>CM049428.1:17868349-27868349 GCA_026929855.1 Poa annua | reverse complement strand
ATTTTATACTTCTATAGTTTGATCAAAACCTTTCTCTCGCAGGATGGCGACCCGTGTGGACCGATAATGCAGTCAGGCTGTCCGGAATCGTCCGGTACGGGATTAATTGGTCATTGTTATGGATTCAGATTTTACGATTCCCATCTTATGGAAAGTTATTCTTGTTATTATCATCAATTGTTATGGATTCAGATTTGTATGTCTCATACCACGCTTTAATTAACATCAATTGTTGCTAGTTGCTTAATTCGAGAGATACAGATATTTACCTATGTACTTACGTGCCATGCTTGCTCACTGAAATGTGTTGCCATACTGCCATCAGTTTATCATTTTTATTGCAGACTAATTCCTGTGCCATGTAGAAATTAAAATGCAAATCTGTGCAAGTTTGTGTAGTTCAAATGTTAAAATGACGTGGAAGAGTAGCTTGTTTACCACAGTTTGTTCAGGACATGGGAATACTCAGCTTTTAGTTGGTAGTTATCTTCCAATTTTGTCTAACTAAGTTAGTCCATCATCATTTGATTTTCCATGTAGTTGATTAAAATATGTATTTTTAAATCGAGAAACAATTTAAATAGATTGGGTGATGTGAAGTCAGAAAGCCTCACAAGTATTAGACCTCTTAAAAGCATAAATTTATGTGTTTGAATTCACGCTTAGGATATACAGTCATATCAGGGCAAGCAACTGGCACTAATATATTTAGAATTAAGCAGGCAGAAAGTCTGATCAGGTGTCTTTTCACTTGTTTATATTGCTTTGTTTCATACTACTGCGATAATTGGTTTCTCTTATAATGTCTCCACAAAAAAAGATTTCTGTTGTATAATTTATGATGAACTTTAGTTTTTATTTTCCTACGACTTCTTGAATTTACTAGTTATATCATAGTTCACAAGATTGACTCGTCGGCCACTTGCATTTGACAGATATACAAGTGAACACATCCTTGCTTGCTCAGGTACTGCTTATCTGCTTCCCCCAAATTATTGTTTAAACTGAATGTCAGGACCCCTCGAACCATAGTCCGAGATGTCCACGTTATGTAAAGGATCACGAAAGAAAATTAAAGTTTGAAAAGAAAAGAAACTAGACCAAATGGTCACTGATTTTTTATGCCCTCAAAACCTAGTTGGTTTTATGTTTAAACATGGTTGCAAATTGTTTTCAAGGGCATCATTTGTAAATATAAAGTGCATAGACCAAGTTGGTTAAGTTGCATGTCAAAAAGGGTGCATGGTTTACTTAATCTAGTGGTCTAGATTGGCTAAGTTTTAACAAACATGAAGATCACACAAAAATATTTAAGACACCTAAATAAAAGTTTTTGCAAGCAAGCTAAACAGGATAAAAGTTTTTGTTGACCTCCAAAAATTATATCCTAACACCACAACACTAGGTCTGAGAAAAATGGGGTGTAACACTGAATCTTTATAGTAGGAACCTGTTTTGTGTTCCCCAACTTCCCTGCCATCCTTAGTTTCTTACTTGGTTCGTTCTTGCAATTTGTGCGAGAATAGATTTGGTAGAGCATTTGAGGAAGGAGGGTATGGGCCTATGGGATGAAAATATGTGAAGTTGAAGTATGGGGTGAGATCATGTGAAGTTGAACAAGTAGTAATCTTTTCCATTTCGCCGAAGTCTTGTCTGAAATGAAGATGAATAGATTGCAGATTTGATAAGTTGCAAAGTTTTTCCACTAGTACATATGAATTGAATATTTAGCTCTGTTATGTAGGGCAGAAGAGTTGGGTTGCAAAACCTTGCACAATGAGTTAACATTTACACTGACCAATCATTTGCTTTGAGCTTATCAGATAGAGACCCCTTCATGTCCATCAAAGTGGCTGCCAAATGTGCACGTCATCAAGCCAAAACTAGAGTCCTCTGAAGACTCACCTGTGCTAGCACTTGATATCACTGATGACTGGGAGACCACGCCGCTCTCTGGCGACCACCCCTTCTTCACCATCATCATGTCGAGAACACATGTTCAGAAGCCGTTTCGGTTGGTAGGAGACAGCAACATCTCCAAATATCCAATAGTTAGCAAGAATTCTTGAAATATCATTATCTTGTTCTTTTTCTCCAGTACATTCCAGCTCGCTTCCACAAGCGCCTGCCGGGTACGCGCACAACCGCCACCCTCATCTGCCATGGGAAGTCATGGGCCATGAGCTACTGCGGTGACCTAAAGGTTAAAAAGCCGTTAGCAGATTGGATGAACTTCTCTGTCGATAACCGGCTGCAGGTCAACGATGCTTGTATCTTCGAGTTGGTGACTGGCCCCAAAGAGGAGGTGGTGTTCCACATGCAAATACTCCGCGATGGCCTACCGGAGGAGATCATGTCCAGGGGTGCCACCTCCGACCAGCCCCTGGTCATCGTTGATTAGAGGTCAGGTTTGGAAATGCTTCTTGTTGCACGGAGCATATGAGAGCAGGAGCTTTTGCGTGCTGTCAAAATATGAATTCCTCACATTATCAGCTTATTTTTAGCCAGTTTACTGATAGGATGGTTTTGGAAGGTGATGCATGTTGGATTCTGACCTTGTAGTTCCCCGAAAAGTTTCTAATGATATTGGAGCTTGTCTCATGGAAAAAAGGAAACATTTCTAAAATCTGGATAATAATTCAGCTTATGTTTGTATTTTTGGGGGGTTTTGTATTTCATGCAAGAACTTGGTTGCACGTTTGTGGTCCGAATTAACCTATGGGTTTTTAGTTGCAGATCTATGGTCCAAGTCTTTTTTATTCAAAGGACTTTCGTGGGTATTTTCGACAGTTGAAATCCAAACATTTGTTTTAGTATATGAATAGTTATGTAAGATTGAATAACATGCAAATATTTTCACCTTCCACTAAAACAGATCTATTGAAAAAAATCATTTATTTTGCTCTAGTATGATCAAACATGCATCTATACAAATTTAATATCTTAATATTTTAGTGGGTATTACACCATGACTCTGTATTTCCATATATCTGAATATTTTGAATCAAAGAAGCCACATGATTACTCATTTTTTTGGTTAAAGTTTGTCTCAAAACACGTGTGTGCGACTTATTCATAGGAACGCAGGCCACACCTTTCATGACTAATTAAAACTCTGCTTCAGGGTCACATAAGTTCGACCCTTCTCATACAACCATTGTTAGAAAAAAATAATGCATTAAATATGAGGAAATCAAAAGGGAGGTTAGTTTGGAAATAAGATGAGGTGCTTAGCCGGATGTTACTCAGGTTACGCACGATGACAACTCTGTCCGCCACAAATGCGCCTCAATCAATGGTAATATGCACTCTGACTTGTCCTTTGTTGAACCTGTGACTACTAGAGAAGAGGTGATGTTCTCGTGCAGATACTCCGTCATGTTCTGCTATAGTACTAGGTAAGTTGGGGCGGCAATGCTGCGCCCGTGTTGTAAATAATTATAAATTTAGGTAATGTGTGAATATTGAAATAATATAGGCCGAGAAATGAGTAGATTTTGAAGTTTTTTGAAGTGGTCAAATATATAAATTTGGAAATTGATTATGTCGCAGAAGTAGGCCCCATTTTTTGTTTTGTGAGGGCATTTAATCGAAACCATATTGTGCATGTAGGTTTTTAAATGTTTTCAAAATGTTTTTTTTTGTTATCTTGATATGTTGATTTAACGGTATTAATTTTGTCTCGAAGTATTGATCGTATTTGGCTATTTGAAGTATATTTTCATAATACCATAAGGAATTAGTTTTTTTTGTGGTCATTTTGATGTACATTTTTTAGTTTTTTTTGTGGATAGATTTAAAGATATTGATTTTGTCTCGAATTATTGATCACATTTGAATCTTTGAAATATATTTTCATAGTACCATGAGTAGTTAGGTTTCTTTTTTGTGATCATTTTGGTATATTTTTCGTATTTTTGGATGAATAGATTTAAAGATATTGATTTTCCATCTTTTTAAACATTTTCTGGAAAAAATTCCTATCTTGGAAAACCTCAACGGCTGACAGATGGGTCCCACCGAGGCGTCACGATGACGTCACCGGCTGGGCTGGGCTGAGCGTCCGCGGCGGCGCATACGCGCGAGTCGGGATGCGCGGCCGACGCGCCTCGGTGCGGGCTACGCGGGAGGAGCGGCGCTGCCTCTTTTAGATCGGCGGAACGCGGGAGAGAGCGCGCAGATGCAGCGGCGGTGGCAGAGCGCGTCGGTGACGAACAGCAGCGATTGCGGCCGCCCCATCACGCGTCCGCCAGCGCGAAGGTAGAGTGCGCGTCGGCGAACATCTCTCCGTGGTCTCTGATTTGACGGGGAGGACCTGTAGCAGCTAAGGGTGGGCATAAAAACCGAAGACCAAAAACCGAAACCGAAAAGACTGAGACCGAAACCGAAAAGACCGAGATCAAAAAGACCGATAGAAATTTGGGTAGCAAATTAGAAAAGACCAAAATTATATCAGAAATTTGGTCATCACTTATAGATAACCCGAATAGACCGAAAGACCGATTTTATTTTATTTTGAGAGAATTACATACTATAGCAGTCAAATTTGTGTGCCAGCCTAGTTTATGTACATATATTTTATAGTCCCAACTACGAAACCAAGCATACTATATAGTCTCTATGCACAACAACTGAGTATCCTTGCCCCATGTAACGTAGATTCTCCCGTGCGTGAGAGACCAGTCGATTGCTTCCCACTCTCCCATTACCAGGCGCCGATTCCTCTTCTTACGCACTAGATTTTGGTCTATTTAGTCATGACCGAAGACCGAACCGAATAGACTGAAGACCGAATAACAGAAAACCGGAAAGACCGAATTTATTACGGGTATCATTTTCTAGATGACCGAAATTCTTAAAGACCGAAAAGACCAAACCGAACTAACCGAAAAGACCGAACGCCCACCCTTAGTAGCAGCGGCGGCGTGCGGTGGCGACATGCGGCGGCAGAGTCACGGGAGGGAGGGTTTCTGCGGCGCGATTTTGCGAAAAAGGCCATGAAGTTTTCATAATTTGCATCTAGGTCCTTCCGCACGTTAATTCTTGGACCGTGGGGCACGGGCTGAGTCTTTCAGATGCTTTTCTGCAAATTAACTGTGGGGACCGTCGGATGTCCGTACAATCGCGAACGGACGGTGCGGGATCGGTTACTGTAGTATTAGTGTTCACATGAATACACCAGCATTCTACGTACTCATTTTTCTACCTAAAAATTAAAGTAACACCAACCATAACATAGTTAAGTTTCTGTGTGAAATTTTGTGAATAAAGCAAGTAATAGTGCACGTCTATCTGTGTTTGAATAACTACAAAACATTATTCGATAAATAAACTATGTACAAAACCACATGTAGAGAGTGAGGTGAAATGTATATCACATCTAAAATTCCATTTGTATGTAATAATACAAAATACAAGTGGTAAATCAAACATATGGATTCTAGCACACGTAAGAAATCACAAATTGCAACATGCCTACCAAAATATTGGGAAAGAATGAAGTGGGACTTCACTTAGAGGAATACAGTATGTTAAAGTTACCAGTATAGGTTAGTCAAACAGGGGAATGGGCACAGATGTCCTAGCTATAAAGTTCTTAGAGCCTAGATAAAATAGTGTACATAGCATGTTCTCTGATCAAATTTTTACAAACAAACACTTAGTAATGGAACAACATCCTGGTAGGAAAAACAAAGCTTTGTCACTACAAAATATTGAGCACCTTCTACTCTTCTTCCTGTACATTCTCTAATTGGAAGCTCCTTTCACTCTTTACATGTGGTATCGTGATAAATAAAAGCCGTATGCATCAATCGATACAGAGGCCGGGACTCCCTTTTTCTAAAAGAAAAAATCGTATCCCTGATAGCATGTATATGTATTCTGAGAGAATAATTAATAATTTGGTGACAAGGCAACAACCACAGAAGGTGTAAATTTACTCTCATAGAACTCTCTCGAATTTGCATAGGAATTACGAATAGACAATACAAATTAGATTAAATTAAATTAAATAGATCACCATATTTGCACCAGCAAATTTGCATCCGCTCAATCAATCTCAAATCAAATGTAGTCCAAGAAGGATGGTAAGCAAAAAATGCCATCAAGTTTCAAGTTCAAAGTATGCCACCTGTTGATTCTATTTTTTTCCCGTAGTTCTCATGTATTGTACACGTTAAAATAGCACGCAATAATATAAGATTTATAAAAAGGAAACAACACATATACTGTGAGAACATATCAATATCAATGTTAATGTGTTTGAGTTTACTACAAAGATCACAAAATTATTTACCTAGGGCTGGATAAAAGCATCAGAAAAAGCACATAAGGAATCCCGGTAGGTCCATCGGCATGAAAGCGCAATGCTATATGAACCAACATAGCAAATACATAACATGGAAATATATACTTATAGAGATGTAGATCAAAACTGTAACTCTGACACGACAACACAAAGGGCCTACATTGTTATCGCAGCATTGCCTAAGGAGTGTAAAGACGGTGTATATTAAGTTGATCAAGAGGCCGCTATTTTTGTTGGTAACAGTGGGATGGCTGCAAAAAGAGTTGAAAAGAAAGTTTATCAGGTTCGTACACAGCCATTTAGGACAACATTAATTTATATACCTGATTCAACATGAAGGCTGATAGTACCTCATGGTATATTGTTCTTCACTACTGTTGTACAAATATGCCTTTTATTTATATCATAGGAAAATAGAGATCAAATTTGACTGCCTCCCATATCATTTGGAGGCCAAAAGGAACATGAAGGCAAACTGAAAGAAAAACAGGTTTTCTCTTATTTTGGCAACCCACTACAGCAAGATGTCGTGACACTTGCTGAATAAGCTAAAAGAGAGAAGAAGTAACCCCATGTGCACGTGCACTTTAGTTGTTTAAGTCTGCATGAACGGTTTAAATGTAAGCAAGGGCGGAGCTCCCCTTAGGGCAAGGTAGGGCAGCCGTCCTACCTTGATTTTTGGCAGCCATATTCATATGCATGTGTTTGTCCTGAACGATTTGAGTGGTTGAACATAAAAAAATGGGCTCTATAGGAGAAAGTTATGCTTATTTTGGTGAAACCAATTCTGAATTTAAAAACTAGGACTCCAACTCTTTCTCTTCACATTAGCTAATTCTTTCTAACTAAATACGACTAAATAATGTCATTTGTATAGTAGTTATGAAGATAAAACATTATATCACCGTTGATTATTTTACAGTATAGACGTCTTCCATATTGCTATAGACCATGTTACTATCGATTTTGACCATTACTTAGATGAGTAATCTCCGTAGTTGAAAGGATCTTCTACAAAATAAAGATCAAGACCTATTTGTGTAAAAAGATGTTCACAATGGCTTATTGATGACTTGATAAGATACTAAATCGAGTAAGAGAAAAGAAGTAGAGATTTGTAATTAGCATGTTTTAGATTTTATTATATTTGACACTGTATATGTCTATTTATCCAACAATAATAAATCATACACGGTGTACATGTTTTGACATTATTTCTCTCTTCCCATTTTCTTTAAAGTTCGCCCTATCTCAATTTTTTTCCGTCCTCCGCCACTGAATGCAAGAGTGTCAAATGCAGTGAGGTCGTGTAGACCGAGGCTGCAACCGGACTCGACTGACATTCCATGCGAGCTCGACTGCAGCAGCCATCGCTTGTCCCGTTGAGCGTCAAAGATGAGAGAAAGGCAGAACAGACTGCCAGGATAACTGTAACACAAAACAATATCATTTTATATGCACCGGAAAAATACTAAATCGAGTAGAATATAGAATCAAAACGGTTTCGGCAAACTTTTCTAAAATCAGTGTCGCTAAGGTACAATATTTGCAGAAAGGCAGTAAAAGTGTAATGGTTTTCTATAAATCCACATGAATATATCTAGATTGGAAATAATAAACGTGACACTAATTCATGCTGATCATCTTACTTCGATCAAAACCGCAGAGGGAAAATTTAGTTTAGAAAAAATGTGAGTAATTTTTCAGCGATAAATATTGGTAAGAAGTTAGCACCAGGCCATACCCTAATGATCTCGAGATCAAGCATGCAAGTGGAAGTCCAGATATCAAATTGAAATAATAATCTTACCTCTTGATATAAACTTAAATAACTTATATTATTTGGGGACAATGAAATAGCATAGTAGTTCCTATCCCACTACTTCAGAATCCACTTCTAACATAGCAGAAGTGATAGTTATAACAACAGAACACAGAACAATCCAAATAATAATCAGGATACCATCAAGAGAGAAGCATATATTTTGTAAAGTTGAATGGGCTCAGCTAAAGAAAAAAAGCACTGGTCTGGACTGGATTCATCTAATGTTTTTAACGACAGTGGCTTGTATTAATTTGTTTAAGTATACTGACCTGAACTTATTGTTCACCATAGGTGCAAACTTGTACAACCGACATCACCCGAGTAGTTTTTTCTACTAAAGACCAAGACAAATGTAGGCAGAAGTGCAGAACAAAGAACCAAGGGTGCATTTATACACATAAACATATATGAGAAATATGCCTACATTTGTACTAATGTATTTTGAGCTAATGGCTTCTATGCCACTGACAAATTCATCAATGTCTCATTTGCCATCCAACAAAGTTTCAGTTCTCATATACCAAACACAAACGAATTCTATTGCTTATTTGCCACTCGCAGCTCTTCTAGCATTACCTCAATCCAATAAGAGACTAAAATGACCGTCCTACCCTTAGTGGAA
The DNA here is from genome assembly GCA_026929855.1 of Poa annua. NCBI lineage: Eukaryota > Viridiplantae > Streptophyta > Magnoliopsida > Poales > Poaceae > Poa > Poa annua. The sequence goes on along the minus strand of CM049428.1, from coordinate 27,859,592 downwards.
AATAAGTAACAGTTATAAAACCAAAAAATTGACAACATTTTCCCTCTACTTTTTAGCAGAACACACGTGCCAATATAAAAGAATTTAAGCATATGTATGTATTCAACAGTAGATAACACAAAGATCATTTTGCCTCTGTGTTGTGCTAGTACCCTCAACCATCTGCCATCTGAATGTGGAATCTACATTGATTTTAAGTTCCAGTACCACAAACCTTCACCTCTACCATATAAATACAGGATTGGATCATCGTGTGGATGATGGAACCATGTAAAAAATGCATTCTCCTATCCAAAATTGCAACGAAAAAAAGAGAATCTGAGAATTACCTAGCGAAAATTGTAGATAGAGAGGTGGAATATTTTGAAATATTGTCAGGTGTGTTTCTTCTTTTTGTTTCCTTTTTTCTTCTAAAAACCCGAGGGCAAGATTGGAATATTATGGTTGACCGGCAAGAAAAAGGTGACATGCTAACGATTGACTAACTTCAATGGTATGCAAGCACTAAAATTCATTTGTGGCTGGTATATTAGCACTAGAGCTCTGTCGGTGGCAAATAAGCCATTGCCACGATTGTCAATGGTATAGAAGCAATTTTTTCATGTATTTTTGGTCAGGGACATCAGCCTGAAGTGAAAAAATATCATTAAGAACTTGGTGCGCTGTGACGCAGGTAACATCAAGGTCTTAATTTCTTATGATAATAGATCCTCACACTATATATAAAACTGAAAGCCTGAAACCATGTATGTGCAGTTCCTTTCAGTTACACATACTAATCATAGCTGATCTTAGTAATATGACAAGACACTCTTAGTAACAAAGGCATCATGATCATAGATGAGTCTGCATAAATAAAATGGAGTTGAAGGGTATGAGCTCACTGGGGCCCACTATCGTTGACCACTGCAACAACCTTGTTGCAACACCAACACTTATCCCTTAGCAGTATAGGAAAAACGCAAAACTGCAGGTTTAAAACACTTCTCTCAGCAACCACTGCCTTAACATCGAACACAATTTTTGAAAGACAATCATTTAAGAAATTAGATGCACCTACATTGTAAAATTTTATTTACCAATCATGAGCTATGATATGTATCGCTGGTTTGATACAATCCAATACTACCAGTTCAGATAAACTAATATTTGTCATTCTGAATCAAATTGTATTTCTAATCTGAACCTTTACAAGTTAATTTGTGGCAATAAATAGTATTCTCGATCTGATGCCGAACATAAAAAGCTATACAAGAAAGCAAAAAGAAACTTATATGAGCTTGGTTCAAGATTCGTAATGCAAAGATTGAATAAACGCTTAGGGCCTTTCTCTATCTTTTTTTTAGAACCAAGGCCTTTCTCTATCTAATTGCTTCTTCATATGTAATCCTACAACTCAATACAGGAGATTGGCCAAGTAATATTGTTTCTTTACTAAATTGACTTGACGTTGTGTTCCATGTGCAGGATAGATGGCTAGTGGAATATGTTATAAATGGACAATATTTAAACTCATTCCCAGAATTCGTTAGTTGGCTGTGTCCAGAAACTTCACCACAAGTGTTGTATAAACTGAAATGTTATCAAGTAAGAATGCTAGCAAGTAAGAAGAAGTAACGACAGCGACATTGTTCCAAGCTGACGAAGGCATTACCTTTTCCTAGGATCCAGTACAACTCTTTGCCTAGATTTGCCGATTGACAAAAAAATACTCCCTAGAGATAGCAGATTGTACACTGAACTAATTATATCTTTAGGTCGTTGACGGCTGCTTGGGAGCACGAATCCAAGACGGACATGGTGGCGGGGGGACACAGCTCCAGGTCAAGGTATTTGCATATATTTCTATTTTTTCTTCCTCTATATATTGTTTCAGGGTAATTGATTTGTGAACAGAAAACTTGTTAAATGTACTTCAGTGTTATCCTACAAAACAAGAAGATTAAATCAGTTAAGTAGAGGCAAAATAAGTCAAGATCAATTGGTAGATATAGAACAGTTTTACTCACCATTGAATGGCCACAAATCAGGAAGCCAATGCCTAGACCTCAGAATGCAAATCAACTGTGTGCGGTTGCGTCCTGGGTGTGCGCAACAATGGCGGCCAGCGGGTCAACAGCAATGGAGAGCCTGGGCTCCGGCTGCAGCGAGGGCGGAGGCGCAGACTCCGACGGCGTCAGCAGGGTCGGGTGCGACTTGGTGGGCATGAGGTGCGTCCACGTGGGATTGAGGGCGCATGAGGATAGGGCCGCCGTTGAGCTAGGACAGGGCGTCGGCGTCTCGAATTGCAGGCTGCGGCGGAAGGTCGCGGGTTGGGAGCTGGGTGGGGGCAGGGCGAGGTGCTGCGTAGGTGGTCGTCGGCGGCACCGTGAATGGGTGGGCGGCGTCGGTAGATTGGGGGACGGGGGGAGGGGACCACAGCCGTTGTTCAGGGAGGCCAACGGCCCTCGGCCTCGCGGCGCAGGAACGCGGGTTGCGGGCGGTGGAGCAGGGAGGTCGGCGGCCCACGACCTCACGACGGAGCAAGGCGTGAGGTGGGACGGCCGGGTCATCTCAATCCGGTGGAAGGGAGGCCGGAGCCGCTTAATCTGGTTGGGGCTTGAGGGAAGGGCGGGGAGGAGTGCTCCGGTGGAGAGGAGGGCTGCAGGATGGAGGGGAGTCCATGGAAGTTGAGGGAGGGGAGGGGCGGAAGCGCGGTGGAGAGTGGTGGTCGTGGGAAGGTGAAGGTGGTCGCCGGCGCGGACCTGACGGTTCTTTTTTTCTGCGCAAAAGGAGAAATCACAACATACAACATCTGAACGACACAGTCCGTTGGATCTGGAATGTTGGACGGGCCAGATCCTCCGAATCTGGCAGTCTGGGTCTTTTAATACTAATAATAATAAATAATAATAAGTAATCAAGCACGTGCACATGCACGTTTAAAAATTTAAATTTATTTTGTACAACAATATTTAGCTTACAATCAAGCGAAAATTGTTGTGTACAAATAATATTTAAAAATCCAAATAATCAAACATTTCCTATTTTTTCATTGATAAAGGTAGATTTGGACCTTGTTAGGAATTATTTTTCACTTGTACTCCCTCCGTTTTCAAATATAAGATGTTTTAGAGTTTATCTACATTCACATATATATAAATATATCTAACATGTTTTAGTGTATATGTTCACTCATTTTAAGATGCATCAACATATGTATGACCTAAAACATCTTATATTGAAAAACAGAGGGAGTATGTGTAACAGAGTCATAGTTACAAGCTCGTGTTGGTACTTATTAAGATACACTTCTCTATAAAACTTGTCTTTCTAAATTCCAGCCATTCAATAGGAGAGCAGTTTACAAAGGTCAAAGAACAATGTGCCAGAAAACAAGGGTCCTCGTCTCTTATTGCTTTCATTTGTCTTCCACGATACATTTACCATACTACTATGGCTTCTCACGGTCAAGAACACCATAATTGTTCAAAAATGGAACGGAGCACCCTTCATAAACATCATCATGGGTTCAGAAAAAATCAAATCAAGACAGTTGCATGACCAGATCACAGCTCCATATGTTTAAAGATGAGATCCAAATAGCTCGCATCAGTTACCTCTCTTGGCCACTGGTTTAAGGAACCTCTGGCTCGCCGATTATGAACTACCATGATAAGTAAACTTCAACCCGCAAAAAAGGATGACATGAAGTGTGTACTCTGAATTTTCTTCTTGTTTACATCCTGGAATCGGCTTCCACTGTACCTATTCTCTAGGTTCACATCCAGGCGTCTTGTAAGATTGTGCGCATTCCTACAAATCACTGAGCCTATCAAGCAACAAAAAAGCTGTAAGCCTTAGCCATCAGTACCTTTCTTACCTGTGACGAATAGAGATGTTCCTCAGAGATAACCACACAAGTTAGTTCCTTTTATGTACAGCCATGCAGTACATAACTATTAAAGGTTCAGCATAAGGAGAGGCCAAAGAGGTCTCAGTCTGAGCCAAAATAAAACATACGTAACCTCTGTTGAGATGAATGACAGACAACATGGCACAAATGTGTAAAAGATCAGTACTTCTCAAATTGTCTGAGGTTGCACAACGTCAATTCAGTTGACAATAAGATGAAAGATGATTACGAACCACCATGAATATCAGAGAAGCATCGCGCGGACGGTAGCGTCACCAGGAGGATGCCATATGACACCGACAAAACGGGAGGCTACCACCTTGAAGGCAGGCCTTGTTGGCAGCAATTATTGTTCAAAGAAATACCTTTAGGGTCCAAATAAATATCTCGTGTTCTGTTAATTATCCAGTTGTGGCCATAGCCTTGAATCTGCTAGGCTTCAGCAACCGCCACTAAACTGAAAGGCGGGGCAATTGATCAGTCAATAACTGAGGCATAACGGATGTGCATGAATCAAGAAGCAATGGTCAATCAAAGTTTACAGCTACAGGTTGTGCCTACAAGTTCTTTACAACACGTTCAGACAAATATCAGTCTTACACGTAGCTATTACATACTCCGTTTATGTCTATTGTTCATGTACTTTCCATGTTAATTTGGTAAGCACCAATGATCTGAAATAATACACTCATAAAACTATTTCAAATTTTAAGATGAACGTCTTCACAAACACGGGAGTGGCCCAGTATTCACAAATATGTATTCTAGATTGAAGTTGCCAAGATGTTGTGTTAATCAAATAAACATAGAAAGAGCCACAATAATAACTATTGCCCATATGCAGCAAGACATAAATAACTGAGGTAATTTCGCTGTTAGTACTTAGTTAGTTGAAAATAAAGATAGCTTGCATATGTCACATGCATAATACAACTTACTGAACCTTGAAAGAGAAACCTCTGAAGCTCCTTGGTGCTACCTAAAATGAAATATATAATGAAACAATCAGTCTCATAACAGTCATCAACAATAAACCTACAAAAAATGAGTTGCACGTGGCAAATAATCTGTTTATCTTACTATCAGAGACTTCACATGGAAAAACTTACCCTTGTATGAACCTGGTTTTCAGTGGGGAACAAAGAAATGGTTTGCCTACATTTATATTCTGCTAGCGTTGTCTTGCTCTGAAAGTAGTGGAATATGCAGGACTGGATTAACAGTTTCATGTCGTTTACCTACAGAAAATTACATTAACCATTAGAAATGGGTTCAATTGTAAAAAACAAGCGAGCCATTAAGATGAAGTTTTTCTTCTGATCTGCAGCCTCTGAGGAACTCAAGGATGGCAAGGATTCCTTGACGATGGCAATATCGTGGTTGAGCTTGACGGCGCCGCAATCTTTCCCTGAAGATTATGAATTAGCATAAGTGATATTTCAGAAGCTTTGTAATATGAATTTGATTGAACCAAACTAAGTTATGACATATTGAATAATAGAGACATCAGGAGCCTTGGGTTACTGTAATCAAGTGCTTGTAATTATTTAGGAAGGTTAAAAAATAAAATTAAGTACTGGAATCCGTAAGAATCGTAACAAAACTGCAATGAATATGTACCAAAAAATGCAATCTGTAAGAATCGTACCTACGGGGCGGGCAGGGCACTGCTGTCCGCGGTGTGACCTATAACTCGTAGGCTGGAAACGTCGAGGAAGAGTAGCTCTCCCGCGGCGTCATGGGAGGGGGCTTGGGCGGCGATGCAAGGATACGTGGGCGGCCGGCGGCGGCGGTGAGGCGCGGAGTCGGAGGCGCGGAGTCGGAGACGTGGAGGCGGCGGCGTTGAGGCGCGGAGGCTGCGGCGGCGGTGAGGCGCGAAGGCGCGTCGGAGTCGGCGGCGGCGAGGCACGGGAGGCGGGGGCGGTGAGGTGCGGGGATTTCGTGCGTCGTGGGCTTTCTCGAACGTTTTTTTTTGTTGTGTAGGGGAAAGATTGCTCAACATACAACATTGAACAAATATGAGACGTTAGATCTAGTCTGTTGGACGGGCCAGATCCTTCGGATCTGGCAGTCTGGATCTTTTAATATTAGTGGAGATTAGTGCAGATGGTACAGGTTTTGTTTGGAGAATATTGTTCAGGAAGCCTGCCAAAGATTCCTAAAAAATTATCTCGCGTCCAAAATTCCATGTGGATAAATATTCCTTCAACTTATGATCAAACAATTTATTATTATGTCATAAACATATGGAGGCGATTGCATTTATTCGTGGCAATCACTGTAGCACGAAAGTAAAAAGTATGGAAAGTCAAGCAGCTAAGTTGAACAAATATTCAGTATTACAATAGTGCATTGTCTGTCTACACACATCATTAGATCGATGGATCGATTAATACATCTTGATGAATCTGCGGAAAAATATGCATCACCGGATCCCCAAATGTTGGAAACTGTCCGCGATTGGGCGGCTCTGTTCTGCAGCCACCACCTGCGAAACATCAAGGCTCGTCTCCAGTCCTCACGAACCTGTCCATCTCCCGCAGCTCCTCGAACAAAGCATCGTAGTCCTCGACATTCTTGATCGTCGTCTGGGTCGTCATGGAGTCTGTGGCGAGTTCTTGACAGTTGGAATTACTCACGGGGCCGACGGAGTGCTGCTCTGTGGTGGCGTCAGAGCCGAACGTGCGGTCCAAGAAGCTCGACGCCTCATCGTCCGTCTCGCCTCCAATGTCCAGGAGCTGGCCGAAGAAGCTACTGGAAGCGTCATGGTCGGCCTGGCCTCCAAGCTCTTGCGTCAGAAGAAGATCATAGTACGAGTAGTAAACCTCGACATCCTCCAATTCCATCGTCGACGTCTCGGTCATCATGGGGTCTGCAGCGAGTTCTTGACGACAGGTCGAATCGTTCGAGCAATCGGCGGAGGATCTGCCGCTGGTTTGGTTTGCGGGGATGGACGTCCACGAGTCGAAATAGTAGGTGCGGTTTGGCAGCCGGCTGAGTCCGAGTCCGACTGCAACATGGAGACGTCTCTTTGTTGTGAAGGTCGAGTACCACCAAATTGTTTTTGTCGGGGTAGCGCAAGGCTCAGCATTCCGTCCGTTTGTTCAGCCGTTGTTTTATTTTCTTAACTAGACTAGCCAATTGCCCGTGCATTAATTGCTACGGGGTGATTATATAGAATATTTTTAGTTCATGAAGTTTTAATATTCAAAATCGTTTTTTTGTGAAGTTCTTTCTCAGCTATTGGATACACAATGACATCATGGCAGTAAAGAAAATTTGAAGGAAAAAATGCATGACCTCCATTGTTGTCCATTAACAAAAGAACCAGATTATCACAATTAGGAGTTCCAAATAAGCATTGGTGTATTCACAAATCGACATTGCGTGATTTACGAAGAAAGACACGACTCGACACACTATGGACTGAATATAAGTCTGAAAACATGTAACGAAATGGTATGTCTTGTGTCAATTGTGTACTATCCCTATCTTCCTCATGGTCGTCTATTCAGTATCATGCTCCATCTCTTCCCCTACAGAAAAGCAACACCCTAATCTGTCTACAGAGCATCCAATTGAAGCAACACACTAAGTACGGAGCACAAAGCCAATAAATTAAGAGCACATGCAGCGGTGAACTCCCATAACTCTGTAGAGGGAGTGAAATAAAATCGTACCGGTGATGATGTCGTAGACTGTGGTGTCATCCTTGAACTCTATCGTATCGTCTTGGTGTTCAGCTCAAACACGAAAGCCGAAATAAGGATCGAACCTGATGAAAGATTACACCATAAATATCAGCGAGGAGCGGCTGAGTGAAACCAACCAGAGATGAGGGGCAGGGGGCCGGATAGAGCATTACTTGGCGAGCTTCATCTTCGCGGCGGCCCAGAAGAGGCCAGGTTTTTGTGCGGCAACTTCATCAACAGTGGTCTGCAGTCACAATAGATAGAGGAACACTACCTTTTCTTTGCCCATTTTGTTAGATCATCCCTCTCCTTCCTTCTTAGACTGGGAGGTAAGCACCCTTTTTCTCAGTGCTATGAGTTTATCATGCACGCACATCTTTACTATTATTGGTCCTTCCTACTTCAGCAACACTAATGCAACATCAACAGTAATATGAAACAGGAAAACAATAGGGGAAAATGCATTAGACACGGAATTATTTTCTCATTGGGTCAGTTGGAATGAGTGCATCCTATGTAGGCTAATCAAAGTAAAAAGGAAATATGACATAACATGATGAATGATCCTGGCAACAAATCTCAATACTTGGCATCTAATCTTGACATATTATTGTGTCGAAGGCTGAAACATAAATTCACACCGTTAGATTCATGACATAATATTACAAATGAGTGTTGGTCTTTTTAACCAAATCGTGAATTTTATCTTGTCATCTTAATGTGTGCAAGTGCAAGGTCTTCAACTTCATGTGTGCGGTTATAGTAAAGACATGCTATTCCAGGGTATCTGCCACACACACTACCATGGTAATCACATTAATCAAGTTACCACTTGTAAGGACAACAACCAAGATTAACACTAAAAGGATTAATGTGCTTGATGTCGATTAAAACAGAAAGTATATTATCTATACTGGTAACCAAATAAAAATTAGGGTGAAATCATCCATCAAAATAGATCATTGACAGTCGTAAGGTTAAATGATTTGAACTGAACTGACCTCTTGTACAAGAATGGAGGCTGTGCTGCCTCGTGGATTCCATAATACATGTACAAATTTATGCTGCCGACGTGGTTGGGCGTTTCATCCTGAAAGGTATAATGATTAAGTAGGGAGACTTCAAATCTCAATACAAAGCACATCATCTCTCTCGCTAGGCATCAGAATCCAAAGCTGAGGGTGGACACACGATAGGGAGGCGCTCAGCAGGCATGATATGGAGGCGATTGAGCCTGGTGATGCCTCATGGGCGCGGCGCTTCTCGTCGCGGCTTCGGACTCGATGGAGTGGTCTTTGTCGACGATGCCCCCGCTCGCCGCACGCAGCGTCGTGTAGGTGGCCTCCCCGCTGAGCACCTCACACCACATGTTCGAGAAGTCAATGACGGGCACCTTCAGGTCCCGTCCATGCCGACCACCACGACGCGCAGCAGGGCCCTCCGTGTATATGGTTGTCAAATAATAATGAAGCATTTGTAGGCTTATCCAAAATATATGGATGTTATTGGGTACCAGCTCAGATCTCAAAAAATTAGATGAGTATATAAATATGACAAAAGGAAAACATACCATGAACTAATTGCTATCAGACATCAATTGTCAATGGTTGCCTACAACGAGCATCACACATATTTTCATGTTGAAGTAATAAAATTGAAGATTAGTCCACCCTAATTTACATATATCTGCAATTCAGCCCCAGATAATATATCTTAATAAATGTTTGCATGTTCTTAGGACAAAGTATTATAGATAAATTGTGTAAGCACCGTTATGGGGAAGCAAAAGTTGTTAAATGGTTGAGGAGGAATGGATTAGTGAGACAAATGTTGTATCGGACTGTACCTTTGGTTGGATTCCAGTGTAGATGGAAAACTGAATCAGACGATAGCATGCAGAGGGGACGCGTCCAGTGGTCTTGCAGAGAGAAGACATGCCCAGATCGGTGACGCTGCAATGCTGTTCCCCTTCCCCAGAGCATGAGACGGGGATCTCACCTTCGAAGCTCTGATGCGGAAAACCATGCGTAGCAGCAAGACACTTTAAGGGCAGCGGTGAAGACCTTCCTCTGACTTCTGCGTCCTCTAGGAGGTTGAGGCTGGAGCCGTACGTCCATAGGTTGTCTCCGCCAAGAACTGTTGCAAGCCTCCAACTCCTCTGAACAACGCCAAGGTGGAGGATATGTTGGGCTAGGCAGAGGAGAAGAGAAGAGGAGCCGGCAGGAGGTTGGGTAGTGCAGGAGTATGGTGGAGGCGCCACCCAGGACGTTGAGGCCAGGAGGCAAACTGACGGACCACCGAGAACACCGGGGCAAGGAAGCAGGGCTACCTCCGGCAGTCCGACTGGATGTGGCCGGCGGTGAATCGCTCAGGTGTGCGGGCATAAGGAGGCGGATATCTCTTGGCGTGCGGGTGGTCGGCGGCATCGAAGGATGCAGAGGTCGAACCCGACGCGGCGGCGCTCTTGGGGAGAGGACGGGAGGGCAGCGAGGGGCATCGTAACGCTTTCGATCACTTAGCGGTGGCAATGCGGCGTAATATTTCGGTCATGGATGATTGGGTGTTCAGTGATTGGAGCGGTGGTCTGTCGGATGGACGAAGCGGATCGCTGGAGGCAGGAAATGGAAAGAATGGTTCTTTTTAGATAGGAGAGATGGTATTTCACGTTGGCTGACCACATAGGTATAGCAGAAGCCATTCAATGTTTTTTCTTTATTTTTTCCCTTTCTCTTGTGTAGTGTTTTATTTCCTGTTTCATTTTTCTTTATTTGTTCTTGCAATTTTTGTCTCATTTCAGTCTGAAACTTTAATTTTTTAATCATATTAGATTTAGTTTTAAAAGCTGATCCAATTTTTTGTTTGGCTTACAGTTGGGATGTGTTTCGGGATGCAAGTCTAAATTTTGTTCCGTCTATAGTTGTATATGTTGCATGAGCACTTTGTAGCGGTTAGTCTAAAGTAGTATTTTGTTTTTTTGCTAATATTTTCACTTGGTCTAATACTTGTTTCACGTGTTCTACAATCATGGGATTTTTTTGGGCCTATAGAGTTATTTGTTCCATAGATACTAAATTTGTGCTCCTTCTCATTTATTAGTTTTATTTCACTGAAATATAACTTATTCCATATGGACTAAGATTTTGTTTCACCTTGTCTATGCAATTTTTTTTGCTTCCCTTAATGTAAAATTCGTTTCCACTTACATTTGTGGTTTTGCTTAGACATTAAATTTTTTATTTCATGTGTAGTTGTGGTTTATTCCACTAGAACTAATATTTGTTTTACTCAGTATTCCTAGGCATGATTTGTTTCATACAGGTAAAAAGTATTATCACCTGACACAATTCTCTCCTCTTTGTAATTGTGACATGCTCTTTTCAGACAATTATTTGGTTCATCATAATGTAATAGTTCCCACTTAGTGTAAATGTGTCTTTTCGCTAATAATCATGATTCATTTCATGAGCCTTCAACTTTGTTTCTCTTGGTCTGAAATTGTTCCTCTTAGACCCGTGTAAAAGCATGCTTTGTATTTATTTCAATTTGTATATGTATTAAATGTTTTCAGGAAGTAAAATATATTCCAATTGTTCTAAAGTTGTTTCTTGTATTCCATACTAAGGCGGGATTTGTTCCATGTGCGCTAAACATGTATTTCACTTAGTGTGAAAATGTGTTCCTCATTGTAGTTGAGAATTATACCATGGGCACTAAAATTCTACTATAGATAGTGTAATTTTTGTTTGATTACTACTGATAACTTAATTAGGCCGCGGGCACTAATATTTTGTTCCATTTTAAGTTACGATTATAATTCATTGGTAGTTTCTACTCATTACGTTAACATTGATATTTTGTAACTCTACATGTTAGCATTCAGTTAATATTTTAATCTTTAGGTGTAGAAATTGAACCCCTGCCCTCTGAGGCGGGTGATAGTAGTCGGCTAAAAAATGTGTAAACTATAGTAAGACTCACTGATTTAAAAAGCTGCTGGCATATGAAACGTCCATTTTTATCACTATTTTATATTAGAATTTACTGTTATTCATTGATATATTTCACATTTGGAGATGATACTTATGTTATTTCATCTATTTTGCATGTTTGATGATTATTGGAGATGGATCACCAGAGTGGAAAAAGCACCATCAAGATACTATATTTGTAAAGTTCAGGAAACAAAATGAAGAATCTGGAAATTCCTATTTTGCTAGATGCCGGAGGGAGCCAGAAGGGGAGAACCAGGTGGGCCCACATCAGGTGTCGGCGCGACACCCTTGCTGGTCGCGCCAGCACCCCATCTAGGCGCCCTGGCCCACCTCTGGCCGAGCCCCTTCGTGTTCTTCATCCCCACGAAAACCTAAGGCACGGGGGTAAGCCAGAAACATTTCCGCCGCCTCCACGAGGCGGAGAACTCCGAGAGAGAAAAGCTCTCCGGCGGGGAGAAATCTGCCTGGGAAATCCCTTCCCGGAGGGGGGAAATCGTCGCCATCGTCACCGTCATCGAGCTACACTCCATCACCGTCATCATCACCACCATCTCCACCGCCGACACTGTCATCTCCATCGGTCCACTCCGTTCCCGCTGTAACATCTAGGGATGAATCTTGTGTATTTGATAGGGGAAACTCTCCCGGTGTTGATTACTCTTGTTATTGATGATATTGAGTGAAACCGTTGAATTAAGGTTTATGTTCAGATTGTTATCCATCATCATATCACCTCTGATCATGTTCCAAATGATGTCTTGTGAGTAGTTCGTTTAGTTCTTAAGGACATGAGAGAAGTCTAGATATTAGTAGTGAACTATGTTGAGTAATATTTAATGTTTTGATATTTAAGTTGTGGTGCTATTCTTCTAGTGGTGTCATGTGAACGTCGACTACATGACACTTCACCTTTATGGGACTAGGGGAATGCATTGTGTATTCGAATATTAATTGTGGGGTTGCCGGAGTGACCGAAACCTAAACCCCCGTTGATATCTCGATGCATGAGCAATAGCAGGATCTTAGAGTTTAAGGCCGTGGTTAGATTTATCTTAATTACTTTCTTGTATCTGTGGATGCTTGTAAGAGGTATAATCATAAGTATGTATTAGTCCTAAAAAGGGCGGTGCATTAGCATAGGTTCACCTACACAACACTTATCGAAACACTAAATATTAATCATCTATATGAAGCGAAAGCACTAGACATAATTCCCATGTATCCTCAGAAACGTTTGTTCATCATAAGTAAATAAACCGGCTTGTCCATTGCTCTAAAAAATATTGGGCCACTCGCTGCAATTATAATTGTCGCGCTCTATTTATCCGCACTTTATTTATCTGTTATATAGAAAACTCCTAAAAACTTTTCTGCTAGTGTTTACAGTGAAATACTCATTAAAACCGCTTGCCAGTACTTTCTACTCCTTGTGGGTTTGACACTCTTATTTATCAAAATTATTACGATACACCACTATACTTGTGGGTCATCAACATGCAATGAATATAATAAATTTTCATATCCGAAAATAAAAATGTTTGTCCATTGCACCGACTCTCGGAGTTGTGCTGATTTGGCGCCTGCGTGGAAGAGACGATTCAAGTTTACACAAACCCGACGAAGTACACTTAACCTTGGGTGGCTTGCGCCTGCTGATTTGGTCAGTGCCATCTACTAGGCTCTAATATGTGTTGGTGAGAGGTAACCAGATCATTCTTCTCTTTGAAGGCGATCATATTTTCCCGTCACTTTTAGTTTTACCAACCATGCTATTCAACTACTTATGACTGAATTTCAGTGTTTGTTTCGTGGGTTTGCATTCACCAGTGAAGGTATGCTACTTTTTTGTTGATTGATCGAAACTAAGATCTTTAATGCTCCGTTCGGATGTTGATATTCGAAGGGTAGATATTATATTGGGCTCAATATCCAATATCCAGGATATTGATATTGAGACTAAATGTCAATATTTTCTATTCGGATGTGTTTGATATTCGGACATAAACAAGATATTGAGTTTGAATGTCAAATGGTGTTTGGATGTTGTAGAGGCAAGATATTGAGACAATTATCAAACTGTATGGAACAACCACATACAACAGCTAGACAAATACATCAAATTGTCCAATATTTCAACAAGACAATATCAAATCGTAATGTATAATTCATCATAACATCATAACGACCATATTAATGAAGTATCAAACAAACAAACAAGGTACAAAAGTCTCATACGCAATGACATGGTCTTACATAGCAATTTAAATGACAAGCCTTCAAGGCAACAGGAGCAACCATTCCTTCCTGAACTCCATGGGGAGCTCCATAAGTGCATGAAATAAACACTCGTTAAGCATTAGCTTCCCATAAGCTCGCAATTTGTCAGAACGAGACATGTCTTGTATGTCTTCAATTGCAGCAAGTATCACAGAAGGAGGAGTAACCTCAGGTGCTTGTAATGGCTCCGTCGACTTCATTGCATCATTCCAAGACGCCTTCATATCTCCAAGCATGCACATAATCGCTTCACCCATAGGTGGCTTCTTTGATGGTCCAGCACATTCAGGAGACATATCATTGGTCTGTTGTGTAGGTGGTACGGTTTCGGCCTCAGTTTCTATTTCCACACCGGTCCTAGCACCAAGACCGGTGGCATGGTCTTTTGAGTATATGATACATATCTCATTCCAGTTATGAATAACCTTGTTCTTGTATATGGCTGCTCTTTCATTAGCCTGCAAGCATGTACAAACAAATGTTATATTGGCAACTTACAAACAATTAGAATGAGCAAGCGACATGTCACGTACCTCCACATATATGTCCCACACTTCATCGCTGTCCATTTGTAACACATTATTGTCCCAATCCCAACCGAATCCACTCTGAGAAAGAATTTTGCTTAAAATATCATAGTGCTTGTCAAAGGTTTTGCACCTCGTTCCAATTTTATCCTTTGTGACCTCCACCCCACACTTCTCTTTCACATTCTTGATAGCATGGCGATAAACATGTGCCTTCCATCCATTTTGAGCATGATCTCCATTGTTGTGATGCTCAACAAGCACGTCCAACAAGGCGCGGTCCATCTCCGAAGTCCACTACGTGTAAACTCTTCCAAACTTCTTTGCCTTCGCTCCCTCCATAGACGTTGCTCCCTCCATGGACCTGCACATTAATAAGGACGAATAACAGTACAAAAAAATTATATTAGCAATTTAATATGTTTGTCACAATGAGGCATGTACAAAATAACATGGACGAAGCAAGATCATATTATATATAGATATGTATTAATATGTTTTTCACAATGAGGCATGTACAAAATACCCAAAAGGCACCATCTTGTAACCAAAATAAGCATACCCAAAATGCTACAGCATACCCAAAATGCTACAGGAATATGGCAGCCATCTAATGCTCCAAGTGCATTAGGAAACCACTTCCATTTGTAATCATTGGGAGGTTCAACAGATGGATCTGGTAGTTTAATGAACTCTCCATGGAGATAGAGGATGGCCTTTAACACTTCAGAAAAGTGTGAACTAATAGTCCCTAAGGACCTCTTGTACTGACCTCGCAACAACCTCATTTTCAAACCATGACCAAGAACAAGCAAGAACATGGCAACCTTTTCTTCCACAACAACATACACACTCCCCCGTAATCCGCATTTCTCACGCAACATAGCACACAAGTCATGAAAGTTTCTTTTTGTTAGACGAAGCTGGTCATAGCAAGAAATCTCAGTCCCATCATACATATCTTTCAACAAATATTTTCGAAGAGAGAGTCTATGTTCATCATCGGTAAAGGGTCCTAACTCCCTAGGAAACCTTTGTGTACTAACATATGCCATAACAAGAAGAGTGCATTCAAGGTGAAGGGAATATGCCATAGAGGCACTTAATTAATATAGTTTATTGGCAATATCCCAGTTGTTCGTTATATGTTTTATACCATGCTATAACTATATTAAGCGGAAACATTAGGTGTGGTAGATAAACAACCAGGTCCCTAGTAGCCTCTACTAAGACTAGTTTCGTTGCACGATTGATGATCGAGGTTTTCCGATCATAGGGCATGGCGCCGGTCGGCAATGGAAGTCATATCGTTAGGTGTAACGATGTGATGGACATACCCAGTAATTATAGGACATAGTCGTTACGCCTTAAGACCGTGAGATCAACTCTTATTGTTATCCCTGGAAGATACTTTGATCGCACCAAACGTCATATCTTATATAGTGTGACAATGATAGGTGATACTTTTGGGTATCGGAAGGGGGTAGTTGAGACGAGGGGTCAACATCGGGATTTGTCAGTCCGCATAGCCGGATAGATACTCTAGGGCCCACTCGGTGAGATTATGTCAAATGAGTTTGCAAACATGTGACTAGGTCACCAGCTGACATAATATCACGGACGAGTAGAAGATAGTGTTGTCGGTAACGAGATCATGCTAGGTATGGAGATATCTGAGAATGATGCTCGGATACACTAAGTATC
The DNA here is from genome assembly GCA_026929855.1 of Poa annua. NCBI lineage: Eukaryota > Viridiplantae > Streptophyta > Magnoliopsida > Poales > Poaceae > Poa > Poa annua. Next base: position 27,843,505 of record CM049428.1, on the reverse strand, counting down.
GCCATGACAAAGGGTTTAAGACTAGACGTCCAGTTTTGATAGATGAAAGTCATTCGTTATATCACAGGGATTAATTCATGTGGTACAGGCCTACGAGTTAGTCGTCGATCATAGAGGAGTCTTGATCGTACCTGTTATTATATCGAACCGCTAGGGTAACACACTTAAGGGGTTTCGACAAGACAACCGGAAAGGAAAGAGATCACCGGGAGCGTCCCGGGAATGGTCCGATGGAGATCGGGCAGCGACGAAAGAGTTTTCGGAGCTAGAATAAAGTCTATAAAATATGTTTGATATTAATTAGTGTAATTAATGATTAAATATGATTTTATATATTTATTTTCGAATTTTTAAAGGCTGGTTTTCCTAAATGGGCCTTCTGGTGGAAAGAAGGCTCATGGGGGGGGGGGGGGGGGGGGAGTCCCCCCAGGGATTTGGATTAAGGGAGGGCCGGCCTAGGTGGGCCAAATGGGGCCCACCTAGGGCCGGCGCACTGCCTTGGCCGCACCAGGCATGTGGGGATAGTCTCACATTGCCTGGCTGGCAAGGTTGGCTCCCCCTGGGAGCCTATATAAGAAGGTGCACCCCAGGCCTTTTAATTCACCAATTAATTCCCTAATTCTCTCTCGATCTCGTGATTCCCTTTGTCGGAGTCGCGCCGAGTAGAAGAGGGGGATCTCTTCCACCATAGCCCGCTGCCGTGCTGCTGGTGTTCCGGTCCAAGTCTTCCGCTGCTCGTCCTGGACTGGAGTTTCGGAGGCCGTCGTCTCCACCGTATGTGTGTGACGCCCTGCGAGGTGCTGCGCTAGCGGTGCTCGGAGGCCTACTTCCTCCACCCGACCTCGTGGTCATCTTCGTCGTCTTCGTCACGCCGAGTTCTCCGCGACCTAGAGGTCGGCTACGTCGTCTTCGTCGTCAACGCTTGTGCGGGAGCGTAATCCCCGCTATTCGGTCTACGAGGGTATATATTCCGATCTCCGCCGTACTTCTATATCTGCATAGTGTAGATCTTGGCTAGTTTAAGGATATCGTTGCTAGGAATTTTTTTGTTTTCTACACACGATCCCCTTCACAAGGTACTGTTTCATGAACACAAGCCTTCTTCTCTTCCTTCTTTTGTTTTCTTCGGATATATAATTAACCAAGGCTATCGTGTCCGACATTTTTCAATTACAATGTAAAGAAATTATATGTGATTTCAACTCTACAATAATTTAGCACATCAACCAAACAATACATAGCAACAAGCACTTCGAAATTTCAGTAGTGCTTGAACGTTTCATCCAAACAAAGAATCAAACAAAATCCAGTACATCAATATATCAGAAGCCACAGTACAAGAACTAGAGGAGGGGGTAGCACATGAGGGGAAAGGGGTTGTCCATCCGTACCTCACACGCATGCTGCAGCTCCGGAAACAACTGAGCCAGCCGCCGTATGCGTCCCTGCAAGGAAGAACAGCGAGATCAGACAGGAGAGAGAGAGAGGAAGGAGGGGAGATGCGGTGGGAGGGGGAAGGACGGAACGGCGCCGAAAAAACGAGCCGGGAAGAGGTAGAGGAGGGGGGCGACGCTGGGAAGGAGAGGACTCGCGGCCGGAGGCCCGTACCAGCAGTGCCGCCTCTGCTTGGTCGGGGAAGAAGCAGCGCCGCCTCTGCTTAGGTCGGGGGAAGCAGCGATGCGGGGAAGAAACAGAGCGACCGCCGAATATCCCACGATGTCCAGGTATGGGCCTCGACTTTCGTTGGTCTTTTTTTCGTACAGCGAAGCCCTCCCTCAATATCGTTCGCGAATATAACGCGTGAATATCACATACATCTAAACGACTCGATTTTTGATATTCGGGATGAAAAGGTTCCGAATATCCAATATCTCCCCTCAATATCAACATCCGAACGGAGCATAAACGAAAATGATTATGTACATGCACGCATGGGTGTGAGAGCAATCACGTCCGTTGGCTGGTTTTTTGGTGCTTTGAGATCTGGAGGAAAGAGTGGTGAGAGAAATGTTTTCTCTCCATTTCTCAACAGTTTCAAGCTGTAATCGATGGAACATAAAGTAAGCTAGGCCCTGACTGTCACTTGTTCCATGCCCAATATTCACGGACACGGAAGTAGGCCAGGATTTGCGGAAGCCTTTTTCCATCGATGGAGAGCAGAGCGGGTGCAGCGGCGCAAGGCCTGCGCCGTCGAGAAGCGGCACCGTTCTCGGCGAGCAGCACAAGGAGGAGACGGGGACACGTTCATGGCGTGAGCCTGTCGTAGCTGCTGCCCCGGGAACGGCGCGGTGATGTCGCCGACACAGTACGCGGGGAGGCCGAGATACGCGAGGAATGAGAGCTCTGCCGTTGTGGCCGGCGTGGACGTGGTCAACGACGCGTTCGTCATGCGCCTGAAGGAGAGCTCCGTGATCGTGGCCGGCGTGACCATGGTCAACGATGTGTTTGTCCAGCGTGAGCCGGGTGGCCGGGCATGGCTGCCGCCGGCGGGCGGCCCGATGGCCGAGGCGGAGGAGGAGCGGGTCGAGGGAGGCAACCATGAGGTTTGGCGGCGGCGCAGAGCAAGGGAACATGAGGAGGTCGGTTGCGCGAGTAGGAAGGTTCGCCCGACCGGAGGAACATGAGTGCGCAGCTGTTGCCGACGACAGCGCAGGTCGGGAAGCGGCGTCCGAGCAGGCCGGCGAGCTCCACATCCTGCCACAGATCAGCTTGGTCCCCCTCCTCCGACAGGCCACCTTGAGATCCACGTGCAGTAGCAATGGCGCGAGCTCCGGTAACCACTGACGGGGAGGAGGCGTAAACTCCGACAAGAAAGGCGACCGTTGACCCGCACCACGGCGGTGGCGGCACAGAGCAGGGCCACGGGGGTGTTCTGGCCGTCGGGAGGATGGGAAGGAGGAGCAAGGAGATGGATCGCCGGGAGGAGGGGAAATAAAATGGAGTAGAAGAGAAAGAGAATTGTACATTTGACTAACTGTTTCTGTACGACGGTGCAGTAGATTTCCTGGAAAACCAGGCAAATAAAATGGAGAAGTACAAATCGACATGACAGATTAATTTGCAAACCCGTCCATATAGGGAAATCATAATGTTCCGTGCCACAGATCACGATGAAACAATCAAGGGACGAGATAGCACCCATACCCATGCGTGTATAAAATCCATTCTTTTAAACATCTTCAAGTGATTCTTAAGAGATAATTCTCAACTTCTATTGCTTATAGAAACTTTTCCTTTGCATCTTTTTGACAAATTCGTAGGCATATCTTAGAAAGTGGTCAAGGAACTAACAAAGGATGCAAGTACAGAACTTAAAAGACCTGATGTTGCTACTTGAGAACTTAATCATGCCTCTTTTTGTCCATGCAAACAAACATAGATAAAAAGTCATAAATGGTTATCAGCACATGATGATATATAGGATCTCTATTACTGTGTAATTGGCCTGTAATCTGCCTTTTGAAATACGCAAAGAAGAAATGCTGAGATATTTATAGTTGTTTCTCCGTTCAGTATCTACAGAAAGAAATCCCGAGAAGAATTTTATTTGACATACATATGTTATTTCGAAAGTACTATTAAATATTTTGCCAATTTCTTGAACTAGCACGAGGCTAGTATTTTCCTGATTCATTTTTTATTCCTTTATTTGGTTTATCAGGACAATTCGGCCTTTATCTGTACAACAACATAAAATTCATTTTGGAAATGAGTGGCCCAAAGCTTCTAGACCTGGCGCACCTATTTCACCCTTTTTACCACCCTTTTTACCCCTATGTTCATGTGATCCTGCTGTTTAATTTAGGTATTCCTGTAGCACAAGTAAACTTAGACCAATTATGTTTACATTTCTCTTTATTATATGTAGTTTATGTAGTAGTATCCCTTCATAGATTTAATAGAATAGAAAGGGCTTACTACAATTTTTGTTAATCATATTTCATCTTATGGTTTGCTGGTCTTTATTTTGTAATTTATGTACTGGATGTTTAATCTATCTTGCAGATGACATTGTTTTTTTTAAGTTAACTTATGTTGTTTCTAACTGGTATGAATAAAATATTCTTATATTGGACTGTAATCCACCAGTTACCTTTTTTTGGCATGGATATGACTAGACTAAAATAAACATATGCGTGGTAAAAAAAGATGTCCATACCGCACATATCCAATATTTGTTGTATACACTGTCCAGTGTCTTCACGCCAGTGACATGTTTCACGAAATTCCAGAGATTGTCTTAACAACCACACTTAAAACCTTTCATATTATACTTTCCGGATGCCCCAACACATATGTTTACCTTGATTTACCTGATATTCTGCCTTTGACATTCTTAAAACTTGGGAGAATGGTTGTGCTTTTAATGTATGTTTATAGAAATCTATACATACTTTTCTACGACTCACTTGGAAGATGTTGCTGACATGTTAATCTTATATTTGAAACCTTAATTCCATTAATAACGACACAACTTTATAATCATGTATTTTTTCTACAACCAGGTTTCGTTTATGAATTCAATCTTCCAAATGTACTTGGACACTAATTTTCACCTCCTTTTTTCAACGGTACATTAACAGCGAAATTGAGCAAATCAGTTAACCCGAAGGGCGCGGCGTTTCGCCCCCGCGCCAAGTTGCCTAGTATGCTCCTTAACACTTGTTGTGAGTGGTGTAAAGGATTTAGAGACAAGACATCTTTAGATTTTCGCTTCAATCTTGGAATTTATGTTAACCCTGTGTAATACTTTTCATTTCCTCTCCTCTTGTAAAATTATGACACACGTTTAGTCAAGCAAATTGATGAATATCAACAAAAGCACTTAATATATACAACAAGTTAGAGATACCGAGATTTTCGTAAAAATGCTTACCAATATCTCCTTTTAAATGCATGAACTTCAATACTTACATATCTAGAATCTTGCAGCAAAGCCGTATTTTATGCCGAAAACAAATTGAAAAAAGACAGAGGCTCTGTTTGGTATCAAAGTATTTTTAAAGTACATAGAGAATACTTCAATTTTTGACAATACTGAAGTATTAATTACTTTAACGTGTCTGGATCCAATAAATAATGTGGTTTACAAATCGAAGTATTGTTCAAAAGTGTAGTTTTTGAAGTATTCGATAATGAGGTCCAATCCTTTTTTTCTAAAAACTGAGAAAGTAGAAAAATTACAACGCTGATTGCCCCTAGCTACCTCGGCTCATAATATTCCCGCTACGGTAGTCCTGTCAAGATATATCTTTTTATTAACAAACTTAATACACTTATTTATGAACAGAGTGAGTATTTGTTTGCGTGGCGTTGTAATACTTTAGTTTCGAAATACGTACTTCATTCTACAATATGTTATCCTGCCAAACGGAGCCATAAACAGTTGTCATAATAAGCAGTAACCGATATGCTAGCGTGGATGAACCCTAGCGGCGAAAATGTCGAGACGCAAAGTCCAACCCGGCCCATCACCTGCCGCTGCCGCTGCCGTCCCCGGAAAACAGCGCAGCACAGCACATCATCATCGCCTCCCACTCCCACACCGCCGCTGCCCCACCCCGTCGTCCTCCTCTCCTATTTAGCTTCCGTTTCCCACACCCCACCCCCCTCCTCCCCCAGAAACGCACGCCTCCGATCCCCACGCCGAGACGGCAGCCTTAGACCTAGCCACCACAGCCGCCGTCGGACAGTGACCCCTCCCTCCCTCCGCGGACTCAGCAACGCACGGGGATAAGGTAGAGAACGCCACGCCACGCCGCCGATCGCCGCGGCCGCGACGCCTTTTGCTCTCCGACCGTATCCCGTAGGTGTAGAGTCGCCTGTGCCGCGACCGATTTCGCCTCGCCTCCTCCTCAGGGCGGGGGCGCTTGATCGGGCCCGCGGCGCCGCCACCGCGATGCTCGTTTCAGCGTTTTAGGATCGGAATGCCACGGAATTCGGCTTGCGCACGGCTGGGCTGCTCGGGGCTCGGGGGATCTCGACGTTTCGGGAGTTCGCCGGATCTCTCGAGGGCGCTTACTGGGGTGGTTATTCGCTTGGTTTGGGTCGCTGATAGTGATCGGATCTTCGGTTTTGCTTCCCCGTGGCTCCTGCTGTGCTTTAGATCCTTGGATAAGGTGGACAAGTAAAAACGCTTTTGATGCTTTTTGTTGTTGTTGCAATCCGATGGGTGACTTGATGATTAAGAGATGAATGAATGATACCTTAAGGTCGTCTGCTGGTGTGCTTTAATGCTGAAATGGGTTTTGTAGGGATGATTTGCAATAGCAAATGCGATGCGGCAAATATTTCCTGTTCTAAACTGTTGTCATCTCATCATGTTCTGTTGTTTAGGTGTGTTTGTTTTCGCCCTATAAATAAAATAGAACATCATAGGAGATGCATCATATAGTCATGTCTAAGTTGGTCATTCTGCCATTGTGTTTTGCTCTGCCATTGTTTGTGTTACAGCATATCTGTTCATGTTATGGAATTGCCCACAACAGAAATTTCTTGGTAGATGATTATCATCTTGTCATTCTGCTTCTTTGCCAATCACTGAGTCTCGCATTTCAATTCGTGCAGATCACTCACCCCAGGCTGATTGTAGCTGGTATTGGCGATATAAGTATTTGCTAGGTGTTTTATCTTGTGTCTTGGAACTGTACATGAGAAAACTCTGTTGTTGAAACATTGCTCTTGTAATATGAATGTATTTTGACAGTCCGCCTTCCTGTGCTAGAATCATATATTTCAACTTCAAAGCTCTTATGGTACTTTTTAAAGTTCCCTATTGAATCGAATACCTAATGCACTAATTTGGAACCCTGTGATGAACATTCATGCAAATTCGTGGATATTAATTCAGAACCTGGTGGCATATTAAACCCTGGATACTTGGTCTATCGGAAAATTGGAGCTCCTTGTGCATGTCCTCTATGGAGAGCCTAGCACAGCTAGAGGTGTTGTGTGAAAAGCTATACAATTCTAGAGACTCCGCTGAGAGGGCACATGCAGAAAGCACCCTCAAGTGCTTCTCAGAGAACAGTGACTACATTTCACAGTGTCAGTATATATTGGACAATGCATCAACTCCATATGCCTTGATGTTGGCCAGTACAAGCTTGTTGAAGCAAGTCTCCGACCGCAGCCTTTCTTTGCAATTGCGCCTCGATATCCGTAATGTTCCTTTCTGACATGATAGCATTATATCACATATCAATTCAGTTTTGTTCATTCCAGTTCTATTGCATCTGCATGGCATGTTGGCATTTATTTATGGCTCTTTCTATATGTTCACGTGAAAGACGCGTGCCGTACTTGTCATGTAACCATTCAAAGTTGTTGTATGTTTCCGTTGATGTTCAGTTTAAGTTACCATACGTATAGGTTTTGTCGTTTTTCTTGATTCCCAACTTACTTTTATTTTTTCCAAAACAACAGTTATGCTTCTGTGGCACAGGTCAAAATGATAATTTACATAACTTCATTTTGTGCTCCTTTTTTTTGTGTGTGCTTCTGGTAACATAGCTGGAATGTATGGGTTTTTATTTTTCATTTATTCTCTTTTTTATGTGTCTACAATTTAGCTGAAAATGGACCTTTAGCTACCTTGTTAAACATGCTTTAGTTCGGTGACACTTCTGTTCTAGTTTTGGACTAATCTGTTTGTGATCTGTGTGAAGGGAATTATGTCATGAACTATCTTGCGGCAAGAGGACCTAAATTGCAGAACTTTGTGACTGTTTCCCTAATTCAGCTCGCATGTCGGATAACAAAATTTGGATGGTTTGATGATGACAGATTCAGAGAGGTTTTCAAAGAAGCAACAGATTTCCTAGCTCTTGTAAGTATGCCTTACCTTTTGTATGGAAGTTACTTAATGTCCTATCACATACTCCCTCTATTTTTATAAATATAAGATGTTTTAGCCTTTTCCCACATTCACCTGTATCTGGACATGTTTTAGTGTCCATGTTCACTCACTTTAGTCTGTATCTAGACAACATATGCAATAGTTAGAACATCTTATATTAAAAGACGGAGGGAGTAGATAGGCGTATTAAGACTTCATAGTTGGATAGGTACTGCTGTTTAAAGATGTTTTGTGTCATGACATCGGCATAGGTGAGTGAAACCTTTTCTTCTGAACCAATCGAGTCAAAATAACCAGCTGTGAGGAATTGTTGACATTTTAATGAAATAGAAATAATTGAAAATTGTAAGAAAATATATAGTGCTTTAATCCCTGATGGTTTTAGTTGTGTGAGTAGCAACTGTACTTTATTTGGAGATTATAGCAGAGGAATTATTTGGGTTTCACATTCCTCGGTAAATCCAACTTAGTTTTCTTAATGTCATATGCAAATCAAGAACCACCTTCTATATCTACCAGTAAAACACCCGCACTTTTACCATGCAAAGTTTTGTTCATGCACCTGATCGCATGTCTTCAGCATGTAAGTACTGAAAAGGGAAATAGAGTGATCAGCAGGTTTTTGCCTAAATAAATAAATCACGTGCTGATTTTTTAAATCATGCCATGTGAAAAGTTATCCATTTTTTTTTTTTGGTATTGAAATGCTGCTTATGTGTATTTTTTTTCAGGCATCCCAGGATCACTACTTAATAGGATTGAGGATACTAAATTTTCTCGTCATGGAAATGAACCAGGTAAGTTCTGGATTTTTTTACTGTCAATCTAGTTTCCATAAGTGTTTTCTTCCCTATTCAGTATGACACGTCATTCTGAATAGCACTTACTAGAACATTGATTGCTTGAGTGACCAGACGTCGCTCCTATAAAAATGTGTTAACATAGTTGCTTCTATCAAGCTGCAGATTTTTTTGGCTAAAACTATTTTTCATGCACTGTGTTATTGACTCAGATACCTAGCTTGCATGACACGTATGAAAGCCACTCGTACCTATTTTCATAGGACACTGATGAGAACTAGAGTCAAGCTTGCACAACATGGTGCATTAGCACTTGTGACCGCCACGGACTTGTGTGTCGTTTATTAGCATTCAAATGACCATGCACAGTCGCAAATGGCTGGAATATTTCGGTTATCCCCCTCCTATAAATAAGTGTATATGTTAATAGAGAGGTTGGCATATTGAAGTTTAATCTTCACTTATATCTCCATGCTAATATAGAAAGTCACAAGTTCAAAGTTCAAAACATCTGGTGAAAGCAGGTCCAAGCATATCGATCATGCATTCACCAGATCAAAGGGATACCACTCAAAGTTGGTCTCTTCTCCAGACATCCTGTATTTAGTTCATATTCAGAGCTTAATTACTGGTTTTGTCGATAGTATGTATGCGTGCTCTATCGATCATTCATTCACCAGATCAAAGGGATACCACTCAAAGTTGGTCTCTTCTCCAGACATCCTGTATTTAGTTCATATTCAGAGATTAATTACTGGATTTTGTTGATAGTATGTATGCGTGCTCTATCGATCATTCATTCACCAGATCAAAGGGATAACACTCAAAGTTGGTCTCTTCTCCAGACATCCTGTATTTAGTTCATATTCAGAGATTAATTACTGGATTTTGTCGATAGGATGTATGCGTGCTCTATTTATTTTGGGACAATTTCTCTAATTTACTCCTTACCTTGTATGCTATGGGATTCCACGTGCGCACTATTCTAATAGGTGGTGATAGGTGGTGACATGTGTGGGGCTTCGTTTAATTACTAGCAGGAGAAGGCCAAAGGTATTTTTACCTGCCTGAACCTATTGCCGATCATCCGGCGTGCCCCTGCCCACCCCACCCATTGTTGATATGGCCTGTCTGTCATCCACATTTTTGTCTTTCTCCTTTTTTCTTCTGCCTTTTGTTGCATAAAATACTTCTTGGTAGATGATTAGATGTTACTACAACTCCTCTTAGAGGGAGTTCCATTTGCATGCATCACGGAACCATGGGATACAGTTGTTCTATTCAGAAGAACTACTCACTATGAAAAGTTGAACCAACAAAGTTTGCCAGCATACAGTTGACTTCTCTTTTCATTTTGGAAACTAACTTGAATGTCTATTTTCTTGGTATATGCACGTAGGCAAACTCAGCAATGCCCTTGACGCTTCACAGAAAAATTGCAACTTCATTCAAAGACCAGTTTCTTCTGCAGATCTTCCAAATTTCTCTTACCTCATTACACCAACTGAAGAGTGAAGGTAACATTCCAGGTATTATGTGCAGCACATGTCATTCCAGTAGATCGTATTGGAATACATAAACATTAAAATCATTTAAAACATTCTACTTAACTGCAGTAGCAGATGACCTAAGGCGTGTTCCTATTTCGCTTGCACTGAGGTGCTTGTCATTTGACTTTGTTGGTTCACCAGTGGATGAGAGCTCTGAAGAGTTTGGAACTGTGCAGGTATATTGATTGTTTAGTTGTAGCTTTACTTTGCGCTGACCAACCTCTCATCCATCCCACATTTCCCCTTGTAGCTTACACATTTTTATCTTCATGCAGCTTCCTGCATCCTGGAGGCCTCTCCTTCAAGATCCTTCCACTGTCCAGATATTTTTTGATTACTACAAAGTCAATGATACAGCTGTTTCAAAAGAGGTATTATTTGATTGAGTGATTTGAATATTGCATTGGCGCATGCTGAAATCTTTTACTGATTGATTTGTTTGTTAACGGGAAAGAACTATATTTTGTTCCACAGTTATGCGAGTTTTAACTTCCTTTTGATTGGCTGATTACGATACAACATGCAAATATAGTATTGGTAGGTTACTAGCTATTGCAACCTGTAAGTCACAAAGTGGCAATGTTTAGTATTTTGATTGACTTTGATGTAGCAGCAATATCTTAGTTTGTTTCACACTTCTGTGATTTTGAACTTCCTTTTGATTGGCTGATTACTAATACAACATGCAAATAGAGCATTGGTAGGTTATTAGCTATTACAACTTGTAAGTCACAAAGTGTTGATGTTTAGTATTTTCATTGACTTTGATGTAGCAGCAATATCTTTCTAACGAGCTTATTTCATTATTTGCTATGAATGCCATTGTCTGGTTGCTTCTTTTTGGGCAGCTGGATTAAGTATATGCTCAATCGCCCACATCTAAACTGGTGATATGCTTTTTTTCTTCCTTTTTCAAAAATGTGTTTCTTATGTATGTGTGCATGGTCTTGTTTTTCCACAGGCTTTGGAATGTCTTGTCAGACTTGCTTCTGTCAGGCGCAGTCTTTTTGTGGAGGACCCTGCGAGGTCCCAGTTTCTCTCTCATCTGATGTCAGGCACAAGGGAGATACTCCAAACAGGCCAAGGTTTAACACTTACACCTTTTGCTTGCAAGATTGTGATTAGTTCTGTTTCTTAACAACAATCTTAGATAGAAGTTCCTTTAATTGAAGGAAAAAGCCCTTTATCCATTAGTTAAGCATTTAGTAGTCTCCTGAAGTTGATTAAACGGTGACTAGTTTTGTTAATCTAAAGCCTTGAAATGGAACTAATTACAAGTCATAGCTGTAATTTATGTCACAAGAGAAGCCAGCCTTGTCGATACACTTCATGCTGGTTAAAAAAAAATGATTTTGAGCCCATACATTTTTGCCTTAGCGATGCATGAGGTGCTTATATACAAAGGAGACATTCCTTGATGCTTTGCTGATATTGTGGTGCTAGTATTTGAAACCAGGGGGTTTAGACTTTGGACAATTTGTTTTTTCCTTAATAGAACCAAGACTGAGTATATGAGGTGTAAATTTACTGTGTTGGCTGTGAAGAGGGAAAGGTTAGTTTAGAAGGACAAATAGTGCCTAAGAGGGGCACCTACCAATACTTGGGATCAATGCTGCAAAGCAATAGTGTTATCGATGAGGGTGTTTGCCACAGGATCAAGGCAGGGTGGATGAAGTGGCGGCAAGCATCTCGCATCCTCTGTTACAAGATTTCTCACAAAGTTGAAAGGTAAGTTCTGTAGATCAGCAATCAGACATGTGATGCTATATGGACAGAATGTTGGCCCACTAGAAGACAACACATCCAAAAAATGAGTGTCACAGAGATGCGCATGCTATGCTGGATGTGTGGCCATACAAGAAAGGTCCGAATTGAAGAGATGTGCATGCTACGCTGGATGTCTGGCCATAGAAGAAAGGACCGAATTAGGAATGAGGTATACATGATAGCATAGGATGGTACCGCTTGAAGAGAAGCTAGTCCAACACCAACTAAGGTGGTCTGGGTATATCTTGTGGATACCTCCAGAAGCAACAGTTAGTAGTGGGATTCTAAAGGGTAGGGAAAATGCTAGGAGGGGCAGAGGGTAACCAAAGTTGACATGGGAGGAGGCAGTAAAAATGGACTTGAGAGATTGGAATGTACCAAGAGATTTGGCTCTTGACAGGACTGTTAGTTTACTCATACTTTTTTTTCTCTTCCTCGTTTTGGTTTCCATGTGTTCTTGTTGGGTGTCATATCTAGCCCACCCCAGTTTGCTTGGGGAAAGGGCTTTGATGTTATTGTCTGTTGATTTTAAGTAATTTCTTTGACTTGCATGTACAGGTCTTGCTGATCATGGAAACTACCACGAGTTCTGCCGTCTCCTGGGACGTTTTAAAGTGAACTATCAGGTTGTGACTCTGTTACTCCCTCCGATCTGTTTTAAACGTCTCAACAAATGAACTAGTCATGTACAAACTGATAGTAAGACTCGTGACACATAAATAAGATCAGAGGGAGTGCTTAAATTAAGAATGACCCTACTTCATTTCTTGGCTGTTCTGTAAGCAAGTACTCCCTCCGTATCAAAATATAAGATTTTTAACCTTTGCACCGCCCGTATCTAAGACGCGTTTTAGTATGTAGATTCATATGTATGTTACACTAAAACAAGTCTACACGCGCGACAGAAAAGGCCAAAGCATCTTTTATTTTTATACGGAGTGAGTAAATTGTTTATATCTGTATCGTTTAGCATTTAGAATACATACAAGTTTGTCCTTTTGTGGAAACGATAGTGATGTTGGATGCATGAATATTACAGTTTCGGTGTTGTAGCTTCTTGATATCTCTTAGCATTATCATTGAAGAAAAAGAGTTGAACAGTGGAGCTTGAGTTCCATCATTCTGTGCTGTGACTGCTGATGTATTCTTTATGATGTTTAGCCAAACAAATACTATTGTACTTGATCGAACAACGAATTCATATCATGTTCATTATCCTTGTCATATGTCTTGAGTTGTGAACTGTTTTGGATATGGTTCCCTCATCCATGACAGTGTAAGAAGATGTGTGGTGTGCCACGCTTTCAGTAAATAATTTTTTGGGTCCATGTTGGCAGACTTGTTGCGTGAAAATGACACTTCTCAAATTGGTATTGTGATAGGTCCAAATTTGTTACCAAATACACCTCGCATTGTGAGCAATGGCTTATCACTTTTCGTACTTCGTAGTTATTTTCATTTTGTCGATCTAGAAGCCTGAAAGTGAAAAGTAATAATTTTAATGATGCTTTCCTATTCAGAGTGTTTGGTTGTGATACTTGCTGAGAATAAAGCAGCATAACTTATGGTTTGTCGTTAAAGCAACATTTTGTCAAACTGTATCCTATTTGTTGTCTGATGTTAGTTTGATTTTCTGAAGCAACATTTCGTTAAAGCAACATTTTGTCAAACTGTATCCTATTTGTTGTCTGATGTTAGTTTGATTTTCTGAATCTAATCTCTGTCGGCTCAAGAGGGCTTGACTTCCAGGTGATTTGGTTTAAATTTGGTTGTTATCCATTCATGAAATATATTACATCATGAATTCACTATTGTACTGGTTATATGATCCATGTGCAAATGTCCAACAATAATAGGGGCATCTTTCAGGTTTGGAATAAACCGATTTGTGGTACAATGTTTTTAGCGTTTATTGCATTATGTTTTGCAGTTATCAGAACTTCTGAATGTTGAGTTTTATGGTGAATGGATTGGTCTTGTAGCAGAATTTACCACTAAATCTTTGTTATCATGGCAGGTTTGTCTGTTTTCTTGCTCAGTTACTAATTATCGTTGATTGTTCAGTTACTTATTCTTGTTAATTGCTGTGCGTGTTATGACTTTGGTATGCCATTAATTAATTATTTTGTAGTGGGCCAGTAACAGTGTCTACTATCTTTTAAGCCTTTGGTCAAGGCTGGTGACATCTTTGCCTTACTTGAAAGGCGATACACCAAGTCTGCTGGATGAAACTGTGCCCAAAATTACAGAGGGTTTTATCACTTCCAGAATTAATTCTGTTCAGGTACTTGCTTTGTGAGAGATCAATTGCCCTTTCTATTCCAGTCCACTAATAGAAACCGTTCATATTATTTTGTTGTTTCTGTTCATCACAGGCCTCATCAGATTTAGATAATCCGTTGGATAATGCGGAAGGTCTCCAGGATCAGCTGGAGAGTCTTCCTTACCTTTGCAGATTCAAGGTTGCTGCTACGCCATGAATTTTCTTTCTGTTTTGTACAATGATATCTTTCTGTTCAAAACTTTGTTTTGGCTGAGAGGTATCACCCTTTTCCTGTTGTTTCCACGCTTTGTAACCACTTGATGGCTTACTCTTGTATTTTTGCTATTGATTCTCTCCTTGAGAAAATGGCATGCAAAGCTTTTGCATGTTCTCTAAATAAGAAACCCCTAGGTCTTTTTGGACTTGCATAAATTCTTTCATATTGCATGCCCTGATTACTATTTTCTTTTGATGAGTTGCAGTACGAAAGCTGCAGCCTTTTCATCATCAATATCATGGAGCCTCTTCTACAAGCTTATACGGTATGTCAGTGTTGTTTCACACAGTATTGTTTCCCAGAAGACTACAACTCAATACTTCTACAGGCAAGGTCAAGATTACCAGCTCCTGGAGATGTAGCTGAGCTGTCTGTCATTGAAGGGCAGATTGCATGGATGGTCCACATAATTGCAGCCATTCTTAAGATTAGACAGACTGTTGGTTGCAGGTGAGTAGTCAAGCTTATTTGCTTGTTTGCCTTTTTTGTGCTCTTCTTTCACAAACGGTTTTTCATCGGAAAGTGCTAGTTGCACATGAGCAACAGTGCTCTTGATTGTTCTAAAAAATTCAAAACTATATTTTTAGGTCTCCAAAAAATGAACAAAAAAAATAGACAAGTAGGTATGCACATCTACTATGGAAGCTACAGTTTTCATAAGAAAATATGTTATATTTTGAGCTACAGAAAAGACAAATTTCAGCCAAAAGTAAGGTTTTTATTCCTATATACAGCAACAAATTTGTTTTTTTCCTATAGCCCAAATTTTAAAAAAAAAATCACTGAAACTTCGCAGAGATATACAACATATGTGTAGACATCCGCGGATTTATATTTGTGATTTATTAAAACTCAAAAGTACTATTTTTTGAAATTTTGAAAATCTGGGAGCACTGACACCGGTGCTGCAAATCCTCACTTGGTTTTTCATTTTCTTCTGCAGCCAAGATTCACAGGAGTTATTCGATGCAGAACTTGCAGCTCGCGTGTTACAGTTGATAAATATTACTGACACAGGGGTGCATGCACAGGTTAGTTGAAAATTATTTTGTTACTTGACATCAGTGGCGAGCTGCCTAGTAGTATGTGCATGATGACTTTCCAACTTTAAGGGCTATCTGTTATAGGCGGCTGTATTCGTAGTATATAGGCGGCTGTATCCGTAGTATTGGGTGTTAGACTTGCCTTTCAATTTCTAGAAAACCATTTCTTCAAGGTTTTTTACAGGTAGATAATGTTAATCGTTTGCCAAACTACACTATAAATGGCCAATTACCTATTTCTTGCTCTGAACGAATACATTTGTACTCCTTGTAGTTACCATAAATTAAATCACTGATGCAACCTGTGACTCTTCACTTTTGACTTTTGAGGCAAAATAAGTTGAATGTCAGTATGTCATGAAATGGTTGGACAGCTGCCCTGCCACTCATGTTACTAAGTCTACGCATGGGCTAGAGGCTGAGTGCGCATTCAATTTAAACTGAAAACTAGGGCTCGGTTCCTAATTATTTGTACTAATTAAGTTGGTTGAAAACAGCAACCAGAATTGCTTGACTTCCGTATTTTTGGTTTTTGGTTACCGTAATGCATGTCAGACCATGCACGAAGAGATGCAGCTTGCAATCCAAACTGAGAATTGGTTTTTGGAGTCAACTCACTCTGGGGAGATCATTACCCTTTGGCTTGGCTTCATCCTCTCCTCCGTCTGAGCACCAGTGCTCTGTTCAGAGCATTGTTTTAAATAGCCGGTTATAACGCCGCTTTAGCGGTTTGAGCAGGTTGCCACTAAATGGAATCCATGTACAATTGCCTGCTGTAGCCCCATTTATAGCGCTGCTTTAGCGGTTTGAGCAGGTTGCCACTAAATGGAATCCATGTTCTATTGTCTGCTGTAGCCCCATTTAATGCTGCTACAGCTCTTTTGAAGGACTGCCGCTACTTGCCATAGCCCACTATTGAAAATATTGGTTCAGAGTTACAGACTAATACTGGTTATTAAACTCGAGGGCTGGGCTCGTTGTGGGACTTAACCAAGCAAAATCGTTGACTTGAATTGGTCACATGTTTTATCTACACGTTGATTTGTGCAACCAAAGAGACACTCACCCATGTTAGTAAAACTGTACAAGCAAGAACACTACACTAACCGCTCAAGCTAGGACAGCTAGATTGGTGAAACACAGGCTGTGCCTATTCTTGATGTCGGTCTTTGCTCTCTCTGTGAACGCTCGAAATAACACTTATATTTTGTTTTCAGATATACCATTTACTGAAAGCATTTTTATTTGGGGGTGTAACACCAAGAACCTACTGGAATCAGTAAAGATTTGCCTTGTGTTTCCGTTCCCCCACCAAGGCAGTTATATTGCTGTCTTGCTGAACTCGCATGATTTAATGTTGTTCTTTCCTCATTTTATGGCATGCCTTCAAATCAGGGATCTACTTTCCTTATCATCCTAGTTATTATAAGCTTCACAAGCTTATTGGATGATAAACGGAATGACAACTAATTATATTCTCCTTGGTCCTTGCAGAGATATCAAGAATTAAGCAAGCAAAGGCTCGATCGAGCTATTCTTATCTTTGTGCAAAATTTCAGAAGGTCGTATGTAGGGGACCAAGCCATGCATTCTTCAAAGGTCTATAAAAAGCGAAATGCGACGACATATATTAATGTTATTTGTACTGCATTTTGATATACCCTCTTGTCATATCATAAATGATTGATTCTCTGCTGCAGCAGTTGTATGCAAGATTGTCTGAGCTTCTTGGACTGACTGACCATTTAGTTCTGCTCAACGTTATTGTTGGGAAAGTAGCTACAAATCTCAAGTGCTACGCTGAGGTGAGTATCTACTGATTTCGACTTTGACTTCGATCTATAAGTTCTTGCTGACTTTGATGTGTTTACAGTGTGAGGATGTTATTGATCATACTCTGGCACTGTTCCAGGAGCTCGCATCTGGGTAAACTTGGCGATTTATGTATTTAGTTTCTATTTTCTTGTGTTGCCATGTTCAGCATGATGAAAACTCTTCATTTATATTGCCATAGCAGCTATATGACTGGAAAACTTCTTCTCAAGTTGGACAATACGAAGTTCATCATTGCAAATCATTCTGTAAGTGCCTCACATTAGCTTTCGCCTCATATGATCTATGTGCTCTTCAGTCTTATAAATGTTTTCATTTTCATTATTCATCCTGCCAGCGGGAAAATTTTCCGTTTCTTGAAGAATACAGGTGTGTTCGCAGTAGAACAAACTTCTACTACATCCTTGGCTCCCTGGTCTTCATGGAAGATGGCCCAGTAAAATTCCGGAGTTTCATGGAGCCACTTCTGCAGGTCCATAGCTAGCTGTTGTATGCATATATTAATATATAGATTTTGTTTATCATAGTTTATCTGATTTTATTATTTCTCTTCACTATAGATTGCGCTTAATTTAGAGGCAAGTGCTGACGCTGCTTTCCGGACTGATGCTGTAAAGTACGCATTTACTGGTTTGATGAGAGATCTAAGAGGCATTGCAATGGCCACAAATAGGTGAATTCTCTGAACGTATCGAAGATAAGTGTGCAACAGCTCTTATGCTTTGTATACTAACTGTGCCTTTGTAATTTTATCCAGCCGCAGGACTTACGGGCTCCTGTTTGACTGGTTGTATCCATCTCGCATGCCGCTTCTGTTGAGAGCCATTTCCCTGTTGACCGATGAACCAGAGGTCACAAATCTTTACTATTGTTACGTTTTTTAGAACTCTGTGCTATTCTTGAGCTTGAATTTGTTACCTAGAACCAAGGCTATAAATCTTTTATTCAGTTGCTCGAAAACATCATCATGTGCAGGTTACCACACCTTTATTCAAGTTTATGTCCGAATTTGTTTTGAACAAAGCTCAGCGATTGACGTTTGATTCGTCATCACCAAATGGGATCCTTCTATTTCGAGAGATAAGCAAGCTTATTGTGGCTTATGGGTCAAGGATTCTGTTACTTCCAAATGGCACTGATATTTATGCAAGGAAATACAAGGGCATATGGATTTCATTGACTGTTCTTTCAAGGGGTGAGCATATGAATTGTGTTTTGAAGCATGTTATTTGTTAACTGTAGGCTTCTTACATTTTATTCTGACGCCAACTTCATTATTTGACATTCTATACTAGCCTAGCGTGAATGTTTGTTAGTTCTGTTGAGATGAATATCCAAATCGGCTCGAGTGGACAGTGGTTGAGGATTTACATGTGGTTTCAGTACAGAATATGGTTCAACTGTTAAAGCTGCATTTGGCATTTAGCTGGATTATGATAGTCCAACTCCCCAAACCAACAATTTTGTATTTTTTCGCTTTGGTCCATCTTTACCTATTTTCACAGCAGATTATAAAATAAACTGGCTAAGAAGAGTTCCCTATTCCCACAATTAGGTTTTAGTGCAACATATTACTGAGCTATGATCTATTCAAGACTACCCTGAACAGAAATTTTCTGAGTTGTGACTTTAATTGGCAAACTTTGTGGATCACCAATTTTTGGCTAGATTTTATGGAAGTTTATTGGTGGAAAACAATTTCATCTGGTTTTGGTATTCTTGGCCAGGTTCTAGGTATATCTTGTGTGGCTAAAATACAATAATAGTTTGATGCATGAAGTACAATATTGATTGTGGTCCACTTAAGTGCGAGCTTATTTCTACGATTTTACTTTATTCTCTTCAGATATTGAACTCACATTGCAGACTTCTAATATCCTTGCTAATTGTTTTACTGTTTTTGTGACTGATATTCACTTCAATTTTATTTACAGCCTTATGTGGGAACTATGTCAATTTTGGTGTGTTTGAGCTTTATCAGGACAGAGCACTTGCAGATGCCCTTGATATATCATTAAAGATGACCCTCTCAATTCCATTGTCTGATATATTGACATTTAAAAAGGTACTCAATTATTCATGCCTTCTTTGGCAGTTTAGTTTTAATTAGTTTGCTGTTATATGCGATTGCTTGTCTTACTAATTTTGTTAGCTATCTGAAAATAGTTGTGCTAAGTTCTGTAGCATTGAACGTGCATAACAATGTACACATATCATTAGCAGAGGCAACAAGTCTGGCAATAATAGAAGCTTGACCTAAATTAGAATTAGTCCCATCTATTTGCACGGAGGGTATATTTTGTTTTGTTTTGACACGGACCTTGGTTAAAACTGGGATATCTAAATTCAGGGCAGAATTGCATGTTTCATATTTGTGTTATTTTAGCAAGCGTAATGGGGTACCGTTCGTTAATTATGTATATGCCATGAAAATTCAAAAAAATGGCGAGTAAAAGTGCATAGTAATGACGTGAAGCAAACATGAAACACAAAATGATCTATGGCAAAATACTGGGTCCAGGATATTTCCCTGAAACAGTTTCCGGAATCTTTGATGCTGCATCCATATTCCAACCCCTATTATTCTACGTTTCATTTAAGTATATATAGAGAAATAGGAGTCTGGATGGTAAGCCATATTCCGATATTCGTAGTTGGTGATCAAGTTGTATTACTGCAGCATACTGGTATGATAGGTCATAGCTGAATAGTTAGCAGTATCCTTTGTTTTGTAGTTTGTTTCCTGTATATTTAAGTCAAATCGTCAGGCGCTAAGTAGGCCAGATTTGTTGTTTGGACTGATGGTTGTACACAAATACATGGATCTGGACACAGTGATGCAGATCTTATGAGAACACCCTTATTCTTATGGTCAGCAAGATGCGTCTATTTGCATTGCATCTGTAGAATCAATCAGAATAAGCTTTTCATTTGTTTCAGCTATCAAAAGCATACTATGGATACATGGAAGTCATGTTCAACAACCATATCACTATCAGTTCTGTTCTCAATTTGGATACAAGCACCTTTGTGCATATTGTCAGCACACTTGAATCTGGTTTGAAGGGATTAGATACGGGGATATCAACACAGGTATTTCGCTGTCGATCTTGTGCATACTGTCAGGATGCGTTTGCCTGAAGCTAGTTTATTACTCTTTGTTGCAATGGAAGTTTCTATAGTACTTTAAACAATGAATTCTGCTATTTCATTTTGGCAGTGCGCTTCTGCCATTGATAGCTTGGCAGCTTTCTATTTTAACAATATAACTGCTGGTGGCAATCCTCCATCACCAGCTGCACTGAATCTTGCTCGGCATATTGGGGAGTTCCCCAGTTTGTTTCCCCAGGTTTGTGCTAACCTTTTCCAGCATATCCTGAAAGGTTATTATCTTCGAGGATAATAACATTGTTTCTGCAACAGATACTGAAGACACTTTTTGAAATCATTATCTTCGAGGATGCGGGTAACCAGTGGAGTCTCAGTAGACCAATACTGAGTTTAATAATGATCAGTGAACAGGTGCTTGCATACTGTTATTGTTATTTTGCCGTTATCATTTTTGTTCTTTCTAGTTTATATAATTTCGTAATTTTTGATTTCTTTTTTCTTTTTGCATGCAGATGTTTAGTGATCTGAGAGCGCAGATATTAGCGTCACAGGTTAGCGTGCTCCCTTGTTCTAAGTTCATTATACACTCCTTCCGTCCTCTTTATTAATTCTTCACCTGGTGAGAGGACATAGTTTTCTTGAGTAAATATTAGAAAGCTGCACTATTTAGCAGAACTGTCACAAAACTACACTTGAGCATCATTTATAGAACTAAACATTGTAAGCTGTCACAAAACCTCACTTTATAGCATGTGATGCTGTCACAAAACTAAACTGAAATATATATAAAAAGACTACTTTAAGACAGGAGATTGTTGTTTAAAGTGAACATTTCCATTATTGATTTTGACCAAACAAATATATTGGGAAACTATAGTTGATATTATTTATAACTACCATGCTGCATATCCAGTTCTGTATAAATTTTGGTATTAATAGCTTAGACTTCCACGAAATAGATGGTACACCTGAGTACATGCCTGATGTAAATAAAAAGCTTAGATTCCGTGCTAGGTGTTTCACTTACGTGATTTAATTTTCAGGATTGTACCAGAAACTTTAATTGCATCATGAAGCATCATACTGCACAATCAGTAACTTCATTAAAAAGATTACTTATGCAAAGTTTTGATATGTTAACATACCAGTAATATTTATTGAGAAACAGTTGTTTCGGAGGCTACAGCTAGTCTGTTGAACTTACCTGTGACGTCATGATTTTGGTAACTGTATTATAGGAGAATCTCCTTGTTCAAATAGCAAATATGAAAATAATACAGGGTGTACTATTATTAACAGGTTGCATTCTTCAGTTTTTGAGCATGTCCTCTCACTAGAGTTGTTCATATTAGATTGATTCCATACTTCATTTTTATTTTGTTACTGCTGTTCGACCCAAGAACTGATGCACCTGTTCGCTTCAGCCTGTAGAGCAGCAACAACGCCTCTCACAGTGTTTTGATAAGCTCATGACTGATGTCACAAGGAGCTTGGAACCAAAGAACAGAGACAGATTCACTCAAAATCTCACAACATTCAGGCATGATTTCCGAGCGAAGTAACAGTCCTTCAGAATTAGCTGCTAGTTGGAGGAGGCGCTTCTGCTTTGCTGTACATACCCAGCTTGTTTTCATCTTAGGAATCACCATTCGTGGGGAAAAAGAAATTGTTCTCAGAAAACTCAGTTTAGCTTGCATAGGCTGAAAAAGGGTTCTGTCGATGCATGCTGTGGTGAAGCAGTTGTAAATCTCTTAGCTTTTGTTGTCCGTATCAGAATGGTGAATGGTGGGGACTGACTTGTTTTAGCTCTGCATCCCTTTTGCTTGTACAGCAACATTCATCGTGATAGCTGTTTCCCCAAGCTGTTAGGGGGACAACAGTCATCACTTACCTAATTCATTGGTTAAAAAGTTAGAAGGAAAATGATGTAAATGGCCATTTTGGCCAGCTAAAGGGTGGAAATGAAAGTCTTGTAGAAAGGGGAGATCTTCCCCCATTTACACAAATAACATATTTTTAACATCTTGTGTACGGATCAGGCTGTTACCCCTGTAGTTTGTTGTCTCCGTCGATGTTCCCCTTTGATTGTTTTGTGCAGGTGGATGTGCACTGGCCTGGTGCTGGCCGTGGGACTGGAATGGAGTGGGTGACGATCACTGAGTTGCAGTACTAGACTTCAAACTTATACTTGGTTGGTACTCGTTCCGTTTGAAAATAGATGACTTTCATTTGTTAAAAAATGGATGTATCTTGACTTCTAATACCTAGATACATCTACTTTTGTGCAAATGCAAGTCATCTAATATGAACCAGAACGGAGGGAGTACATAGTACTTTTTTCTGGTCAAAGTTAACTGGCCATTGTACATCAAAACAGGTACCTTCTGTTACAGGTAATCTTTGTTTCGCTTATTGACAGAAATTGGCTTGTGAAGAACTGGATGATCCTTGTGACAGTAAGTTGTATCTGCACAATTTGTTGAAACTTGTAAGGTAGGTTCAAGGGAGGCATCTCCAGTTAATGTGTTTACCTGTTGCAAAGGCAATATGGAATTCTATGAAATAGATATTCTGAACATTGCTCCCCATGAATCCTAGTATATGGTAGAAGAAATCATTATTTTCTTGTGGACTATGAAATCAAATGTACAAGTTTAGGGCCCAACTATTTTGGGCTTTCAGAATGGCTTCTCGGAGTATTTGCGCTCACACCAACTTTCTGGAGAAGCCGCCTCACAAATTTGGTTAGACTTTTAAACTAGTTTAGCCTAACTTAGTTTGGAAGCCTAACAAAATTTTGGGGGCAGCTTCTCCAAGAAGGAAGCCGTTTTGGAAGCTCAAAAGAACGGGGCGAAAGAAGTCTTTGAAAAAGTTCATACATCTGAATTATATGTAGAGAGGGATCATTGTATGAGTTCAACATTTTTTTCCAAGTGTTGCATTTAGCTCGCCATGAATCCTATACGGTATTGTTATCTGTTTGCTATGAAACTTCGGTGACATAACCTCTTTCTCTTGGAAGGTTGAAATAATTCCTATCAAATTACCCAAAGTGCATTTATAAATAAAATCCTATATTCAGTAGGTAACTCGAGATAATGTAGAGCAGCAGGACATCATAGACCTTACGGTCAGCGGCACATTATGTGTAGCGGAGGCAGTGGCGGCGCTAGGAACTGGTGGCTGGGTATTCACTCTTCAGCCAAATTTTTTTTTTGCTCTAAATGCAATATGGAAAACAAATTGTATAGAAAATGTAGGAGATTTTTTTCTTCATCTACAATCTATATTAAAAGAGTATGGGAGGAAATTTAGGAAATTAAAAAAAAAATCACCTAGAAAATTTGATCTACTACTACTAGTACAGCACGGTGGACCAAATCTAACCAATCTGGATGCCGTGGTTGTTCACTTGTTGAATCTTGATCTACCAGTAGATGAACTCCGTGGCGCTTGATGCCGCCCGGCAAAGAGCAGTGTGAGACGATGCGATTGCAGGCAGCTGGACATGATCCTTGGCAGACGGCGGCCGGCTAGGGGGTTGCGGCTCAGATTTGGCGCGGCGGACCCTGAGCAGCCTTGGCACTTTGGCTGCTCCCCACCTAGATATGCACGTTTGCTGCAGAGCGAAGACGCCAGCGGCGCGGCGGCGGCCGGACTAGCCAGCCGTGTGCGCGAGAGACGAGTTGGGGAGAGGAATCTTGTCGAGGAAGAGAGAGAGGCGAGCGACGGAGACATGTGCGCCGTGTGTGTAGGATAGGAGTTGGGCTGTTCGTGCCTTCGTGGGTGGAGGAAACGTAGCAACCTGTATTGGGATGTATACATATTTTTTCTCTGCTCCAAATCTTGGGTATTCACCGGAATACCGGTGCATACCCGTGGCGCCGCCCCTGAGGGGAGGAAGAGGTACAGTACCTCGATCCAACAAAGTCACATGCGAAGAGACACACCAGAGCAAAACCCGCAGCCGGTGAGACCTCCATATATGAACTAGCCGTGCCGTCAGCGTGCAGCCCTGGCCGAACGCCCATCCGCTCAGCTGCTACCGGACCGGTGGATGGGTCGGGTGACGTCACACCAACGCGAGCGTGACATGTAACGTCGCCGTCGAGCTGCATCACGTGATCCATTCTGAACCAACGTCAAGGAGCCAGCATGTGAGCCTGGTCACAGTGATCAGTGATCTAGCTTAGGTAGCTAGCCTGCCCAATCAATTCCCAGCTTAAATTAAGCTAATCCAGGCTTGCTGAATAGTCCACTCCGTCCAAGTTGTACTTCAATATACAGAATACATTCTTGGGTATAATCTGTTGGGTCGCACGCCCGCTAAAGAACAGAGGGTACCCACTGTGGCTCTTTGACTTGGAGGTCAACATGGGCACGTCACCCACCCGCCGTCCAGGCCACATGAATGGACCATGGTCCTCGATCCTCTAATTGATTCTCATTTGGCTTCTAATAGCTAGGTCGTCTACCTGTGGACCATACGCTGTACTACCCTGACGATGACATGATATATAACAATGTACGTCAATCATTTCTGGGCGGAGGTAGTACTGATTAGCTTGTTCGACACTCCACTCAACCCAGCTCCGGCCAGTCCGCTGCGTCGGGATCCCGTTCCCGTGGCCACGCTGATCTTCAAGCACATATACACGCATCTGGACCGTGTAGTGAAAGTAGCAAAATATCGGAAAAGGGAAAATAGCAGCAGGTAACAACAACTCTCAGCGGCGTTCCGACAATTATATTGATTCGCCCAGTCACCCTGTGAGTACCGTTCGCAGATAACGTACGGGAATGGAATATGAGAATATGGAATCCTTTTTGGTCAGTCGAGGAAGTAAGCTAGCTAGGCCGGCCAGCTCAGCCCGAAACCGACCTCCGTACGTCCAGCCAGAAAAGCTACTGTATTAGCATCACGTCGTGCGTGGGCCAAGGGTCTGACAACGCGTTTTGACACCCCGTCTACGAGGCGACGACTCTTTTTCTTTCTGTGGAAGCAAGACGCAACAGGGAGGGAGGAGACGAGGAGAGAGTCCATCTGTGTCAGGACCGTGTCGCCATCGTGCGTGAATCGTGATGCTGCTGCTGCTGCTGCTGCTGCTAGGAGAATCCAAAGTTAGCAAACAAAGAGGCTGTTCACACCGTGCCCCATACTTTAGCACTCATATTCTGTGGGTTATTCTGTAATCTGCACTGCTAGACGAAAAATAACTGAGCACAGTAATATTCGAAATATGGGGTATTTTTTAAACGCATTATTACATAACGTATTTGCAACTCGCAAGCTTGGTTTCTGACTCGCAAGGCACTGGCTTGGGCAGCAAGAAGAGCGACTGACCGGCACGGTCGCCGATGGGATGGATTCAACAGAAATAATGCGTGGCTTTCTGAAGAAGAAACAGCGAGGTTTAGAGACAGGAGATGAGGGCAGGCAGATGGGGATGATTAGCCGCCAGGATTGGTGTGGTGACGGTACCAACGCACGGCGGCGTCTCCACCGCGCGGGCGCGGCGCATGCCTGGCCCAGCCACGCCGTCACGCGGTTTCTCCCCACCCCACCTCCACGGCAGCATGTCCCTCCGCCGCAATCCACAAATTTTTAGAGTTTCAAAACATAATGTGTTGGCACCCAAGTATTTTTTAAATCGAAATATTCATCCTTCAAAAAAAGAATACAGAACTCCTATAAAAGGTAAAACTTTCGACTCGTTTCAAAAAAAATACGGAGCTCCGAAACAATACTAACGAAATTTCTTGAGCATGCCATTTGGAGGTAAAATGCGAAATTCAGTATAGATCACATGAAAAACCTAAATACGAAGGCCACAGTACACAGCAGGGCACGTTCACCATTTTGCGCCATCCCTTATGGCCGTTCCTCTATAAATAATCCCCATTCCGTCTGGCTCCCATTCCGTCTGGCTCGCATCGGTCACACTCAACCCCAATCCAGGAAGCCAAGCAGCTCCTCCCCCTCCCATGGCCATGGCTAACCGCCTCGACACCACCTGGTCCCACCTCCCCGCGCCCGCCCCGGCTCTCTGGCCACCATACACCGCCTGGTTCTCCCCGGCCACCGCCTTCGAGAACGACGCGCTCGCCTCGGCACTCGCCCACGCCACCACAGCGTCGCCGCCGTCCTCGTCCCCGACCCCTTCCTCCTCCACCACCACCACCTCTTCCGCGTCCGAGCTCTCGTCCGTTGCTTGCGAGGCGCCCGCGCCTGCGCATGCGCAGCTGGTGACCTGCGTTCCCAGCCCGGCCGGCCGGCCTCAGGCGCGGCACTGCACGGGCCGCGTCTCCAAGCGGAAGCCGCGGGCGTCCCGCCGCCCGCCCACCACCTACATCAGCGCCGACCCGGCCGACTTCCGCCGCATGGTGCAGGAGATCACCGGTCTCGGCGTTCCCGGCGCCGACCGCGCCTCCGCCGCCACAGGAGCGGCGACGGCGCCGCGCAGGCCGGACCCGCTCGCGTTCGTGCTCCCCACGCTGGACACGTCCGCCTGCTTCCTGCTCGACCGCGCGCCATCGCCGCCACCGCAGCGGCGCTGGGAGGACAAGACGTCGGGCGGAGCTGCGGCAGGAGCGGACGAGTCGTCTCTGCTGCTGATGCAGGAGCTGGAGGCGATGATGAGCGCGCCGCCCGCCGTGTCCGCCTTCCCGACGTTGGAGAGCTGGGGAATGATCTGACTGGAGCTCATGTCCCAGCTCGTTTAATTAGTGTCTTTTCGTCCGTCAGATAGATGATCGATGGTAGTCCTTTTTTGTTGTGATCGTGGTAGGAGAGGTTTAATCTCGTGTCTTGTAATGTGGATCACAAGTAGTTTTTGATGATGTTGTTAATCACTCGTAGCCTAATCTGTGGATCAGAAGTAGTCTATGATGATGTTGTTAATCACTCTAGTCTAATCCAAGTTCAGTTAGAACCAATGCATCATGCAGTAGTGCTCTTCTTGTGTGAACGTGCTATGCCTTTCAGTTTTCGTTTTTGACAGGGAGATGGATGGAGCAACGCACGTAACTGAGCTTTGGAGCGTTGCCATCGTGCGACGTGGACGGTGCACAAGATTAAAGACAGACAGCGACCGTGGTTTATACCAACTTTACAGCCGCACGATGATGCAGTGATGCTATTAGTAGTACGAGTGGATGTGTGGTGCGGCATGACGGAAGAGGTAAAACGATGACATGCGTATGTTTAGAAAATATAGTTTTGATTTTTTTGGTAGGCTTTAATATTTCTGGAAGAAGACGAAGTTTACATCTTAAAAATCGTTTAGTCACAATTATTCAGTCGTGTAGTTTGTGATTATTATTCAAGTTTCATTTTGACATTTTTTGTCATATTGTTCGGATGGCTATATCCGAAGATTTTAATCTACCGTGCCAAACCTTTTGTTGTTTGTACCTAAATTTACACCAAAACGGAATTTTAAAATGGTGATGAATTGTGCCATAAGTAGTGTTTTATGATTATTTTGATATATTTTTAGTATTTGTTTTGATGCTTATATTTAGAGATTTTAGTTTTTCAGTGGGAGACACGTTGTTGTTTTTTTGTTTAATTTGACACCAAATTGAAACCTTCAAATGTGATCCATTGGGACACAAGTAATTAAGTACTCACTCCGATCCATAAAAAGTGTCGCCCATTTTGTACTAAGCTAGTACAAAGTTTGTACTAGAGGAGCGACACTTTTTGTGGATCGGAGGGAGTATTTCTTTCTGTGGTCATTTTGAGTTATTTTTTCAGATAGATAATTTTGAAATTATTAGAAGGAATGGTTTTGGTTGGAGGTTTTAATATTGCTGGAACTAAAATAAGTTTGCATTTAAAAATTGTTTACTTTGCAAATATTGCCCGACCTGTTGTTAACCTTTTGTAGGTATATTTGAAGGTATTAATTAACCGTAGTTTACCTTTTGTTATATGTTGCTCAAATTAACACTAAGATCAAATTTTAAAATGGTGTTGAAGTGTGCCGTAAGTAGTCTTTCTTTTACATTATCTTGATATTTTATCATAGTTTTGATGGTCGTATTTGAATTAAGTTGGTTTTCGTTAACCAACATTTTGTTGTTTTTTAGTCTAAATTGTCACCAAATCTAAAACTTTGAAAATGTTGTATATCGTGTCACGTGTGAATAGGTATTTATTTTTTTGGTCATTTTGGATTCTTAGTTTATTTTTCAGATAGATATCGTTGAAGTTATTAGAAGAAATGTTTTTGGAAATTGTTTAAATTTACATATTTTTTGAAATTTTCAATTGTGGTGCCTTTTTTCATAAGTAGCCAGATCTTTTTCTTCTGATCATTTTGATATATTTTTTGTATTATTCTGGTGGATATTTTATGAGTTAGTAATATTCCAGAATTAATTGTTTCCTGTTTTTTATTCCAGAATTAATTGTTTTGTCTTTCTTTCCGCAGTGGGAAAAGGAACAGAGGCCGACAGATGGGCCCGACATGACGTCGTCATGACGTCAGCCACGGCCAGATCTGGCGGCCGAGGCCGTGGCGGCGCGGACCTCACGGGCGGCGCCTCCGGCCGAGTTGCGACGCGTCGGTGGGCGCGTCCGAAGGTGACGGCGCCGCCTGTGGGAGGTTGCCGGAGCGCCCCCGGGGCCGCGCGGAGCTGGCGGCAGCGCCGGCCGGAGAACGCCGCAGACGGTCCCGACACGGAAGAGGCGTCTTGCTGTCCTATCTTCTGCGATGACGATGCGGGAAGGACGGCGCACCTCCCCGTTGCCTTAGATTTGGCCGCGGAGATGCGTACCGGCGGCGGCGGCGACCACGCGGGCGCGAGAGAGAGGAAGGGGGAGGGGGGGGGGGATGCGACGGTTGTTTTGTAGGAAAGTCCTTATAGTTTTGCAGAATTGCGTAGAGGTCCTCCGCTGTGTTAAACTGTGGACCGTGGAGCACGAGTTCATTTTCTCGAATGCTTTTCTGCAAAAGAGCCACGATGACTGTTGTGACGGGCGACGTGTCAAGCGCTGATTGGCTAAAAATAGGGTGAACAGTGCCCGGAGTGCGGAGAGCGCGCGATTCCTGTAGGATATGGCTTTTCTTACCAAACCAGGATAATGCCGGTCTTGTTGATTATGCACACTTTACAGCGGCAGTGGCACCGCCACACTAAAAAGTTTTTATGAACTTTGCCAGGTTCTATGTAAAATCTGAAATATTGTGTTGCTGTTTCTGAAAACTATGGGAGCAATTGATCTAACCACGGCATCCTATTATACACCGGATTCTGATACATTGCCCACGCCAACACTATGAGTTGTAGTACCACTCTCTGTGAACTCGTGAAGACATTCACTGTTGTAAACAGATCTTGTGGTCAGATCATGTTGACATACAACTGATACAGCCCAACTGTCGGAGACGTCAACCTTGATGAATCATTGACAGAATCATGGTAGCCACTCACAGATACCAAGATCAAATGAAACAAAATAATGTACAATCTGAGTCAACTTGATTGATTTGCAAAGGAAGAACCTAAGCATAGGTGAAAGTCATTATCATCCCTTAAAGTTTCTAGGGGGATTGGGGGAACGCAGAGCGACACAGCTAAGCTACACTTGAATGATCAGGTAATCAGTTTGTGACCAACATATTATTCGGACTGTACAATTTGTTTTGGGGATTCAGAATGTACATATTACATTACACGAGGATCTGAACAACAATGTGCACACTTGTTTGTCTATGTACTAAAATTTGAAGGAACTTCTGTCTAGTTCTACCTATCCCCCTTCCCCGTTTTCACCTTCTCAATCGACTCCATTGCTTCTTCAAAAGATTTCTGCACAACAAATATACAAGCGACGAGTTCATGTCACTGGTAGGTAGTAATGTCACGCAAAGCTGAAAATAATTGGCAACACTTAATGATATAATAATCCTCCTCTTTGCTTTTCGCTTGCGTGATTATTCAGACATTGACTTATCTGATCAGTCAACCTACCAAGCATTACTGGCAACACATCTTGACTGCAAGGATTGAGGGGTTCCTAATCAATAGTTGGTTGAAAAGTTTTCATATCTTAGTTCGATGGTAGCATATAATTTTCAATGTATGAGCTGACGCACTGTAGCTTCCCAATCATTTGTGCAAACGCAAAGTACAGCCTGCTGATAATTACAACAAAAACTACCATACATGTTAAGCCTCTACAAACGAAACTACACGCCTGATAAAATTGACCGGCCGTGAGTAGCTAGGCATTGCAAGCAATACTATCCCTGGTGTATGTAAGAAGAAGGGTGTGCACAATATACAGTAGTACTATGGCGTGAAAGTTGCAATAAGTATCTAAATAGGACGCATTTTTACAACCTTACAAACAAGAGGAAGAAAGTGTGTAAGCTCATTATAGCCGCTATTGCTAACACTTAAGGAAGTCAATAAGATCCCAAGTGCATACGTGCAGAATATTTAGTCTATATATATATATAATTCAATGGTAGTGAAATTCCTAAACAAGAACGATATTTTCCTCACAGGTTTAATCAGAAAGATATTAAAACATGCCAATAACTGATATTCATTTTCTAACCAATAGGAAAAAAGCTTCGAAAGACATGAAGCTGTATTATAGTGTCCAAAGAGTACATTATGATGGAGGGTGGCAGAAACTCCAGATGGAAGCATTCTAATATCTATTCACAGCCTTACCATGATGGCGATAGTTATTCACTACTGTCTACTAACTACCAACCAAGGAATGGAAGAACAAACTACCAATCAGAAAGCAAAAGTTATCACTGAGTTGCAATCTTTCTTGCTTAATGAACAAACTGGATCCATTCTTAGTGATCATCACAAATACGATGGCAAATTTATCACATGCATAAATTACAATGACTAAGTTTCACCATTTTCAGTCCTATATCAACTTCCCCTTTTGAAAAATTCGAAACAACTGTATATAATTAGCTTCACCCAGCTTTTTCTTTTGTTATCAACAGTCAAAACAACTAATCCTCCAAGCAACGCGTAATTCGAGTTTAATTGAAATATATTCAAAAGAACAGGGAGCTGATTAAACTAAATAGGGATACTGGGACAAGAAAATAATGAATATATAATTAACATTACTCTAAATAAAGTACTCCCTCCGATCCATATTAATGGACTCAACTTTGTCTAGATACGAATGCATCTAGTCTAAACACTTAACTAGATACATACGAATCTAGACAAAGTTGAGTCCATTAATATGGATCGGAGGGAGTACTAGAAGTTCACTAGCTAAATACTTACCCCAGAGTTATTCAAATTCCAGAGTTCTAGAACACTTCCATCAAGAAAAGCTGCTCCAGACAACAAAATACTGCAATACAAGTTATCGTCATGAGCCATTGATCTCAACTGCTAGTATCATATTTCATATACTAAAATTCATTAGGACTGTAACAGTTTACTATATGAAACATAAAGGGGAGAACAGGAGTTTGCAAACATTCAGGACAGGTTATGCAAGCAACCTTGCTCAAACATTGTCTTAAAGTACCAGAACTCTTGGTAATGCCCAGAGTGATCGGGCGAACTTTGGAAACCTCTATGGCTTTCTCTTTGCTGAGCGGCGGGAGTTACATTCACAAGTGCAAGTGCAGCAACATATGCACCATCAGTCGGCTAGTCATGCAGGACATCTTTGTTGATTCTTTGTGGATTGGCAGAGAAACCATTTGAATCAACAAAGAAGTCCTGCATGACTAGTACTGATTCAAGAAAAAATGATTAGATTAATTACATCAATATTGCAACTACTTTTTAGATAAATTGAATAAGTGGAATTTTCTCATTGCATAGAACACTCCAGATGTCATTAGAACAATTTTTCATTTAAAATAGGGCAGTCTAACGTACGTCACCATCACTTACCCAGTTACCCTACAACTCGTAAAAAAAAATCCACCCTTTTAGTACGTCTATTTGGAGGTTTTGTTGTACTGCAGTAATTGATTTGCTCAACCAGACATTAGAGAACCATCATGTGCATAAATCGTGCAATGGTAATGGTTTCTCTCTCGAATAGACAATAAGCTCTAACTGGATCCGCCAGAACCCTTTTAAGTTTAGTTGCACGATTTCATAGCAACTCAAGAAAGAAAAGTATCGATGCCTCATTAGCACTTTACCTGGAGAAACCGAGATTCATAAGGAACCTTCGCCGCGTCATCGCCTTGAGCAACAAGCCCCAATCGTATCCCACGGAGGCGCCGCCACGTCCTGGAGGGGGCCGGCGCCAAGAACCTCCACTGTGCCCATGGCCGTACCCGTAGCCAGACGAAGCGGAGGAGGAGGCCCAGGTGGAGGAGGAAGTGCGGCCGTAAGAGGAAGAGGAGCGGAGGCGAAAGTCGTACTCCGCCCTCAGGCGGTCGTCGGAGAGGACGTGGTAGGCGTCAGAGGCCTGGCGGAAGCGTCGCGCAGCGTCGGCACGGGCGCCGGCGTCGCCGGATTGGGCGTGGCGGTCGGGGTGGTCGCGGAGGGCGCGGCGGCGGAAGGCGGCCTTGACCTCAGCCTTGGTGGCGTCGTGCCGCAGCCCGAGCGTCCCGTAGTGGTCGCCCATGGCGCGCGGACGGAGGGTAAGGGTATCGCCCGCAGAATGGATCGTCGCAAAGGAAACTGGAGGAAGAGGGGACGACGACGGCGGCGTGGCCGGCTGTACCTATTTGACGACCAGGTCGTGCGCTATTAGCGCACGACCACCCCCATCGGGGCGAGTGGGCCGGCCCAATAGCGCACGGCCTGGTATTTTTTTCTTTTTTCTTTTTTCCTGTTTTCTTTTCTGTTTATATTTTCTTTTTTCGTTTTATTATTTTTCGGATGTTTCTTTTTTCGTTTTCTTTTCTGTTTTTTAATTTTAAAATATTTTCTATTTTTCTAAAATAATCAACTACAATTATTTTTATGTTTTCTTTCCTCTATTATTTTTATGTTCATAGATTTTTTCTGTTCATGAGATTTTTTGTGTTGACATAAAAATATAAATTTATAATTGTTTAAATGTAAAAATTGTTTAAATTCAGAAATTTTTCACATATAAAAATTATTCAAATTAAAAAAAATAGATTTGAAAAATTGTTCAAACATGAAAATTGTTCACATATAAAAATTAATCAAATTTTTAAAAAGTTTTAGATTTGAAAAATTGTTCAAAAACGAAAATTGTTCACATAAAAAATTATTCAAATTAAAAAGTTTTAGATTTTGAAAAATTGTTCAAATTAAAAACTGTTCAAATTTTAAAACTGTTCAAATTAAAAAAAAAGTAGCAGCGAAGCGAAGCAGCGGAGCGGGATATGGGCCGGCCCAATATGCTCTAGGGGGTGGTCGTTGCGTAGTACCGCACGACTAGGTCGATAAAAGGAGCTCCCGGCGTGGCCGCTCTTCACGCCGCGCGTTCACCAGGGCCACTTTATTAGATTCACGGGCCGCCGGCCCGGGGCTCATCATACCGGCCCGGTGATTTTTTTTACCCTCCACGTTCTTTTATCAAGCTCATCATCAATAATCAGCTAAGAAATCATCAAAAATAATAGAAATATGGGAGTGCTTATGTCTCAGGCGCCTGATTTTTTCTTAAGTCTCAATCGACTCAGAAAAGTGTAACTGTAGTTCAAAAAAAAGTGCAACTGAAACGAGTTGCATTTTTCGAACAGAAAATTACAACTAGTGTATATTTTTGTGGGTGACTGAGACTTAAGAAAATCTCAGGCACCTGAAAATTAGCAAAACCGTAGAAAAATACATAGGTAAGAGTATTTCCATCAACGTCCCCGCAGCATTTCCCATCAGCCCATTAGGCCATTATTAAATACCAAAACACAAATATGACCCCAACCGTGTCTCCAGTTGGTTGAACTAATGAAAAAAAATGACCGACAACCCCTTATTTGATCTATTTCCTCCGCTTCAAGTATTTTTAACTTGTTAGTTTAGATTGGTAAAAAGACTTACATTTTTTAAGTGAAAGCTTGCCTGAACATGATCCTGTTGCATCTCTACATCAGGGCACACGGATGGATACCATCATTGGTCGGCACTATCCTCGTTAATATGGACGTGGCGATTTTTGCCTCCTCCCATCGAATGGGCACAGGGGTGGTGATCTGAGACAACAATGTCACCTGCTTGGCAGCTTGCAGGAGCTCTTCGAGGAGGTCATCATTCCTGAACTTGCTGAAGCGCGAGCTATCTATCACGCTATTGCCTGAGGAGGGCTTCTCCAAGATTGTCGTTGGTTTTGATTGCTTGTGGATGATCAAACACTTGAAGTCTTCATGGGTGGATCGTTCGGTCCTCGGAAGGTCGGACCAGTAATGGACGGCATCAAGAAACTGGCCACGTCGAGACGCCGGTGTTTAGGTGTCAGTTCGAGTGTCGGTCACATCAAGAACACCAAAACACAACCAAAGCTAGGACTTCAAAAGTCAAGCCAGTCTTGTCATAGATACAAAGGTCGTTTCACGTTGTTTCACAACTCTCTGTCGCTTCCAAACAAGCGGTACTGCTTCCCCACACGTCAACACCATTAAACAGATGCCACAACCCCCTCACCTACCGCTCCGAATTCGACATTCTTGCCTCTATCGATGGGGGTGGCTGCTGAGTGTGAGCGCCCGCAACATGGAGGTCTATACACGTCAATAGTAGATGATGGTAGTGTAGAGGGCTGACCCTCTCAACACCATCACAAGTGAGGCGTGGTACACCCGATTGTGCGGGTTCGTCCAACATTTGCATGGTATCATGTCATGACCGTTTGTGCATGTAGCTGATGTGATTGTGGAATGCAAAGGCGATGAAAAGCGAACTTAAATCGGGTGGTGCTTCTTGAGTACACGGTCTCCAACTATGGGGTGAAAACCTTAGGTTTGACCCAAGTTGGTCATACCTGACAATGGCAACACTTTGTGCTATTCGGACATGATCTTCATGGTTAAAACTTAGAATCTGATCTTCGTTGGTTGGAATCGACAATGTCATTGCTCACACATTCAATTCTTTTTTGAGGTGTTGATTTTGGATAACTTTATTTGTAGCATTGTGTTCTGATGATATATTGTTGGTGCCCGTGGTCGTTGTTATATCTCGTCGAATAACTTTGGTTTTAAATTACTTAGCTCTTTGCCCGCATGATCTTTTGCATCGTAATCATGTAGAGACCGAGTGTATGTGTATCTGGTTGATGCTTCATTGCGAATCAGTAAAATGAGCCATTTTTATCTTTTAAAAAAGATGTTGACTCCGCTAGTGAATAACGTCCTAAGGACAACAATAGATCATGAAAAACCTTGCAAAATTAAGTGCCCTCAGAGCAACTCTAACAAATGATGTATTTGTAAAATACCTAGGTTACTTTAACATCATCAAACGCCAAAAAATAAGGCCCCGTTGTTTCCTATATCATTTGTGTTAAGTTGTAGTGTTATCACTGTGTGGTGGCTTCGTTTTGTATGATCACTGATGTAAGGATTTTTACTAAATTTTGTTGAATAAATGAAATAAAAGCCGTAGGCATCACTTCGGTGCAAAGACGGGGGCTTTCCATTTTTTTAAAACAATGGTGGAATGGATGGAGGTTACAACTATAGTGGCATTGGATCTTCTATGGGAGGTGAAATTCCTTTCATGGGTGCTTACAATGTTCCTTAAACCAGTAAACCACCCATGTCCAAAACACAACAAATGTCTCCAACACCACCTCAACACCACCTTTGTTGATGATACCAACAATGCCACCATTGTTGATGATATCAATAATGGATATGCAACAAAGGAAGATGGTATTGAAGGCAATGATGGAGTAGAATGAAGAACCGACCAGACCATGCGAAGAGCTCTTCGCTGGCCTATGCATTTATCTATTTTGTTCTTGTTGAGTTATTGCACACGAGGTTAAGACATGGTGCATTCCAGGGACGAGATTGCACACGAGGTTTTACCCAGCTTCAGATATCACAACATCGACGAGATCCTACATGCTATCAGAATTCACTAGATGTGAATATGTATACATCACATGTTACAATGAGGGTTGTAAAGCGTAGTGAAAGGACAATGATGTCGCCTAGAGGGGGGGGGGGGGGGTGAATAGGCGGTTTAAAACTTTTCCGGTTTAGGCTTGATAATTGCGGAATAAAACTAGGTGTTTAAAATAACAAGCCGACAACCTAAATAAACTTGGCTCACCTATGTGCACCAACAACTTATGCTAAGCAAGATAAACAACAAGGTGATAGTAATAGAATACTTCAAGCACGAAGGCTATCACAATGTAAAGTGCATAAGTAAAAGCTCGGGTATAGAAATAACCGAGGCACGCGGAGACGAGGATGTATTCCCGAGTTCCTCCTTGTTAAGGGAGTACGTCTCGTTGGAGAGGTGTGAACCGACACAACGGTTCAACAACCACAAAGGTTTCACCTTCTTCTCCGGTGAACCGCACCACAAAGGCTTGGTTCACCTTCCACTATCGGAATTCCTTCGAGGCGGAATCCGGAGCCTTTCAACAACAATCCGGGGCACAACCCACAATGGGATTGGGGGCTCCCGAACGGCCTCCAACAACAATCCGGGGCACAACCCACAATGGGATTGGGGGCTCCCGAACGGCTTCAAGTGACCACACAAGGGTCCAACCACCACAAAGGCGTCTAGGGTCCAAGGACCCAAGAGTAACAAGCTCACAAACTTTCAACTTCCACGAATCCTCGTGGAGAGCACACCGATGCACCAAATGCAAAAGGCAAGAGCACAAGTGCTCAAATCCTTCACTCTCAAATCCCACCAAAAGCAACTAATGCTTATGGGGGGAGAAGAGAGGAAGAACAAAGAGGAGATGCACCAAGAACTCCAAGATCAAGATCTACAAGGTTTCCCTCACTTAGAGGAGAAATCGATCGGTGAGAACGTAGATCAAGATCACCTCTCACTTTCCCTCAAATATTAGCAAGAACCATGGGAGGGATTGAGAGGAAGAGCAAGCTTTCCAAAAGGCAACAATGGAGGAGAGAGAGGAGAAAGACTTGCTCAAAAGCTTAGGAACCGTTGGGGAAGAAAGCCCCCTTAAATAGGTCCCCGAAAAAACCAGCCGTTGGCAGCTCCGAATCCCGTAGCGGTACTACCGCTGGGGGTGGCGGTACTACCGCTGCGGGCCGCCCAAAAGACCGTTGGCGGGCAGCCGAAGCGTACGCAGCGGTACTACCGCTGGGGTTGCCGGTAGTACCGCTGGGGCCCGGTACTACCGCTCTGGTACCGCTGGAGGTACCGCACTAAGAGACAGAGCGCCGAAAACGGCGGTACCTCCAGCGGTACCGCCAGCGGCACCTCGGCAGCGAGCTGCTCTGAGGCCCTGCGAAGAAACACACAGCGGTACTACCGCCCCGTGCAGCGGTACTACCGCCCTGGCGGAACTACCGCTCCCGGTACCGCCGAAAACGGCTCTCTGTTAGCTCCGGCGGTACCTCGGACGGTACCGCGGCGGTACTACCGCCACAGCAAAAACAGCAGAAACTGGAAAACGAAAACGTCAATATCTTTTCCATCCGGACTCCGTTTTCGATGAGTTTTGGCTCGTTGGAATCGTTACAACGAGCTCTACTTGAATGTATATAGAAACATCACAGTCCATCATGTGAGGATAAAACCAAATGGGGAAAGGTTGAACTTTCCTAAACAATGCAAACCGGTAAAACCTCCTTCATCAAAAACGCAACAAGATATTCATACGAAATCTGTTTTTGATGAACTAGAGCTTAGTATGGAGATAAACCAAGCTCTAAATCCTCACATGGATAATAGGCAACAAGTTTTCCAAAGTAAAACCATTTTCGAAGGACTTGGTCTTGTCATGAAGATCACGACAAGTACCAAAACTCAACACGGAGAAAAACCAAATAAGAACCAAGAAAGATGATATGCCAAGCATGCAAAGGTTTGAGCTCTCCACAAAGATGCGATCAAGTTACTCACTCGAGAGCCCCTCTTGATAGTACGCCTATCTATCCTATAGCCCTATCAAGATCATACCTTTGCCTTGAGCATTCCACTTGAGCTAGATGATGACGATCTTGATCACTCCAAGTGGACCACCTCACTCCAAGTGGACCACCTTTCTTGATTGCGCTTGCTAGCACATGCTTGATGAAGACTTCTCCAAATGCTCCCCCATACTCCATTATGGGAGGGCCTCGCTAAGCTTCGTCTTCATGTCTCCTTTGCAAGCTTCAATCAAAAGATATCTTCCGAGATACATCTTATTGAGCTTGCACTTCATCTTCTTCTCTTGATATGTATGATGGCTTGGGGTTAAACATGATTGTTCACTCAATCTTCTATTCCAAGCCATACTTGCAATGAGCTCAACTCTACACATGACCATTCTTCATGTAAACCCTTTGAATAGAGCATTGGTCATTAAGTCATCTTGAAGAGTCCAACACATGAACTCCTATAATTTCCCATGGACAAGATCTATAAGAATATCTCAATGTAAACATTAGTCCATAAGGATTGTCATTAATTACCAAAACCACGCATGGGGGCAACCATGCACTTTCAATCTCCCCCATTTTGGTAATTGATGACAATCCCTTTTACGAGGGTTTATATAATGAATTTAAGCAACCATGCAACACAAAGAGCAAGGATGCAAGAGAACAACCCATATTCCCTTAAACCCATCCCATATTCCTTAAACCCTCTAAATTTCTCCCCCATTGGCATCGATCGCCGAAATGGGAAGAAAAACTTAGAAGGCAAATATAGTGAGAGCTCCCCCATAATGTGTGCATTTCTCATAATATGAGTGAAATCAAATGCACATATCCAATGACGAATAGATGGAGGGAGATCAAACTATATAGAGGATCCAAAGATTGCAAAAGAATATCAAATGGAAAGATACTTCAACGAAAGAAGCAAGCAATCAAAAGGATCCGAAAAGTGTTCTAAATATCATGAGGGAACTCCCCAAGGTACGTGCACAAAAAGGATTTGTATTTCAATAGTGTGCACAACATGGAATCCTAATAAAATGTTTTGGAACAAGAGCAAGGAGCGGTAAATCAAGTAATGGGTGTGAGAAAAAAACATTATAGGAGACTAATACAAGGATGATAGCATCAACATAGTCTTTCAAGAAGAGTTGCACAAAGTGCATATCATGTCTTTCCCATACCCACATACCAAAGGAGATATAGCAAATAGCTCCACAAGCTTAGTGAAATGCAAAAAGCATAACACAAGAAAAAATAAAGCTTGTTCCTTTTAGAAACCACCATAGAACCAAAGGCAAAAAGAGGTGGTCACTAAAGAATTGGAATATCAATAAAAGATGTAACTAATCTCATGTGTATAAGTTTCTAAGTAGACATGAATTACTAAGATATGGGTCTACAAATAAACATGTACACACAAGATAGGTACAAGGGAAAAGGTCATGATATCCAAGATGAAGTCATAAATACACCAATAAGATCTTTGTTTAAAAGCATAGCACAAAGCTCAATTTATCTTAAAGGGATATAGTTGAACTTCGAACACACACTCATCATAGCATCAAAATATCCACAAGGAATAAGGAGATAAAAGGGATGCTCCGAGAAAGATAACAAGTATCACAAAAGGCAAATGATTTGAAGAAACAATCAATATTGCATATGCGACACATAGAGTAGAAAGTGCTAGATTAACACATTTGGGATTGGTGAATCATGAAAATGATTATATATATTCCCCTTGATATGTAATCATCCCGGCTTGCCCACATTTGCAATAAAGATGTTTTGCAAGAACCAAATTAATTGCAACAAAAGATTCATGCCGAGATACAACCTACACAAGGTTGAAAGCTAGAAATGTATGCATGAGGTAGATACTTGTTACCGAGATAGTATTGGTGATGTAGAAGATAGGAGCTCATGATCATCCAATCTTGGCTCCAATAAGCACATGGTGACAACACCTTCCTTGTAGATGAGACAAGCTTCCAATGCATCTCAAGTGTACCTAAAACAAATTTAAGTACAACATGGTACCCAAACTAATTGGGTCCAAAGTAGTTAGAGCAACTACAACACATTGGACAAACTCCACATACATATGTGCATATTGATATGAAATTGAATTTCATTCACATCTTAGACATTTAGGATTTGATGGAGTTTATCCTATATATTGGATCAACGAAAGTAAGCATGTCATAAGATATACATATAATAAATATGCATGCACAAGACTTTCAAGAACCAAACGAGATATAATTTAGACAGAACACCAAGTAAACCAACAAAGCACACACAAGTGTGACAAGAAAACAAATTGTCCAAATTATATCAAATACCCAAAACAACACATGATTGAAGATACCACTTTGAAAAGATACCAATGAAAACAAGAGACCAATTGATGAAAAATATCATCAAGGAATAAACCAAACCCTCTACACTTTTCATGATGGCACAAGGTACCAAGACGAAGAATGTTTGTCTTCCAAGGAGACACGTCATCGGGATCAAATATCAAACGAAGACAACTAATGTTCAAAAAGCATATAGGATTGCTCCCCCACGATGTGTGCATTATTTATGATTTTGCATTTGAATACACAATGCACACAGATGAGATCATCACTCTCCATATATATTATTCAAACACTAGTCATGTTCAAGAAAGGCAAGCAATTGCAATACCAAATTAAAGAACGGTGTTTTACTCAAAGTAGGATAGCTTCCCAAAGAATAGTGCATTATCAAGAAGTATGACTTTTAAATGTCAATGCACAAGAATTGGTTCATTGCTTTTTCCAACTCAAGAAAGCA
Source organism: Poa annua (assembly GCA_026929855.1). Classification (NCBI taxonomy): domain Eukaryota; kingdom Viridiplantae; phylum Streptophyta; class Magnoliopsida; order Poales; family Poaceae; genus Poa; species Poa annua. Next base: position 27,802,154 of record CM049428.1, on the reverse strand, counting down.
CTAAATAAATTTTAAGTAGAGCAATAAAGGATCCAAAAGATACAATGAAGACAAATGAGAGTTAGATCAAAACAAATCCTTGGCAATCAAATAAAGCAATTTAAAGCAAGAGCCAAAGCGAATATGATCAATATATTTACCACAAAAAGATTATCACTTGTCAAGACAAGTAATGTATGGAGATATTTCTCGGGGGTGGATTGCAAAGATATATTCAAGATCATATTCACAAAACATAAGCATATGGCAAATGATAGGAATTAAAAGCAATGCTTAGATAGATAGATATTCTTGATAGCTTCACAAATCATGCGAAGGTGCAAAGCAACTCCAAGGAGTAGCTTGAAACAATTGGCTTCCCAAAAGATACATGAGAACATATTTGGGAAAGCCATACCAAGAACATCCTCCACAAACAAGATCCAAAAGAGTGAGAGACAAAAAACATTTAAGTAAATGGAAACTTGTTTGAGCAACATGCCACATAGGAACAAGATAACTAGCAATATCAATTCTAGGTGGCAAAACCTCATATGTTCACATTTTCTAGGCTTGTAATATGCACATAGCTTATTACTTCCCCATAATGTGATAATCCATTTATTTAAAGCAAGAGGAAAACAAAACCAACTCGAAAAATTAATGGACATTATAGAAATTGAATTTCTCATGAGAATGACATACCACATAGATAGTAGATAATATAAATATATCAACACTAAGTTGTATTTCTCATGAATACACAATTTTAGGATTGTGAAGTGCACGAAGCATATCACTCCCCCAAAATATGATAGTCCATTAATCTCTCAAAGAGAGCCAACAAGATAAGATATCAAATAAAAGCAATAAGGCTCAAAACAAGTAAATGGTGTGCAAACCAACATACACATACTTGATTTCTCAAGATAAGTAAGTAGAGAGCACAACACATACAAACAGTAGCAAGGTACAAAACCAAACACATGCAAGGGTGCAAGCAACTTTCAATGTATATATGATTTAAATAAAAGTTACCGCAAGGAGGAACATTGGATATGAGATAGAACAATATGATCCATATGACTTGACTTGAGAGAATATAATTGATGAAGATCCCTTAATTCTTCATAATGTAGCCAAGTCTCCAATGCCTCCAACAACACCTATTGGTCAAGTTTTAACTTGTTGGTCCCCAACCAAGTTGGGTCCTAAGAGGTTAGTAACAATAGGTTTGGCAACCCAAATGGTTCTTTTCTTGACACCACTTTGAGTACCAACATATTTGGCAAACATATTGCCAACCTTATCCTTCCGAAGAGAATAAACATCATTAATTATAATGGGGTTGGATAAGGTACCATTTGTGCATGAAGAAGCAAGGTGACCCTTCTCACGACATAGGTAGCAACATCTACTTCCTCCTCTCTTCTTAGTTGGAGTCTTGACTTGAGGAGGGGTAGCTTGATTCTTCTTGGGAAGAGATTGTTCTTCAACTTGAGGAGCTTGAGTTTGAACTTGAGGTTTCTTCCCTTGTTGCTTCTCACTAAAAGCCTTCTTCTTCAAAGGGCAAGATCTAACATGGTGCCCTTCAACTTTGCACTTGAAGCAAACAATCTTGGCCGAATCTTTGACTTGTTCTTGGCCCTTTTTCTTCTTGATGATCTTGGACTTGTTCTTGTTATTGGAGTTGAATCCAAGTCCACTCTTGTCATTGGGGCGTCTTTGAACACTCAACATATTGTCAAGTGTGGACTTCCCAACATGACGCTTTTCCAAGTCTTTATTCAAATAAGTGACTTGGGCCTTGAGCTCTTTTAATTCCTCTACATGGTTAGTATCAACACAAATGCTAGAGGAAGTAGAAACTTCATTGTTAGAGCAACAAGGTATGGAAAGTGATTCATCACAAGATGTAGCAACATTATGAGTGGATGAATCACAAGGACTAGCACAAGATGATATAGCATTAAGAGAAGACGTTGTGCCATTGTCCACATGAGGCTTACAAGATGTTACCTTTGACATAATCGCCTCATTAGCTAACTTTAGCTTAGCATGGGATGCTCGAAGATCGTCATTAGAGCTAGAGAGCCTTTCATGAGTTTCTTCCAATTTCCCATACTTGCTAGATAGCAACTCAAGTTGAGCCCTTAGCTCAACATTTTCCTTCAAAATAGATGCTTCACGAGAAGTGGAGTTAGTAGCACAAGCATCATTAACAGTAGAAATGGAAGGAGACAATTTGGAAAGCTTATCATTGTTAGATAGTTGAGTTTGGAGTTGATCATGAGACATGATAAGGAGAGAGTGTTCACTTTCTAAAGTTTTGTGAGCTTTGTCAAGTCTCTCTATGTCCTCACTTAGTCTAGCATTGCCAACATCAAATTCAACTTTTTCCTTTTTAAGCAATTTATATTTAGCAATAGCATAATCTCTTTCCTTAATGATTTTAGCAATAATAAGATCATTAGACTCATCAAGGGATTCAAGTTTCTCTTCAAGAGAAACCCTAAGCTCTTCTTCCTCTTCAAGAGAAGCTTTCAAAGAAGCTATGATGATAGAGTCATCTCTCTCAATTTGACATTTCTCATCAAATTGACTTTCCAAATCCTCAATGAATTCCCTACTCTTAGTAACATAATCAATGATTTCACAAAGAGGAGGGATAGCTTTACTACCTTTGGGGAGAGCACCAAGTACCATCTCACCCATCTTGGTTAAGGATTCAAAGTCAAAACCTTCTTCATGAGAATCCTCATCCACATCATCACAATTTGGATTCGAGGTGGGAGATACCTCGGAATCCTTAGCCATAAGGCAAACATGATTAATGGGTGAGGAGGATGAAGAAATACTTGAAGCTCCATTGAGGTCCATGTCTTGTTCCAACAAGTGTTGGGATTCCTCTACATTGTTAGTCATGCAAATACTAGAGGATATGGAAGAGTAATTTTCATCACAACAAGACATAGAGAGCATATCATCATTATATTTAGTTAAGCAACTATTACTTGATATGCAAGGACAATCAACTCTAGCATGTATGACATTTTGAGTGCTAGAAGATTTTAAGTCCAAAGATAGAAGATTGCAATGTGATAGAGAAGAGGTATAATCAATAGTAAGTTCACCATCACCAATGCAATTTCTATCGCCACTCACCATATCATTACCGTGTGACAAATCACATGATGGTGAAGTGGAAGAAGTTGTGAACTCATCACGGCCGGAGGTGGAGGAAGAACAATCATCCTCAATAATTTTGGACACTTCATATATATCTTGAAGCTTGGTCCAAAGCTCATGTGCATTTCGAAAAGGCATGATTGAAGCAAGAACTACATCGGTCAAAGCACACATAAGACCATTAGTAACTTGAGTCTCGAGATGAGAGTTTATCTCATCTTCTAAAGATAATTCATGAGAATCCTTTGGAGGAGATAAACACACATCTACAATCCTCTTAACATAATTTGGACCCATGGCCCTAAATAGATTAAGCATGCGAATTTTCCAAACATCATAATTTGTGCCATCGAATATGAAAGTGGGATCATGCACTAATTCTCTAAACGACATCTTTTACTCTCTAGGCGGTAAAGCCCAACAAGAGAGCCCAGGCTCTGATACCAATTGAAAGGACAATGATGTCGCCTAGAGGGGGGGGGGGGTGAATAGGCGGTTTAAAACTTTTCCGGTTTAGGCTTGATAATTGCGGAATAAAACTAGGTGTTTAAAATAACAAGCCGACAACCTAAATAAACTTGGCTCACCTATGTGCACCAACAACTTATGCTAAGCAAGATAAACAACAAGGTGATAGTAATAGAATACTTCAAGCACGAAGGCTATCACAATGTAAAGTGCATAAGTAAAAACTCGGGTATAGAAATAACCGAGGCACGCGGAGACGAGGATGTATTCCCGAGTTCCTCCTTGTTAAGGGAGTACGTCTCGTTGGAGAGGTGTGAACCGACACAACGGTTCAACAACCACAAAGGTTTCACCTTCTTCTCCGGTGAACCGCACCACAAAGGCTTGGTTCACCTTCCACTATCGGAATTCCTTCGAGGCGGAATCCGGAGCCTTTCAACAACAATCCGGGGCACAACCCACAATGGGATTGGGGGCTCCCGAACGGCCTCCAACAACAATCCGGGGCACAACCCACAATGGGATTGGGGGCTCCCGAACGGCTTCAAGTGACCACACAAGGGTCCAACCACCACAAAGGCGTCTAGGGTCCAAGGACCCAAGAGTAACAAGCTCACAAACTTTCAACTTCCACGAATCCTCGTGGAGAGCACACCGATGCACCAAATGCAAAAGGCAAGAGCACAAGTGCTCAAATCCTTCACTCTCAAATCCCACCAAAAGCAACTAATGCTTATGGGGGGAGAAGAGAGGAAGAACAAAGAGGAGATGCACCAAGAACTCCAAGATCAAGATCTACAAGGTTTCCCTCACTTAGAGGAGAAATCGATCGGTGAGAACGTAGATCAAGATCACCTCTCACTTTCCCTCAAATATTAGCAAGAACCATGGGAGGGATTGAGAGGAAGAGCAAGCTTTCCAAAAGGCAACAATGGAGGAGAGAGAGGAGAAAGACTTGCTCAAAAGCTTAGGAACCGTTGGGGAAGAAAGCCCCCTTAAATAGGTCCCCGAAAAAACCAGCCGTTGGCAGCTCCGAATCCCGTAGCGGTACTACCGCTGGGGGTGGCGGTACTACCGCTGCGGGCCGCCCAAAAGACCGTTGGCGGGCAGCCGAAGCGTACGCAGCGGTACTACCGCTGGGGTTGCCGGTAGTACCGCTGGGGCCCGGTACTACCGCTCTGGTACCGCTGGAGGTACCGCACTAAGAGACAGAGCGCCGAAAACGGCGGTACCTCCAGCGGTACCGCCAGCGGCACCTCGGCAGCGAGCTGCTCTGAGGCCCTGCGAAGAAACACACAGCGGTACTACCGCCCCGTGCAGCGGTACTACCGCCCTGGCGGAACTACCGCTCCCGGTACCGCCGAAAACGGCTCTCTGTTAGCTCCGGCGGTACCTCGGACGGTACCGCGGCGGTACTACCGCCACAGCAAAAACAGCAGAAACTGGAAAACGAAAACGTCAATATCTTTTCCATCCGGACTCCGTTTTCGATGAGTTTTGGCTCGTTGGAATCGTTACAACGAGCTCTACTTGAATGTATATAGAAACATCACAGTCCATCATGTGAGGATAAAACCAAATGGGGAAAGGTTGAACTTTCCTAAACAATGCAAACCGGTAAAACCTCCTTCATCAAAAACGCAACAAGATATTCATACGAAATCTGTTTTTGATGAACTAGAGCTTAGTATGGAGATAAACCAAGCTCTAAATCCTCACATGGATAATAGGCAACAAGTTTTCCAAAGTAAAACCATTTTCAAAGGACTTGGTCTTGTCATGAAGATCACGACAAGTACCAAAACTCAACACGGAGAAAAACCAAATAAGAACCAAGAAAGATGATATGCCAAGCATGCAAAGGTTTGAGCTCTCCACAAAGATGCGATCAAGTTACTCACTCGAGAGCCCCTCTTGATAGTACGCCTATCTATCCTATAGCCCTATCAAGATCATACCTTTGCCTTGAGCATTCCACTTGAGCTAGATGATGACGATCTTGATCACTCCAAGTGGACCACCTCACTCCAAGTGGACCACCTTTCTTGATTGCGCTTGCTAGCACATGCTTGATGAAGACTTCTCCAAATGCTCCCCCATACTCCATTATGGGAGGGCCTCGCTAAGCTTCGTCTTCATGTCTCCTTTGCAAGCTTCAATCAAAAGATATCTTCCGAGATACATCTTATTGAGCTTGCACTTCATCTTCTTCTCTTGATATGTATGATGGCTTGGGGTTAAACATGATTGTTCACTCAATCTTCTATTCCAAGCCATACTTGCAATGAGCTCAACTCTACACATGACCATTCTTCATGTAAACCCTTTGAATAGAGCATTGGTCATTAAGTCATCTTGAAGAGTCCAACACATGAACTCCTATAATTTCCCATGGACAAGATCTATAAGAATATCTCAATGTAAACATTAGTCCATAAGGATTGTCATTAATTACCAAAACCACGCATGGGGGCAACCATGCACTTTCACGTAGCCCTAAGGCTCTCAGGAGGTCGGCATATAAAGGCGTCATGCCTTCTCTTACAAGGAAAGACCAAACCGACCTAAGGTTGGATTCCTAGACTAACGCGGTAAAAGATATAACTTGCTCTACAAGGCGAACGTTAGCTTGTCTTGAGTCTTGGACTCCTTTGGTCGTCTTTAGGACTTTCTCTTACACTTCGCTTCAGCCCACTGGGTCACCCGATAAGTCATAAGCCTTATCACCCTTGGCCACCCTGGTTGGCTGGATTCATTCCATGCGGTAGGTATACTCATTCAGCATATCCTCCACAACTCTTGAACTTTTTTGTTTGATTATGTGTTGGTTAAACTATTGTGTGTTTGTTGAACTATGTTATGGTTGTGAACTTGGTTTGTGTGCAATGATGGACTAAAATTCGTATATGTGTGCGATGTTTTGATTCATATTGGTCTTTAATTATGTTTGCAATTGTGTGAATATAGGTCACAAGTGGTGACCTATTTACATCAATTCCATGGTGATCTTTTTTACATCATCTCAAATGGCCGAAATAGATTTGGTGATGTAAAACGTCAAAACATGTGTTGTAAAAACGAAACCAGGTGATGACATCATCTGTTGGAGTTGCTCAAGGCGAGAGCAAAGTGCTAGAGACTGGCTTCGATATCAAGTTTGCATAACAGCCAGCAAGAGCCCAGAAGTCAAGACGTCTACCATCCCTTATACATGCAACATATGTTGAGTGTAGATCAACGTTACGCCCCATCACTGAACATGATTTTCTTACGATGGAATCAGTGTTAATAGTTTTCTGTACTGTGCGCTGCATGACTAAGGAAATTGTGAATTTGTGATGCTGTCAACACGTGTGGTATTCGAATGACTGCAAGACCCAGTCGCCACACAGGACAAAGCATACTTGCTACCTCACCTATTTCCCTTCCACATTCTTCCACCATTTCTTTTTTGAGAGCTCTTTTCTCATGACCCAAGCTGACACCATCGCTCTCTGCACACCAAGTTTCATCGTATTAGCAATACAGTATCAATGAATAAATAAAAATAAGTGAAGAAGTCAGAACTGAGGCAAGTGCAATGCAAGATGTTACTATATGGGCGCTTAAAGATGGATTACACGAGATATCATCAAGTTTCATGTAAGATTTATCTGCTCTCATGTGAAGTTCTCGTTTATTGGTGCTCATGTGGTTTTATTGTCTATCAGTTATTGCTAGCAAATGTCCCGTGAAGCATTCCTGCTGAAAAATGTCACCTTAAAACTATGCAATTTGGCAGGATGAAATGGATATATTTCCTGCAAACCGTCTTACCAACTAACTATGTTGTACGTAAAGTCGTAAACACAATTATTTGACAGTAGTAAATGATAAAATATGGGGGCTTCAATTGAGTGAAATATATTAGGTAAATGTCTATGTAATAGCATGGAGTTAAAGTGCTGAAATTTATGGAAACTCGTGTGAATATGATGGAGAGGAATGTACACGACAAAAGTTGCCCTAGCTTAACTGGAATGTTAGTAGGGGGAGAGCGATATTCTGCAATCTGCATCCTCCATACGCTGTCGATTCTCTCATCTTTCTTCTGTTCCTGCACACGTATATTCATTACATGCCTACACTAGAAATAACATAACATGCCAAGATACACTTGCAGCAAGAATAAATCGCCATTGATTCGGTTAGCTTGCACTGGAAGGATTTTTTGCCAGCACAACAATTGTTTATTTGTCGCAGAAATGTAAGTCTCAGTACTGCATTTGCCAGCATGCGCACTTTGGAATTCCAGTAATCGGTGAAGTTTTAGTATGTTGATAACTTCCTTTAGCCAACGAAGCAAGACACTGATTCTCCCTACAAAACTAAGCAAGACACTGAATTGCTGTCTTTCACCTGTGGTTAGAAGAATCACACAGTGCTGAGGTTTTGTATGGTTGCTGGCAAGAAACAATTCTTCACCGTCTTATATATGCTCGCTGGAGTATACGAACAAATACTAATTATTACTCCTCTCATCCTTGCTTGGCTGGTGTTCAACAACCAGATTAACAAGCTATTTAATTTATTGCCTGCTATCCACACAGACACACAGTACCACACGCTCACATGGACCAACAATTCAAAATTAACTACTGAATTCAGAGATTTAACTACTGAATTCAGAGATTTAACTACTGAATTCAGAGATTGAACACATTGGTCAAAAAATAATATGCGTGGGAATAATCAGTGGTTAAGCAACCAAAGGGGCCTCATCCTCATCATGTGGATATTTGTGAGTGAAAGAGACACATTGCTCTACATTGGGCGATTTCTAGAAATATTCGAAGCTGACGAATAATATGTACTTACACTCTGCTCTCCACTGGAATCCGGTAGTACTGTAAGCAAGATCAAGGCCGCCCTGCAGTAGACATAATTATAAGATAAACATGAGCCATCCATCTCACATTCTCACTCGTCGAATCATCTACTCCACAAAATGAAACATCCGATAGAGGGCATGATCCGATTAACAAAGTTTTGACGCAAATTTAGCTTACCATACGAGCAGGGCAAACTTTTCGCTGCTTCGTCCTTTGGGAGGTGGAGGCGGCCGGGCCCGAGAACCGCCGGCGTGTCCGTGCGGATTCCCGTGGTCACTCGAAGACGAGGAGGAGCCGCCTTGCCAAGAGCCACTCGAAGACGAGGAGGATCCGCCTTGCCTAGAGCCACTCGAAGACGAAGAGGAGGATCGGCGGAACTGGCGGTCGTACTCGGCGCGGCGGCGGTCGTCGGAGAGGAGATCGTAGGCGTCCTTGGCCTGGCGGAAGCGGCGCGCGGCTTCGGCGCAGCCGGCGGCGTCAGCCTTGGGGTGGTGGTCCGGGTGGTAGCGGTGGGCGAGGCGGAAGAAGGCGTTCTTGATGTCGGCCTTGCTGGCGTCGCGAGGGACGCCCAGGGTCTCGTAGTGGTCCACCATCGCCGCCGCCGGCGCGGCGACAGGAGCAGGCACGGCAAGCTGTGTGTCCGCCTTTTCTTCCTCTCCACGATAGCAGACGTCTTTTCTTTTCTTTTCTTTCTTCTCTTCCAGCTATACCAGACAGCTGGCTCTTACGAAATGTGGAATCCGGTCATTCTTTGGTGAGTCAATTACACTTTTCATCCAACAACTTGTCCAGCCGAAACGTTTTAGTCCTCATTCTTATAGATTCCCATGTGGTGGTACAACAACTTGTCCAGCCGGAACGAATTGGTCCTCAGCCAATGTGGTGATGACACGTGTGCCGCCAGCGTGGACGCTGGCTTGTAGAAAACCCCCTACACTTGTAATAATTGATGGAAAAGTACTGAGTTCACTTACTGAAAATCCCCAAATCGAGCTGTGCAGGCGAACCCTAGCGACCGACGGTGGAGGGGAGCGGCGACGGCGGAAGACGGAGGCTTTGAGCTAGGTGCGAAGGGGACGACATAAGCGTGGTGCGAAGGGGACGGCGGAAGCGCAGGTGCCAATCCGAGCTCGGGGGTAGCATGTTGGAAGAAGAATGGGAGCTGACAACGGAGGCGTCGAAGGTTGCCGACAACCTTCGACGGTTGTCGACAATCCTCGACGGTTATCAACTCCATATTTAATATCATAAATGATAACCGTGAGTGTTGTCGACAATCCTCGACGGTTATCAACTTCATATTTAATATCATAGATGATAACCGTCGAGGGTTGTCGACTATCCTCGACGGTTATCAACTCCATATTTAATATTATAGATGATAACCGTCGAGGGTTGTTGACAATCCTCAACGGTTATCAACTACATATTTAATATCATAGATGATAACCATCGAGGGTTGTCGACAACCCTCGACGGTTATCAACTCCATATTTAATACCATAGATTCCAAACAAAAAATAGCAACAGTTAAACAGAGCAAAATAAAAGTGCATTAACCATACCTTCTGTTTGTCGGTGACAATTGTTCATGGGGATGTATTAGTGATATTCAAGTCTTCTTTTAAATTGCTCAGAAACCACTCCCAACTACTTGCGCATTCTACTTCAACCAAACCAAAAGCTACCGGATAAATGCAATCATTTGGATCAATTTCAACTGTTGTCAACAACTGTCCCTTATACTTTGTTTTGATATGAAAACCATCTAAGAATATCACAGGCCTACATCCAGCTAGGAAACCCCTTTTGCAAGCATCATAGCTCCAATATAATGTGGCCAAATGCTGCTTATGCTCAGGGCTCTCTGGATCACCAACAAAATTGGTTGTCAAAAAGAACCTAGACCCAGGATTACTCCTTCTAAGCTCCTGACCATAATCCATTAATAATTTGAATTGTGATTCCTCATTATAATGCCTTGAATTTCTTTGCAACTGTAGCTTGTCACCTTCTTGCAGATTCAGATCATTATACTCAAGGGCATCCTCATCTTCATGTTCTTCATAGAATTCATGCTCATTGTGATCATTCACTGAAACATCAACATGCTCTGCAAAGAGATCATCATCACTATCTTCAACATTAAAAGCACTGTCATATAATTCAAAGTCACTGTCTGAAGAGCTATCATCTGAGACTGCATTTTCTTCAGGTGGCACAACAGGTTCAGTGGTCACAGGAGGTTCAGATTGAACTGCAGTAACATGATTTGAGCTTGATGCTTCACCAACATTGTGACAAACTGGTGCATTAAGAGCTGGCAATCCAGGAAGATAAACAGGCACATCTGGCCTCAATCTCTGAAAGAAGTTGGTGTGATCTATAAAAAGGTCCAGTGTCTTGTGAACCTTGCTTGCTTTGTTCATATACAGAATGTGGCCATACTTCTCAACAAGAACCAAACCATTGTGCACCTCCTTATCTGGTAAACACCAATACATCTTCAGCCAACCATCACTCTTTTCACCAAGAATTCGCAAGATTTCATCTATCCATTCCAGTGAACAAGTATCAGATGTGCAATAATCAAACCAAGCAACTGATGCACTTTCATATGCCAAGTCATCCTTTAATCCACCGAAGAAGCCATTGTACACAACATGGACTGTGAAATTGTTGGTATCTTCACCTGGATTCAACACTGCAACACAAAATTTAGACAACACAGTAAATTCAGTTAGTGTTCATATGTAGACAGAACATCAAATTCAAGTAATATCCACAAATTCTTGTAAAAGGCAACAAATTTCTGCAACATTGTGATATTCAGACCTAAAACAACTAATTCATGCACAAAGGCATCAAATTTCTGCAATCACACATCGATTTCACTATGAACACTTGGCCGGTGCGGCTGCGCGGAATAGGGCAAATGCGCACGGATTAAAGCATGTAAATTTGAACCTAAAACCCGTTCTATAACACTCCTACAGTACTAGGATTAGGTTCCCCACCAATTTCCCTTCGTAAAGCTCGACCAGTCGCTCCCGATCATCCGCCCACCTAAACCATCCAAAACCACGCCACCAACCCGCACAAATTTGAAGCTAGGAAGGATGAATTGACTCACCGTACGGCGGAAGATCCTCATTGAACTCGCAATAATGCATCTCCGCAGGCGGCGCGACTCAGTCGGCGTCAAGATCCACCGCGTTGTCACGTCGTAGGGCTCCAGGACCTACGCCGTCGCCTCTTTCCTTCTATACTCTTATTCGTCGATGAAAAGGTAAGGACCTTCTATGCTTATTAACAACATCAGATGTGCGGGGAGGCCCTAAATGTAATTTCTTTTTTTTGCAAGTGCTAAAGAATAGGAAAAAACAACTCAAAGTTGCCAGCGTGTATCCGACGTGGCGGCCAGCTCGGGCTGAGGACCAATTCGTTCCGGCTGGACAAGTTGTTGTACCACCACATGGGAATCTACAAGAAGGAGGACTAAAACGTTCTGGCTGGACAAGTTGTTGGATGAAAAGTGTAACTGACTCTTCTTTGGTCATAGCATAAAAAAGGATTTGCTACGGTTTATGTAATTGTTTTCTTAATTCTTAGTCATTTTATAAAAAAGTGCGTTAGGTGGGTGGTTGTACCCCTAACCCAGCAGAGTTCAAACCCTAGGTTTGACTGGTGTTTCTCATTTAGTCGGAATATTCTTCAGTGAGAGGCGACATTCCCGCCGACAGCGAGGCGTCTGTGGTGACTTCGTCAATCTCAAGATCTGACCCGCCGACTCAGTTTTTCGGAGGTGCTCATAGGGGTAGGGTGTGCGTGCGTCAATAGTGGTGAGTGTGTGCGCGTGTATATGAGCGCTTGCGTTGTGCTGTGTTTCTAATTTTTTTTCGTTGAATTGTACTTTTCTGTCAAAAAAAGTGCAACTTGGTTAGTTTCAGTTTTCTGTTCCACTAGACTTTAAAAAATATGTCAACTAAGACATAGACACTCCCCACAAAAATTTAGAATTCTCTCTGTAACTTAGTTACGTTTTGATAGATAGATAAATAGGGAGTAATATGCATATTTGGATAAATCTAGTTTATATAAATTTGGATCACAACTTAACAGTTCTGGCTTTTCCCGTGTCACTTCAAAAAACCATTGCTGAACCATTTCTGACCAAAGTTTGAGATGTGGGTTTTAGACTACCCATAGTGGAAGTAGTAACGTAGATGCCACATAGATAAAAAAATATGCAAATGGAGTAATATAGATAGTTACCATGACATCACATACCTCAATACAATTTAAGTCTACAGTCTAATAAAAACACACCACTCATATGTTAATACTAGTAAAGACTTACGCATGTGAACCCACACATCCCAAAACAAATGGAGTAGCCTCAAGTCACTATCCGATAAGACTTTTGTATCTTTTACATGCCTCGAGCTATACCATCTACGATTATGAACACATCCAGCTTAATGTGTTTCTCTGCATCGATCAGGGAGAAAGAGCAAGAAAAGCGTAAAACATTACCCATGCATGGCACACCGATGGATTGCATCGGTATTATAATCAAGAGTATCAACAAAACATTACTCTATAAGGCCTTGTTTACCTCAAGTGTATTTTATGGGATGTGAGGGGATTATCCCAATTCCAAGAAAATCCCCACTAAGTTGTTTACTCCTAGTGTATTTTAGGGGATCGGAGGGGATAATCCCCAAATATCCCCCACCAACCACTTAATTTTTGCACAAAACAAAAACTTTAGCATGGACTAATGTATTGTTGGGGAAGAGTATGTTTTCTTTGACCCTACATGCTGCAACATATTTTTTCTTTGACCTCATATACAGTGGTAGATCACACACTCTTTTGTGCGGGCGGAAATTCTGAGAGGTTAACACCCCACCTCTAATGACCAATTGTTTTGAGAACCCTTGTTGCATTAGAGGCCTAGAGGTCTGAGATATATTTAGGCTACTACTATTACCTTGGCCCTTTCTGCACTCTCAACATTCGAATTCAAAGATTCCTTACGGCACTTGGTATTTCATCACCTTAAAGGGTTAAACACAAACTTCCATTAAATACAGTCTCGACTCTGAACCTCTCTATTTGGTTGTTGCATTGTTTCTTTACTTGTTTCCTTATGCTGCTGGATTGTTGCTGGATGCACTGTGCAGTTAATATGAATTTCGATGAAACTATTTCCCATTGTTTGATAATATATTTATCTCAAACTCTCCTGCGCATGTAAATCAATATGTGTTGATATATGTGTATTCAGGACCTTAGAATTTGTATGTGTTGATCTATGTGTATTCAAGACCTTAGAAACATCATCTTGCCTTTACCATGTTGGTTGCAACATAAAACCTAAATTTTATGTATCTTTATTTGGGGAATTAATGAACGCATGGCATATTTGTTCAGCCTCAAAATTCCAACATTGGTTTCCTCGTTTTGTCAAATAGTTTTTTCTTATATTTGACATCTACAAGGCCTGAAGATAACAAGTACTACTACCATTTCACCATCTGGCTTCGCCATTACTTTTCTGCCCCAGGGAGCTTTTAGCTCAGGTAAGATGTACTTAGAGCATCTCTAACGGTTGCCCTATCCTATATGGTGTTTCAGCACATATAGGGCACCTGTTTTAGCACATATAGGCACCGAGTAGTTTTTCACTTTTCCAGCTGTCCTATTTTAGGGCACTATCGCTCCAACAGCTGCCCTATCACATGCCCTATTTTAGACAAATTTCATGAACATTTGAACACATTTTATGCTATGAACCATAATTCTAACACAAATTCGAAGAATTCGCGCACGATTGGTCGAATTGGAGTTACTAACGGATACACCGCATCGACGGAAAGCTACTGGTGGCGGCGTAATGACCATATTGTCACCGGAACACCGCCGACGACGAGGTTTCGCGGCGGCCGAAGAACTGCTTGCGGTGAGGTCGCGCGGGTGGCCGGCGTCCGACGAGGGCGTGGCAGGTGGCGTCGCTGGAGCGACGGGGTCGTCTCGGACGAGAGAGAGAGAGAGAGAAACGCAGGGTAGCAAGCGAACCCAGGAGCACGGCCTGTCCGGTCATGGCGGAACCGGAGAAGGGAGTGGACGAATTTGACGATACGGGAAGAAATCGAGAGGGGGGACAGAGAGAATCTGGAGAGAAGCTCACACTGAGGGTGGTGGTGTGGTCGATCGAGCTCGAGGAGGACCGTAGCCGGCGAGTTCCAGCTACGAAGCTCCGCCGACCGTGAAGAAGATGGGGACGAGCCCGAGCTCCGATTGGGGGGGGGGGGGGGTGTGCGGTGGGGGGCGGCGGCGTGGTCGGGGAGGGCCGGAGGCGCGGCAGCGGCGGATTTGGTCTCGGGAGCGGCGGCGACGGGGCAGAGGCGCGAGGAAAATGAGTTTTCAGCGTGGCGGTTGGTCGCGCGCGCTGATTTGGAAAGGATAGGGCACGCCCTCCGTGCCCCATATATGGAGCAGAGAAGAACAAAATATAGGGCTGCCCCAAAATAGTGCACGTGATAGGATAGCTATTGGAGGTCGGTTTTTACCCTCTCGTGCCTAAAAAACGGTTTTTAGGGCACGGCGGCTAAAATAGGGCAGCTGTTAGAGATGCTCTTATGGGCAACCTACAGCTACCATGACTCATCATAGTAAGTTTTCGTCTGGAAATTAGACCTGTTGTGATTTTGTGAGACCTCGAGTTTCAGATTTTGCAGAAGTTGTGACTTTCTTGTTTGTTTACACGCTATCTTATTTTTGATAGGGAATGACGTCAAATGAAGTTCGTGGCGGAGTCAGGTGCAGTTGTCCGGATCATGGGTGCAACCTCAGGCTAGATCATGGACCAGTTTGAAGTGCCGACAATGCCGCGTGGATAAGAGACGGGCCTCTGGTGCCGTTATCTACATGAAAATGTAGAAAGCAGCACATGTGAGGGCTTTGTTTACATGTTTCAGTATGGTTATTGTTTAGGGCTTTTGGTTTTTGTTGCTTGGTTGTTTTATTTAATACTCCCTCCGTTCCGTAATCCAAGATCTATAGTTTTTTGACAACTGTTTCAAAATGAATGGGCTTCGATTGTTTTTGCTGCCTGCCCGCGTGCAATTATTGAAGGAATCAATAAAAATATGAAGTTTGTTTGATCGCTCAGCTAACATCTCAACACAAAACAAACGTGCGCTAATTGCCGTGTAGAAAAACAATAGCTCTTGGATTACGGAACGGAACGGAGGGAGTACATTTGTTCAATACTTTCCATTAGATATGTAGCTGCATGCTTTTCCATTAGATATTGTAGTAACTCAGCAGTAAGCAATATATAGCAGTGCTATTTTAAATTTAATAGATTGTCAGTTAAATTATGCATAAAGACCATACATAATCATGAAGTAATGCACAAAGGTGGACTTATCTGAATCTTCTAAATGCTACTGTCGATGAAAAATTGAAAAGCAAAGAGTAGCCCGAGGATCAAGCCAGCATGGCCGAGGAGGCGATAGAAGACGGAAAATAAATGCAGGTACGCCAAAAAGAAAACAGCCAGCAAGGCGGTGCAAATACACGGAGACGCGGCGCAGCGAAGCGCGCTTTCCCGTCTAGTGTGTCTAGTGTATATGAATCTTGATTCTGCAGCAGTGTGTACATGACAAACCATGTAAATAATTTAGCGTAGAGGTAAAGTTAGTATACCAAAGATCAGAAATTCAGGTGAATAAGACAGCGACCCAAAATTACTGTATAAACTGAACATCATAGCCCCAACTGCCAAACTTCATACCTTCATCTCTGAACATTCATGCGACAAGTTCAGAAGACATCACTACATCATAACTCTTTTGACAACTACAGGATAGTTAGAAATTTAAAGCACTTCATAGGTCCAAAGTGCATAACCCGCCACTGCAAGTTACGAAACTAAGTGCATCCAAAAATAGCTGAATACTTCGATAGATCACTTCATAGGCATCAAGGGCAAACACATAACTTCAATATCTTGGTCCAGAGTCTTCCAAAGCACCCATGATCAGCCTCTTTTGTTTTCTTCATCTACCAATAGACAGGAGCAGATGTATAAGCTCCATAGAATCAACAACAAAAACAAAATTTTCCATAGGCAAATAGATGATTTGTTTAATAAAAGAGGATATGGATGACTAAGCACTGAATATGGTTAGAACTGAGTATATGAGGTAGCATTCAGCCATAAAGAGCACAAAGTACAGATATAAAGATGCATCTCGTACAACATTTCATGGTTGGAGCTAGCACATGAAGTAACATCAGTTTCAGATTACAGGTTACGGATATAAAAATTTACAGGGTCATAGATAATAACTGTACTAAAATATACAGTACCTTCTTGTAGGTCATCAGTTAAAACATAAAAACAAAACTATACTTCTCATTAATTAGTTGATACGAGTGCTCTCGTCTAAGCTTCTCAATTTTCAAGCATTGCCTTTTATAAGCCAATGCAAAGAATGACCATACGTAAGATTTCAAAAATGAAACTAAATCAATTAAACTTTCTAATTAAGCTGAGATAAAATTTGCAAATTAAATCAACCTACAAATGCCACCTTACAAGACAGTGTTATCCTTGCTTATAATATGAACAGTGTCATGCTTGCTAGTTCAGATGTGTCAAATTAATCAACATGGATGTGGCAAATTAAATCAATAGGAAACATAGATGGATATCATCGGGAAAATTTTAAGGTAAAAGATCTAACCAAAGTTAGATCTCACAGCAAACTGCAGTTACCATTGAATCAATTTCGCATGTGACCATAGAATCTCCACAATAACAGGTTAGACACTCCTGTATATGGAAGGTGAACACAAATGGTACTTTTTTAATATAAGGATCGACTCTTTTAGTTGCAACCTGGAGATGGTAATTATAGCATAAACCACTGATTAAGAGTCGCTCAACTAATCTAGGTTATTCATCGACTATTCTTGGTCATTCTAGGGTTTTCAGTTGAACGACACATGAAAAGGTCCACTTGACAGGTTTTCCTTGGAGCATAAGTTTCTGTCAGCGTATGCCATTCTAAGTTTCTAACAGGCTCCACAACAAGCCGCTTCTAACTGGCTACCACCGCCGCTCCTGGCACTGTTACAAGTTGAGTACTTTGGTATTTTGTAGCAGCTACTGCTCGATTAAAAGTCGTCAAGCACTAGTGACGACAAGTCTATGAATCAGTACCATGGGAACTCAGCTCGACTGGGGGAGTTGTACTGCTTGACATAACCCAACAGCATAAACTGAAATCTAAACAATAGCTAATATACCATATTATAACAGGAGCACAAATTGCATCATACTAACTAATTCAATCTGCAGTATTCCTTTTAGTGAAAACTTAATGCACTTAAACTTACTGAAGATGAATAATCTACTGAAACTGCTGGTGTACTTAAATAAGCTGAAACAATATCTCAATAGGAGCATAGTCATGAGATGCTTCACGCATCTCATGTCATGTGCCTTTATTCCAGTTGCCAAAAACCAATTGCCCTGATTACCTGCACAAAAGTACACTAGGTATGTGTCCAACCAAACTTCCACATCATCTGCATCTACCTAGTCTTTTTATAGCTATCTAAGTTGGGTGAAATTTTAATTGGAGACATATAGAGCTAGACTTACTTGCAGTACACTGCACAGAAGTAGGGTAGTTTAATTGCTTCAAATTTCAAAGGTGGCATTCAGAAGCACGTTAACTTAGTTCAGTTAATCTTGCATCTATATCACGAGAAAACATAATAACACAAGTCCGAGAAGAAAGACATACCACATAAATGGGTTGACAACACCAAATGGTTTAGTCCAGCAGTCCTATTAATAAGTTGGCCACCTCCTTGTTAGTGTCAGCTCGTCGAATGTCCATCTTCATCTCAGCTACTCTTTGCTTCTTGATCTTGGCTTCGAAAGCACAAGCCTTATCATCAGCAATGAACTGAAATGCTCTTTTCAGTGTCTCCCCACATGGATGCTGGGCCTGGATGGACTCCACATAAGAGGAAAGGTTGGGGTACAAGTTCTGTAATTCATCCAACCCTCTGTGCATGTCCATTTTCTCTTTATGAGCTTCCCCATTTTTAAACAGAGTATCAGCATTTTGAGTGACTGTCGTGGTCTCCTTTGCTCTGAGGCTCTCAGCATCTCCATTTTTTCTCTCTTTGTCAGGCTTTCCACTCTTGATCCTAACCGAAGTGCCACCGTTTTGAGTGGCAGTATTGGTGGTCTCCTTTGTAATGTCAGCTCTTGGTTCTTCCCCGTTTCTTACTCTTAAAAGGAGTATCAGTAGTGGGAGCCTCCTTTGCTTTCTCTTTGTTCTTCTTGCTCTTTGAGGAAGCACCATCATTTCGAGATATGGTGACTGCAGCAACCTCCTTTGCACTTTCTCCCCAGACCGCCTCCGAGAGGTTGAACTTCCGGAGGTCATCCTCATTAGCTGGCACTGGCAGGGTACCTGTACTCACTGCTTTCTCATGTCGCAGCCTAAGATGCCGAACCTTCTCATACATTTCCGTCTTGCTACATTGCTTCCTTTCAAGACTGTCACCAACAGCAGCAATGAGTTCAACAGCACTAGGCTGCGTGCCATTAGCCTTGACGTGGCTGACAAGAGCCTCCAGGACCTTGATCTCGTCCTCAACTGTCCAGCGCCTTGCTGCGGGCTTGGACGGCGAGCGATCTGGCACATCCTTTTCCCTTTGCTTCTTGCCCCTGCTGGAGGCACTGGGCTCAGAAGGCGCCTTGCTCGACAGAGGCGCCGCCTTCTCCACATCGACCTTGGCTTTCTTGGCCTTACCACGAGACGGAGTGGCCTCAGCGGCCCGCCTCTTCTTCCCAGCCTCGGCCTTGGGTTTGCTTGTCGCCTTCCTCTGGACGGGCTCTAGGCTCTCCGACGAGCTGCCGTCCTCGTCGGCGGCGTCGGACTCCGACGGCTTGCCGGTGGATGGGGCGACCTCACGCAGCTGGAAGGCGTTGGCGTCAGGCTCCAAGTTGGAGGACTCCTCCTCGCCTCCGTCCGACGAATCGGCGTCGACCGCGTCGGTGGAAGGAGGTTTAGGGTCTAGAGGGGCCTTTTGGGTCGCGGGGGATGGCTTCCGCCTCCTCCTCTTCCTCCTCCTCCTCGTCGGAGCTGGACTCCTCCCGCGGAGGCGTCGGCGGTGGCGGCTACGGCGACGGCACGCGGAGCTTCTTGCGGGCCATCCTCGCAGTCGCCGCTAGGGTTTTTTGGGCTGTGGGGACTGGGGAGAACAAACGGCAGGGAGAGGGAGGGGAACGGGCCCAGTTCTTTTGTGGCTTCTCCGAGAAGCTGCCCCTCCCCCAGCTTCCTACCGCACCAAAATTTTTGAGACGCCTTCTCCAGGAAGCTGGGGCAGGGACAACTTCTTGGAGAAGCCGTTAAAAGAACTAGGTCGAAATGTCCGTCACCTACTCATCTGTCCTGAATTTACGACGGGTGAGGAACTGAGGAATCGAAACCTTGGTATCAAAGAAAAAAAAACTCGGTTTGCTTGTTTCCGATGGTGTTTTGTGGGGATAAATGGGATAAAACCCCAAACTTCATCCAATCTCACCAATCATCAAATTTGCCAATTCACTAGAGACGGATAGTTTGTGTGTATTAAAAAACTACACTAGAGTTTAAAGCATCGTTGGGAAAATATAGGCATAATAATACGGCTTAACGTGTCCGGTATGTAGTGGCTATTTTGCGCTTTAGCCCTTCCGTTTCTGTGCAATTAACCCGCAGTCCACCTTATGCCTTTGCTTTTGTGTTTTCAACCTCGAACAAACCGGTACCGATTGAGAGAAAAATCATAGAGCGCACCTTTGTCTCCAACCCCTTGCGTGATTGGGAGGCGACGGGGCCGGCGGATGGGGTAACGGCGGGGACTATAGCGGTGGAAGGGGCGACGAAAAGATCTGGAAGCCGGCGACGCCACCCCCGCGGGCTGGGGCGACCGGGAGGTGAATGAGCTCGACGGCCACCGCGAGACCTGACGCAGCTTGCACTCTGCGGCCCAGTCACCACCGCTGCCCTTCGCCATGGCGCTCCCACCTCTCTCCCGAGCGTTCTCCACAGGCTTGGCGACGCCGGCCCCGCAGGCTCCTCCGTCTTCCTCGTCAAGAAGGTTGTCGCCGCCGTTGTGCCCTCTAAAGGCACCGTGGGGCGGGTCCCGATGCGGTCGGGCTCACCGAGGAGAAGGGCATCCACCCGTCCCACTTGCTTCTCCACGCGCCTCCCCGATATCCCTCCTCGGCCCGATTTTCTGTTCTCAACCCAGTTTTCCCAGGCCGCCCATCATCTCTTTGTGAATTTGTTCTACCAGATGCACTTTTGGATGCTGAATTTGTGTTTACTAATAAAGGCCAAACCTTCTACAGATAATTGCCATTAACTTTGTTCCAACGTGCATAGAAATGTCAAATCCCGGTATTAAGTACTAGGAACTGTGCTCCATGAAATATAATTCATGATTCCAAATGGTTCAACTCGAGTCAGCTGGCATATGTAAGTTCATTTTATGGTTTATAACCGACTGGTTAAGACCATTTTTCAGTTTCCAGTAAATTTCACTGAATGAAGGTCAGACACTTGCAGACACTTGCACTGAATACTCTGGTTTAAGACCTTCAAGGCTTCAACACTGCTGAAAAATCCACTTATCTAAAAATTTAGGTTTTGATCTTGCGGTAACATTTTCTTATAAGATTTCTAATGAGGTCTCTCAAGGCTCGTGGTTAGAAAATGAACCAGACTACTTATCTCAATTTGACGATGGAGGTAAAAGGGACTTGTGTACCTATGTTGTTTGTGGTAGCTCCAACAAGGAGTTGTCATTTCACGCGCACACAAACCACATGATTTCTTGCAATTAGTAGAAAAGTGGGGCAGGAGCTCATGCTAGCATGCAATATAATATTCTTTTCTTAGTTAATTTGTTCAAGATGTATATTGTTTATTAAATTTGATTTTTTTATGTTTGCAATCCAGCTTATGCCTTAAATAGCACTGAATGGGATCATAAAAGGATAAGTGCCATGGTGTATTGTGGTTTCAGAAGATGCATATTTCAGCAAGGTTGTGTATTGCTGGAGCAAGCTTTGCATCCATAGTTTTAAGGTCACTTACCTTTTCTTTTGTTGCCCTGGAATTTAATGTAATGTTTGACCCGTTTCTATAAAGTTTTTTGCTAATGTATCAGCCTCGAGTGAGGACAAATTGGTGAATAATGGTGTCCATGAGTCAAAATCAGGTGTCTATGTATGCATACTTGCAGCCTTCTAGCGGAACTTAAATGCAACAACTTTCGCTTGGTTGCTTGGTGTTCTGGGGCTTGGCCTTGTTTTACTCAAACAAGCTGTTATTTTTCTTTCTTAAAGATTGGTTACGCTTAGTTATGAAACTAGTGGTATCTACTTTATCCAGGGTTTGGACCTTAAGGGTATCATTGTTGAGACTGAAAGTCGTGGTATGTCTTTCGATCAGCTGCTCACCATCCCTGAGCAAGATGAATGTGTACACGGTGATGGCAAATCAACCACTTGTGTTTTCTTCATCCTTGCAATGCACAAAGAGGCTGGAGTGCTTACTCCTTTCACATAGTCGATTCAGGTCACTGAGTTTATTGTAAATGAGCAAGCCCCTTCATCTCTCATAGTTGCAACTGAACATGTTATTCTTTGCTGTTCATTGTGGACAAGCTAATGTTTTCCATTAGTTAACCTATTTTTTTAGTGGTCCATTAATTAACCTACACTCTCTTCAAGCCATTTCATTTTGAACCAGTCTTAGATGTACAAATGTCTAATCTGAATGTTCTAAACCAATCCATTCACATGTCCGTCATAGTTGCAGTTTTTTTCATTGTAGAAAAGCTTTTTCAGCCGTCAACTCTTGTTGTTCTAATTGATTGATCCGATGGTACTAAATTACCTTCTGCCTCAGATACGGGACGCATACATGCTCAAGTTTTTTTTAGGACAACCACGCCAGGCTTCCGAGCTGGTGAGGCAGACAAGCACCCATTCTGCCCATCGCTACCACCGACGTACAGGATGGAGATACCCGAGTACAACTCGATAGAGCCGTATGCAAAAATAAACAAGAACTGCCCATCGCTACCACTGACATACAAGCGACCATCACGCTGCTGCTGTTTGGCTGCTGTTGTTTCTGTTTCGGGAAGTAAACTGTTGTTTAAGTTAAGCATATAAATAAGGTTGTATATAGTTGTTTAGTAGATGGCCGGCTTCATCGCCGCCGTGTCGATACGATTCAACTGGTCTGCAAATTTCGTTGCAAGCTGCTTTTCTATACTTGCAAACTACATAAAAAGTAAGCCTTTTGTATTTAAGGCTGAAGAGTTGTGGTTACCTTGCCTTTTCTAACTCTGTTTTATTTATTTATTGAAGCTGAGCATTTTTTAGATAATAGGGTGCGGATCCCCGGCCTCTGCATCAAAATGATGCACACAGCCACATTGAACCTGCAATTTGCAAACACCTCTGCAACTGCATATGTACTGGTTTTTTTTACATAATACAAATTTTACTACTCAGCTAAATGATGTCGGATGTGGTTCCAACTGGATCATGCCAGTTCGTGTTAAAACCTCTGAAATGAGTGTCGGTTTTAGATTTATATCTCCATATACGGGTATGATCACGTGTCCTTGGAGATCTTTGAATCATGTCATTTGACTGTATGTCTATAATCACAAGTGAATAAGGATATTGTGAAATGTGTGAACCGGTGGAGACAGGTTGCTCAAAGCCATGTATCTGTTTGGACTATCGCAAAAAGTATTCATGGAAGCTCCGACGAGCCATTGAAGATGGGCGTTGCAATATTGGAAAAAATGATTAGCACAAATTCTACAATTTTTATTTTATAAAAAACATTTATCATTTGTTCACCCGTTACAACGCACGGGCATTGCTAGTAGGCATAAAACCGATCAAATACATAAAAATAAACAACATTCTGGGATATGTAGGGATTTAGGTTTAATTGGGATATCTCATCCAATCCCCTTAAAACTCTATAAATAAACAAGGCTGAATAGGGACAGTGAAGTGATAAAAAGACCGTATGTTTCACGCCCTTTAAAATGTCGTCTCATGATTTTTTTAAGCATATTACTATATAAATTTCACAAGTAGCTCCTCTATTTCTAAGACATATAAATTGGCTTAAAAAGTTAACATATTGGTGTGTATTTTGTGCCTTTTTTTTTGAATTTTTCACATATATTAAACCAATAAATAGTACACGATTACATCGATTGTAAAAACAAAACAAAAATAGACTAGCAAATCTATGAGATCTTTAAACCCTTTCTTCATCCATATCACAATCTTGTATTTTTTCTGAAGGCAGCTGTAGAACAACGTCAAAATCACCAAACTACACACCTATGAACATCACCGAAGGTTCTCTCTTTCTAATTTTGAGCCGTAATGCCAAGGCTTTCTGCACGCACGCGATCATTAAATTAATCAAGCAACATCGGTAAGGGCACCACCACTGATATTTCAGTGACAAATAACCGAGCCACTTTGTCGATGACGATGGGAGCCGAGAGAACGAATCACCATTGCCGAAGACGTAGTAGCCGGGATAGATAACGTGAGGACAAACCTCCTCACGGCAAACATGAGAATCAATCCAAGATTGATCCGACGAAGCAAGATCTGAAGAACCATACCTAGACAAATTTATTCTTTCAAACCACCATTAGCATCGAGAAGGAAATCTCGCCAACGATTGAAGCGCGGTAGATCACTTATTACAAACGATACCATCTCCATTAACAAAGAAGACAACAACCAAACCAACCTCTAACATTAAAGATCCTTATATAGCACGCTGCGCAGTTCCGAGTTCCCCACCCTTCTAGTGCCAGAGCGGCACCTAGAGGAGGTGAGGACCCGTCATGTGTGTATTTTGTGCCCTAAATGGTTGGTGTTCTAGCGAATCTTTTATTGGTGCGAAGCCTCGCCACATAGCTTCAGAAGCTTCCAATTAAGTTGTATAGATAGCTCCAGATAATTTGTACGGGTTTGATGGTCACGCTCAAGACTTCCTAATACCCTATATATGAAAGAGCAACATTTTCACACCAAAAACAACAAGCCACGTCACCCGAATGCCCCCGGCCGTCGGATCGACGAAACGAACGATCAGGATGCAGTCCAAACGACCCCCAAATGCAATCTACTGTAGCTCGGGCATCTAGGCCAATCATACGTCGCCACGTCGCCCAGTCACTGGCCGGTCGGAGCCGGTTCC
This sequence comes from Poa annua, assembly GCA_026929855.1. Lineage (NCBI taxonomy): Eukaryota > Viridiplantae > Streptophyta > Magnoliopsida > Poales > Poaceae > Poa > Poa annua. Next base: position 27,777,298 of record CM049428.1, on the reverse strand, counting down.
ACCGGTGGCCGGGTCATTTTGCAGAAAAGCATCTGAAAGAAATGAGTCGTCGCTCCGCAATCCACGAGTTAACACGTCCAGGGACCGCCGCTACGAATACGCGAAACCCGACGGACTTTTTCGCAAAAATACCCGCACAACCAGCCCGCCTCCTTCCTCTCCTCCCCCGCGTCCGAGGTCGCCGCCGCCGCCTCCGCGCCGCGCCGCCGCTACGGGCCTCCTCCCTCAAATCAGACCATGCAGGGAGCTGCGCCGCGTCGAGCACCACCTTCTCGCCACCAGGCGCGTCCCGGGGTGGCCAGTTCTGCGCGCAGTCGCCGCCGCGGTTCACCGGCTGCGCCGCCGCGCTTTCGGCTGCCGGCGGCTTCTCCGGCGACCATATGGCTCCGCCCGCCGCCCGAACGAGTCCCCTCCTCCTCCTCTTGCTCTTCCGTGCGGCCACGACCCCGCGGGAGCTCGCCGTTGCGCCGCCCGAGCTCGGCGTCGCCGCCCGGTCCGCCGCCGCTGACGTCGAGGGCTGACATCAGCGGTTGGTGGCTGACGGGTGGCCCCCTCCTGCCAGCGTTCGATTTTTTTTTAAAAATAAAAAAAAACAGTTATTTCTCTTTTATTCTATAACTTTAAAACTACAAATCAGAAAAACATGAAAAATATATCAAAATGACCGGGGAAAAAAACCTACTTCTTTTTGACACAAGGCAACACTTTTGAAAGTTTTAAATTCACATAAGTTTAGACAAAGCACGATAAAAAGTGATTACTGCAAATTACAATAATTACAAAAAACAACTAAATACATCTGGGAAATTTACCAAGTTGACCACAGGGAAAAACTACTTACTGCACAATAAACCAACGTTCTACCGTTTCAATTTCGTATAAGTTTAAATAAGATCAACAAAAAATCCACTACAGGAAATTTTTATTTCCAAATACAACGAACAGAGAGAAATATGAAAGAATTACGAAAATGGTCCGAAACAAGACTAATTACTTATAGCACAACACAACACGAAAAAAAATTAAAAATTTGATACTCCACAAATTTACGCACAATCTATATTTGTTTTCTCAAATTGTAGACTAAATTTAATACATACTTGCATAGTGCGCTCCACTAATTAGAAAGTTAAATTCAAATTTTATAGCAGAATAGAAACTAATTTTTTAATTCACGGATGCAGCACGGCCACACCAAACTCCACTATCCATATTTAAGCATGTTTAGAAAAATTTAGATCCAACAAATAATACAGTGGGTCACATTTCTACATGTAAAATTCATAACTTCGAGACCGCGATTTTAAAAATACAAATAAAATACCAAAATTTGCAGTACAAAAAAAACTTCACTTACATCACATCTCCATCCATGTTTAAACAACTTAACAAAAAATTATGTATAAGAGATATTATAGTTTTCCCATATTACTTAATCCTGTTTTAAAAACATGAAAGTATTTCTACAAATATCCTCATAAAAAATATAGGCTATTTCTACCACATAATCCAATTCCAAATTTACATACTCCAAAGTTCAAATTTCTTCGAACTCTACTCTTTTACATACGCATAACAGAATCAAATATGCAAAACTACCCCAAGTTAAATAATTTTTGAGGTCCAAATAATTTTTAAACACACAACTCTTTCCATTACACCAATTTTCTCACTAAACGGGTGCGGCATTGCCGCGCCTTACTGCCTAGTATACTATATATGTGATGTGGTTGTCCAGACGTTGGGGAGGTACTTGTAAACAATGAAGTTCTCATGCTCATAAAAAACAACACTCACTAAATTTCGGTGCGGACACTTAGCAAGCAAGCGCAGATTCTTTTGAACTTGTTGATCCTTTATCGAGAACTTGGTGACAATTTGATCATCAGGGAGAGTTCCCCGATGTAGTACACATGCACTTTTCAATACAAAATAAAGAAATTGAGACATTCTTAAAAACCGTTGGTAAGGTATGACCGATGTGCTAAAAATATCTTCACCTAATTTTGACCGACATTAAGTAGACAGTATCCTACGTAATTCATCCTTGTCCTTGCTTACTTTTAAGGGTAATCTTGGCTAATTCGGCTATTAAGCTAAGCCTTTGACTAGTATGGTATGAGTTCTTAAAGTAGTTCACCATGTATTAGCTTCCCCATTGCTTTCCTGGGTTGACCACTAGCAAGAACAGCAACCAACTCTACTCAATAACTGCTGCACTTCCTGGGGGAAACTAGAACTCCTAACTCAAACCTAACTAAAATAATCAGTAATTTGTAATGCTCTCTTCCTTGTTAGACCCCTTTTCTGGAGCGCCGTGACTCGATAAAATTCCAAGATCAACCATTCCCGAGGATCGTGCGGAGGCTGCTATCCAAATCGAATTCTCTCATTATTGAACATCAATGTGCTTGTAGATCAATATAAAGGGATTGTGTGCTCGGGATCAAATAAACATGATATCACCATTACGGTTCTATCTTGACATTAAAATTTTGACACACATAGTTACAATTTCACCTTGAAAGAAAAGTATGCATAGTAACACCGCTCAACGGCTAGTTTCCTTTTGAACTGGCACTAGCTTCTTTTTTGAAATCCTACTAACTAGAGGTTTTAGAAAAAAGAAAGAGGGGTCAGGTGGGCGGCTGGCTCAGGCAGCAAATTTTGGGTTTAGGTAGAAAAGAGTTAACGAATGCACAAACTATATTTAGGATAATATGTAAGAGAGACACGTATTAAGAATAAAATTTGTAGGCTTAGTTATAACATGAGGAATTTGCGCGCTTGCACACAACACCTAGCTGTAGGGTCGTATCTAAGACTAGTCACAATAAGAGTAATATGAGTAGTAACATAGATGTCACATCGGTAAAAATGATGATGTGACATGCAATTAATGAAAAGAGTCTAACATAGACAATAATGCAAAATGAGGGCTTCTTTAGATCACGGGATTAGGAACTGGAAAAAACATAGGATTTGATAGGATTGTATAAGAGCATCTCCAGTGGAACGTGTATATCTCCATATACACGTCCATATACAATTTGCTAAATTTTACACATCGGACTTTTTCAGTGGAACCTGTAAACAGGACATATATATTCCCCTGCGATTCAAAAGAACAGAACACCAAATCGATGCCATTGAGCAAATCATCACCAAATTGAGCAAATCCAAGTTTTTCGAAGAAAATTAAACAAATCAGCACCAAATTCAGCAAATCCCCTATGATTTAAAGGAACAGAGCATCACCCCGTCTCCACTGCCGCGCCAAATCGAGGAACAAAGCACCAAATCGATGAGGAACAGAGCACCAAATCTCCGGCAAATCAATGTCGCCCCGCTCGTCCCCTACGCGAGCACCAAATCGCCGCCCCACCCGTCCCCTACGCGAGCGCAACAAGAAGCTCGGCCGCCTCCGCTCCCTCAAGGGCAAGAAGCGCCAAGACGTCGCGCGGGAGCTCCTCGCCCCGTCCTAGCGCTGATCACGTCCGCACCGTCCCAGCTCCTCGCCCTGTACCAGGACGCCGACGTCCACGCCTGCATCGTCCCAGCGCCTCACCCCCGCCGGAGCTCGCCCCACCGCCCCCAGCCCCTCTATCTCCGCCGCCAGATCGAACCAGCAGGCAGCCGCCGCCGCCAAAGCGGACCAGCGGACCAGCAGGAATGGAAAATTAAGAGCGAGGGAGAGAGATTACCGGAGGGAGTGGCCGCCGGCGAGCTCGAGGAGGGCTTCGATTTGGAGGCGGGAGCAGTATGCAAGAGGAGCCGGAGAGGAGCAGTTGTCTCGGTTTTCATCCACGAGCGTGGCTGGGTGGTGTTTATGTCCACGTCCAGTACCATCGTGGATGGACGTGGATAGCTCTCACGTCCATATACACGTTCCACTGGAGACCAATTTCCACCTCCCAACATGTATATTTAATATACACGTCCATATACACGTTCCACTGGAGATGCTCTAAGGTGCAAAACAGAGGATTGTAAAACAGAGGAAAACTATGAGAATTGTCATTTGGAAGATACACAGTAAAAGTGTCTCGATCCTACATGAATTGAGTGTAAAAAAGAGGTTAGAGTGGATGTTCCTATAGAATTGGGGTGTAGGAATGCAATCCATAGGAATTTTGGAGGTGGCATTCCTTTAAACCAAAGGCAATCCATATAAAAAATCCTAAGGATTGAATCCTATAAAATTCCATGAAAATCCTAAAATCCAAAGAGGCCCTGAGTATGTAAAGTAATAAATGAATGAGTGCACTGGCCAAGTAGATGTTTGTGACTCCAAGAGGGAGTATTTATGCTCGATAGTAGGTTCATGTCTTCATTTAATCTGGGGGAGTGACAGAACCTCTAAGATTGTGAATGTACTGTTGCTACTAGGGATAAAACAATAATGCTTTATCTAAGAATAATTATGTTACTTACATTATGCACTTTACTTAATGCAATAATATGTTGCTTGCAACTTAATACTGGAAGAGGTGCGGACGCTAACCGGAAGGTGGATTATTAGTCATAGATGCGGTTCGCATCATTATGCAGTTCTTTATTTTGTCAATTGCCCAGCAGTAATTTGTTTACCCACATGTATGTTATTATTATTTATGGAGAGACACCGCTAGTGAACTGTGGACCCCGATCCTTTCTTTTAAACTTATAATACAACCTACCGCAAACTGTTACTTTCATTTTTTTACAAACAAACATCATCATCCACACTATACATCTAATCCTTTGTTACAGCAAGCTAGTGAGATTGACAACCTCACTATTTCGTTGGGGCAAAGTATCTTGGTTGTGTTGTGTGCAGGTCTCTTGTCAACTCTCTTTCAACAGCAGTTGTTTTCTGGCGCAGTTGACACCTTCAAAGTGTTCTCCATCTCCTACTGGTTCGATAACCTTGGTTTCATAACTGAGTGAAGACTTGCTGCTGCACTCATCATACCTTCCTCTTGGGGTTTCCCAACAACACCACCGTGTGCATCAAGCTGTTTTCTAGCGCCGTTGCCGGGGACATACATAAAGAAGCAAAACCACACAAAGCTCCCCTATGCGCCCAAAACTTGACACATAGTGCATCAACTCCCCTATATACTCTCCCCTATATAACATTCAACAATATTTTAACACTATTTCATAACTAACTTACTGAAATTTATCCACCTCACATAAATTCATTCTACACAACCATAGCACATTCAACACAAGTATAGCACAATTTGACAGTAATTGAACAAGTTGCAATTTCATCTAATCTTTGCACAACTAGATTACAATAATCAGTACCAAAAGTGCAAGCAGTAAAAAATTGGACATCAATTCCCTAGCAAGCAGCAGTAAAATTGAAGGAACTGTAGCAAAGTTGCAGTTCGTGGACATGCAACAACAACTCTTTCTCTCTTCTCATTCCCGTCCACGGTTTATACATATAATATATAGCAAAACATTTTTTCTTTGGTCATCTCACCCTTGTTATGAAGCTGTCAAACATTGTATCAGTCTCATTTGGTTACGATATGACCCTCTACGTTGGTATCTGATACGTCCATTTTGCATCACTATTTTATATCATAATTTACTGCTATTCATTGATATATTTCATATTTGGAGATGATACTATGAAGCTGTCAAACATAGTATCAGTCTTAATTCCGCTGGAAAAAGCGTCATCGAGATACAATATTTGCGAAGCTCAGAAGATCAAACGAACCACCTGGGAATTATTTTCTGAATAGATGGCGAAGTAGGCCAAAAGGGGAGCCTTAGGTGGGGCCCAGGGGGCCCACACCATGCCCAGGCGTGGCTCCCATGCCTATCGCGCGAGCACCAGATGGGGCCGCCCTCGCCCACCTCTGGACGTGCCCTTTCGCGTACTTCATCCCCCCGAAAACCTAAGATCCGTACGGTGTCCAGAATTCCTCTTCGCCGCCACCATGAGGCGGAGAAGACAGAGAGAGAAAAGCTCTCCGGCAGGCTGCGTTGCCGCTGGTGAAATTCCCTCCCCGGAGGGGAGAAATCTTCGCCATCGTCACCGTCATCGAGCTGCACTCCATCACCATCGCCAACACCACCATCTCCACCGCCGACGCCGTCATGTCCATCGGTCCACTCCGTTCCTGCTGTAACATATAGGCTAAACCTCGTGTATTTGATAGGGGAAACTCTCCCGGTGTTGATTACTCTTGTCATTGATGCCATTGGGTGAAACCGTTGAATTAGAGTTTATGTTCAGATTGTTATCCATCATTATATCATCTCTGATGATGTACCAAATGTTGCATTGTGAGTAGTTTGTTAAGTTCTTGAGGACATGGGAGAATTCTAGATGTTAGTGGTGAACTATGTTGAGTAATATTTAATGTTTTGATCTTTAAGTTGTGGTGCCATTCTTCTAGTAGTGTCATCTGAATGTCGATGATACGTCCAAAACGTATCTACTTTTCGAACACTTTTGCTATTGTTTTACCTCTAATTGGTGTGTTTTGGATGCAACTAACACGGACTAACGCTGTTTTCAGCAGAATTACCCTGGTGTCTTATTTTTGTGCATAAATATCAACTTTGTAGAAAAACCCCAAAATCCAAACAGAAGTTATTTTCCATCCGAGAGGGATCAGGAACCGCGAAGACAAACCAGAGAGGAGGCATGAGGGTGCCACATCACCTGGTGGCGCGGCAGGCTCCTGGCCGCGCCAGGAGGTGGTGTGACCGACTTGGTCACCCCCTCGCGACCCCCTCGCGGCTACTTAACCCTTCTTACCTAAAAACGTCGAGGGGATAGACACTTTTCCAGAGAACAGACCCGCGCGCCGCCGCCATAAAGAACCCTACTTTGGGGACTAGAAGTCTCTGTTTCGGCACCTTGCCGACATGGGGAATCAAAGGGGATCATCGCCATCTCCACCGCCTCTCCATCAACCATCCATGTTTCCCCCATCCATGAGTGAGTAATTCACCATTGTAGCCTTGAGAGGATGGTAGGTATTGGATGAGATCAATCATGTAATAGATATAAGATTGTTAGGGCATAGTGCCTAGTATCTGTTATCGGTGGTTTACGTCATTGTTGCAACTTGTTATGCTTAATGCTTGACACTAGGGCCCGAGTGCTATGATTTCAAATCTGAACATGTTATTGAATTATGATGATAATTATTGTTTTGGATCATATCTATGAGTTGTATACACACGTTATTGTCCGGAACCGATGGCTCCAAAGTGACAGCAATTGGGATAACCGGAGGGAATGGTTATGACGTGAGGATCACATGTATTCACGCAGTGTTAATCCTTTGCTCCGGTACTTTATTAAAAGGAGTACCTTAATTGCCAGTAGTTTCCCTAGAGTCCCCGCTGCAAACGGGCTGGCAGGACAAAAGATGATGTGCAAGTTTATGATTAATTTATGCCTGGATGTTTTATATTATTTATCTGCAAATGCCTATGCTATGTTATTACATGAATTATCTCGTCCATGCAATGCCCGTACATCCGTCCCTATGCCTACAGTATTTTAATCCTGCTGTCTACTTTCATCACAATCGCTGTCTTAATTCTCCTGCTACTCTTATTTGATTACTGTTTCTGCTATAAAATTGTTGCTACTGATAATCTTCCTCGAGCAAGTCTATTCACAGGTACAGCTGATCTGATAAATCATCTGTTAAAGCTTACAAATATTCTTTGGCTCCCCTTGTGTCGAATCAATAAATTTGGGTTTTACTTCCCTCGAAGACTGTTGCGATCCCCTATACTTGTGGGTCATCAAGGCTATTTTCTGGCGCCGTTGCCGGGGAGCATAGCTTTATTTGCAAGCCCACCTGTGTGTGATATTGTTCGCTGGTATTTATTCATCATGGGAAGAAATGCTGATAAGAAGTTTCCCATCGTGCCATCCACTACAAGGAAAGGTACAACTCTGTACTCTGCTGTTGCGCTTGACTCTCCATCTGTGTTGAGCAAGCTTGTTACAACACCACAACTTGCACGTTCTATTACAAATGCTGAATCTGAAGTTACTTATGATGATGCTTCAACTGTTCTTGATGAAACTGGTTCATTAGGTCCCTTTTTAGATGCTACTATCGCTAGATCTAAACAAATTAAAAATGCTGAAATTCCTAAAGAAAATGCTGAAACACCTGTTAATTCACCTGAAGTTACATGTGATACTGATGAGGAGTGTGATGATTTGTATGTGAATCTTGATGATGCTCTTGTTAAAGAAATTAATGCTATGAAAGATGCTAGTGCTTTTGAAAAACTTGTTAAAAAACGTGATGTTAAATATAAATTATCTCCTGATGCTAAATTTGCTACATCTCCTATAAACATAAAAGATAAAGATTAAGATTTCTCTCTTGATTTGGCTCATATAGCTATTGTTGAAAGAGAACCTTTCTGTGGAACTGAAAATGAAAGTGTTGTAGAACATATGAATGAATTGTCTGATTTAAGTGGAATATTTGCTAAAGAAATTAAAATGCGCACTTACTTTGTTGCTAAAATATTTTCTTTCTCATTAAAAGGAGAGGCAAAAACTTGGTATAATTATTTATCTCCTGATTCCATCACTAGTACTAAGGGTTTGCTTGATGCTTTCTTTTGAAAATATTTCCCTGCTAGTGCTCAACATGATGCTTTGATAAAAATCTATAATTTTAATCAAGATGAGGATGAGAAATTGTCCAAAGCTTGGACACGCTTTTGTTGCATCTTGAGGGGGCAGCCTAACCATGAATTGGAGAAAAATGATCTACTTGATATATTTTATAGTGGACTAACTGCCTAATCTAGGACATACCTGGATAGTTTTGCTAGTTGTGTTTTCAGGAAAAGGACTCCCGAAGAAGCTGAAGAATTATTGGCTACAATATGCAAGAATAATGATGACTCGGATATTCCTGGACCTACTCCAACACCTCCACCAACACCGAAGAAGAGAGGTATGATTGAATTAAATGAAGAAACGATGAGGGAGGCCAAAAGATCTCTTCAAGAAAGTGGTATTAAATCTGAAGATGTGAAATATTTACCTCCTATTGAAGAATTATGCAAGCCTATTCCTCCTCCAACCGTTATTGAGGTACACTCTCTCCAATTTGATGATGGAGATATCCCTTACTCTAAATGTCCTGCTCAGTGTTTAGATGAATTTGGTGATTTTATACCTAAGCAATACAATTTTAATATAAGAATAGAGAATCATTTAATGGAAAATTCTCATGCTATTAGTAATTTACATGATATTGTTGATTGAACTGCTAATGATGTTAAAGTGATAATTAAACACTTTCATATGGTTCAAAATCAAATAGATCAACTCACTAAAGTGCAAAAAGAATTGCTAGTAAACAACTATATTGCTAAAGAAAAACTTGTTTGACTAGAGGTGGTAAATCTACTCAGGATCCTTTGTATCCTGAAGGACATGATAAAATAATTGAACAAGATTCTCAACGAATTAATAAACCTAGTACTCCTTCTAGGAAAAAGAAAAAGAAACAGAAAACTGTTGTAGAATCCTCTGAACCTGTTAATGATCCTAATATTATATCTGTTTTTGATGCTGAAACTGAAAGTGGTAATGAACACAGTGATGACAATGCTAATAATAATAAAAATGCCAATTCGGATCAGGAATAAATAGAAGAAGAACCTGAAAAACATGCTAAAAATGAAAAGTACACTAAAGAAGACTTTATTGCTAAGAAACATGGTAATGAAAGAGAACCTTGGGTTCAAAAACCAATGCCCTTTCCTGCTAAGAAACTTAAATCTAAAGAAGAAGAACATTATAATAGATTTTGTGATTGGATGAAACCATTGTTCTTGCAAATTCCTTTGACTGATGCTATCAAGTTCCCTCCTTATTCTAAATATATGAAAGATGTTAGTGGTGAACTATGTTGAGTAATATTTAATGTTTTGATCTTTAAGTTGTGGTGCCATTCTTCTAGTAGTGTCATCTGAATGTCGATGATACGTCCAAAACGTATCTACTTTTCGAACACTTTTGCTATTGTTTTACCTCTAATTGGTGTGTTTTGGATGCAACTAACACGGACTAACGCTGTTTTCAGCAGAATTACCCTGGTGTCTTATTTTTGTGCATAAATATCAACTTTGTAGAAAAACCCCAAAATCCAAACAGAAGTTATTTTCCATCCGAGAGGGATCAGGAACCGCGAAGACAAACCAGAGAGGAGGCATGAGGGTGCCACATCACCTGGTGGCGCGGCAGGCTCCTGGCCGCGCCAGGAGGTGGTGTGACCGACTTGGTCACCCCCTCGCGACCCCCTCGCGGCTACTTAACCCTTCTTACCTAAAAACGTCGAGGGGATAGACACTTTTCCAGAGAACAGACCCGCGCGCCGCCGCCATAAAGAACCCTACTTTGGGGACTAGAAGTCTCTGTTTCGGCACCTTGCCGACATGGGGAATCAAAGGGGATCATCGCCATCTCCACCGCCTCTCCATCAACCATCCATGTTTCCCCCATCCATGAGTGAGTAATTCACCATTGTAGCCTTGAGAGGATGGTAGGTATTGGATGAGATCAATCATGTAATAGATATAAGATTGTTAGGGCATAGTGCCTAGTATCTGTTATCGGTGGTTTACGTCATTGTTGCAACTTGTTATGCTTAATGCTTGACACTAGGGCCCGAGTGCTATGATTTCAAATCTGAACATGTTATTGAATTATGATGATAATTATTGTTTTGGATCATATCTATGAGTTGTATACACACGTTATTGTCCGGAACCGATGGCTCCAAAGTGACAGCAATTGGGATAACCGGAGGGAATGGTTATGACGTGAGGATCACATGTATTCACGCAGTGTTAATCCTTTGCTCCGGTACTTTATTAAAAGGAGTACCTTAATTGCCAGTAGTTTCCCTAGAGTCCCCGCTGCAAACGGGCTGGCAGGACAAAAGATGATGTGCAAGTTTATGATTAATTTATGCCTGGATGTTTTATATTATTTATCTGCAAATGCCTATGCTATGTTATTACATGAATTATCTCGTCCATGCAATGCCCGTACATCCGTCCCTATGCCTACAGTATTTTAATCCTGCTGTCTACTTTCATCACAATCGCTGTCTTAATTCTCCTGCTACTCTTATTTGATTACTGTTTCTGCTATAAAATTGTTGCTACTGATAATCTTCCTCGAGCAAGTCTATTCACAGGTACAGCTGATCTGATAAATCATCTGTTAAAGCTTACAAATATTCTTTGGCTCCCCTTGTGTCGAATCAATAAATTTGGGTTTTACTTCCCTCGAAGACTGTTGCGATCCCCTATACTTGTGGGTCATCAAGGCTATTTTCTGGCGCCGTTGCCGGGGAGCATAGCTTTATTTGCAAGCCCACCTGTGTGTGATATTGTTCGCTGGTATTTATTCATCATGGGAAGAAATGCTGATAAGAAGTTTCCCATCGTGCCATCCACTACAAGGAAAGGTACAACTCTGTACTCTGCTGTTGCGCTTGACTCTCCATCTGTGTTGAGCAAGCTTGTTACAACACCACAACTTGCACGTTCTATTACAAATGCTGAATCTGAAGTTACTTATGATGATGCTTCAACTGTTCTTGATGAAACTGGTTCATTAGGTCCCTTTTTAGATGCTACTATCGCTAGATCTAAACAAATTAAAAATGCTGAAATTCCTAAAGAAAATGCTGAAACACCTGTTAATTCACCTGAAGTTACATGTGATACTGATGAGGAGTGTGATGATTTGTATGTGAATCTTGATGATGCTCTTGTTAAAGAAATTAATGCTATGAAAGATGCTAGTGCTTTTGAAAAACTTGTTAAAAAACGTGATGTTAAATATAAATTATCTCCTGATGCTAAATTTGCTACATCTCCTATAAACATAAAAGATAAAGATTAAGATTTCTCTCTTGATTTGGCTCATATAGCTATTGTTGAAAGAGAACCTTTCTGTGGAACTGAAAATGAAAGTGTTGTAGAACATATGAATGAATTGTCTGATTTAAGTGGAATATTTGCTAAAGAAATTAAAATGCGCACTTACTTTGTTGCTAAAATATTTTCTTTCTCATTAAAAGGAGAGGCAAAAACTTGGTATAATTATTTATCTCCTGATTCCATCACTAGTACTAAGGGTTTGCTTGATGCTTTCTTTTGAAAATATTTCCCTGCTAGTGCTCAACATGATGCTTTGATAAAAATCTATAATTTTAATCAAGATGAGGATGAGAAATTGTCCAAAGCTTGGACACGCTTTTGTTGCATCTTGAGGGGGCAGCCTAACCATGAATTGGAGAAAAATGATCTACTTGATATATTTTATAGTGGACTAACTGCCTAATCTAGGACATACCTGGATAGTTTTGCTAGTTGTGTTTTCAGGAAAAGGACTCCCGAAGAAGCTGAAGAATTATTGGCTACAATATGCAAGAATAATGATGACTCGGATATTCCTGGACCTACTCCAACACCTCCACCAACACCGAAGAAGAGAGGTATGATTGAATTAAATGAAGAAACGATGAGGGAGGCCAAAAGATCTCTTCAAGAAAGTGGTATTAAATCTGAAGATGTGAAATATTTACCTCCTATTGAAGAATTATGCAAGCCTATTCCTCCTCCAACCGTTATTGAGGTACACTCTCTCCAATTTGATGATGGAGATATCCCTTACTCTAAATGTCCTGCTCAGTGTTTAGATGAATTTGGTGATTTTATACCTAAGCAATACAATTTTAATATAAGAATAGAGAATCATTTAATGGAAAATTCTCATGCTATTAGTAATTTACATGATATTGTTGATTGAACTGCTAATGATGTTAAAGTGATAATTAAACACTTTCATATGGTTCAAAATCAAATAGATCAACTCACTAAAGTGCAAAAAGAATTGCTAGTAAACAACTATATTGCTAAAGAAAAACTTGTTTGACTAGAGGTGGTAAATCTACTCAGGATCCTTTGTATCCTGAAGGACATGATAAAATAATTGAACAAGATTCTCAACGAATTAATAAACCTAGTACTCCTTCTAGGAAAAAGAAAAAGAAACAGAAAACTGTTGTAGAATCCTCTGAACCTGTTAATGATCCTAATATTATATCTGTTTTTGATGCTGAAACTGAAAGTGGTAATGAACACAGTGATGACAATGCTAATAATAATAAAAATGCCAATTCGGATCAGGAATAAATAGAAGAAGAACCTGAAAAACATGCTAAAAATGAAAAGTACACTAAAGAAGACTTTATTGCTAAGAAACATGGTAATGAAAGAGAACCTTGGGTTCAAAAACCAATGCCCTTTCCTGCTAAGAAACTTAAATCTAAAGAAGAAGAACATTATAATAGATTTTGTGATTGGATGAAACCATTGTTCTTGCAAATTCCTTTGACTGATGCTATCAAGTTCCCTCCTTATTCTAAATATATGAAAGATATTGTGACTAACAAAAGGAAAATTCCTAATGAGGAAATATCTACTATGCTTGCTAATTACTCTTTCAATGGTAAGGTTCCAAAGAAACTTGGCGATCCAGGTATACCAACTATTCCTTGCTCCATCAAAAATAATTATGTTAAAACTGCTCTTTGTGATTTGGGAGCTGGAGTTAGTGTTATGCCTTTCTCTCTTTACAAAAGGCTTTATCTTGATAAGTGGATAGCTACTGTTATATCTTTGCAAATGGCTGATAAATCTACTATTTTTTCTGAGGGAATTTGTGAGGATGTTCCTGTCCAAACTACCAATTGCTTGATTATGACTGACTTTGTTGTTCTTGAAATGCCTGAAGATGATAATATGTCTATTATTCTTGGAAGACCTTTTCTAAATACTACAGGGGCTATTATTGATTGCAATAAAGGAAAAGTTACTTTTAATGTTCATGACAAGGAGCATACTGTTTATTTCCCCAAGAAATTTGATAGAATGCCTGGAGTTAATACAGTTACCAATTTTTGGTCCATTAGAGTGGGAAGTATTGATTGCCCATATAAAGAAGAATTCAAAACTCTCATGATTGGATCCATACCAATTCATTATAAGGTAACATGAGTGTCTCATATGGTTTAAAATCTTTCATGTCATATAAAATTCATTTGGTGGCAAGACTTGATCAACCTTGTTAACAAGTGCATTTTAAATGTATAAAGAGGCTAAAGAATTTTCTTTCTCTCATCCTTGTTATACCTACTGTAATATTAATAGGTTTGCAATGTTTAGTTGAATTTGTTTTTAGAAAATAATTTTTCAGTATTGAATTTAATAATGCAAAATACCAGAAAATGAAAAAATAAAGTTTCTCAGAAAATTAATTTTTTTATATGGAAAATCCTATTTTCCGAGGAGGGTCTTGGAAGTGCCAGAGAGCCACCAGGGGGACCCCCTGGTCCACCACACCACCTGGTGGCGCGGCAACCATGTGACCGCGCAAGCACATGGTGTGGGGCCTATAGCCCCCCACTTGCTCTCTCTCCTTCCCCTGCCTTTCTCTTCCCAAAAGAACACTTTTGGATAGCTCAAACTCGCGTTCTTGCTGCTCATCTCCTTGGATTTCGATGTCCACATTCAGCCAATGTCTGGTGCTGAAATTTGGTGCATCTCCTCTCCGGTATGTAACTCCTCCGAATATCCAAGTGGAATTTTGTTTAAATAGTGTATATATGAAGTATTTTGCTGCTGTAGATATCTTGTTTAGTGAGTTTGAATGCTTGTTCTAAGTTGAAGAAACTAGTTTTTGGCATCTTAAGCCTCTAGCAAGTCACTATAGTGGTTTCCCTTCATTTAGTTGGCTAAAAATCGATTTTATGATGTTTGTTTTTAAATTTCAGAACATGGAAGGGAATTCATACGCACTAAATCCTCATAAGATAGTGTTGGAAGGAAAATACAAAGTTCATAGAGAGGAAGGAGTGTACCCTGCCGTCTACCCGTGCTCGCAATTCATGGACCTTGCAGGGATTACACACGAATTTTACACTCTCTTATCCAATGCAGGATTGGAACATTTTCTTGAGAATCTACCTTACCAATATGCTATTTTCTCTATGTCGGTGGTGCAGAATTTTGATTGCAATTTGAACTCATCTAACCCCATAGTGCATTACACAATTTACAACAAGTATGTGGACTTGCCTTTTGATGTTTTTTGTTCAGCTATGAAGGTTCCAAATAGAGGATCAGTGGAGAAGCCAAGAGGTAACCCAAGGCTATTGATGGATGTGTATGAAGAAATCTGCTATGGGAGAAGTTTCCCTAAGGAGGACGGTAAAATCAGGAGTATTCATCTCCCTTCCATTCGCTACACTAGTGGAAATTGGGGCTCTAGTCCCGGTTCCAGAGGGCTTGTAGTCCCGGTGTAGCAACCGGGACTACCAAGGCGGGACTAGAGCCCCCCCCTTTCGTCTCGGCTCAGCACAAACCGGGACCGGAGCCCCCCCACCAATCGGAGCTCCGCACGTGGAGGGGGCAGGGGCGCGCAAGGGCGAACCCTTTAGTCCCGGTTCGTGTTACGAACCGGGACTAGGGTTTTTTTTTTTAGATTTCAGGATTTTGGTTTTATTTTCATTTCACTGCTTTGTTTTTTTATTTCGACCGGTTTTCTGGGTAGGGGTTTCGGATGGTACCATGTCGATGCGTCGGGGGTAGGGGTTTCGGATGCTACAGCTTCGATGGGCGAAAAACACGTATAAATTATTATACGAACCTAGATGAAGTTGCATCATGCATATATACAATTACATGAAGATCATAACACATATACATTTAAGTACGCGTGGTACATGAATATCACGTTTCCCGGTTCCAGAGACTTAGAAATATTTTGTTACATGGAGATCACTATATATTACATGTCCGGACTAGTCAACATAGTGGTACTCTCCGGTCTCCGGTATGACTTCGGTGAGGTAAAATCCTGTCAACTCCTCTGCAATTGCCCTGAAGCGGGTCTTTATTGGTAGCTCGTTGCGCTTTCTTGCCAACTGTAAAAAAATGATATCACAATGAATACATGAGATATGAAATGAATAAAACTCATCACGATTGATAATACAAAAATAATGTTGTGACTAGAGCTTTACGTACTTCGATACTTCTTTTGCTCTTCAAACTCTCGTTGACCACAGTGTGCATGTACTCGCAAACGAAGAATCCACATAGATCAGTACCGGTTGGCTGTTTAAGACAAGTCTATAGAAGAATAAAATTTAATCAAATAATAATAAAGTATGATAATGGTGCATGGGCCTAGTTATAGTACTACTTACATCGTTAGTACGCCAGCGCAGTTTCTCTGGCCATCCACTGTTCGGATGTTCCGCGAGGAACATTTTCCAAACGCTGCATGACAAGAAACTGAATGAATGAGTCATAAATTCCTTGATATTAGGAAATGAACGAAAGAGGCGATAAGAAAAAAAAGTACCTTGCCACCAAATCAAAACAGGTCTTGTATTGTTTAGGGCATCTTCTTAACGAGTCAAGGACAACAATTTCTCCTTTCCGCAAGTCAATAACGATAAGAATGTAGTGGTAGCTGCGCACGTTTATAAATAGTCATGCATAACTAATCAATTAAACTTAACATCGGGTGAGAAAAATAGAATGTGTAATAAGCAGTAACACACTCACTTGAAGTTGTAAGGCCATAATATATATTTTTTGTAAGCTTGTCGCTTGAAAAACATTAGCAAATTCCCCGGTGTATCCTTGTTAACTAGTGGATCAATTATGTTATCTTCATGCATTATAGAGGGGTCAATGAACCCAATGTGGTTGATTTTCTTCTTCTTGCATTCGAGCATCTTCATTTTGCGTAATAAAGCACACAAAATATTATAAAGAGGATTATCACAGACAATGAACGAGTAGAGCTAATTAAAACATTTAATTACAGGAATAGACGACTTACAGAGAATATGAACTTATGATGTTTTTGTCGAGGGCCCGGAGATTGTATAACTGAAAGATTTCGGCGAAGTAAAGGACAACGGAGTATTCTTGGAAATAATGCTCTTCCTTAACTGCCATCTGGAGAGCGACTTTATTCGTCTCCTTATTTACGGTATCCTTGTACCAGGCTTGAAATTGACGCATTCTTGTGGGTAAGTCGCCGTCAACAAAATTCTCCCCGTGAACATAAGTACGGACAACATCCGCGAAGGGGATATCATCTCCCGAATATACCAGCTCCCGCACATTGATGTTTTTGAGAACTCTGTCATCAAGCACATTGAGCGGGGGGCCGACTGTGCGTCTTGTTCTCCGAGTTGGGCAACTTGTTTCCCTTTTTTCGATCGATCATCCATCTCTTCGTCATATGACTTACCAATGTTGCGATCATAGTCTGTTGGCGGCGATGGTGGGGGGTTGTATAGGGCATCGATGCAACGGTCAATTTTTTCCTGAGGAATTCCGGCAGTAAATTTTGCAGGAGGCAATTGTTTCGCTAACGCTTTCTGTTTCACGCCAGCAAGCCAGGCATCCGTATGTTCTTTGCATGCGATATCGTTTACCTCGACGGTTCTCTCCCAAGGTAACTTTGGAGTAGGCGGCGGTGTTTTCTGCTTTCTAGGTTTCTTCCTAACAGGAGAACCAGACTGGCGCCTACTCGAGAGCGACTTAACATTCTGGCGGACTGGCACAGACTGCGATGGCCTCACGCTAGGAACCCTCTCGGGGGGCGGTTGGCTTTGCTGTTGAGCTGGAGATGGACTCGGGCTGGGGTCCCTATCGGGGAGGTGTGGGCTTTGCTGATGGGGTGGAGATGGACTCCGTCTTTGATCCCTCTCGAGGAAGAGTGGACTTGGCTGGTGAGCTGGACTCCTAGAACGAGGAGTGGACTTTGCTTGTTCTGGAAGGATGATGTATTTCTTGGGCCATAGGGCGAAGGCATGCTTGACGTCTGCCAACGTTTTCTCCTCGTCACCTCTAGGTAACTCAAGTTCCAAGGATTCAAATCCCGGCATAATTTCGTCCACCCCGACACGAGCGTAGCCATCTGGAATTTGACCACAATGGTAGAGTTCTCCAGGTTGAATTACTAAATCTTGCCCCACCGCCACCTTCAAAGTTATGTTTCGCATTGCTATATGTAGCTCACAACCTGTAGGCTCTGTGATGTTATCCACTGGGTAGGCACCAACGTCGCCCTGACGCGTGGAACCAACGCTGCTTCTACGCTGAGATGGGGCGGCATGCGCTTCATGGTCTAATTGGTGCCGCTCCTGAGGTTCCGTTCTTTGCTCCTTCAATGCTTTTATTTCCGCCCGTTGCTCCTTCATTTCACGTTCCAATTGTAATATCCGGTCGGCCTCCTTCTTCTTACCTCTGCTACGGCTTCTATAAGTGTGAGCGGATTCCGGCCACGCAGTCTTAAACGTAGCACCGCCAGGAAAGCCTCGAGCTCGTCCAACATGTTCAGGATTCCCCAGTGCCCGTGTCAGCTCGTCATCCTCTCTATCGGGTTTGAACACACCATTGCGAACATCATTAATTGCTTCTTCAAGCTTCTTTTTTATACGCTCCACGAGAACCTTCCATTTTCCCCTTCCAACAATCTCTCCGGTTTTAGGATCCAACATTGCCCCATGCGCGAACAACCAGAATTTCGACCTCTCGGGCCAGTCAAGTGTCTGTGGACGGACCCCCGATTGAAGCAGTTTTTCTTCATAGGCTAACCACTTAGGAATGGCGCTCTTGTAGCCACCTGTCCCCAATGTATGGTGGTGTTCCTTCAGCTTAGCATTCAATTTATTTATCTTCGATCGGGACACAGCCATAGGTGATTCCCTATACGCCTTAAACGCCACCCATTCAGATTCTAACTTCTTCCCTTGTGCTCCACTGAAATCTGGCACTTCTTTTGTTTCTAGATATTGATTCCATAACTTTTTCTTCCAGTTCCGGAATTGTTCCGCCATCTTAATAAGAGTCCACCTCTTGAGGTTGTCCTTCTTCACTTTAGAGAGATCTGGCGGGAGGGTGAAATGTGACAACAGCGTGTTATAGACCAAATCCTTAAGAACTTGGTGGACATAACATGGGTCGTCCACATCTGCGACCGCCGGCTTATTCCATTCGCGTATGCTGATTGGGATCATGTCCCTAACAATAACTCCAGCTTGACTTATAAATTTGTTGCGGTTCTGTTTTGGTTCGAGCGGTTCGCCGGAATCAGCAATTTCCTCAATCGGTAACTTTGGATCCTCGCTCGTCATTCTTTTTGCCTTGCCTCGAGGAGCACATGGTGGCTGCTTTTTTGCAGATTGGCTCGATCCGGATGGCTAAAAGAAAAATAAGTCGTTAATAAATGCATGTAGTTAACAACAACATATCGCCATATTTATCATAAACACATATACACCTCTCCGCCGGAGTTTGCTATCACCACATCAAAGTCTTGTGACTCGATTCCAAAGTCGTTCAAAAATTGGTCGAAATCATAATCATCTACATCTCCTCCAGCTCGGGCATCATTAAAAATAAGTTGTTCCATTTGGTCTTCCATCTCTTCGTCTCGTTGAAATTGTGCTTCTTCTATCTGCTCGTCTCGCAAGTGCTCCATAGCTCAAATGTACCTGCAATCAATCAAATTTGCAATCAAGTTTAGATTTATTCTAAAAAAGATACAAGTATGCAATCCTATAAATTACAAGAATATGAATATTGGGTTGAATGATTGTTTAAAATATTCTATAAATTACAATGTACCTGTTTACTACTCAAGCATGTCAAACTAATGCACCCAAGTGTAATTCTCATAAATAAAACTGGGAGGAAGGAGCTGATACAACTGGGTCATATATATTATATATATTACAATCATCTCAATTTGCATATCTAACACACAAAAGGTCTAAGATTTAATTTCAGACCTCGGCTAACTCACATCACAGTTCAAACAAATATCTGCAACCCAAATTCCATACACATAATGAAGGCAATATCTCATATTCAGACCTCAAGTTCTCCAACAACTTTAAATTCCATCAACTTTATATACATGTTGTAGACATATCGAGGAATCTAGAATTCCATCAGCTTTATATACAAATAGTTCGGATTTTCTTTACTACTGGATCATATAGGCATGTCTTTTACACCTGAAATCGAGGCAATGACGAGGAGGAGCGGCACAACCTCGGCAAGGAGCAAGACCTCCTGAAAAGCCGTGGACACAAGGACCCGAGCAGCAGACCTCCTGCAAGTTGTATAATGAATTGTATATCAATCAAATTAGCATTGAGTCACAGAGAGATATAAGAGTCAAACACAACAAGTTAGCAAATAAACGCATGAGTCGACCGAAGTTCATAAAAAGCCTCATCTGATACATACACAAACAGTAAGTACAGCATAGACATATCATGAGTTGATTCTAAACATTAGCTATTGTTACTAAGGTTGTGTATTGCTCCTTGATCAAAAGAACCACACAAAACACAAGTAATGAGAGTAATGCAAAATAAAGACATAATATGTCAAAACTCTTGTGGGTCTATAAGGTTGCAATGTGCTATAGGCACTGAATTCACCTATTTACTTTTACAGTTCTGTTCTGTGATCCTAAATGAAAGTAAAATTGGAGCTATTCTGGTTTATGTGTATGAATAACTTTAGTTAGTTGAACCTGTCTGCCTTTCATTTTCAGGATATGGCAGATTATTTGGAGGGTTGCAAATTTCTTCCAAAGCTTAATAATGAGATACCAAGTGAAAGAAATACTACATATAAAGAAAGATTTAGCAACTTGGAGAACTTGGTATTGATCATGGTATGTTGAGCACATTTACTCTTCTTGTTTTATGCACTCACACTCAAGGGTACATGGATGGGATCTCTTAGTCGATTTACATTTTGTTATGTGATATGTTCAGTAGTGTACTCCACTATCTGTAGGTAATTCTTACTGTTTGCATAATCCGTAAATAAAACCGCTCTCAGTGATTTTGATGATGCAAAACAAGGGTTAGAGTAAACATAGGACCATACTGAACAATCAACATGGTACATGCTATAACAAAATTGCAGCTGATAAACAAGAGGTAATGTTAATCTGAATAGCATTGTTCTTAACAAAAGAGATGGTGCTATGACAAGACCTTATTTCTCCTTATGAATCTGTTCATTCATTCATCGCACACATCAACTCTTTGACTAATGATCTGCTTGCCAAAAACTATTTCAGACAGAGAGGTTCCATACATTTTACGAAACAGTCTTCGGCGATTCCATTTAAAAAGAATACAAAAGAAATACTTGTATCACATCGTGCAGCATGTTACTCTATTGCTTTCTTTCTCCACCGTCAAACAGTGGCAAACTTCATGATCAATTCTCTGCCTGTTAACCCTAGCTAAAGAGGAGGCCGAGAGGGAGGGATCAGAGGGGAGGAGATGCTCAGCGGAGTTGAGCAGGTGGCGGGGCCGTGGGTGGGGAGGCCTCCTCGTCTGTGCGGAGAGGAAGGGGTGGCGCGGAGGCGGAGCGCGACCTCCTCGACGGTGCAGATCGAGGACGGGGACGGCGCGGCGAGCGGCCTCCTCGTCGGCAGGGGATGGCGGCGCAGCGGCACGTCGCAGGGGCACAGAGCGGCAGCGGCAGACGGCGACGGCGAGGCGCAGTGGCGCCGCGTGGGGAGTCGGGGGCGTTGGAGGCGGCAGTGGAGGCCGGAGCGGAGAGCGGAGCAGGGCTTCGCCGTGGAGAGGGGAATTTGGGGGAAGATTGACAATTTTTCGGCCGCGCGAAACCTAAACGGCGCGGAAAGGGCCTTTAGTCCCGGTTCGTGTTACGAACCGAGACTAAAGGGTCTTTAGTCGCGGTTGGTAACACGAACCGGGACTAAATGTCTGACTGGGCCGCCAGTGGCCCCTTTAGTCTCGGTTGGTGTTACCAACCGAGACAAATACCTTTTTTTTCCTTGTTTCTTTTTACTGATTTTTGTTTTTGTTTTCTTTTAAATTGTTTGCATTGTTTACTTTTCTGTTTCTTATTTTGGTTTACTTATTTTTTGAATTGTTTTGGTTTCTAGTTTATTTTTTTATTATGTTTTAAATTTTCTAACATTTTAAGATGCCAAGGTGATTTCTTCAAATTATATCATAAATATCATTTTCTATGTTTTAAGGTTTTTTGTGAAGTAAGTACATAAAATATGATTCCAAATGGCACCCAACTATTTTTCACTGAGAGTGGTGCACATATGATGGATGATCCCCAAGTTTGAGTTTTTTCTTTAAATTATAGCTAATTTTCCCTAGTTAATTGAGTTTACGTTGATTTATCGAAAGTAATTCAAATTTGAACCACAACTATTTGATAGTTTGTTCTGAAATTTTTGGAAAAATCATTTTAAGGTACACAACTAGTGGTTATATCACAGAAACATTGATAGTTCTAGAAAATATCACCTCTTCCGATGATTAGTCGTAGCGACCGTTTTGATCGTTTTTAAGAAAAAATGTAATAAAGTGATAAACACCTCAAAAAATCAAATCCTTTTGCATGGGCTCCTTATATGTGTACTAGTTGCTAGGAAAAATGATAAACTTGATTTTTGCCTACATTTGCAAAAAAAGTCTTCACAAAAAGGTCTATCATGTATGAACATCTAGAAGTTTCAAGCCAAATGACCAAGTTATGGTCATTTCGACGACATAGTTTGTTTGTGATAAAGATCTCATACTCCACACATAGGTGCATATTGGTATAGTAAACAACCATTCCAAAGGGATTCTTCAAATTATTTTCATAAATATCATTTTCCTTTTTTTGAGTGCAAAAAATGAGGTTTTTTGTGAAGTGAGTACATAAAATATGATTCCAAATGGCACCCAACTATTTTTCACTGAGAGTGGTGCACATATGATGGATGATCCCCAAGTTTGAGTTTTTTCTTTAAATTATAGCTAATTTTCCCTAGTTAATTGAGTTTACGTTGATTTATCGAAAGTAATTCAAATTTGAACCACAACTATTTGATAGTTTGTTCTGAAACTTTTGGAAAAATCATTTTAAGGTACACAACTAGTGGTTATATCACAGAAACATTGATAGTTCTAGAAAATATCACCTCTTCCGATGATTAGTCGTAGCGACCGTTTTGATCGTTTTTAATAAAAAATGTAATAAAGTGATAAACACCTCAAAAAATCAAATCCTTTTGCATGGGCTCCTTATATTTCTACTAGTTGCTAGGAAAAATGATAAACTTGATTTTTGCCTACATTTGCAAAAAAAGTCTTCACAAAAAGGTCTATCATGTATGAACATCTAGAAGTTTCAAGCCAAATGACCAAGTTATGGTCATTTCGACGACATAGTTTGTGATAAAGATCTCATACTCCACACATAGGTGCATATTGGTATATTAAACAACCATTCCAAAGGGATTCTTCAAATTATTTTCATAAATATCATTTTCCTTTTTTTGAGTGCAAAAAATGAGGTTTTTTGTGAAGTGAGTACAGAAAATATGATTCCAAATGGCACCCAACTATTTTTCACTGAGAGTGGTGCACATATGATGGATGATCCCCAAGTTTGAGTTTTTTCTTACAATTCTAACTAATTTCCCCTAGTTAATTGAGTTTATGTTGATTTATCGAAAGTAATTCAAATTTGAACCACAACTATTTGATAGTTTGTTCTGAAACTTTTGGAAAAATCATTTTAAGGTACACAACTAGTGGTTATATCACAGAAACATTGATAGTTCTAGAAAATATCACCTCTTCCGATGATTAGTCGTAGCGACCGTTTTGATCGTTTTTAAGAAAAAATGTAATAAAGTGATAAACACCTCAAAAAATCAAATCCTTTGGCATGGGATCCTTATATGTGTACTAGTTGCTAGGAAAAATGATAAACACCTCAAAAAATCAAATCCTTGAACATCTAGAAGTTTCAAGCCAAATGACCAAGTTATGGTCATTTGAAGCCAAGCCAAATGACCGTGGCAAGACATCTCTGATGATCTACAACCGTCCGACAAGACATCTCTGATGATCTGCAACCGTTTGAAACGGTCGCAGATCATCAGAGACGTCTTGCCGCTGGTTGCCCAGAGATGCCTCTGCCGAGGGGAGGGTTCACCTTCAGCCTTCACTGAGTGCTCTCTGCTACCCGTGTGCTGCCAATATGAACTACAATGAGTAGACACTGAGTGCTGAACATTTCCGGGAGGGGGGATATATATAAGGTACGTGTGCTTCTTTAGTCCCGGTTGGTAACAACAACCGAGTCATGTGGGTCACGAAGTGGTCGTCATACTGCTGATCCAACAGCTCAGAATCTCTCAAAAGAAACACATCTCTTCATCCAACGGCTCACAAGTGCTTTAAAGAAACACACGATCCATGTGCTTCTTTAGTCCCGGTTGGTGTTACCAACCGAGACTAAAGAAGCACATGGATCGTGTGTTTCTTTAAAGCACTTGTGAGCCGTTGGATGAAGAGATGTGTTTCTTTTGAGAGATTCTGAGCTGTTGGATGGGCACTATCATGACCAGTTCGTGAGTCACATGACCCTATATATAGCCCCCTCTTGAACATGTTCGACAGTCATTGTCTCCTCATTCTACTTCATCGACAGAATACAAAGCATTCGGATTCCCTGCATACGTCCAACGGTGCATTTCATATGCAGGCACTCACGAGCCACCGTTGGGCTGTATGCAGGTGAAATCGTGTGTTTTGTTCCATGCATCTACAAAATACTTCAGTTCACTTGTTCTTCTGATACAAAGCATTCGGATATTACACATCAACAATAATATCCCTCTCTAGTGTTTACTTGTTCTTCCGATTGCGCCGTAACCACGGACAATCTTCTTCATTTAACTTGATACTTGGATCAGTGTTGACTTTAAAGGGCGGAATGTCATGAAACTTATCGTAATCTTCTGACATGTCTGTCTTGTCCTCCACTCCAACAATGACTCTTTTCCCTGAAAGAACTATGTGGCGCTTTGGCTCATCGTATGATGTACTTGCTTGCTTATCTTTTCTTTTTTTCGGTAGGGTAGACATGTCTTTCACATAGAAAACCTGAGCAACTTCACTGGCTAGGACGAATGGTTCATTCTCGTACGAAAGATTGTTGAGATCCACTGTAGTCATTCCGTATCGTGGGTCTACCTCTACCCCGCCTCGTAGGTTGAACCATTTGCACTTGAACAAAGGGACCTTAAAAGTAGGTCCATAGTCAAGTTCCCATATCTCCTCTATGTAACCATAATATGTGTCCTTTGTCCCGTTGCAGTTTGTTGCATCAAAGCGTACTCCACTGTTTTGGTTGGTGCTCTTTTTATCTTGTTTGGCTGTGTAAAATATATTTCCATTTATCTCGTACCCTTGAAAAGTCAATATAGTTGAAGCTGGTGATGTGGCCAACAAGTATAGCTGTTCTTCAACATTGGTGTCATTAATGAGACGTCTTTTTAACCAACTGCTGAAAGTCTTCATGTGTTCTCCATCAATACAATCTTCAGATTTCTCCGGGTACTTGGAGCGTAAAACATTCTTGTGTTCCTCGACATACGGACCCACCAAACTGGAATTATGTAGAACGGTGTCGTGTGCTTGAGTGAAAGAATCCCCATCTTGACATATTGTTGCTTTCTTTCCAAGGGTGCCTTTTCCATGCAGTCTCCCCTCATGACGTGATTCAGGAACACCGATCGGCTTCAGATCAGGAATAAAATCTACACAAAACTCAATGACCTCCTCTGTTCCATAACCCTTGACGATGCTTCCTTCTGGCCTAGCCCGGTTATGCACATATTTTTTTAAGACTCCCATGAACCTCTCAAAGGGGAACATGTTGAGTAAAAATACAGGACCGAGAACAGAAATCTCTTCGACTAGGTGGACTACAAGGTGCGTCATAATATTGAAGAAGGTTGGTGGGAACACCAACTCGAAGCTGACAAGACATTGGACCACATCCTTCTCTAAATTTTTTAGAGTTAGTGGATTGATGACCTTCTGAGAAATTGCATTGAGAAATGCACATAGCTTCACAATGGGTTCTCGAACATTTTCCGGTAGAAGCCCTCTCAATGCAACCGGAAGTAATTGTGTCATAATCACGTGACAGTCATGAGACTTTAGATTCTGAAATTTTTGCTCTGCCATGTTTATTATTCCTTTTATATTTGATGAGAAGCCAGATGGAACCTTTATACTGCGAAGGCACTCAAAAAATATTTTCTTCTCTTCTTTAGTAAGAGCGTAGCTTGCAGGACCTGGCTGATTCTCTGAATGAGTATCGTCTCGATGCATCTCTTCGCTCATACGTTGATGGGTCTGCCTTCCTTTCGGTGTACCTTTTTTTGACTTCCCATCTTTTGACTTCCCATACACGCCTAAGAAGTTAAGCAAATTGCAACAAATGTTCTTTGTCACGTGCATCACGTCGATTGCAGAGTGAATCTCTAGCATTATCCAATATGGCAGCTCCCAAAATATAGATTTCTTCTTCCACATGGGTACGTGGTTGTTTGCGTCATTCGGAACAGTGAGACCGCCAGGACCCTTTCCAAAGATTACATTTAAATCCTTGACCATATCATGTATAGCAGAACTAGAAGGGCGGGTAGGCCTCGGCCGATGATCTGCCTCACCTTTGTAATGCTTGCCTTTCTTCCTTAACGGATGCTTGGGTACAAGAAACCGACGATGACCTAGGTACACATTCTTGTTACCTAAATGTATACTATCAGTCTCAGCTAAACAGTGCGTGCATGCATTGTATCCCTTGTTTGACTGTCCTGAAATGTTGCCTAGAGCAGGCCAATCATTGATGGTTACAAAAAGCAAAGCTCGTAGATCAAATTCCTCCAGTTTGTGCTCATCCCACACACGTACACCTTCCTCACACCACAACTGCAAAAGTTCTTCAACTAATGGCCTGAGGTACACATCAATGTCGTTGCCAGGTTGCTTCGGGCCTTGAATGAGCACGGGCATCATAATGTACTTCCGCTTCATGCACAGCCAAGGAGGAAGGTTGTAGATACATAGAGTCACGGGCCAAGTGCTGTGACTGGAGCTCTGCTCTCCAAAAGGATTAAAGCCATCTGTACTTAGGCCAAATCTTAAGTTCCTTGCGTCATCTGAAAATGTCGGGAACTCTCTGTCAATTTTTCTCCACTGGGACCCATCCGCGGGGTGTCTCAACATCAAGTCTTTTTTACGATCTTCTTTGTGCCAACGCAACAACTTGGCATGCTCTCTATTGCTGAACAAACGTTTCAACCGTGGTATTATAGGAGCATACCACATCACCTTTGCAGGAATCCTCTTCCTGGGGCGCGGCTCGCCCTCAACATCACCAGGGTCATCTCGCCCGATCTTATACCGCAAAGCACCGAATACAGGACATGCATTCAATTTTTCGTGCTCACCACGGTAGAGGATGCAGTCATTAATGCAAGCGTGTATCTTATGCACCTCTAATCCTAGAGGGCATACCACCTTCTTTGCTTCATACGTACTAGACGGCAATTCGTTATCCTTTGGAAGCATCTTCTTAACTATTTTTAACAAATTTTCAAATCCCTTGTCAGAAGTACCATTCTCTGCCTTCCATTGCAACAATTCAAGTGTGGTACCTAGCTTTTTCTGGTCATTTTGACAAGTTGGGTACAACAATTTGGCGTGATCAGCTAACATACGCTCCAACTTCAACCTTTCGTTTTCACTTCCACAGTCCATTTGTGCACCACGAATGGCCCGACGAAGATCATCGTCGGGCTCATCAATAATGGGATCTTCTTCAGTTTCGTCTTCTCCCATTGTAGTATCACTGAACCAAGGATACTTGTCATTATCCTCCTCTTCTTCATTTTCTTCCATGATAACCCCTGTTTCTCCGTGCTTGGTCCAACAATAATAACCAGGCATAAAACCATTATGCAAGAGGTGTGAGTGAATGACTTTTGAGGTAGAGTGATCACTCATATTCTTGCAGGCACTACATGGACAACGAATAAAACCGTTCTTCGGCTTGTTTGCCTCAGCAATATGGAGAAAATTATGCATGCCATCAATGAACTCAGGACAACATCGGTCACCGTACATCCATTGTCGGTTCATCTGTATTACATAAAAGTATATCGAACCCCATTATTACACTACTGTCATAAATAATATGTAAGAGCAAATTAATTAATACAATGTCATCCATTAAAATAAGAGTAGAGTATTGACAAGCGGTAATACATAGTTCTCATAAAACATACATTAACTGAAACAAATATAAAAATTATCTAAAGAATTTAAATCCAACAACAAATGCGATCAAAATCGCAACTAAGGTAAATACTGAACCCACAACATAATGATACCAAGCCTCCCGATTAATGGCATATTTTCTAATCCTTTTTATCTTCAAGCGCATTGCATCCATCTTGATCTCGTTACCATCGACCACGTCGGTAAGTTTGAGCTCTAATTTCATCTTATCTTCTAAGCATTGAAGATAAAGAGCTTCACTTCTTTTCAATTTTGCTTTCAAATCATTGTTTTCTTTATCCAAAAACTCAACAATAGGGTCAGGTTCAATTTCTGGTTCAACTACCTCCTAGATAAAAATAATTCTATGTCAAGTTGGTCGCCATAATTGTCAGAAACATAGAATGAAATAAATAGTTTTGAAAATATACCGCATCCGAATCATAGACCGGACGAGGACCGACGGGGACGAATATCAGAACCATGACACTATACATATAATACAAGTTAGAAAATTATACAAGTAGTAACTATGCATCTAAATCATAAAAGCTATGTTTTTAAAATAAAATAAAATAAAATATAGAGGCTCACCGAGGTGGTGACGGGACGGCGCGGGCGATCGACGTCGATAAGGCTCCTCACCACACTAAAACACATAAATCATTATTTTAGTTTGAGAACAAATTGCACATATACACAAATGAGATCATAACTTAGGCATTACATCGAACACCTTGCTTGCACAAAAAAATTGAAATGAGCAAAATGAGCTAAATAAGAAATGCCGGAAAGAGGATGAAGAGGCTAACCGTGGGGTGTCTTCAATCTCTCCAAATGGTGTAAAAATATTGTGTATTATCTAGGCTTGGGGAGAGAAAAAGGAGAAGATGTAGAGAGAAAATTTGTGAGCTCAAACTCGGGCTGAAAATGGAGTTGGCTCGGGCTGGAAGAAGCTGATATAGGTGGACCTTTAGTCCCGGTTTGTGTTACGAACCGGGACTAAAGGTCTCTGGCGCTGGGGCCCGCCTCTGCTGCCGCATGCGGTGAACCTTTAGTCCCGGTTCGTAACAGGAACCGGGACTAAAGGTCCCTCACAAATCCAGCGGTGTGGCTCTCACCCCTTTAGTCTGGGTTCAAAAAATGAACCGAGACTAAAGGGGTGAACCAAAGGCTCGTTTTCTACTAGTGCTATTTTGCATATTTCATTGCTAAGTGTGTTCTTGCTAGGAGATCTAATGGTAAATTAGGCTTCCTGATTTAGCTTTTCTTGCTGCTGCATTGCGTCGTGATAGGACTTATAACCTGGGTGCTCTCATTGCTCACCGTTTCGCGGCTAACCGCGAGAAGGGAGGAATTTGTGGGGGGCTAGTTGCTTCACGATTGTTAGCTTTACATTGTTTAGACCCTCATCCTAATGATTTGCTGTTATCCGTGAAAAAACTTGATATTGAGTGTATGAAGAGGCATGAATTTATTACTGAAGGTGGTAACTTATATTATCTTACATATATCATAACTTATCCAAAGAAGAAATACCTCAAAGTAACTACCATTGAGAGAACTGTTAGCTTGCCTGCGCCTCTTCTTAACTTTGTTGGCAGGGGGAACTTATCAGCCTCAGAGGCTGAGTTGGATACACTTGTGGAGCAGCCCGGCTCAGATGGTATAGGCTACGGCGAGGAGTATGGGGGTGGTTTCATTCTGCCCCCAGAGATACCCGGCCCCGTGTACCCGGATCCGGGGTATGCAGGACCTTCAGGATCTTCCTCCACCGCAGCCGACGCGGAGTACGACTACACTGGGCATAACGTGCCGAGTTGGGGCGATTATTCACCGTGGGATTGAGCTCCACTTAGGACAAAAGACTAAGCTTGGGGGGAGGTACACCGACGCACACTCATCTATATATCATATCATTCGGTACTTTGTATATTCACGTTTCACTTTAGTTTTTCCTTCTTTCGTTCCTTTGTTTATGCTTTGTTTGCTTTCCATAAACCCAAAAACACCAAAAAGATTTTTTTATTTCTCTTTCTGGTTTGTTTTATTATCTAGTATTAATATGCTTAGTATTTATTTTATTTCATTATGTAAAAACACAAAAATATTTTGCTTTGTTGTGTGCTGTTTCGCGCAGGGACATATTTCTGCTGTCCACCGTTAAATTCATAACTTTCTACAGGAATGTCGGAATGACCTGAAATTTGGTGTGCATATTCCTAGGATGTGTATGCAACTTTCATTAGTTTGAGTTTTCTGATCTGGGCATATTAAGGTCCTTGAAAAAATTCGTTTTGCTGGCTGTTCTGTTTTTAGTTTCTAAATCTGAAAACACAAAAATATTTGCTTTTTTCTTTGTCTTTGTATAGTTTTTTTCAGAGGTCATTATCTCCAATTACTCCATGGAGCTTGGTTATTATTTCATATCTTTCAAGAACACAAGTGTTAAGGAAATCATGATGATCTATGACAATTTCGAGTTGGGTAAGAGGCTGGTAATGAACTCTCTTTGTTTCTCATTTTATACATATACTCATTCATGTGAGCATACTTAGATGGTTCGCATAAGGTATATGTCGATTGGTGGATGCTTAGTAGTTCATGTTCTCTTATGATCGTTTCCAATTTATTTATGATGAATGTCATGTCTCTTTGGATATTCGCTTGCATTGCTTTGCTCATAATAGAATATGACACTGTGGTATCCTCCTCTGAACAATTCATTTGAATTGACTTGGCACATGTTTACACATGTTATGACTGAAAACAAAAAGTCAATTAAGCCTTGATGACATATTTTGACTCAGAGTTCTTGTATCTTTATTATGCCAACGTTAATTCTATTTCGTCGCAAGCATGATTATGACGGTTATTGCTCTCCTGAATTGTCGCTTCC
This sequence comes from Poa annua, assembly GCA_026929855.1. NCBI lineage: Eukaryota > Viridiplantae > Streptophyta > Magnoliopsida > Poales > Poaceae > Poa > Poa annua. Next base: position 27,746,137 of record CM049428.1, on the reverse strand, counting down.
CATCTTTTGCTAGCCTCCACTTGTACTAAGCTGAGATAATGCTCGTGCTTCCAAATCCCTGAAAACCAAGTTATTCCAAAGAGTCCACCATAAATACCTATACATGGCCATTTCAAACCATTCAAGTAAATTTGCATGTGCTACCTTTAAAACCTTCAAACACTTCTTAATTTGTGCCACTGTTTTGAGCTCATGAGTAAGTGGTAGTTGGTCTTGTTATCTTCCATAATAATTGAGTATTTGACTTGCATGCTATATATGCTCGTCATTAATTTTGCAAAGGGCTGGTCAGACCATTATAATATCAAAAAAAGATCTGAGAAAATAAAAATAGGCACTCCTCCATGGTTTGAGATTGTTTGGTGGGCACTCGAGGATTCGATTAGCCATGGTTATGTTAGCAAGGTGGGGAGGAGTGTAAAGCTATCAAAATGAATGAATATAAAGATGCATATTATAAGTGCTTTGTTTTAAAAATAATCGGAACCGCTCTCAACTTGCTTAGTATGGAAGATAACGAGAACTCTATTGCCAGTCGTTGACCTAACAACCACCACTCAACAACAATTTTACCTTTATTTTCAAAATGATAAAAAGCTCTAGCACATGTTGAATCCCTATTTCCCTCACTGCAGGGCATATCTTTTACTTTACTGTTGAGTCACCATCCTTCTTTGAGCACCTTCTCGAGAGCATAATTGTCATTCTTAGTGTAATGTTCTTGTCCCTTAATATGTTAACCGCGGTGTAATCTAGATGCTTTTATCTTTGATATCTTTATCTCTAGTCTTCCCTTAGAACTCATAGGTGCCTGGGCATTTATGTTTTGCGGTTACATTCGGGCAAGCGAGAAACCACTTTATCATACTCTCTTATGATCATTGCATTAATGTGAACTGATATGTTTCATGTTATTTATCATCGGTATAATTGGCATCTTTTCATGGTTTACATAACTATTGAGCGTCACCGTTTATATATGCCTTGTTATGAATAGTCTAAGCATTTGTCCTCATAATGAGAATATTTACATCACATGAGCAAATGAGTTTGTGAAAGTTCTTTTATCGCACTCACTTGTTAACTGAATTGATTGAGGACAAGCAATAAGCTAAGCTTGGGGGGGGGGGGAGTTGATACGTCCAAAACGTATCTACTTTCCCGAACACTTTTGCTATTGTTTTACCTCTAATTTGTGTGTTTTGGATGCAACTAACGCGGACTAACGTTGTTTTCAGCAGAATTACCCTGGTGCCTTATTTTTGTGCAGAAATATCAACTTCGGAGAAAAACCCCAAAATCCAAACAGAAGTTATTTTCCATCCGAGAGGGACCAGGAACCACGAAGACCAACCAGAGAGGAGGCACGAGGGCGCCGCACCACCTGGTGGCGCGGCATGCTTCTGGTCGTGCCAGGAGGTGGTGTGACCGACTCGGTCACCCCCTCACGGCTACTTAACCCTTCTGACCTAAAATGTCGGGGGATAGACATTTGCTCCGTTACTTTATTAAAAGGAGTACCTTAATTGCCTGTAGTTTCCCTAGAGGCCCCGCTGCAAACGGGCTGGAAGGACAAAAGATGATGTGCAAGTTTCTCATTGCGAGCACGCACAACTAAATTGGAATACATGCTTATGATTAATTTATGCCTGGATGCTTTATATTATTTATCTGCAAATGGCTATGCTATGTTATTACATGAATTATCTCGTCCATGCAACGCCCGTACATCCGTCCCTATGCCTACAGTATTTTAATCCTGCTGTCTACATCCATCACAATCGCTATCTTAATTCTCCTGCAACTATTATTTCAACACTGTCTCTGCTATAAAACTGTTGCTACTGATAATCTTCCTCGAGCAAGTCTATTCACAGGTGCAGCTGATATGACAAATCATCTGTTAAAGTTTACTAATATTCTTTGGCTCCCCTTGTGTCGAATCAATAAATTTGGGTTTTAATTCCCTCGAAGACTTTTGCGATCCCCTATACTTGTGCGTCATCAATAGACTACATGACACTTCACCTTGATGGGCCTAGGGGAATGCATCGTGTACTCGGTTATTAATTATGGGGTTGCCGGAGTGACAAAAACTTAACCCCCGTTGATATTCCGATGCATGAGGGATAGCAGGATCTTAGAGTTTAAAGCTATGGTTAGATTTATCTTAATTAATTTCTTGTATTTGCGGATGGTTCGAAGGGGTATAATCATAAGTTTGTATTAGTCCTACGAAGGGTGGTGCATTAGCATAGGTTCACCCACACGACACTTATCCAAACACTAAAGATTAATCATCAATTTGAAGCGAAAGCACTAGACAGAATTCCCGTGTGTCCTCAAGAACGTTTGGTCATCATAAGTAAACAAATCGGATTGTCCTTTGCTCTCAAAAGGATTGGGCCACTTGCTGCAATTATAATTGTCGTACTCTATTTACTCGCACTTTATTTATCTGTCATATCAAAGTCTATTTAAAACTTGTCTGCTAGTATTTATAGTGAAATCCTCATCAAAACCGCTTCCCAGCACCTTCTGCTCCTCGTTGGGTTCGACAATCTTATTTATCGAAAGTACTGCGATACACCCCCTATATTTGTGGGTCATCAAGACTATTTTCTGGCGTCGTTGCCGGGGAGTAAAGCGCTATGTGTGAGTGGAATTGGTTAGGAAAACTTTAACTGTAAGTGTTGTTTTTATTTATGTCTCCTTATTTGCTTAATAATGGAGAGAGGAAATGTTGCTTTCCTGTTTGGGAAGTCCCGAGGGCGCCACCTGATGATATTGTGGCATTTAAAATACCTATGAAAATAATTGATCGTGTTATGAATAACCGCTATGTTGGGGATGAAACTGTCCACCCCGGTGATCATTTACTATATTTACATGAATTATGCGAGTTGTACAAGTGTGCAGGTATTAGGATGGACGAAGTGAGGAAGAAATTATTCTCCATATCACTTGCTGGGAGAGTGATACGTCTCCAACGTATCCATGATTTCTTGTGTTCCATGCTATGTTATATCATATTATTACATGTTTTATATGCATTTTATATAGTTTTAGGCATTTTCTGTGACTAACCTATTAACAAGATGCCAGAGTGCCAGCTCCCTGTTTTCTGCTGTTTTTGGTTTCAGAAAGCTCTTAAGGAAATATCCGCAAAATTGGAAACGAGCCAACCAGTATTTATTTTTGGAATATTTGCGACCAGAAGAACCAAAGACGAGGCGAAGACGGGCCCCGAGGGACCCACACCACCTGCTGGCGCGTGCCCCATGCTGGCCGTACCAGGAGGTGATCTGACGCCCTCGGGCGGCCACCGACCTAGGTCTTTCGCCAGTATAAGCCCCCATGACCTAAAAACTCCACACAGTTAGACACTTTTTTCCTCCACGGGTCCCGAACGCCGTCGCCATCGCCGACAAGATTCGGGGGACAGAAGTCTCTGTTCCGGCACCCCGCCGGGACGGGGAATTGCCCCCGGAGCCATATCCATCGACTCCACCACCATCTCCATTGTCGTTGCTGACTCCTATGATGAGGAGTGGGTAGTTATCCCCCGGGGTTGCGGGGTCTATGGAAGCCATGTGGTTTATCTCTCTCTCCCATGATGTGATCTTGCATGTGATCATGAGCTTTGTAATCTAGTTGAATATGTGATGCTACTCTTTGTCTATTATGCACTCTAGAGGTTACTTTAATATGAACTCCGGGGTTATTCACGTGTGTAATGGTGATAGTGTGTGCATCGTGTGTGATTCCCTTTATGACATTGTTGACGTTGTTTTACTCCGACTTGAGGGTGTTCTTGTAGCCCTACACATTGAATGGTGTTTGTTATCAAACATGAGAGTGTTTGAGAGTAGTGTTTATTTATTTAACTTTGATGTCATTGTTGAGAATGTCCACTGGTGATAGTAGGACCCCTAGGCCTTGTTTCTAAGCATTAAAACACCGTTTCCGACAAGTTCTGCTACATGTTTGCTTGCTGCCATTTTTTCTTACAGATTGCAATTACTACTTATATCCATTCATATTACTTGTATTTCACTATCTCTTCGCATAACGACTGCACCTATACATCTGACAAGTGTATTGGGTGTGTTGGGGACACAAGAGACTTCTCATATCTTAATTGCAGGGTTGCTTGAGAGGGTTATCTTTGACCTCTACCTCCCTGAGTTCGATATACCTTGGGTGATCCACTTGAGGGAAACTTGCTGCTGATCTACAAACCTCTGCTCTTGGAGGCCCAACACTGTCTACAAGAATAGAAGCGTGTGTAGACATCAAGCTATTTTCTGGCGCCGTTGTCGGTGAGGTGAGCGCTTGAAGGTATCTCCGTGCAGTTATTACTTTTTGTTTCTTATTTTTATTTTCACTAGTTAGGCAAATGGAAAAAATAGAGATCTTTATGAAATTTATATTGCATTAGGACATGATACTTTTGAAGAGAAAATTTAAAAACCTTTGGAAGTTTGTTCGCATAATAGTGGTACTAATGTTATTAGTATAAATTCCTTGGACACTATTATTGCTAAGGCTGTGGAAAAACCTAAGCTTGGGGGAGCTAGTTTAAATAAAAATAATCTTTTTTGCTCCGCACCTTTGGAGGAATTATTTTGCCTTGATAATGTTGTGCCTCCAATATGCGATAATTCTTATGATGCTTGTGATATTCTTAAGCCACCTGAAGAAACAATGCCATTTAAAATACCTATGTAAATTATTAAACGTGTTATGAATAACCGCTATGTAGGGGATGAAACTGTCCATACTAGTGATCATTTGCTATTTTTACATGAATTATGCGAGTTGCTCAAGTGTGCAGGTATTTCATTGGACAAAGTTAAGGGGAAATTATTTCCTATATCACTTGGTGGAAGAGCTGCAGATTGGTATAAACTGTTGAAGGATAGCCACTTGTCGGGTTATGACTCCCAAGAATCGGGGGTAGTCACTTTCTGAAGAATAGTTCATAAAGGGGGTTGAACACGGAGGTCAAGACCCTCGAGGGGCACCGCGACGTTGCTCGCCGGACCCGAAGACGACACACTCACGACAGAGATAGACACCAGCCTTTACCCAGGTTCACGGCCCTCGTGAGGAGGTAAGACCGCTACTCCTACTTGTCTGTATTAGATGATGGAGGTTACTGTACAGTGGAGTTTGCCGGAGGCTCCCTTGAGGCAGTCCTTGCCTGGGGAGGGAAGCGATGGTCTTCTTCCTCCTCCAGCCAGAGGCTATCCTAACAAGAGTTGCTAGGGTTTACAAGGGTAATAGCACGCAAAGAGCCGACCCGTGCTACGATGGATGTCTTGTCCCTTTTATAGGCCCCTCTGGCGCTCTCCTTCGGCTTGGCCTTCAAGGTGTCTCCCACACGGCAGAGGCGCGGTGGAGTTGGAGTCCACCGTGGTCCGTTTGTCCATGGATGCGGTCCATTGTTGATAAAGGTGGGCGCGGTGGCCGACAGGCGGCCGACCGCGCTGTACTGCCCGCAGAGAGGACAGTCTCTGAGGTGGAGCCCGCGATGACGTTCTCCGTTGGAGGGTTGCGCCGTCCACCTGATTTATCGCCAGCGTAGAAGGTCCTGGCATTTGCGCAGCAGGCGGAGCCGCTTTATTGATCCCTTTATCACTAAAACGGCAACGGGGGTGCTTGCGTCACCACGTGGGCGTGGCAGGGGCCATGTGCGTCTTGCCGTACTTCCTTGGCCGCAACATTTCCCTTCAGGCGCGGGGAGGCCTGAGGGGAGATTCCTGCGGGACTCCCTCGAGGCGAGCTGGCGCCTCGGGAGGGTCCCCTGAGGCGAGGGAACCCTTGAGGGCAACGCTTCCACTTCAGGCCCTCGAGGGGAGTTGCCTCTCGAGGGTCCTGCCAGGCGGTGATGCCTGGTCCTTAGCCGTTTCGTCTAACTGGCCAGTGTGCGAGGCCTGGAGGAATGGGCTCTCCATACCCCAGTTCCCCCTGGGCCGACAGTAGCCCCCGGGCCCATGATGGGCACGGTTGAGCCCATGGGCTCAGGCGAAGCGTCGTGGGCCCTTAGTACCCAGCCGGCCCGAGACACGCGGCACCTGGAAGAATAACGACCTCGCACGATCTGGGGCGCGAGTCGTGGGGGGGTCCCACCACGTCCCGGTAACTGCTCCTCGAGGTGACTTAAAGCCTGAGTGGGGCAGCAGCGAGCCGTTACCGTTTCCAATTCTTCTCGCAGAAGTTTCCGCTTCCTAGAGCTCTCCGCCTCCGCTCTCTCCTGCGATTCTCTCTTCTCCGTCTCCTTCAACCTTCCGCGCCCTCGACGATGAGCCCACTCAAGAGCAAGGGCAAGGCCGCCGCGGGGTCTTCCTCCCAGGCGGAGGCCCCTGAGGATGTTGTGGGCGCGGCGCTGCTGGGCATGCGCGTCAACGAGAAGGCGCTCGCCAAGGTCCGGTACCTGGTGGCGGACCGGACGAACGAGCATGGCACCACGGCCCTGAAGCCCGCGGCGCACGGGAAGCGCCCGCACGGGTTCTTCTCGATCTTCTAGCATTGCCTTGCTGCGGGATTGGTGCCGCCCTTCTCACCGTTCCTGGAGGCGGTGCTGGCGTTGTACCAGGTGCAGCTGCTGCACCTGCACCCCAACTCCGTCCTCATCCTCCCCGTCTTCTCCTACCTCTGCGAGGCGTACCTGGGCCTGGAGCCCACGGTGGGGCTGTTCCGGTGCTTCTACGCGCTCCGGAACACGGCGAAGAACGAGCGCTCTGGGTGCGTCTCGTTTTGCATCGTCGACGGCATGGGGAGCGTCTACATTCCCATGTCTTGAAGCGAGGGCAAGGCCATCACTTCGGTGACAAAGAAGGTAGACGACTTCCGTCAGAAGTGGTTCTTTGTTGGGGTGGAACGTCCCTGCGCCTTCCTCGAGGTCCCCGACGAGCCCCCGGTGAAGAACTCCCATTGGGGCAAGGCCACATTCGACGGCGCCAGGAACGTGAGCTTGATGGGGCGCCTGAGCCTCCTCCGCGAGGAGGGCCTCACGGGGCAGATGATTGTGGCGGACTTCGTGACGCGCCGCATCGCGCCCCTCCAGGCACACTCGGTCCCCATGTGGGTGTACTCGGGGCCGAGCGACAAGATGCGGCTCCACGTCAAGGACAAAGACAAGGACACCATCGACAACGTCCTCTCCGCGCTCTTCGTTAATCCATCAGTGCTTGCCGTGGATGAGCTCCCCGCGGCGCTCCGGCCCCTTCACCAATACAACCTGACGGAGCGCATGGACCTCCTGGAGGGGATGCCTCCGTTCACCCCAACAGGCCAGGCGGACTTCGAGGTGCCAACGCCGACCACGCGGGGAGAGGAGGGTGCCGATTCTCCCTCGGCCTCAGGGGCTGGCCTAGGTGAGGAGGAGGCCGCGGCAGGGGAGGTTTCCTCCTCGAGGGCCGGGCCATTTACTGACGAGATTTGTGATATCTCGTCAGGCGATGAAGACGCCTTCGTGGTGGCGCCCTCGCGCCTCGTGGAGGAGGAGGCTGAGGAAGAGGAGGCCTCTAACGCGGAGGCCTCTCCAAGGAGGCGTGGGCCCCGCACCAAGACCGTCGTGGACCGCTTGGGGGCGAGACCGTCTGACGTCCCCTCGAAAAGGAAAGCGGTGACGCCCCCAGCAAGGCCTGCTTCCAAGCCCTTCCCCTCATGGTGAAGGAGATATGCCCTAGAGGCAATTAATAAAGTGTATTCTTTATCATATCTCGTTTGTTCATAATAGGTTTTTGTGTCATGCTAGAACCGTATTAAGCGGAAACATTAATACGGGTGTGATACGTAAACAACCAGGTCCCTAGTAGCCTCTACCAAGACTAGTTTTGTTGCGCGATTGATGATCGAGGTTTCCCGGTCATGGGTCATGGCGCCGGTCGGCAATGGGAGTCATATCGTTGGAGAACGATGTGATGGACATACCCAGATTTGGAGGACGTAGTCGTTACGCCTTTGACCGTGAGATCAACTCTTATTGTTATTCCTGGAAGATACTTTGATCGCACCAAACGTCGTATCTTATATAGTATGACAATAACGGTGATACTTTTGGGTATCGGAAAGGAGTAGTTGAGACGAGGGGTCAAGAGCGGGATTTGCCAGTCCGCATAGCAAGATAGATACTCTCGGGCCCACTCGGTGAGATCATGTCTAATGAGCTTGCAAGCATGTGACTAGGTCACGGAGACATGAGATCATGGACGAGTAGAAGATAGCTTTGTCGGTAACGAGGTCGGGATTAGGTATGGAGATATCTATGGAACGACGCTCGGACATGCTAAGTATCGCGATGGCAAAAGGTTTAAGACTTTGCGTGCAGGTTTGATAGATAAAAGTCATTCGTTATATCACATGTATTAATTCATGGGGTCCAGGCCTACGAGTTAGTCGTTGATCATAGAGGAGTCTTGGTCATACCTGTTATTATATCGAACCGCTAGGGTAACACACTTAAGGGGTTTCGACAAGACAACCAGAAAGGAAAGAGATCACCGGGAGCGTCCCGGGAGGGGTCCGATGGAGATCGGGCAGCGCCGAAAGAGTTTTCGGAGCTAGGAAAAATTATATATATTATGTTTGATATTAATTAGTTTAATTAATATGCAAATATGATTTTATATATTTATTTTCGAATTTATTTAGGCTGATTTCCCTAAATGGGCCTTCTGGTCGAAAGAAGGCCCAAGAGGGGGAAAATCCCCAAGGGGATTCGGTGGGGGCTTGGGTGGCCGACCCAGGTGGGCCAAGAGGCCCACCAAGGGGCCGGCGCACCATGGCTGGCCGCACCAGGCATGTGGGGATAGTCCCACATTGCCTGGTGAGGAGGTTGGCTCCCCCCTGGGAGCCTATATAAGAAGGGGCACCCCTGGCCTTTTAATTCACCAATTAATTCCCAATTTCTCTCTCGATCTCGTGATTCCCTTGTCGGAGTCGCGCCGAGCAGAGGAGGGGGATCTCTTCCACCATAGCCCGCTGCCGCGCTGCTGGTGTTCCGGTCCAAGTCTTCCGCTGCTCGTCCTGGACTGGAGCTTCGGAGGCCGTTGTCTCCACCGTACGTGTGTGACACCCTGTGAGGTGCTGCGCTAGCGGTACTCGGAGGTCTGCTTCCTCTACATGACCTTGAGGTCGGCTTCGTCGGTCTTCATCGACAACGTTTGTGCGGGAACGTAATCCCCGCTTTCGGTCTACAAGGGTACGTATTCCGATCTCCGTTCGTACTACTATATCTGCATAGAATAGATCTTGGCATGCTTTTAGGATATCGTTGGTAGGAAATTTTTTGTTTTCTGTACACGATCCACTTCAGTGGTATCAGAGCCGATCTATCGTAGATATAGCTGTACGCTGTTAGAACCCGTGTTCTGCACGGGGGCACCGTTCCTGTTATTTGCTACCCTCTAGCGTGCACTTGTGTCTTCCAGCGGCATTGAGTTGATGAAGCGGCCCGGACCGACTTTACGCGTACGCTTACGCGAGACTGGTTCCACTACTGACATACGGCTTGTACCGTATATGTGGCTGGCGGGTGTCAGTTTCTCTCTCTTTAGTTGGTCTTCACATTTTCAATGGAGGGCCCGAAAGGGATGCTTAAATATGCAATTATTGGATCGTTGTTGTGGTCATAAGGTTCGTAGGTATGAAGTGTTTCTATTTACGAAAGCCCCAAGCCACGTAAATTATGCAAAAGATAAAGTAGAAGCGTCTAACTTTATTTTGCAGGGGCTATGTGATATGGTCAAGGTAGGTTTATTAAATTGTTTATAAACTGCGGGCGCTAAGAAGACCATGGCGCAATGGACTATATCACATTGCATTACATTTGATGTTTTGTGTGCATCTTATATTAGTTACACGGCGGTAGCTATATAAGATGATCCCTTCAAAATACCACTAGTGTTCTCCCTCCAACGCGCACCACCAAGAAAGTTCTACGTTATGAGGCAGGCCGTGATGATCGGGTGTCAGACATCTCGTTGTTTGCATACAGTGGGTGTAAGCCATGTTGCACAAGCGTCAGCGTGGAGGTCTTTGGTGGCGAGCCTAGCATATTCAGAAATATGGGCTCGGAACAGGAAGACCGAAAGGTCGAGCACGAGTCACAAAATTGGTGTGGCGGACTTTTGTCTGCTCTTTAAATTGTGCCGCCGGCTCTGATGATGAGGGGTGGTGCAATGGATGGGGGTCGTGTAATCGCTTAAACGACCAGGAGGGATGTTCGTTTGAGTGGGAGTTATGTTAGTTATTTTCTAAAAATACTATAACTCAAAATTATAATGAACAAAGTCTTATGTTGTTGCAAATTCCATTGTAGATGTCTCACCCCTCCTTTAACCTAAACCTGTTCATTGAGAAAGAGAAGCTTAAGACCGATGGGTCTAACTTCGTGTCCTGGTTCCGCGACCTGAAGTCTATCCTTGAAACCCACAAGGTGGCCTACATCCTTGATGCCCCCTTAGGTGATCTTCCAAACACCGCCCGGAAATCGAAAGGATTGTCCATGAGGTAAAGGCGGAGATTTCTTCTTATGTCCATGAAGGGGTTACGGTGCAGAAAACAATAATTTTCTAGCGAGCGAAACCCTAACTAGCCAGGATCTATCTATCTAGTACATGTGATGACGGTGGCGGAACGGGTTACATTACCTCCATGTCGACCGATAGCGGGGATTACGCTCCCGCACAAGCGTTGACGATGAAGTCGTACGTAGCCGACCTCGAGGTCGCGGAGAACTTGCCGCGATGTCGGAGTCGATGACGCCGGGGTGTCGACGATGATCTGCGTCGACGGGCGTCGGGCGGAAGAAGGCAGAGCGCCAGCACCGGGGCTGGCGCGCCGGCAGCAGAGGGGGGAGGCGCGGCGGCTGCAGGGGGCGAGACGACGTCGCCCAAGCTCCTCAATAGAGTAGCCTCCGAGCACTCGCAAACATACGGAGCCTAGCGACAACTCCCGGTCATTCAGATCCAGCTGAAATCGCAGGAGTAGATCTTATCTGGAATCCCGCAGAGCAACGGCGCTCTGCGGTATGGCTTAGGTGGAGAGAGACCCCCTTCCTCAGCTCGGCGCGGCTCCGACTTGGGAACCACGAGATCGAGAGAGAAATTGGGAATTAATTGAATTTCCTATCAATTAAATCAATTAATATGCCTTGCTATATAAAGGGGGAAGGGGTGTGCCAACCCCCTTGGCTCCCCCATGTGGGACTAAAGGAGGAGAGGGGAGGGGGGGTTCGGCCGAACCCCCCTTGGGCTTGTCCCACTCCTAGTCCAACTAGGACTAGGAGGCCCAAGCCTTCCCCCTTTCCTTGTAGGATGCGGTTTCCCCCTCATGGGCCCTCTTAGGGCCCATTTAGGTGGGAGCCCCCCTTTTTCCTTTATTTAATTAATATTAAATTAATATAAAAATCCCATTAATTCATAATTAATATATTTATATATAATTCAATATCCCATGACTCCGAAACTATTTCGGAACCACCCGAACAACTTTCGGACATTCTCGGAACCATTCCATAGCTCCCCGGAACTCCTTCCGGACCACCGGAACTCTTTCCGGATCAATTTTCTCTCTCCAATAAAAACCTATAAAATTCCAGAACCTATCTCCTAGCGTCGCTAAGACCTTAAGTTTGTTACGCTACGGTTCGGGAACACTCCAGACATGGTCGAGACACTCTGCTCACCAATGCTCGTCAGGGATACCTGGAAATATATGACGACCCCTGTGCATTCCACGAATATCGTCGTTGAACCATAAGTATGATATTCATTCCCTTTGTCTCTGCGATACTACCTTGTCCGAGATATGATCGTAGACACACCGATGCCTTTGCTGTATCTCGTTACCGACGAAGGTTATTAACTCGTCTGCGATATTACATCTCCATGACCTAGTCATAAGCTGCGCAGCTATATAGATGCAATATCACCGAGTGGGCCCAGAGTATCTTTCCATTACAAGAATGTACAAATCCCGCTCTTGATCCTTACGTCTCGATGCTCTTTCGGAATACCCAAGATGGACACCGTTATTGTCATGCTATATAAGACACAACGTTTGATGCTCTCAAAGCACTCCTACGAAGCAACAATAAGTACGGTCTCACGGTCTAAGGAATAAGCTATCATACTCTTATCTATTGCAAATGACAAACATCGTAATACGATCTTATTGCAATACTTTGCGTATGTCCACCACCTTATTCAACTAACAAGATGATCCCATTGTCAACCGACGTCATTGTCCTTGATCGGGAATCTCGATCAACTGTTGCCCAATGGACTAGCTCATATAGAGGCTTGCTAGGGACCTGGTTGTCTATGTATCACACGTGTATTAATTATTCCGATTAATACAGTTATAGCATAATACACAAACCTATTATAAACTTATGAGATAATGCAATAAATACTACTTATTTATTTGCCTCTAGGGCATATCTCCTTCAGTCTCCCACTTGCACTAGAGTACAAATAAACTAGCTGCATTTTACTTTATCAGAATCCCTTATCAAATAAGAATCATTTGATAATGCTTGCTCGTGGAAAAGTGTTACTGCACAATCCATGATTGTACATGCTTTTGCGATTCACTGGCATCAACTTGCTTGATATCACCATGTTGTCTAACAACATATATGCAAATACCGTAACTAAGTGAGACTTCTGCTTCCCAGCGCTTACTCTGATTATACTTACCAGATAACTGCCCTGAAAAACACACTCAGCCATGCAGAGCTCCTTGTAACAATTACAAACTCGCGATATCTACATACTTTCACACCAATGTAGAAAACTTGACATTCAAATGTCAATCCCTCAACTAACGCACTTCTACTTCCAGTAAATTCCAAATTTACTTTCATAACTGTTCTTTATTCCAAGAACACCGGTTATATTTCATCGAGCAGATAATATGGTTTCTGTATGATGTCTAATATTACATAATAGACCCACATGTCATACAACCATTACTTTCATGCATCATTACTCTTAATGATCAATTGGATTCCAAAGGACCATCCTTTTGATTCTACTCTGACTCCTCAGATATAATCCAACACAACTCGACTAACTATTTAAAATTCCCGTTCTATTTCCAAATAGACACTAGCTTTAAAATAGTTTCACAACTTCATCCTATTCTATTGGTACAGTTTCACAATGTGTTAACTACACAAGATGAATTCGATTCCCACTCAAACTATGTCTCCACATATTTGACAACACACGCTCCCACTCAAAAACGTGTTATCCACATATTCGAGTTCCTGAGCTCCCACTCAAAAATATGTTCCATACATATTCCACCTGAGTAAACTAACTACGACTCCCACTTAATTCGACATTTAGGTCAAACCAAAATCATTGATCTATCATCAATTCGAATTTTATACAAACTATAGTATTACATTAATACAAATCCCTCAGACTTCAAGCATGTCTACATAAATGTAGTCAACAAATTTGATCTTGTCCAAGACACATTTCTCGACAAGACATGCTACCGCGTCTTTCTTATAGTCACATTTCTCATATAACACCTTATATGACGATTAAACAATCTTATTCCTCTTATAAGAATTGCAGCAACAATTACTCTCTTAATCCTTTCAAATGCAACTTTGGATTTCCAGGCTCAAAAAACCTTTGTTCGTATTCCGATATTTTCTCAACTTTCTTTGTATTCATAAAGTGCACCTTGATCTGTCAACAAGATCTGAAATACTTAATACAGTGCTGTGACCTGACAGCAGTATTAAATATAACAACACTTTATTTAGAAGTTTATTTTATGAAAATATTATGATCTTTATGAAGAGGATTGCAAGCAGAAAACAATTTTCTAGTCTCCCTCACTCTTAATCACTAAACTTTCAGTAGCAGACATATACTCTTTGGAACATCTTCCAACATAAGTCTAACACTTTATTCCAAACTTCTAATTTCAATCCATAAACCATAATTCGAAAAGTCATCTTTTCTCGGAATTACACAGACAACAAACTGAACTTTGTTTCTTATTGATTTTGGAATACACTCTCATCTAATGCGAGTAATATACAAAGAACTACTCATGTATATTCCGAATTATTGCATAATCATATACATGTCGACACCACTGTCGATCCTACGAATTCTCGTTGAGAAATATATCTATTTTTCTAAAGTGGACATCGACTATAATGTTTTGAACGTATTAGGAGATTCTAAGACTGATTCTGACAGACCACACTTTATTTAAAATAGAGCATGATTATAATTCCCCACATATCACTATATATGACATTATAATTATGTGAAGCAAATCACCACAAGCCTTTTGTGTTGAAAGCATAATTCAAAAATACTGTCCTTTGATCGAATTTCGTGAATACAATTTTCACTAATCTTTCTTCTGAAAAACCCTATTTGATCTATTATCAAATTAATTTCAGACTCCATAATTTATCGGGCAAATACTCCTATTTACCAAAATCATGGAAGAATTCGGATCATGCAATAACACCATTGATTAATCATTAAAAATGACTCTCAATCAATTTCCTCTAGTATTGCAACTTCAATATTGCATTTCAAACTTAGTCAATTTTGGCACTCGAAATACTTAAATGGACCAAAAATATCCATTACTTCTTTCATTGCCTTTATGACTAAATTCGATGACGTTTGTTCTAGCAATAGAACCTTTGTTCATGGGACAGGCTATTTAATCATATCTACAATTATGAATACTTATCATACAATCAATGTAACTGAGATGTGGAAACTTTATTCATAAGATAAAACAACTGACTTGTTCCATAACATAAAACAACTGAACTTGTCTTATTACATGAATAACTTTGTCTTGCAACAATCAAGACACACACACTCGCTCACTATTACAAAAGATCGTATCAAAAACTATTAATGATAACTATGATAACTTGAGGACGTGAACACCAAAAGGCCATCAACTCCTTGACTACCAGCTTCAGCGCCAGGTCACATCAAACTGCGCCGCATATACGTGATAATCAGGACCTGTTTCACAAACAGAGCAATCATCAAAAAATTTCATCATATTCCATGGGCGAATTCATAATTCTGCATATATCAAATATATACCTGTAGCATCGAAGATCTCTCCTTCGATGGAATCAACCTTCAAAGACTGGAACTCACGTATGAACACGTAGAAGTTCATATCGTCGGCTTTCAAAATGTACTTACGTACATGCTTCTCATAGCTAGGAGGTAGAGATATCAGGACAGTCCGAATGGCGCAAGAATCCGCCATCCAGTAATCGAAGACCATCGTCAGCTGGAAGTAGATGTCATACAATCTCTTCAAATGTGTCTTCAGACAGGTATGCTCCTCCATGTGAATGGTCTGGAACATTCTAAGCTGCCTGAATTGCTCACGCTTTAATTCATCCCTGAAGTGTGTCTTTATCGCATCCATCATGACGCTTGGCTCCTTGCGTCGAAACATCTCTTTCAACTCGGGTGCCAGGCATACGGTCATGGTGATCTCCACTTCAATGAATATGTCTCGACGCCTACGGAAATCATCTTCCTCCTCCTCGCTTGCAGAATCTCCTGGTCCTTCTCCTAATGGTTCATCGAGAACATATAGAATTTTGTTGTGTTCGAGAATGTTTCTAAAACCCCTGTACCATCTGATGAAGTTGGACCCGTCGGCTTCTAATGTAGCATCCGGGCTCTTGAGGAAGTAACCGAAGTATAGTTGCGTAGTCTACAGATGTGATCGCAAAAGAGGTAAGGTTAAGTTTATAATATGTAGGTGAGTTTTAGTCCTATAATCTCATTATCAAAAACACACCACACCAAGATCATTATCCCTACAATAATAGTGGCGATGACACGACCCTCATCCACCATACTACCCCCGATCATCACGGCCGGCAGCACAACTTCAAAGGTGGACATAAAATGTCGGTCATAACAACTCTATGACTCGTGCTCGATCTTTCGATCTTCCCGTGTTCCGAGGCCATACCTCTGAGTATGCTAGGCTCGCCAATCAAACCTTGAAGACATGCGCGTGCAACATGGCTTACACCCACTGTATGCGAACGACGAGATGTGTGACACCCGATCATCACGGCCTGCCTCATAACGTAGAACTTTCTTGGTGGTGCGCAACGAGGGAGAACACAATTTTGGTATTTTGTTAGGGATCATCCTATTCATGATGCTACCGTTGTATATCTAGCATATAAGCAATCAATAGGATGCACACACAACAGCACACAATAATGATGCAATGAAGTGCGATGTGACATGGTCGATGCGCCTGGGCCTTCATGGCGCCATGTGCCTGGCCCCCCGACGCCCCGTCATGGCTCCGAGTCTACAGAGCCCTCCATTGCCTCCGATAGTACGAGTAATATCAAAACTTACCGTAACCATGTCACATAAAATAACGCCTCTGCAAAACAAAGTTAGACGCCTCTAGCTTTATTTAGTTTTGCAAGTTTTACGTGGCAAATAGGCTTATTCGTAAGAGAATCGCTTCCCTACCTACGAACTTTGTACCACAACGTCGATCGTATAATTGCATGTTTAAGCATCCCTTTCGGGCCCTCCATTGAAAATGCTTTGTCGACTAGAGAGAGAGAAACAGACACCCGCCAGCCACAGATACGGTGCAAGCCGTATGTCAGTAGTGGAACCAGTCTCGCGTAAGCGTACGCGTAAAGTCGGTCCGGGCCGCTTCATCAACTCAATACCGAAGGCATCGCAAGTGCACGCTAGAGGGTAGCAAATATAAGAAATACGCCCTCATTCAACATGAGTTCTAACCGTACCAGCAGTACTACGCATAGATCGGCTCTGATACCACTGAAGGGGTTACGGTGCAGAAAACAATAATTTTCTAGCGAGCGAAACCCTAACTAGCCAGGATCTATCTATCTAGTACATGTGATGACGGTGGCGGAACGGGTTACATTACCTCCATGTAGACCGATAGCGGGGATTACGCTCCCGCACAAGCGTTGACGATGAAGTCGTACGTAGCCGACCTCGAGGTCGCGGAGAACTTGCCGCGATGTCGGAGTCGATGACGCCGGGGTGTCGACGATGATCTGCGTCGACGGGCGTCGGGCGGAAGAAGGCAGAGCGCCAGCACCGGGGCTGGCGCGCCGGCAGCAGAGGGGGGAGGCGCGGCGGCTGCAGGGGGCGAGACGACGTTGCCCAAGCTCCTCAATAGAGTAGCCTCCGAGCACTCGCAAACATACGGAGCCTAGCGACAACTCCCGGTCATTCAGATCCAGCTGAAATCGCAGGAGTAGATCTTATCTGGAATCCCGCAGAGCAACGGCGCTCTGCGGTATGGCTTAGGTGGAGAGAGACCCCCTTCCTCAGCTCGGCGCGGCTCCGACTTGGGAACCACGAGATCGAGAGAGAAATTGGGAATTAATTGAAATTCCTATCAATTAAATCAATTAATATGCCTTGCTATATAAAGGGGGAAGGGGTGTGCCAACCCCCTTGGCTCCCCCATGTGGGACTAAAGGAGGAGAGGGGAGGGGGGGTTCGGCCGAACCCCCCTTGGGCTTGTCCCACTCCTAGTCCAACTAGGACTAGGAGGCCCAAGCCTTCCCCCTTTCCTTGTAGGATGCGGTTTCCCCCTCATGGGCCCTCTTAGGGCCCATTTAGGTGGGAGCCCCCCTTTTTCCTTTATTTAATTGATATTAAATTAATATAAAAATCCCATTAATTCATAATTAATATATTTATATATAATTCAATATCCCATGACTCCGAAACTATTTCAGAACCACCCGAACAACTTTCGGACATTCTCGGAACCATTCCATAGCTCCCCGGAACTCCTTCCGGACCACCGGAACTCTTTCCGGATCAATTTTCTCTCTCCAATAAAAACCTATAAAATTCCAGAACCTATCTCCTAGCGTCGCTAAGACCTTAAGTTTGTTACGCTACGGTTCGGGAACACTCCAGACATGGTCGAGACACTCTGCTCACCAATGATCGTCAGGGATACCTGGAAATATATGACGACCCCTGTGCATTCCACGAATATCGTCGTTGAACCATAAGTATGATATTCATTCCCTTTGTCTCTGCGATACTACCTTGTCCGAGATATGATCGTAGACACACCGATGCCTTTGCTGTATCTCGTTACCGACGAAGGTTATTAACTCGTCTGCGATATTACATCTCCATGACCTAGTCATAAGCTGCGCAGCTATATAGATGCAATATCACCGAGTGGGCCCAGAGTATCTTTCCATTACAAGAATGTACAAATCCCGCTCTTGATCCTTACGTCTCGATGCTCTTTCGGAATACCCAAGATGGACACCGTTATTGTCATGCTATATAAGACACAACGTTTGATGCTCTCAAAGCACTCCTACGAAGCAACAATAAGTACGGTCTCACGGTCTAAGGAATAAGCTATCATACTCTTATCTATTGCAAATGACAAACATCGTAATACGATCTTATTGCAATACTTTGCGTATGTCCACCACCTTATTCAACTAACAAGATGATCCCATTGTCAACCGACGTCATTGTCCTTGATCGGGAATCTCGATCAACTGTTGCCCAATGGACTAGCTCATATAGAGGCTTGCTAGGGACCTGGTTGTCTATGTATCACACGTGTATTAATAATTCCGATTAATACAGTTATAGCATAATACACAAACCTATTATAAACTTATGAGATAATGCAATAAATACTACTTATTTATTTGCCTCTAGGGCATATCTCCTTCAGTCCAGAGTGGCATGCTCTTTGCCATGGAGGCTGACCTGCATAACCGCTTCATGAACAACAGTGCTTTTGATATAAGTACTGAACTCATGATTGTTTTTGCACGACAAGTCAAGGCTGAGAGGTACGAAGCATCTGTGCTTTTCTTCTCAGCCCAGATGGAAGAGCACGGAAATATTAGTGAGCACTTGGCCAAGTTGTTTGGCTGTGCTCAGCTTCTAAGTGATCTGGGAAGTGTGATCCCAGAAGAGGTGGTTATTGAAAGGGCGCTGATTTCTCTGCCCCCTAGCTATAAGAACGCCATCATGGACTACGACATGAAAGGGACGTCAAAACCCCTGTCGGAAATCCTGAAGATGCTCGAAGTGGCCGAATTAGAAATCAAGCTGAAGAAGATGGTGGTGACAATCGGATCACCTGAACGCAACTGCCCCAAGTACCTGGAGGATAGGAAGTCTGGCAAGACGGTCGACAAAGAGCAAGGTATATTTGATATACATGTTATAGATGTGTACTCTACATCCGCCCGGAGCAACACGTGGGTATTTGATACTGGTTGTGTTGCTCATATATGTAACTCTCAGGAGGAGTTAGGGAATAGACGGCGGCTGGCGAAGGATGAGGTGACGATGCGCGTCGGCAACGGATCGAGATTCGACGTGGTGGCTGTCGGCACGCTCTCTCTGCATCTACCATCGGGATTAGTTTTGGTTTTAAATAAGTGTTATTTTGTGCCATCCTTGAGTGTAAACATTATAAGTGGGTCTTGCCTGTTACAAGACGGTTATTCATTTAAATCAGTGTCAAGCAATTGTGCTATTTATATGAATGATATCTTTTATGTTGATGCTCCCGAGAATAACGGTTTATTGTTATTGAATCTCGATCGTAGTACTCACATCCATAACATAGAAGCCAAACAGATTAAGTGTAGTGATGATACCGCCATGTATATGTGGCATTGCCGTCTTGGTCATATTGGTGTAAAGCGCATGAAGCAACTCCACTCCGATGGACTTTTGGACTCGTTGGATTTTTGATCCCTCGATACATGCGAACCATGCCTTATGGGTAAAATGACCAAGACACCGTTCAAAGGTTTTGTTGAACGGGCGTCGGATTTGTTGGGGATTATACATACAGATGTGTGTGGACCGATGAGCGTTTCGACACGTAATGGTTATCGTTACTTCGTCACCTTCACTTATGACTTGAGTAGATACGGTTATATCTATTTGATGAAACACAAGTCTGAGACTTTTGAAAAGTTCAAAGAATTCCAAAGTGAAGTTGAGAATCAGCTTAATAGGAAAATCAAGCACCTCTGATCCGATCGCGGTGGCGAGTACTTGAGTTTTGAGTTTGGCACACATCTGAAGAGTTGTGGCATAGTACCCCAACTTACGCCAGCCGGAACACCGCAGCGTAACGGCGTGTCCGAGCGACGTAATCGTACTCTACTGGATAGTGTTCGATCTATGATGTCTCTTACCGATTTGCCAGTGTCCTTCTGGGGTTATGCGTTAGAAACAGCCGCATTCATTTTAAATAGGGCTCCGTCCAAGTCCGTTGAAACGACACCGTATGAATTATGGTATGGCCAAAAGCCTAAGTTATCGTTTCTGAAGGTTTGGTGTTGTGAGGCGTACGTTAAGAAACTACAGCCCGACAAACTCGAACCGAAGTCGGAGAAAGTCGTCTTTGTAGGATATCCGCGGAACACCGTTGGGTACACCTTCTACAACCAAGCTGAGGGAAAAACTTTTGTCGCGAAGACCGGTACCTTTCTAGAGAAGGAGTTTCACGCGAAAGGAGTAAGTGGGAGGAAGGTAGACCTCGATGAGATCGTTGATCCTGAACTCGAGATTCCGAGTGGCGCAACGGAAGCAATTCCGGAAACATTCTCCATGGAAGGAGTGGGAGAAACTGTCGAGGAAGGTATTCTACCCCGTAGGTCTGGTAGATCTCGGATCGCACCAGAATGGTATGGCAACATGGTTTGCACCGTCATGTTAGTTGAACAAGACGAACCTACAAAACTACAAGGAGGCGATGGCGAGTCTAGAGTCCGAGAAATGGCTTGAAGCCATGAAATCCGAAATAGGATCCATGTATGATAACAAAGTGTGGACTTTGATGGATATTCCCGAAGGGCGCAAGGCCGTCGAGAATAAATGGATCTTTAAGAAGAAGACTGATGCTGATGGTAATGTGACCGTCTATAAAGCTCGGCTTGTCGCAAAGGGTTTTCGACAAGTTCATGGAATTGACTACGATGAAACTTTTTCACCGGTAGCGATGCTTAAGTCTATTCGGATTTTGTTAGCAGTAGCTTCCTATTATGTTTATGAAATCAGGCAGATGGACGTCAAAACAGCCTT
Source organism: Poa annua (assembly GCA_026929855.1). Classification (NCBI taxonomy): domain Eukaryota; kingdom Viridiplantae; phylum Streptophyta; class Magnoliopsida; order Poales; family Poaceae; genus Poa; species Poa annua. The sequence goes on along the minus strand of CM049428.1, from coordinate 27,724,979 downwards.
CCTAAATGGAAACATTGAGGAAGAGTTGTACATGGTACAACCGGAAGGTTTTGTCGATCCAGGAAATGCTAACAAGGTGTGCAAGCTTCAGCGATCCATCTATGGATTGAAGCAGGCATCTCGGAGCTGGAATCTTCGCTTTGATGAGGTAATCAAGGGTTTTGGATTTATCCAAAATTTGGAAGAGACCTGGATTTACAAGAAAACTAGTGGGAGCTTGGTTGTGTTCTTAGCACTGTATGTAGACGACATATTGCTGATTGGGAATGATGTGGAACTTCTGAATAGCATGAAGGAATATTTAAACAGTAAATTTTTTCATGAAGGACTTAGGAGAAGCTGCATATGTTTTAGGCATAAAAATCTATCGTGATAGATCAAGGCGCCTATTAGCACCGAGTCAGAGTACTTATCTTGATAAAATACTGAAGCGTTTCGGTATGGAGAAGGCAAAGAAGGGTTCTCTGCCAGTTATCAAGAATAAGATATTGCGGAAGGCACAGTGTCCGGTAACGGAACTGGATAAGGCCGATATGACCAAACATCCTTATGCTTCAGCCATAGGATCGATCATGTATGCAATGTTGAGTACTAGACCGGATGTGGCATTAGCTCTAAGTTTGACAAGCCGGTTCCAGAGTAATCCTGGAATGACGCATTGGATAGCTGTTAAGAGCATTCTTAAGTATCTCAATAAGACAAAGGAAATGTTCCTTGTGTATGGTGGCTGCGATGAAGAACTTGGCGTAACTGGTTACGTAGATGCAAGTTTTTGCTCAGACCTCGATGACTCTAAGTCACAGACAGGTTATGTGTTCAAGGTAAATGGAGGCGCCGTTTGCTGGAGAAGTGGGAAGCAACCCATAGTCGCACAATCTACAATGGAGTCGGAGTATATTGCTTCTTGCGAAGCCGCAAATGAAGCTGTGTGGCTGAGGAAGTTTGTCATCGAACTTGGAGTGTTCCCGAGCGTGCAAGACCCCGTGATCCTCTTCTGCGACAATACGGGTGCCATTGCGAACGTCAAGGAGCCAAGGTCTCCCTCCACCGCCAAACACATTCTCCGACGCTTCCATGTGATACGTCAGTACGTACAAGGAGGCGATGCAAAGATTTGCAAAGTGCATACGGATCTGAATGTGGCAGATCCGCTGACGAAACCTCTCCCGCTTGATAAGCATGAAAAGCACAAGTTAGCTATGGGTGTTAGGCTTTTACCAAGTTGTAATCTAGATTAATTTGTACTCTAGTGCAAGTGGGAGACTGAAGGAGATATGCCCTAGAGGCAATTAATAAAGTGTATTCTTTATCATATCTCGTTTGTTCATAATAGGTTTTTGTGTCATGCTAGAACCGTATTAAGCAGAAACATTAATACGGGTGTGATACGTAAACAACCAGGTCCCTAGTAACCTCTACTAAGACTAGATTCGTTGCGCAATTGATGATCGAGGTTTCCCGGTCATGGGGCATGGCGCCGGTCGGCAATGGGAGTCATATCATTGGAGAACGATGTGATGGACATACCCAGATTTGGAGGACGTAGTCGTTACGCCTTTGACCGTGAGATCAACTCTTATTGTTATTCCTGGAAGATACTTTGATCGCACCAAACGTCGTATCTTATATAGTATGACAATAACGGTGATACTTTTGGGTATCAGAAAGGAGTAGTTGAGACGAGGGGCCAAGAGCGGGATTTGCCTGTCCGCATAGCAGGATAGATACTCTCGGGCCCACTCGGTGAGATCATGTCTAATGAGCTTGCAAGCATGTGACTAGGTCACAGAGACATGAGATCATGGACGAGTAGAAGATAGCGTTGTCGATAACGAGGTCGGGATTAGGTATGGAGATATCTATGGAACGACCCTCGGACATACTAAGTATCGCTATGGCAAAAGGTTTAAGACTTTGCGTTCAGGTTTGATAGATGAAAGTCATTCGTTATATCACAGGGATTAATTCATGGGGTCCAGGCCTACGAGTTAGTCGTTGATCATAGAGGAGTCTTGGTCATACCTGTTATTATATCGAACCGCTAGGGTAACACACTTAAGGGGTTTCGACAAGACAACCGGAAAGAAAAGAGATCACTAGGAGCGTCCCGGGAGGGGTCCGATGGAGATCGGGCAGCGCCGAAAGATTTTTCGGAGCTAGGAAAAATTATATATATTATGTTTGATATTAATTAGTGTAATTAATATGTAAATATGATTTTATATATTTATTTTCGAATTTATTTAGGCTAATTTCCCTAAATGGGCCTTCTGGTCGAAAGAATGCCCAAGAGGGGGAAAATCCCCAAGGGGATTCGGTGGGGGCTTGGGTGGCCGACCCAGGTGGGCCAAGAGGCCCACCAAGGGGCCGGCTCACCATGGCTGGCCGCACCAGGCATGTGGGGATAGTCCCACATTGCCTGGTGAGGAGGTTGGCTCCCCCCTGTGAGCCTATATAAGAAGGGGCACCCCTGGCCTTTTAATTCACCAATTAATTCCCAATTTCTCTCTCGATCTCGTGATTCCCTTGTCGGAGTCGCGCCGAGCAGAGGAGGGGGATCTCTTCCACCATAGCCCGCTGCCGCGCTGCTGGTGTTCCGGTCCAAGTCTTCCGCTGCTCGTCCTGGACTGGAGCTTCGGAGGCCGTCGTCTCCACCGTACGTGTGTGACGCCCTGCGAGGTGCTGCGCTAGCGGTACTCGGAGGTCTGCTTCCTCTACACGACCTTGAGGTCGGCTTCGTCGGTCTTCATCGACAACGTTTGTGCGGGAACGTAATCCCCGCTTTCGGTCTACAAGGGTACGTATTCCGATCTCCGTTCGTACTACTATATCTGCATAGAATTGATCTTGGCATGCTTTTAGGATATCTTTGGTAGGAAATTTTTTGTTTTCTGTACACGTTCCCCTTCACATGACGCTCGGGAGGCTTGGCGTGGGTCGACGCTGGCGCCCCCCCTTCAGGGTGAGTTTTCATGATGCTGGATCGTTTGCCTTTAGCTTTCTCTTTCACTTTACCCTTTACTGAAGGTCTTTTCTTGGGCATTTGTCAGTGATCTATTGCCTGTGAAGCGTCGCCGGCTTCGCAAAGCGGCTGATGTGAAGAGCGCCACGGCCGGGGCCGTGGCCGTGGCTGAAGAGGCCGCGAGGCCTGTGGGGACGGCCTCCACGGGCCCCCTTGAGGGGGCGCCTCAAGCGGGGGCGGCAGGGCCTCAGGTGGAGGAGGGTGCGGCACGCCCAGAGGCACCTGCACCGCCCCCCAAGCCTCTGGCGGTGGAAGGCTCGGAGGAGACAACTCCCGCACTGCCTCGCGCTCCTACTCCTCCTCGCGCGGCTACGCCTCCGCGCGAGGCCACTCCACCGCGCGAACCAACACTGCCGCGCGTGTTGACGCCTCCGCGCGCGCCTACCCCGCCGCCTGCGGCCAGTGCTCCCGTGCAGCCTGCCCGGGAAGTGCGCGAGGCAGCTGCAGGCACAGGCGGACCTGCTGGGGGAGATGCTTCCTCGCCTCCTCGTCAAGCTGTTACCGACGAACGCCCTGCAGCTGCAGGGCCAGAAGAGGATGACGGCGCAGGCACAAGCGAGGCCCAGGCTAGCCCCCGAGCTTTCCCCGAGGCCGGGCCCGTGAGACTTGGCGCCGGCGCCGGGCCCTCCTCAAGCCAGGAGCTGGTCCTCCGCGGCTGGGACTGGAGCGTGGGGCGTCGCGAGGTCGCTTTCGGCCTCGTGAGGGAATCCTTGGAGGGCTTGGAGGCGCACCTTTCCCTCGGGGACATATGGCTTGCTTGGCAGCAGGAGGAGCTGGCGAGGTCGTGGGCATCTTTCCACGCGGCGGTCGAGGCGCGCCGGCTGGAGGATGCGGCGCTGCAGGCCGCGCGTGAGGAGGCCACCTGCTTTGCCAGGAGGTCCGTGAGGGGGCCATCCGCGACGCCGCAGAGTTCCTCGAGCCCCTCCAAGTGGAACGAGACGCCGCAGCGGAGCTCCTGCGCCAGGCCAAGGCGGAGCACGAGGCGATGGAGGGCTCGCTGGCGCAGAAGTGCCGTGAGTTGGGCCAGCTGGAGACCCAGCTGCTCTCCGCCCATCAGGCCGCGCAGGTCGCTCTGGAGGACGACCGCAAGGGCTTTGCCGAGCATGAGCGGCAGCTGGCCCTCAAGGAGAAGGAGCTGCAGCAGCGTGAGGAACAGTGCCTTTAGGCGGAGAAGGACCTGATCGCCCAACGTGAGGCCCTTGAGGAGCGTGAAGGAGACCTGGCCAAGGCGACCTTGAAGTACGACAAAAACGTCGCTGCCCAGAAGCTAGCTTACGAGTGGCGTTTCGCCGAGAAGAAGAAGGAGGCCGATGACGCCCTCGTGGAGCGCGACAAGCAATTCCGCAAGTCCACCTCTCAGAAGTACCGCGACCTGGCCCAGACGCAGGAATACCGCTTCAAGGTCAAGCAAGCCGCGGATGCTCAGCGGATCGCCGAGCTCGAGAGGGCCAACTCCAAGCTGGAGGCTCGCCTCAAGTGCGCCAAGGATGGTCGTCGCCGAGCGGAGGAGGCCCGCACCGAGGCAGTCCACAACCTCGATTCCTTGGCCAAGGACGTGGAGGAGCAGGTGGCCCCTGCGATGGAGCAGGCGGCGGAGGCGTCGGACTCAGCCCAGGCGTCTCGCACGCTCACGAAGCAGCGTCAGCGCATGTTCGAGGCCTTGGTTGCTCGTGGCAACAAGCTTGCCGCGAAGCTCGGCGCGAACGCGCCACATACTGACGTCCGAGGCCGTGGTGACGCCTCCATGTACCTGGTCTACTTCGACCAGCTCTTCGAGGCGCTCGAGGGTCCCGTCGCCGAGTTTCGTGAGATGATTGAGGACGAGAGCCGGCAGCTTTTGGGGGTGGTGGTTGACCGCATCTTCACCAACCTCAAGCTCCTCACGCCAGGCTTCGACCTCTACTCTGTGACAGAAGCTGCTCAAGGCGAGGACGCGCAACGGGTCTCCAGCTCCCTCCGCGAGCAAGTTGACGCCTTCTGCAACCGCTTCAGGCGCGCGGAGGCTGCGGCTGAGGACAGGGAGGAGGAGGCCTACTCTGCCGAGGCTGAGGAGGGTGCCGCGGAGGAGGTCCAAGACGGCGTTGCTTCCCTCAGAGCCTCTTCTTATTACACCTGCGTGCGCTTGTATCTGAAACAATCGTGTATTTAGATATCTAAAGACCTTTTGGCCTGTAATATACTCTTTATTGCTGTTTGACTCGAGCTTGTTTGCCCCCCGTGAGGTCTCTTTGGACTCATCTTCATGTCTATTTGCTCTCTGCGTCGGTAGGTCCCATCTCTTCGTGCCATGACTCCGCCACTTCGGTATGCAGGAGCAATGACTCCGCAAGGCCGCGGGGAGTTTAGGCCTAGGAGAGGTAAGAGCCCTGAGTCGCGATGCTCAGGTGCCCCCTTTAGACGTGCGAGTAGTCCATGAAGCGTAAGGGAAAGCGAAGTCGCTTGAGGGGCAAACATGCGCTAGGGGGAGAAAACGCTCTTAAGGCATGGGTGCGAGACTTAGCTTCTCGAGGTTTTCGCCTTGCAGAGGCTTTTCGCCTGGCGAGGTTGCCCACTTGAGTGGTCGCTCCCGGATGCCTCTTCAGGCTCGTTGGGGAATTTTCCCCTGCGGATGTTAAAGGGGCGAACCCAAACGCTGGAACACGGTTCACGGGACTCGTGCGCGCTTGTAGGCCCCCTCAGGCGTTCCTTGTGAGGAGAGTAAGTACCAAGGTCCTCTATAGAGATGGCGTGTTTGTGGGATCTTGCCCTCCACCCAGAGCTCGGACTCTTGGATTTTGAAGTGCTGCTGGTGTGTCATTTGAGGCACTGGCACCGTACTCAGCCCCCGCTCTCGAGGTACGCATGTGGAGAGATATAAGCGCACACTTCAACAGAGTAATGCGAAAATAAAACTCACCAAATACATTACAAAGCGGCGCCGAGGCGCTAAGTTCACTTGGGAACGAAATTGAGTCATTATGTTGGGGTTGCCAAGTTAATGTTTTGACCATGTCGAGGCATGGGGACCACCCATTAGTGGCAGAGACTCTCAACGGCCTGAGGTGGCTCGTTAAATGGAGAGCTCGGAGGGTATCCCCTCGAGAGAAGCTTTGGAGCTTGGAGGTTTAAGCCATGAGCTTTTAACCTCTAGAGACAAAGATGCTTGGAGGTTGAGCCGTAGGCTGCCTCTTCCGCTAGAAGTCTCGACGTGACAATGGTCACGGGCGTGACAATGATCACGGTTGCATTTGTTCCCTTAGGAGACAAAAAATGCTTGGGAGGTTTAAGCCGTGAGCTTTTAACCTCTAGAGACAAAAATGTTTGGAGGTTGAGCCGTAGGCTGCCTCTTCCGCTAGAAGTCTCTACGTGACAATGATCACGGGCATGACAATGATTACGGTTGCGTTTGTTCCCTTAGGAGACAAAAAATGCTTTGGAGGTTTAAGCCGTGAGCTTTTAACCTCTAGAGACAAAAATGCTTGGAGGTTGAGCCGTAGGCTGCCTCTTCCGCTAGAGGTCTCGACGTGACAATGATCACGGGCGTGACAATGATCACGATTGCGTTTGTTCCCTTAGGAGACAAAAATTCTTTGGAGGTTTAAGCCATGAGCTTTTAACCTCTAGAGACAAAAATGCTTGGAGGTTGAGCCGTAGGCTGCCTCTTCCGCTAGAAGTCTCGACATGACAATGATCACGGGCGTGACAATGATCACGGTTGCGTTTGTTCCTTTAGGAGACAAATAATGCTTTGGAGGTTTAAGCCGTGAGCTTTTAACCTCTAGAGACAAAAATGCTTGGAGGTTGAGCCGTAGGCTGCCTCTTCCGCTAGAAATCTCGACGTGACAATGATCACGGGCGTGACACTGATCACGGTTGCGTTTGTTCCCTTAGGAGACAAAAAATGCTTTGGAGGTTTAAGCCGTGAGCTTTTAACCTCTAGAGACAAAAATGCTTGGAGGTTGAGCCGTGGGCTGCCTCTTTCGCTAAATGCCTTGACGCGATAATGATCATGGGTAGAACTTGCGTAGGTGCATGATGTTCCATGGATTCTTGACGGGGACGCCGTCTTGCATCTCGAGGCGAGCCGCGCCAGGCCTGGCGATGTGGGTGACCCTGTAGGGGCCTTCCCACATCGGGGACATCTTGTGGAGGCCTTCCCTGAGAGGATTCGCCTGAGGACGAGATCGCCTGCCTCCAGGGTGCGCGAGCGCATGTTGCGGCTGTGGTAGCGTCTCAGGTCCTGATGGTATTTTGCCGCCCGAAGGGCGGCGCGGCGTCGTAGCCCTTCAAGGAGCAGCAGGTCGTCGTTGTGGAGGTCCTCTTGCTGGTCCTCGTTAAAGGCAAGGACCCGTGGGGATCCATGCTTTATCTCTGTGGGGAGGACTGCTTCAGATCCATAGACGAGGGAGAACAGTGTTTCCCCGGTGGGCTTGGGTGGCGTGGTACGGATGGACCAGAGCACTGAGGGGAGCTTGTTGATCCAGCCCTTGCCGTGGCCCTTGAGGACATCGAAGGTCCTGGTCTTTAGGCCTTTGAGGACCTCTGCATTTGCGCGCTCAGCCTGTCCGTTGCTTTGCGGGTGGGCGACTGAGGCGAAGCAGAGCTTGACGCCCATTCTTTCACAGTAGGCTCTGAAGATGCCACTAGTGAATTGTGAGCCATTGTCGGTGATGATGCGGTTATGCACTCCAAAGCGGCAGACCAGGCCTCTGATGAATTTCACCGCCACGCCTGTTGTGATCGTGCGCGTCGCCTCTACTTCATGCCATTTTGTGAACTTGTCAATGGCCACGAAGAGGTAGCGATATCCACCTTGCGCCGTTGGGAAATGTCCCAGGATGTCCAGCCCCCATACCGCAAACGTCCACGAGAGCGGAATGGTCTGTAGTCCCAGCGCTGGTCGGTGGATTTGCTTGGCATGGAATTGGCAGGCTTCACATGCTTGAATGATGTCCATTGCATCTTGAAGTGCTTGAGGCCAGTAGAAGCCGCTCCTGAAGACTTTGCCTGTGAGGGTGCGGGCGCACGAATGGTGGTCACATTCCCCGCTGTGGATGTCCTTGATCAGCAGTTTGCCTTCTTCAGGAGGGACGCATTTGAGCGCGATGCCGTTTGGGCGCTTGCGATAGAGAATTCCTTTGAGGATTTCGTACGATTTTTCTTGGCGGGCAATTCGCTCTGCTTCAACGTCTTTCTCGGGAAAAAGCCCTTTGTGGAGGTAATCTTTGATCTCGTCGATCCATCCTATTTCTTGGTGCACCGCTGTGAGCAACAGACGCTCCCCTGTAGGGGGCCCGCAGCCTGGAGCGCTTCGTCTGTGCTTGCGGGCAGGGCCTCTTGGGGCTGCTTTATGGATGCCTTGACGAGCCTTTCTTCAAAGACACCTGGCGGCTGAGCTTGCCTCTTTGATGCGCGCTTGGCGATGTCATCAGCCTCTTGGTTTTCCTTTCTTGGGATGTGCATGAGCTCCATTCCCCTAAAGTGCTTCTCAAGCCTACGGACCTCTTCAAGGTATGCGGCCATGTGGTCGTCCTTAGGCTTGTAGCTATTGTTAGAGAAGTTGACGAGCAACTGGGAGTCGCCCTTGATGAGTATATGCTTGACGCCTAGGGCGATTGCGGCGCGTAGGCCGGCAAGCAGGCCTTCATACTCGGCGATATTGTTGGATATCTTGTCGATTCCGAAGCACAGCTTGACTGCGTAATACAACTTGTCGCCTATGGGTGAGATCAGGACTACGCCTGCTCCGCCGTGGCGACAAGCGAAAGCTCCGTCAAACTTCATGGTCCAGTGGCTGGGCATTGTGGCTCCAGAGGGCTCTTGCTCTTCTCCCAAAGGCTCTTCAGGGGTTGGGTCAGTCCATTCGGCGATGAAGTCAGCCAGCGCTCTTCCTTTGATTACCCTTGTGGTATCGAAGCGCAAATTGAATGGCTGTAACTCAATGTTCCATCCTGCGACACGATCTGTTGCGTTTGGGTTGCGCAGTATTTGCTACAGGGGAAAAGAGGTGACCACTGTGATGGGGTGCCCTTGGAAGTAGAGTCGCAGCTTTCTTGAGGCGATGAGGAGTGCGAGGAGAAGCTTCTGCTGCATTGTATACCGCTCGCGAGCATCACGCAGTACTGTGCTGACGAAGTAGACTGGATGCTCGACGATGGTAGTTCCTGTAGCCTCGACGTCTTTTGCCTGAGGTGGCTCAGCTTGGCCCTCGAGGGGGTTGGCCTGGGCCCCGAGGGGGTTGGCCTCGAGGGGATTGGCCTCGAGGGGGTTGGCCTCGAGGTGATTGACCTGGGCTTCGAGGGGGTTTTCCTCGAGGGGCTTGTCCTGAGGCTCCTTGGCAGGATTCCCAGCAGCGGTTGGCTTGGGGCGGGCCTCTCTTGGGGCTTTGGGCCTGGCGGTGGGTTTGTGAGGGCTGCTCTTTCGTGGAGCTCCTTATCAGGAGGCTTTTTCTTTGGAGTGGCTGCACTCTTCTTGTGGAGTACCGACTCTTCTCTCTCCACCACTAGGACATCACTGGCTGTTTGCGGAGTAGCTGATAAGTACAGCTTCAGGTGCTCGCCAGGCCTTGGGGCGACCATTACTGGTGGGATGGCCAGATACTTCTTCAAGTCCTCAAAAGCTTTTTCAGCTTCAAGGGTCCACTTGAAAGTGCCCGTTCTTTTCATGATCTTGAAGAACGGCAGGGCTCTTTCACCGAACTTGGAGATGAATCAACCCAAGCTGGCCATGCAGCCTGCTAGGCGTTGCATGTCCTTGAGCCTGCGTGGAGGTTGCATGTCTTCTATGGCCTTGATTTTTTCTGGGTTTGCCTCTATGCCTCGATGAGACACAAGGAACCCAAGCAATTTGCCTGAAGGTACTCCAAAGACGCACTTGGCGGGGTTGAGCTTGATGTTCACCTTGCGCTGGCTGGCAAAAGTTTCTTCAAGATCTTCGAGGAGAGTATTTCCTTCTCGTGATTTCACGACGATGTCATCGACATATGCCTCGGCGTTCCACCCCATTTGCCCGCCTAGGGCTATCCTCATCAACCTCTGGAAAGTGGCTCCGGCATTTTTTAGGCCAAAAGGCATGCAGACGTAGCAATACACACCGCACGGGGTGAGGAAAGCCGTCTTCTCCTCTTCCTCCTTAGCCATCTTTATCTGGTGATAACCAGAGAAGGCATCGAGGAAATAGAGGAGGTCGCATCCTGCCGTGGAGTCAACAATCTGGTCCATTCTGGGCATGGGATACGGGTCTTTGGGGCAGGCCTTGTTTACATCAGTGTAGTCGATGCAGAGACGGCCTCCTCCGGCGGGCTTTGGGACTACTACACCATTGGAGAGCCAAGTGGGGTGTGCGACTTCGCGAACGACTTTTGCCGCTTTGAGCTTCTTGACCTCCTTGACGATGAATGCTTGCTTCTCGGGGGCTTGCTTTCTTGCTTTTTGCTTGACGGGGCGCGCGTTTGGGCACATGCCAAGTGGTGCTCGATCACCTCCCTCGGTACACCAGACATATCTGACGGTGTCCAGGCGAACATGTCAGAGTTTTCCTGGAGGAAGGCGACGAGCGCGCTTTCTTATTTGGGAGGCAGCGCGTCGCCAATGGTGACGCTAGCCCCCGAGCCTTCAGCCCCCGAGCTGCGGGAGCTCAGAGAGATCTTCTTTGTAGCAGCTGCCTCCTGGGAGAACAACTGCTTCTTCTTCTTGGGTCTCTCGAGAGGCTCTAGGTCCTCTTCTGCGGGGAATGCCATGGCGGCGGTCTTGTAGGCCGTCTCAACGGCGCGCATAGCGTCCAGAACATGCCCACAGATGGTGATCGTGCCAGCGCTGCCGGGGATCTTGACCATGTTGTAGGCATGGTGCGTGACGGACATGAACTTCGCGAGCGCGGGGTAGCCGAGGATGGCATTGTACGGCAGACCAATGTGTGCGACATCAAAATCGATGTGCTCGGTGCGGTAATTTTCCTTGCTCCCGAAGGTGACGGCAAGCCTGACCTGGCCTAGAGGCTCGATCGAGCCGCTGGTGACCCCCGTGAAGGGCCTCGAGGGCATGAGCCGCTCGTAGGGCACTTGGAGCGCTTCGAACGTATCTATGGAGATAACGTTCAGGCCTTCTCCGCCATCGACGCGAGTCTTGGAGATAGCCACGTTGTCGATGGTGGGGCTGCAGACCAGCGGGAGGGTTCCAACAGTCTTGGTGGCCTTGGGATGGTCCTGAGCGTCGAAGGCGATGGTGTACTGCGACCACTTGAGGGGCCTGTAGGTTTCCGTGCTTGGGAGGGCGACGTTGAGCTCGCGAGCGAACTGCTTGAACTGGTTGTTCGACTTTGGCGCCTGCGCCCCGCCCCCCCCCCCCCCCCGAGGATGCAGGCAATGGCGCCTCTCGGGGCTTGGTAGCCGCCATCTTCCTCGTCAGGGAGGTTGCCGTTCTTTTCTGCGGCGTTGGCCTGATTTCGAGATGGTTTCTGGTAGCCGCTCTTGCCCGCTCCCGCGGTAGCCACGGCCTCGGCCGCGGCTGCCACTACCCTCTGCTTGCTCGCGCTCCTTGCTCAACCTTTTAAGGTCGAAGCAGGACTCTGTAGAGTGTCCGCGCCTGTTGTGGTAGATGCAGAAAGGACGGTGGTCATCTCTTCTCTCTCCAGGCTCGGGGGAGTCCCTGCGAGTGCCCTTCGCGTCAGGCTCTGCCGCGAGAACCGCGGTGGCCTTGCGCTTGGGCTCCTCCTTCTTCTTCTGGCTCTTGGACCCCTCAGCGTGATCGTCCCCTCTCGAGGACATCTTGACGAAGAGGAGTCCCTCTTCAGCCTTGGCGCACTTGTCCGCCAGGTCGAACAGCTTTACCACAGAGGTGAGCTTGTCGTGGATGCCCAGCTTCTCGAGCATCCTGCTGTTTGTGACGCCCTCGCGGAAGGCGGCGATGACTTGGGTGTCAGGGATGTTCGGGATCTTGTTGCGCACTTGGCTGAAACGATGGATGTACTTGCGGAGCGTCTCATCCTTCTTCTTCACTACAGCGTGCAGGTCATTGTGGGTGAGGGCGCGCTCGTATGTCCCCTTCAAGTTGGAGACGAACTGCTTGCAGAGCTCCTCCCAGGAGCTCACGGAGTCCTCAGGGAGGTTCAGGAGCCACGACAGCGCAGAATCGCGAAGCGCGTGGGAGAACCAATTGTCCATGACCTTGTCATCTCCACCCGCGGCTTGGATGGAGGTGGTGTAGATCTGCAGGAACTCGATGGGGTTGCTGGAGCCGTCGTAGCCCTTAGGGAGAGCAGGCCTGAACTTTTGGGGCCAGACCACGCGACGTAGAGAACGGGTGAACGCCATGCAGCATGAGGCGTACGTGGCGACCCCGTGCTGCAGCGCGTTGTGGTTCTGCTGACCCGCCTGGCCGATCTCCTCCACGAGCCTGTTCTAGCGGTTTCGCTGGAGCTCCATCCCCACGCGAGCGTCGGGCGCGGTGCGCTACACGATCTAGCAATCGTGCGGCAAGGACGCGTGCGAAGCAGCCCTCTGCGCCGTAGCCGGTCTAGGTCCCGGAGGTGGCGGAGGCGCGTTTGTCGTGACCGTGCCCGCGAGAGAGGGGTGCAGGTTGGACTACGACGGAGCAGAGCGCGTCGTGGCGATGCCGACGAGGTGGTTGAGGCGTTGGAGCCACTACTCGTGGGCCTCAGCGGTGGGCTGGTAGCGGAGAAGCTCCTGCGCCATGAGCAGCGCGGTGTGGGGCGCAGGGTCTGTCCTCCCCGGACCCGAGCCGCTCGGGTGCTGCGTCGGGTGCGACGACTGCGCGTCCTCCTGAGGCTCGGAGTCACGTTACGGTGCCTCGGCATGAGGGCCGGAAGGCACGCGCTCTTCGTGACAGGGTCGTCCCCGCCGCGCGCGGGTGTTCGCGGTGTCCGACGACGTGCGCGCTCCTTCAGGCGCGCGTCGGTTGACGCGGGCGACACGGGCGGCGCGGGTGTTCACCATGGCGCGGAGACGAACTCGACGGTTGTTGACGCGCCTCAACCCCCTACCTGGCGCGCCAAATGTTGGGTTATGACTCCCAAGAATCGGGGGTAGTCACTTCCAGAAGAATAGTTCGTAAAGGGGGTTGAACACGGAGGTCAAGACCCTCGAGGGGCACCGCGACGTGGCTCGCCGGACCCGAAGACGACACACTCACGACAGAGATAGACACCAGCCTTTACCCAGGTTCACGACCCTCGTGAGGAGGTAAGACCGCTACTCCTGCTTGTCTGTATTAGATGATGGAGGTTACAGTACAGTGGAGTTTGCCGGAGGCTCCCTTGAGGCAGTCCTTGCCTGGGGAGGGAAGCGATGGTCTTCTTCCTCCTCCAGCCAGAGGCTATCCTAACAAGAGTTGCTAGGGTTTACAAGGGTAATAGCACACAAAGAGCCGACCCGTGCTACGATGGATGTCTTGTCCCTTTTATAGGCCCCTCTGGCGCTCTCCTTCGGCTTGGCCTTCAAGGTGGCTCCCACACGGAAGAGGCGCGGTGGAGTTGGAGTCCACCGCGGTCCGTTTGTCCATGGACGTGGTCCATTGTTGATAAAGGTGGGCGCGGTGGCCGACAGGCGGCCGATCGCGCTGTATTGCCCGCAGAGAGGGCAGTCTCTGAGGTGGAGCCCGCGATGACGTTCTCCGTTGGAGGATTGCGCCGTCCACCTGCTTTATCGCCAGAGTAGAAGGTCCTGGCAGTTGCGCAGCAGGCGGAGCCGCTTTATTGACCCCTTTATCACCAAAACGGCAACGGGGGTGCTTGCGTCACCACGTGGGCGTGGCAGGGGCCATGTGCGTCTTGCCGTACTTCCTTGGCCGCAACGTTTCCCTTCAGGCGCGGGGAGGCCTGAGGGGAGATTCCTGCGGGACTCCCTCGAGGCGAGCTGGCGCCTCGGGAGGGTCCCCCGAGGCGAGGGATCCCTTGAGGGCAACGCTTCCACTTCAGGCCCTCGAGGGGAGTTGCCTCTCGAGGGTCCCGCCAGGCGGTGATGCCCGGTCCGTAGCCGTTTCGTCTGAATGGCAAGTGTGCGAGGCCTGGGGGGAATGGGCTCTCCATACCCCAGTTCCCACTGGGCCGACACCACTCTCTTGAATGGAAGAAGGTTGCATCTCTCTTTTATTCTAAATTTTATCCTCCAAGTGGACTCACAAAGATCGTAATTCTATATATAATTTCTGGCCTATTGAAGGAGAAAGCATTGCTCAATCCAGGGGAAGGCTGAAAACATTAATACTAAAATCTCCTAACCATGAGCTTCCTGATAATATAATTGTTAATATTTTTTATGCGAGACTTTCAGGACATTGGAAGGATTATCTAGATGATTGTTCGGAGGGCTCTTTCACAAGTAAGAAGGTTGAAGCTAAATTGGATCTCCTTGAAACAATTCGAATCAATGCTGAAAATTGGGAGAATGACAAAGGTAAAGGATCAGGTATAAACTATGAATATGATTGCATTAAGTCTTGTGTTGAAACTGCTGATTTGCAAGAGCTTAATGCTAAATATGGTCTTCATTCTCATATTATTGTTGATTATTTTAGAACCTTTGCTTCTCATATTAATGTTCCTAAAGAAAATTGGGGCGTGTATCATGAACCTTTCAAAGACACTTGCATGGAAAATGAAATTGTTGTTAATGATAGCAATAAACATGCTCAAACTTCTGAAAATACTATTTCTTATAAGCATGTTAATTTTTGTGGAATGCATAGACCTTGTGGAATTAATCAAATTGAAGATGAATATTGTATCCACCATAGGAATGAAAATACTAGAGGTTGGTATAAAGTTTTAAGTGATCTTGGTAAAACGATTTGTGCCACCTATCCTTTTATTTGCGAACTTTGCTATGAAAAAGGTCATTTCGATTTTCAATGCTCAGGCTCTCATAAAGATATTACAGGAGAGTTTGGTGATAACATGATCACCCCTAATCAACATGATGAACTTACATTATTTTTGGGGTGTGAAGAGATATCAAGAAAAACTTCTTTGTTAAACATGAGTGATATTGATATGGATGATTTGTTGCATGGATGTTATCTCTATTGTGTTAATAATTGCCATGCTAATACCTACATACAAAAAATTATAAAGGATTTGACTTCACCAAAGTATGATAGGACTAATCTGTTTTTTCATCTTATTAATGAAAGAGAGGAATTCTCCCAAGTTTCTTCCTTTGTCTCCAATAGTAAACCAGGTTATGTGGAGAAGCTTCCTTTCAAGCCTCTCCCTCCAAAAGAGGAAAAAAAGAAGAAAAATGGGAAGAGGAAGAAGAAGAGGAGTAAAAGGAGAGATGAAACAGTATCTTCTCCCAAACTTGTTGCTCCTGTTACAATTTATGCTTATAATTATAAATTTGATGATTATGAACTTGATTATGTACCTATGCATGTTATTTATATTAGTGATCATGATTGGGATAAGCACACTTCTTTTGATATTGAAGATCATTGGGATAATAATTCTGAAAATGATGATGTTAATAATTGTTGCACTATTAATGTTTCTTCCTATGATGATATAGAGAGCTCTGAGCTCGGGGATGAGGTTTTGAAAATCCTTTTGCTACTAATTATTATATATTTGATACATCCCCTTCTATTAAAAATGATGACATGTTTGCAAATAAACACACTTTAGAGGAAAACTATTATATTGCTTACGATGATACTATGCCTCTGCTCTTTGATAATTATAAAGAATACTATGACATGGGTTATAATTACAATTATCTTTTGAAACTGTTCATAATTATAGAGGCATCACTCAAACCAATCCTATTAATGTACAACTTGTCTATCATGTTCAAGTTCTTTATTATGATCCTACTCCCCTTGTTATTAATGAGAATAATTTTTCTTATGAGGGAGATAATGATACTTTTATGCATATGGATCATGATAAGACTGTTTCATGTGATGGTTATATTGTGGATTTTATCAATGATGCTACTGAAAGTTATTATGAGAAAGGAAAACACGGTTGTAAAATTTTTCAAGTTACTAAAACACCTATCTTTGTGTTGAAAGTTTTGAAGTTGCATTTGCTTCATGTTGCTATGATAGTTGCCTTATGATCCAATAATTTATTATATCACAAGACTCCTTTGCATAGGAAGTGAGTTAGACTTAAATGTGTTTGATGTTTACCTCTTGATGCTCTCCTATGTTTTTCAACTCTCATCTTTATGAGAGCATCATATGAATCTGTGTGCCTAACTCAAAGGCGTTAAACAAAAGCACTTATGGGAGACAACCCACTTTTATGTCCTGTTATTTTTTTACTTGTGTCAAGGACTTGTCCTAACTCTGTAGCAATTCCTTTGTATCTTAATTTTATTGCAATGTTGTGTCAAGTTAAGCCTCTAGTTGAAAGTTGATGCTAAAATTCAATTCCTGTGCTGAAACAGATTTATGCTGTTCACTGTAAAATTCATATCTCCCTACTGGAACGTCAGAACATTCTGCCCTTTTTCTTTTGCATAATCCTCAGATGTATACGCAACTTTCATTAGTTTTGAGTTTTCTGATCTGAGCAAGTTAAGTGACTCGAAAAAATTCGTCTTTACGGACTGTTCTGTTTTTTACAGTTTCTGCCATTTTCTTTTGCAATGCCTCTTTTGCTATTTTGATTGGATCCTTTTATCCTTTTAAGTATCAGTGGCTGTAGCTAATGTCCATTAGCAATGGTAGCAATTATGTTCCTATAGAATATCATAATTTCTTGTGCACTAACCCTCTAATGAAGTTACTCTAAGTTTGGTGTGGAGGAAGTTTTCAAGGATCAAGAGAGAAGGATCATATAATGTGATCAAGAGGATAGTAAAGCCAAATCTTGGGGATGCCCCGGTGGGTCACCCCATATATAATTCAAGAAGACTCGAGCGTCAAAGTTTGGGGATGCCCAAGGCATCCCCTTCTTTATCGACAAACTATCAGGTCCTTTCTAGTGAAACTATATTTTAATTCCGTCACATCTTATGTGATTATCTTGAAGCGTCTGTTTGTTTTTGTTATTTCCATTCTCTGAATAAATATGGATCCTAGCATTCTTTTGTGTGGGAGAGAGACACGCTCCGCTTTTTCATATGAATACTCGTATTCTTCACTTATATTCGTTGAGTATTCATGTTTTGTTATTGTTTGCTCTCTAGCTTTTGTTTTTCATGCATCTCTTGTTAGAGATGTTAGCTTTGTTATATTATACTCTCATATCTCATTGTTTAATTACTTGGAGAGTTCATCTTTTAAATAAGTTGGTTAGAGTTTGGTTGAGAATAGAAAATGCTAATGTGGTAGATGGTATAACTAAATGATTCATAATCTTGTAGATCATTAAATTGTGTCACTTGAATCATTGATGTTGTTTTGAGATATTAATTTTCTTAATGGTTAACATGATGGTCTAGTAAAGTGGAATGATTAAATGGTTGGTCTAGAGAAACTTGAAAACTGTGCCACACTTAAATTTTCAAGTTGATTGCATAATGGTATATGACTTCTTTTTGCCTAAAGCAACCTTACTGACTTTATGTTATGCGCTACGGTCGGGGAAGCCAACGGTGACTTTGTCATTCACCACGATCCCTCTAGCAGTAATTTTCATTATGCCTTGCATGATCATATTTTTATTTGGAATCTTTTTACTTGCAAGTTCTAAAACTGCGGTTTTCATGGCACTTCCACCACCATATTGCTAGCCTCTTCGGTACTTTGCTTTGCCCTTTCTCACATTGAGAGTTGGTGCATTTTTCGCGGGTACATCCAAACCCGTGGGAGATCTTCATCTTGTTCTCCTACACATAAGCGAAACATCTTCCTCAAAACAGCCACCATACCTACCTACTACAACATTTTCATAGCTATTCCGAGATATATTGCCATGCAACATCCGTCTTATATATGAATTGTTGTCGT
This sequence comes from Poa annua, assembly GCA_026929855.1. Taxonomy (NCBI): domain Eukaryota; kingdom Viridiplantae; phylum Streptophyta; class Magnoliopsida; order Poales; family Poaceae; genus Poa; species Poa annua. The sequence goes on along the minus strand of CM049428.1, from coordinate 27,707,066 downwards.
TTATTACTCATATATTGCTTTGCGTGTTTCTATAAAGCTGATGTGTGGTTTTACCTATTTTACGCTGGATCACTTCATAACCTGCTACACTGGCAGAGGCACCGTTGTCATATGTATTCTTATGACACATTCATATTAGTTACTTACATCATCAGTATGTTGTTATATCATCATTAGTGTGTTGTCATACATCATGTATCATATTAGGATGCTGGCCCCTAAAAGTGAAAAGAGCCATGGAGGCCATCGAAAAGAGAAACAGAAAAAGTGGAAAAAAGAGAAAAAGAATGAAAGAAAATAAATAAAAAATGGGGCAGCATTACTATTCTTTATCACACACTTGTGCTTATGTTACATCACCATATCATTTATAGTCATCACTTGTGCTCATGTTATAGCACCATATCATTTGTGATCATCATTTGTGCTCATGTTTAGCACCTTTACTCCGTATGAGAGAGTTTTCATGTCTTAGTTGCATAACTATGTGGGGAAATTGACACTATAGAATTTGGCTTGTATATTCCAATGATGAGCCTCCTAAAACGTGCTCTAGGTCTTCGTGAGCAAGCAAGTTGGATGCACCCCCACTAGTTCCATTGGAGAGCTTTCATATACTTATAGCTCATTGTGCATCCGTTGTATGGCAATCACTATTCCTTGCATAGCTTCGATTGTACGACTTTCTCTTGTCTAATGATCATCTACAGCTTTGTGAGCCTTTCTTCCGTTGGCCTTCCAAACCTCCATTAACATTCTCTTAGCCATAACATCACGGTGCCAAGAACCAACGTTGAACGTTTGCTTGTTTCTTTTGAACAAATAATATATTGATATTGCTTGACTTGATCCTTTCATAAAGTTGTCATGTTTGTTGGAAGCATTAGATGATTATATTATTGTTCTTGAAGCTTAAATCATCTTTAATATCTACTTTGCAGAGTTGATTGCTATCTAGTACTATATCATTGAAAGCTTTGCCTGCTTCACCTACTTGTTTATTGATTACTCATTTGATATCAATTTAAACTACATCCCTTATTCATTTGATCTCAGTTTATATGCCTTACATTATTACATGATCAAGATTGTGTTTAAGCACGTCACTTCAGAAATTATTCTTCTTTTATCGTTCGCCTACTCGGGGCGAGTAGAACTAAGCTTGGGGATGTTGATACGTCTCCAACGTATCCATAATTTCTTGTGTTCCATGCTAAGTTATATCATATTATTACATGTTTATATGCATTTTATATAGTTTTATGCATTTTCTGGGACTAACCTATTAACAAGATGCCACAGTGTCAGCTCCCTGTTTTATGCTGTTTTTGGTTTCAGAAAAGCTCTTAAGGAAATATCCGCAAAATTCGAAACGAGCCAACCAGTATTTATTTTTTGAATATTTGTGACCAGAAGAACCAAACACGGGACGAAGACGGGCCCCGAGGGGCCCACACCACCTGCTGGCGCGGGCCCCATGCTGGCCGCGCCAGGAGGTGATGTGGCGCCCTCGGGCGGCCACCGACCTAGGTCTTGTGCCCATATAAGCCCCCGTGACCTAAAAACTCCACACGGTTAGACACTTTTTTCTCCACGGGTCCCGAACGCCGCCGCCATCACCGACAAGATTCGGGGGGCAGAAGTCTCTGTTCCGGCACCCTGCCGGGACGGGAGATTGCCCCCGGAGCCATCTCCATCGACTCCACCACCATCTCCATCGCCGTTGCTGACTCCTACGATGAGGAGTGAGTAGTTCTCCCCCGGGGCTGCGGGATCTACGGAAGCCAGGTGGTTTATATCTCTCTCCCATGATGTGATCTTGCATGTGATCATGAGCTTTGTAATCTAGTTGAATATGTGATGCTACTCTTTGTCTATTATGCACTCTAGAGGTTACTTTAATATGAACTCCGGGGTTATTCACGTGTGTAATGGTGATAGTGTGTGCATCGTGTGTGATTCCCTTTATGACATTGTTGACGTTGTTTTACTCCGACTTGAGGGTGCTCTTGTAGCCCTACACATTGAATGGTGTTTGTTATCCAACATGAGAGTGTTTGAGAGTAGTGTTTATTTATTTAACTTTGATGTCATTGTTGAGAATGTCCACTGGTGATAGTAGGATCCCTAGGCCTTGTTTCTAAGCATTAAAACACCGTTTCCGACAAGTTCTGCTACATGTTTGCTTGCTGCCATTTTTTCTTACATATTGCAATTACTACTTATATCCATCCATATTACTTGTATTTCACTATATCTTCGCATAACTAGTGCACCTATACATCTGACTAGTGTATTGGGTGTGTTGGGGACACAAGAGACTTCTCGTATCTTAATTGCAGGGTTGCTTGAGAGGGTTATCTTTGACCTCTACCTCCCTGAGTTCGATATACCTTGGGTGATCCACTTGAGGGAAACTTGCTGCTGTTCTACAAACCTCTACTCTTGGAGGCCCAACACTGTCTACAAGAATAGAAGCGTGCGTAGACATCAAAGAGCTGCGCATTGGTATAAACTTCTGAAGAACAGGAATTCTCTTGGATGGGAGGAAATTGTACCTCTCTTTTATTCTAAATTCTATCCTCCAAGTGAAATTCACCAAGATAGGAATTCTATATATAATTTTTGGCCTCATGATGGAGAAAGTATTGCCCAAGCGTGGCGGAGATTGAAGGCATTAATGCTCAAATGCCCCATTCACGAGCTTCCTGGTAATATTATTGTTGATAACTTCTATACAAGACTCTCCTTTGAAGATTAAACATTATTGGATGCATCTTGTGCTGGATCATTCACTCGTAATAAAAAGGAGTTTAAATGGGATCTTCTTGATCGTATTAAATAAAATACTGAAGCATGGGAGAACGATAAAGGTAGGGAGTCAGGTATAAAATATGACTTCGAATGCATTAAGACTTTCATGAATACCGATGCATTTCGAAACATTAATAGTGCGTATGGTCTTGACTCTCAAGTTGTTGCAAATTATTATAAATCCTTTGCTGTCTATTTCGATTTGCCCAAGAAGGGGTTTGAAAAATATCATGAACCTTATAAAGATAAATCTATTGCTCCTTTAGCTAAAAGCATTGAAATTAATATTGTTGATATATCATTCCTGAGACTTATATTGATAAAATTCCTTTTCCTGTTAAAGTGAAAGAACATTCTATTATGTCTAGTGTGATTAATAAAAGTGATAAGAATGCTAAGGAACTTGATGAACAAATTAAAGTTGAACCTTTTGTATCTATAGTTAAAGAACTTGTTTCTAGAAATGTGGGAGAAGAGTATATTATATTTTGTGAGGATGCTTCTAATGTTGTCTCTCATCCTACAAAGTCAAGAAAGGCTAGTGTTCCTGTGTTATCTGTTAAAATTGGTGATCATTTCAATTATGGTTTATGTGATATTAGTGCAAGTTCAAGTGTCATTCCTTATTATCTTTATAAAGAAATTGTTCATGAGATTGGTCCTAGTGAACTTGAAGAGATTGATGTGGTTATTCAACTTGCTAATAGAGAATATCTCTCTCACTGGTATTGTTAGAGATGTTGAAGTTCTATGTGGTAAGACTAAATATCCTGTTGATTTTCTATTACTTGGTTCTGCTGCTAGTAAAATTTTGAAGGGAATATGCCCTATAGGCACTGAATAAAAATAGTTTATTAGGCATATATTAATTGTTCATTGTATGTTTTATACCATGCTATAAATGTATTAAGCGGAAACATTAATACAGGTGTGTTAGATAAACAACCAGGTCCCTAGTAGCCTCTACTATTACAAGTTTCATTGCATGATTGATGATCGAGGTTTCCCGATCATGAGACATGGCGTCTATTGGCAATGGAGTCATATCGTTAGATGGAACGATGTGATGGACTTACCCATAATATGTAGGACGTAGTCATTACGCCTTCGACCGTGAGATCAACTCTTATTATTATTCCTGGAAGATACTTTGATCGCACCAAAATCATATCTTATATAGTGTGACAATAACGGTGATACTTTTGGGTATCGGAAGGGGGTAGTTGAGACGAGTGGTCAATAGCGGGATTTGTCAGTCCGTATAGCCGGATAGATACTCTAGGGCCCACTCGATGAGATTATGTCAAATTAGTTTGCAAACATGTGACTGGGTCACCAGCTGACATAAGATCATAGACGAGTAGAAGATAGTGTTGTCTATAACGATATCATGCTAGGTATGGAGATATCTATGAACGAGTCTCGGACACACTAAGTATCGCTATGGCAAAAGGTTTAAGACTCGACGTCCAGGTTTGATAGATGAAAGTCATTCGTTATATCACAGGGGTTAATTCATGGTGTCCAGGCCTACGAGTTAATCATTGATCGGAGAGGACTCTCGATCATGTCTGTTATTATATCGAACCGCAAGGGTAACACACTTAAGGGGTTTCGACAAGACAACCGGAAAGGAAAGAGATCACCGGGAATGTCGCGGGAATGGTCCGATGGAGATCGGGCAGCGACGAAATAGTTTTCGGAGCTAGAATAAATTATATATATTATGTTTGATATTAATTAGTGTAATTAATGATTAAATATGATTTATATATTTATTTTCGAATTTTTAAAGGCTGAGTTCCCTAAATGGGCCTTCTGGTGGAAAGAAGGCCCATGAGGGGGGGGGGGGGGGGAAGTCCCCCCAGGGCTTCAGATTGGGGGAGGGCCGGCCTAGGTGGGCCAAATGGGGCCCACCTAGGGCCTTCGCATGCTCCTTGGCCGCACCAGGCATGTGGGATAGTCCCGCATTGCCTGGCTGGCAAGGTTGGCTCCCCCCGGGAGCCTATATAAGAAGGGGCACCCCTGACCTTTTAATTAACCAATTAATTCTCTTATTTCTCCTCGATTTCATGATTCCCTTTGTTGGAGTTGTGCCGAGGAGGATGAGGGGATCTCTCCACCATAGCCCGCTGCCGCGCTGCTGGTGTTCCGGTCCAAGTCTTCTGCTGCTCGTCCTGTACTGGAGCTTCGGAGGCCGTAGTCTCCACCGTATGTGTGTGACGCTCTGCGAGGTGCTGTGCTAGCGGTACTCGGAGGGCTACTTCCTCCACCCGACCTCGAGGTCATCTTCATCGTCTTTGTCGCGCCGAGTTCTTCGCGACCTAGAGGTCGCCTACGTCGTCTTCGTCGTCAACGCTTGTGCGGGAGCGTAATCCCCGCTTTTTGGTCTACAAGGGTATGTATTCCGATCTCCGTCGTACTTCTATATCTGCATAGTATAGATCTTGGCTAGTTTAAGGATATCGTTGCTAGGAAATTTTTTGTTTTCTGCCTGCGATCCCCTTCAGTGGTATCAGAGCCGATCTATCGTAGATATAGTTGTACGCTGTTAGAACCCGTGTTCTCCGTGGGGGCACAGTTCCTGTTATTTGCTACCCTCTAGCGTGCACTTGTGATTCCAGCGGCATCGAGTTGATAAAGCGGCCCGGGCCGACTTTACGCGTACACTTACGTGAGACTGGTTCCACTACTGACATACGGCTTGTACCGTATCTGCGGCTGGCGGGTGTTAGTTTCTCTCTCTTTAGTTGGTTTGCATTTTCAATGGAGGGCCCGAAAGGGATGCTTAAACATGCAATTATTGGATCGTTGTTGTGGTCATAAGTTCGTAGGTAAGAAGCGATTCTTTTTACGAAAGCACCAGCCACGTAAAATATGCAAAATATAAAATAGAAGCGTCTAACTTTATTTTACAGGGGCAATGTGATATGGTCAAGTTAGGTTTATTAAATTGTTTATGAACTGCGGGCGTCACGAAGACCATGGTGCAATGGACTATATCACATTGCATTACATTTGATGTTATTGTGTGCATCTTATATTGTGTGATTATATATATTAGTATATATATTAGTTATGCGGCGGCAGTTATATATAAGATGATCTCTTCAAAATACCACTAGTGTTCTTCCTCCAACGAGCACCACCAAGAAAGTTCTACGTTATGAGGCAGGCCGTGACGATCGGGTGTCAGACATATCGTCGTTCACATACAGTGGGTGTAAACCATGTTGCACAAGCGTTACGTGGAGGTTATTGTGGCGAGCCTAGCATATGCAGATATGGCCTCGGAACACGGAGGCCGAAAGGTCGAGCATGAGTCACATAGTTGTTTTGATTTACAATTATCTACCCTTGAAGTTGTGTTGCCGGCTCTGCCGATGAGGGGTTGTGCAATGGATGGGGGTCATGTAATCGCTTAAACGAGCGGGAGGGATGTTTGTTTGAGTGGGAGTTCTGATAGTTATTTTCCAAAATACTAGAACTCAAAATATAATGAACAAAGCCTATTTTGCAAACCTTTGTAGATATTAACCAATGTAATAGCATCTTTTAAAATTAGGCGCATTCGTGCGATTGAGAAACTTAAAAGGTTGGCTCCAAACTTCATAGTTTTATACTTTAGCTTGAGGACACTTCTTTTTTAAAGCATTAGCTTTTTGTGATACAATACCCGCTAGGATATAAACCCGGATATTCCGCTAACAAAAGGATAATTTGGATTATTAGGTTTTGTGCGGATGATATCATCATAGTCCAGTGTATGCTATGATCTCTACAATAGAGAATCAACGGTGGGTACGAGTTATTAGGTCGCGACCATATGAGATGATCGCTAAACTCGGGATACTCCTAAAGTTGGGTTGATGAAGTTTATCAATACGTGACTGATTGTCTTCTCAACAAAAATGGAAGAGAATACACACATTGAATGAGCACGTGGCAGCCATACTTGATGACAATGGTCATACTTGATGACATATGGTCATACTTGACGAACATTGAAACGCCTCGCTCAGCTCGATCACTGGATGACAAACGACGTTGCCAGGTGCAAATGCTTTGTTATAGACTATGTCATGCAAGGGGAATCGTTCACCTTCATGGTTCTTGATTACATTGGAAGTATGAAGAAGATGAAACAGATCGCCGGAAGTCATCAATGATTACTCTAGTGCAAGTGGGAGACTGAAGGGAATATGCCTTAGAGGCACTTAATAAAGATATTTTATTAGGCATATATTAATTTTTCATTGTATGTTTTATACCATGCTATAACTGTATTAAGCGGAAACATTAATACAGGTGTGGTAGATAAACAACCAGGTCCCTAGTAGCCTCTACTATTACAAGTTTCATTGTGCGATTGATGATCGAGGTTTCCCGATCATGAGCATGGCGTCTATTGGCAATGGAGTCATATCGTTAGGTGGAACGATGTGATGGACTTACCCATAATATGTAGGACGTAGTCATTACGCCTTCGACCGTGAGATCAACTCTTATTGTTATTCCTGGAAGATACTTTGATCGCACGAAATGTCATATCTTATATAGTGTGGCAATAACGGTGACTTTTTTGGGTATCGGAAGGGGGTAGTTGAGACGAGGGGTCAATAGCGAGATTTGTCAGTCCGTATAGCCGGATAGATACTATAGGGCCCACTCGATGAGATTATGACTGTCGTGGTGGTGTCACGGCAGATGCCAGGATGGCTAATTTGTGGGGCCGATGGACGTTGGTGGATCCGGGGAGGGATAGAGAGCTGAAGAGCTCACACGGGGAGGATCCCGGTAAAACCGAGATCTCCCAAGAACAAGGAATAAGTCCGAAGTGCAAAGAGGAAGATCTAACAAATACAAACGAATGCACGAAGGCACACATCACACACACGATATACCCAGGTTCAGGGCCCTCGTGAGGAGGTAACACCCCTACTCCTGCCTTTCCTCTCTATATATTGGTGATATAAGAACTACAACTTGCTACAAGATCTCTCAAAGTGAGGAGTACAAAGAACTAGATGAACTCAAGGTGAGAAGGAATGAATGCTCAAAGAGTAAATGTGACTATAGCTTTGGCTCTGAAGTTGGTCTCTCCCTCTCAGGAGCAGTTATGGCGCCTTTTATAGAGGTCCGGCCAGGAGGGCCGGAAACCCTAACTTGGCTTGGCCCCACCGGACAGGCCTAACCGGGATGTCATCACCGGCTAGTGCGACCTAGTCGCCGGACTATCCGGTGTAGCCCCTTCGTCATCATCTCGTTAAGGACGGCAGGCGCCGTCCTGCATCATCATTGTCCCCTTGTTAGAGACAAGACATGTCCTTGCCCATCCCGGATAGCCTTTTCCTGATTGCCGGGCTAGGCATGTCAGGTCTTGTCGTACCACGCTCGTACCGGCTGACGCGCTCCCGTGTCAGGCGGGAGGTGACCATGCTTCCGTGTCAGGCGGGAGGTGACCATGCTTCCGTGTCAGGCGGAATGGTACTTCCCCCCGCTATAAACGGGAAAGCCTGCTACGGACCGTTGACGGTCTACCGGGAGCCCTTACTCCGGATACCTCCTTGCTTGCCACTGAGCCTCTTCTGTATAAGATCAAGACCGAGACACACATTCCGGATAGTACTTACCCGGAATACCTATCCGGTAAAGCCGAGTACATCTCCACCCGAGAGTCTCCCCGGAGTCCTAGATCCGGGATCCTTCCCGGAGACGTCCGAGCTCGTCTCAGGATGAGTATCTCTAGGCCTAGCCTCCCGAAGATGTCTTAGCCTATCGGCGAAGACATCTTCGAGAAGCTAGTTCTTAGAGGAACCACCCGCTCATGCTTGTGTTGCGATTGTGAGGTCCGGGGGTGTCTATTTATAGCTGCTAGAGCTGACCCTTGCGCCTGCCAGGAGGCACTTTGTCCTCTACCAGCTCTCAGGGGTCAATCTGCCCTTTCAGCACACCAGGAGGTGTCCCTTGCTGTCGCCAAAGGTCAAGTATTGTTGACATTTACTGGATTATACCGGGATCTGCCCCTACCCGGGGGGCAGCCCCCCGACACTAGTCCCCGAAGCTGGTGCTGCACAGCGACCTCGGATGATGTGCGGGATCAACTTTAAACAATAATTTTCCGAGAACAAATTACATCATCCTTTTGTTCCATGCCGAGGTCGATTTTTCCCGAGATCTTTTTACCGAGATCCTCCCACCGAGATTGCCTTAACCGGGAGGCGAAGCCTGCGACCGGATAGTACCATCCCAGTGAATCTCGATCGTTGATCTCCCGATGAATTCGAGACACTGAGCCAGGGCCCACCCGACGTCCCGTCTGCGCAGAGACGCACTAGAGTGCCTCTGCGCACGCACGGTGTCGCTTGGGTTCCCGCGCCGGGGAGCCGCATCCGATCCGGAATCCAACCGTTGGGGCCGTGTGGCCCTCGGTGTGGCCGGATCGGGCGCTCCGGATAGTGCCACGTGCCCTGCGGCACAAAACCGATCCCACCCACGATCGTGGAGATCGTGTGCGGGAAAATCGGAAACCGCTCCGGAATCCCCCCCCATAAATAGGGGACAGGAACGGCCTCCTCCCCTTCTTCTTCTCCTTCGCACTTTCTTCCTCACCGTTTCGAGCGCCCCGCAGCCGTCGCCATCGTCGCCGAACGCCGTCGCCGTCGCCGCGCGCCGGAGCTCGAACGTTGCCGTCTGCCCCGCTCATCACCGATCTCCTCCTTCACCGGTAAGTTCTTATTCTCCGCTCCGGTGCTTTTCTTCGGTAACCCAACCGTCCGACTCCGGCCGTACCGTAGCACGAGCGCGGTTGTGCCACCGCCGGCGAGCACAACTCGAGCGGCGCGGACGAGGCACACGGCGGTGATGTATTGCCGCGGTAGGGCGTAGATTATTCATTTGCACTGCTTCGTAAGAGTTTTAGCCTGCCCTTTTCTTCCTCCCTTTTGTTTCGATTATTTGAGCCACGATAGATCTTGCTTCCCACCAACTCGGTAGTGTTTAGCAGTTTGTGCTCCGACATGCTAGTTCCCGGTAGACTAATTCCGACTAACCACCGCTGCGCCTGCAGAGTAGCTCGGATACCCCTGCGTACTTCTCCGACATGGACGAAGAACGTGCTCGGGGATGCTGGGATGGGTCCGAGACCAAGCAGTCCGATCTGGACTGGCTGTATCGGACTCACCGGATTCCTCCGGAAGTCGAGAGCCGTCTCCCGGGAGAGGAGATTGCACCGGAACCCCAACCCGGGGAATACGTAGTATTCCTCGCGCACTTCGAGCGTGGGTTTGGGCTTCCGGCAAGCCCCTTCTTCCGAGACTTCCTCGACCTCTACGACGTTCAACCTCATCATCTTCCCGCCAACGCCATAATGATGCTCTCGGTCTTCACCACATATGCGGAGGCGTACTTCGGCATCTGTCCCTTCTTGGATCTCTGGGCCAAGTACTTCATCCTCCGTCGCCAAGCCATCCCCAATCCGGATAAGAAGGTCATAGACTTAGTCGATTGCGGAGCGGCTACCATCATCCCCCGCGCGGACTCCGGATTCCCCATAGTTAAGGGACTAGAGTCCTGCCGGAAGTGGTAGCGGAGTTTCTTCTATGTGAAGAACCGGGAGCACTCGGGAGATGGTGCGGGATCCTCGAACCCGGACTTCATCAATCTGCCGGAGTTCATTATTGGTCCTCCGCGCGAGTTCGGTCTCTGGAAGAAGCTTCCGGATAGCGATGAGATTACCTGCATGCACGAGGTTCTGCACGTGCTAACTCAGAAGATGACCGGGGATGATCTCCTGCGATGCTTCATTGTTCGCCGGGTCTGCCCCCTTCAAAACCGAGTGCACAAGATGTGCCACATGTCCGGGAACTATGATCCCACTAGGACTAGTATCTTTGGGCTAAGCCATGCCGGGGTCGTCCGTCGCGTTCGAGCTATTGCCCGGACGGAGATGACGGAGGACTACTCTTGGGGGGTCATTGGGGGATGCCGGAGAAAACCATGCGATCAGGTGCTTATATCAGTCTTTCGTGCCTTCGCCTTCGTACATGCGTTCACCTGGACACCGACACGGCCTAATTTGTTTGCGCAGTTGTTCGAGCGTCAACACGAAGAAGACGCCATCCACGTCAACGGGAATTACACGCCGGACTTCCCGAAACTAGACGTGATGCCGAGAGAGGATCCCGACGGCGAGGACCACCTCGCCATTCCTTTCGTCAAGGCCCCGGGTAATCCTTCAACTCCAGAGGCAGTTTTCATTTCTTCGGATGACGAGGATGAGACTAACTGCCAGATTCTCGATGTTATTGACGCTCTCCCTCTGAATTGGGCCTCAGTTGTGGTTCCGAAACCGACAACCGGGACCAAACGTGCCGAGAGCCGGAAGCGTGCGGCTTCCGACACCGAGGGGGCCGATAACCCCGGCAACCCCCCCAAGAAGAACAAACCGAGTAAGCAGACAACCGAGAAGCCTGCTCGGCGCCGGCAAAGGGGTCCTCCCCTTGTGGATTCCGGGTACGTCCTCTTTGCCTTATGTTATCTGACTTTGCTTTCTCCACAACTATTACTAAGACATTTCCTTTCAGGGATGCACTCGAGCTCCCGTCACCTGCTGTTCCTCCTCCTCCCGGGACTCGGACTCCCAGCCCGGCTCGGGCTTCTCCTTCACCTCCTCGCCCTTCTACCCGAGGCAGTGAGCCTGCGGCTTCCGGTGTCGCACCGGCTACCGTTGCGACCCTGGATGCGCATCCGGTGATCGAGGAGATCCCGGTGCAGGCCACGACCACCTCGGGAGAAGTGCTTCTTCCGGAGAGCCCGCGCCGGGTTCCCGGGCTGGAGGCAGAGATCCTCAGCCCTCGCCGGGAACCTGCGGCAAGTGGCGCCTCTCGGCCAGCCGCGACCAAGACCATCCCGGAGAAGCAGCGTACAGCCTCCTCCCGGCCAGCAGATCAAGTTCCCAAGTCTCGCAGCAAGATTGCTGGGCAGAAAATACCTTCTGCCCCGCCCGCAGCTGCCCCGACATCCTCGTCTCAGGACTTGGTGTTGCGCCCGGGTACGTTTTCCTCGTTACCACCGCCTCCCGCCGAGATCCCTACTGCTGCCTTGCGGATGTTGCGAGCAACCGTCAGTTCCTTTGCTCCTTCAGGATCCCGGGATGTTGCCGCTACTCGCGCGCCCGGCGGCTTCGGCATACGGGTTGTTGATGAATACAACAATGCCTGGCTCGCCGCCGATGCCTCCGAGATCGCCGGAGACTTGCACGCTGCAGGCCCAAGCCGCAACGCCCAAGCTCTGCACGCTCTCCAAGTGGCCGCACTGGATGTTACCCGGGTGACCGAGGTAAGCTTGTTCTCTTTTATTGAAAAATACTTGTTCCTTCCATCACCACTAGTCCCCGAGATTGGTGCTCAGTGCTCTAGATTCCACCGAATAGCAGATCACTAGGTTCCAATCTTAGAGAAAAAATCCAGGACTCGGACACCGAGTCCCCGAGATCCTCCCAACCGGATAGGTTGCTTCAAAATTTGCTCCACCACTAGTCCCCGAGATTGGTGCTTAGTGCTCTAGATTCCACCGAATAGTAGATCACTAGGTTCCAATCTTAGAGAAAAAATCCAGGACTCGGACACCGAGTCCCCGAGACCCTCCCAACCGGATAGGTTGCTTCAAAATTTGCTCCACCACTAGTCCCCGAGATTGGTGCTTAGTGCTCTAGATTCCACCGAATAGCATATCACTAGGTTCCAATCTTAGAGAAAAAATCCAGGACTCGGACACCGAGTCCCCGAGATCCTCCCTACCGGATTCCTTATATTTTTTCCCGACTAATTTCTTCTTTGTCTTGATTTTAGGAGTGCAACCATAAACGGCGCGACATCTTCAACCGGGTTCTTGCTGACCTCGGGCAGTCCAAGAAATCCGAGGAGCGCCTCCGGGAGGAGCGAGACGCGGCGCGTAAGGTCTTGGTGGACCAGAAGACTGCTCTCGCCACCGCGCAATCCGAGATCGCGCGGCTCAACAGCGAGCTCGGAAAGGTCCAGGCTGCTATGGCCGAGATGAAGACGCGCTTCATCGAAGCTACCAAGAAGCAGAAAGAGACCCTGGACCAGTCCGAGGAGCGCGCGCACACTGCCGAGACTGAGCTTGCTCTTCTCCGTTCCCGGTATGATACTTGGCTCTCGGAGCTCACAGTATTAAACCGGGATCTGAACAGTAAGTGGACCGACATCCCTCTTGTCTTCCTTTTGCTTTCTTTCTTGCTGTTATTCTTATGACCTAGCCGTTTGACAGCTCTTCTTTTTAAAGGAGAGTTTGAGCACTCCTGGGAAGCTGCCGCCAAAGCTGTTGCCGCCTTCCGCGAGAAGCGCGCCGGGAAGGGTCCCATTTCGGATGCCTGGGATATCGAGGATCACCTCGTCGCCCTGAAGGCCCGGATAGTACCACTCCGGTCTATCGGGACAGACCTACTCAGCGCTGCGGTCCACGTCCATGGCGCACTGTGGCCAAGTATCCGGGGGACGCTCTCGCTTCCCGAGCTCACGAGCGCACTTTGGGGTGCCGGGAGGCGCATCCACGCCTGGAAGCGTTCCGGTGCACGGGCTGGCGCCGACCAGGTTTTGACCCAAGTACTCAGCTGGTACGAAGGTCTCGATCTGGGGGCGATCCTGCGCCTGCGGACGGTTTCTCCGTGGGTCACCGATCCGGAGAAGGTCCAGCGCCGACAAGAGGTGTCGCACCGCATCGCCACGTGGTCAAGCTTCCGCACGTTCACCCCTAGCGTCATCCCTTCCGACTCAGAATCGGACTACGAGGACGACAAAGATGATGCCGCTTCCGGCGAGGCGGAAGACGAAGCCCCGGAAGGAGATGACGTTGCTTCCGGTGCTACGCCCGAGAAGGTGGTTCCCGGGACGCAACGACTTCGCCAAGACCCGAGGCCCCCGAGACCGAGGTGCGTCCCGAGGCCCCGAGTAGTGCTGCCGGTACCGAAGCCGAAGTCGCTCCCGGTGCTGCTCCTGCTGCTGCTGCTGCCACTGCACCCGAGGTTGCTGCTCCCGAGGCTACTGCCACCGAGGTCTCCGTCGAGAAGCCGACTTCCCCTGCCGCTTAAAACAGTAGATTCGTCAAATCCCTGGGATGCCGGGTGCCATATGTAATATATACTTATACTATTTTCATTCCGCAGTGAACTACCTACTCGAACCATTTATGCCAATGTATTCTGTTTTGAGTTCCCGACTTGCCTTTCATGTTTACCGTACCTAGGTAATTTCTGCTCTTGTCTACCATTTCGGCGTTCGACAGTCGAGTCACAAAACTCCACATACGGCATACATTACTTAGATCAATCCGAGTTCCGGTTAACCGAATTCCCGACATAAACAACAAAGTTATTAAAAAACAAGCATGCCGGATAAGTTCCTGCTCCAAATCCCCGAGACCATTTTCGTGTTTCCCATCTTCCCTCTCTTTGCTCTTGACTACCATTTCGGCGTTCATCAGTCGAGTCACAAGATGATTTCACATGACATACATTACTTTGACTTTGAGAATCGAACTCGGAACTTTCCCGGCATGCACACAATGTAAAAAATAGCTATCCGGCAGTCCCCGGGTTCCTTCCCGGGATGCCGGTAAAATACAATAAATAAACTTAACAAAACAGAAGTAAAAAAGCACAGAACCAGGCAGTCCCCGAGTTCCTCCCGGGGTGCCTTACTTCCATAAATATTAAAAATTGAGATACACATACACTGATCCCTTTTAAGTGTAAAAGGGGCGAAGTAGAGCTACATTCCATGGACGCTTGGTTTCCTCACCGGATTTGTCCATTACACCTTTCCTAGCTTCCTGTGCATCTACAAGGTAATAGGAATCATTGTGCAATGCCCTGCTTATCACGAAAGGTCCCTCCCATGGAGGTGACAACTTATGCATTCCGGCCGTGCGTTGGATGAGCCTCAGCACCAGATCTCCCTCTCGGAACACCCTCGGGTGCACTTTCCGGCTATGATAGCGACGAAGATTTTGCTGGTAAATTGCCGACCGAGATAGTGCCAACTCTCTTGCCTCTTCGAGTAAATCAACATCATCTTCTCGGGCCTCCTTTGCCTCAGTCTCGGTGAACATTGTTACTCTCGGGAAGTCATACTGTATGACGGTGGGGAGTACTGCCTCAGCCCCGTATACCATGAAGAATGGGGTGTACCCGGTAGATCTATTCGGTGTAGTCCGGAGACCCCATAGTACTGCCGGTAACTCCTCTATCCAGCATCCCGGAGTTCTCAACAGTGGTTCGATCAAGCGAGCTTTGATACCGGCCAAGATCAAGGCGTTTGCTCTTTCGACTTGCCCATTTGCTTCCGGGTGTGCGACTGATGCTACATCCAGCCGGATTCCCTTCTCAGCACAAAATCGAGCGAATTCCCCCACAGCAAAGTTCGTTCCCTTATCTGTGATAATGTTGTGTGGGTATCCGTATCTCAAGATGATGTCTTTCAGGAATTGCACAGCGGTGTGTCCATCGCACTTCCGGATTGGCTTGACCTCTATCCACTTAGTGAATTTGTCCACCATGACAAGTATGTGTGTCATATTGCCCCTTGCCGGCTTGAATTGCCCGACCATGTCCAAACACCATACTGCGAATGGCCAAGTGATGGGGATTGTTTTCAGTGCTGACGCCGGCATGTGTATCCGGTGAGCAAATCTCTGGCATCCCCCACACTTCCGGACAATATCCTCTGCTTGCTGCAATGCAGTGGGCCAGTAGAACCCATGCCGGAACACCTTTGCCACCAGGGCCCGGGATGATGCATGATGTCCGCACTCCCCTTGATGTATTTCCACCAGCATCTCTTGTCCTTCTGCCGGTTCCACACATCACTGGAGTACCTCGGTGACACTTCTCTTGTACAGCTCTTGATTGATGACAGTGTATGCTTTTGATCTTCGTAGTATTTGTCGGGCTTCCACTTCATTCTCCGGGAGAGTTCCCTCCAAGATGTAAGCCATAATGGGCTGTGCCCATCCCGGGACAGGTCTATCCGGGAACACGGGAGTGTCTATGTCCATTGGTTCTGTCGACATCACCTCTATCATCATCTTTCTTTGCCTCTCCGAGCACTGGGCGCCAACTCCTGCTGCTTGCGCAGGGCTTCACCGGATAGCCCCACCAACTCGGCCATGGCGGCTTCGGCGGCCCTAAGGGTTTTCGCCGGTGAGCTGTACACCGGCTTCCCCGCAGAAATCCGACTTCCTGTGTTGCTGGTGGTGGCTCCACCAGCCAGCTCCTCATTCACCATTCTTCCTTTCCTGCGCAGATCTGCAATGCGCTTCTCCCGGGAGTCTATCTTAGGGAATCCGTGAGCTGCATTGTACTCCCGGAGGCTAGCGCTGAGCTCGCGGCGGATCTCGGCGATCTCCTGCGCCTCAGCGAGTAGCAACTTCCGCTGCTCCTCTAACTCAACCGAAGTGGCCTGGGCGTCTGCTCCGGCAGTTACCGGTACAGCCAACTTAGCCACGAGTCCCGAGAGGGGATCCGGACGACGTCGCGGATGGGATGACTGCGGATCTCCATCCCGGGCCGCAGGCCTCTCCTACGGGGGTTTGGCCAAACGGGGGTGGCCGTCAGTATCGCCATCAGCATCCTGATACTCCTCCTCGGTTGCCCCGACCATCATCACTGCGACGGAACTCGGGGAGCGACCGGCACGCAGACCCCGAGCTGCGCAGAGCATGGGAGGGTCCTCAGCTTCCAGGACCACGTCCGGGTAGCTACAGACAACCTCGGCGGCCACGTAGGTGGTGAAACCACCGAAATCGATGAGACACCCGTTCACCGGAAACGGTCTGTTCCGGAAGCATCCTGCATTGTCGCAGACGAAGTCCATCTCCCCTAGCCTTACGACTAGGCCAGAGAGAACCCGAACGTCGAAATGAACGGGGGAGCCCGTCCGGATGTGTACACCAGCCAACGCCTCTGTCGGCCCCACGGTGGGCGCCAACTGTCGTGGTGGTGTCACGGCTGATGCCATAGGATGGCTAATTTGTGGGGCCGATGGACGTTGGTGGATCCGGGGAGGGATAGCGAGCTGAAGAGCTCACACGGGGAGGATCCCGGTAAAACCGAGATCTCCCAAGAACAAGGAATAAGTCCAAAGTGCAAAGAGGAAGATCTAACAAATACAAACGAATGCACGAAGGCACACAACACACACACGATATACCCAGGTTCAGGGCCCTCGTGAGGAGGTAACACCCCTACTCCTGCCTTTCCTCTCTATATATTGGTGATATAAGAACTACAACTTGCTACAAGATCTCTCAAAGTGAGAAGTACAAAGAACTAGATGAACTCAAGGTGAGAAGGAATGAATGCTCAAAGAGTAAATGTGACTATAGCTTTGGCTCTGAAGTTGGTCTCTCCCTCTCAGGAGCAGTTATGGCGCCTTTTATAGAGGTCCGGCCAGGAGGGCCGGAAACCCTAACTTGGCTTGGCCCCACCGGACAGGCCTAACCGGGATGTCGTCACCGGCTAGTGCGACCTAGTCGCCGGACTATCCGGTGTAGCCCCTTCGTCATCATCTCGTTAAGGACGGCAGGCGCTGTCCTGCATCATCATTGTCCCCTTGTCAGAGACAAGACATGTCCTTGCCCATCCCGGATAGCCTTTTCCGGATTGCCGGGCTAGGCATGTCAGGTCTTGTCGTACCACGCTCGTACCGGCTGATGCGCTCCCGTGTCAGGCGGGAGGTGACCATGCTTCCGTGTCAGGCGGGAGGTGACCATGCTTCCGTGTCAGGCGGAATGGTACTTCCCCCCGCTATAAACGGGAAAGCCTGCTACGGACCGTTGACGGTCTACCGGGAGCCCTTACTCCGGATACCTCCTTGCTTGCCACTGAGCCTCTTGTAACATCCCAGAATATTAATATAATTAGTAATGCAAAAATGTGGGCCAACCAAAAACTTTTCTTATAAAAAGTTGTGTATGTTTAAATTCTTGAGTGATTGCTTGATTACATTGTCTGCAATATTGTTGAATTCAAGCTCTAATTGAAAAATTGAAAGAAAAGAAAACAAATAAAACAAATCCTAAAAACAACACACCATGTGACAAATGTCACATTATATTTTCTAAATTAAGAAGCATAATTTATTTTTACACCAAAACCAATGGAGAAATATTATAAACACTCCTAGTTAATTTTTACAAACTATTCCCTTTCAAAAATTCAGATTCAAAACTTCAAATTCAAATTAGAAATTCATGATTGAAATAATTCAAAATATTTCAAAGAGACTTTGTAACACTCACCAATAATATACTTAGCCTAGATCTTAAATTTGGACCCAAAAGAATACATAGAAATAGGAAAATTAAATTGACAAAAGGTCACTGTTTTGGTTCAAGCAATTCACCAAACACTGGGTGTTCATCCACCCTGTTCTTCCCAATCCGAACCAACTCGTGGATCAATCCGAGAAATGTGAGGTTTATTTGTCGATTTGAGGCCAGCCCTGCACTCCTCTCTTCTCTGTGACCTCACAGTACGCCGGAGGAGGCAAAATGGTGGCCGGAATCGCCGTGTGGACGCCGGCGACAGCCACGGCCGTGCGCACGTTGCAATGTCGCGACGGGCGTCCGAGGTGGCAACGCCGTGCGCGCCCGTGCCAGGCCCCTCCCTCTCGCCCTTGCCTCTCTGCTCCCTCGCAAGCCCGCACAGCCCCAAGCACCAGCCCGTGCACGCCGCGCCCGCGCCATGACGCGCACGCCGTGCGCCGCCCGAGCTCGCCCACGGCAGGGCCATGCGCCCGAGCGCACCCGAGCGCGCCACACCACCCCTCCTTGCCCATTTGGTCCCCCAGACATCCCGCAGCCCAGCCATCCCCCTCCACCGGTCTACGGCGGCCTAGCACGGCCACGGGCGCCCCTGCACCGCGCCCACCGTGCGCCGCCCGGCCGCTATAAAAGCCGCCCCGCGCCCTGCTTCTCTCCACACCGCACCACAACCCCTTCCCCTCTCACACCACCCTCTCGAGCACCGCCTGGTGGTCGACGCCGTCGCCGCAGAGCCCCGGCCGCCCGTGGTTCTCCTCGAGCTCGCCGTGCCCGAGGTAGACGACGACCACGGCACGGCCGTGCTGCTTCTCCCCCTTCCCTTCTCTCTGCCCTCAGCCCTTCCCCTTTGCACCCCGCACTCACCCGCCTCCTTTTTCCCTCTGCCCCGTGCTCAGGATCGCTCAGAATCGCTCGCCGGAGTTCGAGCCCCGCCGCGGAAGAAGAAGCTCGACGCCGTCGCCGCCAGGAGTGTCCCCGAGCCTCGTCTTCACGCCCAGGAGCTTCCCCACCTCGCCGCCGTCGTCCTGCACCTGCCACACGCCCTCCCGAGCCCCGAGGTGAGCGCACCGTCCTCGACGCCGGAGCCGGAGCCGCGGCGCCGCCCGATTTAGGTCGCCGGAGACGCGGGCATCCTGAGCCGTTAGATTAGGATCGTGCGGTAGCTTACCGGTTCGTTTTAATTATTAAAAATCTGACAGGCAGACCCCACGCGTCAGGTTTAAACAGACCGTGCGCGCGTTCGCTGAGTCACTGACCAGTGGGTCCCCTCTGTCAGATTCTTCAACATTATCCACTCTGGATTTTAATTCGAATTTAAATTTCATTTAAAAACCAGTACTAAACCCAATTTTAGAAATTCCATAACTTTAGATTTACAACTCCAAATTTAGCAAATCCAAATGTTCTGGAAAGCTTATTAAATTTCCTATCCAACCAAACTAGTTTCACTCCATTTGGATGTATAATAAAAATACAATATTCAAATTACAGTAGCATGTTTAAATTCTAAACTTGTTTGTTTCTGATACTCTGATAATCCAAATTAGTTGAAACTAATTTTATTAGATCACCTTTAACCATGGTTAGTCAATCCTAAAAGGATTTAATTTTTAGATGAATATAATTTAAATAATAGCCAAAACCTTATTAATTGGTTTCTGGATTCAAAACAATGTGTAGGGAGTTTGATAACTCCAAATGACCCAAACCCAATTGTGTCATCTTCTACACATCATTAGCTTTCTGTAGAATTTTAGTTTGTATTTTTGTGACAACCAGAACTCAAGCTATGCAATTAAACATGTGCAACAAGTTTCTGCCCAAATAAAAATACAGTGGAATAATGTTTAATTCAATTAAATTGAAACCACATGATATTGTTTGGTATGTGGAGTGGTTACTTAGGACCTCTAAGAGTGTATTGCTATGGTGATTGTTTGAATAGACTAGTGATTGGTTGTATTGATCGCTTGTGTATTAGACGAGAACGTTGCCGGATATATCGAGGAGGAAGGATTTGCAGAACCTGAAGACCAAGACCAAGATCACTTTGCCGAGCAAGGCAAGCTACTCTCTGAGCTTGCACCTAACTTATGCATCTAGATTTACAAATCATTTTCAAGAGCAAAGGTTTACAAAGACCCTTTTTCAAAAGTATATAGAGATTATTTTGCCACCCTATGTAGAAATAGATACTAAGACTATAGGATGGAAAAACAATGTTGTTTATTCAAAACTCCTTTGAAAACTTGTGTGGATATTTAGCACCAAAATGTGGTGTTGAAATAAGGAAATGGAGAAGATGGTTTTAGAAAAGCACATTGTGTCCTAGTACTCAGTCAAGCAACCGATACTCTGTGCGACCACATTTACCCACATATGGGAAAGGGCTTAGTCATATAGTTTGCTCTTATTAGTATGGGACACTGCATCAACAGAGATGACTCTGTTATGCATGAGGGAGTGGTTTGGTGACCTAACCCTGACCTGGGTCCTCGCTCAAAAATCTATGAGTAGATAAGGAGGAGGATAGAAGGATGTCCGTATACACCGCCAGATAAAACCTATGAGTCCTCACACTTAGGGTTTCCGACGGGAAACTGGACTAGGTGTAGATGGAATGGTTCATAGGGGCAGGATCCTATACTAGCATGAGCAAAGGAAAGACTAGGGTCGGTGACTCAACTTCGCATACCACGGGTATGGCGAAGCGTGGCTGACACGATGAGTTATCGAATGAGTGTGGGAAAAGCGTGCTACCTCTGCAGAGGGTAATTAAACTATTCGAATAGCCGAGTCCTCGGATATGGACAGTTGAAGACCCTACTTAGACCATGTGCAGGTTTTTTGGAAAAGAGTTGAGTTTGAAAAGAAAAAAAGGAAATGGAGAGTGTTCCATACACCTATACCAACGGATCGGTATGAGGTAGTTGGAAAGATATTACCATAAGGGTTTATGGTTGGAAAAAGGAGGAGTTTTGGAAATAACATTAATAAAATTGAGATATCTAGTAGTCACAATTTCCTTATCTTCTTCAACAAAGATACAGAGATGTTTTAAATAAATAAAAGTGAGAAACTAAGAATGGAACTAGAGCACTCATGTTGGAGTAGCTTGCGAGTACATTCAAATGTACTCATACTAGTTTGCTTCTGGCTATTGTCGTAGCCAGACATGGAGGAGGAGTACTACGCCCAGGAAGAGTATGGCGACATCTATGCCAACTAAGGATCTTCTCAAAGTCGACTGCCTGTCGGGTCTGCGTTAGCCGTTGGATGGCTACTACGTTTAAGTTCCGCTGCTTATGTTGATTGTTTTGGTTTGGCCCTTGAAGGCACCTATGTAAGACTTGGTCTAGATGACCATTTTATGTAAGACTTAACTTCGGTATTGTAATGGATGTAAACTTTGGTATTCAATTCGGATTATGTGCAACGACAGACTGATCACGGGATCGTTGTGTTAAGCATAATCGGGTATTTCGGACAGCTAGTCCGGGGTCCCCACAGAATTGGTATCATAGCCAAGTTGACTTTAGGAGCCTTAGATTAGCATGGTCGTTAGGTAACGATTGCAAAAGTTGAGTTTTAAGGAAAAACAAAGTAAGAAATTAATTTAAAAATGCTTCTCTCTTACCCTCCCATTTGTGCAAAAAATTCTCTTCTTACCAACTACTAAGTTTTCTCTCCTATTCATAAAAACTTGCCACACTTCATTTGAATAAACTTAAAAATCTGCTCACATAATGTCCCTTCCATTAAAATTTTGATATACTTGCCATCTCACTAACTTAAAATTTTGACTAAAAATTTTAGATGGCGATCCATTTCACCGAGTTCGTTCAGCTGGAGAAGGACGGCAAGTTGATGTTCGAGAAGGACTTGTTCGAGTTGACCAAGCTGCTAGGTCGTCCCACTCCTGAGTTCAGGGGAGCCCAGGTGGACGCTCCCGGTAACGGGAACCTGTCCTGGTTGATCGAGGGGTCTGTTCGTGGGAACATCAAGTCCCCCGGATCCAGGGCACTCTCTTTCACCCTCATGGACGTCCACTGGGACGATGGACTGTGTCGTTCCATGCAGAGGATGCTATCCCGGCTTTGTGAGGAGCACAAGGCGGAGCTGGTAAACTCTCGTTTCCAGTTCTACGGGAGGCGCACCATCGATGGACACCCAATTCGGTCCCCTCTGCACCCGACATTCGGAGAGTACATCCTGGACATGGAGATTATGCTCTTTCGCACCCAGGAGGATCTGAGGTGCGCTAGGCTTCGGTCTCACTTTGAGCATCTCTCGCTCAAGGAGAGTCGCGAGAGTGAGGCACAGCTGAAGACTGAGAAGACCGCTCTTCTCAAGAAGGGAACCCAGATGCGGAAGACCATAGCGAAGCTCCGCAAGAAGGTTGCAGAGCAGGATGAGCTGATAGAGGATTTGGAGCTCCGTACTGACGAGATGGAGGAGGAGGGCGAGGATCTCCGCAAGGAGAACGACGCTTTCCTCAGTGACGATGATGACTATCTGGAGGAGATGAACGATGAGGATGAGGATGATGAGGAGGAGGATCCAGAGGAGCCACCCTACCAGTCCGATGCTGACATGGCAGAGCCTGAGGTTCCACCTCAGTAGGCGAGTTACTTGAGTTCTACCGCAGGATTAGGTCGACCCCCTATCGCTAGTAGAGTCAAAGTTGTGGTTCTTTTGGAACTTGCTATATGTACATTAGTTAAGGAGAATGTTGTAAGTTAGATTTGGATGGACTCTTGATGTAATGGTTGTGCTATGAAAGTGTGTGCTAGTCTTGTTGACATGTGTTAAATGTTTTTCTTATAATCCTTAGTAAATCAACCTCTACATAAAAACCCATCTTCCCTTGGTCAAACCCCTTTTTGCTTGCCCCTTATACCCGGTGTGCTTCAGGATGGTGGACACTCGTCGCACCAACACGGATGGAGGAGCACCACCACCCCCACCGGACCCAACCACCGCCCAACTTCTGGCGCTCATCATGGAGGAACGTCAAGCTGCCCGGACTGAGCGTCAAGCTCATATTGCTGCCCTGCAACAGATAGCTGCCGCTCACAACAACAACAACAACCACCACAACAATGGCAATGGCAATGTCAATGGCAATAGCAATGGTGAAGGAAATCAGCGGTCCACTTTGAGCAACTTCCAAAGGACCAATCCACCCACCTTTTCCAACGGACTTCACCCACTTGAGGCCGATGACTGGCTTCGCACCATTAACAACAACCTGATAGTTGCAGCCGTGGGAGAACCTGAGAAGGTGCTGTATGCGACCCACTATCTTGCAGGACCAGCACGGTCTTGGTGGGAAGCTACCAAGGCTCTACAGCAAGCTGGTTATGCTATCAGC
This sequence comes from Poa annua, assembly GCA_026929855.1. Taxonomy (NCBI): domain Eukaryota; kingdom Viridiplantae; phylum Streptophyta; class Magnoliopsida; order Poales; family Poaceae; genus Poa; species Poa annua. The sequence goes on along the minus strand of CM049428.1, from coordinate 27,683,536 downwards.
TGGGATGATTTCCAGGAGAAGTTCCGCAAGAAGCACATTCCCCGCGGACTCATTGAGCGGAAGAAGGATGAATTCCGCAGGTTGCGGCAGGGAAGTAAGGATGTGGTTGGATACCTTGATGAGTTCACTGACTTGTCTCGGTATGCTCCTGATGATGTCGACACCGAGGGGAGGAAGATGGAGCGTTTCATGAACGGACTACATGATGAACTGCAATGCGCCTTGGTTATCCATGACTTTGCTGATTTGGAATCACTTGTGGACAAGGCCATACAGTTGGAGACCAAGCGCAAGTCCATGTTTGAAGGTCGTAAGAGGAGAATGATTGCCCAGGAAGGTTCGAGCAGTCAGAAACCTCGCACCCACCCACCAAACCCCAAGCCAGCATATAGACCACCACCAACTTCGCACCCCAGTTACCCTAAGCCCCCATACAACCCAAACAAGTTCAGCCGTCCCAATGACAACACCCGTCCCGGAGGGAATTCTAGCAACCCCAACCTCAATGCCAATGTTGTCTGTTTCAATTGTGGCACCAAGGGTCACTACTCCAAGGCATGCCCCAATCCTAAGAAGAATGGTCCGTGCCCCGATGCACCGGCGCCGAACAACGGCCAAGGCCGCAATGGAAATGGCAAGAACCCCGCACCCCGCAGAAATGTGGCTGTTGCCAAGGGACGCCTGCACCACATCAATGCTGAAGAGGCCATGGATGCACCAGATGTTGTGATGGGTACGTTCCTTGTCAACTCAGTACCTGCAACTGTTCTGTTTGATTCTGGTGCTACTCATTCTTTTGTTACCCAAGAATTTGTTGCTAAGGGAGGTTTAGTCGGAAGCCTCTTACCCAAACCCATGGTCATCCAAATCCCAGAATCCACCATAGATACCAAGTCATTTTGCCCAGACGTTTCCCTTGAAATCAAAGGGGAAAAGTTCCTAGTTGACTTAATCATCCTAGGAACCCAAGGGATAGATGTCATACTGGGTATGAATTGGTTACCCAAGTATCATGGTCGAATTGACTGTGCCAGAAGAGCTGTAGCCCTCACCACCGACAAAGGAGTAGAAGTGGAGTATGTGTCAGAAATCAGTCGACCCCAACCAGGATGCCATGAGAGCATAGCTCGACCAACCCTAGATGAGATCCGTGTTGTTCACCTGTTCCAAGATGTCTTTCCTGAAGAATTGCCTGGTATGCCACCGGATCGGGATATTGAGTTCATCATTGAACTTATCCCCGGGACAGCCCCCATATCCCAAAGACCTTATCGGATGAATCCAGAAGAACTGGTTGAGTTGAAGAAGCAGTTAGTAGACATGCTTAGCAAAGGGCTTATTCGCCCAAGTGCTTCACCCTGGGGATCACCCATCATTTTTGTGGATAAGAGAGATGGTACCACACGCCTGTGTGTGGATTATCGCAGGTTAAATGATGTGACCATCAAAAACAAGTACCCTCTCCCAAAGATCGAGGACCTGTTCGATCAAATGAATGGAGCCCGAGTCTTTTCCAAGATCGATCTTCGGTCAGGGTATCATCAGTTAAGAATCCGAGAGGCAGACATTCCTAAGACTGCCTTCACAACCCGTTACGGTTTATTTGAGTACACCGTAATGTCCTTTGGTCTGACCAATGCCCCAGCCTATTTTATGAACCTCATGAACAAGATCTTCATGGAGTATCTTGACAAGTTTGTGGTAGTTTTCCTTGATGACATCCTTATTTATTCCAAAACTGAAGAAGAACATACTGAACACCTGCGTCTAGTTTTAGCAACCCTCCGAGAGCATCAGTTGTATGCCAAGTTTAGCAAGTGTGAGTTTTGGCTCAGTGAAGTCTCATTTCTCGGACATGTTGTGTCTGCGGGAGGAATTTCCGTTGACCCAGAGAAGATCCAAGCCATTGTGGACTGGAAAGCCCCAACTAGTGTGACTGAAATCCGAAGCTTTCTCGGACTAGCGGGATACTACCGCAAGTTCGTTGAGGGATTCTCCAGTATAGCCAAGCCCCTTACCCAACTGCTGAAAAAGGACAGGAAATTTGAATGGACTCAGAAGTGTGAAGAGAGTTTCCAGGAATTAAAGAAGAGGTGGACCTCAACCCCTGTCCTGATTATGCCAGACGTCACCAAGAGTTTCGACGTGTATTGCGATGCATCACGTCTAGGACTAGGTTGTGTTCTGATGCAAGAAGGCAAGGTGGTGTCGTATCTGTCTCGACAGTTGCGACCACATGAAGAGAACTACCCAACCCATGACCTGGAATTAGCCGCTGTTGTTCTTGCTTTGAAGACGTGGCGCTCCTATCTGGCGGGACATCGCTGCGAGATTTATACGGATCATAAGAGCTTGAAGTATATCTTCACGCAGAGGGAGTTAAATTTGCGACAGAGAAGGTGGATGGAATTAATCAAGGATTATGATATCGGCATCAATTATCACCCTGGAAAGGCTAATGTAGTTGCCGATGCCCTTAGTCGCAAACCCTGCACCCTGAATGCCATGATCCAAGCAGAGCAGCCAGCCCTGTTTAAGGAGTTCAAGGATTTTGGACTAGAGCTTGTTAGCCACGGCTATCTCGCCCATTTAGAGTTAGCTCCAACTCTGATAGATCAAATCAAGGAGGCCCAGAAAGGTCATGAGAGCATAGAAGGAATCAAGAAGAAGATTTCTCTCGGTAAAGCGCCTGGTTTTACCGAAGATGCAGAAGGAGTGTTGAGATTCAATGGTCGTATCTGTGTCCCCAATACCTCGGAACTCAAGGAGTTAATCCTAAAGGAAGCCCACGAGACCCCTTACTCAATCCACCCCGGCGGAACCAAGATGTACCAAGACCTTCGTGAAAGATTTTGGTGGCATGGAATGAAGCGAGAAATTGGTGCTTTCGTAGCCAAGTGTGATATTTGTCAGCGAGTCAAGGCTGAACATCAGCGACCCGCTGGATTGCTTCAACCCCTAAGGATTCCCGAGTGGAAGTGGGATGAGATTGGAATGGATTTTATCACCGGACTTCCAAGGTCCAACCGAGGCCATGACTCAATATGGGTCATCGTTGACAGGCTGACCAAAGTGGCCCATTTTATTCCCGTCCACACCACCTATAGGGGAAATCAGTTAGCAGACTTGTATATTTCCAGAATAGTGAGCCTGCATGGGGTGCCTAAGAGGATTGTATCAGATAGAGGCACACAATTCACCTCAAGATTCTGGAAAGCCCTGCATGAAGCCCTCGGAACCAAGTTGGCGTTTAGCACAGCTTATCACCCCCAGACAGATGGCCAAACTGAAAGGGTGAACCAGATATTAGAGGACATGCTTCGCGCATGTGTCCTAGCCTATGGATCCAAATGGGAAGATTGTCTTCCATTTGCAGAATTCTCATACAACAACAGTTACCAGTCTAGTCTGCAAATGGCCCCTTTTGAAGCCCTTTACGGCAAGAAGTGTCGTACACCCCTGAATTGGTCCGACACCGGAGAAGGCAAACTGTTTGGACCAGATACCCTCCGTGAGGCTGAAGAGCAAGTACAGCTTATCCGTGAGCGACTCAAGACCGCCCAATCCCGTCAGAAGAGTTACGCTGATCACAAGCGTCGTGATGTCACCTTCAATATCGGAGATTATGTCTATCTCCGAGTGACACCCCTTAAAGGAATGCAGCGTTTCCATGTCAAAGGAAAATTAGCGCCAAGATATATTGGACCCTTCAAGATCCTTGCCCGTCGAGGAGAAGTGTCTTATCAACTGGAGTTGCCTCAAGAGTTAGTAGATTACCATGATGTTTTCCACATTTCCTTGCTCCGGAAATGTCTTGAAGTTCCTGACCAGCCTGATGTTTTCAAAAACATCGATCACCAGTCCGTCGACCTGAATCAAGATCTGACTTATCGTGAGACGCCCCTCAAGATTCTCGACGAAGATGTTCGTCTCACCCGCAGGCGAGCAATCAAGTTCTACAAAGTCCAGTGGACTAACCACTCTGAAGATGAAGCAACTTGGGAACGTGAAGACTATCTTAGAAGCGAGTTTCCCAACCTCTTTAGTACCCAGGCCTAGCAAATCTCGGGACGAGATTTATTTTAAGGGGGGAAGTCTGTAACATCCCAGAATATTAATATAATTAGTAATGCAAAAATGTGGGCCAACCAAAAACTTTTCTTATAAAAAGTTGTGTATGTTTAAATTCTTGAGTGATTGCTTGATTACATTGTCTGCAATATTGTTGAATTCAAGCTCTAATTGAAAAATTGAAAGAAAAGAAAACAAATAAAACAAATCCTAAAAACAACACACCATGTGACAAATGTCACATTATATTTTCTAAATTAAGAAGCATAATTTATTTTTACACCAAAACCAATGGAGAAATATTATAAACACTCCTAGTTAATTTTTACAAACTATTCCCTTTCAAAAATTCAGATTCAAAACTTCAAATTCAAATTAGAAATTCATGATTGAAATAATTCAAAATATTTCAAAGAGACTTTGTAACACTCACCAATAATATACTTAGCCTAGATCTTAAATTTGGACCCAAAAGAATACATAGAAATAGGAAAATTAAATTGACAAAAGGTCACTGTTTTGGTTCAAGCAATTCACCAAACACTGGGTGTTCATCCACCCTGTTCTTCCCAATCCGAACCAACTCGTGGATCAATCCGAGAAATGTGAGGTTTATTTGTCGATTTGAGGCCAGCCCTGCACTCCTCTCTTCTCTGCGACCTCACAGCACGCCGGAGGAGGCAAAATGGTGGCCGGAATCGCCGTGTGGACGCCGGCGACAGCCACGGCCGTGCGCACGTCGCAATGTCGCGACGGGCGTCCGAGGTGGCAACACCGTGCGCGCCCGTGCCAGGCCCCTCCCTCTCGCCCTTGCCTCTCTGCTCCCTCGCAAGCCCGCACAGCCCCAAGCACCAGCCCGTGCACGCCGCGCCCGCGCCATGACGCGCACGCCGTGCGCCGCCCGAGCTCGCCCACGGCAGGGCCATGCGCCCGAGCGCACCCGAGCGCGCCACACCACCCCTCCTTGCCCATTTGGTCCCCCAGACATCCCACAGCCCAGCCATCCCCCTCCACCGGTCTACGGCGGCCTAGCACGGCCACGGGCGCCCCTGCACCGCGCCCACCGTGCGCCGCCCGGCCGCTATAAAAGCCGCCCCGCGCCCTGCTTCTCTCCACACCGCACCACAACCCCTTCCCCTCTCACACCACCCTCTCGAGCACCGCCTGGTGGTCGACACCGTCGCCGCAGAGCCCCGGCCGCCCGTGGTTCTCCTCGAGCTCGCCGTGCCCGAGGTAGACGACGACCACGGCACGGCCGTGCTGCTTCTCCCCCTTCCCTTCTCTCTGCCCTCAGCCCTTCCCCTTTGCACCCCGCACTCACCCGCCTCCTTTTTCCCTCTGCCCCGTGCTCAGGATCGCCCAGAATCGCTCGCCGGAGTTCGAGCCCCGCCGCGGAAGAAGAAGCTCGACGCCGTCGCCGCCAGGAGTGTCCCCGAGCCTCGTCTTCACGCCCAGGAGCTTCCCCACCTCGCCGCCGTCGTCCTGCACCTGCCACACGCCCTCCCGAGCCCCGAGGTGAGCGCACCGTCCTCGACACCGTCGCCGGAGCCGCGGCGCCGCCCGATTTAGGTCGCCGGAGACGCGGGCATCCTGAGCCGTTAGATTAGGATCGTGCGGTAGCATACCGGTTCGTTTTAATTATTAAAAATCTGACAGGCAGACCCCACGCGTCAGGTTTAAACAGACCGTGCGCGCGTTCGCTGAGTCACTGACCAGTGGGTCCCCTCTGTCAGATTCTTCAACATTATCCACTCTGGATTTTAATTCGAATTTAAATTTCATTTAAAAACCAGTACTAAACCCAATTTTAGAAATTCCATAACTTTAGATTTACAACTCTAAATTTAGCAAATCCAAATGTTCTGGAAAGCTTATGAAATTTCCTATCCAACCAAACTAGTTTCACTCCATTTGGATGTATAATAAAAATACAATATTCAAATTACAGTAGCAGTTTAAATTCTAAACTTGTTTGTTTCTGATACTCTGATAATCCAAATTAGTTGAAACTAATTTTATTAGATCACCTTTAACCATGGTTAGTCAATCCTAAAAGGATTTAATTTTTAGATGAATATAATTTAAATAATAGCCAAAACCTTATTAATTGGTTTCTGGATTCAAAACAATGTGTAGGGAGTTTGATAACTCCAAATGACCCAAACCCAATTGTGTCATCTTCTACACATCATTAGCTTTCTGTAGAATTTTAGTTTGTATTTTTGTGACAACCAGAACTCAAGCTATGCAATTAAACATGTGCAACAAGTTTCTGCCCAAATAAAAATACAGTGGAATAATGTTTAATTCAATTAAATTGAAACCACATGATATTGTTTGGTATGTGGAGTGGTTACTTAGGACCTCTAAGAGTGTATTGCTATGGTGATTGTTTGAATAGACTAGTGATTGGTTGTATTGATTGCTTGTGTATTAGACGAGAACGTTGCCGGATATATCGAGGAGGAAGGATTTGCAGAACCTGAAGACCAAGACCAAGATCACTTTGCCGAGCAAGGCAAGCTACTCTCTGAGCTTGCACCTAACTTATGCATCTAGATTTACAAATCATTTTCAAAAGCAAAGGTTTACAAAGACCCTTTTTCAAAAGTATATAGAGATTATTTTGCCACCCTATGTAGAAATAGATACTAAGACTATAGGATGGAAAAACAATGTTGTTTATTCAAAACTCCTTTGAAAACTTGTGTGGATATTTAGCACCAAAATGTGGTGTTGAAATAAGGAAATGGAGAAGATGGTTTTAGAAAAGCACATTGTGTCCTAGTACTCAGTCAAGCAACCGATACTCTGTGCGACCACATTTACCCACATATGGGAAAGGGCTTAGTCATATAGTTTGCTCTTATTAGTATGGGACACTGCATCAACAGAGATGACTCTGTTATGCATGAGGGAGTGGTTTGGTGACCTAACCCTGACCTGGGTCCTCGCTCAAAAATCTATGAGTAGATAAGGAGGAGGATAGAAGGATGTCCGTATACACCGCCAGATAAAACCTATGAGTCCTCACACTTAGGGTTTCCGACGGGAAACTGGACTAGGTGTAGATGGAATGGTTCATAGGGGCAGGATCCTATACTAGCATGAGCAAAGGAAAGACTAGGGTCGGTGACTCAACTTCGCATACCACGGGTATGGCGAAGCGTGGCTGACACGATGAGTTATCGAATGAGTGTGGGAAAAGCGTGCTACCTCTGCAGAGGGTAATTAAACTATTCGAATAGTCGAGTCCTCGGATATGGACAGTTGAAGACCCTACTTAGACCATGTGCAGGTTTTTTGGAAAAGAGTTGAGTTTGAAAAGAAAAAAAGGAAATGGAGAGTGTTCCATACACCTATACCAACGGATCGGTATGAGGTAGTTGGAAAGATATTACCATAAGGGTTTATGGTTGGAAAAAGGAGGAGTTTTGGAAATAACATTAATAAAATTGAGATATCTAGTAGTCACAATTTCCTTATCTTCTTCAACAAAGATACAGAGATGTTTTAAATAAATAAAAGTGAGAAACTAAGAATGGAACTAGAGCACTCATGTTGGAGTAGCTTGCGAGTACATTCAAATGTACTCATACTAGTTTGCTTCTGGCTATTGTCGTAGCCAGACATGGAGGAGGAGTACTACGCCCAGGAAGAGTATGGCGACATCTATGCCAACTAAGGATCTTCTCAAAGTCGACTGCCTGTCGGGTCTGCGTTAGCCGTTGGATGGCTACTACGTTTAAGTTCCGCTGCTTATGTTGATTGTTTTGGTTTGGCCCTTGAAGGCACCTATGTAAGACTTGGTCTAGATGACCATTTTATGTAAGACTTAACTTCGGTATTGTAATGGATGTAAACTTTGGTATTCAATTCGGATTATGTGCAACGACAGACTGATCACGGGATCGTTGTGTTAAGCATAATCGGGTATTTCGGACAGCTAGTCCGGGGTCCCCACAGAATTGGTATCATAGCCAAGTTGACTTTAGGAGCCTTAGATTAGCATGGTCGTTAGGTAACGATTGCAAAAGTTGAGTTTTAAGGAAAACAAAGTAAGAAATTAATTTAAAAATGCTTCTCTCTTACCCTCCCATTTGTGCAAAAAATTCTCTTCTTACCAACTACTAAGTTTTCTCTCCTATTCATAAAAACTTGCCACACTTCATTTGAATAAACTTAAAAATCTGCTCACATAATGTCCCTTCCATTAAAATTTTGATATACTTGCCATCTCACTAACTTAAAATTTTGACTAAAAATTTTAGATGGCGATCCATTTCACCGAGTTCGTTCAGCTGGAGAAGGACGGCAAGTTGATGTTCGAGAAGGACTTGTTCGAGTTGACCAAGCTGCTAGGTCGTCCCACTCCTGAGTTCAGGGGAGCCCAGGTGGACGCTCCCGGTAACGGGAACCTGTCCTGGTTGATCGAGGGGTCTGTTCGTGGGAACATCAAGTCCCCCGGATCCAGGGCACTCTCTTTCACCCTCATGGACGTCCACTGGGACGATGGACTGTGTCGTTCCATGCAGAGGATGCTATCCCGGCTTTGTGAGGAGCACAAGGCGGAGCTGGTAAACTCTCGTTTCCAGTTCTACGGGAGGCGCACCATCGATGGACACCCAATTCGGTCCCCTCTGCACCCGACATTCGGAGAGTACATCCTGGACATGGAGATTATGCTCTTTCGCACCCAGGAGGATCTGAGGTGCGCTAGGCTTCGGTCTCACTTTGAGCATCTCTCGCTCAAGGAGAGTCGCGAGAGTGAGGCACAGCTGAAGACTGAGAAGACCGCTCTTCTCAAGAAGGGAACCCAGATGCGGAAGACCATAGCGAAGCTCCGCAAGAAGGTTGCAGAGCAGGATGAGCTGATAGAGGATTTGGAGCTCCGTATTGACGAGATGGAGGAGGAGGGCGAGGATCTCCGCAAGGAGAACGACGCTTTCCTCAGTGACGATGATGACTATCTGGAGGAGATGAACGATGAGGATGAGGATGATGAAGAGGAGGATCCAGAGGAGCCACCCTACCAGTCCGATGCTGACATGGCAGAGCCTGAGGTTCCACCTCAGTAGGCGAGTTACTTGAGTTCTACCGCAGGATTAGGTCGACCCCCTATCGCTAGTAGAGTCAAAGTTGTGGTTCTTTTGGAACTTGCTATATGTACATTAGTTAAGGAGAATGTTGTAAGTTAGATTTGGATGGACTCTTGATGTAATGGTTGTGCTATGAAAGTGTGTGCTAGTCTTGTTGACATGTGTTAAATGTTTTTCTTATAATCCTTAGTAAATCAACCTCTACGTAAAAACCCATCTTCCCTTGGTCAAACCCCTTTTTGCTTGCCCCTTATACCCGGTGTGCTTCAGGATGGTGGACACTCGTCGCACCAACACGGATGGAGGAGCACCACCACCCCCACCGGACCCAACCACCGCCCAACTTCTGGCGCTCATCATGGAGGAACGTCAAGCTGCCCGGACTGAGCGTCAAGCTCATATTGCTGCCCTGCAACAGATAGCTGCCGCTCACAACAACAACAACAACCACCACAACAATGGCAATGGCAATGTCAATGGCAATAGCAATGGTGAAGGAAATCAGCGGTCCACTTTGAGCAACTTCCAAAGGACCAATCCACCCACCTTTTCCAACGGACTTCACCCACTTGAGGCCGATGACTGGCTTCGCACCATTAACAACAACCTGATAGTTGCAGCCGTGGGAGAACCTGAGAAGGTGCTGTATGCGACCCACTATCTTGCAGGACCAGCACGGTCTTGGTGGGAAGCTACCAAGGCTCTACAGCAAGCTGGTTATGCTATCAGCTGGGATGATTTCCAGGAGAAGTTCCGCAAGAAGCACATTCCCCGCGGACTCATTGAGCGGAAGAAGGATGAATTCCGCAGGTTGCGGCAGGGAAGTAAGGATGTGGTTGGATACCTTGATGAGTTCACTGACTTGTCTCGGTATGCTCCTGATGATGTCGACACCGAGGGGAGGAAGATGGAGCGTTTCATGAACGGACTACATGATGAACTGCAATGCGCCTTGGTTATCCATGACTTTGCTGATTTGGAATCACTTGTGGACAAGGCCATACAGTTGGAGACCAAGCGCAAGTCCATGTTTGAAGGTCGTAAGAGGAGAATGATTGCCCAGGAAGGTTCGAGCAGTCAGAAACCTCGCACCCACCCACCAAACCCCAAGCCAGCATATAGACCACCACCAACTTCGCACCCCAGTTACCCTAAGCCCCCATACAACCCAAACAAGTTCAGCCGTCCCAATGACAACACCCGTCCCGGAGGGAATTCTAGCAACCCCAACCTCAATGCCAATGTTGTCTGTTTCAATTGTGGCACCAAGGGTCACTACTCCAAGGCATGCCCCAATCCTAAGAAGAATGGTCCGCGCCCCGATGCACCGGCGCCGAACAACGGCCAAGGCCGCAATGGAAATGGCAAGAACCCCGCACCCCGCAGAAATGTGGCTGTTGCCAAGGGACGCCTGCACCACATCAATGCTGAAGAGGCCATGGATGCACCAGATGTTGTGATGGGTACGTTCCTTGTCAACTCAGTACCTGCAACTGTTCTGTTTGATTCTGGTGCTACTCATTCTTTTGTTACCCAAGAATTTGTTGCTAAGGGAGGTTTAGTCGGAAGCCTCTTACCCAAACCCATGGTCATCCAAATCCCAGAATCCACCATAGATACCAAGTCATTTTGCCCAGACGTTTCCCTTGAAATCAAAGGGGAAAAGTTCCTAGTTGACTTAATCATCCTAGGAACCCAAGGGATAGATGTCATACTGGGTATGAATTGGTTACCCAAGTATCATGGTCGAATTGACTGTGCCAGAAGAGCTATAGCCCTCACCACCGACAAAGGAGTAGAAGTGGAGTATGTGTCAGAAATCAGTCGACCCCAACCAGGATGCCATGAGAGCATAGCTCGACCAACCCTAGATGAGATCCGTGTTGTTCACCTGTTCCAAGATGTCTTTCCTGAAGAATTGCCTGGTATGCCACCGGATCGGGATATTGAGTTCATCATTGAACTTATCCCCGGGACAGCCCCCATATCCCAAAGACCTTATCGGATGAATCCAGAAGAACTGGTTGAGTTGAAGAAGCAGTTAGTAGACATGCTTAGCAAAGGGCTTATTCGCCCAAGTGCTTCACCCTGGGGATCACCCATCATTTTTGTGGATAAGAGAGATGGTACCACACGCCTGTGTGTGGATTATCGCAGGTTAAATGATGTGACCATCAAAAACAAGTACCCTCTCCCAAAGATCGAGGACCTGTTCGATCAAATGAATGGAGCCCGAGTCTTTTCCAAGATCGATCTTCGGTCAGGGTATCATCAGTTAAGAATCCGAGAGGCAGACATTCCTAAGACTGCCTTCACAACCCGTTACGGTTTATTTGAGTACACCGTAATGTCCTTTGGTCTGACCAATGCCCCAGCCTATTTTATGAACCTCATGAACAAGATCTTCATGGAGTATCTTGACAAGTTTGTGGTAGTTTTCCTTGATGACATCCTTATTTATTCCAAAACTGAAGAAGAACATACTGAACACCTGCGTCTAGTTTTAGCAACCCTCCGAGAGCATCAGTTGTATGCCAAGTTTAGCAAGTGTGAGTTTTGGCTCAGTGAACTCTCATTTCTCGGACATGTTGTGTCTGCGGGAGGAATTTCCGTTGACCCAGAGAAGATCCAAGCCATTGTGGACTGGAAAGCCCCAACTAGTGTGACTGAAATCCGAAGCTTTCTCGGACTAGCGGGATACTACCGCAAGTTCGTTGAGGGATTCTCCAGTATAGCCAAGCCCCTTACCCAACTGCTGAAAAAGGACAGGAAATTTGAATGGACTCAGAAGTGTGAAGAGAGTTTCCAGGAATTAAAGAAGAGGTGGACCTCAACCCCTGTCCTGATTATGCCAGACGTCACCAAGAGTTTCGACGTGTATTGCGATGCATCACGTCTAGGACTAGGTTGTGTTCTGATGCAAGAAGGCAAGGTGGTGTCGTATCTGTCTCGACAGTTGCGACCACATGAAGAGAACTACCCAACCCATGACCTGGAATTAGCCGCTGTTGTTCTTGCTTTGAAGACGTGGCGCTCCTATCTGGCGGGACATCGCTGCGAGATTTATACGGATCATAAGAGCTTGAAGTATATCTTCACGCAGAGGGAGTTAAATTTGCGACAGAGAAGGTGGATGGAATTAATCAAGGATTATGATATCGGCATCAATTATCACCCTGGAAAGGCTAATGTAGTTGCCGATGCCCTTAGTCGCAAACCCTGCACCCTGAATGCCATGATCCAAGCAGAGCAGCCAGCCCTGTTTAAGGAGTTCAAGGATTTTGGACTAGAGCTTGTTAGCCACGGCTATCTCGCCCATTTAGAGTTAGCTCCAACTCTGATAGATCAAATCAAGGAGGCCCAGAAAGGTCATGAGAGCATAGAAGGAATCAAGAAGAAGATTTCTCTCGGTAAAGCGCCTGGTTTTACCGAAGATGCAGAAGGAGTGTTGAGATTCAATGGTCGTATCTGTGTCCCCAATACCTCGGAACTCAAGGAGTTAATCCTAAAGGAAGCCCACGAGACCCCTTACTCAATCCACCCCGGCGGAACCAAGATGTACCAAGACCTTCGTGAAAGATTTTGGTGGCATGGAATGAAGCGAGAAATTGGTGCTTTCGTAGCCAAGTGTGATATTTGTCAGCGAGTCAAGGCTGAACATCAGCGACCCGCTGGATTGCTTCAACCCCTAAGGATTCCCGAGTGGAAGTGGGATGAGATTGGAATGGATTTTATCACCGGACTTCCAAGGTCCAACCGAGGCCATGACTCAATATGGGTCATCGTTGACAGGCTGACCAAAGTGGCCCATTTTATTCCCGTCCACACCACCTATAGGGGAAATCAGTTAGCAGACTTGTATATTTCCAGAATAGTGAGCCTGCATGGGGTGCCTAAGAGGATTGTATCAGATAGAGGCACACAATTCACCTCAAGATTCTGGAAAGCCCTGCATGAAGCCCTCGGAACCAAGTTGGCGTTTAGCACAGCTTATCACCCCCAGACAGATGGCCAAACTGAAAGGGTGAACCAGATATTAGAGGACATGCTTCGCGCATGTGTCCTAGCCTATGGATCCAAATGGGAAGATTGTCTTCCATTTGCAGAATTCTCATACAACAACAGTTACCAGTCTAGTCTGCAAATGGCCCCTTTTGAAGCCCTTTACGGCAAGAAGTGTCGTACACCCCTGAATTGGTCCGACACCGGAGAAGGCAAACTGTTTGGACCAGATACCCTCCGTGAGGCTGAAGAGCAAGTACAGCTTATCCGTGAGCGACTCAAGACCGCCCAATCCCGTCAGAAGAGTTACGCTGATCACAAGCGTCGTGATGTCACCTTCAATATCGGAGATTATGTCTATCTCCGAGTGACACCCCTTAAAGGAATGCAGCGTTTCCATGTCAAAGGAAAATTAGCGCCAAGATATATTGGACCCTTCAAGATCCTTGCCCGTCGAGGAGAAGTGTCTTATCAACTGGAGTTGCCTCAAGAGTTAGTAGATTACCATGATGTTTTCCACATTTCCTTGCTCCGGAAATGTCTTGAAGTTCCTGACCAGCCTGATGTTTTCAAAAACATCGATCACCAGTCCGTCGACCTGAATCAAGATCTGACTTATCGTGAGACGCCCCTCAAGATTCTCGACGAAGATGTTCGTCTCACCCGCAGGCGAGCAATCAAGTTCTACAAAGTCCAGTGGACTAACCACTCTGAAGATGAAGCAACTTGGGAACGTGAAGACTATCTTAGAAGCGAGTTTCCCAACCTCTTTAGTACCCAGGCCTAGCAAATCTCGGGACGAGATTTATTTTAAGGGGGGAAGTCTGTAACATCCCAGAATATTAATATAATTAGTAATGCAAAAATGTGGGCCAACCAAAAACTTTTCTTATAAAAAGTTGTGTATGTTTAAATTCTTGAGTGATTGCTTGATTACATTGTCTGCAATATTGTTGAATTCAAGCTCTAATTGAAAAATTGAAAGAAAAGAAAACAAATAAAACAAATCCTAAAAACAACACACCATGTGACAAATGTCACATTATATTTTCTAAATTAAGAAGCATAATTTATTTTTACACCAAAACCAATGGAGAAATATTATAAACACTCCTAGTTAATTTTTACAAACTATTCCCTTTCAAAAATTCAGATTCAAAACTTCAAATTCAAATTAGAAATTCATGATTGAAATAATTCAAAATATTTCAAAGAGACTTTGTAACACTCACCAATAATATACTTAGCCTAGATCTTAAATTTGGACCCAAAAGAATACATAGAAATAGGAAAATTAAATTGACAAAAGGTCACTGTTTTGGTTCAAGCAATTCACCAAACACTGGGTGTTCATCCACCCTGTTCTTCCCAATCCGAACCAACTCGTGGATCAATCCGAGAAATGTGAGGTTTATTTGTCGATTTGAGGCCAGCCCTGCACTCCTCTCTTCTCTGCGACCTCACAGCACGCCGGAGGAGGCAAAATGGTGGCCGGAATCGCCGTGTGGACGCCGGCGACAGCCACGGCCGTGCGCACGTCGCAATGTCGCGACGGGCGTCCGAGGTGGCAACACCGTGCGCGCCCGTGCCAGGCCCCTCCCTCTCGCCCTTGCCTCTCTGCTCCCTCGCAAGCCCGCACAGCCCCAAGCACCAGCCCGTGCACGCCGCGCCCGCGCCATGACGCGCACGCCGTGCGCCGCCCGAGCTCGCCCACGGCAGGGCCATGCGCCCGAGCGCACCCGAGCGCGCCACACCACCCCTCCTTGCCCATTTGGTCCCCCAGACATCCCACAGCCCAGCCATCCCCCTCCACCGGTCTACGGCGGCCTAGCACGGCCACGGGCGCCCCTGCACCGCGCCCACCGTGCGCCGCCCGGCCGCTATAAAAGCCGCCCCGCGCCCTGCTTCTCTCCACACCGCACCACAACCCCTTCCCCTCTCACACCACCCTCTCGAGCACCGCCTGGTGGTCGACGCCGTCGCCGCAGAGCCCCGGCCGCCCGTGGTTCTCCTCGAGCTCGCCGTGCCCGAGGTAGACGACGACCACGGCACGGCCGTGCTGCTTCTCCCCCTTCCCTTCTCTCTGCCCTCAGCCCTTCCCCTTTGCACCCCGCACTCACCCGCCTCCTTTTTCCCTCTGCCCCGTGCTCAGGATCGCCCAGAATCGCTCGCCGGAGTTCGAGCCCCGCCGCGGAAGAAGAAGCTCGACGCCGTCGCCGCCAGGAGTGTCCCCGAGCCTCGTCTTCACGCCCAGGAGCTTCCCCACCTCGCCGCCGTCGTCCTGCACCTGCCACACGCCCTCCCGAGCCCCGAGGTGAGCGCACCGTCCTCGACACCGTCGCCGGAGCCGCGGCGCCGCCCGATTTAGGTCGCCGGAGACGCGGGCATCCTGAGCCGTTAGATTAGGATCGTGCGGTAGCATACCGGTTCGTTTTAATTATTAAAAATCTGACAGGCAGACCCCACGCGTCAGGTTTAAACAGACCGTGCGCGCGTTCGCTGAGTCACTGACCAGTGGGTCCCCTCTGTCAGATTCTTCAACATTATCCACTCTGGATTTTAATTCGAATTTAAATTTCATTTAAAAACCAGTACTAAACCCAATTTTAGAAATTCCATAACTTTAGATTTACAACTCCAAATTTAGCAAATCCAAATGTTCTGGAAAGCTTATGAAATTTCCTATCCAACCAAACTAGTTTCACTCCATTTGGATGTATAATAAAAATACAATATTCAAATTACAGTAGCAGTTTAAATTCTAAACTTGTTTGTTTCTGATACTCTGATAATCCAAATTAGTTGAAACTAATTTTATTAGATCACCTTTAACCATGGTTAGTCAATCCTAAAAGGATTTAATTTTTAGATGAATATAATTTAAATAATAGCCAAAACCTTATTAATTGGTTTCTGGATTCAAAACAATGTGTAGGGAGTTTGATAACTCCAAATGACCCAAACCCAATTGTGTCATCTTCTACACATCATTAGCTTTCTGTAGAATTTTAGTTTGTATTTTTGTGACAACCAGAACTCAAGCTATGCAATTAAACATGTGCAACAAGTTTCTGCCCAAATAAAAATACAGTGGAATAATGTTTAATTCAATTAAATTGAAACCACATGATATTGTTTGGTATGTGGAGTGGTTACTTAGGACCTCTAAGAGTGTATTGCTATGGTGATTGTTTGAATAGACTAGTGATTGGTTGTATTGATTGCTTGTGTATTAGACGAGAACGTTGCCGGATATATCGAGGAGGAAGGATTTGCAGAACCTGAAGACCAAGACCAAGATCACTTTGCCGAGCAAGGCAAGCTACTCTCTGAGCTTGCACCTAACTTATGCATCTAGATTTACAAATCATTTTCAAAAGCAAAGGTTTACAAAGACCCTTTTTCAAAAGTATATAGAGATTATTTTGCCACCCTATGTAGAAATAGATACTAAGACTATAGGATGGAAAAACAATGTTGTTTATTCAAAACTCCTTTGAAAACTTGTGTGGATATTTAGCACCAAAATGTGGTGTTGAAATAAGGAAATGGAGAAGATGGTTTTAGAAAAGCACATTGTGTCCTAGTACTCAGTCAAGCAACCGATACTCTGTGCGACCACATTTACCCACATATGGGAAAGGGCTTAGTCATATAGTTTGCTCTTATTAGTATGGGACACTGCATCAACAGAGATGACTCTGTTATGCATGAGGGAGTGGTTTGGTGACCTAACCCTGACCTGGGTCCTCGCTCAAAAATCTATGAGTAGATAAGGAGGAGGATAGAAGGATGTCCGTATACACCGCCAGATAAAACCTATGAGTCCTCACACTTAGGGTTTCCGACGGGAAACTGGACTAGGTGTAGATGGAATGGTTCATAGGGGCAGGATCCTATACTAGCATGAGCAAAGGAAAGACTAGGGTCGGTGACTCAACTTCGCATACCACGGGTATGGCGAAGCGTGGCTGACACGATGAGTTATCGAATGAGTGTGGGAAAAGCGTGCTACCTCTGCAGAGGGTAATTAAACTATTCGAATAGCCGAGTCCTCGGATATGGACAGTTGAAGACCCTACTTAGACCATGTGCAGGTTTTTTGGAAAAGAGTTGAGTTTGAAAAGAAAAAAAGGAAATGGAGAGTGTTCCATACACCTATACCAACGGATCGGTATGAGGTAGTTGGAAAGATATTACCATAAGGGTTTATGGTTGGAAAAAGGAGGAGTTTTGGAAATAACATTAATAAAATTGAGATATCTAGTAGTCACAATTTCCTTATCTTCTTCAACAAAGATACAGAGATGTTTTAAATAAATAAAAGTGAGAAACTAAGAATGGAACTAGAGCACTCATGTTGGAGTAGCTTGCGAGTACATTCAAATGTACTCATACTAGTTTGCTTCTGGCTATTGTCGTAGCCAGACATGGAGGAGGAGTACTACGCCCAGGAAGAGTATGGCGACATCTATGCCAACTAAGGATCTTCTCAAAGTCGACTGCCTGTCGGGTCTGCGTTAGCCGTTGGATGGCTACTACGTTTAAGTTCCGCTGCTTATGTTGATTGTTTTGGTTTGGCCCTTGAAGGCACCTATGTAAGACTTGGTCTAGATGACCATTTTATGTAAGACTTAACTTCGGTATTGTAATGGATGTAAACTTTGGTATTCAATTCGGATTATGTGCAACGACAGACTGATCACGGGATCGTTGTGTTAAGCATAATCGGGTATTTCGGACAGCTAGTCCGGGGTCCCCACACCTCTTCTGTATAAGATCAAGACCGAGACACACATTCCGGTTAGTACTTACCCGGAATACCTATCCGGTAAAGCCGAGTACATCTCCACCCGAGAGTCTCCCCGGAGTCCTAGATCCGGGATCCTTCCCGGAGACGTCCGAGCTCGTCTCAGGATGAGTATCTCTAGGCCTAGCCTCCCGAAGATGTCTTAGCCTATCGGCGAAGACATCTTCGAGAAGCTAGTTCTTAGAGGAACCACCCGCTCATGCTTGTGCTGCGATTGTGAGGGTCGGGGGTGTCTATTTATAGCTGCTAGAGCTGACCCTTGCGCCTGCCAGGAGGCACTTTGTCCTCTACCAGCTCTCAGGGGTCAATCTGCCCTTTCAGCACACCAGGAGGTGTCCCTTGCTGTCGCCAAAGGTCAAGTACTGTTGACATTTACTGGATTATACCGGGATCTGCCCCTACCCGGGGGGCAGCCCCCCGACAATGTCAAATGAGTTTGTAAACATGTGACTGGGTCACCAGCTGACATAAGATCATAGACGAGTAGAAGATAGTGTTGTCGGTAACGAGATCATGCTAGGTATGGAGATATCTATGAACGAGTCTCGGACACACTAAGTATCGCTATGCCAAAAGGTTTAAGACTCGACGTCCAGGTTTGATATATGAAAGTCATTCGATATATCACAGAGGTTAACTCATGGGGTCCAGGCCTACGAGTTAATAATTGATCGGAGAGGAGTCTCGATCATGTCTGTTATTATATCGAACCGCAAGGGTAACACACTTAAGGGGTTTCGACAAGACAACCGGAAAGGAAAGAGATCACCGGGAACGTCCCGTGAATGGTCCGATGGAGATCGGGCAGCGACGAAATAGTTTTCGGAGCTAGAATAAATTATATATATTATGTTTGATATTAATTAGTGTAATTAATGATTAAATATGATTTTATATATTTTTTCGAATTTTTAAAGGCTGATTTCCCTAGATGGGCCTTCTGGTGGAAAGAAGGTCCATGACGGGGGAACGTCCCCCCCAGGGCTTCGGATTGGGGGAGGGCTGGCCTAGGTGGGCCAAATGGGGCCCACCTAGGGCCGGCGCATGCTCCTTGGCTACACCAGGCATGTGGGATAGTCCCACATTGCCTGGCCGGCAAGGTGGCTCCCGATGGCTCCCTCAGGAGCCTATATAAGAAGGGGCACCCCTGGCCTTTTAATTAACCAATTAATTCTCTTATTTCTCCTCGATTTCGTGATTCCCTTTGTTGTATTTGCGACGAGGAGGATGAGGGGATCTCTCCACCATAGCCCGCTGTCGCGCTGCTGGTGTTCCGGTCCAAGTCTTCCGCTGCTCGTCCTGGACTGGAGCTTCGGAGGCCGTCGTCTCCACCGTATGTGTGTGCCGCCCTGCGAGGTGCTGCGCTAGCGGTACTCGGAGGCCTACTTCCTCCACCCAACATGGAGGTCATCTTCATCGTCTTCGTCGCGCCGAGTTCTTCGCGACCTATAGGTCGGTTACGTCGTCAACGCTTGTGCGGGAGCGTAATCCCTGCTTTTCGGTCTACAAGGGTATGTATTCCGATCTCCGTCGTACTTCTATATCTACATAGTATAGATCTTGGATAGTTTAAGGATATCGTTGCTAGGAAATTTTTTGTTTTCTGCCTGCGATCCCCTTCAAACTTGTACTATCATTTTTGGTAGTTCTTTTCTAAATACTTGTGGTGCTGTTATAGATTGTAAGAAAGAGAAAATCCTTACTAAATTTGCTGGTGATTCATATGAATTCAATTTTCGAAATTTGCTAAAACCCCTTATGAAACCAAATTGCTCAATGAGGATTTTAGAGTAGAAAAACTTTCTTCTATTGCTCTTGCACCTAGTAATTTTATTCAGCGATTTATGGAAGATCATGAGAGTGAAGATTTTATGGAACAAAGGAATGAACTTGAGGACATATTCCTTCGTCAATTTATTCTTAAACATAATTTAAAAGTGGAAGACTTGGGTAAAACACTTCCACCTAAAGAGGATCATGTCTTTGATTTAAAACCTTTGCCTGATAATCTTAAGTATGCTCATCTTGATGACAAGAAAATAAATCATGTTATTATTAGTGCTAACCTTTCAGATAAAGAAGAAGAAAGATTGTTGGAAATATTGAAGAAACACCGTGGAGCTATGGGTTATACTTTGGATGATTTGAAAGGGATTTCTCCTACTATATGTCAACATTTTATTAATATGGAGCCCGATGCAAAGCCAGTTGTTGAACATCAACGCCGTTTAATACCTAAGATGAAGGAAGTGGTAAGAAATGAGGTATTAAAACTTCTTGATACTGGTATTATTTATCCTATTGCTGATAGTAGGTGGGTTAGTCCTGTGCATTGTGTCCCTAAGTAAGGTGGAATTACTCTTGTACCTAATGAGCATGATGAGCTTATTCCTCAAAGAGTAGTTGTTGGTTATAGAATGTGCATTGATTTTAGAAAGTTAATAAAGTTACAAAGAAAGATCATTATCCATTACCCTTTATTGATCAAATGTTAGAGAGATTAGCCAATAAGACTCATTTTTGCTTTCTTGATGGTTATTCTGGTTTCTCTCATATTGTTGTTAAAACTCAAGATCAAGAGAAAACCATGTTTACTTGTCCTTATAGTACTTATGCTTATAGACGTATGCCTTTTGGTTTAGGTAATGCTCCAGCTACTTTTCAAAGATGTATGTCTGCTATCTTTCATGGTTTTTGTGAGGAAATTGTGGAGGTGTTCATGGACGATTTCTCCGTCTATGGAACTTCTTTTGATAATTGCTTGCACAATCTTGATAAGGTATTGCATAGATGTGAAGAAACTAATCTCGTTCTTAATTGGGAGAAATTCCACTTTATGGTAATGAAGGGATTGTTCTTGGACATAAAATTTCTGAAAGAGGTATTGAAGTTGATAGAGCTAAAGTGGAGGCAACTGAGAAAATGCCTTGCCCCCGAAATGTTAAAGGTATTCGTAGTATTCTTGGTCATGCTGGTTTCTATAGAAGGTTATCAAAGATTTTGCTAAGGTATCAAAGCCTCTTACTAATCTCCTGTAAAAGATATACCATTTGTTTTTTATGATGATTGTAAGGAAGATTTTGAAACTCTTAAGAAAGCTTTAATAACTGCTCCTATTGTTCAACCACCTGATTGGAATTTACCATTCGAAATTATGTGTGATGCTAGTGATTTTGTTGTTGGTGTTGTTCTTGGACAAAGAATAGTTAAGAAGTTAAATGGTATTCATTATGCTAGAAAGACTCTTGATTCTGCTCAAAAGAATTATGCTACAACTGAAAAGAATTTCCATTTGTTGTCTTTGCTTGTGATAAATTTACAATACATTGTTGATTATGTCGGGTTATGACTCCCTAGAAACAGGGATAGTCACTTCCTGAAGTGTAGTTCGTGAAGGGGGTTGAACGCGGAGGTCAAGACGCTCGAGGGGTGCGGCGAGGTTGCTCGCCGGACCTGGAGACCAAACACCCACGACAGAGTTGGACACCAGCCCGTACCCAGGTTCACGGCCCTCGAGAGGAGGTAAGACCGCTACTCCTGCTTGTCTGTATTGAACTATGGTGGTTACAGTACAGCAGAGCTTGCCGAGGGCCCCCTTAAGGCCCTTCTTCCTTGGGAGGGAAGCGATGATCTTCTTCCTCCTCCAAACAGAGGCTATCCTACTCAGCAGCACTAGGGTTTACAAGAGTTGTAGAAAGCAATTGGCCAACCTCCTCTACGATGGTGGTCTTGCCCCTTTTATAGGCGCTTCAGGCGCTCTTCTTATGCTCGGCCTTCATGGTGGCTCCCACACGGCAGTGGCGTGGAGGAGCATGAGTCCACCATCGCCGGATCGTCCATGGACGCGGTCCATCATCGATAAAGTTGGGCGCCGTGGCCGACAGGCGGCCGACTGCGCAGTACTGTCCGCAGGGACGGCAGTCTCAGTGGTGGAGCCCGCGATGACGTTCTCTTTGGAGGGTTGCGCCGTTCATCTGCTTTATCGTCAGAGTGGAAGGTCTTGGCAGTCCTGGAGCAGGCGGCGCAACTTTATTGACTCCTTTTTCACCAAAACGGACACGGGAGTGCCTACGTCACCATGTGGGCGTGGCAGAGGCCATGTGCGTCCAGCCGTACTTCCTTGGTCGCGATGTTTCCCCACAGGCCTGGGAAGGCCTGTGGAGGGATTCCTGTTGACTTCCCTCCAGGCGCGCTGGCGCCTCGGGAGGGTCTCCTGAAGCGAGGGTCTGTGTGAGGCCCTTGCTTCCCCTTCAGGCCCTTTAGGGGAATTGCCTCTCGAGGGTCCCGCCAGGTGGCGAGGCTTGGTCCTTAGTTGTTTTGTCTGATTAGCCCGCGTGTGAGGCCTGGGGGGAGTGGGCTCTTCATACCCCAGTCCCCACTGGGCCGACAGTAGCCCCCGGGCCCGCGATGGGCGTGATTGATCCCATGGGCTCAGGCGGAGCGTCATGGGCCTTTAGTGCCCGGCCGGCCCGAGCCACGCGGCACTCAGACGAGTAACGGTTGCGCATGGCCTGGGGCGTGCGTCGTGGGTGGTCCCACCACGTCCTGGTAACTGCTCCTCGAGGTGACATAAAGCCCAAGCGCCGCAGCAGGGAGCCCTTACTATTTCCAATCCTTCTCGGACAAGCCTCCGCCGTCTCGAGCTTTCCGCATCCGCTCTCTCCTGCGATTTCTCTTCCTTCCGTCTTCCTCGGCACACCGAGCCCGCAACGATGAGTCCCCTCAAGAGCAAGGGCAAGGCCATTGCGGGGTCTTCTTCCCAAGCGGAGTCCTTCGAGGTCGTGCGGGGCGCGGCGCTGTTGGGCGTGCGCGTCAATGAGAAGGCTCTCGCCAAGGTCCTCTACCTGGTTGCGGACCGGACAAATGAACACGGCGCCACCGCTCTGAAGCCCGCGGCGCACGGGAAGCGCCCGTGAGGGTACTTCCCGATATTCCAGCACTGCCTCGCCGCCGGGCTGGTGCCGCCCTTCTCGCCGTTTCTGGAGGCGGTCCTGGCGTTCTATCAGGTGCAGTTGCTGCATCTGCACCCCAACTCCATCCTCATCCTCGCCATCTTCACATACCTCTGCGAGGCGTACCTAGGCTTGGAGCCCACTGTGGGGTTGTTCCGGTGCTTCTACGCGCTCCGGAGCACGGCGAAGAATGAGCGCTCCGGGTGCGTCTCATTCCGTATCGTCGACGGCATGGGGAGTGTCTACATCCCCATGTCATGGAGCAAAAACAAGGCCATCACCTCGGTGATGAAGAAGGTGCACGACTTCCGCCAGAAGTGGTTCTTCGTCGGGGTGGAGCATCCCTGCGCCTTTTTCCTCGAGGTCCCCGATGAGCCACCGCTGAAGAACTCCCATTAGGGCAAGGCGACCTTCGATGGCGCGAGGAATGCGAGCTTGATGGGGCGCCTGAGTTTCTTCGCGAGGAGTCACGGGGCAGATCATCGTGGCGGAATTCGTGACGCGCGCATCACTCCCCTCCAGGCACATTCGGTGCCCATGTGTATGTACTCGAGGCCGAATGACAAGATGCGGCTCCATAATGAAGACAACGACAAGGACACCGTCGACAATGTCCTGTCCGCGCTCTTCGTCAGCCCGGTGGTGCCTGCCGTGGATCAGCTCCCTACGATGCTCCGGCCTCTCCATCAGTACAACTTGACGGAGCGCATGGCCATCCTAGAGGGGATGCCTCCGTTCACCATGACAGGCTTGGCGGGGATGGAGGTGCCAATGCCAGCCACGCGGGGAGCGGAGGGGGCGGACTCTCCCTCGGCCTCTGGAGCTGGTCTAGGTGAGGAGGAGGCCACGGCAGGGGAGGTGTCTTCTTCGAGGGTCGGGCCATTCACTGACGAGGTTTGCGACATCTCGTCAGGTGATGACGATGCCTTCGTGGTGGCTCCCTCGCGCCCCGTGGAGGAGGAGGCTGAGGAAGGGGAGGCCTCTAGTGCGGAGGCCTCTCCGGGAAGGCGCGGGCCCCGCACCAAGGCCGCCGTGGACCACTCGGGGGCGAGGCCATCCGACGTCCCCTCCAAGAGGAAAGCGGTGGCGCCTCCGGAAGGGTCAGGCGCCAAGACCTTGCCCTCCTGGCGCTCACCAGGCCTGGCGTGGGTCGACGCCGGCACTTCTCCATCGGGGTGAGTGCTCATGACGCTTCGTCGTTTTGGTTCTTGTTTTTCTCTTCGTTTTGCCCTCTCTTGAAGGTCTTTTCTTGGGCTTTTCGCCAGTGATCTTGTTCCTGCGAAGCGCCGTAGGCTTCGCAAAGCTACGAATGTGAACAGAGCCACGGCTGAGGCCATCGCTGACGAGGCCACGAGGCCTGTGGAGATGGCCTCCACAGGCCCCACTGAGGGGATGCCTCAAGTGGAGGCGGCCGCGCCTCAGGCGAGGGCGGCAGAGCCTCAGGCGGATGAGGACGCGCCTCGCCCAGAGGCACCTACACCGCCTCCCGAGCCAACGGTGGTGGAAAACACGGAGGACAGGGCCTCTACGCCACCTCGCGCTCCTACTCCCCCTCACGCGGTCACGCCTCCGCGCGAGGCAACTCCGCCGCGCGAGCCAACGTTGTCGCGCGTGTCGACGCCACCGCGTGCGCCCACTCCGCCGTGCGCGCCCACGGCTACCGTACAACCTGCGACGGAAGCGTTCGAGGCGCCAGCGGGCGCGAGCGCGTCCGCAGGAGGAGGTTCTTCCTCGCCTCCTCGTTCAGCTGGAGGTGGGACGCCGGCGCGGACGGGGGCGGAGGCTAGGCTAGCCCCCGAGCTCTCCCCGAGGTCAGACTCTCGGGGCTCGACGCCGGAGCTGGGCCCTCCTCAAGCCAGGAGCTGGTCCTTCGAGGCTAGGGCTGGAGAGCAGGACGCCGCGAGGTTGCCTTTGGCATCGTAAGGGAGTCCCTGGAGGGCTTGGAGGCGCACCTCGCCCTCGGGGACATTCAGCTCGCCCAGCAGCGGGAGGAGCTCGTGAGGTCGTGGGTGTCCTTTAATGCGGCCGTTGAGGCGCGCCGGCTGGAGGACTTGGCACTGCAGGCCGCACGCGAGGAGGCCACCCGCTTCGCGAAGGAGGTCCGCGAGGGGTCCATTCGCGACGCTGCAGAACTTCTCGCGCCCCTCTAAGAGGAACGTGATGCTGCTGCTGAGCTCCTGCATGAAGCCACGGTCGAGCGCGAGGCCATGGAGGGCGCGCTGGCGCAGAAGCGCCACGAGCTGGGCCAACTGGAGGCCCAACTGCTCACCGCTCGCCAGGCTGTGCAGACAAGCCTGGAGGGGGACCGCAAGGGCCTTGCCGAGCGCGAACAGCGCCTGGCCCTCAAGGAGAAAGAACTGTGGCAGCGCGACGAGCAACGCCTTCAGGCGGAGAAGGACCTAGTCACCCAGCGCGAGGAGCTCGAGGCGCGCGAAGGGGACCTAGACTAGGCGCTCTTGAAGTACGACGAGAACGTCGCTGCCCAGAAGCTTACTTATGAACGCTTCGAGCGGCGTTTCGCCGAGAAGAAGAAAGAGGCGGAGGATGCCCTTGCGGAGCGCGAGAAGCAGTTCCGGCTGACCAAGTCTCAGGAGTGCGGTGACTTGGCTCAGAAGCAGGAGGACCGCTTCAAGGCCAGGCATGCCACAGACGCTCAGTGGATCGCTGAGCTCGAGAAGGCCAACTCCAAGCTGGAGGCCCGCCTCAAGCGCGCCAAGGATGGTCGTCGCCGAGCGGAGGAGGCCCGCACCGAGGCAAATCATGACCTCAACTCCTTGGCCAAGGATGTGGAGGAGCAGGTGACTCCCGCGATGGAGCGGGCGGCGGAGGCGACGGACTCTGCCCAGGCGACCCGCGCGCTTACGAAGCAGCGCGAGCGCATGTTCGAGGCGCTGGTCGCTCGGGGCAATGTGCTTGCTGTGCAACTAGGCGCGGACCCGCCGCACACCGAGGTCCGAGGCCGTGGCGATGCTGCCATGTACCTGGTCTATTTTGACCAGCTCTTCACGGCCCTCAAGGTCCATGTCGCCGAGCTTCGAGAGCTGATCGAGGACGAGAGCCGGCAGCTCCTGGGGGTGGTCGTCGACCGTATCTTCACCAACCTCAGTATCCTCACGCCAGGCTTCGACCTCTCCACCGTGACAGAGGCCGCCCAAGGCGAGGATGCGCGCAGGGTCTCCAACTCCCTCCGCGAGCAAGTTGACGCTTTCTGCAACCGCTTCAGGCGTGCCGAGGCTGCGGCGGAGGACAGCGAGGAGGAGGCCGCCTTTGCCGAGACTGAGGAGGGCGCCGTGGAGGAGGTTCAAGACGACAACACCTCCGCCTGAGCCACACGTTATCGCGCCTGCGTGCGCTTGTATCTGAAACAACCTTATGTTTAGACATTTGTGACCTTTTGGCCTGTAATATACTCTAATTTGCCATTTGCTTTTAGCTTGCTTGCCCCTCAAGAGGTCACTTTTGACTCATCTTCATGTCTGTTTGTTCTCTGCGTCGGTAGGACCCGTCTCTTCGTGCCATGACTCCGCCACTTCGGTATGCAGGAGGAATGAGTCTGCAAGGCCGGGGGGAGTTTACTCCTAGGAGAGGTAAGAGCCCTGAGTCGCGATGCTCAAGTGCCCCCCTTAGACGTACGAGTAGTCCATGAAGCGTAAGGGAAAGCGAAGTCGCTTGAGGGGTAATCGCGCGCTTAGAGGAGAAAACGCTCTCAGGGCGTGGGTGCGAGACTTAGCTTCTCGAGGTTTTCGCTCTGTAGAGGTTTTTTGCCTGGCGAGGAGGTCCTCTTGAGGGATATTTCCCGGATGCCTCCTCAGGCTTGCGGGGGGGGGGGGCAATTCTTCCCTGTAGATGTTAGAGGGGCGAACCCAAACGCTAGAACACGGTACAGGGGACTCGTGTGCGCTTATAGGTCCCCTCAGGTGTTCCTCGCGAGGAGAGTAAGTACCAAGGTCCTCTGTAGAGATGGCGTGTTTGTGGGATCTGGCCCTCCAGTCAGAGCTCGGATCCTTGGATTTTGCAGTGCTGCTGGTGTGTCATTTGAGGACTGGCACCGTACTCAGCCCCCGCTCGTGAGGTACGCATGTGGAGAGATATAAGCGCACATTCCAACAAAGTAATGCGTAAATAAAACTCACCACCATATATTACACAGAGGCGCCGTGGCGCTAAGTTCACTTGGGAACAAAATTGTCTCATTATGCTTGGGGTTGCCAAGTTAATGTTTTGACCATGTCGAGGCATGGGGAACACCCATTAGTGGCAGAGACTCTCAACGGCCTGAGGTGGCTCGTTACATGGAGAGCTCGGAGGGTTGACACTCGAGAGAAGCCTTTGGAACTTGGAGGTTTAAGCCGTGAGCTTTTAACCTCTAGAGACAAAAAGTGCTTGGTGGTTGAGCCGTAAGCTGCCTCTTCCGCCAGATGTCTTAACGTGACAATGATCACAGGCGTGACGATGATCATGTTCTGTGTTTGTTCCTTCTGGGGACAAAAATTTTTGTGACGTTTAAGCCGTGAGCTTTTAACCTCTGGAGACAAAAAATGCTTGGAGGTTGAGCCGTAAGGTGCCTCTTCCGCCAGATGTCTTGACGTGACAATGATCACGGGTAGAACTTGCGTAGGTGCATGATGTTCCATGGATTCTTGACGAGGATGCCGTATTGAGTTTTGAGGCGAGCCGCGCCAGGCCTGGCGATGTGGGTGACCCTGTAGGGGCCTTCCCACATTGGGGATAGCTTGTGGAGGCCTTCCCTGGAGAGGATTCGCGTGAGGATGAGATCGCCTGCCTCCAGGGTACGCGAGCGCACGTTGCGGCTGTGGTAGCGTCTCAGGTCCTGCTGGTATTTGGACGCCCGGAGGACGGCATGGCGTCGTAGTCCCTCAAGGAAAAGCAGGTCGTCGTTGTGGAGGTCCTCTTGCTGGTCCTCGTTAAAGGCAAGGACCCGCGGGGATCCATGCTTTATCTCTGTGGGGAGGACTGCTTCGGCTCCATAGACGAGGGCGAATGGTGTTTCTCCCGTAGGCTTGGGTGGCGTTGTGCGGATGGACCAGAGCACCGAAGGGAGCTCGTTGATCCAGCCCTTGCCGTGGCCTTTGAGGATGTCGAAGGTCCTAGTCTTTAGGCCCTTAAGGACTTTTGTGTTTGCTCACTCAGCATGTCCATTGCTCTGCGGATGTGCGACTGAGGCGAATCATAGCTTGATGCCCATTCTTTCGCAGTAAGCCCTGAAAATGCCACTGGTGAACTGCGAGCCATTATCGGTGATGATACGGTTAGGCACTCCGAAGCGGCAGACCAGACCTCCGATGAATTTCACCGCCACGCCTGCTGTGATACACCGCTGTGAGCAACAGACGCTCCCCTGTAGGGGGCCCACAATCTGGAGCCCCCTTGCTGGCGGTGGTGGGAGCGCTTCGTTTGTGCTGGCGGGCATGGCCTCTTGAGGCTGTTTTATGGATGCCTTTACGAGTTCTTCAAAGACGCCTGGCGGCTGAGCTTGCCTTTTTGATGCGCGCTTGGCGATGTCATCAGCCTCTTGATTCTCCTTTCTTGGGATGTGCATGAGCTCCATTCCCCTGAAGTGCTTCTCAAGCCTACGAACCTCTTCAAGGTAAGCGGCCATGTGGTCGTCCTTAGGCTTATAACTTTGTTGGAGAAGTTGACGAGCAGCTGGGAGTCGCCCTTGATGAGTAGATGCTTGATGCCTAGGGCGATTGCGGCGCATAGGCTAGCAAGCATGCCTTCGTACTCACCGATATTGTTGGAGATCTTGTCGATTCCGAAGCACAGCTGGACCGTGTAATATAGCTTGTCGCATTTTGGTGAGATAAGGACCACACCATCCCCACCGTGGCGACAAGCAAAAGCTCCGTCGAACTTCATGGTCCAGTGGCTGGGCATTTTATCTCCAAGGGACTCTTGTTCTTCTCCCAAAGGCTCTTCAGGGGTTGGGTCAGTCCATTCGACGATGAAGTCTGCCAGCGCTCTTCCTTTGATTACCCTTGTGGTATCGAAGCGCAAATTGAATGGTTGTAACTCTATATTCCATCCTGCGACACGATCTGTGGCATTTGGGTTGCGCAGGATTTGCTCCAGGGGAAAAGAGGTAACCACCGTGATGGGGTGCCCCTGGAAGTAGTGTCGCAGCTTTCTTGAGGCGATGAGGAGTGCGAGGAGGAGCTTCTGCTGCATACCGCTCGCGAGCATCGCGCAGTACTGTGCTGACGAAGTAGACTGGATGCTCGACAAGGGTAGTCTGCGTAGCCTTGGTGTCTTTTGCCTGAAGGGGCTCCGCTAGGCCCTCAAGGGGGTTGGCCTCTGGAGGCTTGTCCTGTCCCTCGAGGGAGTTGGCCTATGGAGGCTTTTTGGGTTCCTCGAGGGGGTTGGCCTGTGGGGGCTCTTCAGGCTCCCTGGCGGGATCATTTTGCATTGGTTGACTTGGGGCGGGCCTCTCTTGAGGCTTTGGGCCTGGCGGTGGGTTTGTGAGGCCTGCCCTTTCGTCGAGCTCTTCATCAGGAAGTTTTGGCTTTGGAGTGGTTGCACTCTTCTTGTGGAGTACTGGCTCTTCCCTTTCTACCACAAGGACGACACTTGCGGTCTGTGGAGTGGATGATAGAGACAGCTTCAGGTGCTCACCTGTCCTTGGGGCGACCATTACTAGTGGGCTGGCTAGGAACTTCTTCAAGTCCTCAAATGCTTTTTCAGCTTCAGGGGTCCACTTGCAAGTGCATGCTCTTTTCATGATCTTGAAGAACGGCAGGGCTCTTTCGCCGAACTTGGAGATGAATCTACCCAAGCTGGCCATGCAGCCTGCTAGGCGTTGCATGTCCTTGAGCCTGCGTGGAGGTTGCATGTCTTCTATGGCCTTGATTTTGTCAGGGTTTGCCTCTATGCCCCGATGGGACACGAGGAACCCTAGCAATTTGCCTGAAGGCACTCCAAAGACGCACTTGGCGGGGTTGAGCTTGATGTTCACCTTGCGCAGGCTGGCGAAAGTCTCTTCGAGGTCCCTGTGGAGAGTGTTTCCCTCTCGGGATTTTATGACAATGTCATCGACATATGCCTCGGCGTTTCTCCCCATTTGCTCGCCAAGCGCTATCCTCATTAGCCTCTGGAAAGTGGCTCCGGCATTTTTTAGGCCGAAGGGCATGTAGACATAGCAATACACACCGCAAGGGGTGAGGAAAGCCGTCTTCTCCTCATCTTCCTTAGACATTTTTATCTGATGATAACCAGAGAAAGCATCGAGGAAACAGAGGAGGTCGCATCCTGCCGTGTAGTCCACGATCTGGTCAATTCTTGGCATGGGATAAGGGTCCTTGGGGCAGGCCTTGTTTACATCAGTGTAGTCGATGCAGAGGCGGCCTCCTCCGGCGGGTTTTGGGACTATCACGCCGTTGGAGAGCCAAGTAGGGTGCGCGACTTCGCGGACGACCTTTGCCGCTTTTAGCTTCTCGACCTCTTTGACGATGAATGCTTGCTTCTCGGGGGCTTGTTTTCTTGCTTTTTGCTTGACGAGGCGCGCGTTTGGACACACGGCTAAGTGGTGCTCGATCACCTCCCTCGGTACACCAGACATATCTGACGGTGTCCTTGCGAACATGTCAGAGTTTGCCTGGAGGAAGGCGACGAGCGCGCTTACCTATTTGGGAGGCAGCGCGGCGCCAATGGTGACGCTAGCCCCCGAGCCCTCAGCCCCCGAGACTTTCTTTGTAGCGGCTGGCTCCTGGGAGAACAGCTGCTTCCTCTTCTTGGGTCTCTCGAGAGGCTCCAGGTCCTCGTCCGGGGAATGCCATGGCGGCGGCCTTGTAGGACGTCTCGACAGCGCGGGAAGCATCCAGGACATGTACACGGATGGTGATTGTGCCAGCGCTGCCGGGGATCTTGACCATGTTGTAAGCATGATGCGTGACGGCCATGAATTTCTCAAGCGCGGGGTAGCCGAGGATGGCATTTTACGGTAGGCCGATGTGCGCAACATCGAATTCGATGTGCTCGGTGCGGTAATTTTCCTCGCTTCCAAAGGTGACGGCAAGCCTGACCTGGCCCAGAGGCTCGATCGAGCCGCTGGTGACACCCGTGAAGGGCCTAGAGGGCATGAGCCGCTCGTGGGCACTTGAAACGCTTCGAACGTATCTGTGGAGATAACATTCAGGCCTGCTCCACCATCAATGAGTGTCTTGGAGACAGCGTCGTTGTCGATGGTGGGGCTGCAGACCAGCAGGAGGGTTCCTACAGCCTTGGTGGACTTGGGGTGGTCCTGAGCGTCGAAGGCGATGGTGTACTGCGATCACTTGAGGGGTCTAGAGATCTCGGTGCTAGGGAGGGCAGAATTGAGTTCGCGGGCGAATTGCTTGAACTGAATTGAGTTCGCGGGCGAGGATGCAGGCGATGGCGGCTCTTGGGGCTTGGTAGCCACCGTCCTCCTCGTCAGGGAGAATGCCATTTTCTCCGCAGCATTGGCCTGGTTGCCAGATGGCTTCTGGTAGCCGCTCTTGCGCCCGCTCCCGCGGTATCCGCGGCCTCGACCGCGACCGCCACTTCCTTCTGCCTGCTCGCGCTCTTTGCTC
The DNA here is from genome assembly GCA_026929855.1 of Poa annua. Classification (NCBI taxonomy): domain Eukaryota; kingdom Viridiplantae; phylum Streptophyta; class Magnoliopsida; order Poales; family Poaceae; genus Poa; species Poa annua. The sequence goes on along the minus strand of CM049428.1, from coordinate 27,652,035 downwards.
AACCTCTTTAAGTCGAAGCAAGTCTCGATAGAGTGACCGCGCCTGTTGTGGTAGATGCAGAAAGGGTGGTGGTCATCTTTCCTCTCTCCAGGCTCGGGGGAGTCCCTGCGGGTGCCCTTCGCGTCAGGCTCTGCCGCGAGAACCGCGGTGGCCTTGCGTTTCGGCTCCTCCTTCTTCTTCTGGCTCATGGACCCCTCAGCGTGCTCGTCTCCTCTCGAGGACATTTTGACAAAGAGGAGTCCCTCTTCAGCCTTGGCGCACTTGTCCGCCAGGTCGAACAGCTTTACCACAGAGGTGAGCTTGTCGTGGATGCCCAGCTTCTCGAGCATCCTGCTATTTGTGACGCCTTCGCGGAAAGCGGCAATGACTTGGGTGTCCGGGATGTTCGGGATCTTGTTGCGCACTTGGCTGAAGCGCTGGATGTACTTGCGGAGAGTCTCATCCTTCTTCTGGACCACAGCGCGCAGGTCGTTGTGGGTGAGGGCGCGCTCGTACGTCCCCTTGAAGTTGGAGACGAGCACGCTGATTCAGGAGCCACGACAGCGTGGATTCGCGAAGCGCGTGGGAGAACCAGTTGGCCATGACCTTGTCGTCTCAACCTGCAGCTTGGATGGAGGTGGTGTAGAGCTGCAGGAACTCGATGGGGTTGCTGGAGCCATCGTTGCCCTTAGGGAGAGCCGGCCTGAACTTCGGGGGCCAGAACACGCGTCGCAGGGAGCGGGTGAACGCCATGCAGCCGGTGGCGTCCGTGGCGACCCCGTGCTGCAGCGCCTGCTGGCCCGCCTGGCCGATCTCTTCCACGAGCCTGTTCTGGCGGTTGCGCTGGAGCTCCATCCCCACGCGAGCGTCGGGCGCGGTGCGCTGCACGATCAAGCAATCGTGCCGCGAGGATGCGTGCGAGGCAGCCCACTGCGTCGCTGCCGGTGCAGGTCCTGGCGGAGGCGGAGGCGCGTTTTTTGCGACCGTGCCCGCGAGAGAGGGGTGCATGTTGGACTATGACGGAGCGGGGCGCGTCGTGGCGATGCCGACGAGGTGGTTGAGGCGCTCCAGCCACTGTTCGTGGGCCTCAGCGGTGGGCTGGTAGCGGAGAAGCTCCTGCGCCATGAGCAGCGCGGTGTGAGGCGCGGGGTCCGTCCTGCCAGGGTCGGAACCGCTAGGGCGCCACGTCAGGTGTGAAGACTGTGCGTCCTCCTGGTGCTCGGAGTTGCGTTCGGGCTCCTCCGCATGAGGGCCCGAGGGGGCGCGCTCTTCATGGCGGGGTCGGCCTCGTCGTGCGCGAGTGGCCGTGGCGCCTGGCGGGGCGCGCGCTCCTTCAGGCGCGCGTTGGCTGACGCGAGCGGCGCGGGTAGCGCGGGTGTTCGCCATGGCGCGGAGACGGCTCGAAGGTCGTTGACGCGCCTCAACTCCCTACCTAGCGCGCCAAATGTCGGGTTATGACTCCCTAGAAACGGGGATAGTCACTTCCTGAAGTGTAGTTCGTGAAGGGGGTTGAACGCGGAGGTCAAGACCCTCGAGGGGCGCGGCAACGTTGCTCGCCGGACCTGGAGACGAAACACCCACGACAGAGTTGGACACCAGCACGTACCCAGGTTCACGGCCCTCGAGAGGAGGTAAGACCGCTACTCCTGCTTGTCTGTATTGAACTATGGTGGTTACAGTACAGCAGAGCTTGCCGAGGGCCCCCTTGAGGCCCTTCTTCCCTGGGGAGGGAAGCGATGATCTTCTTCCTCCTCCAAACAGAGGCTATCCTACTCAGCGGCACTAGGGTTTACAAGAGTTGTAGCAAGCAATTGGCCGGCCTCCTCTACGATGGTGGTCTTGCCCCTTTTATAGGCGCTTCAGGCGCTCTTCTTCTGCTCGGCCTTCATGGTGGATCCCACACGGCAGTGGCGTGGAGGAGCATGAGTCCACCATCGCCGGATCGTCCATGGACACGGTCCATCATCGATAAAGTTGGGCGCCGTGGCCGATAGGCGGCCGACCGCGCAGTACTGCCCGCAGGGACGGTAGTCTCTGTGGTGGATCCCGCGATGACGTTCGCTTTGGAGGGTTGCGCCGTACATCTGCTTTATCGTCAGAGTGGAAGGTCTTGGCAGTCCTGGAGCAGGCGGCGCAACTTTATTGACTCCTTTATCACCAAAACGGCAACGGGAGTGCCTGCGTCACCATGTGGGCGTGGCAGAGGCCATGTGCGTCCAGCCGTACTTCCTTGGCCGCGACGTTTCCCCACAGGCCTGGGAAGGCCTGTGGAGGGATTCCTATTGACTTCCCTCCAGGCGCGATGGCTCCTCGGGAGGGTCTCCTGAAGCGAGGGTCCGCGTGAGGCCCTCGCTTCCCCTTCAGGCCCTCGAGGGGAATTGCCTCTCGAGGGTCCCGCCAGGTGGCGAGGCTTGGTCCTTAGTCGTTTTGTCTGATTAGCCCGCGTGCGAGGCCTTGGGGGAGTGGGCTCTTCATACCCCAGTCCCCACTGGGCCGACAGATTCTAAAGTTATTATTGATATTGATCATGCTGCAATTAGATACCTTATGGAAAAGAAAGATGCAAAGTAGGCTTATTAGGTGGGTATTACTTTTGCAAGAATTTGATTTGCATATTGTAGATAGGAAAGGTGCTGAAAATCATGTTGTTGATAATATGTCTAGATTGAAAAACATTGCATATGATCCTATGATCCTATACCTGTTAATGATAGTTTTCCAAATGAACAATTGGCTGCAGTAAGGGTGAGTTCACGAGATAGTCCTTGGTATGCAGATTATGCTATTTGCCTCCAACCTTTTCAGCTCAACAAAAAAGAAAATTCTTTTATGACTTGAGGCATTATTTCTTGGATTACCCACACTTATACAAAGAAGGAGTTGATGGTATTATGCAAATATGTGTTCCGGAGTATGAAAAAAAAGAGATATTGAGAAAGTGCCATAGTAGTGCTTATGGAGGACATCACACTGAAGATAGAACCGCACAAAAGGTTTTACAATCACGTTTTTATTGGCCTACTCTTTTTAAAGATGCAAGAAAGTTTATTTTATCTTGTGATGAATGTCAACGAGTTGGTAATATCTCTTGACGTAATGAAATGCCTATGATTTATTCTCTTGTTATTGAACTGTTTGATTGTTGGGGATTTGACTTCATGGGTCCTTTCCCTTCTTTAGAGGATAATAGTCATATACTTGTTGATGTTGATTATGTTACTAAATGGGTAGAAGCTATACCTACTAAAAGTGTTGATGGTGAGACATCATTAAAAATGCTTCAAGATTTTATTTTCCCTAGGTTTGGTGTTCCTAGATATCTTATGACTGATGGAGGTTCTCATTTTATTCATGGTGGTTTTAGAAAAAATCTTGCTAAATATGGTGTTAATCATATAATTGCTTCAGCTTATCATCCTCCAACTAGTGGGCAAGTAGAACTATCAAATAGAGAAATTAAATCTATCTTGCAAAAGACTGTTAATAGAACGAGGAAGAATTGGGCTAGTAAATTAAATGAAGCATTGTGGTATTATAGAACTGCTTATAAAAATCCCATGGGTATGCTCCTTATAAAATGGTTTATGGAAAAGCTTGTCACTTGCCTTTAGAATTAGAACACAAAGCTTATTGGGAAGTGAAAGAACTAAATAGAGATTTTAATCTTGCTGGTGAGAAAAGATTACTTAATTTGAGTTCTCTAGATGAATGGAGAAATGAAGCTTAAGAAAATGCTAAACTATTTAAAGAGAAAGTTAAGAGATGATATGATAGGAGAATCCTTAAGAGAGAGTTTCATGTTGGTGAGAAAGTTCTACTTTATAGCTCTCGTCTTAGATTCTTTGAATGGAAATTACTCACCAAGTAGGAAGGACCATATGTCATTGTGGAGGTGTTTCGTTCGGCTGCGATAAAAATTGCTTCGCTCATGGATGACTCGATCTAGACAAGTGGTAAATAGACAAAGACTCAAACATTATATTTCTGGAGATTCTTATAATGAAGATGTTGATATTATTCAAGCAATTACTCCGGAAGATTTTATTAAGGAAAATATTTCGGAGTCTGCAGAACCTGATTTTGAAAATTACAGTTTCGGTAAGAAAAAGTTGCAAATTTAATTTTGAGCTATGTATTATTTATTTTTGGAAAATATGGAAAAATACGAGACAAAAACGAACAGGACACGAAGTCTGAGACGCCCACACCAGGTGGTGCCGCGGGGGCCTTCCAGGCCACGCGAGAACCTGATGGGGGAGCCTCAGAGCTCCTCTCCTACTCGGTTTCGCCCTGTTGCCTTCCTTTTATTTCGTAAATTTTTGCTATATATTCACGTGTATCCCCCGAGGGCCGTATATCGTGTTTTTGACGTGTTCTTTTTTCAAGTTGTTTCTGCCAGATTTTAGCCTTGGATCTAGAGCCATCATGTCTTCATCCGAGCCCTACAAGGACAGTTTCTTTGCGAACGTCATCAACCCGTACATGAACGAGTAGAAGATGCATCCCAAAGAGTTGTCGCTCAAGCAAGGGAAGGTACAAGTTGAAGATGTTCAATGTCCCCAAGGAGAAGGAAGCATGGAGCATGGGATGAAGAGTTTGGAGCAACAAGTTTTCAAGTACAAGAAGCTGGCAGAGCGTGAGGTGGACATTGTTCACCGGATCGTCTCTGAACTTATGGCCAAGCATAAAGAGGAGACTTCAAAGCTCTGGGAGGACATCCTCTCACTCCACAAGACTACCAACACTCTTCAGGCGCAACTCTATGATGTTCAGAACCAAACTGTGAGTATGAAATCAGGTTTAAACGCATAAGTGTTGTTACGAGTTTCAGGATTACCGAGACCCGGTCATCATTTGTTGATGGAGAGCCCTTACCTTGGAAACTTTATCAAGAGAACTCATCACCATCACCACCAAAGTAGTAATTCATCATCGGTATTGGCATCTCCCTTAGCTTGTTCCAAGCTTGGGGGGAGTGTCGCGGTATCGCCATTATCTTTCATCTTTTACCTTTTTAGTAGTGTCATATCATGAGAAGGGAAGTTATCTTATATGATGGTTTGCAATGTGGAAGTATCACTCTTTTAGTTTGTTATCTATGCATCACTTGGTGTGAGTTGCCGTTATGGAATATTAATGAAAAGTGTTATCATTTATTTTCTGCACACTTTATTTTAGTTTGCAATTTTTATCATTATGATTGACCTTGTCATTAGTATTGGTAATCACTTTGGGAACATATAGTAAATATTTTGTCTTTGGCAAACTTAGCATTGGTCAGTAGCTACAATACTTTGAGACTTAAGTGGAAAAAGAATTACATGTAGAATATAGCATTCATTGATCTTTCTCACTTGCAGATGATAAACTTAGTGTTCACAACTTAAAATTGTGTGTGCCTTCAAGTAAGAATTGCATGATTGTCTTTACTACATGTATGTTTGTATCCATCAACTCTTATGCTTGCTACCCAACCTTGCTAGCCAAGGACCTGTATCGAGAGGCAATGCTTCTCATACATCCAACCCTTGAACCAAAACCCTTGCCATTTGTGTCCACCATATTGATATGTCTCCAACGTATTTATAATTTCTTATGTTCCATGTTATATTATACCATGTTATTACATGTTTTATATGCATTTTATATAGTTTTATGCATTTTCTGGGACTAACCTATTAACAAGATGTCACATTGCCAGTTCCCTGTTTTCTGTTGTTTTTGGTTTAAGAAAAGTACTGAAGGAAATATTCTCAGAATGTGAAAAAAACATCATGTAATTATTTTTGCATCGGGAATGTTCCAGAAAACCGAAGAGGACACGAAGTGGGGCACCGAGGCGCCGCCACCACGTGGTGGCGCGACCAGGAGTGGGGCCGCGCGAGCACCAGGTGGCGGGCCCTCGGGCCTGCACCGACTTCGCCCTTTCGCCTATAAGTACCCCCCAAAAACCTAAAAAACATACGGTGTTCATTATTTCCAACACGGGTTCCGAGCCGCCGCCGTCATCAACACCAATTCAGGAGAGATCAGAACTTCTCCCCGGCACCCTACCAGGAGGGGGATCGTCCCCGGAGGCCTCTACGTCGCCATGACCGCCTCCGGACTGATGCATGAGTAGTCTACCCTTGGACTACGGTCCATAGCAGTAGCTAGATGGTTGTCTTCTCCTCTTGTGCTATCATGTTTAGATCTTGTGAGCTACCTATCATCATCAAGATCACCGTTATGTAATTCTTCATGTTGTGTTTGCTGGGATCCGATGAATATTGAGTACTAAAGTTATTGCTTCATAATATATCATGTGTGTGCTATTTAATGATCTTGCATGCTCCCCGTTACTTGTGTATGCACTGGCCAAGTAGATGCTCGTAACTCCAAGAGGGGGTATTTATGCTCGATAGTAGGTTCGTGTCTCTATTTAATCTGGGGTGGTGACAGCTAGCTCTAAGGTTGTAGATGTAATGTTGCTACTAGGGATAAAACAGTAGTACTTTATCTAAGGATGATGGTACTTACTTACTTTACACACAGTGCTTAAGGTTTTAATCTGTTGCATGCAACTTAATACTGAAAGGGGTGCGGACGCTAACCGGAAGGTGGATTATTAGTCATAGATGCGGTTGGAACGGTCCACTATATTGTTGTAATGCCCGAATGAATCTCACACTGGACATCATAACGTTAGTATATGCATTGATATGCTCATCATTATTCTATCAATTGCCCAGCTGTAATTTGTTTACCCGCATGAATGTTATTATTATTTATGGAGAGACACCACTAGTGAACTATGGACCCCGTTACAACTGCAAACCTGTTACTTTATGCAAACAAACATCTTTCTTACACACATACGTTTAATCTTTTGTTACAGCAAGCCGGTGGGATTGACACCCTCACCGTTGAGTTGGGACAAAATACTTTGATTGTGTTGTGTGCAGGCCCCCATGTCAACTACACGCCACCAAAAACTCATGGCGCCATTGACACCTCGGGGGAATTCTCATTTCCTACTGGTTTGATAACCTTGGTTTCATAACCGAGAATTTTTTTGCTGCTACACTACTTCACACCTTCCTCTTGGGGTTTCCCGACCACACACCTCTGTGAGCAATCAAGAATTTCTAGTGCCGTTGTCGGGAAAATAAGAGTTCCACTTCGAGGGGAGTTTTCGCACTTCCAATCTTTTAATTTTGTTATTGTCTTGCTTAGTTTATTTTTATTACTGTATGTTTGCTTAATATCAAAAATACAAAAAAAAATAGTTACTTGCATTACTTTTGTTATTTCAGTTTTGTTATTTATTTTCAGTTTGTTGCTTTTGTTATTTTGGTTTGCTATTTAAATTGCTAAAATGAGTAACCTGAAAATACTAAGTTGTGTGACTTTACAAGCACCAACAATAATGATTTTATATGCACGCCTATTGCTCCACCTGCATCTAAAGCTGAATTCTTTTAAATTAAACCTGCTTTATTGAACCTTGTTATCAGAGAGCAATTCTCTGGTGTTAGTTCTGATGATGCTTCTGCCCATCTAAATAACTTTGCTGAATTATGTGAAATGCAAAAATATAAAGATATAGATGGTGATATCATAAAACTGAAATTGTTTCCTTTCTCCTTGAGAGGAAGAGCTAAGGAATGGTTGCTTTCATTGCCTAGGAATAGTATTGATTCATGGATAAAATGCAAAGATGCTTTATAGAAAAATACTATCCTCCTGCTAAGATTATTTCTCTAAGAAGCAGCATCATGAATTTTAAACATCTTGATAACGAGCATGTTGCTCAAGCTTGGGAAAGAATGAAATCTTTGATAAAGAATTGCCCAACCCATGGACTGACTGCTTGGATGATCATACAAACCTTTTATGCAGGACTAAATTTTTCTTCAAGAAACTTATTGGATTTTACTGTGGAAGGTACCTTTATGTCCATCACTTTGGGAGCTGCAACAAAACTCTTGGATGATATGATGGTGAATTATTCTGAATGGCATACGGAGAGGACAACTCAAGGTAAGAAGGTAAATTATGTGGAAGAAACCACCTCCTTGAGTGAAAAGATTGATATTATTATGTCTATGATTGCAAGTGGTAAATCACATATTGATCCAAATAATGTTCCTTTATCTTATTTAGTTGCACAAGAAGAGCATGTTGATGTAAACTTTATTAAAAGCAACAATTTCAACATCAATGCCTATAGGAAGCCTTATCCTCCTAATAATGGTAACTCATATGGTAATTCTTATAACAATAATAGGATTACCACCTCTGAACTTGAAACCATGTTAAAAGATTTTATCACTACACAAACTTTATTTAATAAAACTGTTGAGGAAAAGCTTGGGAAAATTGATATATTTGCCTCTAAAGTTGATAGTCTTGTCCTTGATGTTGATATTTTAAAATCTAAAATCATGCCTAATGAAACTAAAGAGAGTAATCCCTTTGCTAAAATTAATCCCATCCATGTTCAAATAGATGAAAATGTTAGGATGATGGCCCAAGTACGTGCTAGATGGGAAAGACAGAAAGAACTAGATAAAGAGGCTAATATTGATAAATTTTTTACTATTACTACTTCTGAAAATAATGGTGTTTAACATGTTAGTAAGACTCTTATTATCAATGGTAACATAGTTGGTGTTGTAAATGTCTCCTCTACTTCATCCAAAAAATTAAAATTGCCCAAAACTGCTGAAACTAGTGTTGATAAAAGTGCTGAAATTTTTAAGAACATGGGAGAATGTGGTTCGGTTTGCTTTGATGATAATAATTTTGATTTTGATAATTGTAATATCTCTGAAGTTATTAAGTTCTTGCAAAAGTTGTCCACAAGTCCTAATGCTAGCTCTCTTAAATTGGCTTTTACTACTCTTAGGGAAGATAAATTAAGACTTGAAGTTTCTATACCTAAGAAGTTAGAAGATGGTTGGGATCCCATCATTAAAATTAAAGTAGATAAATTTGATTGCAATGCTTTGTGTGACCTTGGTGCAAGTATTTCTGTTATGCCTAAAAAGCTCTATGATATGTTTGATTTGCCACCATTGGAACATTGTTATTTGGATGTTTTTCTCGCTGATAATGCTTTGAGGAAATCTTTGGGGAGACTCAATGATGTTCCTATTATGGTTAATAATAACCTGGTTCTCGTTGATTTTATTGTCTTGGATATTGAATGCAATCCATCTTGTCCAATTGTGTTGGGAAGGCCTTTTCTTAGAACTATGGGTGCTATTATTGATATGAAAGAATGTACCATCAAATACCAATTCCCACTCAAGAAAGGTATGGAACACTTCCCTAGGAAAAGAATGAAGCTACCTTTTGATTCTATTGTTCGTTCAAATTATGGTGTTGATGCTTCTTCACTGGATAATACTTGAGTTTTACTCTTTGTGCCTAGCTTAAAGGCGTTATACAAAAGCGCTTATGGGAGACAACCCACTTTTATTTCCTGTTATTTTATTTTATTTGCGTCAAGGACTTGTCCTACCTCTGTAGAAATTCCTTTGTATCTTTATTTTATTGCATTGTTGTGTCAAGTTAAGCCTCTAGTTGAAAGTTGATGCTAAATTTGGATTCCTGCGCATAAATAGTTTTCTGCTGTTCACCATGAAATTCATATCTCTTAACAGAAACGTCAGAAAAATCTGCCCTTTTTGTGCGTAGTCCACAGATGTATATGCAACTTTAATTAGCTTTGAGTTTTCTGATCTGAGCAAGTTAAGCGCCACAAAAAAACTCGTCTTTACATACTGTTTGGTTTTTGACAGATTCTGCAATTTATTTTGCAATGCATCTTTTTCTATTTTGATTGGATCTTTTTATCCTATTGAGTATCAATGGCGGTAGCTAATTTCCATTAGCATTGGTAGAAATTGTGTTTCTACATAATATCATACTTTTTCGTGCACTAACCCTCTAATGAAGTTTACTCTAAGTTTGGTGTGGAGAAAGTTTTCAAGGATCAAGAGAGAAGGATGATATAATGTGATCAAGAGGATAGTAACGCCAAAGCTTGGAGATGCCCCGGTGGTTCACCCCCAACATATTTCAAGAAGACTCAAGCGTCAAAGCTTGGAGATTCCCAAACCATCCCCTTCTTTATCAACAAACTATCAGGTCTTTTCTAGCGAAACTATATTTTAATTCCGCCACATCTTATGTGCTTTTCTTGAAGCGTTTGTTTGTTTTCGTTTTTGTTATTTTCATTCTCTGAATAAATTGGATCCTAGCATTCCTTTGTGTGGGAGAGAGACACGCTCCACTTTTTCTTATGAATACTCGTATTCTTCACTTATATTCGTTGAGTATTCTTCTCTAGCTACTGCTATGCTTTCTAGCTCTTGTTTTTCATGCATCTCTTGCTACTGCTATTAGCTTTATTATATCATACTCTCATATCTCATTGTTTAATTAGTTGGAGAGTTTATCTTTTAAATAAGTTGACTGATCTTTGGTTGAGAACAGAAAATGCTAAAAGTGGTAGATGGTATAACTAAATGATACATAATCTTGTAGATCATTAAATTGTGTCACTTGAATCATTGATGTTGTTTTGAGATATTAATTTTCTTAATGGTAAACATGATGGTCTAGTAAAATGGAATGATTAATGGTTGGTCTAGAAAAAACTTAGAGCTGTGCCACACTAAAATTTCCAATTGATTGCATAATGGTATTTGACTTCTATTTGCTAATGGTAACCGTAATGACTTTGCGTTATGCGGTACGGTCGGGTCACCAACAGTGACTTGTTCATTTGGCACATCACCCCTAGGAGAAATTTTCATTCCTTGTAAGATCATATTTTTTATTAGGAATCTTTTTACTTGTGAGTTCTAAAACAACGGTTTTCATGGCACTTCCAGCACCATATTGCTAGCCTCTTCGGTACTTTGCATTGCCCTTTCTCACATTGAGAGTTGGTGCATATTTCGCGGGTATATCCAAACTCGTGGGAGATCTTTATCTTGTTCTCCTACACATAAGCCAAATATCTTCCTCAAAACATCCACCATACCTACCTACTACAGCATTTACATATTTGTTCCGAGATATATTGCCATGCAACATCCATCTTACATTACATGACTTGTTGTCATTCATTACTCATATATTGCTTTGCGTGATTCTATAAATCTGATGTGTGGTTTTACCCATGTTACGCTAGATCATTGTATAACCTGCTACCCTCACAGAGTCACCGTTGTCATACACATTATGTCTTATGTTTCGTTTGGATGTTTGCATTGGGGCTTGATATTGGATATTCGGAGAGTTTGGGTGCCGAATATCACAAATCTTGTCGTTTGGATGTGCTCGATATTCTAGCTGGGCTTTCGGGATCGATATCAAGAAACGTCACACCAAGACCAATTCTGCCCCGAGCCAATCTATAGCTCGAACCCTCGACATTGGCTAGATATTCGCTAGCGTCTCCGTCCCGTACATCTTCGCTCAAACAGAGCGTCGATGGTCTCTCTATCCGCACGCGCACAAGATCTAGGACGCCGACCGCTCCAGGCCAATCTCCACCTCCACCCTCTGTTTCAATCCTCCCGGCCAGCAGACGAATACCGGCGACGGGCGGACTCGTACCAGGACCTTCCCTCTCCGCCGCATATGTTGTCCAATTTTCCACGCGGGGTCGATGTGGAGGCTGGGGCTGGCAGGTGGCGTGGAACAGCAGCGGCGGCCGGAGCGTCCGGGCAAGGCTAACTGCGTTTACTACCTCTGCATGGCTGCCTGTGGCTACGGGTACCTATGATTGAATGGATTTTAGTTATGGCCTCCTAGCTATCTAGCAGACTGCTGCAATCACGAGACCATGGAAGTGAAATCTGATTGCGCACGCGTTGGTTGCTATCCGAGCCCATGAAAGTGAAATCTGACCTGTGATGTTTTGTTTGCTTGAGAATTTGGTCTGGTTTCTATCTGACCATGTAGCGTTTATGATGGACTATGCATCTACTTTGATATAATGTTGTTGTTAAAATATTGGAGAATATTATATATTTTCTAGTTGTCATCGTTACCATCATATGTGGATGTTTCATAAACATGAATATGACCATATAATGATCAAAGTCTCAAACAATTACAATTCATCAACCATCCAAACAACATTTGATATTTAGCCTCAATATCTTGTCTAGCGTCTGAATATCTAACACATCCAAACAGAAATATAAACATTCAGTCCCAACATCAATATCCTGGATATTAGACATTCATCCCAATATAATGTCTAGCCTCTCAATATAAACATCCAAACGAAGCATTATTCATATTAGTTACTTGTATCATCAGTACATTGTCATATCATCATTATTGTGTTGTCATATATCATATATCATATTAGGATGATTGCCCCTAAAAGTGAAATGAGCCATGGAGGCCATCGAAAAGAGAAACAGAAAAAGAAAAAAAGAGAAAAAAGAGAAAAAGAAAGAAAAAAATAAAAAAATAAAAAAGGGGGCAGCATTACGATTCTTTATCACACACTTGTGCTCATGTTATAGCACCATATCATTAATAGTCATCATTTGTGCTCATGTTTAGCACTTGTACTCCATATGAGAGAGTTTTCATGTCTTAGTTGCATAACTATGTGGGGAACTTTACACTATAGAACTTGGCTTGTATATTCCAATGATGAGCTTACTCAAAAGTGCTCTAGGTCTTCGTGAGCAAGCAAGTTGGATGCACCCCCACTAGTTCCATTGGAGAGCTTTCATATACTTATAGCTCTATGTGCATCCGTTGTGTGGCAATCACTACTCCTTGCATAGTTTCGATTATAAGACTTCCTCTTGTCTAATGATAACTTGCAGCTTTGTGAGACTTTCTTCTGTTGTCCTTCCAAACCTCCATTAACATTCTTTTAGCCAAAACATCCTAGTGCCAGGAACTAACGTTGAACGCTTGCTTGTTTATTTTGAACAAATAAGGAGTTGATCTTCTACGTGCATATTGATATTGCTTGACTTGATCCTTTCACAATGTTGTCATGTTTGTTGGAAGCATTAGATGATATATTGTTGTGCTTGAAGCTTAAATCATTTCTAATATCTACTTTGCACAGTTGATTGCTATCTAGTACTATATCATTGAAAGCTTTGCTTTGCCTTACCTACATGTTTATTTATTACTCATTTGATATCAATATAAACTACAGCCCTTATTCATTTGATCTCTGCTTACATGCCTTACATTATTACGTGATCAAGATTGTGTTTAAACATGTCACTTCAGAAATTATTGTTCTCTTATCGTTCTTGTCTATTCGGGACGAGTAGAACTATGCTTGGGGATGCTGATACGTCTCCAACGTATCTACAATTTCTTATGTTACATGCTATATTATACCATGTTATTCCATGTTTTATATGCATTTTATATAGTTTTATGCATTTTCTGGGACTAAACTATTAATAAGATGCCACAGTGCCAGTTCCATGTTTTTTGCTGTTTTTGGTTTCAGAAAAGTACTTAAGGAAATATTCTCGAAATTGGACAAAAACATCCTGGAATTACTTTTGCATCGGGAACGTTCAAGAAAACCGAAGGGACACGAAGTGGGGCACCGAGGCGCCGCCACCACGTGGTGGCGCGGCTAGAAGTGGCGCCGCGCGAGCACCAGGTGGCGGGCCCTCGGGCCTCGGCCGACTATGCCCTTTCGCCTATAAGTACCCCCCCCCCCAAACCTAAAAATCATATGATGTTCATTATTTCCTCCACGGGTCCCGAGCCGCCGCCGTCGTAAACACCAATTCGGGAGAGATCAGAACGTCTCCTCGGCACCCTGCCGGGAGGGGGAATCGTCCCCAGAGGCCTCTACGTCGCCATGACCACCTCCGGACTGATGCGTGAGTAGTCTACCCTTGGACTACGGGTCAATAGCAGTAGCTAGATTTTTGTATTCTCCTCTTGTGATATCATGTTTAGATCTTGTGAGCTGCCTATCATGATCAAGATCACCGTTATGTAATTCTTCATGTTGTGTTTGTTGGGATCCGATGAATATTGAGTACTAAAGTTATTGCTTCATAATATATCATGTGTGTGCTATTTAATGATCTTGCATGCTCTCCGTTACTTGTGTATGCTCTGGCAAAAGTAGATGATCGTAACTCCAAGAGGGGGTAGTTATGCTCGATAATATGTTCATGTCTCTGATTAATCTGATGTTATTTACTTATTTTACACAAAATGCTTAAGGCGATAATTTGTTGCATGCAACTTAATACTGAAAGGGGTGCGGACGCTAACCGGAAGGTGGATTATTAGTCATAGATGCGGTTGAACGGTCTATGTACATTGTTGAAATGCCCGAATGAATCTCACACTAGACATCATAACGTTAGTATATGCATTGGTTTGCTCATCATTATTCTATCAATTGCCCAACTGTAATTTGTTTACCCGCATGAATGTTATTATTATTTATGGAGAGACACCACTAGTGAACTTTGGACCCGATCCTTCTCTTTAATCTAATAAAACCACAACTGCAAACCTATTACTTTCTGTAAACAAACATCTTTCTTCCACACATACGTTTAATCTTTTGTTACAGCAAGCCGGTGGGATTGACACCCTTACCATTGAGTTGGGACAAAATACTTTGATTGTGTTGTGTGCAGGCCCCACGTCAACTACACGCCACCTAGAACTCCTGGCACCATTGACACCTCGGGGGAATTCTCATTTCCTATTTGTTCAATAACCTTGGTTTCATAACCGAGGGAAATCTTGCTGCTACACTACTTCACACCTTCCTCTTGGGGTTTCCCAACCACACACCTCTGTGAGCAATCACATATCTACCTACTATGTGGTATTTTGCGCCACTCCAAGTAAATACTTGTGTTATCTTTCTTTAAAATTATTATCCCTGAATTGTGTCAATGTTCACTAGCTCATGAGGCAATAATAGTTGGGTTTGTTATCTTCCATACTAATTAAGTAACCCATGACTTGCATGCTACATCTGCTCGTCATTAATTTTGCAAAGGGGTGGTCAGACAACTATAATATCAAAGGTTGAGATTTTCAAAAATAAAGGCACTCCTCCATGGTTTGTGATTGATTGGTGGGCACCCGAGGATTCGGCTAGCCATGGTTTTGTTAGAAAAGTGGGGAGGGGTGTCATGGGTTCGAAATTAAAGAGAAAAAGAAGATGAATATCATAAAGGCTTGTTTTAAAAATTAATCGGAATCACCCCTACATTGCTTAGTATGGAAGATGACAAGAACTCTTTTACAATTTGTTGACAACGAAAAACACCGCTCTAAACTTTCTTTTATGCTATTTATGTGATTTTGAAAACCTATAAAACCAAAAGCTCTAGCACATGCTTATATCTCTGCTTCCCTCTGCGAAGGGCCTATCTTTTACTTTATGTTGAGTCAGTAAACCTATCTCCTTCTATCTTAAGCAAGCATTTGAGTTGATTGTTATTCAACCATTTATACATTAGTATTGTTGATCATGTCTTTTATTCTTTCTTGCTTAGCACATTGTTGGCTGCTAATGAATTTGATTTTTGGAGTTATCAACTAATAAAGAGGGCTGTTTTATAAATTAAGCTCAGTATGTTCATTGTTCTCTGACCAAGGACTAAGTTTGTCAACACCAACTAAGGTTTTGTCTATGTACCTTATTGTGATTTTCCTCTACTTGTTACAAGTTGATTTATATGAACGGAGTTGATATCGATGACTTGTGCATATATACATGTGATGCTTCTTGTCCGTATATTTTATTTCGACACTTCACTCCATAAACATGTTGTCATATTTACCGAGTTCAGCTTTCGCTTAGGGAGAAGCGAAGTCTAAGCTTGGGGGGAGTTGATACGTTCATTTTGCGTCACTATATTATATCATAATTTACGTCTATTCATTGATATATTTCACGTTTGGAGATGATACTTATGTATTTCATCTGTTCTGAATGATTGATGATCATTGGGGGATGGAACTCCGAAGTCTGAATTCTGCTGGAAAAAGCGTCATCGAGATACAATATTTGCGAAGCTCAGAAGATCAAACAAAACCCCTCTAGTTGTGCCCTTTGCGTACTTCATCCCCCCCCCCCCCCCCCCCCCCCCGCGAAAACCTAAGACCCGTACGGTGTCCAGAATTCCTCTTCGCCGCCACCACGAGGCGGAGAAGACAGAGAGAGAGAAAAGCTCTCCGACAAGCTGCGTTGCCGCTGGTGAAATTCCCTCCCGGAGGGGGAAATCATCGCCATCGTCAGCGTCATCGAGCTGCACTCCATCACCATCGCCAACACCACCGTCTCCACCGTCGACGATGTCATATCCATCGGTCCACTCCGTTCCCGCTGTAACATCTAGGGCTAAACCTCATGTATTTGATAGGGGAAACTCTCCCGGTGTTGATTACTCTTGTTATTGATGCTATTGGGTGAAACCGTTGAATTAGGGTTTATGTTCAGATTGTTATCTATCATTATATCATCTCTGATCATGTACCAAATGTTGTGTTGTGAGTAGTTCGTTAAGTTCTTGAGGACATGAGAGAAGTCTAGATGTTAGTAGTGAACTATGTTGAGTAATATTTAATGTTTTGATATTTAAGTTGTGGTGTCATTCTTCTAGTGGTGTCATGTGAATGTCGACTACATGACACTTCACCTTTATGGGCCTAGGGGAATGCATCGTGTACTCGGTTATTAATTGTAGGGTTGCCGGAGTGACAGAAACCTAAACCCCCGTCCATATTCCGATGCATGAGGGATAACAGGATCTCAGAGTTTAAAGCTATGGTTAGATTTATCTTAATTACTTTCTTGTTTTTGCGGATGCTTGCAAGGGGTATAATCATAAGTATGTATTAGTCCTAGGAAGGGCGGTGCATTAGCATAGGTTCACCCACACGACACTTATCCAAACACTAAACATTAATCATCAATATGAAGCGAAAGCACTAGACAGAATTCCCGTGTGTCCTCAAGAACGTTTGATCATCATAAGTAAACAAACCAGCTTGTCCTTTGCTCTCAAAAGGATTGGGACACTCGCTGCAATTATAATTGCCGCGCTCTATTTACTCGCACTTTATTTATCTGTCATATCAAAGTCTACTGAAAACTTGTCTGCTAGTATTTACAGTGAAATCCTCATCGAAACCGCTTGTCAGAACCTTCTGCTCCCCGTTGGGTTCGACACTCTTATTTATCGAAAGTACAGCGATACACCCCCCCTATACTTGTGGGTCATCTGTATCTTGAGAAAATGTGTTTAACCTGCATGGCCGAACCTTATTGCAATACAGGGGGGCACTGTCCCCCCCACCCCCCACCCCCAACTTTGGATAAAAATACAAATTAAGTAGCGAGTAACTGATCGATTGCTGCCTAGTTATTATTTCTTTGCAGCAAAGTAAAATGAGGGTTGTCGTTGATATGCTCACCTTTATTTTGATCGCTGGAGGACAATATCGCGGGTAGCTGCAGATGAAGAATCTGGACTAGTCTTAAACGAAGCCACACCTGACAAAATTGACCAGCAACCCCGCATCCCGCTGCGGAAGTGGTTGACCCTCGGAATCAGTACGTACGAGAGGCACTACAGTCAAACGCAAAAATCTTGAGGCACTGGTGCCCAGCACCCCGATGGAAAATTTCATAGGAGACTTGGTTGCTGCTTAGTTGGTGGTTGCGTGGAGGAGAAAAACATGGGGCGGTATCAAATGAGGTGGGCGAAGCCTCCCGACGATGGACCTCCGTTTCGTCAGAAGTTAGCCTTTCTATGAATTTGGATCACAATTCAACATTTTGAGTGTGACGGACCGGATGGTAATTATGGATAAGGAGGAAGAATGCGTTCTTAATGCCAGCCTGACTTGCATCGTGCGTGACCCCAAGCTCGTTGTAATGGTCACCCATCACTGCCGGCTCCGCGACAGGAGGAAACACGTCAAGTTGTGTGTTCGCATTTTCTTCCTCTCCGCGGTATCATACAACTTTTCTTTTCTTCTCCTCTTCAAGGGTATCTTGGATTGTTTTCGCTTGGTTGAAAATGTTTGGACAACATTTTTGTTATCCAAGTTTAGTGGAATCCGGCCATTCTTTGGTCATATTAATAAATTAGTAATATGCATTTTTCTCATGGCACATGCTAGGCGTGTGCAACTTGTACTATCAACACGTAACTAACTTTGTAGCGTGAACACGTCATTTTCCACAACACCATAATCATTGGAACCTGTTACGCATGTGTAGCAACAAAACACAAACGTAGGGTTAGGAGCAACACTTGTACACATACAAACTTATAGGCTTATAGCATGTCAACACGGCCTACTGCAAAACGAAAGACCAAAAGAGGTAAGATCATCTCCAGCCGTCAAGGCCTATCTGGATGAGCAGACCCCCGACCAAGCGCCGCTGCCTTTGCCTTGGCGGCCTGCGAGGAAAACCGGCGATGACCAGATACTAGCGGCGTTGGGACCGGGTGGAAGACGAGATGCAACAATTCCTTCCCGGATTTGAGAAGCAAGTCCAGGGGAAGCAAGTAGCTGTGGATCTGATCCAGCAACACGTCTAAGGGGACAAGTTCCATGACACAGAGGAGGCGTCAGCGCGTGATCCCCTGGATCTGTCATCGTCAAGGTCGCCTTCATCTCCGGGGGCTCCTTCGACGACTACTCCTCCGGCCCATGGCCACGGCATCGTTTTCACCACACGGACGGTTGGCGCTGGTGGCCCTACAGCGCAAGCGTCGCCTCCGGCCAACGGTATGATCGCAATCCACAATTCTCTGAGTCAGAACCACGGGGGGATGAATTCGTTCCGGTCTATGTTCCTGCTCCGCCACCGATGCTGTTTCCGGTTTTCAATGGCGAGAATCCACAGCTTTGGAAGGATATGTGCGAGCAATACTTTTCTATTTACAATATATAAGAGTCATACTGGGTACACATGGCGACCCTCAATTTTTCACCAACGATGGCAATGTGGTTACAGTCAGTTAGGAAGAAATTGTTAGGTTGCAACTTGGAGAGTCTGTGTGGTACACTTTGTGTGCGTTTTGGGAAGGATAGACACCAACAATTGATTAGGCAATTTTATTCCATTAAACAAGGGGGAGAAGTACATGAGTATATAGAAGCTTTTGAACACTTGATGAATTTGTTATTGTCATATTCTGATGAGATACACCCTTACTATTTCTTGATGAGGTTCGTTGGAGTCCTGCGTTCAGATCTGCGAGCAGCTGTCGTGGTACAGAGACCACCAGATTTGGATTCAGCCTGTGCTCTGGCATTGGTTCAAGAGGAGGTGCACGAGGGAATACAGCAAGACACTGGGAGGTATGCTAATCATGCTTATCGACCGGCACCGACATATGCTCCTCCAATGCAACACCAACAACAGTACATGCCCAGTCAGCCGGTGATTCCAGTGGACAGGAGAAGTTCAGAAGCAAGAGTACAACGACCTGAAGCACCGCGGCAACCAGCCAAACCAAGCAATGCTTTGGATACATTACGAGCGTACATGCGTGCTCGAGGGCTGTGCTTCAAATGTGGGGAGAAGTGGGGTCTGGATCATGTTTGCCCGGCAACAATACAAATGCATTACTGGAGGAATTAACGGATTTCATGGGAGTATCTGAACCTGACCAAAGTGACAGTGTTGCTGTCGAGGAAACTGAAGAAACTCGCATGGCAATTTCGCTCCAAGATTTCAACGGTAATGAATCATCAATCTTGCTGTAATTGGCAGCGACCATTGATGGAAAAGAGGTGTTTATATTGGTGGATTCTGGTAGTTCGACCTCCTTCATTAACGCTAAACTGGTTGGTAATTTACCCGGAGTGCAACCATTGGCCAAACCTGCTCGAGTGAAAATAGCAAATGGTGCAGAGCTACAGTGTTGTCGTTGGCAAACACAGCAGCAGGAGTTTCATACTTCCTTCAAAATTTTACCATTGGGAGGTTTTGATGTAATTTTGGGAATGGATTGGTTAGAGGAACATAATCCACATATTGACTGGGTTACTAAGCAAATGACCTTTGTGCATGAGGGTAACCAAGTCAGTTTGCAAGGATATCAGGTAGCTGTGAGTAAATGTGCCACCATCTCTTCTATGCAACTGGATCAGATGATTCAAGATAAGGAGAAGGAACATATGGTGTTCCTATGCAGAGAACCCACAGCTGAGCAATCAGGAGAACCAACAGCACACAACACTGACCATATTCCAATGGAGGTTCAGTTGTTAGTCGATGAGTTCAATTCTTTGTTCTAGGTTCCAGAGGGGTTGCCACCTCGAAGGTCCTCTGATCATACTATTCTGTTGATAGCGGGTTCACAACCAATCAGCATTCGGCCATACATGCATTCACCAGAGTCCAAAGATGAGATAGAAAAGCAAGTTGCAGAGATGTTGAGCAGTGGCATAATCCAACGGAGCACGAGTTTTCTTTCTTCACCTGTGATCTTTATCAAGAAGAGAGGCGGCGAATGGAGAATGTGCATTGACTATCGTCGCTTGAATGCCTTAACAGTACCAACCAAGTTCCCAATTCCAGTAATTGATGAGTTGCTTGACGAGCTGACAGGGGCAAGTTGGTTCAGCAAATTGGACTTGCGTGCAGGGTATGACCAGCTCTGATACCAATTGTCAGCGTCCCGGGCCCAGCTCCACACACTCACGTCGTGTTTAGACGTTTCCTGGTCCATGGCCGCGCACACAAACCAACTATAAGAAGAAAGCCCACTTAATCCCAAAAGCCCGGACTAAAAGGTGGAGGGGACTCTCCCTTATAAGCTGGGTGTGGCCTCCTTCCACTAGCGAGGTGGGACTAAAGTCACCGGCAACGATTGGTACCTAACACCCGGCCGTTCGTGATCCACTGGATCCGTCATCGTCAAGGTCGCCTTCATTTCCGGGGGCTCCTTCGACGACTACTCCTCGGGCCCACGGCCACGGCGTCGTTTTCACCACACGGACGGTTGGCGCTGGTGGCTCTATGGCGCCAGCGTCGCCTCCGGCCAACGGTACGGTCGCGATCCACAATTCTCTGAGTCAGAACCACGGGGGGGGGGGGGGGGGGGGGGGGATGAATTCGTTCCGGTCAATCTTCCTGCTCCGCCACCGATGCCGTTTCCGGTTTTCGATTGCGAGAATCCACAGCTTTGGAAGGATATGTGCGAGCAATACTTTTTTGTTTACAATATACAAGATTCATACTGGGTACACATGGCGACCCTCAATTTTTCACCAACGACAGTAGTGTGGTTACAGTCAGTTAGGAAGAAATTGTTAGGTTGCAACTGGGAGAGTCTGTGTGGTAAACTTTGTGTGCGTTTTGGGAAGGATAGACACCAACAATTGATTAGGCAATTTTATTCCATTAAACAAGGGGGAGCAGTACAGGAGTATATAGAAGCTTTTGAACAATTGATGAATTTATTATTGTCATATTCTGATGAGATACACCCTTACTATTTCTTGATGAGGTTCGTTGGAGGCCTTCGTTCGGATCTGCGAGCAGCTGTCATGGTATAGAGACCACCAGATTTGGATTCGACATGTGCTCTGGCATTGGTTCAAGAGGAGGTGCACGAGGGAATACAACAAGACACTGGAGGTATGCTAACCATGCTTATCGACCGGTCCGAGATAAGCTCCTCCAATGCAACACCAACAACAGTACAGGCCCAGTCAACCGGTGATTCCAGTGGACAGGAGAAGTTCAGAAGCGAGAGTACAAGGACCTGAAGCACCACGGCAACCAGCCAAACCAAGCAATGCTTTGGATACATTACGAGCGTAAAGGCGTGCTCGAGGGTTGTGCTTCAAATGTGGGGAGAAGTGGGGTCTGGATCATGTTTGCCCGGCAACAATACAAATGCATGTACTGGAGGAATTAATGGATTTCATGGGAGTATCTGAAACTGACCAAAGTGATAGTGTTGCTGTCGAGGAAACTGAAGAAACTGGCATGGCAATTTCGCTCCAAGCTTTGAACGGTAATGAATCATCAATCTTGCTACAATTGGCAGCAACCATTGATGGAAAAGAGGTGTTTATATTGGTGGATTCTGGTAGTTCGACCTCCTTCGTTAGCACTAAACTGGTTGGTAATTTACCCGGAGTGCAACCATTGGCCAAACCTACTCGAGTGAAAATAGCAAATGGTGCTGAGCTACAGTGTTCTGGTGAGCTACAGTGTTGTCGTTGGCAAACACAGCAGCAGGAGTTTCAGACTTCCTTCAAAATTTTACCACTGGGAGGTTTTGATGCAATTTTGGGAATGGAATTGTTAGAGGAACATAATCCACATATTGACTCGGTTACTGAGCAAATGACCTTTGTGCATGAGGGTAACCAAGTCAGTTTGCAAGGATATCAGATAGCTGTGAGTAAATGTGTTGCCATCTCTGCTATGCAACTGGATCAGATGATTCAAGATAAGGAGATAGAACATATGGTGTTCCTATGTAGAGAACCCACAGCTGAGCAATCAGGAGAACCAACAGCACAGAACACTGACCATATTCCAATGGAGGTTCAGTTGTTAGTCGATGAGTTCAATTCTTTGTTCTCAGTTCCAGAGGGGTTGCCACCTCGAAGGTCTTGTGATCATACTATTCCGTTGATAGCGGGTGCACAACCAATCAGCATTCGGCCATACAGGCATTCACTAGAGTCCAAAGATGAGATAGAAAAGCAAGTTGCAGAGATGCTGAGCAGTGGCATAATCCAACGGAGCACGAGTTCTCTTTCTTCACCTGTGATCTTGGTCAAGAAGAGAGGCGGCGAATGGAGAATGTGCATTGACTATTGTCGCTTGAATGCCTTAACAGTACCAACCAAGTTCCCAATTCCAGTAATTGATGAGTTGCTTGACGAGCTGACAGGGGCAAGTTGGTTCAGCAAATTGGACTTGCGTGCAGGGTATCACGCTCTGATACCAATTGTCAGTTTCCCGGGCCCATCTCCACACACTCACGTTGTGTTTAGACGTTTCCTGGCCCACGGCCGCGCACACAGCCCAACTATAAGAAGAAAGCCCACTTAATCCCAAAAGCCCGGACTGAAAGGTGGAGGGGACTCTTCCTTATAAGCTGGGTGTGGCCTCCTTACACTAGCGAGGTGGGACTAAAGTCACCGGCAACGCTTGGTACCTAACACCGGGCCGTTCATGATCCACTGGATCCGTCATCATCAAGGTCGCCTTCATCTCCGGGGGCTCTTTCGATGACTACTCCTCGGGCCCATGGCCACGGCGTCGTTTTCACCACAAGGGCGGTTGGCGCTGGTGGCTCTACGGCGCCAGCGTCGCCTCCGGCCAACGGTACGATCGATATCCACAATTCTCTAAGTTAGAATCACGCGGGGGGGGGGGGTGTGAATTCGTTCCGGTCAATGTTCCTGCTCCGCCACCGATGTCGTTTCTGGTTTTCGATGGCGAGAATCCGCTGCTTTGGAAGGATATGTCCGAGCAATACTTTTCTATTTATAATATACAAGAGTTATACTGGGTACACATGGAGACCCTCAATTTTTCACCAACGACAGCAGTGTGGTTACAGTCGGTTACGAAGAAATTGTTAGGTTGCAACTGGGAGAGTTTGTGTGGTACACTTTGTGTGCGTTTTGAAGGATTGACACCAACAATTGATTAGGCAATTTTATTCTAGTAAACAAGGGGGAGCTACAGTAGTATATAGAAGCTTTTGAACACTTGATGAATTTGTTATTGTCATATTCTGATGAGATACACCCTTACTTTTTCTTGATGAGGTTCGCTGGAGGCCTGCATTCGGATCTGCGAGCAGCTGTCGAGACCTCCAGATTTGGATTCAGCCTGTTCTCTGGCATTGGTTCAAGAGGAGGTGCACGAGGGAATACCGCAAGTCACAGGGAGGTATGCTAATCATGCTTATCGACCGGCACCGAGATATGCTCCTCCAATACAACACCAACAACAGTACATGCCCAGTCAGCCGGTGATTCCAGTGGACATGATAAGTTCAGAAGCAAGAGTACAACGACCTGAAGCACCGCGGCAACCAGCCAAACCAAGCAATGCTTTGGATACATTACGATCGTACAGGCGTGCTCGAGGGTTGTGCTTCAAATGTGGGGAGAAGTGGGGTCTGGATCACGTTTGCCCGGCAACAATACAAATGCATGTATTGGAGGAATTAATGGATTTCATGGGAGTATCTGAAACTAACCAAAGTGAAAGTGTTGCTGTCGAGGATACTGAAGAAACTGGCATGGCAATTTCGCTCCAAGCTTCCAACGGTAATGAATCATCAATATTGCTGCAATTGGCAGCGACCATTGATGGAAAAGAGGTGTTTATATTGGTGGATTCTGGTAGTTCGACCTCCTTCATTAACGCTAAACTGGTTGGTAATTTACCCGGAGTGCAACCATTGGCCAAACCTGCTCGAGTGAAAATAGCAAATGGTGCTGAGCTACAGTGTTCTGATGAGCTACAGTGTTGTCGTTGGCAAACACAGCAACATGAGTTTCAGACTTCCTTCAAAATTTTACCATTGGGAGGTTTTGATGTAATTTTGGGAATGGATTGGTTAGAGGAACATAATCCACATATTGACTGGGTTACTAAGCAAATGACCTTTGTGCATGAGGGTAACCAAGTCAGTTTGCAAGGATATCAGGTAGCTGTGAGTAAATGTGCCACCATCTCTGCTATGCAACTGGATCTGATGATTCAAGATAAGGAGATAGAACATATGGTGTTCCTTTGCAGAGAACCCACAGCTGAGCAATCAGGAGAACCAGCAGCACACAACACTGACCATATTCCAATGGAGGTTTAGTTGTTACTCGATGAGTTCAATTCTTTGTTCTCTGTTCCAGAGCGGTTGCCACCTCGAAGGTCCTGTGATCGTACTATTCCGTTGATAGCGGGTGCACAACCAATCAGTATTCGTCCATGCAGGCATTCACCAGAGTCCAAAGATGTGATAGAAAAGCAAGTTGCAGAGATGCTGAGTAGTGGCATAATCCAACGGAGCACGAGTTCTTTTTCTTCACCTGTGATCTTGGTCAAGAAGAGAGGCGGCGAATGGAGAATGTGCATTGACTATCGTCGCTTGAATGCCTTAATAGTACCAACCAAGTTCCCAATTCCAGTAATTGATGAGTTGCTTGACGAGCTGACAGGGGCAAGTTGGTTCAGCAAATTGGACTTGCGTGCAGGGTATCACCAGTTTCGTTTGCAGAAAGGCGAGGAATTCAAAACAGCATTCCAAACTCATTCAGGCCATTACGAGTACAATGTAATTTGGATTGGACAGGGCTCCAGCCACTTTTCAGAGTGCCATGAATACAACACTGGCAACTGTACTGCGCAAGTGTGCATTGGTTTTTCGACGACATCCTCATTTACTCGAAGTCATTGACTGACCATGTGCAGCACTTGCGGGAGGTTTTCTCACTACTGACACGTGATGATTGGAAAGTGAAGAGTTCCAAATGTTCTTTCGCTCAGAGACAGTTGTCTTACCTCGGCTTCATCATCAGTGGTTCTGGAGTATCTACTGAACCGGAGAAAGTACTGAAGATTCAGAATTTGCCAGTACCACGAACACTGAAAGAACTTCGTCAGTTCTTAGGGTTCGCATGCTACTATCGTAAATTTTTGGAATGGTTTGGAGTGTTGGCTCGACCCCTTACTCAGCTACTGAAAAAGAACGTGCCATTCATGTGGACGAGTATATGTGACACGGCATTTGCAGCTCTGAAAGACAAGTTGACAAATGCACTGGTTATGGCATTGCCCAACTTCATGAAGCCGTTTACAATCGAGACAGACGCAAGCGATCTGGGAATTGGAGCCGTGCTACAGCAAGAGGGGCACCCCATTGCTTTCTTAAGCAAGTCCCTTGGACCACGCAACAGGGGATTGTCCACTTACGAAAAAGAACTAATGGCGGTGCTACACGCAGTTGAGCACTGGGACAATACCTTCAGGCAGCTGAATTCTTCATCACCACAGATCAACGCAGTTTGGTGCACTTGGAAGAGCAAAGGTTGCACACACCATGGCAACATCGTGCATTCACCAAGCTACTTGGCTTGCGTTACCCGATTCGCTATCGCAAAGGAGCAGCAAATGGGGTTGCAGACGCGTTGTCACGTCGACTATGCACTGACTACGACACACTCAACGCAATCTCATACTGCACACCACTATGGCTGGATCAGATCAAGCTTAGTTATGTGAGCGATGTACATGCTGCTAAGCTGATTCAGGAAGTTTAGAACAACGCATACTCGCACAAGCACTTCTCGTTTCGCGACGGACTCCTGCGTTACAAGAACAAAATCTGGGTGGGTCACAACAGCGAGTTGCAACGAGTGATCATGCATGAGGGCCATGATACTGCCGTTGGTGGCCATTCTGGCGCGCCAGCAACCTACCAGCGCCTACACTCAGTGTTTGCATGGCCACGCATGATGGCCACAGTCAAGGAGTACGTGCACGAGCTGCTCCATTTGCCAACAAGCGAAACCAGATCACAATCGTTACCCAGGGCTTCTGGCACCACTGCCAGTTCCAACACAGGCGTGGCAAATGGTTTCGATGGATTTTGTAGAAGGTCTCCCAAGATCAGGGTGATTCGACTGTATTTTGGTGGTTGTGGACAAGTTCAGCAAATGCACTCATTTTATTCCATTGGCTCGTCTGTTTTCAGCACCGCAGGTGGGAGCATCTTACATGGATCATGTCTACAAACTGCACGGTATGCCTGAATCGATCATATCAGTCCGTGATCCAGTGTTCACTAGCAAATTCTGGCGCGAGTTGTTCCGGCAGACAGACACGCAACTGCGCATGAGCACTCCTTATCATCCCGAATCAGATGGACAAACTGAACGAGTCAATCAGTGCATGGAAACCTTCTTACGATGTTTCGTGCATTCATGCCCTCATAAGTGGAGCTCGTGGTTGGCACTTTCAGAATTCTGGTACAACACCACATGACACAGTGCGCTGGGAAGTTCGCCATTTAAAGTCATGTATGGGCATGAACCCAGATTTTGGGGCCTCGAAGCAGCTTCAACCTCACCAGTTACTGATGTTACCAAGTGGCTGGAGGAACGCAAGGAGATGACAACACTCATTCGTTTGCATTTGCTTCGTGCTCGTGAACGTATGAAGAGCCAGGCTGACAAGAACAGATCTGAGAGATCGCTTGAAGTGGGAGATTTGGTGTTCATCAAGCTGCAGCCATATGTGCAAAGTTCAGTCGCCAAACGAGCGTGTCACAAGCTCTCCTTCCGGTACTTTGGTCCTTTTCCTGTGCTTCGGCGCATTGGTCAGGTGGCTTACAAGGTGGCACTGCCAGAAACATCGTCGATCCATCCGGTGTTTCATGTGTCGCTGTTACGCAAGGCTCTGAAGTCTACAGACGAGGTATCACGTGTTCTTCCTTCTGATACTAACAAGTTCATAGTTCTTGTGCAAGTACTTGAACATCGGGAGAAGACGAAGGCCAACAGAGTGGTGGAACAAGTGTTGATCCGTTGGTCTGACGACGTGATGCCACCATCCTAGGAAGACCGAGACGAACTGAGTCGCGTTTCCCCTATGCAACGGCTTGGGGACAAGCCGTTTTTGAAAGAGGGAGGGATGTTAGCAGCGCTAACTATGGGCCGTGTCTCTCTGATGATGATGGGCCTAACCAGGCCACAAGACGCGAGCCGAGCAAGAGGAACAGGAAGCCCAACAAACAAGTCACTGGCGATGATTTGGCGACCTAGTATAAGAAAGTGGCGTGTGATCCAAGAAGTCATCGTCGATAACTAACCCCGGCGGCGGCGAAGAACTCTCTCTCCCACCTGACTCTATCTTCCCAACCCCTTTCCTGCTTCCAATTCAGTATGTGCTTGTATGCAGACATCTAAACCTGTATCCAGAACCACTATCGCTAGTAATACATCGGGAGAGTAGCGAGACGATAACACTGGTGTTGGGCAGCGCGGCATGTGGCAGGTGCGGGTGGCACCGGCGTCGTCGTGAGCGGGAGGCAGCCACGGCGTCGGCGCTGCCGTGGATGAAGCACGGCCGCGGGCTTCGACGTAAGGTACGTTGAGGCTAGGCGCCTAGGCATCTAGCTTTCCAATTTGCCAACGACGGCATAATAATTTGACTTCTCCTTTTGAAAGCAGGAGATTCGATCTATATTTGACGCCTGCTGATCTGGAATCCACGAACCGGCGCACGAGGGATTCCTCTTCTTACCTAGCTTCCTCCCCTTGAATGAGATAAAATTATTGGTGCCCAACAACGGTACTACTTTGGTTTATCTGTGTTTATGTTCTGTTGAGCCGTATTTCCTGCAATGATCTATTGCTGGCCTGGAGAAATTTATTTGAGTTAATGTAGGCTTTCTGGATATATTAATCTCCAATTTTGGATGTAAAGTTACCGACTAAATTATGATTTGATTGTTGATTAGTTATTTTATGCAATTAAAAGATAGTGTGTAGCACTGACAAGCACCACCGATGCTCCTAATGTAATTTCAGCTGTTAAGATTAAGGAGGAGGTAGCTCTGTGGAGTTTGGCAGGTTTAGGTGGGTGTACAATCTTGTCGCGAGAGTAGGCTTTTGTGTTGTGGTGTCGGTGTCTACGCTCATCGATTGCGATTGGAATCCCGCAGAATCTTGTAACAGTTTTGCTCTCCTCTATAAAGCTATGGTAGGCAGTCGCGTACCCTCTAAAAAGATGTAATTTCAGCTGTAGTGCTATACATCTTTCTACTAACTAGTCCATTTTGCAAAAAACGAAGTCTTATGCCGTTGTACTCTGTGATGTACAATACTTTTTGTTTTATTTTTATTTTCCAACTTAGTGGAAAATGAGTGCATGCTAGATGGCGGATTAGTGAAGAAATTTTAAAGTATATGTCATGGAGCACCAATCATTTCACCTTGGTTAAGCTTGTAGTCCAACTTTCTTCAGATTCTGAACACTTACTTAAATTGTGTATCCTATGGCGTTGTTCTCCTGAAGTTAACATGTAAATTATGTGCATTCATAAGCTACGTGTTGCACTGATTGCCTGCATTCGACCAGTTATTTCAGGCATAACTAAACTTCAAGTTTAGTACTCAAAATTTTATTTTATGAATCCATGGATATTTAGTGGTACATTAAAATCTGGAAATGGATGGAGGGTAACCTTAAGATGTACATGGCTGTTTGCGAGGAACAATTGGATTAGTTTTATTGCAAAACAGAGGCTGCTTGCCGTTTTACTTAACAATCTGCAAGAATATGAAACACAGTTGTACATGTCCATCAGAATCCATATATTACTTGGCAATGAAGATTGGAGTAACTTGCAGCCTATGGGGAAGGCCAATTCTTTTGATATTGGAAAAAAGCATAACAACTACTGACGAAACTGGTTGTTAGTCACCCAGAGAACTAGAATGCTCTTGCTTCGATTACATTAATCTTGGTATTGACATTTTGTGTTCATTTTCTCCTCATGACATTTTGGGCAAAGATGACACCAGTTAGTTGCAACTGTTCTATTTATTTTTTACCGTGTTCCAGTATGTTACTTTATTAAAATATCGTGACATAATGTACAGCATGTCTACTGTTTCTCCCATTTTTAAACCATGTTGCTCTGAAACTTTTCTTTCAGTCTGAGATATGGCGTCCCTTGCAACCTCGTAAATGTACTGCATGTTGTACAGTGCAATCTTTTGTATTTTGCTTGTCAAATTGAGTGTATATTGAGTTAATGCTAGATGGGGGACTGGGGCAGAACTTGTAAAGTTCATGTTACGGATTTATTTGTATCACCAGTAGCTATAAGCGACTCAATATTCGTAAACTTTGCCTGACAATTATTTTTCTATTTAGCACCTTCTGATTGGCTTCGGCGACGGGCAGCAGTGACTGTCTTCGTTGGGCGTGTGGCTTTCCCATTCTAGATTTAAGTTGGTCCGAAAGGTTGAAGTAGGCAATTTGTTAATTTCTTCATGTGTTTCCATACATGGATATGTTAATCTGTTCCTTTATTTTCTAATGGCTGAAGTTAATTTACAAAAAATGCTAGGTGTCTCACTCCAAAAATCTGTCCTCAGTTCGGATTGCAGACTACACGATTATATGACACACAACTATTGTCCATCAGTCCATGTGTCTGATGTGAATGTGGTACCTGAAGAAGTTTCCATGGCCAGTTTGCCCGCAAAGCGTACCACGTTATCTAACGTAATTCCGGCTTTCGTGTCATTTTGTTTGTTTACCCTTTCTGGATGTATCTTACAGAAATTTGCTGCTATTTCATGCATCAAATGAGAACTACTGAACTAGGAAACAAGGAAGACATGACTTATGCTCTCAACTAGCAATTCTGGCAAATGGAAAGAAACTAGCATGTTGTCAATTGTTAACAGTAATACGTCCATCTTTTTCACTCCACAGATGATCATGCCATCTGGAGAATGTAATTCGTTTTTTTGTCTTTTTGGTTAATGAGGCAGATTGTTGTTCTTTCTTTAGAGAGGGTAGGCAATTCATAAGGAAACACGTTTGTACATCACCGGATCTTATTTACTACTACAATGCTACCAGAGTTAATGCAGTCAGCTGAAGGAGATGCAGATATTGGCAGTATTTTTACGTCGCTGGTGCAGCGCGTGCCAACTGCATGTGCATGTGTCGTTTTCTTAAGTTGGCTGGTAATAAGCGCACGGCCGGAGTTTATGGCACAGGCTCGGGTGGGGTTTCCCACCGCTGCATGATGGACGGACGGTTTCTTAGGATGGGCGGGATTGGGACGTGGGTTGAAACGTTTTTTCCAATTCTTTCTTAACTCGGGCTACTCGCACGCAGATTGCCTCATGTGGATTGGACTGGGTGTACAGTCACTCAAATAGCGCTACCCTTAGAATAATATTCTCAGTTTTCTCATATTTGTATGCATCTAAACGTGGTTTTACTATGTATTTTCAGTTTTATTTTCATATTTATATGCATCCAAACATGTTTTACTGTGAATTCACTCAGTTTAATCTGTATGTAATCCATATTGTAATATCTAAAACATCTTATAATTAAAAACATAGGGAGTATATGTTAACTAAAGTGGGGGCGTCCCATCCATAACAAACGTTGATGTTTGAACTGTAATCTTAATCCCTTAGAAGACAATGAACATACAAATGCAACATAAGGGGCGGAAATATGGTACTCCCTCTGTTTCTAAATATAATATGTCTATTTCAAATATGATCTAATAAGGATTAAAATATGTGAATATACAAACTAAAATAAGTTTAGATACATGTGAATCTGAAAAAAGTTAAAGATCTTAAAATTAAAAAAAATTACTCCTAGACACCGTTATTTCGTGTCCTCCCAGATACACTAAACTTTTGCGTCTTTGCTTTACCATTACAATTTAGTGGTGATTTGTTGCAACGCACTGTACGAACTAAAACGGAAAGGTTGATCTTTATGCATTATTTGGCTGTTGTAATTCCATAGTCCAACCCTACTTTTTGCTGGTTTGAAATGTTGGCACATAAATAAGGGCTAAATTAAGTTCTGCTGCTTCATGACGGAACCCGTTTATGTAACTTCTATCTGTTCTTTTCTATGGTGCTTCATAACACAACATATCTCCGCAATAAACATCACACAATATGATGAGAAAACAATGCATGACGACATTACAATCACGTCCATATAACTGGTCAAACATTTAATATATTGTGCATGTAATCTTAGTGCTAGCACAACCAATTTCCCTAGTCTGTAGCTAGATCACACTGTTTCGGATCCCTCCTCGGTCTGTGTGGTATCGGGTGTGCCGACTACTTCTCATGGAGTATATGTAATCATCATCAATACACATGCATGTGTCGTGTATTCGTAATTCTGCTAAATTTTGTACACAGGTGAAAGGGTAAGATGGTCAATTATGAACAAAGGTAAACATTCCGTTTTCGTTCGCACGGTGTGTTCCGGTAAATGACAATGAAATTATAATGGTATTTAACAAAGACATAAAAGTATAATGTGTTTGGGTAAAAGACATGAAATAACGGCGTCAGAGCAAATTTTCTCATTTTAAAAGGAAGGGAGTATAATAGCAGAAAATGGTAAAGTAGTAGCACTACTCTTTCGCTAACAGTTCCATATCTTCAGACACCGAGAACATGTTTTCCCAGCAGTCAGCAAAATCTAGTTGGTCACAACTTACAAGAGATTCCATCTCTTATGGCATGTATCACAGTCTCAGAGAAGAGTAAAATCCATCCATGGTCCTCGGACTTGTGTCGAAAGCTCACTTTGGTCACTATACTAAAATTTTCCTCAGTTCGGTCACTATATACACCATGTAAGTGATTGTACGGTCACTGGGAAATCGTATAGCTCTGTATGTGACTAAGTCAACCGGTCAACAACTCGAACTAACGTGTGGGCCCATATGACAGTGGCACTACATTTGACTAATCTCCCATGGCCACCCGAGAAAGACTTGCCGGCGCCCCGGAGGAGCTTGTCGCTCGCGTGCAGGGCGCTGAATCCACTGGCACCATCCTTCTCCACCGTCATCATGCAGGAGAAGCGCCAGACCACGCCGACATACGTCGCTCCGGCTAGGTACACGCCGCCACCTAGAAGCAGGCCAGCAGCGGTGCTGTCCACGGAAGGAGGACGGAGAAGGCATTGCGGGTGTTGGCGGCTTCACGCGCCAAGACGACGGGCCCTGGTGCGGACGAGACAGGAGTCGCCGCGGAAGACAGAGACGAAGTACTTGGCGAGGAACCTGAGGACATCACGGAGGTCGCGCGTGACGGAACGGACGTCGTGGTCGGCGTTGGCGGCGAAGCCGGAATAGCGAGGGGCGACAGAAAGGACGCATAATGTAGAGGAAGGTGGCATCCGAGAGAATGCGTCTACGTCGTCGAGTCCGCGGGCCGCGACCAACCGTCTACGAGCTGGGCATATCGCAACAACATACTAGTAAAAGTAGTGCCACTGCCAGGTCGGCCCCACATGTCAGTTCTAGCTATTGACCGGTTGATTTAGTCTTATACAGAGCTCTACGATTTCTCAGTGACCGTATAATCACTTACATGTGTATATAGTGACCGAACTGAGCAAAATTTTAGTATAGTGACGAAAGTGAGCTTTCGACACAAGTCCGACGACCATTGATGGATTTTACTCTTCAGAGAATGGCAAGAGTAACACTGTACGCATTGTTTTGTCACACTTTTGCAGTTTGCACAGCCATGTGAAACTATACTACTACTCCTGCCTAGCTTTGGAATTAGCTAGTGGGTCTCTTTTGGTCTTTCATGAGCCAGTTCCTAACCCAGTTCATCTACCTCTTCCTCTTCCGGGGGCTCATTGTCCATCTTCTCTTCCGACTCTGCTGCTTCCTTCTCTATCGACGACTGCCTTGATGATTTCTGCAGTGAACAAGCACACACCGAGTTCAGGCATAGCATTTAATTTTAATACCATGCCAAATAGTAGCTAGCAGTAGCACCAACAGAAAACATCAGAACAGGCAGAATATAAATTTAGTGTTGCATTTATCCGTAGGTCAGGGAACTTCAGCATGTTGGTAGTTACCTTTTTTTAATACCCGAAAAGGCCATTGAGCTGATTTAATTAGCTTGCTAATACAAACACACAATACTTCCATATTGGCGAAGCAGATATTGACTCGAGAACGAAATTAGTAAATTCCACATTAACCCCCCTTTTGTCAGTTTGAGTGCCCCATCTTGTAAAGTTTCTAACCAACTCTTCTGCAGTAAGAATTTGGAACATCATACCGATTACCTTGGCTGCCACATATGACATATCTACGGGTACTATGGCATATACTCGCACAGAACGTTAATTCCAAACCATCAACGGAATTCAGCAGACTACATTTGATATAAGTACATATAACGGGATCAATAATTGATTGAAACATGCATAATTTCCATACGTATTTAAAAGAACAGGGAGAGGAACTCAAATCCCATCTACTGGTACTTGGTAGTATATTATAGACATCAGGTTACGGGCCCATACGGATATAAGTACTTGGTAGTATATTACGGAGAAGCTGTACTCAAATCCCATCGCCGCGGAACACCTGAGGACATCACGGAGGTGTTGTTGCTTACCCAAGAATTATACAGCTTCCAGCCATCTATCACAATTTCTGCGACCCTCAGTGTACTGCAGCACAGAGTAAATCATCATGACCAGTGGATCACATTTGAGATACTGAACGATATCACCAGAAACAGAATTGCAAGAAACAAAGGTTTTGAGGCCAATTTTATGAGGCAAAATTTAGCTTACCAGCAGAGCAAGGGGTACCAATTGGCTCTCATCCAAACCCCCAGACTTTCGCTTTCCCTCGGAGACGGAGAAGGCCAGTCCTGAAAACCGCCGTGCCGGTACTTGTAGCCGCTTCCCCAATCCGAGGAAGAGTCCCCGCCATAGCCATAGCCATAGCCAGTCGACGCCGGGGTGGAGCGGAACTTGCCGCCGCCGAACCCGTAGCCCTTCCAAGACGAGGAGGAGGGGTAGGAGGGGAAGGTGCGGAGGTCATACTCGGCGCGGAGGCGGTCGTCGTAGAGGACGTGGTAGGCGTCGTACGCCTGGCGGAAGCGGCGGGTGGCCTCGGCGCGGGTGGCGGCGTCGGCGCGGGCGTGGCGGTCGGGGTGGTGGAGGAGGGCGAGGCGGGAGAAGGCGGCCTTGACCTCGGCCTTGCTGGCGTCCCGCCGGAGCCCCAGCGTCTTGTAGTGGTCGGTCTCCCCGCCCATCGCCGCCGAGGTGGCAAACCGCCGTTTCCCCAGTCCACGAGATCGAGACTTTCGTGACGGTCCAGGGGTCTCTCTCGTTAACGGGAACAATTTTAATTCGACATAAAGTTTTTCCCCTACTAACCGGATGGGTCGAGGAGCAGCGAATGGTGAAAAACTACATGAGACGAAACTTTAGAGCAAAAAATAAATATATTTCGAAAATAAATTGAATTTAACCCTTTTCAGTAGCGCTAATTTCGGGGTGGTGTGGTACCCTTAGGCCTCAGCCCATCGCTCGGAGTCCTATGCTCCTATGCCCGTAAGCAGATCTCCTCGCAAATGCTGACTCACAATAACAGAAATGTAAAACGGATCTGTAAAAGATCGAATTTGGGCGCGAACGATTTTGCTTTTATCGCAATTTCTTCTCTACGGAAGAGTTCACCACCAAATTGAACATAATGTACACTAAGTTCAAAAGTAATCTAAACTCGTCGCTACCCTACCCTACTGCCAAAAATTGGCTCACCGGAGCCTCTGGTGCGGCGGCGACGAGCTTCTTGCGGCGAAGAGCTTCAGTCCTCGTCGCGGCGGTGCTCTGCCTTCTTCTCCTTCCGTAGCAGGATGAGGGAGAGGATGCAATCCACCATCTCGACGGGGACCGACTCGAGAAGGTCGAGGGCGTCCGGTTGAAAAAGATCGAGCGTCAGCTCGAGCATGTCGAGGCGCACGGCGGTCTCGCTCTCGCTCTCCGTCTCGCGGCGGACCTTCATCTCCCGTACGAGGCGCGCGGCGGTGACCTTCGAGCTTTCCTGAATGCCGCGGTGAACCCTCTCGCGGTCGAACTCCTCCACCTCGCGGCGGTAGCACGACCACGGGACCTCCTTGTCGGCTTGCTCGAATTTCTTGATGAGCCGCTTGCGACCGGCGTCGACGCGGACGAGAGTCTTCCGATTCGCGGCGGAGAAGTCCCCGAATCGGTCGCCACGGCCCCGTAGATTCGACCGCGCCCTCTTAGGTGCCATCACGCGGCGGCGGCGGCGTCCTACACTACGTCTCCGGTGGCGTATTGCTCGTCGGAGTTGAAAGGGCGGCGGCGCGGATTGCTCGTCGACGGTGCGGGTGGATAAGGATTTTAACCTACAAATGTGCCCCAGTCCGTCATAAATACGGATGGACGCGCCGCCTCGACGGGCGCCCTTATCGCGTTTGAGGGCCGGTTCACGTTCACGGGTTCTGATATGGGTCAAAATAAGCATCGGCCCATGAAGTCTCCGGAGTTAGATGCTCTAAGAGCATTTGTATTACATGTGGGTCATTTGGTCCCTGTTCGGACGGTTTTTTGCAACGACGCTGCTCACAGTATCTAATTTTTTTGTAAACCATAAATTTGACGGATTTCATATAAACTTTACGATATTTTTACACATTTAATGAAATTTAAACCTACATCACAAAACTAATCTAATAGCGGTTGTAGTTGAAGACGGTGTAGGCCTCCTCCTCCTCCTTGATGTCGGCGTCGGCGCCGCCGCTGCTGGTCCCTCTGTCGTCGTCCTCCTCCTTTACAATAATTGAGAATGTCCGTGTTGTGAGAATGCATATGTGCCATGTCAAAACGGTTCTAGATATTCAGTTACAACTACAAAGGCTTTCACAATAATTCTAGCCACACACTTTTATAATTTTAGCAAGTCATTCATCGAAACACGGAAATCTTATGAAGGAAGCTATTGAGCAACAACTAGAACGGCTTTCCTTGGTAACATTTACAAATTTTGTATGTCTACTCTTGTTAGTAGATCGAAGAGTAATCATGAGAAAGACAGAAGACATGTTAAATTATCATCTGACTATATGAACTGCATAGCTATAATTATTCGTTTTATCTCCGTCGTTTGTGCTAGTTGTTCAGTGTTGGTGGGTTCAGCTTGTACTCGTTCCTTGTAAGGCTTTTTGCCAGATTTGTTGAATAAAAGTAATAAAGTGGCCGTATGCATCATTTTGATGCAGAGGCTGGGTGACCCTTTTCTAAAAAAAAAATTATTCGTTTTATCTTTCTCACCCGGCTCCATCCATGACTTGTGCACAGTAGACAATACACGCGAGCAAGGAAGTGGAAATTACTAGTACTCCGTACTAGACTAGCCGAAATATGCACTTCTTCTTTTCCCATTCTCGTTTCGTTCTTCCCCACCGTTGCTTCCTCGTTTTTTAATGGTTTCCATGGCTTCTCCGATGGATCCCAGCACCACCGAAATAACATATGCCCTGCAGTACAAAGTTAACGTCACAGGCCATCGGAACTCAGACTGAATTAATTAGCGTTGGGGATGATTTTTCATTGCAGAAACTCATGTGATGATGGATGGGCAAATAATCAAGGTTGCACGAGCACGATAACAAGCACAAGAAACGAAGTTACTTACCAGGCCAAGATTTTCCCGAGTTTAGCTCCCCCTCCCGGGCGAAGCGGAGGTGGCCTGTAGTTCCGATAACCGCCACCATAGGACGAGCTTGTGCCGCCGTGTCGATGCTGCCCGTGGTCATTGGCAGACGAGTAGGAGGAGGTCCTGTAGCCACTCGAAGCCGTGGAGGAGGAGGAGCGACGGAGGTTGCGGTCGTAGTCGCCGCGGCTTTCGTAGTCGGAGAGGACGTCGTAGGCTTCTTTGGTCTGCAGGAAGCGGCGAGCGGCTTCCGCGCGGGCGGCGGCGTCGGCGTGGCTGTGGTGGTCGGGGTGGTAGCGATGGGCGAGCCGGAAGTATGCGTTCTTGATGTCGTCCTTGCTGGCGTGGCGATGGACACCCAGGGTCTGGTAGTGGTCCCTCATCACCGCCGCCGCCGGCCGCCGCGTTTGTTGCGAGCTCTCCGCAGTCCGCACTCTGCTTCCTCTCCAAGGTTTGGTCGGTCCGCGGGCGAGGAACAGAGGATACGATGGATTCGAGCGGAGCCTTGGAGGAACGGGCGACTAGTATTGAAGGGCGCCAGTATTATTTCTACAAGAATTCAAATTCGAATCCGACACACAATGTGTACGTTTTTTTAGGGGAAAATGCGTATGTGTATTGCAGTATAACTAGTTCTTTGGACGAAATTATAAGTTTACAGACAATTCCTTTCTTTCTTTGGGCAAAAGTAAATTCATGCAACTTGGAGAAAGCCAAAGAGAATAGATAAACTAGCATTCCTAACATTGTGAGTCTCAGAACTAATTTTTAAAACATAAATCAAGAACTACCTATAATAACGTTCATGCAGTCTAAGGCCTCCTTTGGATCAAAGGATTTTTCACTGGATTTTCACGGGATTTCATTCCTTAGGAAAGTTTCCTACAAAAGCGTTTGGTTCACAGGTTTAAGTCACTGAAATTCTTGAGGATTGGCTTGCTACGGTACGGATTCCAGAGGAATTTTAGCATTAGGTCGGACCTCTCGGAAAACTTCCTGGCGCGAAAAGGAGGCGTTCATGCAGTGCGCTCACGTCAAAACAGCCTCGCTGGTTCGTGTCGCTCGAGGCAAACACATCACACGTCCCTGTCAGTAGCTAATTGAATATCACACAGTAAGAAATGTCAATATTTTAATGATTGGAATTTCTATACTATTCCTACGGTGCAACCAAAGGTGATTCAGTTGTCAATTCCTCTGGTTTAGCATTCCTTAGGATCGGCTTTGTCATGCACTTGAATCCTCTATTTTTCCTTTTCCCTTAGTTTCAAAATCCTACAATCCAAAGATGGCCTAACTGAACCAGGATTTTTCTTGCATCCAACCTGTCTTGGTGCATAGTTTCAGCAGTTCAGGCAACCAAGAAGTTTGTACCCATTTGATGTATTACCAAATCCAGAAATTTTTGTTAGACGTGCCTTTACATTTTCCAAGGAACATGTCAGGAACACCCACTTGTATATCCAAAAGTAACACAGCAGATGTTCAGAAAACCAACAATGTCTCAAGCTCAAACCCTCTGTTGCAACAGTTAACTACATCAGCACAAACAAAGATACAAAATACAACCAATTTCACCGAGATATTCACCTAGTCTGGATTCCTGGGAAAGCCAAAGGCGGCTGGATCACCGACAGATGGACTGATAGATCTTTATACAACAACTCGTGTACAACGGTTAGAACCTTCGAGGACAACGGACAATTTGTTTCGCACAAAATGTAGGGAACTTCACTTGCTATCTACTGTGTATTCCTCTATGGACCAACGAGTTTCCTGTGCACATGTGCATGGAGAGAATGCTCATCACCGTCATGGTGATGGAACACATATGTGAGAACGCCAACTAGGCACAGCACTGAGCCGACGAGGATCTTGTCATAGCGTTCCACCCAATGAAACTTGATATGGCTAGCACCATAGAATGAGAGGGCCACCAGGGATGTCATCACCGTGATAGTACTGCGTGCATAAAGAAAAATGCAAGTTACATAGTAATACATAGATTAAAAAAAGGATAAAATCGTATAAAGTTTATAATACTCCACTAGCGTTATTGATTCAACACAAAGCTTCACGGAGAAAATTTAAGAAAAACACTATCGTGCGTTTATCTTCTCATTTTTCGATCAAAATCAAGAAATAAATCTTGCCTTCCAAATCGAAATTACGTTTTTCCACACAAAACTTGCATTATAATTGATTATACGATTTCATGTATACAAAGAAAAGCCAAGGACATGATAAATAATATTGGTTTAATGTTTCTACTATTGTTCTTTTTTGTTTGAACTAGCCAATTGCCTGTGCGCTACTATGGGTGAACGTCCCTGTCAATTCCATGCATCTCGTGACCTATGATGACTAAACAGTCTAACACTACATATCCCTCAGAATGTTGTGTAGTCAGTTTTGAAGATCGCAAAGTTGAAAGAAAACAACTAATCAAAATAACCTAAAATCCAAATGGTACTACACTAGCCAAGTTACCAATCAGTGTACCATCATGCCAAAAAAATCTTGACAATCCTACCATTGTATAAATACTACCATAGTGTCATGAGACATAAGCGGTTGTATTAGTTCCGCAATCTTACTGATCGTAGATGTACTGTACATGAAGCTTTATGCTCAATTTGTCTACTCCAGTGTTTCACGTGTCCTAAGTTCAAACCATGCTCAGAGCTCACAGGCATATAAGATGATATGCATCCCATCAAAGATGGAGCGTTTATTCCATGCCTAAGGCTGTTATGGCTCCCTGAAGATTCAAGGTAGTGAGTAGTGACAGCTTAAGCTTCAGAGCCATCTTTAAGTTTCAGACTCGACCAGTCTCAACACATTGGTGGAAGCTTAAATATTGCATACAACAGTACTATAGTGTTCAACTACCCATACATGTAACAGCTGCAATTTATGGAAACATTACACATCAACATGGTCATGGAGGCTCGAAACAGAACTATCTTGTACTCCCTCCGTTCTGAATTAATTGACTCAGATTTTGTGCAAGTTGTACTAAATCTGAGTCAATTAATTCAGAACGGAGGGAGTATTACATAGCCACGCTCCCACAAATACAATATGATTAGCTTATTTAGTATGTACCTTAAATCCGGAATCATTTATGAATAGAAGCATTAGCTAACAATAAATAGGTCAAACTCGTAAAGAAATATCTCAAAAGAAAAGATTGCATAGGGAAACAATGAGTGAATATCTTTTGAAATTCCTCCTTTTGTCCAAACATACTCTCGGTATAAGTACAACTTCAGTTAGGTGATGCTTTCATGATTGGTGCAAAAAAACTTGAACTAAGAATCTTATTAGAGGCCTGCCTATTATTTTAGCGCAATGATAAAACAGAACTCTTTAAATGTCGAGTGTCCATAAGCCAAAACAACTGAAAACAGTAGGAGAGGTTGATCACCTGAACAGAAGTACAATGATCGCGAGAATCATCATCGAAGATGAGTTGCCAACAGCAAGAAACACTGGAAGAGTAGTTGCACAGGGTGATAATGCAGGTACAAGTACAAGACCAGCGACTGCCATCTTCTCCATTGGATGATTATGAGCATGGCTATGACCACCTTTTCCCAATGCAAACAACAGAATATAACCTGCTCCAAGAAAAATTAGCAACAGCGAGGCAAGTTTATGCACTGTTTCCTCGCCCGCTATTGTATTTGCCATAGTAACTGCGGTTATCCCAAGAAGAGCGGTAGATACAACATGAAGGACAGCTCCAAACGCAGCTGCAAAGTTTGGAGTATTTTATTAATTATGTAGGTATAAAAAGAAAGCATGGTGACAAAGTACCATCACTAATGTACACATAATACACAGTATGATAATATTTCAAAAAATAAGGGTAACGTAATGAACAAGTATCCTGCCATGGTGAAGTGAAATAACATAGCTATAAGTCATGAACAGGAAACTAATGAAGGAGAAAAAGTCTTATTTATAAGCATTTAGAACATGGGCCATAGAATGCATATACGCTGCAAAAAGCATGTCTAGTCACTGCAAAAAGCATTCTTAGTTATACAGTTGTACAGAGATAACAAACTGAGGTGATTGTGGTGTCCTAGTTCATGAGTATCTGTAATTTCATTCCAACCCATGGATCATGATTACAACAGACGGTAACTAGTCTAATAAGACACAAATTCGTTCATACAACCATGCGGAGGGAGTGGCGGAAGCCTGAGGAAGCAAGCGTCGGCCAGACAAGGCCATCAGAATGCCCCAAATTGTTCAGGCAGTGCTCTGGGGTCTCAATGTAGCACACCGCAACTCCATCATTTCCTTTCTCTATGCTACAACGAGCTAGTGATTCAGTTCAGCCACCGAGGGCCCTTTCCCTGCGCTAAATAAACCCTAACCAGGCATCGCCCCTATGTTGTAGATCCGGGAGTGGTGAACAAGAGTAAACAGCAACCGCGGGGACATAGTAAGAAAAATGGGCGGCGGGGGTGGTTACTGACTGACGAGGAGGGTGCGGGAGAGCGGCCAGCGCTGTGCGCGCCCGACGATGGAGAAGGGGAGCCAGTGCGTGGGGATGAAGGAGTGCAACAGCGACACCGTCGCGATGCCCCCGATCGTCGACGCCTCCTCCGCGGTCCACTGGAATCCGCCCAAGCCCCCGCCGCCAGAAGCGTCCATCGCCTGATACCCCGACCCGCCGCCGGTAGCCGAGCTGCGGTGGCCCCTCCCCTTTTACGGTTTAATCTCTCGCCACCTCGCTTAGTCTCCGGTGCAGCCCGGCCGTGTAGTGGGAGATCTGGCGTCTGGGAGGGGGGCGACTGGAGTGCTTGCGAAGCGGGGGAATGGTGCGGTGAGGATTACCGGGCAAACGACCGAGGGTGTGGGATCTTGTCTCCTCCCGTCCTCCGGTCGCGTTTGTGCAATTTTCACTTTTCTTTTCTCTTTCTTTTCCACCTAGACCTAGTTGACCACTTGGCAACCATGTCTCATGCTTACTTGGCACAGACACCACAGTCCACATGAAGCATAAAGTAGAATGAAATTGGCTTCAGTCTTGTTGACATTTTCCTTTCTTTTAAAATT
Organism: Poa annua; assembly: GCA_026929855.1. Classification (NCBI taxonomy): domain Eukaryota; kingdom Viridiplantae; phylum Streptophyta; class Magnoliopsida; order Poales; family Poaceae; genus Poa; species Poa annua. The sequence continues at coordinate 27,609,691 of CM049428.1, read as the reverse complement.
TAAACCATGCATCACTTCTCCAAATATTAAAAAAAAAGAGTAAACCACACCAGCGGTCCTAATTTTTTTCCCACACATTCACTTTAGTCCTAGTTTTTTGAAATTGCACAGATAGGTCATAAATCTTTCGTAAGTTGTTCATCGGAGGTCCTAAATCGGTTTGACCCGTGTTGAGCAGTGCCACGTCAATAGTGGGGCCTAGGAGGATCTTGCATATTTGCCCATAGACCTCGTGGTCGTATTTCATCTGAAACAGGTCTCACACTTCCTCTTCTTTTTCTGAATCAGATCGAATCCCATCCCTATCGCGCGTAGGGGAGAGAAAACAACAAATGTCGTTGGGCGCACCGTCCCACGTCCGGCCTGCCGGCGGCAAGGCGCTCATTCTGCTGCCCTCGTAGCAGCCCCCATCTCCGCTTCTTCCTCTACCCCAACTCGTTGCCCAACGGCAAGCAAGTGCAGACTCTGTTTAGGAAAAGAATACAACCACAGGGCCTATTTGAAAAATAAACGGTGATTGGTATTCCTCCTAGGTCCCACTATTGACGTGGCACTGGTCAACGCGGGTCAAACCAATTTAGGATCTCCGATGAGCAACTTACAAAGATTTAGGTCCCATATGTGCAATTTCAAAGAATCGGGACCAAAGTGAAGGTACGAGAAAAGAATTAGGACCGCTGGTGCGGTTTACTCTTAAAAAAAGTCAATCAAAGATGTTTCACAAGAAATCCAAATATTCGCCCCGTTCGAATCCAGCTCGATGTGGCCCAAAATCCACGCTTCCACAAGAATCGTACTCTCGAGCTTCGCCATCAGCGCCACCAAGTTCGGCTCTCCTCCCTGTCGCCTATAGTTGCCATTCTTTCCCCACGAGCGCGGAACAGAGAGCGTGGATGACAGGCAGTGGGTCCACACGGTCCTCCGGCGTGGACCCAACTGCCCAACCAATCGTCCGTTACTTGCCTCTGTCTCGCCCCGTCATGTAGACTTGACAGTGGGGCCTAACGGTTAGAAAACATGTTAAGACAACTAATCTCACAAACCAGTGCTCCATGTCACAACATATCCCTGACGTGGGGCTACTCTTCGACTACCCCACGGTGAGGCTACCTGGGCCACACCAAGGTTATGGAGGCCCACAGAAGGCCCACTAGCTAGGGGTACCATGTGACCTAGTCCTAATCGGTTAGGTCATACAACTTGTCATATCTGTAATTGCCATCGGCACCTTTCACCCGATACCTGGTCTACCTATAAAGGCCAGGAGGGTTGCTCGTCCAAGGGACACACTCATAGCCGCCACCATAAACCCTAGCGAGATTGCAATCTCGCCATTGTAATCACTACTCGTCATCAATACCAGACAAGCAGGAAGTAGGGTGTTATCCTCCGGGAGCCTGAACCTGGGTAAACTCCCCGCTTGTTAGCCGTCGTGATCACCAACGCTTCTCTCTCTCCCCCTCAATCAACCCGGGGTGGACAGCCCAGGGATTTGTCGAGTTTCACCCTCGTCAATCCCAAAGCGTGGTGGTTTTTTACACTTGCCTCAAAATCGATGCTAAACTGACACCTTCGCCCCAAATCTGGTGGTTCTTAGTCATTTTCTCCAATTATTCTAAAGGAAGAATGACAACTGTTCATGGAATGTTCCTCGATAAAATTACTACTTCCATGATGCAGAGAAAGAAAGAGTTACCGTGTGCCCACTGTTGGGTAACCGGGAGATAAGTATCCATCTTAACTCTGAAGTTAGGGGTGTTAAAACACATGTTTCGCTACCCCTACTAACTTTGTCAAAACAATTAAGAAAATAGGATTTCCGTTGATAGTAAAATCGTATATGAGGACTTCAACAATTTTAAGACTTGATCCGCGTTCCAGTTTAATTTTAAACGTGCTCTTAGGATGTACTCCCTCCGTTATGAATTAGTTGACTCAGATTTAGTGTAAGTTATACTAAATATGAGTCAATTAATTCAGAACGGAGTGAGTACATGTGTGAGTTCATATAGCTGAGTGTATGCACACTTATGTAAGCATATGTGTTTATACCGTGTTTAAAAATAAATGAATGAAAAATATATGTCCTTTGGTGCCAAAGAAACACTCATCAAATCTATATCCAATCTATTTCTACTTATGCTAGGGGTGTTTAAGTTTCCCATGGGCCTTCTTGAGGATTTTGAACAAATTATTCGGAATTTTCGATGGGGAGATGAGCAAAATAAAAGGAAGATACACTGGATTTCTTGGGACTAAGCCAAAGTCCCAAGGCGGCACTGGTTTTCGAGACTTGCGGATGTTCAACCAGGCCCTTCTAACTCGGCAGGCTTGGCGTCTCATTCATTTTCCTAACAGTTGATGTGCTTAGCTTCTTAAGGCTCGGTATTACCCATCTGGTAACTTGATTGACACTTCTTTTATTCAAAACCAATCACAAACGTAGAAAGGAATTGTGCATGGTCTGGAGCTGCTTAAAAAAGGTATTGTATGGAGGATTGGTGATGGTACGAAAGTTAAAATATTTCGAGATAATTGGATTCCCAGACTGGGCTCGCTTAAGCTGGACGGCAGAAGAGGTTCAGCTCGTATTAAATGGGTTTCAGAACTGATTGATCAGAACACCAGGACGTAGAATGAGGATTTAATTCGTAGTTGCTGTTGGCCCCACGATGCTAACGCAATTCTGAGCATCAAACTTTCTGGTCGTGCTGTTGAGGATTTTCTAGCATGGAGTGTAGAGAGCAATGTGCTGTTTAGTGGTACGATCAGCTTATACGTATTGGGCAATCTAGTGTGGAACCTCTCGGTGGTCGGAAAGTTTGGGATGTAATTTGGAAGGCGCAGGTTCCTCAAAAACTGTGAGTGTTTGCGTGACGGGTTGCAACTGATTCTTTAGGTGTTCTCGCAGCGGTGACTTGGGGAATTTCTACGGTACTTCCGACTTGTTCCATATGTGGTCGCGAGAGTGAAGACGTTCACCATGCAGTCGTTCGCTGTACCTTGGCGAGAGCTCTTCGTAACGAGCTAAGAGATCATTGGAACCTAACGGAAGAGCATGATTTCATGCAACACAATCAAGAATGGCTTTCAATCTTCTTACCATGGCAACGTCAGAAGGCTGAAGTAAGATCATTTTTCTCCTTTGGCGGGCGTGGCACCACCGAAACAACATTGTTCATGGTGATGGAAAAGCTTCTATCTCGACATCCTTGCAATATTTGGTGAATTATCATGCGACCTTCTTGGCTGCGACAGGTGCCGGTGATGTTGAGCTTCTTAATGCTCTGACATGGTGTTTACCAGCTGATGGGATAATAAAGGCAAATGTTGATGCAGGCTGGGATTCAACCTCAAAAGTTGGCGGCATTGGTATTATTATTCGTGACCATCATGGTATAGTGCTGCTCACTGAATGGAAAATTGTCAACTCTTGCGGTAGTGCCGCGGAAGCGGAGGTTTTAGCCTGCCTTGAAGGTTTTCGACACCTTATTGATCTCCGAAGACGGCTATCGATTCTGGAATCTGATTGTCTAGGAGAAGTCCGTGCTCTTTCTTCTCATGGCGTGGATGAACGGGAATCGGGCACCTGGGGGGGGGGGTGAGTAGGTGCTATTACAAATTTTAGATCTTTTTAAATTTAGGCTCAACGCAAAGGTAAATTTTCTAAATATGCAACTACGGTGAATTTTCCTAAATGACAAGCTAAACAATAACAAGATAAACAAGAGTACAAGACAAGCAAATAAGGGAGTAAAGTTTAGGGGAACCAAGTGAAGCATGCGGAGACGACGATGTAATCCCGAGTTCCACCCAAGTGTGTACGTCTCGTTTGGAGAGGTGTGCGCTACCACAATAGGTTAGCCGCAACGCCACAAAGGCACACCTTCTTCTCCGATGAACTCAACCACAAAGGTTGCAAGTTCACCATCCACTATTGATCCCCTTTTAGGGCGGAGATCTAATCCCTTACAAACGCTTAATGCACTCACCCACAACTTAATTGGGGGCTCTCAAGATGACCACAAAAGGTCAAGGCAACACCAAGATTATAACAATGGTGAACTAGGTTTCCTACCGGAAACCCTAGCCACGAAATCCCCAAGTGAATGGGGGGGGGGGGGGGGGGGGGGGAAATACAAATCACTTTTGTGAAGATGTAGATCCGGGCCTTCTCCTCCAATCCTCCAAACATCAACAATTTTAGGTGGGGGGATTGGGAGATCTTGATGATTTGAGCTTTCAAGAAAGGTAGGAGAGAGAAAATCTGAGAGCTAGTTGTTCTTGAGGGAGTGAGGGGGTATTTATAGCCCCTCCCCATTTCTGACCGTTATCTGTGTCGACCAGTCGGAAATTCCGGTATATGTCATAACCGGAAATTCCGGTCACTCGGAATTTTCGGAGAATTGAAATTTTTGACAAGAATTTTCGGCTGGAGTCAGAACCTTTTCTTCTTCTTTCCTTAGCAGATTTCTTGAGTGTTCTTCAAGGTGCACTCGGAATTTCGGATGAATGGAAATTTCCGAGCACAATTTCCGGTTGAGATCAGAACACTTCTCATTCTTGAATTAGCCATTTCTGAGAGCTCTTCTCGGGGCAATCGGAAAATCCGGTAGATGGAAATTTCCGATCACAATTTCCGGCTCGCGTCAGAACACTTCCTCAATCTTGACTTAGTCAATTCTGCGATGTTCTTCTTGGTGCACTCGGAAATTCCGGTGAAATTAAATTTCCGAGCACAAATTCCGGTTGAGATCAGAACCATTTCTCAAACTTGACTTAGCCATTTTCTGTGAAGTTCTGGTGAACCGGAAATTCCGGCCTTGGAAATTTCCGGCTCAAATATTCCGGTTCCTGGAACAATTTCAGAACTACTTCTTCTTTGCATTTTTGGCTTTGATGCATATGATTTCAAATCACATACAAGCTAAAATACTTAGCATTTTATTAGTACATCGTTAGTATTGTTAACTAACACACAAAACACTAGGAATTAAGAAATGTTCTTTCAATCTCCCCCTTTTTGGTGTTAGATGACAATACCAAGATTCGCAAAGAAAACAAGAATGCTATATCATGTTCTAAATAAAAAAAATGTTCCCCCTAAACATGTGCATCCGAGACCAACAAGATATACACGGAAAGGAGCAATTTTGCAAGGAGGACATGATATCAAACGAGTAGAGAGACAATGTACAACACTATGGTAATACATGAGGCTTGATAGAATTTCATACCTTGTGCATATATAGAATATGAAGAGAATACCAACACAATAAAATTTGAATATAGCATGGGATTGTCTCAATAATACCACAAAGTTCACACACATAGTTCATAAAGAAAAAAATTAACAACACAAATAAGATAAATGGACACAAGCACAAATGAATGATAAACGCAACTGCTTGTGCCCGAACCCATGCAAATTCCCGAAGTGCCTACTAGAGCACCTCTCCCTCTTTGGTATCGAAACGCCAAAAAGGAAGAAGAACGATGCTACGTCCCATGGTAGACATCAGTCAGAAGGGGTGTCCTCATCATCCAAGTCCTCCTCAGAAGCATCATCCTCATAATCATCACCAGAAGTATCCTCATAAGCCTGGCCCGTGGAGTAGGAGCTGCCACCAAGGTCACTCTCAATCTGAGACCACGGAGCCATAGAACCCTGGTTCCACTGAGCATAAGAGAGAGGAGCAGACAAAGCATCAGGAGCACGTGAGCCAGACGCGTGATGGAGAATCAACTGCTGATCGTGAGCAAGCTGGCGGTGAACCTTGTAAGCTGAGTATTGTTCCTTGCGAATATCAATGTTCATGCAGAGAATGTTGCGCTGGAACCAATTCAGTTTCTTCATCTTCCCGGAGGTGGAGGGAGCATGAGATGGGGCAGCAGCCCTGCGAGCATCTCCCATAAACGAACCATCCCTGGTGGACTCAGAGGTGGGCACACTCTGAGGCACAACCACGGTCTTCTTCTGATACAACTTCTTGAAGTCGTGAACCTCCGACTCATCATCACTGAAAGTATGCTCCAAGAACTTGGACTTGATGAGCTTCATAATGTAAGGAGCATAGGGAATAGTGCCCGTAGAAGTCATGGCCTCAAACATCTCATTATGGATATAGTCCATCACATCAACACTCCAATCCGCATCCTCATCGGTGCTCATAGCAGCAAGTTGCAAAGAGGAGAAACCACATTGTCTTTATTGCCACCACTTGGAGCAATGTTCTCTCGGAAGATGCGCACAAGGATATCATAGAGGGGGAGCAAGTTCCGAGCAAGACCGGGGGTTGCACCCCTACCATAGAGATGTGTGGTATCCTTCTTGTTGAGCATGTAGGACTGGTGCATGCAGTAACCTTGAGGATTGTCTCCATCAAACTTGTAGCCCAAAACCTTGGCAAACTCATACCAATCAGACTCGCAGTAAGTGTCTCATGTCATCCACTTGATGGTCTTCTTTGAGTCACCCTTCATCACAAGAGTGGAAAAGAACTACATCACAAGCTGAGTGACAAGGTTATACCAAACGGGTACCCCTTCGTATGGGTACCTGGTGCACGTAATGACTTAATCTCAATTGTCAACCGGCTGAGGAAGCCCATCAAGCGAAGCCCAAGTCAAAGGTCTCTTACTATAGATAGCATAGTCGGTAATACTTTCCATATATGTAGTCCTAGTCTGTTACGACCCGAGACCTGTACCCCTATATAAAGGACAGGAGGGTGATCGACTAAGGACGCGCCTAATCATAATCACAAAACCCTAGCAAGATTGACATCTTGCTAGACCCCTGTACCTACCGCATATACACAATCAATAACATACAAGCAGGAGTAAGGGTTTTACCTCACTCGAGGGCCCCAAACCTGGGTAATTTCCGCTTGTCAGCCGACGAATCTATCAACACCACGCGTTCTCTATCTCATAAACTCTTACCCTAGGCTAGTAACCATGGGTATTGATGGGGACATCCCTCGTCAATTGGCGCCGTCTGTGGGAATAGGTGGTGTTGGATCCACGGATTTTTTGGTCCAAATTTCAAACGGCGATCCGGCGACTACTTCAGAAGGATCCGCATCAGCAACAACATCTCATATCCAGATCGCAGGCGACCACTCGCCAAAGGCAGCATCGCTAGCAAGGATCAGGACATATTCACCCGAAGCTCAGGAGATCTATTCCAATCTCAATTCAGGTGTTAATCTAATTGTTGGAAAACATATGTAGCGTACCTGCACTTTAAATAAGGCAGATACCTGTGTATAGTGCAAATCCCTGGATCGATTCATTTGCACACACAATTTACGATGTAATATCACAACAAAGCGTCAATTTTATTACATCGATGATCCAGACTTACAAAATATTTGATACAAGTTGCATAGCATAGAGCTAGCATTGAAGAAGTACACAGCGGAAATACAATAGCAGTGAGTCTCTATAACTTTCATGCTGCCACAGGCGAAAACATGTTGGTTGTAGACTCGAAACCTTTACGAAACCTCACTCGTCATCTGAACAATCTGCAATAAGAAAAATATTGCAACAACGTGGGTCAGATTCCATTAAAAATGGAGTCTGGCAAGTGACACTATGGTGGACACTTATGGAATAACTCTAAAGCCTATATGCATATTTGGCTGGTGGAGCTCAAGGCTAATTTGCATAAAGCCAATTTTTCCTACTCTTTTGAAAACACTTTTCTTGAAATCGACGAGTATGGCATAAAAACCATAAATCTCATCTTCCCTTGTTCACCCATCAACTTTTAACTTAGAAATTGGAATGGTGGAATCCTCCGTTGACGTCCTTAATCAGCTGCTCAAAATTGTCCGTAACCGGGGACACGGCTAAGTACTTAGTTTTACACTCTGTAGAGGTTGTGCACGTTCACCATTGTACCCATTCAACCCAAGGTATCCTTTACACACCATTTGTGATAAGGAAAGGAGAGAATGAGACGAGATCTTTCAGAAGCATTTTCCCTCCCACCTGGCTTGACCCGTTCCACCTAACATCCCCCTACATCTGCTTGTCAAGCCGGAGAGAGTCCACGCAACATAATTGATCAAGCCAGAGCCCATATGGCAATGGCTGCACTGGAAGCAATCGTCACTCGGAGTTCTTCAGATTCCTCTGTTCCTGGGTGGCCATTCTCAAGTGTACATACTCTAGGAACCATAGAAATGGACCTGAGTAGCCACTCAACATAAACCATCCGACCAATTACCACCCAGGTGTTTCATTAACTTAGTGGATGTGCACTCTCAGGTAAAAATCACCATGCTCACAGCCCTAAGTAGAATAGAAATTCATCCTAGGCGAAGACAGCCATGAGCACAGTCCTGAGTAGTCACTTAACATTTTGTAAAAAAACCTGTCATCAATTGCATAGCATCAATATTTCTGCTAAGTATGATATCGGAACCTAGACACCGGAGTAAGGAGTTCTACACAGGTTTAGCATAGCAACACATGCATATAAAAATACACTAAGTAATGCATATAAAAATAGGAAGTTTATGAGGTGTGCCACTTGCCTTTGAATGTTGTCGTTGTTCACAACTCTTTTCAACGATACTCGGGACTCTCCGTTCAGTCTAAACAATACAAACAAACAACAATACAACAATCATAAAACAACACAACACCTACCAACAAGTTTCTTAAACTTCTAAGGAAAACATGACATGCATGATATGCAAGTTATTTCTAAGGACTAGAGATGCATGCCATGCCATGAAAAATCTTTTAAGTTAATGCATGGTAAATAGGTGGGTCAAGAATGACTTAAGGACTAAGGTCTTAAGTTGGAGAAAAATACTTTGTTTTATAACATATTTAAACAAGCACTCAAATGGCTTAGCCATGATGTGCAAAATACTTAGAGAAAAATTACTATGTCATTTGTTCAAGATGATCAACAATTATTATCAACTCTTTGTAAATTGGACATTCACTATAGTGAGAGAGACAGACACCCGGCCAGCCACTTAAATTGTGGAACATGTCTCATGTACGTGGACATGTAAGGTTTGTTTCCAGGCCGCTTCATCCCACTATGCTGCTAGGATCCAACAACTTCAAGATGATAACATCATGATCAAAATTTGTTTAAGTCTAAAGACAAGATTAGGAAAGAGGGAAAGATAGAAAGAAAGTTGTAGTTGTCCTCCAGGCTTCATCTCCAGACTTGTAACTTTCTTCTGGATGATGTCTTGATTGAGTTCTTGGTAGTCTTGATGAATCTTCAGACTTGCTGATTCTTGTATCCTCGAGGCTGGTCTTGGGTTTACTTAGTCTTCATGAAATCTCAAAAGAGAAGAAAGGACAGAGAGAGAGACTTAGAGAATAAAAGGGGGTTGGCCTTCTTGAACTTCTTCTCACTTTTCTTCTAAGTGCTTGACATCTTGAGGATGCTTCCAGGGCCTGTTTTCTTCTATGTCCTTCATGAACTTCTTCTTGATTTTCTTCTAAGTGTTTCTTCTTCTTGAAGATACTTCTGGAGTCTTGTTTTTGGCTAAGTCCTTCATTGGTCTTCCAGCTCCATGCTGAAATTCCTAAGTGTCTAAGTGTATAACACTTTTTCCAAAATACAAGTTTGAGAATAATCCTAACTTTAGAGAAATTGGGGAGGAGTTTTCCTTATGGAAAATTTAACTATAAAATATGCTATGCATGAAATGCAATTTTAAATCACAAGCAACATAATACAAATTTTTGTGAAGTTTATAAAATATGCATAAAGTTATAATTACCATTTTAATTAGTTTCTAATTTGCAAAACATAATACAAGGAAACATATAGATTAAAGTTTTATGTGATTTATATTTTATAATACAATTTTCTTTATAGATGGTGTTAAAAGCCAGAGGTGGTTTAATTATATTTAATGCAATTTGATTTAATCAAAAATACTATTTCTATTGAAAGTTATTTCAAAATTAGTCAAACTATTCAAATTAAACTCACAACTATGAAATCATTCAAAAATTACTCAAAATTATTTTATAGCAGTGGCATTAATTTACAAATATTCTAAAGTTTCTAAAACATATTTATTTTAAATTTTTAGATTCATAGATTTAAAGTTATTACAAATACACTCCAATTCACCATTTGAAATTTGAATATTTTATACTAAGTCAAATTTGAATTTTGTCTGATCCAAATTATTCTACACATTCAGAGCTTTCCAAATATATAAAAATTATTAAATTTGGAGTTGTGGTTAAAAATTTATAGATGTTTTAATTATAGGGACTAATCTGCAAATTTTCCAGTTAAAAATTAAATAGAAAAATGTTTTACACGCTGGCGCTGACGTGGCTGACACGCGGCGCTGACTGGGATCGCTGACGTGGTTAAGTTATCTGATCTGGGCCGTCAGATCTGGATCTGACGGTCCAGATCGGATCGTACCGCTTCGTTTTAACCATCTAATCTTAGCCGTAAAATTTAGATCGGACGGTGGGGAACGGTGGACCATACCGTGGGCGGCGCAGCTCGCCGGAGATGGCGCGGACGACGGCGCCGGTGGCTCGGCGTGGACGCTCCGGTCGATTCCGTGCTCCCCCGAATGCGTGGAGGCCAGCTCCGGACGCGGCGCAGCACGGCGAAGGCGATGGGGAGGTCGGTTGGTGGCGGGGGGGGGGGGGGCTCCGGAGCTCGATTTACTCCTCGCCGGAGTTGCGGGTGGCGGCGGGGAGCTACGGGCGTGGATGATTCGCTCGTCCTAGTGCGGGAAAAGGCACGACGGAGGGGTCACCGAGATGCGCAAGAAAAGGAGAAAGCGAGGAGAGGGGTAGGGAGCGCTCGGGCGTTACCAGGGCTCACCGGAGCAAGGAAATTCGCCGGCGGCAGTGGCGGCGCGGCGGGGTGCAATGCGGGCAGCCTGGGGGCTCCCGGGCTAGGATTTGTTAGGGATTCGCGAGAGGAGTATTCGGGGGTTTATATGGGGGCGTTAGGAGATCGAATCCCGCACGAATCGTGGTCGTTTTCGGCTCGATCTTCTCCGGTTCGTGCGCTGTTCGTTGAGAGATGGAAGGAGAGGGATGACGCGTGGGTCCCGCGCGTCAGTGGGAGAAGCGCGCAGCGCGGGCGGAGTTGGGCCGCTGCTGGGCTTCGGGCGGTTGCGCGCGAGGGAGAAAAGAAATGGGCTTCGGCCCACTGGCTCGGGTTATTCTCCTTTTTTTGTTGTCAAATCCTTTTCTGTTTTCTGTATTTAAAATAACTTTTAAAATATAACTCTAATTCAACTCAAATTAGATTCTAAAAGTTTGTAAAATCCTCATCTCTCTGTTAAACCAATTGTAGGAGTGTTTTGAACATTTTTCAAAATAATAATTTCAAACTATTGCTTAAAAGTAAACTTAGACACTTTATGTTTAATTTAAACTAGGATTTAAATAAATTTTAATTCTGGCTAAATATATTATATGAAATACCCATGTTCAATTATGTTTGGATTTAAGTTATTTAAACTCATTTTCAAATTCTAAATTCATTTTTGGCTTTGGTATAAATTTTAATGACATAACACAACTATATGAAAATGGAAAAGATAATGTATTCCTTGAAAATAATTTGTGCAACATTATATTTTATGCATTTGAAACTTCATAACAACTTTGGACAAGACCTTTATTTTAATTTTATTTTTATTTAGAATCTATTAATCATTTCATGTTTTGAAAACTAGATGAAATTCATTTAAGCAAATGAAATGTTTATTTGGCTAATTCATTAATTTAAATTCTATGAAGTTTTAAAGTTATACACTATGGGCTTATAATTTCCAAACTATATTTTGAACTTATTTAAAGGAATGAAAACCATTTAGTAATTATATAACCTTTTGAATAATCTTGTAATTATGAATAGATATGAATAAGTGGTTTAATTCTAATACTTATAAGGAACTAATTTATTTAAATAAAATGGATTGTAGTTGGTAAACTATTTGTCAAATTATATTTTAAGGTTTTTGAAATACATGGGATAATAAAATGTTTTAAACTGTGTCATTTGAAATATTAAACTTTGAAGTCTTTTATAGTTGGTTTCCTTATGCATTTATTATTTTATTTTAATAAAAAGAAAAGTTTTAAATTTTAGTGATTTTTGAACATGATAAAATGTTGGGATGTTACAACATAATTTCTTTATTGATCAGCTTGGTGTGCAGGATTTAGTCGAATAGATCGCAACTCAGCCATCTCGAGAGAAATCGACTGAGATCGCATCTGCAGCAGACAAAGAAAATACCTTGTCACAGATCGATCTGATCCCGCCGCCACAATCTCCAACAGAGTCAGTGACATCCGCATAATTCAACAAATTCATGGCAGATGAGTTCCCTGAAGAGGAGGAACTATCGATTGCTTCAGTCGACGACATGTTCATATCGACAACTTCGGCTGGAAGCACTGGAGCGCCAACATCACAGATCGATCCGATCTCATCCATAGCAGGGTCCATGTCCACAAAGGAATTCAACGAATTCATATGGAAAAACGAGATGGAAGAAGTGCGGTCGACCTTCCATATCAACCCAACTGAAGATCGTATGCAGATCGACGCTCCATAAGAAAGCTTTCACCTAGCAGAGTATGATGAGCCTACAGAAGACAGCATACAGCCTACAGAAGACAGCATACATCTAGCCGACTTCACCGGCACAGAGATCCAGTCACCAAAACATACTGAAGTCGAGATGATTTCTTCCCAATTTCCCACCCCTGAGTATGCCATTGAGCGCTCGGGGTAGCTAAATTTATATAGCCTATTGTTTTCAAAAAGGGCAAGCAACTGAAAAACCCAAGTGTCTGTGAATCGAGAAAACTGACCCTTTCCTTGGGTTTCCGATCTTAAGGTAGCGACAGTCGAGGACCTACCCGAACTCTTGGCATGCTCCTCAGTGGCAAAGAAACAAGCTAGCACATATATAGCACTTGTACGTACGACAAGCGACAAGCTTGTGACTCTGACAACCGGCTCATACAAGGTGTGTTGACCAAACCACGCCGAACCAGTCAGGAGCTATGATGAACATACGCAACAGACAGAAGATGACGAAGGCCGAAAAAACATAGAGCAGAGCACTAACGACGGAACTGCATATGAAGAACAATCCGACTACACATATCGCATACCACGGCAAGTTTACGTAGCAACGGCAGCAGAAACATCAGAAAACACGGCCAATCGACAACCCGTCAAGTACCCGTGCATAGTCACCCTGTCAGACGGCATAACCACCCTAGACATCTCAGCAGAGACAGCAGCAAAAATAACAAAATTCATCGAATCGGGCATAATGATGCCAGCAGATGCACCTCCAAACGAATTGGCAACATACAACTACTTCAACTGGCAGGAAGCACAACGCCTAAAGCAATACAAGGCGACACTCGAAGAGCGAAAAAGGCAAGCAAGCATATCAAGCGCTCGCAGACGACAATTATCGATGAGTTCTACAGGAGCAAATGAAGCACGACGCGGATCCAGACTCGACAAAATCCCTAAACGCGAAAGGGAAGACATCACTCGAAACCTGAACAACTCGTTCCTAACTGTCGATTCTGATGGCATAATCCAGCCGAAAACAGCAGAAGGGGCCCTCATATCCATAGGAGCATAACTCCAAGCAGAAAAACCACCGGCAGGTGATCCAGCCGATGCAAGATACCTACAACAAAAGAAGGCCCTGCAGATCGCAGCAAAAGAACTAGTCGATGGAGGAAGGAGAAGGCGTAGCAGAAGCCGCTCAAGGGAATGCACCAGTCGTAGTCCTCAGCGTAGCAGTGGCAGGAGAAGTTCAAGCCGCCGCAGATCAAGAAGCAAATCAATAAGCAGATCCATAGGATCAGGCGGTCGGGAATCACCTGACAACCGCAGTGCAGGACCATGCGGAGCACAAGGCTTCACTCGACGGATTCAGGAAATGAAACTCCCAAAGAAGTTCGGCCTACCAACCATGCAGAAATTCAACTCAAAACAAGAACCCTCGGGATGGCTAGAAGATTACAAATTAGCAGTCATATGCCAACGAGGAGCAACAACGACAATACTGTAATACATACAACTAATGCTTGAAGGCACAACCCGCGATTGGCTCAAATCATTACCGGCAGGAGCCTACGACTCCTGGGATCACTTCAAAGAGGAGTTCATAAAATATTTTGACCCCCTCTGCGAAAGGTCGAAAACATTTGAAGAACTGAGAGCATGTCGACAGAGGCCAGACGAGACGCTCAGATCTTACATCAGAAGGTGGACCTCCATTCGAAACTCAGTAGGTGCAATATCAGAGGACATGGCAATGGATGACTTCACAAACGGAGTCCTTAGGAAGGATTTCCGAGAGGCACTCGGACGACAAAAACCAAAAAACATGGCAGAACTTATGAAGCTAGCAACCGAGTGGGCAGATGGCGAAGACGTAGTCCAGGACAAAACTCCACATTCACCACAGCGGCATCGCGACAGACGGGATAGTCGTGACCACCGAGACAGTCGAGATCGTCGGGATAGGGAAGACAAACGACGACGACGCAATCATGACAGTAGAGACAAAAGTAATGTCAAATTCATGGCGGCAGGATTCTCAAATAATAATCATAGTCAAAACGACATAAAGCAAGACAACGGTCGAGAAGCCAGAAGCGGCTACAAGAACGACAGGCAGGCAGTCGGTGTGACAACATGGGTCATGGACAACAAGGAAGCTACAATAAACAAGACAGGCAACAACGCTTGGACCCAAAGATAGAGAATCCATGCAGGGTGCACTTATTAAAGGACCCAGAGACGGGAAGATTAATTTCTAGTCACACGATTGAAAACCGTCGGGAATTTGAGCAGTTGGCAATCGAGTACGCAAGAAAGCATAGGAGCAATACATTCGAGCACATGGTACCTGCACCACAAGGCGCAGCACTACCACCACCTCCGCCATATGACCCTAACGATCAAGCTGCAGGAGCTCTAAATCGCACACACCAACAGTCGACATGTCAACACTCAGGCCATCAGAGGCAAACATACATGATACAGAAAGGGCGACCGTCAAACAGGCAACAAAAATTGCATACCAGGCATGTTAATATGGCAGTCATGGCACCACCAGCTGTGCAAGAGTACCTCCGCGGATCTGAAACAACAATTACATTCAGTCGGGAGGACCACCCGCCATTTGTATACATGCCAAGTCATTCCGCTCTAGTGATAGAAGCCCAGATAGGAAGTTACAACATGACTAAGATCTTCATGGATGGGGGGAGTGGCATCAACATCATCTTCGCCGACACGCTACAACGAATGAACATGTCAGTCAACTACTTGCCTCAGTCGTCAAATACTTTTCATGGCATAGTTCCAGGCAAAGCCATTGTGCCAAAAGGCACAATACAGCTCGACGTCACATTTGGAGATGCAACCCATTTCCGCACCGAAACAATGGAGTTCGAAGTTGTCGACTAGAGATCACAATACCATGCTATACTGGGACGACCGACGTTTGCCCGATTTACGGCAGTACCACATTACACATATTTACAATTGAAGATGCCAGGCCCAAAAGGAATAATTATGGTCAGTGGAAACTTTCAAAAGTCAGACGCTTGCGACCGAGACTTTCACAAAATCTCTGAAACAGTTGGAGCCGAGAAAACATTGGAAGAACTCTCGCTTCTCGGCGACACAATCTACGTGCCAGAGCACAAAAGGCAGACCACGAGCAAGACATTCAACACCGCAGACGACACTCGGACGCACCAGGTCCATCCGTCGGACTCAGCAAAAACAGTCAAAGTATCGACAAGCTTGCCTCCCGCATAGGAAGGCGCACTCGTCGAATTCCTCCGTGAGAACTGGAAAATGTTTGCATGGTCAGCCGATGACATGCCAGGCATACCCATGTAATTCGCCGAGCAAACTCTCCAACTCAGTCCAGGAACAAGACCCGTCAAACAAACGGTACGATGTGTATCAGGACCTAAAAGAGAAGCCATCGAGAAACATGTAGACAAGTTGCTCAAAGCAAAATTTAATCGAGAAATAAGGAAATCGGAATGGGTCGCCAACCCCGTGATAGTGGAGAAAAAGAAAACAACCGAGATAAGAATGTGTATCGACTTCACAGGGCTAAACAAGTGATGCCCAAAGGATCATTTTCCGCTACCCCGTATAGACTCCGAATGAAGCAAGAATGTGTATCGACTTCACAGGGCTAAACAAGTGATGCCCATTCGGGCTAAACAATGAAGCAAGAAGACCAAGAAAAGATAGCCTTCACAACTCCACTCGGAGTGTACTGCTACACTACAATGCCTTTCGGCCTAAAAAATGCAGGAGCTACCTACCAACGAATGATGCAAAACTGTTTGAAAACACAAATCGGCAAAAATGTGGAAGTTTACGTCGACGACATAGTGATCAAATCAAGAAAGGAGTGCACACTACTAGCAGACATAAAGGAGACATTCGACAACCTCAGAAGCTATAGCATAAAACTGAACCCAGAAAAATGCACCTTTGGAGTCCCGGTAGGAGAACTCTTGGGATACTTGGTGTCAGTAAGGGGAATCGAAGCAAATCCAGAAAAGATACTGGCTATACTAACGATGGAAAGGCCTACCAAGCTATATGAGGTACAACAGCTGACAGGAAGAGTGGCAACCCTCAGTCGGTTCATCAGCAAGCTAGGCGAAAAAGCACTACCACTTTATCGACTGATGAAGAAGGCAGATAAATTTGAGTGGACAGAAGAAGCAGAAACGGCTTTCATAGACCTCAAGCAAACACTCACTAAACCTCCCATTCTAGAAGCACCAAAGGAAAAGGAGCCACTATACCTTTATGTGGCAGCAACAAACAGAGTGGTCAGCACAGTACTGGTAGTCGAGCGCATGGAAGAAGGAAAAGCCCAGAGTGTGCAAAGACCAGTCTACTACATCAGCGAGGTACTATCCCTATCAAAGCAAAGATATCCACACTTCCAAAAACTAGCCTATGCAGTATTCATAACGACAAGGAAGCTACGCCACTACTTCACGGAACACCCAATAATGGTGATCAACAAATCAGCAATCGGAGACATACTCACCAATCCGGACGCAACAGGACGAGTCGCCAAATGACTCATTGAGATGGGGCCACTCGGGATAACATACGATCACCCAAAAGCCATCAAAGCTCAAATTCTGCTAGGTTTTACCACAGAGTGGATAGAATCACAATTACCAGGAACGCCAGACATATACAATTCATGGACAATGTATTTCGATGGTTCCAAGAAAAACGAAGGGGCAGGAGCAGGGGTGGTGCTGATATCCCCAAAAGGAGACAAACTGAAATACGTACTCCAGATGGATTTCCCAACGCCATCCAACAATGAGGCCGAATACGAAGGTTTAATCCATGGCATACGAATGGCAAAATCATTAGGATGCACTCGACTGATGATATATGGCGACTCAAACTTGGTGGTACAGCAGACAATGAAGGCTTGCGACGCCATTGCGGACAATATGATCGCATACCGCGATTAATACAACACACTGGAAGGCGACTTTGACGGTTGCGAGCTACGGCATATCGGACGAGAAAGCAATGAGGAAGCAGACATACTAGCCAACATTGGGTCGACTAAGGCGCAAGTCCCATCAGGTGTGTTTCTGGAGCGTGTCATGCACAGATCGATCCACAAGAAGCGGTCAATGGCAAATTCAAAGGAAACCATAGCAGGTAGCACACCTAGCACACTGGACCCAGAAGTCGAAGTCCTCTTATGCTAAGGCGATCACATGACTCTAGCCTGGACCGAACCAATTTTAGCATATATGTTCCGAGAGGAGCTACCAGACGTCACGACAGAAGCCATAAGGATTACTCGAAGAGCAAAAGCATACACCGTTATCAACGGTGAACTCAACAAGCGAAGCACGTCAGGTATCTTCCAAAGATGCGTAGATTTAGAGGACGGCAAAATTATACTCCGTGACATTCATGCAGGAACTTGTGGACATCATGCTGGCAGTCGATCGCTGGTAGCTAAAGCCTTCAGAGCGGGATTCTACTGGCGTACTACACTCAAAGACGCAGAAGACATCGTCAGAAGATGCATCGGGTGACAAAAAATTGCAACATAAACCCACGCGCCAGCATCAGCACTCAAAAACATACCATTAACATGGCCGTTCGTCCAATGGGGGCTCGATATGGTAGGACCACTCAAAAAATCATCGCCTGGAGGACATACACACCTACTGGTGGCAGTCGACAAATTCACAAAATGGATCGAAGCAATCCTAATCACAAGTTCAACAACATCCACAACGGTCAAGTTCATACAATCCATAGTTTATCGCTTTGGTGTTCCGAACAGCATCATCACAGACAACGACACAAACTTCACAGCAGAGGAATTCCAAACCTTTTGCAAAGAGTGGGATATCACACTCAACTACACATCAGTAGCGCATCCGCAGTCAAATAGACAGGTCGAGAAAGCAAACAGCCTCGTATGCGCAGGCATCAAGAAAAGACTACTAGTTCCACTCAAAAGAGCCGCGGGTGCTTGGGTTGATGAGCTACCAGCAGTACTTTGGAGTATTCGCACAACCCCAAACACGTCAACACAGTTCACTCCATTCTTTGTGGTCTACGGATCAGAGGCAGTCCTGCCACCAGAGATAAATTTGGCACACCAAGAATAGAAGCATACGAAGAGAAAGAGGCAAATGTGTCACAAGAGGACGCCTTGGATATACTAGATGAAGCACGCGACACGGCTTTGGCCCGCACGGCTGTTTACCAGCAAGACCTGAGAAATTATCACAGTCGACGTCTCCGACCAAGGACCTTCGAGGTAGGCGACTTGGTGTTGCGACTAAAACAGAAGAAAGTCCACAAACTCGCGTCACCATGGCAAGGACCATTCATAATCACGGAAGTCGTCGAAGGAGGAGCTTATCGACTGAAGCATGCACAGACGGGAGAACTATCACATAACCCATGGAATGTGGCACACTTACGTCGTTTCTACGCATAGGTCTCTCGACAAGTCATTGTAAAAGTCGAAGTAGATTCCAGACGCGCTCTTTTCCTTACCAGGGTACCCACGGGAACTGGAAGGTTTTTAGTGAGGCGGTCTACTGGACAGATATTATCAATAAACGATACTTTGTTACAACATCTTGGGTACACGCATACACCCGAGGGACTCGGGGGCTGGATCTTGTTAAAATTCATAAAAACACATAAGCCCATCCGACGGGCTCGGGGGCTGGGTCTTACTCAAAGATCATACATGCAAACTCACCCAGTAGACTTGGGGAATTGAGACTCGTTTCCTACTGCATAAACCACATACGACTCACTCGGCGGAATCAAGAGCGGGATCTCAAGGAAGACAAGAAAGCTAGCATGGCTTGAACAAATCATGAAAACAGAAAACAATCAATACGCAGAATATACTGCGAGGTCTTATGTTACAATAGGGAGCTCAGTCTATTACACATGAAGCACTCACTCACGAGCTACCAACTTGGCCTTGTGGCCACGCGACTGGAGCTCGGCGGCTACAGCGGCTTGACGACGCTCTCTAGTGCAAATGCTAACTTGAGCAAGGCGAGCAGCGGTACCTGAGATTCCCCGAAAAGACGAAGGTTTCCTGTTCGGCTTCTTCGGGTAATCCGACAGGGAAGCTTCATAATGAGCCTCAACGCCATTTGCCAGCAGCAACTTCAGGGTAATTTCCGAGCCACGAACTGACAAATCGCGTGCCCACTGAGTAAGGGTCGTTGCTCCAGGTCAAAGCACTCGGGAAAGCTCCTTCGTAGACGAAGGAATAGCAGTCGCGGGCAAAACTTCTCCAAACACGACACTTAACGACTGAAGGGACACGTCCAGGGAACGTCGAGTGATGTCCAACTCTTCACGAGAACGGACTTGCTGATCATGAAGCTCTCTCTCCAAGGCGGCCACTCGATCTTCAAGAGAAGTCTTTTCCTTTATAAAAATAACATAATATAAGAAAGCAGAACAAAAGGCGGCTCAAAGCACAACAAAAGACAAAAGACGGCTCCAGTTTTTTTTGCCTTTTCCAGATCCAAGCCTATTATAAGAGTTCGCAGGCGGCTCTTTTCTTCTTCTGCGAGCACAAAGGCCTGGCCAACGGCGACTAAACCACTTACAACAGGCTGCAAGGAGGACAGGAGATGGCCAATCGAGTCGGAAAAGAATGATGCGCAAAACAAAGAGGGACGGGCACAAAAACAAGGGAGGGAGAAGAAAGAGTTACATGGTCGACCCAAGAAGAAGAGGCGGAAGAAAAATGATCGCCAACCCTGGCAGGAGGGCCAAGACGTTATCGCCTAAAAAAGGAGTTGTTCGTATAATTAAACGACGAGACAGTAAAAAGAAAACAAAAGATAGTCGAAGGAAAAGTTTACCTCTCTACATCAACATCAGCGGAAGAAGCCACAACAACGAAAGACAGATCCGTGTCAACGGAGTCTATGTCGCCAGTTCGGCGCAGTCGACGACGCTTAGTAAAAGGCACATCCACTGCCAAAAGAACCTCCCCAGGTGCAGTCGCCTCCGAGGCAACCAGGCCATCACCAAGGCATAAGTCTCCAACTCCAACAGCTTCAGCGGAGAGAACCTTTTCTACGGTTGAACCATGTTCAGGTAGCGGCGGCAGAGAGGTCACAACTGGTGAGCCCTGAACACAACAATACAAAACACGTCAGTCAAGCGCATAGGGAAAAACATGCTAGCGACCAAGAAGAACGGTAAAAGCTAGGCAAGCAGAAAATCAAAATACCTCGGGAATAGGAGTCCCAATACCATAAGGGAACACAAAGAAGTCGAAAGAAGCAATATCAACAGGTGAGATTCCAGTGATATGTTTCACACAACCATGAAACCCGTGGTCGGACAACTCAATGGGACTCATGCGAGTAGCGTCAAGACATCCCTCATATCGCCACAAGGGGTGCACTCATTGTCGCAAGGGCCAAACTCGGCGGTACACATACGTGCTGACTAGTTGGATCCCTGTAACGGCCCGACGCAGCTCTTGAACTTTAAGCATAAGAGAAGAAGCTTCTTCTTTTTCCGTAGTCGACAAGACATGGTCCCAGGATTCTAACATTTCGAGAGAAGCGGTCGAAAAAACAGGAAGTAGGTTCTGGTCGACTAGCACATAAACCACTTCTTCCTCCATTATTGGGATGGCTCGGCCGATGTCACATCAAAATAGCGACAGCCGTCACGCACATCAATACAAAAACCCCCAGCCGACAGGGGACGGCCATCACAGTAGAGTAAACTAACCTCGAAGATATGTTTCCAGAGAGCCCAGCTGGGATGCACTCCAAGAAAACACTCGCATAAAACCACAAAGCAGGCTATATGCAAGATGCCGGAGGGATTCAGATCGTGTATTTGAATCCCATAGGCAAAAAGAAGACCTCGGACGAAGTCATGTAGCGGAAACCCAAATCCACGAGGGAGAAAATCCGCAAAGCAAACTCGTTCCCCAGGAAGAGGTATGGGAAGTACCTTTTTATGGATCGGAGCCCGCACAACAACAATCTCAGCGGCAGACATTATCCCTGCCTGGCGGAAGTCTTCCAACTTTTCCTCGGTAACGATGGATTTAACCCAATCACCGGGGAGTTTCTTCGTTGCGGTGGCGGCGACGAAATCAACAGAGATCTTGTCCTTTGAAGACAGGTTTGTGGAAGAAGTATCAGTGACGGAGGAGACCTTGCTCAGAGAAGCCATGGTGGAAGGAGAGCACAGAGTGCGCAAAGGAATCTCAGACGGGCTGGAGGAAGAAGACGAAGAGCAAAAATAGCAAGGTAAAAGCTAAAAACAGAGCAGCAGCCCATATATCGACGACGCAGACAACTATTCATCACAGCCATCCGAGCCACGAGGGCCAGGACACGCAGCGTAATCAGAGGACAATCATCACAGGCCACGCCGCCCACTACGAGCGCAAAACGAGGAGGACATCATCATGTCTGCGAAAATCTCGCCACGTCAAGTCAAATCAGAACTGAACCGGCGTCCACAACGGTCAAAGAATGGGACCCACTATGTCATGTCACGTCAGAGTGCTACTCGCACGCCAAAGGTGTCACGCATGACGTCATTTCAGATGAACAAACACAAAAGGCGTCCTATCGCGATGGACAAACAGGAAAGGCGTCTCACAAAACGCAGTCGCAAAGTATAAAATTAAAACTATTCGAGTGGGAAACTCCCATCGGGAGAAGGCAGAAAACGTTCGACTGACAAAACAAAAAATTGAGATTATCCTCTACTGCAAGCAGTAAAGCACAATCTCGGGGGCTACTCCCATCGGGAGCACTGTCGTGCACCCGATAGAATCAAAGGACACTCAAGGCATAAAAATCCCCGAGTGAAAATGGGTCGACAGAGTACCTCGGATGTTGTATACAAGAAATAGAAAGGTAAGACTCATCGATTAGTCGAAAGGGCCGAGGATCACTCCAGCATTGTTTAATCCTAGAACTTTCCGTATCAACAGATACGATGAAAATCCTGGCGGACGCGGTGGGTAGCAAATTAAAACTGAAGGGGTTCCGGTGCAGAAAACAATAATTTTTCTAGCGAATGAAACCCTAACTAGCCAGGATCTATCTATCTAGTACAAGTGATAACGGTGGCGGAACGGGTTACATTACCTCCATGTAGACCGATAGCGGGGATTACGCTCCCGCACAAGCGTTGACGATGAAGTCGTGCGTAGCCGACCTCGAGGTCGCGGAGAACTTGCCGCGATGACGAAGACGACGACGCCGGGGTGTCGACGATGACCTGCGTCGATGGGCGTCGAGCGTCGGGCGGAAGATGGCGAGGCGCCAGCACCAGGGGGTGCGCCGGCGGCAGAGGAGGGTGGCGCGGCGGCTGGAGGGGCGAGACGACGTCACCCAGACTCCTCAAAAAGAGTTAACTCCAAGCACTCGCAAACATACGGAGCTTAACGACAACCCCCAGTCATTCAGATCCAGCTGAAATCGCAGGGGTAGATCTTATCTGGAATCCCGCAGGGCAACGACGCCCGGCTGTATAGCTTAGGTGGAGAGAGGGGGCAAAACGGGCGGAGAAGCAACTCGGACAGCCTGCTATACAATTAATTGTATTTTTCTGTAATTAATCCAATTAATATGCCTTGCTATATAAAGGGGGGAGGGGGTGTGCAAACTCCCTAGCTCCCCCATGTGGGACTAAAGGAGGAGAGGGAGGGGGGGTTCGGCCGAACCCCCATGGGCTGCCCCCCTCCTAGTCCAACTCGGACTAGGGGGCCCAAGCCCCCCTTCCTTGCTTGGTGCGGCTCCCTTCTTGGCCCTCTCAGGGCACATGTAGGTGGGAGCCCCCTTTTTCCTTTATTTAATTAATATTAAATTAATATAAAATATAATTAATTCATAATTAATATATATAAATACTATTTGAATATCCCGTGACTCCGAAACAATTTCCGAATCACCCGAACAACTTTCGTACATCCCTGGAACCATTCCAGACCTTCCCGGAACTCCTTCCGGACCATCGGAACTCTTTCTGGATCATATCTCTCTCTCCAACAAAAACCTATATTATTCCAGAACCTATCTCCTGGTGTCGCTAAGACCTTAAGTTTGTTACGCTATGGTTCGAGAACACTCCAGACATGGTCGAAACACTCCGCTCACCAATGACCTTCAGGGATACCTGGATGTATATGACGGCCCCTGTGTATTCTACGAATATCGTCATTGAACCATAAATATGATATTCATTCCCTTTGTTTCTGCGATACTACCTTGTCCGAGATATGATCGACACCGATGTCTTTGTTGTATCTTGTTACCGACAAAGGTTATTAACTCGTCTGTGATATTACATCTCCATGACCTAGTCATAAGCTGCGCAACTATATAGATGTAATTTCACCGAGTGGGCCCAGAGTATCTTTCTATTACAAGAATGAACAAATCCCGCTCTTGATCCTTACGTCTCGATGCTCTTTCGGAATACCCAAGATGGACACCGTTATTGTCATGCTATATAAGACACAACGTTTGATGCTCTCAAAGCACCCCTACGAAGCATCAATTAGTTCGGTCTCACGGTCTAAGGAATAAGCTATCATATTCTTATCTATTGCAAATGACAAACATCGTGATACGATCTTATTGCAATACTTTGCGTGTTGGGGATATATCAACTAGGGGTATAACCAGCATGGATCAATCCGGCTAGTCCAGGGTGGCCCAAGGATGGTAAGGCCAAGGCCTGCCGGGCGGCCCAGATAGCTGACGTGCAAGGAAGTAGGCGGACGGTCCAAGGAAGGCGGAAGGCCTAAGCCCACCAAGCCACCGAGCCCAAGACGGAAGGCGGTAGCTAAGACGGCTAGGTCTAGGACTCTGTTTACTTGCCGGACAAGTACTTACCTTGTACCCTGGGGTCTGGCCGCCTATATAAGCCGGCCACCAGGGAGCCTTTAGGGCAGAGACGATCTCATAGGCATCATACACATTGTAACCTGTTCACGGCTATTGCCTCATAGTGAATTATAGCAGCACGTAGGATCCCGCCACCGCTGTGGGATCCGAAGCTGGGTAAACTCGCCGTGTTCAATCTCGACCTCGACGACTCCAACCTTCTTCCCCACAATCCATACGTAGGCTAGAGGACCCCCGTCTTCTATCAATTATGCCGATACCACGACAGTTGGCGCCCACCGTGGGGCCTAAGGTTCCTGGCGTCACATTCCAGGCGGGAACACTTGGCGGCGTGGGCAAGCAGATCGCCGTCGGTCGCGTCACAAGGTATGGCGGCCATAGCTACGTCAACTCAGATGAATCCTGGCTCCCGGCGGACGACTACCTTATCGGATGCGAAATCGTGCCGATCGGAGGGATCGACGTCTTCATCGGGTACACGCCAGAGGCGTACGGCCTACCGCGTTTCTACAACCCCACCCACCAACCCTTCGACCAAGCAGTCGACCGGCAAGATGGATCTGAATCCGCCTTCTCCCAGGAGTCGGCGGAATCTGACTTCCACTTTGTCGGAGTTGTCGGACTGGGATCCGACTCCCAGCCGGAAAACAACGATCCTGAATCAATCCTCCCTGCTCTACAGGAGGATGCGATGTCAGATGCCGGATCCAGATCTACCGTTCAAGTCAACGTAGACTCTGACTCCGATGATGATGCTAGTCTCTTCGAAGAGAAGATCAAAACCCGCTTTTCCAGTGGTAATCCGACTCCCTCAGAGGGTACAGCGGATACAGACATGCCTGACAAGCTGGCTATGATGGTTGTTGTCGGTCACGAAACAACCCCAGTTACTTCGGAGGCGCAAAACAAGCCGGCGGAAGAAGCCGGCGACACCACTGCCGGCCAACTCATCGAAAGTTCCGACAAGGTGCGCGCGAAGAAGAAAGCTGGTCTCGAGAAAGGCGGCAGCAGCAAACCCACGGATTTTCTCTCCGTCATCAAAGAAGTAGACGAGATCATGAACACTCCGGTGAGCAAAGATACCCCACTCGACGAAGTGGAAGAACTTAGGCTTAACATGCTTAAGCACTCTGACTTCCTACGAAAAAGAGAGGAGCACGTTGAGAGCCTTGCGAAGAAGATCAAGAAAGAACAGGAGAGGATGTCGGCCAAAACAAACCGGCAACTCTTCAAGGAAAAAAGGTCATCAAAAAACCGCCGTGGAAAAGAGCCGCCTACGCAAGCGACGACAGCGGCTCAAGACCTAGGGTTCGATTGGCGTACGGCACCACAGCGAGTGGATAGAAGGGGGGATGTTGTCTTCTGCACCCCTATCCTCAATGCGGCTGCCGCGCTAGATACCCTGGATGACAACACTTACACGGCGGAAGAGAAGTTGGCCAACGCAAGACACTTCGTAAGCAAGGCCCTAGAACAACAAGCTCGCGCTGATTCCTACGGCCACATGGCGGATGCCCTCGGGGGAGACCTAGAGTCTAAGTCAGGCAAGTGCAAAGCTGCACCAGATGCCGACCCCGAAGGCCCGTCTGGCTCCAGTAGCCATGGCGACAAAAGGAAGGCAACGCCACCTCCAAAGAAGGCACCACCGCCAAAACAAAGGCGGGACGAGAATTCAAGGTCGGGAAGCAGAGGAGACCTACCACCTCCGCCTCAGCCAAGACGCGACAATGGCGGTAGCCGGAACAACAGGCAGCCGCCTAGAAAAGGTGCCGGCAACGACCCTCCAAGGAGAGGCCGCAGCCGGTCTCCGCAGCATAGCACTGGCAGCAAGAGGAGAGAGGAGGTAGAAGGGCCCAGGCGCAGCATAAGCCGGGCAGCGCAGGACGAGCCGGACGCAAACAGAGGCGCACGGCAGCTCGATCCAAAAGACGCACGACACCGCCTACAAGACATAGCAAGAGGAAAGGAGCCGCTATACTCTGGACCAAAGTGTTTCGGTGACGCCATCCGCAGAGAGCCGTTTCCCAAGGACATGACATCAGTGTCAAAAAACTGTTCTCGGTACAACGGCCTCGTTAAGCCGGACTCGTGGCTATCCGACTACGCCATGGCCATAGAGATTGCCGGCGGGAGCAACCACATTGCCGTCCGCTACTTACCTCTCATGTTGGAAGGCACGGCAAGAGCTTGGATCGACAACCTTCCTGAAAAGTCCATCCATAGCTGGTACGACATGGAAAAGGTTTTCTCCCAGCACTTCCAAGGAACGTACAAGCGTCCAAATACCTACACGGATTTGCAGCGCTGTGTCCAAAAGCCGGACGAAACCATGACAGATTTTGTCAGCCGTTGGATATCCGAAAAGGCCAACTGTCATCGTGTTTTGGACGCGCAGGCTATCCATGCCTTCTACACGGGCCTGCAGAAGAAGTCCTTGCTCCGTCATAGGCTCGTCCGCGAGCAAATCACGGACCTTGGTGAGATGCTCAACCTAGCCGCCCAATACGCGGCGGCGGATGACGATGCCAGGGACGATGACCCAGACGTCAACATCATACCAAAGCGGAACAACAAGCGCAAGCAGGCGGCGGATGACAAAGCCGGGCCTTCCAATGAGGTTGCCGCAGCGTTCCAAGGGAACGCCGGCAAAAAGAAGTGGAAGAATAAGAAATATAGTCGTGAAGCCGGCTCAGGGCCTAAGGCGACGCGAATCACTTATGAACAGGCAAAACTTTTGCCATGTCCCATCCACGCCTCATTGGGCAAGGTCAACCATATGCTTGGCGAATGTCGTTTCATGGACGACTTCAAAAAGGATCCCACAGTCGGCTGGAAGTCAAAGAAGTCAAAGAAGAACGACAAGAAAGACGGCAAGGAGGATGAGGACGACGACGACATGTCTATCTCAAGCGAAGATGACGCAGCCGCCAAGAAAAAGAAGCCATATCCGAAGGTCAAAGAATCTCTGGTGTGCTTTGTCGGCACGCCTTCGGCTAAGGCGGATAAGGCGGAGATGCGCGAACTCAACGCGACAATGCCGGACGTCCCTCAGTACTTGAACTGGTCGGAGGCAACAATCACTTGGGACCGGTCCGAGCACCCTGATCACGTCCCTCACCCAGGCAAGTACGCCCTTGTCGTCGACCCCATTGTCGACAACTTCAGACTCACAAAGGTACTCATGGATGGCGGCAGCAGCCTCAACATCCTGTACTACGACACGCTAAGCCGCATGAACCTGTCAGAGGATCAGCTGGATCACAGCAACCTCACATTTCATGGCATAGTGCCCGACACGCAAGCAAAGTCAATGGGGAGCATCAGGCTGAAGGTAACTTTCGGACCAAAAGAGAACTACCGCTCAGAGTTCCTTAGGTTTGAGGTTGTCCCCTTCAAAAGCGCCTATCATGCAATCTTCGGACGACCGGCTTTCGCCAAGTTCATGGCAAGGCCGTGCTACATATACAGCAAGCTTAAAATGCCGGGAGAAAACGGAACCATCACGATTTCCGGCAACTTCAAGAAAGCCAAGGAGTGCGAGCGTGGCATGGCCGCCTTCGCAGAAGCCGTCATCCACAAGGAAGAACTCGCGCTTCTCGGGGCGGATTCAGACAACTCCATGCCGAAGCCAAAGATGGATGTCAAGAAGACTTTCGAAGCTTCAGAAGACACCAAAAAGGCGGACCTCATCCCAGGTGACAAGTCTAAGCAAGTTGTCATCGGCTCCAACCTTGATAGCAAATAGGAAGGCGCGCTCGTCGAGTTCCTCCGTGAGAATCGTGACATCTTTGCATGGTCGCCTTCCGACATGCCTGGTGTACCGAGGGAACTGGCCGAGCACTCGCTCAACGTCATAAAAGGATCCAAGTCGGTGAAACAAGCAACAAGACGCTTTGGAGATGAGAGACACAAGGCTATAGGGAAGGAGATAAATAGGCTGAAGGCCGCCAATTTCATAAAAGAAGTTGTACACACCGATTGGGTGGCAAATCCTGTACTTGTCCCAAAGAAGAATAAAGAGCTGAGGATGTGTATTGACTATACCGGTGTTAACAAGTGTTGCCCAAAGGATCCCTTTGCGCTGCCTAGAATTGACCAAGTCGTAGACTCCACAGCAGGCTCCGAGCTGCTTTGTTTTCTGGACGCCTACTCAGGATACCACCAAATCAAGATGAGAGAGTCAGATCAGCTGAAAACATCTTTCACAACTCCGTATGGGACTTTCTGCTACATTACAATGCCTTTCGGTCTAAAGAACGCAGGGGCAACATACCAGCGCTGTATGCAAAATTGCCTGCACGAACAGATCGGCCGCAATGTTCACGTCTATGTAGACGACATCGCGGTAATGTCAAAAAAGAAGGCAGATCTCCTAGAGGACTTGGAAGAAACTTTTCAGAATCTCCGGAGGTATCAAATGAAGCTCAATCCCGCCAAGTGCGTTTTCGGCGTCCCAGCCGGCAAACTCCTCGGATTCATCGTCTCAGAACGAGGGATTGAGGTTAACCCGGAGAAGATCAAGGCCATCCAAAATATATCCAGACCTACTTGTCTGAAGGACGTGCAGCGCCAAGCCGGATCGGCGGCGGCCGTCAGTCGTTTCATAAGCCGCCTAGGGGAAAAGGCAATGCCCCTCTACCGGTTACTGAAGAAATCCGACAACTTCGAGTGGACAGCAGAGGCAGACGCCGCCTTACAGCAACTTAAGGAGGCCCTCTCATCCGCTCCGATATTGGCAGCACCTCGATCACAGGAACCAATGCTGCTGTACATCGCGGCAACAGGGGCTGTTGTCAGCGTTGTCTTGGCTGTGGAAAGAAAGGAGAGCGAAGCCGCGACGTGTGAGCAGCGACCGGTCTACTTCATCAGTGAAGTGTTCTCCGCCTCCAAGCAGAGGTATCCGCATTACCAAAAGCTGGCTTATGGTGTATTCTTCGCCGCCAGAAAGCTTAGGCATTACTTCCAGGAACACACAGTGACATTAGTCAGCAAGGCTCCGTTGGGAGACATAATCAATAATGCAGAGGCAACAGGTCGAGTCGCCAAATGGGGCATCGAACTTGCCGCTTTTGATATAGTCTATAAACCACGGACCGCCATCAAATCTCAAGCACTCGCAGACTTTGTCGCCGACTGGGCAGAGGCTATGGAGGAAACAGCACTCCCCGAGTCAGAATATTGGGTCATGCACTTTGACGGATCAAAGATGCTCAAAGGCTTGGGGGCTGGAGTCGTTCTGCGTACGCCTAAAGGTGACAAGCTAAGCTACGTGTTACAAATCCACTTCACAACAACCAACAATGTTGCCGAGTACGAAGCTTTGCTTCATGGGTTGCACGTGGCAAACGACTTAGGCGTCAAAAGAATCCTCTGTTACGGCGACTCAGATTTGGTCGCACAGCAAGTAAGTGGAACATGGGATGCGAAAAGCGCAACAATGGCGGCTTACAGAGCCAAAGTTGACGAATTCGCAAAAAACTTCGTAGGATACGAAGTCCGACATGTTCCAAGAGCTGAGCATGAGGCGGCAGACACACTTGCAAGACTGGGATCGGAACGCAAAAATGTACCAAAAGATATCTTCCTGGAGCAATTGCACAAGCCATCCATTAAAGGCGCCGATTTGATGGACCCCGGCTCAGAAGAACCGGTAGAAGCGGCAAGTCTCGCTGTCTACTTAACACAGCCGGATTGGACAGTCCCGTACCTCGATTTTCTAATCGACCAAAAGTTGCCGGAAGACGATGAGGTACTAAAAAGGCAGATCATAAGGAGAGCCAAGGCATTCACGATAATAAAAGGCGAACTGTACAAGCGAAGCACTTGCGGCATCTATCAGCGGTGTATACGGCCGGAAGAAGGCCGGGAAATTCTAAAGGACATACATATTGGCACCTGCGGGCATCATGCTTCCGCTAGGTCCATTGTATCCAAAGCTTTCCGCCAAGGTTTCTACTGGCTCACCGCCAAAGAAGATGCCGAGAACATCGTCAAAACATGCAAAGGTTGCCAGTTGTACGCCCGTCAACCTCACTTGCCGGCACAGGAGCTAAGGACGATCCCAATCACCTGGCCGTTCGCGGTCTGGGGCTTGGATATGGTGGGTCCCTTCAAAAAGGCGCGCGGTGGGTACACTCACCTATTGGTCGCTGTCGACAAGTTCACCAAATGGGTCGAGGCCAAACCGATCAGCAAACTTGACGCACGAACAGCCACCAATTTTCTCTGGGGAATTATCTCTCGGTTTGGAGTTCCACACAGCATTATCACCGATAATGGCAGCAATCTGTCCCAAGGCGACATAGAAGAATACTGCAGCGATCTGGGCATCCGGCTTGATTTGGCATCCGTGTCACACCCTCAATCCAATGGACAAGTAGAGCGTACAAACGACCTAGTCTTATCAGGATTTAAGCCTCGTCTCGAAGCTCCATTACACAGGGCAGCCGGCGCCTGGGCAGATGAGTTGCAGTCGGTATTGTGGAGTTTGCGCACAACGCCAAACAGATCTACCGGCTACACTCCTTTCTTCTTAATATATGGCGCAGAGGCAGTGCTACCTACCGACATGAAGTACGATTCCCCAAGAGTTCAAGCCTACATCGAGCAAGACGTAGAAGGTGCAAGACAGGATAGCCTAGACCTGCTAGACGAAGAAAGAGACGTAGCTCTCCATCGCTCCGCCTTGTACACGCAACAACTCCGCCGCTATCATAGCCGGAGAGTGCGGAAGCGAAGCTTCAGAACAGGTGACCTGGTTCTCCACCTAATTCAAGACAGAAAAGGCTTGCACAAGTTATCCCCGCCATGGGAAGGACCGTTTATAGTCACAAAGGCGCTGCTCAATGGTTCCTACTACCTAGCCGACATCCGCGACGAAGACGAAAAGAAAATGCGCAAGAAGGCGGCAGGAAAAAGGGGAACCAAGCGCAAGAGAGGCATTGACGACCCGTTCGAGCAAACAAAACGGCCTTGGAATATTGAGCAGCTACGTCCTTTCTACACTTAGCAATTTATAATTGTAATAAGTTAAATATGGTTATGAAATAAAAGTCTATGGTTCCTCATCTGTGTTGAGATGCATGCCATCTTTTGCCTTTTCTTGCAATCATATTTCCCTATGTATCTAAGTTACCTATTTTTTAGCCCCGTGCAAAGGTTCAAACTGGTAGATACTTGCAGCTTTCGAGCCAACCCAAAGCAAAAACAAACTATTTGCGCCGCCTAATTCCTTTACCTCTGATTACTTATATGTGGTTCGCCTAGTAGTATGTCTTTGACACCAACATGTTGGCTTTGGTCTCTGATTCTAAACAAATGGTCTAGCCCTGGTTGTTTCAGCCAAAGTTACCGGCTGAGGTTTTCGTCAACATACAAAAAGTCAAGCATATAAGTCAGGGTAAAATTAAGGCGGGCCATATAAATAAAGACAAAGTAAAACTTGTCAGCTAGTTTCCGCCTAACAAGGCAACGGCAAAAGTATATACAAAATATTACAAACGTTGCATTGTTTCAGGGACCGACAAAATGAGGCTGGTGGAAGGCAAGGACATAAAAAAGATATGGCTCGGGGGAGCGTCTACATCAGACTTGGGGGCTGACAACTTCAGCCCCAGAACTATCGCTCCCCTCCGCCTCAGCCGCGCCGGCAGCTCCAGCTCCCTCTCCGCCAGGCACAGGATGACGCCGGTAGAAGATGGAAGTGTCCACCATGTCGGCGACTCGCGTGGCGTAGCCGGCAACGCTGTCCAGAATAGCGGCCGGCTCGACCTCGCTACCGTCTTCATACGTTGACGGCATGCCTTCGGTGACGGCTTCAATCTCCGCCTCGGGGTAGTGTGCCATGAACAACCCAAGGGCAGTCTTGGCTCCACCCCGCGCCGCCGACTTGAGCGAGCTCTTGTGAAGTTTGGTCGCCTGCTCCAGGATGGCGGGCACGTCGCTGAACTCGGTCGGCTCCTGGCTGCCAGAGGAAGTGAAGAACTTGGCGGCAAACCGCTTGGACGCCGCCAAAGTCTCGGCGATCAGCTCACCCAGATGCGCAAGGCGATCCTGGCGGGGGCTGACAACCTTGTCATCGCCTAAACCGGCGGAAACTGCATCAAAAATAAAGTCATAAGTTTGGCTCAGGCTAAAAACAACATGGCATTATCAAAAAAGAAGCGAGAAGTTACCAAGGACCGAGTTATGGAAAGCCGACAACTCAATCATATGAGTTGCCAGCGCGTCCTCTGCAGTTTGGGCGCGAGAAGTCTGCTTGGATATCTCTTCCGCAGCCATCTTCTCCGCCTCCGCCAACTTGTCGCGCAGGCTTTCCAGCTCACCAGTGAGCTGGCTGGATTCCTGCGCAAACTTGAGTTGCTGGGGCTCCATCTCCTTCTGATGAGCCGCCTTCAACTCCAAGTTGGCGGCCGCCAAGTCTGAAGCTTCATTCATAAGAGCTTGCATATCAGTGGACGCCTTCAGGATATCCTGGGCGTGGTCTAGCAGTTCTACAAATATGGATTCGCTAAGCTAAATGATTGACGGAAACATAAGTCAAAAGCATAGTTGGAGAAAGGGATCAACTCTACCTTCATCTTTCTTGCGGGCCGCCTCCATCTCGGCGATCCGCTTGTCCTTGGCCTCGCATTCTTTCTTCAGGTCGCGATGGCGCCGATTTATCTCGACTCGCGAGGAGACAAGCTCGACGTTGGCGGACACAAGACCCTGTAACAAAAACCAAAAGCATATGACATATTGTCGAAAAACCACTAAGCCAGCAGTCAAAGTTTCTGTTGACTAAGCCATCTAAGTGCTCGGGGGGAAAGACTATGTATATGCCGGAGAAACTTACAGATAGGTCGCCCTCCAAGTCGTCGAAGGCCTGCGAGGCAAAGGCGGCAAAAGCCAAGGTTGACTCCTTGGACTCCTTAAAGGTAGACCAAGGGTCTCTGACTTTGCCGCCTCCCGCAGTCGGAGCTGCCCTCCGAGACCCGCCGGCAGTCGTCTCCAGCAACCCTTCATTGGCGGCGCGCGATTGAGCGGCATCATCGGCCGTAGCCTCAGCCAGTAATAGAGGAGTTGAGGGCGCGCGATCGGTGGAGGGGATCTTTGGCGGAGCACCCGAAGCCGGGGCTGGAGGTTGGCGCCGAGCGTCAGCCATGAAGCTACCGGCGTGGGGCGGGGGAGTTGGCGGCACGGTGGCCGGCGAGCCGCCTTGCGGCCGCTTTCCTTTGCCAAGGAGCCTGGTTGGCAACCGGGAGGTTGCGACCCTTTCCCTGTCAAAATACAAAGCAAGCATAATAAGTCAGCCAATATTCAAGAAGTTCGCCATCTGGAAAAGGCAAAGTTGAGTACCTTCGGGGGATGTTAATCCCCGCATTCTCGCCGATGTTGGCGAGAGTCGGCTCGGTAGCCGATGCAATCCGTTTCTTCCTCTCGGCGTTCGCCGTGGAGGAAGCAGCGCCGGATGCCTTGCGCTTCTTCGTCTTCCCGGCTTCCGACTCGTAGAAGTCGGGAGCCAGGTCATCCTCCTTCAACTCGGAGAGCTGAAAAAGAAGATATGTTAAAGGAACTCAACCTTAGCCGGCAAAGCTGTCAAACAAGGGGCAAGGCAAGAAAATATTTACCTCGAGGGGAGGATTGTCGTGGGTGTGCATGGGCACGCCCTCGGCCGCCTTCACCGACCCCGCCTTGACGAGGCTGCGGAGCCGGAATGCCAGGTCGGCGACCGGCAATATCTCTTCGCTCACGCGAAGAGAGGCTGTGTCAGTAGGCGAATACTGACACATCTTGTGCGGGCTGTACCGCAGGGGGAGGATTTGCCGGCCGAGCCAGCAAATGACGGTGTCGACCCCATCCAGCTGGGGGGGAGCCATCGTCCTCGTGAGGAACTCGACCCGCCTTTGAATAAGGCGGAGTTCCTCCGTCAACTTGGGCACCGCCTCGTCCCAGCATGGGCGAGCCATGGGTCGCGCGTTGACGAATGCCGGGATGCCGACTTGACGGCCCGGCGCTGCCATGTCTTGGCAGTAGAAGAAGGTGGAGGTCCAGCCCTTGACGGACTCGAGGTATGGTATCTTAGGATACCATTGGCGGCCCTGGCGACAGTTGAAGGTGACACTGCCGCAGGTTGCCAGCCCACCGTCCGGCACCGTCTGTCGCCGGCAACGGAAACAATATCTAAAGAAGTCTAAACTAGGCCTAATACCTAGATAGCCTTCGAAAAGAGCTGTGAAGCCGGCTAAAACTAATATACTATTGGGTGCGATATTATGGGGCTGGAGCCCGTAGTGATCTAAGACCTCACTAAAGAAGGCGGAAGGCGGAAGAGCCATTCCCCTGACCAGATGGGAGGTAAGGATTACCCGTTCTCCGGCTTCCGGGGCCGGAATGATGTCTCCCAAGGCGGCCCTCCACCGGCAATCCTCCCGAGTGGGGAGGTAGCCGACTGCCTCCAAATCTTGGAGGGCGTCCTCGTCGACAATGGAAGGCAGCCAATAGCGGGACCCGAGGTCCGGCGCTTCTTCTTCCTCGTCGCCGGGGGCGCTCGTCGCCGCCGTGCCGCGGTATTTGGTGGAGGAGAGAAAGGGCCCGCCGCCGGGACGCGCGTGGCAGAAGCCCGAGGGGGGACGACGGAGACATTGCCCGCCGTCGCCGCCGGAGCGGGGCGAGTAATGGCGCCGCCCATCGACGCTGCGAGCGCGGCTTCGGTCGCCGGACCGCTCGACGCCGTCGAGTGAGCTGGACCGGTGGACATCGCCGTCACAAAAGGTCGCCGGAGGAGAGAAGTTCGCCGGAGCTCGTTCGGAGGCTGGGAGCGAAGAAGCGGAAGAGGCAAGGGCGCGAGGAGAGCAAAAGGCAGGGTAAAGAAATGGACCGTTTGGCTACCTATTTATAGGGCCAGGCGTTGCTCCCTGTGCAACGGCGTTTTTAGTCGGACACGTGTCCAACATCCGTTGCAACCCATGATTGCACGATCTCCACGCCTCCTCTTTTCCCGCAATTTGTGATCGTGGCGAGATTCCCGCTTAGTCTGTTTTCAAACTGTCGTGAAGCCGGCTAGGCGGTAACCGTCAAGAAGAATGCTCGGCAAAGATTGCCGAGTAGCCGTCTTTTCCATGATGGATAAAGGCGGCCGCGTGTCAACATCAAGGCACGCGTGCCTCGTTGATTTTCAGAATGGTTCAAGTCCTGCAGCCGCCAACTTTGGCAGATGAAGAATCAAGAAGAAGCCGGCGCCTGGAGAACTTCAACCCTTCTGGGGGCTAATGTTGGGGATATATCAACTAGGGGTATAACCAGCATGGATCAATCCGGCTAGTCCAGGGTGGCCCAAGGGTGGTAAGGCCAAGGCCTGCCGGGCGGCCCAGATAGCTGACGTGCAAGGAAGTAGGCGGACGGTCCAAGGAAGGCGGAAGGCCTAAGCCCACCAAGCCACCGAGCCCAAGACGGAAGGCGGTAGCTAAGCCGGCTAGGTCTAGGACTCTGTTTACTTGCCGGACAAGTACTTACCTTGTACCCTGGGGTCTGGCCGCCTATATAAGCCGGCCACCAGGGAGCCTTTAGGGCAGAGACGATCTCATAGGCATCATACACATTGTAACCTGTTCACGGCTATTGCCTCATAGTGAATTATAGCAGCACGTAGGATCCCGCCACCGCTGTGGGATCCGAAGCTGGGTAAACTCGCCGTGTTCAATCTCGACCTCGACGACTCCAACCTTCTTCCCCACAATCCATACGTAGGCTAGAGGACCCCGTCTTCTATCAATTATGCCGATACCACGACATTGCGTATGTCCATCATCTCATTCAACTAACAAGATGACCCCACTGTCAACCGACGTCATTGTCCTTGATCGGGAATCTCGATCAACTGTTGCCCAATGGACTAGTTCATATAGAGGCTCAATAGGGACCTGGTTGTCTATGTATCACACGTGTATTAATAATTCCTATTTATACAGTTATAGCATAATACACAAACCTATTATAAACTTATGAGATAACGCAATAAATACCACTTATTTATTTGCCTCTAGGGCATATCTCCTTCAGTCTCCCACTTGCACTAGAGTACAAATAAACTAGCTGCATCAAAATCCCTTATCAAATAAGAATCATTTGATAATGCTTGCTCGTGGAAGAGTGCTACTCTGACAATCTGCACAATCCATGATTGTACATACTTTTGCGATTCACTGATATCAACTTGATTGATATCACCATGTTATCCAATAACATACATGCAAATACCGTAACTAACTGAGACTTTTGTTTCCCAGCGCTTACTCTGATTATACCAACCAGATAACTGCCTAGAAAAACACACTCAGTCACAATGAGCCCCTTGTAACAATTACAAACTCGCGATATCTACATACTTTCACACCAATGTAGAAAACTTGACATTCTTATGTCAATCCATCAACTAACGCACTTCTACTTCCAGTAAATCTCAATTTACTTTTACAAATGTTCCTTTCTTAAGAACATCGGTTATACTTTATCGAGCAGATAATATGGTTTCTGTATGATGTCTAATATTACATAATAGACCAACATTTCATACAACCATTACTACCTTGTATCATTACTCTTAATGATCAATTGGATTTCAAAGTACCATCCTTTTGACTCTATTCTGAGTCCTGAGATATAATCCAAAACAACTCAACTAACTATTTAAAATTCCCGTTCTATTTCAAAATAGACACTAACTTTCAAATAGTTTCACAACTTCATCCTTCTCATCTATTCTACTGGTACAATTTAACAATGTGTCATTTACACAAGATGAATTCGGCTCCCACTCAAATTATGTCTCCACATATTTGAGAACACAAGCTCCCACTCAAAAATATGTTCTTCACATATTTCACCTGAGTGAATTAACTATGACTCCCACTTAAATCGACATTTTGGTCAAACCAAAATCATTGATCTATTATCAATTCGAATTTAACACAAACTACAATATTACATTAATACAAATCCTTCAGACTTCAAGCATGTCTACATAAATGTAGTCAACAAATTTGATCTTGTCCAAGACACATTTCTTGACAAGACATGCTTCCACGTCTTTCTTATAGTCACATTGCTCATATAATACTTTATATGATTATTAAACAATCTTATTCCTCTAATAAGAATTGTAATAACAATTACTCTTTTAATCCTTTCTAATGTAACTCGGATTTCCTGGCTGAAACAGCCTTTGTTCGTATTCCGATATTTTCTCAACTTTCTTTGTATTCATAAAGTGCTCCTTGATCTGTCAACAAGATCTGAAACATTTAATATTGTGCTGTGACCTGACAGCAATATTAAATATAACAACACTCTATTAGAAGCTTCTTTCATGAAAATATTATGATCTTTATAAAGAGGATTGCAAGCAGGAAAAAAATTTCTAGTCTCCCTCACTCTTAATCACCAAATTTTCATTTGTAGACATATACTCTTTGAACACCTTCCAACATAGGTCTGACACCTTATTTCAAGCTTCTAATTCCAATCCATAAACCATAATTCAAAAAATCATCTTTTCCTCGGAATTACATAGACAACAAACTAAGTTTTGTTTCTATTTGGTTTTGGAATACACTCCCATTCAATGCGAGCAATCTACAAAGAACTATTCATGTATATTCTGAATTATCATATAATCATATACATGT
This sequence comes from Poa annua, assembly GCA_026929855.1. Lineage (NCBI taxonomy): Eukaryota > Viridiplantae > Streptophyta > Magnoliopsida > Poales > Poaceae > Poa > Poa annua. The sequence goes on along the minus strand of CM049428.1, from coordinate 27,571,526 downwards.
CGACACTACTGTCGATCCCACGAATTCTCGTTGAGAAAAATATCTATTTTCTAAAGTGGACATCGACTATAATGTTTCGAACATATTAGGAGTTTCTAAGACTGATTCTGACAGACCACACTTTATTTAAAATAGAGTATGATTATAATACCCCATATATCACCATACATGACATTATAATATTGTGAAACATATTTCCACAAGTCTTTTATGTTGAAACCATAATTCAAAAATATTGCCCTTTGATCGAATCTTGTGAATATAACATTCACCATTCTTTCCTCTGAAAAACCCCATTTGATCTCTTATCAAATTAATTTCAGACTTATGATTTATCAGGCAAATACTCCTATTCACCAGTAATCATAGAAGAATTCGGATCCAGCAAAAACACCATCAATTAATTTAATAATCATTTGAAATGACTTTTAATTAATTTCCTCTCGTATTGACACTTCAATACTATTTTCAAACTTGATCAATTCGGCACTCGAAATACTTAAATGGACCAAAATATCCATTACTTCTTTCATTGCCTTTATGACTAAATTCGACGGTGTTTGTTCTAGTAATAGAACTCTTATTCATAGGACACGCTATTTTATCATTTCTAAAATTATGAACACTTATCATACAATCGATGTAATTGAGATGTGGAATCTTTATTCATAATATAAAACAACTCGCTTGTTCCATAACATAAAACAACTGAATTTGTCTTATTACATGAATAACTTTGTCTTGTAACAATCAAGACACACACTCGCTCACTATTACAAAAGATCTTATCAAAAACTATCAATGATAACTGTGATAACCTGAGGACGTGAACACCAAATGGCCATCAATTCCTTGATCACCATCTTCAGCGCCAGGTCACATCATAATGCGCCGCATATATGTGATAATCAGGAACTGTTTCACAAACAGAACAAGTATCAAATACTTCATCATATATCAAGAGGCGAATTCATAATTCTGTATATATCAAATATATACATGTAGCATCGAAGATCTCTCCTTTGATGGAATCAACTTTCTGAGATTTGAATTCAGACACGAACTTGTAGAAGTTCATATCGTCGGCCTTCAAAATGTACTTGCGCACATGCTTCTCATAGCTAGGAGGCAGAGATATCAGGACAGTCCGAATGGCACAAGAATCTGCCATCCAGTAATCGAAGACCATCGTCAGCTGGAAGTAGATGTCATACAATCTTTTCAAATGTGTCTCCAGACAGTTATGCTCCTCCATATGAATGGCCTAGAACATTCTAAGCTGCCTGAATTGCACACGCTTTAATTCATCCCCGAAGTGTGTCTTTATCGCATCAATCATGACGCATGGCTCATTGCGTCGAAATAACTCTTTCAACTCAGGTGCTAGGCATACGGTCATGGTGATCTCCACTTCGATGAATATGTCTCGACACCTACGGAAATCATCTTCCTCCTCCTCGCTTGCAGAATCCCCTGGTCTTTCTCCTAACGCTTCATCGAGAACATACATAATGTTGTTGTGTTCGAGGATGTTTCTAAAACCCTTGTACCATCTGATGAAGTTGGACCCGTCGGCTTCTAAGGTAGAATCCGGGCTCTTGAGGAAGTAACCGAAGTATAGTTGCGTAGTCTACAGATGTGATCGCAAAAGAGGTAAGGTAAAGTTTATAATATATAGGTGAGTTTTAGTTTTATAATCACATTATAAAAAACACACCACACCAAGATTATTACCCCTAAAAATAATAATGGTGATTATACGACCCTCATCCACCACACTACCCCCGATCATCACGGCCGGCAGCACAGCTTCAAAGGTGGACATAAAATGTCGATCATAACAACTCTGTGACTCGTGCTCGATCTTTCGATCTTCCCATGTTCCGAGGCCATATTTCTGAATATGCTAGGCTCGCCAATCAAACCTCGAAGACCCTGCGCGTGCAACATGGCTTACACCCACTGTATGTGAACGACGAGATGTGTGACACCCAATCATCACGGCCCGCCTCATAACATAGAACTTTCTTGGTGGTGCGCAACGAGGAAGAACACAATTTTGGTATTTGTTAGGGATCATCCTATTCAAGATGCTACCGTTGTATATCTAGCATATAAGCAATTAATAGGATGCACACACAACAACACAATAATTATGCAATGAAGTGCGATGTGACATGGTCGATGCGCCTGGACCTTCATGGCGCCATGTGCCTGGCCCCCCGGCGCCCCGGCATGGCTCCGAGTCTACGGAACCCTCCATTGCCTCCAACAGTACGAGTAATATCAAAACTTACCGTAACCATGTCACATAAAATAACGCCTCTACAAAACAAAGTTAGACGCCTCTAGCTTTATTTAGTTTTGCAAGTTTTACGTGGCAAATAGGCTTATTCGTAAGAGAATCGCTTCCCTACCTACGAACTTTGTACCACAACGTCGATCGTATAAGGGCATGTTTAAGCATCCATTTCGGGCCCTGCATTGAAAATGCTTTGCCGACTAGAGAGAGAGAAACAGACACCTGCCAGCCACAAATACGGTGCAAGCCGTATGTCAGTAGTGGAACCAGTCTCACGTAAGCGTACGCGTAAAGTCGGTCCGGGCCGCTTCATCAACTCAATACCTAAGGCATCGCAAGTGCACGCTAGAGGGTAGCAAGTTCTAACCGTACCAGCAGTACTACGCATAGATCGGCTCTGATACCACTGAAGGGTTTCCGGTGCAGAAAACAATAATTTTTCTAGCGAATGAAACCCTAACTAGCCAGGATCTATCTATCTAGTACAAGTGATAACGGTGGCGGAACGGGTTACATTACCTCCATGTAGACCGATAACGGGGATTACGCTCCCGCACAAGCGTTGACGATGAAGTCGTGCGTAGCCGACCTCGAGGTCGCGGAGAACTTGCCGCGATGACGAAGACGACGACGCCGGGGTGTCGACGATGACCTGCGTCGATGGGCGTCGAGCGTCGGGCGGAAGATGGCGAGGCGCTAGCACCAGGGGGGTGCGCCGGCGGCAGAGGAGGGTGGCGCGGCGGCTGCAGGGGCGAGACGACGTCGCCCAGGCTCCTCAAAAAGAGTTACCTCCGAGCACTCGCAAACATACAGAGCTTAATGACAACCCCCGGTCATTCAGATCCAGCTGAAATCGCAGGGGTAGATCTTATCTGGAATCCCGCAGGGTAACGGCGCCCGGCGGTATAGCTTAGGTGGATAGAGGGGGAAAAACGGGCGGAGAAGCAACTCGGCCGGCCTGCTATACAATTAATTGTATTTTTCTGTAATTAATCCAAATAATATGACTTGCAATATAAAGGGGGGAGGGCGTGTGCAAACTCCCTAGCTCACCCATGTGGGACTAAAGGAGGAGAGGGAGGGGGGTTCGGTCGAACCCCCATGGGCTGGCCCCCCTCCTAGTCCAACTCGGACTAGGGGGCCCAAGCCCCCCCTTCCTTGCTTGGTGCGGCTCCCCTCTTGGGCCCTCTCAGGGCCCATGTAGGTGGGAGCCCCCTTTTTCCTTTATTTAATTAATATTAAATTAATATAAAATATAATTAATTCATAATTAATATATTTAAATGCTCTTTAATATCCCGTGACTCCGAAACAATTTCCGAATCACCCGAACAACTTTCGGACATCCCTGGAACCATTCTAGACCTTCCCGGAACTCCTTCCGGACCACCGGAACTCTTTCCGGATCATTTCTCTCTTTCCAACAAAAACCTATATTATTCCAGAACCTATCTCCTGGTATCACTAAGAACTTAAGTTTGTTACGCTACGGTTCGAGAACACTCCAGACATGGTCGAGACACTCCGCTCACCAATGACCGTCAGGGATACCTGGATGTATATGACGGCCCCTCTGCATTCTACGAATATCGTCGTTGAACCACAAATATGATATTCATTCCCTTTGTTTCTGCGATACTACCTTGTACGAGATATGATCATAGACACACCGATGTCTTTGTTGTATCTCGTTACCGACAAAGGTTATTAACTCGTCTGTGATATTACATCTCCATGACCTAGTCATAAGCTGCGCAGCTATATAGATGTAATCTCACCGAGTGGGCCCAGAGTATCTTTCCATTACAAGAATGAACAAATCCCGATCTTGATCCTTACGTCTCGATGCTCTTTCGGAATACCCAAGATGGACACCGTTATTGTCATGCTATATAAGACACAACGTTTGATGCTCTCAAAGCACCCCTACGAAGCATCAATAAGTACGGTCTCACGGTCTAAGGAATAAGCTATCATATTCTTATCTATTGCAAATGACAAACATCGTGATACGATCTTATTGCAATACTTTGCATATGTCCATCATCTCATTCAACTAACAAGATGACCCCACTGTCAACCGACGTCATTGTCCTTGATCGGGAATCTCGATCAACTGTTGCCCAATGGACTAGTTCATATAGAGGCTCACTAGGGACCTGGTTGTCTATGTATCACACGTGTATTAATAATTCCGATTAATACAGTTATAGCATAATACACAAACCTATTATGAGATAACGCAATAAATACCACTTATTTATTTGCCTTCAGGGCATATCTCCTTCAAAAACTGCAGAACAATATCAGTAAGACCATCGACTCGCCTGAGGTGTGTCTGTCCAGTATGTTCCAGGGTCGAGCCCAAGGACTCGAAGCCTGGCTGAAGGCTAGTAAGGTTTTGCCCAAGGGCAGTTAACTGTTTTTGACTCATCGAATAAATCCAGGCCTAATCAATCGAAATCATTTGTCATAATCCATAAAATCCAAAAGTCAGAAATATCATGTCAAAAGGATAAAACATGAGACGTGCACTATGTAGTGAGTCCATGACTGATTCTCCGAATTGGCCAAGCACTCGGGGGCTAATGACAAGGTTATACCAAACGGGTACCCCTTCGTGTGGGTACCTGGTGCACGTAACGACTAAAGCCCAATTGTCAACCGGCTGAGGAAGCCCATCAAGCGAAGCCCAAGTCAAAAATCTCTTTCTATAGATAGTATAGTCGGTAATACTTTCCATATATGTAGTCCTAGTCGGTTACGACCCGAGACCTGTACCCCTATATAAAAGACAGGAGGGTGATCGACTAAGGACGCGCCCAATCATAATCACAAAACCCTAGCAAGATCGACATCTTGCTAGACCCCTGTACCTACCACATATACACAATCAATAACAGACAACCAGGAGTAAGGGTTTTACCTCACTCGAGGGCCCCGAACCTGGGTAATTCCCGCTTGTCAGCCGACGAATCTACAAACACCACGCGTTCTCTACCTCATAAACTCTTACCATAGGCTAGTAACCATGGGTATTGATGGGGACATCCCTCGTCACTAAGAGTTGTAGTTGCACCGGGTGATCACTAGCCTTTCCAAACCCATAGCTTTGACAATATGGATAGCTTCAATAAAGGAGGCCTTGGACTCTAGAGCTCGAAGGTTATATGGCTGCATCTTGCAGATAGCCTTGGACAGAGTACAATAGACGTCCTTGAGGACGTATTGTTGCTCAATGCACCAAAAGTTGCGATCATCAATAGTATCATCCCTCGGCCTGAGATACTAATCCCCCTGACGAAACTGAGAATAGTCAACAACAGACATCTCTGTGTACGGCTGACGAGCAATAGGAGGTGGAGGGTCATTCTTCCTCTTCTTGGACTTGGGCTTGCTAGCGAGAGCTTTCTTTGGCCTTGGGTTGCTTGAGGAGGCGGCAGGCCCTTTGCCACAGACCTTCCGAATGACAGCCCTTGAGAGCCTGCCACTCTCCTCGGCGAGAGTAGGGCTCCCACTCGAATCACCTGTGAATATAGCAAAGATAGGTAGCAAAAGATGAGTACACACAAGCCAGGAGTGCATACATACATTAGGAAGGTATTAGCTTGATCACATATAGCTAAACATTAGGAAATCTGAAAGCTACACTTTTCAGGTTCATACCGAAAATTCTGGTTCAGGTCAGATCGGAAATTCCGGTCTGTCGAAACAGTGCAGATTTTAAGATTCAATATGTCTAAAACTAGATCGATCCAACAAAATGTGAAACTAATGTACATAGAGAGCTGGGAGTGACACTAGGAACAACCTCTACCAAGCAATTTCAAAACAAATTACTCCACATCTAGATCCAAGTGCAAGCACCTAGGGTTAGGAAAAAGTGGAGTTACCCTCATCCATTGAGGCCATTGCTTGGAGGAGAATGCTCCCGAGGCGAAGGAGAACCAGATCCGACAGAGAAGGAAGATCCACGGCGGTTGGAAGGCTCCGGGGGAGCTTGGGGCGGCTAGGGAGGCGGTTTTGGAGAGAGGGAGGTCGGGGTGGAAGAAGAACTGGAAACAATTCTTCACCCCGAGCCTCCCTTATATTTTTTAGACAGACCCCCCATCGGAAATTCCGAGTGTAACTTACACCGGAAATTCCGAATCACCGGAAATTCTGAGAGTAACTTTGCACCGGAAATTCCGGGTCGCCGTAAATTCCGATCCGCTAAGGAGCCAGAAATTCCGACCAGCCGAACCAAACTCCCATTTTCAAACGGATGACTTGTGTGCAATAGAGAGAAATGTTTTCAGGGAAGACTAGGCTTGGGATAGATTTCCAAACTGTCATTGGTACGCCATACTCAACTTACAACAACCAAAACGAATCACAAAGCACCAAGTTGAGTAGGTTTCCCACATGCATCAATAAGCTCCAAATAAGATCAACTCTTCAGTGAGAAGAAGGCGGTGGCCAAAGCCACCATGTAGGAGTGTATGACATGTCACCGCGAAGATATATCTTGGGTACATAACCAATACTCGTCGTTTTAGCTCATTAGTCATAAGAATGAATATAGAGATAAAAAAATTTTGCTATCGATATAATGGGGGAGGGATGGTCCAATGTATTAGGACCGCACTCTCCCTATGTCCATGCCTACATCTAGACAAGATAAGATGCGATTACGTCCTAGGTGAGTGTGCAAGCGATCAAGTTAAGGACCTCGAATCAATGATATTGAGCTCATTCCTCAAAAAGCAAAACCTTCCTTCCTCAAGGGGATTTGTGAAGATATCTGCCAATTGATCCCTTGTGCCCACATAAGATAAGTCAATATCTCCTCGGGCCACATGATCCCTTATGAAATGGTGTCGGATCTCAATATGCTTGGTTCTTGAATGTTGCACCGGGTTGTAAGCGATCCTGATGGCACTTTCATTGTCACATAGAAGAGACACTTTGTCGCAATCTACGCTGTACTCCTTTAAAGTTTGCCTCATCCATAGCAATTGAGTGCAACAACTTGCGGCAGCAACATACTCGGCCTCGGCGGTGGAGAGAGATATACAATTTTGCTTCTTAGAAGACCAACTTACAAAGAACCTCCCAATAAATTGACAAGCACCGGAGGTTGACTTCCTATCATCATGATCTCCCGCCCAATCGGAATCCGTGTACCCACATAATGAGAAATGTGCATCCTTGTGGTACGACAATCCATAGGTTGGGATATAAGCCAAATATCTAAAGATTCTCTTGACCGCCATGTCATGGCTTTCCTTAGGAGCCGCTTGATATCTTGCACACACTCCTACGACTAGCACTATATCCGGTCTAGATGCATAAAGGTAAAGGAGAGATCCAATCATGGAGCGATATACCTTTTGATCCACATCCTTACCCTTGGGGTTGAGGTCAAGGTGGCATTTGGTTTGCATTGGGGTAGAGGCACCCTTGAGCTCAAGCAACCCATACTTCTTGAGCATGTCTTGAATATACTTTGCTTGGTTGATGAAAGTTCCTTCCTTCAATTGCTTGATCTCGAATCCGAGAAAGAACTTTATCTCACCCATCATGGACATCTCAAACCTGTCAGTCATAAGCTTGGAGAATTCTTCGTTAAATGCTTTGTTAGTAGACCCAAATATAATGTCATCCACATATAATTGACAAATGAAAAGCTCTCCATTCACTTTCTTAGTAAAAAGGGTGGGGTCGATTTCCCCAACTTGGAACCCATGGTCTACAAGTAGTTCTCTAATGTGCTCATACCACGCACGTGGGGCTTGTTTAAGGCCACAGAGTGCCTTATCCAACTTGTAGACATGGTTCAGATACTTGAGGTCCTCAAACCCCGGTGGTTGCTTAACATAAACAATTTTATTTAGTGGACCATTAAGAAAAGCGGATTTAACATCCATTTGTTGCAACTTAAAGTTATGATGAGAGGCATAGGGAAGAATTATACGAATTGACTCAAGACGAGCCACGGGAGCGTAGGTTTCTCCAAAGTCAATACCTTCAATTTGGGAGTAACCTTGGGCCACCAATCTTGCCTTGTTCCTCACCACCATGCCATGTTCATCTTGCTTGTTCTTGAATATCCACTTGGTGCCGATAATATTACGGCAATCTTTGGATCTTTCCACCAACTTCCACACTTTGTTGCGCTCAAAGTTGTTGAGTTCTTCGTGCATAGCATCAAGCCAATCTTTATCTTCAAGAGCTTCAAAGACTTTCTTGGGTTCCACCATGGAGATGTGAGCTTGATGTTCACTAAAGCTTGCAAGTTGTCTTCGAGTAGATACCTTGCTTCTCACATCACCAAGCACCTTGTCAAAGAGATAGAGATCTCAATTCTTGTGAGGTGCCAACCCTATTCAAGCGGCGGATCTCGATTTTCCTCCTTGTGGTAGGAGGAATCGCTTGATCATCTTGATCATTCATGTCTCCGCCTTGACCGAATTGATGGCTTTGATCAACCATGGGAGTGACTTCCGGAGGTGGGGGAGCAGGTTGATCTTGGCCTTGTTACGGACCACCACCGGGAATGTCAGCAGGACCGGATATTTCGAGTTCAGGTTGAACCGGAAATTCCGAGTCACCGAAAATTCCAACTTCAGTTTGAACCGGATATTCTGGCCCTCTGGAAATTCCTGGAGTAGTTGAAGGTTCTTGTGCTTCTTCTTGGCTGGGCGTGTTGGGCACGGTGATGTTGCTGGGTGTTTCTTGTGAGGGAGTAGCCACCGCTTGCGTAGAGCTTGAGCCTTGTTGAGCAACCTCATAATAGAGTTTGATGGGGCGGTGGACACCCAACACCATCCTTCGTATAACATCTTGAGGTTGATCATCACCTAAATCGGAAACACCACTTTGCTCCACAAGGGAGCCATCATTCTCATCGAACACCACACTACAAGTTTCTATGATAATGCGCGAGGTCTTGTCATAGACTCTATAAGTGTGGGATTCGGAACCGTAACCAACAAACGTCCCTTCAAGGGACTTAGAATCAAACTTGTCTAAACGAACACCTTTGATGAGATAGAAACACTTACAACCAAAAACTCGGAAGTAAGAGATGTTGGGCTTCTTCCCGGTACGAACTTCATAAGGTGTCTTCATGAGTCCTTTGCGAAAGAAGAGCCGGTTGGATGAATGGCAAGTGGTGTTGACGGCTTCGGCCCAAAAGTTGTTTGGGTACTTGAACTCGGTCATCATAGATCTTGCCATCTCTATAAGTGTGTGGTTCTTCCTTTCGGCTACACCATTTTGTTGGGGAGTATAAACAGCGAAATATTGATGACGAATCCCTTCTTGACTAAGGAACTCGTTCAAGGTGTAGTTCTTGAACTCAGAACCGTTGTCACTTCTTATCACCAAGATTGGGACATTGTGTTGTCGTTGAGCTTCATTCGAGAAGTCAATGATTGTTTGTTGAGTCTTCGCCTTCGACTTGAAGAAGAAAACCCATATGTATCTTGAATAATCATCAAAAATCACCAAGCAATACTTCTTGCCACCAAGACTAGCTTCCGGAATGGGACCGAAGAGGTCAACATGGAGAAGCTCCAACACCCTTGTAGAAGAAATGATGGTCTTGCTTGGATGGTGGATGTCATGCATTTTTCCTTCAACACAAGCCCTACACATTCGATCCTTCGAGAAAGAAACATGGTCTTTTAGTCCTAGGATATGGCCACCCTTTTGAAGACTTTGCAAAGTCCTCATGTTGACATGGGCTAGTCGGCGATGCCATAATCAACCCAAGTCCGCCTTAGCGAATAGGCACATTGCATGGGAAGTGGTGACTCCGGGGAAGTCAACCACATAGAGCCCATTCTCAATGTACCCAACGAAAGACACTTTGAGAGACTTGCTCCGCATAAGGATAACCATTTCCTTTTCGAAGATAACGGTATAATCCAAACATGTTAAAGAATGAACCGAGATCAAGTTGAAACCTAGGGAGTCGACAAGCAAGACAATCACAAGTGTGATGTCCGGTGCCACTACCACCTTGCTGAGCCCTATTACCTTACACTTTGAATTGTCACCATATGTAACAGTCATTTAATCATCATTTGGCTTCAACTCCGTTACAATCTCCTTGCTTCCGGTCATATGACTAGTGCACCCACTATCAATTATCCATTTTGATCCGCCGGAAGCAAGACCCTACACACAATCAATTCATGGTCTTAGGTACCCATTTTGCAATGGGTGCCTTTTGGTTAGCAATAAGGGTCTTAGGAACCCAAATAGCATATTCAATATAACCATCAAAAGGACCAATGTATCTAGCATATACATCCCCATAATAATCAACAAATAAAGCATAGTTGGGGTTAGATATGCCCGCAAAGTCATCACGATTAGGAGTGCCCCTTGTGGCATTTCCACTCGCAACGTCATCTTTCTTGGCTTGTGCGGGCTTGGCCTTCTTCTTGGTCTTCTTCTTCTCCTTAGCAAAATAGGCTAGACCTTCTTTACCCTTGTGGGGCACTCGCTTATGTAAAGGACTAGTGAGTGTCCCCTTACCTTTATCAAGAGAGGTCTTGGGCGCGGTTGCCATGGATGGAACAAATAACACCCTAGTGTTACCCTTGACAACATTTGCATTAGCATTCAAAGGAGTAGAAGTGCTAGGTTTCTCAAGAGTAGATATCCGAGTTTGGAGTTGATCACAATACTTGAGGAGACGTTCGTGATCACTTGTCAATACCTTGTGAGTATTTTTCAAGTGACTCGAAGTCTTCACAAAGTCTAGCATGAGCAACCACAAGCTCGGACTTTTCATTTTGCACAATTTTACATTTAGCAAAGTAAAGATCACGATCCTTAGTGATCTTGGCAAGTTGCTCTTTAAGGAGAGCATGAGCTTCTTGTTCATGTTCAAGGGAGGATTGAAGAGAAACTTTAGTGTGAGCATCCTCTCTCTCAATCTCACCTTTTAACTCAAGCTCATCCTCAAGCTCACCTATACGACTCATAATCGAGCCAAAGTGTTTCTTTCCTTCTTTTTGCAAGTTAGTCATGAATTTATCAAAGGCAATAATCTGTTTCTTGACTTCAATGCTCATATCATCATCAATATCATGGGATATGGAGGTGGGGGACAATTTTACCTCGGATGTCTTTGCCATAAGACATCTTGCATTCTTGATGATGGGGCTCTCATTTGGTGAGGAGAAGAGTGACGGAGCTGTAGAGAAAATGGCTATGGCTGCCACTTGCGTTGGGGTGTCCTCCTTGTCACTATCTTCATCATCGGTGGGATATTGCTCTTGGGTCACCAAGACAATCTTTTGGTTCTTCTTGAAGAAAGGCTTCTTCATGTGCATAGGCCCCTTGCCCTTCGACTTGTCCACGAGCCTCCCACCACGGTCCTCTCTTCTTTCCCATGGACAATCTGCAACAAAGTGGCTTTTGTCATCACAATTATAGCAAAGGCTCACCTTGTTACTAGGCTTTCCTCCATTGGGGGGGGGGACTTCTTGTCCATCCTAGCTTTGGCCCTTCCGGTGTTCTTCCAAAAGGTTCTTGCCGCTAGACCCATGTGTTGGGTGAGAGTACTTGCGAGGGTCTCACTAGATAACTCGACTTGTTCATCATACTCATCTTCATCCTCTTCTTCGACGGTGGCCTTCAAAGCAATTGAGGCATGCGTGTGCATCCCAATGGCTCTTGCCCTTGCGTCTTGAGCAATCTTGGAAGCAACCTTGTAGGCGGTCATCTCTTGCATGACTTCATTGGATGTCATCTTTGCGAAGTCATGTCTCCCTTGGAGTGTCTTCAAGTCCGTTTCCTCAAAGGGCAAGTGCGGTCACGAACTTTCTCTTGATCCAAGCATCATCAATGTAGGCCGCACCGAGTTTCTTGAAAGTGTTAGCTATCAACACCAACCTCCGGTACATGTCCTCATGGCCTTCTCCATCCAAATTGTAGAACCCTTCCACCTCGTTGCACAAGGCATCATACTGGTTCTTCTTCATGCTCTCATTACCGATGAAGATGTCGGAAAGAGCATTCCACACTTCTTTGGCGGTGGAGAATTGTTGAATAAGAGGCATGTCCTTCTCTCTGACGGCCACTTGAAGTTGATGGAGAGCGGTGGCATTGAGTTGACTATCGACCACCTCTCTCCTTGTCAAGTTGGTTGGATCATGGGCCTTGAATCCTTCCTCGATAATGTGCCAGAGCTCAATGGAAGCACTACACAAATGAGACTTCATTTGAAATTTCCATTGAGAGAAATGAGTAGGCTTTAGCTTAGGAGGATCACTTCTAAAGTTTACATGCGGGTGAGGGATAGGAGGGTTAGGAGAGTAAATAGGGGGAACTTCATGAAATTCCTCTCCTTGAGGGGGCTTGGTGGAGCTATGTGTTCCACCCTTTTCCTCCTTCCCGGTGGACGCATTCGGGGGAACATCTTTGGACTCATCTGAGAATGATTCCTTAGAGTTCTCACCGTGCTCCTTAGATGAAGGAGAAGGAGAAGTAGCCTCGGGCTCCTTAGATTTCAAGAGTGCCATAAGCATCTCATTCATCTTGAGGAGTTGGGCTTCCAAGGACGATCTCATATCCATAAGATCGTCCATGGTTGCCCCTTTGGCTAACGCCTCCTTCTCCGCCTCTAATTTCTCACGGGCGGCTCTCTCGGCATCGGATTCCGTCATCGTTGCACTTAGGCGGTTAAGCCCTTAAAAGTGTACTGGCTCTAATATCAATTGAACGGGAATCCGTCACCTAGAGGGGGGGGGGGTGAATAGGTGCTATTACAAATTTTAGGTCTTTTTAAATTTAGGCTAAACGCAAAGGTAAATTGTCTAGATATGCAACTACGGTGAATTTACCTAAATGACAAGCTAAGAAATAACAAGATAAACAAGAGTACAAGACAAGCAAGTAAGGGAGTAAAGTTTAGGGGAACCAAGTGAAGCACGCGGAGACGACGATGTAATCCCGAGTTCCACCCAATGGTGTACGTCTTGTTTGGAGAGGTGTGCGCTACCACAACAAGTTAGCTGCAACGCCACAATGGCTCACCTTCTTTTCCGATGAACTCAACCACAAAGGTTGCGAGTTCACCTTCCACTATTGATCCCCTTTTAGGGCGGAGATCGAATCCCTTACAAACGCTTGAGGCACTCACCCACAACTTAATTGGGGGCTCTCAAGATGACCACAAAAGGTCAAGGACCACAAAAGGTCAAGCACCAAGATTACAACAATGGTGAATTAGGTTTTCCTACCGGAACCCTAGCCAAGAAATCCCCAAGTGAATTGGGGGGGGGGGGATTACAAATCGCTTTGGTGAAGATGTAATCCCGACCTTCTCCTCCAATCCTCCAAAGATCAACGGATTTGAGGGGGGGGGGATTGGGAGATCTTGATGATTTGATCTTTCAAGAAAGGTAGGAGAGAGAAAATCTGAGAGCTAGCTGTTCTTGAGGGAGTGAGGGGGTATTTATAGCCCCTCCCCATTTCTGACCGTTATCTGTGTCGACCAGTCGGAAATTCCGGTATAAGTCATAACCGGAAATTCCGATCACTCGGAATTTCCGGAGAATTGAAATTTCCGACAAGAATTTTCGGCTGGAGTCAGAACCTTTTCTTCTTCTTTCCTTAGCAGATTTCTTGAGTGTTATTCAAGGTGCACTCGGAAATTCCGGTGAATGGAAATTTGCGAGCACAATTTCCGGTCGAGATCAGAACACTTCTCATTCTTTACTTAGCCATTTCTGAGGGCTCTTCTGTGAGCAATCGGAAATTCTGATAGATGGAAATTTCCGATCACAATTTCTGACTCGCGTCAGAACACTTCCTCAATCTTGACTTAGTCATTTCTCCGATGTTCTTCATGGTGCACTCGGAAATTCCGGTGAAACGAAATGTCCGAGCACAAATTCCGGTTGAGATCAGAACCATTTCTCAAACTTGACTTAGCCATTTTCTATGAAGTTCTGGTGAACCGGAAATTCCGGCCCTGGAAATTTCCGGCTCAAATATTCCGGTTCCTGGAACAATTTCAGAACAACTTCTTCTTTGCATTTTTGGTTTTGATGCATATGATCTTAAATCACATACAAGCTGAAATATTTAGCATTCTATTAGTACATTATTATTATTATTGTTAACTAACACACAAAACACTAGGAATTATTAAATGTTCTTTCCGTGGAGCAATTGCCTAGCTAGTCGCTGATCCTAGAAGGACGAGAGTTGCTGAAAATTTACCCTGACATCACTGTTAAAAAACTAGATAGGGTGTGCAACTATGCTGCATATGTTTTAGCCCAACTAGGAAAATCCGGGAGTAGTGGTTTTTTATGTGACGGTGTACCTGCCTGCGATAAATGATTGTAATGGCGGATAACATCAAAAACTGCACTATTTTACTTACTAGGGTACCTAATGGGAATAGAATATTTTTAATTAGCCTGCTTGCTTGCTTAATTTTTTACCCATCAAATAAAAAAAAAGTATTAGAAGAATCACACTCCTCACTCGTGTCAACAAGGTTGTGCAGAGACTCGTCAGACACGGTTATCGAATGGAGAAGAGTTCAATTCGGGGGAGTGTATATTTCTTTTCAAGTTCGTTCGGTACAATTCAGTATACGTGTGGACATATTTTTATACTAGAACATGTTATATTTTGATATTTTAAGGCAGAGGAAGCATATGGTTGCTGTCCTGTCCTGAAACAAATATGGACACTACAACTTGAAAATCTGGCAATTTTTCCATTCCATCACCCAAATTTGGCACCAACCCGCTCGTCTCTCCCCAAATCGTGTCTCAGCTCCATCCAACGACCCTAAAGGCATCTTCTCCAAGCTCCCCACCGCCAGCTTTCACCTCGCCGGCGTCCGCCCCAAATCTGCCGGGCCCATGGCTCCGACCACCCACTAGCCCGCCCCGCCGCCACTTCATCCATGTACTCCGAGCGCCCGATCATCGACCCCGCCTCTCCGCCCCCGCCGGCGCCGCAGCTCCCGCCTCCGCAGCCGGAGCCTCCCGTCCGCGCCGACCTCCTGGGATTCTCCGTAGAGGTACCGGATCCCTTCCTCCCGTCCCGCCGCGACCGCGACCAGCCGGACCCGTCCGCGTCGCAGCAGGAGGGGGTCGAGTCCCGCGCCGTCGCCGTGGGGGAGACCTCTTCGGAGTTCGCCGGCAACGCCATCCGGACGGCCAAGTACTCCGCGCTCACCTTCCTTCCGCGCAACCTGTTCGAGCAGTTCCGGCGGCTTTCCTACGTCTACTTCCTCGCCATCACCGTGCTCAACCAGCTCCCCCAGGTCGCCGTCTTCGGCCGCGGCGCTTCCGTGCTCCCGCTGGCCTTCGTGCTCTTCGTCACCGCGGTCAAGGACGCATACGAGGACTTACGCCGCCACCGCTCCGACCGCAGGGAGAACAACCGCCTCGCCGCCGTCCTCGCGCCGCACACCGCCGGCGAGTTCCCGCACAAGAAATGGAAGCACATACGCGTCGGGGACGTCGTGCGCGTCGCGTCCAGCGAGACGCTCCCCGCCGACATAGTGCTTCTCGCCACCAGTGACCCCACCGGCGTCGCGCACGTCCGGACCGTCAATCTTGACGGAGAGACCAATCTCAAGACGAGGTATGCCAAGCAGGAGACTCAGTTGAAATTCTCCCACAACGGTGGCCTAGGTGGTGTCCTGCATTGCGAGCGGCCCAACAGGAACATTTACGGGTTCCAGGCCAATTTGGAGATTGATGGCAAGCGCGTCTCACTCGGACCCTCCAACATTGTGCTCCGTGGTTGTGAGCTCAAGAACACCACCTGGGCGATAGGGGTCGTGGTTTATGCTGGCAAGGACACCAAGGTCATGCTCAACAACTCTGGGCCGCCGTCCAAGCGCAGTCGCTTGGAGACTCAGTTGAATCGTGAGACTGTCATATTGTCCATTATGCTCATTGGAATGTGCACGGCAGCATCTGTGCTTGCTGGGATTTGGCTGCTGAATCACCGGGACGAGCTTGAGTTCACTCAATTCTTCAGGGAGAAGGATTACACAACCGGGAAGAACTACAATTACTATGGCATCGGAATGCAGATTTTCATTACCTTTCTCATGGCTGTGATAGTGTATCAGGTCATCATTCCTATCTCATTATATATATCAATGGAATTGGTACGTCTTGGGCAAGCATATTTCATGGGCGCCGACATAGACTTGTATGACAAATCGTCACGGTCAAAGTTCCAGTGCAGGGCCCTGAATATAAATGAAGATCTTGGGCAGATTAAGTATGTCTTCTCTGATAAGACAGGGACCCTGACAGAGAACAAGATGGAATTCCAGTGTGCATCGGTTCACGGCGTTGATTACAGCTCTGGCAAAGATACATGTGGATACTCAGTTGTAGGTACGACGGGTTTAATGCATATTGCTTGTTTGATTTTGTTGTTTCCTGATAAGACCTCTCATTTGCTGCTTTTGGTCAGTCGATGATCTTCGGTGGACACCAAAAATGGCAGTTAGGACTGATCCTCAGCTTATGAAGATGTTGAGGAATGGTGGCAAAAATGAGGAAGCAAAGTTTGTCCTTGACTTCTTCCTTGTTCTTGCTGCATGTAATACCATTGTGCCACTTGTCCTGGACAGTAGAGATCCTAGGCAAAAGTTGATTGATTATCAGGGTGAGTCCCCTGATGAGCAGGCTCTAGCTTATGCTGCAGCGTCCTATGGCATTGTGCTTGTTGAGCGAACTTCTGGTTATGTAATGATCAATGTACTTGGTGACAGACAGAGGTAAGGTAGCTCTCATCTTTTGTTTGTATGGATACCGTATTTTGCATACTATCTGTCCAATTTGGAAGTGCAGAATTCGGTGGTATCAAACATGATTATGTGACTCGGAGCGGATGAATCCTACCTGCTTCTTGATCCTTACACCTCTAGAAAAAAAAATTGTGTAGCAGTTGGTAGCACATGTTTTAATGCTTTTGCTTTTTAGAATCCATTAATGTCATTGTTCAACTGTTATTGTTTTTACCAACTGTAATTGTGGTGTCAATGCTAATGTAAATGTTTTCTTCCTAATGTCTCTGCTTGGGTTGCCTTATGTGATTGATAAACGATACTATTAATCATTATAAATTCCTTGAAAATATCCGCATATCATATTTTTCCATGGCCAATATGTACTGTAAAAGGTGAGCTTTGCATCTGAAAGTATTGTTTGTATCAGTATCTTTTGGTTCTTGGCTAATCCTCACATTTCCTCTATATTACTAAATCCATAAAAAGTGGTAGAGGCTAGGGTTCTACCGGATCTAGGGCGGAGGTTGTAGGGATGGAAGTGAGGGCGGAGCGGTTGGAGGCGTGGGCGCCGGCGGCTGGCCGCCGTCGCGAGGAGGAAGGAGGAGGCGCGGTGCGGCTAGGGTTTGGAGGCTGGTGGGCTGTTAGGTCTCCCGTCTCCCTTCAGGAGACGAGACAGTATGATACTGAATATTTGTCTGATTAATATCGAAGGGGTACATGTGTTTATATAGGAGGACGGCCTCCTCAAACCCTAATTTACTTGGGCTAAGCCCCTAATTTACTTGGGCTAAGCCCATATCTAGCCACTAGTGGGCTTCTTGCGGGTATAGGTCAAACCGACCATAACACTTCGTGAGCATATTAACGTGAACATTAGGACTTATGGCACATTGTAGTTGTGGCATTTCAATTTGGATGGTGGTAGGAAATCCTGTTTCAGTAAAAAAAATATATTCACAAATATGTATGGCACATTCGCAAAAGAATTTGAAGTTTAGTTCATCTAATTTTTTTCTTGCTCTTCTGCATGGGTCGATTAAATTGAACTGTACATGTCGATGTGACATTGATTAATCCAGTGTGTATTTGTTGTTTCATACATCGTACAGTTAGTTTAGTCTTTGGCTCAGATTTAATAATATGCTCTGAGTCATGATAATTAACTTGAATTCTCAATAATTAGCTTGAATTCTCAATAATTAACTACACTATCATTTTCTTTTCCTTCGTGTTATCCACGGGCCAGTGTATGTACTTGATGTCTTATTTATGTTCGTTCGGTTCTTCTTTGGTAGTACTAATTTACTATGTTGACTCCTTTACTTCCCCATTCCAGTGCATCATTTTGACCTTATCAATTTAGTTTCAATAGATCGTTAGCACGATTGGTTAACAGTCTGATGAATCTTGCTGGTGTGGCATGTGCAGATTTGATATATTAGGACTTCATGAGTTTGATAGTGATCGTAAAAGGATGTCTGTCATTGTTCGCTGCCCCGATAAGACTATTAAGCTATATGTCAAAGGTGCAGACAGTTCAATGTTTGGAATTACTAACAAAGATCTGGACAATGTCCGTGCTACAGAGGTACATCTCCACAGATATTCTTCACTTGGCCTAAGAACTCTCGTTGTTGGTTTGCGTGAATTGAGTCAACCTGAATTTGAGGAGTGGCAGTCAGCATATGAGAATGCTAGTACAACAGTAATTGGCAGGGGAAATTTACTCCGATCAGTTGCAGCCAATGTAGAGTGCAATATCTACATACTAGGGGCCACTGGGATTGAAGACAAGCTTCAAGATGGGGTACCAGAAGCAATAGAATCTCTCCGGCAAGCAGGCATGAAGGTTTGGATTTTAACAGGAGATAAGCAGGAGACTGCAATATCTATTGGCTACTCTTGTAAGCTACTGACCAACGACATGAGACAAATTGTGATAAATAACAGTTCTAAGGAGTCTTGCAAGAAAAGTCTCAAGGAAGCACTTGCAACAACTAAGGAGCTCAGGGTCGCTTCTTCAATTGGCACACTGAATCCAGAATCTTCTGGTGTAATTCTTGCTTTGATTATAGATGGGAACAGCCTTGTTTACATACTTGAGACAGACTTGCAAGAAGAGGTACTCATCCTTATATGGTTCAATGCTGTACTATTTTCCTTTTGTCCTGAGTAGTAAACTCATCTTATTAAGATGTTGCAACTGACACATGGTCCTCTTATTTTGGTTGTAATAGCTTTTCAAAGTAGCCACAGAATGTAGCATTGTCTTATGTTGTCGAGTGGCTCCTTTACAAAAGGCAGGGATAGTTTCACTTATCAAAAACAGAACAGATGATATGACCTTATCAATTGGTGATGGTATTTCCTCATGTTTCCTCGGTACATTATAATTTTTTTTATCTAGGAGACAATATGTGCTCAGCTGATATGTTTTTTACATAACCTGTGACATTCAGGAGCAAATGATGTTTCAATGATCCAAATGGCTGATGTTGGGGTTGGCATCAGTGGCCAGGAAGGAGGACAGGCTGTTATGGCATCAGATTTTTCGATGGGACAATTCAGATTCTTGGTTCCTCTTCTATTAGTCCACGGTCATTGGAATTATCAAAGGATGAGTTACATGATCCTTTACAACTTTTACAAGAATGCGACATTTGTATTGGTTCTTTTCTGGTAAGAATTCTAATGGAGCATAAATACTTCATTACTTGGGAAATATTACTCAAATCCTCCATAGTATACTCTATTAGGAAAACAGGGAGATTCGTTCATTTTTCTAGTGTTCAGGCCTTACATATAAGATGCATACCTTGCATTATAAATTTATGAATATAGTTCCTTGTTATATCCAATTGAATTATCGAAAATCTGTTAAGGAGCACATCTCTATTTCTCATATATTTGCATGCACAGTTATTAAAGATAATACTTATGGTGTGATCTCAGGTATGTGCTGTATACAGGGTTCACGTTGACTACTGCTATCACTGAATGGAGTAGCCTCTTGTATACTGTGCTTTATACATCCCTTCCGACAATCGTTGTTGGCATTCTTGACAAGGATCTTAGCAAGGCAACACTGCTAGCTTACCCAAAGCTATATGGAACTGGCCAAAGAAATGAGAAGTATAATGTGAATTTGTTTGTCCGCAATATGCTTGAAGCACTTTGGCAGAGTTTGGTTGTTTTTTACATACCATATTTTGCATATAGACAAAGTACAATAGATCTGTCTAGTCTTGGAGATTTGTGGGCACTTGCATCTGTGATCATTGTGAATATGCAATTGGCCATGGACATCATTCGGTGGAGTTGGATTATACATGCGTTTGTATGGGGCACAATAGCAGTAACTGCCATTTGCCTCTTTGTGATAGATTCCATATGGGTTCTTCCTGGTTATGGGTAGGTACTTCATCTCCAGCATCTTATTACTGATATGAATTCCCTGCCACATTTTCGTAGTCCATGCAATTGCTGCAATGTTCATTAGTTAGAACCGGTAAATGTATCATTCAACATATATTTGTAGTGTCAGCTATGAATCGTCTGAAGAAAAAACAATATTTTGAGCCATTTTAACTTCATTTGGGAGGTCGAGCTTGTGATCGCTAGTTTCTGAGTTTGAGATGTCTTAGCTTGGAGGTGCTGCTTCTCTAATGTGATAATAAAGCGAAAGAAACATTCTACCCCAGTGCTCATCCCTTGCTCTCTGTTTTGAAATTCGTGCATAACATTTTTTTATTTCTTTTAGTATACAACTATCACCTTACTGTTTTTTTGCAAGCATCTCTTTGCTTCTTACAAGTAGTGTGCACTATGTGTCCATGTTTTCTTGAGTAGGATTTAGTGCAACTTGTGAATTGTGATTATCTGTATATCAATAAACTAACGCCAAACAACGCTTTCAGGGCCATATTTCATATAACCGGGACAGGTTTGTTTTGGTTGCTGCTGCTTATCATTGTTGTTGCAGCAATGGTCCCGCATTTTGTAATCAACGCTTTCACGGAGTACTTTGGTCCAAGTGATATTCAAATTGCCCGAGAGATGGAGAAGTTTGAGGCTTTAAATCAGGTTAACCGTTTGGAAATTCCAATGAGAACATTTTCATGACACTAGCAGGGAAATTGTATAGCTTTCCACTTTTTAATTTCTATTATTCTTTTTGTTCTTTTACTGTGCATAGGGGTCATTTTTTTAATTAACTGTAAGTTGGTAGTCTTGCCTCCCAAGTATGTATGTAGTGACTCATCTAACGTTTATTGAAAAAGAAAGATAAATTGTGGACCTAGAGGATTCTCTTCTCACCCTGGCGTTGGTGAATGGGTGAATACTTTGGTGTATATTATCACTTACCACATCAGAAAAATATATTTTGTGCTCTTATTTTCGTGTCTATCTTTATATGAAAATGCACCTGACCTGTTGAGCCTACAACGAGCCAGTTTGTATGTGACATCACAGAACATATTCAGAATTTTCTATGTCCGAACTGAATTAATTCCATTTCGGTCACAAATTAAGAAACTGGAGAAGGTCAGCATAGCCAACATTAGATAAACTTAACAACATGTTAGCTAGGTACAACCATCAGAGTATTAATAATCCAGAAAATGGAAGAGAACATCGCAAATATCTTTTTTCGCCTCTAACACAGACCCGCACTAAGAGCTATAGGTCTCTGTTAGCTTGCAGATGGAGCACGCCTGATGATCAAGCCTTCCAGCATATCACAGTACGATGACCTTCAAAGTTGACCAGTGCCAGGGGAACTCGCCTAATGATTTTCATAAATGCTCGCCCAGAAGCAAAAACATCTGACCAACCAAACCAATAAGTTTGGTAGGTCTCCAACCGATTTGAGTTGGTTGTAGAAGTGTTTGCAGCCTAGCAACTCAAGACAACACCAGACAAAAAGACTGACCATACTGTGGAACATCCCCCTTTCTTTGGACAGCCCTCTGGTAGCGGTTGATGAAGTTGGTTAGCAACAAGCTTCTCAACTCCTCTCCTGGAACGACTGAGAGCGCGAAAAGGCTGCTGGATTGGCGTGCAGAGCCTGGGGAGTTTCCGATGGCTTGTCATGTTTTAGAACCTTCGGTGGGAGAGACTTGATCATGCCTTTCTCATCAGGTTTCATTCCTAGAGCATCCCAGACTGAACTCTTTGCGGCCTCGGCTGGGTCAGCAACCCTAAGAGTTTTAGGGACCCACATGTTATTTTTGCTCTTTTCTTCTTCTTGAAGGTCTGCTTCTCTTGAGTGCTTTCCAAGCGTTGGAGAACTGTCATCTGGACAATTTGTTTTGTTTGGAGAGCCATTGCTTCCAGGACATGGTGAATTCAACATTCCATTAGGCCAGCCAGGAATGTAGCTCCAGAGAGGTGGTGGCATGAGAGGAAAGGGAACGACAGGTGCGCAAATTCCTGGGGCTGCCATCATCGGTGGAGGCGCCCATGAAGGCAGACCGTGCCTCGCGATTTCAGACCCATGAACAGGCTCTGTTGAGCATTGAGTAGCTGCCATGAAAGCAATGTTGTTATATCCAGGTCCCCAGGGAAACACCAAAGCAGGTCCGTGAGGGTGAGGCAATGTGACACCATTACAATATCCCATCACATTGCTGGAATCATTTTTATCTGCCCTATCCGGCATCTGTTTTGAGCAATCTGATGATGGTGCAGAAGATGGACATGACTGTTCTTCCTTATTATCACCAGAGACCAAGGAAACAAGGTGAGTATCCTTCTGCTCTCCAACATTAAGGATTGAAGCCGTGGACCGTGAAACTGGAACTTCAGATCCAACTTCCTTAACCGTTTCATTTTCTTTAAAAGGTCCTGGAAGGACAGGAGGTACAAGTGGAAGAGCTAGATGGTGAATAGCACCAGAGACATCTCCAGGAGCAGCTATATTATTACCACATGACATCAAAGCATGGTGGTAGTGAGCTGCATTCTTATTTCTGCGTCTTCCAGAACCTACAGGAACATTCCTAATATTTCCACCAGCAGTCCAATACCTCTGGCAATTCCTGCAGAAGTGCCTAGGCTGGCTAACATTGTAATTGTTGAAGTAGCAGAACTTTGTTTCCATGCTATTGCAGCGAGGACATGGCACAATCATATCAGGCTTCTTGAGTACCTTCTCTTGGATAGATCCATCAATTTCAGTCCTAATTTTAGACATAGAATCAGTTCCCATTTTCCTAACATGTCTGCTGATAGCTTGTAAATCATTCTGCTCACTGTTCTCAGAACATGAGGGAGTTGCTTCGACATTCAAAAGCTTGTCCGGGACACATGGCATGGCAGCATTGTTGTTTGCATCATTTCTTAGCTTAGTGACAACCTGAAAAATATAATTTAACATGCATCAAACTGACAATTCAAATAGGTATAGCATATCTTAGTCACTTCCAACAGATAAATGAACATTTCAAGTTCATTTAGCTATAAAACTAGGAAACACAATAAAAGTTACAAAAAATTTAAAAAGAAATATTGGTGATCATGTAACTGTTATTTTCTTGAATTACCGAAGGCATATAAATATGGCATACTGGAAACAATATGCAGACACTCCTGCATGAGGTCATAACATCCACTTCATGCCATTAGCTGATATTTAAATTGGCATGCAACACATTGTTGCCGTTTCCTCAGTCATGCACAACTTATCTTCATGTTTATCCATGAATGCCTCACTATATTTGTTCAGGTGTTAAACATTGCTAATAGTACCCATAATTTCCCTTCTGTGCATGCACTTAAATGTGACGCAATATGCACATTAGTAGGTTTTGATAAGGCAACTTGCAATATCATTTTCGGAATCAATTCAAAATTTTGTATTGTTGAAACAGAAATTTGTTCTGATAGCAATGTCATGTATGGCATGGTTCGAGTTTCTTCTTAATCTATCACCGATGTTTCGAATAATCTTGGTAAAAACAGTAATTCCAACTGTCAGCATAGCCTTGGTTCTATCATGAACCATGGCAGAATTTCATGATCAACAACTTTGTCATTCCAAAAGGCAGTATGGACCCACGTAAGAAAAAAGGTACTGTAGTATGGACAAACAATGTTTCCCTCTTACAGATAAGAGTATAACCGATGCTTTTGCTAGGACCCCAATCAAGCATTTATATTATGTTAGTTGGTCTTACCTACTGGTGAAAAGACCGGCTTACAGTCTTAATAAAGATGAATTTTGTCTTAACAATCTCAGACATGGAGCCGACTACCTGAATTGCAAGTCAATGCAAATCCACTCGATTAATTATCATAGAACTTAACTATCATTTGGCAAGAAAATGTTTAATAAAATCCTTGCAGACATAAGGATTTATCTAACCATTTCCTTTCCAAATAAGTAACTGTTTCCTTTTAAGTATACCTAGTAGCACATAGCAATTCAAGGTAGTACTGTCTACATCCTGTCAAATCAAGAAAGCTCATAGTACACGAGGAAAAGACAGTCCAATTAATTCCATGAAGCCTAGCTAGGAGACCGAGAGACATAATTGAAGAAACGAGCTTAAGGGTTTTAAGACGAAGCGGACTTCCCAAACGGGAGAGAGAAACCATTTCTACTCTCTAGACGCACACAGGGGAGAGAAACTAGCAAAATCTCCTTAAACCTAGAATGATCAATGCAAAAGAGTGATTTTAGATTAAAAAAAGAAGAAGAAAATGGTCCACATATAGTTCAGAATTTCGTCAAGCAGCATGGCAGCAAAATAACAATTTTTAACACCACCTCCAAAAAAAACAATTCTTAACAACAAAATCTGTCTCGAAGAAAAATATAATTAATCTCTGACTTAAACACATCTCTCTCTTAGGAGCAGGGGAGAGGGAAACGAAGCTGCAAACCTGAAAGCGGCCGCACATTGACAGCGCAAAAGCAGGCAAGAAAGAAGAAAAGGAAGAACGCATCGAATCGCATTCAAAGGCAAGTGAAGGGAGCTCCCCAGTAAAGAAAATAAAAAAGATCGAAAAAAACAGAGTCCGAGGCTTGTGCCCAATGCTCACTGACTAACCTCGTCGGAGGCGTCGAGGAGCGGGATGGTGCGGCCGAAGAGCTTGATGGCGGTGTCACCCCGGCCCCGAAGCGCTGCCATGGCGGCGAGGCCCTGATCTCGGCCGCGCGGGACGAGAGGGTGGTGCGCGGCAAGGTGAGGGAAATGGCGAATGCCACTGGGGCTCGGCTCACGGTGGTTCGAGTTCTCGCGGGACGCCGGCGAGCAAGTGGTGGTGGAGGGGATCGAAGTCCAACAAATAATTGTGCGTGGATGTGCGAGCAAAAAGTGTTGCCTACTTTTGGGGCAGAGCAGAGGGGGAGAGAGAGCGGACGAACTTTGTGGGCTTTTTGCCCTTTTCCACCGGGGTGGCCGGTAAAGTCACAAGAGGGATGCACTAACGCAAAAGCTGGAGTCAATCTTTTCGAACTAAACGAAAATAGTACTTTGCAAGTTTTAAAAACTTACGAAAAGGGCACACATATATAGTTTTGTGGCCATTCACGAAAACTGCATAAAACACAAGACCACAGACTGTCATATGGAAGTCTCAATTTTGTGGCTCGGTGCATGCATATACTTTCCGTGCACTATTTTAAGTAATTTTTAAAACTTAAAAATATAATTTGCACCGAGTGTTTAAAAGTGAATTCCGACCTAAAAATTCAGACTAGTCATTCTTGTTCATCTTTACATGAAAGCGGATTTATGCTAAGAGTAAGTCCAACAATTCCCATAAAATGTCTCCTCTATGTGTTCATATAGAGAATTTTCCCTTAAAATAAATCTCTCCTAAAACTTGTTCACTCCAGCAGTTCCCCAAAACATCTCACCTATTTAATATTATAAGAATATTATATAACTAACATTTAAAATTCAACGGCTATCTCTGCAACTTCTGAATTGTAGTGTCAAAATTTGTCCGTCACCAAAATCTGAAACATAAACAAAAAGCTCACTAATTGAGGCATATTGCAGTGTAAAAAAACTCACAGATATTGAAAAAGAATTTAACACAAAATTAGCAACCATTAAACAACAATACAACGGTCACATGCTCCTCCCGACGCCCGCCCTGCCATTGGCCGTCCAGCCCGCCGCCTCGCCCAAGCCATGTTCTACTTCCTGTCCTTCTATCTCCTTCTTCTTTCTCTCCCCTTACTCTACCTTATATTTTCTCTTGAGTTTGCCCCATGACAGGTCCGCCCTAAGCCCTCTCACCTCTGTTTTTCTTTTCCTCCCCAAAAATTGAGATGGGAGTCGATTTGGAAATCGATTTCATGCTCGATTTTGAAATTCTAGATCGATTTCGGGGATAAACTGAAAAAACTAGAAGGGGGAGAAGACCAGATGAACCTGTCGAGGGCGGGAGGAAACTTCACCCGTAAGCGGTTGTTGGAGTCGCCGGGATAGCTCTACTTGTATGGGAGACGAGCGAGCAGAACCGGGGGCGCCTATAAATCGGGGGAGCGTTGAGCGAACTAGTGGACGGTTGTTTTTGGACTTTTTCCACTAAAAAACGTATAGGGAAGTGTTTGAGGAGACTGCTGGACTTGCTCTAACATGTGTACCTTTGTTTAGTGTTTACTAACACATCGTGTGTGTGTGATCTACTAGAGATTGATAACCTCAACGGACCTCTTCGATTTACAGTATTTCAGAAATATAGGACTAAAAATATGCATAATTTTTTTTTTAGAAACATAGTATAATGTAAGCACACATATACACGCATATACACCCAACCCTATGAACGAACACACGCACACCCTACCCCTATGAGCACATCCGAGAGACTGGCGGATCTCAGGTCTTGAGATTGACGAAGTCACCACATGCGCATCGTTGTCGACAGTCGCCTCCCACTGAAGAATATTCCGCCTAAATGAGAAACATCAGCGTCAAACATGGCGTTTGAACTCTGGTGGGCTGAGGGTACAACCACACTCCTAACCATCTTGCCACAGGCAAGTTCTCTAAAAAAGATTGTCATGTCCATTCTGCATATTCTAAAAAAGTATTCTTAAAATATGCAGAATTGTAATGCCATGTCCATTCTAATTTTTAAGTTGCGTGCAACACTCTCATGTAGAGGCTGGGGCTTTGCCTCTTTTTCGAAAAAAATCGAATTTTACATATCTTTAGAGTTGCAATGCCATGTACATTCTAATCCTACAATATTTTTATGGATCAAACTTTGTCTGATGAAACCACATGAAAAGGAAAAGATTCTTACAAAGAGGTTTGAGTGGATATTGGATTTTCTATTAAATGTGATGCAAGGGAAGAACTCCATGGGATTGCATCCTAAAGAAAATAAAACAACCACCCTAGCGAAAAAACGTAAAGGTTGAAATCCTTCTCAATTCTTATGAAAATATTTCGATTCAAAGAGACCCTAAGGTTGGATTATGTACCGTGGAAAGAGACCTTAATTTTTTAAAGAGTAGTTTAGAAAAGTAAAATTGTCATGTTAGAATTGATGCGGCCAATTGCCAAAAAATGGGATGTCAAAGGTTGATGAATAATATTACAACGTACACCAGTGACATGGTTGTAGAAGCAAAGCTACACTACTTTTGTGGCTTCACCTGCTCGAGGGATATAACGATCTGACTTGTTCCCATTAGTTGCAAGAAGAATTATTAATTGTAAGTGAAACATATTGCATAGGTGGATATTGAAACCGGTGTCCTTTCTATTAGGTGAGAAAATCAAATTTGAGCCTGATAATGTGTTTTCTATATGTCAAGGTTTTTTCTCAAGTATGGACTTCCTATACCTATCGACTCCTTTGAATAGTAGGATAATGAAAGTACAGGAATAAAATACTTAACTGAATTTTCATCTAATTGTGGTGAATGAATTATTTCACTCGTTAGATCTCATGCATGTCATTTTCTACAAAGTTTGTACTAGAGAAAAAATTCCCATAAGAATTAAACGGCTTTGAAAATAATTCCCATAAGAATTAATTATACACAAATCCTTTTGACAACATGTAAATCAAAGCATCTGCTTGTGGGTGGTACATACAAAATGGTGAGACGCTGATGCACAGAGCACTGACCGTGTGCACCCGGTCAAGCGTGCCCCTCGCTGGTCCACGTCATCAGGGGCCTTTTGCGAGGAGCGGGACAAAGCTTTTCAGCAAATGCAACGGGCCCTCCGCTCATTTATAAATCTTACTTATCTTTTCTATCGTGGACTGTGGTGTTGCTCTATACGCCTGTACACTTTCCAGAAGGTTCTGCGTTGGACGCTGTTTGTCTTGGACACTATCTTTGCTTTGCTAGGTTAACCTAATCCAAGAAGGCGACAAGCACCCCAGTGACCAGTCATTAACTTTGACCATCATGGATAAACTAAAAGCTAAATCTAGCATCGCACATGAATCTCCACCGCTACTTCCTCTATGGCTCTATCGATCCCGCCGGTGGAGAAGCTCTTCGCCACCGGCAATGTCAAACTCAATTTCTGGCTAGTGCAGTGCAGCCGTGGTTGAGCTTGTGCGTGTGGCGTGGCAGCGTCGTCACGTGAGGCTGCACGTCTGATCTGCCTTTTGGACCCGCAGTCCGAGATACTGTAGGATAAAAGCAATAGAAAGTGGCTACAAACAAAACAAGTGCGCGTAAAGCAGCTTTTCGCCCACATGCTCTCCTGACCAACTGGAGTCGTCACCCGCCGGAGCCCACCGCCGGTTTTACTACTCTGCTTTTTTTGCCTTTTGAGAAAGCCTGGCTGTCTGTCTGTCTACTTCTGTATGGCTCCCCGGCGCCGGCGTGCATGCGGGCATCGTTCGCCGGAGATGCAAAGCGAGATACGACGGAGCCATGGAGTCGGCAGAACACACCGACGAATCTGCTGCCTGCTGCCTGCTGCCGTGTTTTTCTTCCTCCCGACTGGAACTTGGAAGTCATTTCCCCGCACAGCACAATCAATAACGTGGGAAGGCAAATTCGATTCGTATTGAATCAAAAGTTCCGAACTGAAAAAAGAATGGTGGGCAACATACTTCAAAAAAACAGCCCTTCGGCGGGTCCACCACGTTAGCGGAAGTTACGTTAGGGCGATCTGAGGGCGATCGTAGTTTGCTAGGGTTTTCCACTACGGAGGCGGTGGTGGTTGGCGGCGACTGAGATTTCGACGGCGAGATCGACTCTGCGCGCTGGTGTTGTGCTCCGGGTGACTGAGGTGCGCCACGGGGGTGTGTTATGCGGTGTTGTATGGCTTCCTCGTCCCGTTCACTGGCCGGATCTCCATCGTCGACTTCTAGGTCGCCGGCAAAGGTGGGATCGGAGGAAATCGCTGCTAGTCTCTCGTCGAGGATGTGAGACTTGCTGTTGACGGATAAAGAAGCCACTGGGCTTGTCATCAAGGGGATCGGATCTGCGCAGGTTCCGAAACCTAGATGGGCGATGGTAGGCAAGGTCTGCTCGCCTAGGAAGTTGGTGCTGTCTGCTCTTGAGCGTGCGATGCAGAGGGCGTGGGGCTTACATGGCACCACGTACTTCAAGGAGATCGGCGATAATAGATTCGTCGTGAGGTTCAGCTCGGAGGGGGACTGGAGGCATGTGATGAAGAATGGCCCATGGCAATTCGATCTCCATGCAATTCTGCTGAAGGATTTTGATGGATCCGTGCGACCCTCAGATATGGTTTTTGACATGATGGATGTTTGGATCAGGGTCTTAGATCTGCCAATGGACATGATGAATAAGGTCTATGGTGAATTGATTGGTGGCTGGGTGGGATCTTACATTGCCACGGAAACAGATGAAGATGGCATAGCCTGGGGGAAGGATCTGCGTATCCGAGTTGCTGTTAGAGTTGATCACCCTATCCCTAGAGGTTTAAGCTTGAAGAACTCGGAAGATGAAGTTGAGGGCGCCTGGTTTGATACCAAATATGAAAAAGTGCCACACTTCTGCTAGACAGGGTGACTTACTATTGTCCTCCTAGCCAGCTTCTCCCGATGAGCCCAGCCAAAGAGTACGAAGTTCGATTCTCCTTCTCCCGATAGAAATGCTACTGTGGGCGCTTGGTACATCCTGAAGGCCGATGTTCGATGGAGAAGGAGGAAGTGAAACAGTGGGGTGAGTGGCTACGTGCTTCACCACGAAGGAACCAGAAACCTCCCCCACCCGTTCGACCGTCTGTCTCCTCTAGCAGCTACGGTGGTAGATCGGCTGAGTCTGCCACACGACAATATCATGGTGTGTCAATCCGAGACCTTCCCCCGAGGAGGAATTTGTCACGCGACTTTGCTTTCTCGAGCTCCTCTCGCACTGGCGGTGAGGCGCGCCGGGAAGAAGGGGATAGCACTAGCCCACTGAAGAGCCAAGCTGCTAGGGACGCAGAGAAGGGAAAGGAGACTGCTCCGGTCCGGACAAACACAAGGAGAACCACCTACACTAAGCGTCCCAGGAGGATGGTAGTGGATGGTGGGAGGGAGACGCAATCAGTACCACGGGGCACTGATTATCCTCACAACTCGAAGAAACGTTCCAATCAAGTTTGGATGCCCATTCAGGTCCAAGTTGTGGGTGATGACAGTGAGGGGTCCACGGGGAAGAAGCTTCACACTATATCTGTGTTTGATCGTCTAGAATTGCCATCGGCGGTGCCTGCGAAGCAGGACCGCCAGGCACAATGAATATCCTTGGCCTTAACTGTCGTGGACTGGGGTTGGACGCGGCGGTAGGCGAATTGCGGGGTCTGATTCGATCCTACAACCCAGCGGTGGTGTTCCTGAGTGAAACAAAAATGAAGGCTAAGGCTATTAATCGTTTGAAGTGGAGCTTGGGGTTCAGTAATGGTGTGGCAGTGGAGTGTGTTGGGCGGAGTGGAGGTTTGGCATTATGGTGGCGTGAGGGGGTGGATGTGTCGGTTCGGCCATGGTGTCAGTACTACATCGATGCAAAAATCTGTCTAAATGATAAAACTTGGAGATTCAGCGGCATCTATGGGGAACCAAGGTCAGATATGCGCCATAAGTCGTGGGAAGCGCTTCGGTACCTTCGAGCCCAGGACAATCTTCCGTGGCTGTGTGCGGGGAATTTTAATGAGGTCATCTCTCCGGAAGAACAGTCGGGTGGGAACCCGCGAAATGAGGCAAATATGACGGCATTCAGAGACTGTCTGAATGTCTGTGAACTGTCAATTGGCTAATAACCATGGGTATTGATGGGGACATCTCTCGTCAATTGGCGCCGTCTGTGGGAACAGGTGGTGTTGGATCTACGGATTTTTCGGTCCAAATTTTAAACGGCGATCCACCGACTGCTTCAAAGGGATGCACATCAGCAACAACAGATCGTATCTAGATCACAGGCGACCACTCGCCAAAAACAACATCACCAGCAAGGATCAGGCCATAATCACCCGAAGCTCAGGAGATCTACTCCAATCTCGATTCAGGTTTTGATCTTACTATTGGGGAACATAACTTCTTTGTTGATCAGGTTGGTGTGTAGGATTTAGTCGAACAGATCGCAACTCAGCCACTTCAGAAGAGATCGACTGAGATCACATCTGCAGCAGACTAGGAAGATACCCCGTCGAGGACCGATCTGATCCCGCCGCCACAATCTCCAACAGATTCAATGACATCCGCAAAATTCAACAAATTCATGGTGGATGAATTCCTTGAAGAGGAAGAGCTGTCGACTACTTCAGTCGACAATATGATCATATCGACGGCTTCAGCTGGAAGCACTGGAGCACCAACATCACAGATTGATCCGATCTCGTCCATAGCAGGGTCCATGTCCACAAGAGAATTCAACGAATTCATAATGCAAAATGAGATGGAAGAAGAAGTGCAGTCGACCCTCCATATCAACCCAACCGAAGACCAAATGCAAATCGACGCTCCAGAAGAAAGCTTTCACCTCTCCGAGTGTTGGGGATATACCAACTAGGGGTATCTCTAACATGGATCAATCTGGCTAGTCTAGGGTGGCCCAAGGGTGGTAAGGATGAAGCCTGCCGGGCGGCCCAGATAGCTGACGTACAAGGAAGTAGGCGGACGGTCCAAGGAAGGCGGAAGGCCGAAGCCCATCAAGCCACCAAGCCCAAGACGGAAGGCGACAACTAAGCCGGCTAGGTCTAGGACTCTGATTACTTGCCGGACAAGTACTTGCCTTGTATCCTGGGGTCTGGCCGCCTATATAAGCCGGCCACCAGGAAGCCTTTAGGGCACGCTCCAATATGCATCATACACATTGTAACCTGTTCACGGCTATTGCCTCATAGTGAATTATAGCAACACATAGGATCTCGCCGCCGTTGTGGGATCCGAAGCTGGGTAAACTCGCCGTGTTCAATCCCGTGCTCGACGACTCCAACCTTCTTCCTCATAATCCATACGTAGGCTAGAGGACCACCGTCTCCTATCAAATATGCTGATACTACGAAAGTTGGCGCCCACCGTGGGGCCTAAGGTTCCTGACGTCACGTCCAGGCGGGAACACTTGGCGGCGTGGGCAAGCAGATCGCCGTCGGCCGCGTTACAAGGTATGGCGGCCACAGCTACGTCAACTCAGATGAGTCCTGGCTCCCGGCGGACGACTACCTTATCGGGTGCGCAATTGTACCGATTGGAGGGATCGACGTCTTCATCGGGTACACGCCAGAGGCGTACGGCCTACCGCGTTTCTACGACCCCACCCACCAACCCTTCGACCAAGCAGTCGACCGACAAGATGGATCTGAATCCGCCTTCTCCCAGGAGTCGGCCGAATCTGACTTCCACTTCGTCGGTGCTGTCGGACTGGGATCCGACTCCCAGCCGGAAAACACCGATCCTGAGTCAATCCTTCCTGCTCTCAAGGAGGATGCGATGTCAGATGCCGGATCCAGATCTACTGTTCATGTCAACATAGATTCTGACTCTGATGATGATGCTAGTCTCTTCAAAGAGAAAATCAAAACCCGCTTTTCCAGTGATAATCCGGTTCCTTCAGAGGGCACAGCGGATATTGACATGCCTGATAAGCTGGCTATGATGGTTGTCGTCGGTCACGAGTCAACCCCAGTTGCTTCTGAAACGCAAAACAAGCCGGTGGAAGATGACGGTGACACCGTCGCCGGTCAACTCATTGACGGTTCCGACAAGGTGCGCGCAAGGAAGAAAACTGGTCTCGAGAAAGGTGGCAGCAGCAAACCCACGGATTTGCTCTCCGTCATCAAAGAAGTAGAAGAGATCATGCACACTCCGGTAGGATACCCCACTCGACAAAGTGGAAGAACTTAGGCTTAATATGCTTAAGCACTCTGACTTCCTGCGCAAAAGAGAGGAGCATGTTGAGAGCCTTGCAAAGAAGATCGAGAAAGAACAGAAAAAGATGTCGGCCAAAACGAGCCGGCAGCTCTTCGAGAAAAAAAGCCATCAAAAAACCGTCGTGATAAGGAGCCGCCAATTCGTGCAACAACAGCAGCTCAGGATCTTGGATTCGACTGGCGCACAACACCACAACGCGTGGACAAAAGGGGGGATGTTGTCTTGTGCACCCCCATCCTTAACGCTGCTACTGCGCTAGACACCCTAGACGACAAGACTTACACAGCGGAGTAAAAGTTGGCCAAAGCAAGACACTTCGTGAGCAAGGCCCTCGAACAGCAAGCCCGCGCTGACTCCTACGGCCACATGGCGGATGCCCGCGGGGGAGATCTAGAATCCAAGTCAGGAAAGTGCAAAGCTGCACCTGGCGCTGACCCCGAAGGCCCGTCCGGCTCCAGTAGCCATGGCGGCAAAAGGAAAGCAACGCCACCTCCAAAGAAGACGCCACCGCCAAAACCAAGGAGGGACGAGAATTCAAGGACAGGAAGCAGATGAGACCTGCCACCTCCAGCCCAGCCAAGGCGTGGTAATGGCGGTAGCCGAGATAATGGACAGCCGCCTAAACAAGATGCCGGTAACGATCCTCCAAGGAGAGTTCGAAGCCGGTCCCCGCAGCGCAGCACCGACAGAAAGAGGAAGGAGGCGACAGAAGGGCCCAGGCGCAACGTAAGCCGGGCAGCGTAGGACGAGCCAAACGCAAACAGAGGCGGACAGCAACTCCATCCAAAAGACGCGCGACATCGCCTACAAGACATAGCAAGAGGAAGGGAGCCGCTATATTATGGACCAAAGTGGTTGGGCGACGCCATCCGCAGAGAGCCATTCCCCAAGGACATGACATCAGTGTCTAAAAGTTGTCCTAGGTACAACGACCTCTTTAAGCCGGATTCATGGCTGGCCGATTATGCCATGGCCATAGAAATTGCCGGCGGAAGTAATCATATCGCCATCCGCTACCTACCTCTCATGTTAGAAGGCACGACAAGGGCTTGGATCGACAACCTTCCTAAAAAGTCTATCCATAGTTGGTACGACATGGAAAAGGTTTTCTCCCAGCACTTCCATGGAACATACAAGCGTCCAAATACCTACACAGATTTGCAACGCTGTATCCAAAAGCCGGACGAAACCATGACAGCTTTTGTCAGCCGTTGGATCTCCGAAAAGGCCAACTGTCATGGTGTTTCGGACGCGCAGGCTATCCACGCCTTCTGCATGGGTCTGCAGAAGAAATCCCTGCGCCAAGATGGAACAACAAATGCAAGCAAGAAGTGGAAGACAAAACCGGACCTTCCAACGAGGTAGGCGTCGCGTTCCAAGGGAATGCCGGCAAAAAGAAGCGGAAGAACAAGAAAGATAATCGCGACGCCGGCTCAGGCCCTAAGGCGACGCGTATCACTTACGAGCAGGCAAAACTCTTGCCATGCCCGATCCACGCCTCACTCGGCAAGGTCAACCATATGCTTAGCGAGTGCCGTTTTATGGATGACTTCAAAAAGGATCCCACAGTCGGCTGGAAGTAAAAAAAGCCAAAGAAGTACGACAATAAAGACAGCAAGGACGACGACGACATGTCAATCTCAAGCGATGACGATGTTGCCGCCAAGAAAAAGAAGCCATACCCGAAGGTCAAAGAATCTCTCGTGTGTTTAGTCGGCACGCCTTTGGCTAAGGTGGAAAAGGCGGAGATGCGCGAACTCAACGCAACAATGCCGGACGTCCCTCAGTATTTAAACTGGTCCGAGGCGGCAATAACTTGGGATCGGTCCGACCACCCTGATCACGTCCCTCACCCAGGCAAATACGCCCTTGTCGTCGACCCCATTGTCAATAACTTCAGGCTCACAAAAGTACTCATGGATGGCGGCAGCAGCCTCAACGTCCTGTACTATGATACAGTAAGCCGCATGAACTTGTCAGAGTATCAGCTTGATCACAGCAACCTCACTTTTCATGGCATAGTGCCCGGTAGACAAGAAAAGTCAATGGGGAGCATTAGGCTCAAGGTAACTTTTGGACCAAAGGAGAACTATCGCTCAGAGTTTCTCCGGTTCGAAGTTGTCCCCTTCAAAAGCGCCTACCATGCAATCTTTGGACGACCGACTTTCGCCAAGTTCGTGGCAAGGCCGTGCTACATATAAAACAAGCTTAAAATGCCAGGGGAAAACGGAACTATCACGATTTCCGGCAACTTCAAGAAAGCTAAGGAGTGCGAGCGTGGCATGGCCGCCTTCGCAGAAGCCGTCATCCACAAGGAAGAGCTCGCACTACTTGAGGTGGACCCAGACAACTCCATGCCCAAGCCAAAGATTGATGTCAAGAAGACCTTTGAAGCTTCAGAAGATACCAAAAAGGCGGACCTCATCCCAGGTGACAAGTCTAAGCAAGTTGTCATCGGCTCCAACCTTGACAGCAAATAGGAAGGCGCGCTCGTCAAGTTCCTCCGTGAGAATCGCGTCATCTTTGCATGGTCGCCTTCCGACATGCCTGGTGTACCGAGGGAACTTGCCGAGCACTCGCTCAACGTCATAAAAGGATCCAAGCCGGTGAAGCAAGCAACAAGACGCTTTGGAGATGAGAGACGCAAGGCTATAGGAAAGGAGATAAATAGGCTGAAGGCCGCCAATTTCATAAAAGAAGTTGTACATACCGATTGGGTGGCAAATCCTGTACTTGTCCCAAAGAAAAATAAAGAGTTGAGGATGTGTATCGACTATACCGGTGTTAAGAATTGTTGCCCAAAGGATCCCTTTGTGCTGCCTAGAATCGACCAAGTCGTAGACTCCACAGCAGGCTCCGAGCTACTTTGTTTTTTGGACGCCTACTCAGCATACCATCAAATCAAGATGAGGGAGTCAGATCAACTGAAAACATCTTTCACCACTCCATACGGGACTTTCTGCTACATCACGATGCCTTTTGGTCGGAAGAATGCAGGGGCAACATACCAGCGCTGTATGCAAAATTGCCTGCACGAACAGATCGGCCGCAATGTTCACGTCTACGTAGACGACATTGCGGTGATGTAGAAAAAGAAGGCAGATCTCCTAGAGGATTTGGAAGAAACCTTTCAGAATCTCCAAAAATACCAGATGAAAATCAATCCCGCCAAGTGTGTTTTCGGTGTTCCAGCCGGCAAGCTACTCGGATTTATCGTCTCAGAACGAGGGATCGAAGTTAATCCGGAGAAGATCAAGGCTATCCAAAACATATCCAGACCCACTTGTCTGAAGGACGTGCAGCGCCTAGCCGGATCGGCGGCAGCCGTCAGTCGTTTCATAAGCCGCCTAGGGGAAAAACCAATGCCTCTCTACCGGCTATTGAAGAAATCCGACAACTTTGAGTGGACAGCAGAAGCAGATGCCGCCTTACAACAACTTAAGGAGGCTCTCGTATCCTCTCCGATATTGGCAGCACCTCGATCGCAGGAACCAATGCTGCTCTACATCGCTGCAACTGGAGCAGTTGTCAGCGTTGTCTTGGCTGTGGAAAGAAAGGAAAGCGAAGCCGCGACGTCCGAGCAACGACCGCTTTACTTCATGAGTGAAGTCTTCTCCGCCTCCAAGCAGAGGCAACCACATTACCAAAAGCTGGCTTATGGTGTATTCTTCACCGCCAGAAAGCTTAGGCATTATTTCTAGGAGCACACAGTGACTGTAGTCAGCAGGGCACCGCTGGGAGACATAATCAACAACGCAGAGGCAACAAATTGAGTTGCCAAGTGGGGCATCGAACTTGCCGCCTTCGATGTAGTCTACAGACCACAGACCGCCATTAAGACTCAAGCGCTAGCAGACTTTGTTGCCGATTGGACAGAAGCCATGGAGGAAACAATACTCCCCGAGTCAGAATATTGGGTCATGCACTTTGACGGGTCAAAGATGCTCAAAGGCTCGGGGGCCGGAATTGTTGTGCGCACACCCAAAGGCGACAAAGCTCAGCTACGTGTTGTAGATTCATTTCACAACAACCAATAACGTCGTAGAGTGAGCTTTGCTTCACGTGTTACACGTGGCAAACAACCTCGGCGTCAAGAGAATCCTCTGTTATGGCGACTCAGATTTAGTCCCACAACAGGTAAGCGGCACATGGGATGCGAAAAGCTCAACAATGGTGGCATACAAAGCCAAATTGACGAATTCGCCAAAAATTTCATGGGCTACGAAGTCCGGCATTTTCCAAGAGCTGAGAACGAGGCGGCAGACACCCTCGCTAGACTCGTGTCAGAACGCAAAAAAGTGCCGAAGGATATTTTCCTGGAACATTTGCAGAAGCCGTCCATTAAGGGCGCCGACTTGTTGGACCCCGATGCAGAAGAACCAGTAGAAGCGGCAAGTCTCGCTGTCTACTCGATACAGCCGTATTGGACTGTCCCATACCTCGATTTTTAATCGACAAGAAGTTGCCGGAGGACGATGAGGTGTTAAAAAGGTTGACCATAAGGCGAGCCAAGGCATTCACAATAATCAAAGGCGAGCTATATAAGTGAAGCATGTGCGGTGTCTATCAGCGATGCATACTGCCAGAAGAAGGACAGGAAATTCTGAAGGACATACATGTTGGCACCTGCGGACATCACGCCTCTGCCAGGTCCATCGTGTCCAAATCTTTCCGCCAAGGTTTCTACTGGCTTACCGCCAAAGAAGACGTCGAGTACATCGTGAAAACATGCAAAGGCTGCCAGTTGTACGCCCGTCAGCCTCACATGCCGGCATAGGAACTCAGGACAATTCCCATCACCTGGCCGTTCGCGGTCTGGGGCTTAGACATGGTTGGTCCCTTCAAGAAGGCACGTGGTGGGTACACCCACCTATTGGTCGATGTCGACAAGTTCAGCAAATGGGTCGAGGCCAAGCCGATCAGCAAACTTGACGCACAAACAACCACCAATTTCCTCTGGTGAATTATCTCTCGGTTTGGAGTTCCACACAGCCTTATCACTGATAATGGCAGCAACCTGTCTCAAGGCGACATAGAAGAATACTGCAGTGATCTAGGTATCTGGCTTGATTTGGCATCCGTGTCACACGCTCAATCAAATGGACAAGTAGAGCGTACAAACGGCTTAGTCCTCTCAGGACTTAAGCCCCGTCTCGAAGCTCCGTTACACATGGCACACGGCGCTTGGGCAGAAGAGCTACAGTCTGTACTCTGGAGTTTGCGCACAACGCCAAACAGATCTACCGGCTACACTCCTTTCTTCTTAGTATATGGTGCAGAGGCGGTGCTACCTACCGACATGAAATACGATTCCCCAAGAGTTCGAGCCTACATCGAGCAAGACATAGAAGGTGCAAGACAGGATAGCCTAGACCTGTTGGATGAAGAAAGAGACGTTGCTCTACACCGCTCCGCCTTGTACCAGCAACAACTCCGCTGCTACCATAGCCAGAGAGTGCGGAAGCGAGGCTTCAGAACAGGTGACCTGGTTCTCCGCCTAATTCAAGACAGAAAAGGCTTGCACAAGTTATCCCCGCCATGTGAAGGACCGTTTATAGTCACAAAGGCGTTGCTCAATGGTTCCTACTACCTAGCCGACATCCGCGACGAAGAAGAAAAGAAAAGGCGCAAGAAGGCGGCAGGAAGGAGAGGAACCAAGCGCAAAAGAGGCATTGACGACCCGTTCGAACAAACAAGACGGCCTTGGAACATTGAGCAGCTACGTCCTTTCTACACTTAGCAATTTATAATTGTAATAAGTTATATATGATTATGTAATAAAAGTCTATGGTTCCTCACCTATGTTGAGAAGCATGCCATCTTTTGTCTTTTCTTGCAGTCATATATCCCCTATGTATCTAAGTTACCTATTTTTTAGCTCCGTGTAAAGGTTCAAACTGGTAGATACTTGCAGCTTTCGAACCAACCCAAAGCAAAAATCAACTTTTTGCGCTGCCTAATTCCTTTACGTCTGATTACTTATATGTGGTTCGCCTAATAGTATGTCTTTGGCGCCAACATGTTGGTTTTGGTTTCTGATTCTAAACGTATGGTTTAGCCCTGGTTGTTTCAGCTAAAGTTTCCGGCTGAGGTTTGCCAACATACAAACAGTCAAGCATATAAGTCAGGATAAAATTAAGGCGGGCCAAATAAAAATAAGGCAAAAAATAACAAGTTAGCTGGCTTCCCGCCTAGCAGAGCATCTCCAAAAATATTTACAAATATTACAAGTTGAGATTTGATTGTTTCAGGGGCAGTAAAAGGCTAGCCGTCAAGATGTAAAGGAGACCGGCAACAAAAACTTTGGCTCGAGGGACGCCTACATTAAGCTTGGGGGCTGACAACCTCAGCCCCAGAGCTATCGCCCCCCTCCGCCTCGGCCGTACCGGCAACTCCAGCTTCTCCAACAGCAGGCATAGGGTGGCGCCGGTAGAAGACCGTCGTATCAACCATGTCGGCAACACGCGTGGCGTAGCCGGCAACGCTGTTCAACACAGCAGCCGGCTGGACCTTGCTGCCGTCTTCATAAGTAGACAACATGCCTTCGGTGACGGCTTCTATCTCCGCCTCGGGGTAGTGCGCCATAAATAATCCAAGCGCAGTCTTGGCACCACCCCGCGCCGCCAACTTCAGCGAGCGCTTGTGTAGCTTCGTAGCTTCCTCCAGCATGCTGGGCACATCGCTGAACTCGGACGGCTCCTGGCTGCCGGAGGAGATGAAGAACTTGGCGGCAAACCGCTTGGACGCCGCCAAAGTCTCGGTGATCAGCTCTCCTAGACGGCGCAAGGCGATCTAGGCGGGGGCTAACAACCTTGTCATCGCCTAAGCCGGCAGCAACTGTACCAAAAAATAAAAGCGTCAGCTTGGCTCAGGCTGAACAAATTGACGAAAACAAATGAAGAGTGAGGAATTACCAAGGACCGAGTTATGGAAGGCGGACAACTCAATCATATGGGCTGCCACCGCATCCTCCGCAGTCTGGGCGCGAGAAGCCTGCTTGGATATTTCCTCAGCAGCCTCCTTCTCCGCCTCCGCCAATTTTTTTCCCAGGCTATCCAGCTCCCCTGTAAGCTGGCTAGACTCCTGCGCAAACTTTAACTGCTGGGACTCCATCTCCTTACAATGCTCCTCCTTCATCGACAAATTGGCGGCCGCCAGATCGGAAGCTTCATTCATAATAGCTTGCATATCAGTAGACGCCTTCAGTATATCCTGGGCGTGATCTAGCAATTCTACAATATGGAATTGCTAGCTAAATGATTGGCGGCAGCAAACAAAAAAATTAAGGCGGAAGGCAAAAAACAATGATTTTACCTTCATCCTTCTTGCGGGCCGTTTCCAACTCAACAATCCGCAGATCCTTGGCCTCGCAATCTTTCTTCAGATCGCGACACCGCTGGTTTATCTCCAACCTGGAGGAGATAAGCTCCACGTTGGCGGACAGGATGCTCTGCGGACAAGGACAAAGGCATATAACATATTGTCAAAAAACCACTAAGCCGGCGATCAATGTTTTTGACCTGCCATCTAAGTGCTCGGGGGGGGGGGGGGGGAGACTATGTATATGCCGCCAAGTTAGAAACACTTACAGAAATATCGCCCTCCAAGTCGGCAAAGGCCTGGGAGGCAAAGTTGGCAAAAGCCAGGGTGGATTCCTTGGCCTCCTTAAAAGTGCACAAGGATCCCTAACTCTGCCGCCTCCGGCAGCCAGGGCTGCCCTTCGCGTTCCGCCGGCAACCTCCACCAGCAACTCCTCCTTGGCAGCGCGCGATTGGACGGCTTCATTGGCCGTAGCCTAGCCGATGGAAAGGGAGTGATGGTTGCACGGCCAGCAGAGGAGGTCCTTGGCGGCGGACCAGAAGCCGGAACCTGGGGCTGGCGGCGAGCATCGCTCATAAAGCCGCCGGCCCGGGGCTGAGGAGTTGGCGGCACGGTAGCGGGCGAGCTACCCTGGAGCCGCTTTCCCTTGGATAGAAGGGACTTGGACGGCAACCTCGAAGTCGCCACCCGTTCCCTGGCAACAAAGCAAGGCCAGCCAGATGAATACCAGTAATAGAGAAATTCGACGACTACTTAAGGCGGAAATGGGTACCTTCGGGGGATGTTAATCCCCACGTTCTCGTCGAGGTCGACGAGCACCAGCTCTATAGCCGCTGCGGTCCGTTTCTTCCTCTCGGCGTTCACCGTAGAGGAAGTAGCGCCAGATGCCTTGTGCTTCTTGGTTTTCCCGGCTTCCGACTCGTAAAAGTCAGGAGCCAGGTCACTCTCCCCCAGGGCAGAGAGCTGCCAGTCGAGAAGAAAGCAAGTGTTAATAGGACTCCATCAAGCCGGCAAAAGCCGTCAAAGAAGGGCAACAAGAAAAATATCTACCTCAAGGGGAGGGTTGTCGTGGGTGTGCATGGGCACGCCTTCCACCGCCTTCACCAACCCTGATTTGACAAGGTTGCGAAGTCAGAACGCCAGGTCGGCAGCTGGTAACCCCTCTTCGCTTACGCGAAGAGAGGCTGTGGCAGTAGGCGAATACTGACACATCTTGTGCGGGCTGTACCGCAGGGGCAGTATCTGCCGGCTAAGCCAGCAGATGATGGTGTCCACCCCATCCAGCAAGGGGGGAGCCATCGTGCGGGCGAGGAACTCGATCCGCGTTTGAATGAGGCAGAACTCCTCCGTCAACTTGGGGACCGCCTCGTCCCATCATGGCTTGGGCATAGGCGGCGCGTTGACAAAGTTCGGGACGCCAAATTGGCGCCCCGGTGCTGCCATGTCTTGGCAGTAGAATAAGGTGGACGTCCAGCCCTTGACGGACTCGATGTATGGTATCTTGGGATACCATTGGCGTCCTTGGCGGCAATTGAAAGTGACGCTGCCGCAGTTCGCTAGTCCGCCGTCCGGCACAGTCTGGCGCTGGCAACGGAAGCAATATATGAAGAAGTATAAACTAGGCCTAATACCTAGATAGCCCTCAAACAGAGCTGTGAAGCCGACTAAGACTAAGAGGGTGTTTGGTTAGGCTTTTTATTTGGCTTTTGCTTTTGGCTTATAAGCCACAAAAGCACCTAAATAGGTGCTTTTGACTTTTGGCTTTTGGCTTATGTTACACTATAATATAAGCCAAAAGCCAAAAGCTAAAAGCACCTCTTTAGGTGCTTTTATGGCTTATAAGCCAAAGCCAAAAGTCAAGAAAAAAGTCTAACCAAACACCCTCTAAAATGCTATTGGGCGCTATATTGTGGGGCTGGAGCCCGTAGTGATCTAACTGAAGGAGATATGCCCTAGAGGCAATTAATAAAGTGTATTCTTTATCATATCTCGTTTGTTCATAATAGGTTTTTGTGTCATGCTAGAACCGTATTAAGCGGAAACATTAATGCGGGTGTGATACGCAAACAACCAGGTCCCTAGTAGCCTCTACTAAGACTAGTTTCGTTGCGCGATTGATGATCGAGGTTTCCCGGTCATGGGGCATGGTGCCGGTCGGCAATGAGAGTCATATCGCTGGAGAGTGATGTGATGGACATACCCAGATTTGGAGAACGTAGTCGTTACGCCTTTGACCGTGAGATCAACTCTTATTGATATTCCCGGAAGATACTTTGATTGCACCAAACGTCGTATCTTATTTAGTATGACAATAACGGTGATACTTTTGGGTATTGGAAAGGAGTATTGAGACGAGGGGTCAAGAGCAGTATTTGCCAGTCCGCATAGCAGGATAGATATTCTCGGGCCCACTCGGTGAGATCATGTCTAATGAGCTTGCAAGCATGTGACTAGGTCACGGAGACATGAGATCATGAACGAGTAGAAGATAGCGTCATCGGTAACGAGGTCGGGATTAGGTATGGAGATATCTATGGAACGACACTCGGACGTGCTAAGTATCGCTATGGCAAAAGGTCTAAGACTTCACGTTCAGGTTTGATAGATGAAAGTCATTCGTTATATCTCAGGGATTAATTCATGGGGTCCAGGCCTACGGATTAGCGTTGATCATTGAGGAGTCTTGATCATACCTGATATTATATCGAACCGCTAGGGTAACACACTTAAGGGGTTTCGACAAGACAACCGGAAAGGAAGGAGATCACCGGGAGCGTCCCGGGAGAGGTCCGATGGAGATCGGGCAGCGCCGAAAGAGTTTTCGGAGCTAAGAAAAATTATATATATTATGTTTGATATTAATTAGTGTTATTAATATGCAAATATGATTTTATATATTTATTTTCGAATTTATTAAGGCAGATTTCCCTAAATGGGCCTTCCGGACGAAAGAAGGCCCAAGAGGGGGGGGAACCCCTTGGGAATTCGGTGGGGGCTTGGGGGCCGGCCTAGGTGGGCCACAAGGGGCCCACCAGGGGGCCGGCGCACCCCCTTGGCCGAACCAGGCTATGTGGGGATAGTCCCACATTGCCTGGCTGGCAAGGTTGGCTCCCCTTGGGAGCCTATATAAGAAGGGGCACCCCCAGCCTTTTAATTCACCAATTAATTCCTGATTTCTCTCTCGATCTCGTGGTTCCCAAGTCGGAGCCGCGCCGAGCAAG
Source organism: Poa annua (assembly GCA_026929855.1). Taxonomy (NCBI): domain Eukaryota; kingdom Viridiplantae; phylum Streptophyta; class Magnoliopsida; order Poales; family Poaceae; genus Poa; species Poa annua. The sequence goes on along the minus strand of CM049428.1, from coordinate 27,527,584 downwards.
AGAAAGAGGGGATCTTCTCCACCATAGCCCGCTGCCGCGCTGCTGGTGTTCCGGTCCAAGTCTTCCGCTGCTCGTCCTGGACTGGAGCTTCGGAGGCGTCGTTTCCACCGTACGTGTGCGACTCCCTGCGAGGTGCTGTGCTAGCGGTACTCGGAGGCCTGCTTCCTCTACACGACCTTGAGGTCGGCTTCGTCGGTCTGCATCGACAACGTTTGTGCGGGAACGTAATCCCCGCTTTCGGTCTACAAGGGTACGTATTCTGATCTCCGTTCGTACTACTATATCTGCATAGAATAGATCTTGGCTAGTTTAAGGATATCGTTGCGAGGAAATTTTTTGTTTTCTGGACACGATTCCCCTTCAGTGGTATCAGAGTCGATCTATCGTAAGATATAGCTGTACGCTGTTAGAACCCGTGCCCTGTACGGGGGCACCGTTCCTGTTATTTGCTACCCTCTAGCGTGCACTTGTGTATTCCAGCGGCATTGAGTTGATGAAGCGGCCCGGACCGACTTTACGCGTACGCTTACGCGAGACTGGTTCCACTACTGACATACGGCTTGTACCGTATCTGTGGCTGGCGGGTGACCGTTTCTCTCTCTTTAGTTGGTCTTCGCATTTTCAATGGAGGGCCCGAAAGGGATGCTTAAACATGCAATTATTGGATCGTTGTTGTGGTCATAAGATTCGTAGGTATGAAGCGGTTCTATTTACGAAAGCCCCAAACCACGTAAAATATGCAAAAGATAAAGTAGAAGCGTCTAACTTTATTTTGCAGGGGCTATGTGATATGGTCAAGGTAGGTTTATTAAATTGTTTATAAACTGCGGGCGCCAAGAAGACCATGGCGCGATGGACTATATCACATTGCATTACATTTGATGTTTTGTGTGCATCTTATTTTTGTGTGATTGTGTGTTACACGGTGGTAGCTGAATAAGATGATCCCTTCAAAATACCACTAGTGTTCTCCCTCCAACGCGCACCACCAATAAAGTTCTACGTTATGAGGCAGGCCGTGATGATCGGGTGTCAGACATATCTTCGTTCGCATACGGTGGGTGTAAGCCATGTTGCACAAGCGTCAGCGTGGAGGTCTTTGGTGGCGAGCCTAGCATACTCAGAGGTATGGCCTCGGAACAGGAAGACCGAAAGGTCGAGCACGAGTCACAAAATTGGTGTGGCGGACGATTTTGTCTACTCTTGAAGTTGTGCCGCCGACTTTGATGATGAGGGGTGGTGCAATGGATGGGGGTCGTGTAATCGCTTAAACGACCAGGAGGGATGTTCGTTTGAGTGGGAGTTATGTTAGTTATTTTCTAAAATACTATAACTCAAAATTTTTATGAACAAAGTCTTATGTTGTTGCAAATTCCATTGTAGATGTCTCGCCCCTCGTTTAACCTAGGTCTGTTCATTGAGAAAGAGAAGCTTAAGACCGATGGGTCTAACTTCGTGTCCTGGTTCCGCGATCTGAAGTCCATCCTTGAAACCCACAAGGTGGCCTACATCCTTGATACCCCCTTAGGTGATCTTCCTAGCACCGCCCCGGAAATCGAAAGGATTTTCCATGGGGTAAAGGCGGAGATTTCTTCTTATGTCCAGAGTGGCATGCTCTTTGCCATGGAGGCTGACCTGCAAAACCGTTTCATGAACAAGGGTGCTTATGATATAATCACTGAACTCAAGGTTGTTTTTGCACGACAAGTCAAGGCTGAGACGTACGAGGCAACTGTGCTTTTCTTCTCAGCCCAGATGGAAGAGCACGGCAATATCAGTGAGCACTTGGCCAAGTTGTTTGGCTGCGCTCGACTTCTGAGTGATCTGGGAAGTGTGATCCCAGAGGAGTTGGTTGTTGATAGGGCGCTGATTTCTCTGCCCCCTAGCTATAAGAACGCCATAGTGGACTACGGCATGAAAGGGACGTCAAAACCCCTGTCGGAAATCCTGAAGATGCTCGAAGTGGCCGAATTAGAAATCAAGCTGCAGAAGATGGTGGTGACCATCGGATCACCTGAGTGCAACTGCCCCAAGTATCTGGAGGATAGGAAGTCTGGCAAGACGGTCGACAAAGAGCAAGGTATATTTGATATACATTTTATAGATGTGTACCTTACATCCGCCCGGAGCAATACGTGGGTATTTGATACTGGTTCTGTTGCTCATATATGTAACTCTCAGGAGGAGTTACGGAATAGAAGGCGGATGGCGAAGGATGAGGTGACGATGCGCGTCGGCAACGGATCGAGAGTTGACGTGGTGGCTGTCGACACGCTCCCTCTGCATCTACCATCGGGATTAGTTTTGGTTTTAAATAAATGTTATTTTGTGCCATCCTTGAGTGTAAACATTATAAGTGGGTCTTGCCTGTTACAAGACGGTTATTCATTTAAATCAGTGTCAAGCAATTGTGCTATTTATATGAATGATATCTTTTATGTTGATGCTCCCGAGAATAACGGTTTATTCTTGTTGAATCTCGATCGTAGTACTCACATCCATAACATAGAAGCCAAACGAATTAAGTGTAGTGACGATACCGCCATGTTTTTGTGGCATTGCCGTCTTGGTCATATTGGTATAAAGCGCATGAAGCGACTCCACTCCGATGGACTCTTGGACTCGTTGGATTTCGGATCCCTCGATACATGCGAACCATGCCTCATGGGCAAAATGACCAGGACACCGTTCAAATGTTTCGTTGAACGGGCGTCGGATTTGTTGGGGATCATACATACAGATGTGTGTGGACTGATGAGCGTTTCGACATGCAATGGTTATCGTTACTTCGTCACCTTCACTGATGACTTGAGTAGATACGGTTATATGTATTTGATGAAACACAAGTCTGAAACGTTTGAAAAGTTCAAAGAATTCCAGAGTGAAGTTGAGAATCAGCTTAATAGGAAAATCAAGCATCTCCGGTCCGATCGCGGTGGAGAGTACTTGAGTTTTGAGTTTGGCACACATCTGAAGAGTTGTGGCATAGTGCCCCAACTTACGCCCGCCGGAACGCCGCAGCCTAATGGTGTGTACGAGCGACGTAATCATACTCTACTGGATAGTGTCCGATCTATGATGTCTCTTACCGATCTGCCAGTGTCCTTCTGGGGTTATGCGTTAGAAACAGCCGCATTCATTTTAAATAGGGCTCCGTCCAAATCCGTTGAAACGACGCCGTATGAATTATGGTATGGCCAAAAGCCTAAGTTATCGTTTCTGAAGGTTTGGGGTTGTGAGGCGTACGTTAAGAAACTACAACCCGACAAACTCGAACCGAAGTCGGAGAAAGTCGTCTTTGTAGGATATCCGCGGGAAACCGTTGGGTACACCTTCTACAACCAAGCTGAGGGCAAAACTTTTGTCGCGAAGACCGGTGCCTTTCTAGAGAAGGAATTTCTCGCGAAAGGAGTAAGTGGGAGGAAGGTAGACCTCGATGAAATCGTTGATCCTGAACTCGAGATTCCGAGTGGCGCAACGGAAGCAATTCCGGAAACGTCCTCCCTGGAAGGAGTGGGAGAAACTGTCGAGGAAGATGTTCTACCTCGTAGGTCTGGTAGATCTCGGATCCTACCAGAATGGTATGGCAACATGGTTTGCACCGTCATGCTAGTCGAGCAAGACGAACCTACGAACTACAAGGAGGCGATGGAGAGTCTAGAGTCCGAGAAATGGCTTGAAGCCATGAAATCCGAAATAGGATCCATGTATGATAACAAAGTGTGGACTTTGGTGGATATTCCCGAAGGGCGCAAGGCCGTCGAGAATAAGTGAATCTTTAAGAAGAAGACTGATGCTGATGGTAATGTGACCGTCTATAAAGCTCGGCTTGTCGCAAAGGGTTTCCTACAAGTTCATGGAATTGACTACGATGAAACTTTTTCACCGGTGGAGATGCTTAAGTCTATTCGGATTTTGTTAGCGGTAGCTGCCTACTATGATTATGAAATCTAGCAGATGGACGTCAAAACGGCCTTCCTGAATGGAAACATTGAGGAAGAGTTGTACATGGTACAGCCGGAAGGTTTTGTCGATCCAGAAAGTGCTAACAAGGTGTGCAAGCTTCAGCGATCCATCTATGGATTGAAGCAGGCATCTCGGAGCTGGAATCTTCGCTTTGATGAGGTAATCAAAGGTTTTGGATTTATCCAGAATGTGGAAGAGACCTGTATTTACAAGAAAATGAGTGGGAGCTCGGTTGTGTTCTTAGCACTGTATGTTGACGACATATTGCTAATAGGGAATGATGTGGAACTTCTGAATAGCGTGAAGGAATATTTAAACAGTAAGTTTTCCATGAAGGACTTAGGAGAAGCTGCGTATGTTTTAGGCATAAAAATCTATCGTGATAGATCAAGGCGCCTATTAGCACTAAGTCAGAGTACTTATCTTGATAAAATATTGAAGCGTTTTCATATGGAGAAGGCAAAGAAGGGTTCTCTGCCGGTTATCAAGAATAAGATATTGCGTAAGGCGCAGTGTCCGATGACGGAACTGGGTAAGGCCGAAATGACGAAACATCCTTATGCTTCAGCCATAGGATCGATCATGTATGCAATGTTGAGTACTAGACCAGATGTGGCATTAGCTCTAAGTTTGACAAGCCGGTTCCAGAGTAATCCTGGAATGCCGCATTGGGTAGCTGTTAAGAGCATTCTTAAGTATCTCAATAAGACAAAGGAAATGTTCCTTGTGTATGGTGGCTGCGATGAGGAACTTGGCGTAACGGGTTACGTAGATGCAAGTTTCTGCTCAGACCCCGATGACTGTAAGTCACAGACAGGTTACGTGTTCAAGGTGAATGGAGGCGCTGTGTGCTGGAGAAGTGGGAAGCAACCCATAGTCGCACAATCTACAATGGAGTCGGAGTACATTGCTGCCTGCGAGGCCGCGAATGAAGCTGTGTGGCTGAGGAAGTTCGTCATCGAACTTGGAGTGTTCCCGAGCGTGCAAGACCCCGTGGTCCTCTTCTGCGACAATACGGGTGCCATTGCGAACGCCAAGGAGCCAAGGTCTCACTCCACCGCCAAACACATTCTCCGACGCTTCCACGTGATACGTCAGTACGTACAAGGAGGCGATGTGAAGATTTGCAAAGTGCATACGGATCTGAATGTGGCAGATCGCTGACGAAGCCTCTCCCGCTTGATAAGCATGAACAACACCAATTAGCTATGGGTGTTAGGCTTTTACCAAGTTGTAATCTAGATTAAGTTGTACTCTAGTGCAAGTGGGAGACTGAAGGAGATATGCCCTAGAGGCAATTAATAAAGTGTATTCTTTATCATATCTCGTTTGTTCATAATAGGTTTTTGTGTCATGCTAGAACCGTATTAAGCGGAAACATTAATGCGGGTGTGATACGCAAACAACCAGGTCCCTAGTAGCCTCTACTAAGAATAGTTTCGTTGCGCGATTGATGATCGAGGTTTCCCGGTCATGGGGCATGGTGCTGGTCGGCAATGAGAATCATATCGCTGGAGAGTGATGTGATGGACATACCCAGATTTGGAGAACGTAGTCGTTACGCCTTTGACCGTGAGATCAACTCTTATTGATATTCCCGGAAGATACTTTGATTGCACCAAACGTCGTATCTTATTTAGTATGACAATAACGGTGATACTTTTGGGTATTGGAAAGGAGTATTGAGACGAGGGGTCAAGAGCAGGATTTGCCAGTCCGCATAGCAGGATAGATATTCTCGGGCCCACTCGGTGAGATCATGTCTAATGAGCTTGCAAGCATGTGACTAGGTCACGGAGACATGAGATCATGAACGAGTAGAAGATAGCGTCGTCGGTAACGAGGTCGGGATTAGGTATGGAGATATCTATGGAACGACACTCGGACGTGCTAAGTATCGCTATGGCAAAAGGTCTAAGACTTCACGTTCAGGTTTGATAGATGAAAGTCATTCGTTATATCTCAGGGATTAATTCATGGGGTCCAGACCTACGGATTAGTCGTTGATCATTGAGGAGTCTTGATCATACCTGATATTATATCGAACCGCTAGGGTAACACACTTAAGGGGTTTCGACAAGACAACCGGAAAGGAAGGAGATCACCGGGAGCGTCCCGGGAGAGGTCCGATGGAGATCGGGCAGCGCCGAAAGAGTTTTCGGAGCTAGGAAAAATTATATATATTATGTTTGATATTAATTAGTGTTATTAATATGCAATTATGATTTTATATATGTATTTTCGAATTTATTAAGGCAGATTTCTCTAAATGGGCCTTCTGGACGAAAGAAGGCCCAAGAGGGGGGGGGAACCCCCTTGGGAATTCGGTGGGGGCTTGGGGGCCGGCCTAGGTGGGCCACAAGGGGCCCACACGGGGGCCGGCGCACCCCCTTGGCCGAACCAGGATATGTGGGGATAGTCCCACATTGCCTGGCTGGCAAGGTTGGCTCCCCTTGGGAGCCTATATAAGAAGGGGGCACCCCCAGCCTTTTAATTCACCAATTAATTCCTGATTTCTCTCTCGATCTCGTGGTTCCCAAGTCGGAGCCGCGCCGAGCAAGAGAAAGAGGGGATCTTCTCCACCATAGCCCGCTGCCGCGCTGCTGGTGTTCCGGTCCAAGTCTTCCGCTGCTCGTCCTGGACTGGAGCTTCGGAGGCGTCGTTTCCACCGTACGTGTGCGACTCCCTGCGAGGTGCTGCGCTAGCGGTACTCGGAGGCCTGCTTCCTCTACACGACCTTGAGGTCGGCTTCGTCGGTCTGCATCGACAACGTTTGTGCGGGAACGTAATCCCCGCTTTCGGTCTACAAGGGTACGTATTCCGATCTCCGTTCGTACTACTGTATCTGCATAGAATAGATCTTGGCTAGTTTTAGGATATCGTTGCTAGGAATTTTTTTGTTTTCTGCACACGATTCCCCTTCACTAACACCTCGCTAAAAAAGGCGGAAGGCAGCAAGGCCATTCCCCTAACTAAATGGGAGGTGAGGATTACCCGCTCCCCGGCTTTCGGAGCCGGGATGACGTCCCCGAAGGCGGACCTCCTGGGTCAGTCCTCCTGAGTCGGGAGGTAGCCGGCAGCCTCCAAGTCCTGGAGCGCTTCTTCGTCGACAATGGAGGGAAGCCAGTAGCGCGACCCAAGGTCGGCTGACTCCTCCTCCTCGTCGGCGGGCGCGCCTCTCGCCGCCGTCGGTGCGACGGAAGACGAAGGTGCCGAAGGCGCCACCGCACGAGCGCGCACGGTGGGGGCCGAAGAGGGGGCGGTGGTGACATTGCCCGCATGCGCCGTCGCAAGACGCGACGCCGCGCCACCCATCGTCGCCGCGGTGGTGGTCTCGGCCGCAAGACCGCTGGACGCCGTCGAGGGAGTGTTCCGCTCGATGGACATCGCCGTGCGCAGAGGTCGCCGGAGGAAAGTGTTCGACGGAGTTCGCTCGGTGAGGAGAGAAAGATTGGAAGAGCGGGAGAGCGGGAGAGCAAAGGACGGTGGAGAGCGAGAGCAGAGATGAAAAATGAACTGCTCGGCTCCCTATTTATAGGTCCAGGCGTTGCTCCCTATGCAACGGCATAGTTAGTCGGACACGTGTCGAACATCCATTGCCTCAGGGCAGCGCACGATCACACGATCTCCAAGACTCCTCTTTTCCCGCGATTTGCAATCATGACGTGATTTTCGCTTCGGTTGGTTTCAAACTGTCGTGAACCGACTGGCAATATCCGTCAAAAATATGTTTGACTTGTCGTCAAAGATCATGCTTTTCTGTGAAGCTATCTGGCAAGTTTCATTAAGCCGTCTTTCCCATGTTGGATAAAGGCGGCCGTGTGCCAACGTTGAGGTACATGTTCCCCCATTATTTTCAGAATGGTTCAAGTCATGCAGCCACCAACATTGAAGAATGAAGAATCAAGAAGAAGAAGCCGGCGCCTGGAGAACTTCAACCTTTCTGGGGGCTAATGTTGTGGATATACCAACTAGGGGTATATCTAACATGGATCAATCCGGCTAGTCTAGGGTGGCCCAAGGGTGGTAAGGCTGAAGCCTGCCGGGCGGCCCAGATAGCTGACGTACAAGGAAGTAGGCGGACGGTCCAAGGAAGGCGGAAGACCGAAGCCCATCAAGCCACCAAGCCCAAGACAGAAGGCGGCAACTAAGCCGGCTAGGTCTAGGACTCTGATTACTTGCCGGACAAGTACTTGTCTTGTATCCTGAGGTCTGGCCGCCTATATAAGCCGGCCACCAGGAAGCCTTTAGGGCACGCTCCAATACGCATCATACACATTGTAACATGTTCACGGCTATTGCCTCATAGTGAATTATGGCATCACGTAGGATCTCGCCACCGTTATGGGATCCGAAGCTGGGTGTCGTGGTGGTGTCACGGCAGATGCCATAGGATGGCTAATGTGTGGGGCCGATGGACGCTGGTGGATCCGGGGAGGGCTAGCGAGCTAGAGAGCTCACACCGTAGGAGACGCCGGAACACACAATATCACCGAAGAACGCTCAAAGATCTAGCAAACACACACAAATGCACGAAGGCAAAGTCACACACCCGATGTACCCAGGTTCGGGGCCCTCGTGAGGAGGTAACACCCCTACTCCCGCCTTTCCTCTCAATATAAATATGGCACAAGATCTACAACATGCTCCTCGAGCTCTTTGGGTGATGAACTAGATGAACTATAAAGAAGGAGGGAGTAACTACTCTAGGAGTAAATGAGACTATAGTTTTGGTCCTCAAGTTCGTCATGCTCCCACCGAAGCAGTTATGGCGCCTTTTATAGAGTTCCGGTCGGGAGGGCCGGAAACCCTAATCCGGCACGGCCCCACCGGACAGGCCTAACGGTTATGTCGACACCGGCTAGTGCGACCTAGCCGCCGAGCTACCCGGTATGGCCCTGTTGTCATCATTCCGGCAAGGACTACAAGCGCCGTCCTGAATCATCATTGTCCCCTTGTCAGAGACAAGACATGTCTTCGCCCATGCCCTAGTAGCCTTTTCCGGATTGCCGGGCTAGGCACGTCTGATCTTGTCGTAGCGTCATCGTACCGGCTGACACGCTCCTGTGTCAGGCGGGAGGTGACCGTGCTTCCGTGCCAGGAGGAATGGGACTTCCCCCCGTGTCAGGCGGGAAGCCTGCGCCAGACCTCTGACTTCCGACTGACATGCCCTCATGCTGGTCTCCTTGTTCAGTTCGGCATGTCCTTCCTGCATACCAAAGACAACTGGCCGGAACCAAGACAGGTAAGTCGATTAGTATCTACCCGGGGAGCCTATCTGGATTATCCGGGTTCTCCTCTACCCGGGATCTTACCGGGGGACTCCGACATGCCGAGAAGTCCGAGATCCTTCCCGGTTGTGTCCGAGTTCCACCCCTGCTCAGGACTACCACTTAGGATGAGTACTTCTAGGCCTAGCCTCCCGAAGATGTCTTAGGGTGTTACCAAAGACATCTTTGAGAAGCTAGTTCTTAGAGGAACCATCCGCTGGTGCTTATGCTGCCCTGAAGGCCTGGGGGGCTATTTATAGTTTCCAGGGATGACCCTTGCGCCCTCCAAGAGACACCTTGGGCCCAACCACCTTCGAAAGGTCAAGTTGCCCCTTCGGTGCTCTATAGGATGATCCTTGCTCTGCCCCAAAGGTCAATTACTGTTGCCATACTGCTGATTTGTACCGGGATCTGCCCTACCCCACTAGTCCCTGAAGCTGGTGCTGTACAGCGAGCTAAGCCGATGTACGGGATCAGCTTTAAGAAGAGAATCAAATAAGAAGCCAGAAATTACTTTACCCCATGAGACCGGTATGGTCTATACCGACATCCCATTTCCGGGATCCCTCTAGGCAGGAAGACCCACCCGGGGAATAGGACTTGAGATTCCTAGATTCCCACCCGGGCGTCGGCATGACGGCATGCACCTCGCTCCCCGTGCCGGACATAACGCCGCGCTGCTCGGGTTCGCGAGCCGGGATGCGCACCGGATCCGAATGCGAACCGTTAGCGCTCTGTGGCCTCCAGTGTGGCCCATTGCGCGCCTCCTGGCGCCGCCACGTGCCCGCATCGTCGCATAACGATCCCACCCACGATTTGGGAGATCGTGGGCGGGAAATTCGGAAACCGCCCCCCACGGCGCCTCATAAATAGGGGGATCGGCCGAGTCGCCCCTTCTTCTTCCCCACATCGCCTCCTTCTCCCGCACACCTCCCGAGCGTTCCGCCGCCGTCGCCGCATTCCGCCCGAGCGCCAAGCGCCGCCGACCGAGCCCGCCGCCATCGCCATTGGTCCGCGCCTCTCACGTGCCCCGTGTCGGAGATATAAATCCCCGGTACCCTGAGATTAGAGAATTGTTGTATTGTTATCTGAGGTGGAGGAGCGTATACAAATATAAAGGAGGGAATAAGTGAGTAAGCGAATAAAAGATAAAGAGAAAGATGCCCCGGGCCGAAGTGGGCAGTGCCCAGCCCGACGTCTCCTCTACTGGGCCAAGTTCTCCCAGGTCTGGTCCGGCATCTTCTACTCGGTTGACCGAGATCTCCGCTCGGTCGTTTCTCCCATCGCTCACATCGCTGCACCCCGAGCCTCCTCCTCCTCACCACCAAATTCGTCACCAACGCCTCACCCCGCCACCAGCGTCCCCTGCACCGGTGCTGCCCGATGGCTCCTCGACCAAGGACGAGGCCGCGGTGTCCAGGCCCTGCACCACGTCGTCACCGACCGCCGACGGCCTGCTGCAGCACCACTCCGGGCGCCCCTCCACCCGACATCGACGCCCAACCTCCGCGCCTCCCCGGCGTGCCCTCCGGCAGCGGCTGCACCTCTACGCCTCGGCCACATCTCGGGCGCCCGACGCCGGAGAGCCAATCTCCCCGCCCCCGGCACACCTTTATCTCGGCCGGAGGGACCTCGGCAGCACCGGCATGCTTCCATCCGCATTGCACCGCCCGACTTCCCCGACGTCCTCCGACTCCGGCGTGTGCCCCCGGCTTTCACCGACAGCGGCGTGCGCCCCCGACCTTCGTCCGGCGCTGGCGTGGCCCTACGGCCCCCTTCGCATCTCGGTGTGGTGGGAAGCTCCGGCACCTCGGCCCCATCTCCGAGGTCGGCCATGACGGGCAGGGCGCGGTGCCCGCGACTTCCCGGCGCCGGAGTGCCCGGCCTCGTTGCCCTGGCGCGTGCCCGCATCGTCTCCTGCACACCCGGATACCCCCCATCTCGGGTTGACCGAGATTGCTCCAAGCTGTCTGGCACATGTCTTCTCCAAACGCGATTGACCTGCATTTCACCATCTCGGGAGCAGAGTCAGCAAAGAAGATAAGAAGACGACGTGGAAAGTGTGGAGGACGGACGCAAGAAGACAAAATCCAGTACATGTCCAGCAGGGCTACAATACCGCTACAGTGCGCCGGATGTGACAACAGTACACTGCCGCTGACATCGTGAACAGTGCCGACAAGACCCCATCAGTCAAATCGTGAACAGTGTACCGCATAGTGTTTTCTGTTTTCTTGTCCCCGGCTTGTCCCCTGGGCTCTCCTATATAAAGGGCACTAGGGGGAGGGGGAGATGAGAGGCCACCACCCCACAACTTCATTTCCCCCCTTCTCGTTTGCTCTCAAAACCTCATGGAGGTATGTCTAGCAGCTCGTGGAGCGTGTTGTAGCCCGGATATTAAGAGGGGAAATACACCGAGTAGGCTAGATGCTGCAGTAGGGGTTTTATCTCCTCACGAGAGCCCCGAAGCAGGGTAAATACTTGCGTCACCGTGTCGGTTGAGTTTACCTGCGCGCGAGTTCATCGCGCAATCCCTCCCCGAGATCCCCTTGCGTCCATCGGCCCCACAAATTAGCCTACCCGTAGGCATCTGTCTGTTCGCCATGACGACAGTTGGCGCCCACCGTGGGGCAGAGTGGCGCTTGCGGGAACAATTTTGGACGGGACCCGACATCCCCAAAACCGGCATCTCCAAACCGGGATCCCTACGCTGCGGGCAGTGGTCACTGACATCCTGCGCCGCGGGTAGCGGTCACCAGCATCCCAAAAACCGGGATCCTAAAACCGGGATCCCTGCGCCGCGGGCAGTGGTCGCTGACATCCCTGCACCGCGGGTAGCGGTCGCCGGCATCTCCGAACCTGGATCCCTACGCTGCGGGCAGTGGTCACTGACATCCTGCGCCACGGGTAGCGGTCACCGTCATCCCAAAAATCGGGATCCTAAAACCGGGATCCCTGCGCCGCGGGCAGTGGTCGCTGACATCCCTGCGCCGCGGGTAGCGGTCGCCGGCATCTCCAAACCGGGATCCCTACGCTGCGGGCAGTGGTCACTGACATCCTGCACCACGGCTAGCGGGTACCCTGAGATTAGAGAATTGTTGTATTGTTATCTGAGGTGGAGGAGCGTATACAAATATAAAGGAGGGAATAAGTGAGTAAGCGAATAAAAGATAAAGAGAAAGATGCCCCGGGCTGAACTGGGCAGTGCCCAGCACGACGTCTCCTCTACTGGGCCAAGTTTTCCCAGGTCAGGCCCGACATCTTCTACTCGGTTGACCGAGATCTCCGCTCGGTCGTTTCTCCCATCGCTGCACCCCTCACCTCCTCCTCCTCACCTCCTCTTCGCCCATGCCCTAGTAGCCTTTTTCGGATTGCCGGGCTAGGCACGTCCGATCTTGTCGTAGCGTCATCGTACCGGCTGACACGCTCCCGTGTCAGGCGGGAGGTGACCGTGCCAGGAGGAATGTGACTTCCCCCCGTGTCAGGCGGGAAGCCTGCGCCAGACCTCTGACTTCCGACCGACATGCCCTCATGCTGGTCTCCTTGTTCAGTTCGGCATGTCCTTCCTGCATACCAAAGACAACTGGCCGGAACCAAGACAGGTAAGTCGATTAGTATCTACCCGGGGTGCCTATCCGGATTATCCGGGTTCTCCTCTACCCGGGATCTTATCGGGGGAATCCGACATGCCGAGAAGTCCGAGATCCTTCCCGGTTGCGTCCGAGTTCCACCCCTGCTCCGGACTACCACTTAGGATGAGTACTTCTAGGACTAGCCTCCAGAAGATGCCTTAGGCTGTTACCAAAGACATCTTCGAGAATCTAGTTCTTAGAGGAACCATCCGCTGGTGCTTATGCTGCCCTGAAGGCCTGGGGGGCTATTTATAGTTTCCAGGGATGACCCTTGCGCCCTCCAAGAGATACCTTGGGCCCAACCACCTTCGAAAGGTCAAGTTTCCCCTTTGGTGCACCATAGGATGACCCTTCCTCTGCCCCAAAGGTCAATTATTGTTGCCATACTGCTGATTTGTACCGGGATCAGCCCTACCCGGGGGGCAGCCCCCCGACACAGGGTAAACTCGCCGTGTTCAATCCCGTCCTTGACGACTCCAACCTTCTTCCCCACAATCCATACGTAGGCTAGAGGACCCCTGTCTCCTATCAAATATGCCGATACTACGACACCGAGTGTGATGAGCCCGCAGAAGATAGCATACGTCTGGCTGACTTCACCGGCGCAGAGATCCAATGTCCACGTCGTACTGCCGTCGACTACGACGAGCATATACAACAAACATGAGATGGCGAAAAAAGCAAAAGCATAGAACGGGGTAGCAACGTGGAAGCAACATATGAAGAGCAGTCAGACTACACATATCCTTACCACATACCCCAGCAAGTTTACGTGGCAACAGCCGCCGAAACATCAGAAAACCCAGCCAATCGACAATAAGTCGAGTATCCACGGACGGTCACTTTACCAGATGGTACCACCACTCTGGACATCACGGCAGATATGGCTACAATGGTGACAAAGGTCATTGAAGAGGGTATAATTGAAGGGAATATGCCCTAGAGGCACTTAATAAACATAGTTTATTGGTTATATTCCAATTGTTCATTATATATTTTTGAAGGAGATATGCCCTAGAGGCAATTAATAAAGTGTATTTCTTTATCATATCTCATTTGTTCATAATATGTTTTTGTGTCATGCTATAACCGTATTAAGCGGAAACATTAAGACGGGTGTGACGCGTAAACAACCAAGTCCCTAGTAGGCTCTACTAAGACTAGTTTCATTGCGCGATCGATGATCGAGGTTTCCCGATCATAGGGCATGGTGCCGGTCGGCAATGGAAGTCATATCGTTGGAGAACGATGTGATGGACATACCCATATTTGGAGGACGTAGTCATTACACCTTTGACCGTGAGACCAACTCTTATTGTTATTCCTGGAAGATACTTTGATTGCACCAAACGTCATAACTTAATTAGTATGACAATAACGGTGATACTTTTGGTTATCGGAAAGGAGTAGTTGAGACGAGGGGTCAAGAGCGGGATTTGCCAGTCCGCATAGCAGGATAGATACTCTAGGGCCCACTCGGTGTGATTATGTCTAATGAGCTTGCAAGCATGTGACTAGGTAACGGAGACATGAAATCATAGACGAGTAGAAGATAGCGTTGTCGGTAACGAGGTCAAGCTAGATATGGAGATATCTATGAACGACGCTCGGACACGCTAAGTATCGCCATGGCAAAAGGTTTAAGACATTACGTTCAGGTTTGATAGATGAAAGTCATTCGTTATATCACAAGGATTAATTCATGAGGTCCAGGCCTACGAGTTAGTCATTGATCGGAAAGGAGTCTCGATCATGTCTGTTATTATATCGAACTGCTAGGGTAACACACTTAAGGGGTTTCGACAAGACAACCGGAAAGGAAAGAGATCACCGGGAACATCCCGGGAGAGGTCCGATGGAGATCGGGCAGCGACGAAAGAGTTTTTGAAGCTAGAATAAATTATATATAATATTTTTGATATTAATTAGTGTAATTAATGTCTAAATATGATTTTATATATTTATTTTCGAATTTATTTAGTCTGATTTCCCTATATGGGCCTTCTGGTCGAAAGAAGGCCCAAGAGGGAAAAAATTCCCTAGGGAATTCGGTGGGGGCTTGGGTGGTCGACCCAGGTGGGCCAAGAGGCCCACCAGGGGGCCCGCGCACCAGCCATAGCCGCACCAGGCATGTGGGGATAGTCCCACATTGCCTGGTGAAGAGGTTGGCTCCCCCCTGGGAGCCTATATATAGAGGGGCACCCATGGCCTTTTAATTCACCAATTAATTCCCCAATTCTCTCTCGATTTCGTGATTCCCTTTGTCGGAGTTGCGCCGAGTTGAGAGGGAGATATCTTCCACCATAGCCCGCTGCCGCGCTGCTGGTGTTCCGGTCCAAGTCTTCCGCTGGTCGTCCTGGACTGGAGCTTTGGAGGCCGTCGTTTCCACCGTACGTGTGTAACGCCCTGCTAGGTGCTGCGCTAGCGGTACTCGGAGGTCTTCTTCCTCTACACGTCCTTGAGGTCGGCTTCGTCGGTCTTCATCGACAATGTTTGTGCGGGAACGTAATCCCCGCTTTTGGTCTACAAGGGTATGTATTCCGATCTCTGTTCGTACTACTATATCTGCATAGAATAGATTTTGGCATGTTTTAGGGATATCGTTGCTAAGAAAATTATTGTTTTCTGCACCCGATCCCATTCAGTGGTATCAGAGCCAATCTATCGTAGATATAGATGTACGTTGTTAGAACCCGTGTTCTGCACGGGGGCCCTGTTCCTGTTATTTGCTACCCTCTAGCGTGCACTTGTGATTCCAGCGGCATCGAGTTGATGAAGCGGCCCTGACCGACTTTACGCGTACGCTTACGCGAGACTTGTTCCACTACTGACATATGGCTTGTACAGTATCTGTGGCTGGCAGGTGCCTGTTTCTCTCTCTTTAGTTGGTCTTGCATTTTCAATGGAGGGCCCGAAAGGGATGCTTAAATATGCAATTATTGGATCGTTGTTGTGGTCATAAGGTTCGTAGGTATGAAGCGGTTCTATTTACGATAGCCCCAAGCCACGTAAAATATGCAAAAGATAAAATAGAAGCGTCTTACTTTATTTTGCAGGGGCTATGTGATATGGTCAAGGTGGGTTTATTAAATTGTTTATAAAGTGCGGGCGCCAAGAAGACCATGGCGCAATGGACTATATCATATTGCATTACATTTAATGTTTTGTGTGCATCTTATATTGTGTGATTATATATATTAGTATATATTAGTTACGCGGCGGTAATTATATAAGATGATCCCTTCAAAAATACCACTAGTGTTCTTCCTCCAACGAGCACCACCAAGAAAGTTCTACGTTATGAGGCAGGCTGTGACGATCGGGTGTCAGACATATCGTCGTTTGCATACGGTGGGTGTAAACCATGTTGCACAAGCGTCAGCGTGGAGGTTATAGTGGCGAGCGTAGCATATGCAGATATGGCCTCGGAACACGGAGGCCGAAAGGAGCACGAGTCACAAAATTGGTGTGACGGACAGTTGTCTACTCTTGAAGTTGTGCCGCTGGCTATGACGATGAGGGGTAGTGAAATGGATGGGGGTCGTGTAATCGCTTAAACGACCAGGAGGGATGTTCGTTTGAGTGGTAGTTATGTTAGTTATTTTCTAAAAAAAATATAATGAACAAAGTCTTATGTTGCTGCAAATTGCATTGTAGATGTCTCGCCGCTCGTTTATCCTAGGTCTGTTCCTTGAGAAAGAAAAGCTTAACACCAATGGGTCAAACTTCATGGCCTGGTTCCGCAACCTGAGGATCCTCTTTACTCCCCATAGGGTGGCCTACGTCATTGAGGCCGCCATAGGTGACCCTCCCACAGATGAAGCCTCTGAGGATGAGAAGAAGGTCTTCTAGACTAGATCGGAGGATTCTGCCTTTGTACAGAGTGGCATGCTCTACGCCATGGAAGCCGACCTGCAGAAGCGCTTTGAGAAGATGAGCGCCTTTGAGATTATTTCTGATCTCAAGGCTGTCTTCGCGCCGTAGGCTAAGGCTGAGAGATATGAAGCTTCTGAGATTTTCTTCTCGGCCAAGATGGAGGAGCATAGCAGTGTGAGCGAGCATGTGGTCAAGATGTCTGGCTACGTTCAATGCATGAATGCTCTGGAATGCAAGATTCCCGATGAGCTGGCGATTGATAGGGTGCTGCAATCGTTGCCCCCTAGCTATAGGCTTCGTCATGAACTACAACATGCAGAGCATGCCTAAGTCCCTGGGTGAAGTGTTTGTGATGCTCAAGACTGCTGAGGTGGAGATCAAGAAGGAGCACACGCTGTTGATGGTCAACAAGACCGTCGATTTTAAGAAATCCGGTGGCAAGGGAAAGCAGAGTTGGAAGTCCAGGAGGGAGGGCAGACTGATTGCCAAGCCCAAGACTAACAGATCTGGTCCCAGAGCTGACGTGGAGTGCTTCTACTGCAAGGGAAAAGGTCACTGGAAGCGCAACTGCCCCAAGTACCTGGAGGATAGGAAGTCTGGCAGGACAGTCGACAAAGAGCAAGGTATATTTGATATACATGTTATAGATGTGTACCTTACATCCGCCCGTAGCAACACGTGGGTATTTGATACTGGTTCTGTTGCTCATATATGTAACTCTCAGGAGGAGTTACGGAATAAACGACTGTTGGCTAAGGATGTGGTGACGATGCGCGTCGGCAACGGATCGAGAGTCGACGTGGTGGCTGTCGGCACGCTCCCTCTAGATCTACCATCGGGATTAGTTTTGGTTTTAAATAAGTGTTATTTTGTACCATCCTTGGGTGTAAACATTATAAGTGGGTCTTGCCTGTTACAAGACGGTTATTCATTTAAATCAGTATCAAGCGGTTGTGCTATTTATGTGAATGATATCTTTTATGTTGATGCTCCCGAGAATAATGGTTTATTCTTGTTGAATCTCGATCGTAGTACTCACATCCATAACATAGAAGCCAAACGGATTAAGTGTAGTGATGATACCGCCATGTATATGTGGCATTGCCGTCTCGGTCATATTGGTATAAAGCGCATGAAGAAACTCCACTCCGATGGACTTTTGGACTCGTTGGATTTTGGATCCCTCGATACATGCGAATCATGCCTTATGGGCAAAATGACCAGGACACCGTTCAAAGGTTTCTTTGAACGGGCGTCGGATTTGTTGGGGATCATACATACACATGTGTGTGGACCAATGAGCGTTTCGACACGCAATGGTTATCATTACTTGTCACCTTCACTGATGACTTGAGTAGATACGGTTATATCTATTTGATGGAACACAAGTCTGAAACTTTTGAAAAGTTCAAGGAATTTCAAAGTGAAGTTGAAAATCAGCTTAAAGAGAAAATCAAGCACCTCTGATCCGATCGTGGTGGCGAGTATTTGAGTTTTGAGTTTGGCACACATCTGAAGAGTTGTGGCATAGTGCCTCAAATCGTACTCTACTGGATAGTGTCCGATCTATGATGTCTCGTACCGATTTGCCCGTATCCTTCTGGGGTTATGCGTTAGAAACAGCCGCATTCATTTTAAATAGGGCTCCGTCCAAATCCATTGAAACGACACCGTATGAATTATGGTATGGCAAGAAGACTAAGTTATCGCTTCTGAAGGTTTGGGGTTGTGAGGCGAATTTTAAGAAACTACAGCCCGACAAACTCGAACCGAAGTCGGAGAAAGTCGTCTTTGTAGGATATCTGCGGGAAACCGTTGGATACACCTTCTACAACCAAGCTGAGGGCAAAACGTTTGTCGCGAAGTCCAGTACCTTTCTAGAGAAGGAGTTTCTCGCGAAAGGAGCAAGTGGGAGGAAGGTATACCTCGATGAGATCGTTGATCCTGAACTCGAGATTCCGAGTGGCGCAACAGAAGCTATTCCGGAAACGTCCTCCGCGGATGGAGTGGGAGAAACTGTCGAGGAAAGTATTCTACCTCGTAGGTCTGGTAGATCTCGGATCGCACCAGAATGGTATGGCAATATGGTTTGCACCGTCATGTTAATTGAACAAGACGAACCTACGAACTACAAGGAGGCAATGGCGAGTCTAGAATCCGAGAAATAGCCATGAAATCCGAAATAGGATCCATGTATGATAACAAAGTGTGGACTTTGATGGATATTCCCCAAGGGCGCAAGGCCGTCGAGAATAAATGGATCTTTAAGAAGAAGACTGATGCTGATGGTAATGTGACCGTCTGTAAAGCTCGGCTTGTCGCAAAAGGTTTCCGACAAGTTCATGGTATTGACTACGATGAAACTTTTTCACCGGTAGCGATGCTGAAGTCTATTTGGATTTTGTTAGCAGTTGCTTCCTATTACGATTATGAAATATGGCAGATGGATGTCAAAACAGCCTTCCTAAATGGAAACATTGAGGAAGAGTTGTACATGGTACAACCAGAAGGTTTTGTCGATCTAGGAAATGCTAACAAGGTATGCAAGTTTCAACGATCCATCTATGGATTGAAGCAAGCATCTCGGAGCTGGAATCTTCGCTTTGATGAGGTAATCAGAGGTTTTGGATTTGTCCAAAATTTGGAAGAGACCTGCATTTACAAGAAAATGAGTGGGAGCTCGGTTGTGTTCTTAGCACTATACTTAGATGACATATTGCTGATTGGGAATGATGTGGAACTTCTGAATAGCGTGAAGGAATATTTAAACAGTAAATTTTTCATGAAGGACTTAGGAGAAGCTGCATACGTCTTAGGCATTATAATCTATCGTGATAGATCAAGACGTCTATTAGCGTTGAGTCAGAGTACTTATCTTGATGAAATACTGAAGCGTTTCGGTATGGAAGGCAAAGAAGGGTTCTCTGCCGGTTATCAAGAATAAAACATTGCGAAAGGCACACTGTCCGATAACGGAACAGGATAAGGCCAATATGACTAAACATCCTTATGCTTCAGCCATTGGATCGATTATGTATGCAATGTTAAGTACTAGACCTGATGTGGCATTAGCTCTAAGTTTGACAAGCTGGTTCCAGAGTAATCCTGGAATGGCGCATTAGATTGTTGTTAAGAGCATTCTTAAGTATCTCAATAAGACAAAGGAAATGTTCCTTGTCTATGGTGGCTGCGATGAAGAACTTGGCGTAACATGTTACGTGGATGCAAGTTTCTGCTCAGACCCCGATGACTCTAAGTCACAGACATGTTATGTGTTCAAGGTGAATGGAGGCGCCGTGCGCTGGAGAAGTGGGAAGCAACCCATCGTCCCACAATCTACAATGGAGTCGGAGTACATTGCTGCTTGTGAAGCAGCAAATGAAGCTGTGTGACTGAGGAAGTTCATCATTGAACTTGGAGTGTTCCCGAGCGTGCAAGACCCCGTGATACTCTTCTGCGACGATACGGGTGCCATTGCTAACGCCAAGGAGCCAAGGTCTCACTCCACCGCCAAACACATTCTCCGACGCTTCCATGTGATACGTTAGTACGTACAAGGAGGCCATGTGAAGATTTGCAAAGTGCATACGGATCTGAATGTGGCAGATCCGCTGACGAAGCCTCTCTCGCTTGACAAGCATGAAAAACACCAGTTAGCTATGGGTGTTAAGCTTTTACCAAATTGTAATCTAGATTAATTTGTACTCTAGTGCAACTGGGAGACTGAAGGAGATATGTCCTAGAGGCAATTAATAAAGTGTATTTCTTTATCATATCTCATTTTTAAATAATATGTTTTTGTGTCATGCTATAACCGTATTAAGCGGAAACATTAATACGGGTGTGATGCGTAAACAACCAGGTCCCTAGTAGCCTCTACTAAGACTAGTTTCATTGCGCGATCGATGATCGAGGTTTCCCGATCATAGGACATGGTCTCAGTCAGCAATGGAAGTCATATCGTTGGAGAACGATGTGATGGACATACCCCTTTTGGGGGACGTAGTCATTACACCTTTGACAGTGGGAACAACTCTTATTGTTATTCCTGGAAGATACTTTGATTGCACCAAACGTCGTATCTTAATTAGTTTGACAATAACGGTGATACTTTTGGTTATCGGAAAGGAGTAGTTGAGATGAGGGGTGAAGAGCGGGATTTGCCAGTCCGCATAGCAGGATAGATTCTCTAGGGCCCACTCGGTGACATTATGTCTAATGAGCTTGCAAGCATGTGACTAGGTCACGAAGACATGAAATCATAGACGAGTAGAAGATATTGTTGTCGGTAACGAGGTCAAGCTAGATATGGAGATATCTATGAACGACGCTCGGACACGCTAAATATCGCCATGGCAAAAGGTTTAAGACCTAACGTTCAGGTTTGATAGATGAAATTCATTCGTTATATCACAGGGATTAATTCATGGGGTCCAGGCCTACGAGTTAGTCATTGATCGGAGAGGAGTCTTGATCATGTCTGTTATTATATCGAACCGCTAGGGTAACACACTTAAGGGGTTTCGACAAGACAACCGGAAAGGAAAGAGATCACCGGGAACGTCCCGGGAAAGGTCTGATGGAGATCAGGCAGCGACGAATGAGTTTTCGAAGCTAGAATAAAGTATAGATAATATGTTTGATATTAATTAGTGTAATTAATGTCTAAATATGATTTTATTTATTTATTTTCGAATTTATTTAGGCTGATTTCCCTAAATGGGCCTTCTGGTCGAAAGAAGGCCCAAGAGGGGAAAATTTCCCTAGGGAATTCGGTGGGGGCTTGGGTGGCCGACCCAGGTGGGCCAAGAGGCCCACCAGGGGACCGGCGCACCAGCCATAGCCGTACCAGGCATGTGGGGATAGTCCCACATTGACTGTATTCCTCTTCCACGAGACGAGCAGGCACCAAGATGCTATGGGTGTTGAGCTTTTACCAAGTTGTAAACTAGATTAAGTGTTACTCTAGTGCAAGTGGGAGACTGAAGAGAATATGCCCTAGAGGTACTTAATAAACATAGTTTATTGATTATATTCCAATTGTTCATTATATGTTTTATACCATGCTATAACTGTATTAAGCGGAAACATTAATACAGGTGTGGTAGATAAACAACCAGGTCCCTAGTAGCCTCTACTAAGACTAGTTTCGTTGCGCGATTAATGATCGAGGTTTTCCGATCATAGGGCATGGCGTCGGTCGGCAATGAAAGTCATATCGTTGGTGTAACGATGTGATAGACATACCCATATTGTAGGACGTAGTCATTACGCCTTTGACCGTGAGACCAACTCTTATTGTTATTCCTGGAAGATACTTTGATTGCACCAAACGTCGTATCTTATTTAGTATGACAATAACGGTGATACTTTTTGATACTGGAAAGGAGTAGTTGAGACGAGGGATCAAGAGTGGGATTTGTCAGTCCGTATAGTCGGATAGATACTCTAGGGCCCACTCGGTGAGATTATGTCAAATGAGTTTGCAAACATGTGACCAGGTCACCAGCTGACATAATATCATAGACGAGTAGAAGATAGCGATGTCTGTAACGAGGTCATCTAGATATAGAGATATCTAAGGACGACGCTCGGACACGCTAAGTATCGCCATGATAAAGGGTTTAAGACTTAACGTTCAGGTTTGATAGATGAAACTCATTCATTATATCACAGGGATTAATTCATGGGGTACATGCCTACGAGTTAGTCATTGATCGGAGAGGAGTCTCGATCATGTCTATTATTATATCGAACCGCTAGGGTAACACCCTTAAGGGGTTTCGACAAGATAACCGGAAAGGAAAGAGATCACCGGGAACGTCCCGGGAAGGGTTCGATGGAGATCGGGCAGCGACGAACTAGTTTTCGGAGCTAAAATAAATTATATATAATATGTTTGATATTAATTAGTGTAATTAATGTTTAAATATGATTTTATGTATTTATTTTCGAATTTATTTAGACTGATTTCCCTAAATGGCCTTCTGGTCGAAAGAAGGCCCATAAGGGGGAAAACCCTTAAGGGGAAATTCGGTGGGCGGCTTGGCCAGCCTAGGTGGGCCAAATGGGGCCCACCTAGGGACGGCGCATTTATTTGAGCCGCTCCAGGCAATGGGGGATAGTCCCACATTGCCTGGCTGGAAAGGTTGGCTCCCCCCGGGAGCCTATATAAGAAGGGGCACCCCTGGTTTTTTAATTCACCAATTAATTCCCTAATTCTCTCTCGATCTCGTGATTCCCTTTGTCGGAGTTGCGCCGTGTAGAGAAGGGGGATCTCTCCACCCTAGCCCGCTGCCGCGCTGCTGGTGTTCCGGTCCAAAAGTTCCGCTGCTCATCCTGGATTGGAGCTTCGTCTCCACCCTATGTGTGTAACGCCCTGCGAGGTGCTGCGCTAGCGATACTCAGAGGCCTACTTCATCCACCCGACCTCGAGGTCATCTTCGCCGCGCCGAGTTCTTCGTGACCTAGAGGTCAGCTACGTCGTCTTCGTCGTCAACGCTTGTGTGGGAGCGTAATCCCCGCTATTCGGTCTACGAGGGTATGTATTCCGATCTCCGCCGTACTTCTATATCTGCATAGTATAGATCTTGGCTAGTTTAAGGATGTCGTTGCTAGCAATTTTTTTGTTTTCTGCCTGCGATCCCCTTCAATAATGATGCCAGCAGACGCAACCCCAGATGAGTTGGCAACATACAATTATTTCAACTGGCAAGAATCGCAGCGTTTGAAGCAATACAGAGCCACACTCGAAGAGCGAAGAAGGCAAGCAAGCATATCAAGCGCACGCAGACGACAACTATCCATGAGTTCTACAGGGGCAACTGAGGCACGACGCAGATGCAGATTCGACAGAATCCCTGAGCACGAAAGGGCAACCGTCACTCGAAATCTGAACAACTCGTTCCTAACCATGGACTCTGACGGCATAATCCAACCCAAATCAGCAGAAGGAGCTCGCATATCCATAGGAGCATACCTTCAAGCAGGAAAACCACCGGCAGCTGACCCTGCTGAAGCAAGATACTTGCAGCAAATGAAGGCCCTAGAAATCGCAGCAAGAGAACTGGTCGATGGAGGAAGGAGAAGACATAGCAGGAGCCGCTCGAGAGAACGCTCCAGTCGCAGTCCTCAGCGAAGCAGCGGCAAAAAAAGTTAAAGTCGTCGTAGATCAAGAAGCCGCTCAAGAAGCAGGTGCAGGAGATCAGGCAGTCGCGAATCACCTGACAATCGCAACGCAGGACCGTGCGGAGCACAATGCTTCACTCGACGAATCCAAGAAACAAAACTCCCAAAGAAGTTTAGCCTACCAACCATGCCAAAATTCAACTCAAAACAGGAACCCTCGCGGTGGCTGAAAGATTACAAACTGGCAATCATATGCCAACGAGGAACAACGACGATGGCATTGCAATACATACAATTGATGCTTGAAGACACAGCCCGCGACTGGCTCAAGTCTTTGCCCGAAGGAGCCTACGATTCTTGGGACCACTTAAAGGAAGACTTCATAAAATATTTCGATCCTCTCTGCGAAAGGTCGAAAGCATTTGAGGAATTAAGAGCATGCCGGCAAAAGACAGACGAGAAGCTTAGGTCTTACATCAGAAGGTGGGCCTCCATCAGAAACTCCGTGGGCGCAATATCATAAGACAGAGCAATGGACGCCTTCACGAATGGAGTCTACAGAAAAGATTTCAGGGAAGCACTCGGACGAGAAAAACCAAAAAACATGGCAGAGGTCATGAAGCTAGCGACCGAGTGGATAGATGGTGAAGATGCAGTCCAGGGCAAGACCCCACACTCACCACAGCGACATAACGACAGACGGGATAGTCGCGATCGGTGGGATAGAGATGACAAACGAAGAAGGCGCGACTATGATCACCGCGGCAAAGACAAAGTCAAATTTATAGCAGCTGGATTCTCGCATGACGACCGGAATCAAGCTGATAGAAAGCAAGATGACCGGCGAAATAGCCGGCAAGACGATCGTCAGGACACACGAAGTGATAACTACATAAGAGATAGGCCAGTCGAAAGACGCGACGACCGAGGTCGAGACCAGCGCGGAAGCTATAAAAGACAAGACTGGCAGAAGCGCTCAGAGTCAAGAGTCGAGAAATCATATCAAGAAAAGATGGAGGATGAGTGCAGACTCCATATGTTCAAAGACCCGACGACTGGACGGTTAACATCACATCACACAATGGGAAGCTGCCACGAATCTGGGCAAATGGCGATGGATTACATAAATCAGATGAAGAGAGAACAACCACAAGCTATACCAGCGGCATACATAGCACCTCCGCAAATTGTGGCAGCATTACCGCCACCACCACAACACGATGCGAATAACCAGATGGCAAGCGTCATACATCACATACCGCACAATATGGACACTCAATATCCACAGTCAAAAGGGCAAATGTACATGATCCAGAAGGGATGCACCTCCAACAGAAGACAAAAGAGCCACACAAGAAACGTCGATATGGCAGTATTAGCTCCACCCCCATTAACAGAATTTTTGCAAGGGTCAGCCATAACAATCGCTTTTGATCAGGAGGATCACCCGCCAGCCATCTATCGACAGGGACACGCTGCTCTAGTACTTGAAGGACAGATCGGAGGATACACTATGACCAAAATATTCATGGACGGAGGCAATGGCATCAACATAATATTCACAGACATGCTCCGAAGAATGAACAGGTTAGTCGAGAATCTATCGAAATCCACAAACACCTTCCATGGTATTGTACCAGGCAAAGCCATACGTCCAGAAGGGAAAATCTAACTCGACGTCATATTCGGGGATGCAGCCCACTTCAGAAGCAAAATCATCGACTTCGACGTCGTCAATTGGAAATCACAATACCACGCCATATTGGGGAGGCCGGCATTCGCAAGGTTCCTGGCAGTACCACATTATGCATACCTCAAGCTCAAAATGCCAGGTCCAAAAGGAGTTATCACATTCAATGGAAGCTTCCAAAAGTAAGACAACTGCGACAGAGAATTTTGCAGGATCTCAGAGTCATACGGAGCCGAGGAAACCTCAGACAAGGCGCGAGTCGAGAAGGAAGTAGCAACGGAACCGGAGAGTAAGAGACGAGCAACCATAACCGCAGTGCATGAGGTAAACACCATATGGACGGTTGAACCCACAAAAAAAGAAAGCACACAAGCCAAATCATGGACAATACACTTCGACGGGTCCAAAAACGGCAGAGGCACAGGCGCAGGTATGATACTCATAAACCCTAACAAGGAGCGAGTACGATATGTACTGCAGATAAACTTCCCGTCACCATCAAAGGTCGAAATCGACTACGAAGGCCCTTTCCAAGGCATGCGACTAGCAAGAGCCTCAGGGGCACAAAACATCATCATCCGAAGGAGCTGATGCATAATCACACAAAACACGACAAGTGCAAGCAGAATGAACATAGACAAGCTGGCTAGATATCAAGATTACTTCGACATGTGGCAAAGAAGATTTCACAGCTGTGAGCTACAACATATAACGCACACGTGCAACAAACAAGCCAACATGCTAGCAAACATTGGAGCAGCAATGGCGCAGGTACCGCCAGGCGTTTTCTTCAAGCACATAAACCACATGCCAATAAGAAGGTGGCACCCACTGACCACTCGAGAAGCAAAAATCTTTGGGCAAAAACCAGACCAAGAGGATCCCCCAAGCAAAACAAACCACTCCATGGCTAATCAGAGGAGGTTAGGCATAAGCAGATTGGCAAACTCAAACCACATCACTACTATCTTCAACCAAGGAGTGCCAAACTGTGTCATCATAAGTGGCAGTCGCAAAATGAGAAAGCAAGACGTGATGCAGGCGATGCCACTTGAAGCTTTCACTGCTATGCGCATCACACTACCAGAGAAGGACACGTCCCATGGGGAACCCCTGGTGTTTCGACGACAAAAGCCAATGAGGTCATACGAAAGAAGGCACAAGCTATAGATGCTATAGAACCAAGAGGAAGCACGCAACTCGGAGAGTAAGGCCAATTAGGGTCGTCATCACTTAGCAAAGACATCTAGTCGATGTAGCAAAAACCTCATGTATCAAAAAGCCAGCAGGTTCCAGATGCGCTCTTTTCCTCACCAGGGTACCTAAGGGGACTGTAATGTTTTTAATGAGCCGGCTTGCTGGTCAACATTTATAAAGAAAAGAGATTATCCATACCTTCCCTGCATAATTTCTCGCCATCAAAAAGCAAAAGGCAACCACTCGATATGCTCGGGGGCTGCACATACATCAAAAAGAAAAGCAGCCACTCGATATGCTCGGGGGCTGCACATACATCAAAAAGCAAAAAGCAGCCACTCGATATGCTCGGGGGCTGCACATACATCAAAAAGCAAAAAGCAACCACTCGATATGCTTGGGGGCTGCACATACATCAAAGCAAAAAGCAGCCACTCGATATGCTCAGGGGCTGCGCATACATAAAGCAAAAAAACAGCCACTCGATATATTCAGGGGCTATTTGTATGTCAGCAGGCACAAACAACCACTCGATACACTCGGGAGCTGTTTGAGTTTCAAGAAACAAAAAACACAAACTAGCTCAAATATACTTGAGAAACAGACGGACAAGGGATTTCTATGGCATAACAACAAAACCCCACTTGCTATACTCGGGGGCTAGATCTCTGTGTTACATGTACAATGTAAAGCATACAATTACATAAGCTAAGCATCTTCATCCTTCAACGGCAGATTGGAGTCGATCGGTTGCTTTCGCGCTCGGCTTATCAACTGCTCAGCAGGAGCAAGAGTCCGCTCCATATCTTCGCTAGACAGTCGAATCTTCGACCGGGATGAAGAAAAAGAAGGATGCAAATAATCTTGACGCTTCATGTAGGCGAACGCAGCGTTGGCTCAAAGCACAGCCCATCGGGTCACAGCCTATCGAATAGGCTCATGAGAGCAAAATAGGTCGACTAAAGCGTGGATTCCTCGAGGCTGGGGACCTTCTGGAAACAGATAATGGTTCGCCCGTGCAAGTGCCGCCCGACAGCGCTCCAGCAGAATAGCACCACGCCACACTCGATCCTTCAGAGTGACAAGTATATTGGCATGGTACGCATCAAGCCAAAAGTGTTGGGGGGGGGGGGGGCGGTGACGGCGTCTGAGTAGCGGCTGCCAGACGTTCGGCCACACGAGCGGCCTCAGCATGAGAGTCATCTACAAAAACTACAGATAGAGCAAGGTAATAAGACATCAGATGCAGTTCACACACGCACAAGAGGCAAAACCAAACCAAATACCTTCAAGTTGCCTGTTCGAATCTTCCATCTCATAGAGAACATATTTTTCCCGCAGGGTGGAAAGAGAAGGCCTTCCTCGCAAAATTTCGATGTCAGTTTTGGCCGACTTGAGCTGTTGCTCCAGTTGAACAAATTTCTTCTTAGCATAGTCAAGCACGCGAGCTTCGTTCGCCAGCTGCGCAGTCGAGCGCCACTCCCCTCCCACTCGAACATCCCCATGAGTGGGCGAGCAGTTCGACCGAGACACAATCATAAGCACTTCCGGCAAGATACAAATCGGAGCAAAAGGAGACACAAAGCATACATCAAGGATAAGCAAAAAATATATTTTCCAAATGACAATTTCGGTGGCACAATGTACATCACGAATTACAGCACAAAGCAAAAGGACTAAAACTAAAGCTGCCTAGGACTGGGCAGCAGACTCAAACCCAGTCTTGCGGGCAGCATCAACAGCTGTCGTGCGGCGCTCCATAGTCGCAATGCTAGACTTAGCAAGGCTAGAAGCGCGGGCACTGTATTTCCCCAGAGACGAAGGCCTCCCATCTGACTTCTTTTGAAAGTCAGACAGGAGGGACTCATAATCAGCGTCCACGCCCCGACTAAGAAGAAGCTTGATGGTGGAGTCTGAGCCGCGTACCCTCAGCTCCTGAGCGTAAGACTTCAGAGTCTTCGACTTGGGGCATAGTCGCGCAGCGAATCCCGCAATAGTCGACGGGACCTCGACTGTTGGCATCACCTCCTTAAAAACAACGCCGAGAGTCTGGAGGGACGTCTCCAGAGACTTCTTGACGTGCTTCATGGTCACCCCAACTTGGTCGATGGCTTGGTCGAGTGACAAGGCATCAGTCGCCGCACCAACAGGGCTGGAAGAAGGGCCTGCAGAAAAAAGAAGGCGCATATCAAAAATCTGAAAAAGGCAAATAGAAAATCCACAAATGACGTGGGGCTACCTTTCGACTAGCCCACGATGAGGCTACCTGGGCCGCGCCAAGCACATGGAAGCCCACAGAAGGCCCACTCGGGGTACCACGTATCATAGTCCGACTCGGTTAGGTCCTGTAACCTGCCATATCTGTACCAACCGCCCGAGACCTGGCTGCCTATAAAGCCAGGAGGGTTGCCCGTCCTAGAGGACACGCTCATAGCCACCACCACAAACCCTAGCGAGGTCGCAATCTCGTCATTGTAATCGCTACTCGCATCTATAATCAGAACAACAGGAAGTAAGGTGTTATCCTCCGGGAGCCTGAACCTGGGTAAATCCTTGCTTGTCAGCCGTCGTGATCACCAACACCTCTCTCTCCCCATCAATCAACCCGGGGTACACAACCCTGGGATTTGCCGAGTTAACCCCTCGTCAATTGGCGCCGTCTGTGGGAAGGAGTAATCACCGTACGCGGCGACTTCGGGCTCTCCAACAGCTGTGATCGCGAGTTCGCCAAGATTTCTGAGTTCTTCGGGGTCGAGGAGCACTTCAAGGCCATATCAGCCGACAACGACAAAACCATCTTTCCATCTCGCAAGAAGCCAGCTAAGGACGCAGCATTCAACACGAACGACGACACCGTCACCCACCAAGTCCATCCGACTGATAGCAGAAAGACGGTCAAGGTTTCGTCAAGTCTGACCCCCGCATAGGAAAGCGCGCTCGTCGAGTTCCTACGTGAGAACTGGAAGATCTTTGCATGGCAACCTTCTGACATGCCAGGAATACCAGTGAACTCGCCGAGCACTCTCTAAAGGTCCACAAGGACGCAAGACCAGTCAAGCAATCCATGCGACGCTTCTCAGGACCCAAGCGAGACGCGATCACCATGGAAGTCGACAGATTACTGCATGCCAAGTTCATCCGAGAGATCAAGGACTCGGACTGGGTCGCCAACCCGGTCCTAGTGGAGAAAAAGAAGACGAAAAAACTGCGCATGTGCGTTGACTTCACTGCAGTCAACAAGTGCTGCCCCAAGGATCACTTCCCGCTCCCGCGGATAGACCAGATCATCGACTCAACAGCAGGCTGCGAGCGCCTGTCCTTCCTGGACGCCTACTTAGGTTACCAGCAGATCAGGCTGAAAGTCGAGGACGAAGAAAAAACGGCCTTCATCACACCCGACGGCGTCTTTTGCTACCAGACGATGCAGTTCGGGTTAAAGAACACGGGTGCCACGTACCAGCGGACAATGCAAGCGTGCTTCAAAGGGCTCATCGGGCAGATCGTCCAAGTCTACGTCGATGACATCATCGTCACGACCCGAAAGGAAGATACCTTAGTCGACGACCTCCGCAAGGTCTTCGCTGCACTCGATGTGTACTAGATCAAGCTCAACCCAGAGAAGTGCGTATTCGGCGTGCCAGCCGGAGAGCTACTAGGGTACCTCGTATCTGCAAGAGGAATCGAAGCGAACCCCGAAAAGGTGCAAAACATTCTCACAATGCCAGCACCAATCAAGCTCCGTGAGGTGCAGCGATTAGCCGGCCGAGTCGCAGCTCTCAGCCGGTTCATTGTTAAGTTGGGAGAGAAAGCTTTACCTTTCTACCAACTGATGAAGAAGACGGACAAGTTCGAGTGGACACAGGAGGCGCCTGCAGCAACCCGTGGAACATTGCACAACTCCGGCGGTTCTATGCTTAGTCGAATCAACCATTGTAACAAGGATAGCATGTCAAAGCGGCAGGTTTCAGACGCACTCTTTCCCTTCCCAGGGTACCTGACGGAACTGGAAGGGTTTTAATGAGGCGGCCTGTTCGCAGCAATCAATAAAGTGATTTGAAGAAAATGCTGTTCATTCTACCTTCTCAGTCAAGACAAACAAAAAATCCTATGCCGCCACTCGATTCACTTGGGGGCTGCGCCACACAGGTTGAATTAAAAGTCTAGGCCGCCACTCGAACCACTCGGGGGCTGCGCCAAAACAGGCACACCTCAAAAATCCTAGGCCTCTATCCGACTTACTCGGGAAATGCGCCACACAGGTTGAAATAAAAGTCTAGGCCGCCACTCGAACCACTCGGGGGCTGCGCCAAACAGGCACAACTCAAAAACCCTAGGCCTCTACCCGAGTTACTCGGGAGATGCGCCGCACAGGTCAAGTCCAAAATCCTATGTAGCCATCCGACGCACTCAGGGGCAGCACCTCACAGGTCACACTTGAAAAGCCTAGGCCGCCACTCGAGCCACTCGGGGGCTGCGCCAAACAGGCACAACTCAAAAATCCTAGGCCTCTACCCGACTCACTCGGGAGGTGCGCCGCACAGGTCAAGTCCAAAATCCTAGGTCGCCACCCGACATACTCGGAGGCTGCACCACACAGGTCACACTTGAAAATCCCTAGGCCGCCACTCGAACTACTCGGGGGCTGCGCCATACAGGCTTCACTGCAAAAGTCCTGGGCAGCCACCCGAGCTACTCGGGGGCTGGGCCATACAGGTCAAGTCCAAAACCCTAAATCGCCAACCGATGCAACCGGTAGCCGCGGTACACAGGTCTCACTTGAAAAGAATCCTAGGACGCCACTTGACTAACTCGGGGGCTGTGCCACACAGGTTCACAATGCAGGCTTAGGCCATCACCCAAGGTACTCGGGGGCTCGCCACACAAGTCAAAACAGAAGCAAACACTCGCACAGTAATGAAAACAATTTCACTCGTTACTCGAGAATTCTTTTGACTTCATATACTGTCATTTACATTGGCATAAGTCGCCACATTAAACTAACCCTATACAGCAGAAGAAATCTACTCTTAGTCTGCAGGCTCGGCCTTCGGTGCCCCGAGTGGGCCTACAAGGCGCTCGCTATGCTTCTGTACCTGTTCAATCATCTGGCGCGCAGCCGCCAGGGTATCAGCGTACTCGACATCGCCAGGCAATCCACCCATCAGCCTCTCCAATGGAAGGTTGAGCCGGTGCAGCTGAACGTACGCCAGAGCCGCATTCGCCCCGGCGACAAGCTGAGCATGGACGATCTCCTTCAGAGCATCACCATCACGGAACCTCTCGAGCAAGGTAGCCAGCCCATGCGGCTGCCCATTGTGCGGGAAGTAGACGCGATGGATATGCCACAGGGTCTTCCGGCAATTCTCCAAAAGGAAAGCCGCACGCCAAGTTCGGTCGAGCATGCGAGCAAGGATGCGCCCTCGCGAATTGTTCACCCAGAATTGGCGAGCTTCGTGAGAATCGCCAGACGCCTCCCGGGCCACGCGCTCCTCCACGATCCCGCTCAGCCTCCCAATCTGGGTTTACGTCTGCATACACAAGCTAGAAGTCAGAACCAGCAAATTTCAACAAGGAAAGGCAGCCGCAGAGGATACCAACCTTGAAGTTGCCGACTGATGAGATCGATCTCCCCGATCAGAAAATCTTCGCGCTGGGAAAAACCAGCAGTCGGATGCGACCTGGAGCGCTGCAAGAGCAGCTCGGTATTCTTCAAGGTAGCCTCAAGCTCAACCACCTTATTCTTCAAATAAGTGATTAGGCGCTGGTCGTTCGCACTTCGCGGAGGAGCCGGAGCAGCTTGGCGACGGCGAGCACCTTAAGAAGATCCCTCGCCACTTGGTCCAGCCGCAGAAGCAGAAGACGTGTCGCCGCGCAAGTTAGTCTGTCATGAAGGTGCAGAATCAATACCAATATACGACTGATCAGCAGAGACAAATATGATGGGAAGAAACATTCAATTTCAGCCAGAATATTGTCAAAGGCCAGAAGACCCGACAAAATATCAGCCAGCAGTAATTACAAAGCAAAAGTTATCAGTACATGAAATTGCGACTGCTAAGCCCCTACAAACTACTCCTGGGCAACAGATTCCGACTGCGAGCGACTTTTCCGAGCAGCAGCCGCCCCAGTTGCCTTGGCCAGCGCCCTCTCGAAGGTGGCCACAAGCTTCACGGCTAGCTGGGCAGCCCGCACTTTCACTCCGCCTAGGGACGCGGTCCGGCCATCAGGCCTCCGGGGGAAGCCGCTGACGACCTTCTCAAAGTCGCCCTGAATTTGGTGGCCTAGAAGGAGCTGGAAGGTGAGCTCGGAGCCGCGTACCGTCTGCGTCCGAGTAAAGTCGGCGAGGGTGTTCGCGCCATCTTCAAACGGAGCAGCAAGGGCGTCCATGGCAGTCGGCGGTGGGTCGCTTGGGAAGATATTGCGGTGCACCGTCGTAAGGGCTCCCATCGACTTCTTCAGCGCATCTGTTGACTTCTTCAGCGCATCAGACGCATACGCGCAGACACGGTCAAGGAAGCCGTGAGCCGTCGCCAAGTCGACGGTGTCACTCGACGAGCCCTCCTCAGGAACTCCACCGCATGTCTCTGCGCAAAAAAGTCAAGCATCAGACAGGCAAAGCAAAAACACAGTAGGCATCAAGCCGAAACCTACCCCCAAGAGCACCGGCGAGTGAAAGAAGGCGGTCGATTTGAGTCTTCTCTGGGTCAACCCGCACCCGCTCCCGCTCCTGGAACTCGTGGAGGGACTTCTCAAGCTCACCCTGACTCTGAATCTTCAACTCAAGCTCAGCAACCCGCTTATCAGCCTTGTCAAGGGAAGCACGAAGCTGGTCCCTCTCCTTTTCCAGGCGAACGTAAGCAACGGCTGCATCAAGTTGCTGGCGGTAGTAGGGCTGAAACAAAAGCAAGGAATTAATAAAGTTGCGGGCGACTCTACTAGTCACCCACACCTTCGGGGGCTACTCCCATCGGGAGCGCTGATCGCGCACCCGATGAAAATTCAAGACTACAAGTACAAGTACAAAGGACTTACGTGGTCTAGAAGGTCGGCATCAACGGAAGACGGCGGAGGAGCGCTTCTCGAAGACACGATGACGGCAGGTTGCGTGCGCTCCTCAACTGCCACTCGGGTCACCAGCTCGGTTGAAGGGGCGGACGTATGCTCCACCTCACGATGAGGAGAGTGGACATCGCCAGAACGACGGCTGAAGCAAAACAGTACAATGACCAACTAAATGAATTGGACTACAAAAGACAACTCGAAGTCAACAAGGTACTAACCTGGTGGTCTCGAGTTCATCATCACTCCCTAGGGAAACAGACGGCAGCTGAACGCGCGTGGTGGCGCGGAGCTGACAGGGGGGACAACCAGGGGCTCGCTCCAGCCACCTGGTGACCGCGCACCCGACGACGTCGCGACGACTTCTTCTGGATCAGCTTCCGCACCCCTTGCGGGCGACAAAGCGGTCGCAGAGTCACCGCCGCTCCGGCGCTTCGGCCTCTTCCGCGCGGGTTCCTCATCATCATCATCCTCCACTTCGTCATTGGGGGAGAGAGTGGACGGAAGCTCGTCGTCATCATCATCCTCCTCCTCGACAAATTTCGACTCGTCGTCGGGTCCGTTTTCAGGGAGAGGAGGAAGGCTGATCAGCAGGGACCGACCCTGAAGCAAGTAGACGCAAGTCGAATCAAGAAGCAAGAAATCAAGAAACATAACAACAAGGAGAACAAGTCAAGAACTTACCTCAGGAACAGGGTTCGCGGCTCCATACGCAGCAACTGGACAGTTGACGTTGCAGAGATCCGCGGCTCGGAGACTAGTGATGCCCCTCACCTTGGTTTCCACCTCCTCGTCGTCGAGTGGCTCGTTGCTGACGCCCTCAGCCGCCCACATCGGGTGGGGCCGAGCACCCAGCGGTTGCACGCGAAGACGGAAGAAGGTGGACATCAGGAAGAAGCCACCCGTCTCCCGCCCCAGGGTCTTGAGGAGGTCGCGCAGCAGGCTCATCAGCGGCCTTGTCGACTCCTTCTCCTCCTTGGCGAGTGGATGCGACCAAGCGCGAGTCTTCAGCAGTCTGCGCTCACCGTCGAATCGCGCCATGCCTTCCTGGTTCCGTTGAACGTAGAGCCACCCCTGGATGGAGTCTGACTTCTTCATCTAGAAGTACGTGGTGTCACCATGCACCTGGATGCCGAAGCCGCCAACCGGGTATGGCAACCCGCTCTTCCCCACGTTCTTGCGAACGAGGAAGAGCGACTTCCACAGCGCCCAGTGGGGTGCGATCCTCAGAAAGCACTCGCATAGCACAATAAAGCTAGCGATGCTCAAGACGCCATTGGGGGTCAGATCGTGGATCTGCACCCCATAGGCGTACAAGAGACCACGAACAAAATCGTGGAGAGGGAACCCGAAGCCCCGTGGAAGGAAGTCCACGAAGCAAACACGCTCCCCCTCGCGGGGCGCAGGAGACGTCTCCTTACCAGGGGCGCGTACCTGGGCCTGGTCAGAAGAAGGCAGGAGGCCCTGCATGCGCAGTCCGTCGAGATCCGCCCTCTTCACGCTCGACTTCTGCCAGTCGCCGTCGATCTTCTTCAACCCAGCCTCGGGGGCGGCAGCGGTGGCCTTCGGCTTGCCCATGGTGCCAAAGGACAGCAGCAGAGTGGGACGACAAAAATCTCGGAGCTCGGATGGTGGCGAAAATGGTAGAGAGCAGAGGAAAAGGAGGCGCAGACGATTGGAGAAGATGATGCCCTCGCGCCGGAGCGCAGTACTTATGCCTCGAAAGAAACTCATCTCAGCCGTCCACAAAGCAACTGTTCCGAGCAGCAACATCCAGCCGTCCATGTGTCGCACGGAGAAACCAACCGTCGCCGCCCACTTCGTCCACTACGCACGAGAATCGAGGCGTCATCATCGTGCTCGAAAATTTCGTGCCCAGTTCAGAGACGTGACAACTGCTGACCGCGGTCAGCGCTGCCAGTGGGCCCCGCCATGTCACGTCCCATCAGGCGCAGAGGCGTGCAAGGAAACGTCAGCAGCGACGTCGTCAAGCCAACGGCTCCAAACAACTGAAACAGTGTGTTAACTCGAGTGCAAGACTCGAGTGGTAAGCTTCTAAGCTGAAACATCTTAAGGCAGTGCGTTGGTCAAGGAACCCGAAATATCTATTCGGGTGACAAAGAAGGTCGAGTACGCTCCAGCAGCCGAATCAAATCTACACGTAAGCCAACAGGCTGAATAGAAGCAAGCTTCACAAGAAGAAGACAAAGTAATTCGACTGTAAAGGTTACTCCCATCGGGAGAGGCCTGTTCGACTGAAGAAATCGAGTTCAAGCTCAAGATCAAGCAATCCAATGGCGGGTCCAGGAGGGAGAAGTCCTTTGCCCGACTCTATGCTTCGACCAAGCACTCGGGGGCTACTGACGTGGGGCTACCTTTCGACTAGCCCACGATGAGGCTACCTGGGCCGCGCCAAGCACATGGAAGCTCACAGAAGGCCCACTCGGGGTACCACGTATCCTAGTCCGACTCGGTTAGGTCTTGTAACCTACCATATCTGTACCAACCGCCCGAGACCTGGCTGCCTATAAAGCCAGGAGGGTTGCCCCTCCTAGAGGACACGCTCATAGCCACCACCACAAACCCTAGCGAGGTCGCAATCTCGCCATTGTAATCGCTACTCGCATCTATAATCAGACAAGCAGGAAGTAAGGTGTTATCCTCCGGGAGCCTGAACCTGGGTAAATCCTTTCTTGTCAGCCGTGGTGATCACCAACACCTCTCTCTCCCCATCAATCAACCCGGGGTACACAACCCTGGGATTTGCCGAGTTAACCCCTCGTCAACACACAAAAATCATTATTCCTCACCGGCAAGACATTGTGCATAGCCGAGCAGTCGCCTAGCCCGCTCCCCTTCAGAAGCACGAAGAGCGTCTAGCTCTTCCTGGGCAGTCGACTGCTTGGAGAGGGTCTTCTCCACATCAGCCAGTCGGGATTCCAAAATTTCTTTCTCCCCTGAAACAAAAGAAAGAAAGCAGTCCAGTCACATAAAGGAAGAAGGGCAGCATGTGCAAAGCATAGTAAGAAGCTTACGGCTGAGCTGATCCAGCTGAGAGCGAAGAGCGACTCGCTCATCCTCCAAATGCGCAAAAGCCTCGCCAAAAGAAGCAAGGCCAATTGCGGCCGGCTACAAGCATAACGCACACATCACACAAACAGGTCAAAGAAAAAGATACCATATTGGCAAAGAAAAGAAGGCTTACATGATTCAGCCAGGAGGGCAGTGAAGGAGTCGAGGACGCAGAAGTAGAAGCAGCCGTGGTAGACGCTGCGACCACCGACGCAGGAACGAAAGGTGGCGAAGGCGCGACTGCCGCCTCTGCAGGTGGAGAGGAGGTGGCAGTCGTGGCACGGGCAGCCAAAGGACTAGCGGCCCGATCATCGCTAAAAGATAAAAATGCACGAAAAAGGACATTCAGAAATTAAAGAATAGCAAACAATCAAGAGAAGGTGTACACAGTCACATGACAAAGAAATTACCTTCGCTCATTTTTATCGGAAGTGAGATCGGAGTCGAACCGAGGCCCGTTGAAGCCAGATTGGAAGGTAGAAGGCGGAGGCGAGCGCTGGGCCAAGGGTGGCACATCCCACGCAGGTGAAGAAGCACCAAAGTCCGCTGCCTCCTCACCTTCACCTGAGTGCACCTGGCGGAGACGCTTAGGAGCGGGCTCAACGGTCGCCTCGGTATCGGGTTGCCCTTCACCTTTTCCATCGACTTCGGATTTCTCCGAAGAAGAGGATTCGTCTTCAGGAAGGGAGTTTGTCGACTTCTCTCGCTCCTTCAGCCCAGCCGTCTCCTTGATAGGCCCAGCTTCAAGAAGGGGAGGGAGCGAAGACTTTGTCGAATGCTCCTACACAAGGCAAAGCAAAAGCAAAATCAAGATTAAGGGAGAAGACGATATCAAGGTTCTGTCGGCGACAAGGGCGCAAGTAACTTACCTTGGGAAGGGGACTCTCTGAGCTGAAGGGAGCTATCGTGAAGGCATAGTTGATGGTGTCCTCAGCTTTGTAGCTGGTCACCGACTTCACGAGTGTGTCGAGCTCCTTCGCCGACAGCTCCACAGCACTGACCCTGGTGGCGTCGAGTACCCCCTCATACGCCCACATCGGGTGCGCGCGCTGCTGAAGAGGACACACCCGACTCTTCAAGAAAGTGTAGATCAACTGAACACCGGAGACGCCGGTGTTCACCAATCCAGCGACTCTCTCCAGCAGCGGGGCAGCCTCGAGTTCTTCGGTTGGAGAAAGGGAGTGCTCCCAGGCCTTCGTCTTCTCATCGACGCCAGTCGATAAGGCGGGGCAGGCGTCTTGGCCCAGTTGAACGTAGAACCATTCGGTCCTCCACCCCTGAGCAGACTCGATTGCCTTCAAAGTGAAGTACTTGCAGCCGGCCTTCACCTGGAACCTGACGCCTCCGATGGGGTTGACACGGCCGTTGCGAGCCATGGGGCGCACTAGGCAAATGGCAGGGTAAAATAAATCATAACGGAGAAACCCGTACTTATGGTAAAAATCAGGGGTTCATCATGGCCGTCGAAACAAAAATACGGCGACGCGTGGCATGATCGGAGGGCAATCGTCACAGACCACGCCTCCCACTATGCGCGCAAAACAGGGAGTTCATCATCACGTCTGCAAAAATCTCGCCACGTCAGGTCAAATCAGAACTGAACTGGCGTCCACAACGGTCAAATAGAGGGGCCACTTTGTAACGTCCCATTAGAGTGCTATTCACACGCCAAGGATGTCACCCATGACATCATTCCAGACAAACAAACGCAAAAGGCGTCATACCACGACTGATAAAAAAGAAAAGCTCCTTACAAATCAAAAGCACAATCACAAAAATAAAGGTAAAGAATAGTCGAGTGGGAAACTCCCATCGGGACGAGACAAGAAACATTCGACTTACAAAATGCAAATTGAGATTATCCTCTATTGCATGCAATAAAGCACAATCTCGGGGGCTACTCCCATCGGGAGCACTGTCGTGCACCCGACAAAATCAAAAGCATTTAAAACATAAGAATTCACGAGTGAAAATCAGTCGATAGAGTACCTCGGATGTTGTATACGAGAAATACAAAGGTAAGACCCATTGATAAGTTGAAAGGGCCGAGGATCACTCTAGCAGTGTTTTAATCCTGGACATTTCCGTATCAACAGATACGATGAAAATCCTGGCGGACGCACTGGGTAGCAAATTGAAACTGCGGAACGATATCAGTAAGACCATCGACTGGCCTGAGGTGTGTCTGTCCAGTATGTTCCGGGTTCGAGCCCAAGGACTCAAAACCTGACTGAAGGCTAGTAAGGTTTTTGCCCAAGCGCAGTTAACTGGTTTCGACTCATCGAATAAACCCAGTCCTACTCAGTCAAAATCCTTTGTCAAAATTCATAAGTAGAAAAGACAAAAATATCATATCAAAAGCATAAAACATGAGATGGTCACTGTGTAGTGAGTCCATGACTTATTCTCTGAATTAGCCAAGCACTCCGGGGCTAATGAGAAGGTTATATCAAACGGGTACCCTCTCATGTGGGTACCTGGTGCACGTAATGACTAAAGCCCAATTGTCAATAGGCTGAAGAAGGCCAACAAGCGAAACCCAAGACGACGACTTCTACCATAGATAGCATGGTCGGTAGTACTTTCCATAAATGTAGTCCTAGTCGGTTACGACCCGAGACCTGTACCCCTATATAAAGGACAGGAGGGAGACCGACCAGGGACACGCCCAACCAGAATCACCAAACCCTAGCAAGATCGACATCTTGCTAGACTCTTGTACTCGCTGCATATACACAATCAATAACAGACAAGCAGGAGTAAGGGTTTTACCTCACTCGAGGGCCCCGAACCTGGGTAATTCCCGCTTGTCAGCCGACGAATCTACAAACACCATGTGTTCTCTACCTCATAACTCTTACCCTAGGATAATAACCATGGGTAAGTATGGGGACATCCCTCGTCAACGGTGTTCATTATTTCCTCCACGGGTCCCGAGCCGCCGCCATCGTCAACACCAATTCGGGAGAGATCAGAACTGCTCCCCGTCACCCGGCCGAGAGGGGGAATCGTCCCCGGAGGCCTCTACGCCGCCATGACCGCCTCCGGACTGATGTGTGAGTAGTCTACCCTTGGACTACGGGTCC
Source organism: Poa annua (assembly GCA_026929855.1). Lineage (NCBI taxonomy): Eukaryota > Viridiplantae > Streptophyta > Magnoliopsida > Poales > Poaceae > Poa > Poa annua. The sequence continues at coordinate 27,487,608 of CM049428.1, read as the reverse complement.
ATAACAGTAGCTAGATGGTTGTCTTCTCCTCTTGTGCTATCATGTTTGGATCTTGTGAGTTGTCTATCATGATCAAGATCATTTTTATGTAATTCTCCATGTTGTGTTTGCTGAGATCCGATGAATATTGATTACTAAAGGTATTGCTTCATAATATATCATGTGTGTGTTATTTAATGATCTTGCATGCTCTTCGTTACTCGTGTGTGCTTTGGCCAAGTAGATGCTTGTAACTCCAAGAGGGGGTATTTATGCTCGCTAGTAGGTTTATTTTCTATTTAGTTATAAAGGCATTCATTGGAATTTATTCGTGGGTGCCTTCATAAGTCCGTCCGTCTGAGTAAATGGACAAAAATGGAAGAAATCTAATCGATTTCATCTACTTTTGGAAGAGGGGGTATTTGTGCTCGCTAGTAGGTTCTTGTCTCTATTTAATCTGGGGCAGTGACAGAAAGCTCTAAGGTTCTAGATGTACAGTTCCTACTAGGTATAAAACAGTAGTACTTTGTCTAAGGATGATGTTACTTACTTACTTTACACACAGTGCTAAAGGCGATAATCTGTTGCATGCAACTTCATACTGAAAGGGGTGCGGACGCTAACCGGAAGGTGGATTATTAGTCATAGATGCGATTGGAACAGTCTATATATATTGTTGTAATGCCCGAATGAAACTCACACTAGACATCATAACGTTAGCATATGCATTGGTTTGCTCATAATTATTCTATCAATTTCCCAGCCGTAATTTGTTTACCACACATGGATGAATGTTATTATTATTTATGGAGAGACACCACTAGTGAACTGTGGACCCCGATCCTTCTCATTAATCTGATAAAACCACAAGCGCAAACCTGTTACTTTCTGCAAACAAACATCTTTCTTCCACACATATGTTTAGTCCTTTGTTACAACAAGACAGTGAGATTGACAACCTCACTGTTAAGTTGGGGCAAAGTTTTTTGATTGTTTGTGTGCAGGCTCCACGCTGGTAATCGTAAATGACGCTGCCAACAACCTCGGGGGAACGCTCATCTCCTACTGGATTGATAACCTTGGTTTCATAACTGAGTGAAACTTGCTGCTGCACTACTTCACACCTTCCTCTTGGGGTCTCCCAACAACACAGCCACCGTGTGTATCAATGGTGCGCGCTATTTCGTCGCCAGAATTATGGGATCAATTCCTTCGGTTAAAATGTGGATGGTGTGGCGGAGGCTCTAGTGCCGTCTGTTTGGACCGGGGAGGCACAAGACAGCGGCGGCGGCGTCCACGGGGTCACGGGAGAGGAAAGGAAGGGAGGGGGAAGAATGGGTTTTTTTTTGCAAAAAAGCATGTGAACTTTACCGTATTCACAAAAGGGTCCTTCGAATGCTAATCCATGGACTGCGGGTGGATGGCTCGGTTTTGTCAGTGGCTTTTTTGAAAAATGATACGGTTACCGGCTGAAACCGGCGCGACTGGCGCGTTACCGGGCGTCGTGTCACGGTCCTATTGGTCTAAAATCGAGAATGAACAGTATACGCGCGGGAGGGAAGGCGTGGCTCAATCTGGAGCGTTGATTCGCGTGATCGGACGGTTAGGAAAATCAGGGCGACGTGGAAGCACCACTGGGGAGGGATTCCTTCGTTCATTATATTACTAGATGACCCGTTGCACAACTGCCGGAACCATGACAATATTTTGTGCCATAGCATTTCTTTGTTTTGCTACCTAGCTATAATTGATGCTCATTTTTTGTTTGGTGATAGATGGAACCTTAGAGTTTAATCCATGCAATACTTAGTGTGAGGTAGAACTTCGACCATTAGAAAATAAAATGAGAAGTAATAATCTGAATAATTATTTGTGCGCATATGAAATATTAACTACAATATATTTCATAATAGTGAAAGGAGACAAAAAAAACATGCTCTAAATGGGCATCCTACTATGTCGTTCTTTTGTTACCGACAATTTCTATGCTACATTATGTCTCCTTAAACAGGATTCTTATTCTTATTCCACCCTTCTTCCCCTAGGGTTTTTAGAGGAGCTTCTTTTCCATCGTAGCACTAGAGCTTTGGGATCCCGGCATTTACAATGTAGATCTTGGTTGTTAGACGAGGGTATGTAGAATGGAGGTGGAGTGGATTCTATGGAGCGTACGATCTGGGCTGTATATATGGTGGAAGTGTGAACCTCATTTCCGCTTTGTGTCCTGCATGCGAAAGATGAGTGCCTTCGCCGATTTGAATAGTGTTGGGGATATATCAACTAGGGGTATAACCAACATGGATTAATCCGGCTAGTCTAGGGTGGCCCAAGGGTGGTAAGGCTGAAGCCTGCCGGGCGGCCCAGATAGCTGACGTACAAGGAAGTAGGTGGACGGTCCAAGGAAGGTGGAGAGCCGAAGCCCATCAAGCCACCAAGCCCAAGACGGAAGGCAGTAACTAAGCCGGCTAGGTCTAGGACTCTGTTTACTTGCCAGACAAGTACTTGCCTTGTACCCTGGGGTATGGCCGCCTATATAAGCCGGCCACCAGGGAGCCTTTAGGACACGCTTCAATACGCATCATACACATTGTAACCTGTTCACGGCTATTGCCTCATAGTGAATTATAGCAACACGTAGGATCTCGCCACCGCTGTGGGATACGAAGCTGGGTAAACTCGCCGTGTTCAATCCCGTCCTCGACGACACCAACCTTCTTCCCCACGATCCATACGTAGGCTAGAGGACCCCCGTCTCCTATCAACTATACCGATACCACGACAGTTGGCGCCCACCGTGGGGCATAAGGTTCCTGGCATCACGTTCCAGGCGGGAACACTTGGCGGCGTGGGCAAGCAGATCATCGTCGGTCGCGTCACAAGGTATGGCGGCCACAGCTACGTCAACTCGGATGAGTCCTGGCTCCCGGCGGACGACTACCTTATCGGATGCGCAATCGTACCGATCGGAGGGATCGACGTCTTCATCGGGTATACACCAGAGGCGTACGGCCTACCGCGTTTCTACAACCCCACCCACCAACCCTTCGACCAAGCAGTCGACCAACAAGATGGATCTGAATCCGCCTTCTCCCAGGAGTCGGCCGAATCTGATTTCCACTTCGTCGGAGTTGTCGGACTAGGATCAGACTCCCAGCCGGAAAACAACGATCCTGAGTCAATCCTCCCTGCTCTCCAGGAGGATGCGATGTCAGATGCCGGATCCAGATCTACCGTTCAAGTCAACGTAGACTCTGACTCTGATGATGATGCTAGTCTCTTCGAAGAGAAGATCAAAACCCGCTTTTCCAGTGGTAATCCGGCTCCTTCAGAGGGCACAGCGGATACTGACATGCCTGACAAGCTGGCTATGATGGTTGTTGTCGGTCACGAGACAACCCCAGTTGCTTCGGAAGCGCAAAACAAGCCGGTGGAAGATGCCGGCGACACCACTGCGGGTCAACTCATTGAAAGTTCCGACAAGGTGCGCGCAAAGAAGAAAACTGGCCTCGAGAAAGGCGGCAGCAGCAAACCCACGGATTTGCTCTCCGTCATCAAAGAAGTAGACGAGATCATGAATACTCCGGTGAATACAGACACCCCACTTGACGAAGTGGAAGAGCTTAGGCTTAACATGCTTAAGCACTCTGACTTCCTGCGAAAAAGAGAGGAGCACGTTGAGAGCCTTGCGAAGAAGATCGAGAAAGAACAGGAGAAGATGTCGGCCAAAACAAGCCGGCAACTCTTTGAGGAGAAAAGGTCATCAAAAAACCGCCGTGGCAAGGAGCCGCCAACACAAGCAACGACAGCGGCTCAAGATCTCGGGTTCGACTGGCGTACGGCACCACAACGCGTGGACAGAAGGGGAGATGTTGTCTTCTGCACCCTCGTCCTCAACGCGGCCGCCGCACTAGATACCCTGGACGACAACACTTACACGGCGGAAGAAAAGCTGGCCAATGCAAGACACTTCGTAAGCAAGGCCCTAGAACAACAAGCTCGCGCTGATTCCTACGGCCACATGGCGGATGCTCGCGGGGGAGACCTAGAGTCTAAGTCAGGAAAGTGCAAAGCTGCACCTGGCGGCGACCCCGAAGGCCCGTCTGGCTCCAGTAGCCATGGCGACAAAAGGAAGGCAACGCCACCTCCAAAGAAGACGCCACCGCCAAAGCCAAGGCAGGACGAGAATTCAAGGACAGGAAGCAAAGGAGACCTGCCACCTCCATCCCAGCCAAGACGCGACAACGGCGGTAGCCGGAACAATAGGCCGCCGCCTAGGAAGGATGTCGGCAACGACCCTCCTAGGAGAGGTCGAAGCCGGTCTCCACAGCGTAGCACCGGCAGCAAGAGGCAAGAGGAGGCAGAGGGACCTAGGCGCAGCATAAGCCGGGCAGCGCAGGACGAGCCAGACGCAAACAGAGGCGCACGGCAGCTCGATCCAAAAGACGCACGACACCGCCTACAAGACATAGCAAGAGGAAAGGAGCCGCTATACTCTGGACCAAAGTGCTTCGGTGACGCCATCCGCAGAGAGCCGTTTCCTAAGGACATGACATCACTGTCAAAAAACTGTTCTAGGTACAACGGCCTCGTTAAGCCGGATTTATGGCTAGCTGACTATGCCATGGCCATAGAAATTGCCGGCGGGAGCAGCTTCATTGCCGTCCGTTACCTACCTCTCATGTTGGAGGGCACGGCAAGGGCTTGGATCGACAACCTTCCTGAAAAGTCTATCCATAGCTGGTACGACATGGAAAAGGTTTTCTCCCAGCACTTCCAAGGAACATACAAGCGTCCAAATACCTACACGGATTTGCAACGCTGTATCCAAAAGCCGGACGAAACCATGATAGATTTTGTCAGCCGTTGGATATCCGAAAAAGCCAACTGTCATGGTGTTTCGGACGCACAGGCTATCCACGCCTTCTACACGGGCCTGCAAAAGAAGTCCTTGCTCCGTCATCGGCTCGTCCGCGAGCAAATCACGGACCTTGGTGAGATGCTCAACCTAGCCGCCCAATACGCGGCGGCGGATGACGACGCCCGGGACGATGACCCAGACGTCAACATCATACCAAAGCGGAACAACAAGCGCAAGCAGGCGGCAGATGACAAAGCCGGACCTTCCAACGAGGTAGCCGTAGCATTCCAAGGGAATGCCGGCAAAAAGAAGTGGAAGAATAAGAAAGATGGTCGCGACGCCGGCTCAGGGCCTAAGGCGGCGCGAATCACTTATGAACAGGCAAAACTTTTGCCATTTTCCATCCACGCCTCACTGGGCAAGGTCAACCATATGCTTGGCGAGTGTCGTTTCATGGACGACTTCAAAAAGGACCCCACAGTCGACTGGAAGTCAAAGAAGTCAAAGAAGAACGACAAGAAAGACAACAAGGAGGATGAGGATGACGACGACATGTCTATCTCAAGCGAGGATGACGCGGCCGCCAAGAAAAAGAAACCATATCTGAAGGTCAAATAATCTCTTGTGTGCTTTGTCGGCACGCCTTCGGCTAAGGCGGATAAGGCGGAAATGCGCGAACTCAACGCGACAATGCCGGACGTCCCTCAGTATTTGAACTGGTCGGAAGCAACGATCACTTGGGACCGGTCCGACCACCCTGATCACGTTCCTCACCCAGGCAAGTACGCCCTTGTCGTCGATCCCATTGTCGACAACTTCAGACTCACAAAGGTACTCATGGATGGCGGCAGCAGCCTCAACATCCTGTACTATGACACACTAAGCCGCATGAACCTATCAGAGGATCAGCTGGACCACAGCAACCTCACTTTTCACGGCATAGTGCCCGGCAGGCAAGCAAAGTCAATGGGGAGCATTAGGCTGAAGGTAACTTTCGGACCAAAAGAGAACTACCGCTCAGAGTTCCTCCGGTTCGAAGTTGTCCCCTTCAAAAGCGCCTATCATGCAATGTTCGGACGACCGGCTTTCGCCAAGTTCATGGCAAGGCCGTGCTACATATACAGCAAGCTTAAAATGCCTGGGGAGAACGGAACCATCACGATTTCCAGCAACTTCCAGAAAGCCAAGGAGTGCGAGCGTGGCATGGCCGCCTTCGCAGAAGCCGTCATCCACAAGGAAGAACTCGCGCTGCTCGGGGCGGATTTAGACAACTCCATGCCAAAGCCAAAGATTGATGTCAAGAAGACCTTCGAAGCTTCAGAAGACACCAAAAAGGCGGACCTCATCCCAGGTGACAAGTCTAAGCAAGTTATCATCGGCTCCAACCTTGACAACAAATAGGAAGGCGCGCTCGTCGAGTTCCTCCGTGAGAATCGTGACATCTTTGCATGGTCGCCTTCCGACATGCCTGGTGTACCGAGGGAACTTGTGAAAGTGCATGGTTGCCCCCATGCGTGGTTTTGGTAATTAATGACAATCCTTATGGACTAATGTTTACATTGAGATATTCTTATAGATCTTGTCCATGGGAAAATATAGGAGTTCATGTGTTGGACTCTTCAAGATGACATAATGACCAATGCTCTATTCAAGGGTTAATATGAAGAATGGTCATGTATAGAGTTGAGCTCATCGCAAGTATGGCTTGGAATAGAAGATTGAGTGAACAATCATGTTTACCCCCAAGCCATCTTACACATCAAGAGAAGAAGATGAAGAGCAAGTTCAATATGATGCATCTCAGAAGATATCTTTTGATTGAAGCTTGCAAAGGAGACATGAAGACGAAGCTTAGCGAGGCCCTCCCATAATGGAGTATGGGGGAGCATTTGGAGAAGTCCTCATTAAGCATGTGCTAGCAAGCACAATCAAGAAAGGTGTTTCAACTTGAGAGAGTCAAGATCGTCATCATCGAGCTCAAGTGGAATGCGCAAGGAAAAGGTATGATCTTGATAGGTTTTCTATTTTACCGGTCTCATGGTGTTAGTGGGAGACCGGGTTTTAGGATAGATGGCGTACTATCAAGAGGGGCTCTCGAGTGAGTAACTTGATCGCATCTTTGTGGAGAGCTCAAACCTTTGCATACTTGCCATTTCATCTTTCTTGGTTCTTACTTGGTTTTTATCCTTGTTGGGTTTTGGTGCTTGTTGTGATCTTCACGACAAGCCCAAGTTCACCGAAAACGAATTTCATATGGAAAACTTGTTGCGTTTTCGGTTTTGGAGGTTTGCCGATCATTCCTTTTTAGAGAGGTTTTAACCTCCTCCATTTGGTTTTATCTTCCATTGTTGTACTATGAGGTTTATCTGCATGATCTTGTGAAGCTCTTCGTTGTGATTCCAACGAGCCAAAAATCATCGAAAACGGAGTCCGGATGAAAAAGATATTGACGTTTCCGTTATCGGTTTTGCTGCAGTTTTTCCTAGGCCGGAGTCTCCGGTCCTAGACCGGAGTTTCCGGTCTGTGCATGACCGGAGTCTCCGGACTCAACGTTTTTCTCCAAACGTTGTTCAGCCCCTGGTGGGGGGTGTTGTTTCCGGCCCTAGAGGCCGGAGTTTCCGCCCCTGGATGAACTTTCCGGCCCAGGGCACCGGAGAGTTTGCCCAAGCCTCGGCGGTGTTGACAGTGTTCAGCCCCTGGTTCCAAGCACGAATTTTCCCCCAGAGAGAGCAGCTCTTCCAAGCACGAATTTTCCCCCTCTCTCTCCTCCATTGTTGACCTTGGAAAGCTTGCCCCTCTCTCATTTCCTCCCATGATTCTTGCATATCTTTTAGGGATTTGAGAGAGGAGATCCAGATCTACATTTCCACCAATCCATCTCTCCTCTAAGTGAGGGGAACCTAGTAGATCTTGATCTTGGAGTTCTTGGTGCATCTCCTCTTTGTTCTTCCTCTCTTATTCCCCCATAAGCATTTGTTGCTTTGTTGGAATTTGAGAGTGAAGGATTTGAGCACTTGTGCTCTTGCCTTTTGCATTTGGTGCATCGGTGTGCTCTCCACGAGGATTCGTGGAAGTTGAAAGTTTGTGAGCTTGTTACTCTTGGGTCCTTGGACCCTAGACGCCTTTGTGGTGGTTGGACCCTTGTGTGGTCACTTGAAGCCGTTCGGGAGCCCCCAATCCCATTGTGGGTTGTGCCCCGGATTGTTGTTGGAGGCCGTTCGGGAGCCCCCAATCCCATTGTGGGTTGTGCCCCGAATTGTTGTTGAAAGGCTCCGGATTCCGCCTCGAAGGAATTCCGATAGTGGAAGGTGAACCAAGCCTTTGTGGTGCGGTTCATCGGAGAAGAAGGTGAAACCTTTGTGGTTGTTGAACCGTTGTGTCGGTTCACACCTCTCCAACGAGACGTACTCCCTTAACAAGGAGGAACTCGGGAATACATCCTCGTCTCCGTGTGCCTCGGTTATTTCTATACCCGAGCTTTTACTTATGCACTTTACATTGTGATAGCCTTCGTGCTTGAAGTATTCTATATTGCTATCACCTTGTTGTTTGTCTTGCTTAGCATAAGTTGTTGGTGCACATAGGTGAGCCTAGTTTATTTAGGTTGTCGGCTTGTTAATTTAAACACCTAGTTTTATTCCGCAATTAATAAGCCTAAACCGGAAAAGTTTTAAACCGCCTATTCACCCCCCCCCCCCCTCTAGGCGACATCATTGTCCTTTCAATTGGTATCAGAGCCTGGGCTCTCTTTTTGGGCTTTACCGCCTAGAGAGTTAAAGATGTCGTTTAGGGAATTAGTGCACGATCCCACTTTTATATTTGATGGCACAAATTTTGATGTGTGGAAAATTCGCATGCTTAATCTATTTAGGGCCATGGGTCCAAATTATGTTAAGAGGATTGTAGATGTGTGTTTATCTCCTCCAAAGGATTCTCATGAATTATCTTTAGAGGATGAGATAAACTCTCATCTCGAGACTCAAGTTACTAATGGTCTTATGTGTGTTTTGACCGATGTAGTTCTTGCTTCAATCATGCCTTTTCGAAATGCACATGAGCTTTGGACCAAGCTTCAAGATATATATGAAGTGTCCAAAATTATTGAGGATGATTTTTCTTCCTCCACCTCCGGCCGTGATGAGTTCACAACTTCTTCCACTTCACCAACATGTGATTTGTCACACGGTAACGATATGGTGAGTGGCGATAGAAATTGCATTGGTGATGGTGAACTTACTATTGATTATACCTATTCTCTATCACATTGCAATCTTCTATCTTTGAACTTAAAATCTTCTAGCACTCCAAATGTCATACATGCTAGAGTTGATTGTCCTTGCATATCAAGTAATAGTTGCTTAACTAAATATAATGATGATATGCTCTCTATGTCTTGTTGTGTTGAAAATTACTCTTCCATATCCTCTAGTATTTGCATGACTAACAATGTAGAGGAATCCCAACAATTGTTGGAACAAGACATGGACCTCAATGGAGCTTCAAGTATTTCTTCATCCTCCTCACCCATTAATCATGTTTGCCTTATGGCTAAGGATTCCGAGGTATCTCCCACCTCGAATCCAAATTGTGATGACGTGGATGAGTATTCTCATGAAGAAGGTTTTGACTTTGAATCCTTAACCAAGATGGGTGAGATGGTACTTAGTGTTCTCCCCAAAGGTAGTAAAGCTATCCCTCCTCTTTGTGAAATCATTGATTATGTTACTAAGAGTAGGGAATTCATTGAGGATTTGGAAAGTTAATTTGATGAGAAATGTCAAATTGAGAGAGATGACTCTATCACGATAGCTTCTTTGAAAGCTTCTCTTGAAGAGGAAGAAGAGCTTAGGGTTTCTCTTGAAGAGAAACTTGAATCCCTTGATGAGTATAATGATCTTATTATTGCTAAAATCATTAAGGAAAGAGATCATGCCCTTGCTAAGTATAAAGTGCTTAAAATTGAAAAAGTTGAATTTGGTGTTGGCAATGCTAGACTAAATGAGGACATAGAGAGACTTGACAAAGCTCACAAGGCTTTAGAAAGTGAACATTCTCTCCTTATCAAGTCTCATGATCAACTCCAAACTCAACTATCTAAGAATGACAAGCTTGTCAAATTGTCTTCTTCCATCTCTACTATTAATGATGCTTGTGCTACTAACTCCACTTCTTGTGAAGCATCTATTTTGAAGGAGAATGTTGAGCTAAGGGCTCAACTTGAGTTGCTATCTAATAAGTATGGGAAATTGGAAGAAAGTCATGAAAAGCTTTCTAGCTCTAATGATGATCTTCTAGCATCCCATGCTAGGCTAAAGTTAGCTCATGAGGCTATTATGTCAAAGGTAACATCTTGTGAGTCTCATGTGGACAATGGCACAATTTCTACTCTTAATGCTATATTGCCAAATGCAAGTCCTAGTGATTCATCAACTCATAATGTTGCTACATCCTGTGATGAATTACTTTCCATGCCTTGTTGCTCTAACAATGAAGCCTCTACTTCCTCTAGTTTTTGTGTTGATACTAACCATGTAGAGGAATTAAATGAGCTCAAGGCCCTAGTCACTTATTTGAAGAAAGACTTGGAAAAGCGTCATGTTGGGGATTCTACACTTGACAATATGTTGAGTGTTCAAAGACGCCCCAATGACAAGAGTGGACTTGGATTCAACTCCAATATCAAGAACAAGTCCAAGCTTAACAAGAAGAACAAGGGCCAAGAACAAGTCAAGGATTCGGCCAAGATTGTTTGCTTCAAGTGCAAAGTTGAAGGGCACCATGTTAGATCTTGCCCTTTGAAGAAGAAGGCTCTTAGTGAGAAGCAACAAGGGAAGAAGACTCAAGTTCAAACTCAAGCTCCTCAAGTTGAAGAACGGTCTCTTCCCAAGAAGAATCAAGCTACCCCTCCTCAAGTCAAGACTCCAAATAAGAAGAGAGGAGGAAGTAGATGTTGCTACCTATGCCGTGAGAAGGGTCACCTTGCTTCTTCATGCACAAATGGTACCTTATCCAACTCCATTATAGTTGATGATGTTTATTCTCTTCGGAAGGATAAGGTTGGCAATGTGTTTGCCAAATTTGTTGGTACTCAAAGTGGTGTCAAGAAAAGAACCATTTGGGTTGCCAAACCTATTGTGACTAACCTCTTAGGACCCAACTTGGTTGGGGACCAACAAGCTAAAACTTGATCAATAGGTGTTGTTGGAGGACATTTGAGACTTGGATACACTATGAAGAATTAAGGGATCTTCATCAATTATATTCTCTCAAGTCAAGTCATATGGATTATATTGTTCTATCTCATATCAAATGTTTCTCCTTGCGGTAACTTTTATTTAAATCATATATACAATGAAAGTTGCTTGCACCCTTGCATGTGTTAGGTTTAGTACCTTGCTAGAGTTTGTATGGGTTGTTCTCTCTACTTACTTATTTTGAGAAACCAAGTATGTGTACTTTGGTTTGCACACCATCTACTTGTTTTGATCCCTATTGCTTTTATTTGCCATCTTATCTTGTTGGCTCTCTCTGAGAGATAAATGGACTATCCATTTTTGGAGAGTGATATGCTTCGTGCACTTTACAATCCTAAAAATGTGTGTACATGAGGAATACCACTTAGTGTTGATATATCAATATTATCTATTCTCTTTGTGGTATGTCATGCTCATGAGAAATTCAAATTATATAATGTCCATTAATTTCTCTAGTTGTTTTTGTTTGCCTCATGTGTTAAAATAAATGGATTATCACATTATGCGGGAGTAATAAGCTATGTGCATATTACAAGCCTAGTAAATGTGAAAATGTGAGGTTTTGCCACCTAGCACTGATATTGCTAATTATCTTGTTCCTATGTGGCATGTTGCTCAAACAAGTTCCCATTTACTTAAATGCTCTTTGTCTCTCACTCTTTTGGATCTTGTTTGTGAAGGATGTTCTTGATATGGCTTTCCCTAAATATGTTCTCATATATCTTTTTGGGAAGCCAATTGATTCAAGCTACTCCTTGGAGTTGCTTTGCATTATCACATGATTTGTGAATCTATCAAGAATATCTATCTAGGCATGGCTTTTAATTCCTATACTTTGCCACATGCTTATGTTTTGTGAATATGGTCTTGAATATATCTTTGCAATCCACGCCCGAGAAATATCTCCATACATTACTTGTCGTGACAAGTGATAATCATAATTTGTGGTATATATATTGATCATATTCACTTTGACTCTTGCTTTGAATTGCCTTATTTGATTGCCAAGAATTTAGTTTGATCTAACTTTCTTTTGTCTTCCTTGTATCTTTTGGATCCTTTATTGCTCTACTTGAAATTTGTTTTGTGCTTTCTTGAGTTGGGACTTGCAATGAACCAATTCTTGTGCATTGACCTTCAAGAGTCATACTTCTTAATAATGCACTATTCTTTGGGAAGCTATCCTACTTTGAGTAAAACACCGTTCTTTAAATTGGTATTGCAATTTCTTGCCTTTCTTGAACATGACTAGTGTTTGAATATATATATATGAAGAGTGATGATCTCATTTGTGTGCATTTTGTATTCAAATGCAAAATCATAAATAATGTACACATCTTGGGGGAGCAATCCTATATGCTTTAGAACATTAGTTGTCTTCATATGATATTTGATCCCGATGACATGTCTCCTTGAAAGACAAACATTTTTCGTTTTGGTACTTTGTGCCACCATGAAAAGTGTAGAGGTTTTGGTTTATTCCTTGATGATATGTTCATCAATTGGTTTCTTGATTTCATTAGCATCTTTTCAAAGTGGTATCTTCACTCATGTGTTGATTTGGGTATTTGATATAATGTGGACAATTTGTTTTATTGTCACACTTGTGTGTGCCTTGTTGGTTTACTTGGTGTTTTGTCTAAATTATATATCGTTTGGTTCTTGAAAGTCATGTGCATGCATTTTTATTATATGTATATCTTATGGCATGCATACTTTCATTGATCCAATATATAGGATAAACTCCATCAAATCCTATATGGCTAAGATGTGCATGAAATTAAATTTCACACTAATATGCACATATTTATGTGGAGTTTGTCCTATGTATTGTAGTTGCTCTAACTACTTTGGACCCAATGAGTTTGGGTACCTTTTTGTACTTGAATTTGTTTTAGGTATATTGGAGATGCATTGGAATCTTGTCTCATCTAAAAGGAATGTGTTGTCACCATGTGCTTATTGGAGCCAAGCTTGGATGATCATGAGCTCCTATCTTCTACATCACCAATGCTATCTTGGTAACAAGTATCTACCTCATGCATACATTTCTAGCTTTCAACCTTGTGTAGGTTGTTTCTTGGCATGAATCTTTTTGTTGCAATTGATTTGGTTCTTGAAAAACATCTTTATTGCAAATATGAGTAAGCCGGGATGATTACATATAAGGGGACTATATATTCATTTCTATGATTCATCGATCCCAAATATGTTAATCTAGCACTTTCTACTCTATGTCTCGCATATGCAATATTGATTGTTTTCTTCAAATCATTTACCTTTTGTGATACTTGTTATCTCTCTCGGAGCATCCCTTTTATCACCTTATCCCTTGTGGATATTTTGATGCTATGATGAGTGTGTGTTGGAAGTTCATCTATATCCCTTTAAGATAAAATTGAGCTTTGTGCTATGCTTTTAAGCAAAGATCTTTTTTGTATATTTATGACTTCCTCTTGGATATCATGGTCTTTACCCTTGTATCTATCTTGTGTGTACATGTTTATTTATAGACCCATATCTTAGTGATTTGTGTCTACTTAGAAACTTATACACATGATAATAGTACATCTTTAATTGATATTCCAATTCTTTAGTTACCACCTCTTATTGCTTTTGACTCTTTGGTGGTCTCTAAAAAGCACAAGCTTTAGTTGTCATGTGTTATGCTTGGTGCATTTTACTAAGCTTGTGGAGCTTTTGTTATATCTCTGTTGTGTGGGTATGGGAAAGACATGATATGCACTATGTGCAACTCCTCTTGAAAGACTATGTTGATGCTTTGGCTCATCCTTGTATTAGTCTCCTAAAATGTCTTTGTATCTCACACCCATCCTTTTATTTTCCGCTCCTTGCTCATGTTGCAAAACATTTTATTTGTTGCAAATTGTTTTGCCTTCTTTTCTCAGTTATATTCTCTTGCATGGGCTTGTGTTCGAATTTATCTAGGAGGGAGTGAGGATTCCATGTTATGCACACTATATTGAAATACAAATCCTATTTGTGCACGTACCTTGGGGAGTTCCCTCATGATATTTAGAACACTTTTTGGATCCTTTTGATTGATTGCTTCTTTCGTTGAAGTATCTTTCTATTTGATATTCTCTTGCAATCTTTGGATCCTCAATATAGTTTGATCTCCCTCCATCTATTCTTCATTGGATATGTGCATTTAATTTCACTCACATTATGAGAAATTCACACTTTATGGGGGAGCTCGTATTATATTAGCCTTCTTACTTTTCACCCATTTCGGCAATCAATGCCAATGGGGGAGAAATTTAGAGGGTTTAAGGGAATATGGGTTTGCTCTCTTGCGGTTATCTTGCATCCTTGCTCTTTGTGTTGCATGGCTGCTTAAATTCATTATATAAACCCTCGTAAAAGGGATTGTCATCAATTACCAAAATGGGGGAGATTGAAAGTGCATGGTTTCCCCCATGCGTGGTTTTGGTAATTAATGACAATCCTTATGGACTAATGTTTACATTGAGATATTCTTATAGATCTTGTCCATGGGAAAATATAGGAGTTCATGTGTTGGACTCTTCAAGATGACATAATGACCAATGCTCTATTTAAGGGTTAATATGAAGAATGGTCATGTATAGAGTTGAGCTCATCGCAAGTATGGCTTGGAATAGAAGATTGAGTGAACAATCATGTTTACCCCCAAGCCATCTTAACATCAAGAGAAGAAGATGAAGAGCAAGTTCAATATGATGCATCTCAGAAGATATCTTTTGATTGAAGCTTGCAAAGGAGACATGAAGACGAAGCTTAGCGAGGCCCTCCCATAATGGAGTATGGGGGAGCATTTGGAGAAGTCCTCATTAAGCATGTGCTAGCAAGCACAATCAAGAAAGGTGTTTCAACTTGAGAGAGTCAAGATCGTCATCATCGAGCTCAAGTGGAATGCGCAAGACAAAGGTATGATCTTGATAGGTTTTCTATTTTACCGGTCTCATGGTGTTAGTGGGAGACCGGGTTTTAGGATAGATGGCGTACTATCAAGAGGGGCTCTCGAGTGAGTAACTTGATCGCATCTTTGTGGAGAGCTCAAACCTTGGCATACTTGCCATTTCATCTTTCTTGGTTCTTACTTGGTTTTTCTCCTTGTTGGGTTTTGGTGCTTGTTGTGATCTTCACGACAAGCCCAAGTTCACCGAAAACGAATTTCATATGGAAAACTTGTTGCGTTTTCGGTTTTGGAGGTTTGCCGATCATTCCTTTTAGAGAGATTTTAACCTCCTCCATTTGGTTTTATCTTCCATTGTTGGACTATGAGGTTTATCTGCATGATCTTGTGAAGCTCTTCGTTGTGATTCCAACGAGCCAAAAATCATCGAAAACGGAGTCCGGATGAAAAAGATATTGACGTTTTCGTTATCGGTTTTGCTGCAGTTTTTCCTAGGCCGGAGTCTCCGGTCCTAGACCGGAGTTTCCGGTCTGTGCATGACCGGAGTCTCCGGACTCAACGTTTTTCTCCAAACGTTGTTCAGCCCCTGGTGGGGGCGGAGTTTCCGGCCCTAGAGGCCGGAGTTTCCGCCGCTGGATGAACTTTCCGGCCCAGGGCACCGGAGAGTTTGCCCAAGCCTCGGCGGTGTTGACAGTGTTCAGCCCCTGGTGGGGGCCGGAGTTTCCGGTCCCAGTAGGCCGGAGTTTCCGCCCCTGGCCGGAGTTTCCGGCCCTAGTGACCGGAAACTCCGGTGTGAAGTTTTCCTGCAACGGCTCTTTTTCGTGGGACCTATAAAAAAGCCCCTTCTTCCCCAGAGAGAGCAGCTCTTCCAAGCACGAATTTTCCCCCTCTCTCTCCTCCATTGTTGACCTTGAAAAGCTTGCCCCTCTCTCATTTCCTCCCATGATTCTTGCATATCTTTTAGGGATTTGAGAGAGGAGATCTAGATCTACATTTCCACCGATCCATCTCTCCTCTAAGTGAGGGGAACCTAGTAGATCTTGATCTTGGAGTTCTTGGTGCATCTCCTCTTTGTTCTTCCTCTCTTATTCCCCCATAAGCATTTGTTGCTTTGTTGGAATTTGAGAGTGAAGGATTTGAGCACTTGTGCTCTTGCCTTTTGCATTTGGTGCATCGGTGTGCTCTCCACGAGGATTCGTGGAAGTTGAAAGTTTGTGAGCTTGTTACTCTTGGGTCCTTGGACCCTAGACGCCTTTGTGGTGGTTGGACCCTTGTGTGGTCACTTGAAGCCGTTCGGGAGCCCCCAATCCCATTGTGGGTTGTGCCCCGGATTGTTGTTGGAGGCCGTTCGGGAGCCCCCAATCCCATTGTGGGTTGTGCCCCGAATTGTTGTTGAAAGGCTCCGGATTCCGCCTCGAAGGAATTCCGATAGTGGAAGGTGAACCAAGCCTTTGTGGTGCGGTTCATCGGAGAAGAAGGTGAAACCTTTGTGGTTGTTGAACCGTTGTGTCGGTTCACACCTCTCCAACGAGACGTACTCCCTTAACAAGGAGGAACTCGGGAATACATCCTCGTCTCCGCGTGCCTCGGTTATTTCTATACCCGAGCTTTTACTTATGCACTTTACATTGTGATAGCCTTCGTGCTTGAAGTATTCTATATTGCTATCACCTTGTTGTTTGTCTTGCTTAGCATAAGTTGTTGGTGCACATAGGTGAGCCTAGTTTATTTAGGTTGTCGGCTTGTTAATTTAAACACCTAGTTTTATTCCGCAATTAATAAGCCTAAACCGGAAAAGTTTTAAACAGCCTATTCACCCCCCCCCCCCCCCCCTCTAGGCGACATCATTGTCCTTTCAACTTGCCGAGCACTCACTCAACGTCATAAAAGGATCCAGGCCGGTGAAGCAAGCAACAAGACGCTTTGGAGATGAGAGACGCAAGGCTATAGGAAAAGAGATAAATAGGCTGAAGGCCGCCAATTTCATAAAAGAAGTTGTACACACTGATTGGGTGGCAAATCCTATACTTTTTCCAAAGAAGAATAAAGAGTTGAGGATGTGTATCGACTATACAGGCGTTAACAAGTGCTGCCCAAAGGATCCCTTTGCGCTGCCTAGAATTGACCAAGTCGTAGACTCCACAGCAGGCTCCGAGCTGCTTTGCTTTTTGGACGCCTACTCAGGATACCATCAAATCAAGATGAGAGAGTCGGATCAACTGAAAACATCTTTCACCACTCCATACGGGACTTTCTGCTACATCATGATGCCTTTTGGCCTGAAGAAGGCAGGGGCAACATACCAGCGATGTATGCAAAATTGCCTGCACGAACAGATCGGCCGCAATGTTCACGTCTACGTAGACGACATCGCGGTGATGTCAAAAAAGAAGGCAGATCTCCTAGAGGATTTGGAAGAAACTTTTCGGAATCTCCGGAGATATCAGATGAAACTCAATCCCGCCAAGTGTGTTTTCGGCGTTCCAGCCAGCAAGCTGCTCGGGTTTATCGTCTCAGAGCGAGGGATCGAGGTTAATCCGGAGAAGATCAAGGCCAGCCAAAACATATCCAGACCTACTTGTCTGAAGGACGTGCAACGCCTAGCCGGATCGGCAGCGGCCGTCAGTCGTTTCATAAGCCGCCTAGGGGAAAAGGCAATGCCTCTCTACCGGCTATTGAAGAAATCCGACAACTTTGAGTGGACAGCAGAGGCAGATGCCACCTTACAACAACTTAAGGAGGCCCTCATATCCGCTCCGATATTGGCAGCACCTCGATCACAGGAACCAATGCTACTATACATCGCGGCAACAGGAGCTGTTGTCAGCGTTGTCTTGACTGTGGAAAGAAAGGAGAACGAAGCCGCGACGTGTGAGCAACGACCGGTCTACTTCATCAGTGAAGTATTCTCCGCCTCCAAGCAGAGGTATCCACATTACCAAAAGCTGGCTTATGGTGTATTCTTTGCCGCCAGAAAGCTTAGGCATTATTTCCAGGAGCACACAGTGACAGTAGTCAGCAAGGCACCGTTGGGAGACATAATCAACAATGCAGAGGCAACAGGTCGAGTTGCCAAATGGGGCATCGAACTTGCCGCCTTTGATATAGTCTATAAGTCACGGACCGCCATTAAGTCTCAAGCGCTTGCAGATTTTGTCGCCGATTGGACAGAAGCCATGGAGGAAACGACACTCCCCGAATCAGAATATTGGGTCATGCACTTTGACGGATCAAAGATGCTCAAAGGCTCGGGGGCTGGAGTCGTTCTACGCACGCCTAAAGGTGACAAGCTTAGCTACGTGTTGCAAATCCACTTCACAGCAACCAACAACGTTGCCGAGTACGAAGCTTTGCTTCATGGGTTACACGTGGCAAACGACCTAGGCGTCAAAAGAATCCTCTCTTATGGCGACTCAGATTTGGTCGCGCAGCAAGTAAGCGGAACATGGGATGCGAAAAGTGCAACAATGGCGGCATACAGAGCCAAAGTTGATGAATTCGCAAAAAACTTCGCGGGCTACGAAGTCCGGCATGTTCCAAGAGCTGAGAACGAGGCGGCAGACACACTTGCAAGACTAGGGTCGGAACGCAAAAAGGTACGAAAAGATATTTTCCTGGAACATTTGCACAAGCTATCCATTAAAGGCGCCGATTTGATGGACCCCGTTGCAGAAGAACCGGTAGAAGCGGCAAGTCTCGTTGTCTTCTTGACACAGCCGGATTGGACAGTCCCATATCTCGATTTTCTAATCGACAGAAAGTTGCCGGAGGACGATGAGGTGCTAAAAAGGCAGATCATAAGGCGAGCCAAGGCATTCACGATAATAAAAGGCGAGCTATATAAGCGAAGCACGTGCGGCATCTATCAGCGGTGCATACAGCCGGAAGAAGGCCGGGAAATTCTGAAGGACATACATATTGGCACCTGCGGGCATCATGCTTCCGCCAGGTCCATTGTATCCAAAGCTTTCCGCCAAGGTTTCTATTGGCTTACCGCCAAAGAAGACGCCGAGAACATCGTAAAGACATGCAAAGGTTGCCAGTTGTACGCTCGTCAACCTCACTTGCCGGCACAAGAACTAAGGACGATTCCGATCACCTGGCCGTTCGCGGTCTAGGGCTTAGACATGGTGGGTCCCTTCAAGAAGGCGCGTGGTGGGTATACCCACCTATTGGTCGCTGTCGACAAGTTCACTAAATGGGTCGAGGCAAAACCGATCAGCAAACTTGACGCACGAACAGCCACCAATTTCCTCTGGGGAATTATCTCTCAGTTTGGAGTTCCACACAGCATTATCACTAATAATGGCAGCAACCTATCTCAAGGCGACATAGAAGAATAATGCAGCGATCTGGGTATCCTGCTTGATTTGGCATCCGTGTCACACCCTCAATCCAATGGAAAAGTAGAGCGTACAAACGGCCTAGTCTTATCAGGACTTAAGCCTCGTCTCGAAGCTCCATTACACAGGGCAGCCGGCGCTTGGGCAGATGAGTTACAGTCGGTACTATGGAGTTTGCACACAACGGCAAACAGATCTACCGGCTACACTCCTTTCTTCTTAGTATATGGCGCTGAGGCAGTGCTACCTACCGACATGAAATACGATTCCCCAAGAGTTCAAGCCTACATCGAGCAAGACGTAGAAGGTGCAAGAAAGGATAGCCTAGACCTGCTAGACGAAGAAAGAGACGTCGCTCTACATCGCTCCGCCTTGTACCAGCAACAACTTCGCCGCTATCATAGCCGGAAAGTGCGGAAGCGAAGCTTCAGAACAGGCGACCTGGTTCTCCGCCTAGTTCAAGACGGAAAAGGTTTGCACAAGTTATCCCCGCCATGGGAAGGACCGTTTATAGTCACAAAGGCGCTGCTCAATGGTTCCTACTACCTGGCCGACATCCGCGACGAAGACGAAAAGAAGAGGCGCAAGAAGGCGACAGGAAAAAGGGGAACCAAGCGCAAAACAGGCATTGACGATCCGTTCGAACAAACAAGACGGCCTTGGAATATTGAGCAGCTACGTCCTTTCTACACTTAGCAATTTATAATTGTAATAAGTTAAATATGATTATGAAATAAAAGTCTATGGTTCCTCATCTGTGTTGAGAAGCATGCCATCTTTTGTCTTTTCTTGCAATCATATTTCCCCTATGTATCTAAGTTACCTATTTTTCTAGCTCCGTGCAAAGGTTCAAACTGGTAGATACTTGCAGCTTTCGAGCCAACCTAAAGCAAAAATAAACTTTTTGCGCCGCCTAATTCCTTTACCTTTGATTACTTATATGTGGTTCGCCTAGTAGTATGTCTTTGACACCAACATGTTGGCTTTGGTCTCTGATCCTAAACGCATGGTTTAGCCCTGGTTGTTTCAGCTAAAGTTACCGGCTGAGGTTCGTCAACATACAAAAAGTCAAACATATAGGTCAGGGTAAAATTAAGGCGGGCCATATAAATAAGGCAAAATAAAACTTGTCAGCTAGTTTCCGCCTAGCAGAGCAACAACAAAAGTATATACAAATATTACAAGTCAAAGTTGCGTTGTTTCAGGGGCTGACAAATCATGCTAGAAGGAGGCAAGGAAAGAAAGCTATGGCTCGGGGGAGCGTCTACATCAGGCTTGGGGGCTGACAACTTCAGCCCCGGAACTGTCACTCCCCTCCGCCTCGGCCGTGCCGGCAGCTCCAGCTTCCCCTCCGGCAGGCACAGGATGGCGCCGGTAGAAGATTGAAGTATCCACCATATCGGCAACACGCGTGGCGTAGCCGGCAACGCTGTCCAGAACAGCGGCCGGCTCGACCTCGCTGCCGTCTTCATATGTAGACAGCAAGCCTTCGGTGACGGCTTCTATCTCCGCTGGCACCACCCCGCGCCGCCGACTTCAGCGAGCTCTTGTGCAGCTTGGTAGCCTGATCCAACATAGTGGGCACGTCGCTGAATTCGGTCGGTTCCTGGCTGCCAGAGGAGATGAAGAACTTGGCGGCAAACCGCTTGGACGCTGCCAAAGTCTCGGTGATCAGCTCGCATAGACGCGCAAGGCGATCCAGGCGGGGACTGACAACATTGTCGTCGCCCAAACCGGCGGGAACTACATCAAAAATAAAACCATCAGTTTGGCTCAAGCTAAGCAAAATGGAAAAATCAAAGTAAGGAGTGAAAAATTACCAAGGACCGAGTTATGGAAAGCGGACAGCTCCACCATATGAGCCGCCAATGCATCCTCGGCAGTTTGGGCGCGAGAAGTCTGCTTGGAGATTTCCTCGGCAGCCGTCTTCTCCGCCTCCGCCAACTTCTTGCGCAGGCTTTCCAGCTCACCAGTGAGCTGGCTAGATTCCTGCGCAAATTTGAGCTGCTGAGCCTCCATCTCCTTCCGGTGATCCTCCTTCATCACCAAGTTGGCGGCTGCCAAATCGGAAGCTTCATTCATAAGAGCTTGCATATCAGTGGACACCTTCAGTATATCCTGGGCATGGTCTAGTAGTTCTACAAATATGGATTCGCTAACTAAATGATTTACGGCAACATAAGTTGAAAATATAGCTGAAGGCAAAGAGGATCAACCCTACCTTCATCCTTTTGGCGGGCCGCCTCCAACTCGGCAATCCGCAGGTCCTTGGCCTCGCAATCTTTCCTCAGGTCGCGGCACCGCTGGTTTATCTCGACTCGGGAGGAGACAAGCTCAACGTTGGCGGACACAAGGCCCTGCAGGAAAAAGCAAAGGCATAAAACATATTGTCGAATAACCACTAAGCCGGCAGTCAAATTTTTTTGACCTGCCATCTAAGTGCTCGGGGGAAAGACTATGTATATGTCAGAGTTGTAAAAACTTACTGACAGGTCGCCCTCCAAGTCGGTGAAGGCCTGGGAGGTGAAGTTGGCAAAGGCTAAGGCTGACTCCTTGGCCTTCGTGAAGGTGGACCAAGGGTCCCTAACTTTGCCGCTCCCTGCAGTCGGGGCTGCCCTCTGGGACCCGCCGGCAGTCGCCTCCAGCAACTCCCCCTTGGCGGCGCGCGATTGAGCGGCTTCATCGGCCGTAGTCTCAGCCAAAAGGAGGGCAGTCCTGGGTGCGCGGTCAGTGGAGGAGGTCCTTGGCGGCACGCCAGAAGCCGGAGCCGGGGGCTGGCGACGAGCGTCGCCCATAAAGTTGCCGGCCCGGGGCTGGGGAGTTGGCGGCACAGTAGCAGGCGAGCTGCCTTGAGGCCGCTTACCCTTGCTAAGAAGCCTGGTCGGCAACCGGGAAGTTGCGACCCTTTCCCTGTCAATAAAAAGCAAGCACAGTCAATTGGGTGCCAGTATTGAAGAAGTTTGTCGTCTATTAAAGGCAGGATTGAGTACCTTCGGGGGATGTTAATCCCCGCGTTCTCGTCAATATTGACGAGAGTTGGCTCGGTAGCCGTTGCGATCTGTTTCTTCCTCTCGGCGATCGCCGTGGAGGAAGCGGCGCCGGATGCTTTGCGCTTCTTAGTCTTCCCGGCTTCCGACTCATAAAAGTCGGGAGCCAGGTCATCCTCCCCCAAGTCGGAGAGCTGAAAAAGAAGACAAGTGTTAATGGAACTCAAGATTAGCCGGCGAAGCTGTCAAAAAGGGGCAAGGAGCAATATATCTACCTCGAGGGGTTGTCGTGGGTGTGCATGGGCACGCCCTCCACCGCCTTCACCAGCCCCGCCTTCACGAGGCTACGGAGCCGGAACGCCAGGTCGGCAACCGGCAACCTCTCCTCGCTTACGCGGAGGGAGGCCGTGGCAGTAGGCGAATACTGACACATTTTGTGCGGGCTGTACCGCAGGGGGAGAATCTGCCGGCCGAGCCAGCAGATGACGGTGTCGACCCCATCCAGCAGAGGGGGAGCCATCGTCCGTGTGAGGAATTCAATCCGCCTTTGAAAAAGGCGGAGTTCCTCCGTCAGCTTGGGCACCGCCTCGTCCCAGCATGGCCGGGGCATAGGCGGCGCGTTGACGAATTCCGGGATGCCAAATTGGCGGCCCGGAGCTGCCATATCTTGGCAGTAAAAGAATGTGGAGGTCCAGCCCTTGACGGATTCAAGGTATGGTATCTTAGGATACCATTGGCGGTCCTGGCGGCAGTTGAAAGTGATACTGCCGCAGGTTGCCAGCCCGCCGTCCGGAACAGTCTGACGCCGGCAACGGAAACAGTATCTGAAGAAGTCTAGACTAGGCCTAATACCTAGGTAGCCTTCGAACAGAGCTGTGAAGCCGGCTAAGACTAAGATGCTATTGGGTGCTATGTTGTGGGGCTGGAGCCCATAGTGATCTAAAACCTCGCTAAAAAAGGCGGAAGGCGGCATCGCCATTCCCCTAACTAAGTGGGAGGTGAGGATTACCCGCTCCCCGGCTTTTGGAGCCGGGATGACATCTCCGAAGGCGGCCCTCCATTGGCAGTCTTCCCGAGTGGGGAGATAGCCAACGGCCTCCAAGTCTTGGAGGGCGTCTTCGTCGACTATGGAGGGAAGCCAGTAGCGGGACCCGAGGTCCGCCGCTTCCTCTTCCTCGTCGACGGGAGCGCCTCTCACCGTCGTCGCCACGGTGGACGATGGAGGAGCCGAGGAGACCGCCGCCGACGCGCGCGCGGTAGGAACCAGAGAGGCGACGGTGGCGACATTGCCCGTCGCTGCCGCCGCGGGGCGAGATACCGCGCCGTCCATCGCTGCCACGGGTACGGATTCGGTCGCCGGACCGCTAGACGCCGTGGAGGGGATGTCTTGGCCGGTGGACATCGTCGTGCGCGGAGGTCGTCGGAGGAGAGCGCTCGCCGGAGTACGCTCGGAGCGAGAAGCGGGAAAGTGGAAGAGCAGAAGGTCGAGGAGAGCAAAGGCAGGGCGGCGAAAATGAACCATTCGGTTCCCTATTTATAGGGCCAGGCGTTGCTCCCTGTGCAACGGCGCTTTTAGTCGGACACGTGTCCAGCATCCGCTGCAACGCATGATCGCACGATCTCCACGCCTCCTCTTTTCCCGCGATTTGTGATCATGGCGAGATTCCCGCGTAGGCCGTTTTCAAACTGTCATGAGCCGGCTAAGTGGAATCCGTCAAGAAGAATGCTCGGCGAAATTGCAGAGTAGCCGTCTTTTCCCGTGTTGGATAAAGGCGGCCGTGCGTCAGTATCAAGACGCGCGTGCCTCGTTGATTTTCAGAATGGTTCAAGTACTGCAGCCGCCAACATTGGCAGATGAAGAATCAAGAAGAAGTCGGCGCCTGGAGAACTTCAACCTTTCTGGAGGCTAATGTTGGGGATATATCAACTAGGGGTATAACTAACATGGATTAATCCGGCTAGTCTAGGGTGGCCCAAGGGTGGTAAGGCTGAAGCCTGCCGGGCGGCCCAGATAGCTGACGTACAAGGAAGTAGGTGGACGGTCCAAGGAAGGCGGAGAGCCGAAGCCCATCAAGCCACCAAGCCCAAGACGAAAGGCGGTAACTAAGCCGGCTAGGTTTAGGACTCTGTTTACTTGCCGGACAAGTACTTGCCTTGTACCCTGGGGTCTGGCCGCCTATATAAGCCGGCCACCAGGGAGCCTTTAGGGCACGCTTCAATACGCATCATACACATTTGTAACCTGTTCACGGCTATTGCCTCATAGTGAATTATAGCAGCACGTAGGATCTCGCCACCGCTGTGGGATCCGAAGCTGGGTAAACTCGCCGTGTTCAATCCCGTCCTCGACGACACCAACCTTCTTCCCCACGATCCATACGTAGGCTAGAGGACCCCCGTCTCCTATCAACTATGCCGATACCACGATAAATAGACCTAACAATATGTACGCTTTCACAACCATTATTGGGATAGTTTCGGTAGTGTAAGGTAAAGCCATCGGAATAACAAGAATTATTGTCTCTGTCGCATTCCTACTGAATCTGGTAGGTTATGTTTGAGCCTATGGACATTATTTGGAAACACGCGAACTTTGTGGTAAAACCTATCATTAACTGGGGTAAGGACACCTTTGATGGTAAAGAGAACCAGCACGGAATAGCATACATTCTATTGACGTCTATAAGTAGAAAATCTATGGTGTGTTAAACCATCTAATTAATAATGAATCTAACATCAACCAGCAATGAGGACAGAATTCAACCCAAGTTAAATTGGGTTTGGTAAGTGCTGCAAATGGCATTTCTTTCCACCAAGAGAAGTGAGCATCACCTCCAAAACACATTCAAGGTGGAAAAAGGTAAGTGTTATATATGTTTTTTAACAAATAATTCCCAGGCAGCCGTATGTGCCATACATGTGAATGTAAAATATCTCTACTATATAATATTACTTAAAGTGAGACGTCGTACGTCGTGATCGTAATGCAAAACGCCCACTGCAAAATATGATAATTAACCCGCACTACATCAATTAAGTCATAAGGTTTGTGTTTGAGTCCCGGTACCGCTTTGAAACAGACCCCGACCTCACCTCGAGTTCCTGCAGTTGCGCCTCCTGGTTTGACGGTGACCTCGACCACGCGCCGTCGGCGTTCATCCAGCCGCGGATCCTACACGACTCCCACTCCATCGCGTTTCCCCTCGCCCCAGCGTTGGACGTCGCCCCATGTCCCACCTTGCCGAGGAGCACATTCTCTCCTCCCGATACCACCCCCATCTCGGCCGCTGCGCCTCACCTTTGACCTCGACCGCATGCCTGGATCCGGTCCCCGCCGACATGCGCATGCTCCAGCCCATCAGCTCCACCCTGCGCCTCAAGCAGGGTTCCCTCACCGGGGAGACCTCCTCCGTGAACAAGATCAGCCACATGATTCAGATGGAGGACACATACAGGAGAAGAAGTGCATGGTCTTTTCCAGCACCACCATTGTCAACGGCGGCGTAGTCTGCGACGTCACTAGGACTGGCATGGCCACCGAGATTGGCAAGATCCATTTGCAGATCCAGGAGGCCTCGCAGGAGAAGGACAACAGGCAGCTGATGAGCTGAAAACGAACCTCAATGAGTTATATGAGGCATCCACTGCAATAATCGAAGTCATCTGTATCTTGGTTTGGCTCATCAACGTCAAACAATTCCTCACCTGGGAGTATGTTGATGGCTGGTTGGCCAATTTCAAGTTCACATCCATGTGTTGATCTGTGTTGATGCTCAACTGAACTGTTGCATTGATCCTAAAATTTTTCTTTATGATTCGGTATAGCTTTGTTTGGGTTTTCTTCTTTGGTTTGTTTGTTGCCGATCCCATGTCGTGATCCGTCAGATAATAAAGTCCGGCAGCCCCTAGGCAAGAACCAGCTCGAGCATAGTACCAGGCTGGTTTCTACTCCTCCGAAACCCTGTCTGTCCGGCGGCAGCAAAGAAGAACATGGCTCTGCCGCTCGGGGCTGAATCCTCCATGTTGCTATGCTACTACTCAAGTTTCACGAGTTGTGGAAACCAAAGTGGATCCTGCTGATCTGCATCGCATTCTCCTGAACAGTAATGTCTGTGTTTCAGTCAGTTTAAGGCATCAGCCGGTCAGTAGCAGATAATCGGATTTTGGCCATAACAAATGCTCTTTGATAAACTTCACCTCAGACTGATGTCTAGTTAATCGACTTATTGTACTATCATGTTCACCGCAGATTCAAGACTTCATAAAATGCTTGGATGAACTATGTTTTCAACTTTAGTTTTTTGCTTTCTTAATTGGTTCAGATTCTTGGTGTTCCTGAAGAGCCCAGCGCTTGCTGTACGCACAATATTCAGATGTGAGTTGGTGTTGCCTTCCAAGATCCAGTAATCAAGAGAACCCTTACTCTCAGGCTACCACAACGAGTGAGGATATGAGCTGGTGTTGCCTTCGGAGACCCAAACAACAAGAGAATCGATACTCCCATAGGTATGATACGGCTGTTTTTGGTACACGTGTTAAACTGTTTTTGATAGACATTTTGCCGTTAAACCAAGCAGTGTCAATTGTGCCGGTCAACGACCACGTGTAATGTTTGCCGATGTATTATGAATTCATGGGTCCTTCCACGAACAATGTACAATCCTTATAAATGTAAAATGTGTACAATGTCAATATCCAAACCTTGTGTTATCCTATATTGAAGACATTTGTTGTACAATTGTGATGTTGTGGCTATGGACACGGAAGCCGAGTTCTGAGATCTAGCAGCGGTGTTTTGAGTCTTGGTGCTGATGAGGAGTTAGCTTCGTGATTCGTGACTTGAAGTAGTTGCATCGTAAGTGGGAGCGACATCACAGGAGAAGTTCAAAGTCTTGCCTTCCAGAGTGAAAATCTCAGGTCTGGAAAATTGGTTGTGGCTGACAATGACCTTGTCGGCTCAGTGGGAACTAGGGTATGGAGAGCCCACTCCCCCCAGGCCTCGCACGCTGGCCAGTCAGACGAAACGACTAAGGACGAGGCATCACTGCCTGGCGGGACCCTCGAGAGGCAATTCCTCTCGAGGGCCTGAAGAGGAAGCGAGGGCCTCAGGGGATCCCTCGCTGCAAGGGACCCTCCCGAGGCGCCAGCGCGCCTCGAGGGAATCCAACATAACCCCCCCTGTCGTGAGTGAACCTGGGTACGGGCCGGTGTCCATCTCTGTCGTGGGTGCTTTGTCTACAGGTCCGGCGAGCAGTGTCGCCGTGTCCCTCGAGAGTCTTGACCTCCGCGTTCAATCCCTTCACGAACTACTCTTCAGGAAATGACTACCCCCAGTTCTAGGGAGTCATAACCCGACATTTGGCGCGCCAGGTAGGGGGTTGAGGCGCGTCAACGACCTTCGAGCCGCCTCCGCGCCATGGCGAACACCCGCGCTACCCGCGCCGCCCGCGTCTACCGACGCGCTCCTAAAGGAGCGCGCGCCTCGCCAGGCGCCACGGCCACTCGCGCACGACGGGGCCGACCCCGCCCTGAAGAGCGCGCCCCCTCGGGCCCTCATGCGGAGGAGCCCGAGCGCAACTCCGAGCACCAGGAGGACGCGCAGTCGTCGCACCCGACGCAGCGCCCGAGCGGTTCTGGCCCACGCAGGACGGACCCCACGCCCCACACCGCGCTGCTGATGGCGCAGTAGCTTCTCCGCTACCAGCCCACCGCTGAGGCCCACGAGCAGTGGCTGGAGCGCCTCAACCACCTTGTCGGCATCGCCACGACGCGCCCCGCTCCGTCGCAGTCCTACATGCACCCCTCTCTCGCGGGCACGGTCGCAACAAACGCGCCTCCGCCCCCGCCAGGGCCTGCACCGGCTGCAATGCAGAGGGCTGCCTCGCACGCGTCGTCGCCGCACGATTGCCTGATCGTGCAGCGCACCGCGCCCGACGCTCGCGTGGGGATGGAGCTCCAGCGCAACCGCCAGAACAGGCTCGTGGAGGAGATCGGCCAGGCGGGCCAGCAGAACCGCGGCGCACTACAAAACGGGGTCGCCACGTACGCTACGGGCTGCATGGCGTTCACCCGCTCCCTGCGTCGCGTGGTCTGGCCCCCGAAGTTCAGGCCGGCTCTCCCTAAGGGCTACGACGGCTCAAGCAACCCCATCGAGTTCCTACAGCTCTACACCACCTCCATCCAAGCTGCAGGAGGAGACGACAAGGTCATGGCCAACTGGTTCTCTCACGCGCTTCACGATTATGCGCTGTCGTGGCTCCTAAACCTCCCGGAAGACTCCGTGAACTCTTGGGAGGAGCTCTGCAAGCAGTTTGTCTCCAATTTCAAGGGAACGTACGAGCGCGCCCTCACCCACAATGACCTGCGCGCTGTGGTGCAGAAGAAGGATGAGACGCTTCGCAAGTACATCCAGCGCTTCAGCCAAGTGCGTAACAAGATACCGAACATCCCTGATACCCAGGTCATCGCCGCCTTCCGCGAGGGCGTCACGAACAGCAGGGTGCTCGAGAAGCTGGGCATCCACGACAAGATCACCTCTGTCGTGAAGCTATTTGACTTGGCGGACAAGTGCGCCAAGGCTGAAGAGGGACTCCTCTTTGTCGAGATGTCCTCGAGAGGGGACGAGCACGCTGAGGGGTCCAGGAGCCAGAAGAAGAAGGAGGAGCCCAAGCGCAAAGCCACCGCGGTTCTCGCGGCAGAGTCTAACGCGAAGGGCACCCGCATGGACTCCCCTGAGCCCGCAGAAAGGAAAGATGACCACCGCCCATTCTGCATCTACCACAATAGGCGCGGTCACTCTACCAAATCCTGCTTCGACCTCAAAAGGTTGAGCAAGGAGCGCGAGCAAGCAGAAGGCAGTGGCGGCCGCGGCCGAGGCCACGGCTACCGCGGGAGCGGACGCAAGGGCGGCTACCAGAAGCCATCGGGCAACCAGGCCAATGCTGCGGAGAAAAACGGCTACCTCCCTGACGAGGATGACGGTGGCTACCAAACCCAGGAGGCGCCATTGCCTGCATCCTCGGGGGTGCACAGGCGGAAAAATCAAACAATCAGTTCAAGCAGTTCGCCCGCGAGCTCAACGCCGCCCTCCCAAGCACTGAGATCTCCAGACCCCTCAAGTGGTCGCAGTACACCATCGCATTCGACGCTCAGGACCACCCCCAGTCCACCAAGGTTGTTGGAACCCTCCCGCTGGTCTACAGCCCCACCATCGACAACGTCGCTGTCTCCAAGACACTCATTGATGGTGGAGCAGGCCTGAATGTCATCTCCATAGATACATTCGAAGCGCTTCAAGTGCCTTACGAGCGGCTCATGCCCTCCAGGCCCTTCACGGGGGTCACCAGCGGCTCGATCGAGCCTCTAGGCCAGGTCAGACTTGCCGTCACCTTCGAAAGCAAGGAGAATTACCGCACCGAGCACATCGACTTCGATGTTGCACACATCGGCCTGCCATACAATGTCATCCTCGGTTACCCCGCGCTCGCAAAATTCATGGCCGTCACGCATCATGCTTACAACATGGTCAAGATTTCCGGCAGCGCTTGCACAATCACCATCCGTGGACATGTCCTGGATGCCACTCGCGCTGTCGAGACGGCCTACAAGGTTGCGGCCATGGAGTTCCCCGCGGACGAGGACCTAGAGCCTCTCGAGAGGCCCAAGAAGAAGAAGCGACTGTTCTCCCAAGAGCCAGCCGCCACAAAGAAAGTCTCTCTAAGATCCAGCAGCTCGGCGGCTGAAGGCTCGGGGGCTAGTGTCACCATTGGCGCTGCGCTGCCTCCCAAATAGGAAAGCGCGCTCGTCGCCTTCCTCCAGGCAAACTCTGACATGTTCGCGTGGAATCCGTCAGATATGTCTGGTTTACCGAGGGAGGTGATCGAGCACCACTTGGCCGTGTGTCCAAACGCGCGCCCCGTCAAGCAAAAAGCAAGAAAACAAGCCCCCGAGAAACAAGCATTCATCATCAAGGACGTCGAGAAGCTCAAAGCGGCAAGGGTCGTTCGTGAAGTCGCGCACCCCACGTGGCTCTCCAACGGCGTGGTAGTCCAAAAGCCGCCGGAGGAGGCCGCCTCTGCATCGACTACACCGACGTAAACAAGGCCTGCCCCAAGGACTCTTACCCCATGCCAAGAATCGACCAGATTGTGGACTCCACGGCAGGCTGCGACCTCCTCTGCTTCCTTGATGCGTTCTCCGGTTATCATCAGATAAAAATGGCTAAGGAGGACGAGGAGAAGACGGCTTTCCTCACCCCTTGCGGTGTGTACTGCTACGTCTGCATGCCCTTCGGCCTAAAAAATGCCGGAGCCACCTTCCAGAGGCTGATGAGGATAGCACTTGGCGAGCAAATGGGGAGAAACGCCGAGGCATACGTCGATGACATCGACGTAAAATCCCGAGGAGACACTCTCGTCGGGGACCTTGAAGAGACCTTTGCCAGCCTGCGCAAGGTGAAAATCAAGCTCAACCCCGCCAAGTGCGTCTTTGGAGTTCCTTCAAGCAAACTGCTTGGTTTCCTCGTGTCTCACAGAGGCACAGAGGCAAACCCTGACAAAATCAGGGCAATAGAGGACATGCAGCCTCCACGCATGCTCAAGGACATGCAACGCCTAGCAGGATGCATGGCCAGCTTGGGTAGATTCATCTCCAAATTTGGCGAAAGAGCCCTGCCCTTCTTCAAGATCATGAAAAGAACGGGCACTTTCAAGTGGACCCCCGAAGCTGAAAAAGCATTTGAGGACTTGAAGAAGTACCTGGCTAGCCCACCACTAATGGTCGCCCCAAGGTCAGGCGAGCACCTGAAGTTGTACATGTCAGCTACTCCACAGACAGCCAATGTCGTCCTTGTGGTAGAAAGCGAAGAGCCAGTGCGCCAAAAGAAGAGTGCAACCACTCCAAAGGAAAAGCCTCCCGATCTGGAGCTCGACGAGAGGCCTGCTCCAAGTAAACTGCCGCAAGAAGATCCCGCCAGGGAGCCTGTCAAGTCCCTTGAGGCCAACCCTCCCGAGGCCCATGACAAGCCCCTTGAGGCAAACTCCCTCGAGGGCCAGGTCATGCCCCCAGAGGCCAACCCACTTGAGGGCCTAGCGGAACCCCTTCAGGCAGAGCACACCAAGGCTACACAGACTACTCTTGTCGAACATCCAGTCTACTTCGTCAGCACCGTACTGCGCGATGCTCGCGAACGATATACAATGCAGCAGAAGCTCCTCCTCGCACTCCTCATCGCCTCAAGAAAGCTGCGACACTACTTCCAGGGACACCCCATCACGGTGGTCACCTCTTTCCCCCTGGAACAAATCCTGCGCAACCCAAATGCCACAGATCGTGTCGCAGGATGGAATATTGAGCTACAGCCATTCAATTTGCGCTTCGATACCACAAGGGTAATCAAAGGAAGAGCGCTGACAGACTTTGTCGCCGAATGGACTGACCCAACCCCTGAAGAGCCTTTGGGAGAAGAACAAGAGCCCTGTGGAGACAGAATGCCCAGCCACTGGACCATGAAGTTCGACGGAGCTTTTGCTTGTCGCCATGGTGGGGCTAGCGTGGTCCTTATCTCACCAAAGGGAGACAAGATATATTTCGCGGTCCAGCTGTGCTTCGGAATCGACAAGATCTCCAACAATATCGTTGAGTACGAAGGCCTGCTTGCTGGCCTACGCCCCGCAATCGCCCTAGGCATCAAGCATTTACTCATCAAGGGCGACTCCCAGCTGCTTGTCAACTTCTCCAACAAAATCTATAAGCCTAAGGACGACCACATGGCCACATACCTTGAAGAGGTCCGTAGGCTGGAGAAGCACTTCAGGGGAATGGAGCTCATGCACATCCCAAGAAAGGAGAACCAAGAGGCTGATGACATCGCCAAGCGCGCATCAAAGAGGCAAGCTCAGCCGCCGGGCATCTTTGAAGAAAGGCTCGTCAAAGCATCCATAGAGCAGCCTCAAGAGGCTAGGCCCGCAAGCACAAATGAAGCGCTCCCACCACCACCCGCAAACGGGGCGCCAAACTGCGGGCCCCCAATAGGGGAGCGTCTGTTGCTCACAGCGGTGCATTAAGAAGCAAGATGGATAGACGAGATCAAAGACTACCTCGATAGAGAGGTCCTTCCCGAGGAAGATGTCGAAGCGGAGCGAATTGCCCGCCAAGCAAAATCTTACAAAATCCTCGAAGGAAATCTCTACCGCAAGCGCCCAAACGGCACCGCGCTCAAATGCGTCCCTCCTGAAGAAGGCAAACTGCTGATCAAAGACATCCACAACGGGGAATGCGGCCACCATTCGTGCGCCCGCACCCTCGCGGGCAAAGTCTTCAGGAGCGGGTTCTACTGGCCTCAAGCACATCAGGCTGCAGAGGACATCGTCCAAGCATGTGAAGCCTGCCAATTCCACGCCAAGCAAATTCACCAACCTGCGCTGGGGTTACAGACCATTCCGCTATCCTGGCCGTTCGCGGTCTGGGGGCTGGACATCCTGTTACACTTCCCAATAGCGCAGGGCGGATATCGCTACCTCTTCGTGGCCATCGACAAGTTCACTAAGTGGCCTGAAGTGGAGGCGACGCGCACGATCACAACAGGCGCGGCGGTGAAGTTCATCAGGGGCCTGGTCTGCCACTTCGGAGGGCCTAACCGCTTCATCACCGACAATGGCTCACAATTCACCAGCGGCATCTTCAGAGCCTACTGCGAAAGAATGGGCATCAAGCTCTGCTTCGCCTCAGTCGCCCATCCGCAAAGCAACGAATAGGCTGAGCGCGCAAACGCAGAAGTCCTCAAAGGCCTAAAGACCAGGACCTTCGATATCCTCAAAGGCCACGGCAAGGGCTGGATCAACGAGCTACCTTCGGTGCTTTGGTCCATCCGTACAACGCCACCCAAGCCTACGGGAGAAACGATGTTCGCCCTCGTCTATGGAGCCGAAGCAGTCCTCCCCACAGAGATAAAGCATGGATCCCCGCGGGTCCTCGCCTTTAACGAGGACCAGCAAGAGGACCTCCACAACGACGACCTGCTGCTCCTCGAAGGACTACGACGCCGCGCCGCCCTACGGGCGGCCAAATACCAGCAGGACCTGAGGCGCTACCACTGCCACAACGTGCGCTCACGTACCCTGGAGGCAGGCGATCTCGTCCTCAGGCGAATCCTCTCCAAGGAAGGCCTCCACAAGCTATCCCCGATGTGGGAAGGCCCCTACAGGGTCACCCACATCGCCAGGCCTGGCGCGGCTCGCCTCGAGACTCAAGACGGCGTCTCCGTCAAGAATCCGTGGAACATCATGCACATATGCAAGTTCTACCCATGATCATCGTCACGCCCGTGATCATTGTCACGTCAAGACATCTTGCGGAAGAGGCAGCTTATGGCTCAACCTCCAAGCATTTTTTGTCTCCAGAGGTTAAAAGCTCACGGCTTAAACCTCACACAACTTTTTGTCTCCAGAAGGAACAAACTCAGAACGTGATCATCGTCACGCCCGTGATCATTGTCACGTCAAGACATCTAGCGGAAGAGGCAGCTTACGGCTCAACCTCCAAGCATTTTTTGTCTCCAGAGGTTAAAAGCTCACGGCTTAAACCTCACACAACTTTTTGTCTCCAGAAGGAACAAACCAGAACGTGATCATCGTCACGCCCGTGATCATTGTCACGTCAAGACATCTGGCGAAAGAGGCAGCTTATAGCATAACCTCCAAGCACGTTTTGTCTCTGGAGGTTAAAAGCTCACGGCTTAAACCTCCAAGCTCCAAAGGCTTCTCTCGAGGGTCAACCCTCCGAGCTCTCCATGTAACGAGCCACCTCAGGCCGTTGAGAGTCTCTGCCACTAATGGGTGGTCCCCATGCCGCGACATGGTCAAAACATTAACTTGGCAACCCCAAGCATAATGAAACAATTTCGTTCCCAAGTGAACTTAGCGCCACGGCGCCGTTATGTAATATTTTTGGTGAGTTTTATTTTACGCATTACCTTGATTGAAGTGTGCGATTATATCTCTCCACATGCGTACCTCGCGAGCGGGGGCTGAGTATGGTGCCAGTGCCTCAAATGACACACCAGCAGCACTGCAAAATCCAAGAGTCCGAGCTCTGGCTGGAGGGCAAGATCCCACAAACATGCCATCTCTACAGAGGACCTTGGTACTTACTCTCCTCGCGAGGAACGCCTGAGGGGGCCTACAAGCGTGCACGAGTCCCTTGAACCGTGTTCCAGCGTTTGGGTTCTCCCCTCTAACATCTACAGGGAAAATAAGCCACCACAAGCCTGAGGAGACACCCGACGATGATCCCTCAAGAGAGCCTCCTCGCTAGGCAAAAAGCCTCTACAGGGCGAAAAACCCCGAGAAGCTAAGTCTCGCACCCACGCCTTAGGGGCGCTTTCTCACCCTCTAGCACACGTTTGCCCCTCAAGCGACTTCGCTTGCCCTTACACTTTATGGACTACTCGCACGTCTAAGGGGGGAACTTGAGGATCGTGACTCGGGGCTCTTACCTCTCCTAGGCCTAAACTCCCCCCGGCCTTGCGGAGTCATTGCTCCTGCATACCGAAGCGGCGGAGTCATGGCACGAAGAGATGGGAACTACGGACGCAGAGAGCAAATAGACATGAAGATGAGTCCAGAGAGACCTCTCGAGGGGCAATCAAGCTAAATACAGATAGCAATAAAGAGTATATTACAGGCCAAAAGGTCTTAAAATATCTAAACACAAGGTTGTTTCAGATGCAAGCGCACGTAGGCGCAATAAGGTGTGGCTGAGGGGGAAGCAGCGTCGCCTTGGACCTCCTCCGCGGCACCCTCCTCGATCTCGGCAGAGCGGGACTCCTCCTCGCTGTCCTCCGCCGCAGCCTCCGCACGCCTGAAGCGGTTGCAGAAGGCGCTAACTTGCTCGCGGAGGGAACCGGAGACCCGCTGTGCATCCTCGCTTTGAGCAGCCTCTGTCACGGAGGAGAGGTCGAAGCCTGGCGTGAGGAGCCTGAGGTTGGTGAAGATGCGATCAACAACCACCCCAGGAGTTGCGGGCTCTCGTCCTCGATCATCTCGCGAAGCTCGGCGACGGGGCCCTCGAGTGCTGCGAAGAGCTGGTCAACGTAGACCAGGTACATGGCAGCATCGCAGCGGCCTCGGACATTGGTGTGCGGCGCGTCCGCTCCAAGCTGCGTAGAAAGCTCGTTGCCACGAGCAACCAAGTCCTCGAACATGCGCTCACGCTGCTTCGTGAGCACGCGAGACGCCTGGGCTGAGTCCGACGCCTCCGACGCCCGCTCCATCGCAGGGGCCACCTGCTCCTCCACGTCCTTGGCCAAGGAATTGAGGTTGTGGACTGCCTTTGTGCAGGCCTCCTCCGCTCGGCGACGACCGTTCTTGGTGCGCTTGAGGCGAGCCTCCAGCTTGGAGTTGGCCCTCTCGAGCTCGGCGATCCGCTGGGCGTCTGTGGTGTGCTTGGCCTTGCAGCGGTCCTCCTGCGTCTAGGCCAGGTCGCGGTACTTCTGAGAGGTGGACTTGCGGAATTGCTTCTCTCTCTCCACGAGGGCGTCCTCGGCCTCCTTCTTCTTCTCGGCGAAACGCCGCTCGAAGCGCTCATAAGCGAGCTTCTGGGCAGCGACGTTCTCGTCGTACTTCGAGATCGCCTTGGCCAGGTCTCCTTCGCGCTACTCGAGGGCTTCGCGTTGGGCGGCTAAGTTTTTCTCCGCCTGAAGGCGTTGCTCCTCGCGTTGCCGCAGCTCTTTCTCCTTGAGGGCCAGCTGTCGCTCACGCTCGGCAAATCCCTTGCGGTCTTCCTCCAGAGCGGCTTGCGCGGCCTGATGGGCGGAGAGCAGCTGGGACTCCAGCTGGCCCAGCTCGCGGCGCTTCTGCGCCAGCGAGCCCTCCATCGCCTCGCGCTCCGCCTTGGCCTCGCGCAGGAGCTCCGCTACGGCGTCACGTTCCGCTTGGAGGGGCTCGAGGAGCTCTGCGGCATCGCGGATGGCCCCCTCGCGGATCTCCTTGGTGAAGCGGGTGGCCTCCTCGCGCGCGGCCTGCAGCGCCAAGTCCTCCAGACGGCGCGCCTCGACCGCTGTATGGAAGGATGCCCACGACCTCGCCAGCTCCTCCTGTTGCCGAGCGAGCCATATGTCCCAGAGGGCGAGGTGCGCCTCCAAGCCCTCCAAGGATTCTCTCACGAGGCCGAAGGCGACCTCGCGGCGCCCCACGCTCCAGTCCCAGCCTCGAAGGACCAATTCCTGGCTCGTGGAGGGCCTGGCTCCGGCGTCGAGTCCCGAGGGCCCGGCCTTGGGGAGAGCTCGGGGGCTAGCCTGGGCACCGCCTGTGCCCGCGCCGGCATCCTCTTCGGGCCCCGCGGCAGCAGGGCACTCCTCGTTTCCAGCTTGACAAGGAGGCGAGGAAGAATCTCCCTCAGCGGACGCGCCCGCGCCAGCTGGTGCCTCGCGCGCTTCCGTCGCAGGCGCCACGGGAGCAGTGGGCGCAGACGTTGAGGTAGGCATGCGCGGTGGCGTCGACGCACGCGGCGGCGTTGCTTCGCGCAGTGGAGTTGCCTCACGCGGAGGCGTAACCGCGCGAGGAGGAGTAGGAGCGCGCGGCGGCGTGGAAGCCCTCTCCGCCGTGGTTTCCACCACCATCGGCTCGGGGGGCGGTGTAGGTGCCTCTGGGCACGGCGTTCCCCCCCTCCGCCTGAGGCTCCGGCGCCCCCGCATGAGGCACAGCCGCCTGAGGCTCTGTCGCCTTCCACCTGAAGCGTAGCCGCCTCCGATTGAGGCACCCCCTCAGGGGGGTCTGTGGAGGCCGTCTCCACAGGCCTCGTGGCCTCGTCAGCCATGGTCTCTGTCGTGGCTCTCTTCACCTCAGCTGCCTTGCGAAGCCTACGGCGCTTCGCAGGCACAAGATCACTGGCAAAAGCCCAAGAAAAGATCTTCAATAAAGGGCGAAGTAAAAAAGAGAGAAAACAAAACGCAAGTGACCGGGTGTCACGAACACTTACCCTCAAGGGGGGGGGCAGCATCGACCCACGTCAAGACTGGCGAGCGCCATGAGTGGAAGGTCTTGGGTCCAGGCCTCGCGGGGGGCGTCACCACTTTCCTTTTCGAGGGGACGTCAGACGGACTCGCCCCCAAGCGCGCCACGGCGGCTTTGGTGCGGGTCCCGCGCCTCCCTGGAGAAGCCTCCGCGTCAGAGGCCTCCTCTCCTCAGCCTCCTCCTCCACGGGCACGAGGGAGCCACCACGAAGGCATCATCGTCACCTGACGAGATGTCGCAAACCTCGTCAGTGAATGGCCCGACCCTCAAAGAAGACACCTCCCCGGCCGTGGCCTCCTCCTCACCTGGGCCAGCTCCTGAGGCCGAGGGAGAATCTGCCCCTTCCGCTCCCCGCGTGGCTGGCGTCGGCAACTCTGAGTCCGCCCGGCCTGTCGGGGTGAACGGAGGCATCCCGTCCAGGATGTCCATGCGCTCCGTCAAGTTGTATTGATGAAGAGGCCGGAGCGTCGCGGGGAGCTGATCCACGGCAGGCACTGATGGGTTGACAAAGAGCGCGGAGAGGACGTTGTCGACGGTGTCCTTATCGTTGTCCTCGACATGAAGCCGCATCTTGTCGCTCGGCCCCGAATACATCCACATGGGCTCCGAGTGTGCTTGGAGGGGCGCGATGCGGCGCGTCACGAAGTCCGCCACGATCATCTGCCCCATGAGGCCCTCCTCGCGGAAGAAGCTCAAGCGCCCCATCAGGCTTACATTCCTCGCGCCGTCGAAGGTGGCCTTGCCCCAATGTGAGTTCTTCAGCGGGGGCTCGTCGGGGACCTCGAGTAAGGCGCAGAAACGCTCCTCCCCGACGAAGAACCACTTCTTGCGGAAGTCATCCACCTTCTTCATCACCGAGGTGATGGCCTTGTTCTCGCTCCAGGACATGGGGATATAGACGCTCCCCATGCCGTCGACGATGCGGAACGAGACGCACCCTGAGCGCTGGTTCTTCGCCGTGATCCAGAGCGCGTAGAAGCACCGGAACAGCCCCACCGTGGGCTCCAGGCCCAGATGCGCCTCGCAGAGATAGGCGAAGACGGCGAGGATGAGGATGGAGTTGGGATGCAGGTGCAATAGCTGCACCTGATAGAACGCCAGCACCGCCTCCATGAACGGCGAGAAGGGCGGCACCAGTCCTGCGGCGAGGCAGTGCTGGAAGATCGGGAAGTACCCTCGCGGGCGCTTCCCGTGCGCCGCGGGCTTCAGGGCGGTGGCGCCATGCTCGTTCGTCCGGTCCGCAACCAAGAACCGGACCTTGGCGAGCGCCTTCTCGTTGACGCGAACGCC
The DNA here is from genome assembly GCA_026929855.1 of Poa annua. Lineage (NCBI taxonomy): Eukaryota > Viridiplantae > Streptophyta > Magnoliopsida > Poales > Poaceae > Poa > Poa annua. The sequence continues at coordinate 27,448,967 of CM049428.1, read as the reverse complement.
CAGCAGCGCCGCGCCCTGCACGACCTCAGGGACCTCCGCCTGGGAAGAAGACCCCGCTGCGGACTTTCCCTTACTTTTGAGGGGGCTCATCGTCGCGGGCTCGGAGGATTGAAGGAGACGGAGAAAGGAGAATCGCAGGAGAGAGCAGAGGCGGAGAGCTCTAGGAGGCGAAAACTTCTGCGAGAAGGTTTGGAAACGGTAACGGCTCCCTACCGCTGCGCTCGGGCTTTATACCCCCTCAAGGAGCAGTTACCGGGGCGTGGTGGGACCCCCCACGACTCACGCCCCGCACCGTGCGAGAACGTTACTCGCTTGAGTGTCGCGTGGCTCGGGCCGGCTGGGCCATAAGGGCCCACGACACTTCGCCTGAGCCCATGGGCTCAATCGTGAACATCGCGGGCCCGGGGGCTACTGTCGGCCCAGTGGGAACTGGGGTATGGAGAGCCCACTCCCCCCAGGCCTCGCACGCTGGCCAGTACAACGAAACGACTAAGGACCAGGCATCACTGCCTGGCGGGACCCTCGAGAGGCAATTCCCCTCGAGGTCCTGAAGAGGAAGCGAGGGCCTCAGGAGATCCCTCGCTGCAAGGGACCCTCCCGAGGCGCCAGCGCGCCTCGAGGAAATCCAACATAACCCCCCGTCAGGCCTCCTCAGGCCTGAAGAGAAACGTCGCGGCCAAGGAAGTACGGCAAGACGCACATGGCCCCTGCCACGCCCACGTGGTGACGCAAGCATCCCCGTTGCCTTTTTGGGCATTAAAGGGGTCAATAAAGCCGCGCCGCCTGCTGCGGAACTGCCAGGACCTTCTACTCCGGCGATAAAGCAGATGGACGGTGCAACCCTCCAACGGAGAACGTCAACGCGGGCTCCACCCCAGAGACTGCCCACCCTGCGGGCAGTACAGCGCGGTCGGCCGCCTGTCGGCCACAGCGCCCACCTTTATCAACAATGGACCGCGTCCATGGACGAAGGAACCGCGGTGGACTCCTGCTCCGCCATGCCTCTGCCATGTGGGAACCACCTCGAAGGCCAAGTAGAAGGAGAGCGCCGGAGGCACCTATAAAAAGGACATGACTTCCATCGTAGGAATGTTCGGCCTTTCTGATTCCACAACGCTTGTAAACCCTAGCGATCCCAAGTAGGATAGCCTCTGCCTGGAGGAGGAAGAAAGTCATCACACCCCCTCCCCCCCCCCCCCCCCAGGCAAGAACTGTCTCAAGGGGGCTTTCGGCAAGCCTGGTTGTACTGTAAACTCCATAACTCAATACAGACAAGCAGGAGTAGCGGTCTTACCTCCTCACGAGGGCCGTGAACCTGCGTACGGGCCGGTGTCCATCTCTATCGTGGGTGCTTCGTCTTCAGGTCCGGCGAGCAGCGTCGTCGTGTCCCTCGAGGGTCTTGACCTCCGCGTTCAATCCCCTTCACGAACTACTATTTAGGAAGTGACTACCCCCAGTTCTAGGTAGTCATAACCCGACAGACCTTGTGGAAGACGCTCTTTTGTGAGCGAGTATTTCTGAACTTTTGGTGTTGTCTCAGTGATGTTAGTGCTACTTCTACAAAGAATAGATCGCTATAATGGGACTTGGCTATTTTTGTAATTATTCTTTCTTTTTTGAATGTGTGCATCTGTCATGGTGGTGTCACGGCAGATGTCATAGGATGGCTAATGTGTGGGGCCGATAGACGTTGGTGGATCCGGGGAGGGATAGTGAGCTGAATAGCCCACACGAGGAGGAACCCGGTGTAACCGAGTTCTCCTAAGAACTGGAAATAACAACAACACGATGAAGGGAAGATCTAACAAACCACAACAAAGGCACGAAGGCACACAACAAACACACGATGTACCCAGGTTCAGGGCCCTCGTGAGGAGGTAACACCCCTACTCCTGCCTTTCTTCTCTATATAAGTGTGGTATAAGGACTACAACTTGCTGCTAGATCTCTCAAAGGGAAGAGTACAAGGAACTAGATGAACTCAAGGTGTGAAGAAGTAAATGCACTATGAGTAAATGTGACTATAGCTTTGGCTCTCAAGTTGGTCGTCGTCTCCACTGAAGCAGTTATGAGCCCTTTTATAGGGTCTCGGCCAGGAGGGCCGGTAACCCTAAGATGGCCTGGCCCCACCGGATAGGTCTAGCCGGCATACCGTTACCGGCTACCGTGACCTAGTCGCCGCGCTATCCGGCGTAGCCCCTTCGTCATCACATCAGCGAGGACAGCAGACGCCGTCCTGGATCATCATTGTCTCCCTGTCAGAGACAGGACATGTCTTTGCCCATCCCGGGTAGCCTTTTCCGGATTGCCGGGCTAGGCATGTCAGGTCTTGTCGTACTGTTGTCGTACCGGCTGACGCGCTTCCGTGTCAGGCGGGAGGTGACCATGCTTCCGTGTCAGACGGGAGGTGACCATGCTTCCGTGTCAGACGGAAAGGTAGTTCCTCCCGCATCATGCGGAAAAGCCTGCTACAGACCGTTGACGGTCGACCGGGATCATTCACACCGGCTACCTATGCCTGTCTCCGTCAACCCCTCCTGCACAAGATCAAGACTGAGATAGAGGCTCCGGTTAGTACTTACCCGGATCCCCTATCCGGTGAAACCGAATACCTCTCCTTTCGGGACTCTTGTCGGAGCCCGAGGACCGTGATCCTTTCCGGTGGCGTCCGAGCTTGCCCGTGGATGAGCATCTCTAGGCCTAGCCTCCCGAAGATGTCTTGGCCTATCAGCAAAGACATCTTCGAGAAGCTAGTTCTTAGAGGAACCATCCGCGGATGCTTGTACTGTCATTGTGAAGGCTGGGGGAGTCTATTTATAGTTGCTATAGCTGACCCTTGCGCCTGCCAGGAGGCACTTTGCACTCTACCCGTGCTCAAGGGTCAAGCTGCCCTTTCAGCACACCAGGAGGTGTCCCTTGCTCTCGCCAAAGGTCATGTACTGTTGGTATTTTACTGAATTATACCGGGATCTGCCCCTACCCGGGGGGCAGCCCCCCGACACTAGTCCCCGAAGCTGGTGCTGCACAGCGACCTCGGATGATGTGCGGGGTCAGCTTTAATAACAACCATCTTCTGAGAACACATGACACCATCCTTTTACTCCATGCCGAGATCGATTCTTCCCGAGATCTTCTTACCGAGATCTTCCCACCGAGACTGTGTTAACCGGGAGGTGAAGCCTGCGACCGGATAACACCATCTCAGTGAATTTTGACCGTTGGCTTCACGCTGAACTCGAGATTGCGAGCTGGGGCCCACCCGACGTCGCGTCCGAGCAGAAACGCACTCGAGTGCTCCTGCCCGGGCACGCTGTCGTTTGGGTTCCCGCGCCGGGAGCCGCAGCCGATCCGGAACCTAACCGTTGGAGCCGTGTGACCCTCGGTGTGGCCGGATCGGGCGCTCCGGCTAGCGCCACGTGGTGCGCTGCGCAGAACAGATCCCACCCACGATCGTGGAGATCGTGGGCGGGAAAATCGGAAACCGCTCCGGAATCCCCCCCCCCCATAAATAGGGGACCGGAACGGTTGCCCCTCCTTCTTCCTCTCCTTCGCATTTTCCTCCCTCGCTGTCTCGAGCGCCCCGCTGCCGCTGCATTCGTCGCCGTTCGCCGGAGCCCGGACACCGTCGCCCTCGCCGTTCGCCGGAGCCCGGACACCGTCGCCCTCGCCGACCTTCTCTTCTCCGGTGAGTTCCTCTTCTCCGCTCCGATGATTTTCTTTGGTAGAACAACCGCCCGACTCCGGCCGTGCCGTAACACCAGTGCGGTTGAGCCGCCGCCGACGAGCACAACTTGAGCGGCGCGCATGAGGCGCACGGCGATGATGTACCGTCGCGGTAGGATGTAGATCATTCACTCGCATTGCGCCTCGCCCGAGTCTAGCGCGAGCCTATTTTCCCCCTCTTTGCTTTGATTTTCTAGCACACGGTAGATCTTATTTCCCAGGAACTCGGTTGCGTTTAGCAGTTTGTGATCCGGCATCCTAGCTCCCGTTAGACTAACTCCGACTAATCGCCGCTGCGCCTGCAGAGTAGCTCGGATACATTTGCAAACTTCTTCGACATGGGCGAAGAACGTATCCGGGGGTGCTGGGATGGGTCCGAGACCAAGCAGTCAGATCTGGACTGGTTGTATCGGACTCACCGGATTCCTCCGGAAGTCGAGAGCCGTCTCCCGGAGGAGGAGGTTGCACCGGAACCCCAACCCGGGGAATACGTGGTATTCCTCGCGCACTTTGAGCGTGGGTTTGGGCTTCCGGCTAGCCCCTTCTTCCGCGACTTCCTCGACACTTACAACCTTCAACCTCACCATCTTCCCGCCAACGCCATTATGATGCTCTCGGTCTTCACCACCTACGCGGAGGCATACCTCGGCATATAGCCATTTTTGGATCTCTGGGCCAAGTATTTCATTCTTCGCCGCCAAGCCATCCCCAACCCGGATAAGAAGATAAAAGACTTAGTCGATTGCGGAGCGGCCACCATCATCCCTCGCGCGGACTCCGGATTCCCTATAGTCAAGGGACTAGAGTCCTGCCGGAAGTGGCAGCGCAGCTTCTTCTACGTGAAGAACCGGGAGCAGTCGGGAGATGGTCCGGGATCCTCGAATCCGGACTTCATCAATCTGCCGGAGTTTGTTATTGGTCCTCCGCGCGAATTCCGTCTCTGGAAGCAGCTTCCCGATAACGACGAGGTCAATTGTATGCACGACGTTCTGAACGTGCTAAACGAGAAGATGACCGGCGATGATCTCCTGCGTTGCTTCATCATTCGCCGCGTCTGCCCCCTTCAAAACCGAGTGCACAAGATGTGCCATATGGCCGGGAACCTAGACCCTACCCGGACCAGTATCTTTGGGCTAGATCACGCAGGGGTCGTCCGTCGCGTTCGAGCTATTGCCCGGACGGAGATGACGGATGACTACTCTTGGGGTGTCATTGGGGGATCCCGGAAAAAACCATGCCAACAGGTGATCATATCTGTCGTTCGTGCATTCGCCTTCGTACATGCGTTCACCTGGACACCGACACGGCCTGATTTGTTTGCGCAGTTGTTCGAGCGTCAAATCGAAGAAGACGCTGTCCACGCCAACGGGACTTACACGCCGAAATTCCCAAAACCGGACGAGATGCCGAGGGAAGACCCCGACGGCGAGGACCATCTCGCCATTCCTTTCGTCAAGGCTGCTGCCCCGGGTAATCCTTCAACCTCAGAGGCAGTTTCCATTTCTTCGGATGATGAGGATGAGATTGACTGCCAGATTCTCGATGTTATTGACGCTCTCCCTCTGAATTGGGCCTCAGCAGTGGTTCCGAAACCGACAACCGGGACCAAACCTGCCGAGAGCCGGAAGTGCGCGGCTTCCGACACCGAGGGGGCCGATAACTCCGGCAACCCCCCCAAGAGGAGCAAGCCGAGTAAGCAAACGACCGAGAAGCCTGCTCGGCGTCGGCAAAGGGGTCCTCCCACTGTGGATTCCGGGTATGTTTTCCTTGCCTTATGTTATCTGACTTTGTTTTCTCCACAACTATTACTAAGACACTTCCTTTCAGGGATGCGCTCGAGCTCCCGTCACCTGCTGTTCCTCCTCCTCCCGGGACTCGGACTCCCAGCCCGGCTCGGGCTTCTCCTTCACCTCCTCGCCCTTCTACTCGGGGAAGTGAGCCTGCCGCCTCCGGTGCCGCACCGGCTACCGTTGTGACCCCGGATGCACATCCGGTGATCGACGAGACCCCGGTGCAGGCCACGACCACCTCGGGAGAAATTCTTCTTCCGGAGAGTCCGCGCCGGGTGCCCGGGCTTGAGACAGAGATCCTTAGCCCTCGCCGGCAACCCGCGGCAAGCGGCCCCTCTCGGCCAGCCGCGACCAAGACCATCTCGGAGAAACAGCCCACAGCCTCCTCCCGGCCAGCTGATCAACCTCCCTTGAAGTCTCGTGCCAAGGTTGCTGGACAGAAAATACCTTCTGCCCCGCCTGCAGCTGCCCCGACATCCTCGGCCCGCGACTTGGTGCTGCGCACGGGTACGTTTTCATCGTTACCACCGCCTCCCGCCGAGATCCCTACTGCTGCCTTGCGGATGTTGCGAGCAACCGTCAGTTCCTTTGTACCTTCAGGATTCCGGGACGCTGTTGCTACTCGCGCTGCCGGCGGCACCGGCATACAGGTTGTTGACGAATACAACCAGGCCTGGCTTGCCGCCGACGCCTCCGAGACTGCAGGAGACTTGCACGCTGCAGGCCCAAGCCGCAACGCTCAAGCCCTGCACGCTCTCCAGGTGGCCGCGTTGGATGTTACTCGGGTGACCGAGGTAAGCTTGTTCTCTTTCTTTTATCAAAAAATACTTGTTCCTTCCACCACCACTAGTCCCCGAGATTGGTGCTTAGTGCTCTAGATTCCACCGAATAGCAGATCACTAGGCTCCAATATTAGAGAAAGTTGCAGGACTCGGACACCGAGTCCCCGAGATCTTCCCAACCGGGTAGGTTGCTTCAAAATTTGCTCCATCACCACTAGTCCCCGAGATTGGTGCTTAGTGCTCTATATTCCACCGAATAGCAGCTCACTAGGCTCCAATCTTAGAGAAAATTGCAGGACTCGGACACCGAGTCCCCGAGATCCTCCCAACCGGGTTCCTTACATCTTTTCCAGACTAATTCCTCCTTCTTTGTCTTGATTTCAGGAGTGCAGCCAGAAACGCCGCAACATCTTCAACCGGGTTCTTGCTGACCTCGGTCAGTCCAAGAAGTGCGAGGAGCGCCTCCGGGAGGAGCGAGACGCCGCGCGCAAGATCTCGGTAGACCAGAAGGCTGCCCTTGCCACCGCGCAAGCCGAGATCGCGCGACTCAACGGCGAGCTCGACAAAGCCAAGGCTGTCGCGACCGAGCTGAAGACGCGCTTCATTGAGGCGAGCAAGAAGCAAAAAGAAACCTTGGACCAGTCCGAGGCGCGCGCGCACCATGCCGAGACCGGGCTGGCTCTCCTCCGGTCACGATCTGATACTTGGCTCTCCGAGCTCACTGTATTGAACCTGGATCTGAACAGTAAGTGGATCGACATCCCTCTTCTCTTGTTGCTTCCTTTCTTTGCTGTTGTTTTTCTTATGAGCCAGCCGTTTGACAGCTCTTCTTTTTAAAGGGGAATTTGAGCACTCCCGGGAGGCTGCTGTTCTTGCCGTTGCTGCCGCCCGAGAGAAGCGCGCCGGGAAGGGTCCTGCCTCGGAGGTCTGGGACATCGAGGATCATCTCACCGCTCTGAAGGCCCGGATAGTACCTCTTCGGTCTATCGGGACTGAACTGCTCAGCGCTTCGGTCCACGTCCACGGCGCACTATGGCCGAGTATCCGCGGGACGCTCTCGATTCCCGAGCTCGCGAGCGCACTTCGGGGTGCCGGGAGGCGCATCCACGCCTGGAAGCGTTCCGGTGCGCGGGCTGGCGCCGACCAGGTCTTGACCCAAGTACTTAGCTGGTACGAAGGTCTTGATCTGGAGGCGATCCAGCGCCTGCGGACGGTTTCTCCGTGGGTCGCCGATCCGGAAAAGGTACAGCGCCGACAAGAGGTGGCGCACCGCATCGCCTCGTGGGCCAGCATCCGTGCCTTCACCGCCAGCGCCGTTCCTTCTGACTCTGAATCAGATTATGAGGACGACGAAGATACCGGCGCTACCGGCGACGCGGAAGAGGAGACTCCGGAAGAAGACGATGCCGCCTCCGGTGCCGCGCCCGAGACCGTGGTTCCCCGGGATGCTGCGACTTCACCGAGACCCGAGGTCTCCCAGACCGAGGTGCACCCCGACGCCCCGAGTAGTGCTGCCGGAACTGAAGCCGAAGTCGCCCGCTGCTGCTCTTGCTGCTGCTGCTCCCGAGGCTGCTGCTCCCGAGGTCTCCGTCGAGAAGCCGACTTCCCCTACCGCTTGAAAAAACTTAAGAGTAGATTCGTTAAATCCCCGGGATGCCGGGTGCAAGATGTATCGCATACTTATACTATTTCCGTTTCGTAGTAAACTACCTATTCGAACAACTTATGTCAATGTATTCTGTTATGAGTTCCCGAACTGCCTTTCATGTTTACCGTACTTAGGTAGTTTCTGCTCTTGTCTACCATTTCAGCGTTCGACAGTCGAGTCACAAAACTCCACATACGGCATACATTACTTAAAACAACCCGAGTTCCGGCTAACCGAATTCCCGACATAAACAACAACTAAGTTAGTAAAAAACAAGCATGCCGGACAAGTTCCTGCTCCAAGTCCCCGAGACCATTTTCGTGTTTCCCACCTTCCCTCTCTTTGCTCTTGACTACCATTTCGGCGTTCGTCAGTCGAGTCACAAGATGATTTCACATGACATACATTACTCTGACTTTGAGAATCGGACTCGGAACTTTCCCGGCATGCACACAATATAAAAGATAGCTATCCGGCAGTCCCCGGGTTCCTTCCCGGGATGCCGGTACAAAACAATAAATAAACTTGACGAAACGAAATTAAAATGAGCATAGAATTAGGCAGTCCTCGGGTTCCTCCCGGGGTGCCTTACTTCCATAAATACTGAAAATTGAGATACAACATACACTGAGCCCTTTATGTGTAAAAGGGGCGAAGTAGAGCTACGTTCCATGGACGCTTGGTTTCCTCACCGGATTTTTCCATTACACCTTTCCTAGCCTCCTGTGCATCTACAAGGTAATAAGAATCATTGTGCAATGCTCTGCTTATCACAAAAGGTCCCTCCCATGGAGGTGAAAACTTATGCATTCCGGCCGTGCGTTGGATGAGCCTCAGCACCAGATCACCCTCCCGGAACACCCTCGGGTGTACTTTCCGGCTATGATAGCGACGGAGGTTCTGTTGATAAATTGCAGACCGAGATAGTGCCAATTCTCTTGCCTCTTCGAGTAAATCTACATCATCTTCTCGGGCCTCCTTTGCCTCGGTCTCGGTGAACATTGTCACTCTCGGGGAGTCATACTGTATGTCGGTCGGGAGTACTGCCTCAGCACCGTATACCATGAAGAATGGCGTGTAGCCGGTAGATCTATTCGGTGTAGTCCGGAGACCCCATAACACCGCCGGTAACTCCTCTATCCAGCATCCTGGAGTTCTCAACAGTGGTTCGATCAAACGAGCTTTGATACCGGCTAAGACTAAGGCATTTTCTCTCTCGACTTGCCCATTTGCTTCCGGGTGTGCGACTGATGCTACATCCAGCCGGATTCCCTTCTCAGCACAAAATCGAGCGAATTCCCCCACAGCAAACTTGGTGCCATTATCCGTGATAATGTTGTGCGGGTATCCGTATCTCAAGATGATGTCTTTTAGGAATTGCACAGCGGTGTGTCCATCGCACTTCCGGATTGGCTTGACCTCTATCCACTTGGTGAACTTGTCCACCATCACCAGTATATGTGTCATATTGCCTCTCGCCGGCTTGAACTGACCGACCATATCCAAACACCACACTGCGAATGGCCAAGTGATGGGGATTGTTTTTAGTGCTGACGCCGGCATGTGTATCCGGTGAGAAAATCTCTGGCATCCTCCACACTTCTGAACAATATCTTCTGCTTGCTGCAATGCAGTGGGCCAGTAGAACCCAAGCCGAAACACCTTTGCCACCAGGGCCCGGGATGATGCATGATGTCCACACTCCCCCTGATGTATTTCCACCAGCATCTCTTGTCCTTCTGCCGGTTCCACACACCTCTGGAGTACCTCAGTAACACTCCTCTTGTATAGCTCTTGATTGATGACAGTGTATGCTTTTGATCTTCGCATTATCTGCCTGGCTTCCACTTCATTCTCCGGGAGGGTTCCTTCCAAGATATAAGCCATAATGGGATGTGCCCATTCCGGAACAGGTCTAACCGGGAATATGGGAGCGTCTATATCCATTGGTTCTGCCGACATCACCTCTATCATCATCTTCCTTTGCCTCTCTGAGCACTGGGACGCAGTCCCCGGGTTCGATGTTATGCTCCCGCCATCTACTTCCATGGGTACTGCATCTGAACCAGGCTCCTTGGGGACGAAGATAGAATCTGACTCGGGTGATGGTTGAATAGATGGTTTCCTCAAATGCTCCAAGGCTATCCCGGGTGGGATGGCATCCCGAGATGACCCTAGCTTGGACAAGACATCTGCTGCTTCGTTTTCTCCTCTGGGTATATGCTTGAACTCGCATCCTTCAAAAAATCCGGATATTTTCTGCACATGAAACCTGTATAAGGCCATGTTTGCATCGAGGGCATCCCAATTCCCCGACACCTGTTGTACTACGAGGTCGGAGTCACCGAAACACTCTATCCGGCGGATGCCGATCTCCTTGGCGACGTTCAGTCCATGAACCAAGGCCTCATATTCTGCGACATTGTTGGATGCCCGAAAATGAATTTGCAGCACATACTTCAGTACATCTTGTTTTGGGGAAGTGAGGACCACTCCTGCACCCAATCCGATCTTAGCCTTTGAGCCATCGAAATGCATCCTCCAGAAATTGTAATCCGGCATCGGAGGTTCATACTGCATCTCGGCCCAGTCCACCAAAAAGTCTGGCAGCGCCTGCGACTTGATGGCATCTCGTCTCTCGTACGCCGGAGCGTATGGAGACAACTGGATGGCCCATTTGGCTACGCGGCCGCTAGCGTCCTTGCAACCGATGATCTCGGCGAGAGGAGCTTCGCATACCACTGTGATCGGGTGTTCCTGAAAGTAGTGCTTGAGCTTTGTCACTGCCATGTATACCCCATACGCCATCTTCTGGTAGTGCGGGTAGTTTTGCTTGGACTCCGAGATCACCTCACTGAGGTAATACACCGGCCTCTGTATCAGCTTGCCCCCTTCCTCCCTTTCTACAACCATTGCTACACTGACTACTCGGTTGGTTGCGGCAATATACAACAGCATAGGTTCCTTGGGTAACGGGGATGCCAACACAGGTGCTGTTGAGAGCATTCTCTTCAAATCGTTGAACGCCGCGTCAGCCTGCGGGGTCCAAACAAACGTCTTGCTCTTCTTCATCAGCTGGTACAGAGGCAAGGCCTTCTCCCCAAGTCGGCTCACAAACCGACTTAGGGATGCAAGACACCCGGTAAACTTCTGCACGTCCTTGAGACGTACGGGCAATTTCATGCTCTCGATAGCACGAATCTTACCCGGATTGACTTCAATCCCCCGGCTTGAGATGAGGAAGCCGAGTAACTTCCCTGCCGGTACACCAAATGTGCATTTATCCGGATTCAACTTCATCCGGAATCTTCTTAAGTTCTTAAATGTTTCCCTCAGATCATCTATTAGTGAGGCTTTTTCTTTTGTTTTTATGACTATGTCATCGACATAGACCTCGGCATTTCGGCCTATTTGGTCATGCAAACATTTCTGCATGCATCTTTGGTATGTAGCACCAGCATTCCTCAAACCGAAAGTCATGACACGATAGCAATAAGCCCCATAAGGGGTAATGAAAGCAGTTTTCAATTGATCATCCGGATTCAAGGGTATCTGGTGAAAACCAGAATAAGCATCTAAAAAAGTCAAAAGCTCACTCCCGGCAGTGGAATCTATAACTTGATCTATCCGGGGCAATGGAAAGGGATCCTTCGGGCAGGCTTTGTTGAGGTTGGTGAAGTCGATGCACATGCGCCACACCTTAAGCAGGAGGGGGTCATCCTTCTTCTTCTCCACCAGGACCGGATTCGATATCCAATCCGGGTGCAGCACCTCCATTATGAATCCAGCGGCCAGCAGTATAGCCAGATGCTCCATGACCGCGGCTCTTCTTTCATCCGAGAGGCGCCTAGTCGGCTGCTTCACCGGCTTCGCATCCGGTCTAACAAATAAAGAGTGCTCAGCCAACTCCCTCGGGACGCCTTGCAGATCGTCACTTGACCACGCAAAAGCATCCCGATTCTCACGGAGAAAGTCGACGAGCTCGCCTTCCTATTTGCTGTCCAGGTTGCTGCCAATGATAACTTGGCGCTCCGGGTTGCGAGGGTCTACACCCACCTTCTTGGTCTCTTTGGGGGGCTGAAATGACGCACCCTGCTCCGGGTTCACCATCCCGGGCATTCCGAGTTGGGAGGTCTTGGCCATTGCCACCACTTGCTGGATCCTCTTCTTTTCTTCCGCGATCACCAGAGACTCAGCCAAGCACGACCCCGCCGAGGCACACTCCATGGAGCGCTTGTGGTCTCCCGAGATGGTGATTACACCGTTAGGTCCCGGCATCTTCATCTTGAGGTAGCCCACATGAGTCGAGATCATGAACTTGGCGAGGGCCGGTCTACCGATCAGTGCGTGATACGGGCTCTCGAGGTCCACGACCTCGGACTCCAAGCTCTCGGTTCGGCAGTTCTCCCGAGTTCCGAATAGCACCTCCACCCAGATCTTTCCCATGGGCGAGCAAGAGACTCCAGGCACAATGCCGTGGAAGGTTGTCTCGGTAGGCAGCAGGGTGTTCATGGATACTCCCAGCGTCAGCATCGTGTCCTTGTACATGATGTTAATGGCACTGCCATTGTCAATCAGAACCCGGCTGAAGCGGACGTTGAGGTTGGGTCCGACAAAAGTTGGGTCTACCACCAAGGCATACGCTCCCGGCTTAGGCATAACTCGGGGGTGATCCTTCCGGCTCCATGTGATCTCCATCTCGGACCAGTGCAAAAATTTGAGCACCGCCGGGATCACAGCATTCACCTCTAGTGCACGTTGCCGCACACTTTTACGGTCGGTGGGTTCGGTCACGAAGACCACATAGCTCTGATGTGCCTCCCGGTAGTTGCTCTGCTGGTGTCCGGCTTGGTTACTGGTGCCTGCGCCGTTGTCGTTCCGGGTATGCACCATATTCACTGGCCGAGGCGGGGGTCCTCTCGGAGGAGGGGGAAGTCGAACAGCATTGGCTCCCGATGTCGGAGGAGGGGGTCTCGGGATATTGGGCCGAGATGCCGGAGCACTCTGCCGAATAGCTCCCGAGCTGCCTTCCTGCAACGTGTGCTGATACCAACTGCACTGTCGAGTAGAGTGGTTTGCGGGTTTGTTGGCCTCCAGAGTATGGTAGCAGCATGGCTTGTTCAGCATCTCTTCATACGTCAGGGGCTTCTTTTGTTCCACCCAAGTCTTTTGCACCTCCTGACTCTGACCCCAAGCCGGGCCACTTGTCTTTTGACGCTGGCTGTTGCCGGCATCCTCCTGCTCCCGGGTCATTGCTGCGACGTGCTGTGCGGCATGGTGGTACTCGGGCTGATTCCTCTTGTGGCCGAACTCCTGGCGATCATGGCTCCTGCTCGGTCCTGAACGCTGAGGTCCCGCATTCCTCCTGTTGGAGTCACCGACATCCACCAGGGGCTGCATGGGATCTCCAAGCGTATAGGTATCGGCGATGCGCATGGTCTCTGCCAAGGTCGTTGGCATTTTTCTTTGCAACTTCTGCCACAGCATTGAGCCATGCCGGCAGCCTTGTGCAAACCAGGAGATGGCCTGTGCCTCCACGACTCCTTCGCAAGAGTTGCGAATATTGCTCCACCGGGTAAGATACTCCCGGTCAGTCTCGTTGCTCCTTTGCCTACAGATGGCGAGCTGTTGAGGCCTGTTGGGCCTTTTGTACGTGCTGGTGAAGTTACTGATGAATGCTTCCTCAAAGTCTAACCAGCAGTCTATGCTGCCAGTTCTCAGGTTGTTCAACCATATCCGGGCTGGTCCTTCCAGCATCTGCGGTACATAACGTACCGCCCATCGTCTATTTCCACCGGCTATGCTTACTGCAGTTACATAGTCGGTTAGCCAGTCCTCCGGCTTCTTGCTGCCGTCATAGGTCTTGGCCCCCCTGTTGAGCTGAAAGTTCCGAACAGGTGGTTCCCGCATGATCCTAGGTCCGAAGCAGGCAGGTCCCGGGGGTCCCTGCTCTTCCACCAACTCGGACTGGTGAATCCGGTCGAGCCGGAATCTGGCATCTGCCGGGTTTAGCTGCCTGGTTCCTATCCGAGATCCCAAAGGGTTCTCGTCCGGCTGATACCCGAGCTGCTGCAGCCTGGAGTTGCCATCATTGAGCCTGTCCTACACATGGATTGCGGCCTGCTGGGGAACAGAGACGACCTCCCTCTGCGGGTTTCCCTGAACGTGAGGAGGATTCCGGGGTGGATTACCACGGCCAACCGGGTTATTGTTTCCTACACCCAGGTTACCATCCCCACGGGTACTTCCCGCCTGTCCCGAGTTACGCTGTCCGGCCTGCCCGGCTTGCTGGATACCGGCGAAGGCCGGGTCATAGGTCTGTAGCTGCTTGTTCTTCCCGGAACCTCGACTCCGGCTCCGGCTCTTGCCCTTGCTCTTGCTTCTGCTCGGATGAGGGGAAGAGGCCTCCCCGTCCGACCTCTGGCCATTGGGTCTGGCTGAGTGTACGTGGGACCCTGCTCCGGGGTTCTTCTTCTTGAAGGCCTGATTCTGACGGTTGGCCTCAATCACCAACTCGGTTACCCGCTCCTGCTGCTTGCGCAGGGCCCTAAGAGTTTTCGCCGGTGAGCTGTACACCGGCTTCCCTGCTGAAGTCCGACTTCCTGTTTGACTGGTGGTGGCTCCACCAGCCAGCTCCTCATTCACCATTCTTCCTTTCTTGCGCAGATCCGCGATGCGCTTCTCCCGGGAGTCTATCTTAAGGAATCCGTGAGCTGCATTGTACTCCCGGAGGCTAGCATTGAGCTCGCGACGGATCTCGGCGATCTCCTGCGCTTCGGCGAGTAGCAACCTCCGCTGCTCCTCCAAGTCAGCCGAGGTGGCCTGGGTATCCGCCTCAGCAGCCACAGGTATAGCCAACTTGGCCACCAGCCCCGAGAGGGGATCCGGGCGACGCCGCGGCTGGGACGGCTGTGGATCACCATCTCGGGCCGCAGGTCTTTCCTGCGGGGGTTTGGCCAAACGGGGGTGGCCGTCGGTATCGCCGTCAGCGTCCTGGTACTCCTCCTCCGTTGCCCCGACCATCATCACCGCGACGGAACTCGGGGGGCGACCGGCCCGAAGACCCCGAGCAGCGCAGAGCATGGGAGGGTCCTCAGCTTCCAGGACCACGTCCGGGTAGCTACAGACAACCTCTGTGGCGACATAGGTGGTGAAACCACCAAAGTCAATGAGACATCCGTTCACCGGAAACGGTCTGTTCCGGAAGCACCCTGCGTTGTCGCAGACGAAGTTCATCTCCCCTAGCCTTACGACCAGGCCAGAGAGAACCCGAACCTCGAAGTGAACAGGGGAGCCCGTCCGGATGTGTACACCAGCCAACGCCTCTGTGTGCCCCACGGTGGGCGCCAACTTTCGTGGTGGTGTCACGGCAGATGCCATAGGATGGCTAATTTGTGGGGCCGATGGACGTTGGTGGATCCGGGGAGGGATAGCGAGCTGAAGAGCTCACACGGGGAGGATCCCGGTAAAACCGAGATCTCACAGGAACAAGAAACAAGATCAAAGTACGAAGGGGAAGATCTAACAAACAAGAACAAATGCATGAAGGCACACAACACACACACGATATACCCAGGTTCAGGGCCCTCGTGAGGAGGTAACACCCCTACTCCTGCCTTTCCTCTCTATATATTTGTGGCACAAGAGCTACAACTTGCTACAAGATCTCTCAAAGGGAGGAGTACATGAACTAGATGAACTCAAGGTGAGAAGGAGTAAATGCACTATGAGTAAATGTGACTATAGCTTTGGCTCTCAAGTTGGTCGTCGTCTCCACTGAAGCAGTTATGAGCCCTTTTATAGGGTCTCGGCCAGGAGGGCCGGTAACCCTAAGATGGCCTGGCCCCACCGGATAGGTCTAGCCGGCATACCGTTACCGGCTACCGTGACCTAGTCGCCGCGCTATCCGGCGTAGCCCCTTCGTCATCACATCAGCGAGGACAGCAGACGCCGTCCTGGATCATCATTGTCTCCCTGTCAGAGACAGGACATGTCTTTGCCCATCCCGGGTAGCCTTTTCCGGATTGCCGGGCTAGGCATGTCAGGTCTTGTCGTACCGTTGTCGTACCGGCTGACGCGCTTCCGTGTCAGGCGGGAGGTGACCATGCTTCCGTGTCAGACGGGAGGTGACCATGCTTCCGTGTCAGACGGAAAAGTAGTTCCTCCCGCATCATGCGGAAAAGCCTGCTACAGACCGTTGACGGTCGACCGGGATCATTCACACCGGCTACCTATGCCTGTCTCCGTGAACCCCTCCTGCACAAGATCAAGACTGAGATAGAGGCTCCGGTTAGTACTTACCCGGATCCCCTATCCGGTGAAACCGAATACCTCTCCTTCCGGGACTCTTCTCGGAGCCCGAGGACCGTGATCCTTTCCGGTGGCGTCCGAGCTTGCCCGTGGATGAGCATCTCTAGGCCTAGCCTCCCGAAGATGTCTTGGCCTATCAGCAAAGACATCTTCGAGAAGCTAGTTCTTAGAGGAACCATCCGATGATGCTTATACTGCCATTGTGAAGGCTGGGGGAGTCTATTTATAGTTGCTATAGCTGACCCTTGCGCCTGCCAGGAGGCACTTTGCACTCTACCCGTGCTCAAGGGTCAAGCTGCCCTTTCAGCACACTAGGAGGTGTCCCTTGCTCTCGCCAAAGGTCATGTACTGTTGGTATTTTACTGAATTATACCGGGATCTGCCCCTACCTGGGGGGCAGCCCCCCGACAGCATCTGTAAAGCCGTTAGGTCAATACGTCATCACAGAGGCTGGATGTATTTGGTACTTCTTGATATCAATAAATTCCCTTTATCTAAAAAAGTAAAATTCAGATTGAGCTGATTTTTTTTTATAAAAAATAGTTTTTCTGCCCGTAGCAATCGCACTGGCATTTTACTAGTATCTCTACTATATAATACAGCCAAAGATGTCCGGTACGTCACGCCGTTTTTGCATTTTAGTCCCTCAGAAATCCGGTAATGAACCCGCAATCTATAATTTATCTGGAACCAAACCGTTCTTTTCACAAATTCATCGCTGTGTTCTCCACTGCTCCTCGTGCACGGAACTCCGCCGCCGCCGCCAGAGCCGGTCCCCGGCGGGGGACGGGGACCAACGCAAAGAATCCGATCCTACACGATTTCTTCAGGATGACAGCGTTTTCAGTCGTCCTGGACCTCAGATCCGTGGTTCAACACCAGGATTTGCTTCAGGTGGTGTCGTCCTCAAGAAAAATCAGGTCGATCTGCTGTGTGGCTGGTCCACCATGGTAGTCTCCTCACCATGCTGGAGTTCCTTCGGCTGGTTCGGCGTTGCCGTCAGCATTTTCTTGAGCATTAGTAGATGGTGTGCTGGCCGGACTTTGGGTTGCAGCATGCACGAGCGACAGAGGATTCCTCGCGGCTTGTCCCCATAGTCCAATCCATTCGCGTTCTTTTTTTTCTCCCCAGCCCCACAGGCCGCAGCCGCAGCAACTGTCCGCTTCCATCTCCACCACGCACGTTCAAGCGAGGAATCAGGGCCACAGCCATGTGCCTGCGAGCGAGGTGACTTGAGAGTTCCCTGTCAAATCCTGGTAAGAAGTGGAAGAAAGGGGAGGGAAGCGGCCGGCCGCGCCGTAGAGCTGCAGGCGGCCCCGTGTAATCAAGTTAATCTACTCCGTCCTTGGGGAGCGATAGCGGAGAGCAGGGGTAACCAGACGACGAGGGGCGAAGAAGGGAGAGCGTAACGGCGTACTGGAGCTCAGCGCACCTCCAGCAGCTGGACAGCGAGAACGGGAACAGTGATATTGAACGGAGGGGGCATAGAAGGGAGCATCGCCACCGGTACTCTGTGGAGCATCGCCAAGCCCATTCATTTGCTTGGATGTAACTAAAAGTTGTCGAGGTTTTCCATGGTCGCGGCCTCGTGGGGGTTCAGACTTCAGAGTAGTACGCTTGGATGGTTGGGTTGTGGCTTTATTTCGTTTGATTGGATGTAACTCAAAACTGAATGAAGATTTTCAGTGAGTGATTCTTCTGTTTGATGTACAAACTATGCTCTTTTTTGGATGATCTAACATGTATACTGGGTTTGTCTGAAGAAAATGGTAGGCCGGCAATTAGTATGTATTTGGAATTGCACGATTTAACTCTCTGTTCATGCTGCATGTTTATATGCAACTCTCTCACTTGCTTCCTCTCTTTTATATCTCTCACTTTACTCTATCTTCTCATATACTTATCTGCTCTCAACTGATGCTGGAACATCTTATTTCATTCTCCGGTAGATTGGATTAGTATTCTTGGCAGTGGCGAATAACTGCAATCATCTCCTTCGCAGCTTTAAATTGTTTAATAGTTATTAACACGACAAAACACTCTAAATGGCATGTTCTTCTGAAAGCTTTATACTTAGTAAATTGTTGTTATTCTATTATTAGATCTCATGTTTTTCATTAAACCCACAATATCTTATCTATGTGGCAACATGATACTGTTGGGGTTCAGTTAGCAGTAATCAAGCATGTACTTGCTTTCATGACGTATAACGCTCATGATTATTTTCTAGTTTCAATCTAGCATTAAGTAAATGGTTGGGAGTTAGAAACTGTTTTAGTACATGATCATATGGACACTACCACATATTTAGGTTTGGTGCTAGATGATCAGATGGATCATCATCTTACTCTATATAGTTTAGTATTTTATATGAAGGACTAAATCCCACCGCTTGAGTGCACAAGCTGACATGGATCATTCCATAACGGATATATAATTGAGTACAAAATTAGTCATTTTTGGGTTAGCTCAGGATTTATTCATAACCCGGCCCCTCTGTATGTTCACTTTCCTTTACTTTTCATTTTACTAAATTAAGTTCGCACATGGTACTTTCTCGCTAATAGATTGCTCATTAGTCTTTACATTATTCTTACAAGTCATAGCACTCGATACATCATTAAGCATGGTTGCGTGTGTGCTTTTATGGAACACTCCAAGTTGACAGGATGGTCGAGTGTGTGCTTTGATTCCACGACGAATCAAATTAAGGGCAGAAGAAAATGACATGAAAACCGTTCCTAATTTCAGTCTCTCAAATCTCAGGTGACATTGTTCTACTACACAGACTATGTTTATATATGCAGAGTAGCAGTCGGAATAATTTGATGATATAGAGAGATAAAGTGAAGGACATAGATGCATGGTGTGAAGGAGCAAGGCCATTAAATTCAAAAGATGATTTATGTGAGTTTATTTATCATGATTAATTAATGGAACATATGTTGTTTTAAACCGCATTATTTATGTAAAATGAAAAATACTTCTCTATATGTGCAAGTTTGCTTCTATACTGATAACCGTCTTTGCTGCAATGAGGTACATTATTTACCAAGTTGCTCATATGCATTAGCATTATTTAACTGATAATGTCATTCTTCAAGATGGCAGGCAAGGTAATGCTGATTTTGTACTTGAACTTTGAGCTTGGGTCTCAATTTGATGAGACCATGTGATATGTTATTGTTGACAAGATAACCAGATAAATATGCAACTTTCTATTAATTTCTAGAATTGATTATGCATTTGTAGGTGCACCTATTGGCAGTATAGTGACCTTACTCTTACCATATTTGGATAAACCTAGAAAGTTATTTGGTTTGAAAAAATAAATCATTAAATTGTTTCATAAGCAACCGTAGGCTGTAGCAACGCACGAGCATTTTGCTAGTCAGAAATAATATACAAAATATGCAGCATAATTGGCCTCAATTTTGGAAAGTCAAACAACAAAATATTTATAGAAGGAAAAGCAAGAATGGAGAAGCATACACATCACCGAGAGTCACTTGTGCTCGTCTATGGAACTTGTATGGAGAACAACTGTCAGTTCCACATCCTTGACAGTTGACACAAAAGGACTCGTGGAAGGAAAAAATAGCAAGATAGAACTTGGTGGACACAAACCTAGCACAAGAAACATCGCTTTGGCCTGGCATTCAATTCATATTAAAAACCAAAGCAAACTTTCTTATTCCTTTCAGACTGAGAGCCTTAAATCAAAGCTAATTATGACATAGCAAAAGAAAACTTTGAACAAGCATTTCACAATAGATGAGCACAAGATTAAATAATCATGTGATGCACCATTGTTCAACATCAACACCCAAATGGTAAAGTGAAAGATGATGCATAAAAACAATACAATTATAGTATGCCTGCAACAATCTTAGTTCGTCTGAGCTTCTCTCTTGTCCTCTCACCATCTCACACTATTCACCCTTTCAACATACATTTTTTTTCCAATCCATTGAATCAATGCTAAAACATGACAGGAACCATGTCAAATATGAACATCAATAGATTTTTCCTTGTCACATGAGGAGGCAGGTAGAAGCACAGAGGAGCCTGCAAGAAGACAACTATCAGGAGGAAACAAGAAGGATCTAGATTGTTACATTTGACAAACTAAGACAAATAACCTGACATTGCTAGTTAAGCTGCAGGTACTGATATTACATATATGAACACAGGTTTCGCACAATGACTCAATCCAGATAAAGTTACATTTGCTTGCGTTAACTGCATCATATACTTCATATGGCCCTCCATACGGAATGTGGTAAAATCATGTATCCATCGTTTGCTAGGAACACTTCATAATTCTTTATGGAAAATTTATTTACATGTATCCATCTCATAATTAAGTAGAAATTTCACAGTTTCACAAAACACAGAAATTAACCACTTAGGCATCTTTTAACATTTAGATAATAGTACATACCACTGAATCAAAATGGATGCAAATTAACAATAGCAAAAGGATATGTTAGAGTACAGACTATAGTTTAGATCATCTAGAGGGCTAATTGACCTATCCAAAATTAAAAAATGTTAGGCCAAGTAGTACTGTAGTTCAATGTTGTATAACTGTTTTACTTGTAACTTCTATTTTCTTGTATGTACGGTTCTCGGGAAAATGCAGAAAGACATAAATCACAACAAGACTGAAATAAAAGGAGTATTGGATAGTTTACTTGGATGACAATCTGGGGAGTGCAAAAAGCATTTCTGCTTTGAATACATCTTCCAGGTTGCCAAGAACCATCTCCTTTCCAAGATCACAAACTCTACGGATAACAGCTAACGTGCAATCAAATTTTGAGAAAGTGTTAATTGCTGCTAATAACCTGAGCTTGTACTGTTGGTGAGGTAACCAATCCAGCCAGTACTTGAAGGGTGACGTGTGAGAAGTCATCCGACATCTTAAGGAAGCAACCAGCCGCAAACAACGATGCTTTGACCCGCCGAAGGAGAAGAACCATGATTCGGTTGTAAACAATCAAAATGTACCTACTATCAAAATGTAGCATGTATTGCAATATCTTTTATGCTAATCACTATCCTGATTGATCCTACAAAGCATAATCAGAATCATGGATCCTAATTCTATAAAGCATAAACCAGTCATGGAGATTATTACTGGCACGGACCTCTGCGGCATCGGAAGAGCGGAGGCCAGAGAGGATGAGGGAGTTGATGTGGACGCTGTCCTTGGGTGAGGTCTGCGAGGCAGCCGAACATCCTCAGTGTGAGCGTCCTGGCCCGCGCGCTCCTCACCGCGGCTCTATGCGCCACGACGACCTTCCGTAGGATATGAACGGGCTCCAGCGCCGTCCAACCACCGCCCTTGGTTCGTAGGAGGGCGCGAACAACTCAAGAACTGTTATGTTGTACCAATCTGGTAGGATTACCCATTTAGATATATGTGAATTACTTGTACATGAGGTTAGCTGGGACAGGAGGTTAGCCCTGATACGTGATCATGAGAGAATCTCTAAATTACCACATAGCAACTACCATAGGCAATGCATATGCAATACATAAATCTTCACATAACATATTGAAAGCAGTCAGAAATCCCGAATCCGGTAGATGCGATCATGTCAGTCACATGCGGGCCGTTGAGCATGCCAATCACCAATGTAACAGTACCGCATGATCATGTACACATGAGATGAAATAAACAAAAACAGAGAAGACTACAATACATGCTAGAAATAAACCGGGATTCACTATAGAACCAAAAATGCACAAACCACAAAACCCAGGAGCTGAACTAAGAAATATTTTAACCGTATGAAGAGAAATCGGAGTACCCACCAAGCAATGAAACAAAATTCATGCAAAATTGTTATTAAGTAAGCAATTATCCAAAACCTTTGCTGCATAATTGGAGAAGGAGCAGATATAGTCTGGAGATTAATGAAGTTGTTGGCTTTTAACATCACAAAGCCCTTGCTTTGGGTTTGCAGCGCAATGAATTATATGATGTTGGTAATGGAAAATAAACCTCTATGACACAGCACATGCACCATAGCATATATGCTAATTCAACTACAAAGAAATGCATCAACACAGATAACTGAATATGTCAGTTTAAGCACACATATTAATTCAGCTGCTAAAAATAAACACATCAATCAAGATAAGTGAATATACCTAGTTAAGAAGATGTTAATTCAGCTGCGCAAAAAGAAAATATATCAAGCTAACAGCCCAGCTGTAATAATAGACCAAATCAGTTCTGATGACTCATGCAGGCTACAAATAAATGCACTACATCTTCTAAATCCACTTTATATCAGAATGGAACCCATATCTTTCCTGAACTCTACATTCCCCCTGTCCAGAACACCTATAGAGAATAGCTCAAATGAATCCATCTGATGCCCACGAGTATGAATGGAAAATGAAACAAATCCACGAGCTTAACCAAAAATCTATCCCTCTCTAATCTGAAAATGGAAAATAAACCAAAATGCATGAACCTATAGCTTTAAGATACGGTCCCTCTCCCAAAATCCTGAAATCTGAATCAACCTACAACTTTCAGATTTGGTGACCACTTTAGGCACCAAATCTGAATCAACCTGCAGCTGGTGGGAGGCGGACCAGGAGCGGGAGATGCTCCAGGAGAGGAGCGGAAGTGGGAGCCCGAGGAGCCGGAGCCCGAGCCGCTGCTGCTCTGGCGGAGGTGTCCGTGGCCCCCATCCTTGGGTGCCCGAAAGATCAACCGATCTTGTCTGTATGCGAGGTTGAACATCCATGTCCCTCGTGAAAGAGCATTTCCCCTCATGTGTGGTTTTGGTAATTGAATGACAATCTCTATGGACTAATGTTTGCATTGAGATATCATTATAGATCATGTCCATGGGATTAGTGGAGCTCTTGTGTTGAGTGAAGCCTATTGCAAGTATGTCTTGAAGGATTCAAGACATCATATTAGTGAAGAAATGTTGGAAGATACAAAGTTGATCAAAATGTTGATCAACACACAAAGCTACAAGATGTACCAAGAGCGATTATGTATCTCTTGGGATGGTGGGATGTGCAAGACCAAGACCAAGAGAAGTTTCTTGAATAGATCCTATGCTTGGTGCTTGCAATGGATACATGAAGATGAAGCTAAGCGAGACTCTCCCATTGTGAGCATGGGGGGGTATTTGGATAAGTCTTCATCAAGCATGTGCTTGGATGCGCAATCAAGAAAGCTGAACCACTTGAAGAGATCAAGATAGTTTTAATCCAACTCAAGTGGAATGCTCAAGGCAAAGGTATGATCTTGATAGGGCTATAGGATAGATAGGCGTACTATCAAGAGGGGCTCTCAAGTTAGTAACTTGATCGCATCGTTGTGGAGAGCTCAAACCTTTGCATTCTTGGCATATCATATTTCTTGGTTCTAATTTGGCTTTTATGTTGGTGAGGAGATAGATCTTGGTTCATCTCCATGTCAAGCTCTTGTTCATTGAAATCGGTTTTACTTTGGACAACTTGTTGCGTTTTCGGTGGCGGAAATATTGCCGGTTCTACCGTGAGGAAAGTCCCACACCTTGCCATGTGTGGCGATTTTACTCTATTTATGGGATGCAATATTTCCATCTTTTACTCTCTTTTTTGGGTGCTCATCGTCAATATATTTCCAACAAAATTGGTCTCACCTCATTTGGAGTTCATTTGCAAAAGTTATATCAGTTTTCGTGTCGGTGTTTTGCTGATTCGGATTATTGGGGCCGGACATTCCGCTCTACCGGAATTTCTGGTTCCCCAGCTCATCCAAGAAAACGGCTAAGGAAAGGAGAAAAAGGGTTCTGATGCGAGCCGGAAATTGTGCTCGGAAATTTCCGTCTACCGGAATTTCCGAATGCACCCAGAAAGCCCTCCAGTTTTGTGTAAGGAAAGAAGGACTTTTGGTTCTGACTCGAACCGGAAATTGTGCTCACAAATTTCCATATATCGGAATTTCCGAGTGCACCCAGAAAAGCCTTCCAGAAACGGCTAAGGCAAAGTTTGGTTTTGGTTCTGACTCCGGCCGGAATTTCAGCTCGGAAATTTCATGGACTCGGAATTTCCGGTTAACCGGAATTTCCGAGTCTCACTTATACCGGAATTTCCGAGGGTCGAAACAGCCAACGGCTATATTTCCTGTAGGGGTATAAATACCCCTCCCCTTCTTCTTCCCCAGCCAATCCAAGGCAGCACGACTTTCCCGTCTCTCCTACTCCATTGTTGACCTTGGAAAGCTCACTTCCCTCTCAATCCGTCCTTAGATTCTTGCATATTCTTTAGGGAAAGTTGAGAGGAGATCTAGATCTACAATCCTACCAATCCATCTCTCCGATAAGTGAGGGGAATCTAGTGGATCTAGATCTTGGAGTTCCTATGTGGTTCTTCTTCTTTGTTCTTCCTCTCTTCTCCCCCCATAAGCATTAGTTGCTTTTGGTGGGATTTGCGAGTGAAGGATTTGACTCCTTTGTGGTTTCCTTTGTTCTTCCTCTCTGATTCCCCCATAAACATTTGTTGTTTTGTTGTAATTTGAGAGTGAAGGACTTGAGCACTTCCTGTGCTCTTGTCATTGCATTTGCATCGGTTTGAGCCCTCCATGAGGATTCGTGTTGGTGATACTTGTGAGCTTGTTACTCTTGGGTCTTTGGACCCAAGACGCCTTTTGTGGCCGGCCTTTTGTGGCCAAGACCTTTTGTGGTCACTTGAGAGCCCCCAATTAAGTTGTGGATGTGTGGCTCATGAGTTGTACGGGATTCGATCTCCGCCCGAAAGGAGATCAATAGTGGAAGGTGAACTCGCAACCTTTTGTGGTTGAGTTCATCAGGAGAAGAAGGTGAGCCTTTGTGGCATTGCGGCTAACCTGTTGTGGTTGCGCACACCTCTCCAAACGAGACGTACACCCTTGGGTGGAACTCGGGAATACATCCTCGTCTCCGTGTGCCTCGGTTATTTCTATACCCGAGCTCTTTACTTATGCACTTTACTTTGTGATAGCCTTCGTGCTTGAAGTTATCTATCTAGCTAGCTATCATCTTGTTTCTTGTATTTCTTAGCATAAGTTGTTGGTGCACATAGGTGAGCCTAGTATATTATCTAGGTTGTATGCTTGTTAAAGTAAACCTCTAGTTTATTCCGCCTTTATCAAGCATACCAGAATTTCCGGGTCATTCTTGGACCGGATATTCCGGCTCCTCGGAAAAAGTTTTAAATCGCCTATTCAACCCCCCCCCCCCCCCCCCCCTCCTCTAGGCGACGTCTATCCGTTCACCTCGTTACTTATTCTTTGCACCTGACTGAGCTATGAGATGTTTTATAGTTTCCCCAGATTTTTCAATGATAACACCAACCTGAACACATGAACAAAAATTATTAAACAGCAAAGCAACCAAAGCACTCAACGCAACATTATACATGAACCCAATATCTGGAAAGGGAAAATTTTAAAGTGGCATACCCTTTCATTTGGGATATCAATCTTTTTCGTTGTACTTCCACTCTGGTATCCACCATATGAAGAATACTGATGTCATTGAAGGAGATATGTCCTAGAGGCAATTAATAAAGTGTATTTCTTTATCATATCTTGATTGTTCATAAAACGTTTTGTGTCATGCTAAAACTGTATTAAGCAAAAACATTAATACATGTGTGATACATAAACAACCATGTCCCTAGTAGCCTCTACTAAGACTAGTTTTGTTGCGCGATTGATGATCGAGGTTTTCCGATCATGGGGCATGGCGTCGGTCGGCAATGAAAGTCATGTCGTTGGTGGAACGATGTGATGGACTTACCCGTATTTGTAGGACGTAGTCGTTACGCCTTCGACCGTGAGATCAACTCTTATTGTTATCCCTGAATGATACTTTGATCGCACCAAACGTCATATCTTATATAGTATGACAATGATAGGTGATACTTTTGGGTATCGGAAGGGGGTAGTTGAGACGAGGGGTCAATAGCGGGATTTGTTTGTCCGTATAGCCGGATAGATACTCTAGGGCCCACTCGGTGAGATTATGTCTAACGGAGACATGAAATCATAGACGAGTAGAAGATAGTGATGTCGGTAACGAGGTCAGCTAGATATGGAGATATCTAAGAACGATGCTCGGACACGCTAAGTATCGCCATGACAAAAGGTTTAAGACTTAACGTTCAGGTTTGATAGATGAGAGTCATTCGTTATATCACAGGGATTAATTCATGGGGTCCAGGCCTACGAGTTAGTCGTTGATCGGAGAGGAGTCTCAATCATACCTGTTATTATATCGAACCGCTAGGGTAACACACTTAAGGGGTTTCGACAAGACAACCGAAAAGTAAAGAGATCACAAGGAACGTCCCGGGAAGGGTCCGATGGAGATCGGGCAGCGACGAAATAGTTTTTAGAGCTAGAATAAATTATATATAATATTTTTGATATTAATTAGTGTAATTAATGTTCAAATATGATTTATATATTTATTTTCGAATTTATTTAGGCTGGTTTCCCTAAATGGGTCTTTTGGTCGAAAGAAGGCCGAGAAGTGGAAAATTCCTCAAGGGAATTCGGTGGGGGCTTGATGGCCGGCCTAGGTGGGCCAGATGGGTCCCACCAGGGCCGACGCACCTCCTTGTGCCGCACCAGCATGTGGGAATTGTCCCACATTGCCTGACTGGCAAGGTTGCCTCCCCCCGGGAGCCTATATAAGAAGGGGCACCCTTGGCCTTTTAATTCACCAATTAATTCCCTAATTCTCTCTCGATTTCATGATTCCCTTTGTCGGAGTTGCGCCAAGAAGAAAGGGAGTCTCTCCACCATAGCCCGCTGTCGCGCTGATGGTGTTCTTGTCAAGGTCTTCCGCTGCTCGTCCCTGACTGGAGCTTCAGAGGTCGTCGTCTCCACCGTACGTGTGTAACGCCCTGTGAGGTGTTGCGCTAGCGGTGGTGGGAGCTCTACTTCCACTACACGACCTTGAGGCCAGCTTCGTCGGTCTTTATCGTCAATGTTCGCGCGGGAATGTAATCGCGCTTTCGGTCTACAAGGGTATGTATTCCGATCTCTATTGTACTTCTATATCTGCATAGCATAGATCTTGGCTAGTTTAAGGATATCGTTGCTAGGAATTTTTTTGTTTTCTGCACACGATGCCCTTCTGTGGTATCAGAGCCGATCTATCGTAGATATAGCTGTACGCTTTTAGAACCTGTGTTTTGCACGGGGGCATCGTTCCTGCTATTTGCTACCCTCTAGCGTGCACTTGTGATTCCAGCGGCATCGAGTTGATGAAGCGGCCCGGACCGACTTTATGCGTACGCTTACGCGAGAGTGGTTCCAATACTAACATACGGCTTGTACCGTATCTGTGTCTGGCGGGTGTCTGTCTCTCTCTCTCTCTTTAGTTGGTCTTGCATTTCCAATGATGGGCCCGAAAGGTATGCCTAAACATGCAATTATTGGATCGTTGTTGTTGCGCTCGAAACGCGTCACACGAACACGTCCTCGTGTACCCACGGTGCCGGGGGAGATACTCCGCAACTCGCCCCGCGGGAGGCTGGCTTACAACGCGATACGCAAGACAATAAGCCAGCTCTTTTGAGACCAGACGTCCCAGCCCCTCGGGAAGCCCCGTCGGAGGAAAGCCGGCAACGATTGGCTGAGCTAAGCCGGACTTGGCCGCTCTCAGCTCGGTTTTCGATATTCGGCAAGATCTGCGAAATCACCGAACAATGGAAGCAGGAACAAGGTTGAAGGAGACAAAAGTAGGGTTGTATTGATAGGTTGTCGATTGTTTGCTTAATTTCAATCGGCCATCACCTCTCACATATATATGAGGCGGCTGGACTTCCCGTACAAGTTTTGGACTCCTACGCGAATTACAATTCATGGTTTAAGTCGGATTCTATCCTAACTTGGCGGATCCTTGATCGGCTTCGTGCTAGATCCGGACTCCACCTGTCCGTCTTATTTGGAAAGTTGCCTCCTTCTTCCAGCCTGATCACAAAGTTGCCTTCTCTTTTGCCACCTTAGGCCTTCCGCCTTGATACAGGCAAATTGCCTTAAAGAAAGTTGTCTTTTGTCTTCCGCCTTGATCAACGAAAGTTGCCTTTTGCCTTCCACTTGGATCCGGGAAAGTTGCTTATCTCCTTCCGCCTTGATCGGAGAAAGTTGCCTTCTTTAGCCTTTCATCTTGATCGGGGAAAATTGCCTTTTGTCTTCCGATCGGAGGAAGTTGCCTTTTGTCTTCCTCCTTGATCGGAGGAAGTTGCCTTCTTTAGCCTTTCACCTTGATCGCGGAAAGTTGCATTTTGTCTTCCGCCTTGATCGGAGGAA
Organism: Poa annua; assembly: GCA_026929855.1. Taxonomy (NCBI): domain Eukaryota; kingdom Viridiplantae; phylum Streptophyta; class Magnoliopsida; order Poales; family Poaceae; genus Poa; species Poa annua. The sequence continues at coordinate 27,420,389 of CM049428.1, read as the reverse complement.
GTTGCATTTTGTCTTCCGCCTTGATTGGAGGAATTTGCCTTTTGCCTTCCGCCCGGATCAGGGAGAGTTGTCTTCTTTTGCTGGCTTACTTTGACAAAGTTGGCTTCTCTTCTACCGCCTTGTTTTGACAAGGTTGGCTTCTTTTCGTCCACCTTGTTTCGACAAAGTTGACTTCGTCCACCTTGTTTTGACAAAGTTGACTTCGTCTACCTTGTTTTGACAAAGTTGGCTTCTTTTCTACCACCTTCTTCTGACCTTGCTTTTCCTTAGGCTAGAATTGAATTGCCTCCATGGGCCTTCAAGCAAATTTGCACACCCAAATCTGCCTTCCGCCTTGTTCCAGTTTTGCGATACTGAAACCGGTCAGCTGCCAAAAACGGGTGCTAACACATGCCCCCCTGTTTTCTAGTAGAGCTTGCACACTAGAAAATATTCAACGTAGAAGTCTTCGTCTAAGGGCGATGCTTAAGCTCATCGGCCATATACTAAGGGTGATATATGTATATCGGCCATATGCACAGATCATGCAGTTTGCCAAACGATCGGGTGGAACTTTTTCAGGTATTTCCCCGTGAAGTAATCCACGTACTCCATGTCTAGCACGATTAATTTAGACTTGTAATCGGCTGCCAACTTCTGCTTCACAAACGTCGGCCTTGGGACCGTGCCATCCCCAATGTCTACTTCTTCAAGTAAATCAGTTGACGCGAAGCCTTGTCCCAACTTGTCCATATCGTCTGGTTCTTCAATTGCTTCACACATACCGTTCCTCTCGGACCAATCCTTCTGCAGACGTTTTTGCAGCCACTCGTCGTTTGTACCCATCTACTTGAGCTGCAGCCGATTTCTACCAATCGGCTTTAGAGATACTGGCATGAATCCGTCCCTGGTAGCACTCAGGAAATCAAACCCGGATAAATCACGCCCAGATAGGCATGTGATATTGGAATGTTGCCAATCAACAACCGACTCGGCTAATGCAATACATGCCGATTCGTCAGCATGGACGACTTCAATCTCGTCGTCAACCCATTGAACGAGTTGCTGGTGCATAGTTGATGGAACACATTGGTTGGCATGAGGCCAATCTCTCCCCAACAGTACATTGTAGTTTCCCTGCACCTCAGCAACAAAGAAGGCAGTAGCCAAAGTTTTGCTGCCAACTGTGAGCTCCAAACTTATAACTCCTTTGGCTTCTATTCCTTCTCCTCCTTCGAACCCATTCAACACCATGTTTGTCTTCATCAAGTCACTATCATCTAGGTGTAGCTTCTTGAAGACAGAATATGGCATCAGATTTACCACAGCTCCGCCATCCACCAACATTCTGGTAACCGGCTTTCCATCAATATGCCCTCTGACGTACAAAGGCTTTAGGTGTTTAACCGGTCCATCAGGCTTCTCAAAGATGGCATTTTTGGGTCCAAAGTTGATTTGTGCAATTTCACCTTCTTCTTCCATAGCTCGGAACTCGGCAGGCAAATAATATACCATGTTGATATCCATGTTCGTCCGGCTTGGTGTCGTCTCATAATCCAGCAGCTCTTCGTCATCAGTCATGTTGCCCGATTCGTCCATTGCTGATTCTGATGTTGCCGAATTTTCTTCCGCCAACTTTTCTGTTGTACTTGTCGGCTCTTCCATCGTGATGTCTCCAGTTACAAGCTCTTCAGCTGGCAACTTTTCAGTTGCCACGTTCTCGCGTGCCAAATCTGCTGCTTCTACTTCATCGGCCCATGATGAATAAGTAACAGCTGATGCATCGGCCAACATTGTGTCATTGACTGCGGCTATACTTGGCGTGACTGTTGTCGATGCCGTCATACGAACTTGCCTAGGAACCCATACTTGAGATGGCACCATTGGTCGTTCCACATTGAATTGGACATCCCTGGCTTGCTCAGCTCCTTCTTCTGCCTTCTCTCGGTTCCTTGCCCTTTGCAGTTTCCGCCTTTGTGTCTTTGTTATACCCGGCGGACACCACTTTGGCTGAGTATATTTTGGATCCCGAGGGGGAGGAACCACAGATTGACTAGAGCTGGCTTCATGATCATGGGTTGCTGCCTTTGGCACGACAGCGGGTGTCGGCTTGTTGTTTGCCGGCTCTATAACCGGGTCCTTCATCTTGAACACATGACTTCCAATGATCATTACGTTGCCAGCTTCTGATCCGCCTTTTGTAGCCTTCTTAGCGCCTTGCGCCTTGACCCGCCAATATGACGAGTCTCCGGGATATACAAGCCGACTTTGCACAGATTGTCGAGTTGCCTTGCGTTTGAACTCGTCAGCCGGCTTCTCATACCGACTTCCTTCTTCGGCAGATGGTGACCTCGGCCGCTTCCTATACTGATATTGGTTTGGTCTTGATCCGGCTTGGCGCACATACTTGTTCAGCAACATGTCAAAAGTTGGCTTCATCTTGCTTGGCCTATATTCAGCCTGATTTGTCTTCCATCTGCCAACTTCTAGGTTCTTGGGCTTTATAAATCTTGGCGGCAAACCATCCGAGCGTGGCTTTTGCCCCCCGAGCGCAGGATTCTTGATCGTGATCTTGATGACTTCGTGGCCACCGGGTTGCTGGCTTACAGTAACTTGCCTTCCGGCCGCCTTGTTGTCAGTCTTTTCCCTGGGCACACCAACAACAATATTAGACTTATTAGCCCCTTCGACCGCCTCTGGCCGAAGCAAAACCTTCTTTCCCTCCAAGTCTAGCGCATTCATTGGGAACGGTTGTGTGTCAATTGCCATGCCAGCAAAGCTCAATCGTCCATCATTGAGGGCCGATTGGATCTGTCGACGAAAGACATTACAATCATTAATAGCATGAGAGAAAGAATTGTGATACTTGCAATAAGCTCGCCGCCTTAATTCATCCGGAGACGGTATAACATGATTAACTCTTATCACTTTATCTTTAAACAAGGCATCAAATATTCTATCACATTTGCCTACATCAAAAATGCATTTTATCTCATCATCCCGATTTTTGCGAATCGGCTTTAAGTCATCAAACACATAGGGTTTGGCCTTGCTGGGCCAAACAAACTCGGCAGAATAGATATCGGCCTCATCGTCGGAGTCAGCATCATTGCTGAGCACATTAAGCCGACTCCTGTTCATCCGATGTGGGTCTTTTGACTCATTAACCTGGCTTTCTTGAGCTAGAGCTCTCTCTTGAACTTGACTAACTGACAAGAATTCATGGCCTTCCAACTTCTCTTTTAAGTAAGTCCTTAACCCATTAAAAACCAGGTCAGCCATGTCTCTTTCAGTTATCACCAGACGGTAACATCGGTTTCTAGTGTTTCTAAATCTCTTGACATAATCGGATACCGATTCGTCATGTTTCTGCCTAACCGATGTAAGGTGGGACAACTTATGTTCTACTTCCCCGGCAAAGAAGTGTTCATGGAACTTTTGCTCTAAATGGAACCAAGTATGTATAGAATTAGGAGCTAAAGCCGAAAACCAAGAAAACGCAATGCCTGTCAAAGACAATGAGAACAAGCGGACTCTGATATGGTCATGATTAGCTTCGCCCAATTGAGCCAAGTACTGACTAATATGTTCCCATGTTGACTTGTTGTCCACCCCATTAAATTTGGCAAATTCAGGAACTCTATAACCAGGTGGATAAGGCTGTAGATCAGAGTAATCGGGGTAAGGCTTAATATAAGTCCTATGTTTTGGCATAATCCCGAGTTTGTCATAAGCTATCTGATCCAATTTTCTCTTGAATTCCGCCATCAAATCGTCCATATTGGCCGATTTAGCCGGCACAAGCGAAGAATTGGTTGCAGGGTTGGCTTGTGTCAAACATGTTGAACTTCGGTTCGGCAATGACTCTTGTCCAAAAAGTCGTACCGCTTGTCCCGGCTGGCTTACCGGGTTAGGCAGACTCTGGACAGGAGTTGAGCAGGGTATACTAGACACAAGTTGGTTTTCCCTGACTTGACCAATCGGCTGTCTGTCCGATGGTTGAACCTGGAGCGTGTTTTTCTTAGCCTTTTCATGTTCCAACATCAGATCATAAACATTGGCCGTACCTTGCGAAACATGATATTGAATTTCGGCTATCTGTTCAGAGGAGAAAAGACTTTTACTTACAGCGGGTTGGTCGATGTCAACGTTCAGCGGTATGAATTCCGGCTCCTTGATCGGCGAAATCACTCCCTGCCGATCAACCTTGAAGCTGGACAGGTACACATCTTGATCTTCTTGATCCCGCTTGGCACGCAAGGCTCCAAACTCCTCGTCTCTCTTCTTCTTCCACGCCTCCAGGCCTTGGCGTTGTTCTTCTGACAACTTCTCCAAAGTTGCCTTGATGATGTTGTCAACATTGATGTTGGTAACGTCGGTCTTGGAACTGGTCATTGTTGTCCAATTTTAGATCGAAAGTCCCCAGCGGAGTCGCCAAAAAGTGTGTTCCGCTCGAAACGCGTCACACGAACACGTCCTCGTGTACCCGCGGTGCCGGGGGAGATACTCCGCAACTCGCCCCGCGGGAGGCTGGCTTACAGCGCGATACGCAAGACAGTAAGCCAGCTCTTTTGAGACCAGACGTCCCAGCCCCTCGGGAAGCCCCGTCGGAGGAAAGCCGGCAACGATTGGCTGAGCTAAGCCGGACTTGGCCGCTCTCAGCTCGGTTTTCGATATTCGGCAAGATCTGCGAAATCACCGAACAACGGAAGCAGGAACAAGGTCGAAGGAGACAAAAGTAGGGTTGTATTGATAGGTTGTCGATTGTTTGCTTAATTTCAATCGGCCATCACCTCTCACATATATAGGAGGCGGCTGGACTTCCCGTACAAGTTTTGGACTCCTACGCGAATGACAATTCATGGTTTAAGTCGGATTCTATCCTAACTTGGCGGATCCTTGATCGGCTTCGTGCTAGATCCGGACTCCACATGTCCGTCTTATTTGAAAGTTGCCTCCTTCTTCCAGCCTGATCACAAAGTTGCCTTCTCTTTTGCCACCTTAGGCCTTCCGCCTTGATACAGGCAAATTGCCTTAAGGAAAGTTGCCTTTTGTCTTCCGCCTTGATCAACGAAAGTTGCCTTTTTCCTTCCACTTGGATCGGGGAAAGTTGCCTATCTCCTTCCGCCTTGATCGGAGAAAGTTGCCTTCTTTAGCCTTTCATCTTGATCGGGGAAAATTGCCTTTTGTCTTCCGATTGGAGGAAGTTGCCTTTTGTCTTCCTCCTTGATCGGAGGAAGTTGCCTTCTTTAGCCTTTCACCTTGATCGCGGAAAGTTGCATTTTGTCTTCCGCCTTGATCGGAGGAAGTTGCCTTTTGTCTTCCGCCTTGATTGGAGGAAGTTGCCTTTTGCCTTCCGCCCGGATCAGGGAGAGTTGTCTTCTTTTGCTGGCTTGTTTTGACAAAGTTGGTTCTCTTCTACCGCCTTGTTTTGACAAGGTTGGCTTCTTTTCGTCCACCTTGTTTCGACAAAGTTGACATCGTCCACCTTGTTTTGACAAAGTTGACTTCGTCCACCTTGTTTTTACAAAGTTGGCTTCTTTTCTACCACCTTCTTCTGACCTTGCTTTTCCTTAGGCTAGAATTGACTTGCCTCCATGGGCCTTCAAGCAAATTTGCACACCCAAATCTGCCTTCCACCTTGTTCCAGTTTTGCGATACTGAAACCGGTCAGCTGCCAAAAACAGGTGCTAACAGTTGTTGTGGTCATAAGTTCGTAGGTAAGAAGCGGTTCTTTTTACGAAAACCCTAGCCACGTAAAATATGTAAAAGATAAAGTAGAAGCGTCTAACTTTATTTTGCAGGGGCAATGTGATATGGTCAAGGTAGGTTTATGAATTGCGGGCACCAAGAAGACCATGGCGCAATGGACTATATCACATCGCATTATATTTGATGTTTTGAGTGCATCTTATATTGTGTGATTATATATTGGTTACACGGTGGTAGTTATATATAAGATGATCTCTTCAAAAATACCACTAGTGTTCTTCCTCCAACGAGCACCACCAAGAAAGTTCTACGTTATGAGGCAGACTGTGACGATCGGCTGTCAGGCATATCGTCGTTCGCATACAGTGGGTGTAAGCCATGTTGCACAACGTTACGTGGAGGTTATTGTGGCGAGCCTAGAATATGCAGATATGGCCTCAGAACACGGAGGCCGAAAGGTCGAGCATGAGTCACAAAGTTGTTGTGATCGACAATTCGTTGTCTACCCTTGAAGTTGTGTTGCCGGCTCTGACGATGAGGGGTTCTGCAATGGATGGGGGTCGTGTAATCGCTTAAACGACCAGGAGGGATGTTTGTTTGAGTGGGAGTTCTGATAGTTATTTTCTAAAATACTATAACTCAAATTATTATGAACAAAGTCTTATGTTGTTGCAAATTCCATTATAGATGTCTCGCCCATTGTTTAACCTAGGTATGTTCCTCGAGAAAGAAAAGCTTATGACCAATGGGTCTAACTTCATGGCCTAGTTCCGCAACCTGAGGATCCTCCTCACTCCCAATAGGGTGGCTTACGTCATTGAAGCCACCATAGGAGACCCTCCCGCAAATGACGCCTCTGATGATGAGAAGAAGGTCTCCCAGACCAAATCGTAGGATTCCGCCTTTGTCCAGAGTGGCATGCTCTTCGCCATGGAAGCCGACCTACAGAAGCGCTTTGAGAAGATGAATGTCTTCGAGATAATTTCTGATCTCAAGGCTATCTTTGCGCCGTAGGCTAAGGCTGAGAGATGAAGCTTCTGAGTTTTTCTTCTCGGCCAAGATGGAGGAGAATAACAATGTGAGCGAGCACGTGGTCAAGATGTCTGGCTACGTTCAACGCCTGAATGCTCTGGAATGCAAGATTCCCGATGAGCTGGCAATTGATAGGGTGTTGCAATCGTTGCCCCCTAGCTAAAAAGGCTTCGTCATGAACTACAACATGCAGGGCATGGCTAAGTCCCTAGGTGAAGTATTCGTGATGCTCAAGACTGCTGATGTGGAGATCAAGAAGGAGCACACGCTGTTGATGGTCAACAAGACCGTCGATTTCAAGAAATCATGTGGTAAGGGAAGGAAGGACTGGAAGTCCAGGAGGGAGGGCAAATTGGTTGCCAAGCCCAAGACTCCCAAATTTGGTCCCAAACCTGGCGTCAAATGCTACTACTGCAAGGGAAAAGGTCACTGGAAGCGCAACTGCCCCAAGTACCCGGAGGACAAGAAAGCTGGCAAGATAGTCGCCAAAGAGCAAGGTATATTCGATATACATGTTATAGATGTGTACGTTACATCCGCCTGAAGCAACACTTGGGTATTTGATACTGGTTCTGTTGCTCATATTTGTAACTCTCGGGAGGAGTTGCGGAATAAGAGGCGTCTGGCTAAGGATGAGGTGACGATGCGCGTCGGGAACGGATCGAGAGTCGACGTGGTGGCTGTCGGCACACTCCCTCTACATCTACCATTGGGATTAGTTTTGGTTTTAAATAAGTGTTATTTTGTACCATCCTTGAGTGTACACATTATCAGTGGGTCTTGCTTGTTACAAGACGCTTATTCATTTAAATCAGTATCAAGTGGTTGTGTTATTTCAATGAATCATATCTTTTATGTTGATGCTCCCGAGAGTAATGGTTTATTCTTGTTGAATCTCGATCGTAGTACTCACATTCATAACATAGATGCCAAAAGGATTAAGTGTAGTGATGATACCGCCATGTATATGTGGCATTGCGTCTCGGTCATATTGGTGTAAAGCGCATGAAGAAACTCCATGCAGATGGACTTTTAGACTCGTTGGATTTTGGATCCCTCGATACGTGCGAACCATGCCTAATGGGTAAAATGACCAAGACACCGTTCAAAGGTTTCGTTGATTGGGCGTCGGACTTATTGGGAGTCATACATACAGATGTTTGTGGAGCAATGAGCGTGTCGACACGCAATGGTTATCGTTACTTCGTCACCTTCACCGATGACTTGAGTAGATACGGTTATATCTATTTGATGAAACACAAGTCTGAAACATTTGAAAAGTTCAAAGAATTTCAAAGTGAAGTTGAAAATCAACTTAACAAGAAAATCAAGCACCTCCGATCCGATTGTGGTGGCGAGTATTTGAGTTTTGAGTTTGGCACACATCTGAAGGCATGTGGCATCGTGCCGCAACTTACGCCTACCGGAACACCGCAACGTAACGACGTGTCCGAGCGATGTAATCGTACTCTATTGGATAGCGTCCGGTCTATGATGTCTCTTACCGATTTGCCTGTATCCTTATGGGGTTATGTGTTAGAAATAACCGTATTCATTTTAAATAGGGCTCCGTCCAAACCCGTAGAAACGACACCATATGAGTTATGGTATGGCAAGAAGCCTAAGTTATCGTTTCTGAAGGTTTGGGGTTGTGAGGCGTATGTTAAGAAACTACAGCCCGGCAAACTCGAACAGAAGTCGTAGAAAGTCGTCTTTGTAGGATATCCGCGGGAAACCGTAGGATATACCTTCTACAACCAAGCTGAGGGCAAAACGTTTGTCACGAAGACCGGTACCTTTCTTGAGAAGGAGTTTCTAGCGAAAGGAGTAAGTGGGAGGAAGGTAGAGCTCGACGAGATCGTTGATCCTGGACTCAAAATTCTGAGTGACGAAACGGAAGCTGTTCCGGAAACGTACTCCACATATGGAGTAGGAGAAACTATTGAGGAAAGTATTCTACCTCGTAGGTCTGGTAGATCTCGTATCGCGCCAAATGGTATGGAAACCTAGTTTGCACTGTCATGTTAATTGAACAGGACGAACCTACGAACTACAAGGAGGCAATGGCGAGTCCAGAGTCCGAGAAATGGCTAGAAGCCATGAAATCCGAAATAGGATCTATGTATGATAACAAAGTGTGGACTTTGATGGAGATTCCTGAAGGGCGCAAGGTCGTCGAGAATAAATGGATCTTTAAGAAGAGGACTGATGCTGATGGTAATGTGACCGTGTATAAAGCTTGGCTTGTCGCAAAAGGTTTCTGACAAGTTCATGGGATTGACTACGATGAAACTTTTTCACCGGTAGCGATGCTAAAGTCTATTCGGATTTCGTTACCAGTTGCTGCATATTACGATTATGAAATATGGCAGATGGATGTCAAAAGAACCTTCCTTAATGGAAACATTGACGAAGAATTGTGCATGGTACAACCGGAAGGTTTTATCGATCCAAAAAATGCTAGAGGTATGCAAGCTTCAGCGCTCCATCTATGGATTGAAGCAAGCATCTCAGAGCTGGAATCTTCGCTTTGATGAGGTGATCAAAGGTTTTGGATTTGTCCAAAATTTGGAAGAGACCTGCATTTACAAGAAAATGAGTGGGAGCTCGGTTGTGTTCTTAGCACCACATGTTGATGATATATTGCTGATTGGGAATGATGTGGAACTTCTGAATAGCGTGAAGAATTATTTAAACAGTAAATTTTACATGAAGGACTTAGGAGAAGCTGCATACGTCTTAGGCTTCAAAATCTATCGTGATAGGTCAAGACGTCTATTAGCGTTGAGTCAGAGTACATATCTTGATAAGATACTGAAGCGATTCGTATGATTCAGCCATAGGATCGATTATGTATGCAATGTTGAGTACTCGACCTGATGTAGCATTGGCTCTTAGTTTGACGAGCCGTTTCTAGAGTAATCCAAGAATGGAACATTGGATTCCTGTTAAGAGCATTCTTAAGTATCTCAAGAAGACAAAGGAAATGTTCCTTGTCTATGGTGGCTGTGATGAAGAACTTGGCGTAACGGGTTACATTGATGCAAGTTTCTGCTCAGACCCCGATGACTCTAAGTTACAGACAGGTTATGTGTTCAAGGTGAATGGAGGCGCCGTGTGCTGGAGAAGTGGGAAGCAACCCATCGTCGCGCAATCTACAATGGAGTCGAAGTACATTGTTGCTTGTGAAGCAGCGAATGAAGCTGTGTGGCTAAGAAAGTTCATCATTGAACTTGGAGTGTTCCCAAGCGCGCAAGACCCCGTGATTCTCTTTTGTGACAATACGGGTGCCATTGCTAACGCGAAGGAACCAAGGTCTCACTCCACCGCCAAACATATTCTCCGACGCTTCCATGTGATACAACAATACGTACAAGGAGGCGATGTGAAGATTTGCAAAGTGCATATGGATCTGAATGTGGCAGATCCTCTGACGAAACCTTTTCCGCTTGACAAGCATGAGAAAGACCAAGAAGCTATGGGTGTTAAGCTTTTACCAAGTTGTAATCTAGATTAATTTGTACTCTAGTACAAGTGGGAGACTGAAGGAGATATGCCCTAGAGGCAATTAATAAAGTGTATTTCTTTATCATATCTCGATTGTTCATAACACGTTTTGTGTCATGCTATAACTGTATTAAGTGAAAACATTAATACAATTGTGATACGTAAACAACTAGGTCCCTAGTAGCCTCTACTAAGACTAGTTTCGTTGCGCGATTGATGATCGAGGTTTTCCGATCATGGGGCATGGCGCCGGTCGGCAATGAAAGTCATGTCGTTGGTGAAACGATGTGATGGACATACCCATATTTGTAGTACGTAGTCATTACGCCTTTGACCGTGAGATAACTCTTATTGTTATCCCTGAAAGATACTTTGATCACACCAAACGTCATATCTTATATAGTATGACAATGATAGGTGCTACTTTTGGGTACCAGAAGGGGTAGTTGAGACGAGGGGTCAATAGCGGGATTTGTCAGTCCGTATAACCGGATAGATACTCTAGGGCCCAATCGGTGAGATTATGTCTAATGAGCTTGTAAGCATGTGACTAGGTCATGGAGGCATGAAATCATAGACGAGTAGAAAATAGTGATGCCGGTAACGAGGTCAGCTAGATATGGAGATATATAAGAATGATGCTCGGACACGCTAAGTATCGCAATGACAAAAGGTTTAAGACTTAACGTTCAGGTTTGATAGATGAGAGTCATTCATTATATCACAGGGATTAATTCATGGGGTCCAGGCCTACGAGTTAGTCGTTGATCGGAGAGGAGTCTCGATCATACCTGTTATTATATCAAACCGCTAGGGTAACACACTTAAGGGGTTTCGACAAGACAACCGGAAAGGAAAGAGATCATCGGGAACGTCCCGGCAAGGGTCCGATGGAAATCGGGCAGCGACGAAATAGTTTTCAGAGCTAGAATAAATTATATATAATATGTTTGATATTAATTAGTGTAATTAATGTTCAAATATGATTTTATATATTTATCTTAGAATTTATTTAGACTGATTTCCCTAAATGGGCCTTCTGGTCGAAAGAAGGCCGAGAAGGGAAAATTCCTCAAGGGAATTCGGTGGGGGCTTGATGGCTGGCCTAGGTGGGCCAGATGGGGCCCACCAGGCCGGCGCACCTCCTTGTGCCGCACCAGGCATGTGAAAATTGTCCCACATTGCCTGGCTGGCAAGGTTGGCTCCCCTCGGGAGCCTATATAAGAAGGGCACCCCTAGCATTTTAATTCACCAATTAATTACCTAATTCTCTCTCGATTTCGTGATTCCCTTTGTCGGAGTTGCGCCGAGAAGATAGGGGTCTCTCCACCATAGCCCGCCGCCACGATGTCGGTGTTCCGGTCCAAGTCTTTCGCTGCTCGTCCTGGACTGGAGCTTCGGAGGTCGTCGTCTCCACCGTACGTGTGTAACGCCCAGCGAGGTGCTGCGCTAGCGGTGCTGGGAGGTCTACTTACACTACATGACCTTGAGGTCGGCTTCGTCGGTCTTCATCGTCAACGTTCGTGCGGGAACGGAATCCCGCTTTCGGTCTACAAGGGTATGTATTCTGATCTCCGTTGTACTTCTATATCTGCATAGCATAGAACTTGGCTAGTTTAAGGATATCGTTATTAGGAATTTTTTTGTTTTCTGCACACGATCCCCTTCAGTCATGTGTACTCCTTGAGAAGACAAGGGTGGGATGGTAGAACCATGTCCTGAAAAGAAAGCAGCCACACATTATACATTGATGACAGCTGTGATATGTGTGACTGAAAGCAGCACAAACTTTTTTATAACAAAAGAAAGCAAAGTAGAGAGATTTTCAATACGTGCAGTAACAAATTCATATATTCATCCTTAGTAAATATTTTGCAGAAATTATATCAACCCACTGTAGTGAGAATGAATATTTCAAAGTTCATTGTCAGTGAGGAATAGAGAGCTGACTGATCTGAGACGATCACACTACTAAGCAGGGAATGTACTTGAATTTGTGAATTAACATACACAAAAAAGCAGAAGAAACTATCAGGGAAGTATGTCATTCAGCAATAACATTGCCATGGATCCCACAACAGTTCAATACATGAAATAGCAAGCTGCATCTAACAACCTACGGACAGATAGCTCTCAGTAAGGAGATACATGACACAAGGATAGAATGAGAGTAACATGCAGAATTAAACAAAGAATAATAATCCTCATCCTCAAAGGACATTGCTTTCAGCAATATGCTAACCAGTAGATACCATCGTCATATTATTTGTGACGGAGGATGTTGCATCATTTCTACTTGTTAACAAATTAGTTGTAAACTCTAATTGCAGCAAGCTATCATAGTAGGCATGCCTTTCAAGCCCACGATAACTACGGAGCTCAAGATCTACAATTGCTACATGCCTAACATGAAAGCTAAAATCTACTGAATCGCACAGGGCCAAAATATTTGAGCATCCCAACAGCTCGAGCTTATAGATCTTTTGATCCAGCACACAAGTCGCAACAGTAGAGGAACATATGAGATTGGTCAGATACTCACCACCACCGGGTGAATTCGAGAAGCCGAGGCCGCCACCGCCAAGACGACCGCTACCTCCAAGGGGACCACCTCCTCCGGAGCAGCATCGACTCGGGCTCCGGCTCCTCGGGTGGATGGTGAGGTCGGCGAGCGCCTTGCGGGCGCGGCGGATCTGGGCCTCCCCGACGGGCGCGTCGTCGCAAGCAGGAAAGGAGGTGGGCGGGGCGAGCGCGGCAGCAACGCTGGTGAGGTGCTTGCACCACTGGCGGAGCAGGTCGAGGCTCCAAGCCTGCGCGCCGATTTGCTGCCACCGCCATGTAGCCTCGTCGACAGATGGATCTAACGAGTTGGTCTCCGCCTCGTCGGCAGTGGTGGCGAAGGGGAGATCGTCGGAGTTGGAGCCCTCGAACTGGGCGGCGAGGGAGAGGGAGAGGTGGAGGGCGAGCAGGAGCATAAGCAGGATGAGGGTGGTGTGTGGCAGCCCCGACCACCATGTCCGACCGCCTCTCCCATCCTGCACAAGGATTTTTCGCCGCCGCCATGTACTGTAGAAGGGGGAGAAGGAGGAGAAAAGCACGGGAGGGGAAATGAGCGAGCAACATTGGTGGCTAGGGTTTCACCGGAGGCTTGGTTTTGTTCGATGGGGCCGAGCGGGCGAAACCGAGCGACACAGCTGAACTGGCCTCGCCCACTGGTTTGCAGGCCCAGCGTGTAGCTCGCCCCACAATGTCATGCACAAATCAGCCATCACATAGTCAAAGAAAATCTACCGCATCCAACGGTTGTGATGAAAAGTGGGAGGAAAAGTTACTATTCCTAAGGCCGATCGGACGGCTCACATTCGTCAGGAGGGGCAAATGCTCTCACATGGAGGTTAGTCTCTCATCCTTTATAGAAGTAATAATCTATCTATCTATCTATAGACTGAAAGCTGGAGATCTACCCGCCTCCTCATGCTCTTTGTCCGTCCTGGCGATTTTTGGCCGTCGGATCGAGCGTGAACAGTTTTTTTCACCTCCCACTTTTCACCACAACCATTGGATGCGGTCAAAACATTTTTCACTCGTTTTGCATGAACGGAAGCTCCGCCCAAGGTCCATGATGAGTGGGGCAAGGGTCCAGCAGTCAGTGGGCTAGCCTTGCCTGCCCCGTACCCGTCGCTCTCCTTTTCCCACGCCCCGCAGCGAGGCAAAACCCGCGTCCGAGTGAAACCCTAGCCAATCCCATTCTCCTCCTCCCCAACTTGCCCACCGCCGTCCCGCACCAGATCGACGACTCCGCGCGGCCGGCGCAGCAGCTCGACGACGTCGCGTCGTCTTGGCCGCAGCCGGGCGCCTTCTCCTCCTCCTCCTCATCGCTCCTCTCCTCCCACGAGCCGCCTCTCCTCGCCCTGCTCCTCCCCAACTCGCCCACGGCCGCCCTCCGTCAGATCGACGCCTCCACGCTGCCGGCGCAGCAGCTCGAAGACGCCGCGTAGTCTTGGCCGCCGCCGGCCGCCCCCTCCACGAGTCTGTCATATCTTGATCTTCCTTTTCCCTGACCAACCCGAAGTCCACATGGAAGCTGAACAGCGTGGTCAGCCACATGCTCCATTCATTCATTTTTGTTCCAGTGAATGGCTGGTATGATGAGTGCATTTGGATGTTTTTCTTTTTCGTTCAGAATTGGTGTTGATGCTAAGAAATCTGGCGTGCTGATTGTAACTGCAGGAGGATTAGCCACAGGAATCAGGACACTCCACCGGAACCACGGCAAGGTGGAGAAGGACGAATCCTGACACCCAGTAGGTCTTTGATTTTGGGTCGATTCAATCTCACGCATGCATATATACTTCGCAGAGGCGGCAGGTTGGTCAACTGTGACTGTTAACTCCTTGGATTTTGACATTTTGCTGCTACCTTAGAGGATGTATAATGGCCTGGATAATATGACGAACAATTTGCAGTTCAACTTGCTATTTCCCATGCGTGTGTTCCCTGTATACTGGGTGAGACAGAGTGCTGCTTGATTTTACTATGATGCTTTAATTGGTGGTTCGGCATGTTACTGAATTTGCGCTATGTCCAGTTTGTTAGGAGTTAGGACCCAGGAAGGACGGACAGGCTTGGACCCGAACAACTATATATACCTACCTTGCTACCCAATGAGAAGAAGGATGTTATTTGATTGTTCTCATGGTGCTTGATGTAGGTTCTCTGGATACTTATCTCTGTCATTAGATTTGATGTGTAATTAGTCAAATTATTGATGATCTACCCTGTTTGTATTTGGTGGAATGAATTTGTTAATGATCAGTGAGTTTATTTTACAAGTCAGGGAGTTACATCATGGGCAATTGGGAGTTTGGGTGATATATGTATGGTGCAAATGATATTCTGCATGTTTTATCTGATTGTGCTAGGAAAACATTTGGCATCACTTTTGGTTATATTCGGCTGTATATTGGATAAACTACCGTGAATGCTAACAGTATGGGTGGCTGGATTGAGCTGCAGAATTGGAAGCCCCAAACTCCAAATTGGCTCTGTCAGATGCTTTGGGTGTTAAAATGTGTGGTCTCCGTGTCGGTATCTGCTCTTATATGCTTGTGGTCTTTTATTAAATAATTACACTGCAAATAACTTGAGCATTATGTGTTATGTCATGTTTAGAGTAACTTAAAACCAGGTTTTCATCTTCTCGACACAGTTTGTGATTAGTACAACCCTTAACTTTGTTTTATTTTGCCAGAGGGGAAGGTCTTATGCCCCCAAGGATAGCCTAATGGTACCTAGGAAGTGAATCTCCGCTTGAGGAAGTATGGCTATCTCTGATATTCATTGTGGGTCGTGTTACAGTTGACATATATGAGATTTTTTTCCTGCTCATGCTATATTTCTTAAAGTAGGACATTTCCATTTGTTCAATATTGTGCATAATGCAGTTTGTGCTAAGCTTGTTGCAGCTTTATATGCACAAGATATAGCTTGGTGTCTACTTTACTCACAAAAATATGCACAAGATGTGTTCAATCTAGTTGTATGTTACAATTCATACTAAACAATGATACAACTTAGTATCTCCTTTACTCAGAAATATGCACAAGATGTTTAGGGAGGATACAGTTTCGTCGATACAACAATGCTTATTTGTGGGTGGGTACACCATCTCTGCTCCTGGAGTGTTGTGTGGTTTCATTGTCATTGGTACTCTGATGGTAATTGTGCGCGCAGGAGCTGGGTCTGGCGCCGTCGTTGTTCGGAGTTCTTGTTGTGGTTGGGAGCAATGGTAATTGTGCGCGCAGGAGCTGGGTCTGGCGCCGTCGTTGTGCTGGGCTACCAGTGGTTGATGGGCTTTGTTTCCTTCTTCGCTACCGGTGGCTTTTTTTTCCTTCTCTTTTTTAAGGTTGGTTATTTTGTAGATTGGTTGGTCAGGTTACCTTTTACTTTGCAGATTATTGTGTGGATGATGTGGTTTAGCTTTTAAATATTGTTTAGTCATTTTTGTGAAGCTGGTTTCTTAATGAAGAGTTTTTTTAGTGAATTGATCGACTAGACGACTAGCTGTTCGTTCGGTATTGTTTAGCCATGCATTTGTCGTCTGTTTCCTTGCAGTTGTAAATAGGGTGGATCAGAGGAGAAAATCACATGTTTGGTCTACTTCTCATACGGCTGGTGTAGTCCAATTCTTTTTCACGATTGTTTTGTTGTCCTAAAATATATCTGTGATTATGGGACTTGACTGATAAAATTGTTTGAACAATTTCAGATAATCTAAATGTCACATGTCCTGCAACAAAATCAAATGAAGTTGTTGAGTTCAGAATTTCAGGAGTTCATAATGCACTTCGTTAAGACAGGATCTGGCAAGATGGCATAGTTGTGTGCCCAACAATGAATTACTTCTATATCTGTAGTTATGCCATATGATGTAATGCCTGTATTCCTAATTGTGGATGTGTACTCTTGAGTTCTTGCTGTCTGAACTTTGAAGTAAACCAATGACACGCTAAAAAACTGATATATGTATTCTTGATGCTTTATGTATACTGTTTGTATCTTTGTAAGAGTTCTTGTCTTTATGCTTGCAAGTCACAGCTAATTCTTGCTGTCTTCTGAGTAGATTTCTTTTGTTTAACAAAATCTCACATATATATGGGATTTCTTCAGGCTTCTTTTTGCTAGGGAGACTCCTTCAACATTTTGCCTATAGAGAATATATTAACATACATCCCTAAGAACTTTTGTGATAAACTAGCTTCTTAGTACCCATGTACATCTACTCGTGACATTAAAGTTAAGCACTAAAAACACACATCCCCCAAAACCTTTGTGGTAAACTAGCTTCTTAGTACTCATGTACATCTACTTGTGACAAAGTTAAGTACTAAAAACACATACATGTTACACCCGGTGGTGTCACAAGTCAAAATGACCAAAGCTGTCTCACATGAGAATGTATCTCACTGGCCACGTAGTACGACAACGTAATGCAGGCAGCGCGGCGAAGCGTGCATTTTGTCTAGTACTCCGTATTAGGTATATGTGTGCATAGTTCCCGGGAAATGATACTCACTATGCAGCCCTCACATATAACGCTCAAAACTTTCTCAGGAAGGATCCTCTTGATTAGCGCATGTGGCTAACAGTGCGAGTGATTAGTTCATCCACCGTATCAACCATGTAAAGGAAAAGGAGATGCCTATCACCTTGTCACTTGCCAAAATCTCCAGTAGATTAGTGCGCACGACACTTGCCATGCATCATGCATGTGGAATCTTGTGTGGCCAAAGCAAGGGTTTGATTGGCTGCATCATGCCGAGAGTTGCTTGCATGTACGCTGTTTTTGCGTATATTTCTGGCACCGCACCCGCACGTACGCGTTAACTGAGTCCCGTTTGACTTAAACAAGGTTAATTTAGCCATTTTTAATTCTGTCTGATCTCTAGATCTCTCCCCACGTCTTGCGTACCGAACTAGTGTGGTTTGGCTAGAACACCATGAAGTTCAATTAGCTGCCTCAATCTCTCTCTGTGCTTCTTAGTGGCGGTTCGATCTAGGAGTTGACAAGAGTTCTGGTCGATCCTGTTTGTATGGACGTCTTTTGTGACCGAAAAAAATTTAGGTACTGGCCAATATGATGTGATATATCATGCAAACATGCACTCACAGATTTCCACTTGCGCGCGTGAGTTGTGCTCGGACGGCACTGTCTAATTTCCACCGTACGTCGTGCAAATATTCGCTGTGCTCGGCCGGAAGATTAGCGGCAACACTGAGATATATACACGCATGTATGATGTTAGCTGCTAGATTAATACTTCCATAAGAAGCCATAAGAATCATAACAATTCACATATACACATCGATAAATTAATTGCATAAGCACCATCTTTTTGTAGGAAATGTACATAGACTCATAATTTTTAATTAGTACAAACTTTGAATTGGCGATCGGCAGGGAACAAAACTGTGATTTAGCCTCACGAAGTTCATACAGAAATACCGTGTATGTGTTGGGCATGACTATCCATCGACCATTATTGATGGCAACCATGCATACAGTTAGAAGACTATTGTTGAACATGTTTGGTATTTTTGCATTAACTCGTTTGACTGTACCTAGGCTTAGCGCGTTAGTTCTGGCTGTGTGCCAAAACTTACATCACAAAAACGAGATTTCAGCTCGATCAACCTGCTGCCCCTAGCTAGCCACGCGAGTTCATTATAGAACGTACGTCGTGTAGTCCAGGCCGATACTTGCGCACTCACGCAGGGAGAAGGACCGATGGATTATTCGGTTGATCGATCGAGATCATGGCGCAACACAGCAGTACGGCGTGAAGTGGATGCCAGTGCATGCACACAAACTGTTCGTGCGTGGCCCTGCCTCGTCCCGCCATTTCTGGTGCTCAGCGCAAAGAAAGCCACATACCTAAGCTAGCAGTGTGCTTGTTTGACCTAGCTGGATGTGACCTTCGTCACTTCGCGCTATATAATGGCGATCCGTCTGTCACAAACTGAGACTAAGTTAAGCTACGCCACGCACGTACTGATCAGTATCAGTCAGTGCTGTCAAAGAAGCTGATCAGCTGCTTGCTACTCCGTAGCTAAGCTAGGCCGGCCGGCCGCCTTCTTCTACGTACGCTGAAGCCTTCTTGATCCGCTCATGGTGAAGATGGGGAAGGTGAACTGCTCGGTTCCGCTCGTGCTGGTGCTGCTGGCCTTCCTCGCCTGCCTCTTCCTCGTCCACGGTTTGTACGGGCTGATCGAGCTCTTCGGCTCGCCGGACCTCTCGCCAGAGGCCATTCTCCTCATCTTTGCCTTGTGTTTTCTCGTCCTTGCAGCGGCGGTGGCGGCCGGCGGCAACCGCAAGATGCTGCTCTCGAGGGAAGGCCCGGCGGCCGTTGTCGTGCCCGGTATGGCGCAAGAGGTGCCGACGACGCCGAATCAGGGGGTGGCCGCTGGAGGAGACCTTCCCCTGGTGCTGGCCGACGACGAGGAGATGATGGCGAGGAGGGTGGATCTGCAGACGGAGGACTACCCAGGGTCCGGGGCCAACGGCCGCCATGATCCACGGAACCCGCACTAAACTTCTGTCGTCTGGCCTGCATGCATGTACGTTAAGTGCATGCCATGTTTTACTTATCCCATTATTAAGCATAGTATTCACCACCTGTAGGTGTTCACAATGTCAGTACCATTTTAAACCGTCCGATCAATATATTGTGTCGATCACATCCTTTTATTAAAGTCCCTAGAGGACGCTACCCGGCAAGCATATATATGCATCGTTGGTAATGGCTACTACTGGTGGCTGACAGCTTGGGAATAAGTAAATCATGCGTGTTTTATCTGTCAGCCTCAGCTCATGTACTTCTCAACAAATCGCAACGGTTGTAACTTTCATCTGTTTCGCCGCTTCAACCACTGAGTTTTAAATTTCTATAGCTTATTTCTTTGAAAATGCTAGAGCTTTATTGATTAAGAGATCAGAATATTGCTATCCCATCTAGACGATTGAGAAATAGCTATTTCAGCGTGTTAACAGGTCTCATGGTCACGTTGAGGATCGGTTTGCGGCATCGCTTCCACAGTCCGAATAATGAAGCCTTGGTGGTGGTCCCAGTGGTTTTCTATCGTCCAGTGTGTCGATCTTTCTATTGACTATCATGCTCGATTTGGCAATCGATGAGTTTTGGATGTCGCCACCGGATTGACGATTATGCTACTGAGTGTTTGGTGGGGTTGGGATACAATCGTGTGTGCCTATAGTTTTAACTCTGTGGGGCTCCAAGTGGGCCTACCGCGGGAAGTCCCGCTTTAGGTTGACATCATGGGATATGTCGACGCTTTCAATTTTCATGGTGTTGACTAGCGACGGAAATGTCAAGGCTTCAAGATTGACGACCATTGTTGGCGGCCATGGTGTATTGGATGTAACGAAGATTTTACTTCACATGCTCTTGTGCGGGAATCGTATAACACATATGCATATGAGCCTAGTGATTGGTGCTTTGCGGCGGTGATTTTGGTGGGGGTGGTAAAATTGTCAGAGTTCAATTCAGGTGCATGGTGCTCTTGACTGTCGGACTCGATATTTAAGGTAGAAACTTAAAGTCTGATCTTAGTTGGTCGTACCTGGCAGTAACACTTTTCTCATTGAAGGCATTGGATGGGCAGTTTGAATCTTCTCTTGGGTGAAAACTTACAATCTATGATTGGGGACGACACTTGTGCACATCTCTAGAGGTGCTACGGTTCTGAGTATTGTATTGATAGTTTTGGTACGGCTGCTGCAGGTTATTGATCATTGTGGTGTGTTTTTTTTTCTTCCTTCTTTTTCCTTTTTTTATTGTGTGCATTCTTAACGTAGTGGTTAGTTTTATATATTATTTTGGTGCAGAGTTTGGATGTAATAGGTACATTTTTTACATAACTATATTCCTGTTAATGTAACTATATTCTTCACATAACTACATTCTTCACCTAATGCGTTGGATGTAGACACGGAGACAAGGGGGATGAGTAGGGGCTACGCCCCCCTATGGCCATGATTTTCTAAAAAAAACAAGCCATGTTGCTCCTTGATTATGGTGTTTTAGCTAGTTTAGCCCCCTCATACACATCACAAGCATTAATCAGTCTAGTTCCGCCCCCCTTAAGCTCACATCCTGACTCCAACCCTGGTTGGATGTATTATTAAGGCTATCATGCTAGTATATCGACTTGTATAGAAATAAGTCCTACTTCTCATATTGAATACATACTGTAATAATACTCTCTCCGATCCGTTTTATTTGACGTGCGAAGCATAGTGTCCTAACTATACTAGTGACGCTTTTTGCAGACGGGAGGGAGTATTTTCTCTCCTAAATACAAAAGTAGTGGGGTAAGTTGTTGGCTTTCATTGCCCGCTCCTACCCATTCAGTTAATATCACAATAAATAAATAAATAAAGAGAAGTATTCTGGTGCTTTTCAGGAAAGCATGTTGCATGAATTTTAAAGCCATCGACGACTATGATTATGTTTACAAAGTGATCTAAGAGGAGTACTAACCATATGAGATTAATACCCTTAATTTCCACCCCTAATTATAACCATCGATTTGTTTTAAAATTCGTACAATATGCTTTTCCGAAAGCACCGGAGCATTTCTTAGATAAATTTCAAATTTCAGCCTGCCGTTAAAAACAAAAATTCGACCTCCCTACATAACGGGCCGGTCCAGTTAGACCGAAATCCCAGCTGACTGGACCTTCCCCGCTCGACTAACTGGCCCAAAGAACCACAGCAGGCTGAAACGCTCCACACTAGCAGGCTACCAGCCCAGCCGAGAAACTAGATCGCTGTGCAACGTTTCCTGCTCCAGGCGAGAGAAGCTGCTGGATCGACGAGGTTTCGGCCGGAGGTTCTCTGTCTGACACTGAAACTAACCCCACGCGAGCACGTCGGCGAGCCACCGCCGACCCGACCTCTGCTGCTCCGGCTGGGCCAGCCATGAGGGTCCTCACGCTTCTCCTCCTATGGATCTCCGGCGTCGCCGTCGCCGCCGCCGCCGCTGCATCCGCTCTGTCGCTCGAGACCCTCGGCATCCCTCCGCAAGGTTCCCCCGGATCTGTCCGCGCTTTGCTCTCTTCTTCGCCCGTCTCTGTCTTTGCTGGGTAGACGCGGTTCCTGATTTAACCTTGCTGGGCGCAGATGAGGCGTACTACAGGGGCGGTGTGATCAAGTGCAGGGACGGATCGGGCAAATTCACCAGGGATCAGCTCAACGACGACTTCTGCGACTGCCCCGACGGCACCGACGAGCCAGGTACCGCCTCCTTCTTCTTTTTCTTGCTTAAAAGTATGATTTTTTTTCTGCGTGTGTGGGGTGATTTCTCAGAGATTGCTGTAGAGCTAGGCTCCCTTAGTTCCATGGCATGTGCGGGTTGGTTTTGAACTGTGGGAATCCATGTGGTGCCTGAGACATGTGAAAGTTGGGATATTTTCTATGTTACGCTGATGTATTAATGTATTGCGCGAGAGCAGTTAACTGAATCATGCTTCCTTTCACCTGTGCAGGGACATCTGCGTGCCCAGAGGGGAAATTCTACTGCCAGAACGCCGGGCATTCTCCAATCACGATCTTCTCGTCGCGAGTGAATGATGGTATATGCGGTAAGAGGCTAATCACCGATGAATTTTTCTTTTGTCTTATTTTTTACTTGTTTTGACTAAACTTAAAAGACACATATACAACAAGACTAAAGATTGTCCGAGGAACTCGGTAGAGCTCCTGTTCCTACTATGATTGTTAGAAATCCTGCAATATTGTTCTAACTCCCTCTACCTGCTCCTCAATTCTGCTAGATTGTTGTGATGGGAGTGATGAATACGGTAGCAACGGCACTTGTAAGAATACTTGCTGGGAAGCTGGCAAGGCGGCAAGGGAGAAGCTGAAGAAGAAAGTAGCTACATATAAAAGTGGTGTCGTTATTCGAAATCAGGAAGTTGAAAAGGCAAAAGTGGCAATTGCTAAAGACGAAGCAGAGTTGACAAAACTGAAGGGTGAAGAGAAGATAATCCAAGGACTTGTTGACAAGCTCAAAGGTGAGAGCCTCGTAGCTACTGGCCCTTTTCTAAAGAGGGATATCCTGAGAAAATGTCGTTGAAGATGTTAATTTCAGTGGATAGTTTTTATGTTAACGCAAGACTGTCCACATATGCAGAGCAAAAGAGATTAATAGAGAAGGCAGAGGAAGAGGAGCGCCTAATAAAAGAGAAGGAAGAAAAGAGAATTAAAGAAGAAGCTGAAAAGCAAGCTGCGGAGGAAAAGAAAGCACCTGATGCCTCTCTGGAAGCAGATTCTCAGGACACTAAGGGGAATGCGCAAGAAGGTGAAAGCAAGGTTGGCATTTTCTCCTGACCATCTATTCCATGTTGGTTACTGTCAACCTCAGTTCAAGAACTCATCATCCATAATACCGGGAATTGACTTGACTTGATATGAGTATAATTTTGAACTCATTTAGTTATTGTACTTGGGAGAGAACTGCCATCAATCAAATGACTTAATTATTCTTGTTAACATAATCATTCACACAAGTAAGCAAGCAATCATGAAATCAATGTTTCTCCTTTAGTTTTGTCCTTCAGCGTGTCCTTGTACCAGCTAGAGCCTTAAATGGTTGTTTTAGTTTTAAGGGTTTTGGGCTAGAAGAACTGAATCTTTAACATTTAAAGAAAACTATCTGTTAACTTTCACACAGTCGCAATTTTCACAAGCAAGTACAGATCAAGAAACAGATACTCCCATGTACCATGGAGGCCGAAGGTTCCAGACTTCCAGTAATTATTAATCAAGAAATCATGAAATCATTGTTTCCTGTAGTTCTATATTTCCTCAATCCTTCAGCGTGTCCTCTTACCCATTGAAGCCCTTACCTGGTGTTTTAGTTTTAGAATTTTAGCTAGATGATCTGAATTGTTAAAATCTGAAGAAAATAGAAACTATCTGTTAACTTCCATAGTCCCAATTTTTCACTACAGAGTACAGATCAAGAAACAGATATTCTCATGTACCCTGGAGGCTGAAGGTTCCAGTAAAGAAATATTTTTCAATTGTAGTCAAGGTTATTAACGTGATAAGGGAGGGGAAGATACCTAACAACCGTGACATGTCTAAGTGCCCGATGCGCTCAACAACGCGATGTGATACTAGATGCTAGCATCATCATCTGCATGAGCAAATATAAATAATCACTGTCAGCCTCCATATCAGACTGAACTCCTTCCGGTAAACCTATCAAGAACTATTTTTGGATCATGGTGATCACGGCGGTAGGGTGAGGCTAGGTACCTGACCACCGCCACACTGCCTAAGAGTATCACTAGCAGAGCCCTTAAAAGGGCAACCCTTAAATTCAGTTTACAGACCGAGAAAAAACCACTTTTGAGGGCCGAAAACAGGTGGCGCAGATCAGTGCCCTCAAATCCAACCCATATAACAGAATATTATACGGGTTGGGTTTGAGGGCACTGATCTGCGCCACCTGTTTTCGGCCCTCAAAAGTGGTTTTTCTGTTTCATAACAATTTTCGTAGAACTTTCAACAAAATAACAGTTTGGAGAAAATAATAATCATTCCAGTTATTGTTACAACAGCAAATAATAGTTTCAAGCACAAAATATGAAAATAATCATTCTAGTTATTACAACAATGTTTCTTGCAAATAACAACAATCAAATAACAACAATGGAAAAGTAAATGAAAGGTAGATCATTGGCGTTGGCGACCTCCATCCAGCTGCCAGTGGTGCTCGACCAAATCATGAAGGAGCTGGTTATGAGTGTTGGCATCCTCAATTTCTCGATGGGTTTGAAGAAAAGCTTCTAGGCAATTCGGGTTTCTTTCTGGTTGCACTCGGGTACCAACATTGTCGTAAAAACACGGCAAGTTGAACCCTCTCTCATCCTCGAGGATCATCTGCATTTCAGACGGTATCTTTTGGAATGCGGTGGCGAGATGGGGGGTGACGGGGGGGCTGCGGGGCGCGGCAGGAGGCGGGGCAACGGGATCTGGTGGTGGCGGGCTGCCGGGAGGCAGGGCGACGGCGGCGGGGCGGCGGCGGCCGAATCGAGTGGGGCAGCGGGCGGCATCGCGGGGAGGAGAAGACCGAGTGGGGCTGAAATTTCCGACGAGGGAAAAAATAGAACTAAATACGGGTAGCCTGGGAAGACCCTAGTCAACCCCCACTAGTGCAGGTTGAGAAGCAAAACAAGGGTCGGACCTCTATTTTTTTTACAGTTTACAGTTTTAGGGGCACTGATCTGCGCCGTGAAAACACTTCAGCCCTTAAAAAACAGTTATTTTAAGGGTTTGGCCCTTTTAAGGGCTCTGCTAGTGATGCTCTAAGTGCCCAATATGTGTTGCAAGGGATGTGATATTAGATACTAGTATCCCCATTTGTATGGCAGCAAATTTAGGCTATGCAATCTCCCTGACCTTCCCCTTTATTGAATGATTAATCAGTAGCAACCTACCTGACATATCCATCGATTGTATTCCTACCCATAGTTTATTAATTCTTCTGTCTCTTCAATTGCTCTTCTTTATCACTTGCTCGAGATCAACTTCTCAAGGCTCCAATATAGTTACAAAAAAACAGAGAGGTGAAGAAAACCGAGAAGAAACATATAGGTGGGGGGATGAGACAGGAAACACACAAGGTCAAGGAGAACACTATCAGAATGGCAAGGTCAGCTGCTGCTACGAGCCTACGACAACTCAGAGCCCGTTGATGCCTCGGTGGTTACTTTGCTTAATTCGAACCTAAGTGACACCTTAATAGCAACAACCACGATTAACAAAGGAAGTTCATATGGCTAAATTAAATGACAACCATTGCCGAATAAATAGTGAAGTCCTCACTAGTCACTCCTACCATAGGAGATAGATGCACTTATTGCACAACTTGTTATTTCACTGCTGTAATAGGATATTTGTAATATTTATTACTTCTGCTTAACATAGGTACCTGAACATCATGATGGCCATGTCACGGACGATGACAATCACTCACCAGAAAGCGAGACATCTGTTGAAGAGGTATAGTTTACTTTTGGTATTACAAATCAAAACTATACTTGCTTTCATTATCAAAATTCAGTTACTATGTCCTGGGTTTCTGTGTCAGCATGATATTACAGCTGGAACTGAAGATGATGCATCACCGGAGACATCTGCAGTACCTACAAAAGAGCAGGTAGTGTAATCTGACTGCTTGGTCACTGACTCATATCACTGAACTTGTCTAATATTTTTCTTTGCTATTTGGCGCTACCATTATAGAGATGCATATGGTTATCTTCTCCCTTCCAAATATTAAGCTTGTATAGATAGGCAAACTGCTTATTCTCTCCTATGACTCAGAAGAGTAGAAGATGCTCACTTTTTTTTCCCAAGCATGTTTAACTCTTTGCCCCTTTTGTGCTTCCATCATGTAGATCCCATTGGCCAAAAGCTATATTAGCTATTGTGAGCAACCCAGTTATGCACATAATGTTACGCGTGGCTAGCCGTATGGACTGCACATGAACAATTCCCCCACTCATGTGTGCCTGGAGCTGCCCACAGAGCTTCCATTTCATTTGGCCCTAGCCTCCAACCAAATAAGTACACGGATCATAGTTTTAGGGAGTTACATATTATTTACTGCACCTTCTGTCCCAAATTATATGACGTTTTGGTAGGCTAAATTAGCCTACCAACACGTCTTATAATAAGGATTTAGTTTCTGATTGCTACATAAAGAGGCTTCCACAGTTCTCTAAATCCAGCATGTTTTAATCAAAGTTAACCTATCTCATCTATGATCTCCCCTCTTCCATGACCAGCCACCAGGCCATCCTCTCAGTGGTATTACTCACAATGATCTTGTGATCGTTAGAAGCCATATGACAGTCCCCGCAAAAAAAATTGTATATAACAGGAGATGGGTCAAATACATCGACTCAGACGGAATTTGTATAATCTATGTTTTGGAATGTAGCCTCACTAGTTCATTTTTGCTCTGCAATTCTGTCTAGCAAAGGATTCTCAGTCTGAGATTTCCTGACAATCTACATACCATCCTCTTTGTATCCAAGTACAGTCGATAACCTCTGCAGGATGCAGTGTGCTGTCTAGATTTCTGATATCCCATAACTGATAAGCTATATCTCCACCAGCACTTGCTTGTCTTTTCCACATTATTGTTGTCCTGATATCCATTTATACTCGGTTAAGAAAAGGCAACTCTTTTGGGACATTATTGCTTTGACTTGTACTATTAGGATACCAAAAACAATGCTCGTAGGAGCAATCAGTTTTTGTTGGTCTTGGGAATGCATTTGCCTTTAAGTTATGAAGCATTCTGGTACATTCTGCAGGACCCTACTTCTGTCAACTCTGAAGGTTTATCGAAGGAGGAATTAGGTCGTCTGGTAGCTTCTCGCTGGACCGGAGAAAATGTAGATGACTTAGACAAAAGCGATAAAAAGGGCCATGATGACGAGCTTGATTTACCAGAACCGGCAGAAGCACTTGAAGATGAGCATGATATACCAGAACCCACAGAAGAGAATTATGCTGGCTATCATTCAGAAATTGAGGATGATAGGCACAAATACGAGGATGAAGAGTTATCTAATGTATCAGATGATGAGTATGTTGATAATCATGAAGAACCTGACGAGTCTTATAAATCTGATGACGACCAGAAAAGTGATGATCATTCAGGTATAATATTTGTATAACTTGACAAGTATTCGTGTCCTATTGTATATATGTTTTTTGATCATTTTTATTTGATTTATTCCTTCAGATTTAACTGCCTCAGGACAAGCATCATGGCTGGACAAGATTCAGCAAACAGTACAAAATGTTTTACAAAAATTCAACTTTTTCAAGACCCCTGTTGATTTATCAGGTCTGTCGTTCATACTACTTTTGCTGATCTTTCCGGAGTTATGTGCGGATCTTGTTACACTTACACATTAATGATTTTAGAGGCTTCTCATGTTCGGAAGGAGTATGATGATGCCAGCTCAAAGCTGTCCAAAATTCAGTCTAGGATAACCTCTCTAACAGATAAGCTAAAGCAAGACTTCGGTAAGTTAAAATCTTTTTCCCTTGGTGGTTGAGTGCACCCCTCAGTTCTATATATTTTTGGCCATTAATTTTTGCAAGGATGTTTTTATCTATTCTTGTGCTTGCCATTGATGAAAATACTGCTCAACTCATCTGATCATGTTTTTTCTTCTTGTTGTTAAGATCAATGAAAATTGTGCTAACACTGTTCCTGAGCTAAAGCACCCTGTCAGCAAGATTTTTACCCAGACTGGAGCATTTATCGATGTTCCAGTAAAATAAGCTGGTCTTAAAAATGACCAAAAAATTACATCAAGAGTCATTTCTTGATAGTGTAATCCGACCATACAAGTTCACAATAACCCTTTGTATGTTTCTCAAATATATTTTCTGGCTTTTTGTTAACCCAAGCCAAGTTCGCTTACAAAATTTGCATTTTAATTCTTAGTGCCATCGATACATTTCCACAGTTTGATGCTTCATTTCTGTAGAACATAAAGTTGCTCTGTGTTCAAGTTAACTGCTACTCTAGATGCTGGCTTCATATGTAGTCTTGTTAATATATTACCAAGGTAAACTTCCGGAACGTTGTAATTAATTGGAATAACGCATTCTTGTCAGGCAAGGAGAAGGAGTTCTATTACTTTTATGATCAGTGCTTCGAGGGCAAGGAGGGCAAGTATGTTACATTTTGGGCATCTAATCACACATGTTTTTTCAATCCTTTTCAATTATTTCATACTCCCTCCGTTCCTGTATGTAAGGCCTATAGTTTTTTGAGAAAAATTCCAAAATATAGGGTTTATTACGATTTATGGAAAATTTTATCCATCAAAAAATGAGTTCCAATCTCAAATGGAGGGATTTTACAGATTGTTTTCACTTAGTGGCTATGAGTATGAGGGACTCCTCTCTTCCAAAAAAAATCGGAAACAAATGAGTCCACCATATTTCAAATACTCATTTCTTAATATTTGTGCAGAAAACTATAGGCCTTACATTCAGAAACGGAGGGAGTATTATATTTAGTCTAATTCACTCATTTGTGAATCGTGGTCCTTGTTGACAGGTATGTTTACAAGGTCTGTCCTTACAAGAAAGCTTCACAGGTTGAAGGACACAGTTCCACTAACCTAGGGTATGTTTCTCACTCTTTTCAGGTTTAATATTTTTTGTTATTCCCAAATGTAATATACTTCAAGCTTAAGTAACGTAACTTCAGATTTAGTTTGCTCCACATCATAGCGATATGTTGCGGAGATTCTCACATTCATGCTCAATCTGGGCAAACAGCGAGTAATACTGTTTAAGAAAATTCATTGTGTAGCTTAATAGTTGTTTTTTAGAGAGCGTCGGCTGAGATGTTGTTCATTCCTTATTGTTACTAAACTTACATGTTTCAATGGCTTGACAAATATATAATTTTAAAAAGTTGTGTTGAGCTGCCATTTTCTTGAAAACTGGCTGAGGTTCTGAGTTTATACTTGATATTATAGTCGAAGTTACAGTTTGACGACCCTCCGCAGAGGTAACAGGTAGCCTCCATAATATGTGAGCTTGTGTATATAAGCAACTTAGTGCCATGTTATATTACGCCTGTTTTGAAATGATCAATTCCATCATATTCTTTAGGGAATTCCACTCCATGAATAGATTAGGAGAGTGCAACCTTTTTCTTCTTTTTTCATTGTGTTGTCTGTCAGAATTTCTCCTGCTTTACTGTCATTTTAGCTTTGACCGTCAGTCTTTTTCTAGAGAATTCTTTGTTCAGTTCTGGCTGGATGAGATACCAACTAGCTTTACAAGTGTCAGTGCGTCACTCTGAGGGTTGTATCCGAGACACTTGAATGAAAATTATAGATTCTACTTCTTTTGTGTATGTAAAGTCCAGGCATATATATCCACTTATGTGCATGGAAGCATGTGAACATGCGTTGCACTACGGTATCACTCTTAGAATAGCGTTTTGCAATTATCTTGTGCCATTAAATGAAAATGAAGATTTCTGTGGTCAGGCGCTGGGACAAATTTGAAGAATCCTACAGAATAATGCACTTCTCAAGCGGAGACAAATGCTGGAACGGCCCTGACCGAAGCCTAAAGGTACTCCCTACCATTCAGGGTGCATTCTCCTTGTGCATGGTTTTCCGGTTCACATGTCTAAAATATAACTGTGTGGCTTAACTTTTATGCAGGTTAGGCTAAGATGTGGGCTGAACAACGAGCTCAATGGAGTCGACGAGCCCAGCAGATGCGAGTAAGTATATTTGTCGTGAATCGTGATACACCTTTGATCTTTACCAAAATGCCACATTATAACGCCTTATAAATGTATGTACATTTCCTATGGCAGGTATGTCGCTGTATTGTCAACTCCTGCACTATGCGTTGAAGAGAAGCTGAAGGTTCTTTCTCACCCTATCACGAACCTCTTTAATTTCTTTGCATCGAGATTCAGAGTTAATGGAATTTTTGTGTTATATAACAGGAGCTGCAAAAGAAACTTGACGCCACGTCTTCTGACCTGCCCGGCCACGACGAACTCTAAATTGTCATCATGAAACAACAACTTCATGGATAGAAAAGCCTGGAACTGGAGACCAATCTTGTGACTGTAGCCTTCGAGGTTACCGCCAGGGCAGCGTTAGTTTGGCTAGGGAGATATTTTTGAGCGAAGTGGTTGGATTGTTGAAATTTTCACATCACCCTGATTTGCTATTAGAGGCAAACTGCAGCTGGACATCTTTCTCTCTTCCTTTTGACGTGTTCTCTAATTATTTATCTAAATCATACGAAAGAGACTAGCCTTCTGTTTGTAACTTATCAGTTATTCGGTGTTTCTGATATATCCTGGATGCAACTTTTGTTATATCCACAAGGGCAATATAGAAAGATGGACTTTATTTCTTTGACATACAGAGAAGCATTTTGGGTCAGTTAAGCAGCTGATGAGTGTTACGAAAGATAGCATGAAAATGATGACATGAGATTTTAACATGGAAAACCCCTCCAAACAAAGAAAAAGAAATAACCATGGGCGCCAGCCAACAATACTTAACTATGATCGGGTGAGGTTACAAACATTGGACATCTACAACTTGTGACTTATCCCAACCGGTGGCTTACAAGAGGAATATATGGTGGCACTGGACTTTTGTTGGGCGGCACGCTACACGGCCATGAGTTGCCGCCCAACTCGGTTGCAGCGAGCCGCCTCGAAGACTGGGTCCGAGTCGGACTCAAGGATGTCCGAGGGGCGGCGACAGCGTCGCCGACCTCCTCCCGCAGCTCCACCGTGTACGCCCAGCCTCGGGGGCACGTCAGTGTGGACGACCTCCGCGCGCCGCCAACACAACCACCATGGCGGACCGCCCAACAGAGGATGAGGCGGAGGGGGCAGAGGTCGGGACGGAGACGGAGGCGGTCACCTCATGCCGCAGCTCGGCGCAGAGCTCGCGACGGAGCTGGGCTGCTCCGTGAGCAGTGTCGAGGACAACCTGAAGGAGATATGGCCTAGATGCAATTAATAAAGTGATTTATTTATTATATCTCGTTTGTTCATAATACGTTTTGTGTCATGCTATAACTATATTAAGCGGAAACATTAATACACATGTGATACATAAACAACCATGTCCCTAGTACACTCTACTAAGACTAGTTCATTGTGCGATTGATGATCGAGATTTCCCGATCATGTGGCATGGCGCCAGTTGGCAATGAAGTCATATCGTTGGTAGAACGATGTGATGGACATACCTATATTTGTAGAACATAGTCATTACGTTTTCGACCGTGAGATCAACTCTTATTGTTATTCCTGAAAGATACTTTGATCGCACCAAACGTCATATCTTATATAGTGTGACAATAACGGTGATACTTTTGGGTATCGGAAAGGGGTAGTTGAGACGAGGGGTCAAGAGCGGTATTTGTCAGTCTGCATAGCAGGATAGATACTCTAGGGCCCACTCGGTGAGATTATGTCTAATGAATTTGCAAGCATGTAACTAGGTCACGGAGACATGAAATCATAGACGAGTAGAAGATAGTGTTGTCGGTAACAAGACCATGCTGGGTATAGAGATATCCATGAGCGAGTCTTGGAGACACTAAGTATCGCTATGGCAAAAGGTTTAATACTCGACGTCCAAATTTGATAGATGATAGTCATTCGTTATATCATAGGGGTTAATTCATGGGGTTCAGACCTACGAGTTAACATTGATCGGAGAGGGGTCTCAATCATGTTTGTTATTATATCGAACCGTTAGAGTGGCACACTTAAGGTGTTTCGACAAGATAACCAAAAAGGCAAGAGATCACCGGGAACGTCCCGGGAATGGTCCGATAGAGATCGGGCAACGACGAAACAATTTTTGGAGCTAGAAAATAAATTATATATAATATGTTTGATATTAATTAGTGTAATTAATGATTAAATATGATTTTATATATTTATTTTTGAATTATTTAGTCTGATTTCCCTAAATGGGCCTTCTGGTGGAAACCTCAAGTGAATTTGGTGGGGGAGGGATGGCCGGCCTAGGTGGGCCAAATGGGGCCCACCTAGGGCCGGCGCACCATCCAATGCCGCACCAGGCATGTGGGAATTGTCCCACATTGCCTGGCTGGCAAGTTGGCTCCCCCCGGGAGCCTATATAAGAAGAAGGGGCACCCCTGGCATTTTAATTCACCAATTAATTTCTCCTTTCTCTTTCGATTTTGTGATTCACTTTGTCGGAGTTGCGCTGAGAAGAGAGTAGGTCTCTCCACCATAGCCCGCTGTCGCACTGCTGGTGTTACGGTCCAAGTATTCCGCTTGCTCGTCCTGTACTGGAGCTTCAGAGGTCGTCGTCTCCATCGTACGTGTGTAACGCACTGCGAGGTGTTGCGCTAGCAGTGCTGGGAGGTCTACTTCCACTACACGACCTTGAGGTCGGCTTCGTCGGTCTTCATCGTCAACGTTTGTGCGGGAACGTAATCCCGTTTTCGGTCTACAAGGGTATGTATTCCGATCTCCGTTGTACATCTATATCTGCATAGTATAGATCTTGATTAGTTTAAGGATATCGTTGTTAGTAAATTTTTTGTTTTCTGCCTGCGATCCGCTTCAGTGGTATCAGAGCCGATCTATCGTAAATATAGATGTACGCTGTTAGAACCCATGTTCTTCAGGGGGCATCGTTCCTATGATTTACTACCCTCTAACGTGCACTTGTGATTCCAGCGGCATTGAGTTGATGAAGCGGCCCAGACTGACTTTACGCGTACGCTTACTGACATACGGCTTGTACCGTATCTGTAGCTGGCGGGTGTCAGTTTCTCTCTCTTTAGTTGGCTTTGCATTTTCAATGGAGAGCCCGAAAGTGAAAGTGCATGGTTGCCCCCATGCGTGGTTTTGGTAATTAATGACAATCCTTATGGACTAATGTTTACATTGAGATATTATTTATAGATCTTGTCCATGGGAAATTATAGGAGTTCATGTGTTGGACTTAAAGATGACTTAATGACCAATGCTCTATTCAAGGATTTATATGATGAATGGTCATGTGTAGAGTTGTGCTTATTGCAAGTATGGCTTGGAATAGAAGATTGAGTGAACAATCATGTTTACCTCCAAGCCATCATACATATCAAGAGAAGAAGATGAAGTGCAAGTTCAATATGATGCATATCGGAAGATATCCTTTGATTGAAGCTTGCAAAGGAAACATGAAGACAAAGCTTAGCGAGTCCCTCCCAGAACGGAGTATGGGGGAGCATTTGGAGAAGTCTTCATCAAGCATGTGCTAGCAAGCACAATCAAGAAAGGTGTTTCAACTTGAGAGAGTCAAGATCGTCATCATCGAGCTCAAGTGGAATGCGCAAGGCAAAGGTATGATTTTGATAGGTTTTCTATTTTACCGGTCTCATGGTGTTAGTGGGAGACCGGGTTTTAGGATAGATGGCGTACTATCAAGAGGGGCTCTCGAGTGAGTAACTTGATCGCATCTTTGTGGAGAGCTCAAACCTTCGCATACTTGCCATTTCATCTTTCTTGGTTCTTACTTGTTTTTTTCTCCTTGTTGGGTTTTGGTGCTTGTTGTAATCTTCACGACAAACCCAAGTTCACCGAAAACGAATTTCATATGGAAAACTTGTTGCGTTTTCGGTTTTGGAGGTTTGCCGATCATTCCTTTTTAGAGAGGTTTTAACCTCCTCCATTTGGTTTTATCTTCCATTGTTGGACCATGAGGTTTATCTGCATGATCTTGTAAAGCTCTTCGTTGTGATTCCAACGAGCCAAAAATCATCGAAAACGGAGTCCGGATGGAAAAGATATTGAAGTTTTCGTTATCGGTTTTGCTGCAGTTTTTCCTAGGCCGGAATCTCCGGTCCTAGACCGGAAACTCCGGTCTGTGCAGGACCGGAATCTCCGGACTCAACGTTTTTCTCCAAAACTACTTTGAATCTGTTCAGCCCCTGGTGGGGGGCGGAGTTTCCGGCCCTAGGGCCGGAGTTTCCGCCCCTGGATGAACTTTCCGGCCCAGGGCACCGGAGAGTTTGCCCAAGCCTCGGCGGTGTTGACAGTGTTCAGCCCCTGGTGGGGGCCGGAGTTTCCGGTCCCAGTAGGCCGGAGTTTCCGCCCCTGGCCGGAGTTTCCGGCCCTAGTGACCGGAAACTCCGGTGTGAAGTTTTCCTGCAACGGCTCTTTTTCGTGGGACCTATAAAAAGGCCCCTTCTTCCCCAGAGAGAGTAGCTCTTCCAAGCACGAATTTTCCCCCTCTCTCTCCTCCATTGTTGACCTTGAAAAGCTTTCCCCTCTCTCATTTCCTCCCATGATTCTTGCATATCTTTGAGGGATTTGAGAGAGGAGATCTAGATCTACATTTTCACCAATCCATCTCTCCTCTAAGTGAGGGGAACCTAGTAGATCTTGATCTTGAAGTTCTTGGTGCATCTCCTCTTTGTTCTTCCTCTCTTATTCCCCCATAAGCATTTGTTGCTTTGTTGGAATTCGAGAGTGAAGGATTTGAGCACTTGTGCTCTTGACTCTTGCATTTGGTGCATCGGTTTGCTCTCCACGAGGATTCGTGGAAGTTGAAAGTTTGTGAGCTTGTTACTCTTGGGTCCTTGGACCCTAGACGCCTTTGTGGTGGTTGGACCCTTGTGTGGTCACTTGAAGCCGTTCGGGAGCCCCCAATCCCATTGTGGGTTGTGCCCCGGATTGTTGTTGGAGGCCGTTCGGGAGCCCCCAATCCCATTGTGGGTTGTGCCCCGGATTGTTGTTGAAAGGCTCCGGATTCCGCCTCGAAGGAATTCCGATAGTGGAAGGTGAACCAAGCCTTTGTGGTGCGGTTCATCGGAGAAGAAGGTGAAACCTTTGTGGTTGTTGAACCGTTGTGTCGGTTCACACCTCTCCAACGAGACGTACTCCCTTAACAAGGAGGAACTCGGGAATACATCCTCGTCTCCGCGTGCCTCGGTTATTTCTATACCCGAGCTTTTACTTATGCACTTTACATTGTGATAGTCTTCGTGCTTGAAGTATTCTATATTGCTATCACCTTGTTGTTTGTCTTGCTTAGCATAAGTTGTTGGTGCACATAGGTGAGCCTAGTTTATTTAGGTTGTCGGCTTGTTAATTTAAACACCTAGTTTTATTCCGCAATTAATAAGCCTAAACCGGAAAAGTTTTAAACCGCCTATTCACCCCCCCTAGGCGACATCATTGTCCTTTCAGAAAGGATGCTTAAACATGTAATTATTGGATCGTTGTTGTGGTCATAGGTTCGTAGGTAAGAAGCGAGTTCTTTGTACGACAGCCCCAGCCACGTAAAATATGCAAAAAATAAAGTAGAAAGCGTCTAACTTTATTTTACAGGGGCAATGTCATATGATCAAGGTATGTTTATTAAATTGTTTATGAACTGTGGGCGCTAATAAGACCATGGCGCATGGACCGTATCACGTCGCATTATATTTAATGTTATTATGTGCATCTTATATTGTGTGATTATATATGCAAAATAGTGGGCTGCCCACGGAGATAGTTGCGCACCCCAATCCATCCACTGGACCGCTCTATAGAACATTTTCAACCATCGATTCACTTGACGCTGTGACGCCGTTCCGTCAACTTCTCCCCACCAGATTTAGAAGAAAAAACCGCATCCCTACCGTACTCGCACGCCCACCCCGTCCTCGCGTACTCTCCTCCTCCCCACCAACCCACCTCCTCCTCGTGATACCATCCACTCTCTCCACCGCCCTGCCATTGCTCGAGTCCTGCCTCCAGATGCAGTAAGGTGCCGCCGGCCGGCTCAACCACCTTCTCCTGCGGCAGCACCGTGTCGAACTCGTGCCAGGGGCGTTGCTTTTTTTTGGATCTGGAGTTGCTTTTTTCGATCTGTTTTTTGTTTCACCGTTCGTATTCCTTTTTCCTTCCGATCTGGTCAACGCATGCAACCCCTAGCCGCCATCCCCTCGCAAGCTCTCCCATGCCTTACCGGCCACCGCTCGCGCAAGGGACGCCGACGGCTGGCGGGTGCGAGCTGGGAATCAACCGTACCTATTGCATGCTCTCTCGGCACAGCAACACGAGATTTGGGCTCTCTGGATAAGCCGTTCTTCCCACCGGCTCTTTTCTGTATATCTGTTTTGATTCATGTATCATTGTTCATGATCCAGATGTAGTTTTCTTTTAAATACAGTAATCAGGATTTTCTCTTTTTTGATCTGATTTTTCCTTCACCATGAGGAACCAGATTAATGCTGATTTTTTTTATACCACATGTGTTCTCGATTTACATGCCATATGCTTCACCGTTCTAGATGTTAAAACAAAGAAAATTACTAGTCCGCTTTTGGATATTTGTGAGATTTGGGGTCGCTGGGCAAGCCATGTGTGAGGAAATAACATATTTTTCCCCTTCCGATTTGAATTTTGGTTCACTGTTTGTGGCAATCAGGTCCGCGCTTGATTTTTTTTGTACCGGGAGTGTTCTCCGAACGCAGATCCAATCCCTCTCTTTTGTGAGTTTCTATCCCGTTCCCGAACCATGGATACAAAAGTTCCATACGCATCTTAATTACCTTAATTAACTAGCCAGGCTTGAAAAAAAACACTCCTTTCTGAAGAACATCACGAGAAGATCCATCTGTATCTTAATTACCTTAATGTTGTTCCCGTCCAGATCGAGTTTGTTATCATTTTCAGGCAAATCCAGTCCTCTATCACGTTTGTATTTAGAGCAATGATTTTTTTACTGAACGGTTAAGAACGAAACACACGTTATTAATCGTTGCTAGCACCGGGAAGACCAAGTTGAAAACTGGCTTTTAAGCTGAGCATGGTGCATTTTTTTATTGATGACAGCAAAATCGGTTTCGTTTTGCTGAAACCAAGAGAAACAACTTAAAACCAAACCGCACATGGGAAACAGAATTGGACGGAAACAAAACGGCAACACGAATCACAGAACTGCGTCTGATGGCTCTAAACGCGTGCGTAGCTACCACCATAGGTAGCAAATCCGCGTTGTATATTAGAATATATTGATTACACGGCGGTAGAAATATAAGATGATTCCTTCAAAATATCACTAGTGAACTTTCTTCGACGTGCACCACCAAGAAAGTTCTATGTGAGGCAGACTGTGACGATCGGGTGTTAGACATATCATTGTTCGCATACAATGGGTGTAAGTCATGTTGCACGCGCGTTCGTTGAAGGTTATTGTGGTGAGTCTAGCATATGCCGATATGACATCAGAACAGAGAGGCCGAAAGGTCGAGCATGAGTCACATAATTGTTTTGATCGACAATTCGTTGTCCACCCTTGAAGTTGTGTTGCCGGCTCTGACGATGAGGAGTTGCGCAATGCACGGGGGTCGTGTAATCGTTGAAACGACCAGGAGGGATGTTCGTTTGAATGGGAGTTCTGATAGTTATTTTCTAAAATACTACAACTCAAATTATTATGAACAAAGTCTTATGTTGTTACAAATTCCATTGTAGATGTCTCGCCGCTTGTTTAAGCTAGGTATGTTCCTTGAGAAAGAAAAGGTTAAGACCAATGAGTCTAACTTCATGGCCTGGTTCCGCAAACTGAGGATCCTCCTCACTCCCCATAGGGTGGCTTACGTCATTGAAGCCACCATAAGAGACCCTTCGTCAGATGACGCCTCTAATGATGAGAAGAAGGTATTTCAGACCAAATCAGAGGATTCCGCCTTTGTCCAGAGTGGCATGCTCTCCGCCATGGAAGCCGACCTGCAAAAGCGTTTTGAGAAGATGAGTGCCTTCGAGATAATTTTTGATCTTAAGGTTGTCTTTGCGCCACAGGCTAAGGCTGAGAGATATGAAGCTTCTGAGGTTTTCTTCTCGGCCAAGATGAGGAGCATAGCAGTGTGAGCGAGCACGTTGTCAAGATGTCTGGCTACATTCAACGTCTAAATGCTCTGTAATGCAAGATTCCTGATGAGCTAGCGATTGATAGGGTGCTGCAATCGTTGCCCCCTAGCTATAAAGGCTTCATCATGAACTACAACATGCAGGGCATGGCTCAGTCACTGGGTGAAGTGTTCGTGATGCTCAAGACTGCTGAGGTGGAAATCAAGAAGGATCAGACACTGTTGATGGTCAACAAGACCGTCGATTTTAAGAAATCCGGTGGCAAGGGAAAAAAGAACTGGAAGTCCATGAAGGATGGCAATCATGTTGCATAGCCTAAGACTAACAATTCTGGTCCCAAAGCTGGCGTGGAATGCTTCTACTGCAAGAGAGATGCTCACTGAAAACGCAACTGCCCCAAGTATCTGCAGGACAAGAAAGCTGGCAAGATAGTCGCCAAAGAAAAAGGTGAAGTGGTTCTGGTGCAGAAAACAATATTTTTTCTAGCGTAAGAACGCCCTAACTAGCCAGGATCTATCTATCTAGTACATGCGATAACGGTGGCGGAACGGGTCACATTACCTCCATGTAGACCGATAGCGGGGATTACGCTCCTGCACAAGCGTTGCCGATGAAGTCGTACGTAGCCGATCTCAAGGTCGCGGGGAACTTGGCGCGACGAAGTAGACGATGACGCGGCGATGTCGACGATGACCTGCGTCGACGGGCGTCGGGCAGAAGTGGCGTGGCACCGACGGCTGGGGAGTGCGCCGGCGGCAGGGCAGCGGCATGGCTGCTGGGTGGGCGAGACGACGTCGCACAGACTCCTCAAATGTGGCGCCTCCGAGCAATCGCAAGCATACAGGGCTTAACAACAACCCCCGGTCACTCAGATCCAACTGAGATCCCAGGGGTAGAACTTTTCTGGAATCCCGCAGGACAACGACGCCCGACGATATAGCTTAGGTGGAGAGAGGAGACAAAACGGGTGGAGAAATAGCTCGGCCACCCTGCTACAATATTAATTGTATTTTTCTGTTATTAATCCAATTAATATGGCTTGCCATATAAAGGGGGAGAGGGTGTGCAAACACCTTGCCTCCCCCACGTGGGACTAAAGAAAAGAGAGGGGAGGGGGGTTCGGCCGGCCTAGCCATGGACGAACCAGCCATGGGCCCCTTCCCCTCCTAGTTGGTGCGGCTCCCCCCTCTTGGGCCTTCTTGGCCCATTTAGGTGGGCTGCCCCTTTTTCTCTATTTTTAACTAGTATTAAATTAATATAAAATATAATTAATTCATAATTAATAAATTTATATATTATTTAATCTCCCGTGACTCCGAAACATTTTCCGAACCACCCGAACATCTTTCGGACATTCCCGGAACCATTCCAGACCTTCCGGACCATCAGAACTCTTTCTGGATCATTTCTCTCTCTCAAATAAAATCATATAATATTCCAGAACCTTCTCCAGGTGTCGTTAAGACCTTAAGCTTGTTACATTACGGTTCGAGAACACTCCAGACATGGTCGAGACCCTTCGCTCGCCAATGACCGCCAGGGATACCTGGATACATATGATGGTCCCTGTGCATTCTACGAATATCGTCGTTGAACCATAAACATGATATTCATTCCCTTTGTTTTTACGATACTACCTTGTCCGAGATATGACCGCAGACATCCGATGCTCTGTTGTATCTCGTTACCGACAATGGTTATTAACTCGTCTGTGATATTACATCTCCATGACCTAGTCATAATCTGCGCAGCTATATAGACGCAATCTCACCGAGTGGGACCAGAGTATCTTTCCATTACAAGAATGAACAAATCCCGCTCTTGATCCTTACGTCTCAACATACTCTTTCGGGATACCCAAGATGACACCGTTATTATCATGCTATATAAGACACAAACGTTTGATGCTCTCAAAATACCCCTACGAAGTAGCAATAAGTACGCGGTCTCCTGGTCTAAGGAATAAGCTACCATATTACTTATCTATTGTAATGACAAACATCGTAATACAATCTTATTGCAAT
Source organism: Poa annua (assembly GCA_026929855.1). Classification (NCBI taxonomy): domain Eukaryota; kingdom Viridiplantae; phylum Streptophyta; class Magnoliopsida; order Poales; family Poaceae; genus Poa; species Poa annua. The sequence goes on along the minus strand of CM049428.1, from coordinate 27,380,118 downwards.
ACTTTGCGTATGTCCATCACCTTATTCTACTAATAAGATGACCCCATTGTCAACTCACGTCATTGTACTTGATCATTAATCTCGATCAACTGTTGCCTAATGTACTAGTTTATATAGAGGCTCACTAGGGACTCTGGTTGTCAATGTATCACACGTGTATTAATAATTTCGATTAATACAGTTATAGCATAATATAAATACATATTATAAACTTAAGAGATAATGCGATAAATACTACTTATTTATATGCCTCTAGGGCATATCTCCTTCAGTCTCCCACTTGCACTAGAGTACAAATAAACTAGCTGCATTTTACTTCGTAAACTAAAACCTTATCAAATTAGCGTTATATGATAATGCTTGCTTGTGAAAGAGTGTTACTCTGACAATCTGTACAATACACAATTGTGCATTCTTTTGTGATTCATTGATATCAACTTGTTTGATATTATCATGTTATCCAATAACATATATACAAATACCGTAACTAAGTGAGACTTCTGCTTCCCAGCGCTTACTCTGATTCTGTTAATGAGATAATTGCCTATACAGAAGACTCAGTCATAGAGAATTCTATGTAACATTTACAATCTCGCGGTATCTATATATACTTTCATACCTATGCAGAATACTTGACATACCAATGTCAATCTAATGACTAACACATTTCTACTTCCAGTAAATTCCAAATTTACTTTCACAACTGTTCTTCTTTTAAGGACATCGGTCATATTTCATCGAGCACATAATATGGTTCTTGTATGATGTCTAATATCACATAATAGACCAACATGTCATACAACCACTATTATCGTGTATCATTACTCTTAATGATTAATTGGATTTCCAAGGACCATCCTTTGGTTTTAATCTATTCTGACTCCTCAGATATAATCCAAAACAACTCGACTATCTATTTAAAATTCCCGTTCTATTCTAAATAGACACTAACTTTTAAATATTTTCGCAACTTCATCTTTCTCATTAATCCTCCTGGTACAATTCACAATGTGTCATTTACACAAGATGAATTCGGCTCCCACTCAAATTATGTCTCCACATATTTGAGAACACGAACTCCCACTCAAAATATGTCATCTACACATATGAGGGTCTAAGCTCCCACTCAAAAATATGTCCTTTACATATTCTACCCGAGTGAACTAACCTTGACTCACACTTAAATTCATAATTTATTTCGACATTTTGGTCAAACCAAAATCATTGATCTCTCATCAGTTCGAACTTAACACGAACTATAGTATTCTATTAATACAAATTCCTTAGATTTCAAGCATATCTGCATTTATGTAGACAACAAATTTGATTTTGTCCAAGATACATTTCTCAACAAAATATGCTTCCATGTCTTTCTTATAGTTACATTTCTCATATAACACTTTATATGATGATTAAGCAGTCTTATTCCTTAAAAAGAATTATAGTAACATTTATTGTTTAATCCTTTTAAATGTAACTTGGATTTTCAGACTCAAAAGCTTTTGTTCGTATTCTGATATTTTGTCAACTTTGTTTGTATTCATAAGGTGCACCTTGATCTGTCAACAAGATCTTAAATACTTAATATTAAGCTGTGACCTGACAGCAATACTTAATATAACAACACCTTATTTAGAAGCTTCTTTCATGAAAATATTATGATCTTTTCGAACAGGATTTCAAGCAGAAAGCAATTTTCAATTCTCCTTCACTCTTAATCATTAAATTTTCATTTGTAGACATATACCTTTTGGAAAATTTTCCAATATTCTACTTTTATGAATATGGGTCTGACACCTTGTTTCAAGCTTCTAATTTTATTCCATTAACCATAATTCAAAAAATCATATTCTTCTCGGAATTACATAGACAACAACACAAGTTTTGTTTCTATTGGGTTTTGAAATACACTCTCATCCAATGTGAGTAATCTACAAAGAATTATTCGTGTATATTTTGAATTATCGTATAATCATCTATATAACGACACTATTTTCGATCACACGAATTACCGTTGAAAAACATCTATTTTCTAAAGTGGATATCGACTATAATGTTTCGAACATATTAAGTGATTCTAAGACAGATTCTGAAAGACCACACTAAATAGAGTATGATTATAATATTTTACATATCACTATATCTGATATTATAATTTTGTGAAACGAATTTCCACAAGTCTTTTGTGTTGAAACCATAATTCAAAAATATTGTCCTATGATTAAATCTTGTGAATACAATATTCACTTAATCATTCTTCTGAAAAACCCCCATTTGATCTTGTATCAAATTATTTTCAGGCTCGTGACTTATTATGCAAATACACTTATTTACTAATAATCACAGAGGAATTCGAATTGATGACCTTTACCACTTATTTAATTTAATAATCATCTAGCATGACTTTCAATTAATTTCCTTGCATATTGACACTTCAATATCCAATCCTTATTTTAATCAATTCGACACATGTAACTTTTTAACACGTCAAAATATCCATTATTTCTTACATTGCTCATATGATCAAATTTGGTGGTGTTTGTTCTTGCAACAAAATCATACAATTCTTAGACACATAATTTTATCATTCCCGCTATTATAAATGTATATCATACGCATAATGTAACTGAGATGTGATACAGATTACTCATAATATAAAACAACTCCTTTGTTTCATAACATAAAAAAACTGATTTGTTCTATTACATATATGAATAACTATGTCTTGTAACATTCAAGACACCAAACTAGATCACACTCTCACTATTACAAAATGTCTTATAAAAAACTATTGATAATAACTAATATGATATCTCGAGGACGTGAGCACTACTGGCCATCAACTTCCTTGTTTGCCATCACTTGTGCACTGTCACGTCACCCATCGCCGCATACTTGTGATAATCAGGGACTGTTTCATAAATAGAACAAGTATCAAATACTTTTCACCAAGTAGGAGAAGAATACATTTATATCTTCGTATATCAAATATACCCGTAGCGACGAAGAGCTCTCCTTCGATGGAATCAATTTTTAGAGATTTGAACTTGTTCACGAACATGAAGAAGCTCATCGTGTCTCTCTTTATAGAATATTCACGCACATGCTCTTCATTGCTAGGAGGCAAAGATATAAGCGCAGTCTCTATTGCACTAGAGTCCGCTATCTAGAAATCGTAGATATTCGTAAGCATGAAGTAGATGTCATACAACTTCTTCAAATGAGTCTCCAGACATGTATGCTCCTCCATGTGAATGGTCTGGAACTTTCTAAGTTGTCTGAATTGCTCAAGACTCAATTCATCTTTGAAGTGTCCTTTGATTGCATCAATCACGACATATGACTCCATGAGTTGAAACAACTCTTTCAACTCTGGTGCTAGGCATACGCTCATGACGACCTCAACTTCTATGAAAATATCATGATGCTTACGGGACTAATCATCTTTCTCCCTGCTAGCAGAATCATCTGGTCTATCTCCTAACCATTGTACCATCTGATGAATTTGGACCCGTCGGCTTCTAAGGTAGAATCCGGACTCTTAAGGAAGTAACCGAAGTATAGTTACGTCTACAGATATGATCACAAAAGAGGTAAGGTAAAGTTTATAACATATGTGGGTTTTAGTTTATAATCATATCATCAAACACACTCCACAAAAAGTATTATCCCTAAAATAATAATAGTGATTACACGACCCCCATCCACTATACCACCCTCGATCGTCACGGCCGGCGGCACAGCTTCAAAGGTGGACATAAAATGTCGATCAGAACAACTCTGTGACTAATGCTCAATATTTTGATCTTCCCGTGTTCCGAGGCCATATCTGCATATGCTAGGATCGCCAATCAAATCTCGAAGACCCTACGCGTGCAACATGGCTTACACCCACTGTATGCGAACGACGATATGTCCGACACCCGATCGTCATGGCCTGCCTCATAACGTAGAACTTTCTTGGTGGTGCGCAACGAGGGAGAACACCTTTTGTGTATTTGTTAGGGATCATCCTATTTTAAGATGCTACCGTTGTATATCTAACATATAAGAAATCAATAGGATGCACACACAACAACACAATATCAACATAAAGTAATGAAGTGCAATGTGACATGGTCGATGCGCCTGGACCTTCATGGCGCCATGTGCCTGGCCCCGGGCGCCCCGGCATAGCTCCGAGTCTACGGTGCCCTCCATTGCCTCCGACAGTACGCGTAATATCAAACTTACCGAAACCATGTCACATAAAATAACGCCTCTGCAAAACAAAGCCAGACACCTCTACCTTTATTTAGTTTTGCAAGTTTTACGTGGCATATAGGCTTATTCGTAAGAAAACTGTTTTCCTACCTATGAACTTTGTACCACAACGTCGATCAAATAATTGCATGTTTAAGCATCCCTTTCGGGCCCTCCATTGAAAATTCTTTGCCGACTAAAGAGAGAGAAACAGACACCCTCCAGCCATAGATACGATGCAAGCGTATGTCAGTAGTGGAACCAGTCTCGCGTAAGCGTACGCATAAAGTCGGTCTCGGCCGCTTCATCAACTCAATACCGAAGGCATCGCAAGTGCACGCTAGAGGGTAGCAAATATAAGAAAGACGTCCTCATTCAGCATGAGTTCTAACCGTACCAGCAGTACTACACATAGATCGGCTCTGATACCACTGAAGGGGTTCCGGTGCAGAAAACAATATTTTTTTCTAGCGTAAGAACGCCCTAACTAGTCAGGATCTATCTATCTAGTACATGCGATAATGTTGGCGGAACGGGTCACATTACCTCCATGTAGACCGGTAGCGGGGATTACGCTCCCGCACAAGCGTTGCCGATGAAGTCGTACGTAGCCGACCTCAAGGTCGCGAAGAACTTGGCGCGACGAAGTAGACGATGACGCGGCGATGTCGACGATGACCTGCATCAACGGACGTCGGGCGGAAGTGGTGTGGCGTCGGCGGCTGGGGGGTGCGCCGACGCAGGGCAGAGGCAGGGCTGCTGGGTGGGAGAGACGACGTCGCCCAGGCTCCTCAAATGTGGCGCCTCCGAGCAATCGCAAGCATACGGAGCTTAACAACAACCCCCGGTCACTCAGATCCATCTGAGATCGCAGGGGTAGAACTTTTCTGGAATCCCGCAGGGCAACGGCTCCCGGTGGTATAGCTTTGGTGGAGAGAGGAGGCAAAACGGGCGGAGAAACAGCTCGGCCGACCTGCTACAATATTAATTGTATTTTTCTGTTATTAATCCAATTAATATGTCTTGCCATATAAAGGGGGGAGGGGGTGTGCAAACACCTTGCCTCCCCCATGTGGGACTAAAGAAAAGAGAGGGGAGGGGGGTTCGGCCGGCCTAGCCATGGCCGAACCAGCCATGGGCCCCTTCCCCTCCTAGTTGGTGCGGCTCCCCCCTCTTGGGCCTTCTTGGCTCATTTAGGTGGGCTGCCCCTTTTTCTCCCTTTTTAATTAATATTAAATTTATATAAAATATAATTAATTTATAATTATAATATTTATATATTATTTAATCTCCCGTGACTCCGAAACATTTTACGAGCCACCCGAACATCTTTCGGACATTCCCGGAACCATTTCAGACCTTCCCGGAACTCCTTCCGGACCACCGGAACTCTTTCCGGATCATTTCTCTCTCTCAAATAAAATCCTATAATATCCCTGAACCTTCTCCAGGTGTTGTTAAGACCTTAAGATTGTTACGTTACGGTTTGAGAACACCCCAGACATGGTCGAGACCCTTCGCTCGCCAATGATCGCCAGGGATACCTGGATGCATATGATGGTCCCTATGCATTCTACGAATATCGTCGTTGAACCATAAACATGATGTTCATTCCCTTTGTTTTTACGATACTACCTTGTCCGAGATATGATCGCAGACATCCGATGCTCTGTTGTATCTCGTTACCGACAATGGTTATTAACTCGTCTGTGATATTACATCTCCATGACCTAGTCATAAGCTGCGCAGCTATATATACGCAATCTCACCGAGTGGGCCCAGATTATCTTTCCATAACAAGAATGAACAAATCCCTCTCTTGATCCTTACGTCTCAACATACTCTTTCGGGATACCCTCGATGGACACCGTTATTGTCATGCTATATAAGACACAACGTTTGATGCTCTCAAAGTACCCCTACGAAGTAGCAATAAGTATGTTCTCACGGTCTAAGGAATAAGCTATCATATTACTTATCTATTGCAAATGACAAACATCATAATACAATCTTATTGCAATACTTTGCGTATGTCCATCACCTTATTCTACTAATAAGATGACCCCATTGTCAACCAACGTCATTGTCCTTGATCAGGAATCTCGATCAACTGTTGCCCAAAGGACTAGTTTATATAGAGGCTCACTATGAACTCTGGTTGTCAATGTATCACACGTGTATCAATAATTCCGATTAATACAGTTATAGCATAATACAAAATATATTATAAAGTTAAGAGATAATGCGATAAATACTACTTATTTATTTGCCTCTAGGGCATATCTCCTTTAAAAGCTATATTCGATATACATGTTATAGATGTGTACCTTACATCCGCCCGTAGCAACACTTGGGTATTTGATACTGGTTATGTTGCTCATATTTGTAACTCTCAGGAGGAGTTGCGGAATAAACGGCGTATGGCTAAGGTCGAGGTGACAATGCGCGTCGGCAACGGATTAAGAGTTGAAGTGGTGGCTGTCGGCAAACTCCCTCTACATCTACCCTCGAGATTAGTTTTGGTTTTAAATAAGTGTTATTTTGTACCGTCCTTGAGTGTAAACATTATCAGTGGTTCTTGCTTGTTGCAAGACAGATATTCATTCAATTCAGTATCAAGTGGTTGTGCTATTTGGATGAATGATATCTTTTACGTTAATGCTCCCGAGAGTAATGGTTTATTCTTGTTGAATCTCGATCGTAGTACTCACATCCATAACATATATGCCAAGAGGATTAAACTTAGTGATGATGACGTCATGTATATGTGGCATTGCCGTCTCGGTCATATTGGTGTAAAGCGCATGAAGAAACTCCATACCCATGGACTTTTGGACTCGTTGGATTTTGGATCCCTCAATACGTGCGAACCATGCCTCATGAGCAAGATGTCCAGGACACCGTTCAAAGGTTTCGTTGAACGGGCGTCGGACTTGTTGGGAGTCATACAGACAGATGTGTGTGGACCAATGAGCGTGTTGACACGCAATGGTTATCGTTACTTTGTGACTTTCACCGATGACTTGAGTAGACACGGTTATATCTATTTGAAACGCAAGTCTGAAACTTTTGAAAAGTTCAAAGAATTTCAAAGTGAAGTTTAAAATCAGCTTAACAAGAAAATCAAGCACCTCCGATCCGATCGTGGTGGCGAGTATTTGAGTTTTGAGTTTGGCACACATCTGAAGGCTTGTGGCATAGTGCCGCAACTAACGCCTGCCGGAACACCGCAACGTAACGACGTGTCCGAGCGACGTAACCGTACTCTATTAGATAGTGTCTGGTCTATGATGTCTCTTACCGATCTGCCCGTATCCTTTTGGGGTTATGAATTAGAAACATACGCATTCATTTTAAATAGGGCTCCGTCCAAATCCGTAGAAACGACACCGTAGGAGTTATGGAATGGCAAGAAGCCTAAGTTATCGTTTCTAAGGGTCTGGGGTTGTGAGGCGTATGTTAAGAAACTACAGCCCGACAAACTCGAACCGAAATCGGGGAAAGTCGTCTTTGTAGAATATCCGAGGGAAACCGTAGGATACACCTTCTACAACCAAGCTGAGGGAAAAAGTTTGTCGTGAAGACCGGTACCTTTCTTGAGAAGGAGTTTCTCGTGAAAGGAGTAAGTGGGAGGAAGGTAGACCTCGACGAGATCGTTGATCCTGAACTCGAAATTCCGAGTGACGCAACGGAAGTTGTTCCAGAAACGTCCGCCACAGATGGAGTGGGAGAAACTGTCGAGGACACTGTTCTACCTCGTAGGTCTGGTAGATCTCTTATCGCACCAGAATGGTATGGCAACCTAGTTTGCACCGTCATGTTAATTGAACAAGACGAACCTACGAACTACAAGGAGGCAATGGCGGCGAGTCTAGAGTCCGAGAAATGGCTAGAAGCCATGAAATCCGAAATAGGATCCACGTATGATAACAAAGTATGGACTTTGATGTAGATTCCCGAAGGGCGCAAGGTCGTCGAGAATAAATAGATCTTTAAGAAGAAGACTGATGCTGACGGTAATGTGACCGTCTATAAAGCTCGGCTTGTCGCAAAAGGTTTTCGACAGGTTCATGGGATTGACTACGATGAAAAAATTTCACCGGTAGCGATGCTAAAGTCTATTCGGATTTTGTTACAATTGATGCATATTACGATTATGAAATATGGCAGATGGATGTCAAAACAACGTTCCTGAATGGCAACATTGAGGAAGAGTTGTATATGGTACAACCGGAAGGTTTTGTCGATACAGAAAATGCTAACAAGGTATGCAAGATTCAACGTTCCATCTATGGATTGAAGCAAGCATCTCAGAGCTGGAATCTTCGCTTTGATGAGGTGATCAAAGGTTTTGGATTTGTCCAAAATTTGGAAGAGACCTGCATTTACAAGAATATGAGTGGGAGCTCAGTTTTATTCTTAGCACTATATGTAGATGATATATTGCTTACTGGGAATGATGTGAAACTTCTGAATAGAGTGAAGAAATATTTAAACAATAAATTTTCAATGAAGGACTTAGGAGAAGCTGCATCCGTCTTAGGCATTAAAATCTATCGTGATAGATCAAGACATCTATTAGCGTTGAGTCAGAGTACTTATCTTGATAAAATACTAAAGCGTTTCGGTATGGGGACGGCAAAGAAATGTTCTCTGCCGGTTATCAAGAATAGAACATTGCGAAAGGCACAGTGTCCGGTAACGGAACAAGGTAAGGCCGAAATGACTAAACATCCTTATGCTTCAGCCATAGGATCGATTATGTACGCAATGTTAAGTACTAGACCTGATGTAGCATTGGCTCTTAGTTTGACGAGCCGTTTCCAAAGTAATTCAGGTATGGAACATTGGATTGCTGTTAAGAGCATTCTTAAGTATCTCAGAAAGACAAAGGAAACGTTCCTTGTCTATGGTGGATGTGATGAAGAACTTGGCGTAACAGGTTACATTGATCCAAGTTTCCGCTCAGACCCCGATGAATCTAAGTCACAGACAGGTTATGTGTTCCAGGTGAATGGAGGTGTCGTGTGCTGGAGAAGTAGGAAGCAACCCATCGTCGCGCAATCTACAATGGAGTCGGAGTACATCGCTGCTTGCGAAGCCGTGAATGAAGTTGTGTGGCTAAGGAAGTTCATCATTGAACTTGGAGTGTTCCCAAGCGCGCAAGACCCTGTGATCCTCTTCTGTGACAATACGGGTGCTATTGCTAACGCGAAGGAACCAAGATCTCACTCAACCGCCAAACACATTCTCCGACGCTTCCATGTGATACGACATTATGTACAGGGAGGCGATGTGAAGATTTGCAAAGTGCATACGGATGTGAATGTGGCAGATCCCCTTACGAAGCCTCTTCCGCTTGATAAGCATGAAAAGCACCAAGTAACTATGGGTGTTAAGCTTTTACCAAGTTGTAACCTAGATTAATTTGTACTCTGTTGCAAGTGGGAGACCGAAGGAGATATGCCCTAGAAGCAATTAATAAAGTGATTTATTTATCATATCTCGTTTATTCATAATACGTTTTGTGTCATGTTATAACTGTATTAAGCGGAAACATTAATACACGTGCGATACATAAACAACCAGGTCCCTAGTAGGCTCTACGAAGACTAGTTCATTGTGCGATTGATGATCGAGGTTTCCCGATCATGTGGGATGACGCCAGTTGGCAATGAAGTCATATCGTTGGTAGAACGATGTGATGGACATACCCATATTTGTAGGACGTAGTCATTACGCTTTCGACCGTGAGATCAACTCTTATCATTATTCCTGGAAGATACTTTGATCGCACCAAACGTCATATCTTATATAGTATGATAATAACGGTGATACTTTTGGGTATCGAAAAAGGGTAGTTGAGACGAGGGGTCAAGAGCGGGATTTGTTAGATCGCATAGCAGGATAGATACTCTAGGGCCCACTCGGTGAGATTATGTCTAATGAGCTTACAAGCATGTGACTAGATCACGGAGACATGAAATCATAGACGAGTAGAAGATAGTGTTGTCGGTAACGAGATCATGCTGGATATAGAGATATCCATGAGCGAGTCTCTAAAACACTAAGTATCGCTATGGCAAAAGGTTTAAAACTCGACGTCCAGGTTTGATAGATGGTAGTCATTTGTTATATCACAGGGGTTAATTCATGGGGTTCAGACCTACGAGTTAATCATTGATCGTAGAGGGGTCTCGATCATGTATGTTATTATATCGAACCGCTAGGGTAACACATTTAAGTGGTTTTGACAAGACAACCGGAAAGGAAAGAGATCAACAGGAACGTCCCGGGAATGGTCCGATAGAGATCGGGCAGCGACGAAATAGTTTTCGGGGCTAGAATAAATTATACTCCCTCCGTTTCTGAATAAATTATACTCCCTCCGTTTCTGAATATAGAGTGTATAAGTTTTCCGCACGGATATTAAGACAAGCTATTTTGTACATAGTGTACAAAAATTTTATTTAGAAAAAATGGCAAGAAATGAGTTCTTAATTAGTGTAAAATGAATACAATCCGTTAGATCGCTCTTTTGAGACTAGATCTCATTTATTGATGGGTCAAATTGTACATAAATAATAAATACACCTTATATTTTGGATTTTTTTTCAAAAACTTATACACCTTATATCAAGAAACGGAGGAAGTATATAATATGTTTGATATTAATTAGTGTAATTAATGATTAAATATGATTTTATATATTTAGTTTCGAATTTATTTAGTCTGATTTTCCTAAATGGGCCTTCTGGTGGAAAGAAGTCCCATGGGGGAAATTCCTCAAGGGAATTCGGTGGGGGAGGGATGGCCGGCCTAGGTGGGCCAAATTGGGCCCACCTAGGGCCGACGCACCATCCAATGCCGCACCAGGCATATGGGAATTGTCCCATATTGCCTGGCTGGCAAGTTGGCTCCCCCCGGGAGCCTATATAAGAAGGGCACCTCTGTCTTTTAATTCACCAATTAATTTTTCGTTTCTCTCTCGATTTCGTGATTCCATTTGTCGGAGTTGCGCCGAGAAGAGAGGAGGTCTCTCCACCATAGCCCGCTGCCGCGCTGCTGATGTTCCGGTACAAGTCTTCCGCCGCTCGTCCTGTACTGGAGCTTCGGAGGTCGTCGTCTCCACCGTACGTGTTTAACGTCCTGCGAGGTGTTGCGCTAGCGGTGCTGGGAGGTCTACTTCCACTACACGACCTTGAGGTCGGCTTCGTCGGTCTTCATCGTCAATGTTTGTGCGGGAACGTAATCCCGTTTTCGGTCTACAAGGGTATGTATTCCGATCTCCGTTGTACTTCTATATCTGCATAGTATAAATCTTGGCTAGTTTAAGGATATCGTTGTTAGGATTTTTGTTTTTGTTTTCTGCCTACGGTCCCCTTCACAGCCTGCTCCGTGGCAATCTCGTCCGAGATGGCGGCGTACGCCGCGGACTTCTCCGCGTCGTAGGTGAACCGAGTGTAGGGCTGCGCCACGGTTTCGTCACCGGGGAAGCGGTCGCACACCATCGCGACGATTCTATCCCAGGTGTCGGGGTGATCGGTCATTGTTTTGTGCTGGCTGAGTATCACCGGCGACGCTTTATAAAGGACGTAGTGAGTGGAAAAAAAGGCCAGCGCGCGGGAACGATCTTCCGCTCCGCGCGCGGAAAGCGGGTGGCGGGAAACGCTGTTGTGGGCGAGAACATCGGAAACGACGTACGGATGCCGACGCGACGGGACGCTACATTGATGGCACTGATCTAATTTGCGTCGGACACCGCCGACATAACAAACAGTGGACATAAAACAACCGATTTTATGCACAATCCGTAAACGAATCAATTTAATACGTCGGACAAACTGTTAAAAATGCCCAAAGTTTGTAAAATTCGTGAGATGAAATGGAGCTTGAGCGAGCTACTCCGTTCCGCGTGTCATAGACTCTAGAACCTTTTGGTCCCAGGTCATGCGACCGTGTGGGACGCGTCGCCGCCGGTCAAAATCCAATGGCAGCCGATACAAGCCGGTGCTCAAGTCCCAACGCAAGAGGGAGAAAGAAACCTGTTTTGACCGACCGGCATCCTACAGGCCCGCGAGTTACTTTCTGCTATTTTTTTCGAAATTGGAAAAGCAAACTTGGCTTCATCTTCATAAAATAAAAAATTATAATTGCCTCTCGTGGTCACATCCATGTCTCCGACTCCGTCGACCGTGGAAGGGAAGACGTAGTGTTTAGTGAAATTGGACAAACTGACATGTATATGTGTTATTTGTGTTTGGGCTGACTGTTGTCCACTGGCAATGAATGCCATCTGCCTTACTTCCACCGTTCATTTGTTTGGGTTGATGCCAGTGTTACTCATGATGTCAAAAGTACTAGTCATCTTGGCGCGGCGATACGTCGCACCCATGTTTTATGAATAAGTACAACAAACAGTATAAATTGTTGTTTCGTTGTTTTAACCATATGATATATTTTGCAAGTTGGTGGTTTTTATCACTACAATGGATTAAGCTTTGTAACTGATTTGATTTACAATGAAAATAAAATGTTTATCTTTATATAACAGCTTAATGGGGACTATGGAGTTGCGAGAAGCTGATGCATAGCAAGATATATACATAATTATATAGTCGACCATGTGTACATACACCGAGTTGGCTCGACATAATTCATCTACGGAATACTGATATACCATAGTGAAAAGCAATATCTTGATACTGGCTCGATTAATATAATGGCTAGATCGACATCATAAAAGATCAGATGACTTGTATCTCGTCGTTGTTTTCTATACATGCAACTTAGCAAATTAGATGTGTCATAGAAATGTGTTATGTCTGCATATGCTGTAGAAAGAAGAACGAATGGTCTATCCTCAAAATGCCAAGTCAAGAAACAATATAAGAATCAGCTTATATGCTTGAAAATCATTACAGTTTTGAAAACACCGAAGAACATGTTTGAGGTAACAGAAATATAATTTTCGCAAACATGACATCAATACATCATCCAGGTAAAGAGGTCAACAAAACTGGAAGAAAATATCAGGTAAAGAAGCTTGGAAAGAAGACATGCAAGAAGTACCACTTCTCTTGAATCAAATAGAAATAGACAGGTAAGATAGTGCACCTATGAGTGCCAGTGTGCCACCACACAAAATAATCAGCTATTTTTTGTATGACCTATACTACCTAGTATAAAGATAAATTGAGTTCATAAAGCTAAGACACACTACACAAAAGTTTTTTGAGCTATTTTTTCCTTTGTAAATCTTTTATATAAAATTAACAAAAGGTCACATCAGAGTCATAGTTTCTGTCAAAAGAAATTCCCAGATTCATCCTCGTTTAAGAATACTCTCTGCCTATTTGCTATGTCTCCTTACTGTCTTATAATTGCCGTTTTAATGAAAAATATATAAAATCAACAAAGCATATCAGAATCCTATTGTTCCATACCTATGAGGGGCTCAGAACCTAAGCTATGGAACACAATAATTGTCGCGAACTTAAGAGGCATTTGCAACAGGTCATTATCACAAATCCAAACTACACATTCAGGTTGTACTTCAAGCATTCTTAGAAAGGCTTCCCCAAGTGACGTTTGGTCTTTAAGTATAAAGTGTCTTTGACTGGGAAAAATTGAACACATAATGGTTCAATGCAACTGCATGACAATTACGTGTTGCAAAATTATTTGGTAGTACTAAATCTATTTTGGTAACACCTACTTAAATTTGTTGTGGGGCTATATAATACTGCAGTCCAAAAGTATATAAATTTGGAATATACATCTGCCCTCCATGCAAATTAGTTGATTTCCTAATGGTACAATCCTGAAGCTAAAACCAAGAAAACGATAACCTTACCAAACAGTAATGTGGAAGAGGAATAAAGCCAGAGCTAAACACGGGAACCATATTTAGTCATTGCACTGGTTGCACCTCCTTAATATAGTTAGAAATAACAATTAATAATTACCATGCAATAGAAATCTGTACTAACCTGACAACGTACAAAGAGAGAATGTAACAGCAAGCATCGCGTATCTTGGACTACCAGAAACATAATCTGTATCATTGCAGTATAACCCTAATGTGTTACTAAAATAACACCAACCACTCCTTGTATTTTTCAAACCAGTAGCAGCAATATTTTGACTAACTTCGGCAGTGACAGTATATGTATTAGCAACAACACTGGTAATAGCAGAAAGTACATAATATGGTCGACCTCTGACTTGTGAAACCAACATGCTTGTTTGTGGCCGATGAGGGTTGTACTTTGCTTGCTCAGCAAATCTGTAGGTACATGCCCTTCCCATTAATTAACACAACATTCATGTTGAAGGCAGAGAAATATTAGATTATACATTTTATAAAAAGAAGTAATATGATTGTAAAGATGTCATTTACATTGCAACAGTTAGCAAACCGTTCATGGAGAGTGTCAGCTTCAGGAATTGGTGGATCAAGAAATCATCGAGTTAAGTGGGTACTCTTAAAAGTCAACATACCTATAATGGTATACAATGGCATGATTATTCAATGAATTCACCTACATGTGTAATTAGAAAGTCAATAATGGATGAGATAGGAGCACCTGAAAAATTGTCAACTACCATTCCCATGAACAACAATGGCACATTATTTTCCATAGAAGCTTCACACAAAGATTGCACGTTTAAGCTTTCAGCTAACTCCCCCCATAATGTGATGATAGCGGTTTTTTCAATTTAAAATGGAAGATTATGCCAGTTATGTTGAGAAATACAAAGGCTAGAATAACATGATAAAGACATGAACCAAATGAACAAACCATGTATCTTGTTCTTATCGCTTTAACAAACCTGTAGAAAAAAGAGCTGGTTGAAGCAATGGAAAATTTGTATGTTGGTCAAACCACCTCATAGAAGGGTCATCTCCATATATTTCCTTGAGCTCAACCACGGAAAGAAGATCACTCCGAACATATTCACTCAGCTAACTGAATCAATATAGGAAAATGTCACTGTAAGAAAGAGAACAATTGTACCCAAACTGAAATTGTTAGAAAAAACACCACTTTTTGTTCAGCTAACCCAACCCACACATGGACAGTACAATAGCGTCTGCTGTTGTTTTATGGTGATCCAAATTCATATGACGATGTGAAGTGAGTGGCTAACTTCGGAGCGAAGCGGAGGCTCGTCACCGGGAGGCTTGGTCCGTAGCGTAGCGAGGAAGTTAGCCCACCGGCCTATCCTGCGCTCGCGGGGGTGCGGGGGCGGCAGCCCCCTTGGTATGGTACAGATCATGTCCGAGTCGGATCACAACCGACTTAGGGTTTCTGCCCTCTATAAATACATCTTATAAGTCGCATGTTGGGATAAGACACACATTATAAATTCACGGCGTTTGTAACCTCACCCCGATATAGTGAAGTATTGCTGGTTGGCGCCCGTGGTTTTTTCCTCTCCTTTATTTGGAGGGGTTTTGCACGTTAAAATCTCGTGTCCCCGTTGGTTATAAAAGTCATGACTGAATAGAAACATGCCTATTGTGGAGAACATGAAATAAGTACTGTGTCGGCAATCTTTTCTGCTGCATCAAACAATGGGGATTAATCCTATGCAATCTAATGGCAAGGAATTACTTGACAATACTTACTGGTGCTAAAGCGTGAGGTGTACGTACCAGTAGTAGTAGTGAAATCCAGAGCGAGCGGCCAATACACTATATATGAAAGGGCGTCGTTTTCGCCTCCCGTTTTGCTATCCACATCGTCCGAATGCTCCTGGCTGTCCGATCGCTGCAACGAACGGTCCAGATGGAGTCAAAACAGCCCCCCAGTGCGAGTTACTGTAGCACGGGGCTATAAGCCAATCCTATCGCGACACGTATCCCGGTACCCCGCCGGTCGTCCCCGGTTTCCGCCGGTCACCGTGTGTTATTGCACAAAAGCCACTGAAAATTTGGCCCCATAACCCGCGATCCATTTTCCAGAACAGCGGAGGATCTGTTCGCGAATTCAGAAAACCTCAGAGGCTTTTTTGCAAAAAACACCCCCAGACCTCCCCGTCCCCTTCTTCCTCCCGCGATCTGGAGATCGCCGTCACTGCTGACGGCCACCGCCGCCGCTACGGCCCTCCCCGCTCAGATCAACGGGCGCGGGGAGGTGCGTCGTCGCGTGCTCTCGCTCTCCGCCGGAGATCCGCACCTGGGGCGCCGCAGGGGCGCCGGAGTCGTCTCCGCCGATCTCCACGACCGCCGCCGCATCGGCGCGTCACCGGCGACGTTCCGGTGACCTACGGGCGGCGGCGCCGCTACCTCTAGACGCCTCGCGTTGCGCCGCGTCCAACGCGACCAGCCGCGCGTCCTGTGACGCGTTGGTTCGCCGCCGATGTGCTCGGCGCCGCCGCGGTCGTGCGTGCCAGGGCTGGCCGGTGGTGACGTCATCAGCACGCCACTGTTGGTCCCGCCTGTCAGCCTCTAACTCTTTTTCTAGAAAAAAAACAATTAGTTTCTGTTTAATAATACCTACAAATATATGCACCCGAAAAATATAAGAAATATATCAAAATGACCACACAAAAAAAACTAATTACTCCTAGCAAAATGTGATTTTTTTTCAAACTTTTCAAACATTGTGAATTTAAACAAATTTCCAAACATTGTCACAACAATAACTTTAAATGTAACCATTAAATAATTAAGGAAAAAATACCAACAAAAACCACAGTAAAAAAAATATTTTCAAAAGAATGCAAAATACTTGAAAGTCTCATAACACTGTAGATCTAATTACCCCTAGCAAAATGTGATTTTTTTAAAAACTTTTAAAACATTGTGAATTTAAACAAATTTCGCCTATCAGCCTCTAACTCTTTTTCCCATAAAAAAACAATTAATTTATGTTTAATAATACCTACGAATATATGCACCCGAAAAATATAAGAAATATATCAAAATGACCACACAAAAAAAACTAATTACCCCTAGCAAAAAGTGATTTTTTCAAACTTTCCAAACATTGTGAATTTAAACAAAGTTCCAAACATTGTCACAACAATAACTTTAAATATAACCATTAAATAATTAAGGAAAAAATACCAAAAAAAACCACAGCAAGAAAAATACTTCCAACAGAATGCAAAATACTTGAAAGTCTCATAACAGTGTAGATCTAATTACCCCTAGAAAATGTGTTTTTTTAAAACTTTTAAAACATTGTGAATTTAATCAAATTTCCAAACACTGTCACAACAATAACTTTAAACGTAACCATTAAATAATTAAGGAAAAAATACCAAAAAAAAATCACAGTAAAAAAAAATTACTTTCAGCAGAATGCAAGATATTTGAAAGCCTCATAACGGTGTACATCTACAGAAATTTCAAATCCATTTCTTTTGATTATAAATTAAATATAGCTTCAAATATACGCACCAGAAATAAAAAGAACAAATATTACAATGACCACAATAAACCAAACTAATTACTCATGGAAAGTGCAAAACATTTCGCATGTTCCAAAATCGGTGTGCATTTAGACAAATTTCAAATCCATTTGTTCAACTCATAGATTGAATTTAGTAAATGCCTACCCGATGTCTTCTATCTAATTATGAACTTACTATAATATTTACACCACGATAACACTTCTTCTAATGACAAACGTATATCGAATTCCCTTTTACTTTTATTTCTCACATGCTTACCTCTGCACATAATAAAAAAATGACACATCTTTCCAAATAAAATCCAAAAAATATCAACGTTTTAGTACCGTTATGTTCTATTTACAATTATTACATATATAAAACACGGGTGCGGCGTGTCGCCGTGCCTTATTGCCTAGTAATACCAATAGGAGAAGTGAAATTGGAGCAAACAGCTAGCAGCCAACAACAATGAGGAAGGCTGTTTTGGTGTGGAACTCGCCATAGGCTGAAAAGCAGCTCAACAAAGAATGAAAATAGAAACCTGAACCAAATTATTCTGTAACCCACTGTGAAGACTTATTACACAAAAAAGAACAAAAATAGAAAACTGAACCAAATTTTTATGTAACTCATTGTAATGCCCGGTTGCACTAAGGGAAATTTGAAACAAAAAAAGTTGCTGCACTAATCTACACTGAATTGAACGAAATTTGAACCTAAACTTGAACCAAGCTTGGGTTGGGCACCTTCGGTGCTAGGAGGGAGAGAAGGGTGAGGAGGAGGTTTGGGGCTGAACCTGGAACCAGGAGGGAGAGGAGGAGGCTCGGGGCCGTGCTGCCTGCTGCAACTGCACGCGTTGCCGGCCGCCTCACTGCACTTGCACGCCCGCAGCCTTTTGCAGGCACTCGCCGCGCGTGTCGCCGCCGCACCCATGTCTGCCCCATGTTGGGCGCCGTCTCCGCCCGTGCGGATGCGGCGGTGGCCGCTGAGCGTTCCGCCGACAGTTCCGGCGTCTCCGTGATGTCCCGCCACCTGATCTCCGGTGAGTTGAGGGAGGAAGGGTCGGCGGAGCTCCCAGTGCCCTTCGATTTGGCCCAGGAGGCGCAGAGAGGCGGCACCGGCGATTTGGGCATCGCGCAACAGGAGAGGAATAGATTGCGTTGGTGTTTTTACGAAAAAGCATATGGAGTTTACCGTATCCCTGAAGACGTCCTTCGCAATGCAAATGCGTGGACTGTGGGTTTGATTCGTCGATTTGGCAGTGGCTTTTATGCGAAAAAGCCGCGGTGACTGGTGGAACCGGAGGCCACCGGGCGGTGACCGGGGGGTGTGTCACGACCTGATTGGAGAGAGGGCCGAGCTACAGTGTCGCGCAATTTGGGGGGTGTTTTGGGCGCATCTGGACCGTCCGCTGCTCCGATCTTACGGATGGTGAAACAAAGGTGACGTGGATAGCGAAACGGGGTGCAAATGTGACGCACTTTCATAAACAGGGCGCAAATGTGACACACTTTCATATATAGGGTTATATTTTAAACCAAAACTTGAACCAAGCTTGGGTTGGCACCTTCGATGCTAGGAGGGAGAGAAGGGTGAGGAGGAGGCTCGGGGCCGAACCTGGAACCAGGAGGGAGAGGAGGAGGCTCGGGGTCGTGCTGCCTACTGCAGCTGCACGCGTTGCCGGCCGCCTCGCCGCACCTGCACGCCCGCAGCCTATTGCAGGCACTCGCCGCGCGTGCCGCCACCGCACCCACGACTGCCCCCTGCTGGGTGCTATCTCTGCCCGTGCGGATGCGGCGGCCGCCGCCAAGCGTTCCGCCGACGGTTCCGGCCCCTCTGTGATGTCCCGCCACCTGATCTCCGGTGAGTTGGGGGAGGAAGGGTCGGCGGAGCTCCCAGTGCCCTTCGATTTGACCGGGGAGGCGCAGAGAGGCGGCACCGCGCGGTGGCCGTACCGTCGATTTGGGGATCGCGCAACAGGAGAGGAAGAGATTGCGTTGGTGTTTTTACAAAAAAACATATGTAGTTTACCGTATCCCTAAAGAGGTCCTTCGCAATGTAAATGTGTGGACTGCGGGTTTGATTTGTCGATTTGGCAGTGGCTTTTATGTGAAAAAGCCGCGGTGACTGGTGGAACCGGAGGCCACCGGGCGGTGACCGGGGGGCGTGTCACGACCTGATTGGAGGAGAGGCCGAGCTACAGTGTCACGCGATTTGGGGGGTGTTTTGGGCGCATCTGGACCGTCCGCTACTCTGATCTGATGGATGGTGAAAAAAGGTGACGTGAATAGCGAAACGTGGCGCAAATGTGACACACTTTCATATATAGGGTTATACTCCATATGAGTTTATCATTTTCCTTTAAAAAAAACTTTATTACACCAACACGACATATTAACAACTTCAAAAGATTGAGCCGACGAGTCACATTCAAAGAATAATATATTTCTACGAGATAAGTACATATCAAAGTTATGGTTTAAATCGTGACGGAATGAAGATACAACCAGCCTCCTATCAATGCATGAGTGTAGTCTTAAGAAAGAACCTAGTTTGGCCCACGCAAAAAAGGTCAATTCCAAGCAAGCACCATCTAATTTACGAGTTGGTGAACGAATGGCTGTATCTGTTACTCCACCAGTTTCACAATATAAGTCTTTCTACATCTTTTCTACATATATCTAGACATGTTTTAATGTAAGGTTCACACAAACTTTACACCAAAACATGTGTAGATACATGTGTGCATAAAAAGCTAGAAACACATACTTATAAACGAAGGGAGTATTGAACAGAGGTGGGTTTAGCTGATATTGAACTTAGTCTTATGAACTCGATTGAACAAAGGTGGCATCGGAATGAGTTCAAAAAATATAAAAGTAGCTCATATGTATCTAAACATATTTAAATATAAGTTATTTTAGTTTATTATCTAGATTCATACACACCCCGTTTCATAAAAAGATATCTTAACTTCATCCAAATTTACATGTATTCTACATAGCATGTCTAGATACATGTAAAGTTAGACAAAATCGAGACACCGTTTTATGGACCGAGCGAGTAAGATATCATATGTATCTAAACATATTTAGTATGCATGTTTATTCATTCAAAAATACATAACATATGAAATCTTTAAAAGTATAAAACGTCATATATTTAAAAAGGAAAGAGTAATGATATAGATCTACAGACCTCATGAGAGGCGTACATGATTATAATACGAGTTATTTCTACTTTCTACACGGGGTGCTCAAAACCCAATATAGATATAGATGGTTCATACTACCTCTTTAAAAGTTTTTTTTCACATTCACTTGTTAAAATTCTATCTAGATATATTTTAGTATTCATATTCACTCATTTTGGTGTGCATCTAAACAACATGTACAATAGATGAAATATCTTATACTGTATTAAAAAACGGAGGGAGCTATTCATGTCTTAGCTGGCAGCGGCAGCCTGGCATATGGTTCTCCTTCTCCCCCAAGGTTTTGACCTGGTGGACTTGTAAACCAGACGAGTCACGAGACCAGCCGCGCCCGCGCCGCACCTCTCCCGTTCTTGGAGAGCAAGAAGAAGCATAGCGCAGAAAACACTTTCTCGTTGCCATTTTCCCCTTTCCATCTCATCTTCATTATTTAACCGGCGCCGTCTCATTCTTGGAGAGCAAGAAGCACGCCACCACCCCGCGTGCTGAAAGCCAGCCAGTCAGACAGAATCCCCACCCCCCGCCGATCCCCTCCTCTCCCCGTCTCCCCCGCGCGCAGATCCGGCGATGGTGTCCAACGGGGAGCTCTCGCAGCCGCAGGCCGGCGGCGACGGCGAGTACGGCGTCGCGGTCATGCGCCGCCGGCCCAAGACCAAGATCGTGTGCACGCTCGGCCCGGCGTCCCGCTCCGTCGAGATGATCGAGAAGCTGCTCCGCGCCGGGATGTGCGTCGCCCGCTTCAACTTCTCCCACGGATCCCACGAGTACCACCAGGAGACGCTCGACAACCTGCGCGCCGCCATGGAGCGCACCGGGATCCTCTGCGCCGTCATGCTCGACACCAAGGTCTCTTCTTTCTGGCCCCTTGTCCGATCCGATCTGTGTGGACCTGTCTGCTTGTTTAATTTTGTTTGCTGCGCCTGGTCATGCTCGGTCTAGGTCTTGGTCTGCTCTTCGGCAAATTTTCAGCGCATTTTTGTTTTTCCGATTAAATTTCTGTAGATCGAGCTTTAATATCTTGCGGCGGCTGCTGTCTTCCGTCCATGTGGGGTTTTCCTTTCTCTTGCGGCGGCCTTTGGTTGATTTTCGCTATTCCTGGATGCGATCTCTGAATTCTACGCTTCCTTGACCTTTCTTTTTTTGGGGGTCAACCGCTGCTTCTGCATGTAGTAGTACTTTCCGTCACGGCTCTGCTAATTTTGCCAGCAATTAAAGCGACAGACTGTAAGACGATATTTTTTATTTCCGAAGATCTATCAATCAATTGTCTGCATTTGTCATCTACTATAGCTGGCCAATCGATCCGTTGTGTCGGCTTCCCCGCATTTCGATTGGCTACTTTGCTTGTCGATTTTCTTCAGTTGTCAGCTGTATTGTCGATTTCCTCCCCTTGTATAGTTGTGGCTTTAACTGCTCTTGTGTTGGGCGGGCTTGGTTGGGTTTCCAACAAGTGTTCATGTTTGCTTTTATGCTATCAGTCGCAACTTTTAGGGTTATTACTCGATTTACATCGTGTTCTTGGATTGATCTTTGATCTTTGCCTCCTTGAACATTTTTCGTGAAGTGTACTTTCTTTGGCTGCTTGTGCATGTTAATACCTTAATTTTACCACTATGGTAAATTTGCCTGCAATTAAAACGACAGATTGTAGACGATATTTCTGGTAATCCGAAGATGTAGACATTAAATGTCTGCATTGGCACTAGGTTGATTTGCCTTTGGATTTTGGAATTGAATTGACCAATGGAGCAAACTGGTTTAGCCATATCTCAACGGATTGGCGTAATTTTTCTACCGCGTGTATCGCCCCATAATAATAGTTTTTCTCCAAAAGAAAACTCTGTTCTTGCGCGTCTTGGACTAACCATCCCTTAGAGGGTATTGTTAAAAGATCCTCGATTCCTAACGAAATCGATGTAGTAGTGGCTTGATGGAAGCCCAGAGTATTTAGTTGATCCAGTATATGGGATGTATATCCCATTCCGAAATGATCTATTCATCTGCTAATAAGTCGTTTCATACCAGTTCCATCTATCTCTTTATTATGAAAGACCAGATTGGCCCATTCCGCCATACATAAGTACCCCCTTTTCGGCTGAGTAGGATTCGACAATTGCTGAGTAGGATTAGCCTAGCTGCATTTTGATTCGCTAGCTTGCCCGTATCCAGTTTTTTCTTCCACTGTCGGTTGTGGTGGTCCTTATGCTACAGCGAGAGTTCCTGCCCATTAATGTGTTTTGTTCTGTACTGGTATGTTTGTGCGAATGGAGAATGTGCATTTTACCCATTTGTGCTACCAATTAAAATATAATCAAATTCCCAAAATGAGTAAGAAATTAAAGAACCTGTAGTGTACTATGTCATTTCGGAACCTTAACCTTATGTTATAAGCTAAAGTGTAATATTACTTGTAATGTCTTGCAGCGACTCACATTGTTCGGACAGATTTTTTTGGTTATCACGACCAAGTTTCACATACACAAACAATTGTTATGCTGCCGCTGTAACAAATTTATGAATTGTGTGATTGCAATTTATAGATTTTCTTTTCGCTTGTATATCACCCGCATTAAGATGTCCAAGCATTATCGGAGTAGCTACCATATCCTAGTAGCAAGTGTGATCCCTTGAAAGTTTATTATGCATTTTATTTTAAAATATCCCATGGGAGAAGTTTGGAGCAAATGTGAATGCATATTGGATTATTAGTATCATGACGTGGTTAAACTTAGCTACATGCGGCATGTTGTGAAACAAACGTTACAATATCACATAGTAAAATTCAGTTGACGTGTTCTCCTTAACGGGGATTAGTTGCCCATAATCTTATCTCTTGGTATTATCGTAAATGATGGGCATAATCTTCCATGGTTTGTGCACAATGGTACGATAACCTACATTTTAGGAGTAATGAAAGATGTTTCCGAAAACATTGCCAATCACTATCATTTATGTCTTAACACTAGCATAGTAGTTTGATTGGTTCTGTTGTTGTAGTCTACTTGAGTTCGCGTGATTGCAATCCGGGTACCAAACCGTGAAATAATCTCAATGGTACTTCGCTTTGGAATTATAAAATAAATGCTTATAAAATATGTAGTTACATGATAGGTTGCCCAGATGTCAGGATGCAGGCTGGATGAGGCAGACCGTCCACGTCTGCCTGCATCCATAGCTGCCGAAACAAGAGGCAGCGTTTCAGGGTTTAGGGTGCGATGCATCGCTACGTTTTTGTAGGGACACACGCATGGGGAAGTGACGGTTGTTACCCTGCATCCCTACCCAGATGAAGCACCACCAAGCCGCATGGCAGGAATCATGTTGGAGCCTGTGGTTTTTGGTTGTCTTTCTTTTACCTTCCATGAATGCATCAAACTGGGGGTATGATTATTGCAGTTTTGTCGTGGATTGGAAGGCGGTCATGTAATGTACTCCCTCTGGCCCAATGCATGTGGCGCCTTAGTTTCGCTTGCATGAATTTTGACCACTAATATATGAGAATTATGGCATAAAAATCATACCATTAGAAACTTTATTTGAATACGAATCCAACGCCACTTAATTGGGAAGGAGGGAGTGAGGAATTTGCGGAATGCAGATGCAGAACCTTGGTTAGATTGACTCGAAGTTAATGGATTAATCATCTTCAAATTGTTCTTCTTTTACTTGTAGCGGCTTCTTGGCATCATCTATGTACTTTTTTTTCTAGGAACCATATTGTGAAGTATAGAGTGCTTATGGAATTTCAGTAACATAGCATAAGGCTTGTTCTTCTAGTATTGACATGCAATTGGTTCACATTATTGTTTTTTATCAAGGTTGGGGTGTTTTGGAAAAAATCAGATATCGTCATCATAGCAACATGTGGCATCATTGTTTGGATGAACAAAGTTGTAAATTACGATGGTCGAAAATTGGACGCCAAATTTCTGTCCTTCTTTATGTATGACATGGCATTCGTGCGAAAGGTGCTTGCCATGGAACAATTGGCCCTTGTAATTATTTTTATTTGTTGTGAGCAAACTGTGTTGGGCCAAACGCTGATGCCAAATTTATGTCAGTGATCAGATTTTATATTTATTTCTTTAAGTCTCTAGTACGGACACGCATTTTCCTCATTTTGTTTACACTTGTTGTTTGATGAAAGCTTACTGATCAGATATTCATTGGTTTACTACGTTGCAGGGTCCAGAGATCCGTACTGGATTTTTGAAAGATGAGAAGCCTATTCAGTTGAAGAAGGGTCAAGAAATCACAATATCCACGGATTATAGCATTAAGGGCGATGACAAGATGATATCAATGAGCTATAAGAAGCTAGCAGTTGATCTGAAGCCAGGCAGTGTCATATTATGTGCTGATGGTACAATCACTCTTACTGTGCTTCATTGTGACAAAGAGCAAGGTCTTGTTCGCTGCTGTTGCGAGAACACTGCAATGCTTGGCGAGAGGAAGAATGTCAATCTTCCAGGTGTTGTTGTTGATCTCCCAACACTCACTGCAAAGGACAAGGAGGATATCCTTCAATGGGGTGTCCCAAACAAGATTGACATGATTGCTTTGTCGTTTGTCCGCAAAGGCTCAGATCTTGTGGAGGTCAGGAAGGTACTTGGGGAGCATGCAAAGTCAATTATGCTGATGTCAAAGGTATGGATGCCATTCTCTTTCTGAATATTGCACTTCTGAACTGTACTTTACCTAGCTGATTAATACAATTAACTTGAATGTGCAGGTTGAGAACCAAGAGGGGGTAGCTAACTTTGACGATATCCTGGCACAGTCTGATGCTTTTATGGTGGCAAGAGGTGATTTGGGAATGGAAATTCCTGTAGAGAAGATCTTTTATGCACAGAAGGTGATGATTTTCAAGTGCAACATTCAGGGCAAGCCAGTAGTGACTGCAACCCAGATGCTGGAGTCTATGATCAAGTCCCCTCGCCCTACTCGAGCAGAAGCAACCGACGTTGCCAACGCAGTTCTTGATGGCACTGACTGTGTCATGCTCAGTGGTGAGACAGCTGCTGGGGCTTATCCCGAACTGGCAGTGCAAACTATGGCCAAGATTTGCTTGCAGGCAGAGTCATGTGTTGACTATTCTGCCGTTTTCAAATCAATTATGTCATCAGCCCCAATTCCCATGAGCCCATTGGAGAGCCTTGCATCATCAGCTGTCCGCACAGCAAACTCAGCTAAAGCGACGCTTATCTTGGTGCTTACTAGGGGAGGAACAACTGCAAGGCTTGTGGCCAAGTATAGGCCATCGATGCCTATACTGTCTGTCGTGGTTCCTGAGCTGAAGACCGTTGAGTTTGACTGGATCTGCAGCGACGAGGGGCCTGCCAGGCAAAGCCTTATTGTGAGGGGTGTGATTCCTATGCTGAGCGCTGGCACTGCCAAGGCGTTTGACAGCGAAGCCACGGAAGAGGCACTCAGGTTTGCCATGAAGAGCGCAAAGGAGGCGGGGCTTTGCAATGCTGGTGAGTCTATTGTTGCCCTTCACCGCATTGGGAACGCGTCTGTCATCAAGCTCTTGACCGTGAGCTAGTGGAAAGAGCAATACAACACCATTTTGCCCAGGGAGTTTTTTGTAAGGTTATGCCTGCCCACAGCTTTTTGCTGACAGGATTTAGCATCCTGGTTAAACCTTTGTGTTATCAGATTGTGGCTGTCTACTCTTAAATCAGAGGTTAGCCATGGAAACAGCAAAACTATTATTGGGGTAGCTTGTTTTGCTGCTGCTGCAACAATTAAACTACCTGATATTTGTGTCTCTTTCATGTGTGTGCTTTATTTGTTTCTGTTCTATTCATTAGTTGGTATCTGCCGAGTAGAAATGACACTAGTATCATTTGGTTACCTCTAGGTCTGTAGATTGAGTTGATCGCCGTAGAGTTTCAAAACTGATGAAAATCAGTCATAGTCGACAGTATGCATTGAATTTTAACTGTACAACCCTTGATTTTAATCTTACACCCAAATGACCCAATGCACACGTGAGGCCGTATTACACAAAGAAGACAGAAAAGCTCCAAATTTCAGTGGCAGTAGCGCACCAGCAAACGCGCAAGGCAATCCTAGCAGTTTAGTCCTCATAGTAGCTCGAGGAGCTGTCGGAAGTTGAGGTGGTCGGCGATGATGGCGCCTGCTGGGTGAAGAGGTTGTTCAGCCACTGTATGGACGCCGGCAGCCGGCAGCCGGCTCACGTTTCCTTCAGTGTCCGCACCACCATCATCGCGCTCCGCGTCGGCATTGCCGGCTGCCTCTCCTCCCCCATTGCCACTTCCATCGCCATGGCCATCGTCATTGTCATTGACATCAGCACTAACATAGGTGACATAGGTGGTGGTGCCGCTGTTACTCCCACTGCCGCTGCCGCATGAGCTCTTCGGGTCGTCGTCGGCCGGCAGCTGGAACCTGCAGACAGGGCACGAGCTGTGCATCTCCAGCCACGGCACGATGCACTGGGAGTGGAACCTGTGCCTGCAGGGCAGCTCACGAGCGCGCTCGCCTCCGGACGCGTAGTCCTCCAGGCACACCGCGCAGCTGGCCGCGTCCTCCTCGTTGCAGCCGCCGCTCACCTCCACGGTCGGCAGCGCCTCCACGGCGTCCTTCTTCGCCGGCGGCGTGCCCTGCCGGCCGGCCTCGCTCTCGGTCAGCTGCTGCATCAGCGCGTCCAGCCCGGGGCCAAGGAAGTAGTCCCCCAGTGCCATGCCGTGCTCGCCGAGGGGGGCCGTGGCGAAGATGCTCCGGCCGAAAGGGCTGTAGTGTTCTGCCTCGAGGCCGCTGCCGCCGCCACCAAGACCTATGGAGGCAGCGGATTCAAGGCGCTGTAGCTGGCGCTCTCGGATCGCCTGCAGGAGCCGAAGGAACGCGGTGGCGCGCCGCCGGCGCCGCGAGAAGTCGACGCTCTCCAGCTCGTCCTCCGCGGCTGCGACGGCGTCCACAGTGCGTCGGTTGCTGCGGCGACGCCGGACGGGGTCGCCGACCATGCTGTCGATGATGGGCGCCCAGATGGAGATCGCGTTGTCGGCGCCGGGGTAGGTACCGCCGTGGTCGAGGGCGTGGCCATGGCCGTGGCCGCTGCCGTTGGTGACGCTGCTGCGGGCGGTCTCCATCTCCTCAAGGAAGCCGCTGCTGCAATACGGGCACTTGATCTCCACCCCGGCCTCCGCCGCTACGGGTCTCACGGCGGTGGCGCACACGTGGCACCAGTACCTCCCGGCGACCACCAGCTCCCCCATTGCTTGCGATCTCGCTGCGCCTTCCCCCGTCAATGGAGCAGCTGGCTACGAGGAATCAGTCAGGAAGGGAAAGACCAATTAGAGCTCGACAGAGCAATGCTGGAGGAATCTAAACAATCGGAAGTCAATGCAGCCATGAACTGCACACCAATTCTTGATGGGATTCATGGAATCATGCCCTCCATCCGTACAATACAAGCTAGCAAAATTGCACTTTTTGTTTGTCATCGGATCGAACGATCGGATGCATTTCTTTCCAGGCTCAGGAAACAACAGAAGAAGTTGCATTGCTGTCGACATATCATCAATCCAACCAAGAAGTCCAATCTCATCAAGAAACACAAATTAAATTAGGAAAAAACAGAAATAGCAAGATGAACAGGGCTGGACATAGATTGCGACAGACAACCAACCAACAAACAAACAGGAGAATGATGAACACAGAAATTAGGAATTCACACGCTGAATCTTCTTTTGTTCTAAGCAAAGCAATGGGGGGAAAACATCCATGAATGGTTGAATCAATCACCTTGGGCAGGGCATGTGGGGGGAGAGAACAAGGCCAGAGGGGGGCTGGCCTGTCCACCTCCTCTATATTAGCAGTATCCTTGGGTTAATTACTGGGGGCTCCTAATATATATAGGACACGTTTACAGGTAGAAGTAGTGATTAAGGCTCTGCTTGTTCAATTATTGCCTGGGGATGCTCTGGCATTCTAATTTTAAACTGCCTTATTTTCCTTGAAAGAAACTTTCCCTCTTGACCCCACTAATCTATTTCTGCTCTCTTGTTTTCTGCTAAAAGTGCAGCCGTGTAGAATTTGGTTTTCCACCCAACCCAGATATAGAACATCCCAAAGGGAGAAGGAAAACTATTTAGAAAGTGGCTGAGAGATACCCTCCGACTACGATCATCGAGCATGTGCTCGTGCCTCGTGACACCATGTTTCTTTAAGTGTAGTGGGTACCATCTCACCTAAAGATTTATGAAAGATATATTTGTTAGTTAAAATGGTTATCTGGAACACTTTTTCGGATATATATACTGCACTAGCTTCAACGAGCCAGAGCGTCAAAAAAATCAGCGTGATTGTTGTGTTGTACTAAGTGGAAGTAAAATTTTATGATTTGTTATGAAAATATTCAAATATTGGTTAAATGAGCATGACTTAGCAACCAAAAATTGCTAGCACAAACAAGATCATCATAGTCGGTTTTGCTGCAGTCTCCATCTTTTATAAGTCTCGATCAATTTTAAAAAGTGTAGACATAGAAATACACCACCATAATTTACCACAATAATAAGCATGGAATAAGTAGAGCACAGTTTCAACCCAATTAACACACTTAAAAGGGGAGCGTCCAAGTAATAGTCCTCATGATGGGGTGTCATGATCATGGTTACCGGCGAGTGGGCTAGATCGATGAAGTGTCACTAGGCTGTGGCTGAAGTGTCAATTCAGGAGAAATAGTCGAAAACATCTGAGGGTAGCGGCGAAAGGAAGGATTTTTCCCCTTCTTCTATTTCTTCTTACTGGGATATATCCTCCTTATATGGGTTATGAGGAGAGTAACTTTAAATCTTTTAGGCAATCCATGCAAATGCAACAGCCCACCATTCAGCGTTATGAGATGTAGGGAAGTTTGGACTTTACACATGGGAGATGGAGGATGTTTAGCCTCGTATCTTTTTAGATAATACACATTAGAATGCCCAACTATAGATTAATAAAGCTGGTGAGTTCGCAGGTAGCACCGTATTACAATACGGGACAAATAGTACTCAGTTCACACTGCACTTAAGTTTAAACGATTACAACCAAGGACTAAAGCATAAGCTAGGATAGGGTAAAGCACAAGTAGATCAGGTCTGGGGACTTCGTGTTTTGTAAGGTAAAGAAAGCATAATAGCCCAAAATTGATTAAAGGTCTTGGGATTCCACTAAACTCTCACATTTTGTCGTAAGCCACTCCACATAAAAGACGCAAGCACACATTTAAAAAAGATATGATCAATATTTTCCAAAGAGCCACACAAAGCACAAAAATCATTAGAGGGACCATGGTGAAGGGCAAGCTTATGGCCAGCAGGAAGGCGGCCTCTAGCAAGTTGCAAGAGGAAAACTTTGGTTTCTGTAAAATTCTCGCCACTCAAAAGAACTTAGGGACTGGATTATTTGTGGAAGTTTGTTTGCAGTTTGGTGGGTGTCCAATGTTTTTGCTGCAGTCAGGGTGATGCTCTCGATGCTCCTAATAAGGTTCTATCTTGGTTCTCTGTGTAATCAGTGGCATTCTGTCGACGGTGGAGCATGAAGGTGGACTTCTTGTGTCTGCTGTGATATTTTGCAACTTAATATATAGTACTATTTTTGTGCCACTCTGATTTTTTATCAGATCAAAAGTAGGCGTCTGTGTGCTGCACAATGCATATGCATGTTTACTTGCATCATGCCTCAAAAGTAGATGATACGCTGAAGAAAATAGTCTTAAATGAAGTGGTAAATTTATATTCAGTAAACAATAAAGCTACTGTGTTTGAGGCTTTATTTAAAAGGCATTCATCCAAAACATGTGTGCCCTGTGTTACAAATTGTAGACCTCTACCTTTCATGTTTATCTTTCAAAGATATAATTTTGTCCAGATTAATCCATATGCAACACGATACGTGGAAAAAACAAATGGATCAACTGATTTTTTCATCTAGCCAAGATGCCAGCACTTGTGAACTATCTATCATTTGAAATATATTACTGCTTAAATCTACTGTTTGTTATTTGTACAGTAAGTAGCCTATATTTCTCTAAATATTATCAAAGGAAAATTCATCTCGTGATCTCATATCATATGAAAAATGTACCAGGCAAGTGAGCTGATCATCACCATTTCAATCACCAGGTATATTGAGCTGATGTGGTATCTCTACATGTTTGTCTTATTAAGGTTACCCTCTGTTCCATATGAGTTGTCGTTATTTTTTTGGGGTCAATAGCTGTCTTGTAAAATACAACTTTGTACTAATTCTGCGACAAATAATATGAAACGGAGGGAGTAGTAAAGTTGTGTCCGTACATGTTTTTCTGTCTTTCATATCCACTGTATACAAGTTTGTAAACTGATTATCTTACATCTGTTACTACATGTGTGGTCCAACATAACATGGATCTGTTTGCATAACTGTAGGAGTGTCCGTGGGAGAAATCACAGTCTTGTTTCCGTCACACTGAAGTTTAAATTTTCTTTTGGATAAAGGCATCGCTAATTAAGCAATATGCTAATTTGGTTCCCTTTCGCAATGTTTCCTAAATCTTATGCTGTATTGCACTTCTTTTTTTGGATAAATGCATAGGAATTGAGCAGTAAAATTTGTTCGAGGTTCATTACAATGCATAAAATGTAGAGCCTTTCATGGATCCAACTAGGGAAATAACTGCTATGTTATCTGCTCTGAATATTATGTTATGCAGTGATTGATTTCACTTTTTAAAAAATCTGTATGAGGTGTGTCCACATGCATTATTTTTCTTAGGGTCATCATTGCTTATGAGTATTGGAGGCATAAGATGTAGGGGATAAACTTGATTTGAGAAAATATGAACATTTTTAGGTCTAAATTTAGCGTTTTGACTTCAGTAAGATAGTAACAATCAAAAACTGTAGAAAATCAGAGTTATAAGAAGAAATATAGGGTTCAAAAAACTTTTTCACTGTTTAAAAAAACTTCGTTGTGTTGTGGAACCCTAACTAGTATTACAAAAGAACAAGTTAATGGAAAAAAAGCTTGCTTAGCATCGTAAAATTGCCAAGCAATCCACAAATCTATGCAAACATATGAGGAGCGAAGCACGCGCAAATGAAGTACATCCTTCATTTGGCTCCATATCCTATTACAGTAAGAAAGCATTCAACTTATACATATTAGATACATGGAAATATGCATGCAAAAATGCTGCATTATTTTGTAATCATACCACTAGAAATATGTATTTGAAGACTGTTTTAAAAATACAATTGTACAAGATATGTCAAGAGCCCAATATATCTTCGGTGTGTAATAGCATTGAATAATCATAATATATCGCAAAGGGGGGATGAAAAAAATAAAAATAAGGAAGCGTTGGACCTAGCAAGTGAAGTATCAAGCCATGTCCCCCTCATTGGTCAGTGTCTCTTTAGATAGACCTAGTGCAGCTATTGTTTCAAGGCAAGAAAAATGGACTGATGCAACTTTCTTTGTTTGCTCTCATTTCCAAAAATATTTTCAAGATGCCTAAGAAACTAATGAAACCAGAAGTGCACATGTATGGTTGGACAACTAAAAAGGGAATGTACTCAGTCAATTACCACCAATTAGCGAGGAGATCATGGCATCAGGGTTCCCATACTGGAAGTCTGGAACTGCAAAATATCATACCCCCCCAGATTCTATTTCAGCATGATAGTTCATACCGTCACGTTGAGGCTGCCGTATCTGCCAGTAAGAAGAGGAAGTCACCATCATTTTTCAACTGTATGTACAGAAGTCAAATCATCACCGACCGAAGGATGTGAAGATTACCGTGTTAGACTGTCTGTTTCAGTAGATTAGCATATGTATCTATTCCATCTAGATTATAGATAGAAAACAGAGAGAGGGAGAGGAGAATCGGATAGGTACCTTGGCTCTGTCCAGAGGAACTCGAGTCGGAGGCCATTGGTCGACAGCAGTGGTGGCAGAGCGAGGGCGGAGGCAGTGGTGCTTCCCGTCGCTAAGCGCTAACCCTAGATCGGTAGGGGATGTCGGCGGGGTGGCGGCGCACGTTCAACCTCGTGAGATGTGCCTGCCGGCCCGCCACCCTTTATATAACGTTGCGACAGGGGGCCACCGTCCATAACGGAACGGGCGCCCCCGATCAGGGTGTAGTCAAGGGGGTCGCGAGCCGTTGGGCTCGTACGACCTGGAGATCAACCTAACATTCTCCCCCTTGATCTCAACTTTTACTTTTACCTTTTACTTTACTCATTTCAGCACGGATTAATACATAGAGCATGTTTCATCGTCACAGCTCAATTGTCGATGGAATCAGACATCCACTATATACTTTTCTGTGTTGAAACAAATCCTGTTACTTTTGGGCCTCTGTAATCCAGAAATCGTAGGCTTTCCATTAAACCCATGCCGGTTGTGTGTTCCTGGAACACACTGGGTGGTAAGCCTTTCGTTAGCGGATCCGCAAGCATATCCTTTGTCCTTATATGCTCGAGACTTATAGTTTGATCCTGGATTTTATCTTTCACAACATAATACCTTATATCTATTGCCTTTGTAGCATTACTTGACTTGTTGTTGTGAGCATAGAATACTGCGGGTTGGTTGTCACAGTATATCTTTAGTGGTTTGTCAATGCAATCTACCACTTTCAAGTCGGGTATAAATTTCTTTAACCATACTGCCTGCCCCGTGGCCTCATAACATGCTATAAACTCTGCATACATCGTGGACGATGCAACTAATGACTGTTTGGAGCTTTTCCACGAAATAGCCCCTCCTGCTAGAGTGAACACGTATCCTGACGTGGACTTTCTATCATCTTTATCTCCCGCAAAATCTGCGTCTGAATACCCTCTTATTTATAGGGAATCAGATCTTCTATATGTTAGCATGAGGTCTTTTGCGCCTTGCACATAACGTAAAGCTTTCTTTACCATATTCCAGTGCTCTTGGCCTGGATTTTCTTGATATCTACCGAGTACCCCGGTGATAAAAGCTAAGTCAGGGCGAGTACACCCTTATGCATACTATAAGCTTCCAACAGCCGAAGTATATGGTACTGCTTTCATTCGATCGATCTCATATTGGTTCTTGGGACATTAAAACTTCCCAAAACTATCGCCCTTGACTATAGGAGCACGTGAAGTACTAGTTTTATGCATATTATACTTCTTTAGAACCTTTTCTAAATATGCCTTCTGTGATAGTCCTAGCACTCCATTCTTTCTATCCCGGTGAATTTCTATGCCCAAAACATAAGAAGCTTCACCAAGATCTTTCATATCAAAATTCGAGGACAAGAATTTCTTTGTTTCTAGTAGTAGACTGACATCATTGCTCGCAAGCAGAATATCATCCACATATAGAATTAGGAAAATATATTTCCCACTTTTAAACTTTGCATAAATGCAGTTGTCCTCAACATTCTCTTTAAATCCAAAACTTTTAACTGTATTATTAAACTTTAAATACCACTGTCTAGAGGCTTGCTTTAACCCATAAATGGATTTCTTTAGGCGGCATCCCGTATGTTCCTTCCTCTCCATGAAAAAACCCTTCGGTTGCTTCATGTAAACATTCTCTTCTAAATCTCCATTTAGAAGTGCCGTCTTTACATCCATTTGATGTAACTCTAAATCAAAATGAGCAACTAGTGCCATGATGATTCTGAAGGAATCCTTACATGAGACCGGAGAAAAAGTCTCATTGTAATCTACTCCTTCTCTCTGTGTAAAGCCTTTTGCCACAAGTCTTGCTTTATACTTTTCTACTTTCCCGTTGGAGTCATACTTTATTTTGTAGACCCATTTGCAGCCTACTGTTTTGGCTCCTTTAGGAATTTCCTCTAAGTCCCAAACATTGTTAGAACTCATTGATTTCATCTCATCTTCCATGGCCTCTAGCCATTTCGCAGAGTGAACGCTACTCATGGCTTCTTCATATGAAGTGGGATCTCCCTCCACATGAACTGTTTCTGTGTTATAAACTTTATAATCACTAGAAATAGTTGATTTCCTAGCTCTTGTAGACCTTCTAAGAGTCTCATTCTATGGCACATTATGTGTCTCAATTTGCGACTCTTCCTCTATATGTGGTTGTCGCCGCTCCCTTTCATGATCAACAACGGGTTGAGTCGGCTCCTAACGGACAGGTTCCGAATCTTGCCTCGTTGAAGTCACGGGTGGAGTTACAACAGGTGCTTGCATCACAACCTCTGGGATTGTCTGTGCAGGTACAACAGGTAGGGCGAAAAATGGCTCATGGATCATCGGAAAATGTGCACACACCCTCTTCTCCTCAAGATCAATTTTCCGGCCTACCATGCTCCCCTCATCATTTCGTCCTCTAAGAAGACCGCATGTCTCGTTTCTACAAACTTTGTGTGTCTGTATGAATAGTAGAAACGATAACCTTTTGATCTATCAGGATAGCCAATGAAATAGCAAGTCACTATTTTGGGGTCTAACTTTGCAATATGTGGATTAAAAACTTTTGCCTCAGCTGGGCTCCCCCAGACTTTCAAGTGGCTTAGAGAAGTAACTCTCCCTGCCCACAACTCGTACGGTGTTTTGGGCACCGATTTACTTGGCTGTTGAGAATGTGAATGGAGGTTTTTAGCGCCTCCATCCATAATCCCAATGACAGTGTGGAATAACTCATCATACTGCGCACCATATCCATAAGAGTACGGTTACGCCTTTCAGCTACTCCATTTTGTTGCGGTTCGCTCGGCATAGAATACTGGGAGACTATTCCATTTTCCTGTAAGAACCTTGCAAAAGGTCCAGGTACTTTACCATATGGAGTGTGTCGACCGTAGTACTCCCACGGTCGGACCTGATTTTCAACTTCAGCTTTGAATATCTTAAATTTATCCAATGCCTCAGATCTTTCTTTAATTGGATAAATATAACCATATCGGGAATAATCATCTGTGAATGTTATGAACGAGTCATAACCATCCACACTTCTCACTGGAAATGTGAAAGGACAATGATGTCGCCTAGAGGGGGGTGAATAGGCGGTTTAAAACTTTTCCGGTTTAGGCTTGATAATTGCGGAATAAAACTAGGTGTTTAAAATAACAAGCCGACAACCTAAATAAACTTGGCTCACCTATGTGCACCAACAACTTATGCTAAGCAAGATAAACAACAAGGTGATAGTAATAGAATACTTCAAGCACGAAGGCTATCACAATGTAAAGTGCATAAGTAAAAGCTCGGGTATAGAAATAACCGAGGCACGCGGAGACGAGGATGTATTCCCGAGTTCCTCCTTGTTAAGGGAGTACGTCTCGTTGGAGAGGTGTGAACCGACACAACGGTTCAACAACCACAAAGGTTTCACCT
The DNA here is from genome assembly GCA_026929855.1 of Poa annua. Classification (NCBI taxonomy): domain Eukaryota; kingdom Viridiplantae; phylum Streptophyta; class Magnoliopsida; order Poales; family Poaceae; genus Poa; species Poa annua. The sequence continues at coordinate 27,343,911 of CM049428.1, read as the reverse complement.
TCTTCTCCGGTGAACCGCACCACAAAGGCTTGGTTCACCTTCCACTATCGGAATTCCTTCGAGGCGGAATCCGGAGCCTTTCAACAACAATCCGGGGCACAACCCACAATGGGATTGGGGGCTCCCGAACGGCCTCCAACAACAATCCGGGGCACAACCCACAATGGGATTGGGGGCTCCCGAACGGCTTCAAGTGACCACACAAGGGTCCAACCACCACAAAGGCGTCTAGGGTCCAAGGACCCAAGAGTAACAAGCTCACAAACTTTCAACTTCCACGAATCCTCGTGGAGAGCACACCGATGCACCAAATGCAAAAGGCAAGAGCACAAGTGCTCAAATCCTTCACTCTCAAATCCCACCAAAAGCAACTAATGCTTATGGGGGGAGAAGAGAGGAAGAACAAAGAGGAGATGCACCAAGAACTCCAAGATCAAGATCTACAAGGTTTCCCTCACTTAGAGGAGAAATCGATCGGTGAGAACGTAGATCAAGATCACCTCTCACTTTCCCTCAAATATTAGCAAGAACCATGGGAGGGATTGAGAGGAAGAGCAAGCTTTCCAAAAGGCAACAATGGAGGAGAGAGAGGAGAAAGACTTGCTCAAAAGCTTGGGAACCGTTGGGGAAGAAAGCCCCCTTAAATAGGTCCCCGAAAAACCAGCCGTTGGCAGCTCCGAATCCCGTAGCGGTACTACCGCTGGGGGTGGCGGTACTACCGCTGCGGGCCGCCCAAAAGACCGTTGGCGGGCAGCCGAAGCGTACGCAGCGGTACTACCGCTGGGGTTGCCGGTAGTACCGCTGGGGCCCGGTACTACCGCTCTGGTACCGCTGGAGGTACCGCACTAAGAGACAGAGCGCCGAAAACGGCGGTACCTCCAGCGGTACCGCCAGCGGCACCTCGGCAGCGAGCTGCTCTGAGGCCCTGCGAAGAAACACACAGCGGTACTACCGCCCCGTGCAGCGGTACTACCGCCCTGGCGGAACTACCGCTCTCGGTACCGCCGAAAACGGCTCTCTGTTAGCTCCGGCGGTACCTCGGACGGTACCGCGGCGGTACTACCGCCACAGCAAAAACAGCAGAAACTGGAAAACGAAAACGTCAATATCTTTTCCATCCGGACTCCGTTTTCGATGAGTTTTGGCTCGTTGGAATCGTTACAACGAGCTCTACTTGAATGTATATAGAAACATCACAGTCCATCATGTGAGGATAAAACCAAATGGGGAAAGGTTGAACTTTCCTAAACAATGCAAACCGGTAAAACCTCCTTCATCAAAAACGCAACAAGATATTCATACGAAATCTGTTTTTGATGAACTAGAGCTTAGTATGGAGATAAACCAAGCTCTAAATCCTCACATGGATAATAGGCAACAAGTTTTCCAAAGTAAAACCATTTTCGAAGGACTTGGTCTTGTCATGAAGATCACGACAAGTACCAAAACTCAACACGGAGAAAAACCAAATAAGAACCAAGAAAGATGATATGCCAAGCATGCAAAGGTTTGAGCTCTCCACAAAGATGCGATCAAGTTACTCACTCGAGAGCCCCTCTTGATAGTACGCCTATCTATCCTATAGCCCTATCAAGATCATACCTTTGCCTTGAGCATTCCACTTGAGCTAGATGATGACGATCTTGATCACTCCAAGTGGACCACCTCACTCCAAGTGGACCACCTTTCTTGATTGCGCTTGCTAGCACATGCTTGATGAAGACTTCTCCAAATGCTCCCCCATACTCCATTATGGGAGGGCCTCGCTAAGCTTCGTCTTCATGTCTCCTTTGCAAGCTTCAATCAAAAGGTATCTTCCGAGATACATCTTATTGAGCTTGCACTTCATCTTCTTCTCTTGATATGTATGATGGCTTGGGGTTAAACATGATTGTTCACTCAATCTTCTATTCCAAGCCATACTTGCAATGAGCTCAACTCTACACATGACCATTCTTCATGTAAACCCTTTGAATAGAGCATTGGTCATTAAGTCATCTTGAAGAGTCCAACACATGAACTCCTATAATTTCCCATGGACAAGATCTATAAGAATATCTCAATGTAAACATTAGTCCATAAGGATTGTCATTAATTACCAAAACCACGCATGGGGGCAACCATGCACTTTCAATCTCCCCCATTTTGGTAATTGATGACAATCCCTTTTACGAGGGTTTATATAATGAATTTAAGCAACCATGCAACACAAAGAGCAAGGATGCAAGAGAACAAACCCATATTCCCTTAAACCCTCTAAATTTCTCCCCCATTGGCATCGATTGCCGAAATGGGAAGAAAAACTTAGAAGGCAAATATAGTGAGAGCTCCCCCATAATGTGTGCATTTCTCATAATATGAGTGAAATCAAATGCACATATCCAATGAAGAATAGATGGAGGGAGATCAAACTATATAGAGGATCCAAAGATTGCAAAAGAATATCAAATGGGAAGATAGTTCAACGAAATAAGCAAGCAATCAGAAGGATCCGAAAAGTGTTCTAAATATCATGAGGGAACTCCCCAAGGTACGTGCACAATTAGGATTTGTATTTCAATATAGTGTGCACAACATGGAATCCTCACTCCCTCCTAGATAAATTCGAACACAAGCTCATGCAAGAGAATGTAAATGATAAAGGAGGCAAAACAACTTTCACCTAATAAAATGTTTTGCAACTAGAGCAAGGAGCGGTAAATCAAATAATGGGTGTGAGATAAAAAGACATTATAGGAGACTAATACAAGGATGATAGCATCAACATAGTCTTTCAAGAAGAGTTGCACATAGTGCATATCATGTCTTTCCCATACCCACATACCAAAAGAGATATAGCAAATAGCTCCACAAGCTTAGTGAAATGCAAAAAGCATAACACGAGAAAAATAAAGCTTGTTCCTTTTAGAAACCACCAAATAACCAAAAGCAAAAAGAGGTGGTCACTAAAGAATTGGAATATCAATAAAAGATGTAACTAATCTCATGTGTATAAGTTACTAAGTGGACACGAATCACTAAGATATGAGTCTACCAATAAACATGTACGCACAAGATAGGTACAAGGGAAAAGGTCATGATATCCAAGACGAAGTCATAAATACACCAAAAGATCTTTGCTTAAAAGCATAGCATAAAGCTCAATTTTATATTAAAGGGATATAGATGAACTTCCAACACACACTCATCATAGCATCAAAATATCCACAAGGGATAAGGTGATAAAAGGGATGCTCCGAGAAAGATAACAAGTATCACAAAAGGCAAATGATTTGAAGAAACAATCAATATTGCATATGCGAGACATAGAGTAGAAAGTGCTAGATTAACATATTTGGGATTGGTGAATCATGAAAATGATTATATATATATTTCCCTTCATATGTAATCATCCTGGCTTGCCCACATTTGCAATAAAGATGTTTTGCAAGAACCAAATTAATTGCAACAAAAGATTCAAGCCGAGATACAACCTACACAAGGTTGACAGCTAGAAATGAATGCATGAGGTAGATACTTGTTACCGAGATAGCATTGGTGATGTAGAAGATAGGAGCTCATGATCATCCAAGCTTGGCTCCAATAAGCACATGGTGACAACACCTTCCTTTTATATGAGACAAGCTTCCAATGCATCTCAAGTGTACCTAAAACAAATTTAAGTACAACATGGTGCCCAAACTATTTGGGTCCAAAGTAGTTAGAGCAACTACAACACATAGGACAAACTCCACATAAATATGTGCATATTGATATGAAATTGAATTTCATTCACATCTTAGACATTTAGGATTTGATGGAGTTTATCCTATATATTGGATCAACGAAAGTAAGCATGCCATAAGATATACATATAATAAATATGCATGCACAAGACTTTCAAGAACCAAACGAGATATAATTTAGACAGAACACCAAGTAAACCAACAAAGCACACACAAGTGTGACAAGAAAACAAATTGTCCAAATTATATCAAATACCCAAAACAACACATGATTGAAGATACCACTTTGAAAAGATACCAATGAAAACAAGAGACCAATTGATGAAAAATATCATCAAGGAATAAACCAAACCCTCTACACTTTTCATGATGGCACAAGGTGCCAAGACGAAGAATGTTTGTCTTCCAAGGAGACACGTCATCGGGATCAAATATCAAACGAAGACAACTAATGTTCAAAAAGAATATAGGATTGCTCCCCCACGATGTGTGCATTATTTATGATTTTGCATTTGAATACACAATGCACACAAATGAGATCATCACTCTCCATATATATTATTCAAACACTAGTCATGTTCAAGAAAGGCAAGAAATTGCAATACCAAATTAAAGAACGGTGTTTTACTTAAAGTAGGATAGCTTCCCAAAGAATAGTGCATTATCAAGAAGTATGACTTTTGAATGTCAATGCACAAGAATTGGTTCATTGCTTTTCCCAACTCAAGAAAGCACTAAATAAATTTTAAGTAGAGCAATAAAGGATCCAAAAGATACAATGAAGACAAATGAGAGTTAGATCAAAACAAATCCTTGGCAATCAAATAAAGCAATTCAAAGCAAGAGCCAAAGCGAATATGATCAATATATTTACCACAAAAAGATTATCACTTGTCAAGACAAGTAATGTATGGAGATATTTCTCGGTGGTGGATTGCAAGGATATATTCAAGATCATATTCACAAGACATAAGCATATGGCAAATGATAGGAATTAAAAGCCATGCTTAGATATATAGATATTCTTGATAGCTTCACAAATCATGCGAAGGTGCAAAGCAACTCCAAGGAGTAGCTTGAAACAATTGGCTTCCCAAAAGATACATGAGAACATATTTGGGAAAGCCATACCAAGAACATCCTCCACAAACAAGATCCAAAAACGTGAGAGACAAAAAGCATTTAAGTAAATGGAAACTTGTTTGAGCAACATGCCACATAGGAACAATATAACTAGCAATATCAATTCTAGGTGGCAAAACCTCATATGTTCACATTTTCTAGGCTTGTAATATGCACATAGCTTATTACTTCCCCATAATGTGATAATCCATTTATTTAAAGCAAGAGGCAAGCAAAACCAACTCGAAAAATTAATGGACATTATAGAAATTGAATTTCTCATGAGAATGACATACCACATAGATATTAGATAATATAAAAATATCAACACTAAGTTGTATTTCTCATGAATACACAATTTTAGGATTGTGAAGTGCACGAAGCATATCACTCCCCCAAAATATGATAGTCCATTAATCTCTCAAAGAGAGCCAACAAGATAAGATATCAAATAAAAACAATAAGGCTCAAAACTAGTAAATGGTGTGCAAACCAACATACACATACTTGATTTCTCAAGATAAGTAAGTAGAGAGCACAACACATACAAACACTAGCAAGGTACAAAACCAAACACATGCAAGGGTGCAAGCAACTTTCAATGTATATATGATTTAAATAAAAGTTACCGCAAGGAGGAACATTGGATATGAGATAGAACAATATGATCCATATGACTTGACTTGAGAGAATATAATTGATGAAGATCCCTTAATTCTTCATAATGTAGCCAAGTCTCCAATGCCTCCAACAACACCTATTGGTCAAGTTTTAACTTGTTGGTCCCCAACCAAGTTGGGTCCTAAGAGGTTAGTCACAATAGGTTTGGCAACCCAAATGGTTCTTTTCTTGACACCACTTTGAGTACCAACATATTTGGAAAACATATTGCCAACCTTATCCTTCCGAAGAGAATAAACATCATTAATTATAATGGGGTTGGATAAGGTACCATTTGTGCATGAAGAAGCAAGGTGACCCTTCTCACGACATAGGTAGCAACATCTACTTCCTCCTCTCTTCTTAGTTGGAGTCTTGACTTGAGGAGGGGTAGCTTGATTCTTCTTGGGAAGAGACTGTTCTTCAACTTGAGGAGCTTGAGTTTGAACTTGAGGTTTCTTCCCTTGTTGCTTCTCACTAAAAGCCTTCTTCTTCAAAGGGCAAGATCTAACATGGTGCCCTTCAACTTTGCACTTGAAGCAAACAATCTTGGCTGAATCTTTGACTTGTTCTTGGCCCTTTTTCTTCTTGATGATCTTGGACTTGTTCTTGTTATTGGAGTTGAATCCAAGTCCACTCTTGTCATTGGGGCGTCTTTGAACACTCAACATATTGTCAAGTGTGGACTTCCCAACATGACGCTTTTCCAAGTCTTTATTCAAATAAGTGACTTGGGCCTTGAGCTCTTTTAATTCCTCTACATGGTTAGTATCAACACAAATGCTAGAGGAAGTAGAAACTTCATTGTTAGAGCAACAAGGTATGGAAAGTGATTCATCACAAGATGTAGCAACATTATGAGTGGATGAATCACAAGGACTAGCACAAGATGATATAGCATTAAGAGAAGACGTTGTGCCATTTTCCACATGAGGCTTACAAGATGTTACCTTTGACATAATCGCCTCATTAGCTAACTTTAGCTTAGCATGGGATGCTAGAAGATCGTCATTAGAGCTAGAGAGCCTTTCATGAGTTTCTTCCAATTTCCCATACTTGCTAGATAGCAACTCAAGTTGAGCCCTTAGCTCAACATTTTCCTTCAAAATAGATGCTTCACGAGAAGTGGAGTTAGTAGCACAAGCATCATTAACATTAGAAATGGAAGGAGACAATTTGGAAAGCTTATCATTGTTAGATAGTTGAGTTTGGAGTTGATCATGAGACATGATAAGGAGAGAGTGTTCACTTTCTAAAGTTTTGTGAGCTTTGTCAAGTCTCTCTATGTCCTCACTTAGTCTAGCATTGCCAACATCAAATTCAACTTTTTCCTTTTTAAGCACTTTATATTTAGCAATAGCATGATCTCTTTCCTTAATGATTTTAGAAATAATAAGATCATTAGACTCATCAAGGGATTCAAGTTTCTCTTCAAGAGAAACCCTAAGCTCTTCTTCCTCTTCAAGAGAAGCTTTCAAAGAAGCTATGGTGATAGAGTCATCTCTCTCAATTTGACATTTCTCATCAAATTGACTTTCCAAATCCTCAATGAACTCCCTACTCTTAGTAACATAATAAATGATTTCACAAAGAGGAGGGATAGCTTTACTACCTTTGGGTAGAGCACCAAGTACCATCTCACCCATCTTGGTTAAGGATTCAAAGTCAAAACCTTCTTCATGAGAATCCTCATTCACATCATCATAATTTGGATTCGAGGTGGGAGATACCTCGGAATCCTTAGCCATAAGGCAAACATGATTAATGGGTGAGGAGGATGAAGAAATACTTGAAGCTCCATTGAGGTCCATGTCTTGTTCCAACAAGTGTTGGGATTCCTCTACATTGTTAGTCATGCAAATACTAGAGGATATGGAAGAGTAATTTTCATCACAACAAGACATAGAGAGCATATCATCATTATATTTAGTTAAGCAACTATTACTTGATATGCAAGGACAATCAACTCTAGCATGTATGACATTTGGAGTGCTAGAAGATTTTAAGTCCAAAGATAGAAGATTGCAATGTGATAGAGAAGAGGTATAATCAATAGTAAGTTCACCATCACCAATGAAATTTCTATCGCCACTCACCATATCGTTACCGTGTGACAAATCACATGTTGGTGAAGTGGAAGAAGTTGTGAACTCATCACGGCCGGAGTTGGAGGAAGAACAATCATCCTCAATAATTTTGGACACTTCATATATATCTTGAAGCTTGGTCCAAAGCTCATGTGCATTTCGAAAAGGCATGATTGAAGCAAGAACTACATCGGTCAAAGCACACATAAGACCATTAGTAACTTGAGTCTCGAGATGAGAGTTTATCTCATCCTCTAAAGATAATTCATGAGAATCCTTTGGAGGAGATAAACACACATCTACAATCCTCTTAACATAATTTGGACCCATGGTCCTAAAAAGATTAAGCATGCGAATTTTCCAAACATCATAATTTGTGCCATCGAATATGAAAGTGGGATCGTGCACTAATTCTCTAAACGACATCTTTTACTCTCTAGGCGGTAAAGCCCAACAAGAGAGACCAGGCTCTGATACCAATTGAAAGGACAATGATGTCGCCTAGAGGGGGGGTGAATAGGCGGTTTAAAACTTTTCCGGTTTAGGCTTGATAATTGCGGAATAAAACTAGGTGTTTAAAATAACAAGCCGACAACCTAAATAAACTTGGCTCACCTATGTGCACCAACAACTTATGCTAAGCAAGATAAACAACAAGGTGATAGTAATAGAATACTTCAAGCACGAAGGCTATCACAATGTAAAGTGCATAAGTAAAAGCTCGGGTATAGAAATAACCGAGGCACGCGGAGACGAGGATGTATTCCCGAGTTCCTCCTTGTTAAGGGAGTACGTCTCGTTGGAGAGGTGTGAACCGACACAACGGTTCAACAACCACAAAGGTTTCACCTTCTTCTCCGGTGAACCGCACCACAAAGGCTTGGTTCACCTTCCACTATCGGAATTCCTTCGAGGCGGAATCCGGAGCCTTTCAACAACAATCCGGGGCACAACCCACAATGGGATTGGGGGCTCCCGAACGGCCTCCAACAACAATCCGGGGCACAACCCACAATGGGATTGGGGGCTCCCGAACGGCTTCAAGTGACCACACAAGGGTCCAACCACCACAAAGGCGTCTAGGGTCCAAGGACCCAAGAGTAACAAGCTCACAAACTTTCAACTTCCACGAATCCTCGTGGAGAGCACACCGATGCACCAAATGCAAAAGGCAAGAGCACAAGTGCTCAAATCCTTCACTCTCAAATCCCACCAAAAGCAACTAATGCTTATGGGGGGAGAAGAGAGGAAGAACAAAGAGGAGATGCACCAAGAACTCCAAGATCAAGATCTACAAGGTTTCCCTCACTTAGAGGAGAAATCGATCGGTGAGAACGTAGATCAAGATCACCTCTCACTTTCCCTCAAATATTAGCAAGAACCATGGGAGGGATTGAGAGGAAGAGCAAGCTTTCCAAAAGGCAACAATGGAGGAGAGAGAGGAGAAAGACTTGCTCAAAAGCTTGGGAACCGTTGGGGAAGAAAGCCCCCTTAAATAGGTCCCCGAAAAACCAGCCGTTGGCAGCTCCGAATCCCGTAGCGGTACTACCGCTGGGGGTGGCGGTACTACCGCTGCGGGCCGCCCAAAAGACCGTTGGCGGGCAGCCGAAGCGTACGCAGCGGTACTACCGCTGGGGTTGCCGGTAGTACCGCTGGGGCCCGGTACTACCGCTCTGGTACCGCTGGAGGTACCGCACTAAGAGACAGAGCGCCGAAAACGGCGGTACCTCCAGCGGTACCGCCAGCGGCACCTCGGCAGCGAGCTGCTCTGAGGCCCTGCGAAGAAACACACAGCGGTACTACCGCCCCGTGCAGCGGTACTACCGCCCTGGCGGAACTACCGCTCCCGGTACCGCCGAAAACGGCGCTCTGTTAGCTCCGGCGGTACCTCGGACGGTACCGCGGCGGTACTACCGCCACAGCAAAAACAGCAGAAACTGGAAAACGAAAACGTCAATATCTTTTCCATCCGGACTCCGTTTTCGATGAGTTTTGGCTCGTTGGAATCGTTACAACGAGCTCTACTTGAATGTATATAGAAACATCACAGTCCATCATGTGAGGATAAAACCAAATGGGGAAAGGTTGAACTTTCCTAAACAATGCAAACCGGTAAAACCTCCTTCATCAAAAACGCAACAAGATATTCATACGAAATCTGTTTTTGATGAACTAGAGCTTAGTATGGAGATAAACCAAGCTCTAAATCCTCACATGGATAATAGGCAACAAGTTTTCCAAAGTAAAACCATTTTCGAAGGACTTGGTCTTGTCATGAAGATCACGACAAGTACCAAAACTCAACACGGAGAAAAACCAAATAAGAACCAAGAAAGATGATATGCCAAGCATGCAAAGGTTTGAGCTCTCCACAAAGATGCGATCAAGTTACTCACTCGAGAGCCCCTCTTGATAGTACGCCTATCTATCCTATAGCCCTATCAAGATCATACCTTTGCCTTGAGCATTCCACTTGAGCTAGATGATGACGATCTTGATCACTCCAAGTGGACCACCTCACTCCAAGTGGACCACCTTTCTTGATTGCGCTTGCTAGCACATGCTTGATGAAGACTTCTCCAAATGCTCCCCCATACTCCATTATGGGAGGGCCTCGCTAAGCTTCGTCTTCATGTCTCCTTTGCAAGCTTCAATCAAAAGGTATCTTCCGAGATACATCTTATTGAGCTTGCACTTCATCTTCTTCTCTTGATATGTATGATGGCTTGGGGTTAAACATGATTGTTCACTCAATCTTCTATTCCAAGCCATACTTGCAATGAGCTCAACTCTACACATGACCATTCTTCATGTAAACCCTTTGAATAGAGCATTGGTCATTAAGTCATCTTGAAGAGTCCAACACATGAACTCCTATAATTTCCCATGGACAAGATCTATAAGAATATCTCAATGTAACATTAGTCCATAAGGATTGTCATTAATTACCAAAACCACGCATGGGGGCAACCATGCACTTTCAAAATGGTCCACAAATATCGGTGTGAATAATTTCTAGTGTCGCTTTGCTTCGGTTTGCACCCTTTTTAATTTTCTTTTCATATTTTCCTTTTATGCAATCTATGCATTGTTCGATATCTGAGAACTCTAACGGAGGAAGAATATCATTTTTAACGAGTCTTTCTATTCTTCCCCTCGAAATATGGCCTAATCGACTGTGCCATAACTTTGACGAGTCATGAGTTCGCTTTCTTTTCTTTTGTTCTTTGTTCGACAAGGGAATTTGTTCATTCACATTGCACACAGAATATACTTTTTCACGCAAGGATAAAATAAAGCTTATCATGAAGTAAAGCAATACCCACACAAGCATCTTTAAACCATATGGCACACTTGCCATGACCAAAATAACATTCAAAATTGTCTTTATCCAAACATGATACACTTATTAAATTTCTGTGAATGGAAGGAACAAATAACACATCTCTAAGCATAATATTAAAACCATCAGCTAGCTCCAAGGAGACGTCGCCAACAGCCTCAACTTCTGCTTGAACTCCATTTGCGACTTCAATATGTCTTTCGCTTCTTTGCAAAGTCCTTGTCGAATGGAATCCCTGTAAAGAATTTGCAACATGAACAGTTGCACCTGAGTCAATCCACCAAGTAGATTTTGAAAACTATGTATACAGGGATTCATTTACAAAAAAAAAACTGTGTCTATACCTTTCTTTGCCATTATTCTCTTGAGCCAATCAGGGCAATCTTTTTTGTAATGCCCTTTCTTCTTGCAGTGGAGGCATGTGTCTTTGTCCACTGGAAGCTGGTTCTCATACTTCTGATGCCCTTTGCCATATGGCTTATACTGATGAGAACCTTTGCCATACGGCTTTGAAGGAGAACCATTGTAACTCCTATTCTTGTTGTCCTTCACGTAGTTCAAAGAGCCCTCATTTTGGGACTTCAGTCTTTCCTCTTCTTGAGACAACATGGCGATGGTCTTTTCAATGTCCCACTTTTCGGTGACACATTGTAATTGACAACAAAATTGTCAAACTATGGTGGCAATGAAGCCATCACCAAATGAACTATCAGGGTAGGCTTGAGCTCTAGATCAGCCTCCATGGACTTGAGCTTAGCCGCCATGTTGCTCATTCGGAGAATATGCTCCCTTATGCCATGTGCACCTCCAAGATACTTTTCTGTGACCAACTGTTTTAGCAGCTGGGTAGCATAAGTTTTTGAAGAACCAGTAAACTGGCTCTTTATCTTTTGGAGATACTCTCCTACAGAGGCACACTCTGTAATTGAGCCCACAATAGCGTTCTCAACTGTGTTCTTTATGAATGCCATACATTTCTTATTGGTGTGCACCCACTTTTGATTCTGTAGGGTGTATGACATCTCTACTGGACCATGGTCCAGCAACTTTTTCTGCCAAGCAGATTCATCATCAGTTGTCTCTCTTACTGGCTCTGCTGGCCTGACTGGCTATGGAGCATTCACAACCCAGTCAACTTTGGCGCAGACAAAAGCTAGTTCGACTTTCTTCCACCACTCAGAGTAGTTGTCACCCCTGAGCGTCGGAACATCCTTTAGGCAACTCACCAGGTGAAAACTTCCTGAAATCACAAGGATGTGAGATAACAAAAAACAATTGCATGCATTTAATCCAACGTTGGTATAAATTAAAGCATACAACTGTTATGCAATTAAAACTATATCACCGTTGGGCAATAAAAGAAATAAATGCACCAATTAACACATAATAAATAAATCATGATAATTCTATTAACACGTTGGTCATATAATAACAGAATCATAATCATCTTTAATATCACTTTATCATGCTTTTAATTCTCACTTTTAATTCTATTTAGAATTTAAGAAATACTTTTAAACTATTTGCAGCGGAAATTATGAATAAAATTCATAAACTTTATACTTTTCAGAAATATTTATGTTTACTTTTGTATTTCCTAAACAAATTTTCGTTGGAATAATTTGTATAGGAGAAACAATGCAAAAATTCAGCTCAAAAACTGCTAAAATTGCTTCTGAAAATAATAATAATAATAATAATAATAAGAAGAAGAAAATAAGCGAAACTGTGCGAAAACGGCCCACGGCCCAGTCCGCGGCTCCCTATCTGTCGCGGGCGTGCGGCGCTGCGGCCAGGGACGCGGCCCACGGCCCGTTTACTTTCGTCCCCGGGCGAAATAGGGTTTTAATCTCAGCCGTCTGTGGCGATCCGACGGCTGGGTGTGATTCACGTTCGATCAAAAACGACCGAACCGGTCAGTTGCCCTAAACCCTAGCTCATTTCTCTCCTTTTCCCCATCCCGTGTCTCTCTCTTGAGCCCGGCGGCGGCGGATGCCCGTGTCCGGCAGTTCTCCGACGACGGCGATGAGCCCGCTGCCGGAGGCACGAGGCTCGCACAAGCTCCTCCCTTCCTTCTTCTTTCCCTCCTCCGAAAAACCAAAAAGCCCCAAGGCCATTGACGAACGGAGAAGATCGGCGGCGCCTCCCCTGCCCCCTTGCCGGCGTGTGCGTGCACCCAAGGGTGAGCGCATCACCGTCAAGTGGCGCAGGCGACGGTGCCCTATTCCGGCGACGAGCCGGTGATTTATTTTCCCTTTTTCGTGTTAGGGTTAGGGTTCGTTTTCTTGTGCTTTTCTTTTGCGGGATGGGCTAGCGTTTCTTTTCTCTCTTTCGGCAGAGGAGAGGTCAACGCCTCCTCCACTGCTCGTGCTCTTCGTCCAGTCCCTCGGCTTGCCGATGCGGACTTGGATCGAGAGGAGTGGCGCGGCCTTGCGGCGGCGCACTTTGCCGGGTAGCCCGAGGGCATCTGGTGACCTTTTCTTTGTTTTTCTTTTCAATACCGAAACACATAACATTGTTAGACTGTCTGTTTCAGTAGATTAGCATATGTATCTATTCCATCTAGATTATAGATAGAAAACAGAGAGAGGGAGAGGAGAATCGGATAGGTACCTTGGCTCTGTCCAGAGGAACTCGAGTCGGAGGCCGTGGTCGACAGCGGTGGTGGCAGAGCGAGGGCGGAGGCAGTGGTGCTTCCCGTCGCTAAACGCTAACTCTAAATCAGTAGGGGATGTCGGTGGGGGTGGCGGGGCACGCTCAACCTCGTGAGATGTGCCTGTCGGCCCCCCGCCATTTATATAGCGTTGCGACAGAGGCCACCGTCCATAACGGAACGCCCCCCCCCCCCCCCCCCCCCCCCCGACCAGGGCGCAGTCAAGGGCGTCGCGAGCCGTTGGGCTCGTACGATCTAGAGATCAACCTAACATACCGACCCTAAGTTGATTTGATCCGACTGTTATGTTTAAAGGTAAAACTGCAACTCCTGGCTGGTTTGCTACTACAATGTGCAACAATGGCCTGAGAACAATCTCCTTTGTTGGGCATGGTGAGGCCGCCCTTGTCGAGCAACGCGGTGACACACTATGCTGTTCTCCCTCGAGGAACTCTGTCAATATTCAGCTATTCACAACTCCCTCAATTTCGTCAGTGTCACTGCTGTCTATTGGCTTAAACCTGTTGTAACATGAACAATGTGAAGTGCCAAGCGTTGGTGCACCGTATGTGTATATAGCTGATGGCAAGCATGTGTTGCAGCCACCGAACTCAACACAAGCATGAGGACGTGTATGCTATGGGTGATGAGTTTTATAACATGCTACCAAAAGGAAGGCTCCAAATCTGTTGGAGAGCTAGTAAGAAAAGAAACATAGCATTCGTTGGCTGGCTGGAAGAAACTGACCTGGTGTGCTCTGTTTTTGCCTTCCTCTCTTTTATTTTAGTCGAACAGGTTGTGTGCGTGCGTGAGTCCACCCTGCACCGGGATCCTATGAGTTGAGAGAGCAGAGTAGTGTCTGTCTCTGACGGAAACTGTTGTGTCTCTCCTATGCCATCAAGCACCAGAGCGTCGTGGCTAGTCCGTCTCCGAGTTCGAGTACCAGAGCGTCATTGCTTGATTCCGAGTCCGTCTCCGACTTCGAGTGGGATGGCTTGGCGCGTCGCTCGCATACCATAAATACCCACGCACGAACCCCATCTCGCCAGTCCAATATTCTTCCACACGGACCACACGCACGAGCCCCATCTCGCCGGCCTCCTAGACGATCCATCTTCCATCCCTCGACGCCCAGTTCCGAGTTCGTCTTCTCACACCGAATCCAGAAGAATCCGCAAGATGGCTATGGAGGTGGATTCCTACGGGGCGCTCGCCTTCGCGTACCCCCACCATTGTTTCGGCTGCGTGCCGTTGCCGGCGTTAGCGACGCCGATCGTGGACGATGAGGAGGAGGACTTGGCCGAGTTCGTCCGCGAGCTGGAGGCTGTCCTGGAAGAAAACGGGAACGTGGAGGAGGCTGCCGATGAGGACGTCTATTTCAGATTTGCCGCGATGGCCCTCGCGCTCGAAGCGGCCATGGACGAGGACGGTGATGAGTACCAGGATCGATATCCTCACGACGTACAAGACATGGACGAGAGCTAGACCAGTGCCATGATCAAGATCGAGGACCTGGCGACGTCAAAGTCAAAGACATGGACGAGAGCTAGACCAGCGCCAAGATCAAGATCAAGAACCCTCACGAGACGTCCAAGACATACCGAGGAGCTTGTAGATAGATAGAAATACTGTAATCGCGATGGACCGATCGCTCCATCCTTATTAAGCGAAGAAATATACTCCATCCACGCCAGTCGCCAGCAAGATGTTGGTTCTGTATCCAAAATTCCTGTGGCGCTGCTTCTATGATATACTGTACAGTAGTTTCTAATTCTTTTCTGTACGTGAAACTAAAATTTAAGATCTCAGCCTGTCCTTGACTCTGTACGTGCCGTGTGTGGATCAATATCGCTCCTGATTAGACACTTGCAGCAAAACGTGGTTCTCAATTTACAGACCAATGGCTTGAGTTTGTATTCCACTCGTTTGAAAATGCTAAGATTATGTAGCAATTCCTAGAATGCCTGAATTTTGTATTTTAGATCCTTCAAGCCCCCCTCCCTCCAACACATACCCTTTGGTAAATCCATATGTAATAGAACAATGCACTTGGTTGGAAAAAAATGCCCTTGATATACAAATAGTCGCACGCGGTAAAAAAAATGGAAATTGTGTGTGATGATTTACACACATTTCATTTTTGGAAAAAACAAGGTGTTTGATGTAGGAGGCCAACACCCACAATTTTAAAATAAAAATGATGTGCGATGTACCAAAACAAAATTGACTGATAATTGATCCAATTTTGGCACAAAGGTCTATTACGATGTCAAACAATATTGTTAAATAAGTTCACAACCTTTTGTTTTATTGTCAAATACTAAGTAGGAAATTTATGTCATAACATATGACACAGATGTACACGTTCATGAAGCATTTGGGGATATGAACACTAAGGCGATTAAGACATTCAAATCACTATCACCAATAATTTTTTACAATATTTAGGCTTGAAACCAAAAGATTTACAAAGTAACTTCTATACAGAGACAGACTAAAGACAGACTAAGAAAGGCATGCCCAATTTTAGCTCAAAGTTAGATTCAGATTCAAACACTTGTAGTCTTTTCTTGTATGAGATGACGGGAAGTCTAGCCGCCTCATGAATATGTAACCTACACCTTTGCTTGTTGCTTCTGACGACTTCCAATAGATTTATGTCAAACTACGAAAACCGATATAGAGGCGAGTGAATCAATCTAGTTAAATTTATAATGGAGCCCTTATCGACTCCCTCTATGAATGGGATTTCAATATAAAAACAGCAACTGAATTGTCTTTTGTACCACATTTTAAGTTGGTCTACCACAATTCTTATAAGCTACACAAACACAATGACCCGTAATCGGATTGTATTGAACAAGATCAGTCAACGTCAAAGCATGTCCACCAACACCCCAACTAAGATTTTAACTATGCAAAACTACCACAATTACGCGTGTCAGTACCATTCCTGAAAACAATTCTTAAAATCTATCGATATTGGGGTTAACGTTCACCGACAACGCTTTTAATCGCTTGTCTAAGCACTTCTGATAACGCTGGCACATTGTCAGAGCCGACAGGGCGCAAACGGGCCTTACGTTAGGGATCGAGCTGGTCAAACTTAACCTAGTCGGAACCAGACTCGACACTCACCGGTCGGAACAAGCTATCTCTCCCGGCTCCAACGTCTTCTCTCTTGCGCTCGATTTGGAGCTCGCTGCCGCCCATTTCCGACAAGGTTCTCTAGCTGCAGGCGCCGCCGTCACGATGCCGAGCTGGAACGGCGACAGGATCGTCCATGATGCTCTCAACTCCAGTGTTTGCGCCATCACCAACGGTAGCACCGCCACCGCCAATCCCACCGTCGTGCCCACCGCCACCGCCATCGTCGTCCATCACGCGTGAAGAGAATAGAGACAGAGGAGCTGCGTACTGGAGTGTAGTGAGTGTGTTGTTCCGACCGGCGACTCGGGTTCAGACAAGTTTGACCAACTTGAGCCCTAACACACGCCGGTAACGGCCGTTTGCGCCACGTCGGCTCTGCTGTGATCGTTAGCCCTAATCTTGATAGATTTTACGATTTTCTTCAAGGTACTGAACCCATAACCTCAACCGCAATTGTGATAAGCTTAATTTTCTTCCCAATTAACCAGAGTAAAATTCACCCACGGTCACTCAACTTGTCGCGCGAGCACAATACGGTAACTGTACTTTCGAATACGCACAATACGGTCACTGAACTTGTCATGACGTGATTGTACGGTCACTGGCGGCGTATCTGTCTCCGTATGCGCGCGTTGCACTGGAAACTATAACCGCGGGGAGGTGGTTCTATGTAAAAAAAATCTTGTGCGGGTTGTTTTTGCAAAACATGGAGCGGTGACCAGTGACACGTGTCTCGTCGCTCCTCCTCTGCCCTAAAATCGATCCCCTTCTCGTCGCTCCTCCTTTGCCCTCATCTCTCCGTCGCCGCGCTCGTCCCTCCTCTGCCCTCATCTCTCTGCGGCAGCGCTCCTTCCTCCTCGTGCCCAATGTCGGCCACTAGCTCAGTCAGGTCCGTTATGGTCGGGGGTGCTGTACAGGTGCCGTGAATCGACTGCCCAGAGTGCGGCATGAAGGTGAAGAAGCTGACTTCGACCACCCTCGAGCATGACGGTTGGGTGTTCTACCGTTGTGTGAATGGTGCAGTAAGTGTCTCTGCTCTGGGAATTTTTTCTCTTTCGGCTTTTGATCGGTGGGGATTGTGAGAAATTTTGCTCTTTTTTTGTTTCGTAGACTACTTGTGATTTCTGGCACTGGGAGCTAGAGTACGTCATCTACTTGGTGGAGAACGACATCATCTCTGGGAATGCTGCTAGTGACGCTGTTGGCGCGGCAGAGGAGAAGCGAGAAGAACTGGAGGCAATTCGTGAGACACTGCATCGTAGAATGCAGCGACATGAGCAAGCTGTAGCTGCAAGGACTGGAAGGGAGCCTGCGAGGAGGGGAAGATCACTGGATGCTCTGAGCAGTGGCATGACGAAGCTGGAAGCTCGTGCACTGCTTGGTGTTGGCAGAGAGCTGCTACTGGTGATGAAGATGATGATGGCGAGCATGATGGTGCTGTGTGTCCTGGCTGTCGTCTGTGTGCTGAAGAAGTGAGTAGTATCTAGTTGATAGGGTCAAGTTGCCTAAGTTGATCTTGTTCTAAGGTTATGTACTATCTAGTGTGTGTCCTGAATGTTGACAGTGATGTGGTGTTGTGCTAAGAACATCTATGGTTGTATTTTGCTAAGTAAAGCTATGGTTGTGTTCTGAGTAGCTATGACAATATCTGTGTGAATGCATGTGTTGATCAGAATGTACAATAGCTATGGCACTTTATGTGTGAATTCATGTGTAGATCAGAATGTGTACATGATAGTAGGGCATAAAACATTCACATATTGCTCAGAATGAGTCTCCAGTCACAAAACCATAGCTTGTATCACAAAATGCATCTATTGATCTAGGGAAGTTTGCCAAAATCACATTACATGGCCCAGGTCTATAGAAACTATTACAATTCACCTAAAGATGTCAAACATTGAAACATGCTTTGGTGGACAAGTTGATTTATTTGCTTGAGGTTCATCTGTTGTAGCTCCAGGTCCTTGCTTCCTCTTTGCTCCCATCTGTCCTCCCTGGTTCTGCTTCTTTGCTGCAAGCGCTTGCCTCTGTGCCTCCGTCTCTGCTACAAGTGCTTGCCTTTGTGCCTCCTTCTCTGCTGCAAGTGTTAATCTTTGTGCTTCTTTTTGTGCTGCAAGTACTTCCTTCTCTTGTTGCTTCTTGGTTGCAGCAGCTTCTCTCTCAGCTTTCTTTGCAGCTTCTTGAGCTGCTTTGGCTTTTGCATTTAAATCTCTCTTCACCTGTTGCACAAACTCCTTTGTCTGCTCTTTTGCTTGCTTAATGAGGGCATCTTCTGCCTTCTTCTTCTCCGTTCTTTTAGCTGCTGCCATCATCTTCTTCTCTGCATCTTGTGCTTTCTTTAATGCTTGCTCATGCCTTCTCCTGGCAGTTCTTCAGCTTTCTTCTCTTCAATTTCTCTTCTTTGATTCATCAGGGATTGCTTCTTAGCTTCAAGCTCCATTTCTCTTTGCTTCTTTGCAGCAAGCAATTTCTTGCTGAAGTCACTTACTGTCATAACATTTCTTCCTCCTTGGTTAAGCATCTCTCTAGCAGTGCTGATGAATGTAGACTCTAGCACTGGTGTCTGTGAGATGTTTCTTGGACCTGATGTTTGTGCAACCAACTGATCAAGCATAGTATCTTGCACTATTGGAACATTTTGCTGATTTTGTTCAGTCACCTACACATAGCAATGTATCACAATATGAGAACTACTTCAAATGTATTGTTTTTTGCATATGAGAAGTACTTACAGTTATGACATGATCTGCGTTAGTGGCTTGTTGTTCTGGTTGTGCATGGTTGTGCATTAGGTGGTTCCACTCCAGCCTTCAGGTATGGGCAACCTCTCCTATTGTGATCAGGTTCACCACAATTTTGCAGTGTATAATTATTCCATGCCTTGATATCTTTTTCCCTCCATTGCCACATATAATTTCTTCAGCTGACTTCCTTCTGCTCTTGCAAGGTCTACCTACATGTTTCTGATAATTAGGAGGGTGAATTACTGGCATGTTCATCCTCTGCCACTCTGACAGGTCTTTCATGGATACACTATATTGTTGTAAGCTTTGCTGAACATCTGCACTGAGTAGCAACTATCTACCATCCTTAGTGGATCAACACCTTCAGCTCTGCAACAAGCCAGCACATGCAGACAGGGGATTCCACTCTTTTGCCACCTCATGCAACTGCAAGTCCTAGTCTGGAAATCTACAATGTAAGTTGTTCCCCTATCTGTAACTTGGAAAAGCTTATCACCTGCACCTAGAACTTCAGCAGTGTTTGCCAATTCTTTTAGTTGTTCAACTAGTTTCTTGATCTTAGGACATATGTTACCTACCATTTTGACACCCTCTAGTTGCTTGCTGTAGTGCCTGGTCATTAAGTGCTCTTTTATCTTCTCAAACATGGTCACCACTGGCATTTCTCTAGCCTCTATGATGTACTTATTGAAAACCTCACACATGTTGTTTATTAAGATGTCACACTTAGGCAAGTTGCTCTGAAAATCCCTAACCCATGTGTTTGGCTCCAGATCATTCAACCATATGTATGCATCCACATTTAAAGTCTTCATCTCAGCCATGAATGCTTCATAATGGAACATTGTGTTACTTCTTGCTATTTTCCAAAGTTGATTCTTCAGAGCATCTCCTTTGAAATGTTGCTGAAAGTTCTTCCACATGTGTCTCACATAGAATCTATGCTCTGAGTCAGGAAACAACTCACTAACTGCATTAATTAGTCCCTTTTGTTTATCTGACATAATTGTCCAGGGTATAGTGTTGACAATGCCAAGATCCCTCTTTAGTCTCTCAAGGAACCATACCCAGTTTGGCTTGTCCTCAACTTCTACCACATCAAATGCAATAGGGAAAATACAGTTGTTAGGATCTATACCCACAACAGCAAGTAATTGTCCTCTGAATCTGGTCTTTATATGGCAGCCATCTATGAAAATTATAGGCCTACACCCTTGGAGAAATCCTCTTCTACATGCACCTAGACACATGTAAGCTTTGTTGAACCTTGCATTCTCATCAAGACAAACAAAAAAAGAGGTACCAGGGTTGCTCCTTCTCAATTCATTGCCATAATCCCACAAGAGGTTGTACTGTGCTGCTTCATCACCATGGATCACCTTCATTGCCATCTCCTAGCCCTCTGCAGCTTCATTCTATCAGGGGTCATGTGCCATTTCTTTTGAACAACTCTTGACAAATTCTTCAAATTCATATCCTGGTCTGCTCTAAAACTATCCATGAACTTGTAGCAATAAAAGGAGCAGTGAATGATCTCAATTTCCATGTCTTTTCACAGGTATGTTCACCAACATACTTCTTTACCATGAAGCAGTTAGTCCTGCTATCATGTGATGCCCATAAGTACCATGTGCAATCCTTTGTACACACTGCCTTCACCCTTCTTTGATCATTGACTGGCAGAGATATCTTCCTTCTATTCTTGCAAGTGTATTCCTTAAGAGCCTGCCTTAACAGGTTTACATTGTCAAACACTGGTCCAACATGAAATTTTGGAGCATGCAAGTCTTCTCGTCTGAATGTTCTGAACTTATTGCCTACTTCTTCATCAGAATCTGGTGCCCACAAATCATCACATTCTTCTGCATACTCTTCTTTGGGCAACTCTGCTTCTTTTCCTTTAACAATGCCTCCACTCTGTTCAACTTCAGCTGGACCTCTAGCACTGCCACCATTCTTCTCCGCAGCTATCTTTGCAACCACTGGTTCATCTGCTTCCACATATTGAGCATACAGATCATCATCATCTGATGATATATCATAGTCATTATCAACTATGAAATCACTGTCTGAGTCAGAGTCCTCTGAATCACCATTATGGCTTTGCACATGTTCATCTGGAGCACTTGTAGCATTCTCAACACTAGCAATTTCAACTGTCCCTATCTCATCAGTCCTTGCACTCTGAAACAATGGTTCCTGCACTGTTCCATTTTCATCATCTGTTGCACTTGCAATTTCAACCGTCTCAACATGAGTGGATGGTGCCCTCCTGACAGTTGGTTGATGCAAAATATGTCCATCATCATCAGAATCATCATCAACATTCATGGTGGCTTTCAAACTGTCTTCATGGTCAAGGTACAGACTGAAAAAAAGGTGACCAATAGTTAGAAATTCTAACATCTGCTCAGTGTCAGCCTCAGTCCTGATCTCTCTCAAACCATACCTGCCCATAGATAAGAAAGGGATACGGTAGAACACCTTCAATCGGCCTGCTATTTCCCATCCAATTTCTTCCACCAAATTCTCTAACATGATTGGAGACCATGTCAGTTGATCAACCTGATCATACCACAGAACATGCCCATTCACATACGATATGTTCATTCCTTCACCAACAAAGTAGCCACCATGATTGAACTCTACTGAAAATTTCGCTGACCGTGGTCCTACAATGACAATCAGCGCAAGAATCAGTCCAATTTGACCTAAAAATCGCGCCTTTTTCATGGTTCTTAAACCTCATGGAACCCAATGAAGGTGATATGCCCTAGAGGCAATTAATAAAGTGTATTCTTTATCATATCTCGTTTGTTCATAATAGGTTTTTGTCATGCTAGAACCGTATTAAGCAGAAACATTAATACGGGTGTGATACGTAAACAACCAGGTCCCTAGTAGCCTCTACTAAGACTAGTTTCATTGCGCGATTGATGATCGAGGTTTCCCGGTCATGGGGCATGGCGCCGGTCGGCAATGGGATTCATATCGTTGAAGAACGATGTGATGGACATACCCAGATTTGGAGGACGTAGTCGTTACGCCTTTGACCGTGAGATCAACTCTTATTGTTATTCCTGGAAGATACTTTGATCGCACCAAACGTCGTATCTTATATAGTATGACAATAACGGTGATACTTTTGGGTATCGGAAAGGAGTAGTTGAGACGAGGGGTCAAGAGCGGGATTTGCTAGTCCGCATAGCAGGATAGATACTCTCGGGCCCACTCGGTGAGATCATATCTAATGAGCTTGCAAACATGTGACTAGGTCACGGAGACATGAGATCATGGACGAGTAGAAGATAGCGTCGTCGGTAACGAGGTCGGGATTAGGTATGGAGATATCTATGGAACGACGCTCGGACATGCTAAGTATCGCTATGGCAAAAGATTTAAGACTTTGCGTTCAGGTTTGATAGATGAAAGTCATTCGTTATATCACAGGGATTAATTCATGGGGTCCACGCCTACGAGTTAGTCGCTGATTATAGAGGAGTCTTGGTCATACCTGTTATTATATCGAACCGCTAGGGTAACACACTTAAGGGGTTTTGACAAGACAACCGGAAAGGAAAGAGATCACCGGGAGCGTCCCGGGAGGGGTCCGATGGAGATCGGGCAGCGCCGAAAGAGTTTTCGGAGCTAGGAAAAATTATATATATTATGTTTGATATTAATTAGTGTAATTAATATGCAAATATGATTTTATATATTTATTTTCGAATTTATTTAGGCTGATTTCCCTAAATGGGCCTTCTGGTCGAAAGAAGGCCCAAGAGGGGGGGAATCCCCTTGGGGATTCGGTGGGGGCCAGGAGAGGCCGACCCAAGTGGGCCAAGGGCCCACTAGGGGGCCGGCGCATCCTCCAATGCCGCACCAGGCATGTGGGGGTTAGTCCCACATTGCCTGGTTAGCAAGTTGGCTCCCTCCTGGGAGCCTATATAAGAAGGGGCACGCCTGGCTTTTTAATTCACCAATTAATTCTCAATTTCTCTCTCGATCTCGTGGTTCCCTTGTCGGAGCCGCGCTGAGCTGAGTAGGGGAATCTCTTCCACCATAGCCCGCTGCCGCGCTGCTGGTGTTCCGGTCCAAGTCTTCCGCTGCTCGTCCTGGCCTGGAGCTTCGGAGGCCGTCGTCTCCACCGTACGTGATGCCCTGCGAGGTGCTGCGCTAGCAGTACTCGGAGGTCTGCTTCCTCTACTCGACCTTGAGGTCGGCTTCGTCGGTGTTCATCGACAACGTTTGTGTGGGAACGTAATCCCCGCTTTCGGTCTACAAGGGTACGTATTCCGATTTCCGTTCGTACTACTATATCTGCATAGAATAGATCTTGGCATGCTTTTAGGATATCGTTGGTAGGAATTTTTTTGTTTTCTGCACACGATCCCCTTCAGTGGTATCAGAGCCGATCTATCGTGGATATAGTTGTACGCTGTTAGAACCCGTGTTTTGCACGGGGGCACCGTTCCTGTTATTTGCTACCCTCTAGTGTGCACTTGTGTTTTCCAGCGGCATTGAGTTGATGAAGCGGCCCGGACCTACTTTACGCGTACGCTTACGCGAGACTGGTTCCACTACTGACATACGGCTTGTACCGTATATGTGGCTGGCGGGTGTCAGTTTCTCTCTCTTTAGTTGGTCTTCGCATTTTCAATGGAGGGCCCGAAAGGGATGCTTAAATATGCAATTATTGGATCATTGTTGTGGTCATAAGGTCCGTAGGTATGAAGCGGTTCTATTTACGAAAGCCCCAAGCCACGTAAAATATGCAAAAGATAAAGTAGAAGCGTCTAACTTTATTTTGCAGGGGCTATGTGATATGGTCAAGGTAGGTTTATTAAATTGTTTATAAACTGCGGGCGCCAAGAAGACCATGGCGCAATGGACTATATCACATTGCATTACATTTGATGTTTTGTGTGGATCTTATATTGTGTGATTGTGTGTATAGTATACATTAGTTACACGGCGGTAGCTATATAAGATGATCCCTTCAAAAATACCACTAGTGTTCTCACTCCAACGCGCACCACCAAGAAAGTTCTACATTATGAGGCAGGCCGTGATGATCGGGTGTCAGACATCTCGTCGTTCGCATACAGTGGGTGTAAGCCATGTTGCACAAGCGTCAGCGTGGAGGTCTTTGGTGGCGAGCCTAGCATATTCAGAAATATGGCCTCGGAACAGGAAGACCGAAAGGTCGAGCACGAGTCACAAAATTGGTGTGGCAGACTTTTGTCTACTCTTGAAGTTGTGCCGCCGACTCTGATGATGAGGGGTGGTGCAATGGATGGGGGTCGTGTAATCGCTTAAACGACCAGGAGGGATGTTCGTTTGAGTGGGAGTTATGTTAGTTATTTTCTAAAAATACTATAACTCAAAATTATTATGAACAAAGTCTTATGTTGTTGCAAATTCCATTGTAGATGTCTCGCCCCTCGTTTAACCTAGGTTTGTTCGTTGAGAAAGAAAAGCTTAAGACCAATGGGTCAAACTTCATGGCCTGGTTCAGCAACCTGAGGATACTCCTCACTCCCCATAGGGTGGCCTACGTCATTGAGGCCGCCATAGGTGACCCTCCCGCAGATGATGCCTCTGAGGATGAGAAGAAGGTCTTCCAGACCCGATCGGAGGATTCTGCCTTTGTCCAGAGTGGCATGCTCTACGCCATGGAAGCCGACCTGCAGAAGCGCTTCGAGAAGATGAGCGCCTTCGAGATTATTTCTGATCTGAAGGCTGTCTTCGCGCCGCAGGCTAAGGCTGAGAGATATGAGGCTTCTGAGCTTTTCTTCTCGGCCAAAATGGAAGAGCATAGCAGTGTGAGCGAGCATGTAGTCAAGATGTCTGGCTACGTTCAACGCCTGAATGCTCTGGAATGCAAGATTCCCGATGAGCTGGCGATTCACAGGGTGTTGCAATCGTTGCCCCCTAGCTACAAAGGCTTCATCATGAACTACAACATGCAGGGCATGGCTAAATCCCTGGGTGAAGTGTTCGTGATGCTCAAGACTGCTGAGGTAGAGATTAAGAAGGAGCACACGCTGTTGATGGTCAACAAGGACGTTGATTTCAAGAAATTCGGTGGTAAGGGAAAGCAAAGCTGGAAGTACAGGAGGGAAGGCAAGTTGAATGCCAAGCCCAAGACTAATAGATCTGGTCCCAGAGCTAGCGTGGAGTGTTTCTACTGCAAGGGGAAGGGTCACAGGAAGCGCAACTGCCCCAAGTACCTGGAGGATAGGAAGTCTGGCAAGACGGTACGGTCGACAAAGAGCAAGGTATATTTGATATACATGTTATAGATGTGTACCTTACATCCGCCCGGAGCAACACGTGGGTATTTGATACTGGTTCTGTTGCTCATATATGTAACTCTCAGGAGGAGTTACAGAATAGACGGCGGCTGGCGAAGGATGAGGTGACGATGCGCGTCGGCAACGGATCGAGAGTCGACGTGGTGGCTGTCGGCACGCTCCCTCTGCATCTACCATCGGGATTAGTTTTGGTTTAAAATAAGTGTTATTTTGTGCCATCCTTGAGTGTAAACATTATAAGTGGGTCTTGCCTGTTACAAGACGGTTATTCATTTAAATCAGTGTCAAGCAATTGTGCTATTTATATGAATGATATCTTTTATGTTGATGCTCCCGAGAATAACGGTTTATTCTTGTTGAATCTCGATCGTAGTACTCACATCCATAACATAGAAGCCAAACAGATTAAGTGTAGTGACGATACCGCCATGTATATGTGGCATTGCCATCTTGGTCATATTGGTGTAAAGCGCATGAAGCAACTCCACTCCGATGGACTTTTGGACTCGTTGGATTTCGGATCCCTCGATACATGCGAACCATGCCTTATGAGAAAAATGACCAAGACACCGTTCAAAGGTTTCGTTGAACGGGCGTCGGATTTGTTGGGGATCATACATACAGATGTATGTGGACCGATGAGCGTTTCGACACACAATGGTTATCGTTACTTCGTCACCTTCACTGATGACTTGAGTAGATACGGTTATATCTATTTGATGAAACACAAGTCTGAGACTTTTGAAAAGTTCAAAGAATTCCAAAGTGAAGTTGAGAATCAGCTTAATAGGAAAATCAAGCACCTCCGATCCGATCACGGTGGCGAGTACTTGAGTTTTGAGTTTGGCACACATCTGAAGAGTTGTGGCATAGTACCCCAACTTACGCCAGCCGGAACACCGCAGCGTAACGGTGTGTCCGAGCGACGTAATCGTACTCTACTGGATAGTGTTCGATCTATGATGTCTCTTACCGATTTGCCAGTGTCCTTCTGGGGTTATGCGTTAGAAACAGCCGCATTCATTTTAAATAAGGCTCCGTCCAAGTCCGTTGAAACGACACCGTATGAATTATGGTATGGCCAAAAGACTAAGTTATTGTTTCTGAAGGTTTGGGGTTGTGAGGCGTACGTTAAGAAACTACAGCCCGACAAACTCGAACCGAAGTCGGAGAAAGTCGTCTTTGTAGGATATCCGCGGGAAACCGTTGGGTACACCTTCTACAACCAAGCTGAGGGCAAAACTTTGTCGCGAAGACCGGTACCTTTCTAGAGAAGGAGTTTCTCGCGAAAGGAGTAAGTGGGAGGAAGGTAGACCTCGATGAAATCGTTGATCCTGAACTCGAGATTCCGAGTGGCGCAACGGAAGCAATTCCGGAAACGTCCTCCGTGGAAGGAGTGGGAGAAACTGTCAAGGAAGGTATTCTACCTCGTAGGTCTGGTAGATATCGGATTGCACCAGAATGGTATGGCAACATGGTTTGCACCGTCATGTTAGTTGAACAAGACGAACCTACGAACTACAAGGAGGCAATTGCGAGTCTAGAGTCCGAGAAATGGCTTGAAGCCATGAAATCCGAAATAGGATCCATGTATGATAACAAAGTGTGGACTTTGATGGATATTACCGAAGGGCGCAAGGCCGTCGAGAATAAATGGATCTTTAAGAAGAAGACTGATGTTGATGGTAATGTGACCGTCTATAAAGCTCGGCTTGTCGCAAAGGGTTTCCGACAAGTTCATGGAATTGACTACGATGAAACTTTTTCACCGGTAGCGATGCTTAAGTCTATTCGGATTTTGTTAGCAGTAGCTGCCTATTATGATTAGAAATCTGGCAGATGGACGTCAAAACAGCCTTCCTAAATGGAAACATTGAGGAAGAGTTGTACATGGTACAACCGGAAGGTTTTGTCGATCCAGGAAATGCTAACAAGGTGTGCAAGCTTCAGCGATCCATCTATGGACTGAAGCAGGCATCTCGGAGCTGGAATCTTCGCTTTGATGAGGTAATCAAAGGTTTTGGATTTATCCAAAATTTGGAAGAGACTTGCATTTACAAGAAAATGAGTGGGAGCTCGGTTGTGTTATTAGCACTGTATGTAGACGACATATTGCTGATTGGGAATGATGTGGAACTTCTGAATAGCGTGAAGGAATATTTAAACAGTAAATTTTCCATGAAGGACTTAGGAGAAGCTGCGTATGTTTTAGGCATAAAAATCTATCGTGATAGATCAAGGCGCCTATTAGCACTGAGTCAGAGTACTTATCTTGATAAAATACTGAAGCGTTTCGGTATGGAGAAGGCAAAGAAGGGTTCTCTTGCGGTCATCAAGAATAAGATATTGCGTAAGGCACAGTGTCCGGTAACGGAACTGGATAAGGCCGATATGACTAAACATCCTTATGCTTCAGCCATAGGATCGATCATGTATGCAATGTTGAGTACTAGACCGGATGTGGCATTAGCTCTAAGCTTGACAAGCCGGTTCCAGAGTAATCCTGGAATGCCGCATTGGATAGCTGTTAAGAGCATTCTTAAGTATCTCAATAAGACAAAGGAAATGTTCCTTGTGTATGGTGGCTGCGATGAAGAACTTGGCGTAACGGGTTACGTAGATGCAAGTTTTTGCTCAGACCCCGATGACTCTAAGTCACAGACAGGTTATGTGTTCAAGGTGAATGGAGACGCCGTGTGCTGGAGAAGTGGGAAGCAACCCATAGTCGCACAATCTACAATAGAGTTGGAGTATATCGCTGCTTGCGAATCCGCGAATGAAGCTGTGTGGCTGAGGAAGTTCGTCATCAAACTTGGAGTGTTCCCGAGCGTGCAAGACCCCGTGATCCTCTTCTGTGACAATACGGGTGCCGTTGCGAACGCCAAGGAGCCAAGGTCTCACTCCACCGCCAAACACATTCTCCGACGCTTCCATGTGATACGTCAGTACGTAGAAGGAGGCGATGTGAAGATTTGCAAAGTGCATATGGATCTGAATGTGGCAGATCCACTGACGAAACCTCTCCCGCTTGATAAGCATGAAAAGCACCAGTTAGCTATGGGTGTTAGGCTTTTACCAAGTTGTAATCTAGATTAATTTTTACTCTAGTGCAAGTGGGAGACTGAAAGAGATATGCCCTAGAGGCAATTAATAAAGTGTATTCTTTATCATATCTCGTTTGTGCATAATAGGTTTTTGTGTCATGCTAGAACCGTATTAAACGGAAACATTAATACGGGTGTGATACATAAACAACCAGGTCCCTAGTAGCCTCTACTAAGACTAGTTTTATTGCGTGATTGATGATCGAGGTTTCCCGGTCATGGGGCATGGCGCCGGTCGGCAATGGGATTCATATCGTTGAAGAACGATGTGATGGACATACCCAGATTTGGAGGACGTAGTCGTTACGCCTTTGACCGTGAGATCAACTCTTATTGTTATTCCTGGAAGATACTTTGATCGCACCAAACGTCGTATCTTATATAGTATGACAATAACGGTGATACTTTTGGGTATCGGAAAGGAGTAGTTGAGACGAGGGGTCAAGAGCGGGATATGCC
The DNA here is from genome assembly GCA_026929855.1 of Poa annua. NCBI lineage: Eukaryota > Viridiplantae > Streptophyta > Magnoliopsida > Poales > Poaceae > Poa > Poa annua. The sequence continues at coordinate 27,314,544 of CM049428.1, read as the reverse complement.
AGTCCACATAGCAGGATAGATACTCTCGGGCCCACTCGGTGAGATCATGTCTAATGAGCTTGCAAGCATGTGACTAGGTCACGGAGACATGAGATCATGGACGAGTAGAAGATAGCGTCGTCGGTAACGAGGTCGGGATTAGGTATGGAGATATCTATGGAACGACGCTCGGACATGCTAAGTATCGCTATGGCAAAAGGTTTAAGACTTTGCGTTCAGGTTTGATACATGAAAGTCATTCGTTATATCACAGGGATTAATTCATGGGGTCCAGGCCTACGAGTTAGTCGTTGATCATAGAGGAGTCTTGGTCATACCTGTTATTATATCGAACCGCTAGGGTAACACACTTAAGGGGTTTCGACAAGACAACCGGAAAGGAAAGAGATCACCGGGAGCGTCCCCGGAGGGGTCTGATGGAGATCAGGCAGCGCCGAAAGAGTTTTCGGAGCTAGGAAAAATTATATATATTATGTTTGATATTAATTAGTGTAATTAATATGCAAATATGATTTTATATATTTATTTTCGAATTTATTTTAGCCTGATTTCCCTAAATGGGCCTTCTGGTCGAAAGAAGGCCCAAGAGGGGGGAATCCCCTTGGGGATTCGGTGGGGGCCAGGAGGGGCCGACCCAAGTGGGCCAAGGGCCCACTAGGGGGCCGGCGCATCCTCCAATGCCGCACCAGGCATGTGGGGGTTAGTCCCACATTGCCTGGTTAGCAAGTTGGCTCCCCCCTGGGAGCCTATATAAGAAGGGGCACGCCTGGCTTTTTAATTCACCAATTAATTCTCAATTTCTCTCTCGATCTCGTGGTTCCCTTGTCGGAGCCGCGCTGAGCTGAGGAGGGGAATCTCTTCCACCATAGCCCGCTGCCGCGCTGCTGGTGTTCCGGTCCAAGTCTTTCGCTGCTCGTCCTGGACTGGAGCTTCGGAGGCCGTCGTCTCCACCGTACGTGTGTGACGCCCTGCGAGGTGCTGCGCTAGCGGTACTCGGAGGTCTGCTTCCTCTACTCGACCTTGAGGTCGGCTTCGTCGGTCTTCATCGACAACGTTTGTGCGGGAACGTAATCCCCGCTTTCGGTCTACAAGGGTATGTATTCCGATCTCCGTTCGTACTACTATATCTGCATAGAATAGATCTTGGCATGCTTTTAGGATATCGTTGGTAGGAAATTTTTTGTTTTCTGCACACGATCCCCTTCACCCAAATCAGAGGGGACAAACCTTAACCAAATCAAACAACGGAGGAACCAAATACTACCACCTGTAAAACGATCTTGCCAACGCGAATCCAAAGATCCAAGGTTCAATTCGACAAGACGAACCAGAATTTGGGAGGTGAGGCCTGGCGGCGGAAACTTACCATAAACAGGGTGCGGGTGACCATCGGGGCGACGAACAAGACTCATGGCGGAGGCGTCCTTCTGCGAACCTGCGGCGACGCAACCGTTGTACAAGCTTCGACGAAACGGCGGCGATCACCTCGCCTCGACGCCGCCGATGTTGCCGTTTCGCCTCGACCGCACCGAGCTCGATAACGTCACGCCACACACAGGAGAGATGGAATTGCTTCTTCAGACTGCCACACAGGGTGTTTTTTGCAAAATCAACATCCACTTCCCCTAGCTGACCCGTCAACCTCACGCGTACGGCCGGAAATACGTCTCCAGTGACCGTATAATCACGTCTTGACAAATTCAGTGACCGTATTATGCGTATTTCAAAGTACAGTGACCGTATTGTGCTTGCGTGACAAGTTGTGTGACCGTGGATGAATTTTACTCAATTAACAACATGCCAATGACCCAATACGGCAATAGACGTCGAGATGGCGGATTCACTCTCCGGTCCTCTGCCGATCAGCCGATGCACTCGGCCGTTAAGCACCTCCCGAAAGTCCCCAAAGCCAATTCAAATTGCAGAGCCTGACGGTGGGTCGCATAGCCGACGGCGGCACCCTCGCTGCAGCATCCCCCTCTCATCCCCGACGCAGCCCACGCGGCGGCGCTGCTGCCACGATCCAGCCGGCGTCCACTAGACAGATTCCAGGCTATTCCCCACATCTAGACCCGGACGCCCGAACCCCAAATCCCGGCGATTCCCCTCCACCTCAAGCTCCCCCCTCCTCACCCCAAACATCGCAGATGGCGCCGGGGAAGCCGAAGCAGCTCGGGGTGCGTCTCCCCGAGAACGAGGAGGTTGCGCGGCTACTCCTGGAGAAGCACCGGTCGATGCTGGAAAAGGGCCTCACGGACAACTATAGCCAGACGCTCTCCACCGCCTACCGCAACGTCTGCGCCGCCAAGGAGCACATCCGGACCCTCAAGGACCTGTTAAAGATCAAGTACGCATCTTTCCGTACATCTCCGCTGTTTCTTTGATTTTTCGTTCTTGCGGGTAAAGGTCGCATTAAGGCTACGGTTTGGCCGATTTAGCTTTGGTTTGGGTGGCAATGTAGCGTTTTGTTCCATAAGTAGACGGAAAATCAGGTTTCTTTTGGCTGAATGCTTTAAGACGTATCGATCGCTTTGTAATTTTTGTGTGCAGATAGTTGGTTGCGTTCTAGATCAAAGATTTGAATTTGGTTTGGCGAAATCTATTTCATTACGGAGATTTGAGCGGTCGTGATTCGTGAACTGATTTTATCATCCATGAACCCAACGTGAAATCAGTTTTGGTTTCGACATGTTGTTTCACTCTGGTGTAAAGCATTGGAATGCTGCAAAATGTGTGATAAAACCGATTTTAGGTATGATAGGTGATAGGTAAAGATTTTTATTTGATAAGAAAGGCTATTCCCCTGATTCCATTAGCAGAGCTATAATTCATAAACCCAGATGAAAGAGAACATATAGCCAGAGCAAACCAGAAATGCCCTGCAATCTGATGCCATTCCCCCTTGCTGTGTCAAAAACTTAATGTGGGTATGTACAGTAGTCTCGACCTTTCAATATCTGTTTCAGGTCAATGTCCATCCAGTGACACAACAAGATCATAATATTAGTGGAATCAGATATATCAGTTGAGAGGTTAGTGGTATGGCAAATGACCATTACATATGCGCACCATGCCACTGCCTATCAGTCTCCCTCCCACAGAAGAGCTCTCCTGAACCTAAGATATGCTCCTCTGTGTGATATAAATTGGACGCTGTGTACCTGGATAGGTTAATATGTAATTCTATACTCCACACTCCACGTGGCAGTTCAATTTTGTATTTGCTTGTAAGTAGACAATCAGACAACTTCTGTTATAGTATGACTTCATTTTGGATTCATGTGGATAGTTTGCACCTTACTTCGGGAGTTGAATTGAGATATGGACATGCCTGAACATTTCACTGTTATGCCTCTGTTTGTGCTGTGGATTGTTTCCGTAAAATTTACACTCTTTAATATAGCTGACCACTCTATTTAGCGAGTTCAAATTTGCAAACATAATGCATCTAGTTCCTCTGTTTCCATTTTATGTTGCGCTAATACCTATATTTATCCTATCTCTTTTATGGCCTAGCAGATTGCCTCTTAAAGTATTAAGTTACCGTTGTTTTCTTATTGTTGTCAGGGGTGTTGGACCTTGGGTTATCCGTCTTATTAAAGATTCCTTTCCAGAGTCCAGCCCAGATTTATCCCCTCCAAAAAGTAAAGCGAAGGGGCAAAAGGGTAACTATTTTCATGCTTGCCTTCTTCTTTTTCTTTTCTGCACCCATTTTTGTCTCAGGGATGGCCAACGGATTTTATCTATTCAATCTTACAGATCACTGTTCATTTCTGCAGGGAAGAAAACAAAAAGATCAGAGCATAGCCCTGATCTTGTTTGCAGCATTTCTGCTAATATGGAATTCCAAGAACTGACACAGTTGACCAGTGAAGAGCAGATCAGTTACAATTCTGAAATTCAAACTACAGTATGGCCTACATTTACTGACATTGTTCTTAATGACAAGGATATCATTGTAGCTATACAAACGAAATGATAGATTCCTCTAGAGGCTATATTAAATAGAATGCAATATTTTGATTTAGTTGTCATATTCTCCTGGTGAAAATTTTCAGTTCAATGTTCAGTCTTCGATCATATTAATGATTTATTTTAGTTTCTTGCCTCTTGGTTTAATGTTGAAGCTTTAAAGCAGAGCAAGGCCTTAGTAAAGTTTGAAATGTTTGGTATGTCATCTAGCACCCACATACCCCAATCAGATTTTCTGCCTCACAAATCGCCATATCGCTACCATTTAATAACATGACACAATTTGGAGAGAAGTTAACTTCAGTTCAGTACATTAGTCCTTTTTGTCCAGCTATTTTATAAACTCCATTTAACCTACTCCAAATTAATAAGCTTCCTCAATTTTCTTTCTAGTTTATGCAATATACACTGAGTAAAATATGTGATTGAAGCGTCACTTGTACTTACAGTTTTCCCTTGTTGATATTTTTTCACATGTTATTGCTTACTAGTTTTAGTCACAATCCTGAATTATGATCTACATTCTACTCATTTTTCTCATCAAGCTGGATACTGGAGTATTTTATTGCTAATTCATTGGTTCTTTTGTTTTATCTAGAGTAACTCTTCTGAAAATATCATTCTCAGCGATTCAGATTCTGATGAACCAAATAAAGGAAACAATCCTTTGATAGGTATTGATTGTTCATGCTGCATAAATTCTCTTATTCTCAAACAACATTTGTATGTTTTTTCTGCTGCACTACAATTAATCCTGACTACTCTACCGTAGGTTCCAAAATTTTTATTGAAAAGAGGGATTGTCCAAAACATAAAGCAGACAGTTCTCGTTCCCTTGACATTGGTATGCTGTCAATTCAGATCATATATAGCTAAACGAAAGTAATGCTGTCTAACAAATTCAATTTTTTTATAGGCGAGGGACGAACTTCTAATTTCAGAGTGTCAGATTGTTCAGTTTCTGTTCCACCTCTTTCATCTCAAGGAACATCTGAGTTGCAATCTTATAGTACAACGGTAAAAAATAACTTTATTTTTTAGAAAAAAGTCTGTACTTTACGTTGTTTATTATTCAAATAGAACTTATTGCTTTTTTTCATCCCTTACCAGGGTTCTGCTGAATTGACTAATCTAGACAAGGACACCGATGGTATGAGCTATTCTATACTAGCTATGCCACCTCGTCTATCCAACGAAAAATTTCTCGAAGCTTATGAAGTGGTTTTGGTATTGGATGATCGTGAAACTTTTGGGTTCGTATGATTATCCTACTTACTCAAGAATTATTGTATCTTATTCTGCTATTATATCTAATCTTTAAGTGGGATTATAAGCTTATCTTACCGCATGCTTGCTACTCAAAATTGTATGGCCTTTGCTACACATCCTCTGAACGTATTCAGACATATACAACATTTAGCGTCAATTTATGCAAAATCTATAGATACATTGATGCAAAATTTGAAGTTTTGAACTATGTCTTACCGCATGCTTGCTACTCAAAATTGTACTCTAATATGCTAATTTCAACTCCTTTGTTCTTTTTAAATGAGCTGCAAGATGAGCAATGACATTCTGTTCCTTATTTGTTTTTGATTCTGTAATAGTTATCAGTTATCACATGCTTTCTGCTGGTATTTTCCTGAATTTGAAGAAAGTTTGACTTCATAGTTTCATAGTTGCATTTAGTTTCTATCCTTCAAGTTTGGTGTGTTATATTTTATATACATATTCAGTTTAGCATTCAAAATAATAATTTTATTACGGCTTCCCTGTTCATTTTAGAAAAATCAACCCACCAAAATGAATTGAATTGATGCCTTTTCTCTAGAAGTACTTGCATTTTCATTCAGGATTGCGTAGTGGTTTCTTATGTGTCTTGGCTACACATGGCACTGCGTACCTTATTTTGCATGTAGTGTCATTTGCTTGTAGCTTATCGCCGACCAGACCGAATGCACAACTTTCACTTATTTGTTCTTCCGTTTAGTTGCATATCAGAATTTAGTTCTCATGATTGTTACATTTATGTGTAGGTCCCAAGGCAAGAGAGTTGTTCGTAACATCCATTCAAAGTTTCATGTACCTGTAGAGGTAGGTCACATTCAGATTTATGTGGACTTGCCTTACTAACCGTCCTCTCATTCCTAGTATTCAGTTCATTTGTTCTAGTTTCGGAATTATCTTCAACTCTTTGTACACATCTCTGATCACTAAATACCACTAGTACATATGATTGGAAATCTAAATCAAATCCATGATGCTTTGAGTTGACACATTATATAATGCCACTCTGTCATAGAGAACTTTAGAAAAGATTTGAGTACTCTTTTGTTATATGAGCATGAACAGGAAATTTGATTTGCATACTGTAAAGCACCAAATTGATTCTTCTGCTAGCCCACAGCTAATGCACAAATGCTGTTTGGATGGGTGGCTCTTGCTCATATGCTAAATTTGAATTGCGTGTAAAATACTACGAGCACTGAGTTGGCAGAATTAATTGTTCAAACATATTATCCCTTGAGCAGTTTTTGTGTGAGATGTCACTTGAGCAGTTTCCCTGCTGAAATAAAGGATACTCCCTCCGATCCATAAAAAGTGTCGCCCATTTTGTACTAAGCTAGTACAAAGTTTGTACTAGAGGAGCGACACTTTTTGTGGATCGGAGGGAGTATATGATTTCCAGTGATTTGGCTATTTTTGCCAGATTTTATAAGAACATTTATTTGTAAGTTCATCATATTCTAGAAATGTATCACACATGCAACGGAAAGTTAACCACTCTGTGAAGAGTAGCACTTTGCAAACAATTTGATTATGTGAATGCACCAAATGACATTTCTTTTGTGAGGAGAGAGAATATCTGGTATTTCCTGGTACTGCTAGAATGCTTGGCTGATATTTGTGGTCTGTGCCCTCTTTGTCCTGATGCTTGCTACCCGCGGTGTTTGATTACTTGTGTTCAATGGAATAGCTCGTATATTGTTATTGCCTCATATCAACCTCCCAACTTATCAGACTGCTTTTATATACTTTAAGCGTTCACAAGTTGTTGCATAGTACAAGTGTACAATTGTAATGAATATGCTCTCTTTTCAGAACATAGAAACGTTGATGAGACATGGATCTTGTCTTCATTTAAAGTGAACTAAAAGATGATACAAGTTATCCGTAAGTTGAACTCTTTGTGTTGTCTGCCAGAGTGTGATGTTGATCATTCTGTTTGAATCATGTCATCCAGATAAAACGCTTGCCTGTTGGAGATGGTATTTGGATTGCTCGTCATAGAAGATCTCAAACAGAGTATGTTCTTGATTTCATTGTTGAAAGGAAAGGTGTCACAGATCTAGCTAGCTCGATTAGAGACAGCAGGTACAAAGATCAGAAATTAAGGCTAAAGGTACCATCTGAACTAGTATTATCTTTTGTTATTTTTATTGTTTTTGCTTTCAGGTTAACTTCCTATGCTCGTAATTATGTATTTTAAGACTCTAGTTTGTGTTTTGTGCAATCCCAGTCAGTGGTGGCAGCAACCTAAAACGTTTTTTTGTCACTGAGCCAATGACCAGCACAACCTTTTCTGCTTAAATCATTAGTTTGTCTGGCAGCATAGTCGTGGAAGCTTCTATAATACGACTCATGGTTGAATACTTGAATGTAACTTGCTGCAAGTGTTGAAGTACCTGCATAGTCTAATGTTTGTTTTGCATGCTCTTTAATTCTATCCTACAGTTGACATCAAATTGTGTTAGTAATGCTGAATAGGACAAGGGGTGTTTCACTTCACGAAGTTCAAGTTGTGTCTTTAGCCTGTCTTGTGTGTCCACATGCTTTACCCTTAGTGATCGAATATCACATGAGTCTAGTCATAGGAATAGGAGTAATAAATATTATAAAGGACACATATTTCAGAGTAGTTAAACAAGTTTGTGCTTCACATAACTGTACATATACTATATCACATATACTATATTACCCTTTCTCTCTATTCAATGAAAAGAAACGCAAAAGCTTTTTGCGTTTTCTCGAAAAAAATGTTTCAGTAAACCCTACATCCATATAAAATTCATGTTATATAAGGCAACTCCACATAAGTCTGAATATTTTTGCTTACAAGTAGGTTGGTCCTACATTTCATTTGCACTAATAGTTTTGTCCCACATGTCAGACTGTATTACATTTCACGGGATTCAAGCCTATCTGTTTATCGAAATTTTAATACTACGTGTACTTCTGTGAAATGCAAGCTAAGATGTGTAGTTTTCTCTTTTCTGATAGTTATACTAACATATGTGTAGCCCATGAAATTTACTTATGTGTATTTCCACTTGTTTTATCTTGAACCGGATGGCATAAGTAAGCAACCCCTTAGGGCAAATGAGATGATGAAGGGTATGTTTAAAAAACTTTAGCTTTAGCCCCTGATAGTTTTTCCCAAACATCGTGTTCTTTTTTTAATGTTTACAGTTTCCAAAACAAGGGCTTAGTGGCTTACTAACTTTCGATATCAGATTTTATCTATTTAGCAACAATATATGATGTTTTTGTTTCTTGTACCTTGCAGAAATGTGGGCTAAGGAAGCTGATATATCTGGTGGAAGGTGATCCGAACCCTTTAAACTCATCAGAGAGCATCAAGACAGCGTATGCACGCTACTCCTTAGTGATCATGTTATCCCTGCATAGACCTTTTCTTGTTTTAACATCTTACTGCTCCCCTACTTGAAGTGTGATACATCTAGAATGTTCAGTTTATAAATTAGATATCTTAGGGTATCCAGTTGTATACCTTTTTAACTCCTCCATGCCTTTAATTTTCAGCTGCTTCACCACTGAGATTCATGAAGGGTTTGATGTTCAGAGAACCACTGGGTATCCTGATACTGAAAGAACATACGGCTACCTCACACTTTCGATAATTGATTACTATAGCACAAACTTCTCGACCGGTGCCAACACCTCTCGAGTTTGCTTAACGTATGACGAGTTTGTGAAGAAGTGTTCTGAGCCCAAGAAGTTAACAGTGAGCGACATATTCGCCCTTCAGCTGATGCAGGTAACTGGTCAATGAAATCAACCTTCACGAAGGCGCTACAGCAACTTCATTTCGTGGAGTTGTTTGGTGCAAGAGTCATTCTATCGATTTGTCATGCAATGCAGGTGCCACAGGTGACAGAAGAAACTGTGGTCGCCGTTACCGAGCTCTACCCGACTCTTTTATCGCTTGCTCAGGCATACTCCATGCTTGTCAGTGCTCCTTCTCTCTTTTCAGTTTTGAAGTTTCCTACGCTCAAATTCTGAGTGCACGTATTCCTTTCCGATCAGTTACTACTGCGTCTAATACTTTAACATGTGTTTTGAACTACAAGTTGTTCTTTTATGTTTATCAGGATGGCAACACCCGTGAACAAGAGGCGATGTTGAACAAGAAGAGCAAGATGGTAAACGCAGGGGCTAGCAGAAATATCTTCAAGCTTGTCTGGAGTGAAGGGTGAAATCAGCTACCTACCTGTTTCCTGACTTAACATGGATCAACCGGCTCTTCTGTCACCATCTCGATGATTTTGGCGCCACCTCTAGTGATGAAGCTCCATTGGTGTCCGAGGATTTCGTCGCATAACATTCATGTTGTGAAGGCAAAATAGTAGGGTTCCCTTGTGAGGGCCATCGGTACCACCGTGTGTAATCTCCTGAAAACCTGAGAAACAGGCGGTGGTTACTTGTCTGCTATAGACTTGCAAGTCGTGAGATGTGTTCCGTATGTAGTAGTGGAGTACAGCTTGGACTAAGCCTTCTCTCATGTTATTGTGGGGAGTCGATTAATTATAATTTAATCTGCACTTTGGGGCTTGCATTCTTGATGAGCAGGATTGTGCTGTATATTTTGCACAGTACATGCTTTTATCTGTACCATATTTGCTAATTTTCGGGGTCAGATTCATACAACGGCCTGCATGATGTCCAGATCATAGTCCAGATCCAGGAGGATCCACTTCATTTTAGGTCCAAAATACAGGTTCCCGTTCCAGGAGGATCCACTTCATTACAGGATTCCTTACTATTACTAATAAGGACTGCATGGATTGGATTATGTTGCCACCAGACTTCTCAATATTTACAGGGAAAATGCCAGTACCGTGCTTTTCCTGAGTATTGCAACAGATTATGTGAGTATTTCAACAAAACAATTATCCTATGAACACATTTTTGATAGTATGACAACAAATCCTAATAAAAATAATTAAACTAGGAATATAAAAAGTGGTTAAACAAATATTATTCTGCGGGAGATAGCGTTGCAACAAAAATCACCAACCATTTCAACAAAAGTCACAAACGATTACAATAATAAATCTTGTGTTTGTAGCAATTAAAGAAAGTGCCAAATTGTTGTTGAAGATTCATTTGCAATAAAAAACACTAACTATTAACAAAAATAACAATTTCTTACAACAAAAAATCATGTATTCACAACAATTAATTAGTCAGTACGCTATAAAGCTTTGCCTCAAATTTTTTTGTAACAATAATTATCAACTATTTTAATTAAAAAAATACAAACAACGACAACAAGAAATTCACATGTTTGTAGCATTTGAAAAAACACATAACACAATTCCAAAAAATATCTTAAAGGAAGCCACAAATTTATAGAAATCACGTAGAAAAACATTGGAACATCTTGCATGAGATTTCGCAACAAACGACGTATGATTTTGCTACAAACTGGAAGTACACACACATCAGAGAATTTAGAGAAAACAAAACTTAAACTTGAAGTACACACACATCAGAGAATTTAAAGAAAACAAAACTTATAGGAAACACACACAAAAATCGCTACGTGTGCAGCATTGAAAAATAACTTCTACCTAAGTGTGCTAGTATGGTGTGTCCGTATGGATTGGAGGGAAATATACTACTGTAAGCAAATCCGGTAAAAAAAAGGAATATACTAAGCAAAGCATGAACATGACGCAATACAGAGAAGGACTTCGGTTTTTTCTGCCGCGTACGCTGGGAATCTGGCCCCACCCATGTGCGTTGCAGCCGCGCGCGGGTTCAGAGGAGGGACATATATAATTGGCTTCGTTTAGGTCGGCTAAGGCATCTCCGCCCTGGTCCAAAACGTCGCTCTTTTTTTGTCGCTGCAGCTTCAAACAGGGCTAATCTAAAATTTAGGGGTGAAGTTTTCAGTCGTTCTCTAGTTTAAGTTTCGGCATATACAATTTAAAAATGACGTAAATTTAAACTTGGCGTAAAACAGAGACGATTTCAATTAATTTGACACAAACTTATGCAATTTCATTAATTAGGCGCAAATGTTACAAAGTAGGATTTAAACTAAAAACATAAAACTAAAACTAGAGGAGGCCGAGTCTCGTCGCGATCGCCTGGCTGTAGTCGGCGGCGCCGCCATCATCGTCCTTGCGCCGGTTGCTCGGGCCTGCGCCGGCGTCGCCATGGTCGGACCACCTGCTCTGCTGCAGGTTGCGCGTGTACGGCTCCTCCTCCTCGTCGTCGCTCGGGTCGTAGTACTCGATCTTCTTCAACTACAGCGGGTAGGATGCGGCCGCGGCGGCCGGTGGCGGCGCGCTGCTCCCGCTTTGTGCGCTTGCGCTCCGCCTCGGCGAGGAGTTGCCGCTGCTGCTCGAGCTCCTGCGCCGTGAACTCGCGCAGGCTCCATGAGTCGGCGAAGTCGTCCGCAGCCGGTTGGATCGTGTTGAAGGAGGCCTCCTCGGCCTCCTTCAAGCCCGACCATTCCTCCTCCCGTTCGTCCTCCGGCTCGGGCTTTGGCTCGCGCTTGGGCTTGAGGACGCGCGAGAACCATCCGGCCGGAGATGCCGCGCTCCGCTGGCACGGCTGGCCGATGCGGAGGGAGCCGCTGCGCACGGGGGCAGAGCGCCGGAGTTGAGGAGGGGAGGAGTTGAAGAGCTGGGCGCCGTGCGCGTACCTCGTGGAGGAGCTGAGCGCGCGCCGGAGGAGGACGAGGTGGTCGCCGCCGAGGAGGACGTCACCATGCGTCGGGGCGCCCATGCCGACATGGTGAGCCGGGGCTCGTTGCCGGCGGCGATGTAGTCGAGCACCCACTGTAAAGTGCGGTGCTCGCCACCCCACCACCGCATGCGGCCGTGCGCGTTGCAGCGGCCCTCCACCGGGCCGTTGTTGCCACGATCGGCGAGCTCCTCCTCGCGGCGGCGCTGGAAGTACTCCAGAAGGCATCATTGCCTTCTGGCCTCCAGCGCGGGTCCACGGCATGCTCCGGCGTCAGGCTTGCCTGGACCTCCGCGATGGCGTATTCACGCTCGTTCTCCACGGGGACGGGTGGCACGGGCATCCCTCCCGCGCTCAGCGTCCACGGCCATGGTCGATGGCGCCGGGGACGCGCATGTCCGAAGGAAACGGCGGACCCAACCGTTCTTTGCGGCGGCGTCCATCTTCTCGGTGACGGCGGGCTGGGCTGCTGGGTTGCGACGGTGGAGGGGAAAATGTGAGTGTGAGGCAGAGGCGGCGAGAGAGCAATATCGATGGGCGGCGAGCCTGGGGTTTTTATAGCGCCGCGTGGCCAGGCGTAGCGGCGGCTGCCATTACTGCGCGCCGCGTGGCCCTTCGATTGGACGTCGCAGCCGCGCCACGCTATTAATTCCGATAGCGTTTGACTGGGTGAGCTCACTGGCCGCCCGCCACGCCATTACTCCGGCAGCCTTTGACTGACGCGAGAGCCGAGAAGACAAGCACAGGCGGTTTCTGTTCCGCGTTATTTTCTCCCGCGTCGCTGACAGCGCTGACCCGTGTTGCTTTTCCCATCATTTTGCCCCAGGCCGAACCCAGTGGGTTAGGGTTAGTGGGTTAGGGTTTTCCGGGGGGGGGGGCGCCGGCGCTATTTTCGTTGTGGGACCGTGCTATTTGCTTATGTCGGCCCTAACAAGAGGACACGTTTTCCTTCCAGGTTTACCTGCATCCCACATCCGTTCTCTCGCGACTCCCACCTCCGCCGCCGCGGCGCCACCTCCGTCGCCCGCACGCCTTTTCTAGAGGGGCAGGGCAGGCTTAACACCGACCCGACTCGCCCCATCCGCCGCGTCGCCTAGAGCTGCTGCTCGTTCCGATTGACTCGGCTCTCATGGCGGCGGCGGCTCCACTGCCTCGTGCCCCCGTCTCCTCCCCCGCCAGCCGCGCCGTCCTCTGGCCAGCTCGTTCCAACCTTCGCACGGCCGCGGCGCCACCGTCGGGGGCCCTGGGATGGCGGCGCAGGCAGCACTTACCGGTAGTATCAATCACTGCGGCCTCCGCGGCCCAGTCCACGCCACCAGCGCTCGCCCTCGATCCCGAGGTTTGTTCACTATTGCTTTTTTCTCGCAAAATCTGCGTCAACCCCTCCCCGCCACTCGTAGCAGTTAGCTTATCGTCGTCTGCCATGAATCCAGGTTGAAGCGTTACTAGACACCGTGAAGTGGGACGCCAAAGGGCTGGCAGTTGCGATTGCACAAAATGTGGATACAGGGGCCATCCTTATGCAGGGATTTGCTAACAGAGAAGCCCTTGCAGCCACTATATCAACCAGGAAGGCTACGTTCTATAGCCGTTCCCGGTCCTCATTGTGGACTAAAGGGGAGACATCCATGAACTTCATCAATGTGCACGACATTTTCCTTGACTGTGACCGTGATTCCGTAAGCATCTCATCCTGCTTTCTCTAATGCATCGGACTGTTACTTCCAGAGAACTCAGCTTTGCTTCATATGATGCTAACTAACTGTGCTGGTCTGTGTTTTCTTGAAACTTAGATAATATACCTCGGTACGCCGGATGGACCTACATGCCATACTGGGGCTGAGACCTGCTACTATTCTTCAGTCTATGATGCCCTACAAGGTTCAGAGGTATTTTTTGTGAATAAACGTTTTTGTAAATACAATTTTATACTTGTAATTTTTAATATGATTGCATTGCACAGTCCAATCAAGAGAGGCAGGCTGTCACAACTCTCTACTCCCTTGAAGATACAATCAGTAAGCGCAAGGAGGAGATAGTAGCTGAAGGAAGCAGTAAGCCATCATGGACGAAGAAACTACTGCTTGATGACCAGCTGCTTTGCTCGAAAATACTGTATGTGTTGCTTTGCTGATTTCTCATTTTATATATATATATATATTTCAGTGCAATAGTTGTCCATAAAGTTTACTGTGTCAAGACAGCTGAAGTAGAATAGCAATGGTAGTTCTTTTATTTTATTTTCTAGCCTGGTTTACATTGTTCATTTCCATAGGAAAGATCGGTTTGTTCGTATTCTTAATTCTCTTGTTCTAATCCGGTCCAGTCATCTTTATTTCTAGATGTAGAGATATAGTTGTGTCTGGTACTTGGTCGGGTTGTGCATGCTTCTTGCTAGTCCCATCCTACAAGAGAACTCTACCTTTTTCTGGTTGAGTACTACTGTTTAGTGTATATTTTCTTTGTTCTTTTGTCACGATATTAAGGTAGTAAACACTACATTATGGAAGTAAATCCTTGACTAATGCTGTTATTAGAAAAGGTATTGTTTAAGAGTAAAAAAAGGTGGCACCTTGGTGGTGATCCTTCCTTGATAATAGTTTCTAAAAAGAGGGAGTAATTCACTAAAAAAGTCTAATTTTGTACAGTTTGTACTTGCATTTATTTCTCAGGTTTGATGACCTTGAACTGTATTTCTAAATTGTTGAATGGAAAGCTAATTGCCAAATTTGTGCACTGAACTCTTACAGCCAAATCTGTTGACCTTGCCTCAGTAATAAGATTTAAAAAGATGCCAGAAGTTTGAATCGAACCCTTTTTTAGTAGGCCTGATCCAACATTTGATTTACAGGAATCCCGCTAAAACAACTAGTGGTCGCTTGTGCGATTTGTTTGATGGAAAACATATAACAAAAGAAGCTGGTGATACATTCCTATTTATAATAGAAAGATTTCTCTCCCTAGTCCACATAATGCTTTTTACATCATCTATTTGATTAGACCATTCATTAGACTGTCAAACTTACTATTATGCAAATATACAATACTGTTATTAATCACTACCTGATAAGCTTTGTTCTCAACTGAAATGTCCGACAGTATCACAATAACATTGTTTACATCTGTTATGTGTATAGTTCCTGGAGTTTTGTTTTTTTTCATCAGTGGCTCCTTTGAACAATTTCTTGGACAGAATACATGCCTGCAAAAAATTACCGTAACATAGTTACGCGGAGCATACACGACTTTTGTTTTGCTCGGTGCAGGCTCAGTTTGTCTTATCATCTGTTGTTTTCCGTACAAATATCAGAATTTTAATATATAGTTGTCCAATAGCATTACATTTGGCACCATGTATGATCAGGGACAGTTACTGTCTGAGGCAAATTTATGAAAATTCAGTATAATTTCTCTAGTAGATGTGAGGTGCGACAGTGCCATTTGGTATAGACTACTGCTACATGTATGAGCAACAACTTTGATGATCAATTTTCGTCAAATAATAAAATGGTTGCTTCTTAGGAGAAAAATACATGCAAGACATATAAGTGGCATATTTGTCTTTCTCCTAGACTATTTAGTTTTGAATAATTTGGCCTTGATATAAGAATTTGTTTATGAATACTTCTAGCAATGTACATCAATTGCTGGCTTCTTGTTTACCTATTCACAAGTTTTTGTAGTGCAATTATCCATGCATACTTCATCCTTTTCTCTTGTTTTCATTCTGTGTTTGACATTATCCAGTTACTCTCTAAACGCCAGTATATTTCTATGCCAACTCTGGTGCCCGTTTGTTTCTGGTGTTTCAGTGAAGAAGCGGGTGAACTAAATCAAACACTGCTTGAGAACGAGGACAAATCCCGTGTGGCCTCAGAGATGTGTGATTTGATCTACCACGCAATGGTGCTTCTCAGCAAAAAAGATGTAAAGATGGAAAAAGTCCTAGAGATCCTCAGGAAACGATTTTCGCAGTCGGGTGTTGAAGAGAAGGCCAATCGCAGGAAATCTTAGCATGATCACAGGTTAAGTGGATGAATTCTCCATCTAATCGCGCACCGTGTACTATGGAACAGTTCATCTTGTTACAGTGTCACTTGAGGTTTATGTGTTCTCGTTACTCTCTCAGAAAAAGTAGACTCCAAACTTTCTTTTGTTTTTTATTCCATCAAGACCGTAGAATGTAAAATCACAAACCACACGCCCATGGTCGGGGAAAAGCCCTCTCCTCCGCCTTGATCTCCTCCGGTCCGCCACCGCTGCTGCTGCTGCTTCGACCAGATCCGGGTTCTCCACTGCATGCTCTCCCGCGAGCTCATTCGCAGAGTTGGAAGTCGAGCTGCCGCGGCCTCCTGCTGATGCCCATTCTGCGCGTCCTTCGGAGCCCGAGGTGGTGTACTCGTCGACTCCACCACCAGCCGCCCGCATCTGCGCCGACAGGCTTGCCACCGTTCCCTTCGCCCGCCACAGGTTTGGCCTGCAACGACTGACGCTTGCACCGCCGGCCTTCAACGCCTTGAGTAAGCAACAGTTGGCTCAAGCGTCGACCATCAACGCCTCTCCGCCGAGCTGTGCTTCCTTGTTGTCTGCCTGCGTTTCTCGTGCATGTACTCTAGCATGGGAGATGGGGAGGTGGAGGCCTCCACTGCTCCCTCCTTCCAAGTTGAAGATCTACTATCTGTCTCCGGAGCCGCAACCAGCTCTAGGCCGCGTCATTGCTCCGGCTCCGGCAGCTCCTAGCGTGGATGATGAAGAAGACGACACAGATGACCTATCCACCAAGACCTTCTCTGGAGCTGATGTTTCGTCGTGTCGGTGGACTGGGACTTTGGGATGCCCTGCTCTCCAGCTTTTGCATCACTGCCGCACCCCGTCAAGGCTGAAACTGTGGCTTCGCACTGCTCGTCCGTCCTCTGCTCCGCTGAGGTGGTGATGACCCAGCCCCCGCCGGTCGCGCCACCTCCGTCGACCGCGTCTACGGCTGCTCTAGCCACGGCCATCTCGTCCGTCCTCTGCTCCGCTGAGGTGGTGATGACCCAGCCCCCGCCGGTCGCGCCACCTCCGTCGACCGCGTCTACGGCTGCTCTAGCCACGGCCATCCTGGCATCCTGCAAGGCTGACCCGGCTGTCAGGGGTCGTTTAGCTTGTCCTCGCTGCCCCCTTGGCCCCATTGTGTCTATGTCAACTCCAGCTCGGTCGCTCGGGGCTGCTGCCTTTGCAGCATCTTGCACTTTGCCACCGCTGTCTCCTGCGAGTCAGAGTTCAAGCGCGACACATGTCAACGACAATGATTGGGTGTACGTGGGTCGGGGCCGCAACAGTGGCCGAGGCCCTCCCGCCGAGTCACATGAAGGTTGTGAGCGTTACCTTGCCTTCAAGCGTTGGGCTCAAGTAAGGTTTGTCGTGGGCCTTCCAGATGCATTCGTTGTCGTCGCCCTGGGCATCGGGAGAGGTTTTGTCATGCTCGCTCTCCGGTTGCTCACGATCACTCTCCGGCAGCTCCGGATGCTCGGGCTCGTTTTGAAGATGCGCGTGCTCCTTGCCAGCAGAGCGTTTCTCTATCCGCTCAGACTCATCGCCCCCCGTCGCCTCAGAGTGGGGTTGGGCATGTGTGGCCACGTGGGTGTTGCAAGGATTCCAATTACATCCCCTCTTTGGTCTCTACTTTCGAGTCCTAGTTTGCACTGTTGCGTTTGGAGTTTCTTCAGAAGTTTTAGCTGCTTCGCTTTGAGCTTCACGACGCTCTAGCTAAGCTTCAGGTTATGATGGTTGTATCTCTCCCACCTGAGCCCGAGATTGGTTCCATTGCTGAGGAGCCTGGTTGTTTCTTCGAAGAATTTCCTCCTCGTGCTCCACATGCAACGCCGTCTGATCTTCAGAAGGTTGTGGCTCCGGTTGGACAGCTTTTGGCTGAGCTGCATGAGCCTTGTGCCAAGTCAGCTACGGTGCTTCCAATGGAGCTTGGCACTTTGGAGTCCTTGGCGATGGACATAGGGCCATCTTCACCTCTGTCCGAGTCATGTCAGCCGCCCGCCTGTATGGATAGTGGAGCATTGGTTGCTTTTGTCACTCTCTCGTCTTTGAGTGATCATGTTGATGAGACAGTTGTGATGACGTCTAAATCCGAGGCACTCTTTGGTAAAGACCTTTGCGACTTGCTCGTTGATTTGGAGGCGGTTTGTCCTGGCTATCGCAAGGATATTGCTTCTGTCTTGACGGGAGAGGCTTCGGAGGATGTTATCATGAAGGTGGAGAAGTCTATTTGTAGGAGAAGAAAGAAGCATACAGAAACCTTTCACTTTCGCTTTACTTGATTGGTGTGCCCTTTACAGATGTTGTGTTGTTAGTTCGTGGTTGCTGTAGGTTGGGCATGTTCTTCGCCGGGGGTTGTTGTTGGGTAGAATGAGGTTGTCGTGTTGGGTGTTGCTTGTTTTAGGTGTTGCTCGTTGTGGTTGTGTTGGCTTCTCCCGTGTTGTTGGTGTTTGCTGCATGGTTTTCGCACGGTTTCTTCCACTAATAAACCGTGCAACTTCTTTTTAATAAATGGTTGGTGCAGTTCTAAAAAAAAATCATGACCTTAGAGACTGCAACTTGCACAGTTGCTATGTTGCTCATGCTTTGGCCAATAAAGCGGTTTCTTTGGGATAACAAGATTTTAGATAACATGAGTCTTGCATTTGCTATTACACACAGCAGATGCAGCTTTTGCCATTTTGTTCTCAAATGTATCACAATTCTACAATTTTCTGTAGGTAAATACTACACATAGGTTCTCAAATGTAGTCCAACTCTATCCAGGTAATACTAATTTTATCTATATTAGGGATTACATGTTTCATCTAAAGAAAATGTTTGTCAGTGTCAGTACTTGCTAAATACTGGTCCACGTTATATGTACTCCCTCCGGTCCTACAATGGAGAGTGCTTAGAGAGACGCTTACAAAAATAAACCGTATTTTTATGTAAGCACCGATGCTTACATAAATTGGATAGATGTCTAACTATGAACCTTTCGTATACAGATAAGAATATGTACTTAACAAAAATGTTGGTTATTTTTATAAGCACCCATCTAAACACTCTCCATTATACATGGCCTAAAACTGTCACGAAAACAAACTGGTTACATACGGAACAATAAAAGTTGTTTTTTTAAGAGTATGCAAATTGTGTACCTTACTTTTATAGAAGAGAAAGCCGCATCACAATTACAGAGAATTGTTACAAAACTTTTATCAAAGATGCCTAAACAACCTGGCAAAAACACACACCCACACACGCCCTAACCTAGACCGGCTAGGTCATGATCTCCGACTCCGGCAACACTCCAGAGCTTCATATCCGCCATAGTTTTCCTGCAAGCACATCTTCATTGCACTGCTCTCCAATGTTTCCGAACACTCACTGCTTCCACAGGTTCCAGGAGATGAGAAGAACCCATGCGTCGAAACGCCTCCGATCCTTCTTAGCCAGCCGCGCTCGCTCCCTAAACCACCAC
The DNA here is from genome assembly GCA_026929855.1 of Poa annua. NCBI lineage: Eukaryota > Viridiplantae > Streptophyta > Magnoliopsida > Poales > Poaceae > Poa > Poa annua. Next base: position 27,295,076 of record CM049428.1, on the reverse strand, counting down.
TCCTCGAGGCGATCATCTGGTGCTGGTAGCCTAAAAGGCAGCGCTATGGTGGTCCTGCAAGTGTGCCAAACGAGCTGGGCATACACACAATTCACCAACAGATGATCCACCTCATCCAAACCTTGGTCACACAAGTAGCAGGGATCAGTGTGCAGCTGCTGGCCATGTCGTGCGCGTTGATCCGACGTCCAATTCCTACATTTGGTGGCAAGCCACATGAAAATCTTACTCTTCAGAGGCGTCCTACACCTCCAGATGCAGTGTACCAGCTCGAACCCCGTCTGCCCCTGGCACATCATGCGGTAGGTGGACTGCACCGTGTACCTGCATGTCCTGTCCCAAGGCCATCTGAACTCGTCCTCGCGCTAAGTATCCCGCTCCACCTCGCCGATCTTAATCCACAGCAGTAGGAGCTGCCTGGACTCCGTTTTATTAAGGACGCTCCCCAGATCGGTGATCCAAGCATTATTTAGTAGGCCCTCCTACGCTTGTTCTTCTTCCTAGTTGCCACCAGAGTGAGCAAGCTGGGGCAACATCACGCATCTCCGACCCTTGGATCCAGCGATCCTTCCGGAACAAAACCTTGTCGTCCACACCCACCGTTATCTGAATCAGACTGTCAAAGACCCCCTGCGCCTCCGAATCCTTTAGGCTGGGCAGACCTTGCAATGGCATGTCCGGTTGCGTGCGCCGCAGCCGCTCCCACCTAGTTCGCAAAGCAAGCCCGTATAGGCCCATGTTTTTAACTCCCAGGCCTCCAGCAGCATAGGGCTTATGTTATCTCAGGCCACCATGCGCTGTCCACCGTGTGCATCCTCCTTGCCCCGTAAGAAGTCTTTCATCCATTTGTCAACTGCATCTAGCAACCAAACCGGAGCCTCTACAACAAGCACAACCAGCAGTTTATGGACAAAGTAAAAGTTGTTGTGCACATTAGACCAGCCACTATGTACGCAGAAAGCAAACCATAGCACAAATTGATTCGGTTCAACACATAGCAGATCATCGACTCAAAACTTCTGACAGCAAAAGCGAACGGTTCGGTTCAATCTGCTAAAGAATACATATTCTACATGCATGTCTTGTTCACACCAAGAAATAGCAAAGAGAGAGAAGAACTTTTTCCTGCTAAGAGGGTCCCATAGTTGTCATTGGGTGCGGTTTACACATAGTAGCATATGGGCTACCGGTTCATGGCTGACAAATTTTTGCCTTCAACCGAACCCGCTTAGTAGATGGCCTTAGACCATGCACTATGGTGCGTCGGTTCAACAAAAATTGTGTCAGACTTAAGAATCGGTATGATCCAGCTGCAATGTGTGAGTTCGCTTTCTATTTAGAGGAGCTGAATGTGTCAGCCATGCAAATATTTCTTTATGTCCAACCTCTCTCCTCAAAGCTTGTGTTTTTCTCTCTACCCTGTAGACCTTCTGTCTTGTTCTGACAGATCATTGGTTTTGAACCGAACCAAATATTTGGTTCGCTTCTCTGCTCTAGCATGCGGCATCGATGTTGTGCTATGTGGTGAACCGGTTCCTAGCTCACTTTGAATCGCTTTTCGAGCACATAGTGGATGGCCTTAGTGGCAGTTGGAAATTATACTGGGTCGCTGTAAGCACAACTTTTCCACAAGTAGACCAAGCATGTACAGTTACTTTCATGATTCTTTCACGCTTTTGTTTGTCTGGATGCGACTGAGCATGTGCAATAATTTCTCACTCTTTCATGTTTTTACTGAAATTGAAACAATATTTTTTCTTTTGCTGAGATAAAATTCTGAATTCTTTACTAAAAAACTGAATTCGCCAAGGCGACTTAGTCCAGAAGAGAAAATCTGAAGATAACAAACATCACACGATTTTACGCGAACGCGTGAATCTGAAGGTCTGAACTTCGAGTTCGAACTGAAACCCCGGCTTGATTAAGACTGTACAAACAGGTAAATCGACTCGATTAACAATTGCCATTTCATAGCGACTGTGCGTGCATTCTGGAAATGGGGGAAATACAGTATGCAGATTCTTCTTTTGACAAATATATATTTTGCAGATTACCTTCATTTTGTTGACAAATCATTGCACAGTTTTGCACGGAAGCGAGTCTGAAAACTGCTGCGAGGGACAGCACCAAACCCTCCGCCGTTCCCGTGCGAGCAACGCCGGGGAGCGACCCAGTCGAGATCGAGAAATTTTCCCCATCCCCCACTCCCCTCCGCCGCATGGATCCCGCCGCCGACTCGGCGGCGCCGGCGCCAGCCACCTCCACCGCCGCCACCGTCCTCGACACCCTAGGCGAGGAGGTGCTCGCGGTCATGTCCCCGGTCTCCATCTGCATGGCCCTCGTCGTCCTCCTCATCTCGCTCCTGGCGCCGCCCTCCTCCTCCCCGTCCGCGCCGCCCCCCGTCACCGCCGCCACGCTCGTCTACCTCGAGTCCCCCTCCGACTCCCCGGGCCAGAAGCTCGTCGGCGCTCTCCTCGACGCCGCCGTCTTCGTCGCGCTCGTCGCCGTCGTCACCTTCGTCCTCGTCGCCCTCTACTACTACCGCTGCACCGGCTTCCTCAAGAACTACATGCGCTTCTCCGCCTTCTTCGTCCTCTTCTCCATGGGCGGCGCCATCGCCGTCGACATCCTCCGCCGCCTCGACGCCCCGCTCGACGCGCCCACCGTGCTACTGCTCCTATTCAACGCCTCCGCCGTCGGGGTCCTCTCCGTCTTCGCCTCCGCGGTCCCCATCCTCGTCCGCCAGGGCTACATGGTCATCCTCGCTGTCATCGTCGCCGCCTGGCTCTCAAGGCTCCCTGAGTGGACCACCTGGATCATGCTCGTCGCGCTCGCCGTTTATGACCTCGTCGCCGTGCTCGCGCCGCGGGGCCCGCTCAGGATGCTTGTGGAGTTGGCCTCGTCCAGGGACGATGAACTTCCGGCGCTCATCTATGAGTCACGGCCGACTGCTGGTCCAGCTGAGACTTCTTCCTCCTATGCTCCGGGGATGTGGTCCGAGGAGATGCAGCCAGCCGATTCCAGCCGATTGGGTACAGACCGGTATGAAAGGGTGGGTCAGCAGGATGATTTGGGTCCTGCCATGGTGGAAATGAGTGATCTTGGTGGAAGAAACCACGAGATGGCAAGCTCAAGTGATTCCACATTCCAAATCGAAGGGGAGGTGCTGACGGCGGTAACTGGACAGACATCAAACCAAGGTGGGAGTGCACAACATGCGGTCATTCAGATTGAGCAGCCTGGGGAAGAAGAGAGAGCTCCATTGGTGTCTTCCCCTAATGAGGAGCATAGACAAGTTTCTTCATCAGAGCCTCCCGAAGAGTTTGAGATGTTTGAGTCTAGCAGGGGCATCAAGCTGGGACTTGGTGATTTTGTCTTCTACAGCGTGCTTGTGGGGAGGGCTGCCATGTATGATCTGATGACGGTGTATGCGTGCTACCTTGCCATCATCGCTGGGCTTGGCTGCACCCTTATCTTGCTGTCCATATGCAGGCATGCATTGCCTGCACTCCCAATATCTATCATGCTGGGAGTTGTGTTCTACTTCTTGACACGGCTGCTGATGGAGCCATTCGTGGTCGGCGCTTCGACCAATTTGGTGATGTTCTAAGTTCTGACTGATGTTCTGTTGTCATTGTTACATGTGTGGTGAGTGAAATGAAAATGAGGAAACTGTTGTAGGAGAGAGTGACTACTACTGTGTTGCTTATGTCTCGTAACAGTCATGTAGCTATGACTAGGAGATGTTGTCACAAAATTGAGACTTTAGACTCTTAAGGTAGTATCAGTTTATGGGGGATCAACTCGTCCATGCCTTGTCGTATAGTTCTCTCAACATGACATGGCATTTGAGAAGACAAGTTTTGCATTTCAGTTTCTGTTTATATTCTTGCGCTCTTCCTTTTGGTGTTTTACTCCCTAAGATTAGTGACAAAGTAATTCATCATGTGCATGCATGATATTGTTAATCGATCTGCTATTTCTTTATCTTGTTCTCTAACCTGTTATCCTATTGATAAGCTCAAGTATTTGTCTACTGAAGAAAGCATAGCATCCAAATCCTTATGGTCAAATTATGTGACATCGTGTAGAAATGTCAATCAACTACCATTTTGACTAAAGAACAAGCTTTTGTTAGTATGAGTAATGGAGCATGTAGGTGCTAGTTTTGCATCATGCTTTGGTGTCATCAACACTCGAGAAAGCAATCATCTCTAGCTTTATTTAGTTATATAAGCAAAACTAAATGATATCATTCAGTCTTTGTGTGTCCTTGCATATATACAGCACTCCCCTCGGCGAGTATACTTAGAAAATCTGAAATGGCATGCGCAACTTGAGGTGTACGTATACTTCGCACTTCAGTTGCGCTGACTACTGAACGTTGCCTCAGTGTCACATGCTTCCATCCAGCTATAAATTGTTTGCTGGTGTAATTTTGACACATAACTTAATCTGTTCAAAACATTTTGTCATAAAATGTGGTTGTGCTGATGGCATTTTGATATATAACCTACCAAATACATGAGTATTCCGCATGTAATGAAGGTGTTGCAGATTTGCGATGTGGATGAGCGTGTGCAAGAGATCCTGCCTACGAACTGATGGTAATTTACCCTGAGCGGCTGAGGTCGATGAACATGAGTCTGGCACGGTTAAAGATGGTATCCATGGACGCTGCCTGTACGGCAAGCAGCGGTTTGTACAAAACCGTTGAAGTGGTTGAAGAGATGATAGTGCCTGAGATTGCAGAGGCTAGAATTTCCACAGCTCCGCCTCTCTGGACTGACAGTTACAGTATTAAGCACAGTTTCCTGCAGCGACTGAACACTGAACAGCGAATGTAAACGCAGCCCTACACTCCCATTAAACACAGGTGATGATCAACAGGGTGTGGCTAGAGCTAACCAACACGGCACATCAACATGATAAGCAAGGAACACCGATCAATTGTAAGAAAGTACAGCAGCAGCAAAACACTGAAGAGAATTACAGCTTGGCAGTTCCAATGGTCACTGGAACCAGCGATCATGCACCAGTCACACATCCCAGTAGTACAAGTTTTCCATCCAAGGAGAGACCAAAAACAAAGTAGCCGATATTGTTCACCCAGCATTTCGATACACCAGGAATTAAAGACATATTAAGCTACTTATGCGCAAAGATGCCAAAACATGCATGTCATCAGGACGGACCATATCATGTCCCATGCACCCACTCCATAACTTGAATTCAGCACTACAACTGCCACCTGGATCGACAGAAAATTTGACACATGAGCGTTAGTACTGCTGCAGACGCATGATGTGTGAGGCTAGGAAAGCGAGATCATACAGGTACGTTGGGCGAATCTGAACTTACCTAGGAAGCTGCTATCCCTAAACACTTGCTTCATGTTCCTCCAATTCATCCTATGAATGTCTGCCTGGTTTCACCCAACAAGTGGTAGTCCCCTGGTGATGGCTTGTATGGTCGCGTGAAAGTTTCTTCAGCCAAGTTGATGCCATCAGTCCAGTTCCCTTCAGAGGTAATCAATATTAGTCAAAAGCCTTCCGACAAATAAGGATATATGAAGCATAAGTCAAATGAGAGTTAACATTATCTTGCTGGCAAACCATTTACAATTTGTTACAACTAATATTCTCGTACAAAACCATAGCGACTAGCGAGTAAGAACATTCTATTAGCTACTAATCACAAATCTCACCCAGTAATAAGCCATCAGCAAAAAGTTAGCATATACAACACTCCCCAGTCAAGATTACTACTACCTCTGTTTCATAATATAAGATGATTTGGCAAACTGTTTTAGCTTGCTAAAACGATGTATATTATGGAACAGAGGGAATAATAATTAAGCATCAATTTATACACATATACACGTTGTACAACCAAAACATAATAAGTATGAAGCACTTCCATCATGGACCCCAAGTCGAAATGTTTTGACATTCTATGGCCATACTTAAGCACCGCAATGGAGCATAACCATGCTGAAGTAGTCTATGCATGAACTTTGAAAAATACTGAACAGCTGGCCTTAATAAAAGTTGGTAATTCTATCACCCTAAAGAATCACATTACATTGACAAAAGGCTCAGAGGAAAACTACAAATGGTAGAATGGGACTAGCCAGAGGCAAGAAACCATCATAATATCCAAACGAACAATATTGTTGGGGCAGCATTTATATTATTCATATACTGTACACTACAATACAAGCTAGAGCAGTGAAATTGGAAGGGGAATGAATTGGACATACAGCACACACTATAGATGAACATCAGAAACATTTAAACAAAAGCAAGTACATACCCACATTCTCTTAGTAACTGCACTCTCACCCATAAATTATCAGTGACAAGTAGCCACTTTGAAGATTACAATGCACGTACGGCTCCCCAAGACGTGAGCCGACTAACATGATTAGTATGATCGTCATTTTAAGGACCCCAAGCCAAAATATCAGTGCAAAACTATACTGAAGCAGTCCATGCATGAACTATTTTAATATAGTCAGCTATAGAAGAATATTGAAGAGCTAGCTTCAGATATTTATTTATTTTGATAAAGGGAATATCTAGCTTTAGATATAGAGAAGCCATATGGATTTTTAGGTAACATATGCAACTTAGTTAGATAGATGATGTTAGCATGGAAAGTTGCAAGTTTGACACAGTAGATGCAAGTTTCGGAGAACAAGAAATGACGGAACGGGACTAGTCTACTGTCTAACCAAAATACCCCTACAGGATACAAATGGCATATGGGCATCACGAAATGATCAATGATCGCCCACAGGCAAGAAACCTGCATAATATCAATAAAACAGTATCCTTTTTCTGTGTCACTCGTATAGCAATTGAACGCAACAGCACTACACGCAAACGGACCACCTAATTTGAAGGGGAAACAATAGGATATTCAGAGAAAACAGACGTAAAAACAGGGGAAATGGATGCTTGTATCATTACCTGAGGAGAGTGCCCGGGGTAACTCCCAAGCCCGAACGAAGCGGTTGGCGATTTGCAAGCTCGGCGGCGCAACCAGCCCATAGACCTTGCACTCCACGATCTTGCGAGCACGCAGGTTAACACCGAAGAGGTGCTCTTCCAGGAAGAAGTAGACCACTTCGGGGTTCTCGGGGTGAATCAGCGCGAGCGTGGGGATCTTGTTGGGCAGCCCGGTGGCCTTGTAGCTCTGATCGGCCCAGATCTCAGTAAACTTGGCCTCGTGCTCCAACGTCCACTCCGTGGAGTCCGGATCGGCCAGCGTCCACACGCTAATCGTCCGGGCACCGTTGCCACGAGCACGCTTGCGCATGTAGGTGTCCACGAAGCGCAGCTTGCCGGCGCTCACCCCCACGTAGCGGTAGCTGTCGGTGACTCCCCAAGCTTCCCTGCATTGCAGCACCTTTTCTGGCGGGAACGGGATGAACCCCAGAACCGGCTCGTCGACGAAAGGGTCGCAGGTGATGACGCCCCAGGAGAGGTCGACCCACCAGAGCCTCCCGTGGTGCGAAAGCACGCGGATGGGAACCCATGGCCGGGGTGGGAGCGGGTAACGGACGCGCTTCTCCACCCACTCCCCAACCTCCGAAGAGAAGCAGATGAGCGTGGCTTTCTTGCTGCCGATGATGGGCTGGAGCTCCGCGACCATGTAGTGGTCGCCGCCGCCAGGGGAGACGACAAGGCCGAGGTAGGCCTGATTCAGGATGGTTTGCTCGGGGTCGGGGAGCTGGAACGCCGAGGAGGTGGTCGCGTCGAGCACGAAGTAGCGCCGTTTGAAGAATCTCATGGTGGAGCTCTGGTTGCCGGGACGGTCGATGACTTCACGGGTCGGGGCGCAGCCCAGGTTGGCCTGGAGGAGGAGCAGGCCGGAGGGGTCGGCGGCGAGGACGAAGGGGAAGAAGTGGGGCGTGGGGGGCTCCGGAAAGACGCGCGGGGAGACGGTGAGGATCGAGACGCGCGGCGGCGCCGTGAGCGCGACGGAGGCGTCGCCGCCGTCCGCCGGCGTGGAGACGCTTGGGATGCTGCCTAGGATGACCCATGAAGACGACGGCGGCGTTGGCGAGGACGGAGAAGCCATCTGTGGAGTGTGGATGGTCTTGGGCTGGCAACGGAGTCGAGAAGAGCAATGGAAGAAAAAGCAGAGCTTTGGTGTTGTGCTCTGTGGAGGGGGTGGCGTGCTGCAGAAGAAGGCGCAGAGCTGAGATTGCAGGGGGGAACAGGGCGTGGCAGCCTTTTGGGTTTGAACGTTTTGTTGTCTTGTTTCTCTGGTGCTTTCTTTACCTTTTTTTTTCGGGGGTCGGTGCTTTCTTTACCTGGATAGAGCCACGGTTATTGAAACGGTTTTGAATTTCAGAAAATCGCAAATTGCACCATGTACATTTCGATTAACTTTCTACCAGGTTTTAATCATGTACTATTTGTTGGTTTAATATATGTGAATTTTAAAAAAAACTTTCTACCAGGTTTTGAAAATAAAAAACATTTGTAGGAATTGTGGCCGTGACAACCAAGTCATACTCATACCGGCATATACCTAATATATAATAGACACCAAGAATCCCCTCCAGTCCTGCGGCCACTTGCTCCTAATTGTTCTGGCCGTTAGATCGGAACGTTCAACGGCCCAGATGTGCTCTCCCGACCGAGTTATTGTTCATCCCCGAATTTTAACCAATAGCGTCGCGACACATCAGCCGGTGCACATCCGGTCAACCCGCACTCCAGAGTTCTACACGCGGAAAGACCTATTCGTAATAACTGAATTTCTTGCAGACATTTCTGCAAAAGTGTCAGGCAGAAATCACCTTCCTTCTCCCTCTCTGTCGCGCCGCCAGAACCGCCGCCGCCACCGACGCGCGGCTCCGCCGCTGTGCTGCTCCCCCTCGAATCCATGGATATGCTGGCTTGCGGCGTCCCTCCCTCTCCATCCTGGCCGGGTTTCGCGTCCCGGGACGCCGCCTATGCGTGGGAATCGGCCGCGCCACGCTCCGTGGCGGCCGCCACGTCCGCACGCCGTGGCCGGAGCTCCGCTGACTAATAAACGACGGTGCCGCCATAGACGCGTAGCCCGCGCGAGGCCGCATCTGCCGCACCCATCCACACCTCCGGGCTCTCGCCGGTTCGACGTCGGCGTCGGCGTCGCCGCGCGGCGGATCCCAGCCATCAGTGACATCATCATGACGCCCCAGTTGGTCCTGTCAGCGGATTTTCTTTAAAAGAATACCAGAAAATTATTAAACTTGCAAAATTAATATCTACATAAATACCGCTCCAAAAATTATAAAAAATACATCAAAATGATCACAGAAAAATAACCTAAATACTTAAGACATAATATAAACATATTTGGATATTTTTAAATAATGAATATTTGACCAAAATCAAAATTCCTTTGACGCAACAACCGATTAAACAATATCCATTAAAATATATGAACAACACATATAAGTAATAATGGCATACTGCAAATTTTTTTGTATACATCCAAACGGCAAAGATTTGGAGAAGACCAAAGCTCATTTCATGAGACTAGAGATTGAAATAAATAAATACTCACACAATATATTTCATCTGCTAATGCAAAGTATGGCAAACACAAACTTACTGTATGACGCCAAAAAAAATGTTACAATATTTTGGGCTGACTAATATTTGCGGCAAATCCTAATGCACTTCCTCTTAAGATCAATCTCTATCACATGAAAATGTCTCCATAAATACTCCCACAAACACAAATTCTTATTACTCATGCCATAAACCGAAAACTCAAATTTACATCTTCCAAAAAAATACAAAACTTTAAAATGTATTCATTTTGCAAAGGTAAAACCAATTCCAGTGTAAAAAAAACTCCACAACTTCAACAATTCTTCTGAACTGAACCTATTTTTCAACGCAAATTTCTTTCACAAACTTCGGTTTTCTTGAATACACCGGCGCGGCATGCCCGCGCCAACTCCACTAGTATAGATTATCAAAAATGAAATATTGTGTGTAGACCAAAGGAACAAGTAGGTCTAGGTATTGCGGTGGACATGAAGAACAAATGTCTCTTAAGCAAGTAGTTGTTCAAATTAATTAATGAACAAGGTGTATGGCAGGAGCTATTAACTAATAAGTACTTAGGTGGTAAGATGTTATCACAGGTACAATCCAAACCATTTGTCTCACCATTCTGAAAAGGCTTGATGAAAATAAAGGATGAATTTTTTGTGCGCGGAAAATTTATTACAGGCAATGGAGAACAAACACGTTTTTGGGCTGATGTTTGGTTAGGAAATACTTCATTAGCGGAAATATCCTAGCTTATATGCCATAGCTTCTAATAGAGAGGACATGGTGGCTGATGTGTTGGGATCGGTTCCCATACATCTACCTTTCTGGCAAATTATTTCAGGAATTGATAGATCTCTATGGCTCCACTTAGTACAAAGATTAATGCCAGTCACACTTACAACCCAAGATGACATTTTTAAATGGGGACTTACGAATAATGGAATTTATACGCTTAAATCTTATTATTCGGGTTTGTTAAATGGTCACACAAGATATTTGCGTAAATATCTATGGAAACTTAAGATCCCTCTGAAAATTAAGATTTTCTTATAGTTCGTAAGCAGAAAAGAATTATTAACTAAGGATAGCTTGGCTAAAAGACATTGGACCAGGTGCAAGAAATGTGTTTTATGCGGGTCAGACGAGTCGGTTGAGCACCTCTTTATTAAATGTACAATGGCTAGAGATATTTGGAGGATAATACATCCCGCCAACTTCCGTGGCAAATATGTTTGCTTCTTGGCTAAATGGAATTGATAAGGGTACCAAAACTCGGATTAGAACTGGTGTTGCAGCCATATTATGGGCTATTTGGAACTCTCGCAATGATATTGTCTATAACAAAAAACAATTTTCTCACTACTTGCAGGACGGTCTCCTGGATCCGCTTATGGGCCTATCTTCTCCCTGTGGATCAACGTGGCCTCATGGAGTCAGGATGTACCCGTATGATGTCAGTTGTGCCGACTATCTTCTGTCGGGCTGGGTGGCAACATTCTAGAAGAATAGATGTTTAGTATCTCCTTGTTTAAGTGGCTGATTTTTGTATTTACTTTGAGTGATCCATGAACTATAACTCTTGAATACTATTCTTAAATAATTGCGGTCGGCTGTGTGCATCTATTTGATGCAGAGGTCGGGGATCCACACCCCCCTTTCTAAAAAAAACACTCATACCGACATATTGTTCGAGCATCATCAAGAGAATACTCAAATCTTGGTCAGCCAAATTAGATATAGGCGAGAGTGGGTTGACTAATCTAAAACTATCAGATTTTTTAGCATTTGGATCGTTTAATCTAAAATGTGTGGCATTAGGACAGTTGTTAATCTTCTACATATTTAAGCAACTTCTAGGTTAAAAAACAACAATAAAAGCAAATCTTTAACAGTGAGTGAGGTTTCTTACGTTTTAATACCTCCATGTTTTAGTTTTCTTTGACACACCTGTATCTAGACATATTGTTTTTGTGAATCTTTCACTAAAACTGGTCTAGATATATATGGGTCAATAAAATTCTAAAAAGGTTTATATTAAGTAACGAAGGGAGTAGGTGGCTAGAGGTTCCTATTCAACCAATTTGGTGATGCTCTATTGTCATTGTTACCTTTGTTTGTTGGTGAGCGAAAACGAAAAATGAGAAACTTGTTGTGGGAGTGATTGCTCATCATGGACACGCACGAGCTTGCCCACTGACAGAGGCGGAGCGGCATGTAGCAGGAGGTGCTGCTGGAGCAGTACCACCGGCAGCAGGAGGAGGCCTACCAGTGGGTTAGGGTGGCCAAGCTCGCCGTGATGTCAGCCTGGCTGACAGCGGTCAAGCGGTGCCACCGTTGCGCCTCTACAAGGCCTCGGACTACGTCATCATCGAGTCATCGGATGATGAGGTGTAGTCTCCGGTGCCCAGCAACTAGCCGTGGTGTGACCCTAGTTTAGATCTAGTTTATTTTTCCTATTTTTACTAAATATAGAATGGCTAATTTGTGCCCACCCCTATATATGCAAATAGAGGCTCATTTATAGCCAGTTACTAATTTTTTTTGAGACTTGGGGGTTAGAAGACCCTCCAAGCAGTTTTTTAGAAGAAATTCGGTAAGTATAGGTGAGGGAGCGGACGCTAGCGCCCGAACTCGAGACCTCGTGGGCACAGGAGATATCGACGCCTCCTAATTGGCAAGGAAAAAAGGAAAATGTCGCGCTCTTTCGAGTGCGGTGGCCAGGAAAGCCGGACATGGACCGCCTCATGTCTGTCTGACGACACAAACAAACGAAACCCGTATAGATTTGTTGTTCGTTTACGTCAGTCACTTAGAGTAAATCGTTAGACGCAACCAGGGTCAGCCAAGAAAATCACCCATTCTTCAGCCTCTTGCGCCTCAGCTCCATCTCTCTGGACGCGATTGTCAAGAGACGGAACCTACTCCCGCTCACCTCCGTGGGTTGGACATATAACTCGAATTTTGTTAATCTTATTGAGCGCTTGGTATCTTGACTCGTCCGTACTTGACTCATCCGTACTTGACTCGTTATCTTAACAAACTGAGCAACAATTTTAGCTCGTTAATACTAATGAGCTTAACAATCAAACTAATGAGTTTTCTGAGCTACTAGTTAAGATCGTTAGCGTTGTGGCATCATGGCTATAAATCTATATGTTGTACCCCATCTAAGGATTAGCAAGTTAGTAATATTTATTTTCATTTTAGTGTGTGGAACTAATATGATGAGTTTGTGTACTTTGTGGTCGATTCGTCTTTTTGAAGTACTTATATATTTTTTTACGGCTGAAATCTTTTCAAATGCATTTTGAGTTTTTTACATCTTCTTAATGAGTTGCTTGTGTGCTTGCGAACGTCTAACTAACTGAGCCGAAATTTAGTTTCATCTCGTTATTCTTAATAAGCTTAACTATCCAAGACTTAATAATCTCGAGCCTTAATGAGCCAAGGCTTAACGACCCAAGCAGCTCGTTAGTCCAGCCCTACTGCGGACTGATAAATTTGTTTTTGCTGCAGTGGCTCAACAGTAAACAACTCAGGACCCTACTCTCGTTCCACACAGGTGACGATCAATATGGAATGGCTAGCAACAAGTCAAAGTTAGCATGGAACACCGATCGACTGCAGGAGAGAACAGCAGCAAATCACCCGAAGAGAATCACAGCTTGTCAGTTCAAAGAGTCATTAGAACCGGCTACCATGCACCAGTCACACCCTCACACTTCCGGTAGTAAGGGCATTTCGGTCCGGCGCTTTTTAGTCTTTACCACCGGCGCTAATCAAAACCTGGTGGGGGGCGATTTCACCAGCCGTTCGGCGCAGCCAGAAAAACACATGAAACATAAATTTAAAAATCCTTCTTTCCCACCCCAAAAAAATAGACCGAATTCGGCGATCAAACACAAAACACCACAGTTGGACGATTACGGCCGTATTCGGCTGTCAGACAGAGCCCAGCGCGGCGTCGACATCGTAGATGGATGCGGTGGTCGGAGGTGGCGCCGATCTCGGAGTGACATCCTCGGCGGTCTCGAGGTCGACGACGGGCGCATCATCCTCCAGGTCGATGGCCGTCGCATCTGTTGTGGTGTTCTTCGCCTGGGCGGTCTCGAGGTCGACGGCGGGCGTCGCAGTATTAGGCGTCGCAGCAGGCTCAACGTTCCGCGTCGCCGAGCTTGACGATCTGGTGGCCGGCCGGTTGATGTCGCTGAGGATGAGGCGACGCTGCGCCATGAACCATGCCCTTACCTCGGGATCCATCGCATCCGGATCGCCGCCGCCCACGAGGAATGCGAGGTCGCGGTTCCTCTTCTTCGCCACGGTGCCGGTCCTGAGGAGGTCGAGCTTGACCTTCGAGTTGTCCATGACCGCCGCCCACCAATGTTTGGAGGTCTCGTCCCTTTTTGCGGCATGGGCCTGGGCGTCGACGATGCAATTCTCGATTGACGCATGTAGCTTGGCCGCAGCCGACGCGGCCTCCCTCGCCGCTTTGGCTTTCTTGTTTCCCATTGGGGGACTGCCATCCGAAGCACCAGCAGCCGGCGCGACCGGGACATACTCCCTGCCAGCCTTCGCCAGCGAGCGGCGGCGGCGTGTTTCGGCCCACTTCTCACACCCCTCGATGATGATGAAGACGTGCAGGTACTTGAAGTCCGTCTTCTTGTCGTCCTTGAACGCCTCGAACATCCGGGCGAGCTCCATCTCCCGGTTCGCCCCGCTCTTCGGCCTGTGCTTGGCCTCCTCTTGTATGCCATGCAACTTGTTGCAGGCGGTCTGCATGAGCGCCCAATGGTTGGACATCGCCTTCTGGCCACGCTCTGTCAGGCACCCGGCGAAGTCGGGGTCGATCATGCAGCGCTCGTCGTACACAGTCTTGACGCGCTTCTAGTAGTTGTCCATGGCCTGGTTGGCGCCGTGGATCGTGTCCTGGGTGGTCTCCTTCCATGCCTCGGCGAGGAGGACGTCCTCCCGGCTCGTCCACTTGATGCAAGGCTCGACGGGCGGCTTTGGGTGCGCGGCCTGGGAGCCCTTCCTGGGACGACGGCCACCCGTGTCGCCTTCCTTGGCCGGCCCTTCGTCCTCGCCCTCGGCCTCCTCCTTCCTCGGCCTCCTCCGTGCCCTACGTCTCATCCCCTCCTTCCTCGGCCTCCTCCGTGCCGACGCCGCCGAAATCGATGCCGCCCGTCGAGCCCGTGGGAAATTCCTCGCCAGGTGCCGACATGAAGCCCGGGGATGCCGCCGCCGAACCCGTGGCGATGATCTCATCCATGCTCTCGTGGTGCATCCCGAGCATGGACCGCGTCCCGAAAGTGGGGGAGCGGCGCAGCGGCGGCGAAGGCACGTAACCCGGCGAGCCGGCGTACATCATGGACGGATGGTGGGGAAAGGTGACGTTGGGGTCAAAACCGCCGGCTAGTTCGCCGTCGGCGTACCTAGGCGAGGACCGTGGAGACACGCACCAGTGCGGCAACGGCGATGGAGATGCAGATGCTTGTCCCTAGCCGGTGAACTGGGGATGAGGATGAGGATGGGGGGACATGCCGCCCCTACGCTTTGCCGCCGGCGCCGCACACGACTTAGGGTATGGTACGGATCGTGTCCGAGTCGGATCGCAACCGACTTAGCGTTTCTGCCCTCTATAAATATATCTTGTAAGTCGCCTGTTGGGGTAAGCCACACATTGTAAACCCACGGCGTTTGTAACCTCACCCCGATATAGTGAAGTATTGCTGGCTGGCGCCCGTGGTTTTTTCCTCTCCTTTGTTTGGAGGGGTTTTTCATGTTAAAATCCCGTGTCCCCGTTGGTTTGATCGTTCCGCTCTTCATCGTTTCTTGCTATCTTCTATAACACTCTAGGTGTAGCTTCCGTGATTGGTTGTTGCAGTCTTCAGCGCCATCTCCCGTGCGTTGCTATGATAGTGTAAAGCAGACGACGTTTAGTCGTAAAGCGTTGACACAACACAAATATTATTATTACCCCATAAGTTATTTAGTCGCCTACAACATCATTAGTTTACCCATTTTTTAATAGTAAAATAACTTGACGAGTACAAAAAAATGTTGATACATTATTGTCTCTCATAACTTGATATAAAATTATCTCATGTATCACTTGGTATACATGGAAGATCTACATCTAGTAACCTCCTCTTCTGATTCAATATATGCAGGGTTCACCATGGCAATTGATTCTTTGCATGGTGTGTTATGCCTATACTCATGATTAGCTATAATTTGCTCTATTCTTTTTTTTATGTTCTGACTCCATATTTGCATATTTCTGCTTTTTTTGTGTGCATTTTTTTGCCTTCTGTTCAGGCTCTAAATCTGCATATTTTTTCCTGCCTTGTCTGTATCTTTTTTGCAACTTGGTTGAATCCTTACTTGTTTTCTTTTGCTGGTAGGCTTCACGACGCTTTTTCAATTTTTCTTGCTTTTTTGCATTGGTCATCCGTGCATACCTTTCTCGATCTTTTCTTCTTCGTTCTTTCTTAACATCTATGACCGGAGATTGGGTCACCAATTGCTGGCCCGAGTTTTCCATATTGTATAAATCTGTCATCAGTTAAAAATAATAATTAGATTTTACATCAAAAGTATAAGCTCCAGTTCGCATATAAGAAAGTATTGCCAATCTAGCCTAGTCGAGCCACGATCAGAAGTTGAGAACACGGCACATGACATTTGTGGTTTTGGATCGTTGGTTGCTCCTGCGGCGATCGGGTCGGAGCGGATAGTATCGCCGTATCGGCATTACGCCGTCGTAGTTTGTTGCTGTCACCCAGTGTCCGACGCGCACACGTTACCAAACCGAGTTGAGTTGTACTTTACAGTTTAGACACCTCTGCTCTCGCCGACTTCGCCGTAGATGAATTTTAGGTGACAAGCATCCATCTAATGCCTATATGCACGTACATAATTAGTAGGCCTGGCTTGGATGCTTGGCTCAACCTTTTGCATGTACCATCACTGCACCTCCAGAAGACGCGCCAGCTTGGTCGAACAAGCCCTGGGCCGTTAGCGCCATTCGCCGTCTCCGTCCAGACAGCCTCGTCCATGCACTCCGTTGGACGTTGCGCAGGGTAGTGCCCCCACCTTCTCCAGCGAGCAGCTAGGGCGCCAGGTCGCAGGAGTCAGCGCCCCTGATAGGTCGAGTACTTTCGATTCGGCGAGCAACGCACATACACACTTGAGTCCGTCGAGTGCTTGCACCCAGGAAAAGTGATTTGATTCCCGCGACCCGACACACGCGTGTTGTGATTTCTATTGTAAGACGATTTAGAGCGTACGTACTTGTAATATATACCCGGCAAGTCGATCGCCAATACGACTACGTGATGGAACCTGGCACGGGCTCTCCGTGTTGCTCACGAATCACGATTGTGGACTATGGGCTGTGCTTCTCAGCCCAACCAGCGACGTACGAAGCTATGGCGCGCTGCATGTTACAATATGGGCCCAAGACAAATTAGATCTATCGTATGTGAAACAAACTCTCTAACGCAGCAACATACGGAACAAAAATTAGCGACATATGATCGATAAAAGATCTATGATACACACGACGTACCAGTAAACGAACGGACGAAGTAAGAAACATAAGTCGTATTATATAGTAGAGATAGAGATATAATATAACAACTAGTTGTGTAATTTTCCTAAGAAAGATTTCTTTCTTTGAAGTATTTATCACATTATTTTATTATTTAAATATTTATTATTATATAATTATTTTTAAATAAAGTAATATTTATTTTATCATTATTTATTTTAATATTATTACTATACAATATAACCACTAGTTGTGTAATTTTTCCAAAGAAAGATTTCTTTCTTTGAAGTGTTTATCATATTATTTCATTATTTAAATATTTATTATTATATAATTATTTTTAAAATAAAGTAATATTTGTTTTATCATTATTTATTTCAATATTATTTTTATAGTTTAAGAAATAAATAAGTGTTTAATCATAATCGAGTGGTTAACATGATTGATAAGATTAAGTTCTCGGTTCTCTCTTCGTATCTAGTTTGAAAGGAAACTAAATGTTAAACGTGCTAGTGTTATAGTAATTTCAAGATGGGTGACCAATCGGAAAATTTGACAGTTCTCAAATAGATTAAGTGTATAAAGGTTAAATGTGTAGAGATTAAGTGTATAGAGTTAGACTAGAGATTAAGTGTGGGTTAGTGGATAGTTAAGTGAAAATTTTCGAAATTCTAAATATTATTTTTTTCTGAAAGTTTTAACAAAAATAATTATTTTGAAAAAACTTTAGTAGTACCGGTCGCTAACACCGA
Organism: Poa annua; assembly: GCA_026929855.1. Classification (NCBI taxonomy): domain Eukaryota; kingdom Viridiplantae; phylum Streptophyta; class Magnoliopsida; order Poales; family Poaceae; genus Poa; species Poa annua. Next base: position 27,277,206 of record CM049428.1, on the reverse strand, counting down.
CCGGTACTAAAAGTCTCCAGTCGAAACCTCAGTCCACGACCCCACGCGTAGGCCTTTTGTACCGGTCGCAACACGGTCGGTACTGATGTTTGGGGACCAACAGTCCCGTTTGAGCAGTACCGGTTACAAATCCGGTACTAATACCCCTCCCCGACCGGTACTCTTTTTCCACTAGTGAGTGCAACATCCATTGCTGGTTCTTTTTCCACTAGTGATTGCAACATCCATTGATTAACATCCATTGATTGATTCCGAGGCAAGCGGTGAAAAGTTCTTCCAGCGAAAAAACATGAAAGAACACAACTAAGTATGTAGCCGGCAGTGTTCCTACGGCATTTGACCATCTGATTCTGGATTTCTGACAGAGCAAGTTAAGCTACTTTGGGCGAAGATGCCAAAACGTGCAGGAAATCAGGACTGAACATAACTTGAACTGAGCGCTACACCTGGATCAAAGGAAATATAGAAAAGATCATCGGTACTATGGCTAAATTAGTGATCAAGATCAAACATATTGGGGATATCGAGCTCACAAGACTGTTAGCCGTAAATACTTGCTTCATGTTCCTCCATCAGTTCATCCGACGAAAGTCTGCATTGTCATTCCCACCAAGTGGTAGTCCCCTGGTGATCGCTCGGATGGTCGTCCTTTAGCTTTTTCAGCCAAGTTGATGCCCTTACCCCAGTTGTTCATTCCTTCAAATACAAACAACATTAGTCAATACTCAATCGACACAAGGGCTTCAAAAAATCTGAATATGGGCTGGCTAATTGACAAAATGGTTTATAAATTATTTATATGGGAAGAATAAATGGTAGTTAGTTCTCATGAACTTTGTTACAACAACTATTCTCTTATAACATGTAGCGGAGCGGGTACGTGCATTGTACAAGTAACAAGTAATCATCTCACCTATTGATAAATCAACAGAAAGAACCGTACGCAAATCTTCATCAAACGTTGTTCTAGTAGTCCCTAGTCAAGATTACTAAGCTGGTATCTCAGAACCAGTTTCTATACATGTAAAAGCTAGTTGTGCAACCATCTGATACAAACCATATAACCTCATGCGTGTCATTTTAGGGTCAATGCAAAGTTTGGAGTAGAATCTGCAGCTTCAAGCACAGGTAGAGAGCAAAATTTCAGAACTATAAGAGCATCTCTAACAGCTGCCCTATTTTAGCGCTCCGTGCCTAAAAACCGTTTTTAGGACACGAGAGGGCAAAAAAACAGTCTCCAATATCTACCCTATCATGTACCTTATTTTTGGGCAGGACTAAATTTTGATCCTCTTTGCCCCGCACCACCAACTGCCATGCTGGAAGCATTTCCACCCCCGACCCGCCATTTCGGCCGACCGCCGCCGCAGATTCGACTCGCCGCCGCCGCCCCCTCCTTCCCCGACCACCCCCGCCGAATGCAGCGCTGCTCCACTGCCCGTTCCCGCCAGGAATCGCTCGATCTCCGTCCTGCAGCCTGTTCCTGTCCGCAGCGCAGCCTGTTCCCCTCCGCCACGCAGCCGGATCTGTCGAGGCCGGGTCGTCCTCCGCGAGGGCTCTAACTCCGGCGGAGGAGACGGTCGCGGGCTTGGATTTGGAGCCCGCGGAGGCGAGAGCCCGGAGGGAGGCAAGGATGCAGTCGTCGGGGCGGAGGGAGGCGAGGATGGAGTCGTCGGGGCGGAGGGAGGTGAGGATGGATTCGTCGGGGCGGAGCTTCGAGCGGAGGGATTGGGCGTAGGAATCGATTCCTCTCCTTCCCCTCCGTCTGTTCATGCGCTCGATTGGAGCTTTGTTCCTTCCTGCGCTCGATTTGAGTAGCCGTGCTCGTCGGGGGCGGCCTGGCCGCGCTCGCCGGAGATGAAAGGGCTGCGGCGCGGCTTTCCCTTCTGGCGCTCGTGCGTAGGAGTAAGCGCTCACCGTGCTGGACGCCGGGCTGCTCCTGAGGCTAGCGGCCGGGCCAGCAGGAAGGAGACCACGGGTGCAGCTGGAGATCCTTGGTCGTGGTGGTGCTGGGGCGCGGAAGGAGACGGGGGATCCTTGCTTCTGTACTTGGTACTTTTCGTTGCTTTGTCTATCGAATTGCAAAAGCTAGCTGAGTTGTACTCCGATAAGAGCTGATATGATGGACAACACTACCGAATTGCAAAAGCTAGCTGATTTCTACTACTTCCCACCGTCGATTCATATAATATTTTTTGAAAGTAGATGGACAATTAACCATAGATGGACAACACTAGAGACTTGTAGATTGTGATGTTCAAATTCTGGTTCGTAGGTTAAATTGTGTTCGAATGTTCATGAAATATCTCTAAAATAGGTCATGTGATAGTGTAGCTGTTGGAGAGGTAGTGCCCTAAAATAGGGCAGCTGGAGAAGTGGAAAACTGCTCCGTGCCCTATATGTGCTGAAACAGGTGCCCTATATATGCTAAAACACCATATAGAATAGGACATCTGTTAGAGATGCTCTAACCACAAATCATCCTCAGTTAGACATGCATGAACTATTTAAATATGTAAGCTAATGATGAATACAGAGCACATAGCTCCAGATAAAGAAGCAATGACAATATATCCACGTAAGAGGCGTGTGATATGAAGTTGAATTTTATTTATCTATGCTGTTATGCTGACTCCGATCACATCAACAAGCACTTTACATTGATATAAGGCCCTTAAAAGGAATGGGACTAATCTATGTTATGAAATGCTATATGGGCATAGTAGAATGATCTTCCGGGGGAAAAAACCAGCATAATTTCAACAAAACAGTATTCATCAAGATACAATAGCATTACTCATATGGTAATTCAACGTTGGATGCTTGTAAATCACCTCAATCAAACAATGTGATGAATGGCAAAAAGAGTGTCTAAAAGCAAGGGCACTCCCACCCCCGCGTCGCCCTCCTCTGGCGACACGGAGGGAACCCTAGCCGCCGCCGGCCCTTGGGTCCTCCTCCACTCTCCCCCTCGCGTCGCCGCCGCCGGAGGGACGCCGGCGAAGCCGTGCGCGTCCCCGGGATGGTGGAGGCGGGGCGGTTCCTCTCGCGCGCGCGGCGACCGTGGAGCGTGCCTGCCGGCGCGGAGGCCGGTGGTGCTCAGGGCGGCCGGCGGCCCTGGAGCCCGGCCATGGCGGTGCTCGTCTCTGCCCGGCTGGGGGGTGGTGGTCAGTCTGATTCGGCCGTGGGGGCGGCGATGAGGACTGGCCGGCGGCGAGTTTCCCGAGGCTACACTTCAAGCTGCGACAAGGTTTGTCCTCGTTTCGGCTCTGTGCTGCGCCGGATTGCTCGGCCTGGAGGTGCGACGCTATCTCCGGCAGGGTCTGGTGGGTCGGCGGGCTTCGGCACGCGTGGCGGTGGCTTGTTGGCGGCTGATTCAGGTGGTAGGTGGCGGAGCACATCCGGGAGAAATCCTTTCTCTGGCTTGGCCGGAGCCGAACATGGTGAAGCCCGTGGGTGTCACGGACTTTCCTGAAAGCATTGTCGGGCGGTGTGCTCTCTCCTCCCCTGCAGCTTGACTCCGGAGGGAAACCTCAGGATCGGACGATGGAGGCGCTTATGCGTCTCTTACCTTCTTGGGGGCATCGTCTCGAAGTCGCCTACGGCCAGGGGTTCGGTGAAGGGGGCTTGGTGCCGGGCAGCGGCGTGAGGTCCAAGGGTGAAGTTTGGCAAAGATGACGCCTCGAGCTGAGGTCGGGTCGCGGCTGTTCTTCGGTAGTCGGTTTTCCCAGCGTGTGCGATGGGTTTTCTGCTTCGCTGTGTTGCTGTGGAGTCGGAGCTGTGGTGGACCGTGTCCAGGCGGCGACGATGACCGGCCGCTGGTGGTCTTGGTGGAGTGCTCGATCGGCGCAAGAACAACATAATTCCCTTTTGAAGCTCGTTGTCTGAGTTGGAGTTGTCTCTCCTTGGCGCGTGTGGTCAATTGGTGGCATAGGCCGGCATGGGCTCGGCGCCGTCTATGTGGCTCTGTTTGGGAAGCTGCTGGGGAAGTCGGAGTCGCTGGCTCGTGGAGGAGTGATGACGATGGATCTTCGTGGCAACCTCGACGTGGTCCCATTGTGTGTTTGTGCTTCGTGTGGGTAGCCGGGTTGGCTGTGGTGGTGTGCCTAGTGTGGTCGTGTTCCATGACGGCATTTGTGCATTGTACGGGTTTTCGGTCGGTTCCCCTGCAAATGAACCGGTCAATTCTCTTCTACTTTTTAAATAAAATGAGCCAATGTTGCCCGTTTTGTTCAAAAAAAAAAACAATGTGATGAGATCATGAGAAGGAACAAGCAATCAATCAGTAAGACTGGTGAAAATATGGTGAGGGAATCAAGAATATGCTTTCTGAGCGGTCACATATTCCTCTTACCTATGGTTTAGCACTTTAGCTAGCATAAATTCAAACCAAAAGTGACCTACAGGAAATATCTAGGCAATAACATGATATTTGCAATGAAGTACAGAGCTAGCTAGTACACACACGACATCATCTAATTTACACATCGACAGAACAGAAATTCGAAACATACGGAGGTGATGGGGTTGCATTACCAGAGGGGAGTGGCTGCGGCAACTCCCAAGCGCGAACGAAGCGCGTGGCCATGTAGCAGCTGGGTGGCGCAACCAGCCCATACACCTTGCACTCCACAACCCGGCGGGTGCGCACGTCGACGCCGAAGATGTTCTTCTCCAGAAAAAAGTAGACATGCGGGGGTTCTTGGGGTGGATGAGCGCAAGCACGGGAATCTTCTTGGGCATCCTGGTGGCCTTGTAGCTCTTGTCGGCCCAAATCTCAGTGAAGGTCGCCTCGTGCTCAAGCGTCCACTCCGTGGAGTCTGGATCGGGCAGCGTCCACACGGTGACCTTGGGAGTGCCGCCGCCGCGAGTTTCGTGTCCACGAACCGCAGCTTGCCGCCGCTAACCCCCACGGAGCGGTACATGTCAGTCTCCCCCCAACCTTCTCTGCACTCCAGCACCGTTCCCGGCGGGAACTGAACAAGGCCCAGGTCCGGCCTCTTGGCGAAGGGGTCGAAGTTGGTGACGCCCCACGAGAGGTCGATCCACCAGAGCCTCCCCTGGTGCGAGACCACGCCGATGGGAGTCCACGGGCGTGGCAGGATCGGATAATCGACGTGCTTCTGGAACCACTTGCCAGTCTCGGAAGAGAAGCAGAGGAGCATGGCTTTCTCCATGCCGATGATGGGCTGGAGCTCCGCAGCCATGTAGTGGCCGTCGCCGCTAGGGGAGACGATGAGGCCGAGGAGGGCCTGGTGCGCGATATTATAGGCTGGCTCGGGGTCGGGGAGCTGGAAGGCCGAGGAGGCGGTGGCGTCGAGGACGAAGTAGCGCGAGGTCCAGTATTTCAAGAACGTGGAGTGGCTGCGGCTGCTGCGGAGGATGGTTTCTTGGGTCTCGGGGCAGCCCAGATTGGCCTGGAGGAGGAGCAAGCCGGAGGGGTTGGTGGCGAGGACGAAGGGGAAGTAGTGGCTCGCGGGGGATCCGGAAAGACGCGCGGGGAGACGGTGAGGATCGAGACGCGCGAGGGAGACGTCGCTGCCGTCCGCCATGGCGGAGACGCGCGGGATGCTGCCCAGGATGACCCACGACGAGCGTGGCGGCGGCGCGGATGAGGACGCCATTTCGCCTTGGCTGGGCTCGCAACGGAAGGGAGGAGCGGCCTGTGGCCTGCTGCGGAAGCGGGGTGCAGTGCAGAGCTGCCGGGAACAGAGGGGCTGCCAGCCTTTGATGTTTGAACGTCTCGTCTCTTGGAATGCTTTGGGTTGTAGTCAAAGTCCATCTCTTGTCGTTTGGCTCGGGATCCTTCCTTTCCCTTCGTCCCGATTAGAGCATTTCCAACACACCCGTTATGATAGCGCGCGCTTTCCAGTTTACAACGCGCGGTAAAAAAAATTATCTTCACCGGAAGCTCTCTTTTGTCGCGCGCTAAAACAGCTTTCCACCGGGCGCTTACAGCAAATGCACGCGCAACACCAGATTTGAAGATTAAACAGGCACCAGAAAATCAAATAAAAATGACATAGAAAATGCTACATATGATATTTCATAGATTGAAACTATAGTTCGAACCATTACAATGCTACGTTGCTACCCTAAGGTGATAGTTTGAACTATTACAATACTAGATTGATATGTATAGTTCGAACGATAGAATATTTCATATTTTTAAGAAGGCTACGTTGCTAGTCGACGCTCTTCCTCGTTGAGGCGGCCCCCTTCCTCGTTGATGAGGTGTTGTTCCTCGGTGAGGAGGCGTTGTTCCTCGTTGAGGCGGCGCAGTTCTTGTCGATGAGGCGCCACCCCTCGTTGATGAGGCGCTCTTCCTCGTCGAGGCGGCGCCCTTCCTCGTCGATGATGCGCTCTACCTCGTCGATAAATCGGCGGCGCAGTTCTTCGTCGATGAGGCACTATCCCTCCTGATGAGGCGCTCTTCCTCGTCGAGGCGGCGCCCTTCCTCGTCGATGATGCGCTCTACCTCGTTGATGAATCGGCGGTGCTCTACGCCATTGATGATGGTCGGCGGCGGTGCCAGGTCCTGCGCCTGCTGGGTGGTGTGGGCGTCGTCGAGGTTCATCGACTGGTGCCACGCCGCCGCGTCGTACGACCGTGTCGCAGAAGTGGAACATGGAGTTCCCCTAGAGCTTCCCAAGTGGGTCCACCGCTTGTGGGCCCAACCCCAAGACAAGCAAGGCCAAGGCTCACCGCGAGGCTTGGCGGGTGAACCATCACCGCCGGCACCCCGACAGGTTCGCAGGGCCCCCGGGTCCCCTGCACCACGAAGCTGAGAGAAGACCCCGGGAGGTGCGAGCCCCGGCTCCCTCCCGGGTCCAAGACCGTACAAGGAAAGGATAAGACTTCCATCTCATTCCGGAAGGTAGTAGAAGGCGCAAGAAGGCATGGGAAGCAACCCGCAGCCAAGGGACACCACCTACCTGCTGTCAGCCCCTGCCCGCGGCTTTCCCCAAAAGTGGAAGATATCTTACCAACCCAGCAACGGATACTTGGAGGAGAGGAGGCCACGTCGACGTCTCCACCATGGAGAAGGGTTGCCTCCCGCCAAAACCCCTCACGCTCCTCGCATGACCTATGTGGGATCCCCTTTCCCTATAAAAGGAGGACCAAGGCCATGGCGAGGAGGAGGTCAGACTCAGGACCAACTCGGAACCAGCTAAGGTCAAGCTAGGCTAGATAGAGAGATAGAGAGAGAAGGAAGGAAGGTGATCTCCTCCGGGCAAGGATCTGTCCTTCTCCTTCCTCTTGTTCGGGCCACCTTGTCGGGTACCCCGACGAGCACCACGATTGTAGCCACACCATGTTCCGCTCATCTATCCAAACATTCATGAGTAGGGCTTTTAGTCTCCGGGCGACATGAACCTGGGTAGATCCTTGTGTGCTTTCCTTGTTCGTTCACCACGTAGGAGATCTTGAGTACGATTGAAGGGTTCACCAGCGATCGTCCTCCGGGAGACGTTTCTAGCCTCACAATCAGTCTTCCCCTAAAATACACTAGTATGGACTAGAGTTTTTTGTTTGGACAAAAATAGTGTGGTTGGTGGGCGATATTTGGGGATTATCCCCTCCGAACCCCGAAAATACCCAGGAGGTAAACATATTAGTGGGGATTTTTTTGGGATTTGGGAGATTCCCCTCCAAACACCAAAAATACCCCCGAGGTAAACAAGGCCTTAGGCCTCTCAGTAATGACCGGTTACAGATTCGAATGCAGATGTAAGGGCATCTTGAGAGGCCCCACGCATTTTGGATCCAAACCATGTCCGATTTGGTCTGCTTGCATCGGGCCTCGGACAGGAAATGGGTGATGTTCACCCTGATGTCCGTATGGGTCACGCATTAGGGCACTTCCAACGGTCCTCCGCATCCGACTGTGCCCTGTCTGAAGTTGTACGAACGGAAAAATTAGACCCTCCAATGGGCCGACGCAAAAGGACACTTGTCTGTGTGGACAGCTGTGACGCCCTAAAATCGATACTATGTAGATTTAAGCGATCCCGCCGAAATCCGCATAATAACGATTTTAGGTCGCTCACCAGACATAATGTGCACGCCGAAACATGCACATTATGTGGGTGGAATTGTGATAACATTACAACAGTTTCGATACATCCACAAATACAACAAAGATATAATTACAGCAACGACTCGAACGAGTCAAGATACAAAAGATACAATACAAAGATACAAATGACAGCGGAAGCAAAAATAGTATCTGACTACGGATAAGATGCAAAATTGGACTAAGAATTCTGAAGATAAGCAATGGCGCCATATCCCTGCCCAGCCAAGCCGGAGGGATTCCCAAGCTAACGTCGTCAGACTTCAAACCTGTTAACTGCACATAAAGCACATCCCAAAAGAGGGTCAGGGCACTCCCTGGCAAGCAAAACCGACTTGCCTACTTTCTACACCATCTCCCAAAATATAGGGGAGGTGGACTTAGCGGCAGCAGCACTAGCAACCTAAAGAGACACGCTACAACTTTCGTCTAATCAGAGAGGGATAAGAGAGCGCATAAGATAAACAACTACAACTAATACCAAACATAACCCATTCTCGAATTAACCCCCTCAACCAAATATGAGGAAGCAATTCGGGAAACTCACACGTTGAACAATTTTAATTATAATTTATTGTGACAGTAATTCTATATTACTAGTCAATTTAATTAACATTAATTAGGTGTAAGTTGTCTAGATCTTGTTAGCCAGCATCATCACCAAAGTCGTCCATAACCGTGGACACGGCTCATCGATAAGATTATACCCTGCAGGGGTGCACTACTGTACCCATACTCGCATGATCAACCCAAGCAAGCATCAGGGCTTCTCAACACGACTTATTCCTTCACTACAGCAAGTCCAAGTGCCACCCATATGAGTTGTTACCCGCGTCAGGAGTCCGGCCGAATCTCAATTGCGGACTCATTAGTTTGTGTCCACGCGCCATGCGGCTCAAACCACAGTAGGAACTGTCCGCTTCGCGCGCACCACACCTATATGACCCCCCGTATCACATACCCTCTCATCATCATCATTATCATCATCATGCACCTGCATATGAGCAAATGGAAAACCCGAACTAGCTGCGGCACATGGACAAGCTGTAGATCCGTTCAAAGTCGAGGGGGGCTCCATTGGGCCTCCCACAAGTGGTTAGTGCGCTCAAAATTGGATCCGAGGACAAAATCTCAGTTCCTAGGTCTTCACTGAGCAGAACAAAGCACCTCGCAAGGCCTTCCGCCTGGTGCCTTATCTTTTAATTATAATACCCATATAAGACAACATTTTATTAAGGTAGAATAATCTATCATACTAAGTAGATGAAACATAAGACCAACAGACGACTCGCACAAACAACTCTAAGCATGCGCTATGACTCGCAAGGCCAACAGATAAACATGCAACGGGTATTAGGTTGTGGGGACAAAGCTGTATGGGCTGCAGGATAAACATGTGATGGGATCGCAGTTCAAGAATCGATAACTAGGGTAGCAGAGATCAACGACAGGAATGAAAGACAATGTATAGGTAAACAAGCAAACTTTGCTTGCCTGGAATCCCGCATGGAAGCAGATCTTGTCGTTGCTCACACATCTCAACGTCTTATCCGCGAAGAAGCAACAAACACTGGAAAGCGTAAAAGATGCATTTTACAACTACGGCAAAAGATCCAGCATGATCATATGAGAAAGATGCATGGCATGGCAAGATGCAATACACTGCAGGTAATCCAAATTAAGCGGGAAAGCATCCCGGCAATTAATATTTAGGTGCAAGTTATTTATTTACCAGCAATATTAAATGTTGGTTAACATGGCAACACATGGCATGGGTGATGTAATTAAATTAAATGGAATAGGGCAATTATTAAGTAAAGCCCAACACATTCCATATTTAATTATATAGGTGCAACAAATAAATTACACTAAGCAATTAAAATAAAAGATGCAAAATGGCATACAAATGGCATATTAATATTCATTACATTTTTCTGATAAATAAACATATAAAGATTATTTTATTTGGAGTTATAGAATAAAAGTTATTAACATTTTAGTTATAGGGTTCTTTCTGCAAAAGACAGGGACCTGTCTGTGATTGAAAATGTTCTGGTTGAGGGTTTAAAACGTAAAACAGGAAGTGCAGGGGCTTCTGTGTAAAACTTGCAGCACAGGGGATCTTCTGGTCTTTTGCTACCGCGCCTGATTCCAGCCAGAGAGGCTGACGGGCGGGGCCCGTGCGCCTCGCTGGCGTGTGGGTGTGTGGACTGGGTGCTGCGGGCTCCCGCGGTCACTGACCGGTGGGGCCCGCGTGTCAGTGGGTGGAAAAGAAAAAGGGTGGGGTTTTCCGGGGAGCTGGGGATCGAACCCACGATCTCGTGCTAGAGAGCGATGGCTGCGCTAGCCACTAGGAACGGGCGGTGTTGGTGTTAGGTACCGCGTTACACCGTTTTTAAAAGGAAAACACAAGCGAAAACGACTGACGAAACTGAATATCTCCGATGACAGATGCACGACGGACTGAAAACAGACGCCGACGGCGACCGGGAGTGCGTGCGGGTGGGCGTGGTGTGTGCGTGTGGCGTCACGGGGTTGCGGCCAGTGCGTGCGCGTCCTGGGCGCACGGAGGCGAAGTGGGAGATGCGGGGAACTCGTGCTCGTTTTCATCCGTGCGTGACACGGCCGTGCGCATGCCGACATCGGCACCATCGGCAAGCAGCTCTAGGTGTACAAACGGAGGGGGAAAGCGGAGGAATGGGTGCGTCTCACCGTGAGGTGCTTGGTGGCGTGAGGAAGGAGGCCGGGGCGGTCGGAGATGAGTGAACGGTGCGGAAGAACCGGCGGGTGCGCGGCGTTCGGTGTCGAGGAGCCGAGCTCGCGCGGCGTCGTTGGGGATTCCCGGGTCGAGATGCTCGCCTACGAAGGATAGGGACGAGGTGGCGCTGCTCCTGGCGCGAGGGAGAGGTCGTGGAAGCCGAGGTTCATCGACGACGAGCTCCGGTGATCTTTCTCTCGGTGGCAGAGAGACAAAGGAGAAAAACAGAGATGGGAGAAATAGGGGGGTGGCGGCGCTGCGGAGGGGGAAGGAGGGAGAAGGCTAGGGTTTCCAGATGGGGAGAGGGTGCGGCTAAAAGGAGAGGAGGGGAGTGGTTGGGAGGAGGGGCTCCATGGTCGAGCTGGAAAGGTGCCTTCTCCTCTCTATCTCCGTACGAAGAAGAAAGGGACAGAGGAGATGGGCTTAGGTGGTAAGTGGGCTTCGCCCCAAGTTTTATTTTTTTTCTGTTTTTGTTTTTTACCTTTTTAATTCTTTTCTGTTTTTGCATTTAAAACAAAATAGAAAAAGAATTTGTATAAATAAACTTTACAAAATAGTTTTAGTTTAAAATGGGCAATTTAATAAACTAGTTTTTATAATATTTGCAAAAGATTTAAAATACACATTTTAATTAATTTGAAATGTATTTGAAATCAAATTGTGTGATTTAAATTTAAATGCAAAAATTAAATGAAGTGACAAATGCATGATGATGTGATGACATGATGATGCAAGGAGAAAAACAAGAAAAACAAATTGGGGTTAAAACCCGGGGCGTTACAACAGCGAAACCGGACCAAACCTGGCCCAAGTTTGGTCTAAGTTTGCAGGAGGCACAGACATGACGCATGAACTCCCTTCTCCGCCCCTGACCTAAGCGCCAGCGAGAAAGGCCGCTTCGTCTCTAGTCCTATCCACACCCCAATCCAGCCGCCCCAACGCCACCAGCGCCGTCCGACGATGAAGAATCCTTTCTGGGCCGCGTGGAAGGGCGACCGGAACAACCACGAGGCGTCCAACTCTCGTGCTCCAAGTCCCCGTGTGCCTTCTCCTGCCCGCGCTCCACTAAGGCTTCCTCCACAACGGGCTCCCGCTACCGCCGTCGATGCGGAGGCTGCCCGCGCCGCTCACGACGCGCGCTGCACGCGCTTCTGGTTGGACGTGGCCCGGATCTACTGGGAGGTAAGGCAGCCAATGTCGTGGAGCGATGCCCACCTCCTTGAGGGGTGGAACCTCAACAGACGGCGCATCCCCGTGCCTCCAGTGCCGCGCACCGGCCGTGAGCGCATAGACGAGAACCTCCGCCGTCGGGCGCTGCTGCCCCCCGACCTTGTTCACGACCGCGCGTACGCCATGAACAACGTCCTCTGAGACCGCTGGTTCGAGCTGGAGCACGACCACCGTCACCGGCTCGCGTTCGCGGTGACGGTGCCGGAGGATTACCAAGGCCCAACCAAGGTCGGTTCACTAGCTCTCATCGGCCTCGAGCCAGATGAGGGCTAGGACTCGACCGGGATTTCGAGCACTGCGCCTGAACCTGGGTAGATCCTTGTGTGCCGCCCTTGTTCGTTCACCATGTAGGAGATCTTGAGTACGATTGAAGGGCTCACCGGCGATCGTCCTCCGGGAGACATTTCCAGCCTCCTTTGCGCCCCATACCGAATCTACAAAGGGGGTGCCTCGCATCCCCGATGTCCGTGCTTCGAGACACGACATCTGACGCGCCAGGTAGGGGGCGCAAGCACTGGATTCATTTGGATCTCAAGCCGCAGCGAGTTCTTCTTCGTCAAGATCCTCTCCGAGCTCTTCGTCGTCGAGTTCTTCGTCATGATCTGCAACGAGTTCTTCATCACCAAGTTCTTCTCCGTCAAGAACCTCATCGACGACAAGAGCGGCATCAGAACTCGCGTATCTGAGCAATGTCTCCTCTTCGCACGAACAAGAAAGGAGTCTCCCCCGGCTACCGACTGACGCCATGTCGGAAGCCGGAGAGGATTCTGGAGAGAGCAGGCTCGGCAGACAAACCAGCAGGCCCGGGGGCTGAAGGAGGCGTTGGGAGCCACACGAGCGCTCCTCTCCTACCCTTCGGACCTCTGCAAGACCGACCCTTGCGCAAAGGCATGGCTGGCCAGCCTGGCGGGTGTGTTGAACTTCGCTCTACAGTGCTACGATCCTCCCGGCACCACCTCTGCCAGCAACGCTGGCGTCGCTAGCAACGCCGGCACAATTGAAGTAGACATTGTCATCCTCGAACCTGAAGTTGGTGCCGCCGAAGCCGAGCCGCTGCCTCCAAGAGAAAGGCAGACTGAAGACTCTCACGGCAAACATCCCATGGAGCAGTTCGAGGACAACGCATGCCAGAGTTCCAACCCTCGACTCCGCTCTCGAGAAGATATGGAAGGGCAGGCCAGCGAGCACCTCATGACCTGCTGCACCCCGTTCCCGGCATCGGTCTACGACCTTTATCGCCTGGTGCAGATGGATGGCGAGGGGTTGCGTCGTTTCGTTTGGAGGTTCCGGGCGGTCGTGGATAGGATTCCCGCCACGGACTTCCCGGAGCACCAAGTCATCATCCTTTTCCACCTGAATGTACGCAACATGAGAATGCGCGCAAAGATGGGCAGTCAGGTGGTCGCTACCCTGGAGGACCTATGGGCGATGGCTGACTGACGCGATCGGGCTGAGGAAGCCGCCATCGCCCTAGCGTGTGCGATACAGTGAGATCTACAACATCTTGTACATGGGAACTGCGGCAAGATGTGCCTGGAAGCGCCCTACTGTTTTTCAAGAACTTCTATCATGAATAAAAGATAAGTTGTCCCGAAAACCTACCGATCTCTCGTAAATCGTGTTTTTCCGTGGTTAAAATTAGTGCAAAACCGTTGCGAAGTACGCTAGCAGCTAGCGCATGCTCGACCATCAAATCGAGCGCTCGGGGTAGCGTCTCCCAGGGGTAGCATGCGCTGCGCAACACCAAAATACCACTCGGGGACGGGCTTACCACCAGAGTGAGCGACCCTCTTCTCAGGTATCTGTGAGGCTTGTGAGAGCATGCCTGATCCGTCGGGGCCTCACTTGCATGCCTGCAGGCCCAAAAGGGGTCCCTGAAGGACTTGGAGAACGGCTGAGTCGCCGGCAGACAAGTTAAAATCACTTGGGGAACACGACATAGCAAGCAAAGTCATTAAGTTCTAGACTGTTACAATAATGCTCAGATTGTAGCAAGAGGAACTAATGGAAGGTTTATCATTTCTTGGCAGCAGAATGACGGGGGAACTCTCTCCCAGCCACTTTAGACGCGTGGGTCTTCATCGATTGGCGAGTCTCGGCGGAAGGGGACGCGGTAGCCCAGTCAGGCATGGCCATGGATGGGTTGGCCTCGACAATCATTGCATCACGAAGGACGCCGTGTGCATGCTCACCGGGTACTTGTCGTTCACCAACTGAAGGGCGAGCAAGTTCTTGGCGGGCGCACCTCGTCGTCCGCGTCGTTGATAATGTCGGCGAAGGCGCGCATGCTCCTGTGCTCCGCGGCAAGGGGGGCAGGAGTAGGTTTCCGGCGTAGCTGAGACACCCGGTGACTGAGGCTCCCGCGGGCCCCGGTAAGCAAAGCAAGGTCCTCCTTGTTCGAAGTCTGAAGAGCAGCCAGCTCACTCGATGCTCGGTCGTAAAGGCCGGACAAAAGCTGGTGCTCCTCCTTCATCTTCGCCACCTATTGGTCCAACCTCCGCTGGGTATCCTCCAGAGCAGAGATCCTCCGACCGTCTTCCTTGGATTTTACCCAGACATGCTGCAGGCTGGCTTTCTCCTCTGCCAGCTCGCGCTCGAGCGCGTCCTTGATCTGACCCGCCTCTGCCAGCTGGACCTCGTGAAAGTGGAGGTTAAGGTCCGCCAGCCCAAGCTTCTCCTTAAGATCGGCGATAACCCCTCTCTGGGACTCGACCTCTTGCTCCAGCTCGTGCCTCTCGGCGCCGGAGATAGCTGGCATCCAGGCTAGGGCCCAGAGCCGTGAACTCAGCCGCATCTCCTTGGCGGCCAGCTCGTCCGCCTTCAGCTTCTCCCTGTTGACTCTGTCGGCTTCCGCTTTCTGAAGTCGCTCAATCAAGATGCGCAGCTGTCGGAATTGGCGGTCGAGTTTGGCTTATCCTTCCGCCATCCTGCCCACTGCTTCGCCAACTTTCTTCTCCATGGAGGCTTCACGGGTGCGGACCTCTATGCTCAGAATGGCCAGCCCACTCAGAATGGCCTCCATGGTGCTCTTCACACAGATAACGACCTCTGGGGAGGACCCGGAAGCAACGCCCTCGACCTGGCTTCCCGGGATCAGGCTCTCCCGGATCTTCTCCAGTTCCGCCAACTCTTCGCTGGCTCCTGAGTCCAGCGAGTACTCCATGAACGTGGACACGTCAGAGCCGAAGAGTGATCCCATGGATCGCGCATCCGGCACGAACTCCCCGACGATTATCTTCCCCCCTACCTCGACGCTTGGGGGTTGATGAGCAGGCGGCGTCCCGACGGCGCCCTTCGGTGCACTCTACGCCACCTCTCAGTCGTTAGACAGGGTCCCGACCCCGGCGAAGGCACCAAGGCCTTGGGGACGAGCCGCGTCCACCGCCGAAGTATCTGAAGACAGGACGGCTGCAGTGTGAAGACGACGTGAACTCGAAGAACAGACAAGGTTAACCCGAAGGGATCGGCACTTACTCCCAGGCTCTGGAACTGGAGCCGTCCGGGCTCATACATCAATGGAGATGATTGTAGCGATGATGCTCCCCACTCCACTCCCTCGGCGGTCACCCTCAGCCATGATTGTGTCATCCTCCGCACTGTTGCGGGGCCTTTTCCTCCTCCACGGCGATCTGCTTCCCCTGCACATCATCAACAACAAGCCCTTCCGGGTCAGATCGCGGAGGCACAAGGCCCAGGAAGCTCAATCGAAGAAACTTACCCCCTGGAGCGTATGCTGCTCAGTGGCGCGGGTAGTTCTATGGACCCGTGGAACGAGCCCGGCGCTACTCGCTGGGTGTTGGCGGCAGATGGGGAATCAGGATCCACATCCATGGCCGCCTCCTCTGCTCCGATCCCCGACCGGATGGGAGCGGAGGACACCGCAGCTTCAAGATCGGGAACACCGACTGCTTCATCGTCAACTCCTCCTCCTCGGTGCCGTCATCACTGCCCCCTCGACCGGCGCCGCGCTCGTCGCCTTTGTCACCGCCATCACCCGAGCCCGCGGCGTCTCCGTATGTGTCGCCAAGAGAATCCTCGTCGCTCGTTGACGACTCCTCATCATTTTCTTTGGTGAATTGGACCTTGGACCGACGGCCTCGGTCCTTGGGAGCCGGACCATGGTCCTCCCAGCCCACGAGGCCCGCGGCATTGAAGATGGGAATCTCGCCAAGAATGTCGGCCTTTCGTGGATCCTCGCATAACGGAAGAACCCCAACGGGCAGATCAAGTGAAGGATTGGAAGAAAACATCTTCGAGATGTTCTTCCGGACCTTGTCCATTGGCATGTCCGGTGTCCTCAGGCGAGCGGTGTCTTGGAGACCCCGGAAGTCCCACGATGGATGCGCTCTCTTCAGCAAGGGGGCAATCCTGTTGCGGAGGAACTGAGTGACGACAACGACACCTGTCACCCCTTGGTTGCTGAGGTGCTTGAAGCGGGCCACCACCATCGACAAGTTACTGTCCAGGCCGCTGAGGTGACCCTAGGACTCCAGCTTCTCTGGGAGCTCTTTCGGCTCCTCCCACAGCAGCTCGGCCTTGGCGATCTCCACCAAGAACCACTGGTCCCGCCATTGGTCCCACTTGGACTTGATGCTCATCTTGGGATACGACCCCTAGAGCATCAGGCGGGAGCAGTACGTGACGTCACCAGATATCCACCTGTTCTCCCCCATACGGGGGTAGACGAAGTGGCGGAGGAGGGCGACAGATGACATCACTCCTACGAAGGCCTCGCAGAAGTGGGCGAAGACCGCCAGATCCAAGACGGCGGCCGACGACAGGTGTAGGAGCTTCAAGCCATATGACTTCAAGACTCCAAAAGGAAATCAGAGAAGGGCGGCACAACCCCCATCAACATGAAGATGTCGAATATGGGGATCTGGCCAGGATCCCGCACCGTGGAAGGGGAATGGACGATTGTCGCCGCTTGGGCGGGGACGTCCCCCGTGGCATCGTACGCCATGACACCCATGTGATCGGCGGCGCGCATCTTGCTCGCGTCGCCGGCGTATTTGCTTTCAAGCAAGGCCTGCCTCCGACGGAGATCCGCCTTGGTGGCGTTCGCTTCTGCTCGGCGGATTTGCTTCGCAGATTTGGTGACGGGCCGCCGGACTATTGCGGCTGCGCCCTCAGGTTTCTTCTGCCTGGAGTTCTTGGTGCACACCATCACGGCAGCGGCGCATGGAAAAGGGGCAGAGCAAAGTTGTGGAAGCTGGGAGGCGGCAAGTGGAATGGACTGGTAGCAGCACACGAAACCCCAAGCAGCTAGCTAAGAAGAGGAACCTCGCACATCACGTCGCGACCCTAATACTCCGACAGGCGCGGGGATCGAGGGGACGTGCGGACTTCGGCGCGACCCAACCGCTGGCGCACGGCCCCGTCCAAACCCCGCACGAGTCGCAACGTGCGACACGACTCGGCCACGTCTCAGGCCCGCGCCAACCGCAACAGGTGGCATGACGCGGTCGCACAGAACTCGGGGGCTCGCATCTACCTCAACACGGCTGGCCCCGCAGGCAACCAGGCACCGGACCCACTTTGACCTTTTTTGTTCATCGCCTCGACAGCCTCCAAAGATCGAAGCCACCGGAACCATGCCCGGGGGCTACTGTTGCAGTAGTGGAACATGGGGTTCCTCTAGAGCTGCCCAAGTTGGTCCACCGCCTGTGGGCCCAACACCAAGACAAGCAAGGCCAAGACTCACCGTGAGGCTTGGCGGGTGCACCATCGCCGCCGGCACCCCGACAGGTTCGCAGGGCCCCCGGGTCCCCTGCACCACGGAGCTAAGAGAAGACCCGGGGAGGTGCGAGCCCCGACTCCCTCCCTGGTCCAAGACCGTACAAGGAAACGATAAGACTCCCACCTCATTCCGGAAGGTAGTAGAAGGCGCAAGAAGGCTTGGGAAGCAAGCCGCGGCCAGGGGACACCACCTACCTGTTGTCAGCCCCTGCCCGTGGCTTGCCCCAAAGATTGCAGAGATCTCACCAACCCAGCGATGGATACTTGGAGGAGAGGAGACCACGTCTCCACCATGGAGAGGGGTTGCTGATGCACACGGTGGGTGTTGTTGGGAGACCCCAAGAGAAAGGTGTGAAGTAGTGCATCAGCAAGTTTCCCTCAGTTATTAAACCAAGGTTTATCGATCCAGTAGGAAATGAGGTTTGACTCCAGGTTGTTGGCAGCGCCGTTTACGATTATCAACGTGGAGCCTGCACACAAACAATCAAGACACTTTGCCCCAACATAACAGCGAGGTTGTCAATCTCACTGGCTTGCTGTAATAAAGGATTAAACGTATGTGTGGAAGAAAGATGTTTGTTTGCATGTGGTTTTATCAGATTAAAAAGAAGGACTGGGGTCCACAGTTCACTTGTGGTGTCTCTCCATAATTAATAATAACATTCATGCGGGTAATCAAATTACAACTAAGCAATTGATAGAATAATGATAAGCAAACCAATGCATACACTAACGATATGATGTCTAGTGTGATATTCATTCGGTCATTACAAGAATATACATAGACCGTTCCAACCGCATCTATGACTAATAATGCACCTTCCGGTTAGCGTCCGCACCCCTTTCAGTATTAAGTTGCATGCAACATACTATCGTCTTAAGCACTGTGTGTAAAGTAAGTAAGTAACATCATCATTTGATAAAGTATTACTGTTTTATCCCTAGTAGCAACAGTACATCTACAACCTTGGAGCTAGCTGTCACCACCCCAGATTAAATATAGACACGAACCTACTATCGAGCATAAATACCCCCTCTTGGAGTCACAAGCATCTACTTGGCCAGAGCATACACAAGTAATAGTGAGCATGCAAGATCATTACATAGCACACACATGATATATTATGAACCAATAACTTTAGTACTCAATATTCATCGAATCCCAGCAAACACAACATAAAGAATTACATAACAGTGATCTTGATCATGATAGGCAGCTCACAAGATCTAAACATGATAGCACAAGAGGATAAGACAACCATCTAGCTACTGCTATGGACCCGTAATCCAAAGGTAGACTACTCACGCATCAGTACGGAGGCAGTCATGGCGACGTAGAGGCCTCCGTGGACGATTTCCCCTCCCGGTAGGGTGCCAGAGAGAAGTTCTGATCTCTCCCGAATTGGTGTTGACGATGGCGGCGACTCGGGACCTGGGGGGGGGGGGGGGGGGGCTTGTAGGCGAAAGAGCGAGGTCGGTGGAGGCCCGAGGGCCCCACACCTGGTGCTCGCGCGGCTCCAGGTCCTGCCGCACGAGCACGTGGTGGCGGCGCCTCGGTGCCCCACTTCGTGTCGTCTTCGGTCTTCTGGAACGTTCATAATCCAAAAATAATTCCAGGATAATTTTTTTCCAATCCCGAGAATATTTCCTTACGTACTTTTCTAAAACCAAAAACAACAGAAAACAGGGAACTGGCACTTTGGCATCTTGTTAATAGATTAGTCCCAGAAAATGCATAAAACTATATAAAATACAGATAAAACATGTAATAACATGGTATAATATAGCATGGAACATAAGAAATTTTAGATACGTTGGAGACGTATCAACATTCCCAAACTTAGTTCTACTCGTCCCGAGTAGGCAAGAACAATAAAATAAGAATAATTTCTTAAGTGACATGCTTTAACACAATCTTGATCACGTAATAATGTAAGGCATCTAAACTGAGATCAAATGAATAAGGGTTGTAGTTTATATTGATATCAAATGAGTAATAAATAAACAAGTAGGCAAAGTAAAGCAAAGCTTTCAATGATATAGTACTAGATAGCTATCAACTGTGCAAAGTAGATATTAGAGATGATTTAAGCTTCAAGCACAACAATATAATCATCTGATGCTTCCAACAAACATGAAAACTGTGTGAAAGGATCAAGTCAAGCAATATCAATATGCACGTAGAAGATCAACTCCTTATTTGTTCAAAAGAAATAAGTAAGCGTTCAACATTGGTTCCTGGCACCAGGATTTTTTGGCTAAGAGAATGTTAACGGGGGTTTGGAAGGCCAACGGAAGAAAGGCTCACAAAGCTGCAAGTGATCATTAGACAGGAGGAAGTCTTATATTCGAAGCTATGCAAGGAGTAGTGATTGCCACACAACGGATGCACATAGAGCTATAAGTATATGAAAGCTCTCCAATGGAACTAGTGGGGGTGCATCCAACTTGCTTGCTCACGAAGACCTAGAGCACTTTTGAGAAGGCTCATCATTGGAATATACAAGCCAAGTTCTATAGTGTAAAGTTCCCCACATAGCTATGCAAGTAAGACATGAAAACTCTCTCATATGGAGTAAAAGTGCTAAACATGAGCACCAATGATGATCATAAATGATATGGTGCTATAACATGAGCACAAGTGATGACTATAAATGATATGGTGCTATAACATGAGCACAAGTGTGTGGTAAATAATAGTAATGTTGCCCCTTTTTTATTTTTATTTCTTTCTTTCTGTTTTTTTCTTTTTCTGTTTCTCTTTTCGATGGCCTCCATGGCTCTTTTCACTTTTAGGGGAAAGCATCCTAATATGATATATGATATATGACAACACACTAATGATGATATGACAACATACTGATGATACAGTAACTAATATGAATGTGACATAATATGCATATGACAACGGTGCCTCTGCCAGTGTAGCAGGTTATGCAATGATCTAGCGTAACATGGGTAAAACCACACATCATATTTATAGAATCACGCAAAGAAATATATAAGTAATGAATGACAACAAGTCATGTAATGTAAGATGGATGTTGCATGACAATATATCTCGGAACAGCTATGGAAATGCTGTAGTAGGTAGGTATGGTGGATGTTTTGAGGAAGATATTTGGCTTATGTGTAGGAGAACAAGATGAAGATCTCCCACGAATTTGGATGTACCCGTGAAATATGCACCAATTCTCAATGTGAGAAAGGGCAAGCAAAGTACCGAAGAGGCTAGCAATATGGTGGTGGAAGTGCCATGAAAACCGCAGTTTTAGAACTCAAAAGTAAAAGGATTCCAAATAAAAATATAATCTTACAAGGCATAATGAAAATCACTCCTAGAGGGATAGTGGCAAATGACAAAGTCACTGTTGGCTTCCCCGACCGTAGCACATAAAATAAAGTCATTACAGTTGCCTTAGACAAATAGAAGTCATATACCATTATGCAATCAACTGGAAATTTAAGTGTGGCACAGATTCAAGTTTTTCTAGACCAACCATTAATCATTCCACTTTACTAGACCATCATGTTTACCATTAAGCAAATTAATACCTCAAAACAACATCAATGATTCAATTGATACAATTTAATGATCTACAAGATTATGTGTCATTTAGTTATACCATCTACCACTTTTAGCATTTTCTGTTCTCAACCAAACACCAATCAACTTATTTAAAAGATAAACTCTACAAGTAAGTAAACAATGAGATATGAGAGTATGATATAATAAAGCTAACAGCTATAGCAAGAGATGCATGAAAAACAACAGAAAGAAAGCATAGCAGTAGCTAGAGAAGAATACTCAACAAATATAAGTGAAGAATACGTATTCATAAGAAAAAGCGGAGCGTGTCTCTCTCCCACACAAAGGAATGCTAGGATCCATTTTATTCAGATAATGAAAATAAAAAAAACAAACAGACGCTTCAAGAAAAGCACATAAGATGTGGCGGAATTAAAATATAGTTTCACTAGAAAGGACCTGATAGTTTGTTGATGAAGAAGGGGATGCCTTGGGCATTCCCAAACTTTGACGCTTGAGTCTTCTTGAAATATATTGGGGGTGAACCACCGGGGCAACCCCAAGCTTTTGCGGTACTATCCTCTTGATCACATTATATCATCCTTCTCTCTTGATCCTTGAAAACTTTCTCCACACCAAACTTAGAGTAAACTTCATTAGAGGGTTAGTGCTGGAAAAATTATGATATTCTGTAGAAACACAACTGCTACCAATTCTACTGGACATTAGCTAGAGCCACTGATACTTCATTGGATGCAAAGGTTCAATCAAAGTAGCAACAGAGCAATTGCAAAATAAATGGCAGAATCTGTCAAAAACAGAATAGTCCATAAAGACGAATTTTTTCGAGGCACTTAACTTGCTTATACCAGAAAACTCAGAACTAATGAAAGTTTCATATATATCTGGGGATTGCGCACAAAAAAGGTGGATTTTCTGATGTTTCTGTGAAGAGTTATGAATTTAACGGTGAATAGCAGAAAACTGTTTATGCGCAGGAATCCACATTTAGCATCAACTTTCAACTAGAGTCTTATCTTGACACAACAATGCAATAAAATAAAGATACAAAGGAATTGCTGCAGAGGTAGGACAAGTCCTTTAAAGTAAAAAAATAAAATAACAGGAAAAAAAAGTGGGTTGTCTCCCATAAGCGTTTTTGTTTAACGCCTTTGAGCTAGGCACAAAGAGTAAAACTCAAGTATTATCAAGAGATGAAGCATCAACACCATAATTTGAACGAACAATAGAATAAAAAGGTAGTTTCATTCTTTTCCTAGAGAAGTGTTCCATATCTTTCTTGAGTGGGAATTAGTACTTGATGGTACCTTCTTTCATATCAATAATAACACCCACAGTTCTAAGAAAAAGCCTTCCCAACACAATTGCACAAGATGGATTGCATTCAATATCCAAGATAATAAAATCAACGGGGAGCAGGTTATTATTAACCATAATAGGAACATCATTCATTCTCCCCAAAGGTTTCTTCAAAGCATTATCAGCAAGAAAAACATCCAAATAGCAATGTTCCAATGGTGGCAAATCAAACATATCATAGAGTTTTTTAGGCATAACATAAATACTTGCACCAAGGTCACACAAATCATTGCAATAAAATTTCTCTACTTTCATTTTAATGATGGGCTCCCAACCATCTTCTAACTTCTTAGGGATAGAAGCTTCAAGTCTTAATTTATCTTCCCTAGCTTAATGGGAGCATTTGTAATATGAGTAGTAAAAGCCAAATTAAGAGAGCTAGCATTAGGACTTGTGGCCAACTTTTGCAAGAACTTAATAACTTCAGAGATATTACAATTATAAAAATCAAAATTATTATCATCAAAACAAACCGAACCACATTCTCCCATGTTCTTAAAAATTTCAGCACTTTTATCAACACTAGTTTCAGCAATTTTGGGCAATTTTAAATTTTTGGAGGAAGTAGAGGAGACATTTCCAACACCAAATATGTTACCATTGATAATAGGAGGCTTACTAACATGTGAAACACCATTATTTTCAGAGGTAGTAATAGTAAAAACTTTAACAATATTAGCCTCTTTATCTAGTTCTTTCTCTCTTTCCCATCTAGCATGTAATTGGGCCATCATCCTAACATTTTCATCAATTTGAACTTGGATGACATTAATTTTAACAAAGGGATTAGTCTCTTTAGTTTCAATAGGCATGACTTTATATTTTAAAAGATCAACATCAAGGACAAGACTATCAACTTTGGAAGCAAGTATATCAATTTTCCCAAACTTTTCCTCAACAGTTTTATTAAACAGAGTTTGTGTAGCGATAAAATCTTTTAACATGGTTTCAAGTTCAGAGGGTCCTATTATTGTTATAAGAATTACCATAAGAGGTACCATTATTAGGAGGATAGGGCTTATAGTTGTTATTACTATAATTGTTCCTATAGGCATTGTTGTTGAAATTGTTGTTTTTAATAAAGTTCACATCAACATGCTCTTCTTGTGCAACTAAAGAAGCTAAAGGAAGATTATTTAGATCAACATGTGATTTACCACTTGCAAGCATAGACATAATAATATCAATCTTTTTCACTTAAGGAGGAGGTTTCTTCAACAGAATTTACCTCTTACCTTGAGGCGTCCTCTCCGTATGCCATTCAGAATAATTCAACATCATATCATCCAAGAGTTTTGTTGCAGCCCCCAAAGTAATGGACATAAAAGTACCTCCAGCAGCTGAATCCAATAAGTTTCTTGTAGAAAAATATAGTACTGCATAAAGGTTTGGATGATCATCCAAGCAGTCAGTCCATGGGTTGGGCAATTCTTTATCAAAGATTTCATTCTTTCCCAAGCTTAAGCAACATGTTCATTATCAAGTTGTTTAAAATTCATGATGCTACTTCTTAGAGAAATAATCTTAGCAGGAGGATAGTATTTTCCAATAAAAGTATATTTGCATTTAATCCATGAATCAATACTATTCCTAGGCAATAATTTCTTAGCTCTTCCTCTCAAGGAGAAAGGAAATAATTTCAGTTTTATGATATCACCATCTATATCTTTATATTTTTGAATTTCACATAATTCAACAAAGTTATTTAGATGGGCAGCAGCATCATCAGAACTAACACCAGAGAATTGCTCTCTCATAACAAGGTTCAATAAAGCAGGTTTAATTTTAAAGAATTCAGCTTTAGATGCAGGTGGAGCAATATGTGTGCATATAAAATCATTCTTGTTGGTGCTAGTAAAGTCACACAACTTAGTGTTCTCAGCATTACTCATTTTAGCAATTTAAATAGCAAACCGAAATAACAATAATAACAAAAACTGAAAATAAAAGAACAAACCGAAATAAGAAAGTAATGCAAGTAACTATTTTTTTTGTATTTTTGATATTAAGCAAACAAGACAGTAATAAAAATAAACTAATCAAGACAATAACTAAATAAAAAGATTGGAAGTGCAAAAACTCCCCTCGCAGTGGAATGCTTATCTCCCCGGCAACGGCGCCAGAAAAATGTTTGATGCACACGGTGGGTGTGTTGTTGGGAGACCCCAAGAGGAAGGTGTGAAGTAGTGCAGCAGCAAGTTTCCCTCAGTTATGAAACCAAGGTTTATCGATCCAGTAGGAAATGAGGATTGACTCGAGGTTGTTGGCAGCGCCGTTTACGATTACCAACGTCGAGCCTGCACACAAACAATCAAGATACTTTGCCCTAACTTAACAGTGAGGTTGTCAATCTCACCGGCTTACTGTAACAAAGGATTAAACGTATGTGTGAAAGAAAGATGTTTGTTTGCAGAAAGTAACAGGTTTGCAGTTGTGGTTCTATTAGATTAAAGAGAAGGACCGGGGTCCACAGTTCACTAGTGGTGTCTCTCAATAATTAATAATAACATTCATGCGGGTAAACAAATTATAGTTGGGCAATTGATTCAATAACGATAAGCAAAACCAATGCATATACTAACGTTATGATGTCTAGTGCATTACAACAATATACATAGACCGTTCCAACCGCATCTATGACTAATAATACACCTTCCGGTTAGCGTCTGCACCCCTTTCAGTATTAAGTTGCATGCAACAGATTATCGCCTTAAACACTGTGTGTAAAGTAAGTAAGTAACATCATCCTTAGATAAAGTACTAATGTTTATCCCTAGTAGCAACAATATATCTACAACCTTAGAGCTAGCTGTCGCCATCCTAGATTAAATAGAGACATGAAACTATTATCGAGCATAAATACCCCCTCTTGGAGTCACAAGCATCTACTTGGCCAGAGCATACACAAGTAACAGAGAGCATGCAAGATCATTAAATAGCACACACATGATATATTATGAAGCAATAAATTTAGTACTCAATATTCATCGGATCCCAACAAACACAACATGAAGAATTGCATAACGGTGATCTTGATCATGATAGGCATCTCACAAAATCTAAACATGATAGCACAAGAGGAGAAGACAACCATCTAGCTACTGCTATGGACCCGTAGTCCAAGGGTGGACTACTCACACATCAGTCCGGAGGCTGTCATGGCGACGTAGAGGCCTTCGGGGACGATTCCCCCTCCCGGCAGGGTGCAGGGGAGAAGTTCTGATCTCTTCCGAATTGGTGTTGACGACATCGGCGGCTCGGGACCCGTGGAGGAAATAATGAACACCGTATGATTTTTAGGTTTTTAGGGGTACTTGAAGGCGAAAGGGCGAGGTCGGTCGAGGCCCGAGGGCCCCACACCTGGTGCTCGCGCGGCTCCAGGTCCTGCCGCGTGAGCACTTGGTGGCGGCGCCTCGGTGCCCCACTTCGTGTCATCTTCGGTCTTCTGGAGCGTTCATAATCCAAAAATAATTCCAGGATAAAAATTGTCCAATTCTGAGAATATTTCCTTAAGTACTTTTCTGAAACCAAAAACAACAGAAAACAAGAAACTGGCACTTTGGCATCTTGTTAATAGGTTAGTCTCAGAAAATACATAAAACTATATAAAACATGTAATAACATGGTATAATATAGCATGGAACATAAAAAATTATAGATACGTTGGAGACGTATCAGTTGCCTCTCCCCAAAACCCCTCCGTTTTCGTCGCTACTTAATTACCTGCTAACCCTAGAAAGCTGTATGCTCCTCGCATGACCTATGTGGGACCCCCTTACCCTATAAAAGGAGGACCAAGGCCATGGCGAGGAGGAGGTCGGACTCAGGACCAACTTGGAACCAGCTAAGGTCAAGCTAGGCTAGACAGAGAGATAGAGAGAAAAGGAAGGAAGGTGATATCCTCCGGGCAAGGATTTGTCCTTCTCCTTTGAAAGTGCATGGTTGCCCCCATGCGTGGTTTTGGTAATTAATGACAATCCTTATGGACTAATGTTTGCTTTGAGATATACTTGTAGATCTTGTCCATAGGAAAAGATTGGAGTTCATGTGTTGGACTCTAGTAGATTACATGATGATCAATGCTCTACTCAAGGGTTTATATGAAGAATGGTCATGTGAAGAGTTGAGCTTATTGCAAGTATGGCTTGGAATAGAAGATTGAGTGAACAATCATGTTTACCACCAAGCCATCATACATATCAAGAGAAGAAGATGAAGTGCAAGCTCAATATGATGCATCTCGAAGATATCATTTGATTGAAGGTTGCAAAGGAGTCATGAAGACGATGCTTAGCGAGGCCCTCCCATAATGGAGTATGGGGGAGCATTTGGAGAAGTCTTCATCAAGCATGTGCTAGCAAGCACAATCAAGAAAGGTGTTTCAACTTGAGAGAGTCAAGATCGTCATCATCGAGCTCAAGTGGAATGCGCAAGGCAAAGGTATGATCTTGATAGGTTTTCTTTTACCGGTCTCATGGTGTTAGTGGGAGACCGGGTTTTAGGATAGACGGCGTACTATCAAGAGGGGCTCTCAAGTGAGTAACTTGATCGCATCGTTGTGGAGAGCTCAAACCTTTGCATACTTGGCATATCATATTTCTTGGTTCTTATTTGGCTTTTATGGTGGTGAGGAATTAGAGCTTGGTTCATCTCCATGTCAAGCTCTAGTTCATCGAAAACGGTTTTACCTTGGAAAACTAGTTGCGTTTTCGGTGGCGGAAATATTGCCGGTTCAACCGTGAGGAAAGTCCCACACCTTGCCATGTGTGGTGATTTTACTCTATTTATGGGATGCAATATTTTCACTTTTTGTAGCCTTCTCCTTGTCGGTACCTTTCCAACGGAGTTGGTCTCACCTCATTCGGAGTTCATTTGCAAAAGTTATAGCTGTGTTTTTGGTGTTCGGACAGGCCCGGTAGTACCGGAGAGTTTTGTTCCGGTAGTACCGCAGTCAGCCGGTAGTACCGGGCTCGCTGCGGTAGTACCGGGCTCTCTGCGGTACTACTCTCTGAAGTTGGTTTTCGGACGTTTTGGCACGGATGGCCCCGGTAGTACCGGGGTTGGAGCCCAGCACTTGGGCCCGGTAGTACCGGGGTATTTTTCCCCGGTAGTACCGCGCGCTCGGTTTTCTGTGTTGACGAAGATACCGCAGGGCCGGTACTACCGGGCTTTAGGCCGGTACTACCGCACTTGCGGAACAAGAAGTGCTGCAACGGCTGGATTTTTGAGTTGAGCTATTTAAGGGGCCTTCTTCCCCAATGGTTGACAAGCTCTTGAGCACGTTTTTCTCCTCCATTGTTGACCTTCTTGAGCTTGCCTATCTCTCAATCCCTCCATTGAATCTTCCATATTCTTGAGGGAAAAGTGAGAGGAGATCTAGATCTACAATCCCACCAATCCATATCTCCTCTAAGTGAGGGGAACCTAGTGGATCTAGATCTTGGAGTTCCTTTGTGGTTCTTCTCCTTTGCTCTTCCTCTCCTCTCCCCCCATAAGCATTAGTTGCTTTTGGTGGGATTTGAGAGTGAAGGATTTGACTCCTTTGTGGATTCTTTGCTCTTCCTCTCCTCTCCCCCCATAAGCATTAGTTGCTTTTGGTGGGATTTGAGAGTGAAGGATTTTGAGCACTTGTGCTCTTGCCTTTTGCATTTGGTGCATCGGTGTGCTCTCCACGAGGATTCGTGGAAGTTGAAAGTTTGTGAGCTTGTTACTCTTGGGTCCTTGGACCCTAGACGCCTTTGTGGTGGTTGGACCCTTGTGTGGTCACTTGAAGCCGTTCGGGAGCCCCCAATCCCATTGTGGGTTGTGCCCCGGATTGTTGTTGGAGGCCGTTCGGGAGCCCCCAATCCCATTGTGGGTTGTGCCCCGGATTGTTGTTGAAAGGCTCCGGATTCCGCCTCGAAGGAATTCCGATAGTGGAAGGTGAACCAAACCTTTGTGGTGCGGTTCATCGGAGAAGAAGGTGAAACCTTTGTGGTTGTTGAACCGTTGTGTCGGTTCACACCTCTCCAACGAGACGTACTCCCTTAACAAGGAGGAACTCGGGAATACATCGTCGTCTCCGCGTGACTCGGTTATTTCTATACCCGAGCTTTTTACTTATGCATTTTACATTGTGATAGCCTTCGTGCTTGAAGTATTCTATAGCTATCACCTTGTTGTTTGTCTTGCTTAGCATAAGTTGTTGGTGCACATAGGTGAGCCTAGTTTATTTAGGTTGTCGGCTTGTTAATTTAAACACCTAGTTTTATTCCGCAATTATCAAGCCTAAACCGGAAAAGTTTTAAACCGCCTATTCACCCCCCCCCCTCTAGGCGACATCATTGTCCTTTCATCCTTCCTCTTGGTCGGGCCACCCTGCCGCGTACCCCGACAAGCACCACCATTGTAGCCACACCATGTTCCGCTCATCTATCCAGACATGCAGGAGTAGGGCTTTTAGCCTCCGGGCGGCCTGAACCTGGATAGATCCTTGTGTGCTTTCCTTGTTCGTTCACCACGTATGAGATCTTGAGTACGATTGAAGGGGTCACCGGCGATCGTCCTCCGGGAGACGTTTCCAGCCTCCTTCGCGCCCCATACCGAATCTACAAAGGGGGTGCCTCGCATCCCCGGTGTCCGTGCTTTGAGACACAACAGGACGGGCGGCCTCGACCGCGGTGAATGTGCTGAGGTTGCCATCACAGATCTCGGCGTTACCGGCGGGGCGGGCGGTATCTTTGTGTCGGCGGTGTGGGGGGCGCGTCACCCAAGTTGCTGGCGGTGGGGCGCGAATACGAAGTGGAGAGGCACGCACGGAAGAATCTGTCGGTTTCTTTTCCCGCGGAAGCGGTGGGTTTGGCCGCGTGCGCTAGCGCGGGCGGTATATATGGCGCGGCGGATAGCGTAACTGGCGCGCGCTGGGTTTTCGCGCGTCTGTTAGAGCAACCAAACCGCGCCCTCGCGCGGCAAATTAGCGGTTTATCCCGCGCCGCGCTATTTTCCAGCGCCTGTTGGAGATGCTCTTAGGCCTTGTTTACTTGAAGGGTTTTACTGGGGATGGGAAGAGTAGGGATGAGAGGGGATTGGGTGAACACCAAATCCCCACAAATACTCTTCCCCTTAAATACACTAGTATGGACTAGAGTTTTTTGTTTGGACAAAAATAGTGTGGTTGGTGGGCGATATTTGGGGATTATCCCCTCCGAACCCCGAAAATACCCCGGAGGTAAAAAGATTAGTGGGCATTTTTTTAGGATTCGGGATATTCCCCTCCAAACACAAAAAATACCCCCGAGGTAAACAAGGCCTTAGGCCTCTTAGTAATGACCGGTTACGGATTGAAATGTAGATGTAAGGGCAGCTTGAGCGGCCCCACGCATTTTGGTTCCAAACCGTGTCCGATTTGGTCCGCTTGCATCGGGCCTCGGACAGGAAATGGCTGATGTTCACCCTGATGTCCGTCTCATCCGACTGTGCCCTGTCCGAAGTTGTCCGAACAGAAAAAGCAGACCCTCCAATGGGCCGACGCAAAGGGACACTTGTCCGCGTGGACATCCAAACTGGACCAAACCTGGCTCAAGTTTGGTCTAATTTTGCGGGAGGCACAGACATGACGCATGTCCTCCCTTGTCCGCCTCTGGCCTAAGCGTCAACGAGAGCGGCCGCTTCATCTCCAGTCCTGTCCACACCCCACTCAAGTCGCCCCAACGCAACCAGCACCGTCTGACGATGAAGAAGCCTTTCTGTCCCGCGAACAACCACGAGGCGTCCAACTCTCATGGTCCAACTCCCCGCGCGCCTGCTCCTGCCCACGCTCCACCAAGGCTTCCTCCACAACGCGCTCCCGCTACCGCCGCCGATGTGGAGGCCCCCCGCGCAGCTCACAACGCGCGCCGCGCGCGCTTCTCGTTGGACGTGGCCCGGATCTTCTTGGAGGTGAGGCAGCCATTGCTGTGGAGCGATGCCCACCTCCCCGAGGGGTGGCACCTCAACAGGCGGTGCATCCCCGTTCCTCTAGAGTGCCGCGCTCTGGCCGTCAGCACACGGAGGAGAACCTCCGCCGTCGGGCGCTGCTGCCCCCGAACCTCGTTCACGACCCCGCGTACGCCATGAACAGCGTCCTCTAAGACCGCTGGTTCGAGCTGGAGCACAACCACCGGCTCGCGTTCGCAGTGACGGTGTCAAAGGATTACCAAGGCCCGGCCAAGGTCGGCTTCCTAGCTCTCGTCGGCCTCGAGCCATGCGACATGAAGATGGAGGCCGTGGATGGCGGCGTCGGTTCCGCGCAGCCACATCCTCCCATCGACGACGATGACATGGCGGTCCAGGACGCCATCGACCTCTCCAATCTGGAGGAGATCGGGCAGTGGCATGACCTCGCACCGGCTCTCCGTGAGTCCGCCAAGGAAGCTGCCCACCATGAGCGCATGCAGGAGGACGCACGTGCGGCAGACCGCGGGCGCTGGCAGGTGCCATGGTCACCGTGGCCAGAGCACGACGAGGGCCAGACATACGTGCCACCACAGGCTTGGCCATAGAAACCCGTGGCGCCAGCCACACCTCCACCCGCGGCGCCACCGGCGTGTCTCTACGCCGTGCCTCCATACTTCATCCTGGACCCCTACGACCAGGATGAGTAGGACGCCGGCGCAACGCCATCATGCCGGAGCCGCCGCCGCCCATTTTCCCCTATAACGATGCCGACGACGCCCCTCCCCAACCTAGCCGTAGATAGGTATATTTTCTGGTCTACTATCACTGGCCCGTGGTGCGAGAGCACGCAGATGGGCGCCAACGGCCGAGGCAGGAGCGGGTAACAGACGAGCTTCTTGACCCACTCGCCAACCTTTGAGGATAAGCATATGAGCGTGGCGTTCTTGCTGCCGATGATGGGCTGGAGCTCCGCGGCCATGTAGTGGCCGCCGCTGCCAAGGGAGGCGACGAGACCAAGGAGCGCCTGGTGCCTGATGGTGGCCTGTGGGCAGGGGGATATTTGATGATAACCCCCCATGTACCATTATATTTGTTCACATGCCCCTTTTATGTGCCGGAGGGTCATGGCGATTTTCAGGTTGGCCTGGAGGAGGAGCAGGCCGGAGGGGCCGGCGGCAAGGACGAAGGGGAAGAAGTGGGGAGATGTGGGCTTTGAGAAAACGGTCGGAGGAGGCACGATGAGGATCGAGACGCGAGGCGACGCCGTGAGAGCGACGGAGACGTCGCAGCCGTCCTCCGGTGCGGAGGCGCGAGGAATGCTGCCTAGGATGACCCACGGCGACGACGACGGCGCAGAAGGAGACACCATCTTCGGTTGGGGTTTCTTGGTCTGGCAAGGACCGCATCGGGGAAAAACTGAACGGCTATGAAATTGCAGAACGGAGCGTCGTGGTGTGGTCTGGACGTAGGTGGCGTGGTGTTAAAGAATGCACAGAGCTCACAGTGACACAACAAGGGCGTGGCATGGCAGCCTTTTTGAGTTTGAACGTCTCGTGTCGGGTTGGCTGTAATGCTACTCCTGTAGACATATCGTGCTATCGTTTTCTACAGGTGCTTTCTTTACCTACGAAGCATAGACCAACATTATTGAAGCGCGGCTCCATAGAGCATTAGATTGAGTTCTGAAGCAAGAGCTCTTCCCCAACCGGAAGCCCAAAACCGGTCCGTTTGGGGTTCGGGTCAAAAACCAGTCCACATCTGTACACCAGGTCACAAGCACACGCCAAACGCTGTCCGCAGATTGGAGCGTCTTCAAATTTGTTCAACACTCCCTGCCTGGCCCCGGCCAGCAGCAACTGTTTTGGGCTGCCGACAACGCACGCCACGCTGGAAAGATCGAGGTGACCCTCTTGGCAGCGGCACAATCCTTCTGCCCTCTCACCCCTCCACCCTGAACCAGACCCATGCTTTCGATCCCATCCTCCACGACGCGTATCGATGTCGCCGTCGGCCATCTCCACAGTCGGCCGCCTCGCCTGGAAGTCTCCCTTCCTGATGCCGCCGCTACATCTCTGTCGATTGGGTGTTGTGGACGGATTTTGAAAAACAGCATATGACTGCACCGGCCGGAAGCCGCCATCGTGGGACCTGTCTGCATCGCTGGTCTCGCGGCATCGTCTAGCTCACGACCGCCTCCCTTTCTCCCCCTCTTTCTCTCGCTCCTTGGTTTCTCTATCTCAACCTCTCTTTCTCTCTGCAGGCACCGTCATCGGTGAGAATCGCTGGATTCGGTGGCTGTGAGGCCGGATCCTCTACATCCCGTCGTGTGGTGTTCCTCTGCGTCTTCGACGCCCTCCGTACCGACGCCATGTTGAACATGGACTGCTAGGGGGGTAGGCGGTTGCGAAGGTGGCCGAGTAGGAGCAGTTGTTTGGACGTGTTGTAATACTCCGGATTTTCAGGTGTATAGGCGCGCGTCGGCTGTCATTCTCCTAGGCCGGGTCTCAAGGCGTGACAGTTAAAGTGGTATCAGAGCTTAAGGTTATAGGTCACACGGGAGATTGATGGGTAGACCGTTAGTTTAGTTTTACGACTAACTTTTGATGTGTTTTTTGGTACTAATATTCATCAAGTTTTCTTATGCAAACTTCTAGATATGTTTTTTCGAAATATTTTAGTTAATTATATGTGAAAATCTATTGTTTGGTTTTGCTAAAATCTTGTATATTACTTTAAAAATCTAAGTTTGTTTTTGTGTTGAATTTCGGGGACGAAATTCTTATAAGGTGGGGAGGATGTAATACTCCGGATTTTTGGGTCTATAGGCGCGCGGCGGCTGTCATTATCACAGGCCGGGTCTCGAGGCATGACACAGGTCGTCCGCACCGACGCTATGAGAAGGGGCTCGGGGACGCCCTCAGCACTGATGCCATGAGCAAGAGAGGGAGGGGGTCAGCATCCTCTCGCCCATCCCTCTCTCCCTATTCTAGATCAGTAGGTCGTGTAGATGTGTTGGTTTGCAAGCAAATTGCGTAGCTGATGTTTCTGTTTTCCATGAAGTTCTTGAAGTGCAAATTATTTAATTGTTTGTGGTAGAACATGCAAATAATTCAATTATATGTTGTACCTATGTACCGTGAGCTCTAGCTAGCTAATTACTACTCATCTTGCTGGTTAATTAATGTGATGTTTAGTATTAGTATTGTTAAGTGTGTTAAGTAACTAGCTAGCTGAGAAATTGTTTGGTTCTTGATTCTACAGCTGTGAAGAGGATTGAGATGCAGAGGTTGAGGCCACTGTCCAACTTGGTGTTGTTAATCTTGTTTAAGTTATAGCTATTTTCTTAGATTGTGTCAAATGGACATATGTACCGTTTCATTTTGTGTTGTTTTTGGTGTAGTCAACATGTGTCATAATGTCCTAATGTACTGTTGCATTAGCTTGCAATAGGCCTAGTAGGTGTTTCAATACTGCATGCAAATTTCTTACTCCCTATAGGTAAATTTCTTGTGCATGTTTACCTCTTGCTGGAGTAGCAAACCAGGAAATATTTTTTACTCATGAAGTATAGGTGCTTGAACTCCATGATGCACAATGATGTGCCTTATTCAGCCTAAATGAATCTACTCCTAATCTTGTACTATAATTGGAGAAATTTCCTTGATCTGTTCCTATAATATAGTTATTTCATGCAATTTTCTTGATCCGTTGCTGCAATATAGTTGTGTCATGCAATTTTCTTGTTAGCAGGTATTACAACTTACAATGTAGCTAAGTTTGTTCTCACTGTTCTGTACTATAATAGGAGCAATGTATCTAAGTTTTTCTCACTATTTAGTTTGTTGTTAACATGTATTACAACTTACAAGTACTAAAGTGCCATCTTTTACAAATGGTGAGAGGATCATAGCCGAGCACATCATCAAGCACAATGTGGAGATAAGCCAGATCATTGTCGACTTGAAGTACAGACCCATCCTCTGCATCGGCTTGAATATGATCAATGATTGTGCTGAGATGTGAACTTGTTGATGCGAATATGTGAACTTGTTGTACGGTGATGTGTATGTGAACTTGTTGTACTGTGCTGAATCTTTGAACTTATTGTATTGTACTGTACTGAATTTGTAAACTTGATGTGAATCTGTGAACTTGTCATACTGTGCTGAGATGTGTGGTTTCCTGTTCTGAGATGAATTTGAATTTGTGCTCAAATAAATTGAAAAATCGGGACCCACTACCAGAACCTGTCAACTGGGGTCCACTACCAGAACATGTCAAATGTGACCAACATATCAAAACTTGATAATTGGGATTCACTTGGAAAAAAGAAAGAAAGAAATGTCAGAGCCGAAAAAATATTAAGACTTAAATATTGGGATGGCCCATGTAGTTAATCACATTTAACATGAAAAAGGTGCAAATTGTTGGGCTCAGCCCATATAAGACATGTGAGCGGACTAGGTTGAATATGATCAACGGCATTTTCATTTGGTCACAATTGTGTCACGTCAGCCTTACCGGAGCGAGTAGTGATAAAAAATTGTCATAAAGGTATGATCTTTTATTTTGGTCATAACGATTTATAACCAATCCAAAAAAAGGTCGGCTCAGTTTTTGACCAAGTGTTTCTGGTTTAAACACTATGACCTTTCAGTGATCAATATGAAGGGACAATTATCAGCAAAATTCTAATAATGTTTGATGTGTAATTTCACTCATTTTTAGTTTTTTTAGTCCTATGTTGTCCACCGAAATAGCGAAAACAGGGTGATGTCGAAGGGGATAAAAAATTGATTGAAAAGCGAGAATCCTATCTCCTTACATGCTTCCAGAGGACTTGATTAGGCACTCGCAAGTTACAATGAATGTTGTGACATGAACATTTCAGTTTATCGCTACATGTACGATTCATGATGATGTGGTATAGAGACATATCGACTTCTCAATCTGAATTTTTTGTCTGAATGTTCGACGTTCGTGCACTGAAAACAAGCCTTTCCAGGAGAAAAGATCAGCCTTTTCAACAACCGTGAGTGCAATTTAATCATAGTGCTATCTCTATTAGGGATATTAAAACTGAGTCATCTAGGGGCTCTCTCAGGCCATCAGCCTTTTAGACCGTCAGATCATTGTCTCTTGATCTTGTCCGTTTATTAGCTGAAAATCTTCTGTCAAATCCGAGTTTGGCCAAATATCCCTGGGAAGCTACTCTACTCTGGGCATCAAATTAGCCCACCGTGGTTCATTGGGCCCGAAAACTCCACTAAGCCCAACTACGTGAGTCAGGACCCCTAAGAAATGTGAGACACGAGAAAATCATACGACACGCCTCTGACTCTGAGGCTCTGACCTCTTATTTCTCGCTGTTCGTCTATCTTCCCTCTTGATCTCTTTTATCCAGCGACCTATGGGCGATGGCGGAGGTTCGCCGTCGCTGGTACCAGTACCACCACACCAGACAAGGCGATGACTCCTACCTGTTATGGAAATCATAGCGCCCTGAGACCACATGAAGACCTGCGAGGATTCTGAGGAACCCTCGCGCCGTTGCACTCCGCCGCCAGTCTCCCTGCATCACGGGCTCTGGCGCCCACTCCACGGGCGTGTTGTGCCACCGTAGAAGCGACCATGGCGCAGACTCTCTTCGTGAAGACAAGCGACGACCTCGGCAAGGAAGGTGCACACGCACGAACAGATTCACTTCTTATATATGGCCTTGTCATTTGGTAATTGTGGTGGAAGACACAACACAGTGATAAACTGTTATGTTTAGCCAACTATTGAATTAGTCACTAGTAGAAAACAGGCTAAAGGACCAAACTCCAAAACCCCATTTGTCCCGGTCGTACTGCAAAACGGGACAGATGGGGCATAAAACGCGCCGGGCAGTTCAGGCGACACTCATTTGTCCCGGTTCGTGGCTGGAACCGGGACAAATGAGGTAGCACCCGCCGAGCAGTTCAGGCGACACCCATTTGTCCCGGTTCCAGTCACGAACCGGGACAAATGTCCTGGTTTCAGTTACGCGCACGCGCCACCGCCGCGTTTTTTCGACGCGCACGGAAGACGAGCGGAAATACGGCGCCGCCGGCGATTCCTCTGCCCTCCGCCGGCGATTCATCTTCCTCTCCGGCGCTATAAAATGCACTGCACAGTACGAATCCTCCACACACCATTTCTCCGGCCATCTCTCCTCTCTTTTCTCCGTCCACGTACACCATTTCCTATGGAGCCACTCGTGCCTCGGTCCGATGAGTTTTACGGCTACGAGAAGGAAGGCATGCGGTTCAAGGTGTGGGTCACCCTTCGTGCATGGCGCGTGGAGAAGTGGATCGGCGACGTGAAGAACAACTTCCTCGACGCCGCTCCGATCAAAGCCGTTGGACTCGATTGCGAGTTCACCGACCCTCGACGGAAGGATACTCCGCAGCGCGCCGCCGTCCTTCAACTCTCGGTGGCGACCGAGACTCTTGTCTTCCAAATTTGCAAAGCTGATCGGGTGCCACAGGTCCTCGTGGATTTCTTAGGTGACGAGACAATCAAATTCTACGGCGTGGCAATCCATAATGACATGAAGATGCTAGCCTACT
Source organism: Poa annua (assembly GCA_026929855.1). Lineage (NCBI taxonomy): Eukaryota > Viridiplantae > Streptophyta > Magnoliopsida > Poales > Poaceae > Poa > Poa annua. Next base: position 27,239,986 of record CM049428.1, on the reverse strand, counting down.
ACGGAATTATTATTCGGTCCGCGGTCGACCTGCAGAGGGATCGCCGAAACCCTACCGGCAATTTTACTCCTAGTCTATATGCTCTCTCTAATGCGGTCATTGGGAAAAATCTTGAGAAGAAGAAGAAATACAAGAAGAGGAAGTACACGGACGACGACAAGGAAGACACGTTACAAAAAGACCTAATTTTCGGATGGGGCAACGTTCCATTGAGCTACGATCAAGTCGTATATGCTGCTTTAGACGCTCGCCTTGGCTTCGAGATTGCACGGAAGTGGGATAGTCTACGCGGCTATAATACGGAAAATGATCATCTTAATGTCGTTGATGAGTAAACTATCTATGTATTCTGTTTGTCAAATATTCTGTGTGCGCGTGTTCTCTTGTATTGACCGAAATATATCTAAAGTTTGCAAAAGTGTTTTCAAATTCCAAAGTTTGTAAAAGTTATTTAAAACAGAGAACAGAAAATGGTTTTGTATTAGTTAGTCAAATTCAAACATTTTTCATATTCATAGTTTTTCCAAAATCCAAAGTTTCCAAAAGTTATTTAAAACAAAAAACAGAAAAAGAAAATAAAAAAAATGAAAAAACCTCCATCTGTCCCGGTTTCAGTCACAAACCGGGACAAATGGCCTCCTTGTTGTCCCGGTTTGTGACTGAAACCGGGACAAATGGGGGGGGGGGGTGCCTATATATACTGATCATCAACAGCCCCCTCCCAAAACCATTGGAGGCATTTTTTTTTTGAAATGGAAGGAGGGGGTGTGTGCTAGTCTGTTTTTTTGTATGCATGCAAGGTGTTTGATGAAATGCCCGAGAGAGTTCACGAATTGATTTGATGTACACTTAAAGAAGTTTATTCTTCTTTTCGATCAAGGTTAATTTTTCTCTCATTGATACCGTGCATGTTCAGTGTTTATTTGTCGATGTTCTGTAATGATTATTGATGTAGTTCATTATATAATGCAGATGGACCGACAATGGATGTATGGTGACCGACGCACTGCCGAGTACATGACAGGTTTGAGGAAATTTCTAGAGAAAGCCCAGGCCCACTGTACGAATGGTTTCATGTGTTGTCCATGTGTCAACTGTCAGAATAAGACAGATCACCCAAACGTGAGAACCCTTCAAAGTCATCTTATTCGGCATGGTTTCATGCCCAGCTATAATTGTTGGACGAAGCACGGAGAAAAATGTGTTATGATGGAAGACAATGAAGAAGAGGAAGATGATGACAACTATCCTATGTTCCCGGATTACGGAGATTCTGCAACGGGGGAAGCTGAAGCTGAAGAGGCACCAGATGAGCCCACTGACGATCTTGGTAGGGCCATTGCTGATGCAAAGAGAGAGTGCAGAACTGAAAAGGAGAGGTTGAAGTTCGACCAGATGTTAGAGGATCACAAGAAATTGTTGTATCCAAGTTGCGAAGATGGTCAGAAAAAGCTGGGTACCACACTGGAATTACTGCAGTGGAAGGCAGAGTGTGGTGTGACTGACAAGGGATTTGGAAAGTTGCTGCAGATAATTAGGAAGATGCTTCCAAAGGTCAACGAGTTGCCCGACAGCACGTACGAAGCAAAGAAGGTTGTGTGCCCTCTAGGATTAGACGTGCATAAGATACATGCCTGCCCTAATGACTGCATCCTCTACCGCGGTGAGTATGAGAATTTGGATGCATGTCCAGTATGCACTGCATTGCGGTATAAGATCAGACGAGATGACCCTGGTGAAGTTGAGGGTGAGCGTCCCCAGAAGAGGGTTCCTGCCAAGGTGATGTGGTATGCTCCTATAATACCACGGTTGAAACGCCTGTTCGCGAATAAAGAGCATGCCAAGTTGTTGCAATGGCACAAAGAGAACCGTAAGAAAGACGCGATGTGTAGACACCCCGCTGATGGGTCGCAGTGGAGAAAAATTGAGAGAGAGTTCCCGGAATTTGAAGATGACGCAAGGAACTTAAGGTTTGGTCTAAGTACAGACGGTTTCAATCCGTTTGGGGAGCAGAGCAGCAGTCATAGCACATGGCCTGTGACTCTATGTATTTATAACCTTCCTCCTTGGTTGTGCATGAAGCGAAAGTTCATTATGATGCCATTGCTCATCCAAGGCCCGAAGCAACCCGGCGACGACCTTGATCTGTACCTCAGGCCATTATTTGAAGAACTTTTACAGTTGTGGCAGGAAGAAGGTGTACGGGTGTGGGATGAGCACAAACATGAGGAATTTGACCTACGAGCTCTGCTTTTTGTAACAATTAACGATTGACCTGCTCTTGCTAACCTCTCAGGGCAGTCGACCAAGGGGTACAATGCATGCACACACTGTTTGGGTGAGACTGAATGTTTATATTTGGATAAATGTAAGAAGTGTGTGTATCTGGGGCATCGTCGATTTCTTCCGATCAGGCATACCGCAAGGAAGAAAGGCAAGCATTTTAAAGGTGAGGCTGATCACAGTAGGAGGCCTGTCAACCGTACTGGTGAAGAAATATTTGACATGGTCAAGGATCTAAAAGTAATCTTTGGAAAGGGTCCTGGAGGACAACAGGTTCCGAAAGACGCTAACGGGCACGCACCCATGTGGAAGAAAAAATCTATATTTTGGGAGCTACCATATTGGAAGGTCCTAGAGGTTAGATCTGCTATCGACGTGATGCACGTGACGAAGAATGTTTGCGTGAACCTGCTAGGCTACTTGGGCGTGTACGGGAAGAAAAAAGATACAGAGGAAGCACGGGAGGACCAGAAACGTGTGAAAGAACGAGACGGTCTAAGTCCCGAACACTACGAAGGTCCTGCCAGCTACGCTCTTACCAAACAAGAGAAAGTAATATTCTTTGAATGCCTGAGCAGTATCAAGGTCACGGCTGGGTTCTCGTCGAATATAAAGAGGATAGTAAATGTGAGACTCCAAAAATTTCAGAACCTAAAGTCTCATGATTGCCACGTGATTATGACGCAATTGCTTCCGATTGCACTGAGGGAGCTACTACCGGAAAATGTTCGAGTACCCATTGTGAAGCTTTGTGCATTCCTCAATGCAATATCTCAAAAGGTAATCGATCCGGCGATTCTACCAGGGTTGCAAAATGATGTGGTCCAGTGTCTTGTCAGTTTTGAGTTGGTGTTCCCTCCATCCTTCTTCGATGTTATGACGCATCTCCTGGTTCACCTAGTCGAAGAGATTCAAGTTCTCGGTCCTGTATTTCTGCACAATATGTTCCCATTTGAGAGGTTCATGGCAGTCTTAAAGAAATATGTGCATAACCGTGCTAGGCCAGAAGGAAGCATCTCCAACGGCTACGGTAACGAGGAGGTCATTGAGTTCTGTGTTGACTTTATTCATGACCTTAAGCCGATAGGTGTTCCACAATCACGACATGAGGGTAGACTTAGTGGAAAAGGCACACTAGGAAAGAAAACAACAATTTGTATGGATGGACATTCTTTCACTGAAGCACACTATACAGTTCTACAAAGTTCTACCTTGGTGGCCCCGTATATCGATGAACACAAGAATTTTGTACGCTCTCTACACGCGGGGAAGTCTGACAACTGGATTGTACGTACACACATGGCCACGTTCGGCGGTTGGTTGCGAGCACATCTTGAAAATAAAGACAAGGTTGATGAAGAGTTACACTTGTTGGCCAGGGCACCATCTACAACTATATGTACTTTCCAAGGGTACGAGATAAATGGAAATACATTTTACACTAGTGTACAAGATAAAAAGAGCACGAACCAAAACAGTGGTGTTCGCATTGATGCAACAAACAACAATGGGCAGAAGAACACATATTATGGTTGCATAGAGGAGATATGGGAACTTGACTATGGACCTTCTTTTAAGATCCCTTTGTTTCGGTGCAAATGGGTCAATCTGAAAGGCGGGGTTGAGGTAGACAAGATGTACGGAATGACAACAGTGGATCGAAACAATCTTGCGTACAGAGACGAACCATTCGTGCTAGCCAATGATGTGGCTCAGGTTTTCTATGTGAAAGACATGTCTAGCAGATCCAAAAAAAGAAACATCGTGGGGAGCCTAGGCGTCACATAGTTCTTTCAGGAAAAAGAAACATCGTGGGAGTGCAGGACAAGACAGACATGTCAGATGATTATAATAATTTTGATGAAATTCCGCCTTTCGTAGTGAACATTGACCCAATCATCAAGTTGATTGAAGAAGATGCTCCATGGTTCCGACGCAGAAGAACTGGCGGTGTTGTGTGATGGAGATGTTGGTGCGATATGTAATAATTAATATATTAAACTTTTGATATGAAGAAGATGCTCCATTTTTACCTGCATATCAAATGGATTCGTCGGCGTTGATAGAACAAAACACACGATTTCACCTGCATACAGCCCCACAGTGGCTCTTGATGAGTGCCTGCATATCAAATGCACCGTGGGGCGTATGCAGGGAATCCGAGTAATTTGTATATATTTCTCAGTAGATGAATTGAACTATTCTTTTGATAGAACAAAACACACGATTTCACCTGCATACAGCCCCACGGTGGCTCCTGAGTGCCTGCATATCAAATGCACCGTGGGGCGTATGCAGGGAATCCGAGTGATTTGTATACCACACACCACCCGGCTAGGCACTAGAAGGAGGAAACACTGAGTGCTCGCCTCGTCTGAGAGGGGGCTATATATAGGGTCACGGGCTCAACCAGTGGTACTGATAGTGTTGATCCAACAGCTCTCAAGTGCTCAAAAGAAGCACACCCCTGATCCAACGGCTAACAAGTGTTTCAAAGAAACACACGATCTGTGTGCTTCTTTAGTCCCGGTTTGAAACTGAAAGCGTTAATCGAACAGCTCAGAAGCAATCAAAAGAAACACACACCTGATCAAACGGCTTACAAGTGCTTGAAAGAAACACACGATCCGTGTGCTTCTTTAGTCCCGGTTTGGAAGTTAAAGTTTGTAAAAGTTATACAAATTCACATTCAAAATAGTTTTAAACTAATTAAAATAATGGTTATAGAAAAGAGAAAATGTTTTTGTATTAGTTAGTCAAATTCAAACACTTTTCATATTGAAAGTTTTTTCAAATTCCAAAGTTTGCAAAAGTTATACAAATTCAAATTCAAAATAGTTTTAAACTAATTAAAATAATGGTTATAGAAAAGAGAAAATGTTTTTGTATTAGTTAGTCAAATTCAAACACTTTTCATATTGAAAGTTTTTTCAAATTCCAAAGTTTGCAAAAGTTATACAAATTCACATTCAAAATAGTTTTAAACTAATTAAAATAATGGTTATAGAAAAGAGAAAATGTTTTTGTATTAGTTAGTCAAATTCAAACACTTTTCATACTGAAAGTTTTTTCAAATTCCAAAGTTATTTAAAACAGAAAATAGAAAACAGAAAACGAAAAGAAAAAGAAAAAGAAAAAACCCCATCTATCCCGGGTGGTGGCTCAGCCCGGGACAGATGGGGTGCTATCTGTCCCGGGTGCAGCCACTGCCCGGGACAGATAGCCCCTATTTGTCCCGGGCAGAGCCACGACCCGGGACAGATAGCGTTATGCTATATAACCAACACTTAGCGCTCCGGGCCGAGCAACCACCCGGAGCAGTTCCCCTTTCCTACTGAAGTGCTGCCAAAATTTCCCGTGAAACCCTAGCCGCCGCCGTGGTCTTCTCCGTCCCCAACGTCGCCGCCGTGGTCGTCTCCGTCCCCAACGCTGCTCCCTCCACCACCGCCATCCACCGTGGTCGTCTCCGTCCCCAACGTCGCTCCCTCCACCACCGCACGGCAGCGACTTCTTCTCCTCATCCGGCCGCCATTCGCCGTGCCATTGCCGAGCACGCACTCCTCCACCAGGCCCGCCACGCACTCCTCGTCCTCCTCGGTGCGTCCTCCCTCTCTCCCTCCTCCACCCCACCGCGCCATTACCGAGCCAAAATTGCACGAATTCGTTGAAATCGGGGAGGTTCAACATTGATGACGTCAGCACGACGTCATCATTTTCAGAATGCATTTTAAATCAGAAAAATACAACTTTATATCAAATGGTTCAGAAAACGAAAATACATGTTGTTGTGATTTTTTTAGAGTTAGTTAGTTAGTTTTGTGTTTAGTTAGTTAGTTTTAAATTTTGTGTTTAGTTAATTAGTTTTGTGAGTTGAAATATAAATAAACTTTTAAAAATTATAATTAAATCATTTTAAATCAGAAAAATACAAACTTTATGTGAAAACGTTCAAAAAAGAAAATACATGTTGTTGTGTCATTGATGTTAAGTTTGTGTATTAAATCATTTTATTTTTATTTTTAATATTTGTAGCATGCGAATTTGTATGCAAATGAAAACCTGTGTATGCAAAATAGGGTTTCCGGCGGAGTTTGGCCATTGTTAGGGTTTCCGCCATTGTTAGGGTTTCCGCCGGAGTTCGTCGCCGGTGACCGCCGGAGTTCGTCGCAGTGAATCAATAGATTGATGTTCAGAAAAACTTATACAAATGCAAACTTTATATCAAAATGTTCAGAAAAATATAATCTATAATGTTGTATCATAAAAATGTTCATATTAATTCATATCAACTGGATTCATATCTATTTTTTCTTACTTGGATTTTGCGTGCAGGTACTCGGATTTGTCACCGCGTCGTAGCCGCCGCCCTCTCGGAGCCCTAGTAAAGTTCAAGAGACTTCAAAAGAGAAATGTAAATAGAAATGAGATACTCGATATGATTGAAATGTGTTTGTAAAATTGAAATGTCTTAATGTATTTGTACTATTCATATAACTTTGCTTCAGGTTGAAATTGAAATGTGTTTGTACAAATAAATGATAAAAGATGTTGAGTTAGATTTAGTTGTATGACATATCGGTAAAGTTATTTAGATGTTGAGTTATTAAAATTATTTAAATGGATTGAAATCTCTTGCAGAAACTATGGACACCCGTAGAAATCTTCAACAAGAAGAGGACATGTTCGGCATCATTCGCGAAGGTGATGAATTGGACCCCGGCAGAAACCATGAACAAGAAGAGGAACACGTAGACGATTTCACCGGGCAATTTCTGAACGAGTCCGGTGACGGAATAGACGTCACCGACAGTTCAGCTCACCGACAGTTCACCGACTCTACTGTTGGAAAGTCGGCCGCCGAGGTAGATATATGCCCTCGGGTTTTTGTCTCCGTTGAAAAGATTTGTGTGTATACATATATTAACTATCACTTTTTCTTGTTTTTAGCCGTCGGCGGGCCATGAACCGGGACCAAGCAAAAAAGCAGCGGTGAAACGAGGCGGGCCACGCACCGGGACCAAAAAGCTCCAAGGGAAACAGAAGTACCACATCGAGGAGATCAATGAAAAAGGAAAACCGATTGCTCCCGCTAACCACGCAAGGAAATTTGTAGCTCAGTGCGGAGTCATCGTTCGGGACAGACTGTCCATCAGGGCTCAAGAATGGTATAAGCCAAAGGTGCCAAAAAGGGGGTTATTTATGTCTCGAATGCAGACAAACAACTCCTCTGGGACGAGCTCATGCAGAATTTCACTTTACCGGAAGAGGAGGATGTAGAGGAGCCGGTTATAGAGAATCGATGCAAGGCCTGGACTTATATTGAGATGGGTGAATTGTTCCGCAGCTGGAAGAAAAGGCTTAACAAGTTCATAAAAGAAGGTAAAACTCCAGAATTTGTCGGAGTCTATGAAAAGATAAAAGATGAGTGGCCCGAATTTAAGGCGTACAAGCAATCGGAAGCCGCTAAGGCCATGTCAGAGAGAAATAAGAAAAATGCAGACAAAAAGATATATCACCATAACATGGGGTCAGGTGGCTACCTGACGGCCCTGCCTAAGTTTCTGAAAATGGAGGAAGAGTTTTTGGCTAAATGTATACAGATCGAGACATTTGACTGGCCAGACCGGCTTAAGGCTTGGTTCTATGGGCATGGTGGAAAGTTAGACCCAGAAACAGGTGACTATCTTTTTACCAAGGAGCACGGACCTGACCCTATTAAAGCTCTCAGAGAGGTATGGAAGGAGGTCACGGAAGGAAGGTTCCACCCTAACAGAGAGAAGGACGAGCTATCGTGAGCCCTTAAGAATCCTGAACACAGTGGACGAACAAGAGGAACCGTCGGCTCTGTACCGTGGATACTTGGGTTTCCCAAAGATGTTGGCACTTATAGAAGCCGATCGAGAAAGAAGAAAGAGATTGCCGACCGGGCCCAGTGGATGGAAAATAAATTACAACAACATGAGAAGGAGATAGCAGAGCTGAAGGCAGCGCAGACTCGACGGATGCCCTGCGAATCTGAGACGCCCGAAAATCCTTCTCCTGATCCAAAATCAATGCGGAGAAGCAGCGTGGCTTCGACGGAGCTCGATCGCCACAATGATATGCCGGGTCCTCGTCACCCCGTGGATAATATCGTGCAGCGGGAACTTTGCGACCTACATGTGCCATGCTTGAACATAACCGTGAAGGTGGCGCACGGCTTTGCCCTACCGCCTAGCCCAAATGGAACTTACCATTGTCGCCCTATTCCAGATGGCTATGCTGTTGTCGGGGTTGATGAGGTTATCAAGACATATGAGGGAATTAAGCTGGAATTCCCTACGGGTGAAGACGAGGTTGAGTTGAGATTTGCCCTCAAGAGTACCTGCTTATGGAAAAAAAGAATACATCGTGTTCCCACACATGCAGCTAAATCGCCCTCCCAGTCCACAAGCCAGTCCACATAACTACAACAACGACAACCAATGCGCTAGTCCAGACACCCCCCACAACGACAACCAAGGCGCTAGTCCATCTCCGCCGTCGCGTGAGCGTACTCCGCCGCGTCAACGGACTCCATCGCCTCCGCAAAAGAAGCGGAAGTGCACCGCTGCGTCGACTAGTACTCAGAAAAGCGAAACGGCCGGGAAGTCTCGCTTTGTGAACTCTCGCAAAGATGACGATACATGGGTCGAGGAGATCCAGACTTCCCAGAGAAAGAAGGCAAAAAAGATGTCTTTGCCTGTTCCGGTTTATTCTCCGGAAGCGATACGGTGGGCCATAGAATTTCTTACGCATCCGTCACAATATGAACTAAATATGGACGATGACTACACACGCGTTCTGGTGCGTACATCTAAGAGAGTGCGGGAAGAACAAAAATCTGCTGCCACCCAGAAGAGAGATGTTCCACAGCTCGGAATGCAGGCGGGACAATCGGTCCCTCCACTCATATTGGCGCCTTACAACCGGAACCCGGTCGATGATGTACTTTCGCAGCAAGCTAGAGATATGGGTATAACTCTGGCAGAGCTTAAGGCATTGCAAGCTGGCGAGAGTGTCACCATACATGAGGTGGTGCGGACATATGTGAGAGGAGAAGATCTCTTCGACCCTGTAATGGTGCGCACTCTACCAGCTAGTTTGCACCAACTAAATGCATGGTACTTGCGTACCACGAAAAGTCAAGACGGAGACTGGCTCTATGGGAAAATTCCAAAGGATTTTTTTGGCCCAGGTGATGATGAGGTTCAAATCGAGTATTGCGAATTATGACAGTTATTCAATTTTGACGCGCTCGACAAATCTATCATCAGTGCCTTTTGCATGTAAGTAATTAAATTATGTATATATGTCAGTAATTCTCTAGCTCTACTTATTTTTCATTGCTTGTAATTATCCTTATCACTATATTACTTTTGTACTCTATTATGCAGGCTGAAAATTATACAATCTCGAAAGCTGGGACTCAATCACAAGATTGGATTCATTGACACTAATCGAGTTCATCATCATGGTTTGTTACATTACCCAGATCAAACGGAGGAGCTTTTGCTTACTTATTTGATGGCGCAACATTACAAAAGCACCATAATTTTCCCGTTCAACTTCGAGTGAGTTGTTTACTTTCTTATACATACTCGATGTTAATTAAGTATATGTAATTGATGATTTAGTTATTAACAAATATAAACATATGGCAGATTTCACTGGGTATTATTTGAGATTGATGTTGAAAAGGCAATCGTTGATATCTTGGTCCCATTATCGAAACCCGAAGAAAAGTTCGACGACACGAAACAAATGCTCCAGAGGTATTTTCGTTCATTATCACAATCGACCTCGTCTTTTCTAATAATATATAGTAATTAGTTAACTTCTTTACTAATTTTTCATACCGTAAACTTCAGGGTTTGGGACAAGTTCACCGGTTTCCACAAGGATGTCGGTATAGCTAAGAACCTCACTTTTAAATGGCGAGAGGTAAGACGTACTAGCTAGGTTCCACCTACGCATATTCTTAATTTCAGTCTCACAATACCATTTTTTCAATATTTTTGATTATTTTTTATTAATTTCTTATCTTATTCTATCATAAAGTGCGCGAAGCAGCAACAAGGCACCAATTTGTGTGGATTCTATGTCTGCGAGTTCATCCGAATTCACTTCAATGAGGGTGTAGACTGGAATAGGGTACGTTAACAATTCATTCAAACTTGTTCACTTTTCAAATTGAATTATTTTCATAATGGTTGATATATTGGTGTTGATCTCTCCTTTTTAGTTTGAGACGATCCGGAACAGGCTTGATGCAAAAGACCGCCTACTACCAATCGCGGAGGAAATTGCGGGCTTTCTGCTTGACTATGTCATAAAGCCAGGCGCAGAATGCAGTATAATCCGGCCGCAAAAAAAGACCATCCCGAGGAAAAAATAGGGTCTAATGCTTCTCTGTCATGTAATGATCTCTGTTTGTAAATATTTAGACATGATCTTCCGATTATAAATATTTGTTTGGGAGAACTCGTGTACTAGTAGTATTCATGACTATATCCCGAGGAAAAAATCGTGTATTCATGATATATATTACATAGTAACGTATAATATGCAACTCGATATTGTTTTGAAATGAAACATAAATGAAAAAACACAAACACAAAAGAATCAGTAACATAAATAGAAAACAGAAACAAAAATAGAAAACAGGAAACAAAATAAAAGAAACAAAAAAACATATATACTGTCCCGGTTCGTATTACGAACCGGGACAAATGAGTCGCAGCCAGAGGCTGCCTTTATTGGCCACGTGGCCCCCCTATTGGTACCGGGCCGTGACGTGCCCGGGACAAATAGGGGAGGCTATTTGTCCCGAACACGCTGTCCCGGGCGCGTGACCGGGACAAAAAGCCCTCACGGCCCGGGATCAGTGGCCTGTTTTGCTCTAGTGAGTATGTAAGATTTAATTTACTACCATGTTGATTAAAGGAATTTCTGTGTGAAGTGGAACAGCCACAATCCATCCTCTCCTTTGCTGTCAATGGTTTACGCTTCTCCCCTTCTTAAGAACTTCTTTTTGCTAAGAACCGCGCTATAATTGTATCGGCATTTGTTGCTTGGTTGCAGGTGGTAGTGCAAATCATTGAAGGGGCACCAGCTTTTTCATTTACATGGCTGGACAAACCAACACTGAGGCATGACACACGTGGTGAGGTGCTGCCTGCTTGGACTGGGAGGTCTCGGATGGCTCACTATTTTCGTCGGATTCAGAAGGTTTGCACCCAAATTTTTTGTCCTAAGTTCTTTGAGCGATTTATGATGAAAACTGCAGCTTTTCTTAGATGACACCGTATGGCAATCTGCTCGGATTCTGGATACTATTCTGGAGTATCGCAGTTTATTAACCATCCAACATATCTTCATTGCTGATTCTGCTAAATTTGCTAGCATTTCCTAGAAATTAGTCACAATGATCATGGTCAAGCATGACTTATGTTCAATATTTTTTTTGTTACATGCGTTCATGTTTGTGAAGCATCTGTGAAAAATATATTATATTGCTTTGCATCTTTAAAAGTAAATACACATGTCCATTACTGCCATTCTGGTGTAGTCCACACACAGTAATATAGTGTTTCGTTAATGTATAGAGACATAGGTTGCAGTAACATATATCATACATTTGTATGAAACAAATGAAATTTGCATATCCACGACACTTATCTTCAAATGAAATTTGATAGGGAGGGAGTATTACTGAATCTGCCATATTGTACACGGCCTTTCATATGCGACCATGCCACATCCTCTACATGACTGTACTTGATATTTTAGCACTAGATGAGAAGTTTTGCTCCTTAAACACCTACTGGCCATCATCTGGTGTATAAACTGAATGTGGAGGCTAGGCTCATGCTAAATTGAGGCTAAAGTTCCACATTTGTTAGGATCGTTTGTGGGCTATGGCTTCAGGCTACAGTTAAAAAGTATACATATAAAGTGTGCTTAAAAATAGTACATGCATTTTATTTGTTTTATAATACCTACTACCGAATGTACCATCCTGAAATTGAGCTTTATTTACTTGTTGTTCAGATGCAAAGTTCAAGTTTTTCTGGATGTAAGGAATATTTATCCTAGGACGATCCTATTTTTTTTTTCAAAACTAGCAGACTTGACTATGCATAATTCAAATTTCTCATAGGAACTCGCTTCTGGTACAAATCTTGTAAGCTGATTTTTTTTCTTTAGTCTTATACCAAATCAACCTTGATTGTAACATTTTGGAGTATAAAACACCATTCCTTCATGTTCAAATCTGTATGCAAATCTGCACCAGGTGCCAGGTAAACTTATTTGTTTTTATTTTATAATTTGTCATAAACCAGTTCAGCTTTCTTAGCTATGATCAGACTCGGCCTGACATGAATTAACTATTTAAGAAACTATGTCCAATTTATCTTCACATGTACTTTATGCCAGCAACTTTTACATGAACTTGCTTTCATTTAGTGGCTTATGTTTATGCGATCAAACATACTTTTAAAAACTCCTACAGCTTCGCTGCTATACTCAAGTGAGCCATCTGACCGGGAAACATCGTTACCTCACTTGTGATCACGTTCATCCCTGCCTCCTACCTTCCTAAATTCTCCCATGTATTTCAAACACTTCATATCTTAGGAGCTGCTATCTTTTCCTATTCTATTGTTCCTCGAAAAGATCATAATTAAGGTGTAGGTGGAGAGATTTCTGGCATGTACGTACAAGTAGAAGTTAAAAATAATTTGAGTTTTCTGTTGTGGTGTGTCCTAACCTTGCCTGGTTTGTTTACACTTTTGTCTGCTCTGTATCAGAGGAATAAGAAATTTGGGATGCTACGTATCTTTTCTACGGTGTTTTCTTGGGTCGACTGCACTTGTTTTTTTACAGCTTGTGAAGCAGGTGTGAAATAGATTTTTTTTGTACAAACAAGTGAATGGGATACTGATTCTTGCAACTCAGTGATAGTCACCAAACAGTTTTGCGCATTTCCTAAATTAAATCAAGGTTTACCCTCGAAATACAAATCAAGGTTAGTGCATAGTTTGGATTTCTACTCCATGTCTCCCTTTCATTTTTTTAGTATTCTACCATCATGTTTGAAATAATGTGAAAGCTATTTTCTTATCGGAACAATTTTGTTATTATTTAATGGTAGTGAAAAACCTCTTTCGATGCTTCACCTTGTTGTTCAATATGATATACAGAGAATATAGTTGCGTCGGGTTTGGTGACATCCTCAACGGATTGGTCATAAGAGTGATAATATATGCAGGAGATGATGACCAACTTGGTGGACTTGGAGTGACGGTGTCCTTTCCCTGAACGTCGGGCCTCGGGCATCGGTGGCCATCACGACTCATAGCTCACCCTTGTGACACCGGTGCGTGTTCAGATGGCTAATGACACAAAGAGGGAGCAAGCTGCATTTTTGGTAGACGGGAATCCTCTACCCTTTTTGAAGAGTCGTAACGAAGAAGCTGTGGCAAGCGACATGGAGGGCGGAACATAACGTGGATGAGGAGTAGTAGTTAGAAAAACTCTTCACTGGAGTGATCAAATATACTACAATTACAATTCAAATTATTAACTTTATTTAAACTATATCAAACTTCTTAGCTAATTTTAAAATCTATTTTCAATCCTAACATTCTACATTCCTAATGGCGAGGCAATGCCCGCCTACATGATCCCACTCTCATGTTTTGGAGTTTTTTTACCATCGGATCGGTTGCTTCTCACGATTCTGACCATCAAATCTCTTTACACTAGCGTAATGGACCAATTGTCCCTGACAGACGGTTGCTTTGCCCATCAAATTGATGTTTTATGGTGCATTCGGACCCGTTTAACGTTATAACCCACACAGAAGCTTGTGTAAAAAACAATTGTTCCCTACCGAACAAAGCAGAACACAGAACTAGAGTCGACTAACCCGCTTGATGGATCCGAATCCATCGTACCGCCAAGCGGAGAAACATAGGGTTTATCCAGTCGTGGTTCCCTGAAGAACACACACAAACAACAATGGACCATACCTAGGTTCTGTGTTGGGCCAATGCGTATTTCTATATGCTCTCATTGGAACTTTTGCGTCAAGCCTAGCTTCGCTCATAGCATGTTAAATTGGGCTTCGTCCATACTGATGCAAATTCCCTCCACACTTTGATCATATAAATACAATTCAGCAAATCAGTTTCAAGTCTAAGTTCATAATCCTTTCCAAATTTTAAAAAATTATAATTTCTAATAAATCTACATTCATAATGGACGGGCGCAACAACACGCGCCTATATGATCTAGTATATTTAGATTCATGGTGCTACGTACATGTTGATGACATAGCTAGACTAGTACAGTACTAATATAAGCGAGAGAAGGCAAACCGTTGGATGTATGTGCCCTTGCTCGATCTTGTCCTAATTTCAAGCATACACACTGACGCTAATTAGCTAAGTAATAAATTGGTGCACATATCAGTGCATTTAGGATTATTGGAGTGTGGTGGCGCACTGGGATCCCTGCAGGACAACGGCCCTCGACTGCGACGGCTGGAGCACCACGACGGAAACGCACTCGGCGGCGAGAGCGCGCCTGCCGGACACCCAGGCTGCCACCTTCCACCGGAGGTGCCCCTCCACGCGCAGCCTCAGCAGTAGCGTCGACCGCCCGCCCGCCGCAGTTTCCTCCACCTCCACGTACACCGCCGCCGACGGAGCAGCAGACGACGAGGACGACAACGAGGCGCTCAGCACGACGTCACCCTGCGTCTGCTCGAACGGCTCCGAGGCTGCAGCGAGGTGGACGCCGGCGTAGGAGGCGCGGAGCTGGAGGCGGTCGTAGAGCGCGGAGGCGCGGGCGTTGGGGTTGTGCGCCACAAAGGCGGCGTCGAGCCGTGCGATGAGGGTGGCATTGGGGCCGGCGACCTCGGCGCTGGCGGCCAGAAGAGAGAAGCGCGGGGCGGAAGGGCGGAGGGTGAGCCACAGTATGATGACCAAGCCTACGATGGACGTCGCCGCCGACGACGTCGCAATCAGGAGCCGCCGGCGCCGGTTGCCGCTGAACCGGCCACATCCGGCGCCGTGTTGGTGGTGCTTGGTGGCGCAGTCCCTGGGCGAGTCATCGGGATCATCGGTGATGAGGGACATGGATCAAGTAGCAGGCAGAGCACAACAAAAGAGGAGAGAGGTGGTGCACTCATAAACTTTCTGCCCCTCCTTTATCCAGCGCCACCCGAAGATCCCTGCCGGCCGCCGACCTTGTTGCCCGCAAGATTGAACTCGCGAGAGATGGAAACGAGATGAACTCTGAGAGGTTTTTTTGTTCCGCGCTAAACTGCAGCTTTTCTGTTGTTCCATTTATATCAAAAGGAAAGAGATACAAGTCGAGCCACAATCTCCACTACTGATCATGCCATCCCATGATCCGAGCTTTGTGCTCCACTAACTACGACTTGGCCAGTGCCGCACACCTCGCTAGCACCTGGTCCAACTAACTGACGCTGAAGAAACGCTAACAGCTAACTGAAGTTATCTCTGACGAAACTGAAAGTGTCTGAACTTAACTGAACCTAACTTATTCAGAGACACGGGAGAGAGACAGGGTTTAAGCCAACAATCTCCCCCTCAACCTTGGCTCGCGATCTTGATGTCGAAGATGCCCACCTTGCCGCGCAGCTCCTTGAAGCGAACACGGCCCAGTGCCTTCGTCAGGATGTCCGCCTTTTGCTCATTGGTGCCGACGAACTCCACGATCACCGTGCCTTTCTCAACACAGTCACGAATAAAGTGATAGCGCAGATCAATATGCTTACTGCGATCGTGGAGCACCGGGTTCTTGCAGAGCGAGATGGCGGACTTGTTGTCGATGTAGAGTGTCGTAGGAGCGGCGTCTTGATTGAGCAGCTCCCCCAGAAGGCGAGCAAGCCAAATGCCTTGGCACGCCGCCGTGGCCGCCGCGATGTACTCGGCCTCGCATGCGGATTTCGCGACAACCTTTTGTTTCTGTGATTGCCAGCTGACAGGACTTCCTCCGAAGAAGAACAACACGCCAGATGTGCTTTTCCTGGTGTCCACGTCTCCGGCGTGGTCGGAGTCGCTGTAGCCGATCAGCTTCTCATGGTCACCCCGGCGATACACGCATCCATGCGTGAGGGTGCCCGAGATGTAGCGCAGGAGGTACTTGACTGCTGCAAGGTGATCCGCTGCTGGTGCTTCCATGAACCTGCTCAAAAAACCAACAGCGAATGCTATGTCTGGTCGCGTATGCACCAGATACCGCAGGCTGCCGATGATGCTGCGGTAGTATGTGACGTCCACAGGCGCCTCCTTGCTCTCCTTGCTTAGCTGACACCTTGCCTCCAACGGTGTAAGCGTGGGATTGCAACCAGATAAGTCTGTTTTTTCAAGCAACTTACTGGCGTATGCAGTTTGCACAATCGTGGTCTGCACACGTTCCTGCTTTACTTCTAGCCCGAGGTAGAACCTGAGCAAGCCAAGGTCGCTCATACTGAAGAGACGATGCATCTCCTCCTTGAAGTGTTGGACCTCCAGCTTCTCAGCTCCGGCGATGACGAGGTCGTCGACGTACACACCGACGATGAGCAGCTCGTTCCCGGTTCCTCGCGAGTACACACCATGCTCCGTGATGCTGCGTGTGAAGCCAAGCGACGTCAGACTTGCGTCGAGTTTCGCGTTCCAGGCCCTTGGAGCTTGCCGCAGCCCGTACAGTGCCTTGTGAAGCTTGTAGACGCCATGTTCATATCCATCGGCGACGAAACCCGGTGGCTGAGACACATATACCACCTCCTCGAGCTCGCCGTTGAGGAACGCCGACTTCACGTCCATGTGGTGCACCTCCCATCCTCGGTGCGCCGCCAGCGCGAGGATCAGCCGCACGGACTCCAGCCTTGCCACGGGCGCGAACACTTCGTCGAAGTCCACGCCTGCACGCTGCACATACCCCTTTGCGACGAGCCGTGCCTTGTGCTTGACGATGTGGCTGTGCTCGTCGCGCTTGAGCTTGAACACCCACTTGAGTCCGATCGCCCGGTGTCCTGCAGGCAGAGAGGTGAGTGTCCAGGTGGAGTTCTCGTCGATGGATTGGAGTTCGTCCAGCATTGCGCGACGCCAGCAGTCCTCGTGTTGAGCTTCTGCGAAGTTTGCCGGTTCTTCTCCGGCAACAAGGAGCAGCTCGTCCTCTTCGTCAGAGGATGGCTTGTCAGGTTCACTGTCAGCCTTCATCACATAGTCGTTGTTGTAGATGGGGTTAGGCTTCAGGATCCCGTCCCTTGCGCGGGTGACCATCTGGTGCTTTGCAGGTACGCCAGCATCCTGAGTTTCAGCTGGCCGGCGGCGGTGACACAGACCGCGTGGGTGTGTCAGTGGCTTCCTTTCCCGCTTGTGACGAAGTCTCGACATCGTTGGTGCGTGCTGCCGATGGAGACCTCGCCGCGCCCGGCGAGCGCGTTGCGCCTGTGCTTGCCTTCTCCTTTCCTGCCGCGGAAACTCGCGTGTACAGAGGGTACTCGACGACAAACTCGCTGCTTTCCGGTTGCTCCCCCGGCGACTCCCAGTTCCAACGTGCCTCTTCGTCAAAGATGACGTCACGAGACACGTGTACACGCTTGGAGACGGGGTCGTACATCCTGTACGCCTTGGTGCCGATCTCGTAGCCGATGAAGACCATGGGTGTGCTGCGATCGTCGAGTTTCTTCAGCTGCGGGTTCGCAGCCTTGACATGCCCGACGCAGCCGAACACGCGGAGGAAGCGTACGTCTGGCTTGGTGCCGTGCCAAGCTTCATATGGCGTCATGCCATCGACGCTCCTCGTGAAGGAGCGGTTTAAGATGAAGATAGCTGTGAGCACAGCCTCCCCCCAAAACTTGTTCGGCACCTTCTTTGCCTTGAGCATGCTCCGCGCCATTCCGAGCACCGTCTGGTTCCTCCTCTCGACGACGCCGTTCTGCTGCGGCGTGTACGGAGCGGTGAGGTGGCGTTGTACTCCTTGTTCTTCGCAGTGCTGGTAGAACGTGGCCGACGTGAACTCGCCGCCGCGATCGGTGCGCAGCACCTTCAGCTTGTGTCCACACTCCACCTCTGCAGCTGCTTGGAACTTGATTATGGCGTGTGCTGCTTCGTCCTTGGAGGCGAGCAGTTCCGCCCACATGAAACGGCTGCGGTCATCGACCAACAACAGAATGTAGCGGCGTCCTCTTGGTGTCGCAGGCGTGATGGGGCCGCACAAGTCGCCATGAACCAGTGCGAGCGGAGCCTTCGCTCTGTACTTTGCTTGCTGCGGGAACGACAGGCGCCGCTGTTTCCCGGCCAGGCAGGCATCGCAGAGCTCGTCTGCGTGTTCGATGTGTGGCAGTCCGCGCACGAGCCCGCCGCGCGCCATCTTCTTCATCCCGTCGAAATGGAGGTGCCCAAGCCGTGCGTGCCACCGCCACTCGTCGGAGACGTGACCCACAGCGAGACACACTGGAATGACAGGACGAAACGTGAGCCGGTACAGGCGATTTTGTGATCTTTTTACCTTGATCAGGAGCCGCCCGTGATGGTCGCGAATGGTGAGTGTGCCGCGGCGGATGTTGATGTCGTACCAGTTCTCGTCGAGCTGGCCCAAGCTCACCACACTGCTCTTGAGGGCGGGGATGTAGTAGACGTCCGAGAACGTGCGGTGATCCCCCCCATCGATGGCGAACACGATTGTGCCACGGCCGCATATGTCCACCACCGAGCCATCTGCAAAGCGCACCTTGCCGGTGACCGAGCGATCCAGCTCGGCGAACGCATCGATGGCGCCGGTCATGTGATTTGTGGCTCCTGTGTCGAGGACCCACTGAATGCCGAACTCGACGTCGTCACGGGTGGGCGTGATCACCGCCCTCTCCTCGTTGAGGTAGACCTGGCCGCCCGTGGCCACAGGCAGAGGCTGCTCGGATGTTGCCACGACGCCGGTGACTGCCACTACGGCGGCGACGTGCTCCTGTACGTCCTCGACGCACACCATGTTCAGGCGAGGGTCGACGTCGTCTTCCTCTGCCTGTACCATGTTAGCAGCGCCTGTCGCCGCTGCGGCCTGATCACGCAGCCTCTTACGGCATTCGCGGGCCCAATGTCCCTTCTTGCCGCAGTACTTGCACTTCTCCTTGTCGAGGATGTTGCCGTTTGCGTCGCGCGGTGGCGGGGCCTGTTGACGAGGCTGCCCGCTCCTCTCTGCACCGCCTGTGCGATTTCCACCGCGGGGCTCCCTTCTGCGTGATTCCCACTGCTGCTCCGTGAGCAGGAGCTGTCCTCCGGCGTCGCTGCTTCCCGGGACACCATCCATGCGCACCTCTGCGGCTCGCAGATGCCCGACGACCTCCTCGACGGTGAGTGTGGCCGGGTTCAGCAGCGTCTCGATCGAGTATGCGATCTGCACGAAACGACCCGGGACGACTGAAAGGAATTTCCTGACTACCTTCTCGTCGTCGACGACGTCGCCGTAGGAGCGCAGGGACGCGGCGAGGTTGGAGATGCGCATCGCAAACTCGTCCATCTTCTCGCCGCTCTTGAACGTGATCGTCTCGAACTCTGCTCGGAGTCGACGGAGGTGTGTCTCGCGCACCCGATCACTGCCCTGGTGCTGCATCCGGATTGCCTCCCACGCTGCCTTGGCACTGCCCTTTCCGATCAGCATGCAATGCATGTCAGGCGGAGTGGAGCGGAGCAGCGCTGCCAGCGCCTGCTTATCCTCGCGGCGTGTCACTGGGACTTCTTCAATCGCCTCCCACAGGGACGCCGCCTGCATGTTCACCTCCATGACCATTGCCCAATTGTTGTAATTGGCTCGGGTCAGCATCGGGAAGGAGAGAGCAGCGGTGCCGCCAGCGCTGCTGCCAGCCTCGCGCACCACCTGCTGCACGACGATGTCGCCGCCGCCGCCTCCACGCCGTACTGCGCTCCGCCCACGACTTTGCGAACGCCGTCGCGTCGAGGGTGGCGGAGTCTTGGACACGCCGGAGACCGGTGGTGGTGTCTTGCCGTTGCCTGCCATGGTCGCAGGATCTTTGCTCTGATACCAAATGTTGCCCGCAAGATTGAACTCGCGAGAGATGGAAACGAGATGAACTCTGAGAGGTTTTTTTTGTTCCGCGCTAAACTGCAGCTTTTCTGTTGTTCCATTTATATCAAAAGGAAAGAGATACAAGTCGAGCCACAATCTCCACTACTGATCATGCCATCCCATGATCCGAGCTTTGTGCTCCACTAACTACGACTTGGCCAGTGCCGCACACCTCGCTAGCACCTGGTCCAACTAACTGACGCTGAAGAAACGCTAACAGCTAACTGAAGTTATCTCTGACGAAACTGAAAGTGTCTGAACTTAACTGAACCTAACTTATTCAGAGACACGGGAGAGAGACAGGGTTTAAGCCAACAGACCTCTCCTCATCCCCTCCCCTTTCCAGCACCACCCCCAGGTCGCCGGCCTCCGCCCTCTCCTCTTCCCAGTGGCGGCGCTAGGAATTAATTACCGGGTATTCATAGGTATTCATTTTCCTATAATCATCACTATTTTCAGAAAAAAAATCATCACTGTTTTGCTCTAATCAACCTTGGTGTTGCAAGAATCATGGGTATGCACTTGCATACCCAGGAAGACACCTGGCGCCGCCCCTGCCTCTTCCTAGATCAAATCCGGTCGCCGCCCTCTTCTCTGCCTGGATTGAATCCGGCGGGGCGCTACCTCTCCGGCCGCCGCCCTCTCCTCTGCCCCTACCATTCTCCAGTTCAAGGCGGTGGCGAGGAGGCGAGGCACGCGGGAGCATCCTCACAGCAGCGTGCGCAGGCAAGGACGGAGGAGGCGGTGTTGGCCGAGCTAGAGCTAGCAGCGGCAGTCCGTCCCCTGGTCACCCGGCCTACGCCATGCATGCTGCTACCTACTCCCGCTGTCAACGCAACTGGCCTCATGCCTTTGGCTCAATGCCTCCCACCCCGGACAGTCGGACACCAAACAGTTCCCCTTCCTATCGCCTTCCGTTGCCGGCGTGCGGTCTGTTCCCCGAATTCCGGTAACCACGGTCATGGTTGAGACGGGGGCTGTTCTAGGTGAAGCTCAAGGAGAAGCCGATTGACATGTTCAGTTAATTTTTCCTTATCCGATTTGCCTCTTCCGTGTCCCGGCTTGGTCATTAGCGGTGACAGCAAGAGCTGGGCTGCAGCAATTGCCGCGATTTGGGAGGAGACAACTACACAGCAGCGAGCAGCGCAAATAAACCACTAACGGGCTAACAGCAGAGCAGAGCTAGCAGCAACATCCGCAGTAAGAAAATCGGGCTGCTGTAGCCCTAATTTTTTTGACTGTATTTAGCCCTTAATTAATAGCGGGAATAGTAGTCCGGGACTCTGGGTTAGCATGGTGTTCTGACAAGGAATGGTACATCCGTACATGCATAGTTAGCGTCCAGTACACTGCGTGCTCGCGCGCCTCCGCCAGTTTGATCCGGCGCCAGCCATCGCCATCTTCCTCTCGGTGTTCCACCACCCGATGGCCTCAAGTTTACCGGTAGGAGTACATGCTCATCAAAGACGAAGACACGCCGCTGCTGACCTCCGACGTCAAGATGCGAGCGATACCGTGAAATGTCAGGTGTAAGATTGTGCCATAGGTTTGCTGAACATGTTCAGGGGTTTCAAAAATTCTGCACTAACGAATCTGATGGGGCGCCAAACAATGGTAATCTATCGTCGAGAATCATGAACTATTGATTCTAAATCATATTTTCTTTTTTCTTTTTTTCCATCAAATAAAAAAAATCATTTTTTACCAGGAGTATGTACCAACCATCGAGCTATTTTTACTGTTGTGTCAATTATTCTATACATGTCGATCGAAATTGGGGTAAAATTTGGGTTGTGCAATATTTTGATAAAAAGTAGATTTTTACCCTCGGTGCAACGCACGGGCATGTTTTCTAGTGACTGATAAACTTTGCAATTCAATATGTTTGACCTTACACGAGTTTTAGCAATGAAGTGCTGCAGAGTGGTTGCTTGCTTTTTTTTGTGAATTTGGTTGCTTGCTTGTTGCTGCGTCAACCATCATTTTTCCATCTCCCTTTATTTCTCGACATGAGAAGAAAGACACCTGCCTGGCTGTCTCTTCCTACCCTGGTGTAGATAGGAGACGGATTGCGAGAGATGGCTGGCTCCATCACAAGATGCTAAAGTTGCCAATGGGAAGATGTGTACACATGCATGCTTGGCTAATTAACAGTTATCAGACAAGCACTTGATTTTGAGCTGAGGTAAATTCTCTCTCGAAACAGACTTACGCCCCGCTTTATAAATAAAGCAACCATCCACAGTTTACAACCCCCGATAAACAGAGAACAACAGTACGAAGTAAGCGAAGGAGAGGTTTTGCTGGGGCCACAACACAAACGAACCCAAGAAAAGCAGAAAATAGTCCTGATACAAGCTCTATAAGGTAGAGCTCAACGGCTGGGCGGAGGAGAGAGAAGGTGTGCCGCCTTCAGGAGATCCTCAATAATGTCGTCCAGCCGCTGCCTATCCCTCTGTCTAGCCAACGGGTGCCACTCCTGCAGGTAAGCCAAGAATTTAAACACTGAGTCAGCGGCTCGTCGTGGGAAGACATGCTCGATGACCATCTTATTACGAATCGTCCAGAGGGTCCAGCTCATTGCTGCGAACACCAACCAGAAGAGGGACCTCCTCCTCCCGGTATGGTTCGCCTGCACTTCCAGGAACTCTGCCAAGTCCCGGGCCTGCCACTCAGGACCCAAGGCCTCGGCGAGGAAGCTCCAAAGGAACCGAGCAGCGGGACAGGAGAACAGGATATGGGACCCCGTCTCAGGGACCGCACACAGGGGACATGTGCCATCCCCAGGTCCCAAACGCTTCACCACCTCCACTCCCGACGGGAGGCGGTCGCGAAGAAGCTGCCAAGTAAAGATCTTGATCTTTAGAGGCAGGGGCGCCTTCCAAAGATGCATCGTCCACGGTAGCACCGGCCCACTAAATAGGGCCCTGTAGGCAGAGCCTACTGAGAAGTGCTTCGCCGACGTAAGGCTCCAAGCTACCCTATCCGGGCTGTCAGACAGGTATAGGGGGAGGGATGCGAGCATGGACCTCCAGCTCGCGACCTCCCCCGGGCCAAACGTGCGGCGGAAGCCAATGTTCCACTGTCCCTGCTGGAAGGCGGAGGCAATTGACACCAATGGTTCCGCACAAATCACAAAAAGATCCGGGAACACAACTCGTAGCGGCCTTCCGCCAAACCAGGAGTCAAGCCAGAATAGGGTATCTCGTCCGTTACCTACGGATGAGACCGCACCTAATCTGATAAACTCCTGAATAGATTGGATGGCGTGCCAGAATTGGGACCCCTCTTTACGTTCACACGCCAACAAGGGGCAGCCCCTAAGATACTTGGCTTTTACCAAGTCGAGCCATAAGCCGCCCTCACCCCGAAGGATCCTCCACACCCAGCGCAACATCAGGTCCTTGTTCATGTGTCGCGACGCCAATATACCTATGCCCCCAACCTCCTTGGGGGCGCAGATATCAGCCCATTTCACCATGTGGTACTTCTGTTTCCCAGACGATGCCTGCCAAAAGAATCTAGCCAGCTCCTTGTCGAAGCTAGCATGGACCCCGTCCGGCAAGATATACATCCCCATCATAAACATGGTTTAGGCTAGATATGCACGAGTCAATCAAAACCGTTTTGCTCCCCTTGGAGGTAAACCTCCCCTGCCAAGGTTCCGATTTTGATTTGACTCGTGCAACAAGGGGCTCGTAATCCTTAGAGAGGATTCTAGTGTCCCTGACCGGCATCCCCAGATACGTAATTGGGAAGGAGGCCAACCTGCAATTCAGGTTGTCCGCGATCCTCTGCTGGTCTTCCTCCGAGTACCCAAGGATCACGACCTCACTCTTGTCGAAGTTGATCTTAAGGCCCGACATGGCCTCAAAGCAGAGGAGTAAGAACTTGAGGTTAACTATATCAAGTTCCGACCCCTCTACCATGATCATAGTGTCATCAGCATATTGTAGGTGGGTCACGCCTCCCCCCGGGACAAGGTGTCCCACCACACCACTGATATGGCCGGAAGTCTTAGTGAAAGGACAATGATGTCGCCTAGAGGGGGGGGGGTGAATAGGCGGTTTAAAACTTTTCCGGTTTAGGCTTATTAATTGCGGAATAAAACTAGGTGTTTAAATTAACAAGCCGACAACCTAAATAAACTGGGCTCACCTATGTGCACCAACAACTTATGCTAAGCAAGACAAACAACAAGGTGATAGCAATATAGAATACTTCAAGCACGAAGGCTATCACAAGTAAAGTGCATAAGTAAAAGCTCGGGTATAGAAATAACCGAGGCACGCGGAGACGAGGATGTATTCCCGAGTTCCTCCTTGTTAAGGGAGTACGTCTCGTTGGAGAGGTGTGAACCGACACAACGGTTCAACAACCACAAAGGTTTCACCTTCTTCTCCGATGAACCGCACCACAAAGGCTTGGTTCACCTTCCACTATCGGAATTCCTTCGAGGCGGAATCCGGAGCCTTTCAACAACAATCCGGGGCACAACCCACAATGGGATTGGGGGCTCCCGAACGGCTTCAAGTGACCACACAAGGGTCCAACCACCACAAAGGCGTCTAGGGTCCAAGGACCCAAGAGTAACAAGCTCACAAACTTTCAACTTCCACGAATCCTCGTGGAGAGCAAACCGATGCACCAAATGCAAAAGGCAAGAGCACAAGTGCTCAAATCCTTCACTCTCGAATTCCAACAAAGCAACAAATGCTTATGGGGGAATAAGAGAGGAAGAACAAAGAGGAGATGCACCAAGAACTCCAAGATCAAGATCTACTAGGTTCCCCTCACTTAGAGGAGAGATGGATTGGTGGAAATGTAGATCTAGATCTCCTCTCTCAAATCCCTCAAAGATATGCAAGAATCATGGGAGGAAATGAGAGAGGGGAAAGCTTTCCAAGGTCAACAATGGAGGAGAGAGAGGGGGAAAATTCGTGCTTGGAAGAGCTGCTCTCTCTGGGGAAGAAGGGGCCTTTTTATAGGTCCCACGAAAAAGACCCGTTGCAGGAAAACTTCACACCGGAGTTTCCGGTCACTAGGGCCGGAAACTCCGGCCAGGGGCGGAAACTCCGGCCTACTGGGACCGGAAACTCCGGCCCCCACCAGGGGCTGAACACTGTCAACACCGCCGAGGCTTGGGCAAACTCTCCGGTGCCCTGGGCCGGAAAGTTCATCCAGGGGCGGAAACTGCGGCCTCTAGGGCCGGAAACTCCGCCCCCCACTAGGGGCTGATCAACGTTTGGAGAAAAACGTTGAGTCCGGAGACTCCGGTCCTGCATAGACCGGAAACTCCGGTCTAGGACCGGAGACTCCGGCCTAGGAAAAACTGCAGCAAAACCGATAACGAAAACGTCAATATCTTTTCCATCCGGACTCCGTTTTCGATGATTTTTGGCTCGTTGGAATCACAACGAAGAGCTTTACAAGATCATGCAGATAAAACTCATAGTCCAACAATGGAAGATAAAACCAAATGGAGGAGGTTAAAACCTCTCTAAAAAGGAATGATCGGCAAACCTCCAAAACCGAAAACGCAACAAGTTTTCCATATGAAATTCGTTTTCGGTGAACTTGGGCTTGTCGTGAAGATCACAACAAGCACCAAAACCCAACAAGGAGAAAAACCAAGTAAGAACCAAGAAAGATGAAATGGCAAGTATGCAAAGGTTTGAGCTCTCCACAAAGATGCGATCAAGTTACTCACTCGAGAGCCCCTCTTGATATTACGCCATCTATCCTAAAACCCGGTCTCCCACTAACACCATGAGACCGGTAAAATAGAAAACCTATCAAGATCATACCTTTGCCTTGCGCATTCCACTTGAGCTCGATGATGACGATCTTGACTCTCTCAAGTTGAAACACCTTTCTTGATTGTGCTTGCTAGCACATGCTTAATGAGGACTTCTCCAAATGCTCCCCCATACTCCATTATGGGAGGGCCTAGCTAAGCTTCGTCTTCATGTCTCCTTTGCAAGCTTCAATCAAAAGATATCTTCCGAGATGCATCGTATTGAACTTGCACTTCATCTTCTTCTCTTGATATGTAAGATGGCTTGGGGGTAAACATGATTGTTCACTCAATCTTCTATTCCAAGCCATACTTGCGATGAGCTCAACTCTATACATGACCATTCTTCATATTAACCCTTGAATAGAGCATTGGTCATTATGTCATCTTGAAGAGTCCAACACATGAACTCCTATATTTTCCCATGGATAAGATCTATAAGAATATCTCAATGTAAACATTAGTCCATAAGGATTGTCATTCATTACCAAAACCACGTATGGGGGCAACCATGCACTTTCAATCTCCCCCATTTTGGTAATTGATGACAATCTCTTTTACGAGGGTTTATATAGTGAATTTAAGCATCCATGCAACACAAAGAGCAAGGATGCAAGATAATCGCAAGAGAACAAACCCATATTCCCTTAAACCCTCTAAATTTCTCCCCCATTGGCATTGATTGCCGAAATGGGTGAAAAGTAAGAAGGCTAATATAATAAGAGCTCCCCCATAAAAGTGTGCATTTCTCATAATGTGAGTGAAATCAAATGCACATATCCAATGAAGAATAGATGGAGGGAGATCAAACTATATTGAGGATCCAAAGATTGCAAGAGAATATCAAATAGAAAGATACTTCAACGAAAGAAGCAATCAATCCAAAGGATCCAAAAAGTGTTCTAAATATCATGAGGGAACTCCCCAAGGTACGTGCACAAATAGGATTTGTATTTCAATATAGTGTGCACAACATGGAATCCTCACTCCCTCCTAGATAAATTCGAACACAAGCCCATGCAAGAGAATATAAATGAGAAAAGAAGGCAAAACAACTTGCAACAAATAAAATGTTTTGCAACATGAGTAAGGAGCGGAAAATAAAAGGATGGGTGTGGGATACAAAGACATTTTAGGAGACTAATACAAGGATGAGCCAAAGCATCAACATAGTCTTTCAAGAAGAGTTGCACATAGTGCATATCATGTCTTTCCCATACCCACACAACAAAAGAGATATAACAGAAGCTCCACAAGCTTAGTAAAATGCACCAAGCATAACACATGACAACTAAAGCTTGTGCTTTTTAGAGACCACCAAAGAGTCAAAAGAAATAAGAGGTGGTAACTAAAGAATTGGAATATCAATTAAAGATGTACTATTATCATGTGTATAAGTTTCTAAGTAGACACAAATCACTAAGATATGGGTCTATAAATAAACATGTACACACAAGATAGATACAAGGGTAAAGAACATGATATCCAAGAGGAAGTCATAAATATACAAAAAAGATCTTTGCTTAAAAGCATAGTACAAAGCTCAATTTTATCTTAAAGGGATATAGATGAACTTCCAACACACACTCATCATAGCATCAAAATATCCACAAGGGATAAGGTGATAAAAGGGATGCTCCGAGAGAGATAACAAGTATCACAAAAGGCAAATGATTTGAAGAAAACAATCAATATTGCATATGCGAGACATAGAGTAGAAAGTGCTAGATTAACATATTTGGGATCGATGAATCATAGAAATGAATATATAGTCCCCTTATATGTAATCATCCCGGCTTACTCATATTTGCAATAAAGATGTTTTGCAAGAACCAAATCAATTGCAACAAAAAGATTCATGCCAAGAAACAACCTACACAAGGTTGAAAGCTAGAAATGTATGCATGAGGTAGATACTTGTTACCAAGATAGCATTGGTGATGTAGAAGATATGAGCTCATGATCATCCAAGCTTGGCTCCAATAAGCACATGGTGACAACAGCTTCCTTGTAGATGAGACAAGCTTCCAATGCATCTCAAGTGTACCTAAAACAAATTTAAGTACAACATGGTACCCAAACTAATTGGGTCCAAAGTAGTTAGAGAAACTACAACACATAGGACAAACTCCACATAAATATGTGCATATTGATATGAAATTGAATTTCATGCACATCTTAACCATTTAGGATTTGATGAAGTTTATCCTATATATTGGATTAACAAAAGTAAGCATGCCATAAGATATACATATAATAAATATGCATGCACAAGACTTTCGAGAACCAAGCGAGATATAATTTAGACAAAACACCAAGTAAACCAACAAAGCACACACACAAGTCTGACAAGAAAACAAATTGTCCAAATTATATCAAATACCCAAATCAACACATGATTGAAGATACCACTTTGAAAAGATACGAATGAAAACAAGAGACCAATTGATGAAAAATATCATCAAGGAATAAACCAAACCTCTACACTTTTCATGATGGCACAAGGTACCAAGACGAAGAATGTTTGTCTTCCAAGGAGACACGACATCGGGATCAAATATCAAACGAAGACAACTAATGTTCAAAAAGCATATAGGATTGCTCCCCCATGATGTGTGCATTATTTATGATTTTGCATTTGAATACAAAATGCACACAAATGAGATCATCACTCTCCATATATATTATTCAAACACTAGTCATGTTCAAGAAAGACAAGAAATTGCAATACCAATTTAAAGAACGGTGTTTTTCTCAAAGTAGGATAGCTTCCCAAAGAATAGTGCATTATCAAGAAGTATGACTTTTGAATGTCAATGCACAAGAATTAGTTCATTGCTTTTCCCAACTCAAGAAGGCACTAAATAAATTTTAAGTAGAGCAAAAAGGATCCAAAAGATACAATGTAGACAAATGAGAGTTAGATCAAAACAAATCCTTGGCAATCAAATAAAGCAAATCAAAGCAAGAGCCAAAGCGAATATGATCAATATATTTACCACAAAAGGATTATCACTTGTCAAGACAAGTAATGTATGGAGATATTTCTCGGGGTGGATTGCAAAGATATATTCAAGATCATATTCACAAAACATAAGCATATGGCAAATGATAGGAATTAAATGCCATGCTTAGATAGATAGATATTCTTGATAGCTTCACAAATCATGCGAAGGTGCAAAGCAACTCCAAGGAGTAGCTTGAAACAATTGGCTTCCCAAAAGATACATGAGAACATATTTAGGGAAAATCATACCAAGAACATCCTCCACAAACAAGATCCAAAAAAGTGAGAGACAAAAAACATTTAAGTAAATGGAAACTTGTTTGAGCAACATGCCACATAGGAACAAGATAACTAGCAATATCAATTCTAGGTGGCAAAACCTCATATGTTCACATTTTCTAGGCTTGTAATATGCACATAGCTTATTACTTCCCCATAATGTGATAATCCATTTATTTAAAGCAAGAGGCAAACAAAACCAACTCGAGAAATTAATGGACATTATAGAAATTGAATTTCTCATGAGAATGACATACCACATAGATAGTAGATAATATAAATATATCAACACTAAGTTGTATTTCTCATGAATACACAATTTTCGGATTGTGAAGTGCACGAAGCATATCACTCCCCCAAAATATGATAGTCCATTAATCTCTCAAAGAGAGCCAACAAGATAAGATATCAAATAAAAGCAATAAGGCTCAAAACAAGTAAATGGTGTGCAAACTAACATACACATACTTGATTTCTCAAGATAAGTAAGTAGAGAGCACAACACATACAAACACTAGCAAGGTACAAAACCAAACACATGCAAGGGTGCAAGCAACTTTCAATGTATATATGATTTAAATAAAAGTTACCGCAAGGAGGAACATTGGATATGAGATATAACAATATGATCCATATGACTTGACTTGAGAGAATATAATTGATGAAGATCCCTTAATTCTTCATAATGTAGCCAAGTCTCCAATGCCTCCAACAACACCTATTGATCAAGTTTTAACTTGTTGGTCCCCAACCAAGTTGGGTCCTAAGAGGTTAGTCACAATAGGTTTGGCAACCCAAATGGTTCTTTTCTTGACACCACTTTGAGTACCAACATATTTGGCAAACACATTGCCAACCTTATCCTTCCGAAGAGAATACACATCATTAATTATAATGGGGTTGGATAAGGTACCATTTGTGCATGAAGAAGCAAGGTGACCCTTCTCACGACATAGGTAGCAACATCTACTTCCTCCTCTCTTCTTAGTTGGAGTCTTGACTTGAGGAGGGGTAGCTTGATTCTTCTTGGGAAGAGACCGTTCTTCAACTTGAGGAGCTTGAGTTTGAACTTGAGGTTTCTTCCCTTGTTGCTTCTCACTAAGAGTCTTCTTCTTCAAAGGGCAAGATCTAACATGGTGCCCTTCAACTTTGCACTTGAAGCAAACAGTCTTGGCCGAATCTTTGACTTGTTCTTGGCCCTTTTCCTTATTGATGATCTTGGACTTGTTCTTGTTATTGGAGTTGAATCCAAGTCCACTCTTGTCATTTGGGCGTCTTTGAACACTCAACATATTGTCAAGTGTGGACTTCCCAACATGACGCTTTTCCAAGTCTTTCTTCAAAGAAGTGACTTGGGCCTTGAGATCTTTTAATTCCTCTACATGGTTAGTATCAACACAAATACTAGAGGAAGTAAAAGCTTCATTGTTAGAGCAACAAGGTATGGAAAGTGATTCATCACGAGATGTAGCAACATTGTGAGTGGATGAATCACAAGGACTAGCACAAGATGATATAGCATTAAGAGAAGACGTTGTGCCATTGTCCACATGAGGCTCACAAGATGTTACCTTTGACATTATAGCCTCATGAGCTAACTTTAGCTTAGCATGGGATGCTAGAAGATTGTCATTAGAGCTAGATAGCCTTTCATGACTTTCTTCCAATTTGCCATACTTGCTAGTTAGCAACTCAAGTTGGGCCCTTAGCTCAACATTTTCCTTCAAAATAGATGCTTCACGAGAAGTGGAGTTAGTAGCACAAGCATCATTAACATTAGAAATGGAAGGAGAAAAATTGGTAAATTTATCATTATTAGATAGTTGAGTTTGGAGTTGATCATGAGACTTGATGAGGAGAGAGTGTTCACTTTCTAAAGCCTTGTGAGCTTTGTCAAGTTTCTCTATGTCCTCACATAGTCTAGCATTGCCAACACCAAATTCAACTTTTTCCTTTTTAAGCACTTTACATTTTGCAATAGCATGATCTCTTTCCTTAATGATTTTACTAGTGATAAGACTATTTGATTCATCAAGAGATTCAAGTCTCTCCTCAAGAGACACTCGAAGCTCTTGCTCTTCGTCAAGTGCATTCTCTAAGGATGCTTTTTCAATAGCATATTCTCTCTCAATTTTACATTTTTGCTCAAATTGAGTATCCAAATCCTCAATGATTTCTATACATTTAATACCATGAGCAACAATTTCACATAGAGAAGAGATAGCTTCACTACCTTTGGGAAGAGCACCAAGTACAATCTCACCCTTTCTTGGTTAAGGTTTCAATGTCCAAATCTTCTTCATGAGGGTCCTCAACCACATCATCACATATCTCGGGATTCGAGGTAGTAGTTACCTTGGAATCCTTAGCCATGAGGCAAACATGATTAATGGGTGAGGAGGATGTAGAATTACTTGAAGCACCATTGAGGTCCATGTCTTGTTCCAACAAATGTTGGGATTCCTCTACATTGTTAGTCATGCAAATACTAGAGGAAATGGAAGCATTATTTTCATGACAACAAGACATGGAGAGCATATCATCATTATATTTAGTTAAACAACTATTACTTGATATGCAAAGACTATCAACTCTAGCATGTATGGCGTTTGGAGTGCTAGAAGAGTTTAAGTCTAAAGATAGAACATTGCAATGAGATAGAGATGAAGTATAGTCAATAGAATATTCACCATCAACAATGCAATGTCTATCACCACTCACCATATCATTACCTTGTGACAAATCACATGTTGGTGAAGTGGACGAAGTTGTGAACTCATCACGGCCGGAAGTGGAAGGAGAACAATCATCCTCAATAATTTTGGACACTTCATATATATCTTGAAGCTTGGTCCAAAGCTCATGTGCATTTTGAAAAGGCATGATTGAAGCAAGAACTACATCGGTCAAAACACATATAAGACCATTAGTTACTTGAGTCTCGAGATGAGAGTTTATCTCATCCTCTAAATATAATTCATGAGAATCCTTTGGAGGAGATAAACACACATCTACAATCCTCTTAACATAATTTGGACCCATGGCCCTGAAGAGATTAAGCATGCGAATTTTCCAAACATCATAATTTGTGCCATTGAATATGAAAGTGGGATCGTGCACTAATTCTCTAAACGACATCTTTTACTCTCTAGGCGGTTAAGCCAAAAAGAGAGCCCAGGCTCTGATACCAATTGAAAGGACAATGATGTCGCCTAGAGGGGGGGGGGGGGGGTGAATAGGCGGTTTAAAACTTTTCCGGTTTAGGCTTATTAATTGCGGAATAAAACTAGGTGTTTAAATTAACAAGCCGACAACCTAAATAAACTGGGCTCACCTATGTGCACCAACAACTTATGCTAAGCAAGACAAACAACAAGGTGATAGCAATATAGAATACTTCAAGCACGAAGGCTATCACAAGTAAAGTGCATAAGTAAAAGCTCGGGTATAGAAATAACCGAGGCACGCGGAGACGAGGATGTATTCCCGAGTTCCTCCTTGTTAAGGGAGTACGTCTCGTTGGAGAGGTGTGAACCGACACAACGGTTCAACAACCACAAAGGTTTCACCTTCTTCTCCGATGAACCGCACCACAAAGGCTTGGTTCACCTTCCACTATCGGAATTCCTTCGAGGCGGAATCCGGAGCCTTTCAACAACAATCCGGGGCACAACCCACAATGGGATTGGGGGCTCCCGAACGGCTTCAAGTGACCACACAAGGGTCCAACCACCACAAAGGCGTCTAGGGTCCAAGGACCCAAGAGTAACAAGCTCACAAACTTTCAACTTCCACGAATCCTCGTGGAGAGCAAACCGATGCACCAAATGCAAAAGGCAAGAGCACAAGTGCTCAAATCCTTCACTCTCGAATTCCAACAAAGCAACAAATGCTTATGGGGGAATAAGAGAGGAAGAACAAAGAGGAGATGCACCAAGAACTCCAAGATCAAGATCTACTAGGTTCCCCTCACTTAGAGGAGAGATGGATTGGTGGAAATGTAGATCTAGATCTCCTCTCTCAAATCCCTCAAAGATATGCAAGAATCATGGGAGGAAATGAGAGAGGGGAAAGCTTTCCAAGGTCAACAATGGAGGAGAGAGAGGGGGAAAATTCGTGCTTGGAAGAGCTGCTCTCTCTGGGGAAGAAGGGGCCTTTTTATAGGTCCCACGAAAAAGACCCGTTGCAGGAAAACTTCACACCGGAGTTTCCGGTCACTAGGGCCGGAAACTCCGGCCAGGGGCGGAAACTCCGGCCTACTGGGACCGGAAACTCCGGCCCCCACCAGGGGCTGAACACTGTCAACACCGCCGAGGCTTGGGCAAACTCTCCGGTGCCCTGGGCCGGAAAGTTCATCCAGGGGCGGAAACTGCGGCCTCTAGGGCCGGAAACTCCGCCCCCCACTAGGGGCTGATCAACGTTTGGAGAAAAACGTTGAGTTCGGAGACTCCGGTCCTGCATAGACCGGAAACTCCGGTCTAGGACCGGAGACTCCGGCCTAGGAAAAACTGCAGCAAAACCGATAACGAAAACGTCAATATCTTTTCCATCCGGACTCCGTTTTCGATGATTTTTGGCTCGTTGGAATCACAACGAAGAGCTTTACAAGATCATGCAGATAAAACTCATAGTCCAACAATGGAAGATAAAACCAAATGGAGGAGGTTAAAACCTCTCTAAAAAGGAATGATCGGCAAACCTCCAAAACCGAAAACGCAACAAGTTTTCCATATGAAATTCGTTTTCGGTGAACTTGGGCTTGTCGTGAAGATCACAACAAGCACCAAAACCCAACAAGGAGAAAAACCAAGTAAGAACCAAGAAAGATGAAATGGCAAGTATGCAAAGGTTTGAGCTCTCCACAAAGATGCGATCAAGTTACTCACTCGAGAGCCCCTCTTGATATTACGCCATCTATCCTAAAACCCGGTCTCCCACTAACACCATGAGACCGGTAAAATAGAAAACCTATCAAGATCATACCTTTGCCTTGCGCATTCCACTTGAGCTCGATGATGACGATCTTGACTCTCTCAAGTTGAAACACCTTTCTTGATTGTGCTTGCTAGCACATGCTTAATGAGGACTTCTCCAAATGCTCCCCCATACTCCATTATGGGAGGGCCTAGCTAAGCTTCGTCTTCATGTCTCCTTTGCAAGCTTCAATCAAAAGATATCTTCCGAGATGCATCGTATTGAACTTGCACTTCATCTTCTTCTCTTGATATGTAAGATGGCTTGGGGGTAAACATGATTGTTCACTCAATCTTCTATTCCAAGCCATACTTGCGATGAGCTCAACTCTATACATGACCATTCTTCATATTAACCCTTGAATAGAGCATTGGTCATTATGTCATCTTGAAGAGTCCAACACATGAACTCCTATATTTTCCCATGGACAAGATCTATAAGAATATCTCAATGTAAACATTAGTCCATAAGGATTGTCATTCATTACCAAAACCACGTATGGGGGCAACCATGCACTTTCACTTAGCACGCTCTAAGACCTCCGCAAGGGCATCTACCGCGGAATTGAAAAGCAGGGGGAAAGCGGATCCCCCTGCCTAACTCCACAGGTGGACCGAAAATAGGGACCTACTTCCCCATTCACGTTAATGGCTGTGTGACCACTCATAACCAGCTGCATGATCCACCCAATCATCCTATCATCAATCCCCCTCCGCTCTACAACCAAGCGGAGGAAGGTCCAGTCTAGGCGGTCATACGCCTTCTGGAAATCTAGCTTGAGGAACACGCCTTTCTGGTGGCGTGTTTTCACCTCATGAATAACCTCACTAAGAGCTAGGATTCCATCGTGTATGAACCGGCCTTTCAAAAAGGCAAACTGGTAAGGGTGCGTGATTCGCTCCAACACAGGGGCGAGTCTAACGGCACACACCTTAGCCAGGATCCTATAGATGACATTTAGGACAGTGATGGGACGAAACTGGCGGATGTCCGTGGCTCCCACTACCTTGGAATCAGGGTCACCACACCATAGTTTAGTCGTGATATCACCAATGTCCCAATATAAAACTCTTGGAACATAGGCATAATCACGGCCTTAACCGCCTCCCAGAAAGTCTGGAGAAAGGCCACCGGGAGCCCATCCGGTCCCGGGGCCGAATTGGCTTTCATCTCCATTACTGTCTTCTTAACCTCTTCCGGTAAGAATGGCAGGGTTAAGTCCGCATTCTCTCTGTCTGAAACTCTAGACCGTACCGGCCATAGGTCCACTGCCAGGGAACCCCGGAGCGGGGTCCAGCTGAGGTAAATTAAGGAAGCTTGAAATCGTCATCATTATAAGCTAGGAACGATAGACATAAAGAGAGATGGAAATCAACCTTTTTCTTTCTTTCTTTTTAACAAAGTAGCACTACCTAGATTGAGCGAGTAGCAGCTCTGTTTGCGGGAAATGCTTGGATGCTCTCGGGTGCATGTGCACCCGGTTGAAAAAAATCATTTTTCCAATGTAAAAAATGCATGTAAAAATACGCGCACGTAGATCTCGCATGTACCAGACATGTCTTGCAAGTTTTGTGAAAAAATGATTTTTCGTTTGGCCCGTATAAAAAAGACAAAAATATGTCACATATATACTGCTATATAGCACATAAATTTTCTCTTTTTTACCGAGACAAAATAAATAATATTTTCGGTACGAAATTCATGCACGGGGTACATATTGTGTAAGTCTTGTATATGAATTTTTTGTTTCACATTTTTGAAAATGTTTTTTGTTTTTTTTTTCATTTCCAAAAAACCGGGAGCAGGTGCCCCCGGGTTCATTCTATCCACTCTCCTCTGTTTGCTTGCTATTCTTGTTGTTTTAGATGTCAAGATGTGAATCAAATTGTTATCGACAATGAGAAAGGAAGCGCATATACCAAAGTGGATTCTCGAACATTCATATCCACTAACTCACTCATTCGCAAACCCCACCCAAATATTTCCCCTTTCACAAAAAGGTCAATTATCATAGCATGTCCACCGGAGGTCCCAACAAAATGTCCAGCATGTGTGGCGGACAAGGGGTATTGGGAGCGCGACATTATGAGCCCTCCCCCACCGGCGTCTCCATTTTTGAATAATAAAACATAATATTTCTTTGGGATTGGGAAATTTTATTGAAACTTGATAATTTTTTATAATTTTTATGGAATTTAAACTAATCAAATCCCTTAACCTTGCCATTGTGGTAGTACCGGTCCCAACCAAATGTTATGTATTACGCGTTGAAGTTGGGCTCCGTCTTGACCTTGGCCTCATCGACATTGCCCCGTCATTGTCTCCTGGTGACGGTTCGTCATCGTAGCAGACAATGATAATGTCCTTCTCACCTGCGGACCCCTCCTCCATCCGTTCGTCCGAGCCGTGGCCAGACTGAACAATCACAAAATACTACCGTGCGGTCTTAGTGAGCTAGAGCTGAAACAGAGCCTTAGCCTCCTACTCCATCATCGCCCTGTGCTGCATCGAAAAAGGACTGACACGGGAAGAGGCTCCCTCCTGCTTTGGCTTCTTGCGCCCTGGGTGGAGGCTCCCTCGTGCATCCTGATTCACCTTGATGATGTGTGGCCGCGGAGCTCGTTGTCGTGACGATGAAAACACGTGGATGACGAGCACCACGTCTCCTTTGCAGGCCTCCGTCTAGTACTTCGACAAGGGGGAGGGGGCAGGGTAGGCCGCCCATGTGATGCATGAGGAGGAGGAGCATGACGTGTCACCTAAAGTGACGGTATGAACAACGTCAACATGTCAGTCGATCGTTGCGCCTGTTCGAATCTATGAAACGTGAGGACCTCATACAAGTCCATCTTGCGCCACCGATGTTGTCGCTCGACATGGTTCCACATTGCTGGCAGCTGGCCGTGTCAGTCATAGTGGCTTACCAATTGTCGTTTTCCTCGGCATACTCAAATCCGCCCACTACACTGGCGTGAGGCGCAAGCAATGGTCTCGCATGGCGTCGGACCACTGTTTCTCTTTCTCAGGGAGCGGCAGAACTATCTGCTCTCCCATGCTGATGTTCCGATTGTGTGGTAGTCAAGCGGTACTTGTACAGCCCTGCAGAATGTCCTTTGCGAGATTGGACTTGTAGAGTTTGCCGCCGTAGTCACTGGCTTCACCATTGTTTGTAATTGCCGTGTCGCACGAGACAAGACAAAAGAGAGGAAGAGACGAAAGGGACACGCGGGAAGATATGAGAGCGCCCCTCCTTTGTAAAGTGTTGTGGGGGCGGTTCAGAAGTGCAGGAAGGCGAGCGGGTGCGGAACCATTGGAAGCCAAACGATGGTTCCCAAGGAGCCATTATGCTAGTCCCGTCGTTCAGGAGGCAAAGTGCGATGTGCCTATACATGTAGTCGACCATTTCAAGTCTTTAATTAGGGAGATCCGTCATTCAATTGTAATAGATTGCACCGACCACAGTTGAGTCGCTGCCAAGACGGGACCATCCATTAGGATCCGACGTGATGAGAGTTATCGCCCTTGCCGACACTCCCACCTTCTAGCAGGCCGACGTGAAGCGGGGTTGCTGAAGGAGATATGCCCTAGAGGCAAATAAATAAGTAGTATTTATTGCATTATCTCATAAGTTTATAATAGGTTTGTGTATTATGATATAACTGTATTAATCGGAATTATTAATACACGTGTGATACATAGACAACCAGGTCCCTAGTAAGCCTCTATATGAACTAGTTCATTGGGCAACAGTTGATCGAGATTCCCGATCAAGGACAATGACGTCGGTTGACAATGGGGTCATCTTATTAGTTGAATAAGGTGATGGACATGCGTAAAGTATTACAATAAGATCGTATTACGATGTTTGTCATTTGCAATAGATAAGAATATGATAGCTTATTCCTTACACCGTGAGACCGTACTTATTGATGCTTCGTAGGGGGTACTTTGAGAGCATCAAACGTTGTGTCTTATTTAGCATGACAATAACGGTGTCCATCTTGGGTATCCCGAAAGAGTATCGAGACGTAAGGATCAAGAGCGGGATTTTTTCATTCTTATAATGGAAAGATACTCTGGACCCACTCGGTGAGATTACATCTATATAGTTGCGCAACTTGTGACTAGGTCATGGAGATGTAATATCATAGACGAGTTAATAACCTTTGTCGGTAACGAGATACAACAAAGACATCGGATGTCTACGATCATATCTCGGACAAGGTAGTATCGCGGAAACAAAAGGAATGAATATCATATTTATGGTTCAACGACGATATTCGTGGAATGCACAGGGGCTGTCATATACATCCATATATCCCTGACGGTCATTGGTGAGCGGAGTGTCTCGACCATGTCTGGAGTGTTCTTGAACCGTAGCGTAACAAACTTAAGGTCTTAACGACACCAGGAGATAGGTTCTGGAATAATATAGGATTTTGTAGGAGAGAGAGAAATGATCCGGAAAGATTTTCGGTGGTCCGGAAGGAGTTCCGGTAAGGTTTGGAATGGTTCCAGGAATGTCCGAAAGTTGTTCGGCTGGTTCAGAAAATGTTTCGGAGTCACGGGATATTAAATAGTATTTAAATATATTAATTATGAATTAATTATATTTTTATATTAATTTAATTATTAAATAATAAAGGAAAAGGGAGCATCCCACCTACATGGTCCCTAAGAGGGCCCAAGAGGGGGAGCCACACCACTAAGGAGGAAGGGGGCTTGGGCCCCTAGTCCAACTCGGACTAGGAGAGCCGGTCGAACCCCCCTCCCCCTCCTTTTTCCTTTAGTCCCACATGGGGGAGGCAAGGTGTTTGCACACCCCCTCCCCCTTTATATAGCAAGGCATATTAATTGGATTAATTACAGAAAATACAATTAATTGTATAGCAGGCCGGCCGAGTTGCTTCTCCGCCAGTTTTGCCTCCTCTCTCCACCTAAGCTATACCGCCGGGCGCCGTTGCCCTGCGGGATTCCAGAAAAGTTCTACCCCTATGATTTCAGTTGGATCTGAATGACCGGGGGTTGTTGTTACGTTCTGTATGCTTCCGAGTGCTCGGAGGCACCACCTTTGAGGAGTCTGGGCGACGTCGTCTCGCCCACCTGCAGCCCAACCGCTGCCCCCTGCCGCCGGCGCACCCCCCAGCCGTCAGCGCATTGCCATCTTCCGCCCAACGCCCGTCGACGCAGGTCACCGTCGACACCCCGGCGTCATCGTCTACGTCATTGTGGCAAGTTCTCCGCGACCTCGAGGTCGGCTACGTACGACTTCATCGTCAACGCTTGTGCGGGAGCGTAATCCCCGCTATCGGTCTACATGGAGGTAATGTAACCCGTTCCGCCACCGTTATCACTGAAGGAGATATGCCCTAGAGGCAAATAAATAAGTAGTATTTATTTCATTATCTCATAAGTTTATAATAGGTTTGTGTATTATGCTATAACTGTATTAATCGGAATTATTAATACACGTGTGATACAAGGACAACCAGGTCCCTAGCAAGCCTCTATATGAGCTAGTCCATTGGGCAACAGTTGATCGAGATTCCCGATCAAGGACAATGACGTCGGTTGACAATGGGGTCATCTTGTTAGTTGAATAAGGTGGTGGACATACGCAAAGTATTGCAATAAGATCGTATTACGATGTTTGTCATTTGCAATAGATAAGAGTATGATAGCTTATTCCTTAGACCGTGAGACCGTACTTATTGTTGCTTCGTAGGAGTGCTTTGAGAGCATCAAACGTTGTGTCTTATATAGCATGGAAATAACGGTGTCCATCTTGGGTATTCCGAAAGAGCATCGAGACGTAAGGATCAAGAGCGGGATTTGTTCATTCTTGTAATGGAAAGATACTCTGGGCCCACTCGGTGATATTGCATCTATGTAGCTGCGCAACTTGTGACTAGGTCATGGAGATGGTAATATCACAGACGAGTTAATAACCTTCGTCGGTAACGAGATACAGCAAAGGCATCGGTGTGTCTACGATCATATCTCGGACAAGGTAGTATCGCAGAGACAAACAGAATGAATATCATACTTATGGTTCAACGACGATATTCATGGAATGCACAGGGGTCGTCATATATTTCCAGGTATCCCTGGCGATCATTGGTGAGCGGAGTGTCTCGACCATGTCTGGAGTGTTCCCGAACCGTAGCGTAACAAACTTAAGGTCTTAGAGACGCTAGGAGATAGGTTCTGGAATTTTATAGGTTTTTATTGGAGAGAGAGAAATGATCCGGAAAGAGTTCCGATGGTCCTGAAGGAGTTCCGGGGAGGTATGGAATGGTTCCGGGAATGTCCGAAAGTTGTTCGGGTGGTTCCGAAATAGTTTCGGAGTCAGGGATATTGAATTATATATAAATATATTAATTATGAATTAATGGGATTTTTATATTAATTTAATATTAATTAAATAAAGGAAAAAAGGGGCTCCCACCTAAATGGGCCCTAAGAGGGCCCAAGAGGGGGAAACCGCACCCAACAAGGAAGGGGAAGGCTTGGGCCTCCTAGTCCGAGTTGGACTAGGAGTGGGAGGGCCCATGGGGGGTTCGGCCGAACCCCCCCTCCCCTCTCCTCCTTTAGTCCCACATGGGGGAGCCAAGGGGGTTGGCACACCCCTTCCCCCTTTATATAGCAAGGCATATTAATTTATTTAATATATAGGAAATTCAATTAATTCCCAATTTCTCTCTCGATCTCGTGGTTCCCAAGTTGGAGCCGCGCCGAGCTGAGGAAGGGGGTCTCTCTCCACCTAAGCCATACCGCAGAGCGCCGTTGCTCTGCGGGATTCCAGATAAGATCTACTCCTGCGATTTCAGCTGGATCTGAATGATCGGGAGTTGTCGCTAGGCTCCGTATGTTTGCGAGTGCTCGGAGGCTACTCTATTGAGGAGCTTGGGCGACGTCGTCTCGCCCCCTGCAGCCGCCGCGCCTCCCCCCCCCTCTGCTGCCGGCGCACCAGCCCCGGTGCTGGCGCTCTGCCTTCTTCCGCCCGACGCCCGTCGACGCAGATCATCATCGACACCCCGGCGTCATCGACTCCGACATCGCGGCAAGTTCTCCGCGACCTCGAGGTCGGCTACGTACGACTTCATCGTCAACGCTTGTGCGGGAGCGTAATCCCCGCTATCGGTCTACATGGAGGTAATGTAACCCGTTCCGCCACCGTTATCGCATGTACTAGATAGATAGATCCTGGCTAGTTAGGGTTTCGTTCGCTAGAAAAATTATTGTTTTCTGCACCGTAACCCCTTCAGTGGTATCAGAGCCGATCTATGCATAGTACTGCTGGTACGGTTAGAACTCATGTTGAATGAGGGCGTCTTTCTTATATTTGCTACCCTCTAGCGTGCACTTGCGATGCCTTCGGTATGAGTTGATGAAGCGGCCCGGACCGACTTTACGCGTACACTTACGCGAGACTGGTTCCACTACTGACATACGGCTTGCAACGTATCTGTGGCTGGCGGGTGTCTGTTTCTCTCTCTCTAGTCGGCAAAGCATTTTCAATGGAGGGCCCGAAAGGGATGCTTAAACATGCAATTATACGATCGACGTTGTGGTACAAAGTTCGTAGGTAGGGAAGCGATTCTCTTACGAATAAGCCTATATGCCACGTAAAACTTGCAAAACTAAATAAAGCTAGAGGCGTCTAACTTTGTTTTGCAGAGGCGTTATTTTATGTGACATGGTTACGGTAAGTTTTGATATTACTCGTACTGTCGGAGGCAATGGAGGGCTCTGTAGACTCGGAGCCATGCCGGGGCGCCGGGGGGCCAGGCACATGGCGCCATGAAGGTCCAGGCGCATCGACCATGTCACATCGCACTTCATTGCATCATTATTGTGTGCTGTTGTGTGTGCATCCTATTGATTGCTTATATGCTAGATATACAACGGTAGCATCATAAATAGGATGATCCCTAACAAATACCAAAATTGTGTTCTCCCTCGTTGCGCACCACCAAGAAAGTTCTACGTTATGAGGCAGGCCGTGATGATCGGGTGTCACACATCTCGTCGTTCGCATACAGTGGGTGTAAGCCATGTTGCACGCGCAGGATCTTCGAGGTTTGATTGGCGAGCCTAGCATACTCAGAGGTATGGCCTCGGAACACGGGAAGATCGAAAGATCGAGCACAAGTCATAGAGTTGTTATGATCGACATTTTATGTCCACCTTTGAAGCTGTGCTGCCGGCCGTGATGATCGGGGGTAGTATGGTGGATGAGGGTCGTGTCTTCGCCATTATTATTTTAGGGATAATAATCTTGGTGAGGTGTGTTTTTGATAATGAGATTATAGAACTAAAACTCACCTATATATTATAAACTTATCTTACCTCTTTTGCGATCACATCTGGAGACTACGGAACTACGCTTCGGTTACTTCTTCAAGAGCTCGGATTCTACCTTGGAAGCCGACGGGTCCAACTTCATCAGCTGGTGCATTGGTTTTAGAAACATTCTCCAAACACAACAAACATCCTATATGTGCTAGAACATTAGTTAGGAGTTAGACCAGATGATTCTGATAGCAAGGAGCAAGATGATGAGTTCCGTAAGCATCATGACATGTTCATGGAAGTGACGATCGTCATGAGCGTTAGCACCTGAGTTGAAAGTTGTTTCAACACATGGAGCCATACGTCGTGATTGATGCGATCAGAGGTCACTTCAAAGATGAATTGAGTCTTGAGCAGTTCAGACAGCTTAGAAAGTTCCGGACCATTCACATGGGGAGAATACCTGTCTGGAGACTCAGTTGAAGAAGTTGTGTGACATCTACTTCAGGCTTACGAATATCTACGAGTTCTAGATAGCGAACTCCAGTGCAATAGAGATTGTGCTTTACCTCCTAGCTGTGAATAGCATGTGCGTGAATATGCTATAGAGACACGGTGAGCTTCTTCACGTTCGTGAACAAGTTCAAATCTCTAAAAGTTGATTCATCGAAGAAGAGTTCTTCGACGCTATGGGTATATTTTATATACGGAGATATAAATGTATTCTTCTCATACTTTATGAAAAATGTTTGATAATTGTTCTGTTTGTGAAACAGTACCTGATTATCACAAGTATGTGGCGAAGGGTGACGTGACAGTGCACAAGTGATGGCAAGTTAATGGCCAGTAGTGCTCACGCCCTCGAGATATCATATTAGTTATCATCAATAGTTTTTGATAAGACATTTTGTAATAGTGAGAATGTGATCTAGTTTGATGTCTTGAATGTTACAAGACATAATTATTCATATAGAACACATCAGTTGTTTTATGTTATGGAACAAAGCAGTTGTTTCATGTTATGAGTAATTTGCATCACATCTCAATTACATTATGCGTATGATATACATTTATAATAGCAGGAATGATAAAATTATGTGTCCAAAGAACAAACACCATCAAATTTAGTCATAAAGGCAATGAAAGAAGTAATGGATATTTTTGGTCCATTTAAGTATTTCGAGTGCCAAAATTGATTAAAGTTTGAAATGCAGTATTGAAGTTGCAATACTAGAGGAAATTGATTGAGAGTCATTTTTAATGATTAATCAATGGTGTTATTACATGATCCGAATTCTTCCATGATTTTGGTAAATAGGACTATTTGCCCGATAAATTATGGAGTCTGAAATTAATTTGATAATAGATCAAATGGGGTTTTTCAGAAGAAAGATTAGTGAATATTGTATTCACAAGATTCGATCAAAGGACAATATTTTTGAATTATGGTTTCAACACAAAAGACTTGTGGAAATTCGTTTCACAATATTATAATGTCATATATGGTGATATGTGAGGAGTTATAATCATGCTATATTTTAAATAAAGTGTGGTCTGTCAGAATCAGTCTTAGAATCTCCTAATATGTTCGAAACATTATAGTCGATGTCCACTTTAGAAAATAGATATTTTTCTCAACGAGAATTCGTAGGATCGACAGTAGTGTCGACATGTATATGATTATGCGATAATTCGGAATATACATGAGTGGTTCTTTGTAGATTGCTCGCATTGGATGAGAGTGTATTCCAAAACCAAATAGAAACAAAACTTAGTTTGTTGTCTATGTTATTCCGAGGAAAATATGATTTTTCGAATTATGGTTTATGGATTGGAATTAGAAGTTTGGAATAAAGTGTCAGACCTAT
The DNA here is from genome assembly GCA_026929855.1 of Poa annua. NCBI lineage: Eukaryota > Viridiplantae > Streptophyta > Magnoliopsida > Poales > Poaceae > Poa > Poa annua. Next base: position 27,195,357 of record CM049428.1, on the reverse strand, counting down.
GTTGGAAGGTGTTCCAAAGTGTATATGTCTGCTAATGAAAATTTGGTGATTAAGAGTGAGGGAGACTAGAAAATTGTTTTCTGCTTGCAATCCTCTTCATAAAGATCATAATGTTTTCATGAAAGAAACTTCTAAATAAAGTGTTGTTATATTTAATATTGCTGTCAGGTCACAGCACTGTATTAAGTATTTCAGATCTTGTTAACAGATCAAGGTGCACTTTATGAATACAAAGAAAGTTGAGAAAATATCGGAATACGAACAAAGGCTTTTGAGCCTGGAAATCCAAAGTTGCATTTGAAAGGATTAAGAGAGTAATTGTTGCTGCAATTCTTATTAGAGGAATAAGATTGTTTAATCGTCATATAAGGTGTTATATGAGAAATGTGACTATAAGAAAGACGCGGTAGCATGTCTTGTCAAGAAATGTGTCTTGGACAAGATCAAATTTGTTGACTACATTTTGTAGACATGCTTGAAGTCTGAGGAATTTGTATTAATGTAATACTGGAGTTTGTATTGAATTCGAATTGATAATATATCAATGATTTTGGTTAGACCAAAATGTCGATTTAAGTGGGAGTCAGAGTTAGTTTACTCAGGTGGAATATGTATGGAACATATTTTTGAGTGGGAGCTCGGGAACTCAAATATGTGGATAACACGTTTTTGAGTGGGAGCGTGTGTTGTCAAATATGTGGAGACATAATTTGAGTGGGAGTCGAATTCATCTTGTGTAGTTAACACATTGTGAAACTGTACCAATAGAATAGGATGAAGTTGTGAAACTATTTAAAAGTTAGTATCTATTTTGAAATAGAACGGGAATTTTAAATAGTTAGTCGAGTTATGTTGGATTATTTCTGAGGAGTCAGAATAGAATCAAAAGGATGGTCCTTTGGAATCCAATTGATCATTAAGAGTAATGATGCATGAAAGTAATGGTTGTATGACATGTGGGTCTATTATGTAATATTAGACATCATACAGAAACCATATTATCTGCTCGATGAAATATAACCGATGTTCTTGAAATAAGAGCAGTTATGAAAGTAAATTTGGAATTTACTGGTAGTAGAAGTGCGTTAGTTAAGGGATTGACATTTGAATGTCAAGTTTTCTACATTGGTGTGAAAGTATGTAGATATCGCGAGTTTGTAATTGTTACAAGGGGCTCTGCATGGCTGAGTGTGTTTTTCAGGGCAGTTATCTGGTTAGTATAATCAGAGTAAGCGCTGGGAAGCAGAAGTCTCACTTAGTTATGGTATTTGCATATATGTTGTTAGGCAACATGGTGATATCAAGCAAGTTGATGCCAGTGAATCGCAAAAGCATGTACAATCATGGATTGTGCAGTAACACTTTTCCACGAGCAAGCATTATCAAATGATTCTTATTTGATAAGGGATTCTGATAAAGTAAAATGCAGCTAGTTTATTTGTACTCTAGTGCAAGTGGGAGACTGAAGGAGATATGCCCTAGAGGCAAATAAATAAGTAGTATTTATTTCATTATCTCATAAGTTTATAATAGTTTTGTGTATTATGCTATAACTGTATTAATCGGAATTATTAATACACGTGTGATACATAGACAACCAGGTCCCTAGCAAGCCTCTATATGAGCTAGTCCATTGGGCAACAGTTGATCGAGATTCCCGATCAAGGACAATGACGTCGGTTGACAATGGGGTCATCTTGTTAGTTGAATAAGGTGGTGGACATACGCAAAGTATTGCAATAAGATCGTATTACGATGTTTGTCATTTGCAATAGATAAGAGTATGATAGCTTATTCGTGAGACCGTACTTATTGTTGCTTCGTAGGAGTGCTTTGAGAGCATCAAACGTTGTGTCTTATATAGCATGGCAATAACGGTGTCCATCTTGGGTATTCCGAAAGAGCATCGAGACGTAAGGATCAAGAGCGGGATTTGTTCATTCTTGTAATGGAAAGATACTCTGGGCCCACTCGGTGATATTGCATCTATGTAGCTACGCAGCTTGTGACTAGGTCATGGAGATGGTAATATCACAGACGAGTTAATAACCTTCGTCGGTAACGAGATACAGCAAAGGCATCGGTGTGTCTACGATCATATCTCGGACAAGGTAGTATCGCAGAGACAAAGGGAATGAATATCATACTTATGGTTCAACGACGATATTCGTGGAATGCACAGGGGTCGTCATATATTTCCAGGTATCCCTGACGATCATTGGTGAGCGGAGTGTCTCGACCATGTCTGGAGTGTTCCCGAACCGTAGCGTAACAAACTTAAGGTCTTAGCGACGCTAGGAGATAGGTTCTGGATTTTTATAGGTTTTTATTGGAGAGAGAGAAATGATCCGGAAAGAGCTCCGGTGGTCCGGAAGGAGTTCCGGGGAGGTATGGAATGGTTCCGGGAATGTCCGAAAGTTGTTGGGGTGGTTCCGAAATAGTTTCGGAGTCATGGCATATTGAATTATATATAAATATATTAATTATGAATTAATGGGATTTTTATATTAATTTAATATTAATTAAATAAAGGAAAAATGGGGCTCCCACCTAAATGGGCCCTAAGAGGGCCCAAGAGGGGGAAACCGCACCCCACAAGGAAGGGGAAGGCTTGGGCCTCCTAGTCCGAGTTGGACTAGGAGTGGGAGGGCCCATGGGGGGTTCGGCCGAACCCCCCCTCCCCTCTCCTCCTTTAGTCCCACATGGGGGAGCCAAGGGGGTTGGCACACCCCTTCCCCCTTTATATAGCAAGACATATTAATTGATTTAATATATAGGAAATTCAATTAATTCTCAATTTCTCTCTCGATCTCGTGGTTCCCAAGTTGGAGCCGCGCCGAGCTGAGGAAGGGGGTCTCTCTCCACCTAAGCCATACCGCAGAGCGCCGTTGCTCTGCGGGATTCCAGATAAGATCTACTCCTGCGATTTCAGCTGGATCTGAATGATCGGGAGTTGTCGCTAGGCTCCGTATGTTTGCGAGTGCTCGGAAGCTACTCTATTGAGGAGCTTGGGCGACGTCGTCTCGCCCCCTGCAGCCGCCGCGCCTCCCCCCCTCTGCTGCCGGCGCACCAGCCCCGGTGCTGGCGCTCTGCCTTCTTCCGCCCGACGCCCGTCGACGCATATCATCATCGACACCCCGAAGTCATCGACTCCGACATCGCGGCAAGTTCTCCGCGACCTCGAGGTCGGCTACGTACGCCTTCATCGTCAACGCTTGTGCGGGAGCGTAATCCCCGCTATCGGTCTACATGGAGGTAATGTAACCCGTTCCGCCACCGTTATCGCATGTACTAGATAGATAGATCCTGACTAGTTAGGGTTTCGTTCGCTAGAAAAATTATTGTTTTCTGCACCGTAACCCCTTCAATCACATGTACTAGATAGATAGATCCTGGCTAGTAAGGGTTTCATGCGTTAGGAAAATTATTGTTTTCTGCACCGGAACCCCTTCAGTTGCTGGGTGTGTTATTGGCCCCTCCGAAAACTTCACCACATAAAGAATGGCTGGTGGTTATTTTGGGAGCTAAGGGCAACTTCAACGCCCCATCCAATGAGGAAACAAATTGCCGTTTCGATCCGTTTGGGTGCCGTTTCATTGAATTTGCTTCATTAATAGGATCACGGATTCGACTTTGATCGTTATGGATTGGTACCAAGATCAATTCCTAGGCAAGCGGACCTAATTTTAACAGCCGGTACGGTAACAATGAAAATGGCTCCCTCTTTAGTGAGGTTCTATTTAGGATTAGGAATAGGTGTAATCAGACATGCTTTTGACATATCTCCTATTCTTAGTTGGGTACCATATAGAAAAGTCTGATAACGAAACCCTTTATTTTGAAAAACAAAGGGAGGCTTATTAACAATACCCTTTCTAGAGAATGTCAATAAATTCCAAAATCCCTTTCGCCGCCCAATAGCTACGACCGTTTTTTTAATCGGTATAAAGGGACTGTAAGGGTGACTTATATGTCGACTTTTCCACTATCAACCCCAAAAAACCCAACTCTACCTTACGTAAAGTTGTCAGAGTACGATTAACCTCTGGATTTGAAATCACTGCTTATATACCTGGTATTGGCCATAATTTACAAGAACATTTTGTAGTATGTTTTTTACCGGGTGCAACAAGATCTAGTTGGTAAGGATAAAATATACTTTCCTATTTGTATGGATCTCTGGAATTGATGATCGTAGATAGAAATATCATAGAATAGACATATAGAATTTTTGGTAGGAAAATTAGAATGAATCATTGAGTGAAAAAGGAGCAAAGAATGAAAAAGGATGAGACTCTACTAGTTTTTACTCTTGTGGTTTCCTCGGTTTCTGTTTTTTATTCCGGATGTTGCTTTTCATGGTTCTCATCTCTGCAACTCGTGATTTTCGCGAGAGAACCAAATCCAAGTTGGTGAAGATCATGATTTGTGCTGGCATAGTAGTTATTACCTTTGCAATTGTGGTTCGAATCTGTCCGATCTTAGACTGGTACGATTCAATTCAACATTTTGTTCATTCGGGTTTGATTGTGCCATAGTTCTATAGTTGGAATTTGGTTTATCGTTGGATGAACTGCATTGCTGATATTGATCCCAAAAAAAAAACAGTAGGTACAACTAGTCCGTGAATAGCCAGCCATCGCACTGTTCCTATTCACTTGTTAAGGAATGGCTATAAAGAATGAATTAACCCTTTATCCCTTTTTTTCTTTTAAAATACGCCCTACACAGGGAAAGAAGAGTAGGGCAAAAGATATGGAGTGCAAGACAATTTTTTTTGAATGATTTCCTTCCTATATTCATATTCGTACAGAATTCCTCATGATCTAATATCCAAATCTTTTCATTTATTAATTTAATTCCTATAACAAGTGTTTTATTCCAAGATTAGCGGCGAGCGAAATGGGAGCAGCCTAAACCGTGAAAACGGAGTTGTGGGAGAGCCAACGACCCCAATCGAATTATTTGGGCCTACTCGTTATCAGTAGGATCAGGGATACTTTCAGCAAGAAATAAACCCTGATTCGAGTAATCATTTATTTGGTACCGCTCAAGGAGCGGGAACTGCCATTCTAACTCGTAGAGGCGCGTAACGACTCGTACGCGCCATGTCACCCAACACAATTCAAGTTCAAATAATTTACTCAAAACATAAAATTAAAACAAGATAAATTAGGACACCTAGAACTAGTTTTGGCCCCACTGCTCGTCGTCCCAATCGAGTTTTGCACGAACAACGCAGGTGGTGGAGTTGCATGTTGCTGCAGGTGCTGTATCAGCCAAATGTGACTCCCAATGGTTTCAAGATTCCCACAGGTTGTAAGCCCGTCGGGCAGGTCGTGGAGTTGTCGGCTCCTCATTCTCCGGCGCATCATCCTTCTGCTCCAACTCAGGCAACACCGGCACTTCCTCCTCCTTCAGATACGGCAACACACCCTCCTTCTTTGGCTCCAGCAAAAATATCGCGAGGCAAGGTAGGCAATCATGGATAGGGATGCGAGCGACCGTCCTTGTGGTAGGAAGTGGTAGAGGCACCGCAATATGGATGAGGATAGGGAGTGTATCAGTGTATGTCATTCCACGATGCCATCAAGATGGCCAACCACGACATCCTTGTGCCACCCAAAGGCTGGTCTATTAGCTTGGTACGGTGCATGTGCCATCACTCCCACCGGGAAGGTCGTCTGGTACAAGATCTACGGGCGCAAGCAGAAAGCAAGGCCGTCAAGTACAATATCTTCCAGCACAAGCAAAATCTTCATCCGTGGCACTATTCGGACAACAACTAGTAGCCCACACTCTCCGTGAGGAATAAAGAGGTGGCGCTCAACTTCTTCGCCGCCGAGCATTTACAAACATAGAAGAACGTCGCCTAGGGGATACAGCTCTGCTATTTTGGTCACTTGCCAGCCGCAAAGTTCAGGGTGTCATCGATGACGCCTGCGCCAAACCCTTTAGGTCATTGGCGAATCTAAAAAAAATATCATTGGGTTCATCACACTGTGCAATTACACATGAGTAAATAATTTGTAACAAATTAGTAGTACTTATAGCAAGTCCAGCAGTTCTCTCAAACACTCCCCTATAAGTTTTTTAGGGGAAAAAGGCACAAATCAACCGCCCAGCAGTTCCTTCAACGCTCCCCCGATTTATAGGCGCCCCCGATTCTACTCGCTCGTCTCGCCTACAAGTAGGGGAGGTGGAAGACTCCCCTATCCCAGCGATGCAAACAACCTCTCATGGGTGAAGTTTCCTTCCGCCCTTGACAAGTTCATCTGGTCTTCTCCCCCCTTCTAGTTTCTTTAGTTTATCCCCGATCGAGCCCAAAATCAATTTGGAAATCGATCTGAAATTTCAAATCGAACATGAAATCGACCTCCAAATCGAGTCTCATCTCAGTTTCTGGGAAGGAAAAGAAAAACAGAGGTGAGGAGAGGGCTTGGGGCGGACCTGCCATGGGGCAAACTCAAGAGAAAATAGAAGGTAGGGGAAGGGGAGAGGAAGAAGAAGAAGGAGATAGAAGGGCATGAAGTAGAACATGGCTGGGACGAGGCGGCGGGCTGGACGGCCAAGGGCAGGGCGAGCGTCGGGAGGAGTAGGCGAACATTGTACTGTACCGTTGTTTAATGGTTGCTAATTTTGTGTTAAATTCTTATCCAATATATGTGAGCTTTTTGACATTGTTTTTATGTTTTACATTTTAGTGATGGAAAAAATTCCGACTCTACAAGTTAGCCGTTAGAGAGGTAGCCGTTCGATTTAAATGTTAGTTATACAATATTCAAAATATTAAATAGGGGAGATGTTTTATGCGAACTGCTGGAGTTGAATAAGTTTTAGGAGAGATTTTTTTTAGGGGAAGTCCCCTACATGAACATATAGGGGGACCATTTCAGGCGAACCGCTGAACTTGCTCTAACGGATTATACTAATTTCATTGGGTTCAGCCGAACCCAATGCTTGTGTGCTGGCTCCGCCACTGCTTCAGGCCTTGTTTACTTGAAAGGATTTTTAGGGATGGGAAGAGTGGGGATAAGTGGGGATTTGGTGAACACTCAATCCCCACACATCCCCGTAAATTCTCTTCCCCAACAACACACTACTCCATGCTAGAGTTTTTGTTTTATGCAAAAATGAGTTGGTTGATGGGGGATATTTGGGGATTATCCATTCCGATCCCCTAAAATACACTAGGAATAAACAAACTAGTGGGGATTTTCTGAGATTTAGAATAATCTCCTCTCACCCCCTAAAATACACTTGAGGTAAACAAGATCTCAGGGTGTACTACTACAAAGGCCCTTATTGTCGACATTTTCTGAGATGGACCACTCTAGAAGCTACCATTTGTATTGTTACGGCTTCTGTTTCTGCGTAAGGTGAAATTTTCTTGTGTCACCATCTCCACAACCATAATTATATTGGAGAAGGACTCATAAAAGACCGTATAGCCCACAATGTCACCAAAACTTTGGTCAAAATTTGCATGTGATTGATGGTCCCGTATCAGGACTTATCCAAGGTTATCATCCATAATTGATTGTTGGTAGCGATGTTCAATTATCTCATAGATCCATTATGGTCACCACTCACCAGGCATTTCCTACATACTACCTACTTGACAGATGTGCTAATGGGATAAGGTGACATGTCTATGTGTTGGGACATGAAGATCAATGAGATAGTTAATAATATTCTATTTTGTGATGGTTGTCTTTACATGGAGTTATTGTGGCGAGACCACGTCCTTAACGTGGCTACTCGTCGTGTAAGTCCTACCGCCATGAGTACTACTCATGTGATGAGTTTTGTTGAATCTCAACGCGCAGGAAATTTTGGAAGCACTTGAGGTGAATAAAATATTCAATTAATGGTGTACCAACCAATATGGCGAACTACGTGAGACCGTTGATTAATGAGTGATTTCTTTTAGCCGTTGATTAAATCTTGATAGAGGTGCACGACCGCGACGACTGGATCAACAGCGTGGCTGCCGACTGCCGGGCTTGGAACCGGCGCGCTCTTCCCCGCAGCTACTGGGCCGCGGTTCGCAGCCATCGCGGGCAGCGTTGGCAGGGTCCTCGCCGGCTCGCCGCCGCCGCCCTTGCTGCGAGCTGGCGAAGCGATTCGTGCCGGCAGTATAACCACATCTCTGTATCTCTTCCTGTTCGCTCAGAGCTAGTGATCAAATCAATCCGTCGCCAAGAATGTATTCATGTTCCTCTGTCGTTCTTGGGGTTAGCTGCTTTGACTACAGAATGCATAATATCTATGCTATGTTAGTCACATGTATCCGATCGGAATGGGAATTTTTAACCTGTGCTGCAATGTTAGATCATATTGAAAGCAAGAATAGCAGCGCTTTGAGTTGTCCAGTCCTTCAGTATGGTTGTGTGATACAGGGTTTGTTTACGAACATCGATGATCCGTCCCGAGTATAACCAAAACCAGTGTTCTCAGTTGAGTCTGGCTGATCATTTGAGCCTAACCCCAAGATCATAAGACTCTACCTCTTAGAAAAAAAGATCGGCTTTACCGATGCAACCTTTTCATGTTTGTTAGAAGTAGTAGTTATAGTTCCATTTCCTGTAGCGTAGGAGTATGATGAAAATGATGTAGCACTGTTAATTCTGTTCCTGCTCCCAGTTCGAGCTGTTTTAGTGGCCTACTGTTCTTCTGTCCACTCTGAAATGGTTGTGTAATTGTAATCACTAGGTTTTAATTTATAAAATCGACTGCTTATCATTACAGTTTGCCGAAGCAAAAAAAAAAGTCTGACAATCACCAGAAACTCCTCTTACTAGTAGAATCCTCAAAACAGGTATCAGAACGGGGGATACAGGGGTACTGTTAAGGAGTATTAGTATTGGTTTAGGAGTCTGTATTAGACTAGATTTACTTTCGTGTTCCCCAAGTCAGATTTACTATATATTGTGGCATTGGCCCCCTGATAATACAAGTTGCATATTCCTAACATGGTATCAGAGCGGTTCGTTCCGCAGCCTAGGGTTTAGCCACCACATCATCCGCCGCGCCGCCCTCGGCGAGATCGATCTACATGATCTCCGCCGGGGGCATCGCATCTTGTAGCTAGTTTTCTTTAGAAATTTTCGTTCTCCAGATCTTGCCGCCATCGTAATCTTTTTTTTTCTCCGACATCGCCGCCGCTGCGCCCCGGTCGCCGCCGCCCTCCGGCCGCCACCGCCGCGCCCCGGCCGCCCCGCCGTCGTCCGGCCGCCACCGCCGCGCCCCGGCCGCCCCGCCGTCGCCAGCGTCCGGTCGCCCCGGCCGCCACCGCCGCGCCCCGGCCGCCCCGCCGTCGTCCGGCCGCCCCGCCAGCTTCTCCGACGTCGCCGCCGCTGCGCCCCGGTCGCCGCCGCCCTCCGGCCGCCACCGCGGCGGTGGCGGCCGGACGATGTCGCCAGCTCCGGAACCGCCCATGCCTCTGATCACTTCTACTAGTCTGTCGAGCACCGTCTCTTTAATTGCTCGTTTTACGACGGTGTCGTGTGCCTTCTTCTATATTTTCCGCTGCGTCCACCATACCTCTATTTGTCAGCCTCTATCTCGGACTGGTCCTTCTATAGGATTTTTGAGGCCTCATCTTCCTCTTGGTCCTGATCCTACTATTGGATTTTTGTGGCCTCCTCTTTTTGGTCCTGTTTGTGGCCTCCACTCCTCGGTCCTGGTCCTTTTTATAGGATTTTTGTGGCCTCGTTTCGCATTGTCATTGATCTACGCACATTCTTTTGTCGCGAGCTTCTTTCGCCATCGTTTGCTTGTGCTATGATCGTTTGTGACATGCTCTTCTCTTGATCGATTTTTGGTCTCTGTCGGTCTTCTTCTTCGATCGACGCTATCCACTTTGGCTTGACTTTCACAGGTTATTGAAGACTTTTCATGCGATGACGATACTCTCAAGACGCGGATTTTGGATTATCTTTTGTTTTCTAGTTTACACTTCTTCAAATACAATGCTATTGCATACGCTTTGCATTTGAGGGGGGGGGGGGTGTTAAGGAGTATTAGTATTGGTCTAGGAGTCTGTATTAGACTAGATTTACTTTCGTGTTCCCCAAGTCAGATGTACTATATATTGTGGCCTTTGGCCCCTGATAATACAAGTTGCATATTCCTAACAGGTACAACCAGGGACGGATTTAAGGGGGACGAGCGGGCGCGACGCCCCCCCTAACGAATCGTTGTTTTGCTTGATGGCGATTAACTATCCGTGTTTTCTGTGTGTGAACGAGTAAGCTCGCCCCCCCTAATCAGGTGAAGCTTAGATGCTTAACAATTTAATCCCATCTATTTATCTGTAGCAGCCCAAATCCAGCGCGGTAATTTAGAAGCCAAGGACGAGAAGAGTAATTGGCTGTAGATCGTCTTCCTTTCCTAGTCTTCCTTTCCTGCATCTACCTGTACTCGACGCCGGCCGCCTAGGTCTACCAATGTCCATCGTGCAGCTTTCTCAATCGATAGAAGAATAGTGCACGAGCGCACGGCCGGCCGGCCGCACGGCCACCATCAGCCGATCAGCGCCGGGCAAACGAGGCAAGGAGAGGCTAGTCTCCTCCGGTCTCTAATTCTCTTCTCTTTTTGCAGGTGTTTCTAAAGCCGTATTGAGTCCATAACTCATCTCTGCTAAGGATTAGGATAAATTGAAGTCTTCTAAATTATAAAGCAAATGGTATAGAACTTAAAAACATAAAAAGAGACGAAAATACTATTCGATTGTCAGGTATGCTTGTGCTATAGACATCGAAAGGAAGATAGTAATATATACGTCTTCTTTGATTTGAATTTTAATCCTCAAAATTTATGTAGAGCAGGTCGCGGTGATGAGCAAACGTCCGTCGTCTTCCCATAATCGCCATGTCATGGTGAAATTTTCTATAACAGAGTCATCATTAGGCCAGCGTGTGTGTTGATTGTGTTGAACTGATGCTTCTAGTTCTAGCCCCCCGCCCCCCCTATCTCCAATTTCTGGCTCCGTCCCTGGGTACAACCTATACCTTTCATCAAGAGACTCAGGGGGATGTAAATACAAAGATTATCCTATTAGCAAGCATAAGAGAGGGAGGGAAAGTATAGATTTGGTGCTATGCCAAGCTGAACCGTGTTCTCTTTCCTAAGAAAACTGAATATTGTGAGCACCTAACAAACCAAACTAAACAGGGTTTTGTTCCAGCCTTCTGGTTCCATCTTATTCAGCAGCCCGTCAAGACCAGAGATGTCAGATGTCAATGCTCTCTGGTGTGTTTAAAGGGTTTAGTGGCTCATCGTCTGCTGTCATATCCGTGGCTTCTGCAGGAATTGATCTTGTCGTTAGCAATTGAGTAAGCCTGCATCTAATTCCAAGAAAGAAATAGAACTTTCTTGTATCAAAATTGAAATGAATGAAGAGAACATACTAGTCGATCTGTGAAGGACAGACACAACCATCAGCCGCCTCTGCAAAATTAAGAAAACTGTGACAGCAGGTCAATCAAAAAGCACGATTCTTTCGTAAGCTAAATACGACAGTTGATTGTACTGAATAGGACACAACGGAGTGAATACTAGGTACAGTGAAAAAACAAGGAATGTCTCGCTCTCGCTCCCCGCCCCGACCCACAGCTGCCGCCGACCACCGCCCCCACCACCCACCCTCCGGCGTCGCCACCTTCCCCCTCGCTAGCAACCTCGGCGCGCTCCGTTCAGAGTTCCGCCCTGGAAGAGCTCCATCTGAGCCATGGACCGAACCTCCGATCTGGAGCCGAATTCGCCGGCGGCGAGCAGCTTGGAGGTAGAAGGAGCGCATGCGCTGCTGGAGCTAACGGAGGTAATTCCAGGGGAGGATCCGACGCGCTCAGGGCAGCACTTCCGCGACCTCACGGCAGAGAGGATGCGCATCCGTCCCTCCGACCAAGCACTCCGCCTCTCCGACCATGTCGGAAGAGGAGCAGAGCTCTTCTCAGATTCAGGAAGCCAGGGGCTATGCTCTCGCTGGTTGCAGCAGAGGAACGGGAGCGCGAAAACAAAATTGGAAGCTCCTCACCTGCTCCCACGGCTTCTGGAATTACGCTTCCGCCTTTTCCAATCCAATTAAAGGTGGGGAGTGTCGACATCTCGCTCGAGACCGAGAGAACCCCGGAGGTCGCTAGGTTTCCGCCGCAGCCGCCACTCCTCGCCTGGATCCGCAAGGACCTCGTCGACTCAGGTTGCTTCTGCTCCTTTGATTTCAACCCTGCGTTCGCTGAAGACATCTCAGATCAGGAGCCGGTCCAAATCAGGAACAAAGCCCTGGTTAAGGCCCTTCTGCTCGACCAGATGCTAGAAGCGAACCGAGGTAGAGGAAGAGGGAGAGGGAACACGGGGAACAAGGCGATCGAGTCCACGGGTCAGAGCAGCGGATGGGGGCAGCAGCAGCTGAATCAAGGAGCGGGTGTGGGGTTTGGGTATGGTTTCCCCCCACCTTGGAACTTCCAGAATCAATTCCCACAACAATTTCCCCCAAACCAGTGGGTGAACCCACAAGGTACTTGGGGCAATGGTATGCAACAGGGTTTCCCTCCCCCCAGCAGATGCAGCAGCAATTCCCACCATCTGGTCAGATGCAGCAACAGCAGTTTCAACAGCAGCAGATGCAACAACAGTACCAACCGCAAGTGCAACAAGCTGCTAGCGTTTCCGCTGGGAATCAACAAGGAGGGCAGCAACAGCTGCAGACAACCCAAAGCAAGCCAGGTTCCAAAGCTGCGAAGAAGGGGAAAGCATCATCTGTGGCTTCCGAAGCTAATTCTTCAACAAGTGACAAGAGCTCGAAGGCGAAGGACAGTTACCTCAATGCGGTGTGCTTCAACTGTGGGGAGCCAGGCCACAACAAGAGCAGCTGCCCACAGGCACCATACTGTTTCATTTGCAAGTCGACCTCACACAAAGAAGATGGCTGTCCAATTAGGAAAAAGGTACCTCCAATTGCTAGCCTGGTTGGGAGTGCTGACCCTGGTCTAGAGTTCTACCATGTCGATTGCTCTGATGTTAAGAAAGGCTCCGGTTCTTGCAATGTGGGGATTGTCTTCATTGAAGCAGGGGAGGTGTCTAAAGAGGAATCGGCAAAAGAATTTTCCACAATTTATAAAACCAACTGGCCTTGGCCAATAAGAGACCTTGATGGCTGGTCATTCCTAGTCAAATTTCCTCCACACCTTCCAGTTGAGGATGTTGCTGGTTACCCATGCTTTGGTTTGACAAAAGATGGAGTGACTGTTAATGTTGAGGTCTGGGATGGAGAGGTGGAAGCATGTGTGGAAGCTCAGTCTGTGTGGCTGCAGCTGAAGAGTGTCAAATCAGAATGGTTCAATTGGAATACCATGTCCAGAATTGCCTCTGCCTTTGGCATCTTAGAAGATATGGACTGGTTGGGTGCTTTCCAATCCTTCTATGGCGTAGTCAGAATCAAGGTGTTCTGCAAGGATCCCACCCTCATTCCACACAGCAAAATTTTTGAATTCCAGAAGAAATTTCACAAGATTTACTTCAAGGTGGAGCCACCAATTGATGAGGTTGCACCTGCTCAAGATGCCCCCTCTGACCCTGGCGACGATGAGAATGATGGTGAAAAGGAAGGCGACGAAATGGACACTGAGCGTGAGACTGCAGCTGATCCAACTAGCAAAAGCAACCAAGGCAACTCAGCTGGGAGTGGATCCAGGAGTAATCACAAGCAATCTGCAGAGGTTGTTTGAGGAGATGGACAGCGAGGAGCAATCTCCAGACCTGCCACCTCACCTGGAGGATGCTAGGAGGGACATTCTAACCTGGCTCTCAAGTGATCCACCAGAAGAAGACAAATGTTTCAATCTTCTTAGGGAACTGGAAATAGTGAATGATGATGGACTATATCAGTACAATGAAGAACCAGATTTAGGCAGCTCTGAAATCCCTAGGTTTGAAGGCCCACCTGATACGCCTCAAGTACATGAGATCAGTGACCTTGGAGGTGATCATGCCGCCAAGAGGAGCAAAACCTGGGGTCCAGTGCAAGGCGCAAGACAATGTGATAGGCTGCAGAAATATGGTGGGAAATCAGTGTTGCAAATGGCACAGGAGGTTAAAAGGAAGAAGGACTCGAACAACCCTGCATCGTCAAAACTTAAAGGTATAACAGAGGTTAACCCTTTTTGCCTTTTAAACTTCCCTGTTGTTGAGAAAATTGCAAACTCAATAGGCATTGTTATTGATCATTCTGCTTTTACTAGTGATGTAGATGAGTCTGCCACTGGTGTTACTGCTGCATTTAATTCTCCTTTGCATAGATCTAGCATAGTAGAAAATATTGGTGACTGCCCTGAGGGACAGCTGCCAGATTCCCCTTTTCATTCACCCCAAACGCCTATTTTCTCCGAGGAGGACAGGCTGGTAGAGGATAGTGAATCAAAATGGATTAAGGTCTGCAATAACAAACGGGGCAAGCACCCTAAGAGAAGGCTGTTATTATGAATAGTCTCAGCCTAAACATTAGAGGGATTGATGCCCCAGGGAGGAAAAGAAGTATAATTGACACCTTAGCTAAAACTCAGGCTGTCATTGTCTCTTTTCAAGAAACAAAAAAAGAGAGTTTCTCTACGTCTTACCTAGATTCAATTAGTTTGAGTAAACCTTTTGTCTGGAATTATTTGTCAGCCAAAGGCACTGCTGGAGGGATCCTTGTAGGGGTTGACTCTAATTTCTTTGAGGTCCTTGCGTGGGATATTAAAGATTTTTCAGTCTCCTGTGTTCTTAGGAGTAAAATAGATAATCAAATCTGGAGACACATTGCTGTCTACGGTTCTCCTTATGATGAGGGGAAAGAAAGCTTTATCTCTGAACTACACGGCTTGTTCATAGATAACACTTACCCCACACTCATCATTGGAGATTTCAATCTTGTTAGGCACCATAAAGATAAAAGTAATGGTGTGGTCAGCCAAAAGTGGTGTGACAAGTTTAATACTTGGGTGGACCTTTGGGGTTTGCTGGAGGTTAAACTCTCTAACAGAAAATTTACTTGGTCTAATAACCAAGAAAAGTTGATTATGTCAGTGATAGATAGAGTTTTTGCAACTACAGACTTTGATGCCTTGTTCCCTTTGTCTGGGGCACAAGCCCTCTCTAGAGTTGGGAGCGATCATACCCCCATCCTGTGGGATTCAGGGGTAGATCACCTCAGACAGACTCCTCCTTATAGATTCGAGAAATGGTGGCTCTTGAGGGAGGATTTCATGGACTTGATGTCGAAATCTTGGAATGCTCCCACAAAAAGCACTACTGCCATAGGGATTTGGCAAGAAAAAGTTAGGAGGTTTAGGAAATTCTCGAAAGGTTGGAGTAAAAACGTCGAGGCTGACCTTAGACACCAAAAAAAAAGACCTCATGGCAGAATACGTTGAGCTGGACCTCAAAGCTGAGGCAGAGGAGCTCTCTGATGTAGAACATAAGAGGATCAAAGATATAAATGCCGAAATGCAAAATCTTTGGTTAAAAGAAGAAATAAAGGCTAAACAACGTTCTAGAGACAGAGATGTTCTAGAGGGTGATAGGAACACGGCCTACTTCCATGCGGTGGCAAACCAGCGTAGAAGAAAAACCATGATTCTATCCCTAGATGGCCCTGAGGGACCCACTTCTGATCTAAAAGATATGTTGAACATAGCATCGAGCTTTTATAAAAATCTCTTTCAGGCTGAGCCTAAAACAGGGTTTTCACTAGCTGAAGATTTCTTTTCACCTGCTGACTTGATCACCCAAGATCAGAATACAAGTTTAGAAAAACCTTTCTCTGAGGAGGAAGTGAAAAAAGCAGTTTTCAGCTCATATGCTGATGGTGCACCCGGCCCAGATGGGCTATCCTTTATCTTTTATCAAAAATGTTGGCATGTTATCCGTCATGATATCATGGCACTGTTCCAAGATTTTTTCCTTGGGAAATTAGATTTATATAGACTGAATTTTGCTGTGTTGCCTTTAGTGCCGAAGGAACTAGATGCCTCCTCCATGAAAAAGTTCAGGCCTATTAGTCTCCTTAACTGCATTTTTAAAGTTTTCACTAAAGTCGTTACTAGTAGATTGGGGCTGATAATGGACTCGATTATTGCCCCAAACCAAACTGCATTTATCAAAGGTAGGTATATACTAGAGAGTGTTGTCACGGCACATGAGGTTCTGCACTCGGTTTCCCACAGTGGTGAAAAAGGGGCAGTGCTTAAACTAGACTACGAGAAAGCTTTTGACAAGGTAGATTTGGATTTTTTAGATGATCTGCTCATTAAGCGAGGTTTTGGACCAAATCTGAGGAGTTGGATCAAAATGGCTACGAGAGGGGGTTCAGTAGCTGTAAAAATCAACAATACCTTTGGATTTTTTTTACCACTTCTAGAGGGCTTAGGCAAGGTGACCCCATGTCGCCTATCCTTTTCGACATAGTGGCAGACGTCTTCACTCGTATGTTGAGAAAAGCTGCTAATCATGGGCTTATCAAAGGCCTATGCTCTAACTTGATTCCAGGAGGTGTCATCAGCCTTCAATACGCTGACGACACGATCCTTTTCCTAGAAAACAAAGTCGAAACAGCTAGGAATTTGAAGTGTAACCTAACCTGTTTCGAACAAGTTTCCGGAATGCGAATCAATTATTGCAAAAGTGAGCTTGTGCAGCTGAATCTTGATTTAGAGGAAATAAAAGCACTTAAAGACATTTTTGAATGTGTTGTAGGCGCATTCCCCATCAAATATTTAGGCGTGCCTCTGCATTATGATAAGCTTAGACGAGAGGATTTACAGCCCATTATAGACAAAATCTTGAAAAGGATAGCCGGCTGGCGTGGGAAACTCCTCTCCTACGCAGCTAGAGTTACCCTCATTAGGGCTTGTCTCGCTAGCATTCCCGTCTACTTGCTATCTTTCTTTAAATTTCCAAGGTGGGCTCTTCAGTTGATTAACTCTCATATGTCCCATTGTCTCTGGAACGATACCAAAGAGAAAAGACGACTCCACCTAGCTAATTGGAACTTAGTCTGTATGCCAAAGGAATTTGGTGGACTAGGGATTCCTTCTCTTCGAGAGGTAAACCTGAGTTTATTAGGGTCTTGGATTAAGAGATATGCTGAAGGTGGAAACAAGTTGTGGAAAGACCTTGTAGATGCTAAATACAAGACCAGTAAACCAAATATCTTTGCTTGCAATGACTTGAATGCTTCTAGGTTCTAGAAGGGGTTCATGTGGGCGGCGAGATCTGTGAAATTTGGTTATAGATGGGTTGTAGGAAATGGAGAAAAGATTAAGTTTTGGGAGGATACTTGGTTCGGGCTCTCCCCTCTCTCTGTCCAATTCTGGGAATTGTACAATCTGTGCAATGAGAATTTAGCTAGTATTAACCAGGTTTGGGATGGGGAGCAGCTTATGCTTTCTTTTAGAAGAAATTTTACCCCTGCGCTGATGCAACAGTGGTATGAATTAGAGCAGGTTGCAGCCAGTATTGAATATACGGAGGACTGTGACTCCTTGATCTGGATGTACACAGCTGAGGGTGTGTACTCCTCTAGTTCCTTTTATAAAATTATTAGCTTTCGAGGAGTTTCTCAGGTTTTTATCCCTGCAGTTTGGTCACTCGTGATTTCCCCGAGAGTCCAAATTTTCCTCTGGTTGCTCTCAAATAATAAGCTGATGACTAGGGATAACCTGCTAAAGAGAAAACTTCGGAAACCAGTAGATTGCGTTTTTTGCTGTGAATTAGAAAATGTGCAACACCTGTTTTTCGAGTGCATTGTGGCCTCTGAAATTTGGGTGCAGATTTCTGCTTTCTTTGGAACTAGTCTAGGATCTGATTACATGTCAATAGCCAAATTTTGGATTGCAAATAAAAGGCATGAGGTTTTAAATACTATTTGTGCTGCGGTGCTCTGGAGTATTTGGAAACACCGCAACGCCTTAATATTTGACGATACCACTTGGTTATCCATGAAACAGGTCTGGTGGCTTATACTTAGAACAATCAAGAAGTGGAGGTTGCTTTGCAAGCCATCCATGCTGGAGAGAGTGGACAAGTTCATCTCTATGGTGATCGAGACACTCAGGGAAAGACCCTCGCTTCCGTGGGGGTGATTCCAGGATTGTCGAACCTCTCTCTGTTCTCGGAGATGTCGTTCCTATCTAAGACTCCGGCGCCTACCACTCCCCCAAGCCTTACTCGACCGCTGCCCTCCCAGCTGCTGGCTTCTGATGGATGTCATCTCTGGGGGAAGCCACTGCTGCCCTCTGAAGCCATGAATCCACATACCACAAGACGCAAGCTAGCTGGGATCATCGACCAGTACAAGGCGACACAACAAGTGCAGAACGGAAGTGGCTAGACGCGGGGATGTGATCTCCCCTTGCGGACACCAGCTGCTGGAAGATGGTGCCGCTGGAAGCTGTGCTTTGTAGTTCTTTCGTGTTATCTTCTTCCCTGTTAGAGAAACTTGTAATGGTAGCTTTTATCTCTGCACTTTTAGCTTCCGCTGAGACTCTGCACTTTCAGTTTTTAGTTGTTGGGTTCTGTAAAAACTGTCCTCTGGTTTCATGAGTAATGGAACTGGGGCTCCCCTCTAAAAAAAAATATGACACAACGGACTACTTCTGATACTTCCGTAAGCTAACCTATAGCTTTATCCAACAACACCAAACTTAATTGCATACTGGTGAGCCTCGGTGAAGACATGCGGTGTAAGCATAAAACTGAAGTTATGCCCATGTACTCATCAGTACTGGCAATCACATTCTTTCTATATCAACAACAAACAAAAAATGAACTCTGGAAAGACATGGAATCAAAAATCAAGCCCTCACAAACGTCGCCAACAAAAGTGGATTCATCCTAAAGCAGAATCATATAGTTTTGATGCACCTCCTCTGCCTCAAATGGACACTACCTCTAAACCAATTCCTCTCGCCTCCAATCCATCCTTGCACCAAATAATCTTACACCACCAAGGGTCGTCTACAGAGAAAGCATCCCCACGGGGAATACCCATACCCTGCAACACATAATTTCCATTGGTGATAATGAAGCCAAGAACTTGGTGAAAATGAAACGGTGAGACCATCGACTGACCTGACAGCCAAGATCTCCGAGGTCTAAGATGTGCTCACCATCGGTGACAGCGATGACCTAAATACTCTTCTCCGGTCAGTTCCTCACGCCCGCTGGAGGGGAAGTGCAGGGGTCCAGCGACGGCGAGGGAGATCACTTGCGACCGGATCCTGCTACTGGAGGGAAGGTGGAAGATACCGTCCACGACATGCACTCCTACGCCCGCGCCCGGCTCCTGCTGCCGGAGGGGAGGTGGAGGAGGACGGCGACGGCACCCGCGCCCGCAGTAGGCTCCTGCTAAAGAGGGAGGTAGAGGGGTCGACGAGTCTCGTGTGCTGCTGGAGGGGAGGTGCAGGAGGCCGGCAACGGGGCCCGTGTGCTGCTGGTGCCTGGTGAGGATCTGGTGGACATCGCCAGCGGCGGGAGATTCGGAAAAATTTACCCTTAATATAATTTACAAGTAATTACAGATGCATAATTTTAATACTGACCCCACATAATTTTGGAACTGGTCCCGCATAAATTTTGGTACCGCGGTACCGCTCGGTAGCTTTAATATGGTACCGTCTATTTTAACACTGTTAGATCAAAGTCAAAAGAGGACTCAAGGAACTGACAGTTAGCTCGGTAGCTTTAACTCGGTAGCTTTAACCAATGGAACTGACAGTTAGCTATGGCTAAGTCAAAAGAGGACTCAAGGAAAAATATGGATTTGGGAATACACCAATTATCTCCATTAAAGATCAACATGAAGTTTGACACTGCCATCTTATACACAAGACGGATCTACAACCCGGAACATGAGAGAGTACGAACTTCGGGGACGAAGTTTAGTTTAAGGAGGGGAGACTGTAACATCCCAGAACTTAGGGTCCAGAAATAGAGTGGACACAGGAGTGTGCATTGCATTCATGCATCAGAAAATCCGGATAATTTTCGCGCATTTAATTTTCAAAACACTAAGTGATTGAAGTTTCACTTGAGTTGGTGGAGTTGAAGTAGATCATCAACTTGAGCGTTATAAACTTTGAGATGATCTTGGTTTAAACCTTATTTTGGGGTAAAGAGATATACAATGAGAGGTTACACTAAAGAAAACAAAATTGTTACATCAAAACAATATTTAGGAGTTAATGACCAAAACAACTATTCTTAGTATTCTCTGAGCATCTATTCTTATCAATGGTGCTAGACATATTTCTAGTACATGGAAACCATGACATTCTTGTAGACCAAACTGAATTACCTAAACCTTAAACCAGATCCTCTTACTTGATCCAGACATCATATTTCCTTATCTCCCAATCTTCTCGAAGGAATCAACAAGAGAAGATATCGAGAAGGGAAGAAATACAACAAGAAGACATAGAGAAGCATTCATTTGATGGACATAGAAGTGTTATGCCAATCTAGCATGAAGAATTGTAAACTCTTTCATCTTCAACCATCTTTATTAATTTCTCAGGAAATGGTAGGACATTACAATGTTAGTGTGATATAGAAATAGGTTGATAACAAGCTTTGCAACCTTGTTGACAACTCATTTTGGTATGCACAAACAATGGAGTGCCATATAGATATGAATAGTGGGATAGATCATCCAGTACATCAAGTTCTTTGATGTCATAAAATACACATACATTCACATACCACCAATTGGTGTACTCCAATGTTTCAATATTTTAAAATCCATAACCTAGATCATTTTAGAAGTTGATGGAAACAAATTAGAAATAAATAAATAAGGCCATAGAAATAATTCCACATAGTGATAATGCACCATAAAAACAAATAAGTGGAAACCGTGAATGGAAACAAACTGGATATTTATTTTATCTATAGTCTTTTAAGTAAAATCTTAAAACAATTTAATTGGAAATATAACATAGGAATTATTCCCAGATGCTTAACATGCATTACCAAAATTTAATTAAGTAAAATACATTAATGGAAGAAAGATATCAAATAAGTCCAAATTCATTTATGAGATAGAAGAATTCTAAACACACCAAATATCCAAATTATATCATGGAATCAACTTATACAAGTGAGAATAAACATTGTAATTCAACCACAACCTTTCCAGGACCTCTTTGCAAGTTCCAGAATCAGAAACAGGTCCAAAATAGGAGACAGGGGCCTGTTTCAACTGAATCTGTAGTTTTCCGGAAACCCAGGGGGTTTTCTGCAAACCGGCTTTTCCTTTCGTTTTCTTCTCCGGCCAGAAGGACGGCCGAAGCCGTGGCCGTGCCTCCAAGCTCCCGTACGACCGCCTCCCTCTCGCGCGTGGATAAGACCATGGAGGAGCCGTCCTCATCCTCCTATCTCTCCCACTCGCTCTCTCCTCTTCTCTCTCGTCCTTTCCTAAAATCCCTAACCCTAGCTCTCCGGCCGCCACCGAACACCGGCGATAGCCGTTGATTCCGACCAAGATTCGTCGTTCTAAGCGGGGAAGAAGCTTCGCCATGTCTCCCTCTTCCTCCTCCATGAGCAACGCGTCCGGGGAAGCTCGGAAGACCGAGGAATCACCCTTCTTCTCCATCTCCGACCGACAGTCGCCGTGGACGAGTTCGTCGCCGCCAGTCCACGCCCTGCCTCTCCGAGAAGTTCTAAAGCCTCAAGGTGAGCTCAGCTTCCTCCCCATCCCATCCGTTCGACTTGATTCGTCCGAGGTTGTGAGTTCGTCATGAGCCGTCCTCAGGTTCCGCCGGAGTTCGCCGCCGGCGACATTCCGGTGACCATTTGGTCCGTGCGCCGCCACCAAAAGAACCGCCAGACCGTTCTCTAGCTTAGGCCCCGACCAAATCGTCCCAATTCCTTCGTAGGTATCGAATTCATCTTCGGCCATGGAGATGAACTCCGGTATGACGTCAGCTGACGTCAGCACACGAATCCAAATCATTTTTTTTGTTTTCCTTTTTCATTTATTAAATCCAGAAATTTCAGAGAACTTTGAAAATGCATAAATAATTCATATCATATCAGAAAAATACGTTTTTTTATATCAGTATAATCAGAAAAATAAAACCCAAATAACCATATCATTATAATTGGAATTTGAATATAGTTTTAAAAAAATTTAGAAAACAAAATATTTAATCGTTTAAATATGAAGTTATTTGAAATGCTATTTTAGATGCATTTCAAACTTCATTTAAAATTGTCTCACATGCTTAGCTTTCAATTTTTAAATGTGTTTTCATAACATGTAATATTAATATTTCAATAATTTTATTTTAATATGATATCTTATTTAAGAAAATAATTTAAAAATATATATTATTTTCATAAAATTTAAAAATAAAGTTATAAGCTTGTAAAGGATGATCTACTACTATTTGGTACTCATTTCAAATAAATAAAAAATCCAATAACTTCTGAAAACTACTTATATCCACTTTGTATGAATGTTCCACTTATTTCATGTATTACCTACTTGTTGTTTGCTTATAATATGGTAAAGTGAAAAATCAATGACAAACACCTAATGAATTGATAACACTATGGTAGTTTGTAACTTGTTATGTTCCAAACATAAATCAATCATCCACAAGAAACAATTCTAAGTTTAGAAGTAAGTGCTTAACTGAAATAAAATCTTATTGCAATGTCTTGGGTAAAACACACAAAGAAGAGTAATGTTATACGATCTCTATTAACCATGTGTTTTGGTATCAACAATGTTAGACATTAATTATGTTCTTCAAAAGTTATTCTTTTTGCCATCATCTAATATAACACCAGGAGTCTTTAATTAAAGTTCATACATGCCTTATACCAACATAAGATGAACACAACTTAAAGCAACCATGGAGTGTTTATATGTGATTTTACTTTACTCTTATGCTTAACATGATACATGAACATTAATGTTAAACAACTAATCTCGCTTGTGGAGTAAACTTGAATACAAAACAACTCTAAATGAAATCACCCAACACAAATAACACATAATCATCTAGAATGAGATACGGGGTACTTTGCGATGCATCTCATACTTATGCATTAATCATGCTGCTTCTTTAAACATTAGTCCTTACCGGACCAATGATGTTGTTTCCAGATTTCTCGGAGTTTATATTATATCGAAGACCCTGGCTGCATAATCTTGCAGTCAAAAAGGCAAGTTCATCCCTTTTATTCATGTCCTCTTGAAGTATTTGATAAGAAACTATTTTCAAAATGTTAGTATTGCATATCACACAAAAAAGGCAGAAAACTTATTTTATAATAATATGACTATGGTTATCCACCAGTGAGGTGGTAATCTCATATGGCTGGCAGATGGGACCACGGTAAGAATGTTGTGGTGGAGGTTCCATTTGCACGGGAAGGTATCACCTAGGACTTAATAACAAATGTCGTCAGTGATTCTTGCGCCGTATATCACGCGCAACCATGAGATCTGAAATGGGACGGAGAAGTCAGTTGTATCCTTTTCCTCTCGTACACCAACGGGTGACTAGATCAAAGCCGGGCGGTGTGTAAATCCGCTGAGCTTGAGGTGGCCAGGATAATAACCTCACCTTCGGGTTGTGGCTTCTAGCATCTATGAAGGTTGGCTTCAGGACTAATTTGATGCGGTTTCCAAATAGTCAGCAGGCATGAGATGACTGGTTTCCTCTAGCCTTCAACTGAAGTAATGGGGGTGTGCGGGGATGGTGGAAAGGCGCAGTGATTGGCTTGGATTACTGACTGGGCCCCACACCAAGGAAGTGTGGACGGGAGAGATTCGCCCGGTTGTGCAACAAGGTCTTGATCTCTTATGGGTAAAGCAGCGCACCTCTGCAGAGTGTATGAATGTGACATGTTACTCCACGTTCCAGGACGGAACGACGAACACAGCAGGAAAGGAGGCTCCTCAAAGCCCTAGCCCTGTGACTCCTGACGAGCATAGTCTTCAGAATAAAAGCAACCTTTTAAAGAAATGTTTTCGAAAACTTGTATTAGCCTACGACAATCCATTGTCTGTGGCTGTAATTATGCATCAAACTTCCCACCTTGCATAATGAACTTGCTGGGTAACGCTGTTACTCACCCTTGCCTCCTAAACCCCTGCTAGACATGAAGAACCACAAGAAGGCAGCACTTTAGGCTATGAAGACTCTGAAGACGGATAAACTCAAGATACCAAAGAAGGCAACTACATCGAGTTGAAGAAATTGAAGGAAGACGGAGGACAAATGAAGGCGTAGTGTAAAATAGGATAGATTCCTAGTCATAGAACCTATCTCTGTAGGCGTTGGTATAGCGCAATTGCTAGCCTAGCCGTATTATCAGTAGGCTTAGTATAGGTTAGTTCCTCCGAGATTTCCATTTGATGTTCTTTTATTAGGGCCTTGCCTCATTGTTTCGAGGAGGTTCTAAAGATCTGTTGTTTTGGATTTGCTGTTTGTAATCTATAGTCATGCCTTGGACCTGCGATGTTTCTGTTGTACCACTCTGATGACGTAACACTGGTGGACGGTGATCCATTGGTGCTATGTCAATGACTATAGCATACTACACCATGCAGTGGTATGCTGGGTCACCACAGCTGGTATCAGAGCAAACGCTTTGACCCTAGGATTAAAACCCTCTAAAGGAGACCTGTAGGTTGGGTAGTGACTATAGGTAGTCATCTTATCTAAACCAAACTTCTAAAAGACTTGTGATGGATATTCACTTGAGAATAATCTTATCACACTAGAGTTAAAATCTTCTTTCATATTTTATTGGAAGAAGTATTTCTTATCTCTCCTTAGGTAAAGTTATGTATCTATTCTTTTAATGAATAAGTACATATCTCATCCTTAGTATTATGACCTAGTAAAGCTTATCCTATAACCACCGGTGTTGAATGAAGTGAAGTAGGACCAATTTAGTAGCACCTATTTGTGTTGATGGTGGTATCGTGTAAAGAGAAGGCATCTGAGGTAGTATAACCACGACTACAAGTCACGTGAGATTCACTTGTGATTCTTTACATGATGGCGTAGCATCCTTGAGCCAATAATAGTATGCCATAAGATAAGGAGTATGATGATAGTAACTTAATAAAAGAAAGTCTCATGGTGAGTTTAGCTCCTAAACCATGATAGGAAAGTTAATTGTGACAATTTCTTAAGGAAATAACTTTGAATAAAAGTGTATAGGATCAACATATGTGAGATAGACATAACTTGGTTAGGTTAACGAGGAGGTATTAGAGGCTAATAACAACTTGTGTAGCTGTTGTGAGAGATTATGTGAGGTTGGTACTTAGTTGGAACACAATTGATAGCATGCATAGTAAGGGAGTTAGATCACAATTAGTGGTAGATAACTACTACTTTAAGATCACTTTGGCGTTGTTTATCCTGTTGCAAGTGGTCAACTGGGGTAATCAGTAAGATGAAGAGTAGTATGAACCCTATAACTTACCGTACAACGGTAGAGACCTATATACTACTATATGTGTGCATCATATTATAATCTATATAAGCCTTAGTACGAGAGATATCATACTCGAAGTGCTATGTTATAGGCTTTACATATGCATGTATGCATATCATTTGGATTTCTTGGATTTTATTGGTTCTTTGTGTGACTAGATCTATTCATGAAGCTTTGCTTGATGTGCAAATGCATGTTGCATCACCAAGTTATGGCTTAATGTTATAAATCTAGATAGAATAGGAATTCGTGTAAGGAAGAGTCGAGTTCCAAGGACAAAGACGAAGACTTGCATGAAGATGAAGGGTTATGGTTCTTGGACTCTTTGTTATGCAGTTTTGGCTATGCCCGTGTTATGGCGCAACTGAGGGGTTATGTGCCGATGATCCATTCCGAGCACGCCTACCGATGAGCATCGGTCTGGGATTGGTAAACCCAGGGACCCTTGGTTACGTAGCATGACCAGTGACACATAGCATTGCCGTATAATTCATAGGTCGAGTCCGATAGTAACATGATTCTAGGATTCTTTGTTATGCATTCTTGGTTATGGTTAGCATGGTAGTCTTCCGAGGGGTTTGTGTGACCGGTGTTCCCGGCACGCCTGTAGTGCAGTTCTGCATGGGAGTGGTACCCCAGTAACTCTCGGCCAACATGTCTAAAAGCACATAACAGTTGTGTATAACTACGAATTCCGGGATTCACCAGAAGTATTGGCATCAGAAGAGACGAAGGACCTTCTAGCGGGAAGATTGTTTGGAGAATTTACCTCGGATGTCCACAATTGAGTGGGTACACCGCAGATTTCCTTGTGAGATCATATAAAGGTAAATGTAAGGTATACAAAGACCATGATCCCAACCCTAAGACCCCTGTTGGTACATCCAAAGTGTGGAAACCATTACAAAAATCTAAGGAGGGGAGTAAATAAAGAAGTAGAAGTGTGGAAGTATGATCAATTGGAGTAAAATATGAGAAGGAACCCTAGATTTGGAGAAGTTGGGCCTTATTTTCACAAGGTTTGCTGTAATCCAGACAAAGATAGAACCCTTGAGGTAATCTCGATCCAAGTTGAGGTTCCTACCAGAATGAAGTAAGGAGTAGACTTAAATGGAGACTGACAAAACCAAGTTGTTGCACTACTTTTGTGAATTAAAGGTCATTCTTTGGTTCAAACCAAGAGTACGACGGAAGATTGGTGTTGGAGAAATCATCTAGTGATAGGGATCACTTTGTATCACTAGGATGAGTGTAGCATCAAGATTCCAGATGACACGAGAAAAAGGAGACCCGATTAAGTAAACCTTTAGGAAGTGAATCATCATGACCAATCATATTAGGGTGGCCTAGATATAGTGCCATTACAAAGGTTGGTTGAAAAAGGAGTAAACGTGTACCTTCATAAGACTTCCTAAAACCTAAGTACCTTCTCAATAATAGGTCAGACATTAAGTGAAGAAGTTTGTGTAGAGTTACTCATAGGACTAACAAGGATTAGATGAAGCCCTGATTCAAGGAGCTTATCAAGAAGATAGACCCAAGTGTAGAATATTCCCAAAAGGAATCACAAAACCAATGGAACTGACAGTTAGCTATGGCTAAGTCAAAAGAGGACTCAAGGAAAAATATGGATTTGGGAATACACCAATTATCTCCATTAAAGATCAACATGAAGTTTGACACTGCCATCTTATACACAAGACGGATCTACAACCCGGAACATGAGAGAGTACGAACTTCGGGGACGAAGTTTAGTTTAAGGAGGGGAGACTGTAACATCCCAGAACTTAGGGTCCAGAAATAGAGTGGACACAGGAGTGTGCATTGCATTCATGCATCAGAAAATCCGGATAATTTTCGCGCATTTAATTTTCAAAACACTAAGTGATTGAAGTTTCACTTGAGTTGGTGGAGTTGAAGTAGATCATCAACTTGAGCGTTATAAACTTTGAGATGATCTTGGTTTAAACCTTATTTTGGGGTAAAGAGATATACAATGAGAGGTTACACTAAAGAAAACAAAATTGTTACATCAAAACAATATTTAGGAGTTAATGACCAAAACAACTATTCTTAGTATTCTCTGAGCATCTATTCTTATCAATGGTGCTAGACATATTTCTAGTACATGGAAACCATGACATTCTTGGAGACCAAACTGAATTACCTAAACCTTAAACCAGATCCTCTTACTTGATCCAGACATCATATTTCCTTATCTCCCAATCTTCTCGAAGGAATCAACAAGAGAAGATATCGAGAAGGGAAGAAATACAACAAGAAGACATAGAGAAGCATTCATTTGATGGACATAGAAGTGTTATGCCAATCTAGCATGAAGAATTGTAAACTCTTTCATCTTCAACCATCTTTATTAATTTCTCAGGAAATGGTAGGACATTACAATGTTAGTGTGATATAGAAATAGGTTGATAACAAGCTTTGCAACCTTGTTGACAACTCATTTTGGTATGCACAAACAATGGAGTGCCATATAGATATGAATAGTGGGATAGATCATCCAGTACATCAAGTTCTTTGATGTCATAAAATACACATACATTCACATACCACCAATTGGTGTACTCCAATGTTTCAATATTTTAAAATCCATAACCTAGATCATTTTAGAAGTTGATGGAAACAAATTAGAAATAAATAAATAAGGCCATAGAAATAATTCCACATAGTGATAATGCACCATAAAAACAAATAAGTGGAAACCGTGAATGGAAACAAACTGGATATTTATTTTATCTATAGTCTTTTAAGTAAAACCTTAAAACAATTTAATTGGAAATATAACATAGGAATTATTCCCAGATGCTTAACATGCATTACCAAAATTTAATTAAGTAAAATACATTAATGGAAGAAAGATATCAAATAAGTCCAAATTCATTTATGAGATAGAAGAATTCTAAACACACCAAATATCCAAATTATATCATGGAATCAACTTATACAAGTGAGAATAAACATTGTAATTCAACCACAACCTTTTCAGGACCTCTTTGCAAGTTCCAGAATCAGAAACAGGTCCAAAATAGGAGACAGGGGCCTGTTTCAACTGAATCTGTAGTTTTCCGGAAACCCAGGGGGTTTTCTGCAAACCGGCTTTTCCTTTCGTTTTCTTCTCCGGCCAGAAGGACGGCCGAAGCCGTGGCCTTGCCTCCAAGCTCCCGTACGACCGCCTCCCTCTCGCGCGTGGATAAGACCATGGAGGAGTCGTCCTCATCCTCCTATCTCTCCCACTCGCTCTCTCCTCTTCTCTCTC
This sequence comes from Poa annua, assembly GCA_026929855.1. Taxonomy (NCBI): domain Eukaryota; kingdom Viridiplantae; phylum Streptophyta; class Magnoliopsida; order Poales; family Poaceae; genus Poa; species Poa annua. Next base: position 27,166,577 of record CM049428.1, on the reverse strand, counting down.
GTCCTTTCCTAAAATCCCTAACCCTAGCTCTCCGGCCGCCGCCGAAAACCGGCGATAGCCGTTGATTCCGACCACGATTCGTCGTTCTAAGCGGGGAAGAAGCTTCGCCATGTCTCCCTCTTCCTCCTCCATGAGCAACGCGTCCGGGGAAGCTCGGAAGACCGAGGAATCGCCCTTCTTCTCCATCTCCGACCGACAGTCGCCGTGGACGAGTTCGTCGCCGCCAGTCCACGCCCTGCCTCTCCGAGAAGTTCTAAAGCCTCAGGGTGAGCTCAGCTTCCTCCCCATCCCATCCGTTCGACTTAATTCGTCCGAGGTTGTGAGTTAGTCATGAGCCGTCCTCAGGTTCCGCCGGAGTTCGCCGCCGGCGACATTCCGGTGACCATTTGGTCCGTGCGCCGCCACCAAAAGAACCGCCAGACCGTTCTCTAGCTTAGTCCCCGACCAAATCGTCCCAATTCCTTCGTAGGTATCGAATTCATCTTCGGCCATGGAGATGAACTCTGGTATGACGTCAGCTGACGTCAGCACACGAATCCAAATCATTTTTTTTGTTTTCCTTTTTCATTTATTAAATCCAGAAATTTCAGAGAACTTTGAAAATGCATAAATAATTCATATCATATCAGAAAAATACGTTTTTTATATCAGTATAATCAGAAAAATAAAACCCAAATAACCATATCATTATAATTGGAATTTGAATATAGTTTAAAAATAAAAAAAATTAGAAAACAAAATATTTAATCGTTTAAATATGAAGTTATTTGAAATGCTATTTTAGATGCATTTCAAACTTCATTTAAAATTGTCTCACATGCTTAGCTTTCAATTTTTAAATGTGTTTTCATTATAACATGTAATATTAATATTTCAATAATTTTATTTTAATATGATATCTTATTTAAGAAAATAATTTAAAAATATATATTATTTTCATAAAATTTAAAAATAAAGTTATAAGCTTGTAAAGGATGATCTACTACTATTTGGTACTCATTTCAAATAAATAAGAAATCCAATAACTTCTGAAAACTACTTATATCCACTTTGTATGAATGTTCCACTTATTTCATGTATTACCTACTTCTTGTTTGCTTATAATCTGGTAAAGTGAAAAATCAATGACAAACACCTAATGAATTGATAACACTATGATAGTTTGTAACTTGTTATGTTCCAAACATAAATCAATCATCCACAAGAAACAATTCTAAGTTTAGAAGTAAGTGCTTAACTGAAATAAAATCTTATTGCAATGTCTTGGGTAAAACACACAAAGAAGAGTAATGTTATACGATCTCTATTAACCATGTGTTTTGGTATCAACAATGTTAGACATTAATTATGTTCTTCAAAAGTTATTCTTTTTGCCATCATCTAATATAACACCAGGAGTCTTTAATTAAAGTTCATACATGCCTTATACCAACATAAGATGAACACAACTTAAAGCAACCATGGAGTGTTTATATGTGATTTTACTTTACTCTTATGCTTAACATGATACATGAACATTAATGTTAAACAACTAATCTCGCTTGTGGAGTAAACTTGAATACAAAACAACTCTAAATGAAATCACCCAACACAAATAACACATAATCATCTAGAATGAGATACGGGGTACTTTGCGATGCATCTCATACTTATGCATTAATCATGCTGCTTCTTTAAACATTAGTCCTTACAGGACCAATGATGTTGTTTCCAGATTTCTCGGAGTTTATATTATATCGAAGACCCTGGCTGCATAATCTTGCAGTCAAAAAGGCAAGTTCATCCCTTTTATTCATGTCCTCTTGAAGTATTTGATAAGAAACTATTTCAAAATGTTAGTATTGCATATCACACAAAAAGGGCAGAAAACTTATTTTATAATAATATGACTATGGTTATCCACCAGTGAGGTGGTAATCTCATATGGCTGGCAGATGGGACCACGGTAAGAATGTTGTGGTGGAGGTTCCATTTGCACGGGAAGGTATCACCTAGGACTTAATAACAAATGTCGTCAGTGATTCTTGCGCCGTATATCACGCGCAACCATGAGATCTGAAATGAGACGGAGAAGTCAGCTGTATCCTTTTCCTCTCGTACACCAACGGGTGACTAGATCAAAGCCTGGCGGTGTGTAAATCCGCTGAGCTTGAGGTGGCAAGGATAATAACCTCACCTTCGGGTTGTGGCTTCTAGCATCTATGAAGGTTGGCTTCAGGACTAATTTGATGCGGTTTCCAAATAGTCAGCAGGCATGAGATGATTGGTTTCCTCTAGCCTTCAACTGAAGTAATGGGGGGTGTGCGGGGATGGTGGAAAGGCGCAGTGATTGGCTTGGATTACTGACTGGGCCCCACACCAAGGAAGTGTGGACGGGATAGATTCGCCCGGTTGTGCAACAAGGTCTTGATCTCTTATGGGTAAAGCAGCGCACCTCTGCAGAGTGTATGAATGTGACATGTTACTCCACGTTCCAGGACGGAACGACGAACGCAGCAGGAAAGGAGGCTCCTCAAAGCCCTAGCCCTGTGACTCCTGACGAGCATAGTCTTCAGAATAAAAGCAACCTTTTAAAGAAATGTTTTCGAAAACTTGTATTAGTCTACGACAATCCATTGTCTATGGCTGTAATTATGCATCAAACTTCCCACCTTGCATAATGAACTTGCTGGGTAACGCTGTTACTCACCCTTGCCTCCTAAACCCCTGCTAGACATGAAGAACCACAAGAAGGCAGTACTTTAGGCTATGAAGACTCTGAAGACGGATAAACTCAAGATACCAAAGAAGGCAACTACATCGAGTTGAAGAAATTGAAGGAAGACGGAGGACAAATGAAGGCGTAGTGTAAAATAGGATAGATTCCTAGTCATAGAACCTATCTCTGTAGGCGTTGCTCTAGCGCAATTGCAAGCCTAGCCGTATTATCAGTAGGCTTAGTATAGGTTAGTTCCTCCGAGATTTCCATTTGATGTTCTTTTATTAGGGCCTTGCCTCATTGTTTCGAGGAGGTTCTAAAGATATGTTGTTTTGGATTTGCTGTTTGTAATCTATAGTCATGCCTTGGACCTACGATGTTTCTGTTGTTCCACTCTGATGACGTAACACTGGTGGACGGTGATCCATTGGTGCTATGTCAACGACTATAGCATACTACACCATGCAGTGGTATGCTGGGTCACCACAAAACCACGGTCGAGAAAAAGAAAAAAGAAAAATAACCACACTAGTGGAAGTCTGGAAGAGACTGTACAAATAATTAACCACGAGATCATAAACATCTGCAATTATGCATGTGTTACTCTATATTAATTACATGCGAATGCTGCTGTGAAGAAGCATTGGTAGCCGATCGCGCTACTGGACCGTCGTCAGCGGAGGAGGCAGCGGCGATGTCGTTATTATTACCAAGGGGATCGCTGCAGCCGATGAAGTTCCTCTTGGAGGGAAAGATGGTGAATACCAAGCTGGAGAAGACGGCCATTCCTAGCGGCAGGTTCTTGAGAAGCTGCTGAGTATCGGCACCGGCGTGTGGGAAGAAGCAGTTCTGGAGCCCGACATCGCTGAACGCCATGGTGAGGAAAACGACCGCCGTGAGGAAGGCGTGCACGAAGTCCTGCCTCTTCAGCCCGCGCTTCTCGAGCTCTGGCTCGATGCCTTTGAACTCCTGATCTTCCTCCTTCTTGCTTAGGTTGAAGACGTTGAGGCGCCTGGGCATGGCTAGGCCGTAGTAGACCTTGCCGTTGTGGACGACGGAGTCTGTGAAGGCGAAGAAGACACAAGAGGCGGAGAGGGCGACGACGAGGGCGATGGTGATCCAGAAGTTGGAGGGGTAGCACTTGCCCTGGTTGCTGAAGGACGGGGCCAATGTCTGGTACGCCATCACCGACCCCGTGGGCAGCAGCTGTGCCAGGTTCGCCGACACCGACAACACCTTCTGCGATTTGCTGTGCGTCACGGCCATGGAGCGCTTCTTGTTCTGCCCGCCGGCAGCCTCCACGTCGCCGCCGCTGGGTTCTGCCATTCTTTTTCCTTGATCTATTTCTCTGATATCTTCCTCGTTCTCCATAGGATCATATGTATTGTTGTGCTGTGCTTGATGCTAGCTTATTGCTGCTATTTGTATAGAGATGCACGTAGTTTAATTAGCTTCCTTCATATGTATGTGCATGCATCGTGCATTTTCTTAACTAGCTAGTACACCAACCGCAGGCGTATACACCTCCAGCCTTGTGCTATTCGTGCAATGTCAACGAGCACACGAGTCACGACTTGCGCACCATCTCTGCTCCAAGACAAACTTTATGTATCCATAATTCATCCCCTTGGTCACGACGTTAGATATATAGACAAACGAACTTGCTATATTCCTACGCCGACTACTAATATTTGCAATTGGTGCAACTTATGAGAACCTGTCTGTTGTAGGATGGGTTGATAGGATGGTTGTACTCTCTACAGCCCACTAGAGTTCAAACTCAGGTACTTCCTCCGACCCGAATTACCGGTCGCGGCGGCTTTATTGCGAAAACCCCCCTGCTGTTTTTCACCTGAAGTAACAGGTCCCAAACCTCTCCCCCGTGCTGCTCGTCTCTTCCTGCTCCGCCCCGTGCTCTGCTCTCTGTTGTTGCGATCTCTCTCAATCTCGTATGAACTGACGAAACTGAAGATACAAAGACACAGGGTTTTGCAGTGTTAACTCGCTTACTGCTTTTCAGTTTTGCAAGTCCTATATAACAGGCTACTGATCGAGGCCACGACCATCGACTGAGTCATGCCATCCCATGACTAGATCGTGAGCTACTACGATCCTACCACTACTCAGCTGAGCGCACAGACCGCGTCTCAGCCAGCTTACAAAGCGCTAACAGAATACTAACTGAAGATTTAACTGAATCGCCTAGCTGAATGATATCCAGCCGTTGCCGACAATAGCGTGAAACGCTACAGTGGACGCAGACAGCGAAATTCAGATTTATTCTGATCTTCAGAGAACTAGGCAGGGTTTGAAACTACATTTCTCCCCCTCAAACCTGCTTGATCTTCACAACTCCAACCTTCTGACGCCAGCTCCACGAACATAGTCCGGCCCAAAGCTTTTGTCAGGATATCTGCAAGCTGTTCTTCAGTCCGAACATGATCAACGTCCATTTCTCCTGCTTCTATTCGTTCCCTTGTGTAGTGAAACTTGACATCGATATGCTTTTTGCCACCATGATGAACATGATTCTTGCACAATGCAATAGCTGATTTGTTGTCCACTAATAGAGTGAACTTATTCTGATCTTTTCCCATGAATTCGCCTATGAGCCTGTTCAGCCAGACTCCCTGACTTGTTCCTGCAGCTGCTGCAACATATTCTGCTTCACAGGAGGAGACTGCCACTACTCCTTGCTTCTGTGATGCCCAAGATATTGGATTCTCTCCGTTAAAGAACACAACACCAGTCGTGCTTCTTCTGTCATTCACATCTCCAGCATGGTCACTATCACTGTGTCCAAGCAACTCTAACGGGCTCCCTTTCCTGTACCTTATGTCGTAGTCTAGTGTACCTCGGACATATCTCAGGATTTTCTTCACGGCAACCCAATGTGCCTTTCCTGGAGCTTCCATGTGTCGACTGACAACGGCCACAGCATGTGCAATATCTGGACGTGTCTTTACCAAGTATCGCAGACTCCCTACTACACTTATGTATGTTGTAGGCTCCTCTGGTTCTTCTGTCAGTTTTACCAGTTGTAGACGATGCTCCATCGGCGTGTGGCATGAATTGCAGTCTGACAGGCCTGCATGATCCACGATCTTTGCTGCGTATGCAGCCTGGCACAAAGTGATCTCCCCCTGAAGTGCACCTCAATGCCCAGGTAATAACTGAGCAAACCTAGATCGCTCATCTCGAACATCTGCTTCATCTTGGCCTTAAACTTGGTGACCTCTGACTTACTGGTACCTGTAATCACTAGATCATCAACATATACCCCGACAAGCAGAAACGAGCTGGAGTCACCTTTGCGATATGCTTCATGTTCTTGCGGACAACGTGTGAACCCAAGTGACACCAGTGTGGCATCCAACTTGGCGTTCCACGCGCGTGGTGCCTGACGCAGACCATACAATGCCTTCCGCAGCTTCAGTACTTTGCTTGCGTCTTTGTCAACAGCGAATCCTGGAGGTTGTTGAACATACACCTCCTCTTCCAAGTCACCATTCAGAAAGGCGGACTTAACATCCATGTGATGCACTTCCCACTGATTGTGTGCAGCCAGGGCGAGCAACAGACGAACTGTCTCCAGTCGGGCAACAGGCGCAAAGACTTCTTCAAAATCTATACCTTGCCTCTGAGCATATCCATTGGCTACTAATCTTGCCTTGTGCTTGATCACATTTCCACTGGGGTCCCTTTTCACCTTAAACACCCATTTTACTCCAATTGCACGATGTCCACGAGGAAGAACAGTTGGTGCCCAGGTGTTGTTGTCACTGATGGACTTGAGCTCCTGCTGCATTGCTTGTCTCCACACTGGTACTGACATTGCTTCCCCCACACTTGCTGGTTCTTCTGTTGTAATGTGCTGCAGGATTTCATCACCGTCATCCTCAGAGACGGCCAGGTGAGCATACATTGGGTTGCGGCGAAAGATGCCCCGCTGAGCCCTTGTCACCATGTGTGTGGGTTGGCGTAGTGGATGTTGTGGTTCACCTGGCTGCCTGCTCTCCTGCTCAGTGTCGCTCGAGCTTCAGCATCAGGTGCCTCTGACAGTGAGCGGACAGGTGTGCCGTCCTGCGTCGCACTTCCTGACGGCGACCTCGGCTCTGTGCACGCCAGATTTGGTCTGTCTCCGCCATCTTCATCGCCGAGGTTTTTGTCATCCGTCGTGTATACGACGGTGAAGCTTGGTGGCGCAACCTCTTCGACATCCGAGCGACGTGGCGACCAGTCCCATGCGCACCGCTCCTCGAACGCGACATCACGCGTCGTGTACAAACGCCACCCGACAGGATCAAATACCCTGTAGGCTTTTGCCCCTTTCTCGTAGCCGACGAAGATGCCCGGAACGGAGCGATCTGCCAGCTTGTGGAGCCCAGGACCCAGCTTCTTGACATGGGCGACACACCCAAACATGCGCAGATGGTGCACGCTCGGCGTTCTGCCGTGCCATGCCTCGTACGGAGTCACTCCGTTCAGGCTACGTGATGGAGCTCTGTTCAACAGATAGACCGCAGTCTTTACTGCCTCCCCCCAGTATGGGCCAGGTACCGCCATTGCCTTCAGGAGGCACCGCGCCATTTCCACCACCGTCTGATTGCGGTGTTCGACGACGCCGTTCTGTTGCGGTGAGTAGGGGGCGGTGGTGTAGTGTCTGACCCCATTCAGCTCACAGAAGTCAGTGAATTCAGCAGAGTTGAACTCTCTTCCGCAATCAAACCTGAACGCGAGCAGCTTGGTATTCTGCTCGTTCTCTGCAAGTGCCTTGACCTTCTTGAAGAAGCGCAGAGCCTCATCTTTCGTCCTGATCAACTCAAGCCACATATATCTGGAGTAATCATCGACGATTAGCAGGAAATATTTCTTACCACCATCAGTAGCAGGCGTGACCGGGCCACTGAGGTCAGTGTGCACAAGCTCCAGTGCGCGTTCCGCACAGAACGCCGTCGCGCGCGGGAACGACTTGCGGTGTTGCTTCCCGATCGCGCACCCGTCGCAGAACTCGTGGACGTGGTTGATCATCGGGATCCCTCGTACCATGGCCTTGCTGGAAAGGGTGCTCAGTGCACGGAAGTGTAGGTGGCCGTAGCGGCCGTGCCACAGCCACGCGTCGTCGTCGTTCTTCTGGGCAAGCAGGCAGATGGGATTGGCGATCTCCAGGCGAAGCATGTACATCCTGTTCCTGGTTCTGCCCACTCGCGCCATGATCTTGCGCGATTTGTCGAGGATGCGCATGAAGCCGTCCTCGATCGTGATCTTGCAGCCGATCTCATCGAGTTGCCCGAGCGAGACGATGTTGGACTTGAGGCTGGGGATGTAGTACACGTCGTTTAGGACGCGCTGATCGTCGGTGACGGTCTTGAACACGACGGTGTCGCGCCCCTCGATCCTAACGACGGAGCCATCTCCGAATTGAACATTGCCGCGCACGGTCTCGTCGAGCACCGTGAACATGTCGTGGCTGCCAGTCATGTGGCTTCTTGCGCCTGAGTCAAGGTACCACACTCCATCAGGTGATGGCACAGGGAATACCTTGTCCTCGTTCAGGTTCACCTCTTCCACGGCTTCGATCTGAGCCATGTATAGTCCAGGGCGTTCCTCTTCTTCCGCCTCCGCCTTGTCCTCTTCGCGGACAAGGTTTGCAACCTCGCCACATTTCTCGTGATCGCGCTGCGCCTTGCGGCACTCCTTCGCCCACTGGCCGGGCTTGCCGCAGTAGCGACAATTTCCTGGCTTGTGGTCGCCCTTCGCCGTGTGCGCCGGCTTGTCGCCTGCCGGAACTTTGTTCTTGCCGCTATTGTCGCCGCCTCCAGAAGACGACGAGCCCTGTGGACACTGGCGCTGCCGAGCCGCCCACTCCTCGGTCAACAATAGCTTGCCGCCGATTTCCTCTACGCCTCACCGCCGCCGCGACCATCCGATGCAGACAAACGGCCACAGAGTTCCTCGATTGACATGCCGTCGAGATCCAGCAGTGTCTCGATCGAGCATGCCATCTGCGAGTAGCGTGGCGGCATGACGCGCAGGAATTTCTGAACCGCAGCCAGCTTCGTCGTCGCGTCACCCAGGGACTGAAGTTCAGTGAGGATCCCGGCGAGACGCAGCGAGAAGTCCTCGATAGCCTCATTGTTTTTGAACGTGAGGTTCTCGAAATCGCGGCGCGGCTTCTGACGCTTTGCTTCGCGGACTCGATCAACACCTACGCGCATCACCTTGACGGAGTTCCAGGCCTCCTGTGCGCCGTCCTTCGCGGCGAGGACGGGTAGCATCTCGGGCGGGACAGATCGGAGGATGGCGCCCAACACCAGCCGCTCCTGCCGATCGTCGTTGCCGCCGGGGTCGATCGCCTCCCAGAGGCATGCCCCTTGCAGCTGTACTAACATCAGGATTGCCCACTCGGTGTAGTTTGTCCGAGTGAGCATCGGCAGATGCATGGAACCGCCACCGCCGTCGCCAGACTCCCTTACCACCTCTCGCACCACAATTTCGCGTGTGCCGGCGTTGTCCCCGCCACGCTGTGACAGGCTACGACCGCGGATGTGCTCGCGTGGCTGCGCAGGAGGTGGAGTCTTGCCTCTGGGAGGGGGAGTGGCTCTCTTGGGGGGTGGAGTTCCTTTCATGGCGATGAACTACAGGCTCTGATACCAAATGTTGTTGCGATCTCTCTCAATCTCGCATGAACTGACGAAACTGAAGAAACAAAGACACATGTTTTTGCAGTGTTAACTCGCTTACTGCTTTTCAGTTTTGCAAGTCCTATATAATAGGCTACTGATCGAGGCCACGACCATCGACTGAGTCATGCCATCCCATGATTAGATCGTGAGCTATTGCGATCCTACCACTACTCAGCTGAGCGCATACCGCGTCTCAGCCAGCTTACAAAGCGCTAACAGAAAACTAACTGAAAATTTAACTGAATTGCCTAACTGAACGATATCCAGCCGTTGCCGACAATAGCGTGAAAAGCTACAGTGGACGCAAACAGCGAAATTCAGACTTATTCTGATCTTCAGAGAACTAGGCCGGGTTTGAAACTACACTCGCCCCTCCCGCGCCGCCTGGTCCGCCCCTCCCGCGCCGCCTGCTCCGCTCCTCCCGCGCCGCCTTTCTTTCATGAACCAGAACCCAAGGACGAGGGAGATCGAAGACGAAATTGATTCCTTTTTCCCCCCAAGATCCTAACTTTGCAGATTCCCGGCGGCGGCGGATACGGGTCGCTGTGCGTCGGTGGAAACCTCACCTTACTCCCACCACCGCCACAAATCTATGGCTGCGGATCGCCAAGGGGATGACGCTGCCGGGCCCGGGCGGCAAGCGGAGATGCGGGCGCCCGAGGTTCTTGCTGGCTTCGGCTTCCTGTAGTACACAAACGAGGGCGCCGACGCCAACGCCGTGGACTTCCGGGGCAGGTCGCTCATGGTGTGGCTCCACGACGGGAGGCGCGGGAGGGCCCGGGCGGAGGACCAGGCACGCTGGGTGGACCACGGCGGCCCGAGGCGGGAGCAGGCCTCGCCGTGGCACCGGGGCAGGGACGACGCGTGCTGGTAGTTCTGGGTCGTGGTGGAGTCGCGACCTGAGGACTGGCAGGCCGTCGTCTCCGCATTCGAGAGGATCCCGAAGGTGCCTTCTTCTACCACCTCCGTCCTCCGCCTTGTAGTTCCACTGCTCGTTCACTTAAGAATGCCAATAACACAGGTACTGTAGGATGGTCATGCAGTACGGACGTCACTTGCAACTGCAGTACTGAACAGATGATATCATCTTCACATGCCGGCAGAGGAGGCAGAGGAGGCGAGCAGAGATGCGGGCGCGTGAGGTTCCTGCGGGCGCACACGGTGGTGTCGGCGGGGCGCCAGGAGGTACAACGCGCACCAGGCGCGCGAGGTTAGGGTGTGCGCGTGTGAGCTCCGCCTTCTCCTTCTCCAGGACGACGCGAAGCGAGGTTCCTGCGGGCGCGCACGAGTTCCGTCTTCTCCTTCTCCAGGTCGGCGCGGAGCGAGGTTCCTGCGGGCGCGCGCGTCGTCGAGGGTGTCCGGGTGGGAGATCGCAGCGCGGTCCAGGAGCTCTACCCAAGGCGGGAGAACTTGCTATCTCCGGCGAACAGCGGACTGGCGGAGGAAAGAGACGAGGGACTCGAATTAAAATCTTATCAAACTGGCGGGGGTTTTGTAAAAAAAAACCAGTCCCATTAATTTGGGTCGAAGGGAGTACAAAAAATCACTCAAATATTTTTAAATTACATGTAATGTTTATCCTTTTGTTGATTGCCTTGATTGCGCACTAGTTTGTTTATGACAAGGTCGCCTAACGGTAAGTGGCTGAGCCATGACATGCACACATGGTTGGCGAGGTCTGCCCTCTAGGTCTTGAATTCACTTAGAGCTTGCGTAACAACTGCCCTATCATATACGGTGTTTTACCACATATAGGGTACCGAGCATTTTTTCACTTTTTCGGCTGCCCTATTTTTGGGCACTACCTTTCCAACAACTGCCCTATCACATGCCCTATTTTAGACATATTTCAAACACATTCGAACACAATTTAAATACGAACCATAATTTGAATATAATTTAAACTAGGAACCATAGTTTCAACATATTTTTAAACCATATTCAACTACTAGAGACTATGACACTACTCTAATCGTCCCAGTCAAAGGAGTCGAAGGAGGCGGAGGAGCTACTGTCCTAGTCGCAGCCGGAGGCGGACTTCGTCTTCTCTTCGGCGGCATGGCGGCGGCGGCGAACGGACGGATAGAGCCCGGGGCGGAGCGAGCTCGGGACAGAGGCGAGGTCGGGGAAGGAGGCTCAGGGACAGAGGCGCGAGGTCAGAGACAGACGGAGCGACCTCGGGGGAACGATGCGGAGCTCGGGGGCGGCAGTGACGCGAGCTATGGTTGGGGGGGGGGCAGCGATCTACGCGTGCGATTGGCGGAGGCAACGGGTGTGGTTGGGGACGGGGGTGCGATTGTGGGCGGCGATGGGTCGGGGACGGCTGGATTCGTGACGGCGGCGGTGGATTTTGTCACTAGAGCGGCGGCGATGCGGGGGAAACGTGGATTCAGATTGGCAGTTGGAGTCGCGCGTGTGGGAATGGAAAGGATAGGGTATGCGTGGTAGGGGTCCTCTCAGGAGCAAAATTTAGAACTGCTCCAAAATAGGGCAGCACCTAGGGCAGCTGTTGGAGACCATTTTTGCCCTCTCGTGTCCTAAAAAAAAATGGTTTTTAGCACACGGAGGCTAAAATAGGGCAGCTATTAGAGGCTCTTAGCTCTGATCTGGAAAATTATTGGACTTAGAGGAAGCATATCTTAATTTTTAATTTTATTGAGTTCTGTAGTGCAAAATTAATAATAATGAGCTAACAGTCTTAATAAAGCTTGTTTCTTTTCTACAGAAAAATGGGGCACATTGAATCTGAACCTCTGAATGAGTTGTTGAGAAGCGTTCAGTTATGCGAGTGGCATCATGATATGCGAGCCATTCTCACGAAGCAGGAGTATCAAGTTGAGGTCATTCTGCAAGATAGAATGAGTCCCGAGCTGACCAGGTGCTATCCGCACTATCGCCCTTTCCATATAATGGAAGCTTTGGCAGCTCGGTTCGCATTTCAAATCTGCCATGAATGATACAAACTTCACAATGAGCGGTGGTTTGCTTCGTGAGCACAAAGAAAAGTTCATTGGGATACTGCAGAAGTTCCAGGATATTGGCTTCCCAATTCCAGTACGTGAAGTGGTCGACGTTCTTCTCAGGTCACTTCCACCGTATTACTACGGTTTTCTACGTGTTACAACATGTTGTAAGTGGAGAGCACACTTGAGGAAGTCTTCAAGATGCCCATGTCAGCTGAAATCGATATTTTTGTGCACTATCCAATGTCAAAATACAACGAAAAAGACAGGTGGCACGTCCATGTTAGGTATTAGGATATTATAATTGAGTTAAATAGGAGCTCTCTCAGACCACCTCACTTTTGAACCGTTAGATTCGCTTTAGTTCACAATCTTGACCATTCGATTTCTGTGTGCAGCCTAAGCGGGCCAAATGTCTCTGAGGGACGCTGCTCTGTGCGTCAAAACGGAATTTTCTGACGCGTCGCGGGCCGTTACACGAAAAGCCCACGCACATCACGTAAAAAAAACCTACTCATTTCCCCCGAGCCGAGCGCACGAGAGTCAACAGACTCCTCGCTCCACCGCGCCTTGCCTTCCCGTCGATCTCTCCCCTCGATTCACCGCGCCCGCGCCGCCCCGCCGATCACCGCATGGCCCGCAAAGCCCACCCACTCCGCATTCGTCCCCTGCCTCTAGATGCAGCACTCGCATCCATTCCGCGTCACCCGACACAGAGCTCTCCCCGTTAGCATCCCTCTGCCGCCGATCCATCTGTCGCGAGCATGAAGCGAGCCGGCCTCACGCCGCCCACCCAACCGGATGTGCCCCATGCCACCTGCTCTACATCCGATCAAAGGCAAGCAGATGTGCCCCATGCCACTTTCTATAGATCCGATCGAAGGCAAACAGATACGTAACTGCGATCCATCTGCCGTGAGCGCTGAGCGGTCCAGCCGCACACGATCCATGGTACCAGCGGTAGTGCAGGTCATATTCAGGCCTCCATTTCGTGCAGTTGGAAAAAGGTCATGAGCCCCAACTCCGTTCTCTCACCAATCAATTTGACCTCTGAATATCTCCAGCTTTCAAGTATCAACATTCACAAAAAAAAACTTTCAAGACCAGGGCCAACTCTTTTCCATGAATTAGAAATAGTGAACTGGTCTAGCGATTGGTAGCATAACTCCGGCGAGGTTGTTGACTGTAGAGACTACAACATATTTGCAACGTCTATCCTCATCACACAACCATGCAGTATGATTGATCTGATCTCTAACTTTTTTTGGGTAGGGTACATGTGTATCTACCCACCTTGATATGTGATCGATATATTGCACGGAGAAAGGAGGCAATCATTGTTGAGTGGCTTGCATTGCCTCCAACTGTACCAAACGATGTTGGGAAGTGTTGCCTCGTTTTGTTTTCACATGAGGCTTAATTTGTTCATTTTTACTGATAACAGGAGGCTTAATCAACTGAATTTGTTGATTTTGATTTTTTTATGCAGAGAAAGTGAGGTACGATTCCTAAACTTCTTTGTGTATCGGCATTCTAACTTATACCAACTTTACATACTTGAACCACACAGGTTTTTTAGTTACATAAGTACCATAATGTACGGCTAAAAACCTCCAGGTTGCTGAAACGAAAATATTTGTATATTTTTCCATGCAGTTCTGACTATAGAACCCGGAGTGAATTTTAATATACACATTAATGTGTTTGCCTTTCTCTCTGCATGTCTTAGTTTGACACATAAGCAGATGTGTTATATTTATATTAGTCTGCACTAAGTAAAGTTCAATTCATTTCAAACCTACATTTTTTTGTTCCAATCAACAATAAAACATACTTTCCGTGACCTGTATTATGTCACACATAATTTACGTTTTAGTGAGATATATGACTGTTGATGATTGACATGGAGGGGACACCAAGACACATGAAGTAAAGATAGGGCAGGGAGATTCCAAAGATGTCCTCCTTCGGCTCCTTCATATATGGTGTGTGTCATTGAGTTTTCTTCCATCCAGACTTCACTCTCCGTTAGATAGCACTCATGGTTCTTGTCTTTTATGTTCATATTTCAGGAACTTCATGCACACCGGAGGAATTGCTCTACTGGGTATGGACATAAGATATGCTTGACCTCCATTTGTGGAAATGACTTCCAGTAATTTGAGGTCACGCCTTTTTCCATTTTCAAGCACATGATTATTGGCTTTGTGGTAGTTATTTCACCAATTTCATATACACCCATCAATGTAAGCTTGTGCCATCTTACATTTTGAAGTCTTTACTTATCATATGTATGATGTATCCATATTTTGTATTTGCATGTGTCTCATGTGAACATTGAAGCCTTTAAATTGCAACACATTCTTCTAACACATAAGTTACAGCTCTAAGTTCATAACCTTTTTCGAATTCTTTACAAAAAAACTATAATTTTATATAAATCTACATTCATAATGGATGGGCGCAGCAACGCGCGCCTACATGATCTAGTTAGTACTATAAAGGTTGAGAGCCTACCCTCCATCTCAAGGCATTTGCCCCTTCTGGCCATTCTAAGCCGTTGGATCAGCCTTATGAATAGTGCATTTCACTCCCACCTTTCATCACAGCCGTTGGATGCAGTCGTTTCGTTTTTCACTTTCCTCCCTTGTTCAGATTACAACTAGGGCCGCGTGGCTGCGGGACCGCAAATTACAAATTAGAGACACCAGGTTTTCTCCTCTGCGTCGCTCGGTTAGGCACGCTCACTCGCGCTCCCATCTCTCGTCTCCCAAGTCCCAATCCCCAACCCCGACCCCCGTTCTCCTCCTCCAGCTCGTGCTCTTCATCAGCTCCCCTTCCCACTCTCTGCTACAGTATATGGCGGCGGCGGTGAATCGGGCGCTCACAGCGGCGAAGATGGTCGGATCCGTGGCCAGGGCGGCGGTGGCCGGGCTGGGAGAGCTCGGGAACAAGCAGCCGGGAGAGAGCAACATCGGATGATGAGGCTTGCCCGAGGTGCCTATGTCGTCCCCGCCCCGGCGGCTGTCGAGCGGCGAGCACACGCGCCGGTAGTCGGGGCTCGCGGTCGCGACGGCGAGCGGCAACCTCCACAGCAGGTATAGAGAGGAGGCGGCGGGACGGAGGCGAGGAGGGAACCCTAACCCTAGCATAGGTTGAGCAGGGGGAGGAAGCTCGAGGAGCAGCGCTGGGGCAAAGTGGTGTTGGACCCCTACTGCTCCTTTTTCACTCCGGGCGAACGGTGTCACCCCTCCTCCTCCTCCAGCTCCTCCACAAGCTCCATGGCTTTACCGGCTAGCAAGGTACCATTTCCTCTCTCTCCCTCTCGACGTCTCTCAGCTGTAGTATTTTTTGATCTGCTTGAATGTCAGAATATCTATATAAAGTATAAACACACAAGTCTACAAATAAGCATTAAGCAACATCCAGAAGAGAAAGGGGCAAACACTTGCCATGTCATCAGAGGCCACCAACAACAATCCCATCTATTAGATACTTTGTAGATAGGCATTGTATCTTGTTGCCATAATCATTACAATGTAGCTCCCTTAAGCAACACATATATACCTCAAAACATGAATATTAGAAGACGTCATGTAGAAAGAGGAATATGCACCGCTACAAAAAAAATCCTACAGAGAGTACCAATGGGTTCCTATAAGCTGGGTGTTGCTATGAACTGAACAATTACTAACAAGATCATTTGTCTTTATTTATCCATACACATTCAATTGATGAATTGGATACGTAGTGTTTTGTGCTTGATCTACCGCTAGGTAGTAGGATGGTTGTGCTTGATCTGCTGCTAATTAGAATTAGTAGGATGGTTGTACTAGAATGGTTGTGCTACTGGGATGATTATGCTTGATGTTATGCTTGATGTTGTGCTTGATCTACTGCTAATTTAGTTAAAACAAGCATAATGGATTATCTTCCTTAATCCTGCTAATTCTTGTGTTCCCGCGCGCCGCCTCTCCTCGCCCCACTCCTCCCCAGCTCGTCCACCGCCGCCCCTCTCATGACCACAGCATGGCGCCGACGCAGCAGCTTAGCGGCCGGGGTCGCCTTTCTCCCTTAGCTCGCGCTGCCGCGATGCTCCGCCTCTCCTCTGTCCTTAGCTCGCCATAGGACATGCATCTGCATCTATCGGACAGCAGGCAGCAGCCCGTCAGCCTCCGTTGCATCATGCCATGAGCTTGCAATTATTTCTACAGATCTCTCATTATCTCTTCCATTACCCTCTTTTCGTTTAATCCCCTAATATTTATTCTTTGTTTGTCCAGATTCCTTTTATTTTACCCACAAGTTGTTTGATGAAAAGGCAACTTGGCTGCAGGGAAATGTTGATCAACGTTGTAGCAAGGGACTGCAATGGTCGGTGTCTCTGATTTGGTTCTCTTCTTTTTCTTGAAAGATCTTTCATACTTTGAATAAAATTGAAATTATGCTTGCTTGTGAAACAGAATGTGCAGCTTCAGTTTCTCCCTAAATATATCTATGTTTTTGTTCCAATCAGACCACCAATTTGTATGTAAATATCATCAGACTTATCTTGTTTTATAGGAATGTCCTGAGTTATTCAAGTACATGTGTACAATGTATTTAATCAACCACTGCAAGTCGAGAGTGGATACCTTGTTCTATGTGGAAACGGTTGGTTACTCAATCATGATATAATGCTGTTGGTATGGACCATCTATTGCCAACTTGATTTTCAAAGTCAAAAGGTGAAAATAGTGTGTCCAAATTCAGTTAACTGTTCTTCTGATCTTATATGATGTGTTTACAATCTTATGTGTATTAGGTGGCGGCGGAGGTCACATGGCGGTTCCTCCAGGGATGTCTCCTCCTCTTCTCTCTGCAGTTAGTTTCGATAGGTTTAGTGGCGGTGGCGCTAATGTTAGTTCCTTTTCTCTCTGCGAACTCTCCAGTTAGTGTCGGTAGGTTTAGTGGCGGTGATGTTAGATTCCGTGCTGACCAGATGGTTCTTTTGGTCCACGGTGGGAGGCATTCTCCAAGCAGTTCTTCTTTCGGCTTGCCATCTTTGTGCTTACGTTTTCAGTGCTTGCCTCCATGCTATTATATTTGTAGATTGTCTTCGTGTTGCCCTACTAATAATCGATGACTGTTTTTGTTGTCATAGGAAAAGGGCCACGGTTTAGCATTAGATATATTTACATTTGTTTTATATGTTTTTTATTCAGTTCTACAATAGCATATTGTCCAGTTTTTCAAAATCCATGGCTACAGGATTGTTTGTTGTGCTCTCGGTCTATAAAGGTTCTTTTGATTGATCATGTATGTATGTAAAGTATAGCTATGTTGTTTGGACCACTCTATTATTGATTTATTCTGCTTGGAAGTTTTCCACTGCTCATCTCACAGTTTCGGTTGCTTTAATGCATCCATTTATAATTTACTACCAACTTGTAGGCTTTTGGCACTTAAATATCATCATGTATAGTATGAGGCACTTAAATATCATCATGGAGAGTATCTGATGGATATGCTCATAGTTCTGTAAATGGACAGCATCTATCTCATCTATAAGGTAATGATTTAAAAGTTTTTTGTATGGTCATTTTTTAGTATGTGCTTTCCAGGCATTTTCTTGTGTTCATTCTGATTCCCGGTAAATTTTATTTTGTTTGAATTTATGTATTATATCCATCCTAATATGTTTTGTTTTTGTTACAGTTAGCAGACAACAGTCCTGATGGTTGCATTTTACTATAGCCGAGAGGGTTGGTATTGGATTTTTAAATTGCGAGAAAGAATATAGGATTGCATCTAAAAGTGCAGATCTTTTGGAAATCACATTTGTTGGTTTGATCAGTTCTTATAGGTGTTATTCCCAGCACCCTTTATTTAAAATTGTTTTTAAAATCGAGTCGTGTGAAAATCATTCAGTCTATATTGTTGTGTTTCTTGGCCATACGAATGGCCTCTCAAAGCATATGGATTCTTATGTATTATTGGTTGATGTTTAAAACTGGGCATCTCCTTATTTGTTCTCTGTATTTTGGCACATTACTTGCTCCTAAACTGTATTATGGTGTATTGTGCTTAAAATAGCCTGCCACTGCAGCATGAAATCTTGGTTAAATAGACATTATTGTGTAATTGTATAAGCATGTCTCTGTATAGGATCAGTCACCAGAATATTTCAGTTATACTTATGTATATTCTTCATTTGCTAGGAAGATTATAGTATAATACTGAAGCTTATTATAGCTCAACTGGTCATAAACTCATGTATACCTGTCCATTACTTATGTTCTTTGTACTTACCATCTGTTAAGTTTAACTGGGGCTGATAATAGAGGGTTTTTTTCCTGTGAACTAAGAAATAGCTTATTGATTAATTGGCTAAACCTTGGGGATAGGAGATTTCTAGGGAGAAAAACTTGACGTATCTCCGCCTAAATCCTAATGGAGTTGTATATAAGAATTGCACTTCCTTTTGGTTTGTGGATATGGATATCTAATGAACAACATGGACCTTTCTTATTTCTTTGTCGTGATAATATACATGATGTGCGTGGTGGTTCTGTGATTTACTGTAGAACAGAGGGAGTAGATTAATTATCCTCTCATGTTCATGGTATGTTTTCTTGAAGTTATGGAAGTTGCTTCATTTTGAGCACGCCGAGATAAATTATTGGTGCCTTTTGTAGTGATATATCGTATGATTGTAGCAAATTATAAGATACGTCTCTCATATTGTAGTCCGTGTAGTCCGATTTTGGTATATGCCTTTTTCTGGTTATTTCTGTGTAGGTGGGTTCAGCAAAATAGTAAGGGATGCCTGCCAAGTTGAAACCACACATTGCAGTTAACCGGCATTAGGGAGACTGTACTGATATCTTTATTTTCATTTGATCGGGTCAAGGTCAGTGCTCGACATGATTTTATCTGAGGGGGATGGTGTGATTGATCCCAGTGCCAATCTAAGAACTGATTTTGAAGGTTAGTAATAACAACTTTTCTTCCCATACTTTCTCTTTGTTGCCTTCCCGATTAGTTTCAGTATCAATCCTGATATGTATGCACTATTTCTTTTATTGCTCCAGTCAATAAAAGGCCACCTTTTTCATTCGTTGGGCAATGCCAGGTGGAAGTCCAAAGATCCTATGTCTGTTCCAAAGAAAGGAAGTAGATAAATGAAATTTTTACTTGATTTCTAGAAGATGGTATCAGTGTTGTGCCATTTTAATAAGAATTTTAAAAAACTTGCACTGGTATACATTGTTTTTTATATTATTATGTAAGGGCAAATAATAAGATAGCTAATCGGTGAGATCCTATTTCCAAATAAATGGTAGATAACTTGATTTTTTTGATTTGCTTAATGTAACTTATACAAAAATCATTCGTTCTTTTCAAAGAGGACATGCAATAATTTTTAATTGTTATCATCTTTGTTATATCATTTCCGTTGCTATGTATATGCAGTATGCACACACATGCTTACTAAATTATAGTAAGCAAATTAAAGAAATCACACAATAATATTATAGTTTTTGCATCCGGCAGTTGCGCAGTCGCGCAACGGGTCATCTAGTAATAGTAATACTGGACGAAGGGACTGGTTATTGACATATTATTGCTTCAAATATATTTTGGTATTGGACACTGAAAGTTCTCATTATACAAATCTTGCAGAGCGGGAAAAAGAAGAGGCGTGTGAGATGGGAAGTGTAGGAAGCACAATTGCAAACGCACTTGAGGCGCCATACTAGTTGCATCTTCTACACACCCAAGTCGATGAAGAATATCTACACTAGGACTTTAAATAAAAGTTATTTTCAGTTCGATCATTTTATACTGAATATTCCGAAATTCTGGAACAAAGTTATGTTTGAGTTTTGTAATATGTGTGGAATTACAAGTTTGTGACTCGGTTTATGATCTTCATTACTGAGTTATGTCATTAAATATTGTTATTAAGTCTTCAAGTATTTTGATACAAAATATTGCTTATGTTTGAGTAATTTTTAAGATGGTTTAATCATTAGTTTTGAAATGTCGTTGTTGACTTTTGTCACGGCTATAAGAAGGTATTTCCAAGATAAGTAGTAAAACTAAAATTCACAAAGTGCTAGGCACTTGATGAATTCAAAAGCCACAAAGCGCTAGCCACTAGTGAACTAGGCACTTAGTGAATTTCGGGTTCCGCATCAAGGTGTTCGATTTTCCCATTGAATTAAATTATACTAAAGATTTAGTATGAAGCATCATATTACTGAAGTGAAATTGAAGAAATAATTGAAGTTCTAATGTTCTATAAAATTAAGTAGGAGAGTTATGAAGCAAAATAGAGTCAAAAGAATTTGACCAGTTAAAAGGGGTTAGTAGAATTACAACATGTTTACTAGAGAAAGTTTTCCTAATCATCTCTCTCGTGGTCATTTCACGAATTCAAAATTGTCATGATGATAAAATCTTCTGTGAGACGGAAATTATAATAATCTGTTGAAGTGTCTTGATGTGATGAATTTGTAAAGCGAAATGGTAAATTCCAAATCCCACTTAAATAAAAAGTAAACTTTGTTTGTGTGAGTGGGAACTAGGTCCTTAATTAACTTAAGAGTTATTTTAATGAAGGTCCAACACTACGGGAAACACAGCTCAGCCCGACGGCCATTTCAACGCCGACGGGGGCCGTCGGCGTCACAACGTGAAACCGACGAAATCAAAAAATCGTCGGGGTCGTTTTGCCGTCGGCGTCCTAGTTGTAAGATCGACGGCCACCGTCGGGCTCACAGTACCGTCGGCGTTTATCTAATCACATTGTAACCCCAACGGTATTACCGTCGGGCTCACTATACAGTTTTTCAGTTTTTTTCAACAAATTAGATTACATTCAAAAAAAATATGAAAAAATACTAAAAAAAAGGAAACCCTTTAGCATGAAGTCTTTTGACGTGTACTAGTTTTTAGAAAAATGATAAATTTGAGTTTTGGCAACTTTTTAAAATAAAACTTTACAAAAAAATATCAATCATATACAAATATGCAATAGTTTTAACACATATGTGTGACCATTATCATGTCATAGTTTGTGATAAAGTGCTCATAATCAGCACATATGTGTGCCATGGTATGTAAAACAATGTCGCCGAAGCGATTTTCAAAATTCTTTTTAGAAATATCATTTTCCATTTTTTAAGTGTGAAAAATGACTTTTTTGTGAAGCAAGTACATAAAATATGGTCCAAAATGACACCCACTTAATTTTCACAAAGAATAGAACATATTTTATGGATAATATCTGAATATGAGGATTTTTCTTACTTTCTATCTAAATTCGCCTCTTTAGTTGACTTTATGTCAATTTTCCGGAAGTAATTCAAATTTGAACTACAACTGTGTGATAGTTTGCTCTGAAGTTGTTACAAAAATAATTTTAAGGTACACAAGTAGTGGTTACAACATAGAACCGTCAATAGTTTTGAAAAATTCGACCACTTTTGATGAATAGCCATGCTCTCCATTTTGACCGTTTTTTTGAAAGAAATGGAAAAATATGAAAATGTACTCAAAAAAAGAAACCCTTTGGCATGGAGTCCTTTTACGTGTACTAGTTAATAGGAAAAATGATAAACTTGATTTTTGGTAAACTTTTCAAAACGAAACTTCACAAAAATGTCAAACATCTATAAACATGCATAGGTTTCAAGACAAATGACCAATGTATGACCATTATCATGTCATAGTTTGTGATAAAGTGACCATATTCAGCACATATGTGTGTCATGGTATGGGAAACAATGTCACCGAAGCGATTTTCAAAATTCTTTTTAGAAATATCATTTTCCATTTTTTAAGTGTCAGAAATGACTTTTTTTGTGAAGCAAGTACATAAAATATGGTCCAAAATGACACCCACTTAATTTTCGCAAAGAGTAGAACATATTTTATGGATAATAACTTAATATGAGGATTTTCCTTACTTTCTATCTAAATTCGCCTCTTTAATTTACTTTATGCATCATTATGAAAATGATGACATGAATGTCATATTTGGATTCCTCTCATTTTTATGATCGACATAGACATTTTATTTATTAAATTCTGATATATCAATATGAAGATATGAATTATTTCTTATTAAATGGAAAAGACAAAACAAAAATAAAATAATTGATGATTATTACTATTATTATTTAAGTATTATTAAACATAGTTATTTTGTTCATTCAAATCTTATTTTTGAAATTTTAAAGATTAAAAAGTATAATATCTCAGATGAGGGTTAATATGATTGCTATCATACTAATAGCAACAAGGTCTGACATCTCAACTGGAATCTCATTTGAATAGAACTCAATAGTTAAGCGTGCTTGGCCTGGAGCACTCTAAGGATGGGTGACCGTCTGGGAAGTTTAACTGAGTGTGAATAGTTTGAGCTAAGATTATGATTAAGTGTGTGAATGGATGGTTTGAGCTAAGATTATGATTAAGTGTGTGATATGAGATTAAATATATGACTAAATTGGAGTTAAAATAATAATTAAAAAAGTTAAAAAAAAATAATTTTAAAAAAAAATGGCAGAGTCATCTATGAGCCCGACGGTATTGCTATCGGCGTTCTAGTTGTAAGGCCGACGGTTATACCGTCGGGCTCACTACTAGCCCGACGGCCATGGCGTGAGCCCGATGGATCAGATCCCGGCGGCCTTAGACCGATGGTGGCCGTCGGGCTCACTTAGGCCGACCGTCGGGCTGGGCTGTTACTCCTGTAGTGCAAGGAAATCAATGAATTCTCAAGTTGGATGCATATTGATTGAAATGTTTTTCTTTAAACCAATATAGTAATTGGTGATCTATTTCCACGGCAATACCAAAATGCTTGATGCTGGATCTGCTAGAGATGATCTAACCGTTAACCGTTGTATACGTTGTATCGTAGAACAGGTTCCCCCATGTGTTCAACTTCAAGTCTAATTTATTCCTTTTACAGCATAAGTACTGGAACACCCGGCACCGCATACAAAGAACGGCATTGCTATCGGCGTTCTAGTTGTAAGGCCGACGGTTATACCGTCGGGCTCACTACTAGCCCGACGGCCATGGCGTGAGCCCGATGGATCAGATCCCGGCGGCCTTAGACCGATGGTGGCCGTCGGGCTCACTTAGGCCGACCGTCGGGCTGGGCTGTTACTCCTGTAGTGCAATTAGACCGATGGTGGCCGTCGGGCTCACTTAGGCCGACCGTCGGGCTGGGCTGTTACTCCTGTAGTGCAAGGAAATCAATGAATTCTCAAGTTGGATGCATATTGATTGAAATGTTTTTCTTTAAACCAATATAGTAATTGGTGATCTATTTCCACGGCAATACCAAAATGCTTGATGCTGGATCTGCTAGAGATGATCTAACCGTTAACCGTTGTATACGTTGTATCGTAGAACAGGTTCCCCCATGTGTTCAACTTCAAGTCTAATTTATTCCTTTTACAGCATAAGTACTGGAACACCCGGCACCGCATACAAAGAACGGCACGAGACGCCCAGATACGTAATATAGCAGGTACTCCATCTGCACGCCGCGCACTTCATCTCCGAGGTCTGATACTCCGATCGCTCCTCTCAGACGTCCTTCCGCCGCGCGGCGCCCTCCCTTGCCGGCGCCATCCCGGTGCCCTCCTCGCCCATCAAGCCGACGTCGTTGAACATCTGTCCCGTCATGTGATCCGCCGCTTTCACCCGCAGCATCACATCCTCCTCGTCATCGGCCCTCAGAGCCGCCTTCATCCCCGTGCCCTCCTCGCCCATCTTCCCCACATCGTTGAACCCCGTCCCCGTCATCTGGTCCGCATCCTTCACGCGCGTCATCACATCATCGTCGTCGTGTGCATCACCCCTCCCCGCCGCCGTCGGCATTCCCTTCATGCCGCCGCCGTGCCCCTCGGCCAGCTTCTGCTGGATCACGTCCGTCGGCATCGTCATCTTCTCCTTGAACGCCTGCGTCAGCCCCTGCGCTGCCCCGAAGATGTTCTCTGTGGCAGACTTCGACCTACAAATTCAACGGCTAACATTAATTCAACTCCGGCCTTGAATCACAACACTTTGGCGAATGGCGACTCGATTACCTTTTCTCTTCCGGCGGCTGGCGCGTACGCCGCTGCTCCTCCTCTGCCTTCTCCACCGCTCTCCGCCGCACCTCCTCGCCCTGCTGCCGCGCCGACTCGTAAGTCTCGCCCTTCCTTTCCTTGGCGTCGCCGGCCAGCGCCTGCCGGGCGTTCTCCTTCATGTCTACCATCTTCTCCTTGGCTTGCTCTGCCGTCTCCCACGCCATGTCCTTGGCGCCCTTCGCCTTGTCAGCTGCCGCGTCCTTGGTCTCCATCGCCTTCTCTGCGGCCGCGTCCTTGGTCTCCATGGTCTTCCACGCGGCGGCATCCGCGGTCTCCCTTGTCTTCTCCACCGCCGCGTCCTTGGTCTCCATGGTCTTCCGAGCAGCGGCGTCGGCTGTCTCCTTGGCCTTCTCCGCGGCTGCGTCCTTGGTCCCAGCAGCGGCATCTGCCGTCTCCTTCGCCTTCTCCGCCGTCGCGTCCTTGCTCTCCGCGGCCTTCCTCTTGGCAGCCTCCGTCATCTCACTCGCGCTCTCCTTCCCTTCCTCGGCCTTCTGGGACGCGTAGCCTCCGTACTCTCCGAGTTTCTCCCCGGCGTTGTCCATGGTACCGGCCTGGTGGCTGTCATAGGCGGTGGGCGCGTCCCGGGCGGTGCCGGAGAAGGTGTCGCGGACGGCGCCCATCAGGGAGCGCGCGCTCTCCTGCACGCTGCTAAAGATGCCTGTCCGCCGTCCGGGGCTGATTGGCTCGTGCATGTCCCGCCTGGCCGCGGCGAGCTCGTCGGCTGCCGTCTGCGCGGCGGTCTGCGCGCGCTCCTCGCGTCGGTCCTGCTGGGATGCCATAGCTGCCTTGCTAGGTGATCTTGATGCTGTTATAGTGGTTCGATCAGAGATGTTCTGTTTGGATTGCGACAGTATGAGAACATAAGCACCGGGACGAGAGGGGTTAATAAGCGGCGAGCGGTGCTGGTCTGCTGGAAGGGGCGTGAGGATCTAGCGGTGGCGGCCGGTGACTCGCCAGCGCCGCACCGGTCGACGCGTGTGAGTGGAGCGGACACGTCCGCCTGCTCGGCAGTCGGCAGCGTGCTCTTCAGTCTTCTCGGTTGGATACATGCCGACATGTGCGGGGATAAGCTCCGGACACCAAATCTGTCGAGTCGCCAATGGTAAATGGATCAATGGGAAAGCCCGTACTGTATTGATCAAGCGGCGCTGCTATACGTACGATAAACTACGTCCGATTCATGTATGACGACGCAACCTGCTTCATGTAGGCCCTACCTCTCAATTCAAATAAGAGGTAATTACATAAAACCGTCAAAATTGTGTTTAGTGTTTTAAAAAATCACCATGTTTTTTATTTTTAACATAAAACATGAAGAATCTTACTCCTATTGTCAGGCTGACGTGACACAACAAGAAACTATCAAAGGACACTCACGGTATAAAAATTCTATATCTGGGTTATTTTGAAAAACTGGAGCGGACCGGTACTTGTCAGTGTCTTAGGGAGCTGAGCGTGACGAGCCAGTTCCATTCGGCCCGATCCTGAGCAGCACGGCGCGGCGGTGAGCACGAAGGAGCCCGTCCTATCGACCGCGCCCACGACGTCGCTGTTGGCAAACTCCCTCCATGCCGCCTAGGCGCGCGCCGCGGCGGCCAGCGCCGTGCGCTCCTCCAGCCGCATGAGGACTATGCGCCCCTCCCCGGCCGTGCCGGATAGCCAGGTGCAGCAGGTACCCGTTCCTCGGGTGGTACACCGCGCAGAGTAGCCTGAGGACCCTTCGCCCCTCCTCGGTTGTGCCGGATATCCAGTACACAAAGGAGTGCGAGCTCCCGGGACCGAGAACCACGAGCAGCGGCCGTGCAGGCGGGACGCACGCGGGGGAGTAGGCGAGCCCGTGCGGGGAGGCGCCGAAGAGCAAGAGCAGCGCGGCGGCGGCCACCATGAGCGGGGTCAAGCGGCGCGGCCTCGTAGATCCAAGCTTCATCTTTTGACAGTGCCCCCACCAGCGATCAGACACGGCACGGCGAGGACGAGCAGACGCGGCACGGCGAGGGCAGCTGGCAAGCAGGAGCAGCGAGCACGGGTGACGTGGCGAGGGCGAGCAGGCCCGACGCGGCGATGGCAGCTGGCGAGCATGTGCGACGAGGGCAAGCCGACGTGGTGAGGGTGAGCACAGGTGACGCGGCGAGGGCAGCTGGCCTCGGCCGGTGGCGGCAATGTGAAGAAGCAGAGCAAGGAGGTAAGCCGGGCATGGGAAAAATCTCCCAGGGAGATTGGGTCAACATTGTGTAAAAAGAAAAAGAAAATTTGTGAAGCACTTTTTGGTAAAAACCTACCATGTCGGCCTGATAAAATGGGTCCCCCAGTCAGGAGGAGGCTTAACAGGTTTAAAATAGATAATCAGTGTTTTTTCTCTATTGTTACGCAATATGGGTGTTTTTTATAAACATTAAAAACATGTTGTTTTTTTTAAATCATAGGCACAATTGTGTGGTGGGTTTTTGCAATCTTCTTCTCAAATAACATATTTTCATTTAACCTCCTTCCTTATCCCTTTGGCTAATGCGAAACAGTGGAAGTGTTCTAATAGCGTCTCTTTAGCCGATTCTGAGTGATCTCCTGGTGCTATATCTAAAAATTCCAGCTCGTTGAATTATCACCTCTCTACCCGATACATTCACGTTTAGAGTTGATTTACATGTTCCAAACTGAAACGAGTCAATCGCTCATGTCGGTGACGCAAAGGAGAAGACAACAAAACACATGACTTCCATGGCCTCCCATGGGAGCACCTCCATGAAAGGAGGCGGCTCGAGGTGGAGGCGACGATGGGAGTCGGATGGAGGTGCCATGAGTGACCTAGCGGAGAGGACCAGCCACAGCTCCGTCGACCTCATCCCTATGAAAGCGAGTGTCGGGCAGTTATCAGACAGTAAATATCATACATGAAGCAATTTTGTTGATCAAGAGCCCATGCTCCCCGTCGCCTCTTCTGGGCGGCTGAGGGGCGAATCCTAACCCTAGCCGCCGCCAGCCCCCGCCGCCACCTCCCTCCGTCATCGCCCAAGAGGCGGCTGCCAGACATGGTTGTGCAACGCCAGTGACAGGGGCGGCAGGGATTTGCGCCTCCACGACTCCCTTGCCTACGGTATGAAGGAAGGCCATTCGGTCTGGGGTCCCTCGCCGGCGGCGGCGGTCAGACGGCTCCGTAACTTGTGCGTCGTCCCTCCCCTCTGCTGCGCGTCCTCTCCTCCCTGTGCTGCCGTCGGGTGAAGCCGGCGGGCTTGACCGCGCGGTGGACTGAGTTGGCTAGGGCTACTTTCTTGCGCGCGGCGGCAACCACTCCCCTCGGTGGTGTCTCCCGTGGCGGCGCGGCCTCCCGGTCCTCTGGCAGCAAACCCTCTCTGGCGATGCAGAGGTCCATGGCGTGGGGCATCATGGTGATGCCTCTCTCCCCCGATGGTTCGGCCTCTCGGTGCGGCGGCTCCTGCTGGAAACCGGTGTGCTGCTCTCCGATGGGTTCGCTTCTCCGGCTATTTGGCGTTCTCCCCTCGTCCTCGGTGCAGGCTTGGACTTTGTCGGATTTGTGCCTCAAACGAGTGGGTGGTCATGTGGTGCTTGGAACTGGGGGAAACCCTTGGCCGGTGGCGGCCACGATATCGACGACGCTCCGACGTTGTATCCCTCCTCGGAGGCTTCGTCGAGGTTCCCTCCACATCACCCACCCCCCTGTTAGGTGAAAACCCGGTCCCGTGGTTGGGCAGTGGCGGCGTTGTGGCCAGGCGCTGCCCAGGGATGGAAGGGGTGGTCGTGAACGATCATGTGGCTGAGGTATGCCGGTGTCGGTGCTGCGTTGAGTGGTGTTGGTGCGGCCAACATGGGGCTGACGATGGTTTGTTTTTCTCCTCGGCTGGACTTCACGTGGTCTCGGTCACTTGGATGTGCTTTCCCTTGAGTCTCGAGCGGCTCCTGTTGTGGTGTGGGAGCTTCGTGCTCTTGGTGGCGTCTCGGCTCACATTTGTTTTTTGACTATGCAATGTATGTCTCGCCCACCTGCTTTTGTCTCGATTCCGTGGCGGAGCTCCCTATATATGGTAGTGCTAGGTGCTAGGCTTGACACTCCAATAATGATCGTAGTGCTCCTGAGTTGTGCCGCGGGGTTCGAGTCGCATGCCGGTGCGATGCGTGATCGCCAAGTCTTGGCATTATGATCCCTCGATTGCACCCCTAACCTTGTGTCTTCTAGTGGTTCGTGCTTCCCCTCTTCTAGTTGTCTTTTTTTTTTGTTTTTCGTTGTTCTCTCTTCCCTTGTAACCCCATATAAATTTCTTCATCTGTTGTAAGTATATGATCCGTCAGACTACTTTCGAATGAATGCATACGAAATTCACTTCCCCGCAATCTCAAAAAAAATCTACTGTGTTGAATTTTGCTTTCCCGTACGGTTGTAACGGGAGAAATAACTTCATTTCACGTGTGATGTATGAAAAATTACTTACGGCACCTACAGTAAGTAATATAAGATTAAACACTCCCATGTATGCTCTGTCCTCCCGGCTGCCGCGAGGCTACACCATCGGCTTCTCCACAGGAGTCTGTTGACGAACCCGACACATGTCAGTCACATACAGATCTTCCTCCCACGAATGCATCTTCTACGGTTCTCCGCTTGTCCCAGAGGTGGTAGTATAGGTTGCCGGCGCAGGGTCAGAGGAGCAGACCCTCGCCTCCTTGTACACCTTCCCCGGTCGGCAGAAGTATCCCTTCTCTGGTGCACAGTGCGAGTGGTCGGAGCAGATGCAAAATCCCTCGATGGCGCAGTACTTCGCAACGATGAGCGGGCTCCCTTTGATGCCGAGCACCTGGTCGGTCCATTCGTTTGAGAAGATACCATCGGGGTCATACCTGCCCTTCACCTCTAGGAACTTGCTGGCATTCGGGTACCTGGCAATGGCGCCATCGAAGGCAAAATTGCGGTTCTTACCCCAGTGCGGGAGGGCGCCGTACTTGCGGAGCGCCATCTGCTCGAGCTCGTCGAGCACGTCGGAGTGCGCTCGGGGCTCGTTCTTCGTGGGATTCCGGTAGTACGTTACATCGAAGTCAATCGAGTCCTCGGACTTTCCGAGGTATGCTGAGGATGCCTTGATGTAGCGGAGGAGGATGCCCACCTTGGACTCGATGTCGCAGAAGGCGAGCGGGTTGAGGTCACGGAGCCGCTGCATGTCGGCGATGAATGCCGGTGCCTTGGAGAGGGCGACGCTGAAGGCAGTGGTGTAGAAGAAAAGACCTGGGACTCGCGGGTCCCAAGTACAGGCAGTGCGCAGCCCGTCCTCTGGGCTGCTGAGGCACGCGCCGGACGCCTGGATGTGGTGTTGGAACCCCACCACCGGATACTTGGTGAACGAGCTGCCGTCGTTGGTGAAGCCGTAAGCTGCTGCCTCGAACGCCGATGTAAGCGCCTCCCCCTCCTTGCAGCGGGCGAGGTCCGTGGGGTCCTTCTGAAGAAGATTTTCTGTGTCTCTGGCAGCCTTGAGAGCGGTCGCCGGCATGGACCGGAAGCCAATGTAATAATTGAGGCCGTCGCCGACCGACTTGACGTCAACGCGGTCGTCCTTGCGATAAATAACCTTCCGCTGCCGCGGCAGCCACGCCATGTCGCCGAACTCGTGGAGGTCGCCCCACACGGCC
This sequence comes from Poa annua, assembly GCA_026929855.1. Classification (NCBI taxonomy): domain Eukaryota; kingdom Viridiplantae; phylum Streptophyta; class Magnoliopsida; order Poales; family Poaceae; genus Poa; species Poa annua. The sequence continues at coordinate 27,136,462 of CM049428.1, read as the reverse complement.
GCCTGCCTCGTCAAGTTCTTGTCGTCGGACGTCTCGAACGTCACTGACCGCTTGAACAGTGGCTGCAACTCCAGTGTAACCTGCACATCCAAGGAACGGTTTTTATCGCTGAGAGAAACAATCAAACTCCGTTATTCACCTATATCTATTCTGCATTGTGCACTGCACAGCACTGTTATACTGTGATGAGTAGATAACATGAAAGGCGGAGAGCCTTTGAGACAAGGTAGCTGCTCGAGGAGGCAAAAACGTTGGTCAGTACGGATTAGAAGCTGCTCACGAATTTCAAAAAAAGACGCACTTCATATCACTTTGAATTCTACCTATAAAAAATTGCTGTTAGTTCTTCTCAGCTTCGTGTGCAGTATATATGGTGCTCGTGTGATCTCTTCGACAGTACTGATCGAAGCATCTTTATCCCTTGAAGAAGGTTTTATTAGCTAGATATTTGATTCTTCATCTGCAGATGGGTGCTTCAATTCTTGTGCCGCTGAAGTTATCACCGGGCGAAAGCCTCGTCCTGGTTGCCGACCAGGGCAGGCGGTGTGGCACCCTGGGTCGCCACTTTCTTCTTAAAGACGTCGCTGAGGTGATGTTTATCTCTTTTTATCGCCCAGAACCTTCCGGGGGAAACCTTAGCGCTTATGTTTCGTTTTGTCTCTTGGGACCTTGTCTTGGATACTTCGCCGGTCGGAGGGACCCGAGGAGAGTTGGTGTTAGGCGGCGACTAGCTCTTCCCGTCATCGGCTTGGTAGTGCGCGGCTCTGAAGCCGACGTGGATGTCAAAGCGGCGGCTCCGGTTTGTTTCCTCCGCCTTGTTGCGTTGAGGGGCGTGGGTGTTGGCTTTGGCCATTCGGGCGGTGTAGCCATCGACTAGTCTGGAGTGTGTTCTTGGGGCTGGTGTGTTGTGTTTTGTGTTTGTATCGGTTTTCGCTCGGTTTTTCTTATAAACTGGTCAATTCTTTTCTTCTATATCAATGAAAAGGCAAATTGCCCCGCTTCAAAAGAAAGTCTTCTTTGAGTGTTTTAGCAATAAAGTGAAACACAAGGAGTGTGCATCATGAAAATGTGAGCGTTGCTGCTTTAAATGGTGGCATTTTAGGCTTCATTTGGTCACACAGATTACGAATTAGTAATAAATCGTGTACTACGGTGCCTTATGTCTACTATTGTTCTATCATATCTTATTAGAAATAGGCGTGTGTTTGGGACTTTATCCACAATACAAGTTTCTGTTTTTTTGGGGTAAAGACCGGGACAGAAAGAAAGGTGGTGGATTTCCTTTTTTTTCTGAGTCTCTCGTTCACTTTGGATTTTTCATGTTGTCTTTGTATAGGCCTGGTCATATACTGCAAAGAAAGCACGAAAATGGAAAACCTCAACTATAAGGACGTCCTCCTATCTCCATAGCCGTCGATTTTCAATCCAACGGCCCGGTAAACATTTTGCAAAATAGACCCTATACTTTGATAATATTAAAAACGACCGCCTATATATAACCTCTAATCGCACGGATCCCCTAATCCTAACCATTCCTCCCCGTGCTCCTCCCACCTCCACCCCGGCTCTCTCTCTCCACGAAACCCTCCAACGCCTCCTCGAGCTCCGGTTCTCCTTCAACCTCCGCGTCGTCGCTGCCGTCGCAGATCCACGGCCTCCTCCGGCGAGCTCGACGCCCTTCCTCAAGGCTTGGTCTTTACGCCTTCTCATCTGGCCTTGGAGAGGACGATTCCCGCCGTGGAAAGCCAAATCCGAGCTCCGTAGCTACGGATCTAGCCATATTTGGATCTGACCATTTGAGCTTTTGATCTAGTAATGTATGCAAGATCCGAAATTTTTGGATGCACAACCCGGATCTGACAGATCCGTTTTTCTGTGTTCTTGAAATATGGAATTGTCCAGATCTGTTTTTTGTTTTGTTAATACACGGATCCAAATTTCTTCATATTTTTTAATGGAATTGTCCAGATTCATTCATCCAATATTCTTTATGTTTTTCTTAATACATTCAAGGCAGTCCAGGAAATAGAATTGTCCAATTCATCTGGATTTTTGGAAGCCTTTGAATCCATGATTTAGTTTCCTAAAAAATGCAGTGATTCATTAAACCCGGATTCCTATGCCCCGATTGTGCCTTCATGCCATGATTCCTAGCCACGGATTGTGCCTTGTTTGTTCATGCATGATTTATTTCCATAAGAAAATCATTGAATTGGATTTATTTCCATATGTTTTTGATTTTTGGATCTGGATTTTGCTGTGTATTTATTTCGGTTCATGGAATTTATTCTTTGTATTAGGATGTTGCTTGATCCGAACATTTGAGAAAATGATTCAGGAAAATGCTCCTGTTTATGTGCATCCAAAAATGCATTAATCCAAAAAGTATTATGAAATAATCCGAAAATGCAATAATAATACATATATGTTAATACATGTTAATCAGAAAATTGTGTCAATGTGTAATCAGAAAATTACTCTTTGATGCTAGGTATAAACAAATGATGATATAACGTGATGGGTTCATGAAGACAAATGTTTAAAATTTAGGGTGTTGACTGTAAATTTTCTTGCACGCATCTTGATACAATGGATATAGGTGCGGGTCCTCTTAGTTGTGGAATCGCCGCGTCGAAGAAAGCAGGCTGATGTTACCAGATATGATTCATCAACTTAACGACGACCGTGATTTTGCCACAACTAGTTGCACGACTTATCTAGAATTTAATCTAAATTCAACGATAGTTTATACATTTTATATTTAGAATCATCACTTTTATGATTACTACATAATTCAAACTTTATTTGTTAACATGTGATCTGAATATTTTGTTTAATTAATGCACAATTTATTAAATGTGTTATCCTAAGTTTTTATTAATATGCGATCAATGTTTTTGTTAGGACATGGTCCAAATTTTTTACTGATGTATTATCCGATTTTTATTTGTCAATACATAATTCTATTTTCGGTAATACATAATCTCAATTTAGAGTTTATTTTGCAAAACATTAGGGGTTCTACAACATTGAATGCAAATAGTTGAGAGGTTTGACTTTGAAAATGTTGCACAAATCTTAAAGGGATGGATGCTCATGATAGATCTTGCGAGTCCAACTAGTTGTGGTTTTGCATTTTCCACTTTACTACCGGTCAAAGCAATATTGCTGTTACACAACATTATCCTATTGTTATTCTTATCTTCTTTTTATTGTGCATGTTTTCTCATTTCAGTTTTGCCCCAAAAAGTTTATGCATTCATAGATGGATCCGAAGCCAACGCAAAGGAATTTCGCTGGGCACGTAGAGATACCTGGGAGACGACGCCGAGGACGCCGAGGGAGACCTTGGCCGCGTCGAGATCAGGATCGTCGGCTCCGAGCTCCCTTACCACGGCGAACCCTTTGCTCGCCGGGGCAGGAGTCACGATCCTCATGCCGACCACGTACTCGTGCACGGCGCCGCCCTTACCCCACAGCGAGCTGCCATGTGCGCCCGTCGCCAGAAGGCCTCCAATGGTGATCCCGTACCAGTAAGGCGAGTGTGGCAGCGCGAGCCCCTTCGCGGCGGCGGCCTGGATCAGGTCCGAGAGCACCATGCCACTCTCCACAGTCATGAGCCGCTTTGTGGTATCCACTCTTACCGTCTGGTTGAGCCACTTGGTGCTTATGATCGTGCCGTTATCGCCGCCGGGGCAGGACAGCTTGGGCCAGCTGTGGCCATGGTTGGTGGCCACCTTGACCTTGCGCTTGGACCTCACGGCGTCTGCGACGGCTGCGACCACCTCCTCCTCCGTGCGCGGGAAGGTGGCGCTGGCCGCTCGACAGGTGGTGGTGCGGTCCGGGAAGGCGCCGTACGCGTTGGTGAAGTTGCAGTTCGACGTGCTGCCGTGGGCACATGCCACCGGCTCCCGTGGAGGGCTGGAGCCGGCGAGGCCCAGGAGAAGCTCCAGGATGAGAACTGTAAGCGCGCCGCCACCTTCCATTGCTCTTGAGACAATACCTTGAGCATGTGCTGTGGAACGCTAGCTCCCCGAGGCTTAAAATGCTGGAATAGCTAGCAGGGTCAAGCTCGGGACATGGGATGCACATCTCTAGCTTGAGGCACGTTCTATCGACAGGCAAAGTCAATGGATTGTTCACGAGTGCACATGATTCGGTCCATGAGGGTTTACGTTACCATTCCAAAGAAACAGAGGTGAAGATCCTTGTGTTCTCCCCCGGGTTGTACTAAATCTAAAATTGGCTCTTCTCGACTCATCGTCAACGGCAGCGATTTGCTTGTTTTTCTCCCCAGCCCGCCCAATTCATCTTTCCTCTCCCTCCGTCGTTACGACGGTGCGACCTCTGGCGACGCCTTGACGAGGTCGAGGTGGGTCTCTGCTTCTCGCTCCGTCGGCCCTGCGTCCCTACAGAGCAGGTCCAGCGACTCTCTAAGCACTAAAGGATTCAGTTTTAAACCAGAGCATAAATATTTTGAAATGGCAGCAGCTTTCCAACAAATTATAAATCAGGTTGCGACTTGCAGCTGAAGTGAAGTGAAAATAGGGATGTTCTATTTCCAATTTCTTAGATGTATTTCGACATTTTTCCTTCTCTCGGGAGAACCCGACATTCGTTCCATTGACGAGTGCAGATTGGGAATTTTCAATGAACAGCAAGCCGCTCGCGGGTGAGTATAAAAAGGGTGCCAAGATATTATTCTGATCTTCTTGATTAACTTTAGACAATAATCACGGCCTATGCCACATGCGGCCATGTCAGTACGCCAGCCCACTAGCGGGTGGCTTGCTGGTGTGCTACCTTCTCTTAGATCTTTTTTTTTTCAAACCATGCAGGTGCATGTGTAACGAGTGTGATTTTCTTCCAACCCCTTCTCTTAGTTCTTTGCCCATGTAGATTTCTTAGCACAATTTTATGTGTATTCTATCGATGTTAATGAAATTGATAATTTTATAGCGTGTTTTCTCTGGTTGCCTATCACCCAACTAACATTGTCCCATATGGCATAGGAGGTGAAACTTGCAAAGAATAGATTGAAAGAAGGAGGAAGACATCACAAATTAACTCGAGGATGTATCATGAGATTCAGATATTTGGCGCTATCCTACGTCCTCGTTGGACAAGGCATCCCTCTGATCCCGTTCTAGATCGAATGTGGAGACAAGGTATGTTTGTCGTTCCCTTAATGACTCGTTTAGGAATAACGGATTCGTAGGGTGGTTGGAGTATTTCACGAGAAACTGTAACAAATCCGGGTATTTGGAGTTATGAAAGTGTGGCAGCTGCGCATATTGTGTTTTCTGGCTTGTGTTTCTTGGCAGCGATCTCACATTGGGTATATTGAGACCTAGAAATATTCTCTGATGAGCGGACGGGCAAACCCTCTTTGGATTTGCACAATATCTTTGGAATTCCTTTATTTCTTGTAGGGGTGGCTTGCTTTGGCTTTGGCGCGTTTCATGTAACGGGTTTGTATGGTCCTCGTATATGGGTATCCGATCCTTATGGACTAACCGGAAAAGTAAGGACACAAGGTCCAAAGGGCATAAAGTTCACGGTCAAAAATAGCATCCTAGTTTTCCTTAAGCTATGACACTTGGTTCATGACCGACCACTAAGAGGGATCTTCACATGAAGTTAGAGGTCACCGGCTTTCACAAACGCAGCCTCAATGGACGTGGGTCATCCAAATGAACCCAATGACTGTAGGGCAGCCACTATCACCCTGGTTGTTGGCAATAGCTGACAGAAGATGTTGTTCAACCTCAAGACCGTATGCCATATTGGAGTATCTCTTGTCTCCGATGCGTTGTGCTCCCATAGCTGCACCCCAAGTGGCCATGTCCCTCCATGGTGTTGTCGCTGATTGTCATCGGAAGCTTCATCGAGAGATCAGTGGAGATAGGGTTGGAAGAAAATCACGACTAAATTGCTTTTTAATTTTTTTAAGGTCTTTGATGCAAAAATTTAGGCCCAAGTTGTATTTTTCTTTACTTTCAAGGTCTTCTAGGTATTTTTGCACTCTACCAATTATGGTATAAATGCAAGAATGGGGGTACTTCTACGGGACCCCTATCCATGTTAAAAGAGAGAGAATGTACTCGCGCAAAACAGAAGATGGTGGAGACGGGGCATAGGAGCAACAATGAGACTAAGAAGACAGGGAGCAATAGGAAAACATCGGACGGCGAAGCTAAAAGGCTATAACTTAGAGCTCATAGCGGGTGATCCGTCCATGTTTCTCATTACCTCCTTGTGGGTTGGGAATATGAACATAGATGGAGCGATTGATTCTAAAAATTGATAAAAATGTTAGGATCCTACTCGCAAAAAGGAACACCTCGAAAAAGTACAAAGCACCTCAAAAATTTATAATCCTCTTGTGTGCGCCTTGTGTAGAAGTAGCTCATGGGTATGCCATGGTGGCACGATTAGCCGGAGCTCATAAAAACTTGGCTTAATAAAGTTAATCCCAATACTGAATTGATCTACAAGTCCATTGAATTTTTCATATTGATGTCGTCTGAGAAGTGCTCATGTGCTTCCCAAAAACCTTTTTTACAAATTTTAAAGTACATTGACAGATGTGATTAGGGACGGAACATGGATTTGAACCCTTCCATATCACTGGTTCACATGGAATTTAGCTATAATATAACAAAGTACTAATCACAGCCATTGGTATGCTTTTAAATTCGTGGAAAAGAATTCCTGAAAAGTACAGGAGCACTTCTCATGTTGTTTTCATTCGACAAACTTCGTGATAGCGCATTTCCTAAGCAAGGGGTGGGACAATGGGCTGGACGGATAATAATACTACCACGTTCGATTTTTTTTCATGTTCGACAATATCTCTACGTTACTTGTATCTACATATACACTACTATACTGATAATACAACCTACTGCAAACTGTTTCCTTTCATTTTCTGCAAACAGCATCCACAATATACGTCTAATCCTTTGTTAAAGCAAACCAGTGATATTGACATCCTCACGGTTTAGTTGAGGCAAAGCATCTTGGTTGTGTTGTGTGCAGGTTCCACGTCAACTACACGCCAAGACTTTTCTGATGCCGTTGCCACCCTCAGAAAAGATTTCATCTTCTACTGGTTCGATAACCTTGGTTTTATAACTGAGTGAAAACTTACTGCTGCACTTATCATACCTTCCTCTTGGGGTTTCCCAACAACACCATCGTGTGCATCAGTTACAACACTGACTTTTGGTGGCCAAGAACAATTTTACAGGTCTAACCTCATGGAGGTTCTTGCATGTGCGACTTGGAATATATGGAAGACCAGGAATGATTTCATCTTCAATAATATTGATATATGTTTTGGTAGTTGGAGAGTTAGATTCCTTTCCGATTTAGCTTTGCATCAGTATAGGATTAAAGATAGTGATATTTCCACACTCTTGATGTGGATGGGCAATTTTTCCTAATTGTTTTGCACCATTTCATCTATGTATCTTCCATTAAGTTTCCAACCCCACTGAACTTTTGTAGCTCATTGGGACTTGAGGCTAATATAATGGAAAAGTAACCGTAAGGATTTTTCCCTATGGTAATGGTGTTCAAAAAAATAAATACCCCCCGACGAGAAAAAACCTAACACCCTATCAGAAATCCACGAACAGTTCTATAGGCACCGCCTGATACGTCTCCAACGTATATATAATTTATTATGTTTCATGCTATATTATATTGTACCAAGTTATTAAATGTTTTATGCATTTTATATAGTTTTATGCATTTTCTGGGACTAACCTATTAACAAGATGCCAAAGTGTCATGTAAGTGCCCTCCTTATTATAAGGTAGCGACCTCCTGTGTATAGTTCTAGTCCCTGGATCGGCTTGCTAGCACACACAGTTTAAAATGAAATACCATAAAATTGCGTCAATATTCATTACACGATGATCCAGAAATAAAAGGATTCGATACAAGGTGCATAGCTCAGGGCTAGCTCAAACCGAAATAAACACACAGCGGAAAGCAAATGGATAAGTGAGCTCCATCTTCATCATGTGCCACAGGCAAGGCATGTTGGTTGGAGACTCGCGAAACTATCAATCCTTACTTGTCGGCAGGGGGTCCTACAATGGTGAGTTGCAGCCCAAACTATATTGGGTCGGCACAATTGAATTGTGGTGACAAGTGATACTAGTGGATATAAATGACATTCTATCCCCTAAATGCATATTTGACTTGGTGGAGTTTGAGGCTGAATTGCATAAAGCCAGTTTTATCCTATATTTTCAACAAATATTTTATCCTTCAATTAATATCATGTGGGTTTCCCGTGCCATATTGACTGGCATCACCACTTTATGTGAGACATTCATTTGTGGGTTTCCTGTGCAACCTTGTAGGTTAGCATCACCACTAATTATTTAACTAACCATTTGTGGGTTTCCTGTGCAACCTTATCGGTTAGCATCACCACTTAATATGATCATGTGGGTTTCCTGTGCCACCTTGTCGGTTCGCATCACCACAACTGTCATATTTTACCCCTGTTCAACCCATCAAATTTTATTTAGAAATTGGAATGATGAGATCCTCCGTCAGTTCCTTGTCCAGCTGCTCAAACTGTCCGTAACCGGGGACACGGCTAAATACTTAGTTTCTGACTCTCGAGAGTTTGTGTACTTTCACCACAAGACCCAATCATTCCCTCGTCCATGTCACCTAATTATGAAATGGAAAAGAGAAGACCGAGACGAGACCTTTCAGAAGTAATTCCCCCAAATCATACTACGGACCCATCCCCACTCATCATCCCTATATTTGCGGGTCACGCGGATTTCGGGGTCTCACAACTTATATGGTCAAGACAGAGCCCATATGACATGTGGCTGCACTGGAAGCAATCTAAACACGGAGTAACTTCGAATCTCTTTGATCCTGGGTGGCTTTCCACACTTGTAATCCATCCTCCCATCCTGGGGTTACCCCGGGGGATCACCGTTTCCAACTTTCCACCAACACCCAGGTAGTTCATTAAACTTAGTTGTTTTTCCCTACTCAACTACTAAAAACATTTTCCATAGCAATATCCAAGTATCAACTAAGTTCATTGGCTTACTAAGCCTAGAGGGGGTGTGAGTGGATGGCTATTCTAAATAGGATTCCCATAGCATAGCATAATATACCAAATCTGGTAGTAAGTCTATCATGCGTACTACTGAAAACACTAAATGCAATAACATAAAAATAGTAGGACATTTATGAGTGAGTATCACTTGCCTTGGTCACAGGGGGAACACGCGTAACTACCACAACAACGGGACCACTCCGCACAATCTAAATAGATAGATAAACATCACTCAATCAACATACCAATCAATCATATACACAAATCATGGAAACATCCCGTCAAAAAAAAAATCATGGAAACATGATTTTCACTCCTAAATGCAATCCACATATCTAACATGGGTTAAATCAGCATTATTAGCTCTCTGATTGCTATAATAATGCATTATGACATGGGCAAGATTTAATGAAATTTAATTGTTTAAAACCTTTTTTTGAAACACTAGCGGACTTGCACGAAAATTATTACTCTTATAATTTATTAATCATAAAAATTAAGTTTTATATTCTCTGGACAGAGGATGTCATTTAATAAATTTAGCAAAAGGATTCATTTTACAAATAAATTTTAGAAAATAAGTTTTGAATTAAATGTCCGAAATGTTCCTCTGCATAATATTCCTTTAACAGATGCAAAATGGAAAACTATTGATTCCAAAATGATCTACAAGAGAAGGGCTTTACAACGGTATAAAGTTTGTCAAATTTGGACTTATGGTTTGAAAGTTATGAATTTTGAAAGTTTTGTTTGATATCTGTCTATTTAATCAATTCTCAGAAAATCTTTTAATCACGGCTGTCCGATCAAACTTAAACGAACGCTCGAGATTAAAACGTACCGGTTCGTAAAATAAATAAACATGAGATGTTGGATTGATATCTAACGGCCCTGGTCCTATTGACCAAGGACTCGCGGCGCCGGTTGCCGGAGAAGCTCCGGTGGCGGTGGGTGGCGGTGGCGCCATTGTCGGCGATGGCGTCCGTGAGCAAAACGAAGGGAAGGGTTGCGGCGTTCATATCTGGAGGCGGAGAGGAACGAGGCGACGCTGCGGGCATGGTCGCGGACGGCGGGGAAGCTCTCCTCCTCCGGTAATCGCTCGTCGGAGTCGAGGAGGCGGACGGTGGATGCGGTCGGAGACGATGTCGTCTGACGTGGGGCTACCTTTCGACTAGCCCACCGTAAGGCTACCTGGGCCGCGCCAAGCATGGAAAGGCCCATTGAAGGCCCACTCGGGGTACCACGTATCCTAGTCAAACTCGGTTAGGTCTTGTAACCTGCCATATCTGTACCAACCGCCCGAGACCTGGCTGCCTATAAAGCCAGGAGGGTTGCCCGTCCTAGAGGACACGCTCATAGCCACCACCACAAACCCTAGCGAGATCGCAATCTCGTCATTGTAATTGCTACTCGCATCAATAATCAGACAAGCAGGAGTAAGGTGTTATCCTCCGGGAGCCTGAACCTGGGTAAAACCTTGCTTGTCAGCCGTCGTGATCACCAACACCTCTCTCTCTCCCCATCAATCAACCCGGGGTGCACAACCCTGGGATTTGTCGAGTTACCACCTCGTCAATTGGCGCCGTCTGTGGGAAGTCAAAAAAGTGTTGGAATCATGGTCGCTCCGGCTCCATCCGCAATGAAGGCCGACGTCCGCGTCGCCAAGGAGTCGATCCGCTTCGGCTCCTTCGAGTACGTCCTCCACCCCCCGGCTCGCCGCTCGGTGTACGCCGATCTGGACAAAGGTATACACATCACCTTCGGCTCCGTGTGCTGCTTCGCCTACAGTCGCGGAATACTCAGGTCCGCGGCAACCGCGCCGTGCGCGGCGGCACCCGCATCGACGAATCTACCGCCGCCTACAAGACCCGCGAAGATCGCATCTGTCGCACCCGCAAAGATCGCATCTCCCGCGCCCGCGAAGATCGCATCTGCTGCACCCGCGGAGATCGCACCTGTCGCGACTAGGAAGATCGCATCTGCGGCGACTCCCTCGACAACCTCCGCAACGGCCGCGCGGATCGAGTCGACTACACCAATCTCGGTCGCACGGTCGGTCAAATCAAGATCTGCCTCAACTACTGCACCCGCAAGCGCGACCAAGGGTTTGCGGCTGACAGCCATGTCGCGCGCGTCCTCGTCTTCGTGGAGCTGCCAAGTCTACCCCAAGCCGATCGCACTCGCTCCGACGGCTGCGAAATCTCAGAGCACGTGGATGATCGCAAGGAGGCGAAACAACGACTGCGCCGCACGTCACGTTGCAGCAATTTTTGATCCCGAGCAAGGCTCGGATGACGGAAGCAGCAGCGGCAGCACGAACACACCGACCCAAGTCTACCCCAAGAAATGCTTCATGGCGGGCACAGCGCCACCCGAGGACAACGAAGAACCCGCATACCCACTAGAGGTGGTCATGCCGGACCAGACTAAACTCGTCATCACACGGGACATGGGAATCCAAGCCATGAAGCATGTCGACGAGGGCACGTTCCCTCCACCCGACGCACCTAGAGAGGACCACCTGGCGGTCCAGTACTTGCTACGCAAGGAAGGCGAACGACTCCGCGCCGAAAAGGCCGACTTACTCCGGCGCAAGAGGGACGCGGATGCATCGAGTGCCAGGCGAGCCGCCCTCTCCTTTACCTCCTCCGCGGAAGTTAATCAAGGAGCACGGCGAAACAGAGCCCGCGTTCCCCTCCTGACAGACGCCGATCGAACCAGGGTCACCCGCAACCTCGAGTCGTCCTTCGTCACCGAGGATGAGAACGGGATACCCGTCCCAAAGATGGCCAACGCCGCCCTGATCTCAGTCGAGACGTACCTCCGGCTCACGCAACCACCGGAGGGAGACGCACGTTCCCTACTCCACCGACAGCAAATTGCCTCCATCAGGGTGATCGGGAAGCTCTAGCGGCCAAGACACCAAGCAACCGAGTGCGCGAACCTGCAACCTCGGAGGTCCCAGCAGCACAGCAACAACCAATCAAGGACCTTCGCGACGTCCTCACGCAGAAGATGGTGGATCGCAACCACAAAGAACGTTCAGCTGGAGCTGCGAACCTCGACGACCAGGCCCTGTGGGGCTGCATGCTTCAGCTTCAACATCCGCGACACCCGCATGCCTAAGGGCTTCAAGATGACATCAGGCACTCCAAAGTACGACGGGAAGCAAGATCCACGACTGTGGCTCGAGGACTACCTAATCGCCTGCACCTACCAAGGCGGGACGTCGACTACGGCAATGCAGTACATCCAGCTTATGCTGACGGACTCGGCACGCGGGTGGCTCACAAGCCAACCCAAAGACTCTTTCCGAACATGGGAAGAATTCCAGGATAATTTCATCAAGAGTTTCTCGGGAACGTTCGCAAGGCCAACGACCTACATCGAGTTGCAGGCCTGCAAGCAAGGAAAGGATGAGTCGCTTCGCTCCTATATCCAGCGGTGGACACTCCTCCGCAACACCATGGAACCCATCTCAGAAGACCGGGTGATGGACGCCTTCATGCACGACGTTGCTCGCCGCGACCTCCGCGAGGAATTTGGTAGGCTCCAGCCGAAGACCACAATAGAGCTCATGAAGACAGCCAACCAGTGGGCCGAAGGAGAGGACTACGTCCGCGATACTTCCCCCAAGAAAGAGGTCGAAACAAGCAACTGGCGTGAGGCACGCCAAAAGAAGAATCCACGTTACACCCACGATTCAATCGAGCTAGTAGCGGCGGGATATGAAACCCCCCGTGATGACAAACGCGATAACAGTCGACAGTACGATCAAGGTCGACAGTCCAGCTCAAGTCAGTACAACCGTGGCAGCAGCAGCATCAATCACAATGACGGAGGCCAGAAACGCGAGTGCAAGCGCCCGCTAACCTCGGCAGAGGAGCTGATGCAACCCTGTAAGCATCACTCGTTCCGCAACCCGGAGACAGGCAAGTGGGGTTCCAGCCATCTGCTGAAGGATTGTCCCAAAGCAAGGAAGATATACCAAGCCATGCAGCAAATCATCGCTCCAGTGCAAGCAATACAGGCAGCCCCACAGCTAGCCATCCAGGCGGCACCCGCGAATAACAACCAGGTGCAGGCGGCCGGAGCATTCCCCCAGCCGCAGCAGCAGCAGCAACAAGGTCAGTCGGCAGCAACCGACACGTATCCACCCGCACGGGGACAACTGAACATGATCCAGAAGGGACCTCCGTCAAACAGGCGCCAAAAGCTCATCACCCGCCAAGTACTTCAGGCCATCAATAGCCCCCGCGCGGTACCAGACTACCTGCGCGGGTCAGAGACACCCATCATGTTTTCCAGGGCAGATCACCCATCCGAGGTAACCCGACCCGGACACGCCGCACTCGTGATTGAGGCCCTGATCGGCGACTACAGCTTGAAGAAGGTGTTCATGGACGGAGGCAGCGGCATCAACATCATATTCGCCGACACCCTGAGAAGAATGAACAGGTCGATCGAGAAATTGCCGAAATCGGAGACCACTTTCCATGGCATAGTACCAGGGCAAGCAATCACGCCCATGGGAACAATCACGCTCGACGTCATCCTCGGCACACCCGAGCACTTCAGGAAGGAGTCGATCGATTTCGAAGTCGTCGACTGGAAGTCGCAATACCACGCCATACTCGGACGCCCAACTTTTGCCAGGTTCATGGCAGTACCCCACTACGCCTACGTGATGGTCAAGTTGCCCGGACCGAAAGGAGTAATCACCGTACGCGGCGACTTCGGGCTCTCCAACAGCTGTGATCGCGAGTTCGCAAAGATTTCTGAGTTCTTCGGAGTCGAGGAGCACTTCAAGGCCATATCAGCCGACAACGACAAGACCATCTTTCCATCTCGCAAGAAGCCAGCTAAGGACGCAGCATTCAACACGAACGATGACACCGTCACCCACCAAGTCCATCCGACTGATAGCAGAAAGACGGTCAAGGTCTCGTCAAGTCTGACCCCCGCATAGGAAAGCGCGCTCGTCGAGTTCCTACGTGAGAAATGGAAGATCTTTGCATGGCAACCTTCTGACATGTCAGGGATACCCAGGGAACTCGCCGAGCACTCTCTAAAGGTCCACAAGGACGTAAGACCGGTCAAACAATCGATGCGACGCTTCTCAGGACCCAAGCGAGACGCGATCACCATGGAAGTCGACAGACTGCTACACGCCAAATTCATCCGAGAGATCAAGGACTCGGACTGGGTCGCCAACCCGGTCCTAGTGGAGAAAAAGAAGACGAAAAAACTACGCATGTGCGTTGACTTCACCGCAGTCAACAAGTGTTGCCCGAAGGATCACTTCCCGCTCCCGCGGATAGACAATATCATCGACTCGACAGCAGGCTGCGAGCGCCTGTCCTTCCTGGACGCCTACTCAGGTTACCAGCAGATCAGGCTGAAAGTCGAAGACGAAGAGAAAACGGCCTTCATCACACCCAACGGCGTCTTTTGCTACCAGACGATGCCGTTCGGGTTAAAGAACGTGGGTGCCACGTACCAGCAGACAATGCAAGCGTGCCTCAAAGGGCTCATCGGGCAGATCGTCCAAGTCTACGTCGATGACATCGTCATCACGACCCGAAAAGAGGATACCTTAGTCGACGACCTCCGCAAGGTCTTCGCTGCACTCGATGTGTACCAGATCAAGCTCAACCTAGAGAAGTGCGTGTTCGGCGTGCCAGCCGGAGAGCTACTAGGGTACCTCGTATCTGCAAGAGGAATCGAAGCAAACCCCGAAAAGGTGCAGAACATTCTAAGAATGCCAGCACCAACCAAACTCCGTGAGGTGCAGCGATTAGCCGGCCGAGTCGCAGCTCTCAGCCGGTTCATTAGTAAGTTGGGAGAAAAAGTTTTACCTTTCTACCAACTGATGAAGAAGACGGATAAGTTCGAGTGCACACAGGAGGCGCAGGATGCGTTCGACCATCTCAAGAAAACCCTGACAACCTCTCCAGTCCTCGTGGCACCGCTGGAAAACGAGCCGCTATACCTATACGTCTCAGCAACAAACAGGGTGGTAAGCACGGTACTCGTAGTCGAGCGGGAAGAAGAAGGGCACAGTTACACGGTGCAAAGGCCCGTCTACTACCTCAGTGAAGTCCTCACCCTGTCCAAGCAGAACTACCCACACTACCAGAAGCTGGCGTATGGAGTTTTTATGACCTCCAGGAAGGTCGTTCACTACTTCTCCGAGCAACCGATCACGGTGGTAAGCTCCTCTGGACTAGCAGACATTCTCACAAACCAACGCGCGACAGGACGAGTCGCCAAGTGGGTTGTAGAACTAAGAGCATGGGGGCTAAAGTATGCTCACCCGAAGTCCATCAAGGTCCAAGTCCTCCCAGAATTCACCACCGAGTGGATAGAAGCCCAGCTACCAAATGTCCCCGACTTGTCCAACGCATGGACGATGTACTTCGATGGCTCCAAGAAATTCAAGTCAGCCGGGGCAGGAGTTGTACTCATCTCCCCCAAGGGTGATAAGCTGAAGTATGTCCTACAAATGGACTTTCCGACGCCGTCCAACAACGAAGCCGAGTACGAGGCTCTGATCCACGGCATGAAGATGGCCAAGAACTGCGGCGCCACGCACCTCATGATCTACGGCGACTCCTACCTGGTGGTACAGCAAACCATGAAGTCCTGCGACGCCATCGCCGACAACATGATCGCCTACCGAGACTTGTACAACCAAATGGAAGGCAACTTCGAGGGCTGTGTGTTAAGGCACGTCGGCCGCGACAGCAACGAAGAAGCCGACGTCCTCGCTAACATGGGATCAGACAGAGTTCCAGTTCCACCCGGCGTTTTCCTTGAGCACATCACGCAGAGATCTATCAAGACTCAAGCCGCAGCAAGCACCGCAACAAAAGCAAAAGGAGATGCAAACTTGCCAAGCCAAGAGAAGGTACCCATGGAAGTCATGCTAATCGAAGCCACATGGATAGGACCATACCTGGCATGCATACTGCATCAGAAGCTGCCAGCGGACCCAGTCGAAGCAAAGCGCATCATCAGGCGCTCCAAAAGCTTTACCGTCATCAACGGGGAGCTCTACAAGAGAAGTATCTCGGGAATCTTGCAGAGGTGCATAGACCCAGTCGACGGCCAAGCCATCTTACTCGACATCCACGCGGGTATTATCGGGCATCATTCCAGCAGTCGAGCACTGGTGGCCAAAGCACTACGAGCCGGGTTCTACTGGTTGACAGCCATGCAGGACGCCGAAGACCTAGTAAAGAAATGCACAGGGTGCCAGGAGTTTGCCAACAAGCCACACGCGCCAGCATCAGAGCTCAAGACAATACCACTAGCCTGGCATTTCGCCCAATGGGGGCTAGACATGGTGGGCCCGCTGAAGAAATCATCACCCGGAGGTCACACTCACCTCCTGGTTGCAGTCCACAAGTTCACCAAGTGGATTGAAGCCGCACCCATCACAAGTTCGACTGCATCAGCAGCGGTCAACTTCATCAGGTCCATCATCTTCAGGTTCGGAGTGCCAAACGGGATAATCACAGACAACGGCTCAAACTTCACAGCCGAAGAATTCAAAGACTTCTGCTCAGAGCAAGGTATCAAACTCAACTATGCATCCATCTCACACCCGCAATCCAATGGGCAAGTAGAGAAGGCCAACGGTTTAGTCTGCAGCGGCATCAAGAAGCGACTGCGTGTGCCACTCAGGCGCGCAGCAGGCGCATGGGTCGAAGAATTGTCGTCGGTCCTCTGGAGTCTGCGGACCACACCTAACAGATCCACCCAATACACTCCATTCTTCATGGTGTACGGTACGGAAGCAGTTCTACCCTGCGACATCAAGTTTGACGCACCACGGGTGGTCGCCTACGACGAGTCAGATGCAGAAGAGGCACTCGAAGACAACATGGACATATTGGACGAAGCACGTGACATCGCTCTGGCGCGATCGGCCGTATACCAGCAAGACCTGCACAACTATCACGGACGAAGATTGCGACCAAGCGCTTTCGTTGCAGGTGACCTGGTCCTTCGCCTCAAGCAGAAAAAGTGCACAAGCTCGCCTCCCCATGGGAGGGTCCGTACATCGTCACAGAGGTGATTGGCAACGGAGCATATCGCCTAAAGGACTCGAAGAAAGGAGCAGCCTGCAGCAACCCGTGGAACATTGCACAACTCCGGCGGTTCTATGCTTAGTCGAATCAACCATTGTAACAAAGATAGCATGTCAAAGCGGCAGGTTTCATACGCACTCTTTCCCTTACCAGGGTACCTGCAGGGACTGGAAGGGTTTTAATGAGGCGTCCTGTTCGCAGCAATCAATAAAGTGATTTGAAGAAAATGATGTTCACCTTGCCTTCTCAGTCAAGACAAACAAAAAATCCTAGGCCGCCACTCGATTTACTCGGGGGCTGCGCCACACAGGTTGAAATAAAAGCCTAGGCCGCCACTCGAACCACTCGGGGGCTGCGCCAAAACAGGCACAATTCAAAAATCCTAGGCCTCTATCCGACTTACTCAGGAGATGCGCCACACAGGTTGAAATAAAAGTCTAGGCCGCCACTCGAACCACTTGGGGGCTGCGCCAAAACAGGCACAATTCAAAAATCCTAAGCCTCTATCCGACTTACTCGGGAGATGCCCCACACAGGTTGAAATAAAAGTCTAGGCCACCACTCGAACAAACTCGGGGGCTGCGCCAAACAGGCACAACACAAAAATCCTAGGCCCCTACCCGACTTACTCGGGAGATGCGCCGCACAGGTCAAGTCCAAAATTGTCGTGGTGGTGTCACGGCAGATGCCATAGGATGGCTAATGGGTGGGGCCGATGGACGTTGGTGGATCCGGGGAGGGATAGCGAGCTGAATAGCCCACACGGGGAGGATCCCGGTATAACCGAGATCTCCCAAGAACCAGAAACAAGAGCAGTACGCTAGAGGGAAGATCTAACAAACGAGAACAAATGCACGAAGGCACTCAACACACAGACGATATACCCAGGTTCAGGGCCCTCGTGAGGAGGTAACACCCCTACTCCTGCCTTTCCTCTCTATATAACTGTGGTATAAGGGCTACAACTTGCTCTTAGATCTCTCAAAGTGAAGAGCACAAAGAACTAGATGAACTCAAGGTATGAAGAAGTAAATGCTCTAGGAGTAAATGCAACTACAGCTTTGGCTCCCAAGTTGGTCTCTCTTCTACAGAAGCAGTTATGGCGCCTTTTATAGAGTTCCGGCCAGGAGGGCCGGAAACCCTAAACCGGCTTGGCCCCACCGGACATGCCTAACCGGCATGTCGTCACCTAGTCGCCGCGCTATCCGGCATAGCCCCTTCTTCATCATCTTGACAAGGACAGCATGCGCCGTCCTGGAACATCATTGTCCCCCTGTCAGAGACAAGACATGTCTTGGCCCATCCCGGATAGCCTTTTCCGGATTGCCGGGCTAGGCAGGTCGTGTCTTGTCGTACCGTTGTCGTACCGGCTGACGCGCTTCCGTGTCAGGCGGGAGGTGACCATGCTTCCGTGTCAGGCGGGAGGTGACCATGCTTCCGTGCCAGACGGAAAGGTACTTCCCCCCGCATCAGGCGGGAAAGCCTGCTACAGACCGTTGACGGCCTACCGGGGTCCCTCGTGCCGGTTATCTTCTTGCTCGACCTCGTGAGTCCTTCCTGCACAAGTTCAGGACCGAGATAGATGTTCCGGTTAGCACTTACCCGGATTGCCTATCCGGTAAAACCGAATACATCTCCTGCCGGGAGTCTCTTCGGAGCCCAAGACCCGAGATCCTTTCCGGAGGCATCCGAGTTCGTCCCCGGATGAGTATCTCTAGGCCTAGCCTCCCGAAGATGTCTTAGCCTATCAGCAAAGACATCTTCGAGAAGCTAGTTCTTAGAGGAACCACCCGCTGATGCTTGTGCTGCCATTGTGAAGGCTGGGGGTGTCTATTTATAGTTGCTAGAGTTGACCCTTGTGCCTGCCAGGAGGCACTTTGCACTCTACCAGTGCTCAAGGGTCAAGTTGCCCCTTCAGCACACCAGGAGGTGTCCCTTGCTCTCGCCAAAGGTCAAGTACTGTTGGCACATTATTGAATTATTCCGGGATCTGCCCCTACCCGGGGGGCAGCCCCCCGACACTAGTCCCCGAAGCTGGTGCTGCGCAGCGACCTCGGATGATGTGCAGGATCAGCTTTAACAACAACTATCTTCTGAGAATATACGATATTATCCTCCGCCTAGATGCCGAGATCGTTTTTTCCGAGATCCTCATATCGAGATCGTGTCAACCGGAAGGCGATGTCTGTAACCGGATAGTGCAGCCTGAGTGAATCTTGACCGTTGGCTCTGCGTTGAATTTGAGATCGTGAGCTGGGTCCCACCCGTCGTCCTGTCTGATCAGAAGCGCACTCGAGTGCTTCTGATCGAGCACGTCGCTGCTCGGGTTCGCGCGCCGGGAGCCGCAGCCGATCCGTAGTCCAACCGTTGGGGCCGTGTGGCCCTCGGTGTGGCCGGACCGGGCGCTCCGGTGAGAGCCGCGTGCCGCGCTGCACAGAACGGATCCCACCCACGATCGGAGAGATCGTGGGCGGGAAAATTGGAAACCGCTCCGGAATCCCCCCATAAATAGGGGACCGGAACGGTCACCTCTTCTTCTTCCTCTCCTTCACACCTCCGTCACCGTCGTCTCGAGCGCGCCGCCGTAGCCGTGTCCGGAGCCCGAACGTCGCCGCTCTCATTGGTCGCCGGAGCCCGAACGCCGCCGTTCTTCTTGCGCATCACCGGCCTCGCTTTCTCCGGTGAGCTCTTCTCTCCGCCCCGATGAACCTTTCTTCCACGGGAACAATGCCTTGTCCTCGGTCGTGCCCTAACACACGCGCGGCTGCGCCTCCGCCGGCAAGCACGATTCGCGCGGTGCGCACGGGGCGCGCGGCGGGGATGCATAGTCGCTATAGGACCTAGCCCTTTTGCCCGCACTATGCCCTGTTTGAGTTTAGTCCGAGCCTATTTTCCTCCTTTTAGTTTTGATTTACTAGCACGCGGTAGATCTTACTTGCCAGGAACCTGGTTGTCTTTAGGAGTTTGTGATCCGGTATCTTAGCTCCCTGTAGACTAATTCCGACTAACTGCCGCTGCGCCTGCAGAGTAGCCCGGATACATCTGCGGACTTCTCCGGCATGGGTGAAGAAAGTATCCGGGGGTGCTGGGATGGATCCGAGACCAAATAGGAGGACCTGGACTGGCTGTACCGAACTCACCGGATTCCGCCAGAAGTTGAGAGCCGTCTCCCGGAGGACGAGGTTCAACCGGAACCCCAACCCGGGGAATACGTTGTATTCCTCACGCACTTCGAGCGCGGGTTTGGGCTTCCGGCTAGCCCCTTCTTCCGCAACTTCCTCGACACCTACAGCCTCCAACCCCATCATCTCCCAGCTAACGCCATCATGATGCTTTCGGTCTTCACCACCTACTCGGAAGCATATCTCGGCATATGGCCATTCCTGGACCTCTGGGCCAGGTACTTCATCCTTCGTCGCCAAGTCATCCCCAATCTGGATCAGAAAGTAAAAGACTTGGTCGACTGCGGAGCGGCCACCATCATCCCCCGTGCCGACTCCGGATTTCCTATAGTCAAAGGACTAGAATCCTGCCGGAAGTGGCAGCGCAGCTTCTTCTATGTGAAGAATCGGGAGAGCTCGGGAGATGCTCCGGGATCCTCGAACCCGGATTTCATAAATTTGCCGGAGTTCGCCATTGGTCCTGCCCGCAAATTCAACCTCTGGAAACGGTTCCCCGACACCGAGGAGGTCAGGTGTATGCACGACGTCCTTAACGTGCTAACCGACAAGATGACTGGCGATGATCTCCTGCGTTGCTTCATCATTCGCCGCGTTTGCCCCCTCCAAACCCGAGTGCACAAGATGTTCCATATGGCCGGGAACTTAGACCCCACCCGGACCAGTATTTTTGGGTTAGACCATGCTGCGGTCGTCCGACGCGTTCGAGCTATTGCTCGGACGAAGATGTCGGATGACTATGCCTGGGGTGCCATCGGGGGATCCCGGAAAAAAACCCTGAAACAGGTGCTCCTGTCTGCCTTTCGTAAACTTGCATTCGCACCCGGGTTCTGTTGGAAACCGACATGGTTGTCATGTGGTGATTTATTTGCGCAGTTATTCGAGCGGCAAACCGAGGAGGACGCTATCCACGCCAACGGGAATTTCGCGCCGAACTTCCCCGCACCGGAAGAGATGCCGAGAGAGGATCCCGACGGCGAGGACCATCTCGCCATTTCTCTAGTCAAAGCTGCCGCCCCGGGTAACCCTTCAACCTCAGAGGCTATTTCGATTTCTTCGGATGAGGAGGATGAGATTGACTGTCAAATTCTCGATGTGATTGACGCTCTCCCCCTCAACTGGGCTTCAGCAGTGGTTCCGAAACCTACGGCCGCGACCAAACGTGTCGAGAGCCGGAAGCCTGTGGCTTCCGACACTGATGCCGTCGATGATTCCGGCAAACCCCCAAGAGGAGCAAGCCGAACAAACAAACGGCCGAGAAGCCACGACGCCGGAGGAAGGGTCCTCCCACTGTGGATTCCGGGTACATTTTCTTTCCTTCATGCTACATGACCTTGTCTTCTTCTGAAGTTTTTACTGAGATATTTCTTTCAGGGACGCACTCGACCTCCCGTCATCCTTTGCCTCCCGTCCTCCGGGATCCCGGACTCCCAGCCCGCCTCGGGCTGCCTCTTCTCCACCTCGTCCTTCCGCCCGAAGAAGCGAGCCTCCTGCTTCTGGTGCCGCACCGACTGCTGCCGCGGCTCCGGATACTCGTCCGGCGGTCGACGAGACTCCAGTCCAGGCCACGACTACATCGGAAGACATCCTTCTTCCGGAGAGTCCGCGCAGGGTGCCCGGGCTCGAGGCGGAGATCATGAGCCCTCCCCGGCGGCCCGTGCCAAGCGTCCCCTCCCGGCAAGCTGCGAATAAGACAGCCCCGGAGAAACAGCCCGCAGCCTCTTCCCGGCAAACTGATCACCCTGCCGCGAAAGCGCGCACCAAGGTTGCCGGGCAGAAAACAATTTCTGCCCAACCTACTACTGCCCCGACATCCTCGGCCCAAGACTTGGCCCTACGCACGGGTAAGTTTTCACCGTTACCGCCACCTCCCGCCGAGATCCCTACTGCTGCCCTGCGGACGCTGCGAGCAACCGTAAGCTCCTTTGTGCCTTCAGGATCCCGGGAAGTTGTTGCTGCTCGCGCGCCCGGCGGCTCCGGCATACACGTTGTTGACGAATACAACCAGGCCTGGATTGCCGCTGACGCCTCCGAGACCGTGGGGGACTTGCACGCTGCCGGCCCTAGCCGCAACGCTCAAGCTCTGCACGCTCTCCAGGTGGCCGCGCTGGATGTTACTCGGGTGACCGAGGTAAGTTTGTTCCCTTTCCTTCTCCAATAAATATGTGTTCCTTCCCCACTAGTCCCCGAGATTGGTGCTTAGTGTTCTAGATTCCACCGAATAGCAGACCACTATGCTCCAATCTTAGAGAAAATACCAGGACTCGGAAACCGAGTTCCCGAGATCCTCCCTACCGAATAGCCTTTAATTGTTACCGATCTCGGAGTCTCTCGAGTCCCTTAAATCTTTTCCAAGATTGACTCATCCTTCTTTGTCTTGATTTCAGGAGTGCAGCAAGAAACGTGGCAGCATCTTCAACCGGGTTCTTGCTGACCTCGGTCAGTCCAAGAAGTGCGAGGGGCGCCTCCGGGAGGAGCGAGATGCCGCGCGCAAAATTTCGGTGGATCAGAAGGCTGCGCTTGCTACTGCGCAGGCCGAGATTGCGCGGCTCAATGGCGAGCTTGAAAAGGCCAGATCTGCTGCGACCGACATGAAGACGCGCTTCGTGGAGGCGACGCAGAAGCAAAAGGAGACCTTGGATCAGTCCGAGGAGCGCGCACATCTCGCCGAGACCGGGTTGGCTCTTTTCCGGTCACGGGCGGATACTTGGCTCTCCGAGCTAACTGTATTGAACCGGGATCTTAACAGTAAGTGGACCAACATCCCCCTCGTTTCCTTGCTCTCTTTCTTTGTTGTTGCCCTCCTTATGACCTAGTCGCTTGACAACTCTTCTTTTTAAAGGGGAATTCGAGCACTCCCGCGAGGCTGCTGCCCTTGCGGTTGCTGCCTCCCGGGAGAAGCGTGCCGGGAAGGGCCCTATCTCGGATGCTTGGGACATTGAGGACCACCTCACTGCCCTGAAGGCCCGGATAGTGCCTCTCTGGTCGATCGGGACGGAGTTGCTCAGCGTCGCGATCCACGTTCATGGTGCGCTGTGGCCGGGTGTCAGCGCGACGCTCTCGGTCGGCGAACTTGCGAGCGCACTCCGAGGTGCCGGGAGGCGCGTCCATGCTTGGAAACGCTCCGGTGCGCGGGCTGGTGCCGATCAGGTCATGACCCAAGTACTGAGTTGGTACGAAGGTCTCGACTTGGACGTGATCCAGCGCCTGCGCACCATCTCGCCGTGGTGCAGCGATCCGGCTAAGGTCCAACGGCGACAAGAAGTGGCGCATCGCATCGCCTCCTGGTCCAATATTCGCGCCTTCACCGCCAGCGTCGTCGTTTCCGACTCCGAATCCGATTACGAGGATGACGATGAAACCGGTGCGACCGGCGACGCGGACGCTGAGATCCCGGAGGAGGATGATGCTGCTTCTAGTGCCGCCACCGAGACCGTGGTTCCCCGGGATGCTTCAACTCCTTCGCCACCCGAGGCCTCCCAGGCCGAGGTGCGCCCAGATGCCCCGAGTACCGCTGTCGGTGCTGAGGACACCACCAGTTCTGCTCCCGCTGCTGCCACCGTTGAGAAGTCGGCTTCCCATACTATTTAGAAATATTTAAGAGTAGAACTGTTAAATCCCCGGGATGCCGGGTGCAAAATGTAATATATACTATCAACATTTATGTTCCGTACTTAATTATCTATCCGAACAAGCTATGTCGGTTTATTCTATCACGAGTCCCCGAGTTGCTTTTCATGTTTACCGTACTTAGGCAATTTCTTCTCTTGTCTACCATTTCGGCGTTCGACAGTCGAGTCACAAAACTCCATATACGGCGTACATTACTTAAGACAATCCGAGTTCTGGCTAACCGAATTCCCGACATAAAAAATAACTGGGTTAGCAAAAATAGGTATGCCGGATAAGTTCCTGCTCCGAGTCCCCGAGACCATTTTCGTGTTCCCCACATTTGATTCTCTTTGCTCTTGACAACCATTTCGGCGTGCGTCAGTCGAGTCACAAGATGATTTCACATGACATACATTACTCTGACTTTGAGAATCGAATTCAGAACTTTCCCGGCATATAAATAACACAAAAATAGGTACTAGGCAGTCCCCGGGTTCCTTCCCGAGATGCCGGTATGAAATAACAAATAAACTGGACAAAGTAAATGGGCACATAACGAGGCAGTCCCCGGGTTCCTCCCGGGGGGCCTTATTTTCATTAATACATAAAAATTTAAATACATCATACACTGAGCCCTTTATGAGTAAAAGGGTCGAAGCAGAGCTACATTCCATGGACGTTTGGTTTCCTCTCCGGATTTGTCCATTACACCTTTCCTAGCCTCCTGTGCATCTACAAGGTAATAAGAATCATTGTGCAATGCCCTGCTTATCACGAAAGGTCCCTCCCATGGAGGTGACAACTTATGCATTCCGGCCGTGCGTTGGATGAGCCTTAGCACAAGATCTCCTTCTCGGAACACTCTCGGGTGCACCTTCCGGCTATGATAGCGGCGGAGGTTTTGCTGGTAAATTGCAGACCGAGAAAGTGCCAATTCTCTTGCCTCCTAAAGTAAATCAACATCATTTTCTCGGGCCTCCTTTGCCTCGGTCTCGGTGAACATTGTCACTCTTGGTGAATCATACTGTATGTCGGTTGGGAGTACTGCCTCGGCACCGTACACCATGAAGAATGGCGTATACCCGGTAGATCTATTCGGTGTAGTCCGGAGACCCCATAAAACCGCCGATAACTCCTCTATCCAGCATCCCGGAGTTCTCAACAGTGGCTCGATCAAACGAGCTTTGATGCCGGCCAAGACCAAAGCATTTGCTCTTTCGACTTGCCCGTTTGCTTCCGGGTGTGCAACTGATGCTACATCCAGCCGGATTTCCTTCTCAGCACAAAATCGAGCGAATTCCCCCACAGCAAAATTGGTGCCATTATTCCGTGATAATGCTGTGCGGGTACCCGTATCTCAAGATGATGTCTTTTAGGAATTGCACAGTGGTGTGTCCATCACACTTCCGGATTGGCTTGACCTCTATCCACTTGGTCAATTTATCCACCATGACCAGTATGTGCGTCATATTGCCTCGTGCCGGTTTGAACTGCCCAACCATATCCAAACACCATACTGCGAATGGCCAAGTGATAGGGATTGTCTTCAGTGCTGACGCCGGCATATGTATCCGGTGAGCAAACCTCTGGCATCCTCCACACTTCCGTACAATGTCTTCTGCCTCTTGCAACGCAGTGGGCCAGTAGAACCCATGTCGGAACACTTTCGCCACCAGGGCCCGGGACGATGCATGATGTCCACACTCCCCCCGATGTATTTCCAGGAGCATCTCTTTTCCTTCTGCTGGTTCCACACATCTCTGGAGTACCTCAGTGACACTCCTCTTGTATAGCTCTTGATTGATGACGGTGTATGCTTTTGACCTTCGCATTATCTGCTGGGCTTCCACTTCATTCTCCGGGAGGGTTCCTTCCAAGATGTAAGCCATAATGGGTTGTGCCCATCCCGGGACAGGTCGAACCGGGAACACGGGAGCGTCTATGTCCATTGGCTCTGCCGACATCACCTCCATCATCATCTTTCTTTGCCTCTCTGAGCATAGTGACGTAGTCCCCGGGTTCGATGTGATGCTCCCGACATCTACTTCCATGGGTACGGCATCCGAACTAGGCTCCTTGGGGATGAAGATAGAATCCGACTCGGGTGAGGGTTGAATATATGGCTTCCTCAAATGCTCAAGAGCGATCCCGGGTGGGATGGCATCCCGAGATGACCCTAGCTTGGACAAGACATCTGCTGCCTCGTTTTCTCCTCTGGGTATGTGCTTGAACTCGCATCCTTCGAAAAATCCGGATATTTTCTGCACATGAAATCTGTACAAGGCCATGTTTGCATCAAGCGCATCCCAATTCCCCGACACCTGTTGCACTACGAGGTCGGAGTCACCGAAACACTCTATCCGGCGGATGCCGATCTCCCTGGCGACATTCAGTCCATGAACCAAGGCCTCATATTCCGCGACGTTGTTGGATGCCCGGAAATGAATTTGCAGAACATACTTCAGCACCTCCTGCTTTGGTGAAGTGAGGACCACTCCGGCACCCAACCAGATCTTAGCCTTGGAGCCATCGAAATGCATTCTCCAGAAATTATAATCCGGCATCGGAGGTTCATATTGCATCTCGGCCCAGTCTACCAAAAAGTCCGGCAGCGCCTTCGACTTGATGGCATCTCGTCTCTCATATGCCGGAGCGTACGGAGACAACTGGATGGCCCATTTGGCTACCCGGCCGCTAGCGTCCTTGCAACCGATGATCTCGGCCAGAGGATCCTCGCACACCACTGAGATCGGGTGTTCTTGAAAGTAGTGCTTGATCTTGGTCACTTCCATGTACACTCCATACGCCATCTTCTGGTAGTGCGGGTAGTTCTTCTTGGATTCCGAGATCACCTCACTGAGGTAATACACCGGCCTTTGTATCAGCTTGCCCCCTTCTTCCCTCTCTACCACCATTGCCACACTGACTACTCGGTTGGTGGCGGCAATATACAGCAGCATAGGTTCCTTGGGTAATGAGGATGCCAACACGGGTGCTGTTGAGAGCATTCTCTTCAAATCGTTGAACGCCGCGTCAGCCTGCGGGGTCCAAATAAATGTTTTGCTTTTCTTCATCAACTGGTACAGGGGCAAGGCCTTCTCTCCAAGTCGACTCACAAACCGACTTAGGGATGCAAGACAACCAGTGAACTTCTGCACATCTTTGAGACGTACGGGCAATTTCATGCTCTCGATAGCACGAATTTTACCCGGGTTGACCTCAATTCCCCGTCTTGAGATGAGGAAACCGAGTAACTTCCCCGCCGGAACACCAAATGTGCACTTATCCGGGTTCAATTTCATCCGGAATCTTCTTAAGTTCTTAAACGTCTCCCTCAGATCATCTATCAGTGAGGCCTTTTCTTTCGTTTTTATGACTATGTCATCGACATAGACTTCGGCATTCCGGCATATCTGGTCGTGCAAACACTTTTGCATGCACCTCTGGTATGTAGCACCAGCATTTCTCAAACCGAAAGTCATAACACGATAGCAATAAGCCCTATAAGGGGTAATAAAAGCAGTTTTCAATTGATCATCCGGATTCAAAGGTATCTGG
This sequence comes from Poa annua, assembly GCA_026929855.1. Taxonomy (NCBI): domain Eukaryota; kingdom Viridiplantae; phylum Streptophyta; class Magnoliopsida; order Poales; family Poaceae; genus Poa; species Poa annua. The sequence continues at coordinate 27,108,914 of CM049428.1, read as the reverse complement.
TGAAAACCAGAATAGGCATCTAAAAAAGTCAAAAGTTCACTCCCGGCAGTGGAATCTATCACTTGATCTATCCGGGGCAGTGGAAAGGGGTCCTTCGGGCATGCTTTGTTGAGGTTGGTGAAGTCGATGCACATGCGCCACACCTTAAGCAGGAGGGGATCATCCTTCTTCTTCTCTACTAGGACCGGATTCGATATCCAATCCGGGTGCAGCACTTCCATTATGAATCCGGCGGCCAGCAGTATAGCCAAATGCTCCATGACGGCAGCTCTTCTTTCATCCGAGAGGCGCCTAGTCGGTTGCTTTACCGGCTTCGCGTCCGGTCTAACAAACAGAGAGTGCTCAGCCAACTCCCTCGGGACACCTTGCAGATCGTCACTTGACCACGCAAAAGCATCCCGATTCTCACGGAGGAAGTCGACGAGCTCGCCTTCCTATTTGCTGTCCAGGTTGCTGCTAATGATAACTTGGCGCTCCGGGTTGCTGGGGTCCACACCCACCTTCTTGGTCTCCTTGGGGGGCTGGAATGATGCACCCTGCTCCGGGTTCACCATCCCGGGCATTCCGAGTTGGGAGGTCTTGGCCATCGCCACCACCTGCTGGATCCTCTTCTTTTCTTCCGCGATCACCAGGGACTCAGCTAAGCATGATCCCGCCGAGGCACATTCCATGGAGCGCTTGTGGTCTCCCGAGATGGTGATTACACCGTTAGGTCCCGACATCTTCATCTTCAGGTAGCCCATGTGAGTTGAGATCATGAACTTGGCCAGGGCTGGCCTGCCGATCAGTGCGTGATACGGGCTTTCGAGGTCCACGACCTCGAATTCCAAGCTCTCGGTTCGGCAGTTCTCCCGGGTTCCGAATAGCACTTCAACCCAGATTTTTCCCATGGGTGAGCAAGAGACTCCGGGCACAATGCCGTGGAAGGTCGTCTCGGTAGGCAACAAGGTGTTCATGGACACCCCCAGCTTCAGCATCGTGTCCTTGTACATGATGTTAATGGCACTGCCATTGTCAATCAGAATCCGGCTGAAGCGGACATTGAGGTTTGGTCCGACAAAGGTTGGGTCCACCACCAAGGCATACGCCCCCGGCTTAGGCATAACCCTGGGATGATCCTTCCGGCTCCATGTGATCTCCATCTCGGACCAGTGCAAGAACTTGGGCACCGCCGGGATCACCGCGTTCACCTCCAGGGCACGCTGTCACACACTCCTCCGGTCAGTGGGCTCAGTCACGAAGACCACATAGCTTTGATGTGCCTCCCGGTAGTTGCCCTGCTGCTGTCCGGCTTGGTTACTGGGGCCTGCATCATTGTCGTTCTGGGTGTGCACCACATTCACCGGCCGAGGTGGGGGTCCTCGCTGTGGCTGATTGATCCGGATCGCGTTGGCCCCCGATGTCGGAGGAGGGGGTCTCGGAATGTTGGGCCGAGATGCCGGAGCACTCGGCCGAACAACTCCCGAGCTGCCCTCCTGCAATGTGCGCTGATACCAGCTGCACTGCCGAGTAGAGTGGTTTGCTGGCTTGTTGGCCTCCAGGGTATGGTAGCAGCATGGCTTGTTCAGCATCTCTTCATACGTCAGGGGCTTCTTTTGTTCCACCCAAGTCTTTTGCACTTCCTGACTCTGACCCCAAGCCGGGCCACTTTTCTTTTGACGCTGACTGTTGCCGGCATCCTCTTGCTCCCGTGTCACTGCTGCGATGTGCTGTGCGGCATGATGGTACTCGGGGTGGTTCCTCTTCTGGCCGAAATCTTGGCGATCATGGCTCCTGCTTGATCCCGAACGCTGAGGTCCCGCATTCCTCCTGTTGGAGTCACCGACATCCACCAGGGGTTGCATGGGGTCTCCAAGCGTGTAGGTATCGGCGATGTGCATGGTCTCTGCCAAGGTCGCCGGCATCTTCCTTTGCAATTTCTGCCACAGCATCGAGCCATGCCGGCATCCTTGTGCGAACCAGGAGATGGCCTGTGCCTCTACCACTCCTTCGCAAGAATTGCGAATATTGCTCCACCTGGTAAGATACTCCCGGTCAGTCTCGTTACTCCTTTGCCTACAGATGGCGAGCTGTTGAGGCCTGTTTGGCCTCTTCTACGTGCTGGTGAAGTTGCTGATAAATGCCTCCTCGAAATGTAACCAGCAGTCTATGCTGCCAGTTCTCAAGTTGTTCAACCAGATTCGAGCAGGTCCTTCCAACATCTGTGGTACGTATCGTACCGCCCAGCGTCTGTTTCCACCGGCTATGCTTACTGCAGTTACATAGTCGGTTAGCCAGTCCTTCGGCTTCTTGCTGCCGTCATAGGTCTTAGCACCCCGGTTGAGCTGAAAATTCCGGACAGGCGGCTCCCGCATGATCCGGGGTCCAAAGCAGGCAGGTCCCGGAGGTCCTTGCTCTTCCACTAGCTCGGATTGGTGAATTCGGTCGAGCCGGAATCTGGCATCTGCCGGATTCAGCTGTCTGGTTCCTATCCGAGATCCCAAAGGATTCTCATCGGGCTGGTATCCGAGCTGCTACAGTCTTGAGTTGCCATCGTTGAGCCGGTCTTGTGCCGGGATCACAGCCTGCTGCGGGACAGAGGCGGCCTCCCTTCGCGGGTTTCCCTGAACATGAGGAGGGTCCCGGGGTGGATTACCACGGTTAGCCGGGTTATTGTTTCCTACACCCAGGTTGCCACCCTCACGGGTACTTCCCGCCTGCCCCGAGTTACGCTGCCCGGCTTGCTGGATGCCGGCAAAGGCCGGATCATAGGCCTGTAACTGCTTGTTCTTCCCGGAACCCCGACTCCGGCTCCGGCTCTTGCTCTTGCTCTTGCTCTTGCTTCTGCTTGGATGCGGGGAAGAGGCCTCTCCGTCCGATTTCTGGCTATTGGGTCTAGCTGAGTGCACTTGGGATCCTGCCCCGGGGTTCTTCTTCTTGAAGGCCTGATTCTGACGGTTGGCCTCGATCACCAACTCGTTCACCCGCTCCTTTGCTTGCGTAGAGCCTCACCGGATAACCCTACCAACTCGGCCATGGCGGCTTCGGCAGCCCTAAGAGTTTTCGCCGGCGAGCTGTACACGGGCTTCCCCGCCGAGATCAGGCTTCCCGTGTGACTGGTTGCGGCTCCACCCGCCAACTCATCATTCACCATTCTTCCTTTCTTGCGCAGTTCCGCGATGCGCTTGTCCCGGGAGTCTATTTTAAGGAATCCGTGAGCTGCATTGTACTCCCGGAGGCTAGCATTGAGCTCGCGACGGATCTCGGCGATCTCCTGTGCTTCAACGAGTAGCAACCTCCGCTGCTCCTCCAAATCAGCCGAAGTGGCCTGGGTGTCTGCTTCAGCAGTTACAGGGACAACCAACTTGGCCACCAGACCCGAGAGGTGATCCGGGCGACGTCGTGGCTGGGACGGTTGTGGATCGTCATCTCGGGCCGCACCTCTTTCCTGAGGAGGTTTGGCCAAACGGACGTGGCTGCTCCCGGCATCACCGTCAGCGTCTTGGTACTCCTCCTCGGTTGCCCCGACCATCATCACCGCGACGGAACTCGGGGAGTGACCGGCACGCAGACCCTGAGTAGCGCAGAGCATGGGGGGATCCTCAGCTTCCAGGACCACGTCCGGGTAGCTACAGATAACTTCGGTGGCGACGTAGGTGGTGAAACCACCAAAGTTAATGAGGCATCCGTTCACCGGAAAGGGTCTGTTCCGGAAGCATCCTGCGTTGTCGCTGACGAAGTCCATCTCACCCAGCCTTACGACAAGGCCAGAGAGAACCCGAACGTCGAAATGAACGGGGGAGCCCGTCCGGATGTGTACACCAGCCAACGCCTCTGTCAGCCCCACGGTGGGCGCCAACTGTCGTGGTGGTGTCACGGCAGATGCCATAGGATAGCTAATGTGTGGGGCCGATGGACGTTGGTGGATCCGGGGAGGGATAGCGAGCTGAATAGCCCACACGGGGAGGATCCCGGTATAACCGAGATCTCCCAAGAACCAGAAACAAGAGCAGTACGCTAGAGGGAAGATCTAACAAACGAGAACAAATGCACGAAGGCACTCAACACACAGACGATATACCCAGGTTCAGGGCCCTCGTGAGGAGGTAACACTCCTACTCCTGCCTTTCCTCTCTATATAACTGTGGTATAAGGGCTACAACTTGCTCTTAGATCTCTCAAAGTGAAGAGCACAAAGAACTAGATGAACTCAAGGTATGAAGAAGTAAATGCTCTAGGAGTAAATGCAACTACAGCTTTGGCTCCCAAGTTGGTCTCTCTTCTACAGAAGCAGTTATGGCGCCTTTTATAGAGTTCCGGCCAGGAGGGCCGGAAACCCTAAACCGACTTGACCCCACCGGACAGGCCTAACCGGCATGTCGTCACCGGCTAGTGCGACCTAGTCGCCGCGCTATCCGGCGTAGCCCCTTCGTCATCATCTTGGCAAGGACAGCAGGCGCCGTCCTGGAACATCATTGTCCCCCTGTCAGAGACAAGACATGTCTTGGCCCATCCCGGATAGCCTTTTCCGGATTGCCGGGCTAGGCAGGTCGTGTCTTGTCATACCGTTGTCGTACCGGCTGACGCGCTTCCGTGTCAGGCGGGAGGTGACCATGCTTCCGTGTCAGGCGGGAGGTGACCATGCTTCCGTGCCAGACGGAAAGGTACTTCCCCCCGCATCAGGCGGGAAAGCTTGCTACAGACCGTTGACGGCCTACCGGGGTCCCTCGTGCCGGTTATCTTCTTGCTCGACCTCGTGAGTCCTTCCTGCACAAGTTCAGGACCGAGATAGATGTTCCGGTTAGCACTTACCCGGATTGCCTATCCGGTAAAACCGAATACATCTCCTTCCGGGAGTCTCTTCGGAGCCCAAGACCCGAGATCCTTTCCGGAGGCATCCGAGTTCGTCCCCGGATGAGTATCTCTAGGCCTAGCCTCCCGAAGATGTCTTAGCCTATCAGCAAAGACATCTTCGAGAAGCTAGTTCTTAGAGGAACCACCCGCTGATGCTTGTGCTGCCATTGTGAAGGCTGTGGGTGTCTATTTATAGTTGCTAGAGCTGACCCTTGCGCCTGCCAGGAGGCACTTTGCACTCTACCAGCGCTCAAGGGTCAAGTTGCCCCTTCAGCACACAGGAGGTGTCCCTTGCTCTCGCCAAAGGTCAAGTACTGTTGGCACATTATTGAATTATTCCGGGATCTGCCCCTACCCGGGGGGCAGCCCCCCGACAAAAATCCTAGGTCGCCACCCGAAGCACACGGGGGCTGCACCTCACAGGTCACACTTGAAAAGCCTAGGCCGCTACTCGAACCACTAGGGGGCTGCGCCAAACAGGCGCAACTCAAAAATCCTAGGCCTCTACCCGACTTACTCGGGAGATGCGCCGCACAGGTCAAGTCCAAAATCCTAGGGCGCCACCCGACGCACTCGGGGGCTGCGCCTCACAGGTCACACTTGAAAATTTCTAGGCCGCCACTCGAATCACTCGGGGGCTGCGCCATACAGGTTTCACCAAAGAAATCCTAGGCCGCCACCCGAGCTAGTCGGGGGCAGCGCCATACAGGTCAAGTCCAAAACCCTAAATCGCCACCCGATGCAATCGGTAGCCGCGGTACACAGGTCTCACTTGAAAGAATCCTATGACGCCACTCGACTCACTCGGGGGCTGCGCCACACAGGTTCACAACGCAGGCTTAGGTCGTCACCCAAGGTACTCGGGGGCTGGCCACACAAGTCAAAACAGAAGCAAATACTCGCACAGTAATGAAAAAAAAATTTACTCGTTGCTCGAGAATTCTTCTAGTGTCATATACTGTCATTTACATTGGCATAGTCACCACATTGACTAACCCTATACAGCAGAAGAAAACCACTCTTATTCTGCAGGCTCGGCCTTCGGCGCTCCGAGTGGGCCAACAAGACGCTCGCTGTGCTTCTGCATCTGCTCAATCATCTGGCGCGCAGCCGCCAGGGTATCGGCGTACTCGGCATCGCCAGGCAGTCCACCCATCAGCCTCTCCAACGGAAGGTTGGGCCGATGCAGCCGAACGAACGCCAGAGCCGCATTCGCCCCGGCGACAAGCTGTGCATGGACGATTTCCTTCAGAGCATCGCCGTCACGGAACCTCTCGAGCAAGGTGGATAGCCCATGCGGCTGCCCATTATGCGGGAAGTAGACACGGTGGATGTGCCACAAGGTCTTCCGGAAATTCTCCAAGAGGACAGCCACACGCCAGGTTCGGTCGAGCATGCGGGCAAGGATGCATCCTCGCGACTTGTTCACCCAGAAATGGCGAGCTTCGAGGGCGTCGCCAGACGCCTCCCGGGTAACACGCTCTTCAACGCGGTCCCGCTCAGCCTCCAAATCTGGGTTCACGTCTGCATGCACAAGCTAGAAGTCAGAACCAGCAAATTTCAACAAGGACAGGCAGCCGCAGAAAGTACCAACCTTGAAGCTGCCGACTGATGAGATCGATCTCCCCAATCAGAAAATCTTCACGTTGGGAAAAACCCGCAGTCGGATGCGACCTGGAGCGCTGCAAGAGCAGCTCGGTATTCTTCAGTGTAGCCTCAAGCTCAATCACCTTATTCTTCTAGTAAGTGATTATGCGCTGGTCGTTCGCACTTCGCGGAGGGGCCAGAGCAGCTTGGCGACGACGAGCACCGGAAGAAGATTCCTCGCCACTCGGTCCAGCCGCAGAAGCGGAAGACGTGCCGCCGCGCAAGTTAGTTTGTCATGAACGTGCAAAATCAATGCCAGTACACGACTGCTCAGCCAAAATCAATGATGGGAAGAAACAATCAATTTCAGCCAAAATATTGTCAAAGGCCAGAAGACCCGACAAACCATCAGTCAGCAATAATTACAAAGCAAAAGTTATCAGTACATAAAAACTGCGACTGCTAATCCCCTACAACTACTCTTGGGCAACAGACTCCGACTGCGAGCGACTCTTCCGAGCAGCAGCAGCCCCAGTCGCCTTGGCCAGCGCCCTCTCGAAGGTGGCCACAAGCTTCACAGCTAGCTGTGTGGCCCGCACTTTCACTCCGCTCAAGGACGCGGTCCGGCCATCAGGCTTACGGGGGAAACCACTGACGACCTTCTCGAAGTCACCCTCAATTTGGTGGCCTAGGAGGAGCTAGAAGGTGAGCTCGGAGCCGCGTACCGTCTGCGCCCGAGTGAAGTCGGCGAGGGTGGTCGCGTCATCCTTAAACGAAGCAGCAAGGGTGTCCACGTCAGGCGGCGGCGAGTCGTCTGGGAAGATGTTACGGTGCACCGTCGTAAGGGCTCCTGTCGACTTCTTCAGCGCATCTGCGGACTTGCTCAGAGCATCAGACGCATACGCGCAGACACGGTCCAGGAAGCCGACAGTCGTCGCCAAGTCAACGGTGTCACTCGACGAGCCCTCCTCAGGAGCTCCACCGCATGTCTTTGTGCGAAGAAGTCAAACATCAGACAAGAGCAAAAGCAAAAACACAGTAGGCATCAAGCCGAAACTTACCCCCAAGAGCACCGGCGAGTGAAAGGAGGTGGTCGACTTGAGTCTTCTCTTGGCCAACCCGCACCCGCTCGCGCTCCTGGAACTCATGCTGAGCTTTCTCAAGATCAGCCTGAGCCTGGAGCTTCACTTCTAGCTCAGCAACCCGCCCAGTAGCCTGGTCCAGAGAAGCACGCAGCTGGTCCCTCTCCTTCTCCAGGCGAACATAAGCCGCGGCTGCATCTAGCATCTGGCGATAGTACGGCTGAAACAAAAGCAAGATCTTAATAAAGTTGTGGGCGACTCTACTAGTCACCCACACCTTCGGGGGCTACTCCCATCGGGAGCGCTGATCGCGCACCCGATGAAAATCCAAGACTACAAGCTAAAAATACAAGGGGCTTACGTGGTCCAGGAGGTCGACATATTCCGAAGGCGGCGGAGGAGCGCGACCCGAAGACGCAATGACAGCAGGTTGCGTGCGCTCCTCAACTGCCACCCGGGTCACCAGCACGGTCGAAGGGGCGGATGTATGCTCTACCTCACGATGAGGAGAGTGGACATCGCTAGAACGACGGCTGCAGCAACAGTACAATGACCAACTGCAAGATTGGAACTACAAAAGACAACTCGAAGTCGACAAGGTACTAACCTGGTGGTCTCGAGTTCATCATCACTCCCCAAGGAGATGGACGGCAGCCACGCGAACGCGCGCGGTGGCGCGGAGCTGACAGGGGGAACAACCAGAGGCTCGCTCCAGCCACCTGGTGACCGCGCACCCGACGACGTCGCGACGACTTCCTCTGTGTAAACTACCGCACCCCTCGCAGGCGACGAGGCAGTCGCAGAGTCACCGCCGCTCCAGCGCTTCTGCTTCTTCCGCGCGGGTTCCTCGTCGTCGTCGTCATCCTCCACTTCGTCGTTGGGGGAGACAGCGGATGGAATCTCATCATCATCATCATCATCATCATCATCATCATCATCGACGAATTTCGGCTCGTCGTCGGGTCCGTTCTCGGGGAGAGGAGGAAGGCTGATCAGCAGGGACCGACCCTGAAGCAAGTAGACGCAAGTCGAATCAAGAAGCAAGTAGACGCAAGTTGAATCAAGAAACAGAATAACAAGGAGAACAAGTCAAGAACTTACCTCAGGAACGGGGTTCGACGCCCCGTAAGCAGCAACCGGGCACTTGACATTGCTTGTATCCGCGACTCGGAGGTTGGTGATGGACCTCACCTTAGCTTCCACCTCCTCATTGTCAAGTGGCTCGGTGCTGACGCCCTCGACGGCCCACATCGGGTGGGGCCGAGCGCTGAGCGGCTGCACCCGAAGACGGAAGAAGGTGTACATCAAGAAGACGCCACCCGCCTCACGCCCAAGGGTCTTGGTGAGATCGCGCAACAGGCCCAGCAGGGGCCGCGCGGCTTCCTTTTCCCCAGCAGTCAGTGGGTGCGTCCAGGCTTGAGTTTTCTGCAGCCCACGTCCACTGTCGAATGCCGCCAGGCCATCCTGGCTCGACTGGACGTAGAACCACCTCTTGCACCACCCCTGGACGGAGTCCGACTTCTTCATCTGGAAGTACGCGGTGTCACCGCGCACTTGGAATCCGAAGCCGCCCACGGGGAAGGGCAACCCGCTCTTCCCAACGTTCTTGCGAACGAGGAAGAGCGACTTCCACAGCGCCCAGTGGGGCGCGACACCCAGAAAGCACTCGCAAAGCACAATGAAGCCCGCGATGCTCAAGACGCCATTGGGGGTCAGATCATGGATCTGAACCCCATAGGTATACAGGAGACCGCGCACAAAATCATGCAAGGGAAACCCGAAGCCCCGCGGAAGGAAATCCACGAAGCATACGCGTTCCCCATCGCGGGGTGTGGGATAAACTTCTTTGCCAGGAGCGCGTACCTGGACTTGATCAGCGGGAGGAAGGAGACCTTGCGCGCGGAGGAGTTCGACCTCCGCTTTCTTCACATACGACCTCTGCCAGTCGCCGTCGGGCTTCTTCATCAACCCGGCTTCGTCGGCGGCGGCGGAGGAACCGGCGGCACTCTTCGGCTTGCCCATGGCGTCGTGGGGCAGTGAAAGGTGCACGGACAAAAGGCACGGAGCTCTAGTGAGGGCGAGAATGGAAGAAGGCAGAGGAAAGGAGGCGCGGACGAATGGAGAAGACGATGCCCTCGCGCTGCGGCGCAGTACTTATGCCTCAGCTAAATCAATCTCAGCCCTCCGTCGCGCAGCGGTTCAGAGCACCTTCATCCTGCCGTCCACGTGTCAAGCAAAGAGGCCAACCGTCGCCGCCAACTTCCCCCACTACGCACGAGAATCGAGGCGTCATCATCGTGCGCGAAAATTTTGCGCCCAGTTCGGAGACGTGACAACTGCTGACCGCGGTCAGCGCTGCCAGTGAGCCCCGCCATGTCACGTCCCATCGGGTGCAGAGGCGTGCAAGGAGACGTCAGCGGTGACGTCGTCAAGCCAACGGCTCCAAACAAACTGAAACTGCGTGACAACTCGAACGCAAGATTCGAGTGGTAAGCTTCTAAGCTGAAACAACATAACAATACACAGTCCAGGAACCCAAAACATCTATTCGGGTGACAAAGGAAGTTGAGTCAACTCCAGCAGCCGAATCAAATGTACATGTAAGCCAACGGGCTGAACAGAAGCACGCTGCACAAGAAGAGGACAAAGTAATTCGACTACAAAGATTAACTCCCATCAGGATAGGCCGGTTCGACTGAAGAAATCGAGTTCAAGCTCAAGATCAAGTAATCCAATGGCGCGTCCAGGAGGAGGAAGTCCTTTGCCCGACGCTGCGCTTAGACCAAGCACTCGGGGGCTACTGACGTGGGGCTACCTTTCGGCTAGCCCACCGTAAGGCTACCTTGGCCGCGCCAAGCATGGAAAGGCCCATTGAAGGCCCACTAGGGGTACCACGTATCCTAGTCAAACTCGGTTAGGTCTTGTAACCTGCCATATCTGTACCAACCGCCCGAGACCTGGCTGCCTATAAAGCCAGGAGGGTTGCCCGTCCTAGAGGACACGCTCATAGCCACCACCACAAACCCTAGCGAGATCGCAATCTCGCCATTGTAATCGCTACTCGCATCAATAATCAGACAAGCAGGAGTAGGGTGTTATCCTCCGGGAGCCTGAACCTGGGTAAAACCTTGCTTGTCAGCCGTCGTGATCACCAACACCTCTCTCTCTCCCCATCAATCAACCCGGGGTGCACAACCCTGGGATTTGTCGAGTTACCACCTCGTCATCGTCTCTACACGGTTCTAGGGAGCAGAGAAAGGTGTCAGGGAGGTGCGCCCTTTCGAGTGTACGCAGATGAGAGAAACAAGAGGGGCAGGGGTATACCGGACTCGCCGGAATTGAAGGTGAACGACGGCGGCCGAGGCAAATCGGCGAGCTCAATTTACTGCAGCCTGGTGGCGTAAGAAGGCGTGCGAAATGGGGAAAATGAAGGCGGGGCTCGGGAATTAAAGGCATTGGTCAGCGGAGCTCAGGGGCGTGCCGGACGTGCGGAAGTGGCGACGTGACACGACGTCGTGTCGTGGGCGCAGGGCGGTTGGAGGAAGGGGACGACTGACTGGTGGGGTCCCCGCGTCAGCGAGGGAAGGAGAGGGCGGGCGCGCTGGGCTGGTGCTGGGCCGCTCCGCGTCGCCCGGCGCGGAAGGGAAGGCTGGGCCGGCTCAGGCTGGGCCGGCTCAGGCTGGCCCGGCTTATAATTTTTTTTTGTTTCTTTTTTCCTTTTTTTCTTATTTCTTTTATATATTTTATTTTATTGATCCAAATGACCTCAAACCAATTTCTAAAAATGTGTAAAATCCATATATTTCTGTTAAAACATTCAAACACGTGTTTTAAATACATTTCAAATTACAAATTTTCAATTAACATAATTTGACACTCTTTGTAGGATTTAAAATAGAGTCTTAATAAACGAATTTGTGTCTTAATAAATATTAAGAAACATCTCACAAATACATATGTTCAAAATAAATCATTCTAAACCCATTTTTGAAAATCAAACACTTGAATCAATTCTATATTTTAAAATCTAGAGGATATTCCAAATAGTTTTGTCACGATGAATATTGACCCAGGGTTTATTAAAATCCAATTATAATGTTTTTGAATTGATTAACAAAACATTTCTGAAGTAGACATCCTTTAATTAATATAAGGTAAATAATTATTTTAGAATATTTATTTTTAGCTTATCATCTCGTGTTTGAAATAAAGTTTACTTGTTTCCATTAAATTCTTAAAACTTTTGTATAATTCAATATAATCCTTTTTGTTTAGTTTTCTTGGCATTTGATGATTTTTTTCATAATAAGAAATAAAAGTTTTAAATTTTAGTGATTTGTGAACATTTCAAAATTTTGGGATGTTACATGTAAGTTCCCTACTTTCTGCTGTTTTTTTTCATAAAATTACTTAACGAAATATTCTCGGAATTGGACAATTTTTTTCCTAGAATTATTTTTGAATTATGAACGTTCCAGAAGACCGAAGACGACACGAAGTGGGGCACCGAGGCGCCGCCACCACGTGCTCGCGCGGCAGGGCTTGGACCCACGCGAGCACCAGGTGAGGGGTCATCGGGCCTCCACCGCCTTCGCCCTTTCGCCTACTTAAAGCACCCAAAAACCTAAAAATCGCACGGTGTTCATATTTTCCTCCACGGGTCCCGAGCACCGCCGCCATCGCGGACAAGTTTCAGGGGGGGGGGGGGTCAGAAGTTCCTGTTCACCATATGACGAGGGTGTAACTCGACAAATCACAGGGTTGTACACCCCGGGTTGATTGAGGGGGAGAGAGGAGCGCTGGTGATCACGACGGCTGACAAGCAGGGCGATTTGCCCAGGTTCAGACTCCCGGAGGATAACACCCTACTTCCTGCTTGTCTGGTATTGATTGCGAGTTGAGGTTACAATGGAGAGATGTCGATCTCGCTAGGGTTAGTGGTGGCGGCTATGAGCGTGTCCTTAGACGAGCAACCCTCCTGGCCTTTATAGGTAGGCCAGGTCCCGGGTGAACGGTGCCGATGGTAATTACAGATATGGTAAGAGTCGTATGACCTAACCGACTAGCATTAGGTCACACGATACCCCTAGTGGGCCTTCCGCGGGCCTCTATAACCTTGGCGCGGCCCAGGTAGCCTCATCGTGGGTTAGTCGAAGAGTGGCCCCACGTCAGTAGCCTCCGAGTGCTTGGTCGAATCGTAGAGTCGGGCAGAGGACTCCTTCCTCCTGGGACGCCGCCAGGTTGCTTGTACTTGAGTTTGGACTCGCTTTCTTCAGTCGAATAGCACACTCCCGATGGGAGTATTTTATTTAGTCGAACTCCTTTGTCTTACCTTTTGTGGAAACCGCTTCTATTTGGCTTGCTGGCTTACTTTGTATTGATTCAGCTGTCTGAGCATACTTGCTTTTCTTTGCCACCCGAATGATTGTTTCGGGTTCTCGGATCAGCACCCTGTCCTACTTGTTTGTTTTCAGCTATAAAGCTTACTACTCGAATCATGCGTTCGAGTTCTCTCACTGATCGGCGTCGTGCCTTGCTGACGTCAGTGATGACGCTTCATAGCACGTCTCTATGCCCGATGGGACGTGACGTAGCGGGCCCCACTGTCAGTGTTGACTGTAGTCAGCAGTTGTCACTTATTTCCGATTTGGGCGCGAAGATTTCGTGGCATGATGATGATGCATTGATTCCCGTGCGTAGTGGACGGAGTGGGCGGCGACGGTTAGTCTCTCCGTACGACACATGGACGGCTGGATCTACTTGCTGTGAACGGTTTCTTCTCGAATGGCTAGGATGGACTGCTTGCACGGTATAAGTACTGCGCCGTGGCGCAACAGCAAGTCATCTTATCCAAGCGTCCTTTCCTCCATTCCTTGCGCCATTCTTGCCCTCATCCGAGCTTCTTGCCATTTGAACTCCCACCTTCCGTGAGCGTCCAACTCGATGGGGAAGTCAAAGGCCGCCGCCAGCGCCAGCGCTGCCACCGAAGCAGGGTTGATGAAGAAACCCGACGGCGACTGGCAGAAGTCGTCGGTGAAGAAAACCGATCTCGAGGTCCTGCGCTCGCATTGCCTGCTTCCCCCGACGGACCAGGCCACGGTACGTGCACCTGGTAAGGAGGTGTATCCCGCTCCTCGCAAGGGGGAACGTGTTTGCTTTGTGGATTTCCTTCCACGGGGCTTCGGGTTCCCTCTCCACGATTTTGTTCGTGGTCTTCTGTACGCCTATGGGGTTCAGATCCACGATCTGACCGCCAACGGCGTCTTAAGCATCACGAGCTTTATCGTGCTCTGCGAGTGCTTTTTGGGGATCACACCCGATTCGGCTTTATGGAAGTCGCTCTTCCTTGTTCGGAAGAACGTTGGGAAGAGCGGGTTGACATACCCGGTGGGCGGCTTCGGCATCCAAGTGCGCGGCGACACCGCGTACTTCCATATGAAGAAGTCGAATTCCGTCCAGGGGTGGCGGAAGAGGTTGTTCTACATCAGGTGCGACCAGGAGGGTCTGGCGGACTTCAACGGCGAGCGCGGCCTGCGGAAGACTCGCGCTTGGGCGCACCCGCTTGCTGAGGAGGAGAAGAAGTCTGCGAGGCCGCTGCTGAGCCTGTTGCGCAACCTGCTCAAGTCCCTAGGACGCGAGTCGGGCGGCGTCCACCTCATGGCCACTTTCTTCAGGCTCAGAGTTCAGCCACTCCGTGCTCGCCCCCACCCGATGTGGGCAGTCGAGGGCGTCAGCGACTCGCCACTTGACGACGAGGAGGTAGAGACCAAGGTGAGGGGCATCACTAGCCTTTGAGCCGCGAATCCTTGCAATGTCAAGCGTCATGTCGTCGTGTACGAAGCGGCGAACCCTGTTCCTGAGGTAAGCTTCTGCTTTTCTCTTACTCTCTTGGCTTGATTTTTTGATCTTCTGTTCCTCAATTCGACTTGTCCTTATTTGTTGCAGGGCCGCTCATCTCTTGTCATCCTTCCACCACTCCCCGAAAACGGTCCTCATAACGAGGCGACGTATGTCGAGGAGGAGGAGGAGGGTGACGATGAGGACCTTCTCCTCGAGTGACGAGGCGGATGAAGAAGAGGAGGAGGAGCCCGCGCGAAAGAAGTAGAAGATGCGGAGTGACGGCGACTCTGCGACTGCTTCATCGCCTGTAAAGGATGCGACTGCTGACTTGGAGGAGGCTGGTATGTCTTCCTCGGGTGCGCGGTCCCGGGATGAATGGGACGATCCCTTGGTTGCCCCTCCTATCAGCTCTGCGCCACCGCACGAGTTCGCTCGGATGCCCTCCATCTCCCTGGGGAGCGATGATGACCTCGAGGCCACCAGGTAAGTTGTCTTTCATTTTTGTTGCGTCGAGTTGTCTTTTGAGTTCCAGTCTTTGAGTTGAATTTTCTCTTAATCTTTCGCCAGCTACCGTTCTGGCGGCGTCTGCTCCCCTCTACGCGAAGTGGAGCATACGTCTGCTCCCCTGACCGAGCTAGTGACGCGGGTGGTGGTCGAGGAGCAGGCGCGGGCTGGTGGCTCCGTAGCGCCGAGTGGCACTGCCCCGGCGACTTCGGCGGACGTCGACCTTCTGGACCATGTAAGTCCTTGTTCTCGTTCTTGTTTTTCTGAAGTTTCATCGGGTGCGCGAACAGCGCTCCCGATGGGAGTAGCCCCCAAAGGTGTGGGTGACTTGGATAGTCGCCCGCAACTTTATAATTTCTTGCTTGTTTTGCAGCCCTATTACTGCCAACAGCTTGAGGCAACCGCTGCCTATGTTCGCCTGGAGAAGGAGAGGGATCAGTTGCGCACCTCTCTGGACCAGGCTACTAAGCGGACTGCAGAGTTGGAGCTGAAGCTTCAGGCTCAGGCGGAGCTTGAGAAAGCGTTGCACGAGTCTGAGGAGCGCGAACGTGTGCGGGTCGTCCAGGAGAAGACCCAGGTCGACCGCCTGCTCGCACTCGCCGGCACCCTTGGAGGTAAATTTTTCGGCTTAGCGCCTACTTTTGTCTTTGCTTGGTTTGTTTTGTGTTGACTTCTGACCTTTTCGTCCAGAGAAATGCAGAGGCACTCCTCCGGAAGGTTTGTCAAGTGACGACGACGACTTGGCCACCGCGGTCGGGTTTCTTGATCGCGTCTGCGCGTATGCCTCCGCTGCGCTGCAGAGGTCGACGGCGGCGCTGAAGTCGACGGGAGCGCTGGCGACTGTGCATCGGAGCATTTTCCCCAGTGACCCGCCGCCAACTGCCGTCGATGCCCTCGTGGCGCCGTTTGAAGACGACACGACCACCCTCGCTGACTTCACTCAGACGCAGACGGTACGTGGCTCCGAGCTCACCTTCCAGCTTCTGCTTGGTCACCAGATTGCTGGCGACTTCGAGAAGGTTGTTAGCAGCTTCCCTCGAAGGCCTGATGGCAAGAATGCGTCCCTTAGCAGGGTGAAGGCGCGGGCTACACAGCTGGCTGTGAAGCTTGTGGCCACCTTCGAGAGGGGGATCGCCAAGGCAACCGAGGCGGCAGCTGCTCGGAGGAGTCGCTCCCGGTCGGAGTCCGCTGCATAGAAACTTTGTAGTATAGGATTTGTTAGCCGTAGTAGGTTGTGCTTGAATCTGCTGCTTGTAATGACTTATATTTTGTCGGGTCTTCTTCATCAGTTGGTAGAAGGGCAGGGCCTTCTCACCCAATTTACTTATGAACCTGCTGAGGGCTGCGACTCGGCCATCCAGTCGTTGTACCACACGGAGTTTGGTTGGTGCTGGCATTGTGAGAATGTTCTGCACCTTCTCTGGGTTTGCTTCGATTCCTCTCGCAGAGACGAGATACCCTAGCAATTCTCCGGCTGCCACGCCGAATACGCACTTCTCAGGGTTCAGCTTGATTTGATATGCATCAAGCGCCGCGAAGACCTTGCGGAGGTCGGCGACTAGGGTGTCTTCCTTTCGGGTCGTAACTACGATATCGTCGACGTAGACTTGGACAATTTGCCCGATGAGCCCCTTAAGGCATGCTTGCATTGTGTGCTGATACGTGGCGCCATCGTTCTTCAACCCGAAGGGCATCGTCTGGTAGCAAAAGACGCCGTCGGGTGTGATGAATGTTGTTTTTTCTTCGTCTTCGACTTTCAGTCTGATCTGCTGGTAACCTGAGTAGGCATCTAGGAAAGACAGGCGCTCGCAGCCTGCTGTCGAGTCGATGATCTTGTCTATCCGCGGGAGCGGGAAATGATTCTTGGGGCAAGATTTATTGACTGCAGTGAAGTCGACGCACATGCGTAATTTCTTCGTCTTTTTCTTCTCTACTAGGACAGGGTTGGCGACACAGTCTGAGTCCTTAATCTCTCGGATGAACTTGGCGTGCAGCAGTCGGTCGATCTCCATGGTGATCGCGTCTCGTTTGGGTCCTGAGAAGCGTCTCATGGCTTGTTTGACGGGTCTGGCATCCTTGTGAACTTTTAAGGAGTGCTCGGCGAGATTCCTGGGTATTCCTGGCATGTCAGAAGGTTGCCATGCAAAGATTTTCCAGTTCTCACGTAGAAACTCGACGAGCGCGCCTTCCTATGCGGGGGTCAAGCTTGAGGACACTTTGACCGTCTTGCTGTTGTCGCTCGGATGGACCTGGTGAGTTGTTGTTGTTGGAAGTAAGCACGTATGGAAGGTATACGAGTTGTATACGGATCAGAATCCAAGTAGTATTGTGATTAGTTCTCCAACTCCTACTAGGTTTAGTTGATCAAGTGTGCTCCTATATATACATGTAGAAGCCCCTGTAATCTTCACCAGATTGTGCAAGAAAAGAAAAAGAAGAGTAAGGCTCGATATGAGCCTCTGGTCACCAAATCGTTGTTTTCGTGTGTGTCTGAGTAATACTAGCTGTATCGATCGACCGTACTGATCGGAGAGCTTGGTTTGCACGCACGTGTATCGCAGCGGATTGGAGTACGCACGTCTCGTCGGAAACTCGTCGTCGTCTACGTCGGAAAGTACTCGACGTAGAGGGGCAAATCCAACAAGTGGTATCAGAGCCTGGTCAAGCGACAACGAGGAAACGAAGAAGGAGAAGGCGGCGGTTGCGGCGAAGCAGGCGCCGGTGACGTCCGAAGGTAGCGGCAAGCCGCTCATGATGATGTCAAGAACAAGTTATGTGCCGATTCAGTATCCAATGTTGACCGACACAAATTATGTGGTTTGGGCCACGAAGATGAAATTCATTCTCCGGAACCTCCGTGTCTGGAAGGCTATAGAAGGCGATGGCGCGGTGGAGGACGAGGTTGACGATGGTGCCATGGCTGCTCTCTCGCAGTCCGTACCAGATTCCATGGTGATGATTCTTGCCAATTACGAGACGGCAAGAGAAGCGTGGGAAGCAATACGGGAGATGCGAGTTGGCGAAGATAAGGTGAAGCGTGCCCGTGCACAAGTGCTTAAGAGGCAGCTTAACAAGTTAGAGATGTCCAAAGGAGAAACAATCGCTGAGTATTCCGAGAAGCTAACGAACTTGGCAAGTGAGATTAAATCTCTTGGAGGAGCCATCACGGATACAGATATCGTCGAGAAGCTGTTTTCATCGGTCACCGACGAATTCACGAATATAATCGGGACGATCGAGCAGTTCAGCGATGTCACAAAGATGACGGTGCCTGAAGAGATTGGAAGATTGAGGACACACGAAGAGAATCAGAAGGGAAGGAAAGAGTCCAAGGACAATGGTGAGAAACTTTTGTATTCTCATGCTGATCTTGAGGCTCGACTTGCTAAAGAGCGAGAGAAAAGGAAGGATAAGCAACGCCCAGCGAAAAAGTACATCACTGAGCAGGATAATGATGAGCAAGATGATGATGAGCAAGAGGACGACGATGAAGAAGAGGAGGAGGAGGAAGTTTGACATAAAGAAAGTAAGGTGTCATAACTGCCGAGAACTCGGGCACTTCAAGTATGATTGCCGAAAACCAACGAAGCATAGGGCTCTCTTGGCCCAGGAAGAAGACGATAGTCCGATGCACCTGATGTGTGAACTGATGGACGAGGATGATCCAATTCTTCAAGCGGTGGCTAAAGAAACTGACACGCTTGTGGAAGAGAAAGTTTGCATTCAAGTTCCACTAACTCGTGTCGATGCTACTGACACGGGAGGTGATTCAAGAACTCATGCCGATAGTACTGGTATGAAGGCGTACATGGCGCCAGAAGTCCATGATGAGCGGCGTAGTGTCACGTCGAAGGAAAAAGATGTGAAGGCATACATGGTGCCAGAAGTCCATTATATGTGGCGTAGTGTCGCGTCGCAGGAAAAAGAAGAGAAGACGTACATGGCGTCAGAAAGCCATGAAGTGAGGCCCATGGTGTCACAGGGAAGAGTGAGGCGCATTGTTGCGTCATGGGGAAAACCTATCGTTATGGAAGAAAGAAGCAGCTTGCCCGGAGGTAGTCCAGAAAAAGGAGAAGAGGACAAAGCGAGTCCAGCTGGAAGTAGGCCGTCCAAGCTATCAGCTGATGACCAAGGAGGAGGTTCACCACATGAGGGGCTACGGTCAGAAGAAGTTCAAGGGGCGCCCAGCCCAGAAGACGGCATGCAGGGAACACAACAAGGAGTACATGTACCGCCAGGAACTGTTCAAGGGGAAAGAAAACACGCCGAGGAACTGACGAAATTTGAGGATACCGATACAATGGAGTATTGGCGTGAAGCATTGTCGTTGACAGAAGAGCGACAAGACGAAAGGGAGATGCATTTTGCACGGCTATATTTATTCAAGGTAATTATTCCGGAGATGAAGCCGATGAAGTACATAGAAGATTGCTTCAAAAGCACCGAAGCAAAGAAGACATTTGAAGACGTCGACAAGAAAGATTGATGCTGTAAAAGAGAAGATGAATCAACAAAAGCAATGTTGATGTCATGGAAGTCTCAAGGAACGACGAAAGTAATGTCGATGCTGAAGGCTGAAGCGGCGAAAGTACTGTCGAGGGTAACATCTACGCGAAGTGACTGGCGTATCTGGGGCCCAGGACGAAGTGAAGGTCGTGCTTAGGGGGGTGAATGTTGGAAGTAAGCACGTATGGAAGGTATACGAGTTGTATACGGATCAGAATCCAAGTAGTATTGTGATTAGTTCTCCTACTCCTACTAGGTTCAGTTGATCAAGTGTGCTCCTATATATACATGTAGAAGCCCCTGTAATCTTCACCAGATTGTGCAAGAAAAGAAAAAGAAGAGTAAGGCTCGATACGAGCCTCTGGTCACCAAATCGTTGTTTTCGTGTGTGTCTGAGTAATACTAGCTGTATCGATCGACCGTACTGATCGGAGAGCTTGGTTTGCACGCACGTGTATCGCAGCGGATTGGAGTACGCACGTCTCGTCGGAAACTCGTCGTCGTCTACGTCGGAAAGTACTCGACGTAGAGGGGCAAATCCAACAGTTGTGTCGTCGTTCGTGTTGAAGGCGGCATCCTTGGCTGGCTTCTTTCGGAGTGGAAAGACGGTCTTGTCATTGTCGGCTGATATGTCCTTGAAGTGCTCTTCGACCCCGAAGAACTCAGAGATCCTGCTGAACTCGCGGCCGCATCTGTTAGAGCGATCGAAGTCGCCACGCACCGTGATTACTCCTTTGGGTCCATGCAACTTGATCATCAGGTAGGCGTAGTGTGGTACTGCCATGAACCTGGTGAAGGTTGGGCGCCCTAGAATGGCATGGTATTGTGACTTCCAGTCGACGACCTCAAAGTCAATCGACTCCTTCCTGAAGTGCTCGGGTGTGCCGAGTATGACGTCTAGTGTGATCGTTCCCATGGGTGTAATTGCTTGCCCTGGTACTATGCCGTGGAAGGTTGTTTCAAACTCCGGCAGCTTCTCTGTCGACTCGTTCATCCATCTCAAGGTGTCGGCGAATATGATGTTAATGCCATTGCCTCCATCCATGAAAATCTTCTTCAGGTTGTAATCTCCGATCAGGGCTTCAACGACTAGGGCGGCGTGCCCGGGTCGAGGTACGTCTGTCGGGTGGTCTTCCCTAGAGAATGTGATTGGCGTCTCTGACCCTCTCAGGTAGTTTGGCACTGCACGTGGGCAGGTGGTAGCCTGAAGGACTTGGCGAGTGATGAGCTTCTGCGCCCTGTTTGAAGGGCGTCCCTTCTGTATCATGTTGAGCTGTCCTCGCGCGGCTGGCTACGCTTCGTGTGCCATTGGCTGGGCTTCTTGCTGCTGCTGTTGGGGGAAGGCTCCTGCGGCCTCTGTCGGGTTGTTGTTCGCGGGTGCTGCCTGAATAGCAAGTTGTGGGGCTGGATGCAGCGCCGACACGGGAGTAATGATATGCTGCATAGCCTCGTAGATCTTGCATGCTTTGCGACAATCTTTCAACAGGTGGTTGGCGCCCCATTTGCATGTTTCCGGGTTGCGGAACATGTGGTGCTTGCAAGGTTGTGCCAACTCCTCTGCTGGTGTCAACGTGCGTCTCGAGTCGCTCTTCTAGCCTCTGTCGTTGCGGCTGATGCTACTGCCGCTTCGGTTGTATTGTCCTGGGTCGGACTATCGACCTTGATCGCAGCTGTGGCTGTACTGGCGACCTTGATCATATTGTCGATTGCCATCGTGCGCATTATCACGGGGGGTTTGATATCCCACCGCTACTAGCTCGATCGAGTCGAGGTTGGTGAAACGTGGTTTCTTCTTCTGGCGTCCATCTCGCTAGTTACTTGTTCCGGCTTCGTTCTTCGGAGAGGTGTCGCGGACGTAGTCCTCTCCTTCGGCCCACTGGTTGGCTATCTTCATAAGCTCGATCGTGGTCTTCGGCTGGAGCCTACCGAACTCTTCGCGGAGGTCGCGGCGAGCGATGCCATGCATGAACACATCCATCACCCGGTCTTCTGAGACGGCTTCCATGGTATTGAGGAGAAGCGTCCAATGTTGGATGTACGACCGGAGCGACTCATCTCTTCCTTGCTTACATGCCTGCAACTCGATGTAGGTCGTCGGCCTTGCGTATGTTCCAAGGAAACTTTTGATAAAGTTATCTTGGAATTCTTCCCAGGTCTTGAATGAGTCCTTGGGTTGGCTGGTGAGCCACCCGCGTGCTGAATCCGTGAGCATGAGCTGGATGTACTGCATCGCCGTGGTCGATGTTCCGCCTTGACAGGTGCAGGTGATGAGGTAGCCTTCGAGCCAGACGCGCGGGTCTTGTTTCCTGTCGTACTCGGGTGTTCCTGTTGCCGGCTTGAAGCTTTTGGGCATGCGGGTGTCCCGGATGTTGACGCTAAAGCATAAGGCACCGCACGGCTCGAAGTCGCGATCGGCCTGGTCGTCCGGGTTCGCCGTGTCAGTCAAACGCTAGGCGCAGTTGCGGTCCACCGTCCTTTGCACGATGACATTGCGAAGGTCTTCGCCTGGTTGTGGCTGTCATACTGGCCTTGCTGCAGGGCCATCTAGAGCTGCCGGCTCTCGTGCTTGATGTTCTTGCGTCTCACGTGCCCGGCTGCTTGGCACCTTGTTTGACAAGGTGTCCTCGATTGCCTTCATGGACATGATATGTTGTTTGTGGAGAAGGGCGCGCGCGTCTCCCTCCGGCGGCTGAGTGAGCCGAAGGTATGTTTCGACTGCCATGATAGCCGCATTCGCCGTTTTGGGGACTGGTATCCCGTTCTCGTCCTCGGTTACGAAGGAAGAGTCGAGATTGCGGGTGACCCTGGCTCGATTTGCCTCCGTCATAAGGGGAATGCGAGCTCTGTGTCGCCGTCCTCCTTGGTTAACTTACGTGGAGGAGGTAAACGAGTAGGCAGCCCGTCTGGCGCTTGACGCGTCGGCATCCCTCTTGCGCCGGAGTAGCTTGGCTTTTTCAGCGCGAAGTCGCTCGCCTTCCTTGCGTAGCAAGTACTGGACTGCCAGCTGATCGTCCCGAGGTGCGTCGGGTGGTGGAAACGTACCGTCATCGACGTGCTTCATGGCTCTGATTGCCATGTCGCGCGTGATGGTGAGCCGCGTCACCTGGTCAGGCATGACCACCTCCAGTGGATATGCGGGTTCGTCGTTGCCTTCTGGAGGCACTGTGCCAGCCATGAAGACTTGCGTGGGGTAGACTTGGGTGGGTGTGTTTACGCTGCCGCTGCTGCTTCCGTCATCCGAGCCTTGCTCGGGATCAAAAAATTCTGCCACGTGATAGGCAACATAGCCGTCATTACGCCTTCTCGCGATCTTTATCGCGGTCGTGGAGGGTGATTTCGCAGTTGCCAGAGCGAGCGCGAATGGCTTGGGGAAGACTTGATCGGTCCATGAAGACGTGGACGACGCGGCTGTCGGCAGCGCGATCTTGGTCGCACGCGGGGGTGCGATCGCCGCAGTCGAAGTCGGAGCAGATCTTGGTTTCGGCAGCCGTGCGATCGAGATGGTCGAAGTAGACTCGATCTGCATGGCCGATGTCGAAGTAGTTGACGTAGTCGAGGTAGAAGCGGGTCGATCGGTCGGAGACGCAATCTTCACACTTGGGGCAGACGCGGCCTCCTTGGTGGGCGACGACGAGTGCGGCGCGATGATAGCCGATGCGGGTGTCACCGCCGCGCGTGGTGCGGTCGCCGTGGATCTGAGTACTCCACGACTGTCCACGAAGCAATGCATGGAACCAAAGGTGATGTGTATACCTTTGTACAGATCGGCGTACACCGAACGGCGTGCTGGCGGATGGAAGGCGAACTCGAAGGAGCCGAAGCGGATCGGACCCCGGGTGATGCAGACGTCGATCTTGTTCATGGATGGAGCCGGTGCGACCATGATTCCAACGCTCGTTGTTTCCCACAGACGGCGCCAATTGACGAGGGTGTAACTCGACAAATCCCTGGGTTGTACACCCCGAGTTGATTGAGGGGGAGAGAGGAGCGCTGGTGATCACGACGGCTGACAAGCGGGGCGATTTACCCAGGTTCAGGCTCCCGGAGGATAACACCCTACTTCCTGCTTGTCTGGTATTGATTGCGAGTTGAGGTTACAATGGCGAGATGTCGATCTCGCTAGGGTTTGTGGTGGCGGCTATGAGCGTGTCCTTAGACGAGCAACCCTCCTGGCCTTTATAGGTAGGCCAGGTCCCAGGTGAACGGTGCCGATGGCAATTACAGATATGGTAAGAGTCGAATGACCTAACCGAATAGAATTAGGTCACACGATACCCCTAGTGGGCCTTCTGCGGGCCTCTATAACCTTGGCGCGGCCCAGGTAGCCTCATCGTGGGTTACTCGAAGAGTGGCCCCACGTCATGCACCCTGCCGGGACGGGGATTGACCCCCGGAGCCATCTCCATCGACTCCACCGCCTCCACTTCGACTCCATGATGGTTTGTGAGTAGTTCCCCCATGGACTACGTGTTCTCGGCTGTATCTAGTTGGTACTCTCTCTCCCATGTACTTCAATACAATGCTCTCATGAGCTGCCTTACATGATTGAGATCCATAGATGTAATCTGTGTTGTGTGTGTTGGGATCCGATGAATTGTTACATTATGATCAGTCTATCTATATAAGTTTGTGAAGTTATTGTTGCTGCAATCTTGTTGTGTTTAATGCTTGTCACTAGTGCACGATTGGCATGATCTTAGATTTGATCTCTATATTTATTGCTTAGATTGTATCTACAAGTTGTATGCACATGTCATTGTCCGGAATTCGAGGCCCCAAAGTGACAGCAATTGGGATATTCGGAGGGAATGGCTGTGATGTGAGGATCACATGTTTTCACCAAGTCTTAATGCTTTGCTCTGGTGCTCTATTAAAAGGAGTACCTTAATTGCCAGTAGTTTCCCTATAGGCCCCGCTGCAAACGGGTTGGCAGGACAAAAGATGTTATGCAAGTTTTGTCGGGTGGTGACTCCCACGAAACAGGGGTGGTCACTTCCTGAAGAGCAGTTTGTGAAGGGGATTGAACACGGAGGTCAAGACCCTCGAGAGGCACGACGACGGTGCTCGCCGGACCTGGAGAGGAACACCCATGACAGAGATAGACATCGGCCCGTACCCAGGTTCACGGCCCTCAGGAGGAGGTAAACCGCTACTCCTGCTTGTTTGTATTGCGCTGTGGAGGATTACAGTACAACTGAGCTTGCCGAAGGCTCTCTTGAGGCGGTTCGTGCCTGGGGAGGGAAGTAATGGTCTTCTTCCTCCTCTAGCCAAAGGCTATTCTACTTGGCCGAGCTAGGGTTTACAAGTGTGCTCCAAGCAATTGGCCGACCCCCTCTATGGTGGAGGTCTTGCTCCTTTTATAGGCGCCGCAGGCATCTTCCTTGTGCTTGGCGTCCGAGGTGAGCTCCCACACGGCAGCGGCGTGGAGGAGTTGGAGTCCACCGCTGCGGGATCGTTCATGGACCCAGTCCATCGTCGATAAAGTTGGGCGCGGTGGCCGACAGGCTGCAGACCGCGCAGAACGGCTCGCAGGGGTTGCAGTCTCTGAGGTGGAGCCCACGATGACGATCTTCTTGGAGGGTTGCGCCGTCCAGCTGCTTTATCATCAGAGAGGAAGGTCCTGGCTGTCCTGGAGCAGATGACGCAACTTTATTGACTCCTTTATCACCAAAACGGCAAAGGGAGTGCCTGCGTCACTCTGCGGATACGGCAGAGGCCATGTGCGCCCTGCCGTACTTCCATGGCCGCGAAGCTTCCCCGCAGGCCCGAGGGGGCCTGTGGAGGGATTTCTGTTGACCTCCCGACAGGCGCATATCGCCTCGGGAGGGTCTCTTGAAGCGCAGGTCCTCTTCTGGCATTTGCTTCCTCTTCAGGCCCTCAAGAGGATTTCCCTCTCGAGGGTCTCTCCAAGCGGTGGCTTGGTCCTTAGTCGTTTCGTCTGATTAGCCCGCGAGCGAGGCCTGGGGAGAGTGGGCTCTTCATACCCCAGTCTCCACTGGGTCGACAGTAGCCTCCGGGCCCACGATGGGCGCGATTGAGCCAATGGGCGTAGGCGGAGCGTCGTGGGCCCAAAATGCCCGGCCGGTCCGAGCCACGCGGCACTCAGACGAGTAACGGTCCCGCACGATCTGGGGCGTGCGAGGTGAGGGTCCCACCACGCCCCGGTAACTGCCCCTTGAGGGGACATAAAACCCGAGCGCGGGAGCAGGGAACCGTTATTGCTTCCCATCCTTCTTGCAGAAGCCTCCACCATTCTCGAGGTCTCCGCCTTCGTTCTCTAGCGCTCTCTGGTCCTTCCGCCTCCAGCGACACCCTGAACTCCGGCAATGAGTCCCGCCAAGAACAAGGGCAAGGCCGCTGCGGGGTCCTCTTCCCAGGCGGAGGCCGCTGAGGTTGCGCATGGCGTGGCACTGCTTTGTGTGCGCGTCAACGACAAAGCTCTCGCCAAGGTCCGCTTCCTGGTAGCGGACCGGACGAATGAGAACGGCACCACCGCGCTCAAGCCCGCGGCGCACGGGAAACGCCCGCGAGGGTATTTCCCGATATTCCAGCACTGCCTTGCCGCCGGGCTGGTGACGCCATTCTCGCCGTTCCTGGAGGCGGTGTTGGCGTTCTATCAGGTCCTGTTGCTGAATCTCCACCCCAACTCCGTCCTCATCCTCGCCGTTTTCGCGTACCTCTACGAGGCGTACCTGGGCTTGGAGCCCACGGTGGGGCTCTTCCGGTGCTTCTACGCACTCCAGAACACGGCGAAGAACGAGCGCTCGGGGTGCGTCTCGTTCCGCATCGTGGACGGCATGGGGAGTGTCTACATCCCCATCTCGTGGAGCGACGGCAAGGCCGTCACCTCGGTGACGAAGAAGGTGGACAACTTCCGCCAGAAGTGGTTCTTCATCGGGGTGGAGAATCCCTGCGCCTTCCTCGAGGTCCCCGATGCGCCGCCCTTGAAGAACTCCTACTGGGGCAAGGCACCCTTTGACGGCGCGAAGAACGCGAGCCTGATGGGACGCCTGAGCTTCCTCCGCAAGGAGGGCCTCACGGGGCAGAGCATTGTGGCGGATTTTGTGACGCTCCGCATCGCTCCCCTCCGGGCAAACTCGGTGCCCATGTGGGTGAACTCCGGGCCGAACGACAAGATGCGGCTCCACCACGAGGACAATGACAAGGACGCCATCGACAACGTCCTATCTGCGCTCTTCATCAACCCGGTGGTGCCTGCCGCGGACCAGCTCCCTGTTACGCTCCAGCCCCTCCACCAATATAACATGACTGAGCGCATGGCCATTTGGAGGGGATGCCTCCGTTCACCCCGGCAGGCCAGGCGGGAATGGAGGTGTCCGTGCCGGCGGCGCGTGGAGCGGAGGAAGCGGATTCTCCCTCGGCCTCGGGAGCTGGGCTAGGCGAGGAGGAGGTCGCGGCAGGGGAGGTGTCCTTTTCGAGGGCAGAGCCATTTACTGACGACATTTGCGACATCTCGTCAGGCGATGATGACACCTTCGTGGTGGCGCCCTCGCGCCTCGTGGGGGGAGGAGGACGAGGAGAGGCAGGCCTCCGACGCGGAGGCCACTCCGGGGAGGCGCGAGCCACGCACCAAGGCGGCCATGGACCGCTCTGGGGCGAGGCCGTCCGACGTCCCCTCCAAGAGAAAAGCGGTGGCGCCTCCAGAGGGGTCAGGCGCCCAAACCACGCCCTCCTGGCGCTCGCCAGTCCTGGCGTGGGTCGAGCCCTACCGTCCGGG
The DNA here is from genome assembly GCA_026929855.1 of Poa annua. Classification (NCBI taxonomy): domain Eukaryota; kingdom Viridiplantae; phylum Streptophyta; class Magnoliopsida; order Poales; family Poaceae; genus Poa; species Poa annua. Next base: position 27,081,824 of record CM049428.1, on the reverse strand, counting down.
TAAGTGTTCCTGGCACTTGGTCGCTTGACTCTTGCTCTTTTTTGCTTTACCCTCTCTTGAATATTTTGTCTTGGGTCTTGCCAATGATCTTGTGCCTGCGAAGCGCCGAAAGCTTCGCAAGGCAGCAGATGTGAAGAGAGCCACGGCTGAGGCCGTGGCTGAAGAGGCCACAAGGCCTGTGGAGACGGCCTCCGTGGACCGTACTGAGGAAGGGCCTCTAGGGAAGGCGACCGCGCCTTGGGCGGGGGCTGTTGCGCCTCAGGCGGAGGAGGAGGTGCCTCGCTCAGAGGCCTCTGCGCCGCCTCCTAAGCCAATGGTGGTGGAGGCTCCGGAGGAGAGGATTGCCACTCCTCCTCGCGCTCCTACTCCTCCTCACGCGGTCACGCCCCCGCGCGAGCCAACTCCGGCTCGTGTGTCCACGCCTCCCGCGCAGCCAGAGGTCGAGGCGGGCCAGGCGCCGCCAGGTGTGGACGAGTCTGCAGGAGGGGCTCCTTCTTCTCCTCCTCATCCCGTGGTAGGGGATGATACCCAGGCTGGTGCAGGTGTCAAGGGGGCTGCTGACGCGGCCAGGGACGGAGTGCAGCCTAGCCCCCGAGCGCTCTCCGGGGCCCGGTTCTCGGTCCTCGACTCAGGGGCTGGGCCCTCGACAAGCCAAGACCTGGTCCTCCGCGGCTGGGACTGGAGCGCGGGGCACCATGAGGTCGCCTTTCGCCTCGTGAGGGAGTCCCTGGAGGGCTTGGAGGCGCAACTCGCCCTCGAGGACATACAGCTCGCTCAGCAGCGCGAGGAGTTGGCGAGGGTGTGGGCGTCCTTCAACACGGCCGTCGAGGCTCGTCGTCAAGATGACCTGGCGCTGCAGGCCGCGCGCGAGGAGTCCATCCGCTTTGCCAAGCAGATCCGCGAGGGGGCCATTTGTGATGCCCCCGAGCTTCTCGCGCCCCTCCAGGCGGAGCGTGACGCCGCTGCCGAGCTCCTGTCCGCGGTGACGGCCGAGCGTGAAGCCATGGAGGGCTTGCTGGCGCAAAAACGCCACGAGCTGGGCCATTTGGAGACTCAGCTCCTCTCCGCCCACCGGGCCGCGGAGGAGACCCTGGAGGAGGACTGCAAGGGCCTCGCCGAGCGCGAGCGGCAGCTGGCCCTCAAGGAGAAGGAGGTGCGGCTGCGCGACGAGCAGCGGCTTCAGGCCGAGAGCGCGCTCGCCACTCAACGCGAAGAGCTCGAGGCGCGCAAGGCGGACCTGGCCCAAGCGCTCCGTCAATATGATGAGATCGTCGCTGCCTAGAAGCGTGCTTTTGAGCTCTTTGAGCAGCGGTATACTGAGAAGAAGAAAGAGGCAGAGGACGCCCTCGTGGAGCGCGAGAAGCAGTACAGGCTGACCAAAGCCCAGGAGTACCGCGACTTGGCCCAGAAGCAGGAGGACCACTACAAGGCCCGGCATGCCGCCGATGCTCAGCGGATTGCTGCGCTTGAGAAGGCCAACTCCCAGCTAGAAACCCGCCTCAAGCGCGCCAAGGACAGTCGACGCCGGGCGGAGGAGGCCCGCAGCGAGGCCATCCACGACCTTAACACCCTGGCCAAGGACGTGGAGGAGCAGGTGGCCCCCACGATGGAGCAGGCGACGGAGGCTGCGGACACTGTCGCGGCGGCCCGTGCGCTCACGAGGCAGCGGGAGCGCATGTTCGAAGCGCTGGTCGCCCGGGGTAACGAGCTCGCCGCCCAGCTTGGCACGGATGCGCTGCCATGTACTTGGTCTACTTCAACCAGCTCTTATCGGTGCTCGAGGTCCCTGTCGCTGACCTCCGCGAGGTGATAGAGGACGAGAGTCGGCAGCTCTTGGGGGTGGTCGTTGACCGCATCTTCACCAACCTCAGGATCCTCACGCCAGGCTTCGACCTCTCCACAGTGACGGAGGCTCGTCAAGGCGAGGATGTGCGGCGGGTCTCCAACTCCCTCCGCGAGCAGGTCGACGCCTTCTGCAACCGCTTCAAGCATGCGGAGGCCGCTGCAGAAGATAGCGACGAGGAGGCTGCCTCTGCCGAGACTGAGGAGGGCGCAGTGGAGGAGGTGCAGGATGGTGCCGATTACGCCTGAGCCATTTGTTATTGCGCCCGGGCGCGCTTGTATCTGAAACAATTTTATGTTTAGACATTGGTGACTTTTGGGCATGTAATATATTCTTGTTTGCAATTTGCTTCTTGCTTGCTTGCCCCTCGAGAGGTCCCTTAGGACTTATCTTCATGTCTATTTGTTCTCTGCGTCGTTAGGACTCATCTCTTTGTGCCATGACTCCGCCACTTCGGTATGCTAGAGCAATGACTCTGCAAGGCCGGGGGGAGTTTAGGCCTAGGAGAGGTAAGAGCCCTGAGTCGCGATGCTCAAGTGCCCCCCTTAGACGTACGAGTAGTCCATGAAGTATAAGGGAAAGCAAAGTCGCTAGAGGGGCAAACGTGCGCTTGCGGGAAAAAACTCTCGAGGCACGGGTGCGAGACTTAGCTTATCGAGGCTTTTTCCCTATAGAAATTTTTTGCCTGGCGAGGAGTGTTGGGGATATATCAACTAGGGGTATAACCAGCATGGATCAATCCGGCTAGTCCAGGGTGGCCCAAAGGTGGTAAGGCCAAGGCCTGCCGGGCGGCCCAGATAGCTGACATGCAAGGAAGTAGGCGGACGGTCCAAGGAAGACGGAAGGCCTAAGCCCATCAAGCCACCGAGCCCAAGACGGAAGGCGGCAACTAAGACGGCTAGGTCTAGGACTCTGATTACTTGCCGGACAAGTACTTACCTTGTATCCTGGGGTCTGGCCGCCTATATAAGCCGGTCACCAGGAAGCCTTTAAGGCACGCTTGAAGACGCATCAAACACATTGTAACCTGTTCACGGCTATTGCCTCATAGTGAATTATAGCAGCACGTAGGATCCCGCCACCGCTGTGGGATCCGAAGCTGGGTAAACTCGCCGTGTTCAATCCCGTCCTCGACGACACCAACCTTCTTCCCCACAATCCATACGTAGGCTAGAGGACCCCCGTCTCCTATCAATTATGCCGATACCACGACAGTTGGCGCCCACCGTGGGGCATAAGGTTCCTGGCGTCACGTTCCAGGCGGGAACACTTGGCGGCGTGGGCAAGCAGATCGCCTTCGGTCGCGTCACAAGGTTTAACGACCATAGCTACGTCAACTCGGATGAGTCATGGCTCCCGGCGGACGACTACCTTATCGGATGCGCAATCGTGCCGATCGGAGGGATCGACGTCTTCATCGGGTACACGCCAGAGGCGTACGGCCTACCGCGTTTCTACAACCCCACCCACCAACCCTTCGACAAAGCAGTCGACCGGCAAGATGGATCTGAATCCGCCTTCTCCCAGGAGTCGGCCGAATCTGATTTCCACTTCGTCGGAGTTGTCGGACTGGGATCCGACTCCCAGCCGGAAAACAACGATCCTGAATCAATCCTCCCTGCTCTGCAGGAGGATGCGATGTCAGATGCCGGATCCAGATCTACCGTTCAAGTCAACATAGACTCTGACTCCGATGATGATGCTAGTCTCTTCGAAGAGAAGATCAAAACCCGCTTTTCCAGTGGAAATCCGGCTCCCTCAGAGGGTACAGCGGATACAGACATGCCTGACAAGCTGGCTATGATGGTTGTTGTCGGTCACGAGACAACCCCAGTTACTTCGGAAGCGCAAATCAAGCCGGCGGAAGAAGCCGGAGACACCACTGCTGGACAACTCATTGAAAGTTCCGACAAGGTGTGCGCAAAGAAGAAAACCGGCCTCGAGAAAGGCGGCAGCAGCAAACCCACGGATTTGCTCTCCGTCATCAAAGAAGTAGACGAGATCATGAATACTCCGGTGAACAAAAACACCCCACTCGACGAAGTGGAAGAGCTTAGGCTTAACATGCTTAAGCACTCTGACTTCCTGCGAAAAAGAGAGGAGCACGTTGAGAGCCTTGCGAAGAAGATCAAGAAAGAGCAGGAGAAGATGTCGGCCAAAACAAACCGGCAACTCTTCGAGGAGAAAAGGTCATCAAAAAACCGCCGTGGAAAAGAGCCGCCTACGCAAGCAACGACAGCGGCTCAAGACCTAGGGTTCGATTGGCGTACGGCACCACAGCGAGTGGATAGGAGGGGGGATGTTGTCTTCTGCACCCCTATCCTCAACGTGGCTGCCGCGCTAGATACCCTGGATGACAACACTTACACGGCGGAAGAGAAGTTGGCCAACGCAAGACACTTCGTAAGCAAGGCCCTAGAACAACAAGCTCGCGCTGATTCCTACGGCCACATGGCGGATGCCCGCGGGGGAGACCTAGAGTCCAAGTCAGGCAAGTGCAAAGCTGCACCAGGTGCCGACCCCGAAGGCCCGTCTGGCTCCAGTAGCCATGGCGACAAAAGGAAGGCAACGCCACCTCCAAAGAAGGCACCGCCGCCAAAACAAAGGCGGGACGAGAATTCAAGGACGGGAAGCAGAGGAGACCTACCACCTCCACCGCAGCCAAGACGCGACAATGGCGGTAGCCGGAACAACAGGCAGCCGCCTAGAAAAGATGCCGGCAACGACCCTCCAAGGAGAGGCCGCAGCCGGTCGCCGCAGCATAGCACTGGCAGCAAGAGGAGAGAGGAGGTAGAAGGGCCCAGGCGCAGCATAAGCCGGGCGGCGCAGGACGAGCCGGACGCAAACAGAGGCGCACGGCAGCTCGATCCAAAAGACGCACGACACCGCCTACAAGACATAGCAAGAGGAAAGGAGCCGCTATACTCTGGACCAAAGTGCTTCGGTGACGCCATCCGCAAAGAGCCGTTCCCCAAGGACATGACATCAGTGTCAAAAAATTGTTCTAGGTACAATGGCCTTGTTAAGCCGGACTCATGGCTTTCCGACTACGCCATGGCCATAGAGATTGCCGGCGGGAGCAGCCATATTGCCGTCCGCTACCTACCTCTCATGTTGGAAGGCACGGCAAGAGCTTGGATCGACAACCTCCCTGAAAAGTCCATCCATAGCTGGTACGACATGGAAAAGGTTTTCTCCCAGCACTTCCAAGGAACATACAAGCGTCCAAATACCTACACGGATTTGCAGCGCTGTATCCAAAAGCCGGACGAAACCATGACAGATTTTGTCAGCCGCTGGATATCCGAAAAGGCCAACTGTCATGGTGTTTCGGACGCACAGGCTATCCATGCCTTCTACACGGGCCTACAGAAGAAGTCCTTGCTCCGTCATAGGCTCGTCCGCGAGCAAATCACGGACCTTGGTGAGATGCTCAACCTAGCCGCCCAATACGCGGCGGCGGATGACGACGCCCGGGACGATGACCCAGACGTCAACATCATACCAAAGCGGAACAACAAGCGCAAACAGGCGGCGGATGACAAAGCCGGTCCTTCCAATGAGGTAGCCGTAGCGTTCCAAGGAAACGCCGACAAAAAGAAGTGGAAAAATAAGAAAGATAATCGCGAAGCCGGCTCAGGGCCTAAGGCGGCGCGAATCACTTACGAACAGGCAAAGCTCTTGCCGTGTCCCATCCACGCCTCATTGGGCAAGGTCAACCACATGCTTGGAGAGTGCTGTTTCATGGACGACTTCAAAAAGGATCCCACAGTCGGCTGGAAGTCAAAGAAGTCAAAGAAGAACGACAAGAAAGACAGCAAGGAGGATGAGGATGATGACGACATGTCTATCTCAAGCGAAGAGGACGCAACCGCCAAGAAAAAGAAGCCGTATCCGAAGGTCAAAGAATCTCTTGTGTGCTTTGTCGGCACGCCTTCGGCTAAAGCGGACAAGGCGGAGATGCGCGAACTCAACGCGACAATGTCGGACGTCCCTCAGTACTTGAACTGGTCGGAGGCAACAATCACTTGGGACCGGTCCGACCACCCTGATCACGTCCCTCACCCAGGCAAGTACACCCTTGTCGTCGACCCCATTGTCGACAACTTCAGACTCACAAAGGTACTCATGGATGGCGGCAGCAGCCTCAACATCCTGTACTACGACACGCTAAGCCGCATGAACCTGTCAGAGGATCAGCTGGATCACAGCAACCTCACATTTCATGGCATAGTGCCCGGCAGGCAAGCAAAGTCAATGGGAAGCATCAGGCTGAAGGTAACTTTCGGACCAAAAGAGAACTACCGCTCAGAGTTCCTCCGGTTCGAAGTTGTCCCCTTCAAAAGCGCCTATCATGCAATCTTCGGAAGACCGGCTTTCGCCAAGTTCATGGCAAGGCCGTGCTACATATACATCAAGCTTAAAATGCCGGGGGAAAACGGAACCATCACGGTTTCCGGCAACTTCAAGAAAGCCAAGGAGTGCGAGCGTGGCATGGCCGCCTTCGCAGAAGCCGTCATCCACAAGGAAGAACTCGCGCTGCTCGGGGCGGATTCAGACAACTCCATGCCAAAGCCAAAGATGGATGTCAAGAAAACTTTCGAAGCTTCAGAAGACACCAAAAAGGCGGACCTCATCCCAGGTGACAAGTCTAAGCAAGTTGTCATCGGCTCCAACCTTGACAGCAAATAGGAAGGCGCGCTCGTCGAGTTCCTCCGTGAGAATCGTGACATCTTTGCATGGTCGCCTTCCGACATGCCTGGTGTACCGAGGGAACTTGCCGAGCACTCGCTCAACGTCATAAAAGGATCCAAGCCGGTGAAGCAAGCAACAAGACGCTTTGGAGATGAGAGACGCAAGGCTATAGGGAAGGAGATAAATAGGCTGAAGGCCGCCAATTTCATAAAAGAAGTTGTACACACCGATTGGGTGGCAAATCCTGTACTTGTCCCAAAGAAGAATAAAGAGCTGAGGATATGTATCGACTATACTGGTGTTAACAAGTGCTGCCCAAAGGATCCCTTTGCGCTGCCTAGGATTGACCAAGTCGTAGACTCCACAGCAGGCTCCGAGCTGCTTTGTTTTCTGGACGCCTACTCAGGATACCACCAAATCAAGATGAGAGAGTCAGATCAACTGAAAACATCTTTCACAACTCCATATGGGACTTTCTGCTACATTACCATGCCTTTTGGCCTGAAGAATGCAGGGGCAACATACCAGCGCTGTATGCAAAATTGCCTGCACGAACAGATCGGTCGCAATGTTCACGTCTATGTAGACGACATCGCGGTAATGTCAAAAAAGAAGGCAGATCTCCTAGAGGACTTGGAAGAAACTTTTCACAACCTCCGGAGGTATCAGATGAAGCTCAATCCCGCCAAGTGCGTTTTCGGCGTCCCAGCCGGCAAACTCCTTGGGTTCATCGTCTCAGAACGAGGAATTGAGGTTAACCCGGAGAAGATCAAGGCCATACAAAACATATCCAGACCTACTTGTCTGAAGGACGTGCAGCGCCTAGCCGGATCGGCGTGGCCGTCAGTCGTTTCATAAGCCGCCTAGGGGAAAAGGCAATGCCTCTCTACCGGCTACTGAAGAAATCAGACAACTTCGAGTGGACAGCAGAGGCAGACGCCGCCTTGCAACAACTTAAGGAGGCCCTCATATCCGCTCCGATATTGGCAGCACCTCGATCACAGGAACCAATGCTGCTGTACATCGCGGCAACAGGAGCTGTTGTCAGCGTTGTCTTGGCTGTGGAAAGAAAGGTGAGCGAAGCCGCGGCGTGTGAGCAGCGACCGGTCTACTTCATCAGTGAAGTGTTCTCCGCCTCCAAGCAGAGGTATCCGCATTACCAAAAGCTGGCTTATGGTGTATTCTTCGCCGCCAGAAAGCTTAGGCATTACTTCCAGGAACACACAGTGACAGTGGTCACAAGGCACCGTTGGGAGACATAATCAACAATGCAGAGGCAACAGGTCGAGTCGCCAAATGGGGCATCGAACTTGCCGCTTTTGATATAGTCTATAAACCACGGACCGCCATCAAATCTCAAGCACTTGCAGACTTTGTCGCCGACTGGACAGAGGCTATGGAGGAAACAGCACTCCCCGAGTCAGAATATTGGGTCATGCACTTTGACGGATCAAAGATGCTCAAAGGCTCGGGGGCTGGAGTCGTTCTACGTACGCCTAAAGGTGACAAGCTTAGCTACGTGTTACAAATCCACTTCACAACAACCAACAATGTTGCCGAGTACGAAGCTTTGCTTCATGGGTTACACGTGGCAAACGACCTAGGCGTCAAAAGAATCCTCTGTTACGGCGACTCAGATTTGGTCGCACAGCAAGTAAGCGGAACATGGGATGCGAAAAGCGTAACAATGGCGGCTTACAGAGCCAAAGTTGACGAATTTGCAAAAAACTTCGTAGGCTACGAAGTCCGACATGTTCCAAGAGCTGAGAATGAGGCGGCAGACACACTTGCAAGTCTGGGATCGGAACGCAAAAAGGTACCAAAAGATATCTTCCTGGAGCAATTGCACAAGCCATCCATTAAAGGCGCCGATTTGATGGACCCCGACTCAGAAGAACCGGTAGAAGCGGCAAGTCTCGCTGTCTACTTAACACTGCCGGATTGGACAGTCCCATATCTCGATTTTCTAATCGACCAAAAGTTGCCGGAGGACGATGAGGTGCTAAAAAGGCAGATCATAAGGCGAGCCAAAGCATTCACGATAATAAAAGGCGAGTTATACAAGCGAAGCACATGCGGCATCTATCAGCGGTGCATACAGCCGGAGGAAGGCCGGGAAATTCTGAAGGACATACATATTGGCGCCTGCGGGCATCATGCTTCCGCTAGGTCCATTGTATCCAAAGCTTTCCGCCAAGGTTTCTACTGGCTCACCGCCAAAGAAGATGCCGAGAACATCGTCAAGACATGCAAAGGTTGTCAGTTGTACGCCCGTCAACCTCACTTGCCGGCACAGGAGCTAAGGACGATTCCAATCACCTGGCCGTTCGCGGTCTGGGGCTTAGACATGGTGGGTCCCTTCAAAAAGGCGCGCGGTGGGTACACTCACCTATTGGTCGCTGTCGACAAGTTCACCAAATGGGTCGAGGCCAAACCGATCAGCAAACTTGACGCACGAACAACCACCAACTTTCTCTGGGGAATTATCTCTCGGTTTGGAGTTCCACACAGCATTATCACCGATAATGGCAGCAATTTGTCTCAAGGCGATATAGAAGAATACTGCAATGATCTGGGCATCCGGCTTGATTTGGCATCCGTGTCACACCCTCAATCCAATGGGCAAGTAGAGCGTACAAACGGCCTAGTCCTATCAGGACTTAAGCCTCGTCTCGAAGCTCCATTACATAGGGCAGCCGGCGCTTGGGCGGATGAGTTACAGTCGGTATTATGGAGTTTGCGCACAACGCCAAACAGATCCACCGCCTACACTCTTTTCTTCTTAGTATATGGCGCAGAGGCAGTGCTACCTATCGACATGAAGTACGATTCCCCAAGAGTTCAAGCCTACGTCGAGCAAGACGTAGAAGGTGCAAGACAGGATAGCCTAGACCTGCTAGACGAGGAAAGAGACGTCGCTCTCCATCGCTCCGCCTTGTACCAGCAACAACTCCGCCGCTATCATAGCCGGAGAGTGCGGAAGCGAAGCTTCAGAACAGGTGACCTGGTTCTCCGCCTAATTCAAGATAGAAAAGGCTTGCACAAGTTATCCCCGCCATGGGAAGGACCGTTTATAGTCACAAAGGCGCTGCTCAATGGTTCCTACTATCTAGCCGACATCCGCGACGAAGAAGAAAAGAAAATGCGCAAGAAGGCGGCAGGAAAAAGGGGAACCAAGCGCAAGAGAGGCATTGACGACCCGTTCGAGCAAACAAAACGGCCTTGGAATATTGAGCAGCTACGTCCTTTCTACACTTAGCAATTTATAATTGTAATAAGTTAAATATGATTATGAAATAAAAGTCTATGGTTCCTCATCTGTGTTGAGATGCATGCCATCTTTTATCTTTTCTTGCAATCATATTTCCCCTATGTATCTAAGTTACCTATTTTCTAGCTCCGTGCAAAGGTTCAAACTGGTAGATACTTGCAGCTTTCGAGCCAACCCAAAGCAAAAACAAACTTTTTGCGCCGCCTAATTCCTTTGCCTCTGATTACTTATATGTGGTTCGCCTAGTAGTATGTCTTTGACACCAACATGTTGGCTTTGGTCTCTGATTCTAAACAAATGGTTTAGCCCTGGTTGTTTCAGCTAAAGTTACCGGCTGAGGTTTCGTCAACATACAAAAAGTCAAGCATATAAGTCAGGGTAAAATTAAGGCGGGCCATATAAATAAAGACAAAGTAAAACTTGTCAGCTAGTTTCCGCCTAACAAGGCAACAGCAAAAGTATATACAAATATTACAAATGTTGCATTGTTTCAGGGGCCGACAAAATAAGGCTGGTGGGAGGCAAGGACAGAAAAAAGATATGGCTCGGGGGAGCGTCTACATCAGGCTTGGGGGCTGACAACTTCAGCCCCGGAACTGTCACTCCCCTCCGCCTCGGCCGCGCCGGCAGCTTCAGCTCCCTCTCCGCCAGGCACAGGATGGCGCCGGTAGAAGATTGAAGTATCCACCATGTCGGCGACTCGTGTGGCGTAGCCGGCAACGCTGTCCAGCACAGCGACCGGCTCAACCTCGCTACCGTCTTCGTAAGTCGACGGCATGCCTTCGGTGACGGCTTCTATCTCCGCCTCGGGGTAGTGCGCCATGAACAACCCAAGGGCAGTCTTGGCTCCTCCCCGCGCCGCCGACTTCAGCGAGCTTTTGTGCAATTTGGTCGCCTGCTCCAAGATGGCGGGCACGTCGCTGAACTCGGTCGGCTCCTGGCTGCCAGACAAAGTGAAGAACTTGGCGGCAAACCGCTTGGACGCCGCCAAAGTCTCGGCGATCAGCTCGCCCAGACGCGCAAGGCGATCCAGGCGGGGGCTGACAACCTTGTCATCGCCTAAACCGGCGGGAACTGCATCAAAAATAAAGCCATAAGTTTGGCTCAGGCTAAAGCAACATGGCAGTATCAAAAAAGGAGCGAGAAATTACCAAGGACCGAGTTATGGAAAGCCGACAACTCAATCATATGAGTTGCCAGCGCGTCCTCTGCAGTTTGGGCGCGAGAAGTCTGCTTGGATATCTCTTCCGCAGCCATCTTCTCTGCCTCCGCCAACTTGTTGCGCAGACTTTCCAGCTCACCAGTGAGCTGGCTGGATTCCTGCGCAAACTTGAGTTGCTGGGCCTCCATCTCTTTTTGATGAGCCGCCTTCAACTCCAAGTTGGCGGCCGCCAAGTCTGAAGCTTCATTCATAAGAGCTTGCATATCAGTGGACGCCTTCAGGATATCCTGGGCGTGGTCTAGCAGTTCTACAAACATGGATTCGCTAAGCTAAATGATTGACGAAAACTTAGGTCAAAAGCATAGTTGGGGAAGGGATCCACCCTACCTTCATCTTTTTTGCGGGCCGCCTCCAGCTCGGCGATCCGCCTGTCCTTGGCCTCGCACTCCTTCTTCAGGTCGCGGTGGCGCCGGTTTATCTCGACTCGCGAGGAGACGAGCTCGACGTTGGCGGACACAAGGCCCTGCAACAAAAACCAAAAGCATATAACATATTGTCGAATAACCACTAAGCCGGCAGTCAAAGTCTCCTTTGACTAGCCATCTAAGTGCTCGGGGGAAAGACTATGTATATGCCGGAGGGGCAGAAACTTACAGATAGGTCGCCCTCCAAGTCGTCGAAGGCCTGCGAGGCAAAGGCGGCAAAAGCCAAAGTTGACTCCTTGGCCTCCTTAAAGGTAGACCAAGGGTCTCTGACTTTGCCGCCTCCCGCAGCCGGAGCTGCCCTCCGAGACCCGCCGGCAGCCGTTTCCAGCAACCCTTTATTGGCGGCGCGCGATTGAGCGGCATCATCGGCCGTAGCCTCAGCCAGTAGTAGAGGAGTTGTCGGCGCGCGATCGGTGGAGGGGATCTTTGGCGGAGCACCTGAAGCCGGGGCTGGAGGTTGGCGTCGAGCGTCAGCCATGAAGCTACCGGCATGGAGCGGGGGAGTTGGCGGCACGGTGGCCGGCGAGCCGCCTTGCGGCCGCTTTCCTTTGCCAAGGAGCCTGGTCGTCAACCGGGAGGTTGCGACCCTTTCCCTGTCAAACAAAAAGCAAGCACAATAAGTCAGCCAATGTCCAAAAGGTTCGCCATATGGACAAGGCAAAGTTGAGTACCTTCGGGGGATGTTAATCCCCGCATTCTCGCCAATGTTGGCGAGAGTCGGCTCGGTGGCCGATGCGATCCGTTTCTTCCTCTCGGCGTTCGCCGTGGAGGAAGCAGCGTCGGACGCCTTGCGCTTCTTCGTCTTCCCGGCTTCCGACTCGTAGAAGTCGGGAGCCAGGTCATCCTCCCGCAACTCGGAGAGCTGAAAAAGAAGACATGTTAAAGGAACTCAATCCTAGCCGGCAAAGCTGTCAAGTAAGGGGCAAAGGAAGAAAATATTCACCTCGAGGGGAGGATTGTCGTGGGTGTGCATAGGCACGCCCTCGACCGCCTTCAACGACCCCGCCTTGACAAGGCTGCGGAGCCGGAACGCCAGGTCTTCGACCGGCAATATCTCTTCGCTCAAGCGAAGAGAGGCTGTGTCAGTAGGCGAATACTGACACATCTTGTGCGGGTTGTACCGCAGGGGGAGGATTTGCCGGCAGAGCCAGCAAATGACGGTGTCGACCCCATCCAGCTGGGGGGGAGCCATCGTCCTCGTGAGGAACTCGATCCGCCTTTGAATAAGGCGGAGTTCCTCCGTCAATCTGGGCACCGCCTCGTCCCAGCATGGGCGGGGCATGGGCGGCGCGTTGACGAATGCCGGAATGCCGATTTGACGGCCCGGCGCTGCCATGTCTTGGCAGTAGAAGAATGTGGAGGTCCAGCCCTTGACGGACTCAAGGTATGGTATCTTAGGATACCATTGGCGGCCCTGGCGGCAGTTGAAGGTGACGCTGCCGCAGGTCGCCAACCCGCCGTCCGGCACCGTCTGTCGCCGGCAACGGAAACAGTATCTAAAGAAGTCTAAACTAGGCCTAATACCTAGATAGCCTTCGAAAAGAGCTGTGAAGCCGGCTAAGACTAATATGCTATTGGGTGCGATATTATGGGGCTGGAGCCCGTAGTGATCTAAGACCTCACTAAAGAAGGCGGAAGGCGGAAGCGCCATTCCCCTGACCAGGTGGGAGGTGAGGATTACCCGTTCTCCGGCTTCCGGAGCCGGGATGATGTCTCCCAAGGCGGCCCTCCACCGGCAATCCTCCCGAGTGGGGAGGTAGCCGACAGCCTCCAAATCTTGGAGGGCGTCTTCGTCGACGATAGAAGGCAGCCAATAGCGGGACCCGAGGTCCGCCGCTTCTTCTTCCTCGTCGCCGGGGGCGTTCGCCGTCGCCGTTGCCGTGGTGGTCGGTGGAGGAGCCGAGGAGCCCGCCGCTGGCGCGCGCGTGGCAGAAGCCCGAGGGAGGACGACGGAGACATTGCCCGTCGTCGCCGCCGTCGCGGGACGAGTAATGGCGCCGCCCATCGGCGTCGCAAGCGCGGCCTCGGTCACCGGGCCGCTCGACGCCGTCGAATGAGCGGGACCGATGGACATCGCCGCGAGGAAAGGACGCCGGGGGAGAAGAGTTCGCCGGAGTTCGTTCGGAGGCGAGGAGCGAGGAAGTGGAAGAGACGAGAGCGCACGGAGAGCAAAGGCTGGGTAAAGAAATGGACCGTTTGGCTACCTATTTATAGGGCCAGGCGTTGCTCCCTGTGCAACGGTGTTTTTAGTCGGACACGTGTCCAGCATCCGTTGCAGCCCATGATTGCACGATCTCCACGCCTCCTTTTTTCCCGCAATTTGTGATCATGGCGAGATTCCCGCCTAGGCTGTTTTCAAACTGTCGAGAAGCCGGCTAGGTGGAAACCGTCAAGGAGAATGCTCGGCAAAGATTGCCGAGTAGCCGTCTTTTCCCATGATGGACAAAGGCGGCCGCATGTCAACATCAAGACACGCATGCCTCTTTGATTTTCAGAATGGTTCAAGCCCTGCAGCCGCCAACCTTGGCAGATGAAGAATCAAGGAGAAGCCGGCGCCTGAAGAACTTCAACCTTTCTGGGGGCTAATGTTGGGGATATATCAACTAGGGGTATAACCAGCATGGATCGATCCGGCTAGTCCAGGGTGGCCCAAAGGTGGTAAGGCCAAGGCCTACCGGGCGGCCCAGATAGCTGACGTGCAAGGAAGTAGGCGGACGGTCCAAGGAAGGCGGAAGGCCTAAGCCCATCAAGCCACCGAGCCCAAGACGGAAGGCGGCAACTAAGCCGGCTAGGTCTAGGACTCTGATTACTTGCCGGACAAGTACTTACCTTGTATCCTGGGGTCTAGCCGCCTATATAAGCCGGTCACCAGGAAGCCTTTAAGGCACGCTTGAAGACGCATCAAACACATTGTAACCTGTTCACGGCTATTGCCTCATAGTGAATTATAGCAGCACGTAGGATCCCGCCACCGCTGTGGGATCCGAAGCTGGGTAAACTCGCCGTGTTCAATCCCGTCCTCGACGACACCAACCTTCTTCCCCACAATCCATACGTAGGCTAGAGGACCCCCGTCTCCTATCAATTATGCCGATACCACGACAAGGAGGTCCTTTGTAGGGTTTTTTTCCCTGTCGCCTCCTCAGGCTTGTAGAGACACTTGTTCCCTGTAGATGTTAAAGGGGCGGACCCAAACGCTGGTGCACGGTACAGATGACTCGTGCGCGCTTATAGGTCCCCTCAGGCGTTCCTCACGAGGAGAGTAAGTACCAAGGTCCTTTGTAGAGATGGCGTGTTTGTGGGAGCTTGCCCTCCAGCCAGAGCTCGGATCCTTGGATTTTGCAGTGCTGCTGGTGTGTCATTTGAGGCACTGGCACCATACTCAACCCCCACTCGTGAAGGTCGCATGTGGACAGATATAAGCGCACATTTCAATGAAGTAATGCGTAAATAAAAACTCACCGCCAAATATGACATAACGGCGCCGTAGCGCTAAGTTTACTTAGGAACGAAATTGTTTCATTATGCTTGGAGTTGCCAAGTTAATGTTTTGACCATGTCGACGCATGGGGACCACCCATTAGTGGCAGATACTCTCAACGGCCTGAGGTGGCTCGTAACATGGAGAGCTCGGAGGGTTGACCCTCGAGAGAAGCCTCTGGAGCTTGGAGGTTTAAGCCGTGAGCTTTTAACCTCTAGAGACAAAAAATGCTTGGAGGTTGAGCCGTAAGCTGCCTCTTCTGCCAGATGTCTTGACGTGACAATGATCACGGGTGTGACAATGATCACATTTTTCTTTTTATTCTTCTGGAGACAAAAATGCTTGGAGGTTGAGCCGTAAGCTGCCACTTCCGCCAGATGTCTTGACGTGACAATGATCACGGGCGTGACAATGATCACGGGTAGAACATGCGTAGGTCCATGATGTTCCGTGGATTCTTGACGGGGATGCCGTCTTGAGTTTCGAGGCAAGCCGCGCCAGACCTGGCGATGCGGGTGACCCTGTAGGGGCCTTCCCACATCGGTGACAGCTTGTCGAGGCCTTCCCTGGAGAGGATTCGCTTGAGGACAATATCGCCTGTCTCCTGTGTACGTGAGCGTACGTTGCGGATGTGGTAGCGTCGCAAGTCCTGCTGGTATTTTGCCGCCCAGAGGGTGGCACGGCGGCGTAAGCCCTCGAGAAGAAGCAAGTCGTCGTTGTGGAGATCCTCTTGCTCGTCCTCGTTAAAGGCAAAGACTCGTGGGGATCCATGCTTTATTTCTGTTGGGAGGACTGCTTCGGCTCCATAATACGAGGGCGAACGGTGTTTCCCCTGTAGGCTTGGGTGGCGTTGTGCGGATGGACCAGAGCACCGAAGGGAGCTCGATGATCTAGCCCTTGTCGTGGCCTTTGAGTATATCAAAGGTCATGGTCTTTAGGCCCTTTAGAACTTCTACGTTTGCTCGCTCGACCTGCCCATTGCTCTGTGGATGAGCGACTGAGGCGAAGCAGAGCTTGATGCCCATCTTTTCGCAGTAAACCCTGAAGATGCCACTGGTGAATTGCGAGCCATTGTCGGTGATGATGCGGTGAGGCACTCCGAAGCGGCAGACCATGCCACTGATGAATTTCACCGCCGCGCCTGCTAGAATTGTGTGCGTCGCCTCTACTTCGGGCCACTTGGTGAACTTGTCGATGGCCACGAAGCGGTAGCGATATCCCCCTTGCGCCGTTGGGAATGGTCCCAGGATGTCCAGCCCCCAGACCGCGAACGGCCAGGAGAGCGGAATCGTCTGTAGTCCCAGCGCAGGTTGGTGGATTAGCTTGGCGTGGAATTGGCAAGCTTCGCATGCTTGAAAGATGTCAACTGCATCCTGAAGTGCTTGGGGCCAGTAGAAGCCGCTCCTGAAGACTTTGCCTGCTAGGGTGTGGGCGCACGAGTGGTGGCCGCACTCTCCTCTATGGATGTCTTTGATCAGCATTTTGCCTTCTTCAGGAGGAACGCATTTGGGCGCGATGCCGTTTGGGCGCTTGCGGTAGAGATTTCCTTCGAGGATGTGGTAGGATTTTGCCTGGCGGGCGATTCGCTCTGCTTCAACATCTTCCTCGGGAAGGATCCCTTTGGCTAGGTAGTCTTTGATCTCGTCAATCCATCCTGTTTCTTGATGCGCTGCTGTGAGCAACAGGTGTTCCCCTGTAGGGGGCCCGCAATCGGGAGCCCCGACTGTAGGTGGTGGCGGGAGCACTTCGTCTGCGCTTGCGGGCATGGCCTCTTGAGGTTGTTTTATGGATGCCTTGACGAGTCTCTCTTCAAAGACACCTGGCAGCTGAGCTTGCCTCTTTGACGCGCGTTTGGCGATGTCATCAGCCTCTTGATTTTCCTTTCTTGGGATGTGCATGAGCTCCATTCCCCTGAAGTGCTTCTCAAGCCTACGGAACTCCTCAAGGTATGTGGCCATGTGGTCGTCTCTAGGCTTGTAGCTTTTGTTGGAGAAGTTGACGAGCAGCTGGGAGTCGCCCTTGATGAGAAGGTGCTTGATGACTAGAGCGATTGCGGCACGTAGGCCAGCGAGCAGGCCTTCGTACTCAGCAATATTGTTGGAAATCTTGTCGATTCCGAAGCACAGCTGGACCGCATAATAGAGCTTGTCGCCCTTTGGCGAGGTCAAGACCACGCCGGCCCCAGCGTGGCGACAAGAGAAAGCTCCATCGAACTTCATGGTCCAGTGGCTAGGCATTTTGTCTCCAGAGATCTCTTGTTCTCCTCCTAGAGGCTCTTCAGGTGTTGGATCAGTCCATTCGGCGACGAAGTCTGCCAGCGCTCTTCCTTTGACTACCCTTGTGGTATCGAAGCGCAAGTTGAATGGTTGTAGCTCTATATTCCATCCAGCGACACGATCTGTGGCGTTAGGGTTGCGCAGGATCTGCTCTAGGGGAAAAGAGGTGACCACCGTGATGGGGTGCCCCTGGAAGTAGTGTCGCAGTTTTCTTGAGGCGATGAGGAGCGCGACGAGGAGCTTTTGCTGCATGGTGTACCACTCACGAGCATCGCGCAGTACTGTATTGACGAAGTAGACTGGATGCTCGACAAGGGTTGTTAGTTTAGTCTTGGCGCACTCTGCCTGAGGAGGCTCTGCAGGGCTCTCAAGGGGTCTGGCCTGTGGAGAGCCCTCGAGAGGGTTGGCTTGTGGAGAGCTCCAGAGAGGGTTGGCCTGTGGAGAGCCCTCAAGGGGGTTAGCCTGTGGAGGCTCGTCAGGCTTCCTGGCGAGATCGTCTTGTAGCGGTGGACAAGTGGCAGGCTCCGCTTGTGGCTTTGGGCCTGGCTGTGGGTTTGTGGGGCATGTTCCTTTGCCAAGTTCCTCGTCGGGCGGTTTTGGCTTTGGAGTGGTTGCACTCTTCTTGTGGAGGACTGGCTCTTCCCTCTCTACCACAAGGACGGCACTGGCGGTCTGTGGAGTGGCTGATAGATACAGCTTCAGGTGCTCGGCTGTCCTTGGGGCGACCATGACTGGTGGGCTGGCCAGGTACTTCTTCAAATCCTCAAATGCTTTTTCCGCTTCAGGAGTCCACTTGAAAGTGCCAGTTCTTTTCATGATCTTGAAGAACGGCAGAGCCCTCTCGCCAAACTTGGAGATGAATCTACCCAAGCTGGCCATGCAGCCTGCTAGGCGTTGCATAAACTTGAGCTAGCGTGGAGGTTGCATTTCCTCTATGGCCTTGATTTTGTCAGGGTTTGCCTCTATGCCTCGGTGGGACACAAGGAAACCAAGCAATTTGCCTGAAGGCACTCCGAACACGCACTTGGCGGGGTTGAGCTTGATATTCACCTTGCGCAAGCTGGCGAAAGTTTCTTCAAGGTCCCTGAGGAGAGTATTTCCCTCTTGAGATTTGACGACAATATCATCGACATAAGCCTCGGCATTGCTGCCCATTTGCTCGCCAAGTGCTATCCTCATTACCCTCTGGAAAGTAGCTCCATCATTCTTCAGGCTGAAGGGCATGCAGACATAGCAATACACACCGCAAGGGGTGAGGAAAGTCGGCTTCTCCTCGTCTTCCTTACCCATTTTATCTGTTGATAACCAGAGAAGGCGTCGAGGAAGTAGAGGAGGTCGCAACCTGCCGTGGAGTCCACAATCTGGTCGATTCTTGGCATGGGATAAGGGTCTTTGGGGCAAGCCTTGTTCACATCAGTGTAGTCGATGCAGAGGCGGCTTCCTCCGGCGGGTTTTGGGACGACCACGCCGTTGGAGAGCCAAGTGGGGCGTGCGACTTCACGAACGACATTTGCCGCTTTTAACTTCTCGACCTGTTTGACGATGAATGCTTGCTTCTTGGGGGCTTGTTTTCTTGCTTTTTGCTTGACGGGGCGTGCATGGACACACGGCTAAGTGGTGCTCGATCACCTGACTCGGTACACCGGACATATCTGACGGAGTCCATGCGAACATGTCAGAGTTTGCCCGGAGGAAGGTGATGAGCGCGCTTTCCTATTTGGGAGGCAGCGCAGCGCCAATGGTGACGCTAGCCCCCGAGCCTTCAGCCACCGAGCTGCTGGAGCTTAGAGAGACTTTCTTTGTGGCGGCTAGCTCCTGGGAGAACAACTGCTTCTTCTTCTTGGGTCTCTCGAGAGACTCCGTGTCCTCGTCTGCAGGGAACTCCATGGCGGCTGCCTTGTAGGCTATCTCGACAGCGCGCGGGGATCTTGACATGTCCACGGATGGTGATTGTGCCAACTCTGCCGGGGATCTTGACCATGTTGTAGGCATGATGCGTGACGGCCATGAATTTGGCGAGGGCGGGGTAGCCGAGGATGGCATTTTACGGCAGGCTGATGTGTGCAACATCGAAGTCGATGTGCTCGGTGCGGTAGTTTCCCTCGCTGCCGAAGGTGACGGCAAGCCTGACCTACCCCAGAGGCTCGATCGAGCCGCTGGTGACTCCCGTGAAGGGCCTAGAGGGCATGAGCCGCTCGTAGGGCACTTGGAGCGCTTCGAACGTCTCAATGGAGATGACATTCAGGCTGCTCCACCATCAATGAGTGTCTTGGAGACGGCGATGTTGTCGATGGTGGGGCTGCAGACCAGCGGGAGGGTTCCAACAGTCTTGGTGGACTTGGGGTGGTCCTGAGTGTCGAAGGCGATGGTGTACAGCGGCCATTTGAGGGGCCTGGAGGTCTCGAGGCTGGGGAGGGCGGCATTGAGCTCGCGAGCGAACTGCTTGAAATGATTGTTCGATTTTGGCGCATGTGCCCCACCGAGGATGCAGGCAATGGCGCCTCTTGGAGCTTGATAGCCTCCATCTTCCTTGTCAGGGAGGTTGTCGTTCCTCTCCGCAGCGTTGGCCTGATTGCCAGATGGTTTCTGGTAGCCGCTCTTGCGCCCGCTTCCGCGATAGCCACGGCCTCGACCGCGGCTGTCGCTGACCTCTGCTTGTTCGCGCTCCTTGCTCAGACTCTTGAGGTCGAAGCAAGTCTCGGTAGAGTGACCGCGCCTGTTGTGGTAGATGCAGAATGGGCGGTGGTCGTCTTTTCTCTCCCCAGGCTCGGGAGAGTCCCTGCGGGTGCCCTTCGCGTCAGGCTCTGCCGCGAGGACCACGGTGGCCTTGCGCTTGGGCTCCTCCTTCTTCTTTTGGCTCCTGGACCCCTCAGCATGCTCGTCCCCTCTCGAGGACATCTTAACGAAGAGGAGTCCCTCTTCAGCCTTGGCGCACTTGTCCGCCAGGTCAAATAGCTTCACCACAGAGGTGAGCTTGTCGTGGATACCCAGCTTCTCAAGCATCCTGCTGTTGCTGACGCCCTCGCGGAAGGCGGCGATGACTTGAGTGGCAGCGATGTTCGGGATCTTGTTGCGCACTTGGCTGAAGCGTTGGATGTACTTGCGGAGGGTCTCATCCTTCTTCTGCACCACAGCGCGCATGTCGTTGTGGGTGAGCGTGCACTCGTACGTCCCCTTGAAGTTGGAGACGAACTGCTTGCAGAGCTCCTCCCAAGAGTTCACAGAGTCCTCAGGGAGGTTCAGGAGCCACGACATCGCAGAGTCGCGAAGCGCGTGGGAGAACCAGTTGGCCATGACCTTGTCGTCTCCGCCTGCCGCCTGGATGGAGGTGGTGTAGAGCTGCAGGAACTCGATGGGGTTGCTGGAGCCGTCATAGCCCTTGGGGAGAGTCGGCCTGAACTTCAGGGGCCATACCACGCGGCGCAGGGAGCCGGTGAACGCCATGCAGCATGTGGCATACGTGGCGACCCCATGCTGCAGCGCGTTGTGGTTCTGCTGGCCCGCCTGGCCGATTTCTTCCACGAGCCGGTTTTGGCGGTTGCGCTGGAGCTCCATCCCCACGCGCGCATCTGGCGCGGTACGCTGCACGATCAGGCAGTCGTGGGGCGAGGACGCGTCGAGGCAGCCCTCTGCGTCGTAGCCGGTGCAGGCCCTCGTGGAGGCGGAGGCGCGTCTGGCGCAGCCGTGCCCGTGAGGGAGGGGTGCACGACGGACTGCGACGGAGCGGGGCGGGTCGTGGCGATGCCGACGAGGTGGTTGAGGCGCTCCAGCCACTAATCGTGGGCCTCAGCGGTAGGCTGATAGCGGAGAAGTTCTTGCGCCATGAGCAGTGCGGTGTGTGGCGCGGGGTCCGTCCTGCCTGGACCGGAGCCGCTCGGGCGCCGCGTCGGGTGGGACGACTACGCGTCCTCCTAGTGCTCGGAGTTGTGCTCGGGCTCTTCCACATGAGGGCCTGAGTTGGCGCGCTCTTCACGGCGGGGTCGCCCCCGTCGTGCGCGGGTGACCGTGGCGCCGGGCGTGACGCGTTCTCCTTCAGGTGCGCGCCGGTTGGCGCGGGCGGCGCGAGTAGCGCGGGTGTTCACCATGGCGCGGAGGCGGCTCGAAGGTCGTTGACGCGCCTCAATCCCCTACCTGGCGCGCCAAATGTCGGGTGGTGACTCCCACGAAACAGGGGTGGTCACTTCCTGAAGAGCAGTTCGTGAAGGGGATTGAACACGGAGGTCAAGACCCTCGAGAGGCACGACGACGGTGCTCGCCGGGCCTGGAGAGGAACACCCACGACAGAGATAAACACCGGCCCGTACCCAGGTTCACGGCCCTCAGGCGGAGGTAAACCGCTAATTCTGCTTGTCTGTATTGCGCTGTGGAGGATTACAGTACAACTGAGCTTGCCGAAGGCTCTCTTGAGTCGGTTCGTGCCTAGGGAGGGAAGTAATGGTCTTCTTCCTCCTCCAGCCAAAGGCTATTCTACTTGGCCGAGCTAGGGTTTACAAGTGTGCTCCAAGCAATTGGCCGACCTCCTCTATGGTGGAGGTCTTGCTCCTTTTAAAGGCGTCGCAGGCATCTTCCTTGCGCTTGGCGTCCGAGGTGGGCTCCCACACGGCAGCGGCGTGGAGGAGTTGGAGTCCACCACTGCGGGATCGTTCATGGACGCGGTCCATTGTCGATAAAGTTGGGCGCGGTGGCCGACAGGCTGCTGACCGCGTAGAACGGCTCGCAGGGGTTGCAGTCTCTGAGGTGGAGCCCACGATGACGATCTTCTTGGAGGGTTGCGCCGTCCAGCAGCTTTATCATCAGAGAGGAAGGTCCTGGCTCTCCTGGAGCGGGCGGCGCAACTTTATTTACTCCTTTATCACCAAAACGGCAAAGGGAGTGCCTGCGTCACTCTGCGGATACGGCAGAGGCCATGTGCGCCCTGCCGTACTTCCTTGGCCGTGAAGCTTCCCCGCAGGCCCGAGGGGGCCTGTGGAGGGATTTCCGTTGACCTCTCGACAGGCGCATATCGCCTCGGGAGGATCTCTTGAAGCGCAGGTCATCTTCTGGCCTTTGCTTCCTCTTCAGGCCCTCAAGAGAATTTCCCTCTCGAGGGTCTCTCCAAGCGGTGGTTTGGTTCTTAGTCGTTTCGTCTGATCAGCCCGCGAGCGAGGCCTGTGGAGAGTGGGCTCTTCATTACCCAGTCTCCATTGGGCCGACAAGTTTCTCATTGCGAGCACACACAACTATATATGGAAACATGCCTATATAATTAATAATATGGATGTTATGTCTTAATGTTATTTCAATGCTGTCAATAGCCCAACTGTAATTTGTTCACCCGACACTTGTTCTTGAGAGTTACCACTAGTGTAGATAGCTGGGAACCCCGGTCCTTTTGTCATCATCATTGCTCTAAAGTCAACTCCATGCAAACAACTATTTTCTGATGCTATTGTCTATGTGTTACTGTTACTACTTATGTCATATTACTGCTGCTTTCACATCGCCCCTGTTACTAGCGCTTTTCCAGGTGCAGCTGAATTGACAACTCTGTTGTTAAGACTTATAAGTATTCTTTGTCTCCCCTTGTGCCGAATCAATAAATTTGGGTTTTACTTCCCTCTAAGACTGTTGCGATCCCCTATACTTGTGGGTTATCACCGTGTCACCTTGCTAAATTTTCTATAAAAAAATCATTGGATTTGTCTACCCTTCCTTCCAAATGTATCACCATTCTTTACTAAATCGTTCAACTTCACATTGTGGTCATATATGCACTTCCTCCTGCATGGTAGGATCTCTCCATTGGTTCGTTACAGGTCCACCCACCCATAAGGTCATCCATTGTTTTTCGACACAAGTATGTCGTAATTTTTCTAAGCGGCAACCCATTTGCATCACAAGTTCATAAACATGTCGGGCTCCCTGCTATGGCGATCACATCCTTTTCGTCGGTAGTATAACTTATTGTACGACATGTTTCTTAGGTCATGGCACAACTTGATGACACCTTCCTCTTGGGTTTCCCAACAATGCCACCGCATCCATCTTCCACGTCAACTTCGCGGCCGTGTAGTGTATCAGCGGCATACTAGAAGGATTGAAGGTTTGTTTAGTATTTTCTTGGTTGGCTGGTTATCATCTGCACATATGTGATCCCTGGATTGTAATCGTTTAATACTGATACTAGCTACTTATTTTCAATGGAAAAATGTTGTGGCTTCATTTTGATGCAGAGGCTGAGGTTATCCTTGTTTCTATAAAAGAAGTACGATGTCATCAAGTTTTATGGGCGAACATTGTGCTAGGGTTTTTGGTCCGGGAGGTATTTATGGGCGAAAGGGCTATGTCTGTGGCGCTCTTTGCCCCCCTCACCACCTCCTGGCGCGGCAGAGGGGGGACCCGCGCCTTGACCAGGTGTGGGGCCCTCAGGCATCGTCTTCGTCTCCTCTTAGGCCTTCTAGAACATTCATAAATCAAAAATAATTCCATGATGTTTTTCGTGCAATTCCGAGAATATTTCCTTAAGTACTTTTCTGAAACCAAAAACAGCAGAAAACAGGGAACTGACACTTTGGCATCTTCTTAATAGGTTAGTCCTAGAAAATGCATAAAACTACTCCCTCTGACCCGTTTTAATGGACGTGGGAAATGAACTGAACATATAGAAATGAGTGTACAGCCTACGACCATTAATTAGGATCGGAGGGAGTATATAAAATGTATGTAAAACATGTGATAACATGGTATAATATAGCATGGAACATAAGAAATTATAGATACGTAAAGACGAATTTGTTCGAGGCACTTAACTTGCTCAGATCAGAAAACTCAAAACTAATAAAAGTTATGTATACACTGGGGATTGCGCACAAAAAAGGGCAGGTTTTTTCTGACGTTTCAGTGAACTGATATGAATTTAACGGTGAACAACAGAAATATGTTTCAGCACAGGAATTGAATTTTAGCATTAACTTTCAACTAGAGCCTTAACTTGACACAACATTGCAATAAAATAACGATACAAAGGAGTTGCTACAGAGGTAGGACAAGTCCTTGACGCAAGCAAAATAAATTACAATACATGAAATAAAAGTGGGTTGTCTCCCGTAAGCGCTTTTGTTTAACGCCTTTGAGCTAGGCACAAAAAGTGAAACTCAAGTATTATAAAGTTCAAGAATAGAAACCCTCTCAACTATGCACTGTATTTTACCTATATAAGGTTCAGAGGTACCCCTTTAATTTCTTTTAGGCTTACTACTTTCATCAAATGGGTTTTGAGGGACAATCGAATCAAAATTTTCTTCCAAAGCTTCATGCATAGCTACAAGTTTAACAGGTATTGGCACTTTCATTTCCTCCCCCTTTATGGGTTCGGTTTTCCCTAATTTTTCAAGTGCATTAATAACATCTACACATGAGACTAGCATATTAAAACGATCAAAAACTTTCCTAGCTTCTATGGCTACATCACCAAATTCTTTAAGCAAGGTTCCCATGATAAAATCCTTCTTTTCAGCATTTTTAACATTATGAAGATCAAGAAACATTTGTTGTATTATGGGATGAAGGTTAACAAACCTAGTTTACAGCATGTGAACTATAAAATTTGCAGTAGTTTCTGCGCTATGGAGTTCTCCTCAATATCACTATTCTTACTAATATGATTAAAGAATTCTCCATTTTTTTCTTTTCCAGTTATAGAACCACTACCTACTGAAAGATCCTCCGAAGTGTACTTAGCAAACAACATTGTAATAAAGGTAAAGTTAAAACCAAAATAACAAAACTGAAATAAAATTACAAAACCGAAATAAACAAAGCAACAAAACTGAAAATAAAAGACTAAACCGAAATATAAAAGTAATGCAAGTGACTAATTTTTTTGTATTTTTTATATTAAGCAAACGAGACAGTAATAAAAATAAACCGAGCAAGACAATAACAAAATAAAAAGATTGGAAGTGCGAAAACTCCGCTCGTAGTGAATATTTATCTCCCCGGCAATGGCGCCATAAAAGAGCTTGATGCACACTGTGCGTGTGTTGTTGTGAGACCCAAAGAGGAAGGTATGAAGTAGTGCAGAGTATGAAACCAAGGTTATCGAACCAGTAGGAGATGAATAGTTTCCTCGAGGTTGTTGGTGGAGACGTTGGCACGGCACATGTAACGCCCCGGAATTTATCCCCAATTAGATTTTTGTTGTTTTCTTTTTTGCATCATCATATCATCGTGTCATTGCATTTGTCATCGCATTAATTTAAATTGTTGCATTTAAATTCAAACTCCATTTAAATTCTTTTCCCACAATTAAATTCAAATGCATTTCAATTTAATTAAAATATGATATTTCAAATCATTTGCAAATATTATACAAACTAGTTTATTAAATTGCCTATTTAAAACTAAAACTATTTTTACAAAGTTTCTTTACTCAAATTCTTTTTCTATTTTGTTTTAAAATACAAAAACAGAAAAGAATAAAAAGAAAAGAATTAAACAGGGAGAAAAATACTTACCTGGGCCGAATCCTTCTCTCCTTTTGGCCCAACCCAACTCCCCTTGTCTCTTTCCTCCGTACGCACACAGAGCAGAGAAAGCGAACGTGGTTCCCCTCCCTGCCATGGCTGCCCCACCTTCTCCACCTGCTCCCCCTCCTTAAATCCCCCTCTAACCTCCCTCCTAACCCTAGCCGCCACTCCTCCTCTTGCCCCCTCGCTGCGCCGCCACCATCTCCTCCTCCCTCCCACCTTTCTTCCTCCTCCCTCCCTGCCATGGCTGTACCATGGATCCCGCCGAGCCCGAGGCCATGGCCATCTCCAGGAGCTTCTGAGGTCGGGAATGGAGTCGCCCCGCCTTCCTCATCGTCCTCACTGGAGCACGGAGCCGGAGCTGTCCCGGATTGACGCTAAGGTCGCCCTCCCGTCTCGTCTACGTCCGTCCGAGAGGAGCGCATCACACAACTATGTCGCCTCCGTTCGTCCCCGAGCCTCTCGGTTCGTCCCCGAGCCCCTCCCCGTGAGCTCCTCTCTGTTCCACTTCCTTTTCCCCTTGCTCTGTGGGCTAGCCGTCGTGCAGCCGTGTGCTCTTTGCGGCATCGAGCCCTGCAGTTTCGTCTTCCCTGTCGCTCCCGTGACCGTATCTGAACCAAATGTTCAGTGGACGTGTTTCGTCGGCTTCATATAAAACCACTCGCTGTTCTAGTCACGAACATAAGTCTTGCCCAATGGTTGCGCCCCCCATCCCGCACCAAGAAGACCCGAGTTCAATCCCCATGCCGCACGCTTTTCGCCTCCTTTTTCCCTTTTGTCAATTTCCTGCCATAAATTCAGTTAACGAAGCTGAAGTTGTGTTCATATCCGGTGTCTTCAGAACCTAATCAGCAACAGCACCTCGGCCCAATGGCTGCGCTCCAGATCCTGCACCCAGCTGATCGCAAGATCAAATCCATCCTATCCAAATCCCATCACTTTTATTTGTTCCCTTTATTTGATTTTGTTTGATCATGCCCGTGCGTCTTCATTCATCTTTGGTCCTGTGTGAATTTCCTCATAATGGTCAGCCTAGCTCGATGGCTGAGCTTCTCTTCCGGTGCCTCAATCAGCCCTAGTTCAAATCATGCCCGGCTCATTTTATTTCCCTGTCTTTTTTGTCTATTGCTAAAATTGTGTGAATCTTGTATATTTTATATATTTTATGTTATACCTTCAAATAATATAAAGTTTATATCTATTTTTATCATAAAAATACAATGAACATTAATATGTCATTTGTATGCCATTTTGCATCTTTTATTTTAATTGCTTAGTGTAATTTATTCATTTGCATCCAAATAATAAATATGGAAAGTGTTGGGCAATTATTTATTTAATGCCCTATTCCATTTAATTTAATTAGGTCACCCATGCCATGTGTTACCATGTTAACAAACATTTAATATTGATGAGTAAATAAATAACTTGCACATAAATATTAATTGACGGGGTTGCTTTCCCGCTTAATTTGGATTACCTGCATTGTATTGCATCTTGCTATGTCATGCATCATTCTCATATGATCATGCTGAATCTTTTGCCGTAGTTGTAAAATACATCTTTTACGCTTTTCAGTGTTTGTTGCTTCTTCGCGGATAAGACGTTGAGATGTGTGAGTAACGACAAGATCTGCTTCCATGCGGGACTCCAGGCAAGCAAAGTTTGCTTGTTTACCTATACATTGTCTTTCATTCCTGCCGTTGATCTCTGCTACCATAGTATTCGATTCTTTATTGCGATCCCATCACATGTTTATCCAGCAGCCTATACAACTTTATCCCCACATCCCATCACATGTTGAATGTTTATCTGTTAGCCTTGCGAGTCGTAGCGCATGCTTAGAGTTGGTTGTGCGAGTCCTCTGTTGATCGTTTATTTCATATGCTTAGCTTGATAGATTATTCTACCTTAATAAAATATTGTATTATATTGGGGTATTATAATTAAAAGATAAGGCACCGGCGGAAGGCCTTGCGAGGTGCTTTGTTCTGCTAAGTGTCGACCTAGGAACTGAGATTTTGTCCTCGGATCCAATTTTGAGCGCACTAACCACTTGTGGGAGGCCCAATGGAGCCCCCCTCGACTATGACTGGAACTTCGACTTGTCCGGGAGCTGCACCTAGTTCGGGTTTTCCATTTGTCTCATATGCATCAATACTAGTGTAGTATTTTTACTTTGGCGGTGTGCCTTCTTACATGCATATAGGGCGCTGCCTGTTGGTGCGGAGGGGTGTGTCCTGCGGGAGTCCGCACCCTTTTGGCCGGGACCAGCATAGCTCTCGTGGCTCCTGGACTTGTTGCGGTGAAGGAAAAGAGTTGGGTTGAAAGGCCCTAATGTTTTTGACTGGGTTGATCATGCGAGTATGGGTCCAGTAGTGCACCCCTGCAGGGTATAATCTTATCGATGAGCCGTGTCAACGGTTATGGACGACTTGGTGATGATGCTGGCTAACAAGATCTAGACAACTTACACCTAATCATTGTTGATTAACCTGAATAGTAATATAGAATTACTTTCACAATAAATGGTAATTAAAACTGTTCAACGTGTGAGTTTCCCGGATTGCTTCCTCATACTTGGTTGAGGGGGTTAATTCGAGAATGGGTTATGTTTGGTGCTAGTAGTAGTTGGTTACCTCATGCGCTCTCTTATCCCTCTCTGATTAGACGGAAGTTGTAGCGTGTCTCTTTAGGTTGCTAGTGTTACTGCCGCTAAGTCCACCTCCCCTATATTTTGGGAGATGGTGTAGAAAGTAGGCAAGTCGGTTTTGCTTACCAGGGAGTGCCCTGACCCTCTTTTGGGTTGTGCTTTATGTGCAGTCAACAGGTTTGAAGTCTGACGACGTTAGCTTGGGAATCCCTCCGGCTTGGCTGGGCAGGGATATGGCGCCATTGCTTATCTTCAGGACTCTTAGTCCAATTTGCATCTTATTAGTAGTCGGATACCATTTTGCTTCCGCTGTCATTTAAATATTTGTATTCTATCATTTGTATCTTGACTCGTTCGAGTCGTTGTTGTAATTATATCTTCTGTTGTATTTGTGGATGTATCGGAACTGTTGTAATGCTATCACAATTCCACCCACATAATGTGCATGTTTCGGCGTGCACATTATGTCTGGTGGGCGACCTAAAATCGTTATTATGCGGATTTCGGCGGGATCGCTTAAATCTACATAGTACCGATTTTCGGGCGACACAGCACAACACCAGCGTCAGCAACGAACGTGGAGCCTGCACACAAACAATCAAGATATTTTGCCCCAACTTAACAGTGAGGTTGTCAATCTCACTGGCTTGCTGTAACAAAGGATTAAACGTATGTGTGAAAGAAAGAGTGTATGTTTGCAGAAAGTAACAGGTTTGAAGTTGTGGTTTTATCAGATTAATGAGAACGCCCGGGGTCCACAGTTCACTAGTGGTGTCTCTCCATAAATAATAACATTCATGCATGAGTGGTAAACAAATTACAGCTACACAATTGACATAATAATGTTGAGCAACCCAATGCATATACTAACGTTATGATGTCTAGTGTGAGATTCATTCGGGCATTACAACAATATACATAGATCGTTCCAACCGCATGTATGACTAATAATCCACCTTTCGGTTAGCGTCCGCACCCATTTCAGTATTAAGTTGCATGCAACAGATTATCGCCTTAAGCACTATGTGTAAAGTAAGTAAGTAAGTAACATCATCCTTAAACAAAGTACTACTGTTTTATCCCTAGTAGCAACAGTACATCTACAACCTTAGAGCTTTTTGTCACTACCCCAGATTTAATAGAGACATGAACCAACTATCGAGCATAAATACCCCCTCTTGGAGTTACGAGCATCTACTTGGCCAAAGCACACACAAGTAACGGAGAGCATGCAAGATCATTAAATAACACACACATGATATATTATGAAACAATAACTTTAGTTCTCAATATTAATCGGATCCCAGCAAACACAACATGGAGAATTACATAAAGATGATCTTGATCATGATAGGTAGCTCACAAGATCTAAACATGATAGCACAAGTGGAGAAGACAACCATCTAGCTACTGCTATGGACCCGTAGTCCAAAGGTAGACTACTCACACATCAGTCTGGAGGCGGTCATGGCGACGTAAAGGCCTCCGAGGACGATTCCCCCTCCGGCAGGGTGCCGGGGAGCAGTTCTGATCTCACCCGAATTGGTGTTGACGACGGCGGCGGCTCGGGACCCGTGAAGGAAAAAGTGATTAACGCATGTTTATTTTTAGGTCAAGGGGTATCTTATATGCGGAAGGGCAAGGTCGGTGGGCGCCCGAGGGCTCCACATCGCCTCCTGGCATGGCTTGGATTGGGCCCACGCCATGAGGTGGTGTGGGCGCCTCGCGGCCCTCTTCGTCTCGTCTTCGGTTCCTCGTGACGCAAATATTCCAAATATAATTCCAGGTTGTTTTATTTCCAATTTGGCGAATATTTCCTTAAGTACTTTTCTAAAACCAAAAACAGCAGAAAACAGGGAACTGGCACTATGGCATCTTGTTAATAGGTTAGTCCTAGAAAATGCATAAAACTATATAAAATGCATATAAAACATGTAATAACATGATATAACATAGCATGGAACATAAGAAATTATGTTTACGTTGGAGACGTATCAACATCCCCAAGCTTAGTTCTACTCGTCCCGAGTAGGCAAAAACAATAAAAGAAGAATAATTTCTGAAGTGACATGCTTAAACACAATCTTGATCATGTAATAATGTAAGGCATGTAAACTGTGATCAACTCAATAAGGGTTGTAGTTTATATTGATATCAAACGAGTAATGAATAAACAAGTAGGTGAAGCAAGCATAGCTTTCAATGATATAGTACTAGATAGCAATCGACTGTGCAAAGTAGATATTAAAGATTATTTAAGTTTCAAGCATAACAATATAATCATCTAATGCTTCCAACAAACATGAAAACTTAATGAAAGGATCAAGTCAAGCAATATCAATATGCACGTCGAAGATCAATAAATTATTTTTTCAAAAGAAACAAGCAAGCGTTCAACGTTGGTTCCTGGCACCAGGATGTTATGGCTAAGAGAATGTTAACGGAGTTTTGGAAGGCCAACGGAAGAAAGGCTCACAAAGCTGTAGATGATCATTAGACAAGAGAAATTCATACAATCGAAGCTATGCAAGGAGTAGTGATTGCCATACAACGGATGCACATGGAGCTATAAGTATATGAAAGCTCTCCAATGGAACTAGTGGGGGTGCATCCAACTTGCTTGCTCACGAAGACCTAGAGCACTTTTTTAGGCTTACCTAGAGCACTTTTGAGGAGGCTCATCACTGGAATATACACGCCAAGTTCTATAGTGTAAAGTTCCCCGCATAGTTATGCAACTAAGACATTAAAACACTCTCATATGGAGTAAAGGTGCTAAACATGAACACAAATGATTATCATAAATGATATGGTGACGTGGGGCCACTCTTCGACTAACCCACAATGAGGCTACCTGGGCCGCGCCAAGGTTATAGAGGCCCGCAGAAGGCCCACTAGGGGTATCGTGTGACCTAATTCTAGTCGGTTAGGTCATACGACTCTTACCATATCTGTAATTGCCATTGTCACCGTTCACCCGGGACCTGGCCTACCTATAAAGGCCAGGAGGGTTGCTCGTCTAAGGACACGCTCATAGCTGCCACCACAAACCCTAGCGAGATCGACATCTCGCCATTGTAACCTCAACTCGCAATCAATACCAGACAAGCAGGAAGTAGGGTGTTATCCTCTGGGAGCCTGAACCTGGGTAGATCGCCCCGCTTGTCAGCCATCGTGATCACCAGCGCTCCTCTCTCCCCCTCAATCAACCCGGGGTGTACAACCCTGAGATTTGTCGAGTTACACCCTCGTCAATTGGCGCCGTCTGTGGGAAGGAACGAGCGTTGGAATCATGGTCGCACCGGCTCCATCCATGAACAAGATCGACGTCTGCATCATCCGGGGTCCGATCCGCTTCGGCTCCTTCGAGTACGCCTTCCACCCGCCGGCACGCCGTTCGGTGTACGTCGATCTGTACGAATGTATACACATCACCTTTGGTTCCATACATTGCTTCGTGGACAGTCGTGGAGTACTCAGATCCACAGTGACCGCACCACGCGCGACGGTGACACCCGCATCGGCTATCATCGCGCTGCACTCGTCGTCGCCCACCAAGGAGGCCGCGTCTGCCCCAAGTGTGAAGATTGCGTCTCCGACCAATCGACCCGCTTCTACCTCGACTACGTCAACTACTTCGACAGCGGCCATGCAGATCGAGTCTACTTCGACCATCTCGATCGCACGGCTGGCGAAACCAAGATCTGCTCCGACTTCGACAGCGGCGATCGCACCCCCGCGTGCGACCAAGATCGCGCTGCCGACAGCCGCGTCGTCCACGTCTTCATGGACCGATCAAGTCTTCCCCAAGCCAATCGCGCTCGCTCCGGCAACTGTGAAATCACCCTCCACGACCGCGATAAAGATCGCGAGAAGGCGTAATGACAGCTATGTTGCCTATCACGTGGCAGCAATTTTCGATCCCGAGCAAGGCTCGGATGACGAAAGCAGCGGCGGCAGCGTAAACACACCCACCCAAGTCTACCCCGCGCAAATCTTCATGGCTGGCACAGTGCCTCCAGAACGCAACGAAGAACCCGCATATCCATTGGAGGTGGTCACGCCTGACCAGGTGACGCGGCTC
Source organism: Poa annua (assembly GCA_026929855.1). Taxonomy (NCBI): domain Eukaryota; kingdom Viridiplantae; phylum Streptophyta; class Magnoliopsida; order Poales; family Poaceae; genus Poa; species Poa annua. Next base: position 27,049,367 of record CM049428.1, on the reverse strand, counting down.
ACCATCACGCGCGACATGGCAATCAGAGCCATGAAGCACGTCGATGACGGTACGTTTCCACCACCCGACGCACCTCGGGGAGATCAGCTGGCAGTCCAGTACTTGCTACGCAAGGAAGGCGAGCGGCTTCGCGCCGAAAAGGCGAGCTACTCCGGCGCAAGAGGGATGCCGACGCGTCAAGCGCCAAACGGGCTGCCTACTCGTTTACCTCCTCCACGGAAGTTAACCAAGGAGGACGGCGACACAGAGCTCGCGTTCCCCTTATGACGGAGGCAGATCGAGCCAGGGTCACCCACAATCTCGACTCTTCCTTCGTAACCGAGGACGAGAACAGGATACCAGTCCCCAAATCGGTGAATGCGGCTATCATGGCAGTCGAAACATACCTTCGGCTCACTCAGCCGCCGGAGGGAGACGCGCGCGCCCTTCTCCACAAACAACATATCATGTCCATGAAGGCAATCGAGGACGCCTTGTCAAACAAGGCGCCAAGCAGCCGGGCACGTGAGCAGCAAGAACATCAAGCACGAGAGCCGGCAGCTCTAGATGGCCCTGCAGCAAGGCCACTACGACAGCCACAACCAGGCGAAGACCTTCGCAATGTCATCGTGCAAAGGACGGTGGACCGCAACTGCGCCCAGCGTTCGACTGACAAGGCAAACCCGGACGACCAGGACGACCGCGACTTCGAGCCGTGCGGTGTCGCATGCTTCAGCTTCAACATCCGCGACATCCGCATGCCCAAAGGCTTCAAGCCAGGAGCAGGAACACCCAAGTACGACGGGAAACAAGACCCGCGCCTCTGACTCGAAGGCTACCTCATCGCCTGCACCTGTCAAGGCGGAACATCGACCACGGCGATGCAGTACATCCAGCTCATGCTCACGGATTCAGCACGCGGGTGGCTCACCATCCAACCCAAGGACTCATTCAAGACCTGGGAAGAATTCCAAGATAACTTTATCAAAAGTTTCCTTGGAACATACGCAAGGCCGACGACCTACATCGAGTTGCAGGCATGTAAGCAAGGAAAAGATGAGTCGCTCCGGTTGTACATCCAACGTTGGACGCTTCTCCTCAATACCATGGAAGCCGTCTCAGAAGACTGGGTGATGGATGCGTTCATGCATGGCGTCGCTCGCCGCGACCTCCGCGAAGAGTTCGGTAGGCTCCAGCCGAAGACCACGATCGAGCTTATGAAGATAGCCAACGAGTGGGCCGAAGGAGAGGACTACGTCCGCGACACCTCTCCGAAGAACGAAGCCGAACAAGTAACTGGCGAGATGGACGCCAGAAGAAGAAACCACGTTTCACCAACCTCGACTCGATCGAGCTAGTAGCGGCGGGATATCAAACCCCCCGTGATAATGCGCACCATGGCAATCGACAATATGATCAAGGTCGCAGTACAGCCGCAGCAGCGATCAAGGTCGATAGTCCGACCCAGGACAATACAACCGAAGCGGCAGTAGCATCACCCGCAACGACGGAGGCCAGAAGCGTGACTGGAGACGCGCGTTGACACCAGCCGAGGAGTTGGCACAACCTTGCAAGCACCACATGTTCCGCAATCCGGAAACATGCAAATGGGGCGCCAACCACCTGTTGAAAGATTGTCGCAAAGCATGCAAGATCTACGAGGCTATGCAGCATATCATTACTCCCGTGCGGGCGCAGCAGCCAACCCCGCAGCTTGCTATTCAGGCAGCACCCGCGAACAACAACCCGACACAAGCCGCAGGAGCCTTCCCCCAACAGCAGCAGCAGCAAGAAGCCCAGCCAATGGCACACGACGCGTAGCAAGCCGCGCGGGGACAGCTCAACATTATACAGAAGGGACGCCCTTCAAACAGGGCGCAGAAGCTCATCACTCGCCAAGTCCTTCAGGCTACCACCCGCCCACGTGCAGTGCCAAACTACCTGAGAGGGTCAGAGACGCCAATCACATTCTCCAGGGCAGACCACCCGACAGACGTACCTCGACCCGGGCATGCCTCCCTAGTCGTTGAAGCCCTGATCGGAGATTACAACCTGAAGAAGGTTTTCATGGATGGAGGCAGTGGCATTAACATCATATTCGCCGACAACCTGAGAAGGATGAACAAGTCGATAGAGAAGCTGTCGGAGTCTGAAACAACCTTCCACGACATAGTACCAGGGCAAGCAATTACACCCATGGGAATGATCACACTAGACGTCATACTCGGCACACCCGAGCACTTCAGGAAGGAGTCGATTGACTTTGAGGTCGTCGACTGGAAGTCACAATACCATGCCATTCTAGGGCGCCCAACCTTCACCAGGTTTATGGCAGTACCACACTACGCCTACCTGATGATCAAGTTGTCTGGACCCAAAGGAGTAATCACGGTGCGTGACGACTTCGATCGCTCTAACAGCTGCGACCGCGAGTTCAGCAGGATCTCTGAGTTCTTCGGGGTCGAAGAGCACTTCAAGGCCATATCAGCCGACAATGACAAGACCGTCTTTCCACCCCGAAAGAAGCCAGCCAAGGATGCCGCCTTCAACACGAACGACGACACAACAACTCACCAGGTCCATCCGAGCGACAGCAGCAAGACGGTCAAAGTGTCCTCAAGCTTGACCCCCGCATAAGAAGGTGCGCTCGTCGAGTTCTACGTGAGAACTGGAAAATCTTCGCATGGCAACCTTCTGACATGCCAGGAATACCCAGGAATCTCGCCGAGCACTCCTTAAAAGTTCACAAGGACGCCAGACCCGTCAAACAAGCCATGAGACTCTTCTCATGACCCAAACGAGACGCGATCACCATGGAGATCGACCGACTGCTGCACGCCAAGTTCATCCGAGAGATTAAGGACTCAGACTGTGTCGCCAACCCTGTCCTAGTAGAGAAGAAAAAGACAAAGAAATTACGCATGTGCGTCGACTTCACTGCAGTCAATAAATCTTGCCCCAAGGATCATTTCCCGCTCCTGCGGATAGGCAAGATCATCGACTCGACAGCACGCTGCGAGCGTCTGTCTTTCCTAGTTGCCTACTCAGGTTACCAACAGATCAGACTGAAAGTCGAAGACGAAGAAAAAACAGCATTCATCACACCCGACGGCGTCTTTTGCTACCAGATGATGCCCTTCGGGTTGAAGAACGATGGCGCCACGTATCAGCGCACAATGCAAGCATGCCTTAAGGGGCTCATCAGGCAATCCCCGTCCCGGCAGGGTGCATGACGTGGGGCCACTCTTCGACTAACCCACGATGAGGCTACCTGGGCCGCGCCAAGGTTATAGAGGCCCGCAGAAGGCCCACTAGGGGTATCGTGTGACCTAATTCTTACCATATCTGTAATTGCCATCGGCACCGTTCACCCGGGACCTATCCTACCTATAAAGGCCAGGAGGGTTGCTCGTGTAAGGACACGCTCATAGCCACCACCACAAACCCTAGCGAGATCGACATCTCGCCATTGTAACCTCAACTCGCAATCAATACCAGACAAGCAGGAAGTAGGGTGTTATCCTCCGGGAGCCTGAACCTGGGTAAATCGCCCCGCTTGTCAGCCGTCGTGATCACCAGCGCTCCTCTCTCCCCCTCAATCAACCCGGGGTGTACAACCCTGGGATTTGTTGAGTTACACCCTTGTCAATTGGCGTCGTCTGTGGGAAATAACGAGCGTTGGAATCATGGTCGCACCGGCTCCAACCATGAACAAGATCGACGTCTGCATCACCCAGGGTCCGATCCGCTTTGGCTGCTTTGAGTACGCCTTCCACCCGCCGGCACGCCGTTCGGTGTACGCCGATCTGTACGAAGGTATACACATCACCTTTCGTTCCATCCATTGCTTCGTGGACAGTCGTGGAGTACTCAGATCCACGGCGACCGCACCACGCCCGGCGGTGACACCCGCATCGGCTATCATCGCGCCGCACTCGTCGTCGCCCACCAAGGAGGCCGCGTCTGCCCCAAGTGTGAAGATTGCGTCTCCGACCGATCGACCCGCTTCTACCTCGACTACGTCAACTACTTCGACAGCGGCCATACAGATCGAGTCTACTTCGACCATCTCGATCGCACGGCTGGCGAAACCAAGATCTGCTCCGACTTCGACTGCGGCGATCGCACCCCCGCGCGCGACCAAGATCGCGCTGCCGACAGCCGCGTCGTCCACGTCTTCATGGACCGATCAAGTCTTCCCCAAGCCAATCGCGCTCGCTCCAGCAACTGTGAAATCACCCTCCACGACCGCGATAAAGATCGCGATAAGGCGTAATGACGGCTATGTTGCCTATCACGTGGCAGCAATTTTCGATCCCGAGCAAAGCTCGGATGACGGAAGCAGCAGCGGCAGCGTAAACACACCCACCCAAGTCTACCCCGCGCAAGTCTTCATGGTTGGCACAGTGCCACCAGAAGGCAACGACGAACCCGTATATCCATTGGAGGTGGTCATGCCTGACCAGGTGACGCATCTCACCATCACGCGCGACATGGCAATCAGAGCCATGAAGCACGTCGATGACGGTACGTTTCCACCACCCGACGCACCTCGGGACGATCAACTGGCAGTCCAGTACTTGCTACGGAAGGAAGGCGAGCGACTTCGCGCCGAAAAAGCCAAGCTACTCCGGCGCAAGAGGGATGCCGACGCGTCAAGCGCCAGACGGGCTGCCTACTCGTTTACCCTGACATCTCGCCATTGTAACCTCAACTCGCAATCAATACCAGACAAGCAGGAAGTAGGGTGTTATCCTCTGGGAGCCTGAACCTGGGTAGATCGCCCCGCTTGTCAGCCATCGTGATCACCAGCGCTCCTCTCTCCCCCTCAATCAACCCGGGGTGTACAACCCTGAGATTTGTCGAGTTACACCCTCGTCAATTGGCGCCGTCTGTGGGAAGGAACGAGCGTTGGAATCATGGTCGCACCGGCTCCATCCATGAACAAGATCGACGTCTGCATCATCCGGGGTCCGATCCGCTTCGGCTCCTTCGAGTACGCCTTCCACCCGCCGGCACGCCGTTCGGTGTACGTCGATCTGTACGAATGAATAAACATCACCTTTGGTTCCATACATTGCTTCGTGGACAGTCGTGGAGTACTCAGATCCACAGTGACCGCACCACGCGCGACGGTGACACCCGCATCGGCTATCATCGCGCCGCACTCGTCGTCGCCCACCAAGGAGGCCGCGTCTGCCCCAAGTGTGAAGATTGCGTCTCCGACCAATCGACCCGCTTCTACCTCGACTACGTCAACTACTTCGACAGCGGCCATGCAGATCGAGTCTACTTCGACCATCTCGATCGCACGGCTGGCGAAACCAAGATCTGCTCCGACTTCGACAGCGGCGATCGCACCCCCGCGTGCGACCAAGATCGCGCTGCCGACAGCCGCGTCGTCCACGTCTTCATCGACCGATCAAGTCTTCCCCAAGCCAATCGCGCTCGCTCCGGCAACTGTGAAATCACCCTCCACGACCGCGATAAAGATCGCGAGAAGGCGTAATGACAGCTATGTTGCCTATCACGTGGCAGCAATTTTCGATCCCGAGCAAGGCTCGGATGACGAAAGCAGCGGCGGCAGCGTAAACACACCCACCCAGGTCTACCCCGCGCAAATCTTCATGGCTGGCACAGTGCCTCCAGAACGCAACGAAGAACCCGCATATCCATTGGAGGTGGTCACGCCTGACCAGGTGACGCGGCTCACCATCACGCGCGACATGGCAATCAGAGCCATGAAGCACGTCGATGACGGTACGTTTCCACCACCCGACGCACCTCGGGGAGATCAGCTGGCAGTCCAGTACTTGCTACGCAAGGAAGGCGAGCGGCTTCGCGCCGAAAAGGCGAGCTACTCCGGCGCAAGAGGGATGCCGACGCGTCAAGCGCCAAACGGGCTGCCTACTCGTTTACCTCCTCCACGGAAGTTAACCAAGGAGGACGGCGACACAGAGCTCGCGTTCCCCTTATGACGGAGGCAGATCGAGCCAGGGTCACCCGTAATCTCGACTCTTCCTTCGTAACCGAGGACGAGAACGGGATACCAGTCCCCAAAACGGCGAATGCGGCTATCATGGCAGTCGAAACATACCTACGGCTCACTCAGCCATCGGAGGGAGACGCGCGTGCCCTTCTCCACAAACAACAGATCATGTCCATGAAGGCAATCGAGGACGCCTTGTCGAACAAGGCGCCAAGCAGCCGGGCACATGAGCAGCAAGAACATCAAGCACGAGAGCCGGCAGCTCTAGATGGCCCTGCAGCAAGGCCACTACGACAGCCACAACCAGGCGAAGACCTTCGCAAAGTCATCATGCGAAGGACGGTGGACCGCAACTGCGCCCAGCCTTCGACTGACAGGGCGAACCCGGACAACGAGGCCGATCGCGACTTCGAGCCGTGCGGTGTCGCATGCTTCAGCTTCAACATCCGTGACACCCGCATGCCCAAAGGCTTCAAGCTGGCAGTTGGCGGCGGGTCGCTAGGAAAAATGCTCCGATGCACAGTTGCCAGCGCTCCCGTCGACTTATGCAGCGCCGCCGTCGACCTCTGCAGCGCAGCGGAGGCATACGCGCAGACGCGATCAAGACATCCGACTGCGGTGGCCAAGTCGACGTCTTCTCTTGACGAACCTTCCGGAGGAGAGCCTCCGCACTTCTCTGGACGAAAAGGTCAGAAGTCAACACAAAAAAAACCAAGCAAAGACAAAAGTAGGCGCTAAGTCGAAAAATTTACCTCCAAGGGTGCCGGCGAGTGCGAGCAGGCGGTCGACCTGGGTGTTCTCCTGGACGACTCGCACACATTCGCGCTCCTCAGACTTGTGCAGCGCTTTCTCAAGCTCCGCCTGAGCCTGAAGCTTCAACTCCAACTCTGCAGTCCACTTAGTAGCCTGGTCCAGAGAGGTGCGCAGCTGATCCCTCTCCTTCTCCAGGCGAACATAGGCAGCGGCTGCCTCAAGCTGTTGGCGGTAATAGGGCTGCAAAACAAGAAAGAAATTATAAAGTTGCGGGCGACTATCCTAGTCACCCACACCTTCGGGGGCTACTCCCATCGGGAGCGTTGTTCGCGCACCCGATGAAACTTCAGAAAAACAAGAACGAGAACAGGGACTTACATGGTCCAGAAGGTCGACGTCCGGCGAAGTCGCTGGGGCAGTGCCACTCGGCGCCACAGAGCCACCAACCCGCGCCTGCTCCTCGACCACCACTCGCGTCACTAGCTCGGTCGGGGGAGCAGATGTATGCTCCACTTCGCGTGGAGGGGACCAGACGCCGCCAGAACGGTAGCTGGCGAAAGATTAAGAGAAAATTCAACTCAAAGACTGGAACTCAAAAGACAACTCGACGCAACAAAAATGAAAGACAACTTACCTGGTGGCCTCGAGGTCATCATCGCTCCCCAGGGAGATGGAGGGCATCCGAGCGAACTCGCGCGGTGGCGCAGAGCTGATAAGAGGGGAAGCCAAGGGATCGTCCCATTCATCCCGGGACCGCGCACCCGGGGAAGACATACCAGCCTCCTCCAAGTCAGCAGTCGCATCCTTTACAGGCGATGAAGCAGTCGCAGAGTCGCCGCCACTCCGCATCTTCTGCTTCTTTCGCGCGGGCTCCTCCTCCTCTTCTTCATCCGCCTCGTCACTCGGGGAGACGGCGGGTGGAATGTCCTCATCGTCACCCTCCTCCTCCTCCACATACGTCGCCTCGTTATGAGGACCGTTTTCGAGGAGGGGTGGAAGGCTGACAAGAGATGAGCGGCCCTGCAACAAATAAGGACAAGTCGAATTGAGGAACAGAAGATCAAAAAATCAAGCCAAGAGAGTAAGAGAAAAGCAGAAGCTTACCTCAGGAACAGGGTTCGCCGCTCCGTACGCGGCGACAAGACACTTGACGTTGCAAGGATCCGCGGCTCGGAGGCTAGTGATGCCCCTCAACTTGGTCTCTACCTCCTCGTCGTCAAGTGGCGAGTCGCTGACGCCCTCGACTACCAAAATCGGGTGGGGGCGAGCGTGGAGTGGCTGAACTCGGAGCCTGAAGATAGTGGCCATGAGGTGGACGCCGCCCGACTCGCGTCCCAGGGACTTGAGCAGGTTGCACAGCAGGCTCAGCAACGGCCTCGCAGACTCCTTCTCCTCCTCAGCAAGCGGGTGCGCCCAGGCGCGAGTCTTCCGCAGGCCGCGCTCGCCGTTGAAGTCCGCCAGACCCTCCTGGTCGCCCCTGATGTAGAACCACCTCTTCCGCCGGTGGAATCCGACTTCTTCATCTGGAAGTACGCGGTGTCTCCGCGCACTTGGATGCCGAAGCCGCCCACCGGGTATGTCAACCCGCTCTTCCCAACGTTCTTCCGAACAAGGAAGAGCGACTTCCATAAAGCCCAGTGGGGTGCGATCCCCAAAAAGCACTCGCAGAGCACGATAAAGCTCGCGATGCTTAAGACGCCGTTGGGGGTCAGATCGTGGATCTGAACCACATAGGCGTATAGAAGACCACGAACAAAATCGTGGAGAGGGAACCCGAAGCCCCGTGGAAGGAAATCCACGAAGCAAACGTGTTCCCCCTCGTGAGGAGCGGGATACACCTCCTTACCAGGTGCACGTACCGTGGCCTGGTCCGTCGGGGGCAGCAGGCAATGCGAGCGCAGGACCTCGAGATCGGTTTTCTTCACCGACGACTTCTGCCAGTCGCCGTCGGGTTTCTTCATCAACCCTGCTTCGGCGGCGGCGCTGGCGCTGGCGGCGGCCTTCGACTTCCCCATCGAGTTGGATGCTCACGGAAGGTGGGAGTTCAAATGGCAAGAAGCTCGGATGAGGGCAAGAATGGCACAAGGAATGGAGGAAAGGACGATTGGAGAAGATGACTTGCTGTTGCGCCGCGGCGCAGTACTTATGCCGTGCAAGCAGTCCATCCTAGCCGTTCGAGAAGAAACAATTCATAGCAAGTACATCCAGTCGTCCACGTGTCGTACGGAGAGACTAACCGTCACCGCCCACTCCGTCCACTACGCACGGGAATCAACGCATCATCATCACGCCGCAAAATCTTCGCGCCCAAATCGGAAATAAGTGACAACTGCTGACTACAGTCAACACTGACAGTAGGGCCCGCTACGTCACGTCCCATCGGGCACAGAGACGTGCTATGAAGCGTCAGAACTGACGTCAGCAAGGCACGACGCCGAGTAGAGAGAGAACTCGAACGCATGATTCGAGTAGTAAGCTTTATAGCTGAAAACAAACAAGTAGGACAGGGTGCTGATCCGAGAACCCGAAACAATCATTCGGGTGGCAAAGAAAAGCATGTAAGCTCAGACAGCTGAATCAATACAAAGTAAGCAAGCAGGCCGAATAGAAGTGGTTTCCACAAAAGGCAAGACAAAGGAGTTCGACTAAATAAAATACTCCCGTCGGAAGTGTGTTATTCGACTGAAGAAAGCGAGTCCAAACTCAAGTACAAGCAACCTGGCGGCGTCCCAGGAGGAAGGAGTCCTCTGCCCGACTCTACGATTCGACCAAGCACTCGGGGGCTACTGACGTGGGGCCACTCTTCGACTAACCCACGATGAGGCTACCTGGGCCGCGCCAAGATTATAGAGGCCCGCAGAAGGCCCACTAGGTGTATCATGTGACCTAATTCTAGTCGGTTAGGTCATACGACTCTTACCATATATGTAATTGCCATCGGCACCGTTCACCCGGGACCTGGCCTAACTATAAAGGCCAGGAGGGTTGCTCGTCTAAGGACACGCTCATAGCCGCCACCACTAACCCTAGCGAGATCGACATCTCGCCATTGTAACCTCAACTCGCAATCAATACCAGACAAACAGTCCGGGTGCCTGAACCTGGGTAGATCGTCCCGCTTGTCAGCCGTCGTGATCACCAGCGCTCCTCTCTCCCCCTCAATCAACCCGGGGTGTACAACCCTGGGATTTGTCGAGTTACACCCTCGTCATATGGTGCTATAACATGAGCACAAGTGTGTGATAAAGAATAGTAATGTTGGCCCCTTTTTATTTCTTTCTTTTTTCTTTTTCTCTCTTTTTTCTTTTTCTGTTTCTCTTTTCGATGGCCTCCATGGCTCTTTTCACTTTTAGGGGCAAGCATCCTAATATGATATATGATATATGACAACACACTAATGATGATAAAACAACATACTGATGATATAAGTAACTAATATGAATGTGCCATAAGAATACATATGACAACGGTGCCTCTTCCAGCGTAGCGGGTTATGCAATGATCTAGCGTAACATGAGTAAAACCACATATAAGCTTTATAGAAACACGCAAAGCAATATATAAGTAATGAATGACAACAAGTCATGTAACGTAAGATGGATGTTGCATGGCAATATATCTCGGAACAACTATGGAAATGATGTAGTAGGTAGGTATGGTGGATGTTTTGAGGAAGATATTTGGCTTATGTGTAGGAGAATAAGATGAAGATCTACCACGAGTTTGAACGTACCCGCGAGAAATGCACCAACTCTCAATGTGATAAAGGGCAAAGCAAAGTACCGAAGAGGCTAGCAATATGGTGGTGGAAGTGCCATGAAAACCGTAGTTTTAGAACTCACAAGTAAAAGATTCCAAATAAAAATATGATCATACAAGGCATAATGAAAATTACTCCTAGAGGGATCGTGGCGAATTACAAAGTCACCGTTGCCTTCCCCGACCGCAGCGCATAACATAAAGTCATTATGGTTGCTTTAGGCAAATAGAAGTCATATACCATTATGCAATCAACTAGAAATTTAAGTGTGGCACCGTTTTCAAGTTTCTCTAGACCAACCATTTAATCATTCCACTTTACTATACCATCATGTTTACCATTAAGCAAATTAATATCTCAAAACAACATCAATGATTCAAGTGACACAATTTAATGATCTACAATATTATGAATCATTTAGTTATACCATCTACCACATTTAGCATTTTATGTTCTCAACCAAACACCAATCAACTTATTTAAAGGATAAACTCTCCAAGTAATTAAACAATGAGATATGATAGTATAATATAACAAAGCTAACAGCTCTAACAAGAGATGCATGAAAAACAAGAGCTAGAGAGCAAACAATAGTATGAAAAGAATGCTCAACAAGTATAAGTGAAGAATACGAGTATTCATATGAAAAAACGGAGCATGTCTCTCTCCCACACAAAAGAATGCTAGGATCCATATTATTCAGAGAATGAAAATAATAAAGACAGAAATAAAAACAAACATACGCTTCAAGATAAGCACATAAGATGTGACGGAATTAAAATATAATTTCAATAGGAAGGACCTGATAGTTTGTCGATGAAGAAGGGGATGCCTTCGGCATCCCCAAGCTTTGACGCTTGATTATTCTTGAATATATTTGGGCAAACCACTGGGGCATCCTAAAGCTTTGGCTTTACTACCCTTTTGATCACATTATATCATCCTTCTCTCTTGATCCTAGAAAACTTCCTCCACACCAAACTTAGAGTAACTTCATTAGAGGGTTAGTGCACAAACAATTATGATATTCTGTAGAAACACAATTTGTACCAATGGTATTGGACATTAGCTACAGCCACTGATACTTAATAGGATAAAAAGATCCAATAAAAATAGCAAAAGAGGCATTGCAAAAGAAAATGGCAGAATCTATCAAAAACATAACAGTCCGTAAAGACGAATTTGTTCGAGGCACTTAACTTGCTCATATCAGAAAACTCAAATCTAATAAAAGTTGTGTATACATCTGGGGATTGCGCACAAAAAAAGGGCAGGTTTTTTCGGACGTTTCAGTGAATTGATATGAATTTTACAGTGAACAACAGAAATCTGTTTCAGCACAGGATCTGAATTTTAGCATTAACTTTCAACTAGAGGCTTAACTTGACACAATATTGCAATAAAATAAAGATACAAAGGAGTTGCTACAGAGGTAGGACAAGTCCTTGATGCAAGCAAAATAAATTACAATACAGGAAATAAAAGTGGGTTGTCTCCCATAAGCGCTTTTGTTTAACGCCTTTGAGCTGGGCACAAAAAGTGAAACTCAAGTATTATAAATATCAAGAATAGAAACTCTCTCAACTATGCATTGTATTTTACCTATATAAGATTCAGACGTACCCCTTTCATTTCTTTTAGGCTTACTACTTTCATCAAATGGGTTTTGAGGGACAATCCAATCAAAATTTTCTTCCAAAGCTTCATGCATAGCTACAAGTTTAACAGGTATTGGCACTTTCATTTCCTCCCTCTTTATGGGTTCGGTTTTACCTAATTTTTCAAGTGCATTAATAACATCTAAACATGAACCTAGCATATTAAAACAATCAAAAAAAATCTAGCTTCTATGGCTACATCACCAAAAAATTTAAGCAAGGGTTCAATGATAAAATCCTTCTTTTCAGCATTTTTAACATTATGAAGATCAAGAAAAATTTGTTGTATTATGGATGAAGGTTAACAAACCTAGTTTCCAGCATGTGAAATATAAAAGTTGCAGCAGTTTCTCTGCTATGAATTTCTCCTCAATATCACTATTCTTACTAATATGATTAAAGAATTCTCCAATATTTTTTTTCGAATTATAGAACCACTACCTACTGAAAGATCCTCAGAAGTGTACTTAGGAAGCAACATTGTAATAAAGGTAAAGTTAAAACCAAAATAACAAAACTGAAATAAAATTACAAAACCGAAATAAACAAAGCAACAAAACTTAAAATAAAAGACTAAACCGAAATATAAAAGTAATGCAAGTAACTATTTTTTTTGTATTTTTTATATTAAGAAAACGAGACAGTAATAAAAATAAACTGAGCAAGACAATAACAAAATAAAAAGATTGGAAGTGCGAAAACTCCCCTCGTAGTGAATATTTATCTCCCCGGCAATGGCGCCATAAAAGAGCTTGATGCACACGGTGCGTGTGTTGTTGTGAGACCCCAAGAGGAAGGTATGAAGTAGTGCAGCAGTTGTCGGCCCAGTGGGGACTGGGGTATTAAGAGCCCACTCCCCCCAGGCCTCGCACGCGGGCTAATCAGACAAAATGACTAAGGACCAGGCCTCACCGCCTGACGGGACCCCCGAGAGGAAATTCCCCTCGAGGGCCTGAAGAGGAATCGAGGGCCTCAAGGGGACCCTCGCTTCAGGAGACCCTCCTAAGGCGCCAGCGCGCCTGGAGGGAAGTCAACAGGAATCCCTCCACAGGACTCCCCAGGCCTGTGGGGAAACGTCGCGGCAAAGGAAGTACGTCGGGGCGCACATGGTCTCTGCCACGCCCACGTGGTGACGCAAGCACCCTCGTTGCCGTTTTGGTGATAAAGGAGTCAATAAAGTTGCACCGCCTGCTGCAGGACTGCCAAGACCTTCCACTCTGGTGATAAAGCAGGTGGACGGCGCAACCCTCCAAATGAGAACGTCATCGCGGGCTCCACCTTAGAGACTGCCTTCCCTGCGGGCAGTACTGCGCGGTCGTCCGCCTGTCGGCCACCGCACCCACCTTTCTCAGTGATGGACCGCGTCCATGGACGAGCGGGCAGCGGTGGACTCCTGCACCTCCACGCCACTGCCGTGTGGGAGCCACGTTGGACGCCAAGAAGAAGGAGAGCGCCGGAGGCGCCTATAAAAGGGACAAGACCTCCATCGTAGCAAGGGTCGGCCAATTGCTTACTACAACGCTTGTAAACCCTAGCAATACCAAGTAGGATAGCCTCTGGCTGGAGGAGGAAGAAGATCATCGCTTCCCACCCTAGGCAAGAACTGCCTCAAGGGGGCCCTCGGCAAGCTCTGTTGTACTGTAACCACCATAGTCCAATACATACAAGCAGGAGTAGCGGTCTTACCTCCTCACGAGGGCCGTGAACCTGGGTATGGGCCGGTGTCTATCTCTGTCGTGGGTGTTTCGTCTTCAGGTCCGACGAGCAACGTCGCCGTGCCCCTCGAGGGTCTTGACCTCCGCGTTCAATCCCCTTCACGAACTACACTTCAGGAAGTGACTACCCCCGATTCTAGGGAGTCATAACCCGACATTTGGCGCGCCAGGTAGAGGATTGAGGCGCGTCAACGACCTTCGAGCCGCCTCCGCGCCATGGCGAACACCCGCGCTACCCGCGCCGCCCGCGTCAGCAGACGCGCGCCTGAAGGAGCTCGCATCCCGCAAGGCGCCACAGCCACTCGCGCGCGACGGGGCCCACCCCGCCATGAAGAGCGCGCCCCCTCGGGCCCTCATGCGGAGGAGCCCGAACACAACCCCAAGCACCAGGAGGACGCGCGGTCCTCACACCCGATGCGGCGCCCGAGCGGCTCCGGCCCGGACAGGACGGACCCCGCGCCTCACACCACGCTGCTCATGGCGCAGGAACTTCTCCGCTACCAGCCCACCGCTGAGGCCCACGAGCAGTGGCTAGAGCGACTCAACCACCTCGTCGGCATCGCCACGACGCGCCCTGCTCCGTCGCAGTCCAACATGGACCCCTCTCTCGCGGGCACAGTTGCGACAGACGCGCCTCCGCCTCCGCCAGGGCCTGCACCGGCTGCGACGCCGAGGGCTGCCTCGCACGCGTCCTCGCCGCACGATTGCTTGATCGTGCAGCGCACCGCGCCCGGCGCTCGCGTGGGGAAGGAGCTCTAGCGCAACCGCCAGAACAGACTCGTGGAAGAGATCGGCCAGGCTAGCCAGCAGAACCGCAGCACGCTGTAGCACGGGGTCACCACGTACGCCACCGGCTGCATGGTGTTCACCAGCTCCCTACGGCGCGTGGTCTGGCCCCCGAAGTTCAGGCAGGCTCTCCCTAAGGGCTACGACGGCTCCAGCAACCCCATCGAGTTCCTGCAGCTCTACACCACCTCCATCCAAGCTGCAGGTGGAGATGACAAGGTCATGGCCAACTAGTTTCCCACGCGCTTCGCGATTCTGCGATGTCGTGGCTCCTGAACCTTTCTGAGGACTCCGTGAACTCTTGGCAGGAGCTCTGCAAGCAGTTCGTCTCCAACTTCAAGGGGACGTACGAGCGCGCCCTCACCCACAACAACCTGCGCGCTGTGGTGCAGAAGAAGGATGAGACGCTCCGCAAGTACATCCAGCGCTTCAGCCAAGTGCGCAACAAGATCCCGAACATCCCTGACACCCAAGTCATCGCCGCCTTCCGCGAGGCCGTCACAAACAGCAGGATGCTCAAGAAGCTGGGCATCCATGACAAGCTCACTTCTGTGGTGAAGCTGTTCGACCTGGCGGACAAGTGCGCCAAGGCAGAAGAGGGACTCCTCTTCGTCAAGATGTCCTCGAGACGGGACGAGCACGCTGAGGGGTCCAGGGGCCCGAAGAAGAAAGAGGAGCCCAAACGCAAGGCCACTACGGTTCTCGCGGCAGAGCCTGACGCGAAGGGCACCCGCAGGGACTCCCTGGAGCCTGGAGAGAGGAAAGATGACCACCACCCATTTTGCATCTACCACAACAGGCGCGGTCACTCTACAGAATCTTGCTTTGACCTCAAGAGGTTGAGCAAGGAGCGCGAGCAAGCAGAAGGCAGTGGCGGCCGCGGTCGAAGCCGTGGCTACCGCGGGAGCGGACGCAAGAGCGGCTACCAGAAGCCATCTGGCCATCAGGCCAATGCCGCGGAAAAGAATGGCAATCTCCCTGACGAGGAAGATGGTGGCTACCAAGCCCCAAGAGGCGCCATTGCCTGCATCCTTGGTGGGGCGCAGGCGCCAAAGTCGAACAATCAGTACAAGCAGTTCGCCCGCGAGCTCAACGCCGCCCTCCCAAGCACTGAGATCTCCAGGCCCCTCAAGTGGTCGCAGTACACCATCGCCTTCGACGCTCAGGACCACCCCAAGTCCACCAAGGCTGTTGGAACCCTCCCGCTGGTCTGCAGCCCCACCATCAACAACGTTGCTGTCTCCAAGACGCTCATTGATGGTGGAGCAGGCATAAATGTTATCTCCACAGATATGTTCAAAGCGCTTCAAGTGCCCTACGAGCGGCTCATGCCCTCTAGGCCCTTCACGGGAGTCACCAGCGGCTCGATTGAGCCTCTGGGCCAGGTCAGGCATGCCATCACCTTCGGAAGCGAGGAAAATTACCGCACCGAGCTCATCGACTTCGATGTCGCCCACATCGGCCTGTTGTACAATGCCATCCTCGGCTACCCCGCGCTTGCGAAATTCATGGCCGTCACGCACCATGCTTACAACATGGTCAAGATCCCCGGCAGCGCTGGCACAATCACCATCCATGGACATGTCCTGGATGCTACGCGCGCTGTCGAGACGGCCTACAAGGCCGCAGCCATGGCATTCCCCGCAGACGACGACATGGAGCCTCTCGAGAGACCCAAGAAGAAGAAGTAGTTGTTCTCCCAGGAGATAGCCGCTACGAAGAAAATCTCTCTAAGCTCCAGCAGCTCGGGGGCTGAAGGCTCGGGGGATAGCGTCACCATTGGCGCCATGCTGCCTCCCAAATAGGAAAGCGCGCTCGTCGCCTTCCTCCAGGCAAACTCTGACATGTTCGCATGGACACCATCAGATATGTCTGGTGTACCGAGGGAGGTGATCGAGCACCACTTAGCCGTGTGCCAAAACGCGCGCCCCGTCAAGCAAAAAGCAAGAAAACAAGCCCCCGAGAAGCAAGCATTCATCGTCAAAGAGGTTGAGAAGCTCAAAGCGGCAAAGGTCGTCCGCGAAGTCGCGCACCCCACTTGGCTCTCCAACGGCGTGGTGGTCCCGAAACACGCCGGAGGAGGCCGCCTCTGCATCGACTACACTGATGTAAACAAGGCCTGCCCCAAGGACCCTTACCCCATGCCAAGAATCGATCAGATCGTGGACTCTACGGCAGGCTGCGACCTCCTATGTTTCCTTGATGCTTTCTCTGGTTATCATCAGATAAAAATGGCTAAGGAGGATGAGGAGAAGACGGCTTTCCTCACCCCTTGCGGTGTGTATTGCTATGTCTGCATGCCCTTCGGCCTAAAAGACGCCAGAGCCACTTTCCAGAGGCTAATGAGATAGCACTTGGCGAGCAAATGGGGAGAAACGTTGAGGCATATGTCGATGACATCGTCGTAAAATCCCGAGAGGGAAGCACTCTCCTCGGGGACCTTGAAGAGAATTTCGCCAACCTGCGCAAGGTGAACATCAAGCTCAACCCCGCCAAGTGCGTCTTCGGAGTGCCTTCAGGAAAACTGCTTGGTTTCCTCGTGTCCCACCGGGGCATAGAGGTGAACCCTGACAAAATCAAGGCTATAGAGGGCATGCAACCTCCACGCAGGCTCAAGGACATGCAATGCCTAGCAGGCTGCATGGCCAGCTTGGGTAGATTCATCTCCAAGTTCGGCGAAAGAGCCCTGCCATTCTTCAAGATCATGAAAAGAACGGGCACTTTCAAGTGGACCCCTGAAGCGGAAAAAGCGTTTGAGGACTTGAAGAAGTACCTGGCCAGCCCACCAGTAATGGTCGCCCCAAGGTCAGGCGAGCACCTGAAGCTGTACCTATCAGCAACCCCACAGACAGCCAGTGTCGTCCTTGTGGTAGAAAGGGAAGAGCCAATACTCCACAAGAAGAGTGCAACCACTCCAAAGCCAAAGCCTCCTGATCAAGAGCTCGACGAAAGGGCAGCCCTCATAAAACCACTGCCAGGCCCAAAGCCGCAAGGGAAGCCCACCCCAAGTCAATCGCTGCAAGAAGATCCCGCCAGGGAGCCTGACAAGCCCCCTGAGGCCAACCCCCTCGAGGCCCATGACAAGCCCCCTAAGGCCAACCCCCTCGAGGCCCATGACAATCCCTCTGAGGCCAACCCCCTCGAGGGGCACGACAAGCCCCCCGAGGCCAGCTCCCTCGAGGCCCAGGACAAGCCCCCTGAGGCTAACCCCCCTGAGGGCCAAGCTGAGCCCCTTCAGGCAAAAGACGCCAAGGCTACACAGACTACCCTTGTCGAGCATCCAGTCTACTTCATCAGCACAGTAATGCGTGATGCTCGCGAGCGGTATACAATGCAGCAGAAGCTTCTCCTCACACTCCTCATCGCCTCAAGAAAGCTGCGACACTACTTCCAGGGGCACCCCATCACGGTGGTCACCTATTTTCCCCTGGAGCAAATCCCGCGCAACCCAAATGCCACAGATCGTGTCGCAAGGTGGAATATAGAGCTACAGCCATTCAATTTGCGCTTCGATACCACAAGGGTAATCAAAGGAAGAGCGCTGGCAGACTTCGTCGCCGAATGGACTGACCCAACCCCTGAAGAGACTTTGGGAGAAGAACAAGAGCCCTCTGGAGACACAATGCCCAGCCACGGTGGGGCTGGCGTGGTCCTGATCTCACCAAAAGGCGACAAGTTGTATTACACGGTCCAGCTGTGCTTCGGAATCGACAAGATATCCAACAATATCGCCGAGTACGAAGGCCTGCTTGCTGGCCTACGCGCCGCAATCGCCCTAGGCATCAAGCATCTACTCATCAAGGGCGACTCCCAGCTGCTCGTCAACTTCTCCAAAAAAAACTATAAGCCTAAGGACGACCATATGGCCGCATACCTTGAATAGGTCCGTAGGCTTGAGAAGCACTTCAGGGGAATGGAGCTCATGCACATCCCAAGAAAGGAGAACCAAGAGGCTGATGAAATCGCCAAGCGCGCATCAAAAAGGCAAGCTCAACCGCCAGGCGTCTTTGAAGAAAGACTCGTCAAGGCATCTATAAAACAGCCTCAAGAGGCCGTGCCCGCCAGCACAGACGAAGCGCTCCCGCCACCGCCTGCAAGCGGGGCTCCAGATTGTGGGCCCCCTACAGGGGAGCGTCTGTTGCTCACAGCGGTGCATCAAGAAGCAGGATGGATCAACGAGATCAAAGACTACCTCGACAAAGGGATCCTTCCCGAGGAAGATGTTGAAGCGGAGCGAATCGCCCGCCAAGAAAAATCTTACCAAATCCTTGGAGGGAATCTCTATCGCAAGCGCCCAAACGGCACCGCGCTCAAATGCGTTCCTCCTGAAGAAGGCAAATTGCTGATCAAAGACATCCACAGCGGGGAATGCGGCCACCATTCATGCGCCCGCACCCTCGCAGGCAAAGTCTTTAGGAGCGGCTTCTACTGGCCTTAAGCACTTCAGGATGCAGTGGACATCGTCCAAGCATGTGAAGCCTGCCAAATCCACCAACCTGCGCTAAGGCTACAGACCATTCCGCTCTCCTGGTCGTTCGCGGTCTGGGGGCTGGACATCCTGGGACATTTCCCAACAACGCAAGGCGGATATCGCTACCTCTTCGTGGCCATCGACAAGTTCACTAAGTGGCCCGAAGCGGAGGCGACGCGCACAATCACTGCAGGCGTGGCGGTGAAATTCACCAGAGGCCTGGTCTGCCGCTTCGGAGTGCCTAACCGCATCATCACCGACAATGGCTCGCAATTCACCAGTGGCATCTTCAGAGCTTACTGCGAAAGAATGGGCATCAAGCTCTGCTTCGCCTCAGTCGCCCATCCGCAAAGCAACGGACAGGCTGAGCGTGCAAACGCAGAAGTCCGAAAGGGCCTAAAGACTAGGACCTTCGACATCCTCAAAGGCCACGGCAAGGGTTGGATCAACGAGCTCCCTTCGGTGCTCTGGTCCATCCGCACAACGCCATCAAAGCCTACGGGGGAAACACCGTTCGCCCTCGTCTATGGAGCCGAAGCAGTTCTCCCCACAGAGATAAAGCATGGATCCCCACGGGTCCTTGCCTTTAACGAGGAGCAGCAAGCGGACCTCCATAACGACGACCTGCTGCTTCTCGAGGGACTTTGACGCCGCGCTGCCCTACGAGCGGCCGAATACCAGCAGGACCTGAGACGCTACCACAACCGCAACGTGTGCTCGCGTACCCAGGAGGCAGGTGATCTCGTCCTCAGGCGAATCCTCTCCAGGGAAGGCCTCCACAAGTTGTCCCCGGTGTGGGAAGGCCCCTATAGGGTCACCCACATCGCCAGGCCAGGCGCGGCTCGCCTCGAGACTCAAGACGGCATCCCCGTCAAGAATCCACGGAACATCATGCACCTACGCAAGTTCTACCCATGATCATCGTCACACCCGTGATCATTGTCACATCAAGACATCTGGCGGAAGAGGCAGCTTACGGCTCAACCTCCAAGCACTTTTTGTCTCTAGAGGTTAAAAGCTCACGGCTTAAACCTCCCAAGCATTTTTTGTCTCCAGAAGGAACAAATGCAGAACGTGATCATCGTCACGCCCGTGATCATTGTCACGTCAAGACATCTGGCGGAAGAGGCAGCTTACGGCTCAACCTCCAAGCACTTTTTGTCTCTAGAGGTTAAAAGCTCAAGGCTTAAACCTCCAAGATCCAAAGACTTCCCTCGAGAGTCAACCCTCCGAGCTCTCCATGTAACGAGCCACCTCAGGCCGTTGAGAGTCTCTGCCACTAATGGGTGGTCCCCATGCCTCGACATGGTCAAAACATTAACTTGGCAACCCCAAGCATAATGAGACAACTTCGTTCCCAAGTGAACTTAGCGCTACGACGCCGCTATGTAATATATTGGTGAGTTTTATTTACGCATTACTTTGTTGAAATGTGCGCTTATATCTCTCCACGCGAGTACCTCACGAGCGGGGGCTGAATACGGTGCCAGTGCCTCAAATGACACACCAGCAGCACTACAAAATCCAAGGATCCGAGCTCTGGCTGGAGGGCAAGATCCCACAAACATGCCGTCTCTACAGAGGACCTTGGTACTTACTCTCCTCACGAGGAACGCCTGAGGGGACCTATAAGCGCGCACGAGTCCCCTGTACCGTGTTCCAGCATTTGGGTTCGCCCCTCTAACATCTACAGGGAAGAAAAGCCCCCACAAGCCTGAGGAGGCATCCGGGAACGATCCCTCAAGAGGACCTCCTCGCCAGGCAAAAAGCCTCTACAGGGCGAAAACCTCGAGAAGCTAAGTCTCGCACCCACGCCTTAAGAGTGTTTTCTCCCCCTCTAGCGCACGTTTGCCCCTCAAGCGACTTCGCTTTCCCTTACGCTTCATGGACTACTCGCACGTCTAAGGGGGGCACTTGAGCATCACGACTCAGGGCTCTTACCTCTCCTAGGCCTAAACTCCCCCCGGCCTTGCGAAGTCATTGCTCCTGCATACCGAAGTGGCGGAGTCATGGCACGAAGAGATGGGTCCTACCGACGCAGAGAACAAATAGACATGAAGATGAGTCCAAAGAGACCTCTCGAGTGGCAAGCGAGCTAAAAGCAAGTGGCAAATAAGAATATATTACAGGCAAAAGGTCATAAATGTCTAAACACAAGATTGTTTCAGATACAAGCGCACGCAGGCGCGATAAGGTGTGGCTCAGGCAGAGGGGACGTCGTCTTGGACCTCCTCCACGGCGCCCTCCTCGGTCTCGGCAGAGGCGGCCTCCTCCTCGCTGTCCTCCGCTGCAGCCTCCGCCCGCCTAAAGCGGTTGCAGAAGGCATCAGCCTGCTCACGGAGGGAGTTGGAGACCCTGTGCGCATCCTCGCCTCGGGCGGCCTCCGTCACGGTGGAGAGGTCGAAGCCTGGCGTGAGGAGCCTGAGGTTGGTGAAGATACGATCAACAACCACCCCCAGGAGCTGCCGGCTCTCGTCCTCGATCATCTCGCGAAGCTCGGCGACGGTGCCCTCGAGGGGCGCGAAGAGCTGGTCAAAATAGACCAGGTACATGGCAGCATCGCCACGGCCTCGGACCTCGGTGTGCGGCGGGTCCGCGCCAAGCTGCACAGCGAGCTCGTTGCCCCGGGCGACCAATGCCTCGAAGATGCGCTCACGCTGCTTCCTGAGCGCGTGATCCGCCTGGGCTGAGTCCGTCGCCTCCGCCGTCCGCTCCATCACAGGAGCCACCTGCTCCTCCACGTCATTGGACAAGGAGTTGAGGCCGTGAACTGCCTCGTCGCGGGCCTCCTCCGCTCGGTGTCGGCCATCCTTGGCGCGCTTCAGGCGGCCTCCAGCTTGGAGTTGGCCTTCTCGAGCTCAGCGATCCGCTAAGCGTCCGCAGCGTGCCTGGCCTTGAAGCGGTCCTCCTGCTTCTGGGCCAGGTCGCGGTACTTCTGAGAGTTGGACTGGTGGAACTGCTTCTCGCACTCCATGAGGGCATCCTCGGCCTCTTTCTTCTTCTCGGCGAAACGCCGCTCGAAGTGCTCATAAGCAAACTTCTGGGCAGCGATGTTCTCGTCGTACTTCAAGAGCGCCTGGGCTAGGTCCCCTTCATGCGCCTCAAGCTCCTCACGCTGGGCGGCTAGGTCCTTCTCCGCCTGAAGGCGTTGCTCCTTGCGCTGCCGCAGTTCTCTCTCCTTGAGGGCCAGCTGCCACTCATGCTCGGCAAGGCCCTTGCGGTCCTCCTCCAGAGCAGCCTGCGCGGCCTGGTGGGTGGAGAGCAGCTGGGACTCCAGCTGGTCCAGCTCGCGGCGCTTCTGCGCCAGCAAGCCCTCCATCGCCTCGCGCTCGGCCGTGGCCTCGCGCAAGAGCTCCGCAGCGGCATCGCGTTCCGCTTGAGAGGCGCGAGAAGTTCTGCGGCGTCGCGGATGGCCCCATCGCGGATTTCCTTGGCGAAGCGGGTGGCCTCCTCGCGGGCGACCTGCAGCGCCAAGTCCTCCAGTCGGCGCGCCTCGACCGCCGCATGGAAAGACGCACACGACCTCGCCAGCTCCTCCTGCTGTCGGGTGAGCTGTATGTCCCAAAAGGCGAGGTGCGCCTCCAAGCCCTCCAGGGATTCCCTCACAAGGCCAATGGCGACCTCGCGGCGCCCCGCGCTCCAGTCCCAGCCGCGGAGGACCAGCTCCTGGCTTGATGAGGGCCCCGCCCCAGCGTCGAGTCCCGAGAGCTTGGCCCCAGGTTGAGCTCGGGGGCTAGGCCAAGCTCCGCACCCGTCCGCGCCAGCGCCCTCTTCGGTGCCCGCATCAGCAGGGCGCTCATCACCTTCAGCTGGGCACGGAGACGAGGAAGAACCTCCTCCTGCGGACGCGCCCGCGCCCACTGGCGCCTCGCTCGCTTCCGCCGCAGGCTGCACGGGAGCCGTGGGCGTGCACGGCGGAGTTGGCGCACGCAGTGGCGTCAACGCGCGCGGCGGCGTCGGCTTGCGTGGCGAAGTTGCCTCGCGCGGAGGCATGACCGTGCGAGGGGGAGTAAGGGCGCGGGTGGAGTAGAGGCCCTCTCCTCCGTGTTTTCCACCACCATCAACTCGGGGGGCGGTGTAGGTGCCTCCGGGCGAGGCGCATCCGCCTCCGCCTGAGGCTCTGCCGCTCCCGCCTGAGGCGCAGCCGCCTCCACTTGAGGAACCCCCTCAAGGGGGCCCGTGGAGGCCGTCTCCACAGGCCTCGTGGCCTCGTCAGCCACGGCCTCAGCCGTGTCTCTCTTCACATCAGCTGCCTTGCGAAGCCTACGACACTTCGCAGGCACAAGATCACTGGAAAAAAACCCAAGAAAAGATCTTCAGTAAAGGGCAAAGTGAAAAGAGAACAAAAATCAAGCGACCAAGCGTCATAAACACTCACCCTGAAGGGGGAGCGCCGGCATCGACCCACGCCAGGCCTGGTGAGCGCCAGGAGGGCGTCGTCTTGGCGCCTGACCCCCCGGAGGCGTCACCGCTTTCCTTTTGGAGGGGACGTCGGAGGGCCTCACCCCAGAGCGGTCCGCGGCAGCTTTGGTGCGAGGCCCGCGCCTTCCCGGAGAGGCCTCCGCTTCGGAGGCCTCCCCCTCCTCGGTCTCCTCCTCCACGGGGCGCGAGGGCGCCACCACGAAGGCGTCGGCATCACCTGACGAGATGTCACAAACCTCGTCAATGAATGGCCCATGCCTCAAGGGGGACATATCTCCCAACGCGGCCTCTTCCTCGCCACGCCAGGCACCGGAGGCTGATGGAGAATCCGCTCCTACAACTACACGCGCCGTCGGAGCAACCACCTCATCCATCTCCGCCGCCAGGCCATACGGGGTGAAGTCTGGCTTCCGTCCAAGATGTCCATACGGTCGCCCAAAGGGAGCTGGTGCAGAGGTTGCACGGAGCCTGCGATCTTCTCGGGCACCTCCGGATTGACAAAGAGGATACTCAAAATGGTGTCGACAACATCCAAGCCATGGTCCTCAGGATGAAGCCGCATCGGGTCCGAGGGGCCGGAATACATCCACATCGGCTGGTCGTGGGCCTGAAGAGGGGCAATGCGGCGCCTCACAAAGTCCGCCACAACTAACTGCCCCGTGAGACCCTCCTCCCGGAGATACTCCAAACGCCCCACCAGGTGCGCGTTGTCTGCTCTGCGAAGGGCAGACTTGCCTCAATGAGAATTCTTCACGGGCGTCGCCTCCGGGATGCCTAGGAACGCGCAGGGCGACTGACCCCCCGGAGGCGTCACCGCTTTCCTTTTGGAGGGGACGTCGGAGGGCCTCACCCCAGAGCGGTCCGCAGCAGCTTTGGTGCGAGGCCCGCGCCTTCCCGGAGAGGCCTCCGCTTCGGAGGCCTCCCCCTCCTCGGTCTCCTCCTCCACGGGGCGCGAGGGCGCCACCACGAAGGCGTCGGCATCACCTGACGAGATGTCACAAACCTCGTCAGTGAATGGCCCATGCCTCAAGGGGGACATATCTCCCAACGCGGCCTCTTCCTCGCCACGCCAGGCACCGGAGGCTGATGGAGAATCCGCTCCTACAACTACACGCGCCGTCGGAGCAACCACCTCATCCATCTCCGCCGCCAGGCCATACGGGGTGAAGTCTGGCTTCCGTCCAATATGTCCATACGGTCGCCCAAAGGGAGCTGGTGCAGAGGTTGCACGGAGCCTGCGATCTTCCCGGGCACCTCCGGATTGACAAAGAGGATACTCAAAATGGTGTCGACAACATCCAAGCCATGGTCCTCAGGATGAAGCCGCATCGGGTCCGAGGGGCCCGAATACATCCACATCGGCTGGTCGTGGGCCTGAAGAGGGGCAATGCGGCGCCTCACAAAGTCCGCCACAACTAACTGCCCCGTGAGACCCTCCTCCCGGAGATACTCCAAACGCCCCACCAGGTGCGCGTTGTCTGCTCTGCGAAGGGCAGACTTGCCTCAGTGAGAATTCTTCACGGGCGGCGCCTCCGGGACGCCTAGGAACGCGCAGGGCGACTTGACGCCGATGAGGAGCCACCTCTGACGGAAGTCATCCACTTTCTTGAGCAGATGTATACACTCCCCATGCCATCCGCAATACGGAAAGAGACACACCTGGTTCGCTCGCTGGCAGCCGTACACCGCAGCGAATAAAAATTCCTGAAGAGTGCCACGGAGGGGCGCACGCCCAGGTATGGCTCGCAGAGGTAAGCAAAAATGGAGAGGATGAGGACATAATTTGGATGAAGATGAAGGAGCTGGATTTGGTAGAACTCCAATACCGCCTCCAGGAACGGCGAGTACGGAGGCACCAGCCCGGCGGTGATGGTGTGAAGAAAAATGGGGTAGAACCCTTGAGGGAACCCCCCCCCCCCCCCCCGAACCGAGCGGAACAAAGCGCACTGGCGCCGTGCTCGTTGGTCCGCCCCGCAACCAGGTGGCGGATTCTCTCCAAGGCCGGAGAATCGGTGTGCGCCCCCACAAGTGCCGCGCCCAGCACGACCTCGAAAGCCTCCGCCTGGGAGGAAGACCCCACACCGGCCTTGCCCTTGCTCTTGAGGGGACTCATCGTCGGGGGCGCGGAGTGCTGAGGAAGACGGAAGGAGGAGAATCGCAGGAGAGAGTGGAGGCGAAGAGCTCGAGATGGCGGCAACTTCTGCGAGAAAGATTGGAAACGGTAACGGCTCCCTGCTACGACGCTCGGGCTTTATATCCCCCAAGGAGCAGTTACCGGGGCGTGGTGGGACCCCCCACGACTCACGCCCCGGATCGTGCGAGACCGTTACTCATCTGAGCGCGGCGTGGCTTGGGCTGGCCGGGCACTTTGGGCCCACGACGCTCCGCCTGCACCCATGGGCTCACTCGCGCCCATCGCGGGCCCGGGGGCTACTGTCCGCCCAGTGGGACTGGGGTATGAAGAGCCCACTCCCCCCAGGCCTCGCACGTGGGCTAATCAGACAAAACGACTAAGGACCGGGCCTCACCGCCTGACGGGACCCTCGAGGGGCAATTCCCCTCGAGGGCCTCAAGGGGACCCTCGCTTCAGGAGACCCTCCTGAGGCGCCAGCGCGCCTGGAGGGAAGTTAACAGGAATCCCTCAACAGGCCTCCCCACGCCTGTGGGGAAACGTCGCGGCCAAGGAAGTACGACGTGGCGCACATGGCCTCAGCCACGCCCACATGGTGACGCAAGCACCCTCGTTGCCGTTTTGGTGATAAAGGAGTCAATAAAGTTGTGCCACCTTCTGCAGGACTGCCAAGACCTTCCACTCTGGTGATAAAGCAGGTGGACGGCGCAACCCTCCAAATGAGAACGTCATCGCGGGCTCCACCTCAGAGACTGCCTTCCCTGCGGGCAGTACTGCGCGGTCGGCCACCGCACCCACCTTTATCAGTGATGGACCGCGTCCATGGACGAGCGGGCAGCGGTGGACTCATGCACCTCCATGCCACTGCCGTGTGGGAGCCACCTTGGACGCCAAGAAGAAGGAGAGCGCCGGAGGCACCTATAAAAAGGACAAGACCTCCATCTTAGCAAGGGTCGGCCAATTGCTTACTACAACGCTTGTAAACCCTAGCAATACCAAGTAGGATAGCCTCTGGCTGGAGGAGGAAGAAGATCATCGCTTCCCTCCCCAGGCAAGAACTGCCTCAAGGCGGCCCTCGGCAAGCTCTGTTGTAATGTAACCACCATAGTCCAATAAAGACAAGTAGGAGTAGCGGTCTTACCTCCTCACGAGGGCCATGAACCTAGGTACGGGCCGGTGTCTATCTTTGTCGTGGGTGTTTCGTCTTCAGGTCCGGCGAGCAACGTCGCCGTGCCCCTCGAGGGTCTTGACCTACGCGTTCAATCCCCTTCACGAACTACACTTCAGGAAGTGACTACCCCCGATTCTAGGGAGTCATAACCCGACATCAGCAAATTTCCCTCAGTATGAAACCAAGGTTATCGAACCAGTAGGAGATGAAGAGTTCCCTCGAGGTTGTTGGTGGAGACGTTGGCACGGCGCAACACCAGCGTCAGCAACGAACGTGGAGCGTGCACACAAACAATCAAGATATTTTGCCCCAACTTAACACTGAGGTTGTTAATCTCACTGGCTTGCTGTAACAAAGGATTAAACGTATGTGTGAAAGAAAGAATGTATGTTTGCAGGAAGTAACAGGTTTTCAGTTGTGGTTTTATCATATTAATGAGAACGACCGGGGTCAACAGTTCACTAGTGGTGTCTCTCCATAAATAATAACATTCATCCATGAGTGGTAAACAAATTACAGCTAGGCAATTGACATAATAATGATGAGCAACCCAATGCATATACTAACATTATGATGTCTAGTGTGAGATTCATTCGGGAATTACAACAGTATACATAGACCGTTCCAACCGCATGTATGACTAATAATCCACCTTCCGGTTAGCGTCTGCACCCATTTCAGTATTAAGTTACATGCAACAGATTATCGCCTTAAGCACTATGTGTAAAGTAAGTAAGTAACATCATCCTTAGACAACTACTGTTTTATCCCTAGTAGCAACAGTACATCTACAACCTTAGAGCTTTTTTTCACTGCCCCAAATTTAATAGAGACATGAACCCACTACGAGCATAAATACCCCCTCTTGGAGTTACGAGCATCTACCTGGCCAAAGCACACACAAGTAACAGAGAGCATGCAAGATCATTAAATAGCACACACATGATATATTATGAAGCAATAACTTTAGCACTCAATATTCATCGGATCTCAGCAAACACAACATGGAGAATTACATAAAGATGATCTTGATCATGATAGGTAGCTCACAAGATCTAAACATGATAGCACAAGAGGAGAAGACAACCATCTAGCTACTGCTATGGACCCGTAGTCCAAGGGTAGACTACTCACGCATCAGTCTGGAGGCGGTCATGGCGACGTAGAGGCCTCCGAGGACGATTTCCCCTCCCGGCAGGGTGCCGAGGAGCAGTTCTGATCTCACCCGAATTGGTGTTGACAACGGCGGCGGCTCGGGACCCGTGGAGGAAAAATTGATTAACGTCTATTTATTTTTAGGTCAAGGGGTATCTTATAGGCGGAAGGGCAAGGTCGGTGGGCGTCCGAGGGCTCCACATCGCCTCCTGGCGCGGCCAGGGTTGGGCCCGTGCCACGAGGTGGTGAGGGCACCTCACGACCCTTCTTAGTCCCGTCTTCGGTTCCTCGTGACGCAAATATTCCAAAGATAATTCCAGGTTGTTTTATTTCTAATTTGGTGAATATTTCCTTAAGTACTTTTCTGAAACCAAAAACAACAGAAAACAAGGAACTGGCACTGTGGCATCTTGTTAATAGGTTAGTCCCAGAAAATGCATAAAACTACATAAAATGCATATAAAACATGTAATAACATGATATAACTTAGCATGGAACATAAGAAATTATCGATACGTTGGAGACGTATCAGTCTCGAGTAGGCAAGAACGATAAAAATATAATAATTTCTGAAGTGACATGCTTTCACGTAATCTTGATCATATAATATTGTAAGGCTCATGTTATGAATGAATGACTCAAGGGAATGATCTATAATTTTCTAACATATAGACAAGGAGTAAACAACTACATCATATAAGTAAAAACTTTTCATGAATAGTACTTTCAAACAAGCATCAATAAGATTTGCATAAGAGTTAACTCATAAAGCAATACTATCTACGTAAAAGAGCATTGAAGCAACACAATGGAAGATATAAGTTTCAGCATTGGCTTTCAAATTTGAACATGTATATCATATAGATAGTTGTCAACACAAAGGAATATAAAAGGTGCAATAAGTAAGCATATAAGAATTGTTGTACACAGTTGACTCAAGTGTTTGCTTCGGGGATAGAAAGAAGTAGGTAAACTGACTCAACATAAAGTAAAAGATAGGCCCTTCGCAGAGGGAAGCAGGGATACAAGCATGTGCTAGAGTTTCTTAGTTTTATAGGTTATCGAAATTTAGAGCATAAAAGTAAGTTTTGAGCGGTGTTTGCCGTTGTCAACGGATGGTAATGGGAACTCTACCCCCCTTGTCAACCAGACTTTCAAGAGCGGCTCCCATGAAGGAAGTTATTTCTACCAGCAAGGCAGATGATCCGTCTTTTCAGTTTTGTTTACACATGTAGTTTACAACTAGTATCATTGCTTGGCTGATTAGATCAGGGCAAAAATGTGAAGAGAATGCAGCGGTTAAAGTTGTAATTAATTGGGACTGGGCACGCCTTTTGCCAGCTCTTTTTGCAAAATTAATGGATAAGCGGTGTATATGCCACTAGTCCGGTTGGTGAAAGTCTGTTTAAAAGCAAACGAAAAGGTTGATATCTGTAACACCACATACTTCTTGATGAGCTAATAAACATTGACACAAATAAGAGATAATAAGTTTGAATAAAAGGTAGCACATGAAGTATTTACTTGGAATGGCAGGAAATACCATGTAGTAGGTAGGTATGGTGGACACAAATGGCATGGGTTTTGGCGCAAGGATTTTGGATGCACGAGAAGCATTCCCTCTCAGTACAAGGCTTTGGCTAGCAAGGTTGTTTGAAGAAAACACAAGTATAAACTATGACAACAAGACGTATATAAAAAATATATTGCAAGCATTATATAACTCTACATTGTCTTCCTTGTTGTTCAAACACTTTCACTAGAAAATACCTATACCTTAGAGATACAAAACATGCAAACCAAGTTTCAGCAAGTTTTATGGTAGTTCTTCACTAACGAGTTTTAACTATATGATGCAAGAGATTAAACATGATCTACTTGAGAGCTCAAAACAATTGCCAAGTATCACAACATTCAAGATAACAATTCATAAGAGCATGTATATCTTTTCTTTATACCATCTACCACATTTAGCATTTTATGTTTCCAACCAAACACCAATCAACTTATTTAAAACATAAACTCTCCAAATATTTAACAATGAGGCAAGAGAGTATAACATATGATAACTAACAGCTCGTCCAATAGATGCATGAAAAACAAGAGCTAGAAAGTATTGAAGTAACATAGAAGAATACTCAATAAATATAAGTGAAGAATACGAGTATTCATAAGAAAAAGCGGAGTATATCTCTCTCCCACACAAGAATGGGATGCCCTAGGCATCCCCAAGTTTTGACGCTTGAGTCTTCTTGGAATATTCTTGGGTGACCCACGGGGGCATCCCCAAGCTTAGGCTTTTTCATCTTCTTGATCACATCATTTCATCCTCCTCTATTGATCCTTGAAAACTTCCTCCACACCAAACTCAAAGTAAACTTTATTAGAGGGTTAGTGCAATAAAAAATTCTTATATTCTGTATGAACACAATTGCTACCAATGCTACGATCCAATTTATTCAGAGAACAAAAACAGAAATAAAAACAAACAGACGCTCCAACTAAAGCACATAAGATGTGACGGAATTAAAATATAGTTTCACTAGAGATGACCTGATAAGTTGTTGATGAAGAAGGGGATGCCCATCCCCAAATTTTGACGCTTGAGTCTTCTTCAAATATTCTTGGGTGACCCACGGGGGCATCCCCAAGCTTAGGCTCTTTCATCTTCTTGATCACATCATATCATCCTTCTCTCTTGATCCTTGAAAACTTCCTTCACACCAAACTTCTCATAAACTTCATTAGAGGGGTTAGTATTTAAAAACATTAATCCACTTTGGTATTGTTGTAACACAATTCAAGAACTAAATAAAACATTAGCTACAACCATCCATGATAAAGAACCTTGCTTAAATTCCACAAGAGACAATGCAAAAAAACAGAGACAAAATCTGTCAAAACAGAACAGCCAGCAAAGATGAATTTTTTCTAGGCACTAAACTTTCTCAGATCAGAAAACTCAAAACTAATGAAAGTTTCATAAATATGTGAGTATCACGCTCATAAAATCCCACTTCATTTAATTTTTCTGTAAAGAGTTACGAATTTAACGGTGATCAACAGAAAAACTGTTTCTACGCAGAAATCCAAATCTGGTATCAACTTCCTACTAGAGACTTACTTGGCACAACTATGCAACAAAATAAAGATACAAAGGAGTTGTTACAGAGGTAAGCATTCTCCTTGACTCAAGATATAAAACATGGGTTGTCTCCCAAGAGCACTTTTATTTAATGCCTTTTAGCTAGACTTGATAGTTGTAATGATGCTCTCATGAAAATAGAAAATGAAGCAAAAGGAGCATCAAGAAGCAAATTCAAAACACATTTAAGTCTAACCCACTTCCTATGCATAGTAATCTTGTACATAAATAAATTCACAAAGAACAAAGTGAGAAGCATAGGAAGATAAAACAAGAACAACTTCAAAACTTTTAGCATTTAGAGAGGTGTTTTAATACCATGGAAAGTTCTACAACCATATTTTCCTCTCTCATAATAATTTTTAGTAGCATAACTCAACAACATAACTATCACATAAAGCTTGCTTTTCATGATCTATAAACACATAGTTTTTATCAAGCTCCATAATAGTGGGGTAAAAACTTTCAAACCCACTTTTAATAATTTTATAACAAGATGATTGATCATTCTCAAGGTATATGGGACTCCTAGATAAAGTCAAGACCTCTACAATCCCATTTTCAATAGTAGTACAATTAATATTATCAAGTAACATAGGACCATCATCTAGAGCTTTATCATAAACATTTTCTAAGCAAAATTCTTTAGTACCATGCATTTCGAATTTAGGCATAAATAAAGGATTTTCATAAGAGTTATCAAAATAGCATGGATTATCATATATAACAGTAGCATAATTGTTTTCACAAGTTTACTCTTCGGGGATATTTCAAGAGAATCCACAGGAACATAACATGCATCCTCCTTTGGTAAGCATGGGGGACAATCAAATAGTGTAAGGGATGAAGAGTTACTCTCATTAGAAGGTAGGCATGGGTAGCTACTCCATTGTTCCTCCTTTTGTTCTTCACTCTCCTCCTATTTTTCATCTAATGAGCTTTCAGGTTCAGTAATTTCTTCTTCCACAGGTTCCTGCAAATTGTTGATACATTCTTGTGCATTAATGAGTCTCTCTTTATAATCAATGACATAAGGATTATTGCTTTAATATTCTATGCAATAATTCAGGATAGAAGAGACATAATCTTTAAGTGTATTACAAGCAACACAGGTTTCATTATTTTTAGACATGATGGATTCTATTTCAGAAGCTCCCATAAATAAAACAAATTGTTCTACTTCTTCAAATCCAAGGTCAATATAGTTATTCCAGTGATAGTTCACAATTAAAACTTCTTTACTAAAGCCACATTGGAATTTAAGATGTTTATTATCCTGTTTAGAGCAACAATTTATATCATGGCGTTTAAGCAAAATTTTAGCAATTGCATTCAACTTAACATACACGCCTCTCATGACTTTCCCCTTATATGATTCTCTATAATTCATATATAATTCATTAAGTTCTTCCATAGTAACAATTTTTTAATTTTCGGTTTTTCAAATTTTTATGGTTTTTCGGTTATATAAGAAAAATAAAACAAGACAAAAAATAAACTAAACAAAAATAAACTATACAAAAGTAAACTAAACTAAACAGAAATAAACTAAGCACAAATAAACTAGACAAGAAAATAAAACACAATAAAATAAAAACAAAGAGAGAGAGGTAGAGTGTACTCCCAGGTGAACTTATGAGTAGAGCTATGCCTCCCGGGCAACGGCGCCACAAAATAGTCTTGATAACCCACAAGTATAGGGGGTCGCAACAGTCTTCGAAGGAAGTAAAATCCAAATTTATTGATTCGACACAAGGGGAGACAAAAAATACTTATAAGTCTTAACATCGGAGTTGTCAATTCAGCTGCACCTGGAAAAGCACTAGTAACAGGGGTGATGTGAAAGCAGCAGTAATATGAGAGCAGTAGTAACAGTAACACAGAGACAATCGCACCAGAGAATAGTTGTTTGCATGGAGTTGACGGGAAAGCAATGATGATGACAAAAGGACCGGGGTTCCCAGCTATCTACACTAGTGGTAACTCTCAAGAACAATTGTCGGGTGAAGAAATTACAGTTGGACAATTGACAGTATTGATATAACATTAAGTGAGAATATCCAGATTATTAATTATATAGGCATGTTTTCCATATATAGTTGTGCGTGCTCGCAATGAGAAACTTGCATAACATCTTTTGTCCTGCCAGCCCGTTTGCAGCGGGGCCTCTAGGGAAACTACTGGCAATTAAGGTACTCATTTTAATAGAGCACCGAAGCAAAGCATTACACTTGGTGAAAACATTTGATGCTCACATCGCAGCCATTCCCTCCGGTTATCCCAATTGCTGTCACCTTGGGGCTATCGGTTCCGGACAATGACATGTGCAGATAACTTGTAGATACAATCTAAGCAATAAATATAGAGCTCAAATCTATGATCATGCCACTCGTACACTAGTGACAATCATTAAACATAACAAGATTGCAGCAACAATAACTTCACAAACTTATATAGATAGACTGATCATAATGTAACAATTCATCGGATCCCAACAAACACAACACGGATTACATCGTATTGATCTCAATCATGTAAGGCAGCTCATGAGAATATTGTATTGAAGTACATGGGAGAGAGAGTACCAACTAGCTACAGCCAAGAACCCGTAGTCCATGGGGGAACTACTCACAAACCATCATAGAGTTGAAGTGGAGACGGTGGAGTCGATGGAGATGGCTCCGGGGGTCGATCCCCGTCCCGGCAGGGTGCCGGAACAGGATCTCCTGACCCCCAAAACTTGTCGGCGATGCCGGCGGCGTTCGGGACCCGTGGAGGAAATACTAAACATCGTGTTAGGGCTTTTGGTCCGGGAGGTATTTATGGGCGAAAGGGCGATGTCGGTGGCGCTATGTGGGCCCCTCACCACCTCCTGGCGCCGCAGAGGGGGGACCCGCGCCTGTACCATGTGTGGGCCCCTCGGGCATCGTCTTTGTTTCTAGAACGTTCTTAAATCAAAAATAATTAGGATAATTGGTTATGTGCCATACCTAGCTGAGTTCTATCGGTCCGTGCCATACCCGCGCTGTTTCACTGGTCTGTTCCTTGGTCTATGCCCTGGTTTGCTCGCATATCGGCCAAACGCTCGTTTCCCTCTGGTCAACCTCCTTTGACCCGCACTTGTCTTGGTTGGTGGGATCGGCCTTGCGCAGCTCGACTCGTTTGTCGGCTCTTTTGGGATTTTCTGGGGTCGGCACGTGGGGCCGGCCACTAGTCTGACTGGTAGGGCGAGGATAATTGGGATTTCGAATTGGATCGTTTTCGTAGGTCTCCCTCCCGCCCGCCCCGCCCCGTGCCACCGCCGCCCTAGCGTCGCCCCGTTTCTCCCCGTCCATCGGTGGTGCACTGCACCTCCGCTTGGAAGACGCATCCATGGCGGCAGATCCAGGCCTCGCCGTTCTGCCCGTTCCGCTGGTCAATTGTGGTTCGGAAACGAATTTAACGAATTGAGGTGGTTCGGAAACGAATTTAACATGTCGAACACCTTGCGGGCCACACGAAACGCCTCCGATGAAGAAGATTGAGGTGGTTCGCAAACGAATTCAACATGAGTGCATACTGTCGAACACCTTGCGGGCACACGAACCGCCGCCGATGAACAACATAAACGGTGAACACAAATTGATTCAAACATTTAAACGAGATTTAACAAACTTAAAATTACAAATCTAAACGAGATTTAACAAACTTAAACCTAAACAAAGGGTTTAGGGTTTAGGGTTTAGGGATGAGAGAGAGGCCTATGCATCTTCGTGCATGGCCATCCCTCATCACCATATTTATTGACGCAGGTGAAGAGATGCCGCTTCATCCTGGTTAGGGGGAGAACATGCGAACCAAGTCAGCCTTCACCTCTGGACATGTCCCATGGGTAAAACCAGCTGAAACGGTTCATAGCCTCCGCCGAGGCGGCTGAGGCTTCTGGTTTCGCCGGCGCCGTTTTCGATTCACCGTCGTTACATGCGGGGGGCGTTTTAAGGTAAGCATATTCGTCTTGCGCCGCCCCTTTCTTCGATGAAAGCGACGCTGCTGACCAAGATGCATCCGCTTGTAGAGGCAGATCGGGCATCTCGGAGTCGTCGTCGTCGTCGCTGGTGTCGCCGTGCTCGCCGTCACAGTCGTCGTCCATTGAGGACAACTCCGGCGTCGGCTTTCGTCGACCGCCAAGACGCGCCTGGTACCCCTTGTCCACCACGGCGTGCCAGTAGGGCGCCGAGATGGAGTACTTGGGGTCGAGCCTTTGCTCGCATGGCACCTTCGTCCACTTGCGCTTGATGAACTCGACGCTGGCCTTCCCGCTGAGCCGCGGCGCCACCGGAATGTACACGGCGCTCCTCACCCACCCATCCAGAAGGATGGCGTCGTTGTCCACCGGCAACTGGTGGTGGCTACTCACCCGTGCGGTCTCCAGCGAGAGCACGTAGGGACGAGCGGTCTTGGCCTCCTCGCCCCACATGACTTGCTTGAACGCCTTGGCCATCTCCGCGTTCTCGTTGCGACGCCGGAGTTCCTCCAGCTGCAAGTGGCGTTGCTGCCCGCCAGTGTGGCCTATGTTTCCGTTTCCTTCGGGAGAAAAAGAGACAGGAGGAAGTGTTGGTGTGAGGAGAGGAGGGTTGCGCTGCGTCGGGTTTTAAAGGCGGCCGGAGGAGCGGGGTTGGGTGTCCTGCATTAACGCGGCCACCGCTTCGCCTGGCCGCGCATTGACGCCGACGCGACCAGACGTTACGACTTCCAGCACGTGTCGCTTCCGTCTGCGCCATTGGAAGCGGCGCGGCGTTATTGCGACTCCAGCCACTGCGACTCCAGCACGCCTCGCTTCCATCTGCAGGGCGCCGACTGCAGCCCGCCAGGGGAACGGAACGCGTGATGCCACGGAAAAGACAAGTAAGAAGGGTAAAACTAAAGACCACTTCCGCAAACAGAAGCGAGGCGTGCTGGAGTCGTTTTTCAACAGGAGCATCACCAGCAATATTTGTTATTGTACTTCTGTCGAACACCTTAAGTGCGCACTTTGGACGCGCTCAGAGCGTGCCCGGCATGCTCTGGGCACGCACAGGCGTACATTTCTGTAAGATTTTGGCGCGAACTAAGACTACATCATTCTTAGTCACTCCTAAATGATACTTTCGTGAGAATTTTGAAATTATCATGTTGCAATTCTCATTTGCACATTTGAGTTATGCGATATCACATGAGATCCATGCCCTCCTCATTTGAATGTATGTAGACCAAGTTTTTCAACTTGAGTCGTTAGTATATGACATATGAAGACTATGTGCGTCGGTTTTTCAATTTTTCGATAAGTTTTGAATTTATTATGGTTATTTCAAAATCAGTCACACCTAACTTTGACCAACATTTAAACAAGTTTAAAATATGAAAATGAAAAACTAAGCATGGATCCTTCTTAGTAACTCCAAAATGAAGCTTTTGTGAGGTTTTTGGAAATTTCATGTTGCAATTCCAAAACCACTTCTCTCCAACCTTAGACCTCATAGTTTGAGTTATGCGATATCACATGAGATCCATGCCCTTATCATTTTGAATGTATGTAGACCATGTTTTTCAACTTGAGTCGTTAGTATATGACATAAGACGACTATGTGCGCAGGATTTTTCATTTTTTTGATAATTTTTTAATATTTGAAGCTCATTTCCTATACAAGGAATCTGCAATCGTCCGATTTCCTCTACAAGGAATCTACGGCCGTCCGATTTCCTCTAGAAGGAATCTGCATGCAGACTCGGGGCGATCTGCGAGAAGCTCATTCTGCGATCTGATTGGACGCGCGCGTAGGACAAGGGCTGTACTCCCGCTGACGAGTGGACCATGGTGGACCCAACGGGGATTTTGGCTCGCCTACCCCCATTTGCCTCAGTGACACAAAATGGGTATTTTGGCACACCAGATGCGGATAGCCATGACCTTTCTCAAATCTAGCTTGGACTCGCTAAAAAATGTGTTTCAAATAAGCTCCAAAGGTAGGGTAAACGGCCTCATTTGTAAGAAAAAATGGTGGACTCGCCAAAAAATGTGTTTCAAATGAGTTCGAAAGGTAGGATGGTGGACTCGCTAAAAAATGTGTTTCAAATTAGTTCAAAAGGTAGGGTAAACGTCCTCATTTATAAGCAAAAATGGTGGACTCGCCGAAAAATGTCTTTCAAATGAGCTTGAAAGGTAGGGTGGTGTGGACTCGCTAAAAAATGTGTTTCAAATGAGCTTGAAAGGTAGGGTAAACGGCCTCATTTCTAAGCAAAATTGGTGAACTCGTCGAAAAATGGGTTTCAAATGAGCTCCAAAGGTAGGGTGGTGGACTCGTTAAAAATGTGTTTCAAATAAGCTTGAAAGGTAGGGTAAACGGCCTCATTTCTAAACAAAAATGGTGTACTCGCCGAAAAATATGTTTGAAATGAGCACCAAAGGTAGGGTGGTGGAGTCGCTAAAAAATATGTTTCAAATGAGCTCGAAAGGTAGGGTAAACGAGCTCATTTCTAAGCAAAAATGGTGGACTCGCCGAAAATGTGTTTCAAAGGAGCTCAAAAGGTAGGGTGGTGGACTCGCTAAAAAAGGTGTTTAAAATGAGCTCGAAAGGTAGGGTTACCTTCATGTTTATCCGTTCTAGCATGAAAGTAAGAATCCGAAGCAAATCAATTTTTACGAGTCGTAAGATGAGAGTATGAGACACACCTGTTAGAGAGTCTTCCAGTTCGTGGCACTGCGTGCGCATTGAATACGTGCACATTGAATACGTGTGTGGCATGCAGTAGTCCACCATGCCGTCTATGTAGCGTGCACGGATAGGCATAGCTATTGAAATGAAAGTTTTTGTTATTAGAAGGTTCTGCTTCGCTAGCCACTCCTCCCGCTCCTCTGGCTTCATCTTCTGCATGTCGTGTATATTTCCTCAGGCGAGTAGAGCTCCGAGTCTGGCATCGGCGATGGCCTGCTCCAACACATTTTCGAGGGAGGGAGGGGGAGAGAGAGGTAGAGAAAATGACGTTTCTACGGCGAGGGCGGCCCCCTTTTATTAGCCGCGGCGGGGTGGGCGGGCAAACCCGAACCGACCCACGCTGACCCCACGCGCCAACCCCACTTCGTCCCCACGCGCACCCAACGTGTCGTCCCCACCAGTCAGACTAGTGTCACAGCCCCACTAGTCAGACTAGTGCCCCGGCCCCATGCGCCGACCCCTGGAAATCCCAACCGAGCCGACAAACGAGCCGAGCCGCGTCAGGCCGACCCCACCAGTCAGGACAAGTGCGGGTCAAAGTAGGTTGACCAGAGGGAAACGAGCGTTTGACCGATATGCGAGCAAACCATGGCACATACCAGAGAAACAGCGCGAGTATGACACAGACCGATAAAACTCAACTTGGTATGGCACATAACCAATTGACCCAAAATAATTTCAGGATGTTTATCGTGCAGTTCCGAGAATATTTCGTTAAGTACTTTTTTGAAATAAAAAACAGCAGAAAATAGAGAACTGGCACTTTGACATCTTGTTAATAGGTTAGTCACAGAAAATACATAAAATTATATAAAATGTATGTAAAACATGTAATAACATGGTATAATATAGCATGGAACATAAGAAATTATATATACGTTGGAGACGTATCACCCGGTCTTAAGTGATGCTAGAGAAGGACATACATGGTTCTATCATACAACACTAGGTGAGAAAATGGATGTGAACATCAATTGATGTAGACACACATTATAATAAGAATAATTTAGTTGATTTTTTAGTTGATTTTTTAAAGGAAAGTGGTGGGGGAAACCTCACAACGAGTTTTTTGGAATAATAATGAACTCGAATTCACGTCCGTGAGAACTTAAACTTGGGGGGCTGAGTTCTACCTCCACTCCATTAGACAATTGAGTTAGGCTCACTTCTTTAAAAATAGCTGATTAATTCATAGTATATTATTATATACTTTTATAGCGGCACACATGACTAGGAAACCCGTAGCAACGCACGGGCACTTAGCTAGTTATGTAAATGAGTAATCATAATATAATAACGATACTCAAATTTGTTAATAATGTTTAGCTAACTTCTAATACCGCAACATCTCAACACCGACACCAGCCTTGACTTTTAGGGCGAAACAAAAAATAGGCACAACAGGAACACAAGAAATTTTTCTTCGTATAAAACAAATACTCCCTCCGTCCTAAAATAAGTGTCTTAACTTTAAAAAAAAAATGGATGTATATAGACATAAGCATGTCAACATACATCCACTTTCTATCAAAATTGAGACACTTATTTTGAGACGGAGGAAGTATTTCAGAATGACTTAACCATCCGATTGAAAACAAAAAGAAATTTCATGCTAAGTAAGTCTTAAGCAGAAGCTCGTTCTTTTCTTAACGATAGCAGAAGCACTACAGCAACGGTAAAAGGAAAGAGCATTCAAAGATGCGGCTCGATGAAGATTAGAAGAGGATAGAGGGTTAAAAAAAGAAACGATACTTGGTATCGGTCGTTGGGCCTTTTATTTTATTGCTTCTTAGTCCATTTAGACATTGAGCCACTAGAACTATTAACTTTTCTCAGTACATGAAGTGCACTAGGTTTGGTCCCTCAATTTCGCTGGGCCTTGGGCTGTCGCTTTACTTGCCTCGGTCCAAGGATGGCCCTGTCTTGGCCAGCATACCGCGGTCTCTCCTACATGTTTGGCCCCCTTTGACTTAGGCATAGCTCCGCCTATAATTGCATCAATGTCATCAATCTTCAGTTAGCTCATTAGTTTAGTTATTATCCAATTCAGATCGTTTAGTACTTCTTGAACTTCTGTTGCAAAGGTTTAGTGGGGTTATTAAAGATAGAGAAGATAGTCGTACCAACATCCTAGAAAATAGTAAGGATATGCATGCTCCTAAGGCGATTATCACTTCACGCACCACGACGCCCACCATAATCCAAAGAGCATGGATATACTTTTCCTAGGTAATGAGTTAACATCTGTTCTGCATGTAGTTGACTTGTTACCTAGGAAAGTATGACGTAAGAAAATAAGTACTATTATATTCCACGTATCATGGTTAGCTCACTTTTCTTGGACTAGAAGAATGGATAGGGTTCTAACTGGTAACTGCACCATAGTGTCGCCACCTGCTTGCCCGTGCACCAGTTGAACTCAGGTTCAGTACGTGTCAAATCTTTGAGATACAACCGACATTGAGCAGCTAGTACCTAAGGTGAACACTGTCTTGTTTTTGCAGTCGTCTTCGTCGATATTTTCTTCTCTAGTGGCATACCTTCCATCTGTTGCCTTTCTCGCCACATCAGAGATAATTGTACTCACAGCCTTGTTAAACTCCTTGCATCATCCAGGAACCTGGGGGCCATCCGCCCTGAAGGCTACTTGCACTTCTTCAGGGAGGAATTGATGTTCTAATTTGAATAATCTGATGCTTCACCTTAATTTGGGCATGATATGATCCCCTTTCTGCATATCTTTATCAAATATGGTTACTCTGATGGCAAAGTTTATTGCAAGCCTAGGGGAAGGGGGGCAGTTGCCCTCCTTCCCCAAAAAATGTTGGACCAAGTTACCTCTATGATGTCTACATGATTTAACAATGGTCTATTTCCCGTATCGGAGATGGGTATCAGGGATATATTTTATAGTTTTACAACACCTCCTGGCTGGAACCAACGACATCCCTATGAGACAAGAAATGGGAGCAGGAGGCCGCTCTGGGAAGCATGGCTGACATTTCTTCAACACTCTGGATGTACTTGCTTGACTGATACGTCCAAAACGTATCTACTTTCCCGTACAATTTTCTATTGTTTTACCTCTAATTTGTGTGTTTTAAATGCAAATAACACGGACTAACGTTGTTTTCAGCAGAATTACCCTGGTGTCTCGTTTTTGTGCAGAAATATCAAGTTTATGGAAAAACCCCGAAAAACACATGGGAGTCGTTTTCTCACCCGAAGAGTCCAGGAACCACGAAGATGAAACGTAGGGGAGCAACGAGGCCACATCACCTCCTGCTCGCGTGGCAAGGAGTTGGCCGCACGATGACAGGGTGGGGCCGCCTCGTTCGTCTCCTCGCGATCCCCTCGCGGCTACTTAATCCTCCTGACCTAAAAACACACCACTTTTCCGAGAAACATCTCTGTACGCCGCCGCCATCGCGAACCCTAGTTCGGGGACCAGAAGTCTCTGTTCTGGCACCCTGTCGGGACGGGGAATCGAAGGGGATCATCGCCATCGTCATCGCCAACACCTCTCTATGAACCATCCATGTGTGAGTAATCCACCGATGTAGGCTTGAGGGGATGGTAGGGATTGGATGTGATCATTCATGTAATAGTTGTAATATAGTTAGGGCATGGTGCCTAGTATCCGTTATCGGTGTTTTACGTCATTGTTGCAACTTGTTATGCTTAATGCTTGACACTAGGTCCCGAGTGCCATGATTTCAGAGCTAAACATGTTATTGTATCATGAGAATAATTATTTCTTTAGATCATATCTATGAGTTGTATACACATACTATTGTCCGGGACCGATGGCCCCAAAGTGACAGCAATTGGGATAACCGGAGGGAATGGCTGTGATGTGAGGATCACATGTGTTCATGAAATGTTAATGGATTTGCTCCGGTACTTTATTAAAAGGAGTATCTTAATTGCCGGTAGTTTCCCTAGAGACCCGCTGCAAACGGGCTGGCAGGACAAAAGATTTTGTGCAAGTTTCTCATTGCGAGCACGCACAACTAAATTGGAATACATGCTTATGATTAGTTAATACTTGGATACAAATGACTATGCGATGATATTACATGAATTATCTTATCCATGCAACACCCGTACATACGTCCCTATGTTTATAGTATTTTAATCCTACTGTCTACTGCAATCACAATCGATGTCTTATTTCTACTTCTGCTATTATTTCACTATGTCACTGTTATAAAACTGTTGCTACTGATAATCTGTCTCGAGCAAGTCTATTCACAGGTGCAGCTGACCTGATAAATTATCTGTTAAATCTTATAAACATTATTTGGCTCCCCTTGTGTCGAATCAATAAATCTGGGTTTTACTTCACTCGAAAACTGTTGCGATTCCCTATACTTGTGGTCATCATCGACATACTGTAGTAAAAGAAAGTGAAGAAGCTGAGGTTCTCAAGGTTTACTCAAAATTGCGAAGTGAGCCTAGCTCAACTGGTTTGGTTCCTTGTGGTGGAACCAGCCCACCCAAGTTCAAGTCCTAGACATGGCATGGGTGCTTGCATTTTCCTGGATTTTCCAGGATTTAACCGGCGCTATGCTTTCAGTGGTAGGTGACGTGTCGATCAACAGCGAGGCGCCCGTGGTGACTTCGTCAACCTCAAGATATGTCAGACCAGTCTCTCGGAGGTGCTCATAAGGGTAGGGTTTGCGTGTGTGCGGTCATAGGGGTGTCTGTACGTGCGTGTTTGTGAGTGTCGTCGTGGCGAACAGACAGATGCCTACGGGTAGGCTAATTTGTAGGGCCGATGGACGCTAGGGGATCTCGGGGAGGGATTGCGCGATGAACTCGCGCGCAGGTAAACTCAATCGACACGGTGACACAAATATTTACCCTGCTTTGGGGCTCTCGTGAGGAGATAAAACCCCTACTGCAGCATCTAGCCTACTCGGTGTATTTCCCCTCTTGATATCCGGGCTACAACACGCTCCACGAGCTGCTAGACATACCTCCATGAGGTTTTGAGAGCAAATGGAAAGGGGGGAAATGAAGTGGTGGGGTGGTGGCCTCTCTTCTCCCCCTCCCATGGTGCCCTTTATATAGGAGAGCCCAGGGGACAAGCTGGGGATAAAGAGACAAGAAACATTGTTCACTGCGCACTGTAGCTGAGGTGACTACTGGAGTCTAATCGGCACTGCTCACGATGTCAGCGGCAGTGTACTGTTGTCACATCCCGGGTACCGTAGGGCTACTGTAGCTATGTCGGGTCGTGTCTGGACATAGTAGACCCACGATTCCCG
Organism: Poa annua; assembly: GCA_026929855.1. Classification (NCBI taxonomy): domain Eukaryota; kingdom Viridiplantae; phylum Streptophyta; class Magnoliopsida; order Poales; family Poaceae; genus Poa; species Poa annua. The sequence continues at coordinate 27,006,228 of CM049428.1, read as the reverse complement.
CGCCCTTGTTTCATCCCGTAGCTTGCGTTCAAGCATCTTCTCTCCTCATTTTCTCGTGTTCTCCTACATGCCCGAGGTGGGGGGATGTCGGGGCAACGTAGTTGTGCACCGGGGTTGGGGGCACCGACATGGGCGGCGATGTCGGGGAGGCTTGAGCCTGCAGGGATGCAGCAGAGGACGAGGTAGGGCCCGGGCGCAAGCAGAGGCGCCGGTGTCGAGGTCGCTGTTGTCGGAGAGCATGCCGGTGAGGCACGTCCGGACTTGGGGATGCCGGGGTTGTTTTCGAGGTCAAGGGAGATGGGGACGCCGAGGTCGGGGAGGATCCTGGGGCTGGAGGTTGATGCCGAGGGCGTCGAGACGCGGAGAGCCCGGCCACGGCGGCGGCCCGGTCGGAGAAGCACGGGGGCAGCGGAGTCGGGGGGGCGGTCGGCGATGCCGGGCGCGGACGAGGTCGAGGCGGGGTGCGTCCGGCGTGCCGAGGTTGATGTCGGGCGCGGAATGTCAGAGGCGAAGCTCGGGCGGTCGGGGCGAGGCCGATGCCGGAGCCGGCCGGGGTCGAGGCAGGGGAAGCCGAGCGGCGGCGGGATGGCCGCACTCGGGCGTGCTTGGAGCTGACTCGGGCGTGGCGCCGCTGCGGGCGGCCGAGCGCATGCCGGAGGCGAGATCGTCGTGATGTCGGGGGCGCTAACCGCAGTTGATGCCGGAGGCGGTGTGCTCGGGGAGATGCCTTGCGCATCCCTGTCGGGGACGGACTCGGGATGGGGAAGTCGGGGGCCAACCGAGGGGACGCACCGCCGGGATGCCGGGCAGAGGCGCGGGCGGCCGTCGGGGGCGAGGCGAGGTCGGGGCTGCACTGCGGTGATGTCGGAGGCCGGCGTCAAGAACGGTGCCGAGACGCATCCGCGACTGGGGGCGAGCTCGGTGCGATGCGGTTGAGGAAGAGAGGAGGGCATGGGCGACGTGCGGATCGTGGGTGTTGACCTGAGCGACCAGAGGTCTCGGCCCACCCTATCGCGGGGATCTCATCCGGGGTCCAGCAGTCTCGGTCTTACCGAGTTGAAGGAGAACCCGGCCCACTTTTCCTGATTTCGGCCCGATATCGGAGATCTCAGTCTGGCCACTGCCGAATTTGGTCCAGACAACTCTGCCTTTTTCTTTATGCTTTATCCATTTGCGTCTTCTTTTACCTCTCGTAATAAATATAACATCTTACCTTTAGGATATCTCTCGGGTACCCGGGGATCACATCCCCGACACTAGTCCCCGAGGCTGCGGGGGATTCGCAGAGTCGCGCGCAGACTTAGAAAAAATATCAACATCATCGTCTTTATTTACTCCACCATGTACCTGCAAAAAATACAATCATATGCCGGTTCCTTAGCCACTCTGGGCGTTTTACCGACACAGATGTCTTCGGCCACAGCCGGTCTGACATAAACACATAACACATGCCGGCCTTTAGCCACTCTGGGCGTATACCGACACGGACGCCTCATGTGCCGGCGTCTAGCCACTCTGGGCGTATACCGACACAGAGTCTCATGTGCCGGCGTTTAGCCACTCTGGGCGTATACCGACACAGACGCCTCCAACCAAACACACAATGTCACACAGGTATCTCGGGTGTCTCGGTACTTCGGTATGTCGGCCACTCTGGGCATATCACACATGTCTCGGTATCTCGGCCACTCTGGGCGTATCACAGGTGTTTCGGTATCTCGGCCACTTTGGGCATATCCCAGAAGTTTCGGTATCTCGGCCACTATGGGCGTATCATAGGTGTTTCGGTATCTCGGCCACTTTGGGCATATCACAGGAGTTCCGGTATCTCAGGTGTTGCCTTTGGCAAACTTTGACACACCGAAATAAATGAGGATTTGGAAATATTGCCCGATGCCATGATACATTGGCGGACTGAAATAAATGGGGATCTGGAGATATGGTATGATGCCACGATATGTTGGCGAATCGACATAAATAGCGATCTGGAGATATTGCAGTATGCCATGATATATTGGGGAACCGAAATAAACGGTGATCTGGAAATTGTGCATGATACCGTGATCTGGAAATTGTGCATGATACCGTGATACGTGGGCCAACTGATACCACAGACCATATGCAATATATCTTGAGGAAATAACAAATATAAGATGTATCCAAGATAACCGATATAATGACCGATATCCCCAGATTTTTTTACATGAATATCCTCTCGGTAAGGCGGTTATCCAACATGGGTACTATCTCGGTAAAACCAACATGGGTACCGTCTCGGTAAAACCAACATGGGTACCATCTCGGTAAAACCAACATGGGTGCCATCTCGGTAAAACCAACATGGGTGCCATCTCGGAAAAACCAACATGGGTACCATCTCGGTAGAACCAACATCCTCTTTTAATGTTAGCGCAGACAGGTAAGTATAACAAATATTTGATGGAAATGAAAACTTTAAACGACATGCCCAAGAGAATTTAACACGAGACATAAGAATACAACTAGCCGCCGAGGCGGGCATGGGGATACCGGTTCCACCGAGTCCCCGGGTAAATTTACAGATACAGTAGGAAGACAAAGGAGCACGGCAGTCCCCGAGTCCAATTTCGGGATACCGGCTCACCAATGACACAGCAAGAAGCAAGATACAACAAGCATATAAAGAAATTTAAACCGAGTTACTCTACAGACTAAGCATGCAAGGTTCAACCGACCGGTAAGCCAGTCCCCGGGTTACGACATCTCGTTCCGGGGTAAAAAACAAACAGATGACGAAATAGGCACAAAGGGCAGTCCCCGGGTTACGATATCTCGTTCCCGGGTAAACAATTAAGCTAGGCATGTAGGGGCGGTTCCCGAATAATATCTAAGATAACATAATTGCAAGGTACAGATGATGATACTCACGGAGCACAGTAGCGGTTGGGGATGTCGGAGGCGACATAACCCGGGTAACTGGTGTGCAACTGTCAGGGGTCCGTTGATGATGAGTGTCGGGGCAGACGCCGGCGGCTGGTGCCCGCAATGCAGGGATGCCGGTTTGGGATGTCGACAACCGGTATCCGCGATGCAGGGACGTCGATGACCTCCACCCGCGGTGCAGGGGTGTCGGCGACCTCCATCCGCGGGGCAGGGATGTCGGCGACCTCTACCCGCGGCGCAGGGATGTCGGCGACCTCAACCTGAGGCGCAGGGACGTCAATAACCACTGTCCGTAGCACAGGGATCCCGGTTTTGGGGATGCCGGTGATCGCTACCCGTGGCGCAGGATGTCAGTGACCATTGCCCGAAGTGTAGGGATCCCGGTTTTGGGGACGCCGGTGACCGCTACCCGCGGTGCAGGATGTCAGTGACCACTGCCCGCAGCGTAGGGATCCCGGTTTGGAGATGCCGGCGACCGCTACACGCGGCGCAGGGATGTCAGCGACCACTACCCGCGGCGCAGGGATCCCGGTTTTGGGGATGCCGGTGACCGCTACCCGCGGCGCAGGATGTCTGTGACCACTGCCCGCAGCGTAGGGATCCCGGTTTGGAGATGCCGGCGACCGCTACCCGCGGCGCAGGGATGTCAGCGACCACTGCCCGCAGCGCAGGGATCCCGGTTTTAGGGATGTCGGTGACCGCTACCCGCGGCGCAGGATGTCAGTGACCACTGCCCGCAGCGTAGGGATCCCGGTTTGGAGATGCCGGTGACCGCTACCCGCGGCGCAGGGATGTCAGCGACCACTGCCCGCGGCGCAGGATCCCGGTTTTGGGGATGCCGGTTTTGGGGATGCCGGTGACCGCTACCCGCGGCGCAGGATGTCAGTGACCACTGCCCGCAGCGGAGGGATCTCGGTTTTGGGATGCCGGTTTGGGATGTCTGGTCCCGTCCGAAATTGTTCCCGCAAGCGCCACTCTGCCCCACGGTGGGCGCCAACTGTCGTCGTGGCGAACAGACAGATGCCTACGGGTAGGCTAATTTGTAGGGACGATGGACGCTAGGGGATCTCGGGGAGGGATTGCGCGATGAACTTGCGCGCAGGTAAACTCAACCGACACGGTAACACAAATATTTACCCTGCTTCGGGGCTCTTGTGAGGAGATAAAACCCCTACTGCAGCATCTAGCCTACTCGGTGTATTTCCCCTCTTGATATCCGGGCTACAACACGCTCCACGAGCTGCTAGACATACCTCCATGAGGTTTTGAGAGCAAATGGAAAGGGGGAAATGAAGTGGTGGGGTGGTGGCCTCTCTTCTCCCCCTCCCCTGGTGCCCTTTATATAGGAGAGCCCAGGGGACAAGCTAGGGACAAAGAGACAAAAAACACTGTTCACTGCGCACTGTAGCTGAGGTGACTACTGGAGTCTAATCGGCACTGCTCACGATGTCAGCGGCAGTGTACTGTTGTCACATCCCGGGTACCGTAGGGCTACTGTAGCTATGTCGGGTCGTGTCTGGACAGAGTAGACCCACGATTCCCGCGCCCTTGTTTCGCCCCGTAGCTTGCGTTCTAGCATCTTCTCTCCTCATTTTCTCGTGTTCTCCTACATGCCCGAGGTGGGGGGATGTCGGGGAAACGTAGTTGTGCACCGGGGTTGGGGGCACCGACATGGGCAGCGATGCCGGGGAGGCTTGAGCCTGCAGGGATGCAGCAGAGGACGAGGTAGGGCCCGGGCGCAAGCAGAGGCGCCGGTGTCGAGGTCGCTGTTGTCGGAGAGCATGCCGGTGAGGCACGTTCGGACTTGGGGATGCCGGGGTTGTTTTCGAGGTCAAGGGAGATGGGGACGCCGAGGTCGGGGAGGATCCTAGCGCTGGAGGTTGATGCCGAGGGCGTCAAGACGCGGAGAGCCCGGCCACGGCGGCGGCCCGGTCGGAGAAGCACGGGGGCAGCGGAGTCGGGGGGCGGTCGGCGATGCCGGGCGCGGACGAGGTCGAGGCGGGGTGCGTCCAGCGTGCCGAGGTCGATGTCCGGCGCGGAATGTCGGAGGCGAAGCTCGGTCCCACCCTATCACGGGGATCTCATCCGGGGTCCAGCAGTCTCGGTCTTACCGAGTTGAACGAGAACCCGGCCCACTTTTCCTGATTTCGGCCCGATATCGGAGATCTCAGTCTGGCCACTGCCGAATTTGGTCCAGACAACTCTGCCTTTTTCTTTATGCTTTATCCATTTGCGTCTTCTTTTACCTCTCGTAATAAATATAACATCTTACCTTTAGGATACCCGGTGATCACATCCCCGACAGTGAGCATCTGCGTATGTACTGTATCTCCAAAAAAAGGTTTACTCAAAATTTAGTTAGGAGCGTGGCTCTGTTCTAGATGTCTATTTTCCTTCGAAACTCAGAGTGTGTTTGTTTGGGATGGCTGTGGCTGACTGTGCTGTTGTGCAGGAAAAGCTATTGTTTTGAGTGGTAGTGTTTGGTAACTTAGCTGTTTGTTTGGCTGTAAAATTTGAAATTGTCCGAAACACCCCTACAGTCATGAACATGTATTGTTATTGACTTACACGTAATAAATAACATATAAATCACTAAAAATCAGATAAAATATTTGCACCAACTAAATCATCAAATATAGCTTTTATGAAACTACATGTCCATACAATTGCAAATGGGACGAGTTCAAATGATTCTAGTGTCGTCTTGCAAGTGTAGCTTTATCCAAATTACATTTTCATACCATTGCGAATAATAACATAGTGTAGCAGTATTAGAAGCATTGAAAAAATATGAGTGCGAGTCGGGCCGGGACAAGGATGTGGGTCTAGGAGAGAGAGGCATCGTGGGATTTTTCGTGATGGCTCGAGGGGCAATTTTCACGTAATAATGATGAACCAAATGGGCAAACGCGATACCGGTTTGCCAGGATAGTCAGGAAGCTCGGGAAGCACCCTCCAAAGGTGCTTTTTGCACTATGAAGATATCGGAGGTACTTCGGCAGAAGCCTACCGCGCAGCGGAGGCGTTTGTTTACTTGTTACTGCTTTTTTTCGTGGAAAAGCTCCAAAAGCCCAAACAAACACACCCTCGATAAACTTGATGCTCCATGTAAATTTAATCTTTTTTATGAAATTCCCTCAATCTTTTGATAGTACAACAAAGCTGCAAAGTGACAGTATACCCTAATGTAACTTTTAACGCTCGTAAAGTTATTTAGGTCTGGGACAAATACGAGAATGCCTCCTGGACTTGGTGGACCCGCGCCCTCCAAATTCAGCAGGGAGGAAGTGATCCCTGTGATCCGGGTTGCGCTGATTTACACCCAAGGATCGCCTCGAAGATGAACGTGGCTATTACTCCACACATGGATGTTATATCTGAATTGTGGTTGCCCATCGGGAGCAGGAACCCAATATCCTTTCACGGTAGTCGGTAGTGGCAGATTAGGGGCGACTCCGGAGCGACAAAGCAACCGTCACAAGAGATCCAGATCGCGCGGCCTCCCTCCGCCGCTGCCGCCGACATGGGCTGCGGTGGCGGCGGCCCCTTGCGCCGAACGGTGCTGGGGTTGGGGGTTGCGGCGAACTCCTCGTCGGGGCAGCTGGGGCGGCGTTGGCGCTGGTGTTTGTCGGCGGTGGCCGGGCGGCGATCCCGGACAGGTGGCGGCGGCTTTTCGGTCCCGGCTGCACGACAGCGGGCCATGGAGGCAGGCCGTGGGTCTAGGGCCCCGCCTAGACCTGTCGTCTTGGAGGCGGCGCGGGGGACCTTGGGCGGCGCCGGTCGACGGGCGTGCGCTCCTGTCAAGCAGTTTCAGGATGGCGAGGGCGATCAACCCAATCAGAGCCTGCTGCAGATCTGGTTGTGGCGTTGTTCACACCATCGGTCTGGCGACGGTGCTCTGTTCTCGCTCCTCCTGTACGAGCTTGGCTTGAATAAAAGGCGGTGGTCCTATGATTCTTTCTCACGCCAAGATCAAGATCTACTGATGCCTGTCCCCATCGATCTATCGGAAGTGTCGTGTTCCGGAAGGCTCCGCCGGCCCTCCGTTGGGCAATTCATGCCTGGAGATTGCTGGATCGGGTGGGATTCGGTCTTGCGCACCCGTGTTTTTCTCTGGCCGTTTGGTTTCAGAGGGAGCGTTTCGAAGCTTTGTCGGCTGTTAATATCGTGGAGCAAATTTTCGTTCCGTGGTGCTGGCGGAGAATGTCATGGAAGTCGGCATCTGAGGACGAGCTATGGTGGTTCGAGTCTTGCTGGTGATCAGGAATTGGCTTGGTGATTCGTGATTTGAAGCGGTGGCTTGTAAGTGGGGGCGACACAGGAGAAGTCCAAAGACTTATGTCTCAGGGTGAAGATACAGGGTCTGGCCTTAATTGGTTGTGCCTGGCAATGACCTTGTTGGAGGCATTGTTTTGAGTATGAGGATTTTATTTAGGGTGAAAACCTATGAAGAAGCTGGACTTCTGGTGTTGTCTTGGTGGTGTTAGTGCTGTTGTCTCGAAGAGTAGATTGTTGTAGCGAGACTTTTTTTTGTAATTCTTCTATCTTTTTTGGCTGTGTGCATCCGTAAATCCGTTAGGACATTATGTTGTTGCAGAGACCGGGTGTATTTGGTACTTTCTTGATATTAATAAATTCCCTTTATTTAAAAAAAATTGACTTCTTTTACTCGTGAGGTGAGATTTTGTAAATAAGATATTCAGTTCTTTGTTTGTTACTCAATGTTAGGTTAGGTCAGTTTTGATAGTAGTTTGACACTAATGGTATATGCGAGTTGTGTGCATTTGACAAGCTATTTATGCACCGCACACACTAACGCCTGCTACTATAAAGATGCAGAGGTGGTAGAGTTATAACAGTAGGACATACTTTCGAACTATGGTGTAAAGATCATTGAAATAATGTTGTTTATTAGATTTCACTGAGTGAAATAGATCTTATGTTGTTGACTGACCTGTGTACACAAATTTTGGTAGACATAAAGAAAAGTGAGTTCCCTTCTTTTATTATAAATAGTATAGATTATAGGAGCTATCAACCTATCATGTACACCACAAAATTTTGTCAATTTCTAAATTTGATTATTTTTATTTGTTGAGACGTGCGTTGCACATGCAAATTTACTAGCCCGAGTAAAACATCTCCTACGCCTCTAAGTTTACTATCTAATACGGCTTAAGGTGGTGATGGTTGGCGATGGTACCCTCAAAGTTGACTTAATTGACGTACCATGCCACCTCTAAGTTAAAAAAAAATGATTCGTTAAATGAGTTTGTACGGTATGTCGGAGGCCGCTGACCCGAGGATCCCGTCAATTCGCCGCTGTAGTCTAGATCTCCGGCCAAATCCACCCGAGATCTCATCTCCTGCGGCTCGAAACCTTTCCATGCATGCGAAGACGTGGAACCGCCGCCTGCCGGCAAGTTTCTCCGAGAGTCCACCGTCGACTACAGATGGCCCGGCCGCCGCCGTGGTTCCGCACTGGTTGGACATCGTGAGCAAATGGATTTTCTTCATTGCTTATGATCCGAAAGGAAGGAGCTGGGGGCGGCCAACGGACAGTAATTTCGAGCGCTTCATGCCATGGACGACTCGGCCCTATGATTTGAAGTGCCGCCTAGGGGACGTTTCTAAAACGGCGCCAAGGATGATGACTCGCTCAGCTCGCTAGGGACTTGGACTCATAGCTTATCTGACGTCCTACCTGGTGTCGGCGGCCGTGTCAAGATGTTCGAAACGTGACACTCAAGAACAGCAACATTTTCTGAATTTTCAGGAGAAAACAGACAATAGCAGCACCGCTGGTCCGTCATCTTCTCAATTCATCGGTTTTTCATGTCCTTCAGAATTTGTGCCTTTGTCCCATGTTAAGTATCCCAAAAAAGATAGTGTATATTTTAATTTGTTTTTCAGTACAGTTTTAACATCTGTGAACTAGAAACTGAACATATTTGGAATTTCTTTGTAGGCACTTACGAATGGTTTAGATGATTCAGTGTCTCAGTCCATTCACGTTGCTACCGTTCTGTATCTCGTTGTCTAATGCAGATTTGGTCCTCATTTGGGCTGTGCGCTTCTACTCAACTTTTGACGGAACTTTATGGAGAAGCGTTTGTGATGTTCAGATCATGTAGCATTTTGGTTCTCTTATGCTGTTTATTAGTGTTTCCATGTGAATTTGGGAAGTGGATCCTTTTCTTAATTGAATTGCGTTGAGATTGAGCGAGGGATTGAATGCTTTCTGAGTTGGTGTTTCATTTTGGTGCTTGTGAAGTTCTCGGTTAGGTGAGATATCTGATGCCTCATCAGGTAAGGAAAAGACACAATAAACTGGCATCGAAGATTACACTGGTCTCTGGTGGGAATTTTGGAAATCACTGATTCAAAGCATGTGAGGTCAACGAGTTATCCGGGACACGAAGAAAAACTTGCTAAACCGTGCTCTGATTGCATAATTTATATATGTCATGCATGCATGTGTTTATTGCAATACTTACATGATTATTTTAGTATGAAAGTGACATGCATAGTAAATTTACACGTTTAGCTACAAGAAACAGTAGTGATACTTTTCATTAGTGCTAAATGGCTAGCTAACACGACTGAATTTAATTGACAATTTCCTTCTCCAAGCATTGCACTTCTGCATTTCTTTTAGTTTATATTGGTATTTTTCTTTCCTTTTCCTTTCAATACATACCCCGTGACTAGACATATGGACAAGCAGGATGATCAGGTGGTTAGTTGATTACTCCTATAAGCATGGCGGCGTTCTGTATTTGGAGTGTTTATGTATCGACTTTAAAATATTTTCTTATTTATAATTTACAATGATCTTAAGTGCAATGTATACATATGGAACTGGATATTAAAATGAATTTAAAACTTCATGATAAAATTTGGACAACACCTATTATTATCATTTAAAAGTTAATTTTTCTCTCCCGTTAAAACGCACATGCACCTTTACTTCACACTCTTGATTGTTTTATGAACCTATTGGATAGATAATGATCTTATTCTTACAATATTTCGATTAGCCTAGAGAGTTATTTGGTGTGAGAAATAAACCATTAAATTTTTCATCAACCGGTAGCAACGCACGGGTATTTTGCTAGTCTTCTACTATATAATATGCGTTAAGGTGAGGCGTCGTACGTCGTTGTCATTTTGCGATTTAGCCCCTCAGCTTTTCGATAATCAACCCGCAATCCCGGATAAGAAAAAAGTCAACGCCGTCGTGACCCCTGAATCCTCCAGTCCGCAACCGCGCATCATCGTCGACGGCGGCAACAAGTGGTACCAGAATACGAGCGCCGCATCCACGCCGCCGCCTCCCGCCGCCTGTCCCTCCGTCCTCTTCAACCTCGGCGTTGTCTACTCGCAGATCGCGCTCACCGCGGATCGCGGCACCGACGTCGGGATCAGGACCGCATGTGGCGCCTTCTAGGGCGTCGCCGGCGCGTTCGCCTGCTCAGGGAGAGCGGGCTCGCAGCCAAGGCCGCCGTGGCGGGAGCGACCACCGTCGATGTCACGCCCGGCTGCGCAGGGATGCTCCGGCGGCGAGGAGGGCGCGCGCAAAGGTCCCTCGCTCATGCCCGGCGGCCACCTCCAGGCCTACGACAACCTCAAGGACATCCTCCAGAAGGCCGCGGCCCAGACCGAGGATGGGCCCTGCGTCACCTTCGTCGGCCCCGGCGGCGACGACAACTTCGTCAAGGTAGTTCGACTACAACCTTGGTCCCTACGTGAGCTCCCTGCACCCGGCCGTTTCCGCCGCCGTCTCTGCTCTGAACCTGAAGCCTCACCTTATTCTTCAGTTTTCTCAGAAACAACACTTACACCTCAAATTAGGTCCGACCTGTTAGTTGACACCAAACACCTATGAATTCAAATTTCATTCACTCCCATAGTGCTAATTTTGTTCACCAGCTCCGTACTAGCTGAATCGTCCTTGAAGGAGGGATGCGGCCACGGATCAGTGTGGAGCCATGAAGGAGGTTGGGAGACTCGTGTGTTCTTATTCATGGACAGAATTCTGTGAAAATCATTCGGTTTGTTACTAATTGATCTTAATCAGTTGCTAACATATGCATTCAGTCAAGCCAATGCTTTTAGGTAAGTATAAAATTGTGTGCAGGTGTGATGATATGGTTAATCTTCTATATTCTTGATGCTGCAAGTCATACATGTCTGCTAATTAACATTTGAATAGAATTAAGCTTGCATGTTGGGTTTGTTTTATAATATTGTTGCTGCTGGTGTCATTAGTAAACTAAGTGGTGTCCATTCACTACAAACTGGGAGCAATTAGGCTTCCCCAGCATAATCTAATCACCACCATCACACAAAATTGTAGCAAGCACACCATAATCAGCAAGAAGATGGGATAAAAAGTAGAGGAACACAACCTAGGTCCTACGATCATGGCTGCATATCAATGCACGCATTTAACATGTCAAAGCCATGGCGCCCTACGCTTTTCATCTTCTCCTAAATCACGACTTCTCAAAATCGTATAATTGTGAAAGTTTTACAACTCATGTCTCCCGCTTGTGCCTTGCTTGCATGCCTCCATTGGACATATCTTACTATCTTTGAATCTCTGATGACTGCATTTTTTTATGCTTGGTAAAGCACTAAAGCTTGCAGTAGGCTACCAGAATTCCTTACATAGCATAGGATTCAGATGATGCCTTGAGATTGCAGCTCCAGTGCAAGGTAAGAGTACTATGCTATAGTAAAAAGAAGCCTCCCAGATGGTCTGAATTTCATCATTCACGAGGTTAGTTACTATGATTCCTACAAATTGCTTCATTGCTCACCGAGAGTGCTGCTTGGTGTTGTATGCTCAAAAATATTTGCTGGAGACAAAAATCTACATCACTGTAGGTGATACATCTGGTTTGCTGTAATATTATATGTATGTATTAATTGGAAAATCAGATATGCTAAATTTGTGCTTCCAGTGAGGCAGTACTACAGTTCAAAGTACAGTGCATTTGAAGCAACATCATTCTTGATGAAACTTATTGATGGTAACCATATAGTTATCAAGTTTGGGAAGTTTGGATCAAGTTTGCATTCGTAATTTTTCTCACATTATTGTTGAAAGTTGTTTGTGATGTTTATTGTCTCTGTACATGAGTTAGAATTATAGAAAACCCATTATAATTACTTCGTGCACCTCCATGACATAGTAGGAGTACATATGAAATACACGGGCATTTTACTAGTAGGAGTACATATGAAATACGAGCGGTAAGAGGAATTGTCCAGTCCGTTTCCAAGTCGAGGATTTGGGGGCATCGACGTTTGTTTTCCCATAGACTTGAAGCACAAGATGGTAAAGCATAACGTGTGGCACGCAGGCCCGGTGGCACGAATCTCGAGGCATATCTAGCCACCGCGCAGCATCAGAAAACCCTCCCTAAAACCCACAAGACAAAAGGACTCCTCTGTTCTGTTCTCTCCCCTGTCGACGGCGCAGCCGAAACTCACGAAACCTACCCAGCCCCAAATCGAACGCGCGCCGATCACCTCTCACCGCCGCCGACTTCCGCCATGGGCTCCTACCTCAGCCGCGAGGATCCTCCTCCTCCTCCTCCAACTCCTGCTCCAACTCCCCCCTACGCGCCACCTTCGCCCTACGTCGCGGAGCCCCAGCCGCCGGTGACGCCGCCGGAGGGGGAAAAGGCGGCGGAGGATGACAAGGTGGACTACCTGAACCTCCCCACTCCTATCCCCTACGATGAGATCCAGCGCGAGGCCTTCTGTAAGACGAATCGCCCCTCCCCCTCCGCATCCCTTATCTGTGCAATCAATCGATTGTTAAAGCCGCCATCTTTTCATGCTGTTTCTTACAGTCTCGCTAAAACCCGAGGTGTTTGAGGGATTCCGCTTCGATATCAACAAGGCGCTCGGACAGTACTTCGTTTTGAGCCATAGGTACCACCCTTCCCGATCTCCATCATTTATTTTTCTTGTAATAATGTCCCTCGTTTATTTATTTTCTTGTAAATAAATTGCTACTGGCAATCTGGCTCTACTCTTACACTTCTGTTGCATGATTGTACCAGTCTGTCCATGGGATCCATGGAGGTCCCAACGCAGGGGCCTGATGTCATCAAGGTTCCCCATGGAAACTACGACTTTGGTGCCAACTTTCTTGATCCCTCGGTACTTACTCTAGTCTATCTCGCTAAATTCATGTGCTTTGTTTGCTTATTCATATCTGATATAAATTTGTTTCTCTCCTTAGATGATGCTCATCGGTAGGATCTCGCAAGACGGAAGGCTGAATGCTCGTGTAAAGTATGATCTCCTGAGCAATCTTTGCGTAAAAATAAATGCTCAGGTGACTGATTTCGTACCACGGTTTATATATGAGCTTGATCCACTGAATGGCATGCCTCGTTGAATCTCTTAGCTGACTCATTTTTGTTTTGGCAGTTAACAAACGAGCCTGATTATTCCCAAGGCGTGATGAGTTTTGATTATAAGGTCAGTCCTGATTTTGCAAGTCAATGTTTATTAATCTGCCTTACTTAACGAGCAGCACCATGTAACTTACTGTCCATCAAGGAATTATGATAACATGTCCTGCATTGTTCTGTTAATAAATACATCATTCTTTTGCTCTCAGATTACTGCTGTGGGCATATATGTCTTATCACATCAATGTTCTTTTTTATTTGAATCTGGAATCTAGCTCAGAAGTTTCTGCTGTTCTTCTCCAACTTGTTTTGCTTCTGAGATTTGTGCTTTCCACAATTTTTCTGACGAGTTTAGTTTACCCAAGTTGCCCTTTTGAGGTTCATGAATAATGGTGGCACAAGTTACAGATAAATAGCTAATCCTTCAATGTTGTCCCATAGGAAGGCAGGAACCCTAATCTAGTTTGTTCCAACGATTATGAGTCCTTCTGAATGGTTTATACTCTCTTGAGAAAAACAATGACATTGATGCATTCATTGCTTCTCTAATTTTTTTGTAGTCTTACATACTTGGTGCCAGAAAACCTATAGATACCCAACTATGATATCCAGTTTTAGGTACTTAATGCTTAGTGTCATATTTGAAAAAAATCTGGTGTTTTACCTTCTTCATCTTATGTAATAAATTTAGCTGTCTGAAATTTGCATGATTTTGTGCCTTATTTTGTTCTGATGTCATTATTTCAGGGCAAAGATTTTAGATCCGTATGTCAATTTGGGAACAATGGTTTCTATGGAGGGAACTACATCCAGGTGCGTTTCTTAGATGATGGCATGATGCAGCAATTAATTTAAATGTTTCCACGTAAAAGCCATTCAATAATTGGAACAATTTACTCCGCTGTGACATCATGTTTATAATTTTGTAAGTATTCGATGATAAAGCTCTATATCAAACCTTTGTGACCACGTGTTGACAGTATGGTGAAGTTTTAACAAATTTTTAATGACAGTACGCATTTTGTAATTTTGGTCACATTTTGCATTGATGCAGGCAGCTAAAGCTTTGTGCGATTTAATTATCCATTGTGGACTATGATTATTTTTACCATTTGTGCATGCAGCTAAACTCCAGTATTGTAGCAGAACTGTGATGCTGATAAAATAAAAAATGTAATAAATGTGATTGCAAGTACTTAGGCTGGCATGATGTTGATGCGGTAATTGGTGTGTTCTTAATTTGCATCAGTAGACAATCAAGACTGCTGGAATACATCAACAAAACATAAATATCCTACTTTTTTTGTCTGCTCGAAATTTACTTGTCCAAAGAAGTTTGAGAATCATATTCTGCAGAATCAAACATGTTTTCTAAGCCAAATGCAACCTAATCAACTGGTACAGTGATCATGGAACTATCATTCCAATCTTCAGTTGGGCAGTAATGGAGAAGTGCTTCCTCGAATAGTTTGTTGAATAGACTAGAGGATGGAATAATAATTATATAGAGAAGACTTTTTCTCATGTCGTCTTCAATTTAACATACAACTAAATAGTTTAGATAGAGAAACGGAACTGAGATGGCATATTCAGCGAATCAGTTTTGTTCTTTCATTTTGATACGTAGAGCATAACTGAACTTACTTGTGCATTTCAGAGTGTCACGAAGAATCTCTCATTGGGAACTGAAGCTTTTTGGTTTGGACAACAGCGGAAGTCAGGCGTTGGTTTTGCTGCTAGATATGACACGAAGCAAATGGTGATTTTTTTATGCATATATTGAACTGTTCATAATTGTTACCCCATATACTCTGCATCGACAAACCAGATGCTTTCTATTCAGTGCCATATATGGTCTGAAGCTGCATTTAAGAAATATTTATCCTTTTGACTAAACTGAGTATGCTATGCTACATTGTAACCCAAGATTCTTGTCAGTACATTGTGACAATATATGTTATAGAACTGATGTTGATACTACTTTTATTGGCAACTGATGGTGGATGAACAACAAATTGAAAAATATGATATTTTGTATTTGCTATCTGATTGAGCCATGCCACTACCATCTTCAGGTTGCAGCTGGACAAATTGCAAGCACTGGAGTGCTTTCACTAAGCTATGTTCAGAAAGTATCTGAAAAGGTTAAAATTCTATCATAGCATTTTGAAACCTTTTACTGTTTTTATCTTCTTAAAAATTGATAAGCTTTTCTTTTTGCAGGTTTCCCTTGCTACTGATTTCATGTACAATCATATGTCAAAAGATGTCACAGCAAGTGTCGGTTATGATTATATCCTGAGACAGGTATGCCATATGCATTGCAGTTTAGTTTTACATCTTTGTTACCCATGTATCGGATTTCATGTACAATGATATGACAAAAGATGTAACAAGTTTGGTTATGATTATTCCGAGACAGGTGCACCATGATTGTTTTTCATGTTTGGTAGGCATTACCTTGGCATGACGTTTAGAATTTGGAAATAACCATGAAATTTTGCTTTGTCCAACAACTTCTCTTGAATTACATTGTCGCTAAACATTGCATTCTATTTTCTTGGATAATATCATTTAAATTGATACCTGGCATATTTGCATTCAAACATCGTTTCTCCACAATGCATTCTAACAAAGTTGGAATTGTTTGAAAGTTGTTACTATATTGTTGCTCAACATTCATTCGAACATTGTTGCTCAACAGAAATATAACAAAAGAGATGCACTGAAATTATCTTTTCTGTTGAACTGTTTCTGGGTTTTCTGTTAGTTCGTATTTGAGTTACATGTTAAATATGCACTGTTGCTCAACATTGCAGTGTCGGTTGAGGGGAAAGGTGGATACCAATGGTGTAGTTTCTGCTCTTTTGGAGGAGAGATTGGCTCAGAGCGTTAATTTGCATCTTTCTGCAGAGGTCAGCTTACATCACCTCTTCTGTTATTACATTCAAGGACCTGTTTAACATGTTTGATATACTGCCTTCCCTTTTTAACATGTTTGGTATGAATGAGGCCTCAAATCTGAATGACGACCTGTTATGGCAATATGCATATACAGAATATTAGGGTTAAGATATAACTTTGAATAGTTTTTCCTGACACACAAGTTTTTAGGGGGCCTACCTAGAGGCTAGAGAGATACGAATGAAAGTTGAGTTTAAAGGCTGATTTTAATGTACAACTTGTGCAGGTTGACCACTGGAAGAAAGATTACAAATTTGGATTTGGTATGACCGTCGGAGAGTAAGATAACTAGATTAGTTCTGGAAGAGAGGCATGTGCTATTATAGCAGTGGTTGGCATTTGTCGACAAGGATCAAGGCGATTCAGAGTTTTTGCCTTTCATTTTGTTCTGTTATTGATTTGGCTGCTATGTCCTTTGGCTCATCACTTTGGAAACGCCTTGTCGTTAGGTTAAATTTGGTTATGCTCTTGAGTTAGGCTGAGCCAGGGAACCTGAATATATATTCTTATAATTTGGTGTAAATCTTTGGTTAAATGTGTCCACGTGGTGATATTTCAGCCTTGCCATTAGCGTTCACTTGTTGTGGATTTGATAGATCTGGAAGCATACTGTGCATTTTAAGTCTGATAAGCATTGTCAAACTCTGGCGTTTGATGCTTAACGTAGTCTTTAAACTTGCTGGATTGTTTCATTTTGGTGGCTGTGTAGTTCTGTATGTGGAAAATCGGGCACTCTTTCTCACTCTCTGTCCGGCAGCAGGCGCCGCCTCTGTTCTCCCCTGCACGCCGCCAATGTTCCACCTGATTCGGATTGATGCAGCACGTGATACCACCACTCGGCGCCGGGGAGATCATAGAGGAAGCGCGTCCCTAACTGCTGCATTTGCCGTTCTTCAGCACAAGCAGATTTCTGGATCTCTTACAAGTAGTGTCAGAGAAGGGCAACTAGATCCGGCGTGCGCGCAGGTGCTAGTGAGGACGCCAGCGCCATCGTGGAGTTCAACTAGCCGCCGGCAAGAGCTCATGAGGCAGTCGTCACTAGGACATGGTATAGCGGCCCAATCCGGGGTGGTGATGTCCACTACGAGCCGGAGTACGGGGAAGGAGGTGGGGCTGCCATGTATTTTTTTTTTAAACAAAACGGGCAACATTTATGCCTCATTTTATTTAAGAAGAAGAGGAGAATTGACCGGTTTATCATGGGGTACCGGCCGAAAACCGTTACAAACCCCCTCGCAAGACATCATGGAACACGACCGCTTCGAGGGCACACACAACCACCCTGGCTACCCACACGAACAACACGCACACCACTAAGCAGGGACAACTGTCGAAGTTGTCCACCGGCGGCATCATCATCACTTTGCCTTGAGCAATCAAGTCCGACTTCACCGAAGAAACGACCACCTAGGAAAGCCCAGAGCAGCGGCAGCGAGAAGCCCAAGCCGGCGTATGCCAAACAGATGACTCTTCGCACGAAGACAAGCAGCTCCGATTTTGAAGACGGGCTCCGGAGAAGAGAAAAGCAAGACCTACGTCGAAGACTCTTCACACCGGGCCACCCCTGCAGGTCATCGTAACGCTGCTCACGGCAAAACAGCTCTGACTTCACAACCTGGGAGGACCAACACGAAGACTCGTACATGTCTTGCCACAACCAGACCATTGCCACGCCACCATCGTCGTGTCCCAGCTTGACACCACACGGAACCTCCACACCATCGGTTGGCCGCTGCCAACCACGATGTCGTGCAAGACCAGCCACGGGAAAGCATGTAGGAAACACCATCTTCAAAGACGACGCCCTCAAGAGGGTAGGCGACGTGGATCGCCGCCGTCGTCTGACCTTGCACCGCAAGATCTAGGATTTGACCCGAAGATGTGATCCCCGGCTGAGATGAACATGGGACTCCACGATGACCCCTCAAGAAGGAGAGCGACATCCACAGACGCCGCGTCATCTGGCTTTCGTCGGAGCAACCCCTAACAACGCACCCCACACAATCGGACGACATCCCGCCAACCTGCAAACCCGCCGATCCAACACCTCCAACGCGACGGCGGCGCCACCATCACACACGAGCCAACTTCCTCAACGCTGACAGAAGTTGGCGCGCCAGATCAGACGCAGACCAAATCCAGCGCCACAACAACCACGCACCGGAGCAGCAACTCGGCCGAACGAAACCAGGGCATCACCTCATCAACAGTAGGAGGGCGGGCTGCCACCCCAACCCGACACAAGGAGCAGAGCCGCCGTCACCGCCAGGAGGGCAGCCAAGCCGCCGGAGGGCAGGCAAGCCACCAGCCATGGGCGTTGCAGGAGCTGGAGGAGAGAGGGCCGAGGTCGCCGCCGTGGCATCACTTGAGGCATAGGGCTGGAGCCGAGCCTCCCCCACCAGCAGCTCACGCCTCAAAGGACGACGCCGCGCGCGAGAGAGAGCGGAGCCCCGCCGCCGCCGTCCACCGTGCGGGCCTCGCCCGACGGCTTCCTCCGATGGCAGCGGCGCGGCGGGATCGGACGGGAGAGGGTGGCGGCGCAGGGTGGTTAGGGTTTCCCCCGAGTCGCCCCTGGAAGGCGACGTGGGGTCGAGTCACCGGAAATGTGGCTGCCATGTATTGGATATGAACCGACCGCGAACTAGAGCAAAAGAATGAGTAAGTTCTAGGACATGCATTGGATCAGGTCAACCACCAATGAAAAGCCGATTTAAGACCAGATGAGCAGTAGGCGCCCCTAATTTTGGTTAACATTCACAGATAAGACACTTGGACACTTAATTTTAATGGACTGACACATCAGCCATTCAAACGTTTTTTATATGTTTTATTATGTGGGCGCTTTATACGGGTTCATGAGATGGGTTACACATTAAGGTATTTTCTACCTCCAGAACTTGCATATAGCAAGATGGTTAGGAGGTGTACCCCCAACCTACCAGCGTTCAAATTTCAGATTTATCGTTGGTATCTCTCATTTAGCCGAATTTTTTTTCAGTGGGAGGCGACGTTCCCGTTGATAGCGATGCACTTGTGGTGACTTGGTCAATCTCAAGACGTGATCCGCCGACTCAGTTTCTCGGAGGTGCTCATGGGGTAGGGTGTGCGTTCATTGGGTGAGTGTATGCTTGTGTATATGAGCATTTGCGTTATACTATATTTCTAAAAAAAAGGTATTTTCCACCTCTCCTACCTGGCATCCAAGGGCGTGCCTAGAGCTCAGTCGACTTAGAACTCGTGAGTTCTAAGTCGGGTGACGTAAGCATGACATACGCATGAGTTTTGGCTAAAAAATATTCAAATTTAAATATTGTTCAAAAAAAATTCAGTTGCAACTCACTTGCAACCGAAAAATCCAGTTACAACCCACTTGTAACTAAAAAAATATCAGTTTCGACCAACTTGCAACTGGAAAAAATTCAGTTGCAAACCACTTGTAACTAGAAAAAACGTGAAAAAAGAAAAGAAAAAAGAAAAACACACGCATCTTGACGCATGATCAAATGGTGGTGGACGCGACTTAGAACTCGTGAGTTCTCAGGCGACTTAGAACTAGCAAAACCTTTGCTAGTTCTAAGTCGCCCGAGAACTCACGAGTTCTAAGTCGTGTCCATCACCGTTTGATCATGCATCAAGATGCGTGCGTTTTTCTTTTTTCTTTTCTTTTTCACGTTTTTTCTAGTTACAAGTGGTTTGCAACTGAATTTTTTCCAGTTGCAAGTTGGTCGAAACTGATTTTTTTTGAGTTACAAGTGGGTTGTAACTGGATTTTTTGGTTGCAAGTGGGTTGCAACTGAATTTTTTAGAACAATTTTTGAATTTGAACATTTTTAAGCAAAAACTTATGCGTATGTCATGCTTACGTCACCTGACTTAGAACTCACGAGTTCTAAGTCGACTGAGCTCTAGGCACGCCCATTTTTTATAAGGCCACACGAGAACGAGGGTATGCCGTTGGTTCACTTTGGATTTGACGGTTGGTATCTTACTTTATTGTGTTTAACAATAAGGGACACTTTCTATAAACCCTGAAAAAATGCAAGCATATAGGAAGTTTCCGTTCAACCGATATTCATGCAACGACTACTGGATCTCGTTGGTCAGGACAATTGAGTACTGAGATCATAGATTTATATTTTAGACTCTATGTTAGGGCATCAAAGAATTTACATATGAATTGCATAGGATTTCTATCCATAGGAAATTTTCCCATAGATTCCATTTGATTCAAAGGATTCGATCATCCAAAATTCCTATGGATTGCTTTTCTAGACTACAGTCCTATAGAAATTCTGGCAAGAGGTGAGACCTTTTGGAAAAAAAAATCATGTGTCTATGACAACTATGGAATGCTTTCAATCTCTAAACAAATCACCCGCGGCCTTCCTACGCTGCAATCAAACAACACCTGCTGATTCTTGTGCTTTTGTTCCTGTAGGATTTCGGATATCATGACATTCTTGTCTTGCAATATTTCCTATTCCCGTGTTTCTCAAATTCTGAGAATTAAAGAGGAGTGGCACACCTATATTTCAGTGTCGAATTTTAAACGTGCGAATTTCGTTATGGAACAGATACTGAAAGTTCTGCCTTACAGATTATTGTGCTAGCTTGGACAAACAAAGAAAAAGAAGAATTTCACATGCGAGCTCCTCTCACCATATAATTAGTAAATTAACGAGTCGAATAGCATATGTGTATAAAATAGCACTGGGTAAAATGCTACAGGTTTTACTTCCTAAACTCTACAAACAATTAACGAATAATCATCTATTTTGTCCCTGCTAATAGGAACAAGATCACCATGCGGATCAACACCACAGCTAGCTATTTTGGCGGAACCGTCCATGCATGCGGCCTCTTGATTCTACGGTGACGTCGCTGTCCAACAAAATCAAAATCAAGATGGTATCAGAAGTCAGAGCACACACAAGACACAACACACCACTAACTGAAATAGTCCGTCGATGATTACCTGAACACGGTGGCGTCGCAGGACTAGCGGCAGCGGGCACCGGCGCCGGAGAAGGCTGCGGGGCTGTCAAAGCCCATCATCGATAAATTGGTTAATCTATTTATAAGAAAAATACGTGTACCAACAAACAAATAAACAAACAATAAATAAATAAACGGATTGCTGAGTGGAGGGATATTTTGTGGAGTATCTTACGCGTGTAGGCGTCGCAGCCGGGGAAGGGCTTGGACGTATCGATTCCACACAAGGCCGGGGCGTCAATGACATGCGGCAAATACGTGGGCCTGGGGAGCTCCCTCGCCCAGCCGACGTTGAGGATCTGGCACAAGCGCGGCTACTTGGAGAGCGCCATGTAGCCGTTGCAGCAAATGGTGGGCGGCGCCGGGATGGTCTCGTCGGTGAAGTAGTCCTCGCACATCATGAAGTCCATGATGGACAACAGGCACTTGGCGGTTATGTTCATTCTCCCGTTCGAGTCTCCATAGGAGTCGTCGGCCCTGAGCGCCGCATGCTGCCCCAAGACGGCCGAGGAGAAGAGATCGTCCATGCCGGTCACGGTGGCAGAGGCGGTGGCGGTGTCGGTGGCAGAGGCAGCAGGGTTGATTCCCCTAGACTCTTCCGACGACGCGACGGCCAGGAAGAAGATGACGGAGAGGACGATCGACTTGGTGTTGAAGAAGGGCGCCATCTTTGCTTATTGTTTGGTGTGGAGGAGGATGAGCGATGGTGGTCGACTTATATAGACCCGTTGAGGAAGCAGTAGAATTTCAGCGGATCTTTAATTAGTTACTTTTACTTCGGATCGATAGGTTCTTTGGTTAAGATCGGCATTTGTACTTGCAGAACCAGAAACCATATTCATCTTTAAATCGCTTCCCACGAAACAAAAAGTAAACTTGTTTGGATTTTGTCGACCTACCTACTTCTATATCATTTCAGAACTCGATTCAAGTTGCAGAGCCATGACAGTGTCGAGTCTAGCTGTAACAGAAGTACCGGTAGTCGGTTGTTAAAATTCGATACCCGGCTGATGCTCAAAAAAGGAAAATTCGATACCCTACACTTGCCAACAATAAAAAAGAAAACTACATTTTGGTTATACTTAGACTCACATGTATTGTGTTGCCAGAAGTCTCTCACGAGTTCACGACTGTCAAACCACTCACGAATATTGTGTTTTCTAGCGATTCCTTATCAATCTATCTATTTTGTTTCTTACCTAAGTTTGGTTTGTTGGGTTAATCGCGCTAAGCAAATCCTTCCCGCTGCATTTTTTTTATCCAAAGTTTGTACAATATACTGGTCAAGCTGAAATCAGCATGAAGAAGAGAGATTCTTGATACAACACTAGTATAGAATGACACAACGAACACCCCTCTATGAAAACAACACGAGTTAGAGCATCTCCAGTAGCTCATCCAAATGAACATCTAAAGCAAATATAGATGACCCATGTTAAAAAAGTGTCCCCATCAGCTCATCTATAGCGTCATCTATCGATAGATGATCCCCCAAACCTTGTATGCATCATCCACATGTGGATGACGCTTGGAGGATCATCCAAATAAAACTGCTCACTCTTATTGGCCAGATTTAAATAGGTGAAAAGTAAAGTGTTGAATAATAGTACTAAAATATATGAGAGAGAATATAGATGTCCTAAATATAGATGATCTACTGAAAAACTGAGAACATCTATAAGGGAATCTTTTTAGATGATCTTTTATATGAAGATATAGATGATCAAATTTAGATGAGCTGCTGGAGATGCTCTTAGACGAGGTAAAATCATGATTTGACCGTTACCGAGTAGTCCTGAGAGAAGTGGGCCACGGCCGGCCCGTCAACGTTGGTTACGGATCTCCGTCACTCTTTATAACTTTTCAGAACCCGTTTGTAACGGGGACATGTTCCATCTCTTTGGAATATGAAGTGAGCCAAATAAATGCTCTGGCGTAGTGGAAACACCCACTACTCCTTAAAAATCCCGATTTTCTATCTTAGTACGCCGTATAATCTTCTCTCCCTCGCTCCCTACCAGTGATTAGTAAAGATGTCTCGACGCGCACTCAGTTGCCGACAGTCCTACCGTCGGCGGCGGGTATGTTGATACTAGATTCGAACGGCGCGGCTCGCCGCGCAGCCGTTTGTTGGTTCTTTGAATTTTTTGCCCGTGGTTGCCACAATTTAAAGAGGTCACTAAAAGATATTTATACCCATATGTATGTGATTTTGATCACAAGTCTACATCCGTAAGCATATTTTCCACATCGTATGGAAACAATAATCAAAACATCATATAACAAAAATCATAAGAAACAGAAAGATTAAATCAATGGTGAAGCACACCTCACCACACCTGGAAAGTAATATAGAGGTGACCTTCACATGCATACAAATTGGATTCAAACGGCACGGCTTGCCACACGATACTTGTTGGTTCTTTCAATTTTTTGCCTATGGTTTTCCATTTTATACACATTATTAAGCAGATGGTTAATATCCTAGCTCAAGAAAACTAAGTTCAGTAAGGATAAGCTAAAAACAATTTAGTGTTAAGGTACCATCACGTGGTGATAAGAACTGGGCAGCTGGGATTTAGTGATATTAAGAAATATAGAACATGTTCTTTGCTGGTAAATATTTACAGATTATATACCCAGATAAATCTAAAATAAAAAACAAGCAAGAGGCCGAAGAATTACATGCATGGATTTTAGAGCTCACCAATCTAAGTTGTCCATGGAAGCAACAATTACCAAAACACACAAGCAGAACCTTAAGAAACAAACAAACAAAATGTATACAGAGCAGTGGCGAAAAAACACAAGGGCAATAATTTAGAGATCCACATCACCTTGATATAACACAAGATGTTTTGATAAGAGTCCCATCTAGGTACACATAACAAATACACACATAGAAATAGTTATAAATACATAGGATCTGGTAGGTTCACCTATCTAAACTGGATAGGGAATACATTATCTCAAATGCCCAATGAGTTTCATGCAACCAATAAAGTTACCGAAAGCAATAGTTAGATGGTCTCAGCAACATTAACAATGAGACGTCTGGGAACGAAACCTCGACGACGACAACACCACAACATCATGCGAAGGGGCTGTCATGAACAGACACTATGTACAGGCAAATTCAGGCTAGCCCGCAAGAACAAACTTCATAATTAACCAAAAGTTCAGTTTCTGTGTAGCCTAACGTAATAGTATGCATGGTTTGACCTGATCTTAAGCAGTAGCATCCCTGTCGGGTTACCTAGCTAGGTCTTGTCTTGATGTGCCATACCATTATTTCCACCTTCCAGCACGCCGAGAGTGAAGAGAGAAGATGACATCACACCTTAACACTGGTAGAAAGGAACCAATAATATAGGGAGAACTGGATAGTATGATCCATATAATTAAAATTATTCTAGTTAACTGAAGAATTCATTATCAGACTGGATTGTTAGACTGCTATCTTTTTGGGAGTGTGGACATAGATTCTTTGTGAATAGCACTCTGAAACATGGAAGTCAAAAATTATAAGCTACAATATGTTTATCTAAGGAGCATATACCTTCTCTGAAGAAGACCATATGGATCATATTTCTACTTAACCTGAACATAATTAACAGTGTGCGGAACATTGATGAGAGGCTTGTTTTGTTGGGTTTTAATAATATGCTTACCGGCTGGAAAATTGACAACCACAACATGTTTAGCACCTTCCCCAGCAACCCCTTTACCCTAGATCCTCTCAAGCAGAATATTAAAAAAATTGGTCCTTTAATCACGTATTTAAGGAGATGATTCATGACACATGTCTTAATTATACAACATTTTACATTAATATGGACCTGATATTTCTCCAGTTGAGTCATGTAATATGGAACAACCCATCTATTGTAAAAAAAGTCAACTTTTATAAATAAAGCGACCATTATCACGACGTTTATAGAAGGTGAACCCAATCTTGTTAACAACTATTTCAGGTTAGACCAATTTTGGATAATGTTTTGAACATTCATCATCTTTTGTGCAAACACGCTTGTCATTTAGTTCATGACATGGTCCATGCATCACAAATTCAGAAACAAAAGCATAGCCTAAAGTCTCGTCAATAGGGTCTGAAATTTTCACAGAAACAAAAGAACCGATCAATGATGTACTAACCTGATGATCCTTGTGTACGTCCTGGCAAATAAGGATATGAGCATGCTAGAGACCTCGCTTCTGTAACTTGATAGTGTACACGACTGCATCAAACAATAGTAAACATTAAAATAACATATAAAGTGGGCCAAATGGACATTAGTATATGGTAAATACAATGTATATAAAAAGAAATAGTACCAGGTTTTACAGGACCAAAGATACGGCCAGCTCTAACATCATCTATGTATTTGGAAAGTTTGAGCCCATACACCATAATATTGATATCAGCCCTATCACATGGTTGTTGGCCAAGCTCTAGCAGGAGGGCCTCACTAATCTCGGGCCACTTTGGCTTAGATGTAAAAGTAGATACAAATCAGGAGCGCCATGGTCTCGACAAATGGCAAGACCATCCTGGAAGCTCTTCACAAAATAACGATGACCGCCGGTATGGCTTGAGGGCAAGATACTTCTCTTACTAACACCCCTACCATCTACTGAACCCTTTCCAACATCTAACAACATGTTGCAGACAATCTGTAACAGCAAGCAACAGGGAATGAAGCGTCTGATACCCTTTCCTGGCAAAAGAAAACGTTAAGCATAAGACAATATAACACAAAAGAGTAGGAAATGCAAGATAGTGCGATTGAAATGAAATGGTCTCAAGCATAAATTCAGTAGCCCAAATTAAACATATTAGAAGTTTACCATATGTGATATTCCTCAATACAGTAGAAAGAGCGCTAACACAGTACTGAAATAGCTATTTTTAAGCGATATGCGAAAGTCTCCACCTTATCATTTATTTATTTTATTTTATGATTATAATAAATTAAATCAATAGAGATTTTTTTTCGAAAATGAATTGTGCAAAACAGGAAAGGAATCCGAACCTTTGAAGGCAAAGCACTGAGAAGAGAAACAATTTTGATTTTTTAGCTACCAACCTGAAGTCATAATAGCGAGTTTGCTAGATCTACTCTATTTTCGAACAGGCTGATACTTTCAAAATACCAACATCTCAATGGGATAAGATTTACTATACGACAGATCCCATAAAGCAAACATAACAGTCTATTGTCCTCCCTCCGTGAACATAGTTTCTAGTTGTATTCCAGAAAAGAGAGAACTGGTCTTTTTCTGGCCAAGATAAGCATAACCAAACTATCTAAACTTCTAAAGGCAGAGCCGAAATGTGAGAAGAAATTTTGAGTATTTAGTCACCAAACTAAATATATAGTAATGAGTTCACCATCTCTGCATTTTTTGGAAGCAGATAATAGAGCATGTAAGTAACTTGAAAATACCTTCCTTTGAAGCCGGATAAGGTATACTACACTTCAGGTCTCACAAATTAAAAAATCAACAAACCAACTCAAAAGCAATAAACCAAGGCAGAAATACCATTAATGAGGCACATCAAAATAGCACATGGCCATACAAAACTAAAACAGAAACCAAGACACATGGTCAGAAAGAGGATGATAGATACCTAGCAGATCAAGTGGGCTAACATAAATATAGCAGCTCTCCTGTGGTTATTAAAAAAAAAGTGGGCAAACACACAACGGAAAGCAACACCGAAGACATATTAGTGATCTGCATTACTATTGTTTGAACATCTCCTTCATCCTTTTAATAAGACGGATTACAGGAGTAAGGTCGACACAACAATATAATCTCAGCTTTCAAGCTGTAATCATCATCTAATGAAAAGGGGAGCTGCCATGATAGGCCACTCATTATGTTGTTATAGGGAAAACCAAAGGATTTAAGTTGAAAACTATACATAAATAGATGTCATTAATTCATTTTAGTAAAACATGATTAATATTACCAAAAGGGGAAAATAAATGCAAACTTATCAGAAGACTAAGTTACTATTAATTTGCCAAGTTTAACACTCTATTTGACTTAACTTCAGGAGGAGTACATTACTAATTAAAGGCTAACAGACAATGCAAAAAAGTGCAAATACAGAATATATTTTGTGCCTTGTTGATGGAATTGATGCCTTCCTATGTGTTATACTGAAAGCTTTATACAAAATCTAAATACTTTTGAGTCCATGGGAAGCACAAGTTCAGTACAAATCAAGTTGTAAGAAACCAAATAAAATAGGAAGATGGGAAATGACCAGTGCATGTCCATGCAAACCTTCAGAATCCAAGCAACACCCAGCTTCAGATCAAGGCAACGTCTCCTTTAGCATGACCACCTGCTTACATGGAGATTGGGGTGAGGAACAAAGAACTGAGGTAGGGGGAGACGGAGGACAGCTAGCATCGCTACTATAAATGAATTGGAAACCTAAAGAACCTAGAAATTACATCTACCTCTACACACAGCCAACCGATAGGAAAACAACAAAGATTTCTAATTGGACAGCCCAAAGAATTTAGAATCCATCTCAATGCATAGCCAACTGATAGCAAAAAACAAAATCTTGCACGCACCTCGAACTACATCTACCTCTACACACAGCCAACTGATAGGAAAATAACAAAGATTTCTAATTGGACAACCCAAATGATTTAGAAACTGCATCCCTCTCAATGCATAGCCAACTAATAGCAAAAACATTCTTGGACGCACCTCAAACCAGCGTTTCCGATTGAGCACCAGATCCAACCTAAGAGCAATTCACAGTGGCAACTGAGCAATTCACAGTGGCAACTGCAGAGCAAAGAAGGATACGATCAAGCTCAATCAACCGGAAAAGGGGAAAAAGATTATAAACCGTGCAAGATGAAACACCCCTGAAACACATCCAGCCCAAAACTGTACAACTTACCAGCAAAGAATCTAAGTGTTCTAATCAGCTAAACAAAACACACAAACCAAAGCTAAGCAAAACATAAAGTATTAATGCTTGTAGATAAATCTATCAAAAGAATCTAAGAACATAGTTGCATTTCAGATTGTACACACCTAAGAATAACCTAGGCTGTAAATTAGAAATAAGGATGAATCTCATTAAGCACATACCTAATAATACAGAAGCTGTAGACCAAATAGGACATACCTAAGAAGAACCGAAGCTGCAAGGACAAAATTGGTGAATCGGCAAAAGAACGAACCAAATAACAATGGCAAAACACGAATCAACAATGAACAAAGCAAATGAAACACATAGCTGCAAAAGAATAGTGCTCAATCCGTAGTCTGAGCGTGTGGGTGGAGAGGACGGGGACAGTCATCCCAGGATATGAAATCCATGAGAGAAGAACAAAACCACATGTGTGCTTCCTCTTCTACAGCTAGATCTGAATGACCTTCTGCACGATACACATCTGATAAGAAAAGAAAAGGATTCAACAACATGGCATATGGGGAAACCAAATATAACAGTGGCAAAACATGAATCAATATATACTCGTTAGGAAACACAGCTAGAAATTATCACTCGCCTCAACCTCCGGCCAAGGCAGCAGTCCTCATCACGACAGGCACCAACGACCTGCTTTTTCACAGCAGAATCATGGGCCAAGAACAGAGCAGAGAGGAAGAAATGTGGATAGCAGGCGTCGCCCTGAAGAAATGATGAAATGAACGCAGGTAACAGCTACGCACCTTGGCCGCATGGAGAAGAGGCGGCGCCGTCGCCTCCCAGTTCGCCACGCGCGTACGGCCACCGTCCCGTCGCCATGGCCTAGACGCGAAATGACAATTCTGCCCAGACAGTTCGACCGATCCACGACCCCTGCCATCGCGCGCCGACGGGCTAACGGGGAGCTCACATGGGCACGACCCACCCCACACGCTTACACGCAGGTCCCGGAATAAACGGGGTCCATTAGCAGCGACACGGAGCAACCGCAGTGGCAGGTAGAGACCGACGTACCGTGTAACGTTCGGTAGGAAACGGACAGCCATGATCGCAGGTAGCTCCTCTTCTACGGCCCATATGCTCAAATCGCTGAGAAGCCTCCGGGTCAGGGCAAGATTGTTATGTTTAGATACCGAGGCACCCGTCGACGCAGTCCAGTGACGATGACAAGCTTGTTGTCGGGTTATTGGATTCTTGGGCACGTAAGGTGGTGCCATGCTCCAATGGTGTAGAGAGGGGAAAGTCATGGTGGCTTCTAGGAACGGGATTGCACACAAGGGTACCCAGATTCGGACCTTGCAGCGGTGGCAAGATCCTACGTGTTGATATAATTCACTAGATGCAAATATATGTACAGGTTACAATGTAGGTTGTCAGGCGTGTCCCTTGAGGGGATCAGGAGGCCGGTTTACATAGGTGTCGTGCCTTCTCCTATAAGGAAAGGCTAACCGACCTATCTTATGAGTCCTAGACTAACATGGGATAAACCCTAACTTGTTCTCTAAGGCAAACGTCGGTTTGTCTGGATCCCGGTCGGCTTGCAGGCTTCCTCTTGCGCTTCAGCCCACTGGGCCGCCCGATAAGCCGAAGACCTTATCGCCTCTTGGGCCACCCTGGTAGGCTGGTTTAATCCATGTGGTCGGTATACCCGTTAGGCATATCCTCCACAGTAGTCCCCGGAAAGGTCTGAGCACTCCAGTTTGTTCATCTTCTTCTTCACTGCGAAACTTTCGTCTTTGTCTTCTTGATGAATTGCTACAGAGCTCGAACCATTCCCTATATAAATGAGGATATGACTTTTCGATAAGCCAAAACGACCCTTGCACTTGTTAGCACATAAGCCGAATGATTTACCAATTGATGCACAGAGAAAAGATTCCTCGTCAGCCAGAGGTCAAGTCTTGTCAATGTTCAGTCCACGACAGTCTAGACTGTTGACTAGACAAAATCTAATCATCACGATTTTCCCACGCACGACCTGAGGCTTACGGGAGAAGGAAAACGGTTCCCTCAACTTCACCGCTCCACGTGGTGTGGATCGAACGGTTGGAATCCACCCATTGCGGAGATCATGGGGTGTGACCATAAATACAACATTTTAATTTGAAATCAATTACCGATTCATTTCCCTGTTCATCTTCTTCCTCTCGCCCGAGCTCTCCTCTTCTCTCTCTCCTGTGCATCCGATCACATTGCCTACCACCTCCACCCAAAATCAATGGAGCAGACAATCACTTCTGCGGACACGCATTCGGTGGCAGAGAAGGACGCGGCAAGGACAGCAGCTTAGGCAACAAGGTGCTCGATGGAGGGATCTGCCGCCATCGGCGCATCCTCCTCGGGCGCGCCGACGGAGGGGTTGCTCGCGGAGCCCATCATCGGGCTCTTCCTCGGGGAGAAGATGTCCTCCGACTCCGGCGACGCAGCCGCGGCTGGCCCCGAGGAGGAAGATGATTCCTCACCGCGCCACTGGCTCCCGTTGACCATCACCAAGGATGATCGAAGGCTAATTAGGAATAGAGCCCAACTTAGATTTCTTCAAGTACTGCTTCCACTGTAAACGCCAAACAGAAGGCGACGAGCTGCTCACTTTGGGCACCGTTAGCCTAAACTTGCGTAGGAATAGGGCCTTGTACCCTAAGGTTCCTAAGGTGGACTCCGTCCGTAGCTGGGCGAGCACCTTCTTTTATTGTTCATACATAGCTCCTGCAGGGAAGACGATCGGTCTCCCGAGTTTTGTTAATTCTACCGCTTCTCCTCGCCTTTCCTTGGACGAGAAGCCGGTGAAAGTTCTGCATGCACACCTCTAGCTCATCCAAAAGAGGATTGAATATATGACGACAGAGGCGAAGCCGAAACTTACCGGCACATATACGATTATGTGCTGGCTCAAAAGGCGGGTGCAACCTCTTCGGGAAAACAAAGGCCTGTTGTGTACGTACAGCGGCACTCGGGATGATCCTCTCCGCGTCTCCAAGGACGACTTGACGAATGACACCTTCTTGATGCGATTCAAGAAGTTGCTCAAGCAGAGGACTCAGTTCACCGATTCAAGAAGGCAGCCGTTCCTGAAGAAACCAACAAGACTGGAGATTCAACTAATGATGTCTTAAAAAATGTTAAAGAAGAGGTTTGACGATGAGGGGTTTCTTTTCCCTTCTATTGCGGCAACACTCGCTGCTCAAAAGGAGTCTGTTGGGCCATATTTGCCTAAGCCCATTACTACGGTGATTACAGTGCGCAACCTTGAAGATAACTGCGACATGTTGTACGCCTAGATGAAGATAGGATACCGGCTTCTGAAGAAACATGTTAAGGTAAATTTTCTTTCGCCTTATCCATATTCCTAGTCGTCGGGCATCTCTTTGATCTAATGAATTTAGTCAATGTGATGGCCTTAAGTATTGTATGTTTCTATGTCTTAGAAACGTTTTTGTTACCAGTCCCCAAGTGTACTTACTTGATCCTATTGCTTGAATTTCTATGTATTTTTTCGGGAGGGCGAGGACTTGAACCGCGACCTGTGGAACTCCTTGGTCGCACAACGCCAGGAGCTCAAGTTTGCCAAGAACAAGGCAAAGCATGATGCTGGTAAGTGATACGTCCAAAACGTATGTACTTTTCCGAACACTTTTGCTATTGTTTTACCTCTAATTTGTGTGTTTGGGGTGCAACTAACGCGGGCTAACGCTGTTTTCAGCAGAATTACCCTGGTGTCTTATTTTTGTGCAGAAATATCAACTTCGGAGAAAACCCCCAAAATCCAAACATAAGTTATTTTCCATCCGAGAGGGATCAGGAACCACGAAGATCAACCAGAAAGGGGCCACGAGGGCGCCACACCACCTGGTGGCGCGGCAGGCTCCTGGCCGCGCCAGGGGGTGGTGTGACCGACTCGGTCACCCCCTCGCGCCCCCCTCGTGGCTACTTAATGCTTCTGACCTAAAAACGTCGGGGGGGGGGGGGGGGGGTAGACACTTTTCCAGAGAACACACCCGTGCACCACCGCCATCACGAACCCTAGTTCGGGGACCAGAAGTCTCTGTCCCGGCACCCTGCCGGGACGGGGAATCGAAGGGGATTGTCACCATCGCCATCTCCACCGCCTCTCCATCAACCATCCATGTTTCCCCCATCCATGAGTGAGTAATTCACCGTTGTAGGCTTGAGGGGATGGTAGGGATTGGATGAGATCACTCATGTAATAGATGTAAGATTGTTAGGAAATAGTGCCTAGTATCCGTTATCGGTGTTTTACGTCATTGTTGCAACTTGTTATGCTTAATGCTTGACACTAGGGCCCGAGTGCCATGATTTCAGATCTGAACATGTTATTGAATTATGATGATGATTATTGTTTTGGATCATATCTATGAGTTGTATACACACGTTATTGTCCGGAACTGATGGCCCCAAAGTGACAGCAATTGGGATAACCGGAGGGAATTGCTATGATGTGAGGATCACATGTATTCACGGAGTGTTAATGCTTTGCTCCGGTACTTTATTAAAAGGAGTATCTTAATTGCCAGTAGTTACCCTAGAGGCCCCGCTGCAAACGGTCTGGCGGGACAAAAGATGATGTGCAAGTTTCTCATTGCGAGCACGCACCACTAAATTGGAATACATGCTTATGATTAGTTAATACTTGGATGCTTTATATTGTTTATCTGCAAATGCCTATGCTATGTTATTACATGAATTATCTTGTCCATGCAATGCCCGTACATACGTCCCTGTGCCTACAATATTTTAATCATGTTGTCTACTTCAATCACAATCGTTGTCTTAATTCTCCTGCTACTGTTATTTCACTATTGTCTCTGCTATAAAACTTTTGATAATGATAATCTTCCTCGAGCAAGTCTATTCAAAGGTGCAGCTGATCTGAAAAATCATCTGTTAAAGCTTACAAATATTCTTTAGCTCCCCTTGTGTCGAATCAATAAATTTGGGTTTTACTTCCCTCAAAGACTGTTGCGATCCCCTATACTTGTGGGTCATCAGTAAGTTATACCATAGATGCCTTTGCTTGTTGTGGCTTGGTTTTTTGTCGTCTGAGTTTCTCCTTACCGTGAAAAAATGTTTTAGTTTGTAGATCTGCTTGCAAAGGCCCAACAAGTTGTTGAGGAGTCTGGCGACATTGATGTCGTTAGGCGCGAAAATGAGGCCCTCTTCAAGCAGCTCAAGGAGAATCAGAAGTTATCTGATGACGCCATGAAGGCGCTCCAAGAAAGTTCTGAGGCTGAGCAGTTGCTTCTTAAAGACGATCTTGCTGCTTCCGTTAAAGAAGCCAACCATGTTAGGAAGGAGATGAAGGCTCTCACTGAGAAGGCCGAACTCCGTATACACGAGCTTGACGGCCAGCTGGAACGTCGAAAAGACGAAATTCAAGCATTAGATGACAAGATTCTCGGTGTGTTTCTTCCTTTGCTTTTCATCTTTCGCCCTTGCATGACGATGTCACTCGCCTGGAGCTCGTGTTGGAGTTTGGTGAGCTAATTGTTCGCCAAACTACTGCTGGGAAAGGCATACATGGCCAGATGTTCCTGAAGCAGCTGCCTTTGATAACCAACATGAGGACTTTGGTGCCTCTGCTTGAGGATTATGCCAGCAACGCTGAGGAACGTCATCATGTCGCTGCTCGTGGAGGTGCCAAACTTGCCTTGGGCAATGTTATGGGCCACCATCCCGAGATGGAAATCAAGAGGGTTGTGAAATGTCTTCTAACCCATGATTTGGACGGTAACGAGATCAATCCGGCAAGGGTGGTCTATGCTCGCCAAGATATGTCGGAACTTCTGCGAAGCTCGTCGGAAGACGAAACCTCTGAGCAGACTGGCACACAAGGCGAAGAGCAGGAGGAGACCGACACCTCACAAGCCGAAGACAATGCTGATATGCACTCCAAGTCCCCTGCACAAGATTAGAAAAAAATGTTGTGTCATCAATTCCTAATGCTTAAGGCGAACAACTATTTATTCATAAAGTCTTGCAATATATTTCTGAACAAGTTTGTCCTGGAATTCATAACATGCTTTTGGTACTTAATATTGAAGTATTGCTAGTCTTATGTCATGCGACTGTGTTCCTTGCCCGTCTTTGAGTTATCTGGTTTATGCCTTTAGCCTTTTCGTATGTTAGCGAAACCATAAAGACGGTGACACTTTGTTAGGCAGCAGGACCGTAATCAATCTGCTTACATCTAATACCCGTGTCGCCTTTGGGCGCATAGAGCAACCCAGCACATAAACGATCAGAGAAAAAAATCTTAGACGGATGCTGATTTTATTTTTGCAAGGCAGTAAGCGGAACTTGCCATGCTTGGTTATTCGTGTTAACAAATTAACATGTTGAATGTAAGG
This sequence comes from Poa annua, assembly GCA_026929855.1. NCBI lineage: Eukaryota > Viridiplantae > Streptophyta > Magnoliopsida > Poales > Poaceae > Poa > Poa annua. The sequence goes on along the minus strand of CM049428.1, from coordinate 26,971,576 downwards.
AATATGATCATTGGGAAATAAAAGATGGAGGAGTAAGTATAATACTATCAAATGCAATTTTTTGGCAATCCTAGACTTTTATTTCATGAGCATAGACATATGTTTATAATAGAATTGCTAAGTGTAAAAAGGGCGTAGCTGCTCAATGTTCCAAGGGTTTTTGATTCACTGAGCTCGGCTTCTTCGCCTCTTTTCCTTTTGCGGCCTTTTTTCTTCTTCTTTTTGAGAACTATAAGGTCCACAAGATAGTATGCCCCGCTCTTGAGCGCTCTGCTGATAACGAAGGGTCCTTCCCATGGAGGGGATAACTTGTTCTCCTTTTCCTGAACTAAGCGGAGCACCAAATCACCTTCTCGAAACGATCGTCGTCTTACCCTTCTATTGTGATATCTTCGTAGGTCTTGTTGGTATATGGCAGATCATTGGAGTGTAATCTCCCTTTCTTCTTCGAGTAGGTCTAAGCCGTCTTGTCGCGCTTGTTTTGAGTCTGCTTCGACATAGGCTGCAACGCGGGTGGAATCATGTATAAACGTCTGTTGGAAGAACTGCTTATGCGCCATGTACGAGGAAGAAGGGTGTATAGCCGGTTGATTTGTTGGGTGTTGTCCTGATGCTCCATAAGACGGCAGGTAATTCATCTACCCAAGCCCCAGCTGCCCAGTGTAATGGTACTTCCAAGTGTGGCTTTAAGCCTTGAAGAATTATATCGTTGGTTCGTTCAACTTGTCCATTGGACTGTGGGTGTGCCACATATGCCAGATCGAGCCGAATGTTGTTTCTGCCACAATATTTTTCAAGTTCTCCAACGGTCAAATCCGTCCGTTGTCGGTGATTATGACGTGGGGGGACGCCAAAACGATGTATGATGTCTGCGACAAATTTCGTGGCCGTTTCCCTGTCAACTTTTTGGATAGGCTTGGCTTCAACCCACTTTGTGTACTTGTCCACTGGTACGAGTAGGTGTGTTAAGCCGCATCTGGCTGTCCTGAATGGACCAACCATGTCCAGTCCCCAGACCACGAAGGGCCATGTTATAGGGATTGTTCTTAGTTCTTGAGCCGGCATTTTTGGTTGTCTTGCGTAGCGGTGGCATCCTTCGCATCTTTTGACTATCTCTTCCGCGTCTTGCTTGGCGGTGAGCCAGAAGAAACCGTGCCTAAAGGCTTTGGCGACTAGGGCTTTTGAAGAGGCGTGATGACCGCAACATCCGGAGTGTATTTCTTTCCAGGTTTCTTGACCTTCTTCTGGGGAGACGCATCTCTAATATATCCCAGCGGTACTTCTTTTTTATAGCTCTCCGTTGATGATTGTATAAGCTTTTTTCCTGCGTATCACTTGCCTTTTTAGTACTTCATCTTCTGGCTCTTCTCCGTTTACGAGGAATTTGATGTAAGGTTGAGTCCAATCTTGCGTTATCAACAAGACGGCAACATACCTTACTGAATTTGGGTCTTCACTGTCTCCGCCTTTGATAGAAGGCTTGTATAATTGCTCCAGGAATATATCGTTGGGCACTTTATCTCTTCGTGAACCCATTCTTGCTAAGGCGTCTGCGGCTTCGTTTTCTTCTCTTCTGATATGCCGGGCTTCAAGTCCTGTAAAGCATCTGCCAAATTCGTCAACTGTGCGTCGATATTCTGCCATTGTTGCGCTTTTGTTGTCCCAGGTGCCGTCAAGTTGTTGCGCCACTTGATCTGAATCACCATAGCAAAGTAGTCTTTTTACGCCAATGTCTTTAGCGATATGAAGGCCATGCAGTAAAGCTTTGTATTCTGCAACGTTCATTGTGGCGTCAAAGTGTATTTGGAGAACGTAGCATAGCTTGTCTCCCTTTGGTGTGGTTAGCACCACGCCTGCCCCCGAGCCTTTGAGCATTTTTGAGCCGTCAAAATGCAGTACCCAAAACTCAGAATCTGGCAAAGGCGTTTCATCCATATCCTCCGTCCAATCAGCGATAAAATCGGCTAATGATTGGGATTGATCGTTTTTCGTGGTTTGTAATGGATATCGAACGCTGCAAGTTCGATTCCCCTCTTAGCGACGCGTCCTGTGGCGTCAGCGTTGTTAATGATATCTCCAGGAGGTGCTTTGCTTACCACTGTTATGGAGTGATCTTGAAAATGGTGTCGTAGCTTTCTTGCGGCGAAGAATATGCCGTATGCGAGCTTTTAATAGTGGGGGTATCTTTGCTTAGATTCCGAGAAGACCTCGCTTATGTAATAGACGGGTCTTTGCTCTGTAACGGCTTATCCCTCAACCTGTCGTTCGACGACTATGACTGCGTTGATCACCAAGTTAGTTCCTGTCATGTAAAGTAGCATTTGCTCCTGAGGTCTTGGTGCTGCGAGTACTGGTGCGCTGACTAAGGCTTCTTTCAATTGAGCTAAGGCGGTTTCAGCTTCCTCTGTCCGCTTGAATTTATCCGACTTTTTGAGAAGGCGGTAGAGAGGTAAAGATTTATCACCAAGCCTGCTTATGAATCGGCTTACAACGGCTGTTGACCCTGTTAGGCGTTGGATATCCTTAAGACATGTGGGTCGCTTGATATCCATGATGGCCTTTATTTTATCAGGGTTGACTTCTATGCCTCTCTCAGAAACTGTGAATCCAAGGAGTTTTCCTGCTGGGACACCAAAAAAGCATTTTCCCGGATTTAACTTCATCTTGTACTTCCTTAAGTTTTCAAAAGTTTCTTTGAGATCGGCTAATAGATCGTCTTCACATTTTGTCATGACTTCAATGTCGTTGACATACGCGTGTACGTTACGGCCAATTTGGTCGTGTAAGCATCTCTGGATGCACCTTTGGTACGTCGCACCTGCGTTTTTTAGCCTGAAAGGCATTGTTAAATAGCAGTATGTACCGAAAGGTGTGATGAAAGAAGTCTTGATTTGATCAGACTTCTTCATCTTAATCTGGTGGTAACCGGAGTAAGCATCCAAAAAGCATAGTAATTTTGCCCCAGCGGTAGCATCTACAACCTGGTTGATTCGCGGTAAGGCGAAATGGTCTTTCGGATAGGCTTTGTTTAAGCCAGTGAAGTCGATGCACATGTGCAACGCCTTCGTGTCATTTTTAGGTACTAATACAGGGTTTGCGGACCATTCTGTATGAATGACCTCTTATATGAAGTTTGCGACTGTAAGTCGCGCTATCTCTTGTCCCATAGCTCTTTTCTTCTCTGGACCAAAACGCCTGAGGCCTTGCTTGACTGGCTTGGCGTCTTTTGCAACGTTGAGGAAGTGCTCGGCAAGTTCTCTCGGGACTCCAGGCATGTCAGATGGATACCATGCAAAGATGTCATGATTCTCACGAAGGAACTTGACGAGCTCGCCTTCCTATTTGTTGCTGAGGGTGGTGCCAATATTCGTCATCTTCGGAGCATCTTTGTCATCAATCTTCCCCTTCTTGGAGTGGGAACCATCCGTGAAGGTGACGTCGTGTGCAGTTGGAGGCTTCTTTATTTCCGGCATCTCCTGCTTGACTTCCTTCAGGTAACCTACAAGTTTGCTTTTGCTGATGACGGCTTCTGCGAAGACGCGTTACCAAACTCGCACTCTCGTGTCTTCTTATAGTTGATGTTTATTGTACTGACGCCTTTGGGTCGAGGGATCTTGAGCTTGTTGTAGACATAGCATGGCCTTGCCATGAAGGTAGCGAAAGCCGGTCTGGCAAAGATGGCATGATAGGCGCTTTTGAAGGTCACTACCTCGAAGGATACTTCTTCTTGTCGGTAGTTGTCCTCATGGCCAAAAGTTACTTCCGGGGTAATTTGTCCAACGGAGTTTTCCTGCCGTCCTTGGACTATACCATGGAACTTGACGTCGCTATGCTTTAGCTGGGTTTCTGACAGGTGCATGCGCTTGAGGGTTTCCAGGTACAGGATGTTGATGTTGCTACCACCATCCATGAGCACCTTGGAAAGTCGGCAATTGGCCACAATGGGATTGACGGCGAGAGCAGAGTACCCTGGGTATTGAGTAATGCGATCTGGGTGATCGTTGCGATCCCAACTGACCGGTACTTCTGACCAAGTTGCATACTGAGGGACAGCCGGCATAGTGGCATTGAGTTCCTTCCAGATTGCCTTTTCCATCTTAGCCGAAGGGGTTGCCAGAAACGTGACGAAGTTTTCTTTGACTCTGGGAATTTGTCGTTCTTCTTAGCCTTTGCTGGTTCCTCGTATGGATCTGAAGAACTACTCCATCCGCCTTAAGCTCCTTGGCGGCGTCTTTGCGTCCTTTGCGCTTGTATTTGCCTGCCCTGAATCCGGCTTCAGGGTCTTTCTTCATGTCGTTGTTGATTCTGCACTGCCTATTAGTGTGGGTGCATTTGCCGAACTTGCTGTGATAAGTGCAGGGGAGGTCTTTGATGTCATCGTAACTGATCTTGATATGTTTTCCACCTCCGCTATCGTTGCTGGTTTTTGGCTTCCACTTGCCACTTCCTTTGTTCTGTGCGCCTTTGCCGAAGGCGAAAGCTACTTCATTGGAGGGGCATTTGTTATCATTAGGTTGTGCTTTCTTCTTGTTCGACTTGCCCCGTCTTTCGTTGTTGTTGATGGAGATGTCGAGCCTTGTGTCTCCATCGTCAGCACGAGCATCGTCTTCTGCAATTGCAAGGTTATTTGCGCCGTTTAGCAGATCTCCAAGGGTGGTGATTCTTTGGCTTGACAAGACGTAGCGCATCATGTTTCATTTCTTCAAGCTATGCATGAAAGCATGGATAGCTTGCTTCTCGGAGACTCCTTCGCAATTGTTTTTTTGTTTCTGTCCAACGTGCGATGAAGTCGCGACTAGACTCATTTGCCTCCTGAGTACAACGTAAGAGCTCTAGATAAGCCTTTGGACGTTTGTACGTGCAGGAGAAGTGTTGTGTGAAGCAGCGATTCATGTCTTGTTAGTTGTGAATACTCTTTTCCGACAAAGTGTCGATACAAAGGCGTGCATTACCTTCTAACATCAGGGTAAAAAGCGGACTGCGGCGTCATAGCCTCCGTTATATATCCCCACTGTGTTGATTTAGTCAGGCAACCATGTTTCAGGATTATCCATGCCATTGTACTTGTTCACAATCTTTTTGACATTGCCTAGCGCCACTGGGAGCTGCACCTTGCGCATTGCCGGACCAAAGCATTTGGGACCTAGATAGGTTTCTTTCCTTGCAGCTCTGATTTCATTTAGGCGAGTGCGGGCATCTAACACATGGGTCTTGTCCTTTGCAGCATCGCCTTGTTTGTCGGTTTCCGTCTTGACGATGTGGTGATCGAGACCTTGAGCGCCTGCATTGGCGGTCTCTGTCTGCATTGTTCTCGTCGTCTCTCCTGTGAGGAGGTCAAGGCATGTTAAGCCGATCGCCATCACGTTCTGGGGAAGCTTCTTTGTCGCGATTTTTATCACGGCTCTTCTCACGCCTTCTTTCCTTCTTGGCGGCCTTGTCTGCTTTGTCCTTCTGACACTCCTCTCGGTGCTTGTTGGATCCAGTGCCTGATGCATCATCGTGTCGCCTAGCCGGCTTTTCAGGTTGTTTACCTTTGCCGTGGCTGCTGGACTCGAATGGGTCATTGGGTGGTCCTGCACCGACTCCTACTTTGCATAGGATGGTGTTGTCAGCAAGGCGGCAGCTTGAGGTAGCTACTTCATGTAGTTCTTCCGTCTTCTTGAGTAGTGCTTTTGAATAAAACGTTTCTCATTTTGTGGGGATTTCTTTGTCTCCCGTGTTGCCTCCATGTTTTTTGTTGGCGTGGAGAAGTATATTAAAACGTATTTGTCTACGGTATAAGGGTATCTCTGCCACGCCTTCTTCTTTTGGAAAGACGGTCGATCGAAGTTTTTCGCAAGATCCTTGTGGAGGAGAGGGTCATGAGTATCTTTCACACGCCGGAAATTTTCTCTTTCCATGTGGCGGCGAAGATCTTCTCTATCCTGAGTTGTAGCTTGTAGGGCCTTTTCCCTGTTTAGCAGAACCAGGTTATGGTGAATGCCTAACTCCGACTCTCGAAGGAGGTATTGGCGCATTTCTTTGAGTTCTTCCAGGGTTGCCGTAGGATCGAGCGGCGTCTTGAGTATGTCAAGTGCTTTCGTCCGTGCTGCGGCTGTTAGCTCGACCTCCAGATCTTTGTCTCGGACTGGTTCAAAGGGCAAGTTGCCTTTTGGCTTGCTCGTGGATGCCTTTGTTGTATGGATGTCGACTTGTGACTCCAGACTAGCAGATTTAGAAGGTGACTTCGACCCATCTGTAGGCTTTTCAAGTATTGCATCCGTTTCCATAGGAGTTAGTCCTGCCATCATGACTTCTTTTGGACCTCCTATTTGGAAGGAGGCAACTTTTGTAGCAAAATCACTCCCAGTGCTTTCGGCATCTGAGTTTTCTGCCATGGTGGCTGATAACCCACAAGTATAGGGGATCGCAACAGTCTTCGAGGGAAGTAAAACCCAAAATTATTGATTCGACACAAGGGGAGACGAAGAATACTTATAAGCCTTAACAACTGAGTTGTCAATTCAGCTGCACCTGGAAAAGCACAAGTAACAGGGGTGATGTGAAAGCAGCAGTAATATGAGAGCAGTAGTAACAGTAACACAGAGACAATGGCACCAGCGAATAGTTGTTTGTGTGAAGTTGACTTTAGAGTAATGATGATGACAGAAGGACCGAGGTTCCCAGCTATCTACACTAGTGGTAACTCTCAAATAACAAGTGTCGGGTGAACAAATTACAGTTGGGCAATTGACAGTATTGAAATAACATTAAGTATGAATATCCAGATTACTAATTATATAGGCATGTTTTCCATATATAGTCGTGTATGCTCGCAATGAGAAACTTGCATAACATCTTTTGTCCTGCCAGCCCGTTTGCAGCGGGGCCTCTAGGGAAACTACTGGCAATTAAGGTGCTCCTTTTAATAGAGCACCGGAGCAAAGCATTAACACTTGGTGAAAACATGATCCTCACATCACTGTCATTCCCTCCGGTTATCCCACTTGTTGTCACTTTGGGACCATCGATTTAGGACAATGACATGTGCATACAACTTGTAGATACAATATAAGAAATAAATATAAAGCTCAAATCTAAGATCATGCCACTCGTGCACTAGTGACAATAATTAAACATAACAAGATTACAACAACAATAACTTCACAGACTTATATAGATATACTGATCATAATGTAACAATTCATCGGATCCCAACAAACACAACACCGATTACATCATATGGATCTCAATCATGTAAGGCAGCTCATGAGAACATGGTATTGAAGTACATGGGAGAGAGAGAGTACCAACTAGCTACAGTCAAGAACCCGTAGTCCATGGGGGAACTACTCACAAACTGAAAGTGCATTCTTTGCACTCCTCTATTTTGGTGACTAATGACAACACAAAAATTGTTCTAATGTTTGTGATGAACTATGCAGGTTTTAGAACAGGTAGGATGATCAGAGTGAACACTTAAAATTGCCTGGTTTTCAGTACTGCTTCATTGTGTAAATCGTCAGGAAATCCAGGAGGAGATTTCCGGTCCCCTGTCCGGAGATCTCTGAGCTACACAGGTTTTCTCTAAGTCAAGAACTCCAGAATGCACTGGCGACATTGTGAGTTCAACCGGAAATGCACGAGGAGATTTTGGTGACCGGAGATTTCCGAGCCCCAGTCCGGAGATCTCCGAGTGACAGAAGAATTTTGACCAAGTCAGAATCTCAGAGCGCACTGACCCCAGATGGAGCTCAACCGGAATTGCTCCAGGAGATTTCCGATGACCGGAGATTTCCGGGGCCCAGTCCGGAGATCTCCAACTCGCAGATGTTTTCTCACCAAGTCAAGAAGTCCAACCAGCACTGACCTCCCGTCATTCTCAACCAGAATTCCTACCGGCCTCAACCCGGAGATCTCCGAGCTGGCGGCTGTACAAGGGCAGAATTTGGAGAGGGGTATAAATACCCCTCCACCTACCTCCAGCATTTCAAGCTTCCACATTTCTCTCTCCTCCATTGGTGTCGAAGATCGTTTCTTCCAGATCTATGACGAGTGAACATGCTCTTCTAAACGAGTCTCATGCTCAACTCCAAATTCGGCTAACTAACCTTGATTCTCCTAGCACTTCTACCTCTATTTGCTCTTGTGATAATGATAACCTTATGAAGGAGAATGCTAGGTTGAAAAATGAGATTGCTAAGACTTCAACATCCAAGATCATCCTTCTCAAGGGTAAGCAAGTTGTTGAGACTCACATCGTGGAGCCTCACACTCGTCAAGGGAAGGAGGGACTTGAGTATGTGCCTTCCATGAAGGTGAATCCCAAGAAGAGCATTCCCACTCAAACCAAGAACTTCAACCCCATCCAAGCCAAGAAGGCCGACTCCATTCAATCCAAGGACAATGTTGCGAGTAGGAATGCCACAAGGGGCAAGCCTTCTCGTAAGATCATGTCGGGGACCCTACTATGGTTTAATTTCATATGCTATTTGGGTTCCTAAGTCTCTTGTCGCTAACCATAAGGCACCCATTGTGAAGCAATGGGTTGCTAAATGCAAGAATTGATCTCTTGTAGCACCTTGCTCCCGGTGGTTCAAAATGGATAATTGATAGTGGATGTACAAGTCATATGACCGGGAGCAAAGATCTCATCACGGAGTTGAGACCAAATGTAGACCAAGTGTCTGTGACGTTTGGTGAGTTATCAAGGTCTAAGGTAACCGAGCCTTGCAAAGTGGTAGTTGACCCGATATTACTCTTGTCAATGTTATGCTTGTTGAATCCCTTTGCTATAATTTGTTATTGGTTCGTGCCTTAACAAAGTTAGGGATTTCTCCCTTCTTTGATAAGGACGTTGTGGTCCTCCTATGGAGCAAGTCGTTACGAGTGGCTTTCGTGGGATACGTGGAGCATGAGCTTTATGTGGTGGACTTCTCCGGAGTCACCACTTCTCAAGCCATGTGTCTCTTCGGAAAAGCCGACGTGGGTTGGCTTTGGCATCGCCGACTAGCCCACGTAAACATGCATACTTTGCAAAGCCTTCACAAGGGTGGCCACATTCTTGGACTAAAAGATCATGTTTTCTTTTCAAGGGATCGTATTTGTAGAGCTTGTGTGGAAGGCAAGATGCATGATATTCATCATCCAAGCAAGACCATCATATCTTCCTCCCGGATTTTGGAGCTCCTTCATGTTGATCTATTTGGACCAATCCCGGAGATAAGTCTTGGTGGTAAGAAATATTGCCTCGTGATTGTGGATGACTATTCAAGGTACACATGGATCTATTTCTTAAAGACCAAGGATGAGACGCAACAAATCTTCATGGACTTCTCAAAGGAGGTTCAACGCCAACATAACCTCCGCATATTGGTTGTTCGAAGTGACAATGGGTCGGAATTCAAGAACTACACCCTCAACGACTTTCTTAGTGATGAAGGCATTCGACGCCAATATTCTGCGGCATACACTCCTCAAAAAAATGGTGTTGCGGAAAGGAAGAATCGGACTCTCATCGATATGGCAAGATCTATGTTGGCAGAGTTTAAGTCTCCCATCAACTTTTGGGCGGAGGCTATCTCCACCACTTGTCATTCATCAAACCGCCTCTACTTTCGCAAGGGCTTGAAGAAGACTCCTTATGAGATCCTCACCGGTAACAAACCCAACATTGGATACTTCCGAGTGTTTGGATGTAAGTGTTATTATATCGTCAAGGATGTCCGGTTGGGTAAGTTCCACTCTAAGTCAATTGAGGGGATTTTCGTCGGATATGGTACCGAGTCCCACACTTATAGAGTCTTTGATAAATCCTCTTGGATTATCATAGAATCTTGTAGTGTGGAATTTGATTTAAATGGTGGCTCCCAAGTGGAGCAAGTTGGTGTTTGTGATGTAGGTGATGAACAACCCTTTGATTCCATAAAGAAAATGGGAGTGGGCTTTCTTCGCCCCATTGAAGTTCATCAAGGAGTTGATCAAGAAAGCTCAAGCTCTTCTATCAAGAAGACCTCACCATCACAAGAACCACAAGGTGCATCACCCAAAGCACATGATGAATCTCCTCAAGAACAAGCTCAAGATCTTCCTCAACACGGACAAACTACACCTCATCATGATGAAGCTCAATAACCACCTCAACAAGATCTTCATCAACAAGAAGAACATGCATCTCCCACCAAGATTATTGAAGATAGCTCCACTACTCCAAGTTCTACTCAAGGGCAAGATCATCCTACCCCACCATGTGAAGAAGCATCTCATGATGATCAAGGCCCTCAAGGAGGTCAAGACGAGGATCGAATGGACCCAGATGGTCAAGAGATTGTCCCCACGACAAGGGCGGCAATAAAAACTCGTCATCAAGCTCGCTTTGGAAAATCTTTGGAACTAAGGGCGTTATCCCTCGACAAGGTCATCAGTGACATTCGAGCAAAGGTCTCCACACGAAGTCAATTAGCTCACTTTAGTGAGCATCAAGCGCACATCTCCATGATTGAACCCAAGAAAGTATTCGATGCACTTGAAGACCTCGATTGGCTAGGTGATATGCATGAAGAGCTTAATAACTTCAAGCGCAACAAAGTGTGGCGCCTAGTTGAGAAGCCCAAGGAGTGCCGCAACGTTATCGGCACTAAGTGAATCTTCAAGAACAAGCAAGACGGACATGGTATTTTGGTGACTAATGACAACACAAAAGGTGTTCTAATGTTTGAGATGAACTATGCAGGTTTTAGAATAGGTGGGATGATAAGACTGAACACTTAAAATTGCCTGGTTTTCAGTACTGCTTCATTGTGTAAATCATCAGGAAATCCAGGAGGAGATTTCCGGTCCCTGTCCGGAGATCTCCGAGCTACACAGGTTCTCTCTAAGTCAAGAACTCCAGAACGCACTGACTACATTGCGAGTTCAACCGGAAATGCACGAGGAGATTTCCGGTGACCGGAGATTTCCGAGCCCCAGTCCGAAGATCTCCGAGTGACAGAAGAATTTCGACCAAGTCGGAATCTCAGAGCGCACTGACCCCAGATGGAGCTCAACCGGAATTGCTCCAGGAGATTTCCGATGACCGGAGATTTCCGGGCCTAGTTTGGAGATCTCCGACTCACAGATATTTTCTCGTCAAGTCTAGAAGTCCAATCAGCACTGACCTTCAGTTATTCTCAGCCGGAATTCGTACCGGAGATTTCCGGAGTCCAGAGATCTTCGAACCTCAACCCTGAGATCTCCGAGCTGGCGGCTGTACAACGGGCGGAATTTGGAGAGGGGTATTAATACCCCCTCCACCTACCTCCAGCATTTCAAGCTTCCAGATTTTTCTCTCCTTCGTTGGTGCTGAAGCTCGTGTCTTCCGGATCTCCCAATCTAGCTACTCAAATCCGTTGATACTGGGGATCCGAGGGAGAAGCCACCGATCTACATCTCCACCGAAGCGATTTGATTTTCCCCCTCTATTTCTTGAGGGGCAACGAATCTAGGGTTCCTTTGTGGATAGCTAGGTTCAACCTTGTGTGTTTTGATCCTTTGTGGATTTCTTTGTGGAAGTGACCTGTTGTGGTCGTTGTGGGAGCCCCCAATTCAGTTATAGGTGTGTGCCTCACGTGTTTGTACGGACCTTCTCCGCCCTTAACGGAGTCCTTAGTGGAAAAGTGGATTCGCATCTTTGTGGTCGAATTCACCGGAGAATAGGGTGAGGCCTTTGTGCCCCTGAGCAAACCTCTGAGTTTCAAGTGTACACTAGAGATAAAGATATCAAAGATAAAAGCATCTAGATTACACCGCGGTTAACATATTAAGGGACAAGCACATTACACTAAGAATGACAGTTATGCTCTCGAGAAGGTGCTCAAAGAAGGATGGTGACTCAACAATAAAGTAAAAGATATGCCCTTCACTGAGAGAAGTAGGGATTCAACATGTTCTAGAGCTTCTTATTATTTTGAAAACAAAGGCAAAATTGTTTTTGAGTGGTGGTTGTTCCGTCAACGAATGGTAATGGGTACTCTACCCCCCTTGTCAACCAGACTTTCTTAAGAACGGCTCCCATGAAGGACGTTATTTCTACCCAAGGGTAGATCATCCCACATTTCTCTTTTATTTACACATGTAGTTAAAAATTATTGTCATTGCTTGACTAATTAGATCAGGGCAAAATGTGAAGAGAATGCAACAATTAAAGTTATAATTAATTTGGGACTGGGCACCCCATTCGCAAGCTCTTTTTGCAAATTAATAGATAAGCGGATGTATATGCCACTAGTCTGGTTGACGAAAGTCTATCCAAAGGCAAACGACAAGGTTGATATCCGTAACCCCACATACTTCCTCATGAGCTCAAAACAGTGGCACAAATTGAGAAGTGTTTGAAAGTTTTAAAGAGAGCACATGTGAATTTACTTGAATGGTTTGAAATTGCCATGCATCGGAATTTATGGTGGACTCTTTGGAATAACTTGGTTTTCAAGGATTTGGAAGCACAAGCATTATCTCAGCTTAGTACAAGTGGAGGCTAGCAAAAGATGAGAAAGCGACAATTCAAGAGAGTAATAACCGTCATAATCATGCTTGCGACGAAATAGAATTTAACGGAGGCATAATAAAGATACAAGAACTCTGAGGCAAAATATGTCATCAAGGATTAATTGAATTTTTGTTTTCAGTCATAACATGTGTAAGCATTTTCCAAGTCAATTCGAATGAATTGTTCAGAGTAGGATACCACAATGTCATATTCTATTATGAGCAAATCAATGCAAGCAAATATCCAAAGAGACATGACATCCACCATAAATAAATTGCAAACGATCATAAGAGAACACGAACTACGAAGCATCCACCAATCGACATATACCTTATGTGAACCATCTAATCATGCTCACATGAATGAGTATATGTACAAAAAAGAGAAACAAATAGAGTTCATTACCAGACTCTTACCCAACTCGAAATTGTCGTAAATCATCATAATTGTCTGATCACTTGTGTGCTTGAAAGATATGAAATAATAACCAAGCTCCATGGAGTAATTGAAGATAATGACCTCTGAAACAAATTATACAAAAGCAAAGAGAAACAACAAAATTTTTGGGTTTTCGGATTTAGAAACTAAAAACAGAACAGACAGCAAAGACGAATTTTTTCGAGGACCTTAACATACCCAGATCAGAAAACTCTAATTAAAGTTGCGTACACATCCCAGGAATATGCACACCCATATTCAGGTCATTCCGACATTCATGTAAAAAGTTATGAATTTAACGGTGGACAGCAGAAATCTGTCCCTGCGCGAAACAACACACAACAAAGCAATTTTTTTTTGTGTTTTTGCATGTTGAACTGAAATAAATACTAAGCATATTAATACTAGATACTAAAACAAACCAGTAAGAGAAATAACAAAAATCTTTTTGGTATTTTTGAGTTTATAGAAAGCAAACAAAACACGAACAAATGAATGAAAAAAAGAAAACTTAAACGAAACATGGATATACAAAGTACCGAATGATATGATATATAGATGAGTGTGCTATCGGTATACCTCCCCCAAGCTTAGGCTTTTGGCCTAAGTGGAGATCAAGGCCAATGTGCCCATCCGTCGGTGCCGCGGGGGTATGTCGAAGAGCTTTCCCCGTAATATGAGCTCGAGGATGCGCCGGCTTGGTATCCGGTGTAATCCTCCGACGTTGGCTCCTGTCTGCGATGCGACTGGTGAAAACCAAGTGCGCTCAGCTGCTCCTCCAACTCTACCAACGAGTACAACCACGGTCTCCTGTCAAGACTGAACAAAGAAGGTTGTGGCAAGGAGACCTCCTTTTCACAATCGTCAGCAAAAACGACCCTAAACACAATGTTCTCCAAAGTGGAGCTAGTAGTGACAAATTTATGGCCTTTCATTGCATCAAGGCCAAGATAACATGGATCAATTTGTACATCATTAGGATCAATAGGTAGTCTCAAATATTCAGCAATACGTAAGGCAATAATGCCTCCAAAGATGGGGCCCCTAGCAGCTAAACGGCGAGCAATCAAAGAACCAAGGTTATACGGGAATTCACCCTTAAGGGCACCCGCAAGAAATGCAAGCTGCAAGTTAGAAACAATGCTAGTGTTTTACCTACCTAGTAAACTAGTAGTAAGATAGTAGACAAAATATTTGATAACAGGGAATTGGATGTTCCTTATCTTGCCGCGATGTGCGAGCGGGTGTCATTGTCGGTCATCTCTTGGTAGGTTTGTGCCAACTCCGGTGGATGCGCAACAACCGTCACAGTTGTGCCAATGTGGGTTGTACCTATTATACCACAAAACTCCTGCAAGGTTAGGCTACAAGGCAAATCATATATCTTGAAAGAAATGGCCTTCCCATAAGACTTGGTGTTAAAAGTGAAGGTCTCCGAAAAAGTCTTGGTAAGCCAATAGTATTGTGGCCTCTCATCCATCATGTAGGAGGTCAAGCCTACATTCCCAACAAGAGTTTGGAAATCCTCGAGTAAACCTGCAGCACGAAGGAAATTATAACAAGGGTGAGATGCGGCGTGTGGAACTCCCGCATCTCCCTCATCTCCAAATGTCGGTGCTAGGATCTTCTCGTTGTAAGACTGCCTAACACGAGTGGCAGCCCTTGGAGGCCTTGTCCTCCTCTGATAATCTCCCTCAAACACCTCATCAAAGTCACGGTTATGCATTTTCCTTTTTTGAAATTTTCAACAAACATCATAAAAATCGATTTTTAGCCAACTAAACGGAGGGAAACCACTATAGTGGCTTGCTAGAGGCTTAAGCATGCATCAAAACTAGTTATTTCAAATTAGAAGAAGCATTCAAACTCACTAACAAGATATCTACATCAGCAAAATACTTCATATATACACCATTAAACAAAATTCTAGTTGGATATTCGGAGGAGTCACATACCGGAGAGGAGAAGCACCAAATTTCAGCAACAAAAATTGGCTGAATGTGGAGATCGAAATCCTAGGAAATGAGCAGCAAGAACACGAGTTTGAAATAGCCAGGAGTGAGTTTTTGGGCAAGAGGGTGGCAAGGGAAGGAGAGAGAGCAAGTGGGGGGCCTGTGGGCCCCACACCACCAGCTGGCGCGACCACTTGCCAGCCACGCCACCAAGTGGTGAGGTGGCCCAGGGGGTCCCCCTGGTGGCTCTCTGGCACTTCCAGGAGCCTCCTCGAAAAATATGATTTTTCATATAAAAAATTTAATTTTCTGAGAAACTTTATTTTTTCATTTTCTGGTATTTTGTATTATTAAATTCAATGCTGAAAAATTATTTTCTAACTACAAATTCAACTAAACATTGCAAACTAAATAACATTACAGTAGGTATAACAAGGATGAGAGAAAGAAATATTGTTAAGCCTCTTTATGCATTTAAAATGCACTTGTTAACAAGGTTCATCAAGTCTTGCCACCAAATGAATTTTATATGACATGAAAGATTTTAAACCATATGAGACACTCATGTTACCTTATAATGAACTGGTATGGATCCAATCATGAGAGTTTTGTATTATTCTTTATGGGAAATCAATACTCCCCACTCTAATAGACCTCAAATTGGTAATTGTATTAACTCCAGACATTCTGTCAACTTTCTTGGGAAAATAAACAATATGCTCCTTGTCACGAACATTAAAAGTAACCTTTCCTTTATTGCAATCAATAACAGCCCCTTCAGTATTTAGAAAAGGTCTTCCAAGAATAATAGTCATATTATCATCTTCAGGCATTTCAAGAACAACAAAGTCAGTCATAATCAAGCAATTGGTAGTTATTTGAACAGGAACATCCTCACAAATTCCAACAGGAACAGCAGTAGATTTACCAGCCATTTGCAAAGATATATCAGTAGGTATCAACTTATCAAGCTAAAGTCTTGTAAAGAGAGAAAGGCATAACACTAACTCCAGCTCCCAAATCACATAGAGCAGTTTTAACATAATTATTTTTTATAGAGCAAGGAATAGTTGGTATACCTGTATCACCAAGCTTCTTTGGAACCTTGCCATTAAAAGAGTAATTAGCAAGCATAGTAGATATTTCCTCATTAGGAATTTTCCTTTTGTTAGTCACAATATCTTTCATATATTTAGAATAAGGAGGCAACTTAATAGCATCAGTAAAAGGAATTTGCAAGAACAATGGTTTCATCCAATAACAAAATCTATTATAATGTTCTTCCTCTTATGTTTTAAGTTGCTTAGCAGGGAAAGGCATTGGTTTTTGGACCCAAGGTTCTCTTTCATTACCATCTTTCTTAGCAATAAAATCTTCTTTTGTATACTTTTTATTTTTTGCATGTTTTTCAGGTTCTTCTTCTATTTCTTCCTGATCCGAATTGGCATTTTTATCTTTATCATTGTTGTGTTCATTACCACTTTCAGTTTCAGCATCAGAAACATATATTCTTTTATCATGTCCTTTAGGATATAAAGGATCTTGAGTTGATTTATCACCTCTAGTTGTTACTTCACAAACAAGTTTTTCGTTAGCAATAGAGTTGTTTACTAGCAATTCTTTTTGCACTTTAGTGAGTTGCTCTATTTGAGTTTGAACCATATGAAAGTGTTTACTGAGCACTTTAACATCATTAGTAGTTATATCAACAATATCATGTAAATCACTAATAGCATGAGAGTTTTCCATTAAATGATTCTCTATTCTCGTATTAAAATTGCATTGCTTAACAATAAAATCATCAAATTCATCTAAGCATTGAGCAGGAGATTTAGAATAAGGGATATCTCTATCATCAAACCTTTGGAGAGAGGGTACCTCAATAACGGTTCGAGGAGGAATAGGCTTACATAATTCTTCAATAGGAGGTAAATACTTCACATCTTCAGATTTAATACCACTTTCTTGAAGAGATCTTTTAGCTTCCCTCATCGTTTCTTCATTTAATTCAATCATACCTCTCTTCTTCGATGTTGGTGGAGGTGTTGGAGTAGGTTCAGGAATATCCCAATCATCATTATTCTTACATATTGTAGCCAATAATTGTTCAGCTTCTTCGGGAGACCTTTTCCTGAAAACACAACTAGCAAAACTATCCAGGTACGTCCTAGATTCAGCAGTTAGTCCACTATAAATATATCAATTAGATCATTTTTCTCCAAATCATGGTTCGGCTGGCCTCTCAATATGCAACAAAAGCGCGTCCAAGCCTTAGGCAATCTCACCTTCATCTTGATTAAAATTATAGATTTTTAACAAAGCATCATGTTGAGCACTAGCAGGAAAATATTTTTGAAAGAAAGCATCAAGCAAACCCTTAGGACTAGTGATGGAACCAGGAGATAAATTATTATACCAAGTTTTAGCTTCTCCTTTTAATGAGAAAGGAAATGTTTTAGCGACAAAGTAAGTGCGTATTTTAATGTCCTCAGTAAATATTCCACTCAAATCAGACAATATATTCATGTTTTCTACAACACTTGCATTTTCAGTTCCACAAAAAGGTTCTGTTTTAACAATAGCTGTATGAGCCAAATCAAGAGAGAAATCATAAGCTTTATCTTTTATGTTTATAGGAGATGTAACAAATTTAGCATCAAGAGATAATTTATATTTAACAACACGTTTTTCAACAAGTTTTTCCAAAGGCACTAGCATCTTTCATAGCATTAATTTCTTTAACAAGAGCATTATCAAGATCCACATATATATCATCACACTCATCATCAGTATCACATGTAAATTCAGGTGAATTAACAGGTGTTTCAACATTTTCATTAGGAATTTCAGCATTTTCAATTTGTTTAGATTTAGCAATAGTAGCATCTAAAAAGGGACCTAATGGACCAGTTTCATAAAGAACAGTAGAAGCATCATCATAAGTAATTTCAGATTCAGCAGTAGTAACAGAACGTGCAGGTTGTGATGGTGTAACAAGCTTACTCAACACAGACGGAGAATCAAGCGCAACAGGAGAGTTCAGAGTTGTACCTTTCCTTGTAGTGGATGGCACGATGGGAAACTTCTTATCAGCATTTCTTCCCATGATGAATAAATTCCAGCGAACAATATCACACTCAGGTGAGATTACAAATAAAGCTATGATCCCCGGCAACGGCGCAATAGTCTTGATAACCCACAAGTATAGGGGATCGCAACAGCCTTTAAGGGAAGTAAAACCCAAATTTATTGATTCGACACAAGGGGAGTCAAAGAATATTTATAATATTTAACAAATGATTTGTCAGATCAGCCGCACCTGTGAATAGACTTGCTCGAGATAGATTTTCAGTAGCAACAGCTTTATAGCAGAGACAGTAGTGAAATAACAGTAGCAGGAGAATTGAGACAACGATTGTGATTGAAGTAGACATCAGGATTAAAATACTGTAGGCATAGGGACGGATGTACTAGCATTGCATGGATAAGATTGTTCATGTAATAACATAGCATATGCATTTGCAGATAAATAATATAAAGCATCCAAGAATTACTAATCATAACCATGTATTCCAATTTAGTTGTGCATGCTAGCAATGAGAAACTTGCACATCATCTTTTGTCCTGCCAGCCCGTTTGCAGCGGGGCCTCTAGGGAATCTACTGGCAATTAAGGTACTCCTTTTAATAAAGTACCGGAGCAAAGCATTAACACTCTGTGAATACATGTGATCCTCACATCATAGCCATTCTGTAACGTCCCCAATTTGCTAATCGAAAATTTAGATTTGTTTGTGCATCATGAGCATCATTTGCATCTAATTAAAATTTGCACAAAATTTGAGTTTTAAAATTAAAGAGAAAAACCCTTAAGTGGCTAAACCACTTGTTAGTTTAAATGTGTTAAAAGAATTTCAAAATTTTCCAAATCCAAAGTTGCCACTGGCATCCTTGTGAAATTCTGAGTGTCCTGGTATTTTTTTTTATAAATTTTCTATTTGCAAAAAGGCCCTCAAATGATTTATTTCCCAAAGCAGGGGCCTGTTCCCAAAGATTCTGTGGTTTCCCAGAACTGCAGGGGGGTTTTCGCAAAATTTCTTTTCTTTCTTCTTTCTTCTTCCTCGCCAGAAGGACGCCGACGCCGTGTCGCGCCCGATGCCGTTCGTGGCCGTGCTGCGCCACAATTCCCGCCGCCGCCGACGCCGCTCCTCCTACTTATCCCTCCGCCGCCGCCTGGAGAAGCCCAGTTCTTCTTCTCCTTCTCCTTTCTTTTTCCCCATTGCCCGAAACCCTAGCTCACGGGTCTCCGACGATTTCCGTCGACTCCGGCCACACCGAGGTCCGGCGAGACGCTCTGGAGAAGCTCCGTGATTCCCTCTCCCTCCTCCTCCATCCATTCGTGCAGGGAAGCCGGAAAAATGAGGATTTCTTCCATCTTCTTCAACCTCGGGCCGCCGTCGAGCTCGATTCCGGCCTCCTCCGAGCTCCCCACGCATCCTCGACGCTTCCACGAGCTTCAGGGTGAGCCAACGGTCCTCCCGGAACTCTTTTCCCTCTTCCTAGTGCTCGGATTGCTCGGGCCGCCGTGCTCCTCTTCCGGCCGCCGCGCCCGCTCGTCGCCGGAGCAGCTCCGGCGACCATTTGCTGGCCGCGCCGCCACTTTCTGGTCCGCCTCGGCCTCCTCTCCCGATTGCTGCAAAGCAATCGCTCCAATTCCTTCTGGTTCGAGAGATTCGTGCTCGACAGTGGGGATTTGGCCATTGATGACGTCAGCTGACGTCATCATTCCTTTTTAATTTCTGAAAATTAGTTATTCTTTTCTGTAATTGTTAAAAATCTGACAAGTGGGCCCTGTTTGTCAGAATTTCAATCATTTTCAAAATGTTTTAAGAAATTAATAAAGTTATGACATGTGGGTCCAACTTTTATTTAAATTCATAAATGTTTAAAATGGAATTAACAAATGGTTTAAATTGAATTAAAATTGTTTAATCTTTGGAAATTCATAACTAATTAATTTTAATTCAGAAAAATATGGTTTTTATATCAAAATTTGCAGAAAAATAAGATCTATCTAATTATGTACCAATCTTGCATATTTAAACAACTTTGAACCATGTTTATAATAGAGGAACAAATTACACCCTTTCTTTTAAATATGGAATTTGTTGAATGGCACCTCTCGGGCATTCCAACTCCATTTAAAATGTTCTTCCATGTGTAGGATTTACATTTCAATCCTCTAAATTGTCATGTCATGCATTGTGCGCATTGCATCTATGCCATGGTTGAATGTTGTTTCCGTTTCTTTTCCGGTGTTTCGTTTATCGCGGTAGTATGCGAATCCGAAGTGGAGTTCGACAACACCGAAGGCTTGATGGATCATCGAAGACATACTCAAGCAGGATATCTATGAAAAGTTATTTTGGTTATCTCGATCAAGTGAAGCCGAAGATTTCCAATTGCTATATATCTTGTTATCGAAGAGCAAGGCAAGCATAACCTCTTATCTGCACATATAAGATTTCAAAGTATTCGATTCTGGTATTATGCATGCGATTCAAATGTTGTTTTGAGTGGAGGTATAGATTGTTTTAAGTGTTGCATCACGAGAGTCTGCTATGCTTAGCCCTGCTTAGATCTTCCCTCTGTTCCATCCGGTTGATGAATCAGAGCTGTGAAGAAAGACGTGGAATGATCGAAGATGTGTTGAATATGCTAAAGACTTGGATGAGAGGCCACAATGGAATTGTGGTGGGTTGTCTCGTTCTTGTCGATACTAGGAACTGAGTTCCTGGGTTCGGAACCAAGACTATCCGTGCATCCACACGGGGTATTCATTTCCCCCTCGACTCCAACTTGCCTAGCCTACTACGTGAAGCCACTAGTTCGAGTGTTCTATTTACGTGTGCGGTAAAATGGGTTGAGGAGAAAATTAGGGCTTGGGTCAGGAGAGTGTGACGCTCTGAGCTTGACCCTGGCAACCCGCACTAGGGATCGCTGAGATGGCGGTCTGACCTACTGCTGTGGCTCATGGACATAGGCGAAGCTTGGGAAAGGTCGCGGCCAACTCTCCAGCCGGCACTCCCAGGTAGAGTGCTAATGTCTGGCGTATCGGTTGGTTGGCGCGTGTGGGTAGCTACACCCCCTGCAGGGTAAATCTTTTCGGAAAGCCGTGTCCACGGTTATGGACGACTTGGTACCTTATTTCGGTGATCATAGACAACTATAATCTAAGTATAAAACTTCCCAACTAAGGGCGGATCGCTTCCTCGGGTTGAGCGCGGGGGTGATTCTGGTGGGTGGTACAACTCATGATGATCTGGTGGAGACTGAAGATGTGGATGAAGCTAGTGCTACTCCCTTACCCCATTTTAAAAGTCTACTGATGCGAGATTCTCTTCTCCCTCAATTTGATAACAAAACTGGCTTTATGCAAAGGACATTCATGATACTCTCTAAACGAGCAGATATTTAGCAGGTTAAATAAGTCTTGTTGAGTACCTCCTGTACTCAGCCTTGCGCAATTATTTGGACAGGTGTGTTTTTTGGACATCGACATCGACGAGTAGGTTGGGGTTCCCAGACGGCAGCCTGGAATCTATGGACTGGGACGTCGCCGTTATGCTTTGGCCTCTTAGGCCTTTTGCTAGTTTTGCTATGTCTAATAGCATAATTTGTCTTCCGTTGTATTGGTGATTGACAGGTCAGTGACCTTATTTTCGTGATATTTGCTTCTTCGCTTTGTTAAGAGCTTAATATATTGTTTCTTGTGTTGTAGGGTCTCTGTTGTGCTACCGATTTTCAACTGTTGGCTTCCGAGATCCTTGTTAGGCTTATCTCATATTAAGGTCTCGGATTTGTCTAGCTTGGCTCTTGGGGGTGCTACAGGTTTTGGTATCAGAGCAGGACCGCCTGTAGGAAAACCTTTCTACTGGTCAATGTTGAGTCTAGTTGTTGTGAAAACTATTTGAAAGCTAAAACTATTTGCAAAACTCTGAGTAGGCCTCTTTTTACTCCTTATCTGGTATCGCTCTAATTCTGGGTCATCTTACCTTGTTTTGATTGAAAACATTTGCTCTCTCTTTCTGTGGTCATTCAAAATATAGGTGCATCAAGTGCAGGTCGTTTCCCAGCCAAGTTGAACTAGTGTTAAGTTTTCTAGAGTCGGTGTGTTCTTTGATCCATCTTTCTCTTGTTGACACGAGAGATTCTTTTCCCTCGTGATCTTTCAGTTCTGTCGGTTCTACCTCATCCTACTCTTGTCTTGAGGTTTCTTTCCCTTGAAGATTTCCTTTTCTTCTTTTGATACTTCGGAAGCTGTGATGGGTCTCCGAAGTTATCTCGTGATTACTACATCGTTGTGCCTTTGTGACATTCAAATGGTAGTTACTCCTTCTTTCGTTTTTCATCCTGGACTTGAACCGAAGGTCCCAGATTGTGTTGTTGGGGTGTGTGGAGTCATGTTGGTTGTTACCCATGTGATGCTCACTCTATCAGTACATGATGCTGACCTTTAACCCAAGATCCATCTTGTTGATCCCTGAGGAATGCTTGCAACCTCAGAAGGGCTAGTAACGTCAGTTCTAGCTAGCCTTCCAGCTCGTGGTTTGTCGTGATTGACTTGCGACATCCAAGGTTTACTCCTTCCACTAGCTTTGGCAGAGGTTCTATCATGGAATCAAAAGGATCCCGACAAGAGTGCTCTCCATGAGTCTCACATCTAAGTTGGTGACTCTGCCACACCTTTCTTACCAGAACAAGTTATCATATGTATGCTAACTTGAGCATCTGCATCCCAGGATTTTCCTGAGCATGTTTCTTTTCTTCCGTCATGTTCTGACCCGTGTATGCCACTTGGCATCCAATTGGTAAATGTGCATTGGTGTACTAATGCATGTTGCTCTTGTGGTCCGTCGTGACATTCCACTTCAGGATGTTAGGGAGAAACAAACTCCCGTACCTCGTCCATTACAGGACCAGGTCAAAGTGTTGTAGCCCGCAAATTAAGATGCTTCGTTTGCTTCTAATCTGTTCCATCTCAAGGTGTCACCATCTTGTATATCAAAAGGTCGTGATGTGTCTCATGACTTTATTGATGCAGTGATGCTTTTCACGCCCTTACTCACACTCTTCTCCTAGCTGCTCGTGCTCGGGAATGCTACGGTGTGTGTATTGATGTGGCTATCAGATATTCTTAGCAATTTTCATTGTTTTGACATATAAGGACACTTGATTTCTTCCTTGTGTGATTGGTTATCCGGTCACTAAGTGAAGTTGAGTGTGCTGCCAAGTCCGTTGTTCTGGTGCACATACTCGGTCAAAGAGTTAGGTTTTACCAATGCTCTTAAGGCCACATCGTCTTGCCTTGAAAAGCAAGACTCCTGTCCACCGGTGTTTTCATGTTGAAGCAAGATGGTATATCCTACAGATTTGCTATCTTCCAAATCTTTGATTTGATTTGGGCTATCGTCAAATCAAACTCAGTCCCAAGGACCATCTTTGATGATGTTTTATCTATGGTGTTTCGCTAGGTTACATCTTCATGTCCTTGGTCTGACCAATATACTTGCCTTGTTCATGTATCATATGAATCCATCTTGTTGGAATATCTTAATAAGCTTATTGTTGAGCCCATCGATAACATTCTTATTGCCTCCATGTCTAAAGAGGATCATTATGAACATTTGACATTAATGTTGGAAACTTTTGAGAACCATCTTTGTGTCATCACGAAGTATGTGTTCTGGATGTCAGAAGTAACCTCTTCTGGTTCACGTGCAGTTGCTGAAAGATGTCGCCGTGAATCCAAGTAGAGTTCTCCTTTGTTTCCTCTGGAATCATCTCTAGTCGGTCATGCATGTGCGGACTACCCATGGGATGACAAGTTGTTACCTGCATACCTTGAAGAAGTCATTTATGCACACCAAGCCACTGACCGATTCGATCAAGAATGAGAAGAAGTTGGAAAACTTCGTTATCTTCTTTGTTGTTTCCCAAGAAGGACTCAATTGTGTTTGTTGCATATTAATCATGAAGGTGCATTTGTCTTTTGACAAATTGCTAATGCATGATTCTTGCAATCTCGCTCATCTTTTCGAGCTTGACATTGTTGTCCACATCTTGAGAATCTGCAACCTTTACTCGATGTTAACCATTGCACCTCTCCGTTCGGACGTTCTTAGTCTGAACTTTCATCCCAACTAGCCAGAGCTGAATCTCAAGCAGCAACGATGGTTGGTATTCCTCAAGGATTTTGACATAGGTCCTTTTGTAACTCCGGCAAGATTAATGTTGTGGTTGACACACTTAGTCGGAAGGTCTATCGCCGAAATTCCTGGAATCTTCAAGAACAACCACTCCCCATGAGGATTGTTGTGCGGCTTGTTCTAAAAGTTGCCCTTGTGGAATTTATCTTTCCAAAGCCCGATGTCACCTCCTCACCTATAAAAGGCTTGTCATGAGCTTGATATGGGTATCTAGAACATCAAGAAGAAGTTCTCTCCTCCGATGATCTCGGAGATTCTGAATGTCTCCCGATTGATCCTCCTGATCCTTTTCTTATCCTTTGATAACATATCCATCATGAGAATTCCCTTTTCATGGTGATCCTCAACATTCCGTTGATCTGTCCTTCCATCCTTTTGCTTGTACTTGAAATTCTTTTCAACTCTCACATTGTGTGAATTTGTCAGTCATCTTAGGACTCTGGACTTTTAATCATGTGACAAACATCTTGTAAGCCAAATGGTTGAAATCTAAAAAGTGTTCTTCCTTTTGTTGTATCAAGATCTCGTTATCTATCCATCTTAGCCTTGTGCAAAGCTCATATTCTAATCGTTTCGCGTAATAGTTGTCTATCAACTTGAAAACTTCTTCCTTTCCATCTGTTACCTTGATGTGTTTCATGCTCGTTAGCTCAAGAGTTGTTTTGCACACTCCTCCCTTGAGTTGACCATGAGATACTCGATCTTTTTGAAGATCCTCGTTCTAGAGTTATTTCCCTCTTCCCTTTAGTGCAGTTGAAGAACAGTCCGACGAGATATGAAGTATTCAATCATCCCTGAAGTCATGGATCAAACCCTTCGAGAAAGAAGATCGTCGTGGGATCGACAAGATCATCCAAGACCGGTGTAGCCCTCCTCTGTGTATCTCTTTTCCTGCCCAAGGAATCTCGGGGACGATATTCTTGTAAGGGGGATAGATTTGTAACGTCCCCAATTTTCTAATCGATAATTTAGATTTGTTTGTGCATCATGAGCATCATTTGCATCTAATTAAAATTTGCACAAAATTTGAGTTTTAAAATTAAAGAGAAAAACCCTTAAGTGGCTAAACCACTTGTTAGTTTAAATGTGTTAAAAGAATTTCAAAATTTTCCAAATCCAAAGTTGCCACTGGCATCCTTGTGAAATTCTGAGTGTCCTGGTATTTTTTTATAAATTTTCTATTTGCAAAAAGGCCCTCAAATGATTTATTTCCCAAAGCAGGGGCCTGTTCCCAAAGATTCTGTGGTTTCCCAGAACTGCAGGGGGGTTTTCGCAAAATTTCTTTTCTTTCTTCTTTCTTCTTCCTTGCCAGAAGGACGCCGACGCCGTGTCGCGCCCGATGCCGTTCGTGGCCGTGCTGCGCCACGATTCCCGCCGCCGCCGACGCCGCTCCTCCTACTTATCCCTCCGCCGCCGCCTGGAGAAGCCCAGTTCTTCTTCTCCTTCTCCTTTCTTTTTCCCCATTGCCCGAAACCCTAGCTCACGGGTCTCCGGCGATTTCCCTCGACTCCGGCCACACCGAGGTCCGGCGAGACGCTCTGGAGAAGCTCCGTGATTCCCTCTCCCTCCTCCTCCATCCATTCGTGCAGGGAAGCCGGAAAAATGAGGATTTCTTCCATCTTCTTCAACCTCGGGCCGCCGCCGTCGAGCTCGATTCCGGCCTCCTCCGAGCTCCCCACGCATCCTCGACGCTTCCACGAGCTTCAGGGTGAGCCAACGGTCCTCCCGGAACTCTTTTCCCTCTTCCTCGTGCTCGGATTGCTCAGGCCGCCGTGCTCCTCTTCCGGCCGCCGCGCCCGCTCGTCGCCGGAGCAGCTCCGGCGACCATTTGCTGGCCGCGCCGCCACTTTCTGGTCCGCCTCGGCCTCCTCTCCCGATTGCTGCAAAGCAATCGCTCCAATTCCTTCTGGTTCGAGAGATTCGTGCTCGACAGTGGGGATTTGGCCATTGATGACGTCAGCTGACGTCATCATTCCTTTTTAATTTCTGAAAATTAGTTATTCTTTTCTGTAATTGTTAAAAATCTGACAAGTGGGCCCTGTTTGTCAGCATTTTAATCATTTTCAAAATGTTTTAAGAAATTAATAAAGTTATGACATGTGGGTCCAACTTTTATTTAAATTCATAAATGTTTAAAATGGAATTAACAAATGGTTTAAATTGAATTAAAATTGTTTAATCTTTGGAAATTCATAACTAATTAATTTTAATTCATAAAAATATGATTTTTATATCAAAATTTGCAGAAAAATAAGATCTATCTAATTATGTACCAATCATGCATATTTAAACAACTTTGAACCATGTTTATAATAGAGGAACAAATTACACCCTTTCTTTTAAATATGGAATTTGTTGAATGGCACATCTCGGGCATTCCAACTCCATTTAAAATGTTCTTCCATGTGTAGGATTTACATTTCAATCCTCTAAATTGTCATGTCATGCATTGTGCGCATTGCATCTATGCCATGGTTGAATGTTGTTTCCGTTTCTTTTCCGGTGTTTCGTTTATCGCGGTAGAATGCGAATCCGAAGTGGAGTTCGACAACACCGAAGGCTTGATGGATCATCGAAGACATACTCAAGCAGGATATCTATGAAAAGTTATTTTGGTTATCTCGATCAAGTGAAGCCGAAGATTTCCAATTGCTATATATCTTGTTATCGAAGAGCAAGGCAAGCATAACCTCTTATCTGCACATATAAGATTTCAAAGTATTCGATTCTGGTATTATGCATGCGATTCAAATGTTGTTTTGAGTGGAGGTATTGATTGTTTTAAGTGTTGCATCGCGAGAGTCTGCTATGCTTAGCCCTGCTTAGATCTTCCCTCTGTTCCATCCGGTTGATGAATCAGAGCTGTGAAGAAAGACGTGGAATGATCGAAGATGTGTTGAATATGCTAAAGACTTGGATCAGAGGCCACAATGGAATTGTGGTGGGTTGTCTCGTTCTTGTCGATACTAGGAACTGAGTTCCTGGGTTTGGAACCAAGACTATCCGTGCATCCACACGGGGTATTCATTTCGCCCTCGACTCCAACTTGCCTAGCCTACTACGTGAAGCCACTAGTTCGAGTGTTCCATTTGCGTGCGCGGTAAAATGGATTGAGGAGAAAATTAGGGCTTGGGTCAGGAGAGTGTGACGCTCTGATCTTGACCCTGGCAACCCGCACTAGGGATCGCTGAGATGGCGGTCTGACCTACTGCTGTGGCTCATGGACATAGGCGAAGCTTGGGAAAGGTCGCGGCCATCTCTCCAGCCGGCACTCCCAGGTAGAGTGCTAATGTCTGGCGTATCGGTTGGTTGGCGCGTGTGGGTAGCTACACCCCCTGCAGGGTAAATCTTTTCGGAAAGCCGTGTCCACGGTTATGGACGACTTGGTACCTTATTTCGGTGATCATAGACAACTATAATCTAAGTATAAAACTTCCCAACTAAGGGCGGATCGCTTCCTCGGGTTGAGCGCGGGGGTGATTCTGGTGGGTGGTACAACTCATGATGATCTGGTGGAGACTGAAGATGTGGATGAAGCTAGTGCTACTCCCTTACCCCATTTTAAAAGTCTACTGATGCGAGATTCTCTTCTCCCTCAATTTGATAACAAAACTGGCTTTATGCAAAGGACATTCATGATACTCTCTAAACGAGCAGATATTTAGCAGGTTAAATAAGTCTTGTTGAGTACCTCCTGTACTCAGCCTTGCGCAATTATTTGGACAGGTGTGTTTTTTGGACATCGACATCGACGAGTAGGTTGGGGTTCCCAGACGGCAGCCTGGAATCTATGGACTGGGACGTCGCCGTTATGCTTTGGCCTCTTAGGCCTTTTGCTAGTTTTGCTATGTCTAATAGCATAATTTGTCTTCCGTTGTATTGGTGATTGACAGGTCAGTGACCTTATTTTCGTGATATTTGCTTCTTCGCTTTGTTAAGAGCTTAATATATTGTTTCTTGTGTTGTAGGGTCTCTGTTGTGCTACCGATTTTCAACTGTTGGCTTCTGAGATCCTTGTTAGGCTTATCTCAGATTAAGGTCTCGGATTTGTCTAGCTTGGCTCTTGGGGGTGCTACAGGTTTTGCCATTCCCTCCTGTTATCCCAATTGCTGTCACTTTGGGGCCATCGGTTCCAGAAAATAATATGTGTATACAACCCATAGATATGATCCAAAACAGTGATTATTATAATGATATAATAACAAGTTCAGATCTGAAATCATGGTAATCGGGCCCTAGTGTCAAGCATTAAGCATAACAAATTGTAACAATGACGTAAAACACCGATAACGGATACTAGGCACTATGCCCTAACAATCGTACAGCTATTACATGAGTGATCTCATCCCATCCCTACCATCCCCTCAAGCCTACAACGGTGAATTACCCACTCTTGGATGGGGGAAACATGGATGGTTGATGGAGAGGCGTTGGCGATGGCGATGATCCCCTTTGATTCCCCGTCTCGGCAGGGTGTCGGAACAGAGACTTCTGGTCCCCGAACTAGGGTTCGTGATGGCGGCGGCGTACAGTGGTGGTCTCTGGAAAGATGGATATCCCCCGTGGTTTTTTAGGTCAGATAGGTTATGTAGCCGCGAGGGGGTCGCGAGGTGGTGGCCGAGGCGGCCACACCACCTCCTGGCGCGGCCAGATGGGCCCCGCTCCACGGGGTGGTGTGGGCTCCTCGAGCCTCTTCCTCGTTTGGTCTTCGTGGTTCTGGGTTCCCCTAGGATGAAAAATATTTCCTGGATGTCTTTTGGGCTTTTTCCCCTAAGTTGATATTTATGCATAAAAAGGAGACATCAGAGTAATTCTGCTGAAAACAGCGTTAGTCCGCGTTAGTTGCATCCAAAACACTCAAATTAGAGGTAAAACAATAGCAAAAGTGTTCGAAAAATTAGATATGTTTTGGACGTATCACTCTCCAAGTATTAAACAATGATATATGAGATTATAATATATGAGAACTAACAGCTCTGAACAAGAGGTGCATGAAAAACAAGAGCTGAAAGTATTGCAGTAGTTAGAGAAGAATACTCAACAAATATAAGTGAAGAATAGGAGTATTCATAAGAAAAAACGGAGCGTGTCTCTCTCCCAAACAAGAATGCTAGGATCCAATTTTGGAGAACAAAAATACCAAAAACGGAAATAAAAACAAAAAAGACGCTCCAAGTAAATCTTAAGATGTGACGGAATTAAAATATAGTTTCACTACAAATGACCTGATAAGTTGTTGATGAAGAAGGGGATGCCTTCGGCATCCCCAAGCTTTGACGTTTGAGTCTTCTTGAAATATGCTTGGGTGACCCACGGGGCATCCCCAAGCTTAGGCTCTTTCATCTTCTTGATCACATCATATCATCCTTCTCTCTGATCCTTGAAAACTTCCTTCACACCAAACTTCTCATAAACTTTATTAGAGGGGTTAGTATTCAAAAACATTAATCCACTTTGATACTGCTGTGACAAAATTAAAGAACTCAATAAAACATTAGCTACATCCCCCCATGATAGAGAACCTTGCTTAAAGTTCACAAGAGACAATGCAAAAAACAGAGATAGAATCTGTCAAAACAGAACAGCCAGTAAAGATGAATTTTTTCGAGTCACTTAACTTGCTCAGATCAGAAAACTCAAAACTAATGAAAGTTACGTACATATCTGAGGATACCTCTCATAAAATCCCAGGTCATTTAAATTTTTCTGTAAACAGTTACGAATTTACCGTTGATCAGCAGAAAAATTGTTCCTGCGCAGAAATCCAAATCTAGTATCAACTTCCTACTAGAGACTTTACTTGGCACAACTATGCAATTAAATAAAGATATAAAGGATTTGTTATAGAGGTAAGCATTCTCCTTGACTCAAGTAAAAGAAAATTACATAAAATAAATCATGGGTTGCCTCCCACAAGCGTTTTTCTTTAGTGCCTTTTAGCTAGGTTTGATAGTTGCAATGATGCTCTCATGAAAATAGAAAATGACGCAAAAGGAGCATCAAGAAGCAAATACAAAACACATTTAAGTCTAACCCACATCCTATGCATAGGAATCTTGTACACAAATAAATTCACAACGAACAAAGTGACAAGCATAGGAAGATAAAATAAGAACAACTTCAAAACTTTTAGCATATAGAGAGGTGTTTTAGTACCATGAAAAATTCTAAAACCATATTTTTCTCTCATAATAATTTTTAGTAGCATAATGAATAAACTCAACAACATAACCATCACATAAAGCATGCTTTTTATGATCTACAAACAAATAATTTTTATCAAGCACTATAATAGTGGGATTAAAACCTTCAAACCCACTCATAACAATTTTATAACAAGATGATTGATCATTCTCAAGGTATATGGGACTCTCAAATAAATTCAAGACCTCTCCAATCCCATTTTCAATAGTAGTACAATTAATATTATCAAGTAACATAGGACCATCATCAAGAGCTTGATCATAAACATTTTCTAAGCAAACTTCTTTAGTACCATGCATTTCAAAAGGCATAAATAAAGGATTATCATAAGTTTTATAAAAATAGCATGGATTATCATATATAATAGTAGCATAAATGTTTTCACAAGTTTTACTCATAGGGAATATTTCAAGAGAATCCACATGAACATAACATTCATCCTCCTTTGGTAAGCATGGGGGACAATCAAATAGTGTAAGGGATGACGAGTTACTCTCATTAGAAGGTAGGCATGGGTAGCTACTCCATTCTTCCTCCTTTTGTTCTTCACTCTCCTCCTCTTTTTCATCTAATGAGATTTCAGGCTCAGCGATTTATTCTTCCACAGGTTCCTGCAAATTGTAGATACATTCTTGTGCATTAATGAGTCTCTCTTTATAATCAATGATATAAGGATTATTGCTGAAATATTTTATGCAATGATCAAGGATAGAGGAGACATAATCTTTAAGTGTATTACAAGCAACACAGGTTTCATTATTTTTAGACATGAAGGATTCTATTTCAGAAGCTCCCATAAATATAATAAATTGTTCTACCTTTTCAAATACAAGATCAATATAGGTATTCCAATGATAGTTCACAATTAAAACTTCTTTACTAAAGCCACATTGTAATTTAAGATGTTTATTATCCTGTTTAGAGCAACAATTTATATCATGACGTTTAAGCAACATTTTAGCAAGTGTATTCAACTTTCCTAACACGCCTATCATGACTTTTCCCTTATATGATTCTCTATATTTCATATATAATTCATTACGTTCCATAGCATATCTAGTATGTTCTTCCATAACAACATGTTTTTTTTCGGTTTTTCAATTTTTTTATGGTTTTTTGGGTATTTAAAAATAAAACTAAACAAAAATAAACTAGACAAAAGTAAACTAAACAAAATAAAACTAAACAGAAATAAACTATGCACAAATAAACTAGGCAGGAAAATAAAATACAATAAAATAAAAACAGAGAGAGCTAGAGTGTACTCCCAGGTGAACTTATGAGTAGAGCTATGCCTTCCCGACAACGGCGCCAGAAAATAGTCTTGATAACCCACAAGTATAGGGGGTCGCAACAGTCTTCGAGGGAAGTAAAACCCAAATTTATTGATTCGACACAAGGGGAGACGAAGAATACTTATAAGCCTTAACAGCTGAGTTGTCAATTCAGTTGCACCTGGAAAAGCACTAGTAACAGGGGTGATGTGAAAGCAGCAATAATATGAGAGCAAAAGTAACAGGAACAAAGACACAATGGCACCAGAGAATAGATGTTTGTGTGGAGTTGACTTTAGAGCAATGATGATGACAGAAGGACCAGGGTTCCCAGCTATCTACACTAGTGGTAACTCTCAAAGAACAAGTGTCAGGTGAACAAATTACAGTTGGGCAATTGACAGTATTGAAATAAAATTAAGTATGAATATCCAGATTATTAATTATATAGGCATGTTTTCCATATATAGTCGTACGTGCTCGCAATGAGAAACTTGCATAACATCTTTTGTCCTGCCAGCCCGTTTGTAGCGGGGCCTCTAGGGAAACTACTGGCAATTAAGGTGCTACTTTTAGTAGAGCACCGGAGCTAAACATTAAAACTTGATGAAAACATGTGATCCTCACATCACAGCCATTCCCTCCGGTTATCCCAATTATTGTCATTTTGGGGCCATCGGTTCCGGACAATGACATGTGCATACAACTTATAGATACAATCTAAGCAATCAATATAGAGCTCAAATTTGATCATGCCACTCGTGCACTAGTGACAATCATTAAACATAACAAGATTGCAGCAACAATAACTTCACAAACTTATATACATAGACTGATCATAATGTAACAATTCATCGGATCCCACCAAACACAACACCGATTACATCATATGGATCTTAATCATGTAAGGCAGCTCATGAGAACATTGTATTGAAGTACATGGGAGAGAAAGTACCAACTAGCTACATCCAAGAACCTGTACTCTATGGGGGAACTACTCACAAACCATCATGGAGTCAAAGTGGAGGCGGTGGAGTCGATGGAGATGGCTCCGGGGGTCAATCCCCGTCCCGGCAGGGTGCCGGAACAGGAACTTCTGACCCTCAAAACTTGTCGGCGATGGCGACGGCGCTCGGGACCTGTGGAGGAAAATATGAACACCCTGCGATTTTTAGGGTTTTGGGGGCTTTAAGTAGGCGAAAGGCCGAAGGCGATGGAGGCCCGAGGGACCCACACCTGGTGCTCGCGTGGGTCCACCCTCTACCGCGCGAGCAGGTGGTGGCTGCGACTCGGCGCCCCACTTCGTGTCGTCTTCGGTCTTCTGAAACGTTCATAATTGAAAAATAATTCCAGGATAAAAATTGTCCAATTCCGAGAATATTTCCTTAAGTACTTTTCTGAAACCAAAAACAACAGAAAACAGGGAACTCGCACTTTGGCATCTTGTTAATAGGTTAGTCCCAGAAAATGCATAAAACTATATAAAATGCATACAAAACATGTAATAACTTGGTATAATATAGCATGGAACATAAGAAAATATATATACATTGGAGACGTATCAGTGGTTGTGTTCAGATCCGGCTTTTGAGTCTGGCCCGACTTGTAAACATGGAACTGGCACTTTGGCATCTTGTTAATAGGTTAGTCCCAGAAAATGCGTAAAACTATATAAAATGCATACAAAACATGTAATAACTTGGTATAATATAGCATGAAACATAAGAAAATATAGATACGTTGGAGACGTATCAGTGGCTGTGTTCAAATCCGGCTTTTGAGTCTGGCCCGACTTGTAAAGCCGGGATAATGGACTCAGGATCGGAACCTGCCGGCTGATCGCAGGTGGTTGCAATTGTACCCACAAAGTGAAAGTCGGACTCCATGTAGCCTTCTGAGAAGTTGGAGCCAGTTTTGTTTTGTGAATCAAGATCATAAACTACAAAACCCTTAGGTGATGCTGGATGCGATCCGTCTTCTGGGTGGTGGGCGGGGAAGAATTTTCCAGATCCCCTGGGGAATCCGTACGCGGCGGCCGTAAAGCCGGTGAAGATGTTGATGTCGCCGATGGGGATGATGAAGCTGGAAACAAGTTCGTCGTCTGCTGGAGTGCATGTTTCCGCCTCCACGAAGTCGACATCGCCATCAAGATTGGCGCGGCCTACCGCCATAGACCTTCCGATCTGCCCAGAGCTCCCGCCTGGAAGGTGACACCTGACGCCTTAGGCCCCACGGTGGGCGCCAACTGTCGAGTTATTGGATTCTTGGGCATGTAAGGTGGTGCCATGCTCCAATGGTATAGAGAGGGGGAAGGCATGGTGGCTTCTAGAACGGGATTGCACACAAGGGTTTACCCAGCTTCGGACCTTGCAGCGGTGGCAAGATCCTACGTCCTGCTATAATTCACTAGATGTGAATATGTGTACATGTTACAATGAAGGTTGTAAGGCGTGTCCCTTGAGGGGATCAGGAGGCCGACTTATATAGGTGTCGTGCCTTTTCCTAGACTAACACGGGATAAACCCTAACTTGTTCTCTAAGGCGAACGTCGGTTCGTCTGGATCCCGGCCGGCTTGCAGGCTTCATCTTGCGCTTCAGCCCACTGGGCCGCCCAATAAGTCAAAGACCTTATCACCTCTTGGGCCACCCTGGTAGGCTGGTTTAATCCACATGGTCGGTATACCCGTTACGCATATCCTCCACACTCGTCGACTGTATGGACGAGCCCAAGGTGAAGGCGTCGAAGGTTGATTCTGATGATGAGTCGACTGAAGAGGAGGAGAATAACGACGACCGTGACAAGGAGGAGGCCTCGCTCCCAAAGAAGGAAAATCATGACGAAGGAGAAGAAATACGTCGCCACCAGAGACGGCGAGGCCGGTCGTCGCCTCCACCTCGTCTGGATCTGTTTGCATGCTAACTTTTGCGTTAAAAAGATCCTGTGATGACCCCTCGAAGTTATCATGTCCACTCTTTTAGCATAGCATAGTCCAGTTCTCACTGTTTTGATGAAGCCAAATGCCTACTGTGTACCTGCAAAACATTTTAGTTCAACTAACTTGTTTATACTAGATTTTTTCGCATACACTAGTTCTGCCTAGAACATGTTTTGATGTAGTTATTTTGCCTATTGGGTACCTGTAGCCGGTTTTAGTTTAGCTAACTTGTTTATTGTAACATCCCAGAACTTAGGGTCCAGAAATAGAGTGGACACAGGAGTGTGCATTGCATTCATGCATCAAAAAATCCGAATAATTTCCGCGCATTTAATTTTCAAAACACTAAGTGATTGAAGTTTCACTTGAGTTGGTGGAATTGAAGATCATCAACTTGAGAGTTATAAACTTTGAGATGATCTTGGCCTAAACCTTATTTTGGGGTTAGAGAGATATACGATAAATGTTACTCCAAATGAAATAAAACTTGTTATACCAAATCATTACTCTAAGAGATAATGATTAACCCAACTATTCTTAGTATTCTCTGAGCATCTATTCTCATCAATTGTATTAGACATAGGAATCAAGATAGTTTTGAAGACCAAGCTGAACTACCTAATCATTAACCTAGATCTTCTTACTTTATCTAGACATCATATTTTCGTATCTCTCAATCTGCTCAAAGGCATCCACAATACAAGATGACCAGAAAGGAGGAAATGCAACAGGAAGACTTAGAGAAGCATTCCTTAGATGGGCATAGAAGTGTTATGCCAATCTATCATGGAGAATTGGAAACTCTCATGTCATTACTAATATTTATTAACGTCTCTAGAAACAGTGTGATATTCAGATGTTTGTGTTATATAGAAGTAGTGTGAGAACAAGTTTCGAAACCTTGTTAACAACTCACTTTTGTACGCTAAAACACTTGAGTGTCATATGTAAATTAACTAAAGGCCAGATAATTTAGTACCTTAAATATCTCAGACACTTGAGTATAAGTAGTAGTTTGGAGACAAGATTGATTACCTTGTTTACAAATTCTTCTTATATTCATGAGGTAATGTGAGGACTTATTACACATCAACATTGCATCTATCATATCACCATAAGACCAAACTCTAGGCAGGTTATCTATACCTTGTGCCTCTAGAGTCATTAGATCATGTTCTCACGTGATTTAGTTTCCATGTAGCACAAGTCAATCTAATTTGGCAGTATATCATGCTTAGCATATATTAGAATTGATTCAATGCCTATACTCTATGTTGGTATCACAATGACTATCCGTAACTATCAGTTCACAACACCTTGTTGTTGCCGAGGAATTCTTAATGCACTAGAAAACAAGTTTAAAGACTAATATCCATCTTCATTTTGGAGTCAAGCCTCAAATCATTTTAGGATTTCAAGATAGTAAAACACCCATTGAAATAGGAGTATAGAAAATATTCAATATCACTTTAATGCACAATAAAAAGATAGAAGTGAAAGCCCCATACTTTAATACAAGAACTAAATCCAAATAACCTCAAACTCACTTTACATGTTAAAAGTATTCAAAATACAAAGTTTAAATAAACATCCTAAAGCAAATATAAACCTCCCAGGACTAATCTGTAATTCCAGAATAAAAACAAGTCCTAAACAGTAGAGAAGGGCCTCTGTACACTTTACCTATAGTTTCTGAAACATCCAGTTTTTTTTTTGCAAAATCACCTTTAAACTCTTTTCTTCTTCCTCCGGCAAGAAAGCAGAGGAAAGCCGTGTCGACGCCTCCGAGCTCGCGTGCTGCCTCCTCCCGCCTCTCCCGCGAGGATAAGCACCAGGGAGACGTCCTCATCTTCCTAAGTTTCTCCCTCGCGCCTCTCTCTTTCTTCCTCTCTCCCTGTTTCCCCGAGAGACTGAAACCCTAGCCGTACCGGGTCGCCGCCGTGCGTCGTTGATTCCGGCCTCTCCCCGTCGTGATAAGCCTCTGAGAAGCTCCGCCATGAATTCCTCTACCCCCTCAGCGAGCTTAGCATCCAGGAGAGCTCGGGAGGTCGAGAAATCCGCCGTCGTCTTCAACTCCGGCCTGCGACGCCGTGGCCGATTCCGGCCATCCTCAACTTCTCCTACCCTCTCTTCGTGCTCTAGGTGAGCCCGTGCACCTCCCAACACCCTCCGTTCATCCCAATTTGTACTGAATTCGTGGCCCGACGGGAGCCGAGCGCCGCCGCCGCATTTGTGCTCGCCGTCGGCGCTCCGGTCACCATATGGTCCAAGCGCCGCCACCCTATGGTTCGCCTAGTTGCGTTGAATCTAAATCTTGCCTCAATTTGAATCCATTTGTACGAATTCGTCAAATCCGTGCTGGACCAGAGGATGAACAACAGCGCTGACATCACCATGATGTGAGCAGACCAATTAATCATTTTCTTAAATTCAATTCGAAATTCCTATGTGGATGACATGTGGGACCCCCTAACAAACTTATATTATTTTAGGAAATTCTGTAAATATTAAAACCCTGACATGTGCGCCCAACTTAATTTAATAAATTTTAGAAAATAATTTAAATTGAATAAATTTGTAAATTCATAACTATTTCAATTTAAATCAGAAAAATATATTCTTTAAACCAAAATGATCAGAAAAATAAAATCTATATTTTTGTATCATTCTTATATGTGTTTGAATAAAATTGAAACATAATGAAATTTGAAATACAAACTTTATATCTAATTAAGCAAAAAAAGAAAATATAATTCCTTGTGTCTTTATTTTATAAGTTTGAATAAATTTGTATAAACATAAAATTTGAATTACAAAATTACTTTTATTTAAATGTGAAGTTTATTTGAAATGCTATTTGTGATGCATTCTAAACTTCATTTAAAATGTTTCACAAGCATTAATTAAATTTGAAATGTGTTTTAATTATAATATGTAATAGTATTATACCAATAAATGCTATTTTAAAATGATATTTATTTAAGAAAATAATTAATAATTACTATTTTTCATAATTTTGAAAATGATGTAATAAGCATTTGAAACTTGATCTACTACCATTTGATGATCATTTTAAACAAATAACATCTCACAACACTTTGAACTACTATGTTCCTTTTGAATAAATGTTTCACATATATCACTTAGTACATAACTTCCTTTCATTTGTATTATGTGTAAGTAAAATAAGGAGGAACACAATCTAAAAATCATAACACCTAGATAGTAATGCAACTTGTTGTAGTCCTACAACAAAAACATTAATTCATGAGAACAAAGTTAAGTTTAAGTTATAAGGGCCTAACTGAATTAAAATAATGTTCATAATGCAAAGTTTTGGGTAAAACACACAAAGAAGCATAATCATATAACTTTTTCTTAACTACTCATATAATACCAACGACTGTTTACACCCTTATGTTCTTCAAAAGTTTTCTTTTTGCCATCATGTAATATAACACTAGCTCCCTTATTAATCAAAGTTAATACATGTTTCCTACCAACAAAAGATGAGCACAACCTAACACAATCATTGAATGTTATATGTGGTTTTACTTTACTCTTATGCCTAATATGATACATGAACATTAATGTTAAACAACTCATCTTGCTTGTGAAGTAAACTTGAAGACAAAACAACTCTAAATGAAATCACCCAACTCAAACAACTTCAACCACAGAGAGTTAGTTACGGGGTTCTAAGCGAAGCATCTCATACTTATGCATTAATCATGTTGCTTCTTTAAACATTCGTCCTTACCGGACCAATGATGTTGTTTTCAGACTTCTCAGAGTTTATATTATATCGAAGACCTTGGTTGCCTAATCTTGCAATCAAAAAGGCAAGTTCATCCCTTTTATACATGTCCTGTTGAAGTATTTGTTAAGAAACTATTTTCAAAATGTTAGTATTGCATATCACACAAAAAGGGCATAAAACTTATTTTATAATAATATGACTATGGTTACCCACCAGTGAGGTGGTAATCTCTTATGGCTGGCAGATGGGACCACGGTAAAAATCTTGTGGTGGAGGTTCCATTTGCACGGGAAAGTATCACCTAGGACTTAACAACAAATGTCGCCAGTGATTCTTGCGCCGAATATTACGTGCAACCATGAGATTTGGAATGGGACGGAGAAGTCAGTTGTACCCTTTTCCTCTCGTACACCAACGGATGCATAGTACAAGCCAGGCGGTGGTAAATCCGCTCATGAGCTTGAGATGGCTCGGATAATAATCTCACCTTCGGGTTGTGGCTTCTAGCATCTATTGAAGGTTGACTTCGGGACTAGCTTGGTACGGTGCCCACTGGTCAGCAAGTTTTAGCATGGGACGATGCCCACTAGCTTGCAGCCGGAGTAATGGGGGGTGTGCGGGGATGGTGGAAAGGCGCAGTGATTGGCTTGGATTACTGACTGGGCCCCACACCAAGGAAGTGTGGACGGGAAAGTACGCCCGGTTGTGCAACAAGGTCTTGATCTCTTATGGGTAAAGCAGCACACCTCTGCAGACTGTATAAATGTGACATGTTACTCCACGTTCAAGGATGAAACGACGAACGCAGCAGGAAAGGAGGCTCCTCAAAGCCCTAGCTCTGTGACTCCTGACGAGCATAGTCTTCAGAATAAAAGCAACCTTTTGAAAAAATGATTTCGAAAACTTGCATTAGCCTACGACAATCCATTGTCTGTGGCTGTGTTTATGCATCAAACTTCCCACCTTATATATATTGAACTTGCTGGGTAACGTTGTTACTCACCCTTGCCTCCTAAACCCCTGCTAGACATGAAGAACCACAAGAAAGCAACACTTTAGGCTATGAAGACTCCGATGGCAGGCAACTACAACGAGTTGAAGCAATATAGAGAAGATGGAGGACAAATGAAGGCATAGTATGTTGGAGGATAGATTCCTAGTCATATAACCTATCTCTGTAGGCGTCGCTACAACGCAATCGCAAGCCTAGCCGTATTAGCAGTAGGCTTACTCCGAGATTTTTCATTTGATCTTCTTTTAGTAGGGCCTTGCCTCATTGTTTCGAGGAGGTTCTAAAGATCTGTTGTTTTGGATCTTCTGCTTGTAATCTATAGTCATGCCTTGGACCTGCGATGTTTATGTTGTACCACTCTGATGACGTAACACTGGTGGACGGTGATCCATTGGTGCTATGTCAATGACTATAGCATACTACACCATGCAGTGGTATGCTGGGTCTCCACATTTATACTAGATCTGAGCATACTAGTTTTATCTAGATCCTGTAAATTCATTACAAATTTGAAACCATGAGTCTATTTCGGTGACACTGCATAAAAAA
Organism: Poa annua; assembly: GCA_026929855.1. NCBI lineage: Eukaryota > Viridiplantae > Streptophyta > Magnoliopsida > Poales > Poaceae > Poa > Poa annua. The sequence continues at coordinate 26,931,678 of CM049428.1, read as the reverse complement.
GTACAAACAATACTCAAACCAAGAGTAGTGTTTATTAACTTTCTTAGATTGGCCTCCAAATATATACACACTATATACAACTTGTTACTTCATTTTATTGGGTTAAATTGTTTGTTCTAGTAGTGTCATAACTAACATCAGTCCTTATTTACATTTCAATAGGGATATCAAGTTGTTCCCTTTCAAACCCCATCATACATATCCACCAATCGCTACTGTGATATTTCGGTGCACTATATAAAATTCTTTTTTAATTAACAGTGTTTTTGTGTAGTGTGGTCAAAATGTAACAGCACTAACATATTAGATTAGATTTCGGTGACACCACATGGAAAGAATGATCTATGTCAGGCATCCTATGAAGTTGTCGACATATAAATATCTTGTTGACTGGACGTAGCTAAGATATAATTTCAGTTTTTCTTAAATTCAGAGTGTTAACTTTTTTTTAAGCTTTAGAGTGTTAATTTTTAGCATATGAAATTAACAATTGTAACTTTCTTTTTACTAATTTACAGGGTCGAGAGTTTCAACATCCTTCTCTCGGAAAGATGAGATAAGACACGATTGCTTGAGTAGCACCCGCGAGGAGTGAAGAGAAGGATGTATAGAAGAAATCGTCAACTCTTTCGTCCTTTTACATGATAGGCTTAGCATGGATGCAATTTGTTATCGTCTTACTACTTATTTTGTGTCACTTGGGACGAAAATTGTAAAGCTAATTTGTGATGGAAATGTACAGGTGAAATCGTGATGTCAATGAAATATATTACCGTTTTAGTATTGTGATGTGTGAGACCAAATGTGAAATACATTGCAGGCTACAAAAATAAATACATGGTGCTTACAGAAAAACCTCAGTGCAACGAGTGGACTAGATGATACCCCGCGCGTTGCTACGGTATCTTTATCAAATTCCTTTGAAATGTACGTGCAATAAAAGTATGAGAAATAATTAGACTAAGTGCATGATTCTCTTGTGCTTCTCTTAGAATTTAGTTATTCCGATGTGTTACGTACTCACAACTACTATTACCATGTCGTTGCAGCGATATTTTCCATGCCAAATATGCACACAAAAAATATTTATACCGTGCACCTTTACCGGCCTATTTTATCCATGTTATGTGAAATAACAATTTTTGGCTCAATCCGAAAATTGCTTAACACTATTACAAACGTCGACAAACAGAGATGTGCATGGCCATACTCCAATGTTCCAAAATCTTGAAAGAATTCAGACGTATTCTGTATCGTTCCATACATTACAATTGTTACTGGGAAGTGGAAGAAACTTAGAATCTATAGAAACTGACATGGGTCTTTGCTACCTGCGGCCAATCGATCCCTTGATGATGGAGCCTCCAGCTGCCCTTGTCCAGATTGGACATGGTAAAGGCTAGATGGAAAGGGAAGTCAAGCAATGCCCAGGGTCTTACAATAAACATTAGCCAAGACGCATGGTGCCCATTACTGCCCAACGGCAATGAATGATGGAGCTGGATTATGCATTTACTAACCGTGGAATCCTATTGCACAAAACGTCGGCCAAGATTTGAGCCTGCTTGGGAATGACCTCCCCGGATGTTTTCGGATGTGGTGGAGACAACATCGAGGCCGAGGAGAGCTGGAGGAGGGTGGAGAGAAATACATGTACTGCTCCAGTGCTATGGCCATATATATTATGTTGAGGAGACGAAGAGGAGGGGATTTGGTGGAGAAGATGGAGAGAATCCATTAATCATTTCTGCATTTACAATGATTAAGTTGGAAACGTTTTAGATAGTATGAAGGGAATTGGATGCACCCAAAGGCTGATGTGGCAGAAATGCTGACATGGCATGCTAGGATTGATTAGATATGCTTGTTGAGGTGGATAGGCTGCATGTCAAGAGAAATAAGTTTGTGGGGATCTCCTATTTAGATAGAGAAGATATCGACCTTACGGTAACAGACCTAAGTGAATAATTGTTGTCAACATCAGTGATATATCTAGCCTCGTCAGTGAAGGTTATTCCTCCATTACCTACGTGGACCTTCTTATCAACATCAGGGGTGGGGACACAGAACTTTTATCTGGTTCGATGAGTATTTTGACCTGTTTCTGATTTGTCTTTCTGTAGTGATTTTTCCGCAAGCTTCTTCGAAGTAATAATCTCCCATTATGAACCGGATTACATGACTCACGATACCTAGACTAAAATCATAGGGTGAGAGGCTACGATGTTGAACGGACCATGTTCAGAGACGCATCCTTGCAAATAAGACCGCGAGACGTTGCTCTCTGACAAGCGAAATATCAAAATAACGTAAGTATGAAGTGTAAAAGTTTTGTTCGGGTGAAAGTATGAAGTGTAAAAGTTTTGTTCGGGTAAAGTACTATTCCATACTCTCGCGCCGTTGAGGCGCTAGCCACCGGGGAGGATAACATTGCTCCACGCAGGCAACGGCCTCGTCAATCGTGGCGGAGGGCCAGAGGAGTAGCGAGTAGCCATTGTTGCGGTGAAATGGCGCGCAAGATTGGCAATTTTAAGGAGTATAGAAAAATCTCGTGCAATTTCATACTAGGGACAAATGTTATAAATAATCATCTCCAGTGGTGGTAAAATAGTCAACTAAACTACGTAACCGCCTCCAGAGTTTTTGCGTTGGACGGGAAAATCACCCGTCTCGAATACAGATTGTATTAGCTACACTTGGGAACAACGACCGACTGTGAGGTGAAAACATTTTCACCGGTTTGGGTTACGAGCCATCTCTAGTTTGGCAGACAGTGGAAATATTTGAACGACACTAAGAACATTAGAGACGGATCTAAATAACAACCGGTTGCGGCGTTTGATGGGAGGTGTTTGAATTTTTTGTAGTGTTAAACTGACTCGGATTGCAGTCTCTAAGATCAGTTTTATACTAGTGAGAGGAGATGTTTATGGATGAACTATAATCCAAGTTTTCTCTTAGATACTTTACAGAGTGATTCTAATCCGGTCGACTTTTATTCAATTTGAAGTTCGCTAAATTCGCAAAAAATAGGTACACAATTTTATATAAAAAACAATATGCTGCCATGGTCTTGAAGGCGTTGTCGGGGATGTAATCCCCGGGACCCCTAAAAACGGGACATTCGATATGGAGATTTCCGGGTTGCTATTTAAGTTTATGCGGGATTCTACGAATCCCCCATAAACTCGGGGACTAGTGTCGGGGATGTGATCCCCGGTACCCTAAAATCGCGGGTTTATTATGATAATATCGGAGGTAAGAGGTTATGATGGTGATATCGGAGATAAAATAGAGGATAAATGGATAAGAGGTAAAAGAAAAGTGAGAGGATGTCCCGGGCCGAGGAGAGCAACACCCAGCCCGAGATCACCCTTACCGGGCCGTGGCTGCTGGACCCCGGATGGGCCAGCATCGCCCCTACTCGGTCAACGGAGGAGGTCGCAGCGACCAAGTCGTCTTCCCCACTCGTCCTCGACCTCTTTCCATCGCGCCCCCGGCATCGCCGCCTCCGCCCGGCTTCGCTGCCCCCGGCCTCCTCCGACTCCGGCAACGCCCCCTGGCTTCCCCGAGCTCGGCCCCCCCGACCGTGCCCCGACAGATCGCGCTCCCTCCACCTCGGTCGTGTCACCCTCGTCTCGGTGGTCGCCACGCCCGGATGCGCCGCCCGCGACCTCGTCCACGCCCGGATGCGCCGGCCGCCCCCGGCATCTTCTGCCCGCGCTCAGCATCTCCCCCGCCCGCACCGCGAGCTGTGCTGCCTCGTCCGTCTCCGGCATCCCGGCGTCCCCAAGATCGGCACGGCCACGGGCTCGTCCCCGACATCTCTCCCGACTCCGGATGCGCCCGGTCGACCCCGACCTTGGTTGAGCCCCTCCTGATGGCGTCCTTTCGTGTGAGTTCGGCACAGCGCCTCCGGCAGCCACTCGTCTACGTCTCGGCATCGCCAACGTCAACCCCGAGCTCGTCCTCGTCCCAGCGGCGTCCCCACCACCCGGGTTCTCCTCCGCCATGGCCATGCCCGGCACCTCCGACACAAGCTCGCCCCCGACATGCCCCTGGCCCCGGGGGGAGCAAGATGACCACAGCTAGGCCAAGCCGAGTTGACCTCCGCGGCTGGTCCGAGATGAGCAGTCCGGGTGGTATGAGACTTGTGAGAGACAGAGGCTAGAAGACAAGGGCATGTTTGGCCAGAACGTGACTTAGTACGGCTACAATGTTGGTGATGGGACAAGAGTACACTGTGAGGCGTCGTGAACAGTACCCATATGTGACAACAGTACACTGCACGGTGACATCCTGAACAGTACCGACATGACCCTCCTTGTCCCCAGCTTGTCCCCTGGGCTCTCCTATATAAAGGGCACCAGGGGGAGGGGGAGGGGAGAGAGGCCAAGAACCCCACCACTTAATTTCCCCCCTTCCCAGTTGCTCTCAAGACCTCTTAGAGGCATGTCTAGCAGCTCACGGAGCATTTGTATCATCGGAAGTTGGAATATCCGGGAGAAATATATCAACTAGGCTAGATGCTGCAGTAGGGGTTTTATCTCCTCACGAGAGCCCCGAAGTAGGGTAAATCCTTGTGTCACCATGTCGGTTGAGTTTATCTGCGTGCGAGTTCATCGCAAAATCCCTCCCCGAGATCCCCTAGCGTCCATTGGCCCCACAAATTAGCCTACCCGTAGGCATCTGTCTGTTCGCCACGACGACAGTTGGCGCCCACCGTGGGGCAGAGTGGCGCTTGCGGGAACAATTTCGGACGGGACCCTCTTCATCAAGTCGGGGACTCGGCATCCCAGAACCGGCATCCCTACGCCGCGGGTCATGTCGACTCCGACATCCCAGAACCGGCATCGGGTAGGCATCTGTCTGTTCGCCACGACGACAGTTGGCGCCCACCGTGGGGCAGAGTGGCGCTTGCGGGAACAATTTCGGACGGGACCCTCTTCATCAAGTCGGGGACTCGGCATCCCAGAACCGGCATCCCTACGCCGCGGGTCATGTCGACTCCGACATCCCAGAACCGGCATCCCTGCGCCGCTGGTCATGTTGGCTCTGACATCCCAGAACCGGCATCCCTGCGCCGCGGGTCATGTCGGCTCCGACATCCCCAAACCTGCATCACTGCGCCGCCGGTAGCGGTCGCCGACATCCCCGCGCCGCGGATTTTGGTCACCGGCATCCCGGCATCGCTCGTGAAGGTCACCGACATCCCCGCACCGCAGGTAGCGGTCGCCGACATCTGCACCAACACTCATCATCAACGAATCCCGGACAGTTACACGATAGTTACCCGGGTTATGTCGGCTCCGACATCCCCAACCGCTCCTGTGCTCCGTGAGTATCATCATCTCTATCGTGCAATTATGTTATCTTAGAAATTATTCAGGAACCGCCCCTGCGTGCCTAGTCTAATTGTTTACCCGGGGACTGCCCTGTTGTGCCTGCTTTGTCATCTGTTTGTTTTTTCCCCGCAAGCAAGATGTCTTGACCCGGGAACTGGCCTACCGGTCAGTTGTACCTTGCATGCTTAGTCTGTAGAGTAACTCGGTTTAATTTTATTTATATGCATGTCGTATCTCGATTTCTGTTGTGTCGTTTATGTGCCGGCATCCCGAAACTGGACTCGGGGGGACTGTCGCGTTTCTTCGTCTGCCTGGTTTATCTGTAAATTTACCCGTGGACTCGGTGAAACCGAATCTATGTTCAAGTGCCTAGCTGGGCGGGTAGTCGTTTGTTATGTCTCGCATTAAATTCTTTTTGGCATGTCATTTAGAGTTGTAGCTTCCGTTGAACATTTTTAGACATACCTGTCGACACTAACATTGAAAGGGACGTTGGTTTCTCCCGAGTTGGTACCCATGTTGGTTTTACCGAGTTGGTATCCATGTTGGTTGTACCCGTGTTGGTGCACTTGTCGGATAATCTCCTTACCAAGAGGATATTCATGTCCAAGATTCTGGGGATGTCGGTCATTATATTGGTTATCTTAGATCCATCTTATAAATATTATTTTCTCAAGATATATTGCATATGGTCCATGGTATCAATTTGTCGAATTCTAAATGGCATATCTCATCTTAGTTGTTACCAGGTCGGTTTGCCCGTGTATTGCGGCATCATGCAAAATTTCCAGATCACCGTTTATTTCGGTTCGCCAATATATCATGGCATCCTGTAATATCTCCAAATCGCCATTTATGTCAGCTCGCCAGTACATCACGACATCATGCCATATCTCCAGATCCCCGTTTATTTCGGTTCGTCAATATATCATGTCATCGGGCAACATTTCCAAATTGTCATTTGTTTCGATATGTCAAAGTTCGCCAAAGGCAACACCCGAGATACCAAAACATATGTAAATACCCAGAGTGGCTGAGATACCGAAACATCTGTGATACGCCCAGAGTGGCCGAGATACCGGAACATGTGTGATATGCCCAGAGTGGCCGAGATACCGAGACATCCGAGATACCTGTGTGACATTGTGTGTTTGATTGGAGGCGTCTGTGTCGGTATACGCCCAGAGTGGCTAAACGCCGGCACATGAGTCTGTGTCGGTATACGCCCAGAGTGGCTAAAGGCCGGCACATGAGTCATTCGTGTCGGTATACGCCCATAGTGGCTAAACGCTGGCATGTGTTATGTGCTTAGGTCAAGCCGGCAGTGGCCAAAAACATCTATGTCGGTAAAACGCCTAGAGTGGCTAAGGAACCGCCATATGATTGTATTTTTGCAGGTACACGGTGGAATAAGTGAAGGCGGTGGCGTTGTTATTTTTTCTGAGTCTGCGCGCGACTCTGCGAGTCCCCCTCAGCCTCGGGGACTAGTGTCGGGGATGTAATCCCCGGGACCCCTAAAAACGGGACATTCGATACGGAGATTTCTGGGTTGCTATTTAAGTTTATGCGCGATTCTACGAATCCCCCATAAACTCGGGGACTAGTGTCGGGGATGTGATCCCCGGTACCCTAAAATTGCGGGTTTATTATGATAATATCATAGGTAAGAGGTTATGATGGTGATATCGGAGATAAAATAGAGGATAAATGGATAAGAGGTAAAAGAAAAGTGAGAGGATATCCCGGGCCGAGGAGGGCAACACCCAACCCGAGATCACCCTTACCGGGCCGTGGCTGCTGGACCCCGGATGGGCCCGCATCGCCCGTACTTGGTCAACGGAGGAGGCCGCATCGACGAAGTCGTCTTCCCCACTCGTGCTCGACCTCTTTCCATCACGCCCCCGACATCGCCGCCTCCCCGACCTCCCCTGCCTCAACTCCGGCTTCCCCGACCTCCAGCACCCGGCCTCGCCGCCTCGCCCCGACGTCGACCACCCCGGCATCACCGCCTGGGACCTTGACAGCGCAGCGCCCCAGCCTCGCCGTCTCCTCCATCCTCCGAGCTCCGCACCGTCCAACACCTGCACCACCGGCCTCCTCCGCCTCGCACGCGCCCCGGCATCTCCTCCGCCCGGCTTCGCTGCCCCCGGCCTCCTCCGACTCCGGCAGCGCCCCCGGCTTCCCCGAGCTCGGCCCCCCGACCGTGCCCCGGCAGATCGCGCTCCCTCCACCTCGGTCGCGCCGCCCTCGTCTCGGTGGTCGCCACGCCCGGATGCGCCGCCCGCGACCTCATCCACGCCCGGATGCGCCGGTCGCCCCCGGCATCTTCTGCCCGCGCTCGGCATCTCCCCCGCCCGCACCGCGAGTTGTGCCGCCTCGGCCGTCTCCGGCATCCCGACGTCCCCAAGATCGACACGGCCGTGGGCTCGGGCCCGACATCTCTCCCGACTCCGGATGCGCCCGGTCGACCCCGACCTTGGTTGAGCACCTCCCGATGGCGTCCTTCCGTGTGAGTTTGGCACAGTGCCTCCGGCAGCCACTCGTCTGCGTCTCGGCATCGCCAACGTCAACCCCGAGCTCGTCCTCGTCCCAGCGGCGTCTCCACCACCCAGGTTCTCCTCCGCCATGGCCATGCCCGACACCTCCGACACAAGCTCGCCCCCGACATGCCCCTGGCCCCGGGGGGAGCAAGATGACTACAACTAGGCCAAGCCGAGTTGACCTCCACGGCTGGTCCGAGATGAGCAATCCGGGTTCTATGAGACTTGTGAGAGACAGAGGCTAGAAGACAAGGGCATGTTTGGCCAGAACGTGACTTAGTACGGCTACAGTGTTGGTGATGGGACAAGAGTACATTGTGAGGCGTCGTGAACAGTACCCGGATGTGACAACAGTACACTGCACGGTGACATCCTGAACAGTACCGACAAGACCCCAGTGGTCATGTCGTGAACAGTGTACCGCGCGCAGTACTTCTTGTCTCCTTGTTCCCAGCTTGTCCCCTGGGCTCTCATATATAAAGGGCACCAGGGGGAAGGGGAGGGGAGAGAGGCCAAGACCCCCACCACTTCATTTCCCTCCTTCCCAGTTGCTCTCAAGACCTCTTAGAGGCATGTCTAGCAGCTCACGGAGCATTTGTATCATCGGAAGTCTGAATACCCGGGAGAAATATATCAATTAGGCTAGATGCTGCAGTATGAGTTTTATCTCCTCACGAGAGCCCCGAAGTAGGGTAAATCCTTGTGTCACCATGTCGGTTGAGTTTATCTGCGCGCGAGTTCACCGTGCAATCCCTCCCCGAGATCCCCTAGCGTTTGTCTACGAGTGCCGCGAATGAACCTTCGGTTCTTCCATCGGCCCCACAAATTAGCCTACCCGTAGGCATCTGTCTGTTCGTCACGTTGACAGGCGTACACCCACTTTAAAATCCCTATATGTGTGTATCCGTTATGCCATTAGGGCATTACGTTGTTGCAGAGGCAATGTCATTGATATCTCTGTGATATGAATATATCCTCCTTATTTAAAAATCATAGAAAACACTATACCACAACACAACGTCTGCCACAAACAAATTGGTTAGGAAAACAACTTACAGTGATACATGAATGTGCGGGCGTGTACTTACTTGAGGACATGCATTTTTGTTTTACCTACATGCACACATTACCTTTTTTCATGCAAAAGTTGACAAACGGTTTTGGGTTATGATCACACTTTTCCTACCAAAGTGGTGTGGGTTAACACAACAGATGAAAAGAACGTATGTGTAATTTAGGACTAGAGCTCTCCTTTCTCACTGTTGTTTTCTCTCCTCCCCTTGTGCTCCTCCCCTTCATCTTCGACGGCTAGAATGCTAGATCCCTTATTGATATTATAACGACCCAGGTGGTGGAGCCGGTGACCAGTTATGGAGGTCTTGCAGGTGCGATGTAGAGGATCAAGAAGTTGATCATGTTTTTCCGTCATGTTTCATGCCCCTCTTTGTAATGTTTAAGACCTATGTTGTAGTATTTATATTTATAGTCTCTTCGTAAAATTCCACCCCTCGACTAATGCATTTTTCAGTCACTTCGGTACCTTTCCCGTAAAAAAATACGGGAGTACCAGATATGTTCTTCCTGCCTGTCAACTTTTATGTAAGATCCCTAAAAAAACTTTTTTTGGAAGAACAGCTCAACAAAAACAAAAGAAGCCGAAAATACCTGTCTTCCAACAAGTTCGGCCTAATTCAAAATGAAAGGCCCAATAAGCCCATTGAAAATGTCATGCCCACACTAACTAAAGCCCACCAGGCAACCCCCGAGTCTATATAATCAAACCCTAGCGCAACGTAGCCCTCCACCTCGCAGACATCCCCGAGCAGAAGCCGCCGCCGTCGTCCCCAACCCTTCCGACGCAGCCACTTCTCCTCGGGTCGCAACCATGGTGGCCTCCACGAAGAAGGCGGTAATGACCCCCCCCCCCCCCCCCCCCTCCCCCGCCGTTCTCCGTATCTATGCCTATCTTCTGCTTCTCGACCTTCTGCCAGATCCAGCATTCCACATCTGTTCTTCTTCCGATTGCTGACGTTGTCTGTTCTTGCTGATTTGCTAATTTCCGCGTTTTTTTGTGATGCTGCAGAAGAAGTCCGGGGACAACATCAACAACAAGTTGCAGCTTGTCATGAAGAGCGGCAAGTACACGCTCGGCTACAAGACCGTCCTCAAGACCCTCAGGAGCTCCAAGTGTAAGAACCCAATCTGTCTTGCTACCTCTAACGTGCTCTAGACGACTGCTCTGCAGTACGTTTTACGTTTTGTATGCCATTTAGTGTTGTAGTTTAATTGGGGAACCAGTCATGTTACTGTCGGTGAGCTTTGGCTTCGGGTGAATGGATGCTGTAGTGTGTATTTACGCATCGCAAAAACTGATTACCAACGGATCTCATTGCCGCTGTGTATGAGTCGATGCTACAGTGATTAGCTTCACCGTCCCTATTCTGCTAACATGGGCCTAATCCTATGTAGGTAGGTGATGATGGTCTATATTGTACCTAGTGTCATAGCAAGATTGGCAATATAGCACTTTGTTAGTAACTTATATGTTGATGGTGTTATTTGTTTTGTTTTCCAGATGATAAGTAGTATATTTAAGGTCAATACTTTTTCTAGATGATACATAGTTGGACATGTAGGCTGCATTGTTGAATGTACTGAACTGGATGTGGTTCTTAATGTTGACCAGCTAACTTTGCTCTTTACATAGTGTTATGTTTTTTGGGGACTGATCCTAGCTTAGTTTATTGATGTACTGTTTTGGTGGATATGATGATCCTTTCCCCAGATGATCGACAATGAACATACTGAGCGCTCTAATTTCTCTTTGGAGAAACCAAGCCAGGACTCTGATCTGCCTATTTGTTGTACATGCTTTTTGTTCTTTCTTGTTTTATACGTTTTTATTCAATGTGGTTCAACAATTATAAATTTCCTGTGAATTGAGCCAATTGTAAACTGACATTGCTTCATTATTAATCTGAACATTTTTTGTTTGCCATGAATGGATGTGTTCCTTAGTGTTTGTATTCCCACTAGGCGTTGACAACTGATTACCAGTGTATCTAATTATATGGTCATTGTGTATGATTCAATGCCATAATAATTCTCAGCATTCTGCAAATCTAACCTGTGTTTCCTCACTGTTTAATAGCAGAAATGAGAACATTATGTGCTAGAATAGTAATTCGTGTTCCTTAGTGTTTGTATTCCCACTAGGCATTGAAAACTGATTACCAGTGTATCTATTTGTATGGTCATTGTGTATGATTCAATGCCATAATAATTCTCAGCATTCTGCAAATATAACCTGTGTTTCCTCACTGTTTAATAGCAGAAATGAGAACATTATGTGCTAGAGTAGTTATTCGTTTTTTATGTCTATTGGTTAAAGGGATATGATGATCCTTTCCCCAGATGATTCGACAATGAACATGCTGAGCGCTACAATTTCTCTCCAGAGGAACCAAGCCAGCATTCTGATCCTCCTAGCCTTTTGACACATTCTCTTTTGTGCCCTTTTCAGCTTAATCTTTCTACCTTCGTCGGGTCTTTGTTACTCTCAAGCTGTTAGCTGGGTTACTAGAAAGGCGTACCCATTTTCTCTCTTGGAATGATTTTTCATCAGGGAGACATTTTTTACCATGTGAACTTTGTTGGCTTTTGATTGGTTCCAACTACCAATTTATCTTTTAACACCCAAGGATATGAGTTCTAATTGATTATGTGTTCAAAAAAATCATTACCAGTGGAACTAGTATTCTATAGGTACATAGTATGACTCAAATGCCATACCAATTCTCTCCACATTCTGCTACATAATGGTTCTGTTATAGAACTGATCATTATAATGAATGTGACAACTGTTCTTATACGTGGATTAGGTTTTATACATGCTCGATATTGTCTTGCCAAGGAGTTGTTTTTCTGTTTTCTAATGATGACGCTGACCAATGCTTTTGTTATTTCTTTCTGTATTTTTAGCTTGTAAATTTTTTTGTTGTCAGTTACATTTTGAAAATATCATAGTTCAGAGTGTGCTGTTTATTCTGTTTTACCTGCACCACTTTTACCTTACCCATTTCTCAGTGGTTGACTATTTGATATATTTTACAGCAAAGCTAGTGATCATTGCTAACAACTGCCCTCCACTTCGAAAGTCTGAGATCGAGTACTATGCTATGTTGGCGAAGATCACTGTCCACCACTTCCATGGAAGTAAGTTAGCATTCTCTAATTAATAATTATTTTGAAACTGTTTTCGTTGAGTGATTAGTTCTTTTAATGGCACTTAAACCTTGTGTTTGGTCTTCTGTCCTTTTAATATCATTCTCATCCTACCTTGCTAATTTGTTATTGAAGAATTTGCTAAATAGTTTGTAACTACTCAAAATATGGCAATGCACATCATCATACACATGTCTGTTACTGGGTCAGTAATGTACTGATAACTGTGTTGTGTTTCATTTCTAGACAATGTTGATTTGGGAACCGCCTGTGGTAAATACTTCAGCGTCTGCTGTCTCAGTGTTATTGACCCTGGTAGGTTTCGGCGTCACTATCTGTTGGTTACATGATTGATCATGTTGCTATTGGGATTTCTGACCATGTTTCTTTTTAATTTCAGGGGATTCTGACATCATCGCCACTACACCAGCTGGCCAGTAATGAACCGGTGCACTGTCTTGTCTGATGCGTCATCTGAGCCGTTCTAGACTGTAGTTCTTGCTGGACTTGATTTGGTCTTGTGTACATCGTTTATCACTCAATCAAGTTTTGTGGGGATATTGCTTTGGATCGGAAGTTCTGTGATTGCTAGCTTGCCTGTCCTGGATTCTTAAGTTGGTTTACAATTAGGCTCAATCTGAGATTCTCTGTTTAGTTACCAGCTCTGTGTGCATGCCTGTTGAAGTAAGCTAGATTGTTTACTTACAACTGTCATGCACACCGTATTTCTACATTGTTGAAAGCGTATCATGAGAATAGAATGTGGAGGACGTGAGGGTGAGGCCAGACGCCTCAAGAGATAGCGAGTTGGTGCTTTCATAATCATTCACGAACCAATAGTTAAAAAAGTAATCAGGCAGCATCCTGGATCAGCCTGTAAACGGGCATGCCTTGTCCGTGGGCTTGCCGCTCGTACCTGACAAATTATATGGGACACGGATATTGCTCAGTTAGTTCCGGTCGTATTTCCACGGTGTTCGTGAAGCCCACTTTAATCCCATTAGATATCAACTGAAAGCCGCTGCTCCTCTATTGATGTTGCTCTGCGATCATGGCGGCCGAGATGCTCCCGCCTTTGGATCTGCTAGCAGTGGCCAGCGAGCCGGAAAACCTGCAAGTCCGGTTTGTAGTGCAGCTTCAGCCGTGCTCTTGGATATGTTGTTCTAACACCATGGAAGTCCCAGGAGCTGGCGTGTCGATGGAGACCATGGCGGGTGATCTACAACGGGGTTGGTGGTGGGCTGGTGGCGTTCTGCCCGTCGATGAGGCAGAGGACCGAGCGGGGATGCGTTCGAAACAGCAGTCCTGGAGCGTGAGGTACCACGTGATCTTGATGTGCGGGGGAGTTTGGACTGGAACAACAGCTCCACCGGCGTGCAAATCGGACGAATTGGGGGTTCCCCTCATCGATCGGCTGCTACAGGTTGTCGACGACAACAGGGATGAAATCATTCTCCTCCAGACTCCAAATATGCCATCGGCACGATCATGGTGTCCTCCACCTGTCCCTAGAGGGGATTGACCACCACAGTGGCAACGGTCAAGGTAGCACTCGCAGGGCCATTAATAGACGCACCTACAGCGACGACATCCTTCTCCTACAACGGGTCGTCCATGGCCTCGCATATTCCTCTTGTTCACTTTATCACCGACGGTGGGTGTGTGACTATGTGTGTGCGCGCGGCTGAGAGCTCAGAGCGGTACCGGGAGGTGAGTGTGTGACTCTGTGAGTAGCCGAGGAGTGGTTCCTATTAAGATTCGAGCGTGGGAAGGCGATGCATCAGATGGTTCGTGTGCCTTGTGCCGTTTAAGAATTGACGTGTACATTGTTTAGTAGGATCTCATAATCGAATACCATGTGGAATATCCGAGTGGTTAGTTGTCTTAGTATTTTCGTTTTCGTTCAACGTGGAATATCCATTTGTAACTTTACATAGACTGTCAATAATGTTTATAATTAGGTTTCTTCCATTCTACATGAGAGATCTCCATCTCATAATTAGGTTTCTTCCATTCTACATGAGAGATCTCCATCTCTGAGCGTTTGAATCTTATATGGACAACATAATTTCTAGCCGCTATGTTTTTTTAGATACACAGTACATACGTAGACGCTCACAAACGCACACATAGAGACACCCCTATGACCGCACACACGTAAATCCTATCCCAATGAGCACCTCCGAGAGACTGGCTCGACATATCTTGAGGTTGACGAAGTCACCACGGACGTCTTGCTGTTAACGGGCACGTCATCTACCACTGAAAGCATAGCGCCGGTTAAATTCTAAAAAATATAGAAAAATGCGAGCACTCATACCAAGTCTGGTACTTACCTGGATGGGCTGGTTACAGCACAAGGAGCATCGTGTATGGCGTGTCGTCAACAAAAGGCTCAAGAGATCGTACGCAAAGTCGCACATCTAGATTTAAATCTAGTTACAACAGAATACTAATCTTCTAGTCAATATTATATGAATGATTTTAAAGTTGACTATAATGATATGACATCTCCGTGTAGCCCGCAGTTGGCTATTAGCCATGCTCTAAGTCGCTACCCCTCTTTTTCTCAAAATCCAAATCCGTGTCACTCCGACGTGACGCGAATGGTGTTCTCTGGTCACCGTCTTATCTCGATGAAAGCAGGTTCTTCTGCTTTGGATACACATGCTGCCTTCCACGTACCCGATGGATGTGATCACGCACGAAGATCGATCGTCAAAGGGAGCATCACGGCTCTTATCCTGTAGAGTGTAGAACCCGATGGATGTGGGAAATTTTTGGCTGGTCACCAAGACCAAACCGAACCCGACCTACCACTTTCCTCCTTGCCAACTAACCAGACATGAAAATCCATCTACTCCGACTTGAAATTGCTCTTCTGACGTCGCATAACTTGATCTCCGAAGAAGAATACTTACTCCAGATTGAAGGCGCGTGATACGTCGCAGGCAAGGCCCATGCTTAGGTACTGACGTTCCATCGGCCTAGAGTACAGTAAGTGTCTGCAATTATTTGCGAGGGACACTGCCTTGATTACAGGCCAATTATTGGAGTAGCTCGCTCTTAAGTCGTCGGTTTGGAGCGCGGTGGAATCTAGACTCTACTGTTTTTGTTTTTCTGTAATCAAGTGATTTATTAAGATTCTTGGTTGAGATTCCATGGATCTGGGCCAGCGTTTGATACTGAAAGATTCCATGCAGTAGTATTTGCTCGGAACGTGGCAGTATCTTCCATGATTCTCCCTTATGTTTTCGAATTGTATTAATCCAAACACCATTTAAATAGATCAAGTTGCTATCTGAATCTAGTTTGGCACTGCACTCCTCCCCTGCTTGGATTAATTCCTTGACCAATCTGCATAGTTAATCAGGACTCTCAACTTCCTGACGAGGATGTTGTTGTAGCTAACTTGAGATTTTGATTTCCGAGTAACCTACTCCCTCTGTTTTAGTGCAACATTCATAAGAATCTTGCACTCAAACATTTCTATAACAGATTTGCTAAGTCTCGTCTGGCTGATTTTTTTAAAAATCTTAATCACTTTTTAGAAAACGACAATCACAGTTTAAAGAAACATGCAATTGCATTTTATGTTCAGAAAAGTGCAACCATTTCAGTTGCAGTTTTCTGTTCAGAGAAGTGCAGTTGCAATTATTTTTTAACTGTAATTATATTGAGCTGGCTGAAACATCAGAAAAAGTAAATCAACTGAGACATAGGCACTCCCTTTCTCAATATGTGTGGATCAAAACGGTAAAACATCTTATATTTAAAAACAAAGGAAGTACAACGCATCTAAAAGAACATACCCCTAAATTATCAATACACAAAAACCAATTCTAGTGCTAAACCAGGTGAGAGATCCTTCGCATTGCTGTCATAAACTAGCGAAAGATTTTTTTCTTCTTCTTCTTCTTCTTCTAGGATTCACCATGGTGATAAACTCGTGAAAGATGACCTGCTAGTCATGCAGTGATGAACTCATGAAAGGACCACACCTTAGCAAATTCTAATCAATAAGCAGAAACTACTCGCATAGAATGATAGAAGACCTACATGATTTATGGCAAGATGGTACAGCAAGCCCAGTTCATTGCCATCTGTAGGGATAGATTTATGAAAGAAATATTGCACTTTTGCACATCGTGCAACACGAGCCAAGGCATCTGTTTCGCCTGCACCATGCTTTCACGATTATTAAAGCAAAGGTTTGGCCATCTTTGCAAAAGCAAGGAACATTTAGGTCTTGCCAGTAACTAATAGGCCTTAGCTTTTCCAATGAATAACATAAAAGGGTACTCTACAAAAAAAAAGGAAAAGAATAGATAACATAAAGGAATGTACTTAAATTGCATGTTAATCATTGGATAGGACGGTGTCTTCAGCTAGTTTGGTGGAAGCACCAAACGATGGGGTCTTTGGGGAGGGAAACACTGGAGAGCCAATCAGACGCTAACAGGTTATATATTGGCAGCTTGGTACATTCTGAGCATAGTTTTGGAGAGCGGCTCACTTGCGTGACTGCACAAATTACTAGGCAAATACAAGATGGCAAGATCCTGGACTTAGCTATTGATTACTGCAAGTGAATTAAGAATTTCCATGCCACCAATCGGTGAAAGAACATCATGCTTAAATTAAACACGAAGTCAAGAGTGACCCAGAACTCACGGTGCCCTTACCTCCTGCAGAGGACAACATTTTAGCACACTCTGGGCGATCAATCAAACAATCAGGTCCTAATATTCTATTCCGCAGGAGATGACAAGCAGCATGAAGAAAATTCGGCACTCTGATATCAGCAAACGGAGCTCCTTTCACCTTTCTCAAGACCCTGCAGTCACCGGCGGTAGTTAGCGTTGGCAAGTTGCAAATGGACATCTGAACTCCTAAGCAACCATCAACTTCACAGGCAGCAGGAGAAAAGGACGATTTCAGCACAAATACAATAAACCTATAGCTTTATTCCATCCAATGAATTCAACATCAGATTCCAAAAACTTGTCCAATAGAAATATTCAAGATTCCCCTGCCTTTTTCTTCTCCCCTACATTATAGGCTTAAAGTTATTTTCTAAAAGGTTAGCACTACTGCTGCAAATACGGTGAGAGGTGTGAAGGTGCAACAACTAACTACTATACAAATATTAGTTTGGCGTTGTATTAACAGAGACGGGTGAGAAAGTTACAGACGAAAAGCATTATTGAAAAGGAAAGCAAACCACCAGGGCACTATACTGATGACTTATGGCCTTCATCGGATGGCAGTTGATAGCTCACACCGAGAGATATCGTACCTCCCCTGAGTTACTTATTTGCACTGCGTACCTTCTATACTTCGAACTGCTGGACAGACAAGTACAAAGAGGGGTCCTTCCCACAGAAGGTCATGATATCTCTTGCTTCCAAAGAAGTCCCATGATCTCTAGCTTTCAGCCTTCCAGACTTCGTCTTCTCCGAGGATCAGCTATAGGGGTCACCTCTGGCAAGCATCAACTCCAACTCCCCAAGGATAGGATCTAGAAGATGGCAAGGGCTACTCAAACTTGTAGATTCCTCTCGTTGTTTTTGTGCTTTGTAGCATGCGTTCTCATGGTGTCTGCCCATTCATGGTGCCCTCTATATCCTAACCTGAGGCGAGAAGCAGAGTTTAAGCAGAAGTCGAACAAGTTTTGGGAGTACCAGGAGCAGAGTAATACCTGGGTGGAAATAAGCATGCCTTTCAATTTGATGTCCTGCATCAATGGTACCTGCACAAAGGTAGGCTCAATCAAGCAACCAGAAAGGAAACATGGCCGTGCTTCCTTTTCCAATCAAGAGAAGGATACTGATCCAGTCCTGCCCACAAGGAAAAGAATTTCCTTGGCAAGGATGTCAGAATCGTCTGTGTGGGTGACAGGGCAAAGTGGATCCATATACGAGAGGTTTTGGAACGGGGTGATGTGGGTGATTGCTCCTCATGAGCTTCCAACATCGGCTGGGTATGCAGCAGCAACTTTCATTGTGAATACAACCATCCTTGCTCTGTCAGATACTGGAATCCTCTACCAGGTAAGCTGCATCCCCATAGTCTAACAGACAGTAGTCCTAGCTTATTCAGACTTATGGTTATAATCTTCTATCTCATATCGCTACTCTTGCTGACTCATATAAAAAACCCTAGGATCTTACTTAAACTGTTTGAACCCTTTAATTTTGTTTTCGATAAAGTTTGAACTTTTTAATTGAACAGTAGAAATATCTTCAGAAGTTTTATGACAAGACAACCATCCATGACCTCATTCCTTTGCCATTGATAAGCTGATTCCTGTACGCAGGCTTTGTCTATTCAGAACCTCATGGATTTCTTTTACCTCCCCCTCTTCCCCCAAGCCTTTGATGAGATTCAGACCTTAACATCCATTGTCCAGAGCACAAACCTCAATCAAAATGCTGATGACTTTTTACTTATGCCTGGGACAATGACTCATACCCCTCTTACAAAGTTTATATTCGTTTGTTTGCGGATACTCAAGTTTCCAAAGCGATCAGGTGGATCTGATCCTCCAAATACACCTCCAAAACGAAGGCTTTTGCTTTGCTTCTCCTCGTGGACAGACTTAATACCAGGGATATGCTGCAACGATAGAATATACACATTGAAGGCAGCTGTCGGCTACAATTGTATTCTCTGTTCTTTCAACACCTGGAGAGTGGAGACCAGTGATGATCTCTTCTAGCGTTGCCCCTTCAGTCTGGCTTGCTGGAGTCGCACTGGCTTGGACCTGGACACTGCCCAAATCACCAACGACATGATCATCACTGCCAAGAAAAACTTCAATAAACCTTTCTTCATGGAGACTTTTATTACCACTGCTTGATCCATTTTGGAACAGAGAATGCTAAAATGTTTGATGATATTTCCCCTGGTTTAAGTGCCCAGTCTTTTGTTTTCAAAAGGGAACTCTCCTTCACTTCTTTTAGATTGAAGACGACTTTTTTTAATCCCCTTCTTGCATCGCTAAACTCCCTTGCTTAGTTTCCCCTTTATAGCACTTGTACAATTCCCTTCTTTCTCTGTGTGAATCCCCTTTGTATTTTTATCTTCATTAATAGAATTACTGTCAGGCCTCCCTCACAGTTTTTCAAAAAACAAAAAACTGTAGTTTATACATCATACCCCCATTTAGAACATAAAAAGGTTTAGTTTCATTACTTGTGTGAGTGACTTCGGTACAACCATATGTTCAGAACTTATTAATGTTGAAAAGAAGACAACAGAGATAGATACGGACAGAGAAGGAAAATGAGAAAACTTGAAGATAAATGTATGCAACGGGGAAACAGAAGTTACATTTCCAATGGTATAAGTGGAGTTGGAGAAAATTAATTCCTACTGCTGAAGTTACAACATCTGTAACAGCTAAAGCTAAAATGGCTTGTGTATGTACACATTTGTATGGCACCGCGAACATGATGGGGAAGACACCAACTGTAATATCATGCATAATGAAATGATGGTAGACTGTCAGTTTTCCCCTTATACTAAAAAGACTTAAGGTCATTCTATTTGCATTTCTAAGGTATCTGAAATACAGCTCAGTTCCTAAATATAAGATGTTTTAGGCATTTCACATATTGACTAGTCTAAGACATGTGAAAAAGGCTGAAACATCTTATATTTAGGAATGGAGGGAGTATAAGACAAAGAAGCTATAGAATTCAATTCAGAATGACTCATCGGTCCTTCGCAGGTGTAGAAAAGAGTGAATCATATATCCTTATGTGAATTTGACTTATTAATGAATTCAGTTGCAGACAAATTAGTATTTATTATGCTTTCACTCTAATAGTTTTACATCTTTACAGCTACAGCTAAATGAACATGCCCAGCCTATCTGGACTGAGATGACATTCAGGTACGAAGAACATTTCACAAATATTGGAGAAAATTCACAAAGTCAAGCTACACACATAAGAAACGGGATTGTGTCTCCTAACGGAAGGTGAATTTCTACCAGAATGCTTCCTTTGAAGATCAATTTGTGCATAAAAAGGTTTATCTAGTTAATTTGGAACTGGCAATATACAGTGGTTGAAAGAGTGTATTCCTTCTCAATCAGGAAACTTTTCCTTTCTATCACGAATGGGTCCCTACTTGAGGTCACAGAACTTCAGCCTCTAAGGTATGAGTCAGCACTTTTGAACTTCAACCTCTTGCATGCATGTAGTATCTTTCTCAAAATTCAAAATTAAACAGACGGAAATTTCTAACAAAAGTGGTATTTGTCGACATTATAACAGAGTATAGTAAATTGATGGTTTCTCGAATCTTTACAGTTATTTGCCGTGCCTGACTTAATAGTGGATCAATGCATGCAATTTAACATACATATAAAACTGGTGTGAAGATGCCACATTTGATATCAGATATAGATATTTTCATGTTTTTTCAAGAAGTGATATTTGCACATAAAAAATCAGTATGAAAAAGGAGAATATATACAAAGTATTTATGTGCTGGACCCATATTATACCAGTAATTAAAAAACTCAGGGACTCAAGTAAATATTTTTTCCTTTTATAATGTTGTGAGTTACAGGTATAAAGGTCTTATTATCAAACAGGTTGCAGCCTCGGCTTCTATTCCAGACTTATCTGTTTTGAACTCTAAAATTATATTGCAAGATTAATTGTATATATATGTGCAATGATGTGGGTTCCATCATTAATTCTGGAGTAAAAAATGTTCAATGAGAAATATTAATTACACTACATACTTTGAGTGCTCAGTAATTAAGGATTGATGACCTTTAGATATTATTTTCCTGGCTAGAAGATGCACACATTACTTTTGAAGTTTTGACCAACAGTCTGGTTAACTGGAATAAAACAAACAATTTGCAAAACCTCCTGTAACCTATTATGGAAATCAAACATTTTTAAACTTATTTTATCACTACTACCATGGCAACGGATAAACTAATGACTGAATGCTACTGATGCATAGGTGGAATTGCCATGGACGTCCTCCAGGAGCAGATGTAGCATATATATCTGATGCTGAAAACGCAAGACAAGGGACTGTTTTCACAGTAAGGTATGTTAAGCATGTGTACCGTTTTAAACTACCCTATAAGGGAACATTTGGTTCAGTAAAGTCTCAGTTTGTTTCTACAAGAGAGGGATGCAAGGAACATCAAGCATATTCCTCCTTCCTTTCTTAACACAGTTTCTACCCGCAGCTATACCGGTACTTTGTTTAACATATAAATAGGAAAATAGGTTAAGCAAGAAATATATCAACCTTCTGAGACAAGTCAACATTATACGTATTTGCTGTTCATCCAAGATTTGATGTACTTGTATGACACCAAGTATATGCCAATACTAAGATGGGATAATGCAGTGCAGTTCTACTGGAGACCTATATGAATTCGACAGAGAAACAAAGCCATCGTGGAAAAAGCATATATGGAGTGAACAAACAACAACTAATGTCTCGCTGAGCTCATCTGTGGGGTGTGCTTTACATGGTCTCTTAGGATCTAATTCAGTATCACTTTTCTTGGTGACGAAGGTATGTAAGAATCTGTACTGTAATGAGCAATTTAACAGATTCAATATTTTCTATTATGGGTACCATTGCATAATATGTACTTCAAATGTAAACACGCTAAGCCATGTTGATTTTTAAAACTTGGGAACAATATATCATATGTTCCTGATAGGCTCGAATCTTAGCTGGATTTGCAATAGCAGAATAGCACGAAGATGATTTCAAGTCGATCATAATAGTGAGACAAATATCACCCATTATAGAATTCAAGATAAACTAGTACCTTTAAGCTTTAGATAATAGATAAAAGAATAAACAAAAAAAGAAATTTGCTAGCTGTTGAAGTAAAATTATGTCATGGATAGGAGCCTAGGGCATGTTGTACACTAAAACAATATCATTTATTATATATTCAATTGTTAAAGGTATTTATAGATTGGCAGGATGGTCTTTTAGTGGAACGGCGCTTGCATAGAAGGAAGTGGAAGTGGGATAAACATGGAGCACCTAAGGGTCAAAAACTTAGTTCAATTACAGAAGTTCAACAGGATGAATCTAATGACGCAACATCAATATTCTTTACGACAACCACAGGAAAAGTATTTGAGTACCAGTTTCCAAAATATACAGGTAGAAACTCCTTTATACTTTGTAGATATTTATTTTCTTTGCATCTTAGGTCATTAAATATGAACTTGCAGAACTTTTCATGGCAGAAGCATTTAATGTAGTTAACATTTATTTGTTCCTAGTTGAAAGAAATAAATAAACTATAGTACGAAGATGCTAGTTCAAAACTGGAAATTCTTCAATTAAAATGAATCTGCAACAATAAAAGTCTTCTTTAAATCCCATATGCCACAGTTCTCGGTCCTAAATAATGTTATACTTCTCTTTTGTCATCAGTAAGCACGGTATACTCTTGGCTTTTCACCTACCTTATTTCATGTAAAAAAAATCATTGCAGAAAATGTCACATCCTAATCGTTTTATTTCTTACTGTTTGACACGGTTTATCTTTTCCACTGAACAAGGCAGGGCTCCAAGCAATAAAATTAGAGGACTATGGGTAAATCACATGTCTCCTGACCATGCAAAAGTAGCACGAAGTATTCAAGGTCTACAGGTTCAAGTTGGCAGACTGATATTCCAGCTAGATGATGGTAGGCTTGGAGAACTGCATTTACCTGGTATGGGAGGTGATCATTTTGGTCCAGGTCAACAAAATAACATAAGAAGGAAAGTCTCAAACAAGTATGAATGGTCTATCCTAGATGCACCAGAAACAGAAGGTTGGAATGCAGAATATTGCACCGAAGAGCATGGCCCAACAAACTGTATTACAGGAGCGATGAATGTAGCTGCAGATGTGGAACCAACCAACTTGAGCAATGCCCCACCTAGAAGGAGAAAAGAAGAAGAGAAGCAACACTACCTACATGTTCATAGTCATGAGAGTGGGGAAACTGAATCATACAACTTTCTATCACGAAGCATTTATCTTAACTTCCATATGCGGGTGATGCATGCAGATAGATCACTTTTCCTCATAACAGATAATGGTTTAACTTTGGAATATCTAAACAGCAACGGTGTTTGGCTATGGCTAAGACATGAGCACCCTACAGCCATTGAAGGTACACTAGGAAGCTATAATGGCAGCTTGTACCTTGTCGATCTTCATGGGAACTTACATATTAGAGAAAGAAATGGAGATGAACTCTCATGGATTAATTGCACAGCAATGAGGAAGGGCAGACAGGTTGCAAGTGGACCTCCATGGGATGGCATCCCTGGTTTATCACGCAGGGTGACAACAGATGATGCACTTTTCTTTGTTAACAAGAGAGGCAGATTGCTACAATTCACGGTAGAAATCAAACATGCTTTCATTTGACTAATGTTAGTCTTATTACGTAAAAGAATGCAATGGGCCATTTTTATACAAGCTACTGCATTATCCAAGATTGAATGCATGCACCTTTATCAGCAAAAGACATTAGTTTTCTCTCCTACCTAAAGTCATGCACAGCTCCTCACAAAAATAAAAGGTCCTGCATAGCAATAAGTGCTATTTTCCATGGTAGATTTTTTTTATACATTTCTCAAAAAAAAAAAATCTATGCATACCTACACGCATTAACTTAGAGTACAGAAGTTAGTCAAGAATTCACTAGTATGAGTTTATAGCCAGAGAGCAGGAATGAAGTAAAAATTGATTTCCTCACAAAAAATAAAAAATTATTCATGTATTACTGGAGATGATTCCTTGCATACGAAATCACCTATTAACCGAGAGTACAGAAGTAGTCAAGCATTCACTGGTAGGAGTTTATAAGTAGAGAGCAGAAGACATGCACACAAAATTTAGTATCACAAGAAATTCAGCAGATGACTCTGGCTACATATCCTTATATATTACAGGATATATATATTTCATACTCCCTCCATTTTTAAATATAAGATATTTTAGGTGTTACATATGTTGACTAGATTCGGACTAAAATGAGTGAACAAAATACACTAAAAGGTGTCTAGGTACATGTGAATACATATAAAAAGGCTAAAACATCTTACATATTTTTTCGAGGGGAGAGGGGGGGGGGGGGGGGGGGGGGGGGCACCGGAAAACATCTTATATTTAAAAACAGAGGGAGTGGAAGATAATTAAACATACCATTGCCTTCCTTATGAAAGTGTCGGGGTTTCTTTTTTTTATTCGTGATCTTGTTTTCTTGCACCGTCCACTCTTTACACAAATATGGGCAATGCAATAGTTTACCAGGCACACTTTAGAAATCTAAGGAATCATGATTCTGATTGACTACATGCAATCATGTTAAATACATGAGCTCCTAAAACATTCAAGATAAATTAAGATGTATAGAATCACTCGTTTTTCTCCCATTTACGCTAAAAGGGAGAAGGATAATTGATTATATTTTTTCTCAAACGCACCATAATTCAAAAAATTCATCTGCTGTCAATATAGGAGTATATATATTCTTCTGGAAAAAACTTAATCCCAAATTACGCAATGTTTCATCACATTCATCAAGTTATGCTAAGTTGTTTAACGTGTGTGTAAACTACAGCATTACATTGAAGTTCTTTTATACTTTTTGCAGGTTGCATTGCGTAAATTCAAGTGGAAGGACTGCCACAGCCCACCCGATAGCAAGATTGCATTCATCGTGGACCAGGAGGTGTTCAGAAGAAACATCATCTTCATGGTCGGTCGCAATGGTCGCCTGTACCAGTATAACAGAATTACAGAGCTATGGCACAGGCACTACCAATCACCTCACCTCGTCCTGTCAAGATCACCTGGGACAGCGATGAGACCGTCCCCTCTCTCCCTTGCCGGCTCCATCTTCATGTTATCCGAGAACGGGGGCCTCGTGGAGTACCATTTCAGCCCGCAGGATGGGTGGGAGTGGGTTGAGCATGGGACGCCCCATCGGGACGTCACCCTCGTAGTGGCTCCAGGGCCGTGCTTCGACGGCGCTCATCTGTTTGTCATCGGGTCAGACGGGCACGTCTACCGGCGGCACCTGGACAAACGAACGTGGAGGTGGAAGAGCCACAGGCACCCTTCGGAACCATCCACCATGGCACCGGGCAACACGGGCGGTGATCTGAGCTGTGCCATGCTGGGCGCGACGACGGACGCACACTATGCAAGCAGCTTCAAGGGAAGCTGCGACGAAAAGGTCAGAGCCTAAAACCAACATCATGGCACCCTGACCTGCAATATCGTTCTCGTGTTCCGCTGATGCTTTTTACTGGTAACGCTAACTAATGGCTCATTGGCAATTCGACGAACAGGTGGCGGCCGTGCGGCCGGTTCCGTTCTCGGAGGACGCAGTGGTCTTCGAGCTGCGCGACGGACGGGTAAAATAGAAAGGATAAGCACATGCCGGCCAATCCACCCCTATTCCTCGTCGCGTCGCCCCTGAATCATGAGTGATTGGCGGCGCGGTCTGCAGAGTGCAGGGGAGGAAAATAATGAATGCGTACCTTACCCGGAGCTTCGATTTGTTTTGTGTGGTGCAGTTGGCGGAGCTGCGGCGTGCGGCGGACGGGCACGGCGGGTGGGAGTGGGCGCGGATCATTGGCACGCCGGCCAGCGCCTGCATGACCAGCTACTGGACGGCCGTCGCGACGTAGCCGGTGGGAAGCGGAAGCCCGGAGCCGGACCTCTATTCATTTGTATCGTATGGCGGGAATGAATCGGGCATGCAATTTTGAACGGGATACCGCTCGACTCGACACGACCATTGATGCATATACAGTAGACCACGATGAAGAGCATACTATCATCTTCGGATCCATATTAATCAACGCAGATTTAGTATTCCCTTCGTTTTAAAATAAGTGTCTTAAATTTGTTAAAAAAAGATGTATTTAGGTATCAAATATTGTAAAATAAATAAATAAATAAATAGGATACACGAAGGTGTTGCATAACTTTATAAAAGATGAGCGAGCAATCAGTTTATACAGTCAAAAGAAACAAAAGAACCCACTCCTGCTAAATTTCACTGTCTTCTTTCCTCACCGATCTTGTTCAACGTCCGTACAAAACAAGATCGAGGACCCTATAAACAACAAATATTTACATTAGACTATTGAGTTACGCACAAAATCATCTCTACTATATAATACGGCGTCCATGGTACGTTGTCGTTATTTTGTATTTTAGTCCCTACAAAATCATCGTCATTTTGCATTTTAATCCCTGCAAAATTAGAAAATCAACCCGCGATCCTTCTGTAAGTCGTCTACCGGTTCCTCTGTTCTCCTCCGAGAACTGACTCATCCTTCTCTTCCTCACGAGAATCCCCTGTGGCAAGCGGCTGCACACGGCCCTCCTTGTTACTTGATGTGATTCGCAAGCCGGAGCTCGAAGGAAGATTCACCGCCGCCCGCTTGCAATCTCGCATGCGTACAACGGCCACGGCATTCGGCGTGAGGAAGCTGACGGCCGTTGTGGAAGGAAGGAGCAGAGGTGGTCGCCGCGGAGATTCGGGGAGAAAGATGAGGTCCGTCGTCGTATGCCGCCACGCCACGCTGGAAACCCACCATCAGCTCCGCATGCTTCTCTACCTGCTCCTCTCCCACCGGTAAGCTCCCGCTTCTCACCCTCCCTGTTTCTTCCAGTCAATCGATCCTTGTGTTCCGCCAGATGGGCGACAGAGAAATTGGGGGCTTTCGTCGAGGATAAGTTTCCCCTTTTGTTTAGGACACATGGATCGATTCATATGTTTTTGGCTTGTGATTTGCGCAGTGAAAACAGTCCAGATTCGCATTCAATAGTAGTACTTGTCACTTGAGAGCAGGAGGCAAGGGCCGTTGTGTTGGATGGAGGAGCGTTGGTTCCAAGGTGTAGAGATGGGGCTGGGAGAACTGTGTCCGTGCCTTCTCTTCTGCTGCGGTCCCATCTCACATGGAGGTTCCCCCCTGTCCCTCATGTTCCAGATGCATGTGGCATTTTTCAACCTAGCTTGTCTGCACTCTGCTTGTATTATCTTGAGATTAAATGAGAGCTTAGTTACAAAAAGAAGGAACTTTGATTGATCTTTCTTGAATGCATGCATCGTTTCGATTTTGGATAGACATCGACATTGTATATTGCTCTGTTGGTTTATGAGCTCTTGATACTTTGCAGAATGTTGGATTCATAGGGCTTGGAAATATATGGGGATACAGAGTATCTGTTCATGATGTGTAGCCTTGCTTGCCTGCTTTTACTTTTTGTGATGGAAGATTCATCTGTTTATTCCTTGATGATCAAAAATTCCTCCTTACTGATAGTTAAACTAATACACAAAAGTCGAAGTACTTAGTTTAATAGGTCATTCTATTGGCTGCCTTCAAACTATTATGAGACCATATAATAAATGTAGAATCTATGATATTCAGCAACCAGAATGCCATGAAGAAGTTCTCATATGATGGAATTCCCACAAAACAGTCACCATTTGAAGTGTCCGAGTCAAGCGACATTGTAATTACCATGCTTCCTTCGTCTTCCCATGTAAGTTCGTTACACCATGATATCACCTCTAATTTTTCAGTGTGTATCACCTTCTCAATCATAATAGTAAAGCATTCATATCCATGATATGACCTCTATTTTTTCAGTTCGTATCACCTTCTCGATCATGATAGTAAAGAATTGATATCATTCTTGAACCATGTCCACTATGTAGCTATCTCTAAAGATTACATTATTTTTTTGCTGGAGTATTGATTTTGCCTTTTCTCTTAAGAGAAGATGGCTATGTAAAAGTATTAACACTAATTACATTGAACTCCCTTACAAGATAAAATGCTTATTACTCATAGGTTATTTTCAGGTACTAGATGTATATGGTGAACGGAATGGCTTGCTCGGTAACGAGGGACGCCTTGGACCATGGTTATACATAGATTCATCTACGTTGATCCACAAACATCAAGAAAGATATCCATGGACATGTCAAGATGCAGTTTAAAAGTAAAGAAAGGTTAGGATCCTGCCATCATACAAAACCACAGTCTACAGTAAGAAGTTAAAAACTTGATTTTAAGTCTGCACGTGGAGAAGATAAAGCCAACTACATCTTTCCTTATTAATTTTTATTTTCACCTGTCAATGTTTAATACTAGAATCAAAATGGACATTTGAGTTATGAATGTGTGACTTTCTGAATCTTCATGCTATGCTGAAAAGCCGATATGGCACAGGGATATGGCACCCCATCATGGTTCCAACTTAGAGTGCATATATGATAAAATAGCCTCTTCTTTATCTTCCCTATATTTTAGTTGACTCGTTCCTTCATTTCAGCGCAAGTTCAGTTCAAATTGCTTGAAGTTGCTACAAGTTGCACTTATGTTTTCTTAGTCTAAGATTAATTTGCTTGTGGATCAGATAGAGTAGTGGGATCAGAATATTTGTGAATGGTATTTTTTCCATCGAACTTAACAAGTGATTTTCTGCATGATGATTTCGTACTTTTGGGTACCCATGATGCATTAAATAAGATTAGAAAGTAAGTGTTGATGTTTTATTTTAATTTGTGAGGATTGTTAATATGGTACATGTCAGACAATTGGAATCTGGGAGAAAGTCAATATACTTGTAAGATATGATAGAACTCATAATCAAAGTTTAGTTCAAACATAAAATGTTTGATTTATTTTAAACCCTTTCAACCAGGCTTAGCTTTGCCATGACAATCAAGAAGACGCAAGGGGTAGGCATGTACCTGCCGGAGCCGGTATTCTCTCATGCTCAACTATACGTCGAGTTGTCCAGACCCACCACGAAAAGAAACATCAAGATCCTCGCCATGAAGGACAAAAAAAAGGACGAAACCAAGAATTCAAACAAGAGAAAAAGAATTGAGTTCTTAATAACGACCACAAAGACCATAGCCTATAAAGAAGTCCTTACCATTTTGGACCACAAAGATCATAGTCTATAAGGAAGTCCTAACCATTTGAACTCGCTAGACTAGATATGAGCAGATTAATTCATAATTAAATATAACCAAACTTGTTATGCAACTCGATGGATTTTTGAGTAAAATTTGGATTATGCTGACATATATTTTATAAAAATATGATTTTTTTTCCCGGCATTTTACTAGTATACCTAATACTTTAAAATTTCTTCAAACATTACCCAATGTGGTCAATAATGGTAATGTGCCAATATCTGTTAATTCTAATGCACGTCGACTATGCTTAGGACCGCTTCGTTGACAAGGGTGTGGGCGCACTATGGTCTCCTCTAGGTAAACTCTGCTTCTTGCCTCGCAACGTGTCATAAATGAGTCGTCCCCATCTAATGTCCATGAGCATGTCGACTAGCACAGAGCACAACACATTTTTTAGAAATGGGGATTTCAAGTTTCGGCCTCTACATTGAAACGATGCACATAGTTGCTTTATTACAAAGTTTTAGGTATCAAGTTTCCAAATAATGGGTCGCTCGAAATAGCAACATGAATAAGCCACAAAATGAAACGTACATAATGCCTTTATACATTTTCTATTCTCTTAGAGCATCTCCAACCGGAGGCCCCAAACCCACCCCAAAAGTTGGGGCGGACAGCCCGGACAGGGTTTGGGCTAATAACCACAACCCAAAGGAGACCATCAAAGCCACCCCAAACGTCCGGGTTGTCCGGCACACCCCAAACCCAGCCCATACGTAGAGAGGGTTTGTGGACAAGCCGCCACATCGGACGCGGGCTGATACGTCCATTTTGCATCACTATTTTATATCATAATTTATTGTTATTCATTGATATATTTCGTATTTGGAGATGATAATTATGTTATTTCATCTATTTTGCATGTTTGATGATCATTGGAGGATGGAACTCCGGAGTCTGAATTCTGCTAGAAACTGGAAAATAATATTTTGCCAGATCACTGAGGAGGCCAAAAGGGCAGCCCTAGGTGGGGCCCATAGGGCCCACACCATGCCATGGCGTGGCAAGGAGTCTGGCCGCACGAGCAGGTGGTGGGGCCACCCTGGCCCACCTTTGGTTGTGCCCCTTCGCGTACTTGAAGCCCCCGGAAACGTAAGACCCGTACGGTGTTCAGAATTCCTCTCCGCCGCCACCACGAGTCGGAGAAGACGGAGAGAGAAAAGCTCTCCGACATGTTGTGTTGCCGCCGGGGAAATTCCTTCCCGGAGGGGGAAAATCGTCGCTATCGTCACCACGATTTCCTCCTCCGGGAGGGAGATGGTGGTGTTGGCGATGGTGATGGAGAGCAACGCAGCCTGCCGGAGAGCTTTTCTCTCTATGTCTTCTCCGCCTCGTGGTGGCGGCGGAGATGGTTTTTGGACACCGTACGTGTGTTAGGTCTTCGGGGGGATGAAGTACGCGAAAGGGCACGGCCAGAGGTGGGCCAGGGCGGCCCCACCTGGTGCTCACGTGGCAGACTTGGGAACCGCGCCGGCAGGTGGTGTGGGCCCCCTGCGCCCCACCCCAGGCTCCCCTTTTGGCCTCCTACATGATCTCGTGAGAAAATAATTCCTATGTGTTTGTTTTGTTCTTCTTGTTTTCGTAAATATTGTATCTCGATGACGCTTTTTCAACAGAATTCAGACTTCGGAGTTCCACCCCCAAAGATCTTCAATCATGCAAAATAGATGAAATAACATAAGTATCATCTCTAAATACGAAATATATCAATGAATAGCAGTATTATGATATAAAATAGTGATGCAAAATGGACGTATCAACTCCCCCCAAGCTTAGACCTCGCTTGTCCCCAAGCAAAAGCTGAACTCGGTAAACATGACCACAGGTTTATGGCGTGAAGTGTCGATATAAAATATACGGACAAGAAGCATCACATGTATAAATGCATAAGTCATCTTAGATATTAACTCCGTTCATGTATAAAACAACTTGTAACAAGTAGAGGAAAACCACAATAAAGTACATAGAGAAAACCATAGTTGGTGTTGGCAAACTTAGTCCTTGGTCAGAGAACAATGAGCAATTGAGCTTAGTTTATAAAACAACCCTCTTTGTTGGTTGATAACTCCAAAAATCAATTCATTAGATGCCAACAATGTTCTAAGTAAGAAAGAATGAAAGACATGATTAAAAATACTAATGTATAAATGGTTGAATCACAATCAACTCAAATGACTGCTTAAGATAGACGGAAATAGGCTTACTGACTCAACATAAAGTAAAAGATAAGCCGTTCACAGAGGGAAGCAGAGATACAAGTATGTGCTAGAGCTTTTGGTTTTATAGCTTTTCGAAATCACATACAAAGCATAAAATGAGTTTTGAGCGGTGTTTGTCTTTGTCAACGATTTGTAATAGACTTCTTGTCATCTTCCATACTAAGCAAGTTAGGGGTGGTTCCGATTAATTTTTAAATCATTTTTTTCTCTTTACTTTCACAGCCATGACACTCCTCCCCACCTTTCTAACATAACCATGGCTAGCCGAATCCTCGGGTGTCCACCAATCAATCTCAAACCATGGAGGAGTGCCTATATTTTTGAAAAACTCAACCTTTGATATATATAATGGTCTGACCACCCCTTTGCAATATTAATGACGAGCAGATGTAGCATGTAAGTCATGTGTTACTTAATTAGTATGCAAGATAACAAACCCAACTATTATTTCCTCATGAGCTAGTGAACATTGACACAAATAAGGGATAATTTTGAATAAAGATAGCACAAGAAGTATTTACTTTGAGTGGCGCAAAATACCACATAGTAGGTAGATATGATTGACACAAAAGGCAAAGGTTTTGGTTCAAGGTTTGGATGTATGAGAAGCATTCCCTCTCGATACTGGTCATTGGCTAGCAAGGTTGGGTAGCAAGCATAAGAGTTTATGGATACAAACAAACATACATGTAGTAAAGACAATCATGCAATTCTTACTTGAAGGCACACACAATTTTAAGTTGTGAATACTAAGCTTTATCATCTACAAGTGAGAAAGATCCATGAATGCTATATTCTACATGTAATTATTTTTCCTCTTAAGTATCAAAGTATTGTAGCTACTGACCATTGCTAAGTTTGCCAAAGCCAAAAGATTTACTATATGTTCCCAAGGTAATTACCAATACTAAATGACAAGATCAATCATAAATGATAAAAGTTGCAAACTAAAATAAAGTGTGCAGAAAATAAATGATAACACTTCTCATTAATATTCCATAACGGCAACTCACACCAAGGGATACATAGATAACCAACTAAAAGAGAGATACTTCCACATTGCAAACCATCATATAAGATAACTTCCCTACTCATGATATGACACTACTAAAAAGGTAAAAGATGAAACATAATCGTGATACAGCGACACTCCCCCCAAGCTTGGAACAAGCTAAGGGAGATGCCAATACTGATGATGAATTACTCCTTCGATGGTGATGGTGGAACGACTTGAAGTGGGGTAAGGTAACGCTCCAGCATCTTGCGGAGCCTGTTGTTCTCCTCTTGAAGTATATCCACTTCCCTCCTAAGGACGCGGTACTGCTCGCAAAACTGATCCGTGACTCAGAGAGCTTCGGTTGCATCTAGAAAAGAGCTAAGATCCGGAACAGGTGGTATTGCTCCATGCAGGTTATGAGAAAAAGCATGTTGGGCGTTAATTGATCCCACAAAGGTGGGCTTGCTGGTCCCCGTCCTTGCATGATTTCTCTTGGCCGCTTGCATCTTCTTCACCGCCTCCATGATGCGATCGTCCATGTCCTTGCGCCTAGCCTTCACCTTCTCATCGTCCACCCATCCAACAAAAGACCCTTGATCAAGATCTTGAAGGAGTTGGCGTTGGCGATGAAGTGTGTAGTATTTGGAGCAAGATCCCTGAGACGACATCTGGACAGAAACAGCTCGAAACAAGAACACGTCGAAAACACGATATACGGACCTTGGGGGCTCCGGGTGAATATATAGCAAAAATTTACGAAATAAAAGGAAGGCAATAGGGCAAAACCGAGTATGAGAGGAGTTCTGAGGGCTCCCCATCTGGTGCTCGCGCGGCCAGGAAGGAGCCCGCGCCACCACCAGGTGTGGGCGCCTCGGACTTCATGTCCTGCTCGTTTTCGTTTCGTACTTTTCCATATTTTCTAAAAATAAATAATAGATATGCCAAAATTACATTCGTGACCTTTTTCTTACCAAAACTGTACCTTTTCGAAATCAGGTTTTGCAGACTCAGAAATATTTTTCTTAATATAATTTTCTGAAGTAATTGCTTGAATTATATCAACATATTCATTATAAGAATCTCCAAAAATATAATGCTTGAGTCTTTGTCCATTTACCACTTGTGTAGAGCCATCCTTGAGCGAAGCAATTTTTATCGCACCCGAACGAAACACCTCCACAATGACATATGGTCCTTCCCACTTGGAGAGTAATTTTCCTACAAATAATCTAAGACGAGAGCTATACAATAGAACTTTCTCACCAACATGAAACTCTCTCTCTTAAGGATTCTCTTATCATGCCATCTTTTAACTTTTTCTTTAAATAATTTAGCTCTATCAACTTCAGCTTTGTAAGGCATTTTCTCAATTGCCTCCACTTTAGCTCTATCAACTTCAATACCTCTTTAAGAAATTTTATGTCCAAGAACAATCCCTTGATTAAACATAAAATGGCATTTATCCCAATTAAGAACAAGGTTAGTTTCTTCACATCTCTGTAAAACTTTATCAAGGTTGTGCAAGCAATTATCAAAAGAAGTGCCATAGACGGAGAAATCGTCCATGAATACCTCCACAATTTTCTCACAAAAACCATGAAAGACATACATCTTTGAAAAGTAGCAGGAGCATTACATGATCCAAAAGGCATACGTCTATAAGCATAAGTATCATAAGGACAAGTAAATGTGGTTTTCTCTTGATTTTCAGTTTTAACAGCAATTTGAGAGAAACCAGAATAACCATCAAAAAAACAAAAAATGAGTTTTATTGGCTAATCTCTCCAACATTTGATCAATGAAATGTAATGGATAATGATCTTTCTTGGTAAATTTATTAACCTTTCTAAAATCAATGCACATTCTATAACCAACAACTACTCTTTGCGGAATCAACTCATCATGATCATTAGGTACAACAGTAATTCCACCTTTCGTAGGGACACAATGCACAAGACTAACCCATCTACTATCAACAGTAGGATAAATAATACCAACATCAAGAAGTTTTAATACCTCATTTCTTACCACTTCCTTCATCTTAGGTATTAAAAAACGTTGATGTTCAACAACTGGCTTTGCATCGGGCTCCATATTAATAGAATGCTGACATATAGTAGGAGAAATTCCCTTCAAATCATCAAAAGTAGAACCCATGGCTCCATGGTGTTTCCTTAATATTTCTAACAATCTTTCTTCTTCTTTACCTGAAAGGTTAGCACTAATAGTAACAGGATATATTTTCTTATCATCAAGATGAGCATAATTAAGATTATCAGGCAAAGGTTTTAAATCAAAGACATGATCCTCTTTAGGTGGAAGTGTTTTACCCAAGTCTTCCACTTTTAAATTATGTTTAAGGATAGGTTGACGAAGGAATATGTCCTCAAGTTCATTCCTTTGTTCCATAAAAGTTTCACTCTCATGATCTTCCATAAATTGCTGAATATAATTATTAGGCGCAAGAGCTGTAGAAGCAAGTTGTTCTACTCTAAAATCCTCATTAGGCAATTTGGTTTCATAAGGGGTTTCAGCAAATTTCAAAAAATTAAATTCATATGAATCACCAGCAAATTTAGTAAGGTTTTTCTCTTTCCTACAATCTATAACAACACCCCAAGTATTTAGAAAAGGTCTACCAAAAATAATAAGACAAGTCTTACTAACAGCAAAACCAAGTACAAGAAAATCGGCGGGATATTTAGTCTTACCACATAGAACTTCAACATCTCTAACAATACCAATTGGAGAGATAGTTTCTCTATTAGCAAGTTGAATGACCGCATCAATATCTTCAAGTTGGCTAGGACCAATTTCATGCATAATTTCTTCGTAAAGCTCATAAGGAATAACACTTGAACTTGCACCAATATCACATAAACCATAATAGCAATGATCACCAATTTTAACAGATAACACAAGAACACTAGCCTTTCTTGGCTTTGCAGGATGAGAGGCAACATTAGAAGCATCATCGCAAAATATAATATACTCTTCTCCCACATTTTCAGAAACAAGTTCTTTAAGTATAGCCACAAAAGGTTCAACTTTAATTTGTTCATCAGGTTTTATAGCTTTCTTATCACTTTTATTAATCACACTAGCCATAATAGAATGTTCTTTCACTTTAACAGGAAAATAAATTTTATCAATATAAGGCTCAGGAATGATATGATCAACAATATTAACTTCAATGCTTTTAGCTAAAGGAGCAATAGGTTTATCTTTATAATGTTCATGATATTTTTCAAACCCCTTCTTGGGCGAACCGAAATAGCAAGCAAATGATTTATAATAATTTACAACAACTTGAGAGTCAGGACCATAAGCACTATTAATATTTTGAAATGCATCAGTATCCATGAAAGTTTTAATGCATTCAAAATCATATTTTATACCTGACTCACTACCTTTGTCGTTCTTCCATGCTTTAGTATTTTCTTCAATACGATCAAGAAGATCCCATTTAAACTCCTTCTTATTACGAGTGAATGAACCAGCACAAGAAGTATCCAATAATGTTTTATCTTTAAATGAGAGTCTTGCATAGAAGTTATCAACAATAATATTACCAGGAAGCTCATGAATGGGACATTTGAGCATTAATGCCTTCAATCTCCCCCAAGCTTGGGCAATACTTTCTCCATCATGAGGCCAGAAGTTATATATAGAATTCCGATCTTGGTGAATTTCACTTGGAGGATAAAATTTAGAATAAAAGAGAGGTACAATTTCCTCCCATCCAAGAGAATCCCCGTTCTTCAGCAGTTTATACCAATACGCAACTCTCCCACTAAGTGATATGGAGAATCTTCGTCCATTGTAATACATGCACACTTGAACAACTCGCATAATTCATGTAAATACATCAAATGATCACCGGGGTGGACAGTTCCATCCCCAACATAGCGGTTATTCATAACACGTTCAATAATTTTCATAGGTATTTTAAATAGCACAATATAATCAAGTGGTGCCTCAGGTTCTTCCTCAGCAGTGGTAGCAGACTTCCCAAACGGAAAAACAACATTTCCTCTCTCTCCATTATTAAGCAAATAAAGAGACAGAAATAAAAACAACACTTACAGTTGAAGTTTTCCTTACCAATTCCTCTTACCAACAACGCTTCACTCCCTGGCAACGACGCCAGAAAATAGTCTTGATGACCCACAAGTATAGGGGGTGTATCGCAGTACTTTCGATAAATAAGAGTGTCAAACCCAACGAGGAGCAGAAGGTGTTGACAAGTGGTTTTGATGAGGATTTCTCTGTAAACACTAGCAGACAAGTTTTCAGTAGACTTTGATATAACAGATAAATAAAGTGCGAGTAAATAGAGCGCGGAAAATATAATTGCAGCAAGTGGGTCAATCCTTTTGAGAGAAAAGGACAAGCCGGTTTGTTTACTTATGATGACTAAACGTTCTTGAGAAAAGTGTCATGTGAACGTCGACTACATGACACTTCACCTTTATGGGCATAGGGGAATGCATCGTGTACTCAGTTATTAATTGTGGGGTTGCCGGAGTGACAGAAACCTAAACCCCCGTTGATATTTTGATGCATGAGGGATAGCAGGATCTTAGAGTTTAAGGCTATGGTTAGATTTATCTTAATTACTTTCTTGTATTTGCGGATGCTTGCAAGGGGTATAATCATAAGTATGTATTAGTCCTAGAAAGGGTGGTGCATTAGCATAGTCACCCACACGACACTTATCTAAAAACTAAATATTAATCATCACTATGAAGCAAAAGCACTAGAAGAATTCCCGTGTGCCGTCAAGAACGTTTGAACGGATAGACGTCGCCTAGAGGGGGGGTGAATAGGCGATTTAAAACTTTTTCCGAGGAGCCGGAATATCCGGTCCAAGAATGACCCGGAAATTCCGAGGAGCCGGAATATCCGGTCCAAGAGTGACCCGGAAATTCCGGTATGCTTGATAAAGGCGGAATAAAACTAGAGGTTTACTTTAACAAGCATACAACCTAGATATATAAACTAGACTCACCTATGTGCACCAACAACTTAATCTAAGCAATACAAGTAACAAGATGATAGCAAGATATATGACTTCAAGCACGAAGTCTATCACAATGTAAAGTGCATAAGTAAAGAGCTCGGGTATAGAAATAACCGAGGCACGCGGAGACGAGGATGTATTCCCGAGTTCCACCCAAAGGTGTACGTCTCGTTTGGAGAGGTGTGCGCAACCACAACAGGTTAGCCGCAACGCCACAAAGGCTCACCTTCTTCTCCTGATGAACTCAACCACAAAAGGTTCGAGTTCACCTTCCACTATTGATCTCCTTTGGGGCGGAGATCGAATCCCGTACAACTCTTGAGGCACACACCCACAACTTAATTGGGGGCTCCCAAGTCTTGAGGCACACACCCACAAATTAATTGGGGGCTCTCAAGTGACCACAAAAGGTCTTGACCACAAAAGGTCTTGGCCACAAAAGGCCGGCCACAAAAGGCGTCTAGGGTCCAAAGACCCAAGAGTAACAAGCTCACAAGTAATACCACCACGAATCCTCGTGGAGGGCTCAAACCGATGCAAATGCAATGGCAAGAGCACACGAAGTGCTCAAGTCCTTCACTCTCAAATTCCAACACAACAACAAATGTTTATGGGGGAATAAGAGAGGAAGAACAAAGGAAACCACAAAGGAGTCAAATCCTTCACTCACAAATCCCACCAAAAGCAACTAATGCTTATGGGGGGAGAAGAGAGGAAGAACAAAGAGGAAGAACCACAAAGGAACTCCAAGAACTAGATCCACTAAGTTCCCCTCACTTAGAGGAGAGAAGGATTGGTAGGATTGTAGGATTGTAGATCTAGATCTCCTCTCAACTTTCTCTAAAGAATATGGAAGATTCAATGGAGGGATTGAGAGGGAAGTGAGCTTTCCAAGGTCAACAATGGAGTAGGAGAGAGGGAAAAGTCGTGCTGACTTGGATTGGCTGAGGAGGAAGAAGGGGAGGGGTATTTATACCCCTCCAGGAAATATAGCCGTTGGCTGTCTCGACACTCGGAAATTCCGGTATAAGTGAGAGTCGGAAATTCCGGTCATCCGGAAATTCCGGTCTAAGAGAGACTCGGAAATTCCGGTCACCCGGAAATTCCGAGTCCATGAAATTTCCGAGCTGAAATTCCGGCTGGAGTCAGAAGCAAAACCAAACTTTTCCTTAGCCATTTCTGAAGGACTTTTCTGGGGGCACTCGGAAATTCCGGTAGACGGAACTTTCCGAGCACAATTTCCGACTGGAGTCAGAACCCTTTTTCTCCTTTTCTTAGCCGTTTTCTTGGATGAGTTGGGGAACCGGAAATTCCGGTAGATCGGAATATCCGACCCCAATAATCGGAATCAGCAAAAACACCGAAAAGAAAACTGCTATAACTTTTGCAAATGAACTCCAAATGAGGTGAGACCAATTTTGTTGGAAAGATAGCGACGATGACTACCCAACAAAATCTCCATAAAATATTGTTGGAAAGATAGCGACGATGAGGTGAGACCAATTTTGTTGAAATATTGCATCCCATAAATAGAGTAAAATCTCCACACATGGCAAGGTGTGGGACTTTTCTCAAGGAAGAACCGGCAATATTTCCGCCACCGAAAACGCAACAAGTTGTCCAAAGTAAAACCGATTTCGATGAACTAGAGCTTGACATGGAGATGAACCAAGCTCTAACTCCTCACCAACATAAAAGCCAAATAAGAACCAAGAAACATGATATGCCAAGTATGCAAAGGTTTGAGCTCTCCACAACGATGCGATCAAGTTACTAACTTGAGAGCCCCTCTTGATAGTACGCCTATCTATCCTATAGCCCTATCAAGATCATACCTTTGCCTTGAGCATTCCACTTGAGTTGGATGATGACTATCTTGATCTCTTCAAGTGGTTCATCTTTCTTGATTGCGCGTCCAAGCACTTGCTTGATGAAGACTTCTCCAAATACTCCCCCATGCTCAAAATGGGAGAGACTCGCTAAGCTTCGTCTTTATGTATCCATTGCAAGCACCAAGCATGGGATCTTTTCGAGAAAGCTTCTCTTGGTCTTGCACAACTCATCTTTTCTTCACTAAGAAGATGTCTTGAATCTTCAAGACATGCTTGCAATAAGCTTCACTCAACACATGAGCTTCAAGAGTTCAACAGATGAACTCCACCATTCCATGGATAAGATCTATAGGGATATCTCAATGCAAACATTAGTCCATAGAGATTGTCATTCAATTACCAAAACCACACATGAGGGAAAATGTTCTTTCAGATAGTTGATTTGGTGATGGCTTCATTGCCACCACAGTTTGACAATTTTGTTGTCAATTACAATGTGTCACCCGAAAAGTGGGACATTGAAAAGACCATCGCCATGTTGTCTCAAGAAGAAAGGCTGAAGTCCCAAAATGAGTGCTCTTTGAACAACGTGAAGGACAACAAGAATAGGAGTTACAATGGTTCTCCTTCAAAGCCGTATGGCAAAGGTTCTCATCAGTATAAGCCATATGGTAAAGGGCATCAGAAGTATGAGAACCAGCTTCCAGTGGACAAAGACACATGCCTCCACTGCAAGAAGAAAGGACATTACAAGAAAGATTGCCCTGATTGGCTCAAGAGAATAATGGCAAAGAAAGGTATAGTCACAATTTTTTTTTGTAAATGAATCCCTGTATACATAGTTTTCAAAATCTACTTGGTGGATTGACTCACGTGCAACTGTTCATGTTGCAAATTCTTTACAGGGATTCCATTCGACAAGGACTTTGCAAAGAAGCGAAAGACATATTGAAGTCGCAAATGGAGTTCAAGCAGAAGTTGCGCGTCCAAGCACTTGCTTGATGAAGACTTCTCCAAATACCCCCCCCCCCCCCCCATGCTCACAATGGGAGAGTCTCGCTTAGCTTCATCTTCATGTATCCATTGCAAGCACCAAGCATAGGATTTTTTCGAGAAAGCTTCTCTTGGTCTTGCACAACTCATCTTTTCTTCACTAAGATGATGTCTTGAATCTTCAATACATTCTTGCAATAAGCTTCACTCAACACATAAGCTTCAAGAGTCCAACACATGAACTCCACAATTCCATGGACATGATCTATAATGATATCTCAATGTAAACATTAGTCCATAGAGATTGTCATTCAATTACCAAAACCACACATGAGGGAAAATGCTCTTTCAACGTTTGGTCGTCATAAGTAAACAAACCGGCTTGTCCTCTGCTCTCAAAAGGATTGGACCACTCGCTGCAATTATAATTGTCGCGCTCTATTTACTCGCACGTTATTTATTTGTCATATCAAAATCTGCTGAAAACTTGTTTGGTAGTATTTACAGTGAAATCCTCATCAAAACTGCTTGTCAGCACCTTCTGCTCCTTGTTGGGTTCGACACTCTTATTTATTGAAAGTACTGTAATACACGCCCTATACTTGTGTGTCATCACGGCCCAACATGACCCACATATATCCGAAAATTCCCCACCCATGTCGGAACCCTAGCTCTCACTCTCCTCCGATCCCCTTTCCACTTCACTCCATTTACACTCTTCTCCGTCCACACCTTGCCAATGGCGGGCTCCGACAGCGAATCCTCCACCGAGTTGTACTGGTATGCGTTCGCGGAGGCGGAGGAGGAGATTGGCAGTTTTGTCGCCGCCGCCGCGTCCGACGAGGTGCTGCGCAGGTTCGCCTCCGCCGAAGCTGGAGAGTGAAGCGGGGGGGGGGGAGGGGTCCGCCGTTGCCTTCGCCGTCACGGAAGGCAACAACGTGACGTAGCGGAGGCCACCGCCCGGGCTCTCCATGATCTGTGAGACCTCATGTCGGTCCTGTTTGAGCGTGTCTCCGCTCCGGTGTGTCGGATGACCTGTGTCCGATTTAATTACTTTGTTCAACTATGTTTGTGGATGTTGGAACTATGCTTATTTGTATGATGTTTGAACGTAGTTTGGGGGCCAGATTTGGGGGCTCCGCTTGGAGATGCTCTTAGTGAGTCTGCGGCCGCTCTAGTTGTAGGTAGCCATGCATCGCTGGTCTGCACGTAGAAGGAAGGACCACACATGAATCCATTATGCTCGCTCTATGCATGACCTGTAGAAAAGTCGCATTTCTGCCATGGACAGTGCTTTATCAGGGTAGCATGGCGAGCCGGCTCCCTCCTTTAGCGCATTGCCGCTCCCCACTCTGCTGGCAAGGCCGTTGGAGGGGAAGGATAGATAGGTCGAGAGGACACGAGAGACTCTCGACAGATAGAAGCAAAAGAATACGAGGGGCTATATTATTTGTTCACGTCTGCCAAATTTATTCAACACGAATTTTTAATCCCTCGTCAACAAGAACCACAATTTATTAAGTTGATTTTTCTTATATACATTTGATAGCAATGGTACAAGTCATGTGTTTGTACATGGATGTATTTGTGGTGAAATATAGGAGTTATACGTCGTTTGCTTTATCCAAGGAATGCGGTAGGGGAGGCTCTACAACGGGTTTTGATAATTTTAATAACAAAAAATTAAATTTACGTCCATGAATAGGTGTGTTTGAGCTGTACATCCACTTTCCTAACCAATTCAATTGAGGTAGACTCACTTCTCTTCATCCACATCTACTATTCAAATGTATAATCAAAATAATTATTCCCTCCTATCCAAAATAAGTGTCGCCTTCAAAACTACCCCTTAGCATAAATCGGAAGTGGTAGATAGGTAATGTGAAGAAGAAATAATTACATACTGGATAGGCGTGGCGAGATAGATATATCTCCAACCATTTTCATAGCAATCCACATGGTATTCTTCGTATCTTTCGGACAACTGCACCTTCTGTCTGCGCAAATCTTTCTCAGTTACTCCCCATGTGTCTTTTTCTTGTTCATTCAAAACTTTCAAAAGTTCCCCGTAAAAAAAGAACTTTTAAAGCAACCCAAACACAAACCAAGAAATGATGCTGCTACACTACGCACATGGTGACCATACGGTCCGTGTGGTAAACTGGTAACACAACATACATGTTGGACCCCCATTATTCGGAAGTGAAAGTGAAAAGAAAAACCGCACGGGAGAGGACAGGTGGTAAGGACTACTGCATTTATTAGCAGCAACGAAGAAGGAAATACAGCAACCATACTTTCTTGGTGTCCAAACGCTTTCACCAAAAGTAGCGGGACACCAAGGCGTGGAATTGAGCACTAAGGCAGAAACTGTACCTCTATACAACGGTACTCCGTTTTAAACTTATGAAAACGTCGACTTTATAGATGTCTTAACCAGTGTTTCAAGAAATTGAAAACAATAAATATGTCTACACTATTTAAATATTTAAGTTATATACGTGGGAAAACTCGGATATTGATGGCAACACTTAGTTTAGTTGCCGCATGGCTACCTCTTGTATTATGTTGTCTCCGTTCCGAAATGTGACGTAATTTTAGTCAAATTGGGAATAATACAATCACATATATATATATCACCGGAGGAGACGCCTTAACCCCAACCCGCACCCCGTCCTTCCCATCTTTTTCTACATCGCCGCTTCACCTTCTCTCGCTCGTCTACCACTCCACTATTGTTAACCCGCCTCGCTCACTATTCCTCCTCCGATGCCTCTTTTCTCACTCTAAACTTGACACCTATCATCATATATAGCAGATGTATCATCATGGACCTGCCTCATCAACCCTATCTATCCATCTTTGTCACAGCCGATAGCCATCTTAGGGTGATATCCATTTTAAAATCAAACTAACATAGCAACAAGATTTTTCAGACTTCTTAAAAATAATTACATCTCAAAATAGTGAACCTAAGTAACATGCTACGTGAAGCAGTCACATAAGCCAACTCATCTACGCAATGTATTTTTCAGTGATACAAAGCCTATAAACCTAGTGTATTTCATAAAACTAAAATTCTAATTGATATAGGTTGACACAATTGATTGGCGTATAATAGGGAATTACCATACTGATTTTCTCCTAGTTTCAAATCGCATGTAATGTTATGCAAAAGACTGAGTGTTTAATGGCCTTACTTGGCTATGGCCCGGTCTTTAAGAAAGAATCAAGTTCAAATATAGCCCATTACTTGTCTTATGATGGAGTAGTTATTGTCTTCAATCCAATCGCCCATGTCTTCAGTTTGGCCCACGTTCTACCATTGTATCGCTCTGTTACAGGCTAGTTCTGTCTTACGTAATCTAGTTTTTTTATATAGAACTATTATTCTGGTGTGCTCTGGTTCTTGTTACATAAGTTTACTGTCTTTGGACTACAAGATCAAACCAAATAGTAGAACAGGGTCTCATAAATAATGTTCAACAAATTGGGATTCATTTAGCAACCGATTTTTATCTTCCGTTTGAACTCATTTCCATAATTCTTCTAGTTTCTCATAAGCCTCGTGGCCAGTAGGCAATGATCTTTCTGTACATGCCAGATCATGAATTAGTAACTGCATCCAATCTCCGAAAAGTCTTTTTTGGAATAAGATTTCTCACATCTAGAATTGAAGCCATTTGACTCTATTCGAATCTCGAGGGTACCCCACCCAGTCTTGAATGAGGTTATTGTTCACATCGAGCTTGTCTGTATCCTAATAAAATCAGACTACAAACAAAAAATCAGACAAAATACGAAGTCTCAAGCAAATTATAAAATTTTAGAAGAATTGATTCAATTTATTTTTTGTGGTAGCCGAACTTCGTCCACCAGGAAAGCCATTTTTTCATTGGATTGGGAACACGGGTAGCGAGAATTCGGATCTTGAAAACGGGACTGAACTGAATCCGACTTCTTGGTAGCCCAGTGGCTTTTGGTCCCCATCGGAAAGTTTTCCTTTCTCTCCAAGAATTTCAATAGGAGAAGATGCTGGTCTAGCTTTTACGTTCTAATCCCTTTTGAAAGAGCTAGAGCAGAAGAAAAGTAAGCGAGCACAGAAAAAGGGATGCTTGAAAGCAAATGAAGCCAATTCGAACCTCCGATCGATCATTCTACTGTTTTTTCAATAGAAAACCTTATCCAACCTGCTGCTTTGAGTTGATGGAAAGAAAGCTATCTCCTTATTCATTCTAGTTAGCAAATACGATTCTTGTTTGGCCTCGCGTGGCATGTCCTTTTTTCCTTGAAGAGAAGTGCACTTATGCATGGGATAAGATGCATTGAATCTAAAACCAAGAGATTGACATGGAATTTGCGCCACCAACCAAACTAGAAACCTTGTAGACCACAATGCAAGACGCGGACATCATGCACACCATTATAGTTCTTATGTATGAGACATGATAGTACCATTGTGTTTGTGTTACGTTGGTGCTTTTGCATGACTACAACAGGTAAATCTGTACAACAAAACATAACGAAGGCAAAGCAAAAGCAATATTAACTTTGAATCGTGACAAAATATGAACCTTCATTGACATCATGTTTTTGCTACACTCGTTCTTGAATTGTATGTGTTACCGGAAATCCATACACATATTGATCTCCACTCAG
This sequence comes from Poa annua, assembly GCA_026929855.1. Classification (NCBI taxonomy): domain Eukaryota; kingdom Viridiplantae; phylum Streptophyta; class Magnoliopsida; order Poales; family Poaceae; genus Poa; species Poa annua. The sequence continues at coordinate 26,886,816 of CM049428.1, read as the reverse complement.
TTTTATCCTATATGGTGGGTGCCTATGATCTATACAGTCAAAGCAGTTACAACTGAGATCAAATAGGGTGTGTATCTCATATTCAACAACAAAAGTACACGAGCAGATGAAGACAAATGAGAGCAACGTGATAGAGAAGGTCCCAATATGAAAATCAAGGATGAAGACCCTCGAGTTCATTGGTTCTCCATGGTATTTAACTGGATCACCATAAAATAATATAAGTGCTTCAAAAGATAAATCCTGATGATACATTTTTAAATTGTACACACAAATCCATAAAGCTCATACTTTACATCACATATTTTTTTTTGAAAGGTACTCCACATATCTTAAGAAGCTGAAAATAGTACATAAATAATTACTAGTAAAAAGTTGGAATTAAACTGGAAAATATCCAAGAGCATTAGTTAACCAATTTTAGAATCACAAAACAATTCATCGCGTGAGCAAACAATTCAATTGGATACATTATTGACATTAAAGTTGTTCAAAAGAGAATTCGAGTAAGAACATCGTGCTAGTAATTTTTTTTTGAAAATAACTCATTAGGATAAATTAAGTCATGGAAAACATCAAAAAATAATAGCGTTAAAATCACCCAAAAAATAAACAAGAACAAAATAAGAAATTATTCATTACGATAAATCAAGGAGAAAAACTATAAAAAACAATCACGGCAGGACACGCGGTTTCGTAAAAAGCAAGCAAGAACAAAATCAGAAATAATTTAATAGGACAAATTAATCATATTAAAAACCATACGTAAAATAGATTCTGGTTACGAGACTGTCACCTGGTCACACTTCAAACCACATTTTATGACTAAACCATCATAATTACTTTATAAACCCTCCTTATTCCCAAACGAGTCAAATGCACTAATTTTCAAAAACAAAGAGTCGTGCTATGCGTACGATAATTTTTATACAATCACCGTATCATTAGAAGCACAAAATACACCTATGATTTGCATGTCGGACAAGAATCAGACACAATGTGTCATCAAACCTCCTAAGAAACAAGGACAACAATTTAGTTCTCTAGTTTATATGTTCGCGGATCAATAGTAAATTCATATAACCGGTTATAAGATTTTAAGAATACATTCTTTTACACGCGCGCAAAATTTATAAAGAAAATAATATTTTTATGTCCGAAGACTAAAAGTGGAAAACACAAAACACTCTTTTAAAAGCCCCAAATTGTTTTTCATACAATTTGGCGGAAAATAAAATAGCATATATGCATCATCAAAAAATTCATACTTTGAGGCACGAGCACGTGCTCCATCTGAATTTGCAACTACGAGTCGTCCTCTCCAAGGCACCCCCAAGCCCAAGCACGAAGATGGAAGCGGCCTCCACCACGGTGGTCACATGCCTGCCGGAGAGGAAGTACTGCAGCAATGGACAGAGACAAGAACGAGCTGGCAAGCAAGTACTCGGTACTCCTCTGCTCGCAGCAATGGAGAAGAGAGGAAATTTACAACCACCCTTTCTTGATTCCTCTCGCAAGCCTTGCCCGAAACAACACAGACAGTGCAACTACGCAGCCTAGGAAGGACGACGACGACGCCTGTACCACCCAGCTCCGTTGAACACGCCCAGTCCACCGTGCACCGAGCATAATGTCTCTTACATCGAGCGCTCCGCAGTGCACCGGTGCATACACCCAGTCTACCCTCGCGGGCTGCAGCCTTTTGAGCAGATCAGCGGCGTAGTGGGCGTGGATACCTGGGATGGGAGAGAGGCTTCTCTGCGCGGTCGTGGAGCGAAACGACCGCCTACGTAAATTAAACTCCACCCAACACACTGACATCTGGGATCCACAAAATACGGGTCCCAGTGGTCAGTAGGACATAGTAAACAGACCAGATGGTTCGACCCTAGACCCCGCACCCGAGGAAGTGGGTTGGGTGGGGCCAGGCAGCACGGGGCGAGCCTGACGCCGACGCCGCCCGCTCGAGCTCCTCCCGTCCCACGCGTACGGCTAGGATCGACGGACCCACCAAATGGACGGTCGAGATGGGCGCGCCTCATCTCCCCTAGCATTTTACCGTTCTGCCCCTCCCTCCCCGTAGCTACAAGACGGGGCCGGTCCTGGTGCTGGGGGACTAGGGAAGTGTTCGAGGAAGAAGGGGAACAGCACAAGCACAAACCCTCTCCGGTCGCCTCGCTCTCGTCCTGGTAATGGAGAAATCTAGGGTTCTAGATTAGATCGTTCTCTCTCTTCTCAGGGTTTAGATCTCCGCGGTTCTGGGAGGTGGCTCCGTTCGACCGGTTTCGGGGTTCGTTTTCGTGAAGGGGGGTTTCGCTTCGCCGTCTCTTTCTTGGGATTTTTTTTTGTTTTTCATTTTCGGCCGAGGTCATGCATTTGTGTGCATGTTTCCCGGGGCGTTGGATTCGGTTGCCCCCCCGTTCTTGCGTGATTTTCGTGGGGGTTTCGGGACCCTGCCTTGCTATTCATGGTGGAAGCGTTTTTTTAATATCTATATACTCTGCTTCTTCCTCCGGGGTTCGTTCTGTAGGAGTCCTTCCCTTCGTTCTCCTCCTGCTGTTTCTCCTACGCCCTGTTGGTGCGTCATATTCATTGTAGGGTTTGTAGTATTGCAAGTTTGTGCGTCAGAGCTCTGTTTCTTTTGTTCCGAAAAGAAGAAGTTTTAGGGGTTCTTCTTCAGGAAAAAAAGATGTCTTGAGGGTTTTGTAGAGGTTTCTTGTGGGTGCTGATTTCCCATCTGCTGGAAAATACTATTTTTTCCCGTTCGTTCCATCTCTGCTGGGTACCATCACTCATGTATGTGTAGCGTTTTTAGAGTTGCAGTTTGTGTGTCAGCGGCCTACTTTTTTCCGTAAAAATGCAGTTTTTATGAGTAGTTTCAGGGTAAAAGTTCTTTTTGGTGGGGGGTTTTAAAGAGGTTTTTGTAGGTTTTGATTTCCCATCTACTGCTGAGGAAAAAAAGTACCTTCTTTGGTTCGTTCCATCTTTGCTGGGTACCATCACTGAGTTTTTCATGGGTTCTTGCATGTTAGATGCGGGTTTCCATGGGCACAAGGGAATCATGTCTCATTTCTGCGCCTCCTCTAGATTAAGATCATTTGACCAATTTTTCTTGGGCACCATTCCTTTATCCCTATACTTCACCACCTTTATTGAGTTCTTCACATGTTTATCTGCAGATTACTGCAGAGGCTTGGTTGGTTCGGACCAGGTTCTGTTGCTGATGTAAGTATACTCTGTTCTTATGGTTCTACTGCTTTAATATTTGTATTTTGAGTAGGATGCTATAATTTTTGTACTCTTGTCTAGGACTTACTAGTACATAGTTTCCCTATGTCGTTAATATTGTTGATGTTCGAGAGATTATGTATGTTCTTTTCACCTGTGTGATCCTAGTTTTGAAGTGTGCACCAAAATCTCCCTGAAATATTTCACTTACCAATCACCGGCTTATCCATAATGATGTAGTTACCCTATTAGAGAAATGCTTGCAGGTTGTGTGGTTTTGCTGTTAATTTCTGTTTTCTTTTGTTTGTTTTGAGTATGGACATGCTACCGGGAATAGTTGTGACTTGTGAGTTCATTCATAAATTCTGGAATCAGATGACAAATTAGCTCCCTCACCTTTCAAAGATGCAAACACCGTCTGTAATTCAAGTGTAATCTGACTACAGGTAGTGCCTCATGTAGGACTAACTTTTGATTAAGCAGATGTAGCTAATGTTGCTACAAAATTGATGTACTACTTAATGCATACAGTTTCTAGTTTTTTAGGTTGTGTATGTTCCTTCCTATCAAAGGATTACCAGTCAAAATAGAAGTTTCAGCACGTTGAAAAAGTTTTGGTTCTAGTACCCTGTATTCTGAACTGAAGTAGTTTCTGTTTGTTAGTACCATTCACGTGAATTAGTGCTACCGTTGTTGTTTTATCTCCACAGACTCCTTTGTGGATTGTGGTTTATGTGTATAAGTTATCTGTCTTTCCTTCAAGGAAGGAAGCAATGGCATCTTTGGTGTCTCTCTCTGGATTTGATGCTTTTCCAAATATTTTCCTGTTTAGTTATACAATATCTACTTATAAACCTCCTGAAATTCATAGTTGTTGACTGGCTGATGTACTGTACAGATGGAATCACACGATGGTGTGGCTGATGACTTGCCGCCGCCACCACCCCTGCCACCAAGTGTAGAACCTATTCAAGCTGGGGAGGCTGATGACTTGCCACCACCACCACCTCTGCCGCCAAATGTAGATCCTATCAAAGCTGAGGAAGCAAAGAAGTCGGCGAAACCAAAGAGAGCCCTGGTAGCTCGTCCTGGTTTTGGCAAGAGGGGTAAAGAGATTCAGCTTGTCACCAACCATTTCAAGGTTTCCTTGAAGACCACCGATGAATACTTCCATCACTATTATGTAAGTTTGTTGTTGTTGTCTGTTGTTGTTGAGTTTCTTATGTTACTATCTTATATTACTGTTCCTTCGTTGATTGAATGCAGGTGAATCTGAAGTATGAAGATGATCGGCCTGTTGATGGAAAAGGTGTAGGTAGGAAGGTTATAGACAAACTACATCAGACTTATGCATCGGAGCTGGCCCATAAAGACTTCGCCTATGATGGTGAAAAGAGTCTTTTTACCATTGGTGCTCTACCACAAGTGAACAATGAGTTTGTTGTTGTTCTTGAAGACATTTCAACTGGAAAGTAATCAGCTATCTTTGCTATTTCCATTCCCACTGCTTTTTCCTTATCTAGTATCATCTTTTGTCATTACTGTACCTTGCTCATGTAACTTTCTTGCTTGTAGAACTGCTGCGAATGGAAGCCCAGGAAACGACGGTCCTCCTGGAAGTGACAGGAAACGTGTCAAGAGGCCATATCAGACTAAGACCTTTAAGGTTGAATTGAACTATGCAGCAAAAATACCTATGAGTGCCATTGCAATGGCACTGAAAGGTCAGGAATCTGAGCACACTCAGGAAGCAATTCGGGTTATTGATATCATTTTGAGACAACACTCTGCCAAGCAGTATATTTCTATCTATAATTTCTGACTAATTTATCAATATGTGGCTGCTCCCCATCTGATTCCCTTTGTAACTTTGTTTTTTTGCAGGGGCTGCCTGTTAGTCCGCCAATCATTTTTTCACAATAACCCTTCAAACTTTGTGGACCTCGGTGGGGGGGTGATGGGCTGTAGAGGATTTCATTCTAGCTTCCGAGCCACACAGAGTGGGCTTTCTCTTAATATTGGTATGCTATATTGTGGATGAGCACTTTTTTGTGACCACATGTAAGAGTAGGTAAATGTTGAGTATTTACAAGTACTTCTTACTTGTGCAGATGTTTCCACAACAATGATTGTAAAACCTGGCCCTGTTGTTGATTTCTTACTTGCCAACCAGAAGGTCGATCACCCAAACAAAATTGATTGGGGCAAGGTAAGATTTCTTATCAACTTGCTTATTATGGGAACTGATGACCATGCTTGCATTTATCTTCATCTGTACCATGCCCGACTTTGTAGGCCAAGCGTGCGCTCAAGAATTTAAGGATTAAAACAAGCCCAGCAAACACAGAATACAAAATCGTTGGATTAAGTGACAGGAACTGCCATGAACAAATGTGAGTAATCATGAATATTTGTTTAAATGATTTTTAATTGATCATGTGAACTTGTTACATGGCATCTTCTAGTGTTAATTATCATTTTATGGGAGCAATTTAGATACTATGTCGTGATTCTAATGTAAATTGTAGGTTCTCCTTGAAGCAAAGGAATGGTGGGAATGGTGACCCTGAAGCAATAGAAATATCTGTTTATGATTACTTTGTGAAGAACCGTGGAATTGACCTGAGGTACTCTGGTGATTTTCCCTGTATCAATGTGGGGAAACCAAACCGGCCAACATATTTCCCAATTGAGGTCTGTCTACTTAAATTCCACTGTAATTTCTTGGCTTGTCCATTGCTTGTGCTGTCTCTGATGAATGTTTCTATGTTACCAGCTGTGCTCTCTTGTGCCTTTGCAACGATATACCAAGTCTTTGAGTACCCTACAGCGGTCATCTCTTGTTGAGAAGTCCAGGCAGAAACCCCTGGAAAGGATGAATGTTCTATCTGATGTGAGTGCCTTCTTCATTCTAGGTCAATAGCTGTAGGCATGTCTTCGTAACTGAATTATCAACAATGTTGATTGGCAGGTACTGAAACGCAGCAACTATGACACCGAACCCATGCTGAGTGCATGTGGAATTTCGATAGCTCAAGGCTTTACAAAAGTTGCTGGAAGGGTACTGCTGCCACCCAAGGTAAGTCATAACCTACTACTAAGTATTTCTTTTAGCCCCGTTTGTGATTGTGAGATTCTTATGGATCTGATGGAATCATGTTCAGCTCAAAGCTGGAAATGGCGAAGATATTTTCACCAGAAATGGGCGTTGGAATTTCAATAACAAGGTCAGTCTGTCTTGACCAGTCTGTATTTCCTCTTGACTCCTGCATGTTCCCATCCATAACTTCGCTAGTTCTGCTATTCCAGAAGCTCATTAGAGCGTGCACTGTGGAGAAATGGGCGGTTGTGAACTTTTCAGCTCGGTGTAATGTCAAGGATCTTGTCCGTGACCTTATAAAGTGTGGTGCCATGAAGGGCATTGTAGGTTTTCATTTCACCTAATTACTCATTTTCCCTGAATGTGTTGTTCTCACTTTATTTGATTTTGCAGACTGTAAAAGAGCCGTTTAATGTGTTTGAAGAGAATGGTCAAGTGAGACGTGCCCCTGCTCCAAGAAGGGTAGATGATATGTTTGAGCAAGTGAAGACAAAGCTTCCAGGAGCACCTCAGTTTCTGTTGTGTATTCTTGCCGAGAGGAAGAATTCCGATGTTTATGGTTGGTTCTGTTGTGTGTTCTAGAAGTTCTAATGCTTATTGTTGGTTCTAGAAGTTAATCCAGCTCTTTTCTTTAATAGGTCCTTGGAAGAGAAAATGCCTCTCTGAGTTTGGGATTGTCACTCAATGTGTGGCCCCAACAAGGGTCAATGACCAATATCTGACAAATGTTCTGCTGAAGATTAATGCAAAGGTTTGTTCATCCTCCCCTCTAGGTCTTGTTGAATGCATTGCTTACAGTTGCATTTGATTCTTCCTTGTTTATCTATCAGCTTGGTGGGATGAATTCCTTGTTGCAAATTGAAACAACCCCCTCTATCCCTCTTGTATCAAATGTGCCAACTATCATCCTAGGAATGGATGTGTCCCATGGTTCCCCTGGACAGTCTGATGTACCATCAATTGCAGCAGTAAGTTAACTAAATTTTTGCAAAAGAAAGCTAGTCCCTCTGATCCATATTGATTCACCCACAATTAATATGGATTGGAGGGAGTACTAAATTTCCTCATTATCAGAACCATAGTATACTTCTCTATGGATGTTGCTGTAGTTCCAGTAATATTGTTGTTTGATGTTTGTTCCTGTTATGACTATAGGTTGTTAGTTCTCGTGAATGGCCTCTGGTCTCCAAATACAGGGCCTCAGTGCGTTCTCAATCACCTAAGCTCGAAATGATAGATTCCTTGTTTAAGCCACAAGGAAAAGAGGATGATGGTCTCATTCGGTGAGTTAAAACATGTTCTGTTCCTGTATTAATGATGTCTTCTGTCATGTTTTTTGTCTGAACTCGAATTTGTTCTTTTCTTATTGCTTGTCTGAACTTGAATTGTTTTAGGGAGTGCCTGGTTGACTTCTACGCCAGTTCCGGGAAAAGAAAACCAGATCAGATAATTATATTTAGGTTAGTCTTCCTTCAGCACTCTCTTGAGCAACTGTTTTATTTTAGAATGATGTTGATATCTCTATCCTCATTGTAGGGATGGTGTTAGTGAAAGCCAGTTCAATCAGGTGCTGAACATTGAGCTGGATCAAATAATTGAGGTGCCGTTCATCATCACTTTAGCATTCATGTTCTTGGATGAAATTTGGCATCCGTTCACAGCTGTCTTTGTTATTCTAATCCGTGTAGGCTTGTAAATTCTTGGATGAAACTTGGTCACCGAAGTTCACACTGATTGTTGCCCAGAAAAATCACCACACAAAGTTTTTCATGCCTGGATGTCCTGACAACGTCCCTCCTGGTAATGTACAATGTCCACCATTGGTATTTGATCCTATAATTTGTACTGGGCATCAGTTTTTCCTAATAATATGAATGTTGCATTCTTCAGGCACTGTTGTTGATAACGCAGTCTGCCATCCAAGGAATTATGACTTCTACATGTGCGCCCATGCTGGGATGATAGTAAGTATTCTTTCCCTCCGGTGCACCATGATTGCTTTGTTCAGTGTTCGCCCTGGTGCTGCTTTTGTGTGATATGTGCCTCGGCTTACTAAGTACAACAAAGACTCGCTATAATTTAAGTGACCAGTCTTTAATGCCTGATTGGATAATCTAGCTCATTTTTTCTTAAATGTAGTACCATCACTGATTTAGCTTGATCTATAGTCTACTTTTCACTTCCAGAAGAATTTGTTCATTTTTGTAAGAAAATGTATCTTTTGATATTATAGATCCATGGGCATTTGTAAGTGCATTGTTGACAACAGGTGGGTCCCAAAAATCCCATGCCAATATATTGAACTTGATGAACTTTCATCTCATTGGCAGGGCATTCTTAAATCATCATATTATTTTTGTACAAGTTGAATCTGTATAAAAGTATTATGACTTAATTATTCTTGTTGCCTACTGTTTTCCTTAGTTCACTTTCACTTTCGTCTTGTACTTGACCTAATCCAGCTGTCTGTTCCAGGGGACTACAAGGCCAACCCATTACCATATCCTGCATGATGAGATACACTTCACGGCAGATGACCTGCAGGATCTTGTGCATTCGCTCTCTTATGTCTACCAGAGGAGCACGACAGCCATATCAGTTGGTAAGTTGCTTATATTCTTGCATCTGTCAAGCCATTATTACTCCCAGCATTTTCAAGCAAATCCTGATCTAATTAACATTCGGTTCCTTGCAGTTTCTCCAATCTGCTATGCGCATCTGGCTGCTGCTCAGGTGGCACAGTTTATAAAGTTTGATGAGATGTCTGAGACATCGTCGAGCCAGGGCGGTGGTACCCACACCTCTGCTGGCAGTGTCCCGGTGCAGGAGCTGCCTCGCCTGCACGAGAAGGTCAAGAGCTCGATGTTCTTCTGCTGAGCCAGCCGCCTCTGGGCTGGTGTGTACTTCTGCTTTTTGGTGGTGTTTAGATGGTCAACTGGACATGTGCTAGGTGCCTCGGAACCTTTGAAGCATGTTATGATGCTGCAGTTGAACCTTAGAATTCTGTTAGGATGCTGGTGGTAATCCTTTGAATCATGTTATGATGGCGCTCTTGAACCTTTACTCAATCTAATGTGCTGCTTTTCGGTTTGCTAGCTTGTTTGTTTTCTTTGTATTTTGTGGTCTTATCTGCTGGACGTTTTCACTTGCACTGAATCTGGAGATAGCTTGGTTGCTACTTGGTATAGTTGTGTTTCTGAAAAAAAAAACCTTGCCTGCTTTGATGGTGTGATATGCTTTCTGGGTAGAGCTACAAACTGAGATCTGTCTGGCCTTGATCACTTGAGTTGGTAGTCAGACGGCATTGTTCAGCTTTAGTTCTGGTGTAGGCTGCCAGGCGCAGCGCTCCATTCCTCAGTATGGTGTTATTGTTTGATTGCTCTGTTTTGTTTTGTTTTGTTTTGTTTTGTTTTGTTTGATTGCTCTGTTTTTGTTTTCATCTGCTGGATGTCATAACTTCGGCTGAATCTAGAAATAGTCTGGCAATGGTGGTAATTAAAAATTTCTGCTTAGAAAGGATTCCCGGACTGCCTGTAAACAGGGTGAATTGTTTTCTAGGTTGCTGGCCGTCAAAAATGCCAGGATGGTTTTTAAAGAGAATGTCACTCTTCAACATGTTGTTAAGGCATAGGAGCTGTCCGGGCGGCCGCCGACCTCCCTGCAGAGATTGTCGTGGGGCAAAGTTCTTTGGTCGTGCGGTGTTCCTGAACTACGCTCGTGGGGCCAAGTTCTTTGGTCGTGAGGTGTTCCTGAACTGCGGTGGACTAGCAGTAAAGTCTAACCCTTAAAAGTGGAACAAGGGTTGAGAAATGATAAAAATAAGGGTTGGAAACCCCGTAGAGATTGTCGTGTGCCGGTTAGCTCGTGGGGTAAGTGGGGTAAAGTTCTTTGGTCGTGCGGTGTTCCTAAACTGCGGGGAAAGTTTGTGCTCGCGGGGAAAGTTCTTTGGTCGTAAAGTCTAGCCCTTAAAAGCGGAATAAGGGTTGAGGAATGATAAGAATAAGGGTTGGAAACTGAGATGTAGATTAGTACCCTTAAACTTAATTTATAATAGAATATTTCGTTTTAAGAGTTGGATTTGAGTGCATTGTAACCCTAACCCTTAAAACCCTAACCCTTAAAACTGACATATATGTTTCCTCTCAATTTTCATAAAATAATAATAATTTGAGCACACAATAATTATTCTAGGTATTATTACAACACCAAATAGTAGTTTCAAACACATAATAATCATTCAACTTATTACAACAAGAGTTATTAGAAATTACAACAATTATTCGAATTAAATAGAACATAATGATAGGATCAATGGCGACGCCCATATAACTGTCAATGGTGCTCGCTCGATAAGATCCTTCTGTAGCTGACAATGAGCGTTGACACTCTCAATCTCTCAATGTGTTTATAGAAAAGCTTATAGGCGATTCCTTTCCGTTTGCACTCGGGTTTCAATATTGTCATAGAAACAAGACAAATTCAAACCCCTCTCATCCTCAAAGATCGTGTTGTGTAGAATCACACAACATTTCATAATGTTTACAAGGTTTTTTTTATCCTAAAACCGAGCTGGACCCCGAACTGTAGCAAACCTTGCTTGTAAAATATCAAAAGCTCTCTCAATATCCTTGCGGGCTGACTCTTATGCCTTGGTAAAATTAGCCTCTTTTCTGATTAAGGGCACTTCGTTTTTCTCTTTAATGGACTTGACTAGAGTTGCCCACTCAGGATAAATGCCATCAGTGAGATAGTATCCCATAGAGTACTCATTGTTCATGACTTTGAAGTTGTAAGGTGGAGCATCTTTAGAAACTATTCTAGAAAATAAAGGGGATCTTGCTAGCACATTGATGTCATTGAGTGTTCCCGGTAAATTAAAAAATACATGCCAAATCCGTAAGTTCTCCGATGCTACGGCCTCAAGAACGTAGGATCATGGCTTTTACCACAACACATACCATGCCATGCTTTTGGACAATTTTTTCATGTGCAATGCATGCAATCAAGACTACCAAGCATATGCCCGACCATCCTCTTTTTTCTTTTATCTCCATCAACCTCTTGGTATCTTGCTCATTCGGTGCTCGGAGATATCAATCACCATACAAATGGATGATCATTTTGACAAACCTACGGACGAACTCCGTGGTTGTATCTTGGCCAATGCGAAGATACTCATCCGTATAGTCCGCGGGCACGCCATATGCGATCACCCGCATTGCAGCCGATATCTTTTGGTATGCACTAAAGACCATGGTGCCGGCGGCGTTTCTACGCCGCTTGAAATACTCGGAGTTGGCCTCACAATCCGTGACAATTTTCACAAACAAACTACGACGCATTCGTACCTTCTCCGGAAGAGGCGACGTGGGTATGTCGGTACCTCCGCGAAGTAGTCTTGCATAAATTGTTCGTGCCCGAGACCGCGGTTCCTGTGGATGCAAACGTGACCCATCTGATACCCCCTTCTCTGATCGAGCAGCTTCGCTCGGTCCTCTAGCTCTTGCACGGCGAGGACGACAACCATCATCTCCTCATCGTCGTCTTGAAGCAAATCATCGATGTCCGAATAGTCGGACGAAGATCAACCGGAGCCATCGGTGATGGAATCATCGGTGTACATCTACAAATATTTGAGAAGCTACAAATTAAAACAAGTAAACAAGCAAATTAAAACAAACAAACAAGAAAAATCCATACCTGTGTGGGTCGGCGTCGGTGTCGGGCGGTGACGGAACTCGCGGGCGGAGGCGCGGAAGGGGCATGGCGCGACGCGCGAGCTCAAGGCCGGCCGAGGCGAGGCGGGCGCGAGCTCGAGGCCGGAGCTCGTGGGCGGAGGCGGGGTCGAGCGGAGGCGGGGTCGGGCGGTGACGGGGTCGGCCGTGGCGGGTCGGATGGAGGCGGGGTCGGGCGAGCCGGGGTCAAGCGGAGGCGGGGTCATCGGATCCGGCCGCCGCGTGCTCAGGTGAGCCCGCCCACGGCCTAGCGGCGGCGAATCGGTGGCGGGGCGGAGGCGGAGGAGCTCGCGATGCGAGGGTGCGGCGCGACAGCGGAGGAGCTCGCAAGGCGGGGGCGCGGCAGGTGCGGGCGCGGCGGAGGCGTGCGTGGCTCCGTGCGAAGCGGGGGTGACTGGAGCTGGCGGTGCCACGGCAGCGGCGGCAATGGCGGGGCGGGGTCGCAAGAGGAGAATGCAATTTTCCTCCCGCGCGCGTGCGACGGGCGAGTGCGGGTTGGGGCTATTTTCCCCTCCAACCCTCACCGGTACAGGTTGGGAGGAGGAAACCCGGGTTGACCCTCAATTTTTTATGGGTTTAAGGGTTTGAGGGCTCTGCTAGTTCGCGTTTTGCCACTCGAATCCGTAAAAAAACAATTATTTTTAAGGGTTGACCCTTTTAAGTGCTTTGCTAGGGATGCTCTTAAAAATAACTGCTTTTTACAGATTCGAGAGGGAAAACGCGAACTAGCAGAGCCCATAAACCCTTAAAACCATAAAAATGTTCAAGGGTTGGAGCACAGTTTGTCTTGTCAACCCTTACCTGTAAGGGTTGGGGAGGGCTGCGCAGTGCCAACCCCTACACCTATTCACCTCGCGCGCGGGAGGAAAAAATCCCAACTGCCATCCTCCTTCGTGTGCGCTGCCCATCTCCGCCTCGCCGACGACCGGCGCTCGCCGCCCCGCCGCCATGGAGCACTCGCCGGCGACCGCTCCCTCTACCGCCACGCTACTGACACTTCCGCCCTCCTCCGCCCTCTCGCACAGGACGCTCCCACCGCCCTGCTCGAGCTCGCCCATGGCGTCCATGGCGGCCGGAAGAAGAGTGGAAGCTCGCGGTGCGTGGAATACGAATCCGAGCCGTGGAAGATGGGGAATCAAAGGAGAAGCTCACCGGGGTGTCTCGGTGTTGGTGTTCTTGCACGAGGAGGTTCGGAGGCGACGAATTCCGCGAGGAGGCGCTGGCGGTCGGAGGAAGAAGAAGTGGACGATTGGCTCGCTCCGGCGTGTCCCTGCTCGATTCCTCCTGTGTGTACGAATTGGATGACGAGGCGCACCTCTGGGCATTCTCGGCTTGGCTTGAGGACAAGCGAGGCAACGACGCGGCAACAAGCTCCGGAAGGTGTCGTTCATGGTGTCAACTCTAGCTTGGAGAAGAAAGCGAGGGAGAGATGCGAAGGAATATTCTGTTATAAGGGTTGGATTTGAGGGTACTGATATATGCCCTCTGTTTCCAACCCCTAAAACATCCAATTCTTGACCCTTATTTCGTTTTTAAGGGTTAACCTTTTAAGGGCTCTCCTCTTAAGAGGCATTGACGGCCAGCCCTGGGTGCCCATTTCATCGTTGCACCTTGTTGGTGCCTGAGCGGCTGAGGTCGACATCGAGGCCACTTTGACAGGGTAGCTGACTATAGGGGAGAGGCCGGGTTGAAGTCCCTCCCAAGTCCCACCAATCTCGGGAGAGAATCGATGATGAGGAGTCACCTCAACGCACTCGGTGTACTAGGCTAGTACCATAGTACATCGTTGATGCACTACCCTTCGTAGTGGGTTTCGCTTAGCTTCCACTGGCGCTAGCTCTAAGCGCTTACAACACGCCCGCCGCCTTCTTGGTGTCAACATTGAACCCCAACGTGTTGCTGTTGGTCGTGAGCATGGCCCGTCGTTCAAGTTCTTTCTCCCATGCCTTATCGTTCATCTCGTTTGGTCTCACCTGATACTTGCGAGAGTACTGTGATGGTGGCGTACTGTGATGGTGGCGAGCGAATGGTGACACAAGTGGGCTAGACGGGTACATGGGCGCCAACACACATGAGAGAGTGTAGATGGGGAAGTGGAGATAGGGAAAGTAAAGTAGTTTATGGTAATGTCAATTACAGCACATATCCGCCTCCAAAATCTGATATGTGCGAGAGTTGTCGTGCTCGTCCGACACTCCCACACTGCTTCCTATGGATCAAAGCTGTGGTGGGAGTGTCGGAAATTTTATTGGACCCGTACAACAAAATTGCCACCATTGAAGCATGGTTAGGATGCAAATTCGTGTAGGACACTTCAATAAACTTAACTATTTTTCTATACGTCTTATAAAATAAAACCCTACTAAGTTCATTTATGATTTTCTATCTCAACATGCATGCTATCCACTATTATTATTACAGTCAGCCAATTATCCACGTCGACATATCACTAATGACAATATATATTACATGCAACCTATCCGCGTCATCTATTTTTCATCGATATAATTGTCCACGTCACTCGTTTTTAATCTTCAAATAAAAAAATAACGTCAATTGAATTTAGCCTTTTGACAATTGTGATATATTACATATTTTATGTAAAAAACTTATATTTCATGGGTTTTGTATTCTTTATTTTCATATATATTTTTAAAACAGATTGCCGTTGGAACATGCATGATATATCTGGTTGGGATATATATTGTGAGCACCGATTAAGATGCTTTTTGAAATTTTGCTTGGCCGCTCCCGAGATTTGCAGCAAAACTAGCGTTAGAGCATCTCCAACAGCAGCACGATGCGGCGGCGTGCTAAATTGTTTTTGTGGTGGAATTGTGAATTTGCACCCACAGTTTCTATTTTGCGCTTTTGCTTTAGCAGAAGCGCAATAGTTAGCGTGGCATGGCTATACATTTTTAACTCCATCAGAGGCGCCCAAAATCCCACCGCGCGCCTAGCGGAAACAATATTCACATCAAACATACAAACAAACCGAATTAAACAGACATGAAATAAATCAATAATAAATAGTTTAATTATTTATTACAACACAAGCCAAGCGTTGTCCGTTGGAGGAACTACTCGCTCGCGAGGAACGTGCAAGAGCAAGGGGTGGCGACTGCGCGCAACTCGCCGGAGGAACTGTGCGCTGCGGAATAGAGGCGGAAGTGGCAGAAACAGAGGTGGCGTTGGTGGCGTTGCGGGGCAAAATCGACGTGGTGACTACCTGTCCAGCGGTACATACGGCGACACGCAGGGGACGAGCGGCGGAAGCGCCGACGCCTGGTCTATTCGCGCGCCATGGTCGCCGGCGAAGATGGGGATGGAGGCGCACACGGGAGGAGGTTTTAGATCTGGCGGTTTTTTTTTTTACTATAAGTACGGCAGGCTCATACGAGCCATCCTGAACTATATTTCAGTCAGAGATGCCTATGAAGCTTTGCAGCTTTTACAAGATAGATTCAAATGAACCAGAATTTACAGGGGTACATCGGAAGAGAAATAAAAAGGAAAACACTCCGAGAGAGGGGTCACTCCAAGAGAACTCAGAGACAATTGATTGATGAAAATTTCATCACAATCCAAGCACTTCAATCACAAAGAGAAAAATCAAGACATGACAGCGGGGACCCAGCCACAACACTGCACCGTCGACAAATCGGAGCATGCGCATCCGAGGCCACACAGCACGCCGACACCACCTATGTTGGCGGCATGTCCGAAAGGTCGCACGACAGAGACGATGCCACGACGCATGTGTGATGACGGCTGAGGTCAGGGGGCATCATAGACACACCCACCGCACGCTGGGGTCATCGCCGTGGTAGATAGACAAAGCACCGCCGAGGGCAACCCCAACCCCATCTGGGTTCGATACACCCGAAGGGCAGGCTACTCTACAGCACACATGAAAACCACCCACACCAGACACACCAAGAGCTCCGCCAAGAACCCGACGCGAGGGCATCACAACCGGCAAGGAGAAGCTACCATACCACTGCCACGACTCACCTCCCATCGGGGAGAAAACCGCACCCATGACCGCTGATACGTCTCCAGCGTATCTATAATCTCTTATGTTCCATGCTTATATTATACTACTTATGACATGTTTTACGTGCATTTTATATGGTTTTATACATTTTCTGGAACTAACCTATTAAAAGATGCCACAGTGCCAGTTCCCTGTTTTCTGCAGTTTTTGGTTTCAGAAAAGTAGTTAAGGAAATATTTTCAGAATCGGACGATTTCTATATCAAAGCCCCTATTTTCTTTGGAACGTTCCAGAACACCGAAAAGGAGATGAAAATGATGGCCGAGAGGCCCACACCACCACCAGGCGCGGTTCCCCTCTCTGCCGCGCCTGGGCATGGTGTGGGGCCCTCGGGCCTCCACCGCATTCGCCCTTTCGCCCATATATTGCCCCCGACGAAAAACCCTATAAAAATAAGCCTTTTCCCGAGAAGAGTTCCGCTGCGCCGCCGCCATCGAAGACAAGTTTCGGGGGACAAAAGTCTTTGTTCCGGCACAATGCCGGGACGGGGAATTGCCCCCGGAGCCATCTCCATCAATTCCACCGCTATCTCCATCGCCGTTGCTGACTCCTATGGTGAGGAGTGAGTAGTCTCCCCCGGGGCTGCGGGCTCTTCCAGTAGCTATGTGGTTTATCTTTCTCTCCCATGGTGTGATCTTTATGTGATCATGAACTTTGTAATCTAGTTAAATATGTGATGCTACTTGATGTCTACGCACGTTTCTATTCTTGTAGACAGTGTTGGGTCTCCAAGAGCAGAGGTTTATAGGACAACATCAAGTTTCCCTTAAGTGAATCACCCAAGGTATATCGAACTCAGGGAGGTAGAGGTCAAAGATAACCCTTTCAAGCAACTCAGCAATTAAGATACGAGAAGTCTCTTGTGTCCCCAACACACCCAATACACTTGTCAGATGTATAGGTGCACTAGTTATGTGAAGAGATAGTGAAATACTCGGGACGACTAGCATTAAGCTTGGGATGTTGATACGTCTCCAACGTATCTATAAATTCTTATGTTCAATGCTTATATTATACCACTTATGACATGTTTTATGTGCATTTTATATGGTTTTATGCATTTTCTGAGACTAAGCTATTAACAAGATGTCAAAGTGCCAGTTCCCTGTTTTCTGCTGTACTTAAGGAAATATTCTCGGAATTGGACGATTTCTTTTCCAAAGTCCCTATTTTCTTGGGAACGTTCTAGAACACCGAAAAGGAGACGAAAATGATGGCCGAGGGGCCCACACCACCCCCAGGCGCGGGTCCCTTCTCTGCCGCGCCTGGGCATGGTGTGGGGCCCTCAGGCCTCCACCACCTTCGCCCATATATTGCCCCCCGACAAAAAACCTTAGAAAAATAAGCCTTTTCCCGAGAAGAGTTCCGCTGCGCCGCCGCCATCGAAGACAAGTTTTGGGGACATAAGTCTCTATTCCGGCACCCTGCCGGGACGGGAAATTGCCCCCGGATCCATCTCCATCGACTCCACCGCCATCTCCATCGCCGTTGCTGACTCCTATGATGAGGAGTGAGTAGTCTCCCCCGGGGCTGCGGGCTCTTCTGGTAGCTATGTGGTTTATCTCTCTCTCCCATGGTGTGATCTTTATGTGATCATGAACTTTGTAATCTAGTTGAATATGTGACGCTACTCTCTATCTATTATGCACTCTAGAGGTTACTTTAATATGAACTCCGGGGTTATTCACAGTTGTAACGGTGACAGTGTTTGCACCGTGTGTGATTCCTTTATGACATTGTTGGTGTTAGTTTACTCTGATTTTGAGGGTGCTCTTTCATACGTCTAAAACGTATCTATAATTTCTAATGTTCCATGTTATATTATACCATGTTATTACATGTTTTGTATGCATTTTATATAGTTTTATGCATTTTCTGGGACTAACCTATTAACAAGATGCCATAGTGCCAGTTCCTGTTTTCTGCTGTTTTTGGTTTCAGAAAAGTACTTAAGGAAATATTCTCGGAATTGAACGATTTCTTTTCTAAAGTCAGTTTTTCATCGGGAGTGTTCCAGAAAGCCGAAGAAGAGATGAAGATGGAGACCAAGGCGCCGCCACCTGGTCCAGGCGCGACAGCCTTTCTGGCAGCGCGAGGACCAGGTGTGGGCCCCTTGGGGCTCCTCCGCCTTCGCCCTTTCGCCTACAAATACCCCCAGACTAAAAACCCTAGCACATGTTCATATTTTCCTCCAAGGGTCCCGAGCCGCCGCCGTCGTCAACATCAATTCAGGAGAGATCAGAACTTCTCCCCGGCACCCTGCCGGGAGGGGGAATCGTCCCTGGAGGCCTCTACGTCGCCATGACCGCCTCCGGACTAATGCGTGTGTAGTCTACCCTTGGACTACGGGTGCATAGAAGTAGCTAGATGGTTGTCTTATCCTCTTGTGCTATCATGTTTAGATCTTGTGAGCTGCCTATCATGATCAAGATCACCGTTATGTAATTCTTCATGTTGTGTTTGCTGGGATCCGATGAATATTGAGTACTAAAGTTATTGCTTCATAATATATCATGTGTGTGCTATTTAATGATCTTGCATGCTCTCCGTTTAATCCTTTGTTATAACAAGCCAGTGGGGTTGACACCCTCGCCGTTGATTTGGGACAAAATACTTTGATTGTGTTGTATGCAGGACCCACGTCAACTACACGCCACCAAGAATTTGTGGCGCCATTGACACCCGGGGGAATTCTCATTTCCTACTGGTTCGATAATCTTGGTTTCATAACTGAGGGAAATATTGCTGCTGCACTACTTCACACTTTCCTCTTGGGGTTTCCCAACCACACACCTCTGTGAGCATCAAGAATTTCTGGCGCTGTTGCCGGGAAATTGAGCATTCTGCGAGGGGAGTTTTCACACTTCCAATCTTTTTATTTTTTATTGTCTTGCTTAGTTTATTTTTATTACTGTCTTCTTTTCTTAATATCAAAAATACAAAAAAAATTAGTTACTTCATTACTTTTGTTATTTC
Organism: Poa annua; assembly: GCA_026929855.1. Classification (NCBI taxonomy): domain Eukaryota; kingdom Viridiplantae; phylum Streptophyta; class Magnoliopsida; order Poales; family Poaceae; genus Poa; species Poa annua. Next base: position 26,867,720 of record CM049428.1, on the reverse strand, counting down.
GGTTTGTGCCATTTTATTTTCAGTTTTGTTATTTCGGTTTGTCATTATTTGCATCATCTTTATCATCAAAGATAAAAAATTTATTTAGTTAATCATCATGTCTAGTATATTCCCTGTTACTGTGTCACCCGAAGAATTAATCTTTACTTTTAAACAAGGGAATGAGGAAACTTTTGGAGAGGCTTGGTCTAGAATTTTTGAAACTTATGGTGAAACCGAACCTAAAATGACTTTAAGTTTGCTTCTTAGTAGCTTTTATTTTGGGGTTGTTCTTTGCTATACGTATGCTTTAGATGCTGTAGTGGGAGGACATTTCCTTCAATGTGACGGAGATCAAGCTTTTAATGCAATAAAGAAATTAATCATGTCCTCATCTTCAGCTTATAAATGTGATTCAAGCATTGGTAATATTCATGCTAGATTAAATACTCTTGAGACAAGCATTTCTTTTTAGAAGATGGTTACAATAAGATTCGTGAAAAACTTGACTATGCTCCAATAAACTCTGAACCATCATTGTGTCTCCCTACCTTGAAAATCACTATTGGTGATGAAGTTTTTCTTGCCCGTTGTGATATTATGTCTGAGTTTTGTCTTATGCCTAAATATATTCATGCATCTTTCCTTTGGGAAATTACTAAAGGAGGATAAGCAATAACCCTTACCGATAATACTACTATACAACCCACTGGGGTAGCTGAAAGAGTATTTAAAACACTCCTAGAAAGAATTGTATCCACTGATTACCTTGTCATTGAATGTGCAGGAACATGACAAATCACTATTGGAAGATCCCTGCTGAAACTTTTGGGAGCAATAATTGATGTGGGAAAAGGTACTATGAGCTTCACTACATGTCGTGGAAGTTGGCAAACGTTCCCTACAAACAAAGGTAAGAAAGTTGGTAAGAGAAATAAACGAAGAACAGCTCGTGCTCGCAATGTTGATGCTTCATCTCTTGATAATACTTGAGTTTTAGTTTTTATGCCTAGCTGAAAGGCGTTAAATAAAAGCGCTTATGGGAGACATCCCACTTTTATTTCCTGTTATTTTATTTTTTTTGTATCAAGGACTTGTCCTACCTCTATTAATTCCTTTGTATATTTGTTTTATTGCATTGTTGTGTCAAGTTAAGCCTCTAGTTGAAAGTTGATGCTAAATTTGGATTCCGTCTAACTCTTAACTCTTCACAGAAAAATCTAAAAAATCTGCCCTTTTTTGTTGCGTAATCCTCTGATATATATGCAACTTTCATTAGTTTTGAGTTTTTGGATCTGAGCAAGTTAAGTGCCTAGAAGAAATTTGTCTTTACAGACTGTTATGTTTTTAACAGATTCTGCCATTTATTTTGCAATGCCTCTTTTGCTATTTTGATTGGATCTTTTTATCCTTTGAAGTATCAGTGGCTGTAGCTAATGTCTAGTATCATTGTTAGCAATAGTGTTCCTACATAATATCGTAATTGTTCGTGCACTAACCCTCTAATGAAGTTTACTGTAAGTTTGGTGTGGAGGAAGTTTTCAAAGATCAAGAGAGAAGGATGATATAATGTGATCAAGAAGATAGTAACGCCAAAGCTTGGGGATGCCCGGTGGTTCACCCCCAATATATATTTCAAGAAGACTCAAGCGTCAAAGCTTGGGGATGCCCAAGGCATCCCAAGCCATCCCCTTCTTCATCAACAAACTATCAGGTCCTTTCTAGTGAAACTCTATTTTAATTCCGCCACATCTTATGTGCTTTTCTTGAAGCGTCTGTTTGTTTTTGTTATTTTCATTCTCTGAATAAAATGGATCCTATCATTCTTTTGTGTGGGAGAGAGACACGCTCCGTTTTTTCTTATGAGTATTCGTATTCTTTAGTTACATTCATTGGGTATTCTTCTCATGCTACTGCTTGCTTTCTAGCTCTTGTTTTTCTTGCATCTCTTGCTAGAGCTGTTAGCTTTATTATACCATACTCTCATATCTCATTGTTTAATTACTTCGAGAGTTTATCTTTTAAATAAGTTGATTGGTGTTTGGTTGAGAACAGAAAATGCTAAAAGTGGTACATGGTATAACTAAATGATACATAATCTTGTAGGTCATTAAATTGTGTCACTTGATTTATTGATGTTGTTTTGAGATATTAATTTTCTTAATGGTATGGTTTAGTAAAGTGAAATGTTTAATGGTTGGTCTAGACTTGAAGTTGTGCCACACTTAAATTTCCAGTTGATTGCATAATGATATATGACTTCTATTTTCCTAAGGCAACCGTAATGACTTTATGTTATCGCTGCGGTCGGGGAAGCCAACTGTGACTTTGTCATTTGCCACGATCCCTCTTGGAGTGATTTTCATTATGTCTTGTAAGATCATATTTTTATTTGAAATCTTTTTACTTGTGAGTTCTTAAACTGCGGTTTTCATGGCACTTCCACTACCAGGGGCGGAGCTGGACTAATGTTGAACCTGGTGCATTTTAGTCATCGGTGTGCATTTTATCAGGATTAGCATGGTGCACACACTGTTTTTCAAGCTAATTCCTCAAGTAAATTGTCAAGTACCTTGATGCCTTTGCATCACCCTAGAGCCATGCAGCTCCGCCCCTGTCCACAACCATATTGCTAGCCTCTTCGATACTTTGCATTGGCCTTTCTCACATTGAGAGTTGGTGCATATTTCGCGGGCACATCCAAAACTCGTGGGAGATCTTCATCTTGTTCTCCTACACATAAGCCAAATATCTTCCTCAAAACATCCACCATACCTACCTACTACAACATTTCCATAGCTATTCTGAGATATATTGCCATGCAATATCCATCTTACATTACATGACTTGTTGTCATTCATTACTAATATATTGCTTTGCCTGATTCTATAAAGCTGATGTGTAGTTTTACCCATGTTACACTACATCATTGCATAACCTGCTACACTGGCAGAGGCACCGTTGTCATATACATAATATGTCATATTCATATTAGTTACTTATATCATTAGTGTGTTGTCATATCATCATATTAGGATGCTTGCCCCTAAAAGTGAAAAGAGCCATGGAGGCCATCGAAAAGAGAAACAAAAAAATAGAAAAAAGAGAAAAATAAAAGAAAAAGAAAGAAAATAAATAAAAAGGCGGCAACATTACTATTCTTTATCACGTACTTGTGCTCATGTTATAGCACCATATCATTTATAGTCATCACTTGTGCTCATGTTATAGCACCATATCATTTATGATCATCATTTGCGCTCATGTTTAGCACCTTTACTCCATATGAGAGTTTCACGTCTTACTTGCATAACTATGTGGGGAACTTTACACTTTAGAACTTGGCTTGTATATTCCAATGAAGAGCCTCCTCAAAAGTGCTCTAGGTCTTCGTGAGCAAGAAAGTTGGATGCACCCCACTAGTTACATTGGAGAGCTTTCATATACTTATAGCTCTATGTGCATCCGTTGTGTGGCAATCACTACTCCTTTCATAGCTTCGATTGCAAGACTTCCTCTTGTCTAATGATCACTTGCAGCTTTGTGAGCCATTCTTCCGTTGGCTTTCCAAACCTCCGTTAACATTCTCTTAGCCAAAACATCCTGGTGCCATTAACCAAAGTTGAACGCTTGCTTGTTTCTTTTGAACAAATAAGGAGTTGATCTTCTACGTGCATATTGATATTGCTTTACTTGATCCTTTCACAAAGTTGTCATGTTTGTTGGAAGCATTAGATGATTATATTGTTGTGCTTGAAGCTTAAATCATCTCTAATATCTACTTTGCACAGTTGATTGCTATCTAGTACTATATCATTGAAAGCTTTTCTTTTCTTTGCCTACTTGTTTATTTATTACTCATTTAATATCAATATAAACTACATTAGTTATTCATTTGATCTCAGTTTACATGCCTTACATTATTACTCAAGATTGTGTTAAAGCATGCCACTTCCGAAATTATTTTTCTTTTATCGTTCTTGGCTTCTCGGGACGAGTAGAACTAAGCTTGGGGATGTTGATGCGTCTACAACGTATCTATAATTTGTTATGTTCCATGCTATAGAATACCATGTTATTACATGTTTTGTATGCATTTTATATAGTTTTATGCATTTTCTGGGACTAACCTATTAACAAGATGCCTGCTAGTTCCCTGTTTTCTTCTGTTTTTGGTTTCAGAAAAATGCTTAAGGAAATATTTTCGGAATTGAACGATTTCTTTTCTAAAGTCAGTATTTCATCGGGAACGTTCTAGAAAGCCGAAGAAGAGACAAAGACGGAGATCGAGGCGCCGCCACCTGGTCCAGGCTAGGCAGCCTTTCTGGCCACGTGAGGACCAGGGTGGGCCCCTCGGGGCTCCACCGCCTTCGCCCTTTCGCCTACAAATACCCCCGAGACTAAAAACCCTAGCACGGTGTTCATATTTTGTCCACGGGTCCCGAGCCGCCGCCGTCGTGAACACCAATTCGGGAGAGGGAATCGTCCCCGGAGGCCTCTACGCCGCCATGACCGACTCCGGACTGATGCGTGAGTAGTCTACCCTTGGACTACGGGTCCATAGCAGTAGGTAGATGGTTTTCTTCTCCTCTTGTGCTATCATATTTAGATCTTGTGAGCTGCCTATCATGATCAAGATCACCGTTATGTAATTTTTCATGTTGTGTTTGCTGGGATCCGCTGAATATTGAGTACTAAACTTATTGCTTCATAATATATCATGTGTGTGCTATTTAATGATCTTGCATGCTCTCCGTTACTTGTGTATGTTTTGGCCAAGTAGATGCTTGTAACTCCAAGAGGGGGTATTTATGCTCGATAGTAGGTTCATGTATCTATTTAATCTGGGGTGGTGACAACTAGCTCTAAGGTTGTAGATGTACGATTGCTACTAGGGATAAAACAATAGTACTTTATCTAATGATTATGTTACTTACTTACTTTACACACAGTGCTTAAGGCGATAATCTGTTTCATGCAACTTAATACTGAAAGGGGTGCGGACGCTAACCGGAAGGTGGATTATTAGTCATAGATGCGGTTGGAACGATATATGTATATTGCTGTAATGTCGAATGAATATCACACTAGACATCATAACGTTAGTATATGCATTGGTTTGCTCATCATTATTCTATCAATTGCCCAGCTATAATTTGTTTACCCGCATGAATGTTATTACTATGGAGAGACACCACCATTGGTCCTTCTCTTTAATCTGATAAAACCACAAGTGCAAACCTGTTACTTTTTGCAAACAAACATCTTTCTTTCACACATACGTTTAATCCTTTGTTACAGCAAGCCGCTGGGATTGACACCCTCACCGTTGAGTTGGGACAAAATAATTTGATTGTGTTGTGTGCAGGACCGACGTCAACTACACGCCACCAAGAATTTCTGGCGCCATTGACACCTTGGGGAATTCTCATTTCCTATTGGTTCGATAACCTTGGTTTCATAACTGAGGGAAATCTTGCTGCTGCACTACTTCACACCTTCCTCTTGGGGTTTCCCAACCACACACCTCTGTGACCATCACTTTTGTAGCCCTACACAATGAATGGTGTTTGTTATCCAACAAGAGAGTGTTTGAGAGTAGTGCTTATTTATTTAACTTTGATGTCATTGTTGAGAATGTCCACTGGTGAAAGTATGAGCCCTAGGTCTTGTTCCTAAGCATTAAAACACCGTTTCCAACAAGTTCTGCTACATGTTTGCTTGTTGCCATTTTCATTTAAGATTGCGATTTCTACTAATCATCCATATTACTTGTATTTCACTATCTTTTCGCCGAACTTGTGCACCTATACATCTTACAAGTGTATTGGGTGTGTTGGGGACACAAGAGACTTTTTGTATCTTAACTGCAGGGTTGCTTGAGAGGGTTATCTTTGACCTCTACCTACCTGAGTTCGATATACCTTGGGTGTTTCACTTAAGGGAAACTTGCAGCTGTCCTACAAACCTCTGTCCTTGGAGGCCCAACAGTGTCTACAGGAATAGAAGCGTGCGTAGACATCAAGCTATTTTCTGGCACCGTTGCCAGGGAGGTGAGCGCTTGAAGGTATCTCCTTTAAATTCTGCAGTTATTACTTTTTGTTTCTTGTTTTTATTTTCACTAATTAGGCTAATGGAAAACAACAACAAAATTAGAGATCTTTATGAAATTTATATTGCATTAGGACATGATACTTTTGAAGAGAAAATTAAAAAACCTATGGAAATTTGTTTGCATTATAGTGGTAGTAATGTTATTAGTATAAATTCTTTGGATACTATTATTGCTAAGGATGTGGAAAAACCTAAGCTTGGGGGAGCTAGTTTAAACAAAAATAATCTTTTTTGCTTCTCAGCTTTGGAGGAATTATTTTTCCTTGATAATGTTGTGCCTCTGATATGCGATAATTCTTGTGATGCTTGTGATATTCTTAAGCCACCTGAAGAAATAATGCCATTTAAAATACCTATGAAAATTATTGAACGTGTTATGAATAACCGCTATGTAGGGGATGGAACTGTCCATCCTGGTGATCATTTGCTATTTTTACATGAATTATGCTAGGTTGTTCAAGTGTGCAGGTATTTCAATGGACAAAGTTAAGAAGAAATTATTTCCTATATCACTTGGTGGAAGAGCTGCGGATTGGTATAAATTGTTGAAGAATCAACACTCTCTTGAATGGGAGGAGGTTGTATCTCTCTTTTCCAAGTGAGATTCACAAAAATCGTAATTCCATATATAACTTCTGGCCTCTTGAAGGAGAAAGCATTGCTCAAGCCTATGGAAGGCTGAAAACATTAATACTCAAATGTCCTAACCATGAGCTTCCTGATAATATAATTGTTAATTTATGCAAGACTTTTAGGACATTGCAAGGATTATCTAGATGCTTGTTCGGAGGGCTCTTTCACAAGTAAGAAGGTTGAAGCTAGATGGGATATCCTTGAAACAATTTGAAACAATGCTGAAAATTGGGAGAATGACAAAGGTAAAGAATCAAGTATGAACTATGAATATGATTGCATTAAGTCTTGTGTTGAAACTGCTGGTTTTCAAGAGCTTAGTGCTAAATATGGTCTTGATTCTCATATTATTGTTGATTATTTTAGAACCTTTGCTTCTCATATTAATGTTCCTAAAGAAATTTGGGACGTGTATCATGAACCTTCCAAAGACACTTGCATGGAAAATGAAATTGTTGTTAATGATTGCAATAAACAAGCTTAAACTTCTGAAAATACTATTTCTTATAAGCATGTTAATTTTTGTGGAATGCATAGACTTTGTGGAATTAATCAAATTGAATATGAATATTGTATCCATCATAGGAATGAAATAGAGGTTGGTATAAAATTTTAAGAGATCTTGGTAACACGATTTGTGCCACCTATCCTTTTATTTGTGAACATTGCTATGAAAAAGGTCATTTCAATTTTCAATGCTCAGGCTCTCATAAAGATATTGCAGAAGAGTTTGGTGATAACATGATTACCCCTAATCAACATGATGAACTTACATTATTTTTGGGGTGTGGAGAGATATCAAGAAAAACTTCTTTGTTAAATATGAGTGATATTGATATGAATGATTTGTTGCATGGATGTTATCTCCATTGTGTTAATAATTTCCATGCCAACACTTACATGCAAAATATTATAAAGGATGAGACTTCACCAAAGTATGACAAGACTAATCTGTGTTTTCATATTATTAATGAAAGAGAGGAATTGTCCCAAGTTTCTTCCATTGTCTCTGATAGTAAACCAGGTTATGTGGAGAAACTTCCTTTCAAGCCTCTACCTCCAAAAGTGGAAAAGAAGAAGAAAAATGGAAAGAGGAAGAAGAAGAAGAAGAAGAAGAAGAAGAAGAAGAAGAGGAGGAGTAAAAGGAGAGAGGAAACGGTATCTTGTCCCAAACTTGTTGCTACCGTTACTATTTATACTAATAATTCTGAATTCGATGATTCTGAACTTGATGATGTACCTATGCCTGTTATTTATATTAGTGATCATGATTGGGATAAGTACACTTCTTTTGATATTGAAGATCTTTGGGATAATAATTCTGAAAATGATGTTGTTAATAATTGTTGCACTATTAATACTATCCATGTTCCTTCCCATGATGATATAGAGATCTCTGAGCTCGGGGATGAGGTGTTTGAAAATCTTTTTGCTACTAATGATTATATATTTGATACACCCCCTTCTATTAAAAATGATGGCTTGTTTGCAAATAAACACACTTTAGAGGATAACTATTCTATTGCTTATGATGATACTATGCCTCCGGTCTTTGATAATTAGAATACTATGACATGGGTTATAATTACAATTATCCTTTTGAAACTTGTCACAATTATTCTATTGCTTATGATGATACTATGCCTTCGGTCTATCATGTTCAAGTTCTTTTTGATGATCTTACTCCCCTTGTTATTAATGAGAAGAACTTTTTTATGAGGGAGATAATGATACTTTTATGCATATGGATCATGATAGGAATGTTTCATGTGATGGTTATATTCTGAATTTCATCAATGGTGCTACTGAAAGTTATTATGAGAGAGGAAAACACGGGTGTAAAAGCTTTCAAGTTACTAAAACACCTCTCTTTATGTTGGAAGTTTTGAAATTTCATTTGTTTCATGTTGCTATGATAGTTGCTTTATGTTTCAATAATTTATTATATCACAAGACTCCTTTGCATATGAAGTGGGTTAGACTTAAATGTGTTTGATGTTTGCCTCTTGATGCCCTCCTATGTTTTTGAACTCTTATTTTTATGAGAGCATCATATGAATCTTTGTGCCTAGCTCAAAGACGTTAAACAAAAACGCTTATGGGAGACAACCCTCTTTTATTTCCTGTCATTTTAATTTATTTTGCTTGTGTCAAGTACTTGTCATACCTCTGTAGCAACTCCTTTGTATCTTAATTTTATTTCAATGTTGTGTCAAGTTAAGCCTCTAGTTGAAAGTTGATGCTAAAATTCAATTTCTGTGCTGAAACAGATTTCTGCTGTCCACCGTTAAATTCATATCAATTCAGAAAACTCTGCCCTTTTTTGTGCGAAATCCTCAGATGTATACGCAACTTTCATTAGTATTGAGTTTTCTGATCCGAGCAAGTTAAGTGCGTCGAAAAAATTCGTCTTAACGGACTGTTAGTTTTTGACATTCTGCCATTTTCTTTTGCAATGCCTCTTTTGCTATTTTGATTGGATCTTTTTATCCTATTAAGTATCAGTGGATGTAGATAATGTCAAGTAGCATTGGTAGCAATTGTGTTACTACATAATGTCATAATTTTTTGTGCACAAACCCTCTAATAAAGTTACTCTAAGTTTGGTGTGGACTAAGTTTTCAAGGATTAAGAGAGAAGATTGATATAATGTGATCAAGAGGATAGTAACGCCAAAGCTTGGGGATGCCCCGGTGATTCACCCCAATATAATTCAAGAAGACTCAAGCTTCAAAGCTTGGGGATTCCCAAGGCATCCGCTTCTTCATCGACAAACTATCAGGTCTTTTCTAGTGAAACTATATTTTAATTCCGTCACATCTTATGTGCTTATCTTGAAGCGTATGTTTGTTTTTATTTTTGTTTTTGTTATTTTCATTCTCTGAATAAAATGGATCCTAGGTTTCTTTTGTGTGGGAGAGAGAGACACACCGTTTTTTCTTATTAATACTCGTATTCTTCACTTATATTCGTTGAGTATTCGTCTTTTGTTATCGTTTGTTCTCTAGCTCTTGTTTTTCATACATCTCTTGTTAGCGTTGTTAGCTTTGTTATATTATACTCTCATATCTCATTGTTTAATTACTTGGAGAGTTTATCTTTTAAATAAGTTGATTGGTGTTTGGTTGAGAACAGAATTATGCTAAATGTGGTAGATGGTATAACTAAATGATTCATAATCTTGTAGATCATTAAATTCTGTCACTTGAATCATTGATTTTGTTTTGAGATATTAATTTTCTTAATGGTAAACATGATGGTCTTGTAAAGTGGAATGATTAAATGGTTGGTCTAGAGAAACTTGAAAACTGTGTCACACTTAAATTTCCAGTTGATTGCATAATGGTATATGACTTCTATTTGCCTAAAGCAACCGTAATGACTTTATGTTATGCGCTACGGTCGGGGAAGCAAACTGTGACTTTGTCATTCGCCATGATCCCTCTAGGAGTAATTTTCATTATGCCTTTCATGATCATATTTTTATTTGGAATCTTTTTACTTGTGAGTTCTAAAACTGCGGTTTTCATGGCACTTCCACCACCATATTGCTAGCCTCTTCGGTACTTTGCTTTGCCCTTTCTCACATTGAGAGTTGGTGCATTTTTTCCTGGTACATCCAAACTCGTGGGTGATCTTCATCTTCCTCAAAACATCCACCATACCTACCTACTACAACATTTCCATAGCTGTTCCGAGATATATTGCCATGCAACATACATCTTACATTACATGACTTGTTTTCATTCATTACTTATTCATTGCTTTGCGTGTTTCTATAAAGTTGATGTGTGGTTTTACCCATGTTACGCTAGATCACTACATAACCTGCTACACTGACAGAGCCACCGTTGTCATATGTATTCTTATGCCACATTCATATTAGTTACATATATCATTAGTATGTTGTTTTATCATCATTAGTGTGTTGTCATATATAATATTAGGATACTTGCCCCTAAAAGTGAAAAGAGCCATGGAGGCCATCGAAAAGAGAAACAGAAATGGAAAAAAAATAGAAAAAAAGAGAAGAAAAAAGAAAGAAATAAAAAGGGGGCAGCATTACTATTCTTTATCACACACGTGTGTTTATGTTATAGCACCATATCATTTATAGTCATCACTTATGCTCATGTTATAGCACCATATCATTTATGATCATCATTTGTGCTCATGTTTAGCACCTTTACTCCATATGAGAGAGTTTTAATGTCTTAGTTGCATAACTATGTTGGGAACTTTACATTATAGAAGGTTGCTTGTATATTCCAATGATGAACCTCCTCAAAAGTGCTCTAGGTCTTCGTGAGCAAGCAAGTTTGATGCACCCCCACTAGTCGTCTTGAGTATTTCAACATCCCAATTTATAGATACGTTGGAGACGTATCAACATCCCAAGCTTAATGCTAGTCGTCCAGAGTATTTCACTATCTCTTCGCATAACTAGTGCACCTATACATCTGACATGTGTATTGGGTGTGTTGGGGACACAAGAGACTTCTCGTATCTTAATTGCGGGGTTGCTTGAGAGGGTTATCTTTGACCTCTACCACCCTGAGTTCGATATACCTTGGGCGATTCATTTGAGGGAAACTTGCTGCTATTCTACAAACCTCTGCTCTTGGAGGCCCAACACTGTCTACGAGAATATAAGCGTGCGTAGACATCAAACTATTTTCTGTCGCCGTTGCCGGGAGGTGTGCGCTTTAAGGTATCTCCTTTAGATTCGGCAGCTATTACTTTTTGTTTCTTGTTTTTATTTTCACTAGTTAGTCTAATGGAAAACAACAACAAAAATTAGAGATCTCTATGAAATTTATATTGCATTAGGACATGATACTTTTAAAGAGAAAATTTAAAATACTATGGAAGTTTGTTTGCATAATAGTGGTAGTAATGTTATTAGCGTAAATTCTTTGGACATTATAATTGCTAAGGCCATGGAAAAGCCTAAGCTTGGGGGAGCTAGTTTAAACAAAAATAAGTTTTTTGCTCCTCAGCTTTGGAGGAATTATATTGCCTTGATAATGCTTTGCCTCCAACATGTGATAATTTTAATGATGCTTGTGATATTCTAAAGCCACCTAAAGAAATAGTGTCATTTAAAATACCTATGGAAATTATTGATCGTGTTATGGATAATCGCTATGTAGGGGATGGAACTGTCCATCCTGGTGATCATTTGCTATTTTTATATGAATTATGCGAGTTGTTCAAGTGTGCAGGTATTTCAATGGACAAAGTTAAGAAAAAAATATTTTCTAAATCACTCGGTGGAAGAGCTGCACATTGGTATAAATTGTTGAAGAATAGGCACTCTCCTGAATGGGAGGAGGTTGTATCTCTCTTTTATTCTAAATTTTATCCTCCAAGTGAGATTCACCAAGATCGTAATTCTATAAATAATTTCTGGCCCCAAGAGGGAGAAAGCATTGCTCAAGCCTGGGGAAGGCTGAAAACATTAATACTTAAATTTCCTAACCATGAGCTTCCTGATAAAATGATTGTAATAATTATTATGCAAGACTTTCAGGACATTGCAAGGAATATCTAGATGCCTGTTCGGAGGGCTATTTCACAAGTAAGAAGGTTGAAGCTAAATGGGATCTCCTTGAAACAATGTTAAACAATGTTGAAGATTGGGAGAATGACAAAGGTAAAGAATCATGTATAAACTATGAATATGATTGCATTAAGTCTTGTGTTGAAACTGCTGATTTTCAAGTGCTTAATGCTAAATATGGTCTTGATTCTCATATTATTTTTGATTATTTTAGAACCTTTGCTTGTCATATTAATGTTCCTAAAGAAAATTGGGACGTGTATCATGAACCTTTCAAACACACTTGAATGGAAAATGAAATTGTTGTTAATGATTGCAATAAACATGCTCAAATTTCTGATAATACTATTTCTTGAAGCGTGTTAATTTTTGTGGAATGCACAGACCTTGTGGAATTAATCAAATTGAAGATGAATATTGTATCCATCATATGAATGAAAATACTCGAGGTTGGTATAAAGTTATAAGAGATCTTGGTAACACGATTTGTGCACCTATCCTTTTATTTCTGAACTTTGCTATGAAGGTCATTTTGAATTTCAATGATCGGGTTCTAATAAAGATATTGCAGGAGACTTCTTTGTTATCTCTATTGAGTTAATAATTTCCATGCTACACCTAAATACAAACTATTATAAAGGATGAGACTTTACCAAAGTATGATATGACTAACATGTGTTTTCATCTTATTAATGAGAGAGAGGAATTCCCCCAAGTTTCTTCCATTCTCTCTATTACTAAACCAGGTTATGTGGAGAAGCTTACTTTCAAGCCTCTCCCCATAAAAAGGAAAAGGTGAAGAAAAAGGGAAAGATGAAGAATAAGAGGAGTAAAAGGAGAGATGAAACGATATCGTCTCCCAAGCTTGTTGCTCATGTTACAATTAATACTTATAATTCTGAATTCGATGATTCTGAACTTGATGATGAACATATGCCTGCTATTTATATTAGTGATCATGATTGGAAAAAGCACACTTCTTTTGATATTGAAGATCTTTGGGATAATAATACTGAAAATGGTGATGTTAATAATTGCTGCACTATTAATACTATCCATGTTGCCTCCGGTTTTTGATAAATATAAAGAATACTATGACATGAGTTATAATTATAATTATCCTTTTGAAACTTGTCATAATTATAGAGGGATTACTCAAGCCAATCATTTTAATATACAACTTGTCTATCATGTTCAAGTTCTTTATGATGATCCTGCTCCCCATGTTATTAATGAGAAGAACTTTTCATATGAGGGAGATAATGATACTTTTATGCATATGGGTCATGATAAGAATGTTTCATGTGATGTTTATATTGTGGATTTTATCAATGATGCTACTGAAACTTATTATGAGAGAGGAAAATACGGTTGTAAAAGTTTTCAAGTTACTAAAACACCTCTCTTTATGTTGAAAGTTTTCAAGTTGCATTTGTTTCATGTTTCTATGATAGTTGCTTTATGTTTCAATAATTTATTCTATCACAAGACTCCTTTGCGTAGGAAGTGGGCTAGACTTAAATGTGTTTGATTTTTACCTCTTGATGCTCTCCTATGTTTTTCAACTCTCATTTTTATGAGAGCATCATACGAATCTCTTGCCTAGCTAAAAGGCTTTAAAGAAAAGCGCTTATAGGAGACAACCCACTTTTTATTCCTATTATTTTATTTTATTGAGTCAAGGAATTGTCATACCTCTGTAGAAATTCCTTTGTATATTTACTTTATTGCATTGTTGTGTCAAGTTAAGTCTCTAGTTGAAAGTTGATGCAAGATTTGGATTCCTGCGCAGAAACAGTTTTTCTGCTGATCACCGTTAAATTCATAACACTTCACAGAAAAATCAATATGACCTGCCATTGTTTGTGCGTAATCCTCAGATATATATGAAACTTTCATTAGTTTTGACTTTTCTGATCTAAGCAAGTTAAGTTCCTCGAAAAAATTCGTCTTTACGGACTGTTCTGTTTTCGATAGATTCTGCCATTTATTTTGCAATGCCTCTTTTGTTATTTCAGTTGGATATTTTTGTTCCATTAAGTATCAGTGACTGTAGCTAATGTCCAGTAGCATTGGTAGAAATTGTGTTCCTACATAATATCATAAATTTTCATGCACTAACCCTCTAATGAAGTTTACTCTAAGTTTGGTGTGGAGTAAGTTTTCAAGAATCAAGAGAGAAGGATGATATGATGCGATCAAGAAAATAGTAAAGGCAAAGCTTGGGATGCCCCCGGTGGGTCACCCCCAACATATTTCAAGAAGACTCAAGCTTCAAACCTTGGGGATGCCCAAGGCACCCCCTTCTTCGTCAACAAACTACCAGGTCATTCGTAGTGAAACTATATTTTAGTTTCGTCACATCTTATGTGTTTTGCTTGAAGCGTCTGTTTTTTTTCATTCTCTGAATAAAATGGACCCTAGCATTCCTTTGTGGGAGAGAGACACGCTCCGCTTTTTCTTATGAATACTCTTATTTTTCACTTATATTTGTTGAGTATTCTTCTCTAGCTACTATTATGCTTTCTAGCTCTTGATTTTCATGCATCTCTTGCAAGAGCTGTTAGCTTTCTTATGTCATACTCTCATATCTCATTGTTTAATTACTTGGAGTGTTTCTATTTTAAATAAGTTGATTGGTGTTTGGTTAAGAACAAAAAATGCCAAATGTGGTAGATGGAATAACTAAATGATACATAATTTTATAGATCATTAAATTGTGTCACTTAAATCATTGATGTTGTTTTGAGATATTAATTTGCGTAATGGTAAACATGATGGTTTAGTAAAGTGGAATGCTTCATGGTTGGTCTAGAAAAACTTGACGATGTGCCACACTTAAATATCCAGTTGATAGCATAATGGTATATGACTTCTACATGCCAAAGGCAACCGTAATGACTTTGTGTTATGCGCTACGGTCGGGGTAGCCAACAGTGACTTTGTCATTTGCCACGGACCCTCTTGGAGTGATTTTAATTATGCCTTGTAAGATCATATTTTTATTTGAAATCTTTTTACTTGTGAGTTCTAAAGTTGCGGTTCTCATGGCACTTCCACCACCATATTATAGCCTCTTCGGTACTTTGCATTGCCCTTACTCACATTGAGAGTTGGTGCATACTTCGCGGGTACATCCAAAACTCGTGGGAGATCTTCATCATGTTCTCCTACACATAAGGAAAATATCTTCAAAACATCCAGCAAACCTACCTACTACAACATTTCCATAGCTTTTCTGAGTTATATTGACATGCAACATCCATCTTACATTACATGACTTGTGTCATTCATTACTTATATATTGCTTGGCGTGATTCTATACTGCTGATGTGTGGTTTTACCCATGTTACGCTAGATCATTGCATAACCTGCTACACTGGCAGAGGCACCGTTTCATATACATTATGTCTTATTCATATTAGTTACTTGTATCAGTAGTATGTTGTCATATCATCATATTAGAATGCTTGCCCCTAAAAGTGAAAAGAGCCATGGAGGCCATCGAAAAGAGAAACAGAAAAAACAAAAATAATAAAAAGGAGAAAAAGGAAAAAAAAATAAAAAAATAAAAAAGGGGGCAACATTACTAATCTTTATCACACACTTGTGCTTATGTTATAGCACCATATCATTTATGATCATCATTTGTGCTCATGTTTAGTACCTTTACTCCATATGAGAGAGTTTTCATGTCTTACTTGTATAACTATGTGGGGGAACTTTACACTATAGAACTTAGCTTGTATATTCCAATGATGAGCCTCCTCAAAAGTGCTTTAGGTATTCGGGAGTAAGTAAGTTGGATGCACCCCCACTTGTTTCATTGGAGAGCTTTCATACACTTATAACTCTATGTGCATCCGTTGTGTGGCAATCGCTACCCCTTGCAAAGCTTTGATTGTAAGACTTCGTCTTGTCTAATGATCACTTGCAGCTTTGTGAGACTTTCTTTCGTTGGCCTTCCAAACCCCACTTAACATTATTTTAGCTAAAACATCCTGGTGCTAGAAACCAATGTTGAACGCTTGCTAGTTTCTCATGAACAAATAAAGAGTTGATTTTCTACGTGCATATTGTTATTGCTTGACTTGATCCTTTCACAAAGTTGTCATGTTTCTTGTAAGCATTAGATTATTATATTGTTCTTAAAACTTAAATCATCTCTAATACCTACTTTGCACGGTTGATTGCTATCTAGTAGTATATCATTGAAAGCTTTGTTTTGCTTTGCCTACTTGTTTATTTATTATTCTTTTGATATCAATATAAACTACAACTCTTATTCATTTGATCTCAGTTTACATGCCTTACATATTTATATGATCAAGATTGTGTGAAAGCATGTCACTTCAGAAATTATTCTTTTATCGCTCTTGCCTACTCGGGACGAGTAGCATTAAGCTGGGGATGTTGATACGTCTCCAACGCATTCGCCCTTTCGCCCATATATTGCCCCCGACGAAAAACCCTATAAAAATAAGCCTTTTCCCGAGAAGAGTTCCGCTGCGCCACCGCCATCGAAGACAAGTTTCGGGGGACAAAAGTCTTTGTTCCGGCACAATGCCGGGACGGGGAATTGCCCCCGGAGCCATCTCCATCGATTCCACCGCTATCTCCATCACCGTTGCTGACTCCTATGGTGAGGAGTGAGTAGTCTCCCCCGGGGCTGCGGGCTCTTCCAGTAGCTATGTGGTTTATCTTTCTCTCCCATGGTGTGATTTTTATGTGATCATGAACTTTGTAATCTAGTTAAATATGTGATGCTACTTGATGTCTACGCACGTTTCTATTCTTGTAGACAGTGTTGGGTCTCCAAGAGCAGATGTTTATAGGACAACATCAAGTTTCCCTTAAGTGAATCACCCAAGGTATATCGAACTCAGGGAGGTAGAGGTCAAAGATAACCCTCTCAAGCAACCCAGCAATTAAGATACGAGAAGTCTCTTGTGTCCCCAACACACCCAATACACTTGTCAGATGTATAGGTGCACTAGTTATGCGAAGAGATAGTGAAATACTCGGGACGACTAGCATTAAGCTTGGGATATTGATACGTCTCCAACGTATCTATAAATTCTTATGTTCAATGCTTATATTATACCACTTATGACATGTTTATGTGCATTTATATGGTTTTATGCATTTTCTGAGACTAACCTATTAACAAGATGTCAAAGTGCCAGTTCCCTGTTTTCTGCTGTACTTAAGGAAATATTCTCGGAATTGGACGACTTCTTTTCCAAAGTCCATAGTTTCTTGGGAACGTTCTAGAACACCGAAAAGGAGACGAAAATGATGGCCGAGAGGCCCACAGCACCACCAGGCGTGGTTCCCCTCTCTGCCACGCCTGGGCATGGTGTGGGGCCCTCGGGCCTCCACCGCCTTCGCCCTTTCGCCCATATATTGCCCCCCGACGAAAAACCCTAGAAAAATAAGCCTTTTCCCGAGAAGAGTTCCGCTGCGCCGCCGCCATCGAAGACAAGTTTCGGGGGACAAAAGTCTTTGTTCCGGCACAATGCCAGGACGGGGAATTTCCCCCGGAGCCATCTCCATCGATTCCACCGCCATCTCCATCGCCGTTGCTGACTCCTATGATGAGGAGTGAGTAGTCTCCCTCGGGGCTGCGGGCTCTTCCAGTAGCTATGTGGTTTATCTTTCTCTCCCATGGTGTGATCTTTATGTGATCATGAACTTTGTAATCTAGTTAAATATGTGATGCTACTTGATGTCTTCGCATGTTTCTATTCTTGTAGACAATGTTGGGCCTCCAAGAGCAGAGGTTTGTAGGACAACAGCAAGTTTCCCTTAAGTGAATCACCCAAGGTATATCGAACTCAGGGAGGTAGAGGTCAAAGATAACCCTCTTAAGCAACCCTGCAATTAAGATACGAGAAGTCTCTTGTGTCCCCAACACACCCAATACACTTGTCAGATGTATAGGTGCACTAGTTATGCGAAGAGATAGTGAAATACAAGTAATATGGATGGTTATAAGTAGTAGTTGCAATCTGTAATAAAAATAGCAGCAAGGAAACATGTAGCAGAACTTGTTGGAAACGGTGTTTCAATGCTTAGAAACAAGGCCTAGGGATCCTACTTTCACCGGTATACATTCTCAACAATGACATCAAAGTTAAATAAATAAACACTACTCTCAAACACTCTCATGTTGGATAACAAACACCATTCATTGTGTAGGGATGTCAGAGTAAACTAACACAAACAATGTCATAAAGGGAATCACACACGGTGCACACACTGTCACCATTACACACGTGAATAACCCCGGAGTTCATATTAAAGTAACCTCTAGAGTGCATAATAGATAAATAGTAGCATCACATATTCAACTAGATTACAAAACTCATGATCACCTAAAACATCACATCATGGGAGAGAGAGATAAACCACATGGCTACCGTAGATCCCGCATCGCCGGGGGAGAACTACTCACTCCTCATCATAGGAGTCAGCAACGGCGATGGAGATGGTGGTGGAGTCGATGGAGATGGCTCCGGGGGCAATTCCCTGTCCTGGCAGGGTGCCGAAACAGAGAGTTCTGTCCCCCGAATCTTGTCTTCGATGGCAGCGGCGCTCTAGACCCGTGGAGGAAAAAGTGATTAACCGTCTCGAGTTTTTAGGTCAGGGAGGTATTTATGGGCGAAAGACCTAGATCGGTGGGCGCCCGAGGGCGCCACATCGCCTCCTGGCGCGGCTGGAAGTGGGGCCGCGCCACCAGGTGATGTGGCCGCCTCGCGGCCCCTCTTCGTCTTGTCTTCGGTTCTTCCTGACGCAAATATTTCAAAAATAATTCCTGGTTGATTTATTTCCAATTTGGCGGATATTTCTTTAATTACTTTTCTGAAACCAAAAACAGCAGAAAACAGGGAACTGACACTGTGGCATCTTGTTAATAGGTTAGTCCCAGAAAATGCATAAAACTATATAAAATGCATATAAAACATGTAATAACATTATATAACATAACATGGAACATAAGAAATTATGAATACGTTGGAGACGTATCAACATCCCCAAGCTTAGTTCTACTCGTCCCGAGTAGGCAAGAACGATAAAATAAGAATAATTTCTGAAGTGACATGCTTAAACACAATCTTGATCATGTAATATTGTAAGGCATGTAAACTGAGATCAAATGAATAAGGGTTGTAGTTTATATTGATATCAAACGAGTAACGAATAAACAAGTAGGTGAAGCAAGCAAAGCTTTCAATGATATAGTACTAGATAGCAATCAACTGTGCAAAGTAGACATTAAATATTATTTATGCTTCAAGCACAACAATATAATCATCTAATGCTTCCAAAAAATATGACAACTTAATGAAAGGATCAAGTCAAGCAATATCAATATGCACGTAGAAGATCAATATATTATTTGTTCAAAAGAAAGAAGCAAGCGTTCAACGTTGGTTCCTGACACCAGGTGTTATGGCTAAGAGAATGTCAACGGAGGTTTGGAAGGCCAACGGAAGAAAGGCTCACAAAGCTGTAGATGATCATTAGACAAGAGAAAGTCATACAGTCGAAGCTAGGCAAGGAGTAGTGATTGCCATACAACGGATGCACATGGAGTTATAAGTATATGAAAGCTCTCCAATGGAACTAGTGGGGGTGCATCAAACTTGCTTGCACACGAAGACCTAGAGCACTTTTGAGGAGGCTCATCATTGGAATATACAAGCCAAGTTCTATAATGTAAAGTTCCCCACATAGTTATGCAACTAAGACATGAAAACTCTCTCATATGGAGTAAAGGTGCTAAACATGAGCACAAATGATGATCATAAATGATATGGTGCTATAACATGAGCACAAGTGATGACTATAAATGATATGGTGCTATAACATAAACACAAGTGTGTGATAAAGAATAGTAATGCTGCCCCCTTTTTATTTCTTTCTTTTTTCTTCTCTTTTTTTTTCTATTTTTTTCCTTTTTCTGTTTCTCTTTTCGATGGCCTCCATGGCTCTTTTCACTTTTAGGGGCAAGCATCCTAATATGATATATGACAACACACTAATGATGATAAAACAACATACTAATGATATATGTAACTAATATGAATGTGGCATAAGAATACATATGACAATGGTGGCTCTGTCAGTGTAGCAGGTATGTAGTGATCTTGCGTAACATGGGTAAAACCACACATCAGATTTATAGAAACACGCAAAGCAATGAATAAGTAATGAATGAAAACAAGTCATGTAATGTAAGATGTATGTTGCATGTCAATATATCTCAGAACATCTATGGAAATGTTGTAGTTGGTAGGTATGGTGGATGTTTTGAGGAAGATGAAGATCACCCACGAGTTTGGATGTACCCGGAAAAAATGCACCAACTCTCAATGTGAGAAAGGGCAAAGCAAAGTACGGAAGAGGCTAGCAATATGGTGGTGGAAGTGCCATGAAAACTGTAGTTTTAGAACTCACAAGTAAAAAGATTCCAAATAAAAATATGATCATGCAATGCATAATGAAAATTACTCCTAGAGGGAGCATGGCGAATGACAAAGTCACCGTTTGCTTCCCCGACCGTAGCGCATAACATAAAGTCATTACGGTTGCTTTAGGCAAATAGAAGTCATATACCATTATGCAATCAACTGGAAATTTAAGTATGACACAGTTTTCAAGTTTCTCTAGACCAATCATTTAATCATTCCCCTTTACTAGACCACCATGTTTAACATTAAGCAAATTAATATCTCAAAACAAAATCAATGATTAAAGTGACACAATTTAATGATCTACAAGATTATGAATCATTTAGTTATACCATCTACCACATTTAGCATAATTCTGTTCTCAACAAAACACCAATAAACTTATTTAAAAGATAAAATATCCAAGTAAGTAAACAATGAGATATGAGAGTATAATATAACAAAGCTAACAACGCTAACAAGAGATGCATGAAAAACAAGAGCTAGAGAACAAACGATAACAAAAGACGAATACTCAACGAATATAAGTGAATAATACGAGTATTCATAACAAAAGACGAATACTCAACCTAGGATCCATTTTATTCAGAGAATGAAAATAACAAAAACAAAAATAAAAACAAACATACGCTTCAAGATAAGCACATAAGATGTGACGGAATTAAAATATAGTTTCACTAGAAAAGACCTGATAGTTTGTCGATGAAGAAGGGGATGCCTTGGGAATCCCCAAGTTTTGACGCTTGAGTCTTCTTGAATTATATTGGGGTGAACCACCGGGGCATCCCAAGCTTTGGCGTTACTATCCTCTTGATCACATTATATCATTCTTCTCTCTTGATCCTTGAAAACTTACTCCACACCAAACTTAGAGTAACTTTATTAGAGGGTTAGTGCACAAAAAATTATGACATTATGTAGTAACACAATTTCTACCAATGCTACTGGACATTAGCTATAGCCACTGATACTTAATAGGATAAAAAGATCCAATCAAAATAGCAAAAGAGGCATTGCAAAAGAAAATGGCAGAATGTTAAAAACAGAACAATCCGTAAAGACGAATTTTTTCGACGCACTTAACTTGCTCGGATCAGAAAACTCAATACTAATGAAAGTTGCGCATACATCTGAGGATTTCACACATAAAAGGGCAGAGTTTTCTGAATTGATATGAATTTAACGGTGGACAACAGAAATCTGTTTCAGCACAGAAATTGAATTTTAGCATCAACTTTCAGTTAGAGGCTTAACTTGACACAACATTGAAATAAAATTAAGATACAAAGGAGTTTCTACAGAGGTAGGACAAGTACTTGACACAAGCAAAATAAATTAAAATGACAGGAAATAAAAGAGGGTTGTCTCCCATAAGCGTTTTTGTTTAACGTCTTTGAGCTAGGCACAAAGATTCATATGATGCTCTCATAAAAATAAGAGTTCCAAAACATAGGAGGGCATCAAGAGGCAAACATCAAACACATTTAAGTCTAACTCACTTCCTATGCAAAGGAGTCTTGTGATATAATAAATTATTGAAACATTAAGCAACTATCATAGCAACATGAAACAAATGAAATTTCAAAACTTCCAACATAAAGTGAGGTGTTTTAGTAACTTGAAAGCTTTTACACCCCTGTTTTCCTCTCTCATAATAACTTTCAGTAGCACCATTGATGAAATTCAGAATATAACCATCACATGAAACATTCCTATCATGATCCATATGCATAAAAGTATCATTATCTCCCTGATAAAAAAGTTCTTCTCATTAATAACAAGGGGAGTAGGATCATCAAAAAGAACTTGAACATGATAGACCGAAGGCATAGTATCATCATAAGCAATAGAATAATTGTGACAAGTTTCACAAGGATAATTGTAATTATAACCCATGTCATAGTATTCTTTATAATCATCAATGACCGGAGGCATAGTATCATCATAAGCAATAGAATAGTTATCCTCTAAAGTGTTTATTTGCAAACATGCCATCATTTTCAATAGAAGGGGGTGTATCAAATATATAATCATTAGTAGCAAAAGGATTTTCAAACACCTCATTCCCGAGCTCAGAGATCTCTATATCATCATGGGAAGGAACATGGATAGTATTAATAGTGCAACAATTATTAACAACATCATTTTCAGAATTATTATCCCAAAGATCTTCAATATCAAAAGAAGTGTACTTATCCCAATCATGATCACTAATATAAATAACAGGCATAGGTACATCATCAAGTTCAGAATCATCGAATTCAGAATTATAAGTATAAATAATAACAGGAGCAACAAGTTTGGGAAAAGATACCGTTTCCTCTCTCCTTTTTCTTCTTCTTTTTCTTCTTCTTCTTCTTTTGGAGGGAGAGGCTTGAAAGGAAGTTTCTCCACATAACCTGGTTTACTATTAGAGACAATGGAAGAAACTTGGGACAATTCCTCTCTTTCATTAATAAGATGAAAACACAGATTAGTCTTGTCATACTTTGGTGAAGTCTCATCCTTTATAATATTTTGCATGTAAGTGTTGGCATGGCAATTATTAACACAATGGAGATAACATCCATGCAACAAATCATTCATATCAATATCACTCATATTTAACAAAGGAGTTTTTCTTGATATCTCTTCACACCCCAAAAATAATGTAAGTTCATCATGTTGATTAGGGGTAATCATGTTATCACCAAATTCTCCTGCAATATCTTTATGAGAACCTGAGCATTGAAAATCGAAATGACCTTTTTCATAGCAAAGTTCACAAATAAAAGGATAGGTGGCACAAATCGTGTTACCAAGATCTCTTAAAATTGTATACCAACCTCTAGTATAATCATTCCTATGATGGATACAATATTCATATTCAATTTGATTAATTCCACAAGGTCTATGCATTCTACAAAAATTAACATGCTTATAAGAAACAGTATTTTCAGAAGTTTAAGCATGTTTATTGCAATCGTTAACAACAATTTCATTTACCATGCAAGTGTCTTTGAAAGGTTTATGATACACGTCCCAAATTTCTTTAGGAACATTAATATGAGAAGCAAAGGTTCTAAAATAATCAACAATAATATGAGAATCAAGACCATATTTAGCACTAAGCTCTTGAAAACCAGCAGTTTCAACACAAGACTTAATGCAATCATATTCATAGTTCATACCTGATTCTTTACCTTTGTCATTCTCCCAATTTTCAGCATTGTTTCAAATTGTTTCAAGGAGATCCCATCTAGCTTCAACCTTCTTACTTGTGAAAGAGCCCTCTGAACAAGCATCTAGATAATCCTTGCAATGTCCTAAAAGTCTTGCATAAATTAACAATTATATTATCAGGAAGCTCATGGTTAGGAAATTTGAGTATTAATGTTTTCAGCCTTCCCCAGGCTTGAGCAATGCTTTCTCCTTCAAGAGTCCAGAAATTATATATAGAATTACGATTTTTGTGAATCTCACTTGGAAAAGAGAGATACAACCTCCTCTCATTCAAGAGAGTGCTGATTCTTCAACAATTTATACCAATCCACAGCTCTTCCACCAAGTGATATAGGAAATAATTTCTTCTTAACTTTGTCCATTGAAATACCTGCACACTTGAACAACCTAGCATAATTCATGTAAAAATAGCAAATGATCACCAGGATGGACAGTTCCATCCCCTACATAGCGGTTATTCATAACACGTTCAATAATTTTCATAGGTATTTTAAATGGAATTATTTCTTCAGGTGGCTTAAGAATATCACAAGCATCATAAGAATTATCGCATATCAGAGGCACAACATTATCAAGGCAATATAATTCCTCCAAAGCTGAGAAGCAAAAAAGATTATTTTTGTTTAAACTAGCTCCCCCAAGCTTAGGTTTTTCCACATCCTTAACAATAATAGTATCCAAAGAATTTATACTAATAACATTACTACCACTATAATGCAAACAAATTTCCATAGGTTTTTTAATTTTCTCTTCAAAAGTATCATGTCCTAATGCAATATAAATTTCATAAAGATCTCTAATTTTGTTGTTGTTTTCCATTAGCCTAACTAGTGAAAATAAAAACAAGAAACAAAAAGTAATAACTGCAGAATCTAAAGGAGATACCTTCAAGCGCTCACCTCCCCGGCAACGGTGCCAGAAAATAGCTTGATGTCTACGCACACTTCTATTCTTGTAGACAGTGTTGGGCCTCCAAGGGCAGAGGTTTGTAGGACAGCTGCAAGTTTCCCTTAAGGGTGTGTTTGGTAGCCTGTATGTCCTCAGATAATCTCCCCCCACCCAACTTTTTGTTGTTTGGTAGCCCGTGTCGGGCCTCTTCACCCCGGCTCAACTCACCCAAAAACGTCCCTCAGCCAGGCCGAGGAGAGAAGCTCAGATCGAGCTTCTCAACCCAGCCAGGCCAGCCTCGTACCGAAAATCCCACGCGTGGGCCCAGCCTCGCGTCCAGCCTCCCACCCCGACCCTCATTCCCCCCCCCCCCCCCGCATCGCCTCTCTCTCTTTCCCTTCTCCCGTCGTCATCCTCCCACCTCGGCCGACCTGCACCGCCGCCCAGCGCCTCGTGACGACCTGCCCCGCCGCCCAGCGCCTCGCGCCGACCTGCCCCGCCGCCCAGATCCCTTCCCGGATGCAGACGCGGATCCCTTCTTCGACGGCGACATCCAGGACGCGGAGCTCGTCCTGGCAGCGCGTTTCTTCGATGGCGGTGTCCAGGACACGGGGCTCTCCCTTGGCCCAGCGCCGCTGCATCTGGCCGCAGCGGAATCGAGCGTCGCCCGACCTCTCGCTGCCCAGAGCTGCCACGTCGCCTCAACCCCGTGTCGGCGACCTCTCCCTGCCCCAGCGCCGCCGACCTCTCCCTGCCCTAGCGTCGCCTCGCCCCAGCGCCGCCTCGTCGCCTAGACCCAGCGCCGACGCGGCACCCACTCCCCGGCGGCATCGTCCTGTAGGTAGACCAGCTCGTCGCGACGGCTGCTCTTGCCGGAGACGGTGGAGAATCCCGCTCCTCAACCATGGACCTGATTGCGTTTATGATTTTTATTTCAGGGACCTTGTTGCTTTTCAAAAACTTCTGGCAGGGATTAGTCCATACAGGCTACCAAACAGGCTCACAACACATCACAGTTTATCTCATGCAGGCTACCAAACACACACATTAAAACAAAGTTGTACCCACTCAACATAGCTAGGGTGGGCATGTATGAGGTGAGAAAGCCCATACAGGCTACCAAACACACCCTAAATGAATCACCCAAGGTATATCGAACTCAGGTAGGTAGAGGTCAAAGATAACCCTCTCAAGCAACCCTGTAATTAAGATACGAGAAGTCTCTTGTGTCCCCAACACACCCAATACACTTGTCAGATGTATAGGTGCACTAGTTATGCGAAGAGATAGTGAAATACAAGTAATATGGATGATTATAAGTAGTAGTTGCAATCTGTAATAAAAATGGCAGCAAGCAAACATGTAGCAGAACTTGTTGGAAACGGTGTTTCAATACTTAGAAACAAGGCTTAGGGATCCTACTTTCACCGGTGGACATTCTCAACAATGACATCAAAGTTAAATAAGTAAACACTACTCTCAAACACTCTCATGTTGGATAACAAACACCATTCATTTTGTAGGGCTACAAGAGCACCCTCAAAGTTAGAGTAACTAACACCAACAATATCATAAAGGGAATCACACACGGTGTACACACTGTCACCATTACACACGTGAATAACCCCGGAGTTCATATTAAAGTAACCTCTAGAGTGCATAATAGATAAAGAGTATATTCAACTAGATTACAAAGCTCATGATCACATAAAAGATCACATCATGGGAGAGAGAGATAAACCACATGGCTACGTAGATCCCGCAGGCCCGGGGGAGAACTACTCATTCCTCATCATAGGAGTCAGTAACGACGATGGAAATGGTGGTGGAGTCGATGGAGATGGCTCCGGGGGAAATTCCTCTTCCCGGCAGGGTGCCGGAACAAAGAGTTCTATCCCCTGAATCTTGTTTTCGATGGCGGCGGCGCTCTGGACCCGTGGAGGAAAAAGTGATTAACCGTCTCGAGTTTTTAGGTCAAGGAGGTATTTATGGGCGAAAGACCTAGGTCGGTGGGCGCCCGAGGGCGCCACATCGCCTCCCGACGCGGCTGGAAGTGGGGCCGCGTCACCAGGTGATGTGGCCGCCTCGCGGCCCCTCTTCGTCTCGTCTTTGGTTCTTCGTGACGCAAATATTCCAAAAATAATTCCTGGTTGATTTATTTCCAATTTGGCGGATATTTCTTTAAGTACTTTTCTGAAACAAAAAAATAGCAGAAAACATGGAACTGGCACTGTGGCATCTTGTTAATAGGTTAGTACCAGAAAATGCATAAAACTATATAAAATGCATATAAATCATGTAATAACATGATATAACATATCATGGAACATAAGAAATTATGGATACGTTGGAGACATATCACTACTCTTTATCTATTATGCACTCTAGAGGTTACTTTAATATGAACTCCGGGGTCTTTCACGGTTGCACCGTGTGTGATTCCTTTATGACATTGTTGGTGTTAGTTTACTCTGATTTTGAGGGTGCTCTTGTAGCCCTACACAATGAATGGTGTTTGTTATTAAACAAGAGAGTGTTTGAGAGTAGTGTTTATTTATTTAACTTTGATGTCATTGTTACCTTGTTTCTAAGCATTAAAACACCGTTTCCAATAAGTTCTGCTATATGTTTGCTTGCTGCCTTTTTATTTTAGATTATAGTTACTACTTATAATCATCCGTATTACTTGTATTTTACTATCTCTTCGCCGAATTAGTGCACCTATACATCTGACAAGTGTATTGGGTGTGTTGGGGACACAAGAGACTTTTTGTATCTTAACTGCAGGGTTGTTTGAGAGGGTTATCTTTGATCTCTACGTCCCTGAGTTCAATATACCTTGGGTGATTCACTTAAAAAAAAGTTGCTGCTGTTCTACAAACCTCTGCTCTTGGTGGACCAACAGTGTCTACGAGAATAGAAGCGTGCGTAGACATCAACCGTCATCTGCAAGACAATGAGGCACACCAGCGTAGGAGGGACAATGTCCACTGACACTGATGGGACGTAGGAGCTCTACACTCAACCACGACGCCCCCCCACGTAGTCGCCACCATGGCCGCCATCTGCGAGCCACGACACCAGCCAGCCTAGCGACAAACCACTACAGCAGGATGGCCGAGAGAGAGGTAGCAACCCTCGCGACCACGAGAAGCACACTGCCGGTAGCCGAGGAAGGCAATAGGACGCGCGGCGGGGCGGCCCGCCCGACCCATCAGGGGCTTAGATCGGGCCCAGGTGGACGTCCGCACTAGCACCATCCACGCCCGCATCCGCAGCGGTGGCGGCGCCCGGAGAAGCACACGGGGCGGAGAGAGTGGACGCCGGCGAGGACCGTCGACATCACGCGAGGAAGATGGAGACCGGCGCCGCGATCTCCTCCAAAATTGGAAGCTCCGTGCCGCGGGCTCCAGATCCCCGCCGCCCCCTTCACTGGCGGCGCGCGGCGTTTGTCCGGCGCCCGCCTCCGGGGACGAGGGCGGGAGGATATGGGTAAGGAGGTGGCGGCTAGCGGCTAGGGTTTGCCCTCCCCGGTCGCCCGAAGAAGCGACGCGAGGAGGATGCTCGAAGCGTTTCCCCCTTCTTCTGAATACTGACCCAACCTGGCGGTTGGTCACAGAGCTGCCGTCCCATATTCAACGCAGCGAGTACCGCTTGGGCCAGCGCGCTGGCCCATTTTTACCGCGCACGGAGTTTTAGCGCGGCTGCTGGAGACACAGTTTTGGATACGCGCTTTCTTCGCGCGTGGCGTTTTTATCTCTGTTGTTGGAGATGCTCTTACTACTTTGCTTTTGTGACAATGAGCTAGCGTTACTAACTTAACCGTAGTGATCTGTGAACTTAATTGACGAGGTATAATAGTTCAGAGGAAAACTAAACTACTCATAGAACCACTTGTGCTTTAACGGGTAGCTAGGCCGTGCGTCTCCTTCCGGTAGTTTCTCCCCCGATCGAGGATGACACGCGGGACCTTTTGCTATCGGACCCACATGCCAGGGAGCCGGCTCGGTTGGTCAGCTGGTCGGTCCAGCTGAGGAAGGCAAATGGGGGCTGGGGTTTTCGCTGGGAGTCTGCCAATAAATAGGAGGCAAAGGAAATGGGGTTTTGACGCTGAGGTCTGTGCGAGAAGCTTGCTAGGCAGCCAGGCGAGGAGACGAGGGTTTTCATCTCCCACTCCAGGCGGAGAGGGGAGACCGGCGAGGCGGCCGACCGGGTGATCTTCTCCTCGTTCCCGATCGATAGCACGGCGGCCAGGTGACGACGAGCTCGATCGACCCCGTCCCTGCATTTCTTCTTCTTGGATTTCTATATCTTTTTTCATCTTCGTGTGCGTGCTTCCGAGATAGTAATTTCTGAGGAGTTTCACGATGTATTTCTCTTCGTTTTTCTCCAATCGACGACAGATCCGGTAGCACGGAGGTCGCTAGATCAGCGGTTTTGGTTTTTTTTTGCCTGCGAACTCGATCCATTGTGTGGTTTCCACTGCTACACTAGTTCATTTTCTCTCTACGACGGTCTATCTTACATGCATTAGAATCCATATATGTGCTTTTCACTTCCCAGAGAGCAGCTCTAATACATGCTTGTTCCATTTGTGCACGGGGTTTTGACGGAAAAGGCAGTCTGGCCTGCTTTTCATTGATATTAGAAGGAGTGTACAGGAGTACAAATTAACCAAAAACACGGGGGAAAAGAGCTACAAAGTCCTATGACTGCAGCGAATAGTGCTGCAGCCCGCAAAAGAGGGGGGAATGGAGAAATCAGTCAGGCTCCCTTGGACGTAGGATCAGTTCTGCAGCTCCGGGTCGCCCTGCGGCACGCCAACATTTAGCCTCGTCCAATATCAATGTGTGTAATCCGACAAGTGATTCAGCCTTGTTGTTGAAGATCCTTGAATTTCTTTCTTTCCAAACCGTCCACCAAGCAAGGTGTACAAGGGCACACCAGCTTTTCTTGAAGGTTGGTGGCAACCGCTGGCGAGTGCGTGTTAACCAAGAGTCGAGGCTGGTATCTGTCTGTGTAGGTATTAAGGCATTATTGAGTCCGGCTATGTGAATCAGTTTACCCCATAGTCTGATGATTACCGGGCAGGTGGCGAGGAGATGCAGCGCAGACTCCTGCTCACTGAGACAAAAAACACAAGCCGCATTGTGAGGCCACCCTTTTTTCTGTAGGCAGTCAGCAGTGTGGCATTTGCCCAGAATTGCAAGCCATCCAAAGATGCGGCATTTGAGAGGTGCCCCAGAACTCCAAACAGTTTCCTGGAAGTTAAACCTGATGGAACCTTCGAACTGCATTTCATAAGCTGAGGCGGCAGAGTACTGACCATTATTGGTCCATCTCAAGTAACCGAGTCAGGTGTACCATTCTGCATGGTGTGGACGATATCATGGATGAGCAGGAATTGATTGAGGGCTATGACTGGTAGGTTCAGCTTGAAGTGCTTCATCCATTTGTTGCCGGCGACGGCTTGTGCAACAGTGAGGTTTCTCTTGGTGCAGCATTGAAACAAGTCGGGCGCAATAGCTGCTAGGCTCTTCCCCTGAGCCCATGGATCCTTCCAGAAGTGGATTCTCTGGCCATCTCTGAGGTTAAAGCAAACTGCAGAGTTGAATAGGTTTCGAGCTCGGTCATCAATTCCCAAGGGTAGATCTTCACGGCTCATCGAGAAAAGAACGAGGGTTTTCACTGTAGGTTGGCGATGTTTGTGTTTTGGGGTTTTTGTTTTCTTGCGTGTGTGGTATGTTTACGTACTCCCTCCGTCCCAAAATAAGTGTCTCCAATCTTCTTTTTGGTCGATCCAAAATCACCTGGAGTTGTGCTGGTAGCCTGGTACCCCTGATTTCTTCTGTTTCGTGTATTTCTCTTCGTTTTTCTCCAATCGAGGACAGATCTGTAACATGGAGGTCGCTAGATCAGCAGTTTTGGGGTTTTCTTGCGCCTGCAGCGAGCTCAGTCGATCGTGTGGTTTCCGCTGCTGTATTAGTGCATTAGTTCATCTTCTCTACTGTCTATCTCACATACATTAGGATGCATGCGCCTTTCACTTTCCAAAGAGTCGCTCTAACTCTTGTTTCATTTCTGCACGAGGGTTTTAACTGTTCATCGCAAAAAGAAAATAGAGTTTTCGCTGTAGGTTGGTGATTTTTTTCGTGCGTGTGTAGCATTTTAACGTTGTACTAATTAATAGTTCCCTGATGATTGATTCTCCAGTTTTCTTTTTGGTCGATCCAAATTCCAAAATCACCTGGAGTTGTGATAGATAGAACCCCTGATTCCTTCTGTTTTGTTGGGAGTACCATTTAGTACAATAATTATTTTCATGCGGCATAAATTGCATTCTGTTTGTTAATTTGCACAGCACACAAGTAGTACTTGTGCTTGAGAAAAGAATGCAACAATGTCTGGTTAATCGCGAAAATTGCATACTGTTTGTTAATTCCTTGTTGATCAAATTTTGCATTGCTGCATTTTTCTTTGTAGATGGAGTCTCAAAGTAGCAAGGGAGATCCCAGCAAGTCACCAGTGTCTGGCGGTGGCGAGGGTGATCTTACCAAGTCACCAATGTCTGACGTTGGCAAGGGTGGTTCCAGCATGAAGGCCAAGCCGACGAGGTTGCCCATCAAAAGGCCACCCGAACATGCCACAAGAGGGCGGCCAATAAAGATACTCACCAACCACTTCAAAGTCACTCTCATGAGAACAGACCAGATACTCTACCACTATGATGTACACCCCTTATCTCATCCCATGGTTACTTTTGGTGGCTATTTTTTTACAATTTGTTCTGAATTTTTCGTCGTGTTGAGCTCAGGTGAGTCTGAAGTACGACAACGACCAACCCGCTCAGGGTAAAGGTGTGGGCAGAAAAGTGATGAAGCAGCTGTACGAGACCTATGCCTCAGAGCTCGCGGACAAGGTGTTCGCCTATGATGGCGAGAATGGTCTCTTCACCGTCGGGGTCGGGCCTCTACCATTTAACAACAATGTGTTTGACGTAGTAGTGGGCGACGCTTCATCCGGAAAGTATAAAGTTCATCTGTCCTCGATTCCATTTTCTCACCGGTCAAAGTCAATCTGTACTTGAGCTAATCGACCTCTTGCTGGTTTTTGGAATTTTTCTTGATGATAAACCTGCAGGATTGGAACGGGCCAAAGCCCCAGAGATGGTAGTCCAGGGCCAAGCGACAAGAAGAGATTGAAACGGGAAGTGTATACCAAAAGGTTCAAGGTGGACATAGACTATGCGGCAACGGTTCCGATGAGTGCCATTGCCCAAGTCCTGCGTGGTGGTCAGGAATCTGAGAAGTCGCAGGAAGCTATTCAGATTCTAGAGATCATACTGAGGCAGCACTCCGCAAGACAGTAAGTTGTTTAACGTTTCAAACAACTTCCTGATCTTATACTGTGTTGTAAACCATTTGATGATTTGTCCTTAGGTTTTTATAACCAGCCTTTTCATGTTATTTTAATCAGCTTTGATGTTGTTCTTATCTTCTGCAGGGGTTGTCTCTTAGTCCGACAGTCTTTCTTCCGTGGCAATTTCGGTACCATAGACTTGGGTGGCGGCGTGAGCGGCTGTCGGGGTTTTCATTCTAGCTTTCGACCCACTCAAAATGGGCTTTCACTCAACATTGGTATATTTTTAACCTAGAGTTGTAATTTGCATGAACTTATCATATTAATAAATTTGCTTGGTACAAGATTGACTACATACTTACATGCGCGCATGATTGTTTGTTCCATTTGTGAAGATTTATCCACAACGATGGTAGTGCAACCTGGGCCTGTGATTGATTTTCTGCTCTTCAACCAGAATATCAAGGACCCTAACAGAATTGTCTGGAGCAAAGTAATTTAAAACTGGTCGACTTCATAAATTCCTAGCCCTGAGAGAATCTATGATTAGACTACATTATTTGGTGTTCTGATGCTGGACATAATATTAGGCTGAGCGTGCACTGAAAAATTTAAGGATCAGCACTAGTCACACGAAAGCAGAATTTAAGATTGTTGGATTGTCTGAAAGCAAATGCAATGAACAGAAGTAAGACTTTACTCTTAAATCGTGACGTGTGGCTTCAGGTGCTTAGATTAAGAAAATATAGTTCTTTGATCTAGGTTCCCACTAAAGCGAGGAGATGGCAACGGTACTGAGGATGTAACTGTCTATAATTACTTCATGAAACGTTGGTCGATCAAGCTGGATAACTCTGCTGATTTTCCCTGTCTAAATGTGGGGAAACCAAATCGCCCAACATACCTCCCTGTGGAGGTCAGTCCCTCTCTCTGTTCTTGTTCCAAATCATTCTTAAACTGCAAATCCTTGGGTTTTGGTTCTCATTTCATGTTTGGAACCAGCTTTGCCATCTGGTGCCATTGCAAAGGTACAAAAAGTCTCTGTCCACGCTGCAAAGGTCAAAACTGTTCGAGGGATCCAGGCAAAAGCCGCTTGAGAGGAAAGCGAGCTTGTACCGTGTAAGTTCCAATTCGCTGATACCAAGAATTCAACTCAAATGCAGTAGATATCAAAAAGACCGAAAGGCTCAATTTTGTTCGCCGTCCATGCTAGGTGTTGCAAGATAACAATTATGATTCCGAGCCAATGCTGAGCGAATGCGGCATTTCGATAGCTCGAGAGTTTATGCAGGTTGAGGGTAGAGTCCTTCAGCCACCACAGGTTAGTAGAGGTTTCTTTCACTGCATATTTTTTGACAGCCTACCGTGTAGGCCTTTGTTGTTGTGCATCTAATTAAATCTTGTAATGTGCAGTTAAACGCTGCAGGTGGTAGAGAACTTTATACACCTAATGGGAGGTGGAACTTCAATAAGGACGTGAGCAACATAGCAAACCTCTTGATTGCACTTTATACATGAGCCGTAAAATTTTCATTATCACGTATGCCGATGACATACCTGATTCTATTCTCCAGAGGTTCATTCAACCCATTAAAGTGAAGACCTGGGGTGCTGTGAATTTTTCTGCACGATGCAATGTTGGTGATCTTGTCAGGCGTCTTATCCAATGTGGTAACATGAAGGGAATTGTAAGTTCATCACTTAACCAAGTATATATACCATTTCTTTAGGGTATTGTGGTATCACTCAACCACTTTGATTTTCAGGAAATGGAAAACTGTGCTGCTGTAATTGAAGAGAGGCATCAAATGAAACGGGAGCCTCCAGAAAAAAGGGTGGAGGCTATGTTTCAGGAGATAAAAAATATATTCAATCAAAAACCAGCATTTCTCCTGTGTGTTCTTCCTGAGAAGAACTGTGATATTCATGGTTTGCTCTCCTACCTCCGCTTTGCAAATAAAGTTTTATCATGCCTCTATGTACCATACAAACCTTAAATGTTCTTATCAGGACCGTGGAAGCGTGGATGCCTTGCAGACCATGGTATCTTTACGCAATGCTTGGTTCCTCCTGCCAATATCAAAGATCAGTACCTCACAAATGTACTGCTAAAGATAAATGCCAAGGTTTGCGGTGTGATCTACATTGCCACATTAGATGTAATGCATGCTTTGGGTTTATTAGGGAAAAACTGAATGATTTTTTTTTCTGCCAACCAGCTTGGTGGTTTGAATTCATTGCTGAAAAAAGAATCAACACTTGCTATTCCTCTTGTCTCGAAAATTCCAACCATCATATTTGGTATGGATGTTTCCCATGGTTCACCGGGACGATCTGACGTACCATCAGTTGCTGCAGTAAGTCACAGATTTTGCCCCTGTTTCCAGTTTCCTACAGTAAAGAAACTCAGGTGCTAGCTGATTGATTTCCTTACTGACAATTTACTGACTTATCGGATTGTTTTTGGTTGCACCTAGGTGGTTAGTTCCTTGAAGTGGCCATACATCTCAAAATACAGAGCGTCTGTATGCACTCAGTTGGCCAGGCAGGAAACGATTGTAGATTTGTTTAAGGAAGTTACAGATGACAATGGAGTACATGATAAGGGCTTCATCAGGTGAGATACTTCTTTTGGCTCTGACTGAAGTGCAAGTTTAGTAATTTAAGAAAAATACTTCCTCCGAATCGTATACCTTTTGTTGCTCACTGAGATTGTAATGCAGAGCTTCACTAATCGAATTCTACAACTCCAGCCGAAGTCAGAAACCAGAACAAATTATCATTTTCAGGTAGGTAGTTCTCCTGAGATTATTGTGCACAATTCCAATTGATAGTTTTTTTTTTGAGCATTCAACGGCGGACCCAAAGGGTCGGCCTGAACCATTTTCAAATCACATAAAAGGCAAGTCTGAAGTAATTACAACAAGGTAAAGAAGAAGAACCAAAAAACCTATAGTACCTAAAAAGGAGCAAAAAGATCTAAAAACTGTTATATCATATCTAAAGCAAAACGAAGAAAAAGAGTAAAGAATCAGAACAAGTAAGGGACATGGGACATCCAAAACTTATCCCATTGCTAGGTGGTGTAGCCTGGCTGCCCAATCTTTGAGGAGGTTCTTTTTATCTGGTTGCCGGCACCTGTTAGTCCAAAGGAGGAGGTCTTCGGCGCATCGACGAAAGACCATAGAAAGAGGCT
This sequence comes from Poa annua, assembly GCA_026929855.1. Lineage (NCBI taxonomy): Eukaryota > Viridiplantae > Streptophyta > Magnoliopsida > Poales > Poaceae > Poa > Poa annua. The sequence goes on along the minus strand of CM049428.1, from coordinate 26,832,289 downwards.
GAGTCACATTCCGGAAGATTCTAGCATTGCGTCTCTTCCAAATGTTCCATAGGGCAGCAATAATGACGGAGGACCTAGATTTGCATTGGTCATTTGAGTCCCAAAGATCCTGAAGCCTGTCGCAGGATAGGACATAGTTGTTCTTGGCTTCTAAGTAACATAGTTGTTCTAGAGAAATCAGTAAATTAACTGCGTTGTCTCAAAATTATAGTGCTAAGACATGCACAATGCCAATCGTGAGGACTATTGCGTCCTTTGTCTAATAGTGCTAAGACTACAAATTGGCTAATACTTGGTGTTGACTCTTAAGTTTACTTGGCGCGCTGATTCTGCCTGAGAGGATTATGTTATCTTGATTTTAGGGATGGAGTTGGTGAGAGTCAGTTTAATGAGGTGCTGAACACTGAACTAGCTGACATCATTAAGGTAAGAATACACGGATATCCAATTTCCCTTGAGTCAGTACTGGCTAGTAATATCTTTCTAATTATGCAGGCCTGCAAGTTTCTTGATGACCAATGGTCCCCCAAGTTCACAATGATAGTTGCACAGAAAAGGCACCACACAAGATTTTTCCTGCCCAATGAACGCAACCAGAATGAAGTGACTAATGTCCAGCCTGGTAACCTGCATCTTTCACATTGTTTTTCTTCTCATTTTTACAGTCCTATGGATCAAACGAGCTCATACCTCTGTTCATATTCCTTTCATGCCCGTGTGTAGGCACTGTTGTAGACAAGGGAATCTGCCATCCCAGGAACTATGATTTCTACATGTGTGCTCATGCTGGCATGATTGTATGTTTTCTCTACCTTCGGTTGTGATTGTAACTCACTTTGTTTCATATGCTCATTTGAATCTAAGCCATTCGACTTGTGAGTTCCAGGGGACTACAAGGCCAACACACTACCATGTGCTCCATGATGAGATAGGCTTCTCTCCTGATGAGCTGCAGGAGCTCGTGTATTCCCTCTCCTACGTGTATGAGCACTGAAGCAGTTACAAAATATTCAGTTCTTACCTTTGCCTCTGGTGTTCATCTTCTGTTCTGACATTTCATTGCTTGTGAACTCGTTTCAGGTATCAGAGGAGCACCACAGCCATCTCAGTAGGTAAGCAAGTTATGCCACTACTTGATTTCGCAACATATTACAACAGGGCATGGCTGAGGCTGATCACCTGATTTTCCTACAGTTGCTCCTATCTACTATGCACACCTTGCAGCAGCGCAGGTGGCAAAGTTTACCAGGCTGGATGACATGTCGGAGACGTCTTCAAGCCACGCTACCCAGGCTGCAGATACCCCGGTGCAGGAGCTGCCTCGTCTGCATGCCAAAGTAGCGTCGTCGATGTTCTTCTGCTAAGGCCAGAAGTTTGCTCATCGTTAGTTGAAGTGACTGAAACTTTTGAATCAAATGCTACTTAAACCATGGCAGGGTGTTCATGCCGAAGCACTGAACTAAGCGTTTCGAATTAGCTGCTCCTTCGATGGATGTTATTTAATGAATAGTCTCTCATTGCTACTTCCTCTGTTCATTTATATAAGACGTTTTAGATAGTTTAGAGTGGGCTAGATACAAACTAAAGTGAATGAATCTACATGTCAAAAGTAGACCAGATACAAATTAGAGTGAGTGAACATAGAAAAGAGGTAAAACGTCTCATAAAAGAAAACGGAGGGAGTATCATGCTACTTCTACCTGCAATGATTATTTGGACTTCCGATAAAAATCGATACTTTGGAACTAATGTGCATCTTTCTACGAGGTTCCAACATGTTCTGATAGAAATGTTGTCAGCAATTAGCCAAAGGATACCTCCTCTGTCCAGAAACTTGCATGCAGGACTTCACAGCTTCCAGTGCAGTATTTTCTTGTTTTTTCTAACTGAAGGCAAAAGGTTTGCCTTATCCTTTTATTAAGAAAATGGTGTCCGGTTTATTATGAAAGAAACCGGATAAAAATCATACAACAACACAACCCCACGGGGCAAAGCCCACACAATCTCGAGAACAACAGAGCCAAGCTCACGACCTATGACCACTCCACAAAGATCCGGCCAACCGACCACCCTTGCCGGAGAGAAGAAGCCGTAACTGCTATGGGGGAGCAGATACGAGACACTCTGACGCAGATGAGGATACCAACCCTTGAATGCGCTCACTGCTTGTTCCCGTCATCATACACCGCAGTTTCGACTTCGCAGTAACAAACAAGCAAGACAAACCCATCGACATGTTGGAGTAGAGCTGCCAACACCAATCTCGCCTCCACAAGAGCCATGGAGCGCTCGGGGCCGCCGCCCCGACATCCACTGCTTTAGTATGCCCTGCACACAGCCACCACCACCTCACACACAGCCAACACCACCTTCTGGGGCCGTCGCCCCGACATGCCACCGCTCGCACTCGACCTGTAACGCCGCACGACCTAGCTACCCGTACTTGCACATTATAAGAATATAGAACAATCAACATAAATACTACTATAATTATTATTCTAGTATGCACAATCCGTACTTGCACATGCATTATCAAAGTTTATTGATTACAAACAATATATGCATTATAAAGTATGTGTCACACAAGAAATATCTCTTGATCTGTATTTTTTGCTTTAAAAATTGACACTTCAATCTTCATATACAAAACCACATCAACAATCTATTATTTATTCAATGCTCAAACTTACATTGAAAAGTTGATATCAAGCTCAAGATCATCTATCAGCACATCATACTTATATTCCATATGATGCTGCAAGCAGTCAAGTACAGCCAGGACATTGTTTACTTGGTGGCTCTTTGATCTGTTCTCTGCTGTGAAAGTATAAACCTTACTACCAATTTCTATCCAGCTGCACCCCGTGTTCGTCTTCAGTCCTTTCTCCTTCATCATCTTCCTCACTCTGGCCACATCGCTCCAGCAATCAATGCTGGCGTACAAATTTGCTAGCTGGACATGAGTCGCGGCACAACTTGGCTCCAGCTTAAGGCGGTGCTCTGCAGCATGGATGCCAATCGGAATATTTCCATGCATCCTACAAGCAGCCAGCAGAGAACCCCATATGACTGCATTGGGGGTGATGGTCATTGCATGGATCAAATCCCACGCTTCATCAAGCAATCCTGCCCGTCCGAGGAGGTCTACCATGCACGAGTAGTGATCTAGCTCTGGTTTCATTCCAAGTTGGATCATCGCCTTGAAACTGCGTCGGCCTCCTTCTACAAGGCACGCATGCCGGCATGATGAAAGAATGCCAAGGAAGGAGATTACATCTGGCACTATGTGCTCCTCCTCCATTTCTTTTAGCAAGCTTAGGCAATGCTCAGCAAGGCCATGCTGTGAATATCCAAAAATCATGGAATTCCAAGAAACCAGGTCCTTGCAAGTAATTCTCTCAAATACGGATCGGGCCTCATCTATACTCCCACACTTTGCATACATTGATATCAGTGCATTTGAGACATGCACACATAAATCAAAACCCATGCTGAGCTCTAGACCATGAACACTTTTACCAAGTGCAAGAAGTGCATGGTTGGTGCACACGCTGAAGATAGTCGCAAATGTGATATCATTAGGCCTGCATGCAGACTGCCTCATACTCTGAAATATCTGAAGGCATGGCTCAATCTGATTACCCTGAGCGTAACCAGAAATGAGTGCTGTCCACGACACAGTATTTTTGACTGGCATGTTCTGAAAAATCTGACTGGCACTCTCCAATTGACAACATCTTGCATATAAGCTGATCAGAGAGGTACCAGAAAGGACAGACGGGTCATAACCAGCTTTCATCAGTAGAGCATGGAGCTGAACACCTCCCCTTATCAATTTCTTAACAGCACAAAAACTCATGGCAGATGCTAAAATAGATACATCCGCACTTATTCCTCTCCTACGCAACTTCACGAGCAGCATAAACTTGTTTCCACCTGAGAGTTTATTCATGGAAGGGCAAGCATCCATTTCATGGGAATCAATGGTTTTGAGTAAATTTTGCACTGGACTACTGCTTGAGTTGACAAATTGTACATTTACATTACGCATACCCTGATTTTCAGATTTAACTCCCAAGATGTCATGCATACAGTCACTGATAACGCGGTGATGGGACAGACCTACCTCCTTGCCATTATATGCCGTCCCTGGCACAAGGTGCAAAACTCTCAGTGCATCGCAGATGTCGCGATCACCTTGCTTTCTTGATCGCTCAGATGGTACGTGAGTGCCAAAATTTGCCATACACAGACGAATCGCTGGCAATGATGGTAAATGGTTGATGAAACGGTACCAAAGGAGATGGCTGTGCTTGTGCATGACCGAAGCTGTCCATGGGCAAACCCACCGGCAGACGCAGGAAGTCCTGTGAGGCCTCCCTCTGGAAAGACCTAGCAGCATGAAAAGCTAAATCCGCACCTGGGGAGGGGAAACAGCGGTCTTGAGTTAGTTTTTATGCTTATCATGATGGAAGATTTACCAACTGGTTTCGGATCCATGCACACTGCAACCATGGGTGCGTTACTAACCCTGCGGTGTCTCCTTCAGCATGTTTGCATACGAACATCAACTTCAGCAGATTCCGATTGCACGCCAAGCTTGAATGCAAATGATTTAACTGTGCCCACAGCAATCAAGAAGGCATAGTTAGTAATGCACTAATGCTAGTATGCTACTGTTCAAGATGATTTTGTTTCTTCTCCAGCAATCGACGGGGAGCAGGGTGGCCAGTGGCCACCATTCAAAGCAATAACTTGACAGAGAGGCCGAGAAGAAGTCCTAGTCCTGATGCATTTTTTTCTTTTCTTTCAGAGAAGTAAATTACAGCGGATTCATTGGCTCAAACATACCAATTCGGCAATCGAAGTTGAGCCTGAATCGTCCACGGTTCCGCCCCGCTCGGCCGGACGCTGCACCTGCGCCAGTCCCCTCGGAACGCCGGGGGCGAGGTAGGATTATGGCTGCGTAGGGGAGACGGCGCCCCTCCGCTCCGCTGCTGCTGGTCGTGGTAGGGTTCAGGCTTCAGAGCAGAGGAGGCCTTCCCTGTGGCTGCGGCGGCGCTGGGCCTGGGAAAGCGCGTAGTGCCGGGCTGACTGGGCTGCTGGGCTTTGAGTGGTTGTCGGCCTCTCAGGGCTCAACTGAAATGTATGACTATGAGTGACCCAGTCGGCCCGGCAACTCTCCCCATCGCAAAGGAGCTTCAAAAAAAAAAGGAGCTCGTACTTGACGAGGGTATCACTCTTCGAATGAAACCGTCTATACGTTACTATCTTAATAATAGGTAATGGGTGGTAGTGGCAACATATGTACTATGATATAATCATGTATTTAACTATTTATTAGCCTATAGATTTATTTGGCTTAAAATCCATTATATTACTGTATCTACATATGACACCAGTGGTGGAGCTAGGATTTACAGAAGTCACGAGCCAAAATTTTGGCTCGAGAAAACTTTCAAAAAAACTTTTAACAATGGCATATAAATTTGGCATGATTGCAAAGATGAACGCATGTTTTTAACTACAATTATTAATGGTCCAGAGAAGTTACATGAAAGATGAAAAATCTTAATAAAGTAGTACAAACGTACACAATATGATGGTTGGGGGCTGATTCAGTTTGGGTAGCATCTTCAGCTTGGTTCGGTTTCAGGTAGAGTGGAAAAATCTCTTCATCTTTAGTTCCTAAACATGAAACGGAATGTCAATAATTTGCTAACTGAATGGACTGTAAAACAATCGATCAGATTTCCTAGGAGCACCGAGCTGAGGGTAAATTACCTAGGAGCACCAAGCCCTGGAGAAATCGATCTTGGGGCGACGGGGCGGGTCGCGTCCTGTATCGCGTGGCGGCGAGCTGCTCTGCTCTATTTGTGACTCGCGCGAACAGACGAGCTAAGGGGAGCTTCCCTAGCGAGCATGCGTTAGAGTAATAATCAACCTACAACCAAAAACGAAGCTCTACGAGCAATCGAGGCAAGCTAGGGTTCCTCACCAGCAAAACAAAATCAATCCAAGCAACCAGTGCAGGCGAGGAGAGGAGGAGGCCGACGGCGGCCGTAGGCGAAGGGAACCTAGAGGCGTGTGTGGCGGAGAGTGGAGAGGAAGCCGCGGAGCAACGAGACGGGTCGACTCCTGTTCGCATGGCGGCGTGCTGCTATGTCCTGTTCGTGTGGCCCTGGATGACCAGGCTGCATCGCACATGCGTGAAACATTGGCCATGCCTGGGCTACGCCCCGGGCCAAATTTTCTTTTTTCTCCTAGATGTTAAGGGGGATATTTTGCTGCGACCCGGGCCGCGGCCCAGGCTGCCTGAGGCCAGCTCCGTCACTGTATGATAGCACCATCAGCTCTTTTCTCATTAAATACTTACATCAGTATTATCTTTGTCTATGTAACACTCATGTTAGACAAGTCTAACGCGCACGCGCGATCGAGCTGCTGCCACGTAGAGCCATGCACACACGACCACCGGCGCATATGCACTTGCTTGCTATACCTCAGAAAAGGTCTGAAAATCGAGATGTACACAGATCTATAAATTATCAAAAGTGAAAATATAACTACTAAATAATGTACAATATCAGGAACTGAAGTACATAGGTCGTTTCGTGTGTTACGGTTCTGCTTCGCCTCAACTTTCTTTTAATAATATCCTGAAAGTGGAATATTGGTCGTTGCGCACATTAGTTGTTTCCTGTGCTACGGCTCGACTTCATCTTGACGGATCTGCTTCACAGATCTCGAAACGCCTAGGGCGTACAACTACAACTACATACATAATATGTACAACTATATAGACACATGTTGGTACAACTGCACATACACATTTGTACTAAACGGAAACATGTTATACAACTAACATGTTGTACAACTAACATGTTGTACAAACTAAACATGATTGGAATACAAATTACACAAGTACTACAAAAAATACAGACACATGTTGTACAGCTGCACAAGTACAAAACAGAATAGTAAGCACAAAAGTTCATAGAAGTGGGAGTATAAAGTACATATACTATGCATAACCGAACGTAAAAATAAGTTTGTCCAAGACATAGGATCTAGTTTCGAACATCTCGAAACGAGTAGTTCAAAAGTGAAATCGGTTTGTAATTTAAACGATTCACAAGATATTTTATTTTCAAAATTCCAATTTAAACCTCATTTTTAATATAATCGTGACACTTGGCACACATGTAAGCCGATAACTTTTCACGATTAAAAGGATGGTGGGGTTCCCTTTACAAAGGGAAGCCTTTTTTATAGTGATTGCCACTTGACGATCTGTGCGGAGCGGATTGCTGTTTGGGCCGGCCCACCAACTCGCTCCTTCCCCCTATCTTTTTCTTAATGTTCTCTTAGTTTTTACAGGAAAAAACGTGATGAAAAAAGGTACAAAATTAATTTGAACATTTACCTTATTTTGAGCAGAATAAATTTTGAATTCGAACATTTACCTCTTATTACGTAAACATAAAATAGTGGTGAACTAATACTATTTTTGTAAGATTTTAAAACTATACAAAATGGTGTCCAACAAAAATTATTTTTAAATTAATATAAAAGTGAACAGAAATGGTTGGTGAATTTTTTTATTTTTGATCGATTGTAAAAATTGAAGAAGAAAATTCTATGAATGAAACAATTTTAAACGGTTAAAAGTGAACCTAAAATGTCTGTTAAGAAAAAAAATTCAAATGATTTTTTTAAAAGTAAACAAAAAAAGGTATTTGGATGAAAATTATTTTTATGGATCATAGAAAAAGTCTATGAACGAAAAAAAAAATATATGAACGAAAAAAGTAGAAGAGAAAAAAGTAAATCAAAAACAAAAAATGAAAATTGTAACAAAACTAGGAAAAACATAAAATATAAAAGAAGAACAAAAAAGGCAATAAAATAAAAAAGGAAAAGAAATAGAAACAGAAAAAGGGAAAACGAAAAAGTAATTGAAATAGGAAATAAAAAAAAACAATCCAGATCGAAGCTATTTGGGCCGGCCCACGTCGCCCCGGAGCGGGTGCGGGATGCAGTAGCGGCTAGGGGTGTAAACGGATCGGATCGAATCGGATTTTGCCTTTACCATATCCTTTACCATAATTTTTTATCGGATTCGGAGCGGATCGGATAATGACCGGATACGGATTCGGATGCGGATATCCGTGATGGCGGATTCGGAGACGGAAACGGGACGGATTCGGAGCGGTAACAAAATTAATCGGATAGATACGCGTACAAGTATATTGTCAAATTATACATACAAAAACAATCGTTCGGTAACCTAATAACTAACAAATTTGTAATTCATAGTCTTTACAATGACTATTTAATTGAGATGTTGTTCGACTAACGAACTCGACAACTTACTAGCTGCAAATTATGCTATATTAGACTAGACATTTCAGTATTAAATCGGATTATTCGGATTCAAATCATCGGATAATCCTATTTAAATTTCGGATAATCCATATTTTAGCCTATTTTACATACCATATCCTATACCATATCCGGGTGTCAAGTTCGGATTCGGATATCCTTGTCCTACGGATTCCTTAAAACCGGATATGGATTGTTAAAAACGGTTTCGGAATAGGATATGGTGCGTAAATTATCCTATCCGTTTGCACCCCTAGTAGCGGTGTACGAGCTAGTGGTGAAGGTCGTTCATCGTCTGCGCGCTCGCTCGATCCTGCCACGTGCACGTACGGCAGCGTCGGCACGAAAGTCCCCCGCGGTTCTGAGCGAAGACCACGTACGCGCTTTTCTATCACCTCGTACGCTGTAGGCGACTGCGGTCTACCGCGTGTACATACTCTAGTCGTTTTCGTGTCTAGATATAGCATCCACGTTCTCTCGATTCTCTGGGCGCAACGGACGGTCCAGATGCACCCATAACACCCCCATATCGCGCATTACTGTAGCTCAAGTCTTTTAGCCAATCACCGTGCAACACGTCGCCCGGTCGCCGGCCAGTCGTCCCTGGTTCCACCGGTCACCGTGGCTGTTTTGCAGAAAAACTCCTCGCAAATCCGCAATCCACATTTCAACGCGTTGAGGGACCGAGCTGTAAATACCAAAAAGTTCACATGCTTTTCTGTAAAATCAACCGCGCATTCCCCCTACCTCCTTCTTTCTCTCTCCCGTGCGGCGCCGCCGACGCGCACCCCCGCCGCGGCCCATCCACCACGCCATCCACGGTCTTCTCCATAGAGCAAAGTAGAGCTTCTGCTCTCGTGAAGCGACGAAGGCCGGCCGGACGACCGGAACCTAGATCCCACCGGCCACCCCACCCCCTCCCAACTCCCTAGATCCCTCTTGCGGCACCTCCACCGGCTCTCCTCCCCACCACCTCCTCTAACGACCTCTGGCCAGAAGGTCGGCACCTACCCCGCCCCTCCTCCTCCTAGAGAGCCGGTGGTGGTTCAAGTTGTGGGTCGTCTGCGATCGACGACGCCATGGAGTAGATCGGTTGTTAACCCAGATCGCCGTCGTGCTTTGCTTCTCCACCTCTACTCTCCATGGGCGCATCGGAAGAACAACATCATGGACAATTTGAGGGCTGCGTGAAGCGTCTGACGGCGGTGGGCGCGTCCAGATCGGTGTCCAGGTTAGTCCCCTCCGGCCAACTTCTAGCAGGTCCATGAGGTACTATTGCAGGTTAGCTGTTTGACGAATTGATTGTGGGAACCTAGATGCTATTGTACGGCCTCTCCGATTGACCTGCCTATGAGGGCTGCATCTCAAGGTGCCCGTACGCCCGCTAGAGTTCCTGGGGCGGCAAGAGTTATTTCATCTAGACATGCTGGTACCACAAGAGTTATTGTCATTTTTATTTGGTTTGCTACCATTCAGAGGATTGGAGAATTTTGAATCATAACAAATTAACTGCCCCCGTTTCATCTGGCATTATTGTGCTGAACAAAGTTTGTTTCTTGATAGATTGCTTGGTCTGATACTCTTATGCGAGTCTGTTAGATAGGGGTTATGTTGGGTGCCGTATGGATGGGGAGGTGTCATTCTGTCCCTTCCCGCTAAAAAAGGTGGTTGTGTGATGGAATTTTAGTCAAGAATTATAGTGTGGTGAGCTGAGCCTTGGTAATAAGATTTCTAATTCGGGGAAGGAGTATATAAAGGGAGGATGGTTCTAAAACAATTTATGTCTTTTGATACCCGAGGAATTACAAAATCAGTTAAGAATTGATAAGCCATAGCAATAGCATGCACTACTTTCTAACAGCTTCACTGAATGGTTTCGTCTCTGCTTATGGCAGTTGGCATCACATTCGACGGTGCAATCTTATTTGTTTTTGTAGTGTGCTGATAGAATTTCGCAGTTAACTGTATGTACTACCCTTGTGTCGGTGCTACTGCCGTAGCGAGAACAGACGCCTCAACCATCCTAGCTATCATGATGTAAGATTTGAGGTGTTCCAAAGGTCATATATATTTTTGATTATATTGTTTTTCCTCTATTAGGAACTGATGCTTACATGGTTGCCTTACGTAAAATTTGTCATATGTAACCTTTTGCTTCACCGGGGGATTTAGTGGGCTTAGTTCTGCAATTTTCAGAATTATGTAGGATTGAGCAATGCATATTTAAGCCTCAAACTTCTATTTTGCCAAATATTTGTATTGTATCTACCTCTATTACCTACTGGGCTTCTAGATGATATTGCTTCTGAACTTGTGGTCACATTTATATAGGTATAATGTCAGTTCATATTTGTGATTACATTTTTTTCAGGCAGCGAATGTGTGCTGATTTCTCGACCGACTTGTGTCTATTATGTCGGCAAATGATAGGCTGGTGCATTTAAATATATTATTCATACTGATGTCTACACAAGCTTGGTTTATATCCTATTTCATGCCTCTCATATCTTAATTTAATTGTATGCAAAATGTTATATCATAGTAATTGATTCCTTTTATTTTCTTTGGGAAAAAAACTTATACCGCTGTCTAGACCTGATAAAGTATTTGGTCAACCATATCTGCGATCGTTAGATATGGTGCATTTGAATATTTATGTAGGTAGGTGGTTCCTGCTGCAGCTTACATGTTGTCAGATTTGGAATGCTCAATATCTTGAATTTCAACATATCTTTCCTGGATCTGGTCTCTCTAAATACCTAATAATGTTCATATATGGATGGTACACCATATATCATGTGGTAATTTGCTAAAATGAGTTCCGCTGAAAATACTAAGTTGTGTGACTTTACAAGCACCAACAATAATAATTTTATATGCAGACCTATTGCTCCACCTGCATGTAATGCTGAGTTCTTTGAAATTAAACCTGCTTTACTGAATCTTGTTATGAGAGAGCAATTCTCTAGTGTTAGTTCTGATGATGCTGCTGCCCATCTAAATAATTTTGTTGGATTATGTGAAATACAAAAATATAAAGACATAGATGGTGATATCATAAAACTGAAATTATTTCCTTTCTCCTTGAGAGGAAGAGCTAAAGAATGGTCGCTTTCACTGCCTAGGAATAGTATTGATTATTGGATAAAATGCAAAGATGCTTTTATAGGAAAATACTATCCTCCTGCTAAGATTATTTCTCTAAGAAGTAGCATCATGAATTTTAAACAACTAGATAACGGACATGTTGTTCAAGCTTGGGAAAGAATGAAATCTTTGATAAAGAATTGCCCAACCCATGAACTGACTGCTTGGATGATCATTCAAATCTTTTATGCAGGACTGAATTTTTCTTCAAGAAACTTATTGGATTCAGCTGCTGGAGGTACCTTCATGTCCATCACTTTGGGGGCTGCAACAAAACTCTTGGATTATATGATGGTGAATTATTCTGAATGGCATACAAGGAGGACACCTCAAGGTAAGAAGGTAAATTTTGTTGAATTAATCTCCTCCTTGAGTGAAAAGATTGATATTATCATGTCTATGCTTGCTAGTGGTAAATCCCATATTGATCCCAGTAATGTTCCTTTAGCTTCTTTGGTTGCACAAGAAGAGCATGTTGATGTAAACTTTATTAAGAGCAACAATTTTAACAACAATGCATATAGGAACAACTATGTCAACAACAACTATAAGCCCTATCTTCCTAATAATGGCAACTCTTATGGTAATCTTTATAACAACAATAGGACTACCACCTTGAACTTGAAACCATGTTAAAGGATTTTATCGCTACACAAACTTTGTTTAATAAAACTGTTGAGGAAAAGTTTGGGAAAATTGATATTCTCGCGTCTAAAGTTGATAGTCTTGTCATTGATGTTGATATATTAAAATCTAAATTTATTCCTACTGAAACTAAAGAGGTTAATCCCTTTGCTAAAATTAATGTCATCCAAATTCAAATTATGAAAATGTTAGGATGATGGCTCAATTACGTGCTAGATGGGAAAGAGAGAGAACTAGAGAAAGAGGCTAATATTGTTAAAGTTTTTACTATTACTACGTCTGAAAATAATGGTGTTTCACATGCTAGTAAGCCACCTACTATCAATGGTAACATAGTTCGTATAGGAAATGTCTCCTCTACTTCACCAAAAAATTTAAAATTGCCTAAAACTGCTCAAACTAGTGTTGACAAAAGTGCTGAAAATTTTAAGAACATGAGAGAATGTGGTTCAGTTTGCTTTGATGATAATAATTTTGATTTTCATAATTGTAATATCTATGAAATTATTAAGTTCTTGCAAAAATTGACCACAAGTACTAATGCTAGCTCTCTTAATTTGGCTTTTACTGCTCATATTACAAATGCTCTCATTAAAGTTAGGGAAGATAAATTAAAACTTGAAACTTCTATCCCTAGGAAGTTAGAAGATGGTTGGGAGCCCATCATTAAAATGAAAATATATATATTTTATTGCAATGCTTTGTGTGACCTTGGTGCAAGTATTTCTGTTATGCCTAAAAAGCTCTATGATATGTTTGATTTGCCACCATTGGAACATTGCTATTTGGATGCTTTTCTTACTGATAATGTTTTGAAGAAACCTTTAGGGAGGATAAATGATATTCCTATTATGGTTAATAATAACCTGGTCCCGGTTGATTTTATTGTCTTGGATATTGAATGCAACCCATCTTGTCCAATTGTGTTGGGAACACCCTTTCTGAGAGAACTGTGGGTGCTATTATTGATATGAAAGAAGGTACCATCAAGTACCAATTCCCACCCAAGAAAGGTATGGAACACTTTACTAGAAAAAGAATGAAGATACCTTTTGATTCTATTGTTCGTTCAAATTATGGTGTTGATGTTTCATCTCTTGATAATACTTGAGTTTGACTTTGTGCCTAGCTCAAAGGCATTAAACAAAAGCGCTTATGGGAGACAATCCACTTTTATTTCCTATTATTTTATTTTGTTTTGCTTGTGTCAAGGACTTTTCCTACCTATGTAGCAACTCCTTTGTATCTTAATTTTATTACAATGTTGTGTCAAGTTAAGCCTCTACTCGAAAGTTTATGTGAAAATTCAATTCCTGTGCTGAAACAGATTTCTGCTGTCCACCGTTAAATTTATAACTCCTTACTGGAACGTAAGAAAGATATGCCCAATTTTGTGCGCAATTCTCAGATGTATACTCAACTTTCATTACTTTTGAGTTTTCTGATCTGAGCAAGTTAAGTGCCTCGAAATTTTTTGTCTTTACGGACTGTCCTGTTTTTGACAGATTCTGCCATTTTTTTAGCAATGCCTCTTTTGCTATTTTGATTGGATCTTTTTATCCTATTAAGTATCAGTGGCTGTAGGTAATTTCCAGTAGCATTGGTAGCAATTGTGTTACTACATAATATCATAATTTTTGTACACTAACACTCTAATGAAGTTACTCTAAGTTTGGTGTGGAGGAAGTTTTCAAGTATCAAGAGAGAAGGATGATATAATGTGATCAAGACGATAGTAAAGACAAAGCTTAGGGATTTCCCGGTGGTTCACCCCAATATAATTCAAGAAGACTCAAGCGTCAAAGTCTAGGGATGCCTTGGACATCCACTTCTTCATCGATAAACTATCAGGTCATTTCTAGTGAAACTATATTTTAATTCCGTCACATCTTATGTGCTTCTCTTGAAGCGTCTGTATTTTTGTTTTTGTTTTTTTCATTCTCTGAATAAATATGGATCCTAGCATTTTTTTTGTGTGGGAGAGAGACACGCTACGCTTTTTCATATGAATACTCGTATTCTTCACTTATAATCGTTGAATATTCTTCTTTTGTTATCGTTTGCTCTATAGCTCTTGTTTTTCATGCATCTCTTGTTAGAGCTGTTAGCTTTGTTATATTATACTCTCATATCTCATTGTTTAATTACTTGGAGAGTTTATCTTTTGAATAAGTTGATTGGTATTTGGTTGAGAACAGAAAATGCTAAATGTGATAGATGGTATAACTAAATGATTCATAATCTTGTAGATCATTAAATTGTGTCACTTGAATCATTGATGTTGTTTTGAGATATTAATTTGCTTAATGGTAAACATGATGGTCTAGTAAAGTGGAATGATTAAATGGTTGGTCTAGAGAAACTTGAAAAATGTGCCACACTTAAATTTCCAGTTGATTGCATAATGGTATATGACTTATATTTGCCTAAAGCAACCTTATTAACTTTGTGTTATGCGCTACGGTCGGGGAAGCCAACGGTTTCTTTGTCATTCGCCACGATCCCTCTATGAGTAATTTTCATTATGCCTTGCATGATCATATTTTTATTTAGAATCTTCTTACTTGTGAGTTCTAAAACTCTGGTTTTTATGGCACTTCCACCACCATGTTGTTAGCCTCTTCGGTACTTTGCTTTGCCCTTTCTCACATTGAGAGTTGGTGCATTTTTCGTGGGTACATCCAAACTCATGTTATTACCATCTTGTTCTCCTACACATAAGCCAAATATCTTCCTCAAAACATCCACCATACCTACCTACTACAACATTTCCATAGTTGTTCCGAGATATATCGTCATGCAACATCCATCTTACATTACATGACTTGTTGTCATTCATTACTTATTTAGTGCTTTGCGTGTTTCTATAAAGCTGATGTGTGGTCTTACCCATGTTACGCTAGAGCACTTCATAACCTGCTACACTGGCAGAGGCACTGTTGTCATATGTATTCTTATGTCACAATCATATTAGTTACTTATATCATCAGTATATTGTTTTATCATCATTAGTGTGTTGTCATATATCATATATCATAGTAGGATGCTTGCCCCTAAAATTGAAAAGAGAAATGGAGGCCATCAAAAAGAGAAACAGAAAAAGGAAAAAATATAGAAAAAAAGAAAAAGTAACGAAAAAAGAAAGAAATAAAAAAGGGGCAGCATTATTATTCTTTATCACACACTTGTGCTCATGTTATAGCACCATATCATTTATAGTCATCCCTTGTGCTCATGTTGTAGCACTGTAGCGTACCTGCACTTAAAATAAGGCAGATACCTGCGTATAGTGCAAATCTCAGGATCAATTCGTTTGCACACACAGTTTACGATGTAATATCACAAAAAAGTATCAATTTTATTACATCGATGATCCAGACTTACAAAATATTCAATACAAGTTGCATAGCATAAAGCTAGCTTTGGAAGAGTAAACAGCGGAAATACAATAGCAGTGAGTCTCTATCACTTTCATGCCGCCACAGGCGAAAAAATGTTGGTTGTAGACTCGAAACCTTTAAACGAAACCTTACTCGTCATCTGAACAATCTGCAATAAGAAAAATATTGCAACAACGTGGGTCAGATTCCATTAAAAATAGAGTCTGGCAAGTGACACTATGTTGGACACTTAGAGGAATAGCTCTAATAACCTATATGCATATTTGGCTGGTGGAGTTCAATGCTACCAAGTTTTCCTAACTCTTTGGAAAACACTTTTCTTCTATTCGAGACATTTGTGGCATGACAACCAGTGTCTCATTCTACCCTTGTTCACCCATCAAGTTTTATTTCTGAAATTGGAATGGTGGAATCCTCCGTTGACGTCCGTGATCAGCTGCTCAAATTGTCCGTACCGGGGACACGACTAAGTACTTAGTTTTACACTCTGCAGAGGTTGTGCACGTTCAACATTGTACCCATTCAATCCAAACTATCCTTTACACACTTATAGTAAATAGGAAAAGGAGAAGAATGAGACGAGATCTTTCAGAAGCATTTTCCCTCCCACTCTGGCTTGACCCGTTCCACCTAACACCCTCTACATCTGCTTGTCAAGCCGGGGCGAGTCCACGCAACATAATTGATCAAGCCAGAGCCCATATGGCAATGGCTGCACTGGAAGCAATCGTCAGTCGGAGTTCTTCAGATTCCTCTGTTCCTGGGTGGCCATTCACAAGTGTACGTACTCCAGGAACCATAGACATGGCCTGAATAGACACTCAACATAAACCATACAACCTCTTACCACCCAGGTGTTTCATTCTTAACCTAGTAGAATTTAGATTTTCACAAAACAACATTTGCATAGCATCAATAATTCTACTAAGTATTGCATAGGAGCCTAGACACAGGAATAAGGAATTTATACACAGGTTTAGCATAGCAATACTATCCTACACATGCTTATATAAAAAACACTAAGTAATGCATATATAAAATAGTAGGAGGTTTATGAGGTGTGCCACTTGCCTTTGAATGTTGTCGTTGTTCACAAACTCTTTTCAACGATACTCGGAACTCTCCGTCCAGTCTAAACAATATAAACAAACAACAATACAACAATCATAAAACAAAACAACACAACATATACAAGCATACATAATGAACAAACAAGTTTCATAAACTTCTAAGGAAAACATGTCATGCATGATATGCAAATTATTTCTCAGGACTAGAGATGCATGTCATGCTAAGAAAATCTTTTAAGTTATTTAAGGGAACTAGGTTGGTCAAAATTTACTAAGGACTAAGGACATAAGTTGGATAAAATACTTTACTATAAATCATCTTGAATAAGCACTCTAATGGCTTAGTCATGATGTGCAAAAATACTTAGAGAAAATACTAAGTTTATTCTTCAAGGTGATCAACAATTATTAACAACTCTTTGTAAATTGGATATTCACTATAGTGAGAGAGACAGACACCTGGCCAGCCACTTAAGTTGTGGAGCAGGTCTCATGCACGTGGACATGTAAGGTTTGTCTCCAGGCCGCTTCATCTCACTATGCTGCTAAGATCCAACAACTTCAAGATGGTAATAACATGATCAAAATTGTTTATGTCTAAAGTGAAAGACAAGATTAGGAAAGAGGGAAAAGATAGAAAGAAAGATGTAGATGGTCTTCCAGTCTTCATCTCCATACTTGTTACTTTTCCTTGGTGATGTCTTGCTTGAATTTTTGGTAGACTTGATGAATCTTCAGACTTGATGATTCTTGTATCATCGAGGTTGGTCTTGGGTTTAACTTAGTCTTCATGATATCTCATAGAAGAAGAAAAGAAAGAGGGAAAGACTTAGAGGATAAAGGGGGTTGGTCTTCTTGAACTTCTTCTTGATTTTCTTCTAAGTGCTTCAACTCCTTGATGATACTTCTGAAGTCTTGTTTTCTTGGCTAAGTCCTTCATTGACCTTCTAGCTCCATGTTGAAAATACTAAATGTCTAAGTGCATAGCACTTTACAAAAATACTAAGTTGAAAATAATCCTAACTTAGAGAAAATGGGGAAGGAGTTTTCCTATGAGGGGTATAACTATATATTAAAATATATTATGCATGCAATGCACTTTTTAATCATAAGAAACATCATACTAACTTTTGTGATATTTATAAAGAATACATGAGGCTATAAATGCAATTTAATTAATTTCTATTTTTGCAAAACATAATAAAAGGAAAACATATACATTAAAGTTTTATGTGAATTAATTTTTATAACACAATTTTCTTATAAATGGTGTTAATAGATAGAAGGGATTTAATTAAATTTACAACAATTGGATTTACTCAAAAATAATGTTTCTATTAATAGTTATGTCAAAATTTATCAAACCATTTAATTTAAACATAAAACATTTAAATCATGAAATTAATACTCAAAAATATTTTATAATAGAGGCATCATATTAGCAATATTCCAAAGTTTCTAAAACAATTTTATTTGCAATTTTTGAATTTGTAGATTTAAAGTTATTACAAATATACTCAAATCCATCATTTGAAATTTGAATATTTTAAACTAACTCAAATTTGAATTCTAACAGATATAAATTATTCTACATGTCAAGGGCTTTTCAAAAATATAAAATTTATCAAATTTGGATAAGTGGTTAAATAGTTATGAAGGTTTGAATATGCAGGGCCTTTTCTGCAAAAATGCCAGATCTGTTGACTGGGCCGCTGACTGGATCTGACGTGGCGCTGACTGTGCGCTGACGCGGCTGCCACACTGGCGCTGACGTGGATAAGTTATTGGATCTGGGCCGTCAGATCCAGATCCGATGGATCAAACGCAATCATACCGATTCGATCGGCTGGATCTAATCTAGGCCGTAGATTGAAGATCGGATGGCTCATCTTGGTCGACCTAAGGCTGGCGGCGGGATTCCGCCGGAGTTGATGAAGATGGCGGCGGCGGCTCGGGCGAGGACGCTCCGGTCGCTGCTGTTCTTCCCAGAGCTCGCGGAGGATGGCCTCGGACGCGGCGTGTCGCGGTGAAGGAGATGGCGGAGTCTTCTACTCCGCGCGCGTCCTGGAACGGATGGTGCGCATGGGCGGAGCCGTGAAGATCTCCGACGGTCCGGCGAGCTCGGCCCGCTCGATTCTCTGAGAAGGGAAGGCCGGGGATGGGTTAAAAATACTCGTACGGGGGCGGTGAAGAAAATGGAGGGGATGGAACGGGAGGGAGGAGGCTCATTTCTCTGGGAACAGAGAAACACGGCGGCGGCTTTGACGAACTCCGGCGAGCAACTGCGGCGGCCTGGCGGCGTGGTTTGTACGGGAAAGAGAGGGGAAAGAGGGAGGAGTGCGTGGGGTTTAAGTAGGGGAAGGAGAGGGAGCAAATCCCGCACGATTCGCGTCGAATTTGGAAGGGGATCGCCGGCGTTCTCGGGCGCGAAAATCTCGCTGGAGGTTGAATAAAGGATGACGTCAGCATGACGTTAGCGCTTTTTCTTTTTCTTTTTCTGATTTTTCATTTTATTAATATCTTTTGATTTTAGTGTCCAAATGATGTCAAATTAATTTCTATAAATTTGTAAAATTCATATCTATGCTTTAAAACATTATTGGGCATGTTTGAAAACTTTTTAAAATAATAATTTTGAAATATTGGTTTAATACAAATTTGACACTTAATGTCAAATTTGAAATTATAGCTTAAGTAAATTTTCTTTTGGCTAATTAAAATTTGTAAAATACCCATATTCAAATATGTTTGAATTTAAGTTATTTAAACTCATTTGCTTAACCATTGATCTTTATTTTGGTATAATAGTAGAATAATAGAATATAAATATTTGTAAAATAATAGGAAATATAATGGATTCAATCTTAATTAAATTTTATTTTGGTGCACCATTATATTTATATGAAGATAAATCATTTGAAACTTCATATAACAACTTTGGAAAATATTTTAGTTTTAATTCATTTCTTATATAGAATATTCATCATTTTATGTTTTGAAAATTAATGAATGCAATGCTTATTTGGAAACACTTTTTATTTCAATGAAATGGTTTGAAAGTTTGTAACACATTTGTCAAATTATATATTGAGGTTTTAAGAAATATAAAGGATAATAAAATGTTTAAACTGAAACAACTTTTGAAAATAATGTTAAACTGAGACATTTGAAATATTAAACCCTTTCAATATGTTTGAAGTCTTTTATTGTAGGTTTTCTTAGACATTTTAATGTTTTATTTTAATCAAAACAAAAGTTTTAAATTTTAGTGATTTTTGAACATTATAAAATGTTGGGATGTTACAAGCACCATATCATTTGTGATCATCATTTGTGCTCATGTTTAGCACCTTTACTCCATATGAGAGAGTTTTCATCTCTTAGTTGCATAACTATGTGGGGAACTTTACACTGTAGAACTTGGCTTGTATATTTCAATGATGAGCCTCCTCAAAAGTGCTCCAGGTCTTCGTGAGAAAGCAAGTTGGACGCACCCCCACTAGTTCCATTGGAGAGCTTTCAAATACTTATAGCTCCATGTGCATCCGTTGTATGGCAATCACTACTCCTTGCATAGTTTCGATTGTATGACTTTCTCTTGTCTAATGATCATCTACAACTTTGTAAGCCTTTCTTCCGTTGGCCTTCCAAACCTCCGTTAACATTCTCTTAGCCATAACATCCTGGTGCCAGGAACCAACGTTGAACGTTTGCTTGTTTCATTTGAACAAATAATATATTGATCTTCTACGTGCATATTGATATTGCTTGACTTGACCCTTTCATTCAGTTGTCATGTTTGTTGGAAGAATTAGATGATTATATTATTTTGCTTGAAGCTTAAATCATCTTTAATATCTACTTTGCACAGTTGATTGCTATCTAGTACTATATCATTGAAAGCTTTGCTTCCTTCACCTACTTGTTTATTCATTACTCGTTTGATATCAATATAAACTACAAACCTTATTCATTTCATCTCAGTTTACATGCCTTACATTATTACATGATCAACATTGTGTTTAAGCATGTCACTCCGAAAGTTATTCTTCTTTTAGCGTTCTTGCCTACTCGGGACGAGTAGAACTAAGCTTGGGGATGTTGAAACGTCTCCAACGTATCCATAATTTCTTATGTTCCATGCTATGTTATATCATGTTATTACATGTTTTATATGTATTTTATATAGTTTTATGCATTTTGTGGGACTAACCTGTTAACAAGATGCCACAATGCTAGTTCCTTATTTTCTGCTGTTTTTGGTTTCAGAAAATCTCTTAAGAAAATATCTACCAAACTGGAAACAAATCAATCAGGAATTATTTTTGGAATATTTGCGTCGCGAAGAACCGAAGACGAGACGAGGAAGGGCCACGAGGGGCCCACATCGTCTGCTGGCGCGGGGCCCAGCCTGGCCGTGCCAGGAGGTGAGGAGGCGCCCTCGGGCGGCCACTGGCCTAGGTCTTTCGCCCATAAATATGCCTCTGACCTAAAAACGTTTGACGGTTAATCACTTTTTCCTTCACGGGTCCCGAGCCGCCGCCGTCGCCACCACCACTTCGGGAGAGATCAAAACTGCTTCCCGGCACCCTGTCGAGAGGGGAATCGTCCCTGGAGGCCTCTACGTCGCCATAACCGCCTACGGACTGATGCGTGAGTAGTCTACCTTGGACTACGGGTCCATATCAGTAGCTAGATGGTTGTCTTCTCCTCTTGTGCTATCATGTTTAGATCTTGTGAGCTGCCTATCATGATCAAGATCATCTTTATGTAATTCTCCATGTTGTGTTTCCTTGGATCCGATGAATAGTGAGTACTGAAGTTATTGCTTCATAATATATCATGTGTGTGCTAATTCTCCATGATATTGCATGCTCTTCGTTACTTGTGTATCCTATGGCCAAGTAGATGCTCATCACTCTAAGAGGGGGTATTTATGCTCGATACTAGGTTCATGTCTCTATTAAATCTGGGGCAGTGACAGAAAGCTCTAAGGTTGTAGATGTACTGTTGCTACTAGGGATAAAACAGTATTAATTTGTCTAAGGATGATGTTACTTACTTACTTTACATGCAGTGCTTAAGGCGATAATCTGTTGCATGCAACTTAATACTGAAAAGGGTGCGAACGCTAACCGGAAGGTGGATTATTAATCATAGATGCGGTTGGAACGGTCTATGCATATTGTTGTAAAGCCTGAATGAATCTCACACTAGACAACATATGATTAGTATATGCATTGGGTTGCTCATCATTATTCTGTCAATTGCCTAGTTGCATTTTATTTACCACGCATGGATGAATGTAATTATTATTTATGGAGAGACACCACTAGTGAACTGTGGACCCCAGTCCTTCTCATTAATCTGATAAAACTACAACTGCAAATCTATTACTTTCTGCAAACAAACACCTTTCTTCCACATATACGTTTAATCCTTTTGTTACAGCAAGCCGGTGGGATTGACACCCTCACCGTTGAGTTGGGGCAAAATACGTCAAGCTCTTTTTTGGCGCCATTGATACCTCGAGGTAATTCTTCATCTCCTACTGGTTCGATAACCTTGGTTTCACAACTGAGTGAAATTTGCTGCTGCACTACTTCATACCTTCCTCTTGGGGTCTCCCAACAACACACCTACTGTGTGCATCAGACATATGGAAGATAGTGTATCCTATGTTGGGTTTGTGGTTGGAGGCTGACATGTTTGGCGTTCTCGCTCGACGTCATAGTCGTGCGAGAGTGTAAAATCTGGAGTTCGATGGCGTGTCCGGGGACATGTAACCCCGGTCTGATTCTTTCAACGGCAATGGTTTTGCTTATGAAAACTACTTTGGAGGTCCGTAAAGCTGATGATCAGCGATCGAGCCGCGTCAAGCTCAGGTGAAGAGGTGATATGTTTTCTGTTCTTTTGGTGGTCAATTCAGTGTTGTCAAAGGAGGGGGATATGTGTTGGCTTTTTTGCATAGGTTTATCCTATCTTTTCAGTTGTGTAAGTTTAGTGTAAACATGTCTTGTAACTCGACTTTATTATATAAATGAGAATCGTTTGACCATGCAAAAAAAAATGGTACGTACAACTTGAAAGGCAAACCCAAACGCGTGAGCACGGTGTGTTGCATGGTTGTTTTTAATTCCTTATATAAACCCTCGTAAAAGGGATTGTCATCAATTACCAAAATGGGGGAGATTGAAAGAGCATGTGCCCTCATGTATGGTTTTGGTAATTAATGACAATCCCTAAGGACTAATGTGTGTTTTGATCATATTGCAAGTATGGCTTGAAGTTGTCAATGCATCACCTATATGAAGAAAGATGGTATCTTCCATGGGTTTGAAACAAGAAGATCCATTAATATAGCTCATGGAGGATGATGTCATGCCATGATCGTTATCAAGGTTAACTAGTGCAAGACCAAGGGAAGCTACCGGAGACATGAAGACGAAGCTAAGCGAGACTCTCCCATAATGGAGTATGGGGGAGTATATGGAGGAGTCTTCATCAAGCATGTGTTAGCAAGCGCAATCAAGAAAGGTGGTCCACTTGAAGAGATCAAGATCGTCGTCATCTAGCTCAAGTGGATTGCTCAAGGCAAATGTATGATCTTGATAGGGCTATAGGATAGATAGGCGTACTATCAAGAGGGGCTCTCGAGTGAGTAACTTGATCGCATATTTGTGGAGAGCTCAAATCTTTGCATGCTTGGCATATCATCTTTCTTGGTTCTTATTTGGCTTTTCTCCTTGTTGGTTTTTGGTGCTTGTCGTGATCTTCATGACAAGACCAAGTTCTTCGAAAACGGTTTTAGTTTGGAAAACTCGTTGCGTTTTCGGTGTGGAAATATTACTGGTTCAACCTTGAGGAAAGTTCCACACCTTCACATGTGTGGGGACTTTGCTCAATTTTGGTAAGCCCTCTCCTTGTCAATGTCTATCCAACGGAGTTGGTCTCAAATCATTCGGAGTTTATATGCAAAAGATCTTTCAGTTCTGTTGTTTCTGCAGTTTTTCAAAGGGACGGAAATGTCCGGACCTAGCTCGGAGATTTCCGACCCAGAGAATTTTCGCTAAGTTTAAAGTTTATCTGCACTGCATTCCATCGGTTCTCAGTCGGATTTTCAGCAGGAAATTTCCGGGGTTCGGAAATTTCCGTCCCAGTTTTGGAGATTTCCGAATGACCAGCTCCCAGTTTTTTCGCTAAGTCTTATTTGATCTCAGCACTGACTAGTTCAGATTTCCACCGGATCTTCTACCGGAGATGTCCGGGGTCCGGAAATCTCTGACCCTGGTTCGGATATTTCCGGACAACAAGTTGCAGTTTTTCGCCAAGTCTTATTTGCCTTCAGCACTGGTCTTTCTCAGCTCGCGTCGGAATTCCTACCGGAGATTTCCGGGGTCCGGAAATTTCCGGACCTCAGTTCAGAAATTTCCGGACTGGCGATTCCCAACGGCTAGAAATCTAGGAGGGGCTATAAATACCCCTCCCCTTCTTCTTCCTTAAGAAGCACGACTTTCCCCTCTCTCTCTTGCCATTGTTGACCTTGGGAAAGCTTGCCCCCTCTCAAATCCTCGCATGATTCTTGCATATCTTTGAGGGAAAAGTGAGATGAGATATAGATCTACAATTCTACCAATCCTTCTCTCCTCTAAGTGGGGGGAACATAGTGGATCTAGATCTTTGAGTTCCTTTGTGGTTCTCCTCCTTTGTTCTTGCTCTCTCTTATCCCCCCCCCCCCCATAAGCATTAGTTGCTTGTGGTGGGATTTGGGAATGTAGGATTTGTCTCCTTTGTGATTTCTTGGTTCTTCCGCTCTTATTCCCCAATAAGCATTTGTTGCTTTGTTGGAATTTGAGAGTGAAGGACTTGAGAACTTTGTGTGTTCTTGCCATTACATCTTGCATCGGTTTGAGCCCTCCACGAGGATTCGTGGTGGTGAAATTCGTGAGCTTGTTACTCTTGGGTCTTGGACCCTAGACGCCTTAGTGGCCGCCTTTGTGGCATAGGACCTTTTGTGGTCAAGTCCTTTGTGGCTAGTTGGGACCTTTGTGGTCAAGAACTCTTGTGGTCATTTGGGAGCCCCCAATTCGGTTGTGGGTGTGTGCCCCAAGATTGTTGTACGAGATTGTTCTCTGCCCCAAAGGAGTTCATAGTGGAAGGTGAACTCGGACCTTTGTGGTTGAGTTCATCGGAGAAGAAGGTGAAGCCTTTGTGGCGTTGAGCAAACCTGTTGTGGTTGCCCACACCTCTCCATCGAGACGTACACCTTTTGTGGTGGAACTCGGGAATACATCCTCGTCTCCGCGTGCCTCGGTTATCCCTATACACGAGCTCTTTACTTATACACTTTACATTTTGATAGCCATCGTGTTTGAAGTCCTTTACCTTGCTATCCCTTTGTTGTTTGTCTTGCATAGCATAAGTTGTTGGTGCACATAGGCGAACCTAGTATATTTGGGTTGTGTCATTGATAAGTTAAACACTAAGTTTTATTCCGCATTTATCAAGTCTAAATTGTAAAAAGTGTTCCTCGCCTAGGCGACGTCTTTCCTTTCACAACTACACATAATCAGATTGTGCAAAATATAAATAACCTGAAGTACAAAATAAAAAGTTCATCAAAACCTAACAATATGAGATCTAGTTTTAAAGATCTTGACGCGAGGAAATCAAAAGTGAAAACGATTCGTAATTTGGATAAATAGTTATTGAGATATTTTGTTTAAAAATCCGTTTTTGTTTTTGAAAAATAGAAGGGAAAACTGTCCTCCCATCTTTTTTTGAGATACACAGTACAGACGCAAACACCCACAAATACGCATATACAGACACCCCTATGAACGCACACATGCAAACCCTACCCCTATGAGCTCCTCTGAGAGACTGGTCCGGCATATCTTGAGGTTGACTAAGTCACCACGGGCGACTCGCCGTTGACGGGCACGTTACCTACCACTGAAAGAACAACGCCGGTTAAATCCTAGAAAATTCAGGAAAATGCGAGCACCCATGCCAAGTCTGGTACTCTAACATGGGTGGGTTGGTTCCACCACAAGAAACCAAACCAGTTGAGCTAGGCTCACTTCGCACTGTCCTCCCATCTCTCCCGTGTTCATTTCTCTCTAGAACTCATCCCACTTTTATACTGGTAGCGACACACGACGAACATACAAATAATCATGGGGGACAGAAAAAGCAGGAACCGACTCTTGTCACGACGAGAGTGAAGGTAAATTTCTTATCAGAGTGTGACTCCCACGGAACATGGATAGTCACGCCCTGAAGAGTGGTTCGAAGGGGGACTGAACGCGGAGGTCAACGACCCTCGATAGGCACGACGACGATGCTCGTTTAGCCTGAAGAGGAACGGCACGACAAAGAAGGACACCAGCCCGCACCCAGGTTCACAGACCTCGGGAGGAGGTAACACCGCTACACCTGCTTGTCTGTATTGCACTGCAGAGGTTACAGTACAATGAGCTTGCCAAGGGCTCTCTTGAGGCAGTTTCGTGCTTGAGGAGGGAAGTTGTGGTCTTCTTCCTCCTCGAGCTAGTTGGCTATCCTACGCACTTGGCTAGGGTTCCAAGGACTCAGAATGCGATCCCCTGCTACGATGATGCTGCTTCTCCTTTTATAGGCGCCCCGGGCCTCATCCCTGCACTCCATGCAAAGGATGGGTTCCCACATGGCAGTGGCGCGAAGGAGGAGAGTTCACCGCCGCTGAATAGTTCATGGACTTGATCCATCCGTGCTAAAGTTGCCGCGGTGGCCGACAACTTGCGGCCCGCGCAGAACAGCCAGCAGGCGCTGTCGCGATCGTGGCGGAGCCCACGATGACGATCTTCTTGGAGCGTTGCGTCGTCGAGCTGCTTTATCACCAAAGAGGAAAGTCCTACTGTCCGGCTCAGCCGACGCTGCTTTGTTGCTCCTTTAATCACCAGAACGGCAACTGCGGCGCCCGCGTCACTGTCTGCAGACGCGCGCGTCACCCTACGGCTGCTACAGAGGCTATGTGCGTGCTGTGGCGGTTGCTTAGCCGCGAAGTGTCTCCATAGGGCATCGGTGGCCTTGTGGAGGGATTCACGTTGACTCCTCTCCAGGGGGGTGGAGCCTTGGGGAGTCTCTTGAAGCGCAGGGTCCTCTTCAGGCCCTCGCTTCCTCTTCAGGTCCTCGAGAGGAGTTGCCTCTCAAGAGTCTCCGCCAGAAGTGGTTCTACATCAGCGTGTAGTCGCCGTGCACCTTCCTCGGCATCCCTGACGCGCCGCCCGTGAAGAACTCCCGCTGGGGCAAAGCTCCCTTCAGCAGCGTGGAGAGCGCGAACCTGTTGGGTCGCTTGCACTATCTCCGGGAGGAGGGCCTCACGGGACAGATAGTCGCCACGGACTTCGTGACGCGCCGCATCGGTCCGCTTCAGGCTCACAAGAAGCCTATGTGGATGTACTCGGGTTCAAAGGACTCGATGTGGCTCCACCCTGATGACAACGACCAGGCGGCCGTCGACTGCGTCTTGTCCGTCCTCTTCATCAACCAAGAGGTGCCTACTATGGACAAGCTTCGGCTTCCGCTGAGGCCCCTACACCAACTCAATTTGACTGAACGCCTGGCCATCCTGGAGGGAATGCCAATGTTCACCCCGACAGGCCTGGCGGGAGACAAGAGGGAGGTGGCCACGCTGGTTGTGCAGGAGGCGGGCGCCGCAGACTCGCCCTCCGCTTCGAGAGTCGGGCAGGGGGATGAGAAGGCCCAGGCGAACCCCTCCACAGGGGAGGCGTCCTCCTCTAGGGCCGGGCCCTTCACTGACGAGATCTGCGAGATCTCGTCAGGCGACGACGATGCCTTCGTGGTGGCGCCTTTGCGCCTCGTGGAGGAGGAGGGGGAGGTAACCGACGAGGTGGC
Organism: Poa annua; assembly: GCA_026929855.1. Lineage (NCBI taxonomy): Eukaryota > Viridiplantae > Streptophyta > Magnoliopsida > Poales > Poaceae > Poa > Poa annua. Next base: position 26,804,745 of record CM049428.1, on the reverse strand, counting down.
CGCGGCGGGGCGGCGAGAGCCCCGGTCCAAGGCGGCCATAGACATGCCTGGAGCGAGGCCGTCAGACGTCCCCTCCAAGAGGAAGGTTGAGGCGCCTCCGGAGGGGTCTGGCGCCAAGGCCAAGCCCTCTTGGCGCTCGCCAGGCTCGGCGTGGGTTGACACCGACGCCAAGCAGTCTGGGTAAGTATTTTTAACTTTCATTCGCTCGTTTCTTGGTCTTTCTTTCTTCAACCTTTTCTGAAGATCTTTTTCTGGTGATTTGCCAATGATCTTGTGCCTGCAAAGCGGCGCAAGCTTCGCAAGGCGGCTGATGTGAAGAGAGACACGGCAGAGGCCATGGCTGAGGAGGCCTCGAGGCCTGTGGAGACGGGCTCCACAGGCCCAACCGAGGAAGCGCCTCAGCGGAGGCGACTGCGCCGCCTCCCGAGCAGGCGGAGCCTGAGATGCAGGAGGAGCGGGTGCCTACTACTCCTCGCGCCCCTACTCCGCCTCACGCGATTATGCCACCGCGCGGGCCGAATCCACATCACGAGGCAACTCCCCCTCGCGAGGCCACTCCGTCCCGTGCGTCTACGCCGCCCCACGCGGCTACTCCACCCCGCGCGGCTACTCCACCCCGCGCGGCTACTCCTCCCGCGCAGCAGGAGGCTAAGGCGGGCTAGGGCCACCTGGCGCTGGCAAGCCCGAGGGTGGAGCCCCTTCTTCGTCTCCGCCGCACCCCGCTGCAGGAAACGAGCAGCAGGAGATGGTGCGCTAGGATGGCGAGGGCGGAGGGCGGACGTGGGCACCAAGGAGGATGACTCGCTGCCTAGCCCCCAGGCCCGCCCTGAGGCTCTGTTCTCCAGGCTCGACGCGGGAGCAGGGCCCTCCTCCTGCCACGACCTAGTCCTTAGCGGCTGGGACTGGAGCAAGGGGCACCGCGAGGTCGCCTTCCACCTAGTGCGGGAGTCGCTGGAGGGCTTGGACGCGCACCTTGCCCTTGAGGATGCTCAGATTGCCCGGCGACACGACGAGCTTGCGTAGGCGTGGGCGTCCTTCCACGCCGCAGTGTAGGCTCGCCGCTAGGAGGACTTGGCGTTGCAGGCCTCACGCGAGGAGGCGATGTGCTTCGCCAAGGAGGTGCGCGATGGGGCGATCCGCGACGTCGACGAGCTTCTCGCGCCAATTCAAGCAGAGCGCGATGCAGCCGCGGATCTCCTGGTCGAGGCGAGGGCGGAGCGGGAGGCCATGGAGGGCTCGCTGGCGCAGAAGCGCCGCGAGCTCGCCCAGCTCGAGTCCCAGCTCTGCTCCGCCCACCAGGCTACGCAAGCTTCTCTGGAGGAGGGCCGCAAGGGCCTGGTCGTCCGTGAGCAGCAGCTGGTCTCCATAGAGAAAGAAGTTCGCCTGCGCGACGAGCAGCGGCTTCAGGCGGAGAACGAGCTCGCGGCCTAGCGTGAGGAGCTTGAGTCCCGGGAGGGGAACCTGGCCCAGGCGCTCCAGAAGCACAGCGAAGATGTTGCCTCCCAGCAGCAGATCATGGTGCGCTTCAAGGCCAAGTTTACCCAGAAGAAGGACGAAGCGGAGAAGGACCTCCAAGAGCGGGAGAAGAAGTTCCGGCAGTCCATCGCCCATGACTACCGCGACAAGGCCAAGAAGCAGGAGGACCGCTTCAAGGCCAAGCGCGCCGAGGACGCCAAGCGGATCGCGGAGTTTGAGAAGGCCAACGCCAAGCTGGAGAACCGCGTTCCACGCGCCAACGAGGCCCGTCGCCAGGCGGAGGAAGCTAGCAGGGTGGCCACCCACGACCTGAACTCCTCATCAGGGATATGGAGGATATCAACAGGCAGGTGGGTCCTGCGGTTGAGCGCGTGGTGGAGGCCGCTGACAGCGCCCAGGCGGCTTGGGTGCTGACAAAGCAGCGAGAGCGTATGTTCCAGTCCTTAGTGACTAGGGGCACTGAGCTTGCCTCCAAGCTTGGCGCGGAGGCGCTGCACGCCGCTGCCCGAGGCGCTGCACGCCGCTGCCCGAGGCCGCGGCGACGCTGCCATGTACCTGGTCTACTTCGACCAGCTCTTCACGGTGCTCGAGGGCCCTGCAGCGGAGCTTCGTGAGGTGATTGAGGCGGAGAGCCGCCAGCCCCTGGCGGTGGTCGTTGACCGGATCTTCACCAACCTCAAGCTCCTCACACCCGGCTTCGACCTCTCGTCGGTGACCGAGCCTCTCGAGGGCGAAGAAGTGTGGCGGGTCTTCAACTCTCGCCGCGACCAGGTGGAGTCCTTCTGCAACCTTCAGGCGTACCGAGGCAGCAACTGAGAGTGGTGAGGAAGCTGGCTCCACCGCGGCTGGCGCGGAGAAGGCCGCGGGGACGGGCGATGGTGCAGACTCCGCCTGAGCTTCATCTATCAAGCGCTTGGAGCGCTATGCGAACAATTTGTGTTTAGACGATTTGCACTTTGTCTTGTAATATACTCTTTAAGTACTTTAATTTAGCTCGTGTGCCCCTCGAGTGGCCCTTTATCTTATTTTCATGTCTATGTTTGCTCTGCGTCGTTTGGACCCGTCTCTTCGCGCTATGACTCCGCCACTGCGGTATGCTAGAGCAATGACTCTGCAAGGCCGGGGGGAGTTTAAGGCTTGGAGAGGTAAGAGCCCTGAGTCGCGATGCTCAAGTGCCCCCCTTTGACGTACGAGTAGTCCATGAAATGTAAGGGAAAAACGAAACGCTCGAGGGACAACGTGTGCTTGTGGAGGAGAAAAAAGCTCGTGAGGCATGGGTGTAGGACTTAGCTTCTCAAGGCTCTTTGCCCTGTAATGATTTTGCCCTGTAGGGATTTCCTCTTCAAGGGCGGAATATTTTGCCTCCTCAGTCTTGGGGGGACACTTGTTCCCTACGGATGTTAGAGAGGCAAACCCAAACGCATGTGCACGGTAGTGGGAACTCATGCGCGCTTATAGGTCTCCTCAGGCATTCCTCGCGAGGAGAGTAAGTACCAAGGTACTTTGGAGAGATGGCGTGTTTGTGGGAGCTTGCACTTTAGCCAGAGCTCGGATCCCTTGGGTTTTATTTGAGGCGCTCCCTTGGGTTTGTGGGAGCGTGCTGCTGGTGTGTCATTTGAGGCGCTGGCACCATACTCAGCCCCCTCTCGCGAGGTGCGCATGGGGAAATATATAAGCGCACATTAAAAAACAATAATGCAGGAATAAAAACTCACCACCAAAATATTACATAGCGGCGCCGTGGGGCAAAGTTCACTTAGGAACGAAATGTTTCATTATGCTTGGGGTTGCCAAGTTAATGTATTTTCCATGTCGAGGCATGGGGACCACCCATTAGTGGCTGAGACTCTCTACGGCCTGTGGTGGCTCGTTACAAGGAGGGCTCGGAGGGATGACCCTCGAGAGACGTTTTTGTGAAGCTTGGAGGTGAAGCCATGAGCTTTCCTCTAGAGACAAATATTGCTTGGAGGTGGAGCCGTAAGCTGCCTCTTCAGCCAGATGTCTTGACGTGACAATTATCATGGACGTGACGATGATCACGGGTAGAACTTGCGTAGGTGCATGATGTTCCATGGATTTTTGACGGGGATGTCGTCTTGAGTCTCGAGGCGAGCCGAGCCAGGCCTGGCGATGTGGGTGACCCTGTAGGGGCCTTCCCACATTGGTGACAACTTTTGGAGGCCTTCCCTGGAGAGGATTCGCCTGAGGACGAGATCGCCTGCCTCCAGGGTGCTCGAGCGCACATGGCGGCTGTGGTAGCGTCGTAGGTCCTGCTGGTATTTTGTCGTTCGCAGGGCGGCACGGCGGCGTAGTCCCTCAAGAAGCAGAGGTCGTCGTTGTGGAGGTCCTCTTGCTTGTCCTCATTGACGGCAAGGACCCGTGGGGATCCATGCTTGATCTCTGTGGGAGGACTGCTTCGGCTCAATAGACGAGGGCAAACGGTGTTTCCCCCGTGGGCTTGGGCGGCGTGGTGCGGATGGACCAGAGCACCGAAGGAAGCTCGTTGATCCAGCCCTTGTCGTGGCCCTTGAGGATGTTGAAGGTCCTGGTCTTTAAGCCCTTGAGGACTTCTGCGTTTGCTCGCTCGGCTTGTCCATTGCTTTGTGGATGAGCCACCGAGGCGAAGCAGAGCTTGATGCCCAGTTTCTCGCAGTAAGCCCTGACGATGCCGCTTGTAAATTGTGAGCCATTGTCGGTGATTATGTTATTAGACACTCCGAAGAGGCAGACCAGGCCTATTATGAATTTCACCGTTGCGCCTGCTGGGATGGTGCGTGTCGCCTCGGCCTCGGGCCATTTGGTGAACTTTTCGGTGGCCACGAAGACGTAGCGATAGCCCCCTTGAACTTGGGGAATGGGCCCAAGATATCCAGCCCCCGGACCGCAAACGGCCAGGAGAGCGTGATGGTCTGCAGCCCCAGCGCCGTCTGATGAATTTGCTTGGCGTGGAATTGGCAGGCCTCGCACGCTTGGATGATGTCGACTGCATCTTGAAGTGCTTGTGGCCAGTAGAAGGCGCTCATGAAGACTTTGCCTGCGAGGGTATGGGCGCACGAGTGGTGGCCGCACTCCCCGCTGTGGACGTCCTTGATCAGTCTTCTTCCTTCTTCAGGAGGGACAAATTTTAGCGCGATGCCGTTTGGGCGCTTGCGGTAGATATCTCCCTCGAGGATGTAGTAGGATTTCGTCTGGCGAGCGATTCGCTCTGCTTCGACATCTTACTCGGGGAGGATTCCCTTGGCAAGGTAGTCCCTGAAGTCGTCAATCCAAGCTATTTCTTGATGCACCGCTGTGAGCAACAGACGCTCCCCTGTCTGGGAGCCGAAGTCGGGAGCCCCAGTTGTAGGCGGTGGTGGGAGCGCTTTGTCTGTGCTTGCGGCTATGGCCTCTTGAGGCTACTTTATGGATGCCTTGACGAGTCTCTCTTCAAAGACGGCTGCCTGCTGAGCTTGCCTTCTTGATGTGCGCTTGGCGATGTCATCAGCCTCTTGGTTTTCCTTCCTCGGGGTGTGCTTGAGCTCCATGCCCCTGAAGTGCTTCTCAAGCTTGCGGAGCTCTTCAAGGTATACAGCCATGTGGTCGTCCTTAGGCTTGTAGATCTTGTTGGAGAAGTTGACGAGCAGCTGGGAATCGCCTTTGATGAGCAGGTGCTTGACGCCTAGAGCGATGGCTGCCCGTAGGCCGGTGAGCAGGCCCTCGTACTCAGTGATGTTGTTGGAGATCTTGTCGATTACGAAGCATTGCTGGACCGCGTAGTGGAGCTTGTCGCCCTTGGGCGAGATCAAGACGATGCCAGCCCCACCATTGCGGCAGGCGAAGGCTCCGTCAAACTTCATGGTCCAGTGGCTTGGCATCTTGTCTCCAGAGGGCTCCGGCTCATCTCCTAGAGGCTCTTCAGGGGTTGGGTCAGTCCATTCGGCGACAAAGTCTGCCAACGCTCTTCCTTTGATGACTCTTGTGGTATAAAAGCGCAAGTTGAATGGTTGTAGCTCTATGTTCCATCCCGCGACACGATCTGTGGCGTTAGGGTTGCACAGACTCTGCTCCAGGGGAAATGAGGTGACCACCGTGATGGAGTGTCCCTGGAAGTAGTGTCGCAGCTTCCTTGAGGCGATGAGGAGCGCAATGAGGAGCTTCTGTTGCATTGTGTACCGTTCCCGAGCATCCCGCAACACTATACTGACGAAGTAGACGGGGTGCTCGACAAGGATTGTCAGTTTAGGCGCAGCGTTGGCTGCCTGAGGAGGCTCTTCAGGCCCCTTGGCGAGATCAGCATGTGGAGGCTCTTCAAGCCCCTTGGCGAGATCAGCCTGTGGAGCTGCCTCAGCAAGGGTGCTTGGGGCAGACTCAGCTTGTGTCTCTAGGCCTGGCGGTGTGCTTGTGGAGTCTGTCCCTTTGTCAAGCTCTTCCTCAGGCGGCTTTGGCCTTGGAGTGGTTGCACTTTTCTTGGGGAGGACTGGCTCTTCTCTTTCTACCACCAGGATGGCGCTGGCGGTCTGAGAAGTGGCTGAGAGATACAGTTTCAGGTGTTCTCCTGTCCTTGGGGCAACCATGACTGGTGGGCTGGCCAATTACCTATTCAAGTCTTCAAAGGCTTTCTCCGCTTCAGGCGTCCACTTGAAGGTGCCAGATCTCTTCATGATCTTGAAGAACGGCATGGCTCTCTCGCCGAACTTGGAAGTGAAGCGGCCCAAGGTGGCCATGCAGCCTGCTAGGCGTTGCATGTTCTTTAGCCGGTGAGGAGGCTGCATTTCCTCTATGGCCATGATCTTGTCAGGGTTTGCCTCCATGCCGCGGTGGGACACGAGGAATCCAAGCAGTTTGCCTGAAGGCACTCCAATGACGCACTTGGCGGGGTTGAGCTTGATGTTCACCTTGCGCAGGCTGGCAAAGGTTTCCTCGAGGTCTCTGAGGAGAGTATCTCCCTCTCGAGACCTGACGACGATGTCGTCGACATATGCCTCTGCATTTCTGCCCATTTGCCCGCCAAGGGCTATCCTCATGAGCCTTTGGAAGGTGGCACTAGCGTTCTTCAGGCCGAAGGCATGCAGGCATAGCAGTACACACCGCAAGGGGTGAGGATTGTTGTCTTCTCCTCGTCCTCTTTAGCCATCTTGATCTGGTAATAACCAGAGAAGGCGTCAAGGAAACATAGGAGGTCGCAGCCTGCAGTGGAGTCCACAATCTAGGTTGATCCTCGGCATGGGGTATGGGTCCTTGAGGCAGGCCTTGTTGACATCAGTGTAATCGATGTATAGGCGGCCTCCTCCGGCGGGCTTTGGGACAACCACGCCGTTGGAGAGCCAAGTGGATGCGCGACTTCCGGACAATATTTACCGCTTTGAGCTTCTCGACCTCTTTGACGATGAATCCTTGCTTTTCGGTGGCTTGCTTCCTTGCCTTTTGCTTGACGGGGCGTGCGTTTGGACACAGGCTAAGTGGTGCTCGATCACCTCTGTCGGTACACCGGACATGTCTGACGGAGTCCATGCGAATATGTCAGAGTTTGCCCGGGGGAAGGAGACGAGCGCACTTTCCTATTTGGGAGGCAGAGCAGCGCCAATGGTGACGCTAGCCTCCGAGCCCTCATCCCCCGAGCTGCTGGCGCTCAGGGAGACCTTCTTCGTGGAAGCTGGCTCCTGAGAGAACAACTGCTTCTTCTTCTTGGGCCTCTCGAGAGGCTCCATGTCCTCTTCAGCCGGAAATGCCATGGCGGCTGCCTTATAGGCGGTCTCGACAGCGTGGGTGGCGTCCAGGACGTGGCCGTGGATGGAGATGGTGCCAGCGCTGCCGAGAATCTTGACCATGTTATAGGCATGATGCGTGACGGCCATGAACTTCGCGAGGGCGGGATAGCCGAGGATGGCGTTATACGGCATGCCGTGTGTGCAACATCGAAGTCAATGAGCTCGGTGCGGTAGTTCTTATGCATGCCAAAGGTGACGGCGAGCCAGACCTTCCCAAGAGGCTCGATGGATCCACCGGTGACTCCCGTGAAGGGACTGGAGTGCATTAGCCACTCGTAGGGCACTTGAAGTGTCTCAAAGGTCTCGACAGAGATGGCGTTCAGGCTTGCCCCTCCATCAATGAGCATCTTGGAGACGGCGATGTTGTTGATGGTGGGGGAGCAGACCAGCGGGAGGGTTCCAACAGTCTTGGTGGACTTGGGGTGGTGTTGCACGTCGAAAGTGATGGTGTATTGCGACCACTTGAGGGGCCTGGAGGTCACGACGCTGGGGAGCGCGACATTTAGCTCACGGGCGAACTGTTTGAACCGGTTGTTCGACTTGGGTGCCTGAGCCTCACCGAGGATGCAGGCCATAGCCCCTCTCGTCGCCTGGTAGCCTCCATCTTCCTCGTCAGGGAGGTTGCTGTTCTTCTTGGCGGCGTTGGCCTGAGTGTCTGGTGGCTTTTGGTAGCTACCCTTGCTTCCGCCTCCTCGGTAGCCACGGCCTCGGCCGCGGCTGCCGCTGCCCTCAGCTTGCTCGCGCTCCTTGCTTAACCTCTTAAGGTCGAAGCAGGTCTCTATAGAGTGGCCGCGCCTGTTGTGGTAGACGCAGAATGGGCGGTTGTCCTCCTTCTTATCGCCCGGCTCTGGGGAGTCCCTGCTGGAGTTCTTGGCGTCATGCTCTGCCGCGAGAACCGCGGTGGCCTTGCGTTTGGGCTCCTCCTTCTTTTTTTGGCTCTTGGACCCCTCGTCAGGGTCGTCTCCACGCGAGCTCATCTTGACGAAGAGGAGTCCCTCTTCAGCCTTGGCGCACTTGTCCGCCAGGTCGAACAACTTCACCACAGAGGTGAGCTTGTCGTGGATGCCCAGCTTCTCGAGCATCCTGCGGTTTGTGACGCCCTCGCGGAAGGCGGCGATGACCTGGGTGTCAGGGATGTTCGGAATCTTGTTCCGCACCTGGCTGAAGCGCTGGATGTACTTGCAGAGGGTCTCGTCCTTCTTCTGCACCACAGCTCGCATATCGTTGTGGGTGAGCGTGCGCTCGTACGTGCCCTTGAAGTTGGCGACGAACTGCTTGCAGAGCTCCTCCCATGAGCGCACGGAGTCCTCCGGCAGGTTCAGGAGCCACGACAGTGGGGAGTCACAAAGCGCGTGGGAGAACCAGTTGGTCATGACCTTGTCGTCTCCTCCTGCAGCTTGGATGGAGGTGGTGTAGAGCTGCAGGAACTCGATAGGGTTGCTGGAGCCATCGTAGCCCTTGGGGAGGGCTGGCCTGAACTTCTGAGGCCAGACGACTCAGCGCAGGGCACGGGTGAACGCCATGCAGCCCGTGGCGTACATGGCGACTCCGTTCTGCAGAGCGCCGCGGTTTTGCTGGCCCGCCTAGCCAATCTCCTCCACGAGGCGGTTCTGGCGGTCTTGCTGGCACTCTATCCCTACGGGAGCGTCCGGCGCGGTGCGCTGCACGATCTGGCAGTCGCGCGGCGAGGACGCGTGCGAGGCAGCTCTCTGTGTCGCGGCCGGAGCGGGTCCTGGAGGAGGCGGAGGCGCGTCAGGCGCAGTCTTACCCGCAAGGGAGTGGCGCACAATCGATCGCGACGGAGCAGGGTGAGTTGTGGCGATGCCGACGAGGTGGTTGAGGCGTTCCAGCCACTGCTCGTGAGCCTCTGGAGTAGGCCAGTAGCAGAGAAGTTCTTGTGCCATGAGCAGAGCTGTGTGCGGACCTGGCTCCGCGCGTCCTTGGGAGGAGCCGCTCGGGTGCTACGTCCTGTGCGAGGACTCTGAGTCCGCTTGGTGCTCCTCCCTGTCGCGCTCGGGCTCCTCCACATGTGGGCCGGTGTTGGCGCGCTCCTCACGGCGGGGGCGACCCCGTCGTCCACGAGTGGTGGTGACGCCGGGCGCGGTGTTGGTTCCTCCAGGCGCGCGCTTATTGGCGCGGGCGGCTCGAGTGTCCGTCATGTCGCGGAAGCGGCTCAGAGGTCATTGACGCGCCTCAATCCCCTACCTGGAGCGACAAATGTCGGAGAGTGACTCCCACGGAACAGGGATAGTCACGCCCTGAAGAGTGGTTCAAAGGGGGACTGAACCCGGAGGTCAACGACCCTGGAGAGGCACGACGACGATGCTCGTTGAGTCTGAAGAGGAACGACACGACAGAGAAGGACACTTGCCCGTACCCAGGTTCACGACCCTCGGAAGGAGGTAACACCGCTACTCCTACTTGTCTGTATTGCACTGCAGAGGTTACAGTACAATGAGCTTGCCAAGGGCTCTCTTGAAGCAGTTTCGTGCTTGAGGAGGGAAGTTGTGTGGTCTTCTTCCTCCTCGAGCTAGTTGGCTATCCTATGCACTTGGCTAGGGTTCCAAGGACTCAGAATGCTATCCCCTGCTATGATGATGCTCCTCCTCCTTTTATAGGCGCCCCGGGCCTCATCCCTACACTCCATGCAAAGGATGGGTTCCCACATGGCAGTGGCGCGAAGGAGAGGAGTTCACCGCCGCTGAATAGTTCATGGACTTGGTCCATCCGTGCTAAAGTTGCCGCGGTGGCCGGCAACTTGCAGCCCGCGCAGAACGGCTAGCAGGCGCTGCCGCGATCGTGGCGGAGCCCATGATGACGATCTTCTTGGAGCGTTGCACCGTCCAGCTGATTTATCATCAAAGAGGAAAGTCCTGCTGTCCGGCTCAGCCGGCGCTGCTTTGTTGACTCCTTTAATCTCCAGAACGGCAACTGCGGTGCCCGCGTCATTGTCCGCAGACGCGCGCGTCACCCTGCGGCTGCTGCAGAGGCCATGTGCGCCCTGCAGCGGTTGCTTAGCCGTGAAGTGTCTCCACAGGGCATCGGTGGCCTTGTGCAGGGATTCACGTTGACTCCTCTCGAGGCGGGTGGAGCCTTGGGAAGTCTCTTGAAGCGCAGGGTTCTCTTCAGGCACTCAATTTCTCTTCAGGCACTCGAGAGGAGTTGCCTCTCGAGAATCTCTCCAAGCGGTAGTTTGGTCCTTAGTCGTTTCGCCGAGTCTGTCGCGTGCGAGGGCTGTAGAGAGTGGGTTGTGCACAACCTGGTTCTCACTGGGTCGACAATTCTCTTTACAAAGGTAAGCATTTTTCTAATGATTTCGCCTGGCTGTGGGTTTGCCCTGCTCATCGCAACATCTATTCTCAGTGGACGGTTAAGCATGTGGGCTTCAGTATAGTTTTCACACAGGGTTTCAGTTTCAGATTAGTTCGATGGGTCTGGCCTGCTACCCCAGCATAAGGTAGCCCAACTACGTTTTTTTTAAATTTTAATGGCGCAGGTGTTCGTCATTTCACCATTTAGTACTCGCACTTGCCTAAGTAGTACCAGCACTTGGTTTCTCTTGCTAACTGCTAAGCAATGAATAACAACTACTGTTTGTGTGCCTAATCTGTCATCGTTGCTTCCAAGAGAACAGTACACAGATAGTGCACCCGCTATGGTTTCCTCGCGACGCCCTAGGGTTTCCTGTCCGGGGCACTGCACGCACGCACGAACGATTTGGGGTTTCTCGACCCCGTCAAAGACCGTGGTTGGTCTCTGTACTTGTACCGAATGCCCATGCAACCAAAAACAAGAATAGAATGCACTCATCTCCTGGTCACACGGGCGGTCTCATGCTCCGTGCTCCGGCTCTGCCGTCCGGCGACGCGGTGGTCGTCGGAGCGCCAATTAAAGCTTTGGAGCGAGGAACGGCTCCATTTATCTAGACAAAGCTAGTGGTGGTCGCAGTGTTAATCTAATCGGGAGTGGGGTTGTAGAACGTAGTAGTAACATGGATATATGGATATCAATATTAAGTACAGTAGTAGCATAGATTTATCTAGTACGTAGAGTAGCATCATTTTCCGTTTCAGACATTACACCATGGTTTGACACTCCATTCAAAAACTGAATGTCGAAGAAGAACAGATATGACAGCCGCTGGTAAAGTGGTAAGTGATCGTCGGTTACATGCATCACGCTTTCTTTCGTTGTAACCATGTAATGCACGTAGTATAGTGTCTAAACAAGAAAAAACGTTTTATGATTTTCCTGCATGAACCATGCATTACAGATTCATGGCTGCCGTATCTCTGTGATCTTCAGTCACATAGCTAAAAACCAAAGTGTTTCTTGTACCGTAGCAATCTTGCAAAGCAAATAGTACAATCACGATACCATGGTGTCCATCTATGTAATCTTCATTTCACCATCCGATGCTGATCTTAACCAGTCATGGAGATGTGGTAAGCGATTTCAACTGCATCAGACAGGTCACAAGAAGGTTGCAGGCCGCTCGTCTGGTTCCAAGGTTACACGCTTACATTATCATGCAAATTTTACAGCAAGGTAGAAGAATTATATTCTAATACTCCCTTCAATCCGGAATAAGTGTGGTAACATATATACTAATCACATACACCTTCAACGTACAGCTTGCGACACTTTTTATGGTTCAGAGGAGTAGGAAAACAGTGCAGACTTACATTATTGTTTATAGCTACTAATATTCAACCTGGCTGACAGTACGCAGTTGTAGCTCCATCTGGCTCCTCAAAAAGTGTTGAGAGTTTCGGTTGTACTGCCTCTGTTCGGGACGAGATCGTCTGACGTACAACCATCTACTGCAGAGGGACGTAAATGAGTCTGGTTCGTTCATTTCGTATCCAACGGCAGCAGCCCCAAGGAAACAATCAGCCATACTCCTCGGTGGAATTCCCCTTTTACTCGTCGCGCCGTCCGCTCGCCGGCAGGCGCAGCTCCACCTGCACGCTCTCTGCCACCACCCTCTCCGTGGCCACCATCGATCGCCGCCGCGCTGCGGCCATGCTCGCTTGGAAGTTCGCCGTGACACATAGCTGCACCAGAACAACAACTCCAGGAGGCGGCCAGCATGCTCACGGCGGCGGCCACACAGAGGATGAGCGCGGCTACGAGGAAACGGAGAAGTCTAGCGCTGCGAGCAGGAGTGCACGGGCGCTGGTTTAGAGAGCGGCTATGAGGGGCGACGTGATGCTGCTTTCATTTCGTGAAAGTCCCCGGCAGAGGAAAGGGCTGTAGGTGATGGGCCTTTCTGCTCAGGAGTGGGGGGACACGATTTCTGAACACAATCAAAACTGCTAGTGCACTTGCTTATTCGCAATCAACTCTTGCTCGATACAATCCCCTTGTTTTGGTCTTAAAGTGTACCATTCAGAAAAGGTAAGGGAACCAACATCCGTGATACGAAAACCAAAATAAGAATGAGAGATATTGATTCCTCCACACAACAATTTGATTTTTTGTGGCATAACGATCTTTCCATATGGATAAAACTCTTCCCTGACTTTGATTTTGTTGTACGAAGAGGCGAAAGCGGAACCATTCTAGTTTTGTTGAGGCACATGTGAATTCTGTGATTAAAAAAAAAAAGCTTTCAAAAAGAATCTCAACAGAGGGCTTTAGAGTCCATTTCGTCATACAATGTATGGGAGACATTGTTGATCGTGTTCTCGAGGGAATTCGGCCTTCGGGGTCAACCCAGCGGCTTCTATGAGGAAGGCGGCTGGAAAAGAAAGCCTAAACCGGAGAGGGATGACTGGACCGGCCTGTTTTATGAGAGAAAGAAGAGGAAGAATCGGCGAACATCCTCCCTGCCTATTTATTATTGCTCATTTCGCTCAGCGCATCAATTCTTTCCCTTGCCTGCGCGATTCTTCTCACACAGAATAGGCCCCTCCTCTGCTAACCTCGGAACACTCGGCCCAGCGGGCGAACATGCCGGCTCCGGCTCCGCGCACCTTTTCCATTTGGATTTTGGAAAACATTAACTTACCTCTAGAATTCCCTTCTTTGACTATTCGACCTGCTCCTCGAAGCAAGGAAGGGCCTCTGCTCTACCAGCCAGAACCTAGAAGGACACTGAACACCCGATTTGGTCATGGTTGTCGGGGATCCAAAGTAGTTTCCTCTTCCATTTCGTTGAGTCCTGAGTCGTGAGCTCCTTGCCGAATCCGAGTTTGCTGCTCCAACCATTACAAAACGATCTAAATGGCAGAGAAGTTTCCATATTTCTACCTTTTCTTGTTGGAGGGGCTAAACTGTTCACTTGAGGAGAGTGGGAAGTGACTAGTCCGATGGTTGAAAAGTCTGCTGTTTGAAAGAGAGTAAAACAACCAAAAATCCCAAGAGCTAATCCAAAATCACCTACTCGATTGACAAGCATAGCTACGAGCGATGTTCGGTCCTCAAAAACGAAGAAGACAGCCAACCATGAAGAGAAGAGAGTCTCTAGACCGTGATTCTGGTCCTGATGCGGACACACCTCATGCGGCTGACCGTGTTCTAGTCTAGCACTACGCAGGGTTGGCTGAGAAATAGACCCGCACCGGACGAGTTAAGCGCTAGGCGTTTCATTCATTCATTGATTGATTCAAGGTAGCTTTAGCCCTCTTCTCGATTGATAAAGTCTGATCGCATCAATTCTTTCTCTATGCGTTTTTTGTTGATTCGATGTGAGTGCGATGCGATTGTTTATCCAATCAGCTTTCATGGTAATCGATTTCTAACCCTCGATTAGAGGGAAATCTGTGACTCGAAATTTAGTTTAGTAAGGGCATAAACGTATCTCGGAGCTTCTAGCGAGAGAAGAAGTTGAGCTGAAGAAAGGCATGAACCCACCTTCACGGCGCCTGCCTAACAGCCTGCCCCGTGGGATAGAGCTCCATTAGGTAGTTATTGCTGGGAGTTTAGTATAAGGCTGACTGGTGGGGTTTGCTTGCTCTGTGTCCCGGCGAATTTCCAAGGCTGGCAGTACGCCACAGCGGCTGCAGAAACGGAGGCCCCGGAGGAGGTTGTGGCGGAGCCACGGAGGAGGATTTGTGCCTGCCGGCGAGCGGACGGCGAGGTCGAGATGTGCCTACCCGCGAGCGGACGGCGACGGCGAGCTGTACCTGCCGGCAAGCGGACGACGAGGTCGAGCTATATCTACCGGCGAGCGAACGGCTACGGCGAGTTGTGCCTGCCGGCGAGCGGACGGCAAGGTCGAGTTGTGCCTGCCGGCGAGGATCTCGTTCCAACGGCAGCAGCTCCAATCGTCCAGTTCCTCTTGGAGGAACCGTCCAGCATGGCCAACGGCGACGGCAACACAGAAGATGAGGGTGGTGGCCATGAAATTTGATTCCTGCTGCTCTTCTTGGAGGACGTGGCCGGTGTGCACCAGGGACGCGGAATCTCATAGGTCAAGCCCGGCGGCTAAGCCGATACGGGCGTTATCTGAGATGGCCTCGACGGCGTGGTGCAGCTGGTCATGCCGTCGAGCGCCGCCGTGTTCGCCGTTTCTCTCTCCACTTCGTAGAACTGGTTTTGGGCCGACTCACCCGTTTTGTTTGCGGATCGTTCGATGTGGATCGAGCGGACCATGAGCAACTACGTCCCTCTGCAGTTTTTCTAACAACGTCAGAGGATCTCGATCCGTTCTCTGTTCGATATATATATTTATCCACGCTCGGTCAAGCCTTGGTTGCACGCTCTGCCGAGTTAAACAAAGCGTTAGTTATGGAAGTTTGGGAGTCCTCGGAAATGCAATTATTGGTGTTTAGTGGGGGCAGGTATGGATTAAGATAATGCGTGGTAGTAGGGTTTTAGCTAACTCTGCATCATGACATGACATGACATGGCAGGCACCTCGGAGCTCATAATATAACACGTCGAGATATAAAAAATCACTGCAGATAAATTAACTAACTGTGAGGAATTAGGGATGTGTATAAACAAGTGCATATGAGGCCAGATGGGCTCTAGTTTCATTGCTGATGGACCACATCGTCTTGACAGATAGATTCTCTGCATTGATTCTTGTAGATCCACGGGGTATCCACATTCTTCCGTTAGTTAGGCTAATTGACCGGTGATCTCTGATCGCGCTTCTCGCGGACTGTTGCATGCTAATTTTTCTTCTGCCTAATTTGTTTCCTTTCGCTTCTCTCTGGCACTGGCCACGGGCTAATCTAGTGCGTCTCTTCCATTCCTCTGCAACCGGCTTGTAAAATACGTTATGAATAGTGTACTCCACTGTGCAGGTAACCTGCTTGCCGGCTGATGAGTTTAAAACTGAAGTTTACAGCCCATGAATTCTTGGGCAGTTAACATCAAGCACGCCTTTTTTTGTGAAAGTTTCTCACTTTGTCTGCAGCATAACGAGCTTAAGAATGCACAATTGAACACAGTTGTTGGTTAGATTGTTGCCCGAGAAAGAACTTGTTTTGCTGATTCAGGCTGAGATCTATTGGCAGGGGCCAGAGGGCGCAGGCTAAAGCTGAAGAGGTGACTGTGCAGCCTAACTTGCTGATCTGCTCAACACAAATGCATAATTGATTATCGATGTGCGTCACAGGTATATTGAGTTATTGACCAGAGATCTTGCAACCTAACGGGCGTGGCAGTGGCAGAAGAACTCCCAAAGATGAAAAAGGTTTCAGTCTGAGGCGTCACATTATTCCCCTTAGGCACCGTGCCATGCCGGCTAGCGGGCAGCAAAGGCGCCGTGGGTGCTCACGGCGGCCTGCCGCTGAGATCTTGTCCTGCTTTTCACTAACTAACTCGCCTCCACCCTAGTACAATCCTTTTAACCGGCCGCCGCGTTTGAAACTTCAGGCTAGAGCCTTTGGGCGCCGTGTCCTTCTCGAAGGCGTCGTCGAGGTGGTTTGTTGCTTTTCGAGGAAACCCTAGATCCTACACGGATCAGACGAGGGCGGTGATTCTGTGTTGCTTATCTCTTGGGGCCTTGTGTTGGATGTTCCATCGGCCAGGGGGACTTGTGTTGGTAGTTGGTGGTCGTGGCGGCGAGCTTTCGTTTTCGGCTAGGTGGTGCGGGGCTCTTGAGCCGGCGAGGATGTCAAAGCGGCAACTCCGGATTTCACATGCGTTGAGGTAGCCTCCTCCGTGTTAGTGTTGATTGTTATTGCTATGGCAACATGATCGTCGACTCGTTTCAGGGGCGTGTCCTTGGGGCCGGTGTGGATGTCGGAACGGCGGCTCCGGGTTTTTCTCCTGCGTTGAGGTCGCCTTCGCCATGTTGGTGTCGGCCATAGTTTGCTAGGGTAACTTGGTCGTTGGCTAGTTTTTGGCTAGTTTTCTTGGAGCGTGGTCTTAGGGCCGGCGTGATGTGTTGTGTTGTATGGTTTTTGGACACTTTCACAGTTTCACTTATAGACCGTCCAACTTGTTCTACTTCTTCATCAATATAAAGCCAAAGTTCTTGCCTCGTTTAAAACAAAAACTGAATGTCGCTTCATCCATAAATACTACTCCCGCTTGAAGATATGGTAACTGCTTTTTGTTAGGAAAAAAAGGTGTATCACATTGGAATCAAGATCGTAAGTCTTACTAATTCTTAGGGTAAACTTCACTTTTTACATGAGAGTTGTATATTGGTGACACGTATGCCTATTTAGTGGAACAAAATAAGGAATAAATTATGTGAAATTTTGAATAAGGCTTTAACTCATTAGCATTATACATGTTTTCTAGAATAAACTGACATCTTAGATATAGGTGGCGAATCAAAATATGTAAATCTCGGAGGACATTTTTTCCGATGAAGGGAGCTTTATTTCATAAAGAGTTTTAAGCATTACACCCGACCTCTGCATAACGAAGATGCACACAGCTGAACGATAATTCCAAGTGTTCCTTTCACCATTTATTCAATTGCTCATCGATGTCCTGATATTTTGAGTTGCAATCATCACCACACACACCTTGTCCAACGAAAATTCATCGAAACATAGGGTCCAAAGTTTAAAAGGAGTTATTTCGACGATTTTCTTTAGACGAGTAAATAATGTCACACATGTATAATTAGATGGTAAATAAGTGGATGAACTTTTGAACTAACTACCCCTAGTTGACGTAAGCCGGTAAAAAATAGTTGGGGTTGGTCAGAGGTCAAAAACCTAATTGACATGTACAAATTCGCTACATTTGTTCACCTTTGTTATCACCTCAATGGGGACAAAAGGACAAACAATGGGTCATTATGTATACAATTCCTGGATTTGTTTTCTCATGCTATCAGATAGAATGTCTAACAGTGAGCGGAGGATTCTCTTAAATCAAGTTACTTCGGACATATGCTCTACAAATGAACAACTCCAGAAGAAATGCTGAATTGTTTCTTGCTGGTCAAACTCCAAGGTGGCACAATTGTTGGAAGGTGAGGGCTCTATATTAAGTGAATATATTAGGTTGAAACTCCGAGTACAGAGTGTGTAGTGGTGGAAGACTTGTTTTCCCCATGAGGGTGATTCGAGGGTCTTATCGAAGTCTCGGGAACTATGTGTAGATGATTTTATCTTCTTGCCCTTCTCTTGAAAAACCTGCAAAACAACACAAATTGTTTTGTGCCTTCAACCTCACCAAGTGGTTGTCAAGCACTAGGTGTGAGTAAGATATGAAAATAAAATATAATGCAAAACAATAAATATGAAA
Source organism: Poa annua (assembly GCA_026929855.1). Classification (NCBI taxonomy): domain Eukaryota; kingdom Viridiplantae; phylum Streptophyta; class Magnoliopsida; order Poales; family Poaceae; genus Poa; species Poa annua. The sequence continues at coordinate 26,786,854 of CM049428.1, read as the reverse complement.
TGATAAAGATACAAAGATGATAACAATGAGGGGTGCACCGATGCCAAAAAACAATTTGATATTGCAAATGATGGTAAATAAATATGCAAGGATGGTAGAAACAGTAAGTATGATATTGGTTTTGTATTATGAATGCAAGAAATAAGAGTATTTTTGTATTTTTATATTTTTAAATGGTTGAAAATGAAAATAGATTATAAAGTGTTGGAAATGTGTTTTTTATGATTAAAAATGGACCGGGGTTCATGGTTCCACAAATGCACTCTCTTTTTAATGTAGTGATGGATAATGGAACACTAGAGGACATATTTGATGACAAGAATGTTTTGTGACAAGATATTAATCATATGGGCATCACGTTCTAACAGAGATGTTTTGGTTATTAATCTCTCTTATACTCCACTAAGATGTGAATAAATCGAAGCACCCTAATATTAAGATAAATCAGAGTATAGACTTAAGTTCAGTGACATTTAGTTAAAATAAAAACATGTTAGATCTAGTCATGGAGAAGTGGCATGGTCACACCCAACATCCCCGGTAGCATGGTGTTTTCTTTATCCCAGTGAGGTAGCAAAGTAAGGTAAACACCCGATTGGATCACGAGACTTCAGTTGTCAACTTCCCGTACTAGCCACACCCGTTACTCCATATAATTTAATTTTGGACAGTGCTCCTTGTAATTTGTTCCGTTACCATGAATGAACCTTCTGGTTCATTTTGGAGAAAATGTCTTCGACACCCCGACACAAGTGATCCTGGTGTTTAAAAATCGAAAAACTATTTACAAGTTGAAGAAACAAGAATACCAAACACAGTAAATGATATATCCCACGAAACGTGCAAAAATATTAACCTCAAATACTTTGTATTATATGTTACACAAAAATGACAAAATCTGGAAAATTTGTACTTTTTGTTTTCGAGATTGACGGAGGGAATCCCCACTACTTGTTACATTCACTCAAAAGTAACACGCCATGTTCTTTACAACAGATGGAGAGTTACAGGTGGACACAAGGGGATATAAGACATAGAAAATACACGAAACAAACAACTAGAAAAGGGGACAACAATAACCAATATAAGAGGCACAACAGATGACGAGTGCAGTCGAGGCATCACAATATCAAGATTCAAATATCAGCCGTGGGCGCCCTCCCGACGAGTATATTGACCCCTATGACACAACTTAGGAGCAAAACCATCATCATCATCGGCGAGTGCCAAGCCTAGCACCTAGCACAAACCTAGTCAGCGGGCTCCACCTGAGAGGTTGAGGCGATTACCAGGTTGGGAAGGCATCAATTGTGTCATCATTGAGCAAAGGTGGGCTGAGACAACACTACGAGCCCGAAGCTATCCACACCACAACAAATAACATGGGATGGTCTTGATCAAGCACATCGACGTGACCGAGACTCCATCGACGCGACACGCGGTGGAGTTCGACGAGCGGCCATGGATGCGGTCTCCCTTCTCACATCTTCTTAAGCTTCGCGGGCGCATCGAACTCCAGGCGGAAGTCTTGCACCGACTCTCCGGTCGGTGCCAACGATGGCGGCGTCCTTGGCCGCCATTCCCCTTCTTGTTGGCATCGTCGTTGATTTTTGACAACCAGCCCGACGAGAGTGGTCCGATGGTCTTCGGGTGAAAGCCTAGGCTTCATCGGTGACAGACAGACGCGTCACTACCTTGTTGGAGGCGGCGTCTTGGAGTCAGCGGCTCTCTCGGTGCGGCAGATCTGTGGTGGATGGCTAGGCTAGTGATGTCGTTTGGGAGGTGGATCCGGGGTGGAGTCCCCGGATGATGGAGTTATGCCGAGGCGGCGGCCTCGGTCTCCCACGTTTTGACAGTTCTAGGAGGCAGATTCGTTGTTCGGCGTGGGTCTTGGTGGCGACCTGGACATAGACTGCGCGGGCAGAGGGTTTGTCGACCCTACCGGGTTGCTTTGTGGCAATGCGAAAGTTGATCTGGTTGCTACGTCGAGACAGCGGCCACATAACAAGTTGGTTTTGGTGGCGACCTGGATGAAAACTACGCGGGGAGAGGGTTCGCCCACCATGACTGGATCACTTTCGGGCAATAATAAGGTGTATTTGATTGCTACGCCGAGGACAATAATAAGGTGTATTTGATTGCTACGTCGAGGACGGCGGTCCCGAAGCAGGTGGTGTGTGTTTGTACCGCTTGATGGGTTGCGACCCTCGCTTGACGGTTTTTATCGTGTTTTCCTTGATCCCAGTTTTATTATAAACTAGGCCACCTCTTCTGTCTAATCGCGGTAGATATCAACCACGTTAAACTCAAAAGAAAAATGAAAACATGTCCGAGTCAGCCTGGTCCACGTGGCATCGTTTGACGGTAGCGGGTCTCGCACATGTCCAATCACACGTGCACGCGAAGGCTGCCGCGCTCTGACACGCACTTATCTTCAAAGCACCGCTGCTTCCCCTCCCCAGCATTTTCTTCTACGATCAAGTCATCAAGCACACAAGCACAGCGAAAACACTCTCTCCTCCTCCAACTACCTGTGCCTGCCGTATTAAACTAATAAACACATTATTTGGCTCTTCAAAGAGGTGAGCAGGACAATCAACTGGCATGACTTAAAGGATGAATTTAGCCACTGTTAGCAACAAGAATTTGCTACTCTGATCACAACATATTTCCTCCGAATGCAGCTTTTGGGCTTAATTAGAACGTTACGGTTTGACGTCGTCGGATTTTACCACAATGTAGATCAGCCAACTATGACCAACGAGCTAAGCTCCTACAGAAATGGGTTGATGATTATTCTCACATCGGCCAACTGATGATTCAATATTCCTGCCGTACGTGGAGTGGAATTAGGTTAACCAGACAGTCTAGCTGATTGCACGAACGGGCAGAGAATCGGATTAGCTTAATCAGCCTAACAAGCCAAGAGGCACGTTCATACTCTGTTCCTCAAACAGCACATGGGGTGCTATATCGCTTTCGGCTTGTCTAGCGGACAAAAAATTAAGGAAGTGGATTAGTGTACCGCGCATCCAATTAAGTACTGTAGCTCGCTCGCTTATACTGTACCACCGTCCACACCGACAAGTGGATCTCATCACATGCACGTACGCGGAGACGGAATCAATGAAGCTACTTCGAAATCAGGGGACGCACACCAGCCCGTGCGATTAGATAGTTCTGAACTCTGGGTGTATTACACATCGAGTTTATTTCACCGGAGAGGGGTTACGTGCGACGATTATGTTCGATCAGACGGATTACACAGTGCAAAGCATTCTTCCTATATATAAGATTCCTATATATAAGAGCATCTCTACTGGGGGCCTCTAAACGACTCCAAAAGTCACTATGTGGGGTCGGACATGAACAACCGCCACCAACGGCACCCGCAAAGTCTTGCCCCGAGCGATTTTGTGTCCGGCACCCCATAGGGTCTCCAAGTTTGGAGTCCCTCCTGTGGTGCCGGACATCGCGTCGGGCATTGTGACGCCCCAAAATCGATGTTATGTAGTTTTAAGCGATCCCGCCGAAATCCGCATAATAACGATTTTAGGTCGTCCACCAGACATAATATGCACGTCGAAACATGCGCATTATATGGGTGCAATTGTGATAACATTACAACAGTTTCGATACATCCACAATAACAACAGAAGATATAAATACAACAATGACTCGTGAGTCAAGATACAAATGTTTCAATACAAAGATACATGACAGCGCGAGCAAAATAGTATCCGACTACGGATAAGATACAAATTGGACTAAGAGTACTGAACATAAGCAATGGCGCCATATCCCTGTCCAGTCAAGCCGGAGAGATTACCAAGCTAACGTTGTCAGACTTCAAACATGTTAACTGCACATAAAGCACAACCCAAAAAGGGTCAGGGCACTCCCTGTCAAGCAAAACCGATTTACCTACTTTCTACACCATCTGCCAAAATATGGGATAGGTGGACTTAGCTGCTGCAGCACTAGCAACCTAATAGAGACACGCTACAACTTCCGTCTAATTAGAGAGCGATAAGAGAGCGCATAAGTAAACATCTACAGCTGACACCAATCATAACACATTCTCGGATTAACCCCCTCAACCAAGTATGAGGAAGCAATTCGGAAACTCACACATTGAACAGTTTTAGTTACCATTTATTGTGAAAGTAATTCTATATTACTAGTCAAATTAATTAACATTAATTAGGTGCAAGTTGTTTAGATCTTGTTCGCTAGCATCATCACCAAGTCGTCAATAACCGTGGACACGGCTCATCGATAAGATTATAGCCTGCAGGGGTGCACTATTGTACCCATACTCGTATGATCAACCCAAGCAAGCATCAAGGCCTCTCAACACGACTCGTTCTTTCACTACAACAAGTCCAAGTGCCACCCATATGAGTTGTTACCCGTGTCAAGAGTCCGGCTGATATCTCAATTGCGGACTCATTAGTTTGCGTCTACTACGCCTGCGGCTCAAACCACAGTAGGAACTGTCCGCTACGCGTAATACCGCACCTACATGACCCCCCTCCCCCCGTATCATATAACCTCTCATCAATCATCATCATCATGCACATGCATATGAGTAAATGGAAAACCGGAACTACCTGCGGCACATGGAGAAGCTGAAGATCCGTTCAAAGTCGAGTGGGGCTCCATAGGGCCACCCACAAGTGGTTAGTGCGCTCAAAATTGGATCCGAGGAAAAAATCTCAGTACCTAGGTCGACACTTAGCAGAACAAAGCACCTCGCAAGGCCTTCCGCCGGTGCTTTATCTTTTAATTATAATACCCAACATAAGACAACAGTTTATTAGAGTAGAACAATCTATCATACTAAGCATATGAGATAAAATACAGACGGACGACTCGCACAACCAACTCTAAGCATGCACTACGACTCGCAAAGCCAACGGATAAACATGCAACGGTAATAGGATATGGGGATAAAGCTGTATGCGTAGCACTGTTGGTACGGTTAGAACATTCACATGAGGACGTTTTTCTTATATTTGCTACCCTCTAGCGTGCACTTGCGATGCCTTCGGTATTGAAAAGATGAAGCGGTCCGGACCGACTTTACGTGTACGCTTACGCGAGACTGGTTCCACTACTGACATACGGCTTGCACCGTATCTGTTGCTGGCGCGTGTCTGTTTCTCTCTCTCTAGTCGGCAAAGCATTTTCAATGGAGGGCCCGAAAGGGATGCTTAAACATGCAATTATACGATCGACGTTGTGGTACAAAATTCGTAGGTAGGGAAGCGAAAGCCTATATGCCATGTAAAACTTGCAAAACTAAATAAAGCTAGAGGCGTCTAACTTTGTTTTGCAGAGGCGTTATTTTATGTGACATGGTTACGGTAAGTTTGATATTACTCGTACTGTCGGAGGAAATGGAGGGCTCCGTAGACTCGGAGCCATGCCGGGGCGCCGGGGGGGGGGGGGGGGGGGGCAAGCACATGGCGCCATGAAGGTCCAGGCTCATCGACCATGTCACCTCGCACTTCATTGCATCATTATTGTGTGTTGTTGTGTGTGCATCCTATTGATTGCTTATATGCTAGATATACAACGGTAGCATCATGAATAGGTTGATCCCTAACAAAATACCAAAATTGTGATCTCCCTAGTTGCGCACCACCAAGAAAGTTCTACGTTATGAGGCAGGCCGTGATGATCGGGTGTCAGACATATCGTCATTCGCATACAGTGGGTGAAAGACATGTTGCACGCGCAGAGTCTTCGAGGTTTGATTGGCGAGCCTAGCATATGCAGATATGGCCTCGGAACACGGGAAGATCAAAAGATCGAGCATGAGTCACACAGTTGTTGTGATCGACATTTTATGTCCACCTTTGAAGTTGTGCTGCCGGCTGTGATGATCGGGGGTGGTATGGTGGATGACGGTCGTGTAACCGCCCTTATGATTTTAGGGATAATAATTTTGGTGGGGTGTGTTTTGATAATATGATTATAAACTAAAACTCACCTATATATTATAAACTTTACCTTGCCTCTTTTACGATCACATCTGTAGACTACGTAACTATATTTCGGTTACGTCCTCAAAAGCCCGGATTCTACCTTAGAAGCCGACAGGTCCAACTTCATCACCTGGTACAAGGTGTTTAGGAACATCCTCGAACACAACAAAATCTTATATGTTCTCGATGAAGCGTTACGTCCTCAAGTTCGTGTCCGAATTCAAATCTCTGAAAGTTGATTCCATCGAAGGAGAAATCTTTGATGCTACAAGTATATATTTGATATATACAGAATTATGAGTTCGCCACTTGATATATGATAAAGTATTTGATACTTGTTCTGTTTATGAAACAGGTCCTGATTACCACATATATGCGGCGAAGTTTGATGTGACCTGGCGCTGAAGATGGTGATCAAGGACTTGATGGCCATTGGTGTGAACGTTCTCAAGTTATCATAGTTACCATTAATAGTTTTGATAAGATCTTTTGTAACAGTGAGAAAGTGTGTTCCGTGTCTTGATTGTTACAAGACAAAAGTTATTCATGTAATAAGACAAGTTCAGTTGTTTTATGTTATGGAACAAGCCAGTTGTTTTATATTATGAATAAAGGTTTCACATCTCAATTACATCAATTGTATGATAACGTTCATAGTTGTAGAAATGATAAAATAGCGTGTCCAATGAATAAAAGTTCTGTTACTGGAACAAACACCATCGAATTTAGTCATAAAGGCAATGAAAGAAGTAATGGATATTTTGGTCCGTTTAAGTATTTCGAGTGCCGAGTTGATTAAGTTTGTGAAGGGAATATGCCCTAGAAGCACTTAATAAACATAGTTTATTGGCAATATCCCAATTGTCCATTATATGTTTTATACCATGCTATAACTGTATTAAGCAAAAACATTAATATAGGTGTGGTAGATAAACAACCAGGTCCCTAGTAGCCTCTACTAAGACTAGTTTCGTTGCGCGATTGATGATCGAGGTTTTCCGATCATAGGGCAAGGCGCCGGTCGGCAATGGAAGTCATATCGTTAGGTGTAACGATGTGATGGACATACCCAGTATTTATAGGACATAGTTATTACGCCTTAAGACCGTGAGATCAACTCTTATTGTTATCTCTGGAAGATACTTTGATCGCACCAAACGTCATATCTTATATAGTGTGACAATAACGGTGATACTTTTGGGTATCGGAAGGGGGTAGTATAGACGAGGGGTCGACAGCGGGATTTGTGAGTCCGCATAGCCGGATAGATACTCTAGGGCCCACTCGGTGAGATTATGTCAAATGAGTTTGCAAACATGTGACTAGGTCACCAGCTGACATAATATCATAGACAAGTAGAAGATAGCGATGTCGGTAATGAGATCATGCTAGGTATGGAGATATCTGAGAATGATGCTCGGACGCGCTAAGTATCGCCATGACAAAGGGTTTAAGACTAGACGACCATGTTTGATAGATGAAAGTCATTCGTTATATCACAGGGATTAATTCATGGGTCTAGGCCTACGAGTCAGTCATTGATCATAGAAGAGTCTTGATCATACCTTTTATTATATCGAACAGCTAGGCTAACACACTTAAGGGGTTTTGACAAGACAACCGGAAAGGAAAGAGATCACCGGGAACGTCCCGGGAATGGTCCGATGGAGATCGAGCAGCGGCGAAATAGTTTTCGGAGATAGAATAAATTATATATAATATGTTTAATATTAATTAGTGTAATTAATGATTAAATATGATTTTATATATTTATTTTCGAATTTTTAAAGGCTGGTTTCCCTAAATGGGTCTTCTAGTGGAAAGAAGGCCCATGAGGGGGGGAAAGTCCCCCCAGGGCTTCGGATTGAGGGAGGGCCGGCCTAGGTGGGCCAAATGGGGCCCACCTAGGGCCGGCGCACCATCCTTGGCCGAACCAGGCTGTGGGATAGTCCCACATTGCCTGGCTGGCAAGGTTGGCTCCCCCTGGGAGCCTATATAAGAAGGGGCACCCCTGGCCTTTTAATTCACCAATTAATTCTCTTATTTCTCCTCGATCTCGTGATTCCATTTGTCGGAGTTGCGCCGAGGAGGATGAGGGGATCTCTTCCACCATAGCCCGCTGCCGTGCTGCTGGTGTTCCGGTCCAAGTCTTCCGCTGCTCGTCCTGGACTGGAGCTTCGGAGGCCGTCGTCTCCACCGTATGTGTGTAACGCCCTGCGAGGTGCTGCACTAGCGGTACTCGGAGAGCTACTTCCTCCACCCGACCTCGGGGTCATCTTCGTCGTCTTCGTCGCGCCGAGTTCTCCGCGACCTAGAGGTCGGCTACGTCGTCTTCGTCATCAACGCTTGTGCGGGAGCGTAATTCCCGCTATTCGGTCAACGAGGGTATGTATTCCGATCTCCGCCGTACTACTATATCTGCATAGTGTAGATCTTGGCTAGTTTAAGGATATCGTTGCTAGGAAATTTTTTGTTTTCTACACACGATCCCTTTCAGTGGTATCAGAGCCGATCTATCGTAGATATAGATGTACGCTGTTAGAACCCGTGTTCTGCACGGGGGCACCGTTCCCGTAATTTGCTACCCTCTAGCGTGCACTTGTGATTCCAACGGCATCGAGTTGATGAAGCGGCCCGGACCGACTTTACGCGTACGCTTAGCGAGACTGGTTCCACTACTGACATACGGCTTGTACCGTATCTATGTCTGGCGGGTGCCTGTTTCTCTCTCTTTAGTTGGCTTTGCATTTTCAATGGAGGGCCCGAAAGGGATGCTTAAACATGCAATTATTGGATCGTTGTTGTGGTCATAAGGTTCGTAGGTATGAAGCAGTTCTATTTATGAAAGCCCCGAGCCACGTAAAATATGCAAAAGATAAAGTAGAAGCGTCTAACTTATTTTGCAGGGGCTATGTGATATGGTCAAGGTAGGTTTATTAAATTGTTTATAAACTGCGGGCGCCAAGAAGACCATGGCGTAATGGACTATATCACATTGCATTACATTTGATGTTTTGTGTGCATCTTATATTGTGCTATTATATATATAGTATATATTAGTTGCACGGCGGTAGCTATATAAGATGATCCCTACAAAATACCACAAGTGTTCTCCCTCCAACGCGCACCACCAAGAAAGTTCTACGTTATGAGGCAGGCCGTGATGATTGGGTGTCAGACATCTCGTAGTTCGCATACAGTGGGTGTAACCCATGTTGCACAAGCGTCAGCGTGGAGGTTATGGTGGCGAGCCTAGCATATGCAGATATGGCCTCGGAACAGGGAGACCAAAAGGTCGAGCACGAGTCACAAAATTGGTGTGGCGGACAATTGTCTACTCTTGAAGTTGTGCCGCCGGCTCTGACGATGAGGGGTGGTGCTATGGATGGGGGTCGTGTAATCGCTTAAACGACCAGGAGGGATGTTCGTTTGAGTGGGAGTTCGGATAGTTATTTTCTAAAATACTAGAACTCAGAATATAATGAACAAAGTTTGTTTTGCAAACTTTTGTAGATATTAACCATTGTGATAGCATCTTTTCAAATTAGGCGCATTCCTGCAATTGAGAAACTTAAAAGGTTGGGTCCAAACTTCATAGTTTTATGCTTTAGCTTGAGGATACTCCTTGTTTAAACCGTTAGCTCTTTGTGTTACAATACCCGCTAGGAGATAAACCCGGAGATTCCGCTGACAAAAGATATTTGGATTATCAGATTTTGTGCGGATGATATCATCATAGTCCAGTGTATGTGAAAGTGCATGGTTGCCCCCATGCGTGGTTTTGGTAATTAATGACAATCCTTATGGACTAATGTTTACATTGAGATATTCTTATAGATCTTGTCCATGGGAAATTATAGGAGTTCATGTGTTGGACTCTTCAAGATGACTTAATGACCAATGCTCTATTCAAAGGGTTTACATGAAGAATGGTCATGTGTAGAGTTGAGCTCATTGCAAGTATGGCTTGGAATAGAAGATTGAGTGAACAATCATGTTTAACCCCAAGCCATCATACATATCAAGAGAAGAAGATGAAGTGCAAGCTCAATAAGATGTATCTCGGAAGATATCTTTTGATTGAAGCTTGCAAAGGAGACATGAAGACGAAGCTTAGCGAGGCCCTCCCATAATGGAGTATGGGGGAGCATTTGGAGAAGTCTTCATCAAGCATGTGCTAGCAAGCGCAATCAAGAAAGGTGGTCCACTTGGAGTGAGGTGGTCCACTTGGAGTGATCAAGATCGTCATCATCTAGCTCAAGTGGAATGCTCAAGGCAAAGGTATGATCTTGATAGGGCTATAGGATAGATAGGCGTACTATCAAGAGGGGCTCTCGAGTGAGTAACTTGATCGCATCTTTGTGGAGAGCTCAAACCTTTGCATGCTTGGCATATCATCTTTCTTGGTTCTTATTTGGTTTTTCTCCGTGTTGAGTTTTGGTACTTGTCGTGATCTTCATGACAAGACCAAGTCCTTCGAAAATGGTTTTACTTTGGAAAACTTGTTGCCTATTATCCATGTGAGGATTTAGAGCTTGGTTTATCTCCATACTAAGCTCTAGTTCATCAAAAACAGATTTCGTATGAATATCTTGTTGCGTTTTTGATGAAGGAGGTTTTACCGGTTTGCATTGTTTAGGAAAGTTCAACCTTTCCCCATTTGGTTTTATCCTCACATGATGGACTGTGATGTTTCTATATACATTCAAGTAGAGCTCGTTGTAACGATTCCAACGAGCCAAAACTCATCGAAAACGGAGTCCGGATGGAAAAGATATTGACGTTTTCGTTTTCCAGTTTCTGCTGTTTTTGCTGTGGCGGTAGTACCGCCGCGGTACCGTCCGAGGTACCGCCGGAGCTAACAGAGAGCCGTTTTCGGCGGTACCGGGAGCGGTAGTTCCGCCAGGGCGGTAGTACCGCTGCACGGGGCGGTAGTACCGCTGTGTGTTTCTTCGCAGGGCCTCAGAGCAGCTCGCTGCCGAGGTGCCGCTGGCGGTACCGCTGGAGGTACCGCCGTTTTCGGCGCTCTGTCTCTTAGTGCGGTACCTCCAGCGGTACCAGAGCGGTAGTACCGGGCCCCAGCGGTACTACCGGCAACCCCAGCGGTAGTACCGCTGCGTACGCTTCGGCTGCCCGCCAACGGTCTTTTGGGCGGCCCGCAGCGGTAGTACCGCCACCCCCAGCGGTAGTACCGCTACGGGATTCGGAGCTGCCAACGGCTGGTTTTTTCGGGGACCTATTTAAGGGGGCTTTCTTCCCCAACGGTTCCTAAGCTTTTGAGCAAGTCTTTCTCCTCTCTCTCCTCCATTGTTGCCTTTTGGAAAGCTTGCTCTTCCTCTCAATCCCTCCCATGGTTCTTGCTAATATTTGAGGGAAAGTGAGAGGTGATCTTGATCTACGTTCTCACCGATCGATTTCTCCTCTAAGTGAGGGAAACCTTGTAGATCTTGATCTTGGAGTTCTTGGTGCATCTCCTCTTTGTTCTTCCTCTCTTCTCCCCCCATAAGCATTAGTTGCTTTTGGTGGGATTTGAGAGTGAAGGATTTGAGCACTTGTGCTCTTGCCTTTTGCATTTGGTGCATCGGTGTGCTCTCCACGAGGATTCGTGGAAGTTGAAAGTTTGTGAGCTTGTTACTCTTGGGTCCTTGGACCCTAGACGCCTTTGTGGTGGTTGGACCCTTGTGTGGTCACTTGAAGCCGTTCGGGAGCCCCCAATCCCATTGTGGGTTGTGCCCCGGATTGTTGTTGGAGGCCGTTCGGGAGCCCCCAATCCCATTGTGGGTTGTGCCCCGGATTGTTGTTGAAAGGCTCCGGATTCCGCCTCGAAGGAATTCCGATAGTGGAAGGTGAACCAAGCCTTTGTGGTGCGGTTCACCGGAGAAGAAGGTGAAACCTTTGTGGTTGTTGAACCGTTGTGTCGGTTCACACCTCTCCAACGAGACGTACTCCCTTAACAAGGAGGAACTCAGGAATACATCCTCGTCTCCGCGTGCCTCGGTTATTTCTATACCCGAGCTTTTACTTATGCACTTTACATTGTGATAGCCTTCGTGCTTGAAGTATTCTATTACTATCACCTTGTTGTTTATCTTGCTTAGCATAAGTTGTTGGTGCACATAGGTGAGCCAAGTTTATTTAGGTTGTCGGCTTGTTATTTTAAACACCTAGTTTTATTCCGCAATTATCAAGCCTAAACCGGAAAAGTTTTAAACCGCCTATTCACCCCCCCCCCTCTAGGCGACATCATTGTCCTTTCAATTGGTATCAGAGCCTGGGCTCTCTTGTTGGGCTTTACCGCCTAGAGAGTAAAAGATGTCGTTTAGAGAATTAGTGCATGATCCCACTTTCATATTCGATGGCACAAATTATGATGTTTGGAAAATTCGCATGCTTAATCTATTTAGGGCCATGGGTCCAAATTATGTTAAGAGGATTGTAGATGTGTGTTTATCTCCTCCAAAGGATTCTCATGAATTATCTTTAGAAGATGAGATAAACTCTCATCTCGAGACTCAAGTTACTAATGGTCTTATGTGTGCTTTGACCGATGTAGTTCTTGCTTCAATCATGCCTTTTCGAAATGCACATGAGCTTTGGACCAAGCTTCAAGATATATATGAAGTGTCCAAAATTATTGAGGATGATTGTTCTTCCTCCACCTCCGGCCGTGATGAGTTCACAACTTCTTCCACTTCACCATCATGTGATTTGTCACACGGTAATGATATGGTGAGTGGCGATAGAAATTGCATTGGTGATGGTGAACTTACTATTGATTATACCTCTTCTCTATCACATTGCAATCTTCTATCTTTGGACTTAAAATCTTCTAGCACTCAAAATGTCATACATGCTAGAGTTGATTGTCCTTGCATATCAAGTAATAGTTGCTTAACTAAATATAATGATGATATGCTCTCTATGTCTTGTTGTGATGAAAATTACTCTTCCATATCCTCTAGTATTTGCATGACTAACAATGTAGAGGAATCCCAACACTTGTTGGAACAAGACATGGACCTCAATGGAGCTTCAAGTATTTCTTCATCCTCCTCACCCATTAATCATGTTTGCCTTATGGCTAAGGATTCCGAGGTATCTCCCACCTCGAATCCAAATTGTGATGATGTGGATGAGGATTCTCATGAAGAAGGTTTTGACTTTGAATCCTTAACCAAGATGGGTGAGATGGTACTTGGTGCTCTCCCCAAAGGTAGTAAAGCTATCCCTCCTCTTTGTGAAATCATTGATTATGTTACTAAGAGTAGGGAATTCATTGAGGATTTGGAAAGTCAATTTGATGAGAAATGTCAAATTGAGAGAGATGACTCTATCATCATAGCTTCTTTGAAAGCTTCTCTTGAAGAGGAAGAAGAGCTTAGGGTTTCTCTTGAAGAGAAACTTGAATCCCTTGATGAGTCTAATGATCTTATTATTGCTAAAATCATTAAGGAAAGAGATTATGCTATTGCTAAATATAAATTGCTTAAAAAGGAAAAAGTTGAATTTGATGTTGTCAATGCTAGACTAAGTGAGGACATAGAGAGACTTGACAAAGCTCACAAAACTTTAGAAAGTGAACACTCTCTCCTTATCATGTCTCATGATCAACTCCAAACTCAACTATCTAACAATGATAAGCTTTCCAAATTGTCTCCTTCCATTTCTACTGTTAATGATGCTTGTGCTACTAACTCCACTTCTCGTGAAGCATCTATTTTGAAGGAAAATGTTGAGCTAAGGGCTCAACTTGAGTTGCTATCTAGCAAGTATGGGAAATTGGAAGAAACTCATGAAAGGCTCTCTAGCTCTAATGACGATCTTCGAGCATCCCATGCTAAGCTAAAGTTAGCTAATGAGGCGATTATGTCAAAGGTAACATCTTGTAAGCCTCATGTGGACAATGGCACAACGTCTTCTCTTAATGCTATATCATCTTGTGCTAGTCCTTGTGATTCATCCACTCATAATGTTGCTACATCTTGTGATGAATCACTTTCCATACCTTGTTGCTCTAACAATGAAGTTTCTACTTCCTCTAGCATTTGTGTTGATACTAACCATGTAGAGGAATTAAAAGAGCTCAAGGCCCAAGTCACTTATTTGAATAAAGACTTGGAAAAGCGTCATGTTGGGAAGTCCACACTTGACAATATGTTGAGTGTTCAAAGACGCCCCAATGACAAGAGTGGGCTTGGATTCAACTCCAATAACAAGAACAAGTCCAAGATCATCAAGAAGAAAAAGGGCCAAGAACAAGTCAAAGATTCGGCCAAGATTGTTTGCTTCAAGTGCAAAGTTGAAGGGCACCATGTTAGATCTTGCCCTTTGAAGAAGAAGGCTTTTAGTGAGAAGCAACAAGGGAAGAAACCTCAAGTTCAAACTCAAGCTCCTCAAGTTGAAGAACAATCTCTTCCCAAGAAGAATCAAGCTACCCCTCCTCAAGTCAAGACTCCAACTAAGAAGAGAGGAGGAAGTAGATGTTGCTACCTATGTCGTGAGAAGGGTCACCTTGCTTCTTCATGCACAAATGGTACCTTATCCAACCCCATTATAATTAATGATGTTTATTCTCTTCGGAAGGATAAGGTTGGCAATATGTTTGCCAAATATGTTGGTACTCAAAGTGGTGTCAAGAAAAGAACCATTTGGGTTGCCAAACCTATTGTTACTAACCTCTTAGGACCCAACTTGGTTGGGGACCAACAAGTTAAAACTTGACCAATAGGTGTTGTTGGAGGCATTGGAGACTTGGCTACATTATGAAGAATTAAGGGATCTTCATCAATTATATTCTCTCAAGTCAAGTCATATGGATAATATTGTTCTATCTCATATCCAATGTTCCTCCTTGCGGTAACTTTTATTTAAATCATATATACATTGAAAGTTGCTTGCACCCTTGCATGTGTTTGGTTTTGTACCTTGCTACTGTTTGTATGTGTTGTGCTCTCTACTTACTTATCTTGAGAAATCAAGTATGTGTATGTTGGTTTGCACACCATTTACTTGTTTTGAGCCTTATTGCTTTTATTTGATATCTTATCTTGTTGGCTCTCTTTGAGAGATTAATGGACTATCATATTTTGGGGGAGTGATATGCTTCGTGCACTTCACAATCCTAAAATTGTGTATTCATGAGAAATACAACTTAGTGTTGATATATTTATATTATCTACTATCTATGTGGTATGTCATTCTCATGAGAAATTCAATTTCTATAATGTCCATTAATTTTTCGAGTTGGTTTTGTTTTCCTCTTGCTTTAAATAAATGGATTATCACATTATGGGGAAGTAATAAGCTATGTGCATATTACAAGCCTAGAAAATGTGAACATATGAGGTTTTGCCACCTAGAATTGATATTGCTAGTTATCTTGTTCCTATGTGGCATGTTGCTCAAACAAGTTTCCATTTACTTAAATGTTTTTTTCCTCTCACTCTTTTGGATCTTGTTTGTGGAGGATGTTCTTGGTATGGCTTTCCCAAATATGTTCTCATGTATCTTTTGGGAAGCCAATTGTTTCAAGCTACTCCTTGGAGTTGCTTTGCACCTTCGCATGATTTGTGAAGCTATCAAGAATATCTATCTATCTAAGCATTGCTTTTAATTCCTATCATTTGCCATATGCTTATGTTTTGTGAATATGATCTTGAATTTATCTTTGCAATCCACCCCCGAGAAATATCTCCATACATTACTTGTCTTGACAAGTGATAATCTTTTTGTGGTAAATATATTGATCATATTCGCTTTGGCTCTTGCTTTAAATTGCTTTATTTGATTGCCAAGGATTTGTTTTGATCTAACTCTCATTTGTCTTCATTGTATCTTTTGGACCCTTTATTGCTCTACTTAAAATTTATTTAGTGCTTTCTTGAGTTGGAAAAAGCAATGAACCAATTCTTGTGCATTGACATTTAAAAGTCATACTTCTTGATAATGCACTATTCTTTGGGAAGCTATCCTACTTTGAGTAAAACACCGTTCTTTAATTTGGTATTGCAATTTCTTGCCTTTCTTGAACATGACTAGTGTTTGAATAATATATATGGAGAGTGATGATCTCATCTGTGTGCATTGTGTATTCAAATGCAAAATCATAAATAATGCACACATCGTGGGGGAGCAATCCTATATGCTTTTTGAACATTAGTTGTCTTCGTTTGATATTTGATCCCGATGACGTGTCTCCTTGGAAGACAAACATTCTTCGTCTTGGTACCTTGTGCCATCATGAAAAGTGTAGAGGGTTTGGTTTATTCCTTGATGATATTTTTCATCAATTGGTCTCTTGTTTTCATTGGTATCTTTTCAAAGTGGTATCTTCAATCATGTGTTGTTTTGGGTATTTGATATAATTTGGACAATTTGTTTTCTTGTCACACTTGTGTGTGCTTTGTTGGTTTACTTGGTGTTCTGTCTAAATTATATCTCGTTTGGTTCTTGAAAGTCTTGTGCATGCATATTTATTATATGTATATCTTATGGCATGCTTACTTTCGTTGATCCAATATATAGGATAAACTCCATCAAATCCTAAATGTCTAAGATGTGAATGAAATTCAATTTCATATCAATATGCACATATTTATGTGGAGTTTGTCCAATGTGTTGTAGTTGCTCTAACTACTTTGGACCCAATTAGTTTGGGTACCATGTTGTACTTAAATTTGTTTTAGGTACACTTGAGATGCATTGGAAGCTTGTCTCATCTACAAGGAAGGTGTTGTCACCATGTGCTTATTGGAGCCAAGATTGGATGATCATGAGCTCCTATCTTCTACATCACCAATACTATCTCGGTAACAAGTATCTACCTCATGCATACATTTCTAGCTTTCAACCTTGTGTAGGTTGTATCTCGGCATGAATCTTTTGTTGCAATTAATTTGGTTCTTGCAAAACATCTTTATTGCAAATGTGGGCAAGCCGGGATGATTACATATCAAGGGGAATATATATAATCATTTTCATGATTCACCAATCCCAAATGTGTTAATCTAGCACTTTCTACTCTATGTGTCGCATATGCAATATTGATTGTTTCTTCAAATCATTTGCCTTTTGTGATACTTGTTATCTTTCTCGGAGCATCCCTTTTATCTCCTTATTCCTTGTGGATATTTTGATGCTATGATGAGTGTGTGTTCGAAGTTCAACTATATCCCTTTAAGATAAATTGAGCTTTGTGCTATGCTTTTAAACAAAGATCTTATTGGTGTATTTATGACTTCATCTTGGATATCATGACCTTTTCCCTTGTACCTATCTTGTGTGTACATGTTTATTTGTAGACCCATATCTTAGTAATTCATGTCTACTTAGAAACTTATACACATGAGATTAGTTACATCTTTTATTGATATTCCAATTCTTTAGTGACCACCTCTTTTTGCCTTTGGTTCTATGGTGGTTTCTAAAAGGAACAAGCTTTATTTTTTCTTGTGTTATGCTTTTTGCATTTCACTAAGCTTGTGGAGCTATTTGCTATATCTCCTTTGGTATGTGGGTATGGGAAAGACATGATATGCACTTTGTGCAACTCTTCTTGAAAGACTATGTTGATGCTATCATCCTTGTATTAGTCTCCTATAATGTTTTTTTCTCACACCCATTACTTGATTTACCGCTCCTTGCTCTTGTTGCAAAACATTTTATTAGGATTCCATGTTGTGCACACTATTGAAATACAAATCCTTTTTGTGCACGTACCTTGGGGAGTTCCCTCATGATATTTAGAACACTTTTCGGATCCTTTTGATTGCTTGCTTCTTTCGTTGAAGTATCTTTCCATTTGATATTCTTTTGCAATCTTTGGATCCTCTATATAGTTTGATCTCCCTCCATCTATTCGTCATTGGATATGTGCATTTGATTTCACTCATATTATGAGAAATGCACACATTATGGGGGAGCTCTCACTATATTTGCCTTCTAAGTTTTTCTTCCCATTTCGGCGATCGATGCCAATGGGGGAGAAATTTAGAGGGTTTAAGGAATATGGGATGGGTTTAAGGGAATATGGGTTGTTCTCTTGCATCCTTGCTCTTTGTGTTGCATGGTTGCTTAAATTCATTATATAAACCCTCGTAAAAGGGATTGTCATCAATTACCAAAATGGGGGAGATTGAAAGTGCATGGTTGCCCCCATGCGTGGTTTTGGTAATTAATGACAATCCTTATGGACTAATGTTTACATTGAGATATTCTTATAGATCTTGTCCATGGGAAATTATAGGAGTTCATGTGTTGGACTCTTCAAGATGACTTAATGACCAATGCTCTATTCAAAGGGTTTACATGAAGAATGGTCATGTGTAGAGTTGAGCTCATTGCAAGTATGGCTTGGAATAGAAGATTGAGTGAACAATCATGTTTAACCCCAAGCCATCATACATATCAAGAGAAGAAGATGAAGTGCAAGCTCAATAAGATGTATCTCGGAAGATATCTTTTGATTGAAGCTTGCAAAGGAGACATGAAGACGAAGCTTAGCGAGGCCCTCCCATAATGGAGTATGGGGGAGCATTTGGAGAAGTCTTCATCAAGCATGTGCTAGCAAGCGCAATCAAGAAAGGTGGTCCACTTGGAGTGAGGTGGTCCACTTGGAGTGATCAAGATCGTCATCATCTAGCTCAAGTGGAATGCTCAAGGCAAAGGTATGATCTTGATAGGGCTATAGGATAGATAGGCGTACTATCAAGAGGGGCTCTCGAGTGAGTAACTTGATCGCATCTTTGTGGAGAGCTCAAACCTTTGCATGCTTGGCATATCATCTTTCTTGGTTCTTATTTGGTTTTTCTCCGTGTTGAGTTTTGGTACTTGTCGTGATCTTCATGACAAGACCAAGTCCTTCGAAAATGGTTTTACTTTGGAAAACTTGTTGCCTATTATCCATGTGAGGATTTAGAGCTTGGTTTATCTCCATACTAAGCTCTAGTTCATCAAAAACAGATTTCGTATGAATATCTTGTTGCGTTTTTGATGAAGGAGGTTTTACCGGTTTGCATTGTTTAGGAAAGTTCAACCTTTCCCCATTTGGTTTTATCCTCACATGATGGACTGTGATGTTTCTATATACATTCAAGTAGAGCTCGTTGTAACGATTCCAACGAGCCAAAACTCATCGAAAACGGAGTCCGGATGGAAAAGATATTGACGTTTTCGTTTTCCAGTTTCTGCTGTTTTTGCTGTGGCGGTAGTACCGCCGCGGTACCGTCCGAGGTACCGCCGGAGCTAACAGAGAGCCGTTTTCGGCGGTACCGGGAGCGGTAGTTCCGCCAGGGCGGTAGTACCGCTGCACGGGGCGGTAGTACCGCTGTGTGTTTCTTCGCAGGGCCTCAGAGCAGCTCGCTGCCGAGGTGCCGCTGGCGGTACCGCTGGAGGTACCGCCGTTTTCGGCGCTCTGTCTCTTAGTGCGGTACCTCCAGCGGTACCAGAGCGGTAGTACCGGGCCCCAGCGGTACTACCGGCAACCCCAGCGGTAGTACCGCTGCGTACGCTTCGGCTGCCCGCCAACGGTCTTTTGGGCGGCCCGCAGCGGTAGTACCGCCACCCCCAGCGGTAGTACCGCTACGGGATTCGGAGCTGCCAACGGCTGGTTTTTTCGGGGACCTATTTAAGGGGGCTTTCTTCCCCAACGGTTCCTAAGCTTTTGAGCAAGTCTTTCTCCTCTCTCTCCTCCATTGTTGCCTTTTGGAAAGCTTGCTCTTCCTCTCAATCCCTCCCATGGTTCTTGCTAATATTTGAGGGAAAGTGAGAGGTGATCTTGATCTACGTTCTCACCGATCGATTTCTCCTCTAAGTGAGGGAAACCTTGTAGATCTTGATCTTGGAGTTCTTGGTGCATCTCCTCTTTGTTCTTCCTCTCTTCTCCCCCCATAAGCATTAGTTGCTTTTGGTGGGATTTGAGAGTGAAGGATTTGAGCACTTGTGCTCTTGCCTTTTGCATTTGGTGCATCGGTGTGCTCTCCACGAGGATTCGTGGAAGTTGAAAGTTTGTGAGCTTGTTACTCTTGGGTCCTTGGACCCTAGACGCCTTTGTGGTGGTTGGACCCTTGTGTGGTCACTTGAAGCCGTTCGGGAGCCCCCAATCCCATTGTGGGTTGTGCCCCGGATTGTTGTTGGAGGCCGTTCGGGAGCCCCCAATCCCATTGTGGGTTGTGCCCCGGATTGTTGTTGAAAGGCTCCGGATTCCGCCTCGAAGGAATTCCGATAGTGGAAGGTGAACCAAGCCTTTGTGGTGCGGTTCACCGGAGAAGAAGGTGAAACCTTTGTGGTTGTTGAACCGTTGTGTCGGTTCACACCTCTCCAACGAGACGTACTCCCTTAACAAGGAGGAACTCGGGAATACATCCTCGTCTCCGCGTGCCTCGGTTATTTCTATACCCGAGCTTTTACTTATGCACTTTACATTGTGATAGCCTTCGTGCTTGAAGTATTCTATTACTATCACCTTGTTGTTTATCTTGCTTAGCATAAGTTGTTGGTGCACATAGGTGAGCCAAGTTTATTTAGGTTGTCGGCTTGTTATTTTAAACACCTAGTTTTATTCCGCAATTATCAAGCCTAAACCGGAAAAGTTTTAAACCGCCTATTCACCCCCCCCCCCTCTAGGCGACATCATTGTCCTTTCAGTATGCTATGATCTCTGCCATAGAGAACCAACGGTGGGTACGAGTTTTTAGATCGCGAACATATGATATGGTCGCTAAACTCGGGGTACCCCAAACATTGGGTTGATGAAGTTTATCAGTACGTTGACTGATTGTCTTCTCAACCAAGATGGAAGAGAATACACACATTGAGGGAGCACGTGGCGGTCATACTTAATGACATATGTTCATACTTAATGAACATTGAGACGCCTCGCTCAGCTCAATCACTGGATGACAGACATCGTTGCCAAGTGCAAATCCTCTGTCATAGACTATGTCATGCAAGGGGAATCGTTCACCTTCATGGTTCTTGATTACGATGGAAGTATCAAGAAAATGAAAGAGATCGCCGGAAGTCATCAATGATGATGGTGTATATATGATATACATGTTATGAATGTTTTAGCTAAGTAAGTACTCGCAGTAGTGACTAAGTTTTGAACTAGTCATGTTTTGTGAAAACCAGGTTTACTACTTGAGTAGCTTGAAAGGATGAGGCGACATTGCGTGTTGATAATGGCAGTCAAGTTGTTGTGATGGCCATAGACACTCTCCCTCTAGATCTACCATTTTAATAAATTCTTTATGATCGCCTGTTACTATGATTGTTACAAGTGTGTCTTCTCTAGCGAGACAGTTTTCATACATGATAGTGACAAATTTGGTGTCCTATATTTATGAAGTAATGATCATATGCCGATTTGAATTTAGATGGTAGAAGCTCCCACATTCATAATATTAATGCCAAAGGATACAAACTTAATAAAGACACCACATATGTGTGGCACTACCGTTTAGTTATGTCAATGTTATAGTCAATGCATTAGCTCCATACCGGATGGATCTACAAGTTCTAAGATTTGATCTTTTGACACTTGCAAAATAACTGTGACACCGTTTTCGGAAAGCGGGCATATAACTTATTGATAGTCATACATAGAGATGTACGTGGTTCAATGAAGTAATTGACGGGTAGTGGAGACCTTTATTTCGTGAACTTCGCTGAACGTTTTGAGTATAGCTTGTTGAGAATCGTGCATATGGGTGTATGTGAATCAATGAAGTACTTTAACGTGTAGTGGAAGTCTTTATTTCATAGACTTCATGAATATTCCGAGTAGATATATGGATATCCACTCCGGGGAATGTTAGTCTGAAATTTTGATTCGATCAAACAAGTTCAGAATGAAGTAGGAAATAAACTTAACAAGAAAATCAAGTTCCTGCGATACAGATCGAGGAAATGAAGATTTGAGTTACAATGTTGGCACATCATTGGAAGACTTGTGAGAAGAGTTCCACAAATTACGTCGCATGGAACACCATAGTGTCATGGTGTGTTAGGACGTCGTAATTACACTCTATCGGATAGTGTGTGGTAAATAAATCTCTTACCGAATTATTATGATCATTAGAGTCATATGGTAGATACATAAACACTCACGTTAGCAAATAGGGAAACCATTTGAATCCATGGAGACAATACCATACGAGTGATGGCATGGCGTTTAGCCTGGATTGTCGTTTCAGCAATTTAGTGTTTCGATGTGTTCAAACCTAAAATGGATTAATCTTTGTAGTATACCCTACCTAAAGAGTTAGTTGGGTACATGTCTCACGACATAGGTAAAACAGTTGCCGGGATATACCTTGCGAAAGAAATAGTTTCTTGTCCGAGGGTATAAGTGAGAAAGAAAGTAGAGCAAGACGAAGTTGGTGAACTTCTTCTCCAGACATCAGAGTGGCGCAACCGAAAGTGTTTTCGGTGTCAGGCTCCATAGCTTGAAAAAGCTGATGATTCAAGATCATGATGTTCTGAGCTCATACTAAGAGCGTAGGCATACGAGGTTGTGTTCCACACTGTGTGTTATGACAATCTTGTTATGAAGGTCATATTAATGGAATATGATAGACCTACGAACTACGAAGAAGAGATGGTGGACCTAAGTCCGAGAAATGGCTATGAGTCATTTATGATCCGAAATAAAATTCATATACGATTACCAGGTATTGACTTGGGAGATCTTCTTGATGGCATCTAGGATGTTAATAGAATATGGAATTTTATGAGAGAATAGACATTGATAAGGATCGATTTGTCGTGAAACAGTTCCCACAGATTCAAAAGTTGACCACATGAGAGTTTGTCTCAAGTGGCAAAGACTAAATCTATTCTGGGTCGTTTAGCAATCACTATAATTTCGAATGAGAAATTGATAGATGGATAAGGAAACCATGTTTATTAATAGTGTCATTAGGAAAGAGTTGGTGATCCTGAGGATGCTAAACATGTATGCAAACTTCAGTGGTCCATTCATGGGCTGAAGCAAGCATATCGGAGCTGGAATCTTCACTTTGATAATATGATCAAAGGATTTTGGAGTTGTCCAAAATATTTGAAGAAACCTACATTTGCAAAGAAGTGAGTGGGAGAAAAGTAGCTTTCCTTGATCTTATATGCGGAAGGCATATTTGAGTGGGAGCTAAGTAGCTTTTCCTTGATCTTATATGCGGAAGGCATATTTGAGTAGGAGCTAGGTGTCATTCGTGATTTTGTATGTAACGACATATTAAATGACACAGATCCTCTAGTAGAGTGTAAAGGATTATTTAAGTGATTAAATTTTCTATGAAATGAAGTTAGGAGTATTTGGCATCCGATTTATAATTGTATATATCGTAAGGGGCTTAATAATATTAAGTCGGAATATTTCCTAAGTCAAGATTCTGAAGTGTTTCAGAATAGGACAAGCAAAGAAAGATGTTCTTGCTTGTATGACTAGGTAAAATATTAAGTTTATCTTGGCATTTTCAGTAATAGCAAATGATGTTCGACATTATCTATGTATCAGACATAGATGCTATCAGACTGAAAGCTCGACTTGGTGTGACCCGAGTTCTTGGTTGAAGAATAGGTTCTAGAGTGATCCTTGTGTGGATCAATGAACAAACGTTGAGTTTATTCTTCAGTGTCTATGAGAACTGAAGATATATTTTCTAGTAAAAGGTAAGAGTGGAAAGATAACTTGCCGTAAAGCGGTTACGATGATGCAAGTTATGACGCTGACCCATGCGACTAGAAATCTCATATAGGAGATGTCCTTTATTTGAAGATAGACATGGTTAGTTTGTGAAGTCGCATATGAATGCACTGTCGCATAATCTACATAGGTATAGAAATATATCACGACTTCAGAAGTAGCAAGTGTGATTGGACTGAGCAGTTTTCTGAGCGTAGGTGGTCCCCTTAATAGATCTCTTAGACTTTTAAGTCACATGCTACGCGAATACTCGAGTCTCACTCCATCCACTGGGATATATTACACCGTCATCGTAAGATACGGGATGATGTCAAACTAGGTGACATAGAAGTGTTGAAAAGCACACATAGGTCTCAATGTGTGAGCTCTATTTACTGTATTCCTCTTCCACGAGGCGAGCAGGCACCAAGATGCTATGGGTGTTGAGCTTTTACCAAGTTGTAAACTAGATTAAGTGTTACTCTAGTGCAAGTGGGAGACTGAAGGGAATATGCCCTAGAGGCACTTAATAAACATAGTTTATTGGCAATATCCCAATTGTTCATTAAATGTTTTATACCATGCTATAACTGTATTAAGCGAAAACATTAATACAGGTGTGGTAGATAAACAACCATGTCCCTAGTAGCCTCTACTAAGACTAGTTTCGTTGCACGATTGATGATCGAGGTTTTCCGATCAAAGGGCATGGCGTCGGTCGGCAATGAAAATCATATCGTTAGGTGTAACGATGTAATGGACATACCCAGTATTTATAGGACATAGTCATTACGCCTTAAGACCGTGAGATCAACTCTTATTATTATCCCTGGAAGATACTTTGATCGCACCAAACGTCATATCTTATATAGTGTGACAATAACGATGATACTTTTGGGTATCGGAAGGGGGTAGTTGAGACGAGGGGTCAACATCGGGATTTGTCAGTCCGCATAGCCGGATAGATACTCTAGGGCCCACTCGGTGAGATTATGTCAAATGAGTTTGCAAACATGTGACTAGGTCACCAGCTGACATAATATCATAGACGAGTAGAAGATAGCGATGTCGGTAACGAGATCATGCTTGGTATGGAGATATCTGAGAAATGCACGGACGCGCTAAGTATCGCCATGACAAAGGGTTTAAGACTAGACGTCCATGTTTGATAGATGAAAGTCATTCGTTATATCACAGGGATTAATTCATGGGGTCCAGGCCTACGAGTAGTCATTGATCATAGAGGAGTCTTGATCATACCTGTTATTATATCGAACCGCTAGGGTAACACACTTAAGGGGTTTCGACAAGACAACCGGAAAGGAAAGAGATCACCGGGAACGTCCCGGGAATGGTCCGATGGAGATCGGGCAGCGACGAAATAGTTTTCGGAGCTAGAATAAATTATATATAATATGTTTAATATTAGTTAGTGTAATTAATGATTAAATATGATTTTATATATTTATTTTCGAATTTTTAAAGACTGATTTCCCTAAATGGGCCTTCTGGTGGAAAGAAGGCCCATGAGGGGGGGAAAGTCCCCCCAGGGATTCGGATTGAGGGAGGGCCAGCCTAGGTGGGCCAAATGGGGCCCACCTAGGGCCGGCGCACCATCCTTGGCCGAACCAGGCTGTGGGATAGTCCCACATTGCCTGGCTGGCAAGGTTGGCTCCCCCTGGGAGCCTATATAAGAAGGGGCACCCCTGGCCTTTTAATTCACCAATTAATTCTCTTATTTCTCCTCGATCTCGTGATTCCCTTTGTCGGAGTTGCGCCGAGGAGGATGAGGGGAGCTCTTCCACCATAGCCCTCTGTCGCGCTGCTGGTGTTCCGGTCCATGTCTTCCGCTGCTCGTCCTGGACTAGAGCTTCGGAGGTCGTCGTCTCCACCGTATGTGTGTAACGCCCTGCGAGGTGCTGCGCTAGCGGTACTCGGAGGCCTACTTCCTCCACCCGACCTCGTGGTCATCTTCGTCGTCTTCGTCGCGCCGAGTTTTCCGCGACCTAGAGGTCGGCTACGTCGTCTTCGTCGTCAACGCTTGTGCGGGAGCGTAATCCCCGCTATTCGGTCTACGAGGGTATGTATTCCGATCTCCGCCGTACTACTATATCTGCATAGTGTAGATCTTGGCTAGATTAAGGATATCGTTTCTAGGAAAAATTTTGTTTTCTGCACACGATCCCTTTCAGTTTGAAACATAGTATTGAAGTGTCAATACGAGAGAAAATTAATTAAGAGTCATTTTAAATGATTATTAAATTGATTAATGGTGTTTTTGTTTCATCTGAATTCTTCTATGATTATTGGCGAATAAGAGTATTTGCCTGATAAATCATAAGTCTGAAATTAATTTGATAAGAGATCAAATGGGTTTTTCAGAAGAAAGATTAGTGAATATTGTATTCACAAGATTCGATCGAAGGACAATATTTTTTAATTAAGGTTTCAACACAAAAGACTTGTGGAAATTCTTTTCACAATATTATAATATCATATATGGTGATATGTGAGGTATTATAATCATACTCTATTTTAAATAAAGTGTGGTCTGTCAGAATCTGTCTTAAAATCTTTTGATATGTTCGAAACATTACAGTCGATGTCCACTTTAGAAAATAGATATTTCTCTCAACGAGAATTCGTATGATCGACAATAGTGTCGTCATGTATATGATTATACGATAATTCGGAATATACATGAATAGTTCTTTGTAGATTGCTCGCATTGATGGGAGTGTATTCCAAAGCCAAATAGAAACAAAACTTAGTTTGTTGTCTACGTAATTCGGAGAAAAATATGATTTTTCGAATTATGGTTTATGGATTGGAATCAGGAGCTTGAAATAAGGTGTCAGACCTATATTCATAAAAGTAGAATATTGGAAGGTGTTCCAAAGAGTATATGTCTATAAATGAAAATTTGGTGATTAAGAGTGAGGGAGACTAGAAAATTGTTTTCTGCTTGCAGTCCTCTTCGTAAAGATCATAATATTTTCATGAAAGAAGCTTCTGGATAAAGTGCTGTTATATTTAATATTGCTGTCAGGTCACAGCACAATATTAAGTGTTTCAGATCTTGTTGACAGATCAAGGTGCACTTTATAAATACAAAGAAAGTTGAGAAAATATCAGAATACGAACAAAGTCTTTTTCAGCCTGGAAATTCAAGTTACCTTTGAGAGGATTAAAAGAGTAATTCTTGCTACAATTCTTATTAGAGGAATAAGATTGTTTAATCATCATATAAAGTGTTATATGAGAAATGTGACTATAAGAAAGACGTGGAAGCATGTTTTGTCAAGAAGTGTGTCTTGGACAAGATCAAATTTGTTGACTACATTTATGTAGACATGCTTGAAGTCAGAGGGATTTGTATTAATGTAATAATGTAGTTTGTATTGAATTCGAATTGATAAGAGATCAATGATTTTGGTTTGACCAAAATGTCGATTTTAAGTGGGAGTCATAGTTAATTCACTCGGGTAGAATATGTAAAGGACATATTTTTGAGTGCGAGCTTAGGAACTCAAATATGTAGATGACATGTTTTTGAGTGGGAGCTCGTGTTCTCAAATATGTGGAGACATAATTTGAGTGGGAGCCGAACTCATCTTGTGTAAATGACACATTGTGAAAGTGTACCAGTAGAATAGATGAGAAGGATGAAGTTGTGAAACTGTTTGAAAGTTAGTGTCTATTTGGAATAGAACAGGGATTTTAAATAGTTAGTCGAGTTGTTTTGGATTATATCTGAGGAGTCAGAATAGAATAAAAAAGGATGATACTTGGAAATCCAATTGATCATTAAGAGTAATGATACACGGTAGTAATGGTTGTATGACATGTTGGTCTATTATGTAATATTAGACATCATACATAAACCATATTATCTTCTCGATGAAATATAACCGATGTTCTTAGAAGAAGAACAGTTATAAAAGTAAATTTAAAATTTACTGGAAGTAGACGTGCATTAGTAGTTAGATTGACATTGGAATGTCCAGTTTTCTACATAGGTGTGAAAGTATGTAGATATCACGAGTTTGTAATTGTTACAAGGGGCTCTATGTAGATATCACGAGTTTATAATTTTTACAAGGGGCTCTCTATGACTGAGTGTGTTTTCAAGGTAGTTATCTGGTTAACATAATCAGAGTAAGCGCTGGGAAATAGAAGTCTCACTTAATTGCGGTATTTGCATATATGTTATTGGAACATGGTGATATCAAACAAGTTGATATCAATGAATCGTAAAAGTACGCACAATTATGTATTGTAGAGATTGTCAGAGTAACACTCTTCCACAAGCAAGCATTATCAAATGACGCTTATTTGATAAGGGATTTTGATGAAGTAAAATGCAGCTAGTTTATTTGTACTCTAGTGCAAGTGGGAGACTGGAGGAGATATGCCCTAGAGGCAAATAAATAAGTAATATTTATTGCATTATCTCATAAGTTTATAATAGGTTTGTGTATTCTGCTATAACAGTATTAATCAAAATTATTAATACACGTGTGATACATAGACAACCAGGTCCCTAGAAAGCCTCTATATGAACTAGTCCATTGGGCAACAGTTGATCGAGATTCCCGATCAAGGACAATGACGTCAGTTGACAATGGGGTCATCTTATTAGTTGAATAAGGTGATGGACATACGCAAAGTATTGCAATATGATCGTGTTACGATGTTGGTCATTTGCAATAAAATAGAATATGATAGCTTATTCCTTAGACCGTGAGACCGTACTTATTGATGCTTCGTAGGGGTGCTTTGAGAGCATCAAACGTTGTGTCTTATATAGCATGACAATAACGGTGTCCATCTTGGGTATCCCGAAAGAGCATCGAGACGTAAGGATCAAGAGCGGGATTTGTTCATTCTTGTAATGGAAAGATACTCTGGGCCCACTCGGTGCGATTACATCTATATAGCTGCGCAGCTTATGACTAGGTCATGGAGATGTAATATCACAGACGAGTTAATAACCTTTGTCGATAACGAGATACAACAAAGACATCGGATGTCTACAATCATATCTCGGACAAGGTAGTATCGTAGAAACAAAGGGAATGAATATCATATTTATGGTTCAACGACGATATTCGTAGAATGCACAGGGGTCGTCATATACATCCAGGTATCCCTGACGTTCATTGGTGAGCGGAGTGTCTCGACCATGTCTGGAGTGTTCTCGAACCGTAGCATAACAAACTTAAGGTCTTAACGACACCAGGAGATAGGTTCTGGAATAATATAGGATTTTGTTGGAGAGAGAGGAATGATCCAGAAAGAGTTCCGATGGTCCGGAAGGAGTTCCGGGAAGGGCTGAAATGGTTCCAGGGATGTCCGAAAGTTGTTCGGGTGGTTCGGAAAATGTTTCGGGGTCACGGGATATTAAATAGTATTTAAATATATTAATTATGAATTAATTCTATTTTATATTAATTTAATTATTAAATAATAAAAGAAAAAGGGGGCCTCCCACCTACATGGGCCCTAAGAGGGCCCAAGAGGGGGAGACACACCACCAAAGGAGGAAGGGGGCTTGGGCCCCTAGTCCAACTCGGACTAGGAGGTTTGGCCGAACCCCCCTCCCCCTCATATTCCTTTAGTCCCACATGGGGGAGGCAAGGTGTTTGCACACCCCCTCCCCCCTTTATATAGCAAGGCATATTAATTGGTTTAATTACAGAAAAATACAATTAATTGTATAGCTGGCCGGTCGAGTTGCTTCTCCGCTCGTTTTGCCCCCTCTCTCCACCTAAGCTATACCGCCGGGCGCCGTTGCCCTGCGGGATTCCAGAAAAGTTCTACCCCTGCGATTTCAGCTGGATCTGAATGACCGGTGGTTGTTGTTAAGCTTCGTATGTTTGTGAGTGCTTGGAGGCGACTCTTTTGAGAAGCCTGAGCAACGTCGTCTCGCCCGCCTGCAGCCTAGCCGCTGCGCCTCCCCTTGCCGCCGGCGCACCCCCCCGGTTGCCGGCGCCGCGCGATCTTCCGCCCGACGCCCGTCGACGCAGGTCATCGTCGACTCCCCGGCGTCATCGTATACGTCATCGCGGCAAGTTCTCTGCGACCTCGAGGTCGGCTACGTACGACTTCATCGTCAACGCTTATGCGGAGCGTAATCCCCGCTATCAGTCTACATGGAGTTAATGTAACCCGTTCCGCCACCGTTATCACATGTACTAGATAGATAGATCCTGTCTAGTTAGGGTTTCATACGCTAGAAAAATTATTGTTTTCTGCACCGTAACCCCTTCAAAGGAGAGGGAGGCGACGGCGACTGAGAGGGAGAGGAAGGAGTGGCGCTAGGGTTTCCAGAGGAGGGGGCGAGGAGGCTAAAAGGAGAGGGGAGTGGGTGGAGGTGCACATAGGGGCACCATGGCTCCACGGTGGAAAGGAAAACACGACCTCCTCGTGCCGTACGGAGGAAGAAGAGATGGGTCTGGGGCTGTTTGTCGAAGAGGTAAGTGGGCTTCGGCCCAGGAAGGTTTTTCTTTCTGGATTTTTATTTGTTTTGTTTTTTTATTCTTTTCTCTTTTGTGTTTTAAAAACAAAATAAAAGAAGAAAAGATATATAAACTTTTGGCAAATATTTATAATTTTAAAATACACAATTTAATACACTAGTTTGAATATTTGCTAAACACTTGTAACAGCACATTTTAATTAATTTGAATTGCGTTTGAATTTAAAAGTGGAAATTGAATTTAAGATGACAAATTCATGATGACATGATAATGCAAAAATAAAACAAACAATTGAATTGGAGAAATCTCTAGGGCGTTACAGGCATGGCCCTGACAGCGCTGGCCCGTCCGTCATTCACACAACGCGCGTTATTTTTTTCTCAATGCAGACAATGTGATTCGCACCATGACTACAAGAATCAGAAAATCTAAAACTAGCTAATCTAGCCGAAGTAGCGGTAGAGCTCGTCCAAATCGTGGGTCGGCTCCTCCTAGACCTCACCGGCGTCTTGTCCGATCGCCGGTGGCTCGGCTTTGTCGTCCGAGAGGACGACGATGCCGACTTCACGCGTGGAGAAGGCCTCAGCGTACTCCATGGTCGCAGGCTGGACGACGTTGAAGGAGAGGCGCGTCGCCTCAACGATCTGCGCCTGGAACAACGCCTCAGCCTCCTCCTCCATCCTCTGGCACGTCGGAGTGGCCGACGATCCCTCGCCGTCCTCCGTCTTGACCTTCTTGGTGCTGGTGCCGCCGTGGGCCAAAACGGCGGGCCTAGTCCTGCGTGGTGGCGGCGCCGACCAACTCAGTTCCTTCTTGACGGCGAGGGGGGCGTCTGGCGCGATGCAGACAACGTCGTCATCGTCGTACGCGAGGAGGACTCGCGAAATGAAGCCGACTTCGGCGTCCTCGACGCTGGAGCCCACCATGGGGCCCGCTGCGCAAGGGAGACGAAGTCGTACTCGGCGAGGACGACCTGAAAGTTGCGGCCGCCCCACCAGTGCCGGTGCCACTCCCTGTGTCACGCCAGCGGCTTGTACAAGACGGGCTGGTCATCGATGGATGCCAGACGCTCCGCGGCGAGAAGCGGGCGCCAACTTAGCCTGTTCACCGCGTATGCCGGGTCTTCGCGCTTCTTCGCGCTGCTCCAGCGTCAGATCCAGACGGCGGGCGAGGATGAGCGTGCCGAGCCCGACCCGTTTCGTCCGGTAGGGAAGGGACGGCGTAGCCCATGGTGCTCGTCACCCACCGTCCGGGCAGGCGCATGCCAGGCGGAACGGGGATGCGCTCAGTCGCCATGAACTCGGCCTCCTCCAGCCTGATGTTGGTCTTCAACAGCGCCGCGGCTTCCTCCGGCCTCGCTGCTGTGTGCCATCGCCGGCCGGTGGGAGGAAAAGGAGAGGAAGGGGGCGTCGGTGGGAGGAAGAGGGTGCGTCGGTGGGAGGGAAACGGAGACGTGGCTGATATAGCCGGGGGAGACACACCGCCGGTGGTTCCCGAGGCCATTTACTCCGGCTGACGACCTGGTGGGGAATGTGAACGGCGGCACCCGCAAGGTGTTCGAAAGTTCGCTCAAAATTTGAGCGCGTTAGGGGGTGGGTCTTTGAAAAATACGGTTGTGGACGGCCTCCAAATATTGACCTGACACATGTACATCACCCCCCAAAGTAGGCTTAATTGTGGTGTGCCGGATAGCAATTTACAGGCCTCCGGTGGAGATGCTCTAACCCGTGCTCAACTAGCTGCTTGTTGCAAATATGTTACTACCTCATATATATATACATGGTCCGAGAAAGTATATTGGCGCTGGACGAATCTTTAGTCATTTTTGTGACCTGCTGTAACTGAGTCATTTTTGTACAGATATATTCTCTGGTATGAAAATATAAGATATTTCAGCTATTTCTGATCCATAAGTATCTAGACATATTTAATGTAAGATCTATTTAAAAAATATATATATCAAGATGTATTTGAATAAAAAATATATTAAAAACATGCATTTTAATACGAAGGAATGTGTATAATAGCTTGATTGAATAACGAGTACTACTTGAATGGGCGATTTGCATCATGTCCGGATGGAGGACATCAGGACAGGCCACAGGGTATTCCCATGTTTATATTCAGTGTCTGCCTTGGGCGGAGGAAGAGACTCGAAACCCTAGCTCCCGCGTCGCTCCCGTGAGCGACCGGGAGCTCCCCTTGCGCCACCGCCTTCCAGCCCTCCCCCTCGTACTCTCCTCCCTCACCGCCGCCCGAGGGCGTCTCCGGGCAAGGCTCGGTGGCGTCGGCGGCGGCGGGGCCTCCTTCCCCTCCTCGTCTGGGCTTGGCGGCGCGGGCCGTGGTGACCGGAGAGGGCGCGGCGCTGGCGCTTGGGCGCGGCGGCGTCGCCCTGCAGCAGCGGCGCTCCGACGCGGGTGTTACGGCGGCGGCGCGGGGTGGTTGCGCGGCGGTTCCCCTGCCTGAGGTGCGGGTGTGTTGAGAAGGCAGCGTAGCAGCGGCTCGTCTGTGCGGCGGCGGGCTGCGTCTGGCTAGGCTATAGACGGTGCAGGGTGTGTGGAGGCAGGAGATACTCCGGCGGCCGGGCAGCAACGGGACGATGACGGCGGCGGCCGCACGCTCACGGGCCTGATCTGGCCAGGCGGGCTTGGATCTGGGCCCGACGGGCTGGAGCCTGGCGTGCTGCAGCCAGGTTATCATCCTAGTCGCTGGTCCTTCGGGATCTCTCCCACGCACGGGCTGGAACCGGGCCTGCCTGGCAGTAGCCATTGGAGTACCTTGGCTCCTGGTAGGATGGTTAGTGACCGATGCAGAGGTGCTGCACCGACCACACAGATCGTCATCTACCATGCCCTCGCTAGATTTTGGCCAGGCGGGCTTGGATTTAGCGGTCTTCACTGTCGTGCTCGCGTGGGTCGGCTTCGGTCGGTGGGTGGCGACTCGGCGACGCAGTCGTGGTGCTGTGTGCGGCGCAGCACAACGGGGCGGCAGGTTGCAGTGGGGAAGGAAGGGCAGCACCCTTCGGCCTGACATGCAACTTGGTCTGTAGTTGGTACGGTTGTAGATCGAGTAGGGTTCGGCGTTGTCTGCGACCGGCTTGTTGCAGCGTGGCGGTAGGCTTTACGGACCCATTCCGGGTACGGCCGAACCCATTAGGATTGGTGTGCCCTCGCGGGGGCTTACGGACCAGCAGGCGGCTGAAGCCGGCCAGACCTGAAGGGGGTTGGTGTGTTATGCGGTCGCGTCCGGTCGACTACCGCCTTTGGCGGTGTGCCTGGTGGTGGCGAGACTTCAATCTCGTGGGCTCCTATGCTAACGATCATTCGGGATTGCAGACAGAGTACTCTCGGGAGAAATCCTCGTCGGCCCGGCCGGCAACGACGCGGTGCCGCCTGTGGGTGGCATCTTCCCTTCCTGAAGGGCGTCATGGCTACCCTCTGTCTGCTTCCCTCTGTGCCAGGGGAAACCCTAGGGCCAGCATGCTGGTTCGGGCAGTTGCGGTTGCTTTCCGGTGCTGCTTGGTATTTGATGGTCCGGTGCTAGGAGCGTGGTGGTACTTCTTCGGAGCGCGTAGCGGTCGCGGGTCACCGTAGTTCAGTCAATCCGCCTTGTTCTCCTTTTTTTCTTTTCGTTTCTTTGGCTTTGTGTGTGTTGCTGCCCATCGTGTGTGGTGTTGTGTTTGTACCTTTGTGTTTGGTTGGTTGCTTTATTTATAAACCGGGGCGAAAGTCTGTTTCGAGAGTGTGTGACTTCAGCGCCGCGCCTATTGGCAGGAGTACTAAAAAATCAAGTGTTATGTTAATTGTGCGGCTCCTTTGGTACGTGTTGTGACTTGTGAGTGTGACTGGGCTAATGTTTTCTTATTCCGGTTACCCTTGACTTGTGTGACCATGTCATGTGTGCTTGTTTGCCTTTCTGGGTGCATGCACTACGAGCCCAGGCTCTGCATACTCAGGAACAAATGCCAAAACTTAGTCTGAAGAATAAGCTCAAGGCTAATTCAACGATGGCTGCCACCTGCCAGGACCCGCGATCGCCGATCCATGCATGCAACAGTGGCACTGTCGACTCACCGCTCCGCTTAAACTAATGATGAGAAAAATGACTAGGAACGTACGAGCAGCAATTCTTTACTGGTGTCAGTGCGTGCACTCGTGCAATAATGCTTGCACGCTTCACGCAAGCGGACGCGCATCACGTCGATCCGTCGCAGAGGTACGTAACGTACGTACAACGAGACGACGTGTCTACGGACACTGCATGCATGCATTGCTGCACTACTTCGGCTCTTTTTGTTAAAGACTCCTACAACCTCCGATCCATATTATTGGCACAACTTTATCTAGATACACATGTATCTAATCTAAATACTTAACTAGATACATATGAATTAGACAAAGCTATGCCCACTAATATGGATCGGAGAGAGTAGTATATATACTTCCTTGGTTTTATAATGTAAGATGTTTTAGAT
This sequence comes from Poa annua, assembly GCA_026929855.1. Lineage (NCBI taxonomy): Eukaryota > Viridiplantae > Streptophyta > Magnoliopsida > Poales > Poaceae > Poa > Poa annua. The sequence continues at coordinate 26,752,222 of CM049428.1, read as the reverse complement.
CTTTATCATACTCACGTCGTTGGGTTCGGTGTACAAAATACGTTTTTGTGGCTCAGCTGAATCTGTAGAGCATCTTTTCGTTAAATACACTATGACTAGAGATATTTGAAAGATAAACATTTGATGTTCAACATGTACCCTCTAACATCTGTTACGAATATGTTTGGCTCATGATTGAATGAGATTGATAAAGGTACCAAATCCCGCATTAGAGTTGGTGTTGCGGCCATATTATGGGCTATTTGGAGCTGCCGTAATGATATTCTCTTTAACAAGAAAACAATTTTCTCATTATTTGCAGGTTATCAACATGGCGGTCTACTGGATACGACTATGGGCTTACCTACTCCTGTTGGATCAGCGAGGTCTTATGGAGGCAGGATGTACCCGTATGATGTCGGTTATGCGGACTATCTTTTGTCGGACTGGATGGCAGCATACTAGGCGTATTGATGTTTAATTTCTCTTTTTTAAGTGGATGATCTTTGTAGCCACTCTTTACGACCCATGAACTGTAAAACACTGAATACTATCTTTAATAATTGCAGACGGCTCTGTGCATCTTTTTGATGCAGAGGCCGGGGATCCGCACCCCTTTTTCTAAAAAAAGATCTTTATCATACTGACATATATATACGCACATTTCTATAGATATATGTTCTAGTGTATATAAATATATATGTAAATATGTATCTCAATAGCTATTCCACAACCCTTGAACTTTGGAACTTCACAATTTTCTTTGGCTGATAATTTTTTCTGAACTTAGCGTGAACTCGAAAGTCACGCAAGTGAATTTCGAGTTTTTTCAAGTGAAGTTCACATAATTTTTTTGAAAAATTGGCCGACAATTTTTCCTGAACTCCGCCCATTCAGTGTAAACTTCGGAAGTCACGTCAGTGAATTTTGGGTTTCTTCATGTGAACTTCATAAAATTTTCAGAAATGAATTTCTCGACTGACCATATTTTTTCTGAACCTCGAACGTGAACTTCATACTTCAGGTAAGTGAACTTCGAATTTTTTATGAAGTTCACAGAAAAATTGCACAAATAAATTTCTCGATTGACCATAATTTTTGGGCGCCTTCTCCGTCACTGTTCCGCCAGCAGCGTCGCCAAACCTGGCTCGGTCTAGGTTTGCTGGGACAAAGGATTTGGGCACAAATGATTAGAGTTGCGAGCAAGAAGGTCATGTGGTGGACCGGGGGCGCATTCACACGAAGCACGCGAGCAGCTTACGCGTGAATAAGCCACTACACTTCTATTATCGTTGTGACAAATGGTGAGTAGGGAGATTCCACAAGTATCGCAAGACGCAAGGATAAGACTCTACAAATGTCATTCAACAAGGTCGGCCGTTCTTTAGAGTCTAGGCATTTAACTTTGAGAAGTGAAAAGAGTATTTAAGAGCATCTTTCGGGGCGTGCAGATAGATTTTTGCCCCCGCTCGCGGCGCCGTAATGCAAATTCGGTCCGGAAACGCGCATTTCTCTGTCCGGCACACCCACCACAGGCCCGTCCTGCCTCGGATGTGTCTGACAATTTTTTTTGTTTCACACAAACCACTCAGTAAACTCCATGTATCCCTCTCTCTCCTTTATCCTCTCCCCACCACCTCTCTCTCCTCTATCTCTCCACAAACCACTCAGCCGACCCCTTTGCGTGCCAGCCACGGCCATTTCCCGCCCCCGTGTGTTGCACGCTTGGCCCGCGGACCGTCACCTACTTCGGCGGCTGAGGCTCTTGCCGCGGTTGACGTCCTTCCGGTCGCCTCAGCCACAACAAAGGCCGCGGTTGGACCGGCTAGCATAGCTGCTCAGAGCAGAGCCGTCGGAGTGTGGCGAAGACGAGTGTGAGGACGAGGCGGACGCGACTGCCAGAAAGTAGTGTTGTTGGGGGAAACTGAAAGTTGTTTTAGACGCTCTACATGATGGAGACATGGACGGTGTGGACGCTCTCGTGGCGTGTCGAGGTTGCCACGGTCGTGCAGAGGAATGCCAAAGACGACGCCATGGCTCGGGAGATGCTCGGGGCCATCCCACTGGTTGTCGCCATGCTGGACGAGAGCAGGGACGGCGAGCAACTCCCTGCCGCCACGTCGTATGCGCGTAACGGATGTGGCCACTGACCAGGTGTGACACGACGCCCTACACACCCTCCTTAACCTCTTTATCGCGGAGGTGAACCCAGTTGAGGCACGGCGCCTGGATGGAGCCAGACGCCCACAACAGCTCTGTCGCCCACCTAGCCGCGCCGCACCAGCTTGGCTCGAAAACGTCATGAATTGTTTGTTAGAACGATAAAATCAGTTATAGTAGCAGAAAAAAAAATGGCTAGACGGTGTTGACTGGGAAAGGCACACCCAATTTTTCTTTAAACACGGCTCAAATAACCCGTCCGAGAAACGTACATGCGACTATTAAACGCCACGGGTGGAGGTGCTCTATTTTTTTTGATTTTTTTTAAATTTGAAGGTGCTCTTAACCAACGGTAAAAACATCCTGGCCCCGCCGCAAGCCCTGCCCAAGCCCAGTTACCTCATACTCGTGGATCGCGGCCCCCATTGTTGCAGAGAGCGAATCCTGGAGGGCCGATATCATTCGGCCGATGCCAATCACAACCCCGCACCACGAGGCGTCGGAATAATGTGAATGGCGCTCCACGTGCGACCCCTCCACACGTGTGGCCTCGATGCCCGCGCCGCCCACACTACAAAAAGCCGAAACCGGCCAAGCGAGACGGTGCCGTCCGTCAGGCTCAAGCCAGGCAGCGGCAAAGGGCGACGGCGTTGCAGGTTCGCCGTCAGTTCGTCCGTCCTTGCTCCGTCTGTCCCTCCTTTGGGTGAGTGCCGGGTGGCCGCACGTGCGGGTGGGAGGGAAAGCTGGCGCCTGCGTTCGTGTGCGTGTGTCAGTGTTGAGTGGGCGGGTCCGCATTGTCGCGTTCTGGGGTTTGCCATCCGGGTCCGGTTTCGATCGGACGGCCAGTACCAGTCGTGTCAAGTTACTAGTGCATTTTTGTTACAGTACTGTACTATACTGAGCGCCCTTGGTTGGGTGAACACGCTCAGCAATGTCTTTTGGATCATATATGAGCATATGCCTCACTATATAAAGTTCAGAGATTATTAAAATGTAAAAAATATTTAACCATAAATTTCAGATATATATATATCTGAACATTTCGCATATAAAGTCTCGTGTGAACCTTGTGTAAAAAAACGAATCTGGATGTTTCAAAATGATTGTACGAGATAGTTTTTTTTTGGCTTTTTACACATGTCGCAAAAAATATTTTTCCCATTTAAAAGTACTCCCTCCGACCCGAATTAGTGGTCCAGCCGTATTTTTTGTAAAAAATCTAGAAGTTTTCACCCGAAGTCAGAAGTCCTCCCACCTCTCTCCGACGCAACGACGCTCGCCGCTTGCTCCGCCTCGTCCTGTGCCGCCTGCTCCGCCCCTCCATCTCCTTCCTGCTCCGCCCCGTCCCACGCCGCCTGCTCTCCTCGTCTCCCCCAAGGACTAAGGACTAGGGAGATCGATTCTTTTTTTCCCAAAAATCAATTCTTGTTGACCTCCGACAGCCAGGCCGTGGAGGAGCACGGGGACTAAATGTATCAAGTTACTAGTGCATTTTTATTATTGTACTATACTGACCGTCCTTGGTTGGGTGAACACGCTCGACAATGTCTTTTGGATCATATGAGCATATCCTCACTACATAAAGTTCAGAGATTATTAAAATGTGGAGTAAAAAATATTTAACAAAAAAAATCAGATATATATCTGAAAATTTCACATATAAAGTTTCGTGTGAACCTTGTGTCCAAAAACGAATCCGCGTGTTTCAAAATGAAAGACATATTTTTTTCTTTTCACACATGTCACACAAAAATATGTATGTACATTTCTTTTTAGTTTTTTATTTTAAAATTTGTATTTTTTTTATAACTTGTGCATCTGGACCTTCTACTCAACATTGTCAAGGTTCATGCGTTAATCACAATTCCATAAGACCGATCTGATGGGAAGTGCTAGCACAATCCGCATATACTATAACACTACCTCTATCCATAGAGGCCGACACGTGCACACAAATCTCAGAAGTATACGTCTCGGCCAATACGTGGACTCAGAGGTATGACTCAAGAGGTAAATACGTGGACGGAAGTTAGGACTTGAACTCGAGACCTTGCCTCTGATACGTTGTCAAGCTTCGTGCGATAACCACAATTCCATAAAACCGATCTGATGAAAAGGGCTAGCACAATCCACATATACTGTAACAAAAATGACGTGTCCGAACTCTTCTCCTTATTTGTTGCGACCCATCCTTCTTTTTCTTGTTATGCTATTCCCTCCGTTCTAAATTAGATGAATTGTATTTGTAAAAAAATAGATGTATCTAAATATGGGTAGGTAAATTAAGAAATTTGATTATATTTCCTTTGTACAGCATGTAATTTGAGTTTTCAGTGGGAAAGAAGCAGAGATGAAAAAGTGAAACAGAACAGTTGAGGGGAAAGAAGGGAGCAACCTGTTTTGCTGTCTCCCTGACTGACACCCGCAATCAATTATACAGCGAGAGAGAGAGAGAGGTGTGTGTGGCTGAAGCAGCCGCAGTGCACCGAGGGGTGAGGCACAGAACCAACCGGTCCTATTTTACGTCTACGTCCCTAGCTAGACCTGCCAAATCTTTAACCAAAGTACTAAACCCCTCCTACACCACCCAGCTTGTTATGTGGAAAGGTAGCATTGCACCGTGTTTGTTCAGCCAAGTGTCAATTTAGCTCCTGAGCACCGGTTTCAAAAATAATAATATATATATATATATATAGAGTTTCATAACAATCCAGCATGTTTTAAATGAGGTATGATACAAACGTGCACAATCGCAATCCGAAATCTTTCGTATGGTGTGCTACACAAAAATAACACTTCTCGGAAATTTCAAACAACTATATTCGTATATGTATTCTCAGTTTTGTGTAGCTTGAATTTGAAGATATTTCGTACACATGTATGGTTTTTTCAGATTTTCTTAAACTGAACAATTTTTTTTTAATTTTCTCAAAAACATTTTTACATTACACACAAACACAGTGCTCATTTAAATACGTACTCACAATGGGGTTCCTGACATGTGTCACCACAGTGGGAGTGCTGCCCCACCAGCGCCCCAAATAGAAAATTAAACTAATGCAAACAAACCAAATGTTTAAAATTTATTCATATAAGATTATAGATTACAAAGCAGTTTGAATGGATCTGACCTAATTCTAACCATAGGCATCCCGAGATCGTCCCAGTCGACATTGTCGTCCTGTCAAGGACGAAGACGGTGGAGGAGGAGGAGCCATCTCAAGGAGCATGACAGCCGGAGGCGTCGCCGTCTCTAGAAGGAGCCCGCCATTTGTGTTTTGGAGGCAATGGTCGCAAAGAGGCCAGGCGAGTCCCGTTCGAGGGTGAACACTAAGTCGGCAAGAGACTCTAGGGAGAACTAGGTTGTCGACTCGCCATCGTGCTCGTTCCGTAGCGGAGCGACACGTCGTAGCCCCTACCAGGATTACCTCCACTGGCAGCGGCTCCGAGAGACGTTCTCGTGGCTCTTCACGGATGACGACACCACGTCTTGCACCTCCTCGCAGTGGCAAGCACCGCTCCTGCTTCACCGTCGTATTGGGGTGCGGGGCGGAGAGTGGGGATGAGTGCACTGCACGAGAACAAGATAACACTTCTCGTGACGGTGTGCCGATGATCGCGGTCGTAAGTTCTAAGCGGGTCTGGAGGGTGTTGGGTCCGTCCACGGTGGCGATGACCGCCATCTGCTCGCGCTCGTAACGAAGCCAGTAGCCCTAGTTCGCCTAACCGTCATCGTTTCATGCAGTAGCCGGACGGGCACCTCCTCGGTGCTATGTGTATGACGAGTGGACCACGTCTATCGGAGGGCATCTGACACTTCGAAAGAGGCCACCTAGAATACAACACTGTTGTGGACGTTTTTTAAGCCTAACCCCCCCCCCCCCCCCCCCCCCCCCCCAATGAAGCTTTGGGGAGGGCCAATTAATCCGGTGGAGATGCTCTTACACGCTGATACGTGGAGATCCTTTTTCTTTTGTGGCAGGGTCCCAATAGTTACTGCCCATTTAAGGGCGTTTTCTGCCATTGTGGATCGAAACGACAGGAGGAAATTATCAGCTGTTACTATGCTGCAGGTTTGGCAAATAAGGGACGCCTAGCTAGCTGCTACGCATGATTGCCTATGCCCTGGATACACCCAAAAAAAAGATGTCGCTGGATATGCATGGAAATTGTTACGACAGTACACACAGTGGAGTGTGACACAGGAGGCAGTCATGGTGCCGTTACGTTACCAGGGAGCCAAGGACAATGACCTCTAGAGATGAACAAATTACCCGCACCCTATGGATTGAGCTATAAATTTTACATTTGAAATACTTTTGAGAGCACCCATAGTTGAATTTTTTTGGATGCGGTTCAATCATCTTCTTTAAAGAAAAGAAGACATGTATCTCAAAGCTATCAAATATATTGAAGGGCAAAAAGGACGGACGAAGGAACATCGATTAACAAATAGTGAGAAGGGTAGGGACAAGAAGCACGCCGATGCAGACATTTTTGACTCTGAAAGGCCAAGACCCTGAAAAAGGTTGATTGTTTATATTATGGTTTATGCAGAGGAGAGGGAAATTAAATTATAACTACTCCGTACCATGCAGCATGATGGCAACGGCAGAAGATCTCCGGCAGCGTTCATCTGCAGCGTACGTCGCACATGTTCAAATCTTCTGTACGATTTAAATGGCGACGATTTAAATCTGGAAAAAGCCTGGACCCTTTTCCATTGCGTACAGAGAACACCTGTACCCTCCCTTCAAAAATCAAAAGTACAGTAGTACACCGCGATATTTTTTCAAATCCATTGCATTGAAATTTGTCAAGCCAGAATGCAGAGACCGAGAGACGTAGTAGTAGTAGTATGTCCGGTTCTTCGGAAGGAGCTAGCTGACATGCATCTCCTGTGACGAACGAAATATATACCAGCAAGTAACTGTAGTCTGGAAAGATTCAGTTTTCACAACAAAAAAAACTCTGTGTTTAACAAACTGTGTGCGTCTGGACGTGAAGATTTAAATCAAGCAGCGCCAGCTGGCCTGGCAATGAAAGAGAGAGGACTTAGTTAGACCGATGTCATTAGTTGACTGTCGTTATGAGAAAAAACAAAAAACCATGGAGTAAGTATCTGACCTGCACCGCAGCATTATGAGGGGAGGGAGCAGAGGACAAGGGGGTACGTCTACAAGCTGGGAAACAAACAAACAGCCCAACGAACCCAACGGACAAGGGGGTGAAGGAAGGATTGTGTGTGTGTGTGTGGGAAATGAAAGGTGGTGGGGGAGATGTGATGTATGTATGCAGATGCAGGTCAGGGTTTTGATTTGCTCCTGCTTGACTGCAAAACCCAAGATCCTGGAGCATTATTATGACCACGCAGGCCCTGCCTTAAAAACTTTCAAAACTTCTGAGCACACAGTCAAATTTCTGCAGCTTCTCATCTCTTTCTCTGTATTTACACCCAAATCTTTTCTGCCAGTGATTAGTTGATGGCAGTGGTACGAGCATTGTCACAATTTTCATGGTTGTGGTAACGTCTACGTACACTAGAGTCACAAAAATGGGCGCAGAGCCAACAACCGAAGCCTGTGCAATATGGCTAAGCAGCAGAGAGATAGCCTGCGCAGGCCTAGGGCTTCAGAGTAGCCACCCAAACTAAAGCAAAACTTTAAATGATGTTTGGTCCGAGGGAGGGAGGGATAAGGCCGTCCGTTCCAGTTTGTTTGTTGATTCGCAACTCTGCTGCAGATCACGCAGCAGCGGCATCGTCTTGTCAGGACACAGCCGGCAGCAGCACTTCTATTTACTACCACAACCAACTAACTCTGCTTTCTAGTTGTAGTAGTATTATGGATTTTCGTTTTATTTCTGCTACTACTATACTTTTTATGTGGCTATTTTTTCGCTTGCTGGAACGATACATCAAGTTCTCAACCTCCCGTTGCAATGGTTTTACCAAAAGAAAATAATGGACAAATGACATCATCATTCAGAGTTGGATGGACCGATAAGACAAAAAAGTTGGGAATCAAGACACAGACTGTTACTCAACTTCAACTAACAGAAAATTTGACCGGAGAAAAAATAAAGGTGATGATCCAACCAACGGTGTCCCTTTTCAAAACGGCCTCTCTGTTTTTTTCTTCTGCTCCGTTTTTGAAAAATTGGGTTTACTTTCCCACAAAATGGAAAACAATGTGCCCACGGCTAGCAGGCTCTTGTCGTTTTTCCACCACAAACTACAACGGTTAATTTTGTAGTTTACACACGGTAAGAAGTTTTTTTAAAAAATAATACTCCCTCCGTTTTAAAATAAGTGTCTCAAGTCTCTTAAAAAGTTGATATATCTAGATATGAACCATGTCTAGATATATCAACTTTTTGAGGGACTTAAGACACTTATTTTGGGACGGAGAGAGTAGTAAAGTGAAACTAGATGCTACGTATCACCAACGGGCACGCGACGCGAGATAAGTAATGTACTGATTTGCGTATGTCTTGATGGGATTGCATAGGGCCATCCGTGCATTCATATTTACCATCCAAGTAAAACAGGGTTAAAAGCATGTGTGGGTGAGTAAAAGAAAAGGCACTCGAGCATCCCTGGCTTCCTCCACCATCTATTTCTTCTCCAACGTCATGTCACAACAGAATTTGCTTTCCTAGTTTCATTTTGTTCTCCTTTTCTCTCATTTCACTGTTCATTTCACGATGTTGATTTCTACCCGTGAGGCCGTGACACGAAGATGGTTTTACAGCACCGTGAAAGGGGGTTTTCAATATCATCCAGTTTTCGGGAAATCATTTTTGTGTAGTAGGTGTAGATGTACCCACTAACTAAAAGTCGCATTTTAATATGTTTAAATTAATCATAAACATTTTTGTTATATATCTAAACATTCTATGTTTGTACAAAAAGTATCATGAGTTAAAGACATAGTTTGTAGCTTATGTAAAAATGATAAATTTGGTTGCTTCAAAATGACTATTCATGAGATTGTTTTCTTGTTTTTTTTGCACATTCCATTGAAAATGTCAATTTTTCGTGAAAATTTATAACTGGAACAAAAATTGTTTGGATGTACGCACAATTTTATGACATTTTCAAATGCATTGAAAATATATTTTAAAAAATGAGAGCACCCTGATTTACGAGTCGACATTCGAGTTTAATTTTGTTTTTATTGTTGCTTATTCATCGGGTGCAGTTTCAAGTCGCGTTGTGTTCCCGTGTGAGGCGAGACATCAGTGAAAAAACATACAAATTGAAGATGGTAGAATTTACATTTGAAATGATAGATGCAATACGAAAATTAACCTAATAATGTTTCTCTCGGTAATTAAAAAAGAAACATATGTTAATGACACGAAATGTTATTTTATATGGAATTAACTACTATCAACATTGTATGTCTTTGTATAATAAATAAATTGATTTTGAAGTGTATTACTGAGTTGCTCATGTTATTATCCTTAGACTCGATGCCATGCTTCGATTGTAGTTGCTACCTGAATTGTGGGATAATGTTGCAAGTCGAGATCGCTATTATGGCAGTGTTCCTCTACTATGGTAGTTCCGGGTTGCGAAACCCTTCTAAACCCATTGTCTATGATTTTGGATTTTTTTACAGAATCATTAGCTCCCGTATCGTTTTACTTGGTGTGATTCTTTGGGTATAATATTTACCTATCATGAAACCATGTCTTTGGCAATTGTTATTGTCTCAACTACAAAATCAACCCTAGCACCATTCATACATTGCTTCGTTAGATGTTTCATCAGTTGATGTTGTCTAGCATTGAAAACTCTTTTTATGAAAAGAAGTTAAAATATTATTGTTCTTATTATTACTAACAAAAAATTCAAGTTTTACTGACCTTAATTTTCAAACAAATTTTTTATCCTGGTTACTGCATACCACTTTTGTTTTCATAATTAAATACTTGTGTCGTATTTTAAACTTCTATGGAACATTGATGCTTGAAGATCCGTGCCAGATAACTTGTACAAAGTTTCCCTAAAAACTACGAATCTGCTATATATCAGCTCTAGTAGGTTGCCACTCGCTGAAAACCAATTCCCCTCGAGCTCCATTCTTTTGTGCCTGAAATCCATATGTTCCTTTGAGAACATTTTAAGCATGTGATAAAATACAATCGTAATAATTTACGTCTTCCACAGCCATGAAGACATGCATCAGACATTGATACTTTATAGATGATAGAAATGTGTCTTATTTTTGCATATTTCGATAGCATAATTACTAATTTTATGGTTAATAGAGGACTTTCCAATTTATCATTAGAACAACCTACATAGTAAATTAACTTGTCTATATCCTATAAGATCAAGTTTTAGTCTTTCATAAAACTTGGAACCAATCTCTCTGTGTCCATTCATAGTTTATCTTTCAAAACAATGACACAAGGAAGAAGACAGTTAATGCAACTATGTCTCTTATCTTTGGGTCAACCTTTGATTTCTCAAAGTTTTTTCCTAAGAATAATGTGTCTCAACTTATTTTATCTTTCAAAACAATGACATGTAGAACAAGACAACTAACAATGCTAAAACATTTAAGCTACAAGCAATATTATTTCTAATTGGGTACACTGAGTAACTATCATCGAAAGATAATTCCTAGCGATGACTTCGTCGTACTTGATCGAAATCATAACTTGAACAACTTATCAAGTCATCCTTTCACTAAGATTTATAACCAAAATGTTGCTTATAAGTATTAGGATATCTATGACGAATCACTATATTCCCTTACCTATACTTGTTGACTCTTCACTATGTGCCAGGATACTCAATGAATTCAAACTTCATAGAAGAATGTAATTCACCAAGTCTTTCACTTGTTTCATACAACAATATCTCTTTCTTCCATCATGCATATGATGTTTTTGAGATGATAACGCCACTCAAAGGTAGTGTCAACTTAAAGACATCAGAACAAAATAATGCTCTCTTCAATCAAACGATTTGTAATTTGAGCATCCTCGAAGGGATAGATCCAAAATAATCTTATACGATAAATTGGAAGAACCCATGAATCCACAAGAGTATTATGTCGCCAAGAATGCAACCTTATTACACTAACTTGACCCTAAGTTCACAAATATTTCAATCTGAATGAGAAGCAAAAACTAGATATATTCGTCCTATGAAGAATGTCCACGCGCCGAGCTTGACGCGCATCACCACCTTTTACTCCTTCGTATCATTACTTTCTGTGCCTCCTATATCGAATGCATAATAAGTTAGCAGTCGATACTCCATAGTTGCTGGCAAAAATGACAAACACCATTCAAGTGTAACTCTTATACCTTTTCCACCTTTAGCAGGTTTCTTCTTTGCACCAGAAACTTCTTGCACCAGGAACTTCTTGCGGTTCCTCTTACAAATGTCTTTTTATTGCAGAACAAGCACTCGGAATCCACTTGTTCTGAAGGGTTAATTCCATATAATTAGGGGAACTGTGAATTATTCTCATAAATTATTATGAAACATAAATATAACCCATATATGATGCAAATAAGTTGGAATATCAAGTAATAAAGTGCAAAGTTCATGTATTCTTCAACATTCAGTAGGTCACTAAACTATCTATTACCACTTTCATGTGAGATCCTGGCTCAAGTCTTTATAGCACTGAAAGAATACTCATATCAACAAGTTGCAAAAAATTTCGTAGGCTCATCTGAAAAGAACTCAAAGGTTAAGCGTGCTTGCCCCGGGAGCGATTTGACGATGAGGGACCAACCGGGAAGTTGAAAGAGCATTTTCCCTCATGTGTGGTTTTGGTAATTGAATGAGAATCTCTATGGACTAATGTTTGCATTGAGATATCATTATAGATCATGTCCATGGAATTGTGGAGTTCATGTGTTGGACTCTTGAAGCTTATGTGTTGAGTGGAGCATATTGCAAGTATGTCTTGAAGGATTCAAGACATCATCTTAGTGAAGAAAAGATGAGAGTTGTGCAAGACCAAGACCAAGAGAAGCTTCTTGAAGAGATCCCATGCTTGGTGCTTGCAATGGATACATGAAGACGAAGCTTAGCGAGACTCTCCCATTGTGAGCATGGGGGAGTATTTGGAGAAGTCTTCATCAAGCAAGTGATTGGACGCGCAATCAAGAAAGATGACCCACTTGAAGAGATCAAGATAGTCATCATCTAACTCAAGTGGAATGCTCAAGGCAAATGTATGATCTTGATAGGGCTATAGGATAGATAGGCGTACTATCAAGAGGGACTCTCAAGTTAGTAACTTGATCGCATTCTTGTGGAGAGCTCAAACCTTTGCATACTTGGCATATCATATTTCTTGGTTCTTATTTGGCTTTTATGTTGGTGAGGAATTAGAGCTTGGTTCATCTCCATGTCAAGCTCTAGTTCATCGAAATCGGTTTTACTTTGGACAACTTGTTGCGTTTTCGGTGGCGGAAATATTGCCAGTTCTACCTTGAGGAAAGTCCCACACCTTGCCATGTGTGGAGATTTTACTCTATTTATGGGATGCAATATTTTTGTTGGGTAGTCATCGTCGCTATCTTTCCAACAAAATTGGTCTCACCTCATTTGGAGTTCATTTGCAAAAGTTATAGCAGTTTTCGTTTCGTTGTTCTGCTGATTCGGATTATTGGGGCCGGATATTCCGCCTTACCGGAATTTCCGGTTCCCCAGCTCATCCAAGAAAACGGCTAAGGAAAGGAGAAAAAGGGTTCTGACTCCTGTCGGAAATTGTGCTCGGAAATTTCCATATACCGGAATTTCCGAGTGCCCCCAGAAAAGTCCTCCAGAAATGGCTAAGGAAAAGTTTGGTCTTGCTTCTGACTCCAGCCGGAATTTCCGAGCTCTCTTAGACCGGAATTTCCGGCTGACCGGAATTTCCGAGTCTCTCTAGACCGGAATTTCCGGATGACCGGAATTTCCGAGTCTAACTTATACCAGAATTTCCGAGTGTTGAAACAGCCAACGGCTATATTTATACCCCTCCCCTTCTTCCTCCTCAGCCAATCCAAGGCAGCACGACTTTCCCCTCTCTCCTACTCCATTGTTGACCTTGGAAAGCTCACTTCCCTCTCAATCCCTCCATTGAATCTTCCATATTCTTTAGGGAAAGTTGAGAGGAGATCTAGATCTACAATCCTACCAATCAATCTCTCCTCTAAGTGAGGGGAACTTAGTGGATCTAGTTCTTGGAGTTCCTTTGTGGTTCTTCCTCTTTGTTCTTCCTCTCTTATCCCCCCATAAGCATTAGTTGCTTTTGGTGGGATTTGGGAGTGAAGGATTTGACTCCTTTGTGGTTTCCTTTGTTCTTCCTCTCTTATTCCCCCATAAACATTTGTTGTTGTGTTGGAATTTGAGAGTGAAGGACTTGAGCACTTCGTGTGCTCTTGCCATTACATTTGCATCGGTTTGAGCCCTCCACGAGGATTCGTAGTGGTATTACTTGTGAGCTTGTTACTCTTGGGTCTTTGGACCCTAGACGCCTTTTGTGGCCGGCCTTTTGTGGCCAAGACCTTTTGTGGTCAAGACCTTTTGTGGTCACTTGAGAGCCCCCAATTAAGTTGTGGGTGTGTGCCTCAAGACTTGGGAGCCCCCAATTAAGTTGTGGGTGTGTGTCTCAAGAGTTGTACGGGATTCGATCTCCGCCCCAAAGGAGATCAATAGTGGAAGGTGAACTCGAACCTTTTGTGGTTGAGTTCATCAGGAGAAGAAGGTGAGCCTTTGTGGCGTTGCGGCTAACCTGTTGTGGTTGCGCACACCTCTCCAAACGAGACGTACACCTTTGGGTGGAACTCGGGAATACATCCTCGTCTCCGCGTGCCTCGGTTATTTCTATACCCGAGCTCTTTACTTATGTACTTTACATTGTGATAGCCTTCGTGCTTGAAGTCATATATCTTGCTATCATCTTGTTACTTGTATTGCTTAGCTTAAGTTGTTGGTGCACATAGGTGAGCCTAGTTTACATATCTAGGTTGTATGCTTGTTAAAGTAAACCTCTAGTTTTATTCCGCCTTTATCAAGCATACCGGAATTTCCGGATCATTGTGGACCGGATATTACGGCTACTCGGAATTTCCGGGTCACTATTGGACCGGATATTCCGGCTCCTCGAAAAAGTTTTTAAATCGCCTATTCACCCCACCCCCCTCTAGGCGACGTCTATCCGTTCAGAAGTCCTTCCCGGGTGAACGGGAATCCGACACATAGAGGGGGGGGGGGTGAACAAGGTAAACTAGAGTACAAGACAAGCAAGTAAGGGAGTAAGGATAAGAGGAACCAAGTGAAGCACGCAGAGATGAAGATGTAATCCCGAGTTCCACCCAAGGGTGTACGTCTCGTTGGAGAGGTGTGCGCTACCACAACAGGTTAGCTGCAGCGCCACAAAGGCTCACCTTCTTCTCCGATGAACTCAACCACAAAGGTTGTGAGTTCACCTTCCACTATTGATCCCCTTTTAGGGCGGAGATCGAATCCCTTACAAACGCTTGAGGCACTCAACCACAACTTAATTGGGGGCTCTCATGATGACCACAAAAGGTTAAGGACCACAAAAGGTCAAGGCAACACCAAGATTACAACAATGGTGAACTATGTTATTCCACCGGAAACCCTAGCCACGAAATCCCCAAGTGAATGGGGGGAGAAATGCAAATCGCTTCAGTGAAGATGTAGATCCGGGCCTTCTCCTCCAATCCTCCAAAGATCAACGGATTTGAGTAGGGGGATTGGGAGATCTTGATGATTTGATCTTTCAAGAAAGGTAGGAGAGAGAAAATCTGAGAGCTAGCTGTTCTTGAGTGAGTGAGGGGGTATTTATAGCCCCTCACCAATTCTGACGGTTGCCTCTGTTGATCACCCGGAAGTTCCGGTATAAGTCATCACCGGAAATTCCGGTCACTCGGAATTTCCGGAGAAGTGAAATTTCCGACAGGAGTCAGAACCTTTTCCTCTTCATTCCTTAGCAGTTTTCTTCAATGTTCTTCAAGGTGCACTCGGAAATTCCGGTGAATGAAAATTTCTGAGCACAATTTCCGGTTGAGATCAGAACACTTCTTATTCTTGACTTAGCCGTTTCTGAGGGCTCTTCTGGGTGCAATCGGAAATTCCGGTAGATGGAAATTTCCGATCACAATTTCCGGCTCGAGTCAGAACACTTCTTCAATTTGCGTTGTTGATCTTGGTCCACTCGGAAATTCCGGTAAAGTGAAATTTCCGAGTATAATTTCCGGTTGAGATCAGAACCATTTCTCAACCTTGACTTAGTCATTTTCTGTGAAGTTCTGGTGAACCGGAAATTCCGGCCCTGGAAATTTCCGGCTCAAATATTCCGGTTCCTGGAACAATTCCAGAACCACTTCTTCTTCGCATTTTTGGCTTTGATGCATATGAACTTAAATCACATACAAGCTGAAATACTTAGCATTCTATTAGTACATCATATGTGTTGTTAACTAACACACAAAACACTAGGGATTAAGAAATGTTCTTTCAATCTCCCCCTTTTTGGTGTTAGATGAGAATACCAAGATTTGCAAAGAAAATATTAATGCTATATCATGTTCTAGATAAAATGGCTTCCCCTCAGCATGTGCATACAAGAAAAACAGGACACAAATGGATAGGAGCAATTTTTCAAAAAGTAGCACATGATATTAACAAGAGGTAAGGAGACAATACACAAAGTTATGGTACTAATAGAGACTTGATAGAATTTGATACCTTGTGTATATATGATATGAAGAGAATGCCAACACAATAGGCTTGAAGTCTCATCCATAGATAGAAAAGATAGCATATGATTGTCTCATTACACACACAATGTTCACAAATAGTTCAAAACAACTAAGATGAAAGATAAATGGACACAAGCGCAAATAAATGGTAAACGCACAAGCTTGTGTCCGAACCCATGCAAATCCCCGAAGTGCCTACTAGAGCAACTTCTCCCCCTTTGGCATCGAAACGCCAAAAAGGAAGAAGAGAGATGCTACGTCCCATGGCAACTATCAATCAGAAGGGGTGTCTTCATCATCCATCTCCTCCTCATCATCATCAACATAATCATCACCAGAAGTATCCTCATAAGCCTGACCCGTGGAGTAGGAGCTGCCACCAAGGTCACTATCAATCTGAGACCACGGAGCCATGGAACCCTGGTTCCACTGAGCATAAGAGAGAGGATCAGTGAGAGTAGCAGGAGCAGCAGAGCCAGACGCGTGGTGAAGAATCAACTGCTGATCATGAGCTAGTTGGCGGCGATCCTTGTAGGATGTGTATTGTTCCTTGCGAATATCAATGTTCATGCAGAGAACGTTGCGATGGAACCAGTTCAGTGTTTTCATCTTCCCGGAGGTGGAGGGAGCATGAGATGGGACAGCAGCACTGCGAGCATCTCCCATGAAGGAGCCATCCCTGGTGGACTGAGAGGTGGGCACACTCTGAAGCACAACCACGGTCTTCTTCTCATATAGCTTCTTGAAGTCATGAACCTCTGACTCATCATCACTGAAAGTATGCTCTGGGAACTTGGACTTGATGAGCTTCATGATCTAAGGAGCATAGGGAATAGTGCCTGTAGAGGTCATGGCTTCAAACATCTCATTATGGAGATAGTCCATCACATCAACACTCCAATCCGCAGTCTCATTGGTGCTCATAGCAATGGTGTGGGCATGGAGGAGCAAGTTGCACAGAGGAGACACCACATTGTCTTTGTCGCCACCGCTTGGAGCAATGTTCTCCCAGAAGATGCGCCAAAGAATATCATAGAGTGGGAGCAAGTTCCGAGCAAGACCAGGGGTTGCACCCCTACCATAGAGATGTGCGGTATCCTTCTTATTTAGCCGGTAGGAGTGGTGCATGCGGTAAGCTTGAGAATTGTCTCCATCAAACTTGTAACCCAATACCTTGGCGAACTCATACCAGTCAGACTCGCAGTAAGAGTGGCAAAGAACTGCATCACAAGCTGAGAGTTGTAGAGTCTTGACAATATGAATAGCCTCAGCAAAAGTGGCCTTGGACTGAAGAGCATGAAGGTTGTATGGCTGCATCTTGCGAATAGGCTTGGACATAGCATAATAGACGTCCTTAAGGATGTATTTTTGCTCAATGCACCAAAAGCTGCGATCATGCAGAGTCTCATCCCTTGGCCTGAGATACCAATCTCCCTGACGGAACTGAGAGTAGTCAACAACCGACATCTCCGTATATACCTAACAAGCAGTGGGAGGTGGGGTGACATCCTTTCTTTTCTTGGACTTGGGCTTGCTAGCGGGAACTTTCTTTGGCCTTGGTTTGCTTGAGGAGGAGGTTGCAGGTCCTTTAGCACGGACCTTCCGAATGGTAGACCTTGAGAGCCTCCCACTCTCCTCCGCGAGAGTAGGACTCCCACTCGAATCACCTGTGAATATAGCAAAGATAGGTAGCAGAAGATGAGTACACACAAGTCAGGAGTGCATACATACATTAGAGAGGCATTAGGTTGATCACATATAGCTAAACATTAGAAAATCTGAGAACTGCAGTTTTCAGGTTCAAACCGGAAATTCCGGTCTGTCGAAACAGTGCATATTTTGAGATTAGATATGTCTAAAACTAGATCGATCCAACAAAATGCGAAACTAATGTACATGCATAGCAGTGAATGACACTAGGAACAACCTCTACCAAGCAATTACAAAACAAATAACCCCACATCTAGATCCAAGTGCAAGCACCTTGGGTTAGGGAAAAGTGGAGTTACCCTCATCCATTGAGGACATTGCTTGGAGGAGAAGGTTCCCGGGACGAAGGAGAACCAGATCCGGCCGAGGGGAGAGTTCCCTGGCGGTTGGAAGGCTCCGGGAGAGCTTGGGGCGGCGGTTTTGGAGAGAGGAGAGTCGGGGGTGGAAGAGGAACTGTTTCCAGTTCTTCACCCTGAGCCTCCCTTATATTTTTTAGATAGACCGCCCAACCAGAAATTCCAAGTGTGACTTACACCGGAATTTCCGATTCACCGGAAATTCCGAGAGTAACTTCGCACCGGAAATTCCGATCCACAGGGGAGCCGAAAATTCCGACCAGCCGAACCAAACTCCCAGATTTCAATTGGATGACTTGTGTGCAATAGAGAGAAATGTTTTCAGGGGAGAAGAGGCTTAGGATAGATTTCCAAACTGTCATTGGTACACCATACTCATCTTACAACAACCAAATCGATTAATAAAGCGCCAAGTTGAGTAGGTTTCCCACATGCATGAATCCGAAAGCAATAAATCAACAATAAGCTCCAAATAAAACCAACACTTCAAAGAGGAGAGGGCGGTGGCCGAAGCCACCATGTAGAAGTGTATGGCATGTCACCGCGAAGATGTATCTTGGGTACATAACCAATAATCGTCGTTTTAGCTTATTAGTCATAAGAATGAATATAGAGATAAAAGAACACAAGCTATCGGCATAATGGGGGGAGGGAGGGTCCAATGTATTAGGACCGCACTCCCCCTATGTCCATGCCTACATCTAAACAAGATAAGATGCAATTACGTCCTAGGTGAGTGTGCAAGCGATCAAGCTAAGGACCTCGAATCAATGATATTGAGCTCATTCCTCAGAAAGCAAAACCTTCCTTCCTCAAGGGGCTTCGTGAAGATATCCGCCAATTGATCCCTTGTGCCCACATATGATAAGTCAATATCTCCTCGTGGCCACATGATCCCTTATGAAATGGTGGCGGATCTCAATATGCTTGGTTCTTGAATGTTGCACCGGGTTGTAGGCAATCTTGATGGCACTTTCATTGTCACATAGAAGAGTCACTTTGTCGCAATCGACTCCGTACTCCTTTAAGGTTTGCCTCATCCATAGCAATTGTGTGCAACAACTTGCGGCGGCAACATACTCGGCTTCGGCGGTGGAGAGAGATATACAATTTTTCTTCTTAGAAGACCAACTTACCAAGGACCTCCTAATAAATTGACAAGCACCGGAGGTTGACTTCCTATCATCATGGTCTCCCGCCCAATCGGAATCCGTGTACCCACATAACGAGAAATGTGCATCCTTGGGGTGCCACAATCCATAGGTTGGGGTATAAGCCAAATATCTAAAGATTCTCTTGACCGCCATGTCATGTCTTTTCTTAGGAGCCGCTTGATATCTTGCACACACTCCTACGGCTAGCACTATATCCGGTCTAGATGCACAAAGGTAAAGAAGAGATCCAATCATGGAGCGATATACCTTTTGATCCACATCCTTACCCTTGGGGTTGAGCTCAAGGTGGCATTTGGTTTGCATTGGGATAGATGCACCCTTGAGCTCAAGCAACCCATACTTCTCGAGCATGTCTTGAATGTACTTTGCTTGGTTGATGAACGTTCCTTCCTTCAATTGCTTGATCTCGAATCCGAGGAAGAACTTCATCTCACCCATCATAGACATCTCAAACCTGTCAGTCATAAGCTTGGAGAATTCTTCGTTAAATGCTTTGTTAGTAGACCAAAGTATAATACCATCCACATATAATTGACAAATAAAAAGCTCTCCATTTACTTTCTTAGTAAAAATGGTGGGGTCGATTTCCCCAACTTGGAACCCACGGTCTACAAGTAGTTCTGTAAGATGCTCATACCACGCACGTCGGCTTGTTTAAGTCCATAGAGTGCCTTATCCAACTTGTAGACATGGTTCAGATACTTGAGGTCCTCAAACCCCGGTGGTTGCTTAACATAAACAAGTTCACTTAGTGGACCATTAAGAAAAGCGGATTTAACATCCATTTGTTGCAACTTAAAGTTATGGTGATGCATAGGCAAGAAGAATACGAATTGACTCAAGTCGAGCCACGGGCGCGTAGGTTTCTCCAAAGTCAATGCCTTCAATTTGGGAGTAACCTTGAGCTAACAATTTTGCCTTGTTCCTCACCACCATGCCATGTTCATCTTGTTTGTTCTTGAATATCCACTTGGTGCCGATAACATTGCGGCAATCTTTGGGTCTTTCCACCAACTTCCACACTTTGTTGCAATCGAAGTTGTTGAGTTCTTCATGCATGTCATCAAGCCAATCTTTATCTTCAAGAGCTTCAAAGACTTTTTTGGTTTCCACCATGGAGATGTGAGCTTGATGTTCACTAAAGCATGCAAGTTGTCTTCGGGTAGAGACCTTGCTTCTCACATCACCAAGTACCTTATCAAGAGATAGAGCTCTCAATTCTTGTGAGGTGCCAACCCTATTCAAGCGGCGGATCTCGATTTCCCTCCTTATGGTGGGAGGGATCGCTTGATCATCTTGATCATTCATTATCCGCCTTGACTGTTTTGATGGCCTTGATCAACCATATGAGTGACATCCAGAGGTGGGGGAGAAGGTTGATCTTGGCCTTGCTGCGAGCTGCCAACGAGAATGTCAGCAGGACCGGATATTCCGAGTTCAGTATGGACCGGAAATTCCGAGTCACCGTAATTTCCGACTCTAGTTTGAACCGGATTTTCCAGCCCTCCGGAAATTCCTGGAGCAGCTGGAGGTTCTTGTGCTTATTCTTGGCTGGGCGTGTTGGGCACGGTGTTGTTGTTGGATGTTTCTTGTGCTGGGGTAGCCACCACTTGCGTAGAGCTTGATCCTTGTTGAGCAACCTCATAATAGACTCTGACGGGGCGGTGGACGCCCAACCCCATCCTTCGGATAGCATCTTGAGGTTGATCATCACCTACATCGGAAACACCACTTTGCTCCACAAGGGAGCCATCATTCTCATCGAATAACACACTACAAGTTTCTATGATAATGTGCGAGGCCTTGTCATAGACTCTATAAGTATGGGATTCGGCACCGTAACCAACAAAAGTCCCTTCAAGAGACTTAGAATCAAACTTGCCTAAACGAACACCTTTGATGAGATAGAAACACTTACAACCAAAAACTCGGAAGTACGAGATGTTGGGCTTGTTCCCGGTAAGCACTTCATAAGGTGTCTTCATGAGTCCTTTGCGAAAGAAGAGCCGGTTGGACGAATGTCAAGCGGTGTTGACGGCTTCGGCCCAAAAGTTGCGAGGGGACTTGAACTTGGCCATCATCGATCTTTCCATCTCAATAAGTGTGCGGTTCTTCCTTTCGGCTACACCATTTTGTTGGCGAGTATAAGCAGCGGAAAATTGATGACGAATCCCTTCTTCACTAAGGAACTCGTTCAAGGTGTAGTTCTTGAACTCGGAACCATTGTCACTTCTTATCACCAATATTGGGGCATTGTGTTGACGTTGAGCTTCATTGGAGAAGTCGATGATAGTTTGTTGAGTCTCCACCTTCGACTTGAAGAACAAAACCCATGTGTATCTTGAATAGTCATCAACAATCACCAAGCAATATTTCTTGCCACCAAGACTAGCTTCCGGAATGGGACCAAAGTGGTCAACATGGAGAAGCTCCAAAACCCTCGTTGATGAAATGATGGTCTTGCTTGGATGGTGGATGTCATGCATTTTTCCTTCAACACAAGCTCTACACATTCGATCCTTCAAGAAAGAAACATGGTATTTTAGTCCTAGGATATGGCCACCCTTTTGGAGACTTTACAAATTCCTCATATTGACACGGGCTAGTCGGCGATGCCATAACCAACCCAAGTCCGCGGCGAATAAGCACATTGCATGGGAAGTGGTGACTCCGGAGAAGTCAACCACATATAGCCCATTCTTAACGTACCCAACGAAAGACACTTTGAGAGACTTGCTCCGCATAAGGATAACCATTTACTTTTCGAAGATAACGGTATTACCCAAACAAGTTAAAGAATGTACCGAGATCAAGTTGAAACCTAGGGACTCGACAAGTAAGACATTCACAAGTGTGATGTCCGGTGCCACTACCACCTTGCATAGACAACCCCATTATAATAAACATATAAAACATAATTGGGGTTAGATATGCCCGCAAAGTCATCACGAGTGGGAGAGCCCCTTGTGGCATTTCCACCTGCAATGTTATCTTTCTTGGCTTGTGCGGGCTTGGCCTTCTTCGTGATCTTCTTCTTCTCTTTAGCAACATAGCCTAGACCTTCCTTACCCTTGTGGGGCACTCGCTCATGAAGAGGAGTAGTGAGTGTCCCCTTACCTTTATCAAGAGAGGTCTTGAGCTCGGTTGCCATGGAGGGAACAAACAAACCATATCTTTGTCCTTGACAACATTTGCATTAGTATTCAAAGGAGTAGAAGTGCTAGGTTTCTCAAGAGTAGATATCCGAGTTTGGAGTTGATCACGAGACTTGAGGAGACGTTCGTGATCACTTGTCAATACCTTGTGAGTATTTTCAAGTGACTCGAAGTCTTCGCAAAGTCTAGCATGAGCAATTACAAGCTCGGACTTTTCGTTTTGCACAATTTTACATTTAGGAAAGTAAAGATCACGATCCTTAGTGATCTTAGCAAGTTGCTCCTTGAAGAGAGCATGAGCTTCTTGTTCATATTCAAGGGAGGATTTGAGAGACACCTTAGTGTGAGCATCCTCTCTCTCAATCTCACCTTGTAACTCAAGCTCATCCTCAAGCTCACCTATTCGACTCATAATTGAGCCAAAGTGTTTCTTTCCTTCTCCTTGCAAGTTAGTCATGAATTTATCAAAAGCAATAATTTCTTTCTTGACTTCAAGACTCATACCATCATCAAGTTCATGGGATATGGAGGTAGGGGACAATTTTACCTCAGATGTCTTTGCCATAAGACATCTTGCATTCTTGACGATGGGGCTCTCATTTGGTGAGGAGAAGAGTGACGGAGGTGTAGAGGAAATGGCTAGTGCGGCCACTTGTGTTGGGGTATCCTCCTTGTCACTATCTTCATCATCGGTGGGATATTGCTCTTGAGTTACCATGACAATCTTTTAGTTCTTCTTTAAGTAGGGCTTCTTCATGGGAATAGGCCCCTTGCCCTTCGTCTTGGCCACGAGCCTCCCACCATGGTCCTCTCTTCTTTCCCATGGGCAATCTACAACAAAGTGTCTTTTGTCATCACAATTATAGCAAAGCCTCACCTTGTTGCTTGGCTTTCCTCCATTGGAGGGGAACTTCTTGTCAATCCTAGCTTTGGCCTTTCTGGGGTTTTTCCAAAAAGTTCTTGCCGCAAGACCCATGTGCTGGGTGAGAGTACTTGAGAGAGTCTCACTAGATAGCTCGACTTGATCATCATACTCATCTTCATCCTCTTCTTCAACGGTGGCCTTCAAGGCAATTGAGGCATGCTTGTGCATCCCTATGGCTCTTGCTCTTGCATCTTGTGCAATCTTGTAGTCCACCTTGTAAGCGGTCATCTCTTGCATGACTTCATTGATGTCATCTTCGCGAAGTCATGTCTCCCTTGGAGTGTCTTCAAGTCCGTTTCCTCAAAGGGCTAGAGTGCGGTCACGAACTTCCTCTTGATCCAAGCGTCATCAATGTAGACCGCACCGAGGTTCTTGAAGGTGTTAGCAATCAACACCAACCTCCGGTACATGTCCTCATGACTTTCTCCATCCAACTTGTAGAACCCTTCCACCTCATTGCATAAGGCATCATACCGGTTCTTCTTCATGCTCTCATTGCCGACGAAGATGTCGGAAATAGCATTCCATACTTCTTTGGCGGTGGAGAATTGTTGAATAAGAGGCATGTCATTCTCTCCAACGGCCATTTGGAGTTGATGAAAAGCGGTGGCATTGAGTTGACTATCAACCACCTCTCTTCTTGTCAAGCTGGCTGGATCATGGGCCTTGAATCCTTCTTCAATGATCCGCCATAGCTCAATGGAGGCACTACATAAATGAGACTTCATTTGAAATTTCCATTGAGAGAAATGAGTAGGTTTGAGCTTAGGAGGATCACTTCTGAAGTTTACATGAGGGTGAGGGATAGGTGGGTTAGGAGAGTAATTATGGTTAACATTATGAAATTCCTCTCCTTTGGGGGTATTAGAGGAGCTAGGTGATTCATCTTTTTCCGCCTTCCCGGGGGAAGCATTCGGAGGAACATCTTTGGACCCATCCAAAGATGACTCCTTAGAGTTCTCACCGTGCTCCTTAGGAGGAGGAGAGGGAGAAGTAGCCTCGGGCTCCTTAGACTTCAAGAGTGCCATGAGCATCTCATTCATCTTGAGGAGTTGGGCCTCCAAGGACGATCTCATATCTATAAGATCGGCCATGGTTGCCCCTTTGGCTAACGCCTCCTTCTCTGCCTCTAATTTCTCACGGGCGGCCTTCTCGGCATCGGATTGAAGGGGATCGTGTGCAGAAAACAAACAAAAATTCCTACCAACGATATCCTAAAAGCATGCCAAGATCTATACTATGCAGATATAGTAGTACGAACGGAGATCGGAATACGTACCCTTGTAGACCGAAAGCGGGGATTACGTTCCCGCACAAACGTTGTCGATGAAGACCGACGGAGCCGACCTCAAGGTCGTGTAGAGGAAGCAGACCTCCGAGTGCCGCTAGCACAACACCTCGCAGAGCGTCACACACGTACGGTGGAGACGACGGCCTCCGAAGCTCCAGTCCAGGACGAGCAGCGGAAGACTTGGACCGGAACACCAGCAGCGCGGCAGCGGGCTATGGTGGAAGAGATCCCCCTCCTCTGCTCGGCGCGACTCCGACAAGGGAATCACGAGATCGAGAGAGAAATTGGGAATTAACTGGTGAATTAAAAGGCCAGGGGTGCCCCTTCTTATATAGGCTCCCAGGGGGAGCCAACCTCCTCACCAGGCAATGTGGGACTATCCCCACATGCCTGGTGCGGCCAGCCATGGTGCGTCGGCCCCCTGGTGGGCCTCTTGGCCCACCTGGGTCGGCCACCCAAGCCCCCACCAAATCCCCTTGGGGATTTTCCCCCTCTTGGGCCTTCTTTCGATCAGAAGGCCCATTTAGGGAAATCAGCCTAAATAAATTCGAAAATAAATATATAAAATCATATTTGCATATTAAATACACTAATTAATATAAAACATAATATATATAATTTTTCCTAGCTCCGAAAACTCTTTCGGCGCTGCCCGATCTCCATCGGACCCCTCCCGGGACGTTCCTGGTGATCTCTTTCCTTTCCGACTGTCTTGTCGAAACCCCTTCAGTGTGTTAGCCTAGCGGTTGAATATAATAACAGGTATGACCAAGACTCCTCTATGATCAACGACTAAGTCGTAGGCCTGGACCCCATGAATTAATCCCTGTGATATAACGATTGACTTTCATCTATCAAACCTGAACGCAACGTCTTAAACCTTTTGCCATAGCGATACTTAGCATGTCTGAGCGTCGTTCCATAGATATCTCCATACCTAATCCCGACCTCGTTACCGACAACGCTATCTTCCACTCGTCCATGATCTCATGTCTCTGTGACCTAGTCACATGCTTGCAAGCTCATTAGACATGATCTCACCGAGTGGGCCCGAGAGTATCTATCCTGCTATGCGGACTGGCAAATCCCGCTCTTGACCCCTCGTCTCAACTACTCCTTTCCGATACCCAAAAGTATCACCGTTATTGTCATACTATATAAGATACGACGTTTGGTGCGATCAAAGTATCTTACAGGAATAGCAATAAGAGTTGATCTCACGGTTAAAGGCGTAACGACTACGTCCTCCAAATCTAGGTATGTCCATCACATCGTTCTCCAACGATATGACTCCCATTGCCGACCGGCGCCATGCCCCATGATCGGGAAACCTCGATCATCAATCGCGCAACGAAACTAGTCTTAGTAGAGGCTACTAGGGACCTGGTTGTTTACGTATCACACCTGTATTAATGTTTCCGCTTAATACGGTTCTAGCATGACACAAAAACCTATTATGAACAAACGAGATATGATAAAGAATACACTTTATTAATTGCCTCTGGGGCATATCTCCTTCAGTCTCCCACTTGCACTAGAGTACAAATTAATCTAGATTACAACTTGGTAAAAGCTTAACACCCATAGCTAACTGGTGCTTTTCATGCTTATCAAGCGAGAGAGGCTTTGTCAGCGGATCTGCCACATTCAGATCCGTATGCACTTTGCAAATCTTCACATCGCCTCCTTATGCGTACTGACGTATCACATGGAAGCGTCGGAGAATGTGTTTGGCGGTGGAGTGAGACCTTGGCTCCTTGGCGTTCGCAATGGCACCCGTATTGTCACAGAAGAGGATCACGGGGTCTTGCACGCTCGGGAACACTCCAAGTTCGATGACGAACTTCCTCAGCCACACAGCTTCATTCGCGGCTTCGCAAGCAGCAATATATTCCGACTCCAATGTAGATTGTGCGACTATGGATTGCTTCCCACTTCTCCAGCACACGGCGCCTCCATTCACCTTGAACACATAACCTGTCTGTGACTTAGAGTCATCGGGGTCTGAGCAGAAACTTGTATCTACGTAACCCGTTACGCCAAGTTCTTCATCACAGCCACCATACACAAGGAACATTTCCTTTGTCTTATTGAGATACTTAAGAATGCTTTTAACAACTATCCAATGCGGCATTCCAGGATTACTCTGGAACCGGCTTGTCAAACTTAGAGCTAATGCCACATCCGGTCTAGTACTCAACATTGCATACATGATCGATCCTATGGCTGAAGCATAAGGATGTTTAGTCATATCGGCCTTATCCAGTTCCGTTACCGGACACTGTGCCTTCCGCAATATCTTATTCTTGATAACCGGCAGAGAACCCTTCTTTGCCTTCTCCATACCGAAACGCTTCAGTATTTTATCAAGATAAGTACTCTGACTCAGTGCTAATAGGCGCCTTGATCTATCACGATAGATTTTTATGCCTAAGACATACACAGCTTCTCCTAAGTCCTTCATGGAAAAGTTACTGTTTAAATATTCCTTCACGCTATTCATAAGTTCCACATCATTCCCAATCAGCAATATGTCGTCTACATACAGTGCTAAGAACACAACCGAGCTCCCACTCATTTTCTTGTAAATGCAGGTCTCTTCCAAATTTTGGTTACCTCATCAAAACGAAGATTCCAGCTCCGAGATGCCTGCTTCAATCCATAGATGGATCGCTGAAGCTTGCACACCTTGTTAGCATTTCCTGGATCGACAAAACCTTCCGGTTGTACCATGTAAAACTCTTCCTCAATGTTTCCATTTAGGAAGGCTGTTTTGACATCCATCTGCCAGATTTCATAATCATAATAGGCAGCTACTGCTAACAAAATCCGAATAGACTTAAGCATCGCTACCGGTGAAAAAGTTTCATCGTAGTCAATTCCATGAACTTGTCGGAAACCCTTTGCGACAAGCCGAGCTTTATAGACGGTCACATTACCATCAGCATCAGTCTTCTTCTTAAAGATCCATTTATTCTCGACGGCCTTGCGCACTTCGGGAATATCCATTAAAGTCCACACTTTGTTATCATACATGGATCCTATTTCGGATTTCATGGCTTCAAGCCATTTCTCGGACTCTAGACTCGCCATCGCCTCCTTGTAGTTCGTAGGTTCGTCTTGTTAAATTAACATGACGGTGCAAACCATGTTGCCATACCATTCTGGTGTGATCCGAGATCTACCAGACCTACGGGGTAGAATGCCTTCCTCGACAGTTTCTCCCACTCCTTCCACAGAGGACATTTCCGGAATTGCTTCCGTTGCGCCACTCGGAATCTCGAGTTCAGGATCAACGATCTCATCGAGGTCTACCTTCCTCCCACTTACTCCTTTCACAAGAAACTCCTTCTCTAGAAAGGTATCGGTCTTCGCGACAAAAGTTTTGCCCTCAGCTTGGTTGTAGAAGGTGTACCCGACGGTTTCCCGCGGATATCCTACAAAGACGACTTTCTCCGACTTCGGTTCGAGTTTGTCGGGCTGTAGTTTCTTAACGTACGCCTCACAACCCCAAACCTTCAAAAACGATAACTTAGGCTTTTGGCCATACCATAATTCATATGGTGTCGTTTCAGCGGATTTGGACGGAGCCCTATTTAAAATGAATGCGGCTGTTTCTAACGCATAACCCCAGAAGGACACTGGCAAATCGGTAAGAGACATCATAGATCGAACACTATCCAGTAGAGTACGATTACGTCGCTCGGACACGCCGTTACGCTGCGGTGTTCCGGCTGGCGTAAGTTGGGGTACTATGCCACAACTCTTCAGATATGTGCCAAACTCAAAACTCAAGTACTCGCCACCGCGATCGGATCGGAGGTGCTTGATTTTCCTATTAAGCTGATTCTCAACTTCACTTTGGAATTCTTTGAACTTTTCAAAAGTCTCAGACTTGTGTTTCATCAAATAGATATAACCGTATCTACTCAAGTCATCAGTGAAGGTGACGAAGTAACGATAACCATTGCCTGTCGAAAAGCTCATCGGTCCACACACATCTGTATGTATGATCCCCAACAAATCCGACGCCCGTTCAACGAAACCTTTGAATGGTGTCTTGGTCATTTTTCCCATAAGGCATGATTCGCATGTATCGAGGGATCCGAAATCCAACGAGTCCAAAAGTCCATCGGAGTGGAGTTGCTTCATGCGCTTTATACCAATATGACCAAGACGGAAATGCCACATATACATGGCGGTATCATCACTACACTTAATCCGCTTGGCTTCTATGTTATGGATGTGAGTACAACGATCGAGATTTAACAAGAATAAACCGTTATTCTCGGGAGCATCAACATAAAAGATATCATTCATATAAATAGCACAATTGCTTGACACTGATTTAAATTAATAACCGTCTTGTAACAGGCAAGACCCACTTATAATGTTTACACTCAAGGATGGCACAAAATAACACTTATTTAAAACCAAAACTAATTCCGATGGTAGATGCAGAGGGAGCGTGCCGACAGCCACCACGTCGACTCTCGATCCGTTGCCGACGCGCATCGTCACCTCATCCTTCGCCAGCCGCCGTCTATTCCGCAACTCCTCCTGAGAGTTACATATATGAGCAACAGAACCAGTATCAAATACCCACGTGTTGCTCCGGGCGGATGTAAGGTACACATCTATAACATGTATATCAAATATACCTTGCTCTTTGTCGACCGTCTTGCCAGACTTCCTATCCTCCAGGTACTTGGGGCAGTTGCGCTTCCAGTGACCCTTCCCCTTGCAGTAGAAGCACTCCACGCTAGCTCTGGGACCAGATCTATTAGTCTTGGGCTTGGCACTCATCTTGCCTTCCCTCCTGGACTTCCAGCTCTGCTTTCCCTTGCCACCGGACTTCTTGAAATCAACGGTCTTGTTGACCATCAACAGCGTGTGCTCCTTCTTAATCTCTACCTCAGCAGTCTTGAGCATCACGAGCACTTCACCCAGGGACTTAGCCATGCCCTGCATGTTGTAGTTCATGACGAAGCCTTTGTAGCTTGGCGGCAACGATTGCAACATCCTGTCAATCGCCAGCTCATCGGGAATCTTGCACTCCAGAGCATTCAGGCGTTGAACGTAGCCAGACATCTTGACTACATGCTCGCTCACACTGCTATGCTCTTCCATCTTGGCTGAGAAGAAAAGCTCAGAAGCCTCATATCTCTCAGCCTTAGCCTGCGGCGCAAAGGCAGCCTTAAGATCCGAGATGATCTCAAAGGCGCTCATCTTCTCAAAACGCTTCTACAGGTCGGCTTCCATGGCGTAGAGCATGCCACTCTGGACAAAGGCAGAATCCTCCGATCGGGTCTGGAAGACCTTCTTCTCATCCTCAGAGGCTTCATCTGCAGGAGGGTCACCTATGGCGGCCTCAATGACGTAGGCCACCCTATGGGGAGTGAGGAGGATCCTCAGGTTGCGGAACCAGGCCAAGAAGTTTGACCCATTGGTCTTAAGTTTTTCTTTCTCAAGGAACAGACCTAGGTTAAACGAGGGGCGAGACATCTACAATGGAATTTACAACAACATAAGACTTTGTTCATAATAATTTTGAGTTATAGTATTTTAGAAAATAACTAACATAACTCCCACTCAAACGAACATCCCTCCTGGTCGTTTAAGTGATTACACGACCCCCATCCATTGCACCACCCCTCATCATCAGCGCCGGCGGCACAATTTCAAGAGTAGACAAAAGTCCGCCACCCCAATTTTGTGACTCGTGCTCGACCTTTCGGTCTTCCTGTTCCGAGGCCATATTTCTAAATATGCTAGGCTCGCCACCAAAGACCTCCACGCCGACGCTTGTGCAACATGGCTTACACCCACTATATGCGAACGAAGAGATGTCTGACACCTGATCATCGGGGCCTGCCTCATACCGTAGAACTTTCTTGGTGGTGCGCGTTGGAGGGAGAACACTAGTGGTATTTTGAAGGGATCACCTTATATAGCTACCGCCGTGTAACTAATATATACTATATATACAATCACACAATATAAGATGCACACAAAACATCAAATGTAATGCAATGTGATATAGTCCATTGCGCCATGGTCTTCTTGGCGCCCGCAGTTCATAAACAATTTAATAAACCTACCTTGACCATATCACATAGCCCCTGCAAAATAAAGTTAGACGCTTCTACTTTATCTTTTGCATATTTTACGTGGCTTGGGGCTTTCGTAAATAGAACCGCTTCATACCTACGAACCTTATGACCACAACAACGATCCAATAATTGCATACTTAAGCATCCCTTTCGGGCCCTCCATTGTAAATGTGAAGACCAACTAAAGAGAGTGAAACTGACACCCGCCAGCCACAAATACGGGACAAGCCGTATGTCAGTCCGGGCCGCTTCATCAACTCAATGCCGCTGGAAGACACAAGTGCACGTTAGGGGGCAGCAAATAACAGGAATGGTGCCCCCGTGCAGAACACGGGTTCTAACAGCGTACAACTATATCTACGATAGAACGGCTCTGATACCACTGAAGGGGATCGTGTGCAGAAAACAAAAATTTTCCTAACAACGATATCCTAAAAGCATGCCAAGATCTATACTATGCAGATATAGTAGTACGAACAGAGATCGGAATACGTACCCTTGTAGACCGACAGCGGGGATTACGTTCCCGCACAAACATTGTCGATGATGACCGACGAAGCCGACCTCAA
The DNA here is from genome assembly GCA_026929855.1 of Poa annua. Lineage (NCBI taxonomy): Eukaryota > Viridiplantae > Streptophyta > Magnoliopsida > Poales > Poaceae > Poa > Poa annua. The sequence continues at coordinate 26,721,037 of CM049428.1, read as the reverse complement.
GGTCGTGTAGAGGAAGCAGACCTCCGAGTGCCGCTAGCGCAGCACCTCGCAGAGCGTCACACACGTACGGTGGAGACGACGGCCTCCGAAGCTCCAGTCCAGGACGAGCAGCGGAAGACTTAGACCGGAACACCAGCAGCGCGGCAGCAGGCTATGATGGAAGAGATCCCCCTCCTCTGCTCGGCGCGACTCCGACAAGGGAATCACGAGATCGAGAGAGAAATTGGGAATTAATTGGTGAATTAAAAGGCCAGGGGTGCCCCTTCTTATATAGGCTTCCAGGGGGGAGCCAACCTCCTCACCAGGCAATGTGGGACTATCCCCACATGCCTGGTGCGGCCAGCCATGGTGCGCCGGCCCCCTCGTGGGCCTCTTGGCTCACCTGGGTCGGCCACCCAAGCCCCCACCGAATCCCCTTGGGGATTTTCCCCCTCTTGGGCCTTCTTTCGACCAGAAGGCCCATTTAGGGAAATCAGCCTAAATAAATTCGAAAATAAATATATAAAATCATATTTGCATATTAATTACACTAAGTAATATAAAACATAATATATATAATTTTTCCTAGCTCCGAAAACTCTTTCGGCGCTGTCCGATCTCCATCGGACCCCTCCCGGGACGTTCCCGGTGATCTCTTTCCTTTCCCGTTGTCTTGTCGAAACCCCTTAAGTGTGTTACCCTAGCGGTTCGATATAATAATAGGTATGACCAAGACTCCTCTATGATCAACGACTAACTCGTAGGCCTGGACCCCATGAATTAATCCCTGTGATATAACGAATGAATTTCATCTATCAAATCTGAACGCAAAGTCTTAAACCTTTTGCCATAGCGATACTTAGCATGTCCGAGCGTCGTTCCATAGATATATCCATACCTAATCCCGACCTCGTTACCGACAACGCTATCTTCTACTCGTCCATGATCTCATGTCTCCGTGACCTAGTCACATGCTTGCAAGCTCATTAGACATGATCTCACCGAGTGGGCCCGAGAGTATCTATCCTGCTATGCGGACTGGCAAATCCCGCTCTTGACCCCTCGTCTCAACTACTCCTTTCCGATACCCAAAAGTATCACCGTTATTGTCATACTATATAAGATTCGACGTTTGGTGCGATCAAAGTATCTTCCAGGAATAACAATAAGAGTTGATCTCACGGTCAAAGGCGTAACGACTACGTCCTCCAAATCTGGGTATGTCCATCACATCGTTCTCCAACGATATGACTCCCATTGCCGACCGGCGCCATGCCCCATGATCGGGAAACCTCGATCATCAATCGCGCAACGAAACTAGTCTAAGTAGAGGCTACTAGGGACCTGGTTGTTTACGTATCACACCCGTATTAATGTTTCCGCTTAATACAGTTCTAGCATGACACAAAAACCTATTATGAACAAACGAGATATGATAAAAAATACACTTTATTAATTGCCTCTAGGGCATATCTCCTTCACGGATTCCGTCATCGTTGCACTTAGGCGGTTAAGCCCTTAAAAGTGAACTTGGCTCTGATACCAATTGAACGGGAATCCGGCACCTAGAGGGGGAGGGGGTGAATAGGTGCTATAACAAATTTTAGATCTTTTCAAATTTAGTCTCAACACAAAGGTAAATTCTCTAGATATGCAACAACGGTGAATTTACCTAAATGACAAGCTAAGCAATAACAAGGTAAACTAGAGTACAAGACAAGAAAGTAAGGGAGTAAGGATAAGAGGAACCAAGTGAAGCACGCGGAGACGAAGATGTAATCCCGAGTTCCACCCAAGGGTGTACGTCTCGTTGGAGAGGTGTGCGCTATCACAACAGGTTAGCCGCAGCGCCACAAAGGCTCACCTTCTTCTGCGATGAACTCAACCACAAAGGTTGTGAGTTCACCTTCCACTATTGATCCCCTTTTAGGGCGGAGATCGAATCCCTTACAAACGCTTGACCCACAACTTAATTGGGGGCTCTCAAGATGACCACAAAAGGTCAAGGATCACAAAAGGTCAAGGCAACACCAAGATTACAACAATGGTGAACTAGGTTTTTTCCACCGGAAACACTAGCCACGAAATCCCCAAGTGAATGGGGGTAGAAATGCAAATCGCTTCAGTGAAGATGTAGATCCGGGCCTTCTTCTCCAATCCTCCAAAGATCAACGGATTTGAGTGGGGGGATTGGGAGATCTTGATGATTTGATCTTTCAAGAAAGGTAGGAGAGAGAAAACTTGAGAGCTAGCTGTTCTTGAGTGAGTGAGGGGGTATTTATAGCCCTCCCCAATTCTGACCGTTGCCTGTGTTGACCACCCGGAAGTTCCGGTATAAGTCATCACCAGAAATTCCGGTCACTCGGAATTTCCGGAGAAGTGAAATTTTCGACAGGAGTCAGAACCGTTTCCTCTTCATTCCTTAGCAGTTTTCTTCAATGTTCTTCAAGGTGCACTCGGAAATTACAGTGAATGGAAATTTCTGAGCATAATTTCCGGTTGAGATCAGAACACTTCTTATTCTTGACTTAGCCGTTTCTGAGGGCTCTTCTGGGTGCAATTGGAAATTCCGGTAGATGGAAATTTCCGATCACAATTTCCGGCTCGAGTCAGAACACTTCTTCAATCTTGACTTAGTCGTTTCTGCGTTGTTGATCTTGGTCCACTCGGAAATTCCGGTAAAGTGAAATTTCTGAGTACAATTTCCGGTTGAGATCAGAACCATTTCTCAACCTTGACTTAGTCATTTTCTGTGAAGTTCTGGTGAACCGGAAATTCCGGCCCTGGAAATTTCCGGCTTAAATATTCCGGTTCCTGGAACAATTCCAGAACCACTTCTTCTTCACATTTTTGGCTTTGATGCATATGAACTTAAATCACATACAAGCTTAAATACTTAGCATTCTATTAGTACATCATAAGTGTTGTTAACTAACACACAAAACACTAGGGATTAAGAAATGTTGTTTCACCGGGTGCCTGGGTGCGCACGAGTCAGGACAAAGTGCACATAAAAGACTAGTGTTCGATACGTGGGGCAAGTCTAGAGATCCTAGAGATATGCCAGGGGTGATAGGCCCGACCAGGGGGTGGGTCGGGGTATTACATTTCTTTACTCGGTTTTTAGCATGTGCGTGTGATATATTAGTTACCTCTTATACCATGTGCCTCCTCGATCCCCCTACGGGCATGCCGACATGATTTTCCCCTCTTTCTAGCTTCCATTCTCCATTTGTACCATGTGCTTGTGATACATTAGTTACCCCTTATAGTCAAACATGGCCTTGGACATATTTGTGGAAAAGAATGATACATTTCTCGAGAACTTGCCTGTGGTAAGATGGTTAGGAGGATGGTTGTATCCCCAGCCCACCAGAGTTCAAACCCCAGTTTTGACACTGGTGTTTCTCATTTAGGCGGAATATTCTTTCAGTGGGAAGCGTTCCCGTCGACAGCGAGGCGCCTGTGGTGACTTCGTCAATCTCAAGACCCGCCGGCTTAGTCTCTTGGAGGTGCTTATAGGGGTAGGGTGTGCGTGCGTGCGTTCATAGGGGTGAGTGTGTGCGCGTGTATATGAGCGCTTGCGTTGTACTGTGTTTCTCAAAAAAAGAATGATACATTTCTCAGATGAACAATTTTTACAATTATAAGTCTTTGATACATCTGGTTTACCTCCTTTTGTGGCTATTTTATTAAATATTTTCTAAAAAATAAGGAAAGTACATAACTCTGAAGGAAATGTCAGGGAAAAAACCCGTCCATGATTTTTTTTGAGCATCATAAATGGCCATCTTGCTTGCAATAGTTGCAAAATTTTAGTATGCCAAGACTTGCACTTCATGTTACAAAAAAATCCTTGCACTAGCAACACATATTTGTAAGACATTTAAATCTTCCTCACATACTAACTAAAAGAAAAATCTCAAAGTTGTGCATGATATCTAATCTTGTCTCGTCTATATATTGGACATAAATATTTGTCATTACGTCATCGATTGTGAAAATGCCTATATGAACGACGAAGCTTTGACAGAGTTACAAGTGCCTCTGACCCACACATGGTTATATTAGCCTTTGATCCCCCCCCCCCCCCCCCCCCCCAAAAGCTACGGGTTGAAGCCCCGCCGTAGATATCGGAGTATATTTTGGCAATCTTTTAAAGCCATAAATATGGCCTTATCTTCGGAAAGTTGTGTAGCACTCTGTGCCAGGTTACCATTACGAACGGAATACTCGAGTAATGGTGTGGCTTGTCGTACTTGCTAGCGAGTTACAGCTGGTATTACAGACTCAATTCCTAATTAACCTTGGTCTCATCTAATTTTTGGAATACTTTTAAGTCATTAACATCCCCCTTATCTTCCTAGTGCATTTTTTGACCAACTAGTTTCCTTTGTGCTCGTCATCATGCATTTGGCCGGTCGTCTATTAAATTCCAGGCAACCCGGATCCAAAATTGCTTTATTTTTTCAAGTAGTATAAAAATGTTCCTAGAATGATAAATGACTACATATCTTGGTCAGATGTGTTTCAAACTTTGACCATACCAAGCATTGCACAATCAACTCATTTTCTATATTAAAATATTCAGTTCTTCTTTCTTGGTATGGTAATCACATTATGAAAATGAGGAGTGGTGAAAAATGAGGGGGTGTGGTGTGGGGTGCGCATAGGGAGAAGGGGGTTCCGGTGGGTTTGTCAAGGTGGCGAGGGACAGAGTTCCACCCCTGGTAGTGGTTGGGATTGGACTCCCCAAACGCACACGAGTGGCCTCTGAAACCCAAAAAAGAATCATAAAAACGACTGACCTCTCTCTCCTCGCGGAGAGAACCCAAGGCAAGGCCAAGAGAGAGAAGCCCAAGACAAGATTAGCACCGGCAGCACCCTCTCTTTTCCAACCCTTTTTGCCATCAGTCTCAAAGTACGCGAAACCCAACCAAACCAAGTATCCAACCCAAGCACCAAACAATAAAAAAATTATATTAAGGTTACTCTACCAAAAAAATAAAAGAACAATTAATACTACACTAGAGAGAGAGAGAGGGAAAAGCGAGGATGCATTAATTTGTGCCCTGTTTTGGCATTTTGTTGGGGGTGTAGTAGCAAGAACAACAAGCAAGGGCCGGTCCTCCTATATTAGCCACAGCCAGCCAGCCTCCCTTGCAGCAACAACAAGAAGCTGCTGTCCCTTTCTTCCATCTCCTCTCTTCTTCTTCTTCCGACTTCCGTTACTACTCACCCTCCTCCCGCTCCACCGCTCCTCTCCTCTTTAAGCCACTCTTCAAGTCTTCTCGATCGGGAGAGAAACCAAGAATGGCTCGCGAGATGACGAACAGCGGCTTCTTCGGCCATCCTCCGGCGGCGCCGATCCAAGCGGAGGTGGACGACGCCGAAGACGGCAGCGGCGGCCAGGGGAGGCTCTGCGCCAGGGGCCACTGGAGGCCTGCCGAGGACGCCAGGCTCAAGGACCTCGTCGCGCAGTACGGCCCCCAGAACTGGAACCTCATCGCCGAGAAGCTCGACGGCAGATCAGGTAAACAAAAACGCGCATGTCCATCGATATTCCTTCCCTGATGCAAATATGCAATGCCGAGAGAGATCGTTTTGCGTTTTTTTTTGGGTTGCATTGAATGGGATGGGCGACCAAAGATTAATTGGAACTAGTTTCTACTTTTACCTCCCTGCTCGTGTGGATTAAGTTTTTTCTTTCTTGAATGAAAAAGATATGTCCTTCTTTCTTTGTGTGTTAGGAGTTAACGCAATGGTGGCGATCATCGGTTTTTCTGATCCGTGCTTTGTTTCGTGCAGGGAAGAGCTGCCGGCTGCGGTGGTTCAACCAGCTTGACCCGCGGATCAACCGGCGGGCGTTCACGGAGGAGGAGGAGGAGCGGCTCATGGCGGCGCACCGCGCCTACGGCAACAAGTGGGCGCTCATCGCGCGCCTCTTCCCCGGCCGCACCGACAACGCCGTCAAGAACCACTGGCACGTCCTCATGGCCCGCAGGCAGCGGGAGCAGTCGGGCGCCTTCCGCCGCCGCACCAAGCCCTGCACCTCCTCACCCGCCCCGCCGCCGCACTTCTCGTCTGTCGCCATCCACCAGCAACAGCAGCAGCACCACGACGGCTCCTCTCCCATGCCGCTCCACCACCCGTACGCAATCGGCGCAACGATGGCGGCCGCTCGCCCGCCGCAGGCCACCCGCGCGTACAGCGGCGGCGAGTCCGACGAGTCGGCGTCCACCTGCACCACCGACCTCTCCCTCAGCGCCGGCAGCGCCGCCGCCGTGCCCTGCTTCTACCATCACCACCAACAGAGTACGTGCCCTGCCCTGCCCAGTGCCCACACGCTCGGCATCCGCCTGCACTGCATGCTTGCCCTCAACTCAAGGGCTCAAGTCCCAAGCTGTCGTCGTCGTTCTTGTTTTTGTTGCCAGTCACATGGAGGACATGCCCAGTTTTGATCCACCCTGCCTGCTGACACCGTGTTTGTTCTCTGCTGCAGCAGCCTACGACATGGCTCCGCGACCGCAAGCCGCGACGCAGCCGTTCGCGCCCAGCGCGCGCTCCGCCTTTTCCACCCCGTCGCCATCGTCGGCACGCCAACAGCGGCGGCAGGACACCACCACCGGCGGCGCCGGCCAGGACGGCCACATGTCCAGCCTCCCCTTCATCGACTTCCTCGGCGTCGGGGCGACATGACCGGGCCGGCGCTGTACAGTACAGGTGGAGGTGGAGGCCGAGACCAGATTAATTAATCCCCAGCTTAGAGTGTTCAGAAGAACAAGCAGATTAATTAGGAGAGGACGAGGAGGAAGAAGTAAGAAATCTATGGCGATTCGTGCGGGCATGCTGATTGATGTGACCTCTCTGGTCGGCCCTACTACTCAGTTTTGCTGCTGATTTGTACTGTACTACTGTTCAGATTATTCAGATGGAGTAGTGGTGCATGTAATGGCAGCAACACAAGCACGGTTGCCTCTATCTGATCCTAGTTTCTTCTTCTGTTTACCCAAGAACAAGAATTCGTGTCCAAGAAGAAAAATAACTAAAGTAATTCCTCATGCGTCAACAAAACCCGCACAGCATTTGCCTGCCGCCGCATACGTTGCTGTCCATTGTCGTCCCTGATGCTTCTTCGCCCCACCCAGCCGCCGGCGACGGCGAGACAAGAACAAAAAATTCAAAGCCGCACTCAGTTTACTAAGCCGGTGCACTAGGACGGTGGCTGCAACGACGGCGTCAAGTTTCTCTTGTTGCAACAAGAACGTCGTTTCCATCTCCCCTCCGTCTCTCCAGTCAAGAATGGATGTTGGATCCCTGAAACAAGACAGGTCATTTTCCTCCATCTCTTTTTCACTCTCGGCCTGGTTTCGTGGAATCCGTTGGACTGTTGCAGCATGGCCGTGAATCCATGGACGACCTCACCTCATGTATCACGCCTTTGCGATCGATGCTTTCCTGCAAGCGAACGAAACTGCTGTTGCAACAGCATCTCCTTGCGTCTTCTCACTCTCTTACCAGTTGCTCAACATCACTCCCTCTTGTGTACGTACTTCCTACCACCTGTTACGGCCTGCAATGCTTATCGACGCTGGTTATTGCGGCATGCATCTGCACCCAGCTCGGTCAATGCTCATGCCACTGCTATAACCAAAACCGATTAATACTTCTGTCCGATCTACAATCAGCTAAGCTGTCGAGAAGTTTTCCGGTATCGACTAGAGAAAAAGAATAAATTGCAACGATTAGTCACTGTAAACTACACTGCAGTTTTTTCTTCTTCTGCTAGTATCACTGTACCGTTTCTTCCCATGTTTGACTGTAGTTGTTGAGCATGGACACACACACTCGTAGGTGTATAGCGAAATCGGGTGAGCCTGCTGAACGGATTGATGAAGACGTGGATTGATGGAGCAGACATCATGTTTTATAGTAGTTGTGCCAATGCGGACTGGTTCAGGTTATGTGTGAGCTGAGACTCTGATGACTGAACCGACTGTTTCAGTAAAATAAAACCTGAATGTACACATACATCTGGTAATTCAGGCCAAGTTCTGCGTCAAGACATGTCTAGGTATTTTGTATCTCAGCTGATATAACTTGCTCTCAACTACCCCAGCTTCCTTTGCCTAGTTGAATTGACCACCCAGTCGTGTTCAACAAACATTTGTGAAAACTAGACTCTGTCTACCTGCATGCGTCCGCAAAACGTCCACATCCTCGTCATGGGTGCATATGTGGATGCATAAGATTTCACCTCTGTAATTTGAACCTCTGACTTAAAGGCATTTTTTTGGTATTGCGGTGAATAATGATTATCTTGTCAGGTTGAGGCCGCCTCAGAAAATTCAGAGTTCGTTTGTGATCTGGAATTTATGTATGGTTGGACTTCGTGTGGTGAGGATGGTGGGATGTTCATCTAAAAGCATATTTATCGCCATGACTGAATTTTGAGAAAATAAAACTTTGGCCAAGCCTGCAACGTGCCACTTTGTAGGGAAAGCATTAAACTGTTGCGGTAATCGCGATAGGTATTAAACATATTGCACTTTGGTTGAATAGAGTAGGCATCATTCTGCCGTAAGGATTATGGCATGACAGCGGGCCAAGATATGTTCGAAAGCTCAAACAGATTAACCCATCTTTTGCTTGAGCTTTTGTCCTATGCTGGTGAGTACTGAGTACACACTGGGATACCGCGCTGCCCAATTTTCTGACAGTCTGATAACGAGGTTCCACAAAAATTTATTTAGTAATCACGCTTCAACCACAATATTGACACTGCCGATACAGATTAAACGTGCAGTTTGACATGGAAGTGGTAGTCAAGAGGTTAAAACTCTCTTCTCGATGTCTGTCGTCCTCTTGCTAACCGAAGAAACATGTTTTACCGATGAAAACGAACTAAGAAAAACAAGAGATGCCCCCGGAATATCTCCTTACCTAACAAGACATTTTACCTTGTTTCTTCCTATATAATATAGGGGAAGATAAGAACAGGTTAAACGGTGACTTCATCATCAGAAGATTTTGGAGCAGTGCGTCGCCCATGTTCGTGTGCACCAACGCATAAAAAAAACTACAATTATTCATGCAGATGTGAACACTGGAAAAAAAAACTGGGGGTTTATCAGTACATCGCCTTCTTCGATCGGCCAGGTGCAAGTACTAATATGCACATCATTCAGATGGCATGCATTCTCTTGTCAAATTGGCTGTTATAAAATAATCAATCCTGATTCCCTGAGCTTCCTACTATAATTTTTCTTATTGAAAGTAACCATATGGAAACCGATCCGGCTACTCTAGAGGAGTTGTTGGAATACTTCATATCGATAAAGTCAATCGTCTACTTGCATAGCCCAACCATTCCCGGAGTTAAAAACTAATGACTAACTGAAGCATCAATTGGAGTTTTAGAATTTAGTACTATATGACATGGTCTAATCCGCACGTACACAATGAGTTCGTTAGTAGTAGTTGGTAACACTGTATAGATGGACCGGCTCAACGGATGAGGTAGGAACGACATAAATATGATTGAGGTGGTTTGCAGATCAATCAAACTAACACATATACGGCGGCGTTTGATCGAGACGCAATTTACTGATTATGTCCACTTTAGACAAGGTTAAAAGGATAGGGTTTACATAGTGTGAACAAAGTACCTGTTTAATAGTTAGAGAAACGGATCACACAAGAGACATATATGACTGAATATTCACACCGTCCACCAAATTGAAGGTGCTTCATCAGTTTGAAATTTTTTGTGTATTGTTTTCTTTAAATAGTATGTGTACCAACAAGTAATTAGTTTCCTTGCTTTCCAAAAAAAAAACATCCAAGCCCTTTTCTAAATGATATATAACGTTGCTTCTCCTTCGAAAAATCGGGTTGGTGCTCAAGTTGGATATGGACCTCTTCCATGACGCCACTTTCATCACAGTTATGGACAGAGCAAAAGAGTCCTTTTTAGGAGTGAAACATGAAGATATTGCCCCTCTCATTTTTGACTCATGAACAAGAAGAAATGGTGTGTATAAAGGGCCATGCACAATGCGGATGGATTGGTAATGTGAGGCTAAATAAGGATTTTTTGACGGAGCATGTGTGGCAATTTGTGGTGATTTGGAACAAGCTTAGGGAGGAACAAGCATGTGTGGCTACCCAAACCAGTTTTGGACCACCAATCGTCTAGTAAAGAGATTATGCCCTCTTTGTAGAATGGTGCCAAACTGTGTCTCACACCTCTATGTCTAGTATTTTGGTTGCCCCGGGCTCCAAGTTGTCTCTGCCTCTTGTGTGCGAGGCCAATGATTAAAATGTGCATCATACAAGTGCAATTGGTTGTCTTAATGACCTAAATATATATTCAAAGGTTGTCCATTTTTCTTGGTCCTCTAGTTCCAACACTTGGAAAAACTATGATGTGCTATGTTCACTGACGCCATCGATCAAACTGTTTATGCAGTTGTGTAATGTTGAATGTGCATTGTCTCTTTTTGACGTGTGATGGCAAACTTGTTTTAACAGACTGTTTTGTTCTAGAATTCAAAGCTTAAAGTTCTTTTCTAGGACGTTAAGATTAACACCTCAAATTTCAAGAAAAGAAATCTATAGTATCTAAATGGGAGCAACCCACTAAAGGTAATTCTCTCAACATGCAAGCCATACACCTAAGCAATCATCCTATTGGTCCATGTCATTTTTCGGTTTGATTTCTTTAATTTCCGCTCCACATGCCAACTCAGCAATCTCTAATGCGTTCAGTGATCAGTTTGGCATGCCCGACATTTAGTTTCGCTTCATGCGTGTCCGTTCAAGCCTTTCTACCAGAAAACAACAGCCGTTTAGCCTCTATAACGCTTATAAGTACGACCTCCTTAATGCTTACCAGACGAAAGAATAAGGAGCGGCACTATCTATTACTGTACCAATTTACCATCTACATGCGTTTGACGCTATGGCTTCCTCTCTCTTCCTCTCCTCCATGATGTCCGTAAGAAACATGTGAATATAGACCGACCGTCTCTTCCTCTCCTCCACCATCACCGTAAGGAATTTAATCGATACATATATACATACATGGAGGAAACTGACGGAGGCAGTTGAAGGAACGTTGTTGACATACTATATTTGTTACCTTCCTTCCTTTGATTGGGCGATATAGTTCTTCTTTCAGCTTCTTTCCCACGTCAATCTCCATCTTCATGCCCATCGTGGCCTTCATCATAGTCAAACAAGGAGTGCATGTTTGAGACAGTGATGGGGATTTTTCTTGGGGACCTCCACCACTAGATGAAAGCCGTGGTAGAGAATCAGGTTCACGAAGCATGAGCGATGAGCCAGGCAAGCATCATCTGATGCCCTGCAATCAGGTGAGGTGCAAGGCACCACCGCACCAGCAAGGTGACTGACGACCACGATGACATCACAGAGCTGTGTGCTTGCTGCTTTCTTCCTCTAACAACTTATCAATGCATCAACGTCATTTCTGTGTGATCCCAGGGGCCAAGGCGTGTGTTTCACTCTGTGAGGACATATCGATATGGTGATTACCATCTGATATATAAGCTATATCTATTTAGCGCTTGGGTTGGGCACCAATCTGACATGAATACTTGGACCAGGTGACTACAAAGGTCAAACTGTTTTTGGTTTTCACGGATTCCGTAAATGATGTGCCATATTATACAAATTATTATGAACATTGTTAACTGAAGTTGACTAGATCGCGTAACACAAATCTGGGCCCTCTTTTGTCGTCAGGTAAAGTCTCTCTATCTGTATACGATTACATATTATGTCAATTAGATCAAGAACTGTATTAATCAGCCTAAGGAAATTGTTTATTTGCCTGAGTGTAATTCAAGGATGGCATATATTTTATGGTACCAATAATTTTGCATGATTACGAAACAGTTTGTACAACATTGAGCAATACAAGAGAAAATAAGGACACACAAGTAGCAATTGGGATCTTTGATTTTAGGTACGTGCTAATCCTTTCATCCCCCAGTTTTTTTTAGTTTACGACATTTGAGCATGATTGTCAGTGAAAACAAACTTGGTTACCTGACCGGTAAGTAGGTCATTTGAGGGCCTTATGTGTTGTGTGGGCCATTCATTTTCCTGCTGATTGTACTCCAATGTCGCAGGACCCTTTAGGCCGTTGAAATTAGCATGGACATATGTAATAATTTTCTCCTTGGTACGATTATGCTGGTATATGTGTGTATGCTTCATACATAACAGTTTTAACTTTTCACAATCAAAGAAAAATGAATCCATTTATCTGAACATCTGGTTCTTTTTTCTTTGGTATTTGGTATTATGTCATCAAGATTCCTAGGAATTAATAAAAAAAGATTCCTATGAATTCCAATTGTTATATTAGGTTTTTTCATTTTGTTGTCCATTCTTTAAGATTTTGAATGTTGATTAACCTATTTCTTATTTCTCCTATGTCATATTGTTTATCCGATGTTTCTATACTCAAGGCGCTTTGCCAATTCAGTCACATGATGTAGTCCCATTTTTTCTATTTTTGCTTCAGTATATGTGTTCAGATTCCGGTCCATAGAAATACTATAAACTATGGAGTTGTTCAGTGTAAAAAAAACTATGAAGTTGTTCAAATATGTCCAGTTTTCTCTCTCAACCATTGTATGGCTTGCACATGTCATATATGATATAACATGGAATCATATATCACTTCTAAACTTAGTTTTCAAAAAACAAATATTAGAACTCCCCAATGTTGTCCACTAATCTCTGATTGACGGCTAATACACTCTATTGTTGCATAGTTTCCCGCAGCAACGCGTGGGGAAATCATCTAGTGCAACTTATGGTTGGTTCAAGAAAATGGTGTCCCTGAACTACTTCTACAAAGTCATCGTACCTGTATTAAAACTCTGTAACACCCCGACACATCCCTTGGATGGGCCTGTCATCCCTCGCAGCTCTCTAGGATCTCTAGATTGTCCCCACATGTCAACATTAGTCTTTTATGCTCACTTTATCCTGACTTGTATGCACCCGGGAAGTCATCGGGAACGACTTCCCGATCTACCACCGATTATGAAATTGCTCCGGGTCATCAAACACGCTTAACCTCCGGAAAATAAGTTATAATTTATTGATATGAGTATCATATAAATCTTATTAGACCCTAGGCCAGGATTTCACAAACTCCTTCTAGTACCTGACGTCTTCACTCCCTACTTTGGGGAGGTACCTGGGAAAAGAACGTGCATGACAAACACAGACGACGTGTGCTGGTTGAAGCATGCCTTGAATAGGGATGGCTAGCTTTTTTCATAGCTCATAACATGGATCTTTGTTACCTCGTCATATTCAAGAAGCTCGATCCAATGAAGTACATGGTGATCATTTTGGACAACTCAGGTTGTGAGTTGGTGAGGGAGTGCCATGACCATCCAACGACTTACGAGAAATACGACTAAGCTAGTGGGTTATGCTACTAGTTTGATGAGACTTTGTTTGCACCGTGTTTATGCTACTTGTTCATTTAAGTTATGGTACCTGTTTACGAGCTAGTCTGATATTATGCTATGTGGACTATGTGTAGAAACTATTTTTGCTGTGGATTTAATAACTTGTCTTCTTGTTATAGTTCATAACTCATATGTTTCTGTGCTAGTCCTAGTAAGCACACCAAGATGGAGAATAGCTAGGTTACTGTAGCCGCAGTTTTGTATCCAACCAAACATGCACTGTTCCATTTGAGAATGCAAAACATGGAATCAAACACCCACTACCGTGTTTTCTCGGCTGAGATGCCACGTTCTCTGCTGAAGTCCACCAAATGACATGTACGTACGTTGCGCAACGCTGGAGCCGGGCACTCAACACACGATCAATCCCCCACACGTTATGGCGAGGCAGCGGCAGCGCGCGCGTATGCGGGCATATGCGCGGCAGGGGGCTTTCTGTTACGCGGTTGTTGGCTGTTGGGATAGGGACGTGAGTGACGTGCACCCACCCATATATTCGCTCCATCCTCGTCGATCGTCCATGCATGGCACTTGGCACGCAGTTTCCTCCTCCCGGGAAGCAAAGATATACTGTCTCGCGCGTCCCTATCGATCTCTCCGGGCAAACAAACCCGGCAACAAAGAAACGGCGAAACTAACCGACGACGTGCTACCTGTGCTATGCACGCATGGGTGCATGGCCCCTAGAAGAGCATCGGATTCTCTAGCTAGAAGAGCCATCTTGTCATGGCGTGTGCAGCTCATTCTGGGAAAAGATGGAGAAACAAAGAAAAGTGTGTTTGCTTGTGTGTGTGAGCTGATTGCGGCAACTAAATTTCATCAAAACTAAACGTTGCCAAAGGGTTGCGCCCTGAGAGGGAGAAAGTGGTGATTTTCCTCCACCAACTGACCAGCCGGCCACATTTAGCATGACAGAAAGAAAAGCACCCACATTCAGATTATGTGATGCATCTACGTACCACACAGCCACCTATAGCTAGCTATAATCTTGGCTACCGCTTCCTAGAAGCTAGAATAGCTTCTCCATTGGCTGCACTAGTACTCCACTGTTACAGTTACTGCACTGTGCTGTCCTTCTCTGTCCCTTCCAAATTACTCTCTCTGATTTAAATTAGATTACTTCCATTTATCATTAGTAGAAAAAAAGCTATTGTTGACAAGCTGTTTTTTCCTAGTGCTGGCAAACAGCTGTCCGTCAGCAGAGTTACGCCAGTGGTAACCTTTACCGCTGGCGAACAGCTGCTCGCCAGCGGTACAGACGGCCACCGCTGGCGAACGGCGGCTATGTTCGCCAGCGGCAATAGGCCACAACATTGGCGAATGAATCTTGTTCGCCAGCGGTGCTACACCTGCTCGCCAGCGCTGGTCTCTGCGGGGTAGGGGCCTGTTCGCCAGCGCTAATATTTCTGTTCGCCGGCGGTATAATTTTCGAATTAAATATTTTAATTTAAAATAACACATTACATAATTATATATATATACCAGAATTGCAATCAGTTACACAGAATTCCAGATATGGATTACAAACAATTTGATAATGCTCAAATATAGATTCACACATATGCAATACAAACATGTTCATGACATTACAAGGTTCACACATATGCATTACAAACATATGCACAATACCCAAATACAATGTTCACACATATGCACAATTTGACAATGCCCAAGCTTCTAGCTTCCGGCTCCTTTTCCGGTTGCTCCACTCATTCATCCTACTATACAACATGACTTACAAAGTGAGAAAATAAACAAAATTGATGTTGTCAAGGTAAAACATGCCTCATATAGTGAAACACACAAGCAATAATGATAGATTTGTTTAACCAAGTAGGACGACACACAACTTATATGTGCATATTACAAGGTTTAACAAACAATCAGAATATCATGTAGTGTGCGACATCATCATTTTAATCATCGGCATATAAAAAAGATGGTCAAAGCACTGAAATTGAACACACATGTGAACTTCAGGAAATAAGTCCAATGCCTCATATGGACTTGCTTCAGGGATGGAGCCAGCGAGACAGGTAGGATGCACGAGATCTATACACTCATGCACATCACAAGGCTCACTAGCCCCACCCCTGAAACCTGTGTCACAACAGTTTAATCATCGTATCAAAAGATGGTAACTAACATATCAAGGTAAAGTATGCCTCATATATTAAAACACACAAGATATAAAAGAAATGCCTCATACTTAATCAATTATTAAAACACACAATGGATCCTGATAACCTCGTTGAACCAAGTCGGAGGCACACAACTTATATGTGTGCATCATACAAGGTTCAACAAACTATCAGGATATCATATAGTGTGCGACATCATTTTAATCATCGACATTCCATAGAATTCAAAATACTATCAACACAAGCGCATGCCTCATATATTGGACATAAATTTAGAGATGGCGTATCCGAAATTCAGTGAGATGCAGAAAATGTGTATTGTGCACATCATAGGTTTCAGAGACGCCACCTCTGAATTATACGGTGTCACAATGGTTTAATCATTGGCATATTAAAACAAGGCACTGAATGAAAATAATAAACAAGTCCTCATATGGAATTGCTTCAGAGACGGAGTAAGCGAACAACGTGGAATGAACACTTCATATGCGCTCAGACCACATGGTTCGTTCACTCCTCCTTGAAGATGCAACGTGCAAATCATCTGTTTTAATCATCGGCCGAATAGTGAAACAGTAAAATCTAGTGGAAAAGAATAGTGCAACTATGACAGAATTTAATGCAATAACATGGAAAAGAATGGCTCATACTTAATCAATTATTAGAAACACACGAGTTTGGATCCTGATAACCTTGTAGAACCAAGTCGGAGGCACATAACTTATATGTGTATCATACAAGGTTCAACAAACAATCATGATATCATATAGTGTGCAACATCATTTTAATCATCGGCATTCTATAGAATAAAAAATTACTTTCAACACAAGCACATGCCTCATATATTGGACACAAATTTAGAGATGGCGTTTTTGAAATCCAGTGAGACGTAGAAAATGTGTATTGTGCACATCACAGGTTTCAGAGCCGCCACCTCTGAATCACACGGTGTCACAACGGTTTAATCATTGGCATATCAAAAGAAGGCACTCAAGAAAAACAATAAAGAAGGCCTCATATGGAATTGCTTCAGAGATTGAGTGAGCAAACAACGTGGAATGAACACTGCATCTGCGTTCATACCACATGGTTCACTCACTCCTCCCTGAAGATGCAACGTGCAAATCATCGGTTCTTATAATTGGCCGAATAGTGAAACCGTAAGCTCTAACAGATTTAATTTAATGCAATAACATGGAAAAGAATGCCTCATACTTAGACTGGATACACAAATTCAGGGACGGCGTCAGTGAAATCCAGTGGGATGCAGAAAATGTGAATATATTCGTGCACATCACAAGTTTCACTGACGCCGCCCCTGTATCACATAGTGTGCGACACTATTTTAATCATCGATATTCTAGAAATAACTTAACCCGGGTATTCACAAAACAGAGTTAAACAATGCAGCAATTTAAAGTGTGCATAACATAACAACAACATAACTTACAATGCCTCATACATAGACTGGACACACAAATTTAGGGATGGCGTCAGTGAAATTCAGTGGGATGCAGAAAATGTGAATATATTCGTGCACATCACAAGTTTCACTGACGCCACCCCTGTATCACATAGTGTGCGACAATATTTTAATGATCCACATTCTAGAAATAAAGAACATTTTAATCATCGGCAAGAGAGAGCATTTGCTTGATAAATAAATACCCAAAGCATGCATCCTTCCATGTATAGATGACACAAATATATGCAAATCACAACACTCACATTAGAAATACATGCAAGAGAGCTCATCTAACATCTCCTGCTCTAAAATAAGTATCAAAACATTTTAATCATCAGTTTAGCCTTCTCTTTAATAGAGAGGGGGAGCGTTTTCTCTTTTGCCTCTTATTTGTATATGTACAACCAAATCTTCTACCCTGTGATGAATGCTCCCACATTTCTTAACTGCTTATAGTTCTAAGACTAAAATATGAAGACCGGGGTAGCACCGAGATATCACAGTACAACAGAGTACATAGACGAGAAGAAAGGGGGGCACTCACTCTTGAGGTCCAAGACCTGCGCGGGGGTGAGCTTCGCAGACAACCTCGGGCATGTGCTTGACGGGGCTGCGTCCGGCCGCGGGGGCGACGCCGAGCTCCCGCGCCACAGACTCGGCGGGGGAAGTAGAAGACGAGCCGACCCGACCCGCGGCCCGATGGCGCGACGACACGAGGAAGCCCAGGATTAGCAGCAACAACGGCTCCGACAGGTCGTGGATGGCCAACGCATCCGCCGCCGCCACGGCCACTTCAGCCTCCGCCGTGCCGCCGCGTCCGACAGATTGATGCTGCAGCTGTTGCGCCACCGGCGGACCAGCACGAGCCGCTCCTCCCCGAGCACGACCATGGAGGCGCGCCACTCCTCCTCGTGTGCGCGGCGCTCGGCCTCCCGCACCTCGGCTGCCTCCATCCACCGCTCCTCCATCTCCATCCGCCGCTGCCTGAACTCCCGCAGCCTTGTTTCTAGGGTTTCACGGACAAGATTGAGGTGGGGTTGTGGATGGAGAGGATTGGGTGGCAGACAAAGAGGATTGAGGTGGGGCAGACAAAGAGGATTGAGGTGGGGATCTAGGGCTTGGGCTTGGTAGAGGAAGCCATGGCGGCGGCGGCGGTGGGCGGGATAGGAGGAAGGGGATCAAGCGTCGGAGGAGAAAAGGGGATCGGGGTTGGGAGAGAGAAAATGATCTGGATGGAGTAGGGTGTGGTTGGTGGGGGGCGCGCGTGTTTGTGGTGTGTACACGGCACAAAATGCTGGCGAACACGGTGAGGTTCGGCAGCGATAAAATATTTGACACTACCGCCTCCCAACTACTGGCGCACTGAGCTGCATGTTCGCCAGCGGTAATAATTGTACCGCTGGCGAACGGAAGAGGTGTTCGCCAGCAGTATGCTTTGGCGACAGCCCCGCCCACCCCAGAGATAGCGCTGGCGAACAGTTTTCATTGCCCGCCAGCGGTAACAGTTTTACCGCTGGCTGTGACGGCTATGCGTTCGCCATCGGTAGCAGCGTTGGCGGTCATTTTTTCTTACTCGCCAGTGCTATCCTGGTCGCTATAAGCCTTTTCCTACTAGTGTATAAAAATAGATATATCTAGACATGTTATAAGTTTAGTACATCCATTTTTAGAAAATTAAAAAATAATTTAATATGGAAGGAGAGAATAGATAACTCCTATTTATAAAAAAATGAATGTATTTTAAAATATAGCTACATCCATAAAAACTGAAAATCATCTACCATGAAACGGAGGGAATACATATTTGTAAAGCTAGGGTCGGTCCTGACATTTTAAGGGCCCGGGGCGAAACTAGAATTTAGGGCTCTTTCCTATAAATAATTTAAAATTAGGTATATAAAACATAGATCAAACTAGAGAAGCGCGATATAAATTTTAGTGTCAACTCATCTAGATTTTCTTAAGTGCTACTCTTACTATTCAATAATCCGTAAAGAGGTGCTCTATTTGATTCTATAAGTTTTGATTCGCCTTTTCTATTTCTCTTTTTTCAACATCGGACATATAACAACAATAGAAATAAACAGGAATTGGTGATTGAAATTAGGATTTTAAACGGCTAAACCATAAATTAGAGAAGATAAAAAATAATTAATGAATATACCTAGAACGCCCAGTTGGCCGTCCGACTGCGCACGCCTTGCGCAATCAAATATAAATAGGGCACTGGTATGTAGGAAAATACCACTGGCATGACGCCTTGGGTGATTGGACGCAACAATCCCCGAGATGTACGGTAAGCTACTGAGGTGGAGTTGTACTATGGCGGGCAAGAGATGAGATTAGAGTCGAATAATTAAATTTATTATTTATGGAACAAACTGATCAGGCGATGTATGGCAAGTTTTTTTTTGCTAATGATCGACTCAATTACATTTTCCTGTCCAGACCCGTGTCTCCGAAGTAAAAGAGCCCAATTAGCCCCAATCGTTAAACGCCTACACCACGAATCTGTTTGCAATTGTTTTTGATTGTCATGTATACGTGCTACGCCTATTATACATGTATGTACATCTGGAGGGCCCTAAAAATTCCTGGACCCGGGGCGGCCGCCCCTCTCGACCCCCCCTAGGACTGGCCCTAAGCAGTGCCACTGCATGACAAGTGTAGTGTGTGTAGCATTTTCACACACACGATGGACGAGCAAGGCTGAAGAAGTTGAAAAATGGAACTATAGCAGCTGGCTCTTGGAGTACTTTCATTGTTTTACCCGGTACGTGGGCGGTGCATCCATACACGTGCGCGGCGATCGGGCCTATCGTTGTTGCTGTGTCCCGATGTGCGATGTACGGAGTGTCGACCGTGGAATGGCTGGCATGTACCGCTCGCGAACGTACGTGCAGCAAATTAATGTGAAAGATCATAGAGGCGTTCGTGCGACTGCGCGATGCATTCACGGGAGCAGACGCTGTGAGCTCCCATCCGGAATATTGTCTTAGAAAACGCACTGTCTTGCAGAGAAACACACACTCGTCTTTTTTAAAGCCCCATCGGACATACTACACATTAATCGGTCCGGCTCATGGTATGTGTGGCGGACGTACCTGAGATTTGTTTGGGACGGGAAAAAGTTTATTGTACTACCTCCCATTCGGAATATTGTCTTAGAAAACGCACAGTCTTAGCAAAAAAATTGTACGCAGGTGTTACGATAGTAATTCTGAATCGGAGGGAATACCTTTTTCTACATGAAATTTGTAGTACTTTTGATTTGTTGGTGATCATATCGATCGCGCACGGGAGTAACCTTCCGGTGTACGTGTTCCGCGCTAGTGCTTACCCTTTAATAGTAAAAAGGCTAGCACGGTTTTTAATGGCCAAATATTCGCATATGTTTCTCGTGTGCATAGGAATAGTCACAGTGTGAGTAACGTATGTGGTAACATAAGTGTCACATTAGTAAAAATGATGACGTGATAAATATATGATGAGGAGGGAGAGGAGATGGTGATATCATAGGTAGTGTGAGATCCTGGCTCAGGGCTTAATAGGATTGATACAATACTCATATCAACAAGTTGCAACCTCTTTTCCGGAAGCTCATCTGGAAAGAACTCCGAGCTTAAGCGTGCTTGGCCTGTAGTACTCCAAGGATGGGTGACCGACCGGGAAGTCCTTCCCGGGTGCGCACGAGTGAGGACAAAGTGCGCATAAAAGACTAGTGTTGATCTACGGGGCCAGTCTAGAGATCCTAGAGAGCTGCCAGGCGTAATAGGCTCGGTCCAGGGGTGGGCCGGGGTGTTACAATTGGTATCAGAGCCAACCCTCGCGGTTACTCGGGCGTGTGCGAGTCAGTGGGCGGACATGTGATATGTGTCGGCACTGGACGGATGGACGGGTGCCAAGGGGGGAGTTCCTGGACTGGGGGCTGACCGACGAGGGCGTCGGTCTTCTAAGGGGGGAAGGATGTGAGATCCTGGCTCAGGGCTTAATAGGATTGATAGAATACTCATATCAACAAGTTGCAACTTTTTTTTCGGAAGTTTATCTGGAAAGAACTCCGAGGTTAAGCGTGCTTAGCCTGGAGTACTCCAATGATGGGTGACCGACCGGGAAGTCCTTCCCGGGTGCGCACGAGTGAGGACAAAGTGCGCAGAAAAGACTAGTGTTGATCTACGGGGCCAGTCTAGAGATCCTAGAGAACTGCCAGGCGTGATAGGCTCGGTCCAGGGGTGGGCCGGGGTGTTACACGAAATTTCTAACACATCAAACAAAACACACATAAACATACAAACCAACATAACAATACAAAAATAGGCGTGATAGGCTCGGTCCAGGGGTGGGCCGGGGTGTTACACGGAATTTCTAACACATCAAACAAAACACACATAAACATACAAACCAACATAACAATACAAAAATATGCTATACATGATGTGCAAAATACTTAGAGAAAATACTAAGTAATTTCTTCAAGATGATCAACAATTATTATCAACTCTTTGTAAATTGGACATCCACTATAGTGAGAGAGACAGACACCCGGCCAGCCACTTAAATTTTGGGACAGGTCTCATGTACGTGGACATGTAAGGTTTGTCTCCAGGCCGCTTCATCTCACTACGCCGCTAGGATCCAACAAACTTCAAAGATGATAACATCATGATCAAAATTTGTTTAAGTCTAAAAGACAAGATTAGGAAAGAGGGAAAAGATAGAAAGAAATATGTAGTTGTCCTCCAGGCTTCATCTCCAGACTTGTAACTTTCTTCTAGATGATGTCTTGATTGAGCTCTTGGGAGTCTTGATGAATCTTCAGACTTGATGATTCTTGTATCACCTAGTCTGGTCTTGGATTTAACTTAGTCTTCATGAAGTCTTAAATAAGAAGGAAAAGAGAGAGAGCAAGAAAGACTTAGAGAATAAAGGAGGTTGGTCTTCTTGAACTTCTTCTTGCTTTTCTTCTAAGTGCTTCTACTCCTTGAAGATACTTCTAAAGTCTTGTTTTGACTAAGTCCTTCAATGGCCTTCTAGCTCCATCTTGGAAATCCTAAGTGTCTAAGTGTATAACACTTTAACAAAATGCTAAGTTAAAAATAATCCTAACTTAGAGAAAATATTGAAGAGGAGTTTTCTATGAGAAGTATACTATATAATAAAATATGTTATGCATGAAATGCACTTTTTAATCACAAGAAAGTATCAAAATACTTTTGTGATTTCTTATTAAATATGCATGAGGTTATAAATGCAATTTAATTAATTTCTATTTTTGCAAATTATAATAAAAGGAATAAATATAAGATTAAAGTTTTATGTGATTAAATTTTATATCAAAATTTTATAATTGGTGTTAATAGATAGAGGGGATTTAGATAAATTTATTGCACTTGGATTTAATCAATAATAATGTTTATATTAAAGTTATATAAAAATTACTCAAGTTATTCAATTTAAACATATAACTATTAAATGATCAAAATAATTCTCAAAATTATTTTCTAACAGAGGCATCATATTACACATATTATAAAGTTTCTAAAACAATTTTATTTGCAATTTTTGAATTTACAGATTTAAAATTATGACAAAAATACTCGAATTCACCATTTGAAATTTGAATATTTTAAAATTAGTCAAATTTGAATTTTGGCAGATCTACAACATTCTACAAGTCGAGGGCTTTCCAAATATATAAAAATATTTGAATTTGGATGTGTGAGTAAAAAGTTACAACAGATTTAAGTTGCAGGGTCTTTTCTGTAAAACTGCTAATTAAATAAATCGAGAAATTCATTTTACACGTCAGCGCTGACTGGGAACTGACTGTGCAGCTGACGAGGCAATGACGTGGCATCTTCTGATTGCCGTAGGATCTTAAGGAGATTGGACGGATCAGATCGGGGGATACCTCTTCGGGCCGATCTAATCTTGGCCGTGGATTTCGGATCCGACGATCCTGGGCGAGTCGACCAGAACGGGGCGGCGCACCTCGCCGGACTTGGAGGAGACGTCGGCGCTCGCTCCGGCGTGGACGCTCCAGTCGCTGCCGTTCTCCCCCGAGCTCGTGGAAGACGGCGTCGGACGCGGTGAGTCGCGCCGTAGATGCAGGAGGGCTCGGCGTCGTCGATTGCTTCTTGGAAGGGCCTGGGCGCACGGCTGAAGTTGCGGCGGCTCCGGTGACCTGTGTGCTTGTTCGAATCATCGGCGATTGAAGATACAAAAACATCAGGAAGGTTCACGAAGACGAAATAAGGAGAAGGGACACGGTCTCGGGATCGGACGGTTGCTGACCTCGCCGGAAAAGAGGAATCGGGCGGCGGCGACCGAGCGGCTCCGGCGAGCTTTTCCGACGGCCTGGCGGCGTCCTTGGGGCTAGGGTTTGGGGCAAATGGAAGAGGAGGTCGTGGGGTTTAAGTAGGGGCCGGAGAGGGAACCAAAATCGTGAGGAATTCGCCGGATTTTGGAAAGGCATCGGGGGCGGAAATTTCGGATGGAGGTTGAAGACGACCGTGACGTCATCGCTGACGTCAGCATTTTTCTTTCTCTGATTTTCCATTTAATTTATATCTTTTGATTTATAACTCCAAATGAAGTCAAATCAATTTCTAAAAATTTATAAAATTCATATCTGTGCTTTAAACCATTTGTGGGCATGTTTTGAAACTTTTTGAAAATTAATTATTTTGAAATATTCATAAAATACAATTTTATCTATTTTAGTTTAACTTTGAAATTAGTGATTTAATAAATTATTTGGAGTTAAATAAAATTTATGAAATTACCCACATTCAAATATGTTTGAATTTAGATTATTTAAACTTATTTTGTTCAACTCATTCACCTTTAATATGGCATAAAAGTAGAATAATAGAATATAAATATTTTTAGAGTAATATGAAATATAATGGATTTTTAATTTAAACCTTTTGTGATTTAATCATATGATGAATGAATGCAATGCTTAAATTTTCTTTTCCAAAGCAAAATACTTAAATGTTTTTCAAAAGTTTTTAAATTTTTGTGATTTTTGAACATTCCAAAATATTGGGATGTTATAGGTAGATACCGTAGTATAACGGATTTCAAGACAATATGAGTCTATAGATTAATAAATACATGATCTTATGATACTATATATATGTTACCACCCACTATTGGTACAGTAACATAGAGTACTATCATACGCATAATACCAATATATGATACTCCCCGCTAGGACTAGCCCAATCGGTCACACACCTATTTTCTGCAACAACCGTGTGATATCCGATTCGTGTGTCTAAATAAAATTATCTCTATATTTTTGTACGAAAAATAATTTGAAGCGAGAATTTTTTATTATACCCCCAGTTATTATTAGCGTTTCTTTCTTCCCGGTTCTTTTTCTCCCTTCACCGTATTCCTGCATGTTCGTTGCCGCGGCCCTCGTGTATAAACTTTTAGCAGGGGAGGACCTTTTATATGTGTGTACACGGACATATATATAAAAATACACAAATACGTACAAAAAGTAGCATCTTTTTTGGGTATATAGAGACTTTATTCCAGTCCATGGAAAGCTAACAGAAAGCAAGGAAAGTGTGTGTGTGTGTGTGAGGCAGGGGAGCAACGAAAGAAAACAGCAACGGAAAAGGTGGACTTCGTATTCTGTAGGGTCACTCTCATCCTCCATGACACAGCACAGCATGTACGCAACAGAAAGTGGTCGCCGGTGGAGGGGCGAGAGCACCAAAAGGGCAACGGCAGGGATAGAGATCGATGGAATTCTCAACGGTTCCGTGCGCCCATCCGCCTTATCCCGAATCGAGGAGGCAACACAGATATCGTGCGTATCTGTGGTGAGCTCATGCGTCCGGCCAGGGAGCCGGCCAGTAGAGAGAATCCCCAACGGAAACCGTATCGACCCCATCTTGCTCCCTCATTCCAATCCACGGAGAGAATCAATCGCCAACGGCCAGTGCTGCTATCTCCCTCATTCCAACCGTGTCGATCCCGTCCTTCTCTTAGTTGCTATCGGCATGGAGTGGATGGACGTGTTTGCGTGCTAATTTTGCTTCATTACAAACGCATGCATGCATATCGATGGGTTGGTTCGGTTTGTTATGCTTGCTTGCTACTCCAGCTAGGAGCAACTGTGAGCAAGCAAGCAGTGAGGATCGTACGTAGGAGTACATGTTAGATTGTTAGTTAGGGCGCTACTTCCACCGGGGAGTCATCTCGTGCCAGCGTTTGGTCCGCCGTGCGGTTGCGGCACGCCTTCCTCGCCGCCGCATGCACGCCCGTCAGCATAAAGATCTCTATGTCTGTAATGTTTTTTATATCAAGTTGAATATTGGATTCAGAAAGACGTTAAACAACAATAAGCGCGATCCATGCTTACACTTAGGCCAAAACATTTTACTTTTCGCTGTTGAATCATAGTTTCATTATATATAATGGAGCTGGGGGTTTCAGCCCCTTGATGACCTAAAAAAACTTGTGCCAAAAGATTATGGATGCAAATTTATCTGATGAGCCGGACATGTTTGTTTCAAAGCAGACGATCAACCTCATGGGTTTTTGTGACGAATCTGTGTATAAGGTCTATGAATGACATGCAATATTTCTACCTAGGTACCCGTGGAAACTAAAGATCCTAATAGAAATTAAGATTTATATGTAGGTTGAGTTAATAGAAAAAGGTTTTAATTGTAAAAGATAATTAGTGTAAGATAGGTACATTATTCGACATGTATTCCGCTCGGATCCTTTGACCCGTTTGTTGGATGTATGTAGAGATAATGATATACATCTGTTTTTCATGATTAATGAATTAGGTTTTTATGCTATAACTGGTACGTTCAATAAATGTCAAATTTGTAGGGAAACCCATAGGCACGTGTAGAGACATAATCACACCCTCTTACCCTTTGGATCTTTGCAAGAACCACAAGCTTAATACTCAGCCATAAAATCATCACTAAGATCAACGTAAGCATTTTCATGATATTTATCAAAGTTTCTTATTAAAGTATAACCAACAGGTGTAACAATTTCTTCATTAAATTTTTCAGCGATTTCAATTTCTGTAGCTTTAGCAATATGATCATCAAGAAAAGAACCAAGTGAACCTGTTTTAGCAAACATAGTAGAAGCATCATCATATTTGTCAGAAACTCGGCAGAAGTAGCATGTGAAGTATGTATTGGTGGTGTAACAAGTTGACTTATAATAGATGGTGAATCAAGAGCAGCGGAAGCGTGCAAAGTTGTACCTTTTCTTGTCCTGGATGGGTATCGGAACTCGTTAATCAGTAGTTTTTTCCCAAAATAAATATATTGCAACAAACAATATAACTCCTCGGTGAACTTATAAATAGAGCTATGGTCCCGACAACGACGTAAGAAAATAGTCTTGATGACCCACAAGTATAGGGGATCACAATAGTCTTTGAGATAAGTAAAACCCAAGTTTATTGATTCAGCACAAGAGGAGGCCAAAAATATTTGCCCTAGAAAATGAGTTGTCAATTCAGTCACACCAGAACGTATGTTTGCTCCATACAACTTATTAGTAGCAACAATGATATGATAGTAGCACTAGTAAAATAACAACATCACTATAATGAAACTAGCAACGGTGATAGAAGTAATAGTTTTGGCAAACAGGAGATTAAAAAGCATCGTAGGCATAGGGTTGAATGAACGGGCGTTGCATAGATGAAATAACTCATGTAAAGATCATAATGTAGGGCACAGTAATATAAGTTAAATAAAAGCATCTAGGTAAATAAACAATCATAGACATATATTCCGTATTTATTTGTTCGTACTGACGAGAGTAACTTGCACAACATCTTTTATCAAACCATCCCGTTTTTAGTGGGGCCCATTCCGGAAACCGTATGGTAATTAAGGTACTCCTTTTACAAAGTATCAGAGGAAAACATTAACATTCAATGAATACATGTAATCCTCAGGTTACAACCATCCCCCTCGGTTATCCCAATTTATGGCACTTCAGGGCCTTAGGTTACGGACAATAGCATGTGCATACAACTAGTAGATAAGATCCAAAGACACAATTATATTGATGAAATCATGGCACTCCCTAAGTGATAAGCATTAATGATAAGAAGTTGTAACAACGATGATTACAACACTATAGTGTAGACTAGATATCATGCCCTAATGATCTGACTCTATTACAACATCTATCTCATCCAATCTCCCTTCCATCCCTTTTGCGTACAAAAAGGAATTACTCACACATTGATGGAGAAGCGTCGGTGATGGCGATGGCGATGACCTCCCCCTCCAATCCCCGCCCTGCCAGGGTGCCGGAACTTGAATATGTCCCCGAAATATGGTTTATCATGGTGGTGGAACTTGGGAACTCTCCTCTACAAAATAACTCGAACCTTGTTGTTTTTAGATCTAGGGGTGATATAGGCGAAAGAGAAATACCGACCTGGGGGAAGGGACCCACCCCTAGCGCACCCTGATGGCGCGGTATGGGTGGTGGCTGAGCCACCCCCATGCGCAGTGGCTGTGGGCCCATCTTCTATCTCCTAGCCTCTGTTGGTTCAAAACCACTTATATAATTTTTGTGAATTGTTCCGAGACTTTTCGTTATACTGCACAAAAAGGAGACAACAAGAGAATTCTGCTATAAACAACGTTAGTCCATGTTAGTTACATACAAATCATACAAACTAGGTAAAATAATAGCAAAAGTGTTTGGAAGAGTAGATACGTTTAAGACGTACCAGGTGAAAGAGCATTTTCCCTCATGTGTGGTTTTGGTAATTATATGACAATCTCTATGGACTAATGTTTGCATTGAGATATCCTTATAGATCTTGTCCATGTAATTGTGAAGTTCATGTGTTGGACTCTTGAAGCTCTTGTGTTGAGTGAAGCTTATTGCAAGTATGTCTTGAAGGATTCAAGACATCATATTAGTGAAGAAATGTTGGAAGATACAAGGTTGATCAAGATGTTGATCAACACACAAAGCTACAAGATGTTCCAAGAGCGATCATGTATCTCTTGGGATGGTAAACACTTGTCCGCATAGCTTTGTGAACTAACCCATGATATATGTGTGTGTGGTATCTTTATATGAGGTCAGGTGAGATGTGCAAGACCAAGAGAAGCTTCTTGAAGAGATCCTATGCTTGGAGCTTGCTATGGATACCTCAAGACGGAGCGTAGCGAGACTCTCCCATTGTGAGCATGGGGGAGTAGTTGGAGAAGTCTTCATCAAGCGTGTGTTTGGATGCGCAATCAAGAAAAGATGAACCACTTGAAAAGATCAAGATAGTCTTCATCTAACTCAAGTGGAATGCTCAAGAAAAAGGTATGATCTTGATAGGGCTATAGGATAGATAGGCGCACTATCAAGAGGGGCTCTCAAGTTGGTAACTTGATCGCATCGTTGTGGAGAGCTCAAACCTTTGCATACTTCGCATATCATATTTCTTGGTTCTTATTTGGCTTTTATGTTGGTGAGGAATAGAGCTTGGTTCATCTCCATGTCAAGCTCTTGTTCATTGAAATCGGTTTTACTTTGGACAACTTGTTGCGTTTTTGGTGGCGGAAATATTGCCGGTTCTATCGTGAGGAAAGTCCCACACCTTGCCATGTGTGGCGATTTTACTCTATTTGTTGGGTGCTCATCGTCGTTATCTTTCCAACAAAATTGGTCTCACCTCATTTGGAGTTCATTTGCAAAAGTTATAGCAGTTTTCGTTTCGGTATTTTGCTGATTCGGATTATTGGAGTCGGATATTCCGCTCTACCGGAATTTCCGGTTCCCCAACATCCAAGAAAATGGCTAAGGAAAGGAGGAAAAGGGTTCTGACTCCAGCCGGAAATTGTGCTCAGAAATTTCCGTCTACCGGAATTTCCGAGTGCACCCAGAAAGCCCTCCAGTTTTGGCTAAGGAAAGAAGAAATTTTGATTCTGTCTCGAACCGGAAATTGTGCTCGGAAATTTCCATATACCTGAATTTCCGAGTGCACCCAGAAAAGCCCTCCAGAAATGGCTAAGGAAAAGTTTGGTTTTGGTTCTGACTCCAGCCGGAATTTCTGCTCGGAAATTTCATGGACTCGGAATTTCCGGTTGACCGGAATTTCCGGGTCTCACTTATACCGGAATTTCCGAGTGTTGAAACAACCAACGGCTATATTTCCTGGAGGGGTATAAATATCCCTCCCATTCTTCTTCCCCAGCTAATCCAAGGCAGCACAATTTCTTTCTCTCTCCTACTCCATTGTTGACTTTGGAAAGCTCACTTCCCTCTCAATCCCTCCATAGATTCTTGCATATTCTTTAGGGAAAGTTGAGAGGAGATCTAGATCTACAATACTACCAATCAACCTCTCCTCTAAGTGAGGGGAACCTAGTGGATCTAGTTCTTGGAGTTCCTTTGTGGTTCTTCTCTTTGTTCTTCCTCTCTTCTCCCCCCATAAGCATTAGTTGCTTTTGGTGGGATTTGGAAGTGAAGGATTTGACTCCTTTGTGTTTTCCTTTGTTCTTCCTCTCTTACTCCCCCATAAACATTTGTTGTTGTGTTGGAATTTGAGAGTGAAGGACTTGAGCACTTCGTGTGCTCTTGCCATTGCATTTGCATCGGTTTGAGCCCTCCACGAGGATTCGTGGTGGTGATACTTGTGAGCTTGTTACTCTTGGGTCTTTGGACCCTAGACGCCTTTTGTGGCCAAGACCTTTTGTGGTCACTTGAGAGCCCCCAATTAAGTTGTGGGTGTGTACCTCAAGACTTGAGAGCCCCCAATTAAGTTGTGGGTGTGTGCCTCAAGAGTTGTACGAGATTCGATCTCCGCCCCAAAGGAGATCAATAGTGGAAGGTGAACTCGCAACCTTTTGTGGTTGAGTTCATCAGGAGAAGAAAGTGAGCCTTTGTGGCGTTGCGGCTAACATGTTGTGGTTGCGCACACCTCTCCAAACGAGACGTACACCCTTTGGGTGGAACTCGGGAATACATCCTCGTCTCCGCGTGCCTCGGTTATTTCTATACCCGAGCTCTTTACTTATGCACTTTACTTTGTGATAGCCTTCGTGCTTGAAGTTATCTATCTTGCTAGCTATCACCTTATTTCTTGTATTGCTTAGCATAAGTTGTTGGTGCACATAGGTGAGCCTGGTATATTTGTCTAGGTTGTATGCTTGTTAAAGTAAACCTCTAGTTTTATTCCGCCTTTATCAAGCATACCGGAATTTCCGGGTCATTCTTGGACCAGATATTCCGGCTCGTCGGAAAAAGTTTTAATTCGCCTATTCACCCCCCCTCTAGGCGACGTCTATCCGTTCACCGGGTCGTTGCGGAAAAGGTAATGAGGGAGGTGGGTGGGGTAGGGGGTTCCTCTCCCAATTCGAGTGTGGGTGGGAGGGGTAGTCCTAGTAAGACTCTTCCCTCCTAGGGCCGTCCGTGATGGGGGTTTGCCCCCCACCCCCACCAAGGCACCCACCCTCTTGACCATCTATATAAAGCCCCCAACCCCTCCTACTTGAGACACACAATTTGAGAAAGGAATTAGGGGTTTCTCCATTGTTTGGAGGAGATCGACACCTCTTCCGCTTCATCATGTTGGTAGCGAATCCGATCTATCCCGGCGTGTACCTTCATAGTAGATCCTGACTATTAGTGGGTCACAAAATTTTCAATTATGCTACATAACCCTTTACCGTTTTATTTGGCATATCATGCACATCCTCCACCCACCAACATAAGAATATGTTGGAAATTGCTTGAATGAGATCGATAAGAAACATAAGATAGGATCCAGACATGAGTTTTATATTACTCTTGATAGGTTTGGAATTGTCGGAATGACATTGTGTTGAACTAAGTATGATCATTCCCCTTTTGCATGCTATCAATATGGTTGTACGTTGGACTGAGGGTTTAACTTCTCTGGTAACAATCAACACTTATGGTTACTAGATGCAACTATCTAGTGACAGATATGCACATGATTTATGCAACCAGCCTGGATGGTGATCACCTAATAGATTGCATATGCATAGCCATTATATATGGTGAGAGTCTATTTAGATGGTTCATTTCTGTATCGACACTTTCTTATCCGTGATATGATATTTTTGATGATAAATTATGCAATGAAGACGAATGTGTGCATCCCTTGATGCAACTAACATTTCCACCAGAAAGGGAAGAAGAGACAAAATTAAGGTTATTGTAGGGCTAATAGCACTGTAGGTGAGACTGTGAGAGAGAGAGAGGATGAAATATGGAGCATTGAAATGTAATCTAAAATCAGAAAGAAAAGTGAGCACTAGATCAGTCACTTGTTGATTCAAACCATGGTTTTCACATTAAGGAGTGCACCACACTTGGAGAGTTAATTTCTTTTAGATCTAATTATGTACAATCATGTCAGTTAAGAATAGGCGCAAGCAAGTATATAGTTATAATGTATGTAGCTTACAAAAGTACAATCATATTCCCATAAAAAAAGTACAATCATATTGAAGTTTTTCAAGGACGGGTAACCAAATTACTTACTGTCATTGCATTAAGACTTGGAAAAGAAGGTGTTACAAGAGATTGAGTTTACACGGCCAAGCCGTCCACACAAGGCACCCGGGACTACTCCTCCCTAATTCCTACTTTCTTATAAGCTAACTTCCACATGGCTAGCTCATCTATTGCCAAGTTGACTACAATATGAGGAAGCGCACATCTCCCGTCAAAAACCCTAGAGTTCCGCTCGAGCCACAATCTTCTCATACCGGCGATCATGAATGTTGCCAACTCCTTCCGCTTCTTGCTTGATAAACTTTGCAGAGATCGACACCACCAGCACTTAATGCTCACAACATTTGCTTGCGCCAGGTTAGCCTGGCCCTTCTTCTGTCCGAACTTGAACCAGAACTCCTTCACGTATGAAGAATTGATGAGGATATGTACTAGGGTTTCATCTTCTTGATCGCAGAGGTTGCACTGATCTGGCCACGGCAGCCCTCGCTTCTCAAGTCGATCCGCCGTCCAACACCTGTTCCTAATTGCCAGGCACGCAAACATCTTCTCCTTCAGTGGTGCCCTGCACTTCCAAAGCGAATCAGCATACTCAGCAGTGGTGCTGCCGTAGAAGAAGGCATGATATGCTGATTAAGCTGAGTATTTTCCGTTGCTTGTAAGTCTCCATCTGCAGGAATCATCCACATCTGCAAGCGGCGGCAAGCTTTGGATTTCTAGCCACAATTCAACGAACTGCGCGATCGCCTGCGGGGAGAGAACGCCACGCAGATCCTATACCCACTTGTCATCCTGCATGGCCTCTTGAACACATCGCCTCTTGGCTCCTCTTGCTCTGACAAAACCGAGCAGGTCTAGTGCGATCTGAGCAGGGCTTCTCCCGCGCAACCATGAGTCAAACCAGAAATTGAATCGATCCCCTCTGCCCAAGATGCAAAGATTAGCGGTTTTGAACATCTGTTCCACCTCATTGGTCAGGCTGAACTACAGCCCTGACCAAGCCCTAATGGGGCCTTCCCTCTCGAGCCACCTCCATCGCATACGAAGGGCGTCATTTAGGTACATTAAGTTGTGGATGCCGAGCCCTCCAAGCTTAGTCGGATTGCAGAACTGGGACCAAGCCACATGACAGTTTCCTCCTTTTGTATCCTTCGATCATGCCAAAGAAAGGCCCGACAGATTTTGTTAATTTTCTTGATGACCAGGCAGGTAGGTCAAGTGACATCATGTGGTAGACAGCGATTGCCGAGAGCACAATTTTTATCAGGATGAGGCGACCACTTTGTGTCAACACAAAAGTTTTCCAGGTTGCGAGCTTGTTTGCAATCGAGTCGATGAGTGCTTGCAGGGCATCCTTCGTAAGCCGAGTGAGAGATAGTGGTAGTCCCAGGTACTTGCACGTGAACGACACCACTTGGCATGGGAAACTCTGCACGATGGCCGGAACATCCACTTCCTCGCAAGCAATTGGGGCAATGGCGCATTTGCTCAGGTTACAGACCAGCCCGGAGGCATTGCCGAAGAGGTCCAGCAAGGCTCTAGTGGCTTGCAACTCGCTTTTGTCCGGCCTGATGAACATTGCAACATCATCAGCGAATAATGACAACCTGTGCCTGATCCCCCACCTTGTCAAGCTTTGAAACCCCCCCTCTCCTCAGCAAGGATGAAAACTCGATTTAGCACATTCATGATCGAGATGAAGAGGATTGGGGAGGCTGGGTCACCTTGTCTTAGCCTTCTACCGTGCCAGATTTTCTCTCTCGGTGTCCCATTGACGAGCACTTTGGTATTGGCAGTACAGATCAGTGCTTCGAACCACGCCAGACACCTTGGCCCAATGCCTTGCTTCTTCAAAACTTGCATCAGGAAAGGCCAAGAGACACTGTCGAAGGCCCTAGCAATATCCAACTTTAGAAACAGCCAGGTACTTTCCTTCCGTGAAATGTTTTTTGCAGATTGGTTAACGAGCATGAAGTTGTCCTGGATGGACCTTCCTTTGATAAATGCGCTCTGATTGACATCAATAAGTGCATCCATCTTAGGCGCAAGTCTATTTGCAAACGCTTTGGAGAAAATCTTGGCAATTTCGTGGACAAGGCTGATAGGTCTGAAGTCCTTGATGTCAATGGCTCCATCCTTCTTTGGAAGTAGCGTAATGAACGCCTGATTGAGCCAATGAAAGCTGCGATTGTCGTGACAGGTGAGGTGTGTAATTTCAGCCATTAAATGCCCTTTTATGATCTGCCAAAAACTCTAATAGAACCTTGCTGAGAAGCCATCAGGGCCTGGAGCTTTGTCTACTGGCAGACCCTTAATTGTGCACCAGATTTCGTCTTCAGTGAAATCCACCTCTAACTCGTGAGCATCAAGATTCAGAGACTCAAGACGATGTTGGAGAGTGCCAATATGTTCCACAAAGAAGTATGTGGCCAGGTTGTTCATGTCCTCTTGTTTTGTTGCCTCAATGTCTCCCCTTTTTAGCTTGAACATATGGTTCTTCCTACGGCGCTTGCTGGCATGCGCGTGGAAGAAGGAGGAGTTAGCGTCCTCTTCTTTGAGCCAAGTTAGTCTTGAGCGTTGGCGAGCAATGGATCGCTGGAGGGAAGCCAAGCCCAGGATTTTCTTTTTAAGCTCTCTTCGCAGCCACTTTTCATCATCCGACAACGGCCTGTGGTCCCAGGCTGCGTCCAGTTGTCTCACCAGTTCCTGAGCCATTAGCAGTTGTTCCTTAATATTACCTATCTTCCTTTGCCCCCAACTAATCAGGGCTCGGGAGGTGGCCCTCAACTTGAGATGAAGCGCCAGCAATGGATCGGAGGCAACAACAGGTGCATTCCAGGCCGTAGCCACCACATCCTGGATGCCGACCATGGCAGGCCAGAAGGCTTCAGAGTGAAAACGCGTCTTTTGATGGAAATTGACATTAATCGACATCTGGATTGCACAGTGATCAGAGAGAAACGAGGAGAGGGACTGCATCAACGCGTTGGGATGTGCTTCGTCCCAGTCCGGAGAGAAGAACCAACGGTCTAGCCGTGCCAAGGTTAGGTTGTCCCGTTCATTAGACTACGTATATTTGCGCCCAGTAAGAGGGGCTTCTGCCAATTCAAGCTCATTGATTAGACGCCTGAATCTGCCCATAATACGACGGTTCAGCCTGTTGTTATTTTTGTCCGCAACATCAAGAATGAGATTGAAGTCTCCAGTTACCACCGAAAGACCTGGGCACGCTGCCCTCACTGTCCAAAGTTCATCGAGGAACACCGGCTTGTCAGCATCATCAGTAGGGCCATACACCATGGTGTGCCACCACTTGTTACCGTTTGCAAAGTCGAACCGGGCTGTAATGCTGAACCTGTCAAGCCTGTGTCGAGAAATACTCACAAGGTTCGTCTACCAAGCAACCAGAATTCCCTCCGTTGTGCCATCAGCAAGCAAAAATACGAAACCATCATACCATGGGCCCAACAAGTTATTCAGAATATAAGGTGTTACAATTTCCAGTTTTGACTCAACGAGGCAGACAACATCTGCATTAGCGTCCTCGGCGAGTGTTTGAACTGAAGTTCCACGTCCTGTCGAGTTAAGACCACGGACATTCCACACCACGATACAATAATTCAGTAGATCAATGTAATCCATTGAGCAGGCCTACGAAGCAACGCACACCACTAGATCAGAAGCAGAGCGACTGCCCTGATTCTTCCGGGATTGACAATACAAAGAGCGCTGCCAATGCCTACACCTGCTGCCTCGACATTGTGCTGTCGAAATACTTGGCATATTGGTCGAGGTGCTCCACTTCGATCCTGACACTCGGAGCACAGATCCCCATCTTTTGCATCAGTACTTGTTGTGATCGCTTAACCATTGATGCCGGCTTGTGAGTTGCTTTGAGTGCAAGTTGCCCACTTCTTCGTGGGTTGCTGTTGATAATCATGTTCTTCTTCCTCCTGCGGATGGCTTGAATGTCCGACAGTCTCATCAGTGGCGAGCGAGTGCTAGCACGGATCTCGGAGAGGATCTCGTTCAGAAGAGCGGTGTCCTTGTCTTGCGGAGCAGGGGTGAAGAAGCACTGGCGCACTTGTGTTGTAGGCAAGGGCGAGAGGGAGACCGCCACCGAGCAGTGAACAGGTGAGCCAAAGGATGGCACGCGTTGATCGTGAAGGAGATATGCCCTAGAGGCAATTAATAAAGTGTATTCTTTATCATATCTCGTTTGTTCATAATAGGTTTTTGTGTCATGCTAGAACCGTATTAAGAGGAAACATTAATGCGGGTGTGATACGTAAACAACCAGGTCCCTAGTAGCCTCTACTAAGACTAGTTTCGTTGCGCGATTGATGATCGAGGTTTCCCGGTCATGGGGCATGGCGCCGGTCGGCAATGAGAGTCATATCGCTGGATAGTGATGTGATGGACATACCCAGATTTGGAGAACATAGTCGTTACACCTTTGACCGTGAGATCAACTCTTATTGATATTCCCCGAAGATACTTTGATTGCACCAAACGTCGTATCTTATTTAGTATGACAATAACGGTGATACTTTTGGGTATTGGAAAGGAGTATTGAAACGAGGGGTCAAGAGCGGGATTTGCCAGTCCGCATAGCAGGATAGATACTCTCGGGCCCACTCGGTGAGATCATGTCTAATGAGCTTGCAAGCATGTGACTAGGTCACGGAGACATGAGATCATGAACGAGTAGAAGATAGCGTCGTCGGTAACGAGGTCGGGATTAGGTATGGAGATATCTATGGAGCGACACTCGGACGTGCTAAGTATCGCTATGGAAAAAGGTCTAAGACTTCACGTTCAGGTTTGATAGATGAAAGTCATTCGTTATATCTCAGGGATTAATTCATGGGGTCCAGGCCTACGGGTTAGTCGTTGATCATTGAGGAGTCTTGATCATACCTGATATTATATCGAACCGCTAGGGTAACACACTTAAGGGGTTTCGACAAGACAACCGGAAAGGAAGGAGATCACCGGGAACGTCCCGGGAGAGGTCCGATGGAGATTGGGCAGCGCCGAAAGAGTTTTCGGAGCTGGGAAATATTATGTATATTATGTTTGATATTAATTAGTGTTATTAATATGCAAATATGATTTTATATATTTATTTTCGAATTTATTAAGGCAGATTTCCATAAATGGGCCTTCCGGACGAAAGAAGGCCCAAGAGGGGAAAATTCCCTAGGGGAATTCGGTGGGGGCCAGGAGGGCCGGCCTAGGTGGGCCACAAGGGGCCCACCAGGGGGCCGGCGCACCTCCCAAGCCGAACCAGGCTGTGGGGGGTTAGTCCCACATTGCCTGGCTGGCAAGGTTGGCTCCCCTTGGGAGCCTATATAAGAAGGGGCACCCCCAGCCTTTTAATTCACCAATTAATTCCTGATTTCTCTCTCGATCTCGTGGTTCCAAAGTCGGAGCCACGCCGAGCAAGAGGAGTCGGGGATCTCCTCCACCATAGCCCGCTGCCGCGCTGCTGGTGTTCCGGTCCAAGTCTTCCGCTGCTCGTCCTGAACTGGAGCTTCGGAGGCGTCGTCTCCACCGTACGTGTGCGACTCCCTGCGAGGTGCTGCGCTAGCGGTACTCGGAGGCCTGCTTCCTCTACACGACCTTGAGGTCGGCTACGTCGGTCTTCATCGACAACGTTTGTGCGGGAACGTAATCCCCGCTTTCGGTCTACAAGGGTACGTATTTCGATCTCCGTTCGTACTACTATATCTGCATAGAATAGATCTTGGCTAGTTTAAGGATATCGTTGCTAGGAAAATTATTGTTTTCTGCACACGATCCCCTTCAGTGGTATCAGAGCCGATCTATCGTAAGATATAGCTGTACGCTGTTAGAACCCGTGCTCTGCACGGGGGCACCGTTCCTGTTATTTGCTACCCTCTAGCGTGCACTTGTGTATTCCAACGGCATTGAGTTGATGAAGCGGCCCGGACCGACTTTACGCGTACGCTTACGCGAGACTGGTTCCACTACTGACATACGGCTTGTACCGTATCTGTGGCTGGCGGGTGACAGTTTCTCTCTCTTTAGTTGGTCTTCGCATTTTCAATGGAGGGCCCGAAAGGGATGCTTAAACATGCAATTATTGGATCGTTGTTGTGGTCATAAGATTCGTAGGTATGAAGCGGTTCTATTTACGAAAACCCCAAGCCACGTAAAATATGCAAAAGATAAAGTAGACGCGTCTAACTTTATTTTGCAGGGGCTATGTGATATGGTCAAGGTAGGTTTATTAAATTGTTTATAAACTGCGGGCGCCAAGAAGACCATGGCGCGATGGACTATATCACATTGCATTACATTTGATGTTTTGTGTGCATCTTATTTTGTGTGATTGTGTGTTACACGGCGGTAGCTGAATAAGATGATCCCTTCAAAATACCACAGTGTTCTCCCTCCAACGCGCACCACCAATAAAGTTCTACGTTATGAGGCAGGCCGTGATGATCGGGTGTCATACATATCTTCGTTCGCATACGGTGGGTGTAAGCCATGTTGCACAAGCGTCAGCGTGGAGGTCTTTGGTGGCGAGCCTAGCATACTCAGAGGTATGGCCTCGGAACAGGAAGACCGAAAGGTCGAGCACGAGTCACAAAATTGGTGTGGCGGACGATTTTGTCTACTCCTGAAGTTGTGCCGCCGGCTTTGATGATGAGGGGTGGTGCAATGGATGGGGGTCGTGTAAACGCTTAAACGACCAGGAGGGATGTTCGTTTGAGTGGGAGTTATGTCAGTTATTTTCTAAAATACTATAACTCAAAATTATTATGAACAAAGTCTTATGTTGTTGCAAATTCCATTGTAGATGTCTCGCCCCTCGTTTAACCTAGGTCTGTTCCTTGAGAAAGAAAAGCTTAAGACCAATGGGTCAAACTTCATGGCCTGGTTCCGCAACCTGAGGATCCTCCTCACTCCCCATAGGGTGGCCTACGTCATTGAGGCCGCCATAGGTGACCCTCCTGCAGATGATGCCTCTGAGGATGAGAAGAAGGTCTTCCAGACCCGATCGGAGGATTCTGCCTTTGTCCAGAGTGGCATGCTCTACGCCATGGAAGCCGACCTGCAGAAGCGCTTTGAGAAGATTAGCGCCTTTGAGATCATTTCGGATCTTAAGGCTGTCTTCGCGCCGCAGGCTAAGGCTGAGAGATATGAGGCTTCTGAGCTTTTCTTCTCAGCCAAAATGGAAGAGCATAGCAGCGTGAGCGAGCATGTAGTCAAGATGTCTGGCTACGTTCAACGCCTGAATGCTCTGGAGTGCAAGATTCCCGATGAGCTGGCGATTGACAGGGTGTTGCAATCATTGCCACCAAGCTACAAAGGCTTCGTCATGAACTACAACATGCAGGGCATGGCTAAGTCCCTGGGTGAAGTGTTCGTGATGCTCAAGACTGCTGAGGTAGAGATTAAGAAGGAGCACACGCTGTTGATGGTCAACAAGACCGTTGATTTCAAGAAGTCCGGTGGCAAGGGAAAGCAGAGCTGGAAGTCCCGGAGGGAGGAAAAGTTGGCTGCCAAGTCCAGGACTAACAGGTCTGGTCCCAGAGCTAGCGTGGAGTGTTTCTACTGCAAGGGGAAGGGTCACTGGAAGCGCAACTGCCCCAAGTATCTGGAGGATAGGAAGTCTGGCAAGACGGTCGACAAAGAGCAACGTATATTTGATATACATGTTATAGATGTGTACCTTACATCCGCCCGGAGCAATACGTGGGTATTTGATACTGGTTCTGTTGCTCATATATGTAACTCTCAGGAGGAGTTACGAAATAGAAGGCGGCTGGCGAAGGATGAGGTGACGATGCGCGTCGGCAACGGATCGAGAGTCGACGTGGTGGCTGTCGGCACGCTCCCTCTGCATCTACCATCAGGATTAGTTTTGGTTTTAAATAAATGTTATTTTGTGCCATCCTTGAGTGTAAACATTATAAGTGGGTCTTGCCTGTTACAAGACGGTTATTCATTTAAATCAGTGTCAAGCAATTGTGCTATTTATATGAATGATATCTTTTATGTTGATGCTCCCGAGAGTAATGGTTTATTCTTGTTGAATCTCGATCGAAGTACTCATATCCATAACATAGAGGCCAAACGAATTAAGTGTAGTGACGATACCGCCATGTTTTTGTGGCATTGCCGTCTTGGTCATATTGGTATAAAGCGCATGAAGCGACTCCACTCCGATGGACTCTTGGACTCGTTGGATTTCGGATCCCTCGATACATGTGAACCATGCCTCATGGGCAAAATGACCAGGACACCGTTCAAAGGTTTCGTTGAACGGGCGTCGGATTTGTTGGGGATTATACATACAGACGTATGTGGACCAATGAGTGTTTCGACACGCAATGGTTATCGTTACTTCGTCACCTTCACTGATGACTTGAGTAGATACGGTTATATCTATTTGATGAAACACAAGTCTGAAACGTTTGAAAAGTTCAAAGAATTCCAGAGTGAAGTTGAGAATCAGCTTAATAGGAAAATCAAGCATCTCCGGTCCGATCGCGGTGGAGAGTACTTGAGTTTTGAGTTTGGCACACATCTGAAGAGTTGTGGCATAGTGCCCCAACTTACGCCCGCCGGAACTCCGCAGCGTAACGGTGTGTCCGAGCGACGTAATCGTACTCTGCTGGATAGTGTCCGATCTATGATGTCTCTTACCGATCTGCCAGTGTCCTTCTGGGGTTATGCGTTAGAAACAGCCGCATTCATTTTAAATAGGGCTCCGTCCAAGTCCGTTGAAACGACGCCGTATGAATTATGGTATGGCCACAAGCCTAAGTTATCGTTTCTGAAGGTTTGGGGTTGTGAGGCGTACGTTAAGAAACTACAGCCCGACAAACTCGAACCGAAGTCAGAGAAAGTCGTCTTTGTAGGATATCCGCGGGAAACCGTTGGGTGCACCTTCTACAACCAAGCTGAGGGCAAAACTTTTGTCGCGAAGACCGGTACCTTTCTAGAGAAGGAGTTTCTCGCGAAAGGAGTAAGTGGGAGGAAGGTAGACCTCGATGAAATCGTTGATCCTGAACTCGAGATTCCGAGTGGCGCAACGGAAGCAATTCCGGAAACGTCCTCCGTGGAAGGAGTGGGAGAAACTGTCGAGGAAGATGTTCTACCTCGTAGGTCTGGTAGATCTCGGATCGCATCAGAATGGTATGGAAATATGGTTTGCACCGTCATGCTAGTCGAGCAAGACGAACCTACGAACTACAAGGAGGCGATGGAGAGTCTAGAGTCCAAGAAATGGCTTGAAGCCATGAAATCCGAAATAGGATCCATGTATGATAACCAAGTGTGGACTTTGGTGGATATTCCCGAAGGGCGCAAGGCCGTCGAGAATAAGTGGATCTTTAAGAAGAAGACTGATGCTGATGGTAATGTGACCGTCTATAAAGCTCGGCTTGTCGCAAAGGGTTTCCGACAAGTTCATGGAATTGACTACGATGAAACTTTTTCACCGGTAGCGATGCTTAAGTCTATTCGGATTTTGTTAGCGGTAGCTGCCTACTATGATTATGAAATCTGGCAGATGGACGTCAAAACGGCCTTCCTGAATGGAAACATCGAGGAAGAGTTGTACATGGTACAGCCGGAAGGTTTTGTCGATCCAGGAAGTGCTAACAAGGTGTGCAAGCTTCATCGATCCATCTATGGATTGAAGCAGGCATCTCGGAGCTGGAATCTTCGCTTTGATGAGGTAATCAAAGGTTTTGGATTTATCCAGAATGTGGAAGAGACCTGTATTTACAAGAAAATGAGTGGGAGCTCGGTTGTGTTCTTAGCACTGTATGTTGACGACATATTGCTAATAGGGAATGATGTGGAACTTCTGAATAGCGTGAAGGAATATTTAAACAGTAAGCTTTCCATGAAGGACTTAGGAGAAGCTGCGTATGTTTTAGGCATAAAAATCTACCGTGATAGATCAAGGCGCCTATTAGCACTAAGTCAGAGTACTTATCTTGATAAAA
The DNA here is from genome assembly GCA_026929855.1 of Poa annua. NCBI lineage: Eukaryota > Viridiplantae > Streptophyta > Magnoliopsida > Poales > Poaceae > Poa > Poa annua. The sequence goes on along the minus strand of CM049428.1, from coordinate 26,679,435 downwards.
TATTGAAGCGTTTTCATATGGAGAAGGCAAAGAAGGGTTCTCTGCCGGGTATCAAGAATAAGATATTGCGTAAGGCGCAGTGTCCGGTGACGGAACTGGGTAAGGCCGAAATGACGAAACATCCTTATGCTTCAGCCATATGATCGATCATGTATGCAATGTTGAGTACTAGACCGGATGTGGCATTAGCTCTAAGTTTGACAAGCCGGTTCCAGAGTAATCCTGGAATGGCGCATTGGGTAGCTGTTAAGAGCATTCTTAAGTATCTCAATAAGACAAAGGAAATGTTCCTTGTGTATGGTGGCTGCGATGAGGAACTTGGCGTAACGGGTTACGTAGATGCAAGTTTCTGCTCAGACCCCGATGACAGTAAGTCACAGACAGGTTACGTGTTCAAGGTGAATGGAGGCGCCGTGTGCTGGAGAAGTGGGAAGCAACCCATAGTCGCACAATCTATAATGGAGTCGGAGTACATTGCTGCCTGCGAGGCCGCGAATGAAGCTGTGTGGCTGAGGAAGTTCGTCATCGAACTTGGAGTGTTCCCGAGCGTGCAAGACCCCGTGGCCCTCTTCTGCGACAATACGGGTGCCATTGCGAACGCCAAGGAGCCAAGGTCTCACTTCACCGCCAAACACATTCTCCGACGCTTCCACGTGATACGTCAGTACGTACAAGAAGGCGATGTGAAGATTTGCAAAGTGCATACGGATCTGAATGTGGCAGATCCGCTGACGAAGACTCTTCCGCTTGATAAGCATGAACAACACCAGTTAGCTATGGGTGTTAGGCTTTTACCAAGTTGTAATCTAGATTAAATTGTACTCTAGTGCAAGTGGGAGACTGAAGGAGATATGCCCTAGAGGCAATTAATAAAGTGTATTCTTTATCATATCTCGTTTGTTCATAATAGGTTTTTGTGTCATGCTAGAACCGTATTAAGCGGAAACATTAATGCGGGTGTGATACGTAAACAACCAGGTCCCTAGTAGCCTCTACTAAGACTAGTTTCGTTGCGCGATTGATGATCGAGGTTTCCCGGTCATGGGGCATGGCGCCGGTCGGCAATGAGAGTCATATCGCTGGAGAGTGATGTGATGGACATACCCAGATTTGGAGAACATAGTTGTTACACCTTTGACCGTGAGATCAACTCTTATTGATATTCCCCGAAGATACTTTGATTGCACCAAACGTCGTATCTTATTTAGTATGACAATAACGGTGATACTTTTGGGTATTGGAAAGGAGTATTGAAACGAGGGGTCAAGAGCGGGATTTGCCAGTCCGCATAGCAGGATAGATACTCTCGGGCCCACTCGGTGAGATCATGTCTAATGAGGTTGCAAGCATGTGACTAGGTCACGGAGACATGAGATCATGAACGAGTAGAAGATAGCGTCGTCGGTAACGAGGTCGGGATTAGGTATGGAGATATCTATGGAGCGACACTCGGACGTGCTAAGTATCGCTATGGCAAAAGGTCTAAGACTTCACGTTTAGGTTTGATAGATGAAAGTCATTCGTTATATCTCAGGGATTAATTCATGGGGTCCAGGCCTACGGGTTAGTCGTTGATCATTGAGGAGTCTTGATCATACCTGATATTATATCGAACCGCTAGGGTAACACACTTAAGGGGTTTCGACAAGACAACCGGAAAGGAAGGAGATCACCGGGAACGTCCCGGGAGAGGTCCGATGGAGATTGGGCAGCGCCGAAAGAGTTTTCGGAGCTGGGAAATATTATGTATATTATGTTTGATATTAATTAGTGTTATTAATATGCAAATATGATTTTATATATTTATTTTCGAATTTATTAAGGCAGATTTCCCTAAATGGGCCTTCCGGACGAAAGAAGGCCCAAGAGGGGAAAATTCCCTAGGGGAATTCGGTGGGGGCCAGGAGGGCCGGCCTAGGTGGGCCACAAGGGGCCCACCAGGGGGCCGGCGCACCTCCCAAGCCGAACCAGGCTGTGGGGGGTTAGTCCCACATTGCCTGGCTGGCAAGGTTGGCTCCCCTTGGGAGCCTATATAAGAAGGGGCACCCCCAGCCTTTTAATTCACCAATTAATTCCTGATTTCTCTCTCGATCTCGTGGTTCCCAAGTCGGAGCCGCGCCGAGCAAGAGGAGTCGGGGATCTCCTCCACCATAGCCCGCTGCCGCGCTGCTGGTGTTCCGGTCCAAGTCTTCCGCTGCTCGTCCTGGACTGGAGCTTCGGAGGCGTCGTCTCCACCGTACGTGTGCGACTCCCTGCGAGGTGCTGCGCTAGCGGTACTCGAAGGCTGCTTCCTCTACACGACCTTGAGGTCGGCTACGTCGGTCTTCATCGACAACGTTTGTGCGGGAACGTAATCCCCGCTTTCGGTCTACAAGGGTACGTATTCCGATCTCCGCTCGTACTACTATATCTGCATAGAATAGATCTTGGCTAGTTTAAGGATATCGTTGCTAGGAAAATTATTGTTTTCTGCACACGATCCCCTTCAGATCGCTGGTTGGAGAGTCAAAATCGATGTAAGCAACATGAGGCGCGAAAGGCCCTGATTGGCCAGGTGTGAGGTTCCACTCCGGGGGCGCCAGCTGTTTATTGCTCTCTAGAACACAGTCCCCGCCTTCACTGTTCCCGCCTTCGAGTGGCGCCAGGCAGTCAAAGGAGCCAAAGATAAAACCCTGGGCCTCTTGTCTGCTCTCGTACTGCTGCATGGGCACCATCCCCAACTTGCATCCACCTCGGGTTCCCCTTCCCAAAGCAGGGGTAGCTTCTGAATCCCGCAGCGAGGCTTGTCGGGAACAACTGCTAGAAGAAGCCAGCCAGTCCTTAGAGGAATGGCCAGGTGGCCCAACCACAGAGGCTTCTGAAGGGGCGTGAACTGCCAGTTGGCCAACAATTTGAAACAAAGCGCTCTGGTCCGCGTCCCTCTGCGCTTGCTGAGCGCCAGACTGCTGGGGTTTGTCTCATCTACTCTTTCCAGCACAGGCTTCACCACCAATCTGCCCGTTAGCCGTACCATTGGGCGCGAGGGACCCACCACTGAGCCCACCGAAGGTGGCGCGTCCGGCACCGCCGCGACCGGCACCACCGCATCAGGAACCACCGCAACTTGGAACACCGTGGTCGGCACGACCACAGCATGCGCCGCTGATACCGGGACCTGGACCTCCATGTTGATCTGCACCGCATCCGGCAGCCCTGCGTCGACCACGCCGGCGAGGGTGGCGGCCGCCTGCCGCTGTTGTGGCACGTAGTACGGCCCACTTCTACCATTGCCGTTTGCACGGCGCCACACCGCGCCTCCTGCCGGGAACGCGCGAACAGCCGAGGCAGGAGGGAGGTCGTCTGCACCAGAGGATGAGGAGCCACCCGGAGGGGATGGCTGCGCTGCCGGCCCTCCACGAACGTCTCGCACGACAAAACACACCTTGTAGCATAGCGTGCGCTGGTTGTTGCCACTACGCCCAGGGGTATGAGTGTGCAGGCTTGGCCCGACATCCGGCTCTACGATGTACAGGAACCTCGCCGGCGGGACGCGCCGTGGGTTGCATGTCCATGCGGTGCGAGACATGTCGGTGCGGCTGGCGGTGGCGCTATCCACCTCCTCCACCCAGCCGACCTTGTCAAGGAGAGCCCTTGCCGTGGTGATGCTCCAGGCATGCGCCGGAATTCCATGTAGGTCAAGACTCACAAGGAAGGGTGCGGGAACCTGCTCCGCTTGGAGTTGCCTCAGCCATGGCCTGAAGGAGAGGGCAAACCGCGAGCACTCCCACGATCGAGTCACACACCGCCACCGTGTTGCAGAGGATGAGGAAGTCTTCGGGCTCGAACGCGCGGATGGAAAAGTCGTAGGCGTCGAGGTTGAGACGTGCGTGGATGAGCTCCGCCGCCTCAGAGAGGTCAACAGGTGGCCGGTGCCCTGTGATTGTGACCAATACCACCCGCGTAGCTCGTCTTCCATGGCCACAAGCTCTTGGGACGGCGAGATGACGCCTCGCGGTCCAAACCTTCCTGGGAAGCAGACACCGCTGGGTCGAAGGGTTGGTGAAGGAAGCCGCCGAAGAGGCCGGCGAGATGCCGCCCACCACGTCGCGTCATGGCCGCCCTCCGCACGGATATCCCCGACGCCTTGGGGTCCACCAGAACCAGGACGAGGAGGAGCACGGCCCCCAGGCGCGGCGACGCGGCGCACAGTCGGCTCGGCGCGTGGAGCGGCTTGTGGCTTGCACCCGGAAGAGCGGTGCCCCTCAAGGCCGCAGACAAAGCACTTGGTATTGTTGGTGCAGAAGGCGGCGATGTGGTCCGGTTCGAGGCAGTTGTAGCAGAGGCCGCGCATCGCCGGAGGAACCTAGCGTACCCCCCATGTGCGGGATGTGGGGAGGGGCCGAGGCGACTTCCGAGACTCCACGAACGTCCAGCCATCCGCAGCATCCCTGGACAACTCGGCGGCCGAAGGGTGGCGAGGCGTGGCGGCGCCCTTGCCTGGGGAGCCAGAGGAGAACGACGAGCCCGAGGAGAGGGGCGAGCAGGAGCCAGAGAGATCGACGCGGCTGGCCATGGCGAGGAGAGGGTGTCCACCGGGCCCGGAGTGGGCGTCCGGTGTGGGGCTAGGTGGCCGCTGGTGCCGGGTGGCAGCCGGCGCTAGGAGGCCGCGGCGCTAGAGGGAGAGCGTCGCGGCGGCGCTAGGTTTCTCCAAGCCGGCCTTAGTCATATTGAAGTTGGCTAAGCACATGTATATAAGCCGCATGCAACTAATTAAGAGTCCAAGAACGAACTTCTATATAAATATAATATGGATTTCTCACAAGGGAATAATCCAGACTTATCTACAGACTTATCTACTTTTGATTAATCCATATCTACATCAAGTAAGTTAATCTCTTGCAAGGAAAATGCGTCGAGGCCACCATTAGTGCTCGATTGATTCAGCGACTAACATAATCCTCAGCAGCAATTGTTGACCTCAAAAAAGTTCCAGCATGATATAAACCTGCAACTACACAAGGATAAACAAAGAACTACTTGCTATAATAAGCGAACCTGATCTCTCTTAGGAAAACGGTCGACATAGCGATGAGCGCGACGTGCACCAGATGTCAAGGGAAAGTTTGGCAGAATCCTACTCGTTGATAATAGTTAATTAGTTCGTGAACACTTTTCATCAGTTAGCCAAAGTGATGGTATGTTAGTACTTTGCCTTTTATCCCGTTATGCTACAGAGTAAACATGCTGATTAGCTAGTTAACGGAAAAAACAATCTCAACCAAGTTTACTTTAAGTGCATAGCTTCATAAGTTGGGTTTTCCAGTTCGATCGCAAATACAATAAGCATATATGTAGCTTTGGTTGTTTGCTAAGCTGGTCCACTTATGTGTAAACTAACTATACATCTCGAATAATTCTATTTATCAAGAGCTCTAGCTAGTATCCTTTTTGTGACAGTAGGGTCCACCGTGTGATCATATATTCCATTTCCACTTATGTTAAGTCGATTTGGACGGATCGATAATTCGATATAGTGCTGCGTTACAAAGCCAACATGCTCACCGAGTTTATTTTTCCTGATTTTTTAGAAAGAAGGATGCGACTTCCCGGCCTCTGCATCGAGTGATGCACACAGCTATACGCACTTATTAATTCTAACCAGATTTACAAAGTACAATATTGAAAACAAACTGAAATCAACCTCTCGACAACAATGGTCGCTAACACTATGATGGGGGTGACTAACACCAACGCACATCATCTAAAACTGGAGTACCAGTTCAGCTAAACACTCATCGCACACCGATATGTACGTTTTAGTCGCTGCCGCCGTCTTCTACGAACCCATCTTCAGAAAGGATCAACACCATGACCTCGCAAATCCGGTCTGCCGTCGGCATCGCCACGATGCCAGATAGCGCCACCATGCGTGAGTCCATCGACCCGAAATTGAGACCCCGCAGCGCCACGTCGCCGAGACACACCGACATCGACGTGGTAGATGACAACCTCTCCGCCAGCTGACCCCCTCCAGGTAGTTCATTTTCTAAAACAATGCCCTCAAGAGGGTGAAAGATACCATAGGTGACGCCATCCTACGATCTGGAAAACCAGATCTGGAGTTTCCCCGGAACAAAACGGTTGAGGGAGGAGCAACGATGCCTTCAACAAGGTGATGACGCCCGGGGATGCCACCATCGTCGGCTCCAAAAATGGAGCCCGGTTCTCACCGGCCAGCCCGCCCCACTCGCCGTCGATCGACCCAAAAAAGAGTCAATGTCATCTGCCGCGCCATCATCGAGAAGTCGAGGACGTCACACCGTGGTACCCGACAGTACCACATCCAGGCCTCATAGCCGATCCGCCGCCGCCATTGCCAGCCTTGGATCCGCGTGGGAGGGAGCAAGGAGACGAGGAGTGTCCCCGCCGCCCCCGGCGCCGGCCAGACCTTGCCCAACCGCACCCTTTGGCGGCGGCGGAGGGAGGGAAGGTGGATGGAGGAGGGTGGTGGGTGGCGGCGGTTAGGGTTTCCCCCGTCGTCCGCGAGGGGGCGAGAGGGAGGAGGCGTCTTTACGTCTTGACACTAACGTCATTTCTCCTGATGCTCTCAAGAGAATGTAGATCATTTAGTTTTCAGAGCCATTTCCTCCTTTTTTTTCCCGAATAGAACTTAAGGCCCCAACCTCTGCATCATGGCAATGCACACGACCTTATATTAAAATAATTTTAAAAGTAATACAAAGTGACATCTCAATTATTACAATTACGGATCAACTGGGATGGCTACATAGACCGGTCATCTAAACAAAACTCCCTCTTCTCCCATTCGTATCGAAGAAGAAAATAAGTAATTCCCCATGCTACCGTCAACAAAAACCGCGTAGCATTTGCCTTACACGCCGCATATGTTGCTGTCCATTATCGTCCGTGATGGCGACGGCGAGACAAAAAACAAAAACAAAATCAAAGGCGCACTCAGTTTACCAAGACTGTGCACTAGGTGCGTGATCGGTGGGCACGACGGCGTCAAGCTTCTCTTGTTGCAACAAGAAAGTCCTTTCCATTTCCCTCTGAGGGCTTGTTTGGTGGTGAGGGTAGCAAAAACTAGGGTATCAAATCCGCACAGGGGAATTTGATGTGCGCCAGGGATCCCAGGTTCGCATCGGTAAATCCACGTATTCATTTGGTACGATCTCCCCTACCCAACCGTCACGTAGCGTTGTCAACAAAGCCAGCGAGCGAGCACTTGCCGAGCGGGGGTTTCCGCCCCGACTTACAGGGTCGCGGAAATCTCTCCCAGGGTTGGGCCGCGGAATGGCTGGGCTATCTCCCCCTGCAGTCAACCAAATGGTCTGGTTAGACTGCCCCGGGTGAATTCGGCCCGTGGAATCTCGATCCAGGGAAAACGCGTGGATCCGCCCGAGATCCCTTGCTGCCAAATGAGGCCTGAATGGATGTTCGATCCCGGAAACAAGACAGGTCATTTTCCTCCAACATCCCTTTCTCTGGCCGTGGATTCGGGGAATCCGTTGGACTGTTGTGTTGCGCGCATGCCATGGTGCCTGGCCGTGGATCCATGGAGGACCTGATCACCTCCTCGATCACGCCTTTGCGATCGATGCTTTCCTGCAAGCGAACCAAACTGCTGTTGCAACAGCATCTCCTTGCGTCTTCTCACCAGTTGCTCCAGATCACTCCGTTTTGTGTACTTGCTACCACCTGTAATGGACTAATGGCCCGTGCTGCTCATCAAGGCTGATTTTGCGTCATGCATCTGCACCTAAAACAATAATCGATAAATACTTCTGTCCGATCTGATTCTGTGCAATGCGTATCACCTAAGCTGTTGGCATATTACGGAGTATAGACGAAAGAAAATAAAATATCCAACGATCAGTCACTGTAAGCTCAACTGCTCTTTTTTCTACTCCAATCACTGTAACGGTTCTTCAAATGTTTCACTGGAGTTGTTGAGCATGGACACACACACTCGTAGGTGTATAGCAAAATCATGTTGTATAGTTGTGCCAATGAGGTTATTGTGTGAGCTGACACTCTGGTAACTGAATCGACTGTTTTTGAGTTTAAAATAGTCAAGCCTGCCGTCCGATTAGATAGAATAGAAGTTTATGTACATAAGTTCATCGGCAAGGAGCCGAAAGGACAAAGAAAGCAAAACAAAACCAAAAAAGGCGCAAATTAACCTCCTGGATCCTGCGAATGCGCCAAAGCGCGCTGCTGAATCTCTTCCCACACGAGATGGGCCACCGCGTCCGGCTGCAAGGTGGTGTTGCGGAAAATCCGCCTGTTTCGCTCTTTCCAAGTGCCCCGCATGGAGTAAACGAAGGCACCGTTTTCCTCTGGCCTACGCTCCTTTGGGATCCCGGCGATCATGCCATCCCACCAAGCGTCCAAAGCGTGGCCCAAAGGGGGTGGAGCCACCCCGATGTTTCCGTTCCATTTAAAAAAATTCTCCCTAATCTTCGAGACGAAGCTGTAGTCAAGGAGCAAATGTTGCACAGTCTCAGGATGAATCCTACACATCTGGTAACAGCTGAATCGACTGTTTCTAAGCAATAAAATCTGATATGCACACATCTGGTAATTCAGGCGAAGTCCTGTGTCAAGACATGTCTAGGTATCTCAGCCTGATATAACTTGCTCACAACTACCCGCGCTTCCTTCGTTTAGTTCAATTGACCATACGGACATCCGGTCGTGTTCAACAAAAAAAAGTGAAAACTAGACTATGTCTACCTGTATGCGTGTGCACAACGGCCACATCCTCGTCACTGTCACATGTGGCTGCATACAATTTCACCTCGATCTGTAATTTGAACCTTAGGAGATTTTGGGTATTCCGTGAATTTTGATTATCTTGTCAGGATGAGGCCGTGTCAAAACTTCAGAGCTCGTTTAATGGTTTGAATGTTTCATATGGTTGGACTTCGTGGTGAGGATGGTGGGATGTTTGTCAAAAGCAATGACAGAATTTTAAGAAAGTAAAACTTTGCCCCAGCCTGCAATGTGCCACTCTGAAGGGAAAGCATAAAACGGTAGCGGTAATCGCGATATAGGTATATAACATTAAACATATTGCGCTTTGGTTGCATAGAGTGTTAGAGTAGAATAGGCATCATTCTGTCATCAGGATTATGGCATGACGATACGATTCGCGGCACTGCAACTAAGGCCTTACCCATATGGCTAGCAGGGTGATGATATCTGCTATGCCCCCCGCTCGAGTTTGAGACCCGGTGCTCACTCACGGGCACGTGCGCACCATCGACACTTCTGTGCGCTTAAAAACTTAATTCCAATGTCGTAGGGCTCCCTGCTGATCTCTTTAAAAGCTACCTTGATGGCCAAATTTCTGATTGACAGTCTAGCTAATAACGAGGTTCCACAAGAATTTACTTACTAATCACGTTTCAACAATAGTATTAACAATGTCGATACAGAAAAATGCGTGCAGTTTGACATGGAAGTAGCAGTATTCAAGAGGTCAAAATTGTCTTCTCAATGTCTGTCCTCTTGCTGACGGAATCTAAGAAAAACAAGAGATCCAAAGGTGGAATGTGGAAAGTTAGGTGGAATGTCTCCTTATCTAACTAGGTCTTTCACCTTGTTTCTTCCTACATAGGGGAAGGATACGAACAGGTTAAACGGCGACATCATCACCATGAACATTTGGAGCGGTGCGTCGTCGTCTATGTTCATGAGCATCAACACAATAATATTCTACGATTATAATGTGAAGACAGAAAAATTAATCTAAAGGTATCACATCGCCTTGTTCGGCCACATGCAAGTAATATTTTTAGATAAATAGTATATTAACATCGCGGAGATACCAAATATAGTCTGTCTCTGCAACAACGCATTACCCTATCGGCATTACGGATACACACAGCCAAAAAAGAAATAAAATTATAAAAAAGGAAAGTCTCGCTATAGTGATATATTCCTTAAAACAGCAGTGCTAACACTACCAATAAAATACCAGAACTCCGGCAGCTCCATAAGCGACGCCTCTATAAAGGAAACAGTGCACACCGTCATCACCCGATCATTAGATCTTAGGCTTTCACCATAAAGAAAATCCTCGCAATCAAAACAATGCCTTCAACAAGGCCATTGCGAGACACAACCAATTAAGACTAGACCTTTGATATTAACCCGGAGGCATAATACTATGGACTTCTCCCACCCCCGCTTGCAAACCGCTGCTCCAAATCACGAATCACACAACATTTTTATCATCGCTACAAAGATACAAACCACCACTGCTAGTCCTCTCCGATCTCACCTTTCATGACATTCTACGCCAGCACTATGGAACAAAAAAGCGTGCTCCATGGTATTAAGAGCCATCATAGTTTTGAAGTGCTCCCTCTGAAACCAATCGGCCAGATAAAAATATGGATACACATGACTGAATATCACCCGATCGAGCTATCTCCAGACATGGCTCGCCCAGTGGAGATCGTCGGCAGAGCTATCCGGAACACGACTGTCGAACAAGTTCAACAGGGACCGGCATCTGGTTGACCTTCATCTTGGCGCGAGGGGGAACCAAGGACCGCCACCTTTATTCGAACCAAGATGACGATGGGGAGCCAGCCCACCGCCGCCTGACCGGCTGTCGGCACCGCCACAGTGCCAAGCAACTGGTGCTACCAGGCAACCGTTGCAAGTAATATTTACTTCATTCAAATTGCATACATTCTCTCTGCAGTTAGCTGTTATGGCAGTTAGCTGTTATGAAATAGTGAATCCTGTTTCTTTGAACTTCCTACTATACTCTTTCTGATTTAATTTAACCATTTTGAAACCGATCCATTTACTCCAGAGGAGTTGTTGGAATACTTCAGACCGTCTCTTTCCATAGCTGACGTGGGGTTGCCTTTTGACTAGCCCACCGTAAGGCTACCTGGGCCGCGCCAAGCATGGAAAGACTCACATAAGGCCCACTCGGGGTACCACGTATCCTAGTCCAACTCGGTTAGGTCTTGTAACCTGCCATATCTGTACCAACCACCCGAGACCTGCCTACCTATAAAGCCAGGAGGGTGGCTCGTCCGCAAAACAAGAAAGAGACACGCTCATAGCCACCACGACAAACCCTAGCGAGATCGCAATCTCGCCATTGTAATCGCTACTCGCATCATCAATCAGACAAGCAGGAAGTAGGGTGTTATCCTCCGGGAGCCTGAACCTGGGTAAATCCTTGCTTGTCAGCGCTAGTGATCACCAACACCTATCTCCCTCCCCATCAATCAACCCGGGGTGCACAACCCTGGGATTTGCCGAGTTACCACCTCGTCAATTGGCGCCGTCTGTGGGAAAAGCAAAAAAGTGTTGGAATCATGGTCGCTCCGGCTCCATCCGCAATGAAGACTGACGTCCGCGTCGCCAGGGAATCGATCCGCTTCGGCTCCTTCGAGTACGTCCTCCACCCTCCGGCTCGCCGCTCGGTGTACGCCGATCTGGACAGAGGTATACACATCACCTTCGGCTCCGTATGCTGCTTCGCCGACAGTCGCGGAATACTCAGGTCCGCGGCAACCGCGCCACGCGCGGCAGCACCCGCATCGGCGGATCTACCGCCGCCTTCTACCGCGCCCGCGAAGATCGCATCCGTCGCACCCGCAAAGATCGCTCCTGTCGCGCCCGGGAAGATCGCATCCGCGTCGACTGCATCGACAACCTCAGCAACGGCCGCGCGGATCGGGTCTACTACACCAATCTCGATCGCACGGTCGGTCAAATTAAGATCTACCTCAACTACTTCTGCCTCGTCGACTCCGGCTCGCCGCTTCGACTCCCTCCGTCGCACTTCACGGCGTCGATTCCACCCACTACGACATCCACAACTCGCCAAGATCGACATCCACAACTTTTACGGGTCAACCTCGACGTACTCCGCCGCGTCAACTACTTCCGCCGCGTCGACTCCGGTCCGCCGCGTCGACTGCCTCTACGGCACCACTTCGCCGCGTCGACTCAGGTCCGCCGCGTCGACTACCTCTACGGCACCACTTCGCCGCGTCGACTCCGGTCCGCTGCGTCGACTGCCTCTGCGCCACTACTTCGCCGCGTCGACTGCCTCTACGGCACCACTCCGCTGCGTCGACTCCGGTCCGCCGCGTCGACTGCCTCTACGGCACCACTCCGCTGCGTCGACTTCGGTCCGCCGCGTCGACTGCCTCTACGGCACCACCCCGCTGCGTCGACTCCGGTCCGCCGCGTCGACTGCCTCTACGGCACCACTCCGCCGTGTCGACTCCAGTCCGCCGCGCACAAACAAATTCGCCTCGGCCACACCTGATGCTCTCCCGGGTGTTGCGCCGCACATGTCACAAACAAATTCGCCTTGGCCGCCACCCGAAGCACTCGGGGGCTGCGCCGCACAGGTCTAAGTCAAACCTAGGCCGTCACCCGATGCACTCGGGGGCTGTGCCATACAGGTATAACTCGAAAAATCCTTGGCCGCCACCCGAAGCACTCGGAGGCTGCGCCGCACAGGTCTAAGTCAAACCTTGGTCGTCACCCGATGCACTCGGGGGCTGCGCCATACAGGTATAACTCGAAAAATCCTTGGCCGCCACCCGAAGCACTCGGGGGCTGCGCCGCACTGGTCTAATTCAAACCTAGGCCGTCACTCGAACACTCGGGGGCTGCGCCATACAGGTCCAACAAGAAAACCTAGGCCGCACTCGAACACTCGGGGGCTGTGCCATACAGGTCCAACAATGCAGTAGGCCGTTTGGGTGAGAAAATACTCGATATGTTTGTCGAATCCACCAAGTAGGCTGTCAGGCTGAATGAGCACTCAAATAAAAAAGGACAGTGGTTCCATCAGAGAGTTCCTAAAACGTCAATCCCATCGGGAGGGTGTCAGAGATCTCTTTTCGACTGAAAAGTTTTTGAGATTAACCTCAATTACAAGCAATTCGGCTTAATCTCGGGGGCTACTCCCATCGGGAGCACTGTTCGCGCTCCCAATAGACTCAGTCGAAGCATTAACGACTAAAGCATCCTCTGTAAGCCCTCAACGGCCGGAGTCAAATTTCTTTAACTATCGTTTTCAGGAACAAGACATAGTGCCAATCTGAGAACCCGAAACGTCTATTCGGGTGACGAAGAAAGTCGAGTAAGCTCCCGCAGCCGAATCAGATCTACAAGTAAGCCAACAGGCCGAATAGAAGCAAGCTTCACATGAAGAACATGACAAAGTAATTTGATTGCAAAGGTTACTCCCATCGGGAGAGGCCTGTTCGACTGAGAAAATCGAGTTCAAGCTCAAGATCAAGCAATCCAATGACACGTCCAGGAGGAGGAAGTCCTTTGCCCGACGCTGCGCTTCGACCAAGCACTCGGGGGCTACTGACGTGGGGTTGCCTTTCGACTAGCCCACCGTAAGGCTACCTGGGCCGCGCCAAGCATGGAAAGGCCCACAGAAGGCCCACTCGGGGTACCACGTATCCTAGTCCAACTCGGTTAGGTCTTGTAACCTGCCATATCTGTACCAACCGCCCGAGACCTGGCTACCTATAAAGCCAGGAGGGTTGCCCGTCCTAGAGGACACGCTCATAGCCACCACGACAAACCCTAGCGAGATCGCAATCTCGCCATTGTAATCGCTACTCGCATCATCAATCAGACAAGCAGGAAGTAGGGTGTTATCCTCCAGGAGCCTGAACCTGGGTAAATCCTTGCTTGTCAGCCGTAGTGATCACCAACACCTATCTCTTGCCCCATCAATCAACCCGGGGTACACAACCATGGGACTTATCGAGTTAACACTTCGTCAATAGCCCAACCATTCTGGCAGTTAGAAACTGATGACGAACCGAAGCATCATTGGAGTTTTTAGATTTTAATATACGGTCTAATCCCCACGTACGCAATGAGTTCGTTAATAGTAGTTGGTAACACCTTAGATATTGGCGAATGATGTAAATATTATTGAGGAGATGGTTTTCTGCCTTTAGTCCCACCTCGCTAGTGGAAGAAGGCCACACCCAGCTTATAAGGGAGAGCCCCCTCCACCTTTCAGTCCGGGCTTTTGGGATGAAGTGGACTTTCTTCTTATAGTTGGGCTGTGTGCGCGGCCGTGGGCCAGGAAACGTCTGAACACGACGTGAGTGTGTGGAGCTGGGCCCGGGACGCTGACAATTGGTATCAGAGCCAGCACTGCCATGCCTGCTTGGGGGGCTTCCTAGGGGGGTGGGGTGTTAGGTACCAAGCGTTGCCGGTGACTTTAGTCCCACCTCGCTAGTGGAAGGAGGCCACACCCAGCTTATAAGGGAGAGTCCCCTCCACCTTTCAGTCCGGACTTTTAGGATGAAATAGGCTTTCTTCTTATAGTTAGGCTGTGTGTGTGGTCGTGGGTCAGGAAACGTCTAAACACGACATGAGTGTGTGGAGTTAGACCCGGGACGCTGACACCTGGTATGGACAGAATCAGTAAACTGGGACGCCGACATACCCGCCCGTTAGGGCATGTACATTAGTTAGTTGAGACGGTGGGTGTCTGTACCGCTTTTCCACATCACGTATAGACCGCCCAGGAGACGACGTATACAATGGTAAGTCTATTGGTCTGTCTCTATTACCAGCAGATTTTGCGGGAAAGAGAACAACGGGAACTGGGCCATACGCGATGCTGACTACCCACGATTTGCCAAAAACTCGAACAACGAGAACTGGGCCGTCGGTAGACAGTGATTCTCACGGCTGTAGATCGACTGCATTTCTATAGACAGACCCTCTCTCTTTCCTATTTCTCTTTCGTGCACATAATCTGGATTGACTTACACACTGCTGAGTGGACATCGTTGTACATGTCCTTAATTTGATCGATAAACGCAGAAAACCATCTCCTCAATAATATTTACATCATTCGCCAATATTAAGGTGTTACCAACTACTATTAACGAACTCATTGCGTACGTGGGGATTAGACCATATATAAAATCTAAAAACTCCAATGATGCTTCAGTTCGTCATAAGTTTCTAACTGCCGGAATGGTTGGACTATGGAAAGAGACGATTGACTTTATCGGTCTGAAGTATTCCAACAACTCCTCTGGAGTAGATGGATCGGTTTCAAAATGGTTACATTAAATCAGAAAGAGTATAGTAGGAAGTTCAGAAAAACAGGATTCACTATTTCATAACAGCTAACTCGTACACATCATCATATTTCCTACGTGAATTGACTTACAAACTGCTGAGTGGACACCGTTGTACATACCCTTAATTACAACTAAGCCCAATTGTCAATAGTCTGAAGAAACCCAACAAGCGAAACCCAAGTCGAAAACTTCTACCATAGATAGACATAGTCGGTTATACTCTCCATATATGTAATCCTAGTCGGTTACTATCTGAGATCTGTACCTCTATATAAAAGACAGGAGGGTGGCCGATCAAGGACACGCCCAATCAGAGCCACAAACCCTAGCAAGATCGACATCTTGCTACACCCTTGTACTCACCACATATTCTCAATCAATAACAGACAGGTAGAAAGTAGGCGTGTTACCTTAGTCGAGAGCCCTGAATCTGGTTAACTCCCGCTTGTCAGCCGACGAATCTACCAACACTACGCGTTCTCTAACTCATAACTCTTACCCTAGCCTAGTAACCATGGGTATTGATGGGGGCATCCCTCATCACAATATATTCATGTTATTTACTTTTCAACCAATTTTTCATTTCACCTATTTTTTAGCATCAAATACACAAAAAATTACGTCAAAATAATTTAACCTTTCGATAATTGTGATATGTTGTATATTTCTATAAAACTAACAGCATCAATTTTCTATCTTAACATGTAAGTTATCCACATCATCCATTCTCTTAGCCAACCAAATATCCATATATCCATGTCATTTACTTTTCGCTATCCAATTTTTCATGTCACTTATTTTTATCATTAAAAAATCATGTTAAATAATTTAAACTTTCAATAATTACATATGTTGTATATTTCCGTAAACGAATTCATATTCGTAGTCTTACATCCCTTTTTATATGTATAGAAAAGAAAATAAAAAAATCATGCCGCAAAACTGCGGGTTTTGTCTCTAGTATGCATATCACGCCATGACAAGATGTCAGCTAGCCAGAGACTCCGATGCTCTACTAGCCAAGGGACAAGATGCATGATGAGAGGCGCACGTCGCGGCCTCATGTGTCAATCTCGGCGTTTGCTACTTTGTTTGGCTCCCGTACCCAGGCCAGGAGAGATTGATTGATAGAGCCCCTGGCCGTCATCATCAGTTCATTCTCTCAAAAGGAATCGGTTGAAGTTTCAAAAAAAAAGGAATCGGTTGCATACATATCTTTGCTTCCCGGGAGGAGGAAACTGCCATCGACAAGAAGGAAGGAACATATGGGTGGGTGGGTGCACGTCACGTCCCTATCCATCGATCCCAACAGAACGCCTTGCCGCGCATCTCCCCGCATACCCAATCGCCATACGTGTGGTTTGATTGAGTTGAGTGCCAACCTCAACGTACTCTAGTGCTACCCACTTGGTTGAGCAAGGAATACGGCCTCACATGTGGAAAGAGTCTTTTGAGTTTTGACTACCGAGCACCAATAATCTACTAGTAGTTCTTTTTTATAAAAATCTAAAACGATATTCATGAGTTTGAAAAAAATCCGGATGCAACCGATAATGTATCTCACAAACGTGTAAAAAGAAAAAAAATACAAACTTTATAGATTTGGAGAATCGAAATTATGCATATTCTACGCCACATTTTTGTCATTTCGTATAGCTCAGAATAAAAAGTATTTAAAGCCGTGAATACACCATTGGCTTAATTAGGAATTATTTTCTCATTTTTTGAAACTTGTATTTTTTATTAGAAAACACAAGAATGAATAGGGAGCATCAAAACTCCTCTCGATAGTTTTTTTAAAAGCATGTAACTATTTTCAAATTGATGAATTTCGATCAGTTAGATGAACGGTGTGAATCCTGGGAGAGAGAAACAAAATCAACTATAAGTCACATCTGTACTGTATATCTTGATCTCAAAGTTAAACTTTGGGTATCAATTCCATTTTTCAGTATTGCTTAAAGAAAACCTTTTTTAGTAACTATTAAACTGGTATGTTGTTTCTTTAGGCTGGTATATTATTCCATCACTTTATTCACACTCCATAAAATGCTTATGATTCGTATTATTACCGCTAAACGTGATACCTGTAAAATCCCAACCGGTTACCGCACTAATTTGAAAACTAAAAAAAACAAAAAACAAAATTTGTTCTATGTTTGAACAATTACCACGGGTTCTCACTAAAATTTAAGTTTTGGAAAAATCAGAATTCCACCGAGTACGACCATTTACTGAGGATACTCACGGATGTCCGGTTACACGACGGAATCAGATTTCCCGACCGGTAACCAAAACTTCCCTTAATAAACACTATGCTTTTGATAAGATATTTTTGCGTTTTGTCTTTTGACTGTGAATTATGCCAAAGGATCTTGATTGAGTAGGACTGGGTTTATACGATGAGTCGAGACCAGTTAACTGCACTTGGGCAAAACCTTACTAGTCTTCAATCAGGTTTCGAGTCCTTGGGGTCGAGTCTGGAACATACTGGACATACTCGCCTCAGGTCAGTCGATGGACTTACTGGTATCGTTCTACAGTTTCAATTTGCTACCCAGCGTGTCCGCCGGGATTTTCATCGTATCTGTTGATATGGAAAATATCAAGGATTTTAACACTGCTGGAGTGATCCTCGACCCGTTTTGACTGATCGATGGGTCTTAGCTGTGCATTTCCTGTATGCAGCATCTGAGACATCATAGACTGATTTTTACTCGGGAATCTTTATATTTTTGTGCTTTCAAATGTTGAATTTAGTCTTTATATCGACTAAATGCCTTTATGCTTTTGATTCTATCAGGTGCACGACCGTGCTTCCGATGGGAGTAGCCCCCGCAATTATGCTTTATTGCTTGTAATAGCGGATAATCTCAATTTTTGTTTTTATGTTAGTCGTAGACTTTTACTCTCTCCCGATGGGAGTTTCCACTCGACCATTTTCTATGCATATGCTTTGTTGTTTCTTTCAGTTGCAAGGGATTCTCCTCATGCCAGTCGCAAATAACATCGCCTTTTGGTTTTGTGTGTTTTGGCTCGTCTGTCAGGCGAATGATGTCATGTGGACACTCTTGGCGTGCGAATAACACTTTGATGGGACGTGACGTGGTGGGCCCATCCCTTTGACCGTGGTGGACACCGGTTCAGTTCTGATTTGACCTGGTGTGGCGAGATTTTCGCAGGCATGATGATGGTCTCCTTGGTTTGCACGCGTAGTGGGTGGCGTGGCCTGTGACGATTGCCCTCCGATTACGCCACGTGTCGTGGTAGTTTTGCTCGAACGGCTGTGATGAATTCTTTTCTTACTGTAAATACGGGTTCCTCCGCTATGGATTAATTTACCCTGTCATTTTTCCCTTGCTTTCCTTTGCTTCATCTTCTTCCTTGCGCGCGTGCTTGCTCTGCTCCTACTTTTTGCATCCCGTCGATCTTCTCTTTGCGCACATTCGTCCTTCCATTGTTTTTGCACCCACTCCTATTATGGCACCCAAAAAGGGTTCTGCTGCGTCTGCCTCCACTGCTGCGGCCGCGACCGGAAAGAAGAGTAAGGAGCCGGCTGCTGCCACCGTTCCCGCCGCGCTCAAGAAGGAGTCTGGCGGCTGGTCTTCGTCGACCATGCCGGAGAAAAAGCTGGCACTCCTCCGCAAGGATGGCCTGCTTCCTCCAGCTGAAGAACTTGCCGCCCGCTCTCCGGGTAAGGAGAACCTCCCCATGCCACTCCTCGACGAGCGGGTATGTTTTGCCGAGTTCCTCCCTCGTGGTTTTGGTTTCCCGCTACACGATTTCGTGCGCGGTCTTTTGTATGCCTATGGGATACATATCCATGATCTGGTCCCCAATGGTATCTTGCACATTGCCTGTTTTATGGTGATGTGCGAGTGCTTTTTGGGGATATCCCCGACCTGGGCACTATGGAAATCTATCTTCCTGGTGCGTCCCATGGCCCGCAATGGTCGTGTGAACCCAGTCGGTGACGTCAGCTTCCAGGTCAAGATCGGCTGCAAGTACTTCAGCTTGAAGGCAGTCGACTCTGCTCAAGGGTGGAGGACCAAGTGGTTTTACGTCCCTGTGAGTCAGGTGGTCCTTACGGCCTTTTTGACTGGAGCCACCCCTGAGAAAACGAAGGCATGGGGGCATGTTCTCTCGCCAGCTGAAGAGCAAGAAGCTGCCCCCCTTTTGAAGAAGGTCGAAAGGCTGTTGAGTACCGTTTCAGGTATTTAGCTGATCTCCACCTTCCTGAAACGTCGTGTGTGTCCACTCCAGCAGCGTGCTCACCCAATGTAGGAGTACGAGGGCGCACATGACGTCACCATGATGAGCGTTGTGGAGCTATCGGCTAATGAGCTCGACACCCTTGTGAAGTCGATAACCAGCTTCAAACCTGAAGTCGTTATCGACTACACATTCTCCACCGCTCCTTTTAGTTTGGAGGATCTCCTTCCCGAAATAAGTACTACTTTTACTGTGCACATATGCTTTTCTCGAGTAGTATATGTTATTTATGATTACCCGTTCTTCTTTTGCTTTGCTTTTTGTAGGGGCATTCGATCTGCGTCATCGCTCCCTCCCCTTCCTGATGTTGGTCTTGTCGAGGAAACGGCTGTGCTGAAGGAAGGAGAGAAGTCCATGGACTCCTTGCCTGAAGCCAACTCCTCCTCTTCGGAAAAATCTGAAGTGGATGGAAAAGGTGTAGGGCAGCCAGAGGTTGAGCCTGACGCTGAACCTGTCCTCAAGCGTCATCGTCTGCGACATGCGGGTGCGGACGAGGAGATGGCAAACTCTGGCGCATCTTCACCTGTGCGGGATGTGCCACCTCTGGCCCAACGGTCACCACCGCCCTCTACTCGCCAGTCTGGCTTCGAAGGTCCTCGCTTTGACGATGACTTGTCTTCAGATGAGCACAAGCAGAGGTAACTTCTGTCGACTGTATATAGATGTGCTTCATCCGTTGTTCTGCTTATGCTACTCTTCTGATTTTTGTCTCTCTTCTGTCTTTTCCATTTTAGCGATGACCGGGTGTCCAGTCCTCCAGCTACTCCAGCGACGACTGCGACTGCTTCTCCTGCTGCGAAGCTGGCAGTCATCCCCTCTCTGAATGTTGTTCTTGCGCTAGAGGTCCTAGCGCCGACTACTGCCGCTTTGTGTTATTTTGAGCTTTGTGTGTGATATGCGTGTTTGTGTTTGCAGCCGGCCATGAGCGGCCTTGCTGCTTTTGGCCAGGCCTTTGCGCAGTCGAAGGAGGAGCGAGGTGCTCTCCGCTCTCGACTGGACGAGCTAAGCCGTAAGTACTTGCTTTCCCTTGTATGCGCCTTTGTTTTTCTGATATTTTTTGTTTTGCGACTGAGTTTATCTGTTTTGCTCAGGGGATAAGAATGCTCTTGCGACCCGGCTGGCTGATGCGGAGAAGGCCCTCTCCCACCAGCAGTCGATTGCCAAAAAGGAGCTCGATGAGGCTCGCGCTTCTCTTCTTGCTTTTGAGGAAGAGCGTGCCAAGCGACTGCTTGATTTTGTGCATTCTCTTGAAGGTAAAGACAATATGCTTCTCTTGTGCGAGTTTGCCTTTCCCTTTTCATTTGCCAGTGTGAATTCTGATTTTTGTTTTGTAGGCCCTTCTTCTAGCTCCGGTGGTGCAGCGAGTGATATTTTGTCACTTGACCAAGCTATTGACCAAGTTGGAGTGGCCATACATCATGCCAATAGTTCTCTGGAGACTTCAACCCAGACTCTTGGTGCTGTTTTCAAGGAGGTGCTGTCGTCCGTCGAAGCTCCTTCGATTATCGCGGAGTATGCTGCGCAGCTGGGCCCAAAGTCGAAGAATTTGAAGGCTTTGGCGCAGGAGCTGACGGTATGCGGCTCAGAATCCACCCTCAAGCTTCTTCTAGGTCAGGGCGTGGCTGCCGACTACGAATCCCTCCTATCTGATTTCCCTAAGAAGTCAGACGGGAAACCTTCAAGTTTGAAGAAGATAGGGCCGCGCGTATCCACCCTTGCTAAGACTAGCATTGCGACTATGGAGCGCCACTCGGCAGCCGTTGCCGCTGCTTGTAGGGATGGGTCCGAATCCGTTGCCCAGTCTTAGGCAGTGTGTTCTTGGAAATTTTTATTATTTTGTAATATGTGATGTGCACTTTGCCATTATGAACATCTTTTGTAAATATTGCTTTTGTGGGTCCTTGCTTGTGTGTTTATGTTCCCTTTGCATTATGCTTCTCTCGTCTGAGATCTTATGATTGTGTCTCAGTCGAGCAATTCTGCTTCCTAGAAGGATATTTGTCCGGGAGATGATGCTCGCTCGTCTGCCCAGTTGAAGATTGATGCCAGGGTTCTGGATTATGCAAAGAAGAAGGTTGTTCGTCTGGAGCAGGAGTTAAAAGCAGCTCATGCTGAAATAAAAACTCTTAAGGAGAGGCCTTCCCTCTCCACTCAGAGGGAAGTGTATATTCTCGGGGAGATGGATGAATCGAACATGCAGCTTGATTGTATAAAACATGTCGACTGGTTTTTTGCGTATATGCGTGTTCCCTTTGATGCCTTTCGTCTGATCTCTTTGTCATGCCTGCAGTTTTTGTAGATGATTCCAAAGCCGAGGCTGCTCGTGTGGCGGATCGTTTGGATGGCGCGAATATGGACGTTGTCATCGGTCCTCAGCACTTCTGGCTTGATAAGTATCATGCCATTATACTTGCTACTCTGAAGGATCACGTGTGGCGTGGCGCCATTCTGCTCGAGCGTTGTAGGGCAACACTTATGCGAGTGAATCATTATTTGTTCTTTAAAGGTCCACAACCTCAAAGGATTCATGCGTTACTTGATTTGTTTCGTGCTGCTGAGCCAATCTGAGAGGCTGTGACCCGGCGAGTTATCCTTGGTGCCAACGCAACGTTTGCATATATGCGGAGCGAAGACTCTGGGCGTGCCTCTTCCTCTTCATCTTGATCAGAGCTTCGGCTGAAAAGCAAAGATTTGGAGCGAACTCTTGCTACTGCTGAAAGGTTGATAGGTCGAGTGCACAAGCAACTAATCGACTCCAACCTGCCATTGAAGGATGAGGAAGCCTAGTTTTTTGCTTTGATAGGCCTTCAACCCGTATGGGTGTAAATGATGTATAGTATATGGATCCGGCCCCCGAGTGTATCGAGTGGGGCTTTGTTTGTGAAATATGTATGCTCTGATTTTATGGTAGAATGAAATGATAGAAACCTTGTTTATGATCCATCCTCCGCGATTATTGAGTGTCTGCTATGTGTTTTGTGATCAAGTCGCAGCCCCCGAGCGTGTCGAGTGGTTGCTTTTTTGTTATGCATAAGTTTTAGCCTTCGTAGTTCCCATAGCGTTCGGGCTATTTGCTTGTATTCTGAACAATGCGCAACCTCCGAGCATATCGAGTGGGGTTTTATTTTTCGTTGTAACGATATTATGCAAGAAGAATATGGACAAAAATTTCTCTTTATAAATATTGACTAGCAAGCCGCGTCATTAAAAGCCTCCAGTCCCCTTAGGTACCCTGGTAAGGAAAAGAGCGCGTCTGAAACCTGCTGGTCTTTTTGATACATAAGCTTTTACTACATCAATTGGATGTGTTTGCTAAATATTGGTGACCTTAGATGGTCACGTTGTTCGAGCTGTATGTTGCTTCTTGCTGCTGTTCGTGATGGCACTATATGTCTCGTTGATGAAGCTTCGAGTGGCGGGGGTGCATTTGTGTCCTGCTCCTCTGGCTTGTGCTTGCTATTTGATGTTTATGATGATGCAGTTTGGGATCTCTTGATTGAAGATAGTAGTGATATACTTTGTAGTTACCGTCGTGTTCTTGCTTGGCATCACCCTGATTGTAGTTGTAATTGCCCCGAGTGGAGGATCATCTTTGTCTGGCTTCTTGCTGAGGACTGCTATTGCTCGAGTGGTCTACGGGTGCCATCTTTTGATTGACCTGTAATTTACTCGCCTGAAGAATACACCTGGTGGTATTCGCGCCTTTGCTGCCCCAATGTTGGCCAACCTACTTGCTTGTGTGTTGCAGGTGCGTGCTACAAGGTGTAGTTCACAACTGCGGAATCTTCTTTGCAATGTGTCGAAGTAGTCTTGATACCTGGCCAGTTTGTCCATCTTTGTCCTTCTTGCTCCTGCCAGGTTTTGTGTGATTATGCACAAGTTTCCTCGAATGACAATGTCTTGTGCTCCTGATGCTTTGGCTAGTCGCACGCCTTTGGAACATGCCTTCATAATCCACCGAACCAACTTGGATGGAGATGGGAAGCTTATCTGTAGGACATAATTCACTCGCTCCCTATTGGGTGTTATGAGTATCATACCTGCGCTTGCGCCTCTGCCCCCTTTTGATCCATCAAAGTATATTGTACGGGTGTTGGCGGTGCTGGGTTCTCCATTTAATTGTGCGTTTTCCTCTTCTGCTGGCTCGACTGTCCATATGACATTTACTTCATGTACTGTAGCTGCGACTGCCTGTTTCTTAGGCTCTGGCTCCATTGTGGTTTCTCTCTCGAGCGGTAGCCCATCGAGAAGTTGTTCTGTTCCGAATGCCTCTGAGATTTTGCAGAAAGTCTCTGTCGCAGGCATCTAATTTCCGAAAGTTTCCATTGACTGTGATTACCCCTTTTGGTCCTGGCATTTTGAGTTTAAGATATGCGTAATGTGGTACGGCCATGAATCTTGTGAATGCCGGTCGCCCAACTATGGCGTGGTATTGTGACTTCCAGTCGACGACTTCGAAGTTGATCAACTCGCTCCTGAAGTGTGTTGCATCCCCGAACGTGACGTCGAGTTGGATTTTTCCTTCGGGTCTTATGGCTTTACCGGGCATAATACCGTAGAAAGTATTTGTAGACTGTGATAGATTTTCGAATGGCATGTTCATCCTACGAAGTGTGTCGACGAATATTATGTGGACGCCGCTGCCTCCGTCCATGAATATTTTTGTCATTGCGTACCCTCTAATTTGAGCTTCGAGTACTAAAGCGGCGTGTCCCGACCAATAGATGGATGTCAGGTGATCTTCTTGATTGAAGGCAATTGTCGTTTCCGATCCTTACAGAAATTCAGGTACGGTGGGTGGTGCGAGCACTGCCATATTGGCGTATCAGGTGTGGCGGTTTTGTTGCCTATTAGAAGGACACCCCTTTTGGATCATGTACACCTGCCCCGTGGGTTGTGGATATTGGTTGTCCACGTTGTGTGGTATGTGATGTATGGTGCCTGCCATTTGGTTACTTGTTTCGTGTGGTGGTGGAGGCGGTAGGGCCGCGACTGGTTGTGATGGTACTGTGTATGTTGATGGAGCATTTGTTGGCTGGTCCCTCCTTAGACGCTTCTTTTATCAATTGCCTCTCGGGAGCATCAACATAAAAGATTGCATAAAACAAAAATTCCCAAGGCGATCGAGTGCAGAAAACAAAAAATTTCCATTTAATTCTGATACCACTGAAGGGGGTCGCATGCAGATACGGCTTGTACCGTATCTGTGGCTGGCGGGTGTTTGTCTCTCTCTCTTTAGTTGGTCTTGCAATTTCAATGGAGGGCCCGAAAGGGATGCTTAAATATGCAATTATTGGATCGTTGTTGTGGTCATAAGTTCGTAGGTATGAAGCGGTTCTATTTACGACAGCCACAACCACGTAAAATATGCAAAAGATAAAGTAGAAGCGTCTAACTTTATTTTGCAGGGGCTATGTGATATGGTCAAGGTAGGTTTATTAAATTTTTTATGAACTGCTGGCACCAAGAAGACCATGGCACGATGGACTATATCACATTGCATTACATTTGATGTTTTGTGTACATCTTATATTGTGTGATTATATATATTAGTATATACTCCCTCCGTTCCGAAATGTATGACGTTAAGCGATTCGTAATACAACTTCCGTCACGTTACGAGTTTTTCGGTGTTTCCCCTTTTGCCCCTCCGCGCAGACACCCGCATCTCTCGCTCTCGCCCTCTCGCTCTCCCTCTCTCTCCCTTCCAGTTCCGGCAACTCGCCGTCTCTCCCATCGTCGTACTCCCCCTCTCTCTCCCTCCCGGCACCTCGCCGTCCTCTCCCGTCGCCGTACTCTCCCTCTCTCTCCCTTCGTCAACATATCCCTCTCTCTCCCGTCGTCTACCTCTCCCTCTCTTTTCCCTTTCCTCTTGGCCCCCGCCTGCGGCAGAGTCAAAGATCCAATTTTTATGCGCCGGCAAGGTGTTTCTGGGCGAGTAGGCGGTGGATCTGCGTGGTGCGGCTCTGGATCTGCTTGCGCCGACTGAACGACGAAGCTGAAGTGGTGCCAGAGCAGCGTAGCGGTGGAGGAACGAGCTTCTCTACCACGAGCCCGACCTCCAGCAGCCTCCTGCTCTCTCTCTCTCTCTCTCTCTCTCTCTCTCCGGTGAGTTGCTAGTGGGATTAGTGTAGCTTCTTTGATCTTGTGTAAGACTCCAGCCGTCTCTGCTGCGCACGCATCTCCGGCGTTCTTCTTCTCCTCCGTCCTCGAGCCGGTCGCTCCTGAGCAGCCCATTGCGGGAGGATAGCGAACCGCATCTCGCGGCCCAGATCCCGTCGACCCCGAGCGCGGCGGCGCGTGGTCAGCAGCGGAGCTCCATGACCGTTGCCGAGCCGCCCTCTGGCCTGCTTCTCCCGACCTCCCGACCTGTGCAGATGGTCGTCTCAGGCTAAGTGAATGATATTACTCCTTGTGGTCATGTGCTTTGTGTTCCCTCTTGCTAGCTGCTTTGTGTTCATCAGTGGAGTATCTGATTTTGTGTTCCTGTGCTTTGTGTTCCCTCTTGCTAGCTGCTCCAGATTGATGCTGAAAACAATTGCTAGCTGCTGAAAATTGTTGTATGCTAACAATGAATCCTACTGCTATCTCTTACAGCTTCTGTAGCTTTAATAAGAAGGTGATCTGGAGGGGCAGTGCTACACAAGCAGTAGCAGTACACAAAGTTTATAGAGGAGTAAAACAAATCATGTCCTCTCTCCTGAATAAGAAGGTGGTTTGTTTTCAACTTTGTCTCCCTGGTGCTAGCGCCTTTTTTGTTCAATTCGATCAATCAATCAAACTTGATCTCTTTGTTCACCAGTAACAAAACAAATCATCTGCTCTGAATACAAACGTACTGTTAATTCTCTGTGTAAAACTTTGTGTACTGCTACTGCTTGTGTAGCACTGCTACTGCTTTGTGTACTGCTACTGCTTGTGTAGCACTGCTACTGCTTGTGTAGCACTGCTACTACTGAATACAGACACCAATTTTGCAGTAGCCATACATTACAAAAAAAAAATCCAGTAGCCATAGCACATAAAGCTTGCTTGCATTGCAAGGATTGCTTGTACTCCTAATGACATACAGTAACACACACATATTGCTTGCACTGTTTGGAGATGATTTCCAGTAGCAACAAATACACATAGCACATACATACACCAATTTTGCACTAGCCATACATTACAAACAAGTTCTTGTACTCCCTTCTCTTCTCTTTTTTAAAATACAGTAGCAAGACTAATTAGTTTCAGCAAGTTACTACTGTACTTGTGCCAACACTGCTAGCAGCAGTAGAAAGTGATGTGCATGCACTGCTTGTTGCAGCTTCCCCTCTTTCTCTGCCTAGCACCTGTAGGGCATGAGCATAGACTTCTGCGGGACATTGTAGCCTTAGAGGCAGCCGCCCAATTCTTTCCAGCCTGTCTTTATTAATATGCGGTATTTTGTAGCCATTTCCTCCACCATTGTTCATGATTTCTATCATGCAGCACTGCAGGGTTATAAAAATCTTGTTGAGCTTAGATGAATCATATCCCTCGAACTCTTCCATAACTCCTTTAATTAGATCTTGAAGCGTTCTTGGGCTTCTACAATCTGTTAGAGATTGTATGGAGTTGAAGAACCCAAGATCGAGAACATTGATATCTGGGCTGCAAGCTGGCTGCTGAATCAGTCGGATATCGAGTCCCGTCTTAGCCACAGCTGCCATGAACTCTGGGTCGTTAGGTAAAATGTGAGGCCGGGCATTGTCTTGTTGGATAAAAATCACTTCTCCGGCTTCTTTATCAGGCCAGGCTGCTACTATTGCGGGCAAAACCTTGTCAATAATGAACTCTCGCATCACTTCCCGATTTACTTTTATTGCCTTAGTCTCTAATGTTCCTTTAGGCCTGTTTTCACTCCTCCTAGCTGCTGGTACTTCTTTAACAAAAGGCCAGCAGCCAATCTTTCCGGAAAAAGTTTCATTTCCGGCATTGTCAAATCTAGGCCTAGCTACAGCCGTGAGGAACATGACCTTCCCGATGTTGTTTTTGTTTGTAATTTGTCTTGTAGGCTCTTCTTCCTCGGGTAGGAGATAATATTTCTTGTTTTCTTTAGTCATGTTAAAGAATTTTTCATCAATGTGCACAATCTTGCGCATCTTGGTGAACCACGGTCTTGGATATGCTTTAGTTTCCTCATCGATCATTGAGACGCAAAATTCCACTCTCGTCTTCTTATGCTTCTCCGTTAGGGCTGGCTTCACGGTATTGGAGACCCTCTTTATTTCTTGCATCACAACCTTCCGGAACAATGTAGTGGGGCTGCATCCTAGCTGCCAAGACAATTCCCGTATAGTAGACCGGTTGTTCAGTGGGATGGTTGGGATTAGAGCTAGATTAATATAAGTTGGCTTCCTTCCGCACCTGCCTTTTCTTTTGTTTGAGACATCGACCTCCAAACCGTTTGCTATTTGTCGCATGGCAGTCTTCCAAATCCGTTGGATTGCCTGTATATCTGCTTCAAAAAATGCAGCAACCTTTTTCTTGTCATTTCTTTTAAACTTCCCACCATTGCTCATGCAAAGAAAATGCATTGCCACATAGGCAGCATATTTCTGTTGGTCAGTAAGTAACTTTCTTGTCCTCTTTGCTTGCTGCACACCTACAACAAGAAAGAAAACAAAAATATACTGTACTGAAACTTGTTGAACAGAATGAACTTGTTAAAATTTGCAAATATCAGTACTGCTACTATTGCTTTCTTGTTCTTTCTTGCAGTAGATAAAGCTTGCAAGTATAGCTTGGAGTGCTTAACTGAACCTAAACTACCACTTGCTGTAGCACAAAGCTACTCAGACTGCTTGTGTTAACTGAACCTAAACTACCACTTGCATTATGCTTGCTAGCAGCACTAGCAAGTGATGTGTTTCCTCACTATTTACTTTACTCAAGTCCATCTGCTACTGCTACTCGAGGATACACAATTCTTTTATGCTCAATTTCTGCTATAACAACTTAACTATACCTGCATTTTCAACAAATTGGATCCATTTCATCTTGATCTTGATCCATTTCGTCTTGATCCATTTCATCTTGATCTTGATCCATTTCGTTTTGATCAATTTCAGGTTCTATGTGTTGATCAACTCCAGGTCCAATATCTTGATCCATTTCGTCTCCTGCTTCTACAGGTAGAGTGGAGTTCAAGTCTGGGAGCACCATGTTCTCCAGGCAGCCGCTACTCCTTTCTCAAGTCAGGTGAGTTTCTTGAGTGACTTGATCGATTTGATGTTGCGCGCCTTGTGATTTCCTAGTGACTTGATCGATCTGATGATTTGCCTTGTGATTTCCTTGATGACTTGATCTGATGATTTGCTTTGGCTTGGTCGAGCAGGTTTTACGAGCAAGCTTCCGCTGAGAGGATCTGCACCTGGGCGCTGCCTTGCAGCTTGTGATGGACCAGGGAGCGAGATATCACTAGGAGCTGTCGAGGCCCTGAGAGGGAGGGTGAGGATCTGCACCTGGGCGCTGCGTGCAGCTTGTGATGGACCTGGGAGGAGCTGCCGCTGGGAGGATGGTGTGAAGGAGCTGCCACTGGGAGGTGGGTGGGAAGGACCTACTGCTGGGAGGAGGGTTGGGATCTGCGGATCTACACTTGGGCGCTGTCCAGCCCCCCTCCAGCGATCTGCACAAGGAGGATCTGGCCAGGCAACGAGATCCAGCGAGGCGAACCGAGCCGAGGAGGAAGACGCTCGATTCAAATCTGTTAGTTTCGCTGGGCAAAACGTTTTCCCCTGCGGGATGGCATTATTTGTAAATTCAGGGTTGATGTATGGGCAAACAAGTCATTTGGCCGATTTTGGGGGTTTGTCTGAGAATCCTTTAACGTCTTAGATTTCGGAACGGAGGGAGTATTAGTTACGTGAGGGTAATTATATAAGATGATCCCTTCAAAAATACCACTAGTGTTATTCCTCCAACGAGCACCACCAAGAAAGTTCTACGTTATGAGGCAGGCCGTGACGATCGGGTGTCAGACATATCATCATTCGCATACGGTGGGTGTAAGCCATGTTGAACTAGCGTTACATGGAGTTTATAGTGGTGAGCCTAGCATATGCAGATATGGCCTCGGAACACGGAGTCCGAAAGGTCGTGCATGAGTCACAAAAATTGGTGTGACGGATAATTGTCTACCCTTGAAATTTTTCTACCGGTTCTGACGATGAGGGGTGGTGCAATGGATGGGGGTCGTGTAATCGCTTAAACGACCAGGAGGGATGTTCGTTTAAGTGGGAGTTATGTTAGTTATTTTCTAAAAATACTATAACTCAAAATTATTATGAACAAAGTCTTATGTTGTTGCAAATTCCATTGTAGATTTCTCACCCCTCCTTTAACCTAGCCCTGTTCCTTGAGAAAGAGAAGCTTAAGACCGATGGGTCTAACTTCGTGTCCTGGTTCCGCGACCTGAAGTCCATTCTTGAAACCCCATAGGGTGGCCTACGTCATTGAGGCCGCCATAGGTGACCCTCCCGCAGATTAAGCCTCTGAGGATGAGAAGAAGGTCTTCCAGACCAGATCGGAGGATTCTTCCTTTGTCCAGAGTGGCATGCTCTACGCCATGGAAGCCGACCTGCAGAAGCGTTTTGAGAAGATGAGCGCCTTTGAGATTATTTTTGATCTCAAGGCTGTCTTTGCGCCGCAGGCTAAGGCTGGGAGATATGAAGCTTCTGAGCTTTTCTTCTCGGCCAAGATGGAGGAGCATAGCAGTGTGAGTGAGCACGTGGTCAAGATGTCTGGCTACGTTCAACGCCTGAATGCTCTGGAATGCAAGACTCCCGATGAGCTGGCGATTGATAGGGTGCTGCAATCGGTACCCCCTAGCTACGTCATGAACTACAACGTGCAGGGCATGGCTAAGTCCCTGGGTGAAGTGTTCGTGATGCTCAAGACTGCTGAGGTGGAGATCAAGCAGGAGCACACGCTGTTGATGGTCAACAAGACCGTCAATTTTAAGAAATCCGGTGGCAAGGGAAAACAGAGCTGGAAGTCCAGGAGGGAGGGCAAACTGGTTGCCAAGCCCTAGACTAACAAATCTGGTCCCAGAGCTGGCGTGGAGTGCTTCTACTGCAAGAAAAAAGGTCACTGGAAGCGCAACTGCCCCAAGTACCTGGAGGATAGGAAAGCTGGCAAGATGGTCGACAAAGAGCAAGGTATATTTGATATACATGTTATTGCTGTGTACCTTACATCCACCCGTAGCAACACTTGGGTATTTGATACTGGTTCTGATACTGGTTTTAAATAAGTGTTAGTTTGTACCATCGTTGAGTGTAAACATTATAAGTGGGTCTTGCCTGTTACAAGACGGTTATTCATTTAAATCAGTATCAAGCAGTTGTGCTATTTATATGAATGATATCTTTTATGTTGATATTCCCGAGAGTAATGGTTTATTCTTGTTGAATCTTGATCGTCGTACTCACATCCATAACATAGAAGCCAAACAGGTCAAGTGTAGTGATGATATCGCCATGTATATGTGGCATTGCCGTCTTGGTCATATTGGTATAAAGCGCATGAAGAAATTCCACTCCGATGGACTTTTGGACTCGTTGGATTTTGGATCACTCGATACATGCGAACAATGCCTTATGGGCAAAATGACCAGGACACCGTTCAAAGGTTTCGTTGAACGGGCGTCGGATTTATTGGGGATCATACATACAAATGTGTGTGGACCAATGAGCGTTTCGACACGCAATGGTTATCGTTACTTCGTCACCTTAACTGATGACTTGAGTAGATACGGTTATATCTATTTGATGAAACACAAGTCTGAAACTTTTGAAAAGTTCAAAGAATTTCAAAGTGAAGTTGAAAATCAGCTTAACAAGAAAATGAAGCACCTTCGATCCGATCATGGTGGGGAGTATTTGAGTTTTGAGTTTGGCACACATCTGAATAGTTGTGGCATCATACCCCAACTTACGCCTGCCGGAACACCGCAACGTAACGGCGTGTCCGAGCGACGTAATCGTACTCTACTAGATAGTGTCCGATCTATGATGTCTCTTACAGATTTGCCCGTATCCTTCTGTGGTTATGCGTTAGAAACAACCGCATTCATTTTAAATAGGGCTCCGTCCAAATCCGTTGAAACGACACTGTATGAATTATGGTATGGCAAGAAGCCTAAGTTATCGTTTCTGAAGGTTTGGGGCTGCGAGGCGTATGTTAAGAAACTATAGCCCGACAAACTCGAACCGAAATCGGAGAAATTCGTCTTTGTAGGATATCCGCGGGAAACCGTTGGATACACCTTCTATATCCAAGCTGAGGGAAAAACGTTTATCGCGAAGACCGGTACCTTTATAGAGAAGGAGTTTCTCGCAAAAGGAAGAATTGGGAGGAAGGTAGACGTCGATGAGATCGTTGATCCTGAACTCCAAATTCCGAGTGGTGCAACGAAAGCTGTTCCGGAAACGTCCTCCATAGATGGAGTGGGAGATACTGTCGAGGAAAGTATTCTACCTCGTAGGTCTGGTAGATCTCGGATCGCACCAGAATGGTATGGCAATATGGTTTGCACCGTCATGTTAATTGAACAAGACGAATCTACGAACTACAAGGAGGCAATGGCGAGTCTAGAGTCCGATAAATTGCTAGAAGCCATGAAATCCGAAATAGGATCCATGTATGATAACAAAGTGTGGACTTTGATGGATACTCCCGAAGGGCGCAAGGTCGTTGAGAATAAATGGATCTTTAAGAAGAAGACTGATGGTGATGGTAATGTGACCGTCAATAAAGCTCGGCTTGTCGCAAAAGGTTTCCGACAAGTTCATGGGATTGACTACGATGAAACTTTCTCACCGGTAGCAATGCTGAAGTCTATTCGGATTTTGTTAGCAGTTGCTGCCTATTACGATTATGAGATATGGCAGATGGACGTCAAAACAACCTTCGTAAATGGAAACATTGAGGAAGAGTTGTACATGGTACATCCGGAAGGTTTTGTCGATCCAGGAAATGCTGACAAGGTATGCAAGGTTCAGCGATCCATCTATGGATTGAAGCAAGCATCTCGGAGCTGGAATCTTTGCTTTGATGTGGTAATCAAAGGTTTTGGATTCCTTTAAAATTTGGAAGAGATCTGCATTTACAAGAAAATGAGTGGGAGCTCGGTTGTGTTCTTAGCACTATATGTAGATGACATATTGCTGATAGGGAATGATGTGGAACTTCTGAATAGCGTGAAGGATTATTTAAACAGTAAATTTTCCATGAAGGACTTAGGAGAAGCTGCATACGTCTTAGGCATTAAAATCTATCGTGATAGATCAAGACGTCTATTAGCGTTGAGTCAGAGTACTTATCTTGAAAATACTGAAGCGTTTCGGTATGGAGAAGGCAAAGAAGGGTTCTCTGCCGGTTATCAAGAATTAAACATTGCGAAAGGCACAATGTCCGGTAACGGAACAGGATAAGGCCGATATGACTAAACATTCTTATGCTTCAGCCATAGGATCGATTATGTATGCAATGTTAAGTATTAGACCTGATGTGGCATTAGCTCTAAGTTTGACAAGCCGTTTCCAGAGTAATCCTTTGGCGCATTGGATTGCTGTTAAGAGCATTCTTAAGTATCTCAACAAGACAAAGGAAATGTTACTTGTCTGTGGTGGCTGCGATGAAGAACTAGGCGTAACAGGTTACGTGGATGCAAGTTTCGGCTCAGACCCCGATGACTCTAAGTCACATACAGGTTATGTGTTCAAGGTGAACGGAGGCGCCGTGTGCTGGAGAAGTGGGAAGCAACCCATTGTCGCACACTCTACAATGGAGTCGGAGTACATTGCTGCTTGTGAAGCCGCGAATGAAGCTGTGTGGCTGAGGAAGTTCATCATTGAACTTGGAGTGTTCCCGAGCGTGCAAGACCCCGTGATCCTCTTCTGCGACAATACGGGTGCCATTGCTAACGCCAAGGAGCCAAATTCTCACTCCACCGCCAAACACATTCTCCGACGCTTCCATGTGATACGACAGTACATACAAGGAGGCGATGTGAAGATTTGCAAAGTGCATACGGATCTGAATGTGGCAGATCCCCTAACGAAGCCTCTTCCGCTTGACAAGCATGAAACACACCAAGTTGCTATGGGTGTTAAGCGTTTACCAAGTTGTAATCTAGATTAATTTGTACTCTAGTGCAAGTGGGAGACTGAAGGAGATATGCCCTAGAGGCAATTAATAAAGTGTATTTCTTTATCATATCTCGTTTGTTCATAATACGTTTTTGTGTCGTGCTGTAACCGTATTAAGCGGAAACATTAATACGGGTGTGATGCGTAAACAACCAGGTCCCTAGTAGTCTCTCCTAAGACTAGTTTCGTTGCGTAATCGATGATCGAGGTTTCCCGATCATAGGCATGGCGCCGGTCGGCAATGGAAGTCGTATCGTTGGAGAACGATGTGCTGGACTTACCCATATTTGTAGGACGTAGTCATTACGCCTTTCACCGTGAGACCAACTCTTATTGTTATTCCTGTAAGATACTTTGATTGCACCAAACGTCGTATCTTAGTTAGTATGACAATAACGGTGATAATTTTGGGTATCGGAAAGGAGTAGTTGAGTCGAGGGGTCAAGAGCGGGATTTACGAGTCCGCATAGCAGGATAGATACTCTAGGGCCCACTCGGTAAGATTATGTCTAATCAGTTGCAAGCATGTGACTAGGTCACGGAGACATGAAATCATAGACGAGTAGAAGATAGCGTTTTCGGTAACGAGGTCAAGCTAGATATGGAGATATCGATGAACGACGCTCGGACACGCTAAGTATCGCCATGGCAAAAGGTTTAAGACTTTACGTTTAGTTTTGATAGATGAAAGTCATTCGTTATATCACAGTGATTAATTCATGGGGTCTAGGCCTACGAGTTAGTCATTGATCGGAGAGGAGTCTCGATCATGTCTGTTATTATATCGAGCCGCTAGGGTAACACACTTAAAGGGTTTCGACAAGACAACCGGAAAGGAAAGAGATCACCGGGAACGTCCCCAGAGAGGTCCGATGGAGATCGGGCAGCGACGAAATAGTTTTCGGAGCTAGAATAAATTATATATAATATGTTTGATATTAATTAGTGTTATTAATGTCTAAATATGATTATATATATTTATTTTCGAATTTATTTAGGCTGATTTCCCTAAATGGACCTTCTGGTCGAAAGAAGGCCCAAGAGGGGAAAATTCCCTAGGGGAATTCGGTGGGGGGGCTTGGGGGCCGACCCAAGTGGGCCAAGGGGCCCACTAGGGGGACGACGCACCCAGCCATGCCGCACCAGACATGTGGGATTAGTCCCACATTGCCTGGTGAAGAGGTTGGCTCCCCCTGGGAGCCTATATATAGAGGGGCACCCATGGCCTTTTAATTCACCAATTAATTCCCCAATTCTCTCTCGATTTCGTGATTCCCTTTGTCGGAGTTGCGCCGAGTTGAGAGGGGGATCTCTTCCACCATAGCCCGCTGCCGCGCTGCTGGTGTTCTGGTCCAAGTCTTCCGCTGCTCGTCCAGCGAGGTGCTGCGCTAGCGGTACTCGGAGGTCTGCTTCCTCTACACGACATTGAGGTCGGCTTCGTCGGTCTTCATCGACAACGTTTGTGCGGGAACGTAATCCCCGCTTTCGGTCTACAAGGGGATGTATTCCGATCTCCGTTCGTACTACTATATCTGCATAGAATAGATCTTCGCATGTTTTAAGGATATTGTTGCTAAGTTTGTTTCTGCACACGATCCCCTACAAATATTATGTGGACGCCGCTGCCTTCGTCCATGAATATTTTTGTCATGGCGTACCCTCTAATTTGAGCTTCGAGTACTAAAGCGGCGTGTCCCGGCTGATAGAAGGATGGCAGGTGATCTTCTTGATTGAAGGCAATTGTCGTTTCCGATCCTTACAGAAATTCAGGTACGGCGGGTGGTGCGAGCACTGCCATATTGACGTATCGGGTGTGACGTTTTTGTTGCCTATTAGAAGGACGCCCCTTTTGGATCATGTACATCTGCCCCGTGGGTTGTGGGTATTGGTTGTCCACGTTGTGTGGTATGTGATGTATGGTGCCTGCCATTTGGTTACTTGTGTCGTGTGGTGGTGGAGGTGGTAGGGCCGCGACTGATTGTGATGGTACTGTGTATGCTGATGGAGCATTTGTTGGCTGGTCCCTCCTTAGCCGCTTCATGTAATTGATACGTCTCCAACGTATCCATAATTTCTTATGTTCCATGCTATGTTATATCATGTTATTACATGTTTTATATGCATTTCATATAGTTTTATGCATTTTGTGAAACTAACCTATTAACAAGATGCCACAGTGCCAGTGCCTTGTTTTCTACTGTTTTTGGTTTCAGAAAAGTACTTAAAGAAATATCCGCTAAATTGGAAAAAAATCAACCAGGAATTATTTTTGGAATATTTGCATCGCGAAGAACCGAAGACGAGACCAAGAAGGGTCACGATGGGCCCACATCGCCTGGTGGCGCGACAACAACAGGAGCCGTGCCGAGAGGTGATGTGGCACCCTCGGGCGCCCACCGACCTAGGTCTTTCGCCTACAAATACCCCCTTGACCTAAAAACAGAGCACGATTAATCACTTTTTCCTCCACGGGTCCTGAGCCGCCTCCGTCGTCAACACCACTTTGGGAGAGATCAGAATTTCTCCCCGGCACCCTGCTGGTAGGGGGAATCGTCCCCGGAGGCCTCTACGTCGCCATGACCGCCTCCGGACTGAAGCGTGAGTAGTCTACCTTGGACTACGAGTCCATAGCAGTAGCTAGATGGTTGTCTTCTCTTTTGTGCTATCATGTTTAGATCTTATGAGCTGCCTATCATGATCAAGATCATCTTTATGTAATTCTCTAGGTTGTGTTTGCTGGGATCCGATGAATATTGAGTACTAAAGTTATTGTTTCATAATATATCATGTGTGTGCTATTTAATGATCTTGCATGCTCTTCATTACTTGTGTATGCTCTGGCCAAGTAGATGCTCGTAACTCCAAGAGGGGGTATTTATGCTCGATAGTAGGTTCATATCTCTATTGAATCTGGGGTAGTGACATAAATCTCTAAGGTTGTAGATGTACTGTTGCTACTAGGGATAAAACAATAGTATTTTGTCTAAGGATGATGTTACTTACTTACTTTACACGCAGTGCTTAAGGCGATAATCTGTTGCATGCAACTTAATACTGAAAGGGGTGACCGAATGAATCTCACACTAGACACTATATCCTTAGTATATGCATTGGGTTGCTCATCATTATTCAGTCAATGCCTAGCTGTAATTTGTTTACCACGCATGGATGAATGTTATTATAATTTATGCAGAGACTCCACTAGTGAACTGTGGACCCGAGCCTTTCTCATTAATCTGATAAAACACAACTGCAAACCTGTTACTTTCTGCAAACATCACTCTTTCTTCCACACATACGTTTGACCCTTTGTTACATTAAGCCGGTGAGATTGACAACCTCACTGTTAAGTTGGGGCAAAGTATCTTGATTGTTGTAACATTCAAGAATTTTTCAAATTCTGAAAAAATCAGAATTGTTTTAAAACTTTTTGAAAACTATATGTATGTCGATTTGAAAACGAAATTCATGCATGCATTCATCATTTTCTTGCATTGTTTGCCTTTGAAATTAGAACGGTTGAAATATTATTTCACTTGAAAACCTATTTGAGAAAATGTTGAAAACAAAATAACGATTATGCTATTTATCTTATTTTTTATTTTAATGATTTTATTGTATTTATTAGAAATAATTATTTTCATATGTTCACAATTGTGGTACCAAATTTTATTTAGCCACAACTAAATTCATTAAATCCTTATTTTCAAATTTGACAAAAGTGTCAAATTTGCATTAAATAATATTCAAAATTAATATTTTTGAAAAGTGTTCAAAACATATCCACAAATGTTTTAAAATAAATAAATGATTTTTAGAAATTAATTTCACTTAATATAGAGTTCTAAAACAAAAGATATGAAAAAAAAAAAGAAAAAAAAAAAGAATCGGGCCGACCCAAAGCCAGCCGGAACGGAGTCGGTTCAATCATATTTGAAAATTCGTTTTTCTAACCACTTTTTATTCAAACACGTTTAGATTGAGAATTATAACTTCAAATCCGGATCCGCTTGATCCTAAGCGTTGGCAACTTCGAGACCTATCTATTTCACCACCCCTTTGCCTATATAAACCCCTGTAGCCGCCGACATCTCTTTTCCTCTTTTCGTTCCACCGAAACCCTAATTAAGGTAATTGTATTTCGTTCGTTTGACGAACAAAACCATCTCCAATCGCGACGGAAGGTGAACCATTGTTGTACATCTCGTCGATACCTTTCCATCCCAAGAAGTCTCAACTCTTTTTATCAAGCGTGGAGGAAGAATTTCGAATCGTCATCCATCAGATCCGAAGTCGTATTTCTCAGATATCTTCGCGCTCGTTGCGCTAAATCGAAATCCCTCCATTGAGAAGGTAGATCTAGTCTATATGAACAACTTTCATGTTGACATCATTTTATTTTAACGTACATAATTTTCTTTATAACACATATCGTGTTTGATGTTGTTCGAGAAACCAAACCTTCTCAAAACTTTGGGACGACAAGACGAAAGTTGTTCCACTGGTCAAGACCTTTCATTTGCCCCAAGATTCATCTTATTTGGTTCAGCGAAGGCAAGAACTTTCATTTGCCCCAAGAGATATTCGTATTTGAAGTTTCGGACCAGAAAGGTATAATGAGATTTGTGACTAATTTATTCATCCACTCAAGATATAATTATGTTAGTGAGATAGATCACGTAATTTTCTACAACTTTCATATAGATTGTTTTTTCGATCCGAGCAACTTTATTTACGGTCAAATTAGTAGTCAACCCCCCGGTCAGCAGCATAGTCAGCGGAGACAACCAATAAGAAGACGCCACGTCACACTAGTTATTTAAATTTCAGAAAATTTGTCAAATTTTGAAATTCATAACTTTCAAACTGTTACTCCAAATGCAACAAACTTTATATCAATAAAATCTGAAAAAATATGTAGAATTTATTAAAATTATAAGTTTCCACTTTTAGTTCGGCATAAACTTTTTATTGTTAAATTACCTAAGTGGATTTAAAAGTATTTTGAACATAATTTCAAATTAAAAATTGATAATTGATCAAACTCTTTTGCTATAAGTTTGAATGACTAAATATTGACAGTAGGAATTTTCTACGAAGTTTTATAGAATAATTTTCTGTGATTTTGTAATTAATATTGATTAAATACTTTTTAAGTGTTGTTTTAATGATTAAAAGTACTTATAACATTGGTCCTTAGTCATTATGACCAAGTCCTAAGAGTGCTAATTGAAATTGAAGAAAACTACAAGGGTGTTGAAGATTCCGAGACCAAACATATGTGAAGACTTGGAGCAGCCTTATTCAAGTTGATTTATAGCAAATTTATTTTGTACAACCTTTAACATTGGTCCTTAGTCCTTTTGACCAATTCTTGTCTTGCAATATAGAATGTTTTAATGGCATGGCATACACTCTTGTCCTTAGAAATATTTTCCGCATCATGCATGACAAATGTTCTTTCGAAGTTTTATGAAACTTGTTTGTTCATTATGTATTATGTTGTTGTGTGATTGTTTATGATTGCTACATGTAGATTGAACGGAGAGCTACGAGTAACATTAAAAAGAGTTTGTGAGCAAAGACGACTTAGAAAGGCAAGTGGCACATATTTTTCTATGCACGAGTAGAGTATTTTTCTATAAGCATGTGTAGGATAGTATTGCTATGCAAGCCATGTTTAGATTCCCTATTCCCGTGTCTAGGTACCTATATAATCCTTAGTAGAAATATTGATGCTATGCAATTGATGAAAAGTTTTACAAAATGTTAAGTGACTACTCAGGGCTGTGCTAATGGTTGTCTTCGCCTAAGATAGTTTCTACTAGACATAGGGTCGTGAGCATAGTGGGTTTTACCTGAGAGTACACATCATCTAAGTTAATGAATCACCTTGGTGGAATGGTTGAATGGTTTATGTTGAGTGGCTACTCAAGGCTGTGCTCGTGGTGGTCTTCGCCTAAGGTAGTGTCTACTATACTTAGAACCGTGAGCATGGTGGTTTCACGTGAGAGTACACTTGTAGATTGCCACCCAGGAACGAAGGGATTTGAAGTTACTCCAAGTGAAGATTGCTTCCAGTGCAGCCATTAGTCAAAGGGCTCTGGCTAGATGGATTAATTTGCATGGACTCATCCCGACTTGACAGGTGGTGGTAGTTGGTTAGTTGGGAGCGCGTCAAGTCAGTATGGGATGGTGAAAGTGCTTCTGAAAAAGTCTTGTCCCAACTCTTTCCTTTTCTTTAGTCCAAATTGAGTGCTAGAGGATAGTTTGGGTTTGTTGGGTCTAATGGTGAAAGTGCACAAGCTCAGCAGAGTTAAAAACTAAGTACTTAGCCGTGTCCCCGATTACGGACAATTTTGAGCAGCTGATCAAGGGCGTCAACGGAGGATCCTACCATTCCAATTTCTGAGTTAAGAATTGATGGGTGAACAAGGGAAGATGAGATTATGGTTTTAATGCCATACTCGTCTTGATTTCAAGAAAACTGTTTTCAAAAGAGTAGGAAAAATGGCTTTATGCAAATTAGCCTTGAACTCCACCAGCCAAATATGCATATAGGCTATAGAATTATTCCATTAAGTGTCCACCTCAGTGTCACTTGCCAGACTCCATTTTTAATGGAATCTGATCCACACTGTTGTAAAATTTTATTTGTTACAGGTTATTCAGATGACGAGTGAGGTTTCGTTAAGGGATTTCGAGTCTGCAACCAACATGTTTTCACCTATGGCAACATGAAGATGGTGGAGACTCACTCCTATTGTATTTCGGCTGTGTATTTTTTCCAATGCTAGCCTTATGCTATGCAAATTGTAATGAATATTTTTCTAAGTCTGGATCATCGATGTAATAAATTTGATACTTTGTTGTGATATTACATCGTAAACTGTGTGTGCAAACGAATCGATCCAGTGATTTGCACTATACACAGGGACTTGCCAATTTCTAAGTGCAGGTCCGCTACAGATGGTATCAGAGCACTGTGTTGCCTGT
Organism: Poa annua; assembly: GCA_026929855.1. Lineage (NCBI taxonomy): Eukaryota > Viridiplantae > Streptophyta > Magnoliopsida > Poales > Poaceae > Poa > Poa annua. The sequence goes on along the minus strand of CM049428.1, from coordinate 26,638,865 downwards.
AGGTTCGAAACCCCTAAGTATGGATACAAATAGGATTTCACAATAGGATTGAAAATCTATTTTTATTCAGTTATCTAAAAACAAAACTTTTCATTTTATCCTCTCTTATACTCTCGTCTAATATCAAACTTCTGAAAATATCTTATCTTTTTCTAGTTGACCATGTTCGTAAAGTCTGAGTTCGATACTTCATATGCAATTCTACAAGTCAACATGAAGCACTACCTGCATGGAAGAACACTGAAGAATCCAGATTCATAGCTCAAACACTTAGAAGATTTAGAAGAAAGAAGAAAGAAGAATTTGAAGCACTCAAGAAGATAGACTAGACCATCACTTAATAAGAACAACGACACCGTGATAGTGTATTGGCTATACCAACTTAGGTTGTATGACAATACTAGATTGTTTGCTTTGTGTTAACACCTTGTTGCTTGATGTTTGTTAGATGTTGCTTGTAAAATGTTTTGCCTTAGTCTGTAGTGGTTGGGGTAGGATTCTTCCTTAATCTCTTTCTAATCTCTACTCATCCATGATTAAGCCACCCTATCCTAAAGAGCAGCAAGTCCATCAAGAAGTGACGATATGCATGTGAAATTCAAGTTACATGAGATAATGCATCATGGAAGCTTATTACCCAGAAGAAGGATATATGAAGAAGTTGCAACTATTCAAGTGGGGGTGCAAAGAGCTTACGCAACCCCAATAGTTTGAGAAACTATAGTTTAGTTCAAGTCATGTTACAGACTAGAAACTCTTTGTCGGACATGTGAGGTGACCTAGTGTTATCATACGAGATTTACCAATCCAAGTACAAGGTAATGATTGAGTACAACATGGATTGGCCCCCATCATGAATACTCACATTATTCACTCTTGCTATGAGGAATGGTAAATCTGAGTGACATACCTATAAGAGAGACGACGCTCTTTATCCTAAACCATAGAATGGTAGGTGTATACAACCCTATGTGAGGTGACATATTAAATTACGGTGAGGATAACCACAAGCAAAGTTTTGGAGTTACTCTACAATCGAAGATTTATCTGCCATGAGAGTTACGTTAGTTGCTTGGAAGCTGGAAGGTGTGAAGATGAAGCACATGGAGAACATCAAGTGATTGGGATTTAGGGGTCATCATGAAATCCTCTTAGCTTGGCTTTTAGATTGACCCAGGAGTGACCCTTCAATATCAAAAGCAATTCAGGAGACTTCTGATATCATACAACCCTGCCATGATGGAAAAGTTCGACTCAAGGATTGAAGAAAAGATTTCAGATTGCCGCAAAAGTTTCTTTTAATGGTGGCAGCCCACCCGGTTAAACCAGTCACAACCTTTCGCTGGCCTTCTCGAATCTCGAGGACGAGAGTCCTTTTAAGGGTAGTAGTCTATAACTATAACATTCTAGGATTTTTCAAATTCTGAAAAAAATAGAAAAAAATAAAAACTTTTTGAAAACTATATGTATGTCGATTTGAAAACAAAATTCATGCATGCATTCATCATTTTTTGCATTGTTTGCATTTGAAATTAGGATGGTTGAAATATTATTTCACTTGAAAACCTATTTGAGAAAATGTTAAAAACAAAATAACGATTATGCTATTTATCTTATTTTTTATTTTAAATGATTTGATTGTATTTATTAGAAATAATTATTTTCAAATGTTCACAATTGTGGTACCAAATTTTATTTAGCCACAAATGAATTGATTAAATCTCTATTTTCAAATTTGACAAAAGTGTCAAATTTGCATTAAATCAAATATTCAAAATTAATATTTTTGAAATATGTTCAAAACATGTGCACACATGTTTTAAAATAAAGATATGATTTTTAGAAATTTTTAGAAATTAATTTAACTTAATTCGGAGTTCTAAAACAAAAGATATGAAAGAAATAAGAAAAGGAAAAAAAAGAATCGAGCCGGCCCAAACCCAGCCCAAACGGAGTAGGTTCAATCGTATCTGAAAATTCGTTTTTCTAACCACATTTCATTCAAACACGTTTTCTCGAGAATTATAAATTCAAATCCGGATCCGCTTGATCCTAAGCGTTGGCAACTTCGAGGCCTGTCTATTCCACCATCCCTTTGCCTATATAAACCCATGTAGCCGCCGACATCTCTTTTCCTCTTTTCGTTCCACCGAAATCCTAATTAGCGAAATTGTATTATGTTCGTTCGACGAACAAAACCATCTCCAATCACGATGGAAGGTGAACCATTGTTGTAGATCTCGTCGATACCTTTCCATACCAAGAAGTCTCTAATCGGCATCCATCAGATCCGTAGTTCTATTTCTCAGGTCTCTTCGTGCTCGTTGCGCCAAATCGAAATCCCTCTGGTGAGAAGGTAGATCTAGTCTATATCTATAAATTTCCTGTTGACATCTTTTTATTTTAACGTACGTAATTTTCTTTATAACACATATCGTATTTGATGTTATTCGAGGAACCAAAGCTTCTCAAAACTTTGGGATGACAAGACGAAAGTTGTTCCACTGATCAAGAACTTTCATTTGCCTCAAGATTCATCTTATTTGGTTCAGCGAGCTGAGAGATATTCGCATTTGAAGTTTCAGAACAGAAAGGTATAATGCGATTTTGACTAATTTATTCATCCAATCATGATATAATTATGTTAGTCAGATAGATCACGTAATTCTCTACAACTTTCGTATAGATTGTTTACCGATCCGGGCAACTTTATTTTCGGTCAAATTAGTAGTCAACCGCCCGGTCAACAGCTTCGTCAGCATCACAGTCAGCAAAGCCAGCCAATCAGAAGACGCCAAGTCACCCTAGTTTCTTTTAAATTTCAGAAAATTTGTCAAACTTTGAAGATTCATAACTTTCAAACCGTTACTCCAAACGCAACAAACTTTATATCCATGAAATCAGAAAAATATGTAGAATTTATTAAAATTATAAGTTTCCACTTTTAGTTCGTGCATAAACTTTTTATTGTTAAATTACATAAGTAGATTTAAAAGTATTTTTAATATAATTTCAAATTAAAAATTGATAATTGATCAAACTCTTTTGCTATAAGTTAGAATGACTAAATATTGGCAGTAGGAATTTTCTTCTAATTTTTGTAGAATAATTTTCTGTGATTTTGTAATTAATATATATTAAATACTTTTTAAGTGTTGTTTTAATGATTAAAATTGAATAAATTACTAGGTCATATTATGACCACTTTGGTAACAAAAAGTACTTAGAAATATTTTGCCCTTTTAAACAAAGTAAATTATTTCTTAGAAAATATTTGATAACTATTTTTGGACAACACTCTTCCTTAGAAAATTGCCACATCTTAAAAATGCTAAATTTTTTCCTTAGAAAATTTTAGCATCTAAAAAACTTAGTTGTTTTATTTTGTTAAGTGTTGGTCTTTGAAATAAGTTCTATTGCTTGCATAGCATATGTTGTATAGTTATACTTCTTATTTTTCTACAAGTTAGTATTACTTTTGACATAGTTGTTTTTGTAAAGTGTTATGCACTTAGATACTTGGGACATTAACGTGAAGACTAGAAGGCCAATGAAGACTTAGAAGAAAACAGACTCCGAAAGGCATCTCCAAGAAACAAAAACACTTAGAAGAAAATCAAGAGGAAATTCAAGAAGACCAACCCCTTTATTTCTCTAAGTCTTTTCTCTCTTTCTTTTCTTTTCTCTTAGACTTCGTGGTGGCTAAGTTATACCCAATACCAGCCATGGTGATATCAAAACCATCAAGTCTGAAGAATCATCAAGTTTGAAGAAACAATGAAGTCTACAAAATTTCAGTGAAGACATCACACCAAGGAGAAAGTACGAGGAAGCTTGGAAGATCAACTACATATTTTCTTTATCTTTCTTCCTTTCTATTCTTCTTAGTTATTATGACCAAGTCCTGAGAGTGCTAATTGAAGATGAAGAAAAATGCAAGGAAGTTGAAGATTTCGAGACCAAACATATGTGAAGACTTGGAGCAGCCTTATTTAAGTTGATTTATAGCAAATTTATTTTGTCCAACCTTTAACATTGGTCCTTAGTCATTTTTGACCATTTCTTGTCTTGCAGTAACTTAGAATATTTTCATGGCATGGCATGCACTCTAGTCCTTAGAAATATTTTCCGCATCATGCATGACATATTTTCTTTAGAAGTTTTATGAAACTTGTTTGTTCATTATTTATTGTGTTGTTGTGTGATTGTTTATGATTGCTACGTGTAGGTTGAACGGAGAGCTCCGAGTAACGTTGAAAAGAGTTTGTGAGCAAAGACGACTTCCAAAGGCAAGTGGCACACACATAAACTTCCTAGTAGTTTTCTATGCATGAGTAGAGTATTTTTTATATAAGCATGGATAGTATTGCTATGCAAGACATGTTTAGATTCCCTATTCCTGTGTCTAGGTACATATATAATACTTAGTAGAAATATTGATGATATGCAATTGATGAAAAGTTTTACAAAATGTTAAGTGACTACTCAGGGCTGTGCTAATGGTTGTCTTCGCCTAAGATAGTTTCTACTATACTTAGGGCCGTGAGCATAGTGGTTTTCACCTGAGAGTACACATCCACTAAGTTAATGAATAACCTGGATGGAATGGTTGAATGGTTTATGGTGAGTGGCTACTCAGGGATGTGCTCGTGGTTTTCTTCGCCTAAGGTAGTGTCTACTATACTTAGTGCCGTGAGCATGGTGGTTTTCACCTGAGAGTACACTTGTGGATTGCCACCCAGGAAGATTGCTTCCAGTGCAACAATTAGTCAATGGGCTCTGGCTAGATGGATTAAGTTGCATGGACTCATCCCAACTTGACAGGTGGTGGTAGTTGGTTAGTTGGGAGCGCGTCAAGTCATTATGGGATGGTGAAAGTGCTTCTGAAAAGTCTTGTCCCAACTATCTCCCTTTCCTTAGCCCAAATTCAGTGCTTGAGGATAGTTTGGGTTTGTTGGGTCTAATGGTGAAAGTGCACAACCTCTGCAGAGTTATAAACTAAGTACTTAGCCGTCTCCCCGGTTACGGAAGATTTTGAGCAGCTGATCAAGGATGTCAGCGGACGATCCTACCATGGTTCTGTGCCATGGTTCTCTGAGTATTATCGGTTTGTGCCATACCCGCGCTGTTTCTCTGGTATGTGCCCTGGTTTGCTCGCATATCGCTCAAACGCTCGCTTCGCTCTGGTCAACCTACTTTGACCTGCACTTGGCCTGACTGGTGGGGTCGGCCTGGCGCGGCTCGGCTCGTTTGTCGGCTCGGTTGGCATTTCCTGGGGTCGACGGGTGGGGCCGGGCACAAGTCTGACTGATGGGGCTGTGGCACTAGTATGATTGGAGGGACGACACGTGGGGTGCGTGTGGGGTAGGCGTGGGGTCAGCGTGGCACTTCACCTCCGCTTGGAAGACACATCCATGGCGGCAGATCCAGGCCTCGCCGTTCCACCCGTTCCGCTGGTCAATTGTGGACAATTTCATCCCACTTCAGGATTGAGGTGGTTCAGAAACGAATTTAACATGTCGAACACCTTGCGGGCCACACCAACCACCTCCGATGAACAAGATTGAGGTGGTTCAGAAATGAATTCAACATGAATGCATAATGTCAAACACCTTGCGGGTACACGAACTGCCGCCGATGAACAACATAAACGGTGAACACAAATTGATTCAAACATTTAAACGAAATTTAACAAACTTACAGTTACAAATCTAAACGAGATTTAACAAACTTATACCTAAACAAATGGTTTAGGCTTTAGGGATGAGAGAGAGGCCTATGCATGGCCATCCCTCATCACCACATATTATTGACGCAGGCGAAGATATGCCGCTTCATCCCGGTGAGGGGGAGAAGATGAGAACCAAGTCAGCCTTCACCTCTGGGCATGGCCCATGGGCAAAACCAGCTGAAACGGTCCGTAGCCACCGCCGAGGCGGCTGAGGCTTCTGGCTTCGCCGGCGCCATTTTCGATTCACCGCCATGACATGCGGGGAGGGGGGTGGGGTTAAGCTAAGCCTCTTCGTCTTGCGCCGCCGCTTTCTTCGGTGAAAGCGACGCTGCTGACCAAGATGCATACTCTTGTAGAGGCAGATCGGGCAGCTCGGGGTCGTCGTCGCTGGCGTCGCCGTCCTCACCGTCACAGTCGTCGTTCGTTGAGGACAACTCCGACGTCGCCTTTCGTCGACCGCCAAGACGCGCCTCGTACCTCTTGTCCACCAGGGCGTGCCAGTAGGTCGTCGAGATGGAGTACTTGGGGTCGAGCCTTTGCTCGCGCGGCATCTCCGTCCACTTGCCCTTGATGAACTAGACGCTGGCCTACCCGATGAGCCGCGGTGCCACCGGAATGTACACGACGCTCCTCACCCACCCATCCAGAAGGATGGCGTCGTCGTCCAGCGGCAGCTGGTGGCGGATACTCAGCCGCGCGGTCTCCAGCGAGGGCACGTAGGGACTAGAGGTCTTGGCCTCCTCGCCCCACATGACTCGCTCGAACGCCTTGGCCATCTCCGCGTCCTCGTTGCGACGCCGGAGTTCCTCCAGCTGCAATTGGCGTTGCTGACCGCCAGGGCTGCCCGCCATGGTAAACTATGTTTCCATTTCCTTGGGGAGAAGAAGAGAGAGGAGGAAGTGTTGGTGTGAGGAGAGGAGGGCTGCGCTGCATCGGGTTTTAAAGGCGGGCGGAGGAGCGGGGTTGGGTGGCCTGCATGAACGCGACCACCGCTTCGCTTGGCCGCGCATTGACGCCGACGCGACCAGATGCTGCGACTGCCAGCACGCGTCGCTTCCGTCTGCGCCATTGAAAGCGGCGCGGCGTTGTTGCGTCTCCAGCCGCAACGAATCGAGCACACCTCACTTCCGTCTGTAGGGCGCCGACTGCAGCACCCGTCGCTTCGGTCTGCGCCTGCCAGGGGAACGGGACGCATGATGCCACGGAAAAGATAAGTAAGAAGGGTAAAACTAAAGACCACTTGCACAGACGGAAGCGAGGCGTGCTGGAGTCGTTTTTCAACAGGAGCATCACCAGCAATATTTGTTGTAGTTCTGTCGAACACCTTAAGTGCGCACTCTGGACACGCTCAGAGCGTGCCCGCCGTGCTCTGGGCGCGCACAGACGCACATTTGTGTAAAATTTGGACGCGAACTAAGCCTAGACCATTCTTAGTCACTCCTAAATGTTACTTTCGTGAGAATTTTGAAATTATCATGTTGCAATTCTCATTTGCATATTTGAGTTATGCTATATCACATGAGATCCATGCCATCCTCATTTGAATAGATGTAGACAAGGTTTTTCAACCTGAGTCGTTAGTATATGACATATGAAGACTATGTGCGTCGGTTTTTTAATTTTTCGATAAGTTTTGAATATATTATGGTTATTTCAAAATGGGTCAAACCTAAATTTGACCAACATTTAAACAAGTTTAAAATATGAAAAATGAAAAACTAAGCATGGATCCTTCTTAGTTATTCCAAAATGAAGCTTTTGTGAGGTTTTTGAAATTTTCATGTTGCAATTCCAAAACCACTTCTCTCCAACATTTGACCTCATAGTTTGAGTTATGCGATATCAATGAGATCCATGCACTTCTCATTTTGAATGTATGTAGACCATGTTTTTCAACTTGAGTCGTTAGTATATGACATAAGACGACTATGTGCGCCAGATTTTTCATTTTTTCGATAATTTTTTAATATTTGAAGCTGATTTCCAGGAATCTGCAGGCAGACTCGGGGCGATCCGCGAGAAGCTCATTCTGCAATTTGATTGGACGCGCGCGTAGGACAAGGGCTGTACATCCGCTGATGAGTGGACCACGGCGGACCCAACGGGGATTTTGGCTCACCCACCCCCATTTGCCTCAGTGACACAAATTGAGTATTTTGGCACACCAAATGCTCGAAAGGTAGGGTAAAAGGCCTCATTTCTTAGAAAAATGGTGGACTCGCCGAAAAATGTGTTTCAAATGAGATCCAAATGTAGGGTGGTGGACTCGCTGAAAAATGTGTTTCGAATGAGCTTGAAAGGTAGTGTAAACGGGCTCATTTGTAAGCAAAAATGGTGGACTCGCCGAAAATGTATTTCAAATGAGTTCGAAAGGTAGGGGGTGGACTCGCTAAAAAATGGGTTTCAAATGGGTTCGAAAGGTAGGGTAAACGACCTCATTTGTAAGCAAAAATGGTGGAATCGCCGAAAAATGTGTTTCAAATGAGCTCGAAAGGTAGGGTGCTGTGGACTCGCTAAAAAATGTGTTTCAAATGAGCTCGAAAGGAAGGGTAAACGAGCTCATTTCTAAGCAAAAACGGTGGACTCGCCGAAAAATGTGTTTCAAATGAGCTCGAAAGGTAGGGTGGTGGACTCGCTAAAAAATGTGTTTCAAATGAGCTCAAAAGGTAGGGTAAACGACCTCATTTCTAAGCAAAAATGATGGACTCGCTGAAAAATTTGTTTCAAATGAGCTCGAAAGGTAGGGTGGTGTGGACTCACTAAAAAATGTGTTTCAAATGAGCTCGAAAGGTAGGGTAAACAGTCTCATTTCTAAGCAAAAATGGTGGACTCACCGAAAAATGTGTTTCAAATGAGCTCCAAAGGTAGGGTGGTGGGCTCGCTAAAAAATGTGTTTCAAATGAGCTCGAAAGGTAGGGTAAACGGCCCCATTTCTGAGCAAAAATGGCGGACTCGTCGAAAATGTGTTTCAAATGAGCTTCAAAGGTGGGGTGGTGGTCTACTTGAAAACCAATTGACCCAAAAATTGATGGGTGAACAAGGGAATATGAGATATGATTTTCATGCCATACTCGTCTTGATTGCAAGAAAAGTGTTTTCTAAAAAGTAGGAAAAATTGGCTTTATGCAAATTAGCCTTGAACTCCACCAGCCAAATATGCATATAGGCTATAGAGTTATTCCATTAAGTATCCACCATAGTGTCACTTGCCAGACTCCATTTTTAATGGAATCTGACCCACTTTGTTGCAAAATTTTATTTGCTACAGGTTATTCAGATGACGAGTGAGGTTTCGTTAAGAGATTTCGAGTCTGCAACCAACATGTTTTCGCCTATGGCAACATGAAGATGGTGGAGACTCACTCCTATTGTATTTCCGTTGTGTATTCTTTCCAATGCTAGCCTTATGTTATGCAAATTGTAATGAATATTTTTCTACGTCTGGATCATCGATGTAATAAATTTGATAATTTGTTGTGATATTATATCGTAAACTATGTGTGCAAACGAATCGATCCAGTTATTTGCACTATACACAGGGACTTGCCATTTTTTAAGTGCAGATCCGCTATAATTGTTTGTGTGCAGGCTCCACGTATGCAGCTCTTTTTTGGCGCCGATGATACCTCAAGGGAATTCTTCATCTCCTACTGGTTCGATAACCTTGGTTTCATATTGAGGGAAATTTGCTGCTGCACTACTTCATACCTTCCTCTTGGGGTCTCCCAACAACACACCCACGGTGTGCATCAACTTCTTTTCTGGCGCCATTGCCGGGGAAATCAAGAATTCTTCACGTGGCCTCGCTTATCTCCCCTACGTCGCAAGAAAGCTCTTTTCTGGCGCCGTATCCGGGGAGATAAAGATTCACTATGAGGGGAGTTTTCGCACTTCCATCTTTTTATTTTGTTATTGTCTTGCTTAGTTTATTTTTATTACTGTTTTGTTTGCTTAATATAAAAAATACAAAAATATAGTTACTTGCATTACTTTTCTTATTTCGGTTTTGTCAATTTTTTTTCAGTTTTGTTTCTTTTGTTATTTCGGTTTGTCCTAAATTTACTGAAAATGGGTAGTCCTGAAGTTGAAGTTCATTCGTTTAAACAACAAGGAGGAGAAATTTTAAAAGATGCTTGGTATAGGATAAATGATGCTCATAAAATATGCACTAAGAAACACTCCACTCTAATTCTCCTTAGGAATTTTAATGTTGGTATCTCCAGTTGGTACAGGTATGTTCTTGACATTATTACGGGGGGTAATTTTCTTGGTACACCTGCTTTTGAAGCCTGCAATTTAATTGAAAGTTTGGTAGGATCACCACCCCTTACTAAAGAAGTTAAAACTGAGATCACTTTGGAGGATATTATTAAAAGGTTGGATTCTATGGAGAAAACTTTTCTTGATAATGATAACAAGGGTAATGAATCAGTGAATGATATTAATGCAAGAATCACTGCTTTAGAAACTAGCAACACCCTTGATACTCATAATAATAGAATTGATGAATTAGAAGATGTCATGGAAACTTTAGGTTCAACATTTGCTTCTATTAAAATTAAGAAAGATAAAGCTTTTGTAGGAAGGGAGCAAAAGTTCATTTATATTTCCAAACCCAAACCTCCCAATATGACTAAAAGTAATGGTTTACATGATAGGACGCACTCATGGATACCAAAAACACCTATTACAACCAACCATGTTTTCGGGGAAGTTATTGATGTTGATGCTTCATCTCTTGATAATACTTGAGTTTTACTTTGTGCCTAGCTCAAAGGCGTTAAACAAAAGCGCTTATGGGAGACAACCCACTTTTATTTTATTTTATTTTGTTTTGCTTGTGTCAAGAACTTGTCCTACCTCTGTAGCAATCCTTTGTATCCTTATTTTATCGCAATGTTGTGTCAAGTTAAACTTCTAGTTGAAAGTTGATGTTAAAATTTAATTCCTGTGCTGAAAAATGTTTCTGTTATTCACCCTTAAATTCATAACTCTTCACTGGAATGTAAGAAAAATGTGCCATTTTTTGTGCGCAATCCTCAGATGTATACGCAACTTTTATTATTTTTGAGTTTTCTTATCTGAGTAAGTTAAGTGCCTCGAAAAATCGTCTTTACGGACTGTTCTGTTTTTGACAGATACTGCCATTTTCTTTTGCAATGCCTCTTTTGCTATTTTCATTGGATCTTTTTATCCTATTAAGTATCATTGGCTGTAGCTAATTTCCATTAGCATTGGTAGAAATTGTGTCCCTACATAATATCATAATTATTTGTGCACTAACCCTCTAATAAAGTTACTCTAAGTTTGGTGTGGAGGAAGTTTTCAAGGATCAAGAGAGAAGGATGATATAATGTGATCAAGAGGATAGTAAGGCCAAAGCTTGGGATGACCCGGTGGTTCACCCCAATATATTCAAGAAGACCCAAGCGTCAAAGCTTGGGGATGCCCAAGGCATCCCCTTCTTCATCAAAAAACTATCTGGTCCTTTCTAGTGAAACTATATTTTAATTTCGTCACATCTTATGTGCTTATCTTGAAGCGTCTATTTGTTTTTGTTTTTGTTATTTTCATTCCTGAATAAATGTGGATCCTAGCATTCTTTTTTGTGGGAGAGAGACATGCTCAGATTTTTCATATGAATACTCGTATTCTTCACTTATATTCGCAGAGTATTCGTCTTTTGTTATCGTTTGCTCTCTAGCTCTTATTTTTCATGCATCTCTTGTTAGAGCTGTTAGATTTGTTATTTATACTCTCATATCTCATTTTTTAATTACTTGGAGAGTCTATCTTTTAAGTAAGTTGATTGGTGTTTGGTTGAGAACAGAAAATACTAAATGTGGTAGATGGTATAATTAAATGATTCATAATCTTATAGATCATTAAATTGTGTCACTGGAATCATTGATGTTGTTTTGAGATATTAATTTGCTTAATGGTAAACAAGAAGGTGTAATAAATTGGAATGATTAAATTTTTGGTCTAGAGAAACTTGAAAACTGTGCCACACTTAAATTTCCGGTTGATCGCATAATGGTATATGACTTTTATTTGCCTAAAGCAACTGTAATGACTTTATGTTATGTGCTACGATCGGGGAAGCCAACGGTCACTATGTCATTCGCCAGGATCCTTCTAGGAGTAATTTTCATTATGCCTTGCATGATCATATTTTTATTTGGAATCTTTTAACTTGTGAGTTTAAAACTGCGGTTTTCATGGCACTTCCACCACCATATTGCTATCCTCTTCAGTACTTTGTTTAGCCCTTTCTCACATTGAGAGTTGGTGCATTTTTCGCGGGTACATCCAAACTCCTGGGAGATCTTCATCTTGTTCGCCTACACATAAGCCAAATATCTTCCTCAAAACATCCACCATACCTGGCTACTACAACATTTCCATAGCTGCTCCAAGATATATTGCCATGCAACATCCATCTTACATTACATGACTTGTTGTCATTCCTTACTTATTTATTGCTTTGCGTGTTTCTATAAATCTGATGTGTGGTTTTACCCATGTTACGCTAGATCACTGCATAACCTGCTACACTGGCAGAGACATCGTTGTCATATGTATTCTATGGCACATTCATATTAGTTACTTATATCATCAGTATGTTGTTTTATCATCCTTAGTGTGTTGTCATACATCATGTATCATATTAGAATGCTTACCCCTAAAATTGAAAAGAGCCATGGAGACCATCGAAAAGACAAACAGAAAAAGAAAAAATATAGAAAAAAGAGAAAAAGAAAAAAAGAAAGAAAAAAGGGGTAGCATTACTATTCTTTATCACACACTTGTGTTCATGTTATAGCACCATATCATTTATAGTCATCACTTGTGCTCATGTTATAACACCATATCATTTGTGATAATTATTTGTGCTCATGTTTAGAACCTTTACTCCATATGAGAGAGTTTTCATGTCTTAGTTGCATAACTATGTGGGGAACTTTACACTATAGAACTTGGTTTGTATATTAATACGTCCAAAACGTATCTATAATTTTTGATTGTTTGATGCCATTTTATGCTTTTAGCACTTGTTTTTATATTAAGTTTATGATTTATTTAGACTAACCTACTAATAGTTGCAAAAGTGCATAATGTTCTTGTTTTACTCTTTGATGTGTAGAAACTATCAAGAATACAAGAGAAAACCTTGTTGCACTCGAATTGGGACTTTTCTGAAATCTGTCTAAGAACTTTTTATACAGATCGTCAGTTTTACCACCGAAGGCAACATCAAATAAAAAAATACAGAGTTGTCACAAATTTCCATGCGCAAATTTCAAGCCCAAAAAGAGCCCAATCCGAGTCCGGATGCTCCAGATATGCCCGTTTCGTGCGGCCCAAGAGGGGCTGACGGAAATCCGAGAGTCCATATAAGGGAAGGAACCCTAGGTCATGGAAAACCCCCAAGACTATGAATTTTTCTCCTCCCAGGAAGCCTTTTTGGGGAGGATAACCTGCTCAACACCATACCCATCACCAAGGGTGGCCGTGGCCGCGAAGGGCCGCCGCGTCAAGGGCTGCCGCCGACGGGCTGCCGCCGCCCCTCATCGCGCCTTGGCTGCCAAGGGCAGCCGTCTCCACTCCGCGCTGCACCTCTCCATCAAGCTCCTCATCACCATGACAATGCGTTAGTAGTTCTCCCCCGAGGCTGCGGGATCTACGGTAGCCATGTGCTTTATCTCTCTCCCATGATGTGATCATTTACGTGATCATGAGCTTTTAAATCTAGTTGAATATGTGATGCTACTCTTTATCTATTATGCACTCTAAAGATTACTTTAATATGAACTCCGAGGTTATTCACGTGTGCAACGGTTATTCACGTGTGTATCGGTGACAGTGTGTGCACCGTGTGTGATTTCCTTTATGACATTGTTGGTGTTAGTTTACTCTGACTTTGAGTGTGCTCTTGTAGCCCTACAACAATGAATGGTGTTTTTTATCCAACATGAGAGTGTTTGATAGTAGTGTTTATTTATTTAACTTTGATGTCATTGTTGAGAATGTCCCACGGTGAAATTATGATCCCTAGGCCTTGTTCTAAGCATTAAAACATCGTTTCCAACAAGTTATGCTACATGTTTGCTTGCTGTCATTTTTATTACAGATTGCAATTACTACTTATAATCATCCATATTACTTATATTTCACTATGTCTTCGCATAACTAGTGCACCTATACATCTGACATGTGTATTGGGTGTGTTGGGGACATAAGAGACTTTTTATATCTTAATTGGAGGGTTGTTTGAGAGGAATATCTTTGACCTCTACCTCATTGAGTTCGATATACCTTGGGTGATTCACTTAAGGGAAACTTGCTGCTGTTCTACAAACCTCTGCTCTTGGAGGCCCAACACTGTCCAGAAGTATAGAAGCGTGCGTAGACATCAAGCTATTTTCTGGCGCCGTTGCCGGGGAGGTGAGCGCTTGAAAAGGTATCTCCTTTAGATTCTGCAGTTATTACTTTTTGTTTCTTGTTTGTATTTTCACTAGTTAGGAAAAGAGAAAACAACAAAAAAAATTAGAGATCTCTATGAAATTTATCTTGAGCTAGGACATGAAGTGTTTGAAGAGAAAAATAAAAAACCTATTGAACTTTATTTGCATGCTAGTAGCAATGTTATCAGTATGAATTCCTAGAACACCATTATTGCTAAGGCTATGGAAAAGTCCAAATTTGGGGAAGTTGGTTTTGATGAGCATGATATTTTTCGTCCCCCAAGCACGGAGGAGAAAACTTTCTTGATGATACCTTGCCTCCAATATATGATAATTATAATCATTGTGATATTTTTGGTCCACCTACTGTTGAGGATATATTTTATGTTGATTACAATATGCCTCCTAAATTTGATGATTATGGTGATGAGAATAATAATGATAGCTATTTTGTTAAATTTGCTCCCACTTCAATTAGTAAGAATGACTAAGCTTATGTGGAGAGTATTAATTCTTTTATGCATGTGGCTCATGATAAGAATGTTTTATGTGATAATTATGTTATAAATTTTATTCATGATGCTACAAGTAAACTTATTGATAATAATGATGAGTATTGCTTAAATATGCTATATGATAATGCTTTATATGATGGTCCTATGCTTATTGATAATCCTCTATGTTTAGAAGTTTCTACTTATTTGTGTGAGGATAAAAATGATATAATTGATGGTTGTGATGGTACTCTTACTCATGAGAGTCCTACTTTGTTCTTGAATTCTCCTAGTTACACCATGAAGGAAAATTTTGCTTATGTTGAGAAATACTTATGTGGTTTGCAATTGTCTCTAGTTCCAAATCTTTGTTGCAATCATGATCTTAAACTTGATATTGATCTTAGTAACTATTTTGAAAGAGGGAAGAATGCTAATGAACTCCAAAATAAATTTAATGATCCTCTCTATTTGCCTATGTTATCTATGTTGAATGATTCTTGTGGTTATATGGTTCAATTTATTTTTACTACTGAAAGTTATTATGAGGGAGGGAAACATGGTTTTATGTATCTCAACGATATTAAGTTTCCCCTCTATATGCTAACATTTTTTAAGTTACTCTTGTTTTATCTTCCTATGCTTGTCACTTTGCTCTTTGTGGATTTATTTGTGTACAAGATTCCTATGCATAGAAAGTGGGTTAGACTTAAATGTGTTTGATGTTTACCTCTTGATTCTCTCCTAGTTTTCAACTCTCATTTTTATGAGAGCATCATACGAATCTTTGTGCCTAACTCAAAGGCGTTAAACAAAAGCGCTTCTGGGAGACAACCCACTTTTATTTCCTGTTATTTTAATTTATTTTTCTTATGTCAAGTACTTGTCCTACCTCTGTAGCAATTTCTTTGTATCTTAATTTTATTGCAATTCAATTCCTATGCTGAAATAGATTTCTGCTTTTCACCGTTAAATTCATAACTCCTTATTGGAACGTCCGACGAATCTGACCTTTTTTGTGCGCAATCCTCAGATGTATACGCAACTTTCATTCGTTTTGAGTTTTCTGATCTGAGCAAGTTAAGTGCCTCGAACAAATTCGTCTTCATGGATTGTTCTGTTTTTGACAGATTCTGCCATTTATATTGCAATGCCTCTTTTACTATTTTGATTGGATCTTTTTATCCTTTAAAGTATCAGTGGCTATAGCTAATGTCCAGTAGCATTGGTTGCAATTGTGTTCCTACATAATATCATGATTTTTTGTGCACTAACCCTCTAATGAAGTTACTCTAAGTTTGGTGTGGAGGAAGTTTTCAAGGATCAAGAGAGAAGGATGATATAATGTGATCAAGAAGATAGTAACACCAAAGCTTAGAGATCCCCGCTAGTTCACCCCAATACAATTCAAGAAGACTCAAGCATCAAATCTTGGGGATGCCCAAGGCATCCCCTTCTTCATCGAGAAACTATTAGGTCCTCTCTAGTGAAACTACATATTAATTCCGTCACATCTTATGTGCTTGTCTTGAAACGTATGTTTGTTTTTGTTTTTGTTATTTTCATTCTCTGAATAAAATGGATCCTATCATTCTTTTGTGTGGGAGAGAGACACATTCCGCTTTTTCTTATGAATACTCATATTCTTTACTTATATTCGTTGAGTATTCTTTTCATGTTATTGTCTGCTTTCTAGCTCTTGTTTTTCATGCATCTCTTGCTAGAGCTGTTAGCTTTGTTATATCATACTATCATATATCATTGTTTAATTAATTGGAGAGTTTATGTTTTAAATAAGTTGATTGGTGTTTAGTTGAGAACAGAAAATGCTAAATGTGGTAGATGGTATAATTAAATGATACATTAATCTTGTAGACCATTAAATTGTGTCACTTGAATCATTGATGTTGTTTTGAGATATTAATTTGCTTAATGGTAAATATGATGGTCTAGTAAAGTGGAATGATTAAATGGTTGGTCTAGAGAAACTTGAAAACTGTGCCACACTTAAATTTCTAGTTGATTGCATAACGATATATTAATTCTTTTTGCCTGAGGCAACCGTAATGGCTTTATGTTATGCGCTACGGTCGGGTCCCCAACAGTGACTTGTTCATTAGTCACAGTTCCCCGAGGAGTAATTTTCATTATTCCTTGCATGATCATATTTTTATTTGGAATCTTTTTACTCGTGAGTTCTAAAACTGCGGTTTTCATGGCACTTCCACCACCATATTGCTAGACTCTTCGGTACTTTGCATTGCCCTTTCTCACATTGAGAGTTGGTGCATTTTTCGCAGGTACATCCAAACTCGTGGGAGATCTTCATCTTGTTCTTCTACACATAAGCCAAATATCTTCAAAACATCCACCATACCTACCTACTACAGCATTTTCATAGCTGTTCCGAGATATATTACCATGCAACATCCATCTTACATTACATGACTTGTTGTCATTCATTACTTATTTATTGCTTTGCGTGTTTCTAAAAATCTGATGTGTGGTTTTACCCATGTTACGCTAGAACACTGCATAACCTGCTACACTAGCAAAGACACTGTTGTCATATGTATTCTTATGGCACATTCATATTAGTTACTTATATCATCAGTATGTTGTTTTATCATCATTAGTGTGTTGTCATATATCATATATCATAATAGGATGCTTGCCCCTAAAAGTGAAAAGAGCCATGGAGGCCATCGAAAAGAGAAACCGAAAAAGGAAAAAAAATAGAAAAAGAGAAAGAGAAAAAGGGGGCAGAATTAATATTCTTTATCACACACTTGTGCTCACGTTATAGCACCATATCATTTATGATCATCATTTGTGATCATGTTTAGCACCCTTACTCCATATGAGAGAGTTTTCATGTCTTAGTTGCATAACTATGTGGGGAACTTTACATTATAGAACTTGGCTTGTATATTCCAATGATGAGCCTCCTCAAAAGTGCTCTAGGTCTTCGTGAGCAAGCAAGTTGTATGCACCCCCACTAGTTCCATTGGAGAGCTTTTATATACTTATAGCTCATGGTGCATCTGTTGTGTGGAAATCACTACTCCTTGCATAGCTTCGATTATAAGACTTTTTCTTGTCTAATGATCACTTTCAGCTTTGTGAGCCTTTCTTCCATTGGCCTTCGAAACCTCCGTTAACATTCTCTTAGCCATAACATCCTGGTTCCAGGAACCAACGTTGAACGCTTGCTTGTTCCTTTTGAAAAAAATAAAGTATTGATCTTCCACGTGCATATTGATATTGCTTGACTTGATCCTTTCACAAAGTTGTCATGTTTGTTAGAAGCATTAGATGATTATATTGTTATTCTTGAATTTTAAATCATCTTTAATACCTACTATGCACAGTTGATTGTTCTTTAGTACTGATCCATTGAAAGCTTTACTTTGTTCTTCCTACTTGTTTATTCATTACTCATTTGATATCAATATAAACTACAACTCTTATTCATTTGATCTCAATTTACATGCATTACATTATTATATGATCAATATTGTGTCACGGCATCTACAATCAAAAATTATTTTGTTATCATTTACCTACTCGAGGACGAGCAGGAATTAAACTTGGGGATGTTCATACATCCAAAACGTATCTATAATTTTTGATTTGTTTCATGCTATTTTATGCTTTTAGCACTTGTTTTTATATTAAGTTTATGATTTATTTGGACTAACCTACTAAGAGTTGCAAAAGTGCACAATGTTATTGTTTTACTCTTTGATGTGTAGAAATTATAAAGAATACAAGAGAAAACCTTGTTGCACTCGAATTGGGACTTTCCTAAAATCTGTCCGAGAATTTTTTATATAGATCGTCAGTTTGACCACCGAAGACAACATCAAATAAAAATAAAAAAAGAGAGTTGTCACAAATTTCCATGCGCAAATTTTAAGCCCGAAAAGAGACTAATCCAAATATGGATGCTCCACATATGCCCGTTTTTGTGAGGCCCAAGAGTGTAACATCCCTATATTTTGGAATGTTTAAAAATCACTAAAATTTAAAACTTTTGAAAACATTTAAGTACTTTTGCTTTGGAAAAGAAAATTTAAGCATTGCATTCATGCATACATGCATCTCATCATTCATCATCTTATTAAATCACAAAGGGTTTAAATTAAAAATCTATTATATTTCATATTGCTCTAAAAATATTTATATTCTATTATTCTACTATTATGCCAAAATAAAGGTGAATGATTTCAGCAACATAATTTTTTAAAAAATAAACAAAATAAAATTTTAATGTGGGTAATTTCATAAATTTTATTTAACTCCAAATAAATTATTAAATCCCAAATTTCAAAGTTACCCTAAAATGGGTAAAATTGTATTTTATGAATATTTCAAAATAATTATTCTTCAAAAAAATTCAATACATGCCCACTAATGTTTTAAAACATAGATATGAATATTACAAATTTATAGAAATTTATTTGAGTTCATTTGGACACTTAAATTAAAAGTTCTGAAATAATAAAATAAAAATCCGAAAAGAAAAAGGCCGGATGACGTCAATGTGACGTCATCGTCTTCAACCTCTGCCTCAAATCCCTCCCGAAACCGCCGGCGCCTCCTTCCTTAAATTCGTGTGATTAGCGTCCCAAATCAACGCGCCTCTCTGCCCTATAAGTATCCCTCGAGCTTCTCCGTCTTTCCCCTCTCCTCCCTCTCTGTTTTACGCCCCGAGGCTGCCACAAATCCTCACCGTAGTTCACGACCTCTCCTCTGTCCTTTCCTCTGTTTTACGCCCCGAGCCTCTGGTCCTCTCCTCCTTTCCATCCTCGTGCGCACCTGTATGACCTCTTGTTTCGCTTCCTCCCGCAGCCAGTCGACGAAACCGTGCAAGACCGAGCTCGCCGGAGTAGCCGTGGCTCCGCCCGCGCCTCCACGCCACTCCAGGCCGCCCGAGTAGACGTCGTCGCCACCATCCTCCTTGCCGTGCCGCGCCGCGCCCCCTCTTTGCCTCCCCGAGCCGATTCGACCACCGGAGCACCGTGCCCGTCCGCGCCCGAGTCGCCGCCACCGTCTCCTTCCTCGCCGGCCACCCGAGCGCCGCCACGGTATGGTCATCTCCTCCTGGCCGTCTGATATTATATACACGGCCACGATTAGATCCTATTAGTGAAAGGGTACGGTTAGATCTGGACCGACAGATCCAGATCCAACGGCCCAGATCTATCCACTTATCCACATTAGCGCACAGTCAGCGGCCACGTCACTCCCCAGTCAGCGCTGACGTGGAAAATGATTTTCTCGATTTAGTTAATTGGCAGTTTTGCAGAAAAGACCATGTACATTAGTTTTATCATATCTTTTTCTCTGTTTATCCAGATTCAAATATTTTTATATTTTTGGAAAGCACTGAGCATGTAGAATATTTTAGATCTGTTGGAATTAAAATTTGACTTAGTTTAAAATATTCAAATTTAAAATGGGGAATTTGAGTATTTTTGTCATAACTTTAAATCTATAAATCCAAAAATTGCAAATAAAATTGTTTTAGAAACTTTGGAATATTTGTAATATGATTCCTATGTTAGAAATTTTTTTTGAGTAGTATTTGAATGATTTCATAGTTATATGTTTAATTTGAATAGTTTGAATAATTTTTGACATAACTATTAATAGAAACATTATTTTTGAATAAATCCAATTGCTATAAATCTATTTAAATCCCCTCTGTCTATTAATACTAATTACAAAATTTTGTTATAAAAATTTAATCACATAAAACTCTAATATTATATTTAACCCTTTTATTATATTTTGCAAAATTCGAAACTAAATTAAATTGCAATTATAACTTTAGGCATACTTTATAAATATCACAAAAATTAGTATTATGTTTCTTGTGATTTAAAATGGCATTTCATGCATAGCATATTTTATTTTGTAGTTATATTTCCCATAAGAAAACTCCTCCCCCATTTTCTCTAAGTTAGGAATATTTTCAACTTAGCATTTTTGGTTAAGTGCTATGCACTTAGACACTTAGGATTTTCAACATGGAGCCGGGAGACCAATGAAGGACTTAGCCAAAACAAGACTTCAGAAGTATCTTCCAGGAGTAGGAGCACTTAGAAAAAATCAAAAAGAAGTTCATGAAGACCAACCAACAATATTTTCTTAGTCTTACTTCCTCTCTCTCTCTTTTCTCCCTTCTCCTCTGAGGCTTCATGAAGACTAAGTTAAATCCAAGACCAGCCTCGATGATAAAAGAATCATCAAGTCTGAAGAATTATCAAGTCTACCAAAGAATTCAATCAAGACATCCCCAAGAAGCAAGTTCCAAGTCTGGAGATGTAGCCTGGAAGACCAACTACATTTTTTTCTATCTTTTCCCTCCTTCCTAATCTAGACTTAAACAATTTTTGATCATGTTATTACCATCTTGAAGTTTGTTGGATCCTAGCGACATAGTGAGATGAAGCGGCCTGGAGACTAACCTTACATATCCACGTACATGAGACCTGTTCCACAACTTAAGTGGCTGGCCGGGTGTCTGTCTCTCT
The DNA here is from genome assembly GCA_026929855.1 of Poa annua. Classification (NCBI taxonomy): domain Eukaryota; kingdom Viridiplantae; phylum Streptophyta; class Magnoliopsida; order Poales; family Poaceae; genus Poa; species Poa annua. The sequence continues at coordinate 26,617,630 of CM049428.1, read as the reverse complement.
CACTATAGTGAATATCCAATTTACAAAGAGTTGATAATAATTGTCGATCACCTTGAAGAATAGACTTAGTATTTTCTCTAAGTATTTTGCACATCATGCATAACATATTTTTGTATTGTTATTTTATTTGTATGTTTATGGGTGTTTTGTTTGTTGTGTTAGAAATTTCGGAGGGAAACGACAACTGTTGCAGCTGCTGTTGCTATTCTTCTTGTTGCCAAGGCAAGTGGCACACCCCCATAAAATTCCTAAGTATTTTCTATGCATGACTTAGTTATTTTCTTATGCATGTGTACGACTTAGTAGATTTGCTATGCAAGACTTTAGAATTCCCTATTCCATTGTGTCTAGGTACCTATGAAATGACTTAGTAGAGTTTTGATGCTATGCAATGGATGAAAGGTTTTACAAAATCTTAAGTGGCTACTCAGGACCATGTCTATGAGGATTTTCACCTGAGATAGTCTCTACTATACTTAGTATCATAGTATGTGGGGTTTTTTTACCTGGGAGTGCACATCCACTAAGTTAATGAATCATCTGGGTGGATTGGTTGTTTGATTTATGTTGAGTGGCTACTCAGGACCATGTCCATGAGGGTTTTCACCTAAGATAGTTTCTACTATACTTAGGATCATGAATGTGGGGGTTCTCACCTGAGAGCACACTTGTGGAAGGCCACCCAGGAACAAAGGGAATGGAAAGAAGTAGAGAACTCGAAGAGAAGAACTCCAGGTGAAGACTTCAACTGATCAACGAAGCCAACGGAGGATTCCCAACATTCGAATTTCTTAAATAAAATTTTGATAGATGAACAATAGTGAACTACTCAGGACCATGTTCATGGGGCTTTTCACCTAAGATAGTTTCTACTATACCTAGGACCATGTTATGTGGGGGTTTTTACCTGAGGGTACACTTAGATGGGTGAGCTACTCAGGACCATGTCTATGGGGGTTTTCACCTAAGATAGTTTTCACTATATTTAGGACCATAGTATGTGGGGGTTTTTACCTGAGAGTGCATTCAAGGATGGGCCATCTTTTGATTCACTGGACCTTGCCAGCGTTGCCAATTATGATGTTGAAACTGTTTTATGAAGTGATAGGATAAAATTGGCTTTATGCAAAATAGACTTGAACTCCACCAGCCAAATATGCATACAGGTTTTAGAGTTATTTACATTGAGTGTCCACCATAGTGTCACTTGCCAGATCCATTTCTAATGGAATCTGACCCACTCTGTTGCAAATTATTATTTGTTGCAGAAATATCTGACGAAGAGTAAGGACTACGTTTGGGTTTCGAGTCTGCACCAACATGTTCTTGCCTGTGGCGTATCATGAAGTTGGAGGCTCAATGACGATTTATTTCCGCTGCTATAATGTTTTGAGCTAGCTTTAAGCTATGCAAAGATGTATCGAACTATTTATTTTACCAAGTCTGGATTATTCGTGTAATATTGATACAATGTTGTGATATTCATCGTAAACTCTGTGTGCAAATGAATCGATCCAGGGGTTTGCACTATACACAGGTACCTGCAATATTTTAATTGCAGGTACACTACAAAGAGGGGCTGATGGAAATCTGAGAGTCCATATAAGGGAAGGAACCCTAGGTCGTGGAAAACCCCCAAGATCACAATTTTTTTGAAGGAGATATGCCCTAGACGCAATTAATAAAGTGTATTTCTTTATCATATCTCGTTTGTTCATAATATGTTTTTGTGTCATGCTATAACCATATTAAGCGGAAACATTAATACGGGTGTGATGCGTAAACAACCAGGTCCCTAGTAGCCTCTACTAAGACTAGTTTCGTTGCGCGATCGATGATCGAGGTTTCCCGATCATAGGGCATGGCGTCGGTCGGCAATGGAAGTCATATCGTTGGAGAACGATGTGATGAACATACCCATATTTGTAGGACGTAGTCATTATGCCATTGACCGTGAGACCAACTCTTATTGTTATTCCTGGAAGATACTTTGATTGCACCAAACGTCGTATCTTAATTAGTATGACAATAAGGGTGATACTTTTGGGTATCGGAAAGGAGTAGTTGAGACGGGGGCTCAAGAGCGGTATTTGCAAGTCCGTATAGCAGGATAGATACTCTAGGGCCCACTCGGTGAGATTATGTCTAATGAGCTTGCAAGCATGTGACTAGGTCACGGAGACATGAAATCATAGATGAGTAGAAGATAGCGTTGTCGGTAACAAGGTCAAGCTAGATATGGAGATATCTATAAACGACGCTCGGACACGCTAAGTATTCCATGGCAAAAGGTTTAAGACTTTACGTTCAGGTTTGATAGATCAATGTCATTCGTTAAATCATATGGATTAATTCATGGGGTCTAGGCCTAGAAATTAGTTGTTGATCGGAGAGGAGTCTCGATCGTACCTGTTATTATATCGAACCGCTAGGGTAACACACTTAAGGAGTTTCGACAAGACAACCGGAGAGGAAAGAGATCAACGGGAACGTCCGGGAGAGGTCCGATGGAGATCGGGCAGCGACGGAATAGTTTTCGCAGCTAGAATAAATTATACTCCCTCCATACCGGTTTATAGGATGCAATTAGCAATTCTCTATAACCAAGGCATGAGTCTATTGGGTGAGAAAACTTTTTAAATACAATATTTATTATACAAATGACCAATGACTAGCACACGCATTAGCCTAATTAATTGTAGTTTTGAGTAAAACACAAGATGATTGGTGGAGGGAAGCAACATGCATAATTAAAGTGGGTATTATTTGCTAAATTGCATCTTATATTTTAGGAATACCTGATTTTAGAATTGCGTCCTATAAACCGGTATGGAGGGAGTATATAATATGTTTGATATTAATTAGTGTAATTAATGTCTAAATATGATTTATTTATTTATTTTTGAATTTATTTAGGCTGATTTCCCTAAATGGGCCTTCGCTGGGGGCTTGGAGGCCAACCCAGGTGGGCCCAAAGGGGCCCACCATGGGGCCGGCGCACCATGTGCAGCCGTACAAGGCATGTGGGGATAGTCCCTGTCGTGGTGGTGTCACGGCAGATGCCATAGGATGGCTAATGTGTGGGGCCGACGGACGTTGGTGGATCCGGGGAGGGGTAGCGAGCTGAATAGCCCACACGAGGAGGATCCCGGTATAACCGAGATCTCCCAAGAACTAGAAACAACAGCAATACGATATAGGGGAGATCTAACAAATAAGAACAAATGCACGAAGGCACACAACACACACACGATATATCCAGGTTCAGGGCCCTCGTGAGGAGGTAACACCCCTACTCCTGCCTTTCCTCTCTATACAACTTGTGGTACAAGGGCTAAAACTTGCTCTTAGATCTCTCAAAGTGAGGAACACGAGGAACTAGATGAACTCAAGGTATGAAGAAGTAAAAGCTCTGGGAGTAAATGCAACTACAGCTTTGGCTCCCAAGTTGGTCCTCTCCTCACAGAAGCAGTTATGGTGCCTTTTATTGGGTTTCGGCCAGGAGGGCCGGAAACCCTAAACTGGCTCGGCCCCACTGGACAGGTCTAGCCGGCATGTCGTCACCGGCTAATGCGACCTAGTCGCCGCGCTATCCGGCGTAGCCCCTTCGTCATCATGTCGGCAAGGACAGCAGGCGCCATCCTGGATCATCATTGTCTCCCTGTCAGAGATAGGACATGTCTTTGCCCATCCCGGATTGCCGGGCTAGGCATGTCAGGTCTTGTCGTACCGTTGTCGTACCGGCTGACGCGCTCCCGTGTCAGGCGGGAGGTGACCATGCTTCCGTGTCAGGCGGGAGGTGACCATGCTTCCGTGTCAGACGGAAAGGTACTTCCCCCCGCATCAGGCGGGAAAACCTGCTACAGACCGTTGACGGCCTACCAGGATCCCTCATGCCGGCTACCTCCTCGCTTGCCCCCGTGAGCCTCTCCTACATAAGATCAAGACCGAGATAGGTACTCCAGTTAGCACTTACCCGGACCATCTATCCGGTAAAACCGAATACACCTCCTTCCGGGAGTCTCCTCGGAGCCCGAGATCCTAGATCCTTTCCGGAGGTGTCCGAGCTCGTCTGTGGATGCGCATCTCTAGGCCTAGCCTCCCGAAGATGTCTTGGCCTACCAGCAAAGACATCTTCGAGAAGCTAGTTCTTAAAGGAACCATCCGCTTATGCTTTTGCTGTCCTTGTGAAGGCTCGGGGTGTCTATTTATAGCTGTTAGAGCTGACCCTTGCGCCTGCCAGGTGGCACTTTGCACTCTTCCGGCGCTCAAGGGTCAAGCTGCCCCTTTCAGCACACCAGGGGGTGTCCCTTGCTCTCGCCAAAGGTCAAGTACTGTTGGCATACTGCTGAGATATTCCGGGATCTGCCCCTACCCGGGCGGCAGCCCCCCGACACTAGTCCCCGAAGCTGGTGCTGCACAGCGACCTCGGATGATGTGTGGGATCAGCTTTACTAACAACCGTCTTCTGAGAACATATGACACCATCCTTCGACTACTTGTCGAGATCGGTTCTTCCCGAGATCTTCTTACCGAGATTGTTTTAACCGGAAGACGAAGCCTGTAACCGGATACTGAAGTCGGTGAATCTTGACCGTTGGCTCCGTATTGAACTCGAGATCTCGAGCTGGGTCCCATCCGACGTCCCGTCTGACCAGAAATGCACTCGAGTGCCTCTGCCCGAGCACGCCGTCGCTTGGGTTCGCGCGCCGGGAGCCGCAGCCGATCCGAAGCCCAACCGTTGGGGCCGTGTGGCCCTCGGTGTGGACGGATCGGGCGCTCCGGCTAGCGCCACGTGCCGCGCTGCACAAAATGGATCCCACCCACGATCGTGGAGATCGTGGGCGGGAAAACTGGAAACCGCTCCGGAATCCCCCCATAAATTGGGGACCGGAACGGTCTCCTCTTCTTCTTCCTCTCCTTCACTTCTCCGCCACCGTCGTCTCGAGCGCACCGCCGCAGCTGTGTCCGTAGCCCGAACGTCGCCGCCCTCGCTGGTCGCCGGAGCCCGAACGCCGCCGTTCCTCTTGCGCGTCATCGACCTCCTCTTCTCCGGTGAGTTGTTCTCTCCGCCCCGATGATATTCTTTACTAGAATGACGCTTTGCGCTCGGTTACGCCCTAACACACGCGCGGCCGCGCCGCCGCCGGCGAGCACGATTCGAGCGACGCGCCCGGGGTGCGCGGCGTGGATGCACCGGTGCGGTAGGACTTAGAGCTTTTGCCCGCATTACGCCTCGTTTGAGTTTAGCCCGAGCCTATTTTCCTCCTTTTAGTTTTGATTTACCAGCACGCGGTAGATCTTATTTGCCAGGAACTCGGTTGTGTTTAGGAGTTTGCGATCCGGCATCTTAGCTCCTGGTAGACTAATTTCGACTAACTGCCGCTGCGCCTGCAGATTAGCCCGGATACATCTGCGGACTTCTCCGGCATGGGTGAAGAAAGTATCCGGGGGTGCTGGGATGGATCCGAGACCAAACAGGCGGACCTGGACTGGCTGTACCGGACTCACCGGATTCCGCCAGAAGTTGAGAGCCGTCTTCCGGAGGACGAGGTTCAACCGGAACTCCAACCCGGGGAATACGTTGTATTCCTCACGCACTTCGAGCGCGGGTTTGGGCTTCCGGCTAGCCCCTTCTTCCGCGACTTCCTCGACACCTACAGCCTCCAACCCCATCATCTCCCAGCTAACGCCATCATGATGCTTTCGGTCTTCACCACCTACACGGAAGCATATCTCGGCGTATGGCCATTCCTGGATCTCTGGGCCAGGTATTTCATCCTTCGTCGCCAAGTCATCCCCAATCCGGACCAGAAAATAAAAGACTTGGTCGACTGCGGAGCTGCCACCATCATCCCCCGTGCTGACTCCGGATTCCCAATAGTCAAAGGACTAGAGTCCTGCCGGAAATGGCAGCGCAGCTTCTTCTACGTGAAGAACCGGGAGAGCTCGGGCGATGCTCCGGGATCCTCGAATCCGGACTTCATCAACCTGTCGGAGTTCACCATTGGCCCTCCCCGTAAATTCAACCTCTGGAAACGGTTCCCCGACACCGAGGAAGTCAGGTGTATGCACGACGTCCTGAACGTGCTGACCGACACGATGACCGGCGATGACCTCCTTCGTTGCTTCATCATTCGTCGAGTCTGCCCCCTCCAAACCCGAGTACACAAGATGTGCCATATGGCCGGGAACTTAGACCCTACCCGGACCAGTATTTTTGGGTTAGACCATGCTGCGGTCGTCCGACGCGTTCGAGCTATTGCTCGGACGAAGATGACGGATGACTATTCTTGGGGTGCCATCAAGGGATCCCGGAAAAAACCCCTGAAACAGGTGCTCCTGTCTGCCTTTCGTAAACTTGCATTCGCACCCGGGTTCTGCTGGAAACCGACATGGGTATCATGTGGTGATTTATTTGCGCAGTTATTCGAGCGGCAAACCGAGGAAGACGCTATCCACGCCAACGGGAATTTCGCGCCGAACTTCCCAGCACCGGAAGAGATGCCGAGGGAGGATCCCGATGGTGAGGAGCATCTTGCCGTTCCTCTGGTGAAAGCTGCCGCCCCGGGTAACCCTTCAACCTCCGAGGCAGTTTCCATTTCTTCGGATGATGAGGTTGAGATTGACTGTCAAATTCTCGATGTGATTGACGCTCTCCCTCTCAACTGGGCCTCAGCAGTGGTTCCGAAGCCGACGGCCGTGACCAAACGCGCCGAGAGCCGGAAGCGTGCGGCTTCCGACACCGACGCTGCCGATGACTCCGGCAACCCTCCCAAGAGGAGCAAGCCGAACAAACAAACGGCCGAGAAGCCTCCTCGACGCCGGAAGAAGGGTCCTCCCACTGTGGATTCCGGGTACATTTTCTTTGCCTTATGCTACACGACTTTGCCTTCTCCATAAATTATTACTGAGATAGTTTCTTTCAGGGACGCACTCGACCTCCCGTCACCCGCTGTTCCTCCTCCTCCCGGAACTCGGACTCCCAGCCCGGCTCGGGCTGCCTCTTCTCCACCTTGCCCTTCTACTCGAGGAAGCGAGCCTGCTACTGTTGTGATTCCGGATGCACACCCGGTGATCGATGAGATCCCGGTGCAGGCCACGACCACCTCGGGAGACATTCTTCTTCCAGAGAGTCCGCGCCGGGTGCCCGGGCTTGAGGCAGAGATCCTGAGCCCTCCCCGGCAGCTTGTGCCCAGCGGTCCCTCCCGGCAAGCCGCGAACAAGACTGCCCCGGAGAAACGGTCCGCAGCCTCCTCCCGGCCAGCTGATCAACCTGCCGCGAAGTCGCGCGGCAAGGTTGCCGGGCAGAAAACAACTTCTGCCAAACCTACTGCTGCTCCGACATCCTCGGCCCAAGACTTGGCGCTGCGCACGGGTAAGTTTTCACCGTTACCACCGCCTCCCGCCGAGATCCCTACTGCCGCCCTGCGGATGTTGCGAGCAACCGTAAGCTCCTTTGTGCCTTCAGGATCTCGGGACGTTGTTGCTACTCGCGCGCCTGGCGGCTCTGGCATACACGTTGTTGATGAATACAACCAGGCCTGGATTGCCGCCGACGCCTCCGAGACCGTGGGAGACTTGCATGCTGCAGGCCCAAGCCGCAACGCTCAAGCTCTGCACGCTCTCCAGGTGGCCGCACTGGATGTTACTCGGGTGACCGAGGTAAGTTTGTTCCCTTTCTTTCTCCAATAAATATTTGTTCCTTCCCCACTAGTCCCCGAGATTGGTGCTTAGTGCTCTAGATTCCACCGAATAGCAGATCACTAGGCTCCAATCTTAGAGAAAACTTTAGGACTCGGACACCGAGTCCCCGAGATCCTCCCAACCGGTTAGCTTGTTTCAAAATTTGCTCCATCACCACTAGTCCCCGAGATTGGTGCTTAGTGCTCTAGATTCCACCGAATAGCAGACCACTAGGCTCCAATCTTAGAGAAAATTTCAGGACTCGGACACCTAGTCCCCGAGATCCTCCCAACCGGGGAGCCTTTACTTGCTACTGATCTCGGAATCTCCCGATTTCCTTACATCTTCTCCCGGATTGACCTCATCCTTCTTTGTTTTGATTTCAGGAGTGCAGCAAGAAACGCTGCAGCATCTTCAACCGAGTTCTTGCTGACCTCGGTCAGTCCAAGAAGTGCGAGGGGCGCCTCCGGGAGGAGCGAGATGCCGCGCGCAAGATCTCGATAGTTCAGAAGGCCGCACTCGCTACCGCGCAAGCCGAGATCGTGCGACTTAACAGCGAGCTTGAAAAGGCCAAGGCTGCTGCGACCGAGATGAAGACGCGCTTCGTTGAGGCGACGAAGAAACAAAGGGAAACCTTGGATCAGTCCGAGGAGCGCGCGCATCTTGCCGAGACCGGGTTGTCTCTTTTCCGGTCACGGTCCGATAGTTGGCTCTCCGAGCTAACTGTATTGAACCGGGACCTTAACAGTAAGTGGGCCGACATCCCCCATGTTTTCCTTGCTCTCTTTCTTTGTTGTTGCTCTTCTTATGCCCTAGTCGTTTGACAGCTCTTCTTTTTAAAGGGGAATTCGAGCACTCCCGCGAGGCTGCTGCTCTTGCCGTTGCTGCTGCCCGGGAGAAGCGTGCCGGGAAGGGTGCTGTCTCGGATGCTTGGGATATTGAGGACCACCTCACCGCCCTGAAGGCCCGGATAGTGCCTCTCCGGTCAATCGGGACGGAGCTGCTCAGCGCTGCGATCCACGTCTATGGCGCGTTGTGGCCGAGTATCCGCGCGACGCTCTCGGTCGCCGAACTCGCGAGCGCACTCCGCTGCGCCGGGAGGCGTATCCACGCCTGGAAGCGCTCCGGTGCGCGGGCTGGTGCCGACCAGGTCCTGACCCAAGTACTGAGCTGGTACGAAGGTCTCGACCTGGACGCGATCCAGCGCCTGCGGACGATCTCGCCGTGGTGCAGCGGTCCGGCTAAGGTCCAGCGGCGACAAGAGGTGGCGCATCGCATCGCCTCGTGGTCCAGCATTCACGCCTTCACCGCCAGCGTCATTGCTTCTGATTCCGAATCCGATTATGAGGATGACGAAGAAACCTTTGCGACCGGCGACGCAGATGATGAGATCCCGGAAGAAGATGATGCTGCCTCTGGTGCTGCGCCCGAGACCGTGGTTCCCCGGGATGCTACAACTTCGCCGAGACCCGAGGCCTCCCAGGCCGAGGTGCGCCCCGATGCTCCGAGTACCGCCGCCGGAACTGAAGCCGATGCTGCTCCTGCTGCTGCTCCCGAGATCGCTGCTCCCGCCGCTGCCACCGGGATTGCTGCTCCTGCTGATGTCTCCGCCGAGAAGCCGGCTTCCCCTACCGTTTAGAAAAAATCTTAAGAGTAGAACTGTTAAATCCCCGGGATGCCGGGTGCAAGATGTATCATACACTATTTTAACATTTAAGCTCCGTACTGAGTTATCTATCCGAACAAGTTATGTCAATTTATTCTGTTACGAGTCCCCGAGTTGCTTTTCATGTTTACCGTACTTAGGTAATTTCTGCTCTTGTCTACCATTTCGGCGTTCGACAGTCGAGTCACAAAACTCCACATACGGCATACATTACTTAAAACAATCCGAGTTCTGGCTAACCGAATTCCCGACATAAAAAATAACTGGGTTAGCAAAAAACAGGTATGCCGGATAAGTTCCTGCTCCGAGTCCCCGAGACCATTTTCGTGTTCCCCACATTTGATTCTCTTTGCTCTTGACTACCATTTCGGCGTGCGGCAGTCGAGTCACAAGATGATTTCACATGACATACATTACTCTGACTTTGAGAATCGAACTCAGAACTTTCCCGGCATACAAATAACACAAAAAAAGAGGTACTCGGCAGTCCCCGGGTTCCTTCCCGAGATGCCGGTAAAAAATAACAACTGAACTCGACAAAACAAAATAAAATGGGCACAGAACCAGGCAGTCCCCGGGTTCCTCCCGGGGTGCCTTACTTTCATTAATACTGAAAACTGAGATACATCATACACTGAGCCCTTTATGAGTAAAAGGGTCGAAGCAGAGCTACATTCCATGGACGTTTGGTTTCCTCTCCGGATTTGTCCATTACACCTTTCCTAGCCTCCTGTGCATCTACAAGGTAATAAGAATCATTGTGCAATGCCCTGCTTATCACAAAAGGTCCCTCCCATGGAGGTGACAACTTATGCATTCCGGTCGTGCGTTGGATGAGCCTTAGCACGAGATCTCCTTCTCGGAACACTCTCGGGGTGCACCTTCCGGCTATGATATCGGCGGAGGTTGTGCTGGTAAATCGCAGACCGAGAAAGTGCCAATTCTCTTGCCTCCTCAAGTAAATCAACATCATTTTCCCGGGCCTCCCTTGCTTCGGTCTCAGTGAACATTGTCACTCTTGGGGAATCATATTGTATGTCGGTTGGGAGTACTGCCTCGGCACCGTATACCATAAAAAATGGCGTGTACCCGGTAGATCTATTCGGTGTAGTCCGGAGACCCCACAAAACCGCTGGTAACTCCTCTATCCAGCATCCTGGAGTTCTCAACAGTGGCTCGATCAACCGAGCTTTGATGCCGGCCAAGACCAATGCATTTGCTCTTTCGACTTGCCCGTTCGCTTCCGGGTGTGCAACTGATGCTACATCCAGCCGGATTCCCTTCTCAGCACAAAATCGAGCGAATTCCCTCACAACAAAATTGGTGCCATTATCCGTGATAATACTGTGCGGGTATCCGTGTCTCAAGATGATGTCTTTCAGGAATTGCACAGCGGTGTGTCCATCACACTTCCGGATTGGCTTGACCTCTATCCATTTGGTGAATTTGTCCACCATAACCAGTATATGTGTCATATTGCCTCTTGCCGGCTTGAACTGCCCGACCATATCGAAACACCATACTGCGAATGGCCAAGTGATAGGGATTGTCTTCAGTGCTGACGCCGGCATATGTATCCGGTGAGCAAACCTCTGGCATCCTCCACACTTCCAGACAATATCTTCTGCTTGTTGTAATGCAGTGGGCCAGTAGAACCCATGCCGGAACACTTTCGCCACCAGGGCCCGGGATGATGCATGATGTCCACACTCCCCCTGATGTATTTCCAGGAGCATCTCTTGTCCTTTTGCCGGTTCTAAACACCTCTGGAGTACCTCAGTGACACTCCTCTTGTACAACTCTTGATTGATGACGGTGTATGCTTTTGACCTTCGCATTATCTGCCGGGCTTCCACTTCATTCTCCGGTAGAGTTCCTTCCAAGACGTAAGCCATAATGGTCTGTGCCCATCCCGGGACAGGTCGAACCGCGAACACGGGAGCGTCTATGTCCATTGGCTCTGCCGACATCACCTCCATCATCATCTTTCTTTGCCTCTCTGAGCACTGTGATGCAGTCCCCGGGTTCGATGTGATGCTTCCGACATCTACTTCCATGGGTACGGCATCTGCACCAGGCTCCTTGGGGATAAAGATAGAATCCGACTCGGGTGAGGGTTGAATAGATGGCTTCCTCAAATGCTCCAGAGCTATCCCGGGTGGGATGGCATCCCGAGATGACCCTAGCTTGGACAAGACGTCCGCTGCCTCGTTTTCTCCTCTGGGTATGTGCTTGAACTCGCATCCTTCGAAAAATCCGGATACTTTCTGCACATGAAACCTGTATAAGGCCATGTTTGCATCAAGGGCATCCCAATTCCCCGACACCTGCTGCACTACGAGGTCGGAGTCACCGAAACACTCTATCCGGCGGATGCCGATCTCCTTGGCGACGTTCAGTCCATGAACCAAGGCCTCATATTCCGCGACATTGTTAGATGACCGAAAATGGATTTGCAGAACATACTTCAGTACATCTTGTTTCGGGGAGGTGAGGACCACTCCGGCACCCAATCCGATCTTAGCCTTTGAGCCATCGAAATGCTTCCTCCAGAAATTGTAATCCGGCATCGGAGGTTCATACTGCATCTCGGCCCAGTCTACCAAAAAGTCCGGCATCGCCTGCGACTTGATGGCATCTCGTCTCTCATACGCCGGAGCGTATGGAGACAACTGGATGGCCCATTTGGCTACCCGGCCGCTAGCGTCCTTGCAACCGATGATCTCGGCCAGAGGAGCTTTGCATACCACTGTGATCGGGTGTTCCTGAAAGTAGTGCTTGAGCTTGGTTACTGCCATGTACACCCCATACGCCATTTTCTGGTAGTGCGGGTAGTTCTGCTTGGATTCCGAGATCACCTCACTGAGGTAATACACCGGCCTTTGTATCAGCTTGCCTCCTTCTTCCCTTTCTACCACCATTGCCACACTGACTACTCGGTTGGTTGCAGCAATATACAGCAGCATAGGTTCCTTGGGTAATGGGGATGCCAACACGGGTGCTGTTGAGAGCATCCTCTTCAAATCGTTGAACGCCGCGTCAGCCTGCGGGGTCCAAACAAATGTTTTGCTTTTCTTCATCAATTGGTACAAGGGCAAGGCTTTCTCCCCAAGTCGACTCACAAACCGACTTAGGGATGCAAGACAACCAGTGAACTTCTGTACATCTTTGAGACGCACGGGCAATTTCATGCTCTCGATAGCACGAATTTTACCCGGGTTGACCTCGATTCCCCGGCTCGAGATGAGGAAACCGAGTAATTTCCCCGCCGGAACACCAAATGTGCACTTATCCGGGTTTAATTTCATCCGGAATCTTCTTAAGTTCTTAAATGTTTCCCTCAGATCATCTATTAGTGAGGCCTTTTCTTTTGTCTTTATGACTATGTCATCGACATAGACCTCGGCATTCCGGCCTATCTGGTCATGCAAACATTTCTGCATGCACCTCTGGTATGTAGCACCAGCATTCCTCAAACCGAAAGTCATGACACGATAGCAATAAGCCCCGTAAGGGGTAATAAAAGCAGTTTTCAATTGATCATCCGGATTCAAAGGTATCTGGTGAAAACCAGAATATGCATCTAAAAATGTCAAAAGCTCACTCCCGGCAGTGGAATCTATCACTTGATCTATCCGGGGCAGTGGAAAGGGGTCCTTCGGGCATGCTTTGTTGAGATTAGTGAAGTCGATGCACATGCGCCACACCTTAAGCAGGAGGGGATCATCCTTCTTCTTCTCTACCAAGACCGGATTCGATATCCAATCCGGGTGCAGCACTTCCATTATGAATCCCGCAGCTAGCATTATAGCCAGATGCTCCATGACGGCGGCTCTTCTTTCATCCGAGAGACGCCTAGTTGGTTGCTTCACCGGCTTCGCATCCGGTCTAACAAACAGAGAGTGCTCAGCCAACTCCCTCGGGACACCTTGCAGATCGTCACTCGACCATGCAGAAGCATCCCGATTCTCACGGAGGAAGTCGACGAGCTCGCCTTCCTATTTGCTGTCCAGGTTGCTGCCAATGATAACTTGACGCTCCGGGTTGCTGGGGTCCACACCCACCTTCTTGGTCACTTTGGGGGGCTGAAATGATGCACCCTGCTCCGGGTTCACCATCCCGGGCATTCCGAGTTGGGAGGTCTAGGCCATTGCCACCACCTGCTGGATCCTCTTCTTTTCTTCTGCGATTACCAGGGACTCAGCTAAGCATGACCCCGCCGAGGCACATTCCATGGAGCGCTTGTGGTCTCCCGAGATGGTGATTACGCCGTTAGGTCCCGGCATCTTCATCTTCAGGTAGCCCATGTGAGTTGAGATCATGAACTTTGCCAGGGCTGGCCTGCTGATCAGTGCGTGATATGGGCTTTCGAGGTCCACGACCTCGAATTCCAAGCTCTCGGTTCGGCAGTTCTCCCGGGTTCCGAACAACACTTCAACCCAGATTTTTCCCATGGGTGAGCAAGAAACTCCGGGCACAATGCCGTGGAAGGTCGTCTCGGTAGGCAACAAGGTGTTCATGGACACCCCCAGCTTCAGCATCGTGTCCTTGTACATGATGTTAATGGCACTGCCATTGTCGATCAGAACCCGGCTGAAGCGGACATTGAGGTTTGGTCCGACAAAAGTTGGGTCCACCACCAAGGCATACGCCCCCGGCTTAGGCATAACCCTGGGGTGATCCTTCCGGCTCCACGTGATCTCCATCTCGGACCACTGCAAGAACTTGGGCACCGCTGGGATCACGGCATTCACCTCCAGGGCATGCCGCCGCACACTTCTCCGGTCAGTGGGTTCGGTCACGAAGACCACATAGCTTTGATGTGCCTCCCGGTAGTTGCCCTGCTGCTGTCCGGCTTGGTTACTGGGGCCTGCACCGTTGTCGTTCCGGGTGTGCACCATATTCACTGGCCGAGGTGGGGGTCCTCGCTGAGGCTGATTGATCCGGATCGCGTTGGCCCCCGATGTCGGAGGAGGAGGTCTCAGAATGTTGGGCCGAGATGCCGGAGTACTCGGCCGAACAGCTCCCGAGCTGCCTTCCTGCAATGTGCGCTGATACCAGCTGCACTGCCGAGTAGAGTGGTTTGCGGGCTTGTTGGCCTCCAGAGTATTGTAGCAGCATGGCTTGTTCAGCATCTCCTCATATGTCAGGGGCTTCTTTTGTTCCACCCAGGTCTTTTGCACCTCCTGACTTTGACCCCAAGCCGGGCCACTTGTCTTCTGACGCTGGCTGTCGCCGGCATCCTCTTGCTCCCGGGTCACTGCTGCGACGTGCTGTGCGGCATGGTGGTACTCGGGGTGATTCCTTTTTTGGCCAAAATCCTGGCGATCATGGCTCCTGCTCGGTCCCGAACGCTGAGGTCCCGCACTCCTCCTGTTGGAGTCACCGACATCCACCAGGGGTTGCATGGGATCTCCAAGCGTGTAGGTATCGGCGATGCGCATGGTCTCTGCCAAGGGGGCCGGCATCTTTCTTTGCAACTTCTGCCACAGCATTGAGCCATGCCGGCATCCTTGTGCAAACCGGGAGATGGCCTGTGCCTCTACCACTCCTTCGCAAGAATTGCGAATATTGCTCCACCGGGTGAGATACTCCCGGTCAGTCTCGTTACTCCTTTGCCTACAGATGGCGAGTTGGTGAGGCCTGTTTGGCCTTTTGTACGTGCTGGTGAAGTTGCTGATGAATGCCTCCTCAAAGTCTAACCAGCAGTCTATGCTGCCAGTTCTCAGGTTGTTCAACCAGATCCGGGCAGGTCCTTCCAACATCTGCGGTACGTATCGTACCGCCCATCGTCTGTTTCCACCGGCTATGCTTACTGCAGTTACATAGTCGGTTAGCTAGTCCTCCGGCTTCTTGCTGCCGTCATAGGTCTTGGCACCCCCGTTGAGCTGAAAATTCCGAACAGGTGGTTCCCGCATGATCCGGGGTCCAAAGCAGGCAGGTCCCGGAGGCCCTTGCTCTTCCACTAGCTCGGATTGGTGAATCCGGTCGAGCCGGAATCTGGCATCTGCCGGATTCAGCTGTCTAGTTCCTATCCGAGATCCCAAAGGGTTCTCGTCTGGCTGATATCCGAGCTGCTGCAGTCTCGAGTTGCCATCGTTGAGCCTGTTCTGCGCCGGGATCACAGCCTGCTGTGGAACAGAGGCGACCTCCCTTTGTGGGTTTCCCTGAACATGAGGAGGGTTCCGGGGTGGATTACCACGGCCGACCGGGTTATTGTTTCCTACACCCAGGTTACCATCCTCACGGGTACTTCTGAACGGATAGACGTCGCCTAGAGGGGGGGGGGGGTGAATAGGCGATTTAAAACTTTTTCGAGGAGCCGGAATATCCGGTCCAATAGTGACCCGAAAATTCCGAGTAGCCGGAATATCTGGTCCACGATGACCCGGAAATTCCGGTATGCTTGATAAAGGCGGAATAAAACTAGAGGTTTACTTTAACTAGCATACAACCTAGATATATAAACTAGGCTCACCTATGTGCACCAACAACTTAAGCTAAGCAATACAAGTAACAAGATGATAGCAAGATATATGACTTCAAGCACGAAGGCTATCACAATGTAAAGTGCATAAGTAAAGAGCTCGGGTATAGAAATAACCGAGGCACGCGGAGACGAGGATGTATTCCCGAGTTCCACCCAAAGGTGTACGTCTCGTTTGGAGAGGTGTGCGCAACCACAACAGGTTAGCCGCAACGCCACAAAGGCTCACCTTCTTCTCCTGATGAACTCAACCACAAAAGGTTCGAGTTCACCTTCCACTATTGATCTCCTTTGGGGCGGAGATCGAATCCCGTACAACTCTTGAGGCACACACCCACAACTTAATTGGGGGCTCCCAAGTCTTGAGGCACACACCCACAACTTAATTGGGGGCTCTCAAGTGACCACAAAAGGTCTTGAACACAAAAGGTCTTGGCCACAAAAGGCCGGCCACAAAAGGCGTCTAGGGTCCAAAGACCCAAGAGTAACAAGCTCACAAGTATCACCACCACGAATCCTCGTGGAGGGCTCAAACCGATGCAAATGCAATGGCAAGAGCACACGAAGTGCTCAAGTCCTTCACTCTCAAATTCCAACAGAACAACAAATGTTTATGGGGGAATAAGAGAGGAAGAACAAAGGAAACCACAAAGGAGTCAAATCCTTCACTCCCAAATCCCACCAAAAGCAACTAATGCTTATGGGGGGAGAAGAGAGGAAGAAAAAGAAGAAGAACCACAAAGGAACTCCAAGAACTAGATCCACTAAGTTCTCCTCACTTAGAGGAGAGATTGATCGGTAGGATTGTAGATTTAGATCTCCTCTCAACTTGCCCTAAAGAATATGGAAGATTAAATGGAGGGATTGAGAGGGAAGTGAGCTTTCCAAGGTCAACAATGGAGTAGGAGAGAGGGGAAAGTCGTGCTGCCTTGGATCTGCTGGGGAAAAAGAAGGGGAGGGGTATTTATACCCCTCCAGGAAATATAGCCGTTGGCAGTTTCAACACTCGGAAATTCCGGTATAAGTGAGACTCGGAATTTCCGGTCACCCGGAAATTCCGGTATAGAGAGACTCGGAAATTCTGGTCACCCGGAAATTCCGGTCTAAGAGAGCTCGGAAATTCCGGCTGGAGTCAGAAGCAAAACCAAACTTTTCCTTAGCCATTTCTGGAGGACTTTTCTGGGGGCACTCGGAAATTCCGGTAGACGGAAATTTCCGAGCACAATTTCCGACTGGAGTCAGAACCCTTTTTCTCCTTTTCTTAGCCGTTTTCTTGGATGAGCTGGGGAACCGGAAATTCTGGTAGGGCGGAATATCCGGACCCAATAATCCGAATCAGCAGAACACCGAAACGAAAACTGCTATAACTTTTGCAAATGAACTCCAAATGAGGTGAGACCAATTTTGTTGGAAAGATAGCGACGATGACTACCCAACAAATAGAGTAAAATCTCCACACATGGCAAGGTGTGGGACTTTCCTCAAGGAAGAACCGGCAATATTTCCGCCTCCGAAAACGCAACAAGTTGTCCAAAGTAAAACCGATTACGATGAACTAGAGCTTGACATGGAGATGAACCAAGCTCTAATTCCTCACCAACATAAAAGCCAAATAAGAACCAAGAAATATGATATGCCAAGTATGAAAAGGTTTGAGCTCTCCACAAGAATGCGATCAAGTTACTAACTTGAGAGCCCCTCTTGATAGTACGCCTATCTATCCTATAGCCCTATCAAGATCATACCTTTGCCTTGAGCATTCCACTTGAGTTAGAAGATGACTATCTTGATTTCTTCAAGTGGTTCATCTTTCTTGATTGCGCGTCCAAGCACATGCTTGATGAAGACTTCTCCAAATACTCCCCCATGCTCACAATGGGAGAGTCTCGCTTAGCTCCGTCTTCATGTATCCATTGCAAGCACCAAGCATAGGATCTTTTCGAGAAAGCTTCTCTTGGTCTTGCACAACTCATCTTTTCTTCACTAAGATGATGTCTTGAATCTTCAAGACATGCTTGCAATAAGCTTCACTCAACACATGAGCTTCAAGAGTTCAACACATGAACTCCACCATTCCATGGACAACATCTATAAGGATATCTCAATGTAAACATTAGTCCATAGAGATTTTCATTCAATTACAAAAACCACACATGAGGGAAAATGCTCTTTCAACTTCCCGCCTGCCCCGAGTTACGCTGCCCGGCTTGCTGGATACCGGCGAAGGCCGGATTGTAGGTCTGTAGCTGCTTATTCTTCCCGGAACCTCGACTCCGGCTCCGGCTCTTGCTCTTGCTTTTGCTCGGATGCGGGGAAGAGGCCTCTCCGTACGATTTCTGGCTATTGGGTCTAGCTGAGTGCACCTGGGATCCGGCCCCGGGGTTCTTCTTCTTGAGGGCCTGATTCTGACGGTTGGCCTCGATCATCAACTCGTTCACTCGCTCCTGTTGTTTGCGTAGGGCCTCACCGGATAACCCTACCAATTCGGCCATGGCGGCTTCGGTACCCCTAAGAGTTTTCGCCGGTGAGCTGTACACCGGCTTCCCCGCTGAAATCCGGCTTCCCATGTGACTGGTTGTGGCTCCACCTGCCAGCTCGTCATTCACCATTCTTCCTTTCTTGCGCAGATCCGCGATGCGCTTGTCCCGGGAGTCTATCTTAAGGAATCCGTGAGCTGCATTGTACTCCCGGAGACTGGCATTGAGTTCGCGACGGATCTCGGCGATTTCCTGTGCTTCAGCGAGTAGCAACCTCCGCTGCTCCTCCAACTCAGCCGAAGTGGCATGGGTATCCGCTTCAGCAGCCACAGGTACAGCCAACTTGGCCACTAGGCCCGAGAGGGGATACGGACGACGCCGTGGCTGTGAGGGCTGCGGATCGCCATCTCGGGCCGCACCTCTTTCCTGAGGAGGTTTGGCCAAACGGATGTGGCCGCTCTCGGTATCGCCGTCAGCGTCCTGGTACTCCTCCTCGGTTGCCCCGACCATCATCACCGCGACAGAACTCGGGGGGCGACCGGCACGCAGACCCCGAGCAGCGCAGAGCATGGGAGGGTCCTCAGCTTCCAGGACCACGTCCGGGTAGCTACAGATAACCTCGGTGGCGACGTAGGTGGTGAAACCACCAAAGTCAATGAGACATCCGTTCACCAGAAAGGGTCTGTTCCGGAAACATCCTGCGTTGTCGCTGACGAAGTCCATCTCCCCTAGTCTTACGACCAGGCCAGAGAGAACCCGAATGTCGAAATGAACGGGGGAGCCCGTCCGGATGGGTTCACCAGCCAACGCCTCTGTCTTCCCCACGGTGGGCGCCAACTGTCGTGGTGGTGTCACGGCAGATGCTATAGGATGGCTAATGTGTGGGGCCGACGGACGTTGGTGGATCCGGGGAGGGGTAGCGAGCTGAATAGCCCACACGAGGAGGATCCCGGTATAACCGATATCTCCCAAGAACTAGAAGCAACAACAATACGATATAGGGGAGATCTAACAAATAAGAACAAATGCACGAAGGCACACAACACACACACGATATACCCAGGTTCAGGGCCCTCGTGAGGAGGTAACACCCCTACTCCTGCCTTTCCTCTGTATACAACTTGTGGTACAAGGGCTACAACTTGCTCGTAGATCTCTCAAAGTGAGGAACACGAGGAACTAGATGAACTCAAGGTATGAAGAAGTAAAAGCTCTAGGAGAAAATGCAACTACAGCTTTGGCTCCCAAGTTGTCCTCTCCTCACAGAAGCAGTTATGGTGCCTTTTATAGGGTTTCGGCCAGGAGGGCCGGAAACCCTAAACTGGCTCGGCCCCACCGGACAGGTCTAGCCGGCATGTCGTCACCGGCTAATGCGACCTAGTCGCCGCGCTATCCGGCGTAGCCCCTTCGTCATCATGTCGGCAAGGACAGCAGGCGCCGTCCTGGATCATCATTGTCTCCCTGTCAGAGACAGGACATGTCTTTGCCCATCCCGGATAGCCTTTTATGGATCGCCGGGCTAGGCATGTCAGGTCTTGTCGTACCATTGTCGTACCGGCTGACGCGCTCCCGTGTCAGGCGGGAGGTGACCATGCTTCCGTGTCAGGCGGGAGGTGACCATGCTTTCGTGTCAGACGGAAAGGTACTTCCCCCCGCATCAGGCGGGAAAACCTGCTACAGACCGTTGACGGCCTACCGGGATCCCTCATGCCGGCTACCTCCTCGCTTGCCCCCGTGAGCCTCTCCTACATAAGATCAAGACCGAGATAGGTACTCCGGTTAGCACTTACCCGGACCATCTATCCGGTAAAACCGAATACACCTCCTTCCGGGAGTCTCCTCGGAGCCCGAGATCCGAGATCCTTTCCGGAGGTGTCCGAGCTCGTCTGTGGATGCGCATCTCTAGGCCTAGCCTCCCGAAGATGTCTTGGCCTACCAGCAAAGACATCTTCGAGAAGCTAGTTCTTAGAGGAACCATCCGCTTATGCTTTTGCTGTCCTTGTGAAGGCTCGGGGTGTCTATTTATAGCTGTTAGAGCTGACCCTTGCGCCTGCCAGGTGGCACTTTGCACTCTTCCGGCGCTCAAGGGTCAAGCTGCCCCTTTCAGCACACCAGGGGGTGTCCCTTGCTCTCGCCAAAGGTCAAGTACTGTTGGCATACTGCTGAGATATTCCGGGATCTGCCCCTACCCGGGGGGCAGCCCCCCGACAGTCCCACATTGCCTGGTGAGCAGGTTGGCTCCCCCTGGGAGCCTATATAAGAAGGGGCACCCCTGGCCTTTTAATTCACCAATTAATTCCCCAATTCTCTCTCGATTTCGTGATTCCCTTTGTCGGAGTTGCGCCGAGTTGAGAGGGGGATCTCTTCCACCATAGCCCGGTACCACGCTGTTGGTGTTCCGGTCCAAGTCTTCCGCTGCTCGTCCTGGACTGGAGCTTCGGAGGCCGTCGTCTCCACCGTATGTGTGTAACGCCCTGCGAGGTGCTGCGCTAGCAGTGCTGGGAGGTCTGCTTCCTCTACAAGACCTTGAGGTCGGCTTCGACGGTCTTCATCGACAACGTTTGTGCGGGACATAATCCCCGTTTTCGGTCTAGAAGGGTATGTATTCCGATTTCCGTTCGTACTATTATATCTGCATATAATAGATCTTGGCATGTTTTAAGGATATCGTTGCTAGGAAATATTTTGTTTTTTGCGCACGATCCCTTCATTTTTCTCCTTCCACGAAGCCTTCTTGGGGAGGAGAACCTCTTCAACACCATCCCCGTCAGCAAGGGTGGCCATGGCCACGAATGGCCGCCGCCGCCGCGTCAAGGGCCACCGCCGCCCCTCATCGCGCCGTGGCTGCCAAGGGCCGCCGTCTCCACTCCGGGCTGCACCTCTCCATCAAGCTCCTCGTCACCATGACCATGCGTGAGTAGTTCTCCCCCGAGTCTGCGGGATCTACGGTAGCCATGTGGTTTGTCGGGGGGCTACCCCCCGGGTAGGGGCAGATCCCGGATTAATCCAGTAAATATCAACAGTACTTGACCTTTGGCGACAACAATGAACACCTCCTGGTGTGCTGAAAGGGCAGACTGACCCCTGAGTGCTGGCAGAGGACAAAGTGCCTCCTGGCAGGCGCAAGGGTCAGTTCTGGCAGCTATAAATAGACACCCCCGGCCCTCACAATCGCAGCACAGACATAAGCGGGTGGTTAGGCCTAGAGATACTCATCCTGAGACGAGCTCGGACATCTCCGAAATGATCCCGGATCTAGGACTCCGGGGAGACTCTCGGGTGGAGATGTACTCGGCTTTACCGGATAGATATTCCGGGTAAGTACTAACCGGAATGTGTGTCTCGGTCTTGATCTTATACAGGAGAGGCTCAGTGGCAAGCAAGGAGGTATCCGGAGTAAGGGCTCCCGGTAGACCGTCAACGGTCTGTAGCAGGCTTTCCCGCTTATAGCGGGGGGAAGTACCATTCCGCCTGACACGGAAGCATGGTCACCTCCCGCCTGACACGGAAGCATGGTCACCTCCCGCCTGACACGGGAGCACGTCAGCCGGTACGAGCATGGTACGACAAGACCTGACATGCCTAGCCCGGCAATCCGGAAAAGGCTATCCGGGATGGGCAAAGACATGTCTTGTCTCTGACAAGGGGACAATGATGATGCAGGACGGCGCCTGCCGTCCTTAACGAGATGATGACGAGGAGGCTACACCGGATAGTCCGGCGACTAGGTCGCACTAGCCGGTGACGACATCCCGGCTAGGACTGTCCGGTGGGGCCAAGCCGAATTAGGGTTTCCGGCCCTCCTGGCCGGACCTCTATAAAAGGCGCCATAACTGCTCCTGAGAGAGGAGGACCAACTTGAGAGCCAAAGCTATAGTCACATTTACTCTTAGAGCAGTTACTCCTTCTCACCTTGAGTTCATCTAGTTCTTCGTACTTCTACCTTTGACAGATCTTGTAGCAAGTTGTAGTCCTTATACCACCAATATATAGAGAGGAAAGGCAGGAGTAGGGGTGTTACCTCCTCACGAGGGCCCTGAACCTGGGTATATTGTGTGTGTGCTTTGTGCCTTCGTGCATTTATTTGTGTTTGTTAGATCTTCCCCTTTGCACTTTGTTCTTGTTCTTTGTTCTTGGGAGATCTCGATTTTACCGGGATCCTCCCCGTGTGAGCTCTTAAGCTCGCTATCCCTCCCCGGATCCACCAACGTCCATCGGCCCCACAAATTAGCCATCCTATGGCATCTGCCGTGACACCACCTCGACAGTTGGCGCCCACCGTGGGGCCGACAGAGGCGTTGGCTGGTGTACACATCCGGACGGGCTCCCCGGTTCGTTTCGACGTTCGGGTTCTCTCTGGCCTAGTCGTAAGGCTAGGGGAGATGGATTTTGTCTGCGACAATGCAGGGTGTTTCCGGAACAAACCGTTTCCGGTGAACGGATGTCTCATCGATTTCGGTGGTTTCACCACCTACGTGGCCACCGAGGTTGTCTGTAGCTACCCGGACGTGGTTCTGGAAGCTGAGGATCCTCCCATGCTCTGGGCAGTTTGGGGTTTGCGTGCCGGTCGCCCCCCGAGTTCCGTCGCAGTGATGATGGTCGCGGCAACCGAGGAGGAGTATCAAGACGCTGATGGCGACACTGACGGTCACCCCCGTTTGGCCAAACCCCCGCAGAAGAGGCCTGCGGCCCGGGATGGAGATCCGCAGTCATCCCATCCGCGACGCCGTCCGGATCCCCTCTCGGGACTCGTGGCTAAGTTGGCTGTACCAGCAGCTGCCGGAGCCGATGCTCAAGCCACTTCGGCTGAGTTAGAGGAGCAGCGGAAGTTGCTACTCGCAGAGGCGCAGGAGATCGCCGAGATCCGCCGCGAGCTCAGCGCTAGCCTCCGGGAGTACAATGCAGCTCACGGATTCCCTAAGATAGACTCCCGAGAGAAGCGCATTGCAGATCTGCGCAAGAAAGGAAGGATGGTGAATGAGGAGCTGGCTGGTGGAGCCGCCACCAGCAACACAGGAAGTCGGATTTCAGCAGGGAAGCCGGTGTACAGCTCACCGGCGAAAACTCTTAGGGCCGCCGAAGCCGCCATGGCCGAGTTGGTGGGGCTATCCGGTGAAGCACTGCGCAAGCAGCAGGAGAGGGTAAACGAGTTGGTGATCGAAGCCAATCGTCAGAATCTGGCCTTCAAGAAGAAGAACCCCGGGGCAGGATCCCAGGTGTACTCAGCCAGACCCGACAGCCAGAGGTCGGATGGGGAGGCCTCTTCCCCACATCCGAGCAGAAGCAAGAGCAAGAGCAAGAGCCGAAGCCGGAGTCGAGGTTCCGGGAAGAACAAGCAGCTACAGACATATGATCCGGCTTTCGCCGGTATCCAGCAAGCCGGGCAGGCCGGACAGCGTAACTCCGGACAGGCGGGAAGTACCCGTGGGGATGGTAATCTGGGTGTAGGAAATAATAACCCGGCTAGCCGTGGTAATCCTCCCCGGAATCCTCCTCACGCTCAGGGAAACCCGCAGAGGGATGTCATCTCCGTCCCCCAGCAGGCCCTAGCCCCTGCGCAGGACAGGCTCAACGATGGCAACTCGAGGTTGCAGCAGCTCGGATATCAGCCAGACGAGAACCCTTTGGGATCTCTGATAGGGACCAGGCAGTTGAACCCGGCAGACGCCAGATTCCGGCTCGATCGGATTCACCAATCCGAGTTGGTGGAAGAGCAAGGACCTCCGGGACCTGCCTGCTTTGGACCTCGGATCATGCGGGAACCTCCTGTTCGGAACTTTCAGCTCAACCGAGGTGCCAAGACCTATGACGGTAGCAAGAAGCCGGAGGATTGGCTAACCGACTATGTAACTGCAGTAAGCATAGCCGGTGGAAACAGACGATGGGCGGTACGTTATGTACCGCAGATGTTGGAAGGACCAGCCGGAATCTGGTTGAACAATCTGAGAACTGGCAGTATAGACTGCTGGTTAGATTTCGATGAGGCGTTCATCAGCAACTTCACCAGCACGTACACGAGGCCCAACAGGCCTCAACAACTCGCCATCTGTAGGCAAAGGAGCAATGAGACTGACCGGGAGTACGTTACCCCGTGGAGCAATATTCGCAACTCTTGCGAAGGAGTGGTGGAGGCACAGGCCATCTCCTGGTTTGCGCAAGGATGCCGGCATGGCTCGATGCTGTGGCAGAAATTGCAGAGAAAGATGCCAACCACCTTGGCTGAAACCATGCGCATCGCCGACACCTATACGCTTGGAGATCCCATGCAACCCCTGGTGGATGTCGGAGACTCCAAGAGGAGGAATGCGGGACCTCAACGTTCGGGACCGAGCAGGAGCCATGATCGCCAGGAGTTCGGCCACAAGAGGAATCAGCCCGAGTACCACCATGCCGCGCAGCATGTCGCAGCAGTGACCCGGGAGCAGGAGGATGCCGGCAACAGCCAGCGTCAAAAGACAAGTGGCCCGACTTGGGGTCAAAGTCAGGAGGTGCAAAAGACTTGGGTGGAGCAGAAGAAGCCCCTGACGTATGAGGAAATGCTGAACAAGCCATGCTGCTACCACACTCTGGAGGCCAACAAGCCCGCAAACCATTCTACTCGGCAGTGCAGCTGGTATCAGCGCACGTTGCAGGAGGGCAGCTCGGGAGTTGTTCGGCAGAATGCTCCGGCATCTCGGCCCAACATCCCGAGACCCCCTCCTCCGACATCGGGGGCCAACGCTGTGCGACTTCCCCCTCCTCCGAGAGGACCCCCACCTCGCCCAGTGAATGTAGTACATGCCCGGAACGACAACGGTAACCAATCCGGACATCAGCAGAGCAACTACCGGGAAGCGCATCAGAGCTATGTGGTCTTTGTGACCGAGCCCACTGACCGGAAGAGTGTGCGGCAGCGTGCCCTGGAGGTGAATGCTGTGATCCCGGCGGTGCCCAAATTCTTGCACTGGTCCGAGATGGAGATCACCTGGAGCCGGAAGGATCACCCCCGGGTTATGCCCAAGCCAGGAGCATATGCCTTGGTGGTAGACCCAACTTTTGTCGGACCAAACCTCAACGTCCGTTTCAGCCGGGTTCTGATTGACAATGGCAGTGCCATCAACATCATGTACAAGGACACGATGCTGAAGCTGGGAGTATCCATGAACACCCTGCTGCCCACCGAGACAACCTTCCATGGCATTGTGCCCGGGGTCTCTTGCTCGCCCATGGAAAAGATCTGGGTTGAGGTGCTATTCGGAACTCGGGAGAACTGTCGAACCGAGAGCTTGGAGTTCGAGGTCGTGGACCTCGAGAGCCCGTATCACGCCCTAATCGGCAGACCAGCCCTCGCCAAGTTCATGATCTCGACTCACGTGGGCTACCTCAAGATGAAGATGCCGGGACCCAACGGTGTGATCACCATCTCGGGAGACCACAAGCGCTCCATGGAGTGTGCCTCGGCGGGATCGTGCTTAGCCGAGTCCCTGGTGATCGCGGAAGAGAAGAAGAGGATCCAGCAGGTGGTGGCGATGGCCAAGACCTCCCAACTCGGAATGCCCGGGATGGTGAACCCGGAGCAGGGGGCATCATTTCAGCCCCCCAAGGAGACCAAGAAGGTGTGCGTGGACCCCAGCAACCCGGAGCGCCAAGTTATCATTGGCAGCAACCTGGACAGCAAATAGGAAGGCGAGCTCGTCGACTTCCTCCGTGAGAATCGGGATGCCTTTGCGTGGTCGAGTGACGATCAGCAAGGCGTCCCGAGGGAGTTGGCTGAGCACTCTCTGTTTGTTAGACCAGATGCGAAGCCGGTGAAGCAACCAACTAGGCGCCTCTCGGATGAGAGAAGAGTTGCTGTCATGGAGCATCTGGCTATACTACTGGCCGCCGGATTCATCATGGAGGTGCTGCACCCGGATTGGATTTCGAATCCGGTCCTGGTGGAGAAGAAGAAAGATGATCCCCTCCTGCTTAAGGTGTGGCGCATGTGCATCGACTTCACCAACCTCAACAAGGCATGCCCGAAAGATCCCTTTCCACTGCCCCGGATAGATCAAATGATAGACTCCACTGCCGGGAGTGAGCTTTTAACTTTTCTAGATGCTTATTCTGGTTTTCACCAGATACCTTTGAACCCGGATGATCAATTAAAAACTGCTTTCATTACCCCTTATGGGGCTTATTGCTATCGTGTTATGACTTTTGGGTTGAGAAATGCTGGTGCTACATACCAAAGATGCATGCAGAAATGCTTGCATGACCAAATAGGCCGAAATGCCGAGGTCTATGTCGATGACATAGTCATAAAAACAAAAGAAAAAGCCTCGTTAATAGATGATCTGAGGGAAACATTTAAGAACCTGAGAAGATTCCGGATGAGGTTGAACCCGGATAAGTGCACATTTGGTGTGCCAGCAGGGAAGTTACTCGGTTTCCTCATCTCAAGCCGGGGAATCGAGGTCAACCCGGGTAAAATCCGTGCTATTGAGAGCATGAAGTTGCCCGTGCGTCTCAAGGATGTGCAGAAGTTTACCGGATGTCTGGCATCCCTAAGTCGGTTTGTAAGCCGACTTGGGGAGAAGGCCTTGCCTCTGTATCAACTGATGAAGAAGAGCAAGACATTTATTTGGACCCCGCAAGCTGATGCGGCGTTCAATGATCTGAAGAGAATGCTTTCAACAGCGCCTGTGTTGGCATCCCCGTTACCCAAGGAACCTATGCTGCTGTATATCGCCGCAACCAACCGGGTAGTCAGTGTGGCGATGGTAGTAGAAAGGGAAGAAGGGGGCAAGCTGATACAGAGGCCGGTGTATTACCTCAGTGAGGTGATCTCGGAATCAAAGCAGAACTACCCGCACTACCAGAAGATGGCATATGGAGTGTAGATGGCAGTGACCAAGCTCAAGCACTACTTTCAGGAACATCCGGTCACAGTGGTGTGCGTAGCTCCTCTCGCCGAGATCATCGGGTGCAAGGATGCTAGCGGCCGGGTAGCCAAATGGGCCATCCAGTTGTCTCCGTACGCTCCGGCATACGAGAGACGAGATGCCATCAAGTCGCAGGCGCTGCCGGACTTTTTGGTAGACTGGGCCGAGATGCAGTATGAACCTCCGATACCGGATTACAATTTCTGGAGGATGCATTTCGATGGCTCAAAGGCTAAGACCGAATTGGGTGCAGGAGTGGTCCTCACTTCCCCAAAGCAAGATGTACTGAAGTATGTGCTGCAGATTCATTTTCGGGCATCTAATAATGTCGCGGAATATGAGGCCTTGGTTCATGGACTGAACGTCGCCAAGGAAAACTGCATCCGCCGGATAGAGTGTTTTGGTGACTCGGACCTTGTAATCCAACAGGTGTCGGGCAATTGGGATGCTCTTGATGCAAACATGGCCTTATACAGGTTTCATGTGCAAAAAATATCTGGATTTTTTGAAGGATGCGAGTTCAAGCATGTACCCAGAGGAGAAAACGAAGCAGCGGATGTCTTGTCCAAGCTAGGGTCATCCCGGGATGCAATCCCACCCGGAATAGCTCTGGAGCATTTGAGGAAGCCATCTATCCAACCCTCACCCGAGTCGGAATCTATCTTCATCCCCAAGGAGCCTGGTTCAGATGCCGTGCCCATGGAAGTAGATGTCGGAAGCATAACATCGAACCCGGGGACTGCGTCCCAGTGCTCGGAGAGGCAAAGAAAGATGATGATAGAGGTGATGTCGGCAGAACCAATGGACATAGACGTTCCCATGTTCCCGGAGAGACCTGTCCCGGGATGGGCACAGCCCATTATGGCTTACATCTTGGAGGGAACTCTCCCGGAAAATGAAGTGGAAGCCCGACAGATACTGCGAAGATCAAAAGCATACACTGTCATCAATCAAGAGCTATACAAGAGAAGTGTCACCGAGGTACTCCAGAGATGTGTGGAACCGGCAGAAGGACAAGAGATGCTGGTGGAAATACATCAAGGGGAATGTGGACATCACGCATCATCCCGGGCCCTGGTGGCAAAGGTATTCCGGCACGGGTTCTACTGGCCCACTGCATTGCAGCAAGCAGAAGACATTGTCCGGAAGTGTGGGGGATGCCAGAGATTTGCTCACCGGATACACATGACGGCATCAGCACTGAAAACAATCCCCATCACTTGGCCATTTGCAGTATGGTGTTTGGATATGGTAGGGCAATTCAAGCCGGCAAGGGGCAATATGACACATATACTTGTCATGGTGGACAAATTCACAAAATGGATAGAAGTCAAGCCAATCCGGAAGTGCGATGGACACACCGCTGTGCAATTCCTGAAAGACATTATCTTGAGATACGGATACCCACACAGCATTATCACAGATAATGGAACAAACTTTGCTGTGGGGGAGTTCGCTCGATTTTGTGCTGAGAAGGGAATCCGGCTGGATGTAGCATCAGTTGCACACCCGGAAGCAAATGGACAAGTCGAAAGGGCAAATGCCTTAGTCTTAGCCGGCATCAAAGCTCGCTTGATCGAACCACTATTGAGAACTCCGGGATGCTGGATAGAGGAGTTACCGGCAGTACTATGGGGTCTCCGGACTACACCGAATAGATCTACCGGGTACACCCCATTCTTCATGGTATACGGGGCTGAGGCAGTACTCCCAACCGACATACAATACGATTCCCCGAGAGTGACAATGTTCACCGAGACGGAAGCAAAGGAGGCCCGAGAAGATGATATAGATTTACTCGAAGAGGCCAGAGAATTGGCACTATCTCGGTCGGCAATTTATCAACAGAACCTCCGTCG
Organism: Poa annua; assembly: GCA_026929855.1. NCBI lineage: Eukaryota > Viridiplantae > Streptophyta > Magnoliopsida > Poales > Poaceae > Poa > Poa annua. The sequence goes on along the minus strand of CM049428.1, from coordinate 26,588,552 downwards.
CTATCATAGCCGGAAAGTGGGACGGAGATCTGGTGCTGACGCTCATCCAACGCACGGCCGGAATGCATAAACTATCACCTCCGTGGGAAGGGCCTTTTGTGATAAGCAGAGCATTGCACAATGATTCTTATTACCTTGTAGATGCACATTAGGCTAGGAAAGGTGTAATGGACAAATCCGGTGAGGAAACCAAACGTCCATGGAATGTAGCTCTGCTTCGCCCCTTTTACACGTAAAAGGTTCAGTGTATGTTGTATTTCAATTCTCAAATATCAATGAAAATAAGGCACCCCGGGAGGAACCCGGGGACTGCCTGGTTAAGTGCATATCTTGTTATTTTTTTGTCAAGTTCATTTACTGTTTTCTACCGGCATCCCGGGAAGGAACCCGGGGGCTGCCGGATAGCTATCTTATATTTTACTGTGTGCATGCCGGGAAAGTTCCGAATCCGATTCTCAAAGTCAAAGTAATGTATGTCATGTGAAATCATCTTGTGACCCGACTGACGAACGCCGAAATGGTAGTCAAGAGCAAAGAGAGGGAAGGTGGGGAACACGAAAATGGTCTCGGGGACTTGGAGCAGGAACTTATCCGGCATGCTTGTTTTTACTAACTTAGTTGTTTTTTATGTCGGGAATTCGGTTAGTAGGAGCTCGGATGGTTTTAAGTAATGTATGCCGTATGTGGAGTTTTGTCACTCGACTGTCGAACGCCGAAATGGTAGACAAGAGCAGAAATTACCTAAGTACGGTAAACATGAAAGGCAATTCGGGAACTAAAAGCTGAGTACATTGACATAAATTGTTCGAATAAATACTTCACGGGGAAACAGAAATAACATAAGTGTACGATACATCTTGCACCCGGCATCCCGGGGATTTAACGTATTTGCTACCTAAGTATTTTAAGCCGTAGGGGAAGTCGGCTTCTCGACGGAGACCTCGGGAGCAGCGACCTCGGGAGCAACGACCTCGGGAGCAGGGCCAGCGGCAGCAGTGGGAGCAGCACCGGGGGCGACTTCGGATTCGGTGACGGCAACGCTACTCGGGGCTTCGGGAAGCACCTCGGTCTCGGGGGCCTCAGATCTTGGCAAAGTCACTGCATCCCGGTGAACCACATTCTCGGGCGCGCCACCGGAAGCAGCGTCATCTCCTTCAGCGGCTTCGTCTTCCGCCTCGCCGGAAGCGGCATCATCTTCGTCGTCCTCGTAGTCCGATTCCGAGTCAGAAGGGATGACGCTGGCGGTGAACGTGCGAAAGCTTGACCACGTGGCGATGCGGTGCGCCACCTCTTGTCGGCGCTGGATCTTCTCCGGATCGGTGACCCACGAAGAGACCGTCCGCAGGCGCAGGATTGCCTCCAGATCGAGACCCTCGTACCAGCTGAGTACTTGGGTCAAGACCTGGTCCGCGCCAGCTCGCGCACCGGAAAGCTTCCAAGCGTGGATGCGCCTCCCGGCACCCCGAAGTGCGCTCGAGAGCTCGGAAAGCGAGAGCGTCCCCCGGATGCTTGGCCACAGTGCGCCGTGGACGTGGACCGCAGCGCTGAGTAGGTCTGTACCGATAGACCGGAGTGGTACTATCCGGGCCTTCAGGGCGACGAGGTGATCCTCGATGTCCCAGTCATCCGAGATGGGACCCTTCCCGGCGCGCTTCTCGCGGAAGGCGGCAACAGCTTTGGCGGCAGCTTCCCGGGAGTGCTCAAATTCTCCTTTAAAAAGAAGAGTTGTCAAACGACTAAGTCATAAGAAAAGCAACAGCAAGTAAAGGAAGTAACAGGAGAAGAGGGATGTCGGATTACTCACTGTTGAGGTCCCGGTTCAACACGGTGAGTTCGTTGAGCCAAGTATCAGAACGCGACCGGAGAAGAGCCAGCTCGGTCTCGGCGTTATCCGCGCGCGCCACCGACTGGTCCAGGGTTTCTTTCTGCTTCTTGGTCGCCTCGATGAAGCGCGTCTTCATCTCGGACATAGCAGCCTGGACTTTTCCGAGCTCGCCGTTCAGCCGCGCGATCTCGGATTGCGCGGTGGCGAGAGCAGTCTTCTGGTCCACCGAGATCTTGCGCGCCGCGTCTCGCTCCTCCCGGAGGCGCTCCTCGGATTTCTTGGATTGACCGAGTTCAGCGAGAACCCGGTTGAAGACGTTGCGGCGTTTTTGGCTGCACTCCTGATAGCAAGACAAAGAAGGCAAGGTCAGTATGGAAAAGATGTAAAAAACCCAGTTGGGAGGATCTCGGGGACTCGGTCTCCGAGTCCTGGATTTTTCTCTAAGATTGGAACCTAGTGATCTGCTATTCGGTGGAATCTAGAGCACTAAGCACCAATCTCGGGGACTAGTGGTGGAGCAAATTTTAAAGCAACCTATCCGGTTGGGAGGATCTCGGGGACTCGGTGTCCAAGTCCTGGATTTTTCTCTAAGATTGGAACCTAGTGATCTGCTATTCGGTGGAATCTAGAGCACTAAGCACCAATCTCGGGGACTAGTTGTGGTGGAAGGAACAAATGCGTTTTTTGAAAGAGGAAAAGCTTACCTCGCTTACTCGGGTGACATCCAGCGCGGCCACCTGAAGAGCATGCAGGGCTTGAGCGCTGCGGCTCGGGCCTGCAGCGTGCAAGTCCCCTGCAGTCTCGGAAGCGTCGGCGGCAAGCCAGGCCTTGTTGAAGTCATCAACAACCCGAATGCCGGAGCTGCCGGCAGCGCGGGTGGCAGCAACGTCCCGGGATCCTGAAGATACAAAGGAGCTGACCGTTGCTCGTAACATCCGCAAGGCTGCAGTAGGGATCTCGGCAGGAGGCGGTGGTAACGAGGAAAACGTACCCGGGCGCAGCACCAAGTCCTGAGACGAGGATGTCGGGGCAGCTGCGGGCAGAGCAGAAGATGTTTTCTGCCCAGCAATCTTGCTGCGAGATTTGGGAGGTTGGTCTGCTGGCCGGGAGGAGGCGGTAGGCTGCTTCGCCGGGATGGTCTTGGGCGCGAATGGCCAAGAAGGGCCACTTGCCGCAGGTTCCCGGCGAGGGCTGAGGATCTCTGCCTCCAGCCCGGGAACCCGGCGCGGGCTCTCCGGAAGAAGCACTTCTCCCGAGGTGGTCGTGGCATGCACTGGGATCTCCTCGATCACCGGATGCGCATCCGGGGTCGCAGCGGTAGCCGGTGCGGCACCGGAAGCCGCAGGCTCACTTCCTCGGGGAGAAGGGCGAGGAGGTGAAGGAGAGGCCCGAGCCGGGCTGGGAGTCCGAGTCCCGGGAGGAGGAGGAACGGCAGGTGACGGGAGCTCGAGTGCATCCCTGAAAGGAAGTGTCTTAGTAATAGTTATGGAGAAAGCAAAGTCAGATAACATAAGGCAAGGAAGACGTACCCGAAATCCACAAGGGGAGGACCCCGCTGCCGGCGCCGAGCAGGCTTCTCGGTCGTCTGCTTACTCGGTTTGTTCCTCTTGGGGGGGTTGCCGGGGTTGTCGGCCCCCTCGGTGTCGGAAGCCGCGCGCTTCCGGCTCTCGGCACGTTTGGTCCCGGTTGTCGGTTTCGGAACCACAGCTGAGGCCCAATTCAGGAGGGAAAGCGTCAATAACATCGAGAATCTGGCAGTCAGTCTCATCCTCATCATCCGAAGAAATGAAAACTGCCTCTGGAGTTGAAGGATTACCCGGGGCCTTAACGAAAGGGATGGCGAGGTGGTCCTCGCCGTCGGGGTCCTCTCTCGGCATCACGTCCGGTTTCGGGAAGTCCGGCGTGTAATTCCCGTTGACGTGGACGGCGTCTTCTTCGTGTTGACGCTCGAACAACTGCGCAAACAAGTTAGGCCGTGTCGGTGTCCAGGTGAACGCATGTACGAAGGCGAAGGCACGAAAGACTGATATAAGCACCTGATCGCATGGTCTTCTCCGGCATCCCCCAAGGACCCCCCAAACATAGTCCTCCGTCATCTCCGTCCGGGCAATAGCTCGGACACGAAGGACGACCTCCCCGTGGTTTAGCCCAAGGAGACTGGTCCTAGTGGGGTCGAAGTTCCCGGACATGTGGCACATCTTGTGCACTCGGTTTTGAAGGGGGCAGACCCGGCGCACAATGAAGCAGCGCAAGAGATCATCCCCGGTCATCTGCTGAGTTAACACGTGCAGAACATCGTGCATGTATTTGATCTCGTCGTTGTCGGGAAGATGCTTCCAGCGACGGAATTCGCGCGGAGGACCCATGACGAATTCCGGCAGATTGATGAAGTCCGGGTATGAGGATCCCGGACCATCTCCCGAGGGCTCCCGGTTCTTCACGTAGAAGAGGCTGCGCTGCCATTTCCGGCAGGACTCTAGTCCCTTGACTATGGGGAATCCGGAGTCCGCGCGAGGGATGATGGTGGCCGCTCCGCAATCGACTAAGTCCTTTATCTTCTGATCCGGATTGGGGATGGCTTGGCGGCGAAGGATGAAATACTTGGCCCAGAGATCCACAAATGGCCATATGCCGAGATACGCCTCCGCGTAGGTGGTGAAGACCGAGAGCATCATGATGGCGTTGGCGGGAAGATGGTGAGGTTGGACGTCGTACGTGTCGAGGAAGTCGCGGAAGAAGGGGCTAGCCGGAAGCCCAAACCCGCGCTCGAAGTGCGAAAGGAATACCACGAATTCCCCGGGTTGGGGTTCCGGTGCAACCTCCTCTCCCGGTAGACGGCTCTCGACTTCCGGTGGAATCCGGTGAGTCCGATACAGCCATTCAAGATCCGACTGCTTCGTCTCGGACCCATCCCAGCACCACCAAGCACGTTCTTCACCCATGTCGGAGAAGTATGCAGGGGTATCCGGGCTACTCTGCAGACGCAGCGGCGGTTAGTCGGAGTTAGTCTATCGGAAACGAGGATGTCGGGGCGCAAACTGCTAAACACTACCGAGTTGGTGGGAAGCAAGATCTGTCATGTGCTAAATAATCAAAACAAAGGGAGGAAAAATGGCTCGCACTAAACTCAAACGAGGTACGAATACGGGTGACCAATATGCATTCTAGCGCCACGGTGGTTCATCGCTGTGCACCTCGCGCGCGCCGCTCGAATGTGCTCACCGGCGGCGGCGCAACCGTGCTCGTGTTATGGCACAGCCGGCGTCGGGAGGTTACTCTACCGGAGAAAGGCATCGGAGCGGAAAAGAGCAACTCACCGGTGGAGGAGATCGACGGCGTGCGAGAGGAACGGCGGGGTGCGAGCTCCGGCGAACGGCGAGCGAAACGTCGTGCGGGCAACGAGCGCAGCGGCGGCGACGAGCTCGAGATGGTGAAGGAGAAGAGAAGCGAAGAAGAATAAGTGAAAGAGACCGTTCCGGCCCCCTATTTATGGGGGGGATTCCGGAGCGGTTTCCGATTTTCCCGCCCACGATCTCCACGATCGTGGGTGGGATCTATTTTGCGCCGCGAGCCACGTGGCACTATCCGGAGCGCTCGATCCGGCCACACCGAGGGCCACACGGCCCCAACGGTTCGATTCCGGATCGGATGCGGCTCCCCGGCGCGGGAACCCAAGCGACACCGTGCGTGCGCAGAAGCACTCGAGTGCGCCTCTGCGCAGACGGGACGTCGGGTGGGCCCTGGCTCGCTATCTCGAATTCATCGGGAGATCAACGGTCAAGATTTGCTGAGATGGTGCTACCCGGTCGCAGGCTTCGCCTCCCGGTTAAGACCATCTCGGTGAGAAGATCTCGGGATGAATCGACCTCGGCATGGAATAAAAGGATGTTGTCATAGGTTCTCGGAAGATGGTTGTTATTAAAGCTGATCCCGCACATCATCCGAAGTCGTTGTGCAACACCAGCTTCGGGGACTAGTGTCGGGGGGCTACCCCCCGGGTAGGGGCAGATCCCGGATTAATCCAGTAAATATCAACAGTACTTGACCTTTGGCGACAACAATGAACACCTCCTGGTGTGCTGAAAGGGCAGACTGACCCCTGAGTGCTGGCAGAGGACAAAGTGCCTCCTGGCAGGCGCAAGGGTCAGTTCTGGCAGCTATAAATAGACACCCCCGGCCCTCACAATCGCAGCACAGACATAAGCGGGTGGTTCCTCTAAGAACTAGCTTCTCGAAGATGTCTTTGCCGGTAGGATAAGACATCTTCGGGAGGCTAGGCCTAGAGATACTCATCCTGAGACGAGCTCGGACATCTCCGGAATGATCCCGGATCTAGGACTCCGGGGAGACTCTCGGGTGGAGATGTACTCGGCTTTACCGGATAGATATTCCGGGTAAGTACTAATCGGAATGTGTGTCTCGGTCTTGATCTTATACAGGAGAGGCTCAGTGGCAAGCAAGGAGGTATCCGGAGTAAGGGCTCCCGGTAGACCGTCAACGGTCTGTAGCAGGCTTTCCCGCTTTTAGCGGGGGGAAGTACCATTCCGCCTGACACGGAAGCATGGTCACCTCCCGCCTGACACGGAAGCATGGCCACCTCCCGCCTGACACGGGAGCACGTCAGCCGGTACGAGCATGGTACGACAAGACCTGACATGGCTAGCCCGGCAATCCGGAAAAGGCTATCCGGGATGGGCAAAGACATGTCTTGTCTCTGACAAGGGGACAATGATGATGCAGGACGGCGCCTGCCGTACTTAACGAGATGATGACGAGGAGGCTACACCGGATAGTCCGGCGACTAGGTCGCACTAGCCGGTGACGACATCCCGGCTAGGACTGTCCGGTGGGGCCAAGCCGAATTAGGGTTTCCGGCCCTCCTGGCCGGACCTCTATAAAAGGCGCCATAACTGCTCCTGAGAGAGGAGGACCAACTTGAGAGCCAAAGCTATAGTCACATTTACTCTTAGAGCAGTTACTCCTTCTCACCTTGAGTTCATCTAGTTCTTCGTACTTCTACCTTTGACAGATCTTGTAGCAAGTTGTAGTCCTTATACCACCAATATATAGAGAGGAAAGGCAGGAGTAGGGGTGTTACCTCCTCACGAGGGCCCTGAACCTGGGTATATTGTGTGTGTGCTTTGTGCCTTCGTGCATTTATTTGTGTTTGTTAGATCTTCCCCTTTGCACTTTGTTCTTGTTCTTTGTTCTTGGGAGATCTCGATTTTACCGGGATCCTCCCCGTGTGAGATCTTAAGCTCGCTATCCCTCCCCGGATCCACCAACGTCCATCGGCCCCACAAATTAGCCATCCTATGGCATCTGCCGTGACACCACCACGACATGGTTTATCTCTCTCAACCATGATGTCATCTTTTATGTGATCATGAGCTTTGTAATCTAGTTGAATATGTGATGCTACTTTTTATCTATTATGCACTCTAGAGTTTAATTTAATATGAACTCCGGGGTTATTCACTTGTGTAACGGTGACAGTGTGTGCACCGTGTGTGATTCCCTTTATAACATTGTTGGTGTTAGTTTACTCCGACTTTGAGCGTGCTCTTGTATCTCTACAACAATGAATGGTGTTTGTTATCCAACATGAGAGTGTTTGAGAGTAGTGTTTATTTATTTAAGTTTGATGTCATTGTTGAGAATGTCCACCGGTGAAAGTAGGATCCCTAGGCCTTGTTTCTAAGCATTAAAACACCGATTCCAACAAGTTCTGCTACATGTTTGCAAGCTGTCATTTTTATTTCAGATTGCAATTACTACTTATAATCATCCATATTACTTATATTTCACTATGTCTTCGCATAACTAGTGCACCTATATATCCGACAAGTGTATTGGGTGTGTTGGGGACATAAGAGACTTTTTGTATCTTAATTGCAGGGTTGTTTGAGAGGAATATCTTTGACATCTACCTCCCTGAGTTTGATATACCTTGGGTGATTCACTTAAGGGAAACTTGCTGCTATTCTACAAACCTCTGCTCTTGGAGGCCCAACACTGTCTACAAGAATAGAAGCGTGCGTAGACGTCATATATTCCAATGATGAGCATCGTCAAAAGTGCTCTAGGTCTTCGTGAGCAAGCAAGTTGGATGCACCCCCACTAGTTCCATTGGAGAGCTTTCATATACTTATAGCTCATTGTGCCTCCGTTGTATGGCAATCACTACTCCTTGCATAGATTCGATTGCATGACTTTCTCTTGTCTAATGATCATCTACAGTTTTGTGAGCCTTTCTTCCGTTGGCCTTCCAAATCTCCGTTAACATTCTCTTAGCCATAACATCCGGATGCCAGGAACCAATGTTGAACGCTTGTTTGTTTCTTTTGAACAAATAATATATTGATCTTCTACGTGCATATTAATATTGCTTGACTTGATCCTTTCATTAAGTTGTCATGTTTGTTGGAAGCATTAGATGATTATATTGTTGTGCTTAAAGCTTAAATCATCTTTAATATCTACTTTGCACAGTTGATTGCTATCTAGTACTATATCATTGAAAGCTTTGCTTGCTTCACCTACTTGTTTATTCATTACTCGTTTGATATCAATATAAACTACAACCCTTATTCATTTGATCTCAGTTTACATGCCTTACATTATTACATGATCAAGATTGTGTTTAAGCATGTCACTTCAGAAATTATTCTTCTTTAATCGTTCTTGCGTACTCGGGACGAGTAGAACTAAGCTTGGGGATGTTGATACGTCTCCAACGTATCCGTAATTTCTTATGTTCCATGCTATGCTATATCATGTTATTACATGTTTTATATGCATTTTATATAGTTTTATGCATTTTCTGTGACTAACCTATTAAGAAGATGCCAGAGTGTCAGTTCACTATTTTCTGTTGTTTTTGGTTTCAGAAAAGTATTTAAAGAAATATCCGCCAAATTGGAAATAAATCAAACAGGAATTATTTTTGGAATATTTGCATCGCGAAGAACCGAAGACGAGACAAAGAAGGGCCGCGTGGGGCCCACATCTCCTGGTGGCGCGGCAGCAACAAGAGCCGCGCCGGGAGGTGATGTGGCGTCCTCGGGTGCCCACCGACCTAGGTCTTTCGCCTACAAATACCCACTTGACCTAAAAACAGAGCACGGTTAATCACTTCTTCCTCCACGGGTCTCGAGCAGCTGCCGTCGTCAACACCACCTCAGAAGAGATCAAAACTTCTCCCCAGCACCCTGCCGGGAGGGGGAATTGTCCCCCGAGGCCTCTACGTCGCCATGACCGCCTCCGGACTGATACGCGAGTAGTCTACCTTGGACTACGGGTCCATAGCAGTAGCTAGATGGTTGTCTTCTCCTCTTGTGCTATCATGTTTAGATCTTGTGAGCTGCCTATTGTCGTGGTGGTGTCACGGCAGATGCCATAGGATGGCTAATGTGTGGGGCCGATGGACGTTGGTGGATCCGGGGAGGGATAGCGAGCTGAAGAGCTCACATGGGGAGGATCCCGATGTAACCGAGATCTCCCAAGAACGAGAAATAAGATCAATGCGTGAGGGGGAAGATCTAGTAAATAAGAACAAATGCACGAAGGCACACAACACACACACGATATACCCAGGTTCAGGGCCCTCGTGAGGAGGTAACACCCCTACTCCTGCCTTTCCTCTCTATATAAGTGTGGTACAAGGGCTACAACTTGCTCTTAGAGCTCTTGAGGTGAAGAACAAGAAGAACTAGATGAACTCAAGGAAGGATGAAGTAAATTCTCTAGGAGTAAATGTGACTAGAGTTTCGGCTCCCAAGTTGGTCTCTCCTCCACAGGAGCAGTTATGGCGCCTTTTATAGAGTTCCGGCCAGGAGGACCGACAACCCTAATTCGGCTTGGCCCCACCGGACAGGCCTAATCGTTATGTCGTCACCGGCTAGTGCGACCTAGTCGTCGTGCTATCCGGCGTAGCCCCTTCGTCATCATCCCGGCAAGGACAGCAGGCGCCGTCCTGGAACATCATTGTCCCCCTGTCAGAGACAGGACATGTCTTTGCCCATCCCGGATAGCCTTTTCCGGATTGTCGGGCTAGGCGCGTCGTGTCTTGTCGTACCGTTGTCGTACCGGCTGACGCGCTCCCGTGTCAGGCGGGAGGTGACCATGCTTACGTGTCAGGCGGGAGGTGACCATGCTTCAGTTTCAGACGGAACGGTACTTCTCCCCGCATCAGGCGGGAAAGCCTGCTGCAGACCGTTGACGGCCTACCGGGATCCCTCATGCCGGTCACCTTCTTGCTCGACCTTACGAGTCCTTCCTGCACAAGTCTAGGACCGAGATAAATGTTCCGGTTAGCACTTACCCGGATTGCCTATCCGGTACGACCGAGTATTTCTCCTTCCGGGAGCCTCCTCGGAGCCCAAGATCCGAGATCCTTTCCGGATGCACCCGAGTTCGTCTCAGGATGAGTATCTCTAGGCCTAGCCTCCCGAAGATGTCTTAGCCTACCAGCAAAGACATCTTCGAAAAGCTAGTTCTTAGAGGAACCACCCGCTGATGCTTGTGCTGCTATGAGGGCTCGGGATGTCTATTTATAGCCGCCAGAGATGACCTTTGCGCCTGCCAGGAGGCACCTTGCACTCTACCAGCACTCAAGGGTTAAGTTGCCCCTTCAGCACACTAGGGGGTGGCCCTTGCTCTTGCCAAAGGTCAATCACTGTTGCTATACTGTCGAATTGCGCTGGGATCTGCCCTACCCGGGGGGCAGCCCCCCGACACTAGTTCCCGAAGCTGGTGCTGCGCAGCGACCCCGGATAATGTGCGGGATCAGCTTTAATAAGAACTATCTCCCCAGAAAATATGAGACTATCCTTTGACTTGATGACGAGATGAGTTTTGCCGAGATCCCCATACCGAGATCGTTTCGACCGGAAGGCCATGCTCATAACCGGATAGTGCCACGTGAGTGAATCTTGATCGTTGACTCCGCATTGAATTCCAGATCTTGGGCTGGGTCCCACCCGAGGTCCTGTCGAATCAGAAGCGCACTCGAGTGCCTCTGACCGAGCACGCCGCCGCTCGGGTTTGCGCGCCGGGAGCCGCATCCGATCTGAAGTCCAGCCGTTGGGGCTGTGTGACCCCCGGTGTGGCTGGATCGGGCGCTCCGGTGGACGCCACGTGTCGCGCTGCACAAAATAGATCCCACTCACGATCGGAGAGATCGTGGGCGGGAAATTCGGAAACCGCTCCGGATCCCCCCCATAAATATGGGACCAAAACGGTCATCTCTTCTTCTTCAACTTCTCACTTCCCCCACCGTCGTCTCGAGCACGCCGCCGTTTCCGTGCCCGGAGCTCGAACGGCGCCGCTCTCGCTGGTCGCCGGAGCCCTTCGCTTCCACCATCGGGTCGCGCCCTTCTTGCCCGTCACCGGCCTCGCTTTCTCCGGTGAGTTCTTCTCTCCGCTCCGAAACTTCTTTACGGGAATGATAGTTCGCGCTCGGTCGCGCAACGACGCACGCGCGGTGGCGCCGCCGGCGGCGAGCACGAGCTGCGCGGCGGGGATGAGGATGCGTTATACACCTTAGCCTTTTGCTCGCACTAGGCCACATTTGTATTTTGCCCGGGCGTATTTTCATCGATTAAGTTTCGATTTACTAGCGCGCGGTAGATCTTATTTGCCAGGAGTCCGGTTGTCCTTAGGAGTTTGTGATCCGGTATCTTAGCTCCCGGTAGACTAACTCCGACTAACTGCCGTTGCGCCTGCAGAGTAGCCCGGATACATCTGCAGATCTCTCCGACATGGCTGAAGAAAGTGTTCGGGGGTGCTGGGATGGGTCCGAGATCATGCAAAAGGACCTCGATTGGCTGTACCGGACTCACCGGATTCTGCCAGAAGTCGAGAGTCGTCTCCCGGAGGGCGAGGTTCAACCGGAACCCCAACCCGGGGAATACGTTGTATTCCTCACGCATTTCGAGCGCGGGTTTGGGCTTCCGGCTAGCCCCTTCTTCCGCAACTTCCTCGACACCTATAGCCTCCAACCCCATCATCTCCCCGCCAACGCCATTATGATGCTTTCGGTCTTCACCACCTATACGGAAGCATATCTCGGCGTGTGGCCTTTCTTGGACCTCTGGGCCAAGCACTTCATCCTCCGCCGCTAAGTCGTCCCCAATCCGGATCAGAAAGTTAAAGACTTGGTCGACTGCGGAGCGGCCACCATAATTCCCCGCGTGGACTCCGGATTTCCCATAGTCAAGGGACTAGAATCCTGCCGGAAGTGGCAGCGTAGTTTCTTCTATGTGAAGAACCGGGAGACTTCGGGAGATGGTCCGGGATCTTCGAACCCGGATTTTATCAATCTACCGGCGTTCGCCATTGGACCTCCCCGCGAATTCGACCTATGGAACCGGCTTCCAGATAACGAGGAGGTCAGATGTATGCACGACGTCCTCGTCGTGTTGACTGATAAGATGACTGGCGACGATCTCCTGCACTGCTTCATTATCCGTCGCGTCTGCCCCCTACAAACCCGAGCGCACAAGATATGCCATATGGACGGGAACCTAGATCCCACCAAGACCAGCATCTTCGGGTTGGACCGTCCCGCAGTCGTCCGGCGCGTTCGAGCTATCGCTCGAACGAAGATGTCGGATGAGTATGTCTGGGGTCTTGTCTGGGGATCCGGAAAAAACCACTAAAACAGGTGCTTCTATCTGTCTTTCGCAAACTTGCATTTGCACCCGGATTCTGCTGGAAACCGACATGGTTGTCATGCAATGACCTATTCGTGCAGTTATTCGAGCGGCAAACAGAGGAGGACGCGATGCACGCCGACGGGAATTTCGTGCCGAACATCCCGGCACCGGCTAAGATGCCGAGAGAGGATCCCGACGGCGAGGACCATCTTGCCGTTCCTCTAGTTCGCGCTGCTGCTCCAGGTAACCCTTCAACCTCAGAGGCTATTTCCGTTTCTTCAGATGACGAGGATGAGATTGATTGTCAAATACTCGATGTGATTGACGCTCTTCCCTTCAACTGGGCTTCAGCAGTGGTTCCGAAACCCACGGCCGTGACGAAACGCGCCGAGACCCGGAAGCGTGCGGCTTCCGATACCAACCCTGCCGATGCTTCCGGCAGCACCCCCTAGAGGAGCAAGCCGAATAAACAAACGGCCGAGAAGCCTCTACGCCGAAGAAGGGGTCCTCCCACCGTTGATTCCGGGTAAATTTTCTTTGCTTCATGTTACATGATCTTGTCTTCTCCTGAAGTCTTTACTGATATATTTCTTTCAGCGATGCACTCGACGTCCCGGCATCCTTTGCCTCCCGACCTCCGGGATCCCGGACTCCCAGCCCGCCTCGGGCTGTTTCTTCTCCACCTCGCCCTTCCGCTCGAGAGAGCGAGCCTCCTGCTTCTGGTGCCGCCCCGGCTGCCGCTGCTACTCCGGATACTCGTCCCGTGGTGGACGAGATTCCTGTTCAGGCTACAACCGCATCGAAAGACATCCTTCTTCCGGAGAGCCCGCGCAGGGTGCCTGGGCTTGAGACGGAGATCATAAGTCCTCCTCGGCAGGTCGTGCCGAGCGGCCCCTCCCGGCAAGTTTCGAGCAAGACAGCCCCGGTGAAACAGCCCGCGGCCTCTTCCCTGCAACCTGAGCATCCTGCCGGGAAAGCGCGCACCAAGGTCGCCGGGCAGAAAACAACCTCCGCCAAACCTACTGCTGCCCCGACGTCCTCGGCCCAAGACTTGGCCCTAAGCACGGGTAAGTTTTCGCCGTTACCGCCACCTCCTGCCGAGATCCCCACTGCTGCCCTGCGGACGCTGCGAGCAACCGTAAGCTCCTTTATGCCTTCAGGATCCCGGGAGGTTGTTGCTGCTCTCGCGCCTGGCGGCTCCGGCATACGCGTTGTTGAAGAATACAACCAAGCCTGGATTGCCGCCGATGCCTCCGAGATCGTCGAGGACTTGCACGCTGCCGGCCCTAGCCGCAGCGCCCAAGCTCTGCACGCTCTCTAGGTGGCCGCGCTGGACGTTACTCGGGTGCTTAGTGCTCTAGATTCCACCGAATAGCAGATCACTAGGCTCCAATCTTAGAGAAACCACAGGACTTGGAAGCCGAGTCCCCGAGATCTTCCCTACCGAGTAGCTTTAAAAATTGCTCCATCTCCACTAGTCCCCGAGATTGGTGCTTAGTGCTCTAGATTCCACCGAATAGCAGATCACTAGGCTCCAATCTTAGAGAAACCACAGGGCTTGGAAGCCGAGTCCCCGAGATCTTCCCTACCGAGTAGCTTTAAAAATTGCTCCATCTCCACTAGTCCCCAAGATTGGTGCTTAGTGCTCTATATTCCACCGAATAGCAGACCACTAGGCGCCAATCTTAGAGAAAATCATAGGACTCGGGAGCCGAGTCCCCGAGATCCTTCCCACCGAGTAACTTTTAATTGACATTGATCTCGGAACATCTCTAGCCTCCGGGTTCCTTCCCGAGATTGATATAACCTTCCTTGTTTTCAACTCAGGAGTGCGGCAAGAAACGGGGCAGCATCTTCAACCGGGTTCTTGCTGATCTCGGTCAGTCCAAGAAGTGCGAGGGGCGCCTCCGGGAGGAGCGGGATGCCGCGCGCAAAATCTCGGTGGAACAAAAGGCTGCGCTTGCCGCTACCCACGCCGAGATTGCGAGGCTAAGTGCCGAGCTCGAAAAGGCCAAGTCTGCCGCGAGCGACATGAAGACGCACTTCGTGGAGGCGACGAAGAAGCAGAAGGAGACCTTGGACCAATCCGAGGCGCGCGCGCATCTCGCCGAGACCGGGCTGGCGCTTCTCCGGTCACAGGCCGATACTTGGCTCTCTGAGCTAACCGGATTGAACCGGGATCTTAACAGTAAGTTGACCGACATCTTTTTTCTCCTGCTCTCTTTCTTTACTGCTACAATCCTTATGACCTAGCCGCTTGAAAGCTCTTCTTTTTAAAGGGGAATTCGAGCACTCCCGCGACGCTGCCAATCTTGCGGTCGCTGCCGCCCGGGAGAAGCGCGCCGGGAAGGGCCCCGTCTCGGACTCTTGGGACATTGAGGATCACCTCACTGCCCTGAAGGCCCGGATAGTGCCTCTCCGGTCGATCGGGGCGGAGTTGCTCAGCGCCGCGATTCACGTTCATGGTGCACTATGGCCGGGCGTCAGCGCGACGCTCACGGTCAGCGAACTGGCGAGTGCACTCGGAGTTGCCGGGAAGCGTGTCCACGCTTGGAAGCGCTCCGGTGCGCGGGCTGGTGCCGATCAGGTCTTGAGCCATGTACTTAGTTGGTACGAGGGTCTCGACCTTGACGTGGTCCAGCGCCTGCGCACCATTTCGCCGTGGTGCAGCGATCCGGCTAAGGTCCAGCGGCGCCAAGAAGTGGCGCATCGCATCGCCTCCTGGTCCAACGTTTGCGTCTTTACCGCCAACCTCGTCACTTCTGACTCCGAGTCAGATTACGAGGATGACGGCGAAAACGGTGCAACCAACGACGTGGATGCCGAGATCCCGGAGGAAGATGACGCCGCTTCTGGTGCCCCCATCGAGACCGTAGTTTCCCGGGATGCTTCAACTCCACCGCCACCCGAGGTCTCTCAGGCTGAGGCGCGTCCAGATGCCCCGAGTACCGCTGCCGGTGCTGAGGATACCGTCACCGCCGCTACTGCTGCTGCCACCACCGAGAAGCCGGCTTCTGCTACCCCTTAGAAACACTTAAGTGTAGAACTCTTAAATCCCCGGGATGCCGGGTGTCAGATGTAATGTATATACTTTTAAGATTTATGTTTTGCACTAAGTTATTTATTAAAACGAGCTATGTCGGTTTATTCTGCCACGAGTCCCCGAGTTCCTTTTCATGTTTACCGTACTTAGGCGATTTCTGCTCTTGTCTACCATTTTGGCGTTCGACAGTCGAGTCACAAAACTCCATACACGGCATATATTACTTAAGAATATCCGAGTTCTAGTTAACCGAATTCCCGACATAAACAATAACCGGGTTAGCAAAACAAGTATGCCGGATAAGTTCCTGCTCTGAGTCCCCGAGACCATTTTCGTGTTCCCCATATTTGATTCTCTTTGCTCTTGACTACCATTTCGGCGTTCGTCAGTCGAGTCACAAGATGATTTCACATGACATACATTACTTTGACTTTGAGAATCGATTTCGGAACTTTCCCGGCATACAGATAACATAAAAAATAGGTACTAGGCAGTCCCCGGGTTCCTTCCTGGGATGCCGACATGAAATAATAAACAAACTGGACAAAGTAAATGGGCACACAACGAGGCAGTCCCCGGGTTCCTCCCGGGGTGCCTAACTTTCAATAATAGATAAAAACTGAAATACAACATACACTGAGCCCTTTACGTGTAAAAGGGTCGAAGCAGGGCTACATTCCATGGACGTTTGGTTTCCTCTCCGGATTTGTCCATTACACCTTTCCTAGCCTCCTGTGCATCTACAAGGTAATAAGAATCATTGTGCAATGCCCTGCTTATCACAAAAGGTCCCTCCCATGGAGGTGACAGCTTATGCATTCCGGCCGTGCGTTGGATGAGCCTAAGCACAAGATCTCCTTCTCGGAACACTCTCGGGTGCACATTCCGGCTATGATAGCGATGGAGATTTTGCTGATAAATTGCCGACCGAGACAATGCCAATTCTCTTGCTTCTTCAAGTAAGTCCACATCATTTTCTCGGGCCTCTTTCGCCTCGGTCTCGGTGAACATTGTCACTCTCGGGGAATCATACTGTATGTCGGTCGGGAGTACTACTTCGGCACCATACACCATGAAGAATGGCGTATACCCGGTAGATCTATTCGGTGTAGTCCGGAGACCCCATAATACTGCTGGTAACTCCTCTATCCAGCATCCCGGAGTTCTCAACAGTGGTTCGATCAAGCGAGCTTTGATGCCGGCCAAAACCAATGAATTTGCTCTTTCAACTTGCCCGTTTGCTTCCGGGTGTGCAACTTATGCTACATCCAACCGGATTCCCTTCTCAGCACAAAATCGAGCGAATTACCCCACAGCAAAATTGGTGCCATTATCCGTGATGATGCTGTGCGGGTATCCGTACCTCAAGATGATGTCTTTCAGGAATTGCACGGCGGTGTGTCCGTCACACTTACGGATTGGTTTGACCTCTATCCACTTCGTGAACTTGTCCACCATGACCAATATGTGAGTCATATTGCCTCTTGCCGGCTTGAACTGCCCGACCATGTCCAAACACCATACTGCGAATGGCCAAGTGATAGGGATTGTCTTCAGTGCCGATGTCGGCATATGTATTCGGTGAGCAAACCTCTGGCATCCTCCACACTTCCGGACAATGTCTTCTGCTTGCTGTAACGCAGTGGGCCAGTAGAACCCATGCCGGAACAATTTCGCCACCAGGGCCCGGGATGATCCATGATGTCCACATTCCCCTTGATGTATTTACAGCAACATCTCTTGTCCTTCTTCCGGTTCCACACACCTCTGGAGTACCTCGGTGACACTCCTCTTATATAGCTCTTGATTGATGACGGTGTATGCTTTTGACCTTCGCACTATCTGCCGGGCTTCCACTTCATTCTCCGGGAGGGTTCCTTCCAAGATGTAAACCATAATGGGTTGCGCCCATCCCGGGACTGGTCGAACCGGGAACATGGGAATATCTATGTAAACCATAGTGGTGCAGTCCCGGGTTCGATGTGATGCTCCCGACTTCCACTTCCATGGGCACAGCTTCCGAACCAGTCTCCTTGGGGATGAAGATAGAATCCGACTCGGGTGAGGGCTGAATAGATGGCTTCCTCAAATGCTCAAGAGCGATCCCGGGTGGGATGGCATCCCGAGATGATCCTAGCTTGGACAACACATCTGCTGCCTCGTTTTCTCCTCTGGGTATGTGCTTGAACTCGCATCCTTCGAAGAATCCGGATATTTTCTGCACATGAAATCGATACAAGGCCATGTTGGCATCCAGCGCATACCAGTTCCCCGACACCTGCTGCACCACGAGGTCGGAATCGCCGAAACACTCTATCCGGCGGATGCCGATCTCCTTGGCGACATTCAGTCCATGAACCAAGGCCTCGTACTCAGCGACATTGTTAGATGCCCGGAAATGAATTTACAGGACATACTTCAGCACATCTTGTTTTGGTGAGGTGAGAACCACTCCGGCACCCAACCCGATTTTAGCCTTGGAGCCATCGAAATGCATCCTCCAGAAATTGTAATCCGGCATCGGAGGTTCATACTGCATCTCGGCCCAGTCTACCAAAAAGTCCGGCAGCACCTGTGACTTGATGGCATCCCGTCTCTCGTATGCCGGAGCGTACGGAGACAACTGGATGGCCCATTTGGCGACCCGGCCGCTAGCATCCTTGCAACCAATGATCTCGGCGAGAGGAGCCTCGCACACCACTGTGATTGGGTGCTCTTGAAAGTAGTGCTTGAGCTTGGTCACTGCCATGTACACTCCATACGCCATCTTTTGGTAGTGCGGGTAGTTCTGCTTGGATTCCGAGATCACCTCACTGAGGTAATACACCGGTCTCTGTATCAGTTTGCCCCCTTCTTCCCTCTCTACCACAATAGCTACGCTAACTACCCGGTTAGTGGCAGCAATATACAGCAGCATAGGCTCCTTGGGCAACAGGGATGCCAACACGGGTGCTGTTGAAAGCATTCTCTTCAAATCGTTGAACGTCGCATCGGCCTGCGGGGTCCAAACAAATGGTTTGCTCTTCTTCATCAACTGGTACAGGGGCAAGGCCTTCTCTCCAAGTCGGCTCACAAACCGACTTAGGGATGCCAGACAGCCAGTGAACTTCTGCACATCTTTGAGACGCACGGGCAATTTCATGCTTTCGATAGCACGTATCTTACCCGGGTTGACTTCAATCCCCCGGCTTGAGATGAGGAACCCGAGTAATTTTCCTGCCGGAACACCGAATGTGCACTTATCCGGATTCAACTTCATCCGGAATCTTCTTAAATTCTTGAATGTTTCCCTCAGATCATCGATCAATGAGGCTCTTTCCTTTGTTTTTATGACTATGTCATCGACATAGACCTCGGCATTCCGCCCTATCTGGTCATGCAAACATTTCTGCTTGCACCTCTGGTATGTAGCACCAGCATTTCTCAAACCGAAAGTCATGACACGATAGCAATAAGCCCCATACGGGGTGATAAAAGCAGTTTTCAATTGATCATCCAGATTCAAAGGTATCTGGTGAAAACCAGAATAGGCATCTAAAAAAGTTAAAAGCTCACTCCCGGCAGTGGAATCTATCACTTGATCTATCCGGGGCAGTGGAAAGGGGTCCTTCGGACATGCTTTGTTGAGGTTGGTGAAGTCGATGCACATGCGCCACACCTTAAGCAGGAGGGGATCATCTTTCTTCTTCTCTACCAGGACCGGATTTGATATCCAATCCGGGTGCAGCACTTCCATTATGAATCCGGCGGCCAGCAGTATAGCAAGATGCTCCATGACGGCAGCTCTTCTGTCATCCGAGAGGCGCCTAGTCGTTTGCTTCACCGGCTTCGCATCCGGCCTAACAAACAGAGAGTGCTCAGCCAACTCCCTCGGAACACCTTGCAGATCGTCACTCGACCACGCAAAAGCATCCCGATTCTCACGGAGGAAGTCGACGAGCTCGCCTTCCTATTTGCTGTCCAGGTTGCTGCCAATGATAACTTGGTGCTCCGGGTTGCTGGGGTCCACACCCACCTTCTTCGTCTCCTTAGGTGGCTGGAATGATGCACCCTGCTCCGGGTTCACCATCCCGGGCATTCCGAGTTGGGAGGTCTTGGCCATCGCCACCACCTGCTGGATCCTCTTCTTTTCTTCCGCGATCACCAGCGACTCGGCTAAGCACGAGCCGGCCGAAGCACACTCCATGGAGCGCTTGTGGTCTCTCGAGATGGTGATTATGCCGTTAGGTCCCGGCATCTTCATCTTCAGGTAGCCCATGTGAGTTGAGATCATGAACTTGGCCAGGGCCGGCCTGCCGATCAGTGCGTGGTACGGACTCTCGAGGTCCACGACCTCGAATTCCAAGCTCTCGATTCGGTAGTTCTCTCGGGTTCCGAATAGCACCTCAACCCAGATTTTACCCATGGGTGAGCAAGAGACTCCGGGCACAATGCCGTGGAAGGTCGTCTCGGTAGGTAACAAGGTGTTCATGGACACCCCCAGCTTCAGCATTGTATCCTTGTACATGATGTTAATGGCGCTGCCATTGTCAATCAGAACCCGACTGAAGCGTACATTGAGGCTTGGTCCGACAAAGGTTGGGTCCACCACCAAGGCATACGCCCCCGGCTTAGGCATAATTCTGGGATGATCATTCCGGCTCCACGTGATCTCCATCTCGGACCAGTGCAAGAACTTGGGCACCGCCGGGATCACAGCGTTCACCTCCAGGGCACGTTGTCGCACACTCTTCCGGTCGGTGGACTTGGTTACGAAGACCACATAGCTTTGATGTGCCTCCCGGTAGTTACCCTACTGATGTCCGGCTTGATAACTGGGGCCTGCACCATTGTCATTCCGGGTGTGCACCACGTTCACCGGCCGAGGTGGGGGTCCTCGCTGAGGCTGATTGATCTGGATCGCGTTGGCTCCCGACATCGGAGGAGGAGGTCTCGGAATGTTGGGTCGAGATACCGGAGCACTCGGCCGAATAGCCCCCGAGCTGCCCTCCTGCACTGCCGAGTAGAGTGGTTTGCAGGCTTGTTGGCCTCCAGGGTGTGGTAGCAGCATGGCTTGTTCAGCATCTCTTCATACGTCAGGGGCTTCTTCTGTTCCACCCAAGTTTTTTGCACTTCCTGTCTCTGACCCCAAGTCGGGCCACTTGTCTTCTGACGCTGATTGTTGCCGGCATCCTCTTGATCTCGGGTCACCGCTGCGACATGTTGTACGGCATGGTGGTACTCGGGCTGATTCCTCTTTTGGCCAAAATCCTGGCGATCATGGCTCCTGCTCGATCCTGAACGCTGAGGTCCCGCATTCCTCCTGTTGGAGTCACCGACATCCACCAGGGGTTGCATGGGATCTCCAAGCGTGTAGGTATCGGCGATGCGCATGGTCTCTGCCAAGATCGCCGGCATTTTCCTTTGCAGTTTCTGCCATAGCATTGAGCCGTGCCGGCATCCTTGCGCAAACCAGGAGATGGCCTGTGCCTCTACCACCCCTTCGCAAGAATTGCGAACATTGCTCCACCGGGGAAGGTACTCTCGGTCAGTCTCGTTGCTCCTTTGCCTACAGATGGCGAGCAGTTGAGGCCTGTTTGGCCTTTTGTACGTGCTGGTGAAGTTGCTGATAAATGCCTCCTCGAAATCCAACCAACAGTCTATGCTGCCAGTTCTCAAGTTGTTCAACCAAATTCTGGCAGGTCCTTCCAACATCTGCGGTACGTAACGTACCGCCCAGCGTCTGTTTCCACCGGCTATACTTACTGCAGTTACATAGTCGGTTAACCAGTCCTCCGGCTTCTTGCTGCCGTCATAGGTCTTAGCACCTCGGTTGAGCTGAAAATTCCGGACAGGCGGCTCCCGCATGATCCGGGGTCCAAAGCAGGCAGGTCCCGGAGGTCCTTGCTCTTCCACTAGCTCGGACTTGTGGATTCGGTCGAGCCAGAATCTGGCATCGGCCGGGTCCAGCTGTCTGGTTCCTATCCGAGATCCCAAAGGATTCTCATTGGGCTGGTACCCGTGCTGCTGCAATCTTGAGTTGCCATCGTTGAGCCTGTCTTGTACCGGGATCACAGCCTGCTGCGGGACAGAGGCGGCCTCCCTTCGCGGGTTTCCCTGAACATGGGGGGGGGGGTTCCAGGGTGGATCACCACGGCTAGTCGGGTTATTGTTTGCTACACCCAGGTTGCCACCATCATGGGTATTCCTGCCTGCCCTGAGTTATGCTGCCCGGCTTGCTGGATGCCGGCAAAGGCCGGGTCATAAGTCTGCAACTGCTTGTTCTTCCCGGAGCCCCGGCTTCTGCTCCGGCTTTTGCTCTTGCTCTTGCTCTTGCTTCTGCTCGGATGCGGGGAGGAGGCCTCTCTCCCCGATCTTTGGCTATCGTCCCTTGCTGAATGCACTTGGGATCCCGCTCCGGGGTTCTTCTTCTTGAAGGCCTGGTTCTGCCGGTTGGCCTCGACGACCAGCTATTCACCCGCTCCTGCTGCTTGCGCAGAGCCTCACCGGATAACCCTGCTAGCTCTGCCATGGTGGCTTCGGCAGCCTGGAGAGTTTTCACCGGTGAGTTGTACACCGGTCTCCCTGCCGAGATCAGGCTACCCGTGTGACTGGTTGCGGCTCCACCCGCCAAATCATCATTCACCATTCTTCCTTTCTTGCGCAAGTCCGCTATGCGCTTGTCCCGGGAGTCTATCTTGAGGAATCTGTGAGCTGCATTGTACTCCCGGAGGCTAGCATTGAGCTCACGCCGGATCTCAGCGATCTCCTGCGCTTCGGCGAGTAGCAACCTACGCTGCTCCTCCAAGTCAGCCGAAGTGGCTTGGGTGTCTGCTTCAGCAGTCACAGGGACAGCCAACTTGGCCACCAGGCCCGAAAGGGGATCCGGGCGACGACGTGGCTGGACGGCTGCGGATAGCCGTCTCGGGCCGCACCTCTTTCCTGAGGAGGTTTGGCCAAACGAATGTGGCCGCTTCCGGCATCGCCGTCAGCGTCCTGGTATTCCTCCTCGGTTGCCCCGACCATCATTACTGCGACGGAACTCGGGGAGCGACTGGCACGCAGACCCCGAGTAGCGCAGAATATGGGAGGATCCTCAGCTTCCAGGACCACATCCGGGTAGCTGCAGATAACTTCGGTGGCGACATAAGTGGTGAAGCCACCGAAGTCAATGAGGCATCCGTTCACCGGGAAGGGTCTGTTCCGGAAGCACCCTGCGTTGTCGCTGACGAAGTCCATCTCGCCCAGCCTTACGACAAGGCCAGAGAGAACCCGGATGTCGAAGTGAACGGGGGAGCCCGTCCGGATGTGTACACCAGTCAACGCCTCTGTCAGCCCCACGGTGGGCGCCAACCGTCTTGGTGGTGTCACGGCAGATGCCATAGGATGGCTAATGTGTGGGGCCGATGGACGTTGGTGGATCCGGGGAGGGATAGCAAGCTGAAGAGCTCACACGGGGAGGATCCCGGTGTAACCGAGATCTCCCAAGAACGAGAAACAAGATCAATGCGTGAGGTGGAAGATCTAGTAAACAATAACAAATGCACGAAGGCACACAACACACACACGATATACCCAGGTTCAGGGCCCTCGTGAGGAGGTAACACCCCTACTCCTGCCTTTCCTCTCTATATAAGTGTGGTACAAGGGCTACAACTTGCTCTTAGAGCTCTTGAGGTGAAGAACAAGAAGAACTAGATGAACTCAAGGAACGATGAAGTAAATGCTCTAGGAGTAAATGTGACTAGAGTTTCGGCTCCCAAGTTGGTCTCTCCTCCACAGGAGCAGTTATGGCGCCTTTTATAGAGTTCCGGCCAGGAGGACCGGAAACCCTAATTCGGCTTGGCCCCACCGAACAGGCCTAATCGTTATGTCTTCACCGGCTAGTGCGACCTAGTCGCCGTGCTATCCGGCGTAGCCCCTTCGTCATCATCCCAGCAAGGACAGCAGGCGCCGTCCTGGAACATCATTGTCCCCCTGTCAGAGACAGGACATGTCTTTGCCCATCCCGGATAGCCTTTTCCGGATTGTCGGGCTAGACACGTCGTGTCTTGTCGTACCGTTGGCGTACCGGCTGACGCGCTCCCGTGTCAGGCGGGAGGTGACCATGCTTCCGTGTCAGGTGGGAGGTGACCATGCTTCCGTGTCAGACGGAACGGTACTTCTCCCCGCATCAGGCGGGAAAGCCTGCTGCAGACCGTTGACGGCCTAAGGGGATCCCTCATGCCGGTCACCTTCTTGCTCGACCTTACGAGTCCTTCCTGCACAAGTCTAGGACCGAGATAAATGTTCCGGTTAGCACTTACCCGGATTGCCTATCCGGTACGACCGAGTATTTCTCCTTCCGGGAGCCTCCTCGGAGCCCAAGATCCTTTCCGGATGCACCCGAGTTCGTCTCAGGATGAGTATCTCTAGGCCTAGCCTCCCGAAGATGTCTTAGCCTACCAGCAAAGACATCTTCGAGAAGCTAGTTCTTAGAGGAACCACCCGCTGATGCTTGTGCTGCTATGAGGGCTCGGGGTGTCTATTTATAGCCGCCAGAGATGACCTTTGCGCCTGCCAGGAGGCACCTTGCACTCTACCAGCATTCAAGGGTCAAGTTGCCCCTTCAGCACACTAGGGGGTGGCCCTTGCTCTTGCCAAAGGTCAATCACTGTTGCTATACTGTCGAATTGCGCCGGGATCTGCCCTACCCGGGGGGAAGCCCCCCGACACCTATCATGATCAAGATCATCTTTATGTAATTCTCCATGTTGTGTTTGCTGGGATCCGATGAATATTGAGTACTAAAGTCATTGCTTCATAATATATCATGTGTGTGCTATTTAATGATCTTCTATGCTCTCCGTTACTTGTGTATGCTCTGACCAAGTAGATGCTTGTAACTCCAAGAAGGGGTACTTATGCTCGATAGTAGGTTCATGTCTCTATTAAATCTGGGGCAGTGACAGAAAGCTCTAAGGTTGTAGATGTACTGTTGCTACTAGGGATAAACCAGTAGTACTTTGTATAAGGATGATGTCACTTACTTACTTTACACGTAGTGCTTAGGGCGATAATCTGTTGCATGCAACATAATACTGTAAGGGGTGCGGACGCTAACCGGAAGGTGGATTATTAGTCAGAGATGCGGTTGGAACGGTCTATGTATATTGTTGTAATGCCCGAATGAATCTCACAGTAGAATCCATATCATTAGTTTATGTATTGGGTTGCTCATCATTATTCTGTGAATTGCCTAGCTGTAATTTGTTTACCACGCATGGATGAATGTTATTATTACTTATGGAGAGACACCACTAATGAACTGTGGACCCCGGTCCTTCTCATTAATCTGATAAAACTGTCGTATTATCGGCATAGTTGATAGGAGACGGGGGGTCCTCTAGCCTACGTATGGATTGTGGGGAAGAAGGTTGGGGTCGTCGAGGACGGGATTGAACACGGCGAGTTTACCCAGCTTCAGATCCCGCAGCGGTGTTGAGATCCTACGTGCTGCTATAATTCACTATAAGGCAAATAGCCGTGAACATGTTACAATGGGTATGATGCGTATTGAAACGTGCCCTAAAGGCTTCCTGGTGGTCGGCTTATATAGGCGGCCAAACCCCAGGATACAAGGCAAGTACTTGTCCAGCAAGTAAACATAGTCCTAGACCTAGCCGGCTTAGTTGCCGCCTTCCGTCTTGGGCTTGGTGGCTTGATGGGCTTCGGCCTTCCGCCTTCCTTGGACCGTCCGCCTACTTCCTTGTCGTCAGCTGTCTGGGCTGCCCGGCTGGTTTCAGCCTTACCCCCCTTGGGCCACCCTGGACTAGCCGGATTGATCGATGTTAGAGATACCCCTAGTTGGTATATCCCCAACATTAGCCCCCAGAAAGGTTGAAGTTCTCCAGGCGCCGGCTTCTTCTTGATTCTTCATTCTTCAATGTTGGCGGCTGCAGTACTTGGAACCATTCTGAAAATAATGGGGAACGTGTACCTCAATGTTGGCACACGGCCGCCTTTATCTGACATGGGAAAGACGGCTCAGTGAAACTTGCCGGATAGCTTCACGAGAAAGCCTGATCCTTGGCGGCAAGTCAAACATATCTTTGACGGATGACGCCAGTTGGTTCATGACAGTTTGAAACCAAATGGAGCAAAAATCACGCCATGATTGCAAATCGCGAGAAAAGAGGAGTCGTGAAGATCGTGCGAGCGTGCATTGCTCTGCAACAGTGGATGGCCGACACGTGTCCGGCCAATTGAGCCGTTGCACAGAGAGCAACGCCCGGGCCTATAAATATGGAGCCGAGTGGTTCATTCTTCTCCTTCACTCTTGCTCTCCTTCATCCTTTGCTCTCGCGCGCACTTGCTCTTTCGAACTTTCTTGCCTCCACCGAGCGAATTCCGACGAGTACCTCTCCTCCGGCGACCTCCACGCGCGGCGATGTCCACCGAACAAAACACCACGTCGGTGGCATCCGGCGAACTTGCGACCGAGACCACCGCAGCCGCGACGATGGGCGGCGCGGTGTCGCGCTCCACGGCGCCGCAAGCGGGCGTTTCCATCGCTGCGCCATCTTCTACGCACACCCGTGCGGCGGCGTCCTCGGCGCCCTCGTCTTCCACCACGCCGGCGGCGGCCGGCGGCGCGCCTGTCGACGAGGAGGAGGAGCCCGCCGACCTCGAGTCGTGCTACTGGCTCCCGTACATTATCGACGAGGAGGCGCTCAAGGACCTAGAGGCGGCGGGCTACCTGCCAACTCGGGAGGATTGCAGCTGGCGGCCCGCCTTCGGGGACGTCGTTCCGGCTGTGAAAGCCGGCGAACGGGTAATCCTCACCTCCCACCTAATTAGGGGAATGGCTCTGCCGCCTTCCGCCTTCTTTAGCGAGGTGCTGGATCATTACGGGCTCCAGCCCCACAACATAGCGCCCAATAGCATATTAGTCTTAGCCGGCTTCACAACTCTATTTGAGGGCTACCTAGGTATTAGGCCTAGCTTAGATTTCTTCAGGTACTGCTTCCGTTGCCGGCGCCAGACTGTGCCGGACGGCGGACTGGCTACTTGCGGCAGCATCACTTTCAACTGCCGTCAAGGACGCCAATGATATCCCAAGATACCATACATCGAGTCCGTCAAGGGCTGGACGTCCACCTTCTTCTACTGCCAGGACATGGCAGCTCCGAGCCGTCAATTTGGCGTCCCGGACTTTGTGGACGCGCCGCCTATACCCAGGCCATGCTGGGACGAGGCGGTCCCCAAGTTGACTGAGGAGCTCCGTCTTATCCAAAGGCGGATCGAGTTCCTCACCCGAACGATGGCTCCTCCCCTGCCGGACGGGGTGGACACTGTCATCTAGTGGCTTAGCCGACAAATACTGCCTCTGCGGTATAGTCCGCATAAGATGTGTCAGTATTCGCCTACTGCCATAGCTTCTCTTCGCGTAAGCGAAGAGGGGTTACCAGCTGCCAAATTGGCGGCCCGACTTCGCAGCCTTGTCAAATCAAAGCTGGTGAAGGCAGTGGAGGACGTGCCCATGCAAACCCACGACAACCCTCCCCTTGTGGTAGGCATTCTCTTTTTTTCCCTTCTTTGTCGGCTCTGCCAGCTTACTTGAGTCTGCTTAATACTTGCTCTTTTCTTTTTGGATAACAACTCTCCGCTTTGGGGGAGAACGACCTGGCTGCCGACTTTTACGAGACGGAAGTCGGGAAAACCAAGAAGCGCAAGGCATCCGGCGCTGCTTCCTCTACGGCTAATGTCGAGAGTAAGAAACGGACCACAACGGCTACTGAGCCGGTGCTCGTCGACCTTTTTTTTTGAAACATTTATGACAGTAGGGGGTTCCCCTACTGCCTCCACCTCCACAATATATTACTTAGTGTGACAAGAAGTTACATATTTACAGAGAAAGGTGGCTGAAGAGCCATACTGAGTGAAGAAAAGTAGCAGATGGGACTACAGAGTGTTGGATAGAATTAAAATAAAATTGTGAAGTTCTGTCTACAGAGTGTTGGATAGATTTACAATAAAATTGTGAAGTTCTGTCTTGGTCCTGTGGACCAGAAGGCCAATGTCTTCGGCAAATCTTCTTTTCCAGGACTGTAAATCCGGGGTTATCCCATTGAACACCAAGGCATTTCTCTCTTTCCATATACTCCAAGCTCCAATCATAAATATTTCCATAAACATGGGTCTTGTATTTTCTTTTTTTGCAGAAGCTATGAGATCTAGTCTACTTAGGCCATCCTCCTAGGTGATCCTCAGAGTTGTCCAACAGCTTTTGCCAAAAGGACAATGAAAGAATAGGTGTTCCACTGTTTCTTCTAACTGATTCTAGCACATTGGGCAATCTGGGTTTCCTTGCAAGTTGAACTTCTTTCTGTTTAGTAAGTTTCTAGTATTTAGTCTGTCTGCAAAGAGTAGCCAACAGAAGAACTTAACTTTTGGTGTACAGCTTGATTTCCAAATCCATTTGAATGCTTCGTGAGGCATAATATTCCTGAAATAATACTGGTAGTATTTGCTGGATGTATAATGGTTTCCCCATGGATATATCCACTCGTCTTTGTCATCACTTTGCAGTGTCAAGGATAGCGAATCTTGCTGAAGGCTACGGATTTCTGCCATTGCTTCTGGTGACAAAGGTAAGTTGAAGTTTTCGGCCAAAGTATTTGCTCCCAGAAATTTCCTAACAGAGATGTCCTCATCTTTACAGAAAGAAAAGGCCCTCGGATATATGTCGGAGGTAGGTTTATCAATCCAATTATCTTTCCAAAATAACACTGGATTACCATTTCCAACTGAACATTTGGCAATTCCTCTGAAAATAGGACATAATTTCAACACACTTCTCCACCAGAATGATCCACATGGGTCAATAGCATGAGGTACTTTTTCAGTATAATATGCGTTCCACACTAAGGTTACCCAAGGTGTGTCCACCTTATTGTAGAATTTATCCAAGAATTTTAATAATAGAGCTTCATTTTGAATTTTTAGATTCAGAACTCCAATGCCTCCTCTCTTTTTAGGCATACAAACTCTATCCCAGGCTACCAGATAGTTTGTTTTTACTCCATCCTCAGTCTTCTTGTCCCATAAGACATGTTTTCTAATTTTTTAAAGGTGTTCCAGGATTTTCGGTGGAATTTCTAAAGAGCACATGGAGAACATAGCAATGGAAGTTATAAGGGAATTAATCACAGTGACCCTACCACTATAGGCCATCATCATGAAATTTGCTGACATTTTTCTCTCCACTCTGTCCACCAGAGGCATCATATCTTGTACAGTATGTTTTGTTGTGCCCACGGGTAACCCTAGGTATGTGAAAGGCATAACACCAATTTTGCAATCTAGAAGTGTGGCAATTGTCATGGCTCTATCATTTGAAATGTTGATTGGTATCAAGGATGATTTTGTATAATTAATATGCAATCCAGTGGATGCAGCATAGTTGTCAAGAATGTTTTGCATTTCCCGCACTTGATCATCACATGCTTTCATTATAATTAGGGTATCATCCGCATATTGCACCACCGGGAAATCCATACCAAAATCTGGCAAGAAGGGGGCTTGCAACACATTGTCTCTGAAAGCTTTGTTAATCGCACTCTGTAGAACACCGGAATTAATATCCCCCGAAGGTACTCATTTCCGCCTTAATCAGTTGTCGGCCTTCTTTATTACTGGTGTTCATCTGGCTGACTTTGCTTTGTCGCCAGGGAGCGGGTGGCGACTTCCAAGTTGTCGTCAGAGTCCCTTTTGTCCAGGGGAAAACGGCCCCAGGGCAACTCACCGGTGACTGTGCCGCCAACTCCTCAGCCCTGGGCCGGCGGCTTCATGAGCGACGCCCGCCGCCAGCCCCAGGTTCCTGCTTCTAGTCCGCCGCCAAGGACCTCCTCTGCTGGCCGCGCAACCAGCGCTTCCTTTCCATCGGCTGAGGCTACGACCAATGAAGCCGTCCGATCCTGTGCCGCCAAGGAGGAGCTGCTGGTGGAGGTTGTCGGCGGGCCGCGAAGGGCAGCCCCAGCCTCTGGAGGCGGCAGGGTTAGGGACCCCTGGAAATCCTTTAAGGAGGCCAAGGAGTCCACCCTGGCTTTCGCCGACTTCGCCGCCCAGACTTTCGCCGACTTGGAGGCCGACATTGTTGTAAGTTGTTTTTTTGGAACTTGGTAGCATATACATAGTCTTCCACACCGAGCACTTAGATGGCAAATCAATGATGTTGGTTGTCGGCTTAGTGGTTTCTTGACAATATGTTATATGCCTTTGTCTTTGTCCGCGGGGCGTCCTGTCCGCCAACGTGGAGCTTATCTCCTCCAGGTCGGAGATAAAAAAGCGGTATCGCGATCTGAAAAAAGATTGCGATGCCAAGGATGCGCGGATTGCCGACTTGGCAGCGGCCCGCAAGAAGGATGAAGGTAAAATCACTAAGCTTTTTGCCTTCCGCCATGTTTTTGTGTTTGCTGCCGCCAATCATTTAGCTAGCATATCCATATTGTAGAATTGCTAGATCACGCCCAGGATATACTGAAGGCTTCTACTGATATGCTAGCTATTATGAAGGAAGCCTCTGATTTGGCGGCCGCCAACTTGGTGATGAAGGAGGAGCATCGGAAGGAGATGGAGGCTCAGCAGATGAAGTTTGCGCAGGAGTCTAGACAACTTACCGGAGAGCTGGATAGCCTGCACAAAAAATTGGCGAAGGCGGAGAAGGCGGCTGCTGAGGAGATATCCAAGCAGACTTCTCGCGCCCAGACTGCGGAGGATGCGGTGGCAGCTCACATGATTGAGTTGTCCGCCTTCCATAACTCGGTCCTTGGTAAGCTGTTCCTCACTCTTCATCTTTGCCGTCAGTTTGTTTAGCCTGAGCCAAACTGACTCTTTACTTTTTTTGGTACAGTTGCATCCGGCTTAGGCGATGACAAGGTTGTCAGCCCCCGCCTAGATCACCTTGCGCGTCTGGGTGAGCTGATCACCGAGACTTTGGCGGCATCCAAGCGGTTTGCCGCCAAGTTCTTCATCTCCTCCGGCAGCCAGGAGCCCGCCGAGTTCAGCGATGTGCCCAGCATGCTGGAGCAAGCTGCGAAGCTTCATAAGAGCTCGCTGAAGTCGGCGGCGTGGGGTGGTGCCAAGACTGCGCTAGGCTTATTCATGGAGCACTACCCCGAGGCGGAGATAGGAGTCATCACCGAGGTTATGTTGTCTACTTATGAAGACCGCAACGAGGTCCAGCCGGCTGTCGTGCTTAACAGTGTTGTCGGCTATGCCACGCTTGTTGCCGACATGGTGGACACGACGGTCTTCTATCGACGCCATCCTGTGCCGGCTGCTGGAGAAGCTGGAGCTGCCCATACGGCCAAGGCGGAGGGGAGCGATAGCTTTGGGGCTGAAGTTGTCAGCCCCAAGCCTAATATAGGCGGCCCCCGAGCCAAAGTCGTTGTTGACGGCTCTTTTTGTTTTATCTTGACGGCCAGCCTCCTCCTGCCCCTGAAAAAATTATATCTCAACTTGTAATATTTGTAAATACTTTTGGGCGATGTACTGCTAGGTGGGAAGCCAGCGAACTTGTTTTATTTTTCTACTTAAGTAGACTTTTGCCTTGCTTTATTTAGCCCGCCTTAATTTTACTTTGACTTATATACTTGACCGTTTGTATGTTGGCAAAACCTCAGCCGGGAACTTTAGCTGAAACAACCAGGGTTAGTACCATGAGTTTAGAATCAGGAACCAAATCCAACATGTTGGCGCCAAAGACATACTACTAGGCGAACCACATATAAGTAATCAAAGTAAAGGAATTAGGCGGTGCAAAAAGTTGATTTTTGCTTTGATTTGGCTCGAAAGCTGCAAGTATCTACCAGTTTGAACCTTTGCACGGAGCTAGAAAAAAGGTAACTTAGATACATAGGGGATAGACGATTGTAAGAAAAGACAAAAGATGGCATGCTTCTCAACACAGATGAGGAACCACAGACTTTTATTTCATAATCATATATAACTTATTACAATTGTAAATTGCTAAGTGTAGAAAGGACGTAACTGCTCAATATTCCAAGGCCGTCTTGTTTGCTCGAACGAGTCGTCAATGCCTCTTTTGCGCTTGGTTCCTCTCCTTCCTGCCGCCTTCTTGCGCCTTTTCTTTTGTTCTTCGTCGCGGATGTCGGCTAGGTAGTAGGAACCATTGAGCAGCGCCTTTGTGACTATAAATGGTCCTTCCCATGGCGGGGATAACTTGTGCAAGCCTTTTCTGTCTTGATTTAGGCGGAGAACCAGGTCACCTGTTCTGAAGCCTCGCTTCCGCACTCTCCGGCTATGGTAGCCGCGGAGTTGTTGCTGGTACAAAGCGGAGCGATGTAGAGCGACGTCTCTTTCTTCATCTAACAAGTCTAGGCTATCCTGTCTTGCACATTCTACGTCTTGCTCGATGTAGGCTTGAACTCTTGGGGATGTAGGCTTGAACTCTTGGGGAATCGTATTCCATGTCGGTAGGTAGCACCGCCTCTGCGCCATATACTAAGAAGAAAGGAGTGTAGCCGGTAGATCTGTTTGGCGTTGTGCGCAAACTCCAGAGTACGGACTGTAGCTCTTCTGCCCAAGCGCCGGCTGCCCTATGTAACGGAGCTTCGAGACGGGGCTTAAGTCCCGAGAGGACTAAGCCGTTTGTACGCTCTACTTGTCCATTAGATTGAGGGTGTGACACAGATGCCAAATCAAGCCGGATGCCTAGATCACTGCAGTATTCTTCTATGTCGCCTTGAGATAGGCTACTGCCATTATCATTGATAATGCTGCGTGGAACTCCGACCCGAGAGATAATTCCCCAGAGGAAAATTGTCGCTGTTCGTGCGTCAAGTTTGCTGATCGGCTTGGCCCCGACCCATTTATTGAACTTGTCGACAGCGACCAACAGGTGAGTATAACCACCACGTGCCTTCATGAAGGGACCAACCATGTTTAAGCCCCAGACCACGAACGGCCAAGTGATTGGAATTGTCCTGAGCTCTTGTGTCGACATGTGAGGTTGGCGGGCGTATAACTGGTAGCCTTTGCATGCTTTCACGATGTGCTCCACATCTTTTTTGGCGGTTAGCCAGTAGAAACCTTGGCGGAAAGCTTTGGACATAATGGATCTGGCGGAGGTGTGATGCCCGCAAGTGTCAATATGTATATCCTTCAGAATTTTCCGGCCTTCTTCTGGTAGTATGCACAGCTGATAGATGTCACGTGCTTCGCTTGTACAGCTCGCCTTTGATTATTGTGAATGCTTTGGCTCGCCTTATGATCTGCCTTTTCAACACCTCATCATCCTACGACAACTTCTGGTTGATTCAGAAATTGAGATATGGGACAGTCCAATCCGGATGTACCAAGTAGACGGCATGACTTGCCACTTCTACTGGTTCTTCTACATCGGGGTCCAACAAGTCGGCGCCCTTAATGGACGGCTTATGCAAGTGTTCCAGGAAAATGTCCTTCGGCACTTTTTTGCGTTCTAACCCGAGTCTGGCGAGGGTGTCTGCCGCCTCGTTCTCAGCTCTTGGAACATGCCGGACTTTGTAGCCCATGAAATTTTTGGCGAATTCGTCAACTTTGGCCCTGTAAGCCGCCATTGTTATACTCTTCGCGTCCCATGTGCCGCTTACTTGCTGCGCGACTAAATCGGAGTCGCCATAACAGAGGATTCTCTTGACGCCAAGGTCGTTTGCCACATGTAACCCGTGAAGCAAAGCTTCATACTCTGCGACGTTATTGGTTGCTGTCAAATGAATCTGCAATACGTAGCTGCGCTTGTCCCCCTTGGGTGTGCGCAAAACAACTCCAGCCCAGAGGCTTTGAACATCTTTGATCCGTCAAAGTGCATGACCAAAAATTCTAACTAGGGGAGTACTGTTTCCTCCATGGCTTCTGTCCAATCGGCAACAAAGTCTACAAGTGCTTGAGTCTTAATGGCGGTATGTGGCTTGTATACTATATCGAAGGCGGCGAGCTCAACGCCCCATTTGGCAACTCAGCCTGTTGCCTCTGCGTTGTTGATTGTGTCTCCCAACGGCGCCTTGCTGACTACTGTCACTGTGTGCTCCTGGAAGTAATGTCTAAGCTTTCTGGTGGCGAAGAATACACCATAAGCCAGAAGACTTCACTGATGAAGTAAACCGGACGTTGCTCAGACGTCGCGGCTTTGCTTTCCTTTCTTTCCACAACCAAGACAACGCTGACTACTGCTCCTGTTGCGGCGATGTAGAGCAGCATTCGTTCCTGCAATCGAGGTGATGCCAATATTGGAGCGGATACGAGAGCCTCCTTAAGTTGCTGCAAGGCGGCATCTGCTTCTGCTGTCCACTCAAAGTTGTCGGAATTCTTCAATAGCCGGTAGAGGGGCATTGCCTTTTCTCCAAGGCGGCTTATGAAACGACTGACGGCTGCCGCCAATCTGGCTAAGCGCTGCACGTCCTTCAGACAAGTAGGTCTGGATATGTTTTGGATAGTCTTGACCATCTCCGGATTAACTTCGATCCCTCGTTCTGAGACGATAAACCAAGTAGTTTGCCGGCTGGAACGCCGAAACCACACTTGGTGGGATTGAGTTTCATCTGGTATTTTCGGAGATTCTGAAAAGTTTCTTCCAAATCCTCTAGGAGATCCGCCTTCTTTTTCGACATCACCGCAATGTCGTCTACGTAGACGTGAACATTGCGGCCGACCTGTTCGTGCAGGCAATTTTGCATACAACGCTGGTATGTTGCCCCTGCATTCTTCAGGCCAAAAGGCATCGTGATGTAGCAGAAAGTCCCGTATGGAGTGGTGAAATATGTTTTCAGCTGATCCGACTCCCTCATCTTGATTTGGTGGTACCCTGAGTAGGCGTCCAAAAAAAAAGTAGCTCGGAGCCTGCTGTGGAGTCTACGACCTGGTCAATTCTAGGCAGCGCAAAGGGATCCTTTGGGCAACACTTGTTAGCACCGGTATAGTCGATACACATCCTCAGCTCTTTATTCTTCTTTGGGACAAGTACAGGATTTGCCACCCAATTGGTGTGTACAACTTCTTTTATGAAATTGGCGGCCTTCAGCCTATTTATCTCCTTTCCTATAGCCCTGCGTCTCTCATCACCAAAGCGTCTTGTTGCTTGCTTCACCGGCTTGGATCCCTTTATGACGTTGAGTGAGTGCTCGGCAAGTTCCCTCGGTACACCAGGCATGTCGGATGGTGACCATGCAAAGATGTCCCGATTCTCACGGAGGAACTTGACGAGCGGACCTTCCTATTTGCTGTCAAGGTTGGAGCCGATGACGACTTGCTTAGACTTGTCGCCTAGGATGAGGTCCGCCTTTTTGGTGTCTTCTGAAGCTTCGAAAGTCATCTTGACATTGACCTTTGGCTTGGGCATGGAGTTGTCTGGATCCGTCTTAAGTAGCACGAGCTCTTCCTTGTGGATGACTGCTTCTACGAAGGCGGCCATGCCACGCTCGCACTCCTTAGCTTTCTTGAAGTTGCCGGAAATCGTGATGGTTCCATATTCCCCCGGCATCTTAAGCTTGCTGTATATGTAGCACGGCCTTGCCATGAAATTGGCAAAAGTCGGTTGTCCGAAGCTTGCATGGTAGGCGCTTTTGAAAGGGACAACTTCAAACCGGAGGAACTCTGAGCGGTAGTTCTCTTTTGGTCCAAAAGTTACCTTCGGCCTAATGCTCCCCATTGACTTTGCTTGTCTGCCGGGCACTATGCCATGAAAAGTGAGGTTGCTATGATCAAGATGATCCTCAGACAAGTTCATGCGGCTTAGTGTATCATAGTACAGGATGGTGAGGCTGCTGCCGCCATCCATGAGTACTTTTGTGAGCCCGAAGTTGTCGACAATGGGGTCGACGACAAGGGCGTATTTGCCTGGGTGAGGGACATGATCAGGGTGGTCGGACCGGTCCCAAGTGATTGCCGCCTCGAACCAGTTCAAATATTGAGGGACGTCCGGCATTGTCGCATTGTGTTCGCGCATCTCCCCCTTGTCTGCCTTAGCCGAAGGCATGCCGATAAAGCACACGAGTGATTCTTTGACCTTTGGGTATGGCTTCTTTTTCTTGGCGGCAACATCGTCATCGCTTGAGATTGACATGTCGTCGTCCTCCTCATCATCCTTGTTGTCTTTCTTGTCGTACTTCTTTGACTTTTTCGACTTCCAGCCAACTGCAGGTTCCTTTTTGAAGTCGTCCATGAAACGTCACTCGCTGAGCATATGGTTGACTTTGCCGAGTGAGGCGTGGATGGGGCATGGCAAAAGTTTTGCCTGCTCGTAAGTGATGTGTGCCGCCTTAGGGCCTGAGCCAGCGGCACGGTTATCTTTCTTGTTCTTCCACTTCTTTTTGCCGGCGTTCATTTTTAGACACTGATGTCATGTCCTTGGGGAATGGCTCTCTGCGGATGGCGTCGCCGAAGCACTTTGGGCCAGAGTATAGCGGCTTCCTTCCTCTTGCTATGTCTTGTAGGCGATGTCGTGCGTCTTTTGGATCGAGTTGTTGTCTGCCTCTGTTGGCGTTTGGCTCGTCCTGCGCTGCCAGGCTTACGCTGTGCCTGGGCCCATCTGTCGCCTTCTTCCTTTTGCTGACGGTGCTGCGCTGCGGAGACCGGCTTCGACCTCTCATGGGAGGGTCGTTGCCGGCATCTTTTTTAGGCGGCTGGCCGTTGTCCCGGCTACCTCCATTACCACGCCTTGGCTGGGCTAGAGGTGGTAGGTCTCCTCTGCTTCCTGTCCGCGAGTTTTGGCGGTGGTGTCTTCTTTGGAGGTGGCGTTGCTTTCCTTTTGTCGCCATGGCTACTAGAGCCGGACGGGCCTTCGGGGTCAGCGCCAGGTGTGGCTTTGCACTTTCCTGACTTGGATTCTAGATCTCCCCCGCGGGCATCCGCCATATGGCCATAGGAGTTAGCGCGAGCTTGTTGTTCTAAGGCCTTGCTCATGAAGTGTCTTGCTTTGGCAACCTTTTCCTCCGCTGTGTAAGTCTTGTCGTCTAGGGTGTCTAGCGCAGCAGCAGCGTTAAGAATGGGGGTGTAGAAGACAACATCCCCCCTTCTGTCCACACGCTGTGGTGCTGTGCGCCAGTCAAACCCTTGATCTTGAGCTGCTGTTGTCGAATTGGCGGCTCCTTATCACGGCGGTTTTTTTATGACCTTTTTTCTTCGATAAAGCTACCTGTTCGTTTTGCCAACATCTTTTCTTGCTCCTTCTCGATCTTCTTTGCAAGGAAGTCAGAGTGCTTAAGCATATTAAGCCTAAGTTCTTCCACCTCATCAAGTGGGGTATCTTTGTTCACCGGAGTGTTCATGATTTCGTCTACTTCTTTAATGACGGAGAGCAAATCTATGGGTTTGCTGCTGCCGCCTTTTTCGAGACCAGCTTTTTTCTTTGTGCGCAATTTGTCGAAACCTTCAATGGTTTGGCCGGTAACGGTGTTGCCGACATCTTCTGCCGGTTCGTCTTGCGGCGCAGAAGCGACTGGGGTTGACTCGTGACCGATGACAACCATCATAGCCAGCTTATCAGGCATATCTGTATCCGCTGTGTTCTCTGAAGGAACCAGATTATCACTGGAAAAGCGGTTTTTGATTTTCTCTTTGAAGAGACTAACATCATCATCAGAATCAGAATCTATGTTGACTTGAAAAGTAGATCTGGATCCGTCATCTGACATCGCGTCCTCCTGAAGAGCAGGAAGGATTGACTCAGGATCGTTCTTTTCCGGCTGGGAGTCGGATCCCAGTCCGACAACTCCGACGAAGTGGAAGTCAGATCCGGCCGACTCCTGGGAGAAGGCGGATTCAGATCCATCTTGTCGGTCGACTGCTTGGTTGAAGGGTTGGTGGGTGGGGTCGTAGAAGCGCGGTAGGCCATACGCCTCTGGCGTGTACCCGATGAAGACGGCAATCCCTCCGATCCGTATGATTGCGCACCTGATAAGGTAGTCGTCCGCCGGGAGCCAGGACTCATCTGAGTTGACGTAGCTGTGGCCGCCATACCTTGTGACGCGGCCGACGGCGATCTGCTTGCCCACGCCGCCAAGTGTTCCCGCCTGGAACGTGACGCCAGGAACCTTATGCCCCATGGTGGGCGCCAACTGTCGTAGTATCCGCATAGTTGATAGGAGATGGGGGTCCTCTAGCCTACGTATGGATTGTGGGGAAGAAGGTTGGGGTCGTCGAGGACGGGATTGAACACGGCGAGTTTACCCAGCTTCAGATCCCGTATCGGTGGCGAGATGCTACGTGCTGCTATAATTCACTATGAGGCAAATAGTCGTGAACAGGTTACAATGGGTATGATGCGTATTGAAGCGTGCCCTAAAGGCTTCCTGGTGGCCGGTTTATATAGGCGGCCAGACCCCAGGATACAAGGCAAGTACTTGTCTGGCAAGTAAACAGAGTCCTAGACCTAACCGACTTAGTTGTCGCCTTCCGTCTTGGGCTTGGTGGATTGATGGGCTTCGGCCTTCCGCCTTCCTTGGACCGTCCGCCTACTTCCTTGTACGTCAGTTGTCTGGGCCGCCCGGCAGGCTTCAGCCTTACCACCCTTGGGCCACCTTGGACTAGCCGGATTGATCCATGTTAGAGATACCTCTAGTTGGTACATCCCCAACAAAAAACACAACTGCAAACCTGTTACTTTCTGCAAACATCACTCTTTCATCCACACATACGTTTAACCCTTTGTTAGATCAAGCCGGTGAGATTGACAACCTCACTGTTAAGTTAGGGCAAAGTATTTTGATTGTTTGTGTGTAGACTCCACGTCAACAACTCTTTTCTGGCGCCGTTGATACCTCGAGGGAATTCTTCATCTCCTACTGGCTCGATAACCTTGGTTTCATACTGACGGAAATTTGCTGCTGCACTACTTCATTCCTTCCTCTTGGGATCTCCCAACAACACACCCACCGTGTGCATCAGTAATATGCTGCCATTTGTTCGAATTCCCGGCAGTTCCCCATTGTGCGATGTGATGTCAGTCACCCAGTCGCTGGATCTTTGAACATATGGAGTCTGCATTCATCTTCCATTCTTTCCTGAAATGATTATTCAACTCTTGGATCTGAGCGTCTCTGCTAGTCCTGCCTTCTGTATCATCCACGCTGGTCACGATTCCTGTTGTCACGGCGGTTGACTGGTCGGTCATGTCGGTAGTTGTTACTTCGTGTGTCTCGACGATCATCTTGTCGACTGTTACGCCGATCTTCTTGCTTTCTATCGTCTTGATTGCGATCATTATGTGAGAATCCGGCTGCTACGGGTTTGACTTTGTCTTTGCTTCCATGTTCATAATCATGTCTTCTTCGCTTGTCATCTCTGTCTCGACGATCTTGACTATCTTGATGGTCGCAATTGTCGCGCTAGTCATGATGTTGTTGTGGTGAGTGTGGAGTTTTACTTTGGACTGCATCTTCACCATCTGCCCACTCGGCTGCCAGTTTCATTAGCCCCGCCATGTTTTTTTGGCTTTTGTCCTCCTTAAAATCTTTTCTGTAGACTCCCATTGTGAAAGCGTCCATAGCTCTGTCTTCTGATATTGCACTAACAGAGTTTTGTATGGCGGTCCATCTTCTGATATACGCCCTGTGTGCTTAGTCAGACCTTCGCCTGCAGGCCCGTAGTTCCTCGAATGTCTTTGGTCGTTCGCAGAGAGGGTCAAAATATTTTATGAAGTCCTCTTTGTAGTGGTCCCAGGATTCGTAGGCTCCTTCGGGTAGTGATTTGAGCCAGTCGCGGGCTGTGCCTTGAAGCATTAGTTGCAAATATTGCAGCGCTGTTGTGGTTGTTCCTCGTTGGCATATGACTGCCAGCTTGTAATCCTCGAGCCAGCCAGAGGGCTCTTGTTTGGAATTAAATTTTGGCATGGCGGGCAGGCCAAACTTCTTTGATAGTTTTGCTTCTTGGATCCGTCTAGTGAAACATTGTGCTCCACATGGACCTATGCCGCGACTATCAGGTGAGTCGCGACTGTTTGATCGTCTGGATCTACTCCTCGAGTGGCTTCTTGATCTGCGGCGGCTAGAACTCTTTCTCGCACTGCTTCATGGGGGACTGCGACTGCGATGCCCCCGCGAGCGACTTCTGTTGCGCCCTCGTCTTCCTCCATCTGCTAGGTCCTTTGCCGTGATTTCTAGAGCTTTCATCTACTGGAGGTACATCTCCTCAGCTGGGTTACCTGCCGGTGGTTTTCCTGCTTGGAGGTATGCTCCCAAGGACATGAGCACACCTTCGGCTGTCTTGGGCAACAGTATGCCTCCTGACTTGAGTGTTAGGAATGAGTGGTCTATGTTTCAAGTGACTCTTGCTCTTTCCTCCTCGAGGATTCTTTTGAATCTGGATCTTCGTCGTCCTTCAGTTGCTCCCGTGGAGCTGATAGACAGTTGTCGTCTACGAGCACTTGATATGCTTGCCTGCTTCCTCCTTTTTTCGAGTGTTGCCCTGTATTGCTTTAGCCGCTGTGCTTCTTGCTAGTTGAAGTAGTTGTAAGCTGTTAGCTCATCTAGAGTCGTGTCTGTTGGCATCATTATGCCGTCATCGATGACCTTTGTTACCTTTGCGGCCATCTCTGCCGTGATAACTAGAGTAGTCGTGCCGTCTGGCAGGGTGACTGCGCAAGGGTATTTGACTGGCCTCCGACTGGCTGTTGTTGCCGATGTTTCCGCGGTAATCGCGACGCAAACCTGCCAGGGTATGGGTGAAGGATATGTGTAAGCTGCGCGGGTATCAGGCGTTGCTTCAGTTTTGTCGTCCCAGTTCAAGTCTGCGTTTTTATTTTTGCTATTTTGAGCATCATATGACTGCTATGTAAGTTCATCGTAGCTGGTGAAAGCGCCGGGTGAGGCTTGGATTCCTAGACCGCTGAAGTCGGTCAGACGTATGTTGTCTTCTGGAAGTTCGTCATACTTGGAGAGGTGGAAGTTTTCTTCTGGACCGTCGATCTGCATATGATCCTCGACTGAGTCGGTTTGGAGTTTCGACTGTACTTCTTCCTCTAGCTGGTTCTGCGTCATGAACTCGTTGAATTCCCTTGTGTACATGGATCCTGCTATGGATCTGGATAATGAGATCGGATCGATCTATGCCGTAGCCCCCGTGTCTTCTGTTGACGCCATTGATATGACCATATCTTTGGCTGGTTCATGCGGGGTAGCCGACTGTCATTCATCTTCAGGGAATTCATCTGCCATAAATTTGTTGAATTCTGCTGATGACATCGACTCCGTGGGAGATTTGGGTGGACGTATCCGATCGAGCTGTGCTGAGATGGCCTCCTTGTTTGCTGAAGATTCGATCTCCGTCGATCTCTCCTGGAGGGACTCAGTCACGATCTGTTCGGCTAGATCCTGCACACCAAACTTATCAACTAAAAAATTATGTTTTCCAATGGTTAGATCAAATCCTGAACTGAGATTGGAGTAGATCTCCTGAGCTTCGGGTGAGTATGGCTTGATCCTGTTTGGTGATGGTGGTTTTGGCAAGTGATCGCCTGCGAGCCGGGTGCGATCTGAAGTTATGGATGTGCATCCCTTTGATGGAGTCGGTGAGTTGCCGTTTGCGATCTGAACCGAAAAATCCGTAGATCCAACACTACCTCTTCCCACAGATGGCGCCAATTGACGAGTGATGCCCCCATCAATACCCATGGTTACTAGCATAGGTAAGAGTTACGAGGTAGAGAACGCGTAGTGTATGTAGATTCGTCGGCTGACAAGCGGGAGTTACCCAGGTTCAGGGCCCTCGACTGAGGTAATACCTCTACATCCTGCTTGTCTGTTACTGATTGAGAATACGCGGTGAGTATAAGGGTCTAGCAAGATGTCGATCTTGCTAAGGTTTGGTGGCTCTGATTGGGTGTGTCCTTGATCGGCCACCCTCTGTCCTTTATATAGAGGTACAGGTCTCAGGTAGTAACCGACTAGGATTACATATATGAAAAGTATAACCAACTATGTCTATCTATGGTAGAAGTCTTCGACTTGGACTTTGCTTGTTGGGCTTCTTCAGCCTATTGACAATTGGGGTTTAGTCGTTACGTGCACCAGATACCCACACGAAGGGGTACCCGTTTGGTACAACCTCATCATATTGCATGCAAAAAAATATTGGATTTAGTGAATATTAGTGGGATGACATGGGTATTTGGTTGGGTAAGAGAATAGATGATGTAGATAGATTGCATGTTGAGATAGAAAACACTAAATACTCTTAATGGGGTATTGCTTTAAAAGAGGTATGGATAGTGTGTAGCTCATTCTGAGAAAAGAGAAACAAAGAAAAGTATGTTTGTTTATGTATGCATGTGAGCTAATTAAGAGTTGGGTCCTGAAAGGGAGAAAGTGTGTCCAAAGAGCTAAAGAGCGTTGATAATAGTAGCATCTGAACGATTCTCCTCCACCAAATGATCAGCTCTAGCCACATTTGGCATCGGGGGAAAGAAAGCGGTACTAGTAGGAAGTAGCTACTATTTCTGTTTTTTTAATATAAAACGTTAATCAAACATCATCTCCATTCCGATTTAGGAAGAGAGTTGGGATCTGCACTCTTAGCGCACACTTTGGTCTCCCAACAACTTCTACTCTAACTATATTCTTTAATTTGTCATTCAATTAGAGATTTAGATGACACAATTGGTGTTGCCTTGATGGATTACTTATTTGATTTCTATACGTACACATGTCATATTCTTTATCTTGCTATCTCGGAGATTTTTAAACTATTAGTGATTGATCAGGTTAGTCTCGATAGAACACTTAACATGTCAATTATTTTGTTAGACGTTGTAGACCTTGATACAAAATGGTACTACCTTTTTTTCTTTGCTGTAGTAACAACCTGATGTGGTGATTGCATAAATATATATATGTAGAGGCTGTTTGTATACATGAACTTAGTTCTAGATGCATGCTTTGGTAGGCACATCTTATCGCTCAGTGGGGAGGAGGCTCGAGAGATTGTACCTTGGCCACATCCTATGCGCAAACTATGTATTGAACTCTATTTACTTTAATGTAT
Organism: Poa annua; assembly: GCA_026929855.1. Classification (NCBI taxonomy): domain Eukaryota; kingdom Viridiplantae; phylum Streptophyta; class Magnoliopsida; order Poales; family Poaceae; genus Poa; species Poa annua. The sequence goes on along the minus strand of CM049428.1, from coordinate 26,546,029 downwards.
GGCATGCAGTATAGCCCGGAGCTGAATTTATGTACTGTAATGCATCGCACAAACAATTGACCAAAGTCCTATGTTTTCTCTCAATGTCCTTAATTTGCATATGTAAGTTTGCTGTTTAGTCTTATTACAATTCCAGTTGTTGTGATTTACTTGTTTCTAAGAACACAAACAGAAGATCAGATTGTTGTAGTTACCTTTTCCACAAGGAACACAAGTATATGACAATGGTTTCATATATGTGCTATCATGATGGCATTAGTAGTTGTAGATATAAGTGTAAGCATATTTTACAATGTTCTGTACCTCCCATGCTTCAGACATGGCAATATAACTGATTAAAAGAAACATAGTATATGTGATCAATAGTTTCTTGAGCTTTCAATAATTTTCATGGATAGATGGTTCCACATACACAAAAGCATAGAGGCTCCTACATTTTGTGGTTAAGTAGTGCAAAGTAAAATAAAGACTGTAAGTGGGATATAATAGAAAATCTTTCGGGGTAAGCCCGCATTTCTAGAAAATATCCTATCTAGTCTGCCTGTTTAGATCTGTTTTGTAATCTTAAGTTTTGTAACCGGTTCTCCATTCAAGTGACCGGTGATAAGCTTTGGGCCAACTATTTTGCAAAAGGGGTTGTCTTCCTCTCTGATGATGAATACAAGGGATGTCATTAAACTGATCTTCTGATCTAAAATATAAGCGAAAAGAAGTATGTTATTAGCGATGTGATGGTGCTTCACTACCCAGCATACAGGAGCGCTCATGTGTATTGTATTGGAGTGGGTAATTTATTATTAATTTTTTTGTTTTTGTTGTATCTTTTCACCAGTTTAAAATCCATATTTAATTGATGTTTCATCAATACAACTTCAACATTTCCACGTTAGTATCCATATGTAACAGAAGTTAACATAGTGTAGAGAAAATTAGTTGCATAAGTAAATTTTTTCCATTCTATTTTTTAATCGATAGAAAACATTAAAACTTAACAAAGTTGAACGACCCTGAAATATATCCCTCTAACTTAAAAATATAGGTAGCAAATACAACATCGCTCCGCGTGCTACAATATTACTAATCACTGAAATCCTACTTGGCACGAAAGTATTCAACCGAAAATGACTCAGAAATATATCTCTCGAACTAAATACTCTTGGGGGTGGCACATGTCTTTTAAGATGCAATGTGTCATATAGAATCGAAAATGACCGGCAATTACCTCCCTCAGTCCGAGTTAATTTCAATCAAATGATGGGTCATGAAACAAATTAGAATTCTTATGAAAATAATACGGTTTTATTTTCGGCAGTTGCGCAACGGGTCATCTAGTTCGCCGAATGGTGAACCAGGAGCACGCATCCGGTACAATGTTTTCAATGAGATAAATGACCCCGCATGTTGTAGCTGTCTAGTTCAGCAACACGAACCTAAGGTTATCCGCCGGAACTCGTCAGAAACGCCACCGAGAAGATGCCCTCGAAGGAGGTTAACGCATCCGCAGCTATCACCACATCATTTTCAACGACATAGTCGGGTGAAGGACATCTCCCAGCTGATAGTCCCGCAAACCAGGAGATTTGGAGGCATGAGATGTCAGCTCGTCGGAGGCGCCCACCAACAAATAGGGAGACGTCGCCAGACGGACGAAACAAGGAACATGGGCCAAATCCATCTGGTCAGCCCCAACAAGAGGTTTCATCATTGACAGGGAGGAGATCCAGTCACACCTGCTGATGACCCACAAGTATAGGGAATCGTAACAGTTTTCGAGGGAAGTAAATGAAGAGGATCGCAGGCAGAAAAATAAATCCTAGCAACGATATCCTTAAACTTGCCAAGATCTATACTCTGAAGACATAGAAGTACAATAAAGATCGGAATACATACCTTTGCAGACCGAAAGCGGGATTACGTTTCCGTACAAACGTTGACGATGAAGACCGACCTCAAGGTCGTGTAGTGGAAGTAGACCTCCCAGCACTGCTAGCACAGCACCTCGCACATCGTTACACACGTACGGTGGAGACGACGACCCCCGAAGCTCCAGTCCATGGCGAGCAGCGGAAGACTTGGACCGAAACACCAGCAACGCGGCAGCGGGCTATGGTGGAGAGACCCCCTCTCTTCTCGGCGCAACTTCGACAAAGGGAATCACGAGATCGAGAGAGAATTAGGGAATTAATTGGTAAATTAAAAGGCCAGGGTTGCACCTCTATATAAAGGCTCCCGGGGAGCCATCCTTGCCAGCCAGGCAATGTGGGACAATTCCCACATGCATGGTGCGGCACAAGGTGGTGCGCCGGCCAAGCCTTCCCCCCATGGGCCTTCTTTCCACCAGAAGGCCCATTTAGGCCTAAATAAATTCGAAAATAAATATATGAAATCATATTTAAACATTAATTACACTAATTAATATCAAACATATGATATATAATTTATTCTAGCTTCGAAAACTATTTCGTCGCTGCCCGATCTCCATCGGACCATTCTCGGGACGTTTCCTATGATATCTTTCCTTTCCGGTTGTCTTGTCAAAACCCCTTAAGTGTGTTACCCTAGCGTTTCGATATAATAACATGCATGATCGAGACTCCTCTCCGATCAATGACTAACTCGTAGGCCTCAACCCATGAAATTAATCCCTGTGATATAACGAATGAATCTCATCTATCAATCCTGAACGTTAAGTGTTAAACCTTTTTCCATAGCGATACTTAGCGTGTCCGAGCATCGTTCATAGATATCTCCATACCCAGCTGACCTCGTTACCGACAACACTATCTTCTACTCATCTATGATTTCATGTCTCTGTGACCTAGTCACATGCTTGCAAGCTCATTAGACATAATCTAACTGAGTGGGCCCTAGAGTAGCTATCCTGCTATGCGGACTAGCAAATCCCGCTCTTGACCCCTCGTCTCAACTACCCCCTTCCGATACCCGAAAGTATCACCGTTATTGTCATACTATATAAGATACGAAGTTTGGTGCGATCAAAGTATCTTCCAGTAATAACAATAAGAGTTGATCTCACGGTCGAAGGCGTAATGACTACGTCCTACAAATATGGTAATGTCCATCACATCGTTCTACCAACGACATGCCTTCATTGCCAACTGACGCCATGCCCCATGATCGAGAAACCTCGATCATCAATCGCGCAATGAAACTAGTCTTAGTAGAGGCTACTAGGGACCTGGTTGTTTATGTATCACACGTGTATTAATGTTTCCACTTAATATAATTATAGCATGACACAAAACGTATTATGAACAATCGAGATATGATAAAGAAATACACTTTATTAATTGCCTCTAGGGCATATCTCCTTCATTCTCTCACTTGCACTAGAGTACAAATTAATCTAGATTACAACTTGGTAAAAGCTTAACACCCATATCTTCTTCGTGTTTTTCATGCTTGTCCAGCGGAAGAGGCTTCGTCAGGGGATCTGCCACATTCAGATCCGTATGTACTTTGCAAATCTTCACATCGCCTCCTTTTACGTACCGTCGTATCACATGGAAGCGTCAGAGAATATGTTTGGCGGTGGAGTGAGACCTTGGTTCCTTCGCGTTAGCAATAGCACCCGCATTGTCACAGAAGAGAATCACGGGGTCTTGCGCACCTGGGAACACTCCAAGTTCAATAATGAACTTCCTTCGCCACACAGCTTCATTCGCGGCTTCGTAAGCAGCAATGTACTCCGACTCCATTGTAGATTGCGCGAATATGGGTTGCTTCCCACTTCTCCAGCACACGGCGCCTCCATTCACCTTGAAAACATAACCTGTCTGTGACTTGGAGTCATCGGGGTTTGAGCATAAACTTGCATCAACGTAACCTGTTACGCCAAGTTCTTCATCACAACCACCATATACAAGGAACGTTTTCTTTGTCTTCTTGAGATACTTAAGAATGCTCTTAACAGCGATCCAATGTTCCATTCCTGGATTACTCTGGAAACGACTCGTCAAACTAAGAGACAATGCTACATCATGTCGAGTACTCAACATTGCATACATAATCGATCCTATGGCTAAAGCATAAGGATGTTTAGTCATTTCGGCCTTACCCAGTTCCGTTACCGGACACTGTGCCTTTCGCAATGTTTTATTCTTGATAACAGGCAAAGAACCCTTCTTTGCCGTCTCCATACCAAAACGCTTTAGTATCTTATCAATATAAGTACTTTGACTCAACGCTAATAGACGTCTTGATCTATCACGATAGATTTTAATGCCTAAGATGTATGCAGCTTCTCCTAAGTCCTTCATGCAAAATTTACTGTTTAAATATTTGTTCACGCTATTCAGAAGTTCCACATCATTCCCAATCAGCAATATATCATCATATAGTGCTAAGAACACAACCGAGCTCCCACTCATTTTTTTGTAAATGCATGTCTCTTCCAAATTTTGGACAAATCTAAATCCTTTGATCACCTAATCAAAGTGAAGATTCCATCTCCGAGATGCTTGCTTCAATCCATAGATGGAGCGCTGAAGCTTGCATACCTTGTTAGCATTCTTTGGATCGACAAAACCTTCCGGTTGTACTATATAAAACTCTTTCTCAATGTTACCATTTAGGAACGCTGTTTTGACATCCATCTACCATATTTCATAATCATAATATGCAGCAACTGCTAACAAAATCCGAATAGACTTTATAGACGGTTACATTACCGTCAGCATCAGTCTTCTTCTTAAATATCCATTTGTTCTCGACGACCTTGCGCCCTTCGGGAATCTCCATCAAAGTCCATACTTTGTTATCATACATGGATCCTATTTCGGATTTCATGGCTTCTAGCCATTTCTCGGACTCTAGAATCGCCATTGCCTCCTTGTAGTTCGCAGGTTCGTCTTGTTCAATTAACATGACGGTGCAAACTAGGTTGCCATACCACTCTGGTGCGATACGAGATCTATCAGACCTATAAGGTAGAATACTTTCCTCGACAGTTTCTCCAACTCCATCTGTGGAGGACATTTCCGGAACATCTTCCGTTGCGTAACTCGGAATTTCGAGTTCAGGATCAACGATCTCGTCGAGGTCTACCTTCCTCCCACTTACTCCTTTCGTGAGAAACTGCTTCTCAAGAAAGGTACCGGTCTTTGCGACAAACATTTTGCCCTCAGCTTGGTTGTAGAAGGTGTATCCTACGGTTTCCGGCGGATATCCTACAAAGACGACTTTCTCCGACTTCGGTTCGAGTTTGTCGGGCTGTAGTTTCTTAACATACGCCTCACAACCCCAAACCTTCAGAAACGATAACTCAGGCTTCTTGCCATACCATAACTCATACGGTGTCGTTTCTATGGATATGGACGGAGCCCTATTTAAAATGAATGCGGCTGTTTCTAACGCATAACCCCAGAAGGATACGGGAAAATCGGTAACAGACATCATATACCGGACGCTATCGAATAGAGTACGATTACGTCGCTTGGATACGCCGTTACGTTGCGGTGTTCCGGCAGGCGTAAGTTGCAGCACGATGCCACAGGCCTTCAGATGTGTGCCAAATTCAAAACTCAAATACTCGCCACCAGGATCGGATCGGAGGTGCTTGATTTTCTTGTTAAGCTGATTTTCAACTTCACTTTGAAATTCTTTGAACTTTTCAAATATTTTTTACTTGTGTTTCATCAAATAGATATAACCGTATCTACTCAAGTCATCGGTGAAGGTGACGAAGTAACGATAATCATTGCGTGTCGACACGCTCATTGGTCCACACACATCTGTATGTATGACTCCCAACAAGTCCGACGCCCGTTCAACGAAACCTTTGAACGGTGTCTTGGTCATTTTGCCCATAAGGCACGGTTCGCACATATCGAGGGATCCAAAATCCAACGAGTCTAAAAGTCCATCTGCATGGAGTTTCCTCATGTGCTTTACACCAATATGACCGAGACGGCAATGCCACATATGCATGGCGGTATCATCACTACACTTAATCCTTTTGGCATCTATGTTATGGATGTGAGTACTACGATCGAGATTCAACAAGAATAAACCATTACTCTCGGGAGCATCAACATAAAAGATATCATTCATTGAAATAGCACAACCACTTGATACTGATTTAAATGAATAACCGACTTGTAACTAGCAAGACCCACTGATAATGTTTACACTCAAGGACGGTACAAAATAACACTTACTTAAAACCAAAAATAATCCTGATGGTAGATGTAGAGGGAGTGTGCCGATAGCCACCACGTCGACTCTCGATCTGTTGCCGACGCGCATCTTCACCTCGTCCTTAGCCAGGCGCCTCTTATTCCGCAACTCCTCTGAGAATTACAAATATGAGCAACAGAACCAGTATCAAATACCCAAGTGTTGCTACGGGCGGATGTAAGGTACACATCTATAACATGTATATCGAATATATCTTGCTCTTTGGCGACTATCTTGCCAGCTTTCTTGTCCTCCAGGTACTTGGGGCAGTTACGCTCAGGTGATCCGATGGTCACCACCATCTTCTCCATCTTGATTTCTAATTCAGCCACTTCGAGCATCTTCAGAATTTCCGATAAGGATTTTGACGTCCCTTTCATGCTGTAATCCACGATGGCGTTCTTATAGCTAGGGGGCAGAGATATTAGCACCCGATCAATAACCAGCTGTTCTGGGATCACATTTCCCAGATCACTCAGGAGTTGAACGCTGCCAAATATTTTGGCTAAGTGCTCACTTATATTGCCGTGCTCTTCCATCTGGGTTGAGAACAAAAGCTTGGTAGCTTCAAACCTCTCACCCATGACATGTCGTGCAAAAACAATCATGAGTTCAGTGATTATCTCATAAGCACTCTTGTTCTCGAAATGGTTATGCAGGTCAGCCTCCATGGCAAAGAGGATGCCACACTGGACATAAGAAGAAATCTCCGCCTTAACCTCATGGACAATCCTATCAGTTTCTGAGGCGGTGTTTGGCAGATCACCTAAGGGGGCTTCAAGGATGTAAGCCACCTTGTGGGTTTCAAGAAGGGACTTCAGATCGCGGAACCAGGACATTAAGTTAGACCCATTGGTCTTAAGCTTCTGTTTCTCAAGGAACAGGGCTAGGTTAAAGGTGGGGTGAGACATCTACAATGGAATTTACAACAACATAAGACTTTGTTCATAATAATTTGAGTTATAGTTTTTTTAAATAACTAACATAACTCCCACTCAAACGAACATCCCTTCTGGTCATTTCAGCGATTACACGACCCCCATCCATTGCACAAGCCCTCATCGTTAGAGCCGGCAACACAACTTCAAGGGTGGACAACGAATTGTCGATCACAACAACTCTGTGACTCATGCTCGACCTTTCGGCCTACATATTCCGAGGCCATATCTGCATATACTAGGCTCGCCACAATAACCTCCACGTAACGCTTGTGCAACATGGCTTACACCCACTGTATGCGAACGACGATATGTCTGACACCCGATCGTCACGGCTTGCCTCATAACGTAGAACCTTCTTGGTGGTGCTCGTTGGAGGAAGAACACTAGTGGTATTTTTGAAGGATCATCTTATATATAACTACCGCCATGTAACTAATATATAATCACGCAATATAAGATGCACTCAACACATCAAATTAGCGCCCGCGGTTCATAAACAATTTAATAAACCTACCTTGACCATATCACATTTCCCCTGCAAAATAAAGTTAGACGCTTCTACTTTATCTTTTGCATATTTTACGTGGCTGGGGTTTTCGTAAAAAGAACCGCTTCTTACCTACGAACTTATGATCACAACAACGATCCAATAATTGCATATTTAAGCATCCCTTTCGGACCCTCCATTGAAAATGCAAAGCCAACTAAAGAGAGAGAGATAGAGAGAGAGAGAGAGAGAGACAGACAGACACCCGCCAGCCACAAATACGGTACAAGCCGTATGTTAGTAGTGGAACCAGTCTCGCGTAAGCGTACGCGTAAAGTCGGTCCGGGCCGTTTCATCAACTCGATGCCGCTGGAATCTGATACGTCTCCAACGTATCAATAATTTCTTGTGTTTCATGCTATATTATATCATGTTATTACATGTTTTATATGCATTTTATATAGTCTTATGCATTTTCTGGGACTAACCTATTCACAAGATGCCACAGTGCCAGTTCCCTGTTTTCTGCTGTTTTTGGTTTCAGAAAAGCTCTTAAGGAAATATCCGCCAAATTGGAAACAAGCTGTAACATCCTAAGATTTTTCAAATTCTGAAAAATCAGAAAAATGAAAAACTTTTGAAAACTATTTGTATGTCGATTTGAAAACAAAATTCATGCATGCATTCATCATTTTCTTGCATTGTTTAGATTTGAAATTACAATGGTTGAAATACTATTTCCATTTGAAAAATCTATCTGAGAAAATATTAAAAACAAAATAATGATTATGCTATTTATCTTATTTTACTTTAATATTTTGATTGTAATTATTAGAAATAAATATTTTCATATGTTCACAATTGTGGTACCAAATTTTATTTAGCCATAAATAAATTAATTAAATTTCTATTTCCAAATTTGACAAAAGTGTCAAATTTACATTAAATCAAATATTCAAAATTAATATTTTAAAAAAGTGGTCAAAACATGTCCATAAATGTTTTAAAATAAAGATATGACTTTTAGAAATTTTTAGAAATTAATTTCACTTAATTTGGAGTTCTAAAACAAAAGTTATGAAGGAATTAAGGAAAAAAAAACGAAACGGGCCAGCCGGCCCACCGAACCGAACCGAGAAATCTTATCCAACTCAAACTCTGAAAATTCGTTTTTCTAACCACATTTCATTCAAACACGTTTATCTCAAGAAATATAACTACAAATCCGGATCCGCTTGATCCTACGCGTTCACAACTCCGAGCCCTATCTATTCCACCATCCCTCCGCCTATATAAATCCCTGTAGCCGCCGGCATCTCTTTTACTCTTTTCGTTCCACCGAAATCCTAATCAGCGAAATAGTATTTCGTTCGTTCGACGAACAAAACCATCTCCAATCGCGACGGGGGCTTAATCATTGTTGTAGATCTCGTCGATACCTTTCCATCCCAATAAGCCTCAACTCTTTTCATCAAGCGTGTAGGAAGAATTTCGAATCGTCATCCATCAGATCTGAAGTCGTATTTCTCAGATCTCTTCGCGCTCGTTGCGTCAAATTGAAATTACTTCGGTGAAAAGGTAGATCTACTCTATATCTTCAACTTTCCTGTTGACAACTTTTTATTTTAACATACCTAATTTTCTGTATAATTCAGATCGTGTTTGATGTTGTTCGAGTAACCAAACCATCTCAAAAGTTTGGGACGACAATACAAAAGTTGTTCCTCTGATCAAGATCTTTCTTTTGCCCCAACCCTCACCTCTTTTGGTTCAGCGAGCTAAGAGATATTCTCGTTTGAAGTTTCGGACCAGAAAGGTATTTTGATATTTGTGACCAATCTATTCATCCACTTATATTATAATTGTGATAATTAGAAAGAGCACGTAATTCTCTACAACTTTCGTTAAGAGTATTTTTCCATCTGAGCAACTTTATTTTTGGTCAAATTCGTAATCAAATCCCAGTCAGGCTGCCACGTCAGCAAGTCAATTCCCACGTCAGCAGTCAAAGTCAACAGTCAACCGAAGACCGGCAGTTTTGCAGAAAAATCCTAAACTTTAAATCTATCACTACTTTTTATTGGTTTGGTCAAATTTTACAAATAAAATATTTTTGGAAAGCTTATGACACGTAAAAACTTTTGGCATCATTACTTTTATGTTTTGTCATATTAAAATTTGTTGAAATTCAAAAGTGGCATTAATGGTAATTTAAACATAACTTCAAATTTGAAATTTAAAATTTATCAAACTCTTTTGCTATAAATTTGAATGTCTAAGTATTGGCAGTAGTATTTTTCTACTAATTTTTTAGAATAATTTTTCTATGATTTTGTAAATAATATTGATTTAATACTTTAAATGATATTTTAATGAATAAAAAAACTTATTAAAAATATATTAAAATTTATTTCATCATCTATTCGAATTATAAAGTACTTAGCCATATTATGACCACTTTGGTATTAAAAGGTACTTAGAAATATTTTGCCTCTTTAAACAAAATAAATTCTTCTTTAGAAAATATTTGATAACTATTTTTCGACAACACTCTTCCTTAGAAAAATTTCAACATCTTAAAGATGCTAAATCTTTTCCTTAGAAAATTTTAGCATCTAGAAAACTTAGTTGTTTTATTTTGTTAAGTGTTGTCCTTAGAAAGAAATTGCATCGCATGCATGGCATATTTATTGTATAGTAATTGTTTTTCTCTAAGTTACTATTTTTCAACATAGTGTTTTGGTAAAGTGCTATGCACTTAGACACTTGAGATTCTTAACATGAAGACTAGAAGGCCAATGAAGACTTAGCCAAGAAAAACAAAACTCCGAAGGCATCTCCAAGAAGCAAAAAAACACTAAGAAGAAAATCAAGAGGAACTGCAAGAAGACCATCCCGATTTATTTCTCTAAGTCTTTCTCTCTTCTTCTCTTTCTCTTAGACTTCGTGGTGGCTAAGGTATATCCAAGACCAGCCCGGGTGATATACAAATCATCAAGTCTGAAGAACCATCAAGTCCACATGATTCAATGAAGACATCGGAGAAAGTTACAAGTCTGGAGATGAAGCCTAGAAGAAAAACTACATCTTTTCTTTATCTTTTTCCGCCATCCTATTCTTCTTTCACTTTGGGCATAAACCAAGTCCTTAGTGATTATGACCAAGTCAGAATGCTAGTTGAAGAGGAAGAAAATTACAAGGGAGTTGAAGATTTCAAGACCAAGCATGTGAAGACTTGCAGCAGCATTACAACTTATTCAAGTTGATTTATAGCAAAGTTATTCTGTCCAACCTATGACCTTGGTCCTTAGTAATTTTGACTAACACACTTGCCCTGCATTAACTTAGAATAATTTCATGGCATGACATGCATCTCTAGTCCTTAAGAATATTTTTTCATATCATGCATGTCATATTTTTCTAAGTGTTGCATTTATGCTTGTATGTTTATTTGGGGCTTGTTTGACTTGTTAGAAATTTCGGAGAGAAACGAAGGCTTTTGCAACTGTTACTCCTGCTCTCCCTATTGCCAAGGCAAGTGGCACACCCTCATAAACTTCCTAAGTATTTTTCTATGCATTACTTAGTGTATTTCTTATATGCATGTGTTGGATAGTATTGCTATGCTGAAACTACTATATCCCTTACACTAGTTGTGTCTAGAATCCTATGGGTAACTTGGTAGTAATATTGATGCTATGCAAAAGTTGTTTTGTGAAAAGTTAATTTCTACTAAGTTAAAGATACTTCTGGGTGGATGTGGCAAGAGGATGGAGGTTAGAGTTGAGTGGCTGCTTAGGCTCATTTAGGTGGGTGCTCCTGGCTAAGACCCAGGCTCATTTAGATGAGTGAACCTGAGTACGTACACTTGAGGATGGCCACCCAGGAACAAATGGACCAAAGTTTTCTCCAAGTGAAGATGTTTCCAGTGCAGCCACGTGGTATAATGGCTCTGCCTTGACTTTTCCCGAAAGGTCTCGTCTTAGGCTTCTCCTTTCCTTTTCACTACATGAGGGTCAAGGACAGAAGGGTTGTTTGAGTCTCGTGGTGAAAGTGCACAACCTCTGCAGAGTGTAAAACTAAGTACTTAGCCGTGTCCTCGGTTACGGACAATTTTGAGCAGCTGATCAAGGACGTCAACGGAGGATCCCAACATTCAAATTTCTAAGTTAAAAGTTGATGGTTGAACAAGGGAAGATGAGATTATGGTTTTCATGCCATACTTGTCCTGATTTCAAGAAAAGTGTTTTCAAAAGAGTAGGAAAAATTGGCTTTATGCAAATTAGCCTTGAACTCCACCGGCCAAATATGCATATAGGCTATAGAGTTATTCCATTAAGTGTCCACCATAGTGTCACTTGCCAGACTCCATTTTTAATGGAATCTGACCCACTCTGTTGCAAAATTTTATTTGATACATGTTGTTCAGATGACGAGTGAGGTTTTCGTTAAGGGATTTCGAGTCTGCACCAACATGTTTTCGCCTGTGGCGTATCAGGAAGTTGGAGGCTCATTGAAGATTTATTTCCGTTGCTTTATTGTTTTGAGCTAGCTTTAAGCTATGCAAAGATGTATCGAACTATTTATTTTTGTAAGTCTGGATCATCGATGTAATAAAATTGATACTTTGTTGTGATATTACATCGTAAACTGTGTGTGCAAACGAATCGATCCAGGGGTTTGCACTATACACAGGTACCTGCCATATTTTTAAGTGCAGGTACGTTACAGATGGTATCAAAGCACTGTGTTGCCTGTAGGTTCGAAACCCCTAAGTCTGGATAGAAATAGGATTTGGCCATAGGATTAAAAATCTATTTTGATTCAGTTATCTAAAAACAAAACTCTTCATTTTATCCTCTCTTATACTCTCGTATAATATCAAACTTCTGAAAATATCTTATCTTTTTCTAGTTGACCATGTTCGTAATGTCTGAGTTCGATACTTCATATGCAATTCCACAAGTCAACATGAAGAACTACCTACATGGAAGAACACTGAAGAATCCAGATTCATAGCTCAAACACTTAGAAGATTTTTGAAGAAAGAAGAACTTGAAGCACTCAACAAGGAGATATACAAGAGACCACCATTTAATTAGAACAACGACACCGTGATAGTGTATTGATCATGCCAACTCAGTGTGGTATGACAATACTAGATTGCTTGTTTGTGTTGAAACTTGTTGCTCGATGTTTGTTAGATATTGTTTGTAAGATGATTTGCCTCGGTTTGTTGAGTTTGGGGTAGAAATTTTCCCTAGTACCCTTCTATCTTTTACTCATCTATGATAAAACCCACAGATGCCTCCTCGACGTGCTCCTGGGAACAACAACAACAACGACAACAATGATGCTATGCAGCAGTTGATGGCCGCCCAAGCCCAGTTGATGACTATGATGACTCAGTTTATTGCAGCAAACCACAACAACAATAATAACAACAACAACAATCCTCCACCGCCACCACCTCCCCAAGTGGACAGGCTTACTAGATTTCTGAGGCTTAGGCCAAACAAGTTCTCAACCTCAACTGAGCCAATGGTAGCTGATGGCTGGCTGGGTTCCGTGCAAAAGGATTTGGTGACAACTGAATGTGATGATGCTGAGAAAGTCAGGTTCACCGCACATCTTCTCGAAGGACCTGCTGCCCAATGGTGGGAAACTTATCAGATTACTCACCCATTGGACACCTTGACCTGGGAGGAATTCAAGGAAGGATTTCGTAAAGCTCATGTCTCCACGGGGATTATGAATCTGAAACAGGAGGAGTTTCGCAATCTGCGTCAGGGTAACAGAAGTCTTAAGGAGTACATGGATGACTTTCATGCCTTGTCTCGATACGCTCCTGAGGACATTGATACAGATGCAAAGAGGAAGGCAAAATTCCTCAAGGGACTATGTGATGAGCTAAAGATACCTCTTACGGTTGCTTATGCTCCAAACTATCAGATACTTCTTGATCAAGCAATCACCTTTGAAGATAGCATGAAGAAAGCTGAAAACAGGAAGAGGAAGATGAACAAGCACTCCTCTGAAACCTCATTCAAGAAACATTTTGTTCATGATGGGAACCATGGTCATAAACTTGGAAACCACCATAGTGGAGGAAGCAACCACAAGCATCATGAACACAATGGTGGATTCAAGGGAAACGAACACGATGCTCCTAACCACAATCACCGTCCAAATGTGGAATCCAAGAAAAACCTCAATCATATCACATGTTATAACTGCAAGAAGCAAGGACACTACTCCACTGACTGCCCAGAAAAGAAAGGGGCCGAAGCCACTGTCAAGCCAAATCCTTTCGATAAAGGATATGTGAATCACATCACCGTGGAAGAAGTGAACGGTACTTTCTAAATCAAGTTGTTATATTGAAGTTTCACTACCAACAAAGATTCCTTTTAAGGGTGGTAGCCCACCCAGATATCCAGTCACAACCTTTTGCTAGCCTTCTCGAATCTCGAGGACGAGATTCCTATTAAGGGTGGTAGTCTGTAACATCCTAAGATTTTTCAAATTCTGAAAAATCAGAAAAATGAAAAACTTTTTGAAAACTATTTGTATGTCGATTTGAAAACAAAATTCATGCATGCATTCATCATTTTCTTGCATTGTTTAGATTTGAAATTACAATGGTTGAAATACTATTTCCATTTGAAAAATCTATCTGAGAAAATATTAAAAACAAAATAATGATTATGCTATTTATCTTATTTTACTTTAATATTTTGATTGTAATTATTAGAAATAAATATTTTCATATGTTCACAATTGTGGTACCAAATTTTATTTAGCCATAAATAAATTAATTAAATTTCTATTTCCAAATTTGACAAAAGTGTCAAATTTACATTAAATCAAATATTCAAAATTAATATTTTAAAAAAGTGGTCAAAACATGTCCATAAATGTTTTAAAATAAAGATATGACTTTTAGAAATTTTTAGAAATTAATTTCACTTAATTTGGAGTTCTAAAACAAAAGTTATGAAGGAATTAAGGAAAAAAAAACGAAACGGGCCAGCCGGCCCACCGAACCGAACCGAGAAATCTTATCCAACTCAAACTCTGAAAATTCGTTTTTCTAACCACCTTTCATTCAAACACGTTTATCTCAAGAAATATAACTACAAATCCGGATCCGCTTGATCCTACGCGTTCACAACTCCGAGCCCTATCTATTCCACCATCCCTCCGCCTATATAAATCCCTGTAGCCGCCGGCATCTCTTTTACTCTTTTCGTTCCACCGAAACCCTAATCAGCGAAATAGTATTTCGTTCGTTCGACGAACAAAACCATCTCCAATCGCGACGGGGGCTTAATCATTGTTGTAGATCTCGTCGATACCTTTCCATCCCAATAAGGCTCAACTCTTTTCATCAAGCGTGGAGGAAGAATTTCGAATCGTCATCCATCAGATCTGAAGTCGTATTTCTCAGATCTCTTCGCGCTCGTTGCGTCAAATCGAAATTCCTTGGGTGAAAAGGTAGATCTACTCTATATCTACAACTTTCCTGTTGACAACTTTTTATTTTAACATACGTAATTTTCTGTATAATTCAGATTGTGTTTGATGTTGTTCGAGTAACCAAACCATCTCAAAAATTTGGGACGACAATACAAAAGTTGTTCCTCTGATCAAGATCTTTCTTTTGCCCCAACCCTCACCTCTTTTGGTTCAGCGAGCTGAGAGATATTCGCGTTTGAAGTTTCGGACCAGAAAGGTATTTTGAGATTTGTGACCAATCTATTCATCCACTTATATTATAATTGTGATAATTAGAAAGAGCACGTAATTCTCTACAACTTTCGTTAAGAGTATTTTTCCATCTGAGCAACTTTATTTTTGGTCAAATTCGTAATCAAATCCCAGTCAGGCTGCCACGTCAGCAAGTCAATTCCCACGTCAGCAGTCAAAGTCAACAGTCAACCGAAGACCGGCAGTTTTGCAGAAAAATCCTAAATTTTAAATATATCACTACTTTTTATTGGTTTGGTCAAATTTTACAAATAAAATATTTTTGGAAAGCTTATGACACGTAAAAATTTTGGCATCATTACTTTTATGTTTTGTCAAATTAAAATTTGTTGAAATTCAAAAGTGGCATTAATGGTAATTTAAACATAACTTCAAATTTAAAATTTAAATTTATCAAACTCTTTTGCTATAAATGTGAATGTCTAAGTATTGGCAGTAGTATTTTTCTACTAATTTTTTAGAATAATTTTTCTATGATTTTGTAAATAATATTGATTTAATACTTTAAATGATATTTTAATGAATAAAAAAACTTATTAAAAATATATTAAAATTTATTTCATCATCTATTCGAATTATAAAGTACTTAGCCATATTATGACCACTTTGGTATTAAAAGGTACTTAGAAATATTTTGCCTCTTTAAACAAAATAAATTCTTCTTTAGAAAATATTTGATAACTATTTTTCGACAACACTCTTCCTTAGAAAAATTTCAACATCTTAAAGATGCTAAATCTTTTCCTTAGAAAATTTTAGCATCTAGAAAACTTAGTTGTTTTATTTTGTTAAGTGTTGTCCTTAGAAAGAAATTGCATTGCATGCATGGCATATTTATTGTATAGTAATTGTTTTTCTCTAAGTTACTATTTTTCAACATAGTGTTTTGGTAAAGTGCTATGCACTTAGACACTTGAGATTCTTAACATGAAGACTAGAAGGCCAATGAAGACTTAGCCAAGAAAAACAAAACTCCGAAGGCATCTCCAAGAAGCAAAAAAACACTAAGAAGAAAATCAAGAGGAACTGCAAGAAGACCATCCCGATTTATTTCTCTAAGTCTTTCTCTCTTCTTCTCTTTCTCTTAGACTTCGTGGTGGCTAAGGTATATCCAAGACCAGCCCGGGTGATATACAAATCATCAAGTCTGAAGAACCATCAAGTCCACATGATTCAATGAAGACATCGGAGAAAGTTACAAGTCTGGAGATGAAGCCTAGAAGAAAAACTACATCTTTTCTTTATCTTTTTCCGCCATCCTATTCTTCTTTCACTTTTGGCATAAACCAAGTCCTTAGTGATTATGACCAAGTCAGAATGCTAGTTGAAGAGGAAGAAAATTACAAGGGAGTTGAAGATTTCAAGACCAAGCATGTGAAGACTTGCAGCAGCATTACAACTTATTCAAGTTGATTTATAGCAAAGTTATTCTGTCCAACCTATGACCTTGGTCCTTAGTAATTTTGACTAACACACTTGCCCTGCATTAACTTAGAATAATTTCATGGCATGACATGCATCTCTAGTCCTTAAGAATATTTTTTCATATCATGCATGTCATATTTTTCTAAGTGTTGCATTTATGCTTGTATGTTTATTTGGGGCTTGTTTGACTTGTTAGAAATTTCGGAGAGAAACGAAGGCTTTTGCAACTGTTACTCCTGCTCTCCCTATTGCCAAGGCAAGTGGCACACCCTCATAAACTTCCTAAGTATTTTTCTATGCATTACTTAGTGTATTTCTTATATGCATGTGTTGGATAGTATTGCTATGCTGAAACTACTATATCCCTTACACTAGTTGTGTCTAGAATCCTATGGGTAACTTGGTAGTAATATTGATGCTATGCAAAAGTTGTTTTGTGAAAAGTTAATTTCTACTAAGTTAAAGATACTTCTGGGTGGATGTGGCAAGAGGATGGAGGTTAGAGTTGAGTGGCTGCTTAGGCTCATTTAGGTGGGTGCTCCTGGCTAAGACCCAGGCTCATTTAGATGAGTGAACCTGAGTACGTACACTTGAGGATGGCCACCCAGGAACAAATGGACCAAAGTTTTCTCCAAGTGAAGATGTTTCCAGTGCAGCCACGTGGTATAATGGCTCTGCCTTGACTTTTCCCGAAAGGTCTCGTCTTAGGCTTCTCCTTTCCTTTTCACTACATGAGGGTCAAGGACAGAAGGGTTGTTTGAGTCTCGTGGTGAAAGTGCACAACCTCTGCAGAGTGTAAAACTAAGTACTTAGCCGTGTCCTCGGTTACGGACAATTTTGAGCAGCTGATCAAGGACGTCAACGGAGGATCCCAACATTCAAATTTCTAAGTTAAAAGTTGATGGTTGAACAAGGGAAGATGAGATTATGGTTTTCATGCCATACTTGTCCTGATTTCAAGAAAAGTGTTTTCAAAAGAGTAGGAAAAATTGGCTTTATGCAAATTAGCCTTGAACTCCACCGGCCAAATATGCATATAGGCTATAGAGTTATTCCATTAAGTGTCCACCATAGTGTCACTTGCCAGACTCCATTTTTAATGGAATCTGACCCACTCTGTTGCAAAATTTTATTTGATACAGGTTGTTCAGATGACGAGTGAGGTTTTCGTTAAGGGATTTCGAGTCTGCACCAACATGTTTTCGCCTGTGGCGTATCAGGAAGTTGGAGGCTCATTGAAGATTTATTTCCGTTGCTTTATTGTTTTGAGCTAGCTTTAAGCTATGCAAAGATGTATCGAACTATTTATTTTTGTAAGTCTGGATCATCGATGTAATAAAATTGATACTTTGTTGTGATATTACATCGTAAACTGTGTGTGCAAACGAATCGATCCAGGGGTTTGCACTATACACAGGTACCTGCCATATTTTTAAGTGCAGGTACGTTACAGATGGTATCAGAGCACTGTGTTGCCTGTAGGTTCGAAACCCCTAAGTCTGGATAGAAATAGGATTTGGCCATAGGATTAAAAATCTATTTTTATTCAGTTATCTAAAAACAAAACTCTTCATTTTATCCTCTCTTATACTCTCGTATAATATCAAACTTCTGAAAATATCTTATCTTTTTCTAGTTGACCATGTTTGTAATGTCTGAGTTCGATACTTCATATGCAATTCCACAAGTCAACATGAAGAACTACCTACATGGAAGAACACTGAAGAATCCAGATTCATAGCTCAAACACTTAGAAGATTTTTGTAACATCCTAGGATTTTTCAAATTCTGAAAAATCAGAAAAATTAAAAACTTTTTTTTAAAACTATTTGTATGTCGATTTGAAAACAAAATTCATGCATGCATTCATCATTTTGTTGCATTATTTATATTTGAAATTACAATGGTTGAAATATTATTTCCACTTGAAAACCTATTTGAGAAGATATTAAAAATAAAATAACGATTATGCTATTTATCTTATTTTACTTTAATATTTTGATTGTAATTATTAGAAATAATTATTTTCATATGTTCACAATTGTGGTACCAAAATTTTATGTAGCCATACATAAATTAATTAAATTTATATTTCCAAATTTGACAAAAGTGTCAAATTTGCATTAAATCAAATATTCAAAATTAATATTTTTAAAAAGTGGTCAAAACATGTCCATAAATGTTTTAAAATAAAGATATGATTTTTAGAAATTTTTAGAAATTAATTTCACTTAATTCGGAGTTCTAAAATAAAAGTTATGAATGAATTAAGGAAAAAAAAAGAAAAAAAAAACGAATCGGTCCAGCCGGCCGGCCCACGAACGAACCGAACCCAGCTATCGTATCCAACTCAAACATTGAAATTCGTTTTTCCAACCACCTTTCATTCAAACACGTATATCTCAAAAAATATAACTCCAAATCCGGATCCGCTTGATCCTACGCGTTCACAACTCCGAGCTCTATCTATTCCACCATCCCTCCGCCTATATAAACCCCTGTAGCCGCCGGCATCTCTTTTACTCTTTTCGTTCCACCGAAACCCTAATCAGCGAAATAATATTTCGTTCGTTCGACAAACAAAACCATCTCCAATCACGACGGGGCCTTAATCATTGTTGTAGATCTCGTCGATACCTTTCCATCCCAATAAGCCTCAACTCTTTTCATCAAGCGTGGAGGAAGAATTTCGAATCATCATCCATCAGATCTGAAGTCGTATGTCTCAGATCTCTTCGCGCTCGTTGCGTCAAATCGAAATTCCTTCCGTGAAAAGGTAGATCTACTCTATATCTACAACTTTCCTGTTGACAACTTTTTATTTTAACGTACGTAATGTTCTGTATAATACAGATCGTGTTTGGTATTGTTCGAGTAATCAAACCATCTTAAAAAGTTGGGACGACAATACGAAAGCTGTTCCCCTGATCAAGACATTTTTTTTGCCCCAAGCCTCACCTCTTTTGGTTCAGCGAGTTGAGAGATATTCGCGTTTGAAGTTTCGGATCAGACAGGTATTTTGCGATGTGTGACCAATCTATTCATCCACTTATGTTATAATTCTGATAATTAGAAAGAGCACGCAATTCTCTACAACTTTCGTTAAGAGTATTTTTCCATCCGAGCAACTTTATTTTTGGTCAAATTCGTAGTCAAATCCCAGTCAGCCTGCCACGTCAGCAAGTCAATTCCTACGTCAGCAGTCAAAGTCAACAGTCAACCGAAGACCGGCAGTTTTGCAGAAAAATCTTAAATTTTAAATCTATCACTACTTTTTATTGGTTTGGTCAAATTTTACAAATAAAATATTTTTGAAAAGCTTATGACACGTAGAAACTTTTGGCATCATTACTTTTATGTTTTGTCAAATTAAAATTTGTTGAAATTGAAAAGTGGCATTAATGGTAAATTGAACATAACTTGAAATTTGAAATTTAAAACTTGTCAAACTCTTTTGATATAAATTTGAATGTCTAAGTATTGGCAGTAGTATTTTTCTACTAATTTTTGTAAAATAATTTTCTATGATTTTATAATTTATATTGATTAAATACTTTTAAGTGTTGTTTTAATGATTAAAATTGATTAAAAATTTATTGAAATTTATTTTCATCATCTATTCGAATTATAAAGTACTTAGTCATATTATAACCACTTTGGTATTAAAATGTACTTAGAAATATTTTGCCTCTTTAAACAAATTAAATTCTTTGTTAGAAAATATTGATAAATATTTTTCGACAACACTCTTCCTTAGAAAAATTTCAACATCTTAAAGATGCTAAATCTTTTCCTTAGAAAATTTTAGCATCTAGAAAACTTAGTTGTTTTAGTTTGTTAAGTGTTGTCCTTAGAAATAAATTGCATTGCATGCATGACATATCTATTGTATAGTTATACTCCTTATAGGAAAACTCCTTCCTTATTTTCCCTAAGTTAGGATTATTTTCAACCTAGTGTTTTGGTAAAGTGCTATGCACTTAGACACTTAGGATTTCCAAGATGGAGCTAGAAGGCCATTGAAGGACTTAGCCAAAACAAGACTTCAGAAGTATCTCCAAGAAGTAGAAGCACTTAGAAGAAAACAGACTCTGGAAGCATCCTCAAGATGTCAAGCACATAGAAGAAAAGTGAGAAGAAGTTCAAGAAGGCCAACCTCCCTTTTATTCTCTAAGTCTTTCTCTCTGCCTTTTCTTCTTCTCTGAGAACTCAAAATCCAAGACCAGCCTCGAGGATGCAAGAACCACCAAGTCTGAAGAATTATCAAGTCTATCAAAAAACTTCAATCAAGACAGCATCCAAAAGAAAGTTACAAGTCTGGAGAGGAAGCCTGGAGAACAACTACATCTTTCTTTTTATCTTTTCCCTCTTTCCTAATCTTGTCTTTCACATTTGACTTAAACAATTTTGATCATGATATTATCATCTTGAAGTTGTTGGATCCTAGCAGCATAGTGGGATGAAGCGGCCTGGAAACAAACCTTACATGTCCACGTACATGAGACCTGTTCCACAATTCAAGTGGCTGGCTGGGTGTCTGTCTCTCTCACTATAGTGAATGTCCAATTTACAAAGAGTTGATAATAATTGTTGATCATCTTGAACAAATGACTTAGTATTTTTCCCTAAGTATTCTGCACATCATGGCTAAGCCATTTGAGTGCTTGTTTCAAGAAGTTATAAAACAAAGTATGAGTATCCAACTTAAAACTTTAGTCCTTAGTCCTTTTGGACCAACACATTTGCCTTGCATAAACTTAAAAGATTTCCATAGCATGATAAAGCATTTCTAGCCTTAGAAATAATTTGCATACCATACATGACATGTTTTCCTTAGGAGTTTTCCAAAACTTGTTGTTCATTTGATATGAGCATGTATGTTTGATGATTGTTGTTTGTTGATTGTTGTATTGTTGTTTGCTATTATTGTTTAGATTAAACGGAGAGCAAACGTTCGTTGTTGAAAAGAGTTGTGAACAACGACAACATTCAAAGGCAAGTGGCACACCTCATAAACTTCCTATTTTTATATGCATTACTTAGTGTATTTTTATATGCATGTGTTGCTATGCTAAACCTGTAGAATCCCTTATACCTGTGTCTAGGTTCCTATGCAATACTTAGTAGAATTATTGTTGCTATGCAAATGTTGTTTTGTGAAAATCTAAATTCTACTAAGTTAAGAATGAAATACTTGGGTGGTAATTGGTCGGATGGTTTATGTTGAGTGGCTACTCAGGTCCATTTGTATGGTTCCTAGAGTATGTACACTTGAGAACGGCCACCCAGGAATCTGAAGAACTCCGAGTGACGATTGCTTCCAGTGCAGCCATTGCCATATGGGCTCTGGCTTGATCAATTATGTTGCGTGGACTCTCTCCGGCTTGACAAGCAGATGTAGGGGGAGGTTAGGTGGAACGGGTCAAGCCAGTATGGGGAGGGAAAATGCTTCTGAAAGATCTCGTCTCATTCTCTCCTTTCCTTATCACAAATGGTGTGTAAAGGATACTTTGGGTTGAATGGGTACAATGGTGAAAGTGCACAACCTCTGCAGAGTGTAAAACTAAGTACTTAGCCGTGTCCCCGGTTACGGACAATTTTGAGCAGCTGATCAAGGACGTCAACGGAGGATTCCACCATTCCAACTTCAGAAGTAAAATTTGATGGGTGAACAAGGGAAGATGAGATTTATGGTTTTCATGCCATACTCGTCGATTTTAAGAAAAGTGTTTTCCAAAAAGATAGGAAAAATTGGCTTTATGCAAATTAGCCTTGAGCTCCACCAGCCAAATATGCATATAGGCTTTAGAGTTATTCCATAAGTGTCCACCATAGTGTCACTTGCCAGACTCCATTTTTAATGGAATCTGACCCACGTTGTTGCAATATTTTTCTTATTGCAGATTTGATCAGATGACGAGTGAGGTTTCGTTAAAGGTTTCGAGTCTACAACCAACATGTTTTCGCCTGTGGCAGCATGAAAGTTATAGAGGCTCACTGCTATTGTATTTCCGCTGTGTACTTTTCAAAGCTAGCTTTATGCTATGCAATTTGTAAAGAATATTTTGTAATTCTGGATCATCGATGTAATAAAGTTGACGCTTTGTTGTGATATTACATCGTAACTGTGTGTGCAAATGAATCGATCCAGGGATTTGCACTATACACAGGTATCTGCCTTATTTAAAGTGCAGGTACGCTACAGATGGTATCAGAGCACTGTGTTGCCTGTAGGTTCGAAACCCTAGGTTTGGATAGAAATGGGATTTGACCATAGGATTGAAAATCTATTTTATTCACTTTTCTAAAAACAAAACTTTTTCATTTTATCTTCCTCATACTCTCATCTACTATCAATCTTCTAAAAACCTCTTATCTTTTTCTAGATGACCATGTTCTTATAGTCGAACTCTGCTTCTGCTGGCTCATATGGAAAAGCAACGATTAAACATGAAGTTCTGCAAGTATGAAAGACCACTGAAGAACCAGGATTCGACCAACACTTCTAAGATATCCAAGAAAGTTGAACAAGAACTTGAAGCAGTCATGAAGGAGGTAGAATTGACCACCACCAAAAATAGAATGACGATATCGTGTTAGTGTATTGATCATAACAATTTGGCTATATGGCAATACTAGATTGTTTGTTTGTTGTGAACCTTGTTGCTTGATGTTTGTTAGATGTTGATTGATTATGTTATAGATTGGTTGCCTTATTTTGTTTTCTTGAACTAGGATCCCTCCATAGTACAAATAATTCAATTCATTGCTTTCGAAACCAAACAGATGTCTCACCCCAATACCAACACCAATGATTTGCATACAACTATGCGACTATTATTAGAGAACCAGAGTCAGCTGTTGAAGATGATCAATGACCAACTGCCTAAGATTGATCAAAACCATAGGGATTTTGAAGAGAACCTTATGACCAAACCAAAGGCATGCAAAACTTGTGGAGAGATAGGACATACGTCCCAAGAATGCACTGATGAGTGGCCCCATGGGCATACCGAACACCCAGTTAGGGAATGCCCCACAAGTCAGATGTCTTGCTGTTTTTGTGAAGCAACAAATCACGTTCCAACTCAACATCAACTCTACCCCGTGGTGCAAGAAGTCAGTCAGCAAGCCAAAAAGGGGATACAACAAAATCTCATGAAGCATGTGGAAGTACAAGAAAACAAGGAGGAGCACAAAAGAGATACTAGCCATATAACATGTTTTACATGTGGAGAATTAGGGCATTATTCATGGGGCTGCAAAGAAAAAAGGACTGGTCAGGATACTGAACCAAATCTTCATCAAAATGAGACTGTGGGTCATACTAAGGTGAAGAATGAAATAAGAGTAAGGTCACTTCCGAAGAAATCCAAAAGTACCTCCAAGTGTTGCTATAAATGTGAAGGAGATCACCTAGCTCGAAATTGTCACCTCAAACGAGACTGGACTTCTTTAATTGAGATAGAATATAGCAAACAAGATTTGGAAGAACTTTTAGCCCTGGAAACATCTAAGAAGAAGAAGAGGAACTTAAGTGATGTAACTTGCTACAAATGTAAAGACAAAGGACATTATGCTGATAAGTGCCTAGTGAAGATGAAGGAGAAATGCCTTAGCCGCTCACACAAGAAAATCATCAGTCCCGTGACATGTCGCAGATGCGGAGCAGCAGGACACTATGTCAGTGGCTGCCCAGAGTGGAAGAAGGATAAATCTCTCC
Organism: Poa annua; assembly: GCA_026929855.1. NCBI lineage: Eukaryota > Viridiplantae > Streptophyta > Magnoliopsida > Poales > Poaceae > Poa > Poa annua. Next base: position 26,521,485 of record CM049428.1, on the reverse strand, counting down.
AAGGACCGAGTGGAAAACGTGAGTGCTAAAAACTTTCTGTATCCACCACATGCCATTGTATTTTGAACACTTGTACGCTCTACATCAGAGGAATAAACAAGATTACACAAAGTTACTAGACTGACCACAAAAATTTCTTTTAAGGGTGGTAGCCACCTAGAGAATTCAAACCCAGTCGCTTAAACACAGAGATCTCAAACTATCTTTCTTCTCATCCTCCTAATCAGAAAAACCATTCACTGTCAAGTTTTCAAGTTTCCATGTCAGAAATTTCATTTTCCAAAACATCCCGAGTAATCAGAATCAATCAAACAATTGCTTTTCTTTCCAGCCTCTCCGAATCTCGGGGACGAGATTCCTTTTAAGGGTGGTAGTCTGTAACATCCTAGGATTTTCCAAATTCTGAAAAATCAGAAAAATTAAAAACTTTTTTTAAAAACTATTTGTATGTCGATTTGAAAACAAAATTCATGCATGCATTCATCATTTTGTTGCATTATTTATATTTGAAATTACAATGGTTGAAATATTATTTCCACTTGAAAACCTATTTGAGAAGATATTAAAAATAAAATAACGATTATGCTATTTATCTTATTTTACTTTAATATTTTAATTGTAATTATTAGAAATAATTATTTTCATATGTTCACAATTGTGGTACCAAAATTTTATTTAGCCATACATAAATTAATTAAATTTCTATTTCCAAATTTGACAAAAGTGTCAAATTTGCATTAAATCAAATATTCAAAATTAATATTTTTAAAAAGTGGTCAAAACATGTCCATAAATGTTTTAAAATAAAGATATGATTTTTAGAAATTTTTAGAAATTAATTTCACTTAATTCGGAGTTCTAAAATAAAAGTTATGAATGAATTAAGGAAGAAAAAAAGAAAAAAAAACGAATCGGGCCAGCCGGCCGGCCCACGAACGAACCGAACCCAGCTATCGTATCCAACTCAAACATTGAAATTCGTTTTTCCAACCACCTTTCATTCAAACACGTATATCTCAAGAAATATAACTCCAAATCCGGATCCGCTTGATCCTACGCGTTCACAACTCCGAGCCCTATCTATTCCACCATCCCTCCGCCTATATAAACCCCGGTAGCCGCCGGCATCTCTTTTACTCTTTTCGTTCCACCGAAACCCTAATCAGCGAAATAATATTTCGTTCGTTCGACAAACAAAACCATCTCCAATCGCGACGGGGCCTTAATCATTGTTGTAGATCTCGTCGATACCTTTCCATCCCAATAAGTCTCAACTCTTTTCATCAAGCGTGGAGGAAGAATTTCGAATCATCATCCATCAGATCTGAAGTCGTATGTCTCAGATCTCTTCGCGCTCGTTGCGTCAAATCGAAATTCCTTCGGTGAAAAGGTAGATCTACTCTATATCTACAACTTTCCTGTTGACAACTTTTTATTTTAACGTACGTAATTTTCTTTATAATACAGATCGTGTTTGGTGTTGTTCGAGTAATCAAACCATCTTAAAAAGTTGGGACGACAATACGAAAGTTGTTCCCCTGATCAAGACCTTTCTTTTGCCCCAAGCCTCACCTCTTTTGGTTCAGCGAGTTGAGAGATATTCGCGTTTGTAGTTTCGGATCAGACAGGTATTTTGCGATTTGTGACCAATCTATTCATCCACTTATGTTATAATTCTGATAATTAGAAAGAGCACGCAATTCTCTATAACTTTCGTTAAGAGTATTTTTCCATCCGAGCAACTTTATTTTTGGTCAAATTCGTAGTCAAATCCCAGTCAGCCTGCCACGTCAGCAAGTCAATTCCTACGTCAGCAGTCAAAGTCAAAAGTCAACCGAAGACCGGCAGTTTTGCAGAAAAATCTTAAATTTTAAATCTATCACTACTTTTTATTGGTTTGGTCAAATTTTACAAATAAAATATTTTTGAAAAGCTTATGACACGTAGAAACTTTTGGCATCATTACTTTTATGTTTTGTCAAATTAAAATTTGTTGAAATTCAAAAGTGGCATTAATGGTAAATTGAACATAACTTCAAATTTGAAATTTAAAACTTGTCAAACTCTTTTGATATAAATTTGAATGTCTAAGTATTGGCAGTAGTATTTTTCTACTAATTTTTGTAGAATAATTTTCTATGATTTTATAATTTATATTGATTAAATACTTTTAAGTGTTGTTTTAATGATTAAAATTGATTAAAAATTTATTAAAATTTATTTTCATCATCTATTCGAACTATAAAGTACTTAGTCATATTATAACCACTTTGGTATTAAAATGTACTTAGAAATATTTTGCCTCTTTAAACAAATTAAATTCTTTGTTAGAAAATATTGATAAATATTTTTCGACAACACTCTTCCTTAGAAAAATTTCAACATCTTAAAGATGCTAAATCTTTTCCTTAGAAAATTTTAGCATCTAGAAAACTTAGTTGTTTTAGTTTGTTAAGTGTTGTCCTTAGAAATAAATTGCATTGCATGCATGACATATCTATTGTATAGTTATACTCCTTATAGGAAAACTCCTTCCTTATTTTCCCTAAGTTAGGATTATTTTCAACCTAGTGTTTTGGTAAAGTGCTATGCACTTAGACACTTAGGATTTCCAAGATGGAGCTAGAAGGCCATTGAAGGACTTAGCCAAAACAAGACTTCAGAAGTATCTCCAAGAAGTAGAAGCACTTAGAAGAAAACAGACTCTGGAAGCATCCTCAAGATGTCAAGCACTTAGAAGAAAAGTGAGAAGAAGTTCAAGAAGGCCAACCTCCCTTTTATTCTCTAAGTCTTTCTCTCTGCCTTTTCTTCTTCTCTGAGAACTCAAAATCCAAGACCAGCCTCGAGGATGCAAGAACCACCAAGTCTGAAGAATTATCAAGTCTATCAAAAAACTTCAATCAAGACAACATCCAAAAGAAAGTTACAAGTCTGGAGAAGAAGCCTGGAGAACAACTACATCTTTCTTTTTATCTTTTCCCTCTTTCCTAATCTTGTCTTTCACATTTGACTTAAACAATTTTGATCATGATATTATCATCTTGAAGTTGTTGGATCCTAGCAGCATAGTGGGATGAAGCGGCCTGGAAACAAACCTTACATGTCCACGTACATGAGACCTGTTCCACAATTCAAGTGGTTGGCCGGGTGTCTGTCTCTCTCACTATAGTGAATGTCCAATTTACAAAGAGTTGATAATAATTGTTGATCATCTTGAACAAATGACTTAGTATTTTTCCTAAGTATTCTGCACATCATGGCTAAGCCATTTGAGTGCTTGTTTCAAGAAGTTATAAAACAAAGTATGAGTATCCAACTTAAGACTTTAGTCCTTAGTCCTTTTGGACCAACACATTTGCCTTGCATAAACTTAAAAGATTTCCATAGCATGATAAAGCATTTCTAGCCTTAGAAATAATTTGCATACCATACATGACATGTTTTCCTTAGGAGTTTTCCAAAACTTGTTGTTCATTTGATATGAGCATGTATGTTTGATGATTGTTGTTTGTTGATTGTTGTATTGTTGTTTGCTATTATTGTTTAGATTAAACGGAGAGCAAACGTTCGTTGTTGAAAAGAGTTGTGAACAACGACAACATTCAAAGGCAAGTGGCACACCTCATAAACTTCCTATTTTTATATGCATTACTTAGTGTATTTTTATATGCATGTGTTGCTATGCTAAACCTGTAGAATCCCTTATACCTGTGTCTAGGTTCCTATGCAATACTTAGTAGAATTATTGTTGCTATGCAAATGTTGTTTTGTGAAAATCTAAATTCTACTAAGTTAAGAATGAAATACTTGGGTGGTAATTGGTCGGATGGTTTATGTTGAGTGGCTACTCAGGTCCATTTGTATGGTTCCTAGAGTATGTACACTTGAGAACGGCCACCCAGGAATCTGAAGAACTCCGAGTGACGATTGCTTCCAGTGCAGCCATTGCCATATGGGCTCTGGCTTGATCAATTATGTTGCGTGGACTCTCTCCGGCTTGACAAGCAGATGTAGGGGGAGGTTAGGTGGAACGGGTCAAGCCAGTATGGGGAGGGAAAATGCTTCTGAAAGATCTCGTCTCATTCTCTCCTTTCCTTATCACAAATGGTGTGTAAAGGATACTTTGCGTTGAATGGGTACAATGGTGAAAGTGCACAACCTCTGCAGAGTGTAAAACTAAGTACTTAGCCGTGTCCCCGGTTACGGACAATTTTGAGCAGCTGATCAAGGACGTCAACGGAGGATTCCACCATTCCAACTTCAGAAGTAAAATTTGATGGGTGAACAAGGGAAGATGAGATTTATGGTTTTCATGCCATACTCGTCGATTTTAAGAAAAGTGTTTTCCAAAAAGATAGGAAAAATTGGCTTTATGCAAATTAGCCTTGAGCTCCACCAGCCAAATATGCATATAGGCTTTAGAGTTATTCCATAAGTGTCCACCTTAGTGTCACTTGCCAGACTCCATTTTTAATGGAATCTGACCCACGTTGTTGCAATATTTTTCTTATTGCAGAATTGATCAGATGACGAGTGAGGTTTCGTTAAAGGTTTCGAGTCTACAACCAACATGTTTTCGCCTGTGGCAGCATGAAAGTTATAGAGGTTCACTGCTATTGTATTTCCGCTGTGTACTTTTCAAAGCTAGCTTTATGCTATGCAATTTGTAAAGAATATTTTGTAATTCTGGATCATCGATGTAATAAAGTTGACGCTTTGTTGTGATATTACATCGTAACTGTGTGTGCAAATGAATCGATCCAGGGATTTGCACTATACACAGGTATCTGCCTTATTTAAAGTGCAGGTACGCTACAATTTTTGAAGAAAGAAGAACTTGAAGCACTCAACAAGGAGATAGACAAGAGACCACCATTTAATTAGAACAACGACACCGTGATAGTGTATTGATCATGCCAACTCAGTGTGGTATGACAATACTAGATTGCTTGTTTGTGTTGAAACTTGTTGCTCGATGTTTGTTAGATATTGTTTGTAAGATGATTTGCCTCGGTTTGTTGAGTTTGGGGTAGAAATTTTCCCTAGTACCCTTCTATCTTTTACTCATCTATGATAAAACCCACAGATGCCTCCCCGACGTGCTCCTGGGAACAACAACAACGACGACAACAATGATGCTATGCAGCAGTTGATGGCCGCCCAAGCCCAGTTGATGACTATGATGACTCAGTTTATTGCAGCAAACCACAACAACAATAATAACAACAACAACAATCCTCCACCGCCACCACCTCCCCAAGTGGACAGGCTTACTAGATTTCTGAGGCTTAGGCCAAACAAGTTCTCAACCTCAACTGAGCCAATGGTAGCTGATGGCTGGCTGCGTTCCGTGCAAAAGGATTTGGTGACAACTGAATGTGATGATGCTGAGAAAGTCAGGTTCACCGCACATCTTCTCGAAGGACCTGCTGCCCAATGGTGGGAAACTTATCAGATTACTCACCCATTGGACACCTTGACCTGGGAGGAATTCAAGGAAGGATTTCGTAAAGCTCATGTCTCCACGGGGATTATGAATCTGAAACAGGAGGAGTTTCGCAATCTGCGTCAGGGTAACAGAAGTCTTAAGGAGTACATGGATGACTTTAATGCCTTGTCTCGATACGCTCCTGAGGACATTGATACAGATGCAAAGAGGAAGGCAAAATTCCTCAAGGGACTATGTGATGAGCTAAAGATACCTCTTACGGTTGCTTATGCTCCAAACTATCAGATACTTCTTGATCAAGCAATCACCTTTGAAGATAGCATGAAGAAAGCTGAAAACAGGAAGAGGAAGATGAACAAGCACTCCTCTGAAACCTCATTCAAGAAACATTTTGTTCATGATGGGAACCATGGTCATAAACTTGGAAACCACCATAGTGGAGGAAGCAACCACAAGCATCATGAACACAATGGTAGATTCAAGGGAAACGAACACGATGCTCCTAACCACAATCTCCAGCGAGAGCACGTTGGGACGAGAGGTCTTGGCCTCCTCGCCCCACATGACTCGATCGAACGCCTTGGACATCTACACGTCCTCGTTGCGACGCTGGAGTTCCTCCAGTTGCAAGTGGCCATGCTACCCGCCAGGGCTGCCCGCCATGGTGGCCTATGTTTCTGTTTCCTTGGGGAGAAGAAGAGAGAGGAGGAAGTGTTAGTGTGAGGAGAGGAGGGTTGCGTTGCGTCGGGTTTTAAAGGCGGCCGGAGGAGCGGGGTTGGGTGGCCTGCATTAACACGGCCACCGCTTCGCCTGGCCGCGCATTGACGCTGACGGGACCACACGCTGCGACTACCAGCACGCGTCGCTTCTGTCTGCGCCATTGGAAGCGGCGCGGCGTTATTGCGACTCCAGCCGCTGCGACTCAAGCACGCCTTGCTTCCGTCTGCAGAGCGCCGACTGCAGCACCCGTCTCTTCAGTCTGCGCCCGCCAGGGGAACATGACGCGTGATGCCACGGAAAAGACAAGTAAGAATGGTAAAACTTAAGACCACTTGCGTAGACGAAAGCGAGGCGTGCTGGAGTCGTTTTTAACCATGAGCATCACCAGCAATTTTTGTTATTGTACTTCTGTCGAACACCTTAAGTGCGCACTCTGAATGCGCTCAGAGCGTGCCCGGCGTGCTCAGGGAACGCACAGGCACACATTTGTGTAAAATTTGGGCGTGAACTAAGCCTAGACCATTCTTAGTCACTCCTAAATGATACTTTCGTGAGAATTTTGAAATTATCATGTTTCAATTCTCATTTGCACATTTGAGTTATGCGATATCACATGAGATCCATGCCCTCCTCATTTAAATATATGTAGACCATGTTTTTCAACTTGAGTCGTTAGTATATGACATATGAAGACTATGTGCGTCGGTTTTTCAATTTTTCGATAAGTTTTGAATTTATTATGGTTATTTCAAAATCGGTCAAACCTAAGTTTGACCAACATTTAAACAAGTTTAAAACATGAAAAGGAAAAACTAAGCATGGGTCCTTCTTAGTTACTCCAAAATGAAGATTTTGTGAGGTTTTTGAAAATTTCATGTTGCAATTCCAAAACCACATCTCTCCAACCTTAGACCTCATAGTTTGAGTTATGCGATATCACATGAGATCCATGCCCTTCTCATTTTGAATGTATGTAGACCATGTTTTTCAACTTGAGTCGTTAGTATATAACATATGAAGACTATGTGCGTCGGTTTTTCAAGTTTTTGATAAGTTTTGAATTTATTATTGTTATTTCAAAATCGGTCAAAACTAAGTTTGACCAACATTTAAACAAGTTTAAACTATGAAAATGAAAACTAAGCATAGATCCTTCTTAGTTACTCCAAAATGAAGCTTTTGTGAGGTTTTTGAAAATTTAATGTTGCAATTCCAAAACCACTTCTCTCCAACCTTAGACCTCATAGTTTGAGTTATGCGATATGACACGAGATCCATGCCCTTCTCATTTTGAATGTATGTAGACCATGTTTTTCAACTTGAGTCGTTAGTATAGGACAAGGGCTATACACCCGCTGACGAAAGGACCACGGCGGACCCAACGGGGATTTTGTCTTGCCCACCCCCATTTTCCTCAGTGACACAAATGGATATTTTGGCACACCAAATGCGGATAGTCATGACCTTTCTCAAATATAGCTTGGACTCGCTAAAAATGTGTTTCAAATGACCTCAAAAGGTAGGGTAAACGGCCTCATTTCTAAGAAAAAATGGTGGACTCGCCAAAATGTGTTTCAAATGAGATCCAAAGGTAGGGTGGTGGACTCGCTTAAAAATGTGTTTCAAATGAGCTCGAGAGGTAGGGTAAACGGCCTAATTTGTAAGCAAAAATGGCCGACTCGCCAAAAACTGTGTTTCAAATGAGTTAGAAAGGTAGGGTGGTGGACTCGCTTAAAAATGTGTTTCAAATGAGCTCAAAAGGCAGGGTAAACGGCCTCATTTGTAAGCAAAAATGATGGACTCGCCCAAAAATGAGTTTTAAATGAGCTCGAAAGGTAGTGTGGTGGACTCGCTTAAAAATTTGTTTCAAATGAGCTCGAAAGGTAGGGTAAACGGCCTCATTTCTAAGCAAAAATGGTGGACTCGCCGAAAAATGTATTTCAAATGAGCTCCAAAGGTAGGGTGGTGGACTCGCTAAAAAATGTGTTTCAAATGAGCTTAAAAGGTAGGGTAAACGACCTCATTTCTAAGCAAAAATGGTGGACTCGCCGAAAAATGTGTTTCAAATGAGCTTCGAAGGTACGGTGGTGGTCTAGCTGAAAAATGTGTTTGCAATGAGCTCCAAAGATAGGGTTAACGGCCCCATTTCTGAGCAAAAATGGTGGACTCGCTTCAAAGGTGACTTATAAACCGGGATGGAGGGAGTACTAGCTATAGCAGAATGAGCGGCACGTATATGTTCATGTTAGGGTTACCTTTATGTTTATCCGTTCTAGCGTGAAAGGAAGAATCCGAATCAAATCAATCTTTAGGAGTCGTACGATGAGAGTATGAGACACATCTGTCTGAGAGCCTTCCAGTTCATGGCACTGCGTGGGCATTGAATACATGTGCATTGAATACGTGCGTGGCATGCCGTAGTACACCATGCCGTCTATGTAGCATGCACGGATAGGCATGGCCATTGAAATGAAATATTTTTTATTAGAAGGTTCTGCTTCGCTAGCCACTCCTCCCGCTCCTCTGGCTTCATCTCCTGCATGTCGTGCATATTTCCTTAGGCGCGTAGAGCTCCGAGTCCGGCATCGGCGATGGCGTGCTGCACCACATTTTCGACGGAGGGAGGGGAGAGAGAGGAAGAGAAAATGGAGTTTCTATGGAGAGGGGTTTCTATGGAGAGGGCGGCCCCCTTTTATTAGCCGCTGCGGGGAGGGCGGGAAAACCCTAACCGACCCACGCTGACCCCACGCGCCAACCCCACGCTGACCCCACGCGCACCCCACGTGCCGTCCCCACCAGTCATACTAGTGCCACAGCCCCACCAGTCAGACTAGTGCCCCGGCCCACGCGCCGACCCCAGGAAATCCCAACCGAGCCGACAAACGAGCCGAGCCGCGCCAGGCCAACCCCACCAGTCAGGCCAAGTGCGGGTCAAAGGAGGTTGACCAGAGGGAAACGAGCGTCTGGCCGATATGCGAGCAAACCAGGGCACATACCAGAGAAACAACGAGGGTATGGCACAGACCGATAGAACTCAGCTAGGTATGACACAGAACCAATTGTCCCATCATTGAAAGCTTTGCTTGCTTCACCTACTTGTTTGTTCATTACTCATTTGATATCAATATAAACTACATTCCTTATTCATTTGATTTCAGTTTACATGCCTTACAATGAATTACATGATCAAGATTGTGTTAAGCATGTCACTTTAGAAATTATTCTTCTTTTATCGTTCTTGCCTACTCGGGACGAGGATAACTAAGCTTGGGGATGTTGATACGTCTCCAACGTATACATAATTTCTTGTGTTTCATGCTATGTTATATCATGTTATTACATGTTTTATATGGATTTTATATAGTTTTATGCATTTTCTGGAACTAACCTATTAACAAGATGCCACAGTGTGAGTTCCCTGTTTTCTGCTATTTTTGGTTTCAGAAAGGTCTTAAGGAAATATCCGCCAAATTGGAAACGAGCCAACCAATATTTATTTTTGGAATATTTGCGACCAGAAGAACCAAAGACGAGAGGAAGGCGGACCCCGAGGGGCCTACACCGCCTCGTGGCGTGGGCCCCATGCTGGCCGCGCCGGGAGGCGGTGTAGCGCCCTCAGGTGCCCACCGACCTAGTTCTTTCACCCATAAAAGCCCACGTGACCTAAAAAATACAGACAGTTAATCACTTTTTCCTCTATGGGTCCCGAGCCGCCGCCTCCGCCACCACTTCGGGAGAGATCAGAACTGCTCCCCGGCACCCTGCCGGGAGGGGGAATCGTCCATGGAGGCTTCTACATCGCCATGACCGCCTCCGGACTGTTGCGTGAGTAGTCTACCTTGGACTACGGGTCCATAGCAGTAGCTAGATGGTTGTCTTCTCTTCTTGTGCTATCAAGTTTAGATCTTGTGAGCTGCCTATCATGATCAAGATCAACTTTATGTAATTCTCCATGTTGTGTTTGCTGGGATCCGATGAATATTGAGTACTAAAGTTATTACTTCATAATATATCATGTGTGTGCTGTTTAATGATCTTGCATGCTCTCCGATACTTGTGTATGCTCTGGCCAAGTAGATGCTCGTAACTCCAAGAGGGGGTATTTATGCTCGATAGTAGGTTCATGTCTCTATTTAATCTGGGGCTGTGACAGAAAGCTCTAAGGTTTTAGATGTACTGTTGCTACTAGGGATAAAACAGTAGTACTTTATCTAAGGATGATGTTACTTACTTACTTTACACACAGTGCTTAAGGCGATAATCTGTTGCATGCAACTTAATACTGAAAGGGTTGTGGATGCTAACCGGAAGGTGGATTATTAGTCATAGATGCGGTTGGAACGGTCTATTTATATTGTTGTAATGCCCGAATGAATCTCACACTAGAGACCATATCATTAGTATATGCATTGGGTTGCTTATCATTATTCTGTCAATTGTCCAGCTGTAATTTGCTTACCAAGCATGGATGAATGTTATTATTATTTATGTAGAGACACCACTAGTGAACTGTGGACCCCGGTCCTTCTCATTAATCTGATAAAACCACAACTGGAAACCTGTTAGTTTCTGCAAACAAACATCTTTCTTCAACACATACATTTAATCTTTTGTTACAGCAAGCCAATGGGATTGACACCCTCACCGTTAAGATGGGGAAAAATACTTTAATTGTGTTGTGTGCAGATTCCACGTCTCCGACGCCACCCAAGAGTTTCTGGCGCCGTTGACACTTCGATGGGAACGTTCATCTCCTACTGGTTCAATAACCTTGGTTTCATAACTGAGGGAAATCTTGCTGCTCTGCTACTTCACACCCTCCTCTTGGGGATTCACCAACTTCGCGCTGCGTAGTGCATCAGAATCACAAGTGCACACTACAGGGTAGCAAATAACAGGAACGGTGCCCCTGTGCAGAACACGGGTTCTAGCAGCGTACAACTATATCTACGATAAACCTGGCTCTGATACCACTGAAGGGGATCTACAATAATTCCTAGCAATGATATCCTTAAACTCGCCAAGATCTATACTATGCAAATATATAAGTACAACGGAGATCGGAATACATACCCTTGTAGACCGAAAGTGGGATTATGTTCCCGCACAAATGTTGACGATGAAGACCGACGAAGCCGACCTCAAGTTCGTGTAGTGGAAGTAGACCTCCCAGCACCGCTAGCGCCGCACCTCGCAGGGCGTTACACACGTACGATGGAGACGACGACCCTCCGAAGCTCCAGTGCAGGACGAGCAGCGGAAGACTTGGACCGGAACACCAGCAACGCGACAGTGGGCTATGTTCGAGAGATCCCCTTTCTTCTCGGTGCAACTCCGACAAAGGGAATCACGAAATCGAGAGAGAATTAGGGAATTAATTGGTGAATTAAAAGGTCAGGGGTGCACCTCTATATAAAGGCTCCCGAGGCGAGCCAACCTTGCCAGCCAGGCAATGTGGGACAATTCCCACATGCCTGGTGTGGCACAAGGTGGTGCGCCGGCCCTCGTGGGCCCCATCTGGCCCACCTAGGCCGGCCAAGCATCCCCCACCGAATTCCCTTGGGAATTTTTTCCCCCATGGGCCTTCTTTCCACCAGAAGGCTCATTTAGGAAAATCATCCTAAATAAATTCGAAAATAAATATATAAAATCAGATTTAAACATTAATTACACTAAATAATATCAAACATATTATATAAAAAAAATTTAGCTCCGAAAACTATTTCGTCGCTTCCGATCTCCATCAGACCATTCCCGGGACGTTTGTCGGGATATGACTCCCTAGAAGTGGTGGTAGTCACTTCCTGAAGTGTAGTTCGTGAAGGGGAATTGAACGCGGAGGTAAAGACCTTCAAGGGACCCGGCGACGATGCTCGCCGGACCTGAAGACGAAGCACCCACAACAGAGATAGACACCGGCCCGTACCCAGGTTCACGACCCTCGTGAGGAGGTAAGACCGCTACTCCTGCTTGTCTGTGTTGAATTATGGTTGTTACAGTACAACAGAGCTTGCCTGGGGAGGATGCGATAGTCTTCTTCCTCCTCCAGCCAGAGGCTATCCTACTTGGTATTGCTAGGGTTTACAAGCGTGGTTACAAGCAATTGGCCGACCTCTGCTACAATGGAGGTCTTGGTGCTTTTATAGGCGCCTCCGGTGCTCTTCTTCTCTTAAGCCTTCAAGGTGGTCCCCACATGGCAGTGGCATGGTGGAGCAGGAGTCCACCACTGCTCCTTCATCCATGGATGCGGTCCATCACTGGTAAAGGTGGGCGTGGTGGCCGAGGCGGCCGACCGCGCTGTACTGCCCGCAGGGAGGGCAATCTCTATGGTGGAGCCCACGATGACGTTCTCATTTGGAAGGTTGCGCCGTCCACCTACTTTATCACCAGAGTGGAAGGTCTTGGCAGTCCTGCCGCAGGCGGCGCAACTTTATTGACTCCTTTATCACCAAAACGGCAACGGGGGTGCTTGCGTCACCACGTGGGCGTGGAAGAGGCCACGTGTGTCTCGCCGTGCTTCCTTGGTCGCGACGTTTCACCTCAGGCCTGGGGAGGTCTGAGGGGGATTTCCGTTGACTTCCCTCCAGGCGCGCTGGCGCCTCGGGAGGGTCTCTTGAAGCGAGGGACTGCGTGAGGCCCTCGCTTCCCTTCAGGCCCTCGAGGGGGATTCTCTCTCGAGGGTCACGCCAGGGGGCGATGCTTGGTCTTTAGTCGTTTCGTCTGACCAGCCCGCATGCGAGGCCTGGGGGGAGTGGGCTCTCCGTACTCCAGTTCCCACTGTACTGACAGTAGCCCCCGGGCCCATGATGGGCACGATTGAGCCCATGGGCTCAGACGAAGCGTCGTGGGCCCTTAGTGCCCGGCCGACCCGAGCCATGCGGCACTCAGACGGGTAACGGTCTCGCACGATCCAGGGCGCGAGTCGTGTCCCAGTAACTGCTCCTTGAGGGGATATAAAGCCCGAGCATCGCAGCAGGGAGCCGTTACCGTTTCCAATCCTTCTCGCAGAAGTTTCCGCCTCCTAGAGCTCTCCGCCTCCGCTCTCTCCTGTGATTCTTCTCCTTCCATCTTTCCCTGCGCTCCGAGCCTCTGGCGATGAGTCCGCTTAAGAGCAAGGGCAAGGCCGCTGCGGGGTCGTCCTCCCAGGCGGAGGCTCTAGAGGTGGTGCAGAGTGCGGCTCTCGTGGGGGCGCGCATCGATCCTGAGGAGTTGGAGAGAATCCGCCACCTAGTTGCGGGGCGGACCAATGAGCACGGCGTCAGCGCGCTTCGAGCTACTCGGTTCGGGGGGTTCCCCCAAGGGTTTTATCCCATTTTCTCCATACCATCACCGCCGGGCTGGAGCCGCCCTACTCGCCTTTCCTGGAGGCGGTATTGGAGTTCATCCAAACTCCGTGCTCATCCTCTCCATTTTCTCCTATCTCTGCGAGGCTTATCTGGGCGTGCGCCCCTCAGTGGCGTTCTTCAGGAATTTCTATTCGCTGCGGTGCACGGCTGCCGGCGAGCGAACTGGGTGTGTCTCTTTCCGCATTGCGGATGGCATGGGGAGCGTATACATCCCCATGTCATGGAGTGGGGACAATCCCGTCACGTCCGTGCTCAAGAGGGTGGATGACTTCCGTCAGAGGTGGCTTCTCATAGGCGTCAAGTCGCCCTGCGTGTTCCTAGACGTCCCGGAGGCGCCGCCCGTGAAGAACTCTCATTGGTGCAAGTCTGCCCTTCGTGGAGCAGATAACGCGCACCTGGTGGGGCGTTTGGAGTATCTCCGGGAGGAGGGCCTCACGGGGCAGTTAGTCGTGGCGGACTTCGTGAAGCGTCGCACTGCTCCTCTCCAGGCCCACGCTCAGCCGATGTGGATGTACACTGGCCCCTCGGACCCAATGCGGCTTCATCCTGAGGACCACGGCCCGGATGTCGTCAACACCATCTTGAGCATCCTCTTTGTCAATCCGGAGGTGCCCGGGAAGATCGCTGACTCTGTGCAACCTCTGCACCAGCTCCCTCTGGGTGACCGCATGGACATCCTGGACGGAATGCCATACTTCACCCCGTTTGGCCTGGCGGGGGAGATGGATGAGGTGGTCGTTCCGTCGATGCATGTAGTCGTTGGAGTGGACTCTCCCTCAGCCTCCAGTGCCTGGTGTGGTGAGGAAGGGGCCGCGATGGGAGGGATGTACCCCATGAGGCATGAGCCCTTCACCGACGAGGTTTGTGACATCTCGTCAGGCGACGATGACGCCTTCGTTGTCGCGCCTTCGCGCCTCGTGGAGGAGGAGACCGAGGCGGGGGAGGCCTTTGAGGCGGATGCTTCGCCGGGAAGGCGCGGGCCTCGCACCAAAGCTGCGGTGGATCGCTCTGGGGTAAGGCCCACCGACGTCCCCTCTAAAAGGAAAGCGGGGACGTCTTCGGGGGAATCAGGCGCCAAGACACGCCCTCCTGGCGCTCACCAGCCCTGGCGTGGGTTGATGCCGGTGCTTCCCCTTCAGGGTGAGTGTTTATGACGCCTGGTCATTTCTGGTTCTTGTTTTTCCCTTTGCTTTGCCCTCTCTTGAAGGTCTTTTCTTGGGCTTTCTGCCAGCGATCTTGTGCCTGCGAAGCGCCGCAGACTTCGCAAGGCAGCCGGCGTGAAGAAAGCCACGGCTGAGGCCGTGGCTGACGAAGCCACGAGGCCTGGGGAGACGGCCTCCACAGGCCCCGCCGAGGGGGGTGCCTCAAGTGGAGGCGGCTCCGCCTCAGGCGGGGGCGGCAGAGCCTCAGGCAGAGGAGGACGCGCCACACCCAGAGGCACCTACACCGCCCCTTGAGCCAATGGTGGTGGAAACCACGGAAGAGAAGACCTCCACGCCAACTCGCCCTCCTACTCCCCCTCGCGCGGTTACGCCTCCACGTGAGGCAACTCCGCCACGCGAACCAACGCCGCCGCGCGCGTCGACGCCACCGCATGCGCCTACTCCGCCACCTGCGCCCACTGCTCCTGCGCAGCCTGCGGTGGAGACGTGCGAGGGGCCAGTAGGCGCGGGCGCGTCCGCAGGGGGAGATTCTTCCTCGCCTCTTCGCCCAGCTGGAGGCGATGAGCGCCCTGCTGCGGCGGGCCCCGAAGAGGACGCTGGCGCGGGCACGTGCGGACCCCAGGCTAGCCCCCGAGCTCTCCTTGAGGCCGGGCGCTTGGGGCTCGACACCGGAGTTGGGCCCTCCACAAGCCAGGAGCTGGTCCTCCGAGGCTGGGACTGGAGCACGGGGCGCCGCGAGGTCGCCTTCGGCCTCGTGAGGGAGTCTCTGGAGGGCCGGGAGGCGCACCTCGCCCTTGGTGACATCCAGCTTGCCCGGCAGTAGGAGGAGCTGGCGAGGTCGTGGGCGTCCTACCATGCGGCGGTTGAGGCGCGCCAACTGGAGGGCTTGGCGCTGTAGGCCGCCCGCGAGGAGGTCACCCGCTTCACCAAGGAGATCCGCGAGGGGGCCATCCATGATGCCGACGAACTTCTTGCGCCCCTTCAAGCGGAACGCGACGCTGCTGTGGAGCTCCTACGCGAGGCCACGGCCGAGCGCGAGGCGATGGTGGGCTCGCTGGCGCAGGAACGCCGCGATCACTAGGCCAATAGGAGGCCCAACTGCTCTCCGCCCAGCAGGCTGCGCAGGCTGCCCTGGAGGGGGACCGCAAGGGCCTTGCCGAGCGCGAACAACGGCTGGCCCTCAAGGAGAAAGAGCTGCAGCAGCGCGACCAACAACGTCTTCAGGCGGAGAAGGACCTGGTCGCCCAACGCGAGGCCCTCGAGGCGCGCGAAGGAGGCCTGGCCCAGGCGATCTCGAAGTATGACGAGCACGTCGCTGCCCAGAAGCTTGCTTATGAGCGCTTCGAGCGACGTTTCGCCAAGAAGAAGAAGGAGGCTGAGGAGGCCCTCGTGGAGCGCAAGAAGCAGCTCCGCCTGTCCATCTCTCAGAAGTACCGCGACCAGGCCCGGAAGCAAGAGGACCGCTTCAAGGCTAAGCACGCTGCGGACGCTTAGCGGGTTGCTGAGCTCGAGAAGTCAAACTCCAAACTGGAGGCCCGCCTGAAGCGCGCCAAGGATGGCCGGCGCCGAGCAGAGGAGGCCCGCGACGAGGCAGTTCACGGCCTCAACTCCTTGGCCAAGGATGTGGAGGAGCAGGTGGCTCCGGCGATGGAGCGGGCGGCGGAGGCGTTGGACTCGGCCCAGGCGGCTAGCGCGCTCATGAAGCAGCGTGAGTGTATGTTCGAGGCGTTGGTCGCCCGGGGCAACGAGCTTGCCGTTCAGCTCGGCGCGGACGCGCCACACACCGAGGTCCGAGGCCGTGGTGATGCTGCCATGTACCTGGTCTATTTTGACCAGCTCTTCGCGGCCCTCGAGGGCCCCGTCACCGAGCTCCGCGAAATGATCGAAGACGAGAGCCGGCAGCTTCTGCGGGTGGTTGTTGATCGCATCTTCCCCAACCCCAGGCTCCTCACGCCAGGCTTCGACCTCTCCACCGTGATGGAGGCCGCCCGAGGCGAGGATGCGCACAGGGTCTCCAACTCCCTCCGCGAGCAAGTTGACGCCTTCTGCAACCGCTTCAGGCGTGCGGAGGCTGCGGAAGAGGACAACGAGGAGGAGGCCGCCTCTGCCGAGACCGAGGAGGGATCCGCGGAGGAGGTGCAAGACAACGATACCTCCACATGAGCTACTCGTTATTGCGCCTGCGTGCGCTTGTATCTGAAACAATCTTGTGTTTAGATTCTTAAGACCTTTCGGCCTGTAATATACTCTTAATTGTTGTTTGCTTTTAGCTTGCTTGCCCCTCGAGAGGTCCCTTTGGATTCATCTCATGTCTATTTCTTCTCTGCGTCGGTAGGACCCATCTCTTTGTGCCATGACTCCGCCGCTTCGGTATGCAGGAGCAATGACTCCGCAAGGCCGGGGGGAGTTTAGGCCTAGGAGAGTTAAGAGCCCTGAGTCGCGATGCTCAAGTGCCCCCCTTAGACGTGCGAGTAGTCAACGAAGCGTAAGGGCAAGCGAGGTCGCTTGAGGGGCAAGCGTGTGCTAGAGGGGGAGAGAACGCTCTTAAGGCGTGGGTGCGAGACTTAGCTTCTCGAGGTTTTCGCCCTGTTGAGGCTTTTTGCCTAGCGAGGAGGTCCTCTTGAGGGATATTTCCCGGATGCCTCCTCAGGCTTGCAGGGGAGTTTCTTCCTTGTAGATTGTTAGAGGGGCGAACCCAAATGCTGGAACACGGTGCATGGGACTCGTGCGCGCTTGTAGGTCCCCTCAGGCGTTCCTCACAAAGAGAGAAAGTACCAAGGTCCTCTGTGGAGATGGCGTGTTTGTGGGATCTTGCCCTCCAGCCAGAGCTCGGATCCTTGGGTTTTGCAGTGCTGCTGGTGTGTCATTTGAGGCACTGGCACCGCACTCAGCCTCCGCTCGTGAGGTACGCATGTGGAGAGATATAAGCGCACAGTTCAACAAAATAATGCGTAAATAAAACTCACCACCATATATTACATAGCGGCGCCGAGGCGCTAAGTTCACTTGGAACGAAATTGTCTCATTATGCTTTGGGTTGCCATGTTAATGTTTTGACCATGTCGAGGCATGGGGACCACCCATTAGTGGCAGAGACTCTCAACGGCCTGAGGTGGCTCGTTACAAGGAGAGCTCGGAGGGTTGACCCTCGAGGGAAGGCTTTGGAGCTTGGAGGTTTAAGCCGTGAGCTTTTAACCTCTAGAGACAAAAAGTGCTTGGAGGTTGAGCCGTAAGCTGCCTCTTCCGCCAGATGTCTTGACGTGACAATGATCACGGGCTTGACGATGATCATGTTCTGCGTTTGTTCCTTCTGGATACAAAAAAATTTGTGGGGTTTAAGTCGTGAGCTTTTAACCTCTAGTGACAAAAAGGCTTGGAGGTTGAGCCGTAAGCTGCCTCTTCCGCTAGATGTCTTGACGTGACAATGATCACGGGCGTGACGGTGATCACGGGTAGACCGTGCGTAGGTGCATAATGTTCCATGGATTCTTTGCGGGGATGCCTTCTTGAGTCTCGAGGAGGGCCGCGCTAGGCCTGGCGATGTGGGTGACCCTGTAGGGGCCTTGCCACATCGGGGACAGCTTGTGGAGGCCTTCCCTGGAGAGGATCCGCCTGAGGACGAGATCGCCTGCCTCCAGGGTATGCGAGCGCACGTTGCGGCTGTGGTAGCGTCTCAGGTCCTGCTGGTACTTGGCCGCTCGGAGGGCGGCGCGGAGTTCTAGTCCTTCAAGGAGCAGCATGTTGTCGTTGTGGAGGTCGTCTTGCTTGTCCTCGTTAAAGGCGAGGACCCGTGGGGATCCATGCTTTATCTCTATGGGGAGGACTGCTTCGGCTCCATAGACGAGGGGGAATGGTGTTTCCCCCGTAGGCTTGGGTGGCGTTGTGCGGATGGACCAGAGCACCGAAGGAAGCTCATTGATCCAGCCCTTGCCGTGGCCTTTGAGGATGTCGAAGGTCCTGGTCTTCAGGCCCTTTAAGACTTCTGCATTTGCGCGCTCAGCTTGTCAGTTGCTTTGCGGATGAGCGACTGAGGCGAAGCATTGCTTGATGCCCATTCTTTCGCAGTAGGCTCTGATGATAGCACTGGTGAATTGCGAGCCATTGTAGGTGATGATGCGGTTAGGCACTCCGAAGCGGCAGACCAGGCCTCTGATGAACTTCACCGCCGCGCCTGCTGTGATTGTGCGCGTCGCCTCCACTTCGGGCCACTTAGTGAACTTGTCAATGGCCACGAAGAGGTAGCGATATCCTCCCTGCGCTGTTGGGAAATGTCCCAGGATATCCAGCCCCCAGACCACGAACGGCCAGGAGAGCGGAATGGTCTGTAGCCCTAGCACAGGTTAGTGGATTTGCTTGGCGTGGAATTGGCAGGCTTCACATGCTTGGGCGATGTCCACTGCATCCTGAAGTGCTTGAGGCCAGTAGAAGCCGCTCCTGAAGACTTTTCCTACGAGGGTGCGGGCGCACGAATGGTGTCCGCATTCCCCGCTGTGGATGTCCTTGATCAGAATTTTTGCTTCTTCAGGAGGAACGCATTTGAGCGCGGTGCTATTTGGGCGCCTGCAGTAGAGATTTCCTTCGAGGATTTGGTAAGATTTTGCTTGGCGGGCGACTCGCTCCGCTTCAATATCCTCCTCGGGAAGGATCCCTTTGTCGAGATAATCTTTGATCTCGTCCATCCATCCTGCTTCTTGCCCCTTTTTGCGGGTGGTGGCGGGAGCGCTTCGTCTGTGCTTGCGGGCATTGCCTCCTGAGGCTACTTTATGGATGCCTTGACGAGCCTTTCTTCAAAGACGCCTGGCGGCTGAGGCTGCCTCTTTGATGCGCGCTTGGCGATGTTATCAACCTCTTGGTTCTCCTTTCTTGGGATGTGCATGAGCTCCATTCCCCTGAAGTGCTTCTTAAGCCTACGGACCTCTTCAAGGTATGCGGCCATGTGGTCATCCGTCGGCTTGTAGCTTTTGTTAGAGAAGTTGACGAGCAGCTGGGGTCGCCCTTGATGAGTAGATGCTTGATGACTAGGGCGAATGCGGCGCGTAGGCCAGCAAGCAGGCCTTCGTACTCAGCGATATTGTTGGAGATCTTGTCAATTCCGAATCACAGCTGGACCGTGTAATGCAGCTTGTCACCTTTTGGTGAGATCAGGACCACGCCAGCCCCACCGTGGCGACGAGCAAAAGCTCCGTCAAACTTCATGGTCCAGTGGCTGGGCATTTTATCTCCAAGGGGCTCTTGTTGTTCTCCCAAAGGCTCTTCAGGGGTTGGGTCAGTCCATTCGCCGACGAAGTCTGCCAGCGCTCTTCCTTTGATTACCCTGTGGTATCGAAGTGCAAATTGAATGGTTGTAGCTCTATGTTGCATCCTACGACGCGATCTGTGGCGTTTGGGTTGCGCAGGATTTGCTCCAGGGGGAACGAGGTGACCACCGTGATGGGGTGCCCCTGGAAGTAGTGTCGCAGCTTTCTTGAGGCAATGAGGAGTGCGAGGAGGAGCTTCTGCTGCATTGTATACCGTTCGGGAGCATCACGTAGTACTGTGCTGACGAAGTAGACTGGATGCTCGACGAGGGTAGTTTCTATAGCCCTGGCGTCTTCTGCCTGAGGGGGCTCAGCTGGGCCCTCAAGGGGGTTGGCCTGAGGGGTCTTGTCATGGGCCTCCAGGGGGTTGGCCTCAGGGGGCTTATCACTGGCCTCGAGGGGGTAGGCCTCAGGGGGGCCGTCAGGCTCTCTGGCGGGATCTTCTTGCAGCAGTTGACTTGGAGCGGGCCTCCCTTGGGGCTTTGGGCCTGGCGGTGGGTTTGTGAGGGCTGTCCTTTCGTCGAGCCCCTGATTAGGAGGCTTTTGCTTTGGAGTGGTTGCACTCTTCTTGTGGAGTACTGGCTCTTCCCTTTCTACCACAAGCACGGCACTGGCTATCTGTGGAGTAGCTGATAGGTACAGCTTCAGGTGCTCGCCTGATCTTGGGGCGACCATTACTGGTGGGCTGGCCAGGTACTTCTTCAAGTCCCCAAATGCTTTTTCAGCTTCAGGGGTCCACTTGAAAGTGCCCGTTCTTTTCATGATCTTGAAGAACGGTAGGGCTCTTTCACCAAACTTGGAGATGAATCTACCAAGGCTGGCCCTGCATCCTGCTAGGCGTTGCATGTCCTTGAGCCTGCGTGGAGGTTGCATGCCTTCTATGGCCTTGATTTTGTCTGGGTTTGCCTCTATGCCCCGATGGGACACGAGGAACCCAAGCAGTTTGCCTGATGGTACTCCGAAGACGCACTTGGCGGGGTTGAGCTTGATGTTCACCTTGCGCAGGTTGGCGAAAGTCTATTCAATGTCTCCGAGGAGAGTATTTACCTGTCGTGATTTTACGACGATGTCATCGACATATGCCTCGGCATTTCTGCCCATTTGCTCGCCGAGTGCTATCCTCATGAGCCCCTAGAAGGTGGCGCCGGCGTTTTTCAGGCCGAAGGGCATGTAGACATAGCAGTATACACCACAAGGGGTGAGGATTGTTGTCTTCTCCTCGTCTTCCTTAGCCATTTTGATCTGGTGATAACCAGAGAAAGCATCGAGGAAGCAGAGGAGGTAGCAGCCTACCGTGGAGTCCACGATTTGGTCGATTCGTGGCATGGGATAAGGGTCCTTGGGGCAGGCCTTGTTGACATCAGTGTAGTCGATGTAGAGGCGGCCTCCTCCGGCGGGCTTTGGGACCACCACGCCGTTGGAGAGCCAAGTGGGGTGCGCGACTTGGCAGATGACATTTGCCGCTTTTAACTTCTCGACTTCCTTGACGATGAACGCTTGCTTCTCGGGGGCTTGCTTTCGTGCTTTTTGCTTGACGGGGCGTGCGTTTGGGCAAACGCATAAGTGGTGCTCGATCACCTCCCTCGGTACACCGGACATATCTGACGGAGTCCATGCGAACATGTCAGAGTTTGCCCAAAGGAAGGCGACAAGCGCGCTTTCCTATTTGGGAGGCAGAGCAGCGCCAATGGTGACGCTAGCCCCCGCGCATTTAGCCCCCGAGCTGCTGGATCTTAGAGTGACCTTCTTGGTGGCGGCTAGCTCCTGAGAGAACATCTGCTTCTTCTTCTTGGGTCTCTCGAGAGGCTCCATGTCCTCGTTAGGAGGGAACTCCATGGCGGCTTCCTTGTAGCCTGTCTCGACATCGCGCATAGAATCCAGGTCATGCCCACGGATGGTGATGGTACCAGCGCTGCCGGGAATCTTTACCATGTTGTAGGCATGATGCGTGACGGCCATGAATTTCGCGAGGGCGGGGTAGCCGAGGATGGCGTTGTACGGCAGACCGATAAGCGCAACAGCGAAGTCGATGTGCTCAGTACGGTAGTTTTCCTCACTACCGAAGGTGACGGCAAGCCTGACCTGCCCTAGAAGCTCGATCGAGCCACTGGTGACTCCCGTGAAGGGCCTAGAGGGCATGAGCCGCTCGTATGGCACTTGAAACGCTTCGAACGTCTCGATTTTTTTTTGAAACTTTTCTGCTGCGGGGGAGCCCCCACAGCCTTACCACCTCACTTTATTAAAGCCAAAAGGCAAGGAGAAAAAACATAATTACAAGTAAACAAATACTTACTGCAAAGAACTAGTATCTAAGGTAAACTATCTATTTATGAAGACAACTTGTCAATGTCTATACTCTTTACTCTGTACTTAAGCCAAGACATCTCCTGTATGAAGCAAGACTTCCAACCTCCGAAAGTGGGTTTAATATTTTTGAAAATCCACCCATTTCTTTGTTTCCAAATGGCCCAACAAACCATGGTAACAACCTCAGTAAAGCATGGCCCCTTGAAGTTCTTCTTCGCTGTCATCAACACTTGAACAGGTGGACCAGCCGAGTTCCAATTGATTTGAAGATAATTACAGACCCTCGTACTGAATAAGCAGTTGAAGAATAGATGCCTCCAATCTTCAATTTGATGAGCCGAGCATAAGACGCAATCAGTACTATCAGAGACATTCCAATGTCGCCTAACCAGCATTTCTTGTGTGTTCAGTCTATCATGTAACAATAGCCATCCGAAGAATTTATGTTTAGATTGACGTTTACTTCTCCAAAGCCAAGCAGAGGGCATATCTGTGGGGATATTCTGAAAATGTAGCTTGTACATCTTGCTTGGCTTAAAAGGACCATCCCCAAGTGTACATGTCCAAGTATCATTTTTCACAGGGTTAAGGTTGATATCCTGTACTAGATGGTGTAATTCATTAAACTCTGTGGTTGCTTCCTGAGACAATGGCAGGTGAAAAGATTGTATTCAGTTAGTGTTGCTACAGAACTCTGCCACAGACTGGAGTTTATCAATAGAAAAAGAAAACAGCCTTGGGAACTTGTTTTCCAACTTGCCATGTACCCAATTGTCAGACCAGAATAAGGTTGATATCCCATTGCCAACACCAGCTTTGGTTACTGCTCTATAAGCATCAGACAAAGCAAACACACCTCTCCACCAAAAAGAACCAGATGTTACCACAGCATGCGGCACAGTGTTATGATAATAAGAGTCCCAGATTAACTGAACCCACGGTGTGCTATCCTTATTGTAGAATTTATGAAGGTGTTTTAAGAGCAGTGCAGTATTTTGGACATTAAGGTCAATAATTCCCAGACCTCCCTTACTCTTAGGCTTACAAATCATGTCCCATGCTGCGAGGGAGTGAATTTTATCTCTGTCTTTCTTCATGCATAGACAGTGTCTCCTTCCTCTGTTCACGACCTCAAGAACTCCCACAGGAATAACTAAGCTTAGCATGAAATTTTTTGGCAATGAGGATAAAACAGAGTTAACCAGGACTAATCTATCACCATAAGATAAGAAGCAGGTAGTGGCTGTGAGCCTTCTTTCAACTCTGTCAGTGAAGGGAGAGAGATCCTTGATGGTGGGTTTAGTAGTACCCATGGGTAAACCCAAGTAGGTGAAAGGTTGTGCCCCAACAGTGCAACCAAAAAGATCAGCCAATCCTTGCACTTCTTCATCTAGCACATTGATTGGAATCATTGAAGATTTATGGAAGTTAATTTTCATTCCATTGAAAGCTGCATATTGATTTAAAATTTCCTTGAAAACAAGCAAATCAGACTGATTGGCAGGCAACCCAATTAGTGTATCATCAGCATACTGGATTATTGGATAATCTCTTCTTATAGGTATTGGAGCAGCCAGCAATTTATCTCTGTAGGCTTTGTTAACCATACTTTGTGATTGTGATGACATTCAAGTCTGCTCCTCCATCGATAAGTGTCTTGGAGAGAGCGATGTTGTTGATGGTGGGGCTGCAGACCAGCGGGAGGGTTGCAACAGTCTTGGTGGACTTGGGGTGGTCCTGAGCGTCGAAGGCGATGGTGTATTGCGACCATTTGAGGGGCCTGGAGGTCTCGAGGCTGGGAAGGGCGGCGTTGAGCTCGCGAGAGAACTGCTTGAACTGATTGTTCGATTTGGGCGCCTGTGCCCCATCGAGGATGCAGGAAATGGCGCCTCTCATAGCTTGGTAGCCCCCATATTCCTCGTCAGGGAGGTTGCCGTTCTTCTCCGCAGCGTTGGCCTGATTGCCTGATGGCTTCTGGTAGTCGCCCTTGCGCCCGCTTCCACGGTAGCCACGGCCTTGGCCGCGGCTGCCGCTGCCTTCTGCTTGTTCACGTTCCTTGCTCAGCCTCTTGAGGTTGAAGCAGGTCTCTGTAGAGTGGCCACGCCTGTTGTGGTAGATGCAGAAAGGGCGATGGTCGTCCTTTCTCTCCCAAGGCTCGGGAGAGTCCCTGCGGGTGCCTTTGGCGCCAGGCTCTGCCGCGAGGACCGCTGTGGCCTTGCGCTCGGGCTCCTCCTTCTTCTTCTGGCTTCTGGACCCCTTAGCGTGTCATCCCCTCGCGAGGACATTGTGACGAAGAGGAGTCCCTCTTCAGCCTTGGCACACTTGTCGGCCAAGTCGAACAGCTTCACCACAGAGGTGAGCTTGTCGTGGATACCCAATTTCTCAAGCATCCTACTGGTCGTGACACCCTCGCGGAAGGCGGCGATGCCTTGTGTGTCAGGGATGTTTGGGATTTTGTTGCGCACTTGGCTGAAACGCTAGATGTACTTGAGGAGGATTTCATCCTTCTTCTGCAACACAGCGCGCAGGTCGTTGTGGGTGAGCGCGCGCTCGTATGTCCCCTTGAAGTTGGAGACGAACTGCTTGCAGAGCTCCTCCCAAGAGTTCACAGAGTCCTCAGGGAGGTTCAGAAGCCACGACAGCGCAGAGTTGCGAAGCGCGTGGGAGAACCAGTTGGCCATGACCTTGTCGTCTCCGCCTGCCGCGTGGATGGAGGTGGTGTAGAGCTGCAGGAACTTGATGGGTTTCTGGAGCCGTCGTAGCCCTTGGGGAGAGCCGGCCTGAACCTCGGGCCACTTGGTGAACTTGTCGATGGCCACGAAGAGGTAGCGATAGCCCCCTTGCGCTGTGTGGAATGGTCCCAGGATGTCCAGCCCCCAGACCGTGAACGGCCAGGAGAGCGGAATGGTCTGTAGTCCCAGCGCAGGCAGATGGATTTGCTTCGCGTGGAATTGGCAAGCTTTGCACGCTTGAACGATGTCAACTGCATCCTGAAGTGCTTGAGGCTAGTAGAAGCCACTCCTGAAGACTTTGCCTGCAAGGGTGCGGGCGCACGAGTGGTAGCCGCACTCCCCATTGTGGATGTTCTTGATCATCATTTTGCCTTCTTCGGGAGGGACGCATTTGAGCGTGATGCCATTTGGGCGGTTGCGGTAGAGATTTCCTTCGAGGATGTGGTAAGATTTTGCTTGGCGGGCGATTTGCTCCGCTTCAACATCTTCCTCGGGACGGATCTCTTTGGCGAGGTAATCTTGGATCTCGTCTATCCAGCATGTTTCTTGATGCGCTGCTGTGAGCAACAGACGCTCCCCTGTAGGGGGCCCGCAATCGGGAGGCCCAGTTGTAGGTGGTGGCGGGAGCGCTTCGTTTTTGTTTGCGGGCATGGCCTCTTGAGGCTGTTTTATGGATGCCTTGACGAGTCTTCCTTCGAAGACGCATGGCAGCTGAGCTTGCCTCCTTGATGCGCGCTTGGCGATGTCATCGGCCTCTTGATTTTCCTTCCTTGGGATGTGCATGAGCTCCATGCCCTTGAAGTGCTTCTCAAGCCTGCGGACCTCTTCAAGGTATGCGGCCATGTGGTCGTCCTTAGGCTTGTAGCTCTTGTTGGAGAAGTTGACGAGCTGCTGGGAGTCGCCCTTGATGAGTAGGTGCTTGATGCCCAGGGCGATGGTGGCACGTAGGCCGGCGAGCAGGCCCTCGTACTCAGCAATTTTATTGGAGATCTTGTCGATTCCGAAGAACAACTGGACCGCATAATAGAGCATGTCGCCCTTGGGCGAGATCAGGACAACGACGGCCCCGCCATGGCGGCAAGCGAAAGCTCCGTCGAACTTCATGATCCAGTGGTTGGGCATTTTGTCTCCCGAGGGATCTGGTTCTTCTCCTATAGGCTCTTCAGGGGTTGGATCCGTCCATTCGGCGACAAAATCTGCCAGCGCTCTCCCTTTGATTACCCTTGTGGTATCGAAGCGCAAGTTTAATGGCTGTAGCTCTATGTTCCACCCCGCGACACGATCTGTAGCGTTAGGGTTGCGCAGGATTTTCTCTAGAGGGAATGAGGTGACCACCGTGATGGGGTGCCCCTGGAAGTAGTGTCGCAGCTTTCTTGAGGCGATGGGGAGCGCAATGAGGAGTTTCTTTTGCATTGTGTACCGCTCGCGAGCATCCCGTAGTACTTTACTGACGAAGTAGACATGATTTTCGACAAGTGTTGTTAGTTTAGGCCCAGCGTTGTCTGCCTAGAGAGACTCTACAGGGCCCTCGAGGGGGCTGGCCTATGGAGCCTCTTCAGGGCCTTCAAGGGGGTTGGCCCGTGGAGGCTCTTCAGGTTCCTTGGCGAGATCAGCCTGTGGAGGTTGCTTTGAGGCAGGCTCCGCTTGTGGCTCTGGGCCTGGCGGTGGGTCGGTGGGGCCTGCCCCTTTGCCAACTCTTCGTCAGGCGGTTTTGGCTTTTGAGTGGTTGCACTCTTCTTGTGGAGGACTGGCTCTTCTCTTTCTACCACCAGGACGGCGCTGCGGTCTGTGGAGTGGTTGATAGATACAGCTTCAGGTGTTTGCCTGTCCTTGGGGAAACCATGACTGGTGGGCTGGCCAGGTACCTCTTCAAGTCCTGAAAGCTTTTTCCGCTTCAGGCGTCCACTTGAAGGTGCCAGTTCTCTTCATGATCTTGAAGAATGGCAGGGCTCTCTCGCCAAACTTGGAGATGAATCGACCCAAACTGCCATGCATCCTGCTAGATGTTGCATATCCTTGAGCCGGCGTGGAGGTTGCATTTCCTCTATGGCCTTGATCTTGTCAGGGTTTGCCTCTATGCCTCTGTGGGACACGAGAAAACCAAGAAACTTCCCTTAAGACACTCCGAAGACGCACTTGGCGGGGTTGAGCTTGATGTTCACCTTGCGCAAGCTGGCGAAGATCTCTTCATGGTCCCTTAGGAGAGTATCTCCCTCTCAAGACTTGACGACGATGTCATCGACGTAAGCCTCGGCATTTCTGCCCATTTGCTCGCCGAGTGCTATCCTCATGAGCCTCTAGAAGGTGGCGCCAGCATTTTTCAGGCCGAAGGGCATGCAGACATAGCAATATACACCATAAGGGGTGAGGAATGATGTCTTCTCCTCGTCTTCCTTAGCCATTTTGATCTGGTGATAACCAGAAAAAGTATCGAGGAATCAGAGGAGGTCGCAGCCTGCCGTGGAGTCCATGATTTGGTCGATTCTTGGCATGGGATAAGGGTCCTTGGGGCAGGCCTTGTTGACATCAGTGTAGTCGATGCAGAGGCGGCCTCCTCCGGCGGGCTTTGGGACGACCACGCTGTTGGAGAGCCAAGTGGGGTGCGCAACTTCGCGGATGACATTTGCCGCTTTTAACTTCTCGACTTCCTTGACGATGAACGCTTGCTTCTCGGGGGCTTGCTTTCTTTCTTTTTGCTTGACGGGGCGTGCGTTTGGACATACGGCTAAGTGGTGCTCGATCACCTCCCTCGGTACACCGGACATATCGGACGGAGTCCATGCGAACATGTCAGAGTTTGCCCGGAGGAAGGCGACGAGCGCACTTTCCTCTTTGGGAGGCAGAGCAGCGCCAATGGTGACGCTAGCCCCCGAGCCTTCAGCCCCCAAGCTGCCGGAGCTTAGAGTGACCTTCTTGGTGGCGGCTGGCTCCTGAGAGAATAGCTGCTTCTTCTTCTTGGGTCTCTCGAGAGGCTCCATGTCCTCGTCAGCAGGGAACTCCATGGCGTCTGCCTTGTAGGCTGTCTCGACAGCGCGCGTAGCATCCAGGACATGCCCACGGATGGTGATGGTACCAGCGCTGCCCGGAATCTTGACCATGTTGTAGGCATGATGCGTGACGGCCATGAATTTCGCAAGGACGGGGTAGCCGAGGATGGCGTTGTAAGGCAGGCCGATGTGCGCAACGTCGAAGTCGATGTGCTCAGTATGGTAGTTTTCCTCACCGCCGAAGGTGACGGCAAGCCTGACCTGCCCCAGAGGCTCGATCGAGCCGCTGGTGACTCCCGTGAAGGGCCTAGAGGGCATGAGCCGCTCGTATGGCACTTGAAGCGCTTCGAACGTCTCGATTGAGATGACATTCAGGCATGCCCCTCCATCGATAAGTGTCTTGGAGACAGCAATGTTGTTGATGGTGGGGCTGCAGACCAGCGGGAGGGTTGCAACAGTCTTGGTGGACTTGGGGTGGTCCTGAGCGTCAAAGGCGATGGTGTATTGCGACCATTTGAGGGGCTGGAGGTCTCAAGGCTGGGGAGGCCGGCGTTGAGCTCGCGAGCGAACTGCTTGAACTGTTTGTTCGATTTGGGCGCCTGTGCCCCACCGAGGATGTAGGCAATGGCGCCTCTCGGAGCTTGGTCGCCCCCACCTTCCTCGTCAGGGAGGTTGCCGTTCTTCTCCGCAACGTTGGCCTGATTGCCTGATGGCTTCTGGTAGTCCCCCTTGCGCCCGCTTCCACGGTATCCACTGCCTCGGCCACGGCTGCCACTGCGTTCTGCTTGTTCGCGTTCCTTGATCAGCCTCTTGAGGTCGAAGCAGGTCTCCGTAGAGTGGCCACGCCTGTTGTGGTAGATGCAGAAAGGGATATGGTCGTCCTTTCTCTCCCCAGGCTCGGGAGAGTCCCTGCGGGTGCCTTTGGCGTCAGGCTCTGCCGCGAGGACTGCTGTGGCCTTGCGCTTGGGCTCCTCCTTCCTTTTCTGGCTTCTAGACCCCTCAGCGTGGTCATCCCTTCCTTGACGAAGAGGAGTCCCTCTTCAGCCTTGGCGCAATTGTCAGCCAAGTCGAATAGCTTCACCACAGAGGTGAGCTTCTCGTGGATACCCAATTTCTCGAGCATCCTGCTGGTCTTGACACCCTCGCGGAAGGCGGTGATGACTTGTGTATCAGGGATGTTCGGGATCTTGTTGCGAACTTGGCTGAAACGCTGGATGTACTTGCCGAGGGTTTCATCCTTCTTCTGCACCACAACACGCAGGTCGTTGTGGGTGAGCGCGTGCTCGTATGTCCCCTTGAAGTTGGAGACGAACTGCTTGCAGAGCTCCTCCCAAGAGTTCACAGAGTCCTCAGGGAGGTTCAGGAGCCACGATAGCGCAGAGTTGCGAAGCGCGTGGGAGAACCAGTTGGCCATCACCTTGTCATCTCCGCCTGCCGCCTGGATGGACGTGGTGTAGAGCTGCAGGAACTTGATGGGGTTGCTGGAGCCATCGTAGCCCTTGGGGAGAGCCGGCCTGAACTTTGGAGGCAAGACCACGCGGCGCAGGGAGCGGGTGAACGCCATGCAGCCTGTGGCGTACGTGGCGATCCCGTGCTGCAGCTTGATGCGGTTATGCTATCCCGCCTGGCCGATTTCTTCAACGAGGCGGTTCTGGTGGTTGCGCTGGAGCTCCATCCCCACGCGTGCGTGTGGCGCGGTGCACTGCACGATCAGGAAGTCGTGAGGCGAGGACACGTGGGATGCAGCCCTCTGCGTCGCAGCCGGTGCAGGTCCTGGTGGAGGCGGAGGCGCGTCAGGCGCAGCCGTGCCAGCGAGGGAGCGGTGCATGACGGACTGCGACGGAGCGGGTCGTGTCGTGCGATGCCGACGAGGTGGTTGAGGCGCTCCAGCCACTGCTCGTGAGCCTCAGCGGTTGGCTGATAGCGGAGAAGTTCTTGCGCGTCCTCCTCGTGCTCGCCGTCGTGCTCGGGCTACTCCACATGAGGGCCGGAGTTGGCGCGCTCCTCACGGCGGGGACGTCCCCGCCATCCGTGGGCGGCCATGGCGTCGGGCTCAGCGCGAGCTCCTTCTGGCGCGCGTCTGTTGGCGTGGGCGGCGTGAGTAGCGCGGGTGTTCACCATGGCGCGGAGGCGGCTCGAAGGTCGTTAACGCGCCTAAGTCCCCTACCTGGCGCGCCAAATGTCGGAGAGTGACTCCCATGGAACAGGGGTAGTCACCCCCTGAAGAGAAGTTCGGGAGAGGGATTGAACAAGGAGGTCAAGCGACCCTCGAGAGGCACGATGATGGTGCTCGCCGGGCCTGGAGAGGAACACCCACGACAGAGATGGACACCGGCCCGTACACAGGTTCACGACCCTCAGG
This sequence comes from Poa annua, assembly GCA_026929855.1. Classification (NCBI taxonomy): domain Eukaryota; kingdom Viridiplantae; phylum Streptophyta; class Magnoliopsida; order Poales; family Poaceae; genus Poa; species Poa annua. Next base: position 26,491,122 of record CM049428.1, on the reverse strand, counting down.
AGGAGGTAACACCGCTACTCTTGCTTGTCTGTATTGCACTGCAGAGGTTACAGTACAACTGAGCTTGCCCAGGGCTCTCTTGAGGCAGTTCGTGCTTGGAGAGGGACGCAATGGTCGTCTTACCCCTCAAGCCGAACGCTATCCTACTAGCTAGGCTAGGGTTTACAAGTGTTTAGCAAGCAATTGGCCGACCCTCGCTACGGTGGAGCTCCCTCCCCTTTTATAGGCTCCACGGGCGTCTTCCTTGTGCCGGGCGCCCAAGGTGGGCTCCCACACGGCAGTGGCGAGGAGGAGTTGGAGTCCACCGTTGTTGAATCCTCCATGGACTCGGTCCATCAGCGATAAAGTTGGGCGCAGTGGCCGACCTGTTACAGACCGCGCAAAACGGCTCGCAGGGGCTGCGGTGGTCGTTGTGGATCCCACGATGACGATCTTCTTGGAGCGTTGCGCCGTCTAGCCGCTTTATCACCAGAGAGGAAAGTCCCAGCTGTCCTGGCGCAGGCGGCGCAACTTTGTTGACTCCTTTATCAACATAACGGCAATAGGAGTGCTCGCGTCACTCTGCGGCCGCTGCAGAGGCCATGTGCGCTCTGCAGCACTTCCTTGGCCGCGAAGCTTCCCCACAGGGCCGAGGCGACCTATTAAGGAATTCATGTTGACTTCTCTCCAGGTAGGAGGGGCCCCGGGAGAGTCTCTTGAAGCGCAGGTCCTCTTAAGGCCTTCGCTTCCTCTTCAGACCCTCAAGAGGAATTGCCTCTCGAGGGTCTCTCCAAGCGGTGGCTTTGTCCCCAGTCGTTTCGTCTGGTCTGCTAGCGTGCGAGGCCTGGGGAGAGTAGGCTTTACACACCCCAGTCCTCACTGGGCCGACAACTCTCATCTATCAAACCTGAACGTTAAGTCTTAAACTTTTTCCATAGCGGTACTTAGCGTGTCCGAGCATCGTTCATAGATTATCTCCATACCCAGCTGACCTCGTACGACTACAATATCTTCTACTCGTCTATGATTTCATGTCTCCGTGACCTAGTCACAAGCTTGCAAGCTCATTAGACATAATCTCACCGAGTGGGCCCTAGAGTATCTATCCTGCTATGCGGACTGGCAAATCCCGCTCTTGACCCCTCGTCTCAACTACCCCCTTCTGATACCCAAAAGTATCACCATTATTGTCATACTATATAAGATACGACAATAAGAGTTGATCTCACGGTCGAAGGCGTAATGACTACGTCCTACAAATATGGGTATGTCCATCACATCGTTCTACCAACGACATGACTTCATTGCCAACTGGCGCCATGCCCCATGATCGGGAAACCTCGATCATCAATCGCGCAATGAAACTAGTCTTAGTAGAGGCTACGAGGGACGTGGTTGTTTTGAACACACGTGTATTAATGATTCCGCTTAATACAGTTAAAGCATGACACAAAACGATTACGAACAATCGAGATATGATAAAGAAATACACATTATTAATTGCCTCTAGGGCCTATCTCCTTCAGTAAAAACCAAATTTATTGATTCGACACAAGGGGAGCCAAATAATATTTATAATCTTTAACAGATGATTTGTCAGATCAGCTGCACCTGTGAATAGACTTGCTCGAGACAGATTATCAGTAGCAACAGTTTAAGTAGTGAAATAACAGTAGCAGGAGAATTGAGACTGCGATTGTAATTGATGTAGACAGCAGGATTAAAATACTGTAGGCATAGGGACAGATGTACGGGCGTTGCATGGATAAGATAATTCATGTAATAACATAGCATAGGCATTTGCAGATAAATAATATAAAGCATCCAAGTATTAACTAATCATAAGATGTATTCCAGTTTAGTTGTCCGTGCTCGCAATGAGAAACTTGCACAACATATTTTGTCCTGCCAGACCATTTGCAGCGGGGCCTCAAGGGAAACTACTTCAGATTTAATACCACTTTCTTGAAGAGATCTTTTAGCTTCCCTCGTTGTTTCTTCATTTAATTCAATCATACCTCTCTTATTCGGTGTTGGTGGAGGTGTTGGAGTAGGTTCAGGAATATCCCAATGATCATTATTCTTGCATATTGTAGCCAATAATTCTTCAGCTTCTTCGGTAGTCCTTTTCCTCAAAACACAACTAGCAAAACTATCCAGGTATGTCCTAGATTCTACAGTTAGTCCACTATAAAATATATCAAGCAGATCATATTTCTCCAAGTCATGGCTCGGCTGGCCTCTTAATATGCAACAAAAGCGTGTCCAAGGCTTAGGCAATTTCTCATCTTCATCGTGATTAAAATTACATATTTTTAACAAAGCATCATGTTGAGCACTAGTAGGAAAATATTTTTGAAATAAAGCATCAAGCAAACCTTAGGACTAGTGATGGAACCAGGAGGCAAATTATTATACCAAGTTTTAGCTTCTCCTTTTAATGAGAAAGGTAATATTTTAGCAACAAAGTAAGTGCGCCTTTTAATGTCCTCAACAATTATTCCACTCAAATCATACAATACATTCATGTGTTCTACATCACATTCATTTTCAGTTCCACAGAAAGGTTCTCTTTCATCAATAGCTATATGAGCCAAATCAAGAGAGAAATCATAAGCTTTGTCTTTAATGTTTATAGGAGATGTAGCAAATTTGGCATCAGGAGATAATTTATATTTAACAACATGTTTTTCAACAAAAAATTTAAAAGCACTAGCATCTTTCATAGCGTTAATTTTTTTAACAAGAGCATCATCAAGATCCACATATATATCATCACACTCATCATAACCATCACGAGTAAATTCAGTTAAATTAACATATGTTTCAGCATTTTCAATATGTTTAGATTTAGCAATAGTAGAATCTAAAAAGGGACCTAATGAACCAGTTTCATCAAGAGCAGTAGAAGCATCATCATAAGTAACTTCAGATTGAGCAGTAGTAACAGAGCATGGAGGTTGTGGTGGTGTAATAAGCTTACTCAACACAGACGGAGAATCAAGAGCAGCAGCGGAGTTCAGAGTTGTACCTTTTCTTGTAGTGGATGGCACGATGGGAAACTTCTTATCAGTATTTCTTCCCATGATGAATAAATTCCAGCGAACAATATCACACTCAGGTAGGCTTACAAATAAAGCTATGTTCCCCGGCAACAACGCCAAAAAATAGTCTTGATGACCCACAAGTATAAGGGACCGCAACAGTCTTCGAGGGAAGTAAACCCCAAATTTATGTATTCGACACAAGGGGAGCCAAAGAATATTTATAAGCTTTAACAGATGATTTGTCAGATCAGTTGCACTTGTGAATATACTTGCTCGAGTCAGATTATCAGTAGCAACCTTTTTATAGCTGAGACAGTAGTGAAATAACAGTAGCAGGAGAATTGAGACTTCGATTGTAATTGATGTAGAAAACAGGATTAAAATATTGTAGGCATAGGGACGGATGTATGGGCGTTGCATGGATAAGATAATTCATGTAATAACATAGCATAGGCATTTGCAGATAAATAATATAAAGCATCCAAGTATTAACTAATCATAAGCATGTATTCCAATTTAGTTGCGTGTGCTCGCAATGAGAAACTTGCACAACATCTTTTGTCCTGCAAGCACGGTTCCAGCAGGGCCTCAAGGGAAACTACTTGCAATTAAGGTACTCCTTTTAATAAAGTACTGGTGCAAGCATTAACATTCCGTGAACACATGTGATCCTCACATCATAGCCATTCCCTCCGATTATCCCAATTACTGTCACTTTGGGGCCATCGGTTCCGGACAATAATATGTGTATACAACTCATACATATGATCCCAAACAATAATTATTATCATGATACAATAACAAGTTCAGGTCTGAAATCATGGCACTCGGGCCCTAGTGTCAAGCATTAAGCATAACAAGTTGCAACAATGACGTAAAACACCGATAAAGGATACTAGGCACCATGCCCTAACAATCTTACAGTTATTACATGAGTGATCTCATCCAATCCCTACCATCCCCTCAAGCCTACAGCGGTGGATTACTCACACATGGATGGTTGACGGAGAGGCGTTGGCGATGACGATGATCCCCTTCGATTCCCCGTCCCGGCAGGGTGTCGCAACAGAGACTTCTGGTCCCCAAACTAGGGTTCACGATGGCGGCGGCATACGGTGGTGTTCTCTGGAAAAGTGGATATTCGCCCGAGCGTTTTAGGTCAGAGGGGTTTTGTACCCACGAAGGGGTCGCGAGGAGGTGGCCGAGTGGGCCTCACCACCCGCTGGCGCGGCAAGGGCCCACCCGCGCCACCACATGGTGAGGAGCCCTCGTGGCTCCTCTCCGTTTGGCCTTCGTGGTTCCTGGTCCCTCCTGGATGGAAAATAACTCCTGGATGTCTTTCGGGCTTTTTCCCTAAAGTTGATATTTCTGCACAAAAATGAGACACCAGGGTAATTCTGCTGAAAACAACGTTAGTCCGTGTTAGTTGCATCCAAAACACACAAATTAGAGGTAAAACGATAGCAAAAGTGTTCGGGACAGTAGATACGTTTTGGACGTATCAACTCCCCCCAAGCTTAGCTTATTACTTGTCCTCAAGCAATTCAGTTAACAACTGAGTGCGATAAAAGAACTTTCACGAACTCATTTGCTCATGTGATGTAAATATTCTCATTATGAGGACAAATGCTTAAACTATTCATAATAAGACATATATAAACGGTGTCACCTCATAGTTATACAGACCATGAAAAGATGACAATTATACCGATGATAAATAACATGAAACATATCAATCACAGGATTGTAAGGATCATAAGAAAGTATAATAAACTGGTATCTCGCTTGCCCGAATGGAATAGCAAAACATAAATGCACATGCACCTATGACATTCAAGGGAAGACTAGAGATAAATATATCAAAGATAAAAACATCTAGATTACACCACGGTTAACATATTAAGGGACAAGCACATTACACTAAGAATGACAATTATGCTCTCAAGAAGGTGCTCAAAGAAGGATGGTGACTCAACAGTAAAGTAAAATATATGCCCTTCATTGAGGGGAATTGGGATTCAACATGTGCTAGAGCTTCATATTATTTTTAAAACAGAGCTAAAATTGTTTTTGAGTGATGGTTGTTAGGTCAACGAATGGCAAAAGAGTTCTTGTTATCTTCCTTACTAAGAAAGTTGAGAGCGGTTCCGATTATTTTTAAAACAAAGCACTTATAATATGCATATTTATATTCATTCATTTTGATAGCTTGACACTCCTCCCCACCTTGCTAACAAACCATGGCCAACCGAATCCTCGGGTGCCCACCAAACAATCTCAAACCATGCAGGAGTGCCTATTTTTATTTTCTCAAATCCTTTTTTGATATTATAATGGTCTGACCAGCCCTTTGGAAAATTAGTGACGAGCAGATGTAGCATGCAAGTAAATTACTTAATTAGTATGGAAGATAACAAGACTAACTACCACTTCCTAATGAGTTCAAAATAGTGGCACAAATTGAGAAGTGTTTGAAGGTTTTTAAGGTAGCACATGTGAATTTACTTGAATGGTTTGAAATGCCATGCATAGGTATTTATGGTGGACTCTTTGGAATAACTTGGTTTTCAGGGATTTGGAAGCACAAGCATTTTCTCAGCTTAGTACAAGTGGAGGCTAGCAAAAGATGGGAAAGCGACAATTCAAGAGAGCAATAACCGTCATAATCATGCTTGCAGCGAAATAGAATTAACGGAGGCATAATAAAGATACAAGAACTCTGAGGCAAAATATGTCATCAAGGCTTAATTGACTTTTGTTTTCAGTCATAACATGTGTAAGAATGTGCCAAGTCAATTCAAATGAATTATTCAGAGGAGGATACCACAATGCCATATTCTATTATGAGAAAAACAATGCAAGCAAATTTCCATAGAAATGACATCCATCATAAATAAATTGGAAAAGATCATAAGAGAACACGAACTACTAAGCATCCACCAATCCACATATACCTTATGCGAGCTATCTAAGATGCTCATATGAATGAGTATATGTACAAAAATGAGAAACAAATAGAGTTCATTACCAGCCTCTTACCCAACTCAAAATTGTCGTAGAACATCATAATTGCCTTATCACTTGTGTGCTTGAAAGATATGAAATAATAACCAAGCTCCAAGAAGTAACTAAAGGTAATGACCTCTGAAAGAAACTATACAAAAACAAAGAGAAACAACCACTAGTGGAAAACGGACCAGAAGTACCGGTCGGAGAGGGGCATCAGTACCGGATGTGCAACCGGTACTGCCCAAGGGGGACTGTTGCCCCAAAGCATCAGTATCGGGCGTGTTGCGACCGGTACTAAAGGGTCTCCACGTGGGGCGCGGAGTGCGGTTTAGTGGGGAAACCTTTAGTACCGGTATGTGTTACTGACCGGTACTAAAGATTTATTTTTTTTGTTTTTTGTTTTTTCCATTTTCTTTTCTGTTTTCTTTTCTTTACTGCAATTTCTAGGGTACTGCAATTTTATTTTATGTTTTCTTTTCCATCTATTGTCTTACATATATACGGTACACATTTGATGCATACATATTATACTTTTCGTATATGTATTCTACGCTACTACATACGAAACATATTGATATATATATATATAATACAGTTTACATATAACACATATTCATACTACGCTATTACATACATACATATCTATATATATATATATATATATATATATATATATATATATATATATGTAGGTTAAATGCTTTCTACTCCCGGATGTAACTCCACACACGTCTCATATATCACCTTGCGGAAGTATTTTATCGGTTTGAGTATGTTCATATACTATATCTAAGATATCGTAAAATAAGTTTCATGAAAAAATTGCAATTGTCCTAATATTTTACACTATATACTTAAAATACCGTCATATATGCATATAAAAGAGAAGTATGTAGAATTTTTTTACATACTGCCTAAAAAGAAGTATCTATAGTACTAAAATAACATTATATACTCCATACTACATGTTACATACCTCCCGGTATGATAGATACTCCATACTCGTGTGAAACACACGTGGGTGTAGTATGAATATGTCCTATATATATATATATATATATATATATATATATATATATATATACAATCCGGTATATCGACATCGCATTAATTACATACATCCTCCTCATTACGTTGGGAGTTCCTTTCATTTGGGATAGCTATATTTTGAATTATGGTATTCTCCCTTTGGCGTCATGACCTCCTCAAGAATAAATCCCGCCAACTCCTCTTGAATTGCTTCTACGCGCTGATGAGGTAGGATGGCAACGCGCATGTCGTTAAGCTTAAAGGAGATCAATATGAATATATTAGTTGTTGTGTATATATATATATATATATATATATATATATATATATATATATATATCAAATCATAATAAGATTGAAATATAGTGCAAGACAGTCACACTCACATCCATTCTTTTCTCACGCGATGCCTGCTCAACGCTCAAATTCCTCATGAACTCGCAGACGTAGAATCCACATAATTCATTTCCTGGGGGTTGCTGCAAGGTCTTTACAAAAATATACATTAAGTAAATAATAATCCAAAATTATGATGAATTAAAGAGACTATGCTCAATAGTAGTACACTTACATGAATATGTTTAAATGTCAGCTTTGGTTTCCATTCACCAGGCTCTCTCTTGATGAATATTTTCCAAATCCTACTCACAAAAGCAAATGAATAACGAGTTATTGATTACTTGATATTATGAAATGGATTAATGGTTGAATTTACCTCCGAATCATGTCAATCAAGTCCTGGTAGTTTGATTTTGGTTTGCGTAATGAATCAAAGACTTCAACTATTCCCTTGTCAATGAGAATGTCCAGCAGAATCCAATGGTAGTTGCACACATTTATATAGTAGGGCATGCATAGAGCTCATGAATTAAACTTAGCATCTAGTAGTTAGCAATATAGAAATGTGTTCAAGACCGTCAGACTCACCCGAAGTTGTAAGGAAGAAGTAGATCTGTCGCCTGAGTTTGCTTCAATAGCCCGGTCAACAATGCCTCCTCGCAGTCCTGGGGCTTCCGCACTAAGTTTTTGCAGTTAACTATGAATGGGTCAATGAACCCAACATCCCAGACTCTTGTCCTTTTGCACTCCACAATCATCAACCTGCATATATAATAACATAAAAAAGAATATAGTGAGGATAATATGCACAAGCTCAGCTAGCTAGAGACTTAGAAACAATCACTTACAGAACATAGCAACCCATGATAGTTGCGTTGTGAGCATGCCGGTTGTATAACTGCCATAATTCTTCAAATTTGACATATATCTCGTTGTTGATGAAGAATTGGTCGGCCCGGTATGTCACGTAAAACACTAATAGGCCATTTTTGGTGCTTTTCTTGTACCAGTCATGCAATTTCCGCATTTGATAAGCTAGACACACTATCTTATCAGGAGGGAGAAGATCTTCCCCGTAGAAAAATTGTCGTGCTATCTCATGCGTCTCGGGGAACATTGCGTCAAATGCATCATCGTCCAAGTAGTCCCCAGCAGCACCAATATTTTTCTCAATGTTGGAACCCTTGTTTGTCTGTTCCTTCAGCGAGGCGAGGGACTGTGCTTTCTGTTCTCCGAGCTGGGGAACCTACTTCCCCTTCTTTTTGTTTGCAGCTTGCCGCTTCTTTTTATTCTCCTCTTCTTGGTTATAACTCTTCGAGATAGAGCGTGCATAGTTATCATCCAAAGTTCTACGGTTAGGATCATACACCATGTCTAGAATGTGTTTAACACCCTTAGGGTTTAGTACCTGCTTTGGCGGGGGGACTTTCTTTGCAGCGCTTGCAGCGGCCCGTGCGTCCATCTCAGCTTTTAACGCCGGAGCATTTTCCTCAACTGTGCGTTCCCAAGTTAACACCGGAGCAGGCTTCAACGAAGGCCCGTACTTGAAGTTGTCCTTTTGAGCACCACTCGGCGCACCGGCAAGCATCCTATGCCTCATTGAGAAGGACCTACTACTGGTGGGCGGACTCTTTGCACGCTCCGGCGTGGAATCATGCGTAGGGAGACTCTTAGCACGCCCTGACGTGGACTCATGCTGAGGCAGACTCTTTGCACGCTTCGGGGTGGACTCCCAGTGGGTTGGACTCGTGCACCGGGGAGATGGAGTCGCGCTAGGTTCCCTCGGGGGGGGGGGGGGTGGTGGCCTACTCGTCGATTCTGGAAAAAACGATGAGTTCCTTTCTCCATAGAATGATTCCACGAAACACTTCACCTAGTGTCATCTCCCCTTTTGCTGCAGCAATGTCAAGCTCCAGTTCCTCTTATCCCTTAACAATTTCATCCACACCGACTCGAGTGTAGCCAGCTGGAATCGGACGGCCATGGAAGGTTACTCCGGGCGTATTCTCCAAAGCAGTGCCGGCGGCCACCTTCATGGATAGGTTCTTCATTTTGGTGTGGAGCTCACACATCGTCTGAAACTTAATCTGATCCACGGGGTATATTTTGTCATCAGCCTGAATATACGGCGTGGAAGCCACGCTACTTCTCCGCTGAGATGCCATATCCAGTTGAACCTCTGGCGGCTGAGATGACCTCTCGTCCCTCTCTGCATTCTTCTGCTGCAGCTCTACTATCATGTTTTCCAATCTGACATACTTGTCGGCCTCCTGTATCTTCTTCCTATCGCGGCTCCTGTAACTGTTCTTGTACTTGTCGAACCCAACCTTCCAAGGGACAACGCCCACGCCTCGTACTCGTCCGGTGTGTTCGTCATTCCCGAGGATGAGTGGCAACTCGTCGTGCTCTCTATCGGGCTTGAAGCTTCCCTCTTGAACGGAAGCTAATGCTTCATCAAGGTCTTTGACAACGTTGAAAATTGTTTCTCTTTCTTTGGCTGCTTTGGCTGCTTCTCTTCGGCTGCTTTGGCTGCTGCTTCATTACCAATTTCTTCTATGCGGGCTTGTTTAACTTTTGGCCTCAAGACAAGACTCCCTGCTTCTGGGTAGGGCTCCAGCCCTAAGGCATACTCCCAATTTCTGACCCTTGTGGGATGTATCGATGAAGATGGAGTGACCCCGTTTTTGAATTAACTTGGCGTCTCTTGCTTCCCACAAAGGAACGGCTGTCATGTAACCACCAGGCCCAAAACGTTGGTGATATATCTTTTTGTCCGCGTTTAACTTTTTTTTCCTCGATTTTTCTAGAGCTTCTTCTGATTCATTATAGGCCTTGAAATCTTCCCACTGTTCTTTTATCTTCATGTACTGCCCGTCAGTAAAATCTGGAGTTTTGCCCACCTTGATAAAATCCCGGTATAACCTTTTCTTGTAGTTCATGAATTGTTCGGCCATTTTCTGAAGAGTCCATATGAAGACTTTCTTTTTCTCGGCATTTGAGAGGCCTGTCGGTAGGTGGAAATGCGCATACAGCAACTTCAGAAGTTCCTTCTTGACACGATTATCAATAAAACTAACTACAGCCTCTGGCTTGTGCCATTCTCGGATGGTGATCGGGATAGTGTCCCGAACAATAACTCTGCACTGACTGACATATTTACGTGCGTGCTGCTTGGGGGCAATCGGTGCACCCATTTCAAAGCAGATTTCTTCGATATCAAACCTTTCATCTTTCAACTTTTTGTCCGGGCCTCGTTTTCTTTTACCAGCTGATTTACCAGACTGGCTCGGTCCCGATCCGGAGGGCTAAAAGAAGAAATATTTTGTTAATTATACATATCTCAAATCATTTTTCACAAGAGGCTATGTATACCTCGACGGTAGTCGTCGATACATTCTCATCGGCGTTACAAATGTTCGGTCCGAAGGGAATATCTTCTATGTTCAAAATGTCGTCGTCCTCCTCAATTCCATCCTCATCCATTCCAGCGCCGGACATGTTAAGATATTGCGAGCCATCATCTTCATGATCACTTTGTCTGATAAAGTTGAACAATTCCTCTTCACCAACTCTGCCGTCCATAGCTTAGCTAATAATACAAAAAAAGATATAACAATTTAGTGCCATATATACAAAACATGTGCACGGTACAAACTTAACATTCTCAAATTTAACATATGTACAAAAACAGTAGCATATATACAAAACATGTACATACAACATTGCATTTCCATATATTCAATCAAAAATAACAATAGCATTTCATATAAATAACAATATATATAAAGTCTAACTACAACTTCCTAGCAAGTCTAACTAGAAAATATAACTAAATTTTCCTAACAGTAGCTAAACTCTATTTAAACCTCTAAATGCACACACTAAATACTCCTAAATACTACTAAAACAATGGCATTTTTTGGAAAAAAAACACTGACGTCAGCAATGGCGCTCTCCTCGCCTGTCTGCTTGTTTTCCTCGATTGCACACCAAATCGGAGCCGGTGACCCGCCCCCAACCGTAATGGACGGTGGCGCCGCCCTATAATGGTCACCGGAGGAGGGCGCAACGACTGCGGGCGGCGATGCTACGGCGGCGGCGGCGGTTTTTCTAACCCTAGCTAGGGTGGCGCCGAAGAGGAGGGAAGAGTGAAGGGGATCTCACCCTCGATGGAGTTGGAGAAGACGAGGACGACGTCGGGGAGCAGCACAGCACGGCGTCTCCGGTGATGGCGTCGGGGAGCGGCATAGGGATCGAGTCGAAGAACACGGTCGCGGCCCGTTGGGAAGGCGCGCACAGAGTCGGAGAACGGTGCGTCGGGGAGGCGCACGCGGTCGAAGAGCGGCAAGACGGCGGCGCGGTTGGAATCGACTGCGGCGTCGGGGGGCGGCACGGCAGCGGGGAGCAGCACTTCCTCTCCGTCGATTGTGTCTGTGAGAGTGAACTGCCAATTTGGGCGAGGAGGCATATAAACACCCACCTTTAGTACCGGTCCTTGCCCTCGACCGGTACTAAAGCATCTTCAGTATCGGTTGGTGTATGCAACCGGTACTAAAGATTTCACGAATCGCCAAACTAATAACTGGCGCGAAACGAAAACCTGCAGTACCGGTTGGTGGATGCAATCGGTACTCAAGGTCCTTTCTTTTCTCTTTTCTGTTTTTTCATATGTATAGTATTAATTGTTCAAACCAATTAAACTTAGTTTCTAATAATTTGATAAGGACCGTTTTGACCAATTAAATAACCAATTAAACAATTTTTATAAATATCATTTTCCATTTTATGAGTGCAAAAAATGACATTTGTTGTGAACAAAGTACCAAAAATATGATGCTAAATGGTGCCCATTTAATTTTCATGCAAACTAGTACACACATTACACATCACTAATATTCAACATCACCAAAGTAGTGTTATGTTTAATACAATATTACACATCACCAATATTCTCATTTGTTCTATATATTATTCCTCCTTTTCTTCAACATTGGGTCAGAACCACGGGGAATCCTCATTATTTAACGTGATGCTTGGGTCAGTGTTGACTTTGAAGGGCGGAATTTCAACAAACTTATCACCATATTTAAAGAAATCTAATACATAGTTCTCATAAACATTCATTAATTGAAACTAACATACGACTAGTTAAAGAACTTAAATCCAACAACAAATGCGAACAAAATCGCAACTAAGGTAACTATTGAACCAACAACATAATTATACCAAGCCTCTTGACTAATGATATATTTTCTAAACTTTTTAATCTTCAAGCGCATTGCTTTCATATTGATCTCGTGATCGAAGCGCATTGCCTCCATCTTGATCTTGTTATCATCGATGACGTCGTCGATCTTAAACTCCCATTTCATCTTCTCTTCGAGACGAAGATCTTCACTTATTTTCAATTTTTCTTTCAAATCATTGTTTTCTTTTACAAAAAACTCGACAATAGGGTCGGTTGGAATTTCCGACTCAACTACCTCCACATCCGAATAATAGAGCGGGCGAGAGCCGGTGTGGAAAGATGTTAAAACCATGACACTAAACATACCAAAAAAAACAAATAAGAAAATTATACAAGTAATAATTCTATAACTAAGAATTATTAAAACAAAATAAAAAACAAGAGGCTCACCGAGGTGGTGTCGGTGACGGGACGACGCGGGAGATCGACGACGGTGAGAAAGTGGACGAAACAACAATAGAAAAAACCATAAATCATATTTTAATTTGAGCTCAAAATACATATAAAACAAATGAAATGTCTAAGTTAAGCATTTCATCAAACACCTTGCTAGCACTACAGAAAACAAATGAGCTAAACTAGCAAGCAAATGAGCTAAACTTGAAACACCGGAGGAGTAGATGAAGATGCTAACCCTTGTGTAGATAGATGTGCCACCAATCTAGACAAATAATGGAGAAAAATGTGGTGAACTAGAGCTCTTGAGAGAGGTAAGAGAGCAAAAATGGAGTGTGTGCTCGAGCTGAAAAATGGAGTGTGTGGCTCGGGGGTGGGAGAAGCTCTAAGTACAGTGACCAATCCAGTACCGGTTGGAGACACCAGCCGGTACTAAAGGTGCTTGTCCTACCGCAGCTGATTTCCCAAGACATTTAGTACCGGTTGGTGTCTCCAACCGGTACGAAAGGTCACTACGAACCGGTACTACTGCCCCCCTCGCCTCTCGCTGTTCGGACCGGTACCGATGTCATACTAGTACCGGCCGCAAACCTGGTCGGTACTGATAGTCTGGACGTAAAGTCCTTTTTCCACTAGTGAGCAAATATTTTTGGGTTTTCGGATTTGGGAACTAAAAACAGAACAGCCAGCAAAGACAAAAAATTTCGAGGACCTTAACATGCGCAGATCATAAAACTCAACACTAATGAAAGTTGCATACACATCCCAGAAATATGCACGCGAAATTTCAGGTCATTCCGACGTTCCTGGGAAAAGTTATGAATTTAACGGTGGAGAGAAGAAATATGTCCCTGCGCGAAACAGCACACAACAAAGTAAAATGTTTTTGTGTTTTTGCATATTGAACTGAAATAAGTACTAAGCATATTATATATTAATACTAGATACTAGAACAAACCACCAAGAGAAATAACAAAAATCGTTTTGGTATTTTTGAGTTTATTGAAAGCAAACAAAACATGAACAAATGCAAGAAAGAAAGAAAACTAAAACGAAACATGGATATACAAAGTACCGAATGATAATGATATGTAGATGAGTGTGCTATCGGTATACCTCCCCCCAAGGTTAGGCTTTTGGCCTAAGTGGAGATCAAAGCCAATGTGCCCATCCGTCGGTGCCGCGGGGGTAGGTCGAAGAACTTTCCCCGTAATATGACCTCGAGGATGCGCCGGCATGATATACGGTGTAATCCTCCGGCGGTGGCTCCTGCCTGCGATGCGCTTGGTGAAAACCAAGCGCGCTCAACTGTTCCTCCAACTCTACCAGTGAGTACGACCACGGTCTCCTGTTAAGACTGAACAAAGAAGGTTGTGGCAAGGGGAACTCTGTCGGAGAGTGACTCCCACGGAACAGGGATAGTCACACCCTGAAGAGTAGTTCGACGGGGGATTGAACACGGAGGTCAAACAACCCTCGAGAGACACGACGACGGTGCTCGCCGATCCTGGAGAGGGACAATCACGACAGAGATGAACGCCGGGTCGTACCCAAGTTCACGACCCTCAGGAGGAGGTAACACCGCTACTCCTGCTTGTCTGAATTGGACTGCAGAGGTTACAGTACAATGAGCTTGCCGAGGGCTCTCTTAAAGCAGTTTGGTGCTTGGAGAGGGATACAATGATTGTCTTCCTCCTCTAGCAGTTGGCTATCCTACTCGCTTTGCTAGGGTTCCAAGGGTTCAGTAAGCAACCAGCCGATCCCCCTCTATGGTGGAGCTCCTACTCCTTTTATAGGCGCCTCGGGCCTCTTCCTTGTGCTGCGCGCTCCAGGTGGGCTCCCACAGGGCAGTGGCGAGAAGGAGAGGGAGTCCACCGTCGCCCGAACGTCCATGGACGCGGTCGATCCGTGCTAAAGTTGGGCGCGGTGGCCGACAAGCTACAGACTGCGCATAACGGCTCACATGCGTTGTAGTGGTCGTGGTGGCCCACGATGACGATCTTCTTGGAGCGTTGCGCTGTCCAGCCGCTTTATCACCAAAGAGGAAATTCCTTGCTGTTCTGGCGCGGGTGGCGCAGCTTTGTTGACTCCTTTATCACCAGAATGGCAACTGGGGTGCTCGCGTCACTCTGCGGCTGCTGCAGAGGCCATGTGCGCCCTGCAGCGCTTGCTTGGCCGCGAAGTGTCTCCACAGGGTTGTGGTGGCCTGTGGAGAGGTTTCCGTTGACTTCTCTCCAGGCGAAGTGAGCCTTGGGGAGTCTCTTGAAGCGCGGGGTCCTCTTCAGGCCCTGGCTTCCTCTTCAGACCCTCAAGAGGAGTTGCCTCTCGAAGGTCTTTCCAAGCGGTGGCTTGGTCCTTAGTCGTTTTGTCGAATCTGTTGCGTGCGAGGCCTGTGGAGAATGGGCTCTGCACACCCTGTTCCTCACTATGCCGACAGTAGCCCCCGGGCCCATGATGGGCGTGACTGAGCCCATGGGCGCAGTTGGAGCGTTGTGGGCCCAAAGTGTCCGGTTGGCCCGAGCCACACGTCACTCAGATGAGTAACGGCCGCACACGATCTGGGGCGCGCATAGTGGGGGGTCCCACCGCGCCCCGTTAACTGCTCCTTGACGAGACATAAAGCATGCGTGGCGAGGCAGGGAGCCGTTACTGTTTCCCATTCTTCTCGCAGAAGCATTCTCTGTCTCGAGCTCTCCGCTCCTGCCCTCCGGCGTGCTCGTCTCCTTCCTTCTCTAGCTTCTTCCACCGCCGTTCCCAACTCCTCTCCGGTGATGAGTCCAGCCAAGAACAAGGGCAAGGCGGCTGCGGGGTCCTCTTCGTAGGCGGTGCCTGCCGAGGTCGCGCATGGCGCGGCATTGCTCGGGATGCGCATCAACGACAAGGTGCTCGCCAAGGTCCGCTTCCTGGTGGCGGACCGGACCAACGAGCATGCTCCTACCGCGCTCAAGGACATGGCGCACGGGAAACACCCACGAGGGTTTTTCCCTGTTTTCCAACACTATGTTGTTGCGGGGAGGGTGCCACCGTTCTCTCCATTCTTGGAGGCGGTACTGGCCTTCTACCGGATCCAGTTGCTACACCTCCATCACAACTCCGTCCTCATCCTCGCCGTCTTCGCCAACCTCTGCGAGGCGTACTTGGGCTTGGAGCCCACGGTGGGTCTCTTCTGGTGCTTCTACGCGCTCCAGAACACGGCGAAGAATGAGCGCTCTGGATGCGTCTCGTTCCGCATCGTGGACGGCATGGGGAGTGTTTACATTCCCATGTCGTGGAGCGAGGGCAAGGCCATCACTTTGGTGACGAAGAAGGTGGACGACTTCCGCCAACAGTGGTTCTTCGTCGGGATGGAGCAGCCATGCGCCTTCCTCGAGGTCCCTGACGCGCCGCCCGTAAAGAACTCTAACTGGGCAAGGCCCCGTTTAGCGGCGCGCAGAACGCAATCTTGATGGGCCGCCTGAGCTACCTTCAGGAGGTGGGCCTCACGGGGCAGATCATCGTTGCGGACTTCGTGACGCGCCGCATTGCTCCACTTCAAGCGCATTGGACGCCCATGTAGATGTACACCAGCCCCCAGGACAAGATGCGGTTTCACTGTGAGGACAACGACAAGGACACAGTCGACAACGTCCTATCCGCGCTCTTCATCAACCCGGTGGTGTCCGCCATGGACAAGCTCCCCATCACGCTCCGGCCTCTGCACCAGTACAATTAGACTGAGCGCCTGGCCATCCTAGAGGATATGCCCTCGTTCACCCCTTCAGGCCCCGGCGGGGAAAGAGGTGCCTGTGTCGGTGGTGTAGGAGGCGGAGGGAGCAGAGTTGCCCTCTGCCTCAGGAGCTGGGCAAGGCGAGGAGGAGGCCGCGGCAGGGGAGGTCTCCTCTTAGAGGGTCGGGTCCTTTACTGACGAGATTTGCGATATCTCGTCGTGGTGGCGCCCTCGCGCCTCGTGGATGAGGAGGTGGCCTCTGACGAGGAGGCCGTACCAGGGCGGCGTGAGCCACGCTCCAAGGCAGCCATGGACCGGTCTGGGGCGAGGCCGTCTGACGTCCCGTCCAAGAGGAAGGTCGAGGCGCCCCCGGAGGGGTCAGGTGCCAAGGCCAATCCCTCCTGGCGTTTGCCAGGCTTGGCGTGGGTCGACACCGGCGCCAAGCAGTCCGGGTAAGTGTTTCCGACTGTTAGTTGTTTGACCCTTGCTCTTTTCTTCTCTATCCACCTTTGAAGATCTTTCCCTGGTGCTTGCTAGTGACCTTGTGCATGCGAAGCGTCGTAAGCTTCGCAAGGCAGCTGAAGTGAAGAGAGCCACGGCTGAGGCCATGGTTGAAGAGGCCGTGAGGCCTGTGGAGACGGCCTCCACAAGCCCAACTGAGGAGATGCCTCAAGCGGAGGCAGCAGCGCCTCAGGCGGAGGCAGCAACACCTCGGACGGAGGCAACTGTGCCGCCCACCGAGCCGATGCTGGTGGAGACGTAGGAGGAGCGGGTTGCTACCCCTCCTCGCGCTCCTACTCTGCCTCGCGTGGCCACGCCACTGCGTGAGCCAACTCCCGCACGCGAGGCAACTCCAGCGCGCGAGGCAACGCCACCCCGCGCGGCCACGCCTCACGCACAGCCAGAGGCCGAGGAGGGCCAGGGACCGCCTGCCGCTGGTGAGCCTGTAGGTGGGGCTCCTTCGTCTTCGCTGCGCCCCGCTGCAGGGGGCGAGTCGCAGGAGAGGATGCGCCAGGATGGCAAGGGCGGCGAGGCCAGATTCGGCGCCGCGGGACACGGAGCAGCCCCCAGGCGCGTCCTGAGGCCCGGTTCACCAGGACTGATGCTGGGGCAGGGCCTTCAAGGCGTTGCGACCTGGTCCTTAGCGGCTGGGACTGGAGCGCGGGGCACCGCGAGGTCGCCTTCCGCCTCGTGAGGGATTCTCTAGATGGCCTCGAGGCGCATCTGGCTCTAGAGGACGCGCAGCTCGCTCGGCAGCGCGACGAGCTTGCGGGGGCGTGGGCGTCCTTCCACGCCGCGGTAGAGGCCCGCCGTCAGGAGGACCAGGCGCTGCAGGCTGCGCGCGAGGAGGCCGTCTGCTTCGCCAAGGAGATCCGCGAGGGGGGCATCCGCGACGTCGATGAGCTCCTTGCACCCCTCCAGGACGAGCGCAACGCAGCTGCCGAGCTCCTGGCAGAGGTGAGGGCCGAGTGCGAAGCCATGGAGGGCTCACTGGCGCAGAAGCGCTGCGAGCTGTCCCAGCTGGAGTCCCAGCTCCTCTCGGTCCACCAAGCCGCACAGGAGACCCTGGAGGAGGACCGCAAGAGCCTAGCGGAGCGCGAGCGGTAGCTGGCCTCCAAAGAGAAAGACGTGCAGATGCGTGACGAGCAGCGCTCCAGGCGGAGGGCGAGCTCGCCACTCTGCGCGAAGAGCTCGAGGCGCGCGATGGTAAGTTGGCTCAGGCGCTCCAGAAATATGACGAGAACGTCGTCGCCCAGAAGCAAGCCCTGGAGCGCTTCCAGCAGCGGTTGGACGAGAAGAAGAAGGACGCAGAGGCGGACCTCGCGGAGCGAGAGAAGGAGTTCAGGAAGTCCACCCTCCAGACGTACCGCGACAAGGCCACGAAGCAGGAGCAACGCTTTGAGGCCAAGCACGCCGCCGCCACCAAGCGGATCGCTGAGCTCGAGAAGGCCAACTCCAAGCTTGGGGTCCGCCTCCAGCGCGCCAAGGACGCCTATCGCCAGGCGGAGGACGCTCGCAAAACTGCCGTCATGGACCTGAACGCCCTTGTCAGGGACGTGGCGGAGCAGGTGGGCCCCGTGGCTGAGTAGGTGGTGGAGGCTGCGGACACCGCACATGCGGCTCGCGTGCTCACGAAGCAGTGGGAGTGCATGTTCCAGGCGCTGGTGGCCCGGGTCAACGAGCTCGCTGCCCAGCTTGGAGCGGAGGCGCCGCACGCTGAGGTCCGAGGCCGTGGCGACGTCGCCGTGTACCTGGTCTACTTCGACCAGCTCTTCAAGGCGCTCGAGAGCCCCGTTGCTGACCTCCGCGAGGTGATCGAGGTCGAGAGCCGCCAGCTCCTGGGGGTGGTCGTTGACCACATCTTCACCAACCTCAGTCTCCTCACGCCGGGCTTCGACCTCTCCACCGTGACCGAGGATCGCCAGGGCGACGATGTGTGGCGGGTCTCCAACTCCCTTCGCGAGCAGGTCGACACCTTCTACAACTGCTTCAAGCGCGCGGAGGTTGCTGCGGAGGAGAGCGAGGAGGAGGCCGCCCCTTCCGAGGCGGAGGAGGATGCTGCGGAGGAAGAGCATGACGGCGCGGACTACGCCTGAACCTGCTTATTGCGCCTTTGAGCGTTTGTATCTGAAACAGTTTTATGCTTAGAGACTATGCACTTTTGGGCATGTAACATATTCCTTAAGTAATCTATGCCAGCTTGTGTGCCCCTCGAGAGGCTCTTTTGTCTTATTTTCATGTCTATGGTTTCTTTGCGTCGCGAGGACCCGTCTCTTCGCGCTATGACTCCGCCACTGCGGTATGCTAGAGCAATGACTTAGCAAGGCTGGGGGAGTTTAACGCTTGGAGAGGTAAGAGCCCTGAGTCGCGATGCTCAAGTGCCCCCCTTTAGACGTGCGAGTAGTCCACGAAACACAAGGGAAAATGAAATCGCTCGAGGGACAGACGAATGCTTGTGGTGGGAAAAGTCTCTCGAGTCAAGGGTTCGGGACTTAGCTTCTCGAGGCTTTTGCCCTGCAGGGATTTTTTACCTGGCGAGGAGGTTCTCCTCAGGGGCTTTCCCTTGTTGCCTCTTCAGGCTTGCGGGGACACTTGTTCCCTGTAGATGTTAGAGAGGCGAACCCAAACGCTGGTACATGGTAGTGGGAACTCATGCGCGCTTATAGGTCTCCTCAGGCGTTCCTCGCGAGGAGAGTAAGTACCAAGGTCCTTTGTAGAGATGGCATGTTTGTGGGAGCTTGCCCTCCAGCCAGAGCTCGGATCCTTGGGTTTTGCAGTGCTACTGGTGTGTCATTTGACGCACTGACACCGTACTCAGTCCCCGCTCGTGAGGTGCGCATGGGGAAGATATAAGCGCACATTGAAAAGAAATATATGCGTGGAAATAAACTCACCACAAAAATATTACATAGCGGCGCCGTAGCGCAAAGTTCACTTAGGGACGAAATTGTCTCATTATGCTTAGACTTGCCAAGTTAATGTAATTAAACCATGTCGAGACTTGGGGACCACCAATTAGTGGCAGAGACTCTCAACGGCCTGAGGCGGCTCGTTACATGGAGAGCTCGGAGGGTTGACCCTCGAGAGAAACCTTTGGGGCTTGGAGGTTTAAGCTGTGAGCTTTTAACCTCTAGAGACAAAAAATGCTTGGAGGTGGAGCCGTAAGCTGCCTATTCAGCTAGTTGTCTTGACGTGACAATGATCACGGGCGTGACAATGATCACGGGTAGAACTTGCATAAGTGCATGATGTTCCACGGATTTTTGACGGGGATGACGTCTTGAATCTCGAGGCGAGCCGCGCCAGGCCTGGCGATGTGAGTGACCGTGTAGGGGCCTTCCCACATGGGTGACAGCTTGTGGAGGCTTTCCCTGGAGAGGATCTGCCTGAGGACGAGATCGCCTGTCTCCAAGGTGCGCGAGCACATGTTGCGGCTGAGGTAGCATTGCAGGTCCTGCTGGTATTTTGCCGCCCGGAGGGCGCCTCGGCGGCGTAATCCCTCGAGAAGCAGCAGGCCGTCATTGTGGAGGTCCTCTTGCTCGTCGTCGTTAAAGGCAAGGACAAGTGGGGATCCATGCTTGATCTCTGTAGGGAGGAGTGCTTTGGCTCCGTAGACGAGGGCAAACGGTGTTTCCCCCGTAGGCTTGGGCAGCGTGGTGCGGATGGACCAGAGCACCGAAGGGAGCTCGCTGATCCAGCCCTTGCCGTGGTCCTTGAGTATGTTGAAGGTCTTGGTCTTTAAGCCCTTGAGGACTTCTGCGTTTGCGCGCTCGGCTTGGCCATTGCTCTGTGGGTGAGCTACTGAGGCAAAGCATAGCTTGATGCCCAGTTTCTCGCAGTAAGCCCTGAAGATGCCGCTTGTGAATTGCGAGCCGTTGTCGGTGATTATGCGATTAGGCACTCCAAAGCGGTAGACCAGGCCTCTGATGAACTTCACCGCTGCGCCTGCTGGAATTATGCGCGTCGCCTCAACATCGGTCCACTTGGTGAACTTGTCGATGGCCACGAAGAGGTAGCGATAGCCCCCTTGCGCTGTTGGGAAAGGTCCCAAGATGTCCAGCCCCCAGACCGCGAATGGCCAGGAGAGCGGGATGGTTTGAAGTTCCAGCGCGGGTTGATGGATTTGCTTGGCGTGGAACTGGCAGGCTTCGCAAGCTTGAACGATGTGAACTGCATCCTGAAGTGCTTGCGGACAGTAGAAGCCACTCCTGAAGACCTTGCCTGCGAGGGTGCGGGCGCACGAGTGTTGGCCGCATTCCCTGCTGTGGATGTCCTTGATTAAGCTCTTTCCTTCTTCAGGAGGGACGCATTTGAGCGCGATGTCATTTGGGCGCTTGCGGTAGAGATCTCCCTCGAGGATGTGGTAGGATTTTGCCTGGCGAGCGATTCGCTCTGCTTTGACATCTTCCTCGGGGAGGATTCCCTTGGTGAGGTAGTCCTTGAGCTCAGTTATCCAGCATGTCTCTTGATACACCGCTGTGAGCAACAAGCGCTCCCCTGTCTAGGGGCCGCAATCGGGAGCCCCAGTTGTAGGTGGTCACGGGAGCACTTCGTCTGTGCTTGCGGGCATAGCCTCTTGAGGCTGCTTTATGGATGCTTTGACGAGTCTCTCTTCAAAGACGTCTGGCAGCTGAGCTTGCCTCGTTGATTTTCCTTCCTTGGGATGTGCATGAGCTCCATGCCCCTGAAGTGCTTCTCAAGCCTGCGGACCTCTTCGAGGTATGCGGCCATGTGGTCGTCCTTAGGTTTGTAGCTCTTGTTGGAGAAGTTGACGAGCAGCTGTGACGTGGGGCTGCCTTGCGGGTAGCCCACGATGATGCTACCTGGGCCGCGCCAAGGATGGAAAGGCCCACAGAAGGCCCACTCGGGGTACCACGTATCCTAGTCCAACTCGGTTAGGTCTTGTAACCTACCGTATCTGTACCAACCACCCGAGACCTGGCTACCTATAAATCCAGGAGGGTTGCCCGTCCTAGAGGACACGCTCATACCACCACAACAAACCCTAGCGAGATTGCAATCTCGCCATTGTAATCGCTACTCGCATCAATAACCAGACAAGCAGGAGTAGGGTGTTATCCTCCGGGAGCCTGAAACTGGGTAAACCTCGCTTGTCAAGCCGTCGTGATCACCTTGCACTCATCTCTCTCCCCATCAATCAACCCGGGGTGCATAACCCCGGGACTTGTCGAGTTAACACCTCGTCAATTGGCGCCGTCTGTGGGAAGTCCAACAAGTCCTAGGATCATGGTCGCACCGGCCCCATCCGCAATGAAGATCGGCGCATCCGCCATCAGGGAGTCGATCCGATTCGGCTCCTTCGAGTACGTCATCCACTCGCCAACCCATCAGTCGGTGTACGCCGATCTGGACAAAGGTATACACATCACCTTCGGCTCCATATTCTGCTGCATAGATAGTCGTGGCATACTCAGGTCTACGACTACTGCGCTACGCGCGACGGCGTCACCAAAATCGCCGACCATCGCGCCCGCTGGACCCGCGGAGATCGCATTTGCCGCACCCGCGGAGATCGCAACCGCTGGACCCGCAGAGATTGCATCTGCCGCACCCGCGGAGATCGCAACCGCTGGACCCGCGCAGATCGCATCTGCCGCACCCGCGGAGATCGCAACCGCTGGACCCGCAGAGATCGCATCTGCCGCACCCGCGGAGATCGCGACCGCCGGACCCGCTGAGATCGCATCTGCCGCACCCGCGGAGATCGCGACCGCCGAAACCGCGAAGATCGCATCTGCCGCACCCGCAGGGGTCGCGCCAGCTGCACCCGCGAAGAGGACATCTACATCGACCATCTCGGCAACGGCCGTGCGAATCGAGTCTGCTACACCAACCTCGGTCGTGTGGTCGATCAAGTCAAGACCCACCTCCACCGTCGCACCAGCGCGGGCGACCAGGGGCTCGCGTCCGACAGCCATGTCGCGCGCGCCCTCGCCTTCGTGGAGATCCCAGGTCTACCCCAAGCCGATCGCACTCGCCCCGGCGAGCGTGAGCACATGGACAATCGCGAAGAGACGCGACAGCGGGTGCGCCGCGCGCCACGTTGCGGCAATTTTCGACCCCGAGCAAGAAGCGGGCGACAGAAGCAGCAGTGGCAGCACCAACTCTCCAATTCATGCCTACCCCAAGCAAGTCTTCATGGCCGCCACAGCACCGCATGACGACGAAGACGAACCGGCATACCCACTGGAGGTGGACATGCCGGACCAGACGAAACTTGTCATCACGCGGGACATGGCGATCCAAGCCATGAAGCACGTGGACGAAGGCACGTTCCCGCCACCTAACGCACCTCGAGAAGACCACCTGGCGGTCCAGTACCTGCTACGCAAGGAAGGCGAACGAATTCGCGCCGAAAAAGCCGAACTTCTCAGGCGCAAAAGAGACGCGGATGCATCGAGTGCCAGGCGAGCCGCCCTCTCCTTCACATCCTCCACAGAGGTGAACCAGGGAGCACGGCGAACCAGAGCCCGTGTCCCCCACATGGCAGAAGCTGATCGAACAAGGCTCACGCGTAATCTCGACTCGTCCTTCGTCACCGAAGATGAAAACGGGATACCCGTCCCAAAGACGGCGAATGCCGCCCTGATATCAGTCGAGACATACCTCCGGCTCACGCAGCCACCGGAGGGAGACGCGCGCTCCCTTCTCCACAAGCCACAAATTGCCTCCATAAGGGCAATCGAGGAAGCTCTGGCGGCCAAGGGGCCAAGCAACAGAGCGACTGAACCAACGACGTCGGGCATCCCAGCGGCGCAGCGACAGGCAGTCAAGGACCTCCGGGACGTCCTGACACAGAAGACGGTGGACCGCAGCCGCAAGGAGCGTTCGGCTAGCGTGGCGCACGCGAACGACCACGCCGACCGCGACTTCGAGCCGTGTGGCGCAGCATGCTTTAGCTTCAACATCCGCGACACCCGCATGCCTAAAGGCTTCAAGTTGACGGCTGGCACACCAAAATACGACGGGAAGCAAGACCCAAAGCTATGGCTCGAGGACTACCTCAGCGCTTGCACCTGTCAAGGTGGAACGTCAACTACAGCAATGCAGTACATCCAGCTCATGCTGACAGATTCGGCACGCGGGTGGCTCACAAGCCAACCCAAAGACTCTTTCCGAACATGGGAGGAATTCCGGGATAACTTCATCAAGAGTTTCTCAGGAACATTCGCCAGGCCGACGACCTACATCGAGTTGCAGGCCTGCAAGCAAGGGAAGGATGAGTCGCTCCGCTCTTACATCCAGAGGTGGACACTCCTCCGCAATACCATGGAACCCGTATCAGAGGATCGAGTGATGGACGCCTTCATGCATGGCGTCGCTCGCCGCGACCTCCGGGAGGAATTCGGTAGGCTCCAGCCGAAGACCACAATAGAACTCATGAAGACAGCCAACCAATGGGCCGAAGGAGAGGACTATGTCCGCGAAACTTCTCCCAAAAAGGAAGGCGAAACAAGCAACTGGCGCGAGGCACGTCAAAAGAAGAAGGCACGTTACACCCATGATTCAATCGAATTAGTAGCGGCAGGGTACGAAACCCCCCGCGAGGACAAGCGTGACAGCAGCCGACAATACGAGCAAAGTCGACAGCCCAGCTCGAGTCAGTACAACCGTGGCAGGAGCAGCATCGACCACAATGATGGAAGTCAGAAGCGCGAGTGGAAGCGCCCGTTGACCCCAGCAGAGGAACTGATGCAACCTTGTAAGCATCACTCGTTCCGCAACCCGGCAACAGGAAAGTGGGGTTCAAACCACCTGTTGAAGGATTGCCGCAAAGCAAGAACGATCTACCATGCCATGCAGCAAATCATCGCCCCGGTGCAGGCCATACAAGCGGCACCACAGCTAGCCATCCAGGCAGCACCCGCAAACAACAATCAAGTGCAGGCGGCAGGAGCGTTCCCCCATCCGCAGCAGCAGCAACAAGGTCCGTCGGCAGCAGCCGACACGTACCCAGCCGCACGGGGACAGCTGGACATGATCCAGAAGGGACCCCCGTCGAACAGGAGGCAGAAAATCATCACACGCCAAGTACTTCAAGCCATCCACAGCCCGCGCGCGGTTCCAGACTACCTGCGCGGGTCGGAGACACCAATCACATTTTCCAGGGCAGATCACCCAGCGGAGGTAGTCCGACCCGGGCACGCCGCACTCGTGATTGAGGCCTTGATCGGCGACTACAGCCTGAAGAAGGTATTCCTGGATGGAGGCAGCGGCATCAACATCATATTCGCCGATACCCTCAGACGAATGAACAGGTCGACAGAGAAATTGCCGGAATCGGAGACCACCTTCCACGGCATAGTACCAGGCAAGCAATCACGCCCATGGGAACAATCACACTCGACGTCATCCTCGGCACACCCGAGCACTTCAGGAAGGAATCGATAGACTTTGAGGTCGTCGACTGGAAGTCACAATACCACGCCATCCTCGGACGCCCAAGCTTTGCAAGGTTCATGGCAGTACCCCACTACGCCTACCTGATGATAAAGTTACCCGGGCCGAAAGGAGTGATCACCGTCCGCGGCGACTTCGGGCTCTCCAACAGCTGCGACCGCGAATTCGCCAAGATCTCCGAGTTCTTCGGCGTCGAAGAGCACTTCAAGGCCATATCAGCTGACAACGACAAGAACATCTTCCCGGCTCGCAAGAAGCCTGCCAAAGACGCAGCGTTCAACACGAATGACGACACTGTCAACCACCAAGTCCATCCGACTGGCAGCGGAAAGACGGTCAAGGTCTCCTCGAGTCTGACCCCCGCATAGGAAGGCGCGCTCGTCGAGTTCCTGCGTGAGAACTGGAAAATCTTTGCATGCCAACCTTCTGACATGCCAGGGATACCCAGGGAACTCGCCGAGCACTCTCTGAAAGTCCACAAGGACGCAAGACCAGTCAAGCAATCCATGCGACGCTTCTCAGGACCCAAACGAGACGCGATCACCATGGAGGTCGACAGATTACTACACGCCAAGTTCATCCGAGAGATCAAGGACTCGGACTGGGTCGCCAACCCGGTTCTAGTTGAGAAAAAGAAGACGAAGAAACTGCGCATGTGCGTTGACTTCACCGCAGTCAACAAATGCTACCCCAAGGACCACTTCCCGCTCCCGCGGATAGACCAGATCATCGACTCGACTGCAGGTTGCGAACGCCTATCTTTTCTGGATGCCTACTCAGGTTACCAGCAGATCAGGCTGAAAGTCGAGGACAAAGAAAAGACAGCCTTTATCACACCCGACGGCGTTTTTTGTTACCAGACGATGTCGTTCGGGTTAAAGAACGCAGGTGCCACATACCAGCGGACAATGCAAGCATGCCTCAAGGGGCTAATCGGGCAAATCGTCCAAGTCTATGTCGACGACATCGTCGTCACTACCCGAAAGGAGGATACCCTAGTCGACGACCTCCGCAAGGTCTTCGCCGCACTGGACGTATATCAAATCAAGCTCAATCCAGAGAAGTGCGTGTTCGGCGTACCAGCCGGAGAGCTACTAGGGTACCTTGTATCCGCAAGAGGAATCGAAGCAAACCCCGAGAAGGTGCAGAACATACTCACAATGCCAGCACCAACCAAGCTCAGGGAGGTGCAACGATTAGCTGGCCGAGTCGCAGCTCTCAACCGGTTCATTAGTAAGTTGGGAGAGAAAGCCTTACCTTTCTACCAACTGATGAAGAAGGCAGACAAGTTCGAGTGGACACAAGAGGCGCAGGACGCGTTCGACCATCTCAAGAAAACACTGACAACTTCTCCAGTCCTCGTGGCACCACTGGAAAATGAGCCGCTATACCTATACGTCTCAGCAACGAACAGGGTGGTAAGCACGGTGCTCGTAGTCGAACGCGAAGAAGAAGGGCACAGTCACCCGGTGCAGAGGCCCGTCTACTACCTCAGCGAAGTACTCACCTTGTCCAAGCAGAACTACCCTCATTACCAGAAGCTGGCATACGGAGTCTTCGTGACCTCCAGGAAGGTCGTCCACTACTTCTCCGAGCACCCGATCACGGTGGTAAGCTCCTCTGGACTAGCAGACATTCTCACAAACCAGCGCGCGACAGGACGAGTCGCCAAGTGGGTTGTCGAACTAGGACCATGGGGGCTGAAGTATGCTCACCCGAAGTCCATCAAGGCCCAAGTTCTCCCAGAAATCACCACCGAGTGGATAGAAGCCCAGCTACCAAATGTCCCCGACCTGTCCAACGCATGGACAATGTACTTTGATGGCTCCAAGAAATTCAAGTCAGCCGGGGCAGGAGTCGTGCTCATCTCCCCCAAAGGCGACAAGCTCAAGTATGTCCTACAGATGGACTTTCCGACGCCGTCCAACGACGAAGCCGAGTACGAGGCCCTGATCCACGGCATGCGGATGGCCAAGAACTGCGGTGCCACGCACCTCATGATCTATGGCGACTCCTACCTGGTGGTACAGCAAACCATGAAGTCCTGCGACGCCATCGCTGACAACATGATCGCCTACAGAGACCTCTACAATCAGTGGGAAGGCAACTTCGACGGCTGCGAGCTGCGCCACATTGGACGTGAAAGCAACGAGGAAGCCGACGTCCTCGCCAACATGGGTTCAGACAGGGTGCCAGTCCCACCCGGCGTCTTCCTCGAGTGCATCACGCAGAGATCCATCAAGACACAGAGTACAGCAAGCACTGCAACAACAAAAGGCGATGTCAACCCGCCAAGCCAAGACAAGGTCCCCATGGAGGTCATGCTAGTCGAAGCCACATGGACAGGACCGTACCTAGCATACATACTACATCAGAAGCTGCCAGCCGATCCAGTCGAAGCAAAGCGCATCATCAGACGCTCCAAAAGTTTCACCGTCATCAACGGAGAACTCTACAAAAGAAGCATCTCAGGAATCCTGCAAAGGTGCATAGATCCAGTCGACGGCCAAGCCATCTTACTCGACATCCACGCGGGTATCTGCGGGCATCACGCCAGCAGTCGGGCACTGGTGGCCAAGGCGCTACGCGCCGGGTTCTACTGGCTGACAGCCATGCAGGACGCCGAGGAGCTGGTGAAGAAATGCACAGGGTGCCAGGAATTTGCCAACAAGCCGCACGCCCCAGCATCTGAACTCAAGACAATACCATTAGCCTGGCCCTTTTCCCAATGGGGTCTGGACATGGTGGGCCCGCTGAAGAAATCCTCACCCGGAGGTCACACTCACCTCCTGGTTGCAGTCGATAAGTTCACAAAGTGGATCGAAGCCGTGCCCATCACAAGTTCGACTGCATCCACAGCGGTCAACTTCATCAGGTCAATCATCTTCAGATTTGGGGTACCAAACGGGATCATCACAGACAACGGCTCGAACTTCACAGCCGAAGAATTCAAGGACTTTTGCTCAGAGCAGGGAATCAAACTCAACTACGCGTCTGTCTCGCACCCGCAGTCCAACGGACAAGTGGAGAAAGCCAACGGCCTCGTCTACAGCGGCATCAAGAAACGACTGCGCGTGCCCCTAAAACGCGCAGCAGGCGCATGGGTGGAAGAACTGCCATCGGTCCTCTAGAGTCTGCGAACAACGCCGAATAGATCCACACAGTACACTCCATTCTTCATGGTGTACGGTGCAGAAGCGGTCCTCCCCTGCGACATCAAGTTCAACGCACCGAGAGTAGTCGCCTACGACGAGTCGGAAGCAGAGGAGGCACTCGAAGACAGCAGAGACACCCTGGATGAAGCGCGCGACATCACCCTGGCACGGTCAGCCGTGTATCAGCAGGACCTGCGAAATTATCACACTCGGAGGCTGCGACCAAGAGCATTCGTGGCAGGCGACCTGGTTCTTCGACTCAAGCAAAAGAAGGCGCACAAGCTCGCTTCCCCATGGGAGGGCCCGTACATCGTAACAGAAGCAATAGGCAATGGAGCCTACCGCTTAAAGGACTCGAAGACAGGAGCAGACTGCAGCAACCCGTGGAACGTAGCACAACTCCGCCGGTTCTACGCCTAGTTCAAAAAACCATTGTACAAGAAAACCAGCGCGGCCTGTAGGCCGGCGAGCCTAGAGCGATGGCGGCCTGTAGGCCGGCGAGAAAACCCTCGTATTCAGCAATGTTGTTGGAGAACTTGTCGATCACGAACCACAACTGGACCGCATAATATAGTTTGTCACCCTTGGGCGAGATCAGGGTGATGCCAGCCCCACCATTGCGGCAGGCGAAAGCTCCGTCAAACTTCATGGTCCAGTGGCTGGGCATTTTCTGTCCAGAGGGCTCTGGCTCTTCTCCTAGCGGCTCTTCAGGGGTTGGGTCAGTCCATTCGGCGACAAAGTCAGCCAGCGCTATTGCTTTGATTACTCTCGTGGTATCGAAGTGCAAGTTGAATGGCTGTAGCTCTATGCTCCATCCTGCGACACGGTCTGGGGCGTTAGGGTTGCGCAGGATCTGCTCCAGGGGAAAAGAGGTGACCACCGTGATGGAGTGTCCCTGGAAGTAGTGTCTCAGCTTCCTTGAGGCGATGAGGAGCACAATGAGGAGCTTATGCTGCATTGTGTACTATTACCGAGCATCCCGCAGTACCGTATTGATGAAGTAGACAGGATGCTCGACAAGGGTAGTCAGTTTAGGCGCAACGTTGTCTGCCTGGGGAGGCTCTTCAGGGCCCTCAAGGGGGTTGGCCTATCGAGGCTCTTCAGGATCCTTGGCGAGATCAGGACTTGGGGCAGGCTCAGCTTGTGGCTCTGGGCCTGGCGCTGGATTTGTGGAGCCTGTCCCTTTGTCGAGCTCTTCGTCAGGCGGTTTTGGCTTTGGAGTGGTTGCAGTCTTCTTGTGGAGGACTCGTTCTTCCCTTTCTACCACCAGGACGGCACTGGCGGTCTGTGGAGTGGCTGATACATACAGCTTCAGATGCTCGCCTGTCCTTGGGGCAACCATGACTGGTGGGCTGGCCAAGTACCTCTTCAAGTCCTCAAAGGCTTTTTCTGCTTCAGGCGTCCACTTGATGCTGCGGAGGGCAGGGACTGCGGTGGCCTTGCGCTTGGGCTCCTCCTTCTTCTTGTGGCTCTTGGACCCCTCGCCAGGGTCATCTCCCCGCGAGCACATCTTGACGAAGAGGAGTCCCTCTTCAGCCTTGGCGCACTTGTCCGCCAGATCGAACAGCTTCACCACAGAGGTGAGCTTGTCGTGGATGCCTAGCTTCTCGAGCATCCTGCCGTTCGTGACGCCCTCGCGGAAGGCAGCGATGACCTGGGTGTCAGGGATGTTTGGAATCTTGTTCCGCACCTGGCTGAAGCGCTGGATGTACTTCCGGAGGGTCTCGTCCTCTTCTGCACCACCGCGCGCAAGTCATTATGGGTGAGCGCACGCTCGTACATGCCCTTGAAGTTGGCGACAAACTGATTGCAGAGCTCTTCCCATGTGCCCACAGAGTCCTCAGGGAGGTTCAGGAGCCACGACAGTGCGGAGTCGCGAAGCGCGTGGGAGAACCAGTTGGCCATGACCTTGTCGTCTCCTCCCGCAGCTTTGATGGAGGTGGTGTAGAGCTGCAGGAACTCAACGGGTTTGCTAGAGCCATCGTAGCCCTTGGGGAGGGTTGGCCTGAACTTCTAGAGCCAGACCACGCGACGCAGGGAGTGGGTGAACGCCATGCAGCCAGAGGCGTACGTGGCGACCCCGTGGTGCAGAGATGCGCGGTTCTGCTGGCCCGCCTAGCCAATCTCCTCCACGAGGCGGTTCTAGCGGTCCCGCTGGCGTTCCATCCCCACGCGCGCGTCTGGCGCGGTGCGCTGCACGATATGGCCGTCGCGCGGCGAGGAGGCGTGTGAAGCGCCTCTCCGTGTCACGGTCGGAGCAGGTCCTGGAGGTGGCGGAGGCGCGTCATGCGCAGCCGTGCCCGCAAGGGAGTGGTGCACAATCGACCGCGACGGAGCTGGGCGAGTGGTGGTGATGCCGACGAGGTGGTTGAAGCGTTCCAAGCACTGCTCGTGAGCCTTAGCCGTTGGCCGGTAGCGGAGAAGTTCTTACGCCATGAGCAGGGCCGTGTGCTGAGCGGGATCCGCGCGTCCCTGGGAGGAGGCGCTCTGGTGCTGCGTCCTGCACGAGGACTCCGTGTCGGCCTGCTACTCGGGGTGCTCATCCCCGTTGTGCTCGGGCTCGCTGTCGGGGTGCTCCACGTCTGGCTCGGTGTTGGCGTGCTGCTCACGGCGGGGGCGACCCCGTCGTCCACGGGTGGCGGTGGCGCCTGGCGTGGCGGTGGCTCCTTCAGGTGCGCGCCTGCTGGCGCGGGCGGCGCATGTGTCCGTCATGGCGCGGAGGCGGCTCGAAGGTCGTTGACGCGCCTCAATCCCCTACCTGGCGCGCCAAATGTTGGAGAGTGACTCCCAAGGAACAGGGATAGTCACACCCTGAAGACTAGTTCGAAGGGGATTGAACACGGAGGTCAAACAACCCTCGAGAGACACGACGATGGTGCTCGCCGGGCCTAGAGAGGGACAATAACGACAGAGATGAACGCCGGCCCGTACCCAGGTTCATGGCCCTCAGGAGGGGGTAACACTGCTACTCCTGCTTGTCTGAATTTTACTGCAGAGGTTACAGTACAACGAGCTTGCCGAGGGCTCTCTTGAGGAAGTTTGGTGCTTGGAGAGGGACACATTGGTTGTCTTCCTCCTCGAGCAGTTGGCTATCCTACTCGCTTGGCTAGGGTTCCAAGGGTTCAGTAAGCAACCAGCCGATCACCTTCTATGGTGGAGCTCCTACTCCTTTTATAGGCGCCTCGGGCCTCTTCCTTGTGATGCGCTGTAACATCCCAAAATTTGCTAAAATTTAAAACTTTGCATTCATGCATCATTCATCATTTAGGCATAACATTACATCACATAAGTACAAAATAAAATTTTCAATTATAAGTTTAAATAATTTATAATTTCATAAAGTGTGTATTTAAACTTCGTTAATAAATATAATTTTCCCAAATTATTTAATGGGCAAGTATAATGCTAAAAAGTTCTAATTTTAATAACCTTTCCAAAACATATTTTTATGAATTTTTCTGAAATGTTTTGAATAGGTTTGAAAATAATTTTGGAAATCAATTTTGAAAATATTTTTTATTTTTTATTTAAAAGAATAGGAGTTCGGGCCGGCCCATACGCTAGCTGCCGCGCGCGCGTGAGCTAACGGCCCATCAGCCCGCTCCAGCCACGCTCCTCTCCTCTCCCTCGTTGACAGGTGGGCCCCACCTGTCAGCCGTCTTCAACCTCCATCCGGAGATCGCGCCGGAGATGGAGTCCGCGACGGAGTCATTCTCGCGGCCGTTTCTCGCCGCAATTAGCTCCCCTACCCCTCCTATTTATCCCCCTCGAAGCCGCCTCCAAACCCCCCCCCCCAAACCCTAACTACCCCGCCGACGGGCTGCTCTGAAATCGGGCCGCCACCGCCGCCATTGCCGCCGGGAGATTCACGATCTTGGTAAGAGTCGAGCCCTCGTGCGCCTCCGAGCCTTCCCCTCGCTTCCCCATCTCCTTGCGCACCCGTTGAGCCCCCTCGCGTGTTTTCTTGCGCAGCCGAACGCCGTATCCGTCCGCGACCAGAGACCGCCGCCGCCGTCCACTGCTCCGATGAGGAAAGGGGAAGAACTCCGACGCCGCCACCGCGCCATCGACCTCGCCTCCCCCTCCGCTTCATTTTGGTAAGAGCCGATCCTCCCGGGGATTCGTAGAACGCCGGGAAACGTCGTAGCCGACGCGCCGCCGCCGCGGGCGCCATCGCCGGCGAGCGCTCCGGCGACCCGCGCGCCGCTCGCCTTGGCCCGCGTATTGTGGGCCGTTGGATCTAGATCCAACGAATCTAGATCGGAATGATCTCGCGCGTCCGTTTCTATTTAGATCGGACGGCTCGCGTCCGCGATCCGCGCGAATCGGTCCGAGCCAATCAGCGATCACCACGTAGCCCTTCCTTTATTCATTTTCGCAGGAATTTTATAAATAAAACAGAAAACATGCAAAACTTAGAAAATTCATAACTTTTGATCTATAAGTTCAAATTTGATAAATTTTATATCCACGGATAGCCCTGCTAGTGTAGTTTATTTCTACATCATTTATTTTTCCGTTTGATATTTTACAATTTATGTAATTATCCGAGGAGTATTTCGGCTATTAAACCCATAACTTAAATAATAAAAATGTTTTTTCAAATAAATTTAATTTTTTTAGTGTTGGGTTATTGCCCTCTGTCCAGAAATATTAATATGTGTCTTATTTGAAAACTTTCATAAAACAATAAAAGTTGTAGTTGTAGAATTCAAGTTTTTGCTAGATTGTTTTCAGTTATTTAATTGATAAGTAAAATAAGAAATTCCTAGAAATTGCATATCATACATTTAATAACAGAAGATATAAATCATTAACAAGTGGGTCTAGTTATACTCACGACATATCATGCATGCATACATATTTATGTTTGGTGTTGTGTAATATTGTGTGGATATTTATTTTATGTATTGTTTGTGCTAGATTGTGAAGAAAAGGAAGGACTTGCTTGTGATTGTTATTCTTGCTGTGCTTGCTCCTCCTACTAACAAGGCAAGTGACTTCATGAAATACCTACTATTTTTATTCTGTTGCATTTCTAGTATTTTTAAGCAGTATTTGCAAAGTAGTATGCATGATAGGTTTTTGGGAGATTTGTAGTATGCTATGCAAACCTGTTAGGTTAACCCTTAGAAATTCCAGTTAGACCCCTATTATAATTTAGTGGAAATACATGCTGCAAAAATGATTGTTTTATGGTTGATGTGATAAGAGAAAATTTCCACTAAATTAATTTAATGTCTGTGTGGATTGGTTCGATCGAGGAGGTTTCAAGTTGAGTGGCTACTCAGGGCCAAGTTACATGGCTGTCTTCGCCCAAGATAGTTTTTTCTTACTTGGGGCCATGATATGTGGTGTTAACCTGAGTATGCACACTTGTGGATGGCCACCCAGGGCTATGAGATTTAAGTTTACACTGAGTTTAGTTGCTTATCGTGCAACCATTGGTCAATATGGGCTCTGTGTTGATGGAGTAAGTTGATGTGAACCTGGGTCAAGAGATTGATGGTGGTAGGGTTGATAGGATGGTGGTAATCTCTTAGTATGATCATGTGAAAGCAACTTCTGAAAAGTCTCGTCTTGATCTTCTCCTTTTCCTTCTCACTAAATGAGTGTAGAGGATAGTTTGGGTTTATTGAGTCTAATGGTGAAAGTGCACACACTCTCGAGAGTTAAAACCTAAGATCTTAGCCGTGTCCCCGGCACCGGACAATTTGAGTGACTACACAAGGTTGTCTGCTGAAAATCTCTTCATCCCAATCTCTTAATAAAACTTTGATGGGTGAACATGGGTAGGAGACATGGATTTGTCTCGAGTTGTCTCATAAAGAGAAGATATTGTTTCAAAAAGTTGTTTACCAAAAAGTAGGAGAAAACTTGCTTTGCGCAATAGCCTTGAGCTCCACCAGCCAAATAAGCATATAGATATAGCTTAGTAGAATATTAGCATTTAAAAGTCACTTGCCACCACAATTCAATTGTGTTGACCCTTTATAGCTGGGCTGCAACTAAACCTTGCAGATTGTTCGAATGAGAAGTAAGGGGCCGTCTCGAGCTACAACCAACATGATTGCCAGTGGCTTCATGGAGATGATGTAGCTCCATGATTATCTTTAGAATTGCGTATGAACTCTGAAATAATTTGTGAACTATTTATTTATTTAGCTAGCGCTTTCAGCTATGCAAAGTTGTAAGGAATATTGTTTTTGGATCATTCGTTCTCGGTTGTAATAAATTTGACATTGTACTGTGATATTACATCTTATTGGAAAATGCGAGACTTATGTGATCCAAGTCTTCCGCACTATTCATATGTGCCATTGCTTTCTTAAGCAAGGGCACTACAGATGGTATCAGAGCACGAATGTTGCCTGTAGGCTCGAAACCCCTAGGATTGGATACAAACCCAAAAGTAAATATTTTAAATCAATAAATTTCGAATTTGAAAATTTATTCGGACTTTTCCTTTCTTATAATATTTTCCTTGCCTTGTACATTCTTAACTTATTCTTTTCATCTGATTAATTCTTTCCTCTTCAAATTTTTTGTAAATGAAGGACTTCACTCGTGAGATATCCCCGCAGAAAGGAGACCTGTACTACTTTAGTGACCAGCTCCTTAATATTTCCAAGACTTTGAGGTTGATGCCGCCAGTCTTCAGGGGCAAAGAAATATGTCTGAGGATTATCCTGAAGGTCGCTGGAAGATCGAGGCAGAAGTTCTCCCTCGTCTTGATCCACCTGGATCGCAGCCGATCCGTTTCCGGTCTAGGTACCCCAACTGGAAGAATGGAGTGGAGATGGCAATGCTGGAAACCTTGTCCCGCATCATTGAGCAGTTCTATGACGAGATCAAGCCCAACTCCGTCTTTCATCACTTTGCCAGGAGGGATAGCATTGGACAACCCGTTCAACCCCCACTTAGGGTTCTGAACGAGAAGCATCACGGAGATCTCGGAGCTCATTGCCATAATCTGGATATACTTCTGGGTACAGAGATTTTCTACATGGCTGATTTAAGGCGTGTTCATCGTTACGTTAAAAGAAGCTTAGAGGAAGAGAAGGATATCCTTTGTGAAGAAAATCAGCAGCTGAGTAAGGAGAACAAGAAGCTTGAAGCCAAGATTGAGCTGCAAGATGATAGGATTGCGCAGAAGGATGCCCACATTCTGGCCGTGCAAGCGCAGTGTGCTCATTTGTGTGAGCAACTAAACCAAATGGAACTCCAGGCAAAGAAGAACCTTCCTCCTGACGTCCCAGAGCCCCTATTGATAACATACCCCGAAGAGGACACTCCCAAGGAAGCCACGGGTGGCAAGAAGCACAAGTGCGGGAACACCCGCAATTATATAAGGAGTTTCAAACTTTGATTAGAGAGACCACCAGTTATCCTTACCTTGTGAGTATTTTTCCCTATCGTGTCGAAGTTGTATTGACCTACCAAATTGTGGTGAGGCAGTACGTTGAACCCATGTTCTCTCTTGGTATTCAAAATCTCTAATTTTCGAATTTATAAAATATTTTGAGTGTGTTTATTGGTTGTTGTTTGTTGTGCTTCTGTTATGTGTAATGTTGTGCATGTGCAGATTTTCCTCTGTAGTCTCTTTCTATCTATACTTACCTATGCTCAAACCATACAGATGTCTCCCCGTCGTGATCTTGATAACAACAACAATGCCAACGAAATGATGCAACAAATGATGGCAGCTCAGACACAGTTAATGACCATGATGGCTCAGTTCATGGCAAACCAGAACAATCCGCCACCACCCCCACCGCCGCCACCACCACCACCCCCTCCCCAAATTGATCGCCTTGCTAGGTTCTTGAGGCTCTGTAACATCCCAAATTTCTCAAAAATTAAAAACTTTGCATTCATGCATCATGCATCATAAAAGTATGGCATTGAGAACACATAAGGAGTAAATTAAATTTTAATTATAAGGTTAAATAAAATTGTTTTCATTAAAAAGGTCTATTTGAACTCCTTATACAAATCTGTATTTTATTATTTTATTTATTTAGCAAAATGATATCAAAAAGTTATAAATTAAATTAGCTTTTCAAAACATATTTTTATGAATTTTTCTGAAATGTTTTGATAAGTTTTAAAAATCAAATTTGAATTAAATGTTTGAAAACAGAAAATGTTTTGTTAAAAAAAAAGGAGGAGAGAGGATCAGCCCGACCCAATCTGGGCCGAAGCCCACTTCGTTCCCTCCGCTATCCGCCGCGCGCGCAGCGCTGAGGCCCACGCCGCAGCCCATCTCCCTCCTCTCGGTCGCTGACAGACGGGGCCCACTCGTCATCTCCTCCGTCGTGAAGAACACGAAGTCTACCGAACCCTATATCGAATCGGATCGAAATCCGTTGGGAAAATCGCGAGGAAATCGCTCCCCCACGTCCCCATATAAACCCCCCTCTCTGCCGCCTCCTCCCGAACCCCAGAACCCTAGAAGATAGCCTCCAGGCCGCTCAGAAACTGCCCGCCGCCGTCCGCCATTGCCGCCGCCAAAACCTTCGATCTCCGGTGAGTGCAGAGCTCCTCGAATCCTCCCGCGTATCTCTTCCGACTCCCAGTTAACGCGCGCACGTCCTTGACATCTTCCCTGCTGTTCTTTTGCTCCAGATCGTCGCGTCCGTGATCGGCCGAAGTAAACCGCCGCCGTCTCCATCTCCGGCGAGCTTTAGGAGGAGAAGGGAAGCCCGCCGAAGACCCCTGTCGCGCCAACCGCTCCGCCTCGACCTCCCCTTCGTTGCGGTACGTTCCGTTCTTGCTCGCACATCGTAGATCGCCGGAAACGACTATGCCGACGATGGCGCCGCCGCGGAAACGAGTGCGCCGGCGAACCGCGCCGCCCGATCCACCCCCTTCTGATCCTGGCCGTCGGATCTAGATCCAATGTATCTAGATCGGGTGGATCTGGAGCGTGCGATTTAAATTAGATCGGACGGTTCGCGTACGCGATCCGCGCCGAACCGGTATCGGCCAATCAGCGAGCGCCGCGTGGCATATTGATTTTCTATTTTCGCAGAGAAATTGTTTTAAAAACAGAAAATAACACAAAGTTACAAAATTCATAACTTTTGTTCTGTTCATCCAAATTTAATGAATTTTATATCCACGTGAAGCTCTGCTCGTGTAGTTTAATATGGTTTCATTAGTTTATCCTTTTAGTGTATATTAAATTGCGGATTTTAGTTGTTTATCTTTCGGATGATTAAATCTATAATTTAATTAATAAAATTTCTTTCCAAATAAATCCAATTGTTTTAGAGATTTATTAATGCCCTCTGTCCAGAGAGTGCAATCTGAGATTTATTTGAAACTTCTCATAATATAATTAAGGAAATTGGTTTTAGAACTTAAAACTACTTTTATGCTCAATAATTTAAATGATTAAATAAAATAGTAAAATATGGATCATTGTAATTCATGCATGAATAACAGAGAAATTAAAATAGTAAGTATTTGGTCTTGTTAAGTTCATTGCATATTAAGCATGCATACATATTTTTGTATTGATATTTTAAGTGTTATGCTTGTGTGTTTATTTAGTTTTATTGTTTGTCTCTAGAATGTGAAGAGGAGGAAGGTCCTTGTGATTGTTATTCTTGCTGTGCTTGTTCCCTTTGCTACCAAGGCAAGTGACATTCATAATCCATCCTATGTTTTCTATATGCATTATTAGTAGATTTTTGAGTAGTATGCATGATAGGGAAATTGGAACTATTTTATAATGCCAAGTTAGTTTACACTTTGAAATATCCTAGTAGTGTGTAGCTATCCCTCCTCATGCAGCCATCAAAAGTTTTATTAGGTGCTTAGCTATGCTATAAAGGAATTTACTTATCATGTTATAGAATTATTGCTAAGTGTTAAAATCTTGAATGCACTTCTGGGTGGAATTGGTTGTTTGGTTTATGTTGAGTGGCTTTTGGGACCATGCTTGTGGTTGTCTTTGCCTAGGATGAATTTCTATTCTACTTAGGGCCATGAGTATGGTGGTTGTCACCCAGAAGTACACTTGTGGACGGCCACCCAGGAACAAAGAGATTACTAAGTCCCTCCAAGTTTAGAAGCTTTCCGTGCAGCCTTCTGACAATGGGCTCTGTCTAGAACTACTAAGTTGTGAGAGTGCAACCTGTCAGCTTGACAAGCAGATGTAGAGTTGATAGGTGGAACGGGTCTTGCTAGTATGGTTGCATTCTTCTTCTGAAAGTTCTTGTCTCAATTCTCTCCTTTCCATAATACACTCCGCGTGTATAGGATTTCTCGGACAAATTGAGTCTTAAGGTGAAAGTGCACAACCTCTGCAGAGTCGACAAACTGAGTACTCAGCCGTGTCCCCAGTGATGGACAACTTCGAGCAACTGGACAAGGATGGACGGAAGAATCTCAACATGGTTTTCGTAAAGTAAAATTTGACTAAGGAAAGAATTAATGGTGCACTTGGGCTTCATCCCTTGGTGCCAAGTCTTTGAGATACAAAAGTGTTTTACAAAAGATAGGAGAAAACTGGCTTTCTGCAAAATAGCCTACAAACTCCACCAAGCCAAATATGCATATAGAATTAGACTTGTCATAATTTTTCCACCATAGTCACTTGCCAATACTTCATTGTATTGACCTCCTACGGGGGCTGCATATTCAAATGTGCAGGTAATTCTGATGAGGAGTAAGTTTGGACTCGATTCTACACCCAACATGTCTGCTTGTGGCGTATGCTAGAAGAGGAGGCCCATTGCTTTTATTTTCGTTGTGAACTCTGAGTATTTTAGCTAGTCTTCATGACTATGCACCTTGTAATAAGGCTATACTTGGCTATTTTTGGATCTCGATGTAGTATTTTGATACTTATGCAATGACACTATATATTTGTACTGTGGTGCTGGCAGTGATCCACGGACTAGCACATAACACAGATTTTCCATCTTTATTTAAAAGATGGGGCGCTACAAAATGGTATCAGAGCTAAAGTGTTGCTTGTAGGTTCGAGCCCTTAGGATTGGTTAAGCCTCTTTTGATCATAATATTACCATCTTTGAAGTATGTTGGATCCTAGCGGCATAGTGGGATGAAGCGGCCCGGGACTAACCTTACATGTCCACGTACATGAGACCTGTTCCACAATTATAAGTGGCTGGCCGGGTGTCTGTCTCTCTCACTATAGTGAATATCCGACTTACAAAAGAGTTGATAATAGTGTTGATCACCTGTTAGAAAAGAACTTCTAAGTACTTAAGTACACCACAATTAGTATATCTTACCTTTGTCTTGTTTTAATAAACTCTACCTTTATCACTTAAGGATGTCGTTCTTCATGTATCAAACCGCGGAGGACTTCAAGGACATGCGCTTTGGAAGATATCTTCTAGAGTTGGTAGAACTGTTGGCACTTCCAACACCCATCATCAAGGCAAGCCAGCTGAAGCACTTCAACAAAGAAGACTTATGGGGAATTCGTCTTTACCAACAAGGCCGCCAGACTGAACCCCCAAGACCGAAGACATCCAGTACAAGTCGATTAGTGACTCCTTGGAGAAAGGGCTGAATCTCGTCACGCAGGAGCTAATAGGACGTCTTTGCTTGCAATACCAAGAAGAGTTAAAAGACCACTACTTTGCTCACCTTGGCCAACGTGACGAACATGGGATTCCTTACTGTGTTAGCGAGGAAGACAAAAACAAACCAGAACCTTTGTACCCATATCTCCAAGACTTAGAACTTCACCTCTGGCAACTAGAAGAGGATAGACGCAATGAGTTGTTGAAGAATGATGAAATAATGGCACAAGTCAAGGAGACTCAAAAGAAGATTGAAGCCCAAGAAGAGGTGGCCAACGCTCAAGAGGAGAAATTCCGAGCTCAAGAGAAGAAGTTCCAAAGTCAAGAAAAGAGAATTAGAGACAAGAACAAGGAGATCAAGACCTTGAAGGATGAAATCCTGAGCAACGACGTCGAGTTCGAAGCTGATCGAGATTTGATCGAGACTCTACGCCGTGAGAAGAGAATGCTGCAAGAGAAGATTGAAGTCCTGGAGAAGGAAGCAATCGAGACTCTGCACCGTGAGACGACAATGTTACAGGAGAAGAATGAGGCCTTGGAGAAGGAGGTGAATGACTACAAGGAGATCCTTACGAAGGAAGGCATCATCATCGAGGAAATCGAAGAAGATGAAGGAGACGTCATGGACGAAGTTTAGACTTAGTAGTTGGACCACCATATTCCCCCTCGTTTAGTTCGTCGTTCTTTTTAAAAACATTGATCTCCAACTTGTGGTGTGACAATGATAAAATTGTTTGGTTTGCAGACTCTGTTGTTTTATTAAATCAATTTAGACTACTTGTTTTGTTTTGCTAAGTAGATTTTCTTTTTAAGTTGTCTTATGAGTGTTGATTGTGTTGACTTGGTTGCTTTTTGCATGGGTAGGATTTTTCTTCTCTTAGTTCTGTCTATCTTTCACTCATCTATGCTGAAAAACCCTACAGATGCCTCCTCGTCGTGATACCAGCAACGACGACGTCATGCAACAACTGATGGCCGCTCAAGCTCAATTGATGAATATGATGACTCGGTTCATTGCAGCACCCAACAACAATAACAACAACAACCACAACAACAACAACCCGCCACCTCCACCCCCACCCCCAGTGGACAGACTTGCTAGATTCCTAAGGCTTAGGCCTAATAAGTTCTCCTCTGCTACTGAACCAATAGTGGCGGATGACTGGCTCCGTTCAGTCAACAAGGACTTAGTAACTTGTGAATGTTCTGAGGCAGAAAAAGTGAGGTTCACTGCACACCTGTTGGAAGGACCCGCAGCATTGTGGTGGGAAAATTATCAAGTGACTCATCCTTTGGATGGCATGACTTGGGATGCGTTCAAGGAAGGCTTCCGGAATGCTCACATCTCCTCAGGTATAATGAACCTGAAGAAAGACGAATTTCGCAGCTTGAGGCAAGGAGGTAGAACTCTGAAGGAGTATATGGATGACTTCTGTATGCTATCAAGGTATGCACCAGAGGACATCGATACTGATGCAAAGACGAAGGAAAAGTTCCTCAATGGACTTAAGGGAGAACTGAAGATACCTTTGTCTGTGGCAATTACTCCAAACTATCAAGCTCTGCTGGATCAAGCTATCACCTTGGACAACAACATAAGAAAGGAAGAGAATAGGAAGAGGAAGTTCAGTGCAAGTAAGGTTCATTCTGAAGGGACATATAAGAAAAACACCTCTGAAGTCAGTAGCCATAAACCATGGAATCACTCCAACACTGGTAGTGGCCAAAAACATCATGGTCATAACCACAATGGAGGGAACAAAGGAAGCAATGGAGGATACAATGGAAATAATGGTGGATCCAGGGGAAACCATCATCATGGCCATAATCATGGGAATGGTAATCACCGTCCTAACCATGAAGGGAAGAAAGACTTGTCTCATGTGACCTGCTACAAGTGCAAGAAGACCGGACATTATGCAACTGACTGCCCAGAGAAGAAAGCTGATGAAAATTCTAAGCCCAATCCTTTCCAGAAGGGACAAGTGAACCACATCAATGTGGAAGAAGTTCATGATGAACCTGATGCTGTGATTGGTACGTTCTTGCTCAACTCCTTTCCGGCATTAGTTTTATTTGATACTGGAGCATCTCATTCATTCATATCAAGAGCTTTTGTTAACAAACATGGGTTAGCTGAGGAAAGTCTAGGAAAACCTATTAGGGTAAGTTCACCTGGAGGAGAGATGCTAGTAAATTCCGGGTGTAGGCAGTTAGACTTGCAAATTGGAAAACATACCTTCCCAACGGACTTAGTCATCCTAGAGACCCAAGGATTGGATGTTATCATCGGAATGGATTGGATGACTCGTTTTGAAGGAATCATAGATTGTGCAAATAGAGCAATCACTCTCACCACCCCAGAGAAAAGGAAGATTAAGTTCCGATCAACTTTCGAACTTAAGAAGGTTAGGCTAAATTCTCTTAAGGGGGTTAGCCTTGGTGATGTGCTTATCGTCAAGGAATACCCAGATGTTTTTCCGGAGGAACTACCGGGAATGCCACCCGATAGAGATGTAGAGTTTCTCATCGAACTTAAGCCGGGAACAGGGCCAATAGCAAAAAGACCTTATCCTATGGCCGTCGATGAATTGAAAGAGCTCAAGAAGCAATTAGAGGAACATATCCAGAAAGGATTCATTCGTCCAAGTTCATCGCCATGGGGAGCACGAGTCTTATTTGTTAAAAAGAAGGATCAAACCCAGAGGCTAGTCACGGATTACAGAGATATAAACGAGCAAACTATCAAAAACAAGTACCCGTTACCCAAGATAAATGAACTATTTGATCAACTGGAAGGTGCTTGTGTTTTCTCAAAGATCGATCTTCGATCGGGGTACCTCCAAATGAAAGTTAGAGAAATGGATATACCCAAAACTGCATTTGTTACGAGATATGGCTCTTATGAGTACACAGTAATGCCTTTTGGATTAACCAATGCACCAGCCTATTTCATGAATATGATGAATAAAGTGTTCATGGATTTTCTGGAT
This sequence comes from Poa annua, assembly GCA_026929855.1. Taxonomy (NCBI): domain Eukaryota; kingdom Viridiplantae; phylum Streptophyta; class Magnoliopsida; order Poales; family Poaceae; genus Poa; species Poa annua. The sequence continues at coordinate 26,447,732 of CM049428.1, read as the reverse complement.
AAGTTTGTGGTCGTGTTCATAGATGATATTCTAATCTATTCCAAGAGTCACCAAGAACATGAAGAGCACTTGCGTCAGGTATTGCAGAGACTACGTGAACATAAGTTGTATGCCAAGTACAGCAAGTGTGAGTTTTGGTTAGAACAAGTCGGATTTTTAGGCCATGTGGTGTCCAAGGAAGGTATAGCCGTGGATCCTGAAAAGGTTTCAGCTGTAACTAATTGGGAACCGCCGAAGAATGTTGGTGAATTACAAAGTTTTCTGGGCCTAGCAGGATACTACCGACGATTCATTGAAAACTTCTCCAAGATTGCCAAGGCCTTGACGGAATTATTAAAGAAGGAGAAGAAATTTGAGTGGACAGAGGCATGCGAAGCCAGTTTTCAGGAGTTGAAGAAACGTCTGGTTTCAGCCCCAGTTCTATGTTTACCTGATTTGGAGAAGGAATTCCAAGTATACTGTGATGCTTCACGCCAAGGCTTGGGAAGTGTGTTGATGCAGGAAGGCAGAGTGGCATCTTATGCCTCTAGACAACTCAAGAAACATGAAGCAAATTATCCAACTCATGATCTTGAGTTAGCATCAGTAGTGCATGCCCTGAAAACTTGGAGACCCTACCTGATGGGAAAAAGATGTGAGGTATTCACGGACCACAAAAGTTTGAAGTACATATTTACACAGAAGGAATTGAATATGAGACAAAGAAGATGGCTGGAACTTATTAAAGATTATGATCTAAGTCTTCAATACCATCCGGGAAAAGCTAATGTGGTAGCAGATGCTCTGAGCCGAAAAGTGTATGTGAATGGCCTTACAGCAGGAGAATTACCCGAGGATTTATGTAAGGCATTTAAGGATCTCAGGTTGGAAGTAGTACCTGAAGGGTTTGTAACCTCATTAGTTGTACACCCCACTTTGATGGACAAGATACGTGAAGCTCAGAAAGGAGACAAGGAAATAGAAGAGATCAAAGTCAATTTAAGAGCTGGAAAAGCTAAAGGATTTCATGAGGATGAGCAGGGGATTTTGTGGTTTGAAAAACGTGTATGTGTGGCCACTGACCCTGATATTAGGAAGTTAATTCTGCAAGAAGCTCATGAAACACCTTATTCAATTCATCCGGGAAATACCAAGATGTATATGGATGTGAAAGAGAGATTTTGGTGGAATAATCTGAAGAGAGAAATAGCAGAATACATCGCTAAGTGTGATGTATGTAGTCGAGTAAAGGCAGAACATCAGAAACCAGCAGGACTCTTACAACCTTTGAAAGTACCGGATTGGAAGTGGGATTCTATTGGGATGGACTTCATCACTGGATTACCAAGGACCAGATCGGGTTATGATTCTATTTGGGTTATTGTTTGTCGTCTAACCAAAATAGCTCACTTCATACCCGTGAAGACCACTTATACTAGTGCAAAGCTAGCTGATATTTACATGAAGAGAATTGTGTGCCTTCACGGCGTTCCTAAGAGTATCGTGTCTGATAGGGGGACCCAGTTCACTTCTCATTTTTGGAAGCAGTTGCACGAATCTTTGGGAACCAGATTGGAATTCAGTACGGCTTTCCATCCGCAAACAGATGGTCAGACTGAAAGAGTGAATCATATTTTAGAAGATATGTTAAGAGCTTGTGCGCTCGACTATGGACCTAGTTGGGATGATAATTTGCCATACGCTGAGTTCTCCTACAACAATAGTTACCAAGTTAGCATTGAGATGGCACCGTTTGAAGCCTTATATGGAAAGAAATGCACAACCCCACTGTTGTGGAGTGGTGTAGGAGAACGGAGTTTCTTTGGGCCTGATATAATACAGGATGCTGAAGAGAAAGTCAGGCTGATTAAGGACAGATTGAAAATAGCACAGTCACGCCAGAAAAGCTACGCAGATTCCAAGCGTAGAGAAGTCACCTATGACGTGGGAGATAGAACCTATTTAAGGGTGTCACCACTTCGGGGTGTGAAAAGGTTTAGAATCAAAGGAAAGTTATCACCTCGATTCATAGGACCATTCAAAATTCTCTCTCGCAAAGGTGAAGTGGCATATGTGTTAGAACTACCTGAAGTATTGTCTGCTGTTCATAATGTGTTCCATGTCAGTCAGTTGAAGAAATGTCATCCCGAGATGATGGGAGTTCCTTTAAAGGATACTGTACCCCTCGAGGAGGTACAGTTGGAAAGTGACCTGACATACGAAGAGAAGCCCATCAAGATATTACAGACAGCAGAAAGAGTCACCCGTACCAAAACCATCAAGTTTTGCAAGGTCCAGTGGAATCATCACACTGAAGACGAAGCCACCTGGGAACGAGAGGATGACCTTCGAGAAGACCACCCACACCTATTTGCTGACCTTTCCGAAGCTCGAGGGCGAGCTTCTTCTTAAGGGGGTTAGTCTGTAACATCCCAAATTTCTCAAAAATTTAAAACTTTGCATTCATGCATCATGCATCATAAAAGTATGGCATTGAGAACACATAAGGAGTAAATTAAATTTTAATTATAAGGTTAAATAAAATTGTTTTCATTAAAAAGGTCTATTTGAACTCCTTATACAAATCTGTATTTTATTATTTTATTTATTTAGCAAAATGATATCAAAAAGTTATAAATTAAATTAGCTTTTCAAAACATATTTTTATGAATTTTTCTGAAATGTTTTGATAAGTTTTAAAAATCAAATTTGAATTAAATGTTTGAAAACAGAAAATGTTTTGTTAAAAAAAAGGAGGAGAGAGGATCGGCCCGACCCAATCTGGGCCGAAGCCCACTTCGTTCCCTCCGCTATCCTCCGCGCGCGCAGCGCAGAGGCCCACGCCGCAGACCATCTCCCTCCTCTCGGTCACTGACAGACGGGGCCCACTCGTCATCTCCTCCGTCGTGAAGAACACGAAGTCTACCGAACCCTATATCGAATCGGATCGAAATCCGTTGGGAAAATCGCGAGGAAATCGCTCCCCCACGTCCCCATATAAACCCCCCTCTCTGCCGCCTCCTCCCGAACCCCAGAACCCTAGAAGATAGCCTCCAGGCCGCTCAGAAACTGCCCGCCGCCGTCCGCCATTGCCGCCGCCAAAACCTTCGATCTCCGGTGAGTACAGAGCTCCTCGAATCCTCCCGCGTATCTCTTCCTACTCCCAGTTAACGCACGCACGTCCTTGACATCTTCCCTGCTGTTCTTTTGCTCCAGATCGTCGCGTCCGTGATCGGCCGAAGCAAACCGCCGCCGTCTCCATCTCCGGCGAGCTTTAGGAGGAGAAGGGAAGCCCGCCGAAGACCCCTGTCGCGCCAACCGCTCCGCCTCGACCTCCCCTTCGTTGCGGTATGTTCCGTTCTTGCTCGCACGTCGTAGATCGCCGGAAACGACTATGCCGACGATGGCGCCGCCGCGGAAACGAGTGCGCCGGCGAACCGCGCCGCCCGATCCGCCCCCTTCTGATCCTGGCCGTCGGATCTAGATCCAATGGATCTAGATCGGGTGGATCTGGAGCGTGCGATTTAAATTAGATTGGACGGTTCGCGTACGCGATCCGCGCCGAACCGGTATCGGCCAATCAGCGAGCGCCGCGTGGCATATTGATTTTCTATTTTCGCAGAGAAATTGTTTTAAAAACAGAAAACAACACAAACTTACAAAATTCATAACTTTTGTTCTGTTCATCCAAATTTGATGAATTTTATATCCACGTGAAGCTCTGCTCGTGTAGTTTAATATGGTTTCATTAGTTTATCCTTTTAGTGTATATTAAATTGCGGAATTTAATTGTTTATCTTTCGGATGATTAAATCTATAATTTAATTAATAAAATTTCTTTCCAAATAAATCCAATTGTTTTAGAGATTTATTAATGCACTCTGTCCAAAGAGTGCAATCTGAGATTTATTTGAAACTTCTCATAATATAATTAAGGAAATTGGTTTTAGAACTTAAAACTACTTTTATGCTCAATAATTTAAATGATTAAATAAAATAGTAAAATAAGGATCATTGTAATTCATGCATGAATAACAGAGAAATTAAAATAGTAAGTATTTGGTCTTGTTAAGTTCATTGCATATTAAGCATGCATACATATTTTTGTATTGATATTTTAAGTGTTATGCTTGTGTGTTTATTTAGTTTTATTGTTTGTCTCTAGAATGTGAAGAGGAGGAAGGTCCTTGTGATTGTTATTCTTGCTGTGCTTGTTCCCTTTGCTACCAAGGCAAGTGACATTCATAATCCATCCTATGTTTTCTATATGAATTATTAGTAGATTTTTGAGTAGTATGCATGATAGGGAAATTGGAACTATTTTATAATGCCAAGTTAGTTTACACTTTGAAAATATCCTAGTAGTGTGTAGCTATCCCTCCCCATGCAGCCATCAAAAGTTTTATTAGGTGCTTAGCTATGCTATAAAGGAATTTACTTATCATGTTATAGAATTATTGCTAAGTGTTAAAATCTTGAATGCACTTCTGGGTGGAATTGGTTGTTTGGTTTATGTTGAGTGGCTTTTGGGACCATGCTTGTGGTTGTCTTTGCCTAGGATGAATTTCTATTCTACTTAGGGCCATGAGTATGGTGGTTGTCACCCAGAAGTACACTTGTGGACGGCCACCCAGGAACAAAGAGATTACTAAGTCCCTCCAAGTTTAGAAGCTTTCCGTGCAGCCTTCTGACAATGGGCTCTGTCTAGAACTACTAAGTTGTGAGAGTGCAACCTGTCAGCTTGACAAGCAGATGTAGAGTTGATAGGTGGAACGGGTCTTGCTAGTATGGTTGCATTCTTCTTCTGAAAGTTCTTGTCTCAATTATCTCCTTTCCATAATACACTCCGCGTGTATAGGATTTCTCGGACAAATTGAGTCTTAAGGTGAAAGTGCACCACCTCTGCAGAGTCGACAAACTGAGTACTCAGCCGTGTCCCCAGTGATGGACAACTTCGAGCAACTGGACAAGGATGGACGGAAGAATCTCAACATGGTTTTCGTAAAGTAAAATTTGACTAAGGAAAGAATTAATGGTGCACTTGGGCTTCATCCCTTGGTGCCAAGTCTTTGAGATACAAAAGTGTTTTACAAAAGATAGGAGAAAACTGGCTTTCTGCAAAATAGCCTACAAACTCCACCAAGCCAAATATGCATATAGAATTAGACTTGTCATAATTTTTCCACCATAGTCACTTGCCAATACTTCATTGTATTGACCTCCTACGGGGGCTGCATATTCAAATGTGCAGGTAATTCTGATGAGGAGTAAGTTTGGACTCGATTCTACACCCAACATGTCTGCTTGTGGCGTATGCTAGAAGAGGAGGCCCATTGCTTTTATTTTCGTTGTGAACTCTGAGTATTTTAGCTAGTCTTCATGACTATGCACCTTGTAATAAAGCTATACTTGGCTATTTTTGGATCTCGATGTAGTATTTTGATACTTATGCAATGATACTATATATTTTGAACTGTGGTGCTGGCAGTGATCCAGGGACTAGCACATAACACAGATGTTCCATCTTTATTTAAAAGATGGGGCGCTACAGGCTCAGACCCAACAAATTCTCCACAGCTACAGAACCTATCGTAGCCGATGATTGGCTACGCTCTGTGAACAAGGATCTAGTTACTTGCGAGTGTACTGAAATGGAGAAAATAAGGTTCACTACTTACCTACTGGAGGGACCAGCGGCACAGTGGTGGGAAACATATCAGATCACTCACCCACTTGATGGACTCACTTGGGAAGATTTTAAAGAAGGTTTCCGTAATGATCACATCTCAACTGGGATCATGAATCTGAAAAGGGATGAGTTTCGTACCCTGAGACAAGGAAATCGTGCCTTGAGGGAGTACATGGAGGACTTCAATTCCCTCTCACGCTATGCCCCAGAGGATGTAGACACCGATGCAAAGAGGAAGTATAAGTTTCTGAATGGACTCAATGGTGAGCTGAAGATACCTTTGTCCGTGGCATATGCTCCCAATTACCAGGATCTACTAGATCAGGCCATTACTCTGGACAGCAACATCAAGAAGGAGGAGAATAGGAAAGGAAGTTCAGCGCCCATAAGTACACCACTAATCTGATGCAGAAGAAACCTTTCGTTCTAGAGAACAGCGGAAGCCACAACAGTCACAAGAATGGGAATGGCCACAACCATAACGGTCATATCCATAAAGTAGGAAATTCCGGATACAGAGGAAATGGCCAGGGTGGTAATGGACACAATCACCCGTTCAATGGGAACAATAGTGGAAAAGAGCAACACTGCCACAACAACGAACCGAAACGGGATATTAGTCAAGTGACTTGCTACAAGTGCGGGAACAAGGGACATTACTCCACAGACTGTTCAGAGAAGAAGAAGGCACCGGAAGCTTTCAAGCCTAATCCGTTTCAGAAGGCACAAGTGAATCATGTTGATGTGGAAGAAGTGCAAAATGAACCAGATGGAGTGATCGCTACGTTCCTACTACATACCTTTCCAGCATTAGTTTTGTTCGATACGGGAGCATCTCATTCATTCATCTCAAGGGCATTTGTTAATAAACACAAACTGTCTACCACAAGCCTGCTAAATCCGGTTAGGGTGAGTACCCCAGGGGGGGAATGCTTGCACAAACCGATTGTCAAAACTTGAGGCTAGAAATTGGCAAACACTCGTTCCCGGTAAACCTGATAATACTAGAGACCCAGGGTCTGGATGTTATACTCGGTATGGATTGGTTGGCCAAGTTTGAAGGAGTACTGGATTGTGCAAATAGATCCATTACACTCACCACCCCCGAGAAGTAGAAGATTAAATACAAATCGAAATTTAAACTTAAGAAAGATAAGCTGAATTCTCTTAAGGGGGTTAGCCTGAGAGACGTTCGCGTGGTAATGGAATACCCTGATGTTTTTCCCGAAGAACTACCGGGAATGCCATCCGATAGAGATGTTGAATTCCTTATAGATTTGGTTCCCGAAACGGGACCCATAGCTAAGAGACCATACCCAATGGCCGTAACTGAATTGAAAGAACTCAAGAAGCAACTAGAGGAGCAACTGCAGAAAGGATTCATCCGCCCAAGTTCTTCACCTTGGGGAGCGCCCATTCTGTTTGTAGAGAAAAAGGATAGTATTCAAAGGCTAGTCACGGATTACGGAGCAATCAATGAGGTGACAATCAAGAACAAGTACTCGCTACCCAAAATTAATGAGCTTTTTGACCAACTAGAGGGTGCTTCTGTATTCTCTAAGATCGATTTACGATCAGGATATTTTCAAATGAAAGTAAGAGAATTAGATATCTGAAAGACCGCATTCACCACCAGATATGGACAATATGAGTATACAGTAATGCCGTTTGGTTTGACCAACGCACCGGCGTACTTCATGAACATGATGAACAAGGTGTTTATGGACTTTCTGGATAAGTTTGTTGTGGTGTTCATTGATGACATCCTGATTTACTCCAAAAGTCAGGAGGAACATGAAGAACACTTACACCTGATATTACAGAGACTTAGAGAGCATAAATTGTATGCCAAATTCAGTAAGTGTGAATTCTGGCTAGAAGAAGTTGGTTTTCTAGGACACGTCGGGTCGAAAAATGGAATAGCAGTAGACCCAGAAAAGGTGTCAGCAGTGACAAAATGGGAGATACCCAATAATGTGGCGGACATTCGTAGTTTCCTTGGACTGGCAGGTTATTATAGAAGATTTATTGAGAACTTCTCCAAACTTGCCAAACCTCTGACCTCACTACTGAAGAAGGAAGTCAAATTTAAGTGGACTGAAGAATGTGAAATAAGTTTCCACGAACTACAGAAATGGCTGATGTCAGCACCTGTTTTATGTTTGCCAAATATAGAGAAGGAATTCCAAGTATATTGTGATGCCTCGCACCATGGACTAGGAAGTGTCTTGATGCAAGGAGGGAAAGTGGTTTCCTATGCTTCTAGACAGCTTAAGAAACATGAAGTCAACTATCCCACCCACGATCTGGAGTTAGCATCAGTAGTGCATGCTCTAAAGACGTGGAGACCATATCTGTTGGGAAAGCGTTGTGAGGTATTCACAGATCATAAGAGTCTGAAATATATTTTCACTCAGAAGGAATTGAATATGAGGCAAAGAAGATGGATGGAACTTATTAAGGACTATGATATGAGTTTACACTACCATCCAGGAAAGGCTAATGTAGTGGCAGACGCATTGAGTCGTAAGGTCCATGTGAATGGACTGACAGTGGGAGAATTGCCCGAGGATTTAAGTAAGGCATTTAAGGACCTCAGATTAGAGGTAGTACCCGAAGGATTCCTAGCAACACTGGAAGTACAACCTTTGTTGATGGATAAGATTGGGGAAGCTCAGAAGGGAGACAAAGTAATGGATGAAATCAAGGTCAACCTGAGCGAATGAAAGGCCAAGGGATTTCGGGAAGATGAACAAGGCACCATGTGGTTTGAGAAACGCATCTGCGTGCCGCAAGATGATGATCTTAGAAAATTGATTCTGCAAGAAGCGCATAACTCGCCTTATTCCATACACCCGGGAAACACCAAGATGTATATGGATGTGAAGGAAAGATTTTGGTGGAATAACCTGAAGAGAGACATCGGAGAATATATAGCTAAGTGCGATGTATGTAGTCGTGTGAAGGTTGAACATCAGAAGCCAGCAGGTTTGTTGCAACCTTTACCTGTACCGGATTGGAAATGGGAACATATATGTAGAGCCCTTGCTTACGAAAGCAATGGCACATATGAATTATGCAAAGACTTGGATCACATAAGTCTCACATTCTCCAATAAGATGTAATATCACAGTACAATGTCATAATTTATTACAGAAAGAGACGAATGATCCAAAAACAAATATCCTTACAACTTAGCATAGCGGAAATGCTAGCTGAATAAATAGTTCACACTTTATTTCAGAGTTCAAACGCAATACTAAAGGTAGCATGGAGCTACATCTTCTCCATGAAGCCACTGGCAAATCATGTTGGTTGTAGCTCGAAGACGACCCCCTTACTCCTCATTCGGACATTTTGCAAGGTTTAGTTGCAGCCCAACTATAAAGGGTCAGCACAATTGAATTGTGGTGGCAAGTGACTTTAATTCCTAATGTTCTATTAAGCTATAACTATATGCTTATTATGGCTGGTGGAGCTCAAGGCTATTGCGCAAAGCAAATTTTCTCCTACTTTTGATAAACAATTTTCTTAAATCAATATCTTCTCCTTCAGAGACAAATCTCGAGACAAGTCCATGTCTCCTACCCATGTTCACCCAACAAAGTTTTTATTAAGAAATTTGAGATGAGGAGATTTTCAGAACACAGCCTTGTGTACTTACTCAAATTGTCCGATGCCGGGGACACGGCTAAGATCTTAGGTTTTAACTCTCTAGAGGGTGTGCACTTTCACCATTAGACTCAATCAACCCAAACTATCCTCTACACTCCTTTAGTGAGAAGGAAAAGGAGAAGATCAAGACGAGACTTTTCAGAAGTTGCTTTCCCATGATCATACTAAGAGATTACCACCATCCTATCAACTCTACCACCATCAATCTCTTGACCCAGGTCCACATCAACTTACTCCATCAAGACAGAGCCCATATTGACCAATGGTTGCACGATAAGCAACTAGACTCAGTGTAAACTTAAATCTCATAGCCTTGGGTGGCCTACCACAAGTGAGCAACTCAGGTTAACACCGCATATCATGGCCCCAAGTAAGTAGAAACTACCCTGGGCGAAGACAACCATGACACTTGGCCCTGAGAAGCCACTCAACTTGATACCTCCTCGATCGACCCAATCCACCCAGGCGTTAAATTAATTTAGTGGAAATTTTCATTTATCACATCAACCATAAAACAATCATTTTTGCAGCAGTTGCTTCCACTAAATTATAATAGGGGTCTAATCTGGAATTTATAAGGGGAAACCTAAAAGGTTTGCATAGCATACTACAATCTCCCAAAACCTATCATGCATACTACTTTTGCAAATTCTGTTTGAAAACACTAGATATGCAATAGAATAAAATAGTAGGTGTTTTATGAAGTCACTTGCCTGAAGAAAGTTGTCGTTTCTCACTCACACTTGTCCAAGTCAAAGTTGCTCTCCGTTTCAAACTATATAGTAAAAGGGCATCCAATAAACAAGCAATTCAACAAACACAAAACAAATTGAAACATACAAGCGTAATAAGGCTTAGAAGTGGATTTGGTCAAGGTGTCACACAATTCAATATGCAAAAAGAATTTATAGTATTAGGGTTTAGGGTTTCGTCAAGGGATGGTCTTCAAAGGTTTACACAAAGGGATATCAAGAAGGCTTAATCACAATTTAAAGGCAAGGTTTAAAACGCTAATACCACTATAATTATTTATTTACATTTTCCCAAGGTTATGTTTAAAATTAACCTTAACCGAATTCATATTCAAGAATTTCTTAACTTTCTCAAATCTAAACATTTTTAATCACCAACTTAAAGATTTATAGTATTAATAGTAACTTAGTTATTTGAAATGGCATAATGTTTTAATTCACATTTTTAGTAACACTTAAAATAACCAATATCCTTTATATAGACTTGTAAATGAATTAAAATCATTAAAAAGATTTTAAATTAAAACATACTTATTAAAGTTATGTATTATATTAATAAACAGAAATTGAGCTTTTTCTAGACTAGGACAATTATTTATGTCTTTGGTGCAAAGAAATAAATTTTTAAATTAATAAACTTATAATGTGCTAGAATAAATCAAATCAAGTCTCATGATCTTTAAATTCATTTTAAGTTGTTCAAACATTATTTGTAACGAAATTTTGTAAATGGGGTTGATAGGCAGAGGGCATTTTAATTAAGTTCATAGCAATTTGATTAAATCAAAAATAATATTTCTATTAGTAGTCATGTTCCAAAATAGTCAAACTATTCAAAATAAAACTACAACAATATAACCATCAGAATAATTCTTAAAATTATTTTATAATAGATGCAACATATTACACATTTTCTAAAGTGTCTAAAACAATTTTATTTGCAATTTTTAGAATTTACTGATTTAAAGCTATTATTAAAACACTCAAATTCACCATTTGAATTTTAAATATTTTAAACTAGGTCAAATTTGAAATTTAGAAGTTCCAGTAGGTTCTACTTGTCGAGAGCTTCAATTTGATATAAAATTTGTCCAATTTGGATCAAGGGTTAAAAAGTTATGATAATTCTAAGTAGCAGGGGCTTTTCTGCAAAACTGCCATTTAATCTAATTAAAAGAAATAAATTTCCACGTGTGCGCTGACTGGGCGCTGACTGGACCTGACGTGGCATGCTGACTGGGTCGCTGACGTGGATAAGTGAAACGATCTGGATCGTCAGATCCAGATCTAACGGCCAGAAGGGAATCGTACCGATTTGATTAGAAATTCTAATCCTGGCCGTTGATTGAAGATCTGAGGGCTCTCACGCGTGGTCCAGAGATTAGCGGCGCTAGGTCGCCGGAGTCTCGCCGGAGACGGTACCGACGACGGCATCGCGGCGTTTTACGCGCTCTACGGTGTCCCGGGATGAACGGAACTAACCAGGGTGTGCAGGAAGTCGCGGCGGAGATGGTGGCGAGGTGGCGGTGCTCGGCGTGCTCCGGTGCTCTTCCAAATCCTCGCCGGAGTTGCGCATGGCGGCGGCTCGCTTTGGTCGTGCACGGGCGCGATGATTTGCTGCGGAAAGAAGCGAACGAGGGCATCACAAGGAAGCGCACTACTACGAGGGACCGAGAGAGAGGCGAGGGAGGGGCCGAGGAGCTCGGCACTCACCGGAATAAGCAGAGGACGGCGGCGGAAATGGATGGACATCGGCGGTGATTGCGGACAGCCCGGGGGTGCTCGGGTTTGGGGTTCTTCGGGGAAAAGAGGGGGAAAGCGTGGGGGTTAAAAGGGGCAGGGGAGGGAACCAATCCCGCAAGAACCTCGACGAAAATTTGGAAAGGAATCGGGGCGTGAATCTCGGCCTGAGGAAGACGACGATGACGTCACGCTGACGTCAGCCTTCCTTTTTCTTTTCTGATTTTTATTTCCTTATTTCATAACTTTTAATTTAAGTGTCCAAAATCAGTCAAACAAATTTCTAAAAATTTGTAATATTATTATCTTTGAGTTAAACCATTTGTGGGCATGTTTTAAACATTTTTGAAATTTTATATCTTTGAAAAAAAAATTCATTTAATACCAATTTGATACTAAATATCAATTTTGTAGTTATATATTAAATTAAGTTTTCTCTTGGCTAAATAAAATTTGTAAAATACCCATATTCAAATATGATTTGGAACTAAGTTATCTAAACTCATATTCTATTATTACATAATATCTAGCTCTAATAGATTATTAAAACATATTTTATTCTTATTTGAATTAAGTCTGGTAAATGTAATGTAATCATTTCAGTTTGAAGTATCTTGGGCACCATTTTACTTATCATAAGATAACTTCATTGAAAGTTTCATAACCACTTTGGAAAGGATTTTAGATTTAAAAACAAAAGTATACTCCTGAAAATCATTTTATGTTTTGGAAATAAAAGAAGATCATTTTAAGCTAATGGAATGTAATTGGATAATCCATTTATATAAAACATAATGAAGTTATTAAAGTTATATACTATAGGTTGAGGTTTCAACACTATGTTGTTGTACTCAGTGGAAACTAAAGAAAAACCATTTGTCAAATTACATATTGAGATTTAATAACTATAATGGATAATAAATTGTTTAACTTGGATCAACTTTTGGAAGTAAAGGTCTTTCCAAGATAAAATTAAAATATTATAACTCCTCTAGATGCTTGAAGTCATTTTTAATTGGTTCTCTTATTTTATTTTTAATTGGTTCCTCTAGATAAATTTTTTGTGATTTTTGAACATTCCAAAGTATTGGGATGTTACAATATAGGAATGGATTTCATTACAGGATTACCGCGTACCAGATCGGGGTATGATTCGATTTGGGTAATAGTGGATCGATTGACAAAAGTGGCCCATTTTGTGCCAGTAAAGACTACATATTCAAGTGCTAAGTTGGCAGAGATATACATGAGGAGGATAGTGTGTTTGCATGGTATTCCCCAAAGGATTGTGTCTGACAGAGGTACCCAGTTTACCTCGCATTTCTGGAAACAGCTACATGAGTCGTTGGGTACCAGATTAGAGTTCAGTACAACATTTCATCCCCAAACGGATGGACAGACGGAAAGAGTAAACCAGATTCTAGAAGATATGCTGAGGGCATGTGCATTGGACTACAAGTCTAGTTGGTGTCGCGTACCTGCACTTTAAATAAGGCAGATACCTGTGTATAGTGCAAATCCCTGGATCGATTCGTTTGCACACACAGTTTACGATGTAATATCACAACAAAGTATCAATTTTATTACATCGATGATCCAGACTTACAAAATATTCAATACAAGTTGCATAGCATAAAGCTAGCTTCGAAAGAGTAAACAGCGGAAATAAAATAGCAGTGGGTCTCCAATAACTTCATGTTGCCACAGGCGAAAACATGTTGGTTGCAGACTCGAAATCCCTTAACGAAACCTCACTCGTCATTTGAATAACCTGTAACAAATAAAATTTTGCAACAAAGTGGGTCAGATTCCATTAAAAATGGAGTCTGGCAAGTGACACTATGGTGGACACTTAATGCAATAACTCTATAGCCTATATGCATATTTGGCTGGTGGAGTTCAAGGCTATTTTGCATAAAGCCAATTTTTCCTATCTCTTTGGAAAACACTTTCTTCAAATCAAGACAAGTATGGCATGAAAACCATAAATCTCATCTTCCCTTGTTCACCCATCAAGTTTTATTTCTGAAGTTGGAATGATGGAATCCTCCGTTGACGTCCGTGATCAGCTGCTCAAATTGTCCGTACCGGGGACACGGCTGAGTACTTAGTTTTACACTCTGCAGAGGTTGTGCACGTTCACCATTGTACCCATTCAACCCAAACTATCCTTTACACACCATTTGTGAATAGGAAAGGAGAAGAATGAGACGAGATCTTTCAGAAGCATTTTCCCTCCCACTCTGGCTTGGCCCGTTCCACCTAACATCCCACTACATCTGCTTGTCAAGCCGGAGAGAGTCCATGCAACATAATTGATCAAGCCAAAGCCCATATGGCAATGGCTGCACTGGAAGCAATCGTCACTCGGAGTTCTTCAGATTCCTCTGTTCCCTGGGTGGCCATCCACAAGTGCACGTACCCCAGGAACTATAGACATGGACCGGAGTAGCCACTCAACTTCGCCACCATTAACAACCAATCCACCCAGGAGTTTCATTAACTTAGTGGATGTGCACTCTCAGGTAAAAATCACCATGCTCACGGCCCTAAGTAGAATAGACATTCATCCTAGGCGACGACAACCATGAGCATAGCCCTGAGTAGTCACTTAATATTTTGTAAAACTTTTCATCAATTGCATAGCATCAATATTTCTGCTAAGTATGATATACGAACCTAGACACAGGAGTAAGGGAATTCTACACAGGTTTAGCATAGCAATACTATCCTACACATGCATATAAAAATACACCAAGTAATGCATAAAGAAAATAATAGGAAGTTTATGAGGTGTGCCACTTGCCTTTGAATGTTGTCGTTGTTCAAAAAATCTTTTCAACAATACTCGAAACTCTCCGTTCAGTCTAAACAATATAAACAAACAACAATCATAAAACAAAACAACACAACACATACAATCATACATAATGAACAAAAAAGTTTCATAACTTCTAAGGAAAACATGTCATGCATGATATGCAAATTATTTCTAAGGACGAGAGATGCATGTCATGCCATGAAATTCTTTTAAGTTAATGCAAGGCAACTAGTTTGGTCAAAATGACTAAGGACTAAAGTCATAGGTTGGACAAAATACTTTTTATAAATCATCTTGAATAAGCACTCAATGACTTAGTCATGATGTGCATAACTACTTAGAGAAAATACTAACTCTATTCTTCAAGGTGATCAACAATTATTAACAACTCTTGGTAAATTGGACATTCACTATAGTGAGAGAGACAGACACCCGGCCAGCCACTTAAATTGTGGAACATGTCTCATGTACGTGGACATGTAAGGTTAGTTTCCAGGCCGCTTCATCTCACCATGCCGCTAGGATCCAACAAACTTCAAGATGGTAATAACATAATCAAAAATTGTTTATGTCTAAAGTGAAAGATAAGATTAGGAAAGAGGGAAAAGATAGTAAGAATGATGTAGTTGTTCTTCCAGGCTTCATCTCCAGACTTGTAATATTCTCCTTGGTGATGTCTTGATTGAATTCTTGGTAGACTTGAATAATCTTCAGACTTGATGATGTTTGTATCACCTAGGCTGATCTTGGATTTAACTTAGTCTTCAAGAGGTCTAAGAGAAGAAACGAGAAATGAAAGAGAGAGGGAGCAAGACTTAGAAAATATTTCTGGTTGGTCTCCATGAACTTCCTCTTGATTTTTCTTCTAAGTGCTTCTACTTCTTGGAGATACTTCTGAAGTCTTGTTTTGGCTAAGTCCTTCAATGGCCTTCTAGCTCCATCTTGGAAATCCTAAGTGTCTAAGTGCATAGCACTTTACCAAAACACTAGGTTGAAAATAATCCTAACTTAGGGAAAATAAGGAAGGAGTTTTCCTATAAGGAGTATAACTATACAATAGATATGTCATGCATGCAATGCAATTTATTTCTAAGGACAACACTTAACAAAATAAAAAACTAAGTTTTCTAGATGCTAAAATTTTCTAAGGAAAAGATTTAGCATCTTTAAGATGTTGAAATTTTTCTAAAGAAGAGTGTTGTCGAAAAATATTTATCAAATATTTTCTAACGAAGATTTATTTTGTTTAAAGAGGCAAAATATTTCTAAGTACATTTTAATACCAAAGTGGTTATAATATGACTAAGTACTTTATAATTCGAATAGATGATGAAAATAATTTTTAATATTTAATCAATTTTAATCATTAAAACAAAACTTAAAAGTATTTAATCATTATTAATTATAAAATCATAGAAAATTGTTCTACAAAAATTAGTAGAAAAATACTACTGCCAATACTTAGACATTCAAATTTATAGCAAAAGAGTTTGATAAATTTTAAATTCCAAATTTGAAGTTATGTTCAAATTAACATTAATGCCACTTTTGAATTTTAACAAATTTTAATTTGACAAAACATAAAAGTAATCATGCCAAAAGTTTCTACGTGTCATAAGCTTTTCAAAAATATTTTATTTGTAAAATTTGACCAAACCAATAAAAAGTAGTGATAGATTTAAATTCTAGGATTTTTCTTTAAAACTGCCGGTCTTCGGTTGACTGTTGACTTTGACCGCTGACGTGGGAATTGACTCGCTGACGTGGCAGGCTGACTGGGATTTGACTACGAATTTGACCAAAAATAAAGTTGATCGGATGGAAAAACACTCTTAACGAAAGTTATAGAGAATTACATGCTCTTTCTAACTATCACAATTATAACATAAACGGATGAATAGATTGGTCATAAATCTCAAAATACCTTTCTGGCCCAAAACTTCAAACACGAATATCTCTCAGCTCGCTGAACCAAAAGAGGTGAGGCTTGGGGCAAAAGAAAGGTCTTAATCAGGGGAACATCTTTCGTATTGTCGTCCCAAACTTTTGAGATGGTTTGGTTACTCGAACAACATCAAACACGATCTGTATTATACAGACAATTACGTACGTTAAAATAAAAAGTTGTCAACAGGAAAGTTGTAGATATCAACCTTTTCACCGGAGGAATTTTGATTTGGCGCAACGAGCGCGAAGAGATCTAAGAAATACGACTTGAGATCTGATGGATGACGATTCGAAATTCTTCCTCCACGCTTGATAAAAAGAGTTGAGACGTATTGGAATGGAAAGGTATCGACGAGATCTACAACAATGATTAAGGCCCCGTCGCGATTGGAGATGGTTTTGTTCGTCAAACGAACGAAATACTATTTCGCTGATTAGGGTTTCGGTGGAACGAAAAGAGTAAAAGAGATGCTGGCGGCTACAGGGGTTTATATAGGCGGAGGGATGGTGTAATAGATAGGGCTCGGAGTTGTGAACGCGTAGGACCAAGCGGATCCGGATTTGGAGTTATATTTCTCGAGATATACGTGTTTAAGTGAAAGGTGGTTGGAAAAACGAATTTTCACAGAGTTTGAGTTGGATACGGGTCAGGTTCGGTTCGGCCCAGTTTTGGGTCGGCCAGCTAGGACTGATTCGTTTTTTTTTATTTATTTCCTTCATAGCTTTTGTTTTAGAACTCCGAATTAAGTGAAATTAATTTCTAAAAATTTCTAAAAATCATACATTTATTTTAAAACATTTATGGACATGTTTTAACCACTTTTTAAAAATATTAATTTTGAATATTTGATGTAATGCAAATTTGACACTTTTATCAAATTTGAAAATAGAAATTTAGTCAATTTACTTATGGCTAAACAAAATTTGGTACCACAATTGTGAACATATGAAAATAATTATTTATAATAATTACAATCAAAATATTAAAGTAAAATAAGATAAATAGCATAATCATTATTTTGTTTTTAATATTTTCTCAAATAGATTTTCAAGTGGAAATAATATTTCAGCCATTGTAATTTCAAATATAAACAATGCAAGAAAATGATGAATGCATGCATGAATTTTGTTTTCAAATCGACATACAAATATTTTTCAAAAAAAAATTAATTTTTCTGATTTTTCAGAATTTGAAAAATCCTAGGATGTTACAGACTACCACCCTTAAAAAGAATCTCGTCCTCGAGATTCGAGAGACTAGGAAGACAAAGCAAATGCTTGAATGATTCTGATAACTCGGGATGTTTTGAGAAATGAAATTTCTGACATGGAAACTGGAAACTAGAGGGGATGAATTTTCAGATTGGCGAGCCTCGAAAGAAACATGGTTTGGGATCTCTGGGTTTAAGGCAGCTGGATTAGAATTATCTGGGTGGCTACCACCCTTAAAAGAAATAATTGCGGTCGGTCTTGAAACTTTGTTTAATCTTGTTTAGTTCTCTGATGTAAAGCGTACAAGTATTCAAAATACAATGGCGTGTGGTGGATACGGAAAGTTTTAGCACTCACGCTTCCACTCGGTCCTTGGAGAGATTTATTCTTCTTCCACTGTGGGCAGCCACTGGCATAACGTCTCTTATCCTTGCACTTGTAGTATCTTATGTGGCTAAGATCTTTCTTGGATTCACCCTTTTCTCTTTGTTCCTCCAGGATCTTCATGAGAGACTGTCGCATTCCTTCCTTGGCTTGCTGGTTAGTTTGTTGCACAAGGGATAAAATCGACACTGAATTGGGACATGGTTTGTTCCTTCACACAGGAAGCAAATAACCTGACTTGTGGGGCAAACTTTAACCAGATGTCTTGTATGACCATGGGGCCACTCATCAGGACATCCTTTGGACGTATGTCCTATCTCTCCACAAGTTTTGCATGCCTTTGGTTTGGTCATAAGAACTTCAAAAAAAAATCACTATGGTTTTGATCAATCTTAGGCAATTGGTCGTTGATCAAATTCCACAGCTGACTCTAGTTCTCTAATAGTAGTCGCATTGTGGTGTGTAAATTATTTGTGTTGGTATTGGGGTGAGACATCTGTTTGGTTTAGAAAGCAATGAGTTGAATTATTTGTACTTATGGAGGAATCCTAGTTCAATAAAACAAAACAAGGCAACCAATCTATAACATAATCAATCAATATCTAACAAACATCAAGCAACAAGGTTCACAACAAACAAACAATCTAGTATTGTCATATAGCCAAGTTGATATGATCAATACAATAACACGATATCGTTATTCTATTTAGGTGGTGGTCAAATCTACCTCCTTCGTGAGTGCTTCAAGTTCTTGTTCAACCTTCTTGGATATCTTAGAAGTGTTGGCTGAACCCTGTTTCTTCAGTGGTCTTCCATGCATGTAGAACTTCATGTTGAATTGAAACTTTTCTATATGAAGCAGTAGAATCAGACTTAGACTACAAGAACATGGTCATCTAGAAAAAGATAAGAGGTTTTCAGAAGGTTGATAGTAGATGAGAGTATGAGGAAGATAAAATGAAAAAGTATTGTTTTTAGAAAAGTGAATAAAATAGATTTTCAATCCTATGGTCAAATCCTATTTCTATCCAAACCTAGGGTTTTGAACCTACAGGCAACACAGTGCTCTGATACCATCTCGAGCGTACATGCACTTTAAATAAGGCAGATACCTGTGTATAGTGCAAATCCCTGGATCGATTCGTTTGCACACACAGTTTACGATGTAATATCACAACAAAGTATCAATTTTATTACATCGATGATCCAGACTTACAAAATATTCAATACAAGTTGCATAGCATAAAGCTAGCTTCGAAAGAGTAAACAGCGGAAATACAATAGCAGTGGGTCTCCAACAACTTCATGTTGCCACAGGCGAAAACATGTTGGTTGCAGACTCGAAATCCCTTAACGAAACCTCACTCGTCATTTGAATAACCTGTAACAAATAAAATTTTGCAACAGAGTGGGTCATATTCCATTAAAAATGGAGTCTGGCAAGTGAATAGGAAAGGAGAAGAATGAGACGAGATCTTTCAGAAGCATTTTCCCTCCCACTCTGTCTTGACCCGTTCCACCTAACATCCCACTACATCTGCTTGTCAAGCCGGAGAGAGTCCATGCAACATAATTGATCAAGCCAGAGCCCATATGGCAATGGATGCACTGGAAGCAATCATCACTCGGAGTTCTTCAGATTCCTCTGTTCCCTGGGTGGCCATCCACAAGTGCACGTACCCAGGAACCATAGACATGGACCAGAGTAGCCACTCAACTTCGCCACCATTAACAACCAATCCACCCAGGAGTGTCATTAACTTAGTGGATGTGCACTCTCAGGTAAAAATCACCATGCTCACGGCCCTAAGTAGAATAGACATTCATCCTAGGCGACGACAACCATGAGCATAGCCGTGAGTAGTCACTTAATATTTTGTAAAACTTTTCATCAATTGGATAGCATCAATATTTCTGCTAAGTATGATATAGGAACCTAGACACAGGAGTAAGGGAATTCTACACAGGTTTAGCATAGCAATACTATCCTACACATGCATATAAAAATACACTAAGTAATGCATATAGAAAATAATATGAAGTTAATGAGGTGTGCCACTTGCCTTTGAATGTTGTCGTTGTTCACAAAATCTTTTCAACAATGCTCGAAACTCTCCGTTCAGTCTAAAAAATATAAACAAACAACAATACAACAATCATAAAACAAAACAACACAACACATACAAGCATACATAATGAATAAAAAAGTTTCATAACTTCTAAGGAAAACATGTCATGCATGATATGCAAATTATTTCTAAGGACTAGAGATACATGTCATGCCATGAAATTCTTTTAAGTTAATGCAAGGCAACTAGTTTGGTCAAAATGACTAAGGACTAAAGTCATAGGTTGGACAAAATACTTTGTTATAAATCATCTTGAATAAGCACTCAATGACTTAGTCATGATGTGCATAACTACTTAGAGAAAATACTAACTCCATTCTTCAAGGTGATCAACAATTATTAACAACTCTTGGTAAATTGGATATTCACTATAGTGAGAGAGACAGACACCCGGCCAGCCACTTAAATTGTGGAACAGGTCTCATGTACGTGGACATGTAAGGTTAGTTTCCAGGACGCTTCATCTAACTATGCCGCTAGGATCCAACAAACTTCAAGATGGTAATAACATGATCAAAAATTGTTTATGTCTAAAGTGATAGATAAGATTTGGAAAGAGGGAAAAGATAGTAAGAATGATGTAGTTGGTCTTCCAGACTTCATCTCCAGACTTGTAATATTCTCCTTGGTGATGTCTTGATTGAATTCTTGGTAGACTTGAATAATCTTCAGACTTGATGATGTTTGTATCACCTAGGCTGTTCTTGGATTTAACTTAGTCTTCAAGAGGTCTAAGAGAAGAAACGAGAAATGAAAGAGAGAGGTAGCAAGACTTAGAAAATATTTCTGGTTGGTCTTCATGAACTTCCTCTTGATTTTTCTTCTAAGTGCTTCTACTTCTTGGAGATACTTCTGAAGTCTTGTTTTGGCTAAGTCCTTCAATGGCCTTCTAGCTCCATCTTGGAAATCCTAAGTGTCTAAGTGCATAGCACTTTACCAAAACACTAGGTTGAAAATAATCCTAACTTAGGGAAAATAACGAAGGAGTTTTCCTATAAGGAGTATAACTATACAATAGATATGTCATGCATGCAATGCAATTTATTTCTAAGGACAACACTTAACAAAATAAAACAACTAAGTTTTATAGATGCTAAAATTTCTAAGGAAAAGATTTAGCATCTTTAAGATGTTGAAATTTTTCTAAAGAAGAGTGTTGTCGAAAAATAGTTATCAAATATTTTCTAACGAAGAATTTATTTTGTTTAAAGAGGCAAAATATTTCTAAGTACATTTTAATACCAAAGTGGTTATAATATGACTAAGTAATTTATAATTCGAATAGATGATGAAAATAATTTTTAATCAATTTTAATCATTAAAACAACACTTAAAAGTATTTAATCAATATTAATTATAATATCATAGAAAATTATTCTATAAAAATTAGTAGAAAAATACTAATGCCAATACTTAGACATTCAAATTTATAGCAAAAGAGTTTGATAAATTTTAAATTCCAAATTTGAAGTTATGTTCAAATTAACATTAATGTCACTTTTGAATTTCAACAAATTTTAATTTGACAAAACATAAAAGTAATGATGCCAAAAGTTTCTACGTGTCATAAGATGTTCAAAAATATTTTATTTTTAAAATTTGACCAAACCAATAAAAAGTAGTGATAGATTTAAATTCTAGGGTTTTTCTGTAAAACTGCCGGTCTTTGGTTGACTGTTGACTTTGACCGCTGACGTGGGAATTGACTCGCTGACGTGGCAGGCTGACTGAGATTTGACTACGAATTTGACCAAAAATAAAGTTGCTCGGATGGAAAAACACTCTTAACGAAAGTTATAAAGAATTACATGCTCTTTCTAACTAGCACAATTATAACATAAGTGGATGAATAGATTGGTCATAAATCTCAAAATACCTTTCTGGTCCGAAACTTCAAACGCGAATATCTCTCAGCTCGCTGAACCAAAAGAGGTGAAGCTTGGGGCAAAATAAAGGTTTTGATCAGGGGAACAACTTTCGTATTGTCGTCCCAAACTTTTGAGATGGTTTGGTTACTTGAACAACATCAAACCCGATCTGTATTATACAGACAATTACGTACGTTAAAATAAAAAGTTGTCAACAGGAAAGTTGTAGATATAGAGTAGATCTACCTTTTCACCAAGGGAATTTGTTTTTGGCGCAACGAGCGCGAAGAGATCTGAGAAATACGACTTGAGATCTGATGGATGACGATTCGAAATTCTTCCTCCACGCTTGATAAAAAGTGTTGAGTCTTATTGGAATGGAAAGGTATCGACGAGATCTACTACAATTATTAAGGCACCGTCGCGATTGGAGATGGTTTTGTTCGTCAATCGAACGAAATACTATTTCGCTGATTAGAATTTTGGTGGAACGAAAAGAGTAAAAGAGATGCCGGCAGCTACATGGGTTTATATAGGCGGAGGGATGGTGGAATAGATAGCGCTCGGAGTTGTGAACACGTAGGATCAAGCGGATCCGGATTTGGAGTTATATTTCTTGAGATATACGTGTTTGAACGAAAGGTGGTTGGAAAAACAAATTTTCAGAGAGTTTGAGTTGGATACGGTTTGGTACGGCCCAGTTTTGGCCCGGCCGGCTGGGCCCGATTCGTTTCTTTTTTAAATTCTTTCATAACTTTTGTTTTAGAACTCCGAATTAAGTGAAATTAATTTCTAAAAATTTCTATAAATCATATCTTTATTTTAAAACATTTATGGACATGTTTTGACCACTTTTTAAAAATAGAAATTTTGAATATTTAATTTAATGCAAATTTGACACTTTTGTCAAATTTGAAAATAGAAATTTAGTCAATTTACTTATGGCTAAATAAAATTATGTACCACAATTGTAAACATATGAAAATAATTATTTATAATAATTACAATCAAAATATTAAAGTAAAATAAGATAAATAACATAATAATTATTTTGTTTTAAATATTTTCTCAAATAGATTTTCAAGTGGAAATAATATTTCAACCATTGTAATTTCAAATATAAACAATGCAAGAAAATGATGAATGCATGCATGAATTTTGTTTTCAAATCGACATACAAATATTTTTTAAAAAGTTTTTAATTTTTCTGATTTTTCAGAATTTGAAAAATCCTAGGATGTTACAGTTGGGATGATAATTTGCTGTACACGGAATTTTCCTCTAACAACAGCTACCAGGCCAGCATAGAGATGTCACCGTTTGAGGAACTCTATGGGAGGAAATGCACCACACCACTACTTTGGAGCGGTGTTGGAGAACGTAGTTTATTCGGACCTGATATAATCAAGGAAGCCGAAGAGAAGGTTCGAATGATCAAGGTCAGATTGAAGATCACGCAGTCCAGACAGAAAAGTTATGCAGATTCAAAAAGGAGAGAGATCACATATGAGATAGGTTACATGACATTTTTGCGAGAGTCACCGATGCGTGGTGTGAAGAGGTTCGGGATCAAAGGCAAACTTGCACCTCGATTCATTGGGCTGTTTAAGATTCTTTCTCGCAAGGGAGAAGTGGCGTATGAGCTAGAATTTCCGGAAATTTTGTCAGCAGTTCACAATGTGTTCCATGTGAGTCAGTTGAAGAAGTGTCACCCAGAGATGGCAGAAACCCCGCTACGAGATACAGTGCCACTAGATGAGGTCCAGTTGGAAAGTGACCTGACATACGAAGAGAAGCCAATCAAAATCTTGGAGACGGCAGAAAGGGTTACACGAACCAAGACTATCAAATTTTGTAATGTCCAGTGGAACCACCATACCGAAGAAGAAGCAACTTGGGAACGGGAGGATGATCTTCGAGAAGAACACCCACACCTATTTCCAGGCCAATTCGAATCTCGAGGGCGAGATTCATCTTAAGGGGGTTAGGTTTGTAACATCCCAAAATTTGTTAAAATTTAAAACTTTGCATTCATGCATCATTCATCATTTAGGCATAACATTACATCACATAAGTACTAAATAAAATTTTCAATTATAAGTTTAAATAATTTATAATTCCATAAAGTGTGTATTTAAACTTCGTTAATAAATATAATTTCCCAAATTATATAATGGGCAAGTATAATGCTAAAAAGTTCTAATTTTAATAACCTTTCCAAAACATGTTTTTATGAAATTTTCTGAAATGTTTTGAATAGGTTTGAAAATCATTTTGGAAATCAGTTTTGAAAACAGTTTTTAATTTTTTATTTAAAAGAATAGGAGTTCGGGCCTGCCCATACGCTATCTGCCGCGCGCGTGTGAGCTAACGACCCATCAGCCCGCTCCAGCCGCGCTCCTCTCTTCTCCCTCGCTTACAGGTGGGACCCACCTGTCAGTCGTCTTCAACCTCCATCCGGAGATCGCGTCGGAGATGGAGTCCGCGACTGTCGGGGGGCTGCCCGCCGGGTAGGGCAGATCCCGACGCAATTCGACAGTGTAGCAAAATTGATTGACCTTTGGCGAGAGCAAGGGCCACCCCCTAGTGTGCTGAAGGGGCAACTTGACCCTTGAGTGCTGGTAGAGTGCAAGGTGCCTCCTGGCAGGCGCAAAGGTAATCTCTGGCGGCTATAAATAGACACCCCTAGCCCTCATAACAGCACAAGCATCAGCGGGTGGTTCCTCTAAGAACTAGCTTCTCGAAGATGTCTTTGCTAGTAGGCTAAGACATCTTCGGGAGGCTAGACCTAGAGACACTCATCCTGAGACGAACTCGGGTGCATCCGGAAAGGATCTCGGATCTTGGGCTCCGAGGAGACTCCCGGAAGGAGAGGTACTCGGTCTTACCGGATAGGCAATCCGGGTAAGTGCTAACCGGAACATTTATCTCGGTCCTAAACTTGTGCGGGAAGAACTCGTAATGTCGAGCAAGAAGGTGACCGGCATGAGGGATCCCGGTAGGCCGTCAACGGTCTGCAGCAGGATTTCCCGCCTGATGCGGGGAGAAGTACCGTTCCGTCTGACACGGAAGCATGGTCACCTCCCGCCTGACACGAAAGCATGGTCACCTCCCGCCTGACACGGGAGCGCGTCAGCCGGTACGACAACGGTACGACAAGACACGACGTGCCTAGCCCGGCAATCCGGAAAAGGCTATCCGGGATGGGAAAAGACATGTCCTGTCTCTGACAGGGGGACAATGATGTTCCAGGACGGCGCGTGCTGTCCTTGCCGGGATGATGACGAAGGGGCTACGCCGGATAGCACGGCGACTAGGTCGCACTAGCCGGTGACGACATAACGGGTAGGCCTGTCCGGTGGGGCCAAGCCAAATTAGGGTTTCCGGCCTTGCTGGCCGGAACTCTATAAAAGGCGCCATAACTGCCCCTGTGAAGGAGAGACCAACTTGGGAGACAAAGCTATAGTCGCATTTACTCCTAGAGCATTTACTTCTTCTTTCCTTGAGTCCATCTAGTTCTTCTTGTTCTTCACCTCAAGAGCTCTAAGAGCAAGTTGTAGCCCTTGTACCACACTTATATAGAGAGGAAAGGCAGGAGCAGGGGTGTTACCTCCTCACGAGGGCCCTGAACCTGGGTATATCGTGTGTGTGTTGTGTGCCTTCGTGCATTTGTTCTTGTTTACTAGATCTTCCCCCTCACGCATTGATCTTGTTTCTCGTTCTTAGGAGATCTCGAATACACCGGGATCCTCCCCGTGTGAGCTCTTCAGCTCGCTACCCCTCCCCGGATCCACCAACGTCCATCGGCCCCACACATTAGCCATCCTATGGCATCTGCCGTGACACCACCATGACAGTTGGCGCCCACCGTGGGGCAGACAGAGGCGTTGGCTGGTGTACACATCCGGACGGGCTCCCCCGTTCACTTCGACATTCGGGTTCTCTCTGGCCTTGTCGTAAGGCTGGGCGAGATGGACTTTGTCAGCGACAACGCAGGGTGCTTCCGGAATAAACCCTTCCCGGTGAACGGGTGCATCATTGACTTCGGTGGCTTCACCACTTACGTCGCCACCGAGGTTATCTGCAGCTACCCGGATGTTATCCTGGATGCTGAGGATCCTCCCATGATCTATTCCACTCGGGGTCCATGTACCGGTCGCTCCCCGAGTTACGTCGCGGTCATGATGGTCGGGACAACCGAGGAGGAGTACCAGGACGCCGACGGCGATGCCGGAAGCGGCCACATTCGTTTGGCCAAACCTCCTCAGGAAAGAGGTGCGGCCCGAGACGGCGATAAGCAGCCGTCCCAGCCACGTCGTCGCCCGGATCCCCTCTCGGGTCTGGTGGCCAAGTTGGATGTCCCTGTAACTGCTGAAGCAGACACCCAAGCCACTTCGGCTAACTTGGAGGAGCAGCGTAGGTTGCTACTCGCCGAAGTGCAGGAGATCGCCGAGATCCGGCGTGAGCTCAATGCTAGCCTCCGGGAGTACAATGCAGCTCACGGATTCCTTAAGATAGACTCCCGGGACAAGCGCATCGCGGACCTGCGCAAGAAAGGAAGAATGGTGAATGATGAGTTGGCGGGTGGAGCCGCAACCAGTCACACGGGTAGCCTGATCTCGGCTGGGAGACCGGTGTACAGCTCGCCGGCGAAAACTCTCAGGGCTGCCGAAGCCGCCATGGCAGAGCTAGCAGGGCTATCCGGTGAGGCTCTGCGCAAGCAGCAGGAGCGGGTGAATGAGCTGGTCGTCGAGGCCAACCGACAGAACCAGGCCTTCAAGAAGAAGAACCCCGGAGCGGGATCCCAAGTGCATTCAGCAAGGGCCGATAGCCAAAGATCGGGCGGAGAGGCCTCCTCCCCGTATCCGAGCAGAAGCAAGAGCAAGAGCAAGAGCAAAAGCCGGAGCAGAAGACGGGGCTCCGGGAAGAACAAGCTGTTGCAGGCTTATGACCCGGCCTTTGCCGGCATCCAGCAAGCCGGGCAGCATAACTCGGGGCAGGCAGGAAGTACCCGTGAGGGTGGCAACCTGGGTGTAGGAAACAATAACCCGGCTAGCTGTGGTAATCCGCCCCGGAACCCCCCCCCCCCCCATGTTCAGGGAAACCCGCGAAGGGAGGCCGCCTCAGTCCCGCAGCAGGCTGTGATCCCGGTACAAGACAGGCTCAACGATGGCAACTAGAGATTGCAACAGCTCGGGTACCAGCCCAATGAGAATCCTTTGGGATCTCGTATAGGAACTAGACAGCTGGATCCGGCCGATGCCAGATTCCGGCTCGACCGAATCCACCAGTCCGAGCTAGTGGAAGAGCAAGGACCTCCGAGACCTGCCTGCTTTGGACCCCGGATCATGCGGGAGCCGCCTGTCCGGAATTTTCAGCTCAACCGAGGGGCTAAGACCTATGACGGCAGCAAGAAGCCGGAGGACTGGTTAACCGACTATGTAACTGCAGTAAGCATAGCCGGTGGAAACAGACGCTAGGCGGTACGTTACGTACCGCAGATGTTGGAAGCACCTGCCAGAATCTGGTTGAACAACTTGAGAACTGGCAGCATAGACTGTTGGTTGGATTTCGAGGAGGCATTTATCAGCAACTTCACCAGCACGTACAAAAGGCTAAACAGGCCTCAACAACTCGCCATCTGTAGGCAAAGGAGCAACGAGACTGACCGGGAGTACCTTACCCGGTGGAGCAATATTCGCAATTCTTGCGAAGGGGTGGTAGAGGCACAGGCCATCTCCTGGTTTGCACAAGGATGTCGGCATGGCTCAATGCTTTGGCAGAAGTTGCAAAGGAAGATGCCGGCGTCCTTGGCAGAGACCATGCGCATCGCCGATACCTATACGCTTGGAGTTCCCATGCAACCCCTGGTGGATGTCGGTGACTCCAATAGGAGGAATGCGGGACCTCAGCGTTCGGGATCAAGCAGAAGCCATGATCGCCAGGATTTTGGCCAGAAGAGAAATCAGCCCGAGTACCACCATGCCGCGCAGCATGTCGCATCAGTGACCCGGGATCAAGAAGATGCCGGCAACAGTCAACGTCAGAAGACAAGTGGCCCGGCTTGGGGTCAGAGCCAGGAAGTGCAAAAAAGTTGGGTGGAACTGAAGAAGCCCCTGACGTATGAAGAGATGCTGAACAAGCCATGCTGCTACCACACCCTGGAGGCCAACAAGCCGGCGAACCACTCTACTCGGCAGTGCAGCTGGTATCAGCGCACATTGCAGGAGGGCAGCTCGGGGGCTATTCGGCCGAGTTGTCGTGGTATCGGCATAATTGATAGGAGACGGGGTCCTCTAGCCTACGTATGGATTGTGGGGAAGAAGGTTGGTGTCGTCAAGGACGGGATTGAACACGGCGAGTTTACCCAGCTTCGGATCCCGCAGCGGTGGCGAGATCCTACGTGCTGCTATAATTCACTATGAGGCAATAGCCGTGAACAGGTTACAATGGGTATGATGCCTATTGAAGTTGTCTGCCCTAAAGGCTCCCTGGTGGCCGGCTTATATAGGCGGCCAGACCCCAGGGTACAAGGTAAGTGCTTGTACGGCAAGTAAACAGAGTCCTAGACCTAGCCGGCTTAGTTGCCGCCTTCCGTCTTGGGCTCGGTGGCTTGATGGGCTTCGGCCTTCCGCCTTCCTTGGACCGTCCGCCTACTTCCTTGTACGTCAGCTATCTGGGCCGCCCGGCAGGCCTCGGCCTTACCACCCTTGGGCCACCCTGGACTAGCCAGATTGATCCATGTTGGTTATACCCCTAGTTGATATATCCCCAACATTAGCCCCCAGAAAGGTTGAAGTTCTCCAGGCGCCGGCCTCTTCTTGATTCTTCATCTGCCAAGGTTGGCGGCTGCAGGACTTGAACCATTCTGAAAATCAACGAGGCATGCGTGTCTTGATGTTGACATGCGGCCGCCTTTATCCATCATGGGAAAAGACGGCTACTCGGCAATCTTTGCCGAGCATTCTTCGTGACGGTTTCCATCCAGCCGGCTCACGACAGTTTGAAAACAGACTAGGCGGGAATCTCGCCATGATCACAAATTGCGGGAAAAGAGGAGGCATGGAGATCGTGCAATCATGTGCTGCAACGGATGCTGGACACGTGTCCGACTAAAAACGCCGTTGCACAGGGAGCAACGCCTGGCCCTATAAATAGGTAGCCAAACGGTCCATTTTCACTACCCAGCCTTTGCTCTCCGTGCGCTCTTGCCTCTTCCACTTCTCCGCTTCTTGCCTCCTAGCGAGCTCCGGCGAACTCCTCTTCTACGACGACCTCTCCTCGCGGCGATGTCCACCGGCCAGACCCTCTCCACGGCGTCGAGCGGTCCGGTGATCGAGACCGCGCCCGCGACGGCGATGGGCGGCTTCTTGCCCTCGAGGTGAACGCTGTGATCCCGGCGGTGCCCAAGTTCTTGCACTGGTCCGAGATGGAGATCACGTGGAGCCGTAAGGATCATCCCAGAGTTAAGCCTAAGCCGGGGGCGTACGCCTTGGTGGTCGACCCAACCTTTGTCGGACCAAGCCTCAATGTCCGCTTCAGTCGGGTTCTGATTGACAATGGCAGCGCCATTAACATCATGTACAAGGATACGATGCTGAAGCTGGGGGTGTCCATGAACACCTTGTTACCTACCGAGACGACCTTCCACGGCATTGTGCCCGGAGTCTCTTGCTCACCCATGGGTAAAATCTGGGTTGAGGTGCTATTCGGAACCCGGGAGAACTGCCGAACCGAGAGCTTGGAATTCGAGGTCGTGGACCTCGACAGCCCGTATCACGCACTGATCGGCAGGCCGGCCCTGGCCAAGTTCATGATCTCAACTCACATGGGCTATCTGAAGATGAAGATGCCGGGACCTAACGGCATAATCACCATCTCGGGAGACCACAAGCGCTCCATGGAGTGTGCTTCGGCCGGCTCGTGCTTAGCCGAGTCCCTGGTGATCGCGGAAGAAAAGAAGAGGATCCAGCAGGTGGTGGCGATGGCCAAGACCTTCCAACTCGGAATGCCCGGGATGGTGAACCCGGAGCAGGGTGCATCATTCCAACCACCTAAGGAGATGAAGAAGGTGGGAGTGGACCCCAGCAACCAGGAGCGCCAAGTTATCATTGGCAGCAACCTGTACAGCAAATAGGAAGGCGAGCTCGTTGACTTCCTCCGTGAGAATCGGGATGCTTTTGCGTGGTCGAGTGACGATCTGCAAGGTGTTCCGAGGGAGTTGGCTGAGCACTCTCTGTTTGTTAGGCCGGATGCGAAACCGGTGAAGCAACCGACTAGGCGCCTCTCGGATGAACGAAGAGCTGCCGTCATGGAACATCTTGCTATACTGCTGGCCGCCGGATTCATAATGGACGTGCTGCACCCGGATTGGATATCAAATCCGGTCCTGGTAGAGAAGAAGAAAGATGATCCCCTCCTGCTTAAGGTGTGGCGCATGTGCATCGACTTCACCAACCTCAACAAGGCGTGTCCAAAGGACCCATTTCCCCTTCCCCGGATAGATCAAGTGATCGATTCCACTGCTGGGAGTGAACTTTTGACTATTTTAGATGCTTATTCTGGTTTTCACCAGATACCTTTAAATCCGGATGATCAATTGAAAACTGCTTTTATTACCCCGTATGGGGCTTATTGTTATCGTGTCATGACTTTCGGTTTGAGAAATGCTGGTGCTACATACCAGAGGTGCATGCAGAAATGTTTGCATGACCAGATAGGCCGGAATGCCGAGGTCTATGTCGATGACATAGTCATAAAAACAAAAGAAAAAGCCTCATTGATCGATGATCTGAGGGAAACATTTAAGAACTAAAGAAGATTCCGGATGAAGTTGAATCCGGATAAGTGCACATTCGGTGTTCCGGTAGGAAAATTACTCGGTTTCCTCATCTCAAGCCGGGGGATTGAAGTCAACCCGGGTAAGATACGTGCTATCGAGAGCATGAAATTGCCCGTGCGTCTCAAAGATGTGCAGAAGTTCACTGGTTGTCTTGCATCCCTAAGTCGGTTTGTGAGCCGACTTGGAGAGAAGGCCTTGCCCCTATACCAGTTGATGAAGAAGAGCAAAACATTTGTTTGGACCCCGCAGGCCGATGCGGCGGTCAACGATTTGAAGAGAATGCTTTCAACAGCACCCGTGTTGGCATCCCCGTTGCCCAAGGAGCCTATGCTGCTGTATATTGCTGCCTTTAACCGGGTAGTTAGCGTAGCTATTGTGGTAGAGAGGGAAGAAGGGGGCAAACTGATACAGAGACCGGTGTATTACCTCAGTGAGGTGATCTCGGAATCCAAGCAGAACTACCCGCACTACCAGAAGATGGTGTATGGAGTGTACATGGCAGTGACCAAGCTCAAGCACTACTTTCAAGAGCACCCAATCACAGTGGTGTGCGAGGCTCCTCTCGCCGAGATCATTGGTTGCAAGGATGCTAGCGGCCGGGTCGCCAAATGGGCCATCCAGTTGTCTCCGTACGCTCCGGCATACGGGAGACGAGATGCCATCAAGTCGCAGGCGCTGCCGGACTTTTTGGTAGAAGGGGCCGAGATGCAGTATGAACCTCCGATGCCGGATTACAACTTCTGGAGGATGCATTTTGATGGCTCCAAGGCCAAGATCGGGTTGGGTGCCGGAGTGGTTCTCACCTCACCAAAACAAGATGTGCTGAAGTATGTCCTGCAAATTCATTTACGGGCATCTAACAATGTCGCTGAGTACGAGGCCTTGGTTCATGGACTGAATGTCGCCAAGTAGATCGGCATCCGCCGGATAGAGTGTTTCGGCGATTCCGACCTCGTGGTGCAGCAGGTGTCGGGGAACTGGGATGCGCTGGATGCCAACATGGCCTTGTATCGATTTCATGTGCAGAAAATATCCGGATTTTTCGAAGGATGCGAGTTCAAGCACATACCCAGAGGAGAAAACGAGGCAGCAGATGTGTTGTCCAAGCTAGGATCGTCTCGGGATGCCATCCCACCCGGGATCGCTCTTGAGCATTCGGTGGAATCTAGAGCACTAAGCACCAATCTCGGGGACTAGTGGGGAAGGAACAAATAATTTTTGGAGAAGGTAAAGGGAACAAACTTACCTCGGTCACCCGAGTAACGTCCAGCGCGGCCACCTGGAGAGCGTGCAGAGCTTGGGCGCTGCGGTTAGGGCCGGCAGCGTGCAAGTCCTCCACGATCTCGGAGGCATCGGCGGCAATCCAGGCTTGGTTGTATTCTTCAACAACGCGTATGCCGGAGCCGCCAGGCGCGCGAGCAGCAACAACCTCCCGGGATCCTGAAGGCATAACGGAGCTTACGGTTGCTCGCAGCGTCCGCATGGCAGCAGTGGGGATCTCGGCAGGAGGTGGCGGTAACGGCGAAAACTTACCCGTTCTTAGGGCCAAGTCTTGGGCCGAGGACGTCGGGGCAGCAGTAGGTTTGGCGGAGGTTGTTTTCTGCCCGGCGGCCTTGGTGCGCGCTTTCCCGGCAGGAGGCTCAGGTTGCCGGGAAGAGGCCACGGGCTGTTTCACCGGGGCTGTCTTGCTCGAGTCTTGCCGGGAGGGGCCGCTCGACACGACCTGCCGAGGAGGACTCATGATCTCCGTCTCAAGCCCAGGCACCCTGCGCGGGCTCTCCGGAAGAAGGATGTCTTCCGATGCGGTCGTAGCCTGGACAGGAATCTCGTCCACCACGGGACGAGTATCCGGAGTCGCAGCGGCAGTCAGTGCGGCACCAGAAGCAGGAGGCTCGCTCCCTCGAGCGGAAGGGCGAGACGAAGAAGAAGCAGCCCGAGGAGGGCTGGTAGTCCGGGATCCCAGAGGTCGGGAGGCAAAGGATGCCGGGACGTCGAGTGCATCGCTGAAAGAAATATATCAGTAAAGACTTCAGGGGAAGACAAGATCATGTAACACGAAGCAAAGAAAATTTACCCGGAATCAACTGTGGGAGGACCCCTCCTTCGGCGTAGAGGCTTCTCGGCCGTTTGTTTGTTCGGCCTGCTCTTCTTGGGGGTGCTGCCGGAAGCATCGGCAGGGTTGGTATCGGAAGCCGCACGCTTCCGGGTCTCGGCGCGTTTCGTCACGGCCTTGGGTTTCGGAACCACTGCTGAAGCCCAGTTGAGGGGAAGAGCGTCAATCACATCGAGTATTTGACAATCAATCTCATCCTCGTCATCTGAAGAAACGGAAATAGCCTCTGAGGTTGAAGGGTTACCCGGAGCAGAAGCGCGAACTAGAGGAACGGCAAGATGGTCCTCGCCATCGGGATCCTCTCTCGGCATCTTAGCCGGTGCCGGGATGTTCGGCACGAAATTCCCGTCGGCGTGCATCGCGTCCTCCTCAGTTTGCCGCTCGAATAATTGCACGAATAGGTCATTGCATGACAACCATGTCGGTTTCCAGCAGAATCCAGGTGCAAATGCAAGTTTGCGAAAGACAGATAGAAGCACCTGTTTTAGTGGTTTTTTCCGGGATCCCCCGACAAGACCCCAGACATAATCATCCGGCCAACCCGAAGATGCTGGTCCTGGTGGGATCTAGGTTCCCGTCCATATGGCACATCTTGTGCACTCGGGTTTGTAGGGGGCAGACGCGACGGATAATGAAGCAGCACAGGAGATCGTCGCCAGTCATCTTATCAGTCAACACGCCGAGGACGTCGTGCATACATCTGACCTCCTCGGTATCTGGAAGCCGGTTCCAGAGGTCGAATTCGCGGGGAGGTCCAATGGCGAACTCCGGCAAATTGATAAGATCCGGGTTCGAGGATCCCGGACCATCTCCCGAAACCTCCCGGTTCTTCACGTAGAAGAAACTACGCTGCCACTTCCGGCAGGATTCTAGCCCCTTGACTATGGGAAATCCGGAGTCAGCGCGGGGAATTATGGTGGCCGCTCCGCAGTCGACCAAGTCTTTAACTTTCTGATCCAGATTGGGGATGACTTGGCGGCGGAGGATGAAGTACTTGGCCCAGAGATCCAAGAAAGGCCACACGCCGAGATATGCTTCCGTATAGGTGGCGAACACCGAAAGCATCATAATGGCGTTGGCTGGGAGATGATGGGGTTGGAGGCAGTAGGTGTCGAGGAAGTTGGGGAAGAAGGGGCTAGCCGGAAGCCCAAACCCGCGCTCGAAATGCGTGAGGAATACAACGTATTCCCCGGGTTGGGGTTCCGGTTGAACCTCGCCCTCCGGGAGACGACTCTCGACTTCTGGCGGAATCCGGTGAGTCCGGTACAGCCAGTCGAGATCCTTCTGCATGATCTCGGACCCATCCCAGCACCCCCGAACACTTTCTTCAGCCATGTCGAAGAGATCTGCAGATCTATCCGGGCTACTCTGCAGGCGCAACGGCAGTTAGTCGGAGTTAGTCTACCGGGAGCTAAGATACCGGATCACAAACTCCTAAGGACAACCGGACTCCTAGCAAATAAGATCTACCGCGCGCTAGTAAATCGAAACTTAATCGATGAAAATACGCCCGGGCAAAATACAAATGTGGCCTAGTGCGAGCAAATGGCTAAGGTGTATAACGCGTCCTCATCCCCGCCGCGCGGCTCGTGCTCGCCGCGCGGCTCACGCTCGCCGCCGGCGGCGCCACCGCGCGTGCGTCGTTGCGCGACCAAGCATGAAACATCATCCCCCTAAAGGAGTTCATCGGAGCGGAGGAAAAAACTCACCGGAGAAAGCGAGGCCGGTGACGGGAAAGAAGGGCGCGACCCGATGGTGGAAGCGAAGAGCTCCGGCGACCAGCGAGAGCGGCGGCGTTCGGGTTCTGGGCGCGGCAGCAGCGACGTGCTCGAGACGACGGTGGGAGATGAGAGAAGTTGGGAAGAAGAAGAAGAAGTGACCGTTCCGCCCCCCTATTTATGGGGGGGATCCGGAGCGGTTTCCGAATTTCCCGCCCACGATCTCTCCGATCGTGGGTGGGATCTGTTTTGTGCCGCGCGACACGTGGCGTCCCCAGGAGCGCCTGATCCGGCCACACCGGGGGCCACAAAGCCCCAACGGTTGGACTTCGGATCGGCTGCGGCTCCTGGCGCGCAAACCCGAGCAACGGCGTGCTCGGTCCGAAGCACTCGAGTGCATTTCTGATTCGACAGGACCTCGGGTGGGACCCAGTCAGAGATTTGGAATTCAATGCGGAGCCAACGATCAAAATTCACTCACGTGGCACTATCCGATCACGAGCATGGCCTTCCGGTCGAAACGATCTCTGTATGGGGATTTCGGCAAAACTCATCTCGGCATCAAGTCAAAGGATAGTCTCATATTTTCTGGGGAGATAGTTGTTATTAAAACTGATCCCGCACATCATCAGGGGTCGCTGCGCAGCACCAGCTTCGAGGACTAGTGTCGGGGGGCTGCCCCCCGGGTAGGGCAGATCCCGGCGCAATTCGACAGTGTAGCAACAATGATTGACCTTTGGCGAGAGCAAGGGCCACCCCCTAGTGTGCTGAAGGGGCAACTTGACCCTTGAGTGCTGGTAGAGTGCAAGGTGCCTCCTGGCAGGCGCAAAGGTCATCTCTGGCGGCTATAAATAGAAACCCCGAGCCCTCATAACAGCACAAGCATCAGCGGGTGGTTCCTCTAAGAACTAGCTTCTCGAAGATGTCTTTGCTGGTAGGCTAAGACATCTTCGGGAGGCTAGGCCTAGAGCCACTCATCCTGAGACGAACTCGGGTGCATCCGGAAAGGATCTCGGATCTTGGGCTCCGAGGAGACTCCCGGAAGGAGAGGTACTCGGTCTTACCGGATAGGCAATCCGGGTAAGTGCTAACCGGAACATTTATCTCGGTCCTAAACTTGTGCAGGAAGAACTCGTAATGTCGAGCAAGAAGGTGACCGGCATGAGGGATCCCGGTAGGCTGTCAACGGTCTGCAACAGGATTTCCCGCCTGATGTGGGGAGAAGTACCGTTTCGTCTGACACGGAAGCATGGTCACCTCCCGCCTGACACGGAAGCATGGTCACCTCCCGCCTGACACGGGAGCGCGTCAGCCGGTACGACAACGGTACGACAAGACACGACGTGCCTAGCCCGGCAATCCGGAAAAGGCTATCCGGGATGGGCAAAGACATGTCCTGTCTCTGACAGGGGGACAATGATGTTCCAGGACGGCGCCTGCTGTCCTTGCCGGGATGATGACGAAGGGGCTACGCCGGATAGCACGGCGACTAGGTCGCACTAGACGGTGACGACATAACGGTTAGGCCTGTCCGGTGGGGCCAAGCCGAATTAGGGTTTCCGGCCTTCCTGGCCGGAACTCTATAAAAGGCGCCATAACTGCCCCTGTGAAGGAGAGACCAACTTGGGAGACCAAGCTATAGTCGCATTTACTCCTAGAGCATTTACTTCTTCTTCCCTTGAGTTCATCTAGTTCTTCTTGTTCTTCACCTCAAGAGCTCTAAGAGCAAGTTGTAGCCCTTGTACCACACTTATATAGAGAGGAAAGGCAGGAGTAGGGGTGTTACCTCCTCACGAGGGCCCTGAACCTGGGTATATCGTGTGTGTGTTGTGTGCCTTCGTGCATTTGTTCTTGTTTACTAGATCTTCCCCCTCACGCATTGATATTGTTTCTCGTTCTTAGGAGATCTCGGTTACACCGGGATCCTCCCCGTGTGAGCTATTCAGCTCGCTACCCCTCCCCGGATCCACCGACGTCCATCGGCCCCACACATTAGCCATCCTATGGCATCTGCCGTAACACCACCACGACAGCGACCGAGTCATTCTCACGGCCGTTTCTCGCCGCAATTAGCTCCCCTACCCCCTCCTATTTATCCCCCTCGAAGCCGCCTCCAAAACCCCCCCAAACCCTAACTTCCCCGCCGCCGGGCTGCTCGGAAATCGGGTCGCCACGCCGCCATTGCCGCCGGGCGATTCGCAAGAATCTCGGTAAGAGCCGAGCCCTCGTGCGCCTCCGAGCCTTCCTCTCACTTCCCCATCTCCTTGCGCACCCGTTGAGCCCCCTCGCGTGTTTTCTTGCGCAGCCGAACGCCGTATCCGTCCGCGACCCGAGACCGCCGCCGCCGTCCACGACTCCGACGAGGAAAGGGGAAGAACTCCGACGCCGCCACCGCGCCATCGACCTCGCCTCCCCCTCCGCTACATTTTGGTAAGAGCCGCTCCTCCCGGGGCTTCGTAGCCGACGCGCCGCCGCCGCGGGCGCCATCGCCGGCGAGCGCTCCGGCGACCCGCGCGCCGCTCGCCTTGGCCCGCGTATTGTAGACCGTTGGATCTAGATCCAACGCATGTAGATCGGAACGATCTCGCGCGTCCGCTTCTATTTAGATCGTACGGCTCGCGCCCGTGATCCGCGCGAATCGGTCCGAGCCAATCAGCGATCGCCACGTAGCCCTTCCTTTATTCATTTTCGCAGGAATTTTATAAATAAAACAGAAAACATGCAAAACTTAGAAAATTCATAACTTTTGATCTGCAAGTTCAAATTTGATAAATTTTATATCCACGGATAGCCCTGCTAGTGTAGTTTATTTCTACAACATTTATTTTTCCTTTTGATATTTTATAATTCGTGTAATTATCCGAGTAGTATTTCGGCTTTTAAACCCATAACTTAAATAATAAAAATGTTTTTTCAAATAAATTTAATTGTTTTAGTGTTGCGTTATTGCCCTCTGTCCAGAAATATTAATATGTATCTTATTTGAAAACTTTCATAAACCAAAAAAAGTTGTAGTTGTAAAATTCAAGTTTTTGCTAGATTGTTTTCAATTATTTAATTGATAAGTAAAATAAGAAATTCCTAAAAATTGCATATCATACATTTAATAACCGAAGATATAAATCATTAATAAGTGGGTCTAGTTATACTCATGGCATATCATGCATGCATACATATTTATGTTTGGTGTTGTGTAATATTGTGTGGATATTTATTTTATGTATTGCTTGTGCTAGATTGTGAAGAAAAGGAAGGACTTGCTTGTGATTGTTATTCTTGACGTGCTTGCTCCTCCTGCTACCAAGGCAAGTGACTTCATGAAATACCTACTATTTTTATTCTGTTGCATTTCTAGTATTTTTAAGCAGTATTTGCAAAGTAGTATGCATGATAGGTTTTTGGTAGATTTGTAGTATGCTATGCAAACCTGTTAGGTTAACCCTTAGAAATTCCAGTTAGACCCCTATTATAATTTAGTGGAAGTACATGCTGCAAAAATGATTGTTTTATGGTTGATGTGATAAGAGAAAATTTCCACTAAATTAATTTAATGCCTGGGTGGATTGGTTCGATCGAGGAGGTTTCAAGTTGAGTGTCTACTCAGGGCCAAGTTTCATGGTTGTCTTCGCCCAAGATAGTTTTCGCTTACTTGGGGCCATGATATGCGGTGTTAACCTGAGTATGCTCACTTGTGGATGGCCACCTAGGGCTATGAGATTTAAGTTTACACTGAGTTTAGTTGCTTATCGTGCAACCATTGGTCAATATGGGCTCTGTCTTGATGGAGTAAGTTGACGTGGACCTGGGTCAAGAGATTGATGGTGGTAGGGTTGATAGGATGGTGGTAATCTCTTAGTATGATCATGGGAAAGCAACTTCTGAAGAGTCTCGTCTTGATCTTCTCCTTTTCCTTCTCACTAAATGAGTGTAGAGGATAGTTTGGGTTGATTGAGTCTAATGGTGAAAGTGCACACACTCTCGAGAGTTAAAACCTAAGATCTTAGCCGTGTCCCCGTCATCGGACAATTTGAGTGACTACACAAGGCTGTCTTCTGAAAATCTCTTCATCCCAATTTCTTAATAAAACTTTGATGGGTGAACATGGGTAGGAGACATGGATTTGTCTTGAGTTGTCTCATAAAGAGAAGATATTGTTTCCAAAAGTTGTTTACCAAAAAGTAGGAGAAAACTTGCTTTGCGCAATAGCCTAGAGCTCCACCAGCCAAATAAGCATATAGATAGAGCTTAGTAGAATATTAGCATTTAAAAGTCATTTGCTACCACAATTCAATTTTGCTGACCCTTTATAGCTGGGCTGCAACTAAACCTTGCAGATTGTTCGGATGAGGAGTAAGGGTGTCGTCTTCGAGTTACAACCAACATGATTGCCAGTGGCTTCATGGAGATGATGTAGCTCCATGATTATCTTTAGAATTGCGTATGAACTCTGAAATAATTTGTGAACTATTTATTTATATAGCTAGAGCTTTCAGCTATGCAAAGTTGTAAGGAATATTGTTTTTGGATCATTCGTTCTCGGTTGTAATAAATTTGACATTGTACTGTGATATTACATCTTATTGGAAAATGCGAGACTTATATGATCCAAGTCTTCCGCACTATTCATATGTGCCATTGCTTTCTTAAGCAAGGGCACTACATGCACGCTCCAGGTGGGCTCCCACGGGGCAGTGGCGCGAAGGAGAGGGAGTCCACCGTTGCTCGAACGTCCATGGACGCGGTCCATCCGTGCTAAAGTTGGGCGCGGTGGCCGACAAGCTGCAGACCGCGCAGAACGGCTCGCAGGCGTTGCAGTGGTCATGGTGGAGCCCACGATGACGATCTTCTTGGAGCGTTGCGTTGTCCAGCCGCTTTATCACCAAAGAGGAAAGTCCTTGCTGTGCTAGCGCGGGCGGCGCAGTTTTGTTGACTCCGTTATCACCACAATGGCAACTGGGGTGCTCGCGTCACTCTGCGGCTGCGCAGAGGCCAGTTGCGCCCTGCAGCGCTTGCTTGGCCGCGAAGTGTCTCCACAGGGTTGTGGTGGCCTGTGGAGAGGTTTCCGTTGACTTCTCTCCAGGCGAAGTGAGCCTTGGGGAGTCTCTTGAAGCGAGGGGTCCTCTTCAGGCCCTGGCTTCCTCTTCAGGCCCTCAAGAGGAGTTGCCTCTCGAGGGTCTCTCCAAGCAGTGGCTTGGTCCTTAGTCGTTTTGTCAAATTTGTCGCGTGCGAGGCCTGTGGATAATGGGCTCTGCACACCCTGTTCCTCACTGGGCCGACAACTTCCTTTTCACGATCGTTAGCAAAAACCACCCTAAACACAATGTTCTCCAAAGTGGAGTTGTTAGTGACAAATTTATGTCCTTTCATTGCAGCAATGCCAAGATAACAAGGAGCAAGTTGTGTATCATTAGGATCAATAAACATCCCCAAATATTCAACAATGCGCAAGGCAATAATGTCTCCAAAGATGGGGCCCCTAGCATCTAAGCGGCAAGCAATCAAATAACCAAGGTTATACGGGAACTCACCCTTAAGGGTACCTGTAAGAAATGCAAGCTGCAAGTTAGAAACGTTGTTAGTGTTTTCCCTACCAAGTACACTAGTGGCAATGGAGTGGATGGATGGAGATGACGGCATCGGCGGTGGAGATTGTGGTGTTGGCGATGGTGATGGAGTGTAGCTCGATGACGGTGATGATGGCGACGATTTCCCCCCTCTGGGAGGGAATTTCCCCGGCGGCAACGCAGCCTGCCGGAGAGCTTTTCTCTCTCTATCTTCTCCGCCTCGTGGTGGCAGCGGAGATGGATTCTGGACAACGTAGGATTTTTTAGGTCTTCGGGGGATGAAGTACGCGAAGGGGTACGCCAGGAGGTGGGCCAGGGCAGCCTCACCATCTGCTCGCGTGACAGCCCTCCTAGCCGCGCCACAAGGTGGTGAGGGCCATGTGGGCCCCACCCCAGGCTCTCCTTTTGGCCTCCTTCGTGAAATAAATGAAAACTAATTCCCAGATGTCTGTTTTGTTCTTCTGGTCTTCGCAAATATCGTATCTTGACGATGTTTTTTCCAGCAGAATTCAGACTCCGGAGTTCCATCCCCAATGATCATCAATCAGGCAAAATAGATGAAATAACATAAGTATCATCGCCAAATACGAAATATATCAATGAATAGCAGTAAATTATGATATAAAATAGTGATGCAGAATGGACGTATCAACTCCCCCAAGCTTAGACCTTGCTTGTCCCCAAGCGAAAGCTGAACTCGGTAAACATGACCACGGGTTTGTGAAGTGAAGTGTCGATATAAAATATACGGACAAGAAGCATCACATGTATAAATGCACAATTCATCTTAGATACTAACTTTGTTCATGTATAAATCAACTTGTAACAAGTAGAGGAAAACCACAGTAAAGTACATAGATAAAACCGTAGTTGGTGTTGGCAAACTTAGTCCTAGGTCAGAGAACAATGAGTAATTGAGATTAGTGTATAAAACAGCCCTCTTTATTGGTTGATAGCTCCAAAAATCAAATTCATTAGATGCCAATAATGTGCTAAGCAAGAAAGAATAAAAGACATGATTAACAATACTAATGTATAAATGGTTGAATCACAATCAACTCAAATGCTTGCTTAAGATAGAAGGAGATAGGTTTACTGACTCAACATAAAGTAAAAGATAGGCCCTTCGCACAGGGAAGCAGAGATACAAGCATGTGCTAGAGCTTTTGGTTTTATAGCTTTTCAAAATCACACACAGAGCATAAAATGAGTTTTGAGCGGTGTTTGTCGTTGTCAACGATTTGTAATAGAGTTCTTGTCATCTTCCAAACTAAGCAAGTTAGGGGTGGTTCCGATTTTTTTTAAAAAAACAAGCCTTTATGATATTCATCTTCTTTTTCTCTTTACTTTCACAGCCATGACACACCTCCCCACATTTCTAACATAACCATGGCTAGCCGAATTCTCGGGTGCCTACCAATCAATCTCAAACCATGGAAGAGTGTCTATATTTTTGAAAAACTCAACCTTTGATATTATAGTGGTCTGACCACCCCTTTGCAAAGTTAATGACGAGCATATGTAGCGTGCAAGTCTTGGGTTACTTAATTAGTATGGAAGATAACAAACCCAACTATTATTTCCTCATGAGCTAGTGAACATTGACACAAATAAGGGATAATTTTGAATAAAGATAGCACAACATGTATTTACTTGGAGTGGCGCAAAAAAACACATAGTAGGTATATATGGTGGACACATGTGACAAGGGTTTTGGTTCAAGGTTTGGATGTATGAGAAGCATTCCCTCTCGATACAGGTCTTTAGCTAGCAAGGTTGGGTAGCAAGCATAAGAGTTGATGGATACAAAGAAACATACATGTAGTAAAGACAATCATGCAATT
Organism: Poa annua; assembly: GCA_026929855.1. Taxonomy (NCBI): domain Eukaryota; kingdom Viridiplantae; phylum Streptophyta; class Magnoliopsida; order Poales; family Poaceae; genus Poa; species Poa annua. Next base: position 26,405,455 of record CM049428.1, on the reverse strand, counting down.
CTTTCTTGAAAGCACACACAATTTTAAGTTATGAATACTAAGCTTATCATTGACAAGTGAGAAAGATCAATGAATGCTATATTCTACATGTAATTCTTTTTCCTCTTAAGTCTCAAAGTATTGTAGCTACGGACCAATGTTAAGTTTGCCAAAGCCAAAAGATTTACTATATGTTCCCAAATTGATTACCAATACTAAATGACAAGATCAATCATACATGATAAAAGCTGCAACCTAAAATAAAGTGTGCAGAAATTAAATGATAACACTTCTCATTAATATTTCATAACAGCAACTCACACCAAGGGATACATAGATAACCAACTAAAACAGAGATACTTCCACATTGCAAACCAACATATAAGATAACTTGCCTACTCATGATATGGCACTTCTAAAAAGTAAAAGATGAAACATAATAGTGATACCGCGGCACTCCCCCCAAGCTTGGGACAAGCTAAGAGGGATGCCAATACTTATGATGAATTACTCCTTCAGTGGCGATGGAGATGAGTCCTCTTGATCCAGTTTACAAGGTAATGGTTCTCCATCAACAAACGATGTCTGGGTCTCGATGATCCTAAAACTCGCAGCAACACTAATGTGTTTAAACCTAGTTTCATACTCACAGTTCTGATTCTGAACATCATAGATTGCGCATGAAGAGCGTTGGTGGTCTTGTGGAGTGAGAGGATATCCTCCTGGTGGACCTGGGGGTCCCCCTGGTGGCTCTCTGGCACTTCTAGTTACCTCGTCAAAAAATATGATTTTTCATATAAAAAATTTAATTTTCTGAAACTTCATTTTGTAATTTTCTGGTATTTTGCATTATTAAATTCAATACTGAAAAATTATTTTCTAACAACAAATTCAACTAAACATTGCAAACTAAGTAATATTACAGTAGGTATAACAAGGATGAGAGAAAGAAAAAAAATTAGCCTCTTTATGCATTTAAAATGCACATATTAACAAGGTTGATCAAGTCTTGCCACCAAATGAATTTTACATGACATGAAAGATTTTAAACAAATGAGACGCTCATGTTAACTTATAATGAATTGGTATGGATCCAATCATGAGAGTTTTGAATTCTTCTTTATATGGGCAATCAATAATTCCCACTCTAATGGATCGCAAATTGGTAATTGTATTAACTCCAGGCATTCTATCAACTTTCTTGGGAAAATAAACAGTATGCTCCTTGTCATGAACACTAAAAGTAACCTTTCCTTTATTGCAATCTATAACAGCCCCCGCAGTATTTAGAAAAGGTCTTCAAAGAATAATAGACATATTATCATCTTCAGGCATTTCAAGAACAACAAAGTCAGTCATAATTCAACAATTGGTAGTTATTTGGACAGGAACATCCTCACAAATTCCAACAGGAACAGCAGTAGATTTATCAGCCATTTGCAAAGATATATCAGTAGGTATCAATTTATCAAGATAAAGTCTCTTGTAAAGAGAGAAAGGCATTACACTAACTCCAGCTCCCAAATCACATAGAGCAGTTTTAACATAATTATTTTTGATAGAGCAAGGAATAGTTGGTATACCTGGATCACCAAGCTTCTTTGGAACCTTACCATTATAAGAGTAATTAGAAAGCATAGTAGATATTTCCTCATTAGGAATTTTCTTTTGTTAGTCACAATATCTTTCATATATTTAGAATAAGAAGGCAACTTAATAGCATCAGTCAAAGGAATTTGTAAGAACAATGGTTTCATCCAATCACAAAATCTATTATAATGATCTTTCTCTTTAGATTTAAGTTTCTTAGCAGGAAAAGGCATTGGTTTTTGGACCCAAGGTTCTCTTTCATTACCATGTTTCTTAGCAATAAAATCTTCTTTAGTGTACTTTTTATTTTTAGCATGTTTTTTAGGTTCTTCTTCTATTTCCTCCTGATCCGAATTGGCATTTTTATCTTTATCATTGTTATTAGCATTATCATTGTTGTGTTCATTACCACTTTCAGTTTCAGCATCAGAAACAGATATACTATTAGGATCATTAACAGGTTCAGAGGATTCTACAACATTTTTATGTTTCTTTTTCTATTTCCTGGAAGGAATACTAGGTTCATTCACTCGTTGAGAATCTTTTTTAATTCATTTATCATGTCCTTCAGGATACAATGAATTTTGAGTAGATTTACCACCTCTAGTTGTTACTTCACAAACAAGTTTTTCTTTAGAAATAGAGTTGTTTACTAGCAATTCTTTTTGCACTTTAGTGAGTTGATCTATTTGAGTTTGAACCATATGAAAGTGTTTAATCAGCACTTTAACATCATTAGCAGTTCTATCAACAATATCATGTAAATCACTAATAGCATGAGAATTTTCCATTAAACAATTCTCTATTCTCATATTAAAATTACCTTGCTTAACAATAAAATCATCAAATTCATCAAAGCATTGAGCAGGAGGTTTAGAGTAAGGGATATCTGGAAAGAGTGTACCTCAATAACGGTTGGAGGAGGAATAGGCTTACATAATTCTTCAATAGGAGGTAAATACTTCACATCTTCAGATTTAATACCACTTTCTTGAAGAGATCTTTTAGCTGCCCTCATTGTTTCTTCATTTAATTCAATCATACCTCTCTTCTTCGGTGTTGGTGGAGGTGTTGGAGTAGGTTCAGGAATATCCCATTCATCATTATTCTTACATATTATTACCAATAATTCTTCAGCTTCCTCGGAGTCCTTTTCCTGAAAACACAACTAGCAAAACTATCCAGGTATGTCCTAGATTCAGCAGTTAGTCCACTATAAAATATATCAAGTAGATCATTTTTCTCCAAATCATGGTTCGGCTGACCCCTCAAGATGCAACAAAAGCGTGTCCAAGCATCATGTTGAGCACTAGCAGGGAAATATTTTCGAAAGAAAGCATCAAGCAAACCCTTAGGACTAGTGATGGAACTAGGAGATAAATTATTATACCAATTTTTAGCTTCTCCTTATAATGAGAAAGGAAATATTTTAGCAACAAAGTAAGTGCGTCTCTTAATGTCTTCAGCAAATATTCCACTTAAATCAGACAATTCATTCATATGTTCTACAGCACTTTCATTTTCAGTTCCACAGAAAGGTTCTCTTACAACAATAGCTAGATGAGCCAAATCAAGAGAGAAATCATAATCTTTATCTTTTATGTTTACAGGAGATGTAGCAAATTCAGCATCAGGAGATAATTTATATTTAACAACACGTTTTTCAACAAGTTTTTTCATAGCACTAACATCTTTCATAGAATTAATTTCTTCAACAAGAGCATCATCAAGATCCGCAAACATATCATCACACTCATCATAAGTATCACGAGTAAATTCAGGTGAATTAACAGGTGTTTCAGCATTTTCATTAGGAATTTCAGCATTTTCAATTTGTTTAGATTTAGCAATAGTAGCATCTAAAAAGGGACCTAATGAACAAGTTTCATGAAGAACAGTAGAAGCATCATCATAAGTAACTTCAGATTCAGCAGTAGTAATAGAACATGCAGGTTGTGGTGGTGTAACAAGCTTACTCAACACAGATGGAGAGTCAAGCGCAGCAGCAGAGTTCAGAGCTGTACATTTCCTTGTAGTGGATGACACGATGGGAAACTTCTTATCAGCATTTATTCCCATGATGAACAAATTCCAGCGAACAGTATCACACTCAGGTGGGCTTGCAAATAAAGCTATGCTCCCCGGTGGGAAAATAAACTTGATGACCCACAAGTATAGGGGATCGCAACAGTTTTCGGGGGAAGTAAAACCCAAATTTATTTATTCGACACAAGGGGAGCCAAAGAATATTTGTAAGCTTTAACAGATGATTTGTCAGATCAGCTGCACCTGTGAATAGACTTGCTCGAGGAAGATTATCAGTAGCAACACTTTTATAGTAGAGACAGTAGTGAAATAACAAAAGCAGATGAATTAAGACAGTGATTGTGATTGAAGTAGACAGCGGGATTAAAATACTGTAGGCATAGGGACGGATGTACGGGCGTTGCATGGACGAGATAATTCATGTAATAACATGGCATAGGAATTTGCAGATAAATAAGTATAAAGCATCCAGGCATTAACTAATCATAAGCATGTATTCCAATTTAGTTGTGTGTGCTCGCAATGAGAAACTTGCACAACATCTTTGTCCTGCCAGCACGGTTGCAGCGGGGCCTTAAGAGAAACTACTGGCAATTAAGGTATTCCTTTTAATAAAGTACCAGAGCAAAGCATTAACACTCTGTGAATACATATGATCCTCACATCATTGTCATTCCCTCCGGTTATCCCAATTGATGTCACTTTGGGGCCATCGGTTCCGGACAATAACATGTGTATACAACTCATAGATATGATCCAAAACAATAATTATCATCATAATTCAATAACATGTTCAGATCTGAAATCATGGCACTCGGGCCCTAGTGTCAAGCATTAAGTATAACAAGTTGCAACAATGACGTAAAACACCGATAATGGATACTAGGCACTATGCCCTAACAATCTTACAGCTATTACATGATTGATCTCATCCAATCCCTACCATCCCCTCAAGCCTACAACGGTGAATTACTCTCATGGATGGGGGAAACATGGATGGTTGATGGAGAGGAGGTGGAGATGACGATGGCGATGATCCCCTTCGATTCCCCGTCCCGGCAGGGTGCCGTAACAGAGACTTTTGGTCCCCGAACTAGGGTTCGCGATGGCGGCGACGCACGGGTGTGATCTTTGGAAAAGTGTCTATCCCCCGTGGGTTTTTAGGTCTGAAGGGTTAAGTAGCCGCGAGGGGGTCGCGAGGGAGTGGCCGAGGTGGCCACATCACCTCCTGGCGCGGCCAGATGAGCCCCGCGCCACCAGGTGATGTGGGCCCCTCAGGCCTCCTCTCTGGTTGGTCTTCGTGGTTCCTGGTCCCTCTCGGATGGAAGATAACTTCTGGTTGGATTTTGGTCTTTTTCTCCGAAGTTGATATTTCTGCACAAAAAGGGAACACCAGGGTAATTCTTCTGAAAACAGCGTTAGTCCGCGTTAGTTGCATCCAAAACACACAAATTAAAGGTAAAACAATAGCAAAAGTGTTCGGGAAAGTATATACATTTTGGACGTATCACCTCCCAGAAGTTCGAAGTCTCCTCTTTATGCTTGGCATAAGTTCAGAGACGATCCGGTGAACAATGTCCACCTCACGCTCCGCCATCTTCTTGTACTTGAAAACTTCTTGCTCCAGGCTCTTCATCCTATCCTCCATGCTTCCTTCTCCTTGGGGGCCTTGAATATCTTCAACTTGCAACTTCCCTTGCTTGAGAGACAACACTTAAAAATATGGCAGGTACCTGTGTATAGTGCAAACCCCTGGATCGATTCATTTGCACACACAGTTTACGATGAATATCACAACATTGTATCAATATTACACGAATAATCCAGACTTGGTAAAATAAATAGTTCGATACATCTTTGCATGGCATAAAGCTAGCTCAAACAGTAAAGCAGCGGAAATAAACTTCAATGAGCCTCCATCTTCATGACACGCCACAGGCGAAAACATGTTGGTGCAGACTCGAAACCCAAAACGTAATCCTTACTCTTCATCTGAAACTTCTGCAATAAATACTAATTTGCAACAGAGTGGGTCAGATTCCATAAAAAATAGAGTTTAGCAAGTGACACTATGGTGGACACTTAATGGAATAACTCTATAGCCTATATGCATATTTGGCTGGTGGAGTCCAAGGCTAATTTGCATAAAGCCAATTTTTCCTACTCTTTTTAAAACACTTTCTTTAATTCAAGACAAGTATGGCATGAAAACCATAATCTCGTCTTCCCTTGTTCACCCATCAACTTTTAACTTAGAAATTGGAATGTTGGGAGCCCCTGTTAAGTCCTCGATCAGTTGCTCAAATTGTCCGTATCCGGGGACACAGCTAAGTACTTAGTTTTAACTCTGCAGAGGTTGTGCACTTTCACCATTAGACCCAACTAACCCAAACTATCCTCAAGCACACCATTTGTGCTAAGGAAAAGGAGAGAGTTGAGACGAGACTTTTCAGAAGCATTTTCCCGTCCCTTGCAGACTTGACGCGCTCCAAGCTAACCATCTACCACCACCGGTCAAGTCGGGCCGAGTCCACGCAGCTTACTCCATCTAGCCAGAGCCCATTGACTAATGGTTGCACGAGAAGCAATCTTCACTTAGAGTAAACATTGGTCCCTTTATTACCCTGGGTGGCCATCCACAAGTGACTATTCCTTAGAGGTCACCCCTAATGAATAACACTCAACAGAAACCAATCAACACCAAATTCCACCCAGGTGTTACATTAACTTAGTAGAAATTAACTTTTCATAAAGCAACTTTTGCATAGCATCAATAATTCTACTAAGTTATTACATAGGTTCCTAGACTCAAGGGGTGGAGAGTTCTAAGGTTTTGCATAGCAATCTACTAAGTCCTACACATGCATATAGAAAATACTCTAGGTAATGCATAGAAAATACTTAGTAAATTTATGGGGGTGTGCCACTTGCCTTGGCAACAAGCAGAACAGCAAGAGCAACTGCAGTCCTTGTTCCTCTCCGAAAATTCTAACTCAACAAACAATACAACATAAACAAACAAGTTTCTTAAAACTACTAAGGAAAATATGCCATGTATGATGAGCAAAATAGTTCAAAGGACTAGATGCATGCCATGCGATGAAATATGTGAGTTAATGCGAAGCAAGTTTTGTGGTCCAAAATTTTACTAAGGACTTAGGAGTTTCCAATAATTTTCTAAAGAAAACACTTAGAGAAAAATTAGCACCTCTAGCCAAATAAAAGCTCCTCAATTATTTTCTAAGTATTTTTAGGTGGTAAAGATTCTATAATATAATATATACTTTTATATTTCGAAAATATGAAGAAAACAATTTTTTTAAATCTTTATATTTAATTTTATTTATTATACAATGTCTAAAAAGCTTTTAATCACAATAATTACACAAAAGCTCATAAATATTCTAAACAAAATATTGGAAAATTCCTGCAGCTAGTTATGCTGACAACTAAATATTGGAAAATTAGCCTTACAAGTTCATAGCAAAATAGTTTGATGACAACTAAATTTTATATATGTAGTTATGCTTAATTTACCATTAATGCCACTTCTGTTTTTAAACAAAATTTATTCGATAAAATACCAATGTAATGATGCCAAAAGTTTCTATACTTCATAAGATTTCCAAAACATTTTTTTTCATAATTTTTGGATAAAGGAGTGAAAATTAATGATAGAAACAAATTCCAGGGACTAATCTGTGATAAACAGAAAGAATTCTTCGTGCAGAGATCCTCGACGACGTGGCGGCTTCTGGTTGGTGCGTTCCTGCCGATGCGGGACAAGTGGGCGCGGACGGCGTGACACGGACGGATGCGGCCGTCGGTGACGTGGCGATTTCCTGTTGGCTCGTACCCCTTCGCGAAGTGATCTAATCTGGCGCGTTGGTGGCAGATCTAACGGTGCAAAAGCAAGGGGACCAAAACAAGGCGGTGCCTCCGCCGGAACTCAACCGGAGAAAGAAAACGCGGCGGCGGGCATGACCGGAATTCTCGTTCTACGCGTTCTAGAGGGAGTTTGGACAGGGGAATCATTCCCGGATGAAGACGAGGTCGAGGCGATCTCGGTGGCGTGCTCGAAGACCCTGGCGTGTCCCCTTTGGCTCCCAGTTGCTGGCCGGAGTTAGGGCTTACGGCGGTTATCGTCGGTCGACGATCGATCGCCCGAACGCAGAAACATGTCACACGGATGCGCAAGACAAAAATAGAGATGGTAGGAGGGATAAGAGGGCTCGGTGTCGCGTGAGCTTACCGAACGTGGAGAATTTCGCCGGCGGCAAGTCGACAGAGTTGAGATCGATCTCGGGCACCTGGAGGCGGAGTCACTAGGGTTCTTACGCGGAGAAAAGGTGGCGGGGTTGGGGATACTTATAGACGGAAGAATCTATGCGGAACACGGCTCGGTGCTTGAGTTCGGATCGAACTCTTCCCGTGAAGAATTTTTGAAGAACAGAGGTTGGGGAAGATACGATGTCAGGGGTGGGACCCGCGTGTCGGCGAGAGAGAGGAAACGAGCTGGGCTGGGCCGTGTGCGCGCGGGGAAGGGAGAGGAATAAACCGGCCGCGGCAGGCCGGCTCGCTGGGCTCCCCTTTTCTCTTCGTTTTTATTTGTTCTTTCTATTCTTTTCTTTTTTTTCTGAATTTACATACCTTTTGATTTGCCACTCAAAAATGATTCAAAACAATTTGTAAAATTTTGTAAAATTTATCCTTATCAAACTAAACCTTTTTAAAGTATTTTACAACATTTTTTTTGCAATTAATAATTTTTGTATTCTTCCAACATTTATAAATAATGATGCAAATGAAAAATGCAATGACATGATGCATGCAATGATATGAATTTGGAAGTTTAAATTTTTTGTGAAATTTGGGATGTTACAAGACTAACCCCCTTAAGATGAATCTCGCCCTCGAGATACGGACTGTCTAGCAAATAGGTGAGGATGTTCTTCCTTGAGGTCATCCTGTCTTTCCCAAGTCGCTTCTTCTTCTGAATGGTGATTCCATTGCACTTTGCAAAACTTAATGGTCTTAGTTCTGGTAACTCTCTCAGCTGTCTCCAAAATTTTTATGGGTTTTTCCTCATATGTGAGATCGCTTTCAAGCTGAACTTCTTCTAGTGGCACTGTATCCCTCAACGGAGTTTCTGCCATTTCCGGGTGACATTTTTTCAACTGACTAACATGAAAAACATTGTGAACAGCGGAAAGTGCTTCCGGTAGTTCCAACTCATATGCCACTTCTCCTTTACGTGACAAAACTTTATAGGGTCCAATAAATCTTGGTGACAATTTTCCCTTAATTCCTAACCTCTTCACTCCACGAAGGGGTGAGACTCTAAGATAGGCTCTATCTTCAATATCGAAGGCGACTTCTCTTCGTTTGGAATCGGCATAACTTTTCTGTCGGGATTGAGCTGTCTTCAATCTGTCCTTAATCAACCTGACCTTTTCTTCAGCTTCTTCGATTATATCCGGACCAAACAGACTTCTCTCCCCTACTCCACTCCACAAAAGTGGGGTAGTACACTTTCTTCCATACAATGCTTCAAATGGTGCCATCTCTATGCTGGCTTGATAACTATTATTATAGGAGAACTCAGCATAGGGAAGATTGTCATCCCAACTAGACTTATAGTCTAAAGCACATGCTCTCAACATGTCCTCCAAAATTTGATTTACTCTTTCAGTCTGTCCATCCGTTTGTGGGTGAAAAGTTGTGCTGAACTCGAGCCTAGTTCCAAGGACTTCATGAAGCTGTTTCCAAAAATGGGAAGTGAATTGAGTGCCCCTATCTGACACAATCTTCTTAGGGACTCCATGCAAACATACTATTCTCTTCATGTAAATATATGCTAGCTTGGCACTGGTGTAAGTCGTCTTTACCGGCACGAAATGAGCCACCTTGTCAAACGATCGACAATAACCCATATAGAATCATAACCAGACTTGGTTCTAGGTAGACCTGTGATGAATTCCATCCCAGTCTGATCCCATTTCCAGTCGGGTACTGGTAGAGGTTGAAGCAATCCTGCTGGCTTCTGATGTTCTGCCTTCACACGGCTACACACATCACACTTAGCGATATATTCTGCAATATCTCTTTTTAGATTGTTCCACCGGAATCTTTCCTTTACATCCATATACATTTTGGTGTTACCCGGGTGTATGGAATAAGGTGAGTCATGGGCTTCCTGGAGTATCAACTTTCTGAGATCAACATCTTCTGGAACACAAACTCGTTCCTTGAACCACACTGTGCCTCCTTCATCTAATCGAAAACCTTTGGCCTTGCCTTCACTTAAGTTCTTCCTGATTTCTTCCATCAATTTGTCTTTCTTCTGACCTTGTTTGATTTTGTCCATCAAAAGAGGTTGCACTTCAAGAGAGGCTACATAACCTTCAGGTACTATTTCTAGCCTCAGATCTTTGAGTCCCTTGCATAGGTCTTCTGGCAATTTCTCTGCCGTGATTCCGTTAACGTAAGTTTTACGGCTCAAAGCATCTGCTACCACATTAGCCTTTCCTGGGTGATACTGCAAACTTAAGTCATAGTCCTTAATCAATTCCAGCCATCTCCTTTGACGCATGTTCATTTCCTTCTGTGTGAAAAAGTATTTAAGACTTTTATGGTCTGTGAATACTTCACAACGTTTTCCCCAAAGATATGGTCTCCAAGTCTTCAGTGCATGTACTACAGCTGCTAATTCTAACTCATGTGTGGGGTAGTTGACTTCATGCTTCTTAAGTTGCCTTGAGGTATATGACACCACTTTGCCTTCTTGCATCAACACACCTCCGAGTCCCCGATGCGAAGCATCGTAGTAAACTTGGAAATCTTTCTCTAGATCAGGCAAACGTAGAACAGGTGCTGATACTAAGCGTTTCTTCAACTCTTGAAAACTAATTTCACACTCTTCAGTCCACACAAACTTCTTCTCCTTTTGTAGCAATTCTGTTAAGGCCTTAGCAATCTTGGAGAAATTTTCAATGAATCTCCTATAATATCCTGCTAGTCCCAGAAAACTACGAATTTCTCCCACATTCTTGGGTGACTCCCAGTCGGTGACAGCTGAAACCTTTTTTGGGTCTACTGCTATTCCATCATTAGATACGATGTGTCCTAAGAATCCAACTTGATCCAACCAAAACTCACATTTTCTGAACTTGCCATATAGCTTGTGTTCTCTAAGCCTTTGCAAAATTTGATGTAGATGTTCCTTATGTTCTTCATGGCTTTTGGAGTAGATTAAGATGTCATCGATGAAAACAACGACAAACTTGTCTAAGAAATCCATGAACACTTTATTCATCATATTCATGAAGTATGCTGGCGCATTGGTTAAGCCAAAAGGCATAACTGTGTACTCGTACAGACCGTAACGGGTGGTAAAAGCGGTTTTAGGTATGTCCAACTCCCTAACCTTCATCTGAAAGTATCCAGATCTGAGATCAATTTTTGAGAACACACAAGCTCCTTTCAATTGGTCGAAGAGGTCATTGATTCTAGGAAGTGGGTATTTATTCTTGATGGTTACTTCATTCAAAGCTCTATAGTCTGTGACTAGCCTCTGAGTACTATATTTCTTCTGAACAAACAAGATTGGTACTCCCCAAGGTGAAGAACTTGGACGGATGAATCCTTTCTGCAACTGTTCTTCTAAATGTTTCTTGAGTTCTTTCAGTTCATCTGTTGCCATTGGGTATGGCCTCTTTGCTATGGGCCCTGTACCTGGTTTAAGCTCAATGAGAAACTCAACATCTCTATCGGGTGGCATTCCCGGTAGTTCTTCAGGAAACACATCTAGGTATTCTCTTATTATAAGTACATCGCCAAGGCTAACCCCCTTAAGAGAATTAAGCCTAACTTTCTTCATTTCAAATTTTGACTTGAATCTGATCTTCTTCTTTTCCGGAGTGGTGAGGGTGATTTCTCTGTTTGCACAGTCTATGATTCCCTCAAATTGAGTCATCCAATCCATCCCTAGAATGACATCTAGACCTTGGGTTTCCAAGAAGATTAAGTCTGCTGGAAACTGATGCTTTCCAATGTCAAGATTCAGTTGTCTACACCCAGATGATACTAACATTTCTCCTCCCGGGGAACTGACTCTAACAGGACACCCCAAATTTTCGGTTGCTAGCCCATGTTTGTTAACAAATGCTCTTGATATGAATGAATGAGATGCTCCGGTATCAAATAAAACTAATGCTGGAAAAGAATTGATTAGGAACGTACCAATCACAGCATCAGGTTCATCAAGGACTTCTTCAACATTGATGTGGTTCACATGTCCCTTGTTGAAAGGGTTGGGCTTGGTAGGAGTGTCCACTCTCTTTTCAGGGCATTCGTTAGCATAATGTCCCTTGTTGTTGCACTTGTAGCATAGCACTTGACTGAGATCCTTCTTTTCAAAATTTGGGCGTTGCTGACCGTTGTAATGATTATTTCCAGGATTTCCATTCCCTTTGTGTCCTCCATTGGATCCTCCATTGTTACCCTTGAATCCTCCATTATTTCCCTTGAATCCTCCATTATGATTGTGTCCATGTTTGTGGAAGTTACCCCCAGTGTGGTTTCCATGTTTGAAACCCTGGTTCCCATCATGAACAAAGTGTTTCTTGAATGAAGGTTCAGAGGAGTGCTTGTTCATCTTCCTTTTCCTGTTTTCAGCTTTCTTTATGTTATCTTCAAGGGTGATAGCTTGATCAAGGAGTATCTGACAGTTTGGGGCATAAGCAACAGTCAGAGGTATCTTCAGCTCGTCACTAAGTCCTTTGAGAAATTTTGCCTTCCTCTTTGCATCTGTGTCAATGTTCTCAGGAGCATATCGTGACAAGGCATGGAAGTCATCCATATACTCCTTAAGACTTCTGTTTCCCTGACGCAAATTGCGAAATTCTTCCTGCTTCAGATTCATAATGCCCGTAGAAATATGAGCATTACGAAAGCCATCTTTGAAGTCCTCCCAGGTTAAGGTATCCAGTGGGTGAGTAACCTGATAAGTATCCCACCATTGTGCAGCAGGTCCTTCTAATAGGTGTGCGGTGAACCTAACCTTCTCAGCATCAGTACATTCAGATGTCACCAGATCCTTTTGCACAGAGCGCAGCCAGTCATCAGCCACCAGTGGCTCAATTGAACTTGAGAACTTATTTGGCCTAAGCCTAAGGAACCTGGCAAGTCTGTCCACTGGAGGAGGGGGTGGTGGTGGTGGAGGATTGTTGTTGTTATTGTTGTTGTTGTTGGTTGCTGCAATGAATTGAGTCATCATGGCCATCAGTTGGGATTGGGCGGCCGTCAACTGCTGCATAGCATCATTGTTGTTGTTTTCGGGAGCTCGACGGGGAGGCATCTCTTGTTTAAGCATAGATAAGTAAAGATAGAAAGATCTAAGGGAGTAATTCTACCCATGCAAACACTTCAAACAAACAAGCAACAAAGTCAAGCCACTTAAACTGTTACTAGTCTTGGTCCAAACAAAGCAACAAAACAAGGTAAAGCTCTACCACACATTGGTAGATCCTAGGCTTAGAAATTCGAAATTTTAAATGCGTGTAGTAAAAATGGTAGTCTCTCTAACTATCCTAGTCTTCAATCATGAGAACTTCTTCTTCATCCACTTCTTCTTCAACGTCTTCGATCTCATAGCCTTCACGGGTTAGCATGTTTCTGAGGTCTGCCACTTCCTTCTCCAACTCTAAGTTCTGGTCTTGGAGGTACTTCTTCTCAGCACGAAGAAGCTTGATCAAGTCGCTATCAGCTTCAAGCTCAACCTCATTGGTGGAAAGTTCTACCTTCAACTCTCTTATTTGCTTGTTTCTTTGCTTGACCCTCTTTTCTTGACTTATAAATTTGTTCTCTTGTAGCAGGAATTTCTCCTCTAGTTCATTGGTCTTCTCCTCTTGTTCCTTCATCTTCTCTTCATTCTCCTTGACTTGGGCGCACATCTCATCATTCTTTTAGAGTTCTTCATAAGAATCAAAATAAAGTTCATAGACTAAGAGTTCTAAGCCTTGGAAGTAATCGCTCACGAACTCATCCTTGCCCATGTCCTCTGTGCCATAGCAGCAAGGATATCCATCTTCATTACGTCTTCCAAAAGGGAGGGAGTAGTGTCCTTCAAGTTTCTTGGAGTAGCGTCCACAAAGACGACCTATTGTGTATTGCATGACGACGTCGATTCCTCTCTCTATGGAGACTCCCATTATTCTTGTCTCAATGGGTGCTTCGCCTTCACGTCCTTGTTGACAAATTCTGATCCCCCAAAGGTCTTCTCTCTTGAACTTATTTAGTATGCATCCCTTGATCATGGGTGTTGGTAGCTTCAGGTGCTTGAGTATGTCGAACAAGATGCGGCCAAAACGAGACACCGGGTAGTCTTCCTCGCAAGTGTACTCGAATCTCTTCATCCTTAAGTTATGAAGGAAAGGTATGAGATAAAGTGCAAGAAAACAAAAATGAAAGTACCTAGAAGAAAAGCAAGAATATTCTATAGAAGTTTTTAATACTTAGTAAAAATTAAGTTTTTGGCCAACCTATTTCTAACCAAACCTAGGGTTCGAACCTACAGGCAACACAAAGCTCTGATACCATCTGTAATGTACCTGCACTTAAAAATATGGCAGGTACCTGTGTATAGTGCAAACCCCTGGATCGATTCATTTGAACACACAGTTTACGATGAATATCACAAAATTGTATCAATATTACACGAATAATCCAAACTTGGTAAAATAAATAGTTCGATACATCTTTGCATAGCATAAAGCTAGCTCAAACAGTAAAGCAGCGGCAATAAACTTCAATGAGCCTCCATCTTCATGACACGCCACAGGCGAAAACATGTTGGCGCAGACTCGAAACCCAAAACGTAATCCTTACTCTTCATCTGAAACTTCTGCAATAAATAATAATTTGCAACAGAGTGGGTCAGATTCCATATAAAATGGAGTCTGGCAAGTGACACTATGGTGGACACTTAATGGAATAACTCTATAGCCTATATGCATATTTGGCTGGTGGAGTTCAAGGCAAATTTGCATAAAGCCAATTTTTCCTACTCTTTTTAAAACACTTTCTTTAATTCAAGACAAGTATGGCATGAAAACCATAATCTCGTCTTCCCTTGTTCACCCATGAACTTTTAACTTAGAAATTGGAATGTTGGGAGCCCCTGTTAAGTCCTCGATCAGTTGCTCAAATTGTCCGTATCCGGGGACACAGCTAAGTACTTAGTTTTAACTCTGCAGAGGTTGTGCACTTTCACCATTAGACCCAACTAACCCAAACTATCCTCAAGCACACCATTTGTGCTAAGGAAAAGGAGAGAGTTGAGACGAGACTTTTCAGAAGCATTTTCCCGTCCCTTGCAGACTTGACGCGCTCCAAGCTAACCATCTACCACCACCTGTCAAGTCGGGCCGAGTCCACGCAGCTTACTCCATCTAGCCAGAGCCCATTGACTAATGGTTGCACGAGGAGCAATCTTCACTTAGAGTAAACATTGGTCCCTTTATTACCCTGGGTGGCCATCCACAAGTGACTATTCCTTAGAGGTCACCCCTAATGAATACACTCAACATAAACCAATCAACACCAAATTCCACCTAGGTGTTAACTTAGTGGAAATTAACTTTTTATAAAGCAACTTTTGCATAGCATCAATAATTCTACTAAGTTATTACATAGGTTCCTAGACTCAAGGGGTGGAGAGTTCTAAGGTTTTGCATAGCAATCTACTAAGTCCTACACATGCATATAGAAAATACTCTAGGTAATGCATAGAAAATACTTAGGAAATTTATGGGGGTGTGCCACTTGCCTTGGCAACAAGCAGAACAACAACATCAACTGCAATCCTCGTTCCTCTCCGAAAATTCTAACACAACAAACAATACAACATAAACAAACAAGTTTCTTAAAACTAATAAGGAAAATATGCCATGTATGATGAGCAAAATATTTCTAGGGACTAGATGCATGCCATGCGATGAAATATGCGAGTTAATGCGAAGCAAGAAAAATTAGCACCTCTAGCCAAATAAAAGCTCCTCAATTATTTTCTAAGTATTTTTAGGTGGTAAAGATTCTATAATATAATACTCCCTCTGTTCCTGAATGTAAGAGCTATAGTTTTCTGCACGGATATTAAGACATTAGTATTTGACATACTATGGACTCATTTGTTTTAGAAAAAATTCAGAAGAGAGGACTCCCTAATAGACAACAAATGAAAACAATCCATAAAATCACTCCGTTCGAGAATGAAACTCACTTTTTCATCCGTAAAATCATCCAAAAATCGTTGTAAACCTTATATTTTGGAATTTTTCTCAAAAAACTATAGCTCTTACATTATGGAATGGAGGGAGTATATACTTTTATATTTCGAAAATATGAAGAAAACAATTTTTTAAAATCTTTATATTTAATTTTATTTATTATACAATGTCTAAAAAGCTTTTAATCACAATAATTACACAAAAGCTCATAAAATATTCTAAACAAAATATTGGAAAATTCCTGCAGCTAGTACTTAGCCTTAAAAGTTCATAGCAAAATAGTTTGATGACAACTAAATTTTATATATGTAGTTAAGCTTAATTTACCATTAATGCCACTTCTGTTTTTAAACAAAATTTATTCGATAAAATACCAATGTAATGATGCTAAAAGTTTCTATACTTCATAAGCTTTCCAAAAAAAAATTGGTATAATTTTTGGATAAAGGAGTGAAAATTAATGATAGAAACAAATTCCAGGGACTAATCTATGATAAACAGAAAAGAATTCTTCGTGCAGAGATCCTCGGCGACGTGGCAGCTTCTGGTTGGTGCGCTCCTGGCGATGCGGGACAAGTGGGCACGGACGACGCGGCGCGGACGGATGCGGCCGTCGGTGACGTGGCGACTTCCTATTGGCTCGTACCCCTTCGCGAAGTGATCTAATCTGGCGCGTTGGTGGCAGATCTAACGGTGCAAAAGCAAGGGGACCAGAACGAGGCGGCGCCTCCGCCGGAACTCAACCGGAGAAAGAAAACGCGGCGGTGGGCTGTAGCGTACCTGCACTTTAAATAAGGCAGATACCTGTGTATAGTGCAAATCCCTGGATCGATTCATTTGCACACACAGCTTACGATGTAATATCACAACAAAGCGTCAATTTTATTACATCGATGATCCAGAATTACAAAATATTTGATACAAGTTGCATAGCATAAAGCTAGCATTGAAAAAGTACGCAGCGGAAATACAATAGCAGTGAGTCTCTATAACTTTCATGCTGCCACAGGGGAAAACATGTTGGTTGCAGACTCGAAATCCCTTAACGAAACCTCACTCGTCATTTGAATAACCTGTAACAAATAAAATTTTGCAACAGAGTGGGTCAGATTCCATTAAAAATGGAGTCTGGCAAGTGACACTATGGTGGACACATAAGGGAATAACTCCAAAACCTATATGCATATTTGGCTGGTGGAGTTCAAGGCTAATTTGCATAAAGCCAATTTTTCCTACTCTTTTGAAAACACTTTTCTTGAAATCCAGATGAGTATGGCATGAAAACCATAAATCTCATCTTCCCTTGTTCACCCATCAAGTTTTATTTCTGAAGTTGGAATGGTGGAATCCTCCGTTGACGTCCGTGATCAGCTGCTCAAATTGTCCGTAGCCGGGGACACGGCTAAGTACTTAGTTTACACTCTGCAGAGGTTGTGCACGTTCACCATTGTACCCATTCAATCCAGATTATCCTTTACACACCATTTGTGATAAGGAAAGGAGAAGAATGAGACGAGATCTTTCAGAAGCATTTTCCCTCCCACTCTGGCTTGACCCGTTCCACCTAACATCCCCCTACATCTGCTTGTCAAGCCGGAGAGAGTCCACGCAACATAATTGATCAAGCCAGAGCCCACATGGCAATGGCTGCACTGGAAGCAATCGTCACTCGGAGTTCTTCAAATTCCTCTGTTCCTGGGTGGCCATTCACAAGTGTACATACTCCAGGAACCATAGACATGGACCTAAGTAGCCGCTCAACATAAACCATGCAACCACTTACCACCCAGGTGTTTCATTAACTTTGTGGATGTGCACTCTCAGGTAAAAGTCACCATGATCACGGCCCTAAGTAGAATAGAAATTCATCCTAGGCGACGACAACCATGAGCACAGCCCTGAGTAGTCACTTATCATTTTGTAAAACTTCTCATCCATTGCATAGCATCAATATCTCTGCTAAATATGATATAGGAACCTAGACACAGGAGTAAGGTAATTCTACAAAGGTTTAGCATAGCAATACTATCCTACTCATGCATATAAAATACACTAAGTAATGCATATAGAAATAATAGGAAGTTTATGAGGTGTGCCACTTGCCTTTGAATGTTGTCGTTGTTCACAAACTCTTTTCACAACGAACGTTTGCTCTCCGTTCAATCTAACAGTATAGACAAGCAACAATACAACAATCAACAGCAAGCACAACTCCACAATGCATACAACACCTACTAGATGAATAAATAAGTTTTATAAAACTTTCTAAGGAAAATATGTTTATGCATGATGTGCAAAATATTCCTAAGGCTAGAAATATCTTTTTCATGCCATGATAATCTTTTAAGTTATTGTAAGGCAAATAGGTGGTTCAAGAATGACTAAGGACTAAGGTCTTAAGTTGGATAAACATACTTTGTTTTATTTCTTCTTGAAACAAGCACTCTAATGGCTTAGCCATGATGTGTAAAATACTTAGAGAAAAATACTAAGTCTATAAGGTGATCAACAATTACTATCAACTCGTTGTAAATTGGATATTCGCTAAAGTGAGAGAGACAGACACCCGGCCAGCCACTTAAATTGTGGAACAGGTCTCATGTACGTGGACATGTAAGGTTTGTTTCCACGCCGCTTCATCTCACTATGCCGCTAGGATCCAACAACTTCAAGATGATAATATCATGATCAAAATTGTTTAAGCCAAATGTGAAAGACAATATTAGGAAAGAGGGAAAAGATAGAAGAAGATGTAGTTGTCCTCCAGGCTCCATCTCCAGACTTGTAATATCCTCCTTGATGATGTCTTGATTGAAGTTCTTGGTAGTCTTGATGAATCTTCAGACTTGATGGTTCTTGTATCTTCGAGGCTGGTCTCGGATTTACTTAGTCTTCATGAAGTCTCAGAGGAGAAGAAAAGACAGAGAAAAAGACTTAGAGAATAAAAGTGAGGTTGGCCTTTTTGAACTTCTTCCCACTTTTCTTCTAAGTGCTTGACATCTTGAGGATGCTTCCAGAGTCTGTTTTCTTCTAAGTCCTTCATTAACTTCTTCTTGATTTTCTTCTAAGTGTTTCTTCTCCTTGAAGATACTTCGGTAGTCTTGTTTTTGGCTAAGTCCTTCATTGGTCTTCCAGCTCCATGTTGAAAACTACTAAGTGTATAGCACTTTTCCCAAAATACTAAGTTTGAAAATAATCCTAACTTAGAGAAAACTAATGAAGAGGGGTTTTCCTATGAGAATAGAATATGCTATGAATGAAATGAAATTTTTTTAAATCACAAGAAACATAAAAGTGACTTTTGTGATTTCTTTCTAAATATGCATGAATTTATAAATGCAATTTAATTAATTTCTTGTTTTGGAAAATATAATAAAAGGAATAATTATAAGATTAAAGTTTCCTATGACTAAATTTTTATAACAAAATTTTATAATTAGTGTTAATAGACAGAGAGCATTTAATTAAATCTATTGCAATTGGATTTAATCAAAATAATGTTTCTATTAAAAGTTATTTCAAAATTAGTCAAACTATTCACATTAAACACACAACTATGAAATCATTCAAAAATTACTCAAAAATATTTTATAGCAGTAGCATTAATTTACAATTATTCTAAAGTTTCTATAACATATTTATTTGCAATTTTTGGAGTTATAAATTTAAAGTTATTACAAATACACTCAAATTCACCATTTGAAATTTGAATATTTTATACTAAGTCAAATTTGAATTTTGGCCGATCTAAAATAATCTACATGTCGAGAGCTTTCCAAATATATAAAAATTATTAAATTTGGAGTTGTGGTTAAAAAGTTATAGATGTTTTAATTACAGGGACTAAACTGCAATTTTTCCAATTAAAATTAAAATAGAAAAAGAATTACACGCTGGCGCTGACTGTGCAGGCCACGTCAGCGCTGACTGGGTCTGACGAGGCACTGACTGGGATCGCTGACGTGGTTAAGTGATCTGATCTGGGCCGTCCGATCTGGATCTGGCGGTCCAGATCAGAGTACCGG
The DNA here is from genome assembly GCA_026929855.1 of Poa annua. Lineage (NCBI taxonomy): Eukaryota > Viridiplantae > Streptophyta > Magnoliopsida > Poales > Poaceae > Poa > Poa annua. The sequence continues at coordinate 26,385,528 of CM049428.1, read as the reverse complement.
TTCGATTTTAAAACTTCTAATCTACACCACACGATGGGGATCGGATGGCTCACCGTGCTTGACCAGTTGGTGGCGGCGGAACTTCGCCGGAGATGGAGGAGGTGGCGGCGGTGCTCTCGGGCGAGGACGCTCTGGTCGATTCCGTGCCTCCCCGGATGCGCGGAGGCCCGCTTCAGACGCGGCGCAGCACGGCGAATGGAATGGTGGCGATGTTTGGTGGCGGGGTGCTCCCGTGCTTGATCTACTCCTCGCCGGAGTTGCGGGTGGCGGCGGCCAGCTCCTGTCGATGACGGGGACGGTGTTCTGGCGCGCGAAAGAACACCCGGCCAGTTAGAAAAGATGCGCATGGGAAAAATAAAGAGAAAGAGAGCAATGAGAGAGCTCGGGAGGTCTTGTACTCGCCGGAGTTGGAGATATTCGCCGGCGGTAATGGACGAACGGCGGCGGCGATTGCGGCCAGCCTGGGGGCGTTCTGAGCTAGGGTTTGAGAGGGGAAAACGGCGGCGGGATCTGGGGTTTATATAGGGGGCGTCAGGAGATCATATCCCGCACGAATCGGAGAGGATTTGACTCCGATTCGAATCCATCTTCGGGGCTTTGTTCGGATAGAGGTTGAAGAAGATCGGCTGACGTCAGCCACTATTTTCTTTTTCTGATTTTATTTATTTAATTCATATCTTTTGATTTAAATGTCCAAATGATGTCAAATTAATTTCTAAAAATTTGTAAAAATAATCTCTTGCTGTTAAACCAGTTGTGGGTATGTTTTGAGAAATTTTTAAAATTAATAAATTTGAAATGTTGGTTTAATACAAAATTGATACTTAATATCAATTTTGAATTTATAACTTAATTAAATTTTCTTTTTGCTAAATAAAATTTGTAAAATACCCACATTCAAATATGTTTGAAATAGAGTTATTAAAACTCATTTTACTGTAATTATTCATCTTTATTTTGGCATAAGAGTAGAATAACATAATATAAATATTTTTTAAGTAATAGAAATTATAATGGATTCAAGTTTTAATTCAATTTTATTTTGTGCACCATTAAGTTTTACATTATGATAAATCATTTGAAAACTTCATAACATCTTTGGAAAAGTTTTTAGATTTAATTCATTTCCTTATATAGAATATATTGATCATTTCATGCTTTGAAAATAGATGAATTACAGCATTGAAATTTTAATACCATGTTTTGAACTTAGTTGAGAGAATGAAAACCATTTGGCAACTAACACCAATTTTAATTAATTTGAGAATTTATGGATAGATATCGCTAAGTGGTTGAACTCAATTTCTTATAAGTAAACTATTTACTTAAAATAAAATGGATTGTAGTTTGTAAAATATTTGTCAAACTACATTTTTAGGTTTTTGAAATACAGTGGATAATAGAATATTTAAACTGTGACATTTGCATTATTAAACTCAAGTTTGAAGTCTTTCATAGTTGGTTTCTTTATGCATTTAATATTTTATTTTAATAAAAAGAAAAGTTTTAAATTTTAGTGATTTTTGAATATTATAAAATGTTGGGATGTTACATGGGCATGAACGGAATTCTCGTTCTACGCGTTCTAGAGGGAGTTTGGACAGGGGAATCATACCCGGATGAAGACGAGGTCGAGGCGATCTCGGTGGCGTGCTCGAAGACCCTCGCGTGTCCCCTTTGGCTCCCAGTTGCTCGCCGGAGTTAGGGCTTACGGCGGTTGTCGTCGGTCGACGATCGATCGCCCGATCTAGCCCGAATTAGAACGCAGAAACATGTCACACGGATGCGCAAGACAAAAATAGAGAGGGTAGGAGGGATAAGAGGGCTCGGTGTCGCGTGAGCTTACCGAACGCGGAGAATCTCACCGGCGGCAAGTCGACGGAGTTGAGATCGATCTCGGGCACCTGGAGGCGGAGTCGCTAGGGTTCTTACGTGGAGGAAAGGTGGCGGGGTTGGGGATACTTATAGACGGAAGAATCTATGCGGAACACGGCTCGGTGCTTGAGCTCGGATCGAACTCTTCCCGTGAAGAATTTTCGAAGAACAGAGGTTGGGGATGATACGATGTCAAGGGTGGGACCCGCGTGTCGGCGAGAGAGAGGAAACGAGCTGGGCTGGGCCGTGTGCGCGCGGGGAAGGGAGAGGAATAAACTGGCGGCGGCAGGCCGGCTCGCTGGGCTCCCCTTTTCTCTTCGTTTTTTTTGTTCTTTCTATTCTTTTCTTTTTTTTCTGAATTTACATACCTTTTGATTTGCCACTCAAAAATGATTCAAAACAATTTGTAAATTTTTTTAAAATTTATCCTTATCAAACTAAACCTTTTTAAAGTATTTTACAACATTTTTTTTGCAATTAATAATTTTTCTATTCTTCCAACATTTATAAATAATGATGCAAATGAAAAATGCAATGACATGATGCATGCAATGATATCAATTTGGAAGTTTAAATTTTTTGTGAAATTTGGGATGTTACACATCTTCAACTCGTTCATGTACGGGTTGACGATGTTCGCAAAGAAAATGTCCTTGGAGGGCTCGGATGAAGACATGATGGCTCTAGATCCACAGCTAACCATCTGGCAGAAACAGCTCGAAACAAGAACACGTCGAAGACACAATATACAGACCTCAGGGGCTCCGAGTGAATATATAGCAAAAATTTACTAAATAAAAGGAAGGCAACAAGGCGAAACCGAGTAGGACAAGATCTCCGAGGCCTCCTCACCAGGTGCTCACGCGGCCAGCATGGGGCCCACGCCACGAGGTGGTGAGGGCACCTCGGACTTCGTGTCCTGTTTGTTTTTGTCTCATATTTTTCCAAATTTTCCAAAAATATATATCAGATATCCAAAAATTAAATTCACGAACTTTTTCTTACCGAAACTGTACCTTTTTGAAATCAGATTCTATAGACTCAGAAATATTTTCCTTAATGTAATTTTCCGGAGTAATTGCTTGAATAATATCAACATCTTCATTATAAGAATCTCTATAAATATAATTCTTGAGTCTTTGTCCATTTACCATTTGTGTAGAGTCATCCTTGAGCGAAGCAATTTTTATCGCACCCGAACGAAACACCTCCACAATAACATATGATCCTTCCCACTTGGAGAGTAATTTTCTCACCAGCAAGTTTAAAATCTCTATTTAATTCTCTCACTGCCAAATAAGCTTTGTGTTCTAATTCTAGAGGCAAGTGACAAGCTTTTCCATAAACCATTTTATCAGGAGACATACCCATGTGATTTTTATAAGCAGTTCTATAAGCCCACAATGCATCATTTAATTTACTAGCCCCATTCTTCCACGTTCTATTAACAGTCTTTTGCAAGATAGATTTAATTTCTCTATTTGATAGTTCTACTTCCCCTCTAGTTTGAGGATGATAAGCTGAAGCAATTCTATGATTAACACCATATTTAGAAAGAACTTTTCTAAAACTACCATGAATAAAATGAGAACCTACATCAGTCATAAGATATCTAGGAACACCAAACCTAGGGAAAATAATTTCTTGAAGCATTTTTAATGATGTTTCACCATCAGCACTTTTAGTAGGAATAGCTTCTACCCATTTAGTAACATAATCAATAGCAACAAGTATATGAGTATTACCTTCTGAAGAAGGGAAAGGACCCATAAAGTCAAATCCCCAACAATCAAAAGGTTCAATAACAAGAGAATAATTCATAGGCATTTCATTACGTCTAGAGATATAACCAACTCGTTGAAATTCATCACAAGATAAAATAAACTTTCTTGCACCTTTAAAGAGAGTAGGCCAATAAAAACCTGGTTGTAGAACCTTTTGTGCGGTTCTATCTCCAGCGTGATGTCCTCCATAAGCGCTACTATGGCACTTTCTCAATATCTTTTTTTGTTCATACTCCGGAACACATATTCGCATAATACCATCAACTCCTTCTTTATATAAGTGTGGGTCATCCCAGAAATAATGCCTCAAGTCATAAAATAATTTTCTTCTTTGTTGATTTGAAAAGGTTGGAGGCAAATATTTTGAAACAATAAAGTTAGCATAATCTGCATACCAAGGACTATCTCGTGAACTCACCCTTATTGCAGCCAATTGTTCATCTGGAAAACTATCATTAACAGGTATAGGATCGTAAGTAATATTTTCCAATCTAGACAAATCATCAGCAACAGGATTTTCAGCACCTTTCCTATCTACAATGTTTAAGTTGAATTCTTGCAACAATAATACCCATCTAATAAGCCTAGGCTTTGCACCTTTCTTTTCCATAAGGTATCTAATTGTAGCATGATCAGTATGAATAATAACTTTAGAATCAACAATGTATTGTCTAAATTTATCACAAGCAAATACAACAGCTAGAAATTCTTTTTCAGTTGTAGCATAATTCTTTTGAGCAGAATCAAGAGTCTTATTAGCATAATGAATAACATTTAACTTCTTATCTATTCTTTGTCCAAGAACAGCACCAACAGCAAAATCACTAGCATCACACATAATTTCAAATGGTAAATTCCAATCAGGTGGTTGAACAATAGGAGCAGTTATTAAAGCTTTCTTAAGATTTTCAAAAGCTTCCTTACAATCATCATCAAAAACAAATGGTATATCTTTTTGCAAGAGATTAGTAAGAGGCTTTCATACCTTTCAAGGGGTTCCGGTGCAGAAAAGAATAATTTTTCTAGCGTAAGAACGCCCTAACTAGTCAGGATCTATATATCTAGTTCATGCGATAACGGTGGCGGAACAGGTCACATACCTCCATGTAGACCGATAGCGGGGATTACGCTCCCACACAAGCGTTGCCGATGAAGCCGTACGTAGCCGTACGTAGCTGACCTCAAGGTCACAGAGAACTTGGCGCGACAAAGTAGACGATGACCTGCGTCGACGAGCGTCCAGCGGAAGGGGCATGGCACCGACGGCTGGGGGGTGGCGCCGGCGGTAGGGCAGCGGCAGGGCTGCGACGGTGGCGAGACGATGTCACCCAGGCTCCTCAAATGTGGCGCCTCCGAGCACTCACAAGCATACAGAGGTTAACAACAACCCTCGGTCACTCAGATCCAGCTGAGATCGCAGGAGTAGAACTATTCTGCAATCCTGCAGGGCAACGGCGCCCAACGGTATAATTTTGGTGGAGAGAGAAAGCCAGACGGGCGGAGAAGCAGCTCGACCGGCCTGGTACAAATATAATTGTATTTTTGATGATCTAATCCAATTAATATGCCTTGCTATATAAAGGGGGGAGGGGTGTGCAAACTCCCTAGCTCCCCCCATGTGGGATTAAACAAAGGAGAGCGGTGGGGGTTTCGACCGGCCATGGCCTAGCCGCACCAAGCCATGGGCCCCATCCCCTCCTGGTGGTTCGGCCCCACATGGGCCTCTCTTGTCCCATTAAGTGGGCTTCCCCTTTTTCCTTTCTTTTTAATTAATATTAAATTAATATAAATATAATTAATTCATAATTAATATATTTACATATTATTTAATCTCCCGTGACTCCGAAACACTTTCTGGACCACCCAAACATCTTTCGGACATTCCCGGAACCATTCCAGACCTTCTCGAAACTCCTTCCGGACCACCAGAACTCTTTCCGGATTATTTCTCTCTCTTCATTCAGCTCCTATAATATTCCAAAACTTTCTCCTAGTGTCGTTAAGACCTTAAGTCTTGTTACGCTACGGTTAGAGAACACTTCAGACATGGTCGAGACCCTTCGCTCGCCAATGACCACCAGGGATACATGGATGCATATGACGGTCCCTGTGCATTCTACGAATATCATCGTTGAACCATTAACATGATATTCATTCCCTTTGTTTCTATGATACTACCTTGTCCGAGATATGATTGTAGACATCCGATGCCCTGTTGTATCTCGTTACCGACATAGGTTATTAACTCGTTTGTGATATTATATCTACATTACCTAGTCATCAATTGCGCAGCTATATAGACGTAATCCCATCGAGTGGGCCCAGAGAATCTTTCCATTACACGACTGAACAAATCTCTCTCTTGATCCATACGTCTCAAAATACTCTTTCGGGATACCCTAGATGGACACTGTTATTGTCATGCTATATACGACACAACGTTTGATGCTCTCAAAGTACCCCTACGGAGTAGCAGTAAATACGATCTCACGGTCTAAGGAATAAGCTATCATATTACTTCCTATTGCAAATGACAAACATTGTACTATGATCTTATTGCAATTTTTTGCGTATGTCCATCACCCTATTCCACTAATAAGATGACCCCATTGTCAACCGACGTCATTGTCCATGATCGGGAATCTCGATCAATTGTTTCCCAACGGACTAGTTTATATAGAGGCTTACTAGGGACTCTCGTTGTCTATGTATCACACGTGTATTAATAATTCCGATTACAGTTATAGCATAATACAAAAACATATTATAAGCTTATAAGATAATGCGATAAATACTATTTATTTATTTTCCTCTAGGGCATATCTCCTTCAACCTTGGCAAAGTCTTTGATAAACCTTCTATAGAAACCAGCATGACCAAGAATACTACGAATACCTTTAAGATCTCTGGGCAAGGCATTTTCTTAATTGCCTCCACTTCAGCTGTATCAGCTTCAGTACCTCTTTCAGAAATTTTATGTCCAAGAACAATCCCTTCATTAACCATAAAGTGGCATTTCTCCCAATTAAGAATAAGATTAGTCACTTCACATCTCTGCAAAACCTTATCAAGATTGTGTAAGCAATTATCAAAAGAAGTGCCATAGACGGAGAAATCGTCCATGAACACCTCCACAATTTCTTCACAAAAACCATGAAAGATAGCAGACATACATATTTGAAAAGTAGCAGGAGCATTACATAAACCAGAAGGCATACGTTTATAAGCACAAGTACCATAAGGACAAGTAAATGTGGTTTTCTCTTGATCTTGAGTTTGAACAGCAATTCGAGAGAAACCAGAATAACCATCAAGAGAGCAAAAATGAGTTTTATTGGCTAATCTCTCCAACATTTGATCAATGAAAGGTAATGGATAATGATCTTTCTTAGTAACTTTATTAACCTTTCTAAAATCAATGCACATTCTATAACCAACAACTACTCTTTGAGGAATAAGCTCATCATGATCATTAGGTACAACAATAATTTCACTTTTCTTAGGGACACAATGCATAGGACTAACCCATCTACTATCAGCTATAGGATAAAGGATACCAGCATCAAGAAGTTTAATACCTCATTTTTTACCACTTCCTTCATCTTAGGTATTAAACGACATTGATGTTCAACAACTGGCTTCGCATCGGGCTCCATATTAATAGAATGTTGACATATAGAAGGAGAAATCCCTTTCAAATCATCCAAAGTATAACCCATAGCTCCACGGTGTTTCCTTAATATTTTCTACAATCTTTCTTCTTCTTTACCTGAAAGGTTAGCACTAATAATAACAGGATATATTTTCTTATCATCAAGATGAGCATACTTAAGATTATCAGGCAAAGGTTTTAAATCAAAGACAGGATCCGCTTTAGGTGGAAGTGTTTTACCCAAGTCTTCCACTTCTAAATTATGTTTAAGGATAGGTTGACAAAGGAATATGTCCTCAAGTTCATTTCTTTCTTCCATAAAAGTTTCACTCTCATGATCTTCCATAAATTTCTGAATATAATTAGTAGGAGCAAGAGCAATAGAAGCAAGTTGTTCTACTCTAAAATCCTCATTAGGCAATTCGGATTCATAAGGGGTTTTAGCAAATTTCGAAAAAATGAATTCATAAGATTCACCAGCAAATTTAGTAAGAATTTTCTCTTTCCTACAATCTATAACAGCACCACAAGCATTTAGAAAAGATCTACCAAAAATGATAGGACAAGTCTTACTAGCAGCAGAACCAAGTACAAGAAAACTAGCGGGATATTTAGTCTTACCACATAGAACTTCAACATCTCTAACCATACCAATGGGAGAGATAGTTTCTCTATTAGCAAGTGGAATAACCACATCAATATCTTCAAGTTCACTAGGACCAATTTCATGCATAATTTCTTTGTCAAGCTCATAAGGAATAGGACTTGAACTTGCACAAATATCACATAAACCATAATAGCAATGATCACCAATTTTAACAGATAACACAGGAACACTAGCCTTTCTTGGCTTTGCAGGATGAGAAACAACATTAGAAGCATCATCACAAAATATAATATACTCTTCTCCCACATTTTCAGAAACAAGTTCTTTAACTATAGTGACGAGGGATGTCCCCATCAATACCCATGGTTACTAGCCTAGGGTAAGAGTTTATGAGGTAGAGAACATGTGGTGTTGGTAGATTCGTCTACTGACAAGCGGGAATTACCCAGGTTTGGGGCCCTCGAGTGAGGTCAAACCCTTACTCCTGCTTGTCTGTTATTGATTGTGTATATGCGGCGAGTACAGAGGTCTAGCAAGATGTCGATCTCGCTAGGCTTTTGTGATTCTGATTGGGCGTGTCCCTGGCCGGTCTCCCTCTTGTCCTTTATATAGGGGTACAGGTCTCGGGTCGTAACCGACTAGGACTACATAAATGGAAAGTACTACCGACTATGCTAATGGTATATGTCTTCGACTTGGGCTTCGCTTGTTGGGTTTCTTCAGCCTATTGACAATTGGGCTTTAGTCATTACGTCCACCAGGTACCCACACGACGGGGTACCCATTTGGTATAACCTTGTCATTAGCCCCCGAGTGCTTGGCTAATTCAGAGAATAAGTCATGGACTCACTACATAGTGCACTCTCATGTTTTTATGCTTTTGATATGATGATTTTGTCTTTTTGGACTTATGAATTTTGACAAAGGATTTCGACTGTAAGTAGGCCTGGGTTTATTCAACTCTGTCGAAACCAGTTAAATGCACTTGGGCAAAACCTTACTAGCCTTCAGTCGGGTTTCGAGTCCTTGGGCTCGAACCCGGAACATACTGGACAGACATACCTCAGGCCAGTCGATGGTCTTACTGATATTGTTCTGTAGTTTTAATTTGCTACCCAGCGCGTCCACCAGGATTTTCATCGTATCTGTTGACACGGAAATGTCCAGGATTTTAACACTACTAGAGTGATCCTTGGCCCTTTCAGCTGATCGATGGGTCTTACCTTTGTATTTCTCGTATACAGCATCCGAGGTACTCTATCGACTGATTTTCACTCAGAATTTTTTTTGTTTCGAATGTCTTTTGATTCTATCGGGTGCACAACAGTGCTCCTGATGGGAGTAGCCCCCGAGATTGTGCTTTATTGCTTGCAGTAGAGGATAATCTCAATTTTATGCTTTTACCAGTCGAATTCTTTTTTACCTTCTCCCGATGGGAGTTTCCCACTCGACTATTTTTCATTCTTGCCATTTTGCTTTTGAGTTTGTAAGGAGCTTTTCCTTTTTGTCAGTTGCGGTACAACACCCGTTTTTTATTCGTCTGGACTGATGTCGTGCGTGACATCCTTGGTGTGCGAATAGCACTCTGATGGGACGTCGCACAGTGGGACCATTTCTTTGACCGTTGTGAACGTCGGTTCAGTTCTGATTTGACCTGACGTGGTGAGGTTTTCGCAGACGTGATGATGGTCTCCTCGTTTTGCGCGCGTAGTGGGTGGCGTGGTCTGTGATGATTGCCCTCCGATCCTGCCACGTGTCGCCGTATCTTTGTTTGGACGGCCACGATGAACCCTTGATTTTACCATAAGTACGGGTTTCTCCGTTATGATTTATTTTACCCTGCCATTTTCCTCGTTGCTTTCCTCCACTTCGTCTTCCTCCTCGCGTCCGCCGTCGCTCTGTTTTTGCGCCTCTTCCCTTTTTCGCGCCCTCTTCTCCTTCTTCGATCATGTCCTCCCTTAGCCTGTCATGGCTCCTAAGAAGAGCTCTGCATCTTCTGCTCCCGCCGCCATCAACAAGAAGAGGAAGGAGGTGAATGCCGCCGCCGTCCCCGTCGCTCTGAAGGAGTCGGGCGGCTAGACCTCATCCATCGTGACGAAAAAAGGCTGGCGGTTTTTCGCAAGGAGGGGCTTCTTCCTCCGCCCACGGAGCTCACCGTTCGGGCTCCCGGCAAGAAAAACTTCCCCGCGCCTCTTCTCGGAGAACGGGTATGTTTTTCCAAGTTCCTCCCTCACGGCTTCGGCTTTCCGTTGCACGACTTCGTGCGCGGCCTCCTTTTTCCTTACGGGATACAGATCAATGATCTGGTCCCCATTGGAGTTTTGCACATTGCCTGTTTTATGGTAATGTGCGAATGCTTCTTGGGGGTATCCCCTAGCTGGGCGTTATGGAAGTCGATCTTCCTAGTGCGCCCCATGGCCCGCAACGACCATGTCAACCCCGTCGGAGGCGTCGGGTTCCATGTCAAGGCCGGCAGCAAGTACTTCACTTTGAAGGCAGTCAAGTCCGCTCAGGGGTGAAGGACCAAATGGTTCTACGTTCAACTGGGCCAAGACGTCCGCCCCGCCTTCTCGACTGGCGTCGCTGAGAAGACGAAGGCCTGGGAGCATTCCCTCTCTCCAGCCGAAGAACTCGAGGCTGCTCCGCTACTGGAGAGAGACGCTGGATTGCTGAACACCGGCGTCTCCGGTGTTTAGTTGATCTATACATTTCTGAAGGCTCAGGTGTGTCCCCTTCAGCAGCGCGCGCACCCGATGTGGGCGTATGGGGGTGTACTCGACGCCACCAGGATCAGTGTTGTGGAGCTGTCGGCGAATGAGCTTGACACACTCGTGAAGTCGGTGACTAGCTACAAAGCTGAGGACACCTTCAACTATAATTTCAAGATAGCTCCTTTCAGCTCGGAGAATCCCCTTCCCGAAGTAAGTCACTTGCTCTATTGCTGTCGACTGAACTTTTTCCATCGTCTTCTCCCTTCATCTTGGTTATGCTTTTTGCTTTGCTCTTTGTAGGGGCATTCGACAAAGTCTTCGCTCCCTCCCCTTCCCGAAGCTGGTCCTGTTGAGGAGACAGCTCTGCTGGAGAGAAGTCGACAGACTCTCTCCTGGTGCTGAAACCTCTTCTTCGGAGAAGTCCGAAGTCGATGGAAAAGGTGTAGAGCTACCTGACACCGAAGCGACTGACGAGCCCGCCCCTAAGCGTCTCCACCAGGTGCACTCAGGTGAAGGCGAGGAGGCCGCGGACTCTGGTGCTTCTTCACCTGTGCGGGACGTGCCACCCTTCGCTCAGCGCTCGCCTCCGCCTTCTTCCGGCCACTCTAGCTTTGGCGGGCCTCGTTTCGACCTCGATCTTACTTCCGAAGAAGATGGGCAAAGGTAACTTCTTTGTTGTGTGAATGTGTGCACCTTCTTTTGATTTTTCGCTATGCTTTTAATTTTCGGACTTCCTTTTCTTTGCATTTTTAGCGATGATCGGGCCAATAGTCCTTTAGCTGCCCATGCCACGACTGCCACCTCCTCTCCAGCTGCGGAGGCGGTAGTTGCTCCTTCGCCGCCTGCTGCTCCTACGTCGATGGTCGCAGCGCCTATCATGGTTGCTTTAACTGCTGCACCTTCGACTCCTTCGATGCCCTCCTGGCTAAATCATGTAAACCTTCTTTCCTCTGTCAACATGGTGTCTTTTTCTTCGGCATGTGTGTGTGATGTATGCGTTATGATTGTAGCCGGCCGCAAGTGTCCTTGTTTCTTTTGGCGAGGCTCTTGCGCACTCGGAGGATGAGCGAGTTGCTCTTCGCTCCCAGCTGGATCAGCTCAGCCGTAAGCATCTTCCTTTGCTTTGCATACGCTGCTTTTCTTTCTTTATGTGACTGGACTTCTTTCTCTCTTTTATTTTAGAGGAGAAAGAAATTTTGAAATCCCGACTAGTTGATGTGGAGAAGACCCTCTCCTAGCAATCGACTTCCCAGGAAGAGTTAGACGCTCTTTGAGCTTCTGAGGGAGAGCGGGCTAGGCGACTTCTCGGCTATGCTCACTCTCTTGCTAGTGAGAAATAACGATTTTGGTGTGTGGATTTGCTTTTGTGCCTATTTTCCGGATTTTTGATATGTATTTTCTCTTGCTATGTAGGCCCTTCTTCCAGCTCCGTTGGCGCGGCGAGTGATGTCTTGTCACTTGACCAAGCCATCGACCAGGTGGGGGCGACTGTGAAGCATGCCAAGAAGTCTCTGGAGACGTCCCTCCAGACTCTTGGCGTTGTTTTTAAGGAAGTGCTGCCCGCAGCCGAGGTCCCGTCCACCATTGTGGGATTTGCTGCGCGACTGGGCCCCAAGTCGAAGACCCTGAAGTCTTATGCTCGGGAGCTGATGGTACGCGGCTCAGACTCCACCTTCAAGCTTCTTCTTAGTCAGGGCGCGGATGCTAAGTATGAGTCTCTCCTGTCTGACTTTCCAAAGAAGTCAGATGGGAGGCCTTCGTCTCTTGGGAAGTTCAGCGCCCACGCTTCTAGCCTTGCCAAGTCTAGCATTGCGACTATGGAGCGCCGCACAGCAGCTGTTGATGCTGCCCGCAAGGCTAGGTCTGAGTCTGCTGCCCAGTCTTAGGCAGCTTTAGTTTTAGTTCTTTTGCTTTGTGCTGTAATCTGTGATGTACATTATGCCACCTTAATGTTGATATTTTGGAATATATGTCTTTTGTTGATCCTTGCATGCTTGCCTTGTGTCTCCTTTTTCTTCGATTTGCTTCTCACTTGAAGTGTTTATGATTGTGTCTCAGTTGAACTGCTCGACCACTCCGGGGGATGTTCGAGTGGGAGGGGAGTGACGCTCGACCGCGCAGCTGACGAATGACGCCCGCGTGCTTGAGTATGCCAAGAAAAAGGTTGTTAAGCTGGAGCAGCGGCTCAAGACGGCCCAAACCGACATGGAAATTCTTCGAGGGGGGCCTTTTCTTTCCACTGAGAGGGAAAAATATGTTCTCTATGAGATGGAAGATTCGAATAGGCAACTTGAAGGTATTTTGCTTTTGGCCTTGCTTTTTGTGCGTGTGTGAGCTGCACTCGATGTCTTACCACCTTGCTCTATCTGTAGTTCTTGTAGATGACTCTCATGCTGAGGCCGATCGTGTGGCCGAGCGTCTGGCAGCCGCTACTCAGGTGGCCGTCACAGGTCCTCAACACTTTTGGCTCGATGCGTATCATGCACACATCCTTGCCACCCTGAAGGATTGAGTGTGGCGTGGAGCTATTCTGCTAGAGCGCTATCGGGCTGCACTTGCGCGGGCGAATCATTTTTTGTTTCCTGAGGGTCCCCAGCCTCGAGGCATACACGCTCTTGTTGACTTGTTTCGCTCTTAGGAGCCTATTCGAGAGGCCGTGACTCGACGGGTTGTGCTTGGATCCAATGTTGCTCTCGCCAATATGAAGCGCCAGGGTTCCTTGAATCCTTCTTCTTCGTCATATCGGTCGGAGATTCGACTATCTGGCGAGGATATGGAGCGAACTCTTGCCCCCACTGAGAAGTTGATAAGCCGAGCGCGGAAGCAACTGATTGACTCCAATCTGCCGTCGAAGGATGAGGATTCTTAGCTTGTGTGTTTGGGCTTTATACTGTAAATGAATATACAGAGATGTAGCCCCCGAGTAAAGCAAGTGGGGTTTTGTTGTTATGCCATAAGAATCCTTTGCCCGTCTGCACTGGATGCTCTTAAGTGTATTTGAGTTTGTTTATGTTCTTGTCTTTCGACGCAGACGCAGCCCCCGAGCACGTCGAGTGGTTGCTTTATGCGCAGCCCTCGAGTACGTCGAGTAGTTGCTTTATGCGCATCTCCCGAGCTCGTCGAGTGTCTGTTTAATGCACATCCCTCGAGCACGTCGAGTGGTTGCTTTATGTGCAGCCCCCGAGTATGTCGAGTGTTTTCTTTATGCGCAGCCCCCGAGCACATTGAGTGGTTGCTTTATGCGTAGACCCCAAGCACGTCGAGTGGTTGCTTTATGTGCAGCCCCCAAGCACGTCGAGTGGTTGCTTTATGTACAGCTCCCGCGGGTCTCCTAACGAGTAATCCTGGGCCCAGTTCCTCGAAGATTTCTTAGGCTTGCTCCCAAAGACATCTTCAAGAAACTGGTTCTCAGGAGAACTCCCTGTACTTGCTTTTATCCCTTTTGTAAATCCGACATACTTCAAGAGAGTAGCCCTAGGCCCAGCCGCTCGAAGATGTCTTAGCTTTGCCACCGAAGATATCTTCGAGAAGCTGGTGCTAGGAGAACTCCCTGCTGCTGACTGAGTGAGAAGGAAGGGCTGGGGGTCTATTTATAGTGCCTATCCCTGCCTCTTGCTTTCACCAAAGGGTAGCTCCAATGGCATTCCAAAGGTCACCTTTTTCTCTGCCCCAAGGGCCAACCTACTATAACTCGAAGGGTCAAGTGGCTCTTGACGCTTAATCAAAGGGTTAATCTGACAGTCGCTGGGACCGATTTATCCGGGCCTTTACCCTACCCGGGGGTGGTCCCCGACATATGTGCAGCCCCCGAGCCTATCAGGTGACTTCTTTTTTATTTTCGATATATGTGCAGCCCTCGAGCATGTCGAGTGGCTGCTTTTTGACATATGTGTAGCCTTCGAGCATATCGAGTGGCTGTTTTTTGCCTTTTGACGAAAAATTATGCAGGGAAAATATGGATAATCTTTGTTCTTTATAAATGTTGAAAAACCTTCCTGTCCCCTTAGGTACCCTGGTAAGGAAAAGAGCGCATCTGGAACCTGCTGGTCTTTTGATACATGAGTCTTTTGCTACACCGACTGGATGTATTTGCTACGTGATGACAACCCTAATTGGCCTTATTCTCCGAGTTGTGCGCTTCCTCATGGTGTTGTGGCATCTGTAGCTTGTACATCCTTTCATATGACCTCTTTGGTTTTTGCAGTCGCAGCACTAGGTGTTCCCCGCGGGACGTGTTTTTCCCTAGTAGTGTGATGTGCATAGCAGTAAAAGCTTCGAGTGGCATCGCCTCCGCCGCATCTTGCTTTCTCATTTTGCAACTGTCACCTATGATGACACAATTTGGCACTCCTTGGCTGAAGATTGTAGTGATGTGGCTTGAGTTTGTCCATCTACTTGTGCTTGACCGCGACTGCTCAGTTGTAACTTGTCTTTTTTTGCTTGGGAGATCCTCCTGGTCTAGTTTTTTCCTGAAGATTTTTATTTCTCGAGTGGCCTGTGGATGCCACCTTCTGATTGACCTGTGGTTTATGTGCTTGAAGAGGACGTCTGGCGGCACCTGCGCCTTTGCCGCTCCAATGTTGGCTAGCCTGTTGGCTTGTTTGTTGCGCGCGCGTGTTATATGCTGTAGCTCGCAGCTGTGAAATCTTCTTTGCCACATATCAAAGTAATCTTGATATCTAGCGAGCTTGTCCATGTTCATTCTGCTTGCACCTGCCACGTTTTGCATGATTGCACACGAGCTCCCTCGGATGATGATGCTTTGTGCTCCTGAAGCTCTTGCCAGTCACATGCCTTGGAACATGCCTTCGTAGTCGATTTCGACTTTTGACGGTGCCGGGAAGTTTATCTGTACTCGCTCGTTTTTTGGGTTTATGAGTATCATACATGCGCCTGTGCCTCTGCCGTTTTTGGTCCCGTCGAAGTATATTGTCCATCGTTTGGCTTGTGCGCTTTCTTCTTCTCCTGTGGGTTCGACCGTCCATATGGCGTTTACTTCATGTACCGCAGCTACGGTTGCTCTTTTCTTGCGTTCTGGCCCTGTTGCTTCTTCTCTTCTGTTTCGTGCCTTGTCTGAGGTTTCTTCGACTTCGTATGTCTCTGAGATCCTGCAAAAGTCTCTGTCGCAGTCGTCTGACGTTTGGAAATTTCCATTGACTGTGATGACTCCTTTTGGACCTGGCATTTTGAGCTTGAGGTATGCGTAGTGGGGTACTGTCATGAATCTTGGAAATGCTGGTCGTCCCAATATGGCGTGGTATTGTGATTTCCAGTCAACGACGTCGAAGTCAATGAGCTCGCTTCTGAAGTGGGTTGCATCCCCGAACATGACGTCGAGTTGGATTTTTCCTTCTAGACGCACAGCTTTGCCCGACACAATTCCGTGGAAGGTGTTTGTCGATTTCGGGAGGTTCTCGAGTGACCTGTTCATCCTCCGGAGCGTGTCTGTGAATATTATGTTGACGTGGGGCTGCCTTTCGGGTAGCCCACGATAAGGCTACCTGGGCCGCGCCAAGGACGTGGAAGCCCACAGAAGGCCCACGCGGGGTACCGTGTAACCTAGTCCAAGTCGGTTAGGAAGCATAACCTGCCATATCTGTAGTTGCCATCGGCATCAACCACCCGAGATCTAGCTGCCTATAAAGCCAGGAGGGTTGCTCGTCCCAAAGGACACGCTCATAGCCGCCACCACAAACCCTAGCGAGATCGCAATCTCGCCATTGTAATCGCTACTCGCATCAATAACCAGACAAGCAGGAGTAGGGTGTTATCCTCCGGGAGCCTGAACCTGGGTAAATCCTTGCTTGTCAGCCGTCGTGACCACCTGCACTCATCTCTCTCCCCATCAATCAACTCGGGGTGCACAACCCTGGGACTTGTCGAGTTAACACCTCGTCAATTGGCGCCGTCTGTGGGAGGTCAAACAAGTGCTAGGATCATGGTCCCTCCGGCTCCATCCGCAATGAAGATCGGCGTATCCGCCGCCAAGGAGTCGATCCGATTCGGCTCCTTCGAGTACGTCCTCCACCCGCCGGCCCACCGCTCGGTGTACGCCGATCTGGACAAAGGTATACACATCACCTTCAGCTCCATATACTGCTGCATCGATAGTCGTGGTGTACTCAGGTCTACGACTACCGCGCTACGCGCGGTGGCGTCACCCGAATCGGTAACCCCCGCGCCCGCCGAACCCGCGAAGATCGCATCTACCGCACCCGCGGAGGCTGCGCCCGCCGAACCCGCGAAGATCGCATCTGCCGCACCCGCGGAGGCCGCGTCCGCTGCACCTGCGAAGATTGAATCTACCTCGACTACATCGACAATTTCGGCAACGGCCGCGCGGATCAGGTCCACTACCCCAAGATCTACCTCGAATGTCGCGCCGCACGGGCAACCAGGAGCTCGCGCCCGACAGCCACGTCGCGCGCGCCCTCATCTTCGTGGAAAACCCAAGTCTACCCCAAGACAATCGCACTCGCCCCGGCGAGCGTGAACACAGGGACGATCGCGAGAAGACGCGACAGCGACTGCGCCGCGCGCCACGTTGCAGCAATTTTCGACCCCGAGCAAGACGCGGGCGACAGAAGCAGCAGCGGCAGCACCAACTCTCCGACTCAAGTCTACCCCAAGTAAGTCTTCATGGCCGGCACAGCACCGCATGGCGACGACGAAGAACCCGCATATCCGCTAGAGGTGGACATGCCGGACCAGACTAAACTTGTCATCATGCGGGACATGGCGATCTGCGTCCTGCCTCGGTTGCCCCTGTAGAGCTCATGGATAGTTGTCGTCTGCGCGCGCTAGATATGCTTGCTTGCCTTCTTTGTTCTTCGAGTGTTGCTCTGTATTGCTTCAAGTGCTGCGATTCTTGCCAGTTGAAGTAGTTGTATGTTGCCAACTCATTTGGAGTTGCGTCTGCTGGCATCATTATGCCTTCTTCAATGACCTTCGTTACCTTTGCGGCCATCTCTGCCGTGATGTCCAGAGTAGTGATACCATCTGGCAGAGTGACCGTCCGTGGATACTCGACTGGCTGTCGATTGGCTGCGTTTTCCGATGTTTCTGCGGCTGTTTCCAAGTAGACCTGCTGGGGTATGTAGTAAGGATATGTGTAGTCTGATTGCTCTTCATATGTTGCTTCGACATTGCTGTCCCGTTCTATGATTTTTCTGTTTTCGCCATCTTCTACTTGTTGCGCATGTGCATCGTTGTCGATGGCAACATGATGTGGAGATTGGATCTCTGCGCCAGTGAAGTCGGCTAGACGTACGCTGTCTTCCGTAGGCTCATCATACTCGGGAAGGTCGAAGCTTTCTTTTGTAGCGTCGATTTGCATATGGTCTTCGGTTGGGTTGATATGGAAGGTCGACTGCAGTTCTTCTTCCATCTCGTTTTGCTTTATGAATTCGTTGAATTCCTTTGTGGACATGGACCCTGCTATGGATGAAATCGGATCGATCTGTGATGTTGGCGCTCCAGTGCTTCCAGCCGAAGCCGTCGATATGATCATGTCGTCGACTGAGGTGGTCGACATCTCTTCCTCTTCGGGGAACTCATCCGCCATGAATTTGTTGAATTCTGTGGACGTTATTGAATCTGTTGGAGATTGTGGCGGCGGGATTAGATCAGTCTGCGCCAGGGTATCTTCCTTGTCTGTTGCAGATGTGATCTCAGTCGATCTCTTCTGAAGCGGCTGAGTCGTGATCTGTTCGACTAAATCCTGCACACCAAGATGATCAACAAAAAAGTTATGTTCCCCAATAGTTAGATCAAAACCTGAATTGAGATTGGAGTAGATCTCCTGAGCTTCGGCTGAGTATGGCCTAATTCTTGCTGGCGATGCTGCTTTTGGCGAGTGGTCCCCTGTGATCTGGATACGATCTGATGTTGCTGATGTGCATCTCTTTGAAGGATTCGGCGGATAGCCGTTTGAAATTTGGACCAAAAATCCGTAGATCCTACACCACCTATTCCCACAAACGGCGCCAATTGACGAGGGATGTCCCCATCAATACCCATGGTTACTAGCCTAGGGTAAGAGTTCATGAGGTAGGGAACGTGTGGTGTTGGTAGATTCGTCGGCTGACAAGCGGGAATTACCCAGGTTCGGGACCCTCGAGTGAGGTAAAACCCTTACTCCTGTTTGTATGTTATTGATTGTGTATATGCGGCGAGTACAGAGGTCTAGCAGATGTCGATCTCGCTAGGCTTTTGTGATTCTGATTTGGCATGTCCCTGATCGGTCTCCCTCCTGTCCTTTATATAGGGGTACAGGTATCAGGTCGTAACCGACTAGGACTACATATATGGAAAGTACTACCGACTATGCTATCTATGGTATATGTCTTCGACTTGGGCTTCGCTTGTTGGGTTTCTTCAGCCTATTGACAATTGGGGTTTAGTCATTACGTGCACCAGGTACCCACACGACGGGGTACCCATTTGGTATAACCTTGTCATATAGCCACAAAAGGTTCAACTTTAATTGGTTCATCAGGTTCTTTAGCTTTCTTATAACTTTTACTAACCACACTAGCCATAATAGAATGTTCTTTCACTTTAACAGGAAAAAGAATTTTATCAATATAAGGCTCAGGAATGATATGATCAACAATATTAACTTCAATGCTTTTAGCTAAAGGAGCAACAGATTTATCTTTATAAGGTTCATGATATTTTTCAAACCCCTTCTTGGGCAAACCGAAATAATCAGCAAATGTTTTATAATAATTTGCAACAACTTGAAAGTCAAGACCATAAGAATTATTAATATTTCAAAATGCATCAGTTTCCATGAAAGTCTTAATGCATTCAAAGTCATATTTTATACCTAACTCCCTACCTTAGTCGTTCTCCCATGCTTCAGTATTTTCTTCAATTCGATCAAGAAGGTCCCATTTAAACTTCTTCTTATTACGAGTGATGATCCAGCACAAGAAGTATCCAATAATATTTTATCTTCGAATGAGAGTCCTGCATAGAAGTTATCAACAATAATATTACCAGGAAGCTCATGAATGGGGTACTTGAGCATTAATGCCTTCAATCTCCACCACGCTTGGGCAATACATTCTCCATCATGAGGCCAGAAATTATATATAGAATTCCAATCTTGATAAATTTCACTTAGAGGCTAAAATTTAGAATAAAAGAGAGTTACAATTTCCTCCCATCCAAGAGAATTCCTGTTCTTCAGCAGTTTATACCAATGTGCAGCTCTCCCACCAAGTGATATGGAGAATAATTTCTTCCTGAATTTGTCCATTGTAATACTTGCACACTTGAACAACTTTCATAATTCATATAAATACAGCAAACGATCACCGGGGTGGACAGTTCCATCTCCAACATAGCGGTTATTCATAACACGTTCAATAATTTTCATAGGTATTTTAAATGGCACAATATCATCAAGTGGCGCCTCACGTTCTACCTCAGCAGCGGTAGAAGACTTCCCAAATAGGAGAGCAACATTTCCTCTCTCCATTATTAAGCAAATAAGGAGACAGAAATAAAAACATCACTTACAAATGAAGTTTTCCTTACCAATTTCTCTTACCAATAGCGCTTCACTCCCCGGCAACGGCGTCAGAAAATAGTCTTGATGACCCACAAGTATAGGGGGTGTATTGCAGTACTTTCGATAAATAAGAGTGTCGAACCCAACGAGGAGCAGAAGGTGTTGACAAGTGGTTTTGATGAGGAATTCACTGTAAACACTAGTAGACAAGTTTTCAGCAGACTTTGATATACCAGAGAAATAAAGTGCGAGTAAATAAAGCGCGGCAAATATAATTTCAGCGAGTGGCCCAATCTTTTTGAGAGCAAAGGACAAGCCGATTTGTTTACTTATGATGACCAAACGTTCTTGAGGACACACAGGATTTATGTCCAGTGCTTTCTCTCATATTGATAAATAATCTTTAGTGTTTAGATAAGTGTCGTGTGGGTGAACCTATGCTAATGCACCGCCCTTCCTAGGACTAATACATATTTATGATTGTACCCCTTGCAAGCATCCGCAAATACAAGAAAGTAATTAAGATAAATCTAACCATAGCCTTAAACTCTGAGATCCTGTGATCCCTCATGCATCGGAATACCAGGGCGGCCTCACCATCTGCTCGTGTGGCAGCCCTCCTGGTCGCGCCACGAGGTGGTGAGGGCCCTGTGGGCCCCACCCCAGGCTCTCCTTTTGGCCTCCTTCGTGAAAGAAATGGAAAATAATTCCCAGATGTCTATTTTCTTCTTCTGGTCTTCGCAAATATTGTATATTGACGATGCTTTTTCCAGCTGAATTCAGACTCCGGAGTTCCATCCCCCAATGATTATCAATCATGCAAAATAGATGAAATAACATAAGTATCATCGCCAAGTACGAAATATATCAATGAATAGCAGTAAATTATGATATAAAAGAGTGATGCAAAATGGACGTATCACTTAGCGGGAAAAGACATTGGTTTTTGGACCCAAGGTTCTCTTTCATTACCATGTTTCTTAGCAATAAAATCTTCTTTCGTGTACTTTTTATTTTTAGCATGTTTTTCAGGTTCTTATTCTATTTCTTCTTGATCCGAATTGGTATTCTTATCCTTATCGTTGTTATTAGCATTATCATTGTTGTGTTCATTACCACTTTCAGTTTCAGCATCAGAAACAGATATACTATTAGGATCATTAACAGGTTCAGAGGATTCTACAACAGTTTTATGTTTCTTTTTCTTTTTCCTAGAAGGAGTACTAGGTTCATTAATTCGTTGAGAATCTTGTTCAATTCTTTTATAATGTCCTTCAGGATACAACGGATCTTGAGTAGATTTACCACCTCTAGTTGTTACTTCACAAACGATTTTTTCTTTAGCTATAGAGTTGTTTACTAGCAATTATTTTTGCACTTTAGTGAGTTGATCTATTTGAGTTTAAACCATATGAAAGTTTTTAAAGAGCACTTTAACATCATTAGAAGTTGTATAAAAATATTATGTAAATCACTAATAGCACGAGAATTTTCCATTAAAAGATTCTTTATTCTTGTATTAAAATTGCATTGCTTAACATAAAATCATCAAAATCATCTAAACACTGAGCAGGAGGTTTAGAATAAGGGATATCTCTATCATCAAACCTTTGGAGAAATTGTACCTCAATTAGGGTTGGAGGAGAAATAGGCTTACACAATTCTTCAATAGGAGGTAAATAAGTCACATCTTCAGATTTAATACCACTTTCTTGAAGAGATCTTTTTGCTTCCCTCATCGTTTCTTCATTTAATTCAATCATACCTCTCTTCTTCGGTGTTGGTGGAGGTGTTGGAGTAGGTTCAGGAATATCCCAATCATCATTATTCTTGCATATTGTAGCCAATTTCTTCGGGAGTCCTTTTCCTGAAAATATAACTAGCAAAACTATCCAGGTATGTCCTAGATTCAGCAGTTAGTCCACTATAAAATATATCAAGTAGATCATTTTTCTCCAATTCATGGTTCGGTTGGCCTCCAAATATGCAATAAAAGTGTGTCCAAGCCTTAGGCAATTTCTCATCTTCATCTTGATTAAAATATAGATTTTTAACAAAGCATCATGTTGAGCACTAGTAGGAAAATATTTTTGAAAGAAAGCATCAAGCAAACCCTTAGGACTAGTGATGGAACCAGCTGACCAATTATTATACCAAGTTTTAGCTTCTCCTTTTAATGAGAAAGGAAATATTTTAACAACAAAGTAAGTGCGCCTTTTAATGTCCTCAGCGATTATTCCACTCAAATCAGACAATATATTCATGTATTCTACAACACTTTCATTTTCAGTTCCACAGAAAGGTTCTCTTTCATCAACAGCTTTATGAGCCAAATCAAGAGAGAAATCATAAGCTTTATGTTTAATGTTTAAAGGAGATGTAGAAAATTTAGCATCATGAGATAATTTATATTTAACAGCACGTTTTTCAACAAGTTTTTTAAAAGCACTAGCATCTTTCATAGCATTGATTTTTTTAACAAGAGCATCGTCAAGATCCACATATATATCATCACGCTCATCATAAGTATCACGAGTAAATTCAGGTGAATTAACAGATGTTTCAGCATTTTCATCAGGAATTTTAGCATTTTCAATATGTTTAGATTTAGCAATAGTAGCATCTAAAAAGGGACCTAATGAATCAGTTTCATCAAGAGCAGTAGAAGCATCATCATAAGTAACTTCAGATTCAGCAGTAGTAACAGAGCATGCAGGTTGTGGTGGTGCAACAAGCTTACTCAACACAGACGGAGAATCAAGAGCAGCAGCGGAGTTCAGAGTTGTACCTTTCCTTGTAATGGATGGCACGATGGGAAACTTCTTATCAGTATTTCTTCCCCTGATGAATAAATTCCAGCGAACAATATCACACTCAGGTGGGCTTACAAATAAAGCTATGTTCCCCGGCAAGGGCGCCAGAAAATAGTCTTGATGACCCACAGGTATAGGGGATCGCAACAGTCTTCAAGGGAAGTAAAACCCAAATTTATTGATTCGACAAAAGGAAGTCAAAGAATATTTATAAGCTTTAACAGATGATTTGTCAGATCTGCTGCACTTGTGAATAGACTTGCTCGAGACAGATTATCAGTAGCAACAGTTTTATAGCAGAGACAGTAGTGAAATAACAATAGCAGGAGAATTGAGAGAGAGATTGTAATTGATGTAGACAGTAGGATTAAAATAATGTAGGCATAGCGACGGATGTACGGGCGTTGCATGGATAAGATAATTCATGTAATAACATAGCATAAGCATTTGTAGATAAATAATATAAAGTATCCAAGTATTAAATAATCATAAGCATGTATTCCAACTTAGTTGT
Organism: Poa annua; assembly: GCA_026929855.1. Lineage (NCBI taxonomy): Eukaryota > Viridiplantae > Streptophyta > Magnoliopsida > Poales > Poaceae > Poa > Poa annua. Next base: position 26,362,052 of record CM049428.1, on the reverse strand, counting down.
GCGTGCTCGTAATGAGAAATTTGCACAACATCTTTTGTCCTGCCAGCCCGTTTGTAGCGGGGCCTCAAGGGAAACTACTGTCAATTAAGGAACTCCTTTTAATAAAGTACCGGAGCAAAGCATTAACATTTCGTGAACACATGTGATCCTCACATCATAGCCATTCCCTCTGGTTATCACAATTGCTGTCACTTTGGGGTCATCGGTTCCGGACAATAATATGTGTATACAACTCATAGATATGATCCAAAACAATAATTATTATCATGATACAATAACAAGTTCAGATCTGAAATCATGGCAATCAGGTCCTAGTGTCAAGCATTAAGCATAACAAGTTGCAACAATGACGTAAAACACCGATAATGAATACTATGCACCATGGCCTAACAATCTTACAGCTATTACATGAGTTATCTCATCCAATCCCTACCATCCCCTCAAGCCTACAGCGGTGGATTACTCACACATGGATAGGGAAACATGGATGGTAGATGGAGAGGCGTTGGCGATGAAGATGGCAATAATCCCCTTCGATTTCCCGTCCCGGCAGGGTGCCACGACAGAGATTTCTGGTCCCCAAACTAGGGTTCGCGATGGCAGCGGCGTACGGTGGTGTTCTCTGGAAAAGTGGATATCCCCCCGAGCGTTTTTAGGTCAGAGGGGTTTTGTAGCCGCGAGGGGGTCGCGAGGAGGTGGCCGAGTGGGCCTCACCACCTGCTGGCGCGGCAGGGGCCCACCCGCGCCACCAAATGGTGAGGATCCCTCGTGTCTCCTCTCCGTTTGGTCTTCGTGGTTCCTGGTCCTCCCGGATGGAAAATAACTCCAGGATGTCTTTCGGGCTTTTTCCCTCAAGTTGATATTTCTACACAAAAAGGAGACACCAGGGTAATCCTGCTGAAAACAGCGTTAGTATGTGTTAGTTGCATCCAAAAAACACAAATTAGAGGTAAAACGATAGCAAAAGTGTTCGGGAAATTAGATACATTTTGGACGTATCACCTGCCCAGGATCCTCTGCCACATCTGATGCTCGGTGTCGATCGTCGCATCGTCTTCCATGGCTACAACCAGGCGCCACTACCATCAACACCATTTGGGTCATTGCCTTGCTCCGATCTCCACTGATCTTACAAGGTACAATAAGAGGAACCCGGCCCTTTGGGGTCGGGGCCCGCCACCACCGCAGTTGGATCCGGTGGAAAGGGAAAGCCATGTAGGGGACCGCCGGTGTCAATACATTGTGTCTCCCCCAAGCCATCAAAGGAGGACAACACAGAGGTCTTGGGGGAGGACGAGGGAGATGGAAGAGGGGTGGGGAGCGCCGGAGAGACAGCCGGTGGTGCCACTCATGTACGGCGCGGGGGCGGAGGGATTGTGAGTGATCATATAGAGCTCTCAGACACCGTGTCTTGCATCATACATTTGGATGCATCTGTCATGTTTTTTTGTAATGCCAATAAATCTAACAAGAAATTTGCATGAACATCCATACATTTGAAGTTGTACACAAAATTTCGTGAAAAGGGGCATTTTTGTCAGGTGTAAAAGAAAAGAAAAGGTCTCATGCAAAATTATTTTGAAACATCAGGATTTGAGTTTCTACACAGGGTACAAAAATATATATATTCAGGTGAAACTATATGTGCGGACATATAATGTTAAGAACTTACGATATATAAATAAAAAATTAATTTTTTTTGACATTTAGAAAATACAGATTTTGAATAGTGGGAGCATAAATTCCTATAGCCCAAAAGTCTATTCTGCTCTCGGATATGCTTCTTTGCATTATGAAAACTTTTGGAAGTAGAATTGTATCGACATAGACAATTGACAAATGATTCATAGTCTGTTAGTTAACAAAAATAGGTAGTAACAGAAAGTACGGGGGAGTGACACAAGTGTGTGTGCGTGTGTGTGTGGGCGTGTGTGCGCGCATGCGTGTGTGCGCGCGTGTGCGCGCCTGCGTACGTGTGCGTGCGTATGCGTGTGCATGTGTGTGCGTGCGTGCGTGTGCGTATGTGTGTGTGCGCGTGTGGGCGGTGTGGGTGGTGTGTGTGTGTGGGGGGGTGTGTGCGTGCGCGTGCGTGTGCGTGTGTGTGTGCGCGTGTGCGTATACGTGTGCGTGTGTGTGAGGACCTTTTGTATGTGTGTACACGCCGTATACATATGTATATTTTAAATAAGTTCAGAAATACATATATATAAAAGAACCATCATTTATGTTTTTTTGAGGGTACGCAAATTATGCACCTTATTTTTATAGAAGAAGAGAACGAAATACACCGCTGGCTCATCGACATGCCGATGCCAGCAAAGACCTCAGGACCAACTCCAGGCTACTAACGGGACTACTCACCCAAGTCTAGACCTCCAACTTTACGGCCTTGACCGGTCACGCTCCACAATTTCATGTCCTCAAGAATCCTAGACGCTAACCTATCCTCATTACACTGATGACAAATGTTGCCGAACGTACGTGCATTTCGCTGTTTTGAAATGCTCCAGCAAATCAGAATCGCCCAGAGATCAAAACTCCTCTTGCCCCTCTTGCCGAATTTGCTCCGCTCACTTGTAGTCTATCCTGATGTGTCGGCACAACGAACCCAAGTTGCATCTCCTACCCGCAAAGGTACAAAACCTGCCTCGCATACACACACTGCAAAAGGATATGATCCACGGACTCCTCTTGAGAGCAAAGCCCGCAGGTGTCAGGTCGCTCCTGGAGGCCATATGCCTTGCTCTAGTGTCTGAGGTCCAAAGCCGGCCTGTATCTCAAGGCCAGCCATGCGAAGATCTTGTGCTTCATCGGCGCCCGATTCTTTCAAATGCAGCTGGCCACCGGCGATCTCTCCTGCACGATTTTTGTTAGACTATACAGTCACTCTATTCGGCTCCAAGAAAGATAGTAACAGAAATCAAAGGGGAGTGAAGCAAGTGTGTGTGACAGTGTGAGGCGGGGGAGCAACCAACGAAACGGCAACGCAAAGACGTACTATGTACGGCCACCTCTTTCTCTCTATTGTACGCGGCAGGAAGTGGCTGCCCGTACGTAGAGGGGTGAGAACACCCATCTGCCCTGGTCGGACGGCAGGTACTACAGAGGTGCACGCAAATATCGTGTGTATCTCTGGTGAGCTCATGCGTCCGACCAGGGAGCCGGCCAGTAGAATCAATCCCCAACTGTGATCGTTTTCTCTTCTTTTTCTTTTTATTTGTCACTGTTGTTTCTTTTGGGCGTTGTGCTGTCTGGCCCAGCAGCGGTCTCAAACCGTGGTTTCTTTATTTATAAAGTGGGGCGAAAGTCTGTTTCGAGGATCCATCTTGCCCTCTTGCTCCCACATTCCAGGGAGAGAGAATCCCAAACGGCCAGTGTTATCAACTTCTTTGTTGATCAGCAGGTCGGGCCAGCTGCTTCACATCCATGGCATTGCCTCCCGTTCTCTTTGTTACATCCTTGGGAGCATCACATCCGTTAAATTTGTTTCCGACACGCTCTTCGCTACGGGAGAGTGGCTCTTTTCCGTCTGCTAAAAGGCTTACCATATGCTCACAAACACAGTCTTTACCGAGTATCGCTCCGCACACGGTAAAGGAAAAACATACGATATTACAACAAAGGAGACACACGGTGAAGAAAGTCATAGGACAAAGGTTAACGAAAGTATACGGTAAAGAAAGGCACATGACAAAGATACTCGACATGTGTCCTATGAGTGAACGGTACATCTAACATGCTAATTTCGGAAACTAGCCCATTGTTAGCCTTTGCCATGTGTTTGCACAGGGCGAACATTTACTTTTTGTCATGTGTTTGCACATGGCAAAGACCAAAAAAATTGTTTTCTCCCTCAGAACTAACTCCCTCTTCGCTCAAACCTACTTGTGAGGAGTTGTGGTAGACATTGCTTTTACATGTGTTTCAATGGGTTACCCTAACACAACCAAGTAAAAAAAGTTCCACTTATCTACCCCTTTCCACGTCAGTCAAGACACAATACTAAAAGTTTAACATTTTTCACTACGGTCAGAGTTTCACCGAAGCGGCCCCAGAGCGTCGGAATCCCACGAAAATGTAATTGGTGCCATAGAATATGTGTACAAGTGTGGTGGTACGTGGAAAGAGCTAAGATCCTACTGCGATGTGTGTGCGGCTTCATCAGCATAACTTACTCTCCTCTCGCTAAAAACAAAGGAACATGGTTACTAGACCAAATTGTCAAAAATTTCAACAAAGGTGGATAGTGATAAACTAATATACTGCATATGTATATAGTCAAAGTATTTAGATGGTTCATTTTTGCAACGACACTTTTGATCCTGATATGATAATTTTGATGATAAATTATAACAATAAACATAGTTGTGTACATCAATGATGCAACTACCCCTTTCCAAAGAAACAAGATAGAGGCCATATGGTTAATGTTTTGGTAGGGCTAATGGCATTGTAGCAGAGAGAGAGCACGAAATATGGAGTTCTGAATATAATCTAAAGGCACGAAGAAAAGGTAAAGTGAGAAGTAGAACAAACACTTGTTGATACTAACCTTTTTGTTTTTGTCATTATGGACTGCATCACACTTGGGGAGTTAATTTCATTAGGAATAGAGCAAGTAAGTACAATCATAATGTAGTTGGCTAAAAAGGTACAATAAGTTAGCTAAGCGCATCTATACATGGATGCAACTAATTAAGAGTCCAAGACCGAACTTACATACAGTATGCTTGTCTCACAAGGAAATAATCAGACTGGTCTCATTTTGATTTATCCATAAATGCATCAGCTTCAGTAAGTTATCTCTTGCAGAGAAAATGCGCTGAGGCCGGCCGTTGGTGCTCGATTGATACAGCGACTATAATCCCCGGCAGCAATTGTTGACCTAAAAAAGGCTACAGTGTTATAAAAATCTGCAACTACACTTTCGATAAACATAGAACTACTACAATAAGAGAATCTGATTTCTCTACGACATATCCATGAGTACGACGTGCACCCGATGTCAAGGAAAAGTTTGGGAATCCAACTTGTTAATAATGGTTAATTAGTCGAAGAACACTTTCCATCACAGGATCGATCCCACGCTAGGCTATGAGGGTGTTTGGTTAGACTTTTTTTTGTTGGTTTTTGGCTTTACCTTATAAGCCATAAAAGCACCTAAATTGGTACTTTTGACTTTTAGCGTTTTGCTTATACCATAGTGTAACATAAATCAAAAGCCAAAAACCAAAATCTTTTTGGCCTATAAGCCAAAAGCAAAAGCCAAGTAAAAAGCCTAACCAAGCACCTCCTATATGTACAGCGCCTCTGATTAATATATTAGTCAGTTAGCTAAAGTGATGGCTTTTGTCCCGTTATGCTACAAACTAAACAGGTTGATTAGCTAGTTAACGGCAAAAAGAAGCTCTACCTAGCTTAGTGTAAGTGCATAGCTCCATGAGTTGGTTGTTATAGTTCGATCAAAATATTATAGGCTTAGTTGAGTAGGTTTGGTTGTTAACTTAGGTGGGCCAGTGATGCTAAGCCTAGTATTTATCAAGAGATCTAGCTAGCTTTTGTTTTTGTTAGTGTCAATGAGATAATGACTCGATGGGCTCAACTCCACAAGAACAAGGCCACCCAATGAGCACCAAGTCAATGCTCGGGCCTATATATTGTTGTTAGGGACCCTGAGCACATAGAAGACGGCACCAAGGGAAGTCGGCGATGTGATTCTGTGAGGTAAAAGAGACAGTGGTAACAAATGTTCATGTAGCTGGAAAGTCGTGTCTCCACTTGTCAAGTTCCGTCTAGGTGACGGAGAGTCCACCACATCGGAGCCGACACCAAAAATCAGAATTGGATGCGAGGTTGTTAGACTGTTTATCGAGTCTCTTCGGGCTAGTGCGAGGATTTTGATGTCCGGACTACCATTAGGTCTATTGGACGTCCTTTCGGGTTACCGTAGAAACACCTAAGATTAGTCATAATAGGAATAACTTGGCTAGTAACATCACACATCTAAAAACAAATTTGCTTATGTAGCATAGAGTTAATGAGGAGAGAGGTGTTGGTGATAACTTAGCGCATTTTCAGTCGTTGCGCCCCCAGGGCACAAAACGCCGACGTTTTGGGGCCACCGCGGCGTCAAACGGCGCTAATCTGGAACCTGAGGGGCGCGGTTTCTAGTCGCCCCCAACCCAAGTTTCGGCCCATAAAATTTAAAAATGGTGCGAACATTATTTGGCGCAAACAGTGACGATTTTCCTAATATTCGGCGCAAACTGGACGATAACAATGTACGAAATTAAACTAAAAACACTAAAACTTACAAACTAGGCGATCTTAACGCCTAGTCGATCAGGCTGAGGTTGGTCGTGATCGTCTGGTTGTAGTCGGGTCGCCGCCGTCGTCGTCCGAGCCGTCGCCTTGATTGCTCGGGTCTGGGTCGTCGCACTGCGCGCTTGGGCCTACGATGTCGTCGTAGTTCCACCACCTGCTCAGCTCCAGGGTGCGGCCGAACTCCTCCTCCTCCTCGGTGTCGGGGTCGAGGACAACGTAGGGGAACTTCTTCGGCTACGGATTAGGAGAGATGCGGCGGCGACGGGAATTGGCGGCGGCCTGCTGCTCCTCGCGCTTCCGCTCCGCCTCGGCGTAGAGCTGGCGCTGGACCTATATCTCCTACTTCGTGAACTCGCGCAGGCTTCAATCATCGGCGAAGTTGTCCGTCGCCGGCTGGATGGTGTTAAAGGAGAGCTCTGAAAGGAATATGCCCTAGAGGCACTTAATAAACATAGTTTATTGGCAATATCCCAATTGTTTATTATATGTTTTATACCATGCTATAACTGTATTAAGCGAAAACCTTAATACAGGTGTGGTAGATAAAACAACCAGGTCCCTAGTAGCCTCTACTAAGACTAGTTTCATTGCGCGATTGATGATCGAGGTTTTCCGATCATAGGGCATGGCGCCGGTCGACAATGGAAGTCATATCGTTAGGTGTAACAATGTGATGGACATACCCAGTATTTATAGGACATAGTCATTACGCCTTAAGACCGTGAGACCAACTCTTATTGTTATTCCTGAAAGATAATTTGATTGCACCAAATGTCATATCTTATTTAGTGTGACGATAACGGTGATACTTTTGGGTATCGGAAGGGGGTAATTGAGACGAGGGGTCAACAGCGGGATTTGTCAGTCCGCATAGCCGGATAGATACTCTAGGTCCCACTCGGTGAGATTATGTCAAAAGAGTTTGCAAACATGTGATTAGGTCACCAGCTGACATAATATCATAGACGAGTAGAAGATAGCGATGTCGCTAACGAGATCATGCTAGGTATGGAGATATCTGAGAATGATGCTCGGACACGCTAAGTATCGACATGCCAAAGGGTTTAAGACTAGACGTCCAGTTTTGATAGATGAAAGTCATTCGTTATATCACAGGGATTAATTCATGGGGTCCAGACCTACGTGTTAGTCATTGATCGGATAGGAGTCTCGATCATGTCTGTTATTATATCGAACCGCTAGGGTAACACACTTAAGGGGTTTCGACAAGACAACCGGAAAGGAAAGAGATCACCGGGAACGTCCCGGGAATGGTCTGATGGAGATCGGGCAGCGAGGAAAGAGTTTTCTGAGCTAGAATAAATTATATATAATATGTTTGATATTAATTAGTGTAATTAATGTCTAAATATAATTTTATATATTTATTTTCGAATTTATTTAGGCTGATTTCCCTAAATGGACCTTCTGGTCGAAAGAAAGGCCCAAGAGGGGAAAATTCCCTAGGGGAATTCGGTGGGGGACTTGGGGGCCGACCCAAGTGGGCCAAGAGGCCCATTAGGGTGCCGCCACACCCTCCCTAGCCGCACCAAGGCTGTGGGATAGTCCCACATTGCCTGTCTAGGGAGGTTGGCTCCCCCCGGGAGCCTATATAAGAAGGGGTACCCCTGGCCTTTTAATTCACCAATTAATTCCCCAATTCTCTCTCGATCTCGTGATTCCCTTTGTCGGAGTTGCGCCGAGTAGAGAAGGGGGATCTCTTCCACCATAGCCCGCTGCCACGTTGCTGGTGTTCCGGTCCAAGTCTTCCGCTGCTCGTCCTGGACTGGAGCTTCGGAGGCCGTCGTCTCCACCGTATGTGTGCAACGCCCTGCGAGGTGCTGCGCTAGCGGTGCTCGGAGGCCTACTTCCTCCACCCGACCCCGAGGTCGTCTTCGTCACGCCGAGTTCTTCGCGACCTAGAGGTCGGCTACTTCGTCTTCGTCGTCAAAGCTTGTGCGGGAGCGTAATCCCCGCTATTCGGTCTACGAGGGTCTGTATTCTGATCTCCGTCGTACTTCTATATCTGCATAGTGTAGATCTTGGCTAGTTTAAGGATATCGTTGCTAGGAAATTTTTTGTTTTCTACACACGATCCCCTTCAAGCTCCTGGGCCTCCTTTAGGCCGGGCCACTCCTCCTCCGCCGGCTCCGGCTTGGGCTCCTTCTTCAGCTTCACGAGGCGCCAAAAGAGCGAGCGCGGGAGAGAAGCCGCGCGGCGCTGGGAGGAGGCGCGCGGCTCGCTGATGTGCAGGGCTTCGCTACGCATCAGAGCAGAGCGCCGGGAGTTGAGAAGGGCAGGCGTGAGGGGCACCGAGCGCGTACCTGAAGGCGCCGACCGGGCTGCACCAGAGGAAGAGGAGGTGGCCGAGGAGGAGCCGGTCGATCCCATCCGGCGCGGCGTCCACGTCTGCGGTGGCATTGTCAGCCGGGGCTCGTTGCCGGCATAGATGTGGTTGAGCACCCACTGGAGAGTGCGGTGCTCGCCGCCCCACCACTGTTTGTGCCCGGTGGAGTTGCAGCGGCCCTCGACGGGGTCGTTGTTGCCGCGGTCGGCGACGTTCTCGTCATGGCGGTGCTGGAAGTACGCCATCCAGAAGGCATCGTTGCCTTCTGCCCTCCAGCGCCTTTCCGTGGCCTACTCCGACGTCAGGCTGGCGCGGACTTCCGTAATCGCCCACCTGAACTGCTCATCGACGGGGACAGGGGGCACGGGGACGCCTCCCGCGATGAGCTACCACGCCCCCTGGCCGGCGGATGCGCCGGGGAGGCGCATAACTGGCGGGGGCAGGGTACATGCATCGTCCTTGTGGAGGTCGTGGCGGACATGCCGGCGTGGACTTCCGCAATCGCCCACCTGAACTGCTCGCTGACAGGGACGGGGGGCACGGGGACGCCTCCCGCACTGAGCTGCCACGCCCCCTGGCCGGCGGATGCGCCGGGGACGTGCATGTCCTTGTGGAGGTCATGGCGGACCTAGCCGTTCGTGGCAGCGGCGGCGGCGGCGTCGTAAGCCATATCGTCGGTGGCGTGTGGGAGAGAAGGGAGTGGGGACAGAGGCGGCGAGGGAGAGGAAGTGGGGATAGAATGCAAGATCTGGGGGGGGGGGGGGTTATAGCACGGTGGCCAGGCAAAGGGGCGGTGCCACGCCATTACTCCGGCAACGCGCCGCGTGACCCATCGGATTGGACGTCGCAGCCCCGCCGCGCCACGCCATTACTGCGGGCAGCCTTTTGACTGGCCGCCCGCCCGCCACGCCTTAACTCCGGCAGCATTTGACCGACGCAGGAGCCGAGGAGATGAGTACGCGGCCTCAGGTTTCTATTCCCGCAATTTTCTGCTGCGTCGCTGATAGCACTGACCCGCGTCGCATTTCGCGTCATTTCACCCCCCAAGCCGAACCCTGTGGGATGAGTTTCGTCTGGGTGCGTCGGCGCGAAATAACGTCGAAACGACGCTAACTGGACTTCTGGGGGGAGGGGGTGACTCGTAGGAAAACGACGTTTTTAGCTTGCGTCGGCGCTAAAAAACCCTCCTGTGGGCTGTAGGGGGCGATTGGAGATGCTTGTTACTGTAACATCACACTTATCAACACAAAATAAATCTATAATCTAATAAATTAAGTCTTATATGAAACCACATATATATTATTAGGTATTGTGAATGTAGTACAATAGACTAGTAACATCGGTTCGTTACTACTCTATGTTACTCCCCTTGTGACCAGCCTAAGAGCATCTACAGTTGAACGTGTAAACTTGGGATATACATGTACATATATATGTTGCTAAATTTTACACCTACCAATTTTTTAATGGAACGTGTAAATCAAGACATGTATATTTCAACCGCTATATTTTCAAACAGCTATGAAGAGTAAAATCAGTGTTTAAAGTACAATCCCAAAAAGAATGCCAGACCTGCAGATCCCCTGAGTCATAGAATCAATGCCACAAAATTGTTCAAACTCAATATCACAAAATCATAGGCAGATCCTGCAATCTTGGAGACCGTGTGCGTGCTGCAGCCGAGAAGTATCACAAAATTATTCAAACCCAATATCACAAAATCATACGTAGATCCTGCAATCTTGGAGACAGTGTGCGTGCTGCAGCCGAGCAGTATCACAAAATTGTTCAAACCCAATATCACAATATCAAGTCATAGAATCAATGGACAATGGTCAAGCCGAGCAGTCCTGCAATCTTGGAGACAGCGTGCTGCAGCTCCAAGTCTGGAGTGTAGATGATGGAGAAATTATCCTAAAGATCAAGATGAGGACCATGTATAGCAGCCCGATGAGCAGCGACTCGCGATGACGAGCGTGCTTGGCTGCCCTTCTCCTACCCCCGACGTCCACCTAGGCATCTCAAATTGAGCATGGCCGGAGACCAGTTCCTCCAGGCCAACACCTCACCCATCTCGCTCCTTTTTTTTCGAGAGTGACAGGGGAAAATAAAACGAAATTGCTAAACGTCCGACGTTTACTGTCCAATAAACGTCCGACGGTTCCAACCTCATTCCAGCTGCCTCATGAGCCCAAGGTCCAGGCCAGCGCAATCCCAAGACGAAAGCGAGCTTGCATTGATCACATCTGTCGCTAGCTCAACATAGTGATTCTAATTTTCTTTATAATAATAAAGCATCACTAGTAGGAAAATACTACGTTGAGCGTTGTTACATTGAATATGGTACATATAATCGGGTTAGGAAATGGATTTTCTCAATATAAAAAATACTGAAAAAATTCACATGTAGATCTATATGTTCCATGTATGAGTACAAAGTTTCGCGGAGAGATAACTTTCACTCGGCCTACAAAAAAAAGACAAAAATATGTCACATACATGTTGCTATATAGCACATAAATTGTCTCTTTTTTATGGAAACAATAAATATCAATATGGTCACGAAACTGATGTGCATCACACATTTTGCATCGCCTATGCATAGAATTTTTGTTTCGATTTTTTGGACATGTTTTGCATCACCTATACACATGCCTCGTTTCGGCGGCAAATGAGGGTGGGTCAACACCGAGGATGCGTACTTGACTGTCCGTATTTCACCGTCGGGTCATGTATACGCTGACGGCCGTATTGTCTATGCCTATGAGGCAAGGTGTCGATGACAGTCGGTCTCTCATCAGTAATAGTTGACTTATTTTAGGTCAGATCAGTTGTAAAATTTGTATCACCAAAAAGGTGTAACTCCACCAACTAGTATCTTTTAGATCAAAATCAGATGTAAAATCCCTAGCTCCAATCCGCTCTCCCCAACACCGCCACGACCTCCCCCACTCTGGACAGTCGCCGAAGGTGGAGTAGCGGCCGGGTCGTTAGTCTTCTTCGCCCGCTACATGGTCGGACCAGATATGTTGTGCTACAGCTTATTGACTTATAGAGGTGCACGACGGTCTTGCAGACGAAATCCACGAGGCCTAGCAATGGCGGCAGTAATCAGACCGATGGAGGGGCAACGTCGAGGGCGGCAGCGACGCCCATAGTCAACATGGAGAACATGATGGCGGGGTATCTACCTATCGGCAACATGCGAAGGGAGGTGGTGGGCCGATTTTTTTTCAAATGACGCCCATAATTTTGTTTTATGTTGCATCATGATGTAAAAAGATTTGGACAAAATTTACATCAAGTGTAGCAATGGGAGATCTGTTTTTGCCCGCACATGATTTAAAAAACGATTCAGCTTTGTTGAAAATCTATTATACAAATCTGTCCATCATCGATCTCGCTTTCGTGAATCTTTTTCATAAATTGGTATCAACTGAGCAAAGACAGAATTGCTATAGCCGCTAGAAAACTCTCTTTTCTCTTGGTTGTGAAATGCTAGCAGCTAGAAAGCCCAAACCCAGAGCTAGCATGCACAAAGTAATTCCACCTCCGTTGTCGTGCGTGTGGCAAGTCGCTGCCAGACTGCCACAAAGAATCGGACGAAAATCATACGGGATATCGTCGAACGCATTGTTTGTTGCATTCATCGAAAGTAGTCTGGCGGGCCATGTTCTTACAACGAATGGAGAATTTTACAAGGAATACAAGGAAGAGAGAACACCAAAAATATAAGAAAAAGACAACTAGAAGAGAGAAAGCAAGAGCCACCAAGAGATGCAAGAGGTGAGGTGTGCAGATGAGGGATCCCAATGCCAAGACTCAGCAATCAACCTCATGCACCACACCGGCAGGCGACTCAAACCCCACGGCACAACTCAGAAGCACCGCCATCATCACCGGTGTGTCAAGCGTAGCACCTAGCACTACCCTAGAAAGGGAGCTCCGCCACGGAGAACGAGACGAAAGCAGGTGGGGGAGACACACATTGCGTCGTCAGAGAGCAAAGGCGAGCCAGGACGCCACCGTGAGCATGAAGCTCCCACACCGCAACAGCAGCCACTCTAGGCTCCAGGGCAAGCAAATCCATGTGGCCGAGACCACACGAAGACCAGCCGAAGTGAGAAAACACCGCCGTCGGCCCCCAAGCTGGCCGCACCAACACCACCAGACGCAGCACCACCACCACACACAGCAACAGAAGCCATCAATTTTGGTCTCCAAGACGACGCCTCCAGGGAGAATGTGTTGTCGACACAACACCATCATCCGACCCGGCTAGCGGGATCCTAGGTTTTCACCCGGAGGCCAAACTGCAGGTACTTTGAGCTCCACAATGACACCTCCTGTGAGGAAACGGCGTCCATAGCCGCCGCTGCCGTCGGCAACGACAGAGTCGATGCCAGGTTTTCACCCGGAGCAAGAGCACAACTACAGAGACGGCATACGATCAGCACCAACAACCACCGCAGCAAACGGCACCTCGCCGAGACTACACGCAGCCTCAGACATCAACACGGCAGCAGCTCCACCAGGGCCGCCGGACGCAACACGAACCGAAGCACCTGCCGAGCACCATGCCCACAGGGCAAGGAAGCGCTGCCCGAGGCTGAAGTCCACCATGAACCTCGGCAGCAGCCTTGCAGCACGCGTCGGCGCGCCCCACGTGCGCCATGGTAACGGCTGCCGAAGGATGGAACGAGCACCAGGAGGGGATGTCGATGGAGCGCCAGGCCCACTCGAGCACAGATCGGGCCCGGCGGGCCGCAGCCTTCGGTGGCCGCCAAGTAGGCGGGAGTCGACAGAGAGCTCTGCGGGCTGCGCCTACTCGCCGTGACCTCGCCGCCCGCACGGCCAAGGTCAGGACGGCCGATACAGAGCCGCCCCGGCGCCAAGAGCCCACAACGCGAGGCGGCACGACGTATGCGTCGCCGCCACCCTCCCAGCCCATATTCCTCGTCCGTCGTCCCAAATCAAGCACAGACGGAGGCCCCAAATCCCCCCCGGCCGACGTCTCCTGCACCAAATCTATACCTAATAATAAAGGGAGGACGGCTTCTGGCTAAGGCTGGCAATCGGGTCGGGTTTGGTCGGGTCGACCTCTTTCAGACCCATGCCCATTTAATAAATGGGCAAGCTTCTCTGCCCACGACCCTGCCCATGGGTCAGATTTCATGTCAATGCCCATGCCCGTCGGGTCACTCGACCCGTCGTGTCACCCGTCGGGTCTGCATAAAACAATCCTCATGTCAATTCTGGCACTCTAAAATGGCATATTTTATGTGTCAAATGGTATCAGTACTTCAATAAAATCATAATGGCTTACTGCGGTGAGCACTGAGCAAAGAGAGACTATGGGAGAGGGATTGCGGCGGGGACGGGGAGAGACCGGGAAGGGACACGGTTACATCTAGAGTTAGTGGCTTAATGCGGTTCGTGCTGGATATGAAGTGTTGGGCTAGGCTAGAAATTACATGGATTCTGGTCATATCTTACTATGAGACCTCACATGTTAGCTAATCGGGTTACCCATTGGGTCGCCCATGGGTACACATGTCTGCCCATACCCTACACATGACTAATCGGGTCGCCCACCCATGGACGAACATAGCAACCCACACCCTGCCCATTAGGGTCGGGTGCCCGTGGGCGGACGTGCCCATGGGCGGAATTGCCGGCCTTACTTCTGCCAAAATTTTGGTCGACCTATTTTTCTGGACGGTTTTACCCTCCCACCAAATCGCATATTACGCACTTGTGCCATCGAACCGTTTTTTCCACCCGAGCGAGCGAGGCGGATTGGCAGAGAGAGGATCCCGCGCGGGGGCAGGGCGGCGCGGCCGTTCTGGCGAACTGCGCCAGAGGGAGGCCACGGCGGATGCGCGGCTAGCGACGGCGCGGGCGCGCCTCGTTGAGGCGCTCGCGGAGCTGGAGCGCTCTTGGGCGCGCCGTCGAGCTGCAGCGCCGACTCGAGTGACCTACGGCAAGCGCCCATGACAAACATGGGGTTACGCGCCCGCGGCGGCGCTCGCCGCCACGCTCGACAGAGATGGAGCCCGCGCACGACGAGTTATGGCTCGAGGCCATCATTCGGCTACAGAGGTCCATGCTCGAGAAACAGTGGCAGTTCCCCTTCGAGGACGATTACCAGTCCAAGGAGGACGACGTCGGCGAGAGCAGGATCTCCTCAGTCGTCGTCGTGGTGCACTTCGGCGTCTCGGCAAGGCACATGCGAATGAGCGGCCGGAGGCGTGGGAGGTCCAAGAACGGCGCGACCGCCGTGCACCTGCGTATCAGAGCTGTTGTAGAGCATGGACCGGATCTAACTCCGGGGAACCGTCAGCAAGGAGCTCCCAGGGCCGGCCCTGAGCAATCTGTGGCCTGGTGCGAGATAGAAAAAGAGGGCCTTTTACAGATAACATTCGATATTTTGATAGCAACACGGAAATCATTAGAAAAAGGGTTCCCTTTGCAAAGGTCCACGCGCGTGCGCTCCGGTGCTGACAAGTGTCACAATTTCGTTCGTTTCTGCTCCCACCTTTTTTCCACGCGGTGACAAGTGGCAGCTCCCTGGTGGTGGCAGAGGGTTGTACACGCATTTATTTTGAGATTCGTTTTTTAAAAACGAAATATCTTGAGAACCGTTTATCCGATTTACGAATCGTTTTCACTTTTGAACTCCTCGCATCGAGATCTTCAAAACTAGATCCCATATTCATAGGTTTCGACAAACTTTTTTTTTTTACATCGGATTGTGTATGTTTTGTACAACCTAAGTGTAATTGTACGTACAATCTGAATTTTGTAGTTGTACGTACAACCTGTTAGGTGTAGTTGTTCGTACAACCCGAATGTAGTTGTACGTACAACCGGTCTGTGTTGCTGTACACCCCGGTCTGTGTTGCTGTACAACCCGGTCTACGTTGTTCTACAATCCGGTCTGCGTTGCTGTACAACGCGGTCTGTGTTGCTGTACAACCCGGTCTGTGTTGCTGTACATACAAACTGATCTGTGTTGCTGTACAGCCCAGTCTGCGTTGCTATACAGTCCGGTCTGCGTTGCTATACAGCCCGGTCTGCGTTGCTGTACATCCCGTTCTGCGTTGCTGTACTATCTTAATTTGTGTTTTGTACAAGTCTAATAATAGATCCAGATCTAGATCTGGATTTGAATCTGGATCTGGACATGCGCGGAACCGCTTGCTTAATTTGCGTCACGTGTCGCAACGACGGCGCGCGCGTCGCTCCCGCTTTTCCCTTCGCGAAGGCCGACCTTTCCCTAGTCCAACCCTAGCAACACACATAATGAACACAATTCTCTATAATCTCAGTAGACACAGTAAACAACACAAACTTATTATTATCTTATTGGTGACAATTTGACAGCGTTCAATTGAAAAACGACTACATTTGTCGAAAGACATCATAAGAAGGTCGATTCCTCCACTCACATTCGCATTCCATCGAGCTCGCACTCTCGAGCTCAGCGCTCCAGGCTTCCAACTTGAAGTAGACAGTAGTTATGTAAAGCCTTTTCTTCTAACATTTTTTGAGGCAAAATCATTGATAATTGTATTAATATTAATATTGTCTAACAGATCCTTTTCGATGCATATAGTAGCTAGACCATTTAATCTCTCCCGTGACATTGTTGACCTCAAGTAATTTTTTAGCAATTTTAACTTTGAAAAACTTCTTTCGGCTGAAGCTACGGTCACAGGTACAGTGAATAAAATTCTATAAGCTATAGAGATGTTTGGAAAACAATTTATATTTCTAACAAATTCAAACATCTTAATAGCACACATTGGCTCATCTGGTAAGGTCATTTGCAACATTCTTAATTCAGAAAAGAAATCATCCAACTCAACATTACACGAATGATTATCAGTGAAGGTTTTAGCAAATGTTGTGCAACAATTTTGTAGCTCAGTATTATCCAGAGACTTCAAATTTGATGAGCTAAGCAGAAACCCAAATATTTTTTTGAAAACTATTAGTTCCTCAAATCTTTTTTCAACGAAGTATTTGCCATGTCCACCATAAAAAAAAAGTTAACTTCAAAAGCTTTCTCTGCGGCTAGAATTTCTTTATTGTTATTACCATCATCGTCACTTTCATTGTTAGCATCATAGAGCCTTTCACTAGATCCTCGAAATGCTAAATTACGTTTTCCTAGATATTTTACAACAGCAAGTATTCTACGCAAAACTTGTTTCAAGCGTTCTTTTTCCTTTGCGATTTGTTGTTGCAAATCTTTGTCAATGGTTTGACCCTTTTCTAGTCTTATTCTGAACTCATTCCAAGTGCCCATATTACTAATATGCTCAACACTATTTTCATGATGTTTTAACCTCACACTGATGTGTCTCCAATCTCTAAATCCATTGGTTGCTAATGCACTCTTGAAATTGTTAGACTTGAAAAGCTTACAACAAAAGCAAAACCCCTTGTCCACAAGCTTAGAATATACCAGCCATTCTCGATCATGGACTTCCTTATTCCTTAATTCTATGGAATAATGGAAGTATGCAAAACGTCTATTATCGTCATCTGAAGGAAAATCAAGATTTGCTTCTCTTATAGGACCCTTTTCCACTAAAATCTCCCTTGTTTTCTCATCTAAATGACCCCAGTTTGCCGGATCATAAATATTTTGCAGTAAATGATTGTTGTGCTGGTTCATTATCATTACCATCTAGATTTTCATGCCTACTTGCAGCAGCAACACCGTCGCCTAAATCTTCATGACCACTACCGTTGTTATCATTCTCGTTTAAGTTTTCATTTGGGGGTTCATAAATTACTAGAGCTAGTTCATGATTCGTACTAGAACTTCTAGTTGGCCTAATAAATTTGTCGATGGCTCCCTTTTGGGATGCTATAAATTCATTGTCTCTCTTCCTCTTTAGTCTCTTCTCATGACCAGATTTACACTTTCTAGATGACATCTCATAAAGAATAAAAACAATAGAGACTGAATGTTGCAAGTTGGAACAAAATCACCTGAATCCAGTGTTGCAGCAGTACAAAAACGAATCCAATCTTGCAGCACACAGTCTCCGATCTTCCCTCAATCCCCCTGCGGCCACAGCCCACAGGCCACAACGTCTAGGAGCAGTACCCTCCTCCCTTCCTTTCTACGGTAGACAGGCAGAGAAATTGAGCAGATCGAATAAAGAAGAACAATAAGCCCTAGGGAGATTTATAGAAGGGGAATGACTTAGAAAGTACTAACCGTTGCAATTTGTTGGTAAAATCGGAATCTCCTTCTCCATTGATTTCGCCCAAACGGCTAGAATTCGCAACGGGAGCCTCTGCATCCATTAACGCCGCCGTGATTTGGGAGGAAGGAGAGTGGAGTCGTGAAGAACGAGCAGGAGAACGAGGAGTCGGGACTCGGGACTCGGGAGGACAGAGGAGAACGAGGAGTCGTATGGGTCAAAGTTTCCTTGGATGCGCTGAGCCGGTGATTTGGTTTAGCGAAACTGTTGCTTCTTTCCTTCTATCGCCGATAAATCAAGCAGATGGGCCGGCCGGCCGGCCGGACCTTCGTATTTTCTATTTTTCCTACACGTAGATATACGTACGTGTATATATATATGAGGGCCCTTGACTCGTGAGGGCCCTGTGCGGCTGCACATCCTGCACTTGCTCAGGGCCGGCCCTGGGAGCTCCTCACGCACAAGCAGGTTGTCCACCTCTCCAAGAAAATCAAGGATGGAATCTGCCTGCAGCAGCAAAGATCAAAGTATGCCCCATTACACGAACAATCCAACTTCCATGTCCCATAATTCAGTGTCCCACTCTACTGTTCTCTGAAATCAATCAAGAACCACTTCCAACTCGGAATTGTGCTATCCAGTTCGTGCTTAATCTCTGAAACATCGATTCAGGCTGAAAGAGAAACTGGGGAGTGAGCCATCGTACAAGCAGATGGCGCAGACGCTACGGATATCGACGCCAAGGCTGCGGTACAGTATGCGCGAGTCGTTCATCGCGAGGGAGGTGCTAACGATGAGCAACATCCGTTTGGTCATATCCATCGCACATAAGTATGATAAGCTGGGGGTTGACTGGCCTACCTGATTCAGGTAATGACATTCTGTTTGTTTCAGTAGGACATCAAATTTGCTCCGCAGAGATAATATGTAACATTTTGGCAATTTGGTTGGTGATGCAGGGTGGTCTGATAGGGCAATTCCGTGGGATCAAAAAGTTAGATGCGTCGAGGAGCTTCAGAATTATGCTCCATTTGGGCGGATGCAAGGAGCATTCAGTTTACAATGTTTCCTAAACTTTTTACTTATATTACAGGAAGGATCTATCTCCAAAGCCATGACAAATCAATATCTTTCATACCCATTATTTCCGCGGGCCACTAAAAAATATTTTGAATATTTGTTAAGCCGGAATGTGACAAGGACTTTATAATATTTCAGGATTTATGATCTGTTCAGGCAGTGACGAGTGGAACCAAATTTATCAAGTTGCCGTGAAAATTTAGTCAATTCGGGTCGGTTCATTCAGTGCATTCCGACTCTTCCCCCAGATTTATATGCCTTCCTCTGCTCGCTGACATCGAGGGAGGCGAAGACCAAAAGCTTTATGGAGTGGGGTGAGGCTGCAACGACGTCGCATGGCTCTGCTTGGACTAGCGTACGTGTATTGGGTGGTCGACTTAAATGGCGGCACTAATAGTAGAGCGTTTAAAACTAAAACTGCTTGCACCATTAATAAATACTTTGTGCGTCTCAGACGACATAGATTTTTGTATCCCGTTGCAACGCACGAGCATATTTACTAGTTGAGTATAAATTAAGCAATTCAGCATCAAATTGAGTACAAAGTCGAGCAATTCAGCACCAAATTGCTCCATCCCCATCCTCCCATCTCATCTCCTATCTCCCGACACGAACGCGCTAGCTAGGAGGCCGACCCGCAATGCAGCTGCCGGCAAGGCCGACCCTCGGGCAACGCAGCCGCCCAGCGCCTCCAGCGCAAGCGTCGGCCTTGCCCTGCCGTGCCGCCCAGCTTGGCCTCTCCCTGCCCAGCGCCAGCCCGCCTCGCCCCGCCTAGCGCCCGCCAGACACGCCTCTGGCTCTCTCGCATCATTGGAAAAAAGGAGATAGAGCATATATCTTACTGGCCGGAGAAGGGCGGCGACGGCAACCTTCAGGGCGTCCTCCTCCGGTGATGATCTGTGTGGGGATGGGAGGAAGTATGGGGCAGGACGAGAGCTCTGCGTCTTTTGGCCTCCTTTTCGTTGCTCCATGAGTGTGGATAGGACGTGTTTACTTCCATGACCGGTACCAGCGTGGATGGGCGTGGTAAGGATACACGATAGTTTACACTATCCATACCGATTTTAGGTCAAAAACGTGTAAACGGGCTTTACACGTCCATATATACCATCCACTGGAGATGTTCTAAAAACAGTCTTTTGCATGGTAGCTAGCCAATCAAACGAGAATCTATAGAGTATCTTCTAATTTATGCGCGGATTGTTTATGTATCGCTAATCAGGCAAGCACTAGCCAACCGAAGTAGAATTTAAGAGTAATTTAACTAAAGGCAGCAATTCTTGACCAGTGAAATGGCAATGCCTCCGCTTAAATTTTGTACCTATAGCTATAACGTGACGTACGTACTTAATTAATTAAAGCAACTAAACTAAAAACAAATTAAGGTTAGAAGTTAGAACTCTAGCCACCCACGTGTGAACCGAAAGTTTGGCAATCCCACACTAAAATGTCTCCTGACGTGTATGCATGTATTTCCACCGTCCACAAATAAGTGTTTCAACTTTGTTAAAAAGAAAATGAATCTAGACATGATATTGTTTAGATATATCTATTTTTTGATAAATTTGAGACACTTATTTTTAGATGGGTGGAGTAGCTTTTATTCCGACCCATAACGATGGAACTGCTACATAATCAGTAATTTAAACCACATGTATATTTAATGAGTGCACAAGGGTGCGTATTAACAAAACCGTATCAAACGGGAACAATTTATGAAAAATGATACAAGACCGAGTTTTGATTCGGACCTATCCATGCGTGCTGATAACGGTATACTGAGAACATAATATCTATCAATTTATCAGCTATGTTGAAGGTGTGAAGGTATAGCTAGTAGTACTAGCTCTAGTTTGGAAAGTGCATGCGTAGTTTATTAGGGGGTTAATTAGATTCTAACAGCGCCAATTAGGTGAAGACTAATTATATATGTGCATTTCGGAATATATATTGTTCCCTAGTTAGTACGTGGTAGTTGCAGCCAGAAATATAACGTATTACTTGAGCTAGCGTGGCGATGTGATGGGCTGTTTAGTCTGAACGTGGTAACGTGCTATTACTCTCTAAATGTATTAGTCTAATTCTGTATTTCTGGCGAAATGCAGCAAGCACAGTCTTTTTTAGTCCAACAAGCTCACTTCGTAGACATCTATCTCATCGGTATCACTGGAAAGAGACCGACTTTCGTAAAGGTCTGTTTTGTGCCGCGCGCACACTCTCTCATGCCGCCACGTGCCGGCGGATCCGTTTTAGATCCAGATCTAGTTTTAGATAATATATACAAACCCACACAATACCATATAAAAAAAGAAACTTAACTAGTACAACTACACAGATATGGTTGTATGTATAACTACACAGACCACGTTGTACAGATTACGTTGTACAAGTAAAACAGCAGGTTATATAGATCAAGTCATACAACTATACAGATCACATTGTACAGAACAGGACCGAACGTATAACATAGATCAGCTTGTACAGATCAGGTTGTACGTACAACTACAATCAGATTCAGTTGTATATACAACTACGCATAACATGTTATAGGAACTATACACAATTCAAAGTATAAAAAAAATCATCGAAACCTATCAACAATGGATCTAGTTTTAAAGATCTCAACACGAGTTTAAAAATGAAAACGGTTCGTAATTCAGATAAACGGTTCTCAACATATTTTATTTTGAAAAAACGAATTTTAAAATAAATGCACGCACAACCCTTTGCCGACCACCAGGAAGCTGCCACTTGTCACGCGTGAAGAATAAAAGGTGACGATTGAAGGCGAACAAAATTACGACACGTACCGGATTTAGAGCGGACAAAAGTAGCCCTTCGCGAAGGGAGTCCTTTTTCTAAGGACAATCTCATCTTTCTCTGGAGGCAAGGACACCTGGTTTGGTAAAGCCGTTCTTGGTCCTTCTCTGTTTGTACTTTGCATGTTTTCATTTCTCTTGACCCACTATTGAATATGTCTCCCCATAAGATGGGCCATAAAACTTGATCAATCCTTTGTCATGGCTCAGACCACCAATAAAAGTATTTGGACCAATGTTTTCCTGTCGGTCGCCTCTACACGGGTATCGTTAGGTAGAGGGTTGCCTTTGCGAAGGGCAAATCTGTCGCGCGCGTCCCTGTTCACCCGCCACGTGTAGCCTTTTCGTGGTCCCGTGCCTGAGCTGCTGTCGCCACGTGGATATGCAAATTAAGCAAACGGTCCCGCGCATGTCCAGATCTAGATTTAGATCTACATCTATTATTATATTTATAAAAAACACAAACGAATATAGTACAATAACGCAGAACGGGATGTACATCAACGCAGACCGGGCTGTACAACAACGTGGACCGGGTTATACAGCAACACAGATCAATTTATACGTACAACAACACACACAGACCGCGTTGTACAACAACGTAGAGCGTGTTATACAGCAACAAAACCCGGATTGTACAGCAACAAAAACTGGATTATACAGCAACACACAGACCGGGTTGTACAACAACAGAGAACATGTTGTACGTATAACTACATTCGGTTTGTACGAACAACTACACCTAGCAGGTTGTATGTACAACTATAAAATTCAGTTTGTACGTACGACTACATTTAGGTTGTACAAACCATACAGAATCTAAAGTATAAATTATTTTTAATCGAAACCTATCAATATGAGATCTAGTTTTGAAGATCTCGACGCGAGGAGTTCAAAAGTGAAAACGGTTTGTAAATCGGATAAACGGTTCAAGATATTTCGTTTTCAAAAAATAAATCTCAAAATAAATGCATGTACAACCCTCTGCCCACCACCAGGGAGCCGCCACTTGTCACCACGTCAAGAAAAGGTGGGATCAGAAACGAACGAAATTGAGACACATGTCAGCATAGGAGCGCACGCGTGTGGATCTTCGCGAAGGGAACTTTTTTTAAGAATTTTCCCTCTACGCGGGAAGTAATAGGACGCACACATACATGGAGCAGCTGGGCCATGAAACTATATTTTTATCTATTTTCCACTGATTTCATTTTATTCCAAATTTCAAAAAATAAAAGCTACAACACATTTCAAAAAACATCAACAAATATAGTTTTATTTTTCATGGTTTGCTACACTTTACGAATAAGAAACATGATTGTGAGTTCGGCTTGATTCAAAATTGGAATGTCAAGCTGAATATAAATTAATATTTTCTAAAAAAATATATCAGCACAATAGTGTATGGACTTTGGGGGCATTTTTTTTGAGATGGCACAAGCTATAAGTATCAAGAAAAGTTTATTTCCTGATAGATCATTTTTTTCTCGGTGTTTAGAAACGATATCACCAGAAAACAATGTTGTAGGGTTATCGCTACAACAATGTGTTGTGGTAAGTGGAGGGAAAGATGGACACTTGTAAATGTGGTGGTAGCGTGAAGGGTGGCATACATGAACGTTGTCCTAAAATCTACATTATGTTTTATAGTAGGTCCAACTCGATCCCATAACAGACATTGGTCGTACCGAATCCTGAATAGGTGTGTTCCACCGACCTGATGGACCCATTATGAGCCCTTGGAGGAACCATGACCTGTATAATTTTTTTTCAATTGCCCATGGGCCCATAAAATAAACCATAATCTAGGTTGTCAATCTCTTTTTTTCTACGTAAGCAGAAAACCCTCACCGCTCATCCCCACTCTCCATGTTAGTACACTTTAACTCCTCGCTCCCTCGAGCTCTCGAAATAGCCATTTGCCCTGCTTTATAAATAAAACCCAACAGTCAAACCCATATAATGTGATGAGGGAAACCTCTTACAAAGCAGATCAAAGACACTGGAACAAGCCCGAAGGGAGTGAATTGTTATTAATTTTGCGTTTTGTTTTTCTCTCTATCAGGGTTCAACTTGACTGTTACTTTAATTGGTTTGTTTCCCTCGTTTCAAGATGATATTTCACGTATGACGATGTCGATGAGGGGACAATAGACCAACCTTTGCTTACGAATTTAAGTTTTTGTTGTCTTAGGTTAGGCTGTTGTGTCCTTGTTGATACGTTACAACAGGGGAGATAATCACCCGTAATGAGAGTTTTACAGGTTTATCTTTGTCCTTGTGTGATTGCCTTGGCTGATATGATCGACATTGGGAGGCATCTGATGCTTCGCTTCCACGAATCGTGAGCACTTGGTCCGTTGGATTATTGTTCAGCGCTTCACAATGGTGTCAAACTTTTTTTGTCAATGGTTCTCACAGCACAGGGTCATCTGAGTTTCGCTATTCATGCCAAAGGTAGCCACACTGGTGGACAGGGATAATGCCGTTGTTCATCTGAAAACTGGGATCAAGTTGTTGTGTGTGTTAACTGTTAAGACGGTCAGAGAGGAGAAGCCACATGAAAACCTTTACCTTGTTGTTGGGACATTTGCTAGTGCAGATTTTCTTAAAAATTGAAGGGGCAGCGACCTCTCTGAAGAAGAAAGAGTATAACTGGCTAGGGCGATAATCAGTTGCGCCCCAGGTGTAACTCAATTGATCCTCCTCCTTTGAGAATTCCATTGGCTGCAGTAAAACTTGTAGTTCCTTGAACTGCTGTGCTTCGGGTGATAGTGGGAGCTAAAGTGATGCTGCGCAGGAGGAATGATAATAAAATCTCTGGTTGAGCTGTTGTCAGGGAGAAAAGGAGAATAAAAAAGCGAGGAAACACCTCCTCTAATGGCTCTTGTAGCCAAGCATCTTTCCACATGAAAGTGATCTTACCTGTGCCAATTGCGAAGCTGGTACTACCATGGAAGACATCGATAAGACCGATCACATCTCTCCAGCAAAACAAGGCCCCTTGAGATTTGGCATGAGGGGCCACATTCTGCAAATACCTGAGAAGTAGCCCCTGGTTTTGGACTTTGAGTGCAATGATGCCTAGTCCCCTCTCGTGCTTGGGGTTTGCAATCCGTTGTCCCAAGTAGCCAATGAATTGTGTTTCACACCCAAATCTGTGGACTTGACATAGATAGCGATTGGTTCTTTCTTTTGCTTCGAGTATTAGTAACATTATGGGTGCATCTTAATCAACATTACAATAAAGCTAAGGAAGCTTTCATCACAATGATATGCTTGGTAAAGAGAACCGTGGCTTGGCCCGGATGGCTAGGAGGTGTTGATATCTCCTGTGCCCGCGAGGTCTCGAGTTCGAGCGCTAGCGCCCGTACTCACCGAATTTCTTCTAAAAAAACTGCTTGGAGGGACTTCTAACCCTCCAAGTCTCATTTTTATATGCTTGGTAAACACCTCCTCATGCTCATATTCCAACCAATGTCATACAAGTAAAACTTTATAAGCAAACTGGATAGCAATACTTTCATCCTCTCAAACACATTACATTAATTTAGCATGAAAAGATACAGTACCATTGGTTTGATCTCATGGGCGGGTGACCAACCATTAGAGCATCTCCAATGGATCCTCTATATGGACGTGTATAGCAAATATACACGATGAGAGCTAAAAAAAACGTCCACAGTGGATCGTGTATAAGGGCGTGTATCCTTTACACGTCCATCCACGACGGTACGAGGCGTGGAAATAAACACGCCCACGCCACGCCCGTGGAAAAGCAACACTCGACGAAATCCTCCTCTGCGCCTCGTTCCCGCGCCAAGAAGCCTCCGAGCTCACCGTCGCCGCATCGTTTCGGCTCCGCATCCGGGCTCTCCATCCCCGGATCGAACCAGAGAAGAGAGAGGGGCGGCGGCCGCCACGCCGTGCGGCCGATGTGCCGGCGGCCGCACGTGGCGTATTGAGAGAGGGAGGGGAGGGATTGGAGGGGCTGGGAGGAGAGGAGGGGATCGAGTAGAACCGAACCTGGGCGGTTCGCCGTTGTCGGCCGGCACGTCGTCTGTCGTTGTTGTGGCCTTCCGCGCACTGGAAATCGTTGGGGGCCTGCTGGCTAGCTCGGATGCGGAAATCGGGGACGGAGGAGGGAGATGGGGAGGTGGGACGAGGCTCGATCTGCCATGGCCTAGAGTGAGCGCGACGGAGGAGGGAGGTGGGACGGAGGAGGGAGATGGGGAAGGTAGGATGGGCATGAGAAATTGGGCGCGGCCGTCCGCATCCATTGATTTGGTGCTCTGATTTTTGGTTTTGTCCACGGAGGAGGGAGACGCAGAGAAGAGTGTCGCTCGAGATTTGGTATCCACATAGGAGTTCTTTTCTATCTGATTATCTGAGTATAGTGCTACTGATAGTATGATCTTTGTAGATCTGTGTAGGTGAATTGAGAAGATCGGGGCAGTAGCAGAAAGGATCGGTGGTGTTGTACTGATGTCAAAAGAAATACTGGATCCGTGGTGGTGGATATGTATTGGCTCCTAGTTGACAACGTAAATGTGTAGTACTACTGTTATTTTTTGTAGTCAATTTTGCTGCTGGTAATATGAAGAACTTTTTAGCTGAATTTTATAGCCGTTGAAAATATAGTCATTTAAAATTTACCCGTTAAAAAATAGCCGTTATAAATATACACGTCTTAATTTACACGTTTCACTGAAAAACTGGGATGTGTATAATTTAGCAACGTGTATATAGACGTGTATATGAAGATATACACGTCCAAATTTACACGTTCCACTGGAGATGCTCTCGTCACCACAGCCAGCTATTTCTTAAT
The DNA here is from genome assembly GCA_026929855.1 of Poa annua. Classification (NCBI taxonomy): domain Eukaryota; kingdom Viridiplantae; phylum Streptophyta; class Magnoliopsida; order Poales; family Poaceae; genus Poa; species Poa annua. Next base: position 26,335,427 of record CM049428.1, on the reverse strand, counting down.
TTTCAGAGCCCAAATCTAAGGATCTCTGCATAAGACGTCTATTTAAGATAAAAATGGCCGACCAGCGGATGTGAGCACGCCTTGCAGGGAGCAAAAACAGTAACCCCAAAGTACGTAACCACACCACAACGACGCATGTTTTGCCACTGGGAGGAGGCCACTTCAAAACAGAGCCATCCTCCGCTGGCAACGATACACGGAGGTATAAAAGGAATCTGCGGCGGACAGCTAGAACTGGCCACCGGAGTAGGTCTGGCCGAAACTCCACCCAGCGGGCGCCACATTGTTCAACGTGATGGTACGACCATCGCTGGTGGTGACCTGGAAGGACAATGGCTGGGAGTCGAGCTTGGCGCCGTTCTGCCAGTTGGCACCCCAGTTGTGGCTCATGGGCAGCCACCCTGTCGTCGGAGATTTCACATACACCGCCTTCAGGTCACCGGCACCGCCGACGTTCGAGATGAGCACCAGGTTGAAGTAGGAGTGGCCGGTGACAGTGAACCGGATGTCACCCGTCTTGACACACGTCACCCTAGACGGTACAGCAAACACACACATTAGCTTGAGACACGAAAAGAACAAAAGGGGAGTGTGTTAAGAGTTTCGTTGGTCATCAGTTGTTACCTTCTGTACTTGATGGGCACGACGCCGGCACGGGCCTGGGCGATCCGAGTGAACGCGGGCTGAGCGAGGTCAAAGTGCGACTGCGGCGGATTGCACCACCCACCGTCGTTATTGGGCAGTGCGTAGTTGGGCGGGCAGAGGTTGGTTGCCGTCACGACTGCAGAGCCCGACAAGCAGCTGCTCCCACCAGCACACCGGATCTCGAAGCATGCGCCGCAGCTCTGCCCGTTGTTGAACAGCGCCGTGCTCAGTGCCGCCGTGTTCGTCCCATACCCCGCGCTGAACATGTTACCGTACCCACACGCACCTCCTGCATACACGAAGAATTAGAAACCCACGAAACTGTAATTAACGGCTGAAGTGAGCCACCCAACTGAACCTTCTCTGTAGGCTTACCCATCGTTCCCGAGGCATCTTGACCGCCATAGAACGTGGCACGGCCATCGATCCAGTTTGAGTCATCTCCAGCGACAACTCCCAGCAATGCAGCGACCACAAGAGCTAGCAAGCCTAGCAACTCCATATATATATGCGGAATCCTTCTAAGAAATAAGCAAAAGGAGGTTAAATTAGTCAAGGTAACCAAGAACTGCAGCAGAAATCAAGTACAATGCTAAGAGGGATCTATCGCTTCATCGAATGTACTTACAGTACTAGGCAGCTAGGCTTTGCTAGCTCAGAACTTGTATTCGCAAATGCAGAGATGCTGGGACAGATGTGGGAGATCCTACCAGGAAGCTGCTGCCTATTTATAGGCGTAGGTGGTTGCATCGGAAATCGTGAGAAGTAAAGTGTTACGTGTACGGATCAATCCTATTTCTGTCAAGAGATTGATTTAGAGATTCGTATGCCAATAATATTTTATGGCATGTGTTGGTGATCCAGTGGAATATTTCAAAAAAGATTCGTTGTATATATGTACAGTGAATAATTTTGACCTGAACTAGTTAACGGTAATTAAGTTATCTGGAAACACGGGCAAGAGGGCATCTGGACTGTTATCTCTAATAACAAACTGTGATAAGACCTTGACTTCTCATGTATCAAGGAGAGGAGATATTGTGATAGATATTTAATGGCCAATCTAGTGCAGAGATTAAAATATTTGATACGTATTACTTTTGTCCATGAGCGCTAATACCAAGTTCACTTTGACTTCCAACTCGCTTCAGTTTGAAGCCAGTGTTTCATGTGGTACTTTTGCTTATCACAATGTTACTAGCCATTTTATTACTGGATAGTTATGTCGGCTGCCACTAATGTGTGCGAAGTAAACAGATGGAAGGTTCACACCAATCTTCGGAAAATTGAGGGTTTCTATATGTATAATTTTCTGCATTGTCCAATTTGGACTATACCAAAAACTTTAGGCATGCAACTATGACAAAAAGTATCATTCAGAACATCTATATCCAAAAAGTAGGTGGCAAAACAGTAATTGTTATGACATGAGCAGCTGAACAATGGTGAGCTTTAAAGGTTCTATAGATATGTTATAACTAATGATACTGGACTTTTGAAGTACTAGAATAAAAGGATCAAGCACACACTTGTTGATCAAAATGAGCTACGAATTAAGATGTCTATAAGTCAAGGTTCACAAAAGAGCTAGGTGTTAATACCTAGTTGCCTCTGCCTAGCACGCCTTTTTTAGCCATGCTATAAGTTATTTACATCTATTTAATATATTTGTCTTACTAGAAAAGAAAGCTGAACTATTTTCCTGCAGTAGACAAAGTGATACAGAAACTATTCAGTCAGTAATACCTTAGTGATAGATTGATTGTTGGCATTTTTTCTTTTCAATGATTTTGTCTTGCAGCAATTTCCCCACCATCTTCAAAAGGGTAAAACCAATATAAGCCAAAATTAATATTCAGCAAGTACACGGAATTCACGCAAGGCACTTGTTATTCTAAGGTGCCGAATCAGTATTCAAGAATCAAGAACGCACTTGTTTAGTGGTTCCAAACAAGAACTTGTTTAGTTCTGCAGCACAGCCTGCGAGATGCGGATCAGATGCCCGGGCACATGGCCACAGGATCCTCCTCATTTGACTCTACATAGAGTTAACAAAGCCCTCAACTGAAAAAAATGATTCCATAAGAAAATGTCAAGTAAACTCTCAACAGACAATCACATGTGGATCATCACTCTGTAGACTTCTATAACTACAAGGGATCGTGTACACAAAAAAAGTTCTGATATTTTTTACTATCTCCTACATGAGAAAAGTTTTTTTCTAGGAAGATGAGCACCATATTATAGTAAGTGGTTATCTGAATGCAAAAAAATTAAAAATGAGAACTGTAATTAACACTATTGAGATTGTTGGCCTGATATAATCTTGTCATAGTGTAAACTGCACACATAGGTTGTGTGCAGGCTAGTGTGAACACACATAGGTTGTGTGAGAGTAGAAGGAGCTAAGTCAGTAGGTGCTTGTATGTTCTAGACTACTCTACAAGTTGGTAATTCTTAGGCTGGGCAGTAAAAAGGAGTAGAAGGCTCTAGAATACTGTAACTCTTAGCCAGTAAGATAGGTAGTAGTAGAACACTCTAGAATACAGTAGCACCAACCATGAATCCTCTATATAAGGAGAAGCACCCTATGGGTGAAAAGGCAACAAGCCAAGGTCCTAGCATAGGTTGCTGAGGGCAAGCATAAGTTGCTAAGGTTTGCCAGCATTCGTTGCTGTGGTGAAGTTTAGGTATAGGTTGTCAAGCTTGTAGGCATTTGTTGCCTGTGTAGTGTAGCATTAGTTGCTACAAAAGATAATAGAAAAGGAAGGCATTCGTTGCCTGAAAATCAAGTGTGTGAACTTTCCAACAATTGGTATCAGAGCCGTAGGTTAGGAGATCAACGGAGATGGCAAAGACAGCGTAGGAGTAGCAAAAGGCTTTGGAGGAAGCTCTCGCTGAAGCTAAGGCGGCGCAGGAAGAGCTGGAGGCGCTGAAGGGGAAGAAGGTAGACGAGGCAGCAAAATCCGATGAGTTAGTTCCGGTGGCAACAGTGCTGCCGGTGAGGCCCCGGGGACCAATCAACTACCCTCAGCTGACCCGCACCAACTACACGTTGTGGGCGATGCAGATGCGGGTGGCGCTGCAATCAGCCGGCGTGTGGTCAGCGGTGAGCTCTGAAACTGTGAGCTTCGAGGAAGACCGTGACGCGCTGCTGGCCATCTACCAGGGCGTACCGGAGGATGCGCTGGCATCGCTTGCTGGCAAGGATACGGCAAAGATGGCATGGGAGGCCATCAAAGCTATGAACATCGGCCATGATCGAGTCTGTGAGACAAAGTTGCAGACATTGCGCAAGGCGTTTGAGGCACTGGAGATGGAGGACACCGAGTCTGTGGACACCTTTGCAGCGCGCGTGAACAAGATGGTTGCGTCCATCCGTGCGCTTGGAGATGAGTTGAAGGAGCTCACGGTTGTCCAGAAAGTTCTCCAGGCCGCGCCGTCAAGGTTTATGCATCTTGTGACCTCACTGGAGCAGTGCATCTCAAGACGCTGACGGTCGAGGATCTGTTTGGGCGCTTTCAGGCGCATGACAAGCGAGTACGAATGCGCTTTGGTAACCCTGTTGGTGGGCAACATTTGTTGTTGTCCAAGAAACAGGGGAGATCGTATCGGAAGGGTGATCGTGGTGCAGTCCGTGGTCATGCCGGCGGCCATAACGACGAGGACGATAGCAGCGACTCCGACACCAGTGTGCGTAGTGGGTGCAAGGGTCGGAAGAAGAAGGGGAGGTGCTACAACTGTGGCGTCCGTGGCCACTACTCGTCTGAGTGCCGCAACCCGAAGAAAGAACAAGCGCTCTTGGCGTCAGCGGATGAGCATCCAGCACTGCTGTGATGAAGATTGAAGATGACAAGATTAGGGGGGTGATTATTGGCCTGATATAATCTTGTCATAGTGTAAACTGCACACATAGGTTGTGTGCAGGCTAGTGTGAACACACATAGGTTGTGTGAGAGTAGAAGGAGCTAAGTCAGTAGGTGCTTGTATGTTCTAGACTACTCTACAAGTTGGTAATTCTTAGGCTGGGCAGTAGAAAGGAGTAGAAGGCTCTAGAATACTGTAACTCTTAGCCAGTAAGATAGGTAGTAGTAGAACACTCCAGAATACAGTAGCACCAACCATGAATCCTCTATATAAGGAGAAGCACCCTATGGGTGAAAAGGCAGCAAGCCAAGGTCCTAGCATAGGTTGCTGAGGGCAAGCATAGGTTGCTAAGGTTTGCCAGCATTCGTTGCTGTGGTGAAGCTTAGGCATAGGTTGCCAAGCTTGTAGACATTTGTTGCCTGTGTAGTGTAGCATTCGTTGCTACAAAAGATAATAGAAAAGGAAGGCATTCGTTGCCTGAAAATCAAGTGTGTGAACTTCCCAACAGAGATTACTATATGGCTGCTATTTTACTGGAATTAAAAATCATCTAGTGACCTTAAAATGGCACAAGTAGATATTTACATTTACCAAGTAGTAAAAGATTACAGTGCGTTATACTTAGCAAATTGATGATAGCTACACTATTGAACTCTGTTTGATTAGGTTCTTGTCCTGTTACCATGGTCGCTATGTGGAGATCACATGCCCAGCAAACTCCTGGTAAAAGCTAAACTGTCTAGCTTGCAAAATGATCAGATATGGAAAAATCATATGCAGGTGCAGGACATGAAAGTACAGACTAAAGATTAAAAAAACAATAGATATCTCTTCATTGCCTACTTATCTATTCAGAAACATGGACCATCTAGTGCTTTCAATATATATGGGGTTTGAGAAGCTACTCAAGATGCCTGAAGGTTTTTTAATTCTGTCGACTAAAGGACAGTTAACATTTAACCATGAAACCCTGATTAAGTTTATACTGAATATCAGGCTTGTTCATATTTATACAGACTAAAACAGATAAAGCATATATATACCCCGATGCATAACTACGAGAATTGTTACATTAACAGGTGATGAGAAATTGATGAATAGCATCCAACCTTGGTCACCTCTGATTGGAAGCTGGAACTGCACCAGCTTGACTGAATTGACACAAACTGAACCCTTACAAAATACACTCTGCTCACAAGCATAGAAAATGTAGGATCTATACCAGCAATTCGGCAATTCGCACACTGCTGTTGAAAATTGTAGTGAAGCAGTCTGTCTCCAAGAGAGCATTCTTCGACTGCAGTTCCAGAATCTGGCTAGTTGAAGCCTTGAAGGCCATGTCAACACTCAGAAGTTATGATTGTAACTGGTAAGTTCCGGTGTACGTTCATTGTTCAAAACACATTATTAACTGGAAAACATTTATGAATTATAATCACATGGCAAGCAAACATTTATTAACGATACACCGTAAGCATCCACTTACATGGCGTATTTTTATTCCATCAAAAGTCCTGTGTTGCACCTAAACTTCCTTACAGAATTTCATTACTGCCATAGACATAAAAAAGGTGCCAAATTCATAGGTAGCCAGTGGTATGATCTATGATAGATGAAGATCACAAGCGGTGACGATTCTCTTCTACTATGGTCAACAAAATATGATATTTACTCATAAAAAACATTCAACCTGCACATGTATCTACATGTTCAGATGACATGTAACTGACAAGATCCTTTGTTTGGTCAAATATGAAAGGAATGAAGACTCCAATTTTCAGTGTTCTAAACCTAGATTTACTCAGCCCAGTCCTTGTCATAGCTGCTCTCACCACGCACGAGCGAAAAACGAGCACATGACAGTTTTAACCAGTGTAGATAGTCAAATACTCGGACAATTGTTGTTTTATGGTGATCCAAATTCATATGATGAAGTGAAGTGAGCGGCTAACTTCGGAGCGAAGTGGAGGCCCGTCGCCGGGAGGCTTAGCGCGGTACGGTACGGATCGTATCCGAGTCGGATCGCAACCGACTTAGGGTTTCTGCCCTCTATAAATACATCTTGTAAGTCGCCTGTTGGGGTAAGCCACACATTGTAAACCCATGGCGTTTGTAACCTCACCCGATATAGTGAAGTATTGCTGGCTGGCGCCCGTGGTTTTTTCCTCTCCTTTGTTTGGAGGGGTTTTCCACGTTAAAATCTCGTGTCCCCGTTGGTTTGATCGTTCCGCTCTTCGTCGTTTCTTGCTATCTCATATAACAAGTGGTATCAGAGCCCGTGTTTTAGATCTGTTTTCAGATTAGGGTTTTTTGGATGGCATCGATGAAGTTCGATCTACCGTTGCTGGACTACAAGACGAGATTCTCGTTATGGCAGGTCAAGATGCGTGCGATCCTCGCACAGTCCAATGATCTTGACGAAGCGCTGGAGAAATTCGGCGATAAGGCGGCAGCCGAGTGGTCTGCCGATGAGAAGAGAAAAGACCGTAAGGCTACGTCTCTTATTCAACTACATCTATCGAATGATATCCTGCAAGAAGTTCTACAGGTGAAAACCGCAGCCGCGCTGTGGGCTAAGCTGGAGTCGATCTGCATGTCAAAGGATCTAACCATCAAGATGCATGTGAAGATGAAGTTGTTCTCGCACAAGTTGCAAGAAGGTGGTTCTGTAATGAATCACATATCGATCTTCAAGGAGATCGTTTCCGACCTAGTGTCGATGGAGGTAAAATATGAGGATGAAGATCTAGCCCTCTTACTCCTAGTTTCGCTGCCAAATTCCTATGCAAATTTCCGTGATACCATACTGCTTAGTCGTGATGAACTAACCACTTCTGAAGTTTATGAGACCCTCATGACGAGGGAAAAGATGAAGGGTATGGTACAGAAGGAGGAGTCATCCTCTTCGAAGGGTGATGCTTTGAAGGTCCGTGGTAGGCCTCAGCAGCGAGACAACAACAACTACAACAACAACAGAGACAAGAGCAAGGGCGACAGAGGTCGCTCAAAGTCTAAAGACCGTGATAAGTTCTGCAGGTATTGCAAGAAGACTAACCACAATATTGATGATTGTTGGAAATTGCAGAACAAGGAAAAAAGAAAAGGTACTTACCAACAGAAAAATAATGAAGGTAATGATACCGGTGAGGCTGCTGTTGTTGATGGTAGTTCTGATGGCGAATGCCTAGCTGTTTTAGCTGCATGTGTTTCACGTCAGGATGAATGGATTCTAGATTCTGCATGTTCTTTTCATATTTACTGTAACAGAGATTGGTTCAGTTCTTATGAGTTAGTGCAGACTGGAGACTTTGTGCGTGTGGGGAACGACCAACAATGTACCATTGCTGGCGTTGGATCAGTTCAGATCAAGACCCATGATGGCATGACACGCACGTTGACGGACGTGAAGCACATACCAACCATGGCGAGAAATTTGATCTCGCTCAGTACCCTTGATTGTGACGGGTACAAGTATACCGGCGGGAACAGACTTCTGAAGGTATCAAAAGGTTCTCTCATTACTATGGTTGGTGATATGAATTCTGCTAAGTTATATGTTCTTAGAGGCAACGTTTTAGTTTTATCTGGTACTGTTGCTGCTGTTTATCATGATGATGCAAATAAAACTAACCTCTGGCATAAGCGTCTTGGACACATGAGCGAACTTGGTATGGCAGAATTGATCAAGAGAGAGTTGCTGCATGACTGCAGTTTGGGTAAGATGCAATTTTGTGAACATTGCATATTTGGTAAGCACACGAGAGTTAAGTTCAATGCTTCCGTTCATACCACCAAAGGTACACTTGATTATGTACATGCTGATGTTTGGGGGCCGTCACGTAAGCCCTCATATGGTGGTGCTCGTTATATGCTTACTATTATTGATGATTACTCTAGGAGAGTTTGGCCTTATTTCATGAAAAATAAGGATGATTCGTTTGCTGCTTTTAAAGAGTGGAAAGCTATGATAGAAAGGCAAACTGAGAGGAAGGTGAAAATTCTTCGTACTGACAATGGTGGTGAATTTTGTTCGAATGTTTTTAATGATTATTGCAGAACAGAAGGGATTGTCAGGCACCTCACCATCCCGTACACGCCTCAGCAGAACGGAGTAGCGGAGCGGATGAACAGGACTATCATGTCTAAAGCTCGCTGCATGATATCTAACGCTCGCATGAGTAAGCGTTTTTGGGCTGAGGCGGCTGCCACCGCATGTTACTTGATAAACAGGTCACCATCTATTCCCCTCGACAAGAAAACTCCCATTGAGGTATGGTCTGGTACTCCTGCTGATTATTCACAGCTTAAGGTTTTCGGTTGCACTGCTTATGCTCATGTTGATAATGGAAAGTTAGAGCCAAGACCTATTAAGTCTGTTTTCATTGGTTATGGTTCGGGAGTAAAAGGATATAAGTTGTGAAATCCCGAAACTAACAAGGCATTCATGAGCAGGAGTGTTGTTTTCAATGAATCTGTTATGTACTTTGATAAGTTGTCCTCAGATGTTTCAGAAAGTTCTGATGAGGAACAGGTTCGTGTCGAGGTGGAGCATCCTGTGGAAAAGGATAATGTCATCGTTGACAATGATGGTGATACATCAGATGATTCTGATAATGATACTGTTCAGCACTCACCTCCTGTTTTGCAGCCAGAAAATCAGTCCATCGCTGATCGCAGAACAAGGAGGAATATTGTTAAACCTACACGGTTAGTTGAGGAGTGTAACATTGTTAATTATGCTCTGAGTTGTGCAGAACAGGTGGAGCATGGACATGAGCCGTCCACGTATACTGAAGCTATTGCCACAAGTGATCGTGATAAATGGATCTCTGTTATGCAAGAGGAGATGCAGTCACTTGAGAAGAATTGCACATGGGATGTTGTGCGCTTGCCTAAACAAAAGAAGGCTGTCCGCTGTAAGTGGATCTTCAAGAGAAAGGATGGTTTGTCTCCAAGTGAGCCTCCAAGATTTAAGGCAAGGTTAGTGGCAAAAGGTTTTAGTCAAATCCCTGGTATTGATTACAATGATGTTTTCTCTCCGGTTGTCAAGCATAGTTCTCTTCGGACATTTTTCTCCATTGTTGCTATGCGTGATCTTGAGCTTGAGCAGTTAGATGTTAAAACTGCGTTTCTGCACGGAGAGTTGGAGGAGGAGATATACATGGACCAGCCAGAAGGGTTCATAGTACCGGGTAAGGAGGATCTTGTTTGTAAGTTGAAAAGGTCTCTCTACGGTTTGAAACAATCCCCTCGTCAATGGTATAAAAGGTTTGATTCATTTATGTTGTCACATGGTTTTAAGAGGTCTGAATTTGATAGCTGTGTGTACATTAAGTTGGTTGATGGATCACCTATATACTTGCTGTTATATGTCGATGACATGTTGATTGCTGCCAAGAGCATGAAAGATGTCGCTGCTCTCAAGTCACAGTTGAGTAGCGAATTTGAGATGAAGGATCTTGGTGCTGCTAAGAAAATCCTAGGTATGGAAATTACACGTGATAGAAAGTCTGGGTTCTTATTTCTTAGTCAGCAGAGTTACATTAAGAAAGTTCTTCATCGTTTTAACATGCATGATGCAAAATCTGTTAGTACTCCTATTGCTTCTCATTTTAAGTTGTCATCTACTCAATGTCCTACTACTGATGATGATATGGAGTACATGTCTGGAGTTCCCTATTCTTGTGCTGTTGGTTCCTTGATGTATGCTATGGTCTGTTCTCGTCCTGATTTATCATATGCTATGTCTTTGGTGAGTAGATACATGGCTAATCCTGGTAAAGAACATTGGAAAGCTGTTCAGTGGATTTTCAGGTACCTCTGTGGCACGTCTGATGCTTGCTTGAAATTTGGCAGAGCTAGTGAGGGACTCGTTGGCTATGTGGATTCAGATTTTGCTGCCGATTTGGATAAGAGGAGCTCCCTCACAGGTTATGTGTTCACCATTGGTAGTTGTGCTGTTAGTTGGAAGGCAACACTTCAGCCAGTTGTTGCCCAATCCACCACGGAGGCTGAATACATGGCCATTGCAGAAGCAGTTAAAGAAACTGTTTGGTTGAAAGTTTTGTTTGCTGAGCTTTGTGGAGTTGATACTTGCATTAACCTGTTTTGTGATAGTCAGAGTGCTATTTACCTTACTAAGGATCAGATGTTCCATGAGAGAACAAAGCACATTGACATCAAATACCATTATGTGCGTGATGTTGTTGCACAAGGTAAGTTGAAGGTATGCAAGATTAGTACTCTTCATAATCCAGCTGATATGATGACAAAGCCTGTTCATGTATCTAAGTTTGAGTTATGCTCAGACTTAGTTGGTATCACTGTTTAGCCCAAGAGGCTATTTGGCGCCGAAAGTGTTCTCTTTGTTGTTTCAGTGGTGAGGGTTCTCGTTCATACTACAAGATGGAATTTGTCTCAAGGTGGAGTGTTGTTTTATGGTGATCCAAATTCATATGATGAAGTGAAGTGAGCGGCTAACTTCGGAGCGAAGCGGAGGCCCGTCGCCGGGAGGCTTATCGCGGTACGGTACGGATCGTATCCGAGTTGGATCGCAACCGACTTAGGGTTTCTGCCCTCTATAAATACATCTTGTAAGTCGCCTGTTGGGGTAAACCACACATTGTAAACCCACGGCGTTTGTAACCTCACCCGATATAGTGAAGTATTGCTGGCTGGCGCCCGTGGTTTTTTCCTCTCCTTTGTTTGGAGGAGTTTTCCACGTTAAAATCTCGTGTCCCCGTTGTTTTGATTGTTCCGCTTTTCGTCGTTTCTTGCTATCTCATATAACAACAATGAGGCACCGGGATGTTTACAAGATGAATATGCTTTCTAACCTACTTAAGCCAATTAAGCCCACAGTTCACCAGAGTCCAGAGAACTACTCCCATGTGTGGACAAGAGTACTCGTGATTTTGCACAACTTTATTGAGGAGAGCATGGAATTCTCACAAGATCACATGAATTAAGATGAAAAACAGGAAAGCTAGGTTGATCCTACACCTCGTCTCCAACGCTAAGTAATTCTTTGGGTCTACAATGATCTTGGATGAGCTCCTAACGAGGTGATGCTTCCTCAGTAGGAGGTAGTGACCACTGGCACTCCATCTATTCTCAGAGAGTCCAGTACAACCGATTGTTACTACCTTGCAGAAGAGCAGAGTAGGATAGCATTATAGTGCCTACTAGTTAGTGGTTACTAGTACGTTGATTGCTCTATCTAGAAGCTTTAGTTTGGTCATGTGGTACAGTGATATTTTTTTTTGTCTAGTTTCTGATTCGCTATATACAGTTTACCTACGAACTCGGCTATTTACAGTAGGATACTAATCTTCTATATACATGAACATAAGACGAAGCCAAGCTCGGCTGCGTGTAATCCTGCCATCAAACTGGAATGTGCACTAATTTGTTCTCTAGTTCATGTACTGAGCCTCTTAGGAGGATGTAGCAACACCCTATCTTTTCAATAAAATGAAACGCAAAGGTCCTTTGCGTTTTCGCTAAAAAAAAAGTACAGAATGCTGGTTTTGATTAAAATAGATGCGTAAATCCACATCCAGTATTAAAATTTTATTACATAGCCGAGCATGAAGCCGTTACTGTAAGGTGACGAGGCGAGTATCAACTATATTTCATAATGAGAAAAACACGATATAGTAAAATACTCTCAAAAGAACGCTATTTCTCAAATTACACATCATATCCATCATAAGTCTCTGGAATAACAAAAATTAGAGCTAATGGATGTTACATACACCAACATAAGTAGAACTTTAAATGTAGATTAGGAACAACAGAATTGAAATTGTAAGCTGAAAAAGAACCAAGTTTGAGACCATGCATGGTAAGGAAGATTGTACAAATGCCAAAAAAATGCACTCAACTCAACTTACAAATGTAACTTTTTGGAAATTGAAAAACAGCAGGGCTAAATATCCTTGCTCTTCCATTCAACTAAATTATAAATCCTACCTTCGCAGTTCTATTTGCATACATAATCTCATATAATCATTTTTACTTTTAAATCGACTTGCAACCACTGTGCAAAGTGGCGCCGTCACAGTCAAGTCAGAACAGGTTTTAGAAGATTAGGAGGTTAAATAACCAGTTAAGAGTAGAGGGTCTAATGTGGGCTTTCTCGAAAGTAGAAAGGGATAAGCTAGACATTCTCCTAAGGAGAATATCCAAGAAGTTGCTCAACAGAGGCATTGTAGAACAATGTACAGTCTTCACTGAACTTCAAACAGATTATACAGGTCATCACAAGCTACGGCCTCGTGAAAGGAGATCTCACAATCGCTAACGACTGTTATATGCCTCAATAAAAATTCATGCTGTCCTGAGTAACCGAGTAACCAAATTGGAATGCCTCTACAGAGGACCATATGAGGAACAATAGAAAATCGATATAACTACGTACTTGATCACTTGACCCATAACTGTTCCCTTGTTCTATATCACTATGGACATGACTCAAATTAGAGTGCAGATAGTGGCCATGAAGAACAATGTATAATCTATATATCTATGGATTTGGTCAACAATTATTCACGATGTTTAGAATATGGACCAAATTTGTCTAGCCAGACACCATATTTTTGTTTGTGCTACTTTGCTGGATATTTTCAATGTCATATACAGTGCTAGCGGTTACCTGCTCTCGAATCTTGCCTGAAGGATGCTTGTATTTCGAGCCATGGGTTCAGAATTAAGGCCAGAGGCAGAAAATATAGGGGTGTCGTCACAGCAATTATCCTAACTTTTTCTCTGTTTCATGCCAATGCATATATTTCATTAAATTCAAGCATTTCATAAGAAACTATGTGTGATGACTTAAATATATAAACTTAAATAATCCCTACAATGCTCTAATAAGTGGGTTCTGCAAGGTAGCAAGTTGTTTCACGTACAGCCATTAGATGTAAAAAAGGGTGACTGGGCTGATACGGAATGGTGGTTATGTAAGTTATATCATATTTAAACTCCACAGGTTTGCTGACTAACATGGAGAGAAGGACCGCCTTGTACTAAAAATAGTTATTCAATCTGCAGAAGAATGAAAAATTTGGCAAATAGATCATTTTCCTAAGAAGCTACGGCATAAACTAAATCAAGAAATTCAAATGTCTCTCATACTTGGGTTAGTTAAGCAATCTAAAGACTGTGATCAATCCCAATGTGCAGCACAATACGCCATTCTTTTTCATTGACTTGCAGGCTTTATCCCAAGTGGCAAATTTTGAAAAGGAAAAGGAGAGAAAACCTATAGGACAATAAGAGCATCTCCACAGGGGGCCTCTAAAGGACCCCCAAAAGGCCCTTTGGGGGCCGGACACCAAAAAACGTGCACCAGCGGCACCCCCCAAAACCTCGCCCCGAACGATTTTGTGTCCGGCACCCCCAATAGGGCCTCTATACTTGGAGGCCCTCCTGGGGGTGCCGGACATCGTGTTGGCCATGTCCCTGTCAGCGCTGGCCCGCCCACGACGCGCCATTTTTCCCGAATGCACTGTGATTTGCAAAGTTTTTTTTACATAAAATGCATGCATACATAATAATGGAGTACAAGACCTAATCTAGCTGAAGTGGCGGTAGAGGTCGTCCCATTCGTCGGTCGGCTCCTCCTTGACCTTACCGGGGTCTGATCCGGTCGCCGGCGGCTCGGCTTCGTCGTTCGAGAGGATGACGATGCCGGCTTCACGCGCGAAGAAGGCCTCCGCGTACTCCAAGCTTGCCTGCTGGACGGTGTTGAAGGAGAGGCGCGTCGCCTCGGCCATCTACACCTGGAACAGCGCCTCGGCCTCCTCCGTCATCTGGAGACCTCGCCGTCCTCCGTCTTCACCTTCTTGCTAGTGCCGGCGAGGGCCGAAGCGGCGGGCCTAGCCCGGCGTGGTGGCGGCGCCGACCAGCTCTGCTCCTTCTTGATGGCGAGGGGGAGCGTCTCCTTGACGGCGAGGGGGAGCGTCTGGCCGCGCGATGCAGTCGACGTCGTCATCGCCGATCGCGAGGACGACTCGCGCGATGTTTCCGGCTTCGGCATCGTCGGCGCGGGCGCCAACCATGGGGCCCGTTGCGCGAGAGGGACGAAGCCGCGCTCGGCGAGGACGGCCTCGAAGTTGCGGCCGCCCCACCAGTGGCGGCGCCACTCCCTGTTCCACGCCGTCGGCTTGTATAGGCCAGTCTGGTCGTTGATGGACGCATGGCGCTCCGCGTCGAGAAGCGGCCGCCACCGCGGGTTGTTTACCACGTCGTCGGGTATTCGCGCTGCTCCGGCGTCACGTCCAGACGGCAGGCGAGGATTAGTGCGTCGAGCCCGACCCCTTCGTCCGACAGGGGAGGGATGGCGTAGCCCATGGCACTGGTCACCCACCGCCCGGACAGGCGCATGCCCGGCGGAACGGGGATGCGCTCAGCCGCCATGAACTCGGCCTCCTCCAGCCGGATGTTTGTCCTCAACGGCGCCGCGCCGCCGCTGCTGCCGCTGCCTCTGGCCTCGCTGTTGTACGCCATCGCCGCCGATGGAGGAAGAAAAGAGGAAGACTGGGCGTCAGTGGGAGGGAGAGGAAGAAGGGGCGTCGGTGGGAGGAAGACGAGACGCGGCTGATAAAGCCGCGGGAGAGACGCCGCCGGCGGTTCCCGAGGCCGCCATTTACTCCGGCCGACCGACACGGCCATTCAATGCAGAGCGAGGTGGCGGTTTGCCGCCTTGCTGGCGGCGGTTCATGCGCCCGCAAGGTGTTCGACAATTTGCGCGCGAATGGGGGGTGGGCCTTTGGGGAGTGCCGATGTGGGCAGCCTCTAAATGTTGACCGGACACATGTCCGACACCCCCTGATAGAAACAAAGATAGGAGAGATTGACCACACAATGGTGGGTTCCGTGTTACCTCGTTTATATAGACAGATTACAAGATAAGCATGGAAACAAATCAACCCTAATCCCTAACCATAATGGCCTGATTATAGAATATCTCAGGCTCCAAGTATGGCTGGGAATAACCGCATATTTGGTATATGCGGATTGCCTAACATCCCCCCGCAGTCGCAACGGGAGATTCTCGGACGCTGAGACTGGATCGGAAGTCCAAGAACAACGGTGATGGAAGGCCTTTAGTGAAGATGTCCGCGAATTGCCTTGAAGAAGGCACATGGAGAACACGGATATGACCAAGCGCCACACGATCTCGAACAAAATGAAGATCGATCTCGATGTGTTTGGTGCGTTGGTGCTGAACCGGATTCGTCGACATGTAGACAACACTAACATTATCACAGAAGACAATAGTAGTACTCGGGAGCGGTCGATGCAGCTCATGGAGGAGCTGGCGCAGCCAACTAGCTTCAGCAACGGCGTTGGCCACAGCTCGGTACTCGGCTTCGGCACTGGAGCGAGAAACTGTGTGTTGTCGCTTGGAGGACCAAGAAACGAGATTGTCACCAAGGAATACACAATAACCTGAGGTTGAGCGGCGAGTGTCGGGGCACCCAGCCCAGTCGGCGTCGGTGTAAGCCACAAGACGATCTGTGGGAGACCGAGTCAGCTGGAGTCCATGGTGCAAGGTACCCTTGAGGTAGCGAAGAACCCGTGTGATCAACGACCGGTGCTGCTGACGAGGATCATGCATATGAAGGCAAATCTGCTGCACACCGTAAGCGATATCGGGGCGAGTGAACGTCAAGTACTGGAGAGCACCAGCAAGGCTGCGGTATTCCGTAGGATCAGCAACCGGAGGACCTGCCGCGGCAGCGAGCTTAGGGGAGGTGTCCACTGGTGTCGAGGCGGGATGGCAGGAGCTCATACCAGCACGCTCGAGGATCTCGAGAGCATACTGGGTCTGGGATAGGAACATCCCCTGGGCATCACGTCGAACGGCAAGGCCGAGGAAGTGATGAAGCTCACCCAAGTCAGTCATGGCGAACTCAGCACTTAGAGCGGTGATGACACGCTCAAGCAAAGTCGACGATGAGGCCGTGAGGATGATGTCGTCGACATAGAGGAGTAGGTATGCCGTGCCGAAGGAGCCGTGAAGGATGAAGAGTGACGTGTCAGACTTGGAGCAGGTGAAGCCAAAGGAGGTGACGAAGGTGGCGAAGCGGTGGTACCACGCGCGAGGGGCTTGCTTCAAGCCGTAGAGGGCTCGATTGAGACGACACACGTGGTCAGGGCGAGAACCATCGGTGAACCCGGTAGGTTCGTTACAAAAGACCACCTCGGAGAGCTTCCCATGAAGAAAGGCGTTCTTGACGTCAAGTTGGCGAATCTTCCAGTCGGAGGAGAGGGCGACGGAGAGAATAGCCCGAATGGTGGCCGGTTTGACCACAGGGCTAAACGTCTTGTCGAAGTCGATGACATGCTCCTGCGAGAAACCTCGCAGAACCCAGCGAGCTTTATACCGGTCGAGAGAGCCGTCCGGTTTGAACTTGTGACGAAAGACCCATTTGCCGGTGACGACGTTGGCATTGGCGGGAGGGACGACGAGATCCCACGTGTCGTTGGCGAGAAGAGCAGCGTACTCGTCTTGCATCGCTGCGAGCCAATGCGGGTCTTTGAGAGCACCACGAACAGACTTGGGAACCGGGGATGGAGCCGCGGCTGTGTCGACGTGGAGATTTAGACGCTCTCGGGGACCGATGATCTTGCCAGCTTGTCGGCGCGTGACCATGCGGTGAGGAGCAGCTACCGGCGGTGAGCGAGACGCATGGCGAGGAGGACTAGCAGCAGGTGACGGCGAGCCTGGTGGAGTCGATGCCGTGGACGGTGACGACGAGCCTGGTGGTGTCACTGCCGGGGACGAGCGAGGCGAGGAGTCCGTGCTGACGGAGGCCGCGTCGTCAAACACAGCTGGAGATGGGCCGCGGTCCAGCGAGACCGAGGCGGGAGAGGCCGGCGTAGACGAGGCCGGCTCGGAGAGGACCGGCGAGGCGGTGCGGGGCTGATGCTGCCGCGCAGAAGGCCGCAACCCAGCATGCATGGGCGGCACGGAGCCCGAGTCGAGTACGTCGATCGGATCGACGGCCGTAGTCGGTGTAGAGGCGTGCTGCTGCATGTTAGAGATAGAAAAACCAGGAGCAAAAGGAAACCGAGTTTCATCAAAAATCACATGGCGAGAGATGATGATGCGACGAGTTTCAAGGTTCATGCAACGATAGCCGTGATGGTTAGATGGATATCCAAGAAAGACGCAAGCTACCGATCGGTGTGAGAGTTTGTGAGGCATAGTGGACGCAAGATTGGGATAGCATAAACTACCGAAAGTGCGAAGAAATGTATAGTCTGGTGGTTTGCGAAAGAGGGCAAAAAAAGGAGATGGGTCCGCAAGGGCTTTGGTGGGGAGCCTATTTAGAAGATAGGTGGATGTATGTAGGGCTTCGACCCAAAAATTAGAGGGCATGCTAGCTTGGAATAGGAGGGTGCGAACAATGTCGTTAAGAGTGTGAAGGATGCGTTCAGCTTTACCGTTTTGGGGAGAGGTATAGGGGCAGGAAAAACGGAGGAGAATCCCGTGCTTGACGGAAAGGTCCTGGAGGGCGCGATTGTCGAATTCGCGGCCATTGTCGCACTCGATCGCTTTAAGAGAAAGAGAAAATTGTGTAGCGACATAAGAGCGAAAGTTAGACAAGTGTGCAAAAGCTTCAGATTTTTGCCTTAAGGGGTACGTCCATACATAATGAGTGAAATCATCTAAAATGACAAGATAATATTTGTAACCTGATACACTCTCAATGGGGGAAGTCCACAAATCACAATGAATTAACTCAAACGGTCTATGAGTACGAGTGGTAGAAGCAAAAAAAGGTAAACGAACGTGACGGCCAAGTTGACAAGCATGGCATAAACTAGGGTCCTTGTGCACTTTATTGATCGGAAGCGAAGATGACGAGACGAGGCGCCGGAATGCGTCGTGACCAGGGTGACCGAGACGCCGGTGCCAAAGGGTGGAGTCGGCGGTGATGGCGGTGAGAGCGTGCGGCAAGGTAGTGAGCGGATAGAGATCGCCCGAGCTACTGCACCTGAGAATCACGCTCCCTGGCCTGAGATCCTTCACAGAAAAGCCCCACGGGTCAAATTCAACCGAACATGAATTGTCAGTAGTAAATTGACGAACAGAGATTAAATTTTTAACAATGCGAGGAGTAACAAGAACATCACGAAGAGTAAGATGATGAGAGGTGGGAAGCCGAACATGACCAGAATGAGTTACAGGGATGGAGGAACCATCACCAACTATGACATGTCGGTGTGGAGGAGTTGTGGAGAGGGAGGTGAGATTACCGGCGTCCGAAGACATGTGAGCGGAGGCTCCAGTGTCCATGTGCCACTCCGTTGGGGCCTGGATGCTCATGGTGTTGAAGTGGCTCGCGAGGGCGGAGGGGTCCCATGTTGGTGCCGAGGAGGAGCCGTAGGCAGGGTAGCCGGGGTAGGAGTACGTCGCCTGCTGTGATGGAGGTGGCGCGGGCAGCGCCATGTAGCCTTGAGCAGGAGGACGATACGATGGAGCCGGGTGACGAGGCGCCGGCCCAAGGATGCTGAGGGGGCCGGCGTTGCCATGCCCGGGCGCGCCATGACCCGCCATGGGGTACATGTGGATGGCGCCGGTCCAAGGGTTCTGCATGGTGGGGAAGAAGGGGACGCCACCGCTCCAGGTCTTCCTCTTCTTGCCCTTGTAACGGCCGTTGCCGTAGCCGGTGGGGGCACCAGATGGCGCAGGGGCGCCGAAGCCGGCGGGGTTGGGTGGCGGAGGTGCAGGTCCTCCACGCGGCGCGCCGGTGGCAGGAGTGGAGTAGAAGACCGCTGGCGACGTAGAGCTCGGGGAGGACGGCTTAAGTTCCTGGAGAAGGAGCATGTTGCGAAATTCAAGGAAAGTGGGGAAAGGCTTGATTAGGGGCGCGAGGTTGCCGATGTCCTTGTAGTGGTCGTGGAGGCCCTTGATGGTGTTCCACACCAGCGCGTCATCGGAGACCGGGGCGTCGACGTCGGCGAGAGCGTCGGCGACGGATTTTTTCTCGAGGCAGTAGGTGGCGACGGTCTTGTCGCCCTTGGTGATGTTGCTGCGCGTGCTTGCTGGTTGTCGCGGAAGAGGGACATGATGTCGGCGAAGACAGCCGCAGCCGTGGAACCAGCAGCCATGACCATGTCGGCGATGTCGTGGTTGATGGAGCCGTACAGCCACCGAAGGACGGTGGAGTCCATCCGCACCCACTCAGCGTCGACCGGAGGAGGCACCAGATCAAGATGATCGGCGAGGGCGAACTAGGTGAGGGCGATGGTGAGGAAGTTGCGCCACTTGGTGAAGTTTGACGCCTTGAGATCGAGGGTGACGGGGATGAGACCCTTGATGTTCTGTATGGCGTTGGCCTGAGCCCAAAGGGCGGCGTGGGGGTGGGGTGGGATGCCGGCGTCGGCCATGCTGGCGGCGGCAGAGCTTGGAGAAGAAGGACGGCGCGCAACCCTCGGGCGGCGGCGGTAGTGGATGAGGGCGGAAGAAAATCGTTTGGCTGATACCATGATAGAAACAGAAGATAGGAGAGATTGACCACACAATGGTGGGTTCCGTGTTACCTCGTTTATATAGACAGATTACAAGATAAGCATGGAAACAAATCAACCCTAATCCCTAACCATAATGGCCTGATTATAGAATATCTCAGGCTCCAAGTATGGCTGGGAATAACCGCATATTTGGTATATGAGGATTGCCTAACAACCCCCAAAGGAGGCCCAATTGGGGGGTGCCGGACACCAATTTAGAGGCCCACGGTGGCGATGCTCTAAACCTCAGATTAGTCACTATGTCCGTAGAAGAAGAATCACCAACCGTCACTGCATAAAGCTCATTGCTAATCTTTATCCATCTTTACCACAACTATCCTTAGGAATCAAATATTAACCGTGGCCCAGAGAAGAAAATGAGTACTCCTGCCAGAAAATAAAAACTTGTCTTTGCAATCCATGTGAAGTTATAGTGGCCAGTGTGGTCAAGCTCATTTCCTTTCTTGGACATCTCCTCTGGTAAACTAGCAGCATGTTCAGTATTTTGTAACTTTGCTAGACCAGCAAGGCACTCTGTCAGCAACATTGTGGACAATTCCGAGACTGACCATGTGCTGCATCATGTTCCTTTCACCAAAGCAGTCCATGAAACTACATTCTGTGACCGCCAGCATGTCGCCTGAGAGAACTCTGCCTGGATGACCAACTCCGCACAGCACAAAGCGGTTAAGAAGCCTGAGTATGATACAACGTTTCCCTGTGATTACCATCTTTATCATCCTCTCATACAGCGCCTGCTTCACATCGCCGCGCACCGTGCAAAGTCCTGCAAGCAGGAAGCTGTAGGTAGGAATGCTTGGGAACAGCCCACCAGGCACCATGCGGATAGGAAACTCAAATCCAAGTTCTGGGTAGCCCGTGCCAAAGGGTTTCGATAGTGGTGGAGTAATTCCCCTTTTTGGGCCGCAATGCAGCGGCCAGCATCCAGCGCTGGACGTTGAGCACGTCGTCAAGGCGTCCACCGAGGCAGTACCCCTCGAGGGTGTGTTGCAATAGATGAGGCTAGGACGCTAGGGAACCCGGTCACCAGGCCGCGCATTGCGTCGAACGGCCTGCGCGCGCGGTTAGGCGGCCGAGCAAGCAAAGGCAGTGGAATAGGACGTTCAATGAGCGGGCGCCCGGACAATGAATGCGCGCGGAGCAATCGGGAGAAGCCGCCAAGGGCGGAAAAGGGGCAACAAGACTGGGCGCACCTTGCGAGGCCGCGGTTGAAGCGCGTGGTGGGCGGAAAGACGGCGCCTCGGGGCGAAGCTCACGGGGGGAGGAGGAGGCTGACGGTAGGGGGGCGACGCGGTGGCCGGAGATGGCGTCGACGGCAGCAGCGGCGGGGAGATGACCCTTAGGAAGCGCATCGTGCTGGCACCAAAATGACCGAAGGTTTGCCGGACGTTAACATAAGAGCATCTCCAGCAGCGGAACTATTCGCAGCACGCGGCTGAAAACCGCTAGTTTGTCGCACGGGAGTCAAAAACGGCACTACACTACTACAGCAATGGCTGCATAATCGCTCGCGCGTAAGAAAAATAGTGCGCTGCGCCAGATCTCGAGCTTCCGGTCCAGCGCGCTGGAACAAACAAATTGCGTGCGACGACGCAACCGCTCCGGTGAAAATTCCCGTGCGTTCCGCTCGTTCGCGTCTCGCGCCCCACGCCGACGATGGAGAACTATACCGGCACCCCTCCCACTCTGCCCTACGCCGTCGCGCCCGACGCCGGAGCTTCGGGCCCGCCTCTTCCCCCAAATCCTACCGCTGCCGCTGCTAGAAACCCTAGCGCCACCTCGCTCACGCGTGGTATGTTCACGACTCTGCGGGTCGTCTGCGCCGTGCCACCGCAGCGACCAAAGAAGAGAGGCGTCAAGAGCACCGCCGCCATTGCCGCCGCCGCTGTCAGAGCTGCGAAGAAGACGCGCGTCATCACTCCCGCTGCGAGAGGAGGACAATCTGAGGCGTCGCAGCTCCACCGCGCCGCACCGGTAGGTGCGCCCACGGCACCACACGCGCAGGCAACCGGTGACGACGCTGCGCCCGAAGTTGCGCCCGAGGTGCTCGATGAAATGGGGCACAAGGTAAAAATTCGATTTTCATGGTTGATTTCAAGTATTTCGCGCGTGAAGTATTTGATATGTATCATTGCAACGTAGTGTGGATGACGAGATATTCCTTGAGACCATGAACATTGGAGGTAACAACACACAAGAGGAGGAGCATTTGGACGAGGAGGGAGAGGGAATAATGGAGGCACCGAAGGGAAGGTCGGCAAACTACTCCATGAAGGAGGAAATCTTGCTTTGCAACACATGGCGCCACGTGAGTTTGGATGCTGCCACCGCCGTGGACAAAAGTAGAGACACATATTGGTTTCGCTGAAGGAGTACTTTGACAAGCGCAATAAGAGTGGCATTGAGCGGACCGATCGTTCTCTCCGATCTCGTTGGTCGCTCATTTCACAAGAGTCTCAAAAGTGGGCGGGAGTGTTGGCAAATGTGGAGGTGCTAAATCAAAGTGGCATGAATGAGGGTGACAAGGTGATTGGTCTTTTATTTGTAGCTCATCCTTGATACGTCTCCAACGTATTTATAATTTCTTATGTTTCATGCTTACATTATACCAATTATTACATGTTTTATATCTATTTTATATCTTTTTATGCATTTTCTGTGGCTAACCTATTAACAAGATGCCACAATGCGAGTTCGTTGTTTTCTACTGTTTTTCGTTTCAGAAAACCACTTAAGGAAATATTCTCGGAATTGGACGATTTCTTTACCGAAGCTCCTATTTTTTCCGACACGTTCCAGAAGTCCGAAGGAGAAACGAAGACGGAGACCGAGGCAGCCTCACCTGGTCCCTGCACGGCCCCCCCCTGCCGCATGATCACCTGATGAGGGAGCCTCGGGCCTCCACTGCCTTCGCCCTTTCGCCTACTTATTACCCCCAAAAACCTAAGACCCACACGAAGAAAATATTTCCTCCATTGAGTCTCAAGCCGCGGTCTTCGTCAACCCTACTTCGGGAGAGATCAGAAGCTCTCCCTGGCACCCTGCCGGGAGGGGGAATCATCACCGGAGGGCTCTACATCACCATGCCCGCCTCCGGACTGATGCGTGAGTAGTTCACCCTTGGACTACGGGTCCATAGCAGTAGCTAGATGGTTATCTTCTCCTCTTGTGCTATCATGTTTAGATCTTGTGAGCTGCCTATCATGATCAAGATCATCGTTATGTAATACTTCATGTTGTGTTTGCTGGGATCCAATGAATATTGAGTACTAAGTCATTTGCTTCATAATATATTACGTGTGTGTTATTATGATCTTGCATGCTCTCCGTTGCTAGTAGATGTTCTGACCAAGTAGATGCTTGTGACTCCAAGAGGGGATATTTATGCTCGACAATAGATTCATGTCTCTATTTAATCTGGGGTCGTGACAAAAAGCTCTAAGGTTGTAGATGCATTGTTGCTACCAGGGATAAAACAATAGTACTTTATATAAGGATGATGTTATTTACTTACTTCACACACTTTGCTTAATGCAATAATCTGTTATTTGCAACTTAATACTGAAAGGGGCGCATACGCTAACCGGAAGGTGGATTATTAGTCATACATGCGGTTGGAACGGTCTATATATATTATTGTAATGCCCAAATTAATCTCATACTAGACATCATGACATTAGTATATGCATCATTATGCACTCCTTTATTCTATCAATTGCCCAGCTATAATTTGTTTACCCGCATGAATATTATTATTATTTATGGAGAGACACCACTATTGAACTTTGGACCCCGGTCCTTTTCTTTAATCTGATAAACAACCTACTGCAAACCTCTTACTTTCATTCTCTGCAAACAAACATTATTCTCCACACATACGTTTAATCCTTTGTTACAGCAAGCCATTGAGATTGATAACCTCACTGTTAAGTTGGGGCAAAGTATCTTGATTGTGTTGTGTGCAAGTTCCACGTCAATTTAGCACCAGCATTTTCTAGCACCGTTGCTAGGGAGATCAAGCACTTTGCTGGCGCCGTTGACACATCGAAGGAATTCTCATTTCCTACTGATTCGATAACCTTGGTTTCATAACTGAGGGAAACTTGTTGTTGCACTCGTCATACCTTCCTATTGGGGTTTCCCAACAACACACGCTACCGTGTGCATCAATCTTTTTGTCCTCTTTGTTTTGTGTAGTTCAACATTGCTCAAAACTTGTTTAGAGGAGATGGGAGGAGGACAAAGAAGGGAAATTTGATTCAAGGGAAGCCATTTGCATTGTTTCACTGCTACAATGAGCTAGAGAATGAGGATAAGTGGAAACACCATGATGTGCTAACAGTGCCAAATCAACCCTACAAGGAGACATACGAGGGTCAAGTGTTGATGATGATTCAAGTGAAGAAGGAAAGAGAAGCCCTACTCCAAGCTCTATGCCCAAGACCAAGAGGCCTATTGGACAAAAGAGTGCCAAGGAAGCAAAGAAAAGGGGAAGATGACTATGAGTTGACAAAAGCAGTTGTGGCTATTGCGGATGCAAGGAAGGAAGTCGCTGTGGAGCGCTACCGCCATAGGGCGAAGGACTTGGAGGCCGAGTCTCGCAAGGCGGCAATTGAGGAGAGGAGGCTTGCTTTGGAGGAGAAGAAGGTGGCGATGGAAGAAAGCCAACGTCTAATGGAGGAAGAGACAAAATTCTTCTTCATGGACACTACCCACTTGGATGCAAAGAAAATGGAATACATCAACCTATGTCGTGATCAAATCTTAGCTCAAAAAAGGTTGTTGGTGAATATGGGAGCACCTCCGGCTCCAATGGGAAGCATGGGTGGCATGGGAGCACCTCCAAATGCCTATGGAGGCATAGGGGCACCATCGGCCCCTATGGGTGGGTATGGAGGCATGGCAGCACCATCGGCCCCTATGGGTGGGTATGGAGGCATGGGAGCACCCCCGCCCCCATGGGTGGATATGGTGGCATGGGAGCACCTCTGGCTCCAATGGTTGGCTATGGTTCCATGGGAGCACCTCCAAATGCATATGGAGGCATGAGTGGCCATGGAGCAACTTCAAGTGGATATGGTGGCATGGGAGGCATCAATGTACCTCCTGGTGGATTCATGGCAACTATGATGAACATGGGTGGCGGGGGAGATGTGTATGGTGATACAAGGACCAATGCACCTCAAGATCATACCTCCGTCCAAGTTTCCAATGAAGTTGAAGCTCAAGATGGATAAGAGAAGGAGAAGGATGACAATGAAAATGAAGATGTTTGATATGTTCATGTGATGGTAAACATGGAGTTATCGGTGGACTTAGTGTTGGTGAACTAGAACTTTTAGTTTGTGGTGAAATGGCTATGTGATGGTTAAATCATGTGAATTGTGTTTAAATTTCTATGCTTTTTCTGTCGCGCGCGCTCTGTATTTGCAGCGCTTGTCAAAACATGTTTTTTGCCACGCGCGTTAAAACTGATTTATAGCGCCGCTGTCTTTTGCGAAACACGGTCGCGCGGTAAAGAGTGATTCCAGCGCACGCGATAGTGCTTTTACCGCACCAAACTATAGAGCCGCCGCTGGAGATCCTCTAAGAAGTTAGGCTTTATGGAGGCCTTTTATACTCTAAGTTTTTGTCTTTTAGTTAGAGATGCTCTAAGCAAGTTCAACAAAAGGGACTCTAGTTTGATCATATCCGTGTTAGAAGGCAATCCATCTATTAGAACATGAGTTCAATTATCACTTCGTACGAGCAACTCGAGAGAACGCACATGTGACAAGGATTGTCTTTGCCTCCTGCCTGCGCCGCCGCCTATTCATCTCACATATATGGCCTTACGCATGGTGGTGCGGTGAATCCCGGCCCTTACCGAAGTGAAGGCTCCATTCTCATATGTATTTTTTTGTTTGGTCAGATTTTGGGGTTAATTGGTTCTGTGCCATAACGAGCTGAGTTTTATCGGTATGTGCCCTACCCGCGTTGTTTCTCTGTTCTATGCCCTGGTTTGCTCGCATATCCCTCAAACGCTCGTTTCCCTCTGGTCAACCTACTTTGACCCGCACTTGGCCTGACTGGTGGGGTCTACCTGTCCCGGCTCGGCTCGTTTGTCGGCTCGGTTGGGATTTTCCTGGGGGCGGCGCGTGGGGCCGGGCACTAGTCTGACTGGTGGGGCTGTGGCACTAGTCGGACTGGTGGGGACGGCCTGTGGGGTGCGCGTGGGGTCAGCGTGGCACTGCACCTCCACTTGGAAGACGCATCCATGGTGGTAGATCCAGGCCTCGCCGTTCCGCCCGTTCCGCTGGTCAATTGTGGACAATTTCCTACTACTTCATGATTGAGGTGGTTTGGAAACGAATTTAACATGTCGAACACATTGCGGCCCACACGAACCGCCTCCGATGAACAAGATTGAGGTGGTTCGGAAACGAATTCAACATGAATGCATACTGTCGAACACCTTGCGGGGACACGAGCCGCCGTCGATGAACAACATAAACGGTGAACACAAATTGATTCAAACATTTAAACGAGATTTAACAAACTTACAATTACAAATCTAAATGAGATTAAGCAAACTTAAACCTAAACAAAGGGTTTAGGGTTTAGGGTTTAGGATGAGAGAGAGGCCTATGTATTGCCATCCCTCAACACCATCGTCGACGAAGAGATACCGCTCCATCCCGGTGAGAGGGAGAAGATGCGAACCAAGTCAGCCTTCACCTGGTCCGTAGCCACCGCCGTGGCGGCTGAGGCTTCTAGCTTCGTCGGCGCCGTTTTCAATTCACCGCCATGACATGCGGGGGGGGGGGGGGGGGGGGGGCGTTTTAAGATAAGCCTCTTCGTCTTGCAATGCCACTTTATTCAGTGAAAGCGACGCTGCTGACCAAGATGCAGACGCTTGTAGAGGCAGATCGGGCAGCTCGGGGTCGTTGTCGTCGTCGCTGGCGTCGCCGTCCTCGTCGTCACAGTCGTCGTCCGTTGAGGACAACTCTGGCGTCGGCTTTCGTCTACCGCCAAGACGCGCCTCGTACTCGTTGTCCACCACGGCGTGCCAATAGGGCGCCGAGATGGAGTACATGGGGTCGAGCCTTTGCTCGCACGACATCTCCGCCCACTTGCCCTTGATGAACTCGACGCTGGCCTGCCCGCTGAGCCGCGGCGCCACCGGAATGTACACGGTGCTCCTCACCCACCCATCTAGAAGGATGGCGTCGTCGTCCACTGGCAGCTGGTGGCGGCTACTCAGCCGCGCGATCTCCAGCGAGAGCACGTAGGGACGAGAGGTCTTGGCCTCCTCACCCCACATGACTCACTCGAACGCCTTGGCCATCTCCGCATCCTCGTTGCGACGCCAGAGTTCCTCCAGCTGCAAGTGGCGTTGCTGCCCGCCAGGGCTGAAGGGGATCGTGTGCAGAAAACAAAAAAATTCCTACCGACGATATCCGAAAAGCATGCCAAGATCTATTCTATGCAGATATAGTAGTACGAACGGAGATCGGAATACATACCTTTGTAGACCGAAAGAGGGGATTACGTTCCCGCACAAACATTGTCGATGAAGACCGACGAAGCCGACCTCAAGGTCGTGTAGAGGAAGCAGGCCTCCGAGTACCGCTAGCGCAGCACCTCGCAGGGAGTCGCACACGTACGGTGGAGACGACCCCTCAGAAGCTCCAGTCCAGGACAAGCAGCGGAAGACTTGGACCGGAACACCAGCAGCGCGGCAGCGGGCTATGGTGGAGGAGATCCCCTCTTCCTCAGCTCGGCGCGGCTCCGACTTGGGAACCACGAGATCGAAAGAGAAATCAGGAATTAATTGGTGAATTAAAAGGCTGGGGGTGCCCCTTCTTATATAGGCTCCCAGGGGGAGCCAACCTTGCCAGCCAGGCAATGTGGGACTATCCCCACATAGCCTGGTTCGGCCAAGGTAGTGCGCCGGTCCCCTTGGTGGGCCCCATCTGGCCCACCTAGGCCGGCCTCCAAGCCCCCACCGAATTCCCCTTGGGAATTTTCCCCTCTTGGGCCTTCTTTCGTCCGGAAGGCCCATTTAGGGAAATCTGCCTTAATAAATTCGAAAATAAATATATAAAATCATATTTGCATATTAATAACACTAATTAATATCAAACATAATATATATAATTATTCCTAGCTCCGAAAACTCTTTCGGCGCTGCCCGATCTCCATCGGACCTCTCCCGGGACGCTCCCGGTGATCTCCTTCCTTTCCGGTTGTCTTGTCGAAACCCCTTAAGTGTGTTACCCTAGCGGTTCGATATAATATCAGGTATGATCAAGACTCCTCAATGATCAACGACTAACTCGTAGACCTGGACCCCATGAATTAATCCCTGAGATATAACGAATGACTTTCATCTATCAAACCTGAACGTAAAGTCTTAGACCTTTTGCCATAGCGATACTTAGCACGTCCGAGCGTCGTTCCATAGATATCTCCATACCTAATCCCGACCTCGTTACCGACGACGCTATCTTCTACTCGTTCATGATCTCATGTCTCCGTGACCTAGTCACATGCTTGCAAGCTCATTAGACATGATCTCACCGAGTGGGCCCGAGAGTATCTATCCTGCTATGCGGACTGGCAAATCCCGCTCTTGACCCCTCGTCTCAACTACTCCTTTCCGATACCCAAAAGTATCACCGTTATTGTCATACTAAATAAGATACGACGTTTGGTGCAATCAAAGTATCTTCCGGGAATATCAATAAGAGTTGATCTCACGGTCAAAGGCGTAACGACTACGTTCTCCAAATCTGGGTATGTCCATCACATCGCTCTCTAGCGATATGACTCTCATTGCCGACCGGCACCATGCCCCATGACCGGGAAACCTCGATCATCAATCGCGCAACGAAACTAGTCTTAGTAGAGGCTACTAGGGACCTGGTTGTTTACGTATCACACCCGCATTAATGTTTCCGCTTAATACGGTTCTAGCATGACACAAAAACCTATTATGAACAAACGAGATATGATAAAGAATACACTTTATTAATTGCCTCTAGGGCATATCTCCTTCAGTCTCCCACTTGCACTAGAGTACAACTTAATCTAGATTACAACTTGGTAAAAGTTTAACACCCATAGATAACTGGTGCTGTTCATGCTTATCAAGCGGGAGAGCCTTTGTCAGCGGATCTGCCACATTCAGATCCGTATGCACTTTGCAAATCTTCACATCGCCTCCTTGTACGGACTGACGTATCACGTGGAAGCGTCGGAGAATGTGTTTGGCGGTGGAGTGAGACCTTGGCTCCTTGGCGTTCGCAATGGCACCCGTATTGTCGCAGAAGAGGATCACGGGGTCTTGCACGCTCGGGAACACTCCAAGTTCGATGACGAACTTCCTCAGCCACACAGCTTCATTGGCGGCCTCGCAGGCAGCAATGTACTCCGACTCCATTGTAGATTGTGCGACTATGGGTTGCTTCCCACTTCTCCAGCACACGGCGCCTCCATTCACCTTGAACACGTAACTTGTCTGTGACTTACAGTCATCGGGGTCTGAGCAGAAACTTGCATCTACGTAACCCGTTACGCCAAGTTCTTCATCGCAGCCACCATACACAAGGAACATTTCCTTTGTCTTATTGAGATACTTAAGAATGCTCTTAACAGCTACCCAATGCGGCATTCCAGGATTACTCTGGAACCGGCTTGTCAAACTTAGAGCTAATGCCACATCCGGTCTAGTACTCAACATTGCATACATGATCGATCCTTTGGCTGAAGCATAAGGATGTTTCGTCATTTCGGCCTTACCCAGTTCCGTCACCGGACACTGCGCCTTACGCAATATCTTATTCTTGATAACCGGCAGAGAACCCTTCTTTGCCTTCTCCATATGAAAACGCTTCAGTATTTTATCAAGATAAGTACTCTGACTTAGTGCTAATAGGCGCCTTGATCTATCACGATAGATTTTTATGCCTAAAACATACGCAGCTTCTACTAAGTCCTTCATGGAAAACTTACTGTTTAAATATTCCTTCACGCTATTCAGAAGTTCCACATCATTCCCTATTAGCAATATGTCGTCAACATACAGTGCTAAGAACACAACCGAGCTCCCACTCATTTTCTTGTAAATACAAGTCTCTTCCACATTCTGGATAAATCCAAAACCTTTGATTACCTCATCAAAGCGAAGATTCCAGCTCCGAGATGCCTGCTTCAATCCATAGATGGATCGCTGAAGCTTGCACACCTTGTTAGTACTTCCTGGATCGACAAAACCTTCCGGTTGTACCATGTACAACTCTTCCTCAATGTTTCCATTCAGGAAGGCCGTTTTGACGTCCATCTGCCAGATTTCATAATCATAGTAGGCAGCTAGCGCTAACAAAATCCGAATAGACTTAAGCATCGCTACCAGTGAAAAAGTTTCATCGTAGTCAATTCCATGAACTTGTCGGAAACCCTTTGCGACAAGCCGAGCTTTATAGACGGTCACATTACCATCAGCATCAGTCTTCTTCTTAAAGATCCACTTATTCTCGACGGCCTTGCGCCCTTCGGGAATATCCACCAAAGTCCACACTTTGTTATCATACATGGATCCTATTTCGGATTTCATGACTTCAAGCCATTTCTCGGACTCTAGACTCTCCATCGCCTCCTTGTAGTTCGTAGGTTCGTCTTGCTCGACTAGCATGACGGTGCAAACCATGTTGCCATACCATTCTGGTGGGATCCGAGATCTACCAGACCTACGAGGTAGAACATCTTCCTCGACAGTTTCTCCCACTCCTTCCACGGAGGACGTTTCCGGAATTGCTTCCGTTGCGCCACTCGGAATCTCGAGTTCAGGATCAACGATTTCATCGAGGTCTACCTTCCTCCCACTTACTCCTTTCGCGAGAAACTCCTTTTCTAGAAAGGCACCGGTCTTCGCGACAAAAGTTTTGCCCTCAGCTTGGTTGTAGAAGGTGTACCCAACGGTTTCCCGCGGATATCCTACAAAGACGACTTTTTCCGACTTCGGTTCGATTTTGTCGGGCTGTAGTTTCTTAACGTACGCCTCAGAACCCCAAACCTTCAGAAACGATAACTTAGGCTTTTGGCCATACCATAATTCATACGGCGTCGTTTCAACGGACTTGGACGGAGCCCTATTTAAAATGAATGCGGCTGTTTCTAACGCATAACCCCAGAAGGACACTGGCAGATCGGTAAGAGACATCATAGATCGGACACTATCAAGTAGAGTACGATTACGTCGCTCGGACACACCGTTACGCTGCGGCGTTCCGGCGGGCGTAAGTTGGGGCACTATGCCACAACTCTTCAGATGTGTGCCAAACTCAAAACTCAAGTACTCTCCACCGCGATCGGACCGGAGATGCTTGATTTTCCTATTAAGCTGATTCTCAACTTCACTCTGGAATTCTTTGAACTTTTCAAACGTTTCAGACTTGTGTTTCATCAAATAGATATAACCGTATCTACTCAAGTAATCAGTGAAGGTGACGAAGTAACGATAACCATTGCGTGTCGAAACGCTCATTGGTCCACACACATCTGTATGTATGATCCCCAACAAATCCGACGCCCGTTCAACGAAACCTTTGAACGGTGTCCTGGTCATTTTGCCCATGAGGCATGGTTCACATGTATCGAGGGATCCGAAATCCAACGAGTCCAAGAGTCCATCGGAGTGGAGTCGCTTCATGCGCTTTATATCAATATGACCAAGACGGCAATGCCACAAAAACATGGCGGTATCGTCACTACACTTAATTCGTTTGGCTTCTATGTTATGGATGTGAGTACTACGATCGAGATTCAACAAGAATAAACCGTTATTCTCGGGAGCATCAACATAAAAGATATCATTCATATAAATAGCACAATTGCTTGATACTGATTTAAATGAATAACCGTCTTGTAACAGGCAAGACCCACTTATAATGTTTACACTCAAGGATGGCACAAAATAACATTTATTTAAAACCAAAACTAATCCCGATGGTAGATGTAGAGGGAGCGTGCCGACAGCCACCACGTCGACTCTCGATCCGTTGCCGACGCGCATCGTCACCTCATCCTTCGACAACCGCCTTCTATTCCATAACTCCTCCTGAGAGTTACATATATGAGCAACAGAACCAGTATCAAATACCCACGTATTGCTCCGGGCGGATGTAAGGTACACATCTATAACATGTATATCAAATATACCTTGCTCTTTGTCGACCGTCTTGCCAGACTTCCTATCCTCCAGATACTTGGGGAAGTTGCGCTTCCAGTGACCCTTCCCCTTGCAGAAAAAACACTCCACGCTAGCTCTGGGACCAGACCTGTTAGTCCTGGGCTTGGCAGCCAACTTTGCCTCCCTCCGGGACTTCCAGCTCTGCTTTCCCTTGCCACCAGACTTCTTGAAATCAACGGTCTTGTTGACCATCAACAGCGTGTGCTCCTTCTTAATCTCTACCTCAGCAGTCTTGAGCATCACGAACACTTCACCCAGGGACTTAGCCATGCCCTGCATGTTGTAGTTCATGACGAAGCCTTTGTAGCTTGGTGGCAACGATTGCAACACCCTGTCAATCGCCAGCTCATCGGGAATCTTGCACTCCAGAGCATTCAGGCGTTGAACGTAGCCAGACATCTTGACTACATGCTCGCTCACACTGCTATGCTCTTCCATCTTGGCTGAGAAGAAAAGCTCAGAAGCCTCATATCTCTCAGCCTTAGCCTGCGGCGCAAAGACAGCCTTAAGATCCGAAATGATCTCAAAGGCGCTCATCTTCTCAAAGCGCTTCTGCAGGTCGGCTTCCATGGCGTAGAGCATGCCACTATGGACAAAGGCAGAATCCTCCGATCGGGTCTGGAAGACCTTCTTCTCATCCTCAGAGGCATCATCTGCAGGAGGGTCACCTATGGCGGCCTCAATGACGTAGGCCACCCTATGGGGAGTGAGGAGGATCCTCAGGTTGCGGAACCAGGCCATGAAGTTTGACCCATTGGTCTTAAGCTTTTCTTTCTCAAGGAACAGACCTAGGTTAAACGAGGGGCGAGACATCTACAATGGAATTTGCAACAACATAAGACTTTGTTCATAATAATTTTGAGTTATAGTATTTAGAAAATAACTAACATAACTCCCACTCAAACGAACATCCCTCCTGGTCGTTTAAGCGATTACACGACCCCCATCCATTGCACCACCCCTCATCATCAAAGCCGGCGGCACAACTTCAAGAGTAGACAAAATCGTCCGCCACACCAATTTTATGACTCGTGCTCGACCTTTCGGTATTCCTGTTCCGAGGCCATACCTCTGAGTATGCTAGGCTCGCCACCAAAGACCTCCACGCTGACGCTTGTGCAACATGGCTTACACCCACTGTATGCGAACGACGAGATGTGTGACACCCGATCATCACGGCCTGCCTCATAACGTAGAACTTTCTTGGTGGTGCGCGTTGGAGGGAGAACACTAGTGGTATTTTGAAGGGATCATCTTATTCAGCTACCGCCGTGTAACACACAATCACACAAAAATAAGATGTACACAAAACATCAAATGTAATGCAATGTGATATAGTCCATCGCGCCATGGTCTTCTTGACGCCCGCAGTTTATAAACAATTTAATAAACCTACCTTGACCATATCACATAGCCCCTGCAAAATAAAGTTAGACGCTTCTACTTTATCTTTTGCATATTTTACGTGGCTTGGGGCTTTCGTAAATAGAACCGCTTCATACCTACGAATCTTATGACCACAACAACGATCCAATAATTGCATGTTTAAGCATCCCTTTCGGGCCCTCCATTGAAAATGCGAAGACCAACTAAAGAGAGAGAAACTGTCACCCGCCAGCCACAGATACGGTACAAGCCGTATGTCAGTAGTGGAACCAGTCTCGCGTAAGCGTACGCGTAAAGTCGGTCCGGGCCGCTTCATCAACTCAATGCCGCTGGAATACACAAGTGCACGCTAGAGGGTAGCAAATAACAGGAACGGTGCCCCCGTGCAGAGCACGGGTTCTAACAGCGTACAGCTATATCTACGATAGATCGGCTCTGATACCACTGAAGGGGATCGTGTGCAGAAAACAAAAAATTTCCTACCGACGATATCCTAAAAGCATGCCAAGATCTATTCTATGCAGATATAGTAGTACGAACGGAGATCGAAATACATACCCTTGTAGACCGAAAGCGGGGATTACGTTCCCGCACAAACGTTGTCGATGAAGACCGACGAAGCCGACCTCAAGGTCGTGTAGAGGAAGCAGGCCTCCGAGTACCGCTAGCGCAGCACCTCGCAGGGAGTCGCACACGTACGGTGGAGACGACCCCTCCGAAGCTCCAGTCCAGGACGAGCAGCGGAAGACTTGGACCGGAACACCAGCAGCGCGGCAGCGGGCTATGGTGGAGGAGATCCCCTCTTCCTCAGCTCGGCGCGGCTCCGACTTGGAAACCACGAGATCGAGAGAGAAATCAGGAATTAATTGGTGAATTAAAAGGCTGGGGGTGCCCCTTCTTATATAGGCTCCCAGGGGGAGCAAACCTTGCCAGCCAGGCAATGTGGGACTATCCCCACATAGCCTGGTTCGGCCAAGGGAGTGCGCCGGCCCCCTTGGTGGACCCCATCTGGCCCACCTAGGCCGGCCTCCAAGCCCCCACCGAATTCCCCTTGGGAATTTTCCCCTCTTGGGCCTTCTTTCGTCCGGAAGGCCCATTTAGGGAAATCTGCCTTAATAAATTCAAAAATAAATGTATAAAATCATATTTGCATATTAATAACACTAATTAATATCAAACATAATATATATAATTATTCCTAGCTCCGAAAACTCTTTCGGCGCTGCCCGATCTCCATCGGACCTCTCCCGGGACGCTCCCGGTGATCTCCTTCCTTTCCGGTTGTCTTGTCGAAACCCCTTAAGTGTGTTACCCTAGCGGTTCGATATAATATTAGGTATGATCAAGACTCCTCAATGATCAACGACTAACTCGTAGGCCTGGACCCCATGAATTAATCCCTGAGATATAACGAATGACTTTCATCTATCAAACCTGAACGTAAAGTCTTAGACCTTTTGCCATAGCGATACTTAGCACGTCCGAGCGTCGTTCCATAGATATCTCCATACCTAATCCCGACCTCGTTACCGACGATGCTATCTTCTACTCGTTCATGATCTCATGTCTCCGTGACCTAGTCACATGCTTGCAAGCTCATTAGACATGATCTCACCGAGTGGGCCCGAGAGTATCTATCCTGCTATGCGGACTGGCAAATCTCGCTCTTGACCCCTCGTCTCAACTACTCCTTTCCGACACCCAAAAGCATCACCGTTATTGTCATACTAAATAAGATACGACGTTTGGTGCAATCAAAGTATCTTCCGGGAATATCAATAAGAGTTGATCTCACGGTCAAAGGCGTAACGACTACGTTCTCCAAATCTGGGTATGTCCATCACATCGCTCTCTAGCGATATGACTCTCATTGCCGACCGGCACCATGCCCCATGACCGGGAAACCTCGATCATCAATCGCGCAACGAAACTAGTCTTAGTAGAGGCTACTAGGGACCTGGTTGTTTACGTATCACACCCGCATTAATGTTTCCGCTTAATACGGTTCTAGCATGACACAAAAACCTATTATGAACAAACGAGATATGATAAAGAATACACTTTATTAATTGCCTCTAGGGCATATCTCCTTCAAGGGCTGCCCGCCATGGTGGCCTATGTTTCCGTTTCCTTGGGGAGAAGAAGAGAGAGGAGGAAGTGTTGGTGTGAGGAGAGGAGGGTTGCGCTGTGTCGGGTTTTAAAGGCGGCCTGAGGAGCAGGGTTGGGTGGCCTGCATTAACGCGGCCACCGCTTTGCCTGGCCGCGCATTGACGCCGACGCGACCAGACGCTGCGACTGCCAGCACGCGTCGCTTCTGTCTGCGCCATTGGAAGCGGCGCAGCGTTCTTGCTTCCGTCTGCAGGGCGCCGACTGCAACACTCGTCGCTTCGGTCTGCGCCCGCCAGGGGAATGGGACGCGTGATGCCACGGAAAGACAAGTAACAAGGGTAAAACTAAAGACCACTTGCGCACACGAAAGCGAGACGTGCTGGAGTCGTTTTTCAACATGGGCATCACCGGCAATTTTTGTTATTATACTTCTGTCGAACACCTTAAGTGCGCACTCTGGACGCGCTCAGAGCGTGCCCGGCGTGCTCTAGGCGCGCACAGGCGCACGTTTGTGTAAAATTTGGGCGCAAACTAAGCCTAGACCATTCTTAGTCACTCCTAAATGATACTTTCGTGAGTATTTTGAAATTATCATATTGCAATTGTCATTTGCACATTTGAGTTATGCAATATCACATGAGATCCATGCCCTTCTCATTTGAATGTATATAGACCATGGTTTTTAACTTGAGTCGTTAGTATATGACATAAGAAGACTATGTGCGTCGGTTTTTTAAGTTTTCGATAATTTTTGAATTTTTTATTGTTATGTTAAAATCGGTCAAACCTAAGTTTGACCAACATTTAAACAAGTTTAAAACATGAAAATGAAAAACTAAGCATGGATCCTTCTTAGTCACTCCAAAATGAAGCTTTAGTGAGGTTTTTGAAAATTTCATGTTGCAATTCCGAAACCACTTCTCTCCAACCTTAGACCTCATAGTTTGAGTTATGCGATATCACTTGAGATCCATGCCATTCTCCTTTTGAATGTATGTAGACCATGTTTTTCAACTTGAGTCGTTAGTATATGGCATAAGACGACTATGTGCGCAGGATTTTTCATTTTTTTTTGATATTTTTTGAATATTTGAAGCTGATTTCCTATACAAGGAATCTACAGCCGCCCGATTTCCTCTACAAGGAATCTGCGGCCGTCTGATCTCCTCTAGAAGGAATCTACAGGCAGACTCTGGGCGATCCGCGAGAAGCTCATTATGCAATCTGATTGGATGCGCACGTATGTAACATCCCAAATTTCACAAAAATTTAAAACTTTCAAATTGCATTCATACCATGCATCTTTTCATTGCATTTGCACCTTTGTTATCAAATTCTAAAAGAATTGAAAATTTGGACTTTTAAAATGTTGCAAAGTGCTTCCAAATAGTTACTTTGTTAAAGAATATTTTTTCAAGAATTTACATTCTTATTTGAGTTCATTTGGAGTTGTAAAACAAAAGTTATGAAATATTTCAGAAAAGGAATAATAATAAAAAAAAAATAAAAAAAGAGAACTGGCCGAGCCGACACTGCGGCCCATTTCTTTCTCTCCCGCGCGCGCAGCTCGCCTTGGCCCAGCAGCGGCCCAACTCCATTTCCGCCCGCGCCGCGCGCCCTCTCTCTCTGTCACGTGGGGCCCACAGCTGACAAGCCGTATCATCCCCAACCTCCGGCAGAGGATTTCTCGGCTCCGAACTGATCTCAAACTCGAGATCGATTCGGTGGTTTAAGCGATCCTTATCCCGTGCCCGAGCACCCCATAAATACCCAGCCCTTCTGCCTCTCTCCGCACCCCAAACCCGAGCTCAAACCGCCCCCAGGCTGTCCACAAACACCGCCGCCGTCCGTCCATTGCCGCCGCCGTCTTCTTCAGTTTACGGCGAGTACAGATCGCCTCGGGCCACTCTCCGCTTCCTTGCTTCTTATTTTCTCCTTGCGCATCTTCCTGACTTGGTCCCGTATTTGTTGGTGCACCAGAACGAGCGATTCATCCCCGGCCGAAGCTCACCGCCGACAACAACTACTCCGGCGAGCAATCGGAGAAGGACCGAGACGCTCCGACCTCCGCCACCTCGCCATAGACATCGCATCGTCCCCCTGCACGTCGTGGTATGAACCATTCGTTCCATAGCTTCTTGGATCTTGTAGAACGTGCGCTGCCGTCCGAGTCGCCGCCACGGGCACGTCGCCGGCGAGGTTTCCGGTATTCTAGCGCCGCTCGCGTAGGGGCATTAGATCTGGACCGTTAGATCTCCATCCAACGATCCGCTTTGTTTCACTTACCCGAACCGGTACTAGCCAATGGGAGGAAGCCACATCATGCCTCGTCAGCGCCTCGTCAGATCCAGTCAGCGCCCAGTCAATGCCTCGTCAGCTGCCACGTGGAAAATGAATTTCTTATTTAGATTTAATTGGCAGTTTTGCAGAAAAGCCCCTGCCATTTAGATCTGGCATAACTTTTTAACCACTTATCCAAATTTAACAAACTTTACATTTTTGGAAAGCCCTCAACATGTAGAATATTGTAGATCTGCCAAAATTCAAATTTGACTAAGTTTAAAATATTC
This sequence comes from Poa annua, assembly GCA_026929855.1. Lineage (NCBI taxonomy): Eukaryota > Viridiplantae > Streptophyta > Magnoliopsida > Poales > Poaceae > Poa > Poa annua. The sequence continues at coordinate 26,297,066 of CM049428.1, read as the reverse complement.
AAATTTCAAATGATAGATTTGAGTATTTTTGTAATAACTTTAAATCTGTAAATTCAAAAATTGCAAATAAAATTGTTTAGAGACTCTGGAATAATTGCAAATTGATGCCACTGTTATAAAAATATTTTTGAGTAATATTTGGATAAATTCATGGTTTTATATTTAAATTGAATAGTTTGAATATTTTCAACATAACTTCTAATATAAACATTATTCTTGAATAAATCCAATTGCTATGAATTTATTTAAATCCCCTCTGTTATTTAATACTAATTATAAAATTTTGTTATAAAAATTTAAATCACATAAAACTTTAATCTTATAATTATTTCTTTATTATATTTTGTGAAAATAGAAATTAATTAAATTGCAATTATAGCTTTATGCATACTTTATAAATATCACAAAAAAATTAGTACTATGTTCCTTGTGATTTAAAATTGCATTTCATGCATAGCATATTTTAGTTGTAATTATATTTCCATAAGAAAACTCCATCCCCATTTTCTCTAAGTTAGGATTATTTCCAACTTAGTATTTTGGTAAAAGTGCTATGCACTAGACACTTAGGATTTTCAACATGAAGCCAAAAGAGCAATGATGGACTTAGAAGAAAACAGACTCTGTAAGCATCACAAGATGTCAAGCACTTAGAAGAAAAGTGAGAAGAAGTTCAAGAAGGCCAACCTCCATTCTATTCTCTAAGCCTTTCTCTCTATCCTTTGTTCTTCTCTGAGACTTCATGAAGACTAATAAAATCCAAGACCAGCCCAAGTGATGCAAAAATCAACAAGTCTGAAGATTATTCAAGTCTACCAAGAATTCAATCAAGACATCACTAAGGAGAATACTACAAGTCTGGAGATGAAACCTGGAAGATAATCAACATCATTTTCTTCTATCTTTCCTAATCTTGACTTAAAACAATTTTGATCATGTTATTACCATCTTGGAGTTTGTTGGATCCTAGCGGCATAGTGAGATGAAGCGGCCTGGAAACTAACCTTACATGTCCACGTACATGAGACCTGTTCCACAACTTAAGTGGCTGGCCGGGTGTCTGTCTCTCTCACTATAGTGAATATCCAATTTATAAAGAGCTGTTGATAATTGCCGATCACCTTAAAGAATAGACTTAGTATTTTCTCTAAGTATTTTGCACATCATGCATATCATATTTTTGTATTGTTATTTGGGTTTGTATGTTTATGTGTGTTTTGTTTGATGTGTTAGAAATTTCGGAGGGAAACGACAACTGTTGCAGCTGCTGTTGCTATTCTTCTTGTTGCCAAGGCAAGTGGCACACCTCATAAAATTCCTAAGTATTTTCTATGCATAACTTAGTTATTTTCCAATGCATGAGTAGAGCTTAGTAGATTTGCTATGCAAGACTTTAGAATTCCCTATTCCATTGTGTCTAGGTACCTATGAGATGACTTAGTAGAATTTTGATGCTATGCAATTGATGAAAGGATTTACAAAATCTTCAGTGGCTACTCAGGACCATGTCTATGAGGGTTTTCACCTGAGATAGTCTTTACTATACTTAGGATCATAGTATGTGGGGGTTTTCACCTGTGGGTGCACATCACTAATTTAATGAATCATCTGGGTGGATTGGTTGTTTGGTTTATGTTGAGTGGCTACTCAGGACCATGTCCATGAGGGTTTTCACCTAAGATAGTTTCTACTATACTTAGGATCATGAACGTGGGGGTTTTCACCTGAGAGCACACTCGTGGAAGGCCACCCAGGAACAAAGGGATGTGAGGAATAAATGGGGAAGCTTGTGAAGGACGCAAGGAGAGTATTCCAAGTAAAGACTACAGCTTATCAAGGAACATGGAGGAATCCCAACATTCTAATTTCTTAATAAAATTTTGATAAGTAAACAACAGTGGACTACTCAGGACCATGTTCATGGGGGTTTTCACCTAAGATAGTTTCTACTATACTTAGGACCATTGAATGGGGGGTTTTCACCTGAGAGTGCACCTAAGGACGAGATATCTTTTGGTCCACTGGAACTTGCCAGTGTTGCCAACTATGATGTTGAAATTGTTTTTATAAAGTGATAGGATAAAATTTGCTTTATGCAAAATAGCCTTGAACTCCACCGGCCAAATATGCATACAGGCTTTAGAGTTATTTCCATTGAGTGTCCACCATAGTGTCACTTGCCAGACTCCATTTTAATGGAATCTGACCCACTCTGTTGCAAATCATTGTTTGTTGCAGAAATATCTGACGAAGAGTAAGGAATACGTTTTGGGGTTTCGAGTCTGCACCAACATGTTTTCGCCTGTGGCGTATCATGAAGATGGAGGCTCATTGATGATTTATTTCCGCTGCTTTAGTGTTTTGAGCTAGCTTTAAGCTATGCAAAGATGTATCGAACTATTTATTTTACCAAGTATGGATTATTCATGTAATATTGATACAATGTTGTGATATTCATCGTAAACTGTGTGTGCAAATGAATCGATCCAGGGATTTGCACTATACACAGGTACCTGCCATATTTTTAAAGTGCAGGTACACTACAACGTAGGACAAGGGTTGTACACCCGCTAACGAGTGGACCACGGTGGACCCAACGGGGATTTTGGCTCGTCCACCCCCATTTGCCTCAGTGACAAAAAATGGGTATTTTGGCACACCAAATGCGGATAGCCATGACCTTACTCAAATCTAGCACTCGCTAAAAAATGTGTTTCGAATGAGCTCGAAAGGTAGGGTAAACGATCTCATTTCTGAGCAAAAACGGTGGACTCGCCAAAAAATGTGTTCCAAATGAGATCCAAATGCAGGGTGGTGGACTCGCTTAAAAATGTGTTTCAAATGAGCTCGAAAGGTAGGGTAAACGGCCTGAGCAAAAATGGTGGACTCACCAAAAAATGTGTTTCAAATGAGCTCCAAAGGTAGGGTGGTGGACTCGCTAAAAAATGTGTTTCAAATGAGTTCGAAAGGTAGGGTAAACGGGCTCATTTCTAAGCAAAAATGATGGACTCGACCAAAAATGTGTTTCAAATGAGCTCCAAAGGTATGGTGGTGGACTCGCTAAAAAATGTGTTTCAAATGAGCTCGAAAGGTAGGGTAAACGGACTCATTTCTAAGAAAAAATGGTGGACTCGCCGAAAAATGTGTTTCAAATGAGCTCCAAAGGTAGGGTGGTGGACTCGCTAAAAAATGTGTTTTAAATGAGCTCGAAAGGTAGGGTAAACGGCATCATTTCTAATCAAAAATGGTGGACTCACCGAAAAATATCTCTCAAATGAGTTCGAAAGGTAGGGTGGTGGACTTGCTTAAAAATGTGTTTCGAATGAGCTCAAAAGGCAGGGTAAACGACCTCATTTCTAAGCTCGCTTAAAAATGTGTTTCAAATGAGATCAAAAGGTAGGGTAAACGGCCTCATTTTCTAAGAAAAAATGGTGGACCCGCTGAAAAATGTGTTTCAAATGAGCTCGAAAGGTAGGGTGGTGGACTTGCTTAAAAATGTGTTTCAAATGAGCTCGAAAGGTAGGGTAAATGGCCTCATTTCTAAGCCAAAATGGTGGACTCGCCGAAAAATGTGTTTCAAATGAGCTTCAAAGGTAGGTTGGTGGTCTAGCTTAAAAATGTGTTTCAAATGAGCTCCAAAGATAGGGTAAACGGCCCCATTTCTGAGCAAAAATGGTGGACTCGCTTCAAAGGTGACTTATAAACCGGGATGGAGGGAGTACTAGCTATAGCAGAACGAGCGGCACGTATACGTTCATGTTAGGGTTGCCTTCATGTTTATTCGTTCTAGCATGAAAGCAAGAATCTGAAGCAAATCAATTTTTACGAGTCGTACGATGAGAATATGAGACACATATGTCTGAGAGCCTTCCAGTTCGTGAGCATTTAATACGTGTGCACTGAATACGTGTGTGGCATGTCGTAGTCCACCATGCCGTCTATGTAGCGTGCACGGATAGGCATGGCCATTGAAATGAAAACTTTTGTTATTAGATGGTTCTGCTTCGCTAGCCACTCCACCCTCTCCTCTGGCTTCATCTCCTGCATGTCGTGCATATTTCCTCAGGCGAGTAGAGCTCCGAGTCCGGCATCGGCGATGGCTTGCTCCACCACATTTTCAAGGGAGGGAGGGGACAGAGAGGTAGAGAAAATGGAGTTTCTACGGTGAGGGCGGCCCCCTTTTATTAGCCGCGGCGGGGAGGGCGGGCAAATCCTAACCGACCCACGCTGACCCCACACCGACCCCACGCGCACCCCACGTGACGTCCCCACCAGTCAGACTAGTGCAACAACCCCACCAGTCAGACTAGTGCCCGACCCCACGCGCCGCCCCCAGGAAATCACAACCGAGCCGACAAATGAGCCGAGCCGCGCCAGGCCGACCCCACCAGTCAGGCCATATGCGGGTCAAAGAAGGTTGACCAGAGGGAGACGAGCGTTTGGGCGATATGCGAGCAAACCAGGGCACAGAACAGAGAAACAGCGCGGGTAGGGCGCAGACCGATAAAACTCAGCGAACCATGGCACAAAACCAATTGACCCTAGATTTTGTATCCTAAATGGGAGATGAAGCGATGGCGGCTCCCTGAAGATGGAATAAGATCCTTCCCGATTAGCCTCATTTTGCCGTTTGTTCGGTCGATGTTTGTCTTCAGTGGATTTGTTTGGACATGGTCTTTCTTCGTCTTGGTTCGTGGTTCTACAATCATTCATATATACGGGTCTGATGCGCTCCTATGAGATCATACATAAACCAGAGGTGTATAATCCCAGTTGCATGATGGTTCCTCTAGCTATGTTACGGAAATTTGGGATTGTAAAAAGTTGAAGGCTAAATCTTCTCAACATCATTTTTACATCGCAACAGTGACTAATGGTAGTATCTGGCTTCTGAGACAGCGATTAGGATCCTTCTCAAGATTTTGATTTGTCGATCTCATCTGTGCTCCTCTGTTTGTGTACATGGCAACAATGAGTAATGCAACTTTAGTTTATATTGTACAATATAAAATGGTCTTTGTAGGATAATTCTTATACAAAGAAAGCCAACTATGGCTGCTCAACATCATTCTCATCTCCCCGCTTTGTCACCGATGTCAATCACAAACATGCCCCTGTTGATTTCCATCCTTGCGACTCTACACTCGCTCAGCGCTGTCACTTCATTGGTCATTAATACGTCTCCAACGTATCCATAATTTCTTATGTTCCATGCTATGTTATATCATGTTACAACATGTTTTATATGCATTTTATATAGTCTTATGCATTTTCTGAGACTAACCTATTAACAAGATGCCACAGTGCCAGTTCTCTGTTTTCTGCTGTTTCTGGTTTCTGAAAATCACTTAAGGAAATATTCACCAAATTGGAAATCAAACAGCCTGGAATTATTTTTGGAATATTTGAGTCACGAGAAACCGAAGACGAGACGAAGAGGGGCCGCGAGGCGCCCACACCACCTCGTGGCGCGGGCCCAAGCCTGGCCGTGTCGGGAGGTGACGTGGCGCCCTCGGGCGCCCACCGACCTAGGTCTTTCGCCCATAAATACCTCCCTGGCCTAAAAACTTCATACGGTTAACCATTTTATCCTCCACGGGTCCAGAGCGCCGCCGCCATCAAAGACAAGATTCGGGGGACAAAACTCTCGTTCCGGCACCCTGCTGGGACGGGGAATTTCCCCCGAAGCCATCTCCATCGACTCCACCATCATCTCCATCGCCGTTGCTGACTCCTACGATAAGGAGTGAGTAGTTCTCCCCCGGGGCTGTGGGGTCTACGGAAGCCATGTGGTTTATCTCTCTCTCCCATGATGTGATCTTTTATGTGATCATGAGCTTTGTAATCTATTTGAATATGTGATGCTACTCTTTATCTATTATGCACTCTAGAGGTTAATTTAATATGAACTTCGGGGTTATTCACGTGTGTAACGGTGACCATGTGTGCACCGTGTGTGATTCCCTTTATGGCATTGTTGGTGTTAGTTTACTCTGACTTTGAGGGCGCTCTTGTAGCCCTACACAATGAATGATGTTTGTTATCCAACATGAGAGTGTTTGATAGTAGTCTTAATTTATTTAACTTTGATCTCATTGTTGAGAATGTCCACAAGTGAAAGTAGAATCCCTAGACCTTGTTTCCACTTGTTTCCAAGCATCAAAACACCGTTTCCAACAAGTTCTGCTACATGTTTGCTTGCTGCCATTTTTATTACAGATTGCAATTACTACTTATAATCATCCATATTAATTGTATTTCATTATATCTTCGCATAACTAGTGCACCTATACATCTGACAAGTGTATTGGGTGTGTTGGGGACACAAGAGACTTCTTGTATCTTAATTGCAGGGTTGCTTGAGAGGAATATCTTTGACCTCTACCTCACTGAGTTCGATATACCTTGGGTGATCCACTTAAGGGAAACTTGCTGCTGTTCTACAAATCTCTGCTCTTGGAGGCCCAACACTGTCTACAAGAATAGAAGCGTGCGTAGACACCAAGCTATTTTCGGGCGCCTTTGCCAGGGAGGTGAGCGCTTGAAGGTATCTCCTTTAGATTCTGGAGTTATTACTTTTTTTCATATTTTTATTTTCACTAGTTAGGCTAATGGAAAACAACAACAAAATTAGAGATCTCTATGAAATTTATATTACATTAGGACATGATACTTTTGAAGAGAAAACTAAAAAAACCTATGGAAGTTTGTTTGCATAATAGTGGTAGTAATGTTATTAGTATAAATTCTCTGGACACTATTATTGCTAAGGCTATGGAAAAGTCTAAGCTTGGGGAAGTTGGTTTTGATGAGCATGCTATTTTTAGTCCCCCAAGCACGGAGGAGAAAATTTTCTTTGATGATACCTTTCCTCCAATATATGATAAGTATGATCATTGTGATATTTTCGGTCCACCTACTGTTGAGGATATATTTTATGTTGATTATTATATGCCTCCTATATTTGATAATTATGGTGAGGAGAATAATAATGATAGCTATTTTGTTGAATTTGCTCCCACTACAATTAATAAGAATGACTATGCTTTTGTGGGGAGTATTAATTCTTTTATGCATATGGCTAATGATAAGAATGTTTTATGTCATAGTTATATTGTTAATTTTATTCACGATGCTACTAATGAACTTATTAATGATAATGAGGAATGTTGCTTAACATTCTATATGATAATGCTTTAGATGATGATCATATTCTTATTGATAATCCTCTATGTTTAAAAGTTGAGGATAAAAATGATATAATTGAGTACAACATGTGAGTCCTACTTTATTCTTGAATTCTCCTAATTACACTATGGAGGAGAAAATTGATTATGTTGAGAAATACTTATGTGGTTTGTAATTGTCTCTAGTTGCAAATCTTTGTTGCAACCATGATCTTAAACTTGATGTTGATCTTAGTAACTATTTTGAAAGAGGGAAGCATGCTAATGAATTCCAAAATAAATTTAACGATCATCTTTATGTGCCTATGTTATCTAAGTTGTATTATTCTTGTGGTTATATGATTGAATTTATTTCTACTACTGAAAGTTATTGTGAGAGAGGGAAACATGGTTTTATGTATAGCAACAATATTAAGTTTACCTCTTTATGTTGAAAGTTTTAAAGTTGCACTTGTTTTGCTCTCCTATGTTTGTTGCTTTGGCCTTTCATGACTTGTTTCTTTACAACATTATTTTTCATAGGAAGTGGGTTAGACTTAAATATGTTTGATGTTTACCTCTTGATGCTCTCTTTAGTTTTTCAACTCTCATTTTTATGAGAGCATCATAAAAATCACAATGCATATCTTAATGGCTATAAAGAATTAGCTTATGGGAGACAACCCACTTTTATTTCCTGTTATTTTTATTTATTTGTTTCAATAACTTGTCCTACCTCTGTAGCCTCCTTTGTATTTTATTTTATTGCAATGTTGTGTCAAGTTAAGCCTCTAGTTGAAAGTTGATGCTAAATTTCAATTCCTGCGCATAAACAGATTTTTTCTGTTCACCATTAAATTCATATCAATTCACTGGAACGTCAGAAAAATCTGCCCTTATTTGCGCATAATCCTAAAATATATATGCAACTTTAATTAGTTTTGAGTTTTTTTATCTGAGCAAGTTAAGCGTCTCAAAAAAAATCGTCTTTACAGATTGTTCTGTTTTTGACAGATTCTGCCATTTATTTTGCAATGCTTCTTTTGCTATTTTGATTGGATCTTTTTATCCTATGAAGTATTAGTGACTGTAGCTAATGTCCAGTAGCATTAGTAGCAATTGTGTTCCTACATAATATCATAATTTTTATGCACAAACCCTCTAATGAAGTTACTCTAAGTTTGGTGTGGAGTAAGTTTTTAAGGATCAAGAGAGAAGGATAATATAATGTGATCAAGAGGTAGTAACGCCAAAGCTTGGGGATTCCCCGGTGGTTCACCCCCAATATATTTCGAGAAGACTCAAGCGTCAAACCTTGGTGATGCCCAAGGCATCCCCTTCTTCATCAACAAACTATCAGGTCCTTTCTCGTGAAACTATATTTTAATTCCATCACATCTTATGTGCTTGCTTGAAGCGTCTGTTTGTTTTTGTTTTTATTTTTATTTTTGTTATTTTCATTCTCTGAATAAAATGGATCCTAACAGTTTTTTGTGTGGGAGAGAGACACGCTCCGCTTTTTCATATGAATACTCGTATTCTTCACTTATATTCGTTGAGTATTCTTTTCATGTTATTGTTTGCTTTCTACCTCTAGTTTTTCATGCATCTCTTGCTAGAGCTGTTAGCTTTGTTACATCATACTCTCATATCTCATTGTTTAATTACTTGGAGAGTTTATCTTTTAAATAAGTTGATTGGTGTTTGGTTGAGAACAGAAAATGCTAAATGTGGTAGATGGTATAACTAAATGATACATAATCTTGTATATCATTAAATTGTGTCACTTGAATCATTGATGTTGTTTGAGATATTAATTTCCTTAATGGTAAACATGATGGTTTAGTAAAGTGGAATGATTAATGGTTGGTCTAGAAAAACTTGAAAGTTGTGCCACACTTTTTCCAGTTGATTGCATAATGGTATATGACTTCTATTTGCCTAAAGCAACCGTAATGACTTTATATTATGTGTTACGGTCTGGGAAGCCAACGGTGACTTTGTCATTCGCCACGATCCATCTAGGAGTAATTTTTATTATGCGTTGTATGATCATTTTTTTATTTGGAATCTTTTTACTTGTGAGTTCTAAAACTGTGGTTTTTATGGCACTTTCACCACCATATTGCTAGCCTCTTCGGTACTTTGCATTGCCCTTTCTCACATTGAGAGTTGGTGCATTTTTCGCAGGTACATCCAAACTCGCGGGAGATCTTCATCTTGTTCTCCTACACATAAGCCAAATATCTTACTCAAAACATCCACCATACCTACCTACTACAGCATTTTCATAGTTGTTCCGAGATATATTGCCATGCAACATCCATCTTACATTACATGACTTGTTGTCATTCATTACTTATTTATTGCTTTGCGTGTTTCTATAAAGCTGATGTGTGGTTTACCCATGTTACGCTAGATCACTGCATAACCTGCTACACTGGCAGAGATATCATTGTCATATGTATTCTTATGGCACATTCATATTAGTTACTTATATCATCAGTATGTTGTTTTATCATCATTAGTGTGTTGTCATACATCATATATCATATTAGGATGCTTTCCCCTAAAAGTGAAAAGAGCCATGGAGGCCATCAAAAAGAGAAACAGAAAATGAAAAAATATAGAAAAAAGAGAAAAATAAATAAAAAAGGGGGCATCATTACTATTCTTTATCACACACTTGTGCTCATGTTATAGCAGCATATCATTTATAGTCATCACTTGTGCTCATGTTATAGCACCATATCATTTGTTATCATCATTTGTGCTCATGTTTAGCACGTTTACTCCATATGAGAGAGTTTTCATGTCTTAGTTGCATAACTATGTGGGGAACTTTACACTATAGAACTTGGCTTGTATATTCTAATGATGAGCCTCCTCAAAAGTGCTCTAGATCTTCGTGAGATGAAAGTTGGATGCGTCCCACTAGTTCCATTGGAGAGCTTTCATATACTTATAGCTCCACGTGCATCCGTTGTATGGCAATCACTACTCCTTGCATAGCTTCGATTGTATGACTTTCTCTTGTCTAATGATCATCTTCAGCTTTGTGAGCTTTCTTCCGTTGGCCTTCCAAAACTCGGTTAACATTCTCTTAGCCATAACATCCTGGTGCCAGGAACCAACGTCGAACGCTTGCTTATGATCATCTGCAACTTTGTGAGCCTTTCTTCCGTTGGCCTTCCCAAACTCCGTTAACATTCTCTTAGCCATAACATCCTGGTGCCAGGAACCAACGTCGAACGCTTGCTTGTTTCTTTTAAACAAATAATATATTGATTTTCTACGTGCATATTAATATTGCTTGACTTGATCCTTTCATTAAGTTGTCATGTTTGTTGGAAGCATTAGATGATTATATTGTTGTGCTTGAAGCTTAAATCATCTCTAATATCTAGTTTGCACGGTTGATTGCTATCTAGTACTATATCATTGAAAGCTTTGCTTGCTTCACCTACATTTTTATCATTACTCGTTTGATATCAATATAAATTACAACTCTTATTCATTTGATCTCAGTTTACATGCCTTACATTATTATATGATCAAGATTGTGTTTAAGCATGTCACTTCAGAAATTATTCTTCTTTTATCGTTCTTACCTACTCGGGACGAGTAGAACTAATCTTGGGGATGTTGATACGTCTACAATGTATCCATAATTTCTTATGTTTCATGATATGTTATATCATGTTATTACATGTTTTATATGCATTTTATATAGTTTTATGCATTTTCTGGGACTAACCTATTAACAAGATGTCACAGTGCCAGCTCCCTGTTTTCTGATGTTTTTGGTTTCAGGAAATCACTTAAGGAAATATTGGCCAAATTGAAAATAAAACAACCTGGAATTATTTTTGGAATATTTGCGTCACGAGGAACCGAAGACGAGATGAAGAGGGGCCGCGACGCGCCCACACCACCTCGTGGCGCGGGCCCAAGTCTAGCCACGCCGTGAGGTGATGTGGCGCCCTCGGGCACGCACCGACCTAGGTCTTTCGCCCATAAATACCTCCCAGATCTACAAACTTCATACGGTTAATCATTTTTTCCTCCACGGGTCCAGAGCGCCGCCGCCATCGAAGACAAGATTCGGGGGACATAACTCTTTGTTCCGGCACCCTGTCGGGACGTGGAATTGCCCCCGGAGCCATCTCCATCGACTCCACCATCATCTCCATCATCGTTGTTGACTCCTACGATGAGGAGTGAGTAGTTCTCCCCCGGGGCTACGGGATCTACGGAAGCCATGTGGTTTATCTCTCTCTCCCATGATGTGATATTTTATGTGATCATGAGCTTTGTAATCTAGTTGAATATGTGATGCTACTCTTTATCTATTATGCACTCTAGAGGTTACTTTAATATGAACTCCGGGGTTATTCACGTGTGTAACGGTGACAGTGTGTGCATCGTGTGTGATTCCCTTTATGACATTGTTGGTGTTAGTTTACTCTAACTTTGAGGTTGCTCTTGTAGCCCTATACAATGAATGGTGTTTGTTATCCAACATGAGAGTGTTTGATAGTAGTGTTAATTTATTTAACTTTGATGTCATTGTTGAGAATGTCCACTGTGAAAGTAGGATCCCTAGGGCTTGTTTCCAAGCATCAAAACACCGTTTCCAACAAGTTCTGCTACATGTTTACTTGCTGCCGTTTTTATTACTGATTGTAATTACTACTTATAATCATCCATATTACTTGTATTTCACTATCTCTTCACATAACTAGTGCACCTATACATCTGACAAGTGTATTGGGTTTGTTTAGGGCACAAGAGACTTCTCGTATCTTAATTGCAGGGTTGCTTGAGAGGAATATCTTTGACCTCTAACTCCCTGAGTTCAATATACCTTGGGTGATCCACTTAAGGGAAACTTGTTGCTGTTCTACAAACCTCTGCTTTTGGGGGCTTAACACTGTCTATAAGAATAGAAGTGTGCGTATACATCAGTCATCTTGTCTCTTACGACTCTACACTGGCTCCATCCTTGATCTCGTCACTTCATTCAATTTGAAAAGAAAAGTAAATATGTATAAAACTGAAACAACACAAGTTCATCTGCTAACTCTTCCATCAGGAGAGAATCCTAAAGTGCGTTAGAAATGTCACTTTTCACAATACTGTCCATGATACATAAAAAATCATTTCTTTGATTCTTAGTACACTATAGTTGTAATCAGACGGTTCTAACAGTTAGCAATGGAGCAAAAATATTATCTTGACAATGTAGAGAGTTGAGCAAATTCTCATGGTTCGTAAACAAACATTTGCTAATAGAAATTACTTCATACAACCATGGAGACTGAAAGTTGCAGATAAAAAATTAAGAAAGTATATTGTAAATACAACAGACCATCCTTGTAAACACAATCGCAATAGAGATCATGAGGTGGCAGCCAGGTCCCCTACCCTTGCAAAAAAGAGCTGGCACATTGGATTATGGATGAGCACCACAATAGGGAATACAAACGCCTTATAGTGGAGTCTGTCCTGCAACTTGTCAAGAAGAGCAAAGATCGACGGTGAGTTACAGCCATGCATTCCAGTGGGGCATGAGAACTCATACTCATCAAATTTGGGCTTCACCGGCTCGAGGGTGATCACTAAAGGTAGAGCAATCTGTTTACACATGATAGGATTGACGAGATGCATCTCAGATCTCTCATCAACGGTAACTAGCCAGAGATGAGAGAGCCCGATCAAACACCTAGTGCAGATAGGTGGCTCCGGGAGAGTTAACTTTGTACGATCTCTTCCAGTGAGGCTGTAGAGAGCAAGCAACACTATCACCAGCAGATTCAAAGTATACAGGAGGCACTCTGCGCCAGTTTATACCGCCCAAGGCTTTGTAGGCTGGTGTACAGTAATCGCAAGGAAAGGGCAGACGGTGCCGGGTCAGGGATCTCAAAGCCAGCAAGGATGCCCAATCAAGACTCGGGCAATGTGTCCACGACAATGGTGGATGAACGTATTTGCAGAGTTTCTCTAGTGGACGGGGAGTGAAGCCTAGCAGATTGGGAACAACTTTGAATATTAGGGAGCACAGGTGGGTTCGTTGTCTAGATAGTCTGCCTAAGCTCATCATCGAGGCTACATAACTCCATGGGGGCAGGGTATCTCTGCAAAGACGAGGAGAACTTGGGCCAAACATACTTGGATAGAACACACAGACGAAATACTTTTATATATCACCTACCAAGGCCACAATCCTGGTTCGAATATGAGAACCAGATGATCCGAGTCCAGGAAAGATCCGGACTTGCTTTTGCAGGAATTCAGCCGAGTCCCACTGGGTTCCTTCCCTAAAATTTCCCCCTGGCAAGCTAGAGGTAGATGTAGAGTTAGAGCACTAATCGGCGCATGCGAGAACCAATCCGCTAGGGAGAGAGGGGGGAGGAGCTATAAAACCGATAAACCAGAAAAAGATGGATTGTTTTGCGAAAGAATCTTTGGACCCATAAAAAGCGGAATTTACGCTTGTGGCAATTCCCGAGCGAGCGGAGCTGAAAACGAAGACGAAAGACTGGCGACGGGCACGTCTACGAGCTGGGAGGAACAAGCCAGCTTCTTGCCACGCGCCGCTGTTCTCCGGCAGCTGTGGCGGTGGGTGGAGGCTAAGAGTGGTGGAACGACGGGAGGAGTTTTCTTGTCAAAACCTTCATATTGGACATTTAGCTAGTGGGTCGGGACATCATTGGTGTGCCAAAATTTATGTGGCATTATGCCTAGGTGTCGGTTAATCATGCCTAGGTGTCGTTTACTTATTCTTGTGGGTAAATAAATACGCATTTGTCTTAAGAACCTTAATTTTCATAGCATACACCTTGTAGAGAACACGTAAATTATAAACTAAACAAGTGACACTATCACCAAAACCATGATAAACTTTAAAATAACATCAGGTAAATAATATTTAGGAAAAGCGACAACAAGGGAAATAGGGAAGAACACAACAGAGTTGAAGGAATGATGACTACATCCTGCTTACATGCAGCGCCACCGGAGTACCGTTGTCATCCCAAAACTGAAGAAAATATAAACATATTAAGCAGCATGAACAGATGAAAGGTTTAACTAACAACCACATACTGAAAGGATCGGTATGACACCTAGAGGGGGGGTGAATAGGTGTTAGTTCAAATTTTAGTTCTTTTTCAAATTAGGCTTGACACGAAAGGTAAATTCTCTAGATATGCAATTACGGTTTATTTACCTATATGACAAGCTAGCAACTAAGCAAGATACAATAGTAAAGGCGGTAAACAAGGATAGAAGTAACCGAAGTGAAAGCACGAGACAACAAGGATGTATTCCCGAGTTCCTCACTTAAATAGGAGTATGTCTCGTTGGAGAGGTGTGAACAAACACAATGGTTCAACGGCCACAAAGGCCTCACCCAAATCTCCGGTGAACCGCACCACAAAGGTTTGGTCCACTTTCCACTATCGGAATCCTTCGAGGCTGAATCTAGAGCCTTTACAACAATGATTCGGGGCACGACCCACAAAGGGCTTGGGGGCTCCCGAACAGATACAGTCTGTCACAAAGATAATATGTAAGTACAACAATGGGCTAGGCTTTCCTAGTGGAAACCTGAGCAAATGTGTAACGCCCCGGGATTTATCCCAATTTTTTTTGTTTTTTTAGCTTTTTATGTTTTTCTTTTGTGCATCTTCATGTCATCATATCATTATGCTTTTGTCAATTCATTTTTATTTATTGTATTTAAACTTAAACCCCCTTTTAATTCAATTCCCACAAGTTATTTTGAAATGCTTTCCAAATTAATAAAATGGGCAATTCAAATATTTTGCAAATATTATAAAAACTAATTTATTAAATTGCCTATCTAAAACAAAAATTATTTTATCAAGTTTCTTTATACAAATTATTTTTCTATTTTGTTTTAAATGAAAAAAACAGAAAAGAAAAAACAAAAGAAATAAAAATTTCAGAGAAGGAAATAAAAACCCTCCTGGGCCGAAGCCCACTTACCCTTCCAGCCCGGTCCACCTCCTCTCTCTGTCGTCTTCCTCGCTTTACAGCGAGGCAGAGAGAGCCAGCCATGGCTGCCCCCACCTCAACCACTCCCCCTCTCCCTTTTAGCTAGCCCATCCCCCTCATGGAACCCTAGATCCCCCACTCCTCCCTCTCCATGCGCCGCCGCCTCCCCCTTTTCTCTTTCCCTCTCTGTCCCTTCCACCGATGAGCACCACCGGAGCACCACGCCGTCCCACCCCACTCCGGTGCCGTCGAAGCCCATAGGAGGAGCCCCAGAGGTCCGCGACGACATCTCCATCCTCTCCCCCGCAGGAATCGAGCCGGGAACGCTCGCAGCCGTCACCCTTGTCCCCGTTCGTCTCCGACTCCGGCGGACCCCGTCTTCGATTCCGGCGACCCGGACAGCCCCCGCACCGAACAACTCCTACGACGACCTCCACGGTGAGCCCCGGTCTCATCCCCGCCTTCCCCCTCTCTTTTTGCCGGCGGAATCGACGAGTTCGTCCTTGGCCTCCCTCCGCCTCCGCCATGGACGTGCTCGACGTACACCCTCGCCTTGATGTCCCCATCTGCACGAACTCCTCACCCCCTGCCCCCGCACACACGTTTCACACCCACACGTGCCCCCGCACGTCCAGCGTTGCTACCCCTTGGTCGATGCCGGTCCGTTTTCGCCCGCTGTATGATCTGTCTCCGGCAAACTCAGTTCGATAGGAAACTTGCTCGCTTAACTTTTTAAAAACAATGCGTTGCTCTGCTGATCACAAACACCTCGTTGGCCCAGTGGCTAGCTCCACCGGTCGATCCCTCAAACGCGCAGTCGCGAGTTCGATCCCCGTCTGGGCCGAACAAAATGCCTTTTTTTCTTTTCCGCGCACTGACATGGAGGACCCACCGGGCAGCGACTCAGAGCGCCACACCCGCGCGCCCACGCCAGCGTGGCGCTGGGGCCCACGCGCCAGTCTCTCCGGCTGGCCACACGCACGGTAGAAAACGATCCAGATCCAGATCGGGATGAATCTTTGCGGAGAGCCCCCTGCTCTCTGGATTTCACAACTAAGTCCCCAGAAACTTTGTTTTTCATCACAGACAGGTCCATGTCTTTTACAGAAACAACCCTAAACTTAATATGCTCATAACTTCTAATTTATAACTCCAAATCAAATAATCTTTATATGTATTACTATCAGAAAATGCAATAAAAATTAATATGCCATTTTCCATCTTTTATTCTAATTGCTTAGTGTAATTTATTTATTGCACCTAAATAATTAAATATGGAATGTGTTGGGTTTTATATAATTATTGCCCTATTCCATTTAATTTAATTAGATCACCCATGCCATGTGTTGCCATGTTAACCAACATTTAATATTGCTGGTAAATAAATAACTCGCAACTAAATATTAATTGTCGGGGTTGCCTTCCCGCTTAATTCGTATTGTGCATCTCGTATTGCATCTTGCCATGTCATGCATCATTCTCGTATAATCATGCTGAATCTTTTACCGTAGTTGTAAAATGCATCTTTTACGCTTTCCAGTGTTTGTTGCTTCTTCGCGGATAAGACGTTGAGATGTGTGAGCAACGACAAGATCTGCTTCCATGCGGGATTCCAGGCAAGCAAAGTTTGCTTGTTTACCTATACATTGTCTTTCATTCCTTCCGTTGATCTCTGCTAACCTAGTATCCGATTCTTTATCGCGATCCCATCACATGTTTATCCTGCAGCCCATACAGCTTTATCCCCACATCCCATCACCTGCAGCATGTTTATCTGTTAGCCTTGCGAGTCGTAGCGCATGCTTAGAGTTGATTGTGCGAGTTCGTCTGTCTATCTTATTTATTTCACCTGCTTAGGATGATAGATTATTCTACCTTAATAACATGTTGTCTTATATTGGGGTATTATAATTAAAAGATAAGGCACCAGGCGGAAGGCCTTGCGAGGTGCTTTGTTCTGCTCAGTGTCGACCTAGGAACTGAGATTTTGTCCTCGGATCCAATTTTGAGCGCACTAACCACTTGTGGGTGGCCCTATGGAGCCCCCCTCGACTTTGAACGGATCTACAACTTGTCCATGTGCCGCAAGTAGTTCGGGTTTTCCATTTGCTCATATGCATGTGCATGATGATGATGATGAGTGGTTATGTGATATGGGGGTCATATAGGGGTGGTGCGCGCGAAACAGACAGTTTCTACTGTGGTTTGAGCCGCATGGCGCGAAGGCACAAACTAATGAGTCCGCAATTGAGATTCGGCCGGACTCCTGACGCGGCTAACAACTCATATGGGTGGCACTTGGACTTGCTGTCTTGAAGGAATGAGTCGTGTTGAGATGCCCTGATGCTTTCTTGGGTTGATCATACGAGTATGGGTACAGTAGTGCACCCATGCAGGGTATAATCTTATCGATGAGCCGTGTCCACGGTTATGGACGACTTTGGTGATGATGCTGGCTAACAAGATCTAGACAACTTGCACCTAGTTAATGTTAATTAAATTGACTAGTAATATAGAATTACTTCACAATAAAGTATAATTAAAAACTGTTCAACGTGTGAGTTTCCCGAATTGCTTCCTCATATTTGGTTGAGGGGGTTAATCCGAGAATGGGTTATGATTGGTGTTAGTTGTAGCTGGTTATCTTATGCGCTCTCTTATCCCTCTCTGATTAGACAGAAGTTGTAGCGTGTCTCTCTAGGTTGCTAGTGCTGCTGCCGCTAAGTCCACCTCCCCCCTATTTTTGGGAGATGGTGTAGAAAGTAGGCAAGTCGGTTTTGCTTGCCAGGGAGTGCCCTGACCCTCTTTTGGGTTATGCTTTATGTGCAGTTAACAGGTTGGAAGTCTGACGGTGTTAGCTTGGGAATCCCTCCGTCTTGGCTGGGCAGGGATATGGCGCCATCGCTTATCTTCAAGACTCTTAGTCCAATTTGCATCTTATCCTTAGACAGATACTATTTTCCTTCCGCTGTAATTTGAATCTTTGTATTGTATCATTTGTATCTTGACTCGTTCGAGTCGCTGTTGTATTTATCTCTTTTATTGTATTTGTGGATGTATCGGAACTTTTGTAATGTTATCACAATTCAACCCACATAATGTGCATGTTTCGGCATGCACATTATGTCTGGTGGGCGACATAAAATCGTTATTATGCGGATTTCGGCGGGATCACTTAAATCCACATAGTACTGATTTTAGGGCGTCACAAAGTGGTATCAGAGCCTTGGTTTCGATCTCCTTGTTGTTTCGATACGAATAGTTATCGAAGCAGCGGGTCCGCAAAAGCCTGTAGGATGACCTCGCTAACGATCGTTGTTTCTAGAGTGTCGAAAACTATTTGACTAAAATTATTTTGAAAAATATCTCAATAGGATTCTTTTTATTTCTTACCTCTATTCTATTTCTCCTCTTACGTTATTTGATTTGGAGTCTCTTCTCTTATCCAACTTTCAAAGTTTAGGATCCTACGTGTGGGTGGACGTTCTCTTGCCTTTATCCTATTAGGGTTTGATCTTTGGGAATCTTCATCGACGTGATCAACTCTTTTGTTAGTGGTGTCGACAATCACTGGGTGGAGCAACAATCCCTTGTTAGTGGTGTCGAGAAGTTCTTCACGGAGCCTGAAGACTCGATAGTTACCCCTCTCTTCTTGTGGTCTCGGCGTGGATTGCGGGGCGCGATCCCTTGTTAGTGGTGTCGATTGTAACGCCCCGGGATTATTTATTTTTTTTAGATTTTTATGTTTTTCTTTTGTGCATCTTCATGTCATCATATCATCATGCTTTTTTTAATTCATTTTTATTTATTGCATTTAAACTTAAACCCCCTTTTAATTCAATTCCCACAAGTTATTTTCAAATGCTTTTCAAATTAATTAAAATGGGTAATTCAAATATTTTGGAAATATTATAAAAACTAATTTATTAAATTGCCTATCTAAAACAAAACTATTTTATAAAGTTTCTTTATACAAATTATTTTTCTATTTTGTTAAATGCAAAAAACAGAAAAGAATAAACAAAAGAAATAAAAAATTCAGAGAAGGAAATAAAAACCCTCCTGGGCCGAAGCCCACTTACCCTTCCAGCCCGGTCCACCTCCTCTCTCTGTCGTCTTCCTCGCTTTACAGCGAGGCAGAGAGAGCCAGCCATGGTTGCCCCCACCTCAACCACTCCCCTCTCCCTTTTAGCTAGCCCGACCCCCTCCTGGAACCCTAGATCCCCCACTCCTCCCTCTACATGCGCCGACGCCTCCCCCTTTTCTCTTTCCCTCTCTGTCCCTTCCACCGATGAGCACCACCGGAGCACCACGCCGTCCCACCCCGCTCCGGTGCCGTCGAAGCCCATAGGAGGAGCCCCGGAGGTCCGCGACGACATCTCCATCCTCTCCCCCGTAGGAATCGAGCCGGGAACGCTCGCAGCCGTCGCCCTCGTCCCCGTTCGTCTCCGACTCCGGCGGACCCTGTCTCCGACTCCGGCGACCCCGTCTCTGATTCCGGCGACCCGGACAGCCCCCGCACCGAACAACTCCTCCGACGACCTCCACGGTGAGCCCCGTTCTCAACCCCGCCTTCCCCTTCTCTTTTTGCCGGCGGAATCGACGAGTTCGTCCTCGGCCTCCCTCCGTCTCCGCCATGGACGTGCTCGACGTACACCCTCCTCTTGATGTCCCCATCTGCACGATCTCCTCACCCCCTGCGCCCGCACACACGTTTCACACCCACGCGCGCCCTCGCACGTCCAGCGCCGCTACCCCTTGGTCGCCGCCGGTCCGTTTTCGCCCGCTGTACGATCTGTCTCCGGCGAACTCAGTTCGACAGGAAACTTGCTCGCTTAACTTTTTAAAAACAATGTGTTGCTCTGCTGATCACAAACACCTCGTCGGCCCAGTGGCTGGCTCCACCGGTCGATCCCTCAAACGCGCAGTCGTGAGTTCGATCCCCGTCTGGGCCAAACAAAATGCCTTTTTTTCTTTTCCGCGCACTGACATGGAGGACCCAGCGGGCAGCGACTTAGAGCGCCACACCCGCGCGCCCACGCCAGCGTGGCGCTGGGGCCCGCGCGTCAGTCTCTCCGGCTGGCCACACGCACGGTACAGAACGATCCAAATCCAGATCGGGATGGATCTTTGCGGAGAGCCCCCTGCTCTCTGGATTTCGCAACTAAGTCCCCAGAAACTTTTTTTCATCACAGACAGGTCCCTGTCTTTTACAGAAACAACCCTAAACTTAATATGCTCATAACTTCTAATTTATAACTCCAAATCAAATAATCTTTATATGTATTATTATCAGAAAAATGCAATAAATATTAATATGCCATTCCTATGCCATTTTCCATCTTTTATTTTAATTTCTTAGTGTAATTTATTTATTGCACCTAAATAATTAAATATGGAATGTGTTGGGTTTTATTTAATTATTGCCCTATTCCATTTAATTTAATTAGATCACCCATGCCATGTGTTGCCATGTTAACCAACATTTAATATTGCTGGTAAATAAATAACTTGCACCTAAATATTAATTGCCGGGGTTGCCTTCCCGCTTAATTCGTATTGTGCATCTCGTATTGCATCTTGCCATGCCATGCATCATTCTCGTATAATCATGCTGGATCTTTTACCATAGTTGTAAAATGCATCTTTTACGCTTTCCAGTGTTTGTTGCTTCTTCGTGGATAAGACGTTGAGATGTGTGAGCAACGACAAGATCTGCTTCCATGCGGGATTCCAGGCAATCAAAGTTTGCTTGTTTACCTATACATTGTCTTTCATTCCTTCCGTTGATCTCTGCTAACCTAGTATCCGATTCTTTATCGCGATCCCATCACATGTTTATCCTGCAGCCCATACAGCTTTATCCCCACATCCCATCACCTGCTGCATGTTTATCTGTTAGCCTTGCGAGTCGTAGCGCATGCTTAGAGTTGATTGTGCGAGTTCGTCTGTCTATCTTATTTATTTCACCTGCTTAGGATGATAGATTATTCTACCTTAATAACATGTTGTCTTATATTGGGGTATTATAATTAAAAGATAAGGCACCAGGCGGAAGGCCTTGCGAGGTGCTTTGTTCTGCTCAGTGTCGACCTAGGAACTGAGATTTTGTCCTCGGATCCAATTTTGAGCGCACTAACCACTTGTGGGTGGCCCTATGGAGCCCCCCTCGACTTTGAACGGATCTACAGCTTGTCCATGTGCCGCAAGTAGTTCGGGTTTTCCATTTGCTCATATGCATGTGCATGATGATGATGAGAGGTTATGTGATATGGGGGTCATATAGGGGGTGGTGCGCGCGAAGCGGAGAGTTCCTACTGTGGTTTGAGCCGCATGGCGCGCAGGCACAAACTAATGAGTCGGTAATTGAGATTCGTCCGGACTCCTGACGCGGGTAACAACTCATATGGGTGGCACTTGGACTTGCTGTCGTGAAGGAATGAGTCGTGTTCAGATGCCCTGATGCTTGCTTGGGTTGATCATACGAGTATGGGTACAGTAGTGCACCCCTGCAGGGTATAATCTTATCGATGAGCCGTGTCCATGGTTATGGACGACTTTGGTGATGATGCTGGCTAACAAGATCTAGACAACTTGCACCTAGTTAATGTTAATTAAATTGACTAGTAATATAGAATTACTTCACAATAAATTATAATTAAAAACTGTTCAACCTGTGAGTTTCCCGAATTGCTTCGTCATATTTGGTTGAGGGGGTTAATCCGAGAATGGGTTTTGATTGGTGTTAGTTGTAGCTGGTTATCTTATGCGCTCTCTTATCCGTCTCTGATTAGACGGAAGTTGTAGTGTGTCTCTCTAGGTTGCTAGTGCTGCTGCCGCTAAGTCCACCTCCCCCCTATTTTTGGGAGATGGTGTAGAAAGTAGGCAAGTCGGTTTTGCTTGCCAGGGAGTGCCCTGACCCTCTTTTGGGTTATGCTTTATGTGGAGTTAACAGGTTGGAAGTCTGACGACGTTAGCTTAGGAATCCCTCCGGCTTGGCTGGGCACGGATATGGCGCCATCGCTTATCTTCAGGACTCTTAGTCCAATTTGCATCTTATCCTTAGATGGATACTATTTTTTCTTCCGCTGTAATTTGAATCTTTGTATTGTAACATTTGTATCTTGACTCGTTCGAGTCGTTGTTGTATTTATCTCTTTTGTTTTATTTGTGGATGTATCGGAACTGTTATAATGTTATCACAATTCCACCCACATAATGCGCATGTTTTGGCGGGCACATTATTTCTGGTGGGCGACCTAAAATCGTTATTATGCGGATTTTGGCGGGATCGCTTAAATCCACATAGTACCGATTTTAGGGCGTCACAAAATGGTCCCTCAAGTGAATGAGGGGGAAATGAAGAACGGCTCAGTGAAGATGTAGATCAAGGCCTTCTCCTTCAATCCTCCAAAGATCAACGAGTTTTGACGGAGGGATTGGGAGATCTAGTGATTCTTGGATATGCAACAATGGTGTTTTTCCTTTTCTGGTTGAGCAGCTTGGCTAGAGGAAGGGGGAGGGGTATATATACCCCTCCCCAAAAGATAGCCGCTGCAGTCCACTTAGGCCGGAGACTCCGGTCTCCAGGGGCGGAGACTCCGGGGTCACTCCGCGGTCACTCCGGAGCCCCCATCAGAGAGTGTCGTCTTCTGGCTCTCTTCACTCGAAAACCTGGGGACCGAAGACTCTGGCCCCTGAGCCCATATAGGCCGGAGACTCCGGCCTGGCAGATGATTTCTAGAATGCCCTTTTGGATTAATTCTTTTTCTTTCTTGCATCACTTATTTAAACATTAGATGATTATATTCTAGTGTTGTTGCCTAACACACAAAACTATGGGAATATAAGATATGCTCTTTCAATCTCCCCCTTTTTGGTGTTAGATGACAACACAAGGATTTGCAATAAAACATAATTCACAAACAACATGTTTCAAAAAGAATTGAGGAGGTCCCCCTACATGTGTGCATATAAGTAGTTTGCATTTGAATACAAATGCTCAACATGTATAGGAGAGACACCTCACAATTATATTTGAGCAACATAACAAACTTTGGACAAACAACATGGTAATGGATTGAGAGGAAAGAGTCATACCTTGTGCATATTTAATAATAAAGACATCCTATGCACAAAAATACATATCACCATAATAAACACTATCTCAACCATTGAAAGAAAAAATCCATAAGTATCGGGCTATATGATCCATGGTCTCAACACTATCAAATAGAACATAGTCTTACAAACATTTAACAAAGCAAATAGAGTTCAACAAGCGAGAATAAAAGGGGCACAAGCTTTAACGAAATGATAAAAGAGCATGCTTGTGACCCGCCCATGCAAATCCCACGGTGAGAACCTAATAGAACTACTTCTCCCCCTTTGGCATCGAAACACCAAAAAAGTAAAAGAGCAAGACTACCGCACCCCGAAGGAATCACTCGTAGTCATCTTCGTCGGCGTCGTCGTCACCGTCATCATCATCATTTTTCATCATCCTCATCACCACTAGCCTCTTCATTGACTTCCTCACTATCTTACTCACTCGCTTCTTCATAAGTCATGGGAGCTTTGCCGGTGTTGCAAGAAGAGGTAGGCATGGAGGACACATTTTGGAAATCACCCCATGGGAAAGTATCACAATTCCATTCTTCAAGAGGGATGGTGCGCTCGGATGGCGGGGAGGGTGGAGCACCTTGTGGACGAGGAGGAGTGTGGCCACCATTGTTTGTTTTGCACATCTCCTTCATCATTTTGGCTTGGGTTAGAAACAAAGTCACTGAAAATGGTACTATACACTCAAGTTTGGTAAGAGGCAACAAAAACGACATTAAAAAGTAACGCTTGAGTGCATTTTCCATACGAGCAAGAATAAAGCAATGAAATCCAAATAACACACCATGAAGACCAAATCTTCACAAGGAAGATGTCGGTGGCCTAGGCCACCATGTATGAGTGTATGTGGTGTGACACCGCGAAGATATATCTTGGGTTCACCGCCACTACTCATCATTTAAGCTCACAATTCATAACAATGAACAACAAAGACAAAATAGGTTCTTAATATCGGCATAATAGGGGGAGGGATAGTCCAATGGATTAGGACCGCACTCCCCCTATGTCCATGCCTACACCTAGAGCAAATCGTGAGTTGAGATAGAGGTTTGCATGCAAGGTAGTCAACCAACGCTCCTAGAATCCACGATATTTAGCTCATGCCTAAAAAATGTGAACCTTGCTTCATCAAGTGGCTTCGTGAACATATCGGCAAGTTGAATCTTCGTGGGAATATAACCAAGCTCAATGTCACCCCGGTTGATGTGATCTCGAATAAAATGATAACGAATCTCAATATGCTTCGTTCTTGAGTGCTCCACCGGGTTGTGACCAATCTTGATAGCACTTTCATTGTCACACAAAAGAGGCACTTTGTCACATTGGACACCGTACTCCTTTAAAGTTTGCCTCATCCAAAGTAATTGAGTGCAAGCACTAGCGGCCGCCACATACTCGGCTTCGGTGGTGGATAAAGATATGCAATTTTGTTTCTTTGAGGACCAACTGACCAAAGAATTCCCAAGGAATTGACATGCACCGGAAGAAGACTTCCTATCATCCTTGCAACCGGCCCAATCCGAATCCGTGTAACCGGCAAGAGAGAAGTTGGACCCCCTAGGATACCAAAAACCAAATTGGGGTATAAACCAAATATCGGAAGATTCGATTCACCGCTATCAAGTGACTTTCTTTAGGAGCCGCTTCATACCTTGCACACACTCCTACACTCAACACAATATCTGGTCTAGATGCTCAAAGATAAAGCAAAGAACAAATCATAGAGCGATAGAGTTTTTGATCGACATCTTTACCCTTTGGACTAAGTTCAAGATGACATTTGGTGTCCATAGGAAACCTCTTCTCTTTAGCATCTTGCATCTTGAACCTCTTGAGCATGTCTTGGATATATTTGGCTTGAGAGATGAAAGTCACTCCACTTAATTGCTTGATTTCGAAACCAAGGAAGAACTTCAACTGTCCCATCATGGACATCTCGAACCTATCCGTCATAAGCTTTGAAAATTCATTGAAAGCTTTGTTAGACGATCCAAATATAATATCATCAACATAAAGTTGGCATATGAAAAGCTCCCCTTTTACCCTCTTTGTGAAGAGAGTGGGATCGATTTGCCCCACTTCAAAGTCACGGTCTAGCAATAGCTCTCTTAGGTGCTCATACCAAGCACGGGGTGCTTGCTTGAGACCATAGAGGGCCTTATTAATCTTGTAGACATGGTTTGGGAAGTGTGGATTCTCAAATCCCGGAGGTTGCTTTACATATACCAACTCCTTTAAAGGACCATTGAGAAATACACTTTTCACATCCATTTGTTGCAACTTAAAATTGTGATGTGATGCATAGGCAAGAAGGATACGGATGGACTCAAGGCGAGCCACGGGAGCATAGGTCTCTCCAAAATCAATGCCTTCAACTTGAGAGTACCCATGAGCTACCAATCTTGCCTTGTTCCTTACAACCATTCCATGATCATCTTGATTGTTCTTGAAAATCCACTTGGTGCCTATTGAAGGGAATATGCCCTAGAGGCACTTAATAAACATAGTTTGTTGGCAATATCCCAATCGTTCATTATATGTTTTACACCATGCTATAACTGTATTAAGCGAAAACATTAATACAGATGTGGTAGATAAACAACCAGGTCCCTAGTAGCCTCTACTAAGACTAGTTTCGTTGCGCGATTGATGATCGAGGTTTTCCGATCATAGGGCATGGCGCCGGTCGGTAATGGAAGTCATATCGTTAGGTGTAAAGATGTGATGGACATACCCAGTATTTATAGGACATAGTCATTACGCCTTAAGACCGTGAGATCAACTCTTATTGTTATCCCTGAAAGATACTTTGATCGCACCAAACGTCGCATCTTATCTAGTGTGACAATAACGGTGATACTTTTGGGTATCGGAAGGGGGTAGTTGAGACGAGGGGTCAACAGCGGGATTTGTCAGTCCGCATAGCCGGATAGATACTCTAGGGCCCACTCGGTGAGATTATGTCAAATGAGTTTGCAAACATGTGACTAGGTCACCAGTTGACATAATATCATAGACGAGTAGAAGATAGCGATGTCGGTAACGAGATCATGCTAGGTATGGAGATATCTGAGAATGATACTCGGACGCGCTAAGTATCAACATGACAAAGCGTTTAAGACTATACGTCCAGGTTTGATAGATGAAAGTCATTCGTTATATCACAGGGATTAATTCATGGGGTCCAGGCCTACGAGTTAGTCGTCGATCATAGAGGAGTCTTGATCGTACCTGTTATTATATCGAAACGCTAGGGTAACACACTTAAGGGGTTTCGACAAGACAACCAGAAAGGAAAGAGATCACCGGGAGCGTCCCGGGAGGGGTCCGATGGAGATCGGGCAGCGCCGAAAGAGTTTTCGGAGCTAGGAAAAATTATATTTATTATGTTTGATATTAATTAGTGTAATTAATATGCAAATATGATTTTATATATTTATTTTCGGATTTATTTAGGCTGATTTCCCTAAATGGGCCTTCTGGTCGAAAGAAGGCCCAAGAGGGGGAAAATTCCCAAGGGGAATTCGGTGGGAGCCATGGGGCCAACCCAGGTGGGCCAAAAGGGGCCCACCAGGGGCCGGCGCACCATGTGCAGCCGCACCAGGCAATGGGGGTTAGTCCCACATTGCCTGACTGGCAAGGTTGGCTCCCCTTGGGAGCCTATATAAGAAGGGGCACCCCTGGCCTTTTAATTCACCAATTAATTTCCAATTTCTCTCTCGATCTCGTGGTTCCCTTGTCGGAGCCGCGCCGAGTAGAGGAGGTGGATCTCTTCCACCATAGCCCGCTGCCGCGCTGCTGGTGTTCCGGTCCAAGTCTTCCGCTGCTCGTCCTGGACTGGAGCTTCGGAGGCCGTCGTCTCCACCGTATGTGTGTGACGCCCCGCGAGGTGCTACGCTAGCGGTACTCGGAGGCCTACTTCCTCCACCCGACCTCGGGGTCATCTTCGTCGTCTTTGTCGCGCCGAGTTCTCCGCGACCTAGAGGTCGGCTACGTCGTGTTCGTCGTCAACGCTTGTGCGGGAGCGTAATCCCCGCTATTCGGTCTACGAGGGAATGTATTCCGATCTCCGCCGTACTACTATATCTGCATAGTGTAGATCTTGGCTAGTTTAAGGATATCGTTGGTAGGAAATTTTTTGTTTTCTGCACACGATCCCCTTCAGTGGTATCAGAGCCGATCTATCGTAGATATAGCTGTACGCTGTTAGAACACGTGTTCTGCACGGGGGCACCGTTCCTGTTATTTGCTACCCTCTAGCGTGCACTTGTGATTGCAGCGGCATCGAGTTGATGAAGCGGCCCGGACCGACTTTACGCGTACGCTTACGCGAGACTGGTTCCACTACTGACATACGGCTTGTACCGTATCTGTGGCTGGCGGGTGCCTGTTTCTCTCTCTTTAGTTGGCTTTACATTTTCAATGGTGGGCCCGAAAGGGATGCTTAAACATGCAATTATTGGATCGTTGTTGTGGTCATAAGGTTCGTAGGTATGAAGCGGTTCTATTTACGAAAGCCCCGAGCCACGTAAAATATGCAAAAGATAAAGTAGAAGCGTCTAACTTTATTTTGCAGGGGCTATGTGATATGGTCAAGGTAGGTTTATTAAATTGTTTATAAATCGCGGGCGCCAAGAAGACCATGGTGCAATGGACTATATCAAATTGCATTACATTTGATGTTTTGTGTGCATCTTATATTGTGTGATTGTGTGTATAGTATACATTAGTTACACGGCGGTAGCTATATAAGATGATCCCTTCAAAATACCACTAGTGTTCTCCCTCCAACGCGCACCACCAAGAAAGTTCTACGTTATGAGGCAGGCCGTGATGATCGGGTGTCAGACATCTCGTCGTTCGCATACAGTGGGTGTAAGCCATGTTGCACAAGCGTCAGCGTGGAGGTTTTTGGTGGCGAGCCTAGCAAATTCAGAAATATGGCCTCGGAACAGGGAGACCGAAAGGTCGAGCACGAGTCACAAAATTGGTGTGGCGGACTTTTGTCTACTCTTGAAGTTGTGCCGCCGGTTCTGATGATGAGGGGTGGTGCAATGGATTGGGATCGTGTAATCGCTTAAACGACCAGGAGGGATGTTCGTTTGAGTGGGAGTTCGGATAGTTATTTTCTAAAATACTAGAACTCAGAATATAATGAACAGAGTCTGTTTTGCAAACCTTTGTAGATATTAACCATTGTGATAGCATCTTTTCAAATTAGGCGCATTCCTGCGATTGAGAAACTTAAAAGGTTGGGTCCAAACTTCATAGTTTTATACTTTAGCTTGAGGATACTGCTTGTTTAAACCGTTAGCTCTTTGTGATACAATACCCGCTAGGAGATAAACCCGGAGATTCCGCTAGCAAAAGATAATTTGGATTATCGGATTTTGAGCGGATGATATCATCATAGTCCAGTGTATGCTATGATCTCTGCCATAAAGAACCAACGGTGAGTACGAGTTTTTAGATCGCGAACATATGATATGGTCGCTAAACTCGGGGTACCCCAAACGTTGGGTTGATGAAGTTTATCAGTACGTTGACTGATTGTCTTCTCAACCAAGATGGAAGAGAATACACACATTGAGGGAGCACGTGGTGGTCATACTTAATGACATATGTTCATGATTAATGAACATTGAGACGCCTCGCTCAGCTCAATTACTGGATGACAGACATCGTTGCCAAGTGCAAATCCTCTGTCATAGACTATGTCATGCAAGGGGGAATCGTTCACCTTCATGGTTCTTGATTACGGTGGAAGTATCAAGAAAATGAAACAGATCGCCGGAAGTCATCAATTATGATGGTGTATATATGATATACATGTTATGAATGTTTTAGCTAAGCAAGTGCTCGCAGTAGTGACTAAGTCTTGAACTAGTCATGTTTTGTGAAGAACCAGGTTTACTGCTTGAGTAGCTTGAAAGGATGAGGCGACATTGCGTGTTGATAATGGCATTCAAGTTGTTGTGACGGCCATAGACACTCTCCCTCTAGATCTACCATTTGAATAAATTATTTATGATCGGGTGTTGGTATGATCGTTACGAGTGTGTCTCCTCTAGCGAGACACTTGTTCATACATGATAGTGACAAATTGGTGTCCTATATTTATGAAGTAATGATCATATGCCGATTTGAATTTAGATGGTAGAAGCTCCCACATTCATAATATTAATGCCAAAGGATACAAACTTAATAAAGACACCACATATGTGTGGCACTACCGTTTAGTCATGTCAATGTTATATGCATTAGCTCCACACTGGATGGACCTACAAGTCCTAAGATTTGATCTTTTGACACTTGCAAAAATAACTGTGACACCGTTTTCGGAAAACGGGCATATAACTTATTGATAGTCATACATAGAGATGTACGTGGTTCAATGAAGTAAGTGACGGGTAGTGGAGACCTTTATTTCGTGAACTTCACTGGACGTTTTGAGTATAGCTTGTTGAGAATCGTGCATGTGGGTGCATGTGAATCAATGAAGTACTTTGACGTGTAGTGGAAGTCTTTATTTCATATACTTCATGAATATTCCGAGTAGATATATGGATATCCACTCCGGGGAATGTTAGTCTGAAATTTTGATTCGATCAAACGAAGTTCAGAATGAAGTAGGAAATAAACTTAACAAGAAAATCGAATTCCCGCGATGCAAATCGAGGAAATAAAGATTTGAGTTATAATGTTGGCACATCATTGGAAGACTTGTGAGAAAAGTTCCACAAATTACGTCGCATGGAACACCATAGTGTTATGGTGTGTTAGGACGTCGTAATTGCACCCTATCGGATAGTGTGTGGTAAATAAATCTCTTACCGAATTATTGTGATCATTAGAGTCATATGGTAGAAACGTAAACACTCACGTTAGCAAATAGGGAAACCATTTGAATCCATGGAGACAATACCATACGAGTGATGGCATGGCTTTTGAGCCTGGATTGTCGTTTCAGCAATTTAGTGTTTCGATGTAATCGAACCTAAAATGGATTAATCTTTGTAGTATACCCTACCTAAAGAGTTAGTTGGGTACATGTCTCACGACATAGGCAAAATCTTTGCCAGGATATACCTTGCGAAAGAAATAGTTTCTTGTCCGAGGGTATAAGTGAGAAAGAAAGTAGAGCAAGACGAAGTTGGTGAACTTCTTCTCCAG
The DNA here is from genome assembly GCA_026929855.1 of Poa annua. Classification (NCBI taxonomy): domain Eukaryota; kingdom Viridiplantae; phylum Streptophyta; class Magnoliopsida; order Poales; family Poaceae; genus Poa; species Poa annua. Next base: position 26,266,584 of record CM049428.1, on the reverse strand, counting down.
ATATCAGAGTGGCGCAACCGAAAGTGTGTTCGGTGTCAGGCTCCACAGCTTGAAAAAGCTGATGATTCAAGATCACGAGGTTCTGAGCTCATACTAAGAGCGTAGGCATACGAGGTTGTGTTCCACATTGTGTGTTACGACAATCTTGCTATGAGGGTCATATTAATGGAATATGATAGACCTACGAACTACGAAGAAGAGATGGTGAACCTAAGTCCGAGAAATAGCTGTGAGTCATTTATGATCCGAAAATCCATATACGATTACCAGGTAATGACTTGGGAGATCTTCTTGATGACATCTAGGATGTTGCTAGTATATGGAGTTTTATGAGAGAGTAGATATTGAGCAAATTCAATTTGTCGTGAAACAGTTCCGACAGACCACATGAGACTTTGTCTCAAGTGGCGAAGCCTAAATCTATTCTGGGTCATTTAGCAATTACTATAATTTCGAATGAGAAATTGATAGATGGATGAAAAAAAAACATGGTTCTTAATAGTGTAATTAAGAATGGTTTGTAATCCCGAGGATGCTAAACATGTGTGCAAACTTCGATTGTCCATTCATGGGCAGAAGCAAGCATATCGGAGCTGGAATCTTCACTTTGATAATGTGATCAAAGGATTTTGGAGTTGTCCAAAATAGTTGAAGAAACCTACATTTGCAAAGAAGTGAGTAGGAGCAAAGTAGCTTTCATTGATCTTATATGCGGAAGGCATATTTGAGTGGGAGCTAAGTAGCTTTTCCTTGATCTTATATGCGGAAGGCATATTTGAGTGGGAGCTAGGTGTCATTCGTAATTTTGTATGTGGCGACATATTGAATGACACAGATCCTCTAGTAGAGTGTAAAGGATTATTTAAGTGATTAAATTTTCTATGAAATGAAGTTAGGAGTATTAGGCATCCGATTTATAACTGTATAGATCGTAATGGGCTTAATAACATTAAGTCGGAATATTTCCTAAGTCAGGATTCTGAAGTGTTTCAGAATAGGACAAGCAAAGAAAGAGGTTCTTACTTGTTTGACTAGGTAAAATATTAAGTTTATCTTGGCTTTTTCAGTGATAGAAAATGATGTTCGACATTCTCTATGCATCACACATAGAGTCTATCAGGATGAAAGCTCGACTTGGTGTGACCCGAGTTCTTGGTTGAAGAATAGGTTCTAGAGTGATCCTTGTGTGGATCAATGAACAAACGTTAAGTTTATTCTTCAGTGTCTATGAGAACTGAAGATAGGTTTTCTAGTAACGGGTAAGAGTGGAATGGCAACTTGCCGTAAAGCGGTTACGATGATGCAAGTTATTACACTGACCCATACGACTAGAAATCTCAGATAGGAGATGTCCTTTATTTTGAAGATAGACATGGTTAGTTTGCGAAGTGGCATAAATGCACTGTCACATAATCTAAATAGGTATAGAAATATATCGCGACTTTAGAAGTAGCAAGTGTGATTGGACTGAGCAGTTTTCCGAGCGTAGGTGGTCCCTTAATAGATCTTTCAGATTTTTAAGGCGCATGCTACGCGAATGCTCGAGTCTCACTCCATCCACTGGGATATATTTCACCGTCATCGTAAGATACGGGTTTATGTCAAACTAGGTGACATAGAAGTGTTGCAAAGCACATATAGGTCCCAATGTGTGAGATCTATTGACTGTATTCCTCTTCCACGAGGCGAGCAGGCACCAAGATATTATGGGTGTTGAGCTTTTACCAAGTCGTAAACTAGATTAAGTGTTACTCTAGTGCAAGTGGGAGACTGAAGGGAATATGTCCTAGAGGCACTTAATAAACATAGTTTGTTGGCAATATCCCAATCGTTCATTATATGTTTTACACCATGCTATAACTGTATTAAGCGAAAACATTAATACAGGTGTGGTAGATAAACAACCAGGTCCCTAGTAGCCTCTACTAAGACTAGTTTCGTTGCGCGATTGATGATCGAGGTTTTCCGATCATAGGGCATGGCGCCGGTTGGCAATGGAAGTCATATCGTTAGGTGTAACGATGTGATGGACATACCCAGTATTTATAGGACATAGTCATTACGCTTTAAGACCGTGAGATCAACTCTTATTGTTATCCCCGAAAGATACTTTGATCGCACCAAACGTCGCATCTTATCTAGTGTGACAATAACGGTGATACTTTTGGGTATCGGAAGGGGGTAGTTGAGACGAGGGGTCAACGGCGGGATTTGTCAGTCCGCATAGCCGGATAGATACTCTAGGGCCCACTCGGTGAGATTATGTCAAATGAGTTTGCAAACATGTGACTAGGTCACCAGCTGACATAATATCATAGACGAGTAGAAGATAGCGATGTCGGTAACGAGATCATGCTAGGTATGGAGATATCTGATAATGATACTCGGACGCGCTAAGTATCGACATGACAAAGGGTTTAAGACTATACGTCCAGGTTTGATAGATGAAAGTCATTCGTTATATCACAGGGATTAATTCATGGGGTCCAGGCCTACGAGTTAGTCGTCGATCATAGAGGAGTCTTGATCGTACCTGTTATTATATCGAACCGCTAGGGTAACACACTTAAGGGGTTTCGACAAGACAACCAGAAAGGAAAGAGATCACCGGGAGCGTCCCGGGAGGGGTCCGATGGAGATCGGGCAGCGCCGAAAGAGTTTTCGGAGCTAGGGAAAATTATATATATTATGTTTGATATTAATTAGTGTAATTAATATGCAAATATGATTTTATATATTTATTTTCGGATTTATTTAGGCTGATTTTCCTAAATGGGCCTTCTGGTCGAAAGAAGGCCCAAGAGGGGGAAAATTCCCTAGGGGAATTCGGTGGGAGCCATGGGGCCAACCCAGGTGGGCCAAAAGGGGCCCACCAAGGGCCGGCGCACCATGTGCAGCCGCACCAGGCAATAGGGGTTAGTCCCACATTGCCTGACTGGCAAGGTTGGCTCCCCCTGGGAGCCTATATAAGAAGGGGCACCCCTGGCCTTTTAATTCACCAATTAATTCTCAATTTCTCTCTCGATCTCGTGGTTCCCTTGTCGGAGCCGCGCCGAGTAGAGGAGGGGGATCTCTTCCACCATAGCCCGCTGCCGCGCTGCTGGTGTTCGGTCCAAGTCTTCCGCTGCTCGTCCTGGACTGGAGCTTCGGAGGCCGTCGTCTCCACCGTATGTGTGTGACGCCCCGCGAGGTGCTGCGCTAGCGGTACTTGGAGGCCTACTTCCTCCACCCGACCTCGGGGTCATCTTCGTCGTCTTCGTTGCGCCGAGTTCTCCGCGACCTAGAGGTCGGCTACGTCGTCTTCGTCGTCAACGCTTGTGCGGGAGCGTAATCCCCGCTATTCGGTCTACGAGGGTATGTATTCCGATCTCCGCCGTACTACTATATCTGCATAGTGTAGATCTTGGCTAGTTTAAGGATATCGTTGGTAGGAATTTTTTTGTTTTCTGCACACGATCCCCTTCACCTATAACATTGCGGTAATCCTTTGGCTTCTCTACTAGATTCCATACTTTGTTGCGCTTGAAGTTATTGAGTTCTTCATGCATGGCTTCCAACCAATCTGGATCTTCAAGAGCTTCAAACACCTTCTTTGGTTCAACCATAGAGATATGAGCTTGATGTTCACTAAAGCTTTCCAATTGACCTCTTGTGGAAACCTTGCGAGATACATCACCAATGATGTCTTCAAGGTTGTGACACTTGATTTCCAAATCTCTCTTGACTCTTGCTTGACGACAGGTTTCGATATCCCCATTGTTGTGAGGAATTTCGGTTTGATCACCTAGATCATTTGAGTCCCCGTCTTGACCGTATTGATGAGCATGACCATCTTGTTGCACATTTTCAATAATGAGAGAAGATGGTTGCTCTTGATCTTGACTAGAGTTGACAATATGAGAACTTGAATCTTGTGTGGCCTCTTTGTCAACTTGAGGATGAACTTGTTCTTGCTCTTGGATAGGTATCTCATTTGCTTCCATGGTGGGTGCCACTTCAACTTGTGATGATGGAGTCTCCACTTGAGTGGAGCTTGTGCTTGCTTGAGGAGGCTCTTTATGGATCTCAATGGGGCGATAGAAACCAACCCCCATTCTTCTTATGGCATATTGAGGTTCCTCATTATCTACATCACAGACATGAAACTGCGCCACTTGGGAGCTGTCATTCTCATCGAACCTCACACTACAAGATTCTACAACTCTCCCTAAGGATATGTCGTAGACTCTATAAGTGTGAGAGTTCGCACCTTACCCAATAAAAACACCCTCTAAAGCTTTAACTTAAAACTTAGAAAGATGAACACCTTTAATTTTGTAGAAACACTTACAACCAAAAACTCTATAGTAGGAGATGTTGGGCTTGTTGTCGGTAAGCATTTCATAAGGAGTTTCCTTCTTCTCTTTGCGAAAGAACAACCGGTTGGAGAAGTGACACGCCGTGGAGATAGTTTTGGCCCACAAGAAGAGTGGAGACTTAAACTCCGCCAACATGGACCTAGCCATATCCATAAGAGTACGGTTCTTCCTCTCGGCTACACCATTTTGTTGAGGGGTATATGGAGCGGAATATTGATGTTGAATTCCCTCATCACTAAGAAACTCATTTAGGGTGTAGTTCTTGAACTCGGAGCCATTGTCACTTCTAATGGACAATATGGGAAGATTGTGTTGACGTTGAACTTCATTGGAGAAATCGATGACGGTTTGTTGAGTTTCATCCTTCGTCTTGAAGAAGAAAACCCAAGTTAATCTTGAATAGTCATCAACAATCACCAAACAATATTTCTTCCCACCAAGATTTGGTTGAGGCACGGTACCAAAAAGATCAACATGAAGAAGTTCCAAAATCCTTGTTGATGAGATGATGGTCTTGCTTGGATGGGGAGAATCATGCATCTTTCCTTCAACACAAGCCCTACAAAGACGATCTCTAGAAAAGGAAACATTCTCATTTAGTCCAAGAATGTGGCCACCCTTGTGAAGACTTTGCAAAGTTCTCATATTGACATGGGACAAGCGGTGATGCCACAACCACCCCACGTCGGCCTTTCCGAATAAGCATATTGCTTGAGTGTTGGTTGACCCCGAAAAGTCTACCACAAACAACTCATTTTCAACATACCCAACGAACATGACCTTTAGAGTCTTGCTCCTCAAGAGTACCACCATATCAAGAGTAAAACTGACATCAAAGTTCATCTTATTAAGAGCACGAACGGACATAAGATTGTAACCTAGAGACTCGACAAGAATGACATTTACAAGGGTGATATCCTTTGCAACTACCACCTTGCCGAGACTCTTTACCTCGGCTTTGGACTTGTCACCATAAGAGACGGTTAAATGATTGATATTTGGTCTCAACTCCGTCATGATCTCCTTGCTTCCGGTCATATGACTAGTGCATCCACTATCAACCACCCATTTAGATCCACCGGGAGCATAATCCTACAAGAAATCATATCTTGCATTTAGGTACCCATTTCTCAATGGGTCCCTTTCGGTTAGCAACAAGGGTCTTAGGAACCCAAATAGAGTAACAATTTAACCATCATAAGGACCAACATATTTTGCATAAACATCACCATAATAATCAACATAAAGAATGTAGTTGGGATTGTTATGCCCGCAAAGTCACTACGAGTGGTCTTGCCTCTAGTGGCATTACCACCCGCAATGGAAGTCTTGGCTTGTGCGGGTTTGGTCTTGTTCTTCTTGGTGGTTCTCACTTTCTTCTTTGCCTCGGTCACATAACCAAGACCCTCCTTCCCTTTGTGTGGTTTTTGCTCAAACAAATAAGCAATACCCTTATCTTTACCTTTGTGAATAGAGGTCTTAGCACTAGTGGCTTTAGCAAGATCCACCTTCAACCTAGCATTTTCTTCAATGACATTTTCATGAACACGAGGAAGAATAGTTATATTATTTTAGCAAGTTTTAGAAAGTTGAGTTTGGAGTTGCTCATGTGACTTAACAAGGATGGAGTGGGTCGTTTCCAAGACCTTGTGAGCTTTATCAAGCTTCTCCATATCCTCAAGAAGTCTAGCATTCGCAACCCCAAGTTCAACTTTCTCTTTTTTAATCACTTTATATTTAGCAAAGACATGATCTCTATCCTTAATGATTTTATCAATGATTTCATCCTTTTTAGCATCAAGAGACTTAAGTCTTTCCTCTAGAGTGGTTCTATATTCACTTTCTTCATCAAGAGAGCCATTTAGAGATGCTATGGAAGCATTCAAAGAGGCAATGGTGAGAGAATCCTCTCTCTCAATCTTACTCTTTTCTTGAAGAAGTTCTTCGGCTGCACATATTTGTCTCATGAGAGACTCAACATGTTCTTTGTCTTCACCTTGCAAGTTAGTCACCAAAGTATCGAAAGCAACTAGCTCCTTCTTAATCTCAAGACTAGATTGATCATGAGTAGTCTTAGGAGAGGGAGATGATACCTCGGTGACATGAGACATGAGGCAACGTGTGTTGTTGGTGGAGACGTTGTCATTGGGGGATTCAAAGAGAGACGGCGATGATGATGGAGAAGATACAATAGCCAATGCGACAACCTCTTTATTAGGTGTGTCTTCATCATCGGAGTCACTTGTGGCATATTCTTCTTGTGCCACCAACACAATTCTTGGTGCCTTCTTGAAGAAAGGCTTCTTTGGTCTTGCGGGCTACTTTTGAATCAACTTTGAGTGGTCCTTCGGGACAAGCTTCCCACCATTTTGCTCACGGTTCTCATAAGGACACTCTCTTATGTAGTGATTCTTGTCATGACAAGTGTAGCAAATCTTTGTCCTTGAGGCAAGCTCTTTGTTGCCACTTGAGTTGTTATCTCGATCAACACGAGCTTTAGCACTAGCCGGGTCATCCCAAAACACTCTTGTGGCAAGAGCAATGTGACCATTTAGGGTTTGCTCAAGATCATGTGGAGCAATGTTGCTTGGACAAGTTTCAATCTCATCATTCTCATTGGCCTTGGCTTCAAGGAAAGTGAGGGACCTTGTCTCATTCCCATGTACCTAGCACGGTTATCTTCGGCATTCTTGGTGGCAACCTTGGAGGCTTAGACTTCTTGCATAACTTCATGGGAAGACATTTGATGATAGTTGTATCTTACTTGAATAGACTTCAACTCCATTGGCTCTGAAGGCAAGAGAGCATTCACATACTTCCTCTTGACACAAGCATCATCCACATAAGTTGCTCCCACATCATAAAAGGCTTTGGCAAGAGTCTTGAGTATACCATACATTTCTTCATGGTCTCGTTGTCAAGCATGTAGAAGCCTTCGGAAACATTGCTCAAGGATTCATATCTATTTCTCTTCATGCTATCATTTCCAAGGAAGGCACGCTCAAGACAATCCCAAGCTTCTTTGGTGGTGGTGGTGGCATGAAGAACATGATGCTTATCGTTGTCGCTGAAGGAGAGTTCATTCATGTGGAGAGCGGAAGCATTTAGTTGCTTTTCGGCGAACTCTCTCTTGGCCATGTTGCTTGGATCCTCCACCGTGTATCCTTCTTCAATAATCCTCCAAAGCTCGATGGAGGCATTGTTGACATGAGATTTCATTGAGTGTTGCCAACTAGAAAAAGCTAATGCATTAAGCTTAGGTGAAGGACCTAAAGGGTTTATGCTAGTAGTGATAATTGGATCGGGAGAGTACCATGCCCGAACGGCATGATACCCTTCCTTCTCCTCATGCGAAGTAGGAGATGATTTAGGCTTATCATTGGCTTTCACCCCCTTCTCTTTTTGCTCTTTATTCTCCTTGGAACCACCCTCATCGGAGTTAGAGGCTTCCTCAAGTGGGATGATTTCTGAGGACTTGTCTTTAACAAGTTTCTTGAGCAAGTCACGAAACTCGTTAAACTTAACATCCATGGTAGATGTCAAAGTTGTTTCCAAAGCTTTGGTATCGGCCATGGATGTCGTGGTGGCTTTGTCCTTTTTAAGAGACTCATTAGCCTCAGCAATTCTTGCGGCCTCATCATCACTTTGTGTCATAGTTCTCTTAGGAGGTTAAACCCAACAAGAGAGCCTTAGCTCTGGTAACAATTGAAAGGATCGGTATGACACCTAGAGGGGGTGAATAGGTGCTAATTCAAATTTTAGTTCTTTTTCAAATTAGGCTTCACACGAAAGGTAAATTCTCTAGATATGCAACTACGGTGAATTTACCTATATGACAAGCTAGCAACTAAGCAAGATACAATAGTAAAGGCGGTAAACAAGGATAGAAGTAACCGAAGTGAAAGCACGAGACGACAAGGATGTATTCCCGAGTTCCTCCCTTAAATGGGAGTACGTCTCGTTGGAGAGGTGTGAACCAACACAATGGTTCAACGGCCACAAAGGCCTCACCCAAATCTCCGGTGAACCGCACCACAAAGGTTTGGTCCACTTTCCACTATCAGAATCCTCCGAGACGGAATCCGGAGCCTTCACAACAACGATTCGGGGCATGACCCACAAAGGGCTTGGGGGCTCCCGAACAGCTACAATCTGTCACAAAGACAATATGTAAGTACAACAATGGGCTAGGCTTTCCTAGTGGAAACCCTAGCAAATGGTCCCTCAAGTGAATGAGGGGGAAATGAAGAACGGCTCGGTGAAGATGTAGATCAAGGCCTTCTCCTTCAATCCTCTAAAGATCAACGAGTTTGGACGGAGGGATTAGGAGATCTAGTGATTCTTGGACTTGCAACAGTGGTGTTTTTCCTTTTCTGGTCGAGCAGCTTGGCTAGAGGAAGGGGGAGGGGTATTTATACCCCTCCCCAAAAGATAGCGTTGCAGTCCACTTAGGCCGGAGACTCCGGTCCCTGAGGCCGGAGACTCCGGGGTCACTCCGGACCCCCCATCAGAGAGTGTCATCTTCTGACTCTCTTCACTCAAAAACCTGGGGACCGGAGACTCCGGCTCCTGAGCCCATATAGGCCGGAGGCTCCGGCCTAGCAGATGATTTCTGGAATGCCCTTTTGGATTAATTCTTTTCTTTCCTGCATCACTTATTTAAACATTAGATGATTATATCCTAGTGTTGTTGCCTAACACACTAAACTATGGGAATATAAGATATGCTCTTTCACATACCAAACCTCTAATGCACACGGACTGCTTCCTACCCTTGCCGGCAACAATGGAGGTGAATCTGTAAGAGAATCAACATTATGACAAGATCAGATTATCAATTGCAAGATAACATATGAGTGTTAAATACTAACACAATCAAATCTGTAAGAGAATTAACTATATGACACAACTGGATCTTAATTTTACAGATTAATAAGCATCAAGTATTATCGCCATTTCTAACTCCTAAAGGAGCCATGGGGTCAGAGTAACCATCCAATTGCAAATGTTACAGATAATAAGCATCTCTAAATTTGCACTTCCCCAATATATAAGAACCGGAGCAGAAGGATTGTGAGAATGAAAATAACAAAACTGGACAAGGAGAGCAATAAATTAATGAATATTGGGTACCCATCATCGAAAGAAGGATATATGTATAATTAATCGTCATACTACACAAACCAATAGTAAATTCCCGAGAACAAATTTGGTTCAACCATGACTAAAGCTAAAAAAAAAGACTAGAAACACTTGTCGAAATTAAATAAAATAAAATCAGACAAATAACCACTTAGGATAGACATTCAATACACATGTACAACAATGCACTCATTTTGGTATAAATCTAGATAACATGTGAAACACCTAAAACATATTATATTATAGAGGAGGGGTAACTAGTATTGTATCCAGACTCAGTAGACCAGCGATGACAGCCGCTATAATCCCCCCCCCCCCCCCCCCTCGCCTGAGCTGGACAAAACTTGTTATAGTAGACAATCTAAGATCTCATGGGACCAGCGTTCCAGAACCGTATATATGAATGATTGTACAACCATGGACCAAGACGAAGAAAGACCAGGTCCAAACAAATCCACTGAAGACTTCCATCTTCAGGGTGCCGCCACCGCTACATCTCCCATTTAGGATACAAAATCTAACCAACAAAAAAATTCATATGAGAATGGAGCCTTCCCGTCGGTAAGGGCCGGGATCCACTGCACCACCATGCGTAAGGCCATATATGCGAGATGAATAGGCGGCGGCGCAGGCAAGAGGCAAAGAAAATCCTCGTCACATGTGCGTTCTCTCGAGTCGCTCGTACGAAGCGGTCGGTGAACTCATGTTCTAATAGACAGATTGCCTTCTAACACGGATATGATCAGACTAGAGTCCCTTTCGTTAACTTGCTTAGAGCATCTCTAACTAAAAGAAACAACTTAGAGGATAAAAGGCCTCCATAAATCCTAACTTCATATATTTGTTCCTCTAAATTTAGCGTCGTAGTTTGAACCCAATAATTTAGAGAACGTGGTGGAAGGAGACAAAGAAGAGAGAGGGAGCGTGTGGTGGGGCTAGAGAAAAAAAAAGATGAGAGAGAGGGTTGGTAGGGGCTCACGAGTGGTGTTTTGCGCATTCAAAAGACATGGCGCCCAGCTTCCCCAAGTACCTGGGGTTCACCTTGGTTACTCCGGAAAAAATATTACCTAAATCCGGACGAAGAGGACGCCTGGTGTGTGTGTGTGTGGGGGGGGAGGGTGGGCTTAGACCCGCAACAATTTTGTCAAACAATATCGCGTATTACTCTTATTTTAAAGGTCTAGACGTCTAGTCACTCTTGTAAACCGGACGTTGGCCTGATAATCAGATTACAGCAACTGCTAGTCACACATCGATCACGGTTTTCGGCCGGTTTCCCGTTAATGAACCAATCAATTCTCCCTTCTTTTAAAATAAAATGAGGCATAAAATGTTACCCGTTTTGTTAAAAAAATACTCGCACATCGATCCATCTGTAGACTGCGGCTAGAAATTGGCAACCTAAACTAGCTGATCCCGGACTGCTCACAGAACAAGAGCATGCAAACAAACAGAGAACGGAATGACGGCAAAATATTATTTCAACTTGAACTCGACCAATTCATAGACAAGCTAATTTTCGTCTGATAAACACATTACAGCTAACCATTGCTACCGGGGCATCGATCGATCTGTGGCTCTAGAAGAGCAACTAACTGCTCTTGTCAGTTCTCACGACCATCATCAGGCTTGATCTGGTGCTTCTTCTTGTTGCTGATGTCCTCGGCGATGAACTCGGCGTCCTCGCAGCTCCCGTAGAGCCCCCTCCTCACCATCCCCGCACAGTAGAGGCCGTTCTTTCCCTTCCAGTGCTCGGGGAAGCTCCGTCGCGCCATTCCGTCATCGCCGATCAGCCCATCGTCACTCTGAATTAAATGGAAAACACAGAGAGAGGAAGATGCATATGATCAGGCCCGGAATTTGGTCAAGCGGAATGGCCCAAAATCTACATACATATATACACATATACATACTTGCATACATATATACTGTACATACATATCGACATGTCTAATGAGGGCTGTGTCTAGAAGGCTAGAAGAAACTAGCTGAATAGGCTGGGGAAATACGTCAAGTTTTGTGCGTACGCTCAAAGGAGTATACACATGTGTGCACATAGCACGCTTGCGGCATGCATTGGATAATGTACACTTTCAGGATGCGTAATAGGTACTGTACATGAAGGCATGCTCTATCGGATGTTCCTGAAATACGAGACATGAATGTTCAATTGTGTGTTGCTTCTTCGCAAAGGCTTGCCTCGTCTCCAAAAGGCGCACATGTGATTTTTTCGTTGTTGCAAGGAATGCATGCATGTTTGTGTCCGTAAATTATGAATCATGATGTACACGTCTGTATATATTGATGCTCTTCATATGACAGCATGAGTAGGATGCATGCATGGACGCATGTGCGTGCTATGCTGTACGTAAGGTCGACTTACCTTGAGCCACTGCTTGGTTGTGCTCCGGTAGCCGGTGGCGAAGACGATGGCGTCGAACGGATGCCGCTTGCCGTCGGCGAACTCCACGACGTTCCCATGCACGCTTCTCATCTCCGGCAGCACCTGCAAATTAGCACGTACACGACATCGTCTCAAGCATGCACCAATTTAGGTAGCTAAAGAACGCATGCAGCGCAGCTGGCTGCCCTACGATCGAGATCAATCCGAAAAGCTGCTACCAAAATTAATCTTCGCGCACCTGGATTTCGCCGGTCCTGATCTTGGCGTAGGCGCCGACGTCGACGACGGGGTAGGCGGGGGTGTTGATCTTCATGGAGAAAGGGCCCATGGCCGGCCGCCGGAGGCCGTAGCGGGAGGTGTCTCCGAAGACGACGCGGCACATGAGCAGAACGATCTGGTCGATCACCCACAACGGGAGGTACCTGTACAGCGACATCGCCAAGTGCCAGATCTCCTTGGTCACCAGGTGAAGCTGCATGCAGGCCACGGTAACATATATCACGCGTTAATCGTGCAATTAATCGGAGTACATTCATTACGCAATCTCTGCAGTAATTTTGTCAATTGTATTATTGGGAGTTCGAACCGGAGACAAAGCTCGGTTATTTCTTTGTCCAGCCGAAAATGGAGATGACAAACAACATGCATGCGTGTGTGGTAGGTCTATCGTATTGCATGCATGATAAGAAATTTCATGTCCGTCCACCGTCCATGTGACATTATTCAACACTAGAGTTTGCAGAAACACAAGACGAACGAATTCCGACAGTACCATTGCAGGATCCTATGTTGCCACTCTCCGACAGAAAACCTCGATCGCCACCCACTGCACCTGCGGTTACTAAATAATGGAGTACCACCGAACATCACCTACTCTGATCCGCCTGTGTGCGCATAAGATCTGGGATGGGATTAGTTATCTATGGTTTCAGATCAGGCTATAGCTATATGTAGCATCGTGGGGACACACGAAAGGGAACCTGAATCAATTAAAAATGAAAGGACGGATATAAAGCTGTACTATAGGATATGTATACGTCCATTTAAACTGTCAAAATCAGTGACAGTAGCAGTCGTACTGTCATGTTCCTTGTTAGCCAAAGATTAATTCCCAGCGAGCTAAACTCAGTGAGGCACCACGTGAACACTGGTGGAACCGTGTGGTCGTCGCATACATCGGACCGGGTCTTGTCGTCGTCGGCGGTTAAGACTCCATCACTTGAAGCTCTGTTCTTAATTAAGTGGGCACTAATATTATACTTTACAGTTTTTCTAAAAAATATTACTGTATACTATACGCCAATAAGGCAATACTACCATACCATATCTGTCATTCTCCTCTCACATGTGCTGGCGACATGTGCCACCAAAAAAAAGACTACATGCAAGCATCCAACCGCTAAGCCAAAACCCTGACATTAAAGGTTAACTGTCTAAGAGTACATTAAAGGTTAACTGTCTAGATAAATTTAGCTGCGATGATTATGGAATTTGAGACGATCCGAATGGTTCATTGAACACAGTTGTGTGTAGTGTGGTGAGTGCCTGAGTGGTGACTGCAAGGCTCAGATCACACGACCCATGCACGCCGGAGAGCCCATGCATCTCCCAATGACGCGTGGGGCCAGCCCCCGTTTGAGAGCCGCCTACGCAGTAGTTCGGACGCACATAAATGCGAAATCACAGTACCAATGAAAAAAACAAATTTAAGACCCTCGTAAATGCATGATCTGACGGACCTCACTGCGAACGATGATTGAGGTGGCGGCGCCAGCCACGGCGAGGTCGTAGGCGATCTCCATGCCGGAGTTCCCGGAGCCGACGACGAGCACCGCCTTCCCCTCCATGCCCTTCCCGGTCCTGTACTCGCAGGCGTGCATCACCTTCCCGGGGAACCCCTGGAGCCCGGGCACGTCCGGCACCACCTTCTCGTCGTTCTCCCCGGCGGCGGCCACCAGGTGCGTGGCCACGTACCGCTCGCTCTTCCCGGAGGCGAGGTCGACGGCGTCGACGACCCACACCCCGCGCGCCCCGTCGAAGCGGGCCTCGCGGACCTCGCGGCGGAGGCGGGCGCGGACGCCGAACCGGGCCGCGTAGCCGTCGAGGTAGCGCACGAAGTCGTCGCGCGGGAGGTAGGTGGGCGCGGCGGGGCTGTGCGGCGCGTGCGGCAGCGCGCAGTGCTCCTTGGCGAGGTGCAGGCGGACGCGGTCGTAGGTGCGGTTCCGCCACAGCGAGCCCACGCAGCCGTCACGCTCCAGGACCAGGCTCCGCACCCCGCGCAGCGACAGGCACGCCGCTGCCGCCAGGCCCGACGGGCCCGCCCCCACGATGATCACCTCCTCCTCCTCCGACTCGTGATCCGCTCTCTGATCCGCCTCCTGCGCCATTCGGAGGAGCTCGCTTGACAGTGGCGGTGCGCGTGCGAGGCGCTCGTGGAGAGAGAGTGAGAAGATGACGAGAAGACGGCGAGGAGTAGAAGCGAAGCGATGGACTTTTCGGGGAGCCTTTTATAGGAAGGTGGGTGGGTTGGTGGCGACGGAGGAGAGGTGGAGTGGCGTGGAAGGGTTCGGCCTCACCGGCGGTGCTGGGGACCTGCTTCTTCCGGTGGGCTGTAAATTTTCCAGCTGGAATTGTATATCTGTGCGTTTGGAATTTCTGGTGCACGTGTCACTGCACGTAGGCTGCGCGTTCCGCACACTGCTGCACGTGGAGACGGCTACCGCTTTGATGGAGCACAGTAGAGGATATGCTCGATCGCAAGCACGGACATACTCGCATGGTTCTGCTTTGGACAGTAGTATCTTTGATCCATTTGCTTTTTTTAGCCAAGTGCATATTGGTGCTATATCAGTAGCTAGCGATATCAAGAATGACGATCGATGAGTTAAAAGCTCAAATTGAGCGAGATTAATTCAAGACTCGCGAAAATCATGCAGCAAATTTGGAGACAATGCCAACCAAATTAAGATGGTGACCTTATGTTGTAAAATTGAGATTTGTGAAACAAAACAATTTATTGGCACGGGAGGGGACTCCCCACAGTTTTTTGATGGACAGTATAGATTAAGTTGTTGATAAACTCTTGGTGTCTTCGAAGAAAATCGAGAAAGAGATGTCGTGGAAAGTTAAATCTTACAACAAGAAAGTCTGACTAATCTTAGAACAAGAAAGTCTGATTCGAGAGTTTCCAAATCGGCAAATCTCCCTAATGGCTAAAAAATAAAACAGAATTTTGACAAATGGTCACCAAGTTGGGATGACCCTTGTTGAGTCACGAGGGTGTTACTTATAACCCCGCGCAACTCATATTTGGTGAAATCCATGGAGTGACATTTATTACCATGTGCAACTCACGATTCGGTGCAATCCCGGAAGGGAACTTATTATCCCTTTCGATTAACAAAAGTTATTTGAAAAAGGTTCCATCCAAATGTGTAGCAATCAATTGAAAGCATGTGTGGTCGATATGCATATATCGTCCTTACCTAATATGGTTGACGAGCTTAGCATCTTCCGTTGCAGAGTTCTACGCGGAATAGTTTTTAGGACACAAGTTTAGGCCTAGAACCTGACTGCGTGTTATTAGGCATTGTTGGCCAAATGCGAGTTACAGGTGGAAACCTGTTGAAAAATGAAGATCTTAATGGACGTATCTAAAAAGAGGAGTCGGATTCAGGCGGATCCAGACACTGAGCAATACTCGTGCGTGGTGAAGCAGCATGAAGACAAGGAGACCTAGGAGCCACGTTGACAAGCATTGGATCCTCAAGTATCATCTTCAGTTGAAGGTACATTGAGTGAAGTCAGCCTACATGTACGTAGGAGACCAACATGAAGGCTTGGCGGACCTACTCTAACATAGAAGGGAAGTTGACTCCGACCCACCGAAGACTAGGACGCTTAGAGTACAGTTCTCCTACAATATCAAATAACTCCCAAACTTTAGAGTAGGAATTGTATTCGTGGACCGTGACTTGCATGACAAGGCATCCCCTCCTATATAATGTAAGAGTGATATCAATGTAAACTAAACTTACATCAATAAAATCTATCAATACAACTACTTTTTTACCCTCAACATTTGTCCCTATTCTGTTAATCAAAATCCACTCATTGGTCAACAACTGAGTTAGAGGTGATCTAATCGGTTTAGCTCAACCTCAGGTGCAGCGATCCTTGACCGGTTCCTTTCGGGTGAACTATACTTTGGATTGGAAAGTGTTGTCGAATTGTTCGGTGTTTACGTGAAAAAATCTATTGAGCTTCATTTCAAAGGCTTTGGGGCTTGATTGATGGGCCCTAAACCTTTGGGAATTCCTAAAAGTGCGGGCATACCGTACTGGCACTAGTAGAAAACAAGCCAACCGTTTTAGGCTCTGGGCACATTTAGTTCCGGTCACGCCTGAAACCGCGACTAATCACTTCAATAGTCACGGTTCGAACTGCTAGGACGGCTTCACGGGCACGGAAACATTCAGTCCCGGTTCCAGGAGAACATTTAGTCCCGGTTTGTAATACCAACCGCGACTGAAGGCATTTGTCCCGGTTTGTAGCTTAAACCGAGACTAACGGGGATGGCAACGGCCGCGCGGGGCTGGGCGAGTGGAGTTTTAGTACCGGTTCGTGTTATGGACCGATATTAAAGTCCCTAACCGGTTCGACTCCCGCAACGGTTGTAGACAAGTATGGCAATTCATTTCTCCTCTACATCTTATTTCTTCTCCCCTTCGCCGGCGATATCGATCCTCTTCCCCTCTCTTCTTCCTTCCGGCCACCGGCAACCCTCTGATGCATCCCTCCGGCCATCATGAATCCGGCAACACCAACCACCACTAGCTATGGTCTGGTGCTTGCACATGGCGCATGTCAGCCCAGTGGGAACTGGGGTATGGAGAGCCATTCCCCCCAGGCCTCGCACGCTGGCCAGACAGACGAAACGACTAAGGACCAGGCGTCACCGCCTGGCGGGACCCTCGAGAGGCAATTCCCCTCGAGGGCCTGAAGAGGAAACGAGGGCCTCAAGGGATCCCTCGCCTCAGGGCACCCTCCCGAGGCGACAGCTCGCCTCGGGGGAGTCCCCCATGACTCTCCCCTCAGGCCTCCCCGTTCCTGAAGGGAAACGTTGCGGTCAAGGAAGTACGGCGAGACGCACATGGCCTCTGCCACGCCCACGTGGTGATGCAAGCACCCTCGTTGCCGTTTTGATGATAAAGGGGTCAATAAAGCGGCTCCGCCTGCTGCGCAGCTGCCAGGACCTTCTGCTCTGACGATAAAGCGGGTGGACGGCGCAACCCTCCAAAGGAGAACGTCATCGTGGGCTCCACCTCAGAGATTGCCCTCTCTGCGGGCAGTACAGCGCGGTCGGCAGCCTGTCGGCCACCGCGCCCACCTTTATCAACAATGGACCGCGTCCATGGACGAACGGACGGCGGTGGACTCCAACTCCACCATGCCAATGCCATGTGGGAGCCACCTTGAAGGCCAAGACGAAGGAGAGTGCTAGAGGCGCCTATAAAAGGAGGAAGACATCCATCGTAGCACGGGTCGACGCTTGGCGTGCTACAACCCTTGTAAACCCTAGCAATTCTTATTAGGATAGCCTTGAGCCCGAGGAGGAAGAAGATCATCGCTTCCCTCCCAAGGCAAGAACTGCCTCAAGGGGGCCTCCGGCAAACTCCACTGTACTGTAAACTCCATCATCTAATACAGACAAGCAGGAGTAGTGGTCTTACCTCCTCACGAGGGCCGTGAACCTGGGTAAGGGCCGGTGTCTTCCTCTGTCGTGTGCGTGTCTTCCTCTGTCGTGTGCGTGTCTTCTTCGGGTCCGGCGAGCAACGTCGTGGAGCCACTCGAGGGTCTAGACCTCCGCGTTCAATCCCCTTCACGAACTACACTTCAGGAAGTGACTACCCCCGAATCTTGGGAGTCATAACCCGACATTTGGCGCGCCAGGTAGGGGATTGAGGCGCGTCAACAACCTTCGATTTCGTCTCCGCGCCATGGTGAACACCCGCGCCACCCGTGTCGCCCGCGTCAACCGACGTGCGCCTGGGGGAGCACGCGCGCCGCCAGGCACCGCGACCACCCGCACACGGCGGGGCCGACCCCGCCATGAAGAGCATGTCCCTTCTGGCCCTCACGCAGAGGCGTCGGAGCACAACTCCGACCACCAGGAGGACGCGCAGTCGTCGCCCCCGACGCAGCGCCCGAGCGGCTCAGGCCCGGGGAGGACAGACCCTGCGCCTCACACCGCGCTGCTCATGGCGCAGGAGCTTCTCTGCTACCAGGCCACCGCTGAGGCCCACGAGCAGTGGCTCCAACGCCTCAACCACCTCGTCGGCATCGCTACGACGCGCCCCGCTCCGTCGCAGTCCAACCTGCGCCCCTCTCTCGTGGGCACGGTCGCGACAAACGCGTCTCCGCCACCTTAGGGGCCTGCACCGGCTGCGGCGCAGAGGGCTGCTTCGCACGCGTCCTCGCCGCACGATTGCTTGATCGTGCAGCGCACCGCGCCCGACGCTCGCGTGGGGATGGAGCTCCAGCGAGACCGCCAGAACAGGCTCGTGGAGGAGATTGGCCAGGCGGGTCAGCAGAACCGCGGCGCGCTGCAGCACGGGGTCGCTACGTACGCCTCAGGCTGCATGGCGTTCACCCGTTCTCTGCGTCGCGTGGTCTGGCCCCCGAAGTTCAGGCCTGCTCTCCCCAAAGGCTACGACGGCTCTAGCAACCCCATCGAGTTCCTGCAGCTCTACACCACCTCCATCCAAGCTGCGGGTGGAGATGACAAGGTCATGGCCAATTGGTTCTCCCACGCGCTTTGCGATTATGCGCTGTCGTGGCTTCTGAACCTCCCTGAGGACTCCGTGAACTCCTGGGAGGAGCTCTGCAAGCAGTTCGTCTCCAACTTCAAGGGGACATACGAGCGCGCCCTCACCCACAACGATCTGCGCGCCGTAGTGCAGAAGAAGGATGAGACGCTCCGCAAGTACATCCAGCGCTTCAGCAAGTGCGCAACAAGATCCCGAACAACCCTGACACCCAAGTCATCGCCGCGTTCCGCGAGGGCGTCACCAACAGCAGGATGCTCGAGAAGCTGGGCATCCACGACAAGCTCACCTCTGTGGTCAAGCTTTTTGACCTGGCTGACAAGTGCACCAAGGCTGAAGAGGGACTCCTCTTCGTCAAGATGTCCTCAAGAGGGGACGATCACGCTGAGGGGTCCAAGAGCCTGAAGAAGAAGGAGGAGCCCAAGCGCCAGGCCACCGTGGTTCTCGCGGCAGAGCCTGACACGAAGGGCACCCGCAGGGACTCCCCCGAGCCTGGAGAGAGAAGAGACGACCACCGCCCTTTCTGCATCTACCACAATAGGCGCGACCACTCTACGGAGTCTTGCTTCGACCTCAAAAGGTTGAGCAAGGAGCGTGAGCAAGCAGAGGGCAGTTGTAGCCGTGGCTACCGCGGGAGCGGACGCAAGGGCGGCTACCAGAAACCATCTGGAAATCAGGCCAAAGCCGCAGAAAAGAACGGCAACCTCCCTGACGAGGAAGATGGCGGCTACCAAGCCCCGAGAGGCGCCATTGCCTGCATCCTCAGGGGAGCGCAGGCGCCAAAGTCGAACAACCAGTTCAAGCAGTTCGCCCGCGAGCTCAACGCCGCCCTCCCAAGCACGGAAACCTCCAGGCTCCTCAAGTGGTCGCAGTACACCATCGCCTTCGACGCTCAGGACCACCCCAAGTCCACCAAGGCTGTTGGAACCCTCCCGCTGGTCTGCACCCCTACCATCGACAACGTGGCTGTCTCCAAGACTCTCATCGATGGCGGAGCAGGCCTGAACGTTATCTCCATAGATACGTTCGAAGCGCTTCAAATGCCCTACGAGCGGCTCATGCCCTCGAGGCCCTTCACGGGGGTCACCAGCGGCTCGATCGAGCCTCTAGGCCAGGTCAGGCTTGCCGTCACCTTTGGGAGCAAGGAAAATTACCGCACCGAGCACATCGATTTCGATGTAGCACACATCGGCCTGTCGTACAATGCTATCCTCGGCTACCCCTCGCTCGCGAAGTTCATGGCCGTCACGCACCATGCCTACAACATGGTCAAGATCCCTGGCAGCGTTGGCACGATCACCATCCGTGGGCATGTCCTGGACGCTACGCGCGCCGTCGAGACGGCCTACAAGACCACCGCAATGGCTTTCCCCGCAGAAGAGGTCCTAGAGCCTCTCGAGAGACCCAGGAAGAAGAAGCAGTTGTTCTCCCAGGAGGCAGCTGCTACCAAGAAAATCTCTCTGAGCTCCAGTAGCTCGGGGGCTAGCGTCACCATTGGCGACGCGCTGCCTCCCAAATAGGAAAGCGCGCTCATCGCCTTCCTCCAGGCAAACTCTGACATGTTCGCATGGACACCGTCAGATATGTCTGGTGTACCGAGGGAGGTGATCGAGCACCACTTGGCCGTGTGCCCAAACGCGCGCCCCGTCAAGCAAAAAGCAAGAAAGCAATCCCCCGAGAAGCAAGCATTCATCGTCAAGGAGGTCGAGAAGCTCAAAGTGGCAAAAGTCGTTCGCGAAGTCGCGCATCCCACTTGGCTCTCCAACGGCGTGGTAGTCCCAAAGCCCGCCGGAGGAGGCCGCCTCTGCATCGACTACACTGATGTAAACAAGGCCTGCCCCAAAGACCCCTATCCCATGCCCAGAATTGACCAGATTGTGGACTCCACGGCAGGCTGCGACCTCCTCTGTTTCCTTGATGCCTTCTCTGGTTATCACCAGATAAAGATGGCTAAGGAGGACGAGGAGAAGACGGCTTTCCTCACCCCGTGCGGTGTGTATTGCTACGTCTGCATGCCCTTCGGCCTAAAAAATGCCGGAGCCACTTTTCAGAGGTTGGTGAGGATAGCCCTTGGCGGGCAAATGGGGCAGAACGCCGAAGCATATGTCGATGACATCGTTGTGAAATCACGAGATGGAAATACTTTCCTCGGAGACCTTGAAGAAACCTTCGCCAGCCTGCGCAAGGTGAACATCAAGCTCAACCCCACTAAGTGCCTCTTTGGAGTACCTTCAGGCAAATTGCTTGGGTTCCTCGTGTCTCATCGAGGCATAGAGGCAAACCCAGACAAAATCAATGCCATAGAAGACATGCAACCTCCGCGCAGGCTCAAGGACATGCAACGCCTGGCAGGCTGCATGGCCAGCTTGGGTCGATTCATCTCCAAGTTCGGCGAAAGAGCCCTGCCGTTCTTCAAGATCATGAAAAGAACGGGCACTTTCAAGTGGACCCCTGAAGCTGAAAAAGCATTTGAGGACTTGAAGAAGTATCTGGCAAGCCCACCAGTAATGGTCGCCCCAAGGCATGGCGAGCACCTGAAGCTGTACTTATCAGCTACTCCGCAAACAGCCAGTCATGTCCTTGTGGTGGAAAGAGAAGAGCCAGTACTCCACAAGAAGAGTGCAGCCACTCCAAAGAAAAAGCCTCCTGATAAGGAGCTCGACGAAAGGGCAGCCCTCACAAACCCGCCGCCAGGCCCAAAGCCCCAAGAGAGGGCCGCCCCAAGTCCACCGCTGCAAGGAATTCATGCCGAGGAGCCTGAGGAGCCTCACGAAGCCAACCCCCTCGAGGCACAGGGCAAGCCCCTTGAGGCCAACCCCCTCGAGGTCCAGGGCAAGCCCCTTGAGGCCAACCCCCTCGAGGCACAAGCCAAGCCCCCTGAGGCAAACCCCCTCGAGGGCCAAGTTGAGCCACCTCAGGCAAAATACGCCGAGGCTACAGGAACTACCATCGTCGAGCATCCAGTCTACTTCGTCAGCACAGTACTGCGTGATGCTTGCGAGCGGTATACAATGCAGCAGAAGCTTATCCTCGCACTCCTCATCGCCTCAAGAAAACTGCGACACTACTTTCAGGGGCATCCCATCACAGTGGTCACCTCTTTTCCCCTAGAGCAAATACTGCGCAACCCAAACGCAACAGATCGTGTCGCAGGGTGGAACATTGAGCTACAACCATTCAATTTGCGCTTCGATACCACAAGGGTAATCAAAGGAAGAGCGCTGGCTGACTTCGTCGCCGAATGGACTGACCCAACCCCTGAAGAGCCTTTGGGAGAAGAGCAAGGGCCCTCTAGAGCCGCAACGCCCAGCCTCTGGACCATGAAGTTCGACAGAACTTTTGCTTGTCGCCGCGGCGGGGCAGGCGTAGTCTTGATCTCCCTAAAAAGGCGACAAGTTGTATTACGCAGTCCAGCTGTGCTTCGGAATCGACAAAATATCCAACAATATCGCCGAGTATGAAGGCTTGCTTGCCGGCCTACGCGCCGCAATCGCCCTAGGCGTCAAGCATCTAATCATCAAGGGCGACTCCCAGCTGCTCGTCAACTTCTCTAACAAAAGCTACAAGCCTAAGGACGACCACATGGCCGCATACCTTGAAGAGGTCCGTAGGCTTGAGAAGAACTTCAGGGGAATGGAGCTCATGCACATCCCAAGAAAGGAGAACCAAGAGGCTGATGACATCGCCAAGCGCGCATCAAAGCCGCCAAGTGTCTGTGAAGAAAGGCTCGTCAAGGCATCCATAAAGCAGCCCCAAGAGGCACTGCCCGCAAGCACAGACGAAGCGCTCCCGCCACCACCTGCAAGCGGGGCTCCAGGCTGCGGGCCCCCTACAGGGGAGCGTCTGTTGCTCACAGCGGTGCATTAAGAAACAGAATGGATCGACGTGATCAAAGATTACCTCCACAAAGGGGTCCTTCCCGAGGAAGACGTTGAAGCGGAGCGAATCGCCCGCCAAGCAAAATCGTACCAAATACTCGAAGGAATTCTCTATCGCAAGCGCCCAAACGGCGTCGCGCTCAAATGTGTCCCTCCTGAAGAAGGCAAACTGCTGATCAAGGACATCCACAGCGGCGAATGCGGCCACCATTCGTGCGCCCGCACCCTTGCAGGCAAAGTCTTCAGGAGCGGCTTCTACTGGCCTCAAGCGCTTCAAGATGCAATGGACATCATTCAAGCATGTGAAGCCTGCCAATTCCACGCCAAGCAAATCCACCAACCAGCGCTGGGACTACATACCATTCCGCTCTCGTGGCCGTTTGCGGTCTGGGGGCTGGACATCCTGGGACATTTCCCAACGGCGCAAGGTTGATATCGCTACCTCTTCGTGGTCATTGACAAGATCACGAAATGGCCTGAAGTGGAGGCGACGCGCACAATCACAGCAGGCGCGGTGGTGAAATTCACCAGAGGCCTGCTCTGCCGCTTCAGAGTGCCTAACCGCATCATCACCGACAACGGCTCCCAATTCGCCAGTGGCATCTTCAGAGCCTACTGTGAAAGAATGGGCATCAAGCTCTGCTTCGCCTCAGTCGCCCATCCGCAAAGCAACGGACAGGCTGAGCGCGCAAACGCAGAGGTCCTCAAAGGCCTAAAGACCAGGACCTTCGATATCCTCAAGGGCCACAGCAAGGGCTGGATCAACGAGCTCCCCTCGGTGCTCTGGTCCATCCGTACCACGCCACCCAAGCCCACTGGGGAAACACCGTTCGCCCTCGTCTATGGAGCCGAAGCAGTCCTCCCAACAGAGATAAAGCATGGATCCCCACGGGTCCTTGCCTTCAACGAGGACCAACAAGAGGACCTACACAACGACGACCTGCTGCTCCTTGAAGGGCTACGACGCCGCGCCGCCCTCCGGGCGGCCAAATACCAGCGGGACCTGAGACGCTACCACAGCCGCAACGTGCGCTCGCGCACCCTGGAGGCAGGTGATCTCGTCCTCAGGCGAATCCTCTCCAGGGAAGGCCTCCACAAGCTGTCCCCGATGTGGGAAGGTCCCTACAGGGTCACCCACATCGCCAGGCCTGGCGCGGCTCGCCTCGAGACGCAAGACGGCGTCCCTGTCAAGAATCAATGGAACATCGCGCACCTATGCAAGTTCTACCCGTGATCATTGTCACGTCAAGGCATTTAGCGAAAGAGGCAGCCCACGGCTCAACCTCCAAGCACTTTTTGTCCCTCAAGGTTAAAAGCTCAAGGCTTAAACCTCACAAATCTTTGTATCCACAAGGAACAAATTAAAAACGTGATCATAGTCAAGCCCGTGATCATTGTCACGTCGAGACTTCTAGCGGACGAGGCAGCCTACGGCTCAACCTCCAAGCATTTTTGTCTCTAGAGGTTAAAATGCTCACGGCTTAAACCTCCAAAACATGCTTTGTCTCCTAAGGGAGCAAACGCAAAACGTGATCATTGTCACGCCCGTGATCATTGTCACGTAGAGACTTCAAGCGGAAGAGGCAGCGTACTGCTCAACCTCCATGCATTTTTGTCTCTAGAGGTTAAAATAATCATTGCTTAAACCTCCAAAACATGCTTTGTCTCCTAAGGGAACAAACGCAAAACGTGATCATTGTCACGCCCGTGATCATTGTCACGTAGAGACTTCAAGCGGAAGAGGCAGCCTACGCCTCAACCTCCAAGCATTTTTGTCTCTAGAGGTTAAAATGCTCACGGCTTAAACCTCCAAAACATGCTTTGTCTCCTAAGGGAACAAACGCAAAACGTGATCATTGTCACGCCCGTGATCATTGTCACGTAGAGACTTCAAGCAGAAGAGGCAGCCTACGGCTCAACCTCCAAGCATCTTTGTCTCTAGAGGTTAAAAGCTCACGGCTTAAACCTCCAAAGCATGCTTTGTCTCCTAAGGGAACAAATGCAACCGTGGTCATTGCCACGCCCGTGATCATTGTCACGTCGAGACTTCTAGCAGAAGAGGCAGCCTACGGCTCAACCTCCAAGCGTCTTTGTCTCTAGAGGTTAAAAGCTCACGGCTTAAACCTCCAAGCTCCAAAGGCTTCTCTCGAGGGTAAACCCTCCGAGCTCTCCATTTAACGAGCCACCTCAGGCCGTTGAGAGTCTCTGTCACTAATGGGTGGTCCCCATGCCTCGACATGGTCAAAACATTAACTTGGCAACCCCAAGCATAATGACTCAATTTCGTTCCCAAATGAACTTAGCGCTTCGGTGCCGCTTTAAAATATATTTGGTGAGTTTTATTTTCGCATTACTCTCTTGAAGTGTGCGCTTACATCTCTCCACATGCGTACCTCGCGAGCGGGGGCTGAGTACGGTGCCAGTGCCTCAAATGACACACCAGCAGCACTGCAAAATCCAAGAGTCCGAGCTCTGGCTGGAGGGCAAGATCCCACAAACACGCCATCTCTACAGAGGACCTTGGTACTTACTCTCCTCGCAAGGAACGCCTGAGGGGACCTATAAGCGCGCACGAGTCCCCTGAACCGTGTTCCAGCGTTTGTGTTCGCCCCTCTAACATCTGCCGGGAAAAATCCCCCCACAAGCCTGAAGAGGCATCCAGGAGCGACCCCTCAAGTGGGCAACCTCGCCAGACAAAAAGCCTCTACAGGGCGGAAACCTCGAGAAGCTAAGTCGCGTACCCACGCCTTAAGAGCGCTTTATCCCCCTAGCGCATGTTTGCCCCTCAAGCGACTTCGCTTTCCCTTACGCTTCATGGACTACTCGCACGTCTAAGGGGGGCACTTGAGCATCGCGACTCAGGGCTCTTACCTCTCCTAGGCCTAAACTTCCCCCCGGCCTTGCGGAGTCATTGCTCCTGCATACCGAAGTGGCGGAGTCATGGCGCGAAGAGATGGGACCTACCGATGCAGAGAACAAATAGACATGAAGATGAGTCCAAAGAGACCTCACGGGGGGCAGACAAGCTCGAATTAAACAGCATTAAAGAGTATATTACAGGCCAAAGGTCTTAAGAAACCTAAACTCACAACTGTTTCAGATACAAGCGCTCACAGGCGCAATAAGGAAAGGCTCAGGGGGAAGCAGCGCCGCCTGGGACCTCCTCCGCAGCACCCTCTTCAGCCTCGGCAGAGCAGGCCTCCTCCTCGCTGTCTTCAGCCGCAGCGTCCGCGCGCCTGAAGCGGTTGCAGAAGGCGTCAACTTGCTCACGGAGGGAACCGGAGACCCGCCGCGCGTCCTCGCCTTGAGCAGCTTCTGTGACGGAGGAAAGGTCGAAGCCTGGCGTGAGGAGTTTGAGGTTGGTGAAGATGCGATCAACAACCACCCCCAGGAGCTTCCGGCTCTCATCTTTGATCATCTCGCGAAGCTCGGCGACGGGACCCTCGAGCGCCTCGAATAGCTGGTCGAAGTAGACCAGGTACATGGCAGCATCGTCACGGCCTCGAACGTCGGTGTGCGGCGCATCTGCGCCGAGCTACGTGGGGAGCTCGTTGCCACGGGCGACCAACGCCTCAAACATGCGCTCGCGCTGCTTCGAGAGCGTGCGAGCCGCAGTGGCAGAGTCTGAGGCCTCCGCCGCCCGCTGCATCGCCGGGGCCACTTGCTCCTCCACGTCCTTGGCCAAGGAGTTGAGGTTGTGGACTGCCTCGGTGCGAGCCTCCTCCGCTCGGCGACGACCATCCTTGGTGCGCCTGAGGCGAGCCTCCAGCTTGGAGTTAGCCCCCTCGAGCTCGGTGATCCGCCGAGCATCCGCGGCGTGCTTGACCTTGAAGCGGTCCTCCTGCGTCTGGGCCAAGTCGCGGTACTTCTGAGAAGTGGACTTGCGTAATTGCTTCTCGCGCTCCTCGAGGGCGTCATCGGCCTCCTTCTTCTTCTCGGTGAAATGCCGCTCGAAGCGCTCGTAAGCTATCTTCTGGGCAGCGACGTTTACGTCGTACTTCACGATCGCCTTGGCCAGGTCTCCCTCGCGCTCCTCAAGGGCCTCGCGTTGGGCGACCAGGTCCTTCTCCGCCTGAAGGCGCTGCTCCTCGCGCTGTTGCAGCTCCTTCTCCTTGAGGGCCAGATGCCGCTCCCGCTCGAAAAAGCCCTTGCGTTCTTCCTCCAGAGCGACCTGCGCGGGCTGGTGGGCGGAGAGCAGCTGGGTCTCCAGCTGGCCCAACTCGCGGCGCCTCTGCGCCAGCGAGCCCTCCATCGCCTCGCGCTCAGCCTTGGCCTGTCGCAGGAGCTCCTCTGCGGCGTCACGTTCCGATTGGAGGGGCGCAAGGAGCTCCGCGGCATCGCGAATGGCCCCTTCGCGGACCTCCTTGGCAAAGCGGGTGGCCTCCTCATGCGCGGCTTGCAGCGCCGCATCCTCCAGCCGGCGCGCTTCGACCGCCGCGTGGAAGGATGACCATGACTTCGCCAGCTCCTCCTACCGTTGAGCGAGCCATATGTCTCCGAGGGCGAGGTGGGCTTCCAAGCCCTCCAAGGATTCCCGCACGAGGCCGAAGGATTCCCGCGGAGGACCAACTCCTGGCTCGTGGAGGGCCCGGCCCCAGCAACGGGTCTCGCGGGCCCGGCCTCGGGGAAAGCTTGGGGCTAGCCTGAACTTCGCTTGCGCCCGCGCCGGTATCCTCTTGCGGCCCTGCAGCTGCGGGGCGTTCCTCGGTCACAGCTTGACGAGGGGGCGAGGAAGCATCTCCCCCAGCAGGTCCACCTGTGCCTGCTGCTGCCTCGTGCGCTTCCCTTGCAGGTTGCATGGGAGCAGTGGCCGCAGGTGGTGGGGTAGCCGCGCGCGGTGGCGTTGGTTCGCGCGGTGGAGTGACCTCGCGCGCAGGCGTAGCCGCGCGAGGAGGAGTAGGAGCGCGAGGCGGCTCGTAAATTGTCTCCTCCGAGCCTTCCACCACCAGAGGCTCGGGGGCTGTGCAGGTGCCTCTGGGCGTGTCATGCCCTCCTCCACCCGAGGCTCTGCTGCCCCCGCCTGGGGCACAACCACATCCGCTTGAGGTCCCCCCTCAAGGGGGCTCGTGGAGGCCGCCTCCGCAGGTCTCGTGGCCTTGTCAGCCGCGGCCCCTGCCGTGGCGCTCTTCACCTCAGATGCCTTGCGAAGCCGGCGACGCATCGCAGGTACAAGGTCAGTGGCAAGAGACCAAGAAAATACTTTAGGAAAAAGTAAAGCAAAAGAGAAAGCTAAAATACGAATGATCCAAGATTATGAGCACTAACCCTGAAAGGGGGCGCCAGCGTCGACCCACGCCAGGCCTGGCGAGCGCCATGAGGGGAAGGGCTTGGAAGCAAGCCTTGCAGGTGGCGCCTCCGCTTTCCTCTTGGAGGGGACGTCAGACGGCCTCGCCCCCGAGTGGTCCACGACGGCTTTGGTGCGAGGCCCACGCCTTCCCGGAGAGGCCTCCGCAGCTGAGGCCTCCTCTTCCTCAGCTTCTTTGTAGTGCCCATGCTTATGAAAGCAATGGCACATATGAATAATGTAAAGACTTGGATCACATAAGTCTCACATTCTCCATTAAGATGTAATATCACAGTACAATGTCATAATTTATTACAGAACGAGACAAATGATCCAAAAACAAAAATCCTTACAACTTAGCATAGCGGAAATGCTAGCTGAATAAATAGTTCACACTTTATTTCAGAGTTCAACGCAATCCTAAAGGTAGCATGGAGCTACATCTTCTCCATGAAGCCACTGGCAAATCATGTTGGTTGTAGCTCGAAGACGACCCCCTTACTCCTCATTTGGACATTCTGCAAGGTTTAGTTGTAGCCCAGCTATAAAGGGTCAGCACAATTGAATTGTGGTGGCAAGTGACTTTAAATTCTAATATCCTATTTTACTAATACTATATGCTTAATTTGGCTGGTGGAGCTCAAGGCTATTGCGCAAAGCAAATTTTCTCCTACTTTTGATAAACAATTTTCTTAAATCAATAATCTTCTCCTTCAGAGACAATCTCGAGACAAGTCCATGTCTCCTACCCATGTTCATCCAACAAAGTTTTATTAAGAAATTAGAGATGAGGAGATTTTCAGAACACAACCTTGTGTAGTTACTCAAATTGTCCGATGCCGGGGACACGGCTAAGATCTTAGGTTTTAACTCTCGAGAGGGTGTGCACTTTCACCATTAGACTCAATCAACCCAAACTATCCTCTACACTCCTTTAGTGAGAAGGAAAAGGAGAAGATCAAGACGAGACTTTTCAGAAGTTGCTTTCCCATGATCATACTAAGAGATTACCACCATCCTATCAACTCTACCACCATCAATCTCTTGACCCAGGTCCACAACAACTTACTCCATCAAGACAGAGCCCATATTGACCAATGGTTGCACGGTCAGCAACTAGACTCAGTGTAGACTTAAATCTCATAGCCCTGGGTGGCCTACCACAAGTGAGCAACTCAGGTTAACACCGCATATCATGGCCCCAGGTAAGTAGAAACTACCCTGGGCGAAGACAACCATGACACATGGCCCTGAGAAGCCACTCAACTTGAAACCTCCTCGATCGACCCAATCCACCCAGGCGTTAAATTAATTTAGTGGAAATTTTCATTTATCACATCAACCATAAAACAATCATTTTTGCAGCAGTTGCTTCCACTAAATTATAATAGGGGTCTAATCTGGAATTTCTAAGGGGAAACCTAAAAGGTTTGCATAGCATACTACAATCTCCCAAATACCTATCATGCATACTACTTTTGCAAATACTGTTTGAAAACACTAGATATGCAATAGAATAAAATAGTAGGTGTTTTATGAAGTCACTTGCCTTGGCAGCAGGAGGGGCAGGCACAACAAGAATAGCAATCACAAGCAGGTCCTTCCTCTCCTTCACAATCTAGCACAAGCAATACATACAAATAAATATTCCACACAAAATCTCACACACCAAATAAAAGATGTATGCATGCATAGTATGCCACGTGTAGAATTAGACACACTCATCCATAATTTATATTCTCTGTTATTAAATGCATGAGATGCAATTTCTAGGAATTTCTCATTTCACCTAACAATATAAAATTGAAAGTAATATAGCAAAACCTAGATTATACCATTACAACTTTTATTGTTCTAAGAAAGTTTTCCAATAAGGTACATACTAATATTCTTGGACAGAGGGAAATTATACAATCTCAAAACAATTACTTTTAATTCTAAATCATTTTTATTATTTAAGTTATTTATTTAATAGACGAAATACTCCTCTGTTAATTATTCAATTTATAATTTGTCAAAGGGAAAAACAAATGATGTAGAATTAAACTACATGAGCAGAGCTTTCCAATGACATAAAGTTTATTAAATTTGGACTTACAGATTAAAAGTTATGAATTTTGCAAGTTTTATCTATTTTCTGTTTTATTTATTAATTTCCTGCGAAAAAAGAAAAACAGAGGGCGACGTGGCACGATCCTATTGGACAGTACCGCTTCGGCGCGGATCGGCAGCGCGGCCGTCCGATCTACTTTAAAACGTACGCGTGGGATTAAACGGATCTAGATCCGTTGGATCAAGATCCAACGGCGTGGGAAGTCCGGCCGGACCGAGCGGCGCGCGGGTCGCTGGGAGAGCTCGCCGGCGATGGCGTCCGCGGCGGCGGCGCGGTGGCCTCGATGTTTCCGGCGTTAAAACGAGGCCCCGAGAAGCATGGGTCTTACCAAAATAACGCAGAGGAGATGGCGAGGTCGATGGCGCGACGGCTGCGTCTGAAAACCTCTCCTCTCCTCGTCGGAGTCGAGGACGGCGGCGACGGCTTCGGGTCGAAGATGATTTCGACGTTTGGCTGCGAATTAGGACGAACGAAGATGCTCAACGGGTGCGCAAGGAAAAAGGAAAGCGAGGGGTGGCCTCGGTGGCGCTCGAGGAGCATCGGAGCTCACCGCACTCGCGAGAAAATCCGGCGGAAATGGCGACGACGGCGAGCTCGAATCCGAGCAGCCCGACGGCGGAGGGTTAGGGTTTTTGGGGGGTTCTCGGAGGCGGTCTCGCGGGGTTTAAATAGGAGGGGGCGTGGGCGTTAGACGCGGAGGGAAACGGCCGGAAACGGCTCCGGCTCGGGCTCCATCTCCGGCGTGATCTCCGGACGGAGGTGGAAGACGGCTGACAGGTGGGGCCCACCTGTCAGCGGGAGAGGAGCGACGCGCGCGCGGGAGCGGGCCGATGGGCTGTTATCTGCCGCGCGCACGGTGGATAGCGTCTGGGCCGGCCCGGAAACAAATCTATTAAAATTAAATAAAAACTGTTTTCAAATCTGATTTACTAAATGATTTTTAAACCTATTCAAAACTTTTCAGAAAAATTCATAAAAATATATTTTGGAAAGGTTATTTAAATTAGCAATTTTTAATAATACACTTATCCATTATATAATTTGGAAAAATATATTTATTAAGTGTGTTTAAATAAACACTTAATGGGATTAAATGATATTTAAACTCATAATTAAATCTTTATTTAATCCTTATTTAGTATTTATGTGTTTAAAAGTTATTCCTATATGATGAATGATGTATGAATGCAAGGTTTTAAATTTTAGCAAAATTGGGATGTTACAAACCTAACCCCCTTAAGATGAATCTCGTCCTCGAGATTCGGTTTGGCCTTCAAAAAGAAGTGGGTGTTCTTCCCGAAGATCATCCTCCCGTTCCCAAGTCGCTTCTTCTTCTGTATGGTGGTTCCACTGGACCTTACAAAATTTGATAGTCTTGGTTCGCGTGATCCTCTCTGCCATCTCCAAGATTTTGATTGGCTTCTCTTCATACGTCAGGTCACTTTCCAACTGAACTTCTTCTAATGGCACTGCATCCCGTAGTGGGGTTTGTGTCATCTCTGGGTGACACTTCTTCAATTGGCTCACATGGAAGACATTGTGAACTGCTGACAGAACTTCCGGTAATTCTAACTCATATGCTACTTCTCCCTTGCGGGAAAGAATCTTAAAGGGGCCGATGAATCGAGGTGCAAGTTTACCCTTGATCCCGAACCTCTTCACACCACGCATTGGTGATACTCTTAAATAAGCCCTGTCACCTATCTCGTAAGTGATTTCTCTCCTTTTGGAATCTGCATAGCTTTTCTGTCTGGACTGTGCGATCTTCAATCTGTCCTTGATTATTCGAACCTTCTCTTCAGCTTCCTGGATTATATCAGGTCCAAATAGACTTCGCTCTCCCACACCGTTCCAGAGTAGTGGTGTGGTGCATTTTCTACCATAAAGTGCCTCAAACGGCGACATCTCTATACTTGCTTGGTAGCTGTTGTTATAGGAAAATTCTGCGTATGGCAAATTATCATCCCAACTAGACTTATAGTCTAAGGCACAAGCCCTCAGCATATCTTCTAAAATTTGGTTTACTCTTTCCGTTTGTCAATCCGTTTGTGGATGAAATGCTGTACTGAACTCTAATCTCGTACCCAATGATTCATGTAATTGTTTCCAGAAATGCGAGGTAAACTGGGTACCTCTGTCAGACACAATCCTTTGGGGAATACCATGAAGGCATACAATTCTCCTCATGTAAATCTCTGCCAACTTGGCACTTGAGTAGGTAGTCTTTACTGGCACAAAATGGGCCACCTTTGTCAAACGATCCACTATTACCCAGATCGAATCATATCCCGATCTGGTACGCGGTAACCCAGTGATGAAATCCATACCTATTTGTTCCCATTTCCAATCCGGTATAGGTAAAGGTTGCAACAATCCTGCTGGCTTCTGATGCTCCGCCTTTACTCGACTACATACATCGCACTTAGCTATAAATTCCACGATGTCTCTCTTCAAGTTATTCCACCAAAATCTTTCTTTTACATCCATGTACATCTTGGTGTTTCCCGGGTGTATGGAATAAGGCGAGTTATGCGCTTCTTGCAGAATCAACTTTCTAAGATCCTCATCTTGCGGCACGCAGATGCGTTTCTCAAACCACAAGGTGCCTTGCTCATCCATTCGAAAACCCTTGGCCTTTCCTTCGCTCAGGTTGACCTTAATCTCATCCATTATTTTGTCTCCCTTCTGGCCTTCCCGAATCTTATCCATCAACAACGGTTGTACGTCCAGTGTTGCGAGGAATCCTTCGGGTACTACCTCTAATCTGAGGTCCTTAAATGCTTTACTTAATTCTTCGGGCAACTCTCCTGCTGTCAGTCCATTTACATGGACCTTACGGCTCAATGCGTCAGCCACCACATTAGCCTTTCCTGGGTGATATTGCAGACTCATATCATAGTCCTTAATGAGTTCCAGCCATCTTCTTTGCCTCATATTCAATTCCTTCTGGGTGAAAATATATTTCAGGCTCTTGTGATCCGTGAATACTTCACAACTCTTTCCCAAAAGATAGGGTCTCCATGTCTTTAACGCATGCACTACTGATGCTAACTCCAGATCGTGAGTGGGATAGTTGACCTCGTGTTTCTTAAGCTGTCTAGAAGCATAAGAAACCACTTTCCCTTATTGCATTAGGACACTTCCTAGTCCATGGTGCGAGGCGTCACAATATACTTGGAATTCCTTCTCTATATCTGGCAAACATAAAACAGGTGCTGACACCAGCCGTTTCTTCAGTTCCTGAAAACTTATTTCACATTCTTCAGTCCACTTGAATTTGACTTCCTTTTTCAGTAGGGAAGTTAATGGTTTGGCAAGTTTGGAGAAGTTCTCAATAAATCTTCTATAATAACCTGCCAGTCCAAGGAAACTACGGATGTCTGCCACATTCTTGGGTACTTCCCACTTCGTCACTGCTGACACCTTTTCTGGGTCTACTCATATTCCATTTTTCGACACAACGTGTCCTAGAAAACCAACTTCTTCTAACCAGAATTCACACTTGCTAAATTTGGCATACAGCTTGTGTTCTCTAAGTCTCTGTAATATCAGGTGTAAGTGTTCTTCATGTTCCTCTTGACTTTTGGAGTAAATCAGGATATCATCAATGAACACCACTACGAACTTATCCAGAAAAGTCCATATACACTTTGTTCATCATGTTCATGAAGTATGCCGGTGCATTGGTTAAACCAAACGGCATTACGGTGTACTCATATAATCCATATCTAGTAGTGAAGGCAGTTTTGGGTATATCTAGTTCTCTTACTTTCATTTGAAAATAACCTGATCGCAAATCGATCTTAGAGAATACCGAAGCACCCTCTAGCTGGTCGAAAAGCTCGTTAATTTTCGGTAACGGGTACTTGTTCTTGATCGTCACCTCGTTGATTGCTCGATAATCCGTGACTAGCCTTTGAGTACAATCCTTTTTCTCTACGAACAGAATGGGTGCTCCCCAAGGTGATTAACTGGGGCGGATGAATCCTTTCTGCAGTTGCTCCTCTAACTGCTTCTTGAGTTCCTTCAATTCAGCTACGGCCATCGGATATGGCCTCTTGGCTATGGGTCCCGTTCCGGGAACCAAATCTATGAGAAATTCCACATCCCTATCGGGCGGCATTCCCGGTAGTTCTTCAGGGAAAACATCAGGGTAATCTCTTACCACACGAACATCTCCCAGGCTAACCCCCTTAAGAGAATTTAGCTTAACTTTCTTAAAATCATATTTGGATTTGTATCTGATCTTCTTATTCTTAGGAGTGGTGAGTGTGATTGATCTATTCGCACAATCCAAAACTCCTTCAAACTTGGCCAACCAATCCATACCGAGTATAACATCCAGACCCTGGGTCTCTAAGATTATCAGGTTTACCGGGAAGGAATGTTTACCAATTTCTAAACTCAAGTTTTGACAATTGGTTTGTGCGAGCATTTCCCCCCTGGGGGAACTCACTCTAACCGGATTTAGCAGGCTTGTAGCAGTCAGTTTGTTTTTATTAACAAAAGCTCTTGAGATGAATGAGTGGGATGCTCCAGTATCGAACAAGACTAAAGCTGGAAAGGTATGTAGTAGAAACGTACCAATCACTGCATCCGGTTCATTCTGCACTTCTTCCACATCAAGATGATTCACCTGTGCCTTCTGAAAAGGATTGGGCTTTGATGCTTCCGGCGTCTTCTTCTTCTCTGGACAGTCTGTTGAGTAATGTCCCTTGTTCCCACACTTGTAGCAAGTCACTTGACTTATATCTCGTTTTGGTTCATTGTTGTGGCGGTGTGGCTCTTTTCCACTATTGTTCCCATTGAACGGGTGGTTGTGTCCACTACCACCTTGTCCATTTCCTCTGTATCCGGAATTTCCTACCTTATGGATATGACCATTATGGTTGTGGCTACTTCCACTCTTGTGACTATGGTGACCTCCACTGTTCTCAGGTACGTATGGTTTCTTCTGCATCAGATTAGTGTTGTACTTATTTGCGCTGAACTTCCTCTTTCTATTCTCCTCCTTCTTCATGTTGATGTCCAGAGTAATGGCCTGATCCAGAAGGTCTTGATAATTGGGAGCATAGGCTACAGACAGTGGTATTTTCAGCTCACCATTGAGTCCATTCAGAAACTTGTACTTCCTCTTTGCATCTGTGTCTACATCCTCTGGGGCATAGCGTGAGAGGGAATTGAAGTCCTCCATGTACTCCCTCAGAGCACGATTTCCCTGTCTCAGAGTGCGGAACTCATCCCTTTTCAGATTCATGATCCCAGAAGAGATGTGTGCATTCGGAAACCTTCTTTAAAGATTTCCCAGGTAAGTCCTTCAAGTGGGTGAGTGATCTGATAGGTTTCCCACCATTGTGCCGCTGGTCCCTCCAGTAGATGGGAAGTGAACCTTATCTTCTCCAATTCTGTACACTCGCAAGTAACCAGATCCTTGTTCACAGAGCGTAGCCAATCATCGGCTACAATTGGTTCAGAAGCTGTGGCGAATTTGTTGGGTCTGAGCCTCAAGAACCTAGCAAGGCGGTCAACTTGGGGTGGGGGTGGTGGTGGCGGCGGTGGAGGGGGTGGTGGATTGTTTTGGTTTGCCATGAACTGAGCCATCATGGTCATCAACTGTGTCTGGGCTGCCATCATTTGTTGCATCATTTCGTTGGCATTGTTGTTGTCAGGATCACGACGTGGAGGCATCTGTATGGTGTGGGCATAGGTAAGTAGTGATAGAAAGAGACTACAAAAACATCTACCCATGCACATCAACACACTTCACAGAAACATAACAAACAACAAGTAAACAGGCACACCCGATGTATTTTATAAATTCGATATTTTAGAGACTTGCAACCAAGCTAGGACATGGTTTTCAGGGTACTGCCTCACCACAAATTGGTGGGTCAATACAATTTCGATGGGGTAAGGAGAAATACTCGTAAGGTAAGGATAACTGGTGGTCTTACTAATCAAATATTAAAACTCTTTATGTATTTGCGGGTGTTCCCACACTTGCGCTTCTTGACACATGTGGCTTCCTTGGGAGTGTCCTCATCGGGGTAGGTTAACACTAGGGGCTCTGGGGCGTCAGGGAAATGATTTTTTCTCTGCCTGAAGTTCCATTTGGCTTAGTTGTTCACACAAATGAGCACACTGAGCCTGCAACGCCAAAATGTGGGCATCCTTCTGCGCAATCCTATCATCTTGCAGGTAAATCTTGTGTTCCAGTTCCTTGTTCTCCTTCGTTAGCACCTGAACTTCTACACGAAGAATATCCTTCTCTTCTTCTAAGCTTTCCTTAACGTGACGGTGGACACGCCTTAAATCTACCCTGTAGAAGATCTCTTGTCCCAGAAGTATATCCAAATTATGGCAATGAGCTCCAAGGTCTCCATGATGCTTCTCGTTCATACCCCTAAGTGAGGGTTGAACGGGTTGTCCAATGCTATCCCTCCTGGCAAAGTGTCGAAAGACGGAGTTGGGCTTGATCTCGTCATAGAATTGCTCAATGATGCGGGACAAGGTCTCCAGCATTGCCATCTCCACTCCATTCTTCCAGGTGGGGTATCTAGATCGGAAACGGATCAGTTGCGATCCAGGAGGATCAAGACGAGGGAGAACTTCTGACTCGATCTTCCAGCGTCCTTCAGGGTAATCTTCTGAAATAATTTCCTTACCCCTGAAGACTGGTGGCGTCAACCTCAGGGTCCTGGAAAGGCTGAGGAGCTGGTCACTGAAGTAGTACTGGTCTCCTTTCTGGGGGAAATACTCTTGGGTGAAGTTCTTCATCTACAGGAATTTTGAAGGGGTAAGATATAAGGAGATAAAACATATTATAAGGAAAGAAGTATGGTATTTCGAATTTTATTTATTATAAATATTGATTTTAGGGTTTATATCCAATCCTAGGGGTTTCGAGCCTACAGGCAACATTCGTGCTCTGATACCATCTGTAGTGCCCATGCTTATGAAAGCAATGGCACATATGAATAATGTAAAGACTTGGATCACATAAGTCTCACATTCTCCATTAAGATGTAATATCACAGTACAATGTCATAATTTATTACAGAACGAGACAAATGATCCAAAAAAAAAATCCTTACAACTTAGCATAGCGGAAATGCTAGCTGAATAAATAGTTCACACTTTATTTCAGAGTTCAACGCAATCCTAAAGGTAGCATGGAGCTACATCTTCTCCATGAAGCCACTGGCAAATCATGTTGGTTGTAGCTCGAAGACGACCCCCTTACTCCTCATTTGGACATTCTGCAAGGTTTAGTTGCAGCCCAGCTATAAAGGGTCAGCACAATTGAATTGTGGTGGCAAGTGACTTTAAATTCTAATATCCTATTTTACTAATACTATATGCTTAATTTGGCTGGTGGAGCTCAAGGCTATTGCGCAAAGCAAATTTTCTCCTACTTTTGATAAACAATTTTCTTAAATCAATAATCTTCTCCTTCAGAGACAATCTCGAGACAAGTCCATGTCTCCTAACCATGTTCATCCAACAAAGTTTTATTAAGAAATTAGAGATGAGGAGATTTTCAGAACACAACCTTGTGTAGTTACTCAAATTGTCCGATGCCGGGGACACGGCTAAGATCTTAGGTTTTAACTCTCGAGAGGGTGTGCACTTTCACCATTAGACTCAATCAACCCAAACTATCCTCTACACTCCTTTAGTGAGAAGGAAAAGGAGAAGATCAAGACGAGACTTTTCAGAAGTTGCTTTCCCATGATCATACTAAGAGATTACCACCATCCTATTACCTCTACCACCATCAATCTCTTGACCCAGGTCCACAACAACTTACTCCATCAAGACAGAGCCCATATTGACCAATGGTTGCACGATCAGCAACTAGACTCAGTGTAGACTTAAATCTCATAGCCCTGCGTGGCCTACCACAAGTGAGCAACTCAGGTTAACACCGCATATCATGGCCCCAGGTAAGTAGAAACTACCCTGGGCGAAGACAACCATGACACATGGCCCTGAGAAGCCACTCAACTTGAAACCTCCTCGATCGACCCAATCCACCCAGGCGTTAAATTAATTTAGTGGAAATTTTCATTTATCACATCAACCATAAAACAATCATTTTTGCAGCAGTTGCTTCCACTAAATTATAATAGGGGTCTAATCTGGAATTTCTAAGGGGAAACCTAAAAGGTTTGCATAGCATACTACAATCTCCCAAATACCTATCATGCATACTACTTTTGCAAATACTGTTTGAAAACACTAGATATGCAATAGAATAAAATAGTAGGTGTTTTATGAAGTCACTTGCCTTGGCAGCAGGAGGGGCAGGCACAACAAGAATAGCAATCACAAGCAGGTCCTTCCTCTCCTTCACAATCTAGCACAAGCAATACATACAAATAAATATTCCACACAAAATCTCACACACCAAATAAAAGATGTATGCATGCATATAGTATGCCACGTGTAGAATTAGACACACTCATCCATAATTTATATTCTCTGTTATTAAATGCATGAGATGCAATTTCTAGGAATTTCTCATTTCACCTAACAATATAAAATTGAAAGTAATATAGCAAAACCTAGATTATACCATTACAACTTTTATTGTTCTAAGAAAGTTTTCCAATAAGGTACATACTAATATTCTTGGACAGAGGGAAATTATACAATCTCAAAACAATTACTTTTAATTCTAAATCATTTTTATTATTTAAGTTATTTATTTAATAGCCGAAATACTCCTCTGTTAATTATTCAATTTATAATTTGTCAAAGGAAAAAACAAATGATGTAGAATTAAACTACATGAGCAGAGCTTTCCAATGACATAAAGTTTATTAAATTTGGACTTACAGATTAAAAGTTATGAATTTTGCAAGTTTTATCTATTTTCTGTTTTATTTATTAATTTCCTGCGAAAAAAGGAAAACAGAGGGCGACGTGGCACGATCCTATTGGACAGTACCGCTTCGGCGCGGATCGGCAGCGCGGCCGTCCGATCTACTTTAAAACGTACGCGTGGGATTAAACGGATCTAGATCCGTTGGATCAAGATCCAACGGCGTGGGAAGTCCAGCCGGACCGAGCGGCGCGCGGGTCGCCGGGAGAGCTCGCCGGCGATGGCGTCCGCGGCGGCCTCGACGTTTCCGGCGTTAAAACGAGGCCCCGAGAAGCGTGGGTCTTACCAAAATAACGCAGAGGAGATGGCGAGGTCGATGGCGCGACGGCTGCGTCCGAAAACCTCTCCTCTCCTCGTCGGAGTCGAGGACGGCGGCGACGGCTTCGGGTCGAAGATGATTTCGACGTTTGGCTGCGAATTAGGAAGAACGAAGATGCTCAACGGGTGCGCAAGGAAAAAGGAAAGCGAGGGGTGGCCTCGGTGGCGCTCGAGGAGCATCAGAGCTCACCGCACTCGCGAGAAAATCCGGCGGAACTGGCGACGACGGCGAGCTCGAATCCGAGCAGCCCGACGGCGGAGGGTTAGGGTTTTTTGGGGGTTCTCGGAGGCGGTCTCGCGGGGTTTAAATAGGAGGGGGCGGGGGCGTTAGACACGGAGGGAAACGGCCGGAAACGGCTCCGGACGGAGGTGGAAGACGGCTGACAGGTGGGGCCCACCTATCAGCGGGAGAGGAGCGACGCGCGCGCGGGAGCGGGCCGATGGGCTGTTATCTGCCGCGCGCTCGGTGGATAGCGTCTGGGCCGGCCCGGAAACAAATCTATTAAAATTAAATAAAAACTGTTTTTCAAATCTGATTTACTAAATGATTTTTAAACCTATTCAAAACTTTTCAGAAAAATTCATAAAAATATATTTTGGAAAGGTTATTTAAATTAGCAATTTTTAATAATACACTTATCCATTATATAATTTGGAAAAATATATTTATTAAGTGTGTTTAAATAAACACTTAATGGGATTAAATGATATTTAAACTCATAATTAAATCTTTATTTAATCCTTATTTAGTATTTATGTGTTTAAAAGTTATTCATATATGATGAATGATGTATGAGTGCAAGGTTTTAAATTTTAGCAAAATTGGGATGTTACATTCTTCCTCCACGAGGCGCGAGGGCGCCACCACGAAGGCGTCTTCATCGCCTGACGAGATATCGCAAATCTCGTCAGTAAATGGCCCAGCCCTTGAAGAAGAAACCTCCCCAGCCGCGGCCTCCTCCTCACCTGGGCCAGCTCCTGAAGCCGAGGGAGAATTGGCCCCCTCCGCTTCCCGCGCGACCGACATTGGCGCCTCAAGGTCCGCCTTGCCTGTTGGGGTGAACGGAGGCATCCCCTCCAGGAGGTCCATGCGCTACGTCAGATTGTATTGGTGAAGGGGTCGGAGCGCCGCGGGGAGCTCATCCACGGGAAGCACCGATGGATTGACGAAGAGCGCGGAGAGGACGTTGTCGACGACGTTCTTGTCGTTGTCCTCGACGTGAAGCCGCATCTTGTCCTTCGGCCCCGAGTACATCCACATGGGGACCGAATGTGCCTGGAGGGGCGCAATGCGACGCGTCACGAAGTCCGCGACGATCATCTGCCCCGTGAGGCCCTCCTCGCGGAGGAAGCTCAGGCGCCCCATCAAGCTCACGTTCCTGGCGCCGTAAAAGGTGGCCTTGCCCCAGTGGGAGTTCTTCACCGGGGGCTCGTCGGGGACCTCGAGGAAGGCGCAGGGGCGCTCCACACCAACAAAAAACCATTTCTGGCGGAAGTCGTCCACCTTCTTCGTCACCGAAGTGATGGCCTTGCCCTCGTTCTAAGACATGGGGATGTAGACGCTCCCCATGCTGTCGACGATGGGGAACGAGACGCACCCAGAGCGCTCGTTCTTCGCCGTGTTCCGGAGCGCGTAGAAGCACCGGAACAGCCCCACCATGGGATCCAGGCCCAGGTACGCCTCACAGAGATAGGCAAAGATGGCGAGGATGAGGACGGAGTTGGGGTGCAGGTGCATCAGCTGCACCTGGTAGAACGCCAACACCGCCTCTAGGAACGGCGAGAAGGGCGGCACCAGTCCCGCAGCCAGGCAATGCTGGAAGACCGGGAAGAATCGGCGCGGGCGCTTCCCGTGCGCCGCGGGCTTCAGGGCAGTCGTGCTCGTTCGTCCGGTCCGCCACTAGGCACCGGACCTTGGCGAGCGCCTTCTCGTTGACGCGCACGCCCAGCAGCGCCGCGCCCACAACGGTCTCAGGGGCCTCCGCCTCGGCGGAAGACCCTGCGGCGGCCTTGCCCTTGCTCTTGAGAGGGCTAATCGTCGCGGAAGCGGAAGATTGGAGGAGTTGGAGAACGGAGATTCGCAGGAGAGAGCGGAGGCGGAGAGCTCTGTATAGCGGAAATTTCAGCGAGAAGAATTGGAAACGGTAACGGCCCCCTGCTGCCTCGCTCGGGTTTTATGTCACCTCGAGGAGCAGTTATCGGGACGTGGTGGGACCCCCC
The DNA here is from genome assembly GCA_026929855.1 of Poa annua. NCBI lineage: Eukaryota > Viridiplantae > Streptophyta > Magnoliopsida > Poales > Poaceae > Poa > Poa annua. The sequence goes on along the minus strand of CM049428.1, from coordinate 26,225,153 downwards.
ACGACTCGCGCCCCGGATCGTGCGAGACCGTTATTCGTCCAAGTGCCGCGTGGCTCGGGCCGGCTGGGCACTAAGGGCCCACGATGCTTCGCCTGAGCCGATGGGCTCAATCGTGCCCATCATGGGCCCGGGGGCTACTGTCGGCCCAGTGGGAACTGGGGTATGGAGAGCCCATTCCCCCCAGGCCTCGCACGCTGGCCAGACAGACGAAACGACTAAGGACCAGGCGTCACCGCCTGGCGGGACTCTCGAGAGGCAATTCCCCTCGAGGGCCTGAAGAGGAAACGAGGGCCTCAAGGGATCCCTCGCCTCAGGGGACCCTCCCGAGGCGACAGCTCGCCTCGGGAGAGTCCCGGAAGACTCTCCCCTCAGGCCTCCCCGTGCCTGAAGGGAAACGTTGCAGCCAAGGAAGTACGGCGAGACGCACATGGCCTCTGCCACGCCCACGTGGTGACGCAAGCACCCTCGTTGCCATTTTGGTGATAAAGGGGTCAATAAAGCGGCTCTGCCTACTGCGCAGCTGCCAGGACCTTCTGCTCTGACGATAAAGTGGGTGGACGGTGCAACCCTCCAAAGGAGAACGTCATCGTGGGCTCCACCTCAGAGACTGCCCTCTCTGTGGGCAGTACAGCGCGGTCGGCAGCCTGTCGGCCACCGCGCCCACCTTTATCAACAATGGACCGCGTCCATGGACGAACGGACGGTGGTGGACTCCAACTCCACCATGCCACTGCCATGTGGGAGCCACCTTGAAGGCCAAGACGAAGGAGAGCGCCACAGGTGCCTATAAAAGGAGGAAGACATCCATCGTAGCACGGGTCGATGCTCTGCGTGCTACAACCCTTGTAAACCCTAGCAATTCCCTCCCCAGGAGGAAGAAGATCATCGCTTCCCTCCCCAGGCAAGAACTGCCTCAAGGGGGCCTCCTGCAAACTCCACTGTACTGTAAACTCCATCATCTAATACAGACAAGCAGGAGTAGCGGTCTTACCTCCTCACGAGGGCCGTGAACCTGGGTAAGGGCCGGTGTCTTTCTCTGTCGTGTGCGTGTCTTCTTCGGGTCCGGCGAGCAACGTCGCGGAGCCACTCGAGGGTCTAGACCTCCGCGTTCAATCCCCTTCACGAACTACACTTCAGGAAGTGACTACCCCCGATTCTTGGGAGTCATAACCCGACAACGGCACAAACCTCAATGTGGCATACACAAACGATAGCGGAAAGGTGGGCGGTTTTCTTTCCGATTTCACTAGATGGCTTGGCAAAGCTCGGGAGGAAGAGAAGTTCTTGGGCCTTGATATCGAGTACACGGCCGATCAACAAGAAGTTGCGGTCATCCAACTCTGTTTCAAGAAACGTGTGATGGTATTCCAATGGGCAAGGTAATAATCCAATATAGGGCTTATTTTCTTTAATTTGTGTTCATTCATAGGATAGGAAAATTGCATAGGATAGCAATTTCTCTTTGATTGTAGTGCACATGATCTCATCAAATTATATAGGATAGGAAAATTGCCTATTAGAATAGGAAAATTGCATATCCATGATCTCATCAAATTATATATTGGCCGAAAATGAAAGTTGCATTGCATATTGTTGTTATTATACAAGATCTCAAATTATATATGGCCGAAAATTAAAGTTGCATATTGTTGTTATTCTTATTATACATATGATCTCAAATTATATATATATTGGCCAAAAATCTTAGGTGCATTGCATATATTTGTTATTCATATTATACTTGATCTCAAATTATATATTATTCTGTTCCATTTGTTGTTGCAAAAGTCACAAGCAATGCCCAATGCTCATGGAGTTTCTTCGCAGCGATAGCGTTGATATAACGAAGGACAAGATCAAGATGAAACGCACCTGGCGTTTTGAGATACCATCTGCCTGGCACATTGATCTCCAGGCCTTGTTTAGGCTTGAGCATTACAAGACTGGAATGGCTGCTATGACAAGCGTCGTGATCGACGAGGACGCGTACAAGAATATGAAGAAAAGATTCAACACTGAGCAGCACTATCTTTTTGAGAAGTACCCACTTGACGGTTGCAACATTGAGTATGCAGCAATAGATGCGTATGTTGCATACGAGGTGTACCGCAAGATTAGAATCATCAACTATGGGCAGCGTCACCTCGTACCGCGACCAGTGTGCCAGGAGCCTTCTGAGTCTGATTCGGATGACTATTACTAGTGTTTGTAGTGCTTGAGGGTCTCCTCATGTGGAAAAGACAGTAGTGTTAGTGCAAACACTTTATCTCTCAAATATTTTGTAGTGCTTGAGAGTCTCCTCATGTGGATGTAAATAATGTTATTGTTGCAAACAATTTATCTCAGCATTACAAAATGAAAAATTATGCACGGCATTTTTTGCTTGAAAACGCACCGCGTCATAGCAGTACCCGTAATGCAAAACTTAGTGCAAACACTTTATCTCTCAAATATTTTGTAGTGCTTGAGAGTCTCCTCATGTGGATGTATATAATGTTATTGTTGCAAACAATTATCTCGGCATTACAAAATGAAAAATTATGCACGGCATTTTTTGCTTGAAAACGCACCGCACCATAGCAGTACCCGTAATGCAAAACCGCAAAACAGAATATTCTGTTTTGCGGTTCTGCAGTACCCGTAAAGCAGAACTGCAAAATAGAATATTCTGTTTTGCAGTTCTGCATTACGGGTACTGCTATGGCGCGGCGCTCCTCAAACTGTGAACCTTAAACACATTCGGTACCAAAATATGCCGAAATGTTCAAAATTTCAATACTAGTTTTGCAAATTACTTAAGTTTTCATCAAAGCAGAGGGCACATAAAAATAGTTCACGAACATATCCACAAGTATGACACAAAAAATACATCCAAAATATGCACCAACATATCAAACTACAACTACACATCAACATCACCACCACCATCAACTCCATCACCTCCACGAGAAGTGCTCGATTTGAGCAAGGCTTGCTTCCTTCGGTGCAAGATCTCCTTCCGAAGGATGCCATGCCACTCCAGAGTGAGTGGATCCATCTCGGCTCGGTTCATCATCATGATCTTGTTTTCCTCGGCAAGGAGCTTGGCGACAGACTTGTTCTCCTCGACAGCCACTCTTTGGCATTCAATATCATCCTTGCGCAACCCTTCATCCCGAAGCAAAAGCCACCTCTATCTCTTCTCTTGAGCTTTCTTCTCGGCCATGTTTTGCCTTGCCTCCAATGTTTTGGCCACCATGCTCTCATTCGAATGCACCATTTGGTCAAGCTTCTCTCTCAAGAGGGCAGCCTCGGCTTCCTTCATCATCCGCAGCTTGGCTTTCTTGTTCCCTTCGGGCTTGTAGAGGTTTCTGCCTCCATTTTCACCGTCATCATCCTCGACGACGACTTCGTTCTTTTTATTTGGTTCAATGAGCGAAAACTTCCACTTCTCGATGTTTTGGAGAATTTTCCAAGAATGATCAAAGAGGAAGGGCTTGTTCTTCGACGCCGGCATGTCCTTGTACCACTCCCTTGCAATGCGGTCCTAGAAACAGCAAAAAAAATCCATGTAACTAGTCATTTACATTCCACGGAGAGCATTAATTCATTTACAATTTCCATGTTGCTTACCCAATCGGCCTCCACGGTTCCACTCAGAGGAGCATTGTGCACCTGTTGCAGGCAGCCACTCCACCTCGAGCAAGCTGTCTTGATCACGTCCCAACAGCCTTGGAGTGACCGGTATGTTCGAGCCACCCTTTTGACATCGCGAGGATGAAGTTGAAAAAATTTGTCCTCAACTCGTTGCCAAAACCGCAACTTGGCTTGATCGGTGTCATGAATTGCGTCAAGGGTCATAGCCTCCCAAGCACGGATCAACGTCTCATCCTCCTTCACGGTGTAGTTGACGCCGTGTTGTTTCACCGCCGAGGCATCGAATTCCTCCACCTCGTCTTCGTCACCTCCAACTCCACCCTCAACGCCTCCTTCGGTCTTGCCGTAGGAATAATCACCGAGCGGGGTTTAAGCAATGTCTACAGACATGTCATTCATCATTTGAACAAACGAGCTCCGACCGTCGCCCGGAGTGTGCTACAAATTGGAGGACGAATTGAAGCAAAAAAAAAAGGGAACGGCGATTTGGGCACATATCTCGGGCTGGCAGAGGGCGGACCCATGGAGGCGGCAGCGGCAGCGGTGCCAGCCTTCACCTTCTGAACAACTGCCCTCTTCGGCGCTCCGCCGGGTCACGCCGATGGGGAACCAGCCGTCGCCACCGCTACGGCCTTGCCTGCGGCCATAGCTTGGGCCGCGCCAGCAGTTCCTAGCCTCATGCGCTTCTTGCCGGAAGCTTCGGCCCCAGGCGAGGCAGCCGTGGGGCGGGAGCGGCTCGGTGGCACCGGCGGCGGACGTGGCCCGCCCAGCCCGGAGCCCATGGGATATGCCGCTTCGACCGCCCCCATTGGGACGGTGAACAGCGAGGCATCAGACGCGTCCATGGCGGCGCGCCGGGAGCTTGCTGGTTCACCGGAGCGGAGGAAGCTGGAGGTGCGGCGGCGTCGGCGCACGAAGAGCGGTTTCGCACGGGCTGAAATTTCCCTCCCGCCAACACCAAGAGGAGATAGGGTTCACCCGACGGTTCGGAGGGGAAATCTGCAAATCCGGGATTTGGAAGCCCTAAAGCACCTCAGGTCGCGGTTGGTGCCACGAACCGCGACTAAAAGGGTACCAGTGAGCGTACAGTCGAAACACAAGCTGGGTCGTGGTTGGAGGCTCCAACCGGGACTAAATGACCACCTTTAGTCGCGGTTCGAGCCACTAACCGCGACTAAAAGGGGAGGCATAATATAAGCAGGATAGAGATCCCGGTTCAAGCCACCACCCGGGACCTCGCGCTTAGGAATTTCAGCGACGCCGCCAGGCTGCCCAAATTGAGCGTCCCCGCTGCGCCGCCGAGCCCGCCGCCGTCCGCTGTCGCCGTGCAGGCCGCCCGCTTTTGCTGCGACGCTGCCGTGCCAGCTCCTCTCCCTCACTACTGCTGCGGAGGCTGCCACCGCCGCCAAGCTCGCCTCACACCGCCGCCGCCGAGCTCGCCTCGCAGTTCCCGCTGTTCCAGAAGCTCTCCCGTCGACGTCTCCGACCGAATCGCGTCAGGTGAGCACATGCCGGTCCCCTCGGCGTAGTTGATTAGTTGGTTAGGTCGACTTAGGGTTAGTGTCTTAGCAAATTGATTTAGGAATTTAGTGTTTTAGGACTTAGTGCAAATTTAGTTGATAAGATGATTGTTAGAATTTAGTTGATTAGCTAGATTAATTTAGTATTTGTATAGTATGGCTTTAGCATAAATATTATAGTATAGTTTAGCGTTATATTGCTAGTATAGCATTAGTATAAATATTGTTTTAGTATTGCTTACTATAAATATTGTTTAGTATTGCTAGTATAGCTTTAATGTTTTAGGACTTAGTGAAATTTAATGAAGTTGAGTCTTTATTCTTTATTCTTTATAGTTTAGTATTGCTAGATGAGCATTCTTTATTCTTTTAGTACTGCTTTTAATCTTTATTTTTTATAGTGAAGTTATGGACCATGACGGTAGAGATGATGAGTTACGGGGCCCGGCCAAAAAGTGGAACGAGAAGACACATATGATTATTGATATAGTCAGTGCCGATGGGTAACCTTTGGAGCCCATAAACAACGTGACTGCATTTACTAATCAAGCAGGAGTTCTTATTAGGGACATGATCCCGATCACCTGTCGAGAATGGAAGAAGCCAAGAGTTGATGGAATAAATTTTGTCTCTAACGAATTGAAAATTTCTATTTGGGACAAGCTGATATCACATTTCACATTGCCGACGTGGACACCGAGGAGCAAACAACAACCTTGAAGGCCAAACTCAAGGTGTGGATCCTGAATAAGATGGCCAAACAATTCCAAAACCACAAAAAAAGAACGTGGGCGAAGTATGTCAAGAGTGGGAAAATTACTCCGGAGTTTAAGGGAACAAACGAGAGGTTACGTGATCACTGGGATGATTTCGTTACGTACAAGGAATCGGAAGAAGCTCTTGAGAGGTCCAAAAAGAATGCGGATAATGCCAAGAAAAAGGTTCTCCATCATAATTTGGGGCTAGGTGGCTACAAGACTGCCATGTCTAAGTGGGTTAAACTTAAGGCTGAAATTAAGGCAAAAGGTCTAACTCCATAGACGGAGAAAGTGCCCAAGAGAGCAGGAAACTTCCTAATGGCGCATGGTATGACGTTGGAGAAAGAAACAGGGGATTTGGTTCTTCTTGATCCGACGAAGAAAGCAGTGTTGACTCCCTTCGATGATCTTAAAAAAGCAGTAGCCGAGGTGGAGGCGGGAACGTTCATTCCGGATAGAGAGAACGACGAGCTGACAAAGGCACTTGGAAATCCTGAGAAGGAAGGACGAACACGAGGCTATGGAGGTGTTCCTTGGAAGATGGGGTTTCATGAGGACTATCATACTTATAGAAGCCGAGCCAGAGCAACGAAGAAGAGGGAGCAGCAGGCGGCATACCGGCTTAAGAAGGTGGAAGAAAGGAACGAGTTGTTGTTTTCGATGTATACGAAGATGCAGGAGAAATTTTCAAGCCGTCCAAAGGCCGACTAGATTTACATAGATCATGCAGCTGATGGCCCATCTAACCCGAGGAGCAGTGTGGCTTCCACGGGGTTGCATGATGATGATGGAGAAGTTGATGCGTCACCGATGGATCGCTACCCCATGGATAATATAAGATAAGACTGAATGTGAGCTGCACCAGCCAATGAAGAACATATCTGTGAAGGTGACCGTCGGATTTGCTTTAAAAGTTGATCCTGAAGTGCGTTGGCATTGCAGCGAGGTTTCAGCTGGGTATGTTCGTGTTGGGGTGGAGGAAATTGTATCTGGATGCGAGACATTGGAGATTGACCACCCTGGGCCTGAAGGGGAGGCGACCCTGGAAGAAGTCAGGCATGGAATCATTTTATGGAAAAAGAAATACATCATATTTCCAGGCTCGACGCATAGGCCACGGTCTCTCTCACCTCCACCACCTCCAAGTCCAATGAACTTTGATAGGGACGATGATGGCACCTACATGAATCCACCTCGATCTTCTCCACCGCGTCAGCAGCCTGAACCTTCTTCGCCTGAACCTTCTTCGGCTGAGTACAGGGCGGGAAAGCGGAAGATCAACCAGGTCAAGTGGAGTAACTTGACTAAGTGCCCGCCTCCGCCTACTAAGTCGAAATTGTCGCTGCTTTCAAAGGTCCCAAAGAGTTCTCCAAAGTTTCCTTACCCTTATAAGCCCCCCATGGAAAACATGCCAGCCGTATCAATTGATCCGGAAAAAATAGAGTCCTTCCCGAAATATTGTTTTCAACAACCCCAACATGTTTTAAACTTATTATCGTACTATGATCGTTGTATTGACAAGGTATATAATGAGGGGCTTGAGAAAACAAAGCAGAAGAGACGTGACTTTGCTCCGCTGAAGTTGGCATCCAAGATTGTGATACCATAAGGGTATGAGATTGCTCCCGAGGCCAACATTGCTCCCGAGGCATTGCAATATCGCCTTGGGAAGGATCTGGTCACGAAGGAGGACTGGGCCAACCTACCTACAAGAATGCGAGCATTACATAAATGGTACAAGGATGCCTCAGCAGACGGGGACGAGATACTGTCTGTTAAACTTAGATATGAGCATTACTTCATGGCAGAACATAACTCTTTCAGTTATTCAACCAGAAGGCTCTCGACAAATCTATCATCAGCTGCTATTGTTTGTAAGTGATTAAATTAAAGCTAATATCGTATCATTTTCTTACAATATATAACTGTACTCACTACATTCTTTTGTATACTACTATGCAGAATGAAGATTCTTGAGTATAGGAGGAACCGGATTTATCAAGTTGGGTTCGTTGACCCAGATCGAGTTCATGTACATACCTTACAAATAAACTCGGGGGAAATGGAGAACAACTTGCTCAATTTTTTGAAGAAACAACATTTCAAGAAGAACATATTATTTCCGTACAACTTCAGGTTAGAATATTATGTTTTCAGGTTCTGATTCTGTTTTAAGGTTCTGCTTTACGGGTACTGCTATTGCACGGCTCATTTTCGCGAACCTTAAACCATGCAATATTCATCATTTTCAGCAAATATCACACATTTGACAATGAAAAATATTATCGTAGCTAAAACAATAATCCAAATTATTACAATAATCCAATGAAAATGTTGACTCAGCAATATTACAAGACAAATGTGCCATTTGAAAAGAATAGTACCAATCATACATGAAATCAAATGAATAAATGAAACGAAATAAAACATGAACTCAAACGAGATGAAAAATTACTGCTCGTGCAACTGTCAATGGTGCTCAATGAGGTCTAGCTGCAGTTGCTTGTGGGTCTCCTCACTCTCAATCTCCCTGTATGTTTCAAGGAATGCTTGTACAGAATCCGGGTTTCTTGATGGCTTCACACGGCTGCGAACATTGTCATAAGATAAATCCAAGTTCAAGTCCCTTTCATCTTCAACAATCATGTTGTGAAGAATAACACAACATGTCATGATGTTCTTCAGGGTCTTCTTGTCCTAGAAATGGGCAGGTCCTCGAACAATGGCAAACCTAGATTGCAGGACACCGAATGATCTCTCTATATCCTTTCGACATGCCTCTTGTACCCTAGCAAATTATGCCTCCTTCTTTCCTTTTGGTTTGGAGATTGTCTTCACAAATGTACACCAAGAAGGGTAAATACCATCGGCAGGATAGTATCACTTTGTGTAATCATACCCGTTAACAGTGAAGTTGCAAGCGGGAGCATCGCCTTCGGCTAGCCTATGAAGAAGATGGGACCTCTGCAAAATATTGATATCATTGAGCGTGCCTGGCAAACCGAAAAAGCAATGCCAAATCCATAGATCCTCATATGCAACTGCCTCTAGCACAATTGTTGCATCGCCTCCCTTGCCGCAGTATTGCCCGTGCCAAGCTTTTGGACAATTTTTCCAAGTCCAATGCATACAATCTATGCTGCCTAGCACGCCCGGCCAACCCCGCTTCTCATTGGTAGCCATCAACCTCTTTCTGTCATCTTCGGTGGGTGCTCGAAGATACTCTTTGCCGAACACCCGAATGATCGTTTTCGCAAATGTGTGAACTGACTCGATCTTTGTATCCTCACCAATGCAAAGATACTCGTCAGCGTAGTCAGCCGGAACTCCATACGCAATCACTCTCATTACGGTTGAGATCTTTTAGTAAGCACTAAATCCTAGCAAGCCCACAGCATTCCGTCGACGGGTAAAATGTCAGCAATTTTCCTCACACGCTTTCACAATCTTCACAAAGAGAGAGCGGCGCATTCGATACCTCCGACGGAAGATGTGAGCCGGATACGTCGGGTTCTCTGCGAAGTAGTCGCGCATCAACAGTTGGTTGTCATAGAAGCGGTTGCGCGGGATGCAGAGGCGGCCGACTTTTGATCCTTGCCGTGTCCGTTTGTAGCGGTCCTCGAACTCCTTCACGACGAGGACCGCAACCACCTTCTGCTGTCGGCGCACCTTGAAGAGCATGTCGTCCACATCGTCGTCATCAGAGGACGAAGAGTCGCAAAGGACGAACTGCTCAGACGCGGTTAAATCATCTGCATTGGACAAGGAAAGCTGAGTTTAACCTCGGCCGCGGCGATTGTGTTAGATCCAGCGGGCGGCGGTGATTCCCGAAGCGCTGCACCTCCGCTTGCTCTCGGACGGTAGATCCGGCGGCCGGTGACCTCTTGAGACGTTCCGGCAGTGGCGAGACGAGCGGGGAAGGGCGACAGGAGGCGGCGGCGGGTGGGGAACACAGCAGTCTCGGAGCCGTGCTGAAATGTCCCTCCCGCGAACCACTCCCGAGAAATACGCTTCCGAGACTTCGAATTCGCAGTCCCGCGGGCAGATTCCCGGAGCGACCTTAAAATGGTTTACGGATCCGCTTTGCGGGCGCTGCTATTTTTCCTTCTATGGTTCATCGCGGTTAGCTAGACATAATATTTACTGAATTCTCTTCTATGTGCTGATGTGTATGTGCAGTCACCACTGGGTTCTCTTCAATATTGAAATTGACTTGGGTCGATGACTCATTACATCGACCTATGACAGATTACTGGAACATTATTGAAACGCTCTAGAGGTACTATATTGACTTCTTTTCTTCATTTCCTAAGTTCCAGTTATGAATATATTCTTTATTCATTTTCTTTGTCGGGGCAGGGTATGGAAGCGGTTCATAAAACGTGCCGGAGAAGGTCAATTTAAACCAGAGCTGACTTTTCAGCTAATCAACGTAAGTAGATTACTCTATTTAGTTCTAGTTTCAATATCGGATTGTCATGTTTGATTATTACTTAATATGAACTCTATTTTCGTCAAGTGCGAGAGACAGCCACCGTCGACAAGTCTGTGTGGATATTACGTCTGTGAGTATATGCGCATGTATGTCAGTGAGCGAAAAGATATGGTGGTACGTAAAGCATTTACATATCAATTCACAATTTAACTCTTGATGTATTTATATTGACCGTCTTCTCTTGATATATCCAGCAAATGAATCAACGAGAGCATCTCACTCCATATCAATGCTCTAGAGGAATTCAAGAGGAAATTTGTGGATTTCTGCTTGACAAGGTCATAGCCCCAAAAGGAGAATACAATATAAACCGTAAATAATGATTTTGATATAATAATGATCGTGTTGGGATGACACTTATGTATATACGATACATGTTTAACTTGATACGAGTCTGTTAGATATGTAATATATATGGATCAATTCTCGTTAGACACTTCATATAATATATGCATCGATGTGTGTAATTGTAACTTACAAACAATAGTTTAAATCATAAATAAAACAGAAAACAGAAAACAAAATAAAAATGCTAAAACCTAAAACCTCTCAAACTTATTAGTCTCGGTTTGTAAAAAGTAAACGTCGAGCAGCTCGCCTGCGCGCCCACGTGGATACATTTTTGTCCCGGTTACAAATCCTAGCGCTACTATAGGTTGGGGTGTTTAGTCCTGATACCGCAGTCCCGGTTGCTAAACCGGGACTGGAGGCTTTTACCAACCGTAACCGGAACTGTTAGTCATTTTTGTGGTATGAAGAAGTGTCTCTTCTGGTTAGCATTCGCAATGAGCTGAATTTTATGATCTATCGTAATAAATGGTTATCGATCAAGTCTTCTTATCGTGCGCCTCTGACTATATATTTAAATTATTGATATTTCTGCACCAGTAGTTTCCGATATTGGGATAGAAAATGACTGAACAACATGCTCGTAAGCTCGAGAACCTCCTTGAGGTGGCACACTACTTATGTACATCGTCTAGCCGCTGAGTTTTACTCTCACGGAGTTGTGATTACCAAATTATGTTTGGATGTTGCTTATTTGTAGAACGGGATGAAAACATGTTTCGATGTATATATACGAGATTTTTTTTTGGAGGGGCTCCAGCGTGTCAAGACACTTTGGACCGCTTACCTTTTAACCGATCGACCTCAGCTCAATTCTTGAAGTTTTATATCCAGACCCACGGATAGATGCGTCTTTCGGGCCTCTGTTTGAGATGCACTAGCAGATTCAGATGCAGATGCATCCGTCCTCGGCTTTGTCAGATCGGCGTAGGCATGCAGAATATATACTACAGTACTACAAGAGTCACCTAATCTTGCTCTGGGTAGGGGTGCGTAATCGATTGCTAGCTACAGCGCTAGCCATCACGTTGCATGCACCTAATCTTGTACGCGAGTGAAAGACAAACGAATCTCATAAGGCCGGCAGCTAGCGCGAGTGCCAGCCATGCCATCACGCCGGAGTTTCAGCGCTCTGGGTGGCTCAAATTTGCCAAAATCACTTGAGAGCAATTCTTAACAACCAAAGATATCAAAACGTCATCCCTATATTGGAACTAACATGGATGGTATATGCAATTAGGTTAGCACCAAGAAAACTACTCACTCCATATCAAAATGTAAAATATTTAACATTTTTTGGTCCACATTTATATAGACATGTTTTAGTACAAGATTCACATGAATCATACACTAAACCATGTCTAGACTCTAGATGCATGTGGACCAAAAATTACTTCGACATCTTACAATTTACTAGTAAAATGCCCGTGCGTTGCTACGGGCTGAGAATAGGGAAGAAAAAATCTATACGGGCTGAGAACAAATCTATACGGGCTGAGAACGGGAGTCAAAAAATCTTTTCCACGGATGTGCATAAAGTAAATTCTTGTTGGCAATGCTGGATGTTGGGTTAGATGACATTGAGTACAATGATAAAATGTTAGCTTACATTACATTAAATTCGTGATTCATCCTTCATATGAGTGATACGTAGTATATCACACCGTAAGAGGAGATTGTTACTATGAAGATACCAATGCACTGAATTTTACTTAAGCATTTTTAATTGATGACCCACCTCCCTAAACCCTAGTTTTGAAGCATGTCTGCCACTCACTGTGGCGACCTGTATAATCGGTAAAAAAAATGACGTACGACCGGTGACCCTAAGCAATATTATATAGTAGAGATTCATATATTCCAATACAATCCAACCGTGGTCAAGAACATTGGCATGACTTTCTCAAAAAAAAAGAACATTGGCATGACCAAAATTTAGTCCCAAAGTCGATCAATTCTTGTTCCAGGTAGTTTTAGTTAATATAATTAAAAGAACACCTACTCGAAAACACAATTAATCGCCACCGAGGACCCGACAATCGTAAATTATACAAAATCAGCATCAGCCAATCGCAAATTGATAACATAAGATAGGAAAACAATAGTATGCATCTATATTTTATACTGAACAAAGAGTATAAAATGACTGATTAAAGAATAGAAATTATAGCAGTTTGAAAAGGAAATTTTGGTACAACTAATAAGTTAAATGACTGACTATCAATCTACGTATGCATAACCATGACATTATCACCTGCATAGGAGTCGAGCATACTCAGCCATTGGTCAATCTACAGTTGCATAACAATGGCGATTTAGTATACACGGAGACGATCTTGAAAATCATTGGTATACAACATATTTGTATAACATAAACATACATGTGCTTCCTGAATAGCATCCTCGCCACTGAAGGTTGGACCAGATGCAGCATGGGCATTGTACATTGTACTGGATCATCATAGAAACGGGGCGCCGACGGCAGCTACCATATCTGAGGTGCTTGTCTGGATGAGGAGACTGGACTGAATCAGGGTTGTCTTTCTCCATGGTTGACGGCACCACGGACTGGACTGTGGACCTGTGGACCTGAGTCATCAGTGGAAGATGGAGAACGGGGTCAGAGAAGGGGAGGCAACCTCAATCTGCGCGAGCAGGCCAACGGAGGGAGTATGTATTACCCATGATTCTACCTATGGATGTATTTGAGACTGTTTGCATTTCATGTAGTATGTATTACCCATGATTCTACCTATGGATGTATTTGAGACTGTTTGCATTTCATGTTTAACGAGAGAACTGGAACCCGTGTAATAACGACCTGAAACAACAGGTGTATGCTTCGATGGGCAAACAGTCTTGAAACTGGTTATTTTGCCAACCAGCAATGATAGACCACGGTAGGCGGTAGTTTTTTTTTTGTGTGTGATAAAGATTTCCCTTCAGCTGGGGCAGAAAACCCAGAGATGATACAGGAGTCGGACCAACTAGTTTCAAGGATTACAACCCAAAAGTAAAGTAAAATTACACGATTTATCCCAAAGAGACACGACGGTCGACAGATGACCCAGTTCAACTATACAATTTTCACATTCGAAATCATTAAATATGTTAGAAGCAGTAAAAATGAGGAGGGAAATATAACTTACCTTAGGAAGCAAGGCTATCGCCTCATGGGCGAACAAGTGCAGTGACAATGGAACTTACTTGTGCTAAGGAAATTACAAGATTATTGTCAATTCAAAATGTATCTGGGTTTAGTACCTGTTATTGCAAACAAAAATACATCTTTGACAGACGAGAATGTCTCACAAGTTGCAATACGTTCTCAAGAAATAACAATATAGTAGTACAACCTGGAACTTACAAAAGCAACAGTACAACAACCAACCAGCGTAAATTACTGGTCCAGTTTTACATACAGTTGTAAACTAAAAGGAAAAGTTATCCTCTCTCTTGGAAAGTTGAACTGATATGTATACAATCAAACAAATCATGCTTCTCCCACACCTCCTGTGTATGTACAGTGGTCCTCTGTTACTGGTTTCATTTCCAGCTGCTTCAACAAACTATGCACAACATCATATGCATATGCTCACCTTCTTTCTTTACAGAAAAAAGGCCAGTGGGTAACGTTACCCCAGTATAGTATACACTCTGCACACCAAACTGAAAACTTGCAAACAGCAAAACTTTCACGTCAGTTGTTAGCCATGAAGACCCAGATCCACAACTTGTTGGGTTGATGGTACTCATGCAGTCCAAGCGTTGCGATGGGCACACAGAACATCCAAAACTCACGTTTCGGCATGAACAAGGTCACCAACCTCCTATTTTGGAGCATCCAGCATTCTTGTGGATCCTCCCTGTCATGTTTTTTCAATTTATCACTTCATGATTATCAAAAAATCCTATCGCTTCTCTTTTATACAACAAACCTATCAGCACTTGTCTTTTCTACAGCAAAATCCTATCATCACTTCGGTTCCTTCCCAGTGCTGCCGTCATGTTCACTGCTCTTCTTGTACTATTAATCCATGTGCCAGGTTCAATCATTTGCTCTTCTGTATGATTTGTATCAAGCACCAGAATTAGAAAGCAGCAGGTATCATTGCTGCTTCGAATAAACAAACAAAAACAAGCCTTGATGCAGGAAGACTTAAAGATATCCAGCAAACAAATTTCCGTTAAGAAAGTACTGAAACACTAAAAAAATTAGCCAAACCATCGGTATAATTAAAAGATTAAAATATTAATGCCGCGAGAGTATTGAATTCCCAATAAAAACATGTACTAACATCCGCGCAAAATTTTATAGATGAAAGTATCGTAATGGTCCTTCAACTTCATGTTACCTTCAACTTACTTTCAAATTTCACTTTCAGGCTCAGCTTACCACCCAGGAAAACCAGACACTACTCATTTGAGTCCACAAAACATTTCAAGAATTTAGATTGGCTGTTCAGATTTCTTAACTTAAATGATTGATAGTACAGAATTAATTTTGCTTTCTGACAATCTCTTGAAAATTATCAACAGAAGCAACATGAAAGCACTGTGAAACTGGGTATTTCACATGCCTCCAACTTGAAACCGTACTGTTACTGGTTAGTATGTTGTGCTGTGCCAAATGATCAAACTGGCTTTTAACGACTTCCCATGTAGCTCGTCAAACTCTCAAACACCTTTGGCGTGCACAATATAAAAAAATTCTATATTCAAAACTCACAATATTACCGTGATACTCAACTAACAATTAAGTTTAGAAAGAAAAGCTCTCACCAGACTTAAAATGCATTAAGAAAAGTAGAAAACAAAGAAAACGTAAGACTTTCAGAACCAGATTTAACTAAAATAGAAAACTGGCCTAATAGCATGTTCCTAAACCTAAACTAAGATAAATAGTTTATTACAAAAAAAACATCAGCATATCAGACTATGGTGTTCAACAGGAAAAACTTGACACAACAACATGAACCAAAACACCAAGAATATGAGTAATACCATTGTAGGGTCCGAAAGTATAGCATATGCTTTCCCAATTATTTTGAACAAATAACCAGCGTCTCTGCGGATCGCATTAACAATCTCTGCCCATACTGTATCATTGATATTTTCACTTCTCACAAGAAAATTACTGGCCTGTGACATAATAAACGTTAGCGAACAGAAGAATTCAAGAAAGATGTCTAGATAAAGATCCAATATACTCCGTCAGTTCCTTGATATAAGGTGTATAGTTTTTTGAACAAAAATCCATAATATAAGGTGTATTTACTATTTATGGACAATTTGACCCATCAAAAAGTGAGACCTAGTCTCAAAAGAGGAATTTAACAGATCGTATTTATTTTGTGCCTATTAAGAACTCATCTCTCACCATTTTTTCTGGAAAAAAATGAGTCCACTATGTACAAAATACACATGTCATGCAGAAAACTATACACCCTATATTCAGAAACGGAGGGAGTAGTACTTTGTCTGGATGATGCCTTAGTGCTGCTTTGCGGTATGCTTTTTTTATATCCGCAGCAGAGCAAGATGGCTCGATTCCTCTGCATGGAAAAGCAATTTCTCAGTCAGACATTCCAGACGTGTTTCCAGGACAACAGAAATTCAGTAACGCTAAGTTCTTTCCACTTTCCCAGCATAAATTTATGGAGCTTCTTTGTCCAACATGCCCAATACACATTGCTTCCCGAAGGAATTTCCTTAACATAGGGAGAAACTGAGTGTAATGTAATTTTCAAATACCAAACCCTTAGATAATATGAAAATTAAACTGTGACTACTCACCACTATTAAACATGTTTTTCATAACTGCACACATGAGAGAAAGACCCAATCATTGTACAAGGTAATGTCATGAATGACATGATAACAGTGTAGCAGTTCAATCTAACTCCAGCGAAGATTCAACTGTTGCAGAGCATATAGGTAAAATAACAATTTCATTGTGGGGGTAAGTTGTAAGTCACAGCGCCCTTCTATCAAATTAACTAATAATAGTTTACATCTATGTAAATTGGCGGCAGGTTAAAAGGCCGAATTGTACATGTCAAAGGATGCAGCAGAGATAAATTTAGACACAAAGATGCATAGATGATGTTGTAAAAGTACAATGCGTTGTAGAGAACATGACTTTGTATGTTGTACTTCAAATGAAATTGGAAATGAGGACAAAGGCTTACAATATCAAATACATATTCAATGAGGTCCTTTTTCTGGCATCACGCTCCAAAGCAGAAAGCCTAAGATTGGCGCGGTGTAGATTGTTACGAACGTTATCTAGCTTCTCTGATGGTGTGGACATTTTTTCTTGTAGTTGTTCCTCAAGAAGAGAAATTAGTCTACGAAGATCATTTTCAGCCTGATTGTAATCTCTTATAAGTTCATACAAACTAGCCCTTCTAGAAATAACCTACAAAACAGAGAGCACGGTACATTAGCAGGAGTTTTTTTTCTTAGTCCTTTCTTATTTCCGTGATCTCTTCTGTCATTCAGTACAAAACAGAAGGATTTTGGATAACATTCTCTCACGGATATTTATTTAAAGTACTGACCAAACAAAACTATCCAAACAGTTCTATTCAAACCTTATCCAGTCAAACTTAGACATCATAAAAACAATACCATGCATTAAAAAAATATAACTCAATGTTAAAGGTTCGGTCAAAAGAATCCAGTAATAACTGAAGAGACTGCATTGAATTTTAACCTAGTTGCTCACACGGTCACATCAATCATATACAGATGCTTCCCCAACAATGGGGATATGACATTAATCTGATTGAAAGATGTTAACAAGAAGAAATGCATGTCCTGCCAAAATATATGATGCAGATCACATGGTTAAAGTTCAATTTGATAGAAGAGAAGGATCTTTCACCAACCTTACAGTAACTAGTGTCAAGGGCTATAGCTAGTGAACAATCTGCTATGGCATCTAAAATTTGGCCCATTGCTTGGTATGCAGCTGCACGGTTGCCAAAGCAGATTGCTGAAAAGTGTAGTGACTCGGTATTGCTTAACAGAGCAGCAGTATAATGTTCCACAGCCTCTGAATATTTACCAGCTTGAAAAGCTTCATTCCCAGCGACCTAAAATGAAGAAATAAGAATTTCATGCCTCTAGCGTAAAATCGTGCAGAATTTGTTGAATATCAGGCAGACTGTGGATGCGCATGACTGAAGGACAGTACATGGTAGAGAAGAGTTGTTGAGCAACGCAGCCTAGACAATTCACAAACAAAATGCTGGATATTCCATATGTAAGATGAGTAAGGCTACGATGATGCAACTGATAGCCTTTGTCATTCCATCAACTAAATCATCAATGGAAGTGAAAGAATAAAGGCTTAACGGGCATACTTTTAGGCGCAGTAGTTCGGAGATTGCCTTCGAAAGTAAAGAAACTGATTGCTGAGATTGCTTCCCACACCTAGTCAATATTTTCACAAAGGTAGCAAACCATATAAGTAACAACATAGGGAACCTGACACCATACAAGACTAACATAGATGTCTTCACAAAATTTTACAAGTATTCCACAAATGTTGCTTGATCATACTTTTTTAAGAATTGATGAGCCTCTTCAAGCTTTCCCATGAAGAAATATGACTTGGCGATAAGATAATAGCGCCACGATTTGACTGAGGAACTGCTGTCCAAGTTAATGCTTTCTGGATGCTCATCAAGACACACAGACACACTATTTCTTTCTGCCAGATGCAGAGTGTCTTCACAAAAACGAATTACTTCTTCATGCCGCCGTAACTGTGAAGTCCCATGAAACTAACAGTTAACCAATACACTTACTGGTGATAACAACATTCGTAACTTGGCAATATGGTATCTACAAGGAAAAGACAGGTTTACCGTAAATACAGACCAGTAGCATGGCTTCTGCTTTCATTTTCATTAAGTTATCCGAATGAAAGCTTATGGACAGAGCATCTGCGATCATTTGTAAGGCGCTTGGTATCTTGTCAAATTGCTTTTGAATAAGATATTCCTCGGATTGAAGGATTAAACTAGATACTTTCTGTTAGCAAATGAAAACAAAATACTGATTAGATAATCAAGTTCCAATCCAAAAGTACATTAGTCGAGGGTGACTTTTGACCCATCATAGTTCGATTCAATAATCAAGTTGCACGTAACACGGTGTTTTGATCAAATATTTCCAAGGACAATGTTACATAGGAGTGTAGAATCATATGAACTTTATTATCTGCAATTCTATGGATTAAGGCATTGCGCTATCAAAAGGGCAACGGAAATGCGACAGAAACACCGAATTACTTACTATAAGGATATAAGAAAACAAATAATCAGCCGTCACACACAACAATAATTGATAATAAGAAGATTGGTTTAATATGAAAAATCAGGTAGGCGGAGAATTTACGAACTTCTTTTTTGCTTTGTGGTTTCAAGACGAACTAGTAACTAATTAAAGGGGTGCAATTGGTAGACCCTAAACCTCAGTGACAGCATAACACCAGAGACCAGGCGGCTACCTGAGCTTTCTGGAGACCATCAGAAGCCTCTTCTACGATTTTATGATTCAAATTTGCTGCTTCAATGGACTTCAAACAGAATTCAAAACCCTTTTGGGCTTCTTTAACATCCCCCAGAGCAAGAAGGCAGCTATACAAATTTAGCCAAGGAGATTGATTAGTTCATATATTAAGAAATATTATATAAGGTCTATAACAAGTGTAAGACACTTCTGACAACTTTTTTTAAGGAAAATTTGTAAGGGAAGCACTGATTGTATAAATAGGAACCCAAATTCACATCCATGAAGACTTTAACCCGGGTGATGGGGTACATCAGAACATGATACATCCACTCCCCCAACCAATTGAGATAGTCTCACTTCCCACTTATGACCAACTAAATACACTACTAACTTCGAGCTCTAGATAAAATAATTAAATTCTGGAGTTTAAATTAACAAGGCTATTAACACTTTGCACACCAGTATCAACTGAATGTACACGACAACAAGGACTAGAGTTAGCCATGATAAGTCAGTACTCCACCTTAAACATAGCTACAGAACATGAACTCTTTCTTTCCTATGAGATCTACTATTCCTAGGATTAGTCCATCAAGTTCGAAAGATGTTCCTTAAGAACAATACTCACTCCGTTCCAAAATAGTTGAAGTTCTAGGTTTTGTTCTAAGTCAAAAAATCTTATGTTGGCCAAGTTTGTAGAAAAATACATCAACATCTAGCACACCCATTTTGTTCTGTTAGATTCATCATACAATATGATTTCATATTATATAGATGTGACGCTATAGATAGGACAAACCTAGAACTCCAATTATTTGGAACAAAGGGAGTATCTAATTGTCTCCTTCAACTAATAAAAGGCTTACAAACTATGATGTAAATTCCATTTGTTTTCCAAACAAGAGTGTATAAGTGTGAAAGTTTTCAAGTTGGTGATTTTTCAATAGAATAACCCTAGTTATTGATCTTACTTAGCAGCTCTGATTTGCGCCTTGAGAAAGCCAGAATCAATTTCAGTAGCTTTCCGACAATCGGAGAGGGCATCTCTCATCCTACCGAGAGATATCCGGGTAGCTGCACGATTGCTGTAGCACAGCATTAATGCTTTCCAGGAAGCTTCATTTGAGGAAACAGAATTAATCCCATGGGTGTAATATTCCTCCGCCTTAGCTAACTGTCCTGCAGCATAAGCTTGGTTTCCCCTAGTGCACATTACACAAATCAGCTTAAAAGGCACAAAATATTACTCAAAAAATGTATAGTAAAAGCAACAAGGAAACTTAGCTAAAACTCAACATACTTCAGTTCTACTTATTTATGTATTCCTAAACCACCACTTGTGGAAATTACATTGTCAGACAGCAAATTTCAGGTTTCTCAAATACAACAAATAATCTGTATCTTCAGAGCATAAATTTGATTACATAACATGAGGAATGGATGTGAAGAAAATGTAAAATACTGAACTCCCTCCAGTTCACAGAAAATAAACTAAGGAATAATTATCTGAAATTTAGTTGACTGAAATACATCATGTTGATTGGAGATAACTTTCTTCTAGCATGGATGTTCAGGGACATTTGCAATCCTTTCTAAGTTTGCATTCAGCTTAATCTGAGATTTGGGTGTCCTCGGCAACTGACTAAGTCAAATTGTTTACTAAAACTTCAGCAGCATAACCAGAAAACATATCATTGCAATAAGAAAGTCACAAAAAGTTGTTTATAACAGTGTATATGTTAAATTGGCATTCACATATAAATAATCATATTATTTTGGCTTGCTATTTCAGAAGAAGAAATTGTTGATATAACTGTGATGATATTTGCAACAGTGCAGGCGGCGCAAGTTATTAAAGAAATTAGTACAGTATATAAGTTAATATTTGTATGATAAATAAGCCTGTAACAAAAAATGGAAGGTGGTGTAGGCACCTTATGCGCCAAGTTTCACAATCTTCCTGGCATCCATAGTTTTCTGTTCTTGCAGATGTTACTGTTGTAGGTTCTGCTTTTCTGTATTCAGTCCATTGAGTCGTTAAAACCGTGTCGAGCTGCCTTGCTAACTCTTCTGTTTGTACAAGACTAATGACAGACGTAGGAAGGCTTTGAACATATGTAGTATTATTAGTACCCATTCCTTCAGTACTTTTCTTGTTATGTTGCCTCTGTGAGCGCAGCTTACTTTGATCGAAAGTAGATGAAGCAAATGTTGAGTTAGAATGACCTGGCTTTTCCAAGTTCGCGGCAAGCCTTGTTTCATTATGACTACTTTCTGCTGTTTGCGTAGCATCAGCTTCCTGAGGGCGACTGTTATCTACAACAATACCAGACTCCCCTAACCTGAAGCCAACTTTTCCAGATTGTTCAGAATTAAAGTTTGTTTCTGGAATCACTTTTGCAGAATAACTGTCATCTGCAAGGACTGTCCGCAACGAAGAAACCTGGCGAGCTGAGGAGAATTTCTTTGGTTTAACTGCCCTTCTATTCATGCTCATAGCCTTAACCACTCCTTTGTCCTTAGATGCTGAACTGTGGTCATGCAGAGTAAATGATTTCTCATCGAAAGATCCATATTCACCAAGTTCTGACTCTGCCACTAGGGTGCTTTGTGTTTGCATGCCATCAGGCAACTTTGTGAAAGAAACCTTCAAAATGTCATCTTGAGATCCAATGTTAGAAGGTACAGTATTCAAGGCTTTTCCTGTTCCATGAGCTTCATGAGGTTTGGAGAGTGGAGCATCCCTATTACTTTTAGCAGGTGAAGGCTGCAACTTGATGCATCTGCCATCCTTGGGAGGAGAAAGATCGTGTCGTTCAGAACTGGCTGTTGCATCCCCTTTATCAGATGAATCCAACTTCTTGACATCACACCTATGCGGAGCACTAGCACACTGACCGAAAACAAACAGACCATGCTCGACATTACCACCATCTGGAGAAAGTTTGCTCCTATCCTTTGTGGAGTAACCTTTGTCATCCAGAGAATGTGCAACGGATGAGTTGCCACTGTCCTTGGGGAATTCCATGGAATCGTTCACATCACTACATTTTGCTGAACTGACCGGTTGACTAATTAAGGATGAGCTTGTCTCCGTGCTCCTCTCGCGCCCTTCATCGCCACCAAAACTATCACTAGCGTTCACCTCTAGCAGCACCGAGTTGTTTCCTCTGGAATCATCGCTTTGCTTGCCGAAAGAATCATCTCGGATGAGCTCCTCAAGTGCTGACGCAGAGAGGCCGCACAAGGAGGCGCCACTAGATCCAAGCGAGGAGCTCCTCTTCATCTCCGGTGGCCCCGTCATGCCGCTCCCGAAGACAAAACCAGCGCCAGGGGAAGAACCCCATGTGCCCGGCGATGCCGGATCCTCCTGCACGGCGCGGTCAGATGTCGTGGCGTCCACGCCGAACACGACGAAGGCCGAGGGGCGTGATCCGCCGGCGGTGCGCGGTCGCGGGCCAGTCCCGGAAGCGAGGCTCGCGGGATCACCGCCGAGGCGGCGACCGGAGGAGCTGGAGGTGAGGGCGTGATCGGAGCGGAAGGGGCCAGCCTGGCGCCGCGGCCGGGCGGCCCGCTGCCTGTGGGTGGCGGCGGCGGGGATGGTGGGGAATGGGGCGGAGGTGGCGTGCGGATCGTGCGCGGGATCCATCGGGCGGGAGAGGAGAGCGGGTGCGGCGGAGGCTTCACGTCGGCGGCGGGCGCGCGCGGGGGACGTGGGTTTCGTTTTCCGGCGGGGCGGGGCGGTGGGCCATGGGCAGAGGGAGAGAGAGAGACGGGAAATGGTCCAGACGGAAACGGATTGGGTTGAACTGATCTGTACATACATATGCAGCTGCTGTGTTAAAAATAGGAAAAGGAAAGAATATGATGAACGTGCCGACACGTGCTACCATTATATACTCGCCCTCCACGAGCACATCGCTGTCATATCATGTCATGGGGTTTATTTTCTAATTGTTCTTCCGTGTTGACAAAAACAGAATTTCTGACCAAGTTTCTCTGCATAGGTGTTTGAGTTACTAGAGAGACGTATGGTGTTTCATCGCCAAACTACATGCACGGAAGATGTCGGACAACTGGTTTACACAGTGAGAAGGAGCTACCGGCAAACTTACTGTGACACTAACTGGTGTTGTTGCGGTAGAGAGATGACAAGTTAGGAGGATGTATAAAGCATCTTCCGTGAGTTGAGAATTGGTACTCGTGCGATCTAGTGATATAACTATTTTCAAAATATCAAAATAATTAAGTTTGAAACAAATCTAAAAAAATTATGCATTTAGAAAGGTTAAGAGCGAGCACTCCTGGACTATCCGTCGTGGCGTCAAAAGACGCTAATCTGAAACCTGGGGTGAAACCTGGGGGGCGCGGTTACCAGTCGTCCCCCAGACCAAGTTTCGGTCCATTCAATTCAAAAACTCAAAAACTTAAATTTGGCGTAAACAGTGGCGATTTCATTCATATTCGGCGATTACAAAGTACGAATTTAAACTAAAACTAGTTGAGGAGTCCGAAACTGGCCACGATCGCCTGGCTGTAGTCGTCGGCGCCGTTGTCGTCGTCCTTCCGCCAGTTGCTCGTGCATGCGCCGACGTCGCCGTCGTCATACCACCTGCTCTACTGCAGGGTGCGCTAGAACGGCTCGTCGTCCTCCTCCTCCTCCTTGTCGCTAGGGTCGAGGATGTAGTATTCCGACGTCTTCGCCACTGGGGGGATGCGGCGGCCGGTGGCGGCGTGCTGCTCGCGCTCTGCGCGTCTGCGCTCCGCCTCGGCGAGGAGTTGTCGTTGTTGCTCCAGCTCCTGCGCCGTGAACTCGCGCAGGCTCCAGCTGTTGTCGAAGTCGGCGGCGGTCGGCTTGATTGTGTGGAAGGAGGCCTCCTCGGCCTCCTTCAAGCCCGGCCACTCCTCCTATTCGTCCTCCGGCTCGGGCTTTGGCTCGCGCTTT
Source organism: Poa annua (assembly GCA_026929855.1). NCBI lineage: Eukaryota > Viridiplantae > Streptophyta > Magnoliopsida > Poales > Poaceae > Poa > Poa annua. The sequence continues at coordinate 26,200,925 of CM049428.1, read as the reverse complement.
GGCTTGACGATGTGCGTGAACCATTGCGCCTGGAGTTGAGGAGAGGAGGGGTGACGAAGCTCGGCGCAGAGCGCGTACCTGATGGACGCGCCGACCGCGCGCCGGAGGAGGAGGAGGAGGTCGTCGCCGAGGAGGAGGAGGCCATCCGCCTGGGCGCCCAGGTCGGCATGGTCAGTCGGGGCTCGTTGCCGGCAGCGATGTAGTCGAGCACCCACTGTAGCGTGGGGTGCTCGCCTCCCCACCACCGCCTGCCGCCGTGCGCGTTGCAGCGGCCCTCCACGGGCCCGTTGTTGCCGCAGTCGGTGACCTCCTCGTCGTGGCGGCGCTGGAAGTACACAGTCCAGAAGGCATTGTTGCCTTCTGGCCGTCAGCGCGGGTCTGCGGCCTGCTCCGACGTCAGGCCTGCCCGGACCTCCGCGATAGCGTACTCGCGATCGTTCTCGGCAGGCAGGGGGCACGGGCAACCCTCCGTCGATGAGTTGCCACGGCTCGTGGCGGCCGGAGGCGCCGGGGACGCGCATGTCGGGAGGACATGGTTACCCCGCGTTGTACAGCACCCACGCCTCCCCCTTGCATAGGAAACGGCAGACCTAGCCGTTCTTGGCGGCGGCGTCCATCTTCTCGGTGGGCTTCTTGGCTGCGACGGGGGAGGGAGAGAGTGTGAGGCAGAGGCGGCGAGTGACGTGGGGCTACTTTTCGACTAGCCCACTGTGAGGCTACCTGGGCCGCGCCAAGCTTGAGAAGGACCACTAGGGGTACCGTGTAACCTAGTCCAAGTCGGTTAGGTCTCATAACCTGCCATATCTGTAATTGCCATCGGCATCGACCACCCGAGACCTGGTTTACCTATAAAAGCCAGGAGGGCCGCTCTTCTCAAGGACACGCCAACAGCCGCCACAAACCCTAGCGAGATCGCAATCTCGCCACTCGCCGTTAATACCAGACAAGCAGGAAGTACGGTGTTATCCTCCGGGAGCCTGAACCTAGGTAAATTCCCCGCTTGTTAGTCGTCGTGATCACCAACGCTTATCTCTCACCACCTCAATCAACCCGGGGTGGACAACCCTGAGATTTGCCGAGTTACACCCTCGTCAATTGGCACCGTCTGTGGGAAGACACAACAAGCGTTGGAACCATGGTCGCACCGGCTCCATACGCAATGAAGATCGACGTCGGCACCACCCGAGAGCCCATCCGCTTCGGCTCCTTCGAGTACGCCTTCCACCCGCCGGCCCACCGCTCGGTGTATGCCGATCTGTACAAAGGTATACACATCACATTTGGCTCCATATACTGTTTCGTCGACAGTCGCGGAATATTACGGTCCGCGGCAACCACGCCACGCGCGGCGGCAGCACCCGCATCGCTCACCCTCGCGCCGCAATCGCCGTCACCCACTGCGGGAGTCGCATCTGCCATACCCGTGAAGATTGTACCTGCGTCGACTACATCGACAACCTCGGCAACGGCCGCGCAGATCGAGTCTACTCCAACCATCTCGGTCGCACGGCCGGCAAAGTCAAGATCTAACTCAACCACGGCTGCACCCGCGCATGCGACCAAGGGCGTGCTGCCGACAGCCGCATCGCGCGCATCTTCGTGGGCCCATCAAGTCTACCCCAAGCCAATCGCACTCGCTCCGGCGACTGTGAAATCTCCTTCCACGACCACGGTGACGATCGTAAGAAGACGCAACGACGACTGCGCCGCCCACCATGTAGCGGCAATTTTTTATCCAGAGCAAGATTCGGACGACGGAAGCAGCAGCGGCAGCGTAAACACTCCTACCCAGGTTTACCCCGCGCAAGTCTTCATGGCTGGCACAGCGCCCCCAGAAGGCGACGAGGAACCCGCGTATCCACTGGAGGTGGTCATGCCTGACCAGACACGACTCACCATCACGCGTGACATAGGGATCAGGGCCATGAAGCATGTCGACGATGACACGTTCCCTCCAACCGACGCACCTAGAGAGGATCATCTGGCGGTCCAGTACTTGCTACGCAAGGAAGGCGAGCGACTTCGCGCCGAAAAGACCGAGCTGCTTAGGCGCAAGAGGGATGCAGATGTGTCGAGTGCCAGACGGGCTGCCATCTCGTTTACTTCTTCCACAGAAGTTAACCAAGGAGGACGGCGACACAGAGCTCGTGTTCCCCTTATGACGGACGCCGATCGAGCCAGGGTCACCCGCAACCTCGACTCGTCCTTCGTCACCGAGGACGAGAACGGAATACCTGTCCCCAAAACGGCGAACGCCGCCATCATAGCAGTCGAAACATAGCTTCGGCTCACGCAGCCACCAAAGGGAGATGCACGCGCCCTTCTCCACAAGCAGCAGATCATGTCCATGAAGGCAATCGAGGAAGCTCTGGCGACCAGGGCGCCAAGCAACCGGGCACGTGAAGAGCGAGAGCACCAAGCCTGCGAGCCAGCAACATCAGGGGTCCCGGCAGTGCAACCACTAAGACAAGCCCAACCAGGCGAAGATCTTCGCAACGTCATTACGCAAAGGACGGTGGACCTCAACCGCAGTCAGCGTTCGACTGAAACGACGAACCTGGACGAACAGGCCGATCGCAACTTCGAGCCGTGCGGCGCCGCATGCTTTAGCTTCAACATCCGCGACACCCGCATGCCCAAGGGCTTCAAACTGACAGCGGGAACCCCCAGGTACGACGGCAAGCAAGACCCGCGCCTGTGGCTCGAAGACTACCTCGTTGCCTGCACCTACCAAGGCGGGACGTCGACTACGGCAATGCAGTACATCCAGCTCATGCTCACGGACTCAGCGCGCGGGTGGCTCACCAGCCAGCCCAAGGACTCCTTCCGAACCTGGGAAGAATTCCAAGATACTTTCATAAAAAGTTTCTCTGGAACATACGCAAGGTCGACGACCTACATCGAGTTGCAAGTCTGCAAACAAGGAAAAGACGAGTCGCTCCGCTCGTACATCCAGCGGTGGACACTTCTCCGAAACACCATGGAACCCGTCTCAGAAGACCGGGTGATGGATGCTTTCATTCATGGCGTCGCTCGCCGCGACCTCCGCGAGGAATTTGGTAGGCTCCAGCCGAAGACCACGATCGAGCTCATGAAGATAGCCAACCAGTGGGCCGAGGGAGAGGACTACGTCCGCGACACCTCTCCAAAGAAGGAAGCTGAAACAAGTAACTGGCGGGACGGACGCCAGAAGAAGAAACAACGTTTCACCAATCTAGACACAATCGAGCTAGTAGCGGCGGGATATCAAACCCCCCGTGATGACACACGAGATAACAGTCGCCAATATGATCAGGGTCGACAGTCCAGCTCGGGGCAGTACAACCGCAGGAGCGGCAGCATTAGCCACAATGATGGAAGCCAGAAGCGCGAGTGGAAGCGTGCGCTGACCCCAGCCGAAGAACTAATGCAACCTTGCAAGCATCACTCGTGCCGCAACCCGGACATAGGCAAGTGGGGTGCCAACCACCTGCTGAAGGACTACCGCAAAGCACGCAAGATTTACCAGGCTATGCAGCAAATCATCACTCCCGTGCAAGCACTATCGGCAGCTCCGCAGCTCGCTATTCAGACAGCACCCGCAAACAACAACACAACACAAGCGGCTGGGACCTTCCCCCAGCAGCAGCCGCAACATGAAGTCCAGACGGCGGCGAACGACGCATACCCGACTGCGCGAGGACAACTCAACATTATCCAAAAAGGACGCCCTTCGAACAGGGCCCAGAAGCTCATCACCCGCCAAGTACTCCAGGCTACCACCAGCCCGCGCGCAGTACCAGATTACCTGAGAGGATCAGAGACACCAATCACATTCTCCAGGGCAGACCACCCGTCAGAGGTACCTCGACCCAGTCACGCCGCTCTGGTTATCGAAGCCCTAATTGGCGATTACAGCCTGAAGAAGGTATTCATGGACGGAGGCAGCGGCATCAGCATCATATTCGCCGACACCCTGAGAAGAATGAACAGGTCGACGGAGAAGTTGCCGGAGTCGGAGACCACCTTCCACGGCATAGTACCAGGGCAAGCAATCACGCCCATGGGAACAATCACACTCGACGTCATCCTCGGCATACCCGAGCACTTCAGGAAAGAGTCGATTGACTTTGAGATCGTCGACTGGAAGTCACAGTACCACGCCATACTCGGGTGCCCAACTTTTGCCAGGTTCATGGCAGTACCCCATTATGCCTACCTGATGATCAAGTTGCCTGGACCCAAAGGGGTAATCACTGTGCGCGGCGACTTCGACCGCTCCAACAGCTGCGACCGCGAGTTCAGCAGAATCTCTGAGTTCTTCGGGGTCGAAGAGCACTTCAAGGCCATATCAGTCGACAACGACAAGACCATCTTTCCACCCCGCAAGAAGACAGCCAAAGACGCCACCTTCAACACAAATGATGACACCGTAACACACCAAGTCCACCCGACTGACAGCAGCAAGACGGTCAAAGTATCTTCAAGCTTGACCCCTGCATAGAAAAGCGCGCTCGTCGAGTTTCTACGTGAGAACTGGAAAATCTTTGCATGGCAACCCTCTGACATGCCAGGAATACCCAGGAATCTCGCCGAGCACTCTTTAAAACTCCACAAAGACGCCAGACCAGTCAAACAAGCCATGCGACGCTTCTCAGGACCCAAACGGGATGCGATCACCATGGAGATCGACCGACTGCTGCACGCCAAGTTCATCTGAGAGATCAAAGACTCGGACTGGGTCGCCAACCCTGTCCTGGTGGAAAAGAAGAAGACGAAGAAACTGCGCATGTGCGTGGACTTTACCGCAGTCAACAAATGTTGTCCAAAGGATCACTTCCCGCTCCCGCGGATAGACCAGATCATCGACTCGACAGCAGGCTATGAGCGCCTGTCTTTCCTGGACGCCTACTCAGGTTACCAGCAGATCAGGCTGAAAGTCAAAGATGAAGAAAAAACGGCGTTCATCACACCCGACGGTGTCTTTTGCTACCAGACGATGCCCTTCGGGTTGAAAAACGCTGGCGCCACATATCAGCGCACCATGCAAGCATGCCTCAAAGGGCTCATCGGGCAAATTGTCCAAGTCTACGTCGATGATCTGGTCTATCCGCCTCCTCCTCAACAATCTTCGACTCGTCGTCGGGTCCATTTTCTGGGAGAGGAGGAAGGCTGACCAGAAAAGAGCGACCCTGCAGCAAGAAAAGCCAAGTCGATTCAAGAAACAAAAGAAGAAGAAAGCAAGCCAGGAAAAGAATAAATCAAGAACTCACCTCGGGAACAGGGTTCGTTGCTCCGTACGCAGCAACTGGACACTTGACGTTGCAGAGGTCCACGGCTCGGAGGTTAGTGATGCCCCTCACCTTCGTTTCCACTTCCTCGTCGTCGAGTGGCTGGTTGCTGACGCCCTCGACTGCCCACATCGGGTGGGGCCGAGCGCCAAGCGGTTGGACGCGAAGCCGGAAGAAGGTGGCCATAAGATAGACGCCACCCGACTCACGCCCCAGGGTCTTGAGGAGGTTGCGCAGCAGGCTCAGCAGCGGCCTTGCGGACTCCCTCTCCTCCTCGGCAAGCGGGTGCGACCAGGCACGAGTCTTCAGCAACCCGCGCTCGCCGTCAAACTGCGCCAGGCCGTCCTAGTTCCACTGGATGTAGAACCACCTCTTCCGCCACCCCTGGACGGAGTCCGACTTCTTCATCTGAAAGTACGTGGTGTCGCCGCGCACCTGGATGCCGAAGCCGTCCACCGGGTATGTCAACCCGCTCTTCCCAACGTTCTTGCGAACAAGGAAGAGCGACTTCCATAGCGCCCAGTGGGGTGCGATCCCCAAGAAGCACTCGCAGAGCACGATGAAGCCCGCGATGCTCAAGACGCCATTGGGGGTCCGATCGTGGATCTGAACCCCATAGGCATATAAGAGACCACGAACGAAATCGTGGAGAGGGAACCCGAAGCCCCGTGGGAGGAAATCCACGAAGCATACGCGCTCCCCCTCACGAGGCGCGGGGTACACCTCCTTGCCAGGGGCACGTACCTGGGCCTGATCCGTCGATGGCAGGAGGCCCTGCATGCGCAGCAGCTCGAGGTACGTCTTCTTTACCGTGGACCTCTACCAGTCGCCATCGGGTTTCTTCATCAACCCGGCTCCGGCGGCGGCGGCGGAGGTGCCAGCGGCGGTCTTCGACTTGCCCATGGCTTCGAGGGATCGTAGAAGGTGGGAGGACAAGAGGCACAGAGCTTGGATGGAGGCAAGAATGGTAGAAAGCAGAGGAAAGGAGGCGCGGACGATTGGAGAAGATGATGCCCTCGCGCTGCGGCGCAGTACTTATGCCTTGCCGAAATTCATCTCAGCCGTCCGCAAAGAAACTGTTCCGAGCAGCTACATCCAGCTGTCCACGTGTCATGCGGAGAGACTAACCGTCGCCGCCCACTCCGTCCACTACGCACGAGAATCAAGGCGTCATCATCGTGCCGTGAAATTTTCGCGCCCAGTTCGGAGAGACGTGAGAACTGCTGACCACAGTCAACACTGACAGTGGGCCCCGCTACGTTATGTCCCATCGGGCGCAGAGGCGTGCCACGAAGCGTCATCATTGATGTCATCAAGCCAACGGCTATGAAGAAGACGTGAAACAACAAGACAACTCAAATGCACGATTCGAGTGGACAGCTTTACAGCTGAAAGCAACCAATTAGGACAAGGTGTTGATCCGAGAACCCGAAACAATCATTCGGGTGACAAAGAAAATTGAGTAAGCTCAAGCAGCCGAACCCATCTACAAGTAAGCCAACAGGCCGAATAGAAGCAAGCTTCACAAGAAGGCCAAGGCAAAGAAATTCGACTGCAGAGATTACTCCCATCGGGAGTGTCCTGTTCGACTGAGGAAAGCGAGTTCAAACTCAAGAACAAGCAATCTGGCGGCGGGCCCAGGAGGAAGAAGTCCTTTGCCCGACTCTACGATTCGACCAAGCACTCGGGGGCTACTGACGTGGGGCTACTTTTCGACTAGCCCACAGTGAGGCTACCTGGGCCGCGCCAAGCTTGAGAAGGCCCACTATGGAAACCGTGTAACCTAGTCCAGGTCGGTTAGGTCTCATAACCTGCCATATCTGTAATTGCCATCGGCATCGACCACCCGAGACCTGGTTTACCTATAAAAGCCAGAGGGTCGCTCGTCTCAAGGACACGCCAACAGCCGCCACAAATCCTAGCGAGATCGCAATCTCGCCATTGTAATCGCCACTCGCCGTTAATACCAGACAAGCAGGAAGTAGGGTGTTATCCTCCGGGAGCCTGAACCTGGGTAAATTCCCCGCTTGTCAGCCGTCGTGATCACCAACGCTTATCTCTCTCCACCTCAATCAACCCGAGGTGGACAACCCTGGGATTTGCCGAGTTACACCCTCGTCAGCGAGAGAGGAATGGCGAGTGTGGAGGGACGACGAGGCCCCGAGGGGTTTTATAGCGCGCCGCGGCCAGGCGAAGGGGCGAAGGTGGTGGCCATTACTGCGCGCCGCGTGCCCCTTCGATTGGACGTCGCGTCGCAGCCGCGCCACGCCATTACTCCGGCAGCCTTTGACTGGGGGAGCTCAGTGGCCGCCCGCCACGCCATTACTTTGGCAGCCTTTGTGAAGGGGTTCCGTAGCAGAAAACAATAATTTTTCTAACTAACGAATACCGAACAAGGTAGGATCTATCTATCTAGTAATGCGGTAACGGTGGCAGAACTGGTCACATACCTCTTGTAGACCGAATAGCGGGGATTACGCTCCCGCACAAGCGTTCCCGACGAAGACGACGTAGCCGACCTCTAGGTCGTGAAGAACTTGGCGCGACGAAGTAGACGAAGACGCAACGATGTTGACGAAGACATGGCGTCAACGAGGAGGGGCGCGTCCAGCAGGTGGGGCGGCGGCAGGGCAGCAACAGTGGCGAGACGATGTCGCCCTGGCACATCAAATTGTGGCGCCTCCGAGTACTCACACACATACAGAGCTTAACAACAACCCCCGGTCAATCAGATCCAGCTGAGATCGCAGGGGTAGACCTTTTCTGGAATCCCGCAGGTCAACGACGCACTACGGTATAGCTTCACGGGAGAGAGAGAAGCAGGCGGAGAATTGATTCAAACCGGCATATACAACATTAATTGTATTTTAGATTATATTTAAAACAATTAATATGCCTCTTCTTATAAAGGGGGGAGGGGTGTGCAAATACCTTGCTTCCCCCATGTGGGACTAAAGGAGGGGGAGGGGGATGGCCGGCCGGCCGCACCAGCTAGGTGCGTGGTGGCCATGGGCCCCATGCCCTGCTGGTTCGCCACCCCCACATGGGCCCTTCCTGGCCCATTAAATGGGCTAGCCCTTTTTTCCTCCTTTTTTAATTAATGTTAAACTAGTATAAAATATAATTAATTCATAATTAATATATTTACATATTATTTAATCTCTCGTGACTCCGAAACAATTTCCGGACCATTCGAACTTCTTTCAGACATTCCGAGAACCCTTCCGGAACCACTGGAACCTTTTTCGGGTTATTTCTCTCTCTTATATCTATTATTCCAAACAATCTTCGAGCGTCCGTAAGACCTTAAGTGTGTTACCCTACGGTTCGAGAATACTCCAGACATGGTCGAGACCCCTCGCTCGCCAATGACCGCCAGGGAGACCTAGATGCCTGTGTCGGTATCTATGCATTCTACGAATATCGTCGTTGAACTATTAACATGATATCTATTCCTTTTGTTTGTTCGATACTACCTTGTCCGAGATATGATCGTAAACATCCAATGTCTATTTTATCTCGGTACCGACAAAGGTCAATAACCTCGTCTGTGATATTATATCTCCATGACCTAGTCATATGATGCGCAACTTTATAGATGTAATCTCACCGAGTGGGCACAAAGTATCTTTCTATTACGCGAATGAACAAATCCCGCTCTTGATCCATATGTCTCAACGTACTCTTTCGAGATACATAAGATACACCTTTATTGTCATACTATATAAGACACGACTTTTTATGCACTTAAAGTATCCTACGGAGCAGTAATAAATATGATCTCACGGTCCAAGGAATAAGCTATCATATTACTTTCCTATTGTAAATGATAAACATCGTAATATGATCCTTTTGCAATACTTCTACTAATAAGATGAACTCACAACCGACGTGACTGTTCATGATCGGGAAATCTCGATCAACGGTTGTCAAATGAACTAGTTTATATAGAGGCTTACTAGGGACTCTGATTTATCTATGTATCATAGGTGTATTAACAATTCCGATTAATAGAATTATAGCACGATACAAAAACATATTATAAACTTATAAGATAATGCGATAAATACTATACATTTATTTGACTCTATGGCATATCTCCTTCACTTTGACCTACGCGGAAGACGAGCACGGGCGGTTCCTGTTCCGTGCCAAATTCTCCCGCACCGCTGACAGCGCGTTGCGTTTCACGCCATTTCGCCCCCCCCCCCCCCCCCACCACCCCCCGACCGAACCCAGTAGGCTGGGTTTCGCCGGGGGGCGCCGAAACAGCGCTAACTAGGTTTCTGAGGGGGGGGACTGGTAGGAAAACGACGCTATTTGCTTCCGTTGGCGCTAAAAATGCCTCTTGGGGGCTTGGGGGCTCTGGGGGACGTGACTGGAGATGCCCTAAGGGTTGGGAGCCTGGCCTGATTTCCACACCCCCTCCCCCTCACGCCATTCGCCTTCAAGTCCCGCACCAGTGCCTCCTCACACGCAACCTCGCCGCCGTGCACGGGAGCCCCCTCCTTCCATGGAGCTGGTCTCATTTCTCCCTCTTATAATGACCATGTCGTGTCACTGTTTTAAGCTATACATAAATGACAAATGTATTTGAGTATAGTGAACAATGTATAGTTTCAAAATTCCAACTTTTATCTTTTTGTGTAGCCCATAATAATAATAAAACTCATGTGGATTTTGCATGCTTATAGCACACCTCATTGAAAACATGCTGATTTTTTTTTTCAAAATTCATAAAACTTTTAAATATATTTTCTAAATTTTCTTCATTGTAATATCATCCAAACGTGATTTAGTTTTTGCCCTAGGTTAAATTAAGCTTCCGGACGTGATTAAGTTTTAATCCTATTGAAAATACAAGTCTACCACAGGAAAAACTGGAGTAGAATATAAACAGAGCAACTACTTGGAATCACACCTCCATGACGCAGATCGAACTACACTAACCCTGCCGCAGGAACACGAGCATTATTATGCCATGAAATCAAAAAGGCAATTTCTTACCAAAATACCGAGCCTAATCTTCTGCATTGCATTTGCCTATTCAAAATCTTACAAAAATATGCCCTACTTGCACTGCACCCAAATGTCAAATTAATTCTCTTTTGACCTCCGACACTAAACCGGCGTCTGTTTGGCTTTTCACGTTGTGCAGCACCTGTTGAATTACAATGGTGTTACTATGACGAGTTGATGTTAAAACGGGTTCGCTTTGCTCACGATAGAATTCGGGAGAGCTTACCTTGTCGATGATACCGTAATCCACTGCCTCGCTAGGGCTGAAGTATTTAGGCCGTCTAATGTCCCCAGCGATCTCTTCCATTGGTTTACCAATGTGTCTCGACAGTAGCTTAACCTGAATGCCACAAAGAAGAGTTAGACAATTAATTATACCAATAGCCTTAAATAATTGAATTTCTCCTCAGCTGTCTCTTTGTGGAGAATTAGTGTGATCTATGCATCCTGGAACAAAGCAACGAACATCCAAAATCACAATGTTGGTTTGGTTGTCATTCCAGTACTAATATCCATAAGAGAATTTTCGACATCAGGTCCAAGAAGCAATATCAATGGAAAATTTTGGTTCCCGGTACATATAAGACCTAAGTTTTTAAACATGTTATTATCATTTCCCAGGAAAGAAAAAGTAGGAATAATATAACCATAAACTATGATACTTGTTAACCCCTGTATGGCCTATGGGTAATGTGATCCAGAGTCCTAGAGGCGAACAGTGATTCCCTATGGTAGCAAGTGGTGTCCCCTTCCCAAAGCCAGGTGACTATATTTCTATAGCACGAGGCTACTGTAAGGAATTTTTGGAAATAAGCAGATAGTATTGCTAGTGGCAGATTCTCAATATTTAAGTTAGTTTCCCTCACAGCTCATTCAAGACAGGAACGGATTAAATTAATACAAGGAATGCTACACAAAGAGCTAGTGTATTCTTCGAGGTGTTGTGACCGTGCAGGTTTAAAAATTGAAATTGAATGAAGCAGCTTCAACCTTCAGCCATGAAGGACTTACTAATATTACAAAGGATGCTATAAATTTATTCATTTTCCTCCTGCACTGCTCTTGATTACCAAATACCAACCAATAGAAGAAAATATGAGTCTAGAATTGCATAAGTTGGCATGAGTCCACAGTAACTAGCACAATAGTATTGACTGCTAAAGATGGACATGTTAAATAATGCTGACTTAGTTTGAATTCATGCCGAGATTATCAGCTATAAGATTTTTCTTCTTGTAAGGAACATAAAGTACCATTTCTATCTTCACATTTCGTATTTCCTTTCTTGCTATGTCAACATCTGTCGCCTGACCTTGAAATCGACCAATAGGCTGCACATTACAGGTGACAAGAGTAAGACACTCTAGCCTCATATTTATAAACAAGAGTAGGGATTTTGTACACAGCTAAAGTATTGGTGTGTTTGTTTGGTGCCCGAGCTATCCATGTATGCACCATCATCTTATAACTACTTGTGTGCAGTATAATAATCGAAGATAGAAACTAATCTGTTCTCTCTATCAACAAAAGGAGCAGAAATAACCTGCTTCATCATTATCGTCGATGACGGAAGTGCAGCACGGTTACCTTTAGCACCAGCAGCCAACAGTAAAGCAGCTTCTCCCCATGCATTGCCAATACAGAGTGTGAAAATTGGGATTTTGACATACCTGCCATTGGTAAAGATTAGAAGATATAAAACAACATTCTAGAAGTGTTGCTGAAATTGCTAGGATACATGCATATTTTTGGACATGTAAGAACTGAGAATGGCTTTTTGGATGATAAAACAACACATTACCAATGCCCCCAAAACAGCAATCTCAAAAAAAAACTAGCATAGTGAAGCCAGTAAAACCAGTGCATGCTAAAGGTCTCATTATAAAAGAATTTCCACAGAAATTTTAAAGGATTTGAATTATTAATAAATTTTCTATGGCTGTTTGGTATGTGGATTGTAATCCATAAGAACTTTTTTATGGGCATCTTTCCACTCCATTTCAAGGAAAATTTCCATTGACTCATACATCTCAGAAAAAATCCTATGGTTTTCTTATGGTGCAATTAATCATGTAGGCAAGAAGACTGGTAAGAAAAATAAGCAAGATGCATGCCATTGCAATCCTATGGTTTTCTTACTCCTGCGTCTTTGGAAGCCTAAAGATCAAAAAGACCCTACAGATTGATGGAACACACCCTAACTGGACTATTCCAGTGTGTAATTTTAGTCAACACACAGTCATACTTGCGTAACTTTGACTAAGAAAATATGTAGATCATTAGCCATATGAAAATAGTACCGGTAGATAGACCATAATGAAAATAACCAAATCAAATCGGCAATAATAATCTTATAGCCTTTTAGAAACATTTCCTGCATAAATCAGTCTCCAAAGATGCATCTTGGAGGCCGTTGTGTGTCCAAATCCTTATGTACTTGTGGAGTAGAGGAGTATTGGCATGGCTCTCACATGAACACATCATAACGATTATTGACCATGTATGAGTTTGCCCCAAATAAGTACCTTACGTCCATAAATCACGCAGATTGGGAGAAGTATGCTAGCATTAGGTCACCAATCAAGAACAATAATGTCGGTCCAAAACACAGTTGAAGTGGGTCAGATGGGAATTGGGTGCAAGTGATGCGGATAGAAACAGGGAGTTGGAGGTTGTTGCTCGGATAAGGTCTTAGGAGAGAGAGATAGCGTGATCATGTGCTGATCAGGAGGGAGCAACAAGTGCACTTTTATCCTCTCTTCTAAGTCAACTCTAGGCTCGCATACTAGGGGTCAAGGTTTAACTGGGGCTAGTTCCTCCAGACCCTGGTGACCACCAGTCCTCCACACCGAACAACCCTATGAAGAACACGACCAGAAATATGGAAGTGACGAAGAGGAGGGTAAAACATGTGAGAAACAATCCCAATAGTCTCATACACTTTTTTTTCAACACTCAAAACAATATGTTCTTCATGAATAGTAAAGGACATGGGTGGGATCAGCAGCTGCGGACACAGTTGCGGTTCCTCCACTGGATGAAGAAAAGGGCGCAAGTTGAGAAGATGTCATTGTTGTTTGATGAAGGTTTACATGCAGCAAATCTGCATGTGTTCATGTCTTACATCATTTCATCCAGACAACACAGTATAGAAAGAGGCCATCTGGCTAAAGGTTAGAAAGGCAAAAGCAAAGTGCTCTAGACTTCTTACACAGTAGTAGTAAATTGGTATGAAAAGCTTTTCTGTAGTGGACCCTTGATATTAATGATTATCGATAATGCAATGTAACCTAAAGAGCGATGATCTTATGAAAAGCTTTTCTGTAGTGAACCCTTGATATTTGTGATTATCGATAATGCAATTGTAACCTAAAGAGCAATGATCTCATATTTTACCTACGAAATGTAATGAACAAGTTATGTTCGTATTCAGGCCAGCTTGTCAACAACGCATGCACATTTCATATGAAAGAACTAGCTACTAGTACAGAAGTTATGATCGGTTGAAAAACACTAAGCAACAACGAGAGGGAAGTAATCTAGAGGAATTGGGATCAGCAAAAGGTTCATGCAGAAAAATAGGAAAATGAGAAAGCACATGGGCAGGAACTGACCTCATAGCATCATATACTGCAAAAGCTTCCGTCTCATAACCCAATTTCTCGCCATTCTAAGTAGGAGATAAATAGATCAGTACACCAGAAAGATTTAAAGAGAACAATAAATTCTGACAGAACATTGAACATTATGAATGTTACAGATAATGTGCTAACTTGACAAACAGTAGGTAAAAGGTACAAGCAGATTTGCATTCTCTGACCTCTCTATTTGATCATTTTCGAGAAAATATACATAACAGCATGCTATCTGAATCATCCAATAACTCTTGAAGAAGTTGAACAGATTAATATACTGTGCTACTTGGATAATATTAAATGCCTACATACTCCACAGGCTACCCTAAATTGAAGCGCACTCCATACCAAGTCACTCATTATCACTCCTAGAAGAAGGTTTTTGGCCTTTGGGGACAAGCTCACGCAGTCGTACTTTTTGTACGGCAACAACCATGTATAGCCATATGTGGAGCAGCAGCACCGACCTTGGTGGTTCCGGTGGAGTTTATGTACATGTAGATGGGCTTCTCCGCGTCCTCGTACTGAAGGTAGAGGAACTCGGCGAGCATTAGCTCCGTCACCGACGGCACGAGGCACATCCCGAGGTAGACGATCCTGTTCTTGTAGAGGAAGGATGCCAAATCCGGTGGCGGCTGCTCGAATGCGGTTCCCCTCAGGAACGGGATAACCTGCCAATGCCAAGCAAGACGACGGCAACAAATTTAGCCAGCTCAGCTAGATGAACTATCCTGCAGATTCAGTGAGAGTGCATCGATCCAAGTGTAGCATTTCGTACCATGGTGACGACGTCCCTAGTGCCGCGGCCGCCGGCGGGGTCCGGGTGGGGCGTCAGGAAGCGCTGCTTGGGGACGGCGGCGACGGAGGCGAGGGAGGTGCGCGGGCGGGCGGCGAGGCGGAGGCGGGAGGAAACCGAGGAGGGGATGGCGGTGGGAGGGGAGAAGAGGGCGCGGGCGTCGAGGGCGGCGACGCGGGGAGAGGACAGAGCGGCGGCCGCCTCCATGGCGCGGCAGTTTGGCAGCGAGCTGAGCTGAGGAGGAGCGGAGCAGGCACGGTCCCAAGAGCGGATAAGCCCCGGCGGTCAGGGGTTTGGTTTGGGTCGGGTCAGGTCGGATCAATGGCTAATCACTACTCTCCCTCTCTGCAGGTGGCGCCTTATAGTTTTGCTTGTTTTAATTTTGACAATTATTACTGCTAATTTGACCAATACTATATGTGTAATTTTTTATCATTGGAAAGTTCATTTGAATATGAATTCAATGCTATAAGTTAAGGTCTTGTTTACTCCTAATGTATTTTCATCCAAAGGAGATTTGGTGAATATAAAATCCCCACAAATACGCTTCCTTCACAATATATTAGCATGGCTAAAGATTTTGTTTTTGTCAAAAAATGAGGTGGTTGATGGGACGTATTTAGGGATTCTCCCTTCTAAAGTCGGACTAGTGAGCAACTGGCGATTTTTAGAAATTCAAGATAATCTCATCTATCTATACTTCTTATAAAGCAAAACCCCACTAAGTGCATTAATTATTTTCTATCTTAACATGCAAGCTATCCACATCACCCACTATTTTAGCCAATCAATTGTCCATGTCATTTCCACTAACAATAATTAGTAATAGTAAATCCATGTCATCTTTTTTTCATCCATATAATTGTTCACATCACTAATATTTAGTAAAAAAACTCAATAGATTCACATGAATTAAATTTATGTCTCATTATTGTGATCAACGACATCTTGAAATTTAATACATCTCATACCAATTTTATCTACATTATAATTGTTAGGAGATTTACGCTGCAACGCGCTTCTAGTCTAATCTTTTAAAATACACCGGAAGTAAATGGGGCTAAACGGGAGGCGTATATGTCTCGTACGTGTGCTAATCAAACGATATGTTTTTTCTCATTGCTTAGATTGCCGTTTGGGGAATTTTTGGATCTCGGCACCATTTCACTTGAAAAACGTCATGGAGTATATTTTGGTTATCACATGGTAGAATTTGGTTATCACACTTGAAGAGTAGCTTGACTTTTTACTTAGCAAGCATAATATGGTACCACTTCAGACACTACAATAAGGTTGCATTTAACTCGTGACTCGTGAGTGACCCGACGAATATCAAACCATGGTCGTTTAGGTGGATGCTTAGTAGATACTCTCTCCGTATTTTAATATAAGATGTTTTAGGATTTGTCTAGATTCACACGTATATACATGTATGTAGACATATTTTAGTGTGCATGTACATTTATTTAAGTGTGCATCTAATCAATATTGACACCATCTAAAATGTCTTATATTTGTAAACAGATTGGTAGTTATCAAGTGGCGTATCCAAGAGGGTCATTATTTGCTAACATTGGAAATAATTTAGTTGACGGATACTATACTACTATATATAAAAGGGCGTCATTTTTGCATCTGGATCTGCTGGCCACGTCGCCCTTTTTATCAGACCCGTCCGATTTGCCCGTTGAACGACCCAGATCACAAGTTTTCAGATGCCAAAAACGAATCTTTACTATTAAAGCGCAGTCCGTGGCCGATCGTCCGCATCGACATGGTCTGCCGATCGGTCTAGCGATCGAGAGATTTTCCCTAGCGAGCGTCCAAGGCCCAGCCCATTAAAACAATCTATCGATCTCTACCGATCTGGAACAAATTATATCGGTATGTTGTAAAGTTCTTTCCTTACTCAATACGATACAGACCATAGAATACAGACCAATCTCTATCGATCTCTTTCCTTGCTTGCAAACAATCTATCGATCGAACAATCACGGTCCGATCTCTTTCCTTACCAACAAACATACTCAAAGGAAATTTTAAACACGTAATAATTAATAATTAACCTGGTCAATCAAGACCCGATCTGTTTCCTTAGGAATCACGCCGCAACAAATCCAAAAATGCACCCGGATTACTCTATATACCACACCCGAAGTTGAATATCATTTTTTGCCTCATCTCAGCTTCCGTCTGCTATTTTCACCTCTTCTCGCCTCAATAACCCATGGCGGCTCGATACCCGTGTTCAAAAAGGGTTGTGTTGTCTCCTCCGGCCTTCTCGCCGCCGCCGGTGAACACGTATGTTTCGAGTACCCTCCACTTTTTACTTCTACATTCTGTTTACCCCGCATGTAAAAATCCACTGCCCCTAGAGGAAACATTGTGTGACGAAAGCACAATGTAAAGTCGCATTGTAGTTCAATGAATGTGAACAAAAAAACAATATAGTAGGATAAGTTATATGAAATAAAGAGGTATACTGATACTAGCTACACCTTTTTTAAGTATGTTCTAGCTACACCTTTTTATGGGAACAAAGTAAATGTATCTCTAATTAATTTTGAAGGTATTACAGAGCTTTCTAGCTGGGGATGACATGCGCAGGTCAAAAAGTGTTAAACTCCGATCACGGAAAAATTAACATAATTGTGTTTTAGTAGGAAAAAAAGAAGTTCTGAGTAGAGCAGAATACAGCATTCACATTAAGAAAACAGAAAAAAAATGCTGGGAAAAGGCTATCAGTTACTATACCTGTTATGATCCCATATATCTACCTGAGCACCTACGGTTGCAAAAATATTTCCATCCCACTGGTAGTCAACACCCCTAAATTTATCGAAATATTTCATCAAGAAAAGAAGATGAGAAAAATCTCGAAGAAGTCAAAACAATGCAATAATGCTCTTACCAAAATGCATGTTTCCATGTATATACTGCTGATGGCTGTAAACCACATCAATAAGTTAAGAAATGTGACAACATAAAATGTAGACATAGCAAATAAATTAAAGCATCCATCCACAGTATACCTTGGAAGCATCTCCAATAGCATCGTTGTGTCCATCATCTTACGCATAGGATCTTTCCAGAGTCGGACACTGCAATCGTAGATGGATAAGGCGATAAGCATATACTAAGATCAGGGACACTGACAAATATTAACCAGTCACATTCGCACTTCAACATATAATACTTAGCAGTTTGCAAACATTTAACACATTTTTACCTGTGTAATGCATAAAAAAAATTGCATCTTCGCCTTATGGAAAAATTCCTACGGTTTAATTTTCAAATATATGGGGGGAGTGAGTGACAAGTATTACATCAGGGGGGAAGAAAGTAAGTCCTACCCATGTACAAAGAGTTGTATGGCCAATTTGTAAAAGATATCTACAAATAAAACAATATCTAGCACATAGGTAGATATATGTATAATCATGTTTGATCACTATTTGAGCGATGAATTTTGTTAAACTCAAAGCATATGTACTATCCATGTGTTTAGATTACCTAAATGAACAGAGCAAAGAAAATTATGAGGGTATTGGGTTAGTCAAGTCGCATTACTCATGTGACCAACAAAGCGATGCAGTGAAAAAATACGTGTACATGCATGTAACAGTAACCAAGACCGGACTGTTCTAAGCTCATGTATGCCACCCTATCATGTGCTTAGGTTGTCTTTATGCGATCAAGCTTCCTAACTTTCACAAGGCATCTGATATTAACAACTGAAAAGTGTATAAAACTGATACTCTTTATTCCATCTAATGATAGTCCCTACATATTCTTATGTTGTGGCAAGCAACATTTAGGAAAAAGCAACAAAGAAGAGCACAGCATTATGTACTCGTGTACCAGATTTTTAGCGCACACAGTCTGAACAAGGAGCTAGAAAATTATAGAATCAGAGGAGGAAATACTTGCAATGAGCCAGCTCCAGCAGAAGTCCAAGGCTTGTGCAGGCCGGCTGCTGAGGCAAGGACATGGGAAAGCGACGACACATGATGCACCATCGGGGCATACTGCAGTTATTAGATATAAAAAATGACAATGATATTAATTTGCATGAGTAAAATATAATCCTAGACATAAAACGAAAACTTTCAAACCTTCAAACACAGTACAACGCAACAGTTGGGGAAGTTTAACTTGTATCACTGCATGGCCTACTACCAATATCAGGCTGTCACAGAGTTACTTAGGTATCATTTATCAAAAGCAGACCGAAGTACCTTTTTTATGTGACTAACATACAAGCTACCAAAAAGAGAGCTAGATAAGTTACCACATACATTAAAAAGATTCAGTATAATATAATAGAGGTTGGAACAGTCCCAAAAGTTTATGTCAACATAAACGCAATGTTTTTCCACCATATTTGCATCTCTTTGGCAGAAAGCTGAAAAAAAGTGGACGATCCTCCTGCCAATGATTTAATCAATGTCATATAGTGCACATAAACTTACCTTATAGTATTTAGTAGATTACAAACCCTAAACCCTACAATCTGTTGAGGTAATTCCTTAGAGACAAGTTTCAGAAGCTCACTGAGATGGATTGAGTGACAAATATATGGTGGATACAAAGCATAAATCGCTATGTCATCAGAATTTGTCCTACGTGTACAGAATAGACTATATGTGTTTGGTGGGGCTTACTCTCGGGGCAGCTTTCAGCTAAAGCTTAAGTCCTACCCAAAAGGCCTTATAAATATATACTCAACAAAGCGATTTGGTGCATAAGACTGACATGCTGAGAATTAACCTCTGAGTATAGAGACACCCAATCTTAAAAAGGTTGGCAGTGAGAGAACAAGTCTGTGATTTAATTGCATATCTTGAATCCATGTATAACAAGCGAAAAGGAAGTGGCACCCACGATTTAACTTACGGCTGTCAACACCACATGATATCATTTTAAGACAGGGCTCTGCTCTAAATGGTGTCGTTTTGTGTTTTGCTGAAATTGTTTTTTCATATGGATAAAACATATGTATGTGTGTCCATTAGCTTTGGAGTAGGCTAACTGAAATTTCCATCATTTCTAGGTTTTTATGGTTATAGAGATCTCTTCATTTTTAAATGATAAATAGACATCACAATAGATTTCTTCTTCCTAGATTGGTATGACTATACTGAAGTGCCTGTGCTCAAAATAACAAGTTATGGTAGACCTTAGCAGAACGTACAGTGTGTCGTTTTAGCATATTATAGTAAATTGAATTCTGCTCTACCACAACATAACGTACAGGGAGTAAAATTCAAAAAAAAAATAGCATACTTTATAAAAGTACACTCACTTTGGGTTAATTAGTTCATCTCATGCTAAACTTTTGTGTCCTTGTGCTCATTTTGGTATACTGTATTTAAATGCATGCGAAATAATTATCATTGTAACTTAAGTAAAATTGGTATAGCTACACAAAATGGACTCAACGTATCATAAAATATCTAATCTAATGTATTATATACTTTTCAGACATCTAACATTTGATGAGATCAATGAAGATCATCTACATCTACGTTTCCCTTGGAAAACAACTGCTAAAGTGGTGTGCACTCACACAAAGGATACTCCAGATGGACGGTTCATGTCGTTTATACTATCTGACATTAGAGTAAGACTATTTAAAACTCATATGAAAGCTGTGATGTTTGTTCCTTTAAAAAATGGGTATCACATTTGCTAATATAAGCGTACTTTTAGGGGACGAAGATGGAGGCGATTTGCTACGACACTTTCGTAGATCGGTTCAACAGTCAACTTCAGTCAGGCAGCATTTATGAGTTCAGGCGTATAGTCTTTCAGCCGGCTGATCTCCCATTGCCCTTCAGGGTCACAATACCGTCAAACTATATCATTGTATTACGTGCACAAACTGAGATCCAGCTAGCAGGACCGCTAACCTACATTCCTAGGCTACCACAACGATTCAATGACTTTAGCACGGTCTATCGTCTACAGAACAACATGTTTGCAGGTAATGTGAATAAATATGTATTGTTTAATTTTCACTAAATTATGTATCAGTTAACTAAGTCATTCTTTTTTATAGATGTTGTTGGACTGGTAGCGTATGTTAGCAATATCATGTACAAAAAGTATGAATCGTATATACACCACGTCCCATACCTTGATGTTGCAATAATAAACACGAGGTATACATTTATTATTAAGTCCAATATTCATATGTGTACATTTATTATTAAGTCCAATATTCATCGTTTAAGCAATGTGTGTTTAGATGAATCATTTTTGCAATAAACAGGATGGAAATTCTATTTGTCCGTGTCTCGGGACGACACGTCGGAGAACACATCACCCTGTGGAGACAGTCGGACTACAGCTTATGGACTCTAGCTGCTACTTTGTTGGTGACAAATTATCAACAAGGTAATTTATTTTTGCCTAGAAATGTATCTTCTCATAAAACGATTAGATTCTACTCTAATGACCGTACATAATATTAATGAAGGGGGATTGTCCACACTAGACGAGAGCACGATTGTGCTGGAGGAACCAAACGTGGAATTAGATGCATTTCGTGCATCACTATTTAAGGAAGACCGGTCGTTTTGGGGTCATTTTAGGAGGACTGTCGAACTAAGGAAGATGCAGGCAACGAATGACAACCTCGTCGAAAGCACACTACGGTCAATATAGTGGAGGACTTACAATTTCCATAAATAACTCAACGGGTCATCAGTGATTTATTTACATCATCTACATGCATACAAATGTTTGTATGCATTCAGAACTAAATTCATTTTGTGAAGTGTGTGTGGACAATGTTTAAAGTCGTTCTATGTTTTAAATATTGTGTCTGAATTGCACAACTATGCTTCCTTGGATAGACACCTTGATTAATATATTTTGGCTTAAATTATAGTACAAATCTTCATCCTGCCTGCTCGAGCTATCGTTGGACAACTCTGCATCCGCCCCTCCTCCAATTTACCTCATTCTGAGATAAATAAGGAAAAACAATGACCCCTGGCCCGAAAAGTTGAGTCAGGGTGACGTGGCCACGTTTTCGATGCAAATACCAAGTCCAAAAAGAGGATACATCGGCTCGTTAGAATGATCATCTATCAAAAACAAAGGTTGCAGGTTAAGGGTTGTCACATATATACACCCAATACATGGTGCACAGATGCAGTGCACTCCTTTTCCGTTAACTTTACTACTTAACGGAAATGCACCGCTTGTTATTAGGCACAAATAATTAACTCACCATCTTCGTGTAGTTTACCCGCGTCCCTACCGACCCAAATATGAGCACCAGGAAAAAAAATGAAAAAAATGTGGCCATTAATTAAACCGTTACATACATCCAAATGCTCTATTGTCTTCTGTAACCAGTTCAAATCAATCACGTAGCTGATACACGTCCTTAATGACACGTTCCATATATAAGGATTTTTTTAATCTTTGGTAACCATTTATTACCAAACACGTCATTAATTACAGCTTCCAAGTATTAAGAGATTTAATTCCTTTCATAACCAGTAAATATAGCAGGCGTGAGATTGTTACTATAAATGTTTAGTTCGTAATTTACAAATCATGTAAAGGAAGGAAATATATTTACAGCGACACTTACCAAATAACAAATATGCTATAATCTGTATATAAATAGAGCTTACCTTTCAGATGCCTCGGTGATCATCCTTCAATAGAGGATTCACGAAACACGACGACCTCGCCGGCGACAAGGTATGATCTGAATCCACGAAACACCTATGAACCTATTGTCCCCATGCTCTTTTAAGTTTAACCTACAGCATAGAGTAGAAGTTCGATAATTCTAACATTGATCATTTAGAAACCATGCAAAAAAATCACACGG
The DNA here is from genome assembly GCA_026929855.1 of Poa annua. Lineage (NCBI taxonomy): Eukaryota > Viridiplantae > Streptophyta > Magnoliopsida > Poales > Poaceae > Poa > Poa annua. The sequence goes on along the minus strand of CM049428.1, from coordinate 26,178,350 downwards.
AGCTGTCCAGGCCTTTCTCACAAACACTCATATTAGCTAATTTAGACACCCCTCACAATTATGAGATACATGCTTCTGACTGTTAAAAGAAACTTTTACCAGTAAGCTAATTTAGACATATGTGCAATATTTGTCTAATTTCATGTGTTTACTGAAAATTCAAATTATATGCAGTTATGGAGACAATAGGCAACGATATGGTGTTGGATGAGAACAAAAGCTTGCCGAGTTCTACAAAATCGAATGAGGTGCAATGAGAGATTCCTTCTATACAAATTATATATTGTCATATTTAATTTTATATTTCCATATCTGTAGATCGTGCGTGCGATAGAAATAGATACTATCACCAATCCGAAAGAATCTAGAGGCATAGACCCCGATGCAATGATGGTGGTGCACACTGAAAAATCAACATGTTCTACACAATCGGAAGTGGTGAGAATTGCATTTTTGGATTAGTATATAGATGGTCTATATATCCATATTTTTTTTCATTTTTAATGGAGTAAGACACAATAAAAACATTAAAGAAATTTATCCATATTTTTTCTACTTGTTCTAGATGGGATCAACCGAGATTGACTTCAAAGATATGCCACTGGAGATTGTTTATACTAAAATGAAGAATTACATCATGCCCTTTCCTGAAAAAACAAGGCTGGTGCGGATCTCAGATGCATGTTTGAAACGTAAAGATTTGCAATGTTTGTTCAAAGAGAATGGTTGGTTAAACGGTGATGTAAGTTGACAATGTCCACATATAGTAAAACCAATGTGTGTTAAATGATATAATGTGCTTCTTGATATTTTACAGGTGATAACTGCCTACATTTATTACCTACGGACCCAAGAGCATCTACAAAATAGAGCGGGTGGGAAGGTATGGCTGGATACCACACATGTCTCGGCCATACTAAAGAGAGATGGTGAAATACCTATAAGTCCAGAAGACCATGTTTACATTGTGCGGAGGGCGCTTATCTATCTTGAACATGACATGGTAATTGCCCATACATAAATTCCATCTGAACTAATTAATGTTTGGTTAAACTTTTGTATTGGGCAAGTTGCACTCAACAAATCTGAACTAATTATGTATAGAAATCCCATCTCCTTTGTCTGTCACACTAGACATACATATCTTGGACGACACTGTTCAGGTGTGAAAAAAACACAACATCTTGCATCGCTTTTACTACTGATTACAGTTTAATCCTCATATCAGCTCCCTTCTTAGTACAGATTGGTTTCTTGTGAGTTAATGCCCAACTTTGCAAAGTAGTTTAACTAATTTAATGATGTACGAGGTTTGTAGTTTGCCAGATATTGTGTATTTCCGTCCAGTTTTCATTGTTTGAAGAACTTTCTATATTTTTCAAAGTTGTTCCGATTATTAGATAGCATGAATCATGATTCAATCTAATGAGGGTGTCTGTTTTTACCTATCTCCTATTACAATGGGCCATTTTCAGAGGTAAAGTGCACTTATTTTTGTGCAAATGCGTCAGGTTGGGAATCTGTAGGCTTGGAAAATGTACATTCTTAGCTATTAAGTGTTTCGAGTTAATGTGTTACTGTGGGCTAGATCGGATTGAATTATTTTTTAGTTTAAGCACTACCCTCATACAGCTAAAAATGAGCTATAACTTATTCTTTTTGTTTAGCTCTTCATACCGGTTAACGTGAATAATACACATTGGATACTATGTAATGTTGATGCAAAGAATCAATATGTACAAGTACTCGATTCATTTGGTCAACGAATGAGCCGTCATGATGTGGACCTTACGGTGAGCATATACTAATTTTGTACTCAGTTTTCATGATTGAAAATGTATATTATCTTACTCTGGATTTTTAAACAGCTCCAAGGGCTCGAAAACCATCTTAAAATCGCTTCTCTGGATCCTGATTTCAATACCATAAGTAATCAGTGGAAGGACATTGAAGTAACCAACTGGCCTATCAAGGAGTGTATCCAAAAGCCAATACAAACAGATGGGTACGTTAAAATCTAGCTTTAATATATCATTGGAGAAAGTGTTAAGTAATACCCATGTTTTCAAAATTTGCAGCTCATCATGCGGCTTGTTTGTCCTCAAGTTCATGGAAGAGTGGACTGGTCTCGAGCTAGCAAATGGTGTAACACAGGTATATGAACAGAGAAACCATATTGGATCCATGTCAAATACAGTGCTACGACTAAACATTTTTTAATAACCAATTTGCAGGAGGGTATGAAGATCTTTAGGAAGCATTTGCCTATTATTCTCCATGAATCTGTTTTCAACGAAATTAAAGGAAAACCAGAAATTGTTGAGGAGACCAATAGCGGAGATGATAACGATGTAGAAATGTGGGACAAAAATGATCCCATGCCTACTGAAGTACCACAACCAACTAAGGTAGCCAAGAAAACACTGTCTTTGGCTCCGCATAGGATGCCAATTATGGCTAAGTCCAAGTTGCCAAGAAACAAGAATGAAATAGTTTTCAAACTTCGAAACTATATCATGTCCATTGATAACGAAGATTCACTTAAGTAAGTCAAAAGTTTCCACCATATTGATATATGATATGTCACCTTACATTATTATTATTTTCTTCTGGTTAACTCCATTGTTTGTTTCTCATAGAGAAGTATGGGTTCAGAGCTCCAAGCCATATCCAATAACATTAACTCTCAAGCAACTGCAAGACTTGTTACAGGATGATCAGGGTATAAACACCTCTTGTTTCAACATGGCCGTATGAGCAAATGCTACAGATGAGTTTCAACAAATTCTTAGTGACAACCAGCGTCACTATATGGATCTCCAATTCTGTGTGAGTTGTTTAGTTTACTAATTTCATTTTACAATAAAACACATATTGATGTTTTCATAATTCTAATAATACATACTCTCATTTTAGAGCATTGTGACCGACTCAATTAGAGACCCAAGACTTCGTCCACGATTCAATGCCAAACGCTACACCATAGCAAAAATGTTTGACTGCTGGCCAGGGATGTGCTTACATGTCTCATCATGCAACTCGGTAAGATTGCTATTTTCATATAATTTTTTGGGTCATTATGTAAGTAAAATTCTAAACATAAGTTAATGCAGGTTATGTTACCGTATCGTACGGCCGGCCGCTACATTCTTTTTGATTTTGATCTGGGTGAAAAAACAGTTACCATACTTGATCCCATTCCTTTACCGTATATTTGGAAAACAAGTCTTCTCAAGAAGGATACATTGAAGCTAAAAGATATTTCATTCCACCTTAACATTGCTCTTGAAGATGCAATTCCTGGCTGGAATGATGATGTTTTTCTATGGCGTCGTGTTAAACCGGTGTCATTGCCAACTAACCATGACAGGTTAGAAACTTGACAATATGTATATTTTCTAATATTTTTCTACACTCGTGCTAACGAAGATCTGTACATCTCTATAGCAACATGTCTGGATTTTTGGTTTTAAAGTTTATGCGATCATGGAATGGTAAAGAAGTTATACGACTAGATGCCAAAGTGAGTTCAGCCATGTTAAACTTGAAATGTGATCTCTTCTTCATGGTATATACTTATATTATATAATGCATGTGCAGGATGGTAACCTACGAAACAAAGTGTTGGTACACATTCTGACGTGCCCTGACAACGAATGTGAAGGCAACATCCCTCAAGTTGTTAAAGATATGGTCAAGTCCCTAGGGATAGATTTTTTCTTTTGAACAATTCATGTTACAACGATGTAATCTTATATCATTCTGGACATGTACTTTGAGAAAAGTGGAATCTTATTTGGTTTTAAAACATTTTGTGATATCTTATTTTTACACATGAATATTTACATGTATTATTTTAGCAAACATTACGTAAAAATAGGAAGAGTAGCAATGCGCGGGCATTCAACCGTACGTTGGTACGTCATATTGGTTGTTATTTGCATTTTCTGAGAAATGAAAACTTAAGCACAAGAGTATGTGGTATGTACTACTTAGTTGCATATAAAATGCATCGACTATTGTCTATTTATGCTGCACCAACTGGTTGTTATTTGTGACGGAACAAAAAGAACATGTAAGAAATGCTATAATTTGAAATACCTGAAAAGAAAATTCAGTCTTCTTCTATGAGTGGCTGCTCGTTGCTAAACTTCTATATGATTTACCATAGCCATCTTAGCAAACCATGTAATCACATTTTTTCTCCTTCAGCACGTCCTCTATCACTAAGTAATACAAGAAACGCCAATATTTTATAATCATTTTTTTGTGACTGCACGTATAATATCATCAAGCAGCTAAAGGCTCTACAGATTACTTTTCTGAAATATTGAACACCTAACCTTGAACTAGCAGCAAGTTGCAAGCCTTTTATCACCTCTCCGTTCATTAGAGCATTAAGCCTCTTGTACTCTGCAATTGAATCAACACATTAATTATAAATGCTTTAATAGCTGGAAAAACAGGATTTGACCATGGCTATAGTGGACAAAGTGATTTGATCATCCAAATCATCCACAATTTTTTTTTTGCAATTTAAACAGACCAGATCTTTTTTTGTTTATATCTATGCAAAACAGAACTTACGTGCACTCCAAAGCTAATGGACACACATACATATTGTGCACTCCAAAGCTAATGGACACACATACATATTGTATTATCCATATGAAACAAACAGTCTCGGAAAACGCAAAAACGACACCATTTAGAGTAGAGGGTTGTCTTACAAGTTACTCTCCAGTTCAGTACTCTTGAGCGAAAACTTGTGATGAGAACTTCTAAAACAGGCTTAGATGCTGGAATCATCGCCTACCACCTTGTCATTTTGAGCACAATCGTCTCATGATCCTACCTATCTTGCAAGAAGAAATCCATATAAGTATATAACCATTTAAATCCTAGAAAGGATGGAAATTTGTGCTCCCAAGTTCCAGTACCCTACCCCTAAAGCTAATGCACGCACTTATGGTGTTATGCACATGCAAGAAATTACTCCAGGCATAATAACTCTACACAAAAATGACAAGATCAAGAGTATAGGGCTGTTACCAAAAATTAGTACTCTGGATGAGCCAGGAACGCAGTCGGCCATGCGAGGAAGTAGGCGAACATGGGGTGCCCATATTCCTTGCCACGTTTGGTCGACAGGCGCTCAATCTTGCTGGTGTCCATATGGAAGGATTAGACACTAGATTATGCTAGGTTCGGTACAAAGATTAGACACTAGATTACCTCCAAAACAAGAAGATTTCGTTTATCAAGATTTCGTTTATCTGTATGCCACCCACGAAGCAAATGAACAGCTGTGCCGTGCCTAAGGCTAAGGCCCCAGTCTGGACAAAATACAACGCACGGTTCCTTCCATGCTGCCCTGACAAGATTCGAGTGTTGTTAGAAAGCAGAAAATAAAGGAATTAGTGAAGTCCAACTGTCCAAGTGAGCACGTATGAATACAAAAACAGGAAATATTCCATAGATCATGCTAAACATAGCAGCCAAATATTACTGGACCTGTGTAAAATTAACATGCAACCAAAATAAGAAACCCACATTACCTAGCTTCTACAAGGAGATTAGAAAAGAAGAACAAGTCACAGTTTGTGATCCTAAACTAAACAATATTAAGGTTAGCTATCATGTATAGTTGTATACTTTGTATAGTAGTAATAACTACAACAACTATTGATTAACTTCTTACAGCAGGCCCTTTGAGTATAGATGAGGGAACATAGATAGTTTGCCTTCCTTCAAAAGCTCCACATGGCCAAATAATGCCTCCCCGGAGAATAGCTGCATGGCAAGCTTGTTCAAGTAAGACCATGTTGAAATTATATATCAAAACTAGCAAACTGAAAAGGGAATGACCTTTTCTTGACGTGGCTTGCATAGCCATTCTGGCACGGCATTGGTAAAAGCCATTATTTTTTCTGCTGCACCAGAAATCATAAAGATGGGTACCTGACTCAAACAGGGGCAAAATGTCAGCCCAGATGAAAACATGCGGGAAAACAAATGGTTGGTACAGAGAAAATATAGTGATTTGGAATGGAACTAAAATTTCATTTTACAGAAAGGAGCTCAATATTTAATATCACCACAGTGTAGTACTAACTACTAAGCACCCTTTGAACCAATTCATCTCTAAAACCTGTTTAAAGCTATAATTACCTAACAGCCAGTTGTATGTGAGCCAGGCATTGTTAAACTTTGCGTTTCAACATTAGTGAACTCATGCAAATCCTAAACAACATATATGCTGGTATTCACAAAGGACATTAAGGTCAGTACAAATATATTTCAATGTTATTTAATGTGTCCCTCTATAGTTGAGGTCCACATGGACAAGGCGCATTAAGCACGCACAATACAAATATATGATAACAAGGGGTCGGTCGATGACAACAATTACCTTCCTGTCGAAAGAATGTAGAGTTTCTGATATAATCTCCAAAATTGAGAGAATAACACCATATCGTCCTATTGGTACTAAAACAGAACCTCCAGATTTTGTTGGGTGGCATACATGAGCATATGAAGATGATTCTCTCAATCTCCTCTGCACTGTCATCATTCTTACACAGGATTTGCACGTTTTCATCCTCATCAACACCATCATCTCTTGAAGGTTTGAAGTAACATTTCATGCAAAAAAAAGGCAGGAAAGGTTATTAGCACGTATGCAAGTCATATATAACAGAAGTGCAACACACTTATATACCTGGACATTGGGTCATCAGAAAGCATTGCATTCTCACCCAGATTATCATTATCCTCAACCATGGCATTCAAGGATGAGAAATCCGAAAACAAAATAACATCATTTTCCTTCAGCGAGTTATAGTCACAATCTAAGGCATGGCCTGACACAAACACTGTGCTTGGCAAATAGGTAATACTTGCTCTTGGACCTTTTAATGACCAGGCACAATTACCAAGCTCAAGGCCAGAACTAGAGGCTTCATTGTTATGATGTGTGCCATTGTCAGAATGCTAACCGGTGAACACAACAGTAAAAACCTTCAACTAAATTGCTAATGCTAACCGGTGAACACAACAGTAGCACAAACTATTTTGGCGAATACTTGTTTTGTTAGTCAACAATAGCTACTAAGAAGCTCGTATGGAAAACAGCAAAAAAGGAAATGTACGTGTGCCTTTACACTCTTGGAATTAAAAACATATAGGAGATTTTCCATTCCCTACATTCCAAAAAAAACAGATTTTGATGCCATAATAACAAGACGTGAATCCCACCTGCACCTGCGATTTGTTTCCTAACAAATATACTACTATAAGACAACCAATCCATGCGGAACTGCCTTGCTTAGCCCAATTAAAACTCGACGGGGAGGGCACAGAACGACCGACGCAATCAGCTACAACGACGAACTCACGGTAAGATTGATGAATTTTTCTATGTTTTCCATCAAATCCTCTTCACAACCAGGTAGAGTAGAGCGGAAATCATACCGGCAGAGCTGTTGCACTTGAGGGTGACGACGCCATGTCGTTTCTCCGGCGTGTGGATGGGAGGACGCACCAACGGGGAACGGGCAGCGGCTCATCTCCCCGGCGGTCCTCCAGCGGCCAGCCATCAATCCGCTCCGCCTCCGTTGACGGAGAGGCATGGGAGGGGCGATTTGTTGCGGCAGCTTTTGGAAGCAGGGGAGGGTGAGTTCGCCGCGCCATCGGCCGGAGGCAGGGGAGGGCGAGTTCTCCGCGGGCACGGCCACGAGGCAGGGGAGGGCGAGTTCGCCGCGGAGTCGCCCAGGAGGCAGGGAAGGGCGAGGTCGCCGCGGCATCGGCCGGGAGGCAGGGGACGGCGATTTCGCCACGGAATCAGCCGGGAGGCAGGGAAGGGCGAGGTCGCCGCGGAATCGGCCGGGAGCGAGGGGAGGGCGAGGTCGCGCGCATCGGAAACGGTGGCGCAGCAAGCTCAACAGGCAGAGGCGTGCATCGGAAACGACGGCGCCGCCAACGACGACTTGAAGATGAGCAGCGCAAGAGAGGTTGTGCGGCGGCGCGGCAACGGGGCATCGCAGGAGCGGCAGCGGCGGGGCATCGCAGGAGCAGCGGCGCAGCAGGCTGCTGGGGCGCTGGAGCGGTCGCGCTGGAGTTGTGTGTGATTGAGGAGCAGGAGAGATAAGGGAAAGAATGAGATAAGGGAGAGAGAAGAACGTACAGAGCGTGGGGGAGTGGATGTGCTCGCTGGTGCGTGATAAAATGGGACTGAGATCCAGTGCCTTGCCTTAGGCGAGGCACAGGTTGCCTTGAGGCTAATCTCCGCCGTTCGTCACGCATCCAACAGCCACAAGCAGTCAACCCAAAAGCAAAGCCTGGTCTCCTCATCTCCATGACTGTTCGTCACGCGCGAGACGCAGTTTGCACGGGAAGGCAACGCAGCGCGGGCGGCCGGCGGGAACTCTCGCGCCGAGCGCTACCTCGTCGCCACCGTGGAGATGGCGCTGCCCTTCCACCTCAGGGGGAAACGAACCACCGTCCGCTTCCCATCCGCCCATCTCCGGCTGCTCCGTTCGCCTCCCATCCGGCGGCTGCCTCCGCCCTTTCCGACGAACTCCAATGGCCCCTCCGCCGTCCTCCTATGCTCCCTCTGAAGGCCCGACGCCGCCACGACGCCATGGATTGAACTCGCAGCAGCGAGACGGGATGAGAGGAGACCTGCCAATCGGGATGAGTGAAAATTCAGTTAACTGAAAAAAGAGAGAGAAAATTCAGTTAACTACAGTAGAGACAGTGCATGAAAATTCAGTTAACTACAGGCAGCAAGCAAAAACTACACGAAAAAACTACAGGCAGCAAGCAAAAACTACACGAAAAAACTACAGGCAGCAAGAAAATTCAGCAAGTATACACAGGGGGCCAGAGAACTACACGAAAAAAAGTACAGGCTGTAGGGGGTGCGGATGGATAAACTATAGGCAGCAAGCAAAAACTACAGGCAGCAGGCAAAAATGTGGAGAGTTCGCAGGCGCAAACCTCGTCGGAGAGGCAAAAACTGAAGGCAGTAGGCGTGTGGACGCCGTCGTCGGAGCTGACGGAGCGGAGACAAGGAGCTCGTTGGAGCGGGGCAGGGAGAAGAAGGCCGTGGGGGCAGAGGGGCTAGGCGGCGCCGTTTATCCGGTGGCCGCCGCCGGAAATCCCATGGCGTCTTTCCCCACGATGACGACGGCGGCGACAGAGTTCTGCCCGTGAAGCACTGAGCTTTCCCGCGGTAATTTTGTCTCTGTGCGCGTGACGAACAGTCATGGAGATGAGGCGACCAGGCTTTGCTTTTGGGTTGACTGCTTGTGGCTGTTGGATGCGTGACGAACGGCGGAGATTAGCCTCAAGGCAACCTGTGCCTCGCCTAAGGCAAGGCACTGGATCTCAGTCCGATAAAATGGGATTATCTAAACGAAATTGCTTCGCGTCCCGTTGTGTGTCCGATTGCTGTACGATATAAGAATCCTACATTTATGGTTGATTAGCTGCTGCCATCGGTCGGATACAGGCATCCGTCGGACAAACGTCGAACAAAAAAGATCGGACGTATAGCAGTGTTGTTTTCTAAATCAGTTGGGAGCAGAGGATTTTAGTCCTCCGTGAAGATGAGATTTTTAAAATCAGTAGTTTTAGACTCTCGCCTGTACTACAGTTTGTTTAGACTCCTCTGTGGTGCGAAACATCATTTTTTTCAAAAAATGCCAAACATCATTTCTTACGTAGCATAAATAACACATTTTTTATAACTGAGAGGAAGTAACAATTAAATGATAAATATGACAAAATGAAAGATAAAGTCTGTACCTATTCTACTCACAGTGGTGGATTTCTTGCATACTAAAACGAACTGTTCAGTGTGCCATGGTACTGTAGCAAAAGGATAATTTGAGCTTAATAAATGTATTATAGCAAAAGGATAATATCAAGCTTAATGAATTGTCCATTAAAAAGGCCATGCTAACATTGGTGGCATCAAACGTATTTTAGTTTTAACGGGGAAAACTTCTACGGCTTCTAAATGGAAGTTTCTATGTATGTTCACAAATTCTGTTTTATTATTTTGGTTGGTTTGCCTACATCCAATAATCTACATCTTAATAGTGTTACCATATATTCTGTAACCGGTTCTTTCTTTTTTACAATTAATTTTATTAATTTTAGATTTTTTATGTGATGAAGAAAGATCATGCATTTTCAAATAATTTTTTTACAAAACAAATTATGATATCAATGTTGGTTTGTTGCTGGTTCTAAATTTGAATGGGTTACAAGTTTGAATTAATTATGAAGCTTTTCTACAAATCAACTATTCTTCTGATTGATTTTCTAAGTACCTAAATATATTCTTCCGATTGAATTTCTAAGTACCTAAATATATTCTTCCGATTGTATTTCTAAGTACCTAGATATATTCTTCCAATTACGATTGAATTTCTAAATCTTAGTCGGCCAGACTTAGCTATCAGATTAGCATTGGATTTATTTCTCAATTACTTCTAGGATTTACATTACATTTTCATACTTTTTCAATTTGTTTACAAATGTGTAGATGATGTAGCTATATTAAGGCTACACGTGTGTGACACATGCCCCATTTATGTACGATATAGAGCGGTCGGGGATTTTAAAATATGAATGAAATAAAGCGGTTAGAAATGTAAGATCATTGTTTTCGTAATCATACCAAAAACTGTTATCATATCATGCTCTAGATAATTATGACGTTTGCGAGACACACGGAAGGTGACTCAAAGTTCACTTTTTTTGTTTACAAGAAGTAGATTGTTCTGACTATGGCATCATCAAAGCGTACTGGGGTACGGACTCCATTTCAAGACCTGACGAACACCAATGGTTCAGGTAAATATATCACCACCGTTACCTACTTGGATTTTATACATTCTAATATCATTTAATGGTATTGATTTATGACTTTCAGATCAAGTAATAGATCCAAAAGAATTGAAGAGACAAAAGGAACGGGAGAGATATGCACGAAATAAGGAAGAAATTAATAAGAAGAAGCGTGAGGCTCGGCAACTGAAGAATGTTACAACATCCAATCTCAATGGAAAACAGGTTCCCACGTCGCCAGGTACGTTCATTCTTGAGACCATCTACTAATCAAAAGCTTTATGAACCATCCTCTCATAAATAAAATGATTTTTTATGCAGAATTTCACACTCCAAATAATGACACTGGGAAATCAGCTATCACCCAACTATCATACACCCCAATTATAGAAGGTAATTTTTACTACCAGATGTAGCATCATCATTTTTTTTAATACTACTGATTGTATCAAAATTGTGGTGTAGGCAAAACGTCTGGGGCAATGCCTTCATGTGCAACTACATTGGAAACACCAAATTCAGATCGTTCAGACAAACCAGATGAAACAATGAACCATCTTCCGTATGATGTTGACCTTTCTACCCAAATGGCTTCTTGGAGGTCTGGTGGGAGCACTCTCGCAAGTGCTTATGCCACTAACCATGCAGATATTTTAAATGGTGTCACCCTTGACCTGCCGAACACCACCAGTTCAGGTAAATATATCACTACCAGTTATCTACTTGGATCTTGTACATTTCAAGATCATTTAATGGTAAATATTTATGACTCTCAGGGCAAATAGCAGACCCAAAAGAATTGAAGAGACAAAAGGACCGGGAGAGATATGCACGAAATAAGGAAGACATTAATAAGAAGAAGCGTGAGGCCTGGCAACTGAAGAAAGAAACTGCCGAGCAGAAGGAGGCGATCAACGCACGGAGACGGGACCAACATAGGAAAGGAGGATATAATTTAACTCGAAAATTACTCCGAAAGAGCCGTACACCCGAAGAGGAGCAAAAGATTCTAGCACTACGCAGGGCAAACGATGAGACTAAGCGAAAGACCCCGTGTGCTGCATGCATCGCAATGCCATGCCCGACAGTTAACGACAGCTTAGAAACCGACGGTAAATTTTTCCTCTCAATTTCATTTCCTATGTACATAATTTATCATGCTAAATCTTACCTGTTCGACGATCATGCAGGTGATTACATTTTCAGGAGCTTCAATGAAAATCTCACACCTGACGATCAAGTAACAGAGCAGAGGCCAGAGACCAGAGCTCAGCGTAGAAATCGAGAGCGAACTCATAAAGAAATTTTGGCTGCAGAACAGAGGCGAGAGAAATGTGCGAGCCAAAGAGCAAATAGGCAAAACATCCCACATGGGGAGAGGCATGCACAACAACAACGCTCCAATGCTCGCTTCGCAGAGAATGCCACAACTTCTTCCCTTCCCGGTGTTTCCCCTTCAGGAAACACACAGGATTACACCATCGGGACTGACGGTAAACACTCCTGACTTTGCAGTTATAATGTATATACTATATACTTTAGTAGTAATGGTCCCTTATACACTATAAAATGCTGAAGGTGAAATGGAGGCGATGCTCAGCAGACTAATGGAGGATAATCCCAATCCTGCGGACCTAATGGATGATGAGTATTACTTATTTGACAATGAAGGTATTAATGCACAGTCGTTCAGTACGTTCAAGTATTGCTTATTAGTGGACTATAACTCAACAATTCATCGCAGGTGATGACTATGATGGCATTGACCCTGATGAACCACATGATTCTGCTCAGCCGACCCAGATGAACCCCGATGAACCACATGATCCTTTTGAGTTTGTCTACTCAAATCTGCCAGACAACACACACATCCTTAAACACGCTGTGGACTGTGAATACTGCAAGGCCAAGAGATTTGAGTATGAGACCGACGGTTTCTGTTGTCGGGGCGGGGACACTGAGTTGCTTGAACCCGAGCCTATACCAGAACTGATGAGGCTCTGGTCTGCATCCGATAATGACTCCCGACATTTTCGTGAGAGCATTCGGTACTTCAACGGCCACTTTGCCTTCACAACCCTTGGTGTCACCCTCGATGAAAAGTACACGAACATGAGGTCAGGGACATACACTTTCCGGGCGCAGGGCAACATGTACCATAACGTGTACTCGTTTGGGCCAGGATCACGGCCAGAACATCTACAGTTGTACTTCTACGATGATGACCCTAGCCTAAACCATCGTGCGCCGTTGACCCAGTCGTTAGATCAGACTGTCGTCAATTCGGTGAAGGAAATCCTTAAAGAAAACCCATACTCCCAACAGTTTAGGAGTTTGGGAGCTCACAGGGAAAATCTAGACGAGTACCGGATAGAACTGAACACCGACCAGAAGCTAGATCAGAGGAGATATAACAAACCTGTCTCGTCCGAGGTGGCTGCTATCTGGGTAGAGGGCAGCAACCTCGCGAAAAGGTTTGAGCGCAGCATCACCCTACATGGTACCGACAATAAACGATACGGTATCCATGCCACACAAGGCTGCTATGACCCGCTCTCGTACCCCCTCTTTTTCCCAAAGGGCGAACTCGGTTGGCATCCAAATATCCCTAAACGTAAGGTGTCTTGGGAAGATGCGCAGCAGCCAAGAGCTAATCGCAGCGATGCAGGTCCGCCATTACATTTGTTTTTATATGTGTTTCCTATCATTATTTTGTATGTTGCCTTACTTTTTGCTTTCTCTCCTTTGCACAGAGGGGAATAGCCGGTTGTGCGTCTCAGTAAGGGACTACTACTGCTACAGGCTACAGACGCGTCCTGCGATATTTAATCCTATATTGCATGGAGGACGATTGTTGCAGCAGTTCGCGGTCGACATGTACATCAAGATTGAGGGTTGCAGGTTGAACTGGGTAAGGGAGCACCAACCTGAGATACGTGCTGATCTATATAAAGGAATTGTTGATAGCATCACTGCAGGAGAATCTCGAGGGAGCAAAGTGGGCATAAGGACGGTGCTTCCTTGGTCATTCCAGGGGGGCTATCGAGACATGAAGCGGAGGCATATGGACGCCATGGCATTGGTTCAAACATACGGCAAACCAGATATCTTCTTGACAATGACCTGCAACCCGAATTGGCCGGAGATACTTGACGAGTTGTATCCTGGTCAAACCCCACAAGACCGACCAGATCTTGTTGCACGTGTGTTTAGAGCCAAGCTGGAGGCGATGAAAGAGATGCTCCTCAAGAAACACATCCTTGGTGTTGTGACAGCCCATGTATATGTTGTTGAATTCCAGAAGAGAGGCCTCCCGCATGCTCACTTTCTTTTGATCATGGACTCAACACATAAGCTTCTTGTGCCAGAGCAATATGACCGGCTCATATCTGCTGAGCTCCCTGACAAGCATAAGTACCCGGAGCTCTATGCCATGGTTGTAAAGCATATGATGCACGGCCCATGCGGTGTTCTCAAGCCCAACAACGTATGCATGCAAGATGGGGTGTGCAGGTGCAGATACCCCCGACCGTTCAACGAGAGCACCGTGCAAGGAAAGGACTCCTACCCTGTTTATCGTAGACGTAGGAACGGTCCTCAAGTGAAGGTCCGTGGTCAGACTCTGGACAATAGATGGGTTGTGCCTTACAACCCTCACCTTCTGCGGATGTTTAACTGCCACATCAATGTTGAGGTGTGCTCCAGTATCAAGGCCGTCAAGTACCTTTATAAGTACATATACAAGGGCCATGATAAAGCGTCGTTCAACATCGATCAGCCTGACAGCGATGGTAACATAGACGAGATCAAGAGATACATTGACGCAAGGTGGGTTACTCCACCAGAGGCGATGTGGAGGATATTTGGCTTCAAGCTCTGTGAGAACTCTCCCTCAGTGCTACAGATGCCACTTCATCTCCCAAATATGCACAGGGTCACGTTCAAGGCAGGAGGTGACCTGAATGACGTTGTAGCCCGAGAGAATGTGTCGAGGTCCATGCTGACTGAGTATTTTGTGGCCAACCAGAATTATGAGTGGGCTCGAGGTATTTTGTACAGAAATTTTCCAGGGAGTTTCACATGGCAACCATCAAAACACTGGAAACCAAGGCAGCAACGTCATCAAGTAGGTCGAATTGTGTCAGCACATCCAGCTGAGGGGGAGCGATATTTTTTGAGGGTGCTGCTAAACCATGTGTCAGGATCGACGTCCTTCGAAGATCTGAGAACCGTAGAAGGTGTCTTGTGTGATAGCTTTCGCGAGTCTGCTGAGAGGAGAGGCCTCATCGAGGCTGATAACACGCTCGATGAGTGTCTGACCGAGTCTGAACAGTTTGCGATGCCAGCTTCGCTCAGGAGACTCTTCGCAACAATCCTGGTATTCTGTGAGCCTGGCGACGTGCGAGGTTTGTGGGATAGGCACCTAGAGGCAATGTCTGATGACTACCGGCGACAACACACATGCCCGAACGCAGTTGAGCAGATGGTGTTGCTAGATATCAGTGCCATATTGCAATCCATGGGAAAAGACATACGAACTTTCCCTCTACCTGACATGGACGAGGCGTATGACAACACTGGAGGCGAGCCTAGGGAGATCATCGAAGAGACCAACATCGAGGTTGACCCCAGTGATGCTAATCTAGCGTCTTTGTTAAATGAAGAGCAGAGGCGTGCCTATGATGAAATATTGTTGGCGGTTGATAGTGCTGAAGGAGGTGTCTTTTTTGTCGATGGCCCTGGAGGCACAGGGAAGACCTTTTTATACAAGGCGCTCCTCGCTACAGTTCGAGGCGATGGCAAGATCGCTGTGGCAACGGCGACATCAGGAGTCGCCGCTTCCATCATGCCTGGAGGTCGGACCGCCCACTCGAGGTTTAAGATCCCACTAAATAGTGAAGATGGAACGTCATGTAACTTCACGAAGCAGAGTGGGACAGCCAAGCTCCTGCGAAGAGCTGCGCTCATCTTATGGGATGAGGCCACAATGACGAAGCGACAGGCGGTTGAGGCACTGGACAAGAGCATGCGTGACATCATGGGTCGACGGGACAGACCGTTTGGCGGGAAGACTATCGTTTTCGGTGGTGACTTTAGGCAAGTGCTTCCTGTCGTCAGAAAGGGATCACGGGGGCAGATTGTCGATGCTTCCCTGCGGAGTTCATACCTTTGGATGGGCATGCGGCAGCTAAGGCTTGTCACCAACATGAGGGCACAAAGTGATCCATGGTTCGCAGATTACTTGTTGAGGGTAGGGAATGGCACAGAAGAAGCTGACGTGGAAGGGAACATACGTCTCCCAGAAGATATATGTGTACCGTCCACAGGGGGGAAGGAGGATCTACATAAGCTGATCGATCATGTATATCCTGCTCTAGGAGATAACATGGATAATCCCAATTACATGACTTCTCGAGCAATTCTCGCAACAAAAAATGACAGTGTCGACAAGATAAATAAACATATGATAGAGCGATTTACTGGTGATGAGAAGATCTACCACAGCTTCGACAGTGCAGAAGATGATCCGCATGGATACTATGCTCCCGAGTTCTTAAACTCACTAGCTCCTAATGGGCTGCCTCCACACGAGCTTAAATTGAAGATAAATTGTCCTGTTATACTCCTCAGAAACCTTGACCCAGCTAACGGCCTATGTAACGGGACGAGGCTTGTTGTAAGGGGATTTCAGATGAACGCTATCGACGCGGAGATCGTGGTAGGACAACATGCCGGACAACGGGTGTTCCTTCCTCGCATACCTCTATGTCCCTCTGATGACGACATGTTCCCATTCAGATTCAAAAGGAAGCAATTTCCGATCAGGCTCAGCTTTGCCATGACGGTCAACAAGGCGCAAGGGCAGACTATCCCTATTGTCGGTGTTTACCTACCAGAGCCTGTATTCTCCCATGGACAGTTGTATGTCGCCTTGTCCAGAGCTACTGCTAAGATTAACATTAAGATCCTCGTTACCAAAGAAGAGGAAGAGGACAGTGGCAATGGCAAGGATCAGAGCCAAAATTCAAAGAAGAGAAAACGATTCGAAGATTTAATAACGGTCACGAAGAACATAGTCTACAAAGAAGTCCTTAGCACTTAAATCAATGTTGCTTACACCATCAGGTTAGTGAGATTCTCATGTTATGATCATCACTCAACTTTCGAGCTGCAGCTCCTTTTGATGCAACATGGTAATTGCAGGATGGTAACCTACGAAACAAAGTGTTGGTACACATTCTGACGTGCCCTGACAACGAGTGCGAAGACAACATCCCTCAAGTTGTTAGAGATATGGTCAAGTTCTTAGGGATAGATTTTTTCATTTGAACAATTAACAATGATGTAATCTTATATCGTTATGGACATGCACTTCGAGAAAAGTGCAATCTTATTTGGTTTTAAAACATTTTGTGATATCTTATTCTTACACATGAATATTTACATAAATTATTTTAGCAAAGATTACGATAAAAATAGGACATGTAGCAACGCACATGCATTCAACTAATCAAAAGCATGATCATGGACCTCTTGGCAGATCATGGACCTCAAACAGACATGATGACTTCTTGACAGATTATCATAAAAATATAAATATACTAATTATAAAATTATACATATATCAAAGACGTGTCTATAGCTCTACTCATGTGTGTAGAAATACAATTTACACAATATTTCACTCCATCAATTATATTCTGATTTTAGATATTCATTTTCTGAATATGCCTATTTTAATGACACTCTCTATGTTCCTAAAAGTAAATGGCGGTGTCCGAGCTCGCAGCAGTATAAAGTAGATTACTCGTTGTTATAGAGAACGACGTCGCAAGCCCCAAATAGGCTAACATCGGATCATTGGTGCACCAAGTAAGTATGAAAGGTGGAGTATGATTAATTAGCGACAACATCGCCCAAGTACTGACGTGTATATGCGTATAACCATATTTATAGTTTATATTGATTTATAGTTTTCTCTTGTTATGTTTTATATGTACATATATTTAATTGTATATTGAAATGTGACCAAATACAATATAACATATATGCCGTAGCAACGCACGGGCATTCAACTAGTCTACTGTAGCACGGGGGTTTTGACCAATCAGGCCACACCACGTCGCCCGGTCGCCACCCGGTGACCTCCGGTTCCACCGGTCACAGTGTTGTTTTTGCAGAAAAGCGCTTCACAAATCATCACAGAGCTCCGCAGTCCATAGATTAACGTTGTGAAGGACCTACGTGTAATTACTGAAACATCCACAAACTTTTCTACAAAACGGCCGCACACAATCCCCCATCTCCTTCCTCTCTCCCGCGCCTCCGAGGTCGCCGTCGGCGCCGCCGCGCCACCGTTCCGCTCTTCCCCAGTCAGATCTAAGGGCGCGGGGAGCTCCGCCGCCACGCCCACTCCCTCCTCGCCACAGATCGACGGTCGAAACAACTCACCGTCACCGGAATCGACGGCGCCGTGTGCGGTGCCCTCCGCCGCGTCTGCACACCGCCGCCGCTGCTCCGGCGACCTGAGGAGGCGGGGCCGCCACCTATGGGTAGGCCGCGTCCGTGCGCGTCGGGCAGAAGCGGTGGACACCTCTGTATCTTGCGTGGAGCTCCAACTCCGGTTTACAACGACTACTGGTCTTACGAAGGTGAGTTCGTCCAGTTGATTCCTGATTGGATGAAGATGCTCTATTGGGACAGAGCTTGGGAAGCAGATGCATCGGCAGCTCCACTACATGTGACCCTGTCTATTTCGTTTCTCTTCTTCCTCATGTTTTCGTCTCTCTTTCCTTTCTATGTCACTCACCCTGCAAGTGTTTGTGTAATTGTTGGAGCCGAATTGTTTGCTTTTAACGGGTATTACAGTTTGTGGTGCGCTAGCTTACAGATTGTACTGTACCAGATGGTCTCGATGGACAGAGAGGAGCGCTTAGCGAGTCTGTTGCTGTCGTTGGGTCCGATCTCCGGTTGTCGCTGGCTGCGAGCAAGCTGAACTTCTCACGCCATGCCGACAGTGCAGGTAGGTAAGGTAAACAGCCGTGCTTCGTCTTTGCTCTCAGCAGACATGAGATACTTTAGCTGTTAGGCCTGCTCTAGCTCACTATGGAAGTTCAGTCTGGTTTTTGGTTGCGTTTCATCTCTAGCATATACCCTATATCCTTGGCAATAAAGTCTTTGTCGCTGTTCTGGTGGCGATAGCCTCATCTTCTGAGAATGTTTTGATTAGCCGATGTTATATGTGTGTTAGGTGTGAAGGTACCAGCTCAAATCAAGAGATTTCCAAGAGCAGTGCATTCTTTCAGCTATTGAGGTTCTTTCCGCTCATTTTGCCGAGTGAAGCTATCATGTTTCTTTCCCAGGAGGGGATGCATCCCACCACTTGTGTTGTTGTGGCTAGAAAAGATCAATTTTAACTGTTATTCATTGTTCACTATTAATGTTTCCTGTCTTCTTTTATTTTTACTGGAGCTTACTTAATATGATACAGAGAATCCTAAAATTATCAACTTGCTGTTTCTCGGAGCAATTCTCATGTCCAGGTACTCGCTACTAGGTATTGGAATGATGGTTCCAGAGTTGTTGGTTTATATTTAAACTAGGAACATACTCTCAGCGTCCAGTACTTGCTACTTATTTTCTAAGAAAAAGTACTTGCTACTTGGTACTTAGTTGTTAATCCTGATTCTGAGATCACTGAAACTAAATAACCTTACCACACCAATTTCTATGTCAAAAACATAATCTTCCTGTTTCTAAATTAAGTGCAAAGAAATAAAATGTACACCTATAACTCTATATAAGCATACAACACATAATCATAGTACAATAGTCACATGGTTAAGGCACAACAGATTCAAGATGGGGGCAACTCCATGTTAGGTGAACCTATTGAATGGCCATTCATATTTTCTGTTGTGTCTGAAATGTTTATCTTCATAAGTGGTGATTTATTATCTTCATATCTTCTGTTGTGTCTAAAATGTTTTGATTTATTATCTTCATATCTTCTGTTGTGTCTGAAATGTTTTCCCTAACATTTTTTTGGAATCAACGATGTATGAGGTTCAGAAGGATATGGGGATTGGATTTGGCTGAACTTAGATAAAGCATGTAAATCAGTTAGTCCAGTGTGATTCTTCGGATAGATTAGTATGCATTTGAAATCCTAATAAGGGGTTCTCTGTTAATTGAAACTATGATGCTCTGAAAAAAGAGCAGGTTCTCTTCTTATAAGAGCTAACATGTTGGGGGCGATAACTTATGCCTCGATACTTTTTGTGGTTTCTCTCTTGCCGCCTCCTATCCAGTTTCCTCCTGTTAATTACTTCTGCCATCACATCCTATGTCTCTCAGTTTCCCCGGTAGAGGATCATATGACCATCTGCCGTGCTGCGGAGTTAGAGACCAATTCCAAGGGACATAGGAGACGGCGGCAGGCGAGCCTGTCCAGAAAATGTATCAGCAAATAGCAGTCTTTTGTCCAGCGACGACATTGGGTAGCTGACGGCCAGATCAGTATTATCAGGTACTATATCCTGCTAAGTAGATGTATAATCGTGACTGTGTGGTATGTAGGATTTTTTTGTGCCGATGGTACTATTGGACTACTATTTTCTTGAAGATGGTGGCAGATTTATCTATGTTTCTATAACACCTGATGTTGCCGATTGCTTGATCGCAGAATCCAAAGAAGTCTTAACAGATTAAACCTGTCTTGCTTTCTAATTTCTGAATCATATATCAGATCAATATTTTGTAACTGGCCACTTACAACTCTGCATAAATACATGCTAAATTGTATATTAGTATCTTACATATGGATGTACTCACAAGTCACAACTTCCAAATTCATATTTTAGATCATGGCAGTTTAATTAATGCTTATCTTTTTTGGGCACCACCGAGACCTGCAGAGTTGTCGCTACCGTGCCATTTCCAACCGGTAGTGGTCTAGAGCCCTCTTCTCACCTTAATTGGCACTCTGGACGTACATGCAAGGTATGTACGGTGCTCTCTTCTTCCAAGTTGGGTTGAGATGTACGTACACCACATATATGGGGCTGTGATTTTAACCGGAGAGGTTGTTGAATTCTACCAGCGTGTCCACATAGTGACCATCGTAGCATGACATATATAGATGCAGAGTTGCAGAATAAGGAAATTTGGGTACTGCATACCATCTTTATTCTAAGTGTTCCTTCAGTAATACTATAATTTAGTATTTTTTACGTAAAATGGTTGGTCCCTATGAGCCAATTGGGGACATTTTAACCACTTTCTAGCAGACAGATATTTCAGTTTATAGTGCTGTTTTAGTCTATAATCGCTGTTGGTGGGTATACGAAAATTACTGCTTGGGCATTATGGATTTCAGCCAATGTCCTAATACATTTTAATCCTTTGGAATTCCAGAAGCTAACTACACTTGTGTCCAATTTTTGTAAGTCAGTACCTACACCTTCATCCAATGAAACTCTTTTATGCTATACAAATAGTTTCATTGATTTCCTTTTGTGGTGTTTGGATTAATGCTACACTTGGTTCTTGCGGTGTTTATATTTGAGATTTCATTGTCCTCAGTTTAATTAGATTGAACCCTGAACAGACTTGAAAAATGATCAGTTTTTCTGTCACCATAAACAAAGGATAGGTGATGTGGTTACTTCCATATTTTCGATTTTGGATGTAAAATTTCTACATGTATATTTTTAAAGGTTTGCTTTAATATCGCATTGCAGTTTCAGACTGGGATGATCCATTTGATATGCAACTTTGTCCTAAGTATGAACAGTGAAATGAGAGCAACGTAAGTTCGTATGGTACATTGTATTAGTATGTCCCATTAGTATTTAAAGATAGATCACTAACTGACTACTGACTGTGCTTAGATGCATTTTTTACATTGTTGTGTAGATTACAAATCGGTGCTTATATTATAGTTAGTCTTTTAGACATCTTATAATTCTATCATGAATAAAGTCCTATGTGGCAACTAATATTTGATTACCCCCTGGGTATCCAATAGTCGTTTTAGTATTTTCACTGTTTACAGCCAAATTGTGCATTTCATGAGGATCCTCTTTGTGCATTGTTCTTCTGCTCTTAGTGTATTTTTGGGATTTCCGAGGACCGTTTGACTTAGAGGGTACATTTGCAATTGGGTGTGGGTGTTTTTTTCGCTGTCTTAATCTGCCTTTTCCTGATGGCCCAGACTATGATGGCTGATGGTTCTGTAAGTTGACCGCGAGGAGGATGAGCCGCCTATTTCGGATCTTCACAGGAGAAGTTCCACTGACATTCATACCACATGGCTCATTTCGTCCACTGAGTGTCGTTGCTGCTCCGCCTTTATATCGCCTTACAAGCAGAACACTACCATTATGCCTATCTTCTGTCTCTTGTGGCTAAATGAGACGACGGCCGCGCCCCCGGCCACAACGTGAGCAGCAAATGGACTTGAAGTAAAATTGGGGGAAAAGGGGAAGCTGCGGCTGATTTTACTAGAATATGCGTTTTGGGAACTCTACTCTGAGTTGCTAGCTCATTCTCATGTAGTTTGGCACTCCTGTTGGATTTCAATTAAATGATTATCAGTAGCAAAATATGAGCTTCGTAATTGGTATCATAGTTGGTACCCATTTATATTCAAAGTGGCCTCATGATTTTGTTTTCCATTTTGATTTGCGTTCACTCTTTGTAACGCATGACTTGCTGTGCAAATATTTTTTGTGTCTAACCATTGATATTTAGTACGATTTTTTCCCCATAATACACTACCTATCCATGATCGTTGCTTACATCTGTTATTCATACAAAAAGTACCATTGGACAATAAAGGTTCCAACCGTCAATATCACCTCACGGGCGTGGCGTGTCGCCACGCCAAAGTTGCCTAGTAATTATTAAGACTTGTCCATGCTTGTCTCATCTTGCCAATTTCTCTAACTACATCAACATGTGTATCTAAAATAACAGTGGAGATAACAAGAATGAACACAATTTTATAGCATGTATATGCTCGCACACATGATGCCATGGACAAATGTCCTTTCAGAAAAATCATTTTTACATGTCCAAATAACATACTCCCTCCGTGCACAAATAAGTGTCTCAAGTCGGAGGGAGTAGTAATTGTTTTACTGTCCATAGCGCCATGCTTCTTCTT
The DNA here is from genome assembly GCA_026929855.1 of Poa annua. Classification (NCBI taxonomy): domain Eukaryota; kingdom Viridiplantae; phylum Streptophyta; class Magnoliopsida; order Poales; family Poaceae; genus Poa; species Poa annua. The sequence goes on along the minus strand of CM049428.1, from coordinate 26,155,321 downwards.
TTTTTGCATATCTGCAAGGGATCTAGGCAACATCTCTCCATGCCCCTTTGCATTGAAATTAAGTGGGCTGTTAACTTCCATATGTGGATCCACAACGGGTTTATTTTACCATTGGGCATAAGCGTGTGCACTTTTTACCTAATCATCCTCTCAAAGTTAGAATGCAAATTTAATCTATATAGGAAAAATTGCATATAATATTTATCAACATCATTCCATTGAGCATTTTATCTTAAACTGAAAACATAATAGAATTTCAGTAACACAACGATTGAAGTAAACACCTTGGGAGTATTTGTTGCACAGCAATTCAAGACTATGTAGTTAAGCTCAAACCAAATACGCACATCATATATAGTGACCGGATGCTGAACCAAACTAGGGTTAACCAAATCGAATATCAATACTTCCTGAACCAGCTCAAGGTGGTGAATCCAAGCACCAGATTGTGGACGTTTTTTTTTGTTGACAATAAAGCGCTACTTATATTAAAGATACAGCATCAGACGCTAAAAGGTTCACAATGCAATCTGGTGGAGAGCCCACCCAAACGACGCTAGACTTATTACAACAACTAATCTTTGCCAAGACACGCGATATGCCATTTGAAGAGCGTTGCGCGTGTCCGATTTCGAAGGTAGAAAACCTTCTCATTAGAAACTTAATTTTTCAACGAGCGGCCCGTGGACCGATCTGTCCAGCTCCTTGCTCCTCAGCTTGTTGACAACACCGAGGCAATCAGTTTCCAGATAGAGGTTCGACACTTCCCGTTCCATCGCCAGAAGCACCGCCCTCTTACAAGCTTCCAGTTCAGCTTGCTATGCATCCGTAGTGGAGACCAAAAAATGGCTTTCTCCTGCCAAGAATTGGCCATGGTGGTACCGAAGGACAACTCCACAGCCTCCACAACCTGAGTCAGAAACGAACGCGCCGTCAGCATTTGCTTTGATCCACCCTTCTTGCGGCCGGAGCCGGTGCTCCTTAAACGAAGGGTTAGTAGGTGTTGTTGTCTGGGTAACAGATCTCTCGAACCAGCCTTTCGCCCCGCTTTATAAATAAAGTCACACCGTTTGAGACCGCTGCTGGGCCAGACAGCACAACACCCAAAAGAGCTGCTGGGGCGGAAACAACACAAAAATGTCCAAAAGAAAAGCGAAGAGAAAAAGAAAAGGAAGAAGAAAAATGCCGACAACGGCGGATCGACAAAGTTAGCAAGCTTCATGCCCGCTGCGCCAACCAGAGGCCTCCACAACGCTCCTAGTGGCCGCAGCCTCCGTCCGTGGTAGTTGCGCAGGTCTTGATGGTACACGGCTGACCGTGCGAGGGCGATGTCGCGGGCTTCGTCCAGGACGTCCATGTCTTCTTCGAGTGCTCCTTCTGCGTCAGACTCGTCGTAGGCCACCACCCGTGGTACGTCAAACTTGATGTCGCAGGGCATGACCGCCTCTGCACCATACACCATGAAGAACGGTGTGTATTGGGTGGATCTGTTTGGCGTGGTTCACAGGCTCCAAAGTACTGATGGCTTCTTCGACCCAGGCGCCCGCGGCGCGTCTCAGCGGCACTCGCAGGCGCTTCTTGATGCCGTTGCAGACTAGGCCGTTGGCCTTTTCGACTTGACCGTTGGACTGCGGGTGCGAGACAGATGCATAGTTGAGTTTGATGCCTTGCTCGAAGCAGAAGTCTTTGAATTCTTCGGCTGTGAAGTTCGAGCCGTTGTCGGTGATGATGCCGTTTGGTACCTCGAACCTGAAGATGATGGACCTGATGAAGTTAACTGTTGATGATGCAGTCAAACTTGTGATAGGCACGACTTCGATCCACTTGGTGAATTTGTCAACTGCTACCAGGAGATGGGTGTGCCCTCCTGGTGAAGACTTCTTGATCACGCCTACCATGTCGAGTCCCCATTGAGCGAAGGGCCAAGCTAGTGGTATGGTCTTCAGTGCGGATGCCGGCGCGTGTGGCTTGTTGGCGAACTCTTGGCAGCCAGGGCACTTCCCTACTAGGTCTTCGGCGTCGTGCATAGCCGTGGGCCAGTAAAATCCGGCTCGTAGTGCTTTGGCCACCAAGGCACGACTGCTAGCGTGATGCCCGCAGATGCCAGCATGAATATCGAGTATGATGGCTTGGCCGTCGACTGGATCTATGCACCTTTGTAGAACTACTGAGATACTTCTCTTGTAGAGCTCACCGTTGATGATGGTGAAACTTTTGGAGCACCGAATGATGCGCTTGGCTTCGACTGGATCGACTGGCAGCCTTTGATGCAGCATGTAAGCTAGATCTGGGCCTGTCCATGTGGCTTCGACCAGCATTACCTCCATGGGCTCCTTCTCCTTGCTTGGCGGTGCTCGTTGGAGGTGCGGAGGAACCTGGTGCGGGTCGAAGCTTGATGTATCGCTGTGTAATGTGCTCGAGGAAGACGTCGGGTGGCACTGACACCTTGTTTGATCCCATGTTGGTGAGGACGGCGGCTTCTTCGTTGCTTTCGCGACCAATATGCCGCAACTCGCAGCCGTCGAAGGTGCCCTCTAGCTGGTTGTATAGGTCTCTATAGGCGATCATGTTGTCAGCGATGGCGTCGCAAGCCTTCATAGTTTGTTGTACGACGAGGTAGCAGTCGCCGTAAATCATGAGGTGAGTGGCGCCGCAGCTTTTGGCCATCCGCATGCCATGGATTAAGGCCTCGTACTCTGCCTCGTTGTTGGAGGGTGTTGGGAAGTCCATCTGTAGAACATACGTCAACTTGTCGCCTTTGGGGGAGATGAGGATGACTCCCGCCCCGGCTGTTCTGAACTTCTTGGAGCCATCGAAGTACATTGTCCATGCGTTGGATAAGTCGGGAATGTCTGGCAGCTGAGCTTCTATCCACTCGGTGGTGAATTCTGGCAGGACTTGGGCTTTGATTGACTTCGGGTGAGCGTACTTCAGCCCCCAGGGTCCTAGTTCGACAACCCACTTGGTGACTCGCCATGTCGCACGTTAGTTTGTGAGGATGTCTGAGAGCCCGGGGGAGCTTACCACCGTGATCGGGTGCTCGGAGAAGTAGTGGACGACATTTCTTGAAGTCATGAAGACCCCGTAGGCCAGCTTCTAGTAGCGCGGGTAGTTTTTCTTGGACAGGGTTAGAACCTCGCTGAGATAGTAGACTGGTCTCTGGACAGGGTGATTGTGCCCTTCTTCTTCTCGTTCTATTACGAGTACCGTGCTCACCACCTTGTTGGTGGCTGAGACGTAGAGGTAGAGTGGCTCGTTCTCCAGCGGTTCCACCAGTACTGGGGAAGTCGTTAGGGTCTTTTTGAGTTGGTCGAATGCGTCCTACGCTTCCTCTATCCACTCGAATTTGTCCGTCTTCTTCATCAGTTGGTAGAAGGGCAGAGCCTTCTCACCCAACTTACTAATGAACCGGCGGAGGGCTGCGACTCGTCCGGCTAGGCGTTGCACCTCGCGGAGCTTGGTCGGTGTTGGCATTGTGAGTATGTTTTGCACCTTCTCGGGGTTTGCTTCGATTCCTATTGCGGAGACAAGGTACCGTAGCAGTTTTCCGGCTGGCACGCCAAAGACGCACTTATCTGGGTTCAGCTTGATCTGGTACTCGTCGAGTGCGGCGAAGACCTTGCGGAGGTCAGCGACGAGGGTGTCTTCCTTGCGGGTGGTGACAACGATGTCGTCGACGTAGACCTGGACAATCTGTCCAATGAGCCCTTTGAGGCATGCTTGCATTGTACGTTGGTATGTGGCACCAGCGTTCTTTAACCCGAAGGGCATTGTCTAGTAGCAGAAGACGCCGTCGGGTGTGATGAATGCTGTTTTTTCTTCATCGTCGACGTTCAGTCTGATCTGCTGGTAACCTTAGTAGGCGTCCAGGAAAGACAGGCGCTCGCAGCCTGCTGTCGAGTCGATGATCTGGTCTATCCACGGGAGTGGGAAGTAACTTGGGGCAGCATTTGTTGATGGCGGTGAAGTCGACGCACATGCGTAGTTTCTTCGTCTTCTTCTTCTCCACCAGGACAGGGTTGGCGACCCAGTATGAGTCCTTGATCTCTCGGATGAACTTGGCGTGCAGCAGTCGGTCGATTTCCTTACTGATCGCATCCCGTTTGGGTTCGGAAAAACGTCGCATGGCTTGTTTGACGGGTTTGGCGTCCTTGTGGACTTTTAAGGAGTGCTCGGCGAGGCTCCTGGGTATTCCTGGCATGTCAGAAGGTTGCCATGCAAAGATTTTCCAGTTCTCACGTAGAAACTCGATGAGCGCGTTTTCCTATGCGGGAGTTAGACTTGACGATACTTTGACCGTCTTGCTGACGTCGGTCAGATGGACTTGATGGGTTGTTGTGTCGTCATTCGTGTTGAAGGCGGCGTCCTTGGCTGGCTTCTTGCGGGTCGGGAAGATGGTCTTGTCGTTGTCGGCTGCCATTGCCTCGAAGTGCTCTGCGACCCCGAAGAACTCGGAGATCTTGCTGAACTCACGGTCACAGCTGTTGGAGCGGTAGAAGTCACCATGCACCGTAATTATCCCTTTGGGTCCATGAAGCTTGAGCATCAGGTAGGCGTAATGAGGTACTGCCATGAACCTGGCAAAGGTTGGGCGCCCAAGTATCGCATGGTACTGCGACTTCCAGTCGACGACCTCGAAGTCGATCGACTCCCTCCTGAAATGCTCGGGTGTGCCGAGGATAACGTCGAGTGTGATTGTTCCCATGGGCGTGATTGCTTGCCCTGGTACTATGTCGTGGAAAGTGGTCTCAGACTCCGGCAACTTCTCTGTCGACTTGTTCATCCTTCTGAGAGTGTCAGCGAAGATGATGTTAATGATGCTGCCTCCATCCATGAACACCTTCTTCAGATTGTAATCTCCGATTAGAGCTTCGACTACCAGGGCAGCGTGCACGGGTCGAGGTACTTCCGACGGGTGGTCTGCCCTTGAGAACGTGATCGGTCTCTCTGACCCTCTCAGGTAGTTTGGTACTGCGCGTGGGCAGGTGGTGGCTTGGAGGACTCGGCGGGTGATGAGCTTTTGGACCTGTTTGAGGGGCGCCCCTTCTGTATCATGTTGAGTTGTCTGCGTGCGACTGGGTACGCGTCGTGTGCCGCCGGCTGGGCTTCGTGCTGCGGCTGCTGCTGCTGTTGGGGAAAGGCTCCCGCCGCATGTGCTGGGGTAACACTTGCGGGTGTGGGTGCTGCCTGGATGGTGAGCTGCGCGGCTGGCTGCAGTGCGGGTGCAGGGGTGATGATATGTTGCATGGCCTCATAGATCTTGCGTGCATTGCGACAATCCTTCAACAAGTGGTTGTCGCCCCATTTGCCCGTTTCCGGGTTGCGGAACATGTGGTGCTTGCAAGGTTGCGCCAACTCCTCGGCTGGGGTAAATGCGCGTCTCCACTCGCGCTTTGGGCCCCGTCGTTGCGGTTGCTGCTGCTGCCGCTTCGGTTGTATTGTCCTTCGTCGAACTGGCGACCTTGGTCGCTGCTGCGGCTGTATTGGCGACCTTGATCGTACTGGCAATTGCTGTCGCGTGCCTCATCACGGGGGGTTTGATATCCCGCCGCTACTAAGTCGATCGAGTCGAGGTTGCTGAAACGTGGCTTCTTCATGTGGCGTCCTTCTCGCCAGTTACTTGGTTCGGCTTCGTTCTTCGGGGAGTTGTCGTGGACATAGTCCTCTCCTTCTGCACACTGGTTGGCTATCTTCATGAGCTCGATCATGGTTTTCGGCTGGAGCCTACCGAACTCTTCACGGAGGTCGCGGCGGGAGACGCCGTGCATGAAGGCATCCATCACCCGATCTTCTGAGACGACTTCCATAGTGTTGCGGAGGAGTGTCCATCATTGGATGAAAGATCGGAGTGACTCGTCTCGCCCCTGCTTGCAGGCCTGCAACTCGATGTAGGTTGTTGGCCTCGCGTATGTCCCAAGGAAACTTTTGATGAAGGTATCCTGGAATTCCTCCCATGTACCGAAGGAGTCCTTAGGCTGACTAGTTAGCCACCCGCGTGCTGAATCCGTGAGGATGAGTTGGATGTACTGCATCGCCATGGTCGAAGTTCCGACTTGACAGGTGCAGGCGATGAGGTAGTCTTCGAGCCAAAGGTGTGGGTCTTGTTTCCCGTCGTACTTGGGTGCCCCAGCTGCGAGCTTGAAGCCCTTGGGCATGCGAGTGTCGCGGATGTTGAAGCTGAAGCATGCGGCACCACACGGCTCGAAGTCACGGTCGGCTCGATCGTTCGGGTTCATCGCGCTGGTCGTACGCTGGTTGCGGTTGCGGTCCACCGTCCTTTGCACGATGACATTGCGGAGGTCTTCGCCTGGTTGCGGCTGTCGTAGTGGCCTGGCTGCTAGGCCAGCGAGTGTTGCAGGCTCGAGGGCGTGGCGGTCTCGCTCCTCTCGTGCCCGTTCATTTGGCGCCTTGCCCGCCAAGGCGTCCTCGATTGCCCTCATGGACATGATTTGCTGCTTGTGGAGAAGGGTGTGCGCGTCACCCTCCGGTGGCTGCGTGAGTTGCAGGTAAGTTTCTACTTCCATGAGCGCGACGTCGGCTGTCTTGGGAACGGGTATCTCGTTCTCATCCTCAGTTACGAAGGACGAGTCGAGGTTGCGGGTGACCCTGGCTCGATCGGCTTCTGTCATAAGAGGCACGCGAGCTCTACGGCGTCGCGCTCCTTGGTTGACTTCCGTGGAGGAGGTAAATGAGTAGGCAGCCCTCCTAGCGCTTGACGCGTCAGCCTCCCTCTTGCGTCGAAGGAGTTCAGCTTTTTCCACGCGAAGTCGTTCGCCTTCCTTGCGTAGCAAGTACTGGACTGCCAGCTGATCCTCCCGGGGCGTGTCCGGTGGGGGGAACGTGCCGTTGTCGACGTGCTTCATAGCTCTGATTGCTATGTCGCGCGTGATGGTGAGTCGCGTCACCTGGTCGGGCATGATCACCTCTAGCGGATACGCGGGTTCGTCGTCGTTCTCGGGCGGCACCGTGCCAGCCATGAAGACTTGCGCGGGGTAGACCTGGGTAGCGGTGTGGACGCTGCCGCTACTGCTTCCGTCGTCCGAGCCTTGCTTGGGATCGAAAATCGCTGCAACGTGATAGGTACCGTAGTCGCCGCCGCGTCTCCTTTCCTGAAATTCCACGATCTTTGCCGCGGACATGAAGAGCGACTTCGCAGTCGTCGACGCGAGTGCGATTGGCTCGGGGAAGACTTGGCGGGTCGATGGAGATGCGTGCGGCGCGGGTGATGGTAACGTGACCTCGGCCGCTCGCGAGGGCGCGGTCGACGCAGTCGAAGTTGATGCAGATCTTGGTTTTGCCAGTAGTACGATCAAGATGGTCGGAGTAGACTCGATCTGCGTGGCGGTCGCTGAGGTGGTTGATGTGGTCGACGCAGATGCGGGTTCAGCAGTCAAAGATGCGATCTTCGCAGTCGCGGTGGGTGCGATCTCCGTGGCAGATGACGACGCGGACAACACGGTGGTAGCAGATGCGGGTGTCGCCGCCGCGCGTGGCGCGGTCGCCATGGACCTGAATACTCCATGACTGTCTACGAGGCAGTGTATGGTACCGAAGGTGAGGCACATACCTACGTGCAGATCGGCGTACACCGAGCGGTGGGCCGGTGGGTGAAAGGTGTACTCGAAGGTGCCGAAGCAGATTGGCTCCTGGGTGATGCAGGCGTCGGTCTTCTTCGCTGATGGAGCCGGTGCGACCATGATTCCAACGCTCGTTCTTTCCCACATACGGCGCCAATTGACGAGGGTGTAACTCGACAAATCCCAGGGTTGTGCACCCCGGGTTGATTGAGGGGAAGATAGATGAGCGTTGGTGATCACGACGGCTGACAAGCAAGGCGTTTACCCAGGTTCAGGCTCCCGGAGGATAACACCCTACTTCCTGCTTGTCTGGTATTAATGGCGAGTTGTGGCTACAATGGCGAGATGACGATCTCGCTAGGGTTTATGGTGGCGGCTATGGGCGTGCGTATGTCTGTCCCCTTGGACGAGCAACCCTCCTAGTCTTTATATGATAAGCTAGGTCCCGGGTGAACGGTGGCGATGGCGTTTACAAATATGGTAAGAGTCGTATGACCTAATTGACTAGTCTTGGGCCACACACTATCTCTATTGGGCCTTCGTTGGGCCTTTGCAGTCTTGGCATGACCCAGGTATCCTCACGGTGGGATAGTCGAAGAGTAGCCCCACGTCACCGGGCCTCTCCACCTGGAGAGGCCCGTGAAGCTCCCGTCGTCGCGCTGCAGAAGGCACACCGTTGACGCCGCCGCCCCCCATCCAAGCTGCTTTCCGTCATCAATGTATAGAGGACCGCGCCATTGAATATTTGGTCTAGCCCGCCTAAAACCCAGATAGGCCCATAGAGCCCAGATCTGGGTTGGGGGCGATGCGCCGTACCAGCACTACAACGACCACGGCCCTGCCGCCAACGGCAGCGCCACCACGCCTTCGTCCACCCAACACACAGACATCACTGCCCGGAGCCGGACCGCCACCCGCCGAAATGCACCGCCGCCGTCCAGGGTCCCGCGCCCCCTTTCGTACGACGGGAAAAGGCTCCAAAGCACACGCCTTGGCACAACGCGACACATGCGAGGATGCTGCCAGATCCAGGCCCGCCTGGCCCAACTCTGGCACAACCACGTACGGATGCCCAACGAGCACCCCTGCAACCCTCACCGACGACAGCAGCACGACAGACGTCCACCCCAATCCAGACCACCGCATGCCCACCTGGCCCGCAGCAGGTCCAGATCAGGCCGATCACGGACTGCTGTCGCGCGCCGTCGCAGGAGCACCCCGCCGTCAGGATCCACCTCAACGCCGCCCGGAGCCGCTCCCGCCCGCCAAGAGCCGTCACACCTGGAGGCGCGCGCCGCGAGCCACGGCCTCCCGTGCTTGCGCCGGGGACGAGGAGACGCCGACGCCGGCGGCGCGGGCAAAGCCCGGCGGCGTTCGCCGATGGCGGCGGAGGAGGAGGAGATGGAGGGAGGGGCGCGCGGAGCCGAGGCGTGGACGCGGGAGAGAGGAGGGGAAGGGGAGGGTGGGCGGGTGGGGCGCGGCGGCCGGCGACACGGGTTGCAGGTGGCGGCGGCTAGGGTTCGTGGGTGGGAGACGGGGTCGTCGGTCTTTGTTCCACGAATTATGGTTCCTAAGAACAAAAAAATCGGGTAACAGAGATCCATTCTTCTACTAGCGCAACTGAGCGCCTAGCAATATTTGGAGCTGCCTCAATCGCAGACTCCTCCCGAGCTTCATTGCGGGCTAACCACATCTGGTAGAGCACCATCAGAGCAATGGCCTTCATTGCGGGCTGGACGTTGGAATCCTTCATTTGCCCTGCCAGCGCCTGCGCGACTCTAGGCTGCCCCTCCAGAACCACCGTCTCCACCTGCATTTACAAGTTTACTAGATCATGTAGGCGCGCGTTGCCGCGCCCGTCCATTAGAAAATAGATTTATAGGAAGTGAGAGTAGATGGAGATTGATCGCAAAAACGGTACACATCAACTCTGAACATCACGATTAGTTATAATAGTGAAGCTCGCCAATTCTGTAGAAGAAATTCATGAGGCTTGTATGCACCTTTTTCGCCTTGATGAGAATGAATAACCAATAGTAGGACGAGATTTGCAAACTGGTTAACAAATTTCCTTGATGCATTAACCGAGTACTATAATGTCGAGGTGTGGGGAGAGGCACCGACACACGAGATAGTGGACGGGGAGAGGCGCCGCAACACGAGATCATGTTGGGGGGGAGAGGCGTCACGCCGCCGCCTCATCACCTGATTCGTCTCCTCCCAATACGCTTTGCATCCTCGGATCGGATCAGATAGAGGCAGGGGAGAGGCGCCGCAACTGGAACGTGAACATCGCCCCCAAGCCAACATGTGGTTCGATGCGAGCAAGGCCGGTCGATGGGAGGATGGGCCAGGCGGAGATCGGCGAGCGGCGCAATGCGGTGGATCGAGTGGAGGGGTCGAGGGGAAGGCGCAGCGCGGTGGACCGAGGGACTGTTGACTTTTCATACGGTGCGCTCGGCTCGATAGGGAAAGGAATAGGTTTTTTTTCCGTGACGTGTGTGGGCTTTTGGTTAAACGGGCCGGGACATACCAGAAACCACCATTTTGATGCCCAGAGCAGCGTCCCTCAGGGACATTTGGCCCATTTAGCCTGCACAAAGAAATTGAATGGTCAGGATTGTGAGCTGGGGCGAATCCAACGGTCCAAAAGTGAGGTAGCGTGAGGGAACTCGAATTTGACTCAGTTAATATCCCTAATACATAGATCAATAGATAAATCATACCCAGAGAGCCAGCGGCAACAACATGGTTGATCAATGGTAACAATAAAATGCTTGCAACGGATGTGAGCTAAAATCTTTACAATTAAATAAGAGTTAGAGGAAGTGCAGCAGTTCGCTTAAACCTTCCCTATAAGTTTTTTTAGGAGAAAAAGCTCAAAAATAACCGCCCATCAGTTCCCTTAACGCTCCCCGATTTATGACATCCCCGTTCTGCTCGCTCGTCTCCCCTACAAAATACTCCCCTATCCCGATATGTGTGAGTTTTTTGACAATACAATATGCCGATATTCGTGTGTTTTTTGTTTATCTTTCAGATTTTGATGATGGACAAGTTTTTGACACTACAAGTTAACAGTTATCGCGGTAGCCGTTCGATTTTACATGTTAGTTATACAATATTTTTAAAATATCAAAAAAAATAAGAAAAATTAAATAAGGGAGATGTTTTAGGGGAACTGCGGGAGTTGAACATGTTTTAGGGGAGATTATTTTTGGGTAGTCCCCTATATAGAGATGTAGGGGAGAAATTTTATGGGATCTGCTGGACTTGCTCTTAGTAGGTAGGTTCAATCAAGAAGTGAAAAGTGAAAAGTTTTTCACCTCCCGCAATCCATCGTTGGTCGCCCCCATCTCCCCCGCAGTATTCGTTCCCAAAACTCACGCCCGTACCTCTTCGTCTCCGAGCTAGGGCTCCATCACCTCCACGCCTCGCCCCGTCCTACGTGTTGGCGGCGCGTCTGTACATCCCCCACCATATCAAAGCCACTGCGGCGTCGCTTCTCCTCCTCCCCATCGGAGACTCCACCGCGTCGCCGCTACTCCCCTCCCAGAGAACTCTACCTGCAGGACCGGCCTCGCACCGCCGAGCTCGTGCGCCGCCGCCATCTGCAGTTCTTGTTCACCTTCATCCCGCTCGGGGGAGTAGCCCTTCCCCACCGCGCGTCTCTAAATCTCGCTCCTGCTCACCTGGTCCCCACCGCGCGTCTAAACGCCGGCGTTCCGCAGCCGCCCCTCCCTACATCGCCATGACCGCTAAGGCGCTAAACGAAGTAACAGAGAGGAGAGCTGTGTCGCCTGAGCAGATGACGCGGTCGAGAAGCTGGCGTGGACTCCCCTGCTTCCCGCGTGCTGTCGGTGCATCCTAGGCGCGCCGCCATGGACTACCACACCTGCACCGCTGTGGACTGCCACTTGCGCTGTTGCTCCACAATCCACACCCAGACTCCTCCACAACCTCTATCTGTGGGAGGCTTACGCCATCTCATTTGAGAGGTGGTTGTTTGTTTCCTTCAGACAGGCGGAAAATGCGTAGTTTAATTGTGCACTGCTGCTGCATTTCAGTTTTTTTTTACAGGGCACGTTCAGTTTATAGCTCCACTGAATATGAGTTTGTATCATTTATTTCTCTTGTATTTGCCAGCAACTTTCGCAAAATCTCGTCGGTGAAGAAGCTCTCTCAGTCTCTCTACCCTCGCTGTAGGACTTGGGCAATGAAGCATTCAATTGTGGTGACAGATAAAGAAAAGGTTCAGTTCTTGTGCCATTCTACACTTCCGATTAAAGCTTCACAACTTTTATTAATACTTTATTGTATCATGTATTGTTCTTGGCATGAAACTATATAGCGTGCAATGCATTTGGTTGAGGAAAAAGAGTAGAGTTGCGTCTCAAAATGTCTTCTTAAGTCTGAACTAAAGAAGTTTGCATCTTAGGCATTGAAGTAAGAAATACTTTTTCTCTTTCTTGTAACACATAACTTAAATTCCCTTCCACTATATGGTTTATTCTAGGTGTATGCAAACTGAAGTAACTGTTTTTTTCCTATAAAAAATACTATCTATTAACCTGTGACCAATAGGGCAAGGGATGGATACGATATACCTGTAACCGGTGCCGCCTTTGCTTTGTTGTGTTAAAGGTTGGATGACTGGAGTCGCTAAGTAAACATGTAACTGGCGAAAGTCTCGTGAAGGAGGTCGCTAATGTGACTAATGATTGTGCTGGAGATGGCACGGCTAACTTTTGCACTGTAGTTTCTCATCAAGCTTATCATCATGCACATATATTTGTATGGACTTAGCTTCTTAACAGTATTAGTGGATTTAGCATAAGAAATGTTAGAACTAGCATTTAACAACGAATTGTGAAAATATTTTTTTTCAGTTGCTGGTTGCTCTCAACGTGTTTTGGTTCATTGTTCCATGTTTACTGATAATACTTTTCTGTTGAACTATCGGAAATTTGGATGATGTATATTTCTTTACTCCTGCACTGTTAAACTAATCTCTTAATATCTGATCATCATGTTATACATTTCTCATTATTCAAGTTGTTTGTAGTTTCCTCTGACATCCTATTGTTAGGATCATTGACCGTGAGTCAAGAAATGTGTTAACTATGATCTTATTGATAGCATTTAATGGCCCTTGGCAGCTGTGTTGATGTTCGAATACTAGCAGGTAACAAACCGAAAGGGCATGACCATAGTGATCAATACATTAAGGAAATAACACAGTTAATTTATTTATCTACAATGAGATATGGTATCTCAGTGAAGGCTTTATATGTGTATGTATATTTTATCTCTTCATCTCTAATATATTTTTTTTTGCCTTTCCAAAGGTAGATACTATATCTGCAAATGGTGCAAGGGAAATTGGTGAGCTCATTGCGAAGACTATGGAGAAGGTTGGCAACGAGGGGGTTATTAGATATTACCATTGTGGTAAGTCACTTCAAACACTCTCACAGCCATTACATAGTTAGCTTCTCTAATTTTCTTTTTTATGTGCTCAGTTGCTATCAAATTCCTATCTCTGTTATGAAGTTACTTATATCAAGATCTTCCAGGCTATCTATACATGTCACATGTATTTCTAAGTTTCTTGTGAACATTTGATAGGATGGTAAAACACTATACAATGGTTTATAGTATTTTCCTTTTGACCTTCGTCATGGTTTGCTTTACTGTCGCATTAGGCCATTTCATCAATCAAGAAGGATCCGAATAAATCCCCGGCAACATCTGACACGGCTTCGTCAGAGAAGAGGTGAAATTCGTTGTGAAACTAATTTATTTGGACATGCATGCATAGTATACCTACACAACACTATCTTAAACCAAATTATCTTTGTACATGCACTTTGTTTCCTTAGTTTATACATGCACTTCATTTCCTCTTTGTGAAACCAAATCATTATGTAAGTATCAGCGGCAATAAATCGAATTTTCATGTCCTTGTATGTGAAACATTCTTCGGGCAAATCAAGCAGTATTACTTGTTATACATACGATTGAAACTTCATTTAGTATGGTATCCTAATTATTTCTTGATTTTTATTTACCTATGAGACTACTGGTTTATGAAGTAGGATCAAATGGGTGAAAATAACATGTTAATTACTGATGGAAGCACGTAGCTGAGACCAGCTCAGGAGACCCAGTGCATGAAGCCATTATATCAGAGGTAAGTCACATTGATCCGCAATAAAGTACTTTTTTACTGGTTTATATATACAGATCATCATTACAAAAAATGCATACGGTTTGTTGGTGTGTCGGAAATACTATTGCACAATGAGTATGATAGGTCAAATAATATTAGTTATGTGATTTTTGTTTTCTGTCAGATATAATGCAATAATACTGAGCCATCACATTACTTCTATTATTTTCACTTGAACCGTTGCATTACATACTGCACCATGTCCCCTCACCCCCTTGTACCAATGCATCCCACGCCGCATGCCATGAGCCTAGGTCGCCACCGTTAGTTGGTTTGCCTTCGGCCTTTACACCAAGACCGACCTTATTCGCTTGAGCTGGACCGCCTTTGGCTGGAAGTGGTGTTTATTGTCTTTTGCCCTTCCCAGTAGTCTCAAATGCCTCCATCTTGTGGGAGTCCTCATCTCTGAATCTGGCAAGAGATTTTTTATAGGCAGAGTGTCAAATCTGGGAAGAGGTGGAAGGTCCGAAGCTTGGCCAGATGAGAACTGATTTGTGGTCAATGCAATGGGCCATCTACTATGTAAGTAACAGTAGTACACACAACTTAGTTAAGGATTTAGCCGTTTTGTTAGAGAAATGCTCCATTGGAAGGGCCCAAGCTTGGCTTAAATATGGCTTAATATGTATGGTCATTAGATGAAATTGTATACATTTTTTGTGAAATCTTGACCCAGTTTAATATACTTTTTTCTTACTTTATATAAGCAATATAATTTTTTTGAATCAATTACCGTCATTTTTTGCTCAAGTTTGGTTTTGGTTCAAAATATTATCATACAAGGTAATCTGACTCTAGCATGCAAGAAAACCTGATTTGGTGTTGTTATTTCTATGGGTAGAACAGAAAGGCAAGTTAGGTGCATTTCTTATTTACTTTGAAACGACTCTTCTTTAGCTCAACATTGAACCTTGATTGAAAAGGCGCAGATTAATCTTGCCTTAAGCATTCGGTACATTTTAGGATGGGAGATGTGATAACAAATAGTATGAGGTTGTTTTTTGTTGGAGAGGAAGAGACGGATGTTGGGGTGTAAACGAATTGGATCGGATCAGATTTTACCTTTATCATATCCTTTACCATAATTTTTAATTTTCAGCGGATTCGGAGCAGATCAGATAATGACCGGATGCGGATTCGGATATCCGCGATGACGGATTTGGAGGCGGAAACGGAACGGATTTGGAGCGGTAACAAAATTAATCGGATAAATACGTGTATAAGTGAATTGTCAAATCATACATACAAAAATAATTGTTCGATAACCTAATAACTAACAAACTTGTAATTCATAGTCTTTACAATGACTATTTAAGTCAGATGTTATTCGACTAACGAACTCACATATTATTCTATATTACACTAGATATTTCGGTAGAAAATCGGATTATTTGGATTTAAACCATGGATAATCCTATTTAAATTTCGGATAATTCATATTTTAGTCTATTTTACATACCATATCCTATACCATATCTGGTGTAAAGTTTGGAATCGGATATCCTTATCCGTCGGATTACTTAAAACCGGATCTGGATTATTGAAAACGGTTTCGGAATCGAATATGATGTGGAAATTATACTATCCATTACATCCCTAGACGGATGGATGGTCATATGGTGCAGAAATTATCCTATCCATTACATCCCTAGACGGATGGATGGTCGAGAGAAAGTTTAAGAAATAGAATAATAATTTGATTGATATACGTTGGTTGGTACTGATTTCGCATAGTGGGAATGGAACTTGATGTAACCCATTGGAAACTCTCTTTGAGAGAGGATTCTATTGATAGTATCCATCCTACTGCCCATAAAGTCATAACCGGCATATTAGGCAAAATGAATAATCTAACGAAAAAATGCAATCTAAAAGATCATAAATCTGATGATGGCTCTTTCATTTTCCATTTTTATAGGCATTACGATCGTTGGAGAAAGCACCGTAAACATCAATTAGTGAGCGACTGGGTCGATACAACTAAAAAAAACTGCTTACTTATCCCAAGCGGTAGACTCATATCCTTTCTTCCTTAATTCATTATTCCATAAAAATGGATTATTCCATGAATTCCTCAAAACGCGGAACAAAGCTAAGAAGTAGGCTGAATGGAAAAAGCCTCTTTGTTGGACCGCCGGCGCGAACACAGTGGTCTCCTGGAGGGTTGACAGGGAGAACTGCAAGTTTTCGGAGCCGAGATATTCATCCAAGTCATTATGGGCGTATTGTTGATAGCATGGCTTGCCTCACTACATAAATGGTTGAATGAAAGGGGTGATCTCGTAGTTCTTGGTCTGTGAAGATGCGTTGTTAGGTGCTCCATTGTGTATGTACCCTTCCATACTAATGCACATGCTAGTTGAATTATGTGAGGTCAATTTTGTAATGTTTTTAAATATTATGTTGCAATATTGGACATATATACATGAATATTTACAAACATATATGTTTACAAGTATGATATACACCATAATAATAAAAAATGACCGTAGCAACGCACGGGTATTTAACTAGTAATAAATAATAGAAGATCATTTTGCATGCAATGGCGGATAGTAAGTTAGTACACCTATTATGATTGTCTAGTTCGAACAATGCTTATGACTAAAATCTTCTTTGTGAGACTTGTCGACTACCATGCATCATACAATCAACATTTATACAATCAACATTTATAGAAAAACTAGATAACCATATCCTAGTCTACTATATAACCCAATAGTTATAGAAAAAAATAGATAACCATATCATGTATACTCTACCCTAATGGCTTATACAAATGGCTAGCGGCTAGCACTGCGGTCGCGGTGGTCACTTGCCGTCAACCGTTGTGCATCAGCATCATCTTCACTCAAATTCACCACAGGATATCTTCATGTACAGTAGTCAGCTTACGATCGTCGCCGCTTCGCGTCCCCTATATCTAAATCCAGGCTCCGTCCCTGAGTGGCAGGTTAGGATACTACTATTCTTTTATATGGCTGTGAATAACACGTACACCTGTAGTATGATAATATCAGTTTACACACAAGTTTATTAGAAATCTGTTTGCCTCTTCTCTATAGTACATGTATAAGAACCCATCCATTGAAGTAAACAACGAATAGCTCTCCCTCTCGCCCCCTCTCGCCCCCCCCCCCCCCCCCCCCCCCCCCGAGGGCGACGGGGCCACCCAGGCCAGCAGCCGCGCCGCCCCTCCTCTACCTTCTCCCTCCTGCGCCGCCGTCGGCGGGGGTCGTGGGGCTTCGCCCCGGCGACGCCGGCGGCGGCGGATCTTCTGTCCCCGCGTCGTGGCTGGGTGGGTCGGGGCCCTTCCCTCTGTGGCGGCGGTGCTCTTCGGTCGGGCGTGGTCCGGCGCGGCCGGAGGTGGCTGGTGGCGGTGGTGCTCCGCAGCGGCTCCCCGGCGGCGGCTTGGCCCTGCTCCTTGCTTCGGCCCCCAGATGGGCTTGAGCGGGCCGAGGTTGCGTGCTGCTGTGGCTCCTCCTAGAGACGGTGGTGGCGACGTTGCAGGGGTAGGGGACGGCGGCGCTGTGAGCCGACCTGCTGCAGTGGGTTGCAGGAGCTTTACGGGCTGGTATAGGCCCGGCCGGGCCAGGCGGGCCTGGTTTGCTCCGGCAACTCTGTCCGGTCGGCTACCACCTCTTGGTGGTGGAGGTTGCTCCCTCCCGTCGATTTGCGGTGCTGCTGTCCCTCGCTCCGGTGAAGTTCTCTACTCCGCTTTGTAGACCGTGATCCAGTGCCCTTGGAGAGACGATGATGATGATGACGGCAAGATCGTGGTGGCGCGTGCAAGTGGGCGGAGAAGCTGGTGGTGGTGCGTCGGTGGTGTCCGGGTGTTCTTGTGACTCGTGCTCGGGAGAAATCCCTGTTGACTCGTTTGACACTGACGCGGTGTCGCCTTCGGGTGGCACCATTCCTTGTGGAGGGCGTCGGGGTAGCCCGAGTTCACAGTACACCTTCTACCGGGGGAAACCCTAGGTCCAGTGCGCCGGTGGTGTTCGTGTGACTCGTGCTCGGGAGAAATCCGTGTTGATTCGTTTGACACCGACGCGGGGTCGCCTTCGGGTGGCGTCTTTCCTTGCTGGAGGGCGTCGGGTAGCCCGAGTTCACCTTACACCGAGTTCCGGGGGAAACCCTAGGACTAGTGCGCTGGTCTGAGTAGCCGCGCCGTGTCGACGGTGCCCCTTCCGAGGGAGATGCTGCTTGGTTATAGACGCATCGGGTGCCTTGAGTGTGGTGGGACAATTTCGGAGGGCGCAGCGATGGAGGGTCATCTTCGTTTAGTTGCTTCACCTTGTTCGTCTTTTCTTTTCGTTTTGGGCGTTGTGTTTGCTGATGCCCCAGCTTGTGTGGTGTGGTTCTTGTTTCTGTGGTTGTCTGTTGGTCGTTGCTTTATTTATAAAGCGGGGCGAAAGCCTGTTTCGAGAGAGATATAGTACATGTATAACTGTTTCGCTAACTGGAGTTTTGATTGCTTGTGTTCTCGTAAGAAGTGCAATAAACTAAGGAGTTGAATTGTTTTACTCAGAGTTTAGAGAGGAGAAAATTCTCATATTTGAATAACAGGTGTATGGGAACACATGTATATACAAGATGGTACCCCGCGCGTTGCAACGAGATTATAGAAGTATGATGTTGCGCTTTTTTTTGGGATGTGTCTTTTTTTTTTGACATTTGGGATGTGTCTCTTGAAAAGATAAGCAAGACAATTTTTTTTAAATTTTATAAGCAAGACAATTTCTTAAATTACACATAAAAAGGGGATGAGGATGGGTGAGGAGACGTAGCAGTCAATCCCATCGGCACTACAAATTGAGTGTTCCGTTAAATAGTGGCTCTTGATCCAAACATCAAAGTCGCTGAGGTACATAAAAAAGCAAAGTAATTGGAAAAAAGTTGCAACATAAATCAAGTGGACATAATTTACCTCCACGATGTAAAAAAACTAAAGAGAGCACTGATGCCATTGGAAACTGAACTTTTGCAGCTACCAAATTTTGAAGAGATCGCTTGAGTTGCCGTTCATAAATGATTGACCAAAGAATTTTATATATGCGCAGATTATCTTCGAGGTTCCATCTCACTGCAAAATTGTGAACAGATGCTTTGAATCAAAATGCATGTTATTGATGTTGAAGACGAATACAGTGCAAATCAGTGCTGCCTTTAGGAGAAAATACATTAATAAAGTTTGGCTAGATGAATTAGCAATTGTTGTATCTAACATGCACCGTGTCAAATAAGGCAGGTCATCGGGAACGTATAAAAAAGATGCAACCAATGGAAAATTTTGCTTTATGTATTAAAACATGTATTTGAAGTGTCATTCGTGTGAAAGAAAAAACTGTAACCATAGAAGATATGTTTTTCACTAAACCATCTGAAGTGGAAGGGAAAGGAAAAATATATCGACTTAGCTTATCTGTGTTCTTATTGACGACGACTCTACAATGTCGCCCACGGATGGATGTACATCATAAATGGAATGTCAGAACTTTTTGCTTGAAAATCCATCAGATTAACACGAATTGGATGGTATAATATACTCATTATCAACATCTTTATTATGAAGGCTGCGACATGGCTTGGTTTTCATTGAACGCCTTTAACAAGACAAAGAAAATTCCTGCAGAAACAACATGAGAGGAAGAGACGGTTAAATACAGGCTTATAGCAGGCAATTTGGTCGCAACAGATGTTGTGGTGGTTGCCTCACAAATCGACACAAAGAAAAGATAAGTTACACAATAAAAAGTGGATAGTCAAATCTTCTCCAATGAAAATCAGATGCATGTTCCCAAATGAACGCCAAAGAAATAAAGATTACACGGTGATCTCATGTAAATGAATGAAATCCATTCAGGAATAGTAGTTACCAACTTAACAATACCTGAAACATAGACGCACACCTCGACAGAGGCATATACTCACTCGCTAGGATCATTTGACGGGGAGGCGTTACTGGACTTGGTGCGAAGGCGCAGCTAGCACCGTCGGACGACTCCAACAACTACAGAAAACAGGACATCAAGAACCTAGTACAAAGGTGGCGAATTACTTGGTTCTTCCCATGTTGCTGATAGGCTGACACGAACCAGAAAGGAGGTCTCTAGAAAGAATCAGCAAGAAAAAAAGAAAACACAAGGAAGCACACTCAACTTCTCAAGAACAATTCCAAGCCGATTTAGATATTCGACCTGAGCAGCCGGTAAAGATCCAATCACCTTCCCAAGTGCACTACAGTTAAATCCCTTATGCTGAATATCTAATTTTCAAATCTCACTCCAGTTTGAACTTCTTCTCCAAAATAACAATGTAAAATTGACAGGGAGGGAGGGAGACGTAGAGATAAGATTGGTTGAGAACTTGTGGATGCAGTGAGTTCATATCTACTTCTCTGATCAGGTGCTTGGCAAGATACGAACAACAAAAACAATATAAGCTGGCTCCTCAACAATTTATTAGCAGAGATAAGAGGAAGTTGTGGTGGAGGAGGTGAAAGAGCAGGGGATAAAACGATGAGGTCGACGAAGCTCTAAGTCTAATTCCGTGGCTTTTATGTGGGATGGAAGGAGAAACGAAGAGGCGTCAAGCGATGGTTGTGGTGTCCGGATTTACTGGTTGTGTGGCCT
The DNA here is from genome assembly GCA_026929855.1 of Poa annua. NCBI lineage: Eukaryota > Viridiplantae > Streptophyta > Magnoliopsida > Poales > Poaceae > Poa > Poa annua. The sequence goes on along the minus strand of CM049428.1, from coordinate 26,134,880 downwards.
TTAATGCGGGGTGGAAGGAGGAAGGAAGAGGCATCAAGCGATGGTTGTGGTGCCCAGAAATATTATTGGTTCTGTGGCTTTTAATGTCGGAAAACATCACAGACTATCACCAAACATATTTTTTAGGCTGAGGTGGCAGATTTGAAGAGACGTGGCGGCCTATGATTGCTCAGAAATTCTTGATGAGGCGGACACCTTGCATGTTGAGAGAAATACTTATAGTGGGTTGTTCCTATTTAGATATAGAAGATATACTAACTAATGGTTTAACAAGGGCGAGCGCTAGGGGTAGGTCGCCCTAGCGCGCCCCATCTTAAGTCCCCTTCCGCACCGTCGGATGGCCATCCTACGTTTGGCATTAGTCGGACCATTTTTGCATTTTAGCCCTTAATAAATTGAAACATCAACCCGCACTCTACCCAGACTCCACTTAAAATGAAGCAGTATATTTTGTTACCCCTCGTCTTCCCTATATTTACACGTAAAATGCCATCCTGGTGATTTACCCCGTACCACAACAAAAATCCCGTGTAGTACAACAAAAAACATCACCTCATATACAAAAATATATATTATCACAAAAAATCAACGTAAACTTAAAAAAATATTACGTAAAAATGGTAAATAGCAATATTTTTAGTACAGTTTGTTTCGCAACAAAAGTCATCTATAATGACAACAAAAATTATCAACAATTTCAACAAAAATCACAACATTATAAAACAAAAACTCATTTGTTCATAGCAATTAAAAAAATTAGGCAAATGTTGTTGAAGATTCATTTACAACAAAAACCACCAACTATTTTAACAAAACTTACATGCTACAAGATGAATAGACGAGCTTCGCCTCGCCGCCTGCAAGACGTTGTCACACGACGTGGTCATCGCCCCTCCAATCGTCACACAACGTGGGTACAATCGCTGGCAGCTTACAGGTAAGCCACAATTGGGAGCAGCAAGCACTACGATCTGGGACCTAGCAAGGTATTTAACATTTAATACCATGGAAAAAATAGCACGCTATTTTTTCGCTAATAGCACGCTATATCATATCTGGAGGACCCAAGCTAAATTTTATCTTTGCGCGCTATGAAGCTATTCACGAAAATAGCATGCTATATCGCGCTAAACCATCATAACTTTAGCACGTTGTTTTCTTTTTCCAGCCTATCACCGCAAATTACCGACTTTTCCATCTTAAGAAGAAGTAAAAAATCCTTTTCTGTTTATGTTGATGAAGAATTACAAACCCTGAATGGAAACATGCCGTCAAATGCTGATAATTCTGAATAAAAAATTATATAATGTTGTTGGCCCGTGATAATGTTGATTTTAGGTTTCTAAACAATTGGATAATGTTTTTCATACTTTGTTATGCACATATTGTTCTACTATTTCTAAACTATATTTTTTATTCTTGATAAAAATGTTATCTATATGGAATTTTTGATAACGCTATTTGTGCCATGGATTTGGCATTGCCATTTGTATCTGGTCAAGTGGTTATGCATCGATTTATGCCTCATATTTATGTTTGTGCCATATTTGGCCCTGATATTTATATTTGGTTAAGTGGTTATGTATGTATTGTTTTTTGACAAATATTTAGTGATGAAATTCTTAATATTTGGGTTATATTTAGTGATGAAATTCTTAATATTTAGTACTTTTCACCATGCTATTTTCTAACGTAGCTTCTTTATAGCATGCTATAACTTGTATAGCTTCAGTAGAAGGGACACGCTATTTTTGATAACATGCTATTTTTTTCCTTGGTTAATACAGGTATTGGTGGGCTACATTTCGCCGTGCCATCTACATTTGCATTTTGGTACGGCTTCAATTATCATACTTATGTAGGTCAATCCCTTAGTTTCTAGTGAAAGTAAAAAAATACTAACCAAAAAGATATTATTTGAAAATTTAAAATAGGACGTACGAACAAATTTCGGAGATTAAGACGGCAATAATTTTATCTTAATGAAAGTCATAAACACGCAACTTAAATCACAAGGGTACATCTTAAAATACTAATGACGTGCACGTTCTCCCAAATATTAGCGAAGCATGCCCTGAGATATGGAAATTATTACAGTTCATCATCTAATGCTCGGATACACGACAGGATATCTATAACATACTACAATTTGGAGTTTGCAAAATCCAAATGGAAGAACATGCGACAAAACACTTGGAAATGTCTAGATCAAGCACATGAAGATCACAAACAAATTAAGCCTCTAATTCAATGACATATCTATGTATATAGCTGCTTGCAAACAGAGCACTTGCTTTATACCCATGAAATTAGAGAACCCATCTAAGTACTGCTTAAAACTAAGTTAGAGAGCATTAAAAGGCACCATGAGTGACGAGGGTGTAACTCGACAAGTCCCAGGGTTGTGCACCCCGGGTTGATTGAAGGGGAGAGAGAGGAGCGTTGGTGATCACAACGGCTGACAAGAAAGGTTGTACCCAGGTTCAGGCTCCCGAAGGATAACACCCTACTCCTGCTTGTCTGTTATTGATGGCGAGTTGCGGTTACAATGGCGGCGAGATTGTGATCTCGCTAGGGTTTGTGGCGGTGGCTGTTGGTGTGTCCCCTAGGACGAGCAACCCTCCTGCCTTTATAGGTAGTCAGGTCTCGGGTGGTCGGTATCGACAGCAATTACAGATATGGAAGGTTATGAGACCTAACCGACTTGGACTAGGATACATGGTACCCCGAGTGGGCCTTCTGTGGGCCTCCCCGTGCTTGGCGCGGCCCAGGTAGCCTCATCGTGGGCTAGTCGAAAGGTAGCCCCACGTCAGTAGCCCCCGAGTGCTTGGTCGAAGCGTAGCGTCAGGCAAAGGACTTCTTCCTCCTGGACGCGCCAGTGGATTGCTCGATCTTGAGTTTGTACTCGTTTTCTTCAGTCGAAGAGGACACTCCCGATGGGAGTAATATCTTCAGTCGAATTTCTTTGTCTTGTTCTTCCTGTGAAGCCTGCTTCTATTCGGCCTGTTGGCTTACATGTAAATTTGATTCGGCTGCTTGAGCTTACTCAATTGTCTTTGCCACCCGAATGGATATTTTGGGTTCTCATGTCAGCACTCTGTCCTGAATTGTTTCAGCTTTGAAGCTTACTACTCGAATCTTTCGTTCGATTTATCGCGCTGTGTCACTTGCTTGGAGCCGTTGGCTTGATGACGTCGTTGCTGACGTTTCCTTGCACGCCTCTGCGCGCGATGGGACGTGACGTCGCGGGTGGCGGGTGCGGGTGGCATGGCCGTACGTGGCCCGGTTGTCGCAGACCTGAACATGCCACGACTGTCGACGAAACAGTATATGGAGCCGAAGGTGATGTGTATACCTTTGCGCAGGTTGGCATACACCGAGCGATGGGCCGGCGGGTGGAGTGCATACTCGAAGGAGCCAAAGCGGATGGGCTCCCGGGTGATGTCGATCTCGATCTTCATTGCGGATGGAGCCGGTGCGACCATGATTCCAACGCTTGATATCTTTCCCACAGACGGCGCCAATTGACGAGGGTGTAACTCGACAAGTCTCAGGGTTGTGCACCCCGGGTTGATTGAAAGGGAGAGAGAGGAGCGTTGGTGATCACGACGGCTGACAAGCAAGGTTTTACCCAGGTTCAGGCTCCTGGAGGATAACACCCTACTCCTGCTTGTCTGTTATTGATGGCGAGTTGCGGTTACAATGGCGGCGAGATTGTGATCTCGCTAGGGTTTGTGGCGGTGGCTGTTGGTGTGTCCCCTAGGACGAGCAACCCTCCTGTCTTTATAGGTAGCCAGGTCTCGGGTGGTCGGTATCGACAACAATTATAGATATGGAAGGTTATGAGACCTAACCGACTTGGACTAGGATACATGGTACCCCGAGTGGGCCTTCTGTGGGCCTCCCCGTGCTTGGCGCGGCCCAGGTAGACTCATCGTGGGCTAGTCGAAAGGTAGCCCCACGTCAATGAGATTATACCACTTGTCTTTCAGATTATCCTTATATATGTAGACAGTTTTAGCCTAAAGGTATCATTAGAGCTTATCTTTCAATGAGGACAATGGGAAAGGCCTTGAATACCCTGCACAAGATGCCTCCCTATTCTATTATGAGGTAAAATCATGCATGATTGAACATAATATGCAAAGATATGATGATTATAAACATGAAATCTTGTTATTTACACTCGCTGCATGCTTCCAAAATATCAGCTCATGAATAAACGATTTAGTTCAAATAAGGTTTTCACATAAAGAGTTGAATGGGTTTAGTGAAGCCATAACTTCCAAGGGTGCCATGCTACTGATGCTTATGTTATGCATATTTCTTATTCTTGCTCAGCGATGATGCTGAGATGGTGGAAGCAGTAACATATCCATTCAAATATTCGTCAAACTACTGAACCATCAACAAAAGGTAGTGCAAATGTCAACATAAAATGACTAAATGAGAAACATCTATGGGGACCTGGAAGGGGTCAAGAAGGGTATAAGAGTGATACTCAAACTGGAAACCTAATTGATTTTTCACTCACCGTAGTTCTCCCGTGACAACCTTGATGTCCGTCGATAATTGCAGGTCCACAGATCCTGTCACTAACTGATAAAGTAAACACAAGGAAAACATGAAAGTGAAGCAATTAATTAAAAAAAAGCTCTCTGGGGAAACACAATCAATAACCGTCTTATTTAAGCAAACTTGTATTTTATAGCAGCCAAGGACCAAACTACTGGGATGCAATTGTAAGAAAATTCGCACTTACAATGTTTCCCCAGAAAAATAATTTGTGATAGCAATAAACAATGCATGTAGGAATATATAGTTCATCGTGTTAAATAAGACAAGTAATATCAAATCTATGCCAAAGTTATAAAAAGAAGACATCATTTACCTATATCAGTAGTTTCCGTTACACTGCATAAAAAAGTTTTTTTTAGAGTACGCAAATTGCGTACCTTATTTATATAGAGGAGAAAGAAGTACAATTACAACCCAAGGTAAGCCTGCCCAACTCCACACCATACAAGATAGGCACAGACACACCCAGACCACTCCTAAAACCCTAGTGAACTACTCTCGCAAACGAGCTACTCCGTCCAAATCTGGTAGCTTGCCAAAGGTGCCAATCTGACACGATCTGATCCACCAAGCTGTCCACCGAAAACTGCCCTCGAAGGTTGCCAAACATTCTGTCATTTCTTTGTTTCCAAAGTCTCCAGGCAACCAAAGTGACGAACGTATCAAACCCCCGTCTAGAGTTGCCGGGCAAACCTCTCCGACAGCGAGCCCACCAAGAAGCCAAACAATCCGTAGTTTACGGCAAAACCACTGTCACCTCCAAGCGCCTGGCGCAAAGGAACCAGACCTGCCTCGCATAGACACAGCCCACAAGTACTTCCAGAAGTTACACTGCATAAAAAAGTCAAACTCTTCTGTCCGTCCTCATGTACTTCCAGAAGTTCTAGCTTCGCTTAACCTCTATAAGACTGAAATACGCTGTGATAGAATGGACCAAATCCTAGAGTGCCTAGGGATTCAGAAAACAATCATCTGAGTTTAACAAAGCAACCTAATCAATAAATTTATTAAAGCTTTTATATTTAGAGGCTTCATTTTTAGCAAACATGAAAATAGAAAATGCAGCTGAAGTGTACTGGCGAGGTGCACATTTATATTGAAAACTGACACACCCATGATTGTCCCAACTACGGAGAAAACCAAGTTCCCAGCTACTGGACTTAACAACCTACCAGTTCCAACTCTCAAAACTGAGTACTAACTCAAAATTTTGATCATGCTTCCCTCCATAACAGCTTATGCTTAAGTTGGTGAGCACTGTATAGCACACAATATTGTGTCCTTCATTGTGAAACCTTCCCATGATTCACTTATTTCAAATGAGACTTTCTACACTGCTGGTCTAAGTGTATGTTGCAGAATCCTAGGAAAAAGATAGAGTTTATGTTTGACATCCAACTATTTCAAATGAGACTTTCTGAACCCAACAGTCTCTAGAATTACTGCACACAGAAGTATTTCCCCATTGTTGTAAGAAACATAGCTTCTAGAATATGTGAACTCCAAATCTTTGATACTACAAAAAATATGTGAACCTTGTTGGTTTGCACAACTGCCCTTTTATTTCTTGATCATTACTGACTAAATTAACCTAGGATTTTGCACATTGTTGTCTAAAAACACCCCAACTCCCCATAACAGATCATAAGTTGCAGAAAAAACATCAATATGCATATCTGACCGCAGTTGACATACAAAAGGAGAGAACACTGAATCGTGGCATAAATCAGTCGAGACGTAGTTTTACATATTACGATTTTTTGCTACCAACTCGCTAGTACTATGGAGAATCAAATAAGGTATGCACTGAAGTAAGAATTCACTTACATCTAATGTTTTTGTTGCGGCCAAAGAATCCCAATATGTTACTTGTACTTGGTGGTGCGAATTGTCCCTGTCCAGCACAACCATGTTGGCCGGCCAGGTGAACATCTTGGGCTCGAGCCCGTTCGATTTGATCCCCTTGAGCAGACAAATAGAGTGTCCACTGCTATCTTGATGATGTTGTCCGTGAAAATGACATGGGATGTCGCCTCGTTGGCTCATGCCCACGCTCAAAGGCCATTAGAACTGAATAGCTTGTGCTCGGTTTATCTAGTAAGTAGGATGCAGGTACAAATTAGAAAGAATGTTTTATATTACGCCCCCTGCGAGAACTCCTCGACACACACACATACAACATGTGAGATAATAGTGCAGTAGTAGTAGGAGGATGGGTGTAGACGAAGTTTATTTACTTCTCCAACAACAATGGTTCTCAGAACTGATTTAAAACTATCGCCTAGTCTATCAATTAGCTTGAAATTGTTTGGCCTAAAAAAATGCACAAAAGATCTCATTAATTTTATGTTTAGCTCATAGACAATGTCAAATAAATTTAGTTGAGCACATCAGATACTTGGTAGAATGCATAATAGAGCAAAGAGCGCTTAGAGTAAGATCCAAAGCAACTTTTCTATTAATGTGACATGAGAAGTCAATGGGACTATCGTCGGGTTCTATACCGAAGTTATTGAAGGGCAGTCCGGGACTACTTGCCTGTTGCTTGTTGAGCTTGGACATGAGAGACGTGGACGAAATGAAACATATGCGCGACCGTTAACTACTGAATCATCAGTCTGGCAGTCTGATAAAGAGCTTCAATCTGGCGACCTTATTGAGGATGACGACAAAGATGATGTGTGTGCGGTCCTCCGCGTCCTCCTCTGAGCCCGGACCCTTTTCATCGCCCTCTGCGACATAGTATGACTCCAGCAGCACGAGCCTGATACGTCAAAAACGTATCTACTTTCCCGAACACTTTTGTTATTGTTTTACTTCTAATTTGTGTGTTTTGGATGCAACTAACGCGGAGTAACGCTGTTTTCAGCAGAATTACCCCGGTGTCTTCTTTTTGTGCAGAAATATCAATTTCGGAGAAAAAGCCCGAAAGTCAACTAGAAGTCATTTTCTATCCGAGGAGGACCAGGAACCACGAAGACCAAACGGAGGAGAGGCCCGAGGGGCCCTCACCACCTGGCGGCGCGGGGGGCCACCTGGCCGCGCCAGGAGGAGGTGAGGAGGCCACTCCCTCGCGACCCCCTCGCGGCTATAAGTCCCTCCTGACCTAAAAATGTAAGGGGGATAGACATTTTTCCAGAGAACACACCCGTACGCCGCCGCCATCGCGAACCCTAGTTCGGGGACCAGAAGTCTCTATTCCGGCACCCTGCCGGGACAGGGAATCGAAGAGGGTCATCGCCATAGTCATCTCCACCGCCTCTCCATCAACCATCCATGTTTCCCCCGTCCATGAGTGAGTAATTCACCGATGTAGGCTTGAGGCGATGATAGGGATTGGATGAGATCAATCATGTAATAGTTGTAAGATTGTTAGGGCATAGTGCCTACTATCCGTTATCGATGTTTTACGTCATTGTTGCAACTTGTTATGCTTAATGCTTGACACTAGGGTCCGAGTGCCATGATTTCTGATCTGAACATGTTATTGAATTATGATGATAATTATTGTTTTGGATCATATCTATGAGTAGTATACACATATTATTGTCCGGAACCGATGGCCCCAAAGTGACAGCAATTGAGATAAACAGAGGGAATGGCTATGATGTGAGGATCACATGTATTCACGGAGTTTTAATGCTTTTCTCCGGTACTTTATTAAAAGGAGTAACTTAATTGTCAGTAGTTTCCCTAGAGACCCCGCTACAAACGGGCAGGCAGGACAAAATATGACGCGCAAGTTTCTCATTACGAGCACGCACAACTAAATTGGAATACATGTTTATGATTAGTTTATGCTTGGATGCTTTATATTATTTATCAGCAAATGCCTATGCTATGTTATTATATGAATTATCTTGTCCATGCAACGCCCATACATCCGTCCATGTGCCTACAGTATTTTAATCGTGAGGTCTACTTCAATCACAATCGCTGTCTTAATTCTCCTGCTACTGTTATTTCACTATTGTCTCTGCTATAAAACTGTTGCTACTAATAATCTTCCTCGAGCAACTCTATTCATAGGTGCAGCTGATCTGACAAATCATTTGTTAAAGCTTACAAATATTTTTTGTCTCCCCTTGCGTCGAATCAATAAATTTTGGTTTTACTTCCCTCGAAAACTGTTGCGATCCCCTGTACTTGTGGGTCATCAAGACTATTTTCTGGCGCCGTTGCCGGGGAGCATAGCTTTATTTGCAAGCCAACATGAGTGTGATATTGTTCGCTGGAATTTATTCATCATGGGAAGAAATGCTGATAAGAAGTTTCCCATCGTGCCATCCACTACAAGGAAAGGTACAACTCTGAACTCTGCTGCTGCGCTTGACTCTCCATCTGTGTTGAGTAAGCTTGTTACACCACACAGCCTGCACATTCTTTTACTACTGCTGAATCTGAAGTTACTTATGATGATGCTTCTACTGATGAAACTGGTTCATTAGGTCCCTTTTTAAATGCTACTATTGCTAAATCTAAACAAATTTAAAATGCTGAAATTCCTAATGAAAATGCTGAAACACCTATTAATTCACCTGAATTTACATGTGATACTGATGATGAGTGTGATTATATGTATGTGAATCTTGATGATGCTCTTGCTAAAGAAATTAATGCTATGAAAGATGTTAGTGCTTTTGAAAAACTCGTTGGAAAACGTACTGTTAAATATAAATTATCTCCTGATGCTAAATTTGCTACATCTCCTATAAACATAAAAGATAAAGATTACGATTTCTCTCTTGATTTGACTCATATAGCTATAGTTGAAAGAGAACCTTTCTGTGGAACTGAAAATGAAAGTGTTGTAGAACACATGAATGAATTGTCTGAATTAAGTGGAATATTTGCTGAAGACATTAAAATGCGCACCTAAAATATTTCCTTTCTCATTAAAAGGAGAAGCTAAAACTTGGTATAATAATTTGTCTCCTGGTTCCATCACTAGTCCTAAGGGTTTGCTTGATGCTTTCTTTCGAAAATATTTCCCTGCTAGTGCTCAACATGATGCTTTGTTAAAAATCTATAATTTTAATCAAGAAGAGGGTGAGAAATTGCCCAAAGCTTGGACACGCTTTTGCTGCATCTTGAGGGGGCAGTTGAACCATGATTTGGAGAAAAATGATCTACTTGATATATTTTATAGTAGACTAACTGCTGAATCTAGGGCATACCTGGATAGCTTTGCTAGTTGCGTTTTTAGGAAAAGGACTACCGAAGAAGCTGGAGAATTAAGGCTACTATATGCAAGAATAATGATGATTGGGATATTCCTGAACCTACACCAACACCTCCACCAACACCGAAGAAGAGAGGCATGATTTAATTAAATGAAGAAACGATGAGGGAAGCTAAAAGATCTCTCCTAGAAAGTGGTATTAAATCTGAAGATGTGAATATTTACCTCCTATTGAAAAATTATGTAAGCCTATTCCTCATCCAACCGTTATTGAGGTACACTCTCTCCAAAGGTTTGATGGTAGAGATATTCCTTACTCTAAACCTCCTGCTCAATGCTTTGATGAATTTGATGATTTTATTGTTAAGAAATGCAATTTTAATTCGAGAATAGAGAATCATTTAATGATAAATTCTCATGCTATTAGTGATTTACATGATATTGTTGATAGAACTGCTAATGATGTTAAAGTGCTAATTAAATACTTTCATATGGTTCAAACTCAAATAGATCAACTCACTAAAGTGTAAAAAGAATTGCTAGTAAACAACTCTATTGCTAAAGAAAAACTTGATTGTGAAGTAACAACTAGAGGTGGTAAATCTACTCAAAATCCTTTGTATCCTGAAGGACATGATAAAAGAATTGAACAAGATTCTCAACGAGTGAATGAACCTAGTATTCCTTCTAGGAAAAAGAAAAAGAAACATAAAACTGTTGTAGAATCCTCTGAACTTGTTATTGATCCTAATAGTATATTTGTTTCTGATGCTGAAACTGAAAGTGGTAATGAACACAACAATGATAATGCTAATAACAATGATAAAGATAAAAATGCCAATTCGGATCAGGAAGAAATAGAAGAAGAACCTGAAAAGCATGCTAAAAATAAAAAGTACACTAAAGAAGACTTTAGTGCTAAGAAACATGGTAATGAAAGAGAACCTTGGGTCCAAAAACCAATGTTTTTCCTACTAAACAACTTAAATCTAAAGAGGAAGACCATTATAATAGATTTTGTGATTGGATGAAACCATTATTCTTGCAAATTCCTTTGACTGATGCTATTAAGTTGCCCCTTATTATAAATATATGAAAGATATTGTGACTAACAAAAGGAAAATTCCTAATGAGGAAATATCTACTATGCTTGCTAATTACTCTTTTAATGGTAAGGTTCCAAAGAAGCTTGGTGATCCAGGTATATCAACTATTCCTTTGCTCTATAAAAAATAATTATGTTAAAACTGCTCTATGTGATTTGGGAGCTGGAGTTAGTGGTATGCCTTTCTCTCTGTACAAGAGACTTCACCTTGATAAACTGATACCTACTGATATATGTTTGCAAATGGCTGATAAATCTACTATTGTTCCTGTTCGAATTTGTGAGGATGTTCCTGTCCAAATAACTACCAACTATTTAATTATGACTGACTTTGTTGATCTTGAAATGACTGAAGATGATAATATGTCTATTATTCTTTGAAGAACTTTTCTAAATACTGCAGGGGCTGTTATTGATTGCAATAAAGTAAAAGTTACTTTTAATGTTCATGACAAGGAACATACTGTTTATTTTCCCAAGAAAGTTGATAGAATGCCCGGAGTTAATACAATTACCAATTTGAGGTCTATTAAAGTGGGATGTATTGATTGCCCATAAAGAAGAATTCAAAACTCTCAGGATTGGATCCATACCAATTCATTATAAGGTAACATGAGTGTCTCATATGGTTTAAAAGCTTTCATGTCATGTAAAATTCATTTGGTGGCAAGACTTGATCAACCTTGTTAACAAGTGCATTTTAAATGCATAAAGAGGCTAAACAATTTTCTTTCTCTCATCCTGGTTATACCTACTGTAATATTACTTAGTTTGCAATGTTTAGTTGAATTTGTTGTTAGAAAATAATTTTTCAGTACTGAATTTAATAATGAAAATACCAAAAAATGAAAAAAAATAAAGTTTCTCAGAAAATTTAAAATTTATACGAAAAATCCTATTTTTCGAGGAGGCACCTGGAAGTGCCAGAGAGCCACCAGGGGGACCCCAGGTCCACCTCATCACCTGGTGGCGCGGCAGGCACATGGCCGTGCCAGCTGGTGGTGAGGGGCCCACAGGACCCCCCAACTTGTTCTCTCTCCTTCCCCTGCCTCCCTCATGCCCGAAAAATCACTTTTGGATAGCTCAAACTCGCGTTCTTGCTGCTCATCTCCTAGGATTTAGATCTCCACATTCAGCCAATTTATGCTGCTGAAATTTGGTGCATCTCCTCTCTGGTATGTGACCCGTCCGAATATCCAAGTGGAATTTTGTTTAATGGTGTATATATGAAGTATTTTGCTGTTGTAGATATCTTGTTTACTGAGTTTGAATGCTTGTTCTAAGTTGAAGAAACTAGTTTTGATGCATGCTTAAGCCTCTAGCAAGTCACTATAGTGGTTTCCCTTCATTTAGTTGGCTAGACATCGATTTTTATGATGTTTGTTGAAAATTTCAGAAAAGGAAGATGAATAACCGTGACTTTGCTGAGTTGTTTGAGGGAGATTATCAGAGGAGGACAAGGCGTCCAAGGGCTGCCACTCGTGTTAGGCGGTCCTACAACGAGGAGATCCTCGCACCGACGATCGTAGATGAGGGGATGCGGGAGAACCACACGCTGCATCTTACCCTTGTTATGCTTTCCTTCGTGCTGCAGGTCTACTTGAGGACTTCCAAACTCTCGTTGAGAGAGTGGGCTTGACAACCTACATGAGGGATGAGAGGCCACAATACTATTGGCTTACCAATACTTTCTCAGAATCCTTCACTTTCAACACCAAGTCTTATGCAAAGGCTATTTCTTTCAAGATATATGATATGCCTTGTAGCCAAACCTTGCAGGAGTTTTGTGGTATAGTTGGTACAGCGAACATGGGGACAATGGTGAGGATTGCCACAAATCCCCCGGAGTTGGCCCAAACCTACCAAGAGGTGACCGACAATGACACCCGCTCCACACAACGCGGCAAGATAAGGAACATTCAATTCCCTGCCATCAATTTTTTTGTCTACTATCTGAAGGAGATATGCCCTAGAGGCAAATAAATAAGTAGTATTTATCGCATTATCTCTTAAGTTTATAATATGTTTTGTATTATGTTAGAACTGTATTAATCGGAATTATTAATACACGTGTGATACATAGACAACCAGAGTCCCCAGTGAGCCTCTATATAAACTAGTCCTTGGGAAACAGTTGATCGAGATTACCGATCAAGGACAATGACGTCGGTTGACAATGGGGTCATCTTATTGGTAGAATAAGGTGATGGATATACGCAAGGTATTGCAATAAGATCGTATTACGATGTTTTTCATTTGCAGTAGATAAGTAATATGATAGCTTATTCGTTAGACCGTGAGACCGTACTTATTGCTACTTCGTAGGGGTACTTTGAGAGCATCAAACGTTGTGTCTTATATAGCATGACAATAACGGTGTCCATCTTGGGTATCCCGAAAGAGTATGTTGAGACATAAGGATCAAGAGCGGGATTTGTTCACTCTTGTAATGGAAAGATACTCTGGGCCCACTCGGTGAGATTGCATCTATATAGCTGCGCAGCTTATGACTAGGTCATGAAGATATAATATCACAGACGAGTTAATAACCTTTGTCGGTAACGAGATACAACAGGGCATCAGATGTTTGCGATCATATCTCGGACAAATATCATGTTTATGGTTCAACGACGATATTCGTAGAATGCACATGGACCGTCATATGCATACAGGTATCCCTAGCGGTCATTGGCGAGCGAAGGGTCTCGACCATGTCTGGAGTGTTCTCGAACCGTAGCGTAACAAGTTTAAGGTCTTAACGACACCTGGAGAAGGTTCTGAAATATTATAGGATTTTATTGGAGAGAGAAATGATCTGGAAAGAGTTCAGGTGGTCCGGAAGGAGTTTCGGGAAGGTCTGGAATGGTTCCGGGAATGTCCGAAAGATGTTCGGATTGTCCGGAAAATGTTTCGGTGCCACGGGAGATTAAATAATATATAAATATATCAATTATGAATTAATTATATTTTATATTAATTAAAAAAAGGAGAGAAAGGGGCAGCCCACCTAAAAATGGGCCAAGAAGGCCCAAAGGGGGGGGGGAGCCGCACCAACTAGGAGGGGAAGGAGCCCATGGCTGCTTCGGCCATGGCATGGCCGGCCGACCCCCCCCCCCCCCTCCCCTCTCCTTTGTTTAGTCCCACGTGGGGGAGCTAGGGAGTTAGCACACCCCCTACCCACTTTATATAGCAAGGCATTAATTGGAATAATTACAGAAAAATATAATCAATATTGTAGCAGGCCGACCAAGCTGATTCTCCGCCTGTTTTACCTCCTCTCTCCACCAAAGCTATACCGCCGGGCGCCGTTGCCCTGTGGATTCCAGAAAAGTTCTACCCTTACGATCTCAGCTGCATCTGAGTGACCGGGGGTTGTTATTAAGCTCCGTATGCTTGTTCGGAGGCGCCACATTTGAGGAGTCTGGGTGACGTCGTCTCGCCCACCCAGCAGCCCTACCCCTTCCCCTGCCGCCAGCGCACCCCCCCAGCCGCCGGCGCCACGACATCTTCCGCCCGACGCCCGTCGACGCAGGTCATCGTCGACATCCCGACGTCATCGTCTACATCATCGTGACAAGTTCTCCGCGACCTTGAGGTCATCTACGTACGACTTCATCATCAACGCTTGTGCGGGAGCGTAATCTCCGCTATCGGTCTACATGGAGGTAATGTGACCCGTTCCACCACCGTTATCGCATGTACTAGATAGATAGATCCTGACTAGTTAGGGCGTTCTTACGCTAGAAAAATTATTGTTTTCTGCACCGGAACCCCTTCAGTGGTATCAGAGCCGATCTATGCGTAGTACTGCTGGTACGGTTAGAACTCATGTTGAATGAGGATGTATTTCTTATATTTGCTACCCTCTAGCGTGCACTTGCGATGCCTTCGGTATTGAGTTGATGAAGCGGCCCAGACCGACTTTACGCGTACGCTTATGCGAGACTGGTTCCACTACTGACATACGGCTTGCACCGTATGTACGGCTAGCGGGTATCTGGCTAGCGGGTATCTGTTTCTCTCTCTTTAGTCGGCAAAGCATTTTCAATGGAGGGCCCGAAAGGGATGTTGAAACATGCAATTATACGATCGACGTTGTCGAGGGATTAACTCGACAAGTCCCATGGTGATGTACCTAGGGTTGTATCGGTAGGAAGAGTATATGGGTATTGGCAAACTCAGACGGCTGACAAGCGAATAGTTGCTCGTCGGATCTATATTATCGATCTCACAATATGAATATAGGGTTGACCCGGCGAGTCGTTGCCTCGCTAGGGTTTTTGGGTATCTGATTGCACGTAGTCTTTCACCTCCCTCCTGACCCATATATATAGGGATCCAGGTCTCAGGAGTTCGAGTACAACTAGAGTTACGTCTATTAGATACCCTAGTCGGCACGAAGCCGCCTAACTTGTTCCATACTCCAGCTATTAAAAATCCCTTCGTCTTCTTCTTTATACGGGCCAACGACTGGGCCTTGTAGGAAACCACCCTTTAATATAGCCCGCTGGTCATACCCATCGGGTATAACCACATCAGTAGCCCCTGAATGCCTATTCGAGTCCAAAGGATCGGGTAGGGATTCCCCCACTCTATATATCACCTGGCTATCCTCCTTTGATGTTCACAACCTGTTTTCGAAGGTGCATGGTTATACATAAGAGCGACTCTTAATCGCAAGATCACATAAATGCTTAGTTCACCTTTTTAAGGGATGGTTGGTATAGTAGGCCTGATTCAGTCGACGGATCGGGTTCAAGTTAATTCGCGACTCGGGAGAAATACCTCACTAACCTACTCAGTCTCAAGTCCCTTGACTCGAAACTGGCAAACCGTTTAAGTCCAAACCAAGCATGTCGGGACTTACTGGTTTGAACCCGGTCAAATATAAGGTACCCTTAGCGCTTCCGCCGGGATTTTGCTTCATGCATGTTGGAACGGAATTTCAACGAGTCCACGTAGCTTGTACGGGTTACCCGGCCTTATTCAGGTCTTACCGTTGCATAGTTTGATGCAGCATCGAGGAGTAGACTAGGCTAGAACATCCCGGAATTACTTTATATTTTGTATATATATTTGTTTAACATGACCCAATGTCTGTGTGTGAAAACTTCTTTGCTCTAGCGTTTGCCTCCGACTCAACTTCATCCTTCGACTGACGCTGATCGTCGAGTGAATTTCATCCTTCGACTGACGCTGATCGCCGAGTGAATTTCATCCTTTGACTGATGCTGATCGCCGAGTGAATTTCATCCTTCGACTGATAAGAAAAAACATCGGATGCGTGACAGCGCTCCCGATGGGAGTAGCCTCCGAGGTTGAGTGCAATTGCCTGTAATTGTGCTTAATCCGAAATCAAAAAATCTGAACTAACAGTATTAATACCAAAAACACAGTCCCGATGGGAGTGCACTTAGCAACTTACTGAGTGCCGACCCCATGATATGCGATGCCTGAAACTGTGTGACTCTTATTGCACCCACACTGACGTGATTAACAACTGTCGACTCCTCACTAACTTGACAAAGTATATTGCCTTACCACTTTTCATCTGACGGACTTCAACATCTGACGTAACTGACGATGTAAGAAAAGATGCCCAGCACTTCTGATGGGACATGACCTTTCGCCAGGCCCACCTTGTCAGTGTCTGCACCGCTGACCGGCCAGCCATATTTAACCGCAGGACGCACGCGGGAAACGGAACGTGATGATGTCCTCCTTAAAAATCGTGCGTAGTGGGAACCTACGCGCGCCGCTTGCGCTTCGCGAAACAACGCAGATGCACGACACGCGTCCTATCCTTCTTTATGACGGCTGAGATGAACCGGGATGAAGTACATAAATCATGGGTGAAGGAGAAAACCTTTCCCTACCCTTCCATTTGCGCCGCCTTTCTTCCTGTTCATCTTCTTCCCCGTGCTCACGTCGCACCGCTGCGCTCTTCTCAACTCTTGCTGCCATTCTCTCTACAACCGCCCACCTTGCCAAAAATGGCGCCGAGGAAAACCTCCACCAAGGCCGCCAAAGACGGTAAGGGTTCTTGGCGCCCATCCAACATCCGTGAACCGCAGCTGGATGCCTTGCACGACGCAGGCATACTGCCTGCCGACTTCCTCAACCGCGGAGGGACGAACGCATCTGCTTCGTCGACTTCCTCAACAGAGGTCTGTCTTTTCCCCTTCACCCCTTTGTGAGGGGCCTCTTGTGCGTCTACGGCGTGCAACTGCACGACCTGAAACCTAATTATGTGCTACACCTGGCGTGCTTCGTCACTCTGTGCGAGGCATTCCTCGGCAGTGCTCCCCACTAGGGGCTGTGGAGGAAGTGCTTTGTCATCAAGCGCCAGCCAACGACTGGTCCCGACAAAATTGGACTCCAAGTGCGGAGCGGCTCCGGCTACTTCGACATTCAGTCGTCAGAGTCCATGCAGAGCTGAGTCGTTGGTTCTACATCAAGCACCAAATCTCCGAAGACTCGACCACCGGCCTTGCCGAATTTGACCCGAACGCCAGAGTCGTCAAGAAGAGGTCTTGGTCTCACAGCTTGAGTGAGCCCGAAGCTGCCGAAGCAGAAACTCTTCGATGGAAGGTGGTGGCCCTGCAGTTCGAGGAAGGTCAGGTGTTAACTGGCGTGCACCTGATGAGCACCTTCCTCCGCCGCCTGGTGCAGCCGCTGCAAGCGCGCCCACATGCCATGTGGGAGTACACGGGTGTGGACGATGCGTCCCGCGTCTCCAAAGCATCCTACGACGCCACCGGGCTGCTTTCAGTTGTGAAAATCTTGACTTTTGTCAAGGATCTGAAGTCCTGTGCCCTGGCGTCTCCGATCAAACCTTTCTCCAAGGACAATCCGAGGCCCAAGGTACCTTTGCACCATTATCTTGACTACTGCAATTTTCCTGCCGACTCTCTGCCTGTTCACACATCCACTCTTTTCCACATTGCTTAACCAGGACCATATTGACCCAATTAGCCATCCTCCAACTCCTGAAGAGCTGGGAATCGACAAGGACTTACTCCAGGAAGTCTCGAATTCCTCACTCCCCGCAGCCAACTCCCACTCCGACGAAGACGTGGAGGTTACCGGACACATCTCTACTGGAGACAAGCGGAAACACGGAGAAGGAGAAGAAGAGAGCTCAACCGACTCTGCCGCTAGGAAGAAGTCGAAGACCCTTCCTTATTCGAGTGGTACTGCAGTCGTGCCCTCTGCGAGTGGCAAGCTTGACACTCCACTGCTGGCGATACCTCTCCGCAGTCGGCCACCGCTGGCACCGATACAAAAACGCAAGAACCCCTTCGTTACTGAGTAAGTCTCTATGAGCCCTTGCAATGATTTGTAACCACGAACCTGACTTCCTGCTTGCAACACCCTAGCTCCGATAAAGATGATGAGGAACCCAGCGTGGACATTCCTGTACCAGCATTCACTAAGGCCTCGACTACTGCGATAACCACATCACCATCCACTACTCACGCAGAGGCCGCGGCTGCACAAACTGACACAACCACGCCGGAAACCATGAATACTGACCAGTTCGAAATGGTTCACCGGCCTGCAAAGGGGCCCTCCTCGACGAGCTCATCCACACATGTAAGTCCAATATACTGCTGATTTTTTTTTGCACTCTTCCCCATGGGGTGCACGACAGCGCTCCCGATGGGAGTAGCCTCCGAGTCTGTGACTATCCCTTGAGGGATGGGTGCAGACTCCAACTTATTCCCTTTTTCTCCATTTTGCGCAGCCTTTTGCTGCTCCTTTGCTTGCCGCCATAGACCAATACATGAAGATGGAGTCGGATAACTCCGACCTCCACAAATAACTTCTCCAAGCAAAAAGTAACAACTCCTCGCACTTGTTCATTTTTCTCGTCAAGTCGATACGAATTTGATGTTACATCTTTGCTATAACATCACCTGACCTCACGATTTTCAGCCGATGCATCTTCGGCGGAAAGGGAGGTTGAACAACTAAAGAAAAACCTGACTAAACTTCGCGACTCCACCTCCTGGCAAGTCGAAACTGTGAGCCAAGAAGGAGAACAAGAAGAAAAGAACCGGCAAGCTGAGCGCGATCGCGCACTCGCTGCCCGACTGTCTTCTCTGAACCGAGCATTCTCAGGTAACCTGATAACGTCGTAAACTGATGCCCAAAAAACAACGACATGTTTGCATTACCTTGCGTTGCTTGCTACTGACTGCCAGTTTCATGCATGTTGACTCTGGAACCAGTTGCACTCAATCTGCCAGAGCCCCCGAGCCCATCCGAGCGAGACCGCAGACACTCGGGGGAGTCGCCTGGCTTCACTACTACCGAAGGCCATAGAGTCGCTCACCGCACTCCACGACACAGTATACCCCCGAGTGGCCCAGACGGAGACTGTGGAAGAGCTGATCTCAACCTTCAACCCCGACGCTGCGCAGCTAGACAACTTCATCCTGGAGCAGACGATATGTGGCTCTCAAACCACCTTGAAGCTCCTTCTTGCTCATGGAATCCAGGCTGACTTCGAGGGAGCCCTCTCGGAGTACCCTGGAGGACGCGCTAAATCCTGCCTAAAGGAGGCGAAGAGGCTAGCGAAGCTGTTAGTCAAAACCCTTAACAAGCGGAGTTTGACTTTCAATGCTTCACCAGGAGTGACTGCTTCCACGGACCAAGCGCAAGCGTAGATTGCTGCTACTATTAGTTTTATGCTTTTGCAAACTTATGCTGATGTAATATTTTGAGCAAACACATTGTGCCTGGTGCACCTGTTGGAGACACTGTCCGCTTTATACTTTATATTATCCACTGGTCTTACTCGCAGTTCTTCTTTTGCAATCACCTTTTACTGAGCCCCCGTGCCTGCCGCACGGGCCTTGCGCGGCCGCGAGTGGTACTGCAAAAATCTAAGAAACTCTGTCTTCGTGCAGACTTCGGCCGCAACTGCACCTTCTGCAATTCCCGCATATGACCCCCAAGACAAATATAGGTACGGGATGCTTGAGAGTCGATGCAAAGCTGCCGAACAAAAACTACGAGAGGCACTTGGCGTCCTTGCTATCCAAAAGTCAAAGTAGCCGAAGCCCTTGCAACGCGAGGACTTCATAATCTCAGAGATAGAGCAGGCTAACGACGGGTTGCTTTGTGAGTCCCCCTTCTCGTCTAAGCCCCCGAGTGCTTCCTTTGGTTGCCCGCGCGCTCCACACTTATCTTCTTTCGGTTTGCAGGCGTCCAACAGAACGCGAACGATGAACAAACAAGAGTGCAATTGCGATTTGTTGGAATTACCAATAGTATTGGTCGAGACACCAGCGTAGTGTGGGCTGACCGAGCCAAAGTGCGAGTGCTGCTCACTCTGCGCGACCGAGTCGAACAAGTCCGCGAGTTTAGTGACTCATGCACCCAAGCGATGTCCAAGGTCCATGACGCCCTGTTCCCGCTGAATGACCAACCACAAGGCCTGGCTGCTATGATGAAGAAATTTCGACACGGCAACGCCATTCGCGACTTCGTTCGACACCAACTGATTGCTGTAGCGACCGCTGCCCTTGCTTTTGTGCACTTGCATAATCCCCGACTCAACTTGCCTGCCATAGGTGTGTGACTCCCTTGGGAGACTATGCCAGCTGGGCATGTCGATATGCGGCCACACTACGACGCGGCAGAGGGACCCGCTAACTGTATAGTTGCTCTCGTCGAGCGAGAGACTGACCTGGAACTAGACTGCCACACCTTGGGACCACCGAAGGAAGAGCAGCCGACAGCGAGCTTTGCCTGACGCCGCTGAACTCTATACTTTTCTTTTTATGTTAACTGTACTTACTAGCCCAACTATTTTGGTGACTGTGCATATTACTGACTGTATTGTCAAACATTTCCGAGCTCTATAAGCGACGAGTGAGCTTACTCAGGTTTTATTTCCCGTCAGACCCCGAGCACTGCTTGCACAGGGTTAACGACTCCTTAGGGTACATAAGATAAAGCTTGAACACATGTTCAAAGAGGAACATTATTTTTTTTATTGCTGATCAATGTACTTGTACACGCTTGCTAGAATTCACCTGTCTCGACACAACTAATGGACTAACTACCTAACAGGCAACACCCTGCCGCAACAAAAACTACTACGCGTAAAACCGGCGCAGGTGCGCCGCGTTCCACGGATTGTGAGATGGCTCCCCTGTTTCCGCATGCTCCAGTCGATATGCGCCATTGCCTATGACCTCTGTTACTATAAAAGGTCCTTCCCATGGGGACGCGAGCTTGTGCACCTTCTTTTACTTTAGTCGGAGAACCAAGTCACCCTTTGCGAAGGCTCGCGGTCGCATACGTCGACTGTGGTAATTGCGTAGACTTTGTTGATATGTGGCTGTTCTGGCGAGTGCGATATCCCGAGCTTCATCCAAGGTGTCGACAACATCCTCGAGTGCTCCGTTGGAGTCGTCCTCGTCATATTCGACCACTCGGGGAGCGTTGAACTTCAGGTCGTACGGCATGACTGCCTCTGCGCCATGCACCACGAAGAAGGGGGTGTACTGTGTGGACCTGTTAGGCGTTGTTCGCAGACTCCACAGCACGACGGGCAACTCCTCTGCCCAGGCGTCTACGGCGCGTTTCAGTGGTACTAGCAGCCTTTTCTTCAAACTGTTGCACACTAACCCATTGTCCTTCTCGACTTGTCCATTGGACTGAGGGTGTGCGACAGACGCATACTTGAGCTTGATACCTTGCGAACTGCAGAAATCTTGGAATTCTTCTGCTTTGAAGTTAGTCCCATTGTCCGTTATTATATTGTTTGGAACTCCGAATCGGAAGATGATGGACCTGATGAAATTGACTGCGGAAGTTGCTGTGGCATTTGTGACAGGAACTGATTCGATCCATTTGGTGAACTTGTCGACTGCGACCAAAAGGAAGGTATGACCCCCCGTACGAGGATTTCTTGAGCGGCCCAACCATATCCAGCCCCCACTGTGCGAAAGGCCAAGCTAATGGGATGGTCTTGAGCTCAGATGCTGGGGCGTGAAGCCTAGTTGCGTACTTCTGGCAGCCGAGGCACTTCCGTACCAAGTCCTCTGCGTCTTGCATGGCAGTCGGGCAGTAAAAGCCTGCCCTTAAGGCCTTTGCAACTAGAGCCCTGCTGCTTGCATGATGTCCACATGTACCCGCGTGGATATCCATAAGGATTGACCGTCCATGCTCGAGTGCTTTGCACCATAGCAGTATTCCTGATATGCTCCGCTTGTACAATTCCTTGTTGATGATTGTGAACGCCTTGGAGCGCCGAGTGATGCGTTTTGCCTCGACTGGATCGCTGGGCAATTCTTGACATGTGATATACGCCAGAAAAGGCTTGGTCCAGGACGGCTCAATAAGGAACACTTCGACCGGCGGAATTGAGGTTAGAAGGTTGTCGGGCTGCTGATCAGCCGCTGCCTGCTTGGTCTTTTCTTGTGAGTCGCTGGCGTCCGCCGATTGTTCTGCTGGATCTTTTATTTTGATTGACCTTTCTTTGATCCGCTCAAAAAAAAACTCCCGGGGGAATAGGCTCTCTCTTGGACCCAATGTTGGCCAACGCATCCGCTTCTTCGTTGCTTTCTCGACCGACATGCCTCAACTCGCACCCGTCGAAGTTGCCTTCCATGACATTATACATATCACGGTAAGCCTGCATATTGTCTGCGTTTGCATCGCACTCCTTCATCGTTTGTTGCACCACCAAATTCGAGTCCCCATAGATCATCAGGCGAGTTGCTCCGCAAGCCTTGGACATGCGCATGCCATGCAATAACGCCTCATACTCAGCCTCATTGTTTGTTGCTTGCTTAAAATCCATCTACAGGACATATCACAACTTATCCCCTTTGGGTGAAGTTAAGACGACTCCAGCTCCTGCACCATCGAATCGCTTTGACCCGTCAAAGTACATGGTCCAAGAGCTGGACAAATCAGGTACGTGTGGCAACTGAGCCTCTATCCACTCGGTTGTGAAATCTGGCAGAACCTGGACTTTGATTGCCTTAGGGTGCCGGTAGGTGATGTCTCTGGGACCGAGCTCGATACTCCACTTGGCGACTCGCCCGGCCGCCATGGAGTTGTTCAATATGTCGGATAGCGGGGCGCTGCTCACCACCACTATTGGGTGCTCTATGAAGTAGTGTGCGACTTTGCGACTCGTCCTAAACACGCCATACACGAGCTTCTGGTAATGCGGGTACCACTCCTTGGTTGGGGTTAGAACTTCGCTGAGGTAATACACCGGCCTTTGTACTACCTGCGTTTTTCCTTCCTCCGGCCTCTCGACTACAAGTGTTGTGCTGACCACTCTGTTGGTGGCTGCTATGTATAGGTGCAAAGTTTCTCGCTCTCGCGGAGCCACAAGTACTGGAGGGCTCGTGAGCATCCGCTTCAACTCTACGAACGCCGCTCGCGCCTCAGCTGTCCACTTGAACTGGCAGCTTTCTTCATTAACTGGTAGAATGGCAGGGCCTTCTCGCCCATCCGACTGATGAATCTACTGAGAGTTGCAACCCTTACAACGAGTTCTTGGACCTCGCGAAGTTTTGTTGGCTCCGACATTTGAAAGAGATCATGTATCTTTTCCGGATTAGCCTCGATGCCCCTGGCGGACACTAGATAACCCAAAATCTGCCCTGATGGCACCCCAAATACGTACTTGGTGGGGTTGAGTTTGATACTATACTTGTTGAGGGCTGCGAAAGTCTCCCTCAAATCATCAATTAGAGTTCTAGTTTCCTTAGTCTTGAAAACTATGTCGTCGATGTAGACCTGAATATTCCTGCCTATCTGATCTCTCAAGCTGTTCTGCATCATCCGCTGGTAAGTGGCCCCTACGTTTTTGAGCCCGAAGGTCATTTTGGTGTAGCAGTACACGCCGTGAGGGGTGATAAATGCTGTCTTTTCTTCATCCTCCTTTTTCATCTGAATCTGCTGGTACCCCGAGTAAGCGTCGAGAAAAGACAGACGCTCGCACCCTGCCGTCGAGTCCACGATCTGATCAATTCGTGGCAGAGGGAAATGATCCTTGGGGCAGCTTTTGTTGAGCGACGTGAAGTCGATGCACATTCGCTCATATTTAACTCCTTTTTCGGTACGAGCACTGGGTTTGCGACCCAATCTGACTTCTTAAGTTCTCGGATGAACTTGGCGTCTAGCAGTCTGTCGATCTCCGACCCGACAGCCGCGCACTTCGGCTCGGATAACCTTCTCATTGTCTGCTTAATTGGCTTGGTGCCTGGATAAATTTGTAAGGCATGCTTGGCAAGTTCCCTGGATACTTCTGGCATATCAGTCGGGTGCCAGGCAAAGATTTCCCAGTTCTCACGGAGGAACTCGACGAGCACGCCTTCCTATGCTTCATTTAGACTGGACGACACGAGGACTGTCTTGTCATTGTTCGTCGGGTGAACCCTATGAGCCCTCGTTTCGTTTTTGGCGCTGAACAAATTTTCAGGAGCAGGTTTATTGGACTCGGGGAACACTATGCGATCATTATCCAATGCGACCTCCGCAAGCTGCTCTTGCGCACCGAAGGACTCGAATATCTTGCTGAATTCCCGGTCGCAGTCGTCAGAGCGCCGAAAGTCGCCGCGGACTGTGATGACTCCCTTTGGTCCAGGCAGCTTGAGCATAAGATACGCATTGTGTGGTACAGCCATAAACCTGGCAAAGGTTGGTCTCCCTATGATTATGTGATACTGAGACGGCCAGTCGACGACTTCGAACTCGACACTTTCCTTTCTGAAGTGGTCCTCGTCACCTAGAATAACCTCGAGCCATAAAGAACCCAGGGGGTACACTGCCTTGCCCGGCACTATGTCGTGAAATGTGTATTCAAACTGTTTTAAATTGTCGAGTGACATATTCATTTTGCGCAAAGTGTCTGCGTAAACGATGTTAATGTTGCTGCCCCCATCCATAAACACTTTGTTCATCCTGAACCCTCCAATCAAAGCCTGAATAACAAGAGGTGCGTGGCCTGGGCGCACAACTCGTGGCAGGTGATCCGCCCGAGTGAAGTCGATTGGAGTTTCTGAGGCTTGAAGGTACTCTGGGACTGCTGCTAGCACTGCAATAGCCAAATTAACTTGGCGACTGATGAGCTTCTGACACCTATTGGATGGCCTCCCTTTCTGTATCATGTACATTGCCCCCCTGGTTTGCGGGTACTGATCTCGGGGTGCGCCCGAATTTTCCTGCTGCCGGTTTTCCAGAACTGCTCCCGCGATGTGCCCTGTCGGCGGCGGAGGTAACGCTGCGTGCGCGAGCAGAGCCGGATTTACCGCGGCGTTACGTCGTATCTCAGCCTGTAGTGCGATGAAGTCGCGGAAGTCTTTTAGTATGTGCGTTGTTCGCGAATTGCTGAAATCATCCTTGAACAAGTGCGTTCTGCACGGGTCGTTGAGTTGTTGAGCCGATGATCGATAAGGTCGCTCGAACCGGCCTCCTCTTGGCTTGAAATCACGTCTTCTGTTTGCATCCTCTCGATTTCTGTCGAGAAGATTCTTGTCCTCCCACTCTTCACGTGAGTTCTCCCCCTGCTGGGTGCTACGGTTTGCCCGGTTCTCCTGGAACCCATCCGCTACTTGCTCGACTCCATCCATTCCACCGTACGGCCTTGGCCTGATTCTTCTGTCGAAACAGCCACGACGTCCGTTATTGCCATTTTGGCGATCCGCCTCTGGTGATGGCACTCTGTCGTTTCTGACTGAGTCTTCCCCGTCAGCCCATTTCTTGGCTATTTCCATGAGATGCGCAATTGTCTTCGGGTCTTCACGACCTAATGCTTCCTGCAAGTCATTGCGCCTGACACCTTGTATAAATGCAAATATGGTGTTGTCCTCGGAGATGTTTGCGCCTGAATTTTTCATGGTGGTTCAGCGCTGAATGTACTCGCGGAGTGTTTCACCAGGATTCTGCTTGCAAGCTCGGAGCTGCTGGAAAGACGCGAGTCGTTTATACATGGAGGAAAAGTTTCTCTTGAAGTCGCTACAAAAGGCTTCCCATGTACCATACGAACTGGGCGTTAGTCCTCTGAGCCACGCACGGGCTGATCCCGTCAACATTAACTGGATGTACTGCATGGCAGTCGTGGTATTTCCTCGCGGACACGCTACTGTCGTTGTATAGTCCTCTAACCATGCTGACAGCTCTTGACTACCATCATCTCAGAAGTTAGTTTGAACCTTTTTGCCATGCGGGTTTCCCGTACTGCTGATGTGAAGCATATTGCACCGCATGGCTCAACATCAGATTTCGAATCTGAACTGCTATGACTGGATCCTGGAGTGCGACTGCGATGCCTACGTTGGTGCCGGCGCCTGTTTATTAACCGTTGAGTGATTACATCTCTTGCATCGAAACCCTCCTCTGCATAATCATGATCAAAACTGGCGGCTTGTCTCTGCTGACGCCACTCCTCTCTATTACGCGTGCTCTCTTCTCTCTCGTGGCGGCGTCGAGTGGACCGCTCTTCTTCGATCTGCTCTCTATCTCGGCTGCTCCGATTCCGTTGCCTAGACCTGCTGTGCTCCAACTCTCCTCGGTCTCGCTCGTCGCGGTGATGGCGCCTAGACCTGCTACCTTCTGGCTCGTCCTGAGCACCTTCCTCGTGTCTCTGATTGCCGCGACGGGTGTTTTCGCCCGGGGCCGACTGATCGACTGGTCTATTGCCGTTTGGACGGGTGCCCGTACCAGGAGGATTCGGACCAGGGTTGTTCCCAGGTCGGCCCGTCGGGGTAGTGACTGGTACGAAAGCTGACCCAACATGCCCTAAAGACTCGATCTGCGCTCGGTGAAGAGCGTGTCGTGGGTCATCCTGCGGAGGCATGGTGGATCTGAGGTAGGTTGCTACAGAAGCTACGGCTGCTGCTGTGGTTTTTGGAATGGGAATACTGTCCTCCGCGATAGTCATAAATTTCTGTCTGACGTTATTCAGATTTTGCCTAGCCCCAGGTAACCTGGATCTGGTCCTTACATGCTCTGTTGTGTACGGATCCACACCAGTCGAATACGAGGACGAATAAGCCAGTCTTCTTGCACTGAGCGAGTCAGCTTTGGCCCGCCGCTCGTCGAGTGTGTTCTGCAGCTCAACTAATTCGAGGTTTTTCTTGCGTAACAGGTACCGGTATGCCAATAAATCCTCCCTCGCGGAGTCGACAGGTAACAACGTGCCTCTGTTGACAACATCTTCCAACTTGGTGGCCATCTCCTCTGTGATTTCCAGATCCTTACCCGCCATCCGTACTATGATAGGGTACTGGGTGCCCTGTGGTGTCGGGTGCTGCATAGTTGTGGCTCCTGGGGTGGCGTCCACCGTGCATACTTGGATAACCTGTCGAATGTGCGTGTTGCGCATCCTGCACCTATGCTCGCGCTTGTTGTCCATGAACGATCCCCAACTACGGAGTATGGATGCGACTTGGAAAGCAACGCAGTCGAAGCAATAGCACGCCACGCCTAAATCCTTCACGGAAGCGAACGGATTTACTGTACCCGGGGACGACGCGGACGTGAATTTGGTTCCTTATGATGGCGCTGATGATGGAAATCAAGGAAGTTGATGGCCAGCGGTGTACACGTCCTCAAGTTATCATAGTTATCATTAATAGTTTTTTATAAAGACCTTTTTGTAATAGTGAGAAACTGTGATTTTGTTTAGTGTCTTGATTGTTACAAGACAAAGTTATTCATATATGTAATAAGACAAATTCAGTTGTTTTATATTATGAAATAAGCCAATTGTTTTATATTATGAATAAAGTTTTCACATCTCAATTACATTATTTGTATGATAACGTGGTTTACATTCATAAAAGCGGGAATGATAAAATTATGTGTCCAAGGAATAAAAGATTTTGTTACTAGAACTGTCGTGGTGGTGTCACGGCAGATGCCATAGGATGGCTAATTTGTGGGGCCGATGGACGTTGGTGGATCCGGGGAGGGATAGCGAGTTGAAGAACTCACACGGGGAGGATCCCGGTGAAACCGGAATCTCCCAAGAACACGAAACAAGAACAAAGTGCAGCAGGGAAGATCTAACGAATACAAACAAAGGCACGAAGGCACCAAGCACACGCACGATATACCCAGGTTCAGGGCCCTCGTGAGGAGGTAACACCCCTACTCCTGCCTTTCTTCTCCTTATATTGGTGGCACAAGAACTACAACTTGCTACACGATCTCTCAAATGAGGAAGTATCAAGAACTAGATGACCTCAAGGTGAAGAGGAGTAACTGCTCTAAGAGTAAATGCAACTATAGTCTTGGCTCTGAAGTAGGTCTCTGGCCTTTCCTCTAGTTTCTTCCTTTGTCTCGTCCCCCTCCCTCAGGAGCAGTTATGGCGCCTTTTATAGAGGTCCGGCCGGGAGGGCCGGAAACCCTAATCTGGCTCGGCCCCACCGGACAGGCCTAGCCGGGGTGTCGTCACCGGCTAGTGCGACCTAGTCGCCAAGCTATCCGGTGTAGCTCCTGCGTCATCATCCTGCCAAGGGCGGCAGGCGCCGTCCTGCACCATCATTGTCCCCTTGTCAGAGACAAGACATGTCTTTGCCCATCCCGGCTAGCCTTTTCCGGATTGCCGGACTAGGCATGACAGGTCTTGTCGTACCACGATCGTACCGGCTGACGCGCTCCCGTGCCAGGCGGGTGGTGACCATGCTTCCGTGCCAGGCGGGAGGTGACCATGCCTCCGTGCCAGGCGGAATGGTACTTCCCCCCGCTATATACGGGAAAGCGTGCTTCAGACCGTTGACGGCCTACCGGGAGCTCTCTCGCCGGCTACCTCCTTCCTTGCCATCGGGAACCTCTTCTGCATAAGATCAAGATCAACACGTACATCCCGGTTAGCACGTACTCGGACTACCAATCCGGTAAAACCGAGTACACCGTCACCCGGGAGCCTTCTCGGTATTCCATGCCCGGGACCCTTTCCGGAGAGGTCCGAAGTCCTGCCGGGATGCGCAGCTCTAGGCCTAGCCTCCCGAGGATGTCTTAGCCTACCAGCAAAGACATCTTCGAGAAGCTAGTTCTTAGAGGAACCATCCGCTCTTGCCCGTGCTGCAAATGCGAGGGTCGGGGATGTCTATTTATAGCCGCAAGGCATGACCCTTACGGCTGCCACTGGACCCCTTGGCCTTTCCCTGCGTCCAAGGGACCATCTGCCCTCTCGGCACACCAAGGGGTGCCCCTTGCAGCTGCCAAAGGTCAAGCACTGTTGTTATCCGTTGTAACTTACCGGGATCTGCCCCTACCCGGGGGGCAGCCCCCCGACACTAGTCCCCGAAGCTGGTGCGGCACAGCGACTCCGGATGGTGTGCGGGATCAGCTTTAATAACAAACTTTCTTCCGAGAGGACATGGCCTCCCTCTTTTATTCCATGCCTAGATCAGGTATTTCCGAGATTGCCTCACCGAGATGGTCTTAACCGGGAGGCGAAGCCTGCGACCGAGTAGCACCATCTCAGCAAATCTTGACCATTAAACGCCCGATGAATCCGAGACAACGAATCTGGGCCCACTCGACATCCCGTCAGTGCAAAGGCGCACTCGAGTGCCTCTGCGCACGCACGGCGCCGCTTGGGTTCCCGCGCCAGGGAGCCGCATCCGATCCGGAAACGAACCGTTGGGGCCGTGTAGCCCTCGGTGTGGCCGGATCGAGCGCTCCGGATAGCGCCACGTGTCCCGCGGCACAAAACAGATCCCACCCACGATCGTGGAGATCGTGGGCGGGAAAATGGAAACCGTTCCGGAATCCTCCCCATAAATAGGGGACCGGAACGGTCTCCTTCTTCTTCTTCGCATTTCCTCATCTCCACCGTCTCGAGCTCGCCGCCGCCGCTGCGCTTGCTGTCCGCTCGTCGCCTCGCCGGAGCTCGCGCCCCGCCGTCCTTCTCGCACGTCGTCGATCCTCTCGCACGCCGTCGAGGCTCTTGCTCACTGGTGAGTCTTCCCTCTCCATTCCGACGCATTTCTTCGGTAGGATAATCTCCGGACTCCGGCCGTACCCTAGCACGGGCACGGTTACGCCGCCGCCGGTGACCATATCCGAGCGGCGCGCTCGAAGCGCACGGCTAAGAATCACCGTGGCATTAGGACGTATATTCGCCACCCGTACTTGTGCCTCGCTTCAGCCTAGCGCGAATCTTTTTCCCTCCGTTTAGTTTTGATTATTTGACCCACGGTAGATCTTGCTTCGCGTGAACTCGGTAGCTTTCAGCAGTTTATGCCCCGACATCCCCATTTCGGGTAGTCTAACTCCGACTAACCGCCGCTGCATCTGCAGAACAGCCCGAATATCTCCGCGTACTTCTCCGAGATGGGTGAAGAGCGCGCCCGGGGGTGTTGGGATGGATCCGAGACAACCCAGTCGGATATTGACTGGCTGTATCGGACTCACCGGATTCCTCCGGAAGTCGAGAGCCGTTTACCGGGAGAGGAGGTCGCGCCGGAACCCCAACCCGGTGAATATGTGGTATTCCTATCACATTTCGAGCGCGGGTTTGGGCTTCCGGCAAGCCCCTTCTTCCGCGACTTCCTCGGCACGTACAGCGTGCAACCTCACCACCTTCCCGCTAACGCCATCATGATGCTCTCCGTCTTCATCACTTACGCGGAGGCGTACCTTGGCATATGGCCCTTTGTGGATCTCTGGGCCAAGTACTTTATCCTCCGCCGACAAGCCATCCCCAATCCGGATCAGAAGGTGAAGGACTTGGTCGACTGCGGAGCGGCCACCGTCATCCCTCGCGCGGACTCCGGATTCCCCATCGTCAAGGGATTGGAGTCTTGCCGGAAATGGCAGCGCAGCTTCTTCTACGTGAAGAACCGGGAGTCTTCCGGGGATGCTCCGGGATCCTCGACCCCGGATTTCATCAATCTGCCGAAATTCGTCATGGGTCCTCCGCGCGAATTCGATCGGTGGAAGTATCTTCCCGTCAGCGAGGAGATCGGCTTCATGCACGAGGTCCTGCATGTGCTCGCCCAGGATATGACCGGCGATGACCTCCTGCGCTGCTTTATTGTTCGCCGGGTCTGCCCCCTCCAGCACCGAGTGCACAAAATGTGTCATATGTCCGGGAACTATGACCCCACCCGGACCAGTATCCATGGGCTAAGCCACTCGGCGATCGTCCGTCGTGCCCGAGCTATTGCTCGGACGGAGATGGCGGAGGATTACGAATGGGGGGTCATAGGGGGATCCCGGAGACGACCGGTTAAGCAGGTGCTTATATCAGTCTTCCACGCTTACGCCTTCGTATATGCGCTCACTTGGACACCGACACGACCTAACTTGTTTGCGCAGTTGTTCGAGCGTCAGCACGAAGAAGACGCCATCCACGTCAACGGGAATTACACCCCGGATTTCCCGAAACCGGCCGTGATGCCGAGGGAGGATCCCGACGGCGAGGACCATCTCGCCATCCCTTTCGTTAAGGCCCCGGGTAATCCTTCAACCCCAGAGACAGTTTCGATTTCCTCGGATGACGATGAGATTGACTGCGAGATCCTTGACGTTATTGACGCTCTCCCTCTGAATTGGGCCCCAGCTGTAGTTCCGAAACCGTCAGCCGGGACCAAACGTGCCGAGAGTCGGAAGCGCGCCGCTTCCGATACCGAGGGGGCTGAAGCTCCCTGCAACCCCCCCAAGAAGAGTAAGCCGAATAAGAAGACAACCGAGAAACCTCCTCGACGCCGGCGGAAGGGTCCTCCCCTTGTGGATTCCGGGTATGTCTTTCTTGCGTCCTGTTACTTGACTTCGCTCTCACCATAATTTTTTACTAAGGCACCTTCTTTCAGTGACGCGCTCGAGCTCCCGACACCCGCGGTTCCCCCTCCTCCGGGAACCCGGACTCCCAGCCCGGCTCGGGCCTCTCCTTCACCTCCTCGCCCTTCGGCCCGAGGAAATGAAGCCACAGCCGCCGGTGCCGCATCGGCAAGCATCGCGACCTCGGATGCACCTCCGGTGATCGACGAGATCGCGGTGCCGGTTACGACCACCTCGGGAGAGGTTGCTCTTCCGGATAGCCCGCGTCGGGTTCCCGGACTGGAGAC
Source organism: Poa annua (assembly GCA_026929855.1). Taxonomy (NCBI): domain Eukaryota; kingdom Viridiplantae; phylum Streptophyta; class Magnoliopsida; order Poales; family Poaceae; genus Poa; species Poa annua. The sequence continues at coordinate 26,102,956 of CM049428.1, read as the reverse complement.
GGAGCTCGCTAGCCCTCGCCGGCAACCTGCGGCGAGTGGGGCCTCTCGGCCAGCCGCGCGCAAGGCCATCCCGGAGAAACAGCCCACCGCCTCCTCCCGGCCGGCAGAACCAATTCCCAAGTCTCGCGGCAAGGCTTCTGGGCATAAAACATCCTCTGCTTCGCCCGTAGCTGCTCCGACATCTTCCTCCCAGGAGTTGGTGCCGCGCCCGGGTAAGTTCTCACCGTTACCACCACCTCCTGCCGAGATCCCTACTGCCGCTTTGCGGATGTTGCGAGCAACGGTCAGCTCCTTTGCATCTTCAGGATCTCGGGACCTTGCTGCTACCCGCGCTGCCGGCAGCTCCGGCATCCGGGTTGTTGATGATTTCAACAAGGCCTGGATTGCCGCCGATGCTTCCGAGACTGCAGGGGACTTGCACGCTGCAGGCCCGAGCCGCAGCGCTCAAGCTCTGCACGCTCTCCAGGTGGCCGCTCTGGACGTCACCCGAATAAGCGAGGTAAACTTTTCTTCTTTTATCCAAAACATACTTGTTCCTTCCACCACCACTAGTCCCCGAGATTGGTGCCTAGTGCTCCAGATTCCACCGAGTAGCAGGTCACTAGGTTCCAATCTTAGAGAAAAAATTCAGGGTTCGGAGAGCGAGTCCCCGAGACCCTCCCAACCGGATAGGTTGATTAAAAAATTGCTTCATCACCACTAGTCCCCGAGATTGGTGCCTAGTGCTCCAGATTCCACCGAATATCAGATCACTAGGCTCCAATCTTAGAGAAAAAATCCAGGACTCGGACACCGAGTCCCCGAGATCCTCCCAACCGGGTTCTTTATTTCTTTTCCCATACTGACTTTAACTTCCTCGTCTCGCTATTAGGAGTGCAGCCACAAACGCCGCGACATCTTCAACCGGGTTCTCGCTGAACTCGGTCAGTCGAAGAAGTCCGAGGAGCGCTTCCGGGAGGAGCGGGATGCCGCGCGCCAGGTCTCGGTGGACCAGAAGGCCGCCCTTGGCACCGCGCAAGCCGAGATCGCGCGCCTCAACGGCGAGCTCGCCAAGGCCCAGGCTGCCATGTCGGAGATGAAGAAGGGCTTCGTCGAGGCGAGCAAGAAGCAGAAGGAGACCCTGGACCAGTCGCTGGCGCTCGCAGAAAATACCAAGGTCGAGCTGGATCTTCTCCGGTCGCGCTCCGACGCTTGGCTCGCCGAGCTAACCGTGCTGAACCGGGATCTCAACAGTGAGTAATCCGACAACTCTCCTCCACTGTTATTTCCTCTGTTTGCTGTTCCTTTTCTTGCGACTTAGTCGTTTTGACAGCTCTTCTTTTTAAAGGAGAGTTCGAGCATTCCCGCGAAGCCGCCACCAAGGCTGTTGCCGCCGCTCGAGAAAAGCGCGCCGGGAAGGGTCCCATCTCGGACGCCTGGGACATTGAGGATCACCTCACTGCCCTGAAGGCCCGGATAGTACCTCTCCGGTCTATTGGGACGGAGCTCCTCAGCGCGGCGATCCATGTCCACGGCGCCTTGTGGCCGAGCGTCCGTGGGAAGCTCACGATCCCGGAGCTCTCGCGCGCACTTCTGGGTGCCGGAAGTCGCCTGCATGCGTGGAAGCGTTCCGGCGCGCGGGCTGGTGCCGACCAGGTCCTGACCCAAGTACTGAGCTGGTACGAGGGTCTTGACCTGGCCGCGGTTTTGCGCCTGCGGACGGTGTCGCCTTGGGTCACCGATCCGGCAAAGATCCGGGAGCGGCAAGAAGCGGCGCATCGCATTGCGAAGTGGGCCAGCATCCATGCGTTCACCGCCAGCATCGTTCCCTCCGAGTCTGAGTCAGATACCGAGGACTCCGAAGAAGATTATGCCGCTTCCGGTGATGGGGAGGAAGAGATCCTTGAGGAAGATGACGCTGCTTCCGGTGCCGCGTCCGAGAAGGTGGCTTCCCGGGATGCAACATCGTCGCCGATGCCCGAGGCCACCGAGACCGAGGTGCACCCCGACGTCCCGAGTGGTGCTGCCGATGCTGAAGGTGAAGCTACTCCTGCTGCTGCCGGTGCTGCTGCTCCTGAGCTCGTTGCTCCCGAGGTCGCCGCCCCGGAAGTCACTGTTGAGAAGCCTACTTCCCCCACTGCTTAAAACACTTAGCGGCAAATTCGTTAAATCCCCGGGATGCCGGGTGTCATATGTATCGTATACTTAAATTATTTGTGCTTTGCCGAGAACTAGTTACTTGAAGAACTTATGTCAATGTACTCAGCTTTTGGTTCCTGAATTGCTTTTCATGCTTTACCGTACTTAGGTAATTTCTGCTCTTGTCTACCATTTCGGCGTTCGACAGTCGAGTCACAAAACTCCACATACGGCACATACACTACTTAAGCAACCCGAGTTCCTACTAACCGAATTCCCGACATAAAAAACAACTAAGTAAAAACAAGCATGCCGAATAAGTTCCTTTTCCAAGTCCCCGAGACCATTTTCGTGTTCCCCACCTTCCCTCTCTTTGCTCTTGACTACCATTTCGGCGTTCGTCAGTCGAGTCACAAGATGATTTCACATGACATACATTACTTAGACTTTGAGAATCGGACTCGGAACTTTCCCGGCATGCACACAACAAAACATAATGTATCTACCCGGCAGTCCCCGGGTACCTTCCCGGGATTGTCGGTAGAAAACAGTAAATAAATTTGACAACAATAACAAGACAAGCAACCAGGCAGTCCCCGGGTTCCTCCCGGGGTGCCTTACTTTCATTAAATAAAAAACCGAGATGTACATACACTGAGTCCTTTACGTGAAAAAGGGGCGGAGTAGAGCTACGTTCCATGGACGTTTGGTTTCCTCACCGGACTTGTCCATTACACCTTTCCTAGCCTCCTGTGCATCTACAAGGTAATAAGAATCATTGTGCAATGCCCTGCTTATCACAAAAGGTCCCTCCCATGGAGGTGACAACTTATGCATTCCGGCCGTGCGTTGGATGAGCCTCAGCACCAGATCTCCCTCCCGGAACACCCTCGGGTGTATTTTCCGGCTATGATAGCGGCGGAGGTTCTGTTGATAAATTGCCGACCGAGATAGTGCCAATTCTCTTGCCTCTTCGAGTAAATCTACATCATCTTCTCGGGCCTCTTTTGCCTCTGTCTCGGTGAACATTGTCACTCTCGGAGAATCATACTGTATGTCGGTTGGGAGTACTGCCTCAGCTCCGTATACCATGAAGAATGGGGTGTACCCGGTAGATCTGTTCGGATTGGTCCGGAGGCCCCATAACACCGCTGGTAACTCCTCTATCCAGCATCCCGGAGTTCGCAACAATGGTTCGATCAAGCGAGCTTTGATACCAGCCAAGACCAAGGCGTTAGCTCTCTCGACTTGCCCATTTGCTTCCGGATGTGCGACTGATGCTACATCTAGCCGGATTCCCTTCTCAGCACAAAATCGAGCGAATTCCCCCACAGCAAAGTTTGTTCCATTATCTGTGATAATGCTGTGTGGGTATCCGTATCTCAAGATGATGTCTTTCAGGAATTGCACAGCGGTGTGTCCATCGCACTTCCGGATTGGCTTGACCTCTATCCACTTGGTAAACTTGTCCACCATTACCAGTATATGTGTCATGTTGCCCTTTGCCGGTTTGAATTGCCCGACCATGTCCAAACACCATACTGCGAATGGCCAAGTGATGGGGATTGTTTTCAGTGCTGACGCCGGCATGTGTATCCGGTGAGCAAATCTCTGACATCCTCCACACTTCCGGACGATACCTTCTGCCTGCTGCAATGCAGTGGGCCAGTAGAACCCATGCCGGAACACTTTTGCCACCAGTGCCCGGGATGATGCATGATGTCCACACTCTCCCTGGTGTATCTCCAGGAGCATTCTTGCCCTTCTGCCGGTTCCACGCATCTCTGGAGCACTTCGGTGACACTTCTCTTGTACAGCTCTTAGTTGATGATAGTGTACGCCTTTGATCTTCGCATTATCTGACGTGCTTCCACCTCCTTCTCCGGGAGGGTTCCTTCCAAGATGTACACCATAATGGGCTGTGCCCAATCCGGGACAGGTCGTACCGGGAACGCTGGGGCATCTAGGTCCATTGGTTCTGCCGACATCACCTCTATCATCATCTGTCTTTGCCTCTCTGAGCATCGGGAGGCAGTCCCCGGGTTCGATGTTATGCTCCCGACATCTATTTCCATGGGTACTGCTTCTGAACCGGGCTCTTTGGGGATGAAGATAGAATCCGATTCGGGTGATGGTTGTATAGATGGCTTCCTCAAATGTTCCAGGGCTATTCTGGGTGGGATGGCATCCCGGGATGACCCTAGTTTGGACAAGACATCTGCTGCTTCGTTTTCTCCTCTGGGTATGTGCTTGAACTCGCATCCTTCAAAAAATCCGGAAATTTTCTGCACATGAAACCTGTATAAGGCCATGTTTGCATCAAGAGCATCCCAATTTCCCGACACCTGCTGGACTACGAGGTCGGAGTCACCGAAACACTCTATCCGGCGGATACCGATTTCCTTGGCGACATTCAATCCGTGAACCAAAGCCTCATACTCCGCGACATTATTGGATGCCCGAAAATGGATCTGCAGCACATATTTCAGTACATCTTGCTTTGGGGAGGTGAGAACTACTCCGGCACCCAATCCGATCTTAGCCTTTGAGCCATCGAAATGCATCCTCCAGAAATTGTAATCCGGTATCGGAGGTTCATACTGCATCTCGGCCCAGTCTACCAAAAAATCCGGCAGTGCCTGCGACTTGATGGCATCTCGTCTCTCGTATGCCGGAGCATATGGAGACAACTGGATGGCCCATTTGGCTACCCGGCCGCTAGCATCCTTGCAACCGATGATCTCGGCGAGAGGAGCTTCGCACACCACTGTGATCGGGTGTTCCTGAAAATAGTGCTTGAGCTTGGTCACTGCCATGTACACCCCATATGCCATCTTCTGGTAGTGCGGATAGTTCTGCTTGGATTCCGAGATCACCTCACTGAGGTAATACACCGGTCTCTGTATCAGCTTGTCCCCTTCTTCCCTTTCTACCACCATTGCGACACTGACTACCCGGTTGGTTGCTGCAATATATAGCAGCATAGGTTCCTTGGGCAATGGGGATGCCAATACAGGTGCTGTTGAGAGCATTCTTTTCAAATCGTTGAACGCCGCATCCGCCTGCGGGGTCCAAATAAATGTTTTGCTCTTCTTCATCAGTTGGTACAGAGGTAAGGCCTTCTCCCCAAGCCGGCTCACAAACCGACTTAGGGACGCCAGACATCCGGTAAACTTCTGCACATCTTTGAGACGTACAGGCAACTTCATGCTCTCTATAGCACGAATTTTTCCCGGGTTGACCTCGATTCCCCGGCTTGAGATGAGGAAACCGAGTAGCTTTCCCGCCGGAACACCAAACGTGCACTTATCCGGATTCAACCTCATCCGGAACCTTCTTAGGTTCTTGAATGTTTCCCTCAGATCATCTATTAATGAGGCTTTTTCTTTTGTCTTTATGACTATGTCATCGACATAGACCTCGGCATTCCGACCTATCAGATCATGCAAGCATTTCTGCATGCATCTCTGGTATGTAGCACCAGCATTCCTCAATCCGAAAGTCATAACTCGATAGCAATAAGCCCCGTAAGGGGTAATAAAAGCGGTTTTTAATTGATCATCCGGATTCAAAGGTATCTGGTGGAAACCCGAATAAGCATCTAGAAAAGTTAAAAGCTTACTTCCGGCAGTGGAGTCTATCACTTGATCTATCCGGGCAGCGGAAAGGGGTCTTTCGGGCATGCCTTGTTGAGGTTGGTGAAGTCGATGCACATGCGCCACACCTTAAGCAGGAGGGGATCATCTTTCTTCTTTTCCACCAGGACTGGATTCGAGATCCAATCCGGGTGCAGTACCTCCATGATGAATTCGGCAGCCAGCAGTATGGCTAGGTGCTCCATGACCGCAGCTCTTCTTTCATCCGAGAGGCGCCTAGTTGGTTGCTTCACCGGCTTCGCATCCGGTCGAACAAACAGAGAGTGCTCAGCCAACTCCCTCAAGACGCCTTGCAGATCGTCACTCGACCACGCAAAGGCATCCCGATTCTCACGGAGGAAGTCGACGAGCTCGCCTTCCTATTTGCTGTCCAGGTTGCTGCCAATGATAACTTGGCGCTCCGGGTTGCTGGGGTCTACCGACACCTTCTTGGTCTCCTTGGGGGGCTGGAATGACGCACCCTGCTCCGGGTTCACCATCCCGGGCATTCCGAGTTGTGAAGTTTTTGCCATCGCCACCACCTGCTGGATCCTCTTCTTCTCTTCCGAGATCATCAGTGACTCAGCTAAGCACGACCCCGCCGAGGCACATTCCATGGAGCGCTTGTGATCTCCCGAGATGGTGATCACCCCATTGGGTCCCGGCATCTTCATCTTGAGGTAACCTATGTGTGTTGAGATCATGAATTTGGCGAGGGCCGGTCTGCCGATCAGAGCATGATATGGGCTCTCGAGGTCCACGACCTCGAACTCCAAGCTCTCGGTTCTGCAGTTCTCCCGAGTTCCGAATAGTACCTCCACCCAGATCTTTCCCATGGGTGAACAAGAGACTCCGGGCACAATGCCATGGAAGGTGGTCTCGGTGGGCAAAAGGGTGTTCATTGATATCCCCAGCTTCAGCATTGTGTCCTTGTACATGATGTTAATGGCACTGCCATTGTCAATCAGAACCCGGCTGAAACGGACGTTGAGGTTTGGTCCGATAAAGGTTGGGTCCACCACCAAGGCATACGCTCCCGGCTTGGGCATTACCCGGGGGTGATCTTTCCGGCTCCAGGTGATCTCCATCTCGGACCAGTGCAAGAACTTGGGCACCGCCGGGATCACAGCGTTCACCTCCAGGGCGCGCTGTCTCACACTCTTCCAGTCCGTCGGCTCAGTCACGAAGACCACATAGCTCTGGTGCGCCTCCCGGTAGCTACCCTGCTGCTGTACGCCTTGGTTGCCGTTGTCGTTCCGGGTGTTCACCACATTCACCGGGCGAGGTGGAGGTCCTCTCGGCGGAGGGGGGAGTCGGACATTGTTGGCCCCCGATGTCGGAGGAGGTGGTCTCGGAATATTGGGCCGAGATGCCGGAGCACTCGGCCGAATACCTCCCGAGCTGCCCTCCTGCAACGTGCGCTGATACCAGCTGCACTGCCGAGTAGAATGGTTTGCAGGCTTGTTGGCCTCCAGAGTGTGATAGCAGCATGGCTTATTCAGCATCTCCTCATATGTCAGGGGCTTCTTCTGCTCCACCCAGGTCTTCTGGACCTCCTGACTTTGACCCCAAGCTGGACCACTTGTCTTCTGACGCTGGCTATTACCGGCATCCTCCTGCTCCCGGGTCACTGCTGCGACATGCTGCGCGGCATGGTGGTACTCGGGCAGGTTCCTCTTGTGACCGAACTCTTGGCGATCATGGCTCCTGCTCGATCCGGAACGCTGAGGTCCCGCATTCCTCCTGTTGGAGTCTCCGACATCCACCAGGGGTTGCATGGGATCTCCAAGCGTATAGGTATCGGCGATGCGCATGGTTTCCGCCAAAGTTGTCGGCATCTTCCTCTGCAGTTTCTGCCATAGCATAGAGCCATGCCGGCATCCTTGTGCAAACCAGGAGATGGCCTGCGCCTCCACCACTCCTTCGCAAGAGTTGCGGACATTGCTCCACCGGGTAAGGTACTCCCGGTCAGTCTCATTGCTCCTCTGCCTACAGATGGCGAGCTGCTGAGGTCGGTTGGGCCTCTTGTACGTGCTGGTGAAGTTGCTGATGAAAGCTTCCTCAAAATCTAACCAGCACTCTATGCTACCAGCCCTTAGGTTATTCAACCAGATCCGGGCGGGTCCCTCCAGCATCTGCGGTATATAACGTACCGCCCAGCGTCTATTTCCGCCAGCTATGCTTACTGCAGTTACATAGTCGGTCAGCCAATCTTCCGGCTTCTTGCTGCCATCATAGGTCTTGGCACCCCTATTGAGCTGAAAGTTCCGAACCGGCGGTTCTCGCATAATCCGAGGTCCAAAGCAAGCAGGTCCCGGGGGTCCTTGCTCTTCCATTAATCCGGATTGGTGAATTCGGTCAAGCCGGAACCTTGCATCTGCCGGGTTCAGCTGTCTTGCTCCTATTCGAGATCCCAAGGGGTTCTCGTCTGGTTGATACTCGAGTTGCTGCATCTCCGAGTTACCATCGTTGAGCCTATCTTGTACGGGGATCTCGGCTCGACGGGGAGCAGAGAGGATGTTCCTCTGCGGGTTTCCCGGTACATGGGGGGGATTCCGGGGTGGATTACCACGGCCGACCGGGTTATTGTTTTTCACACCCAGGTTACCATCCCCACGGGTACTTCCCGCCTGTCCCGGGTTATGCTGTCCGGCTTGCCCCTCCTGCTGGATACCGGCAAATGCCGGGTCATAGGTCTGCAGTTGCTTGTTCCTCCCGGAACCTCTACTCCGGCTCCGGCTCTTGCTCTTGCTCTTGCTTTTGCTCGGATGTGGGGAAGAGGCCTCCCCATCCGACATCCGATTATTGGGTCTGGCTGAATGCACCTGTGACCCTGCTCCGGGGTTCTTTTTCTTGAAGGCCTGGTTCTGCCGGTTGGCCTCAATCACCAGCTTGTTGACCCTCTCTTGCTGCTTGCGCAGGGCTTCACCGGATAACCCTACCAACTCGGCCATGGCGGCTTCGGCGGCCCTGAGAGTTTTTGCCGGTGAACTGTACACCGGCTTTCCCGCAGAGATCCGACTTCCGGTGTTGCTAGTGGTAGCTCCACCAGCCAGCTCCTCATTTACCATTCTTCCCTTCTTGCGCAGATCTGCAATGCGCTTCTCCCGGGAGTCTATCTTGGTGAATCCGTGAGCAGCGTTATACTCCCGGAGGCTAACACTGAGCTCGCGACGGAGCTCGGCGATCTCCTTTGCCTCAGCGAGTAACACCTTCCGCTGCTCTTCTAACTCTGCCGAAGTGGCCTGGGTATCCGCCCCGGCAACCACAGGTATAGCTAACTTAGCTACCAGACCCGAGAGGGGATCCGGACGGCGTCGCGGCTGGGACGGCTGCGGATCGCCATCTCGGGCCGCAGGTTTTTCGTGCGGAGGTTTGGCCAAACGGGGGAGACCGCCGGTATCTCCATCTGCATCCTGGTATTCCTCCTCGGTGGTTCCGACCATCATTACTGCGACGGAGCTCGGGAAGCGATCAGCACGCAGATCCCGAGCTGCGCAGAGCATGGGAGGGTCCTCAGCTTTCAGAATTATGTCCGGGTAGCTACAGGTAACTTCGGTGGCCACGTAGGTGGTGAAACCACCGAAGTCAATAAGACATCCGTTGCCCGGGAACGGTTTGTTCCGGAAGCAACCCGCGTTGTCGGCGACGAAGTCCATCTCCCCTAGCCTTACGACCAGGCCAGAGAGAACCCGAACGTCGAAACGAACTGGGGAGCCCGTCCGGATGGGTACACCAGCCAACGCCTCTGTCGGCCCCACGGTGGGCGCCAACTGTCGTGGTGGTGTCACGGCAGATGCCATAGGATGGCTAATTTGTGGGGCCGATGGACGTTGGTGGATCCGGGGAGGGATAGCGAGTTGAAGAACTCACACGGGGAGGATCCCGGTGAAACCGGAATCTCCCAAGAACACGAAACAAGAACAAAGTGCAGCAGGGAAGATCTAACGAATACAAACAAAGGCACGAAGGCACCAAGCACACGCACGATATACCCAGGTTCAGGGCCCTCGTGAGGAGGTAACACCCCTACTCCTGCCTTTCTTCTCCTTATATTGGTGGCACAAGAACTACAACTTGCTACACGATCTCTCAAATGAGGAAGTATCAAGAACTAGATGACCTCAAGGTGAAGAGGAGTAACTGCTCTAAGAGTAAATGCAACTATAGTCTTGGCTCTGAAGTAGGTCTCTGGCCTTTCCTCTAGTTTCTTCCTTTGTCTCGTCCCCCTCCCTCAGGAGCAGTTATGGCGCCTTTTATAGAGGTCTGGCCGGGAGGGCCGGAAACCCTAATCTGGCTCGGCCCCACCGGACAGGCCTAGCCGGGGTGTCGTCACCGGCTAGTGCGACCTAGTCGCCAAGCTATCCGGTGTAGCTCCTGCGTCATCATCCTGCCAAGGGCGGCAGGCGCCGTCCTGCACCATCATTGTCCCCTTGTCAGAGACAAGACATGTCTTTGCCCATCCCGGCTAGCCTTTTCCGGATTGCCGGACTAGGCATGACAGGTCTTGTCGTACCACGATCGTACCGGCTGACGCGCTCCCGTGCCAGGCGGGTGGTGACCATGCTTCCGTGCCAGGCGGGAGGTGACCATGCCTCCGTGCCAGGCGGAATGGTACTTCCCCCCGCTATATACGGGAAAGCGTGCTTCAGACCGTTGACGGCCTACCGGGAGCTCTCTCGCCGGCTACCTCCTTCCTTGCCATCGGGAACCTCTTCTGCATAAGATCAAGATCAACACGTACATCCCGGTTAGCACGTACTCGGACTACCAATCCGGTAAAACCGAGTACACCGTCACCCGGGAGCCTTCTCGATATTCCATGCCCGGGACCCTTTCCGGAGAGGTCCGAAGTCCTGCCGGGATGCGCAGCTCTAGGCCTAGCCTCCCGAGGATGTCTTAGCCTACCAGCAAAGACATCTTCGAGAAGCTAGTTCTTAGAGGAACCATCCGCTCTTGCCCGTGCTGCAAATGCGAGGGTCGGGGATGTCTATTTATAGCCGCAAGGCATGACCCTTACGGCTGCCACTGGACCCCTTGGCCTTTCCCTGCGTCCAAGGGACCATCTGCCCTCTCGGCACACCAAGGGGTGCCCCTTGCAGCTGCCAAAGGTCAAGCACTGTTGTTATCCGTTGTAACTTACCGGGATCTGCCCCTACCCGGGGGGCAGCCCCCCGACAAGAACAAACACCACCGAATTTGATCATAAAAGCAATGTAAGAAGTAATAGATACTTTGATCTATTTATTACATGTGCCGAATTGATTAAAATCAAAATATGATATTGAAGTGTCAATATGTGAAAAAATTAATTGAAAGTCATATTGGATGATTAATAAATTAATTGTATGGTGAAATTTATTTGATTCAAATTCTTCTATGATTACTAGTGAATAAATGTATTTGCATAATAAATCATGAGTCTGAAATTAATTTGATAAAATATCAAATGGGGTTTTTTAGAAGAGAGATTAGTGAATATTGTATTCACAGAATTTGATCAAAGGACAACACAAAAGACTTGTGAAAATTCCTTTCACAAAAGTATAATATCAAGATATAGTGATATGTGAAATATTATAATCATACTCTATTTTGGATAAAGTGTGGTCTTTCAGATTCTGTCTTAGAATCTCCTAATATGTTTGAAATGTTATAGTCGATGTCCACTTTAGAAAATAAATGTTTTGCCAATAATGTTTCGTGTGATTGACAATAGTGTCATTGTATAGATGATTATACGATAATTCAAAATATACACGAATAGTTCTTTGTAAATTGCGCACCTTAGTTGAGAATATATTCCAGAATCCAACATAAACAAAGCTTGTATTGTTGTCTGTGTAATTCCGAGAAAATGTGATTTTTGAATTATGGTGTATGGAATAGAATTAAAAGCTTGAAATAAGGTTTCAGACCTATATTCATAAAAGTAGAATATTGGAATATGTTCCAAAAGGTATATGTCTACGAATGAAAATTTAATGATAATAGTGAAGGAGACTTGAAAATTGTTTTCTGCTTGCAATCCTCTTCGATAAGTTCATAGAATTTTCATGAAGAAGCTTCAAAATAAGGTATTGTTATATTAATATTGGTTGTCAGGTCACAGTTTAATATTGAATATTTCGGATCTTGTTGACAGATCAAGATACACCTTATGAATACAAAGAAAGTTGAGAAAATATCAGAATACGAACAAAGGCTTTTGAGCCTGAAAATCCAAGTTACATTTAAAAGGATTAAAACAGTAAATGTTACTATAATTCTTTTTGAAGAAATAAGATTGCTTAATCATCATATAAAGTGTTATATGAGAAATGTAACTATAAGAAAGACGTGAAAGCATATTTTGTCAAGAAATGTATCTTGGACAAAATCAAATTTGTTGACTACATAAATGTAGACATGCTTGAAGTCTGTGAAATTTGTATTAATAGAATACTACTGTTCGTGTTAAGTTCGAATTTATGAAAGATCAATGATTTTGGTTTGACCAAAATGTCGAAATAAATTATGAATTTAAGTGTGAGTCAAAGTTAGTTTACTCAGGTAGAATATGTAAAGGACATATTTTTGAGTGGGAGCTAAGACCCTCATATATGTAGATGACATATTTTGAGTGGGAGCTCGTGTTCTCAGATATGTGGAGATATAATTTGAGTGGGAGCCGAATTCATCTTGTGTAATTTACACAATGTGAATTGTACCAGTAGAATTAATGAGAAAGATTAAATTGTGCAACTATTTAAAAGTTAGTGTCTATTTCGAATAGAACGGGAATTTTAAATAGATAGTCGACTTGTTTTGGATTATATCTGAAGAGTCAGAATAGATTAAAATCAAAGGATGGTCCTTGGAAATCCAATTAATCATTAAGAGTAATGATACACGGTAATAGTGGTTGTATGACATGTTGGTCTATTATGTGATACTAGACATCATACAGTAACCATATTATGTGCTCAATGAAATATGACCGATGTTCTTAGAAGAAGAATAGTTGTGAAAGTAAATTTGGAATTTACTGGAAGTAGAAATGTATTAGTTATTAGATTGACTTTGAAGTGTCAAGTCTTCTACATAGGTATGAAAGTATATAGATATCACGAGATTGTAAATATTACATAGAATTCTCTATGACTGAGTGTGTTTGCAAGGCAATTATCTGATTAACAGAATCAGAGTAAGCGCTGGGAAATAGAAGTCTCACTAAGTTACAGTATTTGTATATATGTTATTGGATACCATGATGATATCAAACAGGTTGATATCAATGAATCGCAAAAGAACGCACAATTAGGTATTGTACAGATTGTTAGAGTAACACTCTTCCACAAGCAAGCATTATCATATAACGCTTATTTGATTAGGGGGTTTTGATGAAGTAAAATGCAGCTAGTTTATTTGTACTCTACTGCAAGTGGGAGACTGAAGGAGATATGCCCTAGAGGAAAATAAATAAGTAGTATTTATCGCATTATCTCTTAAGTTTATAATATGTTTTTGTATTATGTTATAACTGTATTAATCGAAATTATTAATACACGTGTGATACATAGACAACCGGAGTCCCTAGTGAGGCTCTATATAAAGTAGTCCGTTGGGCAACAGTTGATCGAGATTCCCGATCAAGGACAATGACGTCGGTTGACAATAAGGTCATCTTATTGGTAGAATAAGATGATGGACATACGCAAAGTATTGCATGACGTGGGGCTACCTTGCGGGTAGCCCACGATGATGCTACCTGGGCCGCGCCAAGGATGGAAAGGCCCGCGGAAGGCCCACTCGGGGTACCTCGTATCCTAGTCCAACTCGGTTAGGTCTTGTAACCTACCGTATCTGTACCAACCACCCGAGACCTGGCTACCTATAAAGCCAGGAGGGTTGCCCGTCCTAGGGGACACGCTCAGAACCACTACGACAAACCCTAGCGAGATCGCAATCTCGCCATTGTAATCGCTACTCGCATCAATAATCAGACAAGCAGGAGTAGGGTGTTATCCTCCGGGAGCCTGAACCTGGGTAAAACCTCGCTTGCCAGCCGTCGTGATCACCTTGCACTCATCTCTCTCCCCATCAATCAACCCGGGGTACGCAACCCTGGGACTTGTCGAGTTAACACCTCGTCAATTGGCGCCGTCTGTGGGAAGTTCAAACAAGTGCTAGGATCATGGTCGCGCCGGCTCCATCCGCAATGAAGATCGGCGCATCCGCCATCAGGGAGTCGATCTGATTCGGCTCCTTCGAGTACGTCGTCCACTCGCCAGCTCATCAATCGGCGTACGCCGATCTGGACAAAGGTATTCATATCACCTTCGGATTCATATTCTGTTGCATCGATAGTCGTGGCATACTCAGGTCTACGACTACTGCGCTACGCGCAACAGCGTCATCAAAATCGCCAACCATCGCGCTCGCTGGACCCGCCGGGATCGCATCTACCGCACCCGCGGAGATCGCGACCGTTGAACCCGCAAAGATCGCATCTGCCGCACCCGCGGAGATCGCGACCGCTGAGCCCGCTGGGATCGTATCTGCCGCACCCGCGGAGATCGCAACCGCCGAACCCGCGAAGAGGACATCTACATCGACAATCTCGGCAACGGCCGCACGAATCGAGTCTACAACCCCAACCTCGGTCGTGCGGTCAATCAAGTCAAGATCCAACTCCACCGCCGCACCCGCACGGGCGACCAGGGGCCCGCGTCCAACGGCCATGTTGCGCGCGCCTTCGTCTTCGTGGGAATCTCAAGTCTACCCCAAGCCAATCGCACTCGCCCCGGCAAGTGTGAGCACATGGACAATCGCGAAGAGACGCGACAGCGGGTGCGCCGCGCGCCACGTTGCAGCAATTTTCGACCCCGAGCAAGAAGCGGGTGACAGAAGCAGCAGCGGCAGCACCAACTCTCCAATTCATGCTTACCCCAAGCAAGTCTTCATGGCCGGCACAGCGCCGCATGGCGACGAAGACGAACCCGCATACCCACTGGAGGTGGACATGCCGGACCAGACGAAACTTGTCATCACGCGGGATATGGCGATCCAAGCCATGAAGCATGTGGACGAAGGCACGTTCCCTCCACCCAACGCACCTCGAGAAGATCACCTGGCGGTCCAGTACTTGCTACGCAAGGAAGGCGAACGAATTCGTGCCAAAAAAGCCGAACTTCTCAGGCGCAAAAGGGACGCGGATGCATCGAGTGCGAGGCGAGCCGCCCTCTCCTTCACATCCTCCACAGAGGTGAACCAGGGAGCACGACGAACCGGAGCCCGTGTCCCCCACATGGCAGAAGCTGATCGAACAAGGCTAACCCGCAACCTCGACTCGTCCTTCGTCACCGAAGATGAAAACGGGATACCCGTCCCAAAGATGGCGAACGCCGCCCTGATATCAGTCGAGACATACCTTCGGCTCACACAGCCACCGGAGGGGGACGCGCGCTCCCTTCTCCACAAGCAACAAATTGCCTCCATAAGGGCAATCGAAGAAGCTCTGGCGGCCAAGGGAACAAGTAACCAAGTGCACGAGCCAACGACGTCGGGCATCCCAGCTGCGCAGCGACAGCCAGTCAAGGACCTCCGCGACGTCCTGACACAGAAAACGGTGGACCGCAGCCGCAAGGAGCGTTCGGCTAGCGTGGCACACGCGAACGACAACGCCGACCGCGACTTCGAGCCGTGTGGCGCAGCATGCTTTAGCTTCAACATCCGCGACACCCGCATGCCTAAAGGCTTCAAGTTGACGGCTGCCACACCAAAGTACGACGGGAAACAAGACCCAAAGCTATGGCTCGAGGACTACCTCATCGCTTGCACCTGTCAAGGTGGAACGTCGACTACAGCAATGCAGTACATCCAGCTCATGCTGACAGATTCGGCACGCGGGTGGCTCACAAGCCAACCCAAAGATTCTTTCCGGACATGGGAGGAATTCCAGGACAACTTCATCAAGAGTTTCTCAGGAACATTCGCCAGGCCGACGACCTACATCGAGTTGCAGGCATGCAAGCAAGGGAAGGACGAGTCGCTCCGCTCTTACATCCAGAGGTGGACACTCCTCCGCAACACCATGGAACCCGTATCAGAGGATCGAGTGATGGACGCCTTCATGCATGGCGTCGCTCGCCGCGACCTCCGGGAGGAATTCGGTAGGCTCCAGCCGAAAACCACGATAGAACTCATGAAGACAGCCAACCAATGGGCCGAAGGAGAGGACTACGTCCGCGAAACTTCTCCCAAAAAGGAAGGCGAAACAAGCAACTGGCGTGAGGCACGTCAAAAGAGGAAGGCACGCTACACACACGATTCAATCGAATTAGTAGCGGCGGGTTATGAAACCCCCCGTGAGGTAAAGCGTGAGAGCAGCCGACAGCACGAGCAAAGTCGACAGCCCAGCTCGAGTCAGTACAACCGTGGCAGCAGCAGCATCGGCCACAGTGATGGAAGCCAGAAGCGCGAGTGGAAGCGCCCGTTGACCCCAGCGGAGGAACTGATGCAACCCTGTAAGCATCACTCGTTCCGCCACCCGGAGACAGGAAAGTGGGGTTCAAACCACCTGTTGAAAGATTGCCGCAAAGCAAGAAAGATCTACCACGCCATGCAACAAATCATCGCCCCGGTGCAGGCCATACAAGCGGCGCCACAGCTAGCCATCCAGGCAGCACCCGCGAACAACAATCAAGTGCAGGCGGCAGGAGCGTTCCCCCAGCCGCAGGGTCCGTCGGCAGCAGCCGATACGTACCCAGCCGCACGGGGACAGCTGAACATGATCCAGAAAGGACCCCCGTCGAACAGGAGGCAGAAAATCATAACACGCCAAGTACTTCAAGCCATCAACAGCCCGCGCGCGGTACCAGACTACCTGCGCGGATCGGAGACGCCAATCACATTTTCCAGGGCAGATCACCCAGCGGAGGTAGTCCGACCCGGGCACGCCGCACTCGTGATTGAGGCCTTAATCGGCGACTACAGCCTGAAGAAGGTATTCCTGGACGGAGGCAGCGGCATCAACATCATATTCGCCGATACCCTCAGACGAATGAGCAGGTCGACAGAGAAGTTGCCGGAATCGGAAACCACCTTCCACGGCAAGCAATCACGCCCATGGGAACAATCACACTCGACGTCATCCTCGGTACACCCGAGCACTTCAGGAAGGAGTCGATAGACTTTGAGGTCGTCGACTGGAAGTCACAATACCACGCCATCCTCGGACGCCCAAGCTTTGCCAGGTTCATGGCGGTACCCCACTACGCCTACCTGATGATAAAGTTACCCGGGCCGAAAGGAGTGATCACCGTCCGCGGTGACTTCGGGCTCTCCAACAGCTGCGACCGCGAGTTCGCCAAGATCTCCGAGTCCTTCGGCGTCGAAGAGCACTTCAAGGCCATATCAGCCGACAACGACAAGACCATCTTCCCGGCTCGCAAGAAGCCCGCCAAAGACGCAGCGTTCAACACGAATGACGACACTGTCACCCACCAAGTCCATCCGACTGACAGTGGAAAGACGGTCAAGGTCTCATCGAGTCTGACCCCCGCATAGGAAGGCGCGCTCGTCGAGTTCCTACGTGAGAACTGGAAAATCTTTGCATGGCAACCCTCTGACATGCCATGGATACCCAGGGAACTCGCCGAGCACTCTCTAAAAGTCCACAAGGACGCAAGGCCGGTCAAGCAATCCATGCGACGCTTCTCAGGACCCATACGACACGCGATCACCATGGAAGTCGACATATTACTGCACGCCAAGTTCATCCGAGAGATCAAGGACTCGGACTGGGTCGCTAACCCGGTTCTAGTTGAGAAAAAGAAGACGAAGAAACTGCGCATGTGCGTTGACTTCACCGCAATCAACAAATGCTGCCCCAAGGACCACTTCCCGCTACCGCGGATAGACCAGATCATCGACTCGACTGCATGTTGCGAACGCCTATCTTTTCTGGATGCCTACTCAGGTTACCAGCAGATCAGGCTGAAAGTCGAGGACGAAGAGAAGACATCCTTCATCACACCCGACGGCGTCTTTTGCTACCAGACGATGCCGTTCGGGTTAAAGAACGCAGGTGCCACGTACCAGCGGACAATGCAAGCATGCCTAAAGGGGCTAATCGGGCAGATCGTCCAAGTCTACGTAGACGACATTGTCGTCACTACCCGAAAGGAGGATACCCTAGTCAACGACCTCCGCAAGATCTTCGCTGCGCTGGACGTATATCAGATCAAGCTCAATCCAGAGAAGTGTGTGTTCGGCGTACCAGCCGGAGAGCTACTAGGGTACCTTGTATCCTCAAGAGGAATCGAAGCAAACCCCGAGAAGGTCCAGAACATACTCACAATGCCAGCACCAACCAAGCTCAGGGAGGTGCAACGATTAGCTGGCCGAGTCGCAGCTCTCAGCCGGTTCATTAGTAAGTTGGGAGAGAAAGCCTTACCTTTCTACCAACTGATGAAGAAGGCAGACAAGTTCGAGTGGACACAAGAGGCGCAGGACGCGTTCGACCATCTCAAGAAAATACTGACAACCTCTCCAGTCCTCGTGGCACCACTGGAAAATGAGCCGCTGTACCTATACGTCTCAGCAACGAACAGGGTGGTAAGCACGGTGCTCGTAGTCGAACGTGAAGAAGAAGGGCACAGTCACCCGGTACAGAGGCCCGTCTACTACCTCAGCGAAGTACTCACCTTGTCCAAGCAGAACTACCCTCATTACCAGAAGCTGGCATACGGAGTCTTCATGACCTCCAGAAAGGTCGTCCACTACTTCTCCGAGCACCCGATCACGGTGGTAAGCTCCTCTGGACTAGCAGACATCCTCACAAATCAGCGCGCGACAGGACGAGTCGCCAAGTGGGTTGTCGAACTAGGACCATGGGGGTTGAAGTATGCTCACCCGAAGTCCATCAAGGCCCAAGTTCTCCCAGAATTCACAACCGAATGGATAGAAGCCCAGCTACCAAATGTCCCCGACCTGTCCAACGCATGGACAATGTACTTTGATGGCTCGAAGAAATTCAAGTCAGCCGGGGCAGGAGTCGTGCTCATCTCCCCCAAAGGCGACAAGCTTAAGTATGTCCTACAGATGGACTTCCCGAAGCCGTCCAACAACGAAGCCGAATACGAGGCCCTAATCCACGGCATGCGGATGGCCAAGAACTGCGGCGCCACGCACCTCATGATCTACGGCGACTCCTATCTGGTGGTACAACAAACCATGAAGTCCTGCGACGCCGTCGCTGACAACATGATCGCCTACAGAGACCTCTACAATCAGATGGAAGGGAACTTCGACGGCTGCGAGCTGCGCCACATTGGCCGTGAAAGCAACGAGGAAGCCGACGTCCTCGCTAACATGGGCTCAGACAGGGTGCCAGTCCCACCCGGCGTCTTCCTCGAGTGCATCACGCAGAGATCCATCAAGACTCAGAGTACAGCAAGCACAGCCACAACAAAGGGCGATGCCAACCCATCAAGCCAAGACAAGGTCCCCATGGAGGTCATGCTAGTCGAAGCCACATGGACAGGGCCATACCTGGCATACATATTACATCAGAAGCTGCCAGTAGACCCAGTCGAAGCAAAGCGCATCATCAGGCGCTCCAAAAGTTTCACCGTAATCAACGGAGAACTCTACAAAAGAAGCATCTCAGGAATCCTGCAAAGGTGCATAGATCCAGTCGACGGCCAAGCCATCTTACTCGACATACACGCGGGTATCTGCGGGCATCACGCCAGCAGTCGGGCACTGGTGGCCAAGGCGCTACGCGTCGGGTTCTACTGGCTGACAGCCATGCAGGACGCCGAGGAGCTGGTGAAGAAATGCACAGGGTGCCAGGAATTTGCCAACAAGCCACACGCCCCAGCGTCAGAACTCAAGACAATACCATTGGCCTGGCCCTTCGCCCAATGGGGTCTGGACATGGTAGGCCCGCTGAAGAAATCCTCACCCGGAGGTCACACTCACCTCCTGGTCGCAGTCGATAAGTTCACAAAGTGGATCGAAGCCGTGCCCATCACAAGTTCGACTGCATCCACAACAGTCAACTTCATCCGGTCAATCATCTTCAGGTTTGGGGTGCCAAACGAGATCATCACCGACAACGGCTCGAACTTCACAGCCGAAGAATTCAAAGACTTTTGCTCAGGGCAGGGGATCAAACTCAACTATGCGTCCGTCTCGCACCCGCAGTCCAACGGACAAGTGGAGAAAGCCAACGGCCTCGTCTGTAGCGGCATCAAGAAACGACTGCGCGTGCCTCTGAGACGCGCAGCGGGCGCATGGGTGGAAGAACTTCCATCGGTCCTCTGGAGTCTGCGAACAACGCCGAATAGATCCACCCAGTACACTCCATTCTTCATGGTGTACGGTGCAGAAGCGGTCCTCCCCTGCGACATCAAGTTCGACGCACCAAGAGTAGTCGCCTACGACGAGTCGGAAGCAGAGGAGGCACTCGAAGACAGCAGAGACACCCTAGACGAAGCGCGAGACATCGCCCTGGCACGATCAGCCGTGTACCAGCAGGACCTGCGCAATTATCACACTCGGAAGCTGCGACCAAGAGCGTTCGTTGCAGGCGACCTGGTTCTGCGACTCAAGCAAAAGAAGGTGCACAAGCTCGCCTCCCCATGGGAGGGCCCGTACATCATAACAGAAGCAATAGGCAATGGAGCTTACCGCCTAAAGGACTCGAAGACAGGAGCAGACTGCAGCAATCCATGGAACGTAGCACAACTCCGCCGGTTCTACGCCTAGTTCAAAACAGCCATTGTACAAAGAAAACCAGCGCGGCAGGTTTCAGACGCACTCTTTCCCTTACCAGGGTACCTGAGGGGACTGGAAGGGTTTTAATGAGGCGGCCTGTTCGCAAGAATCAATAAAGTGATTTGAAGAAATTCTGTCTCCTTTACCTGTCACTCAGAGGAAGATGAAAAATCCTAGGCCGCCACTCGAAACACTCGGGGGCTGCGCCGTACAGGTTGAAATAAAGCTTAGGCCGCTACTCGAACCACTCGGGGGCTGCGCCATACAAGCATGATCAAAAATCCTAGGTCGCCACCCGAACCACTCGGGGGCTGCGCCACACAGGTTGAAATAAAAGCTTAGGCCGCCACCCAACTCACTCGGGGGCTACGCCGTACAAGCGCAAAGTCAAAAAATCCTAGGCCGCCACCCGACCGACTCGGGGGCTGCGCCATACAGGTCAAGTTCAAAATCCTAGGGCGCCGCCCGCCACACACGGGGGCTGCGCCACACAGGTCACACTTGTAACCCTAGGCTACCACTCGACTTACTCGGGGGCTACGCCAAACATGACCTCCCAGGAAAATCCTCAGCCGCCACTCGAACCTACTCGGGGGCTGCGCTGCACAGGTCAAGTTCCAAATCCTAGGTCACCACCCGACATACTCGGGGGCTGCGCCAAACAGGTAACACTTGTAACCCTAGGCCGCCACTCGACCTACCCGGGGGCTGCGCCATACAGGTCTTCGCCAAAATCCTAGGCCACCACTCGAGCGACTCGGGGGCTGCGCCATACATGTCAAGTCGCAGAAATCCTAAGTCGCCACCTGATATAATCAGAGACTGCGGCATGCAGGTCACACTTGAGAAACCTAGGTCGCCGCCTAGCATTCTAGGCGACTGCGCCAAACAGGTCGCAAGCTCAAATCAAGCACTCGCTTTCGAGTAGAAAGATCAACTCTTACAATTCCAGAGTATTTCAATCGTCATACTTACACAGGCACATTTGCCACCCTATAGCTAACCCTGTACACCAGACAACAGCTACTCTACACTGCAGGTTCAGCCTTCGGTGCATCAAGGGGCCCTACAAGGCGCTCGCTCAAGTCCTGAACCTGCCGGATAATCCGACGCGCAGCCGCCAAGGTCTCGTCGAAGTCATCGTCACCCGGCAGGCCTTCAAGCACCCGCTCAAGCGGAAGATGTGGCTGGTGCATCCGGACGTATGCCAACGCAGCGTTCGCACCAGCCACAAGTTGGGCGTCGACGACCTCCTTCAACCCTTCGCCATCACGGAACCTCTCCAGCAAGGCAGACAACCCGTTCGGCTGCGCATTATGCGGGAAGTACACATGATTGATGTGCCAAAGTGTCTTCCGGCAGCTCTCCAGAAGAAAAGAAGCGCGCCATGTGCGATCAAGCATGGTGGCAAGGACGCGCCCCCTCGACCGGTTCACCCAGAACTGTCGAGCTTCGTAGGAGTCGCCGGACGCCTCTCGGGTGACTCGCTCCTCAACGCGAACCCGCTCAGCCTCCCAGTAAGAACGAGAAGGAAAGCCACAAAGGACGGCAGCCACCAAGAAGGACACATACCTTGCAGCTGCCGACTGATCAGGTCGATCTTCCCAAGCAAAAAGTCCTCACGTCGCGAGAACTCCGCCGTGGGATGCGACTGAGAACGATGTAGCAGCCGCTCCGTATTCTTCAGGGTCGCCTCAAGCTCCGCCACCTTGTTCTTCAAACACGTGATTATCCGCTGATCGTTGGCACTGCGGGGAAGAGCCGGCGCCGCCCGACGACGGCGAGCAACCGAAGAAGAAGCCGCGCCACTCGGCACGGCCACCGGAGAAGGCGGAGCATCATCGCGCGCAGCACTCTGCCAGGAACACGCAGAGTCAGTATAATCATGCGACTGCGAAGCACAGATCAACTCAGGAGAAATAAAGCCAGCAAAATCAAATATTGAAGACCAAAAGACCCGATAGGGCAATATTCATTACAAGCATGAAGTTCAAAATACAAATCGTGGCGACTGCCGCATTCCTACAACTACGCCTACTCTAAGGCCGCGGACTGCGACCGGGAACGGCCCTTCCGAGCAGTCGCCTTAGCAAGGGCCCTCTCGAAGAGTGCCACAAGCTGCGCAGCCAGCTGCGAGGCGCGCTCCTTCACGCCACTCAGCGACGCGGTCCGGCCATCGGGTTTGCGAGGAAAACCGCTGACGACCTTCTCGAAGTCACCTGGAACTTGGTGGCCTAATAGGAGCTGGAAGGTGAGCTCGAAGCCGCGTACCGTCTGCGACCGCGTGAAGTCGGCGATGGTGGTCGCGTCCTCAAACGGTGCAGCCAGGGCGTCCACGGTCGCTGGCGGCTGGTCACCCGGGAAGATGCTCTGGTGCACCACGGCCAGAGCTCCAGTCGACTTCTGCAACGCGGCCGAAGACTTCTTCAGCGCGTCCGAAGCATAGGTGCATACCCGGCCGAGGAAGCCGGTCGCCAGGTCAACCGTGTCACTCGACGCATCTTCTGGAGGAGCTCCACCGCAAGTCTCTGCGCAAAAGCTCAAAGTCAGGATAAGAAAAAGACACAAAGACTCGGTAGGCGTCAAGCCGAAACTCACCCCCAAGTACACCGGCGAGCGAAAGGAGACGACCAACTTGAGCTTTCTCCTTGGCGACCCGCGCCAGCTCCCGCTCTCGAGACTCGTGAAGAGCCTTCTCAAGCTCATCAACCCGCCCAGTAGCCTGGTCCAGCGAGGCACGCAGTTGGTCCCTCTCTTTCTCCAGGCGAACATAAGCTGCGGCTGCGTCGAGCTGTTGGCGATAGTAAGGCTGAAACAAAAGCCAGATGTCAATAAATATGCGGGCGACTATACTAGTCACCCACACCTTCGGGGGCTACTCCCATCGGGAGCGCTGATCGCGCACCCGATGAAAAGTCAAAGAACACAAGAAGAAGCATGCAAGACTTACGTGGTCCAGGAGTTCAAGGTCTTCTGCAGTCGAAGGAAGCACGCGGCTAGAAGATGCAATACCGGCAGGCTCAGCATGCACCTTCTCCACCACCACTGGCGCCCCCAAACCAGCCGAAGGGGCGGATGTGAGCTCCACGTCCCGAAGGGGGGAGCTAACATCGTCCGAACGATGGCTGCAGCAAAACCAAGAACACCAGTCGAATCAAAAAACGTCCAAACTGCAAAGTACAACTAGATGGACACATTACAAAGGAACTCACCTGGGGGTGCCGGCGTCGTCGTAACTCTCCAGGGAAGGCGAAGGCATCCGCGCGAACGAGCGTGGCGCCGCGGAGCTGACTGGGGGAACGTTCAGAGGTTCCTCCCAGCCACCCGAAGACCGAGCACCCGGAGACGTCACGGCGACCTCCTCCCCAGCAGCGTCCACGCCCCGGGCAGGTGACGACGCAGTGGCAGACTCGCCGCGACTCGGAAGCTTCCGCTTCTTCCTCGCGGGTTCCTCCACCTCATCTTCCTCCTCTACCTCGTCGCGGGGAGAATGCGCGGAGGGAATCTCTTCGTCCTCGTCATCCTCTTCGACAAACCTCGACTCATCGTCGGGTCCGTTCTCAGGGAGGGGAGGACAGCTGATGAAAAGATCTCGGCCCTGAAGCAAATAGACACAAGTCGAATAAAAAAGAAAGGTAGACTCAAGTCGAACAAGGGCAGAGAGAAGACAGTAAAAGACTTACCTCAGGAACGGGGTTCGAGGCCCCGTAAGGAGAAATTGGGCACTTGACGTTGCACGTGTCCGCGGCTCGGAGGTTGGTGATGGACCTGACGCTGGCTTCCACCTCCTCGTCCTCCAGCGGCTTGGCGCTGACGCCTTCGGCGGCCCACATCGGGTGAGGCCGGGCGCTGAGCGGCTGCACCCGAAGACGGAAGAAGGTGGCCATCAGAAGGACGCCACCCGCATCGCGCCCAAGGGTCTGAGTCAGCTCGTGCAGCAGGCCCAGCAGGGGCCGCACAACCTCCTTCTCCACGGCAGACAGCGGGTGCGCCCAGGCGCCGGTCTTCCGCAGTCCACGCTTGCTGTCGAACGCGTCCAGACCGTCGTCGTTCGACTGGACGTAGAACCATCTCCGGCGCCACCCTTGGACGGAGTCGGACTTCTTCATCTGAAAGTACGCGGTGTCACCGCGCACCTGGATTCCGAAGCCGCCCACTGGGAAGGTCAGCCCACTCTTCCCCACGTTCTTGCGAACGAGGAAGAGCGACTTCCACAATGCGCAGTGGGGCGCGACACCCAAGAAGCACTCGCATAGCACGATGAAGCCCGCGATGCTCAAGACGCCATTGGGGGTCAGATCGTGGATCTGAACCCCATAGGCATACAGGAGACCGCGCACGAAATCGTGCATGGGGAACCCGAAGCCCCGCGGAATGAAGTCTGCGAAGCAAACACGTTCCCCATCGCGGGGAGTGGGGAAGACTTCCTTGCCAGGGACTCGTACCTGGACTTGGTCGGCAGGTGGCAGCAGGCCCTGCGCGCGGAGCAGCTCCACATCGGTCTTCTTCATCGAGGACCTCTGCCAATCGCCTTCGGGTTTCTTCATCACCCCGGCGTCGTCAGCGGCGGCGGAGGAGCCAGCGGCGCTCTTCGACTTGCCCATCGCCTAGGTCGCAAGGTGCGTGGACGGACTGCTTGGAGCTCGGGATGGCGGCGGAAATGGCAGAGCGCAAGAGGAGAAGAAAGGCAAGAATCGATTGGAGAAGATGACATCCCAAACGCCAAGGCGCAGTACTTATGCCTCGAGGATCGGCATCTCAACCGTCCATCAAGCAAAGGGCTCCGAGCGAGAGCATCCAGCCGTCCACGTGTCGCACGGAGAAACCAACCGTCGCCGCCAACTTCCTCCACTACGCACGAGAACCGAGGCATCATCATCGTGCCGCGCAAATTTCGCGCCCACTGCGGAGACGTGACAACTGCAGACCGTGGTCAGCTCTGACAGCGGGGCCCGCCACGTCACGTCCCATCGGGCGCAGAGGCGTGCAACGAATCGTCATCGATGACGTCACCAAGCCAACGGCTCCAAAATCAACCGAAGAAACTCGAAGAAGTTATTCGAGTGGTAGGCTTCGCAGCTGAAATCAGCAAGGTAGGATCAGCCAATGATCCGAGCACCCGAAGAAACCGTTCGAGTGGCAATGCAGTAAGCTCGAGCAGCCGAATCCATCCAACAAGTAAGCCAAAACAGGCTGAGTAGAAGCAAACTTCACAAGAAGATGAAGACAAAGTAATTCGACTGCACAGATTACTCCCATCGGGAGTGGCTGGTTCGACTGAAGAAATTCGAGTTCAAGCTCAAGATCAAGCAATCCAACGGCGCGTCCAGGAGGAAGGAGTCCTTTGTCCGACTCTACGCTTCGGCCAAGCACTCGGGGGCTACTGACGTGGGGCTACCTTGCGGGTAGCCCACGATGATGCTACCTGGGCCGCGCCAAGGATGGAAAGGCCCGCGGAAGGCCCACTCGGGGTACCTCGTATCCTAGTCCAACTCGGTTAGGTCTTGTAACCTACCGTATCTGTACCAACCACCCGAGACCTGGCTACCTATAAAGCCAGGAGGGTTGCCCGTCCTAGGGGACACGCTCAGAACCACTACGACAAACCCTAGCGAGATCGCAATCTCGCCATTGTAATCGCTACTCGCATCAATAATCAAACAAGCAGGAGTAGGGTGTTACCCTCCGGGAGCCTGAACCTGGGTAAAACCTCGCTTGTCAGCCGTCGTGATCACCTTGCACTCATCTCTCTCCCCATCAATCAACCCGGGGTGCGCAACCCTGTGACTTGTCGAGTTAACACCTCGTCATTGCAATAAGATCGTATTACGATGTTTGTCATTTGCAATAAATAAGTAATATGATAGCTTATTCCTTATACCGTGAGACCGTACTTATTGCTACTTCGTAGGGGTACTTTGAGAGCATCAAACGTTGTGTCTTATATAGCATGACAATAACGGTGTCCATCTTGGGTATCCTAAAAGAGTATGTTGAGACGTAAGGATCAAGAGCGGGATTTGTTCATTCTTGTAATGGAAAGATACTCTGGTCCCACTCGGTGAGATTGCACCTATATAGCTGCGCAGCTTATGACTAGGTCATGGAGATGCAATATCACAGGCGAGTTAATAACCTTTGTCGGTAACGAGATACAACAGGGCATCGGATGTCTGCGATCATATCTCGGACAAGATAGTATCGAAGATGCAAAGGGAATGAATATCATGTTTATGGTTCCACGATGATATTCGTAGAATGCATAGGGACCGTCATATGCATCCAGGTATCCCTAGCGGTCATTGGCGAGCGAAGGGTCGTCTGGAGTGTTCTCGAACCGTAGTGTAACAAGTTTAAGGTCTTAACGACACCTGGAGAAGGTTCTGGAATATTATAGGATTTTATTGGAGAGAGAGAAATTATCCGGAAAGAGTTCCGATGGTCCGGAAAGAGTTTCGGGAAGGTCTGGAATGGTTCCGGGAATGTCCGAAAGATGTTCGGGTGGTCCGGAAAATGTTTCGGGGTCACGGGAGGTTAAATAATATATAAATATATTAATTATGAACTAATTATATTTTATATTAATTTAATATTAATTAAAAAGGAGAAAAAGGAGCATCCCACCTAAATGGGCCAGAAGGCCCAAGATGGGGGAGCCGCATAAACTAGGAGGGGAGGGGGCCCATGGCTGGTTCGGCCATAGCATGGTCGGCCGAACCCCCCTCCCCTCTCCTTTGTTTAATCCCACATGGGGGAGCTAGGGAGTTTGCACACCCCCTCCCCCTTTATATAGCAAGGCATATTAATTGGATTAATTATAAAAAAACACAACAAATATTGTAGCAGGCCGGCCGAGCTGTTTCTCCGCCCGTTTTGCCTCCTCTCTCCACCAAAGCTATACCGCCGGGCATCGTTGCCCTGCGGGATTCCAGAAAAGTTCTACCCCTGCGATCTCAGCTGGATCTGAGTGACCGGGGGTTGTTGTTAAGCTCCGTATGCTTGCGAGTGCTCGGAGGCGCCACATTTGAGGAGCCTGGGCGACGTCGTCTCGCCCACACAGCAGCCCTGCCGCTGCCCCTGCCGCCGGCGCACCCCCCAGCCGTCGGCGCCACGCCATCTTCAGCCCGACGCCCGTTGACGCAGGTCATTGTCGACATCCCGGCGTCATCGTCTACATCATCGCGGCAAGTTATTCGCGACCTTGAGGTCGGCTACATGCGACTTCATCATCAACGCTTGTGCGGAAGCGTAATCCCCGCTATCGGTCTACATGGAGGTAATGTGACCCGTTCCGCCACTGTTATCGCATGTACTAGATAGATAGATCCTGTCTAGTTAGGGCGTTCTTACGCTAGAAAAATTATTGTTTTCTTCACCGGAACTCCTTCACTATCTTACTACTAGTGTGCTTGGAAGGGAAAACACTAGCAATGTTTCTAACTTGCAACTTGCGTTTCTTACGGGCGCCCTTAAGGGTGAATTCTCGTATAACCTTGGCTCTTTGATTGCTCGCCGTTTAGTGGCTAGAGGCCCCATCTTTGAAGGCATTATTGCTTTACGTATTGCTGAAATTTTGGTGCTGCCCATTGATCCTAATGATGTATCACTTCAACCATGTTATCTTGGCCTTTCTGCAATGAAAGACCATAAATTTGTTACGAACAACTCCACTTTAGAGAACATTGTGTTTAGGGTCGTTTGGGCTGACGATCGTGAAAAGGAAGTCTCCTGCCACAACCTTCTTTGTTTAGTCTTGACAGGAGACCGTGGTCGTACGCGCTGGTAGAGCTAGAGTAGCAGCTGAGCGTACTTGGTTTTCACCAGACGCATCGCAGGCAGGAGCCACCGTCGGAAGATTACAGTGGATACCACGCCGGCGCATCCTCGAACTCATATTACGGGGAAATCTCTTCGACATACCCCGCAACTTCGACGAATGGGCACGTTGGCCTTGAGCTCAGCTTAGGCCAAAAGCCTAAGCTTGGGGGGAGGTATACCGATGCACACTCATATTCATATCATATCATTTGGTACTTTGTATATCCATGTTTCGTTTTAGTTTTCTTTCTTTCGTTCATTTGTTTATGTTTTGTTTGCTTTCCATAAACCCAAAATACCAAAAAGATTTTTTTTTTCTCTTGATGGTTTGTTTTAGTATCTAGTATTAGTATGCTTAGTATTTATTTCAGTTCAACATGCAAAAAACACAAAAATATTTTGCTTTGTTGTGTGCTGTTTTGCGCAGGGACAGATTTCTGCTGTCCACCGTAAAATTCATACCTCTTCACAGGAATGCTGGAATGATCTGCAATTTCGTGTGCATATTCCTGGGATGTGTACGCAACTTTCATTAGTTTTGAGTTTTCTGATCTGGGCATGTTAAGGCCCTCTAAAAAATTCGTCTTTGCTAGTTGTTCTGTTTTTCGTTTCCAAATCCGAAAACCCAAAAACATTTACTGTGTCTCTTTGCTTTTGTATAGTTTGTTTCAGAGGTCATTATCTTCAATTACTTCATGGATCTTGGTTATTATCTCATGTCTTTCAAGCACACAAGTGATAAGTCAATTGTGATGATCTATGACAATTTCGAGTTAGGTAAGAGACTGGTAATGAACTCTATTTGTTTCTTATTTTTGTACATATACTCATTCATGTGAGAATGCTTAGATGGTTTGCATAAGATATATGTCGATTGGTGGATGCTTAGTAGTTCGTGTTCTCTTATGACCGTTTCCAATTTATTTATGATGGATATCATGTCTCTTTGGATATTCGCTTGCATTGTTTTGCTCATGACACTGTGCTATCCTCCTCTGAATAATTCATTTGAATTGACTTGGCACATGCTTACATATGTTATGACTGAAAACAAAAAGTCAATTAAGACTTGATGACATATTTTGACTCAGAGTTCTTGTATCTTTATTATGCCTTCGTTAATTCTATTTCGACGCAAGCATGATTATGACGGTTATTGCTCTCTTGAATTGTCGCTTCCCATCTTTTGCTAGCCTCCACTTGTACTAAGCTGAGAAAATGCTTGAGCTTTCAAATTCCTGAAAACCAAGTTATTCCAAAGAGTCCACCATAAATACCTATACATGGCAATTTCAAAACATTCAAGTAAATTTGCATGTACTACCTACAAAACCTTCAAACACTTCTCAATTTGTGCCACTGTTTTGAGCTCATGAGGAAGTGGTAGTTGGTCTTGTTATCTTCCATGCTAATTGAGTAATTGACTTGCATGCTACATCTGCTCGTCACTAATTTTGTAAAGAGCTGGTTAGACCATTGTAATACTAAAAAGGATTTGAGAAAATAAAAATAGACAATCCTCCATAGTTTGAGATTGTTTGGTGGGCACCCGAGGATTCGATTAGCCATGGTATTGTTAGCAAGGTGGGGAGGAGTGTCAAGCTATCAAAATATATGAATATAAAGATGCATATTGCAAGTGCTTTGTTTTAAAAATAATTGGAACCGCTCTCAACTTGCTTAGTATGGAAGATAACGAGAACTCTATTGCCATTCGTTGACCTAACAACCACCACTCAAAAATAATTTTAGCTCTATTTTCAAAATGATAAGAAGCTCTAGCACATGCTGAATCCCTACATCACTCAATCAAGGGCATATCTTTTACTTTATTGTTGAGTCTCCATCCTTCTTTGAGCACCTTCTCAAGAGCATAATTGTCATTCTTAGTGTAATGTGCTTGTCCCTTAATATGTTAACCGCGGTGTAATCTAGATGCTTTTATCTTTGACATCTTTATCTCTAGTCTTCCCTGAAACTCAGAGGTGTCTGGGCATTTATGTTTTGATGTTACATTCGGGCTAGCGAGATACCACTTTATCATACTTCTTATGATCATTGCAATCATGTGAATTGATATGTTTCATGTTATTTATTATCGATATAATTGGTATCTTTTCATGGTTTACATAACTATTAGGTGACACCGTTTATATATGCCTTGTTATGAATAGTCTAAGCATTTGTCCTCATAATGAGAATATTTACATCACATGAGCAAATGAGTTCGTGAAAGTTCTTTTATCGCACTCAGTTGTTAACTGAATTGCTTGAGGACAAGCAATAAGCTAAGCTTGGGGGGAGTTGATACGTCCAAAACGTATCTACTTTCCCAAACACTTTTGCTATTGTTTTACATCTAATTTGTGTGTTTTGGATGCAACTAACGCGGACTAACGCTGTTTTCAGCACAATTACCCTGGTGTCTTCTTTTTGTGCAGAAATATCAATTTCGGAGAAAAAGCCCGAAAGTCAAACAGAAGTCATTTTCTATCCGAGGAGGACCAGGAACCACGAAGACCAAACGGAGGAGAGGCCCGAGGGGCCCTCACCACCGTGCGGCACGGGGGCCCACCTAGCCGCGCCAGGAGGAGGTGAGGAGGCCACCTCGGCCACTCCCTCGCGACCCCCTCGCGGCTATAAGTCCCTCCTGACCTAAAAACGCACGGGGGATAGACACTTTTTCAGAGAACACACCCGTACGCCGCCGCCATCGCGAACCCTAGTTCGGGGACCAGAAGTCTCTGTTCTGGCACCCTACCGGGACATGGAATCGAAGGGGATCATCTCCATAGTCATCTCCACCGCCTCTCCATCAACCATCCATGTTTCCCCCGTCCCTGAGTGAGTAATTCACCGCTGTAGGTTTGAGGGGATGGTAGGGATTGGATGAGATCAATCATGTAATAGCTGTAAGATTGTTAGGGCATAGTGCCTAATATCCGTTATCGGTGTTTTACGTCATTGTTGCAACTTGTTATGCTTAATGCTTGACACTAGGGCCCGAGTGCCAAGATTTCAGATCTGAACATGTTATTGAATTATGATGATAATTATTGTTTTGGATCATATCTATGAGTTGTATACACATATTATTGTCCGGAACCGATGGCCCCAAAGTGACATCAATTGGGATAACCGGATGGAATGGCTATGATGTGAGGATCACATGTATTCACGGAGTTTTAATGCTTTGCTCTGGTACTTTATTAAAAGGAGTAGCTTAATTGCCAGTAGTTTCCCTAGAGGCCCCGCTGCAAACGGGCTGGCAGGACAAAAGATGATGTGCAAGTTTCTCATTGCAAGCACGCACAACTAAATTGGAATATATGCTTATGATTAGTTTATGCTTGAATGCTTTATATTATTTATCTGTAAATGCCTATTCTATGTTATTACATGAATTATCTTGTCCATGCACCGCCCGTACATCCGTCCCTGTGCCTACATTATTTTAATCCTGCTGTCTACTTCAATCACAATCGTTGTCTTAATTCTCCTGTTACTGTTATTTCACTACTGTCTCTGCTATAAAACTTTTGCTACCGATAATCTTCCTCGAGCAATTCTATTTACAGGTGCAGCTGATCTGACAAATCATCTATTAAAGCTTACAAATATTCTTTGACTCTCCTTGTGTCGAATCAATAAATTTGGGTTTTACTTCACTCGAAGACTGTTACGATCCCCTATACTTGTGGGTCATCAGAGCCCCTCCATCTCGTCGTCGCAGATGTCGGCGCTCTAGGCATGAAGGAGGCGGGATGTAGAGATTGGTTTGTGTGCGTCGCCACCACTGTCCCCGTTGCCCCTAAACACGAGAGTTGTGGGAGGGATGCGTTGTGATTCGGTGGAGTTTGCCGGGAGCCTGGCCATGGAGGAGAGGCTCGGGGGAGAGGGAGGCGGACCGGGGCAGGGCAGCGGCTGCCAGAAAGAAACCCTAGGGAGGTCGTGGCTGGGAGAGAGAGGAGACGAGGGGTGTTTTTTTCCTACTTTGGTGTGTTGTTGTATCTGCGGTGGTCCACACGCTCAGGGAAGAAAATTTGGACAGGTATCGTGGATGGCCTCAGGAGCCGCGACCAGCACCGGCATTAAGTCTATAGAGAATTACAAAAAAAATGTGTTTATAGAAATTAGATATTTGTAAGCACAATAAATTATTGCCATAAATTTATTTGTAATAAAAATCCCCACATACTGCAACAAGAAAATACAAGCGCCGGTAACTTAGCAAAACATTTGTAGCCAAGTATATTTCATACATAAAAAAGTCAAAACACACTATATGGGCCGGCCAGAAAAACTAGCAGCCCAGCTAACTTAGCGCGCGCGACCAGAAAAACTAGTAGCCATACTTGAGCGCGTGGTCCGAGAGGCCCAACTACTTAGCGCCCCCGCGGATGAGGCGACCTACACGAGGGCGCGTTATGCCACCCTAAACGAATCGTTTTCCTTTAACAAGTGCACTTGTAAGCCTAATCTCTGAAAATGCAGTCACCTCACCTTATAAAGTATAGATATGTGTATCTAGTTAGCTTTACCCTGTTTGTGCATGACTCGTTTGTTTGCGTTTTTAACCGACGAGTATCCTCTTGTATATGTACTTGTTTAACTAAACCTTACTCAAGTAATCAGTTTCTTGTTCACAACATAACCTTGTAAGTTTGCAGTTTTAGAGTGGGAACCAATGCTTTAGTTAGGCGGGAAAAATATTGCACTTTAAACCATAAGAACGAACGGTGAAATTGGGATCTTGTATACTTACCATGGGCGATATAATTTTTTCTCTCTCGTTACAATCCACGGGGCGTGCCATTGATTAATAGGAAACTGAAGGACGCAACGATGCCTTCTAATTAAGAAAAATCTGATTCCTCGAAGAAAGATGACTAAATTTTTTTGTTACATTTTTAGAAATTGTTCGTTATTTATAACCGTTATACAACGCACATGTATTGTGCTAGTGTAAGATAAGTGTGGAGGCATTTAACTCTGCAAAGTCACAGAATTATCCTTTAGGTGTGCAAAATCACAGAAATATCCTTTCTGTGTGCAAAGTAACAAAACCGTGAGCAAACACCAACCGGAGCTTGACGGTGCCGCCCGCCCGATCATACATAGCACGAGTCCTGATCCTGACCGTCCACTCCAAGGTCTGGGGTTCTTCCTCTCCTCTCTTTTTCCCCCTTGTGTGCACAACCCTCGACTCCTACAGATTCCAAAGGCGCAGGCGAGAATCGAGATGGCTTCTCCTGACGCGGCGGCGGCACCGCCAACGGAGCCCGAAAGGTGGAGGGACCTGGACATGCTCCTCTCCCGTCCCGGCAACCTCGTCCACTCCACCTTCGACCCCAGCCCCGGGGTGAGCCGCCGCCGCCGCCACATCCGCGTTTTTGGGTTCCTCTCCTTGCGATTTCTCGCCCTTCCCATCTGAACCATCTCGCCTCATCGTGCTTGCAGCTTCGGGACCTTATTGGGAGCTGCGTCGAGGTGCTGGTGGTGGGGGCGGGCGGCCTCGGGTGCGAGCTCCTCAAGGACCTCGCCCTCTCCGGCTTCAAGAGCCTGCACGTCATCGACATGGACACCATCGACGTCTCCAACCTCAACCGCCAGTTCCTCTTCAGGTCCTTTTCCACACTTGGCATTGTGATTACATATGTCCTTGCGCGGTTAGATCGTTACTTTCTTAGCGAGCCGCGACAGAAAATAGGGTTTATGCAGTGAAGTGGTGTTGACATTTGCTGCTTTATTCACATGCCGAGCGCTAGACTTAAGGTTGTTTGGTCTAGGGAAGATATTTCTCACTTAATGTATGTACTGGAGAATGGATAAACAGAAGAAGGATGGTTCTGTAAAATGAATTTGGGTTCAATTGTCTGCAAGTTCTGCGGGACCTAAACTCAGTGCTAAACTCAGTGGCGGACCCAGGAACTTGTCGAAGCCTGGGCGAGCCACACGGCAACTATATTATTATTTTTGGACAAATATAAGCATTATACAGAGCAATTTTTTTTATCCCAATAGTTTGAACATGTAAATACGAATACAATATATTAGATGTTCAAACACATTCAAATGTTAACAAGTTAACAACACATTCGAATGATTTATAAGTTCACAACACATTCAAAAGTTCACATGCGCTAATATTATATATAGAACTCCCAAAAGGCTAATGAAACTCCAACGGTCGACGACACATTCAAAAAAGACTCTACAAGATAAGAAAGGAAGATGGATTAGTAAATCAAATGTCCATACATTCAAAATATATTCATATTAATTCATGAGGTAACGAAATATACCTAGATAGTACCAAACTACCAATGATGTGCTAATTAGCCCTAGGCTTACGAGGTAAATGTTTCCTCCTGCTGCTGCTGGGCATGGCCGCTGCTGCTGCCCGGGACGCCCAGCGCCACTACCGCCCAGGACGCCCAATGCCACTGCCACCCCATGGATCTGAAGGTTCCACTCTGCCTCCTGGATCTCCCTCCATGATCTGCCACCGTTAGAGGCTAAGTGGGGTTGGCGAAATTGCAGCAGCTCCAGCCTGGACGGGCAAGGGTTTCGTGAAGCTTTCCTGGGCACGGTTGGGGAAGAGGATGGAGAGGAAACGAGAGGATCAAGTCGATGCAGCTAGCTACGCTGGTGCCTGGCCCTTTCCACTGACGAGTTGTGAGGCACGGCCCCAAACCAAACTGCCCAAGCCATCCCGTTAAGGCCCACCAAGCCTACTGTTTTGCCCCTGCCTTTGATGCGTTTTGGTTGCTAATTTGATCGATCACACGAGGCTGGCGCGAGTGAAGCCTGGGCGAGCGCCGGGTAGCAGGGGTGCTGCGTCTGCCGATGCCTAAACTATGAAAGTGAGGAACGGTAGAGAGGATTTTGGGTTAACATGTACACTGTTATCCTATATGATGTCAACAATATATAAGAATTTGGATATTATATGTGCATGGGTTATTAGATAACTACAAGAAGTCTAATCTGAGTTTCAGTAGCAATCTCCACTTCTCATGGTCAAGTATGGCATACTCTATCTTGTGTGTAGAATCCCTTCCAGATACTGGGTATTTTGCTAACTGTTCTTTTTAACCAAGTCGCAGACAGCAAAACAAATATACTACTGTGTCCATAAACATGCGAGAATTAAACACTGGAGCAATCATCAAATAGACACCTTGTCTAACCTCAGTATGATTACCAAATCAGAGATTTTTCACAGCAGATTTAAACATAAACACGGTACTGCACAACAATGGGAAACCAAGGCTTACCAAAGTCTCACTTTATTTTGGTATTAACTGTATATTTTTTCAGAGTTTGCATGTTTGATTTATGCTTTCTGTAACTTATCATCTCACTGAGCAAGTGAGCATTCCATATGATTTTGTACAGGATTCAGGATGTTGGGAAACCCAAGGCTGAAGTAGCCGCAAAGAGGGTTATGGAGCGAGTTAGTGGAGTGAACATTGTGCCCCATTTTTGTAGGATTGAAGATAAAGAGCTAGAGTTCTATAAGCAGTTCCAAATAATTGTCCTTGGTCTGGATTCAATTGAAGCTCGAAGTTATATCAATTCTGTGGCTTGTGGTTTCTTAGGTATATACTTCTATAGCGTTTTTCATGTAGCCCTAGTCTATGACTTAGAAAGAAAGCTTAGACGATCTTGGGTCTAGTACATGTTTTTTTAGATGTCTAGTACATGTTCATCTATTTCTTGTCTTGTATATATTCAAACTTGAAATTTGTAAGTGAACTGTTAGACTACACATATGGAAACCATAGTTTGAGAATCAAGAAGGTTTGACCCCCAAAAGTGCTAGAGATAATGGAATTCAGTACTCTTCAATGTGAATTTGCACATAAAATCAAGGTTCTCTAATTTACTGCAGATAGTATTTGCCCATTTATTAACCTTCATAGTGCAGTTTGATTATGTTTCCACTTCCCAAACGATCAGAGTTTAGTAAGTTTACACCATCAAACTCAAAATATCTTCACTGGTGTACTGATGCCATGGGAATTGCAGAGTATGACACGGATGACAAACCGGTCCAGGAGACAGTTAAACCTATGGTAGATGGTGGAACCGAAGGTTTCAAAGGTCATGCTAGAGTCATTATACCAGGGACAACACCTTGTTTCGAGTGCAACATATGGCTTTTCCCTCCCCAGGTCAAGTTTCCCTTATGTACCCTCGCCGAGACTCCGAGAACTGCAGCTCATTGCATTGAGTATGCTCATTTGATCAAATGGGACGAGGTATAGTTCTTACCTCCGTAAATTTCTCTTTTATCTATCTATTTATTTATTTTTGTACTAATTAAATTCACTCTTGTAGATTCACAGTGGAAAACCTTTTGATGCTGATGATGCCGAACATATGCAGTGGATTTATTCCGAGGTTTGCTATACTGTGATGACACGTAAATCAGTCAGTACCATCCTTTTTTTGTCTAACCTTTTGCCATTTGTTATAACTGTACAGGCTTTAAAGAGAGCAGAACTTTTTGGTATTTCCGGAGTTACATATTCTTTGACTCAGGTCTGTTCTCTTCTCCGTTTATCCTCCAGGCCTAAGATGCAACTTTATTTCTTGTCTATCCCAGAGTTTAATACTTCTCCTCTATTGTGAGCTGTGCTTGGTATACCCTCATTAAGAATTTATTCTATCATAAAATATATATTCTTAACAGAATCATACTATTTTGTATTTTAAACAAATCCAACCTTATTATGTTAGCTTCATGTTTAAAGGGGACCAGCAATATGGTGCTGGCCGCTGGGCAAGTGAAATTTCAACTGATGGATTGCAGAAATTTCGTGAATGGGTTTGGATGGCCTTGCAGCTCAAATTCAAAACCTGCCATATGTAGTTCTAGCCCTGTCTGGATTATCTCGTTTCTCTAGCTGTCTGGTGTACCCCAATAGTAGGGTTTTATTGTGCGACCAGATTTTCTGGTATATACGTTTGTACTGCTGGATTAGGAATTTTAAGATGTGTGCAGCTTTGATATGGGCAAGCTGGCACTGCGTAGGAGTAACTCATTATCCCCTTTAATTGTGCAAGTTCCAGATGACAATTGTCGTAATTCTTTTATGTGGGTTAGACCTATAGCTTGTTTAAGTTTTGTTTAATCATGCACATATTTAAATTCAGCATCCTTACAATGTGGTAACACACTACCTGCATAGGATTTGTTAATGAATATATATTCTTATTCACATAATAATCTCTGGTTCTCTCTTTTTGTTTGTACACATGTGCTGCTCTTTTGCGTTGTGCTAAAAAACTGACCCTCTAACCAACCATAAGAACATGATTTAGCTGTCAGTATCCTTAAGGTTGAGATGTTTCTTCCATTTTGCTGGTGCTTTGGTCTTGTACTCTTATTATAGCCACCTACAACATATGGGTTTCTTTTTGCGAAGAAATTAAAAAAAGGATTATTGGCTAACTACTTTGAATTCTCAGTTATTTGGATGACTAAGCATGATTTATTATTTTTTCACCTGTATATAAATATTTGAATCAAGAAGCATATAGTGTAATTTAAGAGGGCATGAATGCATGACATGTGTATTCCTGATTACAGGGTGTTGTCAAGAATATAATCCCAGCCATCGCTTCAACAAATGCAATTATTTCTGCTGCTTGTGCATTGGAAGCTTTGAAGCTCGTCTCTGGCTGCAGCAGAAGTGTGTCAAATTATCTCACGTAAGTTTCGTTGCTTCATGCCTCATTCTATGTATGTTACTAAAATAGTCGCTATCACCAAAAGTGTAAGAACGAAGGTGATATTCAGTGAGTAAAATATATTTCCGTCTGATATATTAGCCAAGTCTGTTACCATATGAATGCAAAATATATTTATGCCAAAACTCCTGCAGTTTTGGCGTGACCATGCAGGAATGCAGTGATTTAGTCAGAAATGCATAGCATGACGTTTTTAAAAATTGTCACATGATTAAGCATTTCTTGAATTGGTCGTTGATATTTAGGTGACAGACAAATATTATTTTCATTCCAAAGTATGAGTGAAAAATCAACGGATAACATAATTTATTTAACTTAAATCTGATTTGCCAAACAGGATAGACTATTCACAAACTTTTTTTCACAAAAACTTAAATTAGCACAGCAGAACACAGCAACTGCAAACTGAGGCAGTCTCCACCAATTTTATAACCATATCTGAAGTAGATGCATTTCTTGACCGGTAAAAAACATAACACATGACCAATTTCAAGAGTCTAACAATTATATTATGTTATCGTGCAGGTACAATGGCCTTGAAGGAACTCATATTAAAGTAACAGAGTTTGTTAGAGACACAGATTGCCTTGTATGTGGACCTGGTACCCTTATTGAGCTGGACACGTCATCAACACTTTCGGAGGTCAGCAACACACTCAAACTTGACATTTCTATTTAGTGAGTTGTTATATTTCTGAACAAGAGAAAGCTGAAAAACGAACACTGTCTTATGACACGAAGACTAAAGGCATCCACACACATCTAAGAAGCTGTACTGTTCTGCATACATAACCTGTGAGCCTGTTGATTTCTGAATCTTTTCCATTCATGGACAGTTCATCAAGACGCTTGAGGAGCACCCTAAACTGCTGATGTCAAAAGCTAGCGTGACACACGAAGGCAATAATCTATACATGCAGGCACCAGAAGTGCTCGAGCAGATGACACGGCAAAACCTGTGCGTTCCCATGTTTGAGCTCCTTAAAGAAACCCCATTTACGACTGTGCATGTTACTGGTATGGCGGAGAGCAACAGAAAGAAAGTTTCATCGCTGAGGAAGCTGCGTGTCGCCTTCAAGGGCGTTGAGGAAGCTTCCAAAATGGATACAACCGAGAACTCGTGATATCAGTGTTGCTGCTGCAATGCCTTCTGAGGAGCATGCTATTAACCTCCCATTTCATTGAGAGAGTAGTGTATTTTGAAGCAGACGGAGCTGAAATGGGGATCAAAATGGGGCTCACGGTCTCTTGGGGATCAACTTGAGTATGTTTTGGCAAAACTGAGTCATCTATGTAGCTTAATGGCTTATATCTTATGTCTGACTGCTCATGCTATTTCATCAATTGTGGTTCCTTCAAAGACGCCATAATGTTACCGAAAAGATAATTTAGTTTCTGCTGTAATACTTAGGATAGTTGAATGCGAAAAAGGTATAAAGTCTTCGTAAAATAGTTCTCACTTCCTGATGGAACCTAGAGAAATCCTGCATTTGAAACATTCACTTCATTTGGTGTGTAATTGTTTCAATTTTGTTGGCATAGAGTTGTGTCGACAAGCATAATCTGGTAACGTCATTGGTGTTTGATGGGTAAAATCACTGTCAATGGAGTAACAAACTACTGATCTTGATTGATCGGTGCAAAAAAGACTGTTCAGTTTCGTCATAAATAGTTTAATTCTGCATTTCGAAACATGCCCTTCCCTCAGTGCGTCATCATTTCAGTTTTATTGCTAAGAATTTTGTCAAGATGCGTAATCTAGTAAATTCTTTGGTATCTCTATATAGAAGGGACTTTCATTGGTCTATGATGTGTTGAACCATTGTCAACGAAACGCCAACTGGTCTGGTTGGTAGATCAAGCTCCGTGCGGAGATTTGAGATCTATGACGTCACCTCTTTTCTTTTGAGGATCTCCACCTACTACGTACTCTGACCTAGTCAAGCCTGATTTTGTGTAATTGATAGGCAGGCTCCACATCTCGTGAACCCCATGTGTCAATGACTCAAAGTTAAAAGTTAGATGTGTAAAGTTAGAGAATCCGTGGCCGTGTCAATGGTACCCACAAAAGTTTTGAGGTACTAATAACCTATACATTCTTAGACACCTAATGAATTGACAACATGGAAAAGTCATTGAAGACTGACAAGCACCTAAAGAAAAAGAAAAGAGAGGCGTCAGGCCGACCCTTTTCATGTAGCACAAACGGACATCTTATTAATAGAGAAAGTGACTTTTGGAATGCGCTTTGCCGACATCATCCGTGAAAAATTGATCTATATATAGGTTGTGTCGCGTATTTGACTGAATCAACAAGTCTTTGCAGTACAGCAAAATTGCTTTGTGTACAAGGATCAATCGTGAACTTCAACTCATTAGGCTCAGACGTGGGCCCTCCAGAAGTATCAAAGGTGCGCGGAGCCTGGTGAAAATGAATATGTTTGCTACTCAAAGAAACCTGCCCATTGACTATCGTGTTTACAATGAAAGTTGCTATGAAGCCCAATCTACTGTGGAGCTGTCTTGGATATGAGGAATTCCTTAAAAAAAAGCAAAAATGGAACAAAGGCAAAGTCTGTGACATGTTCCAGGAACTTACCGCCGCCCAGATATTTGTTCTGGCTCTGGCTCCATCCCAACCAAGAATGCGCGAAAGGGAGGCGTTCCCTTTCTTCTGTAGTCCTCACTAAGAATAAACCCGTGGAACTGGGGATCTTGAGGAAAGTACGGAACTAGTAAGCGTGCAAAATTGAAAGCTGAATACCCTAGGTGCACCTGAGAGGACGGGGGGAAACGACGCCCAATTTAAGAAAAGCTGGAAATTAAACGAGAGATCACCTGTAACGACCTGTATAGATCAAGCAGGAGGCGTAGTTCCACTCTTAACCTGGCATCAAACCCGTATTCATTTGAGTTTGGACATATAGAAATGAGGCACCAAAGGCTGGCTTTACACGCTATTGTTTTCAACCAATCGAATTGGCTTCGCCATTTCTTGATCAGAGAGCCATGTGGAAAAGAAGAAGCAGATGAAGCTTAGAGCGTCTCTAACATCTGGCCTATTCTATATGGTGTTTTAGCACATATAGCGCACCTGTTTTAGTACATATAGGACACGGAGTAGTTTTCCACTTTTCCAGCTACCCTATTTTAGGGCACTACCTCTCCAACGGCTGCCCCATTTCAGCTTCCCTATCCTATATCAAATAACTCTTTTTTGCACAAATTTCATACATATAACAAACAAATGATATGCTATGTGATCCAAATAAATTTATAATAAATGAAAAATAAATAGTACTAGTTTTATTACAACACAATATATTTAGTTCATCAAATGGTTTATCAAATAAAACACAAATGGGCACAGAACATCAAATTATTCATCACATATGGAACACAATTTAAACTACGAACCAGAATTTGAACATTACAATCTACAATTCTCTAGTGTTGTCCATCTACTTTCAAAAACACAATGATGAATTGTCCATCTATATAAGAATATACATCAATTCAGTAGTATTTATTAAAATCATCTACCAGTACTGGAGCACACAAGCAATCATCTACTAGACGTACAAGTACAGAACACAACTAGATTGCGGAGGATCAGCTAGCTTTTGCAATTCGGTAGACAAATCAACTAGAGCACAACCAAGTACAGTACCAGCAGGCGCAAACGCAGCCTCCGTTGCAGATGGCCGGCAGCTCCAACCGCGCACCGCCAACCGGCAGCTCCAACCACGCAAACGCCGGCGCCGGTGAAGACCAGCAGCAAGCCCCGGCTCCGTTCGAGGGCTGCCGCGGCCAAGTCGGCATCCGCCGCGGTCAGGCCGCCAAGCTGCTCCGTCGCGTGCTTCCAGGCTGGGGCGGCGGCACCACCAAGGCCGAAATCACCAGCGACTGCGGCCGCAAGTCCGGAATCAGGAGCACTGGTCACCAGAGCTCCTCCGTGCTAGCCGAAGAAGAAGGTGCGGCGGGAGGAAAAGGAGATCGAGCGATTCCTGGCGTCGGCCTGCGTTGATTTCGGTGGCGGGGATCCAGACGGTGGCAGGGATCCAAGACGCGAGCCAGGCTCTCCTCTGCGTGCAGCGGCGATTCCGTGGCTTATCCTCCGCAATCGAGCTCCGCAACGACGGCGGTGGCAGGGCGGCTTCAGCTCGGAGGCAGGCCGCGACGCCCATTTTCCGACGGGAATCAGCGGCAGAGCAGCGGGGCACTCGGCGGGAGCGAGTTCGGAAGAAAGGGCGGCGGCGATGGCAAGAATCGGCAGCGGCGGCGGAAGGCCGGAATGGCGGGTCAGGGGAAAAATAGATTTCAGCGTGACTGTTGATGCGCGCGCCGTGAAAAGGAAAGGATAGGGCACCCGCACTCGGAGTCCATCGGGGTAAAATTTAGTGCTGTCATAAAATGGTGAAAAAAAATATAGGGCAGTTGTTGGAGGTTGTTTTTTGCTCTCTCGTGTCCTAAAAACGGTTTTTAGAGCATGAATGCTAAAATAGGTCAGCTGTTAGAGATGCTCTTACTCACGTACCAACCCAAGAGATTCCTCCTCTTATCGGTTCTGGTGCATTGACCTAAAAAGACCCCTCACGGGCAGGTATTGGAGGTGATTATAGTCATCGACTTGAAGAAGAAAGGCTACATCTCCATATCATATTGTAACTTAGGCACTCACTTTCTTCATGTGTATTATAAGAAGATCAATTTTATTGATTCGGTCGATATCTCCCTTTTGATCAAAATCTCTTGGCCTAAGTGCACTAGTATTTCTTACTGGTGAAAAAGGGACTTAGCCCCTATCTAAGAGAAGTAACTGTTCAACGTTTCCAGCTGGTAGCAGAAGTAACGAAGTGAAATGAAAGTAAGGAAAGAGTAACGAAAGTTTTACTATAATAATGCCTCAAGTTAAAATAACTGGAATTTATTTAACATGCTCGAATTAAGTGCACTGATGCAAATCATAATTTATTGTTGATCGTGATATGTGATAAAATATTTCGTGTTTATATGTACAGTGAAGTTACAGTGTAGAACTTGCAAAATGTGTTGTGGTTTCAATCCTTTGTTTTAAAATGGCTAAATAAAAGGGTGTTGAAGGTTAAATTACGGTGTGTGTCCAGAGTCCATATGTAGTACTGTAGCATAAAAAGACCAAAGCCCATAAATAAGAAACACGGGCCTCCACTGGGCTTCTTCCCCAACCGACCCAACGAAAACCCTAGCCTCGGAGGCAGGTAGGGGAGCCGCCGCGTATCCCTACCGCCATTGTAGCGGCAGCAGCTCGACGTTTCAGCCGCAATCGAGGAATCCCCGTCGCAGAACACCACAACCCGCGGCGACAGCTCGATTGAAGAGGAGAAGAAGAAGATGACGCAGAAGCAGACCATGTTTAAGGGGCAGACCAAGAAGAAGTCCGTCCCTCCCAGCCGCCACGGCAAGGCGCCACACATCCGCAAAGGTTCGTGCCCGTAACGTAACGGTTGATCCACGCATCCTCCTACCTTGCTTTTGGGTTCCGTGATAACTTGTTTGATT
This sequence comes from Poa annua, assembly GCA_026929855.1. Classification (NCBI taxonomy): domain Eukaryota; kingdom Viridiplantae; phylum Streptophyta; class Magnoliopsida; order Poales; family Poaceae; genus Poa; species Poa annua. Next base: position 26,059,316 of record CM049428.1, on the reverse strand, counting down.
CTTGCAGGGAAGAGAGTCGTGAAGCCGGCCAAGTTCACCAAGGAGATGGAAGGCGACAAGGTATGGTGTAGCTTGTAAATTTGTTGCCCTATCAATCAGGATTCAGGCCGCGTTTCCTTCTATTAGAGAGACAGTATTGGTTGTGTTACTGTTCTAGACTTGTTTTTCTGTAAACGAAATTGCGAAATTGATTGTTGAGGCAGTATAATCTGCTGCTAAGGGTTGGCAGTACTAGTCGATACCCTGGATTCCGGGGGCGATTGTGTGGAGAAACTGCCATTGTTTCCTATCTGGACTGTATGTTTCTGACTTTGTTTGCGAGCATCTTTGATATATATCTTACATCTTACTAGCAATTGTGTTGTCATTGATGGTTCAGGATGCTTGCAGTTTTCTGTATTGTCTATCTCATGCAGTACCTAATGTGGAATTTGATAATTGGGTTCCTTGTTGACATTTTCCATAGTTCTCTCTGTCTACCTAGTTATGGTTTAATACATAATTTGTATAACTTTTTTTCAGTACTTCATTGAGTACTATGGAGTCTATGGTATCTTGGTTTGGTGATAATGTTCAGCAAAGTGGCATGTTTGTAGGATGGTTTGGCCATTCTAAAGTACAACATGGTTGTAAACTTGTAATGCTGTACTCCCTCCGTCCCTATTTACATGGCCCATATGTATTTCGAGATTCAACTTTGACCATCAATTTAGCCAACAAAACCCCATGAGTTAAATACTAATATAAGATGTTTTGGTAGCTTAAATTTAGCTACCAAACCGTCTTATATTTAGTTACAGAGGAAGTACTATAAAAATTATATCGTTGAATTTGTATCAGAATAAAGTTTGCAATGGTATATTTTTATGAAAATTTTCTCATGTAATATTGTTCAAATTGATTGTCAAAGTTGGATCATACAAAACGAGGATGCCATTTATTTGTGGACGGAGGGAGCACTATATAGGTTGATGGTCTATTAAGTTTGATATATTTTTGCTATCTTCTGGATTTTGAAGAACAGCAATATATTTCTCGATTTCCATGCGTTGTAGCAAGGTTGTTATCTCATTTTCCAAGCACATGTCTTTGTAACCTCAAAAACTACTGTTTTGTATGAAATTAGGTAGTCTTGTTCATTTTCCATGCACATGTCCATAGCTCAGATAGTGATTTATTTTTTTGTTTTGTATTTGCACATGTAAGTTTAAGTGACACACTGACACTGTTAACCATGTAGATGCATGAAAACTGGCCTGTGATGAAGAATTTTTTAATACTACTGATTTTTTGGGTTGAATTTTGTTAAAAATGTTTATGGATACAGTTTTTGTACTCTGAGCTCCAGTAGATCAATGTAATAGTTGTAACTCCTTCCATTTAACAAATTAAATGTATAATATACATTTTTTTCCGTTCTATAGGGCTTATTATTGTTGTACTTTTATCTATTGCCGAAGATACCCATATATGCACACATGAATCTTAGAGAATACAGTTGGTTCTCTTTATACATTTGTCATTGTTGAATTTCTTTTAATTGTTGCAATCCACACTACTATAGTTCCCATGCAATAAGACCAATAGTGTGATCCTTTTGACATTTGAGCTTAACATTATGCTGTATCAACTAGTTGGCAATAACATACTGTGTACCAGCTAGTCTGCAACGATGGAAAATAGAGCAGCCTTTGAGCTTAACTTGTAGGTTAAAAAAAAATCGCTAATAATTTTGTAATGTAGTCCGTCCCTATTTTGTTTTGTACCAACTACCAACAGTGGTTTATGTATTTTCAGGATCTCACAAGGTTCATCAACCATGCCAATGAAATAAAAGCTGCAAATATGGCTAGCAAAGAAGGTGGCGACCTCAACATAGTGAAGGGCGACAAGGATACTTCCAATTCAAGGCAGTAGGCTGGAAAGCTAATGCTGCTTACTGTGATGAACAATACAAGATGTGTGTGAACTGATCAGTGCACAATGGTTTGTTGAAGAAAGTAAAAACTCCTAAGTGATGGTTAGAAGAATATGCTTAGTTAAGCCCTAAATCATGTTGTAGTCTCTAACCAATTTTGTGAAATCTAAGTTGTGTCCTGTGAGTCTCCTTTTAGGATTTTGAAGTGGTCTATGGCTATGATCTAGTTGTAATAGTACATTGTTATCAGATGTGAAGCGCTCCTTGTTGAGTTTTGTTGATGGGCGTTGGCGCTGGACACCGTGTTTCTTTGCCAAAGCCCCCATAAAATTCGTATTTCAATACTTCAGCATGGCGGTGTCACGCGAGGTCATATTTTGAGTTGTCTCTCTGCTCGTCCGTGAACCCACCCCGCCACCCGGCCTAGTTGTGGTTGTCTTCTTGGGTTGGGCTTCACTCTTGTGACATGATCCATCTTTGGTGATGGCAAGCTGGATTTGATCCATCTTCGGTGATTGGTGATGGCAAGCTGGATGTTCTCGGGCATTTTAGGAACATGCATCACAAGAAGGCCACGGTCGGAGATCACCCACCCCTTTGGCAGATGTAGTCCTGCGGGACGAAAAGCACGCACCGATGAAATTCGCACGCCCGCTGTAGTGTCAGGCTGCGCCTGCCGCGGTAAGCCGAGTTTTTTGCCTTAAGGTTGTTTGACATGGTGGCGTGCGAAGGAAAGACTAAGGAGGGGTTGCGGCGAGGAAAATGTAATTGCACGACGACGATATCGGCTATGTAGGTAGCGATGTGCACCGACATAAATGTAAGGGCATCTCCAACGGTTACCCGCATCCTTGCTCGGCCCGTCCGATTTTGTCCGAACGAACAAAACAGCCCCTTCAACGGGTCGGCGTAAAGGGACACTTATCCACACGGGCAATCAAACTGGACCAACTCTGGCCCAAGTTTGGTCCAGGTTTGAGGAGCCGTGGACGGAGCGCATGTCCTCGCGTGTCCTCTTGTTGTCCGCCCTGCCCCACCCGTAGCGAGACCGGCTGCTTGGCCTGATCCTAATAAATAGGGTGGGTGGACGATCGTCGCTATCCATCCCTACTCCCCGCCTCCCACTCCCGACGGCCGCCGTCCACGCCAAACCGTAGCTACGACCACCGTCCTGCCACCGCCTTCATAATATCCGGATAGTCGTGTGTGTGAACGGATAGTTATTGTTTCATAATATATCATGTGTGTGTAAACGGATAGACGTCACCTACGGGGGGTGAATAGGCCATTTAAAACTTTTTCCGAGGAGCCGGAATATCCGGTCCAAGGATGACCCGGAAATTCCGGTATGCTTGATAAATGCGGAATAAACTAGAGGTTTATTTTAACAAGCATACAACCTAGATAAATATACTAGGCCCACGTATGTGCACCAACAACTTATGTTAAGCAATACAAGTAACAAGGTGATAGTTAGCAAGATAGATAACTTCAAGCACGAAGGCTATCATAATGTAAAGTGCATAAGTAAAGAGCTCGGGTATAGAAATAACCGAGGCACGCGGAGACGAGGATGTATTTCTGAGTTTCACCCAAATGTGTGCGTCTCGTTTGGAGAGGTGTGCGCAAACACAACAGGTTAGCCGCAGCGCCACAAAGGTTCACCTTCTTCTCCTGATGAACTCAACTACAAAAGGTTGCAAGTTCACCTTCCACTATTGATCCCCTTTTAGGGCGGAGATCGAATCCCGTACAACACTCTTGAGGCACACACCCACAACTTAATTGGGGGCTCCCAGCACACACCCACAACTTAATTGGGGGCTCTCAAGATGACCACAAAAGGTCTTGGCCACAAAAGGCCGGCCACAAAAGGCGTCTAGGGTCCAAACACCCAAGAGTAACAATCTCACAAGTAATACCACCACGAATCCTCGTGGAGGGCTCAAACCGATGCAAATGCAATGGCAAGAGCACACGAAGTGCTCAAGTCCTTCACTCTCAAATTACAACACAACAACACATGTTTATGGGGGAATAAGAGAGGAAGAACAAAGGAAATCACAAAGGAGTCAAATCCTTCAGTCCCAAATCTCACCAAAAGCAACTAATGCTTATGGGGGGGGGGGGGGGGGGGAGAAGAGAGGAAGAACAAAGAAGAAGAACCACAAAGGAACTCCAAGAACTAGATACACTAAGTTCACCTCACTTAGAGGAGAGATAAATTGGTAGGATTGTAGATCTAGATCTCCTCTCAACTTTCCCTAAAGAATATGCAAGATTCTATGGAGGGATTGAGAGGAGAGTGAGCTTTCCAAGGTTAACAATGGAGTAGGAGAGAGGGGAAAGTCGTGCTGCCTTGGGTCGGCTGGGGAAGAAGAAGGGGAGGGGTATTTATACCCCTCCAGGAAATATAGCCGTTGGCTGTTTCGACACTCGGAAATTCCGGTATAAGTGAGACTCGGAAATTCCGGTTACCCGGAAATTCCGAGTCCATGAAATTTCCGAGCAGAAATTCCGGCTGAAGTCAGAACCAAAACCAAACTTTTCCTTAGCCGTTTCTGGAGGGCTTTTCTGGGTGCACTCGGAAATTTTGGTATATGGAAATTTCCGAGCACAATTTCCGGTTCGAGTCAGAACCAAAAGTCCTTCTTTCCTTAGCCAAAACTGGAGGGCTTTCTGGGTGCACTCGGAAATTCCGGTAGACGGAAATTTCCGAGCACAATTTCCGGCTCGCGTCAGAACCCTTTTTCTCCTTTCCTTAGCCGTTTTCTTGGATGAGTTGGGGAACCGGAAATTTCGGTAGAGCGGAATGTCCGACCCCAATAATCTGAATCAGCAAAACACCGAAACGAAAACTGCTATAACTTTTGCAAATGAACTCCAAATGAGGTGAGACCAATTTTGTTGGAAATATTGCATCCCATAAATAGAGTAAAATCGACACACATGACAAGGTGTGGGACTTTCCTCACGGTAGAACCGGCAATATTTCCGCCACCGAAAACGAAAATGCAACAAGTTGTCCAAAGTAAAACCGATTTCGATGAACTAGAGCTTGACATGGAGATGAACCAAGCTCTAATTCCTCACCAACATAAAGGCCAAATAAGAACCAAGAAACATGATATGCCAAGTATGCAAAGGTTTGATCTCTCCACAATGATGCAATCAAGTTACTAACTTGAGAACCGTACGCCTATCTATCCTATATCCCTATCAAGATCATACATTTGCCTTGAGCATTGCACTTGAGTTGGATGATGACTATCTTGATCTCTTCAAGTGGTTCATCTTTACTTGATTGCGCGTCCAAGCACATGCTTGATGAAGACTTCTCCAAATACTCCCCCATGCTCACAATGGGAGAGTCTCGCTTAGCTTCATCTTCATGTATCCATTGCAAGCACCAAGCATAGGATCTCTTCAAGAAGCCTCTCTTGGTCTTGGTCTTGAACATCTCACCTTATGACGATCACCACATGACGTCATCCTCCATGAGCTATATGAAATCTTCATTTGATGCAAGCCCATGGAAAGATACCTAACCTCATATAAAGATACCACACACACACATATCATGGGTTAGTTCACAAAGCTATGCGGACAAGTGTTTACTATCCTAAGAGATACATGATCGCTCTTGATACATCTTGTAGCTTTGTGTGTTGATCAACATCTTGATCAACCTTGTATCTTCCAACATTTTTTCACTAATATGATGTTTTGAATCCTTCAAGACATACTTGCAATATGCTCCACTCAACACATAAGCTTCAAGAGTCCAACACATGAACTCCACAATTCCATGGACATGATCTATAATGATATCTCAATGCAAACATTAGTCCATAGAGATTTTCATTCAATTACCAAAACCACACATGAGGGAAAATGTTCTTTCAGTGTGTTATTTAATGATCTTGCATGCTCTCCGTTACTTGTGTATGCTCTGGCCAAGTAGATGCTTGTAACTCCAAGAGGGGGTATTTATTCTCGATAGTAGGTTCATGTCTCTATTTAATCGGGGACAGTGACAGAAAGCTCTTAGGTTGTAGATGTGTTGTTGGTACTAGGGATAAAACAATAGTACTTTGTGTAAGGATGATGTTACTTACTTACTTTACACACAGTGCTTAAGGCGATAATCTGTTGCATGCAATTTAATACTGAAAGGGGTGCTGAAAGGACCGAGATGGTAACCTAGAGGGGGGGGGGGGGAATAGGTTTCTACAAATTTTACTTTTCTTTTCACAAGTTTTAGGCTATGCGGATAAATAAGATGTGCCTAACAACTAGATGAAACAACCTATATGATGCAATACAATACTTCAAGCACGAAGGCTATCACAAATAAAACAACAATAGTGAAAGAGCTCGGTAGAAATAACCGAGGCACGCGGAGACGAAGATATAACCCGTGTTCCTTCTCTTGAGAGAGAAGTACGTCACGTTGGAGAGATGCGGGATACCACGAAGGACACCCGAGCGCCACGAAGGCTCACCTTCTTCTCCTTGAGCCTCTTCCATGAAGGAAGAGCTCAATCCACTATTGGTAGGCCTTGAGGCGGCCTCCGAACCTTTACAAACTATCCCGAAGCAAGAAGCACAACCCGGAAGCTTCCGGGCGACCCTAGCCGCCTAGGGTTTCAACAAAACCCAAGAGTAACAAGCAACTTGATGAACTCAAGGGGGAATCACTTTTGACTTGGTTGAATCAAAGATCTAGACCTCCTCTTGGTTTTCACCAAAGGGGTTTGAGTTTGAGTGAAGGGCTAGAGAGATCTTGAAGCTTTTGGAGTCAACAACAATGGAGGAGAGAGAGCTTAGCCTTTTTCGTGTTTGGAACTGGTTGACTTACCTCTTGGAGAAGAAGAGGTGGGATTATATACTTGTCTACTAAAATCTGGCCGTTATGCAGAAAATCTGGTCCACGCGGTATGGATTCCGGTTTGCACCGGACTGTGTACCGGATGGGTCCGGAATGAATTCCGGAGTGCAAACCGGCTAGTCCCTGGGCTCGCCTGGTTTGCACCCGGAATTGATTCCGGGCCCATCCGGTACCAGATCCGGTATATACCGGATCCCATACCGGATGAGCAGTTTCCTGAACATGCCCAATATTTCAAAAGACAAATATATTAAACTTTCTCATATTTTGTGGAGGCTTTAGGAGATGTATGGAAAGGGATATGAAATAGAGTTGCAAGAGTTCATCCCCAATGAAAACAACAAGTTACCCCCCTTAATAGTGCGGTGAACCTATTGACTCAAGAAGTAAATAGAGAAGGATATAAATAACACCGTCACTTCATAATCCAAAAATGAGGGGCCTCCAATCTCCAACCATCATCATACGAGCGGACTAAAACCTGAGAATACACTTTAGAGATAGCATTAGTCCTCACTAACTCGAGTGTCATATTAACCAAAATCTTAAGAAGGGACATGCCCTTTCAATCTCCCCCTTTTTGGTTGAAGATGACAAACGAGTTAGAGCTCAACAAATAAGGAATATAAACTCTTGAGATATTTCTAAAGGATATAGAGAAAGCTCCTCCTAAATGTATGCACTTGGTAGAACTTAGCTTTTGAATGCAAAGTGCATAGGGATTAACATATGGAGAGCTCCCACTATATTCTTTAAAAATAACAAGAGGTGAAGCAAAGTGAGGATCAAGAGTGAGAGATCAACTTTGCAAACATAAGCTATAGAGTGAGCAAGACTAACAAAAACATATGAGTACTCACTAGCTTGGTGTGTACGACATAAACAAGATGTGTAAACAAAATGGCACTACACATGGATAACTATTAGAAGATAAACATTTAGGGCAACCAACATAGATATCCATGGAAAATAGACTCACACTTGTCCAAATCATGTCCAACACACACAACCATAGAACATAGTCTTACACAAGATATGATAATAAGGTAGTAGGACAAAGTAGTCACAAGCCCAAGAGAACCAAATCCAACAAACGAAGGCTTGTGACAACAAAGGCAAATCCAAGGGCTCCCGCACAACCTAATAAGAGCTCTCAACTTCTTCTCCCCCTTTGGCATCGAAACACCAAAAAGGGGATAAGAGCGAGATACTAACGAACCCAACCACTCCTAGAACTCAGCATTTTCGTCGGCGGCGTCATCATCATCATCATCATTAACAGCATTGCCACCTGCCCACCAGAAGTACCCCAAGCAGTCCAAGAGAAAAAGTCATCAACTGGGAAGTCCTGCATAGGAATGTCCACGAACGGTGTAGGAGCTAACTCGGGACCATCAACAACTGAGAACCCTGCAGCCCTTCTGTCATCATTCTGAATACGGCGACTCTCCTTTGCAAGCTCCTGAGCATTGTGCCTATAAGCACGGGCATCACGGCAAGATGAGAACATAGAAGTGAAGAACTTTGCGATGCCACTCTTCTTCTTCTTGGACATAGGACGGGCTGAGGAGCTAGCACCAGGAGCAAAAGAGGGATCATGTTGTTGCTTAGTGCGAGCCTCAAGGGGAGGAAAGCCCGCAGGAGTAGGACCATCCACAGCAGTAATGGCATGCAGCTCATGCCTACACATGTCTTGCCCATGGGCAACCTTCCTGAAGTTCCCATCTCCCAAGGCATGCCTAATGAAGAGCTGGAGATAGGCAGAATAAGCAGGGACTCTCCGTGTCATCACACCAGTATAGATCTCCTCATAGATAAATGACACAACATCAATCGGCCTTTGATTCTCAGGCTTGGTATAGAACATAAGGTTAGTCATGTACCCACGAACCTTTGTGAGATCACCAGACTTGCTCATGATAGTGTCACGGAATAGGTTGGCAAGGTAGCGGTACACAGGGTACATCTGAGTGATAGTGTCCATGGTACAGTTCTCCTGTGGAGGAAAGCAAAAAGAAAGGTCTTCCTTCAAAAACACCTCATCCTTATGAATCTGCCAACCTCCTTTCTTGAAACCCAAAGCCTTTCTGAGCTCCCTCACATTGCTAGTTACCTTAAGATCTCCAGACATCCATGTCATAGTGCAATCATCATCATCATGGAAATAGACAGTGCAATAGAATTGCTTCACCAAATTTGGCATGACATCAGGAGAGTGAAGACACACAGCATCCCACAAGTTCATCTTCTCAAGGGTACGCCGCACATAAGGGAAATCCTTCTCATGAAGAGAGAAGTGCTCGAGATTAAGAGACTTCTGCGGTACCCAAGACTTCTTGGAGCTGAAAATAGCATACACATGCTCCCACTGAAGCTGCTGAGTGCGAGTCCAGAACCTAGTATCCCCAGGATTAGTTCTTTCCTTGGCAAAGTAGGGATTTCTCACACGAAACACCTTCCAATCGCTAACAGTCATAGTTTTCATATTGACAGTAGGCACAATCTCCGTCTCATCCTCAGAATCAGAAGCATCCTCAGTCCCATCAGACTCTTCTTCAGAAACAACAACCTCAGAGCGACCACGACCACGACCACAACCACGACTATAGGCAGTACTAGATGCTGCCAAAGGAGCCTTGGCAGTCCTTGATGAGATCGTCTTCTTGCTTGACACTTCAGCATACTTGCCCTTGCGACGTATCTCATGCGTCTCGAGACGGTCACGACTGTCAAAGTTAGGGCCGGACCGGAGCCTCCGGGCGGCGGGAGATGCTCCCGGAGGTGGAGGAGATGAAGGTGGCGGCGGCTGGGGGCGGCTCGGGTCGGGGGCAAAGAGGAACAAGAAGAAAACGAGTGCCTCCCCGACCCGGATAAGTAAGGTTCAAAAACCGACCCCGTCCGGTATGGATCCTGGTGTGCACCGGGTTGGGTATCGGATGGGTCCATAATTGATTCCGGGGTGCATACCGGGTGGCCCCTGGACTCACCCGGTTTGCGCCCGGAAATGCATTCCGGACAGATCCGGTACCAGATCCGGTGTATACCGGATTCCATACCGGGTCACCAAAAACTCCTCCGAACAAATAGAAATCAAGATGACTTGTGCATAGAGTGAATAGATGGGCAAGGTAGACAGCAGAGAAGCAAGGTGCGAGGTAAAAATGTTCTACACATGTTTCTTGGAAAGTGCGAAACCAAAAAGCAACAAGTAACATGTTTTGAACTAAACAAAATGCAAACCCAATAAGCCGAAGGATAAAGAGTACCAAATATGAGAGACGAATTGGCGGCGGATTTCTCCCCCTATGTTAGAGCACAAATATCATTGGTACCGCGAAGAGACATGCTTGGGTCCATTTGATATTAGATCTTTATGATATAGCACATATAGGTATGCATCATGCCAAGACATGGTAATATGCTATCCCTACATATGCGGCACACCTAAACAAGATAACAAGATAGTAAAGAGAATTGTGCAAGAAAATCAATCCAAGTTTTTAGGATCAAGGATACCGAGTTCTCTCAATTTAACGAACTGGGCTTCATCCAAAGGCTTAGTGAAAATGTCCACCAATTGGTCATTTGTCCCCACATAAGTAAGAGAGATGTTACCATTTGCGACATGATCACGTAGGAAGTGATGGCGAATGTCAATATGTTTGGTTCGAGAGTGTTGGACGGGGTTATGGGCGATCTTTATTGCGCTTTCATTGCCGCATAGAAGAGGCACCGGACCAAGAGACACACCATAGTCAAGCAAGGTTTGCCTCATCCACAACAATTGAGCGCAACAAGATGTCGCGGCGATGTATTCGGCTTCGGCGGTGGATAGGGAAATGGAGTTTTGTTTCTTGGATGACCAACTCACCAATAACCGGCCAATAAAGTGGCAAGCCCCGGAGGTAGACTTCCGATCTACTTTGTCACCGGCCCAATCGGAGTCCGAATAGCCATGGAGAACAAAAGTAGATCCCTTTGGATACCAAAGCCCGAGAGTTGGAGTGAGAACAAGGTACCTAAAAATCCGTTTGACCGCCACAAGGTGGCTCTCCTTTGGAGCGGATTGAAAACGAGCACACATTCCAACACTAAACATGATATCCGGTCTAGATGCACAAAGATAAAGCAAAGAGCCAATCATGGAACGGTATACCTTTATGTCCGCATCCTTCTCCTTTTTACATGCCCCTAGTTGTCCATTAGTCGCCATGAGCATCTTTGCAATAGAGGCACCAACCATATTGAAAGTGCATGGTTGCCCCCATACGTGGTTTTGGTAATGAATGACAATCCTTATGGACTAATGTTTACATTGAGATATTCTTATAGATCTTGTCCATGGGAAAATATAGGAGTTCATGTGTTGGACTCTTCAAGATGACATAATGACCAATGCTCTATTCAAGGGTTAATATGAAGAATGGTCATGTATAGAGTTGAGCTCATCGCAAGTATGGCTTGGAATAGAAGATTGAGTGAACAATCATGTTTACCCCCAAGCCATCTTACATATCAAGAGAAGAAGATGAAGAGAAAGTTCAATATGATGCATCTCGGAAGATATCTTTTGATTGAAGCTTGCAAAGGAGACATGAAGACGAAGCTTAGCGAGGCCCTCCCATAATGGAGTATGGGGGAGCATTTGGAGAAGTCCTCATTAAGCATGTGCTAGCAAGCACAATCAAGAAAGGTGTTTCAACTTGAGAGAGTCAAGATCGTCATCATCGAGCTCAAGTGGAATGCGCAAGGCAAAGGTATGATCTTGATAGGTTTTCTATTTTACCGGTCTCATGGTGTTAGTGGGAGACCGGGTTTCAGGATAGATGGCGTACTATCAAGAGGGGCTCTCGAGTGAGTAACTTGATCGCATCTTTGTGGAGAGCTCAAACCTTTGCATACTTGCCATTTCATCTTTCTTGGTTCTTACTTGGTTTTTCTCCTTGTTGGGTTTTGGTGCTTGTTGTGATCTTCACGACAAGCCCAAGTTCACCGAAAACGAATTTCATATGGAAAACTTGTTGCGTTTTCGGTTTTGGAGGTTTGCCGATCATTCCTTTTTAGAGAGGGTTTAACCTCCTCCATTTGGTTTTATCTTCCATTGTTGGACTATGAGGTTTATCTGCATGATCTTGTAAAGCTCTTCGTTGTGATTCCAACGAGCCAAAAATCATCGAAAACGGGAGTCCGGATGGAAAAGATATTGACGTTTTCGTTATCGGTTTTGCTGCAGTTTTTCCTAGGCCGGAGTCTCCGGTCCTAGACCGGAGTTTCCGGTCTGTGCAGGACCGGAGTCTCCGGACTCAACGTTTTTCTCCAAACGTTGTTCAGCCCCTGGTGGGGGGCGGAGTTTCCGGCCCTAGAGGCCGGAGTTTCCGCCCCTGGATGAACTTTCCGGCCCAGGGCACCGGAGAGTTTGCCCAAGCCTCGGCGGTGTTGACAGTGTTCAGCCCCTGGTGGGGGCCGGAGTTTCCGGTCCCAGTAGGCCGGAGTTTCCGGCCCTAGTGACCGGAAACTCCGGTGTGGAGTTTTCCTGCAACGGCTCTTTTTCGTGGGACCTATAAAAAGGCCCCTTCTTCCCCAGAGAGAGCAGCTCTTCCAAGCACGAATTTTCCCCCTCTCTCTCCTCCATTGTTGACCTTGGAAAGCTTGCCCCTCTCTCATTTCCTCCCATGATTCTTGCATATCTTTGAGGGATTTGAGAGAGGAGATCTAGATCTACATTTCCACCAATCCATCTCTCCTCTAAGTGAGGGGAACCTAGTAGATCTTGATCTTGGAGTTCTTGGTGCATCTCCTCTTTGTTCTTCCTCTCTTATTCCCCCATAAGCATTTGTTGCTTTGTTGGAATTCGAGAGTGAAGGATTTGAGCACTTGTGCTCTTGCCTTTTGCATTTGGTGCATCGGTGTGCTCTCCACGAGGATTCGTGGAAGTTGAAAGTTTGTGAGCTTGTTACTCTTGGGTCCTTGGACCCTAGACGCCTTTGTGGTGGTTGGACCCTTGTGTGGTCACTTGAAGCCGTTCGGGAGCCCCCAATCCCATTGTGGGTTGTGCCCCGGATTGTTGTTGGAGGCCGTTCGGGAGCCCCCAATCCCATTGTGGGTTGTGCCCCGGATTGTTGTTGAAAGGCTCCAAATTCCGCCTCGAAGGAATTCCGATAGTGGAAGGTGAACCAAGCCTTTGTGGTGCGGTTCATCGGAGAAGAAGGTGAAACCTTTGTGGTTGTTGAACCGTTGTGTCGGTTCACACCTCTCCAACGAGACGTACTCCCTTAACAAGGAGGAACTCGGGAATACATCCTCGTCTCCGCGTGCCTAGGTTATTTCTATACCCGAGCTTTTACTTATGCACTTTACATTGTGATAGCCTTCGTGCTTGAAGTATTCTATATTGCTATCACCTTGTTGTTTGTCTTGCTTAGCATTAGTTGTTGATGCACATAGGTGAGCCTAGTTTATTTAGGTTGTCGGCTTGTTAATTTAAACACCTAGTTTTATTCCGCAATTAATAAGCCTAAACCAGAAAAGTTTTAAACCGCCTATTCACCCCCCCCTCTAGGCGACATCATTGTCCTTTCAATTGGTATCAGAGCCTGGGCTCTCTGAAAGTGCATGGTTGCCCCCATGCGTGGTTTTGGTAATTAATGACAATCCTTATAGACTAATGTTTACATTGAGATATTCTTATAGATCTTGTTCATGGGAAATTATAGGAGTTCATGTGTTGGACTCTTCAAGATGACTTAATGACCAATGCTCTATTCAAAGGGTTTATATGAAGAATGGTCATGTGTAGAGTTGAGCTCATTGCAAGTATGGCTTGGAATAGAAGATTGAGTGAACAATCATGTTTAACCCCAAGCCATCATACATATCAAGAGAAGAAGATGAAGTGCAAGTTCAATATGATGCATATCGGAAGATATCCTTTGATTGAGTCTTGCAAAGGAAACATGAAGACAAAGCCTAGCGAGTCACTCCCATAATGGAGTATGTGGGAGCATTTGGAGAAGTCTTCATCAAGCATGTGCTAGCAAGCACAAACAAGAAAGGTGTTTCAACCTGAGAGAGTCAAGAACGTCATCATCTAGCTCAAGTGGAATGCTCATGGCAAAGGTATGATCTTGATAGGGCTATAGGTTAGATAGGCGTACTATTAAGAGGGGCTCTCGAGTGAGTTACTTGATCGCATCTTTGTGAAGAGCTCAAACCTTTGCATGCTTGGCATATCATCTTTCTTGGTTCTTATTTGGTTTTTCTCCGTGTTGAGTTTTGGTGCTTGTCGTGATCTTCATGACAAGACCAAGTCCTTCAAAAATGGTTTTACTTTGGAAAACTTGTTGCCTTTTATCCATGTGAGGATTTAGAACTTGGTTTATCTCCATACTAAGCTCTAGTTCATAAAAAACAGATTTCGTATGAATATCTTGTTGCGTTTTTGATGAAGGAGTTTTTACTGGTTTGCATTGTTTAGGAAAGTTCAACCTTTCCCCATTTGGTTTTATCCTCACATGATGGACTGTGATGTTTCTATGCACATTCAAGTAGAGCTCGTTGTAACGATTCCAGCGAGCCAAAAATCATCGAAAACGGAGTCCGGATGGAAAAGATATTGACGTTTTCGTTTATCAGTTTCTGCTGTTTTTTGCTGTAGCGGTAGTACCGCCGCGGTACCGCCCGAGGTACCGCCGGAGCTAACAGAGAGCTGTTTTCGGCGGTACCGGGAGCGGTAGTTCCGCCGGGGCGGTAGTACCGCTGCCCGGGGCGGTAGTACCGCTACGGAAGCCTGTTTTCGGCCCGTTTTGATGCCCTAACTTCCTAGGGGGGCGGTAGTACCGCTGGGGCCAGCGGTAGTACCGCTACAGCGCGAATCTGCACCCAACGACTGGATTTTGGGTTGAGCTATTTAAGGGGCCTTCTTCCCCAATGGTTTTCTAAGCTTCTAGCAAGTCTTTCTCCTCTCTCTCCTCCATTGTTGACCTTTGGAAAGCTTGCTCTTCCTCTCCATCGCTCCCATGGTTCTTGCTAATATTTGAGGGAAAGTGAGAGGTGATCTTGATCTACGTTTTCACCGGTCGATTTCTCCTCTAAGTGAGGGAAACCTTGTAGATCTTGATCTTGGAGTTCTTGGTCATCTCTTCTTTGTTCTTCCTCTCTTATTCCCCCATAAACATTTGTTGCTTTGTTGGAATTTGAGAGTGAAGGATTTTGAGCACTTGTGCTCTTGCCTTTTGCATTTGGTGCATCGGTGTGCTCTCCACGAGGATTCGTGGAAGTTTAAAGTTTGTGAGCTTGTTACTCTTGGGTCCTTGGACTCTAGACGCCTTTGTGGTGGTTGGACCCTTGTGTGGTCACTTGAAGCCGTTCGGGAGCCCCCAATCCCATTGTGGGTTGTGCCCCGGATTGTTGTTGGAGGCCGTTCGGGAGCCCCCAATCCCATTGTGGGTTGTGCCCCGGATTGTTGTTGAAAGGCTCCGGATTCCGCCTCGAAGGAATTCCGATAGTGGAAGGTGAACCAAGCCTTTGTGGTGCGGTTCAACGGAGAAGAAGGTGAAACCTTTGTGGTTGTTGAACCGTTGTGTCGGTTCACACCTCTCCAACGAGACGTACTCCCTTAACAAGGAGGAACTCGGGAATACATCCTCGTCTCCACGTGCCTCGGTTATTTCTATGCCCGAGCTTTTACTTATGCACTTTACATTGTGATAGCCTTCGTGCTTGAAGTATTCTATTACTATCACCTTGTTGTTTATCTTGCTTAGCATAAGTTGTTGGTGCACATAGGTGAGCCAAGTTTATTTAGGTTGTCGGCTTGTTAATTTAAACACCTAGTTTTATTCCGCAATTATCAAGCCTAAACCGGAAAAGTTTTAAACCGCCTATTCACCCCCCCCCCCCTCTAGGCGACATCATTGTCCTTTCACTCTCTTGTTGGGCTTTACCGCCTAGAGAGTAAGAGATGTCGTTTAGAGAATTAGTGCACGATCCCACTTTCATATTCGATGGCACAAATTATGATGTTTGGAAAATTCGCATGCTTAATCTATTTAGGGCCATGGGTCCAAATTATATTAAGAGGATTGTAGATGTGGGTTTTTCTACTCCAAAGGATTCCCAAGAATTATCTTTAGAGGATGAGATAAACTCTCATCTCGAGACTCAAGTTACTAATGGTCTTATGTGTGCTTTGACCGATGTAGTTCTTACTTCAATCATGCCTTTTCGAAATGCACATGAGCTTTGGACCAAGCTTCAAGATATATATGAAGTGTCCAAAATTATTGAGGATGATTGTTCTCCTTCCACTTACGGCCGTGATGAGTTCACAACTTCGTCCACTTCACCAACATGTGATTTGTCACAAGGTAATGATATGGTGAGTGGTGATAGAAATTGCATTGTTGATGGTGAATATTCTATTGACTATACTTCATATCTATCTCATTGCAATGTTCTATCTTTAGACTTAAACTCTTCTAGCACTCCAAACGCCATACATGCTAGAGTTGATAGTCCTTGCATATCATGTAATAGTTGTTTAACTAAATCTCATGATGATATGCTTCATATGTCTTGTTGCCATGAAAACAATACTTCCATATGCTCTATTTCTTGCATGACTAACAATGTAGAGGAATCCCAACATTTGTTGGAACAAGACATGGACCTCAACGGTGCTTCAAGTTTTTCTTCATCCTCTTCAACCATTAATCATGTTTGCCTTATGGCTAAGGATTCCGAGGTATCTCCCACCTCGAATCCAAATTGTGATGATGTGGATGAGGATTCTCATGAAGAAGGTTTTGACTTTGAATCCTTAACCAAGATGGGTGAGATGGTACTTGGTGCTCTCCCCAAAGGTAGTAAAGCTATCCCTCCTCTTTGTGAAATCATTGATTATGTTACTAAGAGTAGGGAATTCATTGAGGATTTGGAAATTCAATTTGATGAGAAATGTCAAATTGAGAGAGATGACTCTATCACCATAGCTTCCTTGAAAGCTTCTCTTGAAGAGGAAGAAGAGCTTAGGGTTTCTCTTGAAGAGAAACTTGAATCCCTTGATGAGTCTAATGATCTTATTATTGCTAAAATCATTAAGGAAAGAGATCATGCCCTTGCTAAGTATAAAGTGCTTAAAATTGAAAAAGTTGAATTTGGTGTTGGCAATGCTAGACTAAATGAGGACATAGAGAGACTTGACAAAGCTCACAAGGCTTTAGAAAGTGAACATTCTCTCCTTATCAAGTCTCATGATCAACTCCAAACTCAACTATCTAAGAATGACAAGCTTGTCAAATTGTCTTCTTCCATCTCTAATATTAATGATGCTTGTGCTACTAACTCCACTTCTTGTGAAGCATCTATTTTGAAGGAGAATGTTGAGCTAAGGACTCAAGTTGAGTTGCTATCTAGTAAGTATGGGAAATTGGAAGAAAGTCATGAAAAGCTTTCTAGCTCTAATGATGATCTTCTAGCATCCCATGCTAGGCTAAAGTTAGCTCATGAGGCTATTATTTCAAAGGTAACATCTTGTGAGCCTCATGTGGACAATGGCACAATTTCTACTCTTAATGCTATATTGCCATATGCTAGTCCTAGTGATTTATCAACTCATAATGTTGCTACATCCTGTGATGAATTACTTTCCATGCCTTGTTGCTCTAACAATGAAGCCTCTACTTCCGCTAGTTTTTGTGTTGATACTAACCATGTAGAGGAATTAAATGAGCTCAAGGCCCTAGTCACTTCTTTGAAGAAAGACTTGGAAAAGCGTCATGTTGGGGATTCTACACTTGACAATATGTTGAGTGTTCAAAGACGCCCCAATGACAAGAGTGGACTTGGATTCAACTCCAATATCAAGAACAAGTCCAAGCTTAACAAGAAGAACAAGGGCCGAGAACAAGTCAAGGATTCGGCCAAGATTGTTTGCTTCAAGTGCAAAGTTGAAGGGCACCATGTTAGATCTTGCCCTTTGAAGAAGAAGGCTCTTAGTGAGAAGCAACAAGGGAAGAAGACTCAAGTTCAAACTCAAGCTCCTCAAGTTGAAGAACGGTCTCTTCCCAAGAATAATCAAGCTACCCCTCCTCAAGTCAAGACTCCAACTAAGAAGAGAGGAGGAAGTAGATGTTGCTACCTATGCCGTGAGAAGGGCCACCTTGCTTCTTCATGCACAAATGGTACCTTATCCAACCCCTTTATAGTTGATGATGTTTATTCTCTTCGGAAGGATAAGGTTGGCAATGTGTTTGCCAAATTTGTTGGTACTCAAAGTGGTGTCAATAAAAGAACCATTTGGGTTGCCAAACCTATTGTGACTAACCTCTTAGGACCCAACTTGGTTGGGGACCAACAAGCTAAAACTTGATCAATAGGTGTTGTTGGAGGACATTGGAGACTTGGCTACACTATGAAGAATTAAGGGATCTTCATCAATTATATTCTCTCAAGTCAAGTCATATGGATTATATTGTTCTATCTCATATCCAATGTTCCTCCTTGCGGTAACTTTTATTTAAATCATATATACATTGAAAGTTGCTTGCACCCTTGCATGTGTTAGGTTTAGTACCTTGCTAGAGTTTGTATGTGTTGTGCTCTCTACTTACTTATCTTGAGAAATCAAGTATGTGTATTTTGGTTTGCACACCATCTACTTGTTTTGAGCCCTATTACTTTTATTTGCTATCTTATCTTGTTGGCTCTCTTTGAGAGATAAATGGACTATCCATTTTTGGAGAGTGATATACTTCGTGCACCTTACAATCCTAAAAATGTGTGTACATGAGGAATACCACTTAGTGTTGATATATCAATATTATCTATTCTCTTTGTGGTATGTCATGCTCATGAGAATTCAAATTATATAATGTCCATTAATTTCTCTAGTTGTTTTTATTCGCCTCTTGTGTTAAAATAAATGGATTATCACATTATGGGGGAGTAATAAGCTATGTGCATATTACAAGCCTAGAAAATGTGAAAATGTGAGGTTTTGCCACCTAGCATTGATATTGCTAATTATCTTGTTCCTATGTGGCACGTTGCTCAAACAAGTTCCCATTTACTTAAATGCTCTTTGTCTCTCACTCTTTTGGATCTTGTTTGTGAAGAATGTTCTTGATATGGCTTTCCCTAAATATGTTCTCATATATCTTTTTGGGAAGCCAATTGATTCAAGCTACTCCTTGGAGTTGCTTTGCATTATCACATGATTTGTGAATCTATCAAGAATATCTATCTAAGCATGGCTTTTAATTCCTATACTTTGCCACATGCTTATGTTTTGTGAATATGGTCTTGAATATATCTTTGCAATCCACCCCCGAGAAATATCTCCATACATTACTTGTCGTGACAAGTGATAATCATAATTTGTGGTATATATATTGATCATATTCACTTTGACTCTTGCTTTGAATTGCCTTATTTGATTGCCAATAATTTAGTTTGATCTAACTTTCTTTTGTCTTCCTTGTATCTTTTGGATCCTTTATTGCTCTACTTGAAATTTTTTTTGTGCTTTCTTGAGTTGGGACTTGCAATGAACCAATTCTTGTGCATTGACCTTCAAGAGTCATTCTTCTTAATAATGCACTATTCTTTGGGAAGCTATCCTACTTTGAGTAAAACACCGTTCTTTAAATTGGTATTGCAATTTCTTGCCTTTCTTGAACATGACTAGTGTTTGAATATATATATGAAGAGTGATGATCTCATTTGTGTGCATTTTGTATTCAAATGCAAAATCATAAATAATGTACACATCTTGGGGGAGCAATCCTATATGCTTTATAACATTAGTTGTCTTCATATGATATTTGATCCTGATGACATGTCTCCTTGGAAGACAAACATTTTTCGTCTTGGTACTTTGTGCCATCATGAAAAGTGTAGAGGTTTTGGTTTATTCCTTGATGATATGTTCATCAATTGGTTTCTTGATTTCATTGGTATCTTTTCAAAGTGGTATCTTCAATCATGTGTTGATTTGGGTATTTGATATAATTTGGACAATTTGTTTTCTTGTCACACTTGTGTGTGTGTTTTGTTGGTTTACTTGGTGTTTTGTCTAAATTATATCTCGCCTGGTTCTCGGAAGTCTTGTGCATGCATATTTATTATATGTATATCTTATGGCATGCTTACCTTCGTTAATCCAATATACAGGATAAACTCCATCAAATCCTAAATGGTGAAGATGTGCATGAAATTCAATTTCATATCAATATGCACATATTTATGTGGAGTTTGTCCTATGTGTTGTAGTTGCTCTAACTACTTTGGACCCAATTAGTTTGGGTACCATGTTGTACTTAAATTTGTTTTAGGTACACTTGAAATGCATTGGAAGCTTGTCTCATCTACAAGGAAGGTGTTGTCACCATGTGCTTATTGGAGCCAAGCTTGGATGATCATGAGCTCCTATCTTCTACATCACCAATGCTATCTCGGTAACAAGTATCTACCTCATGCATACATTTCTAGCTTTCAACCTTGTGTAGGTTGTATCTCGGCATGAATCTTTTGTTGCAATTAATTTGGTACTTGCAAAACATCTTTATTGCAAATGTGGGCAAGCCGAGATGATTACATATCAAAGGGCATATATATAATCATTTTCATGATTCACCAATCCCAAATATGTTAATCCAGCACTTTCTACTCTATATCTCGCATATGCAATATTGATTGTTTCTTCAAATCATTTGCCTTTTGTGATACTTGTTATCTCTCTCTCGGAGCATCCCTTTTATCACCTTATCCCTTGTGGATAGTTTTTGATGCTATGATGAGTATGTGTTGGAAGTTCATCTATATCCCTTTAAGATAAAATTGAGCTTTGTGCTATGCTTTTAAGCAAAGATCTTATTGGTGTATTTATGACTTCGTCTTGGATATCATGACCTTTTCCCTTGTACATATCTTGTATGTACATGTTTATTTGTAGACCCATATCTTAGTGATTCGTGTCTACTTAGAAACTTATACACATGAGATTAGTTACATCTTTTATTGATATTCCAATTCTTTAGTGACCACCTCTTATTGCTTTTGTTTCTTTGGTGGTTTCTAAAAGGCACAAGCTTTATTTTTCTTGAGTTATAATTTTGCATCCAAATAAGCTTGTGGAGCTATTTGCTATATCTCTTTTGGTATGTGAGTATGGGAAAGACATGATATGCACTATATGCAACTCTTCTTGAAAGACTATGTTGATGCTTTGGCTCATCCTTGTATTAGTCTCCTAAAATGTCTTTATATCTCACACCCATCCTTTTATTTTTCTGCTCCTTGCTCATGTTGCAAAACATTTTATTTGTTGCAGGTTGGTTTGCCTTCTTTTCTCATTTATATTCTCTTGCATGGGTTTGTGTTCGATTTTATCTAGGAGGGAGTGATGATTCCATGTTGTGCACACTATATTGAAATACAAATCCTATTTGTGCACGTACCTTGGGGAGTTCCCTCATGATATTTAGAACACTTTTTGGATCCTTTGGATTGATTGCTTCTTTCGTTGAAGTATCTTTCTATTTGATATTCTCTTGCAATCTTTGGATCCTCAATATAGTTTGATCTCCCTCCATCTATTCTTCATTGGATATGTGCATTTGATTTCACTCACATTATGAGAAATGCACACTTTTATGGGGGAGCTCTTATTATATTAGCCTTCTTACTTTTCACCCATTTCGGCAATCAATGCCAATGGGGGAGAAATTTAGAGGGTTTAAGGGAATATGGGTTTGTTCTCTTGCGGTTATCTTGCATCCTTGCTCTTTGTGTTGCATGGCTGCTTAAATTCATTATATAAACCCTCGTAAAAGGGATTGTCATCAATTACCAAAATGGGGGAGATTGAAAGTGCATGGTTGCCCCCATACGTGGTTTTGGTAATGAATGACAATCCTTATGGACTAATGTTTACATTGAGATATTCTTATAGATCTTGTCCATGGGAAAATATAGGAGTTCATGTGTTGGACTCTTCAAGATGACATAATGACCAATGCTCTATTCAAGGGTTAATATGAAGAATGGTCATGTATAGAGTTGAGCTCATCACAAGTATGGCTTGGAATAGAAGATTGAGTGAACAATCATGTTTACCCCCAAGTCATCTTACATATCAAGAGAAGAAGATGAAGAGCAAGTTCAATATGATGCATCTCGGAAGATATCTTTTGATTGAAGCTTGCAAAGGAGACATGAAGACGAAGCTTAGCGAGGCCCTCCCATAATGGAGTATGGGGGAGCATTTGGAGAAGTCCTCATTAAGCATGTGCTAGCAAGCACAATCAAGAAAGGTGTTTCAACTTGAGAGAGTCAAGATCGTCATCATCGAGCTCAAGTGGAATGCGCAAGGCAAAGGTATGATCTTGATAGGTTTTCTATTTTACCGGTCTCATGGTGTTAGTGGGAGACCGGGTTTCAGGATAGATGGCGTACTATCAAGAGGGGCTCTCGAGTGAGTAACTTGATCGCATCTTTGTGGAGAGCTCAAACCTTTGCATACTTGCCATTTCATCTTTCTTGGTTCTTACTTGGTTTTTCTCCTTGTTGGGTTTTGGTGCTTGTTGTGATCTTCACGACAAGCCCAAGTTCACCGAAAACGAATTTCATATGGAAAACTTGTTGCGTTTTCGGTTTTGGAGGTTTGTCGATCATTCCTTTTTAGAGAGGTTTTAACCTCCTCCATTTGGTTTTATCTTCCATTGTTGGACTATGAGGTTTATCTGCATGATCTTGTAAAGCTCTTCGTTGTGATTCCAACGAGCCAAAAATCATCGAAAACGGGAGTCCGAATGGAAAAGATATTGACGTTTTCGTTATCGGTTTTGCTGCAGTTTCTCCTAGGCCGGAGTCTCCGGTCCTAGACCGGAGTTTCCGGTCTGTGCAGGATCGGAGTCTCCGGACTCAACGTTTTTCTCCAAACGTTGTTCAGCCCCTGGTGGGGGGCGGAGTTTCCGGCCCTAGAGGCCGGAGTTTCCGCCCCTGGATGAACTTTCCGGCCCAGGGCACCGGAGAGTTTGCCCAAGCCTCGACGGTGTTGACAGTGTTCAGCCCCTGGTGGGGGCCGGAGTTTCCGGTCCCAGTAGGCCGGAGTTTCCGCCCCTGGCCGGAGTTTCCGGCCCAAGTGACCGGAAACTCTGGTGTGGAGTTTTCCTGCAACGGCTCTTTTTCGTGGGACCTATAAAAAGGCCCCTTCTTCCCCAGAGAGAGCAGCTCTTCCAAGCACGAATTTTCCCCCTCTCTCTCCTCCATTGTTGACCTTGGAAAGCTTGCCCCTCTCTCATTTCCTCCCATGATTCTTGCATATCTTTGAGGGATTTGAGAGAGGAGATCTAGATCTACATTTCCACCAATCCATCTCTCCTCTAAGTGAGGGGAACCTAGTAGATCTTGATCTTGGAGTTCTTGGTGCATCTCCTCTTTGTTCTTCCTCTCTTATTCCCCCATAAGCATTTGTTGCTTTGTTGGAATTCGAGAGTGAAGGATTTGAGCACTTGTGCTCTTGCCTTTTGCATTTGGTGCATCGGTGTGCTCTCCACGAGGATTCGTGGAAGTTGAAAGTTTGTGAGCTTGTTACTCTTGGGTCCTTGGACCCTAGACGCCTTTGTGGTGGTTGGACCCTTGTGTGGTCACTTGAAGCCGTTCGGGAGCCCCCAATCCCATTGTGGGTTGTGCCCCGGATTGTTGTTGGAGGCCGTTCGGGAGCCCCCAATCCCATTGTGGGTTGTGCCCCGGATTGTTGTTGAAAGGCTCCGGATTCCGGCTCGAAGGAATTCCGATAGTGGAAGGTGAACCAAGCCTTTGTGGTGCGGTTCATCGGAGAAGAAGGTGAAACCTTTGTGGTTGTTGAACCGTTGTGTCGGTTCGCATCTCTCCAACGAGACGTACTCCCTTAACAAGGAGGAACTCGGGAATACATCCTCGTCTCCGCGTGCCTCGGTTATTTCTATACCCGAGCTTATACTTATGCACTTTACATTGTGATAGCCTTCGTGCTTGAAGTATTCTATATTGCTATCACCTTGTTGTTTGTCTTGCTTAGCATAAGTTGTTGGTGCACATAGGTGAGTCTAGTTTATTTAGGTTGTCGGTTTGTTAATTTAAACACCTAGTTTTATTCCGCAATTAATAAGCCTAAACCGGAAAAGTTTTAAACCGCCTATTCACCCCCCCCCTCTAGGCGACATCATTGTCCTTTCACATATTAAACTTCTTGAGCATGTCCTTCACATATTGTTCTTGAGAGATGAAGGTTCCTTCTTTTAGTTGTCTCACTTTGAATCCAAGGAAATACTTCAACTCTCCCATCATGGACATCTCGAATTTCCTAGTCATCAACTCGGAGAAAGCTTTGTTATGGCGTTCAAATGAACCACCGAAAATGATATCATCAACATAGATTTGGCATATGAAAATACCACCATCCTTAAACCGCTTGGTAAAAAGGGTGGAGTCGACTTTCCCAATTTCAAACCCATCCTTGAGTAGAAAATCCCTAAGGTGCTCGTACCAAGCACGTGGAGCTTGCTTGAGACCGTAGAGCGCCTTATGGAGTTTATACACACGGTTGGGGAATTTGGGGTCCTCGAAACCCGGGGGTTGTGCAACATATGCCTCCTCTTTCAAAGGACCATTAAGAAATGCACTTTTCACATCCATTTGATAAAGGTTGAATTAATGAAAAGAGGCAAATGCAAGCAAGAGACGAATAGCTTCAAGGCGAGCCACGGGCGGAAAAGTGTCATCAAAATCCATACCTTCTATTTTTGCAAACCCTTGCGCCACTAACCTTGCCTTGTTTCGAATGACGACTCCATTCTCATCTTGCTTGTTCTTGAAGACCCATTTGGTTCCAATGACGTTGATCCTATGATCTTGTGGTTTATCCACGAGTGACCATACTTCATTGCGGGTGAAGCACTCAAGTTCTTCTTGCATAGCCATGATCCAATCGGGGTCTTGCAAAGCCTCTTGTACCTTAAGAGGTTCAAAACGAGAGATAAACGAGTGATGCTTGCTAAAGTTGGCTAAGTGTTTTAACTTTTTACGAGTGAGTACTCCCTTTGATATGCTCCCGAGTATCTTGTTGAATTGCATCCCACTTGCTTTTCTTGTGGCTTTGATGTTTCTTGTGATGCCCTTGTAATCAACAAACTCTCTTTTTAGACGTTCTAGTTCTTGGGGCTCAACTTGAGCTTGATCTTGAGAGCTAGGTCCATCTTTATGAAAGGCTTGATCTTTGTTTTGAGCTTGATGAGTCTCATGAGGCAAGACGTGCCCAATGACCATTGCCTTAATGACTTGAGAAGGATCTTCATCACCTACATCGCGTGGAACAACTTGCTCCTTTTGGGAGCCATTATTCTCATCGAAATCCACATCACAAGATTCTTCAATCCTTCCCGAGGAACTATTGTAGAATCTATAGGTGTGGGAATCCGATGCATATCCAACAAAAATACCCTCAATAGTTCTAGATTCGAATTTACCAAGCCTCTCTTTCTTGTTCTTGACGAAGCATTTGCATCCAAAGACGCGGAAGTACTTGACGTTGGGCTTGTTTCCGGTGAGAAGCTCGTAGGCGGCCTTGTTGTGGAAGGAGTGAAGGAAGAGCCGATTTGTAGCATGAACGGCGGTGGCGATGGCTTCACCCCAAAAGTTGCAGGGTGAATTGAATTCATTCAACATAGTTCTTGCCATCTCAATGATTGTCCGGTTCTTCCTCTCCACAACACCATTTTGTTGGGGTGTGTAAGGTGAAGAGTATTGATGCTTGATACCTTCCCAATCAACAAAATCTTGCATGGTGTAGTTCTTGAATTCGGTGCCATTGTCGGTTCAAATTGCCTTGATCTTCTCATCATATTGACGTTGAGGTTGAGTGGCAAAGTCGATGAAGCATTTTTGGGTCTCATCCTTGGACTTTGGGAGAAATACCCAAGTGTACCTTGAGTAGTCATCCACGATCACAAGACCAAACTTCTTCCCGCCAAGAGTGTCATAATTGGAAGGCCCAAAGAGATCCAAATGAAGGAGCTCCAATGGCCTAAAGGTGGTGACGATGCTCTTGGAGGGGTGAGCCTTGCCCTTTTGCTTCCCGGCTATGCATGCACTACACACACGATCTCGTTCAAAGTCAACATCGGTTAGTCCAATAGCGTGATCATCTTTTAGGAGTAATTTAAGATTTCTCATGTTGACATGGCCTAGCCGGCGATGCCAAAGCCAACCCTTGTCAACCTGGCCATTAGGCATAGTGAGGAAGAGGGGTTCTCTTGCGAGAAATCAGCCACATAAAGACCGTCCTCAATATGCCCAACAAAGGCCAATTTGAGGTTATCACTCCTAAAGACCATCACCTTATATTTAGTAAAATAGCAATCATAACCAATGTTTGTAAGATTGTTGATGGAAAGTAAGTTGTAACCAAGGGATTCAACAAGCATGACATTCTCGAGAGACACGTCTTTCGTGATTGCCACCTTGCCGTATCCCAATACCTTTTTGCTTTGTATTATCTCCAAAAGTGATGTAGGAGGTGCGGTTGACATCTTCAATGAAACGCTCAAGAAACTCCTTTTCTCTGGTCATATGATGAGTGCATCCACTATCAAACACCCATTTAGGGCCACCGGAGAGATATCCCTACACACAATCAATTCTTGGATTTAGGAACCCATTTAGCAATGGGTTCCTTGGCATTAGAAACAAGGGATTTTGGTACCCAAATCGAGTACCATGTAAAAGCATTACGGGGACCAATAAATTTAGCATAAACATCTCCTCTTGTGTCCTTACACAACACATAAGATGGGTTAGCTTTTCCCGCGGAAAGTTGGTTAGAATTTTCCTTATAGACACTTTCTTCAACCACAACTTCTTGCATTTGTCAACCTCCTTGTGTCCTTCACGCACAAAGTTAACATTCTTTAAAGGATTGGCCTTCTCCTTACCATTCTTCATTGTGGTGTAACCAAGTCCTTGATGTGGAGCTCTCATCTTTTGTTTAGCAAGAATCTCATTTAGAGTCTTCTCACCTTGACTAGATATAAGACGTTCCTTCTTGAGTTGCACCTTCAACTTCTTATTTTTCTCAACAAGTGAGACTTGACCATTCAAGAGGTTAAAAGTACTAGCAATATTTTCAACAATAATGAGAGCACTTGAAGAACCAAGAGACTTATCATAACTAGCTCGAAGTTGATCATACTTCTCCTCAAGTTTCATGAACTCAACCTTGATAAGCTTATGGGCATTCTCAAGGTGTTCAAAATCCTTAGTGAGAGAGGCATGAGCAACCTCAAGTTTCTTTTTAGAAGCATCAAGTACTTGAGACATTTCAAGTGCCCTATCAATTGAATCAACATCTTTAGCTTTGTCAATCTTACAAGTTTCCAATTGTTGATATAGAGTAAAAGAGTTATGTTTTTCATTAGTGAGCTCTTGCTTAAGGAGATTGAATCTCCGTCTCCCATCATCAATATGGGATTCAAGTTCCTCAATGGTATCGTCACGTGAAGAGACGGTGTCCATTAAATACTCGAATTGAGATAAAGCATCACCACGTAGGGAGCACATAACTTTATGCAAAGCAAGCATCCTAGCATTTCCATCCTCATCAATATTGTCTAACTCATGAGAAGATAAAGGTGGCTTAGCATTAAAGATAGGATCATTTGAAGGAGTAGGCACCTTTGGTCCCTTTGCCATGAGGCATTTTTGGGATTTCTTATTGGAGGTAGAGGTGTAGTCTTTGGTGTAGTCGTAGGGGAGAGAGGACCCAAGTCCACACTCAAACTTGGCTACTTCATCTTGATCATCCTGGCCCCCCTTTGTCAATCTTGCCATGAGACACTTCTTGGAGGGAGATGCGTAGTCCTTGGTATAGTCATATGTGAATAAGGAGCCGGGCTTAGCATGAGCTAGACCAGCTACTCCAACTTGTGCATCTTCCTCTTTCTCTTCATCATCGGACATGTACTCGACCCCAACAAAAGCTTTGCCTTCTCTTCTCTTGTTGATGGGGTTGGGGAGAAGCTTCTTCCTTGCCTCCTTGTCATACTTAGGGTTGTCTTCTCTTTTCTCATATGGACACTTGTCGGAGAAATGACCCGGTTGATCACAATTGTAGCAATTCCTCCTTGTGTTCTTTGGGAGACTTGCATTCTTGTTCATGAAGTTCTTGCCCCACTTCCTAGCAAAGAAGGCAAGATCCACCGGTAGCTCACTCGTTGAAGTCATCTCTTCAAGCTCAACTTCTTCTTCATATTCTTCCTCAACAACACGAGTCGCCTTGGCCTTCAAAGCAAGGTTGGGAGAGTTCATGGCGCAGACAAGTTGTCTTGTTTGGTTTCCTTGATCAACCATAGTTTGGTTGGCAATGAAGAAGGAGATAAGGTCATCCGGAGACATAGCCTTCTTGGCATCCAAGACTTGCATAATGAGAGACATTTGCTTGTCATCGGGAGCAATTATTTGACAAATCTTGTTCTTGATAAACTCATCATTCACATCAAACCCATCATTGTATTTGTCGCACCCAAGGCCTTGGATCTTTACACGAAGAACGTCAAGTCTTGAGTAGGCATCTCTAAGGCTCTCACCATCCTTGATCACAAATAAATCCATCTCCCTCTTGGCATATTCATAGTTGGTCTTTTGGGTGATGGATGTTCCTTCTTGAAGAATCACAACTCTATCCCACAACTCCTTGGCGGACTCAATGCGGTGAACTTGATTGTAGAGACTTTTTGGAAGAGCACACCGAATCTTGTCACGGGCCGTGGAATTGAGTTGCCGAAGTACCCGTTCATTAGGCGTCAAGCTATTTGCATCCATGGGCACAAAGCCTTGCTCAACAATGTCCCAAAGCTCCTCGCACATACTGCGAAGATAAGATTCCATAGAAGATTTCCAAAAGGAAAAGTGAGTTCCATCATACATGGGTGGGGAACCACCATTAATCATGTTTGGCAATGAGATGGGGGGGAGAGGATACGTGTGACCAACGGCGCCGTATGCGGGACTAAGTTTGGTTGAGGGAGCGCTCTCCACCTTATCCTTTCCATCGCCACTAGTGCTAGTGTCGGGGGAAAGAGATATGGCGGCCAAACGCTTCTCAACTTCATTAGCCACATATAATTCAAAGTTCTTGTTCACACGATCCTCAATGGTTTTCTGAAGGGCAGCTTCACGGGAGGCCCACTTGTACTCCTCGGCTTTCCTTGCTAACTCCTTTTCAGAAGGATAATCCATCTCGCTCTTAAGGCGGTGAAGCCCTTAAAAAGAGACCTCGGCTCTGATACCAATTGAAAGGACCGAGATGGTAACCTAGAGGGGGGGGGGGGTGAATAGGTTTCTACAAATTATACTTTTCTTTTCACAAGTTTTAGGCTATGCGGATAAATAAGATGTGCCTAACAACTAGAT
This sequence comes from Poa annua, assembly GCA_026929855.1. Classification (NCBI taxonomy): domain Eukaryota; kingdom Viridiplantae; phylum Streptophyta; class Magnoliopsida; order Poales; family Poaceae; genus Poa; species Poa annua. The sequence goes on along the minus strand of CM049428.1, from coordinate 26,030,061 downwards.
GAAACAACCTATATGATGCAATACAATACTTCAAGCACGAAGGCTATCACAAATAAAACAACAATAGTGAAAGAGCTCGGATAGAAATAACCGAGGCACGCGGAGACGAAGATATAACCCGTGTTCCTTCTCTTGAGAGAGAAGTACGTCACGTTGGAGAGATGCGGGATACCACGAAGGACACCCGAGCGCCACGAAGGCTCACCTTCTTCTCCTTGAGCCTCTTCCACGAAGGAAGAGCTCAATTCACTATTGGTAGGCCTTGAGGCGGCCTCCGAACCTTTACAAACTTTCCCGAAGCAAGAACCACAACCCGGAAGTTTCCGGGCGACCCTAGCCGCCTAGGGTTTCAACAAAACCCAAGAGTAACAAGCAACTTGATGAACTCAAGGGGGAATCACTTTTGGCTTGGTGGAATCAAAGATCTAGACCTCCTCTTGGTTTTCACCAAAGGGGTTTGAGTTTGAGTGAAGGGCTAGAGAGATCTTGAAGCTTTTGGAGTCAACAACAATGGAGGAGAGAGAGCTTAGCCTTTTTCGTGTTTGGAACTGGTTGACTTACCTCTTGGAGAAGAAGAGGTGGGCTTATATACTTGTCTACTAAAATCTGGCCGTTATGCAGAAAATCTGGTCCACCCGGTATGGATTCCGGTTTGCACCGGACTGTGTACCGGATGGGTCCGGAATGAATTCCGGAGTGCAAACCGGGTAGTCCCTGGACTCGCCCGGTTTGCACCCGGAATTGATTCCAGGCCCATCCGGTACCAGATCCGGTATATACCGGATCCCATACCGGATGAGCAGTTTCCTGAACATGCCCAATATTTCAAGAGACAAATATATTAAACTTTCTCATATTTTGTGGAGGCTTTAGGAGGTGTATGGAAAGGGATATGAAATAGAGTTGCAAGAGTTCATCCCCAATGAAAACAACAAGTTACCCCCCTTAATAGTGCGGTGAACCTATTGACTCAAGAAGTAAATAGAGAAGGATATAAATAACACCGTCACTTCATAATCCAAAAATGAGGGGCCTCCAATCTCCAACCATCATCATACGAGCGGACTAAAACCTGAGAATACATTTTAGAGATAGCATTAATGCTCACTAACTCGAGTGTCATATTAACCAAAATCTTAAGAAGGGACATGCCCTTTCAGGTGCGGACGCTAACCGGAAGGTGGATTATTAGTCATACATGCGGTTGGAATGGTCTATATATATTGTTGTAATGCCCGAATGAATCTCACACTAGACACCATATCATTAGTATATGCATTGGGTTGCTTATCATTATTCTGTCAATTGCCTAGCTGCAATTTGTTTACCACGCATGGATGAATGTTATTATTGTTTATGGAGAGACACTATTAGTGAACCGTGGACCCCGGTTCTTCTCATTAATCTGATAAAACCACAACTGTAAACATGTTACTTTCCGCAAACATCACTCTTTCTTCCACATATACGTTTAATCATTTTGTTACAGCAAGCCGGTGGGATTGATACCCTCACCGTTGAGTTGGGGCTAAATACTTTGATTATGTTGTATGCGGATTCCACGTCAACTACGTCAAGCTCTTTTCCGACGCCGTTGATACCTCGAGAGAATTTTCATCTCCTGCTGCTGCACTACTTCATACCTTTCTCTTGGTGTCTCCTAACAACACACCCACCGTGTGTATCACAAGCCGCCACCCTACATCATCCTCTCCGATGAGGATGAGTAGGCCGGAGGTGCCGCCACCAGGACGCCAACATGCCGGAGCCGATACCCATTTTGAATTCCGGCGACGCCGGCCCCATCCTTCCCGCCCTAGTTTATTTTTTTATTTATATTTTGTATGTCCTTTTTGCCGTTGGAGGCATCCAAAGAAGACGGAGGCCCAAAATTTGTTCCCAGACAACCCAAAACGGACATATTCGTTTCGTTTTGGCTCTTCGTATGTGGAGGCCCGTTGGAGGAAACCGTAACGGGTCATGGATTTGTCCGACCAGACTGAGCAGGCTCCAAATTTGGGACGTGTCAGTGTGGGCCCGGACAATCGGGTGTAGCTGGGGTTGGTGGAGATGCTCAAGTGATGAACGTACCAGACAAAAAAAACGACCCACGGCGCTTGCTACTTGCACTACCCTGCACAACTATGGAGTGGTCCCCATCTGCCGACTGCCGTTGTAGTCAACCATCATCCGCACACGGCGAGGGACGCGCGCTCACACAGCTGACACACTGCGTTTTTATTTTTTTTGAACAAGACACACTGCGCCGAGACGACCATTTTCCTCACCGACGAGCACGATCGTCGCTCTCACCGTCGTCGTGGTCCCACCGTACCGCTGACACGCAGGGGCCACTCGGAAGTGGGCTCTCGCTGTTTTTACTACTCGATCGAGCGTATCAATGGCGTTAACTCCTAAGTCTTTGCTAATTACATTACAATTAATGCCATTTGTTCGTCTTCTTAATTATTGTTCCGACGATGGCTACCTCGCTTCCCTCCCAAGTTGCCCGAGCACGACGCTTTTTATTTCTCCATAATAATATATCGCTCTCTCCTCGATCCCAAATTGCCCAAACCCCTCCGGGATTCCAAACCCATCCGGGAGGGGCAGAGAAAATTTCCACAGAGGGATGAACGCGCCGGCGAGGAAGGGCGCGCCCGGAGGTGGGGGCCGCGGGCCAACGGCGGCGCTGCTGCTCGTGGCGGCGGGGGTGTTGGCGTTCCTGATCTCCTACAACGTGCTCGCCGCGGTGCTCCGGGGCGGCGGAGGAGTCGCGGGGGTCGCGGCGGGAGGGAGAGACCCGGTGGTGCGGATGCCGGAGTGGATGCGGGCGGCCGGCGGCGCCAGGGGGAAGAGGCGGCCCTTCCACGTCGCGCTCACGGCCACGGACGCCCCCTACAGCAGGTGGCAGTGCCGGGTCATGTACTACTGGTACAAGCGGATGCAGGCGCGGCCCGAGGGCGCCGACATGGGCGGATTCACCCGCGTCCTGCACTCGGGGAAGCCCGACGGGCTCATGGACGAGATCCCCACCTTCGTCGTCGACCCCCTACCCGCCGGCAAGGACCGTGTAAGTGACCGACAATTTGCTCGTTTGTCTTTTGTTGGTCTCCTCCCTCGTTTCGGTTTGTTTGTTTCTTGTGGCGTTGTGGGTGGGGGCTACTACGCCTGCAGACGAGCAGCTGTTTTTTGGGGAGTAATTTAAGACGAGAAAAACAAAAAAATGTCGATGTTTCGGTTATAACTTCCGGCAGTAAAATCAAAGTGGTTATTTCATTATTTTACTCTCTGCCAGGTTGATTTTTTGGACTGACGCTAGAGGAGGGAATGCCCCTGTTAAAAACCTTGTGAATTTTGACAAGAAACCTGCATGTTGAGTAGAGAACCATGTCTAGTTTGCAGTGTTAGCATGCACTCCAAGAACCCATTTAAGCCGTAACCCACTCGCGTGACCTTTACGTCTCGCTTTCTTGCTTCGCTTGAGGATCACTCTATTTGCAGTGTCAGTTCGAACCTTATATATCGCTAATGTAAGAGTTTTGAAATGCTATGGAGGTTTGATTGTGATGCTGTCTGCAGGGCTATATCGTCCTAAATAGGCCATGGGCATTTGTACAATGGCTGCAGAAAGCAAAGATTGAAGAAGAGTAAGTTAACTCTGATGTGCCTTTTTACTTTCGAAACTTTATGTATTGGATTTGGTATCCAGACATCCATAATCAAACGAAATAAGTGAATTTTTTTGTTGGTGTTGGCACGTATGATGTGAAAGATATTTAGGCAAATTCATGTGCAAATAACATCGGTTGTTTTTTCTTACTGTTTTTAACTGTTCTGTTCTGCTTGAATGCAGGTACATACTGATGGCAGAACCAGATCATATATTAGTGAAACCTCTGCCAAATTTGGCTTACGACAATGACCCAGCAGCATTCCCCTTCTTTTATATTACACCATCTGAACATGAGAAAATTATCAGGAAATACTATCCTGAAGAAAGAGGTCCTATCACAAATGTCGACCCTATTGGGAATTCTCCTGTAATAATTAAGAAGGTAATTCCTTCTTGCTGACTTGGCACTCTTTAGATTGCAGTGTCCTGTATGAGGGGAAGCTCCATTCCATGTACTCCATTTTCAGCGCCTTGTGTTTCAGTTCCCATTTACTGTTTTGATTAGTTACTTTAGCAGACCTAACTCAATCCCTCGTTGTGTGAGGAAATTTTAGACACTGCTTGAGAAGATTGCTCCTACATGGATGAATGTATCACTGCAAATGAAAGAGGATCAAGAGACTGATGAGGCTTTTGGATGGGTTTTGGAAATGTGGGAATTATCTTTTCTTGTATGTGAATTTGATAAATAGATTTGCTCATTGTGACTTTGTTATAATTCCAGCATTTGTGTTGTTATTTTTTGGCTTCTAGGTATGCATATGCTGTTGCCAGCGCATTGCATGGGGTTCAACACATCCTTCGTAAAGATTTCATGATTCAGGTGATCTGTTTCTGTTCTCTTCTGACGATATGCTTGAGCACTGCAATTATGTATTATTGACGCCCCCCTTAAAATTGCAGCCACCGTTTGATAAGAAGCTCGACAATACATTTATTATCCACTTCACCTATGGATGTGACTATACACTCAAGGTATTGATTGGGCCCGAGTAATGATGTCCCAAACTGTGATTCCTTCTTTGTAGATCTCATATTATATAAAATTGAATATGCTTGAGGGTAGAAAGTAAAAGATCCCCTTTTATCTGTTATGTTACGGACATAAGGCTATTCGCTCGGTCTTCCTGCCATACCACATAAGGTCTTTGACAGTATCCTGGCAAATAATTTCAGGGTGTACTGACTTACGGAAAAATTGGTGAGTGGAGATTTGACAAAAGATCGTACCAAGATAGGCCACCGCCAAGAAATCTTACATTGCCCCCTCCAGGAGTGCCAGAAAGTGTGGTACGTTTACTAGCAGATAAAATGGAAAAGTACACAAGAGGTCTATTATGATACCTGTACCATTATGATTTTAAGTTTTTTTAGATGACCATTATTATGATTTTAAGTTACCAAGGTCTTGTCCAGGTTTTCAACGTTTACAATATAAATAATTATAGTTTTGTGTTATTTAAATCGTTATTTGGATAAATTCAAATAACAGGTTAACACAGTGAACTACTTTCTTCGCTGCTACTGTTTTACGTTTGATTGAGTGAGAAGAACATGATCGCTAGCATGGTGATCTAGGCATAAATGAGCTGTGCTCGTGCTCAGAAGATTCAAAGCTTTGCCATGTTTTCTTGATGTCCCTAACACTTACAACAAAGTTTCTTATGGCACCATTGTTGTCTATGGACAAAAAAGCTTTGTGATCTCCGAAGCAAACCCTCCCAGTTCATCCAAAATTGCCAACATCATCATGCTCTTTTCTCTTTTCATTACCAGCTCATGAATGCTCCACTTGTTTATCGGGCGTGTTGTTGTGAAATTAGACATATATTGGGTTCTGTTTTGTCTACCTCGTGTGGCTGATGTATTTCTGCTCAATTAATTTTTGGTAGGGTTGTTTTCTTCATGCCATCCTGAATAATGAGATAAGCATCTAATATCAAATTACTAAGAGACTGGTCCTATGAATTACCTGGAGAAAATTACAAATAGCCAGGATGCATAACAAAACATGGAAGTCACCTGCCTAGTAGAGTGAACTGAGTTCAAGGTTTAATACATCAATATAATGCATATACAAAAAGCAAATTTGGGCATGCAATAAGAAAGTAAAGGCATTTTGATCAAAGCGCAAGCTAAAACGTGTCATTTTATGAAATTTTAAATAAAAAAAATAAAAAAATTGCTCCTCCAAATTATGGTTTGGCGGTTTGGCCCATTCATACCGTATCACTGACAGTTTAATAGAAGAAAATCAGAAACTTGTGTTTACTCAATGATTGTGTATCTCAGCGTCTACCAATGTTTTTGCTGTGTAGTTTCATTTGTGACCTTAAAGAGTGTCGCGAATATATGCTGTAGTAGTACTAGAACAAAGTACACAGGCATTGATGTAGCTTAGTTGTTCAAGAGGGTAGCGAATTATACTATGTTCTACTACTCCCTCTGGTTCTAAATATAAGGCATTTTCGTAGCTCAAATTGAACTGGCAATACTTCATATAGTTAGGACTTGGGAACAGAGGTAGTATGAAATAAGACCGCCAGAACGGCATCATACTACAGTCTCTGTTCTTATAGATTGCAAAGAGGTACTCGTCTGCATTCTCATCCCGCGGTAAATGGGTGGTTTTGAAATTGTATTTGAATCAATCTTCTTCGATTTAGAAATTCTGAACCCCAAGAACAGTCTTCTTCTTTTTTGCGAAATGGCAGTCATTACTATTGGAGATTTTTTTAATGAAATTTGAACATGATTAATGACTGTTATTGGAGAATTTGACCATTATCATTCTGTATGTTAAAGCTTCATAACCTTTGAGTTTTAAACTCATGATTAAACTTTTGATTGCCTTACCTATTCTTAATGCAGGTTACACTTGTAAAAATGGTCAATGAAGCTACTGCAAATCTTCCTAGGTGGGATGAAGGATTATAGACTATGGTGAAGTCAAATGTTGATGAGCGCTCTCATTCGATTAGTCCCTTAGGTATATACATTACAAATGACAGAAGTAGATAGATTTTCCACCATACTTAGGCCCTGCTACGAAGAAAGGAATTTTCCCAGTTCCTACATGAAGTAACTGTTTCTGGTGAAATATATGAGATCCAGAGAGAACCTTATAGACAAAGAAAGAAGACAGTAGCACACAACTTTCCATTTAAAGTTTCCTTGTAATTTTCCCTGACTGGTGCTATTGAAGTATAGATTTGTGTGAGTGCAATTGTGCATCTTTGACAAAGTGCTACCGAGTATATGTAGTATCGCAACATTTTTTGCGAAAATGCTAAAGTATTGCGCTTCATTCCATTATTCATTTCATTGAATAGAAGGGACAATATTTACAAGCCTAGAAGGCAAGGTCAACAAGGACAAATATCACAAACGTGGGAAAAATTATTGAACGTCCAAGGTTTGTGGCAGGAGGACTCGTCCTAGAACCCCAACACGTGCCCACACGTTGCTTCTGTTTTGATGCGTCTGAGTGTGACTAGTCCTAATGGGAGTATCATATAGTGGTATCATTAATATGATACTACGCTATGTTACTATGTCAGTATATCAATGGAAAATAGCCTCATACCCTGGTAGCTAGCTATACACCATCCACAAGCCGTTGGATCGTTCTTTCTAGATATTGAGAGTATGGAATCATCGGACTGAAGCTAACGTAGGAATTAATGTTACCACGTTGTGCTTGTTCTCATAACCGGAACAACTCGTTGGTGTATTTTTTAATATGGTAGCCACCTAAACACCCAAATCCATTGACTATCTGATAGTGCATCTATTTTGAATCAGTTGCACAACTCGATGTCCAGCAGGTTAGACATCTCTTTGTTGAGGTAGCCTAAATTTATTTTTCTGAGACATTATCCATTTCGACCTGCGTCGTCCGGATTCAGGAGAACGAGATCACACCGCATAATCTGATCCCCAACATATGTATACGTTCCAATGCCATGTGAGACGTACAACACTTACCCGGCCGAATTGACTTGTTGTCCAGCTCCATCTCCTGGATCCATAGTTTTGGTGCTCGAAGAACTTTCGCTTCTCGCCTTCCCTAGCTCTAGCTGTTTTTGTGTGGTACAGAGAGAGGGAGGGGGAAGAAGTAGATATGGATCGAACCTGTATCCTGGATTGTAGTCGTTTAAGATATTGAATGTGTCGTCTCTCAGCTTTTGAGTAAGATCGGAGAGGAGTTTGCTTCCTGAATGCATGTTCGTGGGAGTCGGAGGACTCAGAGTGTGAGAGAGTAGTTTTAGTGTGTGAGTGCGGAGTTCGGCTGGGCCTGCTTGTTCGCAACAGGTTTTCAGTTTCTTGTAACTTGTTTGATTCCCCTTCTATAAAGCTAAGGTACGCCTTTGGCGTACTCTTAAAAAAAAGATATTGGATGTGCTAGAACACACACTATTTAATCGTGCATGCCTCCATATCGACGATAGAAGGCTTCGTCCAGTTTGTTGTTTAGTTAGAGAACCACACTATGTAATCATGCATGCCTCCATGTCGACGATAAAAGGTTTCCTCCAGGAGAACCACACTATGTAATCGTGCAAGCCTCCATGTCGATGATAAAAGGCTTCGTCCAGTTTGTTGTTTAGTTCGAGAACCACAATATCTAATCGGTCATGCCTCCATTTCGACCATAAAAGGCTTTGTCCAGTTTGTTGTTTAGTTAGAGAATCTCTACCACACTCTTTGTCGTGCGAATGCTATCTAGGACATGGGATGTACACACGATATCAAACGGCTACCACACCGTGCGCAGCTAGCCATCAGGGTATATAATCCATGTTGATATCTTCTATATCTAAATAGGAATGACCCACTACAAGTAATTCTTTCAACATGCAAGACGTCCACCTCATCAACCAATCATAGGCTGCCACATCTTTATTTGCCACATCATCAAGCTTTTTCTTTTTTCGATAAAGGGCGCTTTATTACTTAAAAGATTAAGCGTTTACACCCAGCCTCTGCATAACCATGATGCACACAGCTGTCACCAAGTACATAATCCAAATATGAGAATAGACGGATTACATATAAATTATCAAATGCAACTACGTCTCAGGAGGTGGAGGCCCGATGCGTAGATCATGCTGCCACCCATGATGGGAAAAAGTATCCCTCGCCGTGGACTCCAACTGTGCACACACCTCCGTAAATAGGTCTCTGTGCTCCATCCGCTGAAGAGACAACCATGAACGGAGTGTACCGGTAGATCGGTATATGACCTGCAATGGAGAAACCAACTTGTTGTTAAACACCTTATCGTTTTACATAGCCATAGCGACCATATGATGGCAAGCGCTCCCACCCTAATATGCTTCCTAAACCGATTATCGATGCCATGTAACCAGTTCCCAAAGAGATTGGCCACACTTCGTGGGGGATAAAGGTTGGATGCTACTTGGATGATTGACCATATAGACCTCGCAAACCGACATTGAAAGAAGAGATGTTCTATTGTTTCATCCTGATGACAGAAAACACAACTCTTATTTCCATGCCAGTTCCGTTTAGAAAGATTGTCTTTGGTTAGAATAACTCCACGACGAAGGTACCATCCGAACACCTTAGTTTTCAGTGGTATCTTCATCTTCCAAAGCATCCTGTTATTATCAACTGGTATGTACAGATGGGATAACGCATTATACACGGAATCTACTGAAAATTTGCCATTCTTATGCAGGTTCCATCGAAATTCGTCTGGCTCGACTGAGAGTTGTATATTGGCAAGCCGATGTAAAAGGGCATGCCATGCAACTAGCCTTTGGCCAATCAAATTTCTTCTGAACGTTACATCAGGTGGTGAGGTCGCCATTACCTTCTTAATGGTATCACTTTTGTAACGAACAATATTATATAATGTTGGATATTGTTCACGGAGAGGGGCATTGTCTAGCCAAGAGTCCTCCCAGAACCTTATCTGAGATCCATCTTTAATTAAAAAATGTCCTAGTCTGAAGAACTTTGACTTTGCAGCCATCAGACCAGCCCAAAAATGCGAATCACCTTGTTTCCAAGAAACTTGTGATAAGGGTTTGGAGCCAACATATTTCCGTAACAGAAGGGTTTGCCACTGTCCGTTTTCGGTTAGTAATTTAAACAACCATTTCCCAAGAAGGGCTGTATTCTTGACCTCTAAATCATGAATTCCCAACCCTCCTTGATCCTTGGGTGTACAAACCACACTCCATTTAACCAGTCGATATTTCATCTTCTCACTATCCCCTTGCCAAAAGAATCTAGATCGGTAATAATCTAGTTTTTGTAATACACCTTTTGGCAGAACGAAGAAGGATAACATATAAAGTACCATATTGGTGAGCACTGAGTTAATGAGTATCAGTCTTCCTTCGAGGGACAGTAATTTCCCTTTCCAACAACTTAAACGTTTTTATAGCCTTTCTTCGACGCTTTTCCATTCGGCAATCGTAAGCCTCCGATAATGAATCGGGATGCCAAGATACCTAATTGGAAATTGGCCCTGCCCACAACCGAAGAGTTTGGCATATAGGGCGGCCTCGTCTTGAGCCTCGCCAAAACAGAACAACTCACTCTTATGGAAATTTATTTTTAAACCTGAAAGTTGCTCGAAAGTTGCTAAAATCAATTTCAAGTTTCGAGCCTTTTCAATATCATGTTCCATAAAAAGAATTGTATCATCGGCGTATTGAAGGATAGAGAGACCCCCATCCACCAGATGAGGAACCAGTCCTTCAATTTGACCATCAACCTTAGCGCGCTCGATCATGATAGCTAACATATCCGCCACTATATTGAATAGCATGGGGGATAATGGATCGCCTTGTCGAATACCTTTTCGAGTCTGGAAGTAGCGGCCAATGTCATCATTAACTTTTATGGCCACGCTACCTCCAGATACGAAATTACGAATTAGAGCACGCCACTCTTCAGAAAATCCTTTCATTCTGAGAGTTTGTTGAATGAAAGACCACTTAACTTTATCATACGCTTTTTCAAAATCTAATTTAAGTATAACCCCATTAAGCTTTTTGGAGTGTAACTCGTGAACCGTCTCATGCAACACAGCTACCCCATCAAGGATATTTCGTCCTTGCATAAAGGCAGTTTGCGACGGCCGAATTACATGGTCCACAACTGTATTCAGTCGAATAGTGGCTACTTTTGTAAAGATTTTGAAACTAACGTTCAATAGGCAAATAGGTCTAAATTTTTGAATCCTTTCTGCCTCATTAACCTTAGGTAACAAAATAACTTCGCCAAAATTCAACCGAAACAGCTCAAGCTGATTAGCATGAAGAGCAGTGAACATAACAAGAAGGTCATTTTTTATGGTATCCCAGAAAGTTTGGTAAAACTCTGCAGGGAACCCATCTGGACCCGTACCTTTGTTGTGTTCCATAAGGAAAATCGCCTTCTTTACCTCCTCCTCGGTGTAGGGAGCTGTAAGTAGGCCATTCTCCAAATCGGAAACCTGAGGGATATCTTCAATTCTGGCCTCATCCATTGTGAAGGCACCCTCATCAGGTTCGCCGAATAGGGTTTTATAGTAATTAGTAATGTAAGCTTTGAGCTGATCATGTCCTTCAATTAATCCGCCCTCATGGCTAAGAGAGTGAATACGTTTCTTCCTATGTCTGCCATTAGCAATACTATGGAAGTATCTCGTATTCGAATCTCCTTCAAGAATAAATTGGGATTTGGATCGTTGATACCACTTGAGCTCCTCCTCGCGAAGTAGGTTTGCTATTTGCGCATTAGATTGACTTTTCAGTTCAATCTCATGTGTGGATAGCGGCCTAATCTCTGCGAGGGCCTCAAGATCGTCAATAATGGCTGAGAGCCTTTGCTTTTCTTTTTTCAAAATACCCGTAACATGACGTGCCCACCCTGAGAGATGTTTGCGTAAAGCTCGCATTTTATTATTCCACCTCTCAATTGGAGAATGTCCAGTTACCGGTCTTTCCCATACTGTCTTGATCATATCATGGAAGCCTTCCCTATGTAGCCAACCAAGTTCAAATTTGAACTGTTTTCTACATATGGGGCGTGGCGTTCCCATGTTCAATAGTATGGGAGCATGATCTGATAGTCTTTCAATACGCTCCAGAGCGCGCACTGTCACCATTGGGTATTTATTTTCCCAGTCGGTGCCCATCGGCACGCGGTCTAGTTTCTCGTATGTCGGATCAGGAAGACTGTTAGCCCAAGTGTACTGTCTTCCCACCATTGACACCTCTCGAAGATCAAGACTCTCAATGACAGCATTAAATAAAAACGGCCAATGACTATCAAAACGGCCCTTACTTTTCTCATGCCTGTATCGTAGCAAATTGAAATCTCCCCCAATTAGAATCGGGTGTGGATTGTCCTTTGCTAGATTGACGAGTTCACGTAAAAAGTCAGCCTTAAACTCATCCTGGGCGGCACCGTAAACGGCCACGAGGCTCCATAAGAAATTATCAGCCTTATTGCGGATATGGAGTTTGATATGAAACTCTCCAACCGAATAGGCTAAAATTTCCATGGTGTCAGCTCGTACGCCTACCAAAATGCCACCCGAACGACCACGAGGCGGGCGAGACACCCACTCATAGTCCAGACCACCTGAAAGGCGATTTAGAAGACTTGGGGAGTAGTCGCGCTTACCCGTCTCTGAGATAGCCACAAGGTCTAAATTAAGATCCCGACAACAATCAGCAATGTGAACATGTTTAGCCAAGTCGCGTAGACCTCTGCTATTTTTAAACATGCCATTCATCGGGAAACAAATTTAGCTTTTGAAACTTTTGGCCTCTTGCTAGATCGTTTCTTAGCGGAGGTTTTGGATTTTCAACCACAAGCTTTTAGATCATATAATGAACTTAGCTCCGTCTCATCAAAACCAACCTCTGACACAACCCCAACAAGACTTGAGAGAAGCTGACCATCCATTGTGGCATGCGCCTCCTCATCCTCCAAAAAAAGGTTGTCCGTGGAGGTGGAAACTTTTGGAGTTACCGTCAAGCGGTCATATTCCATGTGTTTCAACACCTTTGTAGAAACCGAAATTGCCTTACTAGAATTACCGAGCGAAACACCTAAACTATTAAGATTAGAAGCTATGCGAGAATCAGAAAAACACAAGAAAGATTTGGACAAAGGAGATATACCGCAGCTGTCGAGGTTCTGGTGTGCCTTGCGTCGCATCGCCTTCCTCGTGACATCCTCGTCCGTCGCCGAAGCTCCACCCGAGTCCATTGCGTGACGCCCACTCCGCCTCAAAGGCACGGGAGGTGCAGGCGTCACCGGCAAGGACTGCAATGGCGTTGTCGGAGAAGAGGAGAGAGTGGCGACCCTAACCGTAGCCCCCAGAGGTGTCATCAAGCTTATAATTGGTCTATGTCAACATGCAAGAGCTCCAAGTGAGCCATTCATCCACGTTGCCCCATGCATCAGTTTTGCGTCCTAACGTGGCAATAAATAGGCAACATCGATGGATTTCCTCCCACTCAGGTTGTTTTGTCTCCTGTTTCAGTTTTTGTTCTTGTAGTCCGTGTAAAAATGTACTAGCAGGCACGAACTAATTGCTACATGCATGGGTTGCATGTATAACTTCAGTTATCTCTTCCACTTTATCCTCCTTTAAGTACATAAGTACAAGCCAACGACGCCTTCGTTTCTATATCTGCTCGTGACCCGGCTGCTGACCTCCCGACTCCAGTTTCGACCGGGTGCGGCATTCTAGATTGTCCAGTCCATGTCTGCTCGCTCCCTGCTTCATCTTCCTGCAACTCACGGCACTTATCCTTGAGGAACTGAATCTAAGTGCCCTCCATAAGCAGTTCCTCACCGTCAAGATCAGGGCCGATTCTGGTTGGATATGCTCTCATTCATATATGGCTCATGCCTCCTTTGGTTCACCATTTCAAGGTTTTCAGGACAGGCGGTTGTTTACCACATGAAGATGACATCATTGATGGGTACCGGGCTTGCTCAACACGCACTTGCAAGCATGTCCTAGCCTATCAGATCGCATTAACCTGAAGAAGTGTTTATACTCGCTGATCTGTCCAGAGGTATATGGTCTCTTCCTGTTTGATTTATTCATGTATCAGGTTCCAATGATTTGCCTGCAAGTAGTTATAATTTTGAAACTGTTAATATTACTCCTAGATATACATTTGCAGGTAGTGCTTGATGGTCCAAACGAGAGATTAGACAAAAACAGATTTTGGCCGGTGAGCCTTTCCCATCAATTAAAATAGGACAATACATATTTACTTGGGTTTTCAACCGATGTCCTATCTATGAGTGTCCGCTCCAAGAACCATTCTAATTTGTTACAGATATAAGAACCATGTAGTTAATGGATAGGATTAACGGTGTAGGCTGGCATCAAGTTAGTGTGATTCCATTTTCACATTTATTAACTGTCTTATAATTTTACAGCGAGTCACTCGAATTAACCTTTTTCATTCCCGTAGTGATTTTTTTGCTACAATGTAGAAATCCATACTGTTATTTAAGTCATCATTCATCCGTCCGAGTTTTATCAACCATTTCAGACAAAGTTAGTTGTTTATTCTATTTTGTAATGAGAATTTTTATATGAAAACCAGTAAGATGTTCCTTCTTATCTCCCTTACCGTGTTCCAAAGAGAACTTAGGCTCTTCACTATGACATTTAATTAGGGTGTAGAATCTCCATATCAATTTTGGTCTATGCATTCATTTACATTGATACATAAAAATGTTGGTTAAGAAAGCCCGTAGCAACGCGCGGGGTGTTATCTAGTATCAATAGTGAGTGGTAACATAGATGTAGTATCATATAACCATGTATTTATTAGGCTATAGACTCATCTTATCTTAAAATCCGCTATGTTACGCTATCTATCTATGATAACACCACCATTTCTCTCCTCATTAAATACTTGTCACATCATCATTTTTTCCTATGTGACACTTATGTTACTACCTATGATACTCCCAATATGACTAGTCCCAGTTAGGTCTGGACTCGTTTCTTTGTTTCCACACCATTCAACGATCAGCAAGGTGATCGAGGCAAGACCTTTACCCATGGACTTAGGAATCACGGGCTTGGATACGTTCCACCAGTGATTTTAACCCCACTGAAGTGGAGGACATGTAGCTCGAGTCCAAGATAGGACATCAAACCAAATTTGTTGTGCAAAGGTCAGATTCAGCTCGGGTCGGGCGACAAAAGAACATGACGATCATCCGTGTAAATCAATAACATGGTGATCATGGGTCGCAAGTGAAGTGGGGCCATGATGCCTTCTTTTGTGGTAGCGGACACGAGCTTACCCAGGGCATCAACAACGAGCACAAACAACATTGGGGCTTCTTGGGGCTAGAAGGTCATCTTGCCAGAGTCCTTGGCGGTGCCAAATCGGGATCTTGACTCTTCGTTTAGTAGAATTCACGTGTTTGCAGAGGAGAAAAGTATGGCAATCCACCCATAGCATCGGTCGCCAAACCCATACGCACGCAATGAACATGAATGGCCATGAGACGGAGTCAAATGCTCGTGTTAGATCCGAGTTTTAACAGGACCCTTGGCTCCTTGAGCTGGTGTAGAAGACGTGCAGTTTGCCGTACCAAGACAAAATTGTCATGGAGGCTTCTTTCGGAGATAAAGGTGTTATGTATGTTGGAGACAAGGGTCTGTAGCCGGGAGCGAGGTGCAACGATAGCACTTTCGAGAACACATTTGCCACAATGTGTATGAGGCTTATGGCCCGGTAGTCGCGTAGTTCCTTGGCGTCCTGCATTTTTGGAGCAGCGGAAGGAGGGCCTGGTTCAGCCTATGAAATCTTCTGCCACGCAGGTCAAACATTCGTTGAAGGAAAAAGTATAATTTTCACATCAAATGTCATGATTTGGCTACTCTTCACCCTGTACTTTAAATTTGTCTAATGTGCATCTTAAAGTTTATCAAACCGTTCAATGTGCACCCTAAGGTGGTTTTCGATCGATTTGGATGGTTTTCTGTGCTGACTAGGCGACGACGTGGCGCAGCGCAACATGGGCCCCACATGTCATCCTCAGCTGATCTGATTTTTTTTCGAATAACCTTTTTTTTTTGAATAAGTTGCGTTGACTTCCACTGTGGTTTTCTGCCAGTACCAGTACCACACTAGCGTGGAGCAGGCGGACGTGGCCGGATCAAATAGCGCCGGGAGCAGGTACTTCCGGCCGTGCGCGCCGTTGGCGTTGTAGCTTGCTCTGGTGGCCTTGTCCACCAGCAGCTGGGCACCCCGGGTATGACCCTTGCCGTACACCCCCGGGCACGCCGTGGCGGCCTCCAGCGGCGTGGCGCGGTCGTCCTGGTAGAACCCGTCGTCGAACGGGTTGGTCACCGCGCCGGCCACCATGCTGGCCACGTTGATCACCAGCCCGTCCATGCCCACGTTTGGGGCCCGTACGCCGGCTGGTGGAACGACCACGCGCACTTCCCGGGGCACTGCGTCGCCGAGTTGCCGGCCCACACGTAGGCGGCGGCCTTCGCGTCGATGGACCCGTGGCGGCCGCACCGGCTCATGCAGAAGCCCTCCACGGCCACGTCCTGTGCCGTGAGCACCAGTGTGATGCCGCGCTGCGTCTTCGTTGGCCTTGCCCGGGCCGCCAGCACAGGGAGCTGGGACAGCTTCAGGCTCTTACCCAACGAGCACGCCTCATCGGAGACCTGGTCGGACAAGACCACCCGCGCGGTCTTGACCTGTCCTCCGTTCTTGCCAGAGGAGATGGGCGGCGTCCCGGCGGGCGCCGGGGAAGAGGAGGAGGCGCAAGTGCGGCTGACGGGCATGACGTGCTCCGCGTGCAGCGGCGCCGTCAAGGCCGCCGTGTCCGCGCTCCGCGGCGTGCGGAGCGTCGACGTCTCGCTGCTCCAGAACCGCGCCCGCGTCGTCTTCGTCCCCGCGCTCGTCAAGGTTGTTAGGGTATAAGCACGCACGACGGTATGTCGTGTCTAGCAAGGACTCTACCCTGGTCCTATATATACTTGTAAACCCCCCGTGTAATTAACAGTTCGAAAAAAGCAATAAGATAACCTGGCCCGACACGGACCAGCGATCAAATCATTGTTGCGTGCGTGAGTAGAGTTCTATGTGTTCTTCATGAGATCTAATCTGTGGGTTTGATCTAGGAGCTGTCAATTGGTACCAGAGCTGCCCGTGATCTTCAGAGAGAAAGAAGAGGGTCATGGCTTTGGTGAAGAAGGAAGATCTCGTAGAAACCGCAGCGGCGGCTGGATCGCCGAAAGCAATGACGACGGTGGGGGCAGCGTTATACCCCCGCCTGGATCGTGAGGACTACGCTCTGTGGGCGATGAACATGGAGGTAGTCATGGAGGTGCAAGTGAACTGGGAAGCAGTAGATCCCGGCGGCGGTGAGTATAAGAAAGGAGGGGCAAAGTACACAAAGGATCGGCAAGCACTGACAGCCCTCTACTCCGTGGTGCCAAAAGATGTTCTGCAACATCTCGTTGGAAAGAAAACAGCGAAGGAGGCTTGGGCTACGATCAAACTTCTGCATGAAGGTCATGATCGTGTTAAGGAGGCGATGCTCCAAACTTTAATGAAAGGCTACAAAAATCTTAGCATGTGCGCAGATGATACCCTAGATCAGTTCTCATCTCGCGTGGTGACTATGGTGAATTCAATTCGCAGCTATGGAGAGAAACTGGAGGATCTGTCAGTAGTAAGACGATTTTTGCGTGCAGCACCTACACGCTATCTACAAATCGTCACATCAATTGAGCAGTGTGTCAATCTGAAAACTCTCACTATTGAAGATTTGGTTGGTCGATTCAAGGCTGATGATGCAAGAGTTCACATGGATAGCGGCAAAACTGAGGACAGCGAGCAATTGATGCTCACAAGACAACAATGGAAAGCACTGTCGAAAGAACAACGGGGCGGCCCTAGTAAACCCTCACGTGGTGATGGAAAGAAGCAGTGGAAACCTAAGCCAGCTAAGAAAGGGCAGGATGATGACGAAGTACATCCAAAAAGGAAATTTGATATAAAAAAAGTGAGATGTCACAATTGTGGTTTATTCGGTCACTTCAAATCAGATTGCCGCAAACCAGCCCAAGAAAAGCCAGCTCAGGAGAAGGCTTATATTGCGGTTGCACAAGAGGGTGATGAGCCAGCTGATCTGATGATGCTAGAACTATGCAAACTGCAAGAGGAGGGAGAAAAACCTCAGAAGGATTCAGCCACTGAAACTGTCACTCTTCTGGAAGAAAAAGTATATCTCCACGACAAGAAGAGGGGGCAAACAGGCAGCAATATTTGGTACCTAGATAATGGTGCCAGTAATCACATGACCGGGGATAAAACTCAATTTGTCGAGCTATATGCCACGGTAGGAGGAACATTACTCTTCGGAGATGGTACTACAGTGAAGATAGAAGGGCGTGGAACTGTTATGTTTCAGTCAAGCCGTGGAAACCATAAGGTGCTATCTGATGTTTATTATATACCCAAGCTCCAAAGCAACATAATCAGTCTTGGTCAGCTAGAAGAACGTGGGTGTAAAATTGTGCTAGAAGATGGATACTTGTGGGGGTACGATAGACAGAAAATCTTGATGATGAAAGTGAAGAGATCAAGCAATATGATGTATATCCTTGATACAAATCGTGTAGACCCAATTTGTCTCATGGCTAGCATGAAGGAGGAGGCATGGATTTGGCATGCTCGATATGGGCATTTGAATTTTTGTGCTTTGGGTCAACTAGGACAGAAGAACATGGTGAGAGGACTGACGTGTGTCGATCATGTGCAGCAAGTGTGTGACGGATGTCTCATTGGAAAGCAAAAGAGAGCACCGTTTCCTCGAGAAGCCATATACATGGCAAACAAAGTGTTAGAACTTGTTCATGGTGATCTTTGTGGTCCAATCACACCCGCAACTCTAGCAGGAAATAAGTATTTTCTACTTGTTGTTGATGACTACAGCAGATATACGTGGATTGTACTGATTAAAACAAAGGATCAAGCTCTTGATGCGTTCAAGAAAATCAGAGTTGTTGCGGAAGTCGAAGCAGAAGCAAAGCTGAGGGCATTTCATACAGAAAGGCGGGGTGAATTCACCTCGAATGAGTTCAATTCATATTGTGAAGAACATGGCATTAATCGGTATTTGACTCCACCTTATTCTCCGCAGCAAAACGGAGTGGTGGAACGAAGCAACCAAACCGTGGTAGCCATGGCTCGGAGCATGATGAAGAGCAAAGGTATTCCTGGAAAATTTTGGGGAGAAGCTGTGGTGACGGCAGTGTATCTTCTCAATAGGGCGCCTACAAAAAGTGTTGCAGGCATGACTCCGTATGAAGCATGGTGCGGACACAAGCCCAATGTATCTCATCTTCGCACATTTGGTTGCATAGCTCATGTAAAGACAGTGACAAGGCATGTTCGAAAACTTAACGATCGCAACACACCGATGATCATGATTGGGTATGAGCCATGCTCGAAAGCCTACCGTGCGTACAATCCCTCTTCCAAGCGGGCATGTGTCACTCGCGATGTGGTCTTCGAGGAAGATAAATCATAACTGGGATGCAGCTGAGTTAAATTGTCCATTGGCTAATGAAATATGTCATGTTGTGTATAGCTATGCTGAACATGCTGAACGTGGAGGTGAATCAGATGATCCAGGGACGCCAACGAGTCGTGGTGGTGGCGACGGTGGTACACATGACGACCAGGGAACCTCTCCCAGGTCGCCAAGCACTCCCGTTGTTGGAAGTACTGCCACGACAGGAAAAACGATGAAAATGCTGACTCGGCAGGATATTTCGTCAGAAGAAACTGTAGGAGATCAATCAGAAGTAGATGATGATGCCCCTATTACACCTGGGACGGAGGGACCAGTAGCACCTCTAGAGATAACACGGCCGCCTACGCCTGTGAAGCTACGGTCGGTGTTGGATTTATATCCAGAAGAAGCCCTTTGCATGGTAAATCCTGTTCGAATGATAGGACAAGGGAGAGGTCGATGTCGATGTCTTCTAACTGAAAATGAAGAACCGGTAAAATTTGAGGAAGCCAATACAATGATGAGTTGGCGTCGTGCAATGGATGATGAGTTGGGATCCATTAGAGAAAATGAGACATGGAGTCTTGTTGATCTTCCCAAAGGGCAGAAAGCTATAGGACTCAAGTGGATTTACAAGTTGAAGAAAGAGGCCGAGGGTAAAATCATAAAACATAATGCAAGATTTGTGGCAAAGGGCTATGTACAAGAATAAGGAATTGACTTCGAAGAAGTGTTTGCTCCGGTTGCACGTATGGAGTCAGTGAGGCTTCTTATTGCACTCGCAATACAAGAAGCTTCGAAACTACATCATATGGATGTAAAAAATGCTTTTCTCAATGGCGAGTTAGAGGAGGAAGTTTATGTGAAACAACAACCTGGGTACGTTGAAGAAGGAGCTGAACACAAAGTGTTGAAGTTGAAAAAGGCATTGTATGACTAAAACAAGCACCTCGGGCATGGAACATGAAACTAGACAGAACATTGTTGTCACTTGGGTTTGAGAGGTGTCCACTTGAGCATGTGTTGTACAAGCGAGGAAAAAGGTGTTGATCATCTACTAGTTGGTGTCTATGTGGATGATTTGCTGATCATGGGTGCTAGTGAAGGGAGGTTGCAAAATTCAAGTTACAAATGAAAGATCTTTTCAAGATGAGTGATTTGGGTATGCTTAGTTATTATCTTGGCATAGAAGTACAGAAAAAAACATGTGTCATTACATTGTGCCAGGAAGCTTATGCGAAGAAGATACTTGAGAAGTGTGACATGGAGGACTGCAATCCATCTCAGGTACCTATGGAACCTTGGTTGAAATTAAGTAAGAGAAGTGGAGAATCAGAAATTGATGCAACTGAATATAGAAGTATCGTTGGGAGCTTGAGATACTTGGTGAATACAAGACCCGACTTAGCATATTCGTTTGGATTTGTGAGCCGTTACATGGAGGCGCCCACAACTGAGCACTTGAGTGCAGTAAAGCATACACTCCAATATATTAAAGGTACCACAAATTTCGGTTGTATGTATAGAAGGGATGAAGGAGGCAAGGTAAAATTGCATGGCTATAGTGACAGTGATATGGCTGGAGATGTTGATGAACGTAAAAGTACTTCGGGCGTTGTATATTTCCATGGCAACAATGTGATTTGTTGGCTGTCACATAAACAAAAGGTTGTGTCTCAATCATCTTGTGAATCTGAGTATATTGCAGAAGCTACCGCAGCAAAGCAAGGAGTGTGATTAGCTAGGCTACTTGGTGACATGATAAATCAAGAGCCTGAAGGAGTGGTGCTAAATATTGACAACAAGTCAGCAATTTCTCTATGCAAGAATCATGTGCATCATGATAGAAGCAAGCACATTGATACCAAGTATCATTATATTCGAGAATGTGTGGAGGAGAAGAGGATTGATGTCAAGTATGTGAGCATCAATGATCAGCTTGCGGATATTATGACCAAGTGTTTGGGGAGGTTAAAATTCCTGGAGATGAGAGACAAGATTGGTGTTCAAGCTGTGAGATAAGCGTTCGTGCTTAGGGGGTGATTGTTAGGGTATAAGCACGCACGATGGTATGTCGTGTCTAGTAAGGACTCTACCCTGGTCCTATAAATACTTGTAAACCCCCGTGTAATCAACAGTTCAAAAAAAGTAATAAGATAACCTGGCTCGACATGGACCAGTAGCGATCAAATCATTGTCGCATGCGTGAGTAGAGTTGTTCTTCGTGAGATCTAATCTACAGGTTTGATCTAGGAGCTGTCAAAGGTGAGCTGCCGTGCCGTGGCCTGATGCGATCCTCGCGTGACTGTGTGTCGCCGCACCATTTCCGAGCTCACGCAACTTAGTACATGAGCAGATCTGGAAGTCAACGTAACTTAATCGCAAAAAGAAAAAGTTATTCGCAAAAAAAAACAGATCAGCTGAGGATGACATGTGGGGCCCATGTTGCACTGCGCCACGTCAGCCACGTCGTGCCTAGTCAGCATAGAAAACCACCCAAATCGATCAAAAACCACCTTTGGGTGCACATTCAACGGTTCGGTAAATTTCAGGGTGCACATTAACCAAATTTAAAGTTCAGGGTTAAAAGTAGCCAAATCATGATATTTGGGGTGAAAACTATACTTTTTCCTTTGCTGAAAGGCGGCGAGAACGTTGTGCTTGATCGTCCCCCAACAGGCGCGGAGGAACGCATAGGTGAACCCGTCCGGCCCGGGGCCTTGTTGGCAGGGAGATGCTTAATGGCGCTCAGAACCTCGTCTTCGGTGAACAGCATCTCGAGGACGCTCAGATCGTGGGCCTCAACAGGTGTAATTTCAGTGTGTGATTTTACGGGGCGATGTTGTACCCATGGTGAAGATATGCCCACCACGACATACTTACAACATATGCCAGAAGCTTACACAAAAAATAGAAATTTTGGGATGACATAACAGATTGTTACTCCTTTATACAACCACAAAGTTGTTATTTTCTATAACCCAAAATGAAAGACTTTAATAACCAACCGGTGCACAAATATACATACCATGTATATGTATAATGTTAAAAAAACTGCATTTTCTTGAAACTCCAAGGTATCATTTTCAATTAAAAAACGAGCTCTGGTTAGGTGGGGTGCCACATATCTTCAATCGCAATATACCTTCGTTTCTCTTTAAGCTAATTCCTGTAGCTCAATTTACTATACAATCACTGGAAATTGACTGGGAACTAATTGATAAATTTCTTATCTATTAATCAAAAAATTCATGTGGGTATGTATCAATTCACATATAGTCAAGACACAATGGGTGTCCACCGCAGCCACATAGCTAAGGTTATGCTAAACAAACAAATATTGATGCAATGATGGATTTTTGATACTTCTGATCGCCTCGTTGGAGCACGAGGAAGATATGAAGAGAGGTTTGGTAGAAGGGGCGAGCCATTCAAAACTTTTCAAAGAGCAGACTCAAATACTTTTCCTCGACATCGATTTGACCCGTTCAAGTCAGACCTAACCCTAATATCTCATAAGCAAGTCTTATAACTCTTGTACAGTTCCTTGTCGTACTATATATATAAAGGCCTGCACGATTCGCGGCCTATCAGCAATTTTGTTACTGTTCATCTATTTTTATCCAATCGCATTTGGACACGTATGTTCCGTCTCTGGATTGATCGGCCATACTACAGAGAACGCTAGCGAGGACTCAACACAGTGATTGCACAACAACCCACTAACCAGTTACCATTGGTTATGCTTTACCATTCACGCTAGTTAAAAGAATTTTGACGGTGCGAACCTACCAACCATTATCACCGTTGGTTCAAAAAATTTCAACGGTGAACATGGTGGGTTCAAGTTGTGGAGTTGAATTTCCAGGAAGGAAGAAGAAACCCATCGAGAACCCGCACGAGATGCCGCCGCCGACCGCGCACCCCGGCGCCTAGCCTCTATCCAGCCACCCGTCTTACCGCCTCCACATCGCTGGCCGCCGTCTGCCCACTCGCCCCACCGCCTCCACGCAGCTAGCCGCCTCCTCGCCGCCTATGCCCGTCCGGCCGCCGTTGTCCAGCCACGTGCCCCCACGCCTCCATGCCATCCACGCCCTAGCGCCTCTCCGGCCCTCTGCCGCGCCCATACAACGAGCGTCGCCTCCGCGCCCCCGCAGACCTCGGTGGCCAGCCGGCCAGCGGCTGCAGCAGGCAGCGCGAACGCGCGCGTCGTGCAGGTGCGGCGAGGCGGCCAGCGCAAGCACGGTGGCCGGGGTGCGGCGACACGGCCAGCGCGTGCAGCTGGCAGCGTGAGCGCGGTGACCGAGCGGTGCGACGGCGGTCAACAGGACCGTGAGTGCGCGGTGGGCGGTAATGGCGCGGCACGGCGAGCGGCGTGCGCAGCACGAGGCAAGCCGCGATACGCTGGTGCGCCGCGCGGCAAGCAGGAATGGCCACGTACCCCCGCGCCTCAATGTCATCCACGCCCTACCGCCTCTCCGACCCTCCGCCGCGCCCATACAACGAGCGTCGCCTCCGCGTCCCCGCAGACTTCGGTGGCCAGACGAGCGGCGTGTGGGCTCGCGCTCTTCATGTTCTCGGCTGACTCCTGGTCAACGGATGGATTCGTCAGTGCCGCAGCGGCGTAATGAGCGGCCTGCAGGCGGGTGGTAGATGCCTGCCAGCCGCTGTAGCAGCCAGCGCGAGCGCGAACGCGGCGTGCAGCTGCGAGCGCGGCCTGGTGCCAGCAGCCAGCGCGAGCGCGGTGGGCGGGGTGCGGCGAGACGGCCAGCGCGAATGCGGTGGGCGGGCGGTGCGACGGCGGTCAACAGGATCGTGCGCGCGCCGGTTGGCGGCAATGGCGCGGCTCGGCGAGCGGCGTGCGCAGTACCCAGCCAATCCGCCATACGCATACGGCAAGCAGGCGCACGCGGCTAGCAGGCAAGCAGATCAGCTTCTCTGTTGACGTCAGAATGGTGTCAGCTTGATGTCAGTGCCTCTTACATATTTTCTATGAAGCTACTGTATTACAGTAATTGTAAAATCTAACGATTGTCCTCTTGGAGAAAAATATCAAAATTTGAAGATAAATTGTATTTTCGCAGCCAACAGTTTGTATGCATGTTTACACAACTAAATGAAAATACTATCGTACAATCAAAATTCAAATTAACGCATGTCGAGACTCCAAATCTTTTTCAGATCTATTCGTTCATGCTCTGAATTTATATACTAGAAAATTTATAACCCCTTTGAAAACTACTTAATTTTGTATATTAATTATAGAGATTACAGGTACCTATTAGTCTATTACGATTGTTTGGAAAACAGAGCAACAAAACAGAGCAGCAAATTCTAATTCACTTTACTTATTTACGAAAACTATATATAACTTTTCAACATAAATTACTTCTGGTCATATGTAACTAGGGGAAATATTTAAATCCGTGAAATTTGAATCTTCGAAAGTATGATCTACGGAAAACAAACAAGCTACCTAAATTTCAAAGCGAATATAACTTTATAGTTAATATGTTTCCATGCATGTTGTACTGGCTTTTCAAAATAGTTGTTACGACAAGCATTGTCGCTTTTCATATCAATTATAGGTCTTACAAGAAAAACCATACAGATTATCGAAGATTCTGACAAACACATGCCACCGAATTTTAATTCAGCTGATCAAAAAAATTACTGCAACTAATATAATCCAACGCACACAAACTTTAAGAATTCAGACAGACACATGCCACCGTTTTTATATTCTAGATAAAGTCCGTATTAGCACCTCCATCCACTGCATTGTTCTCATCCCTTGGCTCCATGTAGTGTAACTGTGTAGAAGGACCGTCTTAACCACTGTTGGACCGCCTCATCAGCTCTATGTATATTACAACAACTCTCTCTTTTTTACTCACTGATTATTTCAACGTTGATAACCATACGGGTGCGGCGGCTTCCGCGCCAAGTCCACTAGTTTTAAGTAAGAGCGAATGAAGTACTTATTCCATCTGAAACCATTATAGGGTACAAATTTATGACAAATGACTAACTCCACCTTTGAGACGGTAGGTGGAAAGGTAGTAGGGTAATTTTGCCCCATTGATTATGGTGGACTAAGAAAATGGTATGGTGAACTCTCTATGGTAGCTTAGCCCATATATCTATCCATCCAATGGATTCTTTGCTTGGACGTTCCGTTAACTTTCTTCTTTTACTTGATGTTTATTTCTATACAAAAAACTTTTTTTTGTTCAACTTTTTACCGTAACCAATTTTTTGGACTTGACGGGCTTTTATCAATATCCCTGTGTCAAATAATCACTTTGTATCAAAATAAAATATAAGATGCTTTAACTTTATTGGGACTGCATGTATCTGAACCTGTTTTTGTATGTAGAACATGTTCTAGGGTAAGTTTTAGAAACCATTTTTTAAACATACTAAAACACATCTAGATACATATAGTAGATAAAAGGCTAACACAATTTGATATAGAGGGGTTTTAACCTTAACACTCATATGTAACTGAAGATGATGGCATTTTCTAAATTTAACCAAGTTAATTCAACACTTAATAGTTAATCCAACACTGTAGATGCTAACATTTTCTTATATTTGCAACAAAGGTAAAATTATTTATTGCAAGTACTCCCGAATTTTTTTGTCAGACTTTTTTACAATTCGGCATGCATTTTTCATAACGGAAGCTTCTTGCCTCCTCTCCCTCAGTTTTTTTTAATATAAGACTAGTAAGCATGCCCGTGCGTTGCAACGGGATGTCAAATAGTAAACATTTCAAGGAGAATATAAAATACTTGTTAGATTTTCTATACATCAATATATTGTTCAATAACTTACAAAAAATCTTAATTGTTACATTCTTATCCCTCGGGGCAAGTATAAAATGCAGTTGAAGTACATATCTCCCAAATCAACTATACAACGTTTATAGCAACATCATATCTTCCAAATCAACTATACAATGTTTATAGCAACCACATCAGTACTTATTGATTCTTCCGGGTGCTAGTTTTTGCAAACCCCATATAAAGAAACGCAATAGTAAGGATAAATGTTAGGAAGAATATGTAATGCCACAAAATGAATCAATGAGCATATGCATCATTTCAATTACACGATCAACAGTCCCTAAATTTTTTTACGGACCTAAAAGCAAGCGGGGAGGCATCAAGATGAAAATTCGAATATAAGTATCCAAAACAAATGGCGATGTTTTTGAGAAGTAGCATATTGATATCATGAGGATTTAGCCTATCCACAAGCAAAATGTATCCAAGATTTAAAATAGTTGGACGTCATCTATTTTGTTCTGTTTATATCTGCGATAATACTAACCGTAATAGTAGGAGATGAAAAGTCTAACATTAGTATGAAAGCTTTAGAATAAGGTAACATATACTGAAGAAGTTGAAGGTAGTACCATTTTAGTATTGACACCTAAAATACAAATTTAACACTATTGCGGGAGAATATAAATTTACACCTTGGCATGGAAACTGAAATAAGTAACAATTCAGCCTTGCAAAACCTTGTATGTTGTCTCCCACATCATGCCAAGCATGGTATAAATCTGCAAAGGAAAATCCAATTGTCGGCTATTTAATCACATGAATAATATAATGTTTGTGTTGTTAGTATATTCCTTCTAGTGCAACAGATTGGTGTACATCTTTGTGAGGTACTGAATGAATCATCGCTGAATCTATATTCTGGCCTTCTACAAGAATTATTAAATTATATTCAGATCATCCATGTGAAAATATCTTCTAAGTTGAGACGATTCAGGCATGAAAGTAATGGTAATAGTTAGCTTCTGCAAAGTAATCAGCAGAGAACATAAAACACACTCAGGATATGTGTCTGAAACACACAATCGGACAAAACATGGTATTGTGTCCAAGTAAGGCTATCACTGCCGATGCCTCATTTCAGGCGGATCCGAATCAAGCGCCGCTCGCTCGTCGACTCGGTTGCTGCCATGTACTATGCGTGCCGCCCCGTTGTGGCTTGCGGAGGTTCCGCTGCGAGGAGCAGCGCTACTGGGTGGCCTCATTCTCCACGGCGAGGTCCAACACGGCCGACCGGGAGAGAGTGCTGATAGTCGCTGCCCCTCCCTCCGGCACTGCCCGACGCTGCCCCGCGGCGCCAAACTCTGCTTCATGTCCAGATCGACGGATTTATCTCATGATCCAGCATCGCATGGTGGAGGCTGAGGTGGAGGCCAGAAGTGCCAGGCGGAGCTCAGATTCTTGGGGATTGAGGAGTATGTGCGGGACGACGGAGGGAGCGATAAATTTCGTGTGGCACCGGCGAGGGGCAACGAACGGGGAAGCACACTCCTGAGCACCCCGGCGCGCACCATGCACCGCTGCCACACACCACTCATAGCAGAAGCCCCCGTCGCATCACGGAGCTCGTCGTCCACGGGGATGGAATCCAGGGACATCACCTTGGCACTATCGCCCTTGCATCGTCCTACTCCGAGACAGACCACCGTCTATGAGGGGTTCCTGGAGAGGATTTGGCGCCGGAGGCGTGCGGCTCCCCACGGACCTTGCGAGCTGTGCGCCGATCTCAAAGGACCTCGCCGGCCACCGGCTGGTCCACATGGATTTCGCCGGCCTTCTCTCAATCGGTGAGGTTGGAATTTGTGCGTCCAACGAGCCATGGTCTGTTGGAGAGGAGCGTCGGCGAGGGAGGGGATAATTTTGGCAGAAACATTCATGCTTTTATTATCAGGTATAGATGTTTTATGTTATCTAGATACACACAAAAATGAGTGAATATAAATACTAAAATATATTTAGATATAAGTTTGGACATGTGAATCTACACTACTATTAAAACATCAAACATGTCGGGATACATTAGATCTTATACGTTTATATGTTATACTAGTTGAATTCGGCACGGCGACACGCCGCGCTCTTGATGATAAATATTGTGTTTACTAGTTGAATGCCCGTGCGTTGCTACGGCATATATGTTATATTGTATTTGGTCACATT
The DNA here is from genome assembly GCA_026929855.1 of Poa annua. Classification (NCBI taxonomy): domain Eukaryota; kingdom Viridiplantae; phylum Streptophyta; class Magnoliopsida; order Poales; family Poaceae; genus Poa; species Poa annua. Next base: position 26,001,819 of record CM049428.1, on the reverse strand, counting down.
TCAATATACAATTAAATATATGTACATATAAAACATAACAAGAGAAAACTATAAATCAATATAAACTATAAATATGGTTATACGCATATACACGTCAGTACTTGGGCGATGTTGTCGCTAATTAATCATACTCCACCTTTCATACTTACTTGGTGCACCAATGATCCGATGTTAGCCTATTTGGGGCTTGCGACGTCGTTCTCTATAACAACGAGTAATCTACTTTATACTGCTGCGAGCTCGGACACCGCCATTTACTTTTAGGAACATAGAGAGTGTCATTAAAATAGGCATATTCAGAAAATGAATATCTAAAATCAGAATATAATTGATGGAGTGAAATATTGTGTAAATTGTATTTCTACACACATGAGTAGAGCTATAGACACGTCTTTGATATATGTATAATTTTATAATTAGTATATTTATATTTTTATGATAATCTGTCAAGAAGTCATCATGTCTGTTTGAGGTCCATGATCTGCCAAGAGGTCCATGATCATGCTTTTGATTAGTTGAATGCATGTGCGTTGCTACATGTCCTATTTTTATCGTAATCTTTGCTAAAATAATTTATGTAAATATTCATGTGTAAGAATAAGATATCACAAAATGTTTTAAAACCAAATAAGATTGCACTTTTCTCGAAGTGCATGTCCATAACGATATAAGATTACATCATTGTTAATTGTTCAAATGAAAAAATCTATCCCTAAGAACTTGACCATATCTCTAACAACTTGAGGGATGTTGTCTTCGCACTCGTTGTCAGGGCACGTCAGAATGTGTACCAACACTTTGTTTCGTAGGTTACCATCCTGCAATTACCATGTTGCATCAAAAGGAGCTGCAGCTCGAAAGTTGAGTGATGATCATAACATGAGAATCTCACTAACCTGATGGTGTAAGCAACATTGATTTAAGTGCTAAGGACTTCTTTGTAGACTATGTTCTTCGTGACCGTTATTAAATCTTCGAATCGTTTTCTCTTCTTTGAATTTTGGCTCTGATCCTTGCCATTGCCACTGTCCTCTTCCTCTTCTTTGGTAACGAGGATCTTAATGTTAATCTTAGCAGTAGCTCTGGACAAGGCGACATACAACTGTCCATGGGAGAATACAGGCTCTGGTAGGTAAACACCGACAATAGGGATAGTCTGCCCTTGCGCCTTGTTGACCGTCATGGCAAAGCTGAGCCTGATCGGAAATTGCTTCCTTTTGAATCTGAATGGGAACATGTCGTCATCAGAGGGACATAGAGGTATGCGAGGAAGGAACACCCGTTGTCCGGCATGTTGTCCTACCACGATCTCCGCGTCGATAGCGTTCATCTGAAATCCCCTTACAACAAGCCTCGTCCCGTTACATAGGCCGTTAGCTGGGTCAAGGTTTCTGAGGAGTATAACAGGACAATTTATCTTCAATTTAAGCTCGTGTGGAGGCAGCCCATTAGGAGCTAGTGAGTTTAAGAACTCGGGAGCATAGTATCCATGCGGATCATCTTCTGCACTGTCGAAGCTGTGGTAGATCTTCTCATCACCAGTAAATCGCTCTATCATATGTTTATTTATCTTGTCGACACTGTCATTTTTTGTTGCGAGAATTGCTCGAGAAGTCATGTAATTGGGATTATCCATGTTATCTCCTAGAGCAGGATATACATGATCGATCAGCTTATGTAGATCCTCCTTCCCCCCTGTGGACGGTACACATATATCTTCTGGGAGACGTATGTTCCCTTCCACGTCAGCTTCTTCTGTGCCATTCCCTACCCTCAACAAGTAATCTGCGAACCATGGATCACTTTGTGCCCTCATGTTGGTGACAAGCCTTAGCTGCCGCATGCCCATCCAAAGGTATGAACTCCGCAGGGAAGCATCGACAATCTGCCCCCGTGATCCCTTTCTGACGACAGGAAGCACTTGCCTAAAGTCACCACCGAAAACGATAGTCTTCCCGCCAAACGGTCTGTCCCGTCGACCCATGATGTCACGCATGCTCTTGTCCAGTGCCTCAACCGCCTGTCGCTTCGTCATTGTGGCCTCGTCCCATAAGATGAGCGCAGCTCTTCGCAGGAGCTTGGCTGTCCCACTCTGCTTCGTGAAGTTACATGACGTTCCATCTTCACTATTTAGTGGGATCTTAAACCTCGAGTGGGCGGTCCGACCTCCAGGCATGATGGAAGCGGCGACTCCTGATGTCGCCGTTGCCACAGCGATCTTGCCATCGCCTCGAACTGTAGCGAGGAGCGCCTTGTATAAAAAGGTCTTCCCTGTGCCTCCAGGGCCATCGACAAAAAAGACACCTCCTTCAGCACTATCAACCGCCAACAATATTTCATCATAGGCACGCCTCTGCTCTTCATTTAACAAAGACGCTAGATTAGCATCACTGGGGTCAACCTCGATGTTGGTCTCTTCGATGATCTCCCTAGGCTCGCCTCCAGTGTTGTCATACGCCTCGTCCATGTCAGGTAGAGGGAAAGTTCGTATGTCTTTTCCCATGGATTGCAATATGGCACTGATATCTAGCAACACCATCTGCTCAACTGCGTTCGGGCATGTGTGTTGTCGCCGGTAGTCATCAGACATTGCCTCTAGGTGCCTATCCCACAAACCTCGCACGTCGCCAGGCTCACAGAATACCAGGATTGTTGCGAAGAGTCTCCTGAGCGAAGCTGGCATCGCAAACTGTTCAGACTCGGTCAGACACTCATCGAGCGTGTTATCAGCCTCGATGAGGCCTCTCCTCTCAGCAGACTCGCGAAAGCTATCACACAAGACACCTTCTACGGTTCTCAGATCTTCGAAGGACGTCGATCCTGACACATGGTTTAGCAGCACCCTCAAAAAATATCGCTCCCCCTCAGCTGGATGTGCTGACACAATTCGACCTACTTGATGACGTTGCTGCCTTGGTTTCCAGTGTTTTGATGGTTGCCATGTGAAACTCCCTGGAAAATTTCTGTACAAAATACCTCGAGCCCACTCATAATTCTGGTTGGCCACAAAATACTCAGTCAGCATGGACCTCGACACATTCTCTCGGGCTACAACGTCATTCAGGTCATCTCCTGCCTTGAACGTGACCCTGTGCATATTTGGGAGATGAAGTGGCATCTGTAGCACTGAGGGAGAGTTCTCACAGAGCTTGAAGCCAAATATCCTCCACATCGCCTCTGGTGGAGTAACCCACCTTGCGTCAATGTATCTCTTGATCTCGTCTATGTTACCATCGCTGTCAGGCTGATCGATGTTGAACGACGCTTTATCATGGCCCTTGTATATGTACTTATAAAGGTACTTGACGGCCTTGATACTGGAGCACACCTCAACATTGATGTGGCAGTTAAACATCCGCAGAAGGTGAGGGTTGTAAGGCACAACCCATCTATTGTCCAGAGTCTGACCACGGACCTTCACTTGAGGACCGTTCCTACGTCTACGATAAACAGGGTAGGAGTCCTTTCCTTGCACGGTGCTCTCGTTGAACGGTCGGGGGTATCTGCACCTGCACACCCCATCTTGCATGCATACGTTGTTGGGCTTGAGAACACCGCATGGGCCGTGCATCATATGCTTTACAACCATGGCATAGAGCTCCGGGTACTTATGCTTGTCAGGGAGCTCAGCAGATATGAGCCGGTCATATTGCTCTGGCACAAGAAGCTTATGTGTTGAGTCCATGATCAAAAGAAAGTGAGCATGCGGGAGGCCTCTCTTCTGGAATTCAACAACATATACATGGGCTGTCACAACACCAAGGATGTGTTTCTTGAGGAGCATCTCTTTCATCGCCTCCAGCTTGGCTCTAAACACACGTGCAACAAGATCTGGTCGGTCTTGTGGGGTTTGACCAGGATACAACTCGTCAAGTATCTCCGGCCAATTCCGGTTGCAGGTCATTGTCAAGAAGATATCTGGTTTGCCGTATGTTTGAACCAATGCCATGGCGTCCATATGCCTCCGCTTCATGTCTCGATAGCCCCCCTGGAATGACCAAGGAAGCACCGTCCTTATGCCCACTTTGCTCCCTCGAGATTCTCCTGCAGTGATGCTATCAACAATTCCTTTATATAGATCAGCACGTATCTCAGGTTGGTGCTCCCTTACCCAGTTCAACCTGCAACCCTCAATCTTGATGTACATGTCGACCGCGAACTGCTGCAACAATCGTCCTCCATGCAATATAGGATTAAATATCGCAGGACGCGTCTGTAGCCTGTAGCAGTAGTAGTCCCTTACTGAGACGCACAACCGGCTATTCCCCTCTGTGCAAAGGAGAGAAAGCAAAAAGTAAGGCAACATACAAAATAATGATAGGAAACACATATAAAAACAAATGTAATGGCGGACCTGCATCGCTGCGATTAGCTCTTGGCTGCTGCGCATCTTCCCAAGACACCTTACGTTTAGGGATATTTGGATGCCAACCGAGTTCGCCCTTTGGGAAAAAGAGGGGGTACGAGAGCGGGTCATAGCAGCCTTGTGTGGCATGGATACCGTATCGTTTATTGTCGGTACCATGTAGGGTGATGCTGCGCTCAAACCTTTTCGCGAGGTTGCTGCCCTCTACCCAGATAGCAGCCACCTCGGACGAGACAGGTTTGTTATATCTCCTCTGATCTAGCTTTTGGTCGGTGTTCAGTTCTATCCGGTACTCGTCTAGATTTTCCCTGTGAGCTCCCAAACTCCTAAACTGTTGGGAGTATGGGTTTTCTTTAAGGATTTCCTTCACCGAATTGACGACAGTCTGATCTAACGACTGGGTCAACGGCGCACGATGGTTTAGGCTAGGGTCATCATCGTAGAAGTACAACTGTAGATGTTCTGGCCGTGATCCTGGCCCAAACGAGTACACGTTATGGTACATGTTGCCCTGCGCCCGGAAAGTGTATGTCCCTGACCTCATGTTCGTGTACTTTTCATCGAGGGTGACACCAAGGGTTGTGAAGGCAAAGTGGCCGTTGAAGTACCGAATGCTCTCACGAAAATGTCGGGAGTCATTATCGGATGCAGACCAGAGCCTCATCAGTTCTGGTATAGGCTCGGGTTCAAGCAACTCAGTGTCCCCGCCCCGACAACAGAAACCGTCGGTCTCATACTCAAATCTCTTGGCCTTGCAGTATTCACAGTCCACAGCGTGTTTAAGGATGTGTGTGTTGTCTGGCAGATTTGAGTAGACAAACTCAAAAGGATCATGTGGTTCATCGGGGTTCATCTGGGTCGGCTGAGCAGAATCATGTGGTTCATCAGGGTCAATGCCATCATAGTCATCACCTGCGATGAATTGTTGAGTTATAGTCCACTAATAAGCAATACTTGAACGTACTGAATGACTGTGCATTAATACCTTCATTGTCAAATAAGTAATACTCATCATCCATTAGGTCCGCAGGATTGGGATTATCCTCCATTAGTCTGCTGAGCATCGCCTCCATTTCACCTTCAGCATTTTATAGTGTATAAGGGACCATTACTACTAAAGTATATAGTATATACATTATAACTGCAAAGTCAGGAGTGTTTACCGTCAGTCCCGATGGTGTAATCCTGTGTGTTTCCTGAAGGGGAAACACCGGGAAGGGAAGAAGTTGTGGCATTCTCTGCGAAGCGAGCATTGGAGCGTTGTTGTTGTGCATGCCTCTCCCCATGTGGGATGTTTTGCCTATTTGCTCTTTGGCTCGCACATTTCTCTCGCCTCTGTTCTGCAGCCAAAATTTCTTTATGAGTTCGCTCTCGATTTCTACGCTGAGCTCTGGTCTCTGGCCTCTGCTCTGTTACTTGATCGTCAGGTGTGAGATTTTCATTGAAGCTCCTGAAAATGTAATCACCTGCATGATCGTCGAACAGGTAAGATTTAGCATGATAAATTATGTACATAGGAAATGAAATTGAGAGGAAAAATTTACCGTCGGTTTCTAAGCTGTCGTTAACTGTCGGGCATGGCATTGCGATGCATGCAGCACACGGGGTCTTTCGCTTAGTCTCATCGTTTGCCCTGCGTAGTGCTAGAATCTTTTGCTCCTCTTCGGGTGTACGGCTCTTTCGGAGTAATTTTCGAGTTAAATTATATCCTCCTTTCCTATGTTGGTCCCGTCTCCGTGCGTTGATCGCCTCCTTCTGCTCGGCAGTTACTTTCTTCAGTTGCCAGGCCTCACGCTTCTTCTTATTAATGTCTTCCTTATTTCGTGCATATCTCTCCCGGTCCTTTTGTCTCTTCAATTCTTTTGGGTCTGCTATTTGCCCTGAGAGTCATAAATATTTACCATTAAATGATCTTGAAATGTACAAGATCCAAGTAGATAACTGGTAGTGATATATTTACCTGAACTGGTGGTGTTCGGCAGGTCAAGGGTGACACCATTTAAAATATCTGCATGGTTAGTGGCATAAGCACTTGCGAGAGTGCTCCCACCAGACCTCCAAGAAGCCATTTGGGTAGAAAGGTCAACATCATACGGAAGATGGTTCATTGTTTCATCTGGTTTGTCTGAACGATCTGAATTTGGTGTTTCCAATGTAGTTGCACATGAAGGCATTGCCCCAGACGTTTTGCCTACACCACAATTTTGATACAATCAGTAGTATTAAAAAAAATGATGATGCTACATCTGGTAGTAAAAATTACCTTCTATAATTGGGGTGTATGATAGTTGGGTGATAGCTGATTTCCCAGTGTCATTATTTGGAGTGTGAAATTCTGCATAAAAAATCATTTTATTTATGAGAGGATGGTTCATAAAGCTTTTGATTAGTAGATGGTCTCAAGAATGAACGTACCTGGCGACGTGGGAACCTGTTTTCCATTGAGATTGGATGTTGTAACATTCTTCAGTTGCCGAGCCTCACGCTTCTTCTTATTAATTTCTTCCTTATTTCGTGCATATCTCTCCCGTTCCTTTTGTCTCTTCAATTCTTTTGGATCTATTACTTGATCTGAAAGTCATAAATCAATACCATTAAATGATATTAGAATGTATAAAATCCAAGTAGGTAACGGTGGTGATATATTTACCTGAACCATTGGTGTTCGTCAGGTCTTGAAATGGAGTCCGTACCCCAGTACGCTTTGATGATGCCATAGTCAGAACAATCTACTTCTTGTAAACAAAAAAAGTGAACTTTGAGTCACCTTCCGTGTGTCTCGCAAACGTCATAATTATCTAGAGCATGATATGATAACAGTTTTTGGTATGATTACGAAAACAATGATCTTACATTTCTAACCGCTTTATTTCATTCATATTTTAAAATCCCCGACCGCTCTATATCGTACATAAATGGGGCATGTGTCACACACGTGTAGCCTTAATATAGCTACATCATCTACACATTTGTAAACAAATTGAAAAAGTATGAAAATGTAATGTAAATCCTAGAAGTAATTGAGAAATAAATCCAATGCTAATCTGATAGCTAAGTCTGGCCGACTAAGATTTAGAAATTCAATCGTAATTGGAAGAATATATCTAGGTACTTAGAAATACAATCGGAAGAATATATTTAGGTACTTAGAAATTCAATCGGAAGAATATATTTAGGTACTTAGAAAATCAATCAGAAGAATAGTTGATTTGTAGAAAAGCTTCATAATTAATTCAAACTTGTAACCCATTCAAATTTAGAACCAGCAACAAACCAACATTGATATCATAATTTGTTTTGTAAAAAAATTATTTGAAAATGCATGATCTTTCTTCATCACATAAAAAATCTAAAATTAATAAAATTAATTGTAAAAAAGAAAGAACCCGTTACAGAATATATGGTAACACTATTAAGATGTAGATTATTGGATGTAGGCAAACCAACCAAAATAATAAAACAGAATTTGTGAACATACATAGAAACTTCCATTTAGAAGCCGTAGAAGTTTTCCCCGTTAAAACTAAAATACGTTTGATGCCACCAATGTTAGCATGGCCTTTTTAATGGACAATTCATTAAGCTTGATATTATCCTTTTGCTATAATACATTTATTAAGCTCAAATTATCCTTTTGCTACAGTACCATGGCACACTGAACAGTTCGTTTTAGTATGCAAGAAATCCACCACTGTGAGTAGAATAGGTACAGACTTTATCTTTCATTTTGTCATATTTATCATTTAATTGTTACTTCCTCTCAGTTATAAAAAATGTGTTATTTATGCTACGTAAGAAATGATGTTTGGCATTTTTTGAAAAAAATGATGTTTCGCACCACAGAGGAGTCTAAACAAACTGTAGTACAGGCGAGAGTCTAAAACTACTGATTTTAAAAATCTCATCTTCACGGAGGACTAAAATCCTCTGCTCCCAACTGATTTAGAAAACAACACTGCTATACGTCCGATCTTTTTTGTTCGACGTTTGTCCGACGGATGCCTGTATCCGACCGATGGCAGCAGCTAATCAACCATAAATGTAGGATTCTTATATCGTACAGCAATCGGACACACAACGGGACGCGAAGCAATTTCGTTTAGATAATCCCATTTTATCGGACTGAGATCCAGTGCCTTGCCTTAGGCGAGGCACAGGTTGCCTTGAGGCTAATCTCCGCCGTTCGTCACGCATCCAACAGCCACAAGCAGTCAACCCAAAAGCAAAGCCTGGTCGCCTCATCTCCATGACTGTTCGTCACGCGCACAGAGACAAAATTACCGCGGGAAAGCTCAGTGCTTCACGGGCAGAACTCTGTCGCCGCCGTCGTCGTCGTGGGGAAAGACGCCATGGGATTTCCGGCGGCGGCCACCGGATAAACGGCGCCGCCTAGCCCCTCTGCCCCCACGGCCTTCTTCTCCCTGCCCCGCTCCAACGAGCTCCTCGTCTCCGCTCCGTCAGCTCCGACGACGGCGTCCACACGCCTACTGCCTTCAGTTTTTGCCTCTCCGACGAGGTTTGCGCCTGCGAACTCTCCACATTTTTGCCTGCTGCCTGTAGTTTTTGCTTGCTGCCTATAGTTTATCCATCCGCACCCCCTACAGCCTGTACTTTTTTTCGTGTAGTTCTCTGGCCCCCTGTGTATACTTGCTGAATTTTCTTGCTGCCTGTAGTTTTTTCGTGTAGTTTTTGCTTGCTGCCTGTAGTTTTTTCGTGTAGTTTTTGCTTGCTGCCTGTAGTTAACTGAATTTTCATGCACTGTCTCTACTGTAGTTAACTGAATTTTCTCTCTCTTTTTTCAGTTAACTGAATTTTCACTCATCCCGATTGGCAGGTCTCCTCTCATCCCGTCTCGCTGCTGCGAGTTCAATCCATGGCGTCGTGGCGGCGTCGGGCCTTCAGAGGGAGCGTAGGAGGACGGCGGAGGGGCCATTGGAGTTCGTCGGAAAGGGCGGAGGCAGCCGCCGGATGGGAGGCGAACGGAGCAGCCGGAGATGGGCGGATGGGAAGCGGACGGTGGTTCGTTTCCCCCTGAGGTGGAAGGGCAGCGCCATCTCCACGGTGGCGACGAGGTAGCGCTCGGCGCGAGAGTTCCCGCCGGCCGCCCGCGCTGCGTTGCCTTCCCGTGCAAACTGCGTCTCGCGCGTGACGAACAGTCATGGAGATGAGGAGACCAGGCTTTGCTTTTGGGTTGACTGCTTGTGGCTGTTGGATGCGTGACGAACGGCGGAGATTAGCCTCAAGGCAACCTGTGCCTCGCCTAAGGCAAGGCACTGGATCTCAGTCCCATTTTATCACGCACCAGCGAGCACATCCACTCCCCCACGCTCTGTACGTTCTTCTCTCTCCCTTATCTCATTCTTTCCCTTATCTCTCCTGCTCCTCAATCACACACAACTCCAGCGCGACCGCTCCAGCGCCCCAGCAGCCTGCTGCGCCGCTGCTCCTGCGATGCCCCGCCGCTGCCGCTCCTGCGATGCCCCGTTGCCGCGCCGCCGCACAACCTCTCTTGCGCTGCTCATCTTCAAGTCGTCGTTGGCGGCGCCGTCGTTTCCGATGCACGCCTCTGCCTGTTGAGCTTGCTGCGCCACCGTTTCCGATGCGCGCGACCTCGCCCTCCCCTCGCTCCCGGCCGATTCCGCGGCGACCTCGCCCTTCCCTGCCTCCCGGCTGATTCCGTGGCGAAATCGCCGTCCCCTGCCTCCCGGCCGATGCCGCGGCGACCTCGCCCTTCCCTGCCTCCTGGGCGACTCCGCGGCGAACTCGCCCTCCCCTGCCTCGTGGCCGTGCCCGCGGAGAACTCGCCCTCCCCTGCCTCCGGCCGATGGCGCGGCGAACTCACCCTCCCCTGCTTCCAAAAGCTGCCGCAACAAATCGCCCCTCCCATGCCTCTCCGTCAACGGAGGCGGAGCGGATTGATGGCTGGCCGCTGGAGGACCGCCGGGGAGATGAGCCGCTGCCCGTTCCCCGTTGGTGCGTCCTCCCATCCACACGCCGGAGAAACGACATGGCGTCGTCACCCTCAAGTGCAACAGCTCTGCCGGTATGATTTCCGCTCTACTCTACCTGGTTGTGAAGAGGATTTGATGGAAAACATAGAAAAATTCATCAATCTTACCGTGAGTTCGTCGTTGTAGCTGATTGCGTCGGTCGTTCTGTGCCCTCCCCGTCGAGTTTTAATTGGGCTAAGCAAGGCAGTTCCGCATGGATTGGTTGTCTTATAGTAGTATATTTGTTAGGAAACAAATCGCAGGTGCAGGTGGGATTCACGTCTTGTTATTATGGCATCAAAATCTGTTTTTTTTGGAATGTAGGGAATGGAAAATCTCCTATATGTTTTTAATTCCAAGAGTGTAAAGGCACACGTACATTTCCTTTTTTGCTGTTTTCCATACGAGCTTCTTAGTAGCTATTGTTGACTAACAAAACAAGTATTCGCCAAAATAGTTTGTGCTACTGTTGTGTTCACCGGTTAGCATTAGCAATTTAGTTGAAGGTTTTTACTGTTGTGTTCACCGGTTAGCATTCTGACAATGGCACACATCATAACAATGAAGCCTCTAGTTCTGGCCTTGAGCTTGGTAATTGTGCCTGGTCATTAAAAGGTCCAAGAGCAAGTATTACCTATTTGCCAAGCACAGTGTTTGTGTCAGGCCATGCCTTAGATTGTGACTATAACTCGCTGAAGGAAAATGATGTTATTTTGTTTTCGGATTTCTCATCCTTGAATGCCATGGTTGAGGATAATGATAATCTGGGTGAGAATGCAATGCTTTCTGATGACCCAATGTCCAGGTATATAAGTGTGTTGCACTTCTGTTATATATGACTTGCATACGTGCTAATAACCTTTCCTGCCTTTTTTTTGCATGAAATGTTACTTCAAACCTTCAAGAGATGATGGTGTTGATGAGGATGAAAACGTGCAAATCCTGTGTAAGAATGATGACAGTGCAGAGGAGATTGAGAGAATCATCTTCATATGCTCATGTATGCCACCCAACAAAATCTGGAGGTTCTGTTTTAGTACCAATAGGACGATATGGTGTTATTCTCTCAATTTTGGAGATTATATCAGAAACTCTACATTCTTTCGACAGGAAGGTAATTGTTGTCATCGACCGACCCCTTGTTATCATATATTTGTATTGTGCGTGCTTAATGCGCCTTGTCCATGTGGACCTCAACTATAGAGGGACACATTAAATAACATTGAAATATTTTGTACTGACCTTAATGTCCTTTGTGAATACCAGCATATATGTTGTTTAGGATTTGCATGAGTTCGCTAATGTTGAAACGCAAAGTTTAACAATGCCTGGCTCACATACAACTGGCTGTTAGGTAATTATAGCTTTAAACAGGTTTTAGAGATGAATTGGTTCAAAGGGTGCTTAGTAGTTAGTACTACACTGTGGTGATATTAAATATTGAGCTCCTTTCTGTAAAATGAAATTTTAGTTCCATTCCAAATCACTATATTTTCTCTGTACCAACCATTTGTTTTCCCGCATGTTTTCATCTGGGCTGACATTTTGCCCCTGTTTGAGTCAGGTACCCATCTTTATGATTTCTGGTGCAGCAGAAAAAATAATGGCTTTTACCAATGCCGTGCCAGAATGGCTATGCAAGCCACGTCAAGAAAAGGTCATTCCCTTTTCAGTTTGCTAGTTTTGATATATAATTTCAACATGGTCTTACTTGAACAAGCTTGCCATGCAGCTATTCTCCGGGGAGGCATTATTTGGCCATGTGGAGCTTTTGAAGGAAGGCAAACTATCTATGTTCCCTCATCTATACTCAAAGGGCCTGCTGTAAGAAGTTAATCAATAGTTGTTGTAGTTATTACTACTATACAAAGTATACAACTATACATGATAGCTAACCTTAATATTGTTTAGTTTAGGATCACAAACTGTGACTTGTTCTTCTTTTCTAATCTCCTTGTAGAAGCTAGGTAATGTGGGTTTCTTATTTTGGTTGCATGTTAATTTTACACAGGTCCAGTAATATTTGGCTGCTATGTTTAGCATGATCTATGGAATATTTCCTGTTTTTGTATTCATACGTGCTCACTTGGACAGTTGGACTTCACTAATTCCTTTATTTTCTGCTTTCTAACAACACTCGAATCTTGTCAGGGCAGCATGGAAGGAACCGTGCGTTGTATTTTGTCCAGACTGGGGCCTTAGCCTTAGGCACGGCACAACTGTTCATTTGCTTCGTGGGTGGCATACAGATAAACGAAATCTTCTTGTTTTGGAGGTAATCTAGTGTCTAATCTTTGTACCGAACCTAGCATAATCTAGTGTCTAATCCTTCCATATGGACACCAGCAAGATTGAGCGCCTGTCGACCAAACGTGGCAAGGAATATGGGCACCCCATGTTCGCCTACTTCCTCGCATGGCCGACTGCGTTCCTGGCTCATCCAGAGTACTAATTTTTGGTAACAGCCCTATACTCTTGATCTTGTCATTTTTGTGTAGAGTTATTATGCCTGGAGTAATTTCTTGCATGTGCATAACACCATAAGTGCGTGCATTAGCTTTAGGGGTAAGGTACTGGAACTTGGGAGCACAAATTTCCATCCTTTCTAGGATTTAAATGGTTATATACTTATATGGATTTCTTCTTGCAAGATAGGTAGGATCATGAGACGATTGTGCTCAAAATGACAAGGTGGTAGGCGATGATTCCAGCATCTAAGCCTGTTTTAGAAGTTCTCATCACAAGTTTTCGCTCAAGAGTACTGAACTGGAGAGTAACTTGTAAGACAACCCTCTACTCTAAATGGTGTCGTTTTTGCGTTTTCCTGAGACTGTTTGTTTCATATGGATAATACAATATGTATGTGTGTCCATTAGCTTTGGAGTGCACAATATGTATGTGTGTCCATTAGCTTTGGAGTGCACGTAAGTTCTGTTTTGCATAGATATAAACAAAAAAAGATCTGGTCTGTTTAAATTGCAAAAAAAAAATTGTGGATGATTTGGATGATCAAATCACTTTGTCCACTATAGCCATGGTCAAATCCTGTTTTTCCAGCTATTAAAGCATTTATAATTAATGTGTTGATTCAATTGCAGAGTACAAGAGGCTTAATGCTCTAATGAACGGAGAGGTGATAAAAGGCTTGCAACTTGCTGCTAGTTCAAGGTTAGGTGTTCAATATTTCAGAAAAGTAATCTGTAGAGCCTTTAGCTGCTTGATGATATTATACGTGCAGTCACAAAAAAATGATTATAAAATATTGGCGTTTCTTGTATTACTTAGTGATAGAGGACGTGCTGAAGGAGAAAAAATGTGATTACATGGTTTGCTAAGATGGCTATGGTAAATCATATAGAAGTTTAGCAACGAGCAGCCACTCATAGAAGAAGACTGAATTTTCTTTTCAGGTATTTCAAATTATAGCATTTCTTACATGTTCTTTTTGTTCCGTCACAAATAACAACCAGTTGGTGCAGCATAAATAGACAATAGTCGATGCATTTTATATGCAACTAAGTAGTACATACCACATACTCTTGTGCTTAAGTTTTCATTTCTCAGAAAATGCAAATAACAACCAATATGACGTACCAACGTACGGTTGAATGCCCGCGCATTGCTACTCTTCCTATTTTTACGTAATGTTTGCTAAAATAATACATGTAAATATTCATGTGTAAAAATAAGATATCACAAAATGTTTTAAAACCAAATAAGATTCCACTTTTCTCGAAGTACATGTCCAGAATGATATAAGATTACATCGTTGTAACATGAATTGTTCAAAAGAAAAAATCTATCCCTAGGGACTTGACCATATCTTTAACAACTTGAGGGATGTTGCCTTCACATTCGTTGTCGGGGCACGTCAGAATGTGTACCAACACTTTGTTTCGTAGGTTACCATCCTGCACATGCATTATATAATATAAGTATATACCATGAAGAAGAGATCACATTTCAAGTTTAACATGGCTGAACTCACTTTGGCATCTAGTCGTATAACTTCTTTACCATTCCATGATCGCATAAACTTTAAAACCAAAAATCCAGACATGTTGCTATAGAGATGTACAGATCTTCGTTAGCACGAGTGTAGAAAAATATTAGAAAATATACATATTGTCAAGTTTCTAACCTGTCATGGTTAGTTGGCAATGACACCGGTTTAACACGACGCCATAGAAAAACATCATCATTCCAGCCAGGAATTGCATCTTCAAGAGCAATGTTAAGGTGGAATGAAATATCTTTTAGCTTCAATGTATCCTTCTTGAGAAGACTTGTTTTCCAAATATACGGTAAAGGAATGGGATCAAGTATGGTAACTGTTTTTTCACCCAGATCAAAATCAAAAAGAATGTAGCGGCCGGCTGTACGATACGGTAACATAACCTGCATTAACTTATGTTTAGAATTTTACTTACATAATGACCCAAACAATTATATGAAAATAGCAATCTTACCGAGTTGCATGATGAGACATGTAAGCACATCCCTGGCCAGCAGTCAAACATTTTTGCTATGGTGTAGCGTTTGGCATTGAATCGTGGACGAAGTCTTGGGTCTCTAATTGAGTCGGTCACAATGCTCTAAAATGAGAGTATGTATTATTAGAATTATGAAAACATCAATATGTGTTTTATTGTAAAATGAAATTAGTAAACTAAACAACTCACACAGAATTGGAGATCCATATAGTGACGCTGGTTGTCACTAAGAATTTGTTGAAACTCATCTGTAGCATTTGCTCGTACGGCCATGTTGAAACAAGAGGTGTTTATACCCTGATCATCCTGTAACAAGTCTTGCAGTTGCTTGAGAGTTAATGTTATTGGATATGGCTTGGAGCTCTGAACCCATACTTCTCTATGAGAAACAAACAATGGAGTTAACCAGAAGAAAATAATAATAATGTAAGGTGACATATCATATATCAATATGGTGGAAACTTTTGACTTACTTAAGTGAATCTTCGTTATCAATGGACATGATATAGTTTCGAAGTTTGAAAACTATTTCATTCTTGTTTCTTGGCAACTTGGACTTAGCCATAATTGGCATCCTATGCGGAGCCAAAGACAGTGTTTTCTTGGCTACCTTAGTTGGTTGTGGTACTTCAGTAGGCATGGGATCATTTTTGTCCCACATTTCTACATCGTTATCATCTCCGCTATTGGTCTCCTCAACAATTTCTGGTTTTCCTTTAATTTCGTTGAAAACAGATTCATGGAGAATAATAGGCAAATGCTTCCTAAAGATCTTCATACCCTCCTGCAAATTGGTTATTAAAAAATGTTTAGTCGTAGCACTGTATTTGACATGGATCCAATATGGTTTCTCTGTTAATATACCTGTGTTACACCATTTGCTAGCTCGAGACCAGTCCACTCTTCCATGAACTTGAGGACAAACAAGCCGCATGATGAGCTGCAAATTTTGAAAACATGGGTATTACTTAACACTTTCTCCAATGATATATTAAAGCTAGATTTTAACGTACCCATCTGTTTGTATTGGCTTTTGGATACACTCCTTGATAGGCCAGTTGGTTACTTCAATGTCCTTCCACTGATTACTTATGGTATTGAAATCAGGATCCAGAGAAGCGATTTTAAGATGGTTTTCGAGCCCTTGGAGCTGTTTAAAAATCCAGAGTAAGATAATATACATTTTCAATCATGAAAACTGAGTACAAAATTAGTATATGCTCACCGTAAGGTCCACATCATGACGGCTCATTCGTTGACCAAATGAATCGAGTACTTGTACATATTGATTCTTTGCATCAACATTACATAGTATCCAATGTGTATTATTCACGTTAACCGGTATGAAGAGCTAAACAAAAAGAATAAGTTATAGCTCATTTTTAGCTGTATGAGGGTAGTGCTTAAACTAAAAAATAATTCAATCCGATCTAGCCCACAGTAACACATTAACTCGAAACACTTAATAGCTAAGAATGTACATTTTCCAAGCCTACAGATTCCCAACCTGACGCATTTGCACAAAAATAAGTGCACTTTACCTCTGAAAATGGCCCATTGTAATAGGAGATAGGTAAAAACAGACACCCTCATTAGATTGAATCATGATTCATGCTATCTAATAATCGGAACAACTTTGAAAAATATAGAAAGTTCTTCAAACAATGAAAACTGGACGGAAATACACAATATCTGGCAAACTACAAACCTCCTACATCATTAAATTAGTTAAACTACTTTGCAAAGTTGGGCATTAACTCACAAGAAACCAATCTGTACTAAGAAGGGAGCTGATATGAGGATTAAACTGTAATCAGTAGTAAAAGCGATGCAAGATGTTGTGTTTTTTTCACACCTGAACAGTGTCGTCCAAGATATGTATGTCTAGTGTGACAGACAAAGGAGATGGGATTTCTATACATAATTAGTTCAGATTTGTTGAGTGCAACTTGCCCAATACAAAAGTTTAACCAAACATTAATTAGTTCAGATGGAATTTATGTATGGGCAATTACCATGTCATGTTCAAGATAGATAAGCGCCCTCCGCACAATGTAAACATGGTCTTCTGGACTTATAGGTATTTCACCATCTCTCTTTAGTATGGCCGAGACATGTGTGGTATCCAGCCATACCTTCCCACCCGCTCTATTTTGTAGATGCTCTTGGGTCCGTAGGTAATAAATGTAGGCAGTTATCACCTGTAAAATATCAAGAAGCACATTATATCATTTAACACACATTGGTTTTACTATATGTGGACATTGTCAACTTACATCACCGTTTAACCAACCATTCTCTTTGAACAAACATTGCAAATCTTTACGTTTCAAACATGCATCTGAGATCCGCACCAGCCTTGTTTTTTCAGGAAAGGGCATGATGTAATTCTTCATTTTAGTATAAACAATCTCCAGTGGCATATCTTTGAAGTCAATCTCGGTTGATCCCATCTAGAACAAGTAGAAAAAATATGGATAAATTTCTTTAATGTTTTTATTGTGTCTTACTCCATTAAAAATGAAAAAAAATATGGATATATAGACCATCTATATACTAATCCAAAAATGCAATTCTCACCACTTCCGATTGTGTAGAACATGTTGATTTTTCAGTGTGCACCACCATCATTGCATCGGGGTCTATGCCTCTAGATTCTTTCGGATTGGTGATAGTATCTATTTCTATCGCACGCACGATCTACAGATATGGAAATATAAAATTAAATATGACAATATATAATTTGTATAGAAGGAATCTCTCATTGCACCTCATTCGATTTTGTAGAACTCGGCAAGCTTTTGTTCTCATCCAACACCATATCGTTGCCTATTGTCTCCATAACTGCATATAATTTGAATTTTCAGTAAACACATGAAATTAGACAAATATTGCACATATGTCTAAATTAGCTTACTGGTAAAAGTTTCTTTTAACAGTCAGAAGCATGTATCTCATAATTGTGAGGGGTGTCTAAATTAGCTAATATGAGTGTTTGTGAGAAAGGCCTGGACAGCTCCGTGTGATTTTTTTGCATGGTTTCTAAATGATCAATGTTAGAATTATCGAACTTCTACTCTATGCTGTAGGTTAAACTTAAAAGAGCATGGGGACAATAGGTTCATAGGTGTTTCGTGGATTCAGATCATACCTTGTCGCCGGCGAGGTCGTCGTGTTTCGTGAATCCTCTATTGAAGGATGATCACCGAGGCATCTGAAAGGTAAGCTCTATTTATATACAGATTATAGCATATTTGTTATTTGGTAAGTGTCGCTGTAAATATATTTCCTTCCTTTACATGATTTGTAAATTACGAACTAAACATTTATAGTAACAATCTCACGCCTGCTATATTTACTGGTTATGAAAGGAATTAAATCTCTTAATACTTGGAAGCTGTAATTAATGACGTGTTTGGTAATAAATGGTTACCAAAGATTAAAAAAATCCTTATATATGGAACGTGTCATTAAGGACGTGTATCAGCTACGTGATTGATTTGAACTGGTTACAGAAGACAATAGAGCATTTGGATGTATGTAACGGTTTAATTAATGGCCACATTTTTTTCATTTTTTTTCCTGGTGCTCATATTTGGGTCGGTAGGGACGCGGGTAAACTACACGAAGATGGTGAGTTAATTATTTGTGCCTAATAACAAGCGGTGCATTTCCGTTAAGTAGTAAAGTTAACGGAAAAGGAGTGCACTGCATCTGTGCACCATGTATTGGGTGTATATATGTGACAACCCTTAACCTGCAACCTTTGTTTTTGATAGATGATCATTCTAACGAGCCGATGTATCCTCTTTTTGGACTTGGTATTTGCATCGAAAACGTGGCCACGTCACCCTGACTCAACTTTTCGGGCCAGGGGTCATTGTTTTTCCTTATTTATCTCAGAATGAGGTAAATTGGAGGAGGGGCGGATGCAGAGTTGTCCAACGATAGCTCGAGCAGGCAGGATGAAGATTTGTACTATAATTTAAGCCAAAATATATTAATCAAGGTGTCTATCCAAGGAAGCATAGTTGTGCAATTCAGACACAATATTTAAAACATAGAACGACTTTAAACATTGTCCACACACACTTCACAAAATGAATTTAGTTCTGAATGCATACAAACATTTGTATGCATGTAGATGATGTAAATAAATCACTGATGACCCGTTGAGTTATTTATGGAAATTGTAAGTCCTCCACTATATTGACCGTAGTGTGCTTTCGACGAGGTTGTCATTCGTTGCCTGCATCTTCCTTAGTTCGACAGTCCTCCTAAAATGACCCCAAAACGACCGGTCTTCCTTAAATAGTGATGCACGAAATGCATCTAATTCCACGTTTGGTTCCTCCAGCACAATCGTGCTCTCGTCTAGTGTGGACAATCCCCCTTCATTAATATTATGTACGGTCATTAGAGTAGAATCTAATCGTTTTATGAGAAGATACATTTCTAGGCAAAAATAAATTACCTTGTTGATAATTTGTCACCAACAAAGTAGCAGCTAGAGTCCATAAGCTGTAGTCCGACTGTCTCCACAGGGTGATGTGTTCTCCGACGTGTCGTCCCGAGACACGGACAAATAGAATTTCCATCCTGTTTATTGCAAAAATGATTCATCTAAACACACATTGCTTAAACGATGAATATTGGACTTAATAATAAATGTACACATATGAATATTGGACTTAATAATAAATGTATACCTCGTGTTTATTATTGCAACATCAAGGTATGGGACGTGGTGTATATACGATTCATACTTTTTGTACATGATATTGCTAACATACGCTACCAGTCCAACAACATCTATAAAAAAGAATGACTTAGTTAACTGATACATAATTTAGTGAAAATTAAACAATACATATTTATTCACATTACCTGCAAACATGTTGTTCTGTAGACGATAGACCGTGCTAAAGTCATTGAATCGTTGTGGTAGCCTAGGAATGTAGGTTAGCGGTCCTGCTAGCTGGATCTCAGTTTGTGCACGTAATACAATGATATAGTTTGACGGTATTGTGACCCTGAAGGGCAATGGGAGATCAGCCGGCTGAAAGACTATACGCCTGAACTCATAAATGCTGCCTGACTGAAGTTGACTGTTGAACCGATCTACGAAAGTGTCGTAGCAAATCGCCTCCATCTTCGTCCCCTAAAAGTACGCTTATATTAGCAAATGTGATACCCATTTTTTAAAGGAACAAACATCACAGCTTTCATATGAGTTTTAAATAGTCTTACTCTAATGTCAGATAGTATAAACGACATGAACCGTCCATCTGGAGTATCCTTTGTGTGAGTGCACACCACTTTAGCAGTTGTTTTCCAAGGGAAACGTAGATGTAGATGATCTTCATTGATCTCATCAAATGTTAGATGTCTGAAAAGTATATAATACATTAGATTAGATATTTTATGATACGTTGAGTCCATTTTGTGTAGCTATACCAATTTTACTTAAGTTACAATGATAATTATTTCGCATGCATTTAAATACAGTATACCAAAATGAGCACAAGGACACAAAAGTTTAGCATGAGATGAACTAATTAACCCAAAGTGAGTGTACTTTTATAAAGTATGCTATTTTTTTTTTGAATTTTACTCCCTGTACGTTATGTTGTGGTAGAGCAGAATTCAATTTACTATAATATGCTAAAACGACACACTGTACGTTCTGCTAAGGTCTACCATAACTTGTTATTTTGAGCACAGGCACTTCAGTATAGTCATACCAATCTAGGAAGAAGAAATCTATTGTGATGTCTATTTATCATTTAAAAATGAAGAGATCTCTATAACCATAAAAACCTAGAAATGATGGAAATTTCAGTTAGCCTACTCCAAAGCTAATGGACACACATACATATGTTTTATCCATATGAAAAAACAATTTCAGCAAAACACAAAACGACACCATTTAGAGCAGAGCCCTGTCTTAAAATGATATCATGTGGTGTTGACAGCCGTAAGTTAAATCGTGGGTGCCACTTCCTTTTCGCTTGTTATACATGGATTCAAGATATGCAATTAAATCACAGACTTGTTCTCTCACTGCCAACCTTTTTAAGATTGGGTGTCTCTATACTCAGAGGTTAATTCTCAGCATGTCAGTCTTATGCACCAAATCGCTTTGTTGAGTATATATTTATAAGGCCTTTTGGGTAGGACTTAAGCTTTAGCTGAAAGCTGCCCCGAGAGTAAGCCCCACCAAACACATATAGTCTATTCTGTACACGTAGGACAAATTCTGATGACATAGCGATTTATGCTTTGTATCCACCATATATTTGTCACTCAATCCATCTCAGTGAGCTTCTGAAACTTGTCTCTAAGGAATTACCTCAACAGATTGTAGGGTTTAGGGTTTGTAATCTACTAAATACTATAAGGTAAGTTTATGTGCACTATATGACATTGATTAAATCATTGGCAGGAGGATCGTCCACTTTTTTTCAGCTTTCTGCCAAAGAGATGCAAATATGGTGGAAAAACATTGCGTTTATGTTGACATAAACTTTTGGGACTGTTCCAACCTCTATTATATTATACTGAATCTTTTTAATGTATGTGGTAACTTATCTAGCTCTCTTTTTGGTAGCTTGTATGTTAGTCACATAAAAAAGGTACTTCGGTCTGCTTTTGATAAATGATACCTAAGTAACTCTGTGACAGCCTGATATTGGTAGTAGGCCATGCAGTGATACAAGTTAAACTTCCCCAACTGTTGCGTTGTACTGTGTTTGAAGGTTTGAAAGTTTTCGTTTTATGTCTAGGATTATATTTTACTCATGCAAATTAATATCATTGTCATTTTTTATATCTAATAACTGCAGTATGCCCCGATGGTGCATCATGTGTCGTCGCTTTCCCATGTCCTTGCCTCAGCAGCCGGCCTGCACAAGCCTTGGACTTCTGCTGGAGCTGGCTCATTGCAAGTATTTCCTCCTCTGATTCTATAATTTTCTAGCTCCTTGTTCAGACTGTGTGCGCTAAAAATCTGGTACACGAGTACATAATGCTGTGCTCTTCTTTGTTGCTTTTTCCTAAATGTTGCTTGCCACAACATAAGAATATGTAGGGACTATCATTAGATGGAATAAAGAGTATCAGTTTTATACACTTTTCAGTTGTTAATATCAGATGCCTTGTGAAAGTTAGGAAGCTTGATCGCATAAAGACAACCTAAGCACATGATAGGGTGGCATACATGAGCTTAGAACAGTCCGGTCTTGGTTACTGTTACATGCATGTACACGTATTTTTTCACTGCATCGCTTTGTTGGTCACATGAGTAATGCGACTTGACTAACCCAATACCCTCATAATTTTCTTTGCTCTGTTCATTTAGGTAATCTAAACACATGGATAGTACATATGCTTTGAGTTTAACAAAATTCATCGCTCAAATAGTGATCAAACATGATTATACATATATCTACCTATGTGCTAGATATTGTTTTATTTGTAGATATCTTTTACAAATTGGCCATACAACTCTTTGTACATGGGTAGGACTTACTTTCTTCCCCCCCTGATGTAATACTTGTCACTCACTCCCCCCATATATTTGAAAATTAAACCGTAGGAATTTTTCCATAAGGCGAAGATGCAATTTTTTTTATGCATTACACAGGTAAAAATGTGTTAAATGTTTGCAAACTGCTAAGTATTATATGTTGAAGTGCGAATGTGACTGGTTAATATTTGTCAGTGTCCCTGATCTTAGTATATGCTTATCGCCTTATCCATCTACGATTGCAGTGTCCGACTCTGGAAAGATCCTATGCGTAAGATGATGGACACAACGATGCTATTGGAGATGCTTCCAAGGTATACTGTGGATGGATGCTTTAATTTATTTGCTATGTCTACATTTTATGTTGTCACATTTCTTAACTTATTGATGTGGTTTACAGCCATCAGCAGTATATACATGGAAACATGCATTTTGGTAAGAGCATTATTGCATTGTTTTGACTTCTTCGAGATTTTTCTCATCTTCTTTTCTTGATGAAATATTTCGATAAATTTAGGGGTGTTGACTACCAGTGGGATGGAAATATTTTTGCAACCGTAGGTGCTCAGGTAGATATATGGGATCATAACAGGTATAGTAACTGATAGCCTTTTCCCAGCATTTTTTTTCTGTTTTCTTAATGTGAATGCTGTATTCTGCTCTACTCAGAACTTCTTTTTTTCCTACTAAAACACAATTATGTTAATTTTTCCGTGATCGGAGTTTAACACTTTTTGACCTGCGCATGTCATCCCCAGCTAGAAAGCTCTGTAATACCTTCAAAATTAATTAGAGATACATTTACTTTGTTCCCATAAAAAGGTGTAGCTAGAACATACTTAAAAAAGGTGTAGCTAGTATCAGTATACCTCTTTATTTCATATAACTTATCCTACTATATTGTTTTTTTGTTCACATTCATTGAACTACAATGCGACTTTACATTGTGCTTTCGTCACACAATGTTTCCTCTAGGGGCAGTGGATTTTTACATGCGGGGTAAACAGAATGTAGAAGTAAAAAGTGGAGGGTACTCGAAACATACGTGTTCACCGGCGGCGGCGAGAAGGCCGGAGGAGACAACACAACCCTTTTTGAACACGGGTATCGAGCCGCCATGGGTTATTGAGGCGAGAAGAGGTGAAAATAGCAGACGGAAGCTGAGATGAGGCAAAAAATGATATTCAACTTCGGGTGTGGTATATAGAGTAATCCGGGTGCATTTTTGGATTTGTTGCGGCGTGATTCCTAAGGAAACAGATCGGGTCTTGATTGACCAGGTTAATTATTAATTATTACGTGTTTAAAATTTCCTTTGAGTATGTTTGTTGGTAAGGAAAGAGATCGGACCGTGATTGTTCGATCGATAGATTGTTTGCAAGCAAGGAAAGAGATCGATAGAGATTGGTCTGTATTCTATGGTCTGTATCGTATTGAGTAAGGAAAGAACTTTACAACATACCGATATAATTTGTTCCAGATCGGTAGAGATCGATAGATTGTTTTAATGGGCTGGGCCTTGGACGCTCGCTAGGGAAAATCTCTCGATCGCTAGACCGATCGGCAGACCATGTCGATGCGGACGATCGGCCACGGACTGCGCTTTAATAGTAAAGATGATTTGTTTCTTTGTTTTGGTTGCATAATATATTTTGCAAAAAGAAGTGGCAGTTTTGATTTGTACAATACATTTATCTGTATAGCTGACATGATTTGAAGTGAAAAACTAAATGCAATGCGTAGCAAGATACCTATAGGAATACATAATCATTTTAGCCGAACCAAAAAATGTCTTAGATCAAAAATACCATATATAGAGAAATAAAGTAAAAAAAATACCAAATTGACAACAGAATACTTATTTACTTATTCTTCTCTCAAAGTTGTAAAGAAAATAATTATCAACCCTACATTCCTTCTGTACATTTTCTATGGGATGTGGTCAATGAGTTCAGAACATAGATCAATACAGAGAACTAAAAGCTGAGAACAAAACATAGTACTTCTATGTATTTTTCTGTGAGATGCGGTGAATGTGTCTAGAACAGTTGGTGTTAATTTTTCTTGATGCCATGCCACTGCATCCTAAATTTCTGTGGTGAGATGATGATATACCGTCACAGTAGGGCCAGCAGTGAAATAGTCCCCCACTTGGATCATCTATTGGTCTTCAGCTGATAAATAAATTATTGGTCATCAGATTTACCAAGTGCAAGGTATGAGTTCCTTATATGAATCTCATACAGAATCTTAAGGTTAGGAGGTGATATGCATATCTGGAAATTTATACTTCACATATAAGAAATAATCCAGTGAAGGCTCATGTTCTTAAATTCTTAGCAAAGCAGCATACTCTAGATGGCAGGGAATTACAACATGACAATAAGTTTAGCTCAATATACAGAACTTTTAATCACAATAAGTAACTACGGAAATAAATCTGATCTTCTTATTTAAAGCAAGAAAACGTGGATCTTATATTTAGCATCTTGCCAACCGTACATGAACAATTGCTCTAGCCTAAAGATCTTTTTATATATGTATATGTACGTACCAGATCTTTGAGAATTAGCACCAATGGCCCAGTAATTATTTGGACGTGCTTAATTAGATCATAGTAAGAAAAGGGTATATGTCAGATTTATTTATAAATATGAAGCGACAGGGTGCATAATTAGTTCATTTAGATGGAATTATCTACGGTCACTCTATTTAGTAAATGCTTTAACCTGAAGCTAATAGACATTCAACAACTGTATATAGGCCTTATAAACAGGAACATGGGAGTAGTTTAGAAGTAAAAAAGTGAACAAACATAAAGACAATCACTTGATTAAGGCAGTAGAATGGATATGTCATATTTAAAATGATTTTAACACTCAACCACAATCAGTTACATACTTGCAAGCAAAATATATTGTTTCTTGTATCACTCATCTTCTGTATTCTTGGTTGCAGCCAGCAATCCCGTCCCGATGCCTATCTTGATGTCTTCGTGTACAACTATGAAAAGGGAAGTAATGAGAAATATGAGATAGATAATTAATAAATTGGTACTGGTACTAAAATGCAGATTTCATGATGAACCAACGTCAAGTGTCAAAGAAATAGAAATTAAAATATAAGGGGACATTTTGCAAGCACGAGTATTTAACATGTGCAAGACAATCTTTAGGTTCCACAAGAATTCATCCTACTTGAAGGGTTGAAATTTTGCAGCAGCAACACCAAGTTAATACGAAGGCATCAACTTTATCACTCTAGTGGAAGCTCCACGAATTCCTCAGTTTCCTAGAAACAAAACAATAATGAAAGTAGCAAATTCCTTGACCCAGATACATCAGTATGGGTTATAATGTATTTCCTTGTAGAATTCCTTTGTCTTTAGCAAAGAAGAACGACATGTGCACGCCAACTCATATATAGATTTACTGAAGTTGCATCTGCAGTTTGACAATCGCTGATATGCAGCCTCTTTATTCTTGGATGAGGTGACTTGATACTGGGAATGATTCTACTATGTAACTAATATCAAGTGTATTGTAGGAATCTCAAATCAATGTATGGAGGTGTTTCAGTACACACTCGACAAAACCAAATATTTCACTAATCAATTTTAAAGTAACAATCAGCTATGTGTACATGAGGAATGCGACTGGAATCCACTCCAGTATTAAACCAAATAGAAAAGATATGGAACCTATAATATAACCAAAAAAGAGGATGAAAACATGGCTAGCGGAACATGAACTGTACAATTTAGCAAGATAGCGTAAAAATGGCCAGTCGGATCATAAACCGTCAGACAGCAAGAATGTGTGTGGGCAATGGCCGGCAGATCATAAACTGTACAATTTAGCAAGATAGCGTAAAATGGCCAGTCGGATCATAAATCGCCAGACAGAAAAAATGTGTGTGGGCGTCACTAAACTGAACATTTAATTATGCTTTTTACAGATTAGTTATCTTTGGACTGAGTTGTATATATATCATAACAACTCCCCAAGTTTTGGGTGAACTGGAAAAGTATCCACTCAATAGCTGACAAAGCTCTATCTATGAATTCGTGCATTTAGCATGGAAAAAGAATTATACGCCTCATCAGAAGTACATGATATGTGAGGAGGGAGTAAACAATTGCCAAAAAAATGAATATTATGGTCTGTACAAATACGCATGAGGCAGTTGGAAGACAGTCCATGAACCTGGACACCAAAAACAAAGAAATTACTGTTAAGTTAGTTCTGCAAACAAATCATTGTTGATCTTTTTTTTTGTATACCAAAAGACCAAAATGTATTAAAAAACAGAATGTGAGAACAGGCATATGGACGATAGCATTTAAACATTCCTATATTGTGTCTAATGTGAGGTTTCCCCCGCAAAAATGATTAGATTATGTCATCTCTTATCTAAATATGTGCATCACACAAACAACCCCATATTTCTGAACCAATAAATGGAGATGCAAAAGATAAGTGATCAAATCCAAAGGTGTGCATCACACATGCAGAACCGTAACTGTGAACCAATCCGATTGCAAATAGTTAGTCTGCCATCTGAAGTTTCTATCGTTGATTGGGGCAAACTTTCAGAACAAAGACGGAATTATTGAGTAAATAACAGTGCAAAGATATGTCATAGATTAATGTTTCCCTACAGGTTTTTTTCAAATTAATTTGTTGTAGTCATAGATAAAGGAATAGCTATTGTAGAAACAAACATGATAATCTGTAGGTATTAAGTAGAGTGAGAGAGAAAGAGGAGGTAGATCATGAGGAAGGGAGGCAAATTACCATCCCTCATTGTCCTCATCCATTTCTACAGTGTCGGCCTCCATTGAATTCAGAGAAAGTTGAAAATGTGGAGCAGCAGTCACACTAAAACATAATAGATTGAATTCAGAGAAAGTCGAAAAATGTGGAGCTGCAGGCACAGTAAAACATAACAGATTTAGCTTCAAAACATGCCTACAGAATCAGAAAACCACAAAGGACACTATCAATTCTTGAGAGTACATTCACAGTATGAAGAAGAGGAAAAATTGCAGCGGGGGAGGATGACCTTGGGGACGACCTGTTGTACTTGGAAATTAGGATAGCAGGATGGAGGTCTCCCTGCGTGCAGAACATCAAGAAAACTTGTAATTAAACCAATAGTGAGAAAGAAAAGTAGGAGAGATGGAGGAGATGAGAAGATGTTTGGCAGGTCGATAGAGCACGCGAGAGCAGTACTGGGATAGGCCTGGCTTCGCGGACGCGCAGTTCGTCGGCGAGTAGCAGCCCTCAAAAGCTGGTGCACTCCAGCTGAAGCGGCGGTGCATGGCAGCACCACCAACAGGAGCGCCCCTTGTTCCGTCCAGAGCTGGCTCTACAGCTCCTTCTCATGGACTGAGAGGAAGCCATGGCTGCCATTACTGCCTGGCCGTCGAAGCGGAGGGCTCGGGCAGCGGAGCGAATGGAGGCTCGGTGACGGCCCAAGGATCCACCACAAGCGACCACGGATTTGGATAAAATCGCAGCTCTGACGTTCCGGCATGTAGGCTCCAGGGACCTGGGCACGGGAGGGAGAGGGAGAGCATGGAGTGCGGCGGCAGCAGCAGCGCCAACGGAATGGGCGGCGACGCCGAGGTCGCCCGGCGCGGCGACGCACGCGCGCGAGCCCGATACCATGCGGGGATGCTAGAGGAAGAGGAGGGATGGGCGGCGCCGCGAGCCATTTTGCGGCCGGAATCGCCGCCGGCGAGCGGTCACGCGGCGGCGGACGCAGAGGACCGTGGCGGCGATTCACGGAGTACAGGCGGCGAGTCCGGCCGTGCGGTCTCGGTTCCGCCGGTGAGGTGGCAGAGCTAGTGGCGGCGGAGCAGCCCGTGCTCTTCGATTAGAGCGGGGAGGCGCGGAGCAGCGACAGCACGCGGCGGCGGCGCCGGCGACACGGAGGTCGCGGGAGAGGGAGGAGGCTCGGGGATGACTGCCGAGATACTTTTGCAAAAACGTTCTCAACTTTTTTCGAAATCACATATAGGTCCTTGGCGGTGGGAAATTGAAAAGTGTCTGGTACTGTTCACAATGAACAGTAAATCGAGCGCTCTCAGGGCGTCATTCCCTCCGCCCTTAATATATAGAGTAAAGTTTCAGATGGTGGAGCACCAAACAACTTTGACCGGTCAAAAAGTTTTCTACAAAATCAGTCTTGATCGAATACGTTCTGAAAAGAATAAAGAAAGCGTGTCCGTCTTCGATTCCTTCTACTCCCTCCGTCCTAGTGTATAAGGCATAATCTCAAAAACTATTTGTCCTACATTATTAGGCACAATTACATTAATTGCTTCTCAACTAGTGGTCGGTTGCCTCTACCACCAATGCATGCACCTTATTAGATCCAATCAACTAGCACCTTGTAAATTGTACCTTACAAACTAGGACGGAGGGAGTACATGTTCACAAACATCTAGCCTGCTTCGTTGACAATGTCGTTGGCTTCGACGAGCCAGGCGTTCTGACGCCACATGATGACCTGCAGGAACCCGCAGAGCAAGACGCCCTCCCGGAGCACCAGTGTACCACCTCCCGTACCTGGACTCACCGCTCGTATGCCCATGTCATGCTCGGAGTCCAGCTCGATCCGTGAACCAGATGGGAATGACAGTGTTGGCGATCCCGTCCGCTCGCCGCCGCCGACCGGATTGCCCTGCAACCCTATGCCGCCGACCACCGAGCCGCCGCGCTGCAGCCTGCAGGGACGTGATGAGCTCGATGTACTTCTCGGGGCCCTGCAGCCCTATGCCGCCGACCACCGCGCCACCGCGCACGCTGCAGCCTGCACGGACGTGATGAGCTCGATGTACTTCTCGGGGGTGGCGTTGGGGTCGTTGGCGCACTCGACGTTGCAGCCATGACGAAGAGCGTGGCGGCCGGGTCGATCTTGAGTTCTTGACGGCCTCGGTTGTACTGATTGGTTTTGCGTTTTTGTCCCTGAAGAAGGCCGTGCCGTGCAGCATCTCATTGTCGACGTCATAGTGCGGGAGCCTGCCGGCGTAGTGGGAGACGAGGCCATGCAGGGGGACTGGATGGCGGCCATGAGCAGATGAGCTGGTCGTGGCCGTAAAGGTTCTTGACCCACTGCTGCATGTCGCCCTGGAGATTCAAAACCACGTCCCGCTTGCGAGTCTACATGCATCAGTTTAAACTCACTGTTGCAAAGTAGTGACTTCTATTCAAATCTCACTACCTTCAATTGAATTTGATCTATGGACTGTCCAGAATCGAACTTATTCATTAAGTTACGGAGTACCAATTTTCCCTTCGATCTCATCTGTTTAGAAACAAAATAATATCAACATCCAAACGATCAGCCAGATACTTTGATGGATGGAACACATTGGATTTAAATTTATTAGCTCTTCTCTGTAATTGTTCCATTTAATTGCATGGTACCAAGTTATCTCTACTATATAATACTCCCTCCGTTACTTGAAGTAAGATGTATAAGTTTTTAAACACAAGTCCAATATGTAAGGTGTATTTTATTTCTTATCAAATATACACCTCCACCATGTATGCCCACGTATGGATAAAAATCTCTATAAAAAAGGAGGCAATCAATTGACTGCATGCATGCGCACCCACCGATCCCTTAGATTGTGTAGCAATTAATTGGCTGCTTCTTTCCTCTCACGTTACAATAAAGCAAGAGCTACCTCTATTTCTCTCCTCACGGCTAGCTTTTCTTCCATTGACAACTCTACCAGAGAGAAGACTAGCGGGAGAATGGCAAGAGATGACGAGAGGGAGGGGGCAGAATTTATAGCTTTATCGTCGCAAATTTGAAAACGAAATTTTCCGGTCTTTGTCGCCATTGTGATTTCGATGTGTGCTAAAAAATTTCGACGATCACGAATTTTGGCGAAGGCACTAGGCTGCGCGGGAGAGAGGAAGAAGTCACGATATCATGGGAAACAACCGCGGTAGCGAGGGCAGTGATCGATCGGGAGAGAGAATCATGGGAAGAGAATTTTGTATGCTTGTTTAGGAAGGGGACTAATTAGAAGAGAGAATCATACCTTTCCTTTTTTTTATCTAGCATGCTCACGTAACTCTATTAGGGGGAGGGAGGCGTATGTCGTGGCATTTTTGTGATTCTGTCCCTGAAAAATCTGTGAACTAACCCACAGTCCTGTTTCAAGTCATATACCGGTTCAATTGTTTCTCCTCTAAGTCAGGGAGGGGATCGATGAGATGGCACCGTCGTCCTCGTGGCCAGCTCCGGCGGGAGGAGCGGCGTGCCGCCGTCCTCCTCGTGGCTCTGAAGCAAGCGTACATGCGCCCTCCACGACGCCACGCCTCGGGTCAGCGTGCGGCCGTGGTGACCGCGCCTCCGCAGCCGCCGCACATGGGCGACACGGAGGCGGTCGTCGTCGGCGTCTCCAGCAACACTTACTTGCACCTGCGGCCTCAAGGAGGTAGTGACACCCCCCCTCCCCCCCAGCTGGTCGCCCCCCTAATATTTTTCAGTACGTAATACTACATGTGTTAGCCCATTACACACACAGAAATAACACTAAGCCAAAATTATATATACAGCTAATTAAACCCAGTACCGGCCACAGGCTTAAGGCCATCGGCAGCTCAACCGGCAACCAGGCAACATATCGATCAGCCTGGCTGCCTGCTTTTCTTCCTCTTGCTCCCATCTCCTCATCTCGCTGCTAGGCCCGCCCGCCGGCTCGCTGCATGCCGCTGCTGGCTGATGCGTTCGCTGGCTTCGCTGCAGCTTCCTCACTGAACGCCACTGCGGCACGGCCGCCCGGGACACCTGAAGGTACTCCATCGCTGGATGTTTCTTCTTCTGTATATTAGCATGAACTCGATTGTTACCTGTTTATTCTACTGTATATTGGCCTGTTAGCACACGTTGTTCATGTACCTTAGGTCCTTCATTGTTCCCTGGTTGGTTCAGTAGTATATAAACAAGTAGATTTTCTTATATTAGCACAATATCACGCGTCTGATTTGTGTCTTTTATAAGTTTGTTAAAAGATGAAGAGAAATGAAAAGGGACTAGATTTCTTTTTTAAGCAGATTGGTTCAACTTCAAGCGCTAATATCAAGATTCGTTTTGCTGAAAATATCGAGGATCAGCAAGCTCTTGTATATGATAATTCCAATCCGGTTGACATGCAACATATATATTCGATTATTTATATGTTTTTCTATAATATATTTTCTTAATATATTATGATGTTTATTTTCTTTGATGGTCGTCGACTTTTCACCCCCCCCCCCCCCTACCCCATGTCCCAATCCTGGGTCCACCCCTGCACGGACAGCCGTCGTCCGCTGCCCCTCTTTTCCCTCAACCACTACAAGTGCCTGCTCGTTCTCAAGTCATGAGCGGCGTCGGGCAACTTCCTGCTCGGCCTCCATATAAAGTCGTCCGTCACAACCTCTGCCTTGACGCGAATCTCTTCATGGCGCACTCACGATCAGTATGTATGCGCGGTGCAGTCACCCAGATGATGCTTACCAGATGTTTGAAATACCTCACGGGGATGTCCAGGATTTCGGGGACTTAAGCTTGCACACGGCTACATGTTTTTGCTTAATCAAAGTTGCACGTGTTTTAGATTGGATGGATTGGAGTCGGAGCATTTTTTGGTTGCCAAAGTACAGAGTTTGGCTCTCAGCTGACAAATGTTTCTCTGAGATTGGATTGGACTCGGAGCATATGGCCGTCGGCGCAATGATGCCAACAGTTCTTCTCATAGAAGATTCAGATTACAAGATTACTTGTGAGTCCCAAATTAACAAGCCTATAAATATTTGAGACTGATGAGATTTTGGAGCAACCACCGAGTCAGTCAGACAGCTGATGAACTCGCATAATTTGTGGTGTACCGTTAACACATGGTTGTCGGTTGATTCCAACCAAAAGTCCAACCAAATTTTGAAGTGAAGTTGATTAGTATTAATATAGGAGTTCAGGACAACTAGGGCAGTGTACTGTTTCTGCTATGAAAGGAAAGGGAAAACATATAGGCCAAGAAATCAAAGGTGCCAGAAATAGTGATGTTCAAGCCTCAGCAACAATATAACAATATAGTTGGTGTATTGCTAAGACATCAAAATTATTTCCTCCTCCCGTTGGGGCTCTCACAAATTCTATGCTTTTATTGGAACAAGAAGTTGGTAAGACGGCTTCCTGATCTCTTCGGGTTCCAAACATCTTATAAGATTTTTTAGAACTTAATTAGAATTTTGCATTATTATTATTATTACCAGTGTAGCTAGAACTTTTGTCAAACTTCTGTCAGTAAATGTGAAATCAAACTATATGCATTATATCAAAGGGAAATAAGTAGCTATCAGTAGTGATCTTAGTAGTCACTTTGTTTCGCATCTCTGTTTACGTGACTGCATGCATTTGTACCAACATAAAACATGGATTCAATTTTATTTGGATCAAGTACCATAATTTAAGTCATTCTTAGATGTGTTTTTTGTAAGTCTGTAGCAACCCATGGGCTCTTTTCTTAGCATATACAACAATTATTTTGCATTAGTCGATACCTGAATTTGATTCTCTAAAAATTTTATCCATTATTAAGCATGGAAAGTTATGTAAGCAAGTCTAAATACTATGCATAAGGTTAAATATGTATATGTGCATGTCAGAAAAAAATTCGTCAGGTGCATTTTCCTACTTAAAGAAACAATCCATATATAGACTTTGAGGTAACCCCTCCACCTATGCTTTGCCAGCGTTGGCTACCTCCGGCTGGCGACATATGATTTCAGCAACCTCTTGTGCTATTACGGAGGCCCTTCGGCTTTGATGCAGCTGACTCCCGGTGCCCATCTTCAAGTGGTTCGTACCCGGCGATGGTATGCTTGGCTGCGCTAAGCTTCTCTAGGAGCGATGGTAATGGAGTCGGGCCCGATTACGTTCTCTAAAATATTTTTAGGGTCCTCGATGGAAATTATAAGGACTACGTTGTAATTTTATTTTATTTTAGTTCAATGTGTAATTTGCCACTGCTATGAATATATGCTTCCTGGTCCCTCTGGGACTATTCCCTGTTCAAAAAAATATAGACCTCGGCCTTTTCCTATCTGTAAATTATTCCTTTTAATTAAACATGCGTTCCACGTACATGTCAACTAGTACATGCCAACCAGTGTATAAAAATGCTAAACCGTCTTTTTTTTTAAATGAGGCAGTACGAAATAGAACTTTGAATCAGTGAAAGTCGGCAAGGGGCTAACATATAACGTGATCAGTTGTGGCTTCGTTCTGCAGTACATAAAACATGCATCCGTTTGATTTTTCTTTTGAGAGGGCATCCCTTTGATCTTGAACCAGGTCGAGATCCAGCTACACGAGTATATTGCATTGTAATGGAATGGCGCTTTCCGTCTCAAAGGCTCAAGTTTTTAAGTCGCAATGCCCGCTGCCAGACAGAACACTGAACACCCAAGTCACACAGGAAATCCTCACTTCTCATATTGAAACGAATCTTTGAATTCTCCCTTCTGGAGAGACTAGAATCCACAAACCTGCTGCAACCAAAGATCAAACAAATACACGTCAAAGCATTTAAAATGAAATATGCACAAGCATTTAAAATGAAAAATGTACATATTCCTTCTTTAAAATAAAATGTACATTTCTTGTTGCATAAGGTTTCCTCTATTCTAAAGAGTGTCCTTTCCCTACGAAGGAAAAGAAGGATCTCGATGGAGTCGAACCATCACTCCCAGCAGTTCGTTTGCTAGAATGCTCTTTCCAGCTCAGAGCTAAAGATCCACCATTAATTGTTCACTTAAACAAAATACTGAGCGTGCTTCTAATATAAGAGCCGACAGGACATTTTGACACAAAAATACTGTTGTGAATCAAATACTCATTTACCTAGTATACGTAGAAGGTACAAAAGACGAATGTTCCAACTTCTACAAAACAAGAAGCAAATACCAAACAACAATTTTCACTTTGTTTCAGAAAATTTCAATTCATAATTTATCAAGTAGGGACTGATAAACAAATCTAACACACTAAGTTACGGGTAGATTATAGTTCTTTGTGCAGAAGAGACATCAACAAAACGAAAAAAAGAATATACAACTGAAATTGTTCTTAATGCAGGAGCACCTAAAGAATGCCAGGGAAATACCAAATAAAATCATCAAATTGCATGCCAAATTGTGAAGATTATAGACGAATGTACAGGCTTTAAACAAATACCGCCAGCTCTCAATGAATGAATGCGTTAACTGTTTCAGCAATAGAAAATCCACACATCATCCCAACATAAACGAAGCCAATCTTCGTCGACAAAAGAATGACATCTGCAACCCAGACAATCCACCAGTTGCTAAATTTACCACACATTGTCTATCTTCATCTTCATCATTAGATATAACGAGGACACCCCAGTGATCCTCCGCAGTCTGCAGGTGATATGGTGTAGCTCCAGCACGAAGACAGGTTCCAATCCTCGTAATCCATTAATATGATCAACAATCTTGGAGAAGACAATAATGAAGTCGCAAGTGCTTTTGTTGCACGTACAGCATGGAAAATAATATACAATCACCGAGTAGCACTTTTGTATAAACATGCCATGATTAACAGGGAGCTATTCCTGCGAACATACAGATAGACAGAGAATACTCAGAACGTCTTAGCAGAATGTTCTTCTGTCTTACAAATTAGAGGCTATATAACAGAAGACTTGGAACAGCCAGGTAATACTGAATGAATGAATTGCTTGTATTATGCCATGATAATGGAGTGGAAGAATAATAAAACATAACATCTTGTAACAAACCAAAACGATGGTTGTTCATTAAGTAATAGCTATGTGCACATGGCATTGAAATTGATATACGGACAGAGTAATTGCCAAGGTAAGTTCAAAATTTAAGTGAAGCGTTCAGATGTACCTTGGTGCCAAACAGGGTTCTTCTGTGTGTTCTTGATCCCAAGCCGGTTTGAGATATTTGCTAAGTGGTTAATGTAGGCGTAGTTCAGAGGAGCAGCCAAATCACAGCACGTCGCAGAAACAACAGACACCGCAAGATGGAGACGGGGACACCATGGCAGGGTGGAGAACCCGGGACAAAATAGAACAAATAATTCCCCGTGCGATCTCCACCCCGCGAACACACCAAAACACACTTTTATTATATTGTGGCCTGCCAAGCGAGCGCACCCGACAGGGCAAAGGCCGTCCTACCCTACCAATCTACATACAAAGTAATACACAACGCATGGACGCTCATGCGCATCAGCTTACCAATAAGATTACCTTTGACTGGAGAAGAAGCATCTCTCATCAGCAAACATGGATCATAGACATCATCCGAACAACAAACATCACGATAGCAGACAGGATCGATGACCAGTTACATACGCGAATCTTCTTCAACTTCAACGGTGAAGATATCAGCGGTCAGGCTGAACCGGTCTCCTCTGCGGAAAGCAACACATGGGTGCCAAGACGAACCACTATTGGATGGATCACCCGGGGGAAGAATTGGGGAGATGGATCTGGCGCATCAATCGATCAGCCGTCACAAGCGAAGCAAACAAATCTCAGACTCCCGTCGCCTAGGTGTACCCAGTACAGGAACGACGCCTAGATCACAACATCCTGTAATCGGAAGAACAGAAAGCAAAATCGTAATCTGAATACAAATACATCTGTAACGCCACAGATTCATCGGAAGATCTACACCTAAATCTAATTAAGAAGACCCTATTAGGGAAAGAAAAAATGATTGGCTGTATGCACAGAGGGGATTCTTCTCGAAAAGAAAAAGATACATGGATCTAGATCTAGCTTTAATCGAGATCTACCTTTACTAGAAAACGAAACTATTTTCTACCAACATAATCACGAACAAAATAAAGTTCTGTAAACTAAAATACCACCCTCGATTCTAGTACGAAAACAACAATAATTCTAAGAGGAAAAAAAGAGATAGTAAACACCTCGAAATTCGCTCGACGGAAGGAGGAGAAGCTTGCGACGCGCGATGAGGAGAAAATAGAGGTGAGCGAGGGGGAGGGCATATATAAAGGGAGGGTGTGCGTGGTTGGCCGATTCGAGTCGGTTCGTGTGGCGGACGGCTTCGATTGCATCACGAAACTGTCGATGAGTCGTTGTCGGTTACCGACCTCGCGTGTCGCGCGAAGTTTCCGGGCGGGTCGCGCTTGCGTGCCATCGCTGGCAAGTATTTTCCAACATCTTTGTTTGTGGGAAATTTCCTATCTGATCTGCGTCATTCCTTGCGTCACGGCTCACGGGGAGGCCCGTCTGATCGTGTACGACTGCTCCCTCATGTGACCAATTTACGGGCAATCAATTTGAAAAACACTACTTAGGTTCCTTTTGTTTGGACTTTCTGTGGATTTTTATCAAAATAAGCCATCCAAACGAATCAAAAGGTAGCACGGTGCGATTGGCTTTTACCAAAGCACCTCGATTTCCTTCATCTCTACCACTTATAAAAGGGCTAACTTTAGTTTTGCTATGGCCACCCAAAAAAATGTACACAGAATAATCTGAACCATCAGATTTATCCCACTAAAACAGATCAAACGACACAGATCGGATCTAGCTAAAATAACGTTCGAGATTGATCCTGTCGACCGGGCAGAGAATGCCGATACTTTTCCGCTGCGCGTCCCCTGGACTAGCCGCCGACACACCTACCACTGCGACACGCCGCCTCCGCGCATCGTCGCTGCCTCCTGGACCCGCCGTCGACGCGGCTTGGACTCGCCGTCCACGCCTCCTGCTCTTCTCCACCGCACCAACGACCAGCACTTTGCACCGCGCCCCCGCCCCCGCCCCTCTCAATGCACCGTCAGACGCCCCTCTCACGGCGCCACCGGCCGCCCAGCGAGGTGACTCCTGCCACCGCCCTGAATTTGAAGCCCTTGTTTGTCTCATCTCCTTCCCCGAGCCGTCTCCTCTCTTTCTCTCACTCCCTTGTTCTTCCAAAGCTTCTTGTTTCCTCATCTCGGTTTGTGATCTCAGTTCAAATGATGTGACAGGACGGAGGGCCAGATCGATTGTTGGACTTGCTTCTCATGTTTTCCCCCTCGCTGAATATATTCTTCATCTGGATTTGTGTTTTGCCATCTCCGGAATATCTATTTTACCGTTTGAATCTCATTACCCCTTCGTTTTGCTGCAGCATGGAACCCCCAACAGTCCATGGTTCGAGCGTTGATTGGGGAACTGCCGCGCTGCTGCCCCTAGGCTGCGAACTGAACGATCTGTCGTCCAGATCCACCCCAGTCACAATGAGTCTTGGAGGAAATTCAGAGGAAACTGACAGCAGCCCGACAAACAGCTCCGAACTGGAGGATCCTACATTGGGCGAAGGATTGGAGACGCCAGAATAATGTTCCCCTCCATACATCAGCCGTGGAAACCCACTAGCCTTGAGAACGCACCATCACCAACTCAATCCCCCTTCAAGAAGAGGTTCAATCTAACTATATTGTTTCCATCATTTGTTGTTTGCTGATTTCATGGGTCTACTTAAATATTGTTCTACATTCTCAGTCTTTTAAATCACCACAGCGGAATAAAGTTCTAGACATGCTATAATATAGCAATTTTTTAGTTCTCAACATGCTATTTCACATTTATATGCTGGCACACCCGCAGAACATATTGATTTCGAGTCGGATACATGGGCATGTTTTCTAGGCTTGATTTTTTAGTCAAAGATTGTGTCTTAAAGCCGTCTGTAAAATGTCACTGTTTGGTTGTTGGTTGTCAGTCCAGTGTCATCAAACATAGATTTTTCTCAAGCTGCATCTTCATCACCCTTTGAAAAAGTTCAGCTACTGCCCAAATTGAAGATTGTAGAGAATAGCACATAATATAGAGAATTATGAGGTCTATAATTCAAACACAGAGGAAAAAAGGGTCATATCTTGGTGTTGATAAATGTTTAGGCTGTTTCGTAAGAAAAGATATTGAGTTAATAAGTTTATGGCTTTTTACCAAATTGATAGATGTGGAGGGTTGAAATCTGAGTTCATTGTTAATTGTTCTTACCAAGCGCAAACTTCTTTGGTTTGTACAGAACAAGTTGGAGAACTGGACTGGTGCATGCTTTCCCTTCGTGGTTTGTACAGAACAAATTGGAGAACTGGACTGGTGCATGCTTTCCATCCGTACAATATATAGTACATCGTGGCTTGAAAAGAATGTATTTTCATCATTTTTGCTTTAAAATCTTGCTATAAGGTATTCTTCATTCCCATTGACCATAAAAATAACAGTTTACAGATCTGAAATCTGTTTTGAATTGACGGGTCTCTATTTTTAATTCATATCCTCTAATAGACATCACACAAGATGCCTCTGTAATTTGATTGCTCCGAGTTAGGGAAGAAAGGATCAACGTCAAGATGGTTGTCATTTTGGTAACTACGCCTAAAGTTTTATGCTTTCATGCAGTGGGAGATCCGATCTCTTGCAATAATCAGATATATTTGACGAACTATTCTTCTAGGAAGAAGCTTGTTCACTCCGGTTATTCAGTTTTACCTTTTCCCAACACCTCATAATTTCCCCCTAATTATCAGGAACTACGACGGTATGATGGGCAAGGATGAGATGGCGTGGGCAGAATTGGTATGAAGAGCATCCGCGTGACCTGTAAGGACAACAACAAGAAAAGGAAACAACACAGAACGTGATTGCTAGGCATGATAAGAGAATGTGTTGCTTCCAAAGCTAGAGATCGATCAATGAAGTGAGTAGCAATGACTGTACTCGGATATTTT
Source organism: Poa annua (assembly GCA_026929855.1). NCBI lineage: Eukaryota > Viridiplantae > Streptophyta > Magnoliopsida > Poales > Poaceae > Poa > Poa annua. The sequence goes on along the minus strand of CM049428.1, from coordinate 25,962,627 downwards.
ATCGACAAATTCCATTATCGCATCGCTTGAAGAGGTTTTGCCGAGCAGGTTTTCATCTTTATCACAAGCTCTAGGTTTGTACTTTTAAGCTACTTTGTGAACATGAGTTGAGGACAAACAATATAGGGTCAAGGATATATATAACACTTCCAGGATGACGACCAGCGTGTTTATCAACCTGAAGCCACTAGCTTGATGGTTATAAAGGACTAGAGGTTAATACAACCCCATCACATCATTACCCAGTCAGATACTCACATGTGTTTAGACTTTGCAGTAGGCTATTGGTTTAGGTGTAATTAGTAATTGCTGGTACGTGATCCGGTGATGGTAGCTGCATTTACAAATCAACTACTTTTGATTCAAGGTTTGTGCAACAGGCACTCACAATCTTCCCACCTCCATATTAAGATATTTTTCATATCAATAGGATCTTAATAATACTATTTCCTGATTATTTGCAAAGTTCTGCATACCACCAAACTGAATTAGAGAGCAATGTCATGTTTACATGAGCTTCTTTTCTCTTTCCCTAACACATCTTGGTAATCATAAAATGTAGTGTTATTTAGCAGTCATCTAATTCTGTTGATTTTCTCTGCCGAACAGAACTCGGAGTTGGCAGGCCTGGATAAGAACCAGCATAATGCAGGAGCAGCTGGTCATGGAGAATGTACCAGAAAAGGAGAGTGTGAGTCTGGTCATGTAAATATGGATTGACAGAACCTGGGCTGATTGGCACCGAGGTCGTCCACCTTCAGCACGGCGACACGCTCAATGACAATCTACGCGATGCGGTTCCAGGACCACACGGTGAAGCCGCCCGCCCAAATGTTTGAAGAGCAGCCCCCCACAAACTCTTTAAGAAAAGTACTTCTCTAGCACATTCGTGCGACTGATTGCATATGTTCTAGGATTGAAACGTGTAACTCAGCATCTGTTCATCTCATGACATTGATCTGGAAGACTACATGTTGTGGTTGTTGCCATGGAGTGGACACAAATTCATCTCATGTTCTCCTTGACCCACTTCGTTAGTTTATTTGCTAAATTGGGACAGGCCATGAAGCAGTGATGTATTTATGATAACCAAATATCGAGACGATACATGTTATTCTTTTCCGGTCTTAATAATGTTCTATTGGTAATTGTGTATATGCAAATTCTTCAAGAAAAATCCACATTTTATGTTTACACATGAGAAATTGTGATGACAAAGGACCATGGCAACGCACATGCATACAACTATTATGTATTGTTTGCACATTGCTGTAAGGTTGAGTCGTGAAATATATATTGTTGTGATAAAGAAAACATAAACTATAGATGAGATTTATATTTTAGAGACGTGCGTGCACGTGCATGTTTACTATTATGGAAAAAAGCACCGATGGATGTGCTTCCTGAGCTTCCCAGCTAACCATCCAAAGGGGCATGCAAGTGTGGTCATGTCGTTGTTGTTTATTACAGGAAAACTGCCACCGCCCACGGACGAAAATCCCCAGACCGAGCGATTCATTTTTTTCCACCCTCCCGAGCGCTAGCCTTTTTTCCCCTTCTCCCACCCGAGCGAGCACACACCCGAGCGAGCGAGAGGATAGGGTTCCTCTGTCTCTCACAAACGCCTCGCTCCAGCACCGCCGTCCCCGCCGCACCACCGCGCCTCCCCAACCGCACCACCGCGCTCCGGACCTCACCACTCCCCGGACCTCGCCGCCCCACACCTCGCCGCACCCCACGCCTCACCTCGAGCGACTGCCCGATTTGCGCAGTCGTCGATGCCAGAACCTCGCCGTCGTTGACCGCAGCAGTGTCACCACCCCACCTCACCGCCTCGATGCCATCCTGCTTGGTGAGGACGATCCCTACACATTTTCCCCATCAATGCTTCCTATTTTTTGTTTATCGATACAACATGAAGATATATTGTTCCCTGTAGATGCTATTGCTTGCTTTTATCACATTATTTAGGTAGATTGAATTACTATTTCATAGAGTAATTCTTGTAGTTTTGTGTTATGGATTGGTTTTAGTTTGCAATGGAGAAGGCTTGATGGGATGCACACCACATGCGTATTTTCTGTGTCATTTGTATGGAAGAAGTGAATGCAAACAATAGGGATGGTGGTTGTTTGAGTAAGAAGGGGTACAAGAATCTTGAGGATAAATTTTCCCAAAAACTAGACAAAAGGTTAACAAAAAAGCAATTCAAGAACAAATGGGATGCTTTGAAAAAAGAGTACACCGGTTGGATGGAGTTGCTAAAAGCAACCGGGTTAGGTTGGTATCCAGAAACAAGAACCATGGATGCAGACTCTGCTTGGTGGAAGACTCACCTAGATGTAAGTTATATATTTATCTTGTGTTTTATCTGTTTGTCTATTGTGTTGATGAAAGAGCTGTATAATTTCATGTGTTTCATTTGTAGTACCGTCCTGAGCATAAAGTGTTCAGAAATGGACCACCCGCAAACTTGACACAGCTTGATGTCATGTTTAGGAAGGCTCATGTCACCGGAGAAGCGTCGGCCATCCCTGGGCAAGAGGAAACAAGAGCGGACAAAGATGATGCAATTCTAGTGGATGATGACGATGATGACGCCTCCAAGAAAACACCAAACTTGGCGAAGCGTCTCAAGTTTGGTGGTGGAGACAAAGAGAGTCCCTTTTTCAAGGTGTACAACAATGCATTGAACACGCTAGTCTCAAAGGCTGATGTTGGAAGTTCTTCTAGCAAGGATGATGATGTTCCAACTATGAAGGAATATTTAGGGATGGCTCGAGAGTGTGGAGTTAATGAAGGAACTGATCTTATGTTCACTGCATGCAAGCTTGCTGTGAAGAGGGAGAACGGAGAAGTATTTGCAGGCCTTGAAACAAGTGCGGGAAGACTTCATTATCTTGAGACTATTATGTGTACTTTTTATGATGTAGACCATTATGTGTACTGTTTATTTGAAACCATGTATTTGCTATCATCCTAAAAACCGATGGACCATTATGCTATTTGTATGTTATCATTTGCTTCCTTCCTAAAATTTGTGCAACCTTAAACTGTTTATTTTGGTGTAGACTATTTGTTAAATGAATATGTGTGTTGTTTCTTACCATGTGCTACCTTCCTTAAATTTGTAGGATGGATGGTGGTGGTGACAATGGAAGAGATGAAGAAAGGATTCGACAGCTCCTCGGGTTGGCGCATGACATGGCTGTGTTGGGCTACATTGGTAATCTCTATTCTGAGAAGTATTTGAATAAGGCACCTAAGAGGATTCCACAACAAACTGGGAATGAATGGGTGTATGAACAACTTGATGATAGGAAAAGATGCTACAAAATGTTTAGAATGTATCCTGATGTGTTTCACAAATTGCATGACCTCCTAGTTAGCAACTATGGGTTAATTTCAACAAGAGACATGGAATCTGTTGAATGTCTGGGGATGTTTCTATGGTGTGTTGGAGGACCATAATCGTTTACCCAAGTTGAGAACCATTTCAGCCGGTCTCTTGAGACAATTCATAGGAAGTTCCATATGGTGTTGAATTGTTTGTACAAAATGGGAAGAGATAACATCAAACCATTGGATCGAACTTTCAAGAATGTGCATCCAAGACTTCTAGATAAAAGGTTATATCCTCATTTCAATGGTGCCATTGGCGCCATGATGGCTCTCACATCCCTGTTGAAGTTGATAAAGAAGAAGAGGTCAACCACACAGGAAGACATGGTTACACGTCACAAAATCTATTAGCTATATGTGACTTTGATCTCAGATTCACATTTGTGGTTGCTGGATGGGCTGGGTCGGTGCATGATAACCGCATTCTTACACACAGCATGGAGAAGTATCCAATTGAGTTCCCGGCCCCTCCTGATGGTAATATTCTTTTTGTCATTTTTCACATGAGATACATATGCCTTATTACTGGAAGACACAATTCATATAACTTTATCATGTGCGTAGGTACATACTATATTGTTGATTCTGGTTATCCAAACAGAAAGGGGTTCCTAGCACCTTACAAAAACAATACATACCATATTCCGGATTTCCGTCGAGAAGGGCCACCAACGAAGAAGGAAGAAATTTTCAACCATGCCCACTCATCATTGCGAAATTGCGTTGAGCGCATCTTTGGGATCTTGAAAAATAAGTGGCGTTGAAGGGCATCCCTCATTTCGACTTGGTCACACAGAAGCGAATTATCATTGCTTGTTGTGTGCTTCACAATTTTATTAGAGACTCCAACTTACGTGATAAACAATTTGATCGACACGATGCAGATGAGAATTACATGCCCAAGGTTCAAAGGCAAGCAATTACCTTGCCAAGTGACAATGTGTCGGGTGAACTACACACAAGAGGCATGAATGGAACACGCGACGACATAGCCAACGCATTGTTCATTTCTAGACAACGTTAGAACTCATTCATCTAGCTAGTATAATGTAGTGGAATTGTGTTTTGGACAACTATATATTTGTAATGGTTATTTAATGACAACTGTATGGATATGGAGTATGGCTTCAATTTTATACGCATATGTTATTTATTACACGTGATGGTAGCAACAAACAACTCTGATGACTATAAAGGGTGTTTCAGAAAATTCCACAATCTACAGCCAGACAGCCAGCTGGGTTGCCAAAAACCTCCACTGAAAAAAGCAGCTTCCACTGGACAACAGCTTTCCTGCACAGCACCCACAGCCAGCCACAGCCAACCCAAACAAAATGGCCCTTATTGATCTGAGCTCAAGTGCACCCAGTTTTTAAAATACTTGAATTTTTTTTTTCTATTTCAGAAGATTCTGAAAAATTCATACAACTGCATATATATGTCTACTTTATACGTCTAAAGTTTCGGAGAAATATCTTTTCATATGAGCATTGTATAAAAAGGCAAATCTATCAAGCAAAATGAGTTATTTTCCACCATTATTCAAATTCACGGTTTTATTATTTTTGTGTAGCCTAAAATATAGCATATTATTAATGAAACTATACAATTATGTATATAATTACGTATACGTATCCATGAATTTATTTTGGGGCTTTTCTAAAACTTTAAAATATTATTTTTAATTTTTTTATTAAACAGAGGCACAAGAACTGTGGAGCACAAATTTCTCTCTGGAATCAACTTCCTATCTTTATTCTTCATAAACTCGGGAGCACAATTTCCCTTTTTTTGAAGGAATGCGGTACGGGAAGCTTCTACCGCGGGATTTATTTTTTAAATAAAAGAACCCAAATCTACATCCATGAATTTAAACCTGGGTGACTGGGTGTACATTCACTTCCCTAACCACCCTAACCTAGTGAGCCTAGCTCACATCTTGAGCACAAATTTCTCTCTGGAATCAACTTACTATCTTTATTTTTTATTAGACAGGGGCACTAGAACTCAGGAGCACAAATTTCTCTCTGAAGTCGGAAGTTTTTTTCGGATTGATAGAGATTATCTTGATGTAAGTCTAAATACCCACCTATAGTCAAAGATCCATTAGGCTCTAGTGTACTTTACAAGTTTTATCTCCACTTTTCTCTACAATTACTCAAACTTTAGTGTGTTTTTTCTAAATACCTTATATCCTACTATTCGTAATATATTGACGATAATTGGGGATTTCATAGAACCGGATTTCTTTCAATACATATGGGGGTTATACTTACTACTAATGTGCAATAAAGCACAATACCAAAATCCTAGGTTATACTTACTAATTTCCATCAGCCCCACATGTATTGAAAATATAACCTAGGATTGTTGATTATGTAGCATGTATTCATTCATACAATTTTTACGTATTTTGTATTGTATTTGTAGGCACTCGTTCAATTCCTCTGATCTGTGAGGCAATTATAGGCTATGATCTGAGCATATATTCGTTTGTCTAAGTTTTTTACAAGTGGCCCCCACGTGTCGATTTTCATTACCATGAGATAACAAAAATAAAAGAGTTCCAGCGCCCCATACCACCACAGTCAACGAAGAAAACAAAACCTTTTGCTAGCTAAAACAAAGGGGAAGTAAATGGAGATAAAGAAGCATTTATCGAATAGGGGGAGGGGGCAAAGCACCCCAGAGTTTTCCTACACGAGTGCAACTAGAGTTAGTCCATTTTTTACATGTGTTTCTATATGAAAAAAACACCAGAGTTTTTTTTCAAACAGCCTGAAAGAAAAGCCAACAAGAAGCAGGCAGCAACAGCAACAATATCGAAATCCTCACAATATCCACAGTTTCTAGATGTCTTCGTCATCATCAGGCAAAACACTTATTAGCAACTTACTTTTTTATGCTTTTCTTATGTCGTTTGGCTAAACTTCATGTCAAAGTACCATGTATGTATTTGTAGTGTGATTTGGCATATATATCATGTCAGTCGGATTAGAAGGTAACACTATTTCGTAGTCTTTGAGCATTAGAAATTATCCCCCTCATATCCAAATCCTGGGTCTGCAAGTGCCACTATTGATGTAATGTGAGGTAGTGCCGCACTATGATACCATTCAATGTAATCTGAGCTCTTGAATGGACGAAATATGACGATCCCTTGTCCTGCGATGCTGCAATTGCTTGGAAAAATCGGGGATTCATTTTTCGAGGATTCACATTGATCCGGGTATCGGTTATTATACTCCTGACAGTTATGACTGAGCAGGTTAACCTGATTTGCTTTGTCGTTGTCTGAGTATATCTTAAGGGCAAAGAACAAACAACGCTCTGACTCATCACATGATATGTCGACATAAGACTAGTTATAGTGGGAAGTATCAGACACTAGTATCATGCATATGATACTACCTTATGATACTATGTCATTAGTGGATGGTAACATATGTGTAGTATCATATAAACATGCATTTATTAGGCTATAGACTCATCTTGTATTGAAAACTGTTATGTTACGGTATCTGCCTATGATACCACCACAACCTCTCTACTCATTAATTACCTGCCACATCAATATTTTTGCCTACATGGCATCTGATACGTTTCCAACGTATCTATAATTTCTTATGTTTCATGCTATGTTATATCATGTTATTACATATTTTATATGTATTTTATATAGTTGTATGCATTTTCTGGGACTAACCTATTAACAAGATGCCAAAGTGTCAGTTCCCTGTTTTCTGCTGTTTTTTGTTTCAAAAAAGTATTTAAGAAAATATTCACGGAATTGGGAATAAAAGATCATGCAATTATTTTTGGAAAAGGAACGTTCCAGAACACCGAAAACGAGACGGAGAAGAGCCACGAGGCGGCCACACCACCCCGTGGCGCGGGTCCCATCCTGGCCGCGCCATAAGGTGGTGTGGGCCCCTCGGGCGCCCACCGACATCGCCCTTTCGCCCATAAATACCTCCTGACCTAAAAACGATCGCACGATGTTTGATATTTCCTCCATGGGTCAAGAGGGCCTCCGCCATCGAAGATAAGATTCGGGGAACAGAAGTCTCTGTTCCGACACCCTGCCAGGACGGGGAACTGCCCCCGGAGCCATCTCCATCGACTCCATTGCCATCTCCATCACCGTTCCTGACTCCTATGATGAGGAGTGATTAATTCTCCCCCGGGGCTGCCGGATCTACGGTAGCCATGTGGTTTATCTCTCTCTCCCATGTGATATTTATGTGGTCATGAGCTTTGTAATCTACTTGAATATGTGATGCTACTCTTTACCGATTATGCACTTTAGAGGTTACTTTAATATGAACTCCGGGGTTATTCACGGGAGTAATGGTGACAGTGTGTGCACCGTGTGTGATTCCCTTTATGAAGTTGTTGGTGTTAGTTTACTCCGACTTTGAGGGTGCTCTTGTAGCACTACAACAATGAATGGTGTTTGTTATCCAACATGAGAGTGTTTGAGAGTAGTGTTTATTTATTTAACTTAGATGTCATTGTTGAGAATGTCCACCGGTGAAAGTAGGATACCTAGGCTTTATTTCTAAGAATTAAAACACCGTGTCCAACAAGTTCTGCTACATGTTTGCTTGCTACCATTTTTATTACAGATTGCAATTAGTACTTATAATCACCATATTACTTGTATTTCACTATCTATTCGCAGAACTAGTGCACCTATACATCTGACAAGTGTATTGGGTGTGTTGGGGACACAAGAGACTTCTGGTATCTTAATTGCAGGGTTGCTTGAGAGGAATATCTTTGAGCTCTACCTCCCTGAGTTCGATATACCTTGGGTGATTCACTTAAGGGAAACTTGTTGCTGTTCTACAAACCTCTGCTCTTGGAGGCCCAACACTGTCTACAAGAATAGAAGCGTGCGTAGAAATCAAGCTATTTTTTGGCGCCGTTGCCGGGGAGGTGAGCACTTGAAGGTATCTCCTTTAGATTCTGCAGTTATTACTTTTTGTTTCTTGTTTTTATTTTCACTTGTTAGGCTAATGGAAAACAACAAAAAATTAGAGATCTCTATGAAATTTATATTGAAGGGAATATGCCCTAGAGGCACTTAATAAACATAGTTTATTGGCAATATCCAAATCGTTCATTATATGTTTTACACCATGCTATAACTGTATTAAGCGGAAACATTTATTCATGTGTGGTAGATAAACAACCAGGTCCCTAGTAGCCTCTACTAAGACTAGTTTCGTTGAGCGATTGATGATCGAGGTTTCCCGATCATAGGGCATGGCGCCGGTCGGCAATGGAAGTCATATCGTTAGGTGTAACGATGTGATGGACATACCCAATATTTATAGGACATAGTCATTACGCCTTAAGACCGTGAGACCAACTCTTATTGTTATTCCTGGAAGATACTTTGATCGCACCAAACGTCGTATCTTATTTAGTATGACAATAACGGTGATACTTTTGGGTATCGGAAAGGAGTAGTTGAGACGAGGGGTCAACAGCGGGATTTGTCAGTCCGCATAGCCGGATAGATACTCTAAGGCCCACTCGGTGAGATTATGTCAAATGAGTTTGCAAACATGTGACTAGGTCACCAGCTGACATACTATCATAGACGAGTAGAAGATAGCGATGTCGGTAACGAGATCATGCTAGGTATGGAGATATCTGAGAATGATGCTCGGACACGCTAAGTATCGCCATGACAAAGGGTTTAAGACTAGACGTCCAGGTTTGATAGATGAAAGTCATTCGTTATATCGCAGGGATTTATTCATGGGGTCCAGGCCTACGAGTTAGTCGATGATCATAGAGGAGTCTTGATCGTACCTGTTATTATATCGAACCGCTAGGGTAACACACTTAAGGGGTTTCGACAAGACAACCGGAAAGGAAAGAGATCACCGGGAGCGTCTCGGGAGGGGTCCGATGGAGATCGGGCAGCGCCGAAAGAGTTTTCGGAGCTAGGAAAAATTATATATATTATGTTTGATATTAATTAGTGTAATTAATATGCAAATATGATTTTATATATTTATTTTCGAATTTATTTAGGCTGATTTCTCTAAATGGGCCTTCTGGTCGAAAGAAGGCCCATGGGGGGAAAATCCTCAAGGGAATTTTGTGGGGGAGGCTTGGCCGGCCTAGGTGGGCCAAATGGGGCCCACCTAGGGCCGGCGCACCAGCCTTGGCCGAACCAGGCATGTGGGATAGTCCCATATTGCCTGGCTGGCAAGGTTGGCTCCCCCCTAGCCTATATAAGAAGGGGCACCCCTGGCCTTTTAATTCACCTATTAATTCCCAATTTCTCTCTCGATCTCGTGGTTCCCTTGTCGGAGCCGCGCCGAGTAGAGGAGGGGGATCTCTTCCACCATAGCCCGCTGCCGCGCTGCTGGTGTTCCGGTCCAAGTCTTCCGCTGCTCGTCCTGGACTGGAGCTTCAGAGGCCGTCGTCTCCACCGTATGTGTGTGACGCCCTGCGAGGTGCTGCGCTAGCGGTACTCGGAGGCCTACTTCCTCCACCCGACCTCGGGGTCATCTTCGTCGTCTCCGTCGCGCCGAGTTCTCCGTGACCTAGAGGTCAGCTTCGTCATCTTCGTCGTCAACGCTTGTGCGGGAGCGTAATCCCCGCTATTCGGTCTACAAGGGTTTGTATTCAGATCTCCGCCGTACTACTATATCTGCATAGTGTAGATCTTGGCTAGTTTAGGATATCGTTGCTAGGAAATTTTTTGTTTTCTGCACACGATCCCCTTCAGTGGTATCAGAGCCGATCTATCGTAGATATAGCTGTACGCTGTTAGAACCCGTGTTCTGCACGGGGGCACCGTTCCTGTTATTTGCTACCCTCTAGCGTGCACTTGTGATTCCAGCGGCATCGAGTTGATGAAGCGGCCCAGACCGACTTTACGCGTACGCTTACGCGAGACTGGTTCGTATCTGTGGCTGGCGGGTGCCTGTTTCTCTCTCTTTAGTTGGCTTTGCATTTTCAATGGAGGGCCCGAAAGGGATGCTTAAACATGCAATTATTGGATCATTGTTGTGGTCATAAGGTTCGTAGGTATGAAGCGGTTCTATTTACGAAAGCCCCAAGCCACGTAAAACATGCAAAAGATAAAGTAGAAGCGTCTAACTTTATTTTGCAGGGGCTAGGTGATATGGTCAAGGTAGGTTTATTAAATTGTTTATAAACTGCGGGCGCCAAGAAGACCATGGCGCGTTGGACTATATCACATTGCATCACATTTAATGTTTTGTGTGCATCTTATATTGTGTGACTGTGTGTATAGTATACATTAGTTACACGGCGGTAGCTATATAAGATGATCCCTTCAAAATACCACTAGTGTTCTCCCTCCAACGCGCACCACCAAGAAAGTTCTACGTTATGAGGCAGGCCGTGATGATCGGGTGTCAGACATATCTTCGTTCGCATACGGTGGGTGTAAGCCATGTTGCACAAGCGTCAGCGTGGAGGTTTTTGGTGGCGAGCCTAGCATATTCAGAAATATGGCCTCGGAACAGGAAGACCGAAAGGTCGAGCACGAGTCACAAAATTGGTGTGGCGGACATTTGTCTACTCTTGAAGTTGTGCCGCCGGCTCTGATGATGAGGGGTGGTGCAATGGATGGGGGTCGTGTAATCGTTTAAACGACCAGGAGGGATGTTCGTTTGAGTGGGAGTTCGGATAGTTATTTTCTAAAATACTAGAACTCAGAATATAATGAACAGAGTCTGTTTTGCAAACCTTTGTAGATATTAACCATTGTGATAGCATCTTTCCAAATTAGGCTCATTTCTACGATTGAGAAACTTAAAAGGTTGGGTCCAAACTTTATAGTTTTATACTTTATCTTGAGGATACTCCTTGTTTAAACCGTTAGCTCTTTGTGTTGCAATACCCGCTAGGAGATAAACCCAGAGATTCCGCTAACAAAAGATAATTTTGATTATCGGATTTTGTGCGGATGATATCATCATAGTCCAGTGTACGCTATGATCTCTGCCATAAAGAACCAACGGTGGGTACGAGTTTTTAGATCGCGAACATATGATATGGTCGCTAAACTCGGGGTACACCAAACGTTGGGTTGATGAAGTTTATCAGTATGTTGACTGATTGTCTTCTCAACCAAGATGGAAGAGAATACATACATTGAGGGAGCACGTGGTGGTCATACTTAATGACATATGTTCATGATTAATGAACATTGAGACGCCTCGCTCAGCTCAACCACTGGATGACAGACATCGTTGCCAAGTGCAAATCCTCTGTCATAGACTATGTCATGCAAGGGGAATCGTTCACCTTCATGGTTCTTGATTACGGTGGAAGTATCAAGAAGATGAAACAGATCGCCGGAAGTCATCAATGATGATGGTGTATATATGATATACATGTTATGAATGTTTTAGCTAAGCAAGTGCTCGCAGAAGTGACTAAGTCTTGAACTAGTCATGTTTTGCGAAAAACCAGGTTTACTGCTTGAGTAGCTTGAAAGGATGAGGCGACATTGCGTGTTGATAACGGCAGTCAAGCTGTTGTGACGGCCATAGACACTCTCCCTCTAGATCTATCATTTGAATAAATTCTTTATGATCGGGTGTTGGTATGATCGTTACGACTGTGTCTCCTCTAGCGAGACACTTGTTCATACATGATAGTGACAAATTGGTGTCCTATATTTATGAAGTAATGATCATATGCCGATTTGAATTTAGATGGTAGAAGCTCTCACATTCATAATATTAATGCCAAAGGATACAAACTTAATAAAGACACCACATATGTGTGGCACTACCGTTTAGTCATGTCAATGTTATATGCATTAGCTCCACACTGGATGGACCTACAAGTCTTAAGATTTGATCTTTTGACACTTGCAAAATAACTGTGACACCGTTTTCGGAAAACGGTCATATAACATATTGATAGTCATACATGGAGATGTATGTGGTTCAATAAAGTAACTGACGGGTAGTGGAGACCTTTATTTCGTGAACTTCACTGAACGTTTTGAGTATAGCTTGTTGAGAATCATGCATATGGGTGTATGTGAATCAATGATGTACTTTAACGTGTAGTGGAAGTATTTATTTCATAGACTTCATGAACATTCGAATAGATATATGAATATCCACTCGGGGAGTGTTGGCCTGGAAATTTTGATTCAATCAAACAAGTCCAGAATGAAGTAGGAAATAAACTTAACAATAAAATCAAATTCCCGCGATGCATATCGAGGAATAAAGATTTGAGTTAGTTGGCACATCATTGGAAGACTTGTGAGAAGAGTTCCACAAATTACGTCGCATGGAACACCATAGTGTTATGGTGTGTTAGGACGTCGTAATTGCACCCTATCGGATAGTGTGTGGTAAATAAATCTCTTACCGAATTATTGTGATCATTAGAGTCATATGGTAGAAACGTAAACACTCACGTTAGCAAATAGGTAAACCATTTGAATCCATGGAGACAATACCATATGAGTAATGGTGTGGCTTTTAGCCTGGATTGTCGTTTCAGCAATTTAGTGTTTCGATGTAATCGAACCTAAAATGGATTAATCTTTCTAGTATACCCTACCTAAAGAGTTAGTTGGGTACATGTCTTACTACATAGGAAAAATCATTGCCGGGATATACCTTGCGAAAGAAATAATTTCTTGTCCGAAGGTATAAGTGAGAAAGAAAGTAGAGCAAGACGAAGTTGGAGAACTTCCTCTCCAGACATCAGAGTGGCACAATCAAAAGTGTTTTCGGTGTCAGGCTCCACAACTTGAAAAAGCTGATGATTCAAGATCATGATGTTCTGAGCTCATACTAAGAGTGTAGGCATACGAGGTTGTGTTTCACACTATATGTTACGACAATCTTGCTATGAAGGTCATATTAATGGAATATGATAGACCTACGAACTACGAAGAAGAGATGGGGAACCTAAGTCCGAGAAATGGCTGTGAGTCATTTATGATCCGAAATAAAATCCATATACGATTACCAGGTAATGACTTGGGAGATCTTCTTGATGGCATCTAGGATGTTGATAGTATATGGAGTTTTATGAGAGAGAAGATATTGAGCAGATTCGATTTGTCGTGAAACAGTTCCGACAAACCACATGAGACTTTGTCTCAAGTGGCGAAGCCTAAATCTATTGTGGGTCGTTTAGCAATTACTATAATTTCGAATGATAAATTGATAGATGGATGAGAAAACCATGGTTCTTAATAGTGTAATTAAGAATGGTTTGTAATCCTGAGGATGCTAAACATGTGTGCAAACTTCGGTTGTCCATTCATGGGCAGAAGCAAGCATATCGGAGCTGGAATCTTCACTTTGATAATGTGATCAAAGGATTTTGGAGTTGTCCAAAATAGTTGAAGAAACCTACATTTGCAAAGAAGTGAGTGGGAGCAAAGTAGCTTTCATTGATCTTATATGCGGAAGGCATATTTGAGTGGGAGCTAAGTAGCTTTTCCTTGATCTTATATGCGGAAGGCATATTTGAGTGGGAGCTAGGTGTCATTCGTGATTTGATATGTAACAACATACTGAATGACACAGATCCTCTAGTAGAGTGTAAATGATTATTTAAGTGATTAAATTTTCTATGAAATGAAGTTAGGAGTATTAGGCATCCGATTTATAATTGTATAGATCGTAAGGGGCTTAATAACATTATGTCGGAATATTTCCTTAGTCAAGATTCTGAAGTGTTTCAGAATAGGACAAGCAAAGAAAGAGGTTCTTGCTTGTATGACTAGGTAAAATATTAAGTTTATCTTGGCATTTTCAGTTATAGCAAATGATGTTCGACATTATCTATGTATCAGTCATAGATGCTATCAGACTGAAAGCTCGACTTAGTGTGACCCGAGTTCTTGGTTAAAGAACAGGTTCTAGAGTGATCCTTGTGTGGATCAATAAACAAACGTTAAGTTTATTCTTCAGTGTCTATGAGAACTGAAGATAGGTTTTATAGTAACGGGTAAGAGTGGAATGGAAACTTGCCGTAAAGCGGTCACGATGATGCAAGTTATTACACTGACCCATACGACCAGAAATCTCATATAGGAGATGTCCTTTATTTTGAAGATAGACATGGTTAGTTTGCGAAGTCGTATATGAATGCACTGTCGCACAATCTACATAGGTATAGAAATATATCGCGACTTTAGAAGTAGCAAGTGTGATTGGACTGAGCAGTTTCCGAGCGTAGGTGGTCCCTTAATAGATCTTTCAGACTTTTAAGGAGCATGCTACGCAAATGCTCGAGTCTCACTCCATCCACTAGGATATATTTCACCGTCATCGTAAGATACGGGATGATGTCAAACTAGATGACATAGAAGTGTTGCAAAGCACATATAGATCTCAATGTGTGAGATTTATTGACTGTATTCCTCTTCCACGAGGTGAGCAGGCACCAAGATGCTATGGCTGTTGAGCTTTTACCAAATTGTAAACTAGATTAAGTGTTACTCTAGTGCAAGTGGGAGACTGAAGGGAATATGCCCTAGAGGCACTTAATAAACATAGTTTATTGGCAATATCCAAATCGTTCATTATATGTTTTACACCATGCTATAACTGTATTAAGCGGAAACATTAATACATGTGTGGTAGATAAACAACCAGGTCCCTAGTAGCCTCTACTAAGACTAGTTTCGTTGCGCGATTGATGATCGTGGTTTCCCGATCATAGGGCATGGCGCCGGTCGGCAATGGAAGTCATATCGTTAGGTGTAACGATGTGATGGACATACCCAGTATTTATAGGACATAGTCATTACGCCT
This sequence comes from Poa annua, assembly GCA_026929855.1. Taxonomy (NCBI): domain Eukaryota; kingdom Viridiplantae; phylum Streptophyta; class Magnoliopsida; order Poales; family Poaceae; genus Poa; species Poa annua. The sequence continues at coordinate 25,947,427 of CM049428.1, read as the reverse complement.
TAAGACCGTGAGACCAACTCTTATTGTTATTCCTGGAAGATACTTTGATCGCACCAAACGTCGTATCTTATTTAGTATGACAATAACGGTGATACTTTTGGGTATCGGAAAGGAGTAGTTGAGATGAGGGGTCAACAGCGGGATTTGTCAGTCCGCATAGCCGGATAGATACTCTAGGGCCCACTCGGTGAGATTATGTCAAATGAGTTTGCAAACATGTGACTAGGTCACCAGCTGACATAATATCATAGACGAGTAGAAGATAGCGATGTCGGTAACGAGATCATGCTAGGTATGGAGATATCTGATAATGATGCTCGGACACGCTAAGTATCGCCATGACAAAGGGTTTAAGACTAGACGTCCAGGTTTGATAGATGAAAGTCATTCGTTATATCACAGGGATTAATTCATGGGGTCCAGGCCTACGAGTGTAGCGTACCTGCACTTTAAATAAGGCAGATACCTGTGTATAGTGCAAATCCCTGGATCGATTCATTTGCACACACAGTTTACGATGTAATATCACAACAAAGCGTCAATTTTATTACATCGATGATCCAGAATTACAAAATATTTGATACAAGTTGCATAGCATAAAGCTAGCATTGAAAAAGTACACAGCGGAAATACAATAGCAGTGAGTCTCTATTAACTTTCATGCTGCCACAGGCGAAAACATGTTGGTTGTAGACTCGAAACCTTTAAACGAAACCTCACTCGTCATCTGATCAAATCTGCAATAAGAAAAATATTGCAACAACGTGGGTCAGATTCCACTAAAAATGGAGTCTGGCAAGTGACACTATGGTGGACACTTAATGGAATAACTTTAAAGCCTATATGCATATTTGGCTGGTGGAGTTCAAGGCTAATTTGCATAAAGCCAATTTTTCCTACTCTTTTGAAAACACTTTCCTTGAAATCAAGACGAGTATGGCATGAAAACCATAAATCTCATCTTCCCTTGTTCACCCATCAAGTTTTACTTCTGAAGTTGGAATGGTGGAATCCTTCGTTGACATCCGTGATCAGCTGCTCAAATTGTCCGTACCGGGGACACGGCTAAGTACTTAGTTTTACACTCTGCAGAGGTTGTGCACTTTCACCATTGTACCCATTCAATCCAGATTATCCTTTACACACCATTTGTGATAAGGAAAGGAGAAGAATGAGACGAGATCTTTCAGAAGCATTTTCCCTCCCACTCTGGCTTGACCCGTTCCACCTAACACCCTCTACATCTGCTTGTCAAGCCGGAGAGAGTCCACGCAACATAATTGATCAAGCCAGAGCCCATATGGAAATGGCTGCAATGGAAGCAATCGTCACTCGGAGTTCTTCAGATTCCTCGGTTCCTGGGTGGCCATTCACAAGTGTACATACTCCAGGAACCATAGACATGGACCTGAGTAGCCACTCAACATAAACCATACAACCACTTACCACCCAGGTGTTTCATTCTTAACTTAGTAGAATTTAGATTTTCTCAAAACAACATTTGCATAGCATCAATAATTCTACTTAGTATTGCATAGGAACCTAGACACAGGAATAGGGTATTCTACACAGGTTTAGCTTAGCAAAACTATCCTACACATGCATATAAAAATACACTAAGTAATGCATATAGAAAATAATAGGAAGTTTATGAGGTGTGCCACTTGCCTTTGAATGTTGTCGTTGTTCACAAACTCTGTTCAACGAACTCGGGTCTCTCCGTTCAGTCTAAACAATACAAACAAACAACAATACAACAATCATAAAACAACACAACACCTACAAACAAGTTTCTTAAACTTCTAAGGGAAACATGACATGCATGATATGCAAGTTATTTCTAAGGACTAGAGATGCATGCCATGCCATGAAAAATCTTTTAAGTTAATGCAAGGCAAATAGGTTGGTCCAAAAGGACTAAGGCTAAGGTCATAAGTTGAATAAAATATTTTGTTTTATATCATCTTGAATAAGCACTCTAATGGCTTAGTCTTGATGTGCAAAATACTTAGAGAAAATACTAGCTCTATTCTTCGAGGTGATCAACAATTATTATCAACTCTTTGTAAATTGGATATTCACTAAAGTGAGAGAGACAGACACCCGGCCAGCCACTTAAATTGTGGAACATGTCTCATGTACGTGGACATGTAAGGTTTGTTTCCCGGCCGCTTCATCTCACTATGCCGCTAGGATCCAACAACTTCAAGATGATAATATCATGATCAAAATTGTTTAAGTCAAATGTGAAAGACAAGATTAGGAAAGAGGGAAAAGATAGAAAGAAAGATGTAGTTGTCCTCTAGGCTTCATCTCCAGACTTGTAATATTCTCCTTGATGATGTCTTGATTGAAGTTTTGATAGACTTGATAAATCTTCAGACTTGGTGGTTCTTGTATCCTCGAGGCTGGCCTTGGATTTACTTAGTCATCATGAAGTCTAACAGAAGAAGGAGGGAGAAAGAAGAAACAGGGAGGAGGACTTAGAAAATATTTCTGGTTGGTCTTCATGAACTTCTTCCTGATCTTTCTTCTAAGTGCTTCCACTCCTTGGAGATTCTTCTGGAGTCTTGTTTGGCTAAGTCCTTCATTGGTCTTCCAGCTCCATGTTAAAAATTTCTAAGTGTCTAAGTGTAGCACTTCACAAGAATGCTAAGTTGAAATTATTTCTAACTTAGAGAAAACTAATGAAGAGGGGTTTTCCTATGAGAATGATATCTATAAAATAAAATATGCTATGAATGAAATGAAATTTTTAATCACAAGAAACATAAAATTAACTGTTGTGATTTCTTTATAAATATGCATGAATTTATAAATGCACTTTAATTAATTTCTAATTTTGGAGAATATACTAAAATGAATAATTATAAGATTAAAGTTTTCTATGATTAAATTTTTATAATATAATTTAATAAATAGTGTTAATAGACAGGGGTATTTTAATTAAATTTATAGAAATTTACTTTAATCAAAATAATATTTTTATTAATAGTTATGTTGAAAATAGTCAAACCATTCAAATTAAGTATATAACTATGAATTCATTCAAAAATTACTCAAAAATATTTTATAGCAGTGGCATTAATTTACAAATATTCTAAAGTTTCTAAAACAATTTTATTTGTAATTTTTGGATTTATTGATTTAAAGTTATTACAAATATATTCAAATTCACCATTTGAAATTTGAATATTTTATACTAATTCAAATTTGAATTTTGGCCGATCTAAAATAATCAACATGTCAAGAGCTTTCCAAATATATAAAAATTATTAAATTTGGAGTTGTGGTTAAAAAGTTATAGATGTTTTAATTACAGGGACTATTCTGCAAAACTTCCAATTAAATTTAAAATAGAAAAGGAATTACACGCTGGGGCTGACGCGGATGCCGACGAGGCACGACGTGGCGCTGACTGTGCACGCCACGTCAGTGCTGACTGGATCTGATCTGGATCGTTGGATCCAGATCTGACGGTCCAGATCTAAACATACCGGTTCAAAACACGATCTAATCTCAGCCGTAAGATGTGGATCGGACGCTCACCGTGCTTTGACCAGATCGTGGCGGTGGAGGTTCACCGGAGATGGCGATGGTGGCGGCGCCGGCGTCGGTCGAGGACGGAGTCCACGCTCCCGTAGGTTCCCGGGCTCGGGGAGGTGACGAGGAGGCGCGGCGCGACACGGCGGATCTTATGGTGGCGGTGTCGACGCGGGATTCATCCAAGCGCGACGTGGAGGAGCGGTTGGGGCGGCTCGGGCGTCGGCGGACCTCCGTCGAGCTCGTCCTCGACGTTCTTCTGCAGGAAAAAGGAAGGAGGGGGTTCAAGAGTTGCGCAAGAGCACGGGGATGAGGGTAGATGGGGTCTCGGGCTCGGGGATGGTTTACCTCGCCGGGAAAGGAAGGAAAACGGCGGCGGCCTCGAGCTTCTCCGGCGAGCAACCGTGGCGGCCTGGCAGCGCGTTTTGAGAGGGGGAAAGAGGGGAAAAGTGCGGCGTGGTCTGGGGTTTATATGGGGGGAAAAGGGAGATCAATTCCCGCAAAGGACGCCGCGAATTTGAGCTCGGATCGGTGGAGGGATCGGAGGCGAAATTTTCGGACGGAGGTTGAAGATAGAGTGACGTCAGCAGTGACGTCATCAATTTTCCTTTTTCTGATTTCTCCAATTTAATTCATAACTTTTAATTTAAATGTCCAAATGAGGTCAAACAAATTTCTAAAAATTTGTAAAATTATTATCTTTCTGTTAAACCAATTGTGGGCATGTTTTGAATATTTTTGAAAAATAATATTTTGAAATATTGATTAAATACAAATTTGACACTTAAAGTCAAATTTGAATTTCTATCTTAATTAAATTTTCTTTTGGCTAAGTAAAATTTGTAAAATACCCATATTCAATATGTTTGAATTTAAGTCATTTATATTCATTTTCAATAACCATTCATTTCTATTTTTGGTATAATTGTAAAATAATAGAATATAAATATTTTTAAATTAATAGGAAATATATTGGATTCAAGTTTTAATTCATTTTATTTTATGCACGAGTATATTCTATATTAAGATAATTCTATTTAAACTTCATAACAACTTTGGGAAAGATCTTAGTTTTAATTCCTTTCTTATTTAGGATATACTAATCATTTCATGCTTTGAAAATAAATGAAATTCATTTAAGCAAATGAGATGTTTATTTGGCTAATTCATTAATTTAAAATCTATGAAGTTTATAGTTATAAATTACAGAATTGAAATTTTAACACCATGTTTTGAACTTAGTTGAGAGAATGAAAACCATTTGGCAACTAACACCATTTGTAAATAATTTGTGAATTTATGAATAGATATGGCTAAGTGGTTGGAATCAATTTCTTATAAGTAAACTATTTACTTAAAATAAAATGGATTGTAGTTTGTAAAATATTTGTCAAATTACATTTTAAGGTTTTTGAAATACAGTGGATAATAAAATGTTTAAACTGTGACATTTGAAATATTAAACTCTTTCAATAATTTTGATGTCTTTCATAGTTGGTTTCCTTATGCATTTAATATTTTATTTTAATAAAAAGAAAAGTTTTAAATTTTAATGATTTTTGAACATTATAAAATGTTGGGATGTTACAACGAGTTAGTCGATGATCATAGAGGAGTCTTGATCGTACCTGTTATTATATCGAACCGCTAGGGTAACACACTTAAGGGGTTTCGACAAGACAACCGGAATGGAAAGAGATCACCGGGAGCGTCCCGGGAGGGGTCCGATGGAGATCGGGCAGCGCCGAAAGAGTTTTCGGAGCTAGGAAAAATTATATATATTATGTTTGATATTAATTAGTGTAATTAATATGCAAATATGATTTTATATATTTATTTTCGAATTTATTTAGGCTGATTTCCCTAAATGGGCCTTCTGGTCGAAAGAAGGCCCAGGGGGGGGGGGGGGGGGGGGGGAATCCTCAATGCTTCGTTTGGATGTTTACATTGGGAGGGTAGATATTATATTGGGCTGAATGTCCAATATTGAGTATATTGATATTGAGATTGAATGCCAGTATTTCTGTTTGGATGTGTTAGATATTCAGAACCAGACAAGATATTGAGGTTGAATGTCACATGTTGTTTGGATGGGATAAAAGTGATGTATTGCAGTTTTTTGAGACTTTGATCATTACACTGAAATATAAAGTCTCAAGCATACACACTATGTAGCAAGATTTGATTCCTGGTCTTTGTCACTTGCTTTTTCTCTCTTCAACGTCCATGCTGCTCCAAGGAATAGATAGTAGTACTAAGAGTTGATACTATCGCAGTGGTAATTAGCAGAATCTCCATGTGTGGTACATGTACTTGTACAGAACAGTAGTATATGTACGCACAAATTCATAACTGCACATCTAAACTAGCAAACTGATAATCTAAAGTGTGCAAGTGGATAACCAGTCAGCTACCAGATTATGAACAAGATATGATGAGCTCCTACGATATGTAGCCACTCCCTGATTGGTCTGCAAACAGATCGGGGAGGCAACAGAGGGACGAGAGGTGCAGCAACGAACCAGCTTCCCCAACCTGCAACGAAGAGAGAGGGAGAGAGAGAGAGATGCAAGCGGAGGGAGGGCAGCGCAGGTGCGGCTGGAAGGCAGACAGAGAAACAGAAGCTACGTGCCTATGACGGGGCGGGGGAGTTCCGCCGGCTGCCGGTTACTAGCCTCTCAAGGCAAAACGCATCGAGGGCCCTGACCTGCGCTGTCGCCTTCCTAGGTCAAAGCGCGCGGGGTGGAGGCGTGGAGCGCTAGATGCAAGTCGAGCCTATCGAGGGAAGGAGCTAACTCGCGAAGAGGTACGCGGCTTGCTCACTCGCGAATAAACAGCAATGTCGAGGGAAGGAGCTCGACATTGGGCTGCGATGAGTTTTGCCTTCGCGCGGGGTACCTCGATATCTAGACCGAATGTCACGACGGAATACCACGCGCAACCAAACAGAAATATTCGGGATATTCAGGTCAGATTGTAGCGAATATCCAATATCAAGCGTGAAAGCAAACATTCAAACGAAGCGCAAGGGAATTTTGTGGGGGAGGCTTGGCCGGCCTAGGTGGGCCAAATGGGGCCCACCTAGGGCCGGCGCACCAGTCTTGGCTGAACCAGGCATGTGGGATAGTCCCACATTGCCTGACTGGCAAGGTTGGCTCCCCCTGGGAGCCTATATAAGAAGGGGCACCCCTGGCCTTTTAATTCACCAATTAATTCCCAATTTCTCTCTCGATCTCGTGGTTCCCTTGTCGGAGCCGCGCCGAGTAGAGGAGGGGGATCTCTTCCACCATAGCCCGCTGCCGCGATGCTGGTGTTCCGGTCCAAGTCTTCCGCTGCTCGTCCTGGACTGGAGCTTCGGAGGCCGTCGTCTCCACCGTATGTGTGTGACGCCCTGCGAGGTGCTGCGCTAGCGGTACTCGGAGGCCTACTTCGTCCACCCGACCTCGGGGTCATCTTCGTCGTCTCCGTCGCGCCGAGTTCTCCGCGACCTAGAGGTCGGCTACGTCGTCTTCGTCGTCAACGCTTGTGCGGGAGCGTAATCCCGCTATTCGGTCTACAAGGGTATGTATTCCGATCTCCGCCGTACTACTATATCTGCATAGTGTAGATCTTGGCTAGTTTAAGGATATCGTTGCTAGGAAATTTTTTATTTTCTGCACACGATCCCCTTCATATATTGCATTAGGACATGATACTTTTGAAGACAAAATTTAAAAACCTATGGAAATTTGTTTACATAATAGTGGTAGTAATGTTATTAGTATAAATTCTTTGGACACTATTATTGCTAAGGATGTGGAAAAACCTAAGCTTGGGGGAGCTAGTTTAAAAAAAATAATCTTTTTTGCTCCTCAGCTTTGGAGGAATTATTTTGCCTTCATAATGTTGTGCCTCCAATATGCGATAATTCTTATGATGCTTGGGATATTCTTAAGCCACATGAAGAAATAGTGCCATTTAAAATACCTATAAAAATTATTGAACGTGTTATGAATAACCGCTGTGTAGGGGATGGAACAGTCCATCCCGGTGATCATTTGCTATTTTTACATGAATTATGCGAGTTGTTCAAGTGTGCAGGTATTTCAATGGACAAAGTTAAGAAGAAATTATTTTCTACATCACTTGGTGGAAGAGCTGCGAGTTGGTATAAATTGTTGAAGAATGGGCACTCTCTTGGATGGGAGGAGGTTGTATCTCTCTTTTATTTTAAATTTTATCCTCCAAGTGAGATTCACAAAGATTGTAATTCTATATATAATTTCTGGCCTCTTCAAGGAGAAAGCATTGCTTAAGCTTGGGGAAGGCTGAAAACATTAATACTCAAATGTCCTAACCATGAGCTTCCTGATAATATAATTGTTAATGATTTTTATGCAAGGTTTTCAGGACATTGCAAGGATTATCTAGATGCCTGTTCGGATGGCTCTTTCACAAGTAAGAAGGTTGAATATAGATAGGATCTCCTTGAAACAATTCGAATCAAAGATGCTCAAAGGCTCGGGGGCTGGAGTTGTTTTGCGCACACCCAAAGGTGATAAGCTCAGCTACGTATTGTAGATTCATTTCACAGCAACCAATAACGTCACAGAGTATGAAGCTTTGCTTCACGGGTTACATGTGGCAAACGACCTTGGCGTCAAGAGAATCCTCTGTTATGATGACTCCGAGCCAAAGTTGACGAATTCGCCAAAAATTTCATGGGCTACGAAGTCCGGCATGTTCCCAGAGCTGAGAACGAGGCGACTAACACCCTCGACAGACTCGGGTCAGAACGCAAAAAAGTGCCAAAGGACATTTTCCTGGAACATTTGCACAAGCCGTCCATTAAGGGCGCCGACTTGTTAGACCCCGATGCATAAGAACTAGTAGAAGTGGCAAGTCTTGCCGTCTACTTGGTCCAGCCGGATTGGACCGTCCCCTATCTCGATTTTTTAGTCGACCAGAAGTTGCCAGAAGACGATAAGGTGTTGAAAAGGTAGATCATAAGGCGAGCCAAAGCATTCACAATCATCAAAGGCGAGCTATACAAGCGAAGCACGTGCGGTATCTATCAGCGGTGCATATTGCCAGAAGAAGGCCGATAAATTCTGAAGGACATTCATATTGGCACTTCCGGGCATCACGTCTCCGCCAGATCCATTGTATCCAAAGCTTTCCGCCAAGGTTTCTACTGGCTAACCACCAAAGAAGACGCCGAGCACATCGTGAAGACATGCAAAGGCTGCCAGTTGTATGCCCGCCAACCTCACTTGCCAGCACAAAGAACTCAGGACAATTCCAATCACTTGGCCATTCGCGGTCTGGGGCTTAGGCATGGTTGGTCCCTTCAAGAAGGCACGTGGTGGACATAACCACCTATTGATCGCTGCCGACAAGTTCACTAAATGGGTCGAGTCCAAGCCGATCCACAAACTTGAAGCGCGAACAACCACCAATTTTCTCTGGGGAATTATCTCTCGGTTCAGAGTTCCACACAACATTATCACAGATAATGGAAGCAACTGTCTCAAGGTGACATCGAAGAATACTGGAACAATCTAGGCATCCGGCTTAATTTGGCATCCGTGTCACACCCTCAATCAAACGGACAAGTAGAGCGTACAAACGGCGTATTCCTCTCTGTACTTAAGCCCCGTCTCGAAGCTTGATTACATAGGGCAGTCGTCGCTTGGGCAGAAGAGCTACAATCCGTACTCTGGAGTTTACGCACAACGCCAAACAGATCTACCGGCTACACTCCTTTCTTCTTAGTATATGGCGCAGAGGTAGTGCTACCCACCGACATGAAATACGATTCCCCAAGAGTTCAAACCTACATCGAGCAAGACGTAGAAGGTGCAAGACAGGATAGCCTAGACTTGTTAGATAAGGAAAGAGACGTTGCTCTACATCGCTCCACCTTGTACCAGCAACAACTTCGCCGCTATCATAGCCAGAGAGTGCGGAAGCGAGGCTTCAGAACATGTGACCTGGTTCTCCGCCTAATTCAAGACAGAAAAGGCTTGCACAAGCTATCCCCGCCATGGGAAGGACCGTTTATAGTCACAAAGGCGCTTCTCAATGGTTCCTACCTCCTATCCGACATCCGCGATGCAGAAGAATAGAAAAGGCGTAAGAAGGCGGCAGGAAGGAGAGGAACTAAGCGTAAAAAAGGCATTGACGACCCGTTCGAGCAAACAAGATGGCCTTGGAACATTGAGCAGCTACGTTCTTTCTACACTTAGCAATTTATAATTGTAATAAGTTATATATGATTATGAAATAAAAGTCTATGGTTCCTAATCTGTATTGAGAAGCATGTCATCTTTTGTCTTTTCTTGCAATCATATGTCCCTATGTATCTAAGTTACCTAATTTCTAGCTCCGTGCAAAGGTTCAAACTGGTAGGTACTTGCAGCTTTCGAGCCAAACCAAAGCAAAAATCAACTTTTTGCGCCGCCTAATTCCTTTACTTTTGATTACTTATATGTGGTTCCCCTAGTAGTATGTCTTTGGCGCCAACATGTTGGCTTTGGTTCCTGATTCTAAACTTATGGTACTAGCCCTGGTTGTTTCAGCTAAAGTTCTCGGCTGAGGTTTGCCAACATACAAACAGTCAAGCATATAAGTCAAAATAAAATTAAGGCGGGCCAAATAAAACAAAGCAAGTCTACTTGAGTAGCACAATAAAACAAGTTAGCTGGCTTCCCGCCTAGCAGTACATCTCCAAATGTTATTTATAAATATTACAAGTTGAGATATAATTGTTTCAGTGGCAGGAGGAGGCTATCCGTCAAGGAACAAAAAGAAGGGCACCGGCAACAACGGCATTGGCTCGGGGGCCGCCAATACTAGGCTTGGGGGCTGACAACCTCAGCACCAGAGCTATCGCTCCCCTCCACCTATGCCGTGGCGGCAGCTCCGACTTCTCCAGCAGCAGGCACAGGATGGCGGCGATAGAAGACCGAAGTATCAACCATGTCGACAACACGCGTGGTGTAGCCGGCAACGCTGTTCAGCACAGCGGCCGACTGGACCTCGCTGCCGTCATCATAAGTTGACGGCATGCCTTCGGTGACGACGTCAATCTCCGCCTCAGGGTAGTGCACCATGAACAAGCCCAGCGCGGTCTTGGCGCCACCCCGCACCGCCAACTTCAACGAGATTTTGTGTAGCTTCGTTGCTTGCTCCAGCATGCTGGGCACATCGCTGAAGTCGGCGGGCTCCTGGCTGTCAGAGGATATGAAGAACTTGGCGGCAAACCGCTTGGATGCCGCCAAAGTCTCGGTGATCAGCTCACCTAGGCGCGCGAGGCGATCTAGGCTGGGACTGACAACCTTGTCATCGCCTAAGCCGGCAGCAACTGTGTCAAAAAACAAAAACGCCAGTTGGCTCAGGCTAAAAACTTAACTGACGACAAAGATGAAGAGTGAGGAAAAGCTTACCAAGGACCAAGTTATGGAAGGCGGACATCTCGATCATATGAGCTGCCACCGCGTCCTCCGCAGTCTTGGCGCGAGAAGTCTGCTTGGATAGTTCTTCTGCAGCCGCCTTCTCCGCCTCCGCCAATTTCTTGCCCAGGCTATCCAGCTCTCCGGTTAGCTGGCTAGTCTCCTGCGCAAAATTTATTTGTTGCGCCTCAATATCCTTCCGGTGCTCCTCCTTCATCGCCAAGTTGGCGGCCGCCAGATCAAAGGCTTCATTCATAATAGCTTGCATGTCGGTAGACGCCTTCAGTATATCCTGGGCGTGATCTAGCAGTTCTACAATATGGATAAACTGGCTAAATGATTGGCAGAAGCTAACATAAACATGGCAGAAGGAAAAAACTTAGTGATTGTACCTTCATCTTTCTTGCGAGCCGCCTCCAAGTCAGCAATCCGCGCATCCTTGGCATCGCAATCTTTTTTCCAGATCGTGATACCGCTTGTTTATCTCTGACCTGGACGAGATGAGCTCGACATTGGCGGTAAGGACGCCCTGCGGACGCAGACGAAAGCATACAACATGTTGTCAATGAAGGAGATATGCCCTAGAGGCAAATAAATAAGTAGTATTTATTGCGTTATCTCATAAGTTTATAATAGGTTTGTGTATTATGCTATAACTGTATTAATCGGAGTTGTTAATACACGTGTGATACATAGACAACCAGGTCCCTAGCAAGCCTCTATATGAGCTAGTCCATTGGGCAACAGTTGATCGAGATTCCCGATCAAGGACAATGACGTCGGTTGACAATGGGGTCATCTTGTTAGTTGAATAAGGTGGTGGACATACGCAAAGTATTGCAATAAGATCGTATTACGATGTTTGTCATTTGCAATAGATAAGAGTATGATAGCTTATTCCTTAGACCGTGAGACCGTACTTATTGTTGCTTCGTAGGAGTGCTTTGAGAGCATCAAACGTTGTGTCTTATATAGCATGACAATAACGGTGTCCATCTTGGCTATTCCGAAAGAGCATCGAGACGTAAGGATCAAGAGCGGGATTTGTTCATTCTTGTAATGGAAAGATACTCTGGGCCCACTCGGTGATATTGCATCTATATAGCTGCAGCTTATGACTAGGTCATGGAGATGTAATATCGCAGACGAGTTAATAACCTTCGTCGGTAACGAGATACAGCAAAGGCATCGGTGTGTCTACGATCATATCTCGGACAAGGTAGTATCGCAGAGACAAAGGGAATGAATATCATACTTATGGTTCAACGACGATATTCGTGGAATGCACAGGGGTCGTCATATATTTCCAGGTATCCCTGACGATCATTGGTGAGCGGAGTGTCTCGACCATGTCTGGAGTGTTCCCGAACCGTAGCGTAACAAACTTAAGGTCTTAGCGACGCTAGGAGATAGGTTCTGGAATTTTATAGGTTTTTGTTGGAGAGAGAGAAATGATCCGGAAAGAGTTCCGGTGGTCCGGAAGGAGTTCCGGAGAGGTCTGGAATGGTTCCAGGAATGTCCGAAAGTTGTTCGGGTGGTCCGAAAGAGTTTTCGGAGTCACGGGATCTTGAATTATATATAAATATATTAATTATGAATTAATGGGATTTTTATATTAATTTAATATTAATTAAATAAAGGAAAAAGGGGGCTCCCACCTATATGGGCCCTAAGAGGGCCCAAGAGGGGGAACCGCACCACCAAAGGGGGTGGGCCCCATAGGCTGGTTCGGCCAGCCCATGTGGGGGCCGAACCCCCCTCCCCTCCTCCTTTGTTTAGTCCCACATGGGGAGCCAAGGGGTTTGCACACCCCCTTCCCCCTTTATATCGCAAGGCATATTAATTGATTTAATACACAGGAAATTCAATTAATTCCCAATTTCTCTCTCGATCTCGTGGTTCCCAAGTTGGAGCCGCGCCGAGCTGAGGAAGGGGGTCTCTCTCCACCTAAGCCATACCACAGAGCGCCGTTGCTCTGCGGGATTCCAGATCAGATCTACTCCTGCGATTTCAGCTGGATCTGAATGACCGGGAGTTGTCGCTAGGCTCCGTATGTTTGCGAGTGCTCGGAGGCTACTCTATTGAGGAGCTTGGGCGACATCGTCTCGCCCCCCTGCAGCCGCCGCGCCTCCCCCCCCCCCCTGCTGCCGGCGCGCCAGCCCCGGTGCTGGCGCTCTGCCTTCTTCCGCCTGACGCCCGTCGACGCAGATCATCGTCGACACCCCGGCGTCATCGACTCCGACATCGCGGCAAGTTCTCCGCGACCTCGAGGTCGGCTACGTACGACTTCATCGTCAACACTTGTGCGGGAGCGTAATCCCCGCTATCGGTCTACATGGAGGTAATGTAACCTGTTCCGCCACCGTTATCGCATGTACTAGATAGATAGATCCTGGCTAGTTAGGGTTTCGATCGCTAGAAAATTATTGTTTTCTGCACCGTAACCCCTTCAGTGGTATCAGAGCCGATCTATGCGTAGTACTGCTGGTACGGTTAGAACTCATGTTGAATGAGGGCGTCTTTCTTATATTTGCTACCCTCTAGCGTGCACTTGCGATGCCTTCGGTATTGAGTTGATGAAGCGGCCCAGACCGACTTTACGCGTACGCTTACGCGTACGCTTACGCGAGACTGGTTCCACTACTGACATACGGCTTGCACCGTATCTGTGGCTGGCGGGTGTCTGTTTCTCTCTCTCTAGTCGGCAAAGCATTTTCAATGGAGGGCCCGAAAGGGATGCTTAAACATGCAATTATACGATCGACGTTGTGGTACAAAGTTCGTAGGTAGGGAAGCGATTCTCTTACGAATAAGCCTATATGCCACGTAAAACTTGCAAAACTAGATAAAGCTAGAGGCGTCTAACTTTGTTTTGCAGAGGCGTTATTTTATGTGACATGGTTACGGTAAGTTTTGATATTACTCGTACTGTCGGAGGCAATGGAGGGCTCTGTAGACTCAGAGCCATGCCGGGGCGCCGGGGGCCAGGCACATGGCGCCATGAAGGTCCAGGCGCATCGACCATGTCGCATCGCACTTCATTGCATCATTATTGTGTGCTGTTGTGTGTGTGCATCCTATTGATTGCTTATATGCTAGATATACAACGGTAGCATCATAAATAGGATGATCCCTAACAAATACCAAAATTGTGTTCTCCCTCGTTGCGCACCACCAAGAAAGTTCTACGTTATGAGGCAGGCCGTGATGATCGGGTGTCACACATCTCGTCGTTCGCATACAGTGGGTGTAAGCCATGTTGCACGCGCAGGTCTTCGAGGTTTGATTGGCGAGCCTAGCATACTCAGAGGTATGGCCTCGGAACACGGGAAGATCGAAAGATCGAGCACGAGTCATAGAGTTGTTATGATCGACATTTTATGTCCACCTTTGAAGCTGTGCTGCCGGCCGTGATGATCGGGGGTAGTGTGGTGGATGAGGGTCGTGTAATCGCCATTATTATTTTAGGGATAATAATCTTGGTGTGGTGTGTTTTTGATAATGAGATTATAGAACTAAAACTCACCTATATATTATAAACTTATCTTACCTCTTTTGCGATCACATCTGGAGACTACGGAACTACGCTTCGGTTACTTCTTCAAGAGCTCGGATTCTACCTTGGAAGCCGACGGGTCCAACTTCATCAGCTGGTGCATTGGTTTTAGAAACATTCTCCAAACAGAACAAACATCCTATATGTGCTAGAACATTAGTTAGGAGTTAGACCAGATGATTCTGATAGCAAGGAGCAAGATGATGAGTTCCGTAAGCATCATGACATATTCATGGAAGTGACGATCGTCATGAGCGTATGCCTAGCACCTGAGTTGAAAGTTGTTTCAACACATGGAGCCATATGTCGTGATTGATGCGATCAGAGGTCACTTCAAAGATGAATTGAGTCTTGAGCGGTTCAGACAGCTTAGAAAGTTCCGGACCATTCACATGGGGAGCATACCTGTCTGGAGACTCAGTTGAAGAAGTTGTGTGACATCTACTTCAGGCTTACGAATATCTACGTTTTCTTGATAGCAAACTCCAGTGCAATAGAGATTGTGCTTTACCTCCTAGCTGTGAATAGCATGTGCTGGAATATGCTATAGAGACACGGTGAGCTTCTTCACGTTCGTGAACAAGTTCAAATCTCTAAAAGTTGATTCATCGAAGAAGAGTTCTTCGACGCTATGGGTATATTTGATATACGAAGATATAAATGTATTCTTCTCATACTTGATGAAAAGTGTTTGATAATTGTTCTGTTTGTGAAACAGTCCCTGATTATCACAAGTATGTGGCGAAGGGTGACGTGACAGTGCACGAGTGATGGCAAGTTCATGGCCAGTAGTGCTCACGCCCTCGAGGTATCATATTAGTTATCATCAATAGTTTTTGATAAGACATTTTGTAATAGTGAGAATGTGATCTAGTTTGGTGTCTTGAATGTTACAAGACATAATTATTCATATAGAACACATCAGTTGTTTTATGTTATGGAACAAAGCAGTTGTTTCATGTTATGAGTAATTTGCATCACATCTCAATTGCATTATGCGTATGATATACATTTATAATAGCGGGAATGATAAAATTATGTGTCCAAAGAGCAAACACCATCGAATTTAGTCATGAAGGCAATGAAAGAAGTAATGGATAATTTTGGTCCATTTAATTATTTCGAGTGCCAAAATTGATTAAGTTTGAAATGCAGTATTGAAGTTGCAATACTAGAGGAAATTGATTGAGAGTCATTTTTAATGATTAATCAATGGCGTTTTTGCTTGATCCGAATTCTTCTATGATTTTGGTAAATAGGAGTATTTGCCCGATAAATTATGGAGTCTGAAATTAATTTGATAATAGATCAAATGGGGGTTTTCAGAAGAAAGATTAGTGAATGTTGTATTCACAAAATTCGATCAAAAGGACAATATTTTTGAATTATGGTTTCAACACAAAAGACTTGTGGAAATTCGTTTCACAATATTATAATATCATATATGGTGATATGTGGGGAATTATAATCATGCTCTATTTTAAATAAAGTGTGGTCTATTAGAATCTGTCTTAGAATCTCCTAATATGTTCGAAACATTATAGTCGATGTCCACTTTAGAAAATAGATATTTTTCTCAACGAGAATTCGTGAGATCGACAGTAGTGTCGACGTGTATATGATTATACGATAATTCGGAGTATACATGAATAGTTCTTTGTAGATTGCTCGCATTGGACGAGAGTGTATTCCAGAATCAATTAGAAACAAAGTTCAGTTTGTTGTCTATGTAATTCCGAGAAAAGATGACTTTTCGAATTATGGTTTATGGATTGAAATTAGAAGTTTGGAATAAAGTGTCAGACTTATGTTGGAAGATGATCCAAAGAGTATATGTCTGCTAATGAAAGTTTAGTGATTAAGAGTGAGGGAGACTAGAAAATTGTTTTCTGCTTGCAATCCTCTTCATAAAGATCATAATATTTTCATGAAAGAAACTTCTAAATAAAGTGTTGTTATATTTAATATTGCTGTCAGGGAACAGCACCGTATTAAGTATTTCAGATCTTGTTGACAGATCAAGATGCACTTTATGAATACAAAGAAAGTTGAGAAAATATCGGAATACGAACAAAGGCTTTTTGAGCCTGGAAATCCAAAGTTGCATTTGAAAGGATTAAGAGAGTAATTGTTGCTGCAATTCTTATTAGAGGAATAAGATTGTTTAATCGTCATATAAGGTGTTATATGAGAAATGTGACTATAAGAAAGACGCGGTAGCATGTCTTGTCGAGAAATGTGTATTGGACAAGATCAAATTTGTTGACTACATTTATGTAGACATGCTTGAAGTCTGAGGGATTTGTATTAATATAATACTGTAGTTTGTATTAAATTCGAATTGATAGTAGATCAATGATTTTGGTTTAACCAAGATGTCGATTTAAGTGGGAGTCATAGTTAGTTCACTCAGGAGAAATATGTGAAGAACATATTTTTGAGTGGGAGCTTGGGAACTCAAATATGTGGATAACATGTTTTTGAGTGGGAGCTCGTGTTATCAAATATGTGGAGACATAATTTGAGTAGGAGTCGAATTCATCTTGTGTAGTTAACACATTGTGAAACTGTACCAATAGAATAGGATGAAGTTGTAAAACTATTTAAAAGTTAGTATCTATTTTGAAATAGAACGGGAATTTTAAATAGTTAGTCGAGTTGTGTTGGATTATATCTGAGGAGTCAGAATAGAATCAAAAGGATGGTCCTTTGGAATCCAATTGGTCATCAAGAGTAATGATGCATGAAGGTAATGGTTGTATGACATGTGGGTCTATTATGTAATATTAGACATCATACAGAAACCTTATTATCTGCTCGATGAAATATAACCGATGTTCTTGGAATAAAGAACAGTTATGAAAGTAAATTTGGAATTTACTGGAAGTAGAAGTGCGTTAGTTAAGGGATTGACATTTGAATGTCAAGTTTTCTACATTGGTGTGAAAGTATGTAGATATCGCGAGTTTGTAATTGTTACAAGGGGCTCTGCATGGCTGAGTGTGTTTTTCAGGGCAGTTGTCTGGTTAGTATAATCAGAGTAAGCGCTGGGAAGCAGAAGTCTCACTTAGTTACGGTATTTGCATATATGTTGTTAGACAACATGGTAATATCAAACAAGTTGATGCCAGTGAATCGCAAAAGCATGTACAATCATGGATTGTGCAGTAACACTTTTCCACGAGCAAGCATTATCAAATGATTCTTATTTGATAAGGGATTCTGATAAAGTAAAATGCAGCTAGTTTATTTGTACTCTAGTGCAAGTGGGAGACTGAAGGAGATATGCCCTAGAGGCAAATAAATAAGTAGTATTTATTGCGTTATCTCATAAGTTTATAATAGGTTTGTGTATTATGCTATAACTGTATTAATCGGAATTGTTAATACACGTGTGATACATAGACAACCAGGTCCCTAGCAAGCCTCTATATGAGCTAGTCCATTGGGCAACAGTTGATCGAGATTCCCGATCAAGGACAATGACGTCGGTTGACAATGGGGTCATCTTGTTAGTTGAATAAGGTGGTGGACATACGCAAAGTATTGCAATAAGATCGTATTACGATGTTTGTCATTTGCAATAGATAAGAGTATGATAGCTTATTCCTTAGACCGTGAGACCGTACTTATTGTTGCTTCGTAGGAGTGCTTTGAGAGCATCAAACGTTGTGTCTTATTGTAACATCCCAACATTTTATAATGTTCAAAAATCACTAAAATTTAAAACTTTTCTTTTTATTAAAATAAAATATTAAAAGCATGAGGAAACCAACTATAAAAGACTTCAAATTTAATATTTCAAATGTCACAGTTTAAAACATTTTATTATTCACTGTATTTCAAAAACCTTAAAATACAATTTGATAAATATTTTACAAACTACAATTCATTTTATTTTTAAATAAATTAGTTCTTTATAAGTATTTGAATTAAACCACTTAATTACAAGATTATTCAAAAGGTTATATAACTACTAAATGATTTTCATTCCTTAACTAAGTTCAAAATATAGTTTGGAAATTATAAGCCTATAATGTATAACTTTAAAACTTCATAGAATTTAAATTAATGAATTAGCCAAATAAACATTTTATTTGCTTAAATGAATTTCATCTATTTACAAAGCATGAAATGATTAATATATTCTAAATAAGAATATAATTAAAACAAAAATCCTTTCTAAAGTTGTTATGAAGTTTCAAATGCATTATCATATTATAAAATATAATGTTGCCCAAATTAATTTCAATTAAAAATGAATACATTATATCTTCTCTTCTCCATTTTCATACCAAAGCCAAAAATGAATTTAGAAATTGAAAATGAGTTTAAATAACTTAAATCCAAACATATTGAAATGTGGATATTTTTACAAATTTATTTTAGCCAAAGGAAAATTTAAAAGAGATAGAAATTCAAATTTGACTTTAAGTGTCAAATTTGTAATTAAGCAATATTTCAAAATATGAATTTTAAAAAATATTCAAAACATACCCACAACTGGTTTAACAGCAAGATAGGATTTTTACAAATTTTTAGAAATTAATTTGACATCATTTGGACATATAAATCAAAAGATATGAATTAAATAAATAAAACAGAAAAGAAAAAAATCTGCTGACGTCAGAGGTGACGTCACCTTCTTCAACCTCCAGAGAAAATCGCGGCCGAAACTTCCTCTCCGATTCGTTCCAAAATTCGGCGAGTTCCTTGCGGGATTTGATCTCTCTCTCCCCCCATATAAACCCCAGGCCGTGCCGCATCTTTCCCCCTCAAACCCTAATCAAACCGTGCCCCCAGGCCGCCGGAACAGCTCGCCGGAGCACCGAAGTCGCCGCCGCCGTTTTTCTTGCTTTCCGGCGAGACGAAGAACCACCAGAGCCCGTAACTCTACCCCGACCTCGCCCAGCCATTGCGCATCTCCCTATACCCTCTACGGGTCAGGAATGACACGGGAGTGTCGTCTCCGTCCATCACCGGACCTCATCAGCGCACGAGTTCCTCCGGCCGCCCCTCCTCGCCTCGCTTGAGACAGATCCTCGACCCAGCAGCCTCCAGCGCGTGCGCCGCCGCACGGAGCACGCTGTCGTCCCCTGCTCGAGCTCGGGGAAGCGCCACAGGGAGCAGACGGTCCAGGGCCGAGCCGCAGCGCCGCCTCCCTCTCCACCGCCGGCGAACTCCACCACCAGGTATGGGTCAACGCGTCCCAGCCATCCGATCGGCAATCTACGGTGTAGATTAGGAGTTTTAATCCAACCGGTACGATCCGATCTGGACCGTCAGATCCAGATCTGACGGCCCAGATCAGATGACTTAACCACGTCAGCGCCACGTGGCATGCCCCGTCAGCGCACAGTCAGCGCTGACGTGTATAATCAATTTCGTAATTAAATTTAATCGGCAGTTTTGCAGAAACACCCCTGTCACTTAGATCTCTCACAACTTTTCAACCACAACTCCAAATTTAATAATTTTTATATATTTGGAAAGCTCTGGATGTGTAAAATAATTTGGATCTGACAGAATTTAAATTTGACTTAGTATAAAATATTCAAATTTCAAATGGTGAATTTGAGTATATTTGTAATAACTTTAAATCTATAAATCCAAAAATTGCAAATAAATAGGTTTTAGAAACTTTAGAATATGTGTAAATTAATGCCACTGCTATTAAATATTTTTGAGTAATTTTTGAATGATTTCATAGTTGTGTGTTTAATTTGAATAGTTTGACTAATTTTGAAATAACTTTTAATAGAAACATTATTTTGGATTAAATCCAATTGAAATAGATTTAATTAAAAGCTCTCTGTCTATTGACACTGATTATAAAGTTTAGGTTATAAAAATTTAGTCATAGGAAACTTTAATCTTATAATTATTCCTTTTATTATATTTTCCAAAATTAGAAATTAATTAAATTGCATTTATAAATTCATGCATATTTATAAATAAAACACAAAAGCTATTTTTAGGTTTCATGTGATTTAAGATTTCATTTCATTCATAGCATATTTTATATTGTAGATATAATTCTCAAAGGAAAACCCCTCTTCAATAGTTTTCTCTAAGTTAGGATTATTTTCAAACTTAGTATTTTGTGAAAAGTGCTATGCACTAGACACTTAGTAGTTTTCAACATGGAGCTGGAAGACCAAGGAAGGACTTAGCCAAAAACAAGACTTCAGAAGTATCTTCAAGGAGAAGGAACACTTAGAAGAAAATCAAGAAGAAGATCATGAAGACCAACCAGAAATATTTTCCAAGTCTTGTTCTCTTTCTCTTTCTTTTCTCTGAGACTTCATGAAGGACTTAGAAGAAAACAGACTCTGGAAGCATCCCCAAGATGTCAAGTACTTAGAAGAAAAGTGAGAAGAAGTTCAAGAAGGCCAACCCCCTTTCTATTCTCTAAGTCTGTCTCTCTATCTTTTCTCCTCATCCGAGACTTCATGAAGACTAAGTAAATCCAAGACCAGCCTCGAGGAGACAAGAATCACCAAGTCTGGAGATTCATCAGGACTACCCAGAAATCAATCAAGACATCATCAAGGAGAATATTACAAGTCTGGAGATGAAGCCTGGAGGACAACTACATCTTTCTTTCTATCTTTTCCCTCTTTCCTAATCTTGTCTTTTAGATTTAAACAAATTTTGATCATGATGTTATCATCTTGAAGTTGTTGGATCCTAGCAGCATAGTGGGATGAAGCGGCCTGGAAACAAACCTTACATGTCCACGTACATGAGACCTGTTCCACAATTTAAGTGGCTGGCCGGGTGTCTGTCTCTCTCACTATAGTGAATGTCCAATTTACAAAGAGTTGATAATAATTGTTGATCATCTTGAACAAATGACTTAGTATATCTCTCTAAGTATTTTGCACATCATGGCTAAGCCCTCAGAGTGCTTGTTTCAAAAAGATATAAAACAAAGTATGTTTATCCAACTTATGACTTTAGTCCTTAGTCCTTTTGGACCAACCTATTTGCCTTGCATTAACTTAAAAGATTTTTCATGGCATGGCATGCATCTCTAGTCCTTAGAAATAACTTTCATATCATGCATGTTATGTTTTCCTTAGAAGTTTAAGAAACTTGGTTGTAGGTGTTGTGTTGTTTTATGAATGTTGTATTGTTGTTTGTTTGTATTGTTTAGACTGAACGGAGAGTCCCGAGTATCGTGGAAAAGAGTTGTGAACAACGACAACATTCAAAGGCAAGTGGCACACCTCATAAACTTCCTATTTTTATGCATTACTTAGTGTATTTTTATATGCATGTGTTACTATGCTAAACCTGTAGAATCCCTTATACCTGTGTCTAGGTACCTATGCAATACTTAGTAGAATTATTGATGCTATGCAAATGTTGTTTTGTGAAAATCTAAATTCTACTAAGTTAAGAATGAAACACCTGGGTGGTAATTGGTCGGATGGTTTATGTTGAGTGGCTACTCGGTCCATTTCTATGGTTCCTAAAGAGTAATGCACACTTGAGAACGGCCACCCAGGAACAGAGGAATCTGAAGGAACCCCAAGTGACGATTGCTTCCCGTGCAGCCTTTTGACAATGGTCTCTGTCTAGAATAATTAAGTTGTGAGGGTGCAACCTGTCAGCTTGACAAGCAGATGTAGGGGGATGATAGGTGGAACGGGTCTTGCTAGTATGGTTGCATTCTTCTTCTGAAAGTTCTTGTCTCAATTCTCTCCTTTCCATAATACACTCCGCGTGTATAGGATTTCTCGGACAAATTGAGTCTAAAGGTGAAAGTGCACAACCTCTGCAGAGTGTAAAACTAAGTACTTAGCCGTGTCCCCGGTTACGGACAATTTTGAGCAGCTGATCAAGGACGTCAACGGAGGATTCCATCATTCCAATTTCTAAGTTAAAACTTGATGGGTGAACAAGGGAAGATGAGATTTATGGTTTTCATGCCATACTCGTCGGTTTCAAGAAAAGTGTTTTCCAAAAAGTTAGGAAAAATTGGCTTTATGCAAATTAGCTTTGAGCTCCACCAGCCAAATATTCATATAGGCTTTAGAGTTATTCCATAAGTGTCCACCATAGTGTCACTTGCCAGACTCCATTTTTAATGGAATCTGACCCACGTTGTTGCAATATTTTTCTTATTGCAGATTTGATCAGATGACGAGTGAGGCTTCGTTTAAAGGTTTCGAGTCTGCAACCAACATGTTTTCGCCTGTGGCAGCATGAAAGTTATAGAGGCTCTCTGCTATTGTATTTCCGCTGTGTACTTTTCAAAGCTAGCTTTATGCTATGCAATTTGTAAAGAATATTTTGTAAATTCTGGATCATCGATGTAATAAAATTGACCTTTGTTATGATATTACATCGTAAACTGTGTGTGCAAATGAAACGATCCAGGGATTTGCACTATACACAGGTATCTGCCTTATTTTGAGAGCAGGTACGCTACAGATGGTATCAGAGCACTGTGTTGCATGTAGGTTCGAAACCCTAGGTTTGGATAGAAATAGGTTTGACCATAGGATTGAAAATCTATTTTCTTCACATTTCTAAAAACAAATCTTTTCACCAAGTCTTTTCGTATTCTCATCTACTATCAACCTTCTGAAAACCTCTTATCTTTTTCTAGATGACCATGTTCTTGTAGTCTAAGTCTGATTCTGCTGCCTCATATGGAAAAGCTACGATTAATCATGAAGTTCTACATGCATGGAAGACCACTGAAGAACCAAGATTCGACCAACACTTTGAAGATATCCATAAAAGGTTAACAAGAACTTGAAGCACTTGCGAAGGAAATAGATTTGACCACCACTTAAATAGAACGATGATATCGTGTTAGTGTATTGATCATATCACTTAGCTATATGACAATACTAGATTGTTTGTTTGTTGTGAACCTTGTTGCTTGATGTTTGTTAGATGTTGATTGATTATGTTATAGATGGGTTGCCTTGTTTTGTTTTATTGGACTAGGATTCCTCCATAAGTAGAAATAATTCAACTCATTGCTTTAACCAAACAGATGTCTCACCCCAATACCAACATCAATGATTTGCATACAACTATGCGACTATTATTAGAGAACCAGAGTCAGCTGTTGAAGATGATCAATGACCAATTGCCTAAGATTGATCAAAACCATAGGAATTTTGAAGAGAACCTTATGACCAAACGAAAGGCATGCAAAACTTGTGGAGAGATAGGACATACGTCCCAAGAATGCACTGAGGAGTGGCCCCATGGTCATATCGAACATCCAGTTAGGGAATGCCCCACAAGTCAGATGTCTTGCTGTTTTTGTGAAGCAACAAATCACGTTCCAACTCAACATCAACTCTACCCCGTGGTACACGAAGTCAGTCAGCAAGCCAAAAAGGGGATGCAACAAAATCTCCTGACGCATGTGGAAGTACAAGAAAACAAGGAGAAACACAAAAGAGATACTAGCCATATAACATGTTTTACATGTGGAGAACTAGGACATTATTCATGGGGCTGCAAAGAGAAAAGGACTGGTCAGGATACTGAACCAAATCTTCATCAAAATGAGACTGTGGGTCATACTAAGGTGAAGAATGAGATAAGAGTAAGGTCACTTTCGAAGAAATCCAAAAATACCTCCAAGTGTTGCTATAAATGTGAAGGAGATCACCTAGCTCGAAATTGTCCCATCAAACGAGACAGGACTTCTTTAATTGAGATAGAATATGGCAAACAAGATATGGAAGAACTTTTAGCCCTGGAAACATCTAAGAAGAAGAAGAGGAACTTAAGTGACGTAACCTGCTACAAATGTAAAGACAAAGGACATTATGCTGATAAGTGCCCAGTGAAGATGAAGGAGAAATGCCTTACCCGTTCACACAAGAAAATCATCAGTCCCGTGACATGTCGCAAATGCGGAGCAACAGGACACTATGTCAGTGGCTGCCCAGAGTGGAAAAAGGATCAATCTCTCCAAGGACCGAGTGGAAAGCGTGAGTGCTAAAAGTTTTCTGTATATGCCATTGTATTTTGAACACTTGCACGCTCTACATCAGAGGAATAAACAAGATTACACAAAGTTTCTATACTGACCACAAAAATTTCTTTTAAGGGTGGTAGCCACCTAGAAGATTCAAACCCAACTTATTAAACCCAAAGATTCCAAACAATCTTCTAGCCTCCCCAATTTGAAAATTTATTCCCTACAAGTTTCAAGTTTCCATGTCAGAAATTTCATTTCCCAAAAACATCTCGAATTATCAGAATCAATCAAACAATTGTTTTGTCTTTCTAGCTTCTCCGAATCTCGGGGACGAGATTCCTTTTAAGGGTGGTAGTCTGTAACATCCCAACATTTTATAATGTTCAAAAATCACTAAAATTTAAAACTTTTCTTTTTATTAAAATAAAATATTAAAAGCATGAGGAAACCAACTATAAAAGACTTCAAAGTTTAATATTTCAAATGTCACAGTTTAAAACATTTTATTATTCACTGTATTTCAAAAACCTTAAAATACAATTTGATAAATATTTTACAAACTACAATTCATTTTATTTTAAATAAATTAGTTCTTTATAAGTATTTGAATTAAACCACTTAATTACAAGATTATTCAAAAGGTTATATAACTACTAAATGGTTTTCATTCCTTAACTAAGTTCAAAATATAGTTTGGAAATTATAAGCCTATAATGTATAACTTTAAAACTTCATAGAATTTAAATTAATGAATTAGCCAAATAAACATTTTATTTGCTTAAATGAATTTCATCTATTTACAAAGCATGAAATGATTAATATATTCTAAATAAGAATAGAATTAAAACAAAAATCCTTTCTAAAGTTGTTATGAAGTTTCAAATGCATTATCATATTATAAAATATAATGTTGCCCAAATTAATTTCAATTAAAAATGAATACATTATATCTTCTCTTCTCCATTTTCATACCAAAGCCAAAAATGAATTTAGAAATTGAAAATGAGTTTAAATAACTTAAATCCAAACATATTGAAATGTGGATATTTTTACAAATTTATTTTAGCCAAAGGAAAATTTAAAAGAGATAGAAATTCAAATTTGACTTTATGTGTCAAATTTGTAATTAAGCAATATTTCAAAATATGAATTTTCAAAAATATTCAAAACATACCCACAACTGGTTTAACAGCAAGATAGGATTTTTACAAATTTTTAGAAATTAATTTGACATCATTTGGACATATAAATCAAAAGATATGAATTAAATAAATAAAACAGAAAAGAAAAAAATCTGCTGACGTCAGAGGTGACGTCACCTTCTTCAACCTCCAGAGAAAATCGCGGCCAAAACTTCCTCTCCGATTCGTTCCAAAATTCGGCGAGTTCCTTGCGGGATTTGATCTCTCTCTCCCCCCCATATAAACCCCAGGCCGTGCCGCATCTTCCCCCTCAAACCCTAATCAAACCGTGCCCCCAGGCCGCCGGAACAGCTCGCCGGAGCACCGAAGTCGCCGCCGCCGTTTTTCTTGCTTTCCGGCGAGACGAAGAACCACCAGAGCCCGTAACTCTACCCCGACCTCGCCCTAGCCATTGCGCATCTCCCTATACCCTCTACGGGTCAGGAATGACACGGGAGTGTCGTCTCCGTCCATCACCGGACCTCATCAGCGCACGAGTTCCTCCGGCCGCCCCTCCTCGCCTCGCTTGAGACAGATCCTCGACCCAGCAGCCTCCAGCGCGTGCGCCGCCGCACGGAGCACGCCGTCGTCCCCTCCTCGAGCTCGGGGAAGCGCCACAGGGAGCATACGGTCCAGGGCCGAGCCGCAGCGCCGCCTCCCTCTCCACCGTCGGCGAACTCCACCACCAGGTATGGGTCAACGCGTCCCAGCCATCCGATCGGCAATCTACGGTGTAGATTAGGAGTTTTAATCCAACCGGTACGATCCGATCTGGACGGTCAGATCCAGATCTGACGGCCCAGATCAGATGACTTAACCACGTCAGCGCCACGTGGCATGCCCCGTCAGCGCACAGTCAGCGCTGACGTGTATAATCAATTTCGTAATTAAATTTAATCGGCAGTTTTGTAGAAACACCCCTGTCACTTAGATCTCTCACAACTTTTCAACCACAACTCCAAATTTAATATTTTTTATATATTTGGAAAGCTCTGGATGTGTAGAATAATTTGGATCTGACAGAATTTAAATTTGACTTAGTATAAAATATTCAAATTTCAAATGGTGAATTTGAGTATATTTGTAATAACTTTAAATCTATAAATCCAAAAATTGCAAATAAATAGGTTTTAGAAACTTTAGAATATGTGTAAATTAATGCCACTGCTATTAAATATTTTTGAGTAATTTTTGAATGATTTCATAGTTGTGTGTTTAATTTGAATAGTTTGACTAATTTTGAAATAACTTTTAATAGAAACATTATTTTGGATTAAATCCAATTGCAATAGATTTAATTAAAAGCTCTCTGTCTATTAACACTGATTATAAAGTTTAGGTTATAAAAATTTAGTCATAGGAAACTTTAATCTTATAATTATTCCTTTTATTATATTTTCCAAAATTAGAAATTAATTAAATTGCATTTATAAATTCATGCATATTTATAAATAAAACACAAAAGTTATTTTTAGGTTTCATGTGATTTAAGATTTCATTTCATTCATAGCATATTTTATATTGTAGATATAATTCTCA
Organism: Poa annua; assembly: GCA_026929855.1. Lineage (NCBI taxonomy): Eukaryota > Viridiplantae > Streptophyta > Magnoliopsida > Poales > Poaceae > Poa > Poa annua. The sequence continues at coordinate 25,920,214 of CM049428.1, read as the reverse complement.
AAGGAAAACCCCTCTTCAATAGTTTTCTCTAAAATAGGATTATTTTCAAACTTAGTATTTTGTGAAAAGTGCTATGCACTAGACACTTAGTAGTTTTCAACATGGAGCTGGAAGACCAAGGAAGGACTTAGCCAAAAACAAGACTTCAGAAGTATCTTCAAGGAGAAGGAACACTTAGAAGAAAATCAAGAAGAAGATCATGAAGACCAACCAGAAATATTTTCCAAGTCTTGTTCTCTTTCTCTTTCTTTTCTCTGAGACTTCATGAAGGACTTAGAAGAAAACAGACTCTGGAAGCATCCCCAAGATGTCAAGTACTTAGAAGAAAAGTGAGAAGAAGTTCAAGAAGGCCAACCCCCTTTCTATTCTCTAAGTCTGTCTCTCTGTCTTTTCTCCTCATCCGAGACTTCATGAAGACTAAGTAAATCCAAGACCAGCCTCGAGGAGACAAGAATCACCAAGTCTGGAGATTCATCAGGACTACCCAGAAATCAATCAAGACATCATCAAGGAGAATATTACAAGTCTGGAGATGAAGCCTGGAGGACAACTACATCTTTCTTTCTATCTTTTCCCTCTTTCCTAATCTTGTCTTTTAGATTTAAACAAATTTTGATCATGATGTTATCATCTTGAAGTTGTTGGATCCTAGCAGCATAGTGGGATGAAGCGGCCTGGAAACAAACCTTACATGTCCACGTACATGAGACCTGTTCCACAATTTAAGTGGTTGGCCGGGTGTCTGTCTCTCTCACTATAGTGAATGTCCAATTTACAAAGAGTTGATAATAATTGTTGATCATCTTGAACAAATGACTTAGTATTTTTCTCTAAGTATTTTGCACATCATGGCTAAGCCCTCAGAGTGCTTGTTTCAAAAAGATATAAAACAAAGTATGTTTATCCAACTTAAGACTTTAGTCCTTAGTCCTTTTGGACCAACCTATTTGCCTTGCATTAACTTAAAAGATTTTTCATGGCATGGCATGCATCTCTAGTCCTTAGAAATAACTTTCATATCATGCATGTTATGTTTTCCTTAGAAGTTTAAGAAACTTGGTTGTAGGTGTTGTGTTGTTTTATGAATGTTGTATTGTTGTTTGTTTGTATTGTTTAGACTGAACGGAGAGTCCCGAGTATCGTGGAAAAGAGTTGTGAACAACGACAACATTCAAAGGCAAGTGGCACACCTCATAAACTTCCTATTTTTATGCATTACTTAGTGTATTTTTATATGCATGTGTTACTATGCTAAACCTGTAGAATCCCTTATACCTGTGTCTAGGTACCTATGCAATACTTAGTAGAATTATTGATGCTATGCAAATGTTGTTTTGTGAAAATCTAAATTCTACTAAGTTAAGAATGAAACACCTGGGTGGTAATTGGTCGGATGGATTATGTTGAGTGGCTACTCGGTCCATTTCTATGGTTCCTAAAGAGTAATGCACACTTGAGAACGGCCACCCAGGAACAGAGGAATCTAAAGGAACCCCAAGTGACGATTGCTTCCCGTGCAGCCTTTTGACAATGGGCTCTGTCTAGAATAATTAAGTTGTGAGGGTGCAACCTGTCAGCTTGACAAGCAGATGTAGGGGGATGATAGGTGGAACGGGTCTTGCTAGTATGGTTGCATTCTTCTTCTGAAAGTTCTTGTCTCAATTCTCTCCTTTCCATAATACACTCCGCGTGTATAGGATTTCTCGGACAAATTGAGTCTAAAGGTGAAAGTGCACAACCTCTGCAGAGTGTAAAACTAAGTACTTAGCCGTGTCCCCGGTTACGGACAATTTTGAGCAGCTGATCAAGGACGTCAACGGAGGATTCCATCATTCCAATTTCTAAGTTAAAACTTGATGGGTGAACAAGGGAAGATGAGATTTATGGTTTTCATGCCATACTCGTCGGTTTCAAGAAAAGTGTTTTCCAAAAAGTTAGGAAAAATTGGCTTTATGCAAATTAGCCTTGAGCTCCACCAGCCAAATATTCATATAGGCTTTAGAGTTATTCCATAAGTGTCCACCATAGTGTCACTTGCCAGACTCCATTTTTAATGGAATCTGACCCACGTTGTTGCAATATTTTTCTTATTGCAGATTTGATCAGATGACGAGTGAGGTTTCGTTTAAAGGTTTCGAGTCTGCAACCAACATGTTTTCGCCTGTGGCAGCATGAAAGTTATAGAGGCTCTCTGCTATTGTATTTCCGCTGTGTACTTTTCAAAGCTAGCTTTATGCTATGCAATTTGTAAAGAATATTTTGTAAATTCTGGATCATCGATGTAATAAAATTGACCTTTGTTATGATATTACATCGTAAACTGTGTGTGCAAATGAAACGATCCAGGGATTTGCACTATACACAGGTATCTGCCTTATTTTGAGAGCAGGTACGCTACACTTATATAGCATGACAATAACGGTGTCCATCTTGGGTATTCCGAAAGAGCATCGAGACGTAAGGATCAAGAGCGGGATTTGTTCATTCTTGTAATGGAAAGATACTCTGGGCCCACTCGGTGATATTGCATCTATATAGCTGCAGCTTATGACTAGGTCATGGAGATGTAATATCGCAGACGAGTTAATAACCTTCGTCGGTAACGAGATACAGCAAAGGCATCGGTGTGTCTACGATCATATCTCGGACAAGGTAGTATCGCAGAGACAAAGGGAATGAATATCATACTTATGGTTCAACGACGATATTCGTGGAATGCACAGGGGTCGTCATATATTTCCAGGTATCCCTGACGATCATTGGTGAGCGGAGTGTCTCGACCATGTCTGGAGTGTTCCCGAACCGTAGCGTAACAAACTTAAGGTCTTAGCGACGCTAGGAGATAGGTTCTGGAATTTTATAGGTTTTTGTTGGAGAGAGAGAAATGATCCGGAAAGAGTTCCGGTGGTCCGGAAAGAGTTCCGGAGAGGTCTGGAATGGTTCAAGGAATATCCGAAAGTTGTTCGGGTGGTCCGAAAGAGTTTTCGGAGTCACGGGATATTGAATTATATATAAATATATTAATTATGAATTAATGGGATTTTTATATTAATTTAATATTAATTAAATAAAGGAAAAAGGGGGCTCTCACCTATATGGGCCCTAAGAGGGCCCAAGAGGGGGAACCGCACCACCAAAGGGGGTGGGCCCCATAGGCTGGTTCGGCCAGCCCATGTGGGGGCCGAACCCCCCTCCCCTCCTCCTTTGTTTAGTCCCACATGGGGAGCCAAGGGGTTTGCACACCCCCTTCCCCCTTTATATAGCAAGGCATATTAATTGATTTAATACACAGGAAATTCAATTAATTCCCAATTTCTCTCTCGATCTCGTGGTTCCCAAGTTGGAGCCGCGCCGAGCTGAGGAGGGGGTCTCTCTCCACCTAAGCCATACCGCAGAGCGCCGTTGCTCTGCGGGATTCCAGATCAGATCTACTCCTGCGATTTCAGCTGGATCTGAATGACCGGGAGTTGTCGCTAGGCTCCGTATGTTTGCGAGTACTCGGAGGCTACTCTATTGAGGAGCTTGGGCGACATCGTCTCGCCCCCCTGCAGCCGCCGCGCCTCCCCCCCTGCTGCCGGCGCGCCAGCCCCGGTGCTGGCGCTCTGCCTTCTTCCGCCCGACGCCCGTCGACGCAGATCATCGTCGACACCCCGGCGTCATCGACTCCGACATCGCGGCAAGTTCTCCGCGACCTCGAGGTCGGCTACGTACGACTTCATCGTCAACGCTTGTGCGGGAGCGTAATCCCCGCTATCGGTCTACATGGAGGTAATGTAACCTGTTCCGCCACCGTTATCGCATGTACTAGATAGATAGATCCTGGCTAGTTAGGGTTTCGATCGCTAGAAAATTATTGTTTTCTGCACCGTAACCCCTTCAGTCAAAAAAACACTAAGCCGGCAATCAATCTCACTGATTTGCCATCTAAGTACCAAAGAGACAACTTACAACAATGTCACCCTCCAGGTCGGCAAAGATCTGGGCGGCGAAGTCGGCAAAGGCCAAGGTGGACTCCTTGGCATCCTTAAAGGACGCCTAGGGATCCCTGACCCTGCCGCCTTCGGAAGCTGGGGTTGCCCTTGGCGGCCCACCAGTAACCTCCTCGAGAAGCTCCTCCTTGGCGGCGCACGATCGGCCGACTTCATTGGCCGTAGCCTCAGCCGAAGGAGAAGGAGCGCTGGTAGTACGACCAGCAGAGGAGGTCCTTGGTGGCGTACTGGAAGCCGGAATCTGGGGCTGGCGCGGACGGCGGGCGTTGCTCATGAAGCCGCCAGCCTGGGGCAGAGGAGTTGGCGACATGGTTGCCGGGGAAGTGCCAAGAGGCCGCTTCCCCTTGGACAAAAGAGACTTGGCCGGCAACTTGGAGGTTTCCACCCGCTCCCTGGCAGCAAAGCAAAGTTAGCCAGATGAACATCAACAATAAAGAAGGCCGACAAACGACTAAGGCGGAAATGATTACCTTTGGGGGATGTTAATCCCCGCGTTCTCGTCAAGGTCGACGAGCACCGGCTCGGTAGTCGTTGTGGTCCGTTTCTTCCTCTCGGCGTTAGCCGTAGAGGAAGCAGCGCCGGACGCCTTGTGCTTCTTGGTTTTCCCGGCTCCCGGCTCGTAAAAGTCGGGAGCCAGGTCGTTCTCCCCCAGAGCAGAGAGCTGCGTTAACCAAAAAAGAGTAAGTGTTAAGGGAAATTCAAGTAAGCCAGCAAAGCCGCCAAAAAAGGGCAAAAAGAGAAATGTCTACCTCGAGGGGAGGGTTGTCGTGGGTGTGCATGGACACGCCCTCCACCTCCTTCACCAGCCCTGATTTGACGAGGCTGCGAAGTCGGGTCGCCAATTCGGCAGCTGGTAACCCCTCTTCGCTCACGCGAAGAGAAGCTGTGGCAGTAGGCGAATACTGACGCATCTTATGCGGGCTATACCGCAAGGGCAGTATTTGTCGGCTAAGCCAGCAGATAACGGTGTCCACCCCGTCCAACAAGGAGGGGGGGGGGCATCGTCCTGGTGAGGAACTCGATCCGCCTTTGGATAAGGCGGAACTCCTCCGTCAACTTGGGGACCGCCTTGTCCCAGCACGGCTTGGGCATAGGCGGCGCGTTGACAAAGTCTAGGACGCGAAAATGACACCCGGTGCTGCCATATCTTGGCAGTAGAAGAAGGCGGAGGTCCAGCCCTTGACGGACTCGATGTATGGTATCTTGGGCGTCCTTGGCGGCAGTTGAAAGTAACGCTGGCACAGGTTGCCAGCCCTCCGTCTGGCACGGTCTGACGCCAGCAACGAAAGCAGCATCTGAAGAAATCTAAACTAGGCCTAATACCTAGATGGCACTCAAATAGAGCTGTGTAGCCTGCTAAGACTAAAATGCTATTGGGTGCTATGTTGTGGGGCTGGAGCCCGTAGTGATCCAGCACCTCGCTGTAAAAGGCGGAAGGCGGCAAGGCCATTCCCCTAACTAGATGGGAGGTGAGGATTACCCGCTCGACGGCTTTCGGAGCCGGGACGTCTGTAACATCCCAACATTTTATAATGTTCAAAAATCACTAAAATTTAAAACTTTTCTTTTATTAAAATAAAATATTAAATGCATAAGAAAACCAACTATGAAAGACTTCAAACAATATTGAAAAAGTTTAATATTTCAATTATCTCAGTTTATCTTTATTTTCAAAAGTTGTTTCAAGTTAAAAGATTTTATTATCCATTGTAATTATTAAAACCTCAATATCTAATTTGACAAATGTTTTAAAACCTTCAAACCATATTCATGAAATAAAAGGTTTCTTTATAAATATTTGATTTCAACCACCTAGCAATAGCAATTCCTACATTAAAATAATGATTACAAGTGTTATTTTAAACTATTGAAAACATTGTCTATCTGCCAAAAGATTACTATTCATTTACCCAAGTTCAAAACATAGTTTTGTATATTTCAAGTCTATAGTGTGTAACCTTAAAACTTCATAGATTTTATAATTACTTAATAACCCAAATAAACACTTCATTTTCTTGAATGATTTTCATTTATTTTCAAAACATGAAATGACTATTATGAATATATTTTCTATTTAAGAAATGAATTAAAACTAAAATATTTTTTCAAAGTTGTTATGAAGTTTCAATTGAAAGTATCTTAAAAATAAAATATAATGGTGCACAAATTATTTTGAATTAAAATGAATATATTATTTTTCTTTTCATATAGTAAGTGATATGTTATTTAGTATTATACTAAAGCCTAAAATGAGTTTAGTATTTAGAAATGAGTTTAAATAACTTAAATTCAAACATATTTTGAATATGAGTATCTTACAAATTTTATTCATCCAAAAGAAAGTTTAATTAAATATATTTTCAAATTTGACTTTAAGTGTCAAATTTGTATTTAATGAATATTTCAAAATATTAATTTTCAAACTTATTCAAAACATGCCCACTAATGTGTTAAAACATAGATATTAATTTTACAAATTTATAGAAATTTATTTGACTTCATTTGGAGTTATAAATCAAAAGTTATAAAAGAAATAAATAAAACAGAAAAGAAAAAGAGAAAAACCTGACAGTGCGACCCACCTGTCAGGGGGAGAGGTCGTCTTCAACCTCTAGCCAAGAATCACGCCGAAACCGCCGGATTTAATCACGAGAGAATTTCGGACGATTTAAGACCCCAAACCGAGCGTCGTTTCTTCCTTTAGATCGACCTCGACCCCCTCTGTGTTTCCCCTCTCCTTTCTCTCCATTTAGTGCCCCGTGGCCGACGAATTTGGTCGCCGGAATCCCTCGGCCGCCGCCTCCGATTCCGGCGAGATGAGACAAGCCCGAGCCCGTAGTCCACTCCTCCCCCTTGTTCGGTGACCCCGCGCATCTCCCAGACCCCTTCCCGGATCTTCTCTGTGAAGGAACCATGGAGCACAAGCTCGGCAGGAACTCGCCGGCGCCTTGCACGGTTCCGACCTCACCTCCTTGCCGTTTCAGCACGGGTTGCTCGACGCCAACACCACCATCGGACCCGCCATGCCCCTCCGCGTCTCCTCGTCGCCTTCCCGAGCCAAGCCGACCACGGGAGCGCCGTCCCCATCAACCACCGAGCTCGCCGGAGCCCGCAGCACTCGGCCCGTGCAGTGTCGCCGTGCGAGGACGCGCGAGACGAATACGTGGCGTCCATCGCCTCTGCCTTGGCGCGCCGCGCCTCTCCGCCGTCTCCACGAGGCCGGGGGAGCACCGCATCGTCGACGGCGTCCGAGCCCGTGCGCAGTGCCGCCGTCCTCTTCGCCTCCGGCCACCGGCGCCGCCCCGTCCTGGTCAACGCGGCCTCGGCCGTTCGATCTCCCATCAACGGTCCAGATTTGATCCAGGCCGAAGAGGTATGAATGGATCTGGACCGCCCGATCCTCTTTAGATCCTACGGCCCCTGTTAACCCTAGACCCGAGCCAATCACAGAGCGCCACGTCGGCCCAGCCTTTTCTGGTTTTATTTCCGAATAGATTTAATTGGCAGATTTACAGAAAAGTCCCTACAACTTAGAATCTTCATAACTTTTTAACCCATTATCCAAATTGGACAATTTTTATATCAAATTGAAGCCCTCGAAAAGTAGAATCTGCTGGAACTTTTAAATTTCAAATTTGTCCTAGTTTTAAATATTCAAATTTCAAATGGTGAATTTGAGTATTTTTGTAATAACTTTAAATCAGTAAATTCAAAAAATTGCAAATAAAATTGTTTTAGACACTTTATAAAATGTGTAATATGTTGCATCTATTATAAAATAATTTTGAGAATTATTTTGATGATTAAATTGTTGTATGTTTATTTTGAATAGTTTGACTATTTTGGACATAACTATTAATAGAAATATTATTTTTGATTTAATCAAATTACTATGAACTTAATTAAATGCCCTCTGCCTATTAACCCTATGTATAAAATTTCGTTATAAATAATGTTTGAACAATTTAAAATGAATTTAAAGGTCAGAGACTTAATTTGATTTATATTAGCACATTATAAGGTTTATTAATTTAAAACTTATTACGCTGTACCAAAGGCATAACTATTTGTCCTTGTCCGGAGAAAGCTCAAATTCATGTTTATTAATATATTTCATAACATTAATAAGTAAGTTTGGTTAAAACCTTTTAAATAGTTTCTAGTTCCTTTACAAGGGTTTTTAAATGCATTTGGTTAATTAGGTGTTACTAAAAATGTGATTTAAAACATTATTACAATTTAAATAACTAAGTTATTATAAATACTACAAACTTTTAAATTGGGATTCAAAAATGTATAGATATGATAAATTAAGAAATTCTTGAATATTAATTTGTTTTTAAATCCTTTTTTTTCCCAAATTGATGTCTAATCTTGTGAACAATGCCAAAACCAAATATGATAAAAATAATTTTTGAAACTTAGACTTGTGAAATGTTTTAGATATGCTAAATAGCTTAAAGTTGCAAACCTTGTTTTAATTTGTTTTCAAAACATCTTGACCCTGCTTTTATGTAAATCTTTTTCAAGACCATCCCCTGACCAAATTGGCAAACCCTTAACTCAATCACAATAATTCCTTTTGCACATTGAATTATGTGATACCCTTGACCAAACCCTGTGCTAAGACTTTTTACGCTTGTTGGTTTTAATTGTTATGTGCTTGTTGAATTGCTTGTTTATTGTATGTCTTTTACTTTATAGATTGAACGGAGTGCAATGTTCGTGGTCGACAATGAGTGTGTGAGAAACGACAACATTCATCAGGCAAGTGACTTCATAAAACACCTACTATTTTATTCTATTGCATATGTAGTGTTTTCAAACAGTATTTGCAAAAGTAGTATGCATGATAGGTTTTTGGGAGATTGTACTATGCTATGCAAACCTTTTAGGTTTCCCCTTAGAAATTCCAGATTAGACCCCTATTTTAATTTAGTGGAAGCACCTGCTGCAAAAAATGATTCTTTAATGGTTGATGTGATAAATGAAATTTTCCACTAAATTAATTTAACGCCTGGGTGGATTGGGTCGATCGAGGAGGTTTCAAGTTGAGTGGCTTCTCAGGGCCATGTGTCATGGTTGTCTTCACCCAGGGTAGTTTCTACTTACCTGGGGCCATGATATGCGGTGTTAACCTGAGTTGCTCACTTGTGGTAGGCCACCCAGGGCTATGAGATTTAAGTTTACACTGAGTCTAGTTGCTTATCGTGCAACCATTGGTCAATATGGGCTCTGTCTTGATGGAGTAAGTTGATGTGGACCTGGGTCAAGAGATTGATGGTGGTAGAGTTGATAGGATGGTGGTAATCTCTTAGTATGATCATGGGAAAGCAACTTCTGAAAAGTCTCGTCTTGATCTTCTCCTTTTCCTTCTCACTAAAGGAGTGTAGAGGATAGTTTGGGTTGATTGAGTCTAATGGTGAAAGTGCACACCCTCTCGAGAGTTAAAACCTAAGATCTTAGCCGTGTCCCCGGCATCGAACAATTTGAGTAACTACACAAGGCGTGTTCTGAAAATCTCTTCATCCCAATTTCTTAATAAAACTTTGATGGGTGAACAAGGGTAGGAGATATGGAATTGTCTCGAGATTGTCTATAAAGAGAAAATATTGTTTCAAAAAGTTGTTTACCAAAAGTAGGAGAAAACTTGCTTTGCGCAATAGCCTTGAGCTCCACCAGCCAAATAAGCATATAGATATAGCTTAGTAGAATATTAGAAATTAAAGTCACTTGCCACCACAATTCAATTGTGCTGACCCTTTATAGCTGGGCTGCAACTAAACCTTGCAGATTTGACAGACGACGAGTGAGTATTCGATAGGATTTCGAGTCTACAACCAACATGCTTTGCCTGTGGCACATGAAGATGATGAGGCTCATTGTATCTACTATTTTCCGCTGCTACTCTTGGAAATTTTGCTAGCCTTTTCAGGTTCTGCAAGTTGTAAGAGATATTTGTAACACTGGATCATGCGATTTAATAAAGTATTTGACACTATTGCATGGTATACATCTTAAACTGTGGTGCTAGCATTTGATCCAGGGACTAGCACATTAACACAGGGACTTCCACCTTATAATAAAGGTGAGGTCACTATAACGACATCCCCAAAGGCGGACCGCCAACTGCAGTCTTCCCGGGTCGACAAGTAGCCGGCCGCCTCCAAGTCCTTGAGGACTTCTTTGTCCACCGTGGAGGGGAGCCAGTAGCGCGACCCGAGGTCGGCTGGCTCCTCCTCTTCATCGGCGGGCGCGCCACCGGCCGCCGCCGGCGTGGTAGATGACGAAGGTGCCGAGGCCGCCGCCGCGCGGGCGTGCGCGGCCGTAGTAGAGGATGGCGCAGTGGCAAGAATGCCCACGTGGGCCGCCGCGGAGCGCGACACCGCGCCGCCCATCGTCATCGCCGCGGTGGTCTCCGCCACAAGCTCGCTGGTCGCCGCCGCCGTGGTGGTCTTGGGATCGGCGGCCATCGCCGTGTGCAAGGTCGCCGGAGAAGAAAAGGTCGTCGGAGAAGAAAAGGTCGCCGGAGTTGCTCGGAGGTGGCAAGAAAGCTCGGGAGGGCGAGAGCGCGGGAGAGCGAAGGGCGAGAGTGAAGATGAAGTGCGGAGAAAAAGAATGGACTCCTCAGCTCCCTATTTATAGGCCCAGGTGTTACCCTCTGTTCAACGGCTCAAATAGCCGGACATGTGTCGATCATCCGGACGCCACGGAACAGTGCATGTTCACACGATCACCACGACTCCTCTTTTCCCGCAATTTGCAATCATGACACGATTTTCGTTCCGTTTGGTTTCAAACTGTCGTGAGCCAAATGGCGTCATCCGTCAACCATGAGTTTGACTTGCCGCCAAGGATCAGGCTTTCTCAGGAAGCTATCCGGCAAGTTTTACTAAGCCGTCTTTCCCATGTCGAATAAAGGCGTGCGTGTACCAACATTGTGGTACACGTTCCCCATTATTTTCAGAATGGTTTAAGCCCTGCAGCCGCCAACATTGAAGAATGAAGAATCAAGAAGAAGCCGGCACCTGAAGAACTTCAACTTTTCTGGGGGCTAATGTTGGGGATATACCAAGTGGGGGTATCTCTGACATGGATCAATCCGGCTAGTCCAGGGTGACCCAAGGGTGGTAAGGCCGATGCCTGCCGGGCGGCCCAGATAGCTGACGTACAAGGAAGTAGGCGGACGGTCCAAGGAAGGCGGAGAGGCCGAAGCCAGTCAAGTCACAAGGCCCAAGACGGAAGGCGGCAACTAAGCCGGCTAGGTTTAGGACTCTGTTTACTTGCCGGACAAGTACTTACCTTGAATCCTGTGGTCTGGCCGCCTATATAAGCCGGCCACCAGGAAGCCTTTAGGGGACGCATCAATACGCTCCATACACATTGTAACCTGTTCACGGCTATTGCCTTATAGCGAATTATAGCAGCACGTAGGATCTCACCACCGCTGCGAGATCTAAAGCTGGATAACCTCGCCGTGTTCAATCCCGACCTCGATGACACCAACCTTCTTCCCCACATCCATCCATAGGCTAGAGGACCCCCGTCTCCTATCAATTATGTCGATACTTCGACATGTGTAAGCCATGTTGCACAAGCGTTACGTGGAGGTTATTGTGGCGAGCCTAGCATATGCAGATATGGCCTCGGAACACGGAGGCCGAAAGGTCGAGCATGAGTCACAGAGTTGTTGTGATCGACAATTCATTGTCTACCCTTGAAGTTGTGTTGCCGTCTCTCACGATGAGGGGTTGTGCAATGGATGGGGGTCGTGTAATCACTGAAACGACCAGGAGGGCGTCGTTTGAGTGGGAGTTCTGTTAGTTATTTTCTAAAATACTACAACTCAAATTATTATGAACAAAGTCTTATGTTGTTGCAAATTCCATTGTAGATGTCTCGCCCCTCGTTTAATCTAGGTCTATTCCTTGAGAAAGAAAAGCTTAAGACCAATGGGTCTAACTTCATGGCCTGGTTCTGCAACCTGAGGATCCTCCTCACTCCCCATACAGTGGCTTACGTCATTGAAGCCACCATAGGAGACCGTCCCGCATATGACGCCTCTGATGATGAGAAGAAGGTCTTCCAGACCAAATCGGAGGATTCCGCCTTTGTCCAGAGTGGCATGCTATTCGCCATGGAAGCCGACCTGCAGAAGCGCTTTGAGAAGATGAGTGTCGTCGAGATAATTTCTGATCTCAAGGCTGTTTTTGCGCCGCAGGCTAAGGCTGAGAGATATGAAGCTTCTGAAATTTTCTTCTCGCCAAGATGGAGGAGCATAGCAGTGTGAGCGAGCACGTGGTCAAGATGTCTGGCTTCATTCAACGCCTGAATGCTCTGGAATGCAAGATTCCCGATGAACTAGCGATTGATAGGGTGCTCCAATCGTTGCCCCCTAGCTATAAAGGCTTCGTCATGAACTATAATATGCAGGGCATGGCTAAGTCCCTGGGTGAAATGTTCGTGATGCTCAAAACTGCTGAGGTGGAAATCAAGAAGGAGCACACGATGTTGATGGTCAACAAGACCGTTGATTTCAAGAAATCCGGTGGCAAGGGAAAGAAGAGCTGAAAGTCCAAGATGGAGGGCAAATTGGTTGCCAAGGCCAAGACTCCCAAATCTGGTCCCAAACCTTCCGTGGAGTGCTTCTACTGCAAGGGAAGTGGTCACTGGACGCACAACTTCCCCAAGTACCTGGAGGACAAGAAAGCTGGCAAGATAGTCGCCAAAGAGCAAGGTATATTCGATATAAATGTTATAGATGTGTACCTTACATCCGCCCGTAGCAACACTTGGGTATTTGAAACTGGTTATGTTGCTCATATTTGTAACTCTCAGGAGGAGTTGTGGAATAAGAGGCGTCTGGCTAAGGATGAGGTGACGATGCGCGTCGGCAATGGATCGAGAGTCGACGTGGTGGCTGTCGGCACACTCCCTCTACATCTACCATCGGATTAGTTTCGGTTTTAAATAAGTGTTATTTTATACCGTCCTTGAGTGTAAACATTATCAGTGGGTCTTGCTTGTTACAAGACGGTTATTCATTTAAATCAGTATCAAGTGGTTGTGCTATTTTGATGAATGATATCTTTTATGTTGATGCTCCCGACAGTAATGGTTTATTCTTGTTGAATCTCGATCGTAGTACTCACATCCATAACATAGATGGCAAAAGGATTAAGTGTAGTGATGATACCGCCATGTATATGTGGGATTGCCGTCTCGGTCATACTGGTGTAAAGCGCATGAAGAAACTCCATGCAGATGGACTTTTGGACTCGTTGGATTTTGGATCCCTCGATACGTGCGAACCGTGCCTTATGGACAAAAGGTCGACACGCATTGGTTATCGTTACTTCGTCACCTTCACCGATGACTTGAGTAGATACGGTTATATCTATTTGATGAAACACAAGTCTGAAACATTTCGAAAGTTCTAAGAATTTCAAAGTGAAGTTGAAACTCAGCTTAACAAGAAAATCAAGCACCTTCGATCCGATCGTGGTGGCGAGTATTTGAGTTTTGAGTTTGGCACACATCTGAAGGCATGTGGCATCGTGCCGCAACTTACGCCTGCCGGAACACCGCAACGTAACGGCGTGTCCGAGCGACGTAATCGTACTCTATTGGATAGCGTCGGGTCTATGATGTCCCTTACCGATTTGCCCGTATCCTTCTAGGGTTATGCGTTAGAAACATCCGCATTCATTTTAAATAGGGCTCCGTCCCAATCCGTATAAACGACACTGTATGAGTTATGGTATGTCAAGAAGCCTAAGTTATCGTTTCTGAAGGTCTGGGGTTCTAAGGCATATGTTAAGAAACTACAGCCCGACAAACTCGAACCGAAGTCGGAGAAAGTCGTCTTTGTAGGATATCCGCGGTAAACCGTTGGATACACCTTCTACAACCAACCTGAGTGCAAATCGTTTTTCACGAAGACCGGTACCTTTCATGAGAAACAGTTTCTCACGAAAGGAGTAAGTGGGAGGAAGCTAGACCTCGACGAGATCGTTGATCCTGAACTCGAAATTCTGAGTGACGCAAGAAAAATTGTTCCGGAAACATCCTCCACAGATGAAGTGGGAGAAACTGTCGAGGAAAGTATTCTACCTCGTAGGTCTGGTAGATCTCGTATCGCACCAGAATGGTATGGCAATCTGGTTTGCACCGTCATGTTAATTGAACAGGACGAACCTACGAACTACAAGGAGGCAATGGAGAGTCTAGAGTCCGAGAAATGGCTAAAAGCCATGAAATCCGAAATAGGATCCATGTATGATAACAAAGTGTGGACTTTGATGGAGATTCCCGAAGGGCGCAAGGCCGTCGAGAATAAATTGATCTTTAAGAAGAAGACTGATGCTGACGGTTATGTGACCGTCTATAAAGCTCGGCTTGTCGCAAAAGGTTTCCGACAAGTTCATGGGATTGACTACGATGAAACTTTTTCACCGGTAGCGATGCTAAAGTCTATTCGGATTTTGTTAGCAGTTGCTGCATATTACGATTATGAAATATGGCAGATGGATGTCAAAACAACGTTACTAAATGGTAACACTGAGGAAGAGTTGTATATGGTACAACTGGAAGGTTTTGTCGATCCAAAAAATGCTAACAAGGTATGCGAGCTTCAACGCTCCATCTATGGATTGAAGCAAGCATCTCGGAGCTGGAATCTTCGCTTTGATGAGGTGATCAAAGGTTTTGAATTTGTCCAAAATTTGGAAGAGACCTGCATTTACAAGAAAATGAGAGGGAGCTCGGTTGTGTTCTTAGCACTATATGTAGATGATATATTGCTGATTCGGAATGATGTGGAACTTCTGAATAGCGTGAAGAATTATTTAAACAGTAAATTTTCCATGAAGGACTTAGGAGAAGTTGCATACGTCTTAGGCATTAAAATCTATCGTGATAGATCAAGACGTGTATTAGCCTTGAGTCAGAGTACATATCTTGATAAGATGCTGAAGCGTTTCGGTATGGAGACGGCAAAGAAGGGTTCTCTGCTTGTTATCAAGAATAAAACATTGCGAAAGGCACAGTGTCCGGTAACGGAACAGGGTAAGGCCGAAATGACTAAACATCCTTATGCTTCAGCCATAGGATCGATTATGTATGCAATGTTGAGTACTCGACCTGATGTAGCATTGGCTCTTAGTTTGACGAGCCGTTTCCAGAGTAATCCAGGAATGGAACATTGGATTGCTGTTAGGAGCATTCTTAAGTATCTCAAGAAGACAAAGGAAAAGGTCCTTGTCTATGGTGGTTGTGATGAAGAACTTGGCGTAACGGGTTACATTGATGCAAGTTTCTGCTCAGACCCCGATGACTCTAAGTCACAGACAGGTTATGTGTTCAAGGTGAATGGAGGCGCCGTGTGCTAGAGAAGTGGGAAGCAACCCATCGTCACGCAATCTAAAATGGAGTCGGTGTACATAGCCGATTGCGAAGCCGCGAATGAAGTTGTGTGGCTAAGAAAGTTCATCATTGAACTTGGAGTGTTCCCAGGTGCACAAGACCCCGTGATTCACTTATGTGACAATATGGGTGCTATTGCTAACGCGAAGGAACCAATGTCTCACTCCACCGCCAAACCCATTCTCCGACGCTTCCATGTGATACGACAGTACGTACAAGGAGGCGATGTGAAGATTTGCATAGTGCACACGGATCTGAATGTGGCAGATCCCCTGACGAAGCCTCTTCCGCTTGGCAAGCATGAGAAACACCAAGAAGATATGGGTGTTAAGCTTTTACCAAGTTGTAATCTAGATTAATTTGTACTCTACTGCAAGTAGGAGACTGAAGAAGATATGCCCTAGAGGCAACTAATAAAGTGTATTTCTTTATCATATCTCGATTGTTCATAATACGTTTTGTGTCAAGCGTCCCTAGTAGCCTCTACTGAGACTAGTTTTGTTGCGCGATTGATGATCGAGGTTTTCCGATCATGGGGCATGGCGCCAGTCGGCAATGAAGTCATGTCATTGGTAGAACGATGTGATGGACATACCCATATTTGTAGGACGTAGTCATTACGCATTCGACCGTGAGATCAATTCTTATTGTTATCCCTGGAAGATACGTTGATCGCACCAAACGTCATATCTTATAGTGTGACAATGATAGGTGATACTTTTGGGTATCGGAAGGGGGTAGTTGAGATGAGGGGTTAAGAGGGGGATTTGTCAGTCCGTATAGTCGGATAGATACTCTATGGCCCACTCGTTGATATTATGTCTAATGAGCTTGCAAGCATGTGACTAGGTCACGGAGACATGAAATCATAGACGAGTAGAAGATATCGATGTCGGTAACGAGGTCATCTAGGTATGGAGATATCTAAGAACGATGCTCGGACACGCTAAGTATCGCTATGACAAAAGGTTTAAGACTTAACGTTCAGGTTTGATATATGAGATTCATTCGTTATATCACAGATTAATTCATGGGGTCCAGGCCTACGAGTTATTCATTAATCGGAGAGGAGTCTCTATCATGCCTGTTATTATATCGAACCGCTAGGGTAACACACTTAAGGGGTTTCAACAAGACAACCGGAAAGGAAAGAGATCACCGGGAACGTCCTGGAAATGGTCTGATGGAGATCGGGCAGCGACGAAATAGTTTTCGGAGCTAGAATAAATTATATATAATATGTTTGATATTAATTAATGTAATTAATGTTTAAATATGATTTTATATATTAATTTCGAATTTATTTAGGCTGATTCTTTCCTAAATGGGCCTTCTGATGGAAAGAAGGACCATGGGGGGAAATCCCCAAGGGAATTCGGTGGGGAGCCTTGGCCGGCCTAGGTGTGCCAGATGGGGCCCACCAGGGCAGGCGCACCTCCTTGTGCTGCATCAGGCATGTGGGAATTGTCCCACATTGCCTGGCTGGCAAGATTGGCTCCCCCCGGGAGCCTATATAAGAAGGGGCACCCCTGGCCTTTTAATTCACCAATTAATTCCCTAATTCTCTCTGGATTTCGTGTTTCCCTTTGTTGGAGTTGCACCGAGAAGAGAGGGGGTCTCTCCACCATAGCCCGATGCCGCGCCGCAGGTGTTCCGGTCCAAGTCTTCCGCTGCTCGTCCTGGACTAGAGCTTCGATGGTCGTCGTCTCCACCATACGTGTGTAACGCCCTGTGAGGTGTTGCGCTAGCGGTGCTGGGAGGTCTACTTCCACTACACGACCTTGAGGTCGTCTTCGTCGGTCTTCATAGTCAATGTTTGTGCGGGAACGTAATCCCGCTTTCGGTCTACAAGGGTATGTATTCCGATCTCCGTTGTACTTCTATATCCACATAGTAAATATCTTGGCTAGTTTAAGGATATCTTTGCTAGGATTTTTTTTTGTTTTCTGCCTGCGATCCCCTTGAACATTGAACTTGTGGAATTAATCAATTTGAAGATGAATATTGTATCCATCATAGGAATGAAAATACTAGAGGTTTGTATAAAGTTTTAAGAGATCTTGGTAAAACAATCTGTGCCACCTATCCTTTTATTTGTGAACTTTGCTATGAAAAGGGACATTTCGAATTTCAATGCTCAAGTTCTCATAAAGATATTGCAGGAAACTTTTGTGATAACATGAAAAAACCCCAATCAATAGGATGAACTTACATTATTTTTGGGGTGTGAAGAGATATCAAGATAACCTTCTTTGTTAAATATGAGTGATATTTATATGAATGATTTGTTGCATGGATGTTATCTCTATTGTGTTAATAATTGCCATGCTAACACCTACATACAAAATATTATAAAGGATGAGACTTCACCAAAGTATGACAAGACTAATCTGTGTTTTCATCTTATTAAAGAAAGAGAGGAATGCTCCCAAGTTTCTTCCACTGTCTCTAATAGTAAACCAGGTTATGTGGAGAAGCTTCCTTTCAAGCCTCCCTCCAGAAGAGGAAAAGAAGAAGAAAAATGGAAAGAAGAAGAAGAACATGAGTAAAAGGAGAGAGGAAACGGTATCTTCTCCCAAACTATTTATACTATTAATTATATGCCTATGCCTATGCTTGTTATTTATACTTATAATTCTGAATTCGATGATTCTGAACTTGATGATGTGCCTATGCCTGTTATTTATATTAGTGATCATGGTTGGGATAAGCACACTTCTTTTGATATTGAAGATCTTTGGCATAATAATTCTGAAATTGATGATGTTAATAATTGCTGCACTATTAATACTATCCATGTCCTTCCCATGATGATATAGAGAGCTCTAAGCTCGAGGATGAGGTGTTTGAAAATCCTTTTGCTACTAACAATTGTATAGTTGATACATCCCCCTCTAGTAAAAATGATTACATGTTTGCAAATGAACACACTTTAGAGGATAATTATTCTATTGCTTATGATGATTCTATGCCTCCGGACTTTGATAATTATAAAGAATCCTATGACATGGGTTATAATTACAATTATCCTTTTGAAACTTGTCATAATTATAGAGGAGTCACTCAAACCAATCCTTTTAATATGCAACTTGTCTATCATGTTCAAGTTCTTTATGATGATCCTACTCCCCTTGTTATTAATGAGAAGAACTTTTCTTATGAGGGAGATAATGATACTTTTATGCATATGGATCATGATAAGAATGTTTCATGTGATGGTTATATTGTGGATTTTATCAATGATGGTACTGAAAGTTATTATGAGAGACGAAAACACGGTTGTAAAAGTTTTCAAGTTACTAAAACATCTCTCTTTATGTTGAAAGATTTGAAGTTGCATTTGTTTCATGTTGCTATGATAGTTGTTTTATGTTCAATAATTTATCCTATTACAAGATTCCTTTGCATAGGAAGTGAGTTAGACTTAAATGTGTTTGATGTTTACCTCTTGATGCTCTCCTATGTTTTTCAACTCTCATTTTTATGAGAGCATCATAGAATCTCTGTGCCTAGCTGAAAGGCGTTAAAAAAAGCGCTTATGGGAGACAACCCACTTTTATTTTCTGTTATTTTATTTTGCTTGTGTCAAGGACTTGTCCTACCTCTGTAGCAATTCCTTTATATCTTTATTTTATTGCAATGTTGTGTCAAGATAAGCCTCTAGTTGAAAGTTGATGCTAAATTTCAATTTCTGCGCATAAACAGATTTCTGCTGGTCACCGTTAAATTCATAACTATTCACTGAAACGTCAGAAAAATCTGCAATTTTTTGTGCATAATCCACAGATGTATACGCAACGTTCATTAGCTTTGGGTTTTGTGATCTGAGCAAGTTAAGAACCTTGAACAAATTCGTCTTTACGGACTATTCTATTTTTGACAGATTCTGCCATTTATTTTGCAATGCCTCTTTTGCTATTTTTATTGGATCTTTTTAACCTATTAAGTATCAGTGGCTGTAGCTAATGTCCAGTAGCATTGGTGGAAATTGTGTTCCTATAGAATATCATATTTTTTTTTCACTAACCCTCTAATGAAGTTACTCAAGCTTGGTGTGGAGGAAGTTTTCAAGGATCAAGAGAGAATGATGATATAATGTGATCAAGAGGATAGAACGCCAAAGATTGGTGATGCCCCGGTGGTTCACCCCAATATATTTCAAGAAGACTCAAGCGTCAAAGCTTGGGGATGCCCAAGGCATCCCCTTCTTCATCAACTAGCTATCAGGTCCTTTCTAGTGAAACTTCCTTTCTAGTGAAACTATATTTAATTCCGTCACATCTTATGTGCTTTTCTTGAAGCGTATGTTTGTTTTATATTTTTTTATTTTCATTCTCTGAATAAAATGGATCCTAGCATTCTTTTGTGTGGGAGAGAGACACGATCCGCTTTTTCTTATGAATACTCGTATTTTTCACTTATATTTATTGAGTATTCTTTTCATGTTATTGTTTGCTTTCTAGCTCTTGTTTTTCATGCATATCTTGCTAGAGTTGTTAGCTTTATTATCTTATACTCTCATATCTCATTGTTTAATTACTTGGAGAGTTAATCTTTTAAATAAGTTGATTGGTGTTTGGTTGAGAATAGAAAATGATAAATGTGGTAGATGGTATAAATAAATGATACATAATCTTGTAGATCATTAAATTGTGTCACTTGAATCATTGATGTTGTTTTGAGATATTAATTTTCTTAATGGTAAACATGATGGTCTAGTAAAGTGGAATGATTAATGGTTGGTCTAGAAAAACCTGAAGCTGTGCCACACTTAAATTTCCAGTTGATTCCATAATGGTATATGACTTCTTTTTGTCTAAGGCTACCGTAATGACTTTATATTATGCGCTACGGTCGTGGAAGCCAACGGTGACTTTGTCATTCGCCACGATCCCTCTAGGAGTAATTTTCATTATGCCATGTAAGATCATATTTTTATTTGGAATCTTTTTACTTGTTAGTTCTAAAACTGCGGTTTTCATGGCACTTCCACCACCATATTGCTAGCTCTTCGGTACTTTGAACTTCCCTTTCTCACATTGAGAGGTGGTGCATTTTTCGCGGGTACATCCAAGTGGGAGATCTTCATATTGTTCTCCTACACGTAAGCCAAATATCTTTCTCAAAACATCCACCATACCTACCTACTACAACATTTTCATAGCTGTTCCGAGATATATTGCCATGCAACATCCATTTTATATTACATGACTTGTTGTCATTCATTACTTATATATTTCTTTGCATGATTCTTTGAAGCTGATGTGTAGTTTTACCCATGTTACGCTAGATCATTGCATAACCTGCTACACTGGCAGAGACACCGTTGTCATATGCATTCAATGTCACATTCATATTAGTTACTTGTATCACCAGTATGTTTTCATATCATCATTAGTGTGTTTTCATATATCATATATCATATTAGGATGCTTGCCACTAAAAGTGAAAAGAGCCATGGAGGCCATCGAAAAGAGAAACAGAAAAAGAAAAAAATATAGAAAAAAGAGAAAAAGAAAAAGAAATAAAAAAAGGGGGCAGCATTACTATTTTTTATCACACACTTGTGCTCATGTTATAGCACCATATCATTTATAGTCATCACTTCTGCTCATGTTTTAGCACCATATTATTTGTGATCATCATTTGTGCTCATGTTTACCACTTTTACTCCATATGAGAGAGTTTTCATGTCTTAGTTGCATAACTATGTGGGGAACTTTACACTATAGAACTTGGTTTGTATATTACAATGATGAGCCTCCTCAAAAGTGCTCTAGGTCTTCGTGAGCAAGCAAGTTGGATGCACCCCCACTAGTTTGATTGGAGAGCTTTCATACACTTATAGCTCTATGTGCATCGTTGTGTGGCAATCACTACTTCTTGCATAGCTTCGATTGTAAGACTTTCTTTTGTCTAACGATCACTTACAGCTTTGTGAGTCTTTCTTCCGTTGGCCTTCCAAACCCCGTTAACATTCTCTTAGCCAAAACATCCTAGTGCCAGGAACCAACGCTGAACGCTTGCTTGTTCCTTTTGAACAAATAAAGTATTGATCTTCTACGTGCATATTCATATTGATTGACTTGATCCTTTCACAAAGTTGTCATGTTTGTTGGAAGCATTAGATCATTATATTGTTATTCTTGAAGCTTAAATCATCTTTAATATCTACTATGCACAGTTGATTGTTCTTTAGTACTGATTCATTGAAAGTTTTACTTTGTTCTTCCTACTTGTTTATTCATTACTCATTTGATATCAATATAAACTACAACTCATATTCATTTGATCTCAATTTACATGCATTACATTATTATATGATCAATATTGTGTCACGGTATTTACAATCAAAAATTATTTTGTTATCATTTACCTACTCGAGGACGAGCAGGAATTAAGCTCGGGGATGTTGATACGTCCAAAACGTATCTATAATTTTTGATTGTTTCATGCCATTTTATGCTTTTAGCATTTGTTTTTATATAAAGTTTATGATTTATTTGGATTAACCTACTAATAGTTGCAAAAGTGCACAATGTTCTTGTTTTATTCTTTGATGTGTAGAAATTATCAAGAATACAAGAGGAAACCTTGTTTCACTCGAATTAGGACTTTCCTGAAATTTGTCTGATAAATTTTTATAGAGATCGTCAGTTTGACCACCGAAGATAACGCCAAATAAAAATAGAGAGTTGTTGCAAATTTCCATGCGCAAATTTTAATCCCGAAAAGAGCCCAATCTGAGTCCGGATTCTCCAGATATGCCCGTTTTCGTGAGTCCCAAGAGGGACTGACGGAAATCCAAGAGTCCATATAAGAGAAGGAACCCTAGGTCATGAAAAACTTCCAAGACCACGAATGTTCCTCCTCCCAGGCGGTCGTATTGAGGAGGAGAACCTCCTCCACACAATCCTCATCACCAAGGGTGGCCGTGGACGCAAAGGGCCGCCGCTGCCGCATCAAGGGCTGCCGCCGCCTCCAAAGCGTCGCCAAGGGCAGCCGCCGGCGCCCCTCATCGCGTCGTGGCTACCAAGGGCCGCCGTCTCCACTCCAGACTGCACCTCTCCATCAAGATCCTCATCACCATGACCATGCATGAGTAGTTCTCCCTCGAGGATGCGGGATCTACGGTAGCCATATGGTCTATATCTCTCTCCCATGATGTGATCTTTTATGTGATCATGAGCTTTGTAATCTAGTTGAATATGTGATGCTACTCTTTATATATTATGCACTCTAGAGGTTACTTTAATATGAACTCCAGGGTTATTCACGTGTGTAACGGTGACAGTGTGTGCACCGTGTGTGATTCTCCTTATGACATTGTTGGTGTTAGTTTACTCTTGACTTTGAGGGTGCTCTTGTAGCTCTACACAATGAATGGTGTTTGTTATCCAACATGAGAGTGTCTGAGAGTAGTATTTATTTATTTAACTTTGATGTCATTGTTGAGAATGTCCACTGGTGATAGTAGGATCCATGGGCCTTGTTTCTAAGCATTGAAACACCGTTTCCAACAAGTTCTGCTACATGTTTGCTTGCTGGCATTTTAATTACAGATTGCAATTACTACTTATAATCATCCATATTACTTGTATTTCACTATCTCTTCGCATAACTAGTGCACCTATACATCTGACAAGTGTATTGGGTGTGTTGGGGACACAAGAGACTTCTGGTATCTTAAGTGCAGGGTTTCTTGAGAGGAATATCTTTGAGCTCTACTTCTCTGAGTTCGATATACCTTGGGTGATCCACTTAAGGGAAACTTGGTGCTGTCCTACAAACCTCTGCTCTTGTAGGCCCAACACTGTCTACAAGAATAGAAGCGTGCGTAGATCTCAAGGCCCACTCGGCCGCCTCCTCGCGACCCCCTCGCGGCTCAAGACCCCTCAGACCTAAAAACGCTGGGGGATATCCACTTTTCTAGAGAACACCACCGCATGCCGCTGCCATCGCGAACCCTAGTTCGGGGACCAGAAGACTCTGTTCCGGCACCCTGCCGGGACGGGGATCTAAGGGGATCATCGCCATCGTCATCTCCACTGCCTCTCCGTCAACCATCCATGTTTCCCCCATCCATGAGTGAGTAATTCACCGCTGTAGGCTTGAGGGGATGGTAGGGATTGGATGAGATCACTCATGTAATAGCTGTAAGATTGTTAGGGCATGGTGCCTAGTATCCGTTATCGGTGTTTTACGTCATTGTTGCAACTTGTTATGCTTAATTCTTGACACTAGGGCCTGAGTGCCACGATTTCAGATCTGAACTTGTTATTGAATCATGATGATAATTAATGTTTTGGATCTTATCTATGAGTTGTATACACACGTTATTGTCGGAACCGATGGCCCCAAAATGACAGCAATTGGGATAACCGGAGGGAATGGCTATGATGTGAGGATCACATGAATTCACGGAGTGTTAATGCTTTGCTCTGGTACTTTATTAAAAGGAGTACCTTAATTGGCAGTAGTTTCCCTTGAGGCCCCTCTGCAAACGGGCTGGCAGGATAAAAAATGATGTGCAAGTTTCTCATTGCGAGCACGCACAACTAAATTGGAATACATGCTTATGATTAGTTTATACTTGGATGCTTAATATTATTTATCTGCAAATACCTATGCTATGTTATTACATGAATTATCTTATCCATGCAACGCCCGTACATCCGTCTCTATGCCTACCGTATTTTAATCCTGCTGTCTACTTCAATCAAAATCGTGGTCTTAATTCTCCTGCTACTGTTATTTCACTGCTGTCTCTACTATAAAACTGTTGCTACTAATAATCTTCCTCGAGCAAGTCTATTCACAGGTGCAGCTGATCTGAAAAATCATCTATTAAAGCTTATAAATATTATTTGGCTCCCCTTGTGTCGAATCAATAAATTTGGGTTTTAATTCTCTCAAAGACTGTTGCGATCCCCTATATTTTTGGGTCATCAAGACTATTTTCTGGCGCCGTTGCTGGGGAGCATAGCTTTATTTGTAAGCCCACCTGAGTGTGATATTGTTTGCTGGAATTTATTCATCATGGGAAGAAATACTGATAAGAAGTTTCCCATCGTGTTATCCACTACAAGGAAAGGTACAACTCTGAACTCTGCTGCTGCGCTTGATTCTCCGTCTGTGTTGAGTAAGTTTGTTACACCCCCACAAAATGCAAGTACAGTTACTACTGTTGAACTTAACTGGTTCATTAGGTCCCTTTTTAGATACTATTATTGCTAAATCTACACAAATTGAAAATGCTGAAATTCCTAATGAAAATGCTGAAACACCTGTTAATGCACCTGAATTTACTCGTGATATTTATGATGAGTGTGATGATATGTCTGTGGATCTTGATGATGCTCTTGTTGAAGAAATTAATGCTATGAAAGATGTTAGTGATATGAAAAAACTTGCTGAAAAACGTGTTGTTAAATATAATTTATCTCCTGATGCTAAATTTGCTACATCTCCTATAAACATAAAAGATAAAGATTATGATTTCTCTTTTGATTTGGCTCATATAGCTATAGTTGAAAGAGAACCTTTCTGTGGAACTAAAAATGAAAGTGTTGTAGAACACATGAATGTATTGTCTGATTTAAGTGGAATATTTGCTGAGGACATTAAAGTACGCACTTACTTTGTTGCTAAAATATTTCTTTTCTCATTAAAAGGAGAAGCTAAAACTTGGCATAATAATTTATCTCCTCGCCCCGTCAAGCAAAAGGCAAGGAAGCAAGCCCCCGAGAAGCAAGCATTCATCGTTAAAGAAGTCGAGAAGCTCAAAGCGGCAATGTTGTCGGCCCAGTGAGGACCAGGGTGTGCAGAGCCCACTCTCCACAGGCCTCGCACGCGACATATTCGACAAAACGACTAAGGACCAAGCCACCGCTTGGAGAGACCCTCGAGAGGCCACCCCTCTTGAGGGCCTGAAGGGGAAGCTAGGGACTGAAGAGGACCCTACGCTTCAAGAGACTCCCCAAGGTTCAACACGCCTTAAGAGAAGTCAACAGAAACCTCTCCACAGGCTAGCCCGGCCCTGTGGAGACACTTTGGGGCTAAACGAGCGCTGCAGGGCGCACATGGCGTCTGCAGCAGCCGCAGAGTGACGCGAGCACCCCAGTTGCCATTCTGGTGATAAAGGAGTCAACAAAGCTGCACCTCCCGCGCCAGGACAGCCAGGACTTTCCTCTTTGGTGATAAAGCGACTGGACGGCGCAACGCTACAAGAAGATCGTCATCATGGGCTCCACCATGACCCCTGCAACGCCTGCGAGCCGTCCTGCGCAGTCTGTAGCTTGTCGGCCACCGCGCCCAACTTTAGCACGGATGGACCGCGTCCATGGACGTTTCGGCGACGGTGGACGACCTCTCCTTCGCGCCACTGCCCAGTGGGAGCCCACCTTCGACGTACATCACAAGGAAGAGGCCCAAGGCGCCTATAAAAGGAGCGAGAGCTCCACCGTAGCAAAGGATCGGCTAGTTGCTTTCTGAACCCTTGGAACCCTAGCCAAGCGAGTAGGATAGCCAACTGCTGGAGGAGGAAGACGACCATTGTGTCCCCCTCCAAGCACCAAACTGCCTCAAGAGAGTCCTCAGCAAGCTCATTGTATTGTAATCTCTGCAGTGCAATACAGACAAGCAGGAGTGGCGGTGTTACCTCCTCCTGAGGGCCGTGAACCTGGGTACGGGCCGGTGTTCATCTATGTCATGATTGTCCCTCTCCAGGCCCCGCGAGCACCGTCGTCGTGCCTCTCGAGGGTTGTTTGAACTCCGTATTCAACCCCCCTTTGAACTACTCTTTAGGGTGTGACTATCCCTTTTACGTGGGAGTCACTATCCGAAAAATGTTGTCCGCGAAGTCGTGCACCCCACTTGGCTCTCCAAAGCCCGCCGTAGGAGGCCGCCTCTGCATCGATTACATTGATGTCAACAAGGCATGCCCCAAGGACACATACCCCATGCCAAGGATCGACCAGATCGTGGACTCCACAACAGGCTATGACCTCCTCTGTTTCCATGACGCCTTCTCTGGTTATCACCAGATCAAGATGGCTAAAGAGGATGAGGAGAAGACAACATTTCTCACCCCTTGTGGTGTGTACAGTTATGTCTGCATGCCCTTCGGCTTGAAGAACGCTGGCGCCACCTTCCAGAGGCTCATGAGGATAGCTTGTAGGAAGCAAATGGGTAGACAAATCCCACTTCTTGATCCATGAGCCTCAACTAATACTTTCGGAATACCCAACGCCACCTTTATAGTCACCCTGTTACGGTGTGACATATGATGTCATCAAAGCATTCTTCCGGTGTTAGTGATTGGCATGATCTCATGGTCGATTAGGGTTACTTCGTATGCTCAGTACAACAATATAAACTTAATGACTTGATTGTATTGCTATACTTAATTTGGGTGTGTTAATCATATCATTCTCCTAATGACGTGATCCCGTTATTAACAACATCCAATTTCATGATCAGGAAACCTTGATCATCAGTTAATCAACAAGCTAGTTAAACGAGAGGCGTTACTAGGAACTCTAATTTGTTCATTAGTCACACATGTATTAATGTTTACGATTAATACAATTCTAGCATCAGAAATAAACATTTATCATAAACATGGAATAAGATAATAACCACTTTATTATTGCCTCTCTGGCATATTCCTTTCAAGGAAACCTTTGCCAGCCTACGCAAGGTGAACATCAAGCTCAACCACGTCAAATGCGTCTTTGGAGTGCCTTCAGGCAAATTGCTTGGATTCCCCTTGTCCCACCACGGCATAGAGGCAAACCCTGACAAGATCAAGGCTATAGAGGAAATGCAGCCTCCTCGCCGGCTCAAGGACATGCAACGCATAGCAGGCTACATAGCCAGCTTGGGCCGCTTTATCTCCAAGTTTGGCGAGAGAGCCCTGCCATTCTTCAAGATCATGAAGAGATCTGGCACCTTCAAGTGGATGCCTGAAGCGGAAAAAGCCTTTGAGGATTTGAAGAGGTACTTGGCCAACCCACCAGTCATTGTTGCCCCAAGGACAGGCGAACATATGAAGCTGTATCTCTCAGCCACTCCTCAGACCACCAACGTCGTCCTAGTGGTAGAAAGAGAAGAGCCAGGCCTCCCAAAGAAAAGTGCAACCACTCCAAGGCAAAAGCCGCCTGACGAAGAGCTCGACAAAGGGACAGACTCCACAAGCCCACCGCCAGGCCCAGAGCCACAAGCTGAGTCTGCCCCAAACACAACCACGGATTCAAATGTACCAATTCATCAACAATAACTTATATAGATAGACTGATCATAATGTAACAATTCATCGGATCCCAAGAAACACAACACGGATTACATCATATGGATCTCAATCATGTAAGGCAGCTCATAAGAACATTGTATTGGAGTACATGGGAGAGAGAGTACCAACTAGCTACAGCCGAGAACCCATAGTCCATGGGGGAACTACTCACAAACCATCATGGAGTCAAAGTGGAGGCGGTGGAGTCGATGGAGATGGCTCCGGGGGTCGATCCCCGTCCCGGTAGGGTGCCGGAACAGGAACTTCTGACCCCGAAACTTGTCGGCGATGGCGGCGGCGCTCTGGACCCGTGGAGGAAAAAGTGTCTAATCGTGAAGCGTTTTTAGGTCAGAGGCATATTTATGGGCGAAAGACCTAGGTCAGTGGGCGCCCGAGGGCGCCACATCACCTCCTGGCGCGGCCAGGATGGGGCCCGCGCCAGCAGGTGGTGTGGGCTCCTCGTGGCCCCTCTTCGTCTCGTCTTCGGTTCCTTGCGACGCAAATATTCCAAAAATATTTCCTGGTTGATTTATTTCCAATTTGGCGGATATTTCCTTAAGTACTTTTCTGAAACCAAAAACAACAGAAAACATGGAACTGGCACTGTGGCATCTAGTTAATAGGTTAGTCCCAGAAAATGCATAAAACTATATAAAATGCATATAAAACATGTAATAACATGGTATAACATATCATGGAACATAAGAAATTATGTATACGTTGGAGACGTATTAACATCCCCAAACTTAGTTCTACTCGTCCTGAGTAGGCAAGAACGATAAAAAGAATAATTTCTGAAGTGACATGCTTTAACACAATCTTTATCATATAATATTGTAAGGCTCATGTTATGAATGAAATGACTCAAGGCAATGATCTATAGTTTGCTAACAAATAGACAAGGAGTAAACAACTCCATCATATAAGTAAAAACTCTTCATGAATAGTACTTTCAAACAAGCATCAATAAGATTTGCATAAGAGTTAACTCATAAAGTAATATTATCTAAGTAAAAGTGCATTGAAGCAACACAAAGGAAGATATAAGTTTCAGCATTGGCTTTCAACTTTGAACATGTATATCATATAGATAGCTGTCAACACAAAGAAATATAACAAGTGCAATAAGTAGGCATATAAGAACTGTTGTACACAATTGACACAAGTGTTTGCTTCGGAGATAGAAAGAAGTAGGTAAACTGACTCAACATAAAGTACAAGATAGGCCCTTCACAGAGGGAAGCAGGGACATAAGCATGTGCTAGAGCTTCTTAGTTTTATAGGTTTTTCAAATCATATAGTGAGCATCAAAGTAAGTTTTGAGCAGTGTTTGTCGTTGTCAACGAATGGTAATGGGCACTCTAGCCCCCTTGTCAACCATACTTTCAAGAGCGGCTCCCATGAAGGACGTTATTTCTACCCAAGGGCAGATCATCCCTCTTTTCTCTTTTGTTTACACATGTAGTTTAGAACTAGTATCGTTGCTTGGCTGATTAGATCAGGGCAAAATGTGAAGAGAATGCAGCGCTTAAAGTTGTAATTAACTGGGACTGGGCACCCCTTTTGCTAGCTCTTTTTGCAAAATTAATGGATAAGCGGTGTATATGCGACTAGTCCGGTTGGTGAAAGTTTGTCTAAAAGTAAACGACAAGGTTGATATCCGTAACACCACATGCTTCCTCATGAGCTAATAAACATTGACACAAATAAGGGATAATAAGTTTTTGAATAAAAGGTAGCACACGAAGTATTTGCTTGGAATGGCAGGAAATACCATGTAGTAGGTAGGTATGGTGGACACAAATGGCAAAGGTTTTGGCTCAAGGTTTTGGATGCACGAGAAGTATTCCTCTCAGTACAAGGCATGGCTAGCAAGGTTGTTTGAAGCAAACACAAGTATAAACTATGACAACAAGCCATATATACAAAACATATTGTAAGCATTATAAAACTCTACATTGTCTCCCTTGTTGCTCAAACACTTTACCTAGAAAATATCTAGACCTTAGAGATACCAAACATGCAAACCAAATTTCAATAAGTTTTATGGTAGTTATCCACTAATAGGTTTTAACTACATAATGCAAAAGCTTAAACATGATCTACTTGAGAGCTCAAAACAATTGCCAAGCATCACAAAAAATTCAAGACAATGATCTACAAGAACATGTATATCTTTTCATTATACCATCTACCACATTTAGCATTTTCTGTTTCCAACCAAACACACATAAAATCTCCAAGTATTACATAATGAGATATGAGAGTATAATATATGAGAACTAACAGCTCTGAACAAGAGTTGCATGAAAAACAAGAAATGAAAGTATTGCAGTAGCTAGAGAAGAATACTCAACAAATATAAGTGAAGAATATGAGTATTCATAAGAAAAAGCGGAGTGTGTCTCTTTCCTAAACAAGAATGCTAGGATCCAATTTATTCATAGAAAAAAATAACAAAACCAGAAATAAAAACAAACAGACACTCCAAGTAAAGCACATAAGATGTGACGGAATTAAAATATAGTTTCACTAGAGATGACCTGATAAGTTGTTGATGAAGAAAGGGATGCCTTGGGCATCCCCAAGCTTTGACGCTTGAGTCTTCTTGAAATATGCTTGGGTGACCCACGGGGGGATCCCCAAGCTTAGGCTCTTTCATCTTCTTGATCACATCATATCATCCTTCTCTTTTGATCCTTGAAAATTTCCTTCACCAAACTTCTCATAAACTTCATTAGAGGGGTTAGTATTCAAAAACATTAGTTCACTTTGGTACTGTTGTGACACAATTCAAAAAATCAATAAAACATTATCTACAACCCTTTATGATAGAGAACCTTGCTTAAAGTCCACAAAAGATAATGCAAAAAAGAGAGACAGAATCTGCCAAAACAGAACAACAAGTAAAGATGAATTTTTTCGAGGCAGTAAACTTGCTCACATCAGAAAACTCAAAACTAATGAAAGTTGCGTACATATCGGAGGATCAAGCACAAAAATCCCAGGTCATTTCAATTTTTCTGTATTTAGTTAAGAACTTAACGGTGATTAGCAGAAAAACTGTTCCTGCGCAGAAATCCATATCTAGTATGAACTTCCAACTAGACACTTTACTTGGCACAACTATGCAATAAAATAAAGATACAAAGGAGTTGTTACATAGGTAAGCATGCTCCTTGACTCAAATAAGAAAAATAACAGAAATAAAATATGGGTTGTCTCCCACAAGCGCTTTTCTTTAATGCCTTTTAGCTAGGCTTGATAATTTTAATGATGCTCTCATGAAAATAGAAAATGAAGAAAAAAGGAGCATGAAGAAGAAAATACAAAACACATTTAAGTCTAACTCACTTCCTATGCGTAGGAAGCTTGTACACAAATAAATTCAGAACGAACAAAGCTACAAGCATAGGAAGATAAAACAAGAGTAACTTCGAAATTTTCAGCATATAGAGAGGTGTTTTAATACCATGAAAAATTCTAGAACAATATTTTCCTCTCTCATAATAATTTTCAGTAGCATCATGAATAAATTCAACAACATAACCATCACATAAAGCATGCTTTTCATGATCTACAAACACATAATTTTTATCAAGCTCCATAATAGTGGGAATTAAACTTTTAAACCCACTTGTAACAATTTTATAACAAGATGATTGATCATTCTCAAGAGATATGAGACTCTCATATAAAGTCATGACCTCTCCAATCCCATTTTCAATAGTAGTACAATTAATATTATCAAGTAACATAGGACCATCATCTAGAGATTTATCATAAACATTTTCTGAGCACACTTCTTTAGTAACATGCATTTCGAAATTAGGCATAAATAAAGGATTTTCATAAGATTTATCAAAATAGCATGGATTATCATATATAACAGTAGCATAATTGTTTTCACAAGTTTTACTCATAGGAAATATTTCAAGAGAATCCACAGGAACATAACATTCATCATCCTTTGGTAAGCATGGGGGACAATCAAATAGTGTAAGGGATGAAGAGTTACTCTTATTAGAAGGTGGGCATGGGCGGCTACTCCATTCTTCCTCCTTTTGTTCTTCACTCTCCTCCTCTTTTTCATCTAATGAACTTTCAGGTTCAGCAATTTCTACTTCCACAGGTTCTTGCAAAATGTGGATACATTCTTGTGCATTAATGAGTCTCTCTTTATAATCAATGATATATGGATTATTGCTGAAATATTCTATGCAATAATTAAGGATAGAAGAGACATGCTATTTAAGTGTATAACAAACAACACAGGTTTCATAATTTTTAGACATGAAGGATTCTATTTCAGAAGCTCCCATAAATATAACAAATTCTTCAACTTCTTCAATTCCAAGATCAATATAGTTATTCCAATGATAGTTCATAATTATAACTTCTTTATTAAAGCCACATTGGATTTAAGATGTTTATTATCCTGTTCAGAGCAGCAATTTATATCATGGCATTTAAGCAAAATTTTAGCAAGAGTATTCAACTTCCCTAACACGCCTCTCATGACTTTTCCTTTAAGTGATTCTCTATAATTCATATATAATTCATTTAGTTCTTCCATAGTAACAGTTTTTTAATTTTCGTTTTTTCATTTTTTTAATGGTTTTTTGGTTATACAAGAACAATAAAACAAGACCAAAATAAAATAGACAAAAGTAAACTAAACAAATACAACTAAACAGAAATAAACTAAGCACAAATAAACTAGAAAAAAAAATAAAATACAATAAAATAAAATAAAACTAGAGAGAGAGACAGGTAGAGTGTACTCCCTAGGTGAACTTATGAGTAGAGCTATGCCTCCCCGGCAACGGTGCCAGAAAATAGTCTTGATAACCACAAGTATAGGGGATCACAACAGCCTTCGAGGGAAGTAAAACACAAATTTATTGATTCGACACAAGGGGAGACGAAGAATACTTAAAAGTCTTAACAACCGAGTTGTCAATTTGGCTGCACCTGGAAAAGCACTAGTAACAGGGGTGATGTGAAAGCAACAGTAATATGAGAGCAATAGTAACAGTAACACAGAGACAATAGTACCAGAGAACAGTTGTTGGTGTGGAGTTGATAGGAAAGCAATGATGATCACAGAAGGACCAGAGTTCCCAGCTATTTACACTAGTGGTAACTCGCAAGAACAACTGTCAGGTGAACAAATTACAGTTGGGCAATTGACAGTATTGAAATAACATTAAGTAAGAATATCCAGATTATTAATTAAGTAGGCATGTTTTCCATATGTAGTTTGTGCATGCTCGCAGTGAGAAACTTGCATAACATCTTTTGTCCTGCTAGGCCGTTTGCAGCGGGGCCTTTAGGGAAACTACTGGCAATTAAGGTGCTCCTTTTAATAGAGCACCGGAGCAAAGCATTAATACTTGGTGAAAACATGTGATCCTCACATCGCAACCATTCGCTTTGGTTATCCCAATTGCTGTCACTTTGGGGCCATCGGTTCCGGACAATGACATGTGCATGCAATTTGTAGATACAATCTAAGCAACAATAAGGCAGCTCATGAGAACATTGTATTGGAGTACATAGGAGAGAGAGTACCAACTAGCTACAGCCAAGAACCCGTAATCCATGGGGGAACAACTAACAAACCATCATGGAGTCGAAGTGGAGGCGGTGGAGTCGATGGAGATGGCTCCGGGGGTCGATCCCGTCCCGGCAGGGTGCCGGAACAGGAACTTCTGACCCTCGAAACTTGTCCGCATGGCGGCGGCGCTCGGAACCCGTGGAGTAAAAAGTGTCTAACCGTGAAGCGTTTTTAGGTCAGGAGAATATTTATGGGCGAAAGACCTGGGTCGGTGGGCGCCCGAGGGTGGCACATCACCTCCTAGCGCGGCCAGGATGGGGCCCGCGCCAGCAGGTGGTGTGGGCTCCTCGTGTCCCCTCTTCGTCTCGTCTTCGGTTCCTTGCGACGCAAATATTCCAAAATAATTCCTGGTTGATTTATTTCCAATTTGGCGGATATTTCCTTAAGTACTTTTCTGAAACTAAAAACAGCAGAAAACAGGGAACTGGCACTATGGTATTTAGTTAATAGGTTAGTCCCAGAAAATGCATAAAACTATATAAAATGCATTGTAGCGTACCTGCACTTAAAATATGGAAAGTACCTATGTATAGTGCAAACCCCTGGATCGATTCATTTGCACACACAGTTTACGATGAATATCACAACATTGTAACAATATTACAAGAATAATCCAGACTTGGTAAAATAAATAGTTTGATACATCTTTGCATAGCTTAAAGCTAGCTCAAAACAATAAAGCAGCGGAAATAAATCTTCGGTGAGCCTCCATCTTCATGATACGCCACAGGCGAAAACATGTTGGTGCAGACTCGAAACCCAAAACGAAATCCTTACTCTTCGTCAGATATTTCTGCAACAAATAATAATTTGCAACAGAGTGGGTCAGATTCCATTAAAAATGGAGTCTGGCAAGTGACACTATGGTGGACACTTAATGGAATAACTCTATAACCTGTATGTGTATTTGGCTGGTGGAGTTCAAGGCTATTTTGCATAAAGCCAGTTTTGCCTAACTCTTTGTAAAACAAACTTATTAACATCATAATTGGTAACACTGGCAAGTTCCAGTGAACCAAAAGATATCACGTCCCTAGGTGTAACCTAGGTGAAAACCCCCACATTCAATGGTCCTAAGTATAGTAGAAACTATCTTAGGTGAAAACCCCCATGAACATGGTCCTGAGTAGTCCACTGTTGTTTATCAAAATTTTATTAAGAAATTAGAATGTTGGGATTCCTCCATGTTCTTTGATCAGCTGTAGTCTTTCTTGAAATACTTCTCCTTGAGTTCTTCACAATCTTCTCCATTTATTCCTCACATCCGTTTGTTCCTGGGTGACCTTCCACAAGTGTACTCTCAGGTGAAAACCCCCACGTTCATGATCCTTAGCATAGTAGAAACTATCTTAGGTGAAAACCCTCATGGACATGGTCCTGAGTAGCCACTCAACATAAACCAAACAACTAATCCACCCAGATGATTCATTAACTTAGTGATGTGCACTCCCAGGTAAAAACCCCCACATACTATGATCCTAAGTATAGCAAAGACTATCTCAGGTGAAAACCCGCATAGACATGGTCCTGAGTAGCCACTTAAGATTTTGTAAAACCTTTCTTCAATTGCATAGCATCAAAATTCTACTAAATCATTTCATAGGTACGTAGACACAATGGAATAGGGAATTCTAAAGTCTTGCATAGCAAATCTACTAAGTCCTACACATGCATAGGAAAATAACTAATTCATGCATAGAAATTACTTAGGAATTTTTATGGGGGTGTGCCACTTGCCTTGGCAACAAGAAGAATAGTAATAGCAACTGCAACTGTTGCCGTTTCCCTCCGAGATTTCTAACACATCAAAGAAAACACACATAAACATACAAACCAAAATAACAATACAAAATATGTTATGCATGATGTGCAAAATACTTAGAGAAAATACTAAGTCTATTCTTTAAGGTGATTGACAATTATCAACAACTCTTTGTAAATTGGATATTCACTATAGTGAGAGAGACAGACACCCGGCCAGCCACTTAAGTTGTGGAACGGGTCTCATGTACGTGGACATGTAAGGTTAGTTTCCAGGCCGCTTCATCTCACTATGCCGCTAGGATCCAATAAACTTCAAGATGGTAATAACATGATCAAAATTTGTTTTAAGTCAAGATTAGGAAAGATAGAAGAAAATGATGTAGGTTATCTTCCAGGCTTCATTTCCAGGCTTGTAGTATTCTCCTTAGTGATGTCTTGATCATCATGTCTTAGAGAGAAGAAAGAAAAAGAGAAAAAATAACTTAGAGAATAGAGGGGGTTGGTCTTCTTGGACTTCTTCTTATTTTTCTTCTAAGTGCTTCTACTTCTTGGAGATTCTTCTGGAGTCTTGTTTTGGCTACTGGTTAACAGCCATGCAGGACGCCGAAGAGCTAGTAAGGAAATGCACAGGGTGCCAAGAGTTTGCCAACAAGCCACACGCGCCAGCATCAGAGCTCAAGACAATACCGCTAGTCTAACCCTTCGCCCAATGGGGGCTAGACATGGTGGGCCCGCTGAAGAAATCATCACCCGGAGGGCATACTCACCTCCTGGTTGCAGTCGACAAGTTCACCAAGTGGATTGAAGCCGCACCCATCACAAGTTCGACTGCATCATCAGCGGTCAACTTCATCAGGTCCATCATCTTCAGGTTCGGAGTGCCAAACGGGATCATCACAGACAACGGCTCGAACTTCACAGCCGAAGAATTCAAAGACTTCTGCTCAGATCAAGGTATCAAGCTCAACTATGCGTCTGTCTTGCACCCGCAATCCAATGGACAGGTGGAGAAGGCCAACGGCTTAGTCTGCAGCGGCATCAAGAAGCGACTGTGTGTGCCACTCAAGCGCGCAGCGGGCGCATGGGTCGAAGAACTACCGTCAGTCCTCTGGAGTCTGCGGACCACGCCCAATAGATCCACCCAATACACTCCATTCTTCATGGTGTACGGTGCAGAGGCAGTCCTACCCTGCGACATCAAGTTTGACGCACCACGGGTAGTCGCCTACGACGAGTCAGACGCAGAAGAGGCACACGAAGACATCATGGACATATTGGACGAAGCACGCGACATCGCCCTGGCGCAACAGCCGTATACCAGCAGGACCTGCGCAACTATCACGGACGAAGATTGCGACCAAGAGCTTCCGTCGCAGGTGACCTGGTCCTTCGCCTCAAACAGAAAAAAGTGCACAAGCTCGCCTCCCCATGGGAGGGTCCGTACATTGTCACAGAAGCAATTGGCAACGGAGCATATCGCCTAAAGGACTCGAAGACAGGAGCAGCTTGCAGCAACCTGTGGAACAACGCACAACTCTGGCGGTTCTATGCTTAGTCGAATCAACCATTGTAACAAGGATAGCATGTCAAAAGCGGCAGGTTTCATACACACTCTTTCCCTTACCAGGGTACCTAAGGGGACTGGAAGGGTTTTAATGAGGCGGCATGTTCGCAGCAATCAATAAAGTGATTTGAAGAAAATGTTGTTCACTCTACCTTCTCAGTCAAGACAAACAAAAAATCATAGGCCGCCACTCGATTCACTCGGGGGGCTGCGCCACACAGGTTGAAATAAAAGTCTAGGCCGCTACTCGAACCACTCGGGGGCTGCGCCAAACAGGCACAACTCAAAATTCCTAGGCCTCTATCCGACTTACTCGGGAGATGCGCCACACAGGTTGAAATAAAAGTCTAGGCCGCCACTCGAACCACTCGGGGGCTGCGCCAAACAGGCACAACTCAAAAATCCTAGGCCTCTACCCGACTTACTCGGGAGATGCGCCGCACAGGTCAAGTCCAAAATCCTAGGTCGCCACCCGACGCACACGGGGGCTGCACCTCACAGGTCACACTTGAAAAGCCTAGGCCGCCACTCGAACCACTCGGGGGCTGCGACAAACGGGCACAACCCAAAAATCCTAGGCCTCTACCCGACTTACTCGGGAGGTGCGCCGCACAGGTCAAGTCCAAAATCCTAGGTCGCCACCCGACATACTCGGGGGCTGCACCTCACAGGTCACACTTGAAAATCCCTAGGCCGCCACTCGAACTACTCGGGGGATGCGCCATACATGCTTCACTGGAAAAAATCCTAGGCCGCCACCCGAGGTACTCGGGGGCTGCGCCATACAGGTCAAGTCCAAAACCCTAAATCGCCACCCGATACAATCGGTAGCCGCGGTACACAGGTCTCACTTGAAAGAATCCTAGTACGCCACTCGACTCACTCGGGGGCTGCGCCACACAGGTTCACAACGCAGGCTTAGTCCGTCACCCAAGGTACTCGGGGGCTCGCCACACAAGTCAAAACAGAAGCAAATACTCGCACAGTAATGAAAACAATTTCACTCGTTACTCGAGAATTCTTTTAACTTCATATATTGTCATTTACATTGGCATAGTTGACACATTAAACTAACCCTATACAGCAGAAGAAATCTACTCTTAGTCTGCAGGCTCGGCCTTCGACGCCCCGAGTGGGCCTACAAGGCGCTCGCTATGCTTCTGCACCTGCTCAATCATCTGGCGCGCAGCCGCCAGGGTATCGGCGTACTCGGCATCGCCAGGCAGTCCACCCATCAGCCTCTCCAACGGAAGGTTGGGCCGATGCAGCCGAACGTACGCCAGAGCCGCATTCACCCCGGCGACAAGCTGAGCATGGACGATCTCCTTCAGAGCATCGCCATCACGGAACCTCTCGAGCAAGGTGGCCAGCCCATGCGGCTGCCCATTGTGCGGGAAGTAGACGCGGTGGATATGCCACAGGGTCTTCCGGCAATTCTCTAAGAGGAAAGCCGCACGCCAAGTCCGGTCAAGCATGCGAGCAAGAATGCGCCCTCGCGACTTGTTCACCCAGAATTGGCGAGCTTCGTGAGAGTCGCCAGATGCATCCCGGGTAACACGCTCTTCAACGCGATCCCGCTCAGCCTCCCAATCCGGGTTCACGTCTGCATACACAAGCAAGAAGTAAGAACCAGCAAGTTTTTACAAGGAAAGGCAGCCGTAGAGGATACCAACCTTGAAGTTGCCGACTGATGAGATCGATCTCCCCGATCAAAAAATCTTCACGCTGGGAAAAACCGGCAGTCGGATGAGACCTGGAGCGCTGCAAGAGCAGCTCGGTATTCTTCAGGGTAGCCTCAAGCTCAACCACCTTATTCTTCCAATACGTGATTATGTGCTGGTCGTTTGTACTTTGCGGAGGAGCCGGAGCAGCTTGGCGACGGCGAGCACCTGAAGAAGATCCCTCGCCACTCGGTCCAGCCGCAGAAACAGAAGACATGCCGCCGCGCAAGTTAGTCTGTCATGAACGTGCAGAATCAATACCAGAAGTTGTGCCGCCGGCTCTGATGATGAGGGGTGGTGCAATTGATGGGGGTCGTGTAATCGCTTAAACGACCAGGAGGGATGTTCGTTTGAGTGGGAGTTCAGATAGTTATTTTCTAAAATACTAGAACTCAGAATATAATGAACAGAGTCTGTTTTGCAAACCTTTGTAGATATTAACCATTGTGATAGCATCATTTCAAATTAGGCGCATTCCTGCGATTGAGAAACTTAAAAGGTTGGGTCCAAACTTCATAGTTTTAAACATTAGCTTGAGGATACTCCTTGTTTAAACCGTTAGCTCTTTGTGATACAATACCCGCTAGGAGATAAACCCGTTAGCTCCTCAGTGGTATCAGAACCGATCTATCGTAGATATAGTTGTACGCTGTTAGAACCCGTGTTCTGCACGGGGGCACCGTTCCTGTTATTTGCTACCCTCTAGCGTGCACTTGTGATTCTAGCGGCATCGAGTTGATGAAGCGGCCCGGACCGACTTTACGCGTACGCTTACGCGAGACTGGTTCCACAACTGACATACGGCTTGTACCGTATCTGTGGCTGGCGGGTGCCTGTTTCTCTCTCTTTAGTTGGCTTTACATTTTCAATGGAGGGCCTGAAAGGGATGCTTAAACATGCAATTATTGGATCGTTGTTGTGGTCATAAGGTTCGTAGGTATGAAGCGGTTCTATTTACGAAAGCCCCGAGCCACGTAAAATATGCAAAAGATAAAGTAGAAGCGTCTAACTTTATTTTGCAGGGGCTATGTGATATGGTCAAGGTAGGTTTATTAAATTGTTCATAAACTGCGGGCGCCAAGAAGACCATGGCGCAATGGACTATATCACATTGCATTACATTTGATGTTTTGTGTGCATCTTATATTGTGTGATTGTGTGTATAGTATACATTAGTTACACGGCGGTAGCTATATAAGATGATCCCTTCAAAATACCACTAGTGTTCTCCCTCCAACGCGCACCACCAAGAAAGTTCTACGTTATGAGGCAGGCCGTGATGATCGGGTGTCAGACATCTCGTCGTTCGCATACAGTGGGTGTAAGCCATGTTGCACAAGCGTCAGCGTGGAGGTTTTTGGTGGCGAGCCTAGCATATTCAGAAATATGGCCTCGGAACAGGAAGACCGAAAGGTCGAGCACGAGTCACAAAATTGGTGTGGCGGACATTTGTCTACTCTTGAAGTTATGTCGCCGGCTCTGATGATGAGGGGTGGTGCAATGGATGGGGGTCGTGTAATCGCTTAAACGACCAGGAGGGATGTTCGTTTGAGTGGGAGTTCAGATAGTTATTTTCTAAAATACTAGAACTCAGAATATAATGAACAGAGTCTGTTTTGCAAACCTTTGTAGATATTAACCATTGTGATAGCATATTTTCAAATTAGGTGCATTCCTGCGATTGAGAAACTTAAAAGGTTGGGTCCAAACTTCATAGTTTTATACATTAGCTTGAGGATACTCCTTGTTTAAACCGTTAGCTCTTTGTGATACAATACCCGCTAGGAGATAAACCCGGAGATTCCGCTAGCAAAAGATAATTTGGATTATCGGATTTTGAGCGGATGATATCATCATAGTCCAGTGTATGCTATGATCTCTGCCATAGAGAACCAACGGTGGGTACGAGTTATTGAATTGCGGACATATGATATGGTCGCTAAAACTCGGGGTACCCCTAAAGTTGGGTTGATGAAGTTTATCAGTACGTTGGCTGATTGTCTTCTCAACCAAGATGGAATAGAATGCACACATTGAGGGAGCACGTGGCGGTCATGCTTAATGACATATGTTCATACTTGATGAACATTGAGACGCCTCGCTCAGCTCGATCACTGGATGACAGACATCGTTGCCAAGTACAAATCCTCTGTCATAGACTATGTCATGCAAGGGGAATCATTCACCTTCATGGTTCTTGATTACGGTGGAAGTATCAAGAAGATGAAACAGATCGCCGGAAGTCATCAATGATGATGGTGTATATATGATATACATGTTATGAATGTTTTAGCTAAGCAAGTGATCGCAGTAGTGACTAAGTCTTGAACTAGTCATGTTTTGTGAAGAACCAGGTTTACTGCTTGAGTAGCTTGAAAGGATGAGGAGACATTGCATGTTGATAATGGCAGTCAAGTTGTTGTGACGGCCATAGACACTCTCCCTCTAGATCTACCATTTGAATAAATTCTTTATGATCGGGTGTTGGTATGATCGTTACGAGTGTGTCTCCTCTAGCGAGACACTTGTTCATACATGATAGTGACAAATTGGTGTCCTATATTTATGAAGTAATGATCATATCCCGATTTGAATTTAGATGGTAGAAGCTCCCACATTCATAATATTAATGCCAAAGGATACAAACTTAATAAAGACACCACATATGTGTGGCACTACCGTTTAGTCATGTCAATGTTATATGCATTAGCTCCACACTGGATGGACCTACAAGTCCTAAGATTTGATCTTTTGACACTTGCAAAATAACTGTGACACCGTTTTCGGAAAGCGGGCATGTAACTTACTGATAGTCATACATAGAGATGTATGTGGTTCAATGAAGTAATTGACGGGTAGTGGAGACCTTTATTTCGTGAACTTCACTGAACGTTTTGAGTATAGCTTGTTGAGAATCGTGCATATGGGTGTATGTGAATCAATGAAGTACTTTAACGTGTAGTGGAAGTCTTTATTTCATAGACTTCATGAACATTCGAATAGATATATGGATATTCACTCGGGGAATATTGGCCTGGAAATTTTTGATTCAATCAAACAAGTCCAGAATGAAGTAGGAAATAAACTTAACAAGAAAATCAAATTCCCGCGATGCATATCGAGGAATGAAGATTTGAGTTATAATGTTGGCACATCATTGGAAGACTTGTGAGAAGAGTTCCACAAATTACGTCGCATGGAACACCATAGTGTCATGGTGTGTTAGGACGTCGTAATTGCACCCTATCGGATAGTGTGTGGTAAATAAATCTCTTACCGAATTATTGTGATCATTAGAGTCATATGGTAGAAACGTAAACACTCACGTTAGCAAATAGGGAAACCATTTGAATCCATGGAGACAATACCATACGAGTGATGGCATGGCTTTTGAGTCTGGATTGTCGTTTCAACAATTTAGTGTTTCGATGTAGTTGAACCTAAAATGGATTAATCTTTGTAGTATACCCTACCTAAAGAGTTAGCTGGGTACATGTCTCATGACATAGGCAAAAACTGTTGCCGGGATATACCTTGCGAAAGAAATAGTTTCTTGTCCGAGGGTATAAGTGAGAAAGAAAGTAGAGCAAGACGAAGTTGGTGAACTTCCTCTCCAGACATCAGAGTGGCGCAACCGAAAGTGTGTTCGGTGTCAGGCTCCACAGCTTGAAAAAGCGGATGATTCAAGATCATGATGTTCTGAGCTCATACTAAGAGCGTAGGCATACGAGGTTGTGTTCCACACTGTGTGTTACGACAACCTTGCTATGAAGGTCATATTAATGGAATATGATAGATCTACGAACTACAAAGAAGAGATGGTGAACCTAAGTCCGAGAAATGGCTGTGAGTCATTTATGATCCGAAATAAAATCCATATACGATTACCAGGTAATGACTTGGGAGATCTTCTTGATGGCATCTAGGATGTTGATAGTATATGGAGTTTTATGAGAGAGTAGATATTGAGCAGATTCGATTTGTCGTGAAACAGTTCCGACATACCACATGAGACTTTGTCTCAAGTGGCGAAGCCTAAATCTATTCTGGGTCGTTTAGCAATTACTATAATTTCGAATGAGAAATTGATAGTTGGATGAGAAAACCATGGTTCTTAATAGTGTAATTAAGAATGGTTTGTAATCCTGAGGATGCTAAACATGTGTGCAAACTTCGGTTGTCCATTCATGGGCAGAAGCAAGCATATCGAAGCTGGAATCTTCACTTTGATAATGTGATCAAAGGATTTTGGAGTTGTCCAAAATAGTTGAAGAAACCTACATTTGCAAAGAAGTGAGTGGGAGCAAAGTAGCTTTCCTTGATCTTATATGCGGAAGGCATATTTGAGTGGGAGCTAAGTAGCTTTCCTTGATCTTATATGCGGAAGGCATATTTGAGTGGGAGCTAGGTGTCATTCGTGATTTGGTATGTAACAACATACTGAATGACACAGATCCTCTAGTAGAGTGTAAAGGATTATTTAAGTGATTAAATTTTCTATGAAATGAAGTTAGGAGTATTAGGCATCCGATTTATAATTGTATAGATCAGAAGGGGCTTAATAACATTAGGTCGGAATATTTCCTAAGTCAAGATTCTGAAGTGTTTCAGAATAGGACAAGCAAAGAAAGAGGTTCTTGCTTGTATGACTAGGTAAAATATTAAGTTTATCTTGGCATTTTCAGTTATAGCAAATGATGTTCGACATTATCTATGTATCAGTCATAGATGCTATCAGATTGAAAGCTCGACTTAGTGTGACCCAAGTTCTTGGTTAAAGAACAGGTTCTAGAGTGATCCTTGTGTGGATCAGTGAACAAACGTTAAGTTTATTCTTCAGTGTCTATGAGAACTGAAGATAGGTTTTCTAGTAACGGGTAAGAGTGGAATGGCAGCTTGTCGTAAAGCGGTTACAATGATGCAAGTTATTACACTGACCCATACGACTACAAATCTCATATAGGAGATGTCCTTTATTTTGAAGAAAGACATGGTTAGTTTGCGAAGTCGCATATGAATGCACTGTCGCATAATCTACATAGATATATAAATATATCGCGACTTTAGAAGTAGCAAGTGTGATTGGACTGAGCAGTTTTCCCAGCGTAGGTGGTCCCTTAATAGATCTTTCAGACTTTTAAGGCGCATGCTACGCGAATGCTCGAGTCTCACTCCATCCACTGGGCTATATTTCACCGTCATCGTAAGATACGGGATGATGTCAAACTAGGTGACATAGAAGTGTTGCAAAGCACATATAGGTCTCAATGTGTGAGATCTATTGACTGTATTCCTCTTCCACGAGGCGAGCAAGCACCAAGATGCTATGGGTGTTTAGCTTTTACCAAGTTGTAAACTAGATTAAATGTTACTCTAGTGCAAGTGGGAGACTGAAGGGAATATTGAAGGAGATATGCCCTAGAGGCAATTAATAAAGTGTATTCTTTATCATATCTCGTTTGTTCATAATATGTTTTTGTGTCATGCTAGAACCGTATTAAGCGGAAACATTAATGCGGGTGTGATACGTAAACAACCAGGTCCCTAGTAGCCTCTACTAAGACTAGTTTCATTGCGCGATTGATGATCGAGGTTTCCCGGTTATGGGGCATGGCGCCGGTCGGCAATGAGAGTCATATCACTGGAGAGTGATGTGATGGACATACCCAGTTTTGGAGAACATAGTCATTACACCTTTGACCGTGAGATCAACTCTTATTGATATTCCCCGAAGATACTTTGATTGCACCAAACGTCGTATCTTATTTAGTATGACAATAACGTTGATACTTTTGGGTATTGGAAAGGAGTATTGAGACGAGGGGTCAAGAGCGGGATTTGCCAGTCCGCGTAGCAGGATAGATACTCTCGGGCCCACTCGGTGAGATCTTGTCTAATGAGCTTGCAAGCATGTGACTAGGTCACGGAGACATGAGATCATGAATGAGTAGAAGATGGCATCGTCGGTAACGAGGTCGGGATTAGGTATGGAGATATCTATGGAGCGACGCTCGGACGTGCTAAGTATCGCTATGGCAAAAGGTCTAAGACTTCACG
This sequence comes from Poa annua, assembly GCA_026929855.1. Lineage (NCBI taxonomy): Eukaryota > Viridiplantae > Streptophyta > Magnoliopsida > Poales > Poaceae > Poa > Poa annua. The sequence goes on along the minus strand of CM049428.1, from coordinate 25,875,783 downwards.
TTCAGGTTTGATAGATGAAAGTCATTCGTTATATCTCAGGGATTAATTCAGGGGGTCCAGGCCTACGGATTAGTCGTTGATCATTGAGGAGTCTTGATCATACCTGATATTATATCGAACCGCTAGGGTAACACACTTAAGGGGTTTCGACAAGACAACCGGAAAGGAAGGAGATCACCGGGACAGTCCCGGGAGAGGTCCGATGGAGATCGGGCAGCGCCGAAAGAGTTTTCGGAGCTAGGAAATATTTTATATATTATGTTTGATATTAATTAGTGTTATTAATATGCAAATATGATTTTATATATTTATTTTCGAATTTATTAAGGCAGATTTCCCTAAACGGGCCTTCCGGACGAAAGAAGGCCCAAGAGGGGAAAAATCCCTAGGGGATTCAGTGGGGAGCCTTGGTGGCCGGCCTGGATGGGCCAAGGGGCCCACCAGGGGGCCGGCGCACCAAGCCTAGCCGAACCAGGCTGTGGGATAGTCCCACATTGCCTGGCTGGCAAGGTTGGCTCCCCCTGGGTGAAGGAGATATGCCCTAGAGGCAATTAATAAAGTGTATTCTTTATCATATCTCGTTTGTTCATAATAGGTTTTTTGTGTCATGCTAGAACCGTATTAAGCGGAAACATTAATGCGGGTGTGATACGTGAACAACCAGGTCCCTAGTAGCCTCTACTAAGACTAGTTTCGTTGCGCGATTGATGATCGAGGTTTCCCGGTCATGGGGCATGGCGCCGGTCGGCAATGAGAGTCATATCGCTGGAGAGTGATGTGATGGACATACCCAGTTTTGGAGAACATAGTCATTACACCTTTGACCGTGAGATCAACTCTTATTGATATTCCCCGAAGATACTTTGATTGCACCAAACGTCGTATCTTATTTAGTATGACAATAACGGTGATACTTTTGGGTATTGGAAAGGAGTGTTGAGACGAGGGGTCAAGAGCGGGATTTGTCAGTCCGCGTAGCAGGATAGATACTCTCGGGCCCACTCGGTGAGATCTTGTCTAATGAGCTTGCAAGCATGTGACTAGGTCACGGAGACATGAGATCATGAACGAGTAGAAGATGGCATCGTCGGTAACGAGGTCGGGATTAGGTATGGAGATATCTATGGAACGACACTCGGACGTGCTAAGTATCGCTATGGCAAAAGGTCTAAGACTTTACGTTCAGGTTTGATAGATGAAAGTCATTCGTTATATCTCAGGGATTAATTCAGGGGGTCCAGGCCTACGAGTTAGTCGTTGATCATTGAGGAGTCTTGATCATACCTGATATTATATCGAACCGCTAGGGTAACACACTTAAGGGGTTTCGACAAGACAACCGGAAAGGAAGGAGATCACCGGGACAGTCCCGGGAGAGGTCCGATGGAGATCGGGCAGCGCCGAAAGAGTTTTCGGAGCTAGGAAATATTTTATATATTATGTTTGATATTAATTAGTGTTATTAATATGCAAATATGATTTTATATATTTATTTTCGAATTTATTAAGGCAGATTTCCCTAAATGGGCCTTCCGGACGAAAGAAGGCCCAAGAGGGGAAAATTCCCTAGGGGAATTCGGTGGGGGCCAAGAGGGCCGGCCTAGGTGGGCCACAAGGGGCCCACCAGGGGGCCGGCGCACCTCTCTAGCCGAGCCAGGCTGTGGGGGGTTAGTCCCACATTGCCTGGCTGGCAAGGTTGGCTCCCCTTGGGAGCCTATATAAGAAAGGGCACCCCCAGCCTTTTAATTCACCAATTAATTCCTGATTTCTCTCTCGATCTCGTGGTTCCCAAGTTGGAGCCGCGCCGAGCAAGAGGAGTCGGGGATCTCCTCCACCATAGCCCGCTGCCGCGCTGCTGGTGTTCCGGTCCAAGTCTTCCGCTGCTCGTCCTGGACTGGAGCTTCGGAGGCGTCGTCTCCACCGTACGTGTGCGACTCTCTGCGAGGTGCTGCGCTAGCGGTACTCGGAGGCATGCTTCCTCTACACGACCTTGAGGTCGGCTTCGTCGGTCTTCATCGACAACGTTTGTGCGGGAACGTAATCCCCGCTTTCGGTCTACAAGGGTATGTATTCCGATCTCCGTTCGTACTACTATATCTGCATAGAATAGATCTTGGCTAGTTTAAGGATATCGTTGCTAGGAAAATTATTGTTTTCTGCCCACGATCCCCTTCAGTGGTATCAGAGCCGATCTATCGTAAGATATAGCTGTACGCTGTTAGAACCCGTGCTCTGCACGGGGGGCACCGTTCCTGTTATTTGCTACCCTCTAGCGTGCACTTGTGTATTCCAGCGGCATTGAGTTGATGAAGCGGCCCGGACCGACTTTACGCGTACGCTTACGCGAGACTGGTTCCACTACTGACATACGGCTTGTACCGTATCTGTGGCTGGCGGGTGACAGTTTCTCTCTCTTTAGTTGGTCTTCGCATTTTCAATGGAGGGCCCGAAAGGGATGCTTAAACATGCAATTATTGGATCGTTGTTGTGGTCATAAGATTCGTAGGTATGAAGCGGTTCTATTTACGAAAGCCTCAAGCCACGTAAAATATGCAAAAGATAAAGTAGAAGCGTCTAACTTTATTTTGCAGGGGGCTATGTGATATGGTCAAGGTAGGTTTATTAAATTGTTTATAAACTGCGGGCGCCAAGAAGACAATGGCGCGATGGACTATATCACATTGCATTACATTTGATGTTTTGTGTGCATCTTATTTTGTGTGTGATTGTGTGTTACACGGCGGTAGTTGAATAAGATGATCCCTTCAAAATACCACTAGTGTTCTCCCTCCAACGCGCACCACCAATAAAGTTCTACGTTATGAGGCAGGCCGTGATGATCGGGTGTCAGACATATCTTCGTTCGCATACGGTGGGTGTAAGCCATGTTGCACAAGCGTCAGCGTGGAGGTCTTTGGTGGCGAGCCTAGCATACTCAGAGGTATGGCCTCGGAACAGGAAGGCCGAAAGGCCGAGCACGAGTCACAAAATTGGTGTGACGGACGATTTTGTCTACTGTTGAAGTTGTGCCGCCGGCTTTGATGATGAGGGGTGGTGCAATGGATGGGGGTCGTGTAATCGCTTAAACGACCAGGAGGGATGTTCGTTTGAGTGGGAGTTATGTTAGTTATTTTCTAAAATACTATAACTCAAAATTATTATGAACAAAGTCTTATGTTGTTGCAAATTCCATTGTAGATGTCTCGCCCCTCGTTTAACCTAGGTCTGTTCCTTGAGAAAGAAAAGCTTAAGACCAATGGGTCAAACTTCATGGCCTGGTTCCGCAACCTGAGGATCCTCCTCACTCCCCATAGGGTGGCCTACGTCATTGAGGCCGCCATAGGTGACCCTCCTGCAGATGAAGCCTCTGAGGATGAGAAGAAGGTCTTCCAGACCCGATCGGAGGATTCTGCCTTTGTCCAGAGTGGCATGCTCTACGCCATGGAAGCCGACCTGCAGAAGCGTTTTGAGAAGATGAGCGCCTTTGAGATCATTTCGGATCTTCAGGCTGTCTTCGCGCCGCAGGCTAAGGCTGAGAGATATGAGGCTTCTGAGCTTTTCTTCTCAGCCAAGATGGAAGAGCATAGCAGCGTGAGCGAGCATGTAGTCAAGATGTCTGGCTACGTTCAACGCCTGAATGCTCTGGAGTGCAAGATTCCCGATGAGCTGGCGATTGACAGGGTGTTGCAATCGTTGCCACCAAGATACAAAGGCTTCGTCATGAACTACAACATGCAGGGCATGGCTAAGTCCCTGGGTGAAGTGTTCGTGATGCTCAAGACTGCTGAGGTAGAGATTAAGAAGGAGCACACGCTGTTGATGGTCAACAAGACCGTTGATTTCAAGAAGTCCGGTGGCAAGGGAAAGCAGAGCTGGAAGTCCCGGAGGGAGGCAAAGTTGGCTGCCAAGCCCAGGACTAACAAATCTGGTCCCAGAGCTAGCGTGGAGTGTTTCTACTGCAAGGGGAAGGGTCACTGGAAGCGCAACTGCCCCAAGTATCTGGAGGATAGGAAGTCTGGCAAGACGGTCGACAAAGAGAAAGGTATATTTGATATACATGTTATAGATGTGTACCTTACATCCGCCTGGAGCAATACGTGGGTATTTGATACTGGTTCTGTTGCTCATATATGTAACTCTCAGGAGGAGTTACGGAATAGAAGGCGGCTGGCGAAGGATGAGGTGACGATGCGCGTCGGCAACGGATCGAGAGTCGACGTGGTGGCTGTCGGCACGCTCCCTCTGCATCTACCATCGGGATTAGTTTTGGTTTTAAATAAATGTTATTTTGTGCCATCCTTGAGTGTAAACATTATAAGTGGGTCTTGCCTGTTACAAGACGGTTATTCATTTAAATCAGTGTCAAGCAATTGTGCTATTTATATGAATGATATCTTTTATGTTGATGCTCCCGAGAATAACGGTTTATTCTTGTTGAATCTCGATCGTAGTACTCACATCCATAACATAGAAGCCAAACGAAGTAAGTGTAGTGACGATACCGCCATGTTTTTGTGGCATTGTCGTCTTGGTCATATTGGTATAAAGCGCATGAAGCGACTCCACTCCGATGGACTCTTGGACTCGTTGGATTTCGGATCCCTCGATACATGTGAACCATGCCTCATGGGCAAAACGACCAGGACACCGTTCAAAGGTTTCGTTGAACGGGCGTCGGATTTGTTGGGGATCATACATACAGACGTATGTGGACCAATGAGCGTTTTGACACGCAATGGTTATCGTTACTTCGTCACCTTCACTGATGACTTGAGTAGATACGGTTATATCTATTTGATGAAACACAAGTCTGAAACGTTTGAAAAGTTCAAAGAATTCCAGAGTGAAGTTGAGAATCAGCTTAATAGGAAAATCAAGCATCTCCGGTCCGATCGCGGTGGAGAGTACTTGAGTTTTGAGTTTGGCACACATCTGAAGAGTTGTGGCATAGTGCCCCAACTTACGCCCGCCGGAACGCCGCAGCGTAACGGTGTGTCCGAGCGACGTAATCGTACTCTACTGGATAGTGTCCGATCTATGATGTCTCTTACCGATCTGCCAGTGTCCTTCTGGGGTTATGCGTTAGAAACAGCCGCATTCATTTTAAATAGGGCTCCATCCAAGTCCGTTGAAACGACGCCGTATGAATTATGGTATGGCCATAAGCCTAAGTTATCGTTTCTGAAGGTTTGGGGTTGTGAGGCGTACGTTAAGAAACTACAGCCCGACAAACTCGAACCGAAGTCGGAGAAAGTCATCTTTGTAGGATATCCGCGGGAAACCGTTGGGTACACCTTCTACAACCAAGCTGAGGGCAAAACTTTTGTCGTGAAAACCGGTGCCTTTCTAGAGAAGGAATTTCTCGCGAAAGGAGTAAGTGGGAGGAAGGTAGACCTCGATGAAATCGTTGATCCTGAACTCGAGATTCCGAGTGGCGCAACGGAAGCAATTCCGGAAACGTCCTCCGTGGAAGGAGTGGGAGAAACTGTCGAGGAAGATGTTCTACCTCGTAGGTCTGGTAGATCTCGGATCCCACCAGAATGGTATGGCAATATGGTTTGCACCGTCATGCTAGTCGAGCAAGACGAACCTACGAACTACAAGGAGGCGATGGAGAGTCTAGAGTCCGAGAAATGGCTTGAAGCCATGAAATCCGAAATAGGATCCATGTATGATAACCAAGTGTGGACCTTGGTGGATATTCCCGAAGGGCGCAAGGCCGTCGAGAATAAGTGGATCTTTAAGAAGAAGACTGATGCTGATGGTAATGTGACCGTCTATAAAGCTCGGCTTGTCGCAAAGGGTTTCCGACAAGTTCATGGAATTGACTACGATGAAACCTTTTCACCGGTAGCGATTGCTTAAGTCTATTCGGATTTTGTTAGCGGTAGCTGCCTACTATGATTATGAAATCTGGCAGATGGACGTCAAAACGGCCTTCCTGAATGGAAACATTGAGGAAGAGTTGTACATGGTACAGCCGGAAGGTTTTGTCGATCCAGGAAGTGCTAACAAGGTGTGCAAGCTTCAGCGATCCATCTATGGATTGAAGCAGGCATCTCGGAGCTGGAATCTTCGCTTTGATGAGGTAATCAAAGGTTTTGGATTTATCCAGAATGTGGAAGAGACCTGTATTTACAAGAAAATGAGTGGGAGCTCAGTTGTGTTCTTAGCACTGTATGTTGACGACATATTGCTAATAGGGAATGATGTGGAACTTCTGAATAGCGTGAAGGAATATTTAAACAGTAAGTTTTCCATGAAGGACTTAGGAGAAGCTGCGTATGTTTTAGGCATAAAGATCTACCGTGATAGATCAAGGCGCCTATTAGCACTAAGTCAGAGTACTTATCTTGATAAAATATTGAAGCGTTTTCATATGGAGAAGGCAAAGAAGGGTTCTCTGCCGGTTATCAAGAATAAGGTATTGCGTAAGGCGCAGTGTCCGGTAACGGAACTGGGTAAGGCCGAAATGACGAAACATCCTTATGCTTCAGCCATAGGATCGATCATGTATGCAATGTTGAGTACTAGACCAGATGTGGCATTAGCTCTAAGTTTGACAAGCCGGTTCCAGAGTAATCCTGGAATGCCGCATTGGATAGCTGTTAAGAGCATTCTTAAGTATCTCAATAAGACAAAGGAAATGTTCCTTGTGTATGGTGGCTGCGATGAGGAACTTGGCGTAACGGGTTACGTAGATGCAAGTTTCTGCTCAGACCCCGATGACTGTAAGTCACAGACAGGTTACGTGTTCAAGGTGAATGGAGGCGCCGTGTGCTGGAGAAGTGGGAAGCAACCCATAGTCGCACAATCTACAATGGAGTCGGAGTACATTGCTGCCTGCGAGGCCGCGAATGAAGCTGTGTGGCTGAGGAAGTTCGTCATCGAACTTGGAGTGTTCCCGAGCGTGCAAGACCCCGTGGTCCTCTTCTGCGACAATACGGGTGCCATTGCGAACGCCAAGGAGCCAAGGACTCACTCCACCGCCAAACACAATCTCCGAAGCTTCCACGTGATACGTCAGTACGTACAAGAAGGCGATGTGAAGATTTGCAAAGTGCATACGGATCTGAATGTGGCAGATCCGCTGACGAAGCCTCTCCCGCTTGATAAGCATGAACAACACCAGTTAGCTATGGGTGTTAGGCTTTTACCAAGTTGTAATCTAGATTAAATTGTACTCTAGTGTAAGTGGGAGACTGAAGGAGATATGCCCTAGAGGCAATTAATAAAGTGTATTCTTTATCATATCTCGTTTGTTCATAATAGGTTTTTTGTGTCATGCTAGAACCGTATTAAGCGGAAACATTAATGCGGGTGTGATACGTGAACAACCAGGTCCCTAGTAGCCTCTACTTAGACTAGTTTCGTTGCGCGATTGATGATCGAGGTTTCCCGGTCATGGGGCATGGCGCCGGTCGGCAATGAGAGTCATATCGCTGGAGAGTGATGTGATGGACATACCCAGTTTTGGAGAACATAGTCATTACACCTTTGACCGTGAGATCAACTCTTATTGATATTCCCCGAAGATACTTTGATTGCACCAAACGTCGTATCTTATTTAGTATGACAATAACGGTGATACTTTTGGGTATTGGAAAGGAGTGTTGAGACGAGGGGTCAAGAGCGGGATTTGTCAGTCCGCGTAGCAGGATAGATACTCTCGGGCCCACTCGGTGAGATCTTGTCTAATGAGCTTGCAAGCATGTGACTAGGTCACGGAGACATGAGATCATGAACGAGTAGAAGATGGCATCGTCGGTAACGAGGTCGGGATTAGGTATGGAGATATCTATGGAACGACACTCGGACGTGCTAAGTATCGCTATGGCAAAAGGTCTAAGACTTTACGTTCAGGTTTGATAGATGAAAGTCATTCGTTATATCTCAGGGATTAATTCAGGGGGTCCAGGCCTACGAGTTAGTCGTTGATCATTGAGGAGTCTTGATCATACCTGATATTATATCGAACCGCTAGGGTAACACACTTAAGGGGTTTCGACAAGACAACCGGAAAGGAAGGAGATCACCGGGACAGTCCCGGGAGAGGTCCGATGGAGATCGGGCAGCGCCGAAAGAGTTTTCGGAGCTAGGAAATATTTTATATATTATGTTTGATATTAATTAGTGTTATTAATATGCAAATATGATTTTATATATTTATTTTCGAATTTATTAAGGCAGATTTCCCTAAATGGGCCTTCCGGACGAAAGAAGGCCCAAGAGGGGAAAATTCCCTAGGGGAATTCGGTGGGGGCCAAGAGGGCCGGCCTAGGTGGGCCACAAGGGGCCCACCAGGGGGCCGGCGCACCTCTCTAGCCGAGCCAGGCTGTGGGGGGTTAGTCCCACATTGCCTGGCTGGCAAGGTTGGCTCCCCTTGGGAGCCTATATAAGAAAGGGCACCCCCAGCCTTTTAATTCACCAATTAATTCCTGATTTCTCTCTCGATCTCGTGGTTCCCAAGTTGGAGCCGCGCCGAGCAAGAGGAGTCGAGGATCTCCTCCACCATAGCCCGCTGCCGCGCTGCTGGTGTTCCGGTCCAAGTCTTCCGCTGCTCGTCCTGGACTGGAGCTTCGGAGGCGTCGTCTCCACCGTACGTGTGCGACTCCCTGCGAGGTGCTGCGCTAGCGGTACTCGGAGGCCTGCTTCCTCTACACGACCTTGAGGTCGGCTTCGTCGGTCTTCATCGACAACGTTTGTGCGGGAACGTAATCCCCGCTTTCGGTCTACAAGGGTATGTATTCCGATCTCCGTTCGTACTACTATATCTGCATAGAATAGATCTTGGCTAGTTTAAGGATATCGTTGCTAGGAAAATTATTGTTTTCTGCCCACGATCCCCTTCACTGGGAGCCTATATAAGAAAGGGCACCCCCAGCCTTTTAATTCACCAATTAATTCCTGATTTCTCTCTCGATCTCGTGGTTCCCAAGTTGGAGCCGCGCCGAGCAAGAGGAGTCGGGGATCTCCTCCACCATAGCCCGCTGCCGCGCTGCTGGTGTTCCGGTCCAAGTCTTCCGCTGCTCGTCCTGGACTGGAGCTTCGGAGGCGTCGTCTCCACCGTACGTGTGCGACTCCCTGCGAGGTGCTGCGCTAGCGGTACTCGGAGGCCTGCTTCCTCTACACGACCTTGAGGTCGGCTTCGTCGGTCTTCATCGACAACGTTTGTGCGGGAACGTAATCCCCGCTTTCGGTCTACAAGGGTACGTATTCCGATCTCCGTTCGTACTACTATATCTGCGTAGAATAGATCTTGGCTAGTTTAAGGATATCGTTGCTAGGAAAATTATTGTTTTCTGCCCACGATCCCCTTCAGTGGTATCACAGCCGATCTATCGTAAGATATAGCTGTACGCTGTTAGAACCCGTGCTCTGCACGGGGGCACCGTTCCTGTTATTTGCTACCCTCTAGCGTGCACTTGTGTATTCCAGCGGCATTGAGTTGATGAAGCGGCCCGGACCAACTTTACGCGTACGCTTACGCGAGACTGGTTCCACTACTGACATACGGCTTGTACCGTATCTGTGGCTGGCGGGTGACAGTTTCTCTCTCTTTAGTTGGTCTTCGCATTTTCAATGGAGGGCCCGAAAGGGATGCTTAAACATGCAATTATTGGATCGTTGTTGTGGTCATAAGATTCGTAGGTATGAAGCGGTTCTATTTACGAAAGCCCCAAGCCACGTAAAATATGCAAAAGATAAAGTAGAAGCGTCTAACTTTATTTTGCAGGGGCTATGTGATATGGTCAAGGTAGGTTTATTAAATTGTTTATAAACTGCGGGCGCCAAGAAGACAATGGCGCGATGGACTATATCACATTGCATTACATTTGATGTTTTGTGTGCATCTTATTTTGTGTGTGATTGTGTGTTACACGGCGGTAGTTGAATAAGATGATCCCTTCAAAATACCACTAGTGTTCTCCCTCCAACGCGCACCACCAATAAAGTTCTACGTTATGAGGCAGGCCGTGATGATCGGGTGTCAGACATATCTTCGTTCGCATACGGTGGGTGTAAGCCATGTTGCACAAGCGTCAGCGTGGAGGTCTTTGGTGGCGAGCCTAGCATACTCAGAAGTATGGCCTCGGAACAGGAAGGCCGAAAGGCCGAGCACGAGTCACAAAATTGGTGTGACGGACGATTTTGTCTACTCTTGAAGTTGTGCCGCCGGCTTTGATGATGAGGGGTGGTGCAATGGATGGGGGTCGTGTAATCGCTTAAACGACCAGGAGGGATGTTCGTTTGAGTGGGAGTTATGTTAGTTATTTTCTAAAATACTATAACTCAAAATTATTATGAACAAAGTCTTATGTTGTTGCAAATTCCATTGTAGATGTCTCGCCCCTCGTTTAACCTAGGTCTGTTCCTTGAGAAAGAAAAGCTTAAGACCAATGGGTCAAACTTCATGGCCTGGTTTCGCAACCTGAGGATCCTCCTCACTCCCCATAGGGTGGCCTACGTCATTGAGGCCGCCATAGGTGACCCTCCTGCAGATGAAGCCTCTGAGGATGAGAAGAAGGTCTTCCAGACCCAATCGGAGGATTCTGCCTTTGTCCAGAGTGGCATGCTCTACGCCATGGAAGCCGACCTGCAGAAGCGCTTTGAGAAGATGAGCGCCTTTGAGATCATTTCGGATCTTAAGGCTGTCTTTGCGCCGCAGGCTAAGGCTGAGAGATATGAGGCTTCTGAGCTTTTCTTCTCAGCCAAGATGGAAGAGCATAGCAGTGTGAGCGAGCATGTAGTCAAGATGTCTGGCTACGTTCAACGTCTGAATGCTCTGGAGTGTAAGATTCCCGATGAGCTGGCGATTGACAGGGTGTTGCAATCGTTGCCACCGAGCTACAAAGGCTTCGTCATGAACTACAACATGCAGGGCATGGCTAAGTCCCTGGGTGAAGTGTTCGTGATGCTCAAGACTGCTGAGGTAGAGATTAAGAAGGAGCACACGCTGTTGATGGTCAACAAGACCGTTGATTTCAAGAAGTCCGGTGGCAAGGGAAAGCAGAGCTGGAAGTCCCGGAGGGAGGCAAAGTTGGCTGCCAAGCCCAGGACTAACAAATCTGGTCCCAGAGCTAGCGTGGAGTGTTTCTACTGCAAGGGGAAGGGTCACTGGAAGCGCAACTGCCCCAAGTATCTGGAGGATAGGAAGTCTGGCAAGACGGTCGACAAAGAGAAAGGTATATTTGATATACATGTTATAGATGTGTACCTTACATCCGCCCGGAGCAATACGTGGGTATTTGATACTGGTTCTGTTGCTCATATATGTAACTCTCAGGAGGAGTTACGGAATAGAAGGCGGCTGGCGAAGGATGAGGTGACGATGCGCGTCGGCAACGGATCGAGAGTCGACGTGGTGGCTGTCGGCACGCTCCCTCTGCATCTACCATCGGGATTAGTTTTGGTTTTAAATAAATGTTATTTTGTGCCATCCTTGAGTGTAAACATTATAAGTGGGTCTTGCCTGTTACAAGACGGTTATTCATTTAAATCAGTGTCAAGCAATTGTGCTATTTATATGAATGATATCTTTTATGTTGATGCTCCCGAGAGTAATGGTTTATTCTTGTTGAATCTCGATCGTAGTACTCACATCCATAACATAGAAGCCAAACGAATTAAGTGTAGTGACGATACCGCCATGTTTTTGTGGCATTGCCGTCTTGGTCATATTGGTATAAAGCGCATGAAGCGACTCCACTCCGATTGACTCTTGGACTCGTTGGATTTCGGATCCCTCGATACATGTGAACCATGCCTCATGGGCAAAATGACCAGGTAACCGTTCAAAGGTTTCGTTGAACGGGCGTCGGATTTGTTGGGGATCATACATACAGACGTATGTGGACCAATGAGCGTTTCGACACGCAATGGTTATCGTTACTTCGTCACCTTCACTGATGACTTGAGTAGATACGGTTATATCTATTTGATGAAACACAAGTCTGAAACGTTTGAAAAGTTCAAAGAATTCCAGAGTATAGTTGAGAATCAGCTTAATAGGAAAATCAAGCATCTCCGGTCCGATCGCGGTGGAGAGTACTTGAGTTTTGAGTTTGGCACACATCTGAAGAGTTGTGGCATAGTGCCCCCAACTTACGCCCGCCGGAACGCCGCAGCGTAACGGTGTGTCCGCGCGACGTAATCGTACTCTACTGGATAGTGTCCGATCTATGATGTCTCTTACCGATCTGCCAGTGTTCTTCTGGGGTTATGCGTTAGAAACAGTCGCATTCATTTTAAATAGGGCTCCGTCCAAGTCCGTTGAAACGACACCGTATGAATTATGGTATGGCCACAAGCCTAAGTTATCGTTTCTGAAGGTTTGGGGTTGTGAGGCGTACGTTAAGAAACTACAGCCCGACAAACTCGAACCGAAGTCGGAGAAAGTCGTCTTTGTAGGATATCCGCGGGAAACCGTTGGGTACACCTTCTACAACCAAGCTGAGGGCAAAACTTTTGTCGCGAAGACCGGTGCCTTTCTAGAGAAGGAGTTTCTCGCGAAAGGAGTAAGTGGGAGGAAGGTAGACCTCGATGAAATCGTTGATCCTGAACTCGAGATTCCGAGTGGCGCAACGGAAGCAATTCCGGAAACGTCCTCCGTGGAAGGAGTGGGAGAAACTGTCGAGGAAGATGTTCTACCTCGTAGGTCTGGTAGATCTCGGATCCCACCAGAATGGTATGGCAATATGGTTTGCACCGTCATGCTAGTCGAGCAAGACGAACCTACGAACTACAATGAGGCGATGGAGAGTCTAGAGTCCGAGAAATGGCTTGAAGCCATGAAATCCGAAATAGGATCCATGTATGATAACCAAGTGTGGACCTTGGTGGATATTCCCGAAGGGCGCAAGGCCGTCGAGAATAAGTGGATCTTTAAGAAGAAGACTGATGCTGATGGTAATGTGACCGTCTATAAAGCTCGGCTTGTCGCAAAGGGTTTCCGACAAGTTCATGGAATTGACTACGATGAAACTTTTTCACCGGTAGCGATGCTTAAGTCTATTCGGATTTTGTTAGCGGTAGCTGCCTACTATGATTATGAAATCTGGCAGATGGACGTCAAAACGGCCTTCCTGAATGGAAACATTGAGGAAGAGTTGTACATGGTACAGCCGGAAGGTTTTGTCGATCCAGGAAGTGCTAACAAGGTGTGCAAGCTTCAGCGATCCATCTATGGATTGAAGCAGGCATCTCGGAGCTGGAATCTTCGCTTTGATGAGGTAATCAAAGGTTTTGGATTTATCCAGAATGTGGAAGAGACCTGTATTTACAAGAAAATGAGTGGGAGCTCGGTTGTGTTCTTAGCACTGTATGTTGACGACATATTGCTAATAGGGAATGATGTGGAACTTCTGAATAGCGTGAAGGAATATTTAAACAGTAAGTTTTCCATGAAGGACTTAGGAGAAGCTGCGTATGTTTTAGGCATAAAGATCTACCGTGATAGATCAAGGCGCCTATTAGCACTAAGTCAGAGTACTTATCTTGATAAAATATTGAAGCGTTTTCATATGGAGAAGGCAAAGAAGGGTTCTCTGCCGATTATCAAGAATAAGGTATTGCGTAAGGCGCAGTGTCCGGTAACGGAACTGGGTAAGGCCGAAATGACGAAACATCCTTATGCTTCAGCCATAGGATCGATCATGTATGCAATGTTGAGTACTAGACCAGATGTGGCATTAGCTCTAAGTTTGACAAGCCGGTTCCAGAGTAATCCTGGAATGCCGCATTGGATAGCTGTTAAGAGCATTCTTAAGTATCTCAATAAGACAAAGGAAATGTTCCTTGTGTATGGTGGCTGCGATGAGGAACTTGGCGTAACGGGTTACGTAGATGCAAGTTTCTGCTCAGACCCCGATGACTGTAAGTCACAGACAGGTTACGTGTTCAAGGTGAATGGAGGCGCCGTGTGCTGGAGAAGTGGGAAGCAACCCATAGTCGCACAATCTACAATGGAGTCGGAGTACATTGCTGCCTGCGAGGCCGCGAATGAAGCTGTGTGGCTGAGGAAGTTCGTCATCGAACTTGGAGTGTTCCCGAGCGTGCAAGACCCCGTGGTCCTCTTCTGCGACAATACGGGTGCCATTGCGAACGCCAAGGAGCCAAGGACTCACTCCACCGCCAAACACATTCTCCGACGCTTCCACGTGATACGTCAGTACGTACAAGAAGGCGATGTGAAGATTTGCAAAGTGCATACGGATCTGAATGTGGCAGATCCGCTGACGAAGCCTCTCCCGCTTGATAAGCATGAACAACACCAGTTAGCTATGGGTGTTAGGCTTTTACCAAGTTGTAATCTAGATTAATTTGTACTCTAGTGCAAGTGGGAGACTGAAGGAGATATGCCCTAGAGGCAATTAATAAAGTGTATTCTTTATCATATCTCGTTTGTTCATAATATGTTTTTGTGTCATGCTAGAACCGTATTAAGCGGAAACATTAATGCGGGTGTGATACGTAAACAACCAGGTCCCTAGTAGCCTCTACTAAGACTAGTTTCATTGCGCGATTGATGATCGAGGTTTACCGGTCGTGGGGCATGGCGCCGGTCGGCAATGAGAGTCATATCGCTGGAGAGTGATGTGATGGACATACCCAGTTTTGGAGAACATAGTCATTACACCTTTGACCGTGAGATCAACTCTTATTGATATTCCCCGAAGATACTTTGATTGCACCAAACGTCGTATCTTATTTAGTATGACAATAACGGTGATACTTTTGGGTATTGGAAAGGAGTATTGAGACGAGGGGTCAAGAGCGGGATTTGCCAGTCCGCGTAGCAGGATAGATACTCTCGGGCCCACTCGGTGAGATCTTGTCTAATGAGCTTGCAAGCATGTGACTAGGTCACGGAGACATGAGATCATGAACGAGTAGAAGATGGCATCGTCGGTAACGAGGTCGGGATTTGGTATGGAGATATCTATGGAGCGACGCTCGGACGTGCTAAGTATCGCTATGGCAAAAGGTCTAAGACTTCACGTTCAGGTTTGATAGATGAAAGTCATTCGTTATATCTCAGGGATTAATTCAGGGGGTCCAGGCCTACGGATTAGTCGTTGATCATTGAGGAGTCTTGATCATACCTGATATTATATCGAACCGCTAGGGTAACACACTTAAGGGGTTTCGACAAGACAACCGGAAAGGAAGGAGATCACCGGGACAGTCCCGGGAGAGGTCCGATGGAGATCGGGCAGCGCCGAAAGAGTTTTCGGAGCTAGGAAATATTTTATATATTATGTTTGATATTAATTAGTGTTATTAATATGCAAATATGATTTTATATATTTATTTTCGAATTTATTAAGGCAGATTTCCCTAAATGGGCCTTCCGGACGAAAGAAGGCCCAAGAGGGGAAAAATCCCTAGGGGATTGGGTGGGGAGCCTTGGTGGCCGGCCTGGATGGGCCAAGGGGCCCACCAGGGGGCCGGCGCACCAAGCCTAGCCGAACCAGGCTGTGGGATAGTCCCACATTGCCTGGCTGGCAAGGTTGGCTCCCCCTGGGAGCCTATATAAGAAAGGGCACCCCCAGCCTTTTAATTCACCAATTAATTCCTGATTTCTCTCTCGATCTCGTGGTTCCCAAGTTGGAGCCGCGCCGAGCAAGAGGAGTCGGGGATCTCCTCCACCATAGCCCACTGCCGCGCTGCTGGTGTTCCGGTCCAAGTCTTCCGCTGCTCGTCCTGGACTGGAGCTTCGGAGGCGTCGTCTCCACCGTACGTGTGCGACTCCCTGCGAGGTGTTGCGCTAGCGGTACTCGGAGGCCTGCTTCCTCTACACGACCTTGAGGTCGGCTTCGTCGGTCTTCATCGACAACGTTTGTGCGGGAACGTAATCCCCGCTTTCGGTCTACAAGGGTACGTATTCCGATCTCCGTTCGTACTACTATATCTGCATAGAATAGATCTTGGCTAGTTTAAGGATATCGTTGCTAGGAAAATTATTGTTTTCTGCCCACGATCCCCTTCAAATATGCCCTAGAGGCACTTAATAAACATAGTTTATTGGCAATATCCCATTCCTTCATTATATGTTTTATACCATGCTATAACTGAATTAAGCGAAAACATTGATACAGGTGTGGTAGATAAACAACCAGGTCCCTAGTAGCCTCTACTAAGACTAGTTTCGTTGCGCGATTGATGATCGAGGTTTTCCGATCATAGGGCATGGCGCCGGTCGGCAATGGAAGTCATATCGTTAGGTGTAACGATGTGATGGACATACCCAGTATTTATAGGACATAGTCATTACGCCTTAAGACCGTGAGATCAACTCTTATTGTTATCCCTGGAAGATACTTTGATCGCACCAAACGTCGTATCTTATATAGTATGACAATAACGGTGATACTTTTGGGTATCGCAAGAGGGTAGTTGAGACGAGGGGTCAACAGCGGGATTTGTCAGTCCGCATAGCTGGATAGATACTCTAGGGCCCACTCGGTGAGATTATGTCAAATGAGTTTGCAAACATGTGACTAGGTCACCAGCTGACATAATATCATAGACGAGTAGAAGATAGCGATGTCGATAACGAGATCATGCTATGTATGGAGATATCTGAGAATGATGCTCGGACACGCTAAGTATCGTCATGACAAAGGGTTTAAGACTAGACGTCCAGGTTTGATAGATGAAAGTCATTCGTTATATCACAGGGATTAATTCATGGGGTCCAGGCCTATGAGTTAGTCGTCGATCATAGAGGAGTTTTGATCGTACATGTTATTATATCGAACCGCTAGGGTAACACACTTAAGGGGTTTCAACAAGACAACCGGAAAGGAAAGAGATCACCGGGAGCGTCCCGGGAGGGGTCTGATGGAGATCGGGCAGCGCCGAAAGAGTTTTCGGAGCTAGGAAAAATTATATATATTATGTTTGATATTAATTAGTGTAATTAATATGCAAATATGATTTTATGTATTTATTTTCGAATTTATTTAGGCTGATTTCCCTAAATGGGCCTTCTGGTCGAAAGAAGGCACATGGGGGGGAAAACCCTCAAGGGAATTTTGTGGGGGAGGCTTGGCCGGCCTAGGTGGGCCAAATGGGGCCCACCTAGGGCCGGCGCACCAGCCTTGGCCGAACCAGGCATGTGGGATAGTCCCACATTGCCTGGCTGGCAAGGTTGGCTCCCCCTGGGAGCCTATATAAGAAGGGGCACCCCTGGCCTTTTAATTCACCAATTAATTCCCAATTTCTCTCTCGATCTCGTGGTTCCCTTGTCGGAGCCGCGCCGAGTAGAGGAGGGGGATCTCTTCCACCATAGCCCGCTCCCGCGCTGCTGGTGTTCCGGTCCAAGTCTTCCGCTGCTCGTCTTGGACTGGAGCTTCGGAGGCCGTCGTCTCCACCGTATGTGTGTGACGCCCTGCGAGGTGCTGCGCTAGCGGTACTTGGAGCCCTACTTCCTCCACCCGATCTCGGGGTCAGCTTCGTCGTCTTCGTCGCGCCGAGTTCTCCGCGACCTAGAGGTCGGCTACGGCGTCTTCATCGTCAACGCTTGTGCGGGAGCGTAATCCCCGCTATTCGGTCTACGAGGGTATGTATTCCGATCTCCGCTGTACTTCTATATCTGCATAGTGTAGATCTTGGCTAGTTTAAGGATATCGTTGCTAGGAAAAATTTTGTTTTCTGCACACGATCCCCTTCAGTCCTGATGACCTTTTTTAATGATTTTATTGCACATCATGGGTTGAGAGAGTTAAAGGCTACAGGAGGGAGTTATACTTGGACGAATAAAAGGGTGATGCCAACAATGTCAGTACTTGATAGGGTGCTTTGCTCGACATGTTGGGAGACTTGGTTCCCTTTAACTTCAGTTTGGCTAGAAACAAGATTGGGGTCTGACCATACGCCCATGATTATTTCTTCGGGGGATCAGGTCCCAAAAAAGAGTAACAAATTTTGTATGGAAAGACAGTGGTTTGAGTTTGAGGAATTCAAGGAGTTTGTTTTGAAAAAATGGAGGAATGTGTTGATGGAGTATAGGGGTGATGGGATGTCGGTGGACTACTGGAATTTTTGTACTAAAAGTCTCAGGAAAAGTTTACGTGCGTGGGGTGCTAATTGTAACAAGGGCTTTAAAAAAGAAAAGGAGGGATTGTTGGCTGAGGTAGGAAATTTGTACAAAAAGGCATATGTGGTGGGTCTGTCGGCGGATAATTGGGCGCGAAGATACGAATTAGAAAAAAGGCTGGTTCACCTTCTGAATTTGGAGCAGATTTACTGGGCTCAACGAGGCCATGTGCAATGGCTGAAAGAGGGAGATGCCAACACCGCGTACTTTCATGCGATGCAAATGGAAGGCGGAGAAAATGTCAAATTGTGGAGTTGGATACTGGACAAGGAGTTATCTCGGGAGAGGAGGAAATTCAGACACACATATATGAGTTTTACAGGAATCCTTTTAAAAAGGAAGGCATAGGTGGCTTTAGGTTAGCTGAGAACTTATGGGAGGAAGGTCAAAAAGTTTCGAGAGAAGAGAATGATGCACTGACAAGGGAGTTTACTATGTAAGAAATTCATGGGGTGATAAAATCTTTAAAAATTAATTCAGCTCCGGGCTCGGATGGTTTTCCGGTGTTTTTTTATAAAAAAAAATTGGGGTTTGATCAAGGTTTTGATTTTCGGGATTCTGAAAGATTTGTTTTTGGGAAGAGGGAAAATCTCTCGGTTAAATTTTGGAGTTCTTACTCTTGTCCCAAAAATCAAGGGAGCCAACAATATTAAGCAGTTCATACCGATTGCGGTTCTGAACGTCATTTTGAGAGCGGTTACAAAAACTTTGGCAAATAGATTAGCTCCTGTGGCTCATAGCGTGATTAGCCCTTGCCAGACAGGATTTATAAAAGGGAGGAATATGTTGGAGGGGATTATGGTGATTCATGAGGCTGTACATGAGATCAGGGTAACAAAAAGCTCGGCTATTATTCTGAAGCTAGATTTTGAAAAGGTATATGACCGAGTTGATTGGGGTTTTCCGAGACAAGTGATGATCAAAAAAGGTTTTTATTTGGAGTGGATTAAATGGGAGCCAGGGACGTATTTTGCTACCTCGAGGGGAGTTCGTCAAGGGGATCCGTTGTCACCACTACTTTTTGATTTTGTAGTTGATGCTCTGGCAGCTATGGTTGATTCAGCAAAAGAGGCTGGTCACATCACGGGAGTGGTGCCTCATTTGGTTGAGAAGGGAGTGAATTTATTGCAGTATGCGGATGACACAGTTATTATGTTGGAAAAAACGGATCAGAATATTCTACATTTGAAGTTTTTGCTGTATTGTTTTGAGAGTATGTCCGGAATGAAAATTAATTATCATAAAAGTGAGGTTTATGTGGTGGGAGTTGAAAGTTCAATTGCAAATTGGGGGAGTTGTCTATGAAGTATCTGGGGATGCCTATTGGGGATCACAAGCTGACTTTGGAGCAATTTATTTTCCTAATCACAAAGTTGACGAACAAAACTGATCAGTGGCAGGGAAAATTCATGTCATCAGCGGCAAGGTTGGAATTTTCGAACGCGTGTCTGGCTAATATACCCAGTTTGATTATGGGTTTTTATAACCTAGGTGAAGGTACTCACGGGGAGATGGAAAAAGTGAGGGGGAGATTTTATTGGGAGGGTTGTAAGCAGGGGTTTAAATATCATATGATGAAATGGGAGTATGTGTGCAGGACAAAAGATTTTGGGGGCTTGGGGATCTTGAACTCAAGACATATGAATACTGCTTTGTTGTTGAAGTGGGTTTGGAAGTTGTTTGTTGGAGATGAGGGAGCACCTTGGCATCAAATTCTTACCAACAAATATTTAAAAAAAGTTCTAATGAATAATTTCAAGGGGTCACAGTTTTGGAATGGGTTGCAAGCTGTGAAGAAATGGTTCAAATGGGGTGTTATGCATAAAGTGGGAAATGGCAAACATACGAGATTTTGGGAGGATGTGTGGATTGGAAAGGTGCCACTCCGCTTTGTTTTCCCCATACTTTTTTGGGCGGCACAAAACCAGAGGCATCGGTGGCGGAAAATTATGATATGGGGACGCATGCTTGGGACATCCGGTTTAAGAGAGCTTTTAATGAGGAGGAATTTAGAAAGTGGGAGCAGACGATGAATATGATTCAAAGCATCTTTCTTTCTTCGGAGAAGGATACAACATCTTGGGCTTTTGAGAAAAAAGGGAACTATACTTCAAAATCGATGTATAGGTGGCTAACTTTTCAGGGGGTGTCGGATCCGCTGTTGAGCAGGATTTGGAAATTAAAAATTTCAATGAAAATAAGGATTTTCTTATGGCAAGTGACTTAGGATAGGCTTCCAACTAGGGAGCAGTTGCTTAAGAGGAAAGGGCCCACTGATGGTGTTTGCCCGTGGTGTTCAGAAGTCGAGACCATTGACCATTTGCTTTTCTCTTGTCATATTGCTAAATTTGTTTGGGGGGTGGTTAAAGAAATTGTGGATTGGCCAGATGCTCCTAGCTCGATTTTGGATCTTTTGGGGGTGGTTCGTCCGGGGGGAGTTCGGAGTTTTGATATTTTCTGGGTGGGAGCTTCTGCTGTGATGTGGTCTCTATGGACCATTCGTAATAAGTTGATCTTTGAGAAAAAGAACCTGAGGAAACCAACTGATGTGTACTTCGGGTGGTGTTTTTCTTACAGTCCTGGAGGCCTTTGTGGAGGGTGGAATTGCAGGAAACGATGGACTGGGCGGTACTGGAGGCTAGGCGTCAAGTAAGGAAGATCAACAGATGGAGGAATTAAGCCTGGAGGGAGAAGTTTCGTCTTGTTTGTTATGTTTGTTGTTAGCTGGAGGTCGTGTAATAGGGGTTGTTTTTCCTCTTCTTAAGTGTTGCCAGGGGTGAGCTTGTTGGATGTTTGCTAGTGGAGGTGTGGGTGTGCTGTTAGATTCTGCTCTGTTGTGGTGTCTTTTCTTTGGTTAAAAACTGGTGATCCCCAGTATTCTGCTGTAATGTGTGCTTTTTAATAAAAAGCAAGGGCACGAGTCTGTTTTTCTAAAAAAACAATTCATGTAACCCTGAAAATGGCAGACACCTTGGGGAGATGGCCTGGAACATTCGTGCCGAGTTAGGTCCCCAGGCTCGCTGTTGCGCTTCATTTGTGATGAGGTCCTCAGAGCAAGGGTCGGTTGTTGTTGTGGCAGCAACTCAACTCGAAAAGCGATTAATCCTCCATGCCTTCTTGTCCAGTTTATTTATTTGCTCGTTTGGGCTCGTGACTTATGCTCTGCTTGGTGGAGGAGTGTACGCGACAGAGGGGTGACTGATGGAGCTGAAGCAGTCCATGCGTGCCAAGGGGGGTAGCTCGAACGCCACCGCACAAGAGATGGACAACCTTCAGAGAGTCAGGTCGATTTTGGCAGAAATTCTATTCCAGTTCGTTGCATGTAAATGGAATAACATATGTCACGGATATTTGTTCTTGGCTCCTCGTTGCATATAGGTTATTTGAGATGAACAATGGAAAGAGTTGGATGCCTTCAGATCATCAACACCATGATAAGCTTTTTCGAGGAAAGGGCAGTGTCTCGGCTTCACGGAAGGCTAGTTTCATTCATCGTTTCTCTTTGTTAAATTTGTTTGTGATTACCGCTTCAGGATTCAGACTTCGAACACTGAAGGTTGATGTCAACAGCATATGCTTATATTTTTCTTGTCTGTGGTTGTATAATATCAGTTGTTTATTTGAGAAAAGTGTGATGTGTAGCTGCAGAAGATCACTAGGTCATTTTATTTGATCTGTGGGATTGTTGAAGAATTATAAAGTGCTTTGGTTTTAATAACGTAGTTCTTTTCCGACACAAATGTTCTTACTCTTAGATATTTATTGTTGGTTGTAGATTTATCTGTTCATAGATCAATTGGTGAACTAAATCAGGGTTTGTTGTCCACAAGGTTTTGGATGTCAATTATTGAATGATGCAAGTTTGTAGAGCCAGCATATCGGTGACAAATTGCTGCTATGGAGTCTGCATTGTGTAAGAAATATAGTTACTACATTGTGAAAGAAATGTAGTTACTGTTATTGAGTCTGCAACCGTTGATAGAATCAGGAGCAAGAACTTGTGAAAGAAATATAGTAACTGCACTGTGTCAATTTGTTTTTTGACATTTGCACTGTGTCAATTCAATATGTTTTCTGTTTATTCTTTTTACATAGAACATTTTGTACTCAAGGTATAGGTATTGTGTGCAAGCAATACACAGGTTTTCAATTTGAATACATTTTGCACCATATAGTAGAGCACAACCAGATGGGAAGCTGGTTTCACCTTTTTCTGCATCGATGATGAGGTGGAGAGGAAGAATCGAAATTTTACTTTTGTACATATTTCTAAAATACAAATCATTCAAAGATTTTAACCCGTAACAAAGCACGGGATTTAGCTAGTATTAGTAGTGTATGCATACACTCCGTTTTCTATGCACGTGGAATCGCTGCAACGTTCAAATGCATACAGTCGAGCATTTTTACCATGTAACAAACAGAGGAGCCTAGCGTTAAGTCCACCTAGATTTAGTAAACCAATAGAGAGGAAGTGTATATATGTAGATAATCTTGCCACCTCAAGTTGATGGTATTGGCATGATTGCTCCTATGGGTATGATTAAATAATATAAAAGGTCTCATGCAAGCCTACATGATGACATGGAGATTTACCAAGGTTGATCTAGGTCAGCCACTATTCATACTCCTTGTCCCGGTCAACAAATCAATTGAGAAGAGAAGGATAAAACAGAAAGTCAAAGAAAAGGATCTGGAAGAAAGAAAACTTCTAAGGGGGGAGGAGAAGGGCTTGTTACCACATGTACTATGGAATCTCTCTTCCAAGTTAGTCCACATGGACTTTGTGGAACACTCATTGAACCCCTCACATCTCATCCTTAGCCTATAAAAACAATTTCATGCGCAACTAACTCTTACTTGGGTGGAATCAAGGTGAGAGCATTGTAGCTTCATGCCTTTGTCTAGGGAGCTCAAAGGTCTATTATGAGGATCCTAGTACGATTCAGATCAACGTCGAGGAAAGATTTTTTGTGTTGACCTCGAGGAGTCGAGTACGACTCGATCCATCTTATAAGCCACTTGATTAAGTTGGTGTCGACCTCGAGCTTCATATTGATGTAAGGAGCTTTAGAAGTTTGTTGGGTGACTCCAATGGAGTTGCTTACTACCTTATGTAAAAACATCTAATTGCCTCCTTCCAGACTTCCAGTGCTCCACTTAGTGAATTTTGTTATTCCATGGTGGGAGAAGTTAAAGTAGAATAGAATGACCTTTTGTGGCGTTGGTGGGCCTTTTTTTTTTGGTATAATGCGTCCATTTTATTAAAAACTTTTGCATGATGTTTTTCACGTCGTTACATTGGATTTTGCGCAATATTCTGAGCTAGTAGGTTGCACCTTTAATTCACAACCTTAGATTTTATTAGGATTTTTCAGTTTTTCCTTATCTCTAAACCAACCTGCTGAAATCAATATATCAGAAGTATAAAATGTCTTTTGAAGTGTAAAGTCATGATTATTAAACTTAGAGTTTTCAAATTCGTGAGGTTCCTTCACTTAAAATTGGTCAGTTTCACCATTGAGGATACTAGCATTTTTCAATATAGTTTTAAAAAGGTTTTGATATTGCAATATTATTATGGTAATTAGCAAAAGCAATATACGGGTAGCCTTGAGACGGGCCACGGGTGCATACGTATTTTATTTTTACCAGACTAAAAAAGGACTCGTGTAGGCGTATTTGCCGCGCGCGTTGAGCAGTTCCTCGAATCTGTTCATTTCGCCGGTTCGGCCACCGCACTCCTCCCGTCTTCAAAGTTCAAATGAAGAGCGCGCGCGGGTCGATCCATTCGAAGTTAATAGCCGAAATCAAACCGCCGCCTCGTCTCCTTCCTTTGATCAAGCACGTCGGACGTGGCTCTCCCACCTCCCCCACGAACCTGCGGAATTCAAAGCGTGGTCAAACCCGCGCGAGCGAGCGCGCCATCGGAGGGGAAGTTGCACGGCCTCCCCTATAAAGCCACACGCCTGGAGCGCGCGCTTGCCGATCATAGTTCACACACGCCGCCAGGAACCCACGCCATTGCAGGCCAGAGCAACGAAACAGAGAGTGAGAGAGAGCATTCCCGGTCGATCACCGTTCGCCTCCCTGCTCCTGCTACTGCACCGCCGCCGATTCGAGGTCGTCCGGCCATGGCTGCTCTGAAGATCAAGCTCGTGCTCTTCCTCCCCGCGCTGGCCTTCCTCCTCGCGATCCCTGTGCTCGCGTCAGCGTCGGCGCCACCGCCGGGCCTCGTGTTCCATGTCGGCGGCCCGCGCGGGTGGCGCGTCCCGGACGCCAACACCAGCTACGGCTGGTGGGCCATGAACAACCGCTTCCACGTCGGCGACGCGCTCTGTGAGTCCATCCACCGGCGCCACCCCGCCCACCGTAATAGGTTTCTTGGATCGCATTTCGTTATGCAACTTAATTACTAACTGGGTTTCCTTTTCGATCACACACAGACTTCAAGTACGCGAACGACTCAGTGCTCCTCGTCGACCGGGAGGACTTCGACGCCTGCAACGCCACGGAGCCCGTCGCCAGGTCCGACGACGGCAGCACCACGGTGCCCCTCGACAGGCCGGGGTTCTTCTGCTTCATCAGCGGCCAGCCGGGCCACTGCGAAGAGGGCCAGAGGCTCATCGTGCGCGTCATGGTGCACCCGGCGGAGCCCGCGCCCGCGCCAGGCCCAGCTGCCTATGCACCCGGGACGTCGCAGCCGGGCCACGGCGGCGAAGGATCCGGCAGCGGGCACGGTGGCTCTCAGCCCGGAACTTCATCTGCTGGCACCGCTGCTGCGGTTGCTATCGGCGGCGTCGCTTTCGCGGCCGCACTTGCTGTGCTTCTCGTCTTGCTGCTTCAGTGATGAGTTCTTGCATGTATCCATGCATAATCACCTAGCAGTTTATATAGGTCAAGTCTTGTTATTGATTTTAGTCCATTCCTTTTCTATTAGAGTCTTCTACTACTAGTAGCGTTTCGCGATATGATTGCGTCAGACATTTAAATAGTATCTTTACAGCCTATATAATTCCATTGGTAATCTTATGTAATGACAGTTATTGTATTCTGTTCTTCGATATGACTATTTGAGATTCTGTCTATTTCTTAGAATTTTTACGTACTTGGTGTGATCAATCTTTCATATGGTGAACTCGTCATATATATCACCGAAGTTTTCAAGCAGTTTTTTTGTTTGCGAGTAAAGTTTGCATGCAGTTACGGGCTTAAGAGAGAAAGCATCGTGGAATTTACATGAACCACATTATAACATGCAGAGTTAGGGCAGAGAGAAAAAAATTCCTCAAATTTATATCAACATAATATAATTCACAGGAAGGTTTTGG
Organism: Poa annua; assembly: GCA_026929855.1. NCBI lineage: Eukaryota > Viridiplantae > Streptophyta > Magnoliopsida > Poales > Poaceae > Poa > Poa annua. Next base: position 25,850,349 of record CM049428.1, on the reverse strand, counting down.
CACAATTTGAGCTGTTAAGTTGCAAATGGAACAGAGTAGTAAAACTTTTATGTATTGTTGGCAGTTCAGTAGTGTGTATGGGATGTACTTAAGCTTGTGAAATCTTAGACGGATTGGGAGATGGCAAGGGAAAATTCTATGTACATGTTGTGCCTTGTGCAACTATGTTTCAGCATGGTACTGTACATACGGCAACGAAGAAAGACTATCTAATCTACCACTACCACGGCTCAGAGTTTTTGGTCCAGTAGCTCTCCGCATGTTTGCGGCGTGTCCAACCATCCTCTGCTAAAATTAGGCTTACTCGTACCCTTAGAGTAGCCACTGCCTCATCCTCCAAAATCTCCAGTGGACTGCTCTTTGACTGAAAAACCTGGAAGGAAATGGCACAGATCCACATTTTAGGGCTGTGATTTTATAATTGCTGAACGCTGCATGCTCTGATCAATTACCGTGGCAGTTTGGTATGATGTTAAGTACTGCAGGCATTCTTCGTAATGGGCACAATGGTACAGAAGGGCAGCATAGTCTCTAAGTTCTCTCGGATCGTGATCGAGTAGGACGAGTCTCTCACAAGCTGCCATGAAGATGCATCATACAATGAACCTGGTCAGTGACTGCTAAAAAATGCAGAACTGGAGAAATACAGTAGCTATTGCCTTATTGGTGTGGAATATAGTGAAAAGGAAAGGCAGCCACCAACTGAGCTAAATTCTTGACAGGAAAAAAGAAACGTATGAATCTTGGCAATACAGGCGCATCGTGAATAAGAAACAGAAAAATGTAATTGACTGGTGTGAATTATCAATGATGTGACGACTTAAAGTTATTGGATGAATTATCCAAGAGTTCCCAGAACTTTCATGTATACACCATTAAATTAATAAGAATCAAGATGGAACAAAGATGTGGTACCTGCTAAAGCACGCCGCATATCACCGAAGCGCACATTTGTCCATACCCCACGCATCAGCCTATGTTGAGCAGCTTTAGCAGCAGCCATCTCTATGGTACTGTACACAAATTTCACATCAGTCCAGTGTTATTAATGCAAATCACGTATGGAGATTAACAAGAATGGAAATTCAGGCTGACCGGATTACATAAAGAACAAACCTTATATTGCCATGTGGCCTTGCTTGACTGTCGCCTGCATTACCAGGACCCTGGTGGCTTGCAGCAACAGCATTCAAAAATAAGCTACTTGACTGGTTAGACTGGAACGGCCAGAACATACCCTTTAGAGTCTGTAAAATCTGCAATTTGGATTAATAGAGCCCAAATGTTATTGCATTCCACAAATTTCAATTGCTTTGTAATACTACCTTAACATAATAAAAAACAAGCATGATAACAATAGTCTAACATTGCGAGAAGGATCAAACTATTTCAACAGAGTCCAGACCAAGTTATTGGGATACAGTTCAAGATCAAATTCACATAACAAGATTGGTATTCCGAAAAAATGCAATCGATGATTTACATGTAATAGTTCTGGTCCTGAGTACCATGGATCACGTGTACGTCCAGAATCATCATTTGGAAACTATCTAACTTTACCTCTTTTGAGAATACTTAATTACTGCAAATGTAAACTCATCTGTAGGGTCTCATTCATGAGCGGGGGGGGGGGGGGGGGGGGGGGCAAAAAAATCTGAGGAGGATAAACTCTAGTAGTCGTATTGTATAATGTGTATGAAGCTAAGCAAGCAGTGAATCCTGAATAGGCCTACCAATCTCCCTTTTTTATTTCTGAACAACAGACTTTAAGAACCAAAAGTTTAGGCTAGTCCAAGAATGTCGTGAGCATGATGGGTCTTAAGTTATCAAACAACATTGATAGCAATAACATATAACAACAGCCAAGAAGAAACTCAGCTCAAGTCTCATCAAGAAATCTGAAACTAAGGTGCTAGCCATTCTGCTCCTAGTAAAGAAGTCGGGTGAAAAGATTTATCTTCAGCAAACAATGCAAGCTAGGACTTACTTTTTTTTTTTGAAACTCAAAAACTTTATTGATCAAATCGACACATTACAGAGGGTGTCTCGGATACAGTCCGGTCCCCCACCACGAGAAATCATAAAAACAAACTGTTCTGCTCTCCGAGCAAGAATGTGTGCAGCATTATTGAGTAAACGACTAATATGACAGAATTTCACAGACTGAAAACCCGCCCCCATGGTCTTGATGTCTTCGATCACCACACCAATACCTGTACGATCCCACCTCGGGGAGGTGATGCGCTGGATAACTGACAGGCAGTCTGAAGCTAGGACTTAATGTAGGACATTTGCCCAAAGACCATTAAAATTACTACCTCCAATCCGATATAACTGCCGAAGTACAATATACGTATACACAGGTCGCAACAGTTCTTCAGGATCAGAGGGAGTAGCAAACTTTCAAAATTATTCTTGCACAGGACTTCCACGGCTATTTAACAGACTAGTGATGTTTGAAAATAAAACATCTGGAATGAGGATCGAAATAAACTCACCTCAACCAAAAGTGACTTTGATGTCATAATATTTGGTTCATCGGACAACTTGGTTTTTTGTTTGTCATAGCCCCTAGGGAGGCCACTGAGATCATGTGGAAAAGAGATCTCTACATCGAAGTCTAGTAAGCCATATAATCGTAGTGTCTTTAGCATCTCTGAATATATCAACGAAAGCATTAGAGCTGATCCTGACCGGCATGTCAAAGCCTGCCAGTTGCAGACAACAAAAAAAAGCATTAGAATGGATGGATCAAACATAGGGAAATCACATGAGCATATAAATATCGGGCAAGGTAGGGCTAATCATACCGAGTGAAGATATATAGCCCGTGCATCTGACATTTCGTTTGATCTTCGAAACCCCTGAATGAAAATTGTAACATAGCACATCAACTCATAGTAGTACAACTGAAACGTACAGCACACAATTCGGCATAATTTAATCAAGGACTTGAAATTACATGTTCAGTCTTACCTGAAACAATAACAAAAATTGATTCATGGCATTTATGCTAATTCAGTATACCATAATGTAACATGATGACATCAACTGACTCTTAAATTACCTTGTAGCCGTAGAGGTAGCGGTCGAGATGATCGAAGAAGACCTCGGGAGGCGCGCCGGAGGGCGGAAGGAACCCGGCGGCGAGGAACCCGGTGGAGAGGTCGTCCAGGCGCGCGATGAAGGCATCAACGGGGAGCGGCACGGAGGAGTGGGAGACGAGCGAGTCGTCCTCAGCGGCGATGCAGAGTGCGGTGCGGCCAAGATCGGCGCCACGGCTGATAGCGATGCTGGTCTCCGCGTTGAGCCTCGTGAGCCTCCCGATCTGCTTCGCGAAGCCCGCCCTCGCCGCCCTGGCGTGCTCGGTGGCGACCCCCGCGGCGTCGAGGGAATCGTGGAGCACCATCGGCAGTCCGCTGTCGTCACCCGCGACCGCATCCCCAGCAGCTCTGGCACAGGCACGGAAGGTGTAGGAAACTCTCCCCCGTCGCCTGCCTGCGGGCAAGGGGGAGGAGGTGCCGGGGTGGCGGTTGAGACCGGAGGGCGGAGCCCACGCCGCCGCACAACTCATGGCGCCCGCGGAGGCGAATGGGAATCAGTCGATCGAGAGGTGGCGTTGCGCGCGGTGCAGACGGTGATTCCGCTTCCGCCGGCGAGCTACTCAGCGGCAGCGTGAGGTGAAGACTGAAGAGCAAGAAAACAAATATCTCGGCATTTGACCGGCTTCTCACGGGCCAACATTAACCAGAAATTTTAATTTCAGAGTTGAATTTTCGGAAGATTCCTCGAAATAAAATTAATGGACAAAAAAGCCAAATTTAGATGAAGAAAACAGAGAATTTATGGAGTATTTTATACTAGTACCTATGTTTCTTCTACATGTAAATATGTTTTGGTAACTCAAATTTGAGCTAGCAAACGTTTTATATTTAAGAACAATTAGTGGATTCAAACTGAGAGCTACCATGTAACATGTAGTCCTTTTAGGGCGCGTTTGATAGACTGAAGGTGTTTTTTATCTCACTGCGGTAAGGAGGCGGTGCACCTTGCGCGTTGCATACGGGGGCCACGGGTCAGAATTGTCCAGTTATTTGGTTGCTCGCGATTTGCGAAGAGTCTTCTCATCCCGTGGAGAATTTGGACTATGGCTGTTTGGTTGGGTTGGCCGGTCTCAAGGCCATGTAAGCACCAGAAGGGGCATGCGGTTGTTTGGTTGTGGCTCAAATCATAGTCTCGGAACCTCTTCTCTTGAGGGGTGAGGTTACCAGTTGCAGTTCAACACAAACATAGCAGTTCAACACAAACTAGGATCAACAAAGTACTAACATAGCAGTTTCCCCGACAGATGGTAAGACAAAGTTCATAGTACCGACATGATAATTGAAACTAGAAACAACAAACATAAACTAGGCGGCATCCTTCTCCATGATGACCAACCAGGTGGTGTCGTCATGCTTCGGGCACCTGCGCATCACCTCGGTGCAGGTGTGGTCGGAGATGACCACACGGAAGATGTCGGCGGTCTCCTTTTTGAAGGTCAGGAACTGCCCGATCATCAGCTAATGCGTGATGGAGAATGCCGCCCACCCCTGGTTGACGAACACCTCGTCTCCCTCCCGCTTGGTGGTCATCCTCTAGGTGCAACCGGTGTTGGTGCGAACGACAATTCTGGAGGGGACGGTCCCGAAAAACGAGACCAAGGCCTTAGGGATGGGAAGCTTGCCCATCGTCGGCTTCAAGATGATCCGGAGGAAGTGCGTAGGGCTTTCCTCTCGTGGAAGTGGTTGGCCGTTTGCCTGCCTTCCATGACGCCTCATGGCCGATCCACCCTCACCGGTGCGCCTACGTTGATCGGGAGACTCTGCAAAGACAACAGATCGTAACAATTAGCACAAGTTAAGAACATGCAAAGTACATGTAGAAGGACAACAAGCTCAAATGGAGAAGAACATGAATTAACGAGGCCTCATACACTTGGGTCACACGGAAGCTCAAATGGAGAAGAACATGAATTAACGAGGCCTCATACACTTGGGTCAAATGGTTAAGAACATGCAAAGTACATGTAGAAGGACAGCAAGCTCAAATGGAGAAGAACATGAATTAACTGAGGCCTCATACACTTGGGTCACACGGCAGGCGAAGGGATTGTCCCCAAACTAAATCTAGGTGCAAGAAATTACACACAATATTAGGTTTGAGGACAAGCTCTTGTCTACCATAGTGCCACATTGTAATCATTGGTCACTGCATAAGCAATGAACTGAAATGCATATGATCAAACTCAAGAACAAGGTATCACACCAATTACCTATGCCTCATACACTTGGGTCACACGGCATACACTTGGGTCACACGGCAGGCAGACGAAGGGATTGTCCGCAAAGTAAGTCAAGGGTGCAAGAACTTAAACACAAGACTAGGTTTGAGGATAACCCCTTGCCTTCCATTGTGCCACATTACAATCATCGGCTAAGACAGAGTTCACTGAAATACAAATGCAAGCACATGAAATACAAATGCACTGAAATACAAATGCAAGATACATAAGGTATTTCAATCTAGCATATACTAGTACGTTACAAATGCCACTAGGATAACTCAAATGTCCTAAACTATATCTAGGTTACTCATCATAAATGGCCCTACTCCAACTTCCTCTTTTCATCCTTTGGACTCTTCTTCTCGGCCAACAAGATCTCTCTTTCTTCCTCCCATTCCTGCTTCTTAGCCCTCAACACATGTGCTTGAGTTTGTTGCACGTTCTTCAGCATTGCATTCTCACGTCTCAACTCCTCCAGTTCGTGTTGAATCCGGCTATGGACAAACTCAGAACAACGGAATCACAAAACTAACCGTTGCTAACTACGGATGCTCAAACTACTGCACCGACCCTTCTCCTTTTTTTTTGGCGGGTGAAATACTTATAATAGTCAACATGGAGGGCTACAGAGTTGTCGAGGTCAAGCATCCGAAGAGCACAATCCGGACTTGACCCTAACCATGTCATAGTTATATCTCGTGTCCTAGCAAACTTTGCTAGGGCATCACTAACCCTGACCTGAGTACGACTAGCTTTAGTAACTAAGCAACAACTATCTAAAGAAACTAGATGTCTAATATCATTAACTAGTACAGGAAAATTCGAGCGATCATCAACCAATGACTTGATGGCATCAACCAGGAGTGACGAGTCTTTTTCGATAATCAAAGGGAGCTGGGAATGTTACCTCGATAGCTTTAGACCCTCTAGACATGCTTCCAACTCCGTTTCCAGGGCATCACTACAATTTAACAGTGCACGACTAGCCATAAAAATAACTGAACCATCATCTCGCCTCAAAATCATGCCAATACCAGCTTTGACATCGCTGGTTGAGAGTGAACCATCAATAGACAATTTGATCCATCCAGTATCAGGCTTACACCACACCTTGACCGGAGTGTTTGAGGATGCCTTGTCTGGAATAGTATCCAACACCAGCATAGGACCTTTGCCTTTGACAATTGCTGAGGTGGGATCAACTTTGATCTCACGTAGCATGTTCCGATATCCCACGAGAAAAATCCTCGAACTGGTAACCGAGGGAATCGGTTTTTGGTATGTGTATTCGTTCCTGCAATACAAAATCCTCCAAGTGACAAGCAGGAAATTCCCCACCATATTAGCCGGTGCCGAGTCCACAATCTTCTGAAACCATTTAACCGGGGAAGTAGACAAGAGCTCATCGCAGGCAATTGCCAATAATTCCTCATCTCTATCCATAGGTTCTGGGCGTGTGGACATTCAAAGAGTGCATGCTTCTCCTATTTGCATCTACAGTAACAACCGGATCAGATCTACAATCCCCTAACAGACAGAAATTGGCACGGTGACGTGCAAAGGGCCAACAATCCTACTCAAACTGATGTTCAATACTACTATCCTCGTAAATTCATTCCTACTCAATCTGAAAACCCTCGGCCAAAATCCTATCCTACTGAAAACCAGAACATATCAGATCTGCATGTCCTAAGAAATGGCAAAGACTCTACGGGATGCATGAAGTACGGCGAAGATCCAGTGAACTTACCGTCATTGCAGAGGTCGATGAGAGCTCGAGGTCACGCGGGAAGTGGTCGAAGCAGGTCCTTCTTCGGCGGTCGTTCTTGTGGCCGAGGTCCTGGAGGCTGTCTTCGTCGTCTCTTCCTCCGGTCCGGCTCCTCCACCTTGCGGTGGTGCGGTGGATTCATGGACAGGAGCGCAACCGACGTCGCGTGATGTGACAGTTTCGGGAGGGGGTGAGAGTGAGAGAAAGGAGTGAGGGAAGTAGACATGCGGTGAGGGGAGTTATGACGTGTGTTCCCGAAGAGATGCACCGTTTGGCTCCACAACAACGGCCGATTTAACCATTCCTTCCGGGTCTAGTCCGAAGGTGCTTTAATATCTGGTTCGTGCAACACGAAACCAAAGTAACCAAACGACCCGTACCCCGTACAAAAAATACCCTTATATGTTACCAAACGCGCCTTTAGACTCCATCCAGAGCGGGAGCACATGCCTGTCCGATGCAATGCAAACCATGTTCTACTCCGTCGCCACAGTTTCAATTTGCCAAACGTCTTCACCACTCGCTACAGATGACTCACGAGTCACGATGCTCCCTCCTTTATAAGTTACGTTGCATATAGTTTAACCAAATATATGAATCGACATCTACAATATCAAATCAATCATCCTTTCAGTGTGCAACAAAAGCTGAATCAGCAAAGGTCAGACTAGATTCATGTTTCTGGAGTACTTTTTATATTTCCATAAGTATGGAAACTCTATCATAGTGCAGATTTACTTATTTGTTGGCTAGCTGCTGCCAGTCTACCACATTACTTAAGCAGTCCACACTCACATCATGCTTTTGCTCCATATACTAAACTAAACACTACAAGCAGCACAAAAGAGAGTGACATATGATATTCAACGTCCCACACGATTACCAAACCAGTTCTTATTTTAGATTTATCAATGAAACATAATTCTCGCAAAGAAGAAAGCAGTCTTTACTAAAAGTTTTTGAAAGAAAGTATCATCTCTACTCGACAGATGCAAGAAGCAGATAATCCCCGTGAGAACTGAGCTATTGGGAAAGACTTATGTGAAGTCAAGGACTCAATGCGTTCATTACGGTTTGTGAATTTCATACGGTTCACGTGGATGAGATAGAAGCATAAGAATTTCTAAGTTCAATGTAGTGCAAGGACAAAGATCTTATGGGATTTTTTGCATATCCACGAACTACTATCACGGCTTTGGAAATTAAGTTTGCTCGCAGCCACATAACTACATGTACGATACAAAGCTGTCGCGGTTCAGAAAGCAATGGGCATACAGTGCCTGAACGAAGATGATAGGTGGTATAGGAGAGCTTCAGTGCTTGACATTGCTTGGGTAGTAGTAGTTCAGTTCTTCGGAGCGCTGCCTTCCTCCAGCTCTTTCCTCAGCTGCAGTGAGAAATCGTCGTTCACATCATCATCATCCCAGTCGTCCTCCCATTGCTGGACAGCTTCGTTACCATCTTCCTTGTCATCCCATTCTACAAAGCACAAGAAAATTGAGTTTAACCAGATGCCAAATTTCATTGCTATGAACACAACATTAGAAACATACACATACATGTTGCTAAATTATGTCGGAATGTTATGACGAGAAAGTCAAACAGATACTTTGTACCACATAGGTAAAAAGGAACATTTACACAAGCATATGCAACCACAAAGCAACACACAATCACGGACGTCACTGATGTCACAAGCCAAGAAGATAGAAGAGGTAAAAAATTGAACTGAGAGTCACAGCTTTAGGAAGTGGTGTCATAAGCTAGGCACAAAGGAAGCCAAATTAGCAACACAAGTGTCATACAGTGTCCTGAAAAAATCAAAAGTTCAGTTTATTTTTTTGTAACCTGTGCATGAACTGAACGAACTGATGCAATTATGCAACTAAAGTGTACACATGCAGTAGAAGCACCAAATGAAACAAACAGCTACACCAAAATCATTTATATAACCCACTGTAAGATACTTAAACTTAGATACTTTTACTTACTACATCAGTCCATATGTCACATAAAGGTCACTTACACGTGAAAAACAATGTTTTCAAGTCTACAAATCTAGTTAGTAGAAACCAGCTAGGTGAATAGTCAACCACTGGTGAGGCCTACTAATCTCAGGATATATAGGTAGGCAGGCAGCAGAAATCATATAGTCACTCCATGCCAAAACAATTCAAGTTTTAGGTTTGTCCTAACTCCTAAGTCAAACTGCTTTAAGTTTAATATACTCCCTCTGTTCCTGAATGTAAGAGTTATAGTTTTCTGCACGGATATTAAGACATGCGTATTTGACATACTATGGACTCATTTGTCTTAGACAAAATTCAGAAGATAGGACTCCCTAATAGACAACAAATGAAAACAATCCATAAAATCACTCCGTTCGAGAATGAAACTCACTTTTTCATCGGTAAATCCATCCAAAAATTGTTGTAAACCATATATTTTGGAATATTTCTCAAAAAACTATAGCTCTTACATTATGGAATGGAGGGAGTAGTAAATACATCAACATCTACAGCAGCAATTTAGTTTTATTAAATTTATCATAGATTGATGTTGTGGATGACGCATTTTTATTTAAATCGGGTCGAACTTAGATTAGTTTGACTTAGGACAAACCTAGAACTACAATTATTTTGGAACAGGGGGAGCAGTACATGTTCCGTGCTACTTTAGTGGGCATTATACATTTAAGACTAGTTTTAGTTGACTAGTCATAAGTTCATAAACAATAAGAGTGGAACTAGAAACCTAAATTTAACCAAAGAATCAGGTATAAGCATAAATCAAAAAATAGGTGTTGATAACAAAAGTTAGATCTAAAAAAACGATGGGAGCAGTTTTGGCCCTGCATATAACGTTGATTGCACATCTAGCCTGACCCTATTTTATGTAAAAGGACACACACGCATAGGGAAAATTGCACGCCTGCCACACACAGAACTGTACACACCAAGAATACTTCCTTTTGTTAATATGTTGAGTTTAGTACATGACTACTCTGAAGTTCAGTCAATCAGATCATCCAACAAAAAATGTGATGGTGTTATCTGATGATCTGAATCTTCTTCTACCCATTTCAAAAGGAAAATTGGTTTATTTGTGTCTTCGACATACTATCTTTCATGATTTCTAGACCCCAAGGCAAACATAGCAGCATGCACAAACAATTTTGTGCATCAACACAAGTATGTAAACGGGTAGCTAATGAGAAAGGGATCAACACAAGTATGTGCACAGGCAGCTAAGCAAGGGAACAAAGGCTACATAGATCACACATTACACCATAAATAAATGCCTCACTGTATTATGTCTTTTCAATTGTCCATCTACGTGCACGTCTGCAGATACTATTTCTGGATACTGACATAGCATATTAACTTATAAGATCCAGCCTTGGCCTCTCAAACACTCAGTACACCACCAACATACAAATATAAGTTTGTAAAGTAGCCTTGATCAATTGCTCAACAAACAATAGCAAAGGATTTCTTTTTTCTACTATCATTTCAATCTTCATGGGTTAGTCATTCTAAACATGCAGTTTTTCGCAATCATGTCAACACTGACGAAACAGGGATTGAAGATCAATGTTCCCATGGGAGAATATGCCCAAATGTACTTGCACATGCCTAATATTTACCTAAAGAGCAAATCATGAACACTGACAAACAACAAACACATCAAGATCATCAGAACATCCGTTCCATGCTTCACAAAAAGGAGCATAGCTCCACAAACAATCAAACATTCTCAAACGGCATCAAATACATCATGCGAATTGCTCACTCGGCAAGTGGTAGCGAAGATGAATATGGTAATCAGAGCAAGAGATATACTAACTGAGGGCATGAGCTGCCCCATACTTGCTAAAATCCAGACTTGAAACAGTCCAGTACATACTGATTTGCCCATAAGTTCATGTGAAACTCTCCCACAGCATACCTTGAAAGAAGCATGAGAAGAGTAATACAATTGCACGGTTTCCGCATCAAACCCAAACTTAGTCGCCCAAATCAACATCCCGACGGCAATAAGCTATGTCTAATTGGTCCGTGTTCACCTAAGAGAATAGCTACAGCATAGCAGTGAGAGGGCGTAACGGTGTTGATAAAAAAAGCTAGTTCTAAGAGTAAAAGTGAGAGCAGTTTTGGCCCTGCGTATAACTGCTGATTACAAATCTAGCCTGACAAATTTTTTTATAAAAGGACACACGTGTGCGCACACACAACTGTACACGCCAGAAACTACAATACTTCCTCTTTTAATTCGTTGAGTACATGAGCAGGATCATTCAACAAAAAAAAGTGATGGCGTTCTCTCATGATTGCATACGCCATCTTCCTATTCCAAAACGCAAATTACCATTTTAATATTATTCATTTATTTGTGCCTACGACCTACTATCTTTAATGATTTGGGCCAACAGAGCAGCAAGCAGAAACAAGTTTGTGCGTCAACACAAGTATGCAGACGGGCGGCTAATGAGAAAGGGATCGACACAAGTATGCACACAGTAAGCTAATGAGAAAGGGGACAAAGGTTACATAGATCATACAGTACACCATAAAAGTCCCTTAAATAGGTACGCTGATACATTTCATCTTATTATGTATTTTCCCATTGTCCATCTACGTGAATAGTAACAAGCAACAAACACACCAAGATCATCAGAACATATGTTTCATGCTTAAGTAAAAAGAACGTAGTTACATAAACATGTACAAGACATTCTCAAAACGGCACAGAATACACCATGCGAATTGCTCACACAGCTAGCAGTTGCGAAGATGAATACGAAGTCAGGAAAACCAGAGCACAGGATATACTAACTGACGGCATGAGCTGTATCACGCTTGCTATAATCCAAACCAGAATCTAACCGGTAACCACTGATTTGCCCTTAATTTCACGCCAACCTCTCTCACAGCATATCCTGAAAGAGGCGTGGGAAGAGTGATACAATCGCACGGATTTCCCATCAACCTCAAACCTACACGCTGAAATCGAGATCCCACCGCAAACAAGCTACTATGCCTAATCAGCCCATGTTCGCCTAAGAAAAAAACTACAACGTAGCGGCGAGAGGGAGTAGCGGGGGTGCGTACCTTGGTCGATCTCGAACTCCTCGAACTCGTCGTCGTCCTCGAGGAGGTCCATCTTGGCGGCCTCCGCCTTCGGGTCCGCTGGTGCCGCCGCCGCCATCAACGCTGGTGCTAGTATCTACCTGCGACGCGGCGAAGCAGAACAGAGAGTCAGCAGGGAGATCCGGATCGGTCCGTTTGCGCGTGCTTGCAGTGGGGGTGAGGAGGAAGAGGGATCATGAACGCCACCTACCTCCTTCGCGTGTCCGGTTGCTCGTCAGGAGAAGAAACCCTAGACCTGGTGGACGGCTGCTCGTCAGGAGAGGGTGTTCTAGGCGGATCGGTGGCGGCCTGGCAGGGTCAGGTTATATCGGAGGTGTTCTCGGCCCGTCGTATACTTCGCTGGAAAAATGGGACAAAAAAAACTAAATATAAAATGCAAAGATTCAACCGATTGATTTCTTTTCGAAACAGGCTTCAAACATACTTTTATTCCGCTTTATAAATAAAGTCACACGATCAAACTGATACAAACTAATGAAAAACAGAGTGTCCACAACTCGACGAAACACCGAGGCGAGACGACTAATTAGACACACCTCTTCCACCAAGTTGTCGTCGAACAAACCCGCATGCCCTCTCGCTTAGTCTGTGGAGCGTCGATTCTGATAGCGGTCAACAAGGACAAACATAGGTGGAGAAATAGTCACGTATATGAGATAATAGGCCACCGAGAAAGCCCCACGCTAGCATCGGAAGGTTCTTGAAACATGATCCAGACTTGCCCACCGATGACACCGAAAACAAGACCGACATGTATCGAAACTCCACGACAATGCCCCAAGAGGGTGACGACATTGCACGCCACCATCGTCAGGGACCAAGCTGTCAAGGGTTTTCAGCTGTAGCTCTGTCGTGCGAAAGGCCACCACAGCGCCACCAAGTGTGAACTGAGCCTAGCATAGCTAGTTAGGTTCTTGTTGTGAAACCAGCTCACAAGTCCTAGACTTGGCATGAGTGCTCGTATTTATCTGGATTAATCCAAAATTTAATCGGTGTTATGCTTTGCCTATCAACAGCGAGTCGTTCGTAGTGACTTCGTCAACATCAAGATCTGTCGGGACAGCCTCTCGGAAGTGCTTAGGGGTAGAGTGTGTGTATGTGTGTTCATAGTGTGTATGTACGTGTGTATTTGTGAGCGTCTATTATATTATGTTTCAAAAAACGGTGTCACCAAGAGGGTAACGACATCCACATGCTACCGTTGGCGGCGAAGCGCTGAGCTTTCGTCCAAAAAAACCTTCGCACCACAAGTCGGTCTCTCGGATCCCCTGCTATCGCCAAGTCAAGCCGGTAGGACTCCTCTTTGCCGAAGCACCGCCAACACAAGGATCCCCTGCCGCCCGCTCCTCGCTATCTACACAGGCAAGGATTTCCACTGCTCCCTGCCTCTTTGATGGTTGTCTCAGCGTCGTGAGGGGAAGGGGAGCTCTAACTCTCATTTTTGTTTAGTCTTATCTTTTACTACTAATTATCGCATATCCTCCATTGTTGTCATGGACCGATGTTGATGGCTCTACCAAAAATAATGATCTCGCAGGTCATACTCCAACTCGTTGGAAGTGTTGTTAGCGTCGAAGAGTGGCTTGTGAAATCCAAACCGTTGGAACGATTTTGACCTGGCATTGCATTTTGGTGGCGGGCATGGGTCACTTTTGGAGTACGACGTTGTTGAGTACTATTGATATACAGAACATGGTGACGGATTTGGCCGCATGTTGAAGGAGGGGAGTGTTACCGCCGAATACGTCGCTGAAAAGGTTCTAAAGGCTCCTTCGACCGATGTTATCCAGCCTTACGGAATTGGTGTCTATCGCGGCTCTTTAACGCCTCATGGCAAGGGGTTTCTTCAACATAAAGATGTAGACCAACTGCTGGTGCTCTTCTTCTCTGGCGACGACGAAGGATGCTGGTGCTTAACATCTGTGCAAGGTCGGTATGCAACAGTAGAATCACTTGTATCCTCCTAGTTTTATCAACTATGTCCGTAGCATTATCAATACAAATAATGTCTGCCTACGAGCGTACATCGTCAAAAATAAGAAGCTGAACTCCTCCCAGCAACATGAACGATAAGTGAAAAATACACCGATAAAAATCACCCACAAGATTTTGGAACGAGATTCAGTAACTGGATTACAATGCTGATTGCCCTCATTTACATATTTCAGAGGTTGTAAAAACAAGAGTAGTGGGCCATAACTTGTTCTGGACAGAGAACATGCGGAAGAAAAACACAAGGATATCGAGTCTACATGGTTACATTTCCTCAAACCTAAAGGGAAAAAAATCTGATTACCGACATCCATTACAAATAACTAGGCAATTTAGCGCGGCCTTGCCGCGCCCGTGGATTAATTAAAATATAAATTTGGTAATTTAGATGTTTAAATCTTATGTAGCTTTGAAAATTAATGAAGTTGTTTTCTGGTTTTAGAAATTGGTCCAGCCAGTATAAAATATGAAGGGGATCGTGTGCAGAAAACAAAAAAAATCCTACCGACGATATCCTAAAAGCATGCCAAGATCTATTCTATGCAGATGTAGTAATACGAACGGAGATCGGAATACGTACCCTTGTAGACCGAAAGTGGGGATTACGTTCCCGCACAAACGTTGTCGATGAAGACCGACGAAGCCGACCTCAAGGTCGTGTAGAGTAAGCAGGCCTCCGAGTACCGCTAGCGCAGCACCTCGCAGGGAGTCGCACACGTACGGCGGAGACGACGGCCTCCGAAGCTCCAGTCCAGGACGAGCAGCGGAAGACTTGGACCGGAACACCAGCAGCGCGGCAACGGGCTATGGTGGAGGAGATCCCCCCCCTTCCTCAGCTCGGCGCGGCTCCAACTTGGGAACCACGAGATCGAGAGAGAAATCGAGAATTAATTGGTGAATTAAAAGGCCAGGGGTGCCCTTTCTTATATAGGCTCCCAGGGGGAGCCAACCTTGTCAGCCAGGCAATGTGGGACTATCCCCACATGCCTGGTGCGGCTAGCCTTGGTGCGCCGGCCCCCTGGTGGGCCCCTTGGCCCATCCAGGCCGGCCACCTTGGCCCCCACCGAGTCCCCTAGGGATTTTCCCCCTCTTGGGCCTTCTTTCGACCAGAAGGCCCATTTAGGGAAATCAGGCTAAATAAATTCAAAAATAAATATATAAATCATATTTGCATATTAATAACACTAATTAATATCAAAGATAATATATATAATTTTTCCTAACTCCGAAAACTCTTTCGGTGCTACCCGATCTCCATCGGACCCCTCCCGGGACGCTCCCGGTGATCTCCTTCCTTTCCGGTTGTCTTGTTGAAACCCCTTAAGTGTGTTACCCTAGCGGTTCGATATAATATCAGGTATGACCAAGACTCCTCAATGATCAACGACTAACTCGTAGGCCTGGACCCCATGAATTAATCCTTGAGATATAACGAATGACTTTCATCTATCAAACCTGAACGTAAAGTCTTAGACCTTTTGCCATAGCGATACTTAGCACGTCCGAGCGTCGTTCCATAGATATCTCCATACCTAATCCCGACCTCGTTACCGACGACGCTATCTTCTACTCGTTCATGATCTCATGTCTCCGTGACCTAGTCACATGCTTGCAAACTCATTAGACATGATCTCACCGAGTGGGCCCGAGAGTATCTATCCTGCTTGCGGACTGGCAAATCCCGCTCTTGACCCCTCGTCTCAACTACTCCTTTCTGATACCCAAAAGTATCACCGTTATTGTCATACTAAATAAGATACGACGTTTGGTGCAATCAAAGTATCTTCCAGGAATAACAATAAGAGTTGATCTCACGGTCAAAGTCGTAATGACTACTTCTCCAAATCTGGGTATGTCCATCACATCGTTCTCTAGCGATATGACTCTCATTGCCGACCGGCGCCATGCCCCATGACCGGGAAACCTCGATCATCAATCGCGCAACGAAACTAGTCTTAGTAGAGGCTACTAGGGACCTGGTTGTTTACGTATCACACCCGCATTAATGTTTCCGCTTAATACGGTTCTAGCATGACACAAAAACCTATTATGAACAAACGAGATATGATAAAGAATACACTTTATTAATTGCCTCTAGGGCATATCTCCTTCAGTCTCCCACTTGCACTAGAGTACAACTTAATCTAGATTACAACTTGGTAAAAGCTTAACACCCATAGCTAACTGGTGCTGTTCATGCTTATCAAGCGGGAGAGGCTTCGTCAGCGGATCTGCCACATTCAGATCCGTATGCACTTTGCAAATCTTCACATCGCCTCCTTGTACGTACTGACGTATCACATGGAAGCGTCGGAGAATGTGTTTGGCGGTGGAGTGAGACCTGGGCTCCTTGGCGTTCACAATGGCACCCGTATTGTCGCAGAAGAGGATCACGGGGTCTTGCACGCTTGGGAACACTCCAAGTTCGATGACGAACTTCCTCAGCCACACAGCTTCATTCGCGGCCTCGCAGGCAGCAATGTACTCCGACTCCATTGTAGATTGTGTGACTATGGGTTGCTTCCCACTTCTCCAGCACACGGCGCCTCCATTCACCTTGAACACGTAACCTGTCTATGACTTACAGTCATCGGGGTCTGAGCAGAAACTTGCATCTACGTAACCCGTTACGCCAAGTTCTTCATCGCAGCCACCATACACAAGGAACATTTCCTTTGTCTTATTGAGATACTTAAGAATGCTCTTAACAGCTACCCAATGCGGCATTCCAGGATTACTCTGGAACCGGCTTGTCAAACTTAGAGCTAATGCCACATCCGGTCTAGTACTCAACATTGCATACATGATCGATCCTATGGCTGAAGCATAAGGATGTTTCGTCATTTCGGCCTTACCCAGTTCCGTCACCGGACACTGCGCCTTACGCAATATTTTATTCTTGATAACCGGCAGAAAACCCTTCTTTGCCTTCTCCATACGGAAACGCTTCAGTATTTTATCAAGATAAGTACTCTGACTTAGTGCTAATAGGCGCCTTGATCTATCGCGATAGATTTTTATGCCTAAAACATACGCAGCTTCTCCTAAGTCCTTCATGGAAAACTTACTGTTTAAATATTCCTTCACGCTATTCAGAAGTTCCACATCATTCCCTATTAGCAATATGTCGTCAACATACAGTGCTAAGAACACAACCGAGCTCCCACTCATTTTGTTGTAAATACAGGTCTCTTCCACATTCTGGATAAATCCAAAACCTTTGATTACCTCATCAAAGCGAAGATTCCAGCTCCGAGATGCCTGCTTCAATCCATAGATGGATCGCTGAAGCTTGGACACCTTGTTAGCATTTCCTGGATCGACAAAACCTTCCGGCTGTACCATGTACAACTCTTCCTCAATGTTTCCATTCAGGAAGGCTGTTTTGACGTCCATCTGCCAGATTTCATAATCATAGTAGGCAGCTACCGCTAACAAAATCCGAATAGACTTAAGCATCGCTACCGGTGAAAAAGTTTCATCGTAGTCAATTCCATGAACTTGTCGGAAACCCTTTGCGACAAGCCGAGCTTTATAGACGGTCACATTACCATCAGCATCAGTCTTCTTCTTAAAGATCCACTTATTCTCGACGGCCTTGCGCCCTTCGGGAATATCCACCAAAGTCCACACCTTGTTATCGTACATGGATCCTATTTCGGATTTCATTGCTTCAAGCCATTTCTCGGACTCTAGACTCTCCATCGCATCCTTGTAGTTCGTAGGTTCGTCTTGCTCGACTAGCATGACGGTGCAAACCATGTTGCCATACCATTCTGGTGCGATCCGAGATCTACCAGACCTACGAGGTAGAACATCTTCCTCGACAGTTTCTCGCACTCCTTCCACGGAGGACGTTTCCGGAATTGCTTCCGTTGCGCCACTCGGAATCTCGAGTTCAGGATCAACGATTTCTTCGAGGTCTACCTTCCTCCCACTTACTCCTTTCGCGAGAAACTCCTTCTCTAGAAAGGTACCGGTCTTCGTGACAAAAGTTTTGCCCTCAGCTTGGTTGTAGAAGGTGTACCCAACGGTTTCCCGCGGATATCCTACAAAGACGACTTTCTCCGACTTCGGTTCGAGTTTGTCGGGTTGTAGTTTCTTAACGTACGCCTCACAACCCCAAACCTTCAGAAACGATAACTTAGGCTTTTGGCCATACCATAATTCATACGGCGTCGTTTCAACGGACTTGGACGGAGCCCTATTTAAAATGAATGTGGTTGTTTCTAACGCATAACCCCAGAAGGACACTGACAGATCGGTAAGAGACATCATAGATCGGACACTATCCAGTAGAGTACGATTACGTCGCTCGGACACGCCGTTACGCTGCGGCGTTCCGGCTGGCGTAAGTTGGGGTACTATGCCACAACTCTTCAGATGTGTGCCAAACTCAAAACTCAAGTACTCTCCACCGCGATCGGATCGGAGATGCTTGATTTTCCTATTAAGCTGATTCTCAACTTCACTCTGGAATTCTTTGAACTTTTCAAACGTTTCAGACTTGTGTTTCATCAAATAGATATAACCGTATCTACTCAAGTCATCAGTGAAGGTGACGAAGTAACGATAACCATTGCGTGTCGAAACGCTCATCGGTCCACACACATCTGTATGTATGATCCCCAACAAATCCGACGCCCGTTCAACGAAACCTTTGAACGGTGTCCTGATCATTTTGCCCATAAGGCATGGTTCGCATGTATCGAGGGATCCGAAATCCAACGAGTCCAAGAGTCCATCAGAGTGGAGTCGCTTCATGCGCTTTATACCAATATGACCAAGACGGCAATGCCACAAAAACATGGCGGTATCGTCACTACACTTAATCCGTTTGGCTTCTATGTTATGGATGTGAGTACTACGATCGAGATTCAACAAGAATAAACCGTTATTCTCGGGAGCATCAACATAAAAGATATCATTCATATAAATAGCACAATTGCTTGACACTGATTTAAATGAATAACTATCTTGTAACAGGCAAGACCCACTTATAATGTTTACACTCAAGGATGGCACAAAATAACATTTATTTAAAACCAAAACTAATCCCGATGGTAGATGTAGAGGGAGCGTGCCGACAGCCACCACGTCGACCCTCGATCCGTTGCCGACGCGCATCGTCACCTCATCCTTCGCCAGCCGCCTTCTATTCCGTAACTCCTCCTCAGAGTTACATATATGAGCAACATGACCAGTATCAAATACCCACGTGTTGCTCCGGGCGGATGTAAGGTACACATCTATAGCATGTATATCAAATATACCTTGCTCTTTGTCGACCGTCTTGCCAGACTTCCTATCCTCCAGATACTTGGGGCAGTTGCGCTCAGGTGATCCGATGGTCACCACCATCTTCTTCAGCTTGATTTCTAATTCGGCCACTTCGAGCATCTTCAGGATTTCCGACAGGGGTTTTGACGTCCCTTTCATGCTGTAGTCCACGATGGCGTTCTTATAGCTAGGGGGCAGAGAAATCAACGCCCTATCAATAACCACCTCCTCTGGGATCACACTTCCCAGATCACTCAGAAGTCGAGCGCAGCCAAACAACTTGGCCAAGTGCTCACTGATATTGCCGTGCTCTTCCATCTGGGCTGAGAAGAAAAGCACAGATGCCTCGTACCTCTCAGCCTTGACTTGTCGTGCAAAAACAACCATGAGTTCAGTGATTATATCATAAGCACCCTTGTTCATGAAGCGGTTATGCAGGTCAGCCTCCATGGCAAAGAGCATGCCACTCTGGACATAAGAAGAAATCTCCGCCTTTAACCCATGGACAATCCTTTCGATTTCCGGGGCGGTGCTTGGAAGATCACCTAAGGGGGCATCAAGGATGTAGGCCACCTTGTGGGTTTCAAGGATGGACTTCAGATCGCGGAACCAGGACACGAAGTTAGACCCATCGGTCTTAAGCTTCTCTTTCACAATGAACAGGTTTAGGTTAAAGGAGGGGTGAGACATCTACAATGGAATTTGCAACAACATAAGACTTTGTTCATAATAATTTTGAGTTATAGTATTTTAGAAAATAACTAACATAACTCCCACTCAAACGAACATCCCTCCTGGTCGTTTAAGCGATTACACGACCCCCATCCATTGCACCACCCCTCATCATCAAAGCCGGCGGCACAACTTCAAGAGTAGACAAAATCGTCCGCCACACCAATTTTGTGACTCGTGCTCGACCTTTCGGTCTTCCTGTTCCGAGGCCATACCTCTGAGTATGCTAGGCTCGCCACCAAAGACCTCCACGCTGACGCTTGTGCAACATGGCTTACACCCACTGTATGCGAACGACGAGATGTATGACACCCGATCATCACGGCCTGCCTCATAACGTAGAACTTTCTTGGTGGTGCGCGTTGGAGGGAGAACACTAGTGGTATTTTGAAGGGATCATCTTATTCAGCTACCGCCGTGTAACTAATGTATACTATACACACAATCACACAAAAATAAGATGCACACAAAACATCAAATGTAATGCAATGTGATATAGTCCATTGCGCCATGGTCTTCTTGGCGCCCGCAGTTTATAAACAATTTAATAAACCTACCTTGACCATATCACATAGTCCCTGCAAAATAAAGTTAGACGCTTCTACTTTATCTTTTGCATGTTTTACGTGGCTTGGGGCTTTCATAAATAGAACCGCTTCATACCTACGAATCTTATGACCACAACAACGATCCAGTAATTGCATGTTTAAACATCCCTTTCGGGCCCTCCACTGAAAATGCGAAGACCAACTAAAGAGAGAGAAACTGTCACCCGCCAGCCACATATACGGTACAAGCCGTATGTCAGTAGTGAAGGAGATATGCCCTAGAGGCAAATAAATAAGTAGTATTTATTGCATTATCTCATAAGTTTATAATAGGTTTGTGTATTATGCTATAACTGTATTAATCGGAATTGTTAATACACGTGTGATACATAGACAACCAGGTCCCTAGCAAGCCTCTATATGAGCTAGTCCATTGGGCAACAGTTGATCGAGATTCCCGATCAAGGACAATGACGTCGGTTGACAATGGGGTCATCTTGTTAGTTGAATAAGGTGGTGGACATACGCAAAGTATTGCAATAAGATCGTATTACGATGTTTGTCATTTGCAATAGATAAGAGTATGATAGCTTATTCCTTAGACCGTGAGACCGTACTTATTGTTGCTTCGTAGGAGTGCTTTGAGAGCATCAAACGGTGTGTCTTATATAGCATGACAATAACGGTGTCCATCTTGGGTATTCCGAAAGAGCATCGAGACGTAAGGATCAAGAGCGGGATTTGTTCATTCTTGTAATGGAAAGATACTCTGGGCCCACTCGGTGATATTGCATCTATATAGCTGCAGCTTATGACTAGGTCATGGAGATGTAATATCGCAGACGAGTTAATAACCTTCGTCGGTAACGAGATACAGCAAAGGCATCGGTGTGTCTACGATCATATCTCGGACAAGGTAGTATCGCAGAGACAAAGGGAATGAATATCATACTTATGGTTCAACGACGATATTCGTGGAATGCACAGGGGTCGTCATATATTTCCAGGTATCCCTGACGATCATTGGTGAGCGGAGTGTCTCGACCATGTCTGGAGTGTTCCCGAACCGTAGCGTAACAAACTTAAGGTCTTAGCGACGCTAGGAGATAGGTTCTGGAATTTTATAGGTTTTTGTTGGAGAGAGAGAAATGATCCGGAAAGAGTTCCGGTGGTCCGGAAGGAGTTCCAGAGAGGTCTGGAATGGTTCCAGGAATGTCCGAAAGTTGTTCGGATGGTCCGAAAGAGTTTTCGGAGTCACGGGATATTGAATTATATATAAATATATTAATTATGAATTAATGGGATTTTTATATTAATTTAATATTAATTAAATAAAGGAAAAAGGGGGCTCCCACCTATATGGGCCCTAAGAGGGCCCAAGAGGGGGAACCGCACCACCAAAGGGGGTGGGCCCCATAGGCTGGTTCGGCCAGCCCATGTGGGGGCCGAACCCCCCTCCCCTCCTCCTTTGTTTAGTCCCACATGGGGGAGCCAAGGGGTTTGCACACCCCCTTCCCCCTTTATATAGCAAGGCATATTAATTGATTTAATACACAGGAAATTCAATTAATTCCCAATTTCTCTCTCGATCTCGTGGTTCCCAAGTTGGAGCCGCGCCGAGCTGAGGAAGGGGGTCTCTCTCCACCTAAGCCATACCGCAGAGCGCCGTTGCTCTGCGGGATTCCAGATAAGATCTACTCCTGCGATTTCAGCTGGATCTGAATGACCGGGAGTTGTCGCTAGGCTCCGTATGTTTGCGAGTGCTCGGAGGCTACTCTATTGAGGAGCTTGGGCGACGTCGTCTCGCCCCCTACAGCCGCCGCGCCTCCGCCCCCCTCTGCTGCCGGCGCACCAGCCCTGGTGCTGGCGCTATGCCTTCTTCCGCCCGACGCCCGTCGACGCAGATCATCGTCGACAACCCCGGCGTCATCGACTCCGACATCGCGGCAAGTTCTCCGTGACCTCGAGGTCGGCTACGTACGACTTCATCGTCAACGCTTGTGCGGGAGCGTAATCCCCGCTATCGGTCTACATGGAGGTAATGTAACCCGTTCCGCCACCGTTATCGCATGTACTAGATAGATAGATCCTGTCTAGTTAGGGTTTCGCTCGCTAGAAAATTATTGTTTTCTGCACCGTAACCCCTTCAGTGGTATCAGAGCCGATCTATGCGTAGTACTGCTGGTACGGTTAGAACTCATGTTGAATGAGGGCGTCTTTCTTATATTTGCTACCCTCTAGCGTGCACTTGCGATGCCTTCGGTATTGAGTTGATGAAGCGGCCCGGACCGACTTTACGCGTACGCTTACGCGAGACTGGTTCCACTACTGACATACGGCTTGCACCGTATCTGTGGCTGGCGGGTGTCTGTTTCTCTCTCTCTAGTCGGCAAAGCATTTTCAATGGAGGGCCCGAAAGGGATGCTTAAACATGCAATTATACGATTGACGTTGTGGTACAAAGTTCGTAGGTAGGGAAGCGATTCTCTTACGAATAAGCCTATTTGCCACGTAAAACTTGCAAAACTAAATAAAGCTAGAGGCGTCTAACTTTGTTTTGCAGAGGCGTTATTTCATGTGACATGGTTACGGTAAGTTTTGATATTACTCGTACTGTCGGAGGCAATGGAGGGCTCTGTAGACTCGGAGTCATGCCGGGGCGCCGGGGGCCAGGCACATGGCGCCATGAAGGTCTAGGCGCATCGACCATGTCACATCGCACTTCATTGCATCATTATTGTGTGCTGTTGTGTGTGCATCCTATTGATTGCTTATATGCTAGATATACAACGGTAGCATCATAAATAGGATGATCCCTAACAAATACCAAAATTGTGTTCTCCCTCGTTGCGCACCACCAAGAAAGTTCTACGTTATGAGGCAGGCCGTGATGATCGGGTGTCACACATCTCGTCGTTCGCATACAGTGGGTGTAAGCCATGTTGCACGCACAGGTCTTCGAGGTTTGATTGGCGAGCCTAGCATACTCAGAGGTATGGCCTCGGGACACGGGAAGATCGAAAGATCGAGCACGAGTCACAGAGTTGTTGTGATCGACATGTTATGTCCACCTTTGAAGTTGTGCTGCCGGCCGTGATGATCGGGGGTAGTGTGGTGGATGAGGGTCGTGTAATCGCCATTATTATTTTAGGGATAATAATCTTGGTGTGGTGTGTTTTTGATAATGAGATTATAGAACTAAAACTCACCTATATATTATAAACTTATCTTACCTCTTTTGCGATCACATCTGGAGACTACGGAACTACGCTTCGGTTACTTCTTCAAGAGCTCGGATTCTACCTTGGAAGCCGACGGGTCCAACTTCATCAGCTGGTGCATTGGTTTTAGAAACATTCTCCAAACACAACAAACATCCTATATGTGTAGAACATTAGTTAGGAGTTAGACCAGATGATTCTGATAGCAAGGAGCAAGATGATGAGTTCCGTAAGCATCATGACATGTTCATGGAAGTGACGATCGTCATGAGCGTATGCCTAGCACCTGAGTTGAAAGTTGTTTCAACACATGGAGCCATATGTCGTGATTGATGCGATCAGAGGTCACTTCAAAGATGAATTGAGTCTTGAGAAGTTCAGACAGCTTAGAAAGTTCCGGACCATTCACATGGGGAGC
The DNA here is from genome assembly GCA_026929855.1 of Poa annua. Lineage (NCBI taxonomy): Eukaryota > Viridiplantae > Streptophyta > Magnoliopsida > Poales > Poaceae > Poa > Poa annua. Next base: position 25,825,914 of record CM049428.1, on the reverse strand, counting down.
ATACCTGTCTGGAGACTCAGTTGAAGAAGTTGTGTGACATCTACTTCAGGCTTACGAATATCTACGATTTCTAGATAGCGAACTCCAGTGCAATAGAGATTGCGCTTTACCTCCTAGCTGTGAATAGCATGTGCGTGAATATGCTATAGAGACCCGGTGAGCTTCTTCAAGTTCGTGAACAAGTTCAAATCTTTGAAAGTTGATTCATCGAAGAAGAGTTCTTCGACGCTATGGGTATATTTGATATACGAAGATATAAATGTATTCTTCTCATACTTGATGAAAAGTGTTTGATAATTGTTCTGTTTGTGAAACAGTCCCTGATTATCACAAGTATGTGGCGAAGGGTGACGTGACAGTGCACGAGTGATGGCAAGTTCATGGCCAGTAGTGCTCACGCCCTCGAGGTATCATATTAGTTATCATCAATAGTTTTTGATAATACATTTTGTAATAGTGAGAATGTGATCTAGTTTGGTGTCTTGAATGTTACAAGACATAATTATTCATATAGAACACATCAGTTGTTTTATGTTATGGAACAAAGCAGTTGTTTCATGTTATGAGTAATTTGCATCACATCTCAATTGCATTATGCGTATGATATACATTTATAATAGCAGGAATGATAAAATTATGTGTCCAAAGAACAAACACCATCGAATTTAGTCATAAAGGCAATGAAAGAAGTAATGGATATTTTTGGTCCATTTAAGTATTTCGAGTGCCAAAATTGATTGAGTTTGAAATGCAGTATTGAAGTTGCAATACTAGAGGAAATTGATTGAGAGTCATTTTTAATGATTAATCAATGGTGTTTTGCTTGATCCGAATTCTTCTATGATTTTGGTAAATATGAGTATTTGCCCGATAAATTATGGAGTCTGAAATTAATTTGATAATAGATCAAATGGGGTTTTTCAGAAGAAAGATTAATGAATATTGTATTCACAAGATTCGATCAAAGGACAATATTTTTTTGAATCATGGTTTCAACACAAAAGACTTGTGGAAATTTGTTTTCACAATATTATAATGTCATATATGGTGATATGTGGGGAATTATAATTATGATCTATTTTAAATAAATAAAGTGTGGTCTGTCAGAATCAGTCTTAAAATCTCCTAATATGTTCGAAACATTATAGTCGATGTCCACTTTAGAAAAATAGATATTTTTCTCAACAAGAATTCATAGGATCGACAGTAATGTCGACGTGTATATGATTATGCGATAATTCGGAATATACATGAGTAGTTCTTTGTAGATTGCTCGCATTGGACGAGAGTGTATTTCAGAATCAATTAGAAACAAAGTTCAGTTTGTTGTCTATGTAATTCCGAGAAAAGATGACTTTTCGAATTATGGTTTATGGATTGAAATTAGAAGTTTGGAATAAAGTGTCAGACTTATGTTGGAAGATGTTCCAAAGAGTATATGTATGCTAATGAAAGTTTAGTGATTAAGAGTGAGGGAGACTAGAAAATTGTTTTCTGCTTGCAATCCTCTTCATAAAGATCATAATATTTTCATGAAAGAAACTTCTAAATAAAGTGTTGTTATATTTAATATTGCTGTCAGGTCACAGCAGTGTATTAAGTATTTCAGATCTTGTTGACAGATCAAGGTGCACTTTATGAATACAAAGAAAGTTGAGAAAATATCGGAATACGAACAAAGGCTTTTTCAGCCTGGAAATCCAAGTTACGTTTAAAAGGATTAAGAGAGTAATTGTTGCTGCAATTCTTATTAGAGGAATAAGATTGTTTAATCGTCATATAAGGTGTTATATGAGAAATGTGACTATAAGAAAGACGCGGTAGCATGTCTTGTCGAGAAATGTGTCTTGGACAAGATCAAATTTGTTGACTACATTTATGTAGACATGCTTGAAGTCTGAGGGATTTGTATTAATGTAATACTGTAGTTTGTATTAAATTCGAATTGATAGTAGATCAATGATTTTGGTTTAACCAAGATGTCGATTTAAGTGGGAGTCATAGTTAGTTCACTCAGGAGAAATATGTGGAGAACATATTTTTGAGTGGGAGCTTGGGAACTCAAATATGTGGATAACATGTTTTTGAGTGGAAGCTCGTGTTATCAAATATGTGGAGACATAATTTGAGTGGGAGTCGAATTCATCTTGTGTAGTTAACACATTGTGAAACTGTACCAATAGAATAGGATGAAGTTGTAAAACTATTTAAAAGTTAGTGTCTATTTTGAAATAGAACGGGAATTTTAAATAGTTAGTCGAGTTGTGTTGGATTATATCTGAGGAGTCAGAATAGAATCAAAAGGATGGTCCTTTGGAATCCAATTGGTCATTAAAGAGTAATGGTTGTATGACATGTGGGTCTATTATGTATATATTAGACATCATACAGAAACCATATTATCTGCTCGATAAAATATAACCGATGTTCTTGGAGTAAAGAACAGTTATGAAAGTAAATTTGGAATTTACTGGAAGTAGAAGTGCGTTATTTAAGGGATTGACATTTGAATGTCAAGTTTTCTACATTGGTGTGAAAGTATGTAGATATCGCGAGTTTGTAATTGTTACAAGGGGCTCTGCATGGCTGAGTGTGTTTTTCAGGGCAGTTATCTGGTTAGTATAATCAGAGTAAGCGCTGGGAAGCAGAAGTCTCACTTAGTTACGGTATTTGTATATATGTTGTTAGACAACATGGTGATATCAAACAAGTTGATGCCAGTGAATCGCAAAAGCATGTACAATCATGGATTGTGCAGTAACACTTTTCCACGAGCAAGCATTATCAAATGATTCTTATTTGATAAGGGATTCTGATAAAGTAAAATGCAGCTAGTTTATTTGTACTCTAGTGCAAGTGGGAGACTGAAGGAGATATGCCCTAGAGGCAAATAAATAAGTAGTATTTATTGCATTATCTCATAAGTTTATAATATGTTAGTGTATTATGCTATAACTGTATTAATCGGAATTGTTAATACACGTGTGATACATAGACAACCAGGTCCCTAGCAAGCCTCTATATGAGCTAGTCCATTGGGCAACAGTTGATCGAGATTCCCGATCAAGGACAATGACGTCGGTTGACAATGGGGTCATCTTGTTAGTTGAATAAGGTGGTGGACATACGCAAAGTATTGCAATAAGATCGTATTACGATGTTTGTCATTTGCAATAGATAAGAGTATGATAGCTTATTCCTTAGACCGTGAGACCGTACTTATTGTTGCTTCGTAGGAGTGCTTTGAGAGCATCAAACGGTGTGTCTTATATAGCATGACAATAACGGTGTCCATCTTGGGTATTCCGAAAGAGCATCGAGACGTAAGGATCAAGAGCGGGATTTGTTCATTCTTGTAATGGAAAGATACTCTGGGCCCACTCGGTGATATTGCATCTATATAGCTGCAGCTTATGACTAGGTCATGGAGATGTAATATCGCAGACGAGTTAATAACCTTCGTCGGTAACGAGATACAGCAAAGGCATCGGTGTGTCTACGATCATATCTCGGACAAGGTAGTATCGCAGAGACAAAGGGAATGAATATCATACTTATGGTTCAACGACGATATTCGTGGAATGCACAGGGGTCGTCATATATTTCCAGGTATCTCTGACGATCATTGGTGAGCGGAGTGTCTCGACCATGTCTGGAGTGTTCCCGAACCGTAGCGTAACAAACTTAAGGTCTTAGCGACGCTAGGAGATAGGTTCTGGAATTTTATAGGTTTTTGTTGGAGAGAGAGAAATGATCCGGAAAGAGTTCCGGTGGTCCGGAAGGAGTTCCGGAGAGGTCTGGAATGGTTCCAGGAATGTCCGAAAGTTGTTCGGATGGTCCGAAAGAGTTTTCGGAGTCACGGGATATTGAATTATATATAAATATATTAATTATGAATTAATGGGATTTTTATATTAATTTAATATTAATTAAATAAAGGAAAAAGGGGGCTCCCACCTATATGGGCCCTAAGAGGGCCCAAGAGGGGGAACCGCACCACCAAAGGGGGTGGGCCCCATAGGCTGGTTCGGCCAGCCCATGTGGGGGCCGAACCCCCCTCCCCTCCTCCTTTGTTTAGTCCCACATGGGGGAGCCAAGGGGTTTGCACACCCCCTTCCCCCTTTATATAGCAAGGCATATTAATTGATTTAATACACAGGAAATTCAATTAATTCCCAATTTCTCTCTCGATCTCGTGGTTCCCAAGTTGGAGCCGCGCCGAGCTGAGGAAGGGGGTCTCTCTCCACCTAAGCCATACCGCAGAGCGCCGTTGCTCTGCGGGATTCCAGATAAGATCTACTCCTGCGATTTCAGCTGGATCTGAATGACCGGGAGTTGTCGCTAGGCTCCGTATGTTTGCGAGTGCTCGGAGGCTACTCTATTGAGGAGCTTGGGCGACGTCGTCTCGCCCCCTACAGCCGCCGCGCCTCCCCCCCCCCTCTGCTGCCGGCGCACCAGCCCTGGTGCTGGCGCTCTGCCTTCTTCCGCCCGACGCCCGTCGACGCAGATCATCGTCGACAACCCCGGCGTCATCGACTCCGACATCGCGGCAAGTTCTCCGCGACCTCGAGGTCGGCTACGTACGACTTCACCGTCAACGCTTGTGCGGGAGCGTAATCCCCGCTATCGGTCTACATGGAGGTAATGTAACCCGTTCCGCCACCGTTATCGCATGTACTAGATAGATAGATCCTGGCTAGTTAGGGTTTCGCTCGCTAGAAAATTATTGTTTTCTGCACCGTAACCCCTTCAAGTAGTGGAACCAGTCTCGCGTAAGCGTACGCGTAAAGTCGGTCCGGGCCGCTTCATCAGCTCAATGCCGCTGGAATACACAAGTGCACGCTAGAGGGTAGCAAATAACAGGAACGGTGCCCCCGTGCAGAGAACGGGTTCTAACAGCGTACAGCTATATCTACGATAGATCGGCTCTGATACCACTGAAGGGGATCGTGTGCAGAAAACAAAAAATTTCCTACCGACGATATCCTAAAAGCATGCCATTATCTATTCTATGCAGATATAGTAGTACGAACGGAGAGCGGAATACGTACCCTTGCAGACCGAAAGCGGGGATTACGTTCCCGCACAAACGTTGTCGATGAAGACCGACGAAGCCGACCTCAAGGTCGTGTAGAGTAAGCAGGCCTCCGAGTACCGCTAGCGCAGCACCTCGCAGGGAGTCGCACACGTACGGTGGAGACGACGGCCTCCAAAGCTCCAGTCCAGGACGAGCAGCGGAAGACTTGGACCGGAACACCAGCAGCGCGGCAGCGGGCTATGGTGGAGGAGATCCCCCCTTCCTCAGCTCGGCGCGGCTCCAACTTGGGAACCACGAGATCGAGAGAGAAATCGGGAATTAATTGGTGAATTAAAAGGCCAGGGGTGCCCTTTCTTATATAGGCTCCCAGGGGAAGCCAACCTTGCCAGCCAGGCAATGTGGGACTATCCCCACATGCCTGGTGCGGCTAGCCTTGGTGCGCCGGCCCCCTGGTGGGCCCCTTGGCCCATCTAGGCCGGCCACCTTGGCCCCCACCGAATCCCCTAGGGATTTTTCCCCCTCTTGGGCCTTCTTTTGACCAGAAGGCCTATTTAGGGAAATCAGCCTAAATAAATTCGAAAATAAATATATAAAATCATATTTGCATATTAATAACACTAATTAATATCAAACATAATATATATAATTTTTCCTAGCTCCGAAAACTCTTTCGGTGCTGCCCGATCTCCATCGGACCCCTCCCGGGACACTCCCGGTGATCTCCTTCCTTTCCGGTTGTCTTGTCGAAACCCCTTAAGTGTGTTACCCTAGCGGTTCGATATAATATCAGGTATGACCAAGACTCCTCAATGATCAACGACTAACTCGTAGGCCTGGACCCCATGAATTAATCACTGAGATATAACGAATGACTTTCATCTATCAAACCTGAACGTAAAGTCTTAGACCTTTTGCCATAGCGATACTTAGCACGTCCGAGCGTCGTTCCATAGACATCTCCATACCTAATCCCGACCTCGTTACCAACGACGTTATCTTCTACTCGTTCATGATCTCATGTCTCCGTGACCTAGTCACATGCTTGCATGCTCATTAGACATGATCTCACCGAGTGGACCCGAGAGTATCTATCCTGCTATGCGGACTGACAAATCCCGCTCTTGACCCCTCGTCTCAACTACTCCTTTCCGATACCCAAAAGTATCACCGTTATTGTCATACTAAATAAGATACGACGTTTGGTGCAATCAAAGTATCTTCCAGGAATAACAATAAGAGTTGACCTCACGGTCAAAGGCGTAATGACTACGTTCTCCAAATCTGGGTATGTCCATCACATCGTTCTCTAGCGATATGACTCTCATTGCCGACCGGCGCCATGCCCCATGACCGGGAAACCTCGATCATCAATCGCGCAACAAAACTAGTCTTAGTAGAGGCTACTAGGGACCTGGTTGTTTACGTATCACACCCGCATTAATGTTTCCGCTTAATACGGTTCTAGCATGACACAAAAACCTATTATGAACAAACCAGACATGATAAAGAATACACTTTATTAATTGCCTCTAGGGCATATCTCCTTCAAAATAAACTATAGTATTTGTTGTAATTATAATTTTGGATGCATCGTAATTATAATTTTGCGTACAGTTGAATTTTGATTACGTGGACCTAATAACCATTTTCGATGTATCGTAATTATAATTTTGCGTATAGTTGAATTTTGATTACGTGGACCTAATAACCATTTTCTATTTCTCGCGATGGTACTTATAGAAATGCTTTCACGTTTTGAAAATTGGGCCAGTTAATATAAAAAACTGTAGCATTTCTTGTATTTATTATTTTTTGAGTTATGTGAACATAAATGTAAATGTGTTAGTTGTAAGAATATATTTTTTCTTCAAATTTTGCTGTTTTGTTTGTCTTTTGATGAGTTGCTTGTTGGAAGATATGAATTTTTTAAATTGTAATTTTCCCTGTAACAAAAAAGTTATTTCATTTCATGTAGTTATTATTTTTTGAGTTGTGTATTGTAGGTGTTATTTTTTGAGTTGTGTAAACATGTATGTAGATGTGTTGGTTGGAAGAATGTTTTTTTTCTTCAATTTTGTGTATGTTTTATTTGCTTTTTTGTAAGTTTTGTGTTGGAAGATCTATTTTTTGAAATTTTAGTTTTCTTTATAACAAAAAACTATATTATTTTTATATTCATTCTGCTTTGAGTTGTACAAACATGCATATAAGTGTTTTGGCTGGAAAGATATATTTTTTCTGCAAATTTTGGTATTTTTTCTGCATTTTTCTGAGTTGTGCGTTAAAAGATAAGCATTTTCTGAATTTTAGCATTTTCTGTAATTGAAATTCATCTGCCAGGCGGGACCACGGGCCAGCCTCACCGTGGTGACGTCAGCCCTTGACATCACCCGGCGGCGGAGGCGGACGACGATGGCGAGCCCGCGCTGGGCGGCAGCGCACACGCGCGGCTCCGAGATCTCTCGGATCCGTAAGAGGAGAGGGAGGGGAGCGAAACGGGCGGCGCGCCGGACCGTTTGGTCGCCGGATTCGCCGGCGGCGACCTAAAAAGCGGCGGCGGAGGCAGATTACGGCGGCGCTCCGTCCATCACGAGACGCAACCGCCGGCGAGGTCGTAGAAGACGCGACAGCGGAGCTCCTCGTGTCCATAGATTGGACCGGGGAGACGCCTAGCAGCGGCGCATGCAGCGGCGGCGCGGCGGTCGCCGGACCGCGGGAGGAAGAAGGGGTGCGGGGGGATATGCGTGTGAATTTTGCACAAAAGCATCTGAGGTTTCTTGAATTTGCGAAAAGGTCCTCCACTATTCTGGAAAATGGATTGCGGGTTACAGATTGATTTTTCCAGTGGCTTTTGTGCAAAAATACACGGTGACCGGTGGAAACCGGAGACCACCGGCCCGCGACCGGGCGACGTGGCGTGCTGCTATTGTCTTAGAGCCCCGTGCTACAGTAACAATTGTTTGGAGGGTTTCTGTGGACGCATCTGGACCGTCGGAGGCGTCGATCGGATGGCCGGCGGTTATCGGGTGACGTGGAGGCTAGTCTGGGACGCGAAACGGACGCACTTTCATATATAGAGTATTGCAAGTGTGTGAACAAGTGAGTTCAAATTTGTCATCTGCCAAAAACTACATGTTATATATATTGTAAGGCCATTATTTTTGAAATGTAAAAAATAAAACCGACAATGCAAGAAACAATAGTAGAATGCATTAATTAGTCAATATCAGACTTCTTGAACATGTAGAATTCACAACGTAAGTCAAGTTTACTCAGCAAACTATAAGGTCAAAACAAACATACAAACCTGCAATGACAGAACTAGTAAAAAAAGGATTAAAAAGAAACAAAATATCAACTACAACATCCTAGAAGAAAAATCAACTACAAGCAATAATGACCATCGGCGCAAGATTCAATTACTCCCTACGTCCACAAATAAGTGTCTCAAATTTGTCAAACTTGAGATGTACTTAAGATGTATCTAGACATAACCATGTCTAGATACATCTTCTTTTTGACAAACTTAAGACACTTATCTGTGGACGGAGGAAGTACATAAGCTAGATAAATAAACATAAATACATAATTTCCCTCCCTCGGAAGAGTCTATAAGACTATAACCAACAAATAAAAATAACTAGATACCAAAATCATCCACTCGAATGTACTTAAAAAATATATAATACATGAAAACTCTAGCAACTCCTCATACATACCCTTACGTAGGCCAAACTTCAAAGCATAGATAGCAACTGAAACAAAATCATCAGCTCACTAGAAACACAATCATTTATATGAAACAATGACATGCATTGATCATCCACAAGGAATGGAGGGATTATCATCTGTTCAACTTTCCCTGCAACAAGAAAAAAAATCAGATGTTCAACTCACTGCAAAAATTCCTACAGTGAAATGCCTCATCCAAGAAACCATATTACGTCGATGGATCTCAGAAGAGCAACACTGGAGTAACTGCAACCAGTACTGTCACTGAAAAAATGTTCAGCCATTGCACCGCACGCTTTTCGCAGTTCTGAATCTTAGAACCGCGAGGCCAGGTTCCTTCTGTCAGGAGAGCGGATCAAGTTTTACTAGCAGAAGAAACATACGATCTGCTGAGTTCTCTGAACCTATATCTATCTATCTAAATGCAATAGTAGGCGCCCAGTTCTGTTGTTGTCATGTCCGACGGGGCGAAGCTTCTTAAGAGCCACTCCCACTCTGATCTTTCGCTACTGTGCATAGACATCCGGGTGTCGCAGCGCATTGCTGGCTGAATAAGCACAACACAGTGAGGCAGTTAGGCAGCAGATCAATAATCAAAATCTCAGAACTTTGCAAAATTAAAAAGACGAGTACTAAGATCAACAAGGCACAAATCCTGAAGATACAAGCTGGATTTTCTTAACGTACTCTTAACAGAAAATTAGTATCTTCTCCCCAAAATGGCGAAATGAGATGACTGAACTGATTTGATTTTGTAGGTTCCATAACACCTACTAGTGGTTTAGGAATGAACGAACTGAATTATTTGAGTCAAGGACGGTAGTGCAGATATGAATATGCAACGTATGAAAAAAAATTAACAACATTTCCAAGCAGATGTACAGAGACTGGTAAATCCACAAGTAACACACTCTTTCCCTGAACAATCACATTAGCAGTCTGCTAAAACAAGACTCCACATATCTAAACCAACATCATTCTGCATAACCAATCATAAATTATCAATATGTATCACTCGGCCTCTCGACAAAGAGGACCACAGGAAGCAGATCAACAGTCTAAATCTATGAGTTTTCTGAAATTAAAAACTCTAACAAAACCAAGAATATAGATCATGAACAAAACCTAAGAACAATATTGTGTGCATAAACTAGCTTCTACTTAGTGTTGGAGGATAGAACCCAAAATTTGTTCACTGTCTATTCAGCACAAGAGTAGGCTAAAACTAAACATATATCACCAACTTCTATGTTAGCCTGAAAGAGAGAATATTCAACAGTTTTTGGCTTTTATAGTTCCATAATTTCTACTAGGTTTACTGAAGAAACAATGTATACTAGCGGAAAAGTACAAATGGATGAACTGACATATCTGAATCAAGGTAGTAGTATGAAACCAACAAGTTCTACATCAAGTTTGACTGCAAACATGTGATTTATCAGTAACCAGGTAGCCTCAGACCATCTTTTAGCTAGCACTTATAATCACAAGGCACGTTCTAAATACCTATTGTTTATATTCAACTATTTTTACTTATTTATACAAGACTTCCACAGTTTGAGGCATGTCCCAGGTTCTAACAGAAGCAGTACAACTGTTTCAGTAAACTGTTTGTCAGACTAGAACAGTTCCAGTCAACAGTTTTTTTAAGCACAAGCAAACTAAAATCTCATTCAAAATATCAAGACTACCGGCATGTATTTCTTGCCAAACGGAGATCAGTAGGGAATTGGGGACATAGAGAGAGGCTCTCACCTGGTGTCCCGTCAATGATGACGATGATCTTGATGGTATCGCCATGACCTTCGCGGGGTAGGTCGACGACGAGTGGGGTCAGCCTCCCGTAGCGGCCCGCTCGGACGCACATGATGAGGTCGGAGTCGGAGACGCCGACGCGGGTGGCCAGCTCGTTCCTCAGGTGGTACGCAGACCTCCCCCTGAAGTGGAACGCGGACCAGCCCTCCTCGGTGTAGAATCCGTCGTCGCTCGCCCGCACGAACCGAATCAGCTGCCACGCTGCCACCGCGCGCCCGAGCATGACCACGGAGAGGTCTTCGGGGAGGCGGGCCTGAATTTGAGTCACAAAGAACCACGGTTATGTCCAGGAGATCAAAGAAGCGGTAATCAGAACTTTGGGAGTAAAACACCAGTGCAATCAAGAATTGGAAATCCATAGGTGGAACTGGAAACCAAGAACGTACTGCTCCCAAGAAGCGCAAAGTTAGCCAGAACAGAACCACGAGTTGCTGAATGCTGAATGAAATTGACACATTGAGTAGTAGTCCACGAAGTTAAACTTGGATGAAGATTAAGGACATCCAAGAAACAATTCCCCGCAATCGATAGGTTCCGGAGAGAGCAATTGGAGAGAATCCAGAAGCAGGCATGGCGAACTCACCCTGACCGGACCTGGAAGGGCAGGCATGCCAACTCTGGCGGGGATGGGTTCCACCACCCACTGCATCATGTCGCTGACGTTCTCGGTGTATTCTACGCTGACGCGTTTGTTCCAGCGGCGGTACTTCCCGTTGGCGCGGAGGTAGCCGTAGCTGTCGTCGGCGGCGACGTGGCGGAGCAGGATGTGATCCCCAGACCCCATCGTGACGGCCTGCGGCTGCCACCTGACGGCCTCCGACTGCCGGCGGTCGTAGTTCTGCAGAGCTACGCGGCAGCCGCGCGACGCCGACGCGCCGGTGGCGGAGAGGTAGCGGCCGTAGGCGGCGCTGTGGAGGAGCACGTACGGGGTGTCGTCGTCGCCGTGGTAGAAGTGCACCGCCCACGCCGCGTTCAGCGACGCGCGGCTCTTGTGGAGGGAGACGCCCTCCCCGTCGTCGTCGGCGTGGAGGTAGTAGGTGCCGCCGAGGGCGCGGCTCCGCAGCCGCACATGGTGCCCGTCGTAGAAGTGGTCCATCGGTCGCTGCCGCTGGACTGCTGGAGAGAGCATGGGCGGTGGAGAGGGAGAGGTTCTTTGGAGCTCTGGCGAGGTGGGGAGCCGGCGAAGAGGAGAGGCGCGGCGCTGTTGGTTGAGATGGTTACCTTCGGGCGGCAAGGCAAGAGTATTTCAGGGTGGCTGGCAGTGCACGCCATCGCCGTCCTCGCCTTGGGCACCAGGTGAGCTTACGGGTCGTTTTCTCGGCCCAGCCCATAAGCCCAAGCGCGCGCTTTCACCTCCGCAGACAAAGGGCCCACGCGAGTTGCCTTCTCTCCCGATTTTCCCAACAGAATCGCGGCGGCGCCTCTCCTTCCCTTCCCCGGCGAGCCGCTCCTCCCCTAGCACCGGCGTGGCGGCGCCTCACCTTCTCCAGCACCGGCGCGCCGGCACGGCGAAGAGACGGCCGGTCGAATTCCCCCTCTCCAGCACCGGTGCCCCGGCGTGCCGCACGTAGGCCGCCACGCCCGTCGGGCGCGCCAGCGGGCCTGCGGCGAGGGGCGAGCGAACCACCATCAGATCCAGGCATCCAGCGGGACCTGGTGTGGCTTGTTTCGCTTGTTGGAATGGCTCTGTGTGTGTGCGCGCGCGTGGTGTTGTCCGCCTCGTCTAAACGCCTGTACTATACTTGTGTGATTGTGTCACACCAGGTGGTTTGTGCCGGTATATGTTTCACTGAAATTTGAAAAAGCCCTAGATACTCCTGTGACTAAAATTTGAAAAGGCAGCGCGTCTCGTAGCTCGAAACTGAATTACCGATACGTTCCTATACAGTACAATTCAACATGTGACGTCAAAGCTTTAAGCTTATCCAATAGTAAAAAATGAGTTCTGCTCCTGATGAAGGGACGGTGACCAGCACCTCGATACACAGATGTGGAGCACCCTTTGGAAACTCAAAGTTATGCCCAAGGTTAGGGTGTTTTTGGTGGCGTGTGGTGAGAGGCATTTTACCAGATGAAACTACGCTGCGGCGACGCCACATCAAAACTACCAACATATGCAATTTTTGCTTAGCAGAGGAGAACTTGATGCACGCTCACATGCGCAGCGTTTCTGGGATGAGGCGCAGACACTATTCGATTTCCGTTTACCAAGACTACACCCTGAGACTTAGTCACGTGATATTTTGTTTAATCAATGGTGGACCCAGGAATTATGTTTAGCCAGGGCGAAAAATTTGAAGCCCAAATTTTTTAAGGCACATATACATTCTACTCAACAAAAGAAATGGTCCAAAAAATATAAGTTTTTAGGCCAGTTAAATAAAAGTAAGAACATAAAAAAAAGATTAGAAACTACTAATTATGTGTTAATTTTTGGAATAGAGTGAGTATAGCGTGGGCTTCTTCTGTTAGAAGCATAGAATGCTCCTTAATTTGCTCCTTGACTTTAACAGTACCACTCCAAAATTTCAATCAAATGTGATAAAAAAAGCCTAGAGATGTGGAGATGGAGCCGAGAAGGGGCATTCACTGTGACAGGGATTTTTTTACAGGAATATTCAGTGCGGTACAGGAAAGTGAACAAAAAGCTACGAGGCAGTAATTAATGGGCCGTTTAAATTAAACCTAACACCTAGTCCAGGCCACTATTCTCATCTTCTCCTCCCGTACTCTCCTTCCCTGGACATAAAGCTTACGTCAAACCATCCATGGCGCTGCTCGTCCACTGGAGCCACGGTAGAGAAGAAGTTACCTAATCTTCCACGGGATACCAGGGGCGGCCGCCCCTGCTCGCCCCTATGGGGGTCTGCCACTGTGTGTGATGATCGGTTCACTTCATAGGTTAGATCGAAGATCATCTCAGTTATGTGAGCTGTTTGGCACTCACGGAACCGTTGGATACATGATAAGATGCCTTGGGATCCTGGCTCAACAGTGAGAAGGATTCGAGAAGACCTAGCAATTCTTGAAATTCTAAGTGCCTTAAATTTAGTCTTGCATGGATATCGTTGGCGGCCACCCGACCAGGGTTCTATCAAGATAAATATTGATGGTGCCATCAACTTCGAGACGGAGACGGCTGGAGCTGGCGGTGTTACACGTTCGGCCACTGCGGTGTTGGGTGCTTGGTGCAAGCCACACCCAGGAGTGACTGACTCGTTGATAGCTGAAGCAGAATCCATGAGACATGGAGTGGTCTTTGCCAAACTGAGAGGCTACTCGCATGTGATCATGGAAACAAATTGTCTGGAGGTTGTTGATCTCTGGAAATCCGGTCACAATTCGAGATCGATTGTGGCTCCTATTCTACTAGATATTAGAGAGCTTGCATCTACTTTTACGTCATTTGATATTGTTCATGTATAGATCAACTAATTTATCGGTCCATCTTTATGCTAAGTGTGCTTGTACGCTGATGGTCACCGATAGTTGGCTTGAAACTGTACCATCATTCCTAGTCACGAGCCTATTGGCAGATGATCCCAGGAGTGCCTTTGTTGAATAAAGTTGTAGATATACCCCGCAAAAAAAAATGTGTCCAAGAGTTGGAGGCCCTGTCTCAAAAATGCATCCTAGATTTATACATCGCAGTGGTTCTTTGCCTATTATGCGGACAGTCTCTCACCTTTAGGATTTGGGATTTCATCAAGAATTGGCTTGTGCTTTGTTATCTCGACCTTCATCTTTGGCCGGAACTCGCATGATGCAGCAGGCGAAGAACAACATGTCAGCGTGCCACTGCCGCCGCCGCAAACTAGCCGTTGGAATCAGCGGCTTGCCGGCCGCACGCACCGGATAGCTGTCGCGAATCGCGATTAATTGCAACAGCTAGCGATATCCCAGCCCCCAACGGTCACCAGGCTCGGATCACACATTCCTCCCCTCGTCCCCTTTATATCACAGCCCTCATCTCTCTCCCTCCCCACAGCCCCAATTCTCCTCCAAACCCTCTCCCGCCGATCCGATCCGATCCGATCTGCTACTCTCCTCGATCCATCGCCGGGACACACGCACGAACGACCGATGGCGAGGGGCGAGAACAGCGAGTCGCACGGCAGCGGCAACGTCCCCGCGGCCCCCGCGGCGTCCTCTGGGGCGAAGCAGGCGCCGGCGGCGGCGCGCGGCGCGGAGGGGCAGTCGGTGGTGCGGCGGCTGCAGTCGGAGCTGATGGCGCTGATGATGGGCGGGGACCCCGGGGTGTCGGCGTTCCCGGAGGGGGACAACATCTTCCAGTGGATCGGCACCATCGACGGATCCGCGGCCACCGCATACGAGGGCACCTCCTACCGCCTCGGCCTCGCCTTCCCCAGCGACTACCCGTACAAGCCGCCCAAGGTGCGGTTCGAGACGCCGTGCTTCCACCCCAACGTCGACACCCACGGCAACATCTGCCTCGACATCCTCCAGGACAAGTGGTCATCCGCCTACGACGTCCGCACCATCCTCCTCTCCATCCAGAGCCTGCTCGGAGGTACCTACAGCACCAGATCTGTTCGTTCGTATCTCTTGTATTATGTTTCGTCCTCTCTCTGTGTGCTTGATCTGACGCGTGATTTTCTCTGAACGCAGAGCCGAACAACGACTCCCCGCTCAACACACAGGCGGCCGCACTATGGGCGAATCAAGAAGGTAACACTCAAGAATAACCTTGCCTCTGGCCGTCATGTCGTGACGAATCGACCAACCTTTTCTTATAGTTCTTGTTCTTGTGTGTGCAGAGTTCAGGAAGATGGTTGAGAAGCTCTACAAGCCTGCGTAGAGAGGAAGAAGAGGAAGGCGGGATCTATTGGATTGGAGGTGGTGGCGGCTCTGCTATACATTGTGGGGTTTGTGAGATGTAATAGCTTTGATAGACCGTGAAATGTTTGACAGATTCTTCGGTGTTGTCACAGTTTTGCAAGCTGTTGTTTCAGTCTGCCATTGCTAAGATGGACATACTTTTACCGAGATACATGTCGGATTTGTGAGATGTTGGACATGTAATAGCTTTGATAGATTGGGAAATGTTCGACATATTGTTCAGTGTTGTCACAGTTTCACTTTCAGTCTGCCACTGCTAAGATGAACATACTTTTACCAAGATTGTGTAGCGTGGAATTCAACTTGTTGATGATTCAAAAGAATGTAGGTCCCATTTTATTCTTCTATAACAAGTGCCACATACTAATGAACTGCGCATCAGCGTCGAATATGAAACGTTGATTTTAACCGAATATGCATTGCTTTCTAGAAAACTCCTCTAAGTAAACACGGTTAAACAACTCCTCTAAGTAATCACGGTTAAACTGTTTCATACTAATCAGATGCGCTGCGGAGAAGACCTTGTCAGCAACAGCAAAACGTGTAAACAATCACAAGATAGCGAACTGGCTGCAAAATCAAGCGACACCCATTGAATGAGGTGCGGCGAAATGCAAGCAGCAGTTTCTTAAAACACCTGTAGGAATATTCCTAAATTTCTCTATGGATCCTTAGCCCAGAGGGGTTCTTTGTTCCAAAACTCGCCTCATCACAAAATCGAAACAGGGTATCGTGCATCACGTATCACAACAATTGACACCAAGAAGCAGTTCCAAGCTGAAAATAGAGACACAGAACGACAAACAAGCATACACAGCTGGGCGTTTCTGCTGACATTCTGCTAGTTTCAGTCATGTTACATCTAAAGCTCCCCGATAAAGGAAGCTTCTACCAGTTCAGTAAATCTAAGCTAACTCGGCCAGAACAGAATACAGGTCAAGACTATGATTGGCTTCCTCTGATGAGACTGGATATCCGTCGCAAGAACACAGGGCACATGGTCATGCTGAATCTTATGTCCTGGACTTTCATCCACTCCAAAGCGATCCTCTCCAGTGTACCCAGTGAAGAGAATTTGTAGACCCATTCATCAGCTTGCTCTAACCATGTGAGAGTGAAATTGTAACCTACAATAACTTGAAGATCTCAGTTAAGACTATTCAATACCTTTATACAGAGTATGATCACAAACAAAGGCGCATATTGGGTCGACATTTTGCCGCTCAGATATAAGATGTGAAACATAACTATCAGCCGATCTAAAGACAGGTCACATGCAACAAAACATAACTATCAACATACTATCTATCGCTAATTGACAGGTAGGTAGCCTAGACATCTGAGCAAGTATAGGAGTACTGAACCTAAAGGTTTACGGCATAATCATCATTGTTTGTTTTACGGATTTTAGTCTGAGCATTTAAAATGGGAAAATGTATCAGTATGTCACTTACATTATCAAAAAAAAACAATATGTCAATGTACCAAGATATCATAGAACCCCATTCCGAAGTTTGAGATCTTGACAGCCAGAAATATGAAATGGGCTGAGAATAATAACGACAGGTCGGAAATGTGTTCTCAAAATTCTATGATGTAACATCACCTTTTGTCGTTGTTGTGGCATGCTCCACTCAAGTATTAAAGTCTTTAGTATGCAGGGCAAGGTCAAACAATACCTAAGGTCTAAGAAAATGTGCTCTATTCTTGTATTTAGGTATCACATTTTGAAGTTTAAAGAAACATTTTCATGTTAAAGAAGCGGGCATTTCTGAACATTATATTCTGGATATCTAGCTTGACAGCATGGCTAAAATATAAATCAGAAAGATGAATGTGCTTATCAAGACCAAACTGTAAAATGTAAATCATAATAACTATAGTGTCATATTGTAGTAGTGCAATGTAGCGAAATAGGAAAACAAAAAATAGGTGTTCGCATTTACCACTAGCTTCATGACAGATTGAAAGTGAGAATCCTTCCATTTCATTCTTCAATGAAAATTTCAAGGCAACTAAAGATTCAACCAGCATATGGTACACACAAGAACTAAAACTTTCGTCTGCCCCGTTCCCTGAAAGCGTCGGTCTTATAAGTTAAACAAATTAACAGGCATAAGAACAAGTACAAACTGCAAACCAGCTATACAATCCTACACTTGTACATTGCTACTAACCTGAGATGAGTGTATTTTTTCTGCAGCATTCCAGCTACAGAACCAATGAAAGCCATAAATAAGGGTTTAGTAAAAAGATATAAAGGTCAACATAATCATTTACCCTTGCACACTTCTACATTACTGAAAACTTGCCTCTCTAGCTTCATCCTGGACGGTACTATAGTGGACAGTGGCACCTGACTGTATATTGTTCAACTCTGGTGTCTTTGTTGCAGGTGAAACTGGAGTATGAGTATCTATGACTCCAGATAGATCTGTATAATTATTTGTATCATTCTTCTCAGCCAAGATAAGCTTAAGCCTCAAAATTTCAGTTTCAAACTCCTTTGCTGCATAAAAAAAGCAGCACGGTAAATAAAAAATTACGGCTATATCAACTTAGTCACTACCAAACATATCAAGAAAACAGAAACTGATATATTGGACTTCTACGAAGTATAGGCGATTTTGCAAGGACTCCTGTACCCCATAAGTTGGGTACTTGGGTATTAATATCATTTTTCGAGAAACAAATTGAATAGTGTTACACTTGGCATAACTGACTTTAACAAGGTAAGAAAATAACCATAATTACTTTGTTAAGGCTTGTATGTTGGCCTAACAATAATTAACAATGATAATAATTAGAATTAAATGAAATGTGAAGCATACTTCGGACTAAGCTAGAGAGACAAGCAGAGGTACTATTTCTACACCGTAATCTATCCAAACACCACACTCTAAAATTAGAACATAACATGAAGTCAGTTCATTTTGTTGTCACTTGCATATTTCGTTATAAATCCTAAATTTTCAGAGTATATTCACAAAATTTAATAACTTACTGGAGTTTGCCATATGGCAGGAAAAACAACAACTAATCAACTAAACAATTAATTTCAATGTACTCATATACATGGTTTTTGAGTCGCGAGTCTCAACTGAGTTGCCGAGGCCAAGACTCAGTGTATAGTCGACGAAAATCGCTAATTAGTCGCCATAAGTCGCTGATTAGTCGCGAGTCGCTGCCGTTTTTGAAAAAAGACTTGGCGATTAGTCGGCGACTAATCAGCGACTCAAAAACCATGCTCATATACCATAAAAGATCACAAACTCATATGATGTAAGGAACGGACAGTATCACAAACCAAAAAAGTTGGCACTTGACAAACATCAAACATGAACTTTCTGCAACTAGTTGCAGTTGCACCTACACTCATTTCTAGAGCAAGCACCCTGGACTTTTCAAGAATGTGAAAAAACAAATTATGGTCGTAACCAGTGTTAACATGCTATTACATGCGCACTTGCAAAAGGCTAAGAAAAATTATGACCATTAACCATTGTATATTGAAGAGTAAAGACAGATGAAGGAATAATGTAGCCACTATATCTATATGGCAGAAATTTGTGTGTTTTCAAAATAACAGTCGGCAGATGGTCATGTTTTCGCATTCCTTTACAAGTGCACATTTAACTTGTTGCACCTCTATGATTATTTTGAAGAAAAAAATGGCCTGCACAAAGTATACCTTCACGATAGGGTGCGGGCTCAACTATGCATTTTTAAAGTGCTATGTTTTGACCTGAGGTTACACACCCATATAGTCATATCTATGTGGCATTTTATTAATAATATCCTAATTAGAATAAACTGATATATGAGCCTCAAACTAAGTGTTCAACTTGTGGGTTAATATCGTGTGATGTGTCTCATTTGTTGCTAATGTTTCAACCTGCTACTTTGAGCATAAATATGGCATATAAGGGGGGGGGGGGGGGGGGTCTACACAGACAGGTGAGTAATTTTGGTTGTTGCAACAAGCCAAATTCACATTCACAGAAATGTACTCAACAATTGGCCTGGTCATTACAAAAGACACAACCCAGTTGGTTGCACAATACAAATACTTCGCGAGTTGACTTCAATTCGTACCATAGCAAATATAAGTTGATCAGTACAACCATATTCCCCAATCCCCAACCCAAACAAACAACTAGAGTAGAATAATTCCATCCCATTACAAGATTTCAGAAAGGTTCTATTTCGTTCTAAATGAATCCACCAACAAAAACACGGAAAAAGTACTCCCAGTCCCATAAATTCCTGATTTACACTCGTACAACACTAATCTCCCTTTCTAAAATCTAAGCATTAACAGCACAAGACGGCAAAGAGAGGAGAACTCGAAATCGGACAAGGAAACTCACCCTCGCAAGTAGCATCTCTCCGGGCCTCGGCAAGCTGCTGCTCCTTATCAACTAAAAGTGACTGGGTCTGGTGCTCCTTGTCAACTAAAAGTGTCCGCGACTCCGCGAGTTGCTGCTCCTTGTTGAGCCTGGCACCCAGAAATCAACAGCAAAAGAAGAGGAAGCAACATCTCAGGCCCCATTCACCCATAAAACAGCAGCGAAACACAAATCAGCAGGCGCGCAAAACAAGGATCCGATCTTACAGCTCGTCGCGGAGGCGGTTGTTCTCGTCCCGGAGGTTCTGAAGCTCGGTTTCCGTCTCGTCCAGGGCTGCATCATCCAGATTACAAAAAACTTTTTAAACAAACATTCACCCCCAGCCGAGAAAACAAGCAATCGGGTTCGCTTTACCTTTGCACATCTCCTTGATATCGGCCTCCCGCTCCCTCGCCGTCCCATCGTCGAGCAGCTTGCGCTTCTACGCGGAACGAAGCGGCGGGGTAAAAGGGGGAGAAATCGAACGACAAGGTTTAGGAAATCCGGGGCTAGGGTACAGAAGGAGGGAGGAGTTGGGCGGCGGTACCTTAAGGCCGGTGTACTTCCGGTAGAGATTGGCGTTGAGGTCCTGCATCCACGCGGGCGGGAATTCTGGAAACTTCTAGAGCGGGGACGATGGGGCGGCGAGATGCAGCGGAGGTAGCGGAGTGGGGGAAGAGAATTTTGGGGGAGATTTTCAATCCCGCGGGCTCATTTTGGAGGGTTTCCAACTTTCCATCCTCCGGTATTTTATTTAGTTGCAAAAGGATCCATTCTAATTTATTTAGGCCCCGGTCTGGAGAAGATCCATTCTAAATTTTAAACTAAAGCCATAATAGAATCTTGTTGTATGTCGATTTAGCAAACCAATGCCTTAAGCCACCCAGCGGCGCACCCTCTCTTCATTTTTTAGAAAGATGGGCTTGTTTTTTTAGTAAGTTCTATAGCTTTGACACACAACCTCATATGCACAACAAATATCATTGAACTTGTCCAAGAACACTTACTCCCCGCTTGGATGCCAGTTTTCCTTTCCACTCAGAGAAATACGGAGCAACTGCAGCGCAAAGTTACGGACGTCGGAA
Source organism: Poa annua (assembly GCA_026929855.1). Classification (NCBI taxonomy): domain Eukaryota; kingdom Viridiplantae; phylum Streptophyta; class Magnoliopsida; order Poales; family Poaceae; genus Poa; species Poa annua. Next base: position 25,804,996 of record CM049428.1, on the reverse strand, counting down.
GGTCCGTAAAATATTACTGCCCAATTTCAGTCCCAATACCGGCAATCCAAGCGGGGCCTTAGGGTGTGTTTGTTTTTTGGATGGAGTGTAATGGAATGGAACCATTCCATTTCATCGGAGTGGAACCGTTCCATTCTTGTGTTCACTTTGGACAAAAGATTATCACGGAACGGTTTCATTCCAATGTTTAGTTTTAGAATTGGATAAGAATAGAATGGCTAAAAGTGGTTTATGGTCACCTTTGGTGAACTTACCACTGCTTGCTTTGTTGTTGCCATAATTTGCAGATTTGGAGACGACAATAATAATAAAAAATTTGGCAGCACTTCACCTATTTTTGAACAATAAACAACAACAAATATATATGCACAAACAAAACTTCCAACAACACAACACACATTTGAAATCACATAACATTTAAGCATACAAATAGTCTAACTTCATTTGCAAAGTAATCCAATTCATTACAGTCATCCTAACTTCATTGCAAATTCATTGCAAAGTACTCCAAAATAATTACAGTCATCCAAAAGAATGGCAAAGTAGTTCATGCCACAGATTTCAACCATGTGTAGTACACGGCGTCGTAGTCATCCAAAAGCATAGTTCAACGTTTTCATATAGCTTAGTAGGTATGAAACATAGCCTAAACATAATTGAAGTTCATACCATCATTTCAATTTAAATTATAGACCACTCCGAAGACCTTCTCCATGTACCTACTCACCCATACCAACTTGTTTTCCTTGCTAAGAGTCTTGAATGTTTTTGCAATCTTTGGACTCTCAACAAGATGAGCATAATAATGAGCTATGTGATCATCATCAAACCCATTGAGTTCATTCAAAGCATCCCACAAGCCATCAGGTATATCATCACCATCTCCACCCGACTTGACAAGAGCTTCAGCCATCATCTTGAATCCATCTTTGAGAGTTGTGACTAATGCATCATCTTCCATGTGCACCATCTTTGCCTTCTTCTTCGGTGGTGCTTTGCCCGCGGACTCACCTACGTTTGGAGACGTGTTCAGCTCACTCTCTTGGCGTTCATCTTCAATCAATAGACAAGGGGTCATTCCCAGACTTGGCATAATTCCCTGTTGCTGTAGTGGATCCAAAGATTGTTTCCATTGCACGGTAGTGCTCAATTGGGGTATTCTGGTATGGGATATCAGATTTGTTGTTCTACAAAAAGATGCGCACGTGAGAAGCATATAGTACACATAACTTGATGGTAGTAAATAGCATGCAGTAGATAAAAACTTACGGCGCAATGCCCAACATAGTGTTCCTCGCTAAGTCCAGTAGTGCAAGTATCCTCATCCAATAGAGCTCCGCTCAGATTTTTCAATTGCATCAGCCTGCCCCATAGCTTCCTCCACTTCTTGGGGTGGTTGCTAATCTGGTCATGATTCAATGATAGTTTGTAGTGTTCATTGAGAGCCTGAGCACTATGGTGGCACCGCTTGAAACCACTTGAAGTTCTTTTACCACTAGCCACAATGTCAGCCAAAAAGCCAAGCATCATGGTGGACATAGAATTGGTCCAGCATACCACCGCCTCGGCCTTGCTCGCAGCCTTGCTCGCAGGTGCACCCTACGTGTTGCTCCCACTTGCATCGGTGCTTTCAGCATTGTCCATTTCTGTCCAGCAGTAAAATAGTTGCACTAGTGTGAATTAGAACATTAAAACACATAGTTTCAATACATAAAATGGACCATACTGTCCAGCAATGAAAAATAGGAGCACAAATATGATTGAGAACATCACAAACACATGGTTTCAATACATAAAATGGTCCATACTGTTCAACAACGAAATAGGAGTACAAATATGATTTAGAACATCCCAAATACATAGTTTCAGTACATAAAATGGACCATACTGTCTAGCAACGAAATGATACATAAATATCAATTGAAAACCATACTGTTCAGTTTTGGAACCAACTGGAATGGAATGGAACGGTTCCGCACTTGGAGCTCATTCTTGTGTTTGGTTGTAGAATGAAATGGAATATTCCCTCTATATTCGGAAAGGAGTGATTCCCTCGATTTCGGCCGGACGAGGTGGAACGGCCGGCTAATCATCCAGTTTAGAATTAAGTTTAGCAATAATTAATCAAGTTTAGCAAAAAAAACAAGTTTAGGAATAATTTATCGAGATTAGCAATAATTAATCAAGATTAGAAATAAATAATCAAGTATATAAATAAATAATCAAGTTTAGCAATGTGAGTGAGCATGACCATCATCCGGAGAAGTGCTCTTCCTTGTTTAAATGCTATTTCAATTGAAAGTTTTCGTCGTCTTGTTTTAACTCCTATATTTGGGAGTTACTCTATGTATTGCTTGACGTAAAACCAATAGTGTATTTGTTTATGTCTTTTGTTGAAAAATAATTACGTCTAAGTAGCCACAAGCTTATGGAAGTCCTGAACCCATCTCACAACCTCACTATTATCGTTCATCAAATAAATCCAAGCAAGGCACACGAGTGCAACAGTCCATAAATGTAACAAACCACTTGAACCCGCACACATAAGTGACCGAGACCCGTTAAAAGCGGCGAGCGAGAGTGGAACAAGGGTTTTCATCAAAAGAAATCCGAAGCGGTTTCATTCGACGCGTTGTGGATTGGATGATGGAAAAACCAGCAAGCATCAAGCGTAAGCTCCTTTTTTTCATCTTCCTTTCTTGCCACTAGCTCAACTTGAAACTCGGCTTCTGTCCCCTAAGAGGTAAATCTGGAGTGATCACTAGAGCCTAGCGCCCTTCTTTCTTATTTAATCCTTGATTCGGGATGTCGGAACACCAGCCGGATCGGAAATCTCATCCTAAACTTACTTCAGAATATGTTCGAGAGCTTCCATTTCAATGTGTCTTTCCAAAAAATCTTTGGTATGCCTTTTCCTCGCCCACTTATCCTTATCTCCATGTATGTGGCTTCCTTTGCCCACAAGCACAACCAGCAACGGAGCTGGGCCCAGGGCAACCCGGGCCATGGCCCGGGGTTTAGCAAATTTTCCAGCCTATTACCTATACATGTTTCATAAGTGACCGTAGATGAAGCCCAAGCAAACGTCCATCAACAACCGCAGCAGGCACCATCATCCAGTTTCCCGTATTGCGACTCTTCGTGCATCCCAAAATTTGTGAATCGAGTCAGTCTCGCGTCTCGGTCCATTCGCCGTCGTCGGCTTTCTCAATGTCCGCTTGCCGTCACCGGAAGGATTATACTTGCAAGCCGCCGCTCGGCCACCTACGCTGGCTCACTGGTTGGCCTGCCCCACGTCCCCGCGCCAGCTGCTTGCCTCGCCGACTCGCCTCATTGCTGTTGTGGTGTCGGTGCGGCCTGCTCCCCATGCCCAGCTGGTTTTGTCACCTTGAGGCCAGGCTGTGACTGACGAGGGGTGTTTACAAGGGATGTCCCCATCAATACCCATGGTTAATATCCTGGGGTAAGAGTTTATGAGGTAGAGAACATGTGGTGTTGTAGATTCGTTGGCTGAAAAGCGGGAATTACCCAGGTTCGGGGCACTCGAGTGAGGTAAAACCCTTACGCATGCTTGTCTGTTATTGATTGTGTATATGCGGCGAGTACAGGGGTCTAGCAAGATGTCGATATTGCTAGGGTTTTGTGATTCTGATTGGGCGTGTCCCTGGTCGGTCTCCCTCTTGTCCTTTATATAGGGGTACATGTCTCGGGTCGTAACCGACTAAGATTACTTATATGGAAAGTACTACCGACTATGCTATCTATGGTATATGTCTTCGACTTGGGCTTCACTTGTTGGGCTTCTTCAGCCTATTGACAATTGGGATTTAGTCATTACGTGCACCAGGTACCCACACGAAGGGGTACCTGTTCGGTATAACCTTGTCATTAACCCCCGAGTGTGTGGCTAATTCAGAGAATAAGTCATGGACTCACTACATATTGCATGTCTCATGTTTTATGCTTTTGACACGACGATTTTGTCTTTTGGATTTATGAATTTTGACAAAGGATTTCGACTAAGTAGGCCTAGGTTTATTCGACTCAGTCAAAACCAGTTAACTGCACTTGGGAAAAACCTTACTAGCCTTCAGCCGGGCTTCGAGTCCTTGGGCTCGAATCCGGAACATACTGGACAGACACACCTCAGGCCAGTCGATGGTCTTACTGATATTGTTCTGCAGTTTTAATTTGCTATCCAGCGCGTCCGCCAGAATTTTCATCATATCTGTTTGACACGGAAATGTCCAGGATTTTAACACTGCTGGAGTGATCCTCGTCCCTTTCGACTGATCGATGGGTCTTACCTTTGTATTTATCGTATACAGCATCCGAGGTACTCTATCGACTGATTTTCGCTCGGTAATTTTTATGTTTCGAATGTCTTTTGATTCTATCGGGTGCACGACAGTGCTCCCGATGGGAGTAGCCCCCGAGATTGTGCTTCATTGATTGCAGTAGAGGATAATCTCAATTTTATGCTTTTACCAGTCGAATTCTTTTTTACCTTCTCCTGATGGGAGTTTCCCACTCGACTCTTTTTCATTCTTGCCATTTTGCCTTTGAGTTTGTAAGGAGCTTTTCCTTTTTGTCAGTCGTGGTACAACGCTTGTTTTATTCATCTGGAATGATGTCAGGCGTGACATCCTTGGCGTGCGAATAGCATCCTGATGGGACGTCGCACAGTGGGCCCCTTTCTTTGACCGTTGTGGACGTCGCTTCAGTTTTGATTTGACCTGACGTGGCGAGGCTTCCGCAAACATGATGATGGCCTCCTTGTTTTGCACGCATAGTGGGCGACATGGGTTGTGACGGTTTCTCTCCGATTGTGCCACGCGTCGCCGTGATTTTGTTTGGACGGCCGCGATGAGCCTCTGGTTTTTAACATAAGTACGGGTTTCTCCGTTACGATTTTTTACCCTGCCATTTGCCTCTTGTCTTCCTCTGCTTCATCTTCCTCCTCACGCCCGCCATCGCTCTGCTTTTGCGGTATCCTCCGTTTTCGCGCCCTCCTCGTTCTTGCATTCCTATAGCCTACCATGGTCCCAAAAAGAGCTCGGCGTCCTCTACTGCCGCCAGTAAGAAGAGGAAGGAGACGACTAGCGCCACCGTCCCTGCCGCTCTGAAGAAGGAGTCAGGCGGCTGGACTTCGTCCATCGTGACGGAAAAACGGTTGGCGGTTTTTCGCAAGGAGGGGCTTCTGCCTCCGTCATCGGAGCTCACCGTTCGGGCTCCCGTCAAGGACAACTTCCCCGCGGCTCTTCTTGGAGAACAGGTATGTTTTTCCAGTTCCTCCCTCGCGGTTTCGGCTTTCCGTTGCACGACTTCGTGCACGACCTCCTTTTTGCTTATGGGATACAGATCCATGATCTGGTCCCCAATGGAGTTTTGCACATTGCCTGTTTTATGGTAATATGCGAATGCTTCTTGGGGATATCCCCTAGCTGGCCATTATGGAAGTCGATCTTCCTAGTGCGCTCCATGGCTCGCCACGGCCGTGTCAACCCCGTCGGAGTCGTCGGGTTCCAAGTCAAGGCCGGCTGTAAGTACTTCACTTTGAAGGCAGTCGAGTCCTCTCATGGATGGAGGACCAAATGGTTCTACGTACAACTGGGCCAAGACGTCCGCCCCGCCTTCTCGACTAACGTCGCTGAGAAGACGAAGGCCTGGGAGCATTCCCTCTCTCCAGCCGAAGAACTCGAGGCTACTGCGTTGCTGGAGAGAGTCGCCGGATTTCTGAACACCGGCGTCTCCGGTGTTCAGTTGATCTATACATTTCTGAAGGCTCGGGTGTGTCCCCTTCAGCAGCGCGCGCACCCGATGTGGGCGTATGGGGGTGTGCTCGACACTACCAGGATCAGTGTTGTGGAGCTGTCGGCGAATGAGCTTGACACACTCGTGAAGTCGGTGACTAGCTACAAAGCTGAGGACACCATCAACTATGACATCAAGATAGCTCCTTTCAGCTCGGAGAATCCCCTGCCCAAAGTAAGTTACTTGCTCCATTGCTGTCGACTGAACTTTTGCCATCGTTTTCTCCCTTCATATTGATTGTGCTTTTTTGCTTTGCTTTGTGTAGGGGCATTCGACAAAGTCTTCGCTTCCTCCCCTTCCCGAAGCTGGTCCTATTGAGGAGACAGCTGTGCTGAAGGAGCGAGAGAAGTCGACAGACTCTCTGCCTGGTGTCAAATCCTCTTCTTCGGAGAAGTCCGAAGTCGATGGAAAAGGTGTAGAGCTACCCGACACCGAGGCGACTGACGAGCCCGCCCCTAAGCGTCTCCTCCAGGTGCACTCAGGTGAAGGCGAGGAGGCCACGGACTCTGGTGCTTCTTCACCTTTGCGGGGCGTGCCACCCTTGACTCAGCGCTCGCCTTCGCCTTCTTCCGGCCACTCTAACTTTGGCGGGCCTCGCTTCGACCTCGATCTCACTTCCGAAGAAGATGAGCGAAGGTAACTTCTTTGTTGTGTGAATGTGTGCACCTTCTTTTGATTTTCCGCTATGCTTTTCATTTGCGGACTTCCTTTTCTTTGCATTCTTATCGATGATCGGGCCACTAGTCCTTTAGCTGCCCACGCCACGACTGCCACCTCATCTCCAGCTGCGGAGGCGGTAGTTGCTCCTTCGCCGCTTGCTGCTCTTACGTCGACGGTCGCAGCGCCTATCATGGCTGCTTCAACTGCTGCACCTTCGACTCCTTCGATGTCCTCCTGGCTAAATCATGTAAACCCTCTTTCCTCTGTCAACATGGTGTCTTTTTCTTTGGCATGTGTGTGTGATGTATGTGTTATGATTGTAGTCGGCCGCAAGTGGCCCTGTTTCTTTTGGCGAGGCTCTTGCGCACTCGGAGGATGAGCGAGTTGCTCTTTGCTCCCAGCTGGATCAGCTCAGCCGTAAGCTTCTTCCTTTGCTTTGCATACACTGCCTTTCTTTTTTTATGTGACTGGACTGCTTTCTCTCTTTTATTTTGGAGGAGAAAGAAATTTTGAAATCCTGACTAGCTGATGTGGAGAAGACCCTCTCCCAGCAATCGACTGCCCAGGAAGAGTTAGACGCTCTTCGAGCTTCTGAGGGAGATCGGGCTAGGCGACTGCTCGGCTATGCTCACTCTCTTGGTGGTGAGAAATAACGATTTTGGTGTGTGGATTTGCTTTTGTGCCTATTTTCTGGATTTTTGATATGTATTTTCTCTTGCTATTTAGGCCCTTCTTCCAGCTCCGTTGGCGTGGCGAGTGATGTCTTGTCACTTGAGCAAGCCATCGACCAGGTGGGGACGACTGTGAAGCATGCCAAGAAGTCTCTGGAGACTTCCCTCCAGACTCTTGGCGCTATCTTTAAGGAAGTGCTGCCCGCAACCGAGTTCCCGTCCACCATTGCGGGATTTGCTGCTCGACTGGGCCTCAAGTCGAAGACCCTGAAGTCTTATGCTCGGAAGCTGATGGTACGCGGCTCAGACTCCACCTTCAAGCTTCTTCTTAGTCGGAGCGTGGATGCTGAGTATGAGTCTCTCCTGTCTGACTTTCCAAAGAAGTCAGATGGGAGGCCTTCGTCTCTTGGGAAGTTCAGCGCCCGCGCTTCTAGTCTTGCCAAGTCTAGCATTGCGACTATGGAGCGCCGCACGACAACTGTTGATGTTGCCCGCAAGGCTGGGCCTGAGTCTGCTGCCCAGTCTTAGGCAGCTTTAGTTTTAGTTCTTTTTCTTTGTGTTGTAATCTGTGATGTACATTATGCCACCTTAATGTTGATATTTTGGAATATAAATCTTTTGCTGATCCTTGCATGCGTGCCTTGTGTCTCCTTTTCCTTTCTTTTTGCTCTCGCCTGAAGTGTTTATGATTGTGTTTCAGTCGAACTGCTCGACCACTCCGGGAGATGCCCGAGCGGGAGGGGAGTGGCGCTCGACTACACAGCTGACAAATGACGCCCACGTGCTTGAGTATGCCAAGAAAAGGGTTGTCAAGCTGGAGCAGCAGCTCAAGACGGCCCAAACTGACATGGAAATTCTTCGAGGGAGGCCTTCTCTTTCCACTCAGAGGGGAAAATACGTTCTCTATGAGATGGAAGACTCGAACATGCAACTTGAAGGTATTTTCTTTGGCTTTGCTTCTTGTGAGTGTGTGAGCTACACTCGATGTCTCACCACCTTGCTCTATCTGTAGTTTTTGTAGATGACTCTCATGCTGAGGCCGAGCGTGTGGCCGAGCGTCTGGCAGCCGCTACCCAGGTGGCTGTTACCGGTACTCAACATTTTTGGCTTGATGTGTATCATGCACACATCCTTGCCACTCTGAAGGATCAAGTGTGACGTGGAGCTATTCTGCTGGAGCGATGTCGGGCGGCACTTGCGCGGGCGAATCACTTTTTGTTCCCAGAAGGTCCCCAGCCTCGAGGTATACACGCCCTTGTCGATTTGTTTCGCTCTCAGGAGCCTATTCGAGAGGCCGTGACCCGACGGGTTGTGCTTGGAGCCAACGCTGCATTTTCCTATATGAAGCGCCAGGGTTCTTTGCATCCTTCTTCTTCGTCATCTCGGTCGGAGATTCGACTATCTAACAAAGATATGGATTGAACTCTTGCCCCGCTAAGAAGTTGATAAGCCGGGCGCGGAAGCAACTGATCGACTCCAATCTGCCGGTGAAAGATGAAGATGCTTAGCTTATGTGTTTGTATGCTTTATACTGTAAATTGAATACAAATATTTGTCCCCCGAGATAAGCAAGTGGGGCTTTGTTGTTACGCCCTAAGAATCCTTTGCTTGCCTGCACTGGATGTTCTTAAGTATTTTTTGGAGTATGTTTGCGTTCTTGTCTTTTGACATAGACGCAGCCCCCGAGCACGTCGAGTGGTTGTTTTATGCGCAGCCCCCGAGCATGCCGAGTGTTTTCTTTATGCGGAGCCCCGAGCATGTCGAGTGTTTGCGTTATGCGCATCCCTCGAGCACGTCGAGCGACTGCTTTATGCGCAGCCCCCGAGCACGTCGAGTGGTTGCTTTATGCGCAGCCCCCCAGCACGTCGAGTGGCTGCTTTATGCGCAGCCCCGAGCGCGACGAGTGTTTGCTTTATGCGCAGCCCTCAAGGACGTCGAGTGGCTTCTTTATGCGCAGCCCCGAGCATGTCGAGTGTTTGCTTTATGCGCTGCCCCTGAGGACGTCGAGTGGCTGCTTTATGCGTGGCTCCCGAGGGTCTCCTAGAGAGTAATCCTAGGCCCAATTCCTCGAAGATGTGTTAGGGTTGCTCCTGAAGACATATTCGAGAAACTAGTTCTCAGGAGAACTCCATGTACTTGCTTTTGGCCTTTCCTGTAAATCCGATGTATTTCCAGAGAGTAGCCCTAGGCCCAGCCGCTCGAAGATGTTTTAGTTATGCCACCGAAGACATCTTCGAGAAGCTGGTGCTTAGGAGAACTCCCTGCTGCTGCCTGAGTGAGAGTGAAGGGCTGGGGGTATATTTATAGTGCCTATTCTTGCCTCTTGCCTTCTCCAAAGGGTAGTTCCAATGGCGTCCCAAAGGCCACCTTTTGCTCTGCCCCAAGGGCCAACTTACTGTGACTCGAAGGGTCAAGTGGTTCTTGACGCTAGCAAAAGGGTTAATCTGACAGCCATTGGGGCCGACTTACCCGGGCCTTTACCCTACCGGGGGGTGGTCCCTGACATATGTACAACCCTCGAGCACGTCGAGTGGCTGCTTTTTGCTTTTATGATTTATGTGCAGCCCTCGTGTATATCGAGTGGCTGCTTTTTGCTTTTTTGATGACAAAATTATGCAGGAAAGATATGGATAATCTCTTTTCTTTATAAATGTTGACCAGCAAGCCGCCTCATTACAAACCTTCCAGTCCCCTTAGGCACCCTTGTAAGGAAAAGAGCGCGTCTGAAACCTGCTGGCCTTTTGATACATTAGTCTTTTGCTACATCGACTGGATGTTTTTTGCTACGTGGAGACGACCCTAATTGGCCTTATTCTCCAAGTTGTGTGCTCCCGCTTGATGGTGTGGCATCTGTAGCTTATACCTCTTTTCGTATGACTTCTTTGGTTTTTGCAGTCGTAGTACTAGGTGTTCCTCGCGGTACGTGTCTTTCCCTGGTAGTGTGATGTGCATAGCAGTAAAAGCTTCGAGTGGTATTGCCTCCACCACGTCTTGCTTTCTCATTTTGCAACTGTCACGTATGATGACACAACTTGGCACTCCTTGGCTGAAGATTGTAGTGATGTGGCTTGAGTTTGTCAATCTGCTTGTGCTTGACCGTGACTTATCAGTCGTAACTTGTCTTTTTTTGCTTGGGAAATCCTCTTGGTCTGGTTTTTGTCTGAAGGTTTTTATTTCTCGAGTGACGTGTGGATGCCACCTTCTAATTGACATGTGGTTTATGTGCTTGAAGAGGACGCCTGGCGGCACCTTCGCCTTTGCCGCTCCAATGTTGGCTAGCATGTTGGCTTGTTTGTTGCGCGCGCGTGTTATATGATGTAGCTTGCAACTGTGAAATCTTCTTTGCCACATGTCAAAGTAATCTTGATATCTAGCCAGCTTGTCCATGTTCATTCTGCTTGCACCTGCCATGTTTTGTGTGATTGTATACGAGCTCCCTCGGATGATGATGTTTTGTGCTCCTGAAGTTCTTGCTAGTCGCATGCCTTGGAACATGCCTTCGTAGTCGATTTTGAATTTTGATGGTGCCGGGAAGTTTATCTGCAATACATACCGTACTCTCTCCTTTTTGGGGTTTATGAGTATCATACCTACGCCTGTGCCTCTGCCGTTTTTGGTCCCGTCGAAGTATATTGTCCATCGTTTGGCTTGTGAGCTTTCCTTTTCTCCTGTGGGTTCAACTGTCCATATGGCGTTTACTTCATGTATCGCAGCTACTGTTGCTCTTTTCTTGCGTTCTGGCTCTGTTGCTACTTCTCTTCCGTCTAGTGCCTTGTCCGAGGTTTCTTCGACTCCGTATGTCTCTGAGATCCTATAAAAGTCTCTGTCGCAGTCCTCTGACTTTTGGAAATTTTCATTGACTGTGATGACTCCTTTTGGACCTGGCATTTTGAGCTTGAGGTATGCGTAGTGGGGTACTGCCATGAATCTTGCAAATGCTAGTCGCCCAATATGGCGTGGTATTGTGATTTCCAGTCGACGACGTCAAAGTCGATGAGCTCGCTTCTGAAGTGGGTTGCATCCCCGAACGTGACGTCGAGTTGGATTTTCCCTTCTAGACGCACAGCTTTGCCCGACACAATTCCGTGGAAGGTGTTTGTAGATTTCGAGAGGTTCTCGACTGACCTGTTCATCCTCCGGAGTGTGTCAGTGAATATTATGTTGACGCCACTGCCTCCGTCCATGAATATTTTGGTCATAGTGTATCCTCCAATCTGTCCTTTGAGTACTAGGGCAACGTGTCTTGGTCGATAGATGGCTGGCGGGTGACCTCCTGATCAAAAGCGATTGTTATGTCTGATCCTTGCAAAATTCTTTTACTGGGGGTGGAGCTAATACTGCCATATCGACGTTTCTGGTGTGCCGCTTTTGCCTCCTGTTGGAGGTGCATCCTTTTTGTATCATGTACATTTTCCCTTTTGGTAGTGGATACCGGACGTCCATGTTGTGCGGTATGTGCTGTATGGCGCCTGCCATCTGGTTATTCGCATCGTGTTGTGGTGGGGGCGGTAATTCTGCCACGATTTGCAGAGGTGCTACGTATGCCGCCGGTATAGCTTGTGGTTGTTCTCTCTTCATTTGATTTATGTAATCTATCGCCATTGTGTGATGTGATGTTAACCGTCTAGTCGCCGGGTCTTTGAACATATGGAGTCTGCATTCATCATCAACCTTTTCTTGAAATGATTTCTCGACTCTTGACTCTACGCGCTTCTGCCAATCTTGTCTTCTATAGCGTCCGCGCTGGTCTTGACCTCGGTCATCACGTCTGTCGACTGGCCTATCTCATCTGTAGTTATCACTTCGTGTGCCCCGGCGATCGTCTTGCCGGCTACTTTACCGGTCACTTTGCTTTTGATCATCATGATTCCGGTCATCATGCGAGAATCTGGCTGCGACAAATTTGACCTTGTCCTTGCCGCGGTGATCGTAGTCGCGCCTTCTTCGTTTGTCATCTCTATCCCGTCGATCTCGGCAGTAGTGGTGATCGCGACTGTCTCGTCTGTCGCGATGTCGTTGCGGTGAGTTTGGGGTTTTGCTCTGGACTGCATCTTCGCCATCTGCCCACTCGGTTGCTAGCTTCATGAGCTCCACCATGTTTTTTGGTTTTTGCCGTCTGAGTGCCTCTCTGAAGTCTTTTCTGTAGACCCCATTCGTGAAGGCGTCCATCGCTCTGTCTTCTGATATTGCACCCACAGAGTTCCTGATGGAGGCCCATCGTCTGATCTAAGACCTAAGCTTCTCGTCTGTCTTTTGACGGCATGCTCTTAACTCTTCAAATGTTTTCGACCTTTCACAGAGAGGATCGAAATATTTTATGAAGTCTTCCTTGAAGTGATCCCAATAATCGTAAGCTCCTTCAGGTAAAGACTTGAGCCAGTCACGAGCCGTGCCTTCCAGCATCAGTTGTATGTATTGTAGTGTTATCGTTGTTGTTCCTTGTTGGCATATGACTGCCAGTTGTAATCTTCTAGCCACCCCGAGGGTTCTTTTTTTGAGTTAAATTTTGGCATGGTTGGTAGGCCAAACTTCTTTGGGAGTTTTGTTTCCTGAATCCGTCGAGTGAAGCATTGTGCTCCGCATGGTCTTGCGTTGCGATTGTCATGTGTTTCTCGACCGCCTGATCCTCTGGACCTGCATCTTGATCGGCTTCTTGATCTGCGACGACTTGAAATTTTCCTGTCGCTACTTCGCTGAGGACTGCGACTGGAGCGCTCTCCTGAGCGGCTTCTGCTAGGTCTTCTCCTTCCTCCATCGACCAGTTCTTTTGCTATGATTTCCAGGGCCTTCATTTGTTGTAGGTATCTTGCCTCAGCCGGGTCACATGCCGGTTGTTTTCCTGCTTGGAGGTATGCTCCTATGGATATGAGAGCTCCCTCTGCTGTTTTAGGTAGGATTATACCGTCAAAGTCGACGGTTAGAACGAGTTGCTCAAATTTTGAGTGACGTCTGCTCTTGCGTGTTCAGGGATTCTATCGAATCTGGATCTGCGTCGTGCCTCGGTTGCCCCTGTAGAACTCATGGATAGTTGTCGTCTACGTGCGCTTGATATGCTTGCTTGCCTTTTGCGCTCTTCGAGGGTTGCTCTGTATTGTTTCAAGCGCTGCGACTCCTGCCAGTTGAAGTAGTTGTATGTTGCCAACTCATCTGGGGTTGCGTCTGCTGGCATCATTATGCCTTCTTCAATGACCTTCGTTACCTTTGCAGCGATCTCTGCCGTGATGTCCAGGGTGGTAGTGCCATCTGGTAACGTGATTGTCCATGGATACTCGACTGGTTGTCGATTGGCTGCGTTTTCCGATGTTTCTGCGGCTGTTGCCACGTAGACCTGCTGGGATATGTGGTAAGGATATGTGTAGTCTGATTGCTGTTCATATGTTGCTTCGACATTGCTATTCCGTTCTATGCTTTTGCTGTTTTCGCCATCTTCTACTTGCTATGTGCATCGTAGTCGATGGTAACATGATGTGGAGATTGGATCTCTGCGCCAGTGAAGTCGGCTAAACGAATGGTGTCTTCTGCAGGCTCATCATACTCGTGTAGGTGAAAGCTTTCTTTTGGAGCGTCGATTTGCATATGGTTTTCGGTTGGGTTGATGTGGAGGGTCGACTGCACTTCTTCTTCTATGTCGTTTTGCTTTATGAACTCATTGAATTCCCTCGTGGACATGGATCCATCTATGGACGAGATCGGATCGATCTGTGATGTTGGCGCTCCAGTGCTTCCAGCCGAAGCTGTCGATATGATCATGTCGTCGACTGAGGTAGTCGACAGCTCTTCCTCTTCAGGGAACTCATCCGTCATGAATTTGTTGAATTCTGCGGATGTCATTGAATCTGTTGGAGACTGTGGCCGCGGGATCAGATAGGTCTGGGCCAGGGTATCTTCCTTGTCTGTTGCAGATGTGGTCTCTGTTGATCTATTCTGAAGCGGCTGAGTCGCGATCTGTTCAACTAAATCCTGCGCACCAAGCTGATCAACAAAGAAGTTATGTTCCCCAATAGTTATATCAAAACCTGAATTGAGACTACAGAAGATCTCCTGAGATTTGGGTGAGTATGGCCTGATTCTTGCTGTTGATGCTGCTTTTGGGGAGTGGTCGCCTATGACCTGGATACGATCTGCTGTCGCTGATGTGCATATCAATGAGGGAGTCGGCGGATCGCCGTTTGAAATTTGGACCAAAAAATCCGTAGATCAAACACCACCTATTCCCAGAGACGGCGCCAATTGGCGAGGGATGTCCCCATCAATACCCATGGTTACTAGCCTATGGTAAGAGTTTATGAGGTAGAGAACGTGTGCTGTTGGTAGATTCGTCGGCTGACAAGCGGGAATTACCCAGGTTCGGGGCCCTCGAGTGAGGTAAAATCCTTACTCCTGCTTGTCTGTTTTTGATTGTTTATGTGCGGCGAGTACAGGGGTCTAGCAAGATGTCGATCTTGCTAAGGCTTTGTGATTCTGATTGGGCGTGTCCCTGGTCGGTCTCCCTCCTGTCCTTTATATAGGGGTACAGGTCTCGGGTCGTAACCGACTAGGACTACTTATATGGAAAGTACTACCGACTATGCTATCTATGGTATATGTCTTCGACTTGGGCTTCACTTGTTGGGCTTCTTCAACCTATTGACAATTGGGCTTTAGTCGTTACGTGCACCAGGTACCCACACGAAGGGGTACCCGTTCGGTATAACCTTGTCAGCCTAGGGTGAGAGTTATGAGGTAGAGAACGTGTTGGTAAATTCGTCAGCTGACAAGCGGGATTTACCCAGGTTCAGGTCCCTCGACTGAGGTAACACCCCTACTTCCTGCTTGCCTGTTATTGATTGTGAATATGCGGCGAGTACAAGGGTCTAGCAAGATGTCGATCTTACTATGTGACGAGGGATGTCCCCATCAATACCCATGGTTACTAACCTAGGGTAAGAGTTTATAAGGTAGAGAACGTGTGGTGTTGGTAGATTCGTCGGCTGACAAACGGGAATTACCCAGGTTTGGGGCTCTCGAGTGAGGTAAAACCCTTACTCCTGCTTGTATGTTATTGATTTTGTATATGCGGCGACTACAGTGGTCTAGCAAGATGTCGATCTTGCTAGGGTTTTGTGATTCTGATTTGGCATGTCCTTGGCCGGTCTCCCTCCTGTCCTTTATATAGGGGTACAGGTCTCGGGTCGTAACCGACTAGGACTACTTATATGGAAAGTACTACCGACTATGCTACCTATGGTATATGTCTTCGACTTGGTCTTCACTTGTTGGGCTTCTTCAGCCTATTGACAATTGGGCTTTAGTCATTACGTGCACCAGGTACCCACACGAAGGGGTACCCGTATGGTATAACCTTGTCATTAGCCCCTGAGTGCTTGGCTAATTCAGAGAATAAGTCATGAACTCACTACATAGTGCATGTCTCATGTTTTATGCTTTTGATACGACGATTTTGTGTTTTGGATTTATGAATTTTGACAAAGGATTTCGACTAAATAGGCCTGGGTTTATTCGACTCAGTCGAAACCAGTTAACTGCCCTTGGGCAAAACCTTACTAGCTTTCAGTCGGGTTTCGAGTCCTTGGGCTCGAACCCGGAACATACTGGACAGACGCACCTCAGGCCAGTCGATGGTCTTACTTATATTGTTCTGCAGTTTTAATTTGCTACCCAGCGTGTCCGCCAGGATTTTCATCGTAGGACACAGAAATGCCCAGGATTTTAACATTGCTGGAGTGATCCTCGACCCTTTCGACTGATCGATGGGTCTTACCTTTGTATTTATCGTATACAGCATCCGAGGTATTTTATCGACTGATTTTCACTCGGAAATTTTTATGTTTTGAATGTCTTTTGATTCTATCGGGTGCACGACAGTGCTCCCGATGGGAGTAGCCCCCGAGATTATGTTTTATTGCTTATAGTAGAGGATAATCTCAATTTTATGCTTTTACAAGTCGAATTCTTTTTTGCTTTCTCCCGATGGGAGTTTCCCACTCGACTCTTTTTTATTCTTGCCATTTTTCTTTTGAATTTGTAAGGAGCTTTTCCTTCTTTTCAGTCACGGTACAACGCCCGTTTTTTATTCATCTCGAATGATGTCATGCGTGACATTGTTGGCGTGCGAATAGCACTCTGATGGGACGTCGCACAGTGGGTCCATTTCTTTGACCGTTGTGGACGTCGGTTCAGTTCTGATTTGACCTGACGTGGCGAAGTTGTTGTGGACGTGATGATGATTTCCTCGATCTGCGCACGTAGTGGGTTATGCGGCCCACAGTGAGCGCTCTGATTATGCCACGTGTTGTGGTGACTTTTGCTTGGACGGTTGTGATGAATGGTTGTCTGCACCGTAAATACAGGATTGTCTATTATGGTTAATTTTATCCCACCATTTGTCCTCCGCCGTTTTTGTTTCCTCTTCTTCCTCCCGCTCCCCTTTGACTCCTTTGCCTTCCCTGCGCTTTTCTTCCGCCATGGCGTCTCTGACCAAGATCTCCTCCACCACTGATGTTTCTTCTCCTAACCAATCCCAAAAGAAAAGGATTTCCGCTGATTCCGCCGCTACCTCCGGTGCTGCGGCGAAGAAGATCCCTGGCGATTGGGTCAAATCCATCGTCACCGAGAAAAAATTGGAAGATTTTCGCCAGGCAGGGATTTTATCCCCAGCTGATGTTGTTGCTGCTCGGGCCCCGATGCACAAAGAGGTACTTCCCATGCCTCTTTCTGGAGAACGAGTTTGCTTTGTGGATTTTCTCCCTCGTGGATTTGGATTTCCTTTGCACGACTTCGTCCGGGTCTTATTTTTACTTATGGGATTCAGATGCACGACCTAAACCCTCCTGGTGTTTTGCATATCTCTTTTTTTGTGGTTTTATGCGAGCACTTTCTTGGAGTGCACCCCAGCTGGGCTCTCTGGAAACATGTATTCCAGGTGAGTTTACTCTATTGTGAGGGTCTCCCTTTGTCAACTGGGGGTTTCTGCATTGAAGTACGCGACGGCTGTCGGTATTTTGATGTGACGTCAGCCGAGCCTTTCCAGAAATGGAGTTAGAAATGGTTTTATGTGCTAGTCGACCAAAGCCTACTGCCTGCCTTTTCGACTGCCCCTCCTATAACTTTGGCGTCCTGGGATCATGATTGGTCGACTGCGGAAGAGGAAGAAGCCTCTTCTCTTATGCTTAGGGTCCAGGAGTTGTGCAAAGTCATAACAGGGATCCAATTAGTCAGTACGTATGTGTGACGCCGAGTCTGGCCATTGCGACGACGAGCGCACCCCTTATGGCGATATGAGGGATGCCTTGACGCCACCCGTATGAGCTCAACTGAGTTGTCTGGCCATGAATTTCACGGTTATGTGAAACATATAACTGGAATCTCGCATGTCGATATTGCTTCTTTCGACTTCTCTGTGTTCCCTTACGGCCTTGGGACTCCTATTCCCGAGGTACTTTTTTTATTTGTTGCTTGCTCCTTCTTTTGTTTGTCTTCTTGGCAGTATCTTCTTCCATAGGCATTTGACTGACCTGTTTTTTTTATGTTGTGCTCAGGGATCACCAGTCGCTACCTCTCTGCCGCCACTACCTGAGCATGATTCAAATGCAGAGAAGATTCTTCCTGATGCGGTTGGTGCGGTTGTAGCCTCTCGTATCCCCGACGACACGACTGCTTCTGAGGCGAAGGCTGCTAAGGAGGCTTATTTATGCCTGATGGCGACTGATCCGGTTTTGGCACCCCGCGACGAAGCGTCGTCGACTGCGCCGACTTGGTGATGTTGATCCTGATCATGCGGACCCATCCTTGGTTGTTGCGACTTCTTCTGCTGAGGCGGATGTGGAGAAGTAAGTTTCGTGCTTCGACTATCTTTTGTGTGCTTTATTGCTCCATTGTTTGATTATGCGAACGGCTCCTTTGTCAAACAAGATCTTTCTTGTCCTTCTGCTAAGGTCGCCACGCCGTTGTCCCCCGGCTCTTCTTCTTGGGTGGATCATGTAAATCTTCCCCTCTCTCCTATATTTGTCTTACTCCATTCGTTCGTTGTTTTCTTCTGGCCGGAATGGGGATTTTCCTGTTTCCTTTGTAGCCTGATGTAAGCGGCTTGGTCGCCGTTGGACAAGCCTTTGTGCATGCAGAAGAAGAAAAGACCCGCATGCGTTCGTCCTTGAAGCAACTCAGTCGTATGGCCCTACTTTTTCGCTTGTTTTGAGTCTTGAGTTCTCTTTTGCACGACCTTTTCATGCTATGTTACTTTTGCAGAGGAAAAAATCTCCCTGGAAGACCGAGTGGCTGATTTGGAGAAGAAACTTCATGGTCACCAAGTCTGTTCTCGGGAAGAGATGGATAATACTCGACGCTCTCTGGATGTGTCTATTCAGTCATTAAATGTTATTTTTGCAGAGGCTTTGCCCGGGATTCCCACTCCTTCGACTGCAGAGGAGTTTTCCAAGGTGCTTGGACCTGGCACTTGGACCTGGCACGACGACCCTCACTCGGTGGGCCCGTGATTTGACAATACGTGGCTCTGAAATTACTCTGAATCTGTTGCTGGCGAATGGCGTCGAGGCTGATTATGAGGCTTCATTATCAGATTATCCGAAGAAGTCGGACGGGAAACCTTCGTCCTTTCGGGGAATCTCGGATGCGGCTGCTCGTCTTGCTAGAGTCAGCATTTCCACTGGAGAGCGTCGTCAGGCTGCCGTGTCCACCGAGCGTCAGTCTCGTGGTAGCAAGGCCAAGATGGCAGCTCGCGAGTGACTGTTCCTTCTGTAATCGACTGAACTTTTTGTTGCAATATAAGACCCTCGTAAAGTATAATGCCGTTTCCTTCTGTAGTCGACTAAACTTTTTGTAGTAACCGACTGAGTTTTGCTAGCTTTCTGACCCAACTCTTGATCCAGTCGAGTAGGTTTATGTGATTGTGTAATATTATCGATCTTCAGCCCCCGAGTCTATCGGGTGTGTGTTTGTGAGTATGACCTTTAAGTAAGACCCAGCCCCCGAGTCTGTCGGGTGGGTGTATGTGACTGTGAACTTTTAAGTAAGACCCAGCCCCCGAGTATGTCGGATGGGTTGTGTGATTATGAACTTTAAGTAAAACCCAACCCCCGAGTCTGTCGGGTGGGCTTGTGTGTCCAAAATATCATACTCCCTCCGTTCCGTAATCCAAGAGCTATTATTTTTTTGCACGGTAATTAGCGCACGTTTGTTTTGTGTTGATATGTTGCATGTGGTAGGTAGATTAGATGGAAATAGCGATTAGTTTTTCTCGAAAGTTAGCTGAGCGATCAAACAAACTCCATATTTTCATGGATTCCTTCAATCTGTGCACGCGGGCAGGCAACAAAAACAACCGAAGCCCATTCATTTTGAAACAGTTGTCAAAAAACTATAGCTCTTGGATTACGGAACGGAGGGAGTAGTAAAACATCATTTATTGAAAATATTTGTCCAGTAGACCGCCTCATTAAAAACCTTCCAGTTCCCGTGGGTACCCTGGTAAGGAAAATAGCGCGTCTGAAATCTACTACGACTTGTACAATGATTTGTCGAAAGACATATGCGTAAAAATGGCGCAAGTGCGCCACATTCCATGGGTTGTGTGATAGCTCTCCCGTTTGTGCATGCTTCAGTCGATAGGCTCCTCCTTCGATGTCTTCAATAATTATGAAGGGACAATTGGTTCTATGCTATACCTAGCTGAGTTCTATCGGTCTGTGCAATACCCGCTCTGTTTCTCTAGGCTTGTGCCCTGGTTTGCTCGCATATCGGCCAAACGCTCGTTTCCCTCTGGTCAACCTCCTTTGACCCGCACTTGGCCTGACTGGTGGGGTCGGGCTGGCGTGGCTCGGCTCTTTTGTCGGCTCGGTTGGGATTTTCCTGGGGGCGGCGCGTGGGGCTGGGCACTAGTCTGACTGGTGGGGCTGTGGCACTAGTCTGACTGGTGGGGACGGCACGTGGGGTGCGCGTGGGGTCAGCGTGGCACTGCACCTCCGCTTGGAAGACGCATCCTTCGCGGCAGACCCAGGCCTCGCCGCTCCGCCCGTTCCGGTGGTCAATTGTGGACAGTTTCATCCTACTGCAGGATTGAGGTGGTTCGGAAACGAATTTAACATGTCAAACACATTGCGGGCCACACGAACCGCCTCCGATGAACAAGATTGAGGTGGTTCGGAAACGAATTCAACATGAATGCATACTGTCGAACACCTTGTGGGAACACGAACCGCCGCCGATGAACAACATAAACGGTGAACACAAATTGATTCAAACTTTTAAACGAGATTTAACAAACTTAAACGTAAACAAAAAGGCTTTCACCCCGCTTTATAAATAAAGCAAACCTAAACAAAGGGTTTAGGGTTGAGAGAGAGGCCCGTGCATGGCCATCCCTCAACACCATCGCCGACGAAGAGATACCGCTCCATCCCGTTGAGGGGGAGAAGATGCGAACAAAGTCAGCCTTCAGCTGGTCCGTAGCCACCGCCGTGGCGGCTGAGGCTTCTGGCTTCGCCGGCACCGTTTTTGATTCACCGCCATGACATGCGGGGGGCGTTTTAAGGTATGCCTCTTCGTCTTGCGCCGCCGCTTTCTTTGGTGAAAGCTTTGTTGCTGACCAAGATGCGGACACTTGTAGAGGAAGATCGGGCAGCTCGGGGTCGTCGTCGTTGTGGCTGGCGTCGCCGTCCTCGCCGTCACAGTCGTCGTCTGCGCCGGCTTTCGTCGACCGCCAAGACGTGTCTCGTACTCCTTGTTGGGGATATATCAACTAGGGGTATCACCAACATGGATCAATCCGGCTAGTCCAGGGTGGCCCAAGGGTGGTAAGGCTGAAGCCTGCCGGGCGGCCCAGATAGCTGACGTATAAGGAAGTAGGCGGACGGTTCAAGGAAGGCAGAAGGCCGAAGCCCATCAAGCCACCAAGCCCAAGACGGAAGGCGGCAACTAAGCCGGCTAGGTCTAGGACTCTGATTACTTGCCGGACAAGTACTTGCCTTGTACCCTGGGGTCTGGCCGCCTATATAAGCCGGCCACCAGGGAGCCTTTAGGGCACGCTTCAATACGCATCATACACATTGTAACCTGTTCACGGCTATTGCCTCATAGTGAATTATAGCAGCACGTAGGATCTCGCCACCGCTGCGCGATCCGAAGCTGGGTAAACTCGCCGTGTTCAATCCCGTCCTCGACGACACCAACCTTCTTCCCCACAATCCATACGTAGGCTAGAGGACCCCCGTCTCCTATCAATTATGCCGATACCACGACAGTTGGCGCCCACCGTGGGACATAAGGTTCCTGGCGTCACGTTCCAGGCGGGAACACTTGGCGGCGTGGGCAAGCAGATCGCCGTCGGTCGCGTCACAAGGTATGGCGGCCACAGCTACGTCAACTCGGATGAGTCCTGGCTCCCGGCGGACAACTACCTTATCGGATGCGCAATCGTACCGATCGGAGGGATCGACGTCTTCATCGGGTATACGCCAGAGGCGTACGGCCTACCACGTTTCTACAACCCCACCCACCAACCCTTCGACCAAGCAGTCGACCGACAAGATGGATCTGAATCCGCCTTCTCCCAGGAGTCGGCCGAATCTGATTTGCACTTCGTCGGAGTTGTCGGACTGGGATCAGACTCCCAGCCAGAAAACAACGATCCTGAGTCAATCCTCCCTGCTCTCCAGGAGGATGCGATGTCAGATGCCGGATCCAGATCTACCGTTCAAGTCAACGTAGACTCTGACTCTGATGATGATGGTAGTCTCTTCGAAGAGAAGATCAAAACCCGCTTTTCCAGTGGTAATCCGGCTCCTTCAGAGGGCACGGCGGATACTAACATGCCTGACAAGCTGGCTATGATGGTTGTCGTCGGTCACGAGACAACCCCAGTTGCTTCGGAAACGCAAAACAAGCCGGTGGAAGACGCCGGCGACACCACTGCCGGTCAACTCATTGAAAGTTCCGATAAGGTGCGCGCAAAGAAGAAAACTGGCCTGGAGAAAGGCGGCAGCAGCAAGCCCACGGATTTGCTCTCCGTCATCAAAGAAGTAGATGAGATCATGAATACTCCGGTGAATAAAGACACCCTACTCGACGAAGTGGAAGAGCTTAGGATTAACATGCTTAAGCACTTTGACTTCCTGCGAAAAAGAGAGGAGCACGTTGAGAGCCTTGCGAAGAAGATCGAGAAAGAACAGGAGAAGATGTCGGCCAAAACAAGCCGGCAACTCTTTGAGGAAAAAAGGTCATAAAAAAACCGCCGTGGCAAGGAGCCGCCAACACGCGCGACGACAGCGGCTCAAGATCTCGGGTTCGACTTGCGTACGGCACCACATCGCGTGGACAGAAGGGGAGATGTTGTCTTCTGCACCCCCGTCCTCAACGCGGCTGCCGCGCTAGATACCCTGGACGACAAAACTTACACGGCGGAGGAAAAGCTGGCCAATGCAAGACACTTCGTGAGCAAGGCACTAGAACAACAAGCTCGCGCTGATTTCTACGGCCACATGGCGGATGCTCGCGGGGGAGACCTAGAGTCTAAGTCAGGAAAGTGCAAAGCTGCACCTGGCGACGACCCCGAAGGCCCGTCTGGCTCCAGTAGCCATGGCGACAAAAGGAAGGCAACGCCACCTCCAAAGAAGACGCCAACGCCAAAACCAAGGCGGGACGAGAATTCAAGGACAAGAAGCAGGGGAGACCTGCCACCTCCAGCCCAGCCAAGACGCGACAATGGCGGTAGCCGGAGCAATAGACTGCCGCCTAGGAAAGATGCCGGTAACGACCCTCCCAGGAGAGGTCGAAGCCGGTCTCCGCAGCGTAGCACCGGCAGCAAGAGGAAAGAGGAGGCAGAAGGGCCTAGGCGCAGCATAAGCCGGGTAGCGCAGGACGAGCCAGACGCAAACAGAGGCGCACGGCAGCTCGATCTAAAAGACGCACGACACCGCCTACAAGACATAGCAAGAGGAAAGGAGCCACTATATTCTGGACCAAAGTGCTTCGGTGACGCCATCCGCAGAGAGCCGTTCCCTAAGGACATGACATCAGTGTCAAAAACTGTTCTAGGTACAACGGCCTCGTTAAGCCGGATTCATGGCTATCCGACTATGCCATGGCCATAGAAATTGCCGGCAGGAGCAGCTATATTGCCGTCCGTTACCTACCTCTCATGTTGGAAGGCACGGCAAGGGCTTGGATCGACAACCTTCCTGAAAAGTCTATCCATAGCTGGTACGACATGGAAAAGGTTTTCTCCCAGCACTTCCAAGGAACATACAAGCGTCCAAATACCTACACGGATTTGCAACGCTGTATCCAAAAGCCGGACGAAACCATGACAGACTTTGTCAGCCGTTGGATATCCGAAAAAGCCAACTGTCATGGTGTTTCGGACGCACAGGCTATCCACGCCTTCTACACGGGCCTGCAGAAGAAGTCCTTGCTCCGTCATCGGCTCGTCTGCGAGCAAATCACGGACCTTGGCGAGATGCTCAACCTAGCCGCCCAATACGCGGCGGCGGATGACGACGCCCAGGACGATGATCCAGACGTCAACATCATACCAAAGCGGAACAACAAGCGCAAGCAGGCGGCGGATGACAAAGCCGGACCTTCCAACGAGGTAGCTGTCGCATTCCAAGGGAATGCCGGCAAAAAGAAGTGGAAGAATAAGAAAGATAGTCGCGACGCCGGCTCAGGGCCTAAGGCGGCGTGAATCACTTATGAGCAGGCAAAACTTTTGCCATGCCCCATCCACGCCTCACTTGGCAAGGTCAACCATATGCTTGGCGAGTGTCATTTCATGGACGACTTCAAAAAGGACCCCACCGTCGGCTGGAAGTCAAAGAAGTCAAAGAAGAACGACAAGAAAGACAACAAGGAGGATGAGGATGACGACGACATGTCTGTCTCAAGCGAGGATGACGCGGCCGCCAAGAAAAAGAAACCATATCCGAAGGTCAAAGAATCTCTTGTATGCTTTGTCGGCACACCTTCGGCTAAGGCAGATAAGGCGGAAATGCGCGAACTCAATGCGACAATGCCGGACGTCCCTCAGTATTTGAACTGGTCGGAAGCAACGATCACTTGGGACCGGTCCGACCACCCTGATCACGTTCCTCACCCAGGCAAGTACGCCCTCGTCGTCGATCCAATTGTCGACAACTTCAGGCTCACAAAGGTACTCATGGATGGCGGCAGCAGCCTCAACATCCTGTACTACGACACACTAAGCCGCATGAACCTGACAGAGGATCAGCTGGATCACAGCAACCTCACTTTTCACGGCATAGTGCCCGACAGGCAAGCAAAGTCAATGGGGAGCATTAGGCTGAAGGTAACTTTCGGACCAAAAGAGAACTACCGCTCAGAGTTCCTCCGGTTCGAAGTTGTCCCCTTCAAAAGCGCCTATCATGCAATCTTCGGACGACCGGCTTTCGCCAAATTTATGGCAAGGCCGTGCTACATATACAGCAAGCTTAAAATGCCGGGGGAAAACGGAACCATCACGATTTCCAGCAACTTCAAGAAAGCCAAGGAGTGTGAGCGTGGCATGGCCGCCTTCGCAGAAGCCGTCATCCACAAGGAAGAACTCGCACTGCTTGGGGCGGATTCAGACAACTCCATGCCCAAGCCAAAGATTGATGTCAAGAAGACCTTCGAAGCTTCAGAAGACACCAAAAAGGCGGACCTCATCCCAGGCGACAAGTCCAAGCAAGTCGTCATCGGCTCCAACCTTGACAACAAATAGGAAGGCGCGCTCGTCGAGTTCCTCTGTGAGAATCGTGTCATCTTTGCATGGTCGCCTTCCGACATGCCTGGTGTACCGAGGGAACTTGTCGAGCACTCACTCAACGTCATAAAAGGATCCAAGCCGGTGAAGCAAGCAACAAGACGCTTTGGAGATGAGAGACGCAAGGCTATAGGAAAGGAGATAAATAGGCTGAAAGCCGCCAATTTCATAAAAGAAGTTGTGCACACCGATTGGGTGGCAAATCCTGTACTTGTTCCAAAGAAGAATAAAGAGCTGAGGATGTGTATTGACTATAGCCGGTGTTAACAAGTGCTGCCCCAAGGATCCCTTTGCGCTGCCTAGAATTGACCAAGTCGTAGACTCCATAGCAGGCTCCGAGCTGCTTTGTTTTTTGGACGCTTACTCAGGATACCATCAAATCAAGATGAGAGAGTCGGATCAGCTGAAAACATCTTTCACCACTCCATACGGGACTTTCTGCTACATCACGATGCCTTTTGGCCTGAAGAATGCAGGGGAAACATACCAGCGCTGTATGCAGAATTGCCTGCACGAACAGATCGGCCGCAATGTTCACGTCTACGTAGACGACATCGCGGTGATGTCAAAAAAGAAGGCAGATCTCCTAGAGGATTTGGAAGAAACTTTTCAGAATCTCCGGAGGTATCAGATGAAGCTCAATCCCACCAAGTGTGTTTTCGGCGTTCCAGCCGGCAAACTGCTCAGGTTTATCGTCTCAGAACGAGGGATCGAGGTTAATCCGGAGAAGATCAAGGCCATCCAAAACATATCCAGACCTACTTGTCTGAAGGACGTGGAACGCCTAGCCGGATCGGCAGCGGCCGTCAGTCGTTTCATAAGCCACCTAGGGGAAAAGGCAATGCCTCTCTACCGGCTATTGAAGAAATCCGACAACTTTGAGTGGACAGCAGAGGCTGATGCCGCCTTACAACAACTTAAGGAGGCCCTCACATCCGCTCCAATATTGGCAGCACCTCGATCACAGGAACCAATGCTGCTGTACATCGCGGCAACAGGAGCTGTTGTCAGTGTTGTCTTGGCTGTGGAAAGAAAGGAGAACGAAGCCGCGACGTACGAGCAACGAGCGGTCTACTTCATCAGTGAAGTATTCTCCGCCTCCAAGCAGAGGTATCCGCATTACCAAAAGCTGGCTTATGGTGTATTCTTCGCCGCTAGAAAGCTTAGGCATTATTTCCAGGAGCACACAGTGAAAGTAGTCAGCAAGGCGCCGTTGGGAGACATAATCAACAATGCAGAGGCAACAGGTCGAGTTGCCAAATGGGGCATCGAACTTGCCGCCTTTGATATAGTCTATAAACCACGGACCGCCATTAAGTCTCAAGCGCTTGCAGATTTTGTCGCCGACCGGACAGAAGCCATGGAGGAAACGACACTCCCCGAATCAGAATATTGGGTCATGCACTTTGACGGATCAAAGATGCTCAAAGGCTCGGGGGCTGGAGTCGTTCTACGCACGCCTAAAGGTGACAAGCTTAGCTACGTGTTGCAAATCCACTTCACAGCAACCAACAACGTTGCCGAGTACGAAGCTTTGCTTCATGGGTTACACGTGGCAAACGACCTCGGCGTCAAAAGAATCCTCTGTTATGGCGACTCAGATTTGGTCGCGCAGCAAGTAAGCGGAACATGGGATGCGAAAAGCGCAACAATGGCGGCATACAGAGCCAAAGTTGATGAATTCGCAAAAAACTTCGCGGGCTACGAAGTCCGGCATGTTCCAAGAGCTGAGAATGAGGCGGCAGACACACTTGCAAGGCTAGGGTCAGAACGCAAAAAGGTTTCAAAAGATATTTTCCTGGAACATTTGCACAAGCCATCCATTAAAGGCGCCGATTTGATGGACCCCGATGCAGAAGAACCGGTAGAAGCGGCAAGTCTCGCTGTCTACTCGATACAGCCGGATTGGACTGTCCCATATCTCGATTTTCTAATCGACAGAAAGTTGCCGGAGGACGATGAGGTGCTAAAAAGGCAGATCATAAGGCGAGCCAAGGCATTCACGATAATAAAAGGCGAGCTATATAAGCGAAGCACATGCGACATCTATCAGCAGTGCATACAGCCAGAAGAAGGCCGGGAAATTCTGAAAGACATACATATTGGCACCTGCGGCCATCATGCTTCCGCCAGGTCCATTGTATCCAAAGCTTTCCGCCAAGGTTTCTACTGGCTTACCGCCAAAGAAGACGCCGAGAACATCGTAAAAACATGCAAAGGCTGCCAGTTGTACGCTCGTCAACCTCACTTACCGGCACAAGAACTAAGGACAATTCCAATCACCTGGCCATTCGCGGTCTGGGGCTTAGACATGGTGGGTCCCTTCAAGAAGGCGCGTGGTGGGTATACCGACCTATTGGTCGCTGTCGACAAGTTCACCAAATGGGTCGAGGCTAAGCCGATCAGCAAACTTGATGCACGAACAACCACCAATTTCCTCTGGGGAATTATCTCTCGGTTTGGAGTTCCACACAACATTATCACTGATAATGGTAGCAACCTGTCTCAAGGCGACATAGAAGAATACTGCAGTGATCTGCGCATCCGGCTTGATTTGGCATCTGTGTCACACCCTCAATCCAATGGACAAGTAGAGCGTACAAACGACCTAGTCTTATCAGGACTTAAGCCTCATCTCGAAGCTCCATTACACAGGGCAGCCGGCGCTTGGGCAGATGAGTTACAGTCGGTACTATGGAGATTGCGGACAACGCTAAACAAGTCTACCGGCTACACTCCTTTCTTCTTAGTATATGGCGCTGAGGCGGTGCTACCTACCGACATGAAATACGATTCCCCAAGAGTTCAAGCCTACATCGAGAAAGACGTAGAAGGTGCAAGACAGGATAGCCTAGACCTGCTAGACGAAGAAAGAGATGTCGCTCTACATCGCTCCGCCTTGTACCAGCAACAACTTCACCGCTATCATAGCCGGAGAGTGCGGAAGTGAAGCTTCAGAACAGGTGACCTGGTTCTCCGCCTAATTCAAGACAGAAAAGGCTTGCACAAGTTATCCCCGCCATGGGAAGGACCGTTTATAGTCACAAAGGCGCTGCTCAATGGTTCCTACTACCTGGCCGACATCCGCGACGAAGAAGAAAAGAAGAAGCATAAGAAGGCGGCAGGAAAAAGGGGAACCAAGCGCAAAAGAGGCATTGACGATTCGTTCGAACAAACAAGACGACCTTGGAATATTGAGCAGCTACGTCCTTTCTACACTTAGCAATTTATAATTGTAATAAGTTATATATGATTATGAAATAAAAGTCTATGGTTCCTCATCTGTGTTGAGAAGCATGCCATCTTTTGTCTTTTCTCGCAATCATATTTCCCCTATGTATCTAAGTTACCTATTTTACTAGCTCTGTGCAAAGGTTCAAACTGGTAGATACTTGCAGCTTCCGAGCCAACCTAAAGCAAAAAATAAATTTTTTGCGCCGCCTAATTCCTTTACCTCTGATTACTTATATGTGGTTCGCCTAGTAGTATGTCTTTGACACCAACATGTTGGTTTTGGTCTCTGATCCTAAACGCATGGCTTAGCCCTGGTTGTTTCAGCTAAAGTTCCCGGCTGAGGTTCGTCAACATACAAAACGTCAAACATATAGGTCAGGGTAAAATTAAGGCGGGCCATATAAATAAGGCAAAATAAAACTTGTCAGCTAGTTTCCGCCTAGCAGAACAACAACAAAAGTATATACAAATATTACAAGTTAAAGTTGCATTGTTTCAGGGGCTGACAAATCATGTCAGAAGAAGGCAAGGAAACTATGGCTCGGGGGAGCGTCTACATCAGGCTTGGGGGCTGACAACTTCAACCCCAGAACTGTCACTCCCCTCCGCCTCGGCCGTGCCGGCAGCTCCAGCTTCCCCTGCGGCAGGCACAGGATGGTGCCGGTAGAAGATTGATGTATCCACCATGTCAGCAACACGCGTGGCGTAGCCGACAACGCTGTCCAGAATAGCGGCCGGCTCGACCTCGCTGCCGTCTTCATATGTAGACGGCATGCCTTCGGTGACGGCTTCTATCTCCGCCTCGGGGTAGTGCGCCATGAATAGTCCAAGCGCAGTCTTGGCACCACCCCGCGCCGCCGACTTCAGCGAGCTCTTGTGTAGCTTGGTAGCCTGCTCCAGCATATTGGGCACATCGCTGAATTCGGTCGGTTCCTGGCTGCCAGAGGAAATGAAGAACTTGGCGGCAAACCGCTTGGACGCTGCCAAAGTCTCGGTGATCAGCTCGCATAGACGCGCAAGGCGATCCAGGCGGGGGCTGACAACCTTGTCGTCGCCCAAACCGGCGGGAACTGTATCAAAAATTAAACCATCAGTTTGGCTCAGGCTAAGCAAAATGGCAAAATCAAAATAAGGAGTGAGAAATTACCAAGGGCCGAGTTATGTAAAGCGGACAACGCAATCATATGAGCCGCCAACGCGTCCTCAGCAGTTTGGGCGCGAGAAGTCTGCCTGGAGATTTCCTCGGCAGCCGTCTTCTCCGCCTCCGCCAACTTCTTGCGCAGGCTTTCCAGCTCACCAGTGAGCTGGCTAGATTCCTGTGCAAAATTCAGCTGCTGGGCCTCCATCTCCTTTTTGTGATCCTCCTTCATCACCAAGTTGGCGGCTGCCAAATCGGAAGCTTCATTCAAAAGAGCTTGCATATCAGTGAACGCCTTCAGTATATCCTGGGCGTGATCTAGCAGTTCTACAATATGGATTCACTAGCTAAAAGATTGGCGGCAGCAAAAGTTGGAAGACGGCGAAAAGACAGAAGGAATAATTATACCTTCATATTTTTTGCGGGCCGCCTCCAGTTCGGCAATCCGCCGGTCCTTGGCCTTGCAATCCTTCTTCAGGTCGCGGCACCATTGGTTTATCTCGACTCGGGAGGAGACAAGCTCAACGGTTGCGGACACGAGGCCCTGCAAGAAAAAGCAAAGGCATATACCATATCGTCAAAAAACCACTAAGCCGACAGTCGATGTACTCGACTTGCCATCTAAGTCCTCGGGGAGGAAGACTATTTATATGCCGCAAAGTGGAAAAAACTTACAGACATATCGCCCTCCAAGTCGGCAAATGCCTGGGAGGCGAAGTTGGCAAAAGCCAGTGTAGACTCCTTGGCCGCCTCCCGCAGCCGGGGATGCCCTCTGCGTCCCACCGGAAATCACCTCCAGCAGCTCCTCCTTGGCGGCATGAGATTGGACGGCTTCATTGGCTGTAGCCTCAGCCGTGGGAAGGGGAGCACCGGCGGTGCGGCCCGTGGAAGAAGTCGCCGGCGCCGGACCGAAAGCCGGAGCCTGGGGCTGGCGGAGAGCATCGCTCATAAAGGCGCCGGCCTGGGGCTGGGGAGTTGGCGGCATGGTAGCAGGCGAGCTGCCTTGGGGCCGCTTTCCCTTGGAAAGGAGTCTGGTCGGCAACCTGGAAGTTGCCACCCGCTCCCTGTCAATAAAGCAAGCACAGTCAGATGAACGCCGGCAATAGAGGAATTCAGCAACCATATAAGGCGGAAATGAGTACCTTCGGGGGATGTTAATCCCCGCGTTCTCGTCGAGATCGACGAGCACCGGCATTGCAGCCGATGCGGTCCGTTTCTTCCTCTCGGCACTGACCGTAGAGGAAGCAGCGCCGGACGCCTTGCGCTTCTTGGTCTTCCCGGCTTTCGGCTCGTAGAAGTCGGGAGCCAGGTCATCCTCCCCCAGGGCAGAGAGCTGAGAAAAAGGGCAAGCGTTAAATAGGGCTCTAGTTAGCCGGCAAAAGCCGTCAAAAAAGGGCAACGAGAAGAACATTTTACCTCGAGGGGAGGGTTGTCGTGGGTGTGCATGGGCACGCCTTCCGCCGCCTTCACCAGCCCCGCTCTGACGAGGGTGCAAAGTCGGAACGCCAGGTCGGCGGCCGGCAACCCTTCTTCGCTTACGCGAAGAGAGGTTGTGGCAGTAAGCGAATACTGACACATTTTGTGCGGGCTGTACCGCAGGGGCAGTATCTGCCGGCTAAGCCAGCAGATGACGGTGTCCACCCCATCCAGCAAGGGAGGGGACATCGTGCGGGTGATGAACTCGATCCGCCTTTGAACAAGGCGGAGTTCCTCCGTCAGCTTGGGCACCGCCTCGTCCCAGCATGGCCTGGGCATAGGCGGCGCGTTGACAAAGTCCAGGACGCCAAATTGGCGCCCCGGCGCTGCCATGTCTTGGCAGTAGAAGAAGGTGGACGTCCAGCCCTTGACGGACTCGAGGTATGGTATCTTGGGATACCATTGGCGTCCTTGGCGGCAGTTGAAAGTAATACTACCGCAGGTCGCCAGTCCGCCGTCCGGCACAGTCTGGCGCCGGCAACGAAAGCAGTATCTGAAGAAGTCTAAACTAGGCCTAATACCTAGATAGCCCTCGAACAGAGCGGTGAATCCGGCTAAGACTAGAATGCTATTGGGCGCTATATTATGGGGCTGGAGCCCATAGTGATCTAAGACCTCGCTAAAGAAGGCGGAAGGCGGTAGCGCCATTCCCCTGACTAGGTGGGAGGTAAGGATTACCCGTTTCCCGGCTTTCGGAGCCGGGATGACGTCTCCTAAGGCGGATCTCCATTGGCAGTCCTCCCGGGTGGGGAGGTAGCCGACGGCCTCCAGGTCCTGGAGGTGGTCTTCGTCGACTATGGAGGGGAGCCAGTAGCGCGACCCGAGGTCAACCGCTTCCTCCTCCTCGTCGACGGGAGCGCCTCCCGCCGCCGTCGCCGCGACGGAAGATGAAGGAGCCGAGGAGACCGCCGCCGGCGCGCGCGCGGTTGGAGTCTGAGAAGCGACGGTGGCGACATTGCCCGTCGCCGCCGCTGCAGGGCGTGAGGTTGCACCGCCCATCTCTACCGCGGGGATGGTTTCGGTCGCCGGAGCGCCGGAAGCCGTGGAAGGGATGTCTTGGCCGGTGGACATCGCCGTGCGCGAAGGTCGCCGGAGGAGAGTGCTCGCCGGAGTTCGCTCGGAGCAAGAAGCGGGGAAGTGGAAGAGCAAGAGGTCGAGGAGAGCAAAGGTACGGGTGCAAAAATGAACCGTTCGGTTCCCTATTTATAGGACCAGGCGTTGCTCCCTGTGCAAACGGCGTTTTTAGTCGGGCACGTGTCCAGCATCCGCTGCGGCGCATGATCGCACGATCTCCACGCCTCCTCTTTTCCCGCGATTTGTGATCATGGCGAGATTCCCGCCTAGGCTGTTTTCAAACTGTCGTGAGCCGGCTAAGGGGAATCCGTTAAGAAGAATGCTCGGTGAGATTGCGAAGTAGCCGTCTTTTCCCATATTGGATAAAGGCGGCCGCGTGTCAATATCAAGACACGCATGCCTCGTTGATTTTAAGAATGGTTCAAGTCCTGCAGCCGCCAACATTGGCAAATGAAGAATCAAGAAGAAGCCGGCGCCTGGAGAACTCCAACCTTTCTGGGGGCTAATGTTGGGGATATATCAACTAGGGGTATCACCAACATGGATCAATCCGGCTAGTCCAGGGTGGCCCAAGGGTGGTAAGGCTGAAGCCTGCCGGGCGGCCCAGATAGCTGACGTACAAGGAAGTAGGCGGACGGTTCAAGGAAGGCGGAAGGCCGAAGCCCATCAAGCCACCAAGCCCAAGACGGAAGGCGGCAACTAAGCCGGCTAGGTCTAGGACTCTGATTACTTGCCGGACAAGTACTTGCCTTGTACCCTGGGGTCTGGCCGCCTATATAAGCCGGCCACCAGGGAGCCTTTATGTCGGGGGGCTACCCCCCGAGTAGGGGCAGATCCCGGTATAATCCAGTAAATATCAACAGTACTTGACCTTTGGCGACAACAAGGGACACCTCCTGGTGTGCTGAAAGGGCAGATTGACCCCTGAGCGCTGGTAGAGGACAAAGTGCCTCCTGGCAGGCGCAAGGGTCAGCTCTAGCAGCTATAAATAGACACCCCCGGCCCTCACAATCGCAGCACAAGCGTGAGCGGGTGGTTCCTCTAAGAACTAGCTTCTCGAAGATGTCTTTGCCGGTAGGCTAAGACATCTTCGGGAGGCTAGGCCTAGAGATACTCATCCTGAGACGAGCTCGGACGTCTCCGGGAAGGATCCCGGATCTAGGACTCCGGGGAGACTCCCGGGTGGAAATGTACTCGGCTTTACCGGATAGGTTTTCCGGGTAAGTACTAACCGGAATGTGTGTCTCGGTCTTGATCTTATAAAGAAGAGGCTCAGTGGCAAGCAAGGAGGTATCCGGAGTAAGGGCTCCCGGTAGACCGTCAATGGTCCGTAGCAGGCTTTCCCGTTTATAGCGGGGGGAAGTACCATTCCGCCTGACACGGAAGCATGGTCACCTCCCGCCTGACACGGAAGCATGGTCACCTCCCGCCTGACACGGGAGCGCGTCAGCCGGTACGAGCGTGGTACGACAAGACCTGACATGCCTAGCCCGGCAATCCGGAAAAGGCTATCCGGGATGGGCAAAGACATGTCTTGTCTCTGACAAGGGGACAATGATGATGCAGGACGGCGCCTGCCGTCCTTAACAAGATGATGACGAAGGGGCTACACCGGATAGTCCGGCGACTAGGTCGCACTAGCCGGTGACGACATCCCGGTTAGGCCTGTCCGGTGGGGCCAAGCCAAGTTAGGGTTTCCGGCCCTCCTGGCCGGACCTCTATAAAAGGCGCCATAACTGCTCCTGAGAGGGGGAGACCAACTTCAGAGCCAAAGCTATAGTCGCATTTACTCTTAGAGCAGTTACTCCTTCTCGCCTTGAGTTCATCCAGTTCTTTGTACTCCTTTCTTTGAGAGATCTTGTAGCAAGTTGTAGTTCTTATATCACCAATATATAGAGAGGAAAGGCAGGAGTAGGGGTGTTACCTCCTCACGAGGGCCCTGAACCTGGGTACATCGTGTGTGCGCTGTGTGCCTTCGTGCATTTCTTTGTGTTTGTTAGATCTTCCCCCTTGCACTTTGTTCTTAGTACTTGTTCTTGGGAGATCTCGGTTTTACCAAGATCCTCCCCGTGTGAGCTCTTCAGCTCGCTATCCCTCCCCGGATCCACCAACGTCCATCGGCCCCACAAATTAGCCATCCTATGGCATCTGCCGTGACACCACCACGACAGTTGGCGCCCACCGTGGGGCAAACGGAGGCGTTGGCTGGTGTACACATCCGGACGGGCTCTTCCGTTCGTTTCGACGTTCGGGTTCTTTCTGGCCTAGTCGTAAGGCTAGGGGAGATGGACTTCGTCTGCGACAACGCAGGGTGCTTCCGGAACAAACCGTTTCCGGTGAACGGATGTCTTATCGATTTTGGTGGTTTCACCACCTACGTGGCCACCGAGGTTGTCTATAGCTACCCGGACGTGGTCCTGGAAGCTGAGGACCCTCCCATGCTCTGCGCAGCTCGGGGTCTGCGTGCCGGTCGCCCCCCGAGTTCCGTCGCAGTGATGATGGTCGCGGCAACCGAGGAGGAGTATCAAGACGCTGATGGCGATACGGACGGCCACCCCCGTTTGGCCAAACCCCCGCAGGAGAGGCCTGCGGCCCGGGATGGAGATCCGCAGTCATCCCATCCGAGACGTCGTCCGGATCCCCTCTCGGGACTCGTGGCTAAGTTGGCTGTACCGGTAACTGCCGGAGCAGACGCCCAGGCCACTTCGGTTGAGTTAGAGGAGCAGCGGAAGTTGCTACTCGCTGAGGCGCAGGAGATCGCCGAGATCCGCCGCGAGCTCAGCGCTAGCCTCCGGGAGTACAATGCAGCTCACGGGTTCCCTAAGATAGACTCCCGGGAGAAGCGCATTGCAGATCTGCGCAAGAAAGGAAGAATGGTGAATGAGGAGCTGGCCGGTGGAGCCAGCACCAGCAACACAGGAAGTCGGATTTCTGCGGGGAAGCCGGTGTACAGCTCACCGGCGAAAACCCTTAGGGCCGCCGAAGCCGCCATGGCCGAGTTGGTTGGACTATCCGGTGAAGCCCTGCGCAAGCAGCATGAGAGGGTAAACGAGTTGGTGATAGAGGCCAATCGTCAGAATCTGGCCTTCAAGAAGAAGCACCCCGGGGCAGGATCCCACGTGTACTCGGCCAGACCCGGCAGCCAGAGGTCGGATGGGGAGGCCTCTTCCCCGCATCCGAGCAGAAGCAAGAGCAAGAGCAAGAGCCGGAGCCGGAGTCGAGGTTCCGGGAAGAACAAGCAGCTACAGACATATGATCCGGCTTTCGCCGGTATCCAGCAAGCCGGGCAGGCCGGACAGCGTAACTCGGGACAGGCGGGAAGTACCCGTGGGGATGGTAACCTAGGTGTAGGAAATAATAACCCGGCTAGCCGTGGTAATCCACCCCGGAATCCTCCTCATGTTCAGGGAAACCCGCAGAGGGAGGTCGTCTCCGTTCCCCAGCAGGCCCTGGTCCCTGCACAGGACAGGCTCAATGATGGCAACTCAAGGTTGCAGCAGCTCGGATATCAGCCAGACGAGAACCCTTTGGGATCTCGGATAGGAACCAGGCAGCTGAACCCGGCAGACGCCAGATTCCGGCTCGACCGGATTCACCAATCCGAGTTGGTGGAAGAGCAAGGACCTCCGGGACCTGCCTGCTTTGGACCTCGGATCATGCGGGAACCTCCTGTTCGGAACTTTCAGCTCAACCGAGGTGCCAAGACCTGAAGGGGTTACGGTGTAGAAAACAATAATTTTCTAGCGAGCGAAACCCTAACTAGCCAGGATCTATCTATCTAGTACATGCGATAACGGTGGCAGAACGGGTTACATTACCTCCATGTAGACCGATAGCGGGGATTACGCTCCCGCACAAGCGTTGACGATGAAGTCGTACGTAGCCGACCTCGAGGTCGCGGAGAACTTGCCGCGATGTCGGAGTCGATGACGCCGGGGTTGTCGACGATGATCTGCGTCGACGGGCGTCGGGCGGAAGAAGGCAGAGCGCCAGCACCGGAGCTGGCGCGCCGGCATCAGAGGGGGGAGGCGCGGCGGCTGCAGGGGGCGAGACGACGTCGCCCAAGCTCCTCAATAGAGTAGCCTCCGAGCACTCGCAAACATACGGAGCCTAGCGACGACTCCCGGTCATTCAGATCCAGCTGAAATCGCAGGAGTAGATCTTATCTGGAATCCCGCAGAGCAACGGCGCTCTGCGGTATGGCTTAGGTGGAGAGATTCCCCCTTCCTCAGCTCGGCGCGGCTCCGACTTGGGACCACGGGATCGAGAGAGAAACTGGGAATTAATTGAATTTCCTATGAATTAAATCAATTAATATGCCTTGCTATATAAAGGGGGAAGGGGGTGTGCAAACTCCTTGGCTCCCCCATGTGGGACTAAAGGTTGGGGGGGGGGGGGGTGGTGCGCACCCACCATGGGCCAGCCGAACCCCCTTGGGGCCCACCCCCCCTTGTGGGGTGCGGCTCCCCCTCTTGGGCCCTCTTAGGGCCCATGTAGGTGGGAGCCCCCTTTTTCCTTTATTTAATTAATATTAAATTAATATAAAAATCCCATTAATTCATAATTAATATATTTATATATAATTCAATATCCCATGACTCCGAAACTATTTCGGAACCACCCGAACAACTTTCGGACATTCTCGGAACCCTTCCATAGCTCCCCGGAACTCCTTCCGGACCACCGGAACTCTTTCCGGATCATTTCTCTCTCTCCAATAAAAACCCATAAAATTCCAGAACCTATCTCCTAGCGTCGCTAAGACCTTAAGTTTGTTACGCTACGGTTCGGGAACACTCCAGACATGGTCGAGACACTCCGCTCACCAATGACCGTCAGGGATACCTGGAAATATATGACGACCCATGTGCATTCCACGAATATCGTCGTTGAACCATAAGTATGATATTCATTCCCTTTGTCTCTGCGATACTACCTTGTCCGAGATATGATCGTAGACACACCGATGCCTTTGTTGTATCTCGTTACCGACGAAGGTTATTAACTCGTCTGCGATATTACATCTCCATGACCTAGTCATAAGCTGCAGCTATATAGATACAATATCACCGAGTGGGCCCAGAGTATCTTTCCATTACAAGAATGAACAAATCCCGCTCTTGATCCTTACGTCTCGATGCTCTTTCGGAATACCCAAGATGGACACCGTTATTGTCATGCTATATAAGACACAACGTTTGATGCTCTCAAAGCACTCCTACGAAGCAACAATAAGTACGGTCTCACGGTCTAAGGAATAAGCTATCATACTCTTATCTATTGCAAATGACAAACATCATAATACGATCTTATTGCAATACTTTGCGTATGTCCACCACCTTATTCAACTAACAAGATGACCCCATTGTCAACCGACGTCATTGTCCTTGATCGGGAATCTCGATCAACTGTTGCCCAATGGACTAGCTCATATAGAGGCTTGCTAGGGACCTGGTTGTCTATGTATCACACGTGTATTAACAATTCCGATTAATACAGTTATAGCATAATACACAAACCTATTATAAACTTATGAGATAATGCAATAAATACTAATTATTTATTTGCCTCTAGGGCATATCTCCTTCAAGACCTATGACGGTAGCAAGAAGCCGGAGGACTGGCTAACCGACTATGTAACTGCAGTAAGCATAGCCGGTGGAAACAGACGATGGGCGGTACGATACGTACCGGAGATGTTGGAAGGACCAGCCCGGATCTGGTTAAACAATCTGAGAACTGGCAGTATAGACTGCTGGTTAGACTTTGAAGAGGCATTCATCAGCAACTTCACCAGCACGTACAAGAGGCCCAACAGGCCTCAGCAGCTCGCCATCTGTAGGCAGAGGAGCAATGAGACAGACCGGGAGTACCTTACCCGGTGGAGCAATATTCGCAACTCGTGCGAAGGAGTGGTGGAGGCACAGGCCATCTCCTGGTTTGCGCAAGGATGCCGGCATGGCTCTATGCTGTGGCAGAAATTGCAGAGAAAGATGCCAACAACCTTGGCAGAGACCATGCGCATCGCCGATACCTATACGCTTGGAGATCCCATGCAACCCCTAGTGGATGTCGGAGACTCCAACAGGAGGAATGCGGGACCTCAACGTTCAGGACCGAGCAGGAGCCATGATCGCCAGGAGTTCGGCCACAAGAGGAATCAGCCCGAGTACCACCATGCCGCGCAGCATGTCGCAGCAGTAACCCGGGAGCAAGAGGATGCCGGCAACAGCCAGCGTCAAAAGACAAGTGGCCCGGCTTGGGGTCAAAGTCAGGAGGTGCAAAAGACTTGGGTGGAGCAGAAGAAGCCCCTGACGTATGAGGAAATGCTGAACAAGCCATGCTGCTACCACACTCTGGAGGCCAACAAACCCGCAAACCATTCTACTCGGCAGTGCAGCTGGTATCAGCGCACGTTGCAGGAGGGCAGCTCGGGAGCTGTTCGGCAGAATGCTCCGGCATCTCGGCCCAACATCCCGAGACCCCCTCCTCCGACATCGGGGGCCAATGCTGTGCGACTCCCCCCTCCTCCGAGAGGACCCCCACCTCGCCCAGTGAATGTGGTGCATACCCGGAACGACAACGGTAACCAAGCCGGACACCAGCAGAGCAACTACCGGGAGGCACATCAGAGTTATGTGGTCTTCGTGACCGAGCCCACTGACCGAAAGAGTGTGCGGCAGCGTGCCATGGAGGTGAATGCTGTGATCCCGGCGGTGCCCAAATTCTTGCACTGGTCCGAGATGGAGATCACCTGGAGCCGGAAGGATCACCCCCGGGTTATGCCCAAGCCGGGAGCGTATGCCTTGGTGGTAGACCCAACTTTTGTCGGACCCAACCTCAACGTCCGTTTCAGCCGGGTTCTGATTGACCATGGCAGTGCCATCAACATCATGTACAAGACACGATGCTGAAGCTGGGGGTATCCATGAACACCCTGCTGCCCACCGAGACAACCTTCCATGGCATTGTGCCCGGAGTCTCTTGCTCGCCCATGGGAAAGATCTGGGTGGAGGTGCTATTCGGAACTCGGGAGAACTGCCGAACCAAGAGCTTGGAGTTCGAGGTCGTGGACCTCGAGAGCCCGTATCATGCCCTGATCGGCAGACCAGCCCTCGCCAAGTTCATGATCTCGACTCACGTGGGTTACCTCAAGATGAAGATGCCGGGACCCAACGGTGTGATCACCATCTCGGGAGACCACAAGCGCTCCATGGAGTGTGCCTCGGCGGGGTCGTGCTTAGCTGAATCCCTGGTGATCGCGGAAGAAAAGAAGAGGATCCAGCAGGTGGTGGCGATGGCCAAGACCTCCCAACTCGGAATGCCCGGGATGGTGAACCCGGAGCAGGGGGCATCATTTCAGCCCCCCAAGGAGACCAAGAAGGTGTGCGTGGACCCCAGCAACCCGGAGCGCCAAGTTATCATTGGCAGCAACCTGGACAGCAAATAGGAAGGCGAGCTCGTCGACTTCCTCCGTGAGAATCGGGATGCCTTTGCGTGGTCGAGTGACGATCTGCAAGGCGTCCCGAGGGAGTTGGCTGAGCACTCTCTGTTTGTTCGACCGGATGCGAAGCCGGTGAAGCAACCAACTAGGCGCCTCTCGGATGAGAGAAGAGCTGCTGTCATGGAGCATCTAGCTATACTGCTGGCCGCCGGATTCATCATGGAGGTGCTGCACCCGGATTGGATCTCGAATCCGGTCCTTGTGGAGAAGAAGAAAGATGATCCCCTCCCGCTTAAGGTGTGGCGCATGTGCATTGACTTCACCAACCTCAACAAGGCATGCCCGAAAGACCCTTTCCCGCTGCCCCGGATAGATCAAATGATAGACTCCACTGCCGGGAGTGAGCTTTTAACTTTTCTAGATGCTTATTCTGGTTTTCACCAGATACCTTTGAACCCGGATGATCAATTAAAAACTGCTTTCATTACCCCTTATGGGGCTTATTGCTATCGTGTTATGACTTTCGGGTTGAGAAATGCTGGTGCAAAATACCAGAGATGCATGCAGAAATGCTTGCATGACCAGATAGGCCAAAATGCCGAGGTCTATGTCGATGACATAGTCATAAAAACTAAAGAAAAAGCCTCATTAATAGATGATCTGAGGGAAACATTTAAGAACCTAAGAAGATTCCGGGTGAGGTTGAACCCGGATAAGTGCACATTCGGTGTGCAAGCAGGGAAGCTACTCGGTTTCCTCATCTCAATCGGGGAATCGAGGTCAACCCGGGTAAAATTCGCGCTATTGAGAGCATGAAGTTGCCCGTGCGTCTCAAGGATGTGCAGAAGTTTACCGGGTGTCTGGCATCCCTAAGTCGGTTTGTGAGCCGACTTGGGGAGAAGGCTTTGCCTTTGTATCAACTGATGAAGAAGAGAAAGACATTTATTTGGACCCCGCAAGCTGATGCGGCGTTCAACGACTTGAAGAGAATGCTCTCAACAGCACCTGTGTTGGCATCTCCGTTACCCAAGGAACCTATGTTGCTATATATTGCCGCAACCAACCGGGTAGTCAGTGTGGCAATGGTAGTAGAAAGGGAAGAAGGGGGCAAGCTGATACAGAGACCGGTGTATTACCTCAGTGAGGTGATCTCGGAATCAAAGCAGAACTACCCGCACTACCAGAAGATGGCATACGGGGTGTACATGGCAGTGACCAAGCTCAAGCACTACTTTCAGGAACATCCGGTCACAGTGGTGTGCGAAGCTCCTCTCGCCGAGATCATCGGGTGCAAGGATGCCAGCGGCCGGGTAGCCAAATGGGCCATCCAGTTGTCTCCGTACGCTCCGGCATACGAGAGACGAGATGCCATCAAGTCGCAGGCGCTGCCGGACTTTTTGGTAGACTGGGCCGAGATGCAGTATGAACCTCCGATACCGGATTACAATTTCTGGAGGATGCATTTCGATGGCTCAAAGGATAAGATCGGATTGGGTGCCAGAGTGGTCCTCACTTCCCCAAAGCAAGATGTACTGAAGTATGTGCTGCAGATCCATTTTCGGGCATCTAACAATGTCGCGGAATATGAGGCCTTGGTTCATGGACTGAACGTCGCCAAGGAAATCGGCATCCGCCGGATAGAGTGCTTTGGTGACTCGGACCTTGTAGTCCAACAGGTGTCGGGAAATTGGGATGCTCTTGATGCAAACATGGCCTTATACAGGTTTCATGTGCAGAAAATATCCGGGTTTTTTGAAGGATGCGAGTTCAAGCATGTACCCAGAGGAGAAAACGAAGCAGCGGATGTCTTGTCCAAGCTAGGGTCATCCCGGGATGCAATCCCACCCGGAATAGCTCTGGAGCATTTGAGGAAACCATCTATCCAACCCTCACCCGAGTCGGAATCTATCTTCATCCCCAAGGAGCCTGGTTCAGATGCCGTACCCATGGAAGTAGATGTCGGGAGCATAACATCGAACCCGGGGACTGCGTCCCAGTGCTCAGAGAGGCAGAGAAAGATGATGATAGAGGTGATGTCGGCAGAACCAATGGACATAGATACTCCCATGTTCCCGGATAGACCTGTCCCGGGATGGGCACAGCCCATTATGGCGTACATCTTGGAGGGAACTCTCCCGGAAAATGAAGTGGAAGCCCGGCAAATACTGCGAAGATCAAAAGCTTACACTGTCATCAATCAAGAGCTGTACAAGACAAGTGTCACCGAGGTACTCCAGAGATGTGTGGAACCGGCAGAAGGACAAGAGATGCTGGTGGAAATACATCAAGGGGAGTGCGGACATCACGCATCATCCCGGGCCCTGGTGGCAAAGGTGTTCCGGCATGGGTTCTACTGGCCCACTGCATTGCAGCAAGCAGAAGATATTGTCCGGAAGTGTGGGGGATGCCAGAGATTTGCTCACCGGATACACATGCCGGCATCAGCACTAAAAACAATCCCCATCACTTGGCCATTCGCAGTATGGTGTTTGGACATGGTCGGGCAATTCAAACCGGCAAGGGGCAATATGACACACATACTTGTCATGGTGGACAAATTCACTAAGTGGATAGAGGTCAAGCCAATCCGGAAGTGCGATGGACACACCGCTGTGCAATTCCTGAAAGACATCATCTTGAGATACGGATACCCACACAGCATTATCACAGATAATGGAACAAACTTTGCTGTGGGGGAATTCGCTCGATTTTGTGCTGAAAAGGGAATCCGGCTGGATGTAGCATCAGTTGCACACCCGGAAGCAAATGGGCAAGTCGAAAGGGAAAATGCCTTGGTCTTGGCCGGCATCAAGGCTCGTTTGATCGAACCACTATTGAGAACTCAGGGATGCTGGATAGAGGAATTACCGGCAGTACTATGGGGTCTCCGGACTACACCGAATAGATCTACCGGATACACGCCATTCTTCATGGTATACGGTGCTGAAGCAGTACTCCCAACCGACATACAGTATGATTCCCCGAGAGTGACAATGTTCACCGAAACTGAGGCAAAGGAGGCCCGAGAAGATGATGTTGATTTACTCGAAGAGGCAAGAGAATTGGCATTATCTCGGTCGGCAATTTATCAACAGAACCTCCGTCGCTATCATAGCCGGAAGGTGCACCCGAGGGTATTCCGGGAGGGAGATCTGGTGCTGAGGCTCATCCAACGCACGGCCGGAATGCATAAGCTGTCACCTCCATGGGAGGGACCTTTTGTGATAAGCAGGGCATTGCACAATGATTCCTATTACCTTGTAGATGCACAGGAAGCTAGGAAAGGTGTAATGGACAAATCCGGTGAGGAAACCAAGCGTCCATGGAATGTAGCTCTACTTCGCCCCTTTTACACTTAAAGGGCTCAGTGTATGTGTATCTCAATTTTCAATATTTATGGAAATAAGGCACCCCGGGAGGAACCCGGGGACTGCCTGGTTCTGTGCTCTTTTTTACTTCTATTTTGTTAAAGATTATTTATTATTTTACCGGCATCCCGGGAAGGAACCCGGGGACTGCCGGATAGCTATTTTTTATATCGTGTGCATGCCGGGAAAGTTCCGAGTTCAATTCTCAAAGACAGAGTAATGTATGTCATGTGAAATCATCTTGTGACTCGACTGACGAACGCCGAAATGGTAGTCAAGAGCAAAGAGAGGGAAGGTGGGAAACACGAAAATGGTCTCGGGGACTTGGAGCAGGAACTTATCCGGCATGCTTGTTTTTTAATAACTTTGTTGTTTATGTCAGGAATTCGGTTAACCGGAACTCGGATTGTTCTAAGTAATGTATGCCGTATGTGGAGTTTTGTGACTCGACTGTCGAACGCCAAAATGGTAGACAAGAGCAGAAATTACCTAAGTACGGTAAACATGAAAGGCAAGTCGGGAACTCAAAACAGAATACATTGGCATAAATTGTTCGAGTAGGTAGTTCACTGCGGAATGAAAATAGTATAAGTATATATTACATATGGCACCCGGCATCCCGGGGATTTAACGAATCTACTAAGTTTTTTCAAGCGGTAGGGGAAGTCGGCTTCTCGACGGAGACCTCGGGAGCAGCGGCCTCGGGAGCAGCGGCCTCGGGAGCAGCGACCTCGGGAGCAGAGGCAGCAGCAGCAGAAGGAGCAGCAGCGGGAGCGACTTCAACTTCGGTTCCGGCAGCACTACTCGGGGCTTCGGGAAGCACCTCGGTCTCGGGGGCCTCAGGTCTTGGCGAAGTCGCTGCATCCCGGGGAACC
Organism: Poa annua; assembly: GCA_026929855.1. Taxonomy (NCBI): domain Eukaryota; kingdom Viridiplantae; phylum Streptophyta; class Magnoliopsida; order Poales; family Poaceae; genus Poa; species Poa annua. The sequence continues at coordinate 25,761,469 of CM049428.1, read as the reverse complement.
ACCTTCTCGGGCGCGGCACCGGAAGCAACGTCATCTCCTTCAGGGGCCTCGTCTTCCGCCTCGCCGGAAGCGGCATCATCTTCGTCGTCCTCGTAGTCCGATTCCGAGTCGGAAGGGATGACGCTAGGGGTGAACGTGCGGAAGCTTGACCACGTGGCGATGCGGTGCGACACCTCTTGTCGGCGCTGGACCTTCTCCGGATCGGTGACCCACGGAGAGACCGTCCGCAGGCGCAGGATCGCCCCCAGATCAAGACCTTCGTACCAGCTGAGTACTTGGGTCAAGACCTGGTCGGCGCCAGCCCGTGCACCGGAACGCTTCCAAGCGTGGATGCGCCTCCCGACACCCCGAAGTGCGCTCGCGAGCTCGGGAAGCGAGAGCGTCCCCCGGATACTTGGCCACAGTGCGCCGTGGACGTGGACCGCAGCGCTGAACATATCCGTCCCGATAGACCGGAGGGGTACTATCCGGGCCTTCAGGGCGACGAGGTGATCCTCGATGTCCCAGGCATCTGAGATGGGACCCTTCCCGGCGCGCTTATCGCGGAAGGCGGCAACAGCTTTGGCGGCAGCCTCGCGGGAGTGCTCGAACTCTCCTTTAAAAAGAAGAGCTGTCAAACGACTAAGTCATAAGAGTAGCAGCAAGAAAGCAAAAAGAAGACAAGAGGGATGTCGGTCCACTTACTGTTCAGATCCCGGTTTAATACTGTGAGCTCCGAGAGCCAAGTATCATACCGGGAACGGAGAAGAGCAAGCTCAGTCTCGGCAGTGTGCGCGCGCTCCTCGGATTGGTCCAGGGTCTCTTTCTGCTTCTTGGTCGCCTCGATGAAGCGCGTCTTCATCTCGGCCGTAGCAGCTTTGACCTTTTCGAGCTCGCCATTGAGCCGCGCGATCTCGGATTGCGCGGTGGCAAGAGCGGTCTTCTGGTCCACCGAGACCTTGCGCGCCGCATCTCGCTCCTCCCGGAGGCGCTCCTCGGATTTCTTGGACTGCCCGAGGTCAGCAAGAACCCGGTTGAAGATATTGCGGCGTTTCTGGCTGCACTCCTGATATCAAGACAAAGAAGAAATTAGTCGGGAAAAGATATAAGCAACCTATCCGGTTGGGAGGATCTCGGGGACTCGGTGTCCGAGTCCCGGATTTTTTCTCTAAGATTGGAACCTAGTGATCTGCTATTCGGTGGAATCTAGAGCACTAAGCACCAATCTCGGGGACTAGTGGTGGAGCAAATTTTGAAGCAACCTATCCGGTTGGGAGGATCTCGGGGACTCGGTGTCCGAGTCCCGAATTTTTTCTCTAAGATTGGAACCTAGTGATCTGCTATTCGGTGGAATCTAGAGCACTAAGCACCAATCTCGGGGACTAGTGGTGATGGAAGGAACAAGTATTTTTCAATAAAAGAGAACAAGCTTACCTCGGTCACCCGGGTAACATCCAGTGCGGCCACTTGGAGAGCGTGCAGAGCTTGGGCGTTGCGGCTTGGGCCTGCAGCGTGCAAGTCTCCGGCGATCTCGGAGGCATCGGCGGCGAGCCAGGCATTATTGTATTCATCAACAACCCGTATGCCGGAGCCGCCGGGCGCACGTGTAGCGGCAACATCCCGGGATCCTGAAGGAGCCAAGGAACTGACGGTTGCTCGCAACATCCGCAAGGCAGCAGTAGGGATCTCGGCGGGAGGCGGTGGTAAAGATGAGAACGTACCCGTGCGCGGCACCAAGTCGCGGGCCGAGGATGTCGGGGCAGCTGCGGGTGGGGCAGAAGGCGTTTTCTGCCCAGCAGTCTTGCCGCGAGACTTGGGAACTTGATCTGCTGGCCGGGAGGAGGCTGTACGCTGCTTCTCCGGGATGGTCTTGGTCGCGGCTGGCCGAGAGGCGCCACTTGCCGCAGGTTCCCGGCGAGGGCTGAGGATCTCTGCCTCCAGCCCGGGAACCCGGCGCGGGCTCTCCGGAAGAAGCACTTCTCCCGAGGTGGTCGTGGCCTGCACCGGGATCTCCTCGATCACCGGATGCGCATCCGGGGTCGCAACGGTAGCCGGTGCGGCACCGGAAGCCGCAGGCTCACTGCCTCGGGTAGAAGGGCGAGGAGGTGAAGGAGAAGCCCGAGCCGGGCTGGGAGTCCGAGTCCCGGGAGGAGGAGGAACAGCAGGTGACGGGAGCTTGAGTGCATCACTGAAAGGAAATGTCTTAGTAATAGTTGTGGAGAAAGCAAAGTCAGATAACATAAGGCAAAGAGGACGTACCCGGAATCCACAAGGGGAGGACCCCTTTGCTGGCGCCGAGCAGGCTTCTCGGTTGTCTGCTTGCTCGGTTTGTTCTTCTTGGGGGGGTTGCCGGGGTTATCGGCCCCCTCGGTGTCGGAAGCCGCACGCTTCCGGCTCTCGGCACGTTTGGTCCCGGTTGTCGGTTTCGGAACCACAGCTGAGGCCCAATTCAGAGGGAGAGCGTCAATAACATCGAGAATCTGGCAGTCAGTCTCATCCTCATCATCCGAAGAAATGAAAACTGCCTCTGGAGTTGAAGGATTACCCGGTGGCGAGGTGGTCCTCGCCGTCGGGATCCTCTCTCGGCATCACGTCCGATTTCGGGAAGTCCGGCGTGTAATTCCCGTTGACGTGGACGGCGTCTTCTTCGTGTTGACGCTCGAACAACTGCGCAAACAAATTAGGCCGTGTCGGTGTCCAGGTGAACGCATGTACGAAGGCGAAGGCACGAAAGACTGATATAAGCACCTGATCGCATGGTTTTCTCCGGCATCCCCCAATGACTCCCCAAGAGTAGTCCTCCGTCATCTCCGTCCGGGCAATAGCTCGAACGCGACGGACGACCCCGGCATGGCTTAGCCCAAAGATACTAGTCCTAGTGGGATCATAGTTCCCGGACATGTGGCACATCTTGTGCACTCAGTTTTGAAGGGGACAGACCCGGCGAACAATGAAGCATCGCAGGAGATCATCCCCGGTCATCTTCTGAGTTAGCACGTGCAGAACCTCGTGCATGCAGGTAATCTCATCGCTATCCGGAAGCTTCTTCCAGAGACCGAACTCGCGCGGAGGACCAATAATGAACTCCGGCAGATTGATGAAGTCCGGGTTCGAGGATCCCGGACCATCTCCCGAGTGATCCCGGTTCTTCACATAGAAGAAACTCCGCTGCCACTTCTGGCAGGACTCTAGTCCCTTAACTATGGGGAATCCGGAGTCCGCGCGGGGGATGATGGTAGCCGCTCCGCAATCCACTAAGTCTTTTATCTTCTTATCCGGATTGGGGATGGCTTGGCGTCGGAGAATGAAATACTTGGCCCAGAGATCCAGGAAGGGCCAGATGCCAAGGTATGCCTCCGCATATGTGGTGAAGACCGAGAGCATCATTATGGCGTTGGCGGGAAGATGATGAGGTTGAAGGTCGTAGAGGTCGAGGAAGTCGCGGAAGAAGGGGCTTGCCGGAAGCCCAAACCCGTGCTCGAAGTGCGCGAGGAATACTACGTATTCCCCGGGTTGGGGTTCCGGTGCAATCTCCTCTCCCGGGAGACGGCTCTCGACTTCCGGAGGAATCCGGTGAGTCCGATACAGCCAGTCCAGATCGGACTGCTTGGTCTCGGACCCATCCCAGCATCCCCGAGCACGTTCTTTGCCCATGTCGGAGAAGTACGCAGGGGTATCCGAGCTACTCTGCAGGCGCAACGGTGGTTAGTCGGAGTTAGTCTACCGGGAACTAGGATGTCGGAGCACAAACTGCTAAACACTACCGAGTTGGTGGGAAGCAAGATCTATCGTGGCTCAAATAATCGAAACAAAAGGGAGGAAGAAAAGGGCAGGCTAAAACTCTTACGAAGCAGTGCAAATGAATAATCTACGCCCTACCGCGGCAATACATCACCGCCGTGTGCCTCGTGCACGCCGCTCGAGTTGTGCTCGCCGGCGGTGGCACAACCGCGCTCGTGCTACGGCACGGCCGGAGTCGGACGGTTGGGTTACCGAAGAAAAGCACCGGAGTGGAGAAGAAGAACTTACCGGTGAAGGAGGAGATCGGTGATGAGCGAGGCGGACGGCAACGTTCGAGCTCCGGCGCGCGGCGACGGCGACGGTGTTCGGCGACGAAGGCGACGGCGGCGGGGCGCTCGAAACGGTGAGGAGGAAGAGTGCGAAGGAGAAGAAGAAGGGGAGGAGACCGTTCCGGTCCCCTATTTATGGGGGGGATTCCGGAGCGGTTTCCGATTTTCCCGCCCACGATCTCCACGATCGTGGGTGGGATCTGTTTTGTGCCGCGCACCACGTGGCACTATCCGGAGCGCCCGATCCGGCCACACCGAGGGCCACACGGCTACAACGGTTGGATTCCGGATCGGCTGCGGCTACCCGGCGCGGGAACCCAAGCGACACCGTGCGTGCGCAGAAGCACTCGAGTGCGTCTCTGCGCAGACGGGACGTCGGGTGGGCCCTGGCTCGGTGTCTCGAATTCATCGGGAGATCAACGGTCGAGATTCACTGAGATTGTGCTATCCGGTCGCAGGCTTCGCCTCCCGGTTGAGACAGTCTCGGTGGGAAGATCTCGGTAAAAAGATCTCGGGAAGAATCGATCTCGGCATGGAATAAAAGGATGGTATAATTGGTTCTCGGAAAATGGTTGTTATTAAAGCTGATCCCGCACATCATCCGAGGTCACCGTGCAGCACCAGCTTCGGGGACTAGTGTCGGGGGGCTACCCCCCGGGTAGGGGCAGATCCCGGTATAATCCAGTAAATATCAACAGTACTTGACCTTTGGCGACAGCAAGGGACACCTCCTGGTGTGCTGAAAGGGCAGATTGACCCCTGAGCGCTGGTAGAGGACAAAGTGCCTCCTGGCAGGCGCAAGGGTCAGCTCTAGCAGCTATAAATAGACACCCCCGGCCCTCACAATCGCATCACAAGCGTGAGCGGGTGGTTCCTCTAAGAACTAGCTTCTCGAAGATGTCTTTGCCGGTAGGCTAAGACATCTTCGGGAGGCTAGGCCTAGAGATACTCATCCTGAGACGAGCTCGGACGTCTCCGGGAAGGATCCCGGATCTAGGACTCCGGGGAGACTCCCGGGTGGAAATGTACTCGGCTTTACCGGATAGGTTTTCCGGGTAAGTACTAACCGGAATGTGTGTCTCGGTCTTGATCTTATACAGAAGAGGCTCAGTGGCAAGCAAGGAGGTATCCGGAGTAAGGGCTCCCGGTAGACCGTCAACGGTCCGTAGCAGGCTTTCCCGTTTATAGCGGGGGGAAGTACCATTCTGCCTGACACGGAAGCATGGTCACCTCCCGCCTGACACGGAAGCATGGTCACCTCCCGCCTGACACGGGAGCGCGTCAGCCGGTACGAGCGTGGTACGACAAGACCTGACATGCCTAACCCGGCAATCCGGAAAAGGCTATCCGGGATGGGCAAAGACATGTCTTGTCTCTGACAAGGGGACAATGATGATGCAGGACGGCGCCTGCGGTCCTTAACGAGATGATGACGAAGGGGCTACACCGGATAGTCCGGCGACTAGGTCGCACTAGCCGGTGACGACATCCCGGTTAGGCCTGTCCGGTGGGGCCAAGCCAAGTTAGGGTTTCCGGCCCTCCTGGCCGGACCTCTATAAAAGGCGCCATAACTGCTCCTGAGAGGGGGAGACCAACTTCAGAGCCAAAGCTATAGTCGCATTTACTCTTAGAGCAGTTACTCCTTCTCGCCTTGAGTTCATCCAGTTCTTTGTACTCCTTCCTTTGAGAGATCTTGTAGCAAGTTGTAGTTCTTATATCACGAATATATAGAGAGGAAAGGCAGGAGTAGGGGTGTTACCTCCTCACGAGGGCCCTGAACCTGGGTACATCGTGTGTGCGCTGTGTGCCTTCGTGCATTTCTTTGTGTTTGTTAGATCTTCCCCCTTTGACTTTGTTCTTAGTACTTGTTCTTGGGAGATCTCGGTTTTACCGAGATCCTCCCCGTGTGAGCTCTTCAGCTCGCTATCCCTCCCCGGATCCACCAACGTCCATCGGCCCCACAAATTAGCCATCCTATGGCATCTGCCGTGACACCACCACGACACTTTAGGGCACACTTCAATACGCATCATACACATTGTAACCTGTTCACGGCTATTGCCTCATAGTGAATTATAGCAGCACGTAGGATCTCACCACCGCTGCGCGATCCGAAGCTGGGTAAACTCGCCGTGTTCAATCCCGTCCTCGACGACACCAACCTTCTTCCCCACAATCCATACGTAGGCTAGAGGACCCCCGTCTCCTATCAATTATGTCGATACCACGACACTCCTTGTCCACCACGGCGTGCCAATAGGGCGCCGAGATGGAATACTTGGGGTCGAGCTTTTGCTCGCACGACATCGCCGCCCACTTGCCCTTGATCAACTCGACGCTGGCCTGCCCGCTGAGCCGCGGCACCACCGGAATGTATACGGCGCTCCTCACCCACCCATCCGGAAGGATGGCGTCGTCGTCCACCGGCAGCTGGTGGCGGTAACTCAGCCGCGCGGTCTCCAGCGAGAGCACGTAGGGACGAGAGGTCTTGGCCTCCTCGCTCCACAAGACTCACTCGAACGCCTTGGCCATCTCCGCATCCTCGTTGCGACGCTGGAGTTCCTCCAGCTCCAAGTGGCGTTGCTGCCTGCCAGGGCTGCCCGCCATGGTGGCCTATATTTCCGTTTCCTTGGGGAGAAAACAAGAGAGGAGGAAGTGTTGGTGAGAGGAGAGGAGGGATGTGTTGCGTCGGGTTTTAAAGGAGGCCGGAGGAGCGGGGTTGGGAGGCCTGCATTAACGCGGCCACCATTTCGCGTGGCCGCGCATTGACGCCGACGCGACCAGACGATGCGACTACCAGCACGCGTCGCTTCCGTCTGCGCCATTGGAAGCGGCGCGACGTTATTGCGACTCCAGCCGCTGCGACTCGAGCACGCTTGCTTCCGTCTGCAGGGCGCCGACTGCAGCACCGATCGCTTCGGTGTGCGCCCGCCAGGGGAACGGGACGCGTAATACCACAGAAAAAGACAAGTAAGAAGGGTAAAACTAAAGACCACTTGCGCAGACGAAAGCGAGGCGTGCTGGAGTCGTTTTTCAACATGAGCATCACCAGCAATTTTTGTTATTATACTTCTGTCGAACACCTTAAGTGTGCACTCTGGACACGCTCAGAGCGTGCCCGGTGTGCTCTGGGCGCGCACAGGCGCACATTTGTGTAAAATTTGGGCGCGAACAAAGCCTAGACCATTCTTAGTCACTCCTAAATAATACTTTCGTGAGAATTTCGGAATTATCATGTTGCAGATCTGATTTGCATATTTGAGTTATGCGATATCACATGAGATCCATGCACTTCTCATTTGAATGTATGTAGACCATGTTTTTCAGCTTGAGTCGTTAGTATATTACATAAGAAGACTATGTGCGTCGGTTTTTCAATTTTTCGATGATTTTGATTTTTTATGGTTATTTTAAAATCGGTCAAACCTAAATTTAACCAACATTTAAACAAGTTTAAAACATGAAAATGAAAAAATAAGCATTGATCCTTCTTAGTCACTCCAAAATGAAGTTTTAGTGAGGTTTTTGAAAATTTCATGTTGCGATTTCAAAACCACTTCTCTCCAACCTTAGACCTCATAGTTTGAGTTATGTGATATCACCTGAGATCCATGCCCTTCTCCTTTTAAATGTGTGTAGATCATGTTTTTCAACTTGAGTCGTTAGTATATGACATAAGAAGACTATGTGCGTCGGTTTTTCAATTTTTCGATAATTTTTTATTTTTTTATGATTATTTCAAAATCGGGTTTGACCAACATTTAAACAAGTTTAAAACATGAAAATAAAAAACTAAGCATGGATCCTTCTTAGTCATTCCAAAATGAATCTTTAGTGAGGTTTTTGAAAATTTCATGTTGCAATTCCAAAACCACTTCTCTCCAATCTTAGACCTCATAGTTTGAGCTATGCAATATCACCTGAGATTCATGTCCTTCTCCTTTTGAATGTATGTAGACCATGTTTTTCAACTTGAGTCGTTAGTATATGACATAAGACGACTATGTGCGTAGGATTTTTCATTTTTTTTGATAATTTTTGAATATTTGAAGCTGATTTCCTATACAAGAAATCTACAGCCGTCCTGTCGGGGGGCGGCCCCCCGGGTAGGGCAGATCCCGGTACAACTCAGCAAGGTTGTAACAGTGTTTGACCTTTGGAGAAAGCAGGGAACACCCTTTGTTGCACCGAAGGGGCAACTTGACCTTTCGGAGGTGGTTGGGCCCAAAGTGTCTTTTGGGGAACGCAATGGTCATCCCTGGAGACTGTAAATAGCCCCCCCCCCCCGGGCCTTCTGGACGGTATAAGCCCAAGAGGATGGTTCCTCTAAGAACTAGCTTCTCGAAGATGTCTTTGGAAGCAGCCCAAGACATCTTCGGGAGGCTAGGCCTAGAGTTGCTCATCCTAAGTGGTAGTCCGGGCCAGAGACGGAGCTCGGGGGCAACCGGGAAGGATCTCGGATCCCATGGTCTGTCACGGGTAAGATCCCGGGTTGAGGAGTACTCGGATGAATCGGATATGATCCCCGGGTGAAGAAGAACCCGAAGGATCCGGATAGGCTACCCGGGTAAATACTAACCGGCGTATCTATCTCGGTACCGGCAAGTTGTCTTATGTATGCAGGGAGGACGTATCATGTTAAGCAAGGAGGTAGCCGGCATGGGGGATGCCGGTGGGACGTCAACGGTCTGGTACAAGCTTTTCCGCCTGACACGGGGGGAAGTCCCATTCCTCCTCGCACGGAAGCATGGTCACCTCCCGCCTGACACGGGAGCGTGTCAGCCGGTACGATAACGGTACGGCAAGATCGGACATGCCTAGCCCGGCAATCCGGAAAAGGCTACTCGGCATGGGCGAAGACATGTCTTGTCTCTGACAGAGGGACAATGATGTTCCAGGACGGCGCCTGCGGTCCTTGCCGGAATGATGAAGGCAGGTCTAGGCCGGATAACTCAGCGGCTAGGTCGCACTAGCTGGTGTCGACATAACCGTTAGGCCTGTCCGGTGGGCCCATGCCGGATTAGGGTTTCCGGCCCTCCCGGCCGGAGCTCTATAAAAGGCGCCATAACTGCTGAGGAGGAGAGAGACCAACTTGAGGGCCAAAACTATAGTGCCATTTACTCCTAGTGCATTTTCTCCATCCTCTCTCTAGTTCGTCTAGTTCATCTTATTCTTCCTTGTTTCATCAAGAGAGCTCAAGGAGCATGTTGTAGATCTTGTACCACACCTATATATATTGAGATGAAGGCAGGAGTAGGGGTGTTACCTCCCCACGAGGGCCCCGAACCTGGGTATATCGCGTGTGTGTTCTTCGCCTTCGTGCCTTTGTTTGTCTTTGCTAGATCTTGTGGCGTGTTCTTCGGGCTAGATTTGAGTTCGTCGGTGATCTTATCGATTCCGACATCCTCCACCGTGTGAGTTCTTCAACTCGCTAGCCCTCCCCGGATCCACCAGCGTCCATCGGCCCCACATTTTAGCCATCCTATTGCATCTGCCGTGATACCACCACGACAGTTGGCGCCCACCGTGGGGCACATAGAGGCGCTGGCTGGTGTACACATCCGGACGGGTTCCTCCGTTCACTCCGGCATCCGAGTTCTCTCCGGCCTGGTTGTCAGGCTGGGCGAGATGGATTTCGTGAGCGACAATGCCGGTTGCTTCCGGAACAAGCCCTTCCCGGCCGACGGATGCCTCATCGACTTCGGCGTCTTCACCACCTATGTCGCCACCGAGATCGTCTGCAGCTATCCGGACGTTGTCCTGGAGGCTGAAGATCCCCCCATGCTCCGCGCCGCCCGGGGTCCGCGTGTCGATCGCCCCGCGGGCTGCGTCGCGGTCATGATGGTCGGGGTGACCGAGGAGGTGTTCCAGGATGCTCCCGATTGCGATGCCGGTAGTAACCGAGTCCGGTTAGCAAAACCTCCGCAGAAGAGAGGTGCTGCCCGAGACGGTGACCCCAGCCATCTCACCCTCGTCGCCGCCCGGACCCCCTCTCGGGTCTGGTTGCCAAGTTGGCTGTCCCTTTGACAGTTGATGTTGATACCCAAGCCACTTCGGCTGATCTGGACGAGCAGCGCAGATTGCTGCTCGCGGAGGCTCAAGAGATCGCCGAGATCTGGCGTGAGCTTAGCGAGAGTCTCCGTGAGTACAATGCAGCTCATGGGTTCCCCAAGATAGACTCCCGGGACAAGCGCATTGCCGACCTGCGCAAGAAAGGAAGGATGGTGAATGATGAGTTGGCAGGTGGCGCGGCGCCTAGCCATAGCAGGTCGAGTAGTATGATCTCGGCAGAGAAACCGGTGTACAGCTCACCTGCCAAAACTCTTAGGGCTGCCGAAGCAGCTATGGCCGAGTTGGCCGGGCTATCCGGAGAAGCTCTGCGCAAGCAGCAAGAGCGGGTCAACGAATTGGTCAAAGAGGCTAATCGGCAGAACAAAGCTTTCAAGAAGAAAAACCCAGGGGCTGGATCCCAGGTATACTCGGCTAGGGCCGAGAGCAACAAATCGGGCGGAGAGGCTTCGTCCCCGCATCCGAGTCGAAGCAAGAGCAAGAGCTAGAGTCGGGGTTCCGGGAAAAACAAGCAGTTGAAGACGTATGATCCGGCCTTTGCCGGAGTTGAGCAAGCCGGACAGAACAATCCCGGTCATGCTCAGGGTAGCCATGGTGGTGGCAACCGGGGTGTAGGAAACAATGTCCCGGCAAGTCGTGGCAATCCACCCCGCTATCCACCACAAAGTCAGGGAAACCGGCAGAGAGAGGCCGCTTCGGTCCCGCAGCAAGCCATAGTTCTTGTGGTTAACATGCATGACGATGGCAACTCCAGGTTGCAGCAACTCGGATACCAGCCTAACGACAATCCCTTGGGATCTCGAATAGGAACTCGGCAGCTAGATCCCGCTGATGCCCGGATCAGGCTAGACCGGATTCACCAATCCGAATTGGTTGAAGAGCAAGGACCTCCGGGACCTGCTTGCTTTGGACCTCGGATCATGCGAGAACCGGCTGAGCGAAATTTTCAACTCAACCGGGGTGCAAAGACCTATGACGGCAGCTCAAAGCCGGAGGATTGGTTAACCGACTATGTAACTGCAGTAAGCATAGCCGGTGGAAACAGACGCTGGGCGGTACGGTATGTACCACAGATGTTGGAAGGACCTGCCAGGATCTGGTTGAACAACTTGAGAACTGGTAGCATACACTGTTGGTTGGATTTCGAGGAGGCTTTCATCAGCAACTTCACCAGCACTTACAAGAGGCCCAACCGGCCTCAGCAGCTCGCCATCTGCAGGCAGAGGAGCAATGAAACTGACCGAGAGTACCTCACTCGGTGGAGCAACATCCGCAATTCTTGCGAAGGGAATGTTGAAGCACATGCCATCTCGTGGTTTGCGCAAGGATGCTGGCATGGTTCTATGCTTTGGCAAAAGTTGCAAAGGAAGATGCCGACAACCTTGGCGGAGACCATGCGCATCGCTGACACCTACACGCTTGGAGATCCCATGCAACCCCTGGTGGATGTCGGAGACTCCAACAGGAGGAATGCAGGACCTCAGCGCTCGGGGTCGAGCAGAAGCCATGATCGCCACGATTTCAGCCAGAAAAGAAGCCAGCCCGAGTTCCACTATGCCTCGCAGCACGTTGCAGCGGTTGGCCGTGATCAGGGGGATGCCGGCAGCAATCAGCGGCAGAGAACAACTGGCCCGGCTTGGGGTCAGAGCCAAGAAGTGTAGAAAACTTGGGTGGACCAAAAGAAGCCCCTGACATATGAAGAGATGCTGAATAAGCCATGCTGCTACCATACGTTGGAGGCCAACAAGCCTGCTAACCACTCTACCCGGTAGTGCAGCTGGTATCAGCGCACGTTGCAAGAGGGCAGCGTGGGGGCTACCCGGCCAAACGCTCCGGCGTCACGACCAAATATCCCGAGACCCCCTCCACCGCTATCCATTGCCAATGTAGTCCGGATTAATCAACCCACCCAGGGACCCCCTCCCAGACCGGTGAACATGGTGCACACCCGGAATGATAATGGTGCTGGCCCGAGTAACCAATCCGGACACCAACAGGGCAACTACCGGGAGGCACATCAGAGCTATGTGGTCTTCGTGACCGAGCCCAGTGACCGGAAAAGTGTGCGACAGCGCGCTCTGGAGGTAAATGCTGTGATCCCGGCGGTGCCCAAGTTCCTGCACTGGTCCGAGATGGAGATCACTTGGAGTCGGAAGGATCACCCCCGGGTTATGCCTAAGCCTGGTGGCTATGCTCTCGTGGTGGACCCGACGTTTGTCGGACCGAACCTCAACGTCCGCTTCAGCCGGGTACTAATTGACAATGGCAGCGGCATTAACATTATGTACAAGGATACCATGCTGAAGTTAGGGGTGTCCATGAACACGCTGCTCCCAACCGAGACCACCTTTCACGGCATTGTATCCGGGGTCTCCTGCTCCCCTATGGGCAAGATCTGGGTTGAGGTGTTATTTGGAACACGGGAGAACTGCCGGACAGAGAGCCTGGAATTCGAGGTCGTGGATCTCGAAAGTCCATACCATGCACTTATTGGCAGGCCCGCACTGGCCAAGTTCATGATATCCACCCACATGGGATACCTAAAGATGAAGATGCCGGGTCCAAATAGGGTGATCACCATAGCAGGAGACCACAAACGCTCCATGGATTGTGCAACTGCCGGCTCAAACTTAGCCGAGTCCCTGGTCATTGCGGAAGAAAAGAAAAGGATTCAACAGGTAGTTGCACTGGCCAAGACCTCGCAACTCGGGATGCCCGGGATGGTGAACCCGGAGCTGAATGCCTCATTCCAGCCACCAAAGTAGACCAAGAAGGTGGGGGTTGACCCCAGCAACCCGGAGCGCCAGGTCATCATTGGCAGCAACCTGGACAGCAAATAGGAAGGCAAGCTCGTCGACTTCCTCCGTGAGAATCGGGATGCTTTTGCAGGGTCAAATGATGATCTGCAAGGCATTCCGAGGGAGTTGGCTGAGCACTCACTATTCGTCAGGCCGGATGCGAAGCCGGTGAAGCAACCGACTAGGCGCCTCTCGGACGAGAGAAGAGCAGCAATCATGGAGCATCTCGTGGTGCTGCTGGCTGCCGGATTCGTGATGGAAGTACTGCACCCAGATTGGATTTCGAATCCGGTCCTGGTAGAGAAGAAGAAAGATGATCCCCTCCTGCTTAAGGTGTGGCGCATGTGCATCGACTTCACCAACCTCAACAAAGCATGTCCGAAGGACCCATTTCCACTTCCCCGGATAGATCAAGTGATAGATTCCACTGCCGGGAGTGAGCTTTTGACTTTTCTAGATGCTTATTCTGGTTTTCACCAGATACCTTTGAATCCGGATGATCAATTGAAGACTGCTTTTATTACCCCTTATGGGGCTTATTGCCAGCGTGTCATGACTTTTGGTCTGAGAAATGCTGGTGCTACATACCAGAGGTGCATGCAAAAATGTTTACATGACCAGATAGGCCGGAATGCCGAAGTCTATGTCGATGACATAGTCATAAAAACAAAAGAAAAATCCTCTCTGATCGATGATCTAAGGGAAACATTTGGAAACTTAAGGAGATTCCGGATGAAGTTGAATCCGGACAAGTGTACATTCGGTGTACCGGCAGGCAAGCTACTCGGTTTCCTCATATCAAGCCGGGGGATTGAGGTCAACCCGGGTAAAATACGTGCGATTGAAAGCATGAAGTTACCGGTACGTCTCAAAGATGTGCAGAAATTTACAGGGTGTCTGGCATCCCTAAGTCGATTTGTGAGCCGCCTAGGGGAGAAGGCCTTGCCCTTGTATCAGTTGATGAAAAAGAGTAAGACGTTTGTATGGACTCCGCAGGCTGATGCGGCGTTCAATGACTTGAAAAGAATGCTCTCATCGGCACCAGTGTTGGCATCCCCATTGCCCAAGGAGCCTATGTTGCTGTACATTGCTGCCACTAACCGGGTAGTAAGCGTAGCCATTGTCGTGGAAAGAGAAGAATGGGACAAGCTGATACAGAGGCCAGTATATTACTTGAGCGAGGTGATCTCGGAATCCAAACAGAACTACCCGCATTACCAGAAGATGGCATATGGAGTATACCTGGCGGTCACAAAGCTCAAGCATTATTTCCAAGAACACCTGATCACGGTGGTTTGCGAAGCTCCCCTCGCCGAGATCATCGGTTGTAAGGATGCTAGCGGCCGAGTTGCCAAATGGGCCATCCAGTTGTCTCCGTACGCTCCGGCATACGAGAGACGCGACGCCATTAAGTCGCAGGCGCTGCCGGACTTCTTGGTGGACTGGGCCGAGATGCAGTACGAACCTCCAGTTCCCGACTACAACTTCTGGAGAATGCATTTCGATGGTTCCAAGGCCAAGATCGGATTGGGTGCCGGAGTGGTCCTCACCTCACCGAAGCAGGATGTGCTGAAGTATGTGCTGCAAATTCATTTTCGGGTATCTAACAATGTCGCCGAGTATGAAGCCTTGGTTCATGGACTGAACGTCGCCAAGGAAATCGGCATCCGCCGGATAGAATGTTTCGGTGATTCCGACCTCGTAGTACAGCAGGTGACGGGGAACTGGGATGCAATTGACGCCAACATGGCCTTGTATCGGTTCCATGTGCAGAAAATATCCGGATTTTTCGAAGGCTGTGAGTTCAAGCACATACCCAGAGGGGAAAACGAAGCAGCAGATGTGTTTTCCAAGCTAGGGTCATCCCGGGATGCCATACCACCCGGCATCGCTCTTGAACATCTGAGGAAGCCATCTATCCAGCCCTCACCGGAGTCGGATTCTATCTTCATCTCAAAGGAACCGGGATCAGAAGCCGTGCCTATGGAAGTGTAAGTCGGGAGTGCTTCATTGCACTCGGGGACTGCACCACCCGGGGCGGTTACGACAAATAGCTCTATGGAGGTCATGTCGGCTGAGCCAATGGACATAGACATCCCGGTTTTCCCGGTTCGACCTGTTCCGGGATGGGCGCAACCCATCATGGCGTACATAGCAGATGGCACTCTCCCGGAGAACGAGGTGGAGGCCCGGCAGATACTGCAAAGATCCAAAGCATACACCATCATTAATCAAGAGTTGTACAAAAGAAGTGTCACCAAGGTGCTCCAAAGGTGTGTGGAACCCGAAGAGGGCCAGGAGATGCTATTGGAAATACACCAAGGAGAATGTGGGCATCATGCATCATCTCGGGCGCTGGTAGCGAATGTGTTCCGGCATGGGTTCTACTGGCTCACTGCCTTACAGCAAGCAGAGGATATTGTCCGAAAGTGTGGAGGGTGCCAAAGGTTTGCCCACAGAATACATATGCCGGCATCAGCACTGAAGACAATACCTATCACTTGGGCATTTGCAGTATGGTGCTTGGACATGGTTGGAAAATTCAAGCCGGCAAGGGGTAATATGACACATATGCTGGTCATGGTGGACAAGTTTACCAAATGGATAGAGGTTAAGGTAATCCGGAAGTGTGACGGACACACCTCGGTCCAATTCTTGAAGGACATCATCTTAAGATACAGGTACCCGCACAACATCATCACAGATAATGGTACCAATTTCGCTGTGGGAGAGTTTGCTCGGTTTTGTGCGGAAAAGAGAATCCGGTTGGATGTGGCATCAGTAGCCCACCCGGAAGCAAACGGGCAAGTCGAGAGAGCAAATGCCTTGGTCTTGGCCGGCATCAAAGCCCGCCTGATCCAGCCATTGTTGAGGACTCCGGGATGTTGGATAGAGGAAATACCGGCAGTATTGTGGGGTCTCCGGACCACACCGAACAAATCTACCGGGTACACGCCATTCTTCATGGTGTATGGTGCCGAGGCCGTGCTTCCAACCGACATCCAGTATGATGCCCCAAGGGTTACAATGTTCACCGAGACCGAGGCAAAGGAAGACCGGGAAGATGATATGGACTTGCTCGGGGAAGCAAGGGAATTGGCATTATCGCGATCTGCAATTTATCAGCAGAACCTCCGTCGCTATCATAGCCAGAAAGTGCATCCCAGAGTATTCCGAGAGGGAGATCTTGTGCTAAGGCTTATCCAACGCACAACCGGGATGCATAAACTCTCAGCTCCATGGGAGGGGCCTTTTGTTGTAAGCAGGGAATTGCACAATGATTCTTATTACCTTGTAGATGCACAGGAAGCTAGGAAAGGTGTAATGGACAAAGCCGGTGAGGAGACCAAGCGGCCATGGAATGTAGCCTTGCTTCGTCCCTTTTACACTTAAAGGGTGCAATGTATGTATCTCGGTTTCTCAATGAAATTTCGGCACCCCGAGAAGTACTCGGGGACTGCCTGCCCAGAATTGTGTCCTTTATCTTAACTTGCATGTCGGTAACCTCGGGAGGAACCCAGGGACTGCCTCATTTTATGCCTCTGTTTTTTCCATTGTCATTTCATGCATGCCGGCAACCCAGGGAGGAACCCGGGTGTAGCGCCCCATCTTTTAAGTAAAGATGGAACATCTGCGTTATGTGCTAGTCCCTGGATCACTGCCAGCACCACAGTACAAAATATATAGTATCATTGCATAAGTATCAAAATACTACACCGAGATCCAAAAATAGCCAAGTATAGCTTTATTACAAGGTGCATAGTCATGAAGACTAGCTAAAATATTCAGAGTTCATAACGAAAATAAAAGCAATGGGCCTCCTCTTCTAGCATACGCCACAAGCAGACATGTTGGGTGTAGAATCGAGTCCAAACTTACTCCTCATCAGAATTACCTGCACATTTGAATATGCAGCCCCCGTAGGAGGTCAATACAATGAACTATTGGCAAGTGACTATGGTGGATAAATTATGACAAGTCTAATTCTATATGCATATTTGGCTTGGTGGAGTTTGTAGGCTATTTTGCAGAAAGCCAGTTTTCTCCTATCTTTTGTAAAACACTTTTGTATCTCAAAGACTTGGCACCAAGGGATGAAGCCCAAGTGCACCAATAATTCTTTCCTTAGTCAAATTTTACTTTACAAAAACCATGTTGAGATTCTTCCGTCCATCCTTGTCCAGTTGCTCGAAGTTGTTCATCACCGGGGACACGGCTGAGTACTCAGTTTGTCGACTCTGCAGAGGTTGTGCACTTTCACCTTAAGACTCAATTTGTCCGAGAAATCCTATACACGCGGAGTGTATTATGGAAAGGAGAGAATTGAGACAAGAACTTTCAGAAGAAGAATGCAACCATACTAGCAAGACCCGTTCCACCTATCAACTCTACATCTGCTTGTCAAGCTGACAGGTTGCACTCTCACAACTTAGTAGTTCTAGACAGAGCCCATTGTTAGAAGGCTGCACGGAAAGCTTCTAAACTTGGAGGGACTTAGAAATCTCTTTGTTCCTGGGTGGCCGTCCACAAGTGCGCTTCTGGGTGACAACCACCATACTCGTGGCCCTAAGTAGAATAGAAATTCATCCTAGGCAAAGACAACCACAAGCATGGTCCCAAAAGCCACTCAACATAAACCAAACAACCAATTCCACCCAGAAGTGCATTCAAAGTTTTTAACACTTAGCAATAACTCTATAACATGATAAGTAAACTCCTTTATAGCATAGCTAAGCATCTAATAAAACTTTTGGTGGCTGCATGGGGAGGGATGGCTACACACTACTAGGATATTTTCAAAGTGTAAACTAACTTAGCATTGTAAGATAGTATCAAAATTTCCCTATCATGCATACTACTCAAAATCTACTAATAATGCATATAGAAAACATAGGATAGATTATGAATGTCACTTGCCTTGGTAGCAAGAGGAACAAGCACAGCAAGAATAACAATCACAAGGACCTTCCTCCTCTTCACAATCTAGAGACAAACAATAACACTAAATAAACACACAAGCATAACACTTAAAATATCAAGACAAAAATATGTATGCATGCTTAATATGCAATGAACTTAATAAGACCTCATAATTACCATTTTAATTTCTCTGTTATTAATGCATGAAATGCAATGATCCATATTTTAATATTTTATTTAATCATTTAAAATATTGAGCATATTAGTAGTTTTAAGTTCTAAAACCAATTTCTTTAAGTCTATTATGAGAAGTTTCATATAAAACTCATGTTACACTCTCTGGACAGAGGGCATTAATAAATCTCTAAAACAATTGGATTTACTTGGAAAGAGATTTTATTAATTAAGTTATAGATTTAATATCCGAAAGCTAAACAATTAAATTCCGCAATTTATTATACACTAAAAGGATAAACTAATGAAACCATATTAAACTACACGAGCAGAGCTTCACGTGGATATAAAATTCATTAAATTTGGATGAACAGATTAAAAGTTATGAATTTTGTAAGTTTGTGTTATTTTCTGTTTTTAAAACAATTTCTCTACGAAAATAGAAAATAAAGATGCCACGCGGCGCTCGCTGATTGGCTGATACCGGTTCGGCGCGGATCGCGTACGCGAACCGTCCGATCTGTTTTAAAACTAACGCTCCAGATCCACCCGATCTAGATCCATTGGATCTAGATCCGACGGCCAGGATCAATAGGGTGCGGACGGGCGGCGCGGTTCGCCGCGAACTCGTGTCCGCGGCGGCGCCATCGTCGGCATAATCGTTTCCGGCGATCTAGGACGTGCGAGCAAGAACGGCACATACCGCTACGAAGAGGAGGTCGAGGCGGAGCTGTTGGCGCGACAGGGGTCTTCGGCGTGCTTCCCTTCTCCTCCTAAAGCTCGCCGAAGATGGAGACGGCGGCGGTTTGCTTCGGCCGATCACGGACGCGACGATCTGGAGCAGAAGAACAGCAGGGAAGATGTCAAGGACGTGCGCGCGCTAACTGGGAGTCGGAAGAGAGACGCGGGAGGACTCGAGGAGCTCTGCACTCACCGGAGATCGAAGATTTTGGCGGCGGCAATGGCGGACGGCGGCGGGCAGTTTCTGAGCGGCCTGGAGGCTATCTTATAGGGTTTTGGGGTTCGGGAGGAGGCGGCAGAGGGGGGGGGGTTTATATGGGGACGTAGGGGACCGATTTCCTCGCGATTTTCCCAACGGATTTCGATCCGCAAGAATCTTGGTTTCGGTGGAGTCGTGTTCGTGTTCTTCACGAGTTGGGGAGGGAGATGACGTGTGGGCCCCGGCTGGCAGTGAGAGAAGGAGGGAGGTGGGCTGCGGCGTGGGCCTCTGCGCTGCGCGCGCGGCGGATAGCAGAGGGAACGAAGTGGGCTTCGGCCCAGATTGGGTCGGGCCGTTCCTCTCTCCTCTTTTTTTTTAACAAATCATTTTCTGATTTCAAACATTTAATTCAAATTTGATTTTAAAACTTAGTCAAAACTTTTCAGAAAAATTCATAAAAATATGTTTTGAAAAGCTAATTTAATTTATAACCTTTTGATATTATTTTGCTAAATAAATAAAATAATAAAATACAGATTTGTATAAGGCGCTCAAATAGACCTCTTTAATGAAAACAATTTTATTTAACCTTATAATTAAATTTTCAATATACTCCTTATGTGATTTCAATGCCATGCTTATATGATGCATGATGCATGAATGCAAAGTTTTAAATTTTTGAGAAATTTGGAATGTTACAGACTAACCCCCTTAAGAAGAAGCTCGCCCTCGAGCTTCGGAAAGGTCAGCAAATAGGTGTGGGTGGTCTTCTCGGAGGTCATCCTCTCGTTCCCAGGTGGCTTCGTCCTCGGTGTGATGATTCCACTGAACCTTGCAAAACCTGATGGTTTTGGTACGGGTGACTCTTTCTGCTGTCTGTAATATCTTGATGGGATTCTCTTCGTATGTCAAGTCACTCTCCAATTGTACCTCCTCGAGGGGTACAGTATCCTTTAAAGGAACTCCCATCATCTCGGGATGACATTTCTTCAACTGACTGACATGGAACACATTATGAACAGCAGACAGTATTTCAGGTAGTTCTAACTCATATGCCACTTCACCTTTGCGAGACAGAATTTTGAATGGTCCAATGAATCGAGGTGCTAACTTTCCTTTGATTCCAAACCTTTTCACGCCCCGAAGTGGTGACACCCTTAAATAGGTTCTATCTCCCACTTCATAGGTGACTTCTCTACGCTTGGAATCTACATAGCTTTTCTGGCGTGACTGTGCTATTTTCAATCTGTCCTTAATCAGCCTGACTTTCTCTTCAGCATCCTGTATTATATCAGGCCCAAAGAAACTCCGTTCTCCTACACCACTCCACAACAGTGGGGTTGTGCATTTCTTTCCATATAAGGCTTCAAACGGTGCCATCTCAATGCTAACTTGGTAACTATTGTTGTAGGAGAACTCAGCGTATGGCAAATTATCATCCCAACTAGATCCATAGTCGAGCGCACAAGCTCTTAACATATCTTCTAAAATCTGATTCACTCTTTCAGTCTGACCATCTGTTTGCGGGTGGAATGCTGTACTGAATTCCAATCTGGTTCCCAAAGATTCATGCAACTGCTTCCAGAAATGAGAAGTGAACTGGGTCCCCCTATCAGACACGATACTCTTAGGAACGCCGTGAAGGCACACAATTCTCTTCATGTAAATATCAGCTAGCTTTGCACTAGTATAAGTGGTCTTCACGGGTATGAAGTGAGCTATTTTGGTTAGACGACAAACAATAACCCAAATAGAATCATAACCCGATCTGGTCCTTGGTAATCCAGTGATGAAGTCCATCCCAATGGAATCCCACTTCCAATCCGGTACTTTCAAAGGTTGTAAGAGTCCTGCTGGTTTCTGATGTTCTGCCTTTACTCGACTACATACATCACACTTAGCGATGTATTCTGCTATTTCTCTCTTCAGATTATTCCACCAAAATCTCTCTTTCACATCCATATACATCTTCGTATTTCCCGGATGAATTGAATAAGGTGTTTCATGAGCTTCTTGCAGAATTAACTTCCTAATATCCGGGTCATTGGCCACACATACACGTTTTTCAAACCACAAAATCCCCTGCTCATCCTCATGAAATCCTTTAGCTTTTCCAGCTCTTACATTGACTTTGATCTCTTCTATTTCCTTGTCTCCTTTCTGAGCTTCACGTATCTTGTCCATCAAAGTGGGCTGTACAACTAATGAGGTTACAAACCCTTCAGGTACTACTTCCAATCTGAGGTCCTTGAATGCCTTGCATAAATCCTCGGGTAATTCTCCTGCTGTAAGGCCATTCACATACACCTTACGACTCAGAGCATCTGCTACCACATTAGCTTTTCCCGGATGGTATTGAAGGCTCATATCATAATCTTTAATAAGTTCCAGCCATCTTCTTTGTCTCATATTCAATTCCTTCTGTGTAAATATGTACTTCAAACTTTTGTGGTCCGTGAATACCTCACATCTTTTTCCCATCAGGTAGGGTCTCCAAGTTTTCAGGGCATGCACTACTGATGCTAACTCAAGATCATGAGTTGGATAATTTGCTTCATGTTTCTTGAGTTGTCTAGAGGCATAAGATGCCACTCTGCTTCCTGCATCAACACACTTCCCAAGCCTTGGCGTGAAGCATCACAGTATACTTGGAATTCCTTCTCCAAATCAGGTAAACATAGAACTGGGGCTGTAACCAGACGTTTCTTCAACTCCTGAAAACTGGCTTCGCATGCCTCTGTCCACTCAAATTTCTTCTCCTTCTTTAATAATTCCGTCAAGGCCTTGGCAATCTTGGAGAAGTTTTCAATGAATCGTCGGTAGTATCCTGCTAGGCCCAGAAAACTTCGTAATTCACCAACATTCTTCGGCGGTTCCCAATTAGTTACAGCTGAAACCTTTTCAGGATCCACAGCTATACCTTCCTTGGACACCACATGGCCTAAAAATCCGACTTGTTCTAACCAAAACTCACACTTGCTGTACTTGGCATACAACTTATGTTCACGTAGTCTCTGCAATACCTGACGCAAGTGTTCTTCATGTTCTTGGTGACTCTTGGAGTAGATTAGAATATCATCTATGAACACGACCACAAACTTATCCAGAAAATCCATGAACACTTTATTCATCATATTCATGAAATAGGCTGGTGCATTGGTTAATCCAAAAGGCATTACTGTGTACTCATAAGAGCCATATCTCGTAACAAATGCAGTTTTGGGTATATCCATTTCTCTAACTTTCATTTGGAGGTACCTCGATCGAAGATCGATCTTTGAGAAAACACAAGCACCTTCCAGTTGATCAAATAGTTCATTTATCTTGGGTAACGGGTACTTGTTTTTGATAGTTTGTTCGTTTATATCTCTGTAATCCGTGACTAGCCTCTGGGTTTGATCCTTCTTTTTAACAAATAAGACTGGTGCTCCCCATGGCGATGAACTTGGACGAATGAATCCTTTCTGGATATGTTCCTCCAATTGCTTCTTGAGCTCTTTCAATTCATCGACGGCCATAGGATAAGGTCTTTTAGCTATTGGTCCTGTTCCCGGCTTCAGTTCGATGAGGAACTCTACATCTCTATCGGGTGGCATCCCCGGTAGTTCCTCCGGAAAAACATCTGGGTATTCCTTGACGATAAGCACATCACCAAGGCTAACCCCCTTAAGAGAATTTAGCCTAACCTTCTTAAGTTCGAAAGTTGATCGGAACTTAATCTTTCTTTTCTCTGGGGTGGTGAGGGTGATTGCTCTATTTGCACAATCTATGATTCCTTCAAAACGAGTCATCCAATCCATTCCGATGATAACATCCAATCCTTGGGTTTCTAGGATGACTAAGTCTGTTGGGAAGGGGTGTTTTCCGATTTGCAAGTCTAACTGCCTACACCCGGAATTTACTAGCATCTCTCCTCCAGGTGAACTTACCCTAATAGGTTTTCCTAGACTTTCCTCAGCTAACCCATGTTTGTTAACAAAAGCTCTTGATATGAATGAATGAGATGCTCCAGTATCAAATAAAACTAATGCTGGAAAGGAGTTGAGCAAGAACGTACCAATCACAGCATCAGGTTCATCATGAACTTCTTCCACATTGATGTGGTTCACTTGTCCCTTCTGGAAAGGATTGGGCTTGGAATTTTCATCAGCTTTCTTCTCTGGGCAGTCAGTTGCATAATGTCCTGTCTTCTTGCACTTGTAGCAAGTCACATGAGACAAGTCTTTCTTCCCTTCATGGTTAGGACGGTGATTACCATTCCCATGATTATGGCCATGATGATGGTTTCCCCTGGATCCACCATTATTTCCATTGTATCCTCCATTGCTTCCTTTGTTTCCTCCATTGTGGTTATGACCATGATGTTTTTGGCCACTACCAGTGTTGGAGTGGTTCCAGGGTTTATGGCTACTGACTTCAGAGGTGTGTTTCTTATATGTCCCTTCAGAATGAACCTTACTTGCACTGAACTTCCTCTTCCTATTCTCTTCCTTTCTTATGTTATTGTCCAAGGTGATAGCTTGATCCAGCATAGCTTGATAGTTTGGAGTATATGCCACAGACAAAGGTATCTTCAGTTCTCCCTTAAGTCCATTGAGGAACTTTTCCTTCCTCTTTGCATCAGTATCAATGTCCTCTGGTGCATACCTTGATAGCATATAGAAGTCATCCATATACTCCTTCAGAGTTCTACCTCCTTGCCTCAAGCTGCGAAATTCGTCTTTCTTCAGGTTCATTATACCTGAGGAGATGTGAGCATTCCGGAAGCCTTCCTTGAAAGCATCCCAAGTCATGCCATCCAAAGGATGAGTCACTTGATAATTTTCCCACCACAATGCTGCGGGTCCTTCCAACAGGTGTGCAGTGAACCTCACTTTTTCTGCCTCAGAACATTCACAAGTTACTAAGTCCTTGTTGACTGAACGGAGCCAATCATCCGCCACTATTGATTCAGTAGCAGAGGATAACTTATTAGGCCTAAGCCTTAGGAATCTAGCAAGTCTGTCCACTGGGGGTGGGGGTGGAGGTGGCGGTTTGTTGTTGTTGTGGTTGTCGTTGTTGTTGTTGTTGGTTGCTTCAATGAACTGAGTCATCATATTCATCAACTGAGCTTGAGCGGCCATCAGTTGTTGCATGACGTCGTCGTTGTTGGTATCACGACGAGGAGGCATCTGTAGGGTTTTTCAGCATAGATGAGTGAAAGATAGACATAACTAAGAGAAGAAAAATCCTACCCATGCACAAAGCAACCAAGTCAACACAATCAACACTCATAAGACAACTTAAAAGGAAAAAGTCTACTTAGCAAAACAAAACAAGTATTCTAATAAAACAACAGAGTCTGCAACCCAAACATTCTATCATTGTCACACCACAAGTTGGAGATCAATGTTTTAAAAAGAACGACGAACTAAACGAGGGAGAATATGGTGGTCCAACTACTAAGTCTAAACTTCGTCCATGACGTCTCCTTCATCTTCTTCCACTTCCTCGATGGTGATGCCTTCCTTCGTAAGGATCTCCTTGTAGTCATTCACCTCCTTCTCCAAGGCCTCATTCTTCTCCTGTAATATTGTCGTCTCACGGTGCAGAGTCTCGATTGCTTCCTTCTCCAGGGCTTCAATCTTCTCTTGTAGCATTCTCTTCTCACGGCGTAGAGTCTCGATCAAATCTCGATCAGCTTCGAACTCGACGTCGTTGCTCAGAATTTCATCCTTCAAGGTCTTGATCTCCTTGTTCTTGTCTCTAATTCTCTTTTCTTGATTTTGGAACTTCTTCTCTTGGGCTCGGAACTTCTCCTCTTGAGCGTTGGCCACCTCTTCTTGGGCTTCAATCTTCTTTTGAGTCTCCTTGACTTGTGCCATTATTTCATCATTCTTCAACAACTCATTGCGTCTATCCTTTTCTAGTTGCCAGAGGTGAAGTTCTAAGTCTTGGAGATATGGGTACAAAGGTTCTGGTTTGTTTTTGTCTTCCTCGCTAACACAGTAAGGAATCCCATGTTCGTCACGTTGGCCAAGGTGAGCAAAATAGTGGTCTTTTAACCCCTCTTGGTATTGCAAGCAAAGACGTCCTATTAGCTCCTGCGTGACGAGATTCAGCCCTTTCTCCAAGGAGTCACTAATCGACTTGTACTGGATGTCTTCGGTCTTGGGTTCAGTCTGGCGCCCTTGTTGGTAAAGGCGAATTCCCCATAAGTCTTCTTTGTTGAAGTGCTTCAGCTGGCTTGCCTTGATGATGGGTGTTGGAAGTGCCAACAGTTCTACCAACTCTAGAAGATATCTTCCAAAGCGCATGTCCTTGAAGTCCTCCGCGGTTTGATACATGAAGAAAGACATCCTTAAGTGATAAAGATAGAGTTTATTAACACAAGACAAGGGTAAGATATACTAATTGTGGTGTACTTAAGTACTTAGAGAAGAAGAAGTTCTTTTCCAACAGGAGATCAACACTATTATCAATTCTTTTGTAAGTCGGATATTCAACATAGTGAGAGAGACAGACACCCGGCCAGCCACTTATAATTGTGGAACAGGTCTCATGTACGCGGACATGTAAGGTTAGTCCCGGGCCGCTTCATCCCACTATGCCGCTAGGATCCAACATACTTCAAAGATGGTAATATTATGATCAAAAGGTGGCTTAACCAATCCTAAGGGCTCGAACCTACAGGCAACACTTTTGCTCTGATACCATTTTGTAGCGCCCCATCTTTTAAGTAAAGATGGAACATCTGCGTTATGTGCTAGTCCCTGGATCACTGCCAGCACCACAGTACAAAATATATAGTATCATTGCATAAGTATCAAAATACTACATCGAGATCCAAAAATAGCCAAGTATAGCTTTATTACAAGGTGCATAGTCATGAAGACTAGCTAAAATATTCAGAGTTCACAATGAAAATAAAAGCAATGGGCCTCCTCTTCTAGCATACGCCACAAGCAGACATGTTGGGTGTAGAATCGAGTCCAAACTTACTCCTCATCAGAATTACCTGCACATTTGAATATGCAGCCCCCGTAGGAGGTCAATACAATGAAGTATTGGCAAGTGACTATGGTGGATAAATTATGACAAGTCTAATTCTATATGCATATTTGGCTTGGTGGAGTTTGTAGGCTATTTTGCAGAAAGCCAATTTTCTCCTATCTTTTGTAAAACACTTTTGTATCTCAAAGACTTGGCACCAAGGGATGAAGCCCAAGTGCACCAATAATTCTTTCCTTAGTCAAATTTTACTTTACAAAAACCATGTTGAGATTCTTCCGTCCATCCTTGTCCAGTTGCTCGAAGTTGTCCATCACCGGGGACACGGCTGAGTACTCAGTTTGTCGACTCTGCAGAGGTTGTGCACTTTCACCTTAAGACTCAATTTGTCCGAGAAATCCTATACACGCGGAGTGTATTATGGAAAGGAGAGAATTGAGACAAGAACTTTCAGAAGAAGAATGCAACCATACTAGCAAGACCCGTTCCACCTATCAACTCTACATCTGCTTGTCAAGCTGACAGGTTGCACTCTCACAACTTAGTAGTTCTAGACAGAGCCCATTGTTAGAAGGCTGCACAGAAAGCTTCTAAACTTGGACTTAGAAATCTCTTTGTTCCTGGGTGGCCGTCCACAAGTGCGCTTCTGGGTGACAACCACCATACTCGTGGCCCTAAGTAGAATAGAAATTCATCCTAGGCAAAGACAACCACAAGCATGGTCCCAAAAGCCACTCAACATAAACCAAACAACCAATTCCACCCAGAAGTGCATTCAAAGTTTTTAACACTTAGCAATAACTCTATAACATGATAAGTAAACTCCTTTATAGCATAGCTAAGCATCTAATAAAACTTTTGGTGGCTGCATGGGGAGGGATGGCTACACACTACTAGGATATTTTCAAAGTGTAAACTAACTTAGCATTGTAAGATAGTATCAAAATTTCCCTATCATGCATACTACTCAAAATCTACTAATAATGCATATAGAAAACATAGGATAGATTATGAATGTCACTTGCCTTGGTAGCAAGAGGAACAAGCACAGCAAGAATAACAATCACAAGGACCTTCCTCATCTTCACAATCTAGAGACAAACAATAACACTAAATAAACACACAAGCATAACACTTAAAATATCACGACAAAAATATGTATGCATGCTTAATATGCAATGAACTTAATAAGACCTCATAATTACCATTTTAATTTCTCTGTTATTAATGCATGAAATGCAATGATCCATATTTTAATATTTTATTTAATCATTTAAAATATTGAGCATATTAGTAGTTTTAAGTTCTAAAACCAATTTCTTTAAGTCTATTATGAGAAGTTTCATATAAAACTCATGTTACACTCTCTGGACAGAGGGCATTAATAAATCTCTAAAACAATTGGATTTACTTGGAAAGAGATTTTATTAATTAAGTTATAGATTTAATATCCGAAAGCTAAACAATTAAATTCCGCAATTTATTATACACTAAAAGGATAAACTAATGAAACCATATTAAACTACACGAGCAGAGCTTCACGTGGATATAAAATTCATTAAATTTGGATGAACAGATTAAAAGTTATGAATTTTGTAAGTTTGTGTTATTTTCTGTTTTTAAAACAATTTCTCTGCAAAAATAGAAAATAAAGATGCCACGCGGCGCTCGCTGATTGGCTGATACCGGTTCGGCGCGGATCGCGTACGCGAACCGTCCGATCTGTTTTAAAACTAACGCTCCAGATCCACCCGATCTAGATCCATTGGATCTAGATCCGACGGCCAGGATCAAAAGGGGGCGGACGGGCGGCGCGGTTCGCCGGCGAACTCGTGTCCGCGGCGGCGCCATCGTCGGCATAATCGTTTCCGGCGATCTAGGACGTGCGAGCAAGAACGGCACATACCGCTACGAAGAGGAGGTCGAGGCGGAGCTGTTGGCGCGACAGGGGTCTTCGGCGTGCTTCCCTTCTCCTCCTAAAGCTCGCCGGAGATGGAGACGACGGCGGTTTGCTTCGGCCGATCACGGATGCGACGATCTGGAGCAGAAGAACAGCAGGGAAGATGTCAAGGACGTGCACGCGCTAACTGGGAGTCGGAAGAGAGATGCGGGAGGACTCGAGGAGCTCTGCACTCACCGGAGATCGAAGATTTTGGCGGCGGCAATGGCGGACGGCGGCGGGCAGTTTCTGAGCGGCCTGGAGGCTATCTTCTAGGGTTTTGGGGTTCGGGAGGAGGCGGCAGAGGGGGGGTTTATATGGGGACGTAGGGGAGCGATTTCCTCGCGATTTTCCCAACGGATTTCAATCCGCAAGAATCTAGGTTTCGGTGGAGTCGTGTTCGTGTTCTTCACGAGTTGGGGAGGGAGATGACGTGTGGGCCCCGACTGGCAGTGAGAGAAGGAGGGAGGTGGGCTGCGGCGTGGGCCTCTGCGCTGCGCGCGCGGCGGATAGCAGAGGGAACGAAGTGGGCTTCGGCCCAGATTGGGTCGGGCCGTTCCTCTCTCCTCTTTTTTTTAACAAAACATTTTCTGATTTCAAACATTTAATTCAAATTTGATTTTAAAACTTAGTCAAAACTTTTCAGAAAAATTCATAAAATATGTTTTGGAAAGCTAATTTAATTTATAACCTTTTGATATTATTTTGCTAAATAAATAAAATAATAAAATACAGATTTGTATAAGGAGCTCAAATAGACCTCTTTAATGAAAACAATTTTATTTAACCTTATAATTAAATTTCAATATACTCCTTATGTGATTTCAATGCCATGCTTATATGATGCATGATGCATGAATGCAAAGTTTTAAATTTTTGAGAAATTTGGAATGTTACACCGGGGACTGCCTCGTACCTATTTCTTATTTAGTATATGCCGGACAAGTTCTGAGATCGGGTGTCAAGTCGAAGTAATGTATGTCATGTAAAATAATCTTGTGACTCGACTGACGAACGCCGAAATGGTAGTCAAGAGCAAAGAGCATCAAATGTGGGAAACACGCAAACGGACTCGGGGACTAGGAATAGGAATTTATCCGGCATATGCCTTTTGCTTTTCCGGTTGTCTGTTTTGTTATGTCGGGAATTTAGCAACTGGAACTCGGATATCCATAAGTAATGTATACCGTAAATGGAATTTTGTGACTCGACTGTCGAACGCCGAGATGGTAGACAAGAGCAAAAATTGCCTAACTACGGTAAACATGAAAGCGAACTCGGGGACTCGTGGCAAAATATACCGGCATAACTTGTCTTGCATAGGGAGAGGCAGAGTACGAATTGAAATGTATATTACAATTGCACACAACATCCTGGGGATTTAACGTTTCTGCACTTGAGTACTTGCGGCAGCGAGATTACGAAGCAGGAGGGGAAGACGGCCTCTCGAGTTGATCAATAGAGGGAGCAGTCACTACGGTCTCCCCCGCACCAGCTGTAGCACCCGGAGCATCCACGTGCGCATCGACCTGAGGGATCTCGGGTGGTGAAGGAGCAGCAGCATCCCGGGAAGCGGCGGTCTCGATGGCGGCGCCAGTCGTAGCGTCATCAGCATC
This sequence comes from Poa annua, assembly GCA_026929855.1. NCBI lineage: Eukaryota > Viridiplantae > Streptophyta > Magnoliopsida > Poales > Poaceae > Poa > Poa annua. Next base: position 25,731,974 of record CM049428.1, on the reverse strand, counting down.
CGGGATCTCGGCATCCACGTCACCGATCTCACCCGTCTCGCCATCATCTTCATAATCTGACTCGGAGTCAGAAGCAATGAGGCTTGTGATAAAGGCACTGGGATCCGGCAAGACGGTGAGCGGTCTCCTGGCGGAGCTGAATCTTGGCCGGATCCGTGTACCACTCCGAGACGACACGCAGTCTCTTGATCACCTCAAAATCGAGTCCCTCGTACCAGCTCAGCACGTGCTTCAACGATTGGTCGGCGCCGGCGCGAGCACCGGAACGTTTCCAGGCATGAAGCCGGTTCCCGGCATATTGGAGCGCAGTGGCCAACTCGGTGACCGAGAGGTTGCCGGTGACGCCAGGACAGAGGGCACCATGAGCATGGACGGCTGCGCTTAGCAGCTCGGTGCCGATCGACCGGAGAGGCACCATCCGGGCCTTCAGGGCGATAAGGTGGTCGTCGATGTCCCACGAGTCCGAGACGGGACCCTTTCCGGCGCGCTTCTCCCGGGCGGCAGCAATCGCAAGATTGGCAGCTTCTCGGGAGTGCTCGAAGTGCCCTTTAGAAAGGAGAACTGTCACATGGGCAAGCCATGAGGAGATATCGGCAAAAAGGAGGAAACCGAAAAAAGAAAGCTCGGGACTTACTGTTCATATCCCGGTTTAACCCGGTAAGTTCGGATAGCCAAGCATCTTGCTTCGACCGGAGAAGGGCCAACTCGGTCTCGGCGAGATGTGCGCGCGCCTCAGACTGGTCCAAGGTCTCCTTCTGCTTCTTGGTAGCGTCCAGAAAACGCGTCTTCAAATCCGCAGCATTAGACTTGACCTTCTCTAGCTCGGCGCTTAGTCGCGCGATCTCGGATTGAGCCTCGGACAGGGCAGACTTTTGGTCTACCGAGATCCATCGCGCGGCATCCCGCTCCTCCCGGAGTCGTCCCTCCAACTTCTTGGACTGACCAAAGTCAGCAAGAAGCCGGTGGAAAACACTACTGTGTTTTTTGCCGCAGTCCTGTAAAAAATGTCCGACATCATTATCGGAAACTGCAGTAACGAAGGACAAGACACTTGTGCAAGATCCACAGTGAAGGACCAAGCCGATGGAAAGGATCTCGGGCACTGGGAAGGAATTTTTTCTCTCAGATTAGAACCTAGTGATTTGCTACTCGGTGGAGTCTGGAGCACTAAGCACTAATCTCGGGGACTAGTGGGGATAGAAGAATGAAACTTGGTAAAAGTAAAAGGAGAGAACTTACATCTACCACCCGGGTGACATCCAGCGCAGCCACCTGAAGGGCGTGCAGGGCTTGAGCGCTGCGACTCGGGCCGGCAGCGTGCAAGTCCCCCACGATCTCCGAGGCGTCAGCAGCAACCCATGCCTTGTTGTATTCTTAAACAACGCGCAAGCCGGTCGCGGCGGGCGCGCTCGCGGCAACGACCTCCCGGGATCCTGGAGACACAAAGGAGCTTACGGATGCTCGCAGGGCCTATAGGGCGGCTGTGGGGATCTCGGCAGGAGGTGGCGGTAACCCGGAAAACTTATCTGAAGCAGAGGAACCCTTGCTCAGGGCCAAGTCTTGGGTTGAGGGCTTCAGAGAAGCGATAGTCTTAGCAGGAAATATCTTCTGCCTGGAGACTTGGCTGCGTGGAGTCCCGACAGGAAGATCAGGTTGCCGGGAGGAAGATGCGGGCTGCTTCGGCGGCGGGCTTTTGTGGGAGGCCAGCCGGGTGGAGGCGCGCGGCACGACCTTCCACGGAGGGCTCGACATATCCGCATCGAGTTGAGGCACCCGGCACGGAGTATCCGAAGGAAGACGTCCTCGGTCTCAGCGGTGGGCTGTACCGAGACCTCGGTCGCCCCGGGACGAAGGTCCGGAGTACCGGCACCTGCGGAAGCGCGAGGACTCGTGACGTCGGTCAGCATAGGATCAGGTTCAGGGCGGTCGATGTCCTGCGCTGGGCATCAAGGTGGAGAAGGGGCAGCCCGAGGTGGGCTAGGAGTTCGGGATCCCGGAGGACGGGAACCCGCGGACGGTGGAACGACGAGAGCCGCTCTATAATGAACATGTCAGAAAGGACCTCGAAGGAAATCAAAATAAGATAATTCAAGGCAAGAAAGTCATACCCGGAGGAAATGGTGGGAGGACCTCGTTTGCGCCGGGGAGGTTTGTCGCCCGGCTGCTTGGCGGTCTTGCTCCTCTTGGCGGCGGTACCCGACGCGCCGACTTGGCCGGTCTCGGAGCCAGCACGTTTGTGGGTCTCAGCCCGCTTTGTCGCAGCTGCGGGACCCGGAACCACTGGCATAGCGTATCGGAGAGGCAGGGCATCAATTATATCGAGAATTTGACAGTCGTCATCATCATCCTCGTTAGTATCAATTTGGATAGCCTCTTGAGTTGAAGGCTTACCCGGGGCGGCAGCACGGGCCAAAGGAATTGAGAGGTGGTCCTCGCCATCGGGATCCTCATCCGGCATCTGCTCCGGCACCCGGATGTCCTCCGCGTAATTGTCGTTGAAATGCATCGCGTCCTCCTCTATCTGGCGCTCGAACAACTACATCAGTAAATCAGAACATGACAACCATGTCGGTTTCCAGCAGAACTCGGGTAAAAGGGAAACTCGGCGGACGACAAGCAAAAGCACCTCCTTCAGTGGTTTCTTGCGGGTACCGGCGCACAGTCCCCACTTCCACTGCTCCGGCATCTTTGTTCGAGCAATGGCTCGAACGCGGCGCCAGACAGAACCTTTGTCCAGCGGGAAAATACTGGTCCGGGTAGGATCGTATACCCCACTCACATGGCATATCTTATGCACACAGGATTGGAGAGGGCAGATGCGGCGAATGATGAAGCAGCACAAGAGGTCATCCGGCGGCAAAGTGTTCACAAGGGCGCTAAGGACATCATGCATGCTCTCGACCTCCTCGGAATCCGGGAGTTTGTTCCAGAGCTCGAACTCGCGGGGAGGACCAACGACAAACTCGGGCAGGTTAATGAAGTCCGGTGCGTAGCAACCCGGAGAATCTCCCGAGACCTCCCGGTTCTTCACGTAGTAAAAGCTTCGCTGCCACTTCCGGCAGGATTCCAATCCTTGGACTTTGGGGAATCCGGAGTCGCTGCGAGGGATGATGGTCGCCGCCCCGCAGTCGACAAGGTCTTTGACTTTCTTGTCCGGGTTGGGGATGACTTGCCGGCGGAGGAGGAAGTATTTGGCCCAGAGATCCAAGAAGGGCCAGACGCTGAGATATCCTTCCGCATACGTAGCAAAGACGGAGAGCATCATGATCGCGTTGGCCGGGAGATGATGCGGTTGGAGGTCATAAGTGTCGAGGAAGTCGTGGAAGAAGGGGCTAGCCGGGAGCCCGAACCCACGCTCGAAGTGCGTGAGGAACACCACGTTCACCGGGTTGGGGTTCCGGCTGGACTTCATCACCCGGAAGTTGGCTTTCGACCTGCGGTGGGATCCGGTGTGTCCGGTATAGCCAGTCAAGATCCCCCTAATTGGTCTCAGAGCCATCCCAGCAGCCTCTGATACTTTCCTCACCCATCTCGGAGGGCCCGGAGGACATATCAGAGTTACTCTGCAGGCGGAGTGTCAGTTAGTCGAGTTAGTATGCCGGTAACGGAAGACCCCGGATTGGAAACTCCTAACAACAACCGGGTTCCTGATAAATGGATCTAGCGCAGCCGAACAAATAAAATATAATCAGTGCGAAAACTGCCGTGCAGCGTAGGAGGTTGGAATAGTACGGATGAAGGCTAGGCTAAGGAAAACACCGCCGTCCACGCCGCCCTACCACGGCAAAGCGCGTTCGCTGGCGGCAGCGTGGTGCATGGAGGCGATTGCTCACGGGCCGGCCCGTTGGATCATCACCGTAAACAACTTCGCCGGAGAAGATGAAAGAACTCACCGGAGAAGAAGGTGCCACAGATGTGCGGGAGTGTCGTGGACCGATGATGGAGGCGCACGGCTACGGCGGCGGGTCGCAACGGCGGTGCTTGGGCTTCGGGCGCTGCGGCGGCGGAGCGCTCGGGGCGGTGGCAAAAGAAGATGGAGGTTCGGGGAAGAAACATGAGTGACTGCTCCGGTACCGTATTTATGGCGAGATCCGGAGCGGTTTCCGACTTTCCCGCCCACGATCTCCCAAATCATGGGTGGGATTAGTTTGTGCCGAACACCACGTGGCGTCACCCGGAGCGCCCGATCCGGCCACACCGCTGGCCACAGGGCCCCAATGGTTAGACTTCGGATCGGCTGCGGCTCCCGGCGCGCGAACCCGAGCGGCGGTTTGCTAAGTCAAAAGCACTCGAGTGCTTCTCTGCCTTGACAAGACCTCGGGTGGGACCCTCCCACCAGAGAGGAATCTTCTCTGGCATAAAAGGTGAAGTGCATACCGGCACGACCCTATCCGGGTGAACTACTAAGGGTACTACCTCAATTGCACGAGCACGATCTCCCGGTGGAATAAATCTCCGGGTAGGGATGTCGGTGAAGGACATCTCGGTACCAAGACGGATCATTGATCCTGGCTTGCTTGGATGTTCTTTTTTCTTCTTAAAGCTGATCCCGCACATCGTCTTGGGTCGCTGCACATCACCAGCTTCGGGGACTAGTGTCGGGGGGCTGCCCCCCGGGTAGGGCAGATCCCGGTACAGCTCAGCAAGGTTGTAACAGTGTTTGACCTTTGGAGAAAGCAGGGAACACCCTTTGTTGCACCGAAGGGGCAACTTGACCTTTTGGAGGTGGTTGGGCCCAAAGTGTCTCTTGGGGGACGCAATGGTCATCCCTGGAGACTATAAATAGCCCTCCCCCGGGCCTTCAGGACGGTATAAGCCCAAGCGGATGGTTCCTCTAAGAACTAGCTTCTCGAAGATGTCTTTGGTAGCAACCCAAGACATCTTCGGGAGGCTAGGCCTAGAGTTGCTCATCCTAAGTGGTAGTCCGGGGCAAAGACGGAACTCGGGGGCAACCGGGAAGGATCTCGGATCCCACGGTATGTCACACGTAAGATCCCGGGTTGAGGAGTACTCGGATGAACCGGATATGATCCCCGGGTGAAGAAGAACCCGAAGGATCCGTATAGGCTACCCGGGTAAATACTAACCGGCGTATCTATCTCGGTACCGACAAGTTGTCTTATGTATGCAGGGAGGACGTATCATGTTAAGCAAGGAGGTAGCCGGCATGGGGGATGCTGGTGGGACTTCAACGGTCTGGTACAGGCTTTTCCGCCTGACACGGGGGGAAGTCACATTCCTCCTGGCACGGAAGCATGGTCACCTCCCGCCTGACACGGGAGCGTGTCAGCCGGTACGATAACGGTACGACAAGATCGGACATGCCTAGCCCGGCAATCCGGAACAGGCTACTCGGCATGGGCGAAGACATGTCTTGTATCTGACAGAGGGACAATGATGTTCCAGGACGGCGCCTGCGGTCCTTGCTGGAATGATGATGGCAGGGCTAGGACGGATAGCTCGGCGGCTAGGTCGCACTAGCTGGTGTCGACATAACCGTTAGGCCTATCCGGTGGTCCCATGCCGGATTAGGGTTTCCGGCCCTCCCGGCCGGAACTCTATAAAAGGCGCCATAACGGCTGAGGAGGAGAGAGACCAACTTGAGGGCCAAAACTATAGTGCCATTTACTCCTAGTGCATTTTCTCCATCCTCTCTCTAGTTTGTCTAGTTCATCTTGTTCTTCCTTGTTTCATCAAGAGAGCTCAAGGAGCATGTTGTAGATCTTGTACCACACCTATATATATTGAGAGGAAGGCAGGAGTAGGGGTGTTACCTCCCCACGAGGGCCCCGAACCTGGTTATATCGCGTGTGTGTTCTTCGCCTTCGTGCCTTTGTTTGACTTTGCTAGATCTTGTGGCGTGTTCTTCGGGCTAGATTTGAGTTCGTCGGTGATCTTATCGATTCCGGCATCCTCCACCGTGTGAGTTCTTCAACTCGCTAGCCCCCCCTGGATCCACCAGCGTCCATCGGCCCCACATTTTAGCCATCCTATGGCATCTGCCGTGATACCACCACGACACGTCCGATTTCCTCTACAAAGAATCTGCGGTCGTCCGATTTCCTCTAAAAGGAATCTGCAGGCAGACTCAGGGCGATCCACGAGAAGCTCATTCTGCGATCTGATTGGACGCGCGCGTAGGACAAGGGATGTACACCCGCTGACGAGTGGACCACGGTGGACCCAACTGGGATTTGGCTCGCCCACCCCCATTTGCCTCAATGACGCAAAATGAGTATTTTGGCACACCAAATGCGGATAGTCATGACCTTTCTCAAATCTAGCTTGGACTCGCTAAAAAATGTGTTCCAAATGACCTCGAAAGGTAGGGTAAACGGCCTCATTTCTAAGCAAAAATGGTGGACTCGCCAAAAAATGTGTTTCAAATGGGATCCAAAGGTAGGGTGGTGGACTCGCTGAAAAATGTGTTTCAAATGAGCTCGAAAGGTAGGGTAAACGGCCTGATTTGTAAGCAAAAATGGCCAACTCGCCGAAAAATGTGTTTCAAATGAGTTTGAAAGGTAGGGTGGTGGACTCGCTTAAAAATGTGTTCCAAATGAGCTCGAAAGGTGGGGTAAACCGCCTCATTTCTAAACAAAAATGGTTGACTCGCCGAAAATGTGTTTCAAATGAGCTCGAAAGGTAGGGTGGTGGACTCGCTAAAAAATGTGTTTCAAATGAGCTTGAAAGGTAGGGTAAACGGCCTCACTTCTAAGCAAAAATGGTGGAGTCGCCAAAAATGTGTTTTAAATGAGCTCGAGAGGTAGGGTGGTGGACTCGCTTAAAAATGTGTTTCAAATGAGCTTGAAAGGTAGGGTAAACGGCCTCATTTCTAAGCAAAAATGGTGGAGTCGCCGAAAAATGTGTTTCAAATGAGCTCCAAAGGTAGGGTGGTGGACTCGCTCAAAAATGTGTTTCAAATGAGCTCAAAAGGTAGGGTAAACGGCCTTTTCTGAGCAAAAATTGTGGACTCGCCGAAAAATGTGTTTCAAATGAGCTTCAAAGGTAGGGTGGTGGTCTAGCTAAAAAATGTGTTTCAAATGAGCTCCAAAGATAGGGTAAACGGCCCAATTTTTGAGCAAAAATGGTGGACTCGATTCAAAGATGACTTATAAACCGGGATGGAGGGAGTACTAGCTATAGCAGAACGAGCGACACGTTCTAGCGTGAAAATAAGAATCCGAAGCAAATCAATTTTTACGAGTCGTACGATGACAATATGAGACACATCTGTCTGAGAGCCTTCCAGTTCGTGCGCATTGAATACGTGCGCATTGAATACGTGCGCATTGAATACGTGCGCATTGAATACGTGCGTGGCATGTCGTAGTCAACCATATCGTCTTTGTAGCGTGCACGGATAGGCATGACCATTGAAATGATAGCTTTTGTTATTAGATGATTCTGCTTCGCTAGCCACTCCTCCCGCTCCTCTGGCTTCATCTCCTGCATGTCGTCCATATTTCCTCAGGCGAGTAGAGCTCCGAGTCCGGCATCGGCGAAGGCGTGCTCCACCACATTTTTGAGGGAGGGAGGGGAGAGAGAGGTAGAGAAAAATGGAGTTTCTACGGCGAGGGCGGCCCCCTTTTATTAGCCGCGACGGGGAGGGCGGGCAAACCCTAACGGACCCACGCTGACCACACGCGCCAACCCCACGTGCCGTCCCCACCAGTCAGACAAGTGCCACAGCCCCACCAGTCAGACTAGTGCCACAGCCCCACGAGTCATACTAGTGCCCGGCCCCACGCGCCGCCCCCAGGAAATCCCAACCGAGCTGACAAACGAGCCGAGCCGCGCCAGGCCGACCCACCAGTCAGGCCATGTGCGGGTCAAAGGAGGTTGACCAGAGGGAGACGAGCGTTTGGGCGATATGCAAACAAACCAAGGCACAAACCAGAGAAACAACGCGGGTATGGCACAGACCGATAAAACTCAGCGAACCATGGCACAAAACCAATTAACCCAATTATGAATGGCCCTTCCCATGGTGACGCGAGTTTGTGGACTTTCTTTTGTTTTAGTCGCAGCACTAAGTCGCCTACTATGAAAGCTCTTGGTCGGAGACGTCGACTATGATAGTTTCTTAGGTCTTGCTGGTAAACAGCTGTGCGAGCCAAAGCCGTGCCGTGTGCTTCGTCTTGTACATCCAAAGCATCTTCTTGTGATACTTTCGCTTCTTCCTCCTCGTAGGCTTCTATTCTTGGAGCACCAAACTTTATTTCTGGTGGCAGTACTGCTTCTGCTCCATAGACCATAAAGAATAGAGTGAATTTTGTCGATGCGTTCGGGGTTGTGCGAAGACTCCAAAGTACTGCTGGCAACTCCTCGACCCAGGCACCTGCAGACCTTTTGAATGGAACCAGTAGTCTTTTCTTGATGCCTGCACATACGAGCCCGTTTGCTTTTTTGACTTGTCCGTTAGACTGTGGATGCGCTACTGACGCGTTGTTGAGCGTAATATCCCACTCTTTACAAAAGGTCTGGAGTTCTTCCGGCGTGAAGTTTGTGCCATTGTCTGTGATTATGCTATTTGGACCCCCAAAGCGATAGACTATGGACTTTATGAATCTGACCGCTGTTGTTGCTGTCAAACTTGCGATTGGGATTGTTCGATGCATTTTGTGAATTTGTCGACTGCGACTAGCAGGTGTGTATGTCCTCCGGGTAGGGGTGAAAACGGAGCTGATACGGTCGAATAGTAGTGAAACCATGTCCGTGACCATATTTTTTTCGGATACGGAGTCGGAGCGGATAGTGTGCGGATACAAATACGGAATCGGATCATGTCGGTTACGAATATGGATCGAATATGGGGCGAATATGGTTCGGTTGCGGATAAACATTTTGTCGGATGACGTACTGAACATAGGATTAACATATATGAAATACTATCAACCAACTTATTTCAAATTAAATTTATATATTGTGACCAAGAATGTTGTAGTAACTCATACTTATCTTTTCAAGTGGCTACTTAAGTTTTACCTGTTATGGCCTAAGGGCGCCTCCAACAAATGTGATATACAAACATGGTAGTGCCTTGACAAGATTTGTGCGAAGTTATGTAATTACACAAGTTTCATCATGCCTAAAACTCGGTCACATGAGGTTCGAGCTATTATTTGCCGAATATTTCACCGGATAATCATCGGATATAACCGTAAAATATGGTATATCTTCGAATACGGACGGATATTAGTAAAACCACATCCTTTTCCGTATCCGTGGATTACTATTTGTATTCGTGACCGTATCCGTCAAATATCCGACCGAATCCGTATTTGCCTTCCGTGAGCCTCCAGTCGGTCAGTCGGTCGGAAATAATCCGCACCATTTTCACCCCTACCTCCGAGTGACGATTTTTTGAGTGGCCCTACCATATCGAGCCCCCATTGGGCGAACGGACATGTTAATGTTATGGTATTGAGTGTCGATGCTGGTGCATGGGGTTTTGTTGCAAATTTCTGGCACCCGATGCACCTTTTGACGATATCTTCCACGTCCTTGAGCGCAGTGGGCCATTAGAAACCTGCTCTGAAAGCTTTAGCTACCAGCGATCGACTGCCAGCATGATGTCCACAAGTTCCTGCATGAATGTCACGGAGTATAGTTTTGCCATCCTCAAAATCTACGAACCTTTGGAAAACGCCTGAAGCGCTTCGTTTGTAGAGTTCACTGTTGATAATGGTGAATGCCTTTGCCCTTCAAGTAATTCTTTTGTCTTCTGCTATATCGTATGGTAGCTCTTCTCGGAGCATATATGCTAGAATTGGTTCAGTACAGACTGGAGTCACATGATCGCCTTGGCATAAGAGGACTTCGACTGCTGGGTCCAGTGTGCTAGGTGTGTTACCTACCGTAGATTCTTTTGAATTTGCCGTTGATCGCTTTTTGTGGATAGATCTACGTGTGATGCGTTCCAGAGAGACACCTGGCGGGAGTTGTGCTTTAGTCGACCCAATGTTGGGTAGTATGTCTGCTTCCTCATTGCTTTCTCGTCCAATATGTCGTAACTCGCAACCGTCAAAGTCTTCTTCCAATGTGTTATATAAGTCGCGGTACACGATCATATTATCTACTATGGCATCGCAAGCCTTCATTGTTTGATGTACCACTAGGTTTGAGTCACCATATATCATTAGTCGAGTGCATCTCAAAGCCTTTGCCATTCGTATGCCATGTATTAGACCTTCGTATTCGGCCTCGTTATTGGATGGTGTCGGGAAATTCATTTGGAGTACGTACTTCAGCTTGTCCCCTTTTGGTGATATTAGTACTACCCCTGCTCCTGCCCCTTCGTTTTTCTTGGATCCATCGAAATACATTGTTCATGAATTGGATATGTCCGGTGTTTCTGGTAGTTGTGACTCGATCCACTCTGTTGTGAAATCTGTTAGCACTTGAGCTTTGATGGCTTTCGGGTGGTCATATGTTATTCCGAGTGGTCCCATCTCGATAAGCCACTTGGCGACTCGTCTTGTTGCGTCTGGATTGGTGAGTATGTCTCCAATTGCTGATTGGCTTATCACCGTTATTGGGTGCTCTGTGAAGTAGTGTCGTAGCTTTCTTGTTGTTATGAATACTGCGTAAGCTAGCTTCTGGAAGTGTGGGTATCTTTGCTTTGATAGGGATAACACTTCGCTGATGTAGTAGACTGGTCTTTGCATACTTTGAGTTTTTCCTTCTGACGAGGGTGTAACTCGGCAAATCCCAGGGTTGTTCACCCCGGGTTGATTGAGGGGGAGAGATATGAACGTTGGTGATCCCGACGGCTGACAAGCAAGGCGTTTACCCAGATTCAGGCTCCCGGAGGATAACACCCTACTTCCTGCTTGTCTAGTATTGATGGCGAGTAGTGGTTACAATGGCGAGATGATGATCTCGCTAGGGTTTGTGGTGGCGGCTATGAGCGTGTCCCCTGGACGAGCAACCCTCCTAGACTTTATATGTAGGCTAGGTCCCGGGTGAACGGTGCCTATGGCAGTTACAGATATGGTAAGAGTCGTATGACCTAACCGACTAGAACTAGGCCACACGATATCCCTATTGGGCCTTCCCTGGGCCTTTGTAGCCTTGGCGTGACCCAGGTAGCCTCATCGTGGGGTAGTCGAAGATTAGCCCCACGTCAGTAGCCCCCGAGTGCTTGGTCGAATCGTAGAGTCGGGCAGAGGACTCCTTCCTCCTGGGCACGCCACCTGGTTGCTTGCATTTGAGATTGGACTCGTTTTCTTTAGTCGAGAAGCCCGCTCCCGATGGGAGTAAGGTTTGCAGTCGACTTATTGAAGTCGTGGCTTTTGTGGAACTTGCTTCTGTTCAGCCTGCTGGCTTACCGTCAGTTGATTCAGCTTGTTGGGCTTACTTGGTCTTCTTGCCACCTGATCGCATGTTTCGGGTTCTTGGATCAGCATTGTGGCTTACTGATGTGATTTCAGCTATGAAGCTTACTACTCGAATCATTTATTCGAGTTCTCCCTCAGCTCTGCGTCTTACCTAGAGCATTTGCCTTGTTGACGTCAGCGATGACGCTTCGTAGCACGCCTCTGGGTCCGATGGGACGTGACGGAACGGGCCCCACTATCAGTGTTGACTGTAGTCAGTAGTTGCCCGCTTATCTCTGACTTGGGCGTGAAAATTTCGCGTCGTGATTATAGTGCCTTGATCCTCGTGCGTAGTGGACGGAGTGGGCGGCGACGGTTAGTCTCTCCGTCAGACACGTGGACGGCTGGATGGAGCAGCGGGGAACAGTTTCTTCGCGGACGGCCGAGATGGACTGCCTGCGCGGTATAAATATTGTACCGCGGCATGAAAACAGGTCATCTTCTCCAATTTCCGTTGCCTCCTTTTACTGCGCCATTCTTGCCCCCTTTCTAAGCTCTTGCTTTTTGTCCTTCCACCTTCAGTGAGCGCCTAGAGCGATGGGGAAGTCGAACGCTGTAACCAGCGCCGCCACCAAAGCGGGCGTGATGAAGAAGCCCGACGGCGACTGGCAGAAGTCGTCGGTCAAGAAGACCGACTTCGAGGTCCTGCGCGCGTAGGGCCTGCTGCCGCCGGCGGAACAGGCGACGGTACGCGCCCCTGGTAAGGAAGTTTATCCTGCTCCTCGCAAGGGGGAGCGCGTTTGCTTCGTGGACTTCCTTCAATGGTGCTTCGGGTTCCCTCTCCACGATTTTGTTCGTGGTCTTTTTGAAGGGGTTCTGGTGCAGAAAACAATAATTTTTCTAGCTATGAAACCCTAACTAGCCAGGATCTATCTATCTAGTACATGTGATGACGGTGGCGGAACGGGTTACATTACCTCCATGTAGACCGATAGCGGGGATTACGCTCCCGCACAAGCGTTGACGATGAAGTTGTGCGTAGCCGACCTCGAGGTCACGGAGAACTTGCCGCTATGACGAAGACGATGACGCCGGGGTGTCGATGATGACCTGCGTCGACGGGCGTCGGGCGGAAGATGGCGAGGCGCCGGCGGCAGGGGGAGGCGGCACAGCGGCTGGGCTGCAGGTGGGCGAGACGACCACCCAGGCTCCTCAAAAGAGTCGCCTCCGAGCACTCGTAAACATACAGAGCTTAACAACAACCCCCGTTCATTCAGATCCAGCTGAAATCGCAGGGGTAGAACTTATCTGGAATCCCGCAGGGCAACGGCGTCCGACGGTATAGCTTAGGTGGAGAGAGGGGGCAAAACGGGCGGAGAAGCAACTCGGCCGGCCTGCTATACAATTATTTGTATTTTCCAATGAATTAATCCAATTAATATGCCTTGCTATATAAAGGGGGGAGGGGGTGTGCAAACTCCCTAGCTCCCCCATGTGGGACTAAACAAAGGAGGAGGGGGGTGGCGCACCCACATGGGCTGGCCAAACCAGCCATGGGGCCCACCCCCTTTGTTTGTGCGGCTCCCCCTCTTGGGCCCTCTTAGGGCCCATGTACGTGGAAGGCCCCCTTTTCCTTTACTTAATTAATATTAAATTAATATAAAATATAATTAATTCATAATTAATATATTTAAATACTATTTAATATCCCGTGACTCCGAAACATTTTCCGGACCACCCGAACAACTTTCGGACATCTCTGGAACCATTCCAGACCTTCCTGGAACTCCTTCCGGACCACCGGAACTCTTTCCGGATCATTTCTCTCTCTCCAACAAAATCCTATATTATTCCAGAACCAATCTCTTGGTGTCGTTAAGACCTTAAGTTTGTTATGCTACGGTTCGAGAACACTCCAGACATGGTCGAGACACTCCGCTCACCAATGACCGTCAGGGATACCTGGATGTATATGACGGCCCCTGTGCATTCTACGAATATCGTCGTTGAACCATAAATATGATATTCATTCCCTTTGTTTCTGCGATACTACCTTGTCCGAGATATGATCGTACACATCCGATGTCTTTGTTGTATCTCGTTACCGACAAAGGTTATTAATTTGTCTGTGATATTACATCTCCATGGCCTAGTCATAAGCTGCGTAGCTATATAGATGTAATCTCACCGAGTGGGCCTAGAGTATCTTTCCATTACAAGAATGAACAAATCCCGCTCTTGATCCTTACGTCTCGATGCTCTTTCGGGATACCCAAGATGGACACCGTTATTGTCATGCTATATAAGACACAACGTTTGATGCTCTCAAAGCACCCCTACGAAGCATCAATAAGTGCGGTCTCACGGTCTAAGGAATAAGGTATCATATTCTATTTATTGCAAATGACAAACATCGTAATACGATCTTATTTTAATACTTTGCGTATGTCCATCACCTTATTCAACTAATAAGATGACCCCATTGTCAACCGACGTCATTGTCCTTGATCGGGAATCTCGATCAACTGTTGCCCAATGGACTATTTCATATAGAGGCTAACTAGGGACCTGGTTGTCTATGTATCACACGTGTATTAATAATTCTGATTAATACAGTTATAGCACAATACACAAACCTATTATAAACTTACGAGATTATGCAATAAATACTACTTATTTATTTGCGTCTAGAGCATATCTCCTTCAGTCTCCCACTTGCACTAGAGTAAAAATAAACTAGCTGCATTTTACTTCATCAAAATCTCTTATCAAATAAGCATCATTTGATAATGCTTGCTTGTGGAAGAGTGTTACTTGACAATCTGTACAATACATAATTGTACGTTATTTTGCGATTCATTGATATCAACTTGTTTGATATCACCATGTTATCCAATAACATATATGCAAATACCGCAACTAAGTGAGACTTCCGTTTCCCAGCGCTTACTCTGATTATGCTAACCAGACAAGTGACATGAAAACACACTCAGTCATACTAGAGCCCCTTGTAACAATTACAAACTCGCGATATCTACATACTTTCACACCTATGTAGAAAACTGGATAGACCAATATCAATCTAACAACTAATGCACTTCTACTTCCAGTAAATTCTAAATTTACTTTTATAACTGTTCTTTTCCTAAGAACATCAGTTATATTTCATCGAGCAGATAATATGGTTTCTGTATGATCTCTAATATTATATAATAGACCAACATGTCATACAACCATTACTACCTTGTATCATTACTCTTAATGATTAATTGGATTTCCAAGGACCACCCTTTTGATTCTATCCAGACTCCTCAGATATAATCCAAAACAACTCGACCAACTATTTAAAATTCCCGTTCTATTCGAAATAGACACTGACTTTCAAATAGTTTCACAACTTCATCCTTCTCATCTATTCTACTGGTACAATTTCACAATGTGTCATTTACACAAGATGAATTCGGCTCCCACTCAAATTATGTCTCCACATATTTGAGAACACGAGCTCCCACTCAAAAACATCTCATCCACATATTTGAGTTCCCAAGCTCCCACTCAAAAATATGTCCATTACATATTCCACCTGAGTAAACTAACTTTGACTTCCACTTAAAATCGACATTTTGGTCAAACCAAAATCATTGATCTCTTATCAATTCGAATTCAATACAAACTACAGTATTACATTAATACAAATCCCTCAGACTTCAAGCATGTCCACATAAATGTAGTCAACAAATTTGATCTTGTCCAAGACACATTTCTTGACAAAACATGCTTCCACGTCTTTCTTATAGTTTGATCTTGTCCAAAACATGCTTGTCAATTGAGAACTTCTGATAAACTTCCCTGTAGAGCCATGCCATCTCAGTGCAAAAGTACTTAGGATCATCAGACTCCACATTGTAGGATAGCTCACTTTGCCACTTGCGAAAACTGCCTTTGTTGAAGTCGTCAAGACGGAGTTCGAGCCTCTTCTTCTCGCTAGGCCCAGTGGGTTTCCTGAGTAGAGCTGCAGACTCAGCAGGTGTGCTATCTTCACTTGAGGAACCACTGGGAGGGCGTGAATGAACTGGTTTGCCTTTTCCACGAGTAGAGATTTGCTTGAAACGGCCTCGAGGGTTGGAACCTGCAAACACACAACAAAGATAGGATGGAAAGCATATGGGCTAAGCACTCATGTCCGAGAAGGAAAAAGGAACGTAGTAGAGAAGTTTTTGCAAACACAGTTTCTGTCCTTAGATGATTTGATTCTGAGTAGGCCGGAGATTTACGGGTCTGACTCGGAAATCTCCGGGCCGGAGATTTCCGAGTCAGACTCGGAGATTTCCGGTCTGCCCAAAATTTTGACAGATCTGAACAAAAACTATGAACGAAAAACAGAACTGTGCACGTGGAGTGTAGAGCATGCCAAGGGGAGCAATTCTACCAAAAGAAACAAGCAACAACCTCCTAAATCGGCTAGGTTAAACGAAAACTAGTTTCGTCCTAGATTTGAAAAACGAGGAGTTACCGGAAGACATCGCGGAAAGCGTGCCGACGAAAACGAAGCCCTCGAGGAGGGGAAGAAGATCCCCGAAGCACGCGAGAAACCTTCGAACGATCCACCCGCAGCAAGGAACGGAAGATTTGGAGATTTTCGGAGGAGAGAGAGGAATAGGGCACGGGGTGGATGAACTGGCCGAACCGGCCGGTCCACCCGTGCCCTTATATAGGCAGAAAAATTTGAACCAGAAATCTCCGGACTGAGGCTCGGAGATCTCCGGGTGCCGGAGATTTCTGGGGCTATTTCCGGATTCGGACTTAGCTCTAGAAAACTTTCGCACGCTCAGAGATTTCCGGACATCGGACCGGAGATTTCCGGCTCTAATTCCGATTCATCTTCGCCTGAGGTCAGTGCCAAAATTGAAAAGGACTTAGGTGCCAAAAATCGTAGGGGGCGGAGATTTCCGAGTCTCAGCTCGGAAATTTCCGGACACCGGAAATTTCCGGGATTATTTCCGGTCAATAATCATCACATGTCAGTGCTGATTTTTGAATGGACTTAGTCTCGAAATTCTCTGGTGGTCCGGAGATTTCCGAGTAAGGCTCGGAGATTTCCGTTCAAACCCGAAAACTCCAGGAACAAGAAACAAAAGGGGACATGAGTGGGGAAAAGCATGTTTAAAGATAGTGAAAGGCTTAGGATAGACATTCAAACTGAAAAAAGAAGACACACTCAAGTTGCAAGAATCGTAAAGCACAAGAGAAGACCAACCAAGAGTGTGTTTTCCCAAAAGAGCCAAAGACAATGCAAGTGAGAATCAAAAATAAAACCAAATAGAGTCCAAAAAAAGAGTGTTGGTGGCCGAGGCCACCGTGTATGAGTTGTAGCATGGTACCGCGAAGATATATCTTGGGTCCATAACTACATCTCAACATTGAAGCTCACAAATTATATTTAATTTGAAGTTTTAGCAATGATATGTCACTATATGCATATTAGGGGGAGGAAGAGTCCAATGTATTAGGAAAACACTCCCCCTAAGTCCATGCGTACCTCTAGGTCTAATAAAGCCTTAAACGTTGGAGTGAGTGTACGAAGTTCAAGCCAAGGCCGGAGAATCTATGATATTGAGCTCATTCCTCAAGTAGCAAAAACGGGCTTCATCAAGAGGCTTCGTGAAGATATCCGCCAATTGATCCCTTGTACCAACATATGATAGATCAATATCTCCTCGTGCCACGTGATCGCGGATGAAGTGATGACGAATCTCAATGTGCTTGGTCCTTGAATGTTGCACCGGATTGTATGCAATTTTGATGGCACTCTCATTATCACATAAAAGCAGCACTTTGTCCAAGAGGACACCGTAATCCTTTAAAGTTTGCCGCATCCAAAGAAGTTGAGTACATCCGCTTGCGGCAGCGACATACTCGGCCTCCGCCGTGGATAATGAGATGCAATTTTGTTTCTTCGAGGACCAACTCACCAAAGATCTTCCAAGAAATTGACACGTCCCGGATGTGGACTTCCTATCATCAATGTCGCCCGCCCAATCGGAGTCGGTGTATCCACAAAGAGACAAGGTGCCATCTTTGGGATACCACGACCCAAATCAAGGGGTATGAACCAAATATCTGAAGATTCTCTTCACGGCCATCAAATGACTTTCCTTAGGCGCGGCTTGATAACGAGCACACACTCCAACGCTTAAAACGATATCGGGCCTAGACGCACACAAATAAAGAAGAGACCCAATCATAGAACGATACTCCTTTTGGTCTACATCTTTACCGTCGGGGTTGAGTTGGAGGTGGCACTTGGTTTGCATAGGAGTAGTCACACCATTAAGTCCAAGCAATTTGAATTTCTTGATCATATCTTGAATGTACTTGGCTTGACATATGAAGGTCCCTTCCCTCAATTGCCTTATCTCAAAGCCAAGAAAGAACTTGAGTTCACCCATCATGGACATCTCGAACTTGTCGGTCATTAACTTGGAAAACTCATCATTGAACACACGGTTAGTAGAACCAAAGATAATGTCATCGACATATAGTTGACAAATGAAGAGTTCACCATTAACCTTTTTAGTGAAAATAGTGGGATCGATTACCCCAACCTCAAATCCACGGTCTACCAAGAACTCTCTCAAGTGCTCGTACCATTCACAGGGGGCTTGTTTAAGGCCATAGAGAGCTTTGTCCAAGACATAGACGTGGTGAGGATGGTTGGGGTTTTCAAAACCCGGGGGTTGTTTAACATACACAAGTTCTTGCAAGGGACCATTAAGAAAGGCGCTTTTTACGTCCATTTGCTGCAATTTGAAACCATGGTGAGAAGCATAAGCGATAAGAATGCATATCGATTCGAGTCTTGCAACCGGTGCAAAAGTTTCTCCAAAATCGATGCCTTCGACTTGAGAAAATCCTTGGGCCACCAACCGTGCCTTGTTCCTTACAACGATACCATGTTCATCTTGCTTGTTCTTGAAGATCCACTTAGTGCCAATAACGTTGCGGCAATCTTTAGGCTTCTCAACTAGGCGCCACACTTTGTTGCGCTCGAAGTTGTTAAGTTCTTCATGCATAGCTCCTAGCCAATCGGGATCTTCAAGAGCATCGAAAACTTTCTTGGGCTCGACCATGGAAATATGTGCTTGATGCTCACTAAAATGAGCTAATTGACTTCGTGTGGAGACCTTTGCTCGTATATCACCAATGACCTTGTAGAGAGATAATGCCCTAAGTTCCAAAGACTTAGCAAAGCGAGCTTGACGACGAGTTTCAATTGCCGCCCTTGTTGTGGGGACAATTTCTTGACCATCTTGATCATTTGGATCCTCGTCTTGACCTTCTAGAGGGCCTTGATCATCATGAGAAGTCTCTTCGTGTGGTGGAGAAGGATGATCTTGCCCTAGAGTAGAACTTGGAGAAGTGGAGTTGTCTTCAATAATCTTGGTGGAGGAGACATGATCTTTTTGTTGATGAAGTTCTTGTTGATGATCCTCTTGAGTTTCAACTTGAGAAGAAATAGTATGCTCTTGTTGAGTAAGATCTTGAGATTGTTCTTGAGGGGATTCATCATTTGCTATGGGTGAGCCACCTTGTGGTTCTTGTGATGGTGAGGTATCCTTGATGGGAGAACTTGCGTCTTCTTTAACAACTTCTTGATGGACTTCAATGGGGCGAAGAAAGCCCACCCTCATCTTCTTAATGGCATCAAAAGGTTGTTCATCACCTACATCACAAACACCAACTTGCTGCACTTGGGAGCCATTATTTTCATCGAATTCCACACTACAAGACTCTATGATAATCCGGGAGGATTTATCAAAGACTCTATAAGTGTGGAACTCGCTACCATATCCGACAAAAATTCCCTCAATAGATTTAGAGTGGAACTTACCCAACCGGACACCCTTGACGAGATAATAGCACTTACATCCAAACACTCGGAAGTAGCCAATGTTGGGTTTATTGCCGGTAAGGATCTCATATGGAGTCTTCTTCAAGCCCTTGCGGAAGTAGAGGCGATTTGATGAGTGACAAGCGGTGGAAATAGCCTCCGCCCAAAAGTTGTTGGGAGACTTGAACTCCGCCAACATAGATATCTCCATATCAATGAGAGTCCGGTTCTTTCTTTCGGCAACGCCATTTTGTTGAGGAGTGTAAGCAGCGGAATATTGATGACGAATGCCTTCTTCACTAAGAAAGTCGTTAAGAGTGTAGTTCTTGAATTCCGACCCATTGTCACTTCGAACAACCAATATGGGAAGGTCATGTTGGCGTTGAACTTCCTTTGAGAAGTCGATGAAGACTTGTTGAGTTTCATCCTTGGTCTTGAAGAAATAGACACATGTATACCTTGAGTAGTCATCAACAATCACGAGACAATATTTCTTGCCACCAAGACTTATCTCCGGAATTGGTCCAAATAGATCAACATGAAGTAGCTCCAAAATCCGGGAAGAAGATATGATGGTCTTGCTAGGATGAGGAATATCATGCATCTTGCCTTCCACACAAGCTCTACAAATTCGATCCCTTGAAAAGAAAACATGATCTTTTAGTCCAAGGATGTGGCCACCCTTGTGGAGACTTTGCAAAGTACGCATGTTTACATGGGCTAATCGGCGATGCCAAAGCCAACCCACGTCGGCTTTTCCGAAGAGACACATGGCTTGAGAAGTGGTGGCTCCGGAGAAGTCCACCACATAGAGCTCATGCTTCACGTATCCCACGAAATCCACTCTTAGCGACTTACTCCACAAGAGGACCACAATGTCCTTATCAAAGAAGGGAGAGATCCCCATCTTTGATAAGGCACGAACCGATAACAAATTATAGCCAAGAGATTCAACAAGCATAACATTGACTAGAGTAATGTCGGGGGCAACTACCACTTTGTCAAGCCCAGTTACCTTAGACCTTGATAAGTCACCAAACGTCACGGTTACTTGATCTTCATTAGATTTCAACTCCGTGACGAGTTCTTTGCTCCCGGTCATATGACTTGTACATCCACTATCAATTATCCATTTTGAACCACCGGGAGCAAGATCCTACAAGAGATCACTTCTTGCATTTACCAACCCATTGCTTCCCAATGGGCGCTTTATGGTTAGCGACAAGAGACTTAGGAACCCAAATAGCATATGAAATAAAACCATAGTAGGGTCCAATGCAACGAGCACAAACATTCCCATAATAATCGACATATAAAGCATAGTTAGGGTTGTTGTCCCCGGCGGGATCTTTACGAGTAGGCTTGCCCCTTGTGACATTCCTACTCGCAAGACCTTCCTTGGATTGAATGGAGTCGGCCTTCTTGGCTTGGATGGGGTTGACGCTCTTGGGAATACCCTTCTTGGCATTCATCTTCATGGGAGGCACATATCCAAGACCTTCCTTTCCTTATCGAGTGTGAGGCTCCACGATGGGAGTCTCAACAACTTGTTTACCCTTGAGAAGGATGATCTTGGATGTGGAGGCCTTAGTCATCTCACTCTTCAACCTAGCATTCTCCTTCACAAGATTAGCATTATCACACGAACACTTAGAGGTAGAAATGTTAAGAGAATCAAGGTTAGTTAGCCGAGTTTGGAGTTGAGCATACGACTCCTTTAGAAGAGCATGTTCACTCTCCAAAGCCTTGTGAGCTATGACGAGCTTCTCCATGTCCTCAATGAGTCTAACATGCCCAACCGCAAATTTGGCTTTATCTTGTTGAGCCACCTTGAATTTAGCAAAGTACATATCACGATCCTTAATGAGCTTAGCATGTGAGGAATTATGAGTTTCCTCAATAGTTTCAAGTTGCTCCTCAAGACGAGCATGAGACTCTTCAACCTCCTCAAGAGAGGATTTCAAGTAAGATAGAGAAATAGCGCCTTCTCTTTTTATCTTACCCTTCTCTTTATTGAGATGCTCTAGCACACCAATCCGAGCCATGAGGGCACCAACATGTTTTTTGCTATCACCTTGCAAGTTACTGATAAAAGAGTCAAATGCCACAAGCTCTTGCTTGATTTGAAGGCTAGAGGCATCATCAAGTTCATTCATTTCATTCATGATAGAGGAAGAGGATGAAGGTACCTCCGATGCCTTTGCCATAAGACACCTTGAGCTCTTGGTGATGGAGTTCTCATTTGGCGATGTGAATAGTGATGATGAAGAGCTTGTCGTAGTTGAAGGAGTTCTTGTTCTTGATGGAGAAACGGTAGTTGTTGATGTGGTGGCAAGGAGCCGCCACTTCATTTGGCGTTTCTTCCTCCGATTCTTCATCATCAGTAGGATACTCCTCTTGAGTCAACAACACGATGTGAGGCTTCTTGTTAAATGGCCTCTTCTTTCCATAGGCCTTCTTGGGAGGCATCTTGGTTTTGTCCTTGAGCACTAGAAGTCCATCATGCTCTTCTCTTTTCTCATAAGGTCACTCGGCAATGAAATGGAACTTGTCTTGACAATTGTAACATGTCCTTGACTTGGAGGGTGTGACCCTATCAGCTTGAGGTGCACTCTTGTCAAAACGCATCTTGCCTCTTGAGGGGTTGTTCCAAAATGTGCGAGCCGCAAGAGCGAGATGATCATTGTAAGCAATCTTGAGTGCTTCTTCGGACATGGCGGCAAAGCTTCCAAGATCATCATCATCGTTGTCTTCCTCAACGGTAGCCTTCAAGGCAAGGTTGGTTGTGCCTCTTTGCATTCCAAGAGCCCTTGCCCTTGCGTCTTGAGCATTCTTAGTGGCTACCTTATAAGCGCTCATCTCTTGCATAACCTCATTAGACGTCATGAGATGGTAGTTGTGTCGTCCTTGGAGACTCTTGACATCGGTTGGCTCACATGCCATCATAGAACTAACATACTTCCTCTTGATCCAAGCATCATCAATATGAGAGGCACCAACTTCCCGAAAGCTTGTGGCTATTGTCACCAATCTTCTATACATCATCTCATGATCTTCACCATCAAGCTTGAAGAAGCCTTCGGCTTCATTTCTCAAGGAGTCATAGCGGTTCCTCCTCATGCTATCATTTCCAACGAACAACTCGGATAGAGCATCCCATGTATCCTTGGCGGTGGTGAGGTGTTGGATGAGAGACATGTCCTTGTTCCCAGCCGCTTTTTGGATCATGTAGAGAGCTGTGGCATCAAGTAGAGCCTCCACCACTTCTCTTCTTGTTAAGTTGGTCGGATCATGCGGCTTGTATCCAACTTGAATGATGCGCCACAACGCGATTGAAGAGCTGCACACATGAGACTTCATCACATATTGCCATTGAGAGAATGTATAATCTTTAAGCAATGGGAGATCACCGCTATGAGAAACTTGCTGATGAGGAATAATGGGATCGGGGGTATGGTATTGGGATGGGGGAGGAGTGGCGTTGTAGGCTTTAGGCACTTCATCTTGGGAAGATGAAGTGTTTTGATGGTTTGAGGAACTAGTAGCATCACCCTTCCCATCCAAAGGCAATTGCTTTCCCTTCAACAATTCGGGGTCCACATCTTGAGTAATGCCCGGAAGCACCGGAGACTTTGAGGGCAAAGCAAGAGAGGTTTCCTTAGATGTCTTGAGAGACTCAAGCATATCATGAAACTTCTTGAACTCGGTTTGTATGGACGATGTCAACTTTGTTTCCAAAGAGTTGATATCGTCCATAGTGGCACCTTTCTCTTGCATTGCCGCCAAAGTCGCGGCGTCCGCTTCGGAACCCTCTTTCGGGTCAACTTGCATTGTCCAAGGTTGGTCTCAAGCGGTGAAGCTTTTAAGAGACAACCAGGCTCTGATACCAATTGAACGACAGTTGACCACCTAGAGGGGGGTGGGGGTGAATAGGTGGTGACCAATTTTTATGTGTTTTTCAGTTTTTAGGCTAGCGGAAAGTAAGTTGTCTAAATGTGCAACTAGGTGATACAAGTGAAAGACAACAAGGAAACTAAGCAAGAACGGAATGCAGTAAAGGAGAGTGGAGCAAGACAACCATAGGAACTCGAAGACACCGATTTTATCCCGAGTTCCACCACAAAGGTGTACGTCTCGTTGGAGGGGTGTGAGCTACCACAAAGGTTTGCTCAACGCCACAAAGGCCTCACCCTATTCTCCTGTGAATTCGACCACAAAGGTGCGAATCCACTCTTCCACTAAGGACTCCTTTAAGGGCGGAGAAGATCCCGTACAAACACGTGAAGCACACACCCACAACTGAATTGGGGGCTCCCACAATGACCACAACAGGTCAAATCCACAAAGGAATCCACAAAGGATCAAGAACACACAAAGATGAACCTAGCTATCCACAAAGGAACCCTAGATTCGTTGCCGCTCAAGAAATAGAGGGGGGAAATCAAATCGCTTCGGTGGAGTTGTAGATCGGTGGCTTCTTCCTCAGATCCCCAAGTATCAACGGATTTGAGTGGCTAGATTGGGAGATCCGGAAGAAACGAGCTTCAGCACCAATGGAGGAGTGAGAAAATCTGGAAGCTTGGTCTGCTGGAGGTAGGTGGAGGGGTATTTATACCCCTACCAAAATCTGCCCGTTGTACATCCCGGAAATCTCCGGGTTGAGGACCGGAGATCTCCGGACTCCGGAAATTTCCGGTAGAAATTCCGGTAGAACTTGACTCTGGATCAGTACTGATTTAGCTTCTTGACTTGGTTGAATTTCCTCTGCTAGTCGGAGATCTCCGGACTGGGGCTCGGAAATCTCCGAGCGCCGGAAATCTCCGGGAACATTTCCGGCTCAGCTTGAGCTGGAGTCAGTACGCAAATGAGTTCCGGACTTGGTTGAATTTCCTCTGCCACTCGGAGATCTCCGGACTGGGTCTCGGAAATCTCCGAGAGCATTTCCGGCTCAGCCTGAGTTGGAGTCAGTACGCATTCTGATTTGAGACTTAGCGAAAAACTTGATTGGCTCGGAGATCTCCGGTCTGGGGACCGGAAGTCTCCGAACCCCGGAAATCTCCTGACTGAAATCCTGAAGAAAGACCAAGTGAAGTAGAAATGAAACTTAGGCCAAGTAAGTGTTCCTCTTTATCAAACGACCTGTAAAAGAACCTGCAAGCTTCATCACAAACATTAGAATACCTTTTGTGTTGTCATTAGTCACCAAAATCTGGGAGTGCATAGAATGCACTTTCATATACCCGTAGCGTCGAAGCACTCTTCTTTGATGGAATCAACTTTTAGAGATTTGAACTTGTTCACGAACATGAAGAAGCTCATCGTGTATCTATAGAATATTCACGCACATGCTATTCACAGCTAGGAGGCAAAGCGCAATCTCTATTGCACTGGAGTTCGCTATCTAGAAATCGTAGATATTCGTAAGCCTGAATTAGATGTCATACAACTTCTTCAATTGAGTCTCCAGACAGGTATGCTCCCCATGTGAATGGTCCGGAACTTTCTAAGCTGTCTGAACTGCTCAAGACTCAATTCGTCTTTGAAGTGACCTTTGATTGCATCAATCACGACATATGGCTCCATGTGTTGAAACAACTTTCAACTCTGGTGCTTGGCATACGCTCATGACGACCTTCACTTCCATGAAAATATCATGATGCTTACGGAACTCATCATCGTCCTCCTTGCTTGCAGAATCATCTGGTCTAACTCCTAACTAATGTTCTAGGACATATAGAATGTTTGTTGTGTTTGGAGAATGTTTCTAAAACCAATGTACCAGCTGATGAAGTTGGACCCGTCGGCTTCTAAGGTAGAATCCGGGCTCTTGAGGAAGTAACCGAAGTGTAGTTCCGTAGTCTCAAGATGTGATCGCAAAAGAGGTAAGGTAAAGTTTTTAATATATGTGAGTTTTAGTTTATAATCATATTATCAAACAAAACCCCACCAAAATTATTATCCCTAAAATAATAATGGCGATTACACGACCCTCATCCACCATACTACCCCCGATCATCACGGCCGGTAGCACAGCTTCAAAGGTGGACATAAAATTTCGATCGCAACAACTCTGTGACTCATGCTCGATCTTTCGATCTTCCCGTGTTCCGAGGCCATATCTGCATATGCTAGGCTCGCCAATCAAACCTCGAAGACCCTGCGCGTGCAACATGTCTTACACCCACTGTATGCGAACGACGATATGTCTGACACACGATCATCACGGCATGCGTCATAACGTAGAACTTTCTTGGTGGTGCGCAACGAGGGAGAACACAATTTTGGTATTTGTTAGGGATCATCCTATTCATGATGCTACCGTTGTATATATAGCATATAATCAATCAAATAGGATGCACACACAACAGCACACAATAATGATGCAATGAAGTGCGATGTGACATGGTCGATGCGCCTGGACCTTCATGGCGCCATGTGCCTGGCCCCCGGCGCCCCGGCATAGCTCAGAGTCTACGGAGCCCTCCATTGCCTTCTACGGTATGAGTAATATCAAACTTACCGTAACCATGTCACATAAAATAACGCCTCTGCAAAACAAAGTTAGACGCCTCTAGCTTTATATAGTTTTGCAAGTTTTACGTGGCATATAGGCTTATTCATAAGAGAATCGCTTCCCTACCTATGAACTTTGTACCACAACGTCTATCGTATAATTGCATGTTTAACCATCCCTTTCGGGCCCTCCATTGAAAATGCTTTGCCGACTAGAGAGAGAGAAACAGACACCCGCCAGCCACAGATACGGTGCAAGCCGTATGTCAGTAGTGGAACCAGTCTCGCGTAAGCGTACGCGTAAAGTCGGTCCGGGCCGCTTCATCAACTCAATACCGAAGGCATCGCAAGTGCATGCTAGAGGGTAGCAAATATAAGAAAAACGTCCTCATTCAACATGAGTTCTAACCGTACCAGCAGTACTACGCATAGATCGGCTCTGATACCACTGAAGGGGTTCCGGTGCACAAAACAATAATTTTTCTAGCGTGTGAAACCCTAACTAGCCAGGATCTATCTATTTATTACCTCCATGTAGACCGATAGCGGGGATTACGCTCCCGCACAAGCGTTGACGATGAAGTCGTGCGTAGCCGACCTCGAGGTCGTGGAGAACTTGCCACGATGACTTAGACGATGACGTCGGGGTGTCGACGATGACCTGCGTCGACGGGTGTCGGGCGGAAGATGGCAAGGCGCCGGCGGCTGGGGGAGGAGGCGCAGCGGCTGGGCTGCAGGTGGGCGAGACGACGTCGCCCAGGTTTCTCAAAAGAGTCGCCTCCGAGCACTCACAAACATACGAAGCTTAACAACAACCCCCGTTCATTCAGATCCAGCTGAAATCGCAGGGGTAGAACTTATCTGGAATCCCGCAGGGCAACGGCGCCCGGCGGTATAGCTTAGGTGGAGAGAGGGGGAAAACGGGCGGAGAAGCAACTCGGCCGGCCTGCTATACAATTAATTGTATTTTCCAATGAATTAATCCAATTAATATGCCTTGCTATATAAAGGGGGGAGGGGGGTGTGCAAACTCCCTAGCTCCCCCATGTGGGACTAAACAAAGGAGGAGGGGGGTGGCGCACCCACATGGGCTGGCCGAACCAGCCATGGGGCCCACCCCCTTTGTTGGTGCGGCTCCCCCTCTTGGGCCCTCTTAGGGCCCATGTGAAAGAGCATTTTCCCTCATGTGTGGTTTTGGTAATTGAATGACAATCTCTATGGACTAATGTTTGCATTGAGATATCATTATAGATCATGTCCATGGAATTGTGGAGTTCATGTGTTGGACTCTTGAAGCTTATGTGTTGAGTGGAGCATATTGCAAGTATGTCTTCAAGGATTCAAGACATCATATTTGTGAAGAAATGTTGGAAGATACAAGGTTGATCAACACACAAAGCTACAAGATGTACCAAGAGCGATCATGTATCTCTTGGGATGGTAAACACTTGTCCGCATAGCTTTGTGAACTAACCCATGATATATGTGTGTGTGGTATCTTTATATGAGGTTAGGTATCTTCCCATGGGCTTGCATCAAATGAAGATTTCATATAGCTCATGGAGGATGGCGCCATGTGGTGATCGTCATCAAGGTGAGATGTGCAAGACCAAGACCAAGACCAAGAGAAGTTTCTTGAAGAGATCCTATACTTGGTGCTTGCAATGGATACATGAAGATGAAGCTAAGCGAGACTCTCCCATTGTGAGCATGGGGGAGTATTTGGAGAAGTCTTCATCAAGCATGTGCTTGGACGCGCAATCAAGAAAGATGAACCACTTGAAGAGATCAAGATAATCTTCATCCAACTCAAGTGGAATGCTCAAGGCAAAGGTATGATCTTGATAGGGCTATAGGATAGATAGGCGTACTATCAAGAGGGTCTCTCAAGTTAGTAACTTGATCGCATCGTTGTGGAGAGCTCAAACCTTTACATACTTGGCATATCATATTTCTTGGTTCTAATTTGGCTTTTATGTTGGTGAGGAGTTAGAGCTTGGTTCATCTCCATGTCAAGCTCTTGTTCATCGAAATCGGTTTTACTTTGGACAACTTGTTGCATTTTCGGTGGCGGAAATATTGCCGGTTCTACCGTGAGGAAAATCCCACACCTTGCCATGTGTGGTGATTTTACTCTATTTATGGGATGCAATATTTCCAACAAAATTGGTCTCACCTCATTTGGAGTTCATTTGCAAAAGTTATAGCAGTTTTCGTTTTGGTGTTTTGCTGATTCGGATTATTGGGGCCGGATATTCCGCCGTACCGGAATTTCCGGTTCCCCAGCTCATCCAAGAAAACGGCTAAGGAAAGGAGAAAAAGGGTTCTGACTCCAGTCGGAAATTGTGCTCGGAAATTTCCGTCTACCGGAATTTCCGAGTGCCCCCAGAAAAGTCCTCCAGAAATGGCTAAGGAAAAGTTTGGTTTTGGTTCTGACTCCAGCCGGAATTTCAGCTCGGAAATTTCATGGACTCGGAATTTCCGGGTGACCGGAATTTCCGAGTCTCACTTATACCGGAATTTCCGAGTGTCGAAACAGCCAACGGCTATATTTCCTGGAGGGGTATAAATACCCCTCCCCTTCTTCTTCCCCAGAAAATCCAAGGCAGCACGACTTTCCCCTCTCTCCTACTCCATTGTTGACCTTGGAAAGCTCACTTCCCTCTCAATCCCTCCATTGAATCTTCCATATTCTTTAGGGAAAGTTGAGAGGAGATCTAGATCTACAATCCTACCAATCAATCTCTCCTCTAAGTGAGGGGAACTTAGTGGATCTAGTTCTTGGAGTTCCTTTGTGGTTCTTCTTCTTTGTTCTTCCTCTCTTCTCCCCCCATAAGCATTAGTTGCTTTTGGTGGGATTTGGGAGTGAAGGATTTGACTCATTTGTGGTTTCCTTTGTTCTTCATCTCTTATTCCCCCATAAACATTTGTTGTTGTGTTGGAATTTGAGAGTGAAGGACTTGAGCACTTCGTGTGCTCTTGCCATTGCATTTGCATCGGTTTGAGCCCTCCATGAGGATTCGTGGTGGTGATACTTGTGAGCTTATTACTCTTGGGTCTTTGGACCCTAGACGCCTTTTGTGGCCGGCCTTTTGTGGTCAAGACCTTTTGTGGTCAAGACCTTTTGTGGTCACTTGAGAGCCCCCAATTAAGTTGTGGGTGTGTGCCTCAAGACTTGGGAGCCCCCAATTAAGTTGTGGGTGTGTCCCTCAAGAGTTGTACGGGATTCGATCTCCGCCCGAAAGGAGATCAATAGTGGAAGGTGAACTCGAACCTTTTGTGGTTGAGTTCATCAGGAGAAGAAGGTGAGCCTTTGTGGCGTTGCGGCTAACCTGTTGTGGTTGCGCACACCTCTCCAAACGAGACGTACACCTTTGGGTGGAACTCGGGAATACATCCTCGTCTCCCCGTGCCTCGGTTATTTCTATACCCGAGCTCTTTACTTATGCACTTTACATTGTGATAGCCTTCGTGCTTGAAGTCATATATCTTCCTATCATCTTGTTACTTGTATTGCTTAGCTTAAGTTGTTGGTGCACATAGGTGAGCCTAGTTTATATATCTAGGTTGTATGCTTGTTAAAGTAAACCTCTAGTTTTATTCCGCCTTTATCAAGCATACCGGAATTTCCGGGTCACTCTTGGACCGGATATTCCGGCTCCTCGGAATTTCCGGGTCATTCTTGGACCGGATATTCCGGCTCCTCGGAAAAAGTTTTAAATCGCCTATTCACCCCCCCCCCCCCCCCCCCCCCCCTCTAGGCGACGTCTATTCGTTCACCATGTAGGTGGGAGGCCCCCTTTTTCCTTTATTTAATTAATATTAAATTAATAT
Organism: Poa annua; assembly: GCA_026929855.1. Taxonomy (NCBI): domain Eukaryota; kingdom Viridiplantae; phylum Streptophyta; class Magnoliopsida; order Poales; family Poaceae; genus Poa; species Poa annua. The sequence goes on along the minus strand of CM049428.1, from coordinate 25,702,418 downwards.
AAAATATAATTAATTAATAATTAATATATTTAAATACTATTTAATATCCCGTGACTCCGAAACATTTTCCAGACCACCCAAACAACTTTCGGACATCCCTGGAACCATTCCAGACCTTCCCGGAACTCCTTCCGGACCACCAGAACTCTTTCCAGATCATTTCTCTCTCTCCAACAAAATCCTATATTATTCCAGAACCTATCTCCTGGTGTTGTTAAGACCTTAAGTTTGTTACGCTACGGTTCGAGAACACTCCAGACATGGTCGAGACAATCCGCTCACCAATGACCGTCAGGGATACCTGGATGTATATGACGGCCCCTGTGCATTCTACGAATATCGTCGTTGAACCATAAATATGATATTCATTCCCTTTGTTTCTAGGATACTACCTTGTCCGAGATATGATCATAGACATCCGACGTCTTTGTTGTATCTCGTTACCGACAAAGGTTATTAACTCGTCTGTGATATTACATCTCCATGGCCTAGTCATAAGCTGTGCAGCTATATAGATGTAATCTCACCGAGTGGGCCTAGAGTATCTTTCCATTACAAGAATGAACAAATCCCGCTCTTGATCCTTACGTCTCGATGCTCTTTCGGGATACCCAAGATGGACACCGTTATTTTCATGCTATATAAGACACAACGTTTGATGCTCTCAAAGCACCCCTACGAAGCATCAATAAGTACGGTCTCACGGTCTAAGGAATAAGCTATCATATTCTATTTATTGCAAATGACAAACATCGTAATAAGATCTTATTGCAATACTTTGCGAATGTCCATCACCTTATTCAACTAATAAGATGACCCCATTGTCAACCGACGTCATTGTCCTTGATCGGCAATCTTGATCAACTGATGCCCAATGGACTATTTCATATAGAGGCTAACTAGGGACCTGGTTGTCTATGTATCACACGTGTATTAATAATTCCGATTAATACAGTTATAGCACAATACACAAACCTATTATAAACTTACGAGATAATGCAATAAATACTACTTATTTATTTGCCTCTAGGGCATATCTCCTTCACTTTTGTATGCCTATGGGGTTCAGATCCACGATCTGACCCCCAATGGCGTCTTGAGCATCGCGAGCTTTATCGTGCTCTGCGAGTGCTTTATGGGGATTGCTCCCCACTGGGCTTTGTGGAAGTCGCTCTTCCTTGCAAGAAAGAATGTGGGGAAGAGCGGGTTGACATACCCGGTTGGCGGCTTCGGCATCCAAGTGCGCGGTGATACTGCGTACTTCCATATGAAGAAGTCGGACTCCATCCAAGGGTGGCGGAAACGGTGGTTCTACGTCCGGTGCGACCAGGAGGGGCTGTCTGACTTCAACCGCGAACGCGAGTTGCGGAAGACACACGCGTGGGCGCACCCGCTCGCGGAGGAGGAGAAGGAGGTTGTTAAGCCACTGCTGAGCCTTCTCCGCAATCTGCTGAAGACTTTGGGGCGTGAGTCGGGCGGCGTCCACCTTATGGACACCTTCTTCAGGCTCCGAGTCCAGCCACTTCGCGCTCGTCCCCACCCGATGTGGGCAGCTGAGGGCGCTGGCGACCCGCAGCTTGACGACGAGGAGGTGGAGTTCAAGGTGAGGAGCATCACTAGTCTCCGAGCCGCAGACCCCTGCAACGTCAAGTGTCCCGTCGCCGCGTATGGAGCAACGAACCCTGTTCCTGAGGTAAGCTTCTACCTTTTTTTTTCTTTTCCTTGTTTAATTTCTTGATCCTCTACTTATTGATTCGTCTGTCTTTGTTGGTTGCAGGGTCGTTCTTTCCTTGTCAGCCTTCCTCCGCTCTTAGAGAACGGGGCTCATGACGAGGCAACGTTTGTGGAGGAGGAGGGTGATGATGAGGACATTCCTCCCGCCGTCTCCCCGAGTGAAGAGGTGGAGGATGATGAGGAAGAAGAGGAGTCGGCGCGGAAGAAGCAAAAGCGGTGAAGTGGCGACTCTGCGACTGCTTCGTCCCCTACGAAGGATGCGGCTGCTGACTTGGAGGAGGGCGGCATGTCATCTTCGGGTGCAAGGTCCCGGGGCGACTGGGATGAACCCTTGGCTGCACCTCCGGTCAGTTCTGCACCGCCTCTCCGGTTCGCCAGGATGCCCTCCGTCTCCTTGGGAAGCGACGATGGCGTCGGAGCCACCAGGTTAGTCATGTTGATTCTGTTCTTGTGTCGAGTTATCTTTCTGAATGTCGGGTTCCGTGTTTTGAATTTTCTTGCGTCGCTTGGCAGTTACCGTTATGGTGGCACCGGCTCCCCTCCGCACGAAGTCGAGCATACGTTTGCTCCTTCAGCCGAGCTGACTGTGCGGGTGGCCGATGAACCTGCGCGAGTTGGTGGTTCCATGGCGCCGAGTGATGCTGCCGCGGCGACTTCAGCGGATGCTGATCTCCTGGACCATGTAAGTATTCTTTGACTTGTTCTTCCGTAGTTTCATCGGGTGCGCGAACAGCACTCCCGATGGGAGTAGCCCTTGAAGGTGTGGGCGACTAAGATAGTCGTCCGCAACTTTATATATGCTTGTTTGTTTGCAGCCATACTACCGCCAGCAGCTTGAGGCAGCCGCTGCCTTCGTTTGTCTGGAGAAGGAGAGGGACCAGTTGCGCGCCTCTCTAGACCAGGCCACAAGTCGAGCTGCGGAGCTGGAGTAGAAGCTTCAGGCTCAGGCCGAGCTGGAGAAGGCGTTGCGCAACCGCCTGCTCGCACTCGCCGGTGTCCTCGGAGGTGAGTCTTTCGGCTTGGTGCCTACTTTTGTCCTTGGTTGATTTGCCTTGGGTTCACTTCTGATCTTTGTTCAGAGAAATGTGGAGGCGCTCCTCCGGAAGGCTCGTCCAGCAACGACGTCGACTTGGCAACTGCGGTCGGGTTCCTCGACCGCGTCTACGCGTATGCCTCCACGGCGCTGCAGCAGTAGTCAACGGCACTGCAGAAGTCTACCGGGGCGTTGACGACTGTGCACCAGAGTATCTTCCCCAGCGTGCCGCCACCAACTGTCGTGGACGCACTCGCGGCGCCTTTTGCAGGCGATGCGACCACCATTGCGGACTTCACTCGGTCGCAGACGATACGCGGCTCCGAGCTTAATTTCCAGCTTCTCCTTGGCCATCAAGTCGCGGGCGACTTCGAGAAAGTTGTCAACGGCTTCCCTCGAAGGTCTGACGGCAAGACCGTGTCTCTTAGCGGGGTGAAGGCGCAGGCGAGTCAGCTGGCTGCGAAGCTTGTTGCCACCTTCGAGAGGGGGATTGCCAAGGCGACTGAAGCGACTGGTGCTCGGAGGAGTCGCTCCCGGTCGGAGTCTGTAGCGTAGGAGTATTGTGGGTAGGACATAGTGGTCTGCTTTTGAGCTTTTGATCTATAATGAATTATATTTTGCGGGTCTTCTGGCCTTGAATCATGTTTAGTGCTGGAGTTTTTGGATTCTTTCCCTTCGAGTTTGGCTTGAGTGAGAAATCGCCTTTATTTTTCCTGCTTTGACACTGTCGATTCTTGGCAGGCTGACACGGGCGTTTCCACTCTGGTTGCTACGACAGCTGGCGCGGGTGATGAAGAAGGTCCTCCTTCGACTGATTCTGCTCTCCGCCGTCGTCGAACAACTTCGGCTCCTGGGTGAAGCGTGAACGACCAACGGTTGATCACCTATATGAGGAACAAGGTGATCGAACTCGAGGCGAAGCTGAAAATTGCCGAGTTGGAGCTGGAGCGCTCCAAGTCGCGCCCTGTTGCAGAGTTCTCCCAACGCGAAGAATTTCTGCTTGGCGAGATTGATCTGATCAGTCGACAGCTGCAAGGTAGGTAGCATTTTGTTTTTGACTTCCTCCTTCTTGCGATGTGTTGATTGCGATGTCTTGATGCAGATGTGAACCCTGACTGGCAAGCTGAGCAGGCTCGGATTGCTGAGCGGGTCGCCCGAGAGGCAACTGGCGACTCATATGAGGCGCGCCACTTTTGGTCGAACAGATCGAGAGGGCGGACCCTCGCGTGTATGCTTGACCGCACTTGGCGAGCTGTATTTCTTCTGGAAGGGTGCAGGAAGACCCTCTGGCAAATCCATCGCGTGTACTTCCCGCACAATGGGCAGCCCCACGAGTTGGCCACATTGCTGGAGAGGTTCCGCGAAGGTGACGCGTTGAAGGAGGTTGTCGACGCCCATATCGTTGCCGGGGCGAACGTGGCGTTGGCGTACGTCCGGCTGCATCGGCCGAATCTTCCTATGTCAAGGTTGATGGGCGGCCTACCTGAAGAAGACGATTATGCCGAGACCTTGCCGATTGCGCGTCAGATGATTCAGCAAGTCCAGAAGCTGAGTGAGCGCCTTGTGGGGCCACTCGATGCGCCAAAGGATGAGCCTACGGAGTAAGAGTAGTATGCTTTTGTTGTACATGATTAGTTTTAAGAGGCGAATTTGCCGAGTGTAAATATCGATGTATGTTAGCTGAGGTTGGGGAGTCCCCGAGTAAGCAAGTTGAAATTGTTTGCAGTACTGTATGAATATATGTTGCGCAGCCTCTAGAGAATCGAGTGCGACTTAGATATAAGTGACTTGTGCGACGCAGCCCCCGAGTGTTTCGAGTGCGACCCAGTCTCCGAGTGGCGGACTGTGTTTTTGTCTTGACCTATATGGCGCAGCCCCCGAGTGCATCGGGTGGCGGCCTAGGATGAACTTATACCTGTGTGGCGCAGCCCCCGAGTGGATCGGGTGACGGCCTAGGGTTTTGTCATGGACCTGTATGGCGCAACCCCCAAGTGCTTCGAGTGGTGGTCTAGGTTTTCAAGTGATACCTGTAAAGCGCAGCCCCCGAGTGTGTCTGGCGGCGGCCTAGAATTTTTTGACTTGACCTGTACGGCGCAGCCCCCGAGTGGTTCGAGTGGCGGCCTAGGATTTTGTGAGTAAGGCCTGTGTGGCGTAGCCCCCGAGTGGTTCGAGTGGCGGCCTAGGTTTTCAAGTGATACCTGTAAAGCACAGCCCCCGGGTGTGCCGGGCGGCGGCCTAGGATTTTTGACTTGACCTGTGCGGCGCAGCCCCCGAGTGGATCGGGTAGCGGCATAGGATTTTGTGAATAAGGCATGTATGGCGCAACCCCCGAGTGGTTCGAGTGGCAGCCTAGGCTTTTGATTTGACCTGTGTGGCGCTGCCCCCGAGTAGTTCGAGTGGCGGCCTAGGTTTGGAGTTGCTTTTTTGACTGAAAAGTAAAAGGGAGAGCTTGTTCCGCAAATCACTGTATTGATTCTTGCGAGCAGGCCGCCTCGTTAAAACCCTTCCAGTCCCCTTGGGTACCCTGGTAAGGGAAAGAGTGCGTCTGAAACCTGCCGCCTTGACATGCTTGCTTTGGTACAATGATGGAGTCCACTGGGCGTAGAAACGACGAAGCTGTGCGACGTTCCATGGGTTGCTGCAGACTGCTCCCGTCTTCGAGTCCTTCAGGCGGTAAGCTCCGCCACCGATTGCTTCTGTCACAATGTACGGGTCCTTCCATGGGGAGGCAAGCTTGTGCACCTTCTTCTGCTTGAGGCGGAGGACTAGGTCACCTGCGACGAATGCCCTTGGCCGCAGCCTCCGTCCATGGTAGTTGCGCAGGTCTTGCTGGTACACGGCTGATCGTGCGATGTCGCGGGCTTCGTCCAGGACGTCCATGTCGTCTCCGAGTGCTTCTTCTGCGTCAGATTCGTCGTAGGCCACCACCCGTGGTGCGTCAAACTTGATGTCGCTGGGCAAGACCGCCTCTGCGCCATACACCATGAAGAACGGTATGTATTGGGTGGATCTGTTTGGCGTGGTTCGCAGGCTCCAGAGTACTGATGGCAGTTCTTCGACCCATGCGCCTGCAGCGCGTCTCAGCGGCACTCGCAGGCGCTTCTTGATGTCGTTGCAGACTAGACCGTTGGCTTTCTCGACTTGCCCGTTGGACTACGGGTGTGAGACAGATGCGTAGTTAAGCTTGATGCCTTGATTAGAGCAGAAGTCCTTGAATTCTTCGGCTGTAAAGTTCGAGCCGTTGTCTGTGATGATGTCGTTTCGTACCCCGAATCTGAAGATGATGGACCTGATGAAGTTAACTGCTGGTGATGCAGTCGAACTTGTGATAGGGACGGCTTCGATCCACTTGGTGAATTTGTCGACTGCGACCAGGAGATGAGTGTGTCCTCCGGGTGAGGATTTCTTGAGCGGGCCTACCATGTCCAGCCCCCATTGAGCGAAGGGCCAGGCTAGTGGTATTGTCTTTAGCGCGGATGCCGGCGCGTGTGGCTTGTTGGCGAACTCCTGGCATGCAGGGCACTTCCTTACTAGATCTTCGGCGTCGTGCATAGTTGTTGGCCAGTAGAACCCTGCTCGTAGTGCTTTGGCCACCAAGGCACGACTGCTGGCGTGATGCCCGCAGATACCGGCATGAATATCGAGTAAGATGGCTTGGCCGTCGACTGGATCTACGCACCTTTGTAGAATTCCTGAGATGCTTCTCTTGTAGAGCTCACCGTTGATGACGGTGAAACTTTTGGAGCGCCGAATGATGCGCTTGGCTTCGACTGGGTTGATTGGCAGCCTTTGGTGCAGCATGTAAGCTAGGTATGGGCCTGTCCATGTGGCTTCGACCAGCATGACCTCCATGGGCTCCTTTTCTTTGCTTGGCGGGTTGGCAGTGCTCGTTGAAGGTGTGGAGGAGACTGGTGCGGGTCGAAGCTTAATGGATCGCTGCGTAATGGGCTCGAGGAAGACGTCGGGTGGCACTGGCACCTTGTCTGACCCCATGTTGGCGAGGACATCGGCTTCCTCGTTTCTCTCGCGGCCGATGTGCCGCAACTCGCAGCCGTCGAAGGTGCCCTCCAGCTGGTTGTACAAGTCTCTATAAGCGATCATGTTATCGGCGATGGCTTCTCAAGACTTCATAGTTTGCTGTACGGCGAGGTAGGAGTCTCCGTAGATCATGAGGTGAGTGGCGCCACAGTTCTTGGCCATCCGCATGCCATGGATTAAGGCCTCGTACTCTGCTTCGTTGTTCGAGGGTGTTGGGAAGTCCATCTGCATAACGTATTTCAGCTTGTCGCCTTTGGGGGAGATGAGGACGACTCCTGCCCCGGCCGCTCTGAACTTCTTGGAGCCGTCGAAGTACATTGTCCATGCGTTGGACAAGTCGGGGATATCCGGTAGCTGGTCTTCTATCCACTCGGTGGTGAATTCTGGAAGGACTTGGGCCTTGATTGACTTCGGGTGAGCATACTTCAGCCCCCAGGGTACTAGTTCGACAACCCACTTGGCGACTCGCCCTGTCGTGCGCTGGTTTGTGAGGATGTCTGCTAGCCCGGAGGAGCTTACCACCGTGATCGGGTGCTCGGAGAAGTAGTGGACAACCTTTTTTGAAGTCATGAAGACCCCGTAGGCCAGCTTCTGGTAGTGCAGGTAGTTTTGCTTGGACAGTGTTAGGACCTCGCTGAGGTAGTAGACTGGTCTTTGGACAGGATGACTGTGCCCTTCTTCTTCTCGCTCCACTACGAGTACAGTGCTCACCACCTTGTTGGTTGCTGAGACGTAAAGGTAGAGCGGCTCATTCTCCAGCGGTGCCACCAAGACTGGGGAAGTCGTCAGGGTCTTTTTGAGTTGGTCGAATGCGTCTTGCGCTTCCTCGGTCCACTCGAACTTGTCCGTCTTCTTCATCAGTTGGTAGAAGGGCAGAGCCTTCTCACCCAACTTACTAATGAACCGACTGAGAGCTGCGACTCGGCCGGCTAATCGTTGCACCTCACGGAGTTTGGTTGGTGCTGGCATTGTGAGTATGTTTTGCACCTTCTCGGGATTTGCTTCGATTCCTCTTGCGGAGACGAGGTATCCTAGCAGCTCTCTGGCTGGCACGCCGAAAACGCACTTATCTGGGTTCAGTTTGATATGTTACTCGTCGAGCGCGGCGAAGACCTTGCGGAGGTCAGGGACTAGTGTGTCTTCCTTGCGGGTCGTGACGACTATGTCATCGACGTAGACCTGGACAATTTGCCCGATGAGCCCTTTGAGGCATGCTTGCATTGTACGCTGGTATGTGGCACCAGCGTTCTTCAACCCGAAGGGCATTGTCTGATAGCAAAAGACGCCGTCGAGTGTGATGAATGCAGTTTTTTCTTCGTCGTCGACGTTTAGTCCGATCTGCTGGTAGCCTGAGTAGGCGTCCAGGAAAGACGGGCGCTTGCAGCCTGCTGTCGAGTCGATGATCTGGTCTATCCGCGGGAGCGGGAAGTGGTCCTTGGGGCAACATTTGTTGACGGCAGTGAAGTCGACGCACATGCGTAGTTTCTTCGTCTTCTTCTTCTCTACCAGGACAGGGTTGGCAACCCAGTCCGAGTCCTTGATTTCTCGGATGAACTTGGCGTGCAGCAGTCGGTAGATTTCCATAGTGATCGCGTCACGTTTGGGTCCGGAGAAGCGTCGCATGGCTTGCTTGACGGGTCTGGCGTCCTTGTGGACTTTTAAGGAGTGCTCGGCGAGGTTCCTGGGTATTCCTGGCATGTCAGAAGGTTGCCATGCAAAGATTTTCCAGTCCTCACGTAGAAACTCGACGAGCGCGCTTTCCTATGCGGGAGTCAGGCTTGACGATACTTTGACTGTCTTGCTGCCGTCAGTCAGATGGACTTGATGGGTTGTTTTGTCGTCGTTTGTGTTGAAGGCGACGTCTTTGGCTGGCTTCTTGCGGGGTGGGAAGACGGTTTTGTCGTTGTCGGCTGCTATTGCCTGGAAGTGCTCTTCGACCCCGAAGAATTCAGAGATCCTGCTGAACTCGCGGTCGCAGCTATTTGAGCGGTCGAAGTCGCTCCGCACCGTAATTATGCCTTTGGGTTGAGGAAACTTGAGCATCAGGTAGGCGTAATGAGGTACTGCCATGAACCTGGCGAAGGTTGGACGTCCAAGTATCGCATGGTATTGCGACTTCCAGTCGACGACCTCGAAGTCGATCGACTCTCTCCTGAAGTGCTTTGGTGTGCCGAGGATGACGTAGAGTGTGATTGTTCCGATGGGCGTGATTGCTTGCCCTGGTACTATGCCGTGGAAGGTGGTCTCAGACTCCGGCAACTTCTCTGTCGACTTGTTCATCCTTCTCAGGGTGTCAGCGAATATGATGTTAATACCGCTGCCTCCATCCATGAATACCTTCTTCAGGTTGTAGTCTCTGATCAGGGCTTCAACTACTAGGGCAGCGTGCCCGGGTCGGGGTACGTCCGACGGGTGGTCTGCACTTGAGAATGTGATCGGTGTATCTGACCCTCTCAGGTAGTTTGGTACTGCGCGTGGGCATGTGGTGGCTTGGAGGACTTGGTGGGTGATGAGCTTCTGTACCCTGTTCGAAGGGCGTCCCTTCTGTATCATGTTGAGCTGTCCCCGCGCGGTTGGGTACGCGTCGTGTGCCATTGGTTGGGCTTCATGCTGCGGCTGCTGCTGCTGTTGGGGGAAGGCTCCCGCCGCGTGTGCTGGGGTGTTGTTTGCGGGTGCTGCCTGAATGGCGAGTTGCGGAGCTGGCTGCAGTGCCGGCGCAGGAGTGATGATATGCTGCATGGCCTCGTAGATCTTGTGTGCTTTACGGCAATCCTTCAACAAGTGGTTGGCGCCCCATTTGCCCGTTTCCGGGTTGTGGAACATGTGGTGCTTGCAAGGTTGCGCCAATTCCTCGGTTGGGGTCAATGCGCGTCTCCACTCGCGTCTTTGGCCTTCGTCGTTGCGGTTGATGTTGCCGCCGATGCGGTTGTACTGTCCTGGGTCGGATTGTTGACCTTGATCACCGATGCGACTGTATTGGTGACCTTGATCATACTGGCGATTGCTATCGCGCGCGTCATCACAGGGGGTTTGATATCCCGCCGCTACTAGCTCGATCGAGTCGAGGTTGGTAAAACGTGGTTTCTTCTTCTGGCGTCCATCCCGCAAGTTACTTGTTCTGGCTTCGTTCTTCGAGGAGTTGTCGCGGACGTAGTCCTCTCCTTCCGCTGGAGCCTACCGAACTCTTCACGGAGGTCACGGCGGGAGACGTCGTGCGTGAATGCATCCATCACCCGATCTTCTGAAACGGCTTCCATAGTGTTGTGGAGGAGTGTCCATCACTGGATATATGATCCGAACGACTCATCTCGCCCTTGTTTGCAGGCTTGTAACTCGATGTAGGTTGCTGGCCTCGCGTACGTCTCAAGGAAACTTTTGATGAAGGTATCCTGGAACTCCTCCCAGGTTCTGAAGGAGTCATTAGGCTGGCTAGTGAGCCACCCGCGTGCTGAATCCGTCAGCATGAGCTGGATGAACTGCATGAGCCGTGGTCGAAGTTCCGCCTTGACAGGTGCAGGCGATGAGGTAGTCTTCGAGCCAAAGGCGTGGGTCTTGTTTCCCGTCAGACTTGGGTGTTCCTGCAGCTAGCTTGAAGCCCTTGGGCATGCGAGTGTCGCGGATGTTGAAGCTGAAGCATGCGGCGCCGCACGGCTCGAAGTTGCGGTCGGCTTGATCGTCCAGGTTCGTCGTGTCAGTCGTACGTTCGGTGCGGTTGCGGTCCATCGTCCTTTGCACGATGACGTTGCAAAGGTCCTCGCCTGGTTGCGGCTGTCGTAGTGGCCTTGCTGCTGGGCCATCTAGTGCTGCCGGCTCGCGGGCTTGGTGTTCTCGCTCCTCTCGTGCCCGGTTACTTGGCACTTTGTTTGACAAGGCGTCCTCGATTGCCTTCATGGACATGATCTGCTGTTTGTGGAGAAGGGCGCGTGCATCACCCTTCGGTGGCTGCGTGAGCCGCGGTTATGTTTCGACTGCCATGATAGCGGCGTTGGCCGTTTTGGGGACGGGTATCCCGTTTTCATCCTCGGTTACGAAGGACGAGTCGAGGTTGCGGGTGACCCGGGCTCGATCGGCTTCTGCCATAAGGGGCACGCGAGCTCTGTGGCACCGCGCTCCTTGGTTGACTTCCGTGGAGGAGGTAAATGAATAGGCGGCCCCTCTGGCGCTTGATGCGTCAGCCTCCCTCTTGCGCCGAAGGAGTTCGTCTTTTTCCGCGCGAAGTCGTTCTCCTTCCTTGCGTAGCAAGTACTGGACCGCCAGCTGATATTCCCGAGGCGCGTCGGGTGGTGGAAACGTGCTGTCGTCGACGTGCTTCATAGCCCTGATCGCCATGTCGCGCGTGATGGTGAGCCGCGTCACCTGGTCGGGCATGACCACCTCCAGTGGGTATGCGGGTTCGTCGTTGTCCTCTGGCGGCACCGTGCCAGCCATGAAGACTTGCGCGGGGTAGACTTGGGTGGGGGTGTTTACGCTGTCGCTGCTGCTTCCATCATCCGAGCCTTGCTCGGGATCAAAAATCGATGCAACGTGATAGGAAGCGTAGTCGCCGTTGTGTCTCTTTTCCTGGAACCCTGCGATCTTTACCGCGGTCATGAAGGGCGACTTCGCAGTCGCCGGAGCGAGTGCGATTGGCTCGGGGAAGACTTGGTGAGTCCATCAAGATGCGCGTGACGGGGCTGACGGTAGCGTGACCCTGGTCGCACGCGTAGACGCGGTCGACGCAGTCAAAGTTGGTGTAGACCTTGGTTTCGCCAGCGATACGATCGAGACGGTCAAAGTAGACTCGATCTGCATGGCCGTCGCCGAGATAGTTGACGTAGTCGACGTAGATGTGGATTGATCAGTCGAAGATGCGATCTTCGAGGTAGATGACGGCGGGGGCGGCACGATGGTGGCAGATGCGGGTGTCGTCGCCGCGCGTGGCGCGGTCGCCATGGACCTGAATATTCCGCGACTGTCTACGAAGCAGTGCATGGTACCAAAGGTGATGCATATACCTTCGTACAGATCGGCGTACACCGAGCGGTGGGCCGGCGGGTGGAAGGTGTGCTCGAAGGAGCCGAAGCGGATTGGCTCCTGGGTGATGCAGACGTCGATCTTCTTTGCTGATGGAGCCGGTGCGCCCATGATTCCAACGCTCGTTCTTCCCACAGACGGCGCCAATTGACGAGGGTGTAACTCGACAAATCCCAGGGTTGTCCACCCCGGGTTGATTGACGGGGAGAGAGATGAATGTTGGTGATCACGACGGTTGACAAGCAAGGCGTTTACCCAGGTTCAGGCTCCCGGAGGATAACACCCTACTTCCTGCTTGTCTGATATTGATGGCGAGTAGTGGTTACAATGGCGAGATGACAATCTCGCTAGGGTTTGTGGTGGCGGCTATGAGCGTGTCCCCTGGACGAGCAACCCTCCTAGCCTTTATATGTAGGCTAGGTCCCGGGTGAACGGTGCCGATGGCAATTACAGATATGGTAAGAGTCGTATGACCTAACCGACTAGAACTAGGCCACACGATATCCCTATTGGGCCTTCCCTGGGCCTTTGCAGCCTTGGCGTGACCCAGGTAGCCTCATCGTGGGGTAGTCGAAGAGTAGCCCCATGTCACCTTATTCCATGCGCTCGACTACAAGTACTGCGATGACCACCCTGTTTGTTGCTACCACATATAGGTATAGCGGCTCCTTCTCTTTTGGTGCTGCTATAACGGGAGGCTTAGTGAGTGTTCGTTTGAGGTCTATAAAAGTTGCTTCTGCATCTTCCTTCCATTCGAATTTGTCTGCTTTCTTCATTAGTCGATAAAGCGGCAGTGCCTTTTCGCCTAGCTTGTTGATGAACCGACTAAGGGCTGCCACCCTTCCTGTTAGTTGTTGTACTTCATATAGTTTTGTAGGCCTTTGCATGGTTAGTATAGCCTGTATTTTCTCTGGATTCGCTTCGATTCCTCTTGCTGAGACCAGGTTGAAGGGGTTACGGTGCAGAAAACAATAATTTTCTAGCGAACGAAACCCTAACTAGCCAAGATCTATCTATCTAGTACATGCGATAACGGTGGCGGAACGGGTTACATTACCTCCATGTAGACCGATAGCGGGGATTACGCTCCCGCACAAGCGTTGACGATGAAGTTGCACGTAGCCGACCTCGAGGTCGCGGAGAACTTGCCGCGATGTCGGAGTCGATGACGTCGGGGTGTCGACGATGATCTGCGTCGACGGGCGTCGGGCGGAAGAAGGCAGAGCGCCAGCACCGGGGCTGGTGCGCCGGCAGCAGAGGGGGGGAGGCGCGGCGGCTGCAGGGGGGCGAGACGACGTCGCCCAAGCTCCTCAATAGAGTAGCCTCCGAGCACTCGCAAACATACGGAGCCTAGCGACAACTCCCGGTCATTCAGATCCAGCTGAAATCGCAGGAGTAGATCTTATCTGGAATCCCGCAGAGCAACGGCGCTCTACGGTAAGGCTTAGGTGGAGAGAGACCCCCTTCCTCAGCTCGGCGCGGCTCCGACTTGGGAACCACGAGATCGAGAGAGAAATTGGGAATTAATTGAATTTCCTGTGAATTAAAACAATTAATATGCCTTGCTATATAAAGCGGGAAGGGGGTGTGCCAACCCCCTTGGCTCCCCCATGTGGGACTAAAGGAGGAGAGGGGAGGGGGGGTTCGGCCGAACCCCCCTTGGGCTTGTCCCACTCCTAGTCCAACTAGGACTAGGAGGCCCAAGCCTTCCCCCTTTCCTTGTAGGATGCGGTTTCCCCTCTTGGGCCCTCTTAGGGCCCATTTAGGTGGGAGCCCCCCTTTTTCCTTTATTTAATTAATATTAAATTAATATAAAAATCCCATTAATTCATAATTAATATATTTATATATAATTGAATATCCCATGACTCCGAAACTATTTCGGAACCACCCGAACTACTTTCGGACATTCCCGGAACCATTCCACACCTTCCCGGAACTCCTTCCGGACCACCGGAACTCTTTCCGGATCATTTCTCTCTCTCCAATAAAAACCTATAAAATTCCAGAACCTATCTCCTAGCGTCGCTAAGACCTTAAGTTTGTTACGCTACGGTTCGGGAACACTCCAGACATGGTCGAGACACTCCGCTCACCAATGATCGTCAGGGATACCTGGAAATATATGACGACCCCTGTGCATTCCACGAATATCGTCGTTGAACCATAAATATGATATTCATTCCCTTTGTCTCTGCGATACTACCTTGTCCGAGATATGATCGTAGACACACCGATGCCTTTGCTGTATCTCGTTACCGACGAAGGTTATTAACTCGTCTGTGATATTACATCTCCATGACCTAGTCATAAGCTGCGCAGCTATACAGATGCAATAACACCGAGTGGGCCCAGAGTATCTATCCATTACAAGAATGAACAAATCCCGCTCTTGATCCTTACGTCTCGATGCTCTTTCGGAATACCCAAGATGGACACCATTATTGTCATGCTATATAAGACACAACGTTTGATGTTCTCAAAGCACTCCTACGAAGCAACAATAAGTACGGTCTCACGGTCTAAGGAATAAGCTATCATACTCTTATCTATTGCAAATGACAAACATCGTAATACGATCTTATTGCAATACTTTGCGTATGTCCATCATCTTATTCTACTAACAAGATGACCCCATTGTCAACCGGCGTCATTGTCCTTGATCGGGAATCTCGATCAACTGTTGCCCAATGGACTAGCTCATATAGAGGCTTGCTAGGGACCTGGTTGTCTATGTATCACACGTGTATTAATAATTCCGATTAATACAGTTATAGCATAATACACAAACCTATTATAAACTTATGAGATAATACAATAAATACTACTTATTTATTTTCCTCTAGGGCATATCTCCTTCAGTCTCCCACTTGCACTAGAGTACAAATAAACCAGCTGCATTTTACTTTATCAGAATCCCTTATCAAATAAGAATCATTTGATAATGCTTGCTCGTGGAAAAGTGTTACTGCACAATCCATGATTGTACATGCTTTTGCGATTCACGGATATTAACTTGCTTGATATCACCATGTTGTTCAACAACATATATGCAAACACCGCAACTAAGTGAGACTACCGCTTCCCAGCGCTTACTCTGATTATACTAACCAGATAATTGCCCTGAAAAACACACTCAGTCATGCAGATCCCCCTTGTAACAATTACAAACTCGTGATGTCTACATACTTTCGCACCAATGTAGAAAACTTGACATTCAAATGTCAATCCCTTAACTAACGCACATCTACTTCCAGTAAATTCCAAAATAACTGTTCTTATTCCAAGAACATCGGTTATATATCATCGAGCAGATAATATGGTTTCTGTATGATGTCTAATATTACATAATAGACCCACATGTCATACAACCATTGCTTTCATGCATCATTACTCTTAATGATCAATTGGATTCCAAAGGACCATCCTTTTTGATTCTATTCTGACTCCTCAGATATAATCCAAAACAACTCGACTAACTATTTAAAATTCCCGTTCTATTTCAAAATAGACACTGACTTTCAAATAGTTTCACAACTTCATCCTATTCTATTGGTATAGTTTCACAATGTGTTAACTACACAAAATGAATTCGACTTCCACTCAAGATATGT
The DNA here is from genome assembly GCA_026929855.1 of Poa annua. NCBI lineage: Eukaryota > Viridiplantae > Streptophyta > Magnoliopsida > Poales > Poaceae > Poa > Poa annua. The sequence continues at coordinate 25,686,986 of CM049428.1, read as the reverse complement.
CTCCACATATTTGACAACACACGCTCCCACTCAAAAACGTGTTATCCACATATTTGAGTTCCTGAGCTCCCACTCAAAAATATGTTCCATACATATTCCACCTGAGTAAACTAACTACGACTCCCACTTAATTCGACATTTAGGTCAAACCAAAATCATTGATCTACCATCAATTCGAATTTAATACAAACTATAGTATTACATTAATATAAATCCCTCAGACTTCAAGCATGTCTACATAAATGTAGTCAACAAATTTGATCTTGTGCAAGACACATTTCTTGACAAGACATGCTCCTGCGTCTTTCTTATAGTCACATTTTCATATAACACTTTATATGACGATTAAACAATCTTATTCCTCTAATAAGAATTGCAGCAACAATTACTCTCTTAATCCTTTTAAACGTAACTTGGATTTCCAGGCTGAAGAGCCTTTGTTCGTATTCCGATACTTTCTCAACTTTCTTTGTATTCATAAAGTGCACCTTGATCTTTCAATAAGATCTGAAATACTTAATACAGTGATGTGATCTGACAGCAATATTAAATACAACAGCACTTTATTTAGAAGTTTCTTTCATGAAAATATTATGACCTTTATGAAGAGGATTGCAAGCAGAAAACAATTTTCTAGTCTCCCTCACTCTTAATCACTAAACTTTCATTAGCAGACATATACTCTTTGGAACACCTTCCAACATAGGTCTGACACTTTATTCCAAACTTCTAATTCCAATCCATAAACCATAATTCGAAAAATCATCTTTTTCTCGGAATTACATAGACAACAAGTTGAACTTTGTTTCTAATTGATTCTGGAATACACTCTCGTCCAATGCGAGCAATCTACAAAGAACTACTCATGTATATTCCGAATTATCGCGTAATCATATACACGTCGACACCACTGTCGATCCCATGAATTCTTGTTGAGAAAAATATCTATTTTCTAAAGTGGATATCGACTATAACGTATTAGGAGATTCTAAGACTGATTCTGACAGGTCACACTTTATTTAAAATAGAGCATGATTATAATTCCCCACATATCACTATATATGACATTATAATTTTCTGAAGCAAATTTCCACAAGTCTCTTGTGTTGAAAACATAATTCAAAAATACTGTCCTTTGATCGAATTTTGTGAATACAATGTTCACTAATCTTTCTTCTGAAAAACCCCATTTGATCTATTATCAAATTAATCTCAGACTCCATAATTTTATCGGGAAAATACTCCTATTTACCAAAGTCATGAAGGAATTCGAATCAAGCAATCAACACCATTAATTAATCATTAAAAATGACACTCAATTAATTTCCGCTAGTATTGCAACTTCAATACTTGATTTCAAGCTTAATCAGCTCAGCACTTGAAATACTTAAATGGACCAAAAACATCCATTATTTCTTTCATTGCTTTTATGACTAAACTCGACGGTGTTTGTTCTAGCAGTAGAACCTTTGTTCATCGGACAAGCTATTTTATCATATCTACAATTATGAATACTTATCATACAATCAATGTAACTGAGATGTGGAAACTTTATTCATACGATAAAACAACTAACTTGTTCCATAACATAAAACAACTGATCTTGTCTTATTACATGAATAACTTTGTCTTGCAACAATCAAGACACACACACTCGCTCACTATTACAAAAGATCGTATCAAAAACTATTAATGATAACTATGATAACTTGAGGACGTGAACACCAAAAGGCCATCAACTCTTTGACTACCAGCTTCAGCGCCAGGTCACATCAAACTGCGCCGCATACATGTGATAATCAGGACCTGTTTCACAAACAGAGCAATTATCAAACATTTCATCATATACCATGGGCGAATTCATAATTCTGCATATATCAAATATATACCTGTTGCATCAAAGATTTCTCCTTCGATGGAATCAACCTTCAGAGACTGGAACTCACGTACGAACGTGTAGAAGTTCATATCGTCGGCTTTCAAAATGTACTTGCGCACATGCTTCTCATAGCTAGGAGGTAGAGATATCAGGACAGTCCGAATGGCACAAGAATCTGCCATCCAGTAATCGAAGACCATCGTCAGCTGGAAGTAGATGTCATACAATCTCTTCAAATGTGTCTTCAGACAGGTATGCTCCTCCATGTGAACGGTCTGGAACATTCTAAGCTGCCTGAATTGCTCACGCTTTAATTCATCCCCGAAGTGCATCTTTATCGCATCCATCATGACGCTTGGCTCCTTGCGTCGAAACATCTCTTTCAACTCGGGTGCCAGGCATACGGTCATGGTGATCTCCACTTCAATGAATATGTCTCGACGCCTACGGAAATCATCTTCCTCCTCCTCGCTAGCAGAATCTCCTGGTCCTTCTCCTAACGGTTCATCGAGAACATATAGAATGTTGTTGTGTTCGAGAATGTTTCTAAAACCCCTGTACCATCTGATGAAGTTGGACCCGTCGGCTTCTAATGTAGCATCCGGGCTCTTGAGGAAGTAACCGAAGTATAGTTGCGTAGTCTACAGATGTGATCGCAAAAGGGGTAAGATTAAGTTTATAATATGTAGGTGAGTTTTAGTTCTATAATCTCATTATCAAAAACACACCACACCAAGATTATTATCCCTAAAAATAATAATGGCGATTACACGACCCTCATCCACCACACTACCCCCGATCATCACGGCCGGCAGCACAGCTTCAAAAGTGGACATAAAATGTCGATCATAACAACTCTATGACTCGTGCTCGATCTTTCGATCTTCCCGTGTTCCGAGGCCATACCTCTGAGTATGCTAGGCTCGCCAATCAAACCTCAAAGACCTGCGCGTGCAACATGGCTTACACCCACTGTATGCGAACGACGAGATGTGTGACACCCGATCATCACGGCCTGCCTCATAACGTAGAACTTTCTTGGTGGTGCGCAACGAGGGAGAACACAATTTTGGTATTTTGTTAGGGATCATCCTATTTATGATGCTACCGTTGTATATCTAGCATATAAGCAATCAATAGGATGCACACACAACAGCACACAATAATGATGCAATGAAGTGCGATGTGACATGGTCGATGCGCCTGGACCTTCATGGCGCCATGTGCCTGGCCCCCGGCGCCCCGGCATGGCTCCGAGTCTACAGAGCCCTCCATTGCCTCCGACAGTACGAGTAATATCAAAACTTACCGTAACCATGTCACATGAAATAATGCCTCTGCAAAACAAAGTTAGACGCCTCTAGCTTTATTTAGTTTTGCAAGTTTTACGTGGCAAATAGGCTTATTCGTAAGAGAATCGCTTCCCTACCTACGAACTTTGTACCACAACGTCAATCGTATAATTGCATGTTTAAGCATCCCTTTCGGGCCCTCCATTGAAAATGCTTTGCCGACTAGAGAGAGAGAAACAGACACCCGCCAGCCACAGATACGGTGCAAGCCGTATGTCAGTAGTGGAACCAGTCTCGCGTAAGCGTACGCGTAAAGTCGGTCCGGGCCGCTTCATCAACTCAGTACCGAAGGCATCGCAAGTGCACTCTAGAGGGTAGCAAATATAAGAAAGACGCCCTCATTCAACATGAGTTCTAACCGTACCAGCAGTACTACGCATAGATCGGCTCTGATACCACTGAAGGGGTTACGGTGCAGAAAACAATAATTTTCTAGCGAACGAAACCCTAACTAGCCATGATCTATCTATCTAGTACATGCGATAACGGTGGCGGAACGGGTTACATTACCTCCATGTAGACCGATAGCGGGGATTACGCTCCCGCACAAGCGTTGACGATGAAGTCGCACGTAGCCGACCTCGAGGTCGCGGAGAACTTGCCGCGATGTCGGAGTCGATGACGTCGGGGTGTCGACGATGATCTGCGTCGACGGGCGTCGGGCGGAAGAAGGCAGAGCGCCAGCACCGGGGCTGGTGCGCCGGCAGCAGAGGGGGGAGGCGCGGCGGCTGCAGGGGGCGAGACGACGTCGCCCAAGCTCCTCAATAGAGTAGCCTCCGAGCACTCGCAAACATACGGAGCCTAGCGACAACTCCCGGTCATTCAGATCCAGCTGAAATCGCAGGAGTAGATCTTATCTGGAATCCCGCAGAGCAACGGCGCTCTGCGGTAAGGCTTAGGTGGAGAGAGACCCCCTTCCTCAGCTCGGCGCGGCTCCGACTTGGGAACCACGAGATCGAGAGAGAAATTGGGAATTAATTGAATTTCCTGTGAATTAAAACAATTAATATGCCTTGCTAAATAAAGGGGGAAGGGGGTGTGCCAACCCCCTTGGCTCCCCCATGTGGGACTAAAGGAGGAGAGGGGAGGGGGGGTTCGGCCGAACCCCCCTTGGGCTTGTCCCACTCCTAGTCCAACTAGGACTAGGAGGCCCAAGCCTTCCCCCTTTCCTTGTAGGATGCGGTTTCCCCTCTTGGGCCCTCTTAGGGCCCATTTAGGTGGGAGCCCCCCTTTTTCCTTTATTTAATTAATATTAAATTAATATAAAAATCCCATTAATTTATAATTAATATATTTATATATAATTCAATATCCCATGACTCCGAAACTATTTCGGAACCACCCGAACTACTTTCGGACATTCCCGGAACCATTCCACACCTTCCCGGAACTCCTTCCGGACCACCGGAACTCTTTCCGGATCATTTCTCTCTCTCCAATAAAAACCTATAAAATTCCAGAACCTATCTCCTAGCGTCGCTAAGACCTTAAGTTTGTTACGCTACGGTTCAGGAACACTCGGATACCTGGAAATATATGACGACCCCTGTGCATTCCACGATTATCGTCGTTGAACCATAAATATGATATTCATTCCCTTTGTCTCTGCGATACTACCTTGTCCGAGATATGATCGTAGACACACCGATGCCTTTGCTGTATCTCGTTACCGACGAAGGTTATTAACTCGTCTGTGATATTACATCTCCATGACCTAGTCATAAGCTGCGCAGCTATACAGATGCAATAACACCGAGTGGGCCCAGAGTATCTTTCCATTACAAGAATGAACAAATCCCGCTCTTGATCCTTACGTCTCGATGCTCTTTCGGAATACCCAAGATGGACACCGTTATTGTCATGCTATATAAGACACAACGTTTGATGTTCTCAAAGCACTCCTACGAAGCAACAATAAGTACGGTCTCACGGTCTAGAATAAGCTATCATACTATTATCTATTGCAAATGACAAACATCGTAATACGATCTTATTGCAATACTTTGCGTATGTACATCATCTTATTCTACTAACAAGATGACCCCATTGTCAACCGACGTCATTGTCCTTGATCTGGAATCTCGATCAACAGTTGCCCAATGGACTAGCTCATATAGAGGCTTGCTAGGGACCTGGTTGTCTATGTATCACACGTGTATTAATAATTCCGATTAATACAGTTATAGCATAATACACAAACCTATTATAAACTTATGAGATAATACAATAAATACTACTTATTTATTTGCCTCTAGGGCATATCTCCTTCACAGGTATCCCAATAGTTCTCCTGCCGCGACTCCAAAGGTACATTTTTCTGGGTTCAGTTTGATGTTGTAGCTTGTGAGGTTATCGAATGTCTCCTTTATGTCTGCTAGTAGTGTGCATTCCTTCCTTGACTTGATCACTATGTCGTCGACGTAGACTTCCACATTTTTGCCGATATGTGTCTTTAAACAGTTTTGCATCATGCGTTGGTAAGTAGCTCCTGCGTTTTTGAGGCCGAAAGGCATTGTGGTGTAGCAATATACTCCGAGTGGAGTTGTGAAGGCTGTCTTTTCTTGGTCTTCCTTCTTCATCCTTATCTGACGATATCCAGAATACGCGTCCAAAAATGACAGTCGGGCGCATCCCGCAGTAGAGTCGACAATCTGATCGATCCGGGTAGCGGAAAATGGTCCTTTGCGCAGCATTTGTTTAGTCCCGTGAAGTCGATGCACATTCTTGTTTCAGTTGTTTTCTTCTTCTCGACTATCACAGGGTTAGCAACCCATTCTGATTTCTTTATCTCTCAAATGAATTTTGCTTTGAGTAACTTGTCTATATGTTTCTCGATGGCTTCTCTTTTAGGTCCTGACACGCGTCATACCATTTGTTTAACGGGCCTGGTTCCTGGACTGAGCTGGAGAGTGTGCTCAGCAAATTCCCTGGGTATGCCTGGCATGTCGTCTGCTGACCATGCAAACATATCCCAGTTCTCATGGAGGAATTCGACGAGCGCGCCTTCCTATGCGGGAGGCAAGCTTGTTGACAATTTGACCGGTTTTGCCGAGTCAGTCGGATGAAACTGGTGTGTCTGTGTGTCATCTGGGGTGTTGAATGCTTTGCATGTGGCCTGCTTTTTATTCTCCGGCATGTATGTTGTGTCACTGAGAAGCGAGAGCTCATCCAGTGTTTGCTCCGCTCCGAACGTTTCAAAGATTTTGTTGAAGTCACGGTCGCAAGCGTCTGACCTTTGAAAATTTCCCCTGGCCGTAATTATTCCTTTTGGGCCTGGCATCTTCAATTGGAGATATGCGTAATGTGGTACTGCCATGAATCGGGAAAACGCTGGTCGTCCAAGTATAGCATGGTATTGTGACCTCCAGTCGACAACTTCAAATTCCATTGTTTCGATTCGGAAGCGCGTTACATCTCCGAATGTGACGTCGAGTTGTATCGTGCCCTTTGGCATAATAGCTTTGCCTGGAACTATGCCATGAAAAGTATTTGACGATGGAGTTAAATTGTCGACTGATCTGTTCATTCAACGTAGTGTGTCAGCGAAGATGAACGGATAGACGTCGCCTAGAGGGGGGGGGGGGTGAATAGGCGATTTAAAACTTTTTCGAGAAGCCGGATTATCCGGTCCAAGAAAGACCCGGATATTCCGGTATGCTTGATAAAGGCGGAATAAAACTAGAGGTTTACTTTAACAAGCATACAACCTAGATAAATAAACTAGGCTCACCTATGTGCACCAACAACTTATGCTAAGCAATACAAGTAACAAGGTGATAGCAAGATAGATAACTTCAAGCACGAAGGCTATCACAATGTAAAGTGCATAAGTAAAGAGCTCGGGTATAGAAATAACCGAGGCACGCGGAGACGAGCATGTATTCCCGAGTTCCACCCAAAGGTGTACGTCTCGTTTGGAGAGGTGTGCGCAACCACAACAGGTTAGCCGCAACGCCACAAAGGCTCACCTTCTTCTCCTGATGAACTCAACCACAAAAGGTTGCGAGTTCACCTTCCACTATTGATCTCCTTTGGGGCGGAAATCGAATCCCGTACAACACTCTTGAGGCACACACCCACAACTTAATTAGGGGCTCACAAGTCTTGAGGCACACACCCACAACTTAATTGGGGGCTCTCAAGATGACCACAAAAGGTCTTGGCCACAAAAGGCGTATAGGGTCCAAGGACCCAAGAGTAACAAGCTCACAAGTATCACCACCACGAATCCTCGTGGAGGGCTCAAACCGATGCAAATGCAATGGCAAGAGCACACAAAGTGCTCAAGTCCTTCACTCTAAAATTTCAACAAAGCAACAAATGCTTATGGGGGAATAAGAGAGGAAGAACAAAGAAAACCACAAAGGAGTCAAATCCTTCACTCCCAAATCCCACCAAAAGCAACTAATGCTTATGGGGGGAGACGAGAGGAACAAGAAATAAGAAGAATCACAAAGGAACTCCAAGATCTAGACCCACTAGGTTCCCCTTACTTAGAGGAGAGAAGGATTGGTGGAAATGTGGATCTAGATCTCCTCTCTCTTTTCCCTCAAGAAATAGCAAGAATAATTGGAGGGATTGAGAGATATCAAAGCTTTGGAAGTAAACAATGGAGGAGGAGAGAGAGCACCAAAACTTGGGAACCATTGGGGAAGATGACCCATTAAATAGGTTCCCAACAAATCTGGCCGTTGGGGACGGTTTTCCTCACTCGGGCCGGAAGTTTCGGGCTCACCCGGAACTTCCGGACCCCCCGGACACCCAAAACGCGCACAGGAAGTGTTCTCTGGTCAAACCGGAAGTTTGGGCGGAACTTTCCGGCCTTTCCGGCCTAGGGCCGGAACTTCCGCCGCTGGCAGAAACGTCAACACGAAAACGATGATATCTTGACCATACGAACTCCGTTTTCGATGATTTTTGGATCGTTGGAATCACCACGAAGAGCTCTATAAGATCATGCAGAGAAACATCATAGTCCAACAAGTGAGGTTAAAACCAAATGGGAAATGTAAAATCTCTTGATAATAGAACAACCGGTAAAACCTCCAACATCAAAAACGCAACATGTTTTCCAAAGTAAACCCGTTTTCGATGAACTAGAGTTTGACATGGAGATGAACCAAACTCTAATCCTCACAAGGATAAAAGCCAAATAAGAATCAAGAAATATGATATGCCAAGTATGTAAAGGTTTGAGCTCTCCACAACGATGCGATCAAGTTACTAACTTGAGAGCCCCTCTTGATAGTACGCCTATCTATCCTATAGCCCTATCAAGATCATACCTTTGCCCTGAGCATTCCACTTGAGTTAGATGATGACTATCTTGATCTCTTCAAGTGGTTCATCTTTCCTTGATTGCGCGTCCAAGCACATGCTTGATGAAGACTTCTCCAAATACTCCCCCATGTTCACAATGGGAGAGTCTCGCTTAGCTTCATCTTCATGTATCCACTGCAAGCACCAAGCATAGGATCTCTTCAAGAAGCCTCTCTTGGTCCTGTTCTTGCACATATCAACTTGATGACGATCACCACATGACGTCATCCTCCATGAGCTATATGAAATCTTCATTTGATGTAAGCCCATGGGAAGATACCTAACCTCATATAAAGATACCACACACACATATATCATGGGGGTTAGTTCACAAAGCTATGCGGACAAGTGTTTACCATCCCAAGAGATACATGATCGCTCTTGGTACATCTTATAGCTTTGTGTGTTGATCAACATCTTGATCAACCTTGTATCTTCCAACATTTCTTCACTAATATGATGTCTTGAATCCTTCAAGACATACTTGCAATATGTTCCACTCAACACATAAGCTTCAAGAGTCCAACTCATGAACTCCACAATATCATGGACATGATCTATAATGATATCTCAATGCAAACATTAGTCCATAGTGATTGTCATTCAATTACCAAAACACACATGAGGGAAAATGCTCTTTCAATCTCCCCCATTTTGGTAATTGATGACAATCTCTTTTGAGAGGGTTTATAATATGGAATTTAACGAACAAGAATGGTTGCACTAACATCAAATACTACAAAGGTATGTGATGTTAGTCCATCCACGAGCAAACTCCCCATAATTTATGCACGTATGTATGAACATGAATTTATTGCATATATTATCGACCGTTACCGATGGTGGAGTTTCCACTATATATATAAAACCAAGCAACGAATGCAAAGACAAGGAAGGCAAATACTTAAGAATAAACCAAAGTACAAATCCAATTCCATACAACCCTACAAAACCTCTCCCCCATTGGCAACGATTGCCGAAATGGGCGAAAAGCTTTGGAAAGGTAACATAATAAGATCTCCTTCATGATTTATGCATTTCTCATGATATGAGTGAAATCAAATGCACTTATCCAATGACGAATAGATGAAGGGGATCAAACTATATTGAGGATCCAAAAATTGCACAAGAAAGATATCAATTGAAATCCACTAGAAGGATATCAATTGCAAAAGAGGAATGCATTCACAAAGAAGCAAGCAATCAAGAGATCCAAGAACCAATTGAGCACAAGAAGATATTATGATAAGATCAACCAAGTGTTCTAAAAATCAAGACGGAACTCCCAAAAGTACGTGCACAATGAAGGATTTGCATTTCAATATAGTGTGCACAACATGGAATCCTCACTCCCTCCAAGAAAATTTCGAACACAAAAAGGTGCAAGATTGAATAAAGCTTTGCTCAACCGGGAAAGTATGGGTGTGGCATGGAAATACAATTTAGAAGACTAAACAAGGATGAGCCTAAGCAACACCATAGTCTTTCAAATTATGAGGCACATAGTGCATATCATGTATTTCGCATACAAGCACACCAAAGAGGATACACAAAAATAGGATCACAAGCTTATTGAGAGGCAATGTTATACCAATAGAAAAACAAAGCTTGTGCCTTTTAGAGATCATCAAATAATCAAGAAAGTAATAAAAGGTGATCACTAAAGGAGGAAGAACAGGAGGAAGAAGACCCTGAAGAGGTGATTTTTGAGGAGTCAAGTGAGGAAGAAGACACACCTGAGGTGAACAACCGCGCAACAAAGCGCAAGCGGGAGATCAAAGAGGAATAAGGGGAGCAAGTCGAGCAAGCGTTAGAGAAACCACCATTTATCCTATCTTAGCTTATCGTATCAGTTTAGTGTATTGACCTATCAAAATGTGATATGGCAGTACCAGCGTGTTTATTTTGGAACCTAAATCGTTTTTGGAGTTGAGAATTTAAAAACCTTGAGCTTTCAGGATTATTAATATATAGCGATTTTGAACCTTGAGTTGTGCTTTTGATTTGATTGCTTGATGTGTTTGTTTGTATGTCCTGAAATTATTTAAGGGTGGTAGCCACCCAAAATAAAATTTATCCCTGCCGCATAAACCCGGAGATCCCAAACTACCCTTCTTTCTAGCCTTCCCGATCAAATCCGCTCCCTTCAAGCTCTTAACTTTCCATGTCTCAAAAACCTCACGAGTATCAGTTGCATTCCAAGCTTTTGTTTTCTAGTCTCTCTGAATCTCGGGGACAAGATTCCTTTTAAGGGTGGTAGTCTGTAACATCCCAATATTTTGGAATGTTCAAAAATCACAAAAATTTAAAACTTTTATTTTGATTAAAATAAAATATTAAAATGCATAAGATAACCAATTATAAAAGACTTCAAGCATCTAGAAGAGTTTTAATATTTTAATTATCTTGGAAAGATCATTACTTCCAAAAGTTGATCCAAGTTAAACAATTTATTATCCATTGTAGTTATTAAACCTCAATATGTAATTTGACAAATGTTTTTACCATTTCATTATAATAAAATGGTTTTCCTTATAAATATTTGTTTCCACCACTTAGCCTTAGCAATTCATAATTTAAAATGGTATTTACAAGTGTAATTTTAAATAATTTAAAACAGGATCCATTTGCAAAATAGTTTTTCTTTAGTTCCACTGAGTACAAAAACATAGTGTTAAAATTTCAACCTATAGTTTATACCTTTAATAACTTCATATGTTTTATATAAATGGATTATCCAATTACATTCCATTAGCTTAAAATGATCTTCTTTTATTTCCAAAACATAAATGGTTTTTCAGGAGTATACTTTTGTTTTTAAATCTAAAATCTTTTCCAAAGTGGTTATGAAGCTTTCAATAGGGTTATCTTATTATAAATAAAATGGTGCCCAAAATACTTCAAACTAATATGATTACATTACATTTTCTCTACTTAATTCAATTAGGTATAAAATATGATTTAATAATCTATTAAAGCTAGATATTATGTAATAATAGAATATGAGTTTAGATAACTTAATTCCAAAACATATTTGAATATGGGAATTTTACAAATTTTATTTAGCCAAAAGAAAACTTAATTTACTATATAACTACAAAATTGATTTTTAGTACCAGATTGGTATTAAATGAATTTTTCAAATTTTTTAATTTTCAAAAATGTTTAAAACATGCCCACAAATGGTTTAACTCAAAGATAATAATTTTACGAATTTTTAGAAATTTGTTTGACTGCTTTTGGACACTTAAATTAAAAGTTATGAAATAATGAAATAAAAATCAGAAAAGAAAAAGGAAGGGTGACGTCAGCGTGACGTCATCGTCGTCTTCCTCAGGCCGAGATTCACGCCCCGATTCTTTCCAAACTTTCGTCGAGGTTCTTGCGGGATTGGTTCCCTCCCCTGCCCCATTAAAAACCCCGCACCCTCCCCTCTCATCGCCCCTCAAAACCCTAAGAAAATCCTGCCCCAGACTGCCGGAAAAAACTCGCCTGAGCAACGCGAGCCCGCCGCCGTTTTTCTCTGCTTTAGCGACGAGGTGAACACGAACGGGACCAAGACCCCCTCCTTCCTTTTTCCCTTGTCCTTGCGCACCTCCGTGACCCCTTGGTCGATTTATTTCCGCAGTCGTTGGAGCAGAACAAGGTCACCGAATGCTCGCCGGCGTTTGAGGAACTCCGGCCGCGCCTCGCCGCTGCCCGAGGACGCACGAGTTGACGCCGTCGCCACCATCGAGTTCGACGCGCCGCTCCGCACCTCGTCGTCGCCACCGGAGGCTCGGGGAAGCGTCAGAGCAACCTCGCTGTCCCCGACCGAGCCGCCGGCGCCGTCTTCGCCCCAACTCCGGTGAGTTTCGCCGCCCGTTTCTGGTCAACGTTCCCGGACCGTCCGATCTATCTTCAACGGTTAGGATTAGAACACTTAACGAATCGGTACGATTCCCTTCTGGCCGTTAGATCTGGATCTGACGATCCAGATCGTTTCACTTATCCACGTCAGCGACCCAGTCAGCAGCCACGTCAGGTCCAGTCAGCGCCCAGTCAGCGCACACGTGGATATTAATTTCTTTTAATTAGATTAAATGGCAGTTTTGCAGAAAAGCCCCTGCCACTTAGAATTATCATAACTTTTTAACCCTTGACCCAAATTGGACAAATTTTATATCAAATTGAAGCTCTCGAGAAGTAGAACCTACTGGAACTTTTAAATTTCAAATTTGACCTAGTTTAAAATATTCAAAATTCAAATGGTGAATTTGAGAATTTTGTTAATAACTTTAAATCAGTAAATTCTAAAAATTGCAAATAAAATTGTTTTAGACACTTTAGAAAATGTGTAATATGTTGCATCTATTATAAAATATATTTAGAGAATTATTTTGATGATTAAATTGTTGTATGTCTATTTTGAACAGTTTGACTATTTTGGAACATGACTACTAATAGAAATATTATTTTTGATTTAATCAAATTACTATGAACTTAATTAAATTGCCCTCTGTCTATTAACCCCATTTATAAAATTTTGTTATAAATAGTGCTTGAATAATTTAAAATGAATTTAAAGATCATGAGACTTGATTTGATTTATTCTAGCACATTATAAAGTTTATTATTTTAAAAATTTATTACTTTGCACCAAAGACATAGATAATTGTCCTAGTCTAGAGAAAAGCTCAAATTTCTGTTTATTAATATAATACATAACTTTAATAAGTAAGTTTTAATTTAAAACTTTTTAAATGATTTTAATTCATTCACAAGTGTATACAAATGATATTGGTTAATTAGGTGTTACTAAAAATGTGAATTAAAAACATTATGCCATTTCAAATAACTAGGTTGTATATTTTAATACTATGAACTTTTCAGTTGGGATTTAAAAATGATAGATATGATAAATTAAGAAATTCTTGATTATGAATTTGCTTAAATTTAAAATTCTGAAAACATAACCTTAGGTAAAAGAAATTAAATATGGAAGGTTGTTGTAAAATCTTGTACCTTGCTTTTAAATTATGATTAAACCAATCTTAGGATCTCTTCGTTTAAAGACATTTCATTTGGATCCTGTGATCTTTCAATCTTTTCAAGTTGAAAATGTCCAATTTGACTTTTGATTATACCCTAAACGCAATCACATAAATTCTTTTTGCATATTGAATTATGTGACACCCTTGACCAAATCCATTTCTAAGCCTTATTGCACATGTATGTTTCAATTTGTTTCGTGTGTGTTGAATTGCTTGTTTATTGGATGCCCTTTTACTATATAGTTTGAAACGGGGAGCAACTTTTGACTTGGACAAGAGTGTGTGAGAAACGACAACTTTCTTCAGGCAAGTGACTTCATAAAACACTTACTATTTTATTCTATTGCATATCTAGTATTTTCAAACAGTATTTGCAAAAGTAGTATGCATGATAGGTTTTTGGGAGATTGTAGTATGCTATGCAAACCTTTTAGGTTTCCCCTTAGAAATTCCAGATTAGACCCCTATTATAATTTAGTGGAAGCAACTGCTGCAAAAATGATTGTTTTATGGTTGATGTGATAAATGAAAATTTCCACTAAATTAATTTAACGCCTGGGTGGATTGGGTCGATCGAGGAGGTTTCAAGTTGAGTGGCTTCTCAGGGCCAAGTGTCATGGTTGTCTTCGCCCAGGATAGTTTCTTCTTACTTGGGGCCATGATATGCGGTGTTAACCTGAGTTGCTCACTTGTGGTAGGTCACCCAGGGCTATGAGATTTAAGTTTACACTGAGTCTAGTTGCTTATCGTGCAACCATTGGTCAATATGGGCTCTGTCTTGATGGAGTAAGTTGTTGTGGACCTGGGTCAAGAGATTGATGGTGGTAGAGTTGATAGGATGGTGGTAATCTCTTAGTATGGTCATGGGAAAGCAACTTCTGAAAAGTCTCGTCTTGATCTTCTCCTTTTCCTTCTCACTAAAGGAGTGTAGAGGATAGTTTGGGTTGATTAAGTCTAATGGTGAAAGTGCACACCCTCTCGAGAGTTAAAACCTAAGATCTTAGCCGTGTCCCCGGCATCGGACAATTTGAGTAACTACACAAGGTTGTGTTCTGAAAATCTCCTCATCTCAAATTTCTTAATAAAACTTTGTTGGATGAACATGGGTAGGAGACATGGACTTGTCTCGAGAATTGTCTCTGAAGGAGAAGATATTGATTTAAGAAAATTGTTTATCAAAAAAAGGAGAAAATTTGCTTTGCGCAATAGCCTTGAGCTCCACCAGCCAAAATAAGCATATAGGTATAGTATAATAGAACATTAGGAATTAAAGTCACTTGCCACCACAATTCAATTGTGCTGACCCTTTATAGCTGGGCTGCAACTAAACCTTGCAGAATGTCCGAATGAGGAGTAAGGGGGTCGTCTTCGAGCTACAACCAACATTATTTGCCAGTGGCTTCATGGAGAAGATGTAGCTCCATGCTACCTTTAGTATTGCGTTTGAACTCTGAAATAAAGTGTGAACTATTTATTCAGCTAGCATTTCCGCTATGCTAAGTTGTAAGGATATTTGTTTTTGGATCATTCGTCTCGTTCTGTAATAAATTATGACATTGTACTGTGATATTACATCTTATTGGAGAATGTGAGACTTATGTGATCCAAGTCTTTGCATTATTCATATGTGCCATTGCTTTCGTAAGCATGGGCACTACAAGATTCCCTTGATGTGTAATCATCCCGGCTTACTCACATTAGCAATGAAGATATTTTGAAAGAAACTTTGCAAAAACCATATCAAATGCTACTTAGAGAAACTCATGCCAAAGAACAACCTACACAAGGTTGAGAGCTAGAAGTATATGCATGAGTTAGATACTTGTTACCGAGATAGCATTGACGGTGTAGAAGATGAGAGTTCAAAATCATCCAATCTTGGCTCCAAGAAACACATGGTGAAGACATCTTCTTTAAAAAGAGGCAAGCTTCCAATGCATCTCCCATGTACCTAAAACAAATCAATTACACTATGGAACCCAAACTAATTGGGTCCAAAGTAGTTAGACCAACTACAATACATAGGACAAACTCCACATAAATATGTGCTTATTGATATGAAATAGAATTTCATGCACATCTTAGCCATTTCGGATTTGATGGAGTTTATCCTATATATTGGATCAACGAAAGTAAGCATGCCATAAGATATACATATAGTAAATATGCATGCACACAACTTTCAAGAACCAAACGAGATACAATTTGGACAAAACACCAATTAAATCAAGAAGCTACACACAAGTGTGGCAAGAAAAACATTTGTCCTTATTGTATCAAAGACTCAGAGCAACCCATGATTGGAGAAACCAATTTGAAAAGATATCAAATGAAAACACGGGCAAGGCTAAACAAATGAGCATAAGAAATAAATCAAACAAGCATGCTCGCTCGAAGGTTTATCTCATCCAACAAGGTAGACTAGGAATCATGGGATGAGATAGCCAACTCCAGAAAGAATAGTAAGGTTTCAACAAATAAACCAAGCCCTCTACACTTTTCATGATGACACAAAGTACCAAGAAGAAAAATGTTTGTCTTCCAAAGAGACATGTCATCGGGACCAAATACCAATTGAAGATAACTAATGTTCAATAACGTATAGGATTGCTCCCCCAAGATTTGTGCATTCTTTATGATCTTGTATATGAATACAAAATGAACACAAATGAGATCATCACTCTCCATATACATTGTTAAAACATTAGTAATGTTCAATAAGAGCAATAAGATACTAAACCAATTTAAAAGAGTAGTGTTCTAAAGAGTCTAGAGTAGCTTCCCCATGATTAGTGCATTTTTAAGATCTTGTATGTAAATACAAAATGCACACAAGTGGGATCATTACCCTCCATATATCTTTTTGAACACAAAGTTCAAGAAAATCACGAAGACCCGATATCAAATAAAAGGATGATGTTCTACTCAATGTAGGATAGCTTGCCCAAGAATAGTGCATTACTTAGAATTAAGTCTTCGAGTATAAATGCACAACAATGGGATCCTTGCTTTTCCTAACTAAATAAAGCACAACACAAATTATGAGTAGAGCAACAAAAAGATCCAAATGAAGCAAAAAAGACAAAAGGATGGTTAAACCTAGACAAACTTGGCGATAGAATAAGGCAATTTATGAACAATAGCCAACGTGAATATGATCAATAAAATTACCACAACTATAATTATCAGTTGTCAAAGACAATGATTGTATATAAATATTTCTCGGTGGTACATGACATATATATATATTCAAGATCATACTCACAAAACATAAGCATGTGGCAAAAGATAAGAATTTAAAAACATGCTTATATAGAGATTCTTGATGACTTCACATATTCAGTGATCATACTAAGCATCAAGAAACTCTCTCACAAACAAGATACCAAAAGATGGGAGAACAAAATGCATTTAAGCAAATATGGAAGTTGTTTGAGTACCATGCCACCTAGGAACAAGATAATCAACAAATATCAACTCTAGGTGACACTACCTCACATGTTCACATTTCCTAGGCTTGTAATATGCACATAGCTTATTACTCCCCCATAATGTGATAATCCATTCTTTTTAACATGAGGCAAAAGAAATCCAACAAGAGATAATTAATGGGCATTAGAATTTGAATTTCTCATGAGTAAGACATACCACAAAGAGAGTACATAATCTTGAAATATCACCACTAAGTGGTATTCCTCATGCATACACATTTTTAGGATAGTGAGTTACCAAAAAGCACATAACTCCCCAAAATGAGATAGTCCATTAAAATCCCTAAAAGAGCCAACTAAGATGAAATCAAATAGACAAGAGGCTCAAAACATACATGGTGCGCAAACCAACATACACAAGCTTGATTACTCAATAAAAAGTAAGTAGAGTGCACAACACATATAAAACACTAGTAAGGTACAAAACCAAACACAGGCAAGGGTGCAAGTAACTTTCAATGAGTACATATGAATTAAATAAAGTTACCGCAAGGAGGAGCATTGGATATATGTTAAGACATTATAATCCAATTGACTTGACTTGAGAGAATATGAATGATGAAGATCCCTTAAATCTTCATGATGTAGTCAAGTCTCCAATGTCCTCCGCTTACACCTGTTGATCAAGTTTTAGCTTATTGGTCCCCAACCAAGTTGGGTCCTAAGAGGTTAATCACAATAGGCTTGGCAACCCAAATGGTTCTTTTCTTGACACCACTTTGAGTACTAATAACTTTGGCAAACACATTGCCAACCTCATCCTCTCGAAGAGAATGAACATTATCAATAGTAGAAGGGTTGGATAAGGTACCGTGAGTGCATGAAGAAGCAAAGTGATCCTTCCCACGACATTTGTAGCAAAGACGACTTTTACCTTTCTTCTTGGAAAGGGAAGGTTCTTCAACTTGGGAAGCTTGAGTTTGTACTTGAGGTTGCTTCCCTTGTTGATTCTTACTAGGAGGCTTCTTCTTCAAAGGGCAAGATCTCACATGGTGCCCTTCAACCTTGCACTTGAAGCACACAATCTTGGCGAAATCAATAACTTGTTCTTGGCCCTTCTTCTTGACGAACTTGTGCTTCATCTTGTTCTTGGACTTGTTCTTGTTGTTGAAGTTGAATCCAAGTCCACTCTTGTCATGAGGAAGTTGTTGCACTCTCAACATGTTGTCGAGGGTGGACTTCCCTTCATGACATTTCTTCAAGTCTTTCTTCAAAGAAGCGACTTGTGCCTTGAGCTCTTTGAGTTCCTCTACATGGTTAGTTTCAACACAAATACTAGAGGAAGTAGATGCTACAATGTTAGAGCAACAAGGCAAGGAAAGTAATTCATCATAAGATGTAGCAATTTTATGAGTGGATGAATTACTAGAACTAGCACATGGCAATAATGCATTAGAAGTAGAGTTTGTGCTAGTGTCCACAAGAGGCTCACAAGATTTTACCTTCGTAGTGACCGCCTCATGAGCTAACTTTAGCTTAGCATGGGATGCTAGGAGATCCTCATTAGAGCTAAAAAGCTTTTCATGAGTTTCTTCCAACTTCCCATACTTACTAGTAAGCAAATCAAGTTGAGCTCTTAGCTCAACATTCTCCTTCAAAATAGATGCTTCACACAAAGTGGAGTTAGTAGCACAAGCATCATTATCATTAGAAGTGGAAGGAGACAACATGACAAGCTCATTATTTAACTTAGCATTTTGTTTCCTAAGCACATTACATTTAGCAATAGCATGGTAATGTTCTTTAGTGAGTTTAGCAATTACTTCATTATTTAACTCCTCACTAGATTCCAATCTCTCCTCGAGAGCAACCCGAGTTTCTTGCTCTTCCTCAAGAGCATTCTCAAGATTGTGGACCTCACCCGCAGAATCACGAGCAAGACCCCACCCTTCATGACAACGGGTCTCCATAGCCTCAAAGGTCTCCTTGAGCTCAAAAAGGGTAGTCATGATTTCTAAGAAGTTATCATGAGCATTTTTATTATTTAAGAGAGCATGAGAGACAATATCAAACTTCTCCTTAATTAGATCATCATCATCATCATGAGATATATTGGAGTGCATGGTAGGAGATACCTTATACTCCTTAGCCATTAGGCAAATGTGAGTAGTGGATGAAGACGATGAAGAGACAGTTGAAGCACCTTTGAGGTCCAAGTCTTGTTCCAACAGTTGTTGGGATTACTATACATTGTTAGCCAAAGTATTACAGGAAATAGAAACATTTTGATCATGGCAAAAAGACAAGGAAAGCATATCATCATGAGATTTAGTTAAGCAACTACTACATGATATGCAAGGACTATCAACACTAGCATTTATGAAATTTGTAGTGCTATAGGTGTTTAAGTCCAAAGATAGAGCATTGCAATAAACTAGGTGCGAAGTATAGTCAATAGTGGATTCACCATCAAGATTGCAATTTCTATCACCACTCACCATATCATTACCTTGTGGCAAACCACATGTAGGTAAAGTGGAGGAAGTCGTGAGCTCATCACGACCGGATGTGGAAGGAGGACGATCATCCTTGGAAATGTTGGGCACCTCATATATATCTTGAAGTTTTGTCCATAATTCATGAGCGCTCCGAAAAGGCATGATTGACGCAAGGACTACATCTCTCAAAGCACATATAAGACCATTAGATGCTAGAGTATCGAGATAAGAGTTTTTCTCATCCTCTAAAGATAATTCTTGTGAATCCTTTGGAGGAGAAAAACCCATATCTACACTAATCTCTAAATTTGAACCCATGTCTCTAAAAAGATTAAGCATGCGAATTTTCCAAACATCATAATCTGTGCCATCGAATTTATAAGTGGGATTGTGCACTAGATCTCTAAACGACATCTTTATCTCTAGGCGGTTAGTCCTAATAATGAGATAACCTGGATCTGATACCAATTGAACGGATAGACGTCGCCTAGAGGGGGGTGAATAGGCGATTTAAAACTTTTTTGAGCAGCCGGATTATCCGGTCCAGGAAAGACCCGGATATTCCGGTATGCTTGATAAAGGCGGAATAAAACTAGAGGTTTACTTTAACAAGCATACAACCTAGATAAATAAACTAGGCTCACCTATGTGCACCAACAACTTATGCTAAGCAATACAAGTAACAAGGTAATAGCAATATAGATAACTTCAAGCACGAAGGCTATCACAATGTAAAGTGCATAAGTAAAGAGCTCGGGTATAGAAATAACCGAGGCACGCAGAGACGAGCATGTATTCCCGAGTCCCCCCCAAAGGTGTACGTCTCGTTTAGAGAGGTGTGCGCAACCAAAACAGGTTTGCCGC
Organism: Poa annua; assembly: GCA_026929855.1. NCBI lineage: Eukaryota > Viridiplantae > Streptophyta > Magnoliopsida > Poales > Poaceae > Poa > Poa annua. Next base: position 25,666,610 of record CM049428.1, on the reverse strand, counting down.
AATGCCACAAAGGCTCACCTTCTTCTCCTGATGAACTCAACCACAAAAGGTTGCGAGTTCACCTTCCACTATTGATTTCCTTTGGGGTTGAAATCGAATCTCGTACAACACTCTTGAGGCGTACACCCACAACTTAATTGGGGGCTCTCAAGATGACCACAAAAGGTCTTGACCACAAAAGGTCTTGGTCACAAAAGGCCGGCCACAAAAGGCGTCTAGGGTCCAAAGACCCAAGAGTAACAAGTTCACAAGTATCACCACCACGAAGCCTCGTGGAAGGCTCAAACCGATGCAAATGCAATGGCAAGAGCACACAAAGTGCTCAAGTCCTTCACTCTCAAATTCCAACAAAGCAACAAATGCTTATGGGGGAATAAGAGAGGAAGAACAAAGAAAACCAAAAAGGAGTCAAATCCTTCACTCCCAAATCCCACCAAAAGCAACTAATGCTTATGGGGGGAGACGAGAGAAATGAGAAATAAGAAATAAGAAGAACCACAAAGGAACTCCAAGATCTAGACCCACTAGGTTCCCCTCACTTAGAGGAGAGAAGGATTGGTGGAAATGTGGATCTAGATCTCCTCTCTCTTTTCCCTCAAGAAATAGCAAGAATCATTGGAGGGATTGAGAGATCTCAAAGCTTTGAAAGTCAACAATGGAGGAGGAGAGAGAGCACCAAAACTTGGGAACCATTGGGAATGACCCCTTAAATAGGTTCCCAACAAATCTGGCCGTTGGGGACGGTTTTCCTCACTCGGGCCGGAAGTTCCGGGCTCACACCGGAACTTCCGGACCCCCCGGACACCCCAAAACGCGCCCAGGAAGTGTTCTCTGGTCAAACCGGAAGTTTGGGCGGAAGTTTGGCCGCAACTTTCAGGCCGGCCGGAACTTCCGCCCCTGGCAGAAACGTCAACACGAAAACGATGATATCTTGACCATACGAACTCCGTTTTCGATGATTTTTGGATCGTTGGAATCACCACGAAGAGCTCTATAAGATCATGCAGAGAAACATCATAGTCCAACAAGTGAGGTTAAAACCAAATGGGAAATTTAAGATCTCTTGATAATAGAACAACCGGTAAAACCTCCAACATCAAAAACGCAACATGTTTTCCAAAGTAAACCCGTTTTCGATGAACTAGAGCTTGACATGGAGATGAACCAAACTCTAATCCTCACAAGGATAAAAGTCAAATAAGAACCAAGAAATATGATATGCCAAGTATGTAACGGTTTGAGCTCTCCACAACGATGCGATCAAGTTACTAACTTGATAGCCCCTCTTGATAGTACGCCTATCTATCCTATAGCCCCTTTCAAGATCATACCTTTGCCTTGAGCATTCCACTTTAGTTAGATGATGACTATCTTGATCTCTTCAAGTGGTTCATCTTTCCTTGATTGCGCGTCCAAGCACATGCTTGATGAAGACTTCTACAAATACCCCCCCCCCCCCATGCTCACAATGGGAGAGTCTCGCTTAGCTTCATCTTCATGTATCCACTGCAAGCACCAAGCATAGGATCTCTTCAAGAAGCCTCTCTTGGTCTTGGTCTTGCACATCTCACCTTGATGATGATCACCACATGACGTCAACCTCCATGAGCTATATGAAATCTTCATTTGATGCAAGCCCATGGGAAGATACCTAACCTCATATAAAGATACCACACACACATATATCATGGGTTAATTCACAAAGCTATGCGGACAAGTGTTTACCATCCCAAGAGATACATGATCGCTCTTGGTACATCGTGTAGCTTTGTGTGTTGATCAACATCTTGATCAACCTTGTATCTTCCAACATTTCTTCACTAATATGATGTCTTGAATCCTTCAAGACATACTTGCAATATGTTCCACTCAACACATAAGCTTTAAGAGTCCAACTCATGAACTCCACAATATCATGGACATTATCTATAATGATATCTCAATGCTAACATTAGTCCATAGAGATTGTCATTCAATTACCAAATCACACATGAGGGAAAATGCTCTTTCAATCTCCCCCATTTTGGTAATTGATGACAATCTCTTTTGAGAGGGTTTATAATATGGAATTTAACGAACAAGAATGGTTGCACTAACATCAAATAGTACAAAGGTATGTGATGTTAGTCCATCCACATATATAGAGCAAACTCCCCATAATTTATGCACGTGTGTATGAACATGAATTTATTGCATATATTATCGACCATTACCGATGGTGGAGTTTCCACTATATATATAAAACCAAGCAACGAATGCAAAGACAAGGAAGGCAAATACTTAAGAATAAACCAAAGTACAAATCCAATTCCATACAACCCTACAAAACCTCTCCCCCATTGGCAACGATTGCCGAAATGGGCGAAAAGCTTTGGAAAGGTAACATAATAAGATCTCCTTCATGATTTATGCATTTCTCATGATATGAGTGAAATCAAATGCACTTATCCAATGACGAATAGATGAAGGGGATCAAACTATATTGAGGATCAAAAAATTGCACAAGAAAGATATCAATTGAAATCCACTAGAAGGATATCAATTGAAATCCACTAGAAGGATATCAATTGCAAAAGAGGAATGCATTCACAAAGAAGCAAGCAATCAAGAGATCCAAGAACCAATTGAGCACAAGAAGATATTGTGATAAGATCAACCAAGTGTTCTAAAAATCAAGACGGAACTCCCCCAAAGTACGTGCACAATGAAGGATTTGCATTTCAATATAGTGTGCACAACATGGAATCCTCACTCCCTCCAAGAAAATTTCGAACACAAAAAGGTGCAAGATTGAATAAAGCTTTGCTCAACCGGGAAAGTATGGGTGTGGCATGGAAATACAATTTAGGAGACTAAACAAGGATGAGCCTAAGCAACACCATAGTCTTTCTAATTATGAGGCACATAGTGCATATCATGTATTTCGCATACAAGCACACCAAAGAGGATACACAAAAATAGGATCACAAGCTTATTGAGAGGCAATGTTATACCAATAGAAAAACAAAGCTTGTGCCTTTTAGAGATCACCAAAGAATCAAGAAAGTAATAAAAGGTGATCACTAAAGATTTTGAATATCAATTAAATATGTAACTACCCTCATGTGTATAAGTTTCTAAGTGGACACTAAGTTCTCAAAGAAACATGCACACACAATGTAGGTACAAGGTAAAGCACATGATATCCAAGAGGAAGTCATAAATACACCGATAAGAATTTTTGCTTAAAAGCAAAGCACGTAGCTCAAATTATTCTTAGAGGGTATAGATGAACTTCCAAGACCAAGTTCTCAAAGCATCACAAATACCCACATAGCATAAGTGATAGTTGTGATACTTCGAGACACACAACAAATATCACATAAGGCAAATGATTTATGAGAATTCATCAATATTGCACATGAGAGACTTTGAAATGAATTTGCTAGATTAACATATTGGGGATCAGTGAATCAAGAATATGATTATATAGATCCCCTTGATGTGTAATCATCCCGGCTTACTCACATTAGCAATGAAGATATTTTGAAAGAAACTTTGCAAAAACCATATCAAATGCTACTTAGAGAAACTCATGCCAAAAAACAACCTACACAAGGTTGAGAGCTAGAAGTATATGCATGAGTTAGATACTTGTTACCGAGATAGCATTGACGGTGTAGAAGATGAGAGTTCAAAATCATCCAATCTTGGCTCCAAGAAACACATGGTGAAGACATCTTCTTTGAAAAGAGGCAAGCTTCCAATGCATCTCCCATGTACCTAAAACAAATCAATTACACTATGGAACCCAAACTAATTGGGTCCAAAGTAGTTAGACCAACTATAATACATAGGACAAACTCCACATAAATATGTGCTTATTGATATGAAATAGAATTTCATGCACATCTTAGCCATTTAGGATTTGATGGAGTTTATCCTATATATTGGATCAACGAAAGTAAGCATGCCATAAGATATACATATAGTAAATATGCATGCACACAACTTTCAAGAACCAAACGAGATACAATTTGGACAAAACACCAATTAAATCAAGAGGCTACACACAAGTGTGGCAAGAAAAACATTTGTCCTTATTGTATCAAAGACTCAAAGCAACCCATGATTGGAGAAACCAATTTGAAAAGATATCAAATGAAAACACGGGCAAGGCTAAACAAATGAGCATAAGAAATAAATCAAACAAGCATGCTCGCTCGAAGGTTTATCTCATCCAACAAGGTAGACTAGGAATCATGGGATGAGATAGCCAACTCCAGAAAGAATAGTAAGGTTTCAACAAATAAACCAAGCCCTCTACACTTTTCATGATGACACAAAGTACCAAGACGAAAAATGTTTGTCTTCCAAAGAGACATGTCATCGGGACCAAATACCAATTGAAGATAACTAATGTTCAATAACGTATAGGATTGCTCCCCCGAGATTTGTGCATTCTTTATGATCTTGTATATGAATACAAAATGAACACAAATGAGATCATCACTCTCCATATATATTGTTAAAACATTAGTCATGTTCAATAAGAGCAATAAGATACTAAACCAATTTAAAAGAGTAGTGTTCTAAAGAGTATAGAGTAGCTTCCCCATGATTAGTGCATTTTTAAGATCTTGTATGTAAATACAAAATGCACACAAGTGGGATCATTACCCTCCATATATCTTTTTGAACACAAAGTTCAAGAAAATCACGAAGACCCGATATCAAATAAAAGGATGATGTTCTACTCAATGTAGGATAGCTTGCCCAAGAATAGTGCATTACTTAGAATTAAGTCTTCGAGTATAAATGCACAACAATGGGATCCTTGATTTTCCTAACTAAATAAAGCACAACACAAATTATGAGTAGAGCAACAAAAAGATCCAAATGAAGCAAAAAAGACAAAAGGATGGTTAAACCTAAACAAACTTGGCGATAGAATAAGGCAATTTATGAACAATAGCCAACGTGAATATGATCAATAAAATTACCACAACTATAATTATCACTTGTCAAAGACAATGATTGTATATAAATATTTCTTGGTGGTACATGACATATATATATTCAAGATCATAATCACAAAACATAAGCATGTGACAAAAGATAAGAATTTAAAAACATGCTTATATAGAGATTCTTGATGACTTCACATATTCAGTGATCATACTAAGCATCAAGAAACTCTCTCACAAACAAGATACCAAAAGATGGGAGAACAAAATGCATTTAAGCAAATATGGAACTTGTTTGAGTACCATGCCACCTAGGAACAAGATAATCAACAAATATATCCTCTAGGTGACACTACCTCACATGTTCACATTTCCTAGGCTTGTAATATGCACATAGCTTATTACTCCCCCATAATGTGATAATCCATTCTTTTTAACATGAGGCAAAAGAAATCCAACAAGAGATAATTAATGGGCATTAGAATTTGAATTTCTCATGAGTAAGACATACCACAAAGAGAGTACATAATCTTGAAATATCACCACTAAGTGGTATTCCTCATGTATACACATTTTTAGGATAGTGAGTTACCAAAAAGCACATAACTCCCAAAAATGAGATAGTCCATTAAAATCCCTAAAAGAGCCAATTAAGATGAAATCAAATAGACAAGAGGCTCAAAACATACATGGTGCGCAAACCAACATACACAAGCTTGATTACTCAATAAAAAGTAAGTAGAGTGCACAACACATATAAAACACTAGTAAGGTACAAAACCAAACACAGGCAAGGGTGCAAGTAACTTTCAATGAGTACATATGAATTAAATAAAGTTACCGCAAGGAGGAGCATTGGATATATGTTAAGACATTATAATCCAATTGACTTGACTTGAGAGAATATGAATGATGAAGATCCCTTAAATCTTCATGATGTAGTCAAGTCTCCAATGTCCTCCGCTTACACCTGTTGATCAAGTTTTAGCTTATTGGTCCCCAACCAAGTTGGGTCCTAAGAGGTTAGTCACAACAGGCTTGGCAACCCAAATGGTTCTTTTCTTGACACCACTTTGAGTACCAATAACTTTGGCAAACACATTGCCAACCTTATCCTTTCGAAGAGAATAGACATTATCAATAGTAGAAGGGTTGGATAAGGTACCGTGAGTGCATGAAGAAGCAAAGTGATCCTTCCCACGACATTTGTAGCAAAGACGACTTTTACATTTCTTCTTGGGAAGGAAAGGTTCTTCAACTTGGGAAGATTGAGTTTGTACTTGAGGTTGCTTCCCTTGTTGCTTCTTACTAGGAGGCTTCTTCTTCAAAGGGCAAGATCTCACATGGTGCCCTTCAACCTTGCACTTGAAGCACACAATCTTGGCGAAATCAATAACTTGTTCTTGGCCCTTCTTCTTGACGAACTTGTGCTTCATCTTGTTCTTGGACTTGTTCTTGTTGTTGAAGTTGAATCCAAGTCCACTCTTGTCATGAGGAAGTTGTTGCACTCTCAACATGTTGTCGAGGGTGGACTTCCCTTCATGACATTTCTTCAAGTCTTTCTTCAAATAAGCGACTTGTGCCTTGAGCTCTTTGAGTTCCTCTACATGGTTAGTTTCAACACAAATACTAGAGGAAGTAGATGCTACAATGTTAGAGCAACAAGGCAAGGAAAGTAATTCATCATAAGATGTAGCAATTTTATGAGTGGATGAATTACTAGAACTAGCACATGGCAATAATGCATTAGAAGTAGAGTTTGTGCTAGTGTCCACAAGAGGCTTACAAGATTTTACCTTCGTAGTGACCGCCTCATGAGCTAACTTTAGCTTAGCATGGGATGCTAGGAGATCCTCATTAGAGCTAAAAAGCTTTTCATGAGTTTCTTCCAACTTCCCATACTTACTAGTAAGAAAATCAAGTTGAGCTCTTAGCTCAACATTCTCCTTCAAAATAGATGCTTCACACAAAGTGGAGTTAGTAGCACAAGCATCATTATCATTAGAAGTGGAAGGAGACAACATGACAGGCTCATTATTTAACTTAGCATTTTGTTTACTAAGCACATTACATTTAGCAATAGCATGGTAATGTTCTTTAGTGAGTTTAGCAATTACTTCATTATTTAACTCCTCACTAGATTCCAATCTCTCCTCGAGAGCAACCCGAGTTTCTTGCTCTTCCTCAAGAGCATTCTCAAGATTGTGGACCTCACCCGCAGAATCACGAGCAAGACCCCACCCTTCATGACAACGGGTCTCCATAGCCTCAAAGGTCTCCTTGAGCTCAAAAAGGGTAGTCATGATTTCTAAGAAGTTATCATGAGCATTTTTATTATTTAAGAGAGCATGAGAGACAATATCAAACTTCTCCTTAATTAGATCATCATCATCATCATCATGAGATATATTGGAGTGCATGGTAGGAGATACCTTATACTCCTTAGCCATTAGGCAAATGTGAGTAGTGGATGAAGACGATGAAGAGACACTTGAAGCACCTTTGAGGTCCAAGTCTTGTTCCAACAATTGTTGGGATTCCTCTACATTGTTAGCCAAAGTACTAGAGGAAACAGAAACATTTTGATCATGGCAAAAAGACAAGGAAAGCATATCATCATGAGATTTAGTTAAGCAACTACTACATGATATGCAAGGACTATCAACACTAGCATGTATGAAATTTGTAGTGCTATAGGTGTTTAAGTCCAAAGATAGAGCATTGCAATAAGCTAGGTGCGAAGTATAGTCAATAGTGGATTCACCATCAAGATTGCAATTTCTATCACCACTCACCATATCATTACCTTGTGGCAAACCACATGTCGGTGAAGTGGAGGAAGTCGTGAGCTCATCACGACCGGATGTGGAAGGAGGACAATCATCCTTGGAAATGTTGGGCACCTCATATATATCTTGAAGTTTTGTCCATAATTCATGAGCGCTCCGAAAAGGCATGATTGACGCAAGGACTACATCACTCAAAGCACATATAAGACCATTAGATGCTAGAGTTTCGAGATAAGAGTTTTTCTCATCCTCTAAAGATAATTCTTGTGAATCATTTGGAGGAGAAAAACCCATATCTACAATAATCTCTAAATTTGAACCCATGTCTCTAAAAAGATTAAGTATGCGAATTTTCCAAACATCATAATTTGTGCCATCGAATCTATAAGTGGGATTGTGCACTAGATCTCTAAACGACATCTTTATCTCTAGGCGGTTAGTCCTAATAATGAGATAACCTGGCTCTGATACCAATTGAACGGATAGACTTCGCCTAGAGGGGGGGTGAATAGGCGATTAAAACTTTTTCGAGAAGCCGGATTATCCGGTCTAGGAAAGACCCGGATATTCCGGTATGCTTGATAAAGGCGGAATAAAACTAGAGTTTTACTTTAACAAGCATACAACCTAGATAAATAAACTAGGCTCACCTATGTGCACCAACAACTTATGCTAAGCAATACAAGTAACAAGGTGATAGCAAGATAGATAACTTCAAGCACGAAGGCTATCACAATGTAAATTGCATAAGTAAAGAGCTCGGGTATAAAAATAACCGAGGCACGCGGAGACGAGCATGTATTCCCGAGTTCCACCCAAAGGTGTACGTCTCGTTTGGAGAGGTGTGCGCAACCACAACAGGTTAGCCGCAACGCCACAAAGGCTCACCTTCTTCTCCTGATGAACTCAACCACAAAAGGTTGCGAGTTCACCTTCCACTATTGATCTCGTTTGGGGCGGAAATCGAATCCCGTACAACACTCTTGAGGCACACACCCACAACTTAATTGGGGGCTCCCAAGTCTTGAGGCACACACCCACAACTTAATTGGGGGCTCTCAAGATAACCACAAAAGGTCTTGCCCACAAAAGGCCGGCCACAAAAGGCATCTAGGGTCCAAGGACCCAAGAGTAACAAGCTCACAAGTATCACCACCACGAATCCTCGTGGAGGGCTCAAACCGATGCAAATGCAATGGCAGGAGCACACCAAGTGCTCAAGTCCTTCACTCTCAAATTCCAACAAAGCAACAAATGCTTATGGGGAATAAGAGAGGAAGAACAAAGAAAACCACAAAGGAGTCAAATACTTCACTCCCAAATCCCACCAAAAGCAACTAATGCTTATGGGGGGAGACGAGAGGAAGAAGAAATAAGAAGAACCACAAAGGAACTCCAAGATCTATACCCACTAGGTTCCCCTCACTTAGAGGAGAGAAGGATTGGTGGAAATGTGGATCTAGATCTCCTTTCTCTTTTCCCTCAAGAAATAGCAAGAATCATTGGAGGGATTGAGAGATCTCAAAGCTTTGGAAGTCAACAATGGAGGAGGAGAGAGAGCACCAAAACTTGGGAACCATTGGGGAAGATGACCCCTTAAATAGGTTCCCAACAAATCTGGCCGTTGGGGACGGTTTTCCTCACTCGGGCGGAAGTTCCGGGCTCACCCCGGAACTTCCGGACCCCCCGGACACCCCAAAACGCGCCCAGGAAGTGTTCTCTGGTCAAACCGGAAGTTTGGGCGGAAGTTTGGCCGGAACTTTCCGGCCGGCCGGAACTTCCGCCCCTGGCAGAAACGTCAACACGAAAACGATGATATCTTGACTATACGAACTCCGTTTTCGATGATTTTTGGATCGTTGGAATCACCACGAAGAGCTATATAAGATCATGCAGAGAAACATCATAATCCAACAAGTGAGTTTAAAACCAAATGGGAAATGTAAGATCTCTTGATAATAGAACAACCGGTAAAACCTCCAACATGAAAAACGCAACATGTTTTCCAAAGTAAACCCGTTTTCGATGAACTAGAGCTTGACATGGAGATGAACCAAACTCTAATCCTCACAAGGATAAAAGTCATATAAGAACCAAGAAATATGATATGACAAGTATGCAAAGGTTTGAGCTCTCCACAACGATGCGATCAAGTTACTAACTTGAGAGCCCCTCTTGATAGTACGTCTATCTATCCTATAGCCCCTTTCAAGATCATACCTTTGCCTTGAGCATTCCACTTGAGTTAGATGATGACTATCTTGATCTCTTCAAGTGGTTCATCTTTCCTTGATTGCGCGTCCAAGCACATGCTTGATGAAGACTTCTCCAAATACTCCCCCATGCTCACGATGGGAGAGTCTCGCTTAGCTTCATCTTCATGTATCCATTGCAAGCACCAAGCATAGGATCTCTTCAAAAAGCCTCTCTTGGTCTTGGTCTTGCACATCTCACCTTGATGACGATCACCACATGACTTCATCCTCCATGAGCTATATGAAATCTTCATTTGATGCAAGCCCATGGGAAGATACCTAACCTCATATAAAGATACCACACACATATATATCATGGGTTAGTTCACAAAGCTATGCGGACAAGTGTTTACCATCCCAAGAGATACATGATCGCTCTTGGTACATCTTGTAGCTTTGTGTGTTGATCAACATCTTGATCAACCTTGTATCTTCCAACATTTCTTCACTAATATGATGTCTTGAATCCTTCAAGACATACTTGCAATATGTTCCACTCAACACATAAGCTTCAAGAGTCCAACTCATGAACTCCACAATATCATGGACATGATCTATAATGATATCTCAATGCAAACATTAGTCCATATAGATTGTCATTCAGTTACCAAAACACACATGAGGGAAAATGCTCTTTCAGAAGATGATATTGATGCCGCTTCCTCCGTCCATGAAGATCTTGGTCATGTTGTAATTTCCTATCTGGGCCTCTATTACCACGGTGGAATGTCCTGGCCTAGATACGGATGGTGGGTGGTCCTCTCGACTAAATGTGATTGTTGTTTCAGATCCGCGAAGGTAGTATGGCACAACCGGTGGTGCCATGACTGCCATGTTGACATGCCTGGTGTGTAATTTTTGTTGCATGTTTGATGGTCGCCCTTTCTGGATCATGTATGCTTGTCTCTGCTGTCTGGAGTGCTGATCCACCGACTGTTGGTGCGTGTAATATACCGCTCGTGCAGCTTGACTGTTAGGGTTATATGGTGGTGGTGGTAGTGCTGCGCCTTGTGGTGTAGGTACCATATGCTCGAATGTATTGCTCATGTGCCTTTTTGCGTATTCGATTGCCAACTGTCCGAATTCTCGACAGTTTTCAATCATATGACTTGATATTAATCTCCCCGTCACTAGGTCCTTGAATAAGTGCAGTCTGCACGAATTCTCTATTTTTGGATCTAATCTTTGTTGTCCATCTTGTCTGTTGTCGCCTCCCCGTTGGTCATGGTTTATGCTGTCCTATCGATCGACTGACATGTCGTTCTTGTAACTGCTTCTGGCTTGTTTTGTTTTCTGTCATCTCGACTGCGACCACCACTTGAGAATCCTGCTGCCATGAATTTGAAATTGCGTTTGTCCCTACTGTCGTGGTCACGTTGTCGTCGTTTGTCATCTCTACCCTGATGATCTCGACTATCACGATGGTCCTGACTGTCCCGTCTGTCGCGATGTTGTGGTGAGTGTGGGGTTTTGCTCTGGACCGCATCTTCGCCATCTGCCCATTCGGTTGCTAACTTCATGAGCTCCGCCATGTTTTTTGGTTTTTGTCGTCCGAGTACCTCTCTGAATTCTTTTCTGTAGAGCCCATTTGTGAAGGCGTCCATTGCTCTGTCCTCTGATATTGCACCCACAGAGTTCCTGATGGAGGCCCATCGTCTGATGTAAGACCTAAGTTTCTCGTATGTCTTTTGCCGGCATGCTCTTAACTCTTCAAATGTTTTCGACCTTTCGCAGAGAGGATCGAAATATTTTATGAAGTCTTTCTTGAAGTGATCCCAAGAATCGTAAGCTCCTTCAGGCAAGGACTTGAGCCAGTCGCGGGCCGTGCCTTCCAGCATCAGCTGTATGTATTGTAGTGTTGTCGTTGTTGTTCCTCGTTGGCATATGACTGCCAGTTTGTAATCTTCCAGCCACCCCGAGGGTTCTTGTTTTGAGTTACATTTTGGCATGGTTGGAAGGCCAAACTTCTTTGGGAGTTTTGTTTCCTGAATCCGTCGGGTGAAGCATTGTGCTCCGCATGGTCCCGCGTTGCGATTGTCAGGCGATTCGCGACCGCCTGACCCTCTCGATCTGCTTCTTGAGCGGCTTCTTGATCTGCGATGGCTTGAGCTTTTTCTGCCACTGCTTCATTGAGGGCTATGACTGGAACGACCTCTCGAGTGGCTCCTGCTACGTCTCCTTCTTCCTCCGTCGACTAGTTCTTTTGATGCGATCTCGAGGGCCTTCATTTGCTGTAGGTACCTTGCTTCAGCCGGGTCGCCTGCCGGTGGCTTTCCTGCTTGAAGGTATGCTCCTAAGGATATGAGGGATCCTTCTGCAGTTTTGGGTTGTATTATGCCTTCGGAGTCGATGTATAGGAACGAGTTGTTCAGATTTCGAGTGACGTCTGCCCTTTCGCGTTCGGGTATTCTGTCGAATCTGGATCTGTGTCGTGCCTCTGTTGCCCCTATGGAGCTCATGGATAGTTGTCGTCTGCGCGCGCTTGATATGCTTGCCTGCCTTCTCCGCTCTTCAAGTGTTGCTCTGTATTGTTTCAAGTGCCGCGACTCCTGCCAGTTGAAGTAGTTGTATGTTGCCAACTCATTTGGAGTTGCGTCTGCTAGCATCATTATGCCTTCTTCAATGACCTTTGTTACCTTTGCAGCCATCTCTGCCGTGATGTACAGAGTGGTGGTACCATCCTGTAGAGTGACCGTCCGTGGATACTCGACTGGTTGTCGATTGGCTGCGTTTTCCGATGTTTCCGCGGCTGTTGCCACATAAACCTGCTGGGGTATGTGGTAAGTATATGTGTAGTCTAATCGCTCTTCATATGTTGCTTCGACATTGCTATTCTGTTCTATGCTTTTGCTGTTTTCGCTATCTTCTACTTGCTGCGCATGTGCATCGTAGTCGATGGTAACATGATGTGGAGATTGGATCTCTGCGCCAGTGAAGTCGGCTAAACGTATGTTGTCTTCTGCAGGCTCATCATACTGGTGTAGGTGAAAGCTTTCTTCTGGAGCGTCGATTTGCATATGGTCTTCGGTTGGGTTGATGTGGAGTGTCAACTGCACTTCTTCTTCTATGTCGTTTTGCTTTATGAACTCATTGAATTCGCTCGTGGACATGGATCCTGCTATGGACAAGATCAGATCGATCTGTGATGTTGGCGCTCCAGTGCTTCCAGCCGAAGTCGTCGATATGATCATGTCGTCGACTGAGGTAGTCGACAGCTCTTTCTCTTCAGGGAATTCATCCGCCATGAATCTGTTGAATTCTGCGGATGTCATTGAACCTGTTGGAGATTGTGGCGGCGGGATCAGATCGGTCTGGGCCAGGGAATCTTCCTTGTCTACTGCAGATGTGATCTCAGTCGATCTATTCTGAAGCGGCTGAGTCGCGATCTGTTCGACTAAATCCTGCACACCAAGATTATCAACAAAGAAGTTATGTTCCCTAATAGTTAGATCAAAACCTGAATTGAGACTGGAGTAGATCTCCTGAGTTTCGGGTGAGTATGGCCTGATTCTTGCTGGCGATGGTGCTTTTGGCGAGTGGTCGCCTGTTACCTGGATACGATCTGTTGTCGCTGATGTGCATCTCTTTGAGGGAGTCGGCGGATCGCCGTTTGAAATTTGGACCGAAAAATCCGTAGATCCAACACCACTTATTCCCACAGACGGCGCCAACTGACGATGGATGTCCCCATCAATACCCATGGTTATTAGCCCAGGGTAAGAGTTTATGAGGTAGAGAACGTGTGGTGTTGGTAGATTCGTCGGCTGACAAGCGGGAATTACCCAGGTTCGGGGCCCTCGAGTGAGGTAAAACCCTTACTCCTGCTTGTCTGTTATTGATTGTGTATATGTGACGAGTACATGGGTCTAGCAAGATGTCGATCTTGCTAGGATTTTATGATTCTGATTGGGCGTGTCCTTGGTCGGTCTCCCTCCTGTACTTTATATAGGGGTACAGGTCTCGGGTCGTAACCGACTAGGACTACTTATAGGGAAAGTATTGCCGACTATGCTACCTATGGTATATGTCTTCGACTTGGTCTTCACTTGTTGGGCTTTTTCAGCCTATTGACAATTAGGTTTTAGTCATTACGTGCACCACGTACCCACATGAAGGGGTACCCGTTTGGTATAACCTTGTCACTAGGGTTTGGTTGTTCTGATGGAGTGTATCCTTAATTGGCCACTCTCATGTCCTTTATATAGAGGTACATGTCTTGAACGGTAACTGGTTAGGATTACAGATACGGAAAGTATAACCAACTATGTTTATTTATGATATAAGTTTTCGACTTGGGTTTCGTTTGTTGGGTTTTTTCAGTGTATTGACAATTAGGTTTTAATCATTATTTACACCAGGTACCCAGGATATCCTTTTATATAACCCTCGTCAACGGCTGTTCGCAACTTCACATAGTAACTTTTGGCAGACTCCCAGCATCTCCTCCACTATAAAGAAGTTGAAAACAGATATCCATGTCTGCAAACAGTACCAAACTTATTCGCCATTACAATAGTTTTTTAGTAGTACTTTACGCCAAATTTTTAGTAGTTTTTCTACGTCAAGTTTTTGGCCCAGGTCTTACTTCAATCCTGGCTCCGTCACTGATCACAACCCACTAGGTATAAAAAATAGTTCCATCCTGAGTGCCCAAATGCCACCCGAGATCGCTAACCCTGACTTTTTTTTGAAAATTTTATGACACTTGACTTGGTAGTTTTTTTTTTTTTTTTAATTCACCTGACTTGGTAGTTGGTAGGCAGAGCGCTCCACGGGAACCCAGCGGCGCTGGGCCAGCGCACTCGAATGATCGCACCCAACAGAACAAGACTTGTTCAGAAAAAAACGAACTAAGACGGTGGAGCAGCGTGTAGCGCCTACTGTCGCGTACGTGTCGGGAACTCTCCTCCCTCTCAGAGTCTCTCTTAGGGCATGTACAGTGGTGCTGCGTCAGCTGTCTGTACCATGTAACACGTAGGATTTTCTTATCGGTTAGAAGAAAGAGAAGATGAAAAGAGAGCAGTCCGTCGCTAAAATTGCAGACAGTCGATTTCCGCTTGATTCGAACGCTAACGACGCCTCTGATCCCGTTGTACAGATGGTGTCGGTAACTTGTCGTCTCAGAAGAAATCTGGTCCTTTGATCGTGTGCTTCCCAACATCAATAAATAATATTTTTTATTTCGTGCAGTTACAATTCTAAGATTCGTAAGGACAACCTGTTGTACGAGTCGTCTATACGGTCGTCTAGAGCTGACATGTACACCTACCACATATTGTGACCGTCTAAACTATTGTACATGCCCTTACTGATGCGAGGCCCCTGGGCCCACTGGTCATAAAAGAAAACTGAAACAGCAAACGAACACTCGACGACGGCAAGCGATCTATCCCCTGACCTGACACCACCTCCTCCAGAGTCCACAACTCCAGATCCAAATCCAAACCCTCGCTGGCACGCGCGCCCATGGATAATTTCTTCAACTCCGTCTTCTCCGCCGCCGCCGCCGGCGAGCACGAGGAAGATGACGGGGATGCTGCGGAGGAGGAGCAAGCGGCGGAGAGGGAGGCAGGCGATTCCGGTGGCGGCTGGAGCTTCGGTGGGCTGATGAAGACGCTCGCCGATGAGATCGAGGGGCAGCGGGAAGAGCAGGAGGAGGAGGAGGTTGGGCGAGAAGCCATGGCTCCGGCGGCGGAGGTCCAGGGGGAGGATGGCGGTACTGGTGGCTCCGGCGGCGGATGGAGCTTCGGCGGGCTGATCAAGACGCTCGCCGAGGAGCTGCCTCAGCCTGACGAGCAGGAAGCCGAGGCGGCGGAGGGTGACGAGCAAGAAGAAGCCGAGGCGGCGGAGGGTGATGTGGCAGAGGAGGGTGTTTCGGGCGGCGGGTGGAGCTTCGGGGGGTTGATGAAGACTTTCGCGTCGCGGTCGGAGTCGGTGCTCGAGGGCTACCGCCGCGACCTCCAGGACCTAGGCTCCGGCCTCCGCGTCGAGACCACGGCCCTTCGCGCGGCCGCTGCACGGGCCGCGGCGGCGCTGCCCGGCGCGCTCGAGGCCGGTGCGTCCGTCGCCTCCGACAGGCTCGAGTCTGTCGGGCAGGCTGTCGATGACCTTGGGGCCGCCGCAGCTGGCCTCCTCTCCCACGCCAACGAGGCTCTACTATCCGTGGACGCCGACGGCGAAGACGGGGCCAGTGACAGCTCGTCCCAACCATCTGACGTGGCCTCTTGGCGTTCATCCCTTCCGTCCAAGAAGTATACACGGTTTGAGGCGCAGGTCCTGGCTCTGCGTGCTGATCCGACAACCTTCACCGAGGAGCCTGAGGACGTAGAGGGGTTCACCAGGTGGCAGGAGGCCTTCAGCCTCCAGGAGAGAAAACAAGAGATCGAGTCCGTGCTCCAGGAGAGCCCTGGGCTGGAGAGCTTCGTTGAGAGGCTTGTGCCCTCGGTGGTAGCCTACGATACCTTCTGGTGCAGGTATTTCTTTGCCGTCGACAAGCTCAGGCAAGCAGAGGATGTCCGCACCAAACTCGTTAGCCGGGCCATGTCGAAGGAAGATGAAGAAGACCTCAGCTGGGAGGTCGACGATGACGAGGATGATAACAAAGAAGGTACTAGCACCATACCTGATAAGGAGGAGCAAGTTGGGGAGTCTTTTAGCCACGAAACACGGGATGAGGGAAAAAAAGAAGCTGTGAATGAGAAGTATGCGGTGGAAGATGAGCAGACGATTTCGGTAGCAACAAAGGATGATAATGGTGAATCCAGTGGTGAGACGTCGACACCAAAGTCAAGCAATGGAGGAGGGCAGGAAGAGAAGACTGAAGCTGGTGACTCGTCCAAGGAGAGTGATTTATCACTTGTGTCTCGACCATCAGCGCAGGAGGAAGATCTTAGCTGGGATGAGATTGAGGATGTTGGTGATCAAGATGAGAAGAAAGGGGGGAGTCCACGGTCAAGCCCTAGTAGCAAAGTGGAGGATATCCGAAAACGGCTGAACTCTGTGGAAGACGATGAAGACCTGAGTTGGGATGTCGACGAGTAAGAAAAACACAAGACACTCCTAAACTGGGTGCTCCAAAAAAACTCAAGTAATAGATGTTTACACAGTTTTTACCTGTTTGGTCTCAAATGGGATCCCTATGGTGTTCATTAAGATTCTCTCTGAGTTTCTTTGACGTACAATGTGAATATTGTGATGGTACACTGGCAATTCAAATTCAACAGGGCTGTATTTTGATTATTACTGACACTGTAAGATGTAAGATCTTAACCGAATGGTAGTGTTTTTTCTGTTATGGTTGATAACTTGTTGGCAGTTAGTGTCCATTACTCATTTACTCCAGTTATTACTAGTTGAATCTTCTGAGCTTTCTGTTTGAATATGATACATTGGGAAATTTGTGTACTGCACTGACAGTTTTGCATCTCAATCGTGAAGCCACTCATCCATTGCAGCCGCAGTTCACCAAACATGTGGTGATATAGGTAGTTGCTACATTCAGTTATTGCTTACTGAAGGTAAGTAACTGACTGAAGATTGAATGCTGGCCTGTGTTAACTCTTACTGAAGGCCGTTGTGGAATTTTGTTTCATAGACTTAGAGACAACATTTGCACCAAAGTTATAATTTTATCTTTAAGCCAGGATACCTGTTTCCATCTGTTCAATTTGTCCTGATCATAGCTGTAATACCATCATCTTTCTTCCTTCCTGCTGATACAACATTACAACGAGGTAAAATTGCATCAAGTTTCAAGATGGGTATTACTGGTTTACCGCGAGATTTTATCACCTCTGAATCTGTAAGGTTAAGCTCCGAGACCTAGCCGCCGAGTCGACTAGGGTTTGGCACCTTCATCGCTGGAGTCCATGCCGGTGTTGAGTTCCTTTGGGTCCCAGGTGAGTTATAGTCCTTCTATCTCTCCCGGTCCTCGGTTTGCTTTGTTTGAAGCCCATAGCAACTAGGTTTTTGGATCTGCAACTCGCCGAATCGCTATGGTGCGGGAGTATAACACTAGGGTGCCTACAGATGCACCAATAGAGAAAAATCGTCTTCTGTGAGGTGCATGTATGGTGAAAGTTACTATTGACCAAGAAATATTTTCCTAACCAGTGTCTTGTGCATCCCCTAGCAGCAAGTGGATCCGCCCCTGGCTATGGCAGCATAGTCTCCGTCTAGCTCGACCAACCATGCAGGAGGATACGGTGGTCAGTCATATTGAGAGCCGTATGTGGACATATAGATCGAGATTAGGGACCGTAGTACCATGGTGTAGTGTCTGTACCATGTTCTGAACTTCTGAGTTTTTATTTTCTGTACATCTGTAGGTGGACCAATGGCTCGAGTACGAACCACTCATTCTGTCAGGCTCTGAATTAGAAGCTGCTTGCTCATTTCTTGATGGATACTTGGTATCTTGAACCTTTTTGGTTGGCTATGGTCTATCGGTTGCTGATATTGTTGTCGGGTCAAATCTCACTGGTAATTCCCTGGCTTATTTTATCAAAGTGTTATTTCTTCTGTCTTTCTCTCACCTTGGAGGGCACACCTCTTTTCTTCAGGAATTGGTGAATGATGGGAAAGTCTAAGGAGGTCAAAGAAATATCAAAGTCTTATCCGTTGGTTCAACAGTGTAGCTGCAGACTATGCAGGTGCGCTAGATGAAGTTACATCTGCTTATGTTGGAAAGCGAGGAATTGGCAAATCTCTGACGCCAAGCTTGAAAGAGAAGACACCTGGTTTGAAAGAGAACACCTCAGGTCATCAAATAGATCTCCCAGGTGCAAAAGTTGGGGAGGTTTGTGTTCGTTTTGCCCCAGAGCCTAGTGGGTATCTCCACATTGGTCATGCAAAGGCTGCACTGTTGAACAAGTATTTTGCAGAGAGATATGGCGGGCGTCTAATAGTTCGATTTGATGACACAAATCCTTCTAAAGAAAGCAATGAATTTGTTGAGAATGTCCTGAAGAGATGGTTAATGGTACCAAAAGGGGTACTCAG
The DNA here is from genome assembly GCA_026929855.1 of Poa annua. Taxonomy (NCBI): domain Eukaryota; kingdom Viridiplantae; phylum Streptophyta; class Magnoliopsida; order Poales; family Poaceae; genus Poa; species Poa annua. The sequence continues at coordinate 25,647,620 of CM049428.1, read as the reverse complement.
TGTTGTGTACGTGGAAAACTTGACATGCAGGACCCAAACAAATCACTTTGAGATCCAGTTTACTACCGTTGCAACCCTGATCCCCATCATCGTGTTTGCTCAGAATGCAAGGTCTACCCAACATATGACTTTGCTTGCCCATTTGTTGATGCATTGGAAGGTGTGACCCATGCTCTCCGTTCAAGCGAATACCATGATCAGAATGCACAGTACTACCGTGTCCTTCAAGACATGGGCCTGCAGAGAGTACAAATCTATGAGTTCAGCAGACTTAATATGGTTTATGCAGTTCTTAGCAAGCGCAAGCTTCTCTGGTTCGTCCAAAATAATAAGGTAGAGGACTGGACTGTTGCACCCACGGTACAAGGCATAGTACGCTGTGGCTTGAAGATTGAAGCATTGATCCAATTTATACTGGAACAGGTAATTTTCTAATGAGTTACTCATTATTATCTTGTAACTATATGTATGTTTAAACAACAGAGTTACTAACTCCCTTCTTTTTTTGCATTTTATTTGTGAAGGGTGCTTCAAAAAACCTGAATCTTATGGAGTGGGATAAACTCTGGACAATCAACAAGAAGATAGTTGACCCAGTGTGCGGAAGGCATACTGCTGTGCTGAAAGACAAATGTGTGATCTTGACACTTACTAATGGTCCAGAGGAACCATTTGTTCGAATCTTGCCAAGGCACAAGAAATAGGAGGGTGCTGGAAAGAAGGCTACAACTTTCGTGAACAGAATTTGGCTAGAGTATGCTGATGCATCAGTCATTAGCGTTGGTGAGGAAGTCACTTTGATGGACTGGGGAAATGCTATCATTAGAAAAATCAAGACAGATAATGGAGCAATTACTCAACTAGTTGGTGAACTCCACCTTGAAGGTTCAGTGAAGACGAAGAACCTAAAATTGACATGGTTATCAGATCTTGAAGACCTTGTGTCTCTCTCTTTGGTAGATTTTGACTACCTTATTAATAAGAAAAAGGTAAGACATCATGCTCTCTACGTTAACGTTGGAAGGCATCCAACCATATGGGCACCAGAACCGAATTCATATTCTACAATAATTGCTAAATTGGTTATTATTGTAGTATGGATACGTCTTGACATAGATGGGTAGATACTTCGGGATCACAGTTACTATCTGTTCAACTATGAGTGGTTTGAGCACCTTATCCTAGCCGCTTCTGTTTTGTTTTTCCACATGTACCCGTTTCTATTGTTGAAAGCTGATGAGATGATATTTTGTTTTCTTTTGAAATGTATGTGATGGTGTTTCCTTGGATGAGTTATTTCATCCATCATTATGTACATATATTTTTGCTCCATCATTAAGAGGTATGACTGGTATCCCCATGTAACTACAAATCCTAATATCTCGCACTTTTGCAGCTGGAAGAAGATGAGAACTTCCTTGACAATCTCAACCCTTGCACCTGACGAGAAGCTTTAGCTCTTGGAGACCTGAACATGCGGAATATCAAGCCAGGAGAAGTTATACAGCTTGAAAGGAAAGGCTATTACAGGTGTGATGTTCCATTTGTCCGGGCGTCCAAACCGATTGTACCTTTTTTCCATTCCAGATGGCCGACAGAGTCCACATCGATTGTTTCTGGAGCCTAGCTTCTACATACAATGTTTTGTTAAATTGTGATACTCTTTTGGACATTAATGTTGCAACTTTATTGGTATCGAACTGGTGATGTAATGGCTGAAACTTTGAACTTCAGATTTTTTTTTTTCATTATCTCTATCTTGGTTCTTCAGTTTCGGTTATGTTACCATTTTGCATGTTTCTGTGGCTGCCAACTGCTGTCATGATTGCATATTGGACCAAATACCAGGATGAGGAGCGTTTGATTGTTTCCATATATGCTGTAGGTGTCTTGTCTGAACATTTTGGAATATTCCTGTTAAATAATGCTCATATTTCAGACCGCGTTCTCTTAGTTTATATCTGATTCCTTCTTTAATGTGAGTATATTCTGTCTGATTTGAGCAAAATTGGACTAAGGTTTGGTGTCGGCTAGCATTACATGCCAATTCATGGGCAAGAAAATTGGTCACCAAGTTCACCAATCCAAAATTCTGGCAAGTGAGATTGGCATAAGCGGGAATCAGACCGAGCAAGCAATATATCGTGATGGAACTAATCACTTAGGCATTCGTGAATAATATTACACATAATTGTCATTTCCAAATCGGTAATCAAACTGACAGCTCCAGGAAGTCAGATTTTGTATCAAAATTTATCACATAAGAGATAGGATTGCCCTTGCTGCCATTACATTACCACTTCTAAAGTAACAACATTACTATGGCAAGGTACAGGAAAGAACAAAAGTGAAATAAGCATGGCTGTTGACAACAGCTCTTCCAGCTACACCTCCAGAAACTAACCACAAGGTATGAGAAATGGTCCTTGCAGGGTAAGAAATTTTTACTTTCTCAGGCTGCCCTCGAGTCGGTCTATAGCAGCCCCAACACGACTTTGATTCCCTGCCAAATCTGATGGCGGCTTTGAATTTTCGATCTCAAGATTGGCCTTCTCTGCCAGCTTCAACTGTACCCAACCTGTAGAAGAATTCCCGAAGTGAGCTTCTCGAGCGAATAACCACAAGTTACCAGTGAGTTGATACCGTGTACAATGATTGTTCAGAAATAACCTGGCACTGTTAACTGGCAACTAGTGGCGTTGTGTTTTATTAATGCAGATATGATAGCTTTATGTAAATGAATTATGTGCATGCACTTTACTGATTACCATACTTGCAGTACATGATGAGAAGTTAGCAACAAACTTCCACACTGGAAGGCTATACCGAAGGCATGAAAAGTGTACTTAAAGGCTACGCACCATCAAGTTACAAAATTAATATCACGAGGGCTGAAATTAGGATGGAGAAGAATCATTTCATGAAGATGCTAAACAATTCATTTACTTTGCAGGATGCAGTAAATTCTATACTATCATAGGGGATATTCGGCATCTATTAATATTGCATCATCAGGTCCATAACTAAGCAATTGATCTATACATTCGAACACGCAAGAACCTAGAAATCCCCTAAAAGTATATAGTGCAGGAAAAAAATGTCATGAGCAATTGGAGGTAAGAGTACCAAGGGGAAAGCAGATTCCGGCACCAAGAACTGATCCAACCAATACATTCCTTGCACGCCACATCGGTGAGCCAGGCACTGAAGGAATAGATATTAGTTGAGATTAACCCTATGGGAAGTAAATACAAAATGATAATATGAAAGAATGATTTATCCCCTAGTGTGTTGTGCAGCCGAAAGAGACTGCAACAAATCCCAAGAGGTGAAGATTTATATACATACAGTTTGTGAAGATTTATTTTGATTACAAAAAGTATGGTAGATATTTAGGCAAACATTCCTGTATGAATTCCCCCTACTAAAGCCAATCTTCAAGGTTACCAAGTACCAACAAATCATGTTTCTTGATGGATGCCAAAATCCAAGTAAACACATCTTGGCAGGTCAATTCTATCATTTGATGTATCAGATATAGGAATCACTGTACGGTTAGGGGACACATAGCCAAAGCCCACAGGAGCCCCCTGAAGGTAGCAAACTACTCAAGGTGTAATAAATCTGAGTCAATTAATTCAGAACGGAGGGAGTACATGTAAAGACTAAATAGCATGTAACGGTTTGATCAAGTCCTACAACATAAATCTTTTAACAACCACAAGAAAGGAAGAGTAATACCACTTTTAATTCTAACAATGAATAAAGTGCCAATTTTATTCTATTTTAATCCGTTTTGTAATTTACTCTTCTGTACATAATTTATAGTGCAGTAAAAATATTTCCTACGCTCTTTCAAGTCATACAATTCAAAAAAGAACAGGTAAGAGTTTTTTGGTGAGCAGATTTCCAATGGTTTAACCAAGTATTTTTTCCATGTTTTCATATGGTGAGATACATACATATAAGCCCAAAAGCCGCCGCAGTAGCTGAGCCAGCTCCAGCAATATTGAACACATCATGTACCCCACGGTTCTCAATAAGAAGGTTCTGAACGCCAAAGAAAGTTGCAGTGAACATCCCAAGGCGAGCACCACCGACCAGGGAGCCTTTGGCAATCCGGATGAACCTTTTCTCCATTGCATCTCTCATCAGCCTATACTGTTCGCGCTTGTCTGTGGTGCTTCCCATCTTCAGCATTACTTCAGCATCCTTGCTCTGTGAAATATGATATAGTTTTATTATAAGGATACACCCTGAAAGCAGAGTGCATCAATTTCATAGAAGAAGAGGCCAAGACGGTCGAACAACGCCCGAAGGCACACGATACAAACACAACACCCCACAGATACCACACAACCCACACTGGCTGAAACAACAAGACTCGCCTTGTATCTCCTCCAACCCTGAAGCGAGGAAGACATACACTAAGCTTCTAAGCCGCGTCACTACCGAAGACCAGAATATGATATAGTTTTCACAAAAGTCATTCTTCTGGCCTGAAGTGTGCTACCTATTTAGGGAGGGGGAGGGGGTATATTATCCTCGAATAAGCAAAATTTTGGATTACCAGATCAAAAGCAGGTTCCAATACTTTCACAGAATCCATTCTGTATCTCGTAACTTCATAAAATTCTATTAGAAAAACACTAGTTCCAGTATTGCAGTTCGAGTTAAATTCTGAGCAAAGAAACATAAGATTATATACCCTGACCTAAGATGCAAAATGGAAATAAGAGAAAAGCAAATATGTATCGTTTCACCAGACAATGACTATGAGGATGCAAATGTATCCCTTACACCTAGTACAAGTTATCAGTGAGCCCTAATCAACTCCATTAACATCCACTCATGTTACATACGAAGCGGTAACGGAAAGGAGGATGCTATAATGGAGTAGGGTGGCAACTTACAACGTTAGCGTTGGCCTCCTTGGCCCCGCCGTAGAGCAGCCCGGTGAATACGCCGACGAGGGTGCCGGTTCCCCAGCTCACCGTCCCCACAGTCCCGGCCCTCGACGGCGTGCCTACCGCATCCGCCTCAGCATCCTCCTAATTCCCACCCAAATAAGTCAGAAAAACAAAACTGAAGACATAGCTGTGAACACAAGCAGCAGGGGATAGGTCGCCACCGCGGGGGAGGTAGAACTTGGCGGATTTGGAGGCGGCTCGGCGGGGAGAGGCGTCGGGGCGGCGGGCATGGCGATCTGCTGCAAGGCTGCTGCCCCTATGGATGGTGGATGGAGGCGGCGCTCCAAAACAGACTAAAACCAGGAGGCACTTCGGGCGGGCGGGTGTTCGAGTTAGGTGACGGCAGGTCAGCGCCGGCGGGGATCCCTCGAGGGCGGCGAGATCACCGGGTAGAAGTGGACGCCGGAAATAAGCGGCGAGTGGAAATGGATGGGGAGAAGGTCCAACTGTGTGGGCCTTTTCCTGGTAGGCTGGGCTCGTACTGTTGTTTACAGGCTTTCCTTCTTCCTAGAGGCTAGAACCCACCAATGCAGACGCCAATGACCTGGGAGTTTTCTTTTAAAACTTGCATATGCATGTTTTTTTTTGCAGCTATGACATTTAAAGAGACACCAAACAGTACCAAATACCCTAAAAAAACATTAGAACGAGATCATTGACATGCCCTTCATCTTCTACCTCCAGACCGCGTCGACGGCGTGCCGCCGCTGCCACTCCTCTTAGAGTCGGCCTGACGTTGTTGGATGCAGACGAGAAGTCGCCGAACGGGTCAATAAGACAACATATGCCCCGTAGGCGAAGAAGAAGGATGAACTGCTGATGAAACTCCATGACGATTCAGAGAATCCCACCGCCAGAAGAAGTCATTGAGAAGCACACCACTCCAGAAAGCTTATCGACGTTGCCGTCGAGATGGGGCTGAAACCAGTGAGACCTTATTGGATAAGATGCCACCGCCACCACTTGAGCACTGCCCCACCAAAAGTTAACCTTAGGAGAACGGAGCCCTCCCGCTAACGAGGGCCAAGATCCACCCTGCCTCCATGACACGAAGGCTAGAAAGGCGAGGCAGATCGGCGGAAAAAAAACCTAAGCGCATGTGCGTCGCTCGTGCGCCCCTTGTGTGCGGAACAAAACGTTTTTAGAGGCTCTTTACTGCATATGCATGTTGTTATAAAGTGAGTGGAGAAACAATGTGTGTGTGTGTGTGGGGGGGGGGGCGAAGTACTCCAGTATGTATTTTGAGTGATGTCCTTCTGGATGAGCGAGACGCCCAGAACAAATTTTATAGTGTGTTCCCTGCAACACACGACTCATTATTCAGCGCTAATTTAATTCTGGCAGATCTCCGTTTCCATGTAGCGAGGGAGACTAACCATTTGTGCTGGGCTACAAACTATGCGTCGGACGACCCAGATTGGAGTCTGAAACCAGTGTTGGACTGCTGGACTAGGATTAGGCTCTTGACGCCCGCTGCTAAACATTGCATTGTGAATGCTGTAATATGATACTAGTCTATGTTAGCATTTCAATAGTGGGGAGTATCATAAAAGTAGTGTCATATAATCATACATTTATTAGATCATAGACTCATCTTGTTTCGAAATCCGCTATGTTACGGTATCTATCTACTCCCTCCATCCCGGTTTATTAGCAACATATAGGGTGTGTTTGGTAGTCTCGTCCGACTAAGAAAATCTCCTCTCACCCAAATTGGTTGTTTGGTAGCCCGGTTTTCTCTTCTCAGCCATTCCCACCTCATGCGAAAAACGCCTCTCAGCCATGCCCAGTTGAGAAGTGAAAATCGGCCTTCACAACTCGACCAGGCTGAGCTCATACGTAAAACTTCCCATGCGTGGGCCCCACCTGACTGTCGCGCAACGCATCCCTCCACCCTACAAGTCATTCCCACCACGTGCAATCTCTTTGCTTTCTCCGCGTCTTCCGCCTGGAAAATCATGAGCCAGCGCCAGCCGGAAATCGACGCTCAGCGTCGCCCAACGCGGCCCGACCCCCCTGGCTGGAAGCGCCCAACTCCACGCGCCGCCGAACTCCATGGACGGCCAGATCCCGGTGCGACCGAAGATGCACGAGCGACTCCACGCGCCGTCCAACTCCATGGACGGCCGCATCCCGTTGCGGGAAGGAGCACGGCGTGGCCGTCGATGAAGGCCTCGAGTGCGTCCTCCGGGTTGCCGGGAAGCTCGACGCGCGCGCCGTCGACGGGCTCCCTGATGCTCGCGGCTCCTCCCCGCACCTAGCCCCAGAGGCGCGAGCATCCCGCCGTCCGACCTCTTCCGGCGCCGTCATGCAGCGGAATAGGAGCTGCGCAAGCATCCCGCCGGCGCCGTCGTGCAGGTGGCCCAGCTCGGCCTCCGGCGGCGGCTGCTCTGGCCGGAGACAGTGGAGAGAAGCCGGAGCACTCAACCAGGCACCTGATTGCGTTTAGGGTTTTTATTCCAAGGACTTGATTGCTTTTTAAAAAATGTTGGCCGGAATCAGTTCATACAGGCTAGCAAACAGACAATCAACACATCACAGCTTACATCATATAGCCTACCAAACACACATATTAAAATACACTTGTATCTACTCAGCATAGCTAGAGTGGACATGTATGAGATGAGAAAGCCCATACATACTACCAAACACACCATGTAGCAAATCTCTGGAACCTAGGTGGCTAAGCACTAAGCAGTGGGTGAAATATTCTCTCTTGGTTAGGGAAATCGATGATGTGTATTGATTACAGAATGAGAACCCTCCCCGGAAGGACCCCAATCCATTTGCATGTAGAAGAAACTAGAAGGCAGAGGCGCGCTTTGCCGCGCCCGTTTTGTCTTCTATCATTATGTATTCATGAAGTTATAACCTGCTACGGACCTCAAATCTCGATTCTTATACTTCATGCCAGGCTCGAATCATTGGCTTGTCATACGACAGGTCATATTGTCAGAAAACAAAGTTGGGTCACGTGCTCGGAAAGAAAAGAAACATGACTTATGAGTGGAACCAAACAAATATTCAAATAACATGGATGAATTAAAATAACTTCAGCAAATTATGGAACCGAGTTAATATTCAAATAGCATGGACAAATTATAGAACCAAATTAATATTCAAATAATATATCTAGCTAGCTATGGGAATAATAACACACATAATTTTGCACAATAATTGCTGTTACAAGTAAGAATATCCAATGATATAAAGGGAACCTGATTTGTAGCTAGGAATTACAATTTTTTTAGCATTCACTTCGTATCAGTATGTTTGTATAGTAATTAAAAGCATATAAGGTTACATAATTACCGGAATACATGGTATAAATACAATTATATGAAGAAAAGGGGAAGGTTGTCGATAAATTGGTCAATAATCTCTTGATAGGTAGGTTAAACAAATCTTTAAAACTATGAGAAGTTCTCTTGATTAAATTTACATAGATACATGAGAAATCATCTCCAAAATAGTGTGGTGTCAAGATTTTTTTCATATATTTTGGAATCCATTAGAGAGCAAACGATTAAGGCCTAGTTCTTTTGGGAAGAACTGAAATTTAACCCGTTTCCTGGGACAGCCGGCTTAAGCAAATCTTTCACAGTGGAAAAAGCCACCCTACCCCAACTTCCCGCCCCCGCCAGTGGCTTCCCGAAAGTGAACGAAACGTTTTCCTTTCTCCCGAGCGAACCCTCTCCAGTCTCCATGCCGCTGCGCAACCGCCCGCGCACCATCGCGCCGCCGTCCGCGCCGGAGCCACGCCGCCGTCCGCGCCGCCACGCCCTCCTCCTATGGCAGCGCCCAGAGAAGCGCGGCTGTCAACGCCCGGAGACGAGCCGCTGTCTGTGCCCGGAGTCACGCCGCCACGCCGCCCTCCTCCGGCAGCGCCGTCGTCCTCGCCGAGAGCCAGGCCACCGTCTGCGCCTCCACGTCGCCACACCCTCCTCCTCCGGCAGCGCCCAAAGCAGCGCAGCCGTCCGTTCCCGGAGACGCGCCGCCGTCCGCGCCCGGAGCCACGCCGTCCTCCTCCGGCAGCGCCGCCGTCCTCGCCGAGAGCCAGGCCACCGTCCGCGCCTCCGCGTCGCCACACCCTCCTCCTCCGGCAGCGCCCAGAGCAGCGCAGCCGACCGTGCCTGGAGACGCGCCTCCGTCCGCGCCCAGACCACGCCGCCACGCCCTTCTCCTCCGGCTGCGCCCAGAGAAGCGCCAGCGTCCGTGCCCGGAGCCACGCCGCCGTCCGCGCCTCCGCGTCGCCACGCCCTCCTCCTCCGGCAGCGCCTAGAGCAGCGCAGCCGTCCGTGCCCGGAGACGAGCCGCCGTCCGCGCCCGAACCACGCTGCCGTCCATGCCGCCACGCCCTCCTCCTCCGGCAACGCCCAGAGAAGCGCCACCGTCCGCGCCCGGACCACGCCGCCGTCCACGCCCGGACCACACCTGGTGCCATGCAGGATTAGGCGGTGAGCAGGAGCTGGCCGGCGAGGTGGACGCGACGAGCAGCATGTATGATTGGGTCTCTAGACCACCTGATTGCTTTTTTTATTTCTTTCCAGGGACATGTCTGTAATTTTCGGAGGACCTGTTAGTAAAAACTATTGTATATCTCAGACAGACATTTGAAGCCCAAAAGAACTGGAGGACATTTTCTGGTTAGCTTAAATACACAGCAGCTTTTCTCCATAACTCTAGTGAACATGGCTTCTGCACAAGCCAAAGCTCAAAAGAACTGGGCCTAAATATACTTTACTCAAAAGAAGTGCTCCTTTGGTCGTGTCACTTTCTTGGAAAAAATATGTATACCGAAGACTATGCCACTGTGCAGAACAGAATCCAGTACACTGGTCACGGTAAGAGCGTGAACAGCGTTTAGACTCGTCTCTAAGAAAAAGCGGAGCACAAGACTCGGGTCTAAAGAAAACCAAAACTTGGTCAGCTTCTGTCTCAATCGGTGGGGGTCATTCAATGCAAATTTGACAGCTTTAACTTGTACCAGAACGGACAACAAACTGCCGATTGGCTGGAGAGAGCCATAAACAGGGTGAAATATTTTTTTAAGTTGCTACTAGACCCTGCTTCTAGTGACAGACTCGACTCTAGAAAAAATATCCTTAGCACTACGTATTTCAGCGTTTAGACTCGTGTCTGCACCGAGAATTTTACAACGCTGCGCTTGCTCTTACGGAATACGGAATGTATCAGTATTTAGTAACTGGTTGGAAAAGACAGCGGTAGTACGTACAGGGAATCGAATCGGGAGAGCTGCCGTTGTACGTCGCGCGACCGCTTCTTAGGCCGCCGCCGCGGCCGGCTGCCCGTCAGCGTGTAGATATTGTCCTCGACCTCCCCTGGCGCCAGGGCCACCGAGAAGGGAGCGTGCTTGCGGTACCTCAACGAGGAAGACGTCGCCGCATCCAGCCACGACTGCAAGGCCGCCGGCCGTCCCCGCGATGCGTTCCCGTAGCTTCCACGGCTTGGTCGCAGCGTCTGCTTGTTCCTCCTGCTGCTGCTGCTGGTGCACGGAGGCAGGGTCGGTCCTGAGATTTCGCAGGCCCGGGGCGATGCTAGAATTTTGGGCCGGTCCTGAGATTTCGCAGGCCCGGGGCGATGCTAGAATTTTGGGCCCCTTAATATAGGTAGAAAAATATATGTTGGTAGAATAAAAATCAAATATGAGAAATGATACACATATTTTTACGTGAAAAACCTTATGAGGAAAACCATGGACGCTCAAAGGCGTAATTTCATTATGACGGAGAAGTATTACAATTGCGTCATGCCCTTAATTTTCTCCTGACATCTCGATACAAAATCATTAAATATGGATCAATGTATCATCCAATAGCATTTTCTAGATGCATAGAGACTTCTTCACAAACAACAAATAATTAGCAACCTAAGTTGAGCAATAAAAAAAATTACGAACATAGCTGGAAGATTAATACTTGCGGCAGGCGGCGTATCGACTTAAGCGATGTATATCTAAATTGATAAATAAAATAACGAACATAGCAATGTGGAAGATCAATACTTGCCGGCGGCGGCACATCGACTTGAGCGACGGAGATAGGGATCGAGAGCTGGAGACGACGCGAACGGATTCGCCGAAGCAGGGTCACGCGAGCAGGAAATCTTGACGGGATCAGCCGCGAGGCAAGCGACGCGATCAGGAAATCAGGTCGTTACTAGCTGCCGTTCGCAAGGACCATAGTCAAATAATCCACCCGGCCTTCTTAAATTAATTGTATATTTCATTTTCGTTTATACACAAAATAACCCTACATACATATACCTACAGGGCCCCTAAAAATTCTGGACCCGGGGCGGCCGCCCCTCTCGCCTCCCCCTAGGACCGGCCCTGCACGGAGGGCGGTGCTACGATCTCTGGCTCGGGCAGGGCCTCGGTCGCCTTGGGCTGGTGCGGAGGGCGAGGCAGGGGAGGGCTTGGCTGGGGCACGACGCAGAAGCGGTCGGCGACGTCGTGCATGCGGCCTAGATATCCTTGATCCCGGCGTCGCACGGCTCTTCACCAGTTTCGCGCCCTCCTAGAGAAGGTCCGACGGCAGAAGCGACCCGACACCATCGCACCGTGTGTGCGACAGTTCGCCGCCTCCCGCATCGCGGTCACTTGCAACGATCGCCCCCGATACCCAGAGCTGCAAGATACTGAGAAACATCGAGAGAGGCAGAGCGGCCGCTAGCACCACTCGCACAGCCGAGCGGCGGCGCCATAGTCCTGCGCCTGCGGGTGCATCTCGAACCTGTGCGATGTACCAGGGAAGGAGGAGATTTGCTAAAGAACAAACTAAAAAAAGCAATCCCCAAATCAAAGTAAGGAGGAACAGTGGCAAAGGCAAAAACCGTAAGCAACAAGTAAATCCAAACCAAGAACCCAAGTACGACGAACTGGAACCGATCCAAGCCGCCGTCACGAACGAAGCAATCCCACCAAAAATGGAAAGGAAGTGAAGATGGGGAGCGGAGAAGAAGCAAATCCACGACAAGCACATCCCAAAGAAAGCAAACCGACCTGAAAAAAGGGCCCACGTCGCCGCTTATCAGACTCCTAACGCAAATAAGCCACAAGAAACTAATAAACAAGCCCACGACGACACAAACAAATGGGGCCAGGAAAAAGCAGGCAGCAAACAAACAGCGACGCACCTCGACGCCACTGATTGCGGGACCAGAGCAGCGACGCACCAGACGCCTCCATTTCACGCCCAATTAGGTTTAGGAAAGATAGGATCACATGCATTGATTGGTTCCTCACTCCCCCGTACTGGTTGCATGCAGAGAAAAAATAATTTGCTGGTTTGCTGCGGTCCGTTCTCCCTCCCCGAATTGTTGCTAACTCTTGGGAATATCTTGTTTTTAATATGTTGCTAATAAACCGGGAAGGAGGGAGTATGATACTAACAGCACCTCTCTGTTTATTAAATACTTGCCGCATCATTATTTTTACTTATGTGACATTTACGAAGGATGATATTAATGGGTCCGCCGAGATATTGCAGTTAATGTTTATTGTCCAATGTATCGTTTTTGCATTGTTACAACTTGGTATCTGCTTCTTTGGAAGATGGTTCCGGAGCTGCATGCTCCCTGCCTGCGGCATGTCACAGCACAAGCTCACGAACACGTGCTGCCTCGGCAACGGACAAATGAGTAATACACAAGGGTCCTCCTTGGTTAAATGACCACCACACCGTACGTATACCAAGAAGATTACCCCAAGAAGAACACCCTGCGTGCAGATTGTTAGTGTACAGTACATAGCAGCACGTACGGTCCTCGGCATTAATTCAGTGCGACGCCGGCCCGCTCTTCTTTGCCTCGAACGCCGGCGGCAGCAGCTGCTCGAACTTCTCCAGGAACGCCGCCCACTCCTCACCGCTCAGCTCCCCGAACGACATGTGCTTCAGTGACTGGGTGTCGATGGAATCCACTGTCTTCTTGCAGAGGGCCTCGAGCGCGCTCAGGCCCTCCTCCGCCGACGAGAACTCGCGGGTCATCATGTCACCGATGTCCGCGAGGCAGAGCCCCGCCGCGGCCGCGCGCTGGAGGAATACGGTGCACAGGGTGAGGATCCGGATGGCCGGCTCCGTCAGGGACGGCAGCTCCGCCCGGAGCATCTCGGCGTCCTTGAAAGGGTCCAGCGACGCAATGTACTCCAGCTCGGCGCTGCAGAACGGCCGCGATGCCTGCGGCCAGTGCAGCCACTCGAAGTACGGGTCCTCGAGCTGCTCCGGGAGGCAGAGGCCGTGGTCGATCGGCACGAGCTGAAGCGGCGCCACCGTCGTGCTGCCGTCGCCGGGTTCTGGTTTCTTGACGAGGATGTTGCCGGCGTGGCGATCGATGTTGAGGAGGCGGACGTCAAGGATGCCGACGCGGTGCACGGACTCAACCGAGAACCGCGACGGGCCGAGCTCGCCGGCGTCGTAATGGTGCGCCACGAAGCGCTGGATGGACGCCACCGTCGTCTCCATCGTGGGTCGGGATATCTTGATCAGTGCCGTCGGCGAGACGCTGGCAAAGCCATCGTGATCGAGTAGGAACGCAGCTACCTCCCGCAGCACAGCCTTGCTCTCGTAGCCGCCTCCGGCGTTAGACGGAGTGTCGTCGAGCGGCTTGATGACCGCCACGTGCTCGCCGGAGCGACCATCCTTGAGCAGCAGCGCCCCTCCAAGGCCGCTCTGAGCCTGCACAAGCCGTGTCCCCGACGCGATGGCGCCCGCTGCCTCCGCGATGAGCTCGTGCACGCCGCGGGCGTTGCGGCCCGCGACGATCTCCACGCGGGGCATCTTCTTGTCTTGGTCAGCGGGCTCCGCGCCGTGATCGTCGGAGGTGGGAGCGACGACGGTGGTGAAGCACGGGGAGGAGAGGCACCGGCGCTGCGGTGACAGGGCATTCCGTTCCTGATGGTCCCGGTCGAGCGGCGGACGGTCGAGCTGGGCGACGGAGTGCGGGCGGTAGTGCCGGCCGCGGGCGGCGGGCGGCTTGAGGTCGTGGCAGTGGCCGACCGCAATCGCCATCCGGTGGTGGTGGTGATGGTAACGGTGACAACGGCCGGCTACTCCAAGATTCCATGCAACCATGCAAATAACTTACTCAGATCACAAGCTGCACGGACGTGCATTCGAAATGAAGACTCAGACAATGGCAACCGGAGACGCAAAACGTACCTTGGTTCGTGTTTCTCGCTTGTTACAACATGTCAAATCGAGAGCTAGCTAGGTACTACATCCAGGTCGATCGAGTCAGTAGCAGCCAGGAAAGGACGACGACGACGAATTGGCGGCGAGGGCAGGGGCAAGGGCAGGCATTGGCGGAATCAATACTTCTCCTTCTCGATCAGGGGTCGAACGGATCGGATCAACGAAGCATGCATGCCGGGAGAAGGGCCTTGTCCTCCGCTTCCCCCGCCGGCCGGCCACCGCCAGCACCCACACCGTCGCTCGCCGCCGCCCTCTCCCGGCCTGATCTTTGGATTGCTAAGTGTTAGTTATACAAGAATCTACGGAGCTTAAATTAATCCTTCTTCTTCCTTTCTAATCTTCCCCTTCCCTCCGCTGCGGCTGGGGAAAGGAAAGGAAAGAGAAGGAGAGCTCTATTTTTGCAACCCGGGGAAGCCATGGCGATGTATATAGATCGACGATCGTGCTGTTGCGTTTCTCTTTCGGCCATGGCTAAATTTGGCCCGTACGTGCGTGTGTGCGTACGGGTTACCCAAGCCAGGGGTGGCGCGGCGGCACAACCGTTAGAAGGTCGACGTCGCTTGTGGAGCGGCGGCGGGAAGCCGTGGCGTGCCGTGTCTTGTGGGAAGTTCTACCTTTTCTGTTTTCTTTTCTCCGTTCTCGGCTATCTTCTGGAGCATGTTACAAAGTTTCTTCGTCGTCTTGCCCTGCACTAAGGCCATGTATAATGCAAGGTGTTTAGATAGGTGCTTATAAATATAAACCAAGCATTCTCGTAAGCACCGGTGTCTATTTCTATAGGAGGGATGTTTAGCTAAGCATTTGTCTGGTACATATAAGTACCGGTGCTTAATTAAAAACCGGTTTATTTTCTAACCACCTCTCATAAGCATCTTGCATTGTACGTGGCCTAAACAAGCGATTTATGATAGGCCTGCACGGGCATGTCGTCTTGGCACCCGGGATCAGCCTAGTATTTTGAAGAAGAAGAAGAAGAAAAATGATATTTAGAGGCGTTGAAAAATCTCGTTTGTTGGATACTTACTAATGTGATCGCCAATAAGGTTTCTTTGAGAAATTCCCCTACATTTGTAAATATAAGATGTTTTATCTTTATTTTCAGAATCCATATTTAGACATATTTTACTATATATGTTTCACTGTTTTAGTCTGCATCTAATCAATATGTGAAATATCTAAAACATCTAAATATGTAGGAACTGAAGAAGTACACTAGATTGAAAATTTTATTGAATCCAAGAAATTTTGTTTTCTATAGGTTATGAACTTATGATGGTACTATATTTTGCTAAACTTGATTCATATGTACTAGACATCTCTATGTATACATATATTTTTTACTATGTATGTTCACTTATTTTAGTTTGTATCCAATCAATATGTAAAATACCTAAAACATAAACATATTTGTGAACAGAGAGAGTACACTAGATGTTAGGATACATACCAATCACCAGTTTGTGTGATACCTTGCGAAACGTAATTGGTATGAAAGTACAATGTGTGTCTTCATTCACAAAGATGAGATTAGTAAGCACTTATTATTCAAGTATAAATTTATTATGTATTATGTATGATGAATCATCCAGATAGGTTATGCCTTATAAACACCATGAAGAGTTGCAGATATTTTTGTCAGTTGACTCAATGGTGTGGATCATAGTTTTAAAGGACTTATTAGCGTGGGGGAGCTTGTCCTTATATGGTTGTTTTGGATGTGTAGAAATGATATGGTTTATAAAAATAAAAATTAGCTCTACAGTATAGCCGCGCTCAGTTTTTTGTCACCGTTGAAAAGTCTGAGAGCATCGCGACCTGTTTACGGAAGTGTGTACAAATCTGGAGGATAGAACAAGGGACGTTTTTTATCCCAAAATGGATAACAAGATAATATGTGGATCGACCCTCTACCACAATAGGCGTATTTACAACTGAAGGAGATATGCCCTAGAGACAAATAAATACGTAGTATTTATTGCATTATCTCATAAGTTTATAATAGGTTTGTGTGTTATGCCATAACTGTATTAATCGGAATTATTAATATACGTGTGATACATAGACAACCAGGTCCCTAGTAAGCCTCTATATGAGCTAGTCCATTGGGCAACAATTGATCGAGATTCCCGATCAAGGACAATGACGTCGGTTGACAGTGGGGTCATCTTATTAGTTGAATAAGGTGATGGACATACGCAAAGTATTGCAATAAGATCGTATTACGATGTTTACCATTTGCAATAGATAAGAATATGATAGCTTATTCCTTAAACCGTGAGACCGTACTTATTGATACTTCGTAGGGGTGCTTTGAGAGCATCAAACATTGTGTCTTATATAGCATGACAATAACGGTGTCCATCTTGGGTATCCTGAAAGAGCATCGAGACGTAAGGATCAAGAGCGGGATTTGTTCATTCTTGTAATGGAAAGATACTCTGGGTCCACTCGGTGAGATTACATCTATATAGCTGCGCAACTTATGACTAGGTTATGGAGATGAAATATCACATACGAGTTAATAACCTTTGTCGGTAACATATACAACAAAGACATCGGTGTGTCTACGATCATATCTCGGACAAGGTAGTATCGCAGAAACAAAGGGAATGAATATCATATTTATGGTTCAACGACGATATTCGTGGAATGCACAGGGGCCGTCATATACATCCATGTAGCCCTAACGGTCATTGGTGAGCGGAGTGTCTCGACCATGTCTGGAGTGTTCTCGAACCGTAGCGTAACAAACTTAAGGTCTTAACGACACCAGGAGATAGGTTCTGGAATAATATAGGATTTTGTTGGAGAGAGAGAAATGATCCGGAAAGAGTTCCCGTGGTCCGGAAGGAGTTCCGGGAAGGTCTGGAATGGTTCCAAAGATGTCCGAAAGTTGTTCGGGTGGTTCGGAAAATGTTTCGGAGTCACGAGATATTAAATAGTATTTAAATATATTAATTATGAATTAATTATATTTTATATTAATTTAATAAAGGAAAAAGGGGGCTCCCACCTACATGGGCCCTAAGAGGGCCCAAGAGGGGAGCCGCACCACCAAAGGGGGGGTGGGCCCCATGGCTGGTTCGGCCAGCCCATGTGGGTGCGCCACCCCCCCTCCTCCTTTGTTTAGTCCCACATGGGGGAGCTAGGGAGTTTGCACACCCCCTCCCCCCTTTATATAGCAAGGCATATTAATTGGATTAATTACAGAAAAATACAATTAATTGTATAGCAGGCCGACCGAGTTGCTTCTCCGCCCGTTTTGCCCCCTCTCTCCACCTAAGCTATACCGCCGGGCGCCGTTGCCCTGCGGGATTCCAGATAAGATCTACCCCTGCGATTTCAGCTGGATCTGAATGACCGGGGGTTGTCGTTAAGCTCCGTATGTTTGCGAGTGCTCGGAGGCAACTCTTTTGAGGAGACTGGGCGACGTCGTCTCGCCCCCTGCAGCCGACGCGCCGCCCCCCTTGCCACCGGCGCCTCGCCATCTTCCGCCCGACGCCCGACGCCCGTCGACGCAGGATCGACACCCCGACGTCATCTACGCATGACTTCATCGTCAACGCTTGTGCGGGAGCGTAATCCCCGCTATCGGTCTACATGGAGGTAATGTAACCCGTTCCGCCATCGTTATCACATGTACTAGATAGATAGATCCTGTCTAGTTAGGGTTTCATTCGCTAGAAAATTTATTGTTTTCTGCACCGTAACCCCTTCAGTGGTATCAGAGCCGATCTATGCGTAGTACTGCTGGTACGGTTAGAATTCATGTTGAATGAGGACGTCTTTCTTGTATTTGCTACCCTCTAGCGTGCACTTGCAATGCCTTCGGTATTGAGTTGATGAAGCAGCCCAGACCGACTTTACGCGTACGCTTACGCGAGACTGGTTCCACTACTGACATACGGCTTGCACCGTATCTATGGCTGGCGGGTGTCTATTTCTCTCTCTCTAGTCGGCAAAGCATTTTCAATGGAGGGCCCGAAAGGGATGTTTAAACATGCAATTATACGATCGACGTTGTGGTACAAAGTTCGTAGATAGGGAAACGATTCTCTTACGAATAAGCCTATTTGCCACGTAAAACTTGCAAAACTAAATAAAGCTAGAGGCGTCTAACTTTGTTTTGCAGAGGCGTTATTTTATGTGACATGGTTACAGTAAGTTTTGATATTACTCGTACTGTCGGAGGCAATGGAGGGCTCCGTAGACTCGGAGCCATGCCGGAGCGCCGGGGGCCAGGCACATGGCGCCATGAAGGTCCAGGCGCATCGACCATGTCACATCGCACTTCATTGCATCATTATTGTGTCTTGTTGTGTGTGCATCCTATTGATTGCTTATATGCTAGATATACAACGGCAGCATCTTGAATAGGATGATCCCTAACAAATACCAAAATTTTGTTCTCCCTCGTTGCACACCACCAAGAAAGTTCTACGTTATGAGGCAGGTCGTGATGATCGGGTGTCATACATCTCGTCGTTTGCATACAGTGGGTGTAAGTCATGTTGCACGCGCAGGGTCTTCAAGGTTTGATTGGCGAGCCTAGCATATTCAGAAATATGGCCTCGGAACACGGGAAGATCGAAAGATCGAGCACGAGTCACAGAGTTGTTGTGATCGACATTTTATGTCCACCTTTGAAACTGTGCTGCCGGACGTGATGATCGGGGGTGGTGTGGTGGATGAGGGTCGTGTAATCGCCATCATTATTTTTGGGGATAATAATTTTGGTGTGGTGTGTTTTGATAATATGATTATAAACTTTACCTTACCTCTTTTGCGATCACATCTGTAGACTACACAACTATACTTTGGTTACTTCCTCAAGAGCCCGGGTTCTACCTTAGAAGCCGACGGGTCCAACTTCATCAGCTGGTACATTGGTTTAAGAAATATTCTCCAAACTCAACAAACATCCTATATGTCCTAGAACATTAGTTAGGAGTTAGACCAGATGATTCTGATAGCAAGGAGGAAGATGATGAGTTCCGTAAGCATCATGATATTTTCATGAAAGTGAAGGTCGTCATGAGCGTATGCCTAGCACCAGAGTTGAAAGTTGTTTCAACAAATGCAGCCATATGTCGTGATTGATGCGATCAAAGGTCACTTCAAAGATGAACTGAGTCTTGATCAGTTCAGACAACTTATAAAGTTCCGGACAATTCACATGGGGAGCATACCTGTCTGAAGACTCAATTGAAGAAGTTGTATGACATCTACTTCAGGCTTACGAATATCTACGATTTCTAGATAGCGAACTCCAGTGCAATAGAGATTGCGCTTTACCTCCTAGCTGTGAATAGCATGTGCGTGAATATGCTATAGAGACACGATGAGCTTCTTCACGTTCGTGAAAAAGTTCAAATCTCTAAAAATTGATTCCATCGAAGAAGAGTTCTTCGACGCTACGGGTATATTTGATATACGAAGATATAAATGTATTATTCTCATACTTGATGAAAAATATTTGATACTTGTTATGTTTATGAAACAGTCCCTGATTATCACAAGCATGCGGCGAAGGGTGACGTGACAGTGCACAAGTGATGGCAAGTTCATGGCCAGTAGTGATCACGCCCTCGTGATATCATATCAGTTATCATCAATAGTTTTTGATAAGACATTTTTGTAATAGTGAGAGTGTGATCTAGTTTCGTGTCTTGAATGTTACAAGACATAATTATTCATATAGAACAAATCAGTTATTTTATGTTATGAAACAAAGCAGTTGTTTCATATTATGAGTAATTTGCATCACATCTCAATTACATTATGCGTATGATATACATTTATAATAGCGGGAATGATAAAATTATGTGTCCAAAACACAAACACCATCGAATTTAGTCATAAAGGCAATGAAAGAAGTAATGAATAATTTTGGTCGATTTAAGTATTTCGAGTGCCGAATTGATTAAGTTTGAAATGAAGTATTGAAGTAGCAATACAAGAGGAAATTAATTGAGAGTCATTTTTTAATGATTAATTAATGGTGTTTTTTCTTGATCCGAATTTTTCTATGATTACTGGTAAATAGGAGTATTTGCCTGATAAATCATAAGTCTGAAATTAATTTGATAAGAGATCAAATGGGGTTTTTTAGAAGAAAGATTAGTGAATATTGTATTCACAAGATTCGATCAAAGGACAATATTTTTGAATTATGGTGACTTGTGGAAATGTGTTTCACAATATTATAATGTCATTTATGGTGATATATGGGGTATTATAATCATACTCTATTTCAAATAAAGTGTGGTCTGTCAGAATCTGTTTTAGAATCTCCTAATATGTTCGAAACATTATAGTCGATGTCCACTTTAGAAAATAGATATTTTTCTCAACGAGAATTCGTGGGATCGACAGTAGTGTCGACATGTATATGATTATACGATAATTCGGAATATACATGAATAGTTCTTTGTATATTGCTCGCATTGGATGGGAGTGTATTCCAAAACCAAATAGAAACAAAACTTGGTTTGTTGTCTATGTAATTCCGAGGAAAATATGATTTTTCGAATTATGGTTTATGGATTGGAATTAGAAGCTTGAAATAAGGTGTCAGACCTATATTCATATAAGTAGAATGTTGGAAGGTGTTCCAAAGAGTATATGTCTACAAATGAAAATTTGGTGATTAAGAGTGAGGGAGACTAGAAAATTGTTTTCTGCTTGCAATCCTCTTCATAAAGATCAAAATATTTTCATGAAAGAAGCTTCTAAATAAAGTGTTGTTATATTTAATATTGCTGTCAGTTCACAGCACAATATTAAGTGTTTCAGATCTTGTTGACAGATCAAGGTGCACTTTATGAATACAAAGAGAGTTGAGAAAATATCAGAATACGAACAAAGGCTTTTCAGCCTGAAAATCCAAGTTACATTTGAAATGATTAAAATAGTAATTGTTGCTACAATTCTTATTAGAGGAATAAGATTGTTTAATCATCATATAAAGTGTTATATGAGATATGTGACTATAAGAAAGACGTGGAAGCATGTCTTGTCCAGAAATGTGTCTTGGACAAGATCAAATTTGTTGACTACATTTATGTAGACATGTTTGAAGTATGAGGGATTTGTATTAATGTAATAATGTAGTTTGTATTGAATTCGAATTGATAATAGATCAATGATTTTGGTTTGACCAAAATGTCGATTTTAAGTGGGAGTCAAAGTTAGTTTACTCAGGTGGAATATGTAAAGGACATATTTTTGAGTGGGAGCTTAGAAACTGAAATATGTGGATGACACGTTTTTGAGTGTGAGCTCGTGTTCTCAAATATGTGGAGACATAATTTGAGTGGGAGCCGAATTCATCTTGTGTAAATGACACATTGTGAAATTGTACCAGTAGAATAGATGAGAAGGATGAAGTTGTGAAACTATTTGAAAGTTAGTGTCTATTTGGAATAGAACGGGAATTTTAAATAGTTAATCGAGTTGTTTTGGATTATATCTGACGAGTCAGAATAGAATCAAAAGGATGGTCCTTGGAAATCCATTTGATCATTAAGAGTAATGATACAAGGTAGTAATGGTTGTATGACATGTTGGTCTGTTATGTAATATTAGACATCATACATAAACCATATTATCTGCTCGATGAAATATAACCAATGTTCTTAGCAGAAGAGCAATTAAAGTAAATTTATAATTTACTGGAAGTAGAAGTGCGTTAGTTGATGGATTGACATTAGAATGTCAAGTTTTCTACGTTGGTGTGAAAGTATGTAGATATCGCGAGTTTGTAATTGTTACAAGGGGCTCATTGTGACTGAGTGTGTTTTTCTAGGCAGTTATCTGGTTGGTATAATCAGAGTAAGCGTTGGGAAATAGAAGTCTCACTTAGTTACGGTATTTGCATGTATGTTATTGGATAACATGGTGATATCAAGCCAGTTGATATCAATGAATTGCAAAAGTATGCACAATCATGTATTGTGCAAATTGTCAGAGTAGCACTCTTCCGCAAGCAAGCATTATCAAATGATTCTTATTTGATAAGGGATTTTGATAAAGTAAAATCCAGCTAGTTTATTTGTACTCTAGTGCAAGTGGGATACTGAAGGAGATATGCCCTAGCGGCAAATAAATAAGTAGTGTTTATTGCATTATCTCATAAGTTTATAATAGGTCTGTGTGTTATGCTATAACTGTATTAATCGTGAAGGGGATCGTGTGCAGAAAACAAAAAATTTCCTACCAACGATATCCTTAAACTAGCCAAGATCTACACTATGCAGATATAGAAGTACGGCGGAGATCGGAATACATACCCTCGTAGACCGAATAGCGGGGACTACGCTCCCGCACAAGCGTTGACGATGAAGAGGCCGTAGCCGACCTCTAGGTCGCGGAGAACTCGGCGCGACGAAGATGACGAAGATGACCCCGAGGTCGGGTGGAGGAAGTAGGCCTCCGAGTACCGCTAGCGCAGCACCTCGCAGGGAGTCCCACACATACGGTGGAGACGACGGCCTCCGAAGCTCCAGTCCAGGACGAGCAGCGGAAGACTTGGACCGGAACACCAGCAGCGCGGCAGCGGGCTATGGTGGAAGAGATCCGCCTCCTCTACTCGGCGCGGCTCCGTCAAGGGAACCACGAGATCGAGAGAGAAATTGGGAATTAATTGGTGAATTAAAAGGCCAGGGGTGCCCCTTCTTATATAGGCTCCCAGGGGGAGCCAACCTTGCCAGCCAGGCAATGTGGGACTATCCCACATGCCTGGTTCGGCCAAGGCTGATGCGCCGGCCCTAGGTGGGCCCCATTTGGCCCACCTAGGCCGGCCAAGACTCCCCACAAAATTCCCTTGAGGGTTTTCCCCCCCATGGGCCTTCTTTCGACCAGAAGGCCCATTTAGGGAAATCAGCCTAAATAAATTCGAAAATAAATATATAAAATCATATTTGCATATTAATTACACTAATTAATATCAAACATAATATATATAATTTTTCCTAGCTCCGAAAACTCTTTCGTCGCTACCCGATCTCCATCGGACCCCTCCCGGGACGTTCCCGGTGATCTCTTTCCTTTCCGGTTGTCTTGTAGAAACCCCTTAAGTGTGTTACCCTAGCGGTTCGATATAATATCAGGTATGATCAAGACTCCTCAATGATCAACGACTAACTCGTAGGCCTGGACCCCATGAATTAACCCCTGAGATATAACGAATTACTTTCATCTATCAAACCTGGACGTATAGTCTTAAACCCTTTGTCATGGCGATACTTAGCGTGTCCGAGCATCATTCTCAGATATCTCCACACCTAGCATGATCTCGTTACCGACATCGCTATCTTCTACTCGTCTATGATATTATGTCAGCTGGTGACCTAGTCACATGTTTGCAAACTCATTTGACATAATCTCACCGAGTGGGCCCTAGAGTATCTATCCGGCTATGCGGACTGACAAATCCCGCTGTTGACCCCTCGTCTCAACTACTCCTTTCCGATACCCAAAAGTATCACCGTTATTGTCATACTAAATAAGATACGACGTTTGGTGCGATCAAAGTATCTTCCAGGAATACCAATAAGAGTAGATCTCACGGTCTTAAGGCGTAACGACTATGTCCTATAAATACTGGGTATGTCCATCACATCGTTACTCCTAACGATATGACTTCCGTTGCCGACCGGCGCCATGCCCTATGATCGGAAAACCTCGATCATCATGAAGGAGATATGCCCTAGAGGCAAATAAATAACTAGTATTTATTGCATTATCTCATGAGTTTATAATAGGTTTGTGTATTATGCTATAACTGTATTAATCGGAATTGTTAATACACGTGTGATACATAGACAACCAGGTCCCTAGCAAGCCTCTATATGAGCTAGTCCATTGGGCAACAGTTGATCGAGATTCCCAATCAAGGACAATGACGTCGGTTGACAATGGGGTCATCTTGTTAGTTGAATAAGGTGGTGGACATACGCAAAGTATTGCAATAAGATCGTATTACGATGTTTGTCATTTGCAATAGATAAGAGTGTGATAGCTTATTCCTTAGACCGTGAGACCGTACTTATTGTTGCTTCGTAGGAGTGCTTTGAGAGCATCAAACGTTGTGTCTTATATAGCATGACAATAACGGTGTCCATCTTGGGTATTCCGAAAGAGCATCGAGACGTAAGGATCAAGAGCGGGATTTGTTCATTCTTGTAATGGAAAGATACTCTGGGCCCACTCGGTGATATTGCATCTATATAGCTGCGCAGCTTATGACTAGGTCATGGAGATGTAATATCGCAGACGAGTTAATAACCTTCGTCGGTAACGAGATACAGCAAAGGCATCGGTGTGTCTACGATCATATCTCGGACAAGGTAGTATCGCAGAGACAAAGGGAATGAATATCATACTTATGGTTCAACGACGATATTCGTGGAATGCACAGGGGTCGTCATATATTTCCAGGTATCCCTGACGATCATTGGTGAGCGGAGTGTCTCGACCATGTCTGGAGTGTTCCCGAACCGTAGCGTAACAAACTTAAGGTCTTAGCGACGCTAGGAGATAGGTTCTGGAATTTTATGGGTTTTTGTTGGAGAGAGAAAATTGATCCGGAAAGAGTTCCGGTGGTCCGGAAGGAGTTCCGGGGAGCTATGGAAAGGTTCCGGGAATGTCCGAAAGTTGTTCAGGTGGATCCGAAATAGTTTCGGAGTCATGGGATATTGAATTATATATAAATATATTAATTATGAATTAATGGGATTTTTATATTAATTTAATATTAATTAAATAAAGGAAAAAAAGGGGGGCTCCCACCTAAATGGGCCCTGAGAGGGCCCAAGAGGGGGAAACCGCACCCTACAAGGAAGGGAAGGCTTGGGCCTCCTAGTCCAACTCGGACTAGGAGTGGGAGAGCCCATGGGGGGTTCGGCCGAACCCCCCCTCCCCTCTCCTCCTTTTAGTCCCACATGGGGGAGCCAAGGGGGTTGGCACACCCTTCCCCCTTTATATAGCAAGGCATATTATTTGATTTAATTCATAGGAAATTCAATTAATTCCTGATTTCTCTCTCGATCTCGTGGTTCCCAAGTCAGAGCCGCGCCGAGCTGAGGAAGAGGGTCTCTCTCCACCTAAGCCATACCGCAGAGCGCCGTTGCTCTGCGGGATTCCAGATAAGATCTACTCCTGCGATTTCAGCTGGATCTGAATGACCGGGAGTTGTCGCTAGGCTCCGTATGTTTGCGAGTGCTCGGAGGCTACTCTATTGAGGAGCTTGGGCGACGTCGTCTCGCCCCCTGCAGCCGCCGCGCCTCCCCCCTCTGCTGCCGGCGCACCAGCCCTGGTGCTGGCGCTCTGCCTTCTTCCGCCCGACGCCCGTCGACGCAGATCATCGTCGACACCCCGGCGTCATCGACTCCGACATCGCGGCAAGTTCTCCGCGACCTCGAGGTCGGCTACGTACGACTTCATCGTCAACGCTTGTGCGGGAGCGTAATCCCCGCTATCGGTCTACATGGAGGTAATGTAACCCGTTCCGCCACCGTTATCGCATGTACTAGATAGATAGATCCTGGCTAGTTAGGGTTTCGCTCGCTAGAAAATTATTGTTTTCTGCACCGCAACCCCTTCAGTGGTATCAGAGCCGATCTATGCGTAGTATTGCTGGTACGGTTAGAACTCATGTTGAATGAGGGCGTCTTTCTTATACTTGCTACCCTCTAGCGTGCACTTGCGATGCCTTCGGTATTGAGTTGATGAAGCGGCACGGACCGACTTTACGCGTACGCTTACGCGAGACTGGTTCCACTACTGACATACGGCTTGCACCGTATCTGTGGCTGGCGGGTGTCTGTTTCTCTCTCTCTAGTCGGCAAAGCATTTTCAATGGAGGGCCCGAAAGGGATGCTTAAACATGCAATTATACGATCGACGTTGTGGTACAAATTTCGTAGGTAGGGAAGCGATTCTCTTACGAATAAGCCTATATGCCACGTAAAACTAGCAAAACTAAATAAAGCTAGAGGCGTCTAACTTTGTTTTGCAGAGGCGTTATTTTATGTGACATGGTTACGGTAAGTTTTGATATTACTCGTACTGTCGGAGGCATTGGAGGGCTCTGTAGACTCGGAGCCATGCCGGGGCGCCGGGGGCCAGGCACATGGCGCCATGAAGGTCCAGGCGCATCGACCATGTCACATCGCACTTCATTGCATCATTATTGTGTGCTGTTGTGTGTGCATCCTATTGATTGCTTATATGCTAGATATACAACGGTAGCATCATAAATAGGATGATCCCTAACAAATACCAAAATTGTGTTCTCCCTCGTTGCGCACCACCAAGAAAGTTCTACGTTATGAGGCAGGCCGTGATGATCGGGTGTCACACATCTCGTCGTTCGCATACTGTGGGTGTAAGCCATGTTGCACGCGCAGGGTCTTCGAGGTTTGATTGGCGAGCCTAGCATACTCAGAGGTATGGCCTCGGAACACGGGAAGATCGAAAGATCGAGCACGAGTCACAGAGTTGTTGTGATCGACATGTTATGTCCACCTTTGAAGCTGTGCTGCCGGCCGTGATGATCGGGGGTAGTGTGGTGGATGAGGGTCGTGTAATCGCCATTATTATTTTTAGGGATAATAATCTTGGTGAGGTGTGTTTTTGATAATGAGATTATAGAACTAAAACTCACCTATATATTATAAACTTATCTTACCTCTTTTGCGATCACATCTGGAGACTACGGAACTACACTTCGGTTGCTTCCTCAAGAGCTCGGATTCTACCTAGAAGCCGACGGGTCCAACTTCATCAGCTGGTGCATTGGTTTTAGAAACATTCTCCAAACACAACAAACATCCTATATGTGCTAGAACATTAGTTAGGAGTTAGACCAGATGATTCTGATAGCAAGGAGCAAGATGATGAGTTCCGTAAGCATCATGACATGTTCATGAAAGTGACGATCGTCATGAGCGTATGCCTAGCACCTGAGTTGAAAGTTGTTTCAACACATGGAGCCATATGTCGTGATTGATGCGATCAGAGGCCACTTCAAAGATGAATTGAGTCTTGAGAAGTTCAGACAGCTTAGAAAGTTCCGGACCATTCACATGGGGAGCATACCTGTCTGGAGACTCAGTTGAAGAAGTTGTGTGACATCTACTTCAGGCTTACGAATATCTACGATTTCTAGATAGCGAACTCCAGTGCAATAGAGATTGCGCTTTACCTCCTAGCTGTGAATAGCATGTGCGTGAATATGCTATAGAGACACGGTGAGCTTCTTCACGTTCGTGAACAAGTTCAAATCTCTAAAAGTTGATTCATCGAAGAAGAGTTCTTCGACGCTATGGGTATATTTGATATACGAAGATATAAATGTATTCTTCTCATACTTGATGAAAAGTGTTTGATAATTGTTCTGTTTGTGAAACAGTCCCTGATTATCACAAGTATGTGGCGAAGGGTGACGTGACAGTGCACGAGTGATGGCAAGTTCATGGCCAGTAGTGCTCACGCCCTCGAGGTATCATATTGGTTATCATCAATAGTTTTTGATAAGACATTTTGTAATAGTGAGAATGTGATCTAGTTTGGTGTCTTGAATGTTACAAGACATAATTATTCATATATAACACATCAGTTGTTTTATGTTATGGAACAAATCAGTTGTTTCATGTTATGAGTAATTTGCATCACATCTCAATTACATTATGCGTATGATATACATTTATAATAGCGGGAATGATAAAATTATGTGTCCAAAGAGCAAACACCATCGAATTTAGTCATAAAGGCAATGAAAGAAGTAATGGATAACTTTGGTCCATTTAAGTATTTCGAGTGCCAAAATTGATTAAGTTTGAAATGCAGTATTGAAGTTGCAATACTAGAGGAATTGATTGAGAGTCATTTTTTATGATAAATCAATGGTGTTATTGCATGATCCGAATTGTTCCATGATTTTGGTAAATAGGAGTATTTGCCCGACAAATTATGGAGTCTGAAATTAATTTGATAATAGATCAAATGGGGGTTTTCAGAAGAAAGATTAGTGAATATTGTATTCACAAGATTCGATCAAAGGACAATATTTTTGAATTATGGTTTCAACACAAAAGACTTGTGGAAATTAGTTTCACAAAATTATAATGTCATATATTGTGATATGTGGGGAATTATAATCATGCTCTATTTTAAATAAAGTGTGGTCTGTCAGAATCAGTCTTAGAATCTCCTAATATGTTCGAAACATTATAGTCGATGTCCACTTTAGAAAATAGATATTTTTCTCAACAAGAATTCATAGGATCGACAGTAATGTCGACGTGTATATGATTATGCGATAATTCGGAATATACATGAGTAGTTCTTTGTAGATTGCTCGCATTGGACGAGAGTGTATTCCAGAATCAATTAGAAACAAAGTTCAGTTTGTTGTCTATGTAATTCCGAGAAAAGATGACTTTTCGAATTATGGTTTATGGATTGAAATTAGAAGTTTGGAATAAAGTGTCAGACTTATGTTGGAAGATGTTCCAAAGAGTATATGTCTGCTAATGAAAGTTTAGTGATTAAGAGTGAGGGAGACTAGAAAATTGTTTTCTGCTTGCAATCCTCTTCATAAAGATCAAAATATTTTCATGAAAGAAACTTCTAAATAAAGTGTTGTTATATTTAATATTGCTGTCAGGTCACAGCACTGTATTAAGTATTTCAGATCTTGTTGACAGATCAAGGTGCACTTTATGAATACAAAGAAAGTTGAGAAAATATCGGAATACGAACAAAGGTTTTTTGAGCCTGGAAATCCAAAGTTGCATTTGAAAGGATTAAGAGAGTAATTGTTGCTGCAATTCTTATTAGAGGAATAAGATTGTTTAATCGTCATATAAGGTGTTATATGAGAAATGTGACTATAAGAAAGACGCGGTAGCATGTCTTGTCGAGAAATGTGTCTTGGACAAGATCAAATTTGTTGACTACATTTAAGTAGACATGCTTGAAGTCTGAGGGATTTGTATTAATGTAATATTGTAGTTTGTATTGAATTCGAATTGATAATAGATCAATGATTTTGGTTTAACCAAGATGTCGAATTAAGTGGGAGTCGTGGTTAGTTTACTCAGGTGGAATATGTATGGAACATGTTTCTGAGTGGGAGCTCAGGAACTCAAATATGTGGATAACACGTTTTTGAGTGGGAGCGTGTGTTGTCAAATATGTGGAGACATAGTTTTGAGTGGGAGTCAAATTCATTTTGTGTAGTTAACACATTGTGAAACTGTACCAATAGAATAGGATGAAGTTGTAAAACTATTTAAAAGTTAGTGTCTATTTTGAAATAGAACGGCAATTTTAAATAGTTAGTCGAGTTGTGTTGGACTATATCTGAGGAGTCAGAATAGAATCAAAAGGATGGTCCTTTGGAATCCAATTGGTCATTACGAGTAATGATGCATGAAGGTAATGGTTGTATGACATGTGGGTCTATTATGTATATATTAGACATCATACAGAAACCATATTATCTGCTCGATAAAATATAACCGATGTTCTTGGAGTAAAGAACAGTTATGAAAGTAAATTTGGAATTTAATGGAAGTAGAAGGGCGTTAGTTAAGGGATTGACATTTGAATGTCAAGTTTTCTACAATGATGTGAAAGTATGTAGATATCGCGAGTTTGTAATTGTTACAAGGGGCTCTGCATGGCTGAGTGTGTTTTTCAGGGCAGTTATCTGGTTAGTATAATCAGAGTAAGCACTGGGAAGCAGAAGTCTCACTTAGTTACGGTATTTGCATGTATGTTGTTAGACAACATGGTGATATCAAGCAAGTTGATGCCAGTGAATCGCAAAAGCATGTACAATCATAGATTGTGCAGTAACACTTTTCCACGAGCAAGCATTATCAAATGATTCTTATTTGATAAGGGATTCTGATAAAGTAAAATGCAGCTAGTTTATTTGTACTCTAGTGCAAGTGGGAGACTGAAGGAGATATGCCCTAGAGGCAAATAAATAAGTAGTATTTATTGCATTATCTCATGAGTTTATAATAGGTTTGTGTATTATGCTATAACTGTATTAATCGGAATTGTTAATACACGTGTGATACATAGACAACCAGGTCCCTAGCAAGCCTCTATATGAGCTAGTCCATTGGGCAACAGTTGATCGAGATTCCCGATCAAGGACAATGACGTCGGTTGACAATGGGGTCATCTTGTTAGTTGAATAAGGTGGTGGACATACGCAAAGTATTGCAATAAGATCGTATTACGATGTTTGTCATTTGCAATAGATAAGAGTGTGATAGCTTATTCCTTAGACCGTGAGACCGTACTTATTGTTGCTTCGTAGGAGTGCTTTGAGAGCATCAAACGTTGTGTCTTATATAGCATGACAATAACGGTGTCCATCTTGGGTATTCCGAAAGAGCATCGAGACGTAAGGATCAAGAGCGGGATTTGTTCATTCTTGTAATGGAAAGATACTCTGGGCCCACTCGGTGATATTGCATCTATATAGCTGCGCAGCTTATGACTAGGTCATGGAGATGTAATATCGCACACGAGTTAATAACCTTCGTCGGTAACGAGATACAGCAAAGGCATCGGTGTGTCTACGATCATATCTCGGACAAGGTAGTATCGCAGAGACAAAGGGAATGAATATCATACTTATGGTTCAACGACGATATTCGTGGAATGCACAGGGGTCGTCATATATTTTCAGGTATCCCTGACGATCATTGGTGAGCGGAGTGTCTCGACCATGTCTGGAGTGTTCCCGAACCGTAGCGTAACAAACTTAAGGTCTTAGCGACGCTAGGAGATAGGTTCTGGAATTTTATGGGTTTTTGTTGGAGAGAGAAAATTGATCCGGAAAGAGTTCTGGTGGTCCGGAAGGAGTTCCGGGGAGCTATGGAAAGGTTCCGGGAATGTCCGAAAGTTGTTCGGGTGGATCCGAAATAGTTTCAGAGTCATGGGATATTGAATTATATATAAATATATTAATTATGAATTAATGGGATTTTTATATTAATTTAATATTAATTAAATAAAGGAAAAAAAGGGGGGCTCCCACGTAAATGGGCCCTGAGAGGGCCCAAGAGGCGGAAACCGCACCCTACAAGGAAGGGAAGGCTTGGACCTCCTAGTCCAACTCGGACTAGGAGTGGGAGAGCCCATGGGGGGTTCGGCCGAACCCCCCCTCCCCTCTCCTCCTTTTAGTCCCACATGGGGGAGCCAAGGGGGTTGGCACACCCCTTCCCCCTTTATATAGCAAGGCATATTAATTGATTTAATTCATAGGAAATTCAATTAATTCCTGATTTCTCTCTCGATCTCGTGGTTCCCAAGTCGGAGCCGCGCCGAGCTGAGGAAGAGGGTCTCTCTCCACCTAAGCCATACCGCAGAGCGCCGTTGCTCTGCGGGATTCCAGATAAGATCTACTCCTGCGATTTCAGCTGGATCTGAATGACCGGGAGTTGTCGCTAGGCTCCGTATGTTTGCGAGTGCTCGGAGGCTACTCTATTGAGGAGCTTGGGCGACGTCGTCTCGCCCCCTGCAGCCGCCGCGCCTCCCCCCTCTGCTGCCGGCGCACCAGCCCTGGTGCTGGCGCTCTGCCTTCTTCCGCCCGACGCCCGTCGACGCAGATCATCGTCGACACCCCGGCGTCATCGACTCCGACATCGCGGCAAGTTCTCCGCGACCTCGAGGTCGGCTACGTACGACTTCAGCGTCAACGCTTGTGCGGGAGCGTAATCCCCGCTATCGGTCTACATAGAGGTAATGTAACCCGTTCCGCCACCGTTATCGCATGTACTAGATAGATAGATCCTGACTAGTTAGGGTTTCGCTCGCTAGAAAATTATTGTTTTCTGCACCGCAACCCCTTCACATCAATCGCGCAATGAAACTAGTCTTAGTAGAGGCTACTAGGGACCTGGTTATTTATCTACCACACATGTATTAATGTTTCCGCTTAATGCAGTTATAGCATGGTATAAAACATATAATGAACGATTGGGATATTGCCAATAAACTATGTTTATTAAGTGCCTCTAGGGCATATTCCCTTCAAATCGGACTTATTAATACACGTGTGATACATAGACAACCAAGTCCTTAGTAAGCCTCTATATGAGCTAGTCCATTGGGCAACAGTTGATCGAGATTCCCGATCAAGGACAATGACGTCGGTTGACAGTGTGGTCATCTTATTAGTTGAATAAGGTGATGGACATACGCAAAGTATTGCAATAAGATCGTATTACGATGTTTGTCATTTGCAATAGATAAGAATATGATAGCTTATTCCTTAGACCGTGAGACTGTACTTATTGATGCTTCGTAGGGGTGCTTTGAGAGCATCAAACATTGTGTCTTATATAGCATGACAATAACGGTGTCCATCTTGGGTATCCTGAAAGAGCATCGAGACGTAAGGATCAAGAGCGGGATTTATTCTTGTAATGGAAAGATACTCTAGGCCCACTCGGTGAGATTACATCTATATAGTTGCGCAGCTTATGACTAGGTCATGGAGATGTAATATCACAGACGAGTTAATAAGCTTTGTCGGTAACGAGATACAACAAAGACATCGGTGTGTCTACGATCATATCTCGGACAAGGTAGTATCGCCGAAATAAAGGGAATGAATATCATATTTATGGTTCAACGACGATATTCGTGGAATGCACAGGGGCCGTCATATACATCCAGGTATCCTTGACGGTCATTGGTGAGCGGAGTGTCTCGACCATGTCTGGAGTGTTCTCGAACCGTAGCGTAACAAACTTAAGGTCTTAACAACACCAGGAGATAGGTTCTGGAATAATATAGGATTTTGTTGGAGAGAGAGAAATGATCCGGAAAGAGTTCCCGTGGTCTGGAAGGAGTTCCGGGAAGGTCTCGAATGGTTCCAGGGATGTCCGAAAGTTGTTCGGGTGGTTCGGAAAATGTTTCAGAGTCACGGGATATTAAATAGTATTTAAATATATTAATTATGAATTAATTATATTTTATATTAATTTAATATTAATTAAATAAAGGAAAAAGGGGGCTCCCACCTACATGGGCCCTAGGAGGGCCCAAGAGGGGAGCCGCACCACCAAAGGGGGGTGGCCCCCATGGCTGGTTCGGCCAGGCCATGTGGGTGCGCCACCCCCCCTCCTCCTTTGTTTAGTCCCACATGGGGGAGCTAGGGAGTTTGCACACCCCCTCCCCCCTTTATATAGCAAGGCATATTAATTGGATTAATTACAGAAAAATACAATTAATTGTATAGCAGGCCGGCCGAGTTGCTCCCGTTTTGCCCCCTCTCTACACCTAAGCTATACCGCCGGACGCCGTTGCCCTGTGGGATTCCAGATAAGATCTACCCCTGCGATTTCAGTTGGATCTGAATGACCGGGGGTTGTCGTTAAGCTCCGTATGTTTGCGAGTGCTCGGAGGCAACTCTTTTGAGGAGCCTGGGTGACGTCGTCTCGCCCCCTGCAGCCGACGCACCGCCCCCCTTGCCGCCGGCGCCTCGCCATCTTCCGCCCAACGCCCGACGCCCGTGGACGCAGGTCATCGTCGACACCCCGGCGTCATCGTCTACGACATCGCGGCAAGTTCTCCGCGACCTCGAGGTCGGCTACGCACGACTTCATCGTCAACGCTTGTGCGGGAGCGTAATCCCCGCTATCGGTCTACATGGAGGTAATGTAACCCGTTCCGCCACCGTTATCACATGTACTAGATAGATAGATCCTGTCTAGTTAGGGTTTCATTCGCTAGAAGAATTATTGTTTTCTGCACCGTAACCCCTTCAACAATTTATTATCATGATATGTAATTCTCCTCTCCTTTTTGTACTGCTGGACTTATGACGACGACAGTGTGCATCCTATAATGATTTTAAAAAATTAACTAATAAAGCTCCCTTTATCCAAAACTAAATCATAAACTGGTGGATTAGAAAACAACATATGTTGCATACAACAAATTTATAATTTTGTAAGTTATGATGGTACTATATTTTGATAAAGTTGACTCATATGTACTAGACATCTCTATGTATACATTTATATTCTTTCAGATTTTTCTAAAATCTCAAAATGTGGTTTCCGTTTTTCAAAGGGCTCCAGGAAGGCTGGGCTTCAGTACCTCTTTTCAAGGACGAGACACATCTCTCAACCTCTCTAAAATCTCTAATACTCCCTCCGTCCCAAAATAAGTGTCTCAAGTCTATAAAAAAAGAGATGTATCTAGACACGGGTCATGTCTAGATACATCT
This sequence comes from Poa annua, assembly GCA_026929855.1. Classification (NCBI taxonomy): domain Eukaryota; kingdom Viridiplantae; phylum Streptophyta; class Magnoliopsida; order Poales; family Poaceae; genus Poa; species Poa annua. The sequence goes on along the minus strand of CM049428.1, from coordinate 25,613,169 downwards.
CTTTTTTGATAGACTTGAGACACTTATTTTGAGACGGAGGGAGTACATGGGTTTAATTGTGGAATTGGCTAAATCCTATTTTGGGTCATACTTACGTACCACTAACATACAAAATATTGGTCGACTCGTAAGATAATGGAGAAAGAGAAAAGGAGTCGGAGATGAAGATTCAAGGACATGTACAATGTAAGGTGCGATGGGTCCCGCTCAAAAGTTAAACTGTTTTTTTTAAGAACTAGTGTTTATTTACACTAAGATGCTTAACTAAACATATCTACAACATAAATAGGCACTTGTGCTTAGATATCATCTTATCATGTAATCACATGCCCAAGCACCTTACATTTCAGATGGCCTAACAACTTGTTTGCTTGGGAGGACTTAGAACTAGGAAATGAGAATTAGGTATGCCCCTATAAATATTGTTGATCAATTGGAAGTCACTCTGTCTTATGCTCCCTTGGGTGGACATTTATTTAGGTTTCTTGTGGTGAAATTAGTCCTAGGTTCATGTTTTATAATTGATATTGGTGCTTGATTTATCTTGAGTTATTACAGGATTTACTTGACGATATAAGGTGACTTTATAAACCTCAAAATATGTATGTAGAATTAATATCTTGAGGCGAGCTAAGGACATATAACATGAACATGCAAACTACAGTAAGAAAAAAGAAGCTTGATGCACAATAATAATGGACAAAACAGGGCCGCAACAAAGCAGAAAGAAAAAAGGGAGAGGCTGACAACAGTGCAATGGAGTTGCAGACCGGGCCGAAACTCGAACCCTGCAAAGGGCCACCACCCACCATCCCACACCACTACAGATGAGCCCACTTCACGTGCACAAACAATCTGACATTTAAAGGCCTCCAAACTTATAAATTTCCGATGCGGCACTAAAATTATTTCGCATCTCCTAGTATTGAGCCGGATCGCGTGCTCTGCCCCGGAACTGAACATCAGGCATGGCGGTAAACCCGGAACAGTTTCGCGCCTCCCTCGTCGGCGACCAGAAACTGGTGCCGATCCCGACTGCCCGGCAGTTTCCCGGTTTAACACTGCAACAGCGACGCCGGCGAGCACGTAGCTCCCGGCGGCCCCGCTGGCCAGCAGAAACGCGCCCATGTGCCTCCACATTTGCGCCGAGAGCGACGGTGCGCGACCTCGGGCGAAGCACGGTCCAAGTCGCAGATATACACATACACCCATGGCTTCCAACCTGGGCGAGAGCGACTGCCCCGTGCGTCACCATTAGCGCGGATTCAGTTCAATCAATCGGTGGCCCAGGCCCAGCTCCATTAGCGCGAGCGGAGGAGACATCAGTCGGTTGCGCCCGATGTGGACACCACACAAGCTAAAGTGCCCACCACCCAGCTCGATCCGATCGATCATTTTTTATATATATGTATATATAGCCTGATCGAAACAACGGCCAAGACAAGATCGCGCTTATCTTATCTCGCGGCCTAGTGAATTCGAGGCAGGAAACCCATCACGAGAACATGGAGGGATGCATGCGAATGCGATGCGCACACCACAATCTGTTAGCTGATTGCTAGCTAGCTAGCTGCCTCGGAATGTGATGTGTTGTGATCCAGGCCGCCTGGTTCATGTTCTCCATCGAGTCACGGGCTGCTGCGGCGTCGTCGTGCCCGTCGGCGTCAAGCAACATGCACGTTTCGATCGTCCATGGCTGGTAGTACTAGCCAGCTAGGCGGCCGAGCTGATTGATCCGACGCGGAGAACGGGCCCTACAAAAAGGTCGAGAACTGAAAAAGCAGCCTTGGCCCGCCCTTGGCGCGAAACCCTGCAAATCAAGCCCATTTCGAGCTGTCTGCCAATGATGGATCCAACGATCGACCGGCCTGAAAATCGAGAATACATTTCGGAGCTGCAAAGAGGCAAGAAAGTTACAGGGTATAAAAAAACGACAGGACATTGGCACACTGTTATTATGACTGCCTTTTCCTTTAGGAGGAGCAGCTGCTACTGTTTTTTTTGAATCGCTCGTCATTCTTTCAACCACTCAACCTGCTGCTGCGCCGCAAAGACCTTTTCTTTCTTATTTCTTCGAAACATTCCTTATCCGTTTCTTTCGTCCAACTTGAAAGTTCAAAGGAGTAAAGTGATTTTTCGTGTACAAAAGCTGTGGGCAGAGTAGGAGGCCAACTACGTATAAGTTTGAGCTTGAGCTAATTCAGGACATAGAGGATTGAACTTAAATTTGTAATCTAGATTCTAGCAACGCCGTCGTTTCAAGCAGAGTGGACCATTTGGGATTCGATTCAAAGGTCAGGGATCCCTCCACTGAGTCGCATCTGTGCCGATTGTTCCCCGTTTTTGGCTGTTGAATCTGTTTTTTTCGTTTAGTAACATCTAATTGCATTCAAATTTCCCCGCATCCAGTAAATTACATTATATTTAAATGCAACGCATGGCGGGAGAAATAATCCCCTCCCTGTACATGTGTGCAGAATGCAGAATATCGGTTTACGTACAGCCGACAGCAACATGCATCGGCTCATCTTTATGCTGTGGTTATCGTGCCAAAGTGGAACTCTGAGGCAGATCCGATTGGTCGATTAGTGGTGGGATAAGCGCTAGTGGTGCAGCGATTCACATCTCATAGACCGCAAAATAATATACTGATCTCGATCCACACTGCAAGTGTTTGTCATACTCGCCAATGCCCAATGGTTTGTTTAACTGAATCAGAAAACAGCAGTGGGAGCAGAGACAGGTACCGAACCAGCTTCTTGTTGATTGCAAGAGGAATGCAACCGCATGGCGTGACTTACATCTCAGGCAAAACACTGGGACCTTAATATCACGGCGCACAATATATTTGATCCGCGCCAATGAAATAAGAGGAGGAAGGAGAGAGCAAAGAAACAAAAAATCGAGCCAAGAAAAAATGTGCGATGATCCTGGACGAACGAACGAACGAACGATTGATGTTCATGGCGCATGGCACTGCGCCCTGATCTTGCCCTTGCCGTTCTTTGCGGTGAGCACGTTGACGCGTCCCATCTTCTTCATCGACATGGAGAAGGCGGCGTAGAACTTGATGGGGTTGGTGAGGTCGTTGACGATGGTGACGGCGGCGGGGTTCTGCATGAGCGCGGCGTCGGAGGCGAGCAGGCCGCGCTTGTTCTGCAGGTTGGTGTAGTAGCTGCCGTCGAACTTGAATGGCGTGTTGCCGTCCAGGTCCACGGTGGCGGACGACGATGCCGGGCTGTTGGGGCACTTGCCCATGAGCACCCCGGCGAGCGTGGAGTCGAGCAGCGGGTCGACGGCCGTGGCGTTGCCGTTGTAGAGCCTGGAGGTGACGCTGGAGCAGCTGGCCTTGCCGATGGTGTGCGCGCCGGAGAGCGCGACGAGGTCCCCGACGTCGAGCCCCTGGTTGGCGAAGCTCTGCACGAGCGCGCCGAAGCCGGCGGAGAAGGAGGGCAGCGCGCCCGTGTTGCTGGCGAGGGAGGTCGGCCCGTCGCGCCGGCCGGTCTCCACCTGCCAGAGCGAGGCCTGGAACTGGTACGAGACGGCGTCCCGCGCGGCCAGCGCGACGATGTCGGCGCAGGAGACGGTGTTGGGGCAGGCGGCCTCGATCTGCGTCTTGATGGCGTCGATCACCTCGTAGCCGCCGACGGAGCCGTTGGGCGCCGCCGACTTCTCGTTCTGCGGGTTGTCCAGCAGGATGGACGCGTCGCAGCCCTGCGTTCGTTCACGGAAGAATAGATGATGTCAGTGTTAGCCAGCCATTATTAAGCCACAGAGAAAGAAAGAGAGAAGCTCGCATTTTCGTTTCAAATTCGGGTTTGAATTGAATTGAGATTTGGACGTGCGCGCGCGGGAGCGGCCGTGGTCGCAAGAGGCCAAAGCTGGTGCTGCAGCCGCCGTACCGGCGCGGCAGCTTTGATAGCTGTCCAGCAGTGAGTGAGCACCAGACAGCCGGGCATGTGATGTGAGCGGCGAGGCGACCTCACCTTCACCAGCTGGGCATTGGCGGAACCGCGCAAAGGAAAAACATACGACTGTGACAAGATTCGGTTTGCTCCTTCAGTAGGAGTAGTCTAGTATTTCTCGCCCTTGTTTTCTTGCTTGGTTTCGTCGCTAACGGCGGAAAAGGTGCCGTAATGCTTACGTACGTACGTACACAAAAAGAAAAGGGATTCTTGCTAGAGACTACAGTAGTCCACTCACTCCTCAGTCAAAACCCAGAAGCTTAACTGAACCCCCGCGGTAAAAAAATCAAAATCTTGCTTGGGCAGAAGCAGAAACGCGATCTGTATGGTAGTACGCAGGATGATTAATTCAACCGACGCAGCAGGACTCATGATGATTCGGACGGACATCAATGTCGCTAGGTAGAAACGGAATCCGCAGTTAATTTCTTGCCGGGAAAAGGCAACGCTCTCCCGCCGGCGCCGGCGCCGCCGACGGAAGTGAGAACAAGCAATCAATCAAGCGGATAGCAGAAGCATAGCGCGCTCCGGCCGCCCAGTCAAAGAAAGGTGAGGAGAAGGAGAAGGGCGGCAGCGGACCTGGACGAAGCAGTCGTGGAAGTGTAGCCTGAGGAGCCTGCCGGCGAGGGCTGGGTTGGCGGCGACCTGCGCCCAGGTGACGCTCCGGACGATGGCCTCCGCCTTGGGGCACGACGTCTGGTAGAAGTTATAGGCCAGGCCGGGGTTGGTGTCGAGGAGCCCGGCGCTGGCGCGGCTCAGTAAATGGGAGCCCAGGACAACGGCGCCCCACCACGCCACTGCTGCTCGCCACCGCCACCCCGCTCCTCCGCACACTGATTGCCCACTCCTCATCCTCTCTCTCTCTCTCTCTCTTCTTAACTCTTTCAGTTTGAGCAGGGTAGCTCTGGTCTTGGGAGAGAGACGGAGCTCACAGATGGGAAAGAATGGTTTTTGTTTGGTGATGACAGTATCATTAACGTGGTGGCTCGGCGCTGCCCTTTATAGGCTCGGCAACCCGCTGGCTGTGTTCAGCTGTGCGCGGCCAGCGGTTGGAGAAAGCAACCGCGGGAGCGAGCGAGGGAGAGGAGGGTCGTCGTCTAGTCGGTCGGGTACTATACCCGCTCACCCAGGCATGTGGCCCGCCAAGTTGTGCGCGGTTCGTTTATGGTTCTCGATCACTGTGAGGAAAAAGAGTTAAGAACAAGTCGGGCTAGCTCAATTTGGTCTTTGTACTAGGAATTTGTTGGATTTTGTTACTAGTATATTTATGAATTGGGCTTAATTTAATCTAACTCGGTATATGTCATTGAATTTGAGGTGACACTGAAGACATGTGAACTACTCCCTCCGTTCTAAATTAGATGACTTCTTTTTTGACAAAAGTGGATGTATCTAGATATGCTATAAGTCTAGATACATCCACTTTTTGACCAAAAGAAGTCATATAATATGGAACGGAGGGAGTATAATCTTGCGAGAACAACCTCCCTGACGAGGTGTTAACTCGACAAGTCCCAGGGTTGTGCACCCCGGGTTGATTGATGGGGAGAGAGATGAGTACAAGGTGGTCACGACGGCTGACAAGTAAGGATTTACCCAGGTTCAGGCTCCCGGAGGATAACACCCTACTCCTGCTTGTCTGATTATTGATGCGAGTTGTGGTTACAATGGCGAGATTGCGATCTCGCTAGGATTTGTGCTGTCGCTATGAACGTGTCCTCTGGGACGGGCAACCCTCCTGGCTTTATAGGCATCCAGGTCTCGGGTGGTTGGTGTCGATGGCAACTACAGATATGGCAGGTTATGCTTCCTAACCGACTTGGACTAGGTTACATGGTACCCCGCGTGGGCCTCCTGTGGGCCTTTCCATCCTTGGCGCGGCCCAGGTAGCCTTATCGTGGGCTACCCGCAAGGCAGCCCCACGTCAGTAGCCCCCGAGTGCTTGGTCGAAGCGTAGAGTCGAGCAAATGACTCCTTCCTCCTGGACGCGCCATTGGATTACTTGATCTTGAGCTTGAACTCGATTTCTTCAGTCGAACCGGCCACTCCCGATGGGAGTAACCTTTGCAGTCGAACTACTTTGCCTTCATCTTCTTGTGAAGCTTGCTTCTACTCAGCCTGTTTAGCTTACTTGTGGATGGATTCGGCTGCTCGAGCTTACTATGTTGCCACCCGAATGGTTTATTCGGGTTCTCAGATCATTGGCTGATCTTACCTTATTGGCAGCTTTGAGGCTTACTACTCGAATCACTCTGTCGAGTTGCTTCAGTTGATTTTGGAGCCATTGGCTTGATGACGTCACTGGTGACGATCTGTTGCACGCCTCTGCGCCCGATGGGACGTGACGTGGCGGGCCCCGCTGTCAGAGCTGACCGCGGTCAACAGTTGTCACGTCTCCGAAGTGGGCGCGAAATTTGCGCGGCACGATGACGACGCCTCGGTTTTCGTGCGTAGTGGACGAAGTGGGCGGTGACGGTTGGTTTCTCCGTGCGACACGTGGACGGCCGGATGTGCCTGCTCGGAGCCCTTGTTCGGTAGACGGTTGAGATGCTGATTTTCGAGGCATAAGTACTGTCTCTTGACGCTTGGGATTTCATCTTCTCCAATCGCTTTGTGCTTCCTTTCCTCTGCGCTCTACCATTTCCGCCGCCATCCAGAGCTCCGGGCAATCTGTCCGTACACCTTGCAAACTGACCATGGGCAAGCCGAAGAGCGCCGCTGGCTCCTCCGCCGCCGCCGACGAAGCCGGGGTGATGAAGATACCCGACGGCGACTGGCAGAGGTCGTCGGTGAAGAAGGCCGAGGTGAAGCTTTTCCGCGCGCAAGGTCTGCTGCCACCTGCCGACCAAGTCCAGGTACGCGTCCCTGGCAAGGAGGTCTTCCCCACTCCCCGCGATGAGGAACGTGTTTGCTTCGCGGATTTCCTTCCGCGGGGTTTGGGTTCCCCATGCACGATTTTGTGCGCGGTCTCTTGTACGCCTACGGGGTTCAGATCCACGATCTGACCCCCAATGGCGTCTTGAGCATCGCGGGCTTCATCGTGCTCTGCGAATGCTTCTTGTGTGTCGCGCCCCATTGGGCGTTGTGGAAGTCGCTCTTCCTCGTTCCCAAGAACGTGGGGAAGAGCGGGTTGACCTTCCCCGTGGGCGGCTTCGGAATCCAGGTGCGCGGTGACACCGCGTACTTCCAGATGAAGAAGTCCGACTCCGTCCAAGGATGGCGTCGGAGGTGGTTCTACGTCCAGTCGAACCAGGACGGCCTGGACGCGTTCGACAGCGGGCGTGGACTACGGAAGACCGGCGCCTGGGCGCACCCGCTGTCTGCCGTGGAGAAGGAGGCCGTGCGTCCCTTGCTGGGCCTGCTGCGCGGTCTGACCAAGACCCTTGGGCGCGAGGCGGGTGGCGTCTTCCTGATGGCCACCTTCTTCCGTCTTCGGGTGCAGCCGCTCAGCGCTCGGCCTCACCCGATGTGGGCCGCCGAAGGCGTCAGCGCCCAGCCGCTTGATGATGAGGAGGTTGAAGCCAACGTCAGATCCATCACCAACCTCCGAGCCGCGGACACGTGCAACGTCAAGTGCCCGATTTCTCCTTGCGGGGCCTCGAACCCCGTTCCTGAGGTAAGTCTTGTCTTGTTTTCCTTTTGTCCTTGTTCGACTTGAGTCTACCTTTCTTTTTGATTCGACTTGTGTCTACTTGCTTCAGGGTCGAGCTCTGTTCATCAGCCTTCCTCCTCTTCCTGAGAACGGACCCGACGACGAGTCGAAGTTTGTCGAGGAGGAAGACGAAGACGAAGAGATTCCCTCCGCACACTCTCCCCGTGACGATGTGGAGGAGGAGGATGAAGTGGAGGAACCCGCGCGGAAGAAACGGAAGCTTCCGAGTCGCGGCGATTTTGCCACTGCGTTGTCACCTGCCAAGGATGTCGACGTTACTGTGGAGGAAGTCGTCGTGACATCGCCGGGTGCGCAGTCCTCGGGTGGCTGGGACGAACCCCTGAACGTTCCTCCAGTCAGCTCCGCGGCTCCTCGTTCTTTCGCGCGGATGCCTTCGCCCTCCCTGGAGAGATACGACGACGCCGGCACCCCCAGGTGAGCTTCTTTAAGATGTGCGTCCTTCGAGTTGTATTTTGCAGTTGCGACGTTTTAGGTTGACAGGTGTGCTTGGTTTTGATGCAGCCCCCGTTCTGGCAATGTTAGCTCCCCCCTTCGGGACGTGGAGCATACATCCGCCCCTTCGACTGGTCTGGGGACTCAGGCGGTAGCGGAGAAGGTGCTTGCTGAGCCTGCCGGCGTTGCGTCGTCTAGCCGCATTCCTCCTTCGGCTGCAGAGGATCTGGAACTCCTGGGACCACGTAAGTCTTTTATGCTTTTTCTTGCATTCTTGATTTTTCATCGGGTGCGCGATCAGCGCTCCCGATGGGAGTAGCCCCCGAAGGTGTGGGTGACTAGTATAGTCGCCCGCAACTTTATTAACATCTTGCTTTTGCTTCAGCCGTACTATCGCCAACAGCTCAACGCAGCCGTGGCTTACGTTCGCCTGGAGAAAGAGAGGGACCAACTGCGTGCCTCTTTGGACCAGGCTACTGGGCGGGTTGATGAGCTTGAGAAGGCTCTTCACGAGTCTCGAGAGCGGGAGTTGGCGCGGGTCGCCCAGGAGAAGACTCAAGTCGGTCGTCTCCTTTCACTCGCCGGTGTTCTTGGGGGTAAGTTTCGGCTTGATGCCTACTGCGTCTTTGATCTTTTTTCTTTGCTTGACCTTGAATTTTTGCGCAGAGACTTGCGGTGGAGCTCCTCCAGAAGACGCGTCGAGTGACACGGTTGACCTGGCGACCGCTGTCGGCTTCCTCGACCGGGTCTGTGCCTATGCCTCAGACGCGCTGTAGAAGTCCGCAGCCGCGTTCAGAAATCGACTGGAGCCCTCACCGTGGTGCATCAGAGTATCTTCCCGGGCGACCAGCCGCCGGCAGCCGTGGACGCCCTAGCTGCGCCGTTTGAGGACGCGACCACCATCGCCGACTTCACGCGGTCGCAGACGGTACGCGGCTCCGAGCTCACCTTCCAGCTCCTATTAGGCCATCAGGTTCCCGGTGACTTCGAGAAGGTCGTCAGCGGTTTTCCTCGCAAACCCGATGGCCGAACCGCTTCGCTGAGTGGCGTGAAGGAGCGTGCCTCGCAGCTGGCCGTGCAGCTTGTGGCACTCTTCGAGAGGGCCCTTGCTAAGGCGACCGAGGCGGCTACCTCTCGGAAGGGCCGTTCCCGGTCGCAGTCCGCAGCCTTAGAGTAGGCGTAGTTTTAGGAGTTCGGCAGTCGCCGCGGTCTGTATTTTGAACTTCTTGCTTTGTAATGAATATTACCCTGTCGGGTCTTTTGGTCTTCAATATTGATTTTGTTGACTTTCTTTCTTCTGAGTTGATCTGCGCTTCGCAGTCGCATGATTGTATTGACTCTGCGTATCCCTGGCAGAATGTTGTGCGCGATGATGCTCCATCTTCTCCTGTGGCCGAGCCGAGTGGCGCGGCCTCTTCTTCGGGTGCTCGCCGTCGTCGGGTGGCGCCGGCTCCTCCACGCAGTGTAAATGATCAACGGATAATCACATACCTGAAGAACAAGGTGGTGGAGCTTGAGGCGACCCTGAAGAATACGGAGCGGCTGCTGCACCGTTCCCAGTCGCATCCTACGGCAGAGTTTTCGCGACGTGAGGATTTTTTGCTTGGGGAGATCGACCTGATCAGTCGGCAGTTGCAAGGTTTGTGTCCCTTTGGCGGCTGCCGCCTTTGTTGGCTTTCTTTCTCGTTCTGACTTGCATTTTATGCGTGCAGATGTTAATCCTGACTGGGAGGCCGAGCGGGCTCGCGTTGAGGAGCGAGTCACCCGAGAGGCGTCCGGCGACTCCTACGAAGCTCGACAGTTCTGGGTGAACCAGTCGAGGGGGCGCGTCCTTGCCACCATGCTTGATCGTACGTGGCGCGCTGCTTTTCTTCTGGAGAACTGCCGGAAGACACTCTGGCACATCAATCGTGTGTACTTCCCGCACAATGCGCAGCCGAACGGGCTGTCCGCCTTGCTGGAGAGGTTTCGCGATGGTGAAGGGCTGAAGGAGGTTGTCGACGCCCAACTTGTGGCCGGTGCGAACGCGGCGCTGGCATACGTCCGGATGCACCGGCCACATCTTCTGCTTGAGAGGGTGCTTGAAGGCCTGCCGGGTGACGATGACTTTGACGAGACCTTAGCGGCTGCGCGCCGGATCATCCGGCAGGTTCAGGACCTGAGCGAGCGTCTTGTAGGTCCCCTTGATGCGCCGAAGGCCGAACCTGCAGTTTAGAGTAGCTGTCGTCTGATGTACAGGGTTAGCTATAGAGGGCAAATGTGCCAGTGTAAGCATGATGTAACAGATTGAAGTATTTTCGAGTTATGAGAATTGATCTGCTTGCTCGAAAGTGACAATGCTTGTAATGATTTGCAACCTGTTTGGCGCAGTCACCTAGTACGCTGGGCAATGGCCTAGGTTTCTTCAAGTGTGACCTGTATGCCGCAGTCTCTGATTTCAACAGGTGGCGACTTAGGGTTTTTGTAACTTGACCTGTATGGCGCAGCCCCCGAGTTGCTCGAGTGGTGGCCTAGGATTTTGGTTAAGACCTGTGTGGCGCAGCCCCCGAGTAGATTGAGTGGCGGCCTAGGACTACAAGTGTTACCTGTTTGGCGCAGCCCCCGAGTACGTCGGGTGGCGACCTAGGATTTTGAACTTGACCTGTACAGCGCAGCCCCCGAGTGTGTTCGAGTGGCGGCCGAGGATTTTTCTGAGAAGGCCTGTTTGGCGTAGCCCCCGAGTAAGTCGAGTGGTAGCCTAGGGTTACAAGTGTTACCTGTGTGGCGCAGCCCCCGTGTGTGTCGGGTGGCGACCCAGGGTTTTGAACTTGACCTGTATGGCGCAGCCCCCGAGTCCGTCGGGTGACGGCCTAGGATTTTTTGACTTTATGCTTGTATGGCGCAGCCCCCGAGTAAGTTGGGTAGCGGCCTAAGCTGTATTTCAACCTGTATGGCGCAGCCCCCGAGTGGTTCGGGTGGCGACCTAGGATTTTGGATATACTTGTATGGCGCAGCCCCCGAGTGGTTCGGGTAGCGGCCTAAGCTTTTATTTCAACCTGTGTGGCGCAGCCCCCGAGTGGTTCGAGTGGCGGCCTAGGGTTTTGAGCTTCCTCTGAGTGATAGGTAAAGGAGACAGATTTTCTTCAAATCACTTTATTGATTCTTGCGAACAGGCCGCCTCATTAAAACCCTTCCAGTCCCCTCAGGTTCCCTGGTAAGGGAAAGAGTGCGTCTGAAACCTGCCGCGCTGATTTTCTTGTACAATGATTGTTTTGAACTAGGCGTAGAACCGGCGGAGTTGTGCTACGTTCCACGGGTTGCTGCAGTCCGCTCCTGTCTTCGAGTCCTTTAGGCGGTAAGCTTTGTTGCCTATTGCTTCTGTTACGATGTACGGGCCCTCCCATGGGGAAGCGAGCTTGTGCACCTTCTTTTGCTTGAGTCGAAGAACCAGGTCGCCTACAACGAACGCTCTTGGTCGCAGCCTCCGAGTGTGATAGTTGCGCAGGTCCTGCTGATACACGGCTGATCGTGCCAGGGCGATGTCGCGCGCTTCATCCAGGGTGTCTCTGCTGTCTTCGAGTGCCTCCTCTGCATCCGACTCGTCGTAGGCGACTACTCTCGGTGCGTCAAACTTGATGTCGCAGGGGAGGACCGCTTCTGCACCGTACACCATGAAGAATGGAGTGTACTGGGTGGATCTGTTTGGCGTTGTTCGCAGACTCCAGAGGACCGATGGCAGTTCTTCCACCCATGCTCCCGCTGCGCGTTTTAGGGGCACGCGCAGTCGTTTCTTGATGCCGTTGCAGACGAGGCCGTTGGCTTTCTCCACTTGCCCATTGGATTGCGGGTGCGAGACAGACGCGTAGCTGAGCTTGATCCCCTGCTCTGAGCAGAAGTCCTTGAATTCTTCGGTTGTGAAGTTCGAGCCATTGTCGGTGATGATCCCGTTCGGTACTCCAAATCTGAAGATGATTGACCTGATGAAGTTGACCGCTGTGGATGCAGTCGAAATTGTGATGGGCACGGCTTCGATCCACTTTGTGAACTTATCGACTGCAACCAGGAGGTGAGTGTGACCTCCGGGTGAGGATTTCTTCAGCGGGCCCACCATGTCCAGACCCCATTGGGCGAAGGGCCAGGCTAATGGTATTGTTTTGAGTTCTGATGCTGACGCGTGTGGCTTGTTGGCAAATTCCTGGCACCCTGTGCATTTCTTCACTAGCTCCTCGGCGTCCTGCATGGCTATCAGCCAGTAGTACCCGGCTCGTAGCGCCTTGGCCACCAGTGCCCGACTGCTGGCGTGATGCCCGCAGATACCCGCGTGGATGTCGAGTAAGATGGCTTGGCCGTCGACTGGATCTGTGCACCTTTGCAGGATTCCTGAGATGCTTCTTTTGTAGAGTTCTCCGTTGATGACGGTGAAACTTTTTGGAGCGTCTGATGATGTGCTTTGCTTCGACTGGGTCGGCTGGCAGCTTCTGATGTAGTATGTATGCCAGGTACGGTCCTTTCCATGTGGCTTCGACTAGCATGACCTCCATGGGGACCTTGTCTTGGCTTGGCGGGTTGGCATCGCCTTTTGTTGTTGCAGTGCTTGCTGTATTCTGAGTCTTGATGGATCTCTGCGTGATGCACTCGAGGAAGACGCCGGGTGGGACTGGCACCCTGTCTGAGCCCATGTTAGCGAGGAAGTCGGCTTCCTCGTTGCTTTCACGGCCAATGTGGCGCAGCTCGCAGCCGTCGAAGTTGCCTTCCAACTGATTGTAGAGGTCTCTGTAGGCGATCATGTTGTCAGCGATTGCGTCGCAGGACTTCATGGTTTGCTGTACCACCAGGTAGGAGTCGCCGTAGATCATGAGGTGCGTGGCGCCGCAGTTCTTGGCCATCCGCATGCCGTAGATCAGGGCCTCGTACTCGGCTTCGTTGTTGGACGGCGTCGGAAAGTCCATCTGTAGGACATACTTGAGCTTGTCGCCTTTGGGGGAGATGAGCACGACTCCTGCCCCGGCTGACGTGAATTTCTTGGAGCCATCAAAGTACATTGTCCATGCGTTGGACAAGTCGGGGACATTTGGTAGCTGGGCTTCTATCCACTCGGTGGTGAATTCCGGGAGGACTTGGGCCTTGATGGACTTCGGGTGAGCATACTTCAGCCCCCATGGTCCTAGTTCGACAACCCACTTGGCGACTCGTCCTGTCGCGCGCTGGTTTGTGAGAATGTCTGCTAGTCAAGAGGAGCTTACCACCGTGATCGGGTGCTCGGAGAAGTAGTGGACGACCTTTCTGGAGGTCATGAAGACTCCGTACGCCAGCTTCTGGTAATGAGGATAGTTCTGCTTGGACAAGGTGAGTACTTCGCTAAGGTAGTAGACGGGCCTCTGCACCGGGTGACTGTGCCCTTCTTCTTCGCGTTCGACTACGAGCACCGTGCTTACCACCCTGTTCGTTGCTGAGACGTATAGGTACAGCGGCTCATTTTCAAGCGGTGCCACGAGGACTGGAGAGGTTGTCAGTGTTTTCTTGAGATGGTCGAATGTGTCCTGCGCCTCTTGTGTCCACTCGAACTTGTCTGCCTTCTTCATCAGTTGGTAGAAAGGTAAGGCTTTCTCTCCCAACTTACTAATGAACCGGCTGAGAGCTGCGACTCGGCCAGCAGATCGTTGCACCTCCCTGAGCTTGGTTGGTGCTGGCATTGTGAGTATGTTCTGCACCTTCTCGGGGTTTGCTTCGATTCCTCTTGCGGATACAAGGTACCCTAGTAGTTCTCCGGCTGGTACGCCGAACACGCACTTCTCTGGGTTGAGCTTGATCTGATACACGTCAAGTGCGGCGAAGACCTTGCGGAGGTCGTCGACTAGGGTATCCTCCTTTCGGGTAGTGACGACGATGTCGTCGACGTAGACTTGGACGATCTGCCCGATTAGCCCCTTGAGGCATGCTTGCATTGTCCGCTGGTACGTGGCACCTGCGTTCTTTAACCCGAACGGCATCGTCTGGTAGAAAAAAACGCCGTCGGGTGTGATGAAGGCTGTCTTCTCTTCGTCCTCGACGTTCAGCCTGATCTGCTGGTAACCTGAGTAGGCATCCAGAAAGGACAGGCGTTCGCAACCTGCCGTCGAGTCGATAATCTGGTCTATCCGCGGGAGCGGGAAGTGGTCCTTGGGGCAGCATTTGTTGACTGCGGTGAAGTCAACGCACATGCGTAGTTTCTTCGTCTTCTTTTTCTCAACTAGAACCGGGTTGGCGACCCAGTCCGAATCCTTGATCTCTCGGATGAACTTGGCGTGCAGTAATCTGTCGACTTCCATGGTGATCGCGTCTCGTTTGGGTCCTGAGAAGCGTCGCATGGATTGCTTGACTGGTCTTGCGTCCTTGTGGACTTTCAGAGAGAGCTCGGCGAGTTCCCTGGGTATCCCTGGCATGTCATAAGGTTGCCATGCAAAGATTTTCCAGTTCTCACGTAGGAACTCGACGAGCGCGCCTTCCTATGCGAGGGTCAGACTCGATGAGACCTTGACCGTCTTTCTGCTGTCAGTCGGATGGACTTGATGGGTGACGGTGTCATCATTCGTGTTGAACGCTGCGTCTTTGGCAGGCTTCTTGCGAGCCGGGAAGATGGTCTTGTCGTTTTCGGCTGATATGGCCTTGAAGTGCTCTTCGACGCCGAAGAACTCGGAGATCTTGGCGAACTCGCGGTCGCAGCTGTTGGAGAGCCCGAAGTCGCCGCGGATGGTGATCACTCCTTTCGGCCCGGACAACTTCATCATCAGGTAGGCGTAGTGGGGTACTGCCATGAACCTGGCAAAGGTCGGGCGTCCGAGGATGGCGTGGTATTGTGACTTCCAGTCGACGACCTCAAAGTCTATCGACTCCTTCCTGAAGTGCTCGGGTGTACCGAGGATGACGTCGAGTGTGATTGTTCCCATGGGCGTTATTGCTTGCCCTGGTACTATGCCGTGGAAGGTGGTCTCCGATTCCGGCAATTTCTCTGTCGACCTGTTCATTCGTCTGAGGGTGTCGGCGAATATGATGTTGATGCCGCTGCCTCCGTCCAGGAATACCTTCTTCAGGTTGTAGTCGCCGATCAAGGCCTCAATCACGAGTGCGGCGTGCCCAGGTCGGATTACCTCCGATGGGTGATCTGCCCTAGAGAATGTGATTGGTGTCTCCGACTCGCGCAGGTAGTCTGGTACCGCGCGCGGGCTGTTGATGGCTTGAAGTACTTGGCGTGTGATGATTTTCTGCCGCCTGTTCGACGGGGGTCCCTTTTGGATCATGTTCAGCTGTCCCCGTGCGGCTGGGTACGTGTCGGCTGCTGCCGACTGACCTTGTTGCTGCTGCTGCGGCTGGGGGAACGCCCCTGCCGCCTACACTTGGTTGTTGTTTGCGGGTGCTGCCTGGATGGCTAGCTGCGGTGCCGCTTGTACGGCCTGCACCGGGGCGATGATTTGCTGCATGGCATGGTAGATCTTTCTTGCTTTGCGGCAATCCTTCAACAGGTGGTTGGAACTCCATTTGCCTGTTTCCGGGTTGCGGAACGAGTGATGCTTACAGGGTTGCATCAGCTCCTCTGCTGGGGTCAACGGGCGCTTCCACTCGCGTTTCTGACTTCCATCATTGTGGCCGACGCTGCTGCTGCCACGGTTGTACTGACTCGAGCTGGGCTGTCGACTTTGCTCGTATTGTCGGCTGTCGTCACGCTTGTCCTCACGGGGGGTTTCATAACCCGCCGCTACTAATTCGATTGAATCGTGGGTGTAACGCGGCTTCTTCTTTTGACGTGCCTCGCGCCAGTTGCTTGTTTCGCCCTCTTTTTGGGGAGAAGTTTCGCGGACGTAGTCCTCTCCTTCGGCCCATTGGTTGGCTGTCTTCATGAGTTCTATTGTGGTTTTCGGCTGGAGCCTACCGAATTCCTCCCGGAGGTCGCGGCGAGCGACGCCATGCATGAAGGCGTCCATCACTCGATCTTCTCATACGGGTTCCATGGTATTGCGGAGGAGTGTCCACCTCTGGATGTAAGAGCGGAGCGACTCATCCTTCCCTTGCTTGCAGGCCTGCAACTCGATGTAGGTCGTCGGCCTGGCGAATGTTCCCGAGAAACTCTTGATGAAATTATCCTGGAATTCTTCCCATGTTCGGAAAGAGTCTTTGGGTTGGCTTGTGAGCCACCCGCGTGCCGAGTCTGTCAGCATGAGCTGGATGTACTGCATTACCGTAGTCGACGTTCCGCCTTGGCAGGTGCAAGCGATGAGGTAGTCTTCGAGCCACAGCTTTGGGTCTTGCTTCCCGTCGTACTTTGGTGTGCCAGCCGTCAACTTGAAGCCTTTAGGCATGCGGGTGTCGCGGATGTTGAAGCTAAAGCATGCCGCGCCACACGGCTCAAAGTCGCGGTCAGCGTGGTCGTCCGCGTTTGCCGCACTGGACGAAAGCTCCTTGCGGTTGCGGTCCACCGTCTTCTGTGTCAGGACGTCGCGAAGGTCCTTGACTGGCTGTCGCTGCGCCGCTGGGATGCCCGATGTCGTTGGTTCGTGCGCTCGGTTACTTGGCCCCTTGGCCGCCAGAGCTTCCTCGATTGCCCTTATGGAGGCAATTTGTTGCTTGTGGAGAAGGGAGCGTGCGTCCCCCTCCGGTGGCTGCGTGAGTCGGAGGTATGTCTCGACTGCGATCAGGGCGGCATTCGCCGTCTTTGGGACGGGTATCCCGTTTTCATCTTCGATGACGAAGGACGAGTCGAGGTTGCGGGTGAGCCTTGTTCGATCAGCTTCTGCCATGTGGGGGACACGGGCTCTGGTTCGCCGTGCTCCTTGGTTAACCTCTGTGGAGGATGTGAAGGAGAGGGCGGCTCGCCTGGCACTCGATGCATCCGCGTCCCTTTTGCGCCTGAGCAGGTCGGCTTTTTCGGCGCGAATTCGTTCGCCTTCCTTGCGTAGCAAGTACTGGACCGCCAGGTGGTCTTCTCGAGGTGCGTTGGGTGGGGGGGAACGTGCCCTCGTCCACGTGCTTCATGGCCTGGATCGCCATGTCCCGCGTGATGACAAGCTTAGTCTGGTCCGGCATGTCCACCTCTAGCGGGTATGCGGGTTCTTCTTCGTCGTCATGCGGTGCTGTGCCGGCCATGAAGACTTGCTTGGGGTGGATTTGAGTCGGAGAGTTGGTGCTGCCGCTGCTGCTTCTGTCGCCCGCTTCTTGCTCGGGGTCGAAAATTGCTGCAACGTGGCGCGCGGCGCACTCGCTGTCGCGTCTTTTCGCGATTGTCCATGTGCTCACACTCGCCGGGGCGAGTGCGATTGGCTTGGGGTAAACCTGTGACTTCCACGAAGACGAGGGCGCACGCGACATGAATGTCGGACGCGGGCCCCTGGTCGCCCGTGCGGGTGCGACGGTCGAGGTGGATCTTGACTTGATCGACCGCACGACCGAGGTTGGGGTAGTACACTCGATTCGCGCGGCCGTTGCCGAGATTGTCGATGTAGATGTCCTCTTCGCGGGTGCAGCTGGCGCGGCCCCTGCAGGTGCGGCAGATGCGATCTTCGCGGGTTCGGCGGTCGCGATCTCCGCGGGTGCGGCAGATGCGATCTCAGCGGGTTCAGCGGTCGCGATCTCCGCGGGTGCGGCAGATGCGATCTCAGCGGGTTCGGCGGACGCGATGGTTGGCGATTTTGGTGACGCCGTCGCGCGTAGCGCAGTAGTCGTAGACCTAAGTATACCACGACTATCGATGCAGCAGAATATGGAGCCGAAGGTGATGTGTATACCTTTGTCCAGATCGGCGTACACCGATTGATGAGCTGGCGAGTGGATGACGTACTCGAAGGAGCCGAATCGGATCGACTCCCTGACGGCGGACGCGCCGATCTTCATTGCGGATGGAGCCGAAGCGACCATGATCCTATCACTTGTTTGCCTTCCCACAGACGGCGCCAATTGACGAGGTGTTAACTCGACAAGTCCCAGGGTTGTGCACCCCGGGTTGATTGATGGGGAGAGAGATGAGTGCAAGGTGGTCACGACGGCTGACAAGCAAGGATTTACCCAGGTTCAGGCTCCCGGAGGATAACACCCTACTCCTGCTTGTCTGATTATTGATGCGAGTTGTGGTTACAATGGCGAGATTGCGATCTCGCTAGGGTTTGTGCTGTCGCTATGAACGTGTCCTCTGGGACGGGCAACCCTCCTGCCTTTATAGGCAGCCAGGTCTCAGGTGGTTGGTGCCGATGGCAACTACAGATATGGCAGGTTATGCTTCCTAACCGACTTGGACTAGGTTACATGGTACCCCACGTGGGCCTCCTGTGGGCCTTTCCATCCTTGGCGCGTCCCAGGTAGCCTTATCGTGGGCTACCCGCAAGGCAGCCCCACGTCACTCCCACATCCAAGATTTTTTTGTAAACGACCACAACTTGGACTAGGCTCTTGTACGATTACAGTACACGTGGCATCCGCGACAGCTCAAATTCGACGGCAAACATCAAATTGGACTAAATCGAGCCTAATTAACAAGTACACGGGTAAAATTCAACAAATTTCAAGCATGAGAACTTAATCGAGCCAACCCGACAAGTATAGGGATTGTTACCGTATTTAACCCCAAACTAAAAATCACTATTTATTTGTAGTACCTTAAACTTTTTGGTCTAACTAAACGTTTGATCTATTTTTAGAGATAAAGATAGATTCTAATTCCGTAGGTGGCTGATTACATAGGCCCATATGTCATAGTCGTATTCTTTCTCAGGAAATCATTGTGCACCTCTAGACCATGCCTACCGAAAAGCATTGCACGCTTGTAGATCACGCATGGGATCAATAGTCGGATGGCCTCGCAGACTCGTCTCAAAGAAGTCGGCGATGGATCCGGAAATCCTAACGCGCAGATGATGAGGGCGCGCCTTGAACTCCAGAAGCTATAACGAGGAATATGACGGAGGAGGCGTGGACCTCGACAGCGACAAACAAGGAAGTCGTCAACACAAGAAAGTAGACATGTACACGAGATGTAGGTTGCCCGTTTGCCGAGGCAAGGTGTAGGGAGGGCTCTGTGGAGGCATGTTGTCGGTCAGCAAGAACAATGGCTTGCACATGATGGAGGCGGGCCTGCAACACGCGGATCAGAGGTAGAGCGATGGTCGGTGCGGGGGCTGTAAATTCCGGAGGCAACAGGCACTTTGATTCTATGGGACGGGAGATCGAGGGTGAGAAGGCGGAGCTTCGAAGCACGATGATGAGTTGGCCGTGACCAGCGAGGGAAAAGACATACCTCTCCTTTTTTTTACATGGTAGAGACGGATTGGCATAGGAAATGAATATGACATGTGGCCCGCGTAGTAATGAGGCAATGGGTATTTCAGACGGATGTTCTTCTTCCCGGTATGCCAAAAAAGCAGTTCAGTTTTCAAGATTAAATAATTTAGAGTGATTTTGATTTTAGAGTTTGAGACGCCTGACATATACGAGTTTAAGGTTTAGTATGGACATTTTCCAGAGCGTGATCACAGAGGTATAGCAGGGCCATAGCCCATGCGACGACTCTGCATAGAACCAGGACGATGGAAATGGGACCGTAAATAATGTCACATGATCCCACTTTGATCAACGGTTCAAAAACATGTTTTGTTTTTTGAGAAGTTGAAATACGAACCTAGCCAGTGAAGGAGATCGTGTGCAGGAAAAAAAATCCTATCAACGATATCCTTAAACTAGCCAAGATCTACACCATGCAGATATAAAAGTACGGCAGAGGTCGGAATACATACCCTTGTAGACCGAATAGCGGGGATTACGCTCCCGCACAAGCGTTGACGACGAAGACGACGTAGCCGACCTCTAGGTCGCGGAGAACTCGACGCGACGAAGATGACGCAGATGACCCCGAGGTCGGGTGGAGGAAGTAGGCCTCCGAGTACCGCTAGCGCAGCACCTCGCAGGGCGTTACACACATACGATGGAGACGACGGCCTCCGAAGCTCCAGTCCAGGACGAGCAACGGAAGACTTGGACCGGAACACCAGCAGCGCGGCAGCGGGCTATGGTGGAAGAGATCCCCTCATCCTCCTTGGCGCAACTTCGGCAAAGGGAATCACGAGATCGAGGAGAAATAAGAGAATTAATTGGTGAATTAAAAGGCCAGGGGTGCCCCTTCTTATATAGGCTCCCGGGGGAGCCAACCTTGCCAGCCAGGCAATGTGGAACTATCCCCCATTGTCTGGTGCGGCCAGCCATGGTGCGCCGGCCCTAGGTGGGCCCCATTTGGCCCACCTAGGCCGGCCAAGGCTCCCCACCGAATTCCCTTGAGGGGTTTCCCCCCCATGGGCCTTCTTTCGACCAGAAGGCCCATTTAGGGAAATCAGCCTAAATAAATTCGAAAATAAATATAAAAAATCATATTTAGACATTAATTAAACTAATTAGTATCAAACATATTATATATAATTTATTCTAGCTCCGAAAACTCTTTCGTCGCTGCCCGATCTCCATCGGACCATTCCCAGGACGTTCTCGGTGATCTACTTCCTTTCCGGTTGTCTTGTCGAAACCCCTTAAGTGTGTTACCGTAGCGGTTCGATATAACAACAGGTACGATCAAGACTCCTCTATGATCAACGACTAACTCGTAGGCCTGGACCCCATGAATTAATCCCTGTGATATAACGAATGACTTTCATCTATCAAACCTGGACGTCTAGTCTTAAACCCTTTGTCATGGCGATACTTAACGTGTCCGAGCATCATTCTCAGATATCTCCATACCTAGCATGATCTCGTTACCGACATCGCTATCTTCTACTCGTCTATGATATTATGTCAGCTGGTGACCTAGTCACATGTTTGCAAACTCATTTGACATAATCTCACCGAGTGGGCCCTAGAGTATCTATCCGGCTATGCGGACTGACAAATCCCGTTGTTGACCCCTCGCCTCAACTACCCCCTTCCGATACCCAAAAGTATCACCGTTATTGTCACACTATATAAGATATGACGTTTGGTGCGATCAAAGCATCTTTCAGGGATAACAATAAGAGTTGATCTCACGGTTTTAAGGCGTAATGACTATGTCCTATAAATATTGGGTATGTCCATCACATCGTTACACCTAACGATATGACTTCCATTGCCGACCGGCGCCATGCCCTATGATCGGAAAACCTCGATCATCAATCGCGCAATGAAACTAGTCTTAGTAGAGGCTACTAGGGACCTGCTTGTTTTATCTACCACACCTGTATTAATGTTTTCGCTTAATACAGTTATAGCATGGTATAAAACATATAATGAACGATTGGGATATTGCCAATAAACTATGTTTATTAAGTGCCTCTTGGGCATATTCCCTTCAGCCAGGGGCCGCAAAAATAGGCACTCTTGTCTCTTGCTCCTCTCTCGTCCTCTCACTCTGGTTCTTCCAGATCTGGGACGTTTGGTCCCTCTCCCTCTCTTCTTCGCCCACGACCGGTATTGAGATTGGGTGAGGGACCCTCCCCTGTGTACAATAGTAGTTTAGGTTAGTCTAAAGTTTGTAGGTGTTTCCCCTGTTGCGTTTAGCGTGCTTCTGGCGGGTTGGTAGTGGTGTGCCTGCACGTGGAGCTCTAGTGAAGAAGCCCGAGACGAGAGGCGTCGTTGCAGCCACATCCCCTTCAATAAAGCTCGATTTGTGCTCCCATTTCATGTTTTTCGCTGCTGCACGTCTCTCTTGAATATGTCTCCTATGGCTCGTGGCATGAGCGTGGGGTTTGATGGTGGATCTGATGTCACGGTTTGGTGTCGGAAGCCTGTCGGGTCGACAGCTTGACTTCGGTGCCGAACGAGGCCTGCTCGATTTTGTCTCCTCGTAGTGGTGGCGCCGAGGGGAAACAGACTACCGGCTGGGACGTTAGCGTTAATCTGTTTTGGAGTACCCACTGTTGCCAGCCGAATCTGGAGGCCAACTGGTGTTTGGTGGCCATGTTGCCGAACGCTTATTCAACCTTCATGCCGAGGCCCTGTGTAGAGTTCGTTGTGGCGTTCAACATTGTCTCGGTGCCGATGAAGACAGCTGTGATTGGAGCTCCTTTTTCCTTGGTGGCGACGGAGGACCTGCTTTTTATTTCTGTTTTTCGTAGGGTTTGCTCCATAAAAGTTAGAAATCTGTTTTTTCTTTATGTTTTTCTTCTAATTCCTGTTGTAATTTGTACCATCGCTGTGACATTTAATGGTATCCAGTAGGGCCTCTCTGAAAGAGCATTTTCCCTCATGTGTGGTTTTGGTAATTATATGACAATCTCTATGGACTAATGTTTGAATTGAGATATCCTTATAGATCTTGTCCATGGAATCGTGGAGTTCATATGTTGGACTCTTGAAGCTTATGTGTTGAGTGAAGCTTCTTGCAAGTAAGTCTTGAAGGATTCAAGATATATTATTTGTGAAGATATGTTGGAAGATAAAAGGTTGATCAAGATATTGATCAACACACAAAGATACAAGATGTACCAAGAGCGATCATGTATCTCTTGGGATGGTAAACACTTATCCACATAGCTTTGTGAACTAACCCATTAGTGTGTGGTATCATTATATAAGGTTAGGTATCTTCCCATGGGCTTGCATCAAATGAAGATTTCATATAGCTCATGGAGGATGACGTCATGTGGTGATCGTTATCAAGGTGCGATGTGCAAGACCAAGAGAAGCTTCTTGAAGAGATCCTATGCTTGGTGCTTGCAATGGATACATGAAGACGGAGCTAAGCGAGACTCTCCCATTGTGAGCATGGGGGAGTATTTGGAAAAGTCTTCATCAAGCATGTGCTTGGACGCGCAATCAAAAAAAGATGAACCACTTGAAGAGATCAAGATAGTCTTCACCCAACTCAAGTGGAATGCTCAAGGCAAAGATATGATCTTGATAGGGCTATAGGATAGATATGCGTACTATCAAGAGGGGCTCTCAAGTTAGTAACTTGGTCGCATCGTTTTGGAGAGCTCAAACCTTTGCATACTTGGCATATCATATTTCTTGGTTCTTATTTGACTTTTATGGTGGTGAGGAACTAGAGCTTGGTTCATCTCCATATCAAGCTCTTGTTCATCAGAAACGGTCTTACTTTGGAAAACTTGTTGGCTTTCATCCATGTGAGATCCATGTGAGGATTTAGAGCTTGGATTATCTCCATACTAAGCTTTTGTTCATTAAAAACGGATTTCGTATGAATATCTTGTTACGTTTTTTATATAAGGTTTTACCGGTTTACATGTTTTAGGAAAGTTAAACCTTTCCCCATTTGGTTTTATCCGCACATGATGGACTATGATGTTTCTATGCATATTCAAGTAGAGCTCGTTGTAACGATTCCAACGAGTCAAAAATCATCGAAAACGGAGTCCGGATGGAAAAGATATTGTAGTTTTGGTTTTGTTGTTTCTGTCAGTTTTCAGTCACTCGGAATATCCGATTCTGGACTGAACCGGAATATCCGATTCTCACGGTTTTTCTCGAAAAAGAGGCACTGATTGGAACCGGAAAATCAGCTCGAAAATTTCACTTTTGGACGAAATTTCCGGTCTAAATTCTGGGTGCAACGGTTCTATTTTCTGGGGGTTATAAATACCCCTCCCCTTCTTCTTCCCTTGCCCAACTAAGGTAGCACGAATTTACTCTCTCTCCTACTCCATTGTTGACCTTGGAAAGCTTGATCCTCTCAATCCCTCCATTGATTCTTCCATGTTCTTTAGAGAAAGTTGAGAGGAGACCTAGATCTACAATCCTACCAATCCATCTCTCCTCCAAGTGAGGGGAATCTAGTGGATCTAGTTCTTGGATTTCCGTTGTGGTTACTTCTCCTTTGTTCTTCCTCTCCTCTCCCCTCATAAGCATTTGTTGATTTGTTGGAATTTGAGAGTGAAGGACTTGAGCACTTCGTGTGCTCTTGCCATTGCATTTGCATCGGTTTGAGCCCTCCATGCAGATTCGTGGTGGTGATACTTGTGAGCTTGTTACCCTTGGGTCATTGGACCCTAGACGCCTTTTGTGGCCAAGACCTTTTGTGGTCATCTTGAGAGCCCCCAATTAAGTTATGGGTGTGTGCCTCAAGACTTGGGAGCCCCCAATTAACTTGTGGATGTGTGCCTCAAGAATGTTGTACGGATTCGATCTCCGCCCCAAAGGAGATCAATAGTGGAAGGTGAACTCGCAACCTTTTGTGGTTGAGTTCATCAGGAGAAGAAGGTGAGCCTTTGTGGCGTTGCGGCTAACCTGTTGTGGTTGCGCACACCTCTCCAAACGAGATGTACACCATTTGGGTGGAACTCGGGAATACATCCTCGTCTCCGCGTGCCTCGGTTATTTCTATACCCGAGCTATTTACTTATGCACTTTACATTGTGATAGCCTTCGTGCTTTAAGTTATCTATCTTGCTAGCTAGCACCTTGTTACTTGTATTTCTTAGCATAAGTTATTGGTGCACATAGGTGAACCTAGTATATTTAGGTTGTATGCTTGTTAAAGTAAACCTCTAGTTTTATTCCGTCTTTATCAAGCATACCGGAATTTCCGGGTCATTATTGGACCGGATATTCCGGCTCATCGGAAAAAGTTTTAAATCGCCTATTCACCCCCCTCTAGGCGACGTCTATCCGTTCACTCTCCTTGTTCAACATTCACTTGTACGGGATTATATGACGACATCTATGGTCTCGTTTTTTTTAACAAGGGGCAGGGCTGGAAGGCCACAAAAGCTGTATTACGCGGCAGGAGTCATTACATAGAGGACATACAGGGAAAGAAAAATTACAAACCGGTCCTCATAAATTGTACAAAGGACCCTGAAAAGTAATCTGGAAAAGCCATCAGGTCCTTTTTCTCTACCGCAGCTCGAAGAAGATCTCACGACGCGACTGCCGGCGACCACACCGGGGACAAAACCACTTGGGTCATCGCCAGCCTGGGATGTCACACTGAGATCGAAGATCCTCCGTGAAAGGACATGCCCTATCCTAATCCTATTTTGATGTTTGTTAACAACACAATGAGGGTACTAATAGTATGCTAAAGCGTTGTAGGGATAATTGAGTTGATACACCATATAAATTGGATCATCATATCGTCAAGCATGGAGGCGTGAAGACTTAATCTTCTAGGGCATTTTACATTTAGTAGATTCATCCGTAGAAAAGGTTTGTGGGTATTTGATTCTTCTAACACGATGCACAAACCATATACGCACACACCAGCCATCCCTAACGCAGCCACAGTGTTTGTTGTGATAATCGGTAGTACCGGCCATCCACGAACGGTAGTACCGATTAGCACAATCAACACTGACTACCTCCTCGCATTTTCACTTGGTCCCGGTACCTAACCGGTTGTACCAATCGGGGACTAAATCGGTAGTACCGGCTCATCCGCCGGTAGTACCGATTAGCCTCTGCTCGGCGCTGAAACCCCCTGCCATTTCTAGTTAGTTACCCGGTACCCCTCCGGTAGTACCGAGTGGCCGGTAGTACCGATTCGCAATCGGTAGTACCGACTGGCACGAATTCTGGGCCAACGGCCACTTATTGGTGAGGGGTATAAAAAGGAGTCATCTTCCCCATTCAGCTTAAGCTTGCTCTCTCTCTCTCTCCACCATTGTTGAAAAAGTTTCAAACTCATAGATCTCCCACTCCTTTGTTTCGAATACCTTGATACTTTGAGGAGTGCCCAAGGAGACCTAGATCTACACTTCCACCGAACGAATTTCAAATCCCCCCACCCAATCTTCGGTTCTCGTTACTCTTGTGTTCATTGGAACTCAAAAAGGAAGTAGTGGTCTTCGTGGCTTTGTGAGCTACGGGGACTAGTCAAGAGCCTCCAATTAAGTTGTGGATGAGTGCCTTGGCTTCGTGTTCTTCGCAGATTTGGGATTTGAGAAGATTTGGTGAGAGCCTCCAATTTGGTTGTGGAGTGTGCCTCATCCTTGTAAAGGTTTTATTGCCGACCTCAAGGGCATCATATAGTGGCTCGTGGTCATCCTCATTAGAGGAGGAACTCGAGGGAGAATACGGTGGCCTTCGTGCTTTTGGGAATCACTTGTGACTCCACACCGCTCCAACGGAGACGTAGCTTACTATGGGAAGTGAACTTTGGGATACATCTCCGAGTCACCGTGTGGTTATCCTTACACCTACCTTTACTTGTTTACTAGCTTATTATCTTGCTAATCATCGATTGCTAGATTGCTAGTTGTATCTTGCTCATCATATAGGATTGTTCATATAGTTGCATATCTAGAGAACCTATATTTGAGCAATACCTTAATTGTAAGAAAAGAAAAAAAATTGTAGTTGCCTATTCACACACACCCCCCCCCCCACCTAGACAACCTACTCGGTCCTTTCACTCCGCATCGGCATCATGGCCTGGAGAAGGAACAAACCATGGCTGCAGCTCACCACCACGGCGCGGAGAGGCCTCCGTCGGCCACAAATCGCTCCGGCAATCTTGTCCTTCGCGTGTCTTCTCCACAGACGAGCACCAACTTCATATCCCCAAGCCACACCATCCAACTCCTCCACTGATCTGTCGCCTCCATGGCGACCGGAAGCAGCAAGGGGAGCAGAGAGCATGACAGCACAAACACCAAAGCCCCCAAAGGAGGCCTCATCGAGCTTATTCAAGCACATACCTTTAGAAAACCTCCACCTTCGCGCCCACCACCATGGGAGCACGCCGAATAGGAGCTTCTCCGGGTCGAGGTTGCCGCTCAGAGACAACCCAACCGGGCACAGGGACGAAGGAGACGGCAGAGCGCCATTCGCCACGCGGGACCAAGCAACAAAGGAAAAAAACCAGCTACTATCTACAGAAGAGCTACGAGCACCTTCCCCATCCGAACACCGGCCGGCGACGCCGTTGGAGCAGAACAGGGGACGGGCCGGGCGGCGCCGCCCACGAGAGACTCTCAACGGATATAGTCTCGTTTACATCCTGGTTTCACATTCACCTGTGTATGTCCACTCTGATGTGCGGTGTGTGAGTGTGAGTCACACTGTGTGACGCGGGATTTGTGCTACGCCGGGAATCATTTCGTCGCCTTGGAGATAGAATGATAGATAGATAGCAGAAATGATAACAAACTCAAAACCTTGTATTTTTCTTCTTACCTCACATGAATGAAAGGTCGGTCGATCTAGCGCGGTCATCCTAGCATCGCCGCATCGGCATGTGACTGATGGCACGAGGCGTATGCTGAGAACATGCATTTGCATGGGTCATGGCCGCAGCGAACCCGTGTCCGCGCACGTACAGGTGCATGATCATTTCTAGCGCGACCACGGGCACGCGACAGGGTGCAACGCATGGGATGGAGCACAGTTACTGTATACACATGTGGGGCAGTTTTTAACAAAAAAAATTACACTTGTGGGCCCCACGCGCATGTGCTCAAAGGGAGCGAGTTAGGTGGCCTTTTCCATGTTCATCGCTGCAAATCAGGGCAGCCCTTTCCCAAACTGTAATGATTAACTACTATTATTGCATGATTTAACATCCAGTTTAAGATTCCGCACTGATTTGAGGAGTTCTTTTGTAGTAGTCTCTTCGTTGAAACTGTAGGCGACCACGAGGCGGGAGATGGGGAGTGACCGAGTGAGAGTGAGTTTTGACCCGGGAGATGGGTAGTGTGACTAGTGTCCTATCTCCGCCCAAGTGAGAGACGACTGTGTGGGGCAATTCTTTCCCGAGATAGTTGGGCGGCCGGCGGCGAAATTCGTCCCAGCATGCAGTTTCTTTACCATTTTCACCCGACCGACAAACGCATCCACGAACGCACGTACGCCGCGTGGTCTCTTGGCCGGCCCGACCGACTTCATCCTCATCGATCGTATTGGTTTCGTCACCCGTCTCCTCTGAACCGCAAGAATCCAGCGCCCAGTGGTGGTTTTCTGCAAGAATCACGGGCGCTCCCAGTCCCAGATCTCTCCGACCCACCGCCAACAGTGAGAGAGTGGTGGACTCGTGGAAGTTGAACATCGTCGTCGTCGCGTCCGATATTCCTGTTCCGAGGTCATGGCCTGGTCGGCTCTCTCCCCTTCTCGGTTTGCTTGCCTAGCCAGTAGCCACTGCTTAATCATGGACGGACAAGTGCCCGATTTTAATGAAAGGAAAGAAAGAGGGCTGTGTTGCTGCGCGCTTTTCCGTTGCCGTGTGGGGACAGTAGGTACGTACGTACGATGATTGATTGCGGGGTTTCGTGCCCAAAGCCGGCCAGAATAGGCGCATAGGGAATGTGTCCTAGTTCTCCCGTGATTCACCGATCACATACTTTGAGTAAGTTGGCAATAGGAAGAAAAGTCCATTTAAACTCGTAGAGATCAGGCAGATTTAACACTGAAGTAGAAATATATGAACCCTGAATTGTTAGATCCCAACATAAAATAAACTTTTTGGCCCTGTTTTCATAGGGGGAAATTGTATTAAATTGCTAGACAAGACGGAAATACCCATCATCTCACTGATTAGTCAAACCCGTGACCCGTATATCATATTCATCTCCTACCCCAATCCATCTATCTCTCCCTATCTAAAAAAATGGCCTTGCGCTGGGAACAACCGGGACGGGAGGGGTAAGAGGCCGAGAATATAATGTGTTCGCGGTGGTGACCGGGAGCTATGAGCTTGTGACGGTGCCGGTAGCCAACATACGAGAAGGGATCAAGAAGAAGGAATTGAGGGGCAACCGTTGATGAAGAGAGGAGATGCGGGGCATTGACGATAGGTTGTGTTTTCTCGTCTTTCCCGCCACTCGATTCAGTTGTCGGCTCTTGCAATGGACGCCATGGACGTTATCTTCTTCGTCTTCGGCCATCGCCGTGGTCTAGTGGTGACCCACGAGAACAAATGTATGTGTGTGAGTCAAGTGCACATGATGCGCTGCGTGGAGGCTACGGTGCACCTGCACCGTGCAAGTGTGTTTCACGAGTAGCGTCGCTCCTGCGGCGTCTGCCTGGCCAAGCCAGTGGGCCGCGTCGTGCACGCTTTGTTGGCGCGTGTCCCTACCCATCCCGACTACCCTGGTGGATCAATTTAATGCTCGATCGGGGTTGATTCACGATTGAATCAATAATAAAAATTGGCGGAGCAAGTAGAAGATGAACATGACACGTAGTCAACACTTTAAGTGAGAGTAACTTGTATTGCCGACCGGGTCGGGAATGCTACTTTCTCAGTGCACCAAGCAGGTCCAAAATTTAATTTAGACAGAGATATAATATTTGAGGGTCCCAACAATAGAGATTTCTATTTTAGGGTTCGATCCACCAAACATTTACGAATTCAAGGTTGGCAATACACCACACGTTTGAAGGTGAATACTAGAGTACAAGAATAGATAAACCCATGGCACTGGCATGGCATTTTACGTGAGCAATATCTTCCCCCACCCCACCTGAACTCCCCATTAGCACCAGCTTGTTTAAGTTTCTCAGGGGTTCCAGGTCAAGCAGTACGTCAATCAAGCTAGGTAGCTGTTTGACTAATGAGCCTCGCTCGCTCACCATCATCGCATTGAACCGGACAGCTCTTCCCGTTAATAATAAGGACAGCTCTTCCCGTTAATAATAAATAATAGATGCAAGTTGAGCTACTTGGGTCCATGCATCAAATTAGAGCTTAGCTTGTTCCTGAAAAAGTTGACGAGAGATTGCGTGGCTTGAACACATGAATGCAAGTTAGCTGTGTCCTATCCGCCGTTCGTCCATGTGCAATGGCACCTGCAGACTAAATGCCGTGCTGTGCTGTGCGGCTGTGCCCGTCGTGCGAGTGCATCAGGCGACACTAGTCCAAGATTCCACTGATTAGTCGGATTAGGTAGTCTAATTGCAGGTCCTCGTGGAGCGAAAGACATTATGCCCAATGTCCTTGCCATTGTTACGTACAGTTCTTACACAGTTTTCTTAGGGATGATACTTACACTGTTACAGTGCCTGTGGATGCATGGTTTGATTGCAGACAGTTGTAAGGGAGGTATCATAATATTCTGACTGTGATAATCTTAAACATACTATATAATAGTACAAATGCTTGGGTGCTTATATGTGGATTTGTAGCCACGGCACGCGTCAAGGAATCCGAGGAAGATATATATGCTGTCTCCGCAAGGGAAAAACAATATAATTATCACATAGGATTGGCGAGCCGAACAAAAAAGAGAACAACTAAACGTGGCCATAAGTTCACGAGCCTAACTAACAATCAGATCTGTTCGTAAAGGAAGATGTGAACTTTGTTACTGTACTCAAGGACATAATCACATTCGATCCGCATGTGGTGAACTCCAGATTTGTGGGCTAATGTTTGTCCAACTATGTTCTGGATTCCTATAATCTCCACGAGTAACAGTGCTCTATCACAAGATTTAGATGTCCTGTTTGAAGTGTTAGAACAAAGACAGTTTAGAAGGAAATGGATTAACTCGATCAAGTACTAACCAACTATTCCGTAGACCATCAAGCGCATTGTTAGGTCCCCTAGGTTTGTAGGGTTCCCGTTTTCCTCTCGCGGCGACCACGAGAGTCCCGATTTTTGTTCGTCGTGATCGACGTGCTCTCACACGGTTTGTCGCATGATCTGATTCTTGCCAGGTAGCTGAGGTTCTCTCGATGATCTTGCGAACTGTGCATGGCGGAGAAGGACGTTGCGGGGTTGGCGCTGCCGCCGCCGCCTCCATTGTCACAAACTACTGCAAATCCGGTTATCGACTCTGAGAAACTTGGTCAGCCGAGCCATGGCGAGAGGTCTGCTGCTACGGGGGCCAAGGTTAGGAAGGATTTTTGCGATGATCTGGAAGATCGGTTTGAGGGTCTTGATCTCTGTGGGGAAGAAGAAACAGATCTTGACTTCTGAGAGGAAATTGAGGATCTCATTGGAGAGGTTCGTTGGCTGGCAATCTTTAGGGTTCATACTTCAAAAGCCTTTAGCCACGCTCCTCTGTTTAAACAGATGCGTAATGCGTGGGCGACAGCAAAACCAGCAACTTTCAAGGCTAAAGGTGACAATCTATTCCTAGTACAGTTTCATTGTCTAGGTGATTGGGAGCGTGTTATGGAGGCTGGACCATGGTTGTTCCGAGGAGCGGCTTTGGCCATGACAGAATATGATGGATTTATAAATGTGGAAGACTATAAGCTTGATAAGATCCCAGTTTGGGCTCGGATCTAAAGTGTTCCTGAAGGGATTATGAAAAAGAAGGAATTGGCTGAGAAGGTAGCTAAAAAGGTGGGTGAACCACCGATTAAAGTGATTGTCAGGGAAGGCATATTGAATGCCTCAAAATATCTACGTGCTAGGGTTTATCTTGATGTTAGCAAGCCCCTGGTGCGTGTTGTACCAATCACGATTAAGGAGAGGAAGTTATATCCGGTACAATACGAGAAATTACCAGATTTCTGCAATTTCTGTGGACTCTTGGGTCATGTAGCGAATGAATGTGGAGATGGAGTTCATGAGCAGGATCAATGTCATTGGGGTGATTGGTTAAAGGTGGTTTTTGAGCCGAGTGTTCCAGCTGGTGGTGGTCGGGGTACGGCTGGTAGGTCTGGTATGGGTCGTGGTAGAGGAAGAGGACATGTGCCAGTAGAACAAAACTGGGCGGAGGCCACTGATATGGATTGGGGACGAGATCATTATTATCCTACGAGTTTTGTGAATAGGAAAAGAGTGACAGATGCTGATGGAAGAGTTAACGATTCTGGAAGTGTCCAATCGCTGGCGCTGGAGGGAAGAGTAGCTTTACAAGTTAACCTTCTGGAAAATAACACATAGGCAAATGCTAGGCAGAGAGTTTCCACGTCTCCTGAAAAGGTGCAGCCACCAAAAAGACAGAGAAAGGAAGGGGAAGACATGGAAGTAGAAGAACTAGCAGGATCAGCGACCTCCGAGACGGAGGTTCGCCGGGAGCAATGAAACTCTGTGGTTTGAACTGCCGCGGTTTGCGTAACCGCCGGGCAGTTCGTGCGCTTCTCGATATGGAGAAGCAACTAAAACCGGATGTGTTATTTCTGTCCGAAACACATTTGGATA
The DNA here is from genome assembly GCA_026929855.1 of Poa annua. Lineage (NCBI taxonomy): Eukaryota > Viridiplantae > Streptophyta > Magnoliopsida > Poales > Poaceae > Poa > Poa annua. The sequence continues at coordinate 25,581,086 of CM049428.1, read as the reverse complement.
AAGTTAGGGCAGAAAATCTTAGGAGGAAGCTGGGCTTTGATCGATCAATCGTGTTTGAAAGTGATGGTCAAAGCGGTGGTCTGTTGATGCTTGTGAGAAACAATGTGAGGGTTACTGTAAAGGGAGTTACAAAAAATTATATTGATGTGGTGATTGAAGAAGATATTCCTTGGAGATTTACTGGGATCTATGGTGAGCCGAGTTGGGGGAAATAAACTTATCACGTGGGATGCTTTGCGTCTCCACGGTCAGATGAATTTGCCATGGCTAGCTCTAGGGGATTTTAACGAGATTTTATTTAATTTTGAGAAAGAAGGGGGGCGCCCTAGATCTTAGCAGGCTATGCAAGCCTTCCATTATGCCCTAAAGGATTGTGAGCTTGAGGATATGGGATATGTGGGGGACCTCTTCACGTGGAGAAGGGGAAAATTACGAGAAAGATTGGATCGTGGAGTGGTTAATGATCATTGGAATAATGTTTTCCCTTTTGCTAGGCTTATTAATAATGAGACTACTAGATCTGATCATAGACCTTTATTAGTTGATACTGAGTATTTTTCTAATTTACATGCTAGGAATGAGAGGCCTCGCAGATTTGAGGCAAGATGGCTTCAGGAGGATGCATTTGAGGAGATGGTGAAGGCGGCCTGGGATAGGGCGAAATCTAGGGGAGAGGAACCTTCCCTTATGGAAAAATGTAATGATGTTCATTCAGAATTGCATACATGGGATAAGGTAGTGTTGAAGGGACCAACTAGGAAATTAAAGGAACTTAAGCAAGATCTTGAACAGCTTAGAAGAGGGCCTATGAATGATGCTACGTTGGCTGCTCAAAAAGAGGTCCGAATGCAAATTGAACTCACTTTGGAAAAGGAGGAGATGTTCTGGGTGCAAAGAGCACGTGCGAATTGGCTGAAACATGGTGACAGAAATAACAATTTCTGTCATAGATTTGCTTCAAAAAGGATGAAACAAAATACTATCAAATGTCTTGTTGATGATAATGGGAACATGCATGAAGATAAAGACTCGATGTGTGAACTGGTTTACAATTATTTTACGGGGTTGTTTACCTCTGAAGTCTCGGCCCCGACGGAGACTGTGTTTGAGGACATTCAACAATTAGTCTCGGAGGACATGAATAGAAGCTTTCTTGCTCCTTACACAACCGAAGAGGTGAGAAAGGCACTTTTTAATATTGGTGATTTGAAAGCTCCTGGGCCAGATGGGTTACATGCGGTGTTTTACAAAAGGTTCTGGGAGATGTTGGGTGATGATCTGATTAAGGAGGTACTTCATGTTGTGAACAATATTTTAGTCTCAGATGGATGGAACAATACAACGATAGTGTTGATTCCTAAAGTTGATAATCCCGAAAAGGTAACAGAATTTAGGCCCATCAGTTTATGCAATGTAGTGTACAAGGTGATTTCGAAGATGCTTTCAAATCGCTTGAAGAAACACCTCCCTGATATTATTAGTGATCATCAAAGTGCATTCGTGCCAGGGAGGCTAATTACTGATAATATATTAGTAGCTTATGAAAATCTGCATACAATGAAGAAAAAGAAAGATAAAAAAGGTTTATGTGCAGTCAAGCTTGATATGCACAAAGCATATGACCGTGTTGAATGGTGTTATCTCGAAAAGGTGATGCTTAAGATGGGGTTTGATAAGAGATGGGTGGATATGATCATGGCCTATGTTTCATCGGTTCACTATAATATTCGGTTTAATTCTATGGAGACAGAGATGTTTACACCATCTAGACGACTGAGACAGGGGGATCCATTATCCCCCTACTTATTCTTATTAGTGGCTCAAGGCTTATCGAGTATGCTTAAATTAGCCGAGCTGAGAGGAGAATTGGAGGGGGTGCGGGTCTGTAGAGATGCACCTATGGTTTTCCATCTTCTTTTTGCGGATGACTCGTTGATTCTTATGAAGGCTGATAGGAAGAATGCTATGAAGCTTAAGGAGATTCTTGATAGTTATTCCGCAAATTCGGGACAGATAATTTCTGAAAGCAAGTCAAGCATATATTTTAGCCCCAATACTGCAGTGGAGGTTCGAGCTGAAGTTTGCCAACTTCTGAATATTTTAACAGAATCTCTTAATGATAAATATCTGGGTCTCCCGGCTATGGTGGGGATTGACAAGAGTGAATGTTTTAGACACTTGGTTGATAGAGTGATAGCCAGGATAAGTGCCTGGAAGGAAAAATTGTTGAGTCTGGGGGGAAAAGAAATTCTAATAAAGGCAATTGCCCAAGCAATACCAGTATTTGCTATGATGGTTTTCAAAATTCCAAAAAATATCTGTAAAGGAATATCTGATGCCATCTCTCAGTTCCGGTGGGGCGACGAGCAAGAGCAAAAACATATGCACTGGAAAGCATGGCGAAAATTATGTATCCCAAAGAAAAGTGGAGGAATGGGGTTCCGAGATTTACAATGTTTTAATTTATCTTTGTTGGCTAAGCAGGTGTGGAGGCTATTAAGTGAGCCGGAGTCGCTTTGTGCAAGGGTGTTGAGAGCAAAATATTATCCAGATAGTCGCATTCTGAATGCTACTCTAAAAAGTGGAAGCTCTTTCACATGGCAGAGTATTCTTGCAGGATTAGACTGTTTCAAAAGAGGGAGTATTTGGAGAGTGGGAGATGGAAGTCAGATTAATATTTGGGAGGATAGCTGGATACCTTCTAGTCATAATTTAAAGATAATGACACCAAGGGGAGCTAATATACTCACACGGGTTGCTGATTTAATCAGTCCAATTGATGGTTCTTGGGATGAAGAGTTGATTGAAGATATTTTTGGCCGATTGATGCTCATAGAATTTTGCAAATAGCACTGACACCAAACAGAGAGGATTTTGTGGCGTGGCATCATAATAAATTGGGTCTATTCTCAATTGTCAGTGGATTATGTCCGATCAACATACTATTGTCAGTGGAACTACAAGTTTGGGCAAAATATCAGAAATGAAAATATTTCGGTAGGAGCAAATAACCCAGTTTGGGAAAGATTGTGGAGTTTTGAAATTCCAAATAAGATACAGATATTTGGATGGAGGGTTCTTGAACAGATAGACGTCGCCTAGAGGGGGGGGGGGGGGGGTGAATAGGCGATTCAAAACTTTTTCCGAGGAGCCGGAATATCCGGTCCAAGAATGACCCGGAAATTCTGGTATGCTTGATAAAGGCGGAATAAAACTAGAGGTTTACTTTAACAAGCATACAACCTAGATATAAATACTAGGCTCACCTATGTGCACCAACAACTTATGCTAAGCAATACAAGTAACAAGGTGATAGCAAGATATATGACTTCAAGCACGAAGGCTATCACAATGTAAAGTGCATAAGTAAAGAGCTCGGGTATAGAAATAACCGAGGCACGCGGAGACGAGGATGTATTCCCGAGTTCCACCCAAAGGGTGTACGTCTCGTTTGGAGAGGTGTGTGCAACCACAACAGGTTAGCCGCAACGCCACAAAGGCTCACCTTCTTCTCCTGATGAACTCAACCACAAAAGGTTGCGAGTTCACCTTCCACTATTGATCTCCTTTGGGGCGGAGATCGAATCCCGTACAACTCTTGAGGCACACACCCACAACTTAATTGGGGGCTCCCAAGTCTTGAGGCACACACCCACAACTTAATTGGGGGCTCTCAAGTGACCACAAAAGGTCTTGGCCACAAAAGGCCGGCCACAAAAGGCGTCTAGGGTCCAAAGACCCAATAGTAACAAGCTCACAAGTATCACCACCACGAATCATCATGGAGGGCTCAAACCGATGCAAATGCAATGGCAAGAGCACACGAAGTGCTCAAGTCCTTCACTCTCAAATTCCAACACAACAACAAATGTTTATGCGGGAATAAGAGAGGAAGAACAAAGGAAACCACAAAGGAGACAAATCCTTCACTCCCAAATCCCACGAAAAGCAACTAATGCTTATGGGGGGAGAAGAGAGGAAGAAAAAAGAAGAAGAACCACAAAGGAACTCCAAGAACTAGATCCACTAAGTTCCCCTCACTTAGAGGAGAGATTGATTGGTAGGATTGTAGATCAAGATCTCCTCTCAACTTTCCCTAAAGAATATGGAAGATTCAATGGAGGGATTGAGATGTAAGTGAGCTTTCCAAGGTCAACAATGGAGTAGGAGAGAGGGAAAAAACGTGCTGCCTTGGGTTGCCTGGGGAAGAAGAAGGGGAGGGGTATTTATAGCCCTCCAGGAAATATAGCCGTTGGCTGTTTCGATACTCGGAAATTTCGGTATAAGTGAGACTCGGAAATTCCGGTTACCCGGAAATTCCGAGTCCATGAAATTTCCGAGCTGAAATTCCGGCTGGAGTCAGAAGCAAAACCAAACTTTTCCTTAGCCATTTCTGGAGGACTTTTCTGGGGGCACTCGGAAATTCCGGTAGACGGAAATTTCCGAGCACAATTTCCGGTTCGAGTCAGAACCAAAAGTCCTTCTTTCCTTAGCCAAAACTGGTGGGCTTTCTGGGTGCACTCGGAAATTCCGGTAGACGGAAATTTCCGAGCACAATTTCCGACTGGAGTCAGAACCCTTTTTCTCCTTTCCTTAGCCGTTTTCTTGGATCAGCTGGGGAACCGGAAATTCTGGTAGGGCGAAATATCCGGCCCCAATAATCCGAATCAGCAAAACACCGAAACGAAAACTGCTATAACTTTTGCAAATGAACTCCAAATGAGGTGAGACCAAATTTGTTGGAAGGATAGCGACGATGAGCACCCAACAATTTTGTTGGAAATATTGAATCCCATAAATAGAGTAAAATCACCACACATGGCAAGGTGTGGGACTTTCCTTATGGTAGAACCGACAATATTTCCGCCACCGAAAACGCAACAAGTTGTCCAAAGTAAAACCGATTTCGATGAACAAGAACTTGACATGGAGATGAACCAAGCTCTAACTCCTCACCAACATAAAAGCCAAATAAGAACCAAGAAACATGATATGCCAAGTATGCAAAGGTTTGAGCTCTCCACAATGATGCGATCAAGTTACCAACTTGAGAACCCCTCTTGATAGTACGCCTATCTATCCTATAGCCCTATCAAGATCATACCTTTGCCTTGAGCATTCCACTTGAGTTGGATGATGACTATCTTGATCTCTTCAAGTGGTTCATCTTTCTTGATTGCGCGTCCAAGCACATGCTTGATGAAGACTTCTCCAAATACTCCCCCATGCTCACAATGGGAGAGTCTCGCTTAGCTCCATCTTCATGTATCCATTGCAAGCACCAAGCATAGGATCTCTTCAAGAAGCTTCTCTTGGTCTTGGTCTTGCACATCTCACCTTGATGACGATCACCACATCACGTCATCCTCCATGAGCTATATGAGATCTCCATTTGATGCAAGCCCATGGGAAGATACCTAACCTCATATAATGATACCGCACACACATATATCATGGGTTAGTTCACAAAGCTATGCGGACAAGTGTTTACCATCCCAAGAGATACATGATCGCTCTTGGTACATCTTGTAGCTTTGTGTGTTGATCAACATCTTGATCAACCTTGTATCTTCCAACATTTCTTCACTAATATGATGTCTTGAATCCTTCAAGACATACTTGCAATATGCTCCACTCAACACATAAGATTCAAGAGTCCAACACATGAACTCCACAATTCCATGGACATGATCTATAGTGATATCTCAATGCAAACATTAGTCCATAGAGATTGTCATTCAATTACCAAAACCACACATGAGGGGAAATGCTCTTTCAGTTCTTCATGCTATGATTCCATGTCGAGAGGTTTTGGCAAACCGACACATTGGAAATCAAGGAGGATGCCCTTTATGCATGTTAAGCTGTGAAGATATCAAACATTTGCTATTTACGTGTACAAGAGCAAGGAGATATGGGACTGTCTCGGCTTGACAACTAAGTTGGAAAGAGTAATAAATCAGGACAGATCAGGTTCAGTTCTGATAGAGGAGATAATCATGATAGGAGGTTGTATTCCAACACTGGATGATATTGGTTTTGCTGAATTAATTTTAGTAGCAGGTTGGTATATTTGGTGGAAAAGGAGGCAAATAGTACATGGTGAGAAGGTCCAAACCCCCTACCGATCGGCAACAAAAAATTTGGCTTTGGCTAGGAACTATATGAAGGCACTGAAAAAGCCTGATGCAAAAGCAAGAGAGGGGTGGAAGAACCCTACGGAGGGCAATTTATTGATAAATGTGGATGCAACTTTTGACGAAGATTCTGGCAAGGGGGCGACGGGTGCTGTGATTAGAGATAGCTCGGGATGTTGTATTGCAGCAATGCAAACCTTTTTACCGCATGTTGTTGATGCACCTATGGCTGAAGCATATGCCTTTCGGGATGGTTTGACACTGGCACAGAATATTGGTATACAGAACTTCATAGTTCATACCGATTATATCCAAGTGGTGAAGACGATGAAGGATGGAGGGTTTTCAGCATCAGCGTCAGCTGCTATTTATGATGATTGCAACAGTATGTGGAGTGGTTTTGGGAATGTTTGCATAGAATATTGTAATAGGGAAGCAAATCAAGTAGCTCATGAGCTTGCTAGAGTTTCTTTTAGTTTTGAAAATTCTTGTACTTGGGTCGATGAACCCCCTAGGTTCATTCTTAGCAAGCTCGTAGATGATGTAACTATACTGTGATTTGGTGCAGTGGGTTCTTGACGCACTCTTTTCTTTCTAGAGTACCGAAAGGTTTTTAATTAGGTGGCCTGTTGTATAAAGTAGAAAATATCAACAAAAAAAAACTATTCCGTAGACTGGCCTTTCGTTAATCCAAACTAATTAGCCTGAGGTTTCTTTCTTGCATGGTAGACAAAGTTGAGCCAGCTAGTTAGGCGCAGGTATAGGTCGCAGTCCGACAGAGCATTGCCATTGCGTCTTACTTGGCTTAACGTAAAGTGCATGCATGCAGAATCAGACGGGATCCGTCCAGCTTATCGTACGCGCTGTCATGACAAGATGAAAATCGTCCTAAACATCTCTGAATTAGCACGATGTCCTTTGCAGCCGTCGAAAGATTATACTCTCTAGAAAGAACAACTTTTGCTGTTGTTTCTAAATTAGGTGTTTTGGATATACCGTTCAGACACTTGGGTTCAGTGAGAGACTTTTTTTTTGTTTTTGAAATGGAGCACTTGTACTCCAATAGCTACACGGCAGAAACGCCGGTGACCAGACGAGGTACAGATACATGATAGCTCTACAACCACACCTTGTGTTCACCACGAGCTAAACCCAAACCCGTTGGTGCTAACTCTTGAGCAGCCTTATTTGAAACTCTAGTATACCACCTGAGTCTCAATGAAGTTGATACGGAGACGAAATTTCATGTCACAAATGAGAGACTTTTTTTTTTGAGCAAGGGTTCAGTAGAAAACAGTTCAGTGACAGACTTTGGTCGGCTCAGTTCGAAACTTGATCGGCCCAGCCATAGTACTTGCAGGCCGCGCTGATCAGAGGACTTGCTTGGTGAAGCCCAGAATAGTGGCCAGGCCGCTCTAATGTCCACTCCAGCCTCCAGGGATAAGTCCACAAACTAGGCCCACCAGATAAAGTGTTCATCGCCCGCTTACATCCTAAGCAACGTGCACCAACCGTCCATCCGTGGACATCGCGCCTGGCCGCCACGCGTCCCGACACGTCCCCGCAACCGACGAAGCTCCCTCTCCCTCTCCACGTCCCTTGCGTTCCGTTCCTTCGCATATCCAAACCCCACACACGCAGGCAGAAACCGCAAAAGGACTCTTGTTGCCCAGAGCATGCGCGTTGCTGCGAATCGGCCCCTCTCCTCCGCCGCTCCCGGTGCCCTCCTCCTCCTCTTCCTCCTCGTCGGCTCCGCCTCCGGAGCCATGGCCGGCCACGTCCTCGGCGGCAAGAGCGACAGCCCCGCAGCCGCCAACAGCGTCGAGACCGACGGCCTCGCCCGCTTCGCCGTCGACGAGCACAACAAGCGCGAGGTCAATTACGAGATTCGATTCCCCCTCCCTTCTGTTTATTTATTTTGGCACCGTCACGAACTAGTCCGGGCGAACGATCTGGGGTTCTGATTTGCGAGTTTCCTTGTGCTGCAGAACGCGTTGCTGGAGTTCGTGCGGGTCGTGGAGGCCAAGGAGCAGGTGGTGGCCGGCACGGTGCACCACCTCACGCTCGAGGCGCTCGAGGCCGGCCGGAAGAAGGTCTACGAGGCCAAGGTCTGGGTCAAGCCGTGGCTCCACTTCAAGGAGCTGCAGGAGTTCCGCCACACCGGGGACGCAACCTCCTTCACCACATCCGACCTCGGCGCCATGAAAGGTACTCTATACGCTGTTTGTTTGGTGCTACTAGTACTATTTTGTTGTGCTTGCTTGCTTAGTTGCTTGCTCGATTTGTGATGCGGTAACGGGTGACTGCTAGGTGTATGTACAAGTACCTATTTGACTAGTACTACTAGCGTCTGTCCACAATTTTTAGCATCAGAAGATGTTAAACCTGTTGCTCCAGTATTTGGGATTTCCTGGGGTGTCCAACGAACTCATCTTCTGTCCACAGGTCTTATTGCAGCATACATAACATTGACTTGCTTTATCACCAATTCCTGTCGTGGGTGCTGATGATAGCGGGGAATATCAGATTGTAGTTCCTTCAGTTACATCGTATAGTGTAGTTGCTCATATCCCTAAATTTGACAGTTATGGCATGCTTGATCATCAATTCCTGGAGTGGGCCATAAGTGCAATTCGCGCATTGAGTTAACTGAATTGGACAAATGTTCTCATGACCGGGGCATCTGGTTTCATATGCAAGCATACGAGATGTGATTTGTGGATGACCATTTTTACGGCGTTTCTCTGTTAGTTGATTATAACACGCCTGTTTCCTTAAGCTTAATAAGTTACTCGACTTGGATTGGTTACAGTTAGATTACAGCTATACGTTTGATCATATCCTTGGGAAGCTGATGCCAGCAAAGCTGCCGCTTGTGAACTTCAGAACACTGTCTTCATATTTTCTTATATTGCTACATGGACTCACAAACTCATACATCATATCGCTCAGTAGCGGAGGTGGGATTGTTTCTAGGTATGACCGCCGCAAGGATTGTGCATTTACACAAGCACAACGACACTTAAGTTGAATCTTTCATCAGTGCCAACACCTATGTAGGACATGTTTGGAAAATTTAAGGTGTGGTGGAGGCCAAACCTTGCCATATTGCTGCCTTTGCCACTGATCTTGCTGCAGCGAACTAGTGTGCCTTAGAGAAAATGAGGAATGATAACCTCCATGCTCGCTGGTATTTTGATTGCATATACAATTTAGCCGCATTTTATCTGCTAATTTAGTGTCACCTTTCCCCTTATGCAACAATTGCTGTGTTTGCATGCTGGATTTTTGTCCGAGGTAATATGACCAATGTATTAATTCTTCTATTTTACCATCCTCGTAGTTGCTTCTATACCATTCTACGGTAGAAAATATTATGTTCCTGAAAACTTGCTGAGCTGCTGTGGACTGAATATCTAATTTTTGTACTCATCATCTGGTTTAGGTAGTGCTATTTTGAGAGCGCCAAATGAATTCAAGTAATCAGCAGGGATTCTCACATAACTGTAAATATTGCCACTACTTGTAGGTGATTACGCAAGTTTGTAGTCTTACTGAGCATTGAAACAATGTTCCTCATTTGGACAGTGATGGTGTGCCGCTCGTGTAACACGATACATGTGATGATTGTAGGAGTAATATTGTGTTATATCTTGTATAGTTCAGCTTTCTGTAATTTGGTACTTGTATATAACTCAGACCCAATTTCAGGTGAACATGAGCCGGGGTGGCGTGATGTGCCTGTACATGATCCTGTAGTCAAAGATGCTGCAGACCATGCGGTGAAAACAATCCAGCAGAGGTCGAACTCTCTTTTCCCATATGAACTTCTTGAAATCCTTCATGCAAAGGCAGAGGTTTGTTCTCTGCAATACTACATCAACTCTCTGTTATTTTCGAGATTAATATGTTCATCTCAGATTTTCTTTGCTATTACTTCCATGATCAGGTTGTTGAAGACTTCGCAAAATTTGACATCCTCCTGAAACTGAAGAGGGGGACCAAGGAGGAGAAAATGAAAGCTGAGGTCCATAAGAACCTTGAGGGAGCTTTTGTGCTGAACCAGATGCATCCAGAGCATGATGAATCTAGCAGCCAGTGAAGTCTAACATGTCAAGCTCATAGTAATGTAGTTTGTGATCAGTAATAAACAGTAAACTTGTCTCTGCACTGGCTTGATTATTGAATGTGGCACGAGTGGAGCTCTGTTCCTAACTTTCTGAAACCTTGTTCGGTTGCTGTAAATCCTACCGTTGGCTACTGAAATATGATGAGTCACATGTCTTCAGTTTTTGTAAGTTATCGTGAGCCTATGCTGAGCTTTAGCATTTTGCTGCTGCATACTCTTCGCTTTTGTGTCCAATGGTTGACAGATCTTTGGGACGAGTCTTTTTTTTGTTTGAATCAAGAATGAATCGGCAGCCTTAAGGGTAGTTTTGATGGGGTGCGAATCTTTCAAGATGGGCATGTCCACCTGATCTCAGTCCAGTTTTGATGGGGCGTGTTATCTTTCAAGATGTTTGGTATCTAACTCACTTTTGAATTAAATGCTGAAGTTTTAAATGCATCAATTCAAACATCGCTATTGTCGCTTCTCTACTGCTTTCCGCCTTAGTGAATCACCCAGAGACGTTGATCCTGAAATGAACGGTCAAGATGACCCCTTTTGTCGCTGTTTGAACCTGACAGTACGAACTCGAGCTTACCTGCTCCTACCCTTGTCGCTACTCTCCTCTTCTATTTAGCTCGATGCGGAGCCTGTAATAGATCATCTTCGTATTCGTGGGTTAAACCCTAGCCGCGTTGTTCCGGCTGGTCTTCCTTTTCCTCTTGCTGGAACCCTAGAACTCCCAGATTCATCTGAACTTAACCCTTCCTCTGAAATAGGCCGAAATAAAGTAAGAGATGATGTTTGAATCCCTGTTCTTTGTGTTGATGTACTTCGATTAGTAGTCTAGGCATAACAAAGTGGTATCAGAGCTGACGTTCTTCGGAGGCGATTGGATCTTGGCAGAGGGGGAAGTTGGGATCTCCCGTGAAATCCTTCTCCCCTCTCAGGATCTCGGCGGCGGTGCGCACAAGGCGGCAAATTGGTAGCGGCGACTCAGTTCAGGTGCAGTCCAGGAGCGGAGGTGGTTGCCGGAGATCACTTCTCAGGTAATAAAATCCCACCCTACCCTCCCTGTTCCGTGCACCTTGGAGTCGCCTGCAGCCGACGGGAGAGATCTGAGGCACCAAGATCATGACGAAACTTTCAGATTCAGATTCGCAGAGCACAGAGGCGCTTGAATTGAAGTCCTTGATACTGGACGTCAAGACTCTACAACGCGAGCGTGAAGAGGATAAACAAGACTTCGTGGCTTTCTCAGAGAAGGTAGAGAAATTTTTTGTCAGTATTCAGGAGAATTTTGATACTATCCAGTTGAGTCTGACAAAGTTGTTAGCTGCTGCTCCTTCTCCGGTTTCCCCTGCCTCCCCTCCACCACTTGTTCCCAATGCTGCGGCTTCCCCGGCGCAAGGAAGTGTGAATCAGGAGCTGCATGATTCATCAGGAAAAGAAGTTAATTTGGACGGTTCTGAGAGAAATCCATGCAGGCACCCAAACGCAGGACCTCAACAACCACATCTCTTAGCTCAGCGTCATGAAGGACAGAGGCACCTGGCAATACAACAACAACAAATGGACCAAGATCACCATGCTGAAGGGGAAAGGAGGGAGTTTGTTCCTCGAAACAGAGCCCTATTCCAAAACCAGGAGAATAACAGATATGTTCCTGCAGTGAAACCAGCTAAGATGAATATTCCTGAATTTGACGGCCAAGACCCTGATTCCTGGATACAGACAATAGAGCAGTATTTTGAATCGGCTAGAACACCTTTGGAACAACGCACTGAGTTTGATGTGACTTACATGAAGGGCCCGACTATGCAATGGTGGCGTGGTACATGATTTCCACCTAATAATACACCTTGGCATCGTTTCACTCATTACTTAACTGACAGATTCTCCGAAACTTTGATTTGTGATAATCTGAAGAACTTCCATCAGTTAACTCAAACGGGAACTGTTGCTAAATATGTGCTGGAGTTTGAAAAAGTGCTAAACCTCATGAGAAGAGATAATCCCACTATACCTGATGACTACTATATCAACAACTTTGTGTCTGGATTAACAATGTACATTCAAATTCATTTACAGTGTCTGAAACCTGCTACAATGACTGAAGCCATGTGGTATGCTCGACGAATTGAACAAGCACAACCTAGAAGCAGGCCAAGCTTCGCAATGACTCAACAAACTTACAGAAAACCTAGCAATCCTGAGCCAAACCAGAAGGGATTAGCTGAGACAATTGAACAAGCTAAATTGAACAAAGAATGTTTTCGGTGCCATGAGCCTTGGTTCCCTGGTCATAAACAACAGTGCAAGATGTACAGTAAAGCCAAACTTAATGCTTTACTGCCACAAGAGGAAATAATTGCTGAGGTAATTTATGTGGATTATGATGACTCTGATGAGGAGAACCAATTACCTGCACAAGATGCTAAGTTGCTTATTTCTATGCATGCTATCAGTGGTAAAGGCACTATTAATTATGCCTTCACACTAACTGCAAAATTTGGGAATCAAATAGCAACAGTACTCATTGCTTCAGGTAGCACTGACACTTTTATGTCCAATGAACTGGCACAAAGAATTAAGTGCCAAATCACACCAGCAAAAAGAGTAAAGGTTATGGTTGCTAATGGCAATGAGCTCATGTCTGAGTTCACCACCGAAAAGTGCAGTTATGATATCCAAGGTCACAAATTGGAGTATAAGTTCAAGTTGATACCTTTTACTGGTTATGACATTATTTGTGGCACATATTGGATAAGAGAACACAGCCCAGTGACTATGGACTTCAAGAAGATGTTCATCTCACTGACTACTTCTGAAGGCAAATTAATAAGGCTAGTTGATGAGTCCTTGCCAGGGTCATCCGATATTGTACAGGTGGCTGAATTGCTGTCACTTAAGGACCAACCTATCTGTGGAGCTTTTATATTCCTACAGCAGACAATCGAAAATGGTAAAGGCAGTGACACAATGTCTGAAATTCCTGCCTTCTTGCAGCAATTGATGGATGAGTTTGTGGATATATTCCAAGAACCAACGACATTACCACCCAAAAGAGATTGTGATCATGCAATCCCACTGGTGGCAGAAGCCAAAATTGTTAACCAACGTTGCCACATCACCAGAAAAATGCTATGGAGGAAATTATCCAGAAACTGCTGAAATAGAATGTCATACGACCTAGCAGTAGTCCTTATTCTTCTCCTGCTCTGATGGTAAAGAAGAAAGATACTACTTGGCGAGTAGTAAATGATTTCAGAAAAATGAATGAGCAAACGGTGAAGAACAAGTACCCAATACCTGTCATTGAAGACCTATTGGATGAACTAAATGGTGCTTGTATATTCTCCAAGAGTGATTTGCGAAGTGGCTATCACCAGATTCGGATGAAGGAAGAGGACATACCCAAAACGGCATTCAATACCCACATGGGTCATTTTGAATACTTGGTCATGCCTTTCGGCCTAACCAATGCACCGACTACATTTCAATCACTCATGAATACATTATTGGCTCCATTTCTGAGGAAATTTGCTCTCGTGTTCTTCGACGATATACTCATTTACAACAAAAATGAGAAAGAGCATTCCCTGCATCTGAGCTGTGTTCCAAGTCTTGAGAGATAACAAACTAGCTGCTAAAAGGGAGAAATGTGCCTTTGGTCAGACAAAGGTGGAATACCTGGGTCACATCATACAAGGAAATGGTGTAGCAACTGATCATGTGAAGGTTGAGGTTATTGCTAAATGGCATGTGCCACAAAATATTTATGAATTAAGAAGCATCTTGGGAATGGCTGGATACTACAAAAGGTTCATTAAAAATTATGGAATAATTTGTCGACCATTGTTCGATTGCTTGAAAAAGGATTCATTTATCTGGTCAGATGCTCAAGAAAAGGCATTCAGCACACTGAAAACATGTATGACAACAGAACCGGTTTTGGCATTACCAGATTTCAGTTTACCTTTTACACTAGAAGCTGATGCGTGTGGTTATGGAATAGGAGCTGTTCTGATGCAGAAGGGAAGGCCTATATCTTTCATGAGTAAATCCATAGGACCTAGAGCAGTAGCTTGGTCTACTTACGACAAGGAAGCATTGGCAATTATTGAGGCAATAAAGAAGTGGAAACACTATTTTGCAGCATCTTCTATTGTGATCAAAACGGATCAACAAAGTTTAAAATACATTCAGGAACAATAATTGACTGAAGGTATACAACACAAGTTGTTGATCAAATTACTGGGCTATAACTACTCAGTGGAGTATAAGAAGGGCAAAAAAAATAGAGTTGCTGATGCTCTATCTAGAGTTAAACTGACAGTACAACAGCTTACTGGGTCTAGTGTTATCCCTACTTGGATAACGACTATTGTGGAAAGCTATGAACATGATGATTACTGCAAATCACTTCTGGCTCAATTAGCTGTCAATAGTACCAAATCTTTCTCTGAAAAATGGGGTACTCAGATACAACTCCAAGATAGTTGTGGGTAATGACCAGAAAGTAAAACAGGACATATTCATTGTGTTTCATGCATCTGAACTGGGTGGGCATTCTGGTGGTCGTGCCACACTACACTGAATACAGTTGGTTTTCTATTGGCCTAAAATGAAAACGTAAATTGCAGAATATGTGAAACAGTGCCCAGTCTGTCAGATAAATAAGCCGGAGCATCTAAAATATCCGGGCAAACTACAGCCCTTACCTGTAGCTGATATGGCCTGGACTCACATTAGCATGGATTTTGTGGAAGGCTTGCCTAGTTCAAACGATAAAGATATGATCCCGGTGGTCGTGGATAGATTCACCAAATTTGCTCATTTTGTCCCTATGAAGCATCCTATCAATGTGAAGACAGTTGCTCAAGCATTCCATGACAACATATTCAAACTCCATGGCTTGCCGTTAGTAATTGTTACTGACAGGGATCAAATTTTTACAAGTCACCTTTGGCAAGAATTATTCAAGACACTCAAGATCAAGTTACACATGAGTACTAGTTACCACCCACACACGGATGGCCAAACGGAGAGAGTTAATCAATGCCTGGAAAATTATCTGCGCTGCATGGCTTTTGCTAGCCAAAGAAATGGCAATTCATGGCTCACTTCGGCAGAATGGTGGTACAATACCACATTCCACACTTCCTTAAAAATGACACCATTCTAGGCCTTGTATGGATTTCCTCCACCTCAGGTAGCAGAAATGTTTCTTCCAGATGCTAACAATGAAACATCGGTTGAAATGATGAACAACAAAGCAGCTGCTAATGCTGTCATCAAGGAAAATTTACAGCAAGCTCAAGATCGAATGGTTCATTTCACAAACAAAAACAGAAGTGAGAGGCAATTGGAAATCGGTGATATGGTTTACTTGAAGGTTCAGCCGTACAAGCATTCATCATTACACATTCACAGATGCATCAAGCTGCACTCTAAATTCTATGGGCCTTTTGGAGTGCTAGCTAAAGTGGGGAATGCTGCTTACAAGATATTGCTTCCGGAAGGCTGTACATTACATCACACTTTCCATGTCAGTCAACTAAAGAAGAATCATGGACTAGTCGCTATTCCTACACCTACATTGCCCTTAATTGATGAACATGGTAATATTCAAACAGGACCAGAGAAGGTGCTGGACCGCAAGCTGATTCCAAGAAAGCATGGCGATATTGCAATTCCTGTAGTGCAGTGGCTGGTGAAATGGCTTAATCTGCCGGATGAAGTGGCTACCCGGGAAGATTCAAGCTTCATACAAAAAGTATTTCTAAACTTCCAGCCTTGGGGACAAGTCTGAGCTCAACAAGGGGGAATTGTCAGGATCGGCATCAAGTTACTGAAGTTATCTGAACCTCGAGCTATTGTCGGATGCAAACACAACCGTACATTCCTGAATCAACGACTCGGGTGTTTCTCTACTGCTTCCCGCCTTAGTGAATCACCCAGAGAAGTTGATCCTGAAATGAACGGTCAAGATGACTCCTGTTGTCGCTGTTTGAACCTGACAATACGAACTCGAGTTTTATCACCTGCTCCTACCCTTGTCGCTAACCTCCTCTCCTATTTAGCTCGATGCGGAGCCTGTAATAGATCATCTTTGTATTCGTGGGTTAAACCCTAGCCGCCGTTGTTCCGGCTGGTCTTCCTTTTCCTCTTGCTGGAACCCTAGAACTCCCAGATTCATCTTAACTTAATCCTTCCTCTGAAATAGGCCGAAACAAAGCAAGAGATGATGTTTGAATCCCTGTTCTTTGTGTTGATGTACTTAGATTAGTAGTCTAGGCATAACACCCCGTCGGGCGACTCGGGGGAATCCTTCGCCGCCGCCGGAGGAGGTCGTCTGACGGCGGACGGTGGCGGCGGGGCGCCCCTGCTCCATTCCTCAATAAACCTGTGCAGTTTTTTCCGATTCCAACTTCTCCGATCAGATCTATACTGGAGTTGATCTGTACTGGAGTTTCGGCCGGCCGCCGTCTTGGTCCATGTACGCAGCCCGGCACCCGCTTGTATGCGCTTGGTGCTGTTAGGAAGCCATCAACGACTGGCCCTCCGATCTGATCTGAAGGCACGACTGCGTGGATGTGCATGCTCAGATGCGTTGATGCATGATGCATCCAGCCCCGCATGGATAACGTTGATGGCTTGCTGCCCTGACGTGCCTACAGCTCCGAACAAATTGGAGGGCTGGCAAGATCGGGAGGCGGCGACGAAGGTCAGCGGCAGCCAGATCGCGAGACCAGCAACCCAGGACGGCGGTGGCCGGTTCGTGAGGCCGGAGAACGCACGATGGCAGCGATCAGTAATCAGAGCACCGGCAGCTGCTCAAGAATGTCAGTCGGTTTTGCGCGACATTCGTGGGTGTAGAGTGCCGGTTGCCAAGACTGAACGCACATGGAAGAAATTGCTTCGCGGGATAGGTACGGCAAAGCTCCTTAACCAGATCTTCGCGTCCGCAATCGCCAAACCCATTATCTATGATCAGGCGAAGACGGTGTTTGTGCACGGTTTCCTTCTGAAAGGCGTCGTTTTTGGAGAACCTTTTTGGTCGTCCGGGTGTTGTCTTTGGTGGTGCTAGTTCCTGCTGCTTCACTTGTTGTGTGGCGAGGTTTTTGTTTTTTGTTTTTTGGCTGTGTGCATCCTTAATGTCTTGACTAGCTCTTGACATCATGTTGTTACAGAGTCTGGGTGTAATTGATATCTCTCGTATTAATATATTCCATTTATCTAAAAAAAATGACTTTGGTGGATCTTGATAAGTGATCAAGCAATTATGTGTAAAGGTTTTTTTTTAAGTCTTAGGACGGTATCCCCACTGGAGATATTTGGGTCCTGTGATCCGACACTCCCGCTATTGATTTTGATTTGTTTTTTATACGAGTTCCATTTTTTTTTTAAACCAATGGTACCGAGTTTAAAAAATTCTTAAAAGTACAAATGGAAACAATGGTGTATACCATAAATATGTAAAAAAGACAATTTCAAATAATTTGTATTATGAGGTATACATAAATGATAAAAGTGTTGTGGATATGAGTATGTATATTTTCAAATCTCTAAAGTTTGGGTATGATTACTTTACGAAATGATAAAAGTGTTGTGCATATGAGTAGGCTTATCTTCAAATTTCTAAAGTGTGGTATGATTACGCATATTTTCCAATAAGCTGCCCGTAAATTGTTCCATGAAAGAGAAGAGTGAATTTGACGCTAGTTACTCTAAGGATAGTAAATTGGAGCCTTGGAGGCATATTTCAGTCGTACATTTTCTAATAATATAGGGTAAAATGTGGAAGAGAAAATATAATGGTGGTAATTAGTATAATCACATATGATAAAAGGTGGAATCACTCAAGAGAAAAAAGAGCTGCGCATATATTGTCCAACAGATTCAGGCATTCAGCCATCCCACGAAAACCGAAAGGAGTAAAACTGATCAGACGTTCCAGGTCAGCCAAGCTAAATGACTACAGCAGAAGTTTGTTTTAGAGAAAAAAAAGACTTACCTACGAAGGCAACGAATTTCTTGAGTGTGTTTTGGTTGTGAAAAAATTTTCGTTGCCCACCTACGAAGGCAACGAATTTCGGCATCATCCGCATCGCACTTCTCCAAAATCCAAATCCAACTCGCGGCGGCCGGCGGCGATCTCTCTCTTGTTCCCATTTCAACAGACGCGTTGTACGGTCTCTCGCCTCCGCCACAGTTTAAAGCGCGGCTGGCAGTTGCAGCAGGGTTTCTCGCCGGAGTTGGTGGCCGGCTTCAGCTGGAGCGGACGCACGGTGAGCTGCCGCCGCCGCTCTCTCTCTCTCGCTCTGACCTGAATCGTGTTGAGTTGTGCCTCCAACGTGCTTGCGTGAATGCGTAGGCGGACGCGACTGCTCTCTTCGACGCGCTGAATCGTGTGAATTTTCCCCTTCCCTTTGTAGGTGCTGCTGCTGGTGGTGGTCTCCATCTGATCAAGTGATTTGCCGCTGACCATGGCCGACGCCTCCGCCGGCGGCTTCCCGGACGACTACCCCACCATCGACCCCACCTCATTCGACGTGGTCGTCTGCGGCACCGGGCTCCCCGAGTCCATCCTCGCCGCCGCCTGCGCGGCCGCCGGGAAGACCGTCCTCCACGTCGACCCCAACCCCTTCTACGGCTCCCTCTACTCCTCCGTCCCGCTCCCTTCCCTCCCCTCCTTCCTCTCCCCCGATTCCTCCATCCCCTGCCCGTCTTCCTCCTCCTCCTCCTCCGCCGCCGGCGCTTCACCCAGCGCCGTCCATCTGGAGCGCCGCTGTTTGTACTCGGAGGTTGAGACCTCGGGGACGATTCCCGAGTCGTCCAGGCGCTTCACGGTCGACCTGGTCGGTCCCAGGGTGCTCTACTGCGCCGACGAGGCCGTGGACCTTCTACTCAGATCAGGGGGAAACAACCATGTGGAGTTCAAGAGCGTCGAGGGGGGCATCCTCCTCTACTGGGACGGTGATCTCTACCCAGTGCCCGACTCCAAGAAAGCCATCTTCATGGACCGGACGCTTAAGCATGGCATGAAGACCCTCCTCTTCAGTTTTTTCAAGCTTGTGGACTCACACATTGCTGTGTCGTCTTCTGGCGATAAGGAGGGGGAGGGAGAAGCCTCAGCTAAGATATCCGAGGAGGACTTGGACCTCCCTTTCATTGAATTCCTCAACAAACAGAGGCTTCCACCAAAGATAAGAGCGTAAGAGCATTCTAAACTGGTCTGGCATAGTCTATTTTTAGCAGTGTGACTTATGTGGACTTCTCTGTCTTCTTTATAGGGTTATGTTATATGCAATTGCCATGGCAGATTATGATCAAGATGCCGCAGACTCCTGTGAGAAATTACTAACAACGAGAGATGGAATCAAGAGCATAGCTCTTTATTTGTCTTCTATTAAGAGGTCACTTTGCTCGCTTGAACCTATTTTGGTCCTTTTTTGAAGGACATATTTCTATGGTGTATATACCTTGTTGTTATGTGTAGCTTTGGAAATATCGTCTAACATGTGGAGATCGTATTACATAAATGCCTTCCTGCGGTCTAAATTTGCTCACTTTTTCTCTAATAGGTTTGCTAATGCAGAAGGTGCTTTCATTTATCCTATGTATGGGCATGGTGAGCTGCCACAGGCTTTCTGCCGCTTTGCTGCTGTTAAGGGTGCCCTATATGTAAGATCTTATTCGCAAAGTATATATGGTTTTATTTTACCCTGTAGCTTTGGCTTAATGATAATCATGTTGCTATCCCATGATTTGTAAGTGTCTCTTGCACCTGACTGGATCCTAATCATTTGATAATGAGGATGCGCTATGCTGAGGGTTTGCCACCTCTCTACTGAAATGACTTGCATTTATAAAAAAGAACTTGGTCGATTATCCTGTAAACAGTCGTATTTTGGGACCCTTTCGATGCTTAGCTTCTGCTATATCTCTTCTGTTAATCAGGTGTTGCGGATGCCAGTCACAGCCCTTCTTCTGGACCAGGTATGATAAAATTTGAGGTCAATGCTGGACATGTTTGCGCCATGGTTTGTTTATCTGATATAGTCAATTATACAATATAATTTGTTCCTATTTGGTGCTTGCTTAATATATATTTTCATTATAGCTTTCCTTGTCATATTCACTGCGCTAACAAATCGCAAATCAGCATAAGATTCTATGACACCCAGTTGGTCCAGCAAAGATGGAAAAAAGTTAATAGGCAACACGCTAGTGCTACCATAGAGTAGGGGCTCCTCTGCTATCATAGCTTGGGAAACGATTCAAGCAATCTCCAAGCATTCCTATTTTCCTTTTGACATCTTTTGACGGCAAAAGTTTGTCTCGTAACCGGTAAGGTTATCCATCTATCAGTTGTGAGTTCAACAATAACAATTCCCCAAAGTGTTTGTCCAATCTGCATAGGAGTTACCGGCAGCCCTATTCTAAGTACATGCAAGGGAGAAACTTGTTTTGTTGTTGCTTAGGATAAGCATGGCATTGACTCATTATATATATTTCAATACACTAGATCAATCACTAAGCATGCCATTGACTCATCATATATATTTTGATAATAAATAACAATCACCAGGAACAGTAGATCAGTGATTTTTTTCTGTGTTTATTTGCCTTTTAGCTAGGGATTTGCACGACCATATCTGTAATTTATGATTAGCACCCACCCAACTATCAACTTTCTCTTATCAGGAAAAGAAGAGTTATGTAGGCACCAGATTGGCATCTGGTCAGGACATTTTATGCCAGCAGTTGATTCTTGATCCGTCATTCAAAATTCCTTCCTTGGACATGCCATCTGGTGCTTCAGACTCAAACTCGCCAAGAAAAGTTGCTAGAGGAATATGCATCACCAGCAGCTCTATTGAACAGGGCAAATCAAGTATTATGGTTGTTTTTCCCCCAAAATGTAAGAACATTTACTTCTCCTGTGATAATCTTCACATTGCTTGAATAGGCGATTTTTTGCTTCTCATTTGTTTTCTTTATTTAGCACTACAAGAGCAGCAGACTGCAGCTGTTCGGGTGCTTCAGTTGAGCAGCAATGTAGCAGTTTGCCCTCCTGGAATGTAAGTTATATCTCTATATCCTATCATTTAGACATTTACATATCCGCTGTTAGTGTTTACTTGCTGCATCTAACCTGAGTACCTGACAGTTTCACTGCATTTATAAATAATCATCACCCTTTAATGTAGGAGGCAAGTTCGCTTACAAGCCATATGACTTGCAGGTTCTTGGCATATCTGTCTACTCCCTGTACTGATGCCTTTACGGGAAAGCAATGCATAAACAAGGCAATAGAGGTTCTTTTCAGTACTCAAGCCTCAGATGATTCAGAAGGCCATTTAGAGACAGCCAGCGAAAACATTGAGAATACAAAGCCAACACTAATATGGAATTGTGTGTATGTTCAAGAGATTACACAGGTGCGCCTTTATTTGATCATCACTATGGCTATTCATGGCAGTTCCAACACTGGTAAAAGTATGTGCTGCTCATGTGCATATTTATGTATCTGTATCAAAAACATCCAATGTCCCGTCTTTCACTATCAGGGAACATCTGGTAATGTATTGACATGCTCCACGCCTGACGAAAATCTGGACTACAGAAATATACTGGAATCAACAAAAAAGGTATTCCATTCTGCGATAATACATTTTTTTCCTAATTCTGTACCTTTATGAGATGGCCAGAATTCTGACTCATCATGGAATCTTCAGAACTGAACCGCTCATGTCAATAGCGAGTGGTTTATGACCATGTTTTACATTGAAGAAAGAGTAGTTTGTAGTTCTATGCAGTGTTGTTGTGGATTCTCCTAGTTTTGTGAATTACATTGTGTTTGATGTAGGTTTGGAGGGTAGCTCCTTTTTTTGGTTACGTCACTTGCTCTGTCGAGCATAATATATTGAGAATTCAGCAGGGGGAAAATATATCAATCATTTTTGCTCCACCTTATACATTCCTTTCATTGTTTTTCTTGCAGTTATTTGCAGATACCTACCCTAACGAAGAATTCCTGTCTAGAAACTCAGCTCCTAAATGTGATGAGGATGACTCTGATTCTGCAGAATAAAAACATGTTTGTAGAGGTAATGTTATCCCTGCATGTGGAACTTGCACTGTTTACTTAATTGATAATTAGCTGTGTGCATCGACCAATCAAGAGGCCAAAATTTGTTGCATATGAACATATCAAAATGTTTGCGCATGGACCCATGGACTTTATACTGCTTGCTGCTCTGTTACATTTAGAAATGTCAACAACTGTGAACTTTTTTTGTGTGGAGGAGCAACTGTGAACTTGCACCATCTGACCTTCGGAACAGTTTTACCCTTGCTGCTATATCATCCCTTCTATACCATACCGTAAGAAAATGTGTTCTTGTCCTGATGTTCTTTGTTATTTTTTACAGGATGCAGTATTTTCTTCTGGACGAATTTCTCATAGAAGACACATGAAGCTATCTGAAAGGACAATGATGTCGCCTAGAGGGGGGGGGGGGGTGAATAGGCGGTTTAAAACTTTTCCGGTTTAGGCTTGATAATTGCGGAATAAAACTAGGTGTTTAAATTAACAAGCCGACAACCTAAATAAACTAGGCTCACCTATGTGCACCAACAACTTATGCTAAGCAAGACAAACAACAAGGTGATAGCTATAGAATACTTCAAGCACGAAGGCTATCACAATGTAAAATGCATAAGTAAAAAGCTCGGGTATAGAAATAACCGAGTCACGCGGAGACGACGATGTATTCCCGAGTTCCTCCTTGTTAAGGGAGTACGTCTCGTTGGAGAGGTGTGAACCGACACAACGGTTCAACAACCACAAAGGTTTCACCTTCTTCTCCGATGAACCGCACCACAAAGGTTTGGTTCACCTTCCACTATCGGAATTCCTTCGAGGCGGAATCCGGAGCCTTTCAACAACAATCCGGGGCACAACCCACAATGGGATTGGGGGCTCCCGAACGGCCTCCAACAACAATCCGGGGCACAACCCACAATGGGATTGGGGGCTCCCGAACGGCCTCCAACAACAATCCGGGGCACAACCCACAATGGGATTGGGGGCTCCCGAACGGCTTCAAGTGACCACACAAGGGTCCAACCACCACAAAGGCGTCTAGGGTCCAAGGACCCAAGAGTAACAAGCTCACAAACTTTCAACTTCCACGAATCCTCGTGGAGAGCACACCGATGCACCAAATGCAAAAGGCAAGAGCACAAGTGCTCAAAATCCTTCACTCTCAAATCCCACCAAAAGCAACTAATGCTTATGGGGGGAGAGGAGAGGAAGAGCAAAGAATCCACAAAGGAGTCAAATCCTTCACTCTCAAATCCCACCAAAAGCAACTAATGCTTATGGGGGGAGAGGAGAGGAAGAGCAAAGGAGAAGAACCACAAAGGAACTCCAAGATCTAGATCCACTAGGTTCCCCTCACTTAGAGGAGATATGGATTGGTGGGATTGTAGATCTAGATCTCCTCTCACTTTTCCCTCAAGAATATGGAAGATTCAATGGAGGGATTGAGAGATAGGCAAGCTCAAGAAGGTCAACAATGGAGGAGAAAAACGTGCTCAAGAGCTTAGCAAACCAATGGGGAAGAAGGCCCCTTAAATAGCTCATCCCAAAAATCCAGCCGTTGCAGCAGCTTCTTGTTCCGCAAGTGCGGTAGTACCGGACTCAAGCCCGGTAGTACCGGCCCTGCGGTAGCTTCGTCAACACAGAAAACCGAGCGCGCGGTACTACCGGGGAAAAATACCCCGGTACTACCGGGCCCAAGTGCTGGGCTCCAACCCCGGTACTACCGGGGCCATCCGTGCCAAAACGTCCGAAAAACCAACTTCAGAGAGTAGTACCGCAGAAAGCCCGGTACTACCGCAGAGAGCCCGGTACTACCGGCTTACTGCGGTACTACCGGAACAAAACTCTCCGGTACTACCGGGCCTGTCCGAACACCAAAAACACAGCTATAACTTTTGCAAATGAACTCCGAATGAGGTGAGACCAACTCCGTTGGAAAGGTACTGACAAGGAGAAGGCTACAAAAAGTGAAAATATTGCATCCCATAAATAGAGTAAAATCACCACACATGGCAAGGTGTGGGACTTTCCTCACGGTTGAACCGGCAATATTTCCGCCACCGAAAACGCAACTAGTTTTCCAAGGTAAAACCGTTTTCGATGAACTAGAGCTTGACATGGAGATGAACCAAGCTCTAATTCCTCACCACCATAAAAGCCAAATAAGAACCAAGAAATATGATATGCCAAGTATGCAAAGGTTTGAGCTCTCCACAACGATGCGATCAAGTTACTCACTTGAGAGCCCCTCTTGATAGTACGCCGTCTATCCTAAAACCCGGTCTCCCACTAACACCATGAGACCGGTAAAAGAAAACCTATCAAGATCATACCTTTGCCTTGCGCATTCCACTTGAGCTCGATGATGACGATCTTGACTCTCTCAAGTTGAAACACCTTTCTTGATTGTGCTTGCTAGCACATGCTTGATGAAGACTTCTCCAAATGCTCCCCCATACTCCATTATGGGAGGGCCTCGCTAAGCATCGTCTTCATGACTCCTTTGCAAGCTTCAATCAAATGATATCTTCGAGATGCATCATATTGATCTTGCGCTTCATCTTCTTCTCTTGATATGTATGATGGCTTGGGGTAAAACATGATTGATCACTCAATCTTCTTTTCCAAGCCATACTTGCAATAAGCTCAACTCTTCACATGACCATTCTTCATATAAACCCTTGAGTAGAGCATTGATCATCATGTAAACTACTAGAGTCCAACACATGAACTCCAATCTTTTCCTATGGACAAGATCTACAAGTATATCTCAAAGCAAACATTAGGCCATAAGGATTGTCATTAATTACCAAAACCATGCATGGGGACAACCATGCACTTTCAATCTCCCCCATTTTGGTAATTGATGACAATCCATTTTACGAGGGTTTATATAATGAATTTAAGCAACCATGCAACACAAAGAGCAAGGATGCAAGAGAACCGCAAGAGAACAAACCCATATTCTCTTAAACCCTCTAAATTTCTCCCCCATTGGCATCGATTGCCGAAATGGAAAGAAAAACTTAGAAGGCAAATATAGTGAGAGCTCCCCCATAATGTGTGCATTTCTCATAATATGAGTGAAATCAAATGCACATATCCAATGACGAGTAGATGGAGGGAGATCAAACTATATAGAGGATCCAAAGATTGCAAAAGAATATCAAATGGAAAGATACTTTCAACGAAAGAAGCAAGCAATCAAAAGGATCCGAAAAGTGTTCTAAATATCATGAGGGAACTCCCCAAGGTACGTGCATAAATAGGATTTGTATTTCAATATAGTGTGCACAACATGGAATCCTCACTCCCTCCTAGATGAATTCGAACACAAGCTCATGCAAGAGAATGTAAATGATAAAGGAGGCAAAACAACTTTCACCTAATAAAATGTTTTGCAACAAGAGCAAGGAGCGGCAAATAAAAGAATGGGTGTGAGATACAAAGACATTTTAGGAGACTAATACAAGGATGAGCCAAAGCATCAACATAGTCTTTCAAAAAGAGTTGCACATAGTGCATATCATGTCTTTCCCATACCCCCACACCAAAAGAGATAAAGCAAATAGCTCCACAAGCTTAGTAAAATGCAAAAAGCATAGCACAAAAAAAGAAGCTTGTGCCTTTTAGAAACCACCAAAGAATCAAAAGCAAAAAGAGGTGGTCACTAAAGAATTGGAATATCAATTAAAGATGTAACTTTTCTTATGTGTATAAGTTTCTAAGTAGACACGAATCACTAAGATATGGGTCTACAAATAAACATGTACACACAAGATAGATACAAGGGTAAAGAATCATGATATCCAAGAGGAAGTCATAAATACACCAATAAGATCTTTGCTGGATAACATAGCACAAAGCCGAAATATATCTTAACGGAATATAAATGAACTTCCAACACATACTCATCATAGCATCAAAAACTATCCACGAGGGATAAAGGTTAACAAATGGATGCTCCTAGTAAGATAACAAGTAACACAAAACGCTAGATACTCATCATACGCAAATGATTTTGAAAATTCATCAATGTTGCACATGAGAGACTTTAAGTAGAAAGTGCTAGATTGACATAATTGGGATCGATGAATCATAGAAATGAATATATAGTCCTCTTATATGTAATCATCCCGGCTTACTCACATTTGCAATAAAGACGTTTTGCAAGAATCAAATTAATTGCAACAAAAAGATTCATGCCAAGATACAACCTACACAAGGTTGAAAACTAGAAATGTATGCATGAGGTAGATACTTGTTACCGAGATAGCATTGGTGATGTATAGTATAAGAGTTAACGATCATCCAAACTTGGCTCCAATGAACACATGGTGACACCACCTTCCTTGTAAATGAGACAAGCTTCCAATGCATCTCCACATGTACCTAAAACAAATTCAAGTACAAAATGGTACCCAAACTCATTGGGTCCAAAGTAGTTAGAGCAACTACAATACATAGGACAAACTCCACATAAATATGTGCATATTAATGTGAAATTGAATTTCATGCACATCTTAGCCATATAGGATTTGATGGAGTTTATCCTATATATTGGTTCAACGAAAGTAAGCATGCCAAAGAAATACATGTAGTAAATATGCATGCACAAGACTTTCAAGAACCAAAAGAGATATAATTTGGACAAAACACCAATTAAACCAAGAAAGCACACACAAGTGCGACAAGAAAAAGAATTGTCCAAATTATATCAAAGGCCCAAATCAACACATGATTGAAGAAACCACTTTGAAAAGATACCAAATGAAAGCAAGAAACCAATTGAAGAAAATAACATCAAATAATAAACCAAACCCTCTACACTTTTCATGATGGCACAAAGTGACAAAACGAAAAATGTTTGTCTTCCAAAGAGACACGTCATCGGGATCAAATACCAAATGAAGACAACTAATGTTCGAAAGCACATAGGATTGCTCCCCCAAGATGTGTGCATTATTTATGATCTTGCATTTGAATACAAAATGCACACAAATGAGATCATCACTCTCCATATATATATTTATATAGATATTCAAACACTAGTCATATTCAAGAAAGGTAAGAAATTGCAATACCAATTTAAAGAACGATGTTCCACTCAAAGTAGGATAGCTTCCCAAAGAATAGTGCATTATCAAAAAGTATGACTTTTGAATGTCAATGCACAAGAATTGGATCATTGCTTTTCCCAACTCAAGAAAGCACAAAACAAATTTCAAGTAGAGCAATAAAGTATCCAAAAGATACAAGGAAGACAAATAAGAGTTAGATCAAAAGCAAATCCTTGGCAATCAAATAAGGCAATTCAAAGCAAGAGCCAAAGTGAATATGATCAACATATTTACCCCCAAATATGATTATCACTTGTCAAGACAAGTAACGTATGGAGATATTTCTCGGTGGTGGATTGCAAGGATATATTCAAGATCATATTCACAAAACATAAGCATGAGGCAAAGAATAGGAATTAAAAGCCATGCTTAGATAGATATTCTTGATAGATTCACAAATCATGTGATAATGCAAAGCAACTCCAAGGAGTAGCTTGAATCAATTGGCTTCCCAAAAAGATATATGAGAACATATTTAGGGAAAGCCATATCAAGAACATCCTCCACAAACAAGATCCAAAAGAGTGAGAGACAAAGAGCATTTAAGTAAATGGGAACTTGTTTGAGCAACATGCCACATAGGAACAAGATAATTAGCAATATCAATTCTAGGTGGCAAAACCTCACATTTTCACATTTTCTAGGCTTGTAATATGCACATAGCTTATTACTCCCCCATAATGTGATAATCCATTTATTTTAACACAAGAGGCAGACAAAAACAACTAGAGAAATTAATGGACATTATATAATTTGAATTTCTCATGAGCATGACATACCACAAAGAGAATAGATAATATTGATATATCAAAACTAAGTGGTATTCCTCATGTACACACATTTTTAGGATTGTGAAGTGCACGAAGCATATCACTCTCCAAAAATGGATAGTCCATTTATCTCTCAAAGAGAGCCAACAAGATAAGATATGATATAAAAGCAATAAGGCTCAAAACAAGTAGATGGTGTGCAAACCAAAATACACATGCTTGATTTCTCAAGATAAGTAAGTAGAGAGCACAACACATACAAACACTAGCAAGGTACAAAACCTAACACATGCAAGGGTGCAAGCAACTTTCAATGTATATATGATTTAAATAAAAGTTACCGCAAGGAGGAACATTGGATATGAGATAGAACAATATAATCCATATGACTTGACTTGAGAGAATATAATTGATGAAGATCCCTTAATTCTTCATAGTGTAGCCAAGTCTCCAAAGCCCTCCAACAACGCCTATTGATCAAGTTTTAGCTTGTTGGTCCCCAACCAAGTTGGGTCCTAAGAGGTTAGTCACAATAGGTTTGGCAACCCAAATGGTTCTTTTCTTGACACCACTTTGAGTACCAACATATTTGGCAAACACATTGCCAACCTTATCCTTTCGAAGAGAATAAACATCATTAATTATAATGGGGTTGGATAAGGTACCATTTGTGCATGAAGAAGCAAGGTGACCCTTCTCACGACATAGGTAGCAACATCTACTTCCTCCTCTCTTCTTAGTTGGAGTCTTGACTTGAGGAGGGGTAGCTTGATTCTTCTTGGGAAGAGACCGTTCTTCAATTTGAGGAGCTTGAGTTTGAACTTGAGGTTTCTTCCCTTGTTGCTTATCACTAAGAGCCTTCTTCTTCAAAGGGCAAGATCTAACATGGTGCCCTTCAACTTTGCACTTGAAGCAAACAATCTTGGCCGAATCCTTGACTTGTTCTTGGCCCTTGTTCATCTTGTTAACCTTGGACTTGTTCTTGATATTGGAGTTGAATCCAAGTCCACTCTTGTCATTTGGGCGTCTTTGAACACTCAACATATTGTCAAGTGTAGAATCCCCAAAATGACGCTTTTCCAAGTCTTTCTTCAAAGAAGTGACTTGGGCCTTGAGCTCATTTAATTCCTCTACATGGTTAGTATCAACACAAACACTAGAGGAAATAGATGCTTCATTGTTAGAGCAACAAGGCATGGAAAGTAATTCATCACAAGATGTAGCAACATTGCGAGTGGATGAATCACTAGGACTAGCACATGGCAATATAGCATTAAGAGTAGAAGTTGTGCCATTGTCCACATGAGGCTCACAAGATGTTACCTTTGTAGAGATAGCCTCATGAGCTAACTTTAGCCTAGCATGGGATGCTAGAAGATCCTCATTAGAGCTAGAGAGCTTTTCATGACTTTCTTCCAATTTCTCATACTTGCTAGTTAGCAATTCAAGTTGAGCCCTTAGCTCAACATTCTCCTTCAAAATATATGCTTCACAAGAAGTGGAGTTAGTAGCACAAGCATCATTATCATTAGAAATGGAAGAACACAATTTTGCAAGCTTATCATTATTAGATAGTTGAGTTTGGAGTTGATCATGAGACTTGATGAGGAGAGAGTGTTCACTTTCTAAAGCCTTGTGAGCTTTGTCAAGTTTCTCTAGGTCCTCACTTAGTCTAGCATTACCAACACCAAATTCAACTTTTTCCTTTTTAAACACTTTATATTTAGCAATAGCATGATCTCTTTCCTTAATGATTTTAGCAATAATAAGATCATTAGACTCATCAAGGGATTCAAGTTTCTCTTCAAGAGAAGACCTAAGCTCTTCTTCCTTTTCAAGAGAAGCGTTCAAGTAAGCTATGGTGATAGAGTCATCTCTCTCAATTTGACACTTCTCATCAAATTGACTTTCCAAATCCTCAATGAATTCCCTACTCTTAATAATATAAGCAATGATTTCACATAGAGGAGGGATAGCTTTACTACCTTTGGGGAGAGCACCAAGTACCATCTCACCCATCTTGGTTAAGGATTCAAAGTCAAAACCTTCTTCATGAGAATCCTCATCCACATCATCACAATTTGGATTCGAGGTGGGAGATATCTCGGAATCCTTAGCCATAAGGCAAACATGATTAATGGTTGAGGGAGATGAAGAAAAACTTGAAGCACCATTGAGGACCATGTCTTGTTCCAACAAATGTTGGGATTCCTCTACATTGTTAGTCATGCAAGAAATAGAGGATATGGAAGTATTGTTTTCATGGCAACAAGACATATGAAGCATATCATCATCATATTTAGTTAAACAACTATTACTTGATATGCAAGGACAATCAACTCTAGCATGTATGACATTTGGAGTGCTAGAAGAGTTTAAGTCCAAAGATAGAACATTACAATGTGATAGAGAAGAAGTATAATCAATAGTAAGTTCACCATCACCAATGCAATTTCTATCACCACTCACCATATCATTACCTTGTGACGAATCACATGTTGGTGAAGTGGAAGAAGTTGTGAACTCATCACGGCCGGAGGTGGAGGGAGAACAATCATCCTCAATAATTTTGGACACTTCATATATATCTTGAAGCTTGGTCCAAAGCTCATGTGCATTTCGAAAAGGCATGATTGAAGCAAGAACTACATCGGTCAAAGCACATATAAGACCATTAGTAACTTGAGTCTCGAGATGAGAGTTTATCTCATCCTCTAAAGATAACTCTTGGGAATCCTTTGGAGGAGATAAACTCACATCTACAATCCTCTTCATATAATTTGGACCCATGGCCCTAAAAAGATTAAGCATGCGAATTTTCCAAACATCATAATTTGTGCCATCGAATATGAAAGTGGGATCGTGCACTAATTCTCTAAACGACATCTTTTACTCTCTAGGCGGTAAAGCCCAACAAGAGAGCCCAGGCTCTGATACCAATTGAAAGGACAATGATGTCGCCTAGAGGGGGGGGGGGGTGAATAGGCGGTTTAAAACTTTTCCGGTTTAGGCTTGATAATTGCGGAATAAAACTAGGTGTTTAAATTAACAAGCCGACAACCTAAATAAACTAGGCTCACCTATGTGCACCAACAACTTATGCTAAGCAAGACAAACAACAAGGTGATAGCTATAGAATACTTCAAGCACGAAGGCTATCACAATGTAAAATGCATAAGTAAAAAGCTCGGGTATAGAAATAACCGAGTCACGCGGAGACGACGATGTATTCCCGAGTTCCTCCTTGTTAAGGGAGTACGTCTCGTTGGAGAGGTGTGAACCGACACAACGGTTCAACAACCACAAAGGTTTCACCTTCTTCTCCGATGAACCGCACCACAAAGGTTTGGTTCACCTTCCACTATCGGAATTCCTTCGAGGCGGAATCCGGAGCCTTTCAACAACAATCCGGGGCACAACCCACAATGGGATTGGGGGCTCCCGAACGGCCTCCAACAACAATCCGGGGCACAACCCACAATGGGATTGGGGGCTCCCGAACGGCCTCCAACAACAATCCGGGGCACAACCCACAATGGGATTGGGGGCTCCCGAACGGCTTCAAGTGACCACACAAGGGTCCAACCACCACAAAGGCGTCTAGGGTCCAAGGACCCAAGAGTAACAAGCTCACAAACTTTCAACTTCCACGAATCCTCGTGGAGAGCACACCGATGCACCAAATGCAAAAGGCAAGAGCACAAGTGCTCAAAATCCTTCACTCTCAAATCCCACCAAAAGCAACTAATGCTTATGGGGGGAGAGGAGAGGAAGAGCAAAGAATCCACAAAGGAGTCAAATCCTTCACTCTCAAATCCCACCAAAAGCAACTAATGCTTATGGGGGGAGAGGAGAGGAAGAGCAAAGGAGAAGAACCACAAAGGAACTCCAAGATCTAGATCCACTAGGTTCCCCTCACTTAGAGGAGATATGGATTGGTGGGATTGTAGATCTAGATCTCCTCTCACTTTTCCCTCAAGAATATGGAAGATTCAATGGAGGGATTGAGAGATAGGCAAGCTCAAGAAGGTCAACAATGGAGGAGAAAAACGTGCTCAAGAGCTTAGCAAACCAATGGGGAAGAAGGCCCCTTAAATAGCTCATCCCAAAAATCCAGCCGTTGCAGCAGCTTCTTGTTCCGCAAGTGCGGTAGTACCGGACTCAAGCCCGGTAGTACCGGCCCTGCGGTAGCTTCGTCAACACAGAAAACCGAGCGCGCGGTACTACCGGGGAAAAATACCCCGGTACTACCGGGCCCAAGTGCTGGGCTCCAACCCCGGTACTACCGGGGCCATCCGTGCCAAAACGTCCGAAAAACCAACTTCAGAGAGTAGTACCGCAGAAAGCCCGGTACTACCGCAGAGAGCCCGGTACTACCGGCTTACTGCGGTACTACCGGAACAAAACTCTCCGGTACTACCGGGCCTGTCCGAACACCAAAAACACAGCTATAACTTTTGCAAATGAACTCCGAATGAGGTGAGACCAACTCCGTTGGAAAGGTACTGACAAGGAGAAGGCTACAAAAAGTGAAAATATTGCATCCCATAAATAGAGTAAAATCACCACACATGGCAAGGTGTGGGACTTTCCTCACGGTTGAACCGGCAATATTTCCGCCACCGAAAACGCAACTAGTTTTCCAAGGTAAAACCGTTTTCGATGAACTAGAGCTTGACATGGAGATGAACCAAGCTCTAATTCCTCACCACCATAAAAGCCAAATAAGAACCAAGAAATATGATATGCCAAGTATGCAAAGGTTTGAGCTCTCCACAACGATGCGATCAAGTTACTCACTTGAGAGCCCCTCTTGATAGTACGCCGTCTATCCTAAAACCCGGTCTCCCACTAACACCATGAGACCGGTAAAAGAAAACCTATCAAGATCATACCTTTGCCTTGCGCATTCCACTTGAGCTCGATGATGACGATCTTGACTCTCTCAAGTTGAAACACCTTTCTTGATTGTGCTTGCTAGCACATGCTTGATGAAGACTTCTCCAAATGCTCCCCCATACTCCATTATGGGAGGGCCTCGCTAAGCATCGTCTTCATGACTCCTTTGCAAGCTTCAATCAAATGATATCTTCGAGATGCATCATATTGATCTTGCGCTTCATCTTCTTCTCTTGATATGTATGATGGCTTGGGGTAAAACATGATTGATCACTCAATCTTCTTTTCCAAGCCATACTTGCAATAAGCTCAACTCTTCACATGACCATTCTTCATATAAACCCTTGAGTAGAGCATTGATCATCATGTAAACTACTAGAGTCCAACACATGAACTCCAATCTTTTCCTATGGACAAGATCTACAAGTATATCTCAAAGCAAACATTAGGCCATAAGGATTGTCATTAATTACCAAAACCATGCATGGGGACAACCATGCACTTTCACTATCTGCTGTACTTGGAATTTTGCATACATC
Source organism: Poa annua (assembly GCA_026929855.1). Classification (NCBI taxonomy): domain Eukaryota; kingdom Viridiplantae; phylum Streptophyta; class Magnoliopsida; order Poales; family Poaceae; genus Poa; species Poa annua. The sequence continues at coordinate 25,547,395 of CM049428.1, read as the reverse complement.
GTACCACATAAGCAGTGAGTGAGACTACATCATCGATGGCTGAATGACTTGTTGCAGTACTTGTAGTTACATACTCTCTCTGTTCCACAATATAAGATGTTTTAGCTATAACACATGTTGTCTAGATTCACACTAAAATGAGTGCACATGTACACTAAAACATGTCTAGATACATGTGTGCACATATGAATGTGAAAAATGGCTAAAACATCTTATATTGTGGAACAAAGTGAGTACTTCACAAGCTACATGCGGCACCTTGCATTTGGTGCACTGATTAAAATCTTTGTAGAGTGAAATAGATAAATGAATTTGAGTTTAAACTGCTGGCCTGGTGCATATGCGGTGTATGCTCTCCTTTTCTCGGATGAATTCTTGCCTGTACAATCTAAAATCAACGTAGTGAGCACAGCGGGTTGTTTTTCTCGCTTTCTCCTGCCAAAGATGTGAGTGAAATAGATAAAAGATGTGAGGAACACACGTTTCATCTGCCAAAGCTCACGAATTCCCACTTGACACCCAACTCCCGATCGAATCGACATGCTTATCGATCTCACTTTCTCCCGTCTCGCTTGCTGCCATCTCCACTTCTTCAGTGGCCGTTCATGCGCGAGATTGGTGAGGACCTCGGCAATGGCTTTGGCAGTCCAGACGGTAGCCGAGGCAGCAGCACCTGCGCTTAGCGCAGTGCAAAGTTTGTGAGAACCGCCTAGACCGGACCCAAGGCCTCACCCCGGAGCTGCTTACCCAACTCCAACGGGCCGATATAAACGAATCTCTACTATATAATATCCCTTACAGTGAGGCGTCGTACGTCGCGCCTATTTTGCGTTCTAGCCCTTCCATTCCTGTGAAAGTAAGCCACGGTCCAGATATAGGGGGCCAATTGTAAAATCACCAAAGGGATCTTCGCCACACGCTCCTTTCCCCTTCCTCTGGTCTATTCGAGAGAGAGAGGCGAAAAGGGAGCTTCCTGTCAACCTTCGCTCCACCGACGACCGATTCGTCGGTCCCCTCCCTATCTGCCCGCCGTTGCGGCGGTGGGAGAGTGGGGAGACTCCGGATTCGTCCCTGAGGCTTGTAGATAGTAGGGTAGGGTTTCTGGGCGGCGCTGGAGAGGTGGTTGTTGCGGTGGCGGTCTGGAATAAAGGTGTCGGGGCTCGATCTCCACCTCGGCGGCGCTCTGCGGGGTGTTGTCGGCGAGTTCCCGTCGTGGTTTCCTCCCAGATCGACGGATCCGGTGAGGCTAGGTGCTCAGAGGGTGGTCGTCGCGGTGGAGGTGACGGCCGACTTGCGGAGCTTTTGTTCCTCGACCCTTTCTTCGTCATGGTGTGGCTTCTCCTGGCCAGGCCGTGGGGGTGCTGGGGTTAGGTCGTTCATAGGAGACAGATTCCGGTCGTCAGACCGGATGGCTACTTCGGTCTTCAACGCAGTTTTGCTGCTATGGGGCTTCGTCCAGCTTCGGGGTGTGCGGTGGCTTCGTCTTCTTCCGCTCCAGGTTCGCCACGGCGTTGTTGGTGTTGGATGGCGGCGACCAGTTTGGTGGCAGCTAGCTCCAGGGAAGTTTCTAGCGTGTGCGTGTGTGCCTCTTTGTAATCTCTTATCTGTTTGATAAACACGCAACCTCCCTATCGAAAAAAAACATCATCCACGACAGCGAGCAGCAGCAGTGCAAGATCCCGTCAGCGCCTCCGTCCGTGGCGCCCTCCGTGCAGAACGAGCCGTCCGTGGCCGGCGAGTCCGGGCGCCGGGAAGCTCCCGACGAGAAGAATGCGGCAGTGGTCGATGCGTCGGCGGATAAGCGGCAGGAGCAAGCCGCCGACGGTGAGGTTCAGCAGCACAAGATTTACGTCGGGTTTGGGCAGCCTGAGTCGAGCGACCTGACAGTGATGCTCTATGGGAAGGAAGGGATTACCGTCAGGATGAGCGTGCACAACAGGAATGTTCTCCGTGGAAGCAACGATTTCTTGGCCGAGAATCTCTCCGACGATGGCCATGGTGGTGGCTCTCCAGTGGCCTGTGTGGAGATCCACGACTGCGATGATGCGGAGATCTATGTGGTGACCGTCGGAATGATGTACTGTGACGAGGCAAAGCACAAGCTGCTGAAGCAGTATGTGTCGCGTGTGCTTCGCATCATGAAAGTATATATGGGTGTTCAGAGACTCATAGTTCAGTCGTGTCTGTTGTAAATGTTCATGTTGATTAGTTTATCATTAGATTTTACATGAGTGTCATTTTTCCAAAAAAGCAGATGGCAACAAATTCTTGCTAGGTTCTGGAAATTTAGTCGCTAGCTGTACTTGGTAATACAGTATATATTTTATGTATAATCTTAGTTCGTGTGCATATTGATAATGAGGGAAAGTGGCTAAATTTGCAGGTTGTTGAATCACTCGATTTCCATGCTTGTGTCAAGTCATACTTGGATTACTTAGAAACCGTCCCTTGGGTAGGCGATGAAGAACATAGTGTTCTGTCATCCATACAACATTTTCAGAGCAAGGCCTACGGAGTTATCCCTCTACTGAAAAGTTATGTCTGACAGTCTATATGGTTTTACCTCTATGAAAAAAGAGCTGCCTTATTGGAACTGAAGCTTTGAAACAACAAGAAGTAAATTAGTTTGATTGCATTATTGCTCAATTTACCTAACGGTTTCCTCCGCATACTACTTTTTGGGCAATGAACTGATGTTTGATGAACCGACAACTTGCCAAGGCTCAACACTGCTATAATTAATTGTCAGCCACATGGTTTTAGTGATAGTTTTGTGCCATGAACTTTTGTTTCAGCTGCACTATATCAACAATATCAGTTGTAGTTATGTACATCTTAATCATTTAATGGACAAAATGAGTTCCGACCACTCTATTATGAAGTATATGACATTAACTGTTCGTTATTTAAACATCTCTAAGAGGAAGCTCTCTAATGTTTCATTCTCAGGCAAGTTTTGCCTTCTTTTGATATCATGTATTGCTTCATCATCGACATCGGCAACACCCTCAACAAGGTCGGCGCCGCCACCACCGAGTGACATGCCGCACGGCTAAACGATCCGGCGTACTCACCGCTGCTTACGAGGTCTGATCTATTGCTGTTAGTAGATAAACGATTATCTAAAATTCTTGTAGTGTTTTTTGGTGTATGGTTGTAGATATCGTTGTTTTGTGATGAGATTGCGTTGGAGGATAGATGGACATGATTGCTTACTACTGTGATAATGGATTATCTACTATTTGTTTCTATCTTCTGCTCGCTAGAAGATTTCAGCCTAGCAAGAAGTGTAATTTTGCTGAAATTTAATTTATAAAAGGATGGTTGTTCTTCTCGTAGCATGATTATTATATCTTATCAAATTGGTTATACAACTAGATAGTTTTTAAGTTAAATTTGAATTGTGTTGACATTTATTTTATATAATATGATTTCTCTGCCCGTAGCAGCGCACGGGCATTTTACTAGTATGATTTTTATTCACGTTGTATCCGTTCGTTCGGTCCATGCCCGCCTACCACATCACCTTGTTAGAATATGAATACGTGTACAACTAGAGATAAGAGATATGTATAGACTAGAAATTAGAGTCCGTCTTGTATTCCAAGTCATAGGTATCTTAGCCCCAAGTTTGTACCACTATATATACCCCATTGGGGCATAGCAATACAAAAACAAAAGATTAGGGATCTATATTTTCTACTACTATATATAACCGCTCTGATACCATCGGGAGGGAAGAGAGGCACTAGAAGGGGATGCAGTCACCGCCCCTAGGTGTCAGCCATGATCAGACGCAGTTGATGATGCCAAGGAGGAGAAGATGATGGAAGACTTCAAAACCAGTCGTTATCGTCCGTTTCACTCGTGCTACGACTGAGGGGATGTTAGAATACCTACACGTATAGGATTAGAGATAGAATATGACTCTATATGTCTTGTACTCCAAGTCTCCACCTACCCCGTGTACCTCCATATAAACCCCCGTGAGGGTCAGATTAATAAAAACAACAAATATTAGGGATTCTCGTGACGCCGATCTTAGGGTTCTAAACACTTCCGCATCACGCTGCCCCCGAGGAGATTGATTTCTTCTCCTTAGAGGCGTGACACCTAGATTAAATTTTCAGTTCATAAATTAGACTATATTTTCGAAGTTCTCATTCACATAGGTTAGATCCAATTAGCGCCCTAATATTCTATGATCCTGTCCGGACGTAAATCCACTGCAGATCGGCAAATCGAGATCGACATCCATGGCCCAGCAAGTCGCTCTCAACGTCTTCGATCCTGCTTGTCCAGCTTCGAGCGCAGTTCTCCTTACGGGCTTGCGCGCGATCCTAGAGCCAAGCGTCGGGAGGCTATACAACAAGCCATCAACCGATCAACGTACGTCTCTCCTCCATGCATGCAGGGAGCCAGGGACACGTAGGCACCAAGAGCTAGAAGAGTCTTGGCTGTATGCCATCGTCAATCAGATCCTTCACGTTCAAGCAACCTACATCAAGTCATCAACATCTTCGCACAGGCCGAGTCATCGAGCTGTACGAGTACTACCCTGACCACTCTGCACTTCATCGAGCCAGGAACTACACCAAGATCTCCGTCAAATTCTTCATCGCCAAGGTATACTTAAACATGGTCTACAACAACGCCTTCGTCAACACACAACACACAACCGCCACCAATATACCGTCCACTACAACGCCCTCTGACAGTATAACTGCAAGGCACAACGATGATATGACCACATCCAAGACCCGACGGCTAAGACTGTATCAACAACCCTACGACCACGCATACGGTTCTAGCAAAACCGTTATGTACTTGGTGAGATACCTCCAGTCCTGACAAAACTGGTGGTCTCACTTATGACCGCGTCCACGAGACTTCCACGACCTACGACCGCGCACACGGTTCTAGCAAAACCGTTGTGTGCTCGGTGGGGTTCCTCTAGTTTTGGCAAAACTGGTGGTTTCACCAATGACCGTGTCCACGAGACACCCCGACGGTACCTTACACGCCTCAAGAATAAAACTGCAGCCCCCGTCCAAAAAAGAAAAAAACCGCGCAATTTTTTGTGCCTCCGGCACTGGCGGCCACACCGACGACATCGACCACACCCACTTTGACTACGGCTACTTCACAATCGGCTACTTCAACATCGACATCAAGAACAACGTCTACAGCAAACCAAGAACTCCAGTTAACAGCGTCGTAACTTGCGTCCACGACACTCCCGCTGTGACTGCGGGAGGGAAGAGAGGAGAAACCATCAGAGACGCAGTTGATAATGACGAAGAGGAGAAGACGACGAAAGCGTAGGACTTCAACTCCTGTCGCAGTCTGTTTCACTCCCGTTACGACTGAGGGGGAATGTTAGAATATGAATATGTGTACAACTAGAGATAAGAGATATGTATAGACTAGGAATTAGAGTCCGTCTTGTATTTCAAGTCATAGGTATCTTAGCCCCCAAGTTTGTACCACTATATATACCCCATCAGGCCATAGCAATAGAACAACAAAAGATTAGGGATCTATATTTTCTACACACCTCACAAGTCTACACATTGACTCCGCACAGTCAAAGTCTTATACATTTCCTATCATTTTATCACACTTGGTCATTTAAACAAACAAATATAACATATAATTGGTAGCAATGAATCAAACGCATCATATTATATGAAAAGAAAATTGGCATGCCGGAATACAACCCAAAACAATCGACCACATAATTTTGGCCACCTCAGCCATTTTTTCGGCATAGTTCAACGCCGACAAACAACATGCTAAAATGACCGAAATGAGAGTTTCCTGATATTTGAGAGAAACTGATATATCAGAGAAAGATGCTGGACCGTGGACCGCATGAGCCGTAGAGGTCTCCCCTCCTAGCCGAGTGTCCATTCTGTGACCAACAAGATGAGCATATTAACCACCTGCTTCTTGGTTGTGTGTTCGTCCGAGAAGTCTGGTCGTCTGCTAGCGACACTGGGGCTCCTTGGCAGCCCCACCCACTCCGGACACGACCTAAGTGGCCGGCTAACGAGACCGTGTTCTGAGCGAGACATGTGGACCCTCATTTGCTGGTTCTTATGAAGCCACCGCAATGACATACTGTTCGAAGGGGCTTGTCCTTCCACAATGGTGCTTAGCTCCCGCATTGCGGAACAAGCGGAGAATTGGTGTTTGGCCAACCTTCCACGGTAGACTCGCACTAGTGGATAAGTGGAGATGCCGCAGGTAATTTCTTTGTTTTTTTTTGGGTGTAAGCAAGGCCCATGCGTCAAGCCGCATGGAGTTATACTCGGCCGCTTAGCTGCTTATTTTATGAATTTGATACACCTTTACATGGTGGATCCTTGAAAGAGAGAGTGATATTTCAGAACAAAGGGCCATACTTATCTGATTTTCTTAAAAGCGTCACAATAAGCTGAAATTTGATTAAGGGCCATTTAGTAAAGAGATGGGATTGGGATTGGGATGACCCACTGGCATGACGTGCAGTGTCAAGAGTCCAGACGCAACATCTTCTTGCCTGTCACTCAGCTCCTTGCTGACTCCTCAGTCTTAACGCCTCTCCCGTCTGTACAAGCTTCTTCAAGCACTCTCTCCGCTGCCCAGGCCTACATGCCGGTGGAAGTCGACGCGGTGTGCTGATCCGTACCGCTTTCTCTGCGGCGGCGCCAAGGATGCTGGCGTCTAGGGTGTGGTCTAGGTCCGCTTCGCCGTCCTCGCCCGCTTCCCCGCAGGCCTTGACCTCCGCAGCGGCGGCGGCGGCGGCGGCGAGGTCCCTTCTGCTGAGGTCCGGGATGCAGCTCCCTCAGATATCGCAGGCTCCTCCAGGTCTCGCGGAGCGGCCCTGCGCCGGTCTACCTGACACTGGGGCTGGCATGGCCGGTGCTCCGCCTCCGCCGTGCTCTTCTTCGGGCGATTTCCGGTGAGCGTCGTCTGGTGTTCATACAATTGAAAAATCCCCCCGCACGTGCGTGCAAATATGTTCACATATCCATCGGGTGTAATATATAACTTCAACGTGACATTCTGGATAATGTAATTGGTGTTAGAACCGTCTGATTTACTTTATTTTTGTAGATTAATCCCCCTAATTTCATAATTACTTATTAGGGTTAAAATTCTATGTTTATGATAGGGAAGAATATGTGTGCAGAAGACCAGCAAATCAAAGACATTCAGTGCCTAATCGAGGCAAGTCTTTCAGAGGGAACCACAATGTTCCTTACGGAAGTTATCTTTCACAGAACCAGCACAACCACCGATGTTTTTCGTCGTCTTCCGACCAAGAGAGGATAGGAGTTGGAAACAGGGTGCGTAATTGTATATGTATCCTTATGATATTAGCTGTTGTCTTGCCATTCTGGTTAACTTCTGAGATATATATTTTTAATGTATGTTGGTGCGCTTGTGTGAATCAATTTGGTTTATTTATCCCACGAACTGGAATCATCGTTGCAAAAATAAAGTAATACCAAAGTTTCCCTTCACTTTAACTTTAGCGAACATCCTTTTCTTTCCAGATGATACATGATCTGCCGAGGTTTGTGAAAATTGTAGAAGTTGGGCCACGAGATGGACTGCAAAACGAAAAAAATACAGTGCCAACACCTGTAAAGATCGAGCTCATAAAGAGATTGGCAACCTCTGGATTATCAGTTGTTGAAGCGACAAGTTTTGTCTCCCCAAAATGGGTGCCACAGGTATTTTTTAAATGTTTTTATCATATGAAGGTAACTAAGATACCAGTTCAATACTTCTGCATTTATGACACAAGTTGATAATTCCGAAGTTTACCCAGTTGTCGTTTCTTCCATATCTATATGATCCATACAATCTGGAATAAATGACTGTACCATCTATTCATTTATAAAATAAACTTGCTGCTACTTACGTTTTTATAAGTGAAACCTGGTGGTTACATTTGTAGACTGCAATTTCCCGGAACAACAGTAGTTTCTAGGCCCGTTGGTCGCTAGAATGATTCTCTGGTGTCCTTATGGCACAACACTATAGCTTTTAGCATCAGCACAAATTGTGTTATGTTGTCTAAAACCATGGGGAATCTACACATTCTGAGCAGTCCATTGCATAGCATTTTTGGAAGGTCAATGGAAGTGGGAACATTACCTTACTCCAAGATTTTAGTTTCACCACCATGGAACATTTTTTGTTTTAAAACCCTCACAATTTTTCCACAAGTATAGAGAAATTCAAGTAAACAAATACGGTAGAGAACCATAAGTTCATAAACAATTGTGAAGCTCTTTACAAACAATTGTGAAGCTCTTTACACAACAAGAGTAGAAATAGATGACCCTTGTTGATAATATACAAGATCGGAACATACTCTCTAGCATATATGAGCCTTCACATGAATATGTATCAAATCTATCAATAGTCTAACACACTTGGCCGTTTTTTACATACAAAGGCTAATTTAGCTGGACATAGAGCCTATCAAAGATTTAATGTCACTAGCAATATTCTTGGCATCCGCGGCAATACCAGCCAATCCTCTCCTCGCCAGACCAGCACAATATAGTCTATTTTCACCTTTCCAATGATTTGGATATTCATTAGTAGGCAGTCCATTGTCATTTAACATGCTCTCACCATTCTGCACTCAAAAATACCACATAACTTGGTTAGAAGATCTAATAATGTTCCTTAAAAAAGAATCTGACTTGGGCGAAAAATCAATTGTCATACCTTGAGCCACACATTTGCTGTGCTCTTATAACCAGTTGCAAACACGATTGCGTCAAATGAGATTTCATCCCCGCTTTGAAATTTAACTGTATTGCTCATGATCTTACTAATGCTTCCTTGAACCTACAAGAGGTAAACAAAACGTTAATAAAATAGCATAGGAAATTAATATGTGGTATAAGGGTTATATCATGTCCGAGAATATACTTACTTGGATGATGCCTTTTTTTATTAACCCAACAGTGCCAACATCAATGACAGCAGATCGGCCGGTTTTTGACTTGAGTACCATTGGGCCCATTTTTGGCATTGTGATGCCATGACTTGATAGGTCTCCAAATATGAATTTTGCTCCCATAACAAGGAGGTTATCCACTAGATTCAGTGGAAGATGTTGGGCTAGTGTCATCCCCAACCGGATTAGTTCCTTTGTCATCACATGAATCTGCAGCCAAATGATGGGTCACTCATCTTTCCAACATGCAAGATAAAGCAAAATAATGTTCTGATGGTAATAATACTAAGGAATTGTATTCCTATTACAAATAAAATTATATAGTGGACATACCGGGCTTCGTATAACAATCGAAGTATTGGCACCATGGGTTGCAAGGTCGTAAGAAATTTCCATCCCGGAGTTGCCAGATCCAATGACCAACACACTCTTACCAGAGAAGCTCTTGCCTGACTTGTATCTTGATGAGTGGATGACCTCACCCGGAAAACTGTGAAGTCCAGGGATCACCGGAATATTCTCCGCACTATTCTCACCACTTGCCACAACAAGGAACTTTGCAATGAAATTTATCGTCGTGTACTCTGCCATGTCGCGAGCCACGATGGACCAACACTTCTTATCATTGTCATATGTGGACGACTCCACGCTGATGCGATACTTGGGTTGAATATTGAAACGCACAATATAGTCATCCAAGTACTTGACAAAGAGAGCTTTTGGTATGTATGTTGGTGCATCTGCTGGGTATGACATGTGCGGTAATTCACAAAACTCCTTTGCAAGATGTAGCTTCAAGCGATCGTATGCGCGGTTTCTCCAAAGTGACGCACTGCAGTCCTCGCGCTCGACGATGACATAGGGAATGGAGAATTGGGTAAGGCACGCTGCCGTTGCGAGGCCTGCTGGACCAGCACCAACAATCAACACGGCGACATTCTCCATTGCTAAGACAAGATTTGGCAAAGTTGTGGGATCTTGGTGCGGTGGTAGGCTAGGAGATTTAGAATAGGAAAAGGTGTTTGTTCGGTGGGTGCCGACTGGATGAATCTTTGGATGAGATAGTCGCATAGGAGGCATATATATATGCCTGTAGGTTGAATGTATCGATTATGTTTTGTGATTGGTTTCAGATTAAGGGGAGGAGAAAAAGGAAATGATCAATTGGCGGGTATATCCTACTCTATCCAGTTCCCCTAGAAATTGGAATATTATAAATGTCGTAGTTGGTGTGAAAGTATGTCCTGATACATAATAGGTAGGAAATGCAATTTGGACCGTTTACATTCTTTTGGTAACTTACCAGCCATATGGTTATCGTTTATATCCTTTCCTATCGCCATTAATGAAAATTCTTATAGGAAAAGGATATGAACAAAGTATATATTATCCACATGTTTCTTACCTTTTCTCAACTTGGTAGGATTAGACCGAGTCAATGTTTCTCAACATTTTGACTCAAAAAAAGTTTACCAACATGCTTGGATAAGCGCATCTTCACTTGCTAGCATTCCAGCATTAGACTAAGCAGACCACAACGTTCCTAACGTCGTGACCGTGCGAAGGGACTATTCCACCACGCTACAATCTGCACACTACTTGGTTGAACTCCGTTGCAGCTTATTCTCGTTTTCGCTTTTATTTGATGGATGATCACTGCCTCACCAGCCAGAGGAAACATGTGTACTGAAGTGTCTTGTGCGCAGGGTAGTAGCAACATCAGAATTTTGTATTACAATAAAACAACGAGTATACTATTGTACATGCAATTTGCATTTTGAAAAACATGACACAGCATGAGAAACTGTGGTTATTGATGAGGAAGAGATTAGACCTTTATGAAATGCATAGAATGCATCCGGAAATAGGAAAAAATGAAAACAAATACTAGCAAGGGGTTATTGGGTATGACCATACTTTTCGAACATGTGGGCAGTAAATCTGAAATTTGCAGGTAAAGATTTGAAAATTAACTCGAACATTTGAAAAACTGCAGCATAGTATCGATTCAGACTATAATTCATATGTTTTTGCGAATGATTCTTTTATTTTGTGAGTGAAATGTGTAACTCAGATACAATTTGAATCAAAAGATTGTTACAATGTTTAAAGAATAGTATAAAGAGTTGTTACAAGTAAATGACGTATTACAAGTGTACAAGATTATAGCCATGCTTTACTATTTCGAATGACCAGAATGTAAAAGGAAACAACAACAATAACAATATCAATAACAATAACAATAACAATAACAAAGCCTTTTATTCCCTAACAAGTTGGGGTAGGCTAGAGTTGAAACCCCATAAGATCTCGAAGACAAGTCATGGTTCTCGAACATGGATACCTAACTTCCACGCAGCCCTGTCCATGGCTAGTTCTTTGGAGATATTCCAATCCTTCAGATCTCTCTTAACGGATTCCTCCCATGTCAAGTTTGGCCTACCACGACCCTTTTCTTTAGCTGTAGCGAACATCCTTTTCTTTCCAGATGATACATGATCTGCCGAGGTTTGTGAAAATTGTAGAAGTTGGGCCACGGGATGGACTGCAAAACGAAAAAAATACAGTGTCAACACCTGTAAAGATCGAGCTCATAGACAGATTGGCAACCTCTGGATTATCAGTTGTTGAAGCGACAAGTTTTGTCTCCCCAAATGGGTGCCACAGGTATTTTTTTAATGTTTTTATCATATGTAGGTAACTAAGATACCAGTTCAATACTTCTGCATTTATGACACAAGTTGATAATTCCGAAGTTTACCCAGTTGTCGTTTCTTCCATATCTATATGATCCATACAATCTGGAATAAATGACTGTACCATCTATTCATTTATAAAATAAACTTGCTGCTACTTACGTTTTTATAAGTGAAACCTGGTGGTTACATTTGTAGACTGCAATTTCCCGGAACAACAGTAGTTTCTAGGCCCGTTGGTCGCTAGAATGATTCTCTGGTGTCCTTATGGCACAACACTATAGCTTTTAGCATCAGCACAAATTGTGTTATGTTGTCCAAAACCATGGGGAATCTACACATTCTGAGCAGTCCATTGCATAGCATTTTTGGAAGGTCAATGGAAGTGGGAACATTACCTTACTCCAAGATTTTAGTTTCACCACCATGGAACATTTTTTGTTTTAAAACCCTCACAATTTTTCCACAAGTATAGAGAAATTCAAGTAAACAAATACGGTAGAGAACCATAAGTTCATAAACAATTGTGAAGCTCTTTACAAACAATTGTGAAGCTCTTTACACAACAAGAGTAGAAATAGATGACCCTTGTTGATAATATACAAGATCGGAACATACTCTCTAGCATATATGAGCCTTCACATGAATATGTATCAAATCTATCAATAGTCTAACACACTTGGCCGTTTTTTACATACAAAGGCTAATTTAGCTGGACATAGAGCCTATCAAAGATTTAATGTCACTAGCAATATTCTTGGCATCCGCGGCAATACCAGCCAATCCTCTCCTCGCCAGACCAGCACAATATAGCCTATTTTCACCTTTCCAATGATTTGGATATTCATTAGTAGGCAGTCCATTGTCATTTAACATGCTCTCACCATTCTGCACTAAAAAATACCACATAACTTGGTTAGAAGATCTAATAATGTTCCTTAAAAAAGAATCTGACTTGGGCGAAAAATCAATTGTCATACCTTGAGCCACACATTTGCTGTGCTCTTATAACCAGTTGCAAACACGATTGCGTCAAATGAGATTTCATCCCCGCTTTGAAATTTAACTGTATTGCTCATGATCTTACTAATGCTTCCTTGAACCTACAAGAGGTAAACAAAACGTTAATAAAATAGCATAGGAAATTAATATGTGGTATAAGGGTTATATCATGTCCGAGAATATACTTACTTGGATGATGCCTTTTTTTATTAACCCAACAGTGCCAACATCAATGACGGCAGATCGGCCGGTTTTTGACTTGAGTACCATTGGGCCCATTTTTGGCATTGTGATGCCATGACTTGATAGGTCTCCAAATATGAATTTTGCTCCCATAACAAGGAGGTTATCCACTAGATTCAGTGGAAGATGTTGGGCTAGTGTCATCCCCAACCGGATTAGTTCCTTTGTCATCACATGAATCTGCAGCCAAATGATGGGTCACTCATCTTTCCAACATGCAAGATAAAGCAAAATAATGTTCTGATGGTAATAATACTAAGGAATTGTATTCCTATTACAAATAAAATTATATAGTGGACATACCGGGCTTCGTATAACAATCGAAGTATTGGCACCATGGGTTGCAAGGTCGTAAGAAATTTCCATCCCGGAGTTGCCAGATCCAATGACCAACACACTCTTACCAGAGAAGCTCTTGCCTGACTTGTATCTTGATGAGTGGATGACCTCACCCGGAAAACTGTGAAGTCCAGGGATCACCGGAATATTCTCCGCACTATTCTCACCACTTGCCACAACAAGGAACTTTGCAATGAAATTTATCGTCATGTACTCTGCCATGTCGCGAGCCACGATGGACCAACACTTCTTATCATTGTCATATGTGGACGACTCCACGCTGATGCGATACTTGGGTTGAATATTGAAACGCACAATATAGTCATCCAAGTACTTGACAAAGAGAGCTTTTGGTATGTATGTTGGTGCATCTGCTGGGTATGACATGTGCGGTAATTCACAAAACTCCTTTGCAAGATGTAGCTTCAAGCGATCGTATGCGCGGTTTCTCCAAAGTGACACACTGCAGTCCTCGCGCTCGACGATGACATAGGGAATGGAGAATTGGGTAAGGCACGCTGCCGTTGCGAGGCCTGCTGGACCAGCACCAACAATCAACACGGCGACATTCTCCATTGCTAAGACAAGATTTGGCAAAGTTGTGGGATCTTGGTGCGGTGGTAGGCTAGGAGATTTAGAATAGGAAAAGGTGTTTGTTCGGTGGGTGCCGACTGGATGAATCTTTGGATGAGATAGTCGCATAGGAGGCATATATATATGCCTGTAGGTTGAATGTATCGATTATGTTTTGTGATTGGTTTCAGATTAAGGGGAGGAGAAAAAGGAAATGATCAATTGGCGGGTATATCCTACTCTATCCAGTTCCCCTAGAAATTGGAATATTATAAATGTCGTAGTTGGTGTGTAAGTATGTCCTGATACATAATAGGTAGGAAATGCAATTTGGACCGTTTACATTCTTTTGGAAACTTACCAGCCATATGGTTAGCGTTTATTTCCTTTCCTATCGCCATTAATGAAAATTCTTATAGGAAAAGGATATGAACAAAGTATATATTATCCACGTGGTTCTTACCTTTTCTGAACTTGGTAGGATTAGACCGAGTCAATGTTTCTCAACATGCTTGGATAAGCGCATCTTCACTTGCTAGCATTCTAGCATTAGACTAAGCAGACCACAACGTTCCTTACGTCGTGACTGTGCGAATGGACTATTCACCACGTTACAATCTACACACTACTTGGTTGAACTCCGTTGCAGCTTATTCTCGTTTTCGCTTTTATTTGATGGATGATCACTGCCTCACCAGCCAGAGGAAACATGTATTCTCAAGTGTCTTGTGTGCAGGGTAGTAGCAACATCAGAATTTTGTATTACGATAAAACAACGAGTATACTATTGTACATGCAATTTGCATTTTGAAAAACATGATGCAGCATGAGAAACTGTGGTTATTGATGAGAAAGAGATTAGAGCTTTGTGTAATGCATATAATGCATCCGGAAATAGGAAAAATGAAAACAAAGTTATTAGCAAGGGGTTATTGGGTATGACCATACTTTTCGAACATGTGGGCAGTAAATCATGAAATTTGCAGGTAAAATTTTGAAAATTAACTCGAACTTTTGAAAAACTGCAGCATAGTATCGATTCAAACTATACTTCATATGTTTTTGGGAATGATTCTTGTATTTTGTGAGTGAAATGTGTAACTCAATACAATTTGAATCAAAAGATTGTTGCAAAGTTTAAAGAATATTACAAAGAGTTGTTACAAGTAAATGACGTATTACAAGTGTACAAGATTATAGCCGTGCTTTACTATTACAAATGACCAGAATACAAAATTTAATTAAGCAAATAGAAGGAATAATAGAAACAAGGAGATCATCTGTTCTTAATCATATGAGAGAGCAGAGATAAAATTTTGAGACTACAGGGTTAACCAAGTCACTGTGCAAAACACATACACTGGTCACATAATCAAGCAACGGAAAGCACCAAGAACAGTACATAAACCAGTGGTGTATCTTCATGTGTTTATGCCATTTGCAAACACAGTTAAGCTACCCGTAAGCAACGAATAACACACCACATATACAATACAAGAACATGTTACAAGAAAAATAGATATTTTCTTATCTTCTAAATGACTGAGATAGTAAGCATGCACAACTAAACCATCTTAGAGCAATGACCACAAGCAGAACCAGGATAATCCAAGCCAAATATGGCTAATGTGACTAAACAATATAAATTAAACCCTGGAAGTTTAGAAGTAAATATGTAAATTAGCAAAACCAATAGGTTGCAATTAATCATGTTGTAGCTTAACCAGTTCTCTGCTGTCGAGTTTACGCCTGGCTGGTGGTTCAACGCCGCTGCTTAACTGCTAACGCTCTTGCGCCAACGGGGTAGCCACACAGCGAGCTATGCCTACTATGTTCCTCTCACCCCGGGACGGCTGTCCACCTGCTTGCTACATGCCCCATGGCAATTCAGCTCTGGTGTGTTGTTCTTTGATGCATCCAAAATATGCATCTTTATCTATGTTTAGAACGTATATTTGTCATGAAAAAGGCAATATATCACTCTGTACCTGCCACTAACCACTAATGTGTAGAGATCGTTAGCCTGGGAACCTGCAGAACCCAACATTGGATGTGCCCATTGTTTAAAATGTTGGAGTGGAGTGTTGGATGGACCATGAGTGGCATTCTTCGACTGGGGTGAAGTCGTAACAAGGTAGCTGTAGTGGCTCTGAAGAACCTCTTGATCTTTTTCTTCGTAGCTTGAGAACAAAAGTTTCCTCCTACTTTGAGGCCTTGTTTACTCGGGGTGTATTTTCATCACCAAGTGGATTGGGGGTGCGAGGGGATTTGGTGAAATTTGCTTTCACCCAATCCCCACAAATACTCTTCCCCCACAATACACTAGCATGGTGTAGAGTTTTTGATTTAGGAAAAAATGAGATGGTTGGTGGGGGATACTTAGGGATTATCCCTTTCAAAACCGGATGAGTAAACAGACTTAGGGATTTTTCGGGATTCGAGATAATCCTCTCCAATCCCCTAAAATACACCCCCAGTACACTACAAGTAAACAACTCCTGAATGAATAATAATTGTTCTGATGCAAAGGTTGCATTTCTCCAATTTGGCCCTCTCTGTATATATGTCGCAGTGTTATCTGGGTGAGGTTGAGTGTCTGACATGGTGAAGAAGATAGAGCTAATATGGTGCACAAGATCGTAATTTTGTACCTGGGAATAAGTATAGATTAGAACTGTCATGACCTTTGAAAATGCATTTAACTGCACATAATGGATCAGCCAATCTGAAACATGTCCAGTGCCATAAATAACATTTTTTTAAACTATTGGCGGGAAGGATATTTTTGTTGTTGAAACAAGGACAATAAGCTGTCTGTATCTGGATATCATCATGCTAGATTAAAGTCACCATCCTTTTTTCCAGCAGGAGTACTTCGTAACAATGAAGCAAGGAAACGAAACGTATACAGGAGGGCCTAATACTATGATATGTGCCTTAAATTCCAAATAAGTAGCATTCTGTCTAACTACAAAATTCTCATCTCAAAGAAATAAAAATAATCACTGTTTGTGAAACTGCCTGCATAATCTTGTGGTCTGAAGTTTACGTGGTCTGCATGCTTCTTAAGTTATGCTACCTGACCACAGTGGCGGTGCTAGACCTATGACCATGTGATGGCAATCTCTTCACCTAACTGTCAGTTGACATCACAATCCTATGTGTAGCACCGCAGCTGCCTGACCATCTATTTTTCGTTCTGCATGTCCACGTGATCACTGGTATGGGGCTATGGGCCATAATTTACAAGAACATTCTATAGTATTAATAAGAGGAGGAAGGGTTAAGGATTTACCTGGTGTGAGATATCTGGCAGTCATGTATTTGACATCCGATTGCTGAATGAGATGACAATAATATTGTAGCTAGCTGATGCAAAGGACGTTATGGAAGTGGTTCGGAATATTACAGGTGTAAATTTTCCTGTATTGACTCCAAACCTTAAGGTAAATCATTTTTCATCAACTGGATTTTATATTTACTGGTTTTGACCCCCTTTAGTACTAATTTGTTCTGTTCATTTATCATCAGGGATTTGAGGCAGCTGTCGCAGCAGGTGCGAAAGAAGTTGCAATATTTGCATCAGCTTCTGAAGCATTTTCAAAGTCAAACATAAACTGTTCAGTTAAAGAGAGCCTTGCCCGCTATAATGATGTTGCTCTTGCAGCGAGCAAGCAAGAAATTCCTGTACGAGGGTGAGTTATTTTATTTTTCTGGCCTTTTAAGGTAGGACCTTTGCACATTCATTTTACTTCTAGCTTGATATATGCATGAACTAAAGAAACTTTCACGAAGGAGCAAAAGTCACCCTCCTCTGCAATGTGCAGTTTAGTCCATTAACTGGGGAAATGTACGTCAGGGTCCATTAACTCGAATAAGTGAATCACATTAGTCCAAAAACCCCAGCCTGGACACAACTTATTCACCATATTCTTGCAGGTTCACATTTTATAGCATTTACCATATTCACCAATGTTTTGATAATTTTTAGAAGCTTTGCGATATATCAACTCGATATAGTTACACCTCAACCCATGATTTGAGATATCTTTAAAGACAAGTGATAGTTTATGTTTTGATGTTCTACTCCCTATGATGTGAGATTAGACTATTAGAGCATATTTGAGAGTGTGATCTAGTGAGAGGAAGAGCTTAGCTTTAGATTGTACTCCCTATGTACCATAATATAAGATGTTATTACATAATATATGGACGTTAGATTTCCATATATGTACAGTTTTCTGGTGCGACATATGTTAATTAAAATTTGAAGCTCTTAATATTGTTTTTCTCTATTATGGAACAATGTAGGTATGTTTCTTGTGTGGTTGGATGCCCAGTAGAAGGATCAGTACCACCTTCAATTGTAGCTTATGTTGCCAAAGAGCTTTATGACATGGGTTGCTACGAGGTTTCACTTGGTGATACAATTGGAGTTGGTACCCCAGGTTATCTTACATCATTAGCTGCCCACATTTTTTTTCTTCAAGTAGGGCATAGATATATTTTGCTACTCTTAGCACTTCCGTTTGCTACATTTTAATAAGCAAAGATATTTCATGACAGTTTGATACCATGGTCCTCGTAGTCATGCTGGAGCCTCGGCATATTTGCATGCTTTTTTTTTGTATTTTCTGCTGATTTTTCTTTCTTGAAATTACCTTGCTTCAACAAGTCCATCAACGGCTAACATAGAAGAAAACTATCCCTAATTCTACAGCAGTGGTACCTGGATAAAATATCATGATTGACCGTCACCAAGTTCAGTAGATCTTAACTCTTCTTTTCATGAAAGATTATGCTTAATAGTGTAGTTTGAGCAGCCTTCCTCTTCTAGATAAACTCACTTTTGCTTTGTAAATATCTATGTTAACATGTATCTTCTTCCATATATGTAGGCACAGTAGTTCCAATGCTTGAGGCAGTTATGTCAGTCGTTCCAGTGGAAAAGCTTGCTGTCCATTTCCACGACACCTACGGCCAGTCTCTTTCGAACATCCTCGTTTCTCTCCAGGTAATCATCTACCGAGATACTGAACAAACAATCAAGCAAAACCAAAATGGCGCCTGGGATCTTATGATCCACCATATGTGATCCACTATGTTCTCTGATCAACCAGATGGGTGTCAGTATTGTGGACTCCTCTGTCGCCGGCCTCGGTGGCTGCCCATATGCGAAGGGCGCGTCGGGGAATGTTGCCACCGAGGACGTTGTGTACATGCTGAACGGGTTGGGGATCAAGACGGGCGTCAATCTGGGCAAGGTAATGGCAGCCGGCGAGTTCATCTGCGAGCATCTGGGGCGCCAGTCTGGGTCCAAGGCAGCGACTGCCTTGAGCAAGGTTACCGTGACCGCCTCAAAACTATGAGGCTGTTAGTTCTTACTTCCTTTGTTTGGGGGATGTTGGTTCTTACTTCTTACTGTCGTTACTCCGTCATTCCATGTGTTAATTCGATACCCTTTCTTGCGGTGTATGTCGGGGCCCGCAGAACATTTTACATGTACATTGTACAATACCAACAACAACAACAACAAACATATGTTAAGAAAAGTACATATAAATGAATAAAGAACATGTGTTATTGCAAAAGTTGTTTTGTGTGTGCTCATCTACCTACAGGCCTTTCGTTCTCTCGGACGTTTGATTCGGCTAAAAAAAATCTCTTGTACACTCCGAATCCTGTTTTTTACCATTATTATTACACTTTATCTTGCTCAAATTACAATAGTACTCCCTCTGTCCACAAATAAGTTTGTCTAGATACATCTTTTTTAGAGACTTGAGACACTTATTTGTGGATGGAGGGAGTATGAGAATTCCGTGGACATTGGAAAAGGGGTCACACGTTGAACACGTGAGGAGTGGGCTGCAGCTGAGCCCCAGAAAACGGACTAGAACACCCGATGCCCTCGCACGAAGAGGAGACCAACAACATCAGGACCCAGGGTGTTGCCACCCACCGCTGAAGCCACGGCAACACCAGTCTGCTCTGTAGTATTTTGTGGTGGCGGCATTGTTTTTATTAATGTTTACATTTTAGGATTTTTCATACAACAACTTTTTTGGATATGTTCTGTCGGCGAAGAACTTCTCAAAATTCCCATCTGCTATCGTTGATATGCCTTTATTAATGCTTCTTGGGTAATCCAAGTAGCTGAATGCAAGGTTCCACTTGTGGACACACTCATAGACCAAGAGGTATCACACAAGTCATATGTTAACAGTTAGTCTGTTACTCCATTTGCTTGAAATCTCATGTTGATATAAATTTGTGTTTCAGTTAATATTTCTCAGACAGGGATTGTTTGCTATAGGCGATATATAAAACAAATCAATCACAGCCACTTGTCAAGGGCACTGAGAAACCAGTGCAAGGTTTGTTTATGTCATCCCTTCTGTAATCTACGCCATCACATTCTTAGAATAAGTACTCCCTCCGTCCATAAATAAGTGTTTTAAGTTTGCTAAAAAAAGAGATTTTACATCATTTTAATTTCTCTTGAATATGTTCCGGACCTCGAAAGCTAGTAATCCTCCAAGTCGACATGGCTGTCCATGCATGAAGATGTTATGAGGCTGACAGAGGATTTGGGCGAGCAATACATCATCGGCTATGGCGCTTCAAGCACCGTGTACAAATATTTACTTCAGAGCAGCAAGACCATTGAAGTCAAGCGGCTCTATAACCATGTCCTTGAATTTGAGACAAAACTAGAGACGGTAGCACCCAGCCACGAACCATCCTTTCTGTCTCCGTGAACTTGAGAGAGAATTAGAGAAGTTGGCACTTGCGAGCAAACGCCAAGAGAAACCTTCCTTTCATGGCTTCTCACTCCCCCATGGAAACCTACTCTTCTTTGATTACATGGAAAATGGTTCCTTGAGGAATCTTCTTCACGGCTAGGACTACTTACATTTTATTAACGTTACTTATTTTCACGCATTTATTTTCCTCATCTATGATCAATTCAAGTCCATCAAAGAACGTGAAACTCTGTCTGGGACATGAGGCTGAAGATTCAATTAAATCAGCTCAATGGTCTAGGCTGACAAACAATATCCTTGTTCCATTTACACTAGCTTGTTACATTAGAAGACATATCAGTAGATCAATACGGCATTCCGTGATGTTTAGTGAGATTAGTGAAGTTCTCCGTTGAGTTGCTATGTACATGATTGAACTCTTGGGAATAATCAAATTATCTGCAGCATTTGCCAAAACAAAACAGCAATAATTGACAAATCAATCGGGCCTGCCAGTCAATGTCAAGTTCGTTTCTTGCTTGAGTAATCTTTGTGTCTTGATGAACTTGCCTGGCGGTAGCACGAGTCCTTTTCCATAGGCCGCTAACAGAAGAGCCTCTGCTCGTCCTGCATCAACGGCAATACATCAGCTGAACTACCTAAGAAAAGAATATCATAATCCACTATTTTAGCGGGCCGCTTAACAAATGGATAAGCTAAAAATGTTAAATATCATATATTTGCATTGTACTTGACATCTTAATTCACGGCATAGCAGAAGCTAATGCGCAAGCTGCACCTTGCAAGCAAGACAGGTAATACCGTAATACACAAACGAAATCATGTGTAACACATGTTTATTCAAGCGGTTATGCCTCCAACTGATCAGCTCAAGCAAGAAAGAAACAAGTTGATCTTGCACATAGATTGTTGTGACAAAATAATACATCTAAATTAGGAACTGAGCACAAAAGTAACTCTGATGTACGGGCAGTTACTGACATACAGCGACTTGCAAAAGCAGTAAGATGTGTACCATGATGTTTCTTCAACTTCAGGGACAGAGCCTTATCCGGGAACAGGATTGTAGCAGCTTGTCTGCTATCATCCTGATAGACAAAAGGATCATATGATACGAATTATATAGTACTAAATTTGAACTTAGGGTTTACATAAACGAATTGATGTTGCTGTTATGTTGGATATATAATTAGTAGAACAACACAAGATCTAGAAAAAAATATTGAGATGATGAGAGGCAAATGTTTCTGGGTAAAACAGATGTAATATTTGTATTATCACTCCAGCAACCAATTGGTTGAACTCAAATTTAATTTTTTACTGTCATTAGCTTGGATCATTGCACCCCCAACAGTGGCAATGTCAACATCTAGATAATGGGTGTACAGAGCCCACTAAAAATCACAGTTTTCTCCTAATTTATTTGTGAATTATACATAGGCACACAAGCTTTTGCCAAACAAATAACGATTCCAGCCATGACCCCTGATCTAATCCTATGACATCTAAAGTCTAAAACCATTCCAACCTAGACGCTTGCACTCTAAACAGTTCAAAATCAATTGAAACGGTTCATTTGTGAATTATATTGAGAAGTGAGTATAAGGATTCCTCCACACAATATTCAGGACTTCCCACCTGATCTCCATTTTTTTCATTTGCGAACTGTATTCTCTCAGTGGCTACTTATTCCATAACCAGGCTTACTCATATTTGTCCTATTTCTATTAACTAGACATTTTAATATAAAACCTTACTGATAATCAAAATGGCACCAGTAGGGCCTCTTTATTCAAAGCATCCTCTGTTTTTTAGTCGAGCGACTAATCGCGACTAGTCGATGACTAGTCGACGAGTCGCTAGGCAAAGTCCGACTCAGAATCTCGACTCGCCTCATCGGTTGAGTCGAGCGACTCAATCGACTAGTCTTGACTAGTTCGACTAGTCGATGTTTTTGAGTCAAACTCGACTCAAAGTTGCCCAGCTCCCCGTGAAAACCCTACCTCCCCGTGATTTCCCCCCGAGCCAAAACACTTTTGGCGGCTCGCTCCCGTGAAAACCTAGCTCCCTTCGCTGGCTGCTGTCGCCCCAAGAACCGGCCGGCCGGCGCCACCGCAAGGCCATGGCACCGATGCCTAGCTCCTGACCTGCTCGTCCCCTGGCTTGTCTCTCCCTCTGCTGGTCCGCTTCTCCCTCCAGAAGCACCTTGCTGCTCCTACAACGGTGGCTGCTGAAAGATCCAGCCGGCCGGCACTTGGCACCGGTGCCTAGCTCCTGACCTGCTCGTCCCCTGGCCTGCCTGTCCCTCTGCCGGTCAGCTTCTCCTTCCGCCGGCTACAATTATACATATAATATGGCAATTTTATAATACCTATTGCTAAACGACTCATGTCGACTAGTCTACCATGAGTCTTGACTAGTCACGACTAGTCAAGAGTCGCTACCCCTAAACGACTCGTCGACTCATCGACTCCCAAACCTTGAAAGCATCAGCTCTAAATTTGTATCAACAAACAGCCAATTTTATCAGTTTGTTTATATATGAATGAGAGGCACATATAACAAGAGTAACAAACCTTAGGCGATTCACTTCGAGTTAGCCCAAAGTAAGCTTTCCATGTTGGTGATGCGACTGGTACAACAGAAAACCCAGATGCCACTAGAGAAGCAATCCACAAGCCATATGAAAAACCTGTACTAAACCATCCCTGCTTACGATTAGATGAAACGAAAAAGTTACTAGCAGAACCAAGATTATTGACTGAGCTTACAGTATACCACAATTTCACATGAAATTTAAACTGTCATATGGTGTGAAATAGATTATGTTTTACTCAAGTTCAAATTACAAACTAAGTTCGACTAGATCCCATTGCTTAGAGTATAATAACTCCATCTTCAACTTGTGTGTGGAACATCTTCAGAAACACATGATCTCAAGACTCCCAGAAAGTTGGTTCCATTACCAGCAGTGTATTAGTATTACACAATGTCGTAAACCAGGATAGTAATAAGTTGCAAGCGAGCAGTGCAATCCTAATATACTCTTATTGCAGGCAGTATCCAAAGGTGCAAGCTCTCTAAGAAGTTGTGCACAAAACAACAGTACGCAATAATCTTGATGCAGATGTTTCTAGTGACTAGCTAAATGCTATTCGAGGGAACACAAGAAGCGTACCAGTTTCCCGTCAGTTGGAAATGGACTTGATTTCTCAATATAGGCCGTAGTTCCTGCAAGATAGCAAAGGCCCCACAGATAATGGTCAGACACCAGCAAGTGTTACTGACCATAACGGCCTTCTGCTCAACACACAAAGGCAACTCAAGGCTTACAGCCTGCACCACGGCACCCCAGATAGATAGGAGTGCACAACACAGGCATGTGCACATACCGGCAGGCGCATCAAGGCCGCGGAGAAGCTGGATGATGGACTTGGTGTCCAGGCGCTTCCGGCTGAACTCCGACACCATTATGCGCACGACCGGGTTATCAAACACCTACATAGTGTGAAAAATGTGGATGTTCTGATTAAGCACACCTGTACATACGAAATGCGAGTTCAGATCCAGCGTAAGTGTCCGGGCCTCACCTGGGAGGAGCCGTCGGGCGAGAGGACAGCGATGGCGCCGCCGGTGTCCGGATCGATCCCAAGCGCCCAGCCGGCGGGGGCGGGGGCAGCGTCGCTGTCGTCGGTCGGGGGTAGGGAGAGGGAGGCGAGCCAGGGGTCCGCAGCGGCCACGTCCGCTAGGAGCTTGGTCCGGGACCTGGAGCGGGACTTGGCGGGCAGCGCCGCGGGCGGACGGGACAAGACGCGGCAGCGGCAGCGGCGAGAGCGGAAGGGCGGGGAGAAGAAGGCGGCGGCAGCGGCGTCCCAGTGCACGGTGGAGCGGCGGAGGGCGGTGGAGCGGAGCGCGTTCATGGGGTAGTCGGCGCAATAAGTGGCTGGCGCGGCGGCGGCGGCGGCGGCGGCCGATGCAGCAGCGGCAGCTGCAGCTGCCATAATTCGAAAAAGCGGAGGCGGAATGGGAGGGGAGGGTTTTGGGCTGTTCCGCTCGGGGGATAAGGCGCCAGCGCACAGAAGCTCTTCTCAAGTTATTTTTTCTTCAGAAAAGTCCTATGGTGCACTGATTAATCTAACCGCTATATTGCTTTCTCTTTGTGCATATGAAGTAGTCCCTCAGATGACTCTCTTTTGTCAAAAAAAAAGTCATCCAATATGAAACAGAGGGAGTAATTATGAACTCAATTTTGACTCTAGTTTTCTATCAACTGATTTAAATGTTCGACTTCGTATCTCACAATTCTAGCAACATTTCATGATTTTGAAAACATCAAGTTGAAATGAAAATTGGTGCATGAAATTAACCAACATACGTCTCTGATCAATTAAAAATATTTCAATACTACAAAAAATCATCCAAAAACACATATCAGCAGCTACCTAGAGGAGTTAATATAAGATTATTATATTTTATTCAAACTAAATTTACCAAATTGAGGAAACACTTGAATCATCTAGAACAAAGAAAGGATAAAGTAAAGATTACACATCACAAAGTTTAAGTTGTTGACACAACTCTTATGTTTTTGTTGGATAGGCTAAGCACATGTGCTTCAAAAGTACCTAGAGTTCACCTTCTTCTTGAGCAAATTCATGAATCTTGGCTCAATCACTGGTGGATCTTGAGGTGATCTTCAACCTTCACAAACTTGTTGAGGTGGATCTATAAGATGGAATCTCTCAATCGACGATTCGAGCTGACTAGGATATGTCAGATCTCTAAGAGTAATAGATCATCTCTGAGAACTTGCATGTGGCAAGATGGTTGTGCCCCCAGCCCACCAGAGTTCAAATCCCAGATTTGACGTTGGTGTTTCTCATTTAGGTGAAATATTCTTCAGTGGGAGGCGACGTTCCCCTCGCTAGCGAGCCGCCTGTGGTAACTTCGTCAATTTCAAGACCTGATCCGCCGACCCAGTCTCTCGGAGGTGCTCATAGGGGTAGGGTGTGCGTGCGTGTGTTGATAGGCGTGAGTGTGTGCGCGTGTATATGAGCGCTTTCGTTGTACTGTGTTTCTCAAACAAACAAAAAAGATCTCTAGGCTCGAATATGTTGAACTAAACTCAATCTCACTCCATAGGTTACCTCTCTTAAGACGAGACTCAAGACAAGAGGGGACTTTTACAAAAAGTGTTTAATAGCTTGTTGAAGTCCTTCTCGTCCTAAGGGCATCTCTAGTCGCCCCCCCCCCAGCGCCCCCAGGAGGCCTTTTAGGCGCCGGCGGAAGCAAAAAACGTCGTTTTTCCACCAGCCCCCCAGAAGCCTAGTTAGCGCCGTTTCGGCAAAAATCAGCGCCGACGCCCCCAGGCGAAACCCAGCCCACTCGGTTCGGCCTGGGTGGGGGGGGGGGGGGGGGGGGGGCGAAATGGTGTGAAACGCGACACGAGAGAAAATGGCGCCAACAGAAACCGCACGTGCTTGTCTTCTCGGCTCCCGCGTCGGTCAAAGGCTGCCGGAATAATGGCGTGGCAGGCGGCCAGTGAGCTCCCCCAGTCAAACGCTGCCAGAGTTAATGGTGTGGCGCGTTCACGCGGCGCACAGTAATGGCCACCGCTCCTTCGCCTGGCCGCGGTGCTATAAACCCCCCCGAGCCTCGCCGCTACTCGTCATTCCTCTCTCGCCGCTTCTGCCTCACACCTCTCTCCACTGACCTAGCCGCCATTGCCTACAATACCGCTAACGCCGCTGCCGCGAACGGCTGGGGCCACCGCCACCTCCACAAGGAGGAGGCCTGGGCGCTCTACAACGCGGGCTACCCATGCCCGCCGGACATGCGCGCCCCCAGCGCCTCTGCCGGGCAGCAGGGTGGTAGCTTAACGCGGGAGGCATCCCCGTGCCCCCTGTTCCCCCCTGTTCCTGCCGGCGAGCAGTTCAGGGCGGCAATCGCCGATGTCCGCGCCAGCCTAACTCCGCACCAGGTTGCCAAACGCCGCTGGAGGGCAGAAGGAAACGACGACTTCTGGTCGGAGCACTTCCGCCGCCGCCACGACGAGGACGTCGCCGACCGTGGCAACAACGGCCCAGTGGAGGGCCGCTGCAACTCCACCGGGCGCAAGCGGTGGTGCGGCGGCAAGCACCGCACCCTGCCGTGGGTGCTCGACTACATCGAGCGCGGCAACGAGCCCCGGCTGACGATGACGCTGTGTAACATCCCAGGTTTTAGAGTCCAGAAATAGAGTAGACACAGGAGTGTGCATTGCATTCATGCATCAGAAAATCCGAATAATTTTCACGCATTTAATTTTCAAAACACTATTTGATTGAAGTTTCACTTAAGTTGGTGAAATTGAAGTAGATCATCAACTTGAGCGCTACAAACTTTGAGATGATCTTGACTTAAACCTTATTTTGGGGTTAGAGATATATACGAGAGAATGTAACACCAAGTGAACATAACAGCCATACACCAAAACATTACTTAGGAGTTAATGATCAACCTCTAGTGGTTATTAGTTGTTCTCTGAGCATCTATTCTCATCAATGGTGCTAGACATACTTCCAGCACATGGAATTCATGACAGTCTTGAAGACCAAGATGAATTACCTAAATCTTAACCTAGATCTTCTTCCTTGATCTAGACGTCTTATTTTCTTGTCTCCTAATCTTTCTCAGAGTCATCAATAAGAGAAGCTGCTAAGAAGGAGGTAAAGCAACAAGAAGACTTAGAGAAGCATTCCTTAGATGGGCATATAAGGGTTATGTCAATCGATCATGAAGAATTGGAAACTCTTTTATCATCAACCATCTTTATTTCTTAGGAAATGTATGTCATTACAAGGTTAGTGTATATAAAAGTAGGTTGATAACAAGCTTTGCAACCTTGTTGACAACTCATTTTTGTATGCACAAACAATGAAGTGCCATATACACATGAATAGAAGGATAGATAATCCAGTACATCAAATTTCTCAGCCAATTGACCATCCATAAGGTCATTTGATGTCATAAAATACATATACATTCATTTGAATTGTTCTCACCACAAGGGTGAGGCAAGTGATGTTGGAACATCAAGTTAGGAAAATAAGAACTTGTCCTGGATATCTACTTCTTGTGTAGAAGGATCAATACCAAACTAAAGCCACATATGGATTATGGTGTTTCTCCAAGGGCAATCATAACCCAAAGGGAAAGTAATGCCAAATCGTAAGTCCATATGATCAATATTCATATCTAGACATCACATGAGTTATTCTTCAAGATTAGGTGAATGAAGAATGCATATGAGAGAGGATCCACAAGTTCATCGATAGGTAATGATCTATTGATGGAATCAAGAATTCATTCTCAATAAAAGTTATGAACTTGGACATATGGATTATTGAGTCACCTGGAAGCATCAGTTGGTATATGCTCAAGGAACTCAAAATTATACAAGCCATTCAAATTGCGTAGGTGGATAAATAAAACCTATCTATATACTAGAGTAACCCTCAAAATATTATACCGTTTGAAGATATCAAAACACCATAGATAATTAGGACATGGAAAAATATGTCCATCTGATAAAATGCACCATCGAAATTAACTAAATGAAAGACATGAATTGTAATACAAGAAATATAGCAAATGGTCCAAATTCACTTTAAGAGATAAAATAATTCAAAACACACCAAATATTCAAATTATATCTTGGAATAAACTTATACAAGTGGAAATAAACCTTTTATTTCAACCACAACCTTTCCAGGACCTCTTTGCAAGTATCAGAATCTAAAACAGACCCAAAGCAGAAGCCAGGGGCCTGTTTAAAACGTTCTCGGTAGTTTCTAGCATATCTTGGGTCACACCAAGTCGAGCTTTCAGTCTGATAAAATCTATGTCTAATACATACAGAATGTCGAACATCATTTTCTATCACTGAAAATCCCAAGATAAAATTAAATTTTTACCTAGTCATACAAGCAAGAACAATCTTCTTCGCTTGTTCTATTCTGAAACACTTCAGAATCTTAACTTAGAAAATATTCCGACCTAATGTTATTAAGCCCCTTACGATCTATACAATTATAAATCGGATGCCTAATACTCCTAACTTCATTCATAGAAGATTTAATCACTTAAATAATCTTTTACACTCTATTAGAGGATCTGTATCATTCAATATGTCGTTACATACAAAATCACAAATGACACCTAGCTCCCACTCAAATATGCCTTCCGCATATAAGATCAAGGAAAGCTACTTAGCTCCCACTCAAATATGCCTTCCGCATATAAGATCAAGAAAAGCTACTTTGCTCCTACTCACTTCTTTGCAAATGTAGGTTTCTTCAAATATTTTGGACAACTCCAAAATCCTTTGATCACATTATCAAAGTGAAGATTGCAGCTCCGATATGCTTGCTTCAGCCCATGAATGAACAACTGAAGTTTGCATACATGTTTAGCATCCTCGGGATTACAAACCATTATTGTACTGATTACAACTCTTTCTTAATGACACTATTAAGAAACATGGTTTCCTTATCCATCTATCAATTTCTCATTCGAAATTATAATAATTGCTAAACGATCTAGAATAGATTTAGCCTTCGCCACTTGAGACAAAATCTCGTTGTGGTCAACTTTTGAATCTGTCGGAATTGTTTCACTATAAATCTATCCTTATCAGTGTCTACTCTCTCATAAAATTCGATATTCTATTAACAGCCTAGATGCCATCAAGAAGATCTCTCAAGTCATTACCTGGTAATCGTATATGGATTTTATCTCGGATCATATATGCCTCATAGCCATTTCTCGGACTTAGGTCCACCATCTCTTCTTCGTAGTTCGTAGGTCTGTCATATTCCATTGATATGACCTTCATAACAAGATTATCGTAACACACAGTGTGGAACACAACCTCGGACGCCTACGTTCTTAGTATGAGCTCAAAGCATCATGATCTTGTATCATCAGCTTTTTCAAGCTGTGGAGCATAACACCGAAAACACTTTCGGTTGCGCCACTCTGATGTCTGGAGAGAAAGTTCATCAACTTCGTCTTGCTCTACTTTCTTTCTCACTTATACCCCTGGACAAGAAACTATTTCTTTCGCAAGATATATCCCGGCAACGATTTTGCCTATGTCGTGAGAAATGTACCCAACTAACTCTTTAGGCACGGTACACTACAAAGATTAATCCATTTTAGGTTTGATCACATCGACACACTAAATTGCTGAAACGACAATCTAGGCTAAAAGCCATGCCATCACTCAAATGATATTGTCTCCATGGATTTAAATGGTTTCCCTATTATCTAAGGTGAGTGTTGCATTTCTACCATATGACTCTAATGATCACAATAATTCGATACGAGATTTATTTACCACACACTATCCGATAGGGTGCAATTACGACGTCCTAACATACCATAACACTATGGTGTTCCATGTGACGTAATTTGTGGAACTCTTCTCACAAGTCTTCCAAGGATGTGCCAACATTATAACTCAAATATTTATTTCCTCGATCTATATCGCAGGAATATGATTTTCTTGTTAAATTTATTTCCTACTTTATTTTGAACTTGTTTGATCGAATCAAAGTTTCCAGACTACCATTCCCTGAGTGGATATCCATATATCTACTCGGAATATTCATGAAGTCTATGAAATAAAGACTTGCACTACACGTTAAAGTACTTCATTGATTCACATACACCCACATGCACGATTCTCAACAAGTAATACTCAAAACGTTCAGTGAAGTTCATGAAATAAAGGTCTTCACTACCCGTCAATTACTTCATTGAACCACATACATCTATATGCATGACTATCAATAAGTTATATGCCTGTTTTCCGAAAACGGTGTCTTAGTTATTTTGCAAGTGTCAAAAGATCAAATCTAAGGAATTGTAGATCCATCCGGTATGGAGCTAATTCATTGACTATAACATTGACATGAATTAAACGGTAGTGCCACACATATGTGGTGTCTTTATTAAGTTTGTATCATTTGGCATTAATATTATGAATGTGTGAGCTTCTACCATCTAAATTTAAATCGGCATATGATCATTACTTCAAAAATATAGGACAACGAATTTGTCACTAACATATATGAACAAGTGTCTCGCTAGAGGAGATACACTTATAACGATCATACTAACATGCGATCATAAAGAATTTATTCAAATGATAGATCTAGAGGGAGAGTGTCTATGGCCATCACAACAATTTGTCTGCCATTATCAACACGCAATGTCGCCTCATCCTTTCAAGCTACTCAAGCAGTAAACCTGGTTTTCATAAAACATGACTAGTATCAAAAACTTAGTCACTACTACGAGTACTTGCTTAGCTAAAACATTCATAACATGTATATCATATATACACCATCATCATTGATGACTTCCGGCAATTTGTTTCATCTTCTTGATTCAACGTAATCAAGGACCACGAAGGTGAACGATTCCCCTTGCATGACATAGTATATGACAAAGCATTTACACTTGGCAACGTCGTCTGTCATCTAGTGATCGAGCTGAGTGTAACGCTCCGGGATTTATCCCCTTTTTGATTTGTGAGTTTTCTTTTTTTGCTTCGACATGGCATCGCATCGCATTAATTTAATTTGTTGCATTTAAATTAATTTTCCATAATTAAATTTAAATGCATTTCAAATTAATTAAAAAATGTGTTATTTTCAAATCTTTTAAAAATGTTAAAAATTAGTTTATGAAATTGTCTATTAAAAACTAAAAATATTTTGTAAAGGTTTCGTGTTGAAATTCCTTTTCTATTTTGTTTTAAAAATATAAAACAGAAAAATAAAAACGGGAGAGAAAAATAAAGCCCAAGCCCACCTAAGCCAAACCCTAGGTTTCCCCCCCCCAGAAATTTCTTCCCACCCCCTGGAAATTTTGCAGCCGCCCCCCTCCACTCTTTTCTTTTTCCTTTTTCCAGTTTTGCCCTCCTTTCTTTTCTTTTCCTTTTTTTCTTTTTCCTCCTTTTTTTTTCTCTCTCTCCCTTTTCTCTTCTTCCTCATCCCGCAGCGCACCTTCTTCCTCCCGATCCTCCCGAGCCGAGCTCCCCCGTGCGCTCCCCGGCCACCGCGCGCCGCGCCTCCCCAGCGTGCCGGCCGCGCGCACCGCGCGCCCCGCCGCGCCTCCACCGCCGCGCCCTACGCCCGCCGCCGCCAGCGCGTCGCTCCCGCAGCGCGCCGCGCGCCCCCCCTGCTCCGGCCGTCCCCGCCGCCGGTCGTCGCCCCCTATCCTCTGTCGCCGCGCGCCGCCCACGCTCCTCCCCGGCCGGCCGCGTCCACGCTCCTGCCGCACGCGCCTTCCTCCCGAGCCGCGCGCCCGCGCGCCCGCGTCCCCGGGCCGCCGCCTCCCGTCGCCGCTTTGCTGCGCCGCCTCCTCCCCGCCTCCGGCCGCCGCGCCGCCGCCACCCCCTGCTACACCCCGTCCCGCGCGCCTCCCCGGCCGCCTCACCTCCGGCTGCTCCGCCCGTCCCCGCCGCGACGCCGCGCGCCGCCGCTGCGCGCTCCACCGCCGCCGCCCGCAGCTGCCCGCCTCCGGCCGCCCCACGCACGCGACGCCGCGCCGTCCGCAGGCCCGCCGCCGAGCACGCCGCGTCGCCTGCCGCCGCCTCCGTCCGCGCGCCCCCGCGCGCTGCGTCCTTCTCCGCCGCCTCCTCCGCCGCGCGCCACTCGCTGCCGCGCGCGTCTCCTCCTACCGCATGCACGAGCCGTCGCCGCCACCCCGCATCGGCACTCGCCGCCGCCTCTTCTTCCCGGCCACGTGCACGTCGTCTCCGTCCGGTGGCGTCCCCGCGTCCGCCGCCCGCAAGGTGTCCGGTGAAATGCCCGCAAGACCTCGGCATCACATTTGTTTTTCCGTGTTTGTCCATCCTTCGTGGTGCTGCCCGGTATTCCTTCCAGTGTCCGTTGCCATGCGCCTTCGTGCGTGACTCGACCCATTGTCGTGGCCCCAAAGAACGGATACGACGAGTGCGCCACCGACCCTGAAGCCGGTGCTCCGAACGACGACCACCCGAAAGACTACCCGACCACTTCCACGACACCGACAAACGACGATGCCCCTGTTCCGCGACGACTACTTCCCCGACGGCGACTACTTCATCTACGTTCCGAAGACGTTGGTTCCGAACCCTAGTTCACCCGATCCAACGTGCGAACCCAAACCCTAACCCTATACCTATTTTATTAAATGTCATCTATCTTGTGCATTTCGCATCATTTTTACATGCGTTGCATCTCTTGGGTTTGCGGGTGTAGCAATTCACCTAAATAATAAATATGGAGTGTGTGGGGAAATCACTATATGTATTACCCCATTCCATTTAATTTGACTAGATCATCCTTGCCATGCCTTGCCATCTTAATGGACATTTAATTGTGGGGTAGATAAATAACTTCAA
The DNA here is from genome assembly GCA_026929855.1 of Poa annua. Classification (NCBI taxonomy): domain Eukaryota; kingdom Viridiplantae; phylum Streptophyta; class Magnoliopsida; order Poales; family Poaceae; genus Poa; species Poa annua. The sequence continues at coordinate 25,514,371 of CM049428.1, read as the reverse complement.
CATTAATATTAATTGTCGGAATCCCGGTTCCGCTTAATTTGGATTAAGTGCATCTCGCATTGCATCTTGCCATGCCATGCATCATTCTCATATGATCATGCTGAATCTTTTGCCGTAGTTGTAAAATGCATCTTTTACGCTTTCCAGTGTTTGTTGCTTCTTCGCGGATACGACGTTGAGATGTGTGAGCAACGACAAGATCTGCTTCCATGCGGGATTCCAGGCAAGCAAAGTTTGCTTGTTTACCTATACATTGTCTTTCATTCCCGCCGTTGATCTCTGCTACCCTAGTTATCGATTCTTGAACTGCGATCCCATCACATGTTTATCCTGCATCCCATACAGCTTTATCCCCACAACCTAATACCCGTTGCATGTTTATCTGTTGGCCTTGCGAGTCGTAGCGCATGCTTAGAGTTGTTTGTGCGAGTCGTCTGTTGGTCTTATGTTTCATCTGCTTAGTATGATAGATCTTTCTACCTTAATAAATTGTTGTATTATACTGGGGTATTATAATTAAAAGATAAGGCACCAGGCGGAAGGCCTTGCGAGGTGCTTTGTTCTGCTCAGTGTCGACCTAGGAACTGAGATTTTGTCCTCGGATCCAATTTTGAGCGCACTAACCACTTGTGGGTGGCCCAATGGAGCCCCCCTCGACTTTGAACAGATCTACAGCTTGTCCATGTGCCGCAAGTAGTTCGGGTTTTTCCATTTGCTCATATGCATGTGCATAATGATGATGATGATGATGATGATGAGAGGGTATGTGATACGGGGGGTCATATAGGTGCGGTACGACACGAAGCGGACAGTTCCTACTGTGGTTTGAGCCGCATGGTGGCGTAGTCGCAAACTAATGAGTCCGCAATTGAGAATTCGGCCGGACTCCTGACGCGGGTAACAACTCATATGGGTGGCACTTGGACTTGCTGTAGTGAAGGAATAAGTCGTGTTGAGAAGCCCTGATGCTTGCTTGGGTTGATCATGCGAGTATGGGTACAGTAGTGCACCCCTGCAGGGTATAATCTTATCGATGAGCCGTGTCCACGGTTATGGACGACTTTGGTGATGATGCTGGCTAACAAGATCTAGACAACTTGCACCTAATTAATGTTAATTAATTTGACTACTAATATAGAATCACTTTCACAATAAATTATAATTAAAACTGTTCAATGTGTGAGTTTCCCGAATTGCTTCCTCATATTTGGTTGAGGGGGTTAATTCGAGAATGGGTTATGTTTGGTGTTAGTTGTAGATGTTTACTTTATGCGCTCTCTTATCCCTCTCTGATTAGACGAAAGTTGTAGCGTGTCTCTTTAGGTTGCTAGTGCTGCTGCCGCTAAGTCCACCTACCCCATATTTTGGGAGATGGTGTAGAAAGTAGGCAAGTCGGTTTTGCTTGCCAGGGAGTGCCCTGACCCTCTTTTGGGATGTGCTTTATGTGCAGTTAACAGGTTTGAAGTCCGACGACGTTAGCTTGGGAATCCCTCCGGCTTGGCTGGGCAGGGATATGGCGCCATCGCTTATCTTCAGGACTCTTAGTCCAATTTGCATCTTATCCGTAGCCGGATACTATTTTTGCTTCCGCTGTCATTTGAATCTTTGTATTGTATATTTGTATCTTGACTCGTTCGAGTCGTTGTTGTATTTTATCTTCTGTTGTATTTGTGGATGTATCGGAACTGTTGTAATGTTATCACAATTCCACCCACATAATGCGCATGTTTCGGCGTGCACATTATGTCTGGTGGGCGACCAAAAATCGTTATTATGCGGATTTCGGCGAGAACGCTTAAATCTACATAGTACCGATTTTAGGGCGTCACACTGAGCAAGGCATCTCTTTGTTCATCAAGTATGACCATATGTCGTCAAGTATGACTGCCACGTGCTCCTTCAATGTGTGTATTCTCTTCCATCTTGGTTGAGAAAACAATCAGTCAATGTACTGATAAATTTCATCAACCCAACTTTAGGGGTACCCCGAGTTTAGCGACCATCTCATATGTTCGCGATCTAATAACTCGTACCCACCGTTGGTTCTCTATGGCAGAGATCATAGCATACACTGGACTATGATGATATCATCCGCACAAAACCTGATAATCCAAATTATCTTTTGTTAGCGGAATCTCTGGGTTTATCTCCTAGCGGGTATTGTATCACAAAGAGCTAACGGTTTAAACAAGGAGTATCCTCAAGCTAAAGTATAAAACTATGAAGTTTGGATCCAACCTTTTAAGTTTCTCAATCGCAGGAATGCGCCTAATTTTAAAAGGTGCAATTACAATGGTTAATATCTACAAAGGTTTGAAAAAACTTTGTTCATTATATTTTGAGTTCTAGTATTTTAGAAAATAACTATCCGAACTCCCTCCTGGTCGTTTAAGCGATTGCACGACCCCCATCCATTGCACAACCCCTCATCGTCAGAGTCGGAAACACAACTTCAAGGGTAGACAATTGTCAATCACAATAACTCTGTGACTCATGCTCAACCTTTCGGCCTCCGTGTTCCGAGGCCATATCTGCATATGCTAGGCTCAGCCACAATAACCTCCACGTAACGCTTGTGCAACATGGCTTAGATCCACTGTATGCGAACGACGATATGTCTGACACCCGATCGGCACGGCCTGACTCATAACGTAAAACTTTCTTGGTGGTGCTCGTTGGAGGAAGAACACTAGTGGTATTTTTGAAGGGATCATCTTATATATAACTACCGTCGCGTAACTAATATATACTAATATATATATAATCACACAATATAAGATGCACACAAAACATCAAATGTAATGTGATGTGATATAGTCCATTGCGCCATGGTCTTCTTGGCGCCCGCAGTTCATAAACAATTTAATAAACCTACCTTGACCATATCACATTGCCCCTACAAAATAAAGTTAGACGCTTCTATTTTATCTTTTGCATATTTTACGTGGTTTGGGGTTGTCGTAAATAGAACCGCTTCATACCTACGAACCTTATGACCACAAGAACTATCCAGTAATTGCATGTTTAAGCATCCGCCAGCCACAGAGAGACAGATACCCGCCAGCCACAGATACGGTACAAGCCGTATGTCAGTAGTGGAACAAGTCTCGCGTAAGCGTACGCGTAAAGTTGTTTCGGGCCGCTTCATCAACTCAATACTGCCGGAATCACAAGTACACACTAGAGGGTAGCAAATAACAGGAACGGTGCCTCCATGTAGAACACGGATTCTAACAGCGTACAACTATATCTATGATAGATCGGCTCTGATACCACTGAAGGGGATCGCAGGCAGAAAACAAAAAATTTCCTAGCAACGATATCCTTAAACTAGCCAAGATCTATACTATGCAGATATAGAAGTATGGCGGAGATCGGAATACATACCCTTGTAGACCGAATAGCGGGGATTACGCTCCTGCACAAGCGTTGACGACGAAGACGACGTAGCCGACCTCTAGGTCGCGAAGAACTCGACGCGACGAAGACGATGACCTCGAGGTCGGGTGGAGGAAGTAGACCTCTGAGTACCGCTAGCGCAACACAACGCAACACCTTGCAGGGCGTTATACACATACGGTGGAGACGACGGCCTCCGAAACTCCAGTCCAGGACGAGCAGCGGAAGACTTGGACCGGAACACCAGCAGCGCGGAAGCGGGCTATGGTGGACAGAGAACTCTCACCCTACTCGGCGCAACTCCGACAAAGGGAATCACGAGATCGAGGAGAAATAAAGAATTAATTGGATGAATTAAAAGGCCAGGGGTGCCCCTCTATATAAAGGGGCAAGGAGGCTGCCAACCTTGCCAATCGGGCGGTGTGGGACTATCCCACACTAGCCACGACCCTTGCAAGGTGCGCCGGCCCTAAGTGGGCCCCTTGTGGCCCACCTAGGCCGGCCGAACCAGCCCTCCTCCCTTGGGGGGAAGCTTCCCCCCCTCATGGGCATTCTTTCCACTAGAAGGCTCATTTAGGGAAATCTGCCTTTAAAAATTCGAAAATAAATATATAAAATCATATTTAAACATTAATTATACTAATTAATATCAAACATATTATATATAATTTATTCTAGCTCCGAAAACTATTTCGTCGTTACCCAACCTCCATCGGACCATTCCCGGGATGTTCCCGGTGATATCTTTCCTTTCCGGTTGTCTTGTCGAAACCCCTTAAGTGTGTTACCCTAGTGGTTCGATATAATAACAGACATGATCGAGACTCCTCTCCGATCAATGACTAACTCGTAGGCCTGGACCCCATGAATTAATCCATGTGATATAACGAATGACTTTCATCTATCAAACCTGAACGTCTAGTCTTAAACCTTTTGTCATAGCGATACTTAGCGTGTCCGAGCATCGTTCTTAGATATCTCCATACCTAGCATGATCTCGTTACCGACATCGCTATCTTCTACTCGTCTATGATATTATGTCAGCGGGTGACCTAGTCACATGTTTGCAAACTCATTTGACATAATCTCACCGAGTGGGCCATAGAGTATCTATCCGGCTATACGGACTGACAAATCCCGCTGTTGACCCCTCGTCTCAACTATCCCTTTCCAACACCTAAAGGAATCACCGTTGTTGTCATACTAAATAAGATACGACGTTTGGTGCAATTAAAGTATCTTGCAGGAATAACAATAAGAGTTGGTCTCACGGTCAAAGGCGTAATGACTACGCCCTACAATATGGGTATGTCCATCACATCGTTACACCAACGATATGACTTTCATTGCCGATCGGCGCCATGCCCTATGATCGGAAAACCTCGATCATCAATCGCGCAACGAAACTAGTCTTAGAAGAGGCTACTCGGGACCTGATTGTTTATCTACCACACCTGTATTAATGTTTTCGCTTAATACAGTTATAGCATGGTATAAAACATATAATGAACAATTGGGATATTACCAATAAACTATGTTTATTAAGTGCCTCTAGGGCATATTCCCTTCAATAGGTTCGCCTAGGTTCCCTCTAGCTTGTGCTCGCTCCAATTTGTAGAAAACCTTGCAAAATCGTCGAATTGGTCTTCGGCAGGGAGTGAAGTTCATCGTTGACGTCATGTGATGTCAGCAAATCGATTTTAAATCATTTTCTTGATTTCCTTTTCATATATTAATTCGGAAATTCATACAAACTTTGTAAATTCATAAGTTGTTCATATCAAATCAAAAAAAAATTTATATCCAAATGGTCAGAAAAATAAAATCTAAATAAATCTGTCATTATAATTTGTATTTGAATAAAATGTAAAAATAATAAAATTTGAAATACAAACTACTTAATCTTTTAAATATGAAGCTAATTTGAAATGCTATTTTGTATGCATTTCAAACTTCAATTAAATTGTTTCATATGCACAATTTTAAATTTCAAAATGTAATTTTTATTGCAAGATGAAATATCCTTATTTCAATAATTATTATTTTAAAAATGATATTTTATTTCAATAATTAAATAGTATTATTTTCATAATTCTAAAAAATAAAGTATAAACTTGTAAAGGTTGATCTACTACTATTTGGTACCCATTTCAAATGTATAAAAATCCATAACATTTGAAAACTACTTAGTTCCACTTTGTATGAATGCTCCACCAACTTCATTTATTAGGTATTTCATATTTGCGTATAATTTGGTGAAGTGAAAAACACTAACAAACACCTAAGAGGTAATAACTCTATGGTGGTTGTAACTTGTTATATTCCAAACACAAATCATTCATTCATAAGAAACAATTCATAGTTAAGAATTAAGTGTTTCACTGAAGTAAAATCTTATTGCAATGTCTTGGGTAAAACACACACATAAGAATAGTCCAATACCTCTCTCTTAACCACTTCATATTATACCAAAGATGTTTACATTCTTCTCTTCTTCAAAAGTTATTCTTGTTGCCCTCATGTAACATAACACAACACTATCTTTAATTACTTAAAGTTAATACATGCTTCTACCACCAAAAGTGAAACACCACCTAAAACAACCATTGGATGTTATATATTGTTTTACTTTATTCTTATAATTAATTGATGTTATTAATTGTGGTTAAAAAATCCATTCTTTTTCTGAAGTAAACTTGAAGACCAAACAATTCTAAATCACCAAACCCAAACAACCACAACCACGGAGAGTTCGATACGTGGTTTAGCGATACATCTCATTCTTATGCATTAATCATGCTGCTTCTTTAAACATTAGTCCTTACCGGACCAATGATGTTGTTTACAGATTTCTCGGAGTTATATTATATCGAAGACCTTGGCTGCATAATCTTGCAGTCAAAAAGGCAAGTTCATCCCTTTTATTCATGTCCTCTTGAGATATTTCTTATGAAACTATTTGCAAAGGGTGCTATTATCACATGCATTACAAAAAGGACATAAAACTTATTTTATAATAATATGGCTTTGGTTACCGACCAGTGTGGTGGTAATCTCATATGGCTAGCAGATGGGACCACGGTAAGAATGATGTGGTGGAGGTCCTATTTGCACGGGAAAGTATCATATAAGACTTAACAACAAATGTCGCCAGCGATTCTTGCGTCGTATATTACGCATTACCATAAGACTTGGAATGGGATGGGAAAGTCACCTGTGATCTTCTTCTGTTCGCGTGTCAATGGATTGCCAGCGGCCGTATGAAGATTCCGATGGCGGATAAACTCAAGATACCAAAGAAGGCAACTGCAACGAGTTGAAGCAATACAGAGAAGATGGAGGACATGTGAAGGCATAGTATGTTTGAGGATAGATCCCTAGTCATATAACATATCTCTATAGGCGTTGCTATAGCGCAATCGCAAGCCTAGCCGTATTAGCAGTATGCTTAGTATAGGTTAGTTCCTCCGAGATTTTTCATTTGATCTTTTTTTATTAGGGCCTTGCCTCGTTGTTTCAAGGAGGTTCTAAGGATCTTCTGTTGTTTTGGATCTTATGTTTATAATCTATAGTCATGCATTGGACCTGCGATGTTTCTGTTGTATCACTCTGATGATGTAACACCGGTGGACGGTGATCCATTGGTGCTATGTCAACGACTATAGCATACTACACCATGCAGTGGTATGCTGGGTCACCACACGCCGCGCTCGTGGATGCCGCACCGGATGGGCGAAGGATCCTCCTCCTCCGGCGCCGCGCCGACGTTGGCGGGGACAAGGTACGCGTCACTCTCTCCTCCACTGGCGGGGACGCGGTACGCCTCCTCGCTCACCCCTCCCCTTCTGAACTCCGGGCGCCCTACGCCTCGCAGCGGCGCCCTTCGCATCGGCGAGCCCCGCACCACTGCGACGCGCTGGCCGGGATCTCCCCTGCGACGTGTCAAGCCAAAACGCGAGCCGGAGCCGGAGAAGGCATGGCCCGGCCTGAAGGAGGCCCAAGAAGCCTCCTTCAACACCGTGCAGCCGGCAGACCCGACGTTCGCCGAGAAATGGAGCCTCGGCGAGTACACGGAGCATGAACTGGAGCGCCAGCGTCTACTCCTCGCCTAGGTGTAGGCGAACCGCGCCCGCGCCACCGCCCGCCGCAGTCGCATTCCTCCCCCGCCGCCGCCCCCCGCGCCGGTCCCGTACATCATCCTCGACGCCGACAGCCAGGAGGAGGACGAAGAGGAGCCGGTCCAGCGGACCCTGCAGCAGAGCAGGTGGTACCGCGACGACGGCGAAGGCCCGAGCGGGTGGGGCAACGACACCGGCGCAGGCCAGAGCCACCAGCGCAAAGACGACAGCTCCGACGACGACGGCGGCGACCCCGACTACAGCCTGGCGATCGCCGCCAGCCTCGGCCTGTTCGACTAGACTAGGCTATGTTTACTTTCAAATCTCTGTAATCGGCGAGTTTGCCTGTTTTATGAATGAAATCGCCAGTCTTTAAATGAAATTCGCCTCTTTTGAACTCGTCGTTTTTTTAAATCATATGGGTCGAAACTTGGGCTAGAGACGACTGGAAACCGTGCCCCGGGTTTCAGTTTAACGCTGATTCGCGCCGCGGCGGGCGAAATAACGCCCTGGGGGCGCAATGACTGGAGATGCCCTAAGGGGTGATTCCCTTATATAGGCAACATGTACGAAGGAGTTTGTTGATCAAATTTCCCTCTTCGGTTGCACAGGCTTTAGAACCATCCGCATCGAGATTCAAATAAATGGTTAGATCTTTAAAGCCTCAAGGTCTACAATACAAAGATACTTCACTCAAAGTCGATAGTTCTAGAAGGAACACAATCAGAGCAACACAAAGCCACACCAGAGCTATCTCCTAGTGATGCCAACTTGAGATTTCAAACGGGCGGCCAAGAGCCGAACAATAAAAAATAAAGGGCACATGCATCAATCGATGCAGATGCGCCCCTTTCCTAAAAAAATGAGCCGAACAATAGAGAAAAAAAATATGAAACAACCAAATGCAAAATCAAGTTACACGTAGACAACTGGGGAGCTCACACGTTCAAGATAGAGATTCAAGATGTGCAATTCTACAATCGGAGTTGATTTAATGAACGTGAGCGATTAACAGAAACACTAGCCTCAAAATTGGCTACACCAAATTCCATAGCATGACACCTAGGGCAACCCAAAAGGACAATGTTCCCTCACTGCGTACACCGCAGTACTGGTTTCAACAGAACATACTGCATTGAAGCTCCACGAGGCTGAAGCAGTTTAGTCAATCTCGGTACGGTACTTCGGTGTAATAACGGTTACACCGAGAACCATGAAACTGTGTCTTCAAGAGACTTATGCTGAAAAATGATTATAGACACGATTGTGCAATCTTCAAGATTCATCACCACCAGCATCTTGGTCAATTATCTTATCCCTCTTTATAGTAGGGCTTGTCAATTGTCATATACTCTGATTCTTGCAATCACTACTAGCAAACTATCATCTTTCACCTTAACATTTTATAGGGGTCAATGCGTACACTCAATAAACCATTAGTACCTCCTAGGTTGTGGGCTAGTGGCAAAGGGTTTACAGTGGCAACCCTACGTCTAGAGTTTGACTCCCATTGGGAGTGAATTCTTTTGTCTCACCTGTGTGGCTGCTACCTGTGCAATAAAAAGTACTAAGTGTTAGTGCCCATGGATCTCATTTTTTTTATCAGTACCTCAATTTTTCATCACTAATTAAAATTACATGCACTTTTGTAGACATTATTCAAAAGCACATGTAATTAACAAGCAAAGACCGCACACTCCAGAGATCATTGTACCGCCCAAAGTCCAAAACCTCCTCCCACGGATCCGCTTGTTGGGGATATATCAACTAGGGGTATAACCAGCATGGATCAATCCGGCTAGTCCAGGGTGGCCCAAGGGTGGTAAGGCCAAGGCCTGCCGGGCGGTCCAGATAGCTGACGTACAAGGAAGTAGGCGGACGGTCCAAGGAAGGCGGAAGGCCTAAGCCCATCAAGCCACCGAGCCCAAGACGGAAGGCGGCAACTAAGCCGGCTAGGTCTAGGACTCTGACTACTTGCCGGACAAGTACTTGCCTTGTATCCTGGGGTCTGGCCGCCTATATAAGCCGACCACCAGGAAGCCTTTAGGGCAGGCGATTGAATACGCATCAAACACATTGTAACCGGTTCACGGCTATTGCCTCATAGTGAATTATAGCAGCACGTAGGATCCCGCCACCGCTGTGGGATCCGAAGCTGGGTAAACTCGCCGTGTTCAATCCCGACCTCGACGACTCCAACATTCTTCCCCACAATCCATACGTAGGCTAGAGGACCCCCGTCTCCTATCAATTATGCCGATACCACGACAGTTGGCGCCCACCGTGGGGCATAAGGTTCCTGGCTTCACGTTCCAGGCGGGAACACTTGGCGGCGTGGGCAAGCAGATCGCCGTCGGTCGCGTCACAAGGTATGACGGCCATAGCTACGTCAACTCGGATGAGTCCTGTCTCCCGGCGGACGACTACCTTATCGGATGCGCAATCGTGCCGATCGGAGGGATCGACGTCTTCATCGGGTACACGCCAGAGGCGTACGGCCTACCGCGTTTCTACAACCCCACCCACCAACCCTTCGACCAAGCAGTCGGCCGACAAGATGGATCTGAATCCGCCTTCTCCCAAGAGTCGGCCGAATCTGATCTCCACTTCGTCGGAGTTGTCGGACTGGGATCCGACTCCCAGCCGGAAAACAACGATCCTGAATCAATCCTCCCTGCTCTGCAGGAGGATGTGATGTCAGATGCCGGATCCAGATCTACCGTTCAAGTCAACATAGACTCTGACTCCGATGATGATGCTAGTCTCTTCGAAGAGAAGATCAAAACCCGCTTTTCCAGTGGAAATCCGGCTCCCTCAGAGGATACAGCGGATACAGACATGCCTGACAAGCTGGCTATGATGGTTGTTGTCGGTCACGAGACAACCCCAGTTACTTCGGAAGCGCAAATCAAGCCGGCGGAAGAAGCCGGAGACACCATTGCCGGCCAACTCATTGAAAGTTCCGACAAGGTGTGCGCAAAGAAGAAAACTGGCCTCGAGAAAGGCGGCAGCAGCAAACCCACGGATTTGCTCTCCGTCATCAAAGAAGTAGACGAGATCATGAATACTCCGGTAAACAAAAACACCCCACTCGACGAAGTGGAAGAGCTTAGGCTTAACATGCTTAAGCACTCTGACTTCCTGCGAAAAAGAGAGGAGCACGTTGAGAGCCTTGCGAAGAAGATCAAGAAAGAGCAGGAGAAGATGTCGGCCAAAACAAGCCGGCAACTCTTCGAGGAGAAAAGGTCATCAAAAAACCGCCGTGGAAAAGAGCCGCCTACGCAAGCAACGACAGCGGCTCAAGGCCTAGGGTTCGATTGGCGTACGGCACCACAACGAGTGGATAGAAGGGGGGATGTTGTCTTCTGCACCCCTATCCTCAACGCGGTTGCCGCGTTAGATACCCTGGACGACAACACTTACACGGCGGAAGAAAAGCTGACCAACGCAAGACACTTCGTAAGCAAGGCCCTAGAACAACAAGCTCGCGCTGATTCCTACGGCCACATGGCGGATGCCCGCGGGGGAGACCTAGAGTCTAAGTCAGGCAAGTGCAAAGCTGCACCCGGCGCAGACCCCGAAGGCCCGTCTGGCTCCAGTAGCCATGGCGACAAAAGGAAGGCAACGCCACCTCCAAAGAAGGCACCGCCGCCAAAGCCAAGGCGGGACGAGAATTCAAGGACGGGAAGCAGAGGAGACCTACCACCTCCACCTCAGCCAAGACGCGACAATGGCGGTAGCCGGAACAACAGGCAGCCGCCTAGAAAAGATGCCGGCAACGACCCTCCAAGGAGAGGCCGCAGCCGGTCTCCGCAGCATAGCACTGGCAGCAAGAGGAGAGAGGAGGTAGAAGGGCCCAGGCGCAACATAAGCCGGGCGGCGCAGGACGAGCCGGACGCAAACAGAGGCGCACGGCAGCTCGATCCAAAAGACTCACGACACCGCCTACAAGACATAGCAAGAGGAAAGGAGCCGCTATACTCTGGACCAAAGTGCTTCGGTGACGCCATCCGCAAAGAGTCGTTCCCCAAGGACATGACATCAGTGTCAAAAAACATTTCTAGGTACAACGGCCTCGTTAAGCCGGACTCATGGCTTTCCGACTACGCCATGGCCATAGAGATTGCCGGCGGGAGCAGCCATATTGCCGTCCGCTACCTACCTCTCATGTTGGAAGGCACGGCAAGAGCTTGGATCGACAACCTTCCTGAAAAGTCCATCCATAGCTGGTACGACATGGAAAAGGTTTTCTCCCAGCACTTCCAAGGAACATACAAGCGTCCAAATACCTACACGGATTTGCAGCGCTGTATCCAAAAGCCGGACGAAACCATGACAGATTTTGTCAGCCGCTGGATATCCGAAAAGGCCAACTGTCATGGTGTTTCGGACGCACAGGCTATCCATGCCTTCTACACGGGCCTACAGAAGAAGTCCTTGCTCTTTCATAGGCTCGTCCGCGAGCAAATCACGGACCTTGGTGAGATGCTCAACCTAGCCGCCCAATACGCGGCGGCGGATGACGACGCCCGGGACGATGACCCAGACGTCAACATCATACCAAAGAGGAACAACAAGCGCAAGCAGGCGGCGGATGACAAAGCCGGACCTTCCAATGAGGTAGCCGTAGCGTTCCAAGGAAACGCCGGCAAAAAGAAGTGGAAAAATAAGAAAGATAGTCGTGAAGCCGGCTCAGGGCCTAAGGCGGCGCGAATCACTTATGAACAAGCAAATCTTTTGCCGTGTCTCATCCACGCCTCATTGGGCAAGGTCAACCATATGCTTGGAGAGTGCCGTTTCATGGACGACTTCAAAAATGATCCCACAGTCGGCTGGAAGTCAAAGAAGTCAAAAAAGAACGACAAGAAAGACAGCAAGGAGGATGAGGATGACGACGACATGTCTATCTCAAGCGAAGAGGACGCAGCCGCCAAGAAAAAGAAGCCGTATCCGAAGGTCAAAGAATCTCTTGTGTGCTTTGTCGGCACGCCTTCGGCTAAAGCGGATAAGGCGGAGATGCGCGAACTCAACGCGACAATGCCGGACGTCCCTCAGTACTTGAACTGGTCGGAGGCAACAATCACTTGGGACCGGTCCGACCACCCTGATCACGTCCCTCACCCAGGCAAGTACGCCCTTGTCGTCGACCCCATTGTCGACAACTTCAGACTCACAAAGGTACTCATGGATGGCGGTAGCAGCCTCAACATCCTGTACTACGACACGCTAAGCCGCATGAACCTATCAGAGGATCAGCTGGATCACAGCAACCTCACATTTCATGGCATAGTGCCCGGCAGGCAAGCAAAGTCAATGGGAAGCATCAGGCTGAAGGTAACTTTCGGACCAAAAGATAACTACCGCTCAGAGTTCCTCTGGTTCGAAGTTGTCCCCTTCAAAAGCGCCTATCATGCAATCTTCGGACGACCGGCTTTCGCCAAGTTCATGGCAAGGCCGTGCTACATATACAGCAAGCTTAAAATGCCGGGGGAAAACGGAACCATCACGGTTTCCGGCAACTTCAAGAAAGCCAAGGAGTGCGAGCGTGGCATGTCCGCCTTCGCAGAAGCCGTCATCCACAAGGAAGAACTCGCGCTACTCGGGGCGGATGCAGACAACTCCATGCCAAAGCCAAAGATGGATGTCAAGAAGACTTTCGAAGCTTCAGAAGACACCAAAAAGGCGGACCTCATCCCAGGTGACAAGTCTAAGCAAAGTTGTCATCGGCTCCAACCTTGACAGCAAATAGGAAGGCGCGCTCGTCGAGTTCCTCCGTGAGAATCGTGACATCTTTGCATGGTCGCCTTCCGACATGCCTGGTGTACCGAGGGAACTTGCCGAGCACTCGCTCAACGTCATAAAAGGATCCAAGCCGGTGAAGCAAGCAACAAGACGCTTTGGAGATGAGAGACGCAAGGCTATAGGGAAGGAGATAAATAGGCTGAAGGCCGCCAATTTCATAAAAGAAGTTGTACACACCGATTGGGTGGCAAATCCTGTACTTGTCCCAAAGAAGAATAAAGAGCTGAGGATGTGTATTGACTATACCGGTGTTAACAAGTGCTGCCCAAAGGACCCCTTTGCGCTGCCCAGAATTGACCAAGTCGTAGACTCCACAGCAGGCTCCGAGCTGCTTTGTTTTCTGGACGCCTACTCAGGGTACCACCAAATCAAGATGAGAGAGTCAGATCAGCTGAAAACATCTTTCACAACTCCGAATGGGACTTTCTGCTACATTACAATGCCTTTTGGCCTGAAGAATGCAGGGGCAACATACCAGCGCTGTATGCAAAATTGCCTGCATGAACAGATCGGCCGCAATGTTCACGTCTATGTAGACGACATCGCGGTAATGTCAAAAAAGAAGGCAGAACTCCTAGAGGACTTGGAAGAAACTTTTCAGAATCTCCGGAGGTATCAGATGAAACTCAATCCCGCCAAGTGCGTTTTCGGCGTTCCAGCCGGCAAACTGCTTGGATTTATCGTCTCAGAGCGGGGGATCGAGGTTAACCCGGAGAAGATCAAGGCCATCCAAGACATATCCAGACCTACTTGTCTGAAGGACGTGCAGCGCCTAGCCGGATCGGCGGCAGCCGTCAGTCGTTTCATAAGCCGCCTAGGGGAAAAGGCAATGCCTCTCTACCGGCTACTGAAGAAATCCGACAACTTCGAGTGGACAGCAGAGGCAGACGCCGCCTTGCAACAACTTAAGGAGGCCCTCGTATCCGCTCCGATATTGGCAGCACCTCGATCACAGGAACCAATGCTGCTGTACATCGCGGCAACAGGAGCTGTTGTCAGCGTTGTCTTGGCTGTGGAAAGAAAGGAGAGCGAAGCCGCGGCGTGTGAGCAGCGACCGGTCTACTTCATCAGTGAAGTGTTCTCCGCCTCCAAGCAGAGGTATCCGCATTACCAAAAGCTGGCTTATGGCGTATTCTTCGCCGCCAGAAAGCTTAGGCATTACTTCCAGAAACACACAGTGAAAGTAGTCAGCAAGGCACCGTTGGGAGACATAATCAACAATGCAGAGGCAACGGGTCGAGTTGCCAAGTGGGGCATCGAACTCGCCGCCTTTGACATAGTCTACAAGCCACGGACCGCCATTAAGTCTCAAGCGCTTGCCGACTTTGTCGCCGACTGGACAGAGGCCATGGAGGAAACGACACTCCCCGAATTAGAATATTGGGTCATGCACTTTGACGGATCAAAGATGCTCAAAGGCTCGGGGGCCGGAGTCGTTCTACGCACGCCTAAAGGTGACAAGCTTAGCTACGTGTTACAAATCCACTTCACAGCAACCAACAATGTTGCCGAATACGAAGCCTTGCTTCACGGGTTACACGTGGCAAACGACCTAGGCGTCAAAAGAATCCTCTGTTATGGCGACTCAGATCTGGTCGCGCAGCAAGTAAGCGGAACATGGGACGCGAAAAGCGCAACAATGGCAGCTTACAGAGCCAAAGTTGACGAATTTGCAAAAAACTTCGTAGGCTACGAAGTCCGACATGTTCCAAGAGCCGAAAATGAGGCAGCAGACACACTTGCAAGACTGGGATCGGAACGCAAAAAGGTACCAAAAGATATCTTCCTGGAGCAATTGCACAAGCCATCCATTAAAGGCGCCGATTTGATGGACCCCGACTCAGAAGAACCGGTAGAAGCGGCAAGTCTCGCTGTCTACTTAACACAGCCGGATTGGACAGTCCCATATCTCGATTTTCTAATCCACCAAAAGTTGCCGGAGGACGATGAGGTGCTAAAAAGGCAGATCATAAGGCGAGCCAAAGCATTCACGATAATAAAATGCGAGCTATACAAGCGAAGCACATGTGGCATCTATCAGCGGTGCATACAGCCGGAGGAAGGCCGGGAAATTCTGAAGGACATACATATTGGCGCCTACGGGCATCATGCTTCCGCTTGGTCCATTGTATCCAAAGCTTTCCGCCAAGGTTTCTACTGGCTCACCGCCAAAGAAGATGCCGAGAACATCGTAAAGACATGCAAAGGTTACCAGTTGTACGCCCGTCAACCTCACTTGCCGGCACAGGAGCTAAGGACGATCCCAATCACCTGGCCGTTCGCGGTCTGGGGCTTAGACATGGTGGGTCCCTTCAAAAAGGCGCGCGGTGGGTACACCCACCTATAGGTCGCTGTCGACAAGTTCACCAAATGGGTCGAGGCCAAACCGATCAGCAAACTTGACGCACGAACAACCACCAATTTTCTCTGGGGAATTATCTCTCGGTTTGGAGTTCCACACAGCATTATCACCGATAATGGCAGCAATTTGTCTCAAGGCGATATAGAAGAATACTGCAGTGATCTGGGCATCCGGCTTGATTTGGCATCCGTGTCACACCCTCAATCCAATGGACAAGTAGAGCGTACAAACGGCCTAGTCTTATCAGGACTTAAGCCTCGTCTCGAAGCTCCATTACATAGGGCAGCCGGCGCTTGGGCAGATGAGTTACAGTCGGTATTATGGAGTTTGCGCACAACGCCAAACAGATCCACCGCCTACACTCCTTTCTTCTTAGTATATGGCGCAGAGGCAGTGCTACCTACCGACATGAAGTACGACTCCCCAAGAGTTCAAGCCTACATCGAGCAAGACGTAGAAGGTGCAAGATAGGATAGCCTAGACCTGCTAGACGAAGAAAGAGACGTCGCTCTCCATCGCTCCGCCTTGTACCAGCAACAACTCCGCCGCTATCATAGCCGGAGAGTGCGGAAGCGAAGCTTCAGAACAGGTGACCTGGTTCTCCGCCTAATTCAAGATAGAAAAGACTTGCACAAGTTATCCCCGCCATGGGAAGGACCGTTTATAGTCACAAAGACGCTGCTCAATGGTTCCTACTACCTAGCCGACATCCGCGACGAAGAAGAAAAGAAAATGCGCAAGAAGGCGGCAGGAAAAAGGGGAACCAAGCGCAAGAGAGGCATTGACGATCCGTTCGAGCAAACAAGACGGCCTTGGAATATTGAGCAGCTACGTCCTTTCTACACTTAGCAATTTATAATTGTCATAAGTTAAATATGATTATGAAATAAAAGTCTATGGTTCCTCATCTGTGTTGAGATGCATGCCATCTTTTGTCTTTTCTTGCAATCATATTTCCCCTATGTATCTAAGTTACCTATTTTCTAGCTCCGTGCAAAGGTTCAAACTGGTAGATACTTGCAGCTTTCGAGCCAACCCAAAGCAAAAACAAACTTTTTGCGCCGCCTAATTCCTTTGCCTCTGATTACTTATATGTGGTTCGCCTAGTAGTATGTCTTTGACACCAACATGTTGGCTTTGGTCTCTGATTCTAAACAAATGGTCTAGCCCTGGTTGTTTCAGCTAAAGTTACCGACTGAGGTTTCGTCAACATACAAAAAGTCAAGCATATAAGTCAGGGTAAAATTAAGGCGGGCCATATAAATAGAGACAAACTAAAACTTGTCAGCTAGTTTCCGCCTAACAAGGCAACAACAAAAGTATATACAAATATTACAAATGTTGCATTGTTTCAGGGGCCGACAAAATAAGGCTGGTGGGAGGCAAGGACAAGAAAACATATGGCTTGGGGGAGCGTCTACATCAGGCTTGGGGGCTGACAACTTCAGCCCCGGAACTGTCACTCCCCTCCGCCTCGGCCGCACCGGCAGCTTCAGCTCCCTCTCCGCCAGGCAAAGGATGGCGCCGGTAGAAGATTGAAGTGTCCACCATGTCGGCGACTCGCGTGGCGTAGCCGGCAACGCTGTCCAGCACAGCGACCGGCTCAACCTCGCTACCGTCTTCGTACGTCGACGGCATGCCTTCAGTGACGGCTTCTATCTCCGCCTCGGGGTAGTGCGCCATGAACAACCCAAGGGCAGTCTTGGCTCCACCCCGCGCCGCCGACTTCAGCGAGCTTTTGTGCAATTTGGTCGCCTGCTCCAGGATGGCGGGCACGTCGCTGAACTCGGTCGGCTCCTGACTGCCAGACGAAGTGAAGAACTTGGCGGCAAACCGTTTGGACGCCGCCAAAGTCTCGGCGATCAGCTCGCCCAGACGCGCAAGGCGATCCAGGCGGGGGCTGACAACCTTGTCATCGCCTAAACCGGCGGGAACTGCATCAAAAATAAAGCCATAAGTTTGGCTCAGGCTAAAAGCAACATGGCAGTATCAAAAAAGGAGCGAGAAATTACCAAGGACCGAGTTATGGAAAGCCGACAACTCAATCATATGAGTTGCCAGCGCGTCCTCTGCAGTTTGGGCGCGAGAAGTCTGCTTAGAGATCTCCTCGGCAGCCGTCTTCTCCGCCTCCGCCTCCGCCAACTTGTTGCACAGGCTTTCCAGCTCACCAGTGAGCTGGCTAGACTCCTGCGCAAACTTGAGTTGCTGGGCCTCCATCTCCTTTTGATGGGCCTCCTTCAACTTCAAGATGGCGGCCGCCAAGTCTGAAGCTTCATTCATAAGAGCTTGCATATCAGTGGATGCCTTCAGGATATCCTGGGCGTGGTCTAGCAGTTCTACAAATATGGATTTACTAAGCTAAATGATTGACGGAAACATAAGTCAAAAGCATAGTTGAAGGCAAAAAAGGGACAACCCTACCTTCATCTTTTTTGCGGGCCGCTTCCAATTCGGCAATCCGCCTGTCCTTGGCCTCGCACTCCTTCTTCAGGTCGCGGCAGCGTCGGTTTATCTCGACTCGGGAGGAGACGAGCTCGACGTTGGCGGACACAAGGCCCTGCAAGAAAAAACAAAAGCATATAACATATTGTCGAATAACCACTAAGCCGACAGTCAAAATTTCTTTTGACTTGCCATCTAAGTGCTCGGGGGAAAGACTGTGTATATGCGGGAGTGGTAAGAACTTACAGATAAGTCGCCCTCCAAGTCGGCGAAGGCCTGCGTGGCGAAGTTGGCAAAAGCCAGAGTTGACTCCTTGGCCTCCTTAAAAGTGGACCAAGGGTCTCTGACCTTGCCGCCTCCCGCAGCCGGGGCTGCCTTCCGAGACGCGCCGGCAGACGACTCCAGCAATCCTTCGTGGACGGCGCGCGATTGAGCGGCATCATCGGCCGTAGCCTCAGCCAGTAGTAGAGGAGTTGTCGGCGCGCGATCGGCGGAGGGGACCTTTGGCGGAGCACCTAAAGCCGGAGCTGGAGGTTGGCGTCGAGCGTCAGCCATGAAGCTGCCGGCGTGGAGCGGGGGAGTTGGCGGCACGGTGGCCGGCGAGCCGCCTTGCGGCCGCTTTCCTTTGCCAAGGAGCCTGGTCGTCAACCGGGAGGTTGCAACCCTTTCTCTGTCAAACAAAAAGCAAGCACAATCAGTCAGCCAATGTTCAAAAGTTTTGCCGTCTGGAAAAGACAAAGTTGAGTACCTTCGGGGGATGTTAATCCCCGCGTTCTCGCCAATGTTGGCGAGAATCGGCTCGGTAGCCGATGCGATCCGTTTCTTCCTCTCGGCGTTCGCCGTGGAGGAAGCAGCGCCGGACGCCTTGCGCTTCTTCGTCTTCCCGGCTTCCGACTCGTAGAAGTCGGGAGCCAGGTCATCCTCCCTCAACTCGGAGAGCTGAAAAAGAAGACATGTTAAAGGAACTCAATCCTAGCCGGTAAAGCTGTCAAACAAGGGGTAAAGGAAGAAAATATTCACCTCGAGGGGAGGATTGTCGTGGGTGTGCATGGGCACGCCCTCGACCGCCTTCAACGACCCCGCCTTGACGAGGCTGCGGAGCCGGAATGCCAGGTCGGCGACCGGCAATATCTCTTCGCTCACGCGAAGAGAGGTTGTGTCAGTAGGCGAATACTGACACATCTTGTGCGGGCTGTACCGCAGGGGGAGGATTTGCCGGCCGAGCCAGCAAATGACGGTGTCGACCCCATCCAGCTGGGGGGGAGCCATCGTCCTCGTGAGGAACTCGATCCGCCTTTGAATAAGGCGGAGTTCCTCCGTACATCTGGCACCGCCTCGTCCCAGCATGGGCGGCGCGTTGACGAATGCCGGAATGCCGATTTGACGGCCCGGCGCTCTCATGTCTTGGCAGTAGAAGAATGTGGAGTTCCAGCCCTTGACGGACTCGAGGTATGGTATCTTAGGATACCATTGGCGGCCCTGGCGGCAGTTGAAGGTGACGCTGCCGCAGGTCGCCAGCCCGCCGTCCGGCACCGTCTGTCGCCGGCAACGGAAACAGTATCTGAAGAAGTCTAAACTAGGCCTAATACCTAGGTAGCCTTCGAAAAGAGCTGTGAAGCCGGCTAAGACTAATATACTATTGGGTGCAATATTATGGGGCTGGAGCCCGTAGTGATCTAAGACCTCACTAAAGAAGGCGGAAGGCGGAAGCGCCATTCCCCTGACCAGGTGGGAGGTGAGGATTACCCGTTCTCCGGCTTCCGGAGCCGGGATGATGTCTCCAAGGGCGGCCCTCCACCGGCAATCCTCCCGAGTGGGAAGGTAGCCGACTGCCTCCAAATCTTGGAGGGCGTCCTCGTCGACAATGGAAGGCAGCCAATAGCGGGACCCGAGGTCCGGCGCTTCTTCTTCCTCGTCGCCGGGGGCGCTCGCCGCCGCCGTCGCCGCGGTGGTTGGTGGAGGAGCGAAAAAGCCCGCCGCTGGCGCGCGCGTGGCAGAAGCCCGAGGGGCGATGACGGAGACATTGCCCGCCGTCGCCGCCGTCGCGGGACGAGTAATGGCGCCGCCCATCGGCGTCGCAAGCGCGGCCTCGGTCGTCGGACCGCTCGACGCCGTCGAATGAGCGGGACCGGTGGACATCGCCGCGAGGAAGGGTCGCCGGGGGAGAAGAGTTCGCCGGAGTTCGTTCGGAGGCGAGGAGCAAGGAAGTGGGAGAGACAAGGGCGCACGGAGAGCAAAGGCAGGGTAAAGGAAATGGACCGTTTGGCTACCTATTTATAGGGCCAGGCGTTGCTCCCTGTGCAACGGTGTTTTTAGTCGGACACGTGTCCAGCATCCGTTGCAGCCCATGATTGCACGATCTCCACGCCTCCTTTTTCCCGCAATTTGTGATCATGGCGAGATTCCCGCCTAGGCTGTTTTCAAACTGTCGTGAAGCCGGCTAGGTGGGAACCGTCAAGAAGAATGCTCGGCAAAGATTGCCGAGTAGCCGTCTTTTCCCATGATGGACAAAGGCGGCCGCATGTCAACATCAAGACACGCATGCCTCTTTGATTTTCAGAATGGTTCAAGTCCTGCAGCCGCCAACATTGGCAGATGAAGAATCAAGAAGAAGCCGGCGCCTGGAGAACCTCAACCTTTCTGGGGGCTAATGTTGGGGATATATCAACTAGGGGTATAACCAGCATGGATCAATCCGGCTAGTGCAGGGTGGCCCAAGGGTGGTAAGGCCAAGGCATGCCGGGCGGACCAGATAGCTGACATAGAAGGAAGTAGACGGACGGTCCAAGGAAGGCGGAAGGCCTAAGCCCATCAAGCCACCGAGCCCAAGACGGAAGGCGGCAACTAAGCCGGCTAGGTCTAGGACTCTGACTACTTGACGGACAAGTACTTGCCTTGTATCCTGGGGTCTGGCCGCCTATATAAGCCGGCCACCAGGAAGCCTTTAGGGCAGGCGATTGAATACGCATCAAACACATTGTAACCTGTTCACGGCTATTGCCTCATAGTGAATTATAGCAGCACGTAGGATCCCGCCACCGCTGTGGGATCCGAAGCTGGGTAAACTCGCCGTGTTCAATCCCGACCTCGACGACTCCAACCTTCTTCCCCACAATCCATACGTAGGCTAGAGGACCCCCGTCTCCTATCAATTATGCCGATACCACGACACCGCTCATCTTGGAAACAAAAATATGCTAACCTGCGCATATGTTATTTTCTTATCATCCCTGAAAATGATCCTCGATCGTTTCTTGCTCAAGCTCCATATTCATTTCCTTGCATTGTCAGCCTTCACCTTCAAGCTAGACTCCTATAGCAAGCATGTTTGTCAGCCTTCACGTTCAACCTGGACTCCTAATGTTGTTTAGCCTTCACCTTCAACCTGGACTCCTAGCAAGCATGTGCTCCTTGACTTGAGCATTTTGCTCCGCCATGGAAGCACGCATTGGATTAATCAGCTTGAGCTTTTATATTTTCATTTTTGTTGGCCTCTCGCACCTTGCTAGCATGTACTGTTCTCTCTCATCCTCCAAGTCCTTGTTTTATCATCCTTATTCGTATCATCTCATCAATCTTCTCTCCAAAGCACCAAACATCTCCTCCCTCCATCAATTCTTGTCTCCTCCCTCCTTCATGCATGAGGTTGGAGTGGGACTTCTTGTTGGATTTTTTATTGGAAAATTATTAGATTAAAAAAATCATATTTACTACTGAATCACGAGGGTCCATCAGGGTGTTGAAGAGCATATACGTATTAAGTTATGGAACACCCTCATATTTCCCTCTTCCAAGACTGTTGACGTTAGTATTTGCGATTCTAAGAACAGACGGTTAGTCTGTTGGTTAGGTGTGCGGAAGCGCATGCCAACCACCCGGGTTTAAGTCTTGAGTGCTCCCCGGGGCTCACGGAGTTTTCTTCTATAAAAAAACGCACACGGGTGCTGGTGCCTGAGTTGGTCTCATTTTTTTAGTATTTGCCATTCCACAAACATACTTTCTCACATGCATTGCCTCGTGAATTATGGTGACCCAGCATACCACTGCATGGTGTAGTATGCTATAGTCGTTGACATAGCACCTATGGATCACCGTACACCAATGTTACGTCATCAGAGTGGTACAACAGAAACATCGCAGGTCCAACACATGACTATAGATTACAAACAGAAGATCCAAAACAACAGATCTTTAGAACCTCCTCGAAACAATGAGGCAAGGCCATAATAAAATAACATCAAATGGAAAATCTCGGAGGAACTAACCTATACTAAGCCTACTGCTAATACGGCTAGGCTTGTGGTTGCGCTATAACAACACCTACGGAGATAGGTTCTATGACTAGGAATCTGTCATCTTCTACACTACGTCTTCATTTGTCCTCCGTCTTCTGTGGTTTTCTTCAACTAGTTATAGTTGCCTTCTGTGATATCTTGAGTTTATCCGCCATCAGAGTCTTCATAGCCTAACGTGTTGCCTTCTTGAAGATATTCATATCTAGCAGGGGTTTAAGAGGCAAGGGTGAGTAACAGCGTTACCCGGCAAGTTCAATATATATAAGGTGGGAAGTTTGATGCATAAACAAAGCCACAGACAATGGATTGTCGTAGGCCAATGCAAGTTTTCAAAAACATTTCTTTAAAATGTTGCTTTTATTCTGAAGACTATGCTCGTCAGGAGTCACAGGGCTAGGGCTTTGAGGAGCCTCCTTTCCTGCTGCGTTCGTCATTCTGTCCTGGAACGTGGAGTAACATGTCATATTCATACACTCTGCAGAGGTGCGCTGCTTTACCCATAAGAGATCAAGACCTTGTTGTACAACCAGGCGTACTTTCCCGTCCACACTTCCTTGGTGTGGGGCCCAGTCAATAATCCAATCCAATCATTGCGCCTTTCTGAAGGAGATATGCCCTAGAAGCAAATAAATAAGTAATATTTATTGCATTATCTCATAAGTTTATAATAGATTTGTGTATTATGCTATAACTGTATTAATTGGAATTATTAATACACGTGTGATACAAAGATAACCAGGTCCCTAGTAAGCCTCTCGATGAACTAGTCCATTGGGCAACAGTTCATCGAGATTCCCGATCAAGGACAATGACGTCGGTTGACAATGAGGTCATCTTATTAGTTGAATAAGATGATGGACATATGCGAAGTATTACAATAAGATCTTATTACGATGTTTGTTATTTACAATAGATAAGACTATGATAGTTTATTCCTTAGACCGTGAGACCGTACTTATTGATGCTTCGTAGGGGTGCTTTGAGAGCATCAAACGTTGTGTCTTATATAGCATGACAATAACGGTGTCCATTTTGGGTATCCTGAAAGAGCATCGAGACGTAAGGATCAAGAGCGGGATTTGTTCATTCTTGTAATGGAAAGATACTCTGGGCCCACTCGGTGAGATTACATCGATATAGCTGCGTAGCTTATGACTGGGTCATGGAGATGTAATATCACATACGAGTTAATAACCTTTGTCGGTAACGAGATACAACAAAGACATCGTATGTCTACGATCATATCTCGGACAAGGTAGTATCGCAGAAACAAAGGGAATGAATGTCATATTTATGGTTCAACGACGATATTCGTGGAATGCACAGAGGCCGTCATATACATCCAGGTATCCCTGACGGTCATTGGTGAGCGGAGTGTCTCGACCATGTCTGGAGTGTTCTCGAACCGTAGCGTAACAAACTTAAGGTCTTAACGACACAAGGAGATAGGTTTTGGAATATTATAGGATTTTGTTGGAGAGAGAGAAATGATCCGGAAAGAGTTCCGGTGGTCCGGATGGAGTTCCGGGAAGGGCTGGAATGGTTCCAGGGATGTCCGAAAGTTGTTCGGGTGGTTTCGAAAATGTTTCGGAGTCACGGGATATTAAATAGTATTTAAATATATTAATTATGAATTAATTATATTTTATATTAATTTAATTATTAAATAATAAAGAAAAAAAGGGGGCTCCCACCTACATGGGCCCTAAGAGGGCCCAAGAGGTGGGGGGGGGGGACACCACCATGGGGGGAAAGGGGCTTGGGCCCCTAGTCCAACTCGGACTAGGGGGTTCGGCCGAACCCCCCTCCCCCTCGTATTCCTTTAGTCCCACATGGGGGAGGCAAGGTGTTTGCACACCCCCTCCCCCTTTATATAGCAAGGTATATTAATTGGATTAATTACAGAAAAATACAATTAATTGTATAGCAGGCCGGCCGAGTTGCTTCTCCGCCCGTTTTGCCCCCTCTCTCCACCTAAGCTATACCGCCGGGCGCCGTTGCCCTGCGGAATTCTAGATAAGTTATACCCCTGTGATTTCAGTTGGATCTGAATGACCGAGGGTTGTTGTTAAGCTCCGTATGTTTGCGAGTACTCGGAGGCGACTCTTTTGAGGAGCCTGGGCGACGTCGTCTCGCCCACCTGCAGCCCAGCTGCTACGTCGCCGCCTCCCCCTCCTGCCGCCGGCACCCCCCCTGCCGCCGGCACCTCGCCATCTTCCGCCCAACGCCCGTCGACGCAGGTCATCGTCGACACCCCGGCGTCATCGTCTACGTCATCGCGGCAAGTTCTCCGCGACCTCGAGGTCGGCTATGTACGACTTCGTCGTCAACGCTTATGCGGGAGCGTAATCCCCGCTATCGGTCTACATGGAGGTAATGTAACCCGTTCCGCCACCGTTATCACATGTACTAGATAGATAGATCATGCCTAGTAAGGGTTTCATTCGCTTGAAAAATTATTGTTTTCTGCACCGGAACCCCTTCACTTTCCACCATCCCCGCACACCCCCCATTACTTCAGTTGCAGGCTAGAGGAAACCAATCATCTCATGCCTGCTGACTATTTGGAAACCGCATCAAATCAGTCCTGAAATCAACCTTCATAGATGCTAGATGCCACAACCCGAAGGTGAGATTATTATCCGAGCCATCTCAAGCTCATTAGCGGATTTACCACCGCCTGACTTGTACTATGCATCCGTTGGTGTAGGAGAGGAAAAGGGTACAGCTAACTTCTCCGTCCCATTCCAAATCTTATGGTTGCGCGTAATATTCGGCGCAAGAATCACTGGCGACATTTGTTGTTAAGTCCTAGGTGATACTTTCCCGCGCAAATGGAACCTCCACCACAACATTCTTACCGTGGTCCCATCTGCCAGCCATATGAGATTACCACCTTACTGGTGGATAACCATAGTCATATTATTATAAAATAAGTTTTCTGTCCTTTTTGCTTGATATGCAATACTAACATTTTGAAAATAGTTTCTTAACCAAATACTTCAAGAGGACATAAGTAAAGGATGAACTTGTCATTTTGACTGCAAGATTATGCAGCCAAGGTCTTCGATATAATATAACTCCGAGAAATCTAAAAACGACATCATTGGTCCGGTAAGGACTAATGTTTAAAGAAACACCATGATTAATGCATAAGTATGAGATGTATCGCAAAGTACCCCATATCTCACTCTCGGAGATTGTATGTTGTTTGAGTCGGGTGTTTTCATTTAGAGTTGTTTTGTCTTCAAGTTTACTTCACAAGCAAGATGAGTTGTTTCACATTAACGTTTATGTATCATGTTAAGCATAAGAGTAAAGTAAAACCACATATAAACACTCAATGGTTGCTTTAGGTTGTGTTCATCTTATGTTGGTAGAAAACATGTATTAAATTTAATTAAGTAGAGAGCTAGTGTTATATTTAATGATGTCTAAAAGAATAACTTTTGAAGAACATAAATAATGTCTAACATTATTGATATCATATGACATGGTTAAGAGAGAGCCTATAACATTACTCTTCTTTGTGTGTTTTACCCAAGACTTTGCGTTATGACATTATACTAGTTTTAATCAGACATTTACTAACTTTAAACTTAGCTTGTTTCATATGAATGAGTGTTCTGTTTTCGGAGTACAACAAGTTACATCCTAGTGTTATGAACTTTTAATTTGTTTCCTCCTTAATTTTACTTGACCAATTATAAGTAAACATAAGTTGAGTAACACATGGAGTAGATACATATTTATACATAATGGAACATAGTAGTTAAAATTTTATTTACTTTAAATGGTTTCCAAATAGTAGTAGAACAACTTTTGTAAGATCATAACTTCATTTTTAAAAATTAGGAAAAATAATTATTATTAATTATTATTTTAAAATAGAATATCATTTTGAAATAGATTTATTGAAATAAAATAGTTCATATTGTAATAAAAACACATTACTAAAGTTAAAGCTATGCATGTGAAACAATTTAAATGAAGTTTGAAATGCATCGAAAATAACATTTCACATAACTTCATATTTAAAAGATTATGAGGTTTGTATTTCAAATTTTATTATGTTTCAGTTTTATTCAAACACAAATAAGAAACATACAACAATATAGATTTTATTTTTTTTGATCATTTTGGTATAAAGATCATATTTTTCTGATTTAAAATGAATTAGTTATGAATTTACAAAGTTTATTCAATTTAAATCAATTTCTGAATTTATTAAATAGAATTGGGCCCACATGTCATAGTTTTAATAATTAAAGAAATGATTTACCTAAAAGAATAAAAGTCTGACAGGGTGGTCCCCATTGTCATACACTCACACATTTCGAATTTAATTTCCAGGAATTAATTAAATTAAGACGCTGACGTCATGCTGACATCATCATGGCAGTTCCTCTCTTCCAAGCACAAATCCATCGATTTCGACCAAATTGGCACAAACCGAGGTGCACAAAAGATAGAGAGGGTCACAGCGGACCGCCTGGTGGAGGCGGAAGGACCATATGGTCACCGGAACGCCGCCGGCGGCGAGGTTAGGCGGCGGCCGAAGATGGTTTGCGATGGACTACGAATACCAGATGAACTGAGATGAGCGGATGGTACGGGAAGATGCGTGGGCTCACCAGGAGGACGATAGACTGCTCGGAGAGGCGATACGAGGTCGGACGACGACGGAATCGTCCGCGGCATCAGTGGCCGGAGACGAGGAAGACCTCTATTTCCTCTAGCTCCCGAGCTTCCCCGGACGCTTTGCTCATGGAGGAGGAAGAGGGAGACATGGCGAAGCTTTTCCCCCGCTTATCACGACTAATTGTGGTCGGAATCAACGGCTACCGCCGGTGTACGGCGGCGGGCCGGAGAGCTAGGGTTAGGGATTTTTGGAGAAGAATAGAGAGAGGAAGAAGAGAGAGCGCGGTGAGGAGATTGAGAGGATGAGGATGTCCCTCGGCCTCCTTATCCGCGAGGGAGAGCGAGGAGATGAGGCACGGCATCACAGCGGCGTCGACACGCCTCTGCTCTGCTTTCTGGCTGGAGGAAGGAGGAAAACGTTTTAAAGCCATTTTGCAGAAAACCCCATGGGTTCCTGAGAAACTGCAAAACCAGTGTAAACAGGCCCCTGGTTCATGTTTTTGGATCTGTTTTAGATTCTGGAACTTGTAAACAAGTCCAAGGAAGTTTATATTTGAAATAAAATATTTATTTACCTTAAGACATTTGTATATTTGATATATTTTGAGTAATTGGTGTGTTTTGAATTCTTGTATCATATAAATGAATTTGGACATATTTGATTTATTTCTTTTATTAAGAAGTGGGACATTAGTAAGAATGGATTCTTATATGAGTGTTTTCAATTCTGCATGATAAATAGACATAACACTTCTATGTCCATCTAAGGAATACTTTTCAAAGTCTTCTTGTTGTGTTTCCTCCTTTCTCGATAGCTCCTTTTGTTTATGCCTTCGAGAAGATTGGGAGGTAAGAAAATAAGATGTACAGATAATGTAGGAAGATCTAGATTAGGATTTAGGTATCTCTATTTTGTCTAGCATAATTGATAGGAATAGATGCTCAGATAATAACTAAGAATAGCTGGGTTGATTATTAACTCCTAAGTCGTGTTTTGGTGTAATAGGTTTCTTCCATTTGGTTTTATTTTCTTTTTATCGTATATCTCTCTAACCCCAAAATAAGGTTTAAGTCAAGATCATCTCAAAGTTTATAACGCTTAAGTTGATGATCTACTTATATTCCACCAACTCAAGTAAAACTTCAATCACTCAGGATTTTGAAAGTGAATGCGCGAAAATTGTTCAGATTTTCTGATGCATGAATATAATGCACACTCATGTGTCCTCTATATTTATGGACTCTAAATCCTAAGATGTTACATGAATGAACACTCAGATGGAGACCGTCTCCACTCCCTCAAGATGGACAAAACACTAGCCTGGTGTAAATTCTCCTTTTGCTGCCCAGTGCGGGAGGTCAACAAAAATGAAAGTACTTGGCAATCAGAAATTAATGGGTGCACCTACAAAAAGGCCGCGTCCACGTGTCCCGTACGGAGCGAGCCCAGAGGAAGACCGTTGTACGAAACCCCCCGCGGGTGACCGCGACTCGTCTCGTGTTGGTAGGCTTCCTTTTTCTATAAGGAAGCGTACGCGCTGATTGCTGATCAATCTTGCTCTAAAGAGTACGATTGGAGTCTGCTGCTTCTTACGCAACGATCGTTCCTGCGGCTGTTTTGCATGTGCAGCCACCCCGGCTGGACGCATACGTAAGCAGAAAGATCTCGCGTGTATGTACAAAAATATAGAAGCGGGTTGTACGGTAACATAGATCGGGTTATACAGCAACGCAGACCAGGTAGTACAGCAATGCAGACCGGATTGTACAGCAACACACAGACCGGGTTGTACCGGTCTATACAGCAACACAGATCAGGTTGTACGTACAACTATACTACATTCAAGTTGTATGTACAATTACACCTAGCAGGTTGTATATACAACTACAAATTTCAGGTTGTATGTACTACTACAATCTAATTGTACAAACTATACACAATCTGAAGTACAAAAAAAAAGTTCATCGAAATCTATCAACATGGGATCTACTTTTAAAGATCTCGAGGCTAGGAGTTCAAAAGTGAAAACAGTTTATAAATCGGATAAACGGTTCTCAAGATATTTCATTTTGAAAAAAATAATCTCAAAATAAATGCACTTACAACCCTCCTCCCACTACCAGGAAACCGCCACTTGTCACACGCGAAGGAAATGTGAGAATTGAAAGCGAACGAAATTGCAACACGTGTCGGAAGCGGAGCGGACGGGAATAGAACTTCACGAAGAGAAGCCTTTTTTCTAAGGATTTCTGAAATTAATTGGTTTCAAAGATGAAATGGAATAGAGGGTTACTAGGTGATTTCCATAAATTAAATGGTTTCCTTGATGAATGGAGCAGAGAGCGTGCTCCTATTTTCCTAGGACCAAACAGGGTAATGTACATAGTTATTGGGATTTCTTACTGAAAAACATTATCAGCGTTTGTATGCATTTGGATGAACTATTATTGGTCTAATTGTTAGCCAAAGCTACGACATACAAGTCCTCACATTTGTTGATGAAGACGCCTTACATTGGTAAACGGAAGGAGTATGATAAGTGGAACTCAAAATCTCATGTGTACAGGAGGAACTCATGTCTCATGTGTGCACGATGGAACCGATTTCAGACTGCAAAATAATTTACACTGATTGAAATGGTTATGTATCACCTATCCTACAAGATGAATTTGGAATTGTACATTGCCTGGGTTGAGAGAAGTCTAAGTATCGACAAGATCACACTAACTGCGCCAATGTTTCCTGACTTCCTAAACCTGTCAACTAGGAAGGATAATGTTGAGATTGTCCAAACCATGGCAGCAGCAAGTGAATAAATTTAACATGTCACTATGAATTCAGCCATCTGTTATCAAATTTATGGGAACAATCGTTCAAGTTCAGATCTAACCAATTACGAGGAAGAGGAGACGCGTGGAGGCGAGCAAGGCGGCCAGGCCGGGACCGCAGAGGATGGAAGGGGCTGGCGAGCTTGAGGATGGAGTCGTGGAGCAGGAGGGAGGGCAGGGAAGAGAGAGCTCTGGCCAAAGGGAGGCGAGCACAGCAGGTCGCAGGGGAGAAGCGGGATGGGGGCGCTGGCTGGGCCTGCGCAACGGCGGCCGGCGGCGAGGCGAGCAGTGGAGCGCGGGAGGCGTGCAGGGAAGGGAGATGAGAGGGAGAGGAGAGCGGCTCACCCTAGCGCGGAAGAAACCACGGAGGCGGCGGCAACGGTGCCGTGCGGGGAGAGGGTAAGGGTTTGAGGAAGCACTTTTGCGAAACAGCGTCTGTAGTTTCTAAAAATTACATCTAGGTCCTCTGCGCGTTACTGTAGATTATTGTTCATTGTACAGTGCCGCGCGCGAATTGCTTGATCTGGGCCGTCCGATCTCGATCGTATGGCCCAATTTCGGAGCGCGGAGAGAGCTCCAAAATCTCCAGCCTTAAAATATAGTAGTATGCCTGCAGCTGCTCCCAGTAAAGTTGTGGTAAGTTAGCTCAATGAGACTGCGCTTCAAGTAGGATGTTTGTGGCTACATTTATATCATTCCCTGCTCGCACGAGCGCCTGTCTTGCAGCATTGCTGTCAAAGCCCATCGAAACTAGCATAGCAATGGAGGACTCTGGGGGCTCCACAACAGGAGCGAATCCAGTAGACGGCTGATTCTGTTTAAAAACGAAATCGGATCAACAGACGTGCCAACTTAATAGCATTAAGTCTTTGCTTTTCTTCAAAGAGCATAGAAATTCAGTATCTGATAATTCTGACACATTGTAACCCACGATCATTGGGTGCCAGGTAGCAGAAGTAGAAAAATACAGAATCACCGTAAGATAGTACCAAACACCGAATAGATGTGAACTATCAGTAGTGTGATCTAACAACAATATTAACTGTGCAGACAATTTCTATTATAACTGGTTATTTCTTAACCTTTTATTAATATATAATGCATATCATTTGGCTGATTAATCCAAGTTCACTTCCGTGGATATGGATCTTCACTACATATGATAGAATGGTAATATGGTATCATAAAAATAATATCTAGAATCTAGATGATAGACCGTTGTCGGTTGTAATGTGCTTCAGTGGGCAGCTGTACTTGGCGTGAATAATGAACAATCATACCCAGTTAAAAATCTAGAATGACAACCATAATATCAAGCTTGCAGGCAATTTTGCATTTATGGAGGATATTCTTTAAACTTGTTAATATGTAGTTGGGTAAATAGTGGGTACGCATGCAGAAATCAAAACTTCCGAATAAGCGTTTTACAAACTAACCTGAACCGCACGGCCTGTATGGGAAGGCATGTTTCCAACAAGACTTCTTGAGGGCCGAGATGAGCTTCCCGAAGGAGGCGCAAAAAATCTTGTGAAAAATGACGCAACAATCTGTGGCATCTGTACAAACAGGAAGAAACTAAATAACGAGAAGACAAACCCGAAGAATAGCGCATTTGCAAGGGTCTCTGTGCAAATATTTCAAGAAACGCAGATCATTTTAATGAATTTGAGCATACGACAGACTCGAAAATAATAATAAAATACTAAAAGCTACCATCATCCCAACACCTAAAAGCTGGTGTTGAATGGCGGTTGCAACCAAGAAATACATCGAAGGGAAGCAATCATAAATATCTCGGTAAACCCTCTAACGAACAAAATAAAAGCAGAGTAAAATTGTAAAAATCAACATTGCCTAGATACACATTGCCAAACGTTTCATCCATAGGGCACTGACTTCTTTGGATGAAAAAGAGCCAGGACTGCCACAGTGCTAATATGAAATGACACATCATTGCAGGCAACCCAAACATCTGTCACGAAAATCAACTACTCCGTGGATAAAAAATGATAACAGAAAATATAAATATCAACTTTTTATCTCACTATATTGCACAAAGAAGGTGTAACAAGAGTACATTGAGCTAGTGAAGTATAAAAGAAAAAAGAGCTCTTTTAACCTTAGTCCGGCGGATGCCAAGCACATTGAGACGATACAGCGAACCAGCAATCAGACCACAAATACCAGGAATAAAGGAACGCTTCCAAGAAGATAAAAGAAGCTGCAACAAGAAATAGGGAAGATGAACGATGTAATATTTAGATGTAAATGACATCGAAATGGTTTAGTTCTGACACTAACCTGCAGGCCAGCAAGGTATATGAATGATTTGTTGCTGAAATTAACACCAAAAACACGAAATCGTGATGTGACAGGAATATCGAGGAAGAAAGGAATAAACGAGGCAAATATAAGGCCATAAGGTCCAGATGTAAGTGCACTGATGTAGCTTGTATCTGCAAGTCCAACATGCCACTGATTAATCGTAGAACTTTCCAAATTGCAGCTACTTGGGAAACAAAGCAATGCTCATGATAACACAACTAACTGGGATATGATAGTATTGTGAAACCTCCCAGCGTTAGCATTATTGTTGAGAAACTATGTTTTGGAAGAAATCAATTGCCTTATTGTGTGATGGCATGCAACCAAATTTTTAAATAGCGGGCTATTTCATTGCAACGGCTCTGGCGGAGGCTATGAAGGCTGTAGCGGAGCTATAGCGAAGCTAAGCCCATTTAGCGTTTTTCTTATATAATGAAAAATTGTAAAAGAGTAAGTCTACAATCAAGTATCTAATTGATCTGCATATTCACAAATATCTTAAAACCAAGCATTGATTAGAAATTCCAGCTTAATAACTACGTTTTGCATCAATGTGCCATATATACAGTAAAAACTGGAAGGAATAATAAACTCGATGGATAACTTTGTGGCATTAACTTGTCTCCCTTCTATGGGTGCAGTGGTTTTAGCGGGCTAAATAAATCAAAGTTTAGCGCTATAGCGGGATTTAGCGGGCTATTAGCGTTGTTTTCAATTTAGCGTTAAAAGTGCATAGAGTTAGCGGGAGGGCTCTCCAAAAGCTATAGCGGGCTATTTAAAACTTTGCATGCAACCAATATCTCTAGATGAGGTTCACTGTAAGTAATTTCACAGCATGCAACAGAAAAAATCAGTGCGCCGAAACAAAGCCCAAATCTAAGATTTAACAAGAAAAGTTGATGTGTTATGGAGAAATGCTGTCAAACCAAGATAAATCTACTAGGTGCGGCACCAAATAATGCTTGCATTGCTAATTGACCCGCTGACATCTATTTAAAAATTACGATATCCTGTAAATCATGGTTTTAAAGGCGTTAAGGCGTCCTAAGGCGAAGGGGGGGGGGGGGGGGGGGGCCTTAACGACTAGGCGCCTAAGGCGGTCATTTTTAAAAGGCGGATGGTGGGCGCCTTGACGCCTAGGCGGACGCCTTGGACGCCTTTAAAACCATGATGTAAATTGTATTGCAATAGGCCTGTGTATACGTCTTGGCTTGCAAGCAACTACAGCAAGCCAATTCGAGAATATCTAATAGAAGTTTCAGGTGAGGAAGCAATATTACAAAGTAGGCATGGCTGATAGGCCATCAGTGACGTTCTCCTTTCATTTTCCTTACAAAAAATACTTTTCTGAAGGGAGACAACTTTTATTCAATGAAATGAGGCGCAATCCTTTTGTGTTTTCTCGAAAAAAATAATACTCTCAGCAATTTATCTCAATAGCTTACCTTTCAGAAGAACCAAAGATAGAATCTCAAGAAGTAATGATACTGTGATGGTAAATAGACTAAACACCTGCACAGTAGATTGAAAAATGTGACCACTATTGTCCTAATTCTCTTACTAATGAATTTAAGTATTTCATCAACTTAAATGTAACTTATTCAACTGCATCTGCAGAAATAAATTGCATCGTATGGCCCCAAACTTGTATGGGTTTTGAACTTAGCATCATTAAACTTGACAACATAACATTTGACTCCTGGCACTTTGACTGTGTATTACTTAGGTCAAGTAGGTCCACATTTGAGGTACCTTATACAGAATAGAACTGAACCACTTTAAAAGTACATGCATCTAGATGTTGACTTCTCAGCTCTAGCCATAATAGTGCAATATACTACCCTTTCAACCTTATTGCTGATGTTGTTTATCCATGTCCATTCCAATACAAGAGAGAATCGCAACTTCGTGAACCACTTTAAAAGTACATGCATCTAGATGTTGAGTTCTCAACTCTAGTCATAATAGTGCAATATACTCCCGTTTCAACCTTATTGCTGATGTTGTTTATCCATGTCCATTCCAATACAAGAGATAATCACAACTTCGCAAGAAAAAAGTACTTACCGAGTATTTGTTTGAGCCTATCTGCCTCTCAAACACACGGAAGTAATACAGAAGGTATAGTCCGAACATCAACTCTGGTGTTGACTGAAAGGCAAATACAGATCCAAATATCCTCCATACTCGAAAGTTTTTGACAATATCCTGCAAGAATAAAAATAATAATTCTTCAAATTTCATACATATATAATGAATCTCCAAGTAGAAGAACAGATACATTTGATCATATGTTTTGTTTGAAGTACCTAGAGCTCAAGGACAAATACCAGAGGTGTAATTGAACAGAACTAACTGCTATATGTTTAGATGCACAGACAAGAAATACATTGTTTCCATAAACTCATTGTCTAACCATTATCCAAGATAAGTTTAACCTATAATCTTATTTTCTATGCAAATTTTGAACCTGACGTGTTTAGATCCAAATTTGGAGACACGTGTCAGATTACAGAAAAAAAGTCACATCTTGGTCATGAGACGACTAATAGCTAATACAACTAAGTTATCAAACTTCCCTAGTTCCTCATGTAGTTCAATAGCTGTACTTGAAAGAAACTCTTAGGCCCTTTTGAGCAAGGATTGAATGCTTCTATAGGAGACTAGGAGTACTTCCTGCCAGGTCGTTTTAAACAAAGGAATAGGCTTATAAGGACACGTGTCAAATTCCTACCAAATGGCTATTACGTAGGAATATTGGAGGAAAAACTAACATGGGGTCTCAACTAACCTTTTCTATCAAAATTTGAGATGTGAATTTGACATAATACATATGATGTTTTCATGTGTTTTTGGTACATGACACCCAATTACCATGGCTTTCATGTTCCTGCATTTTCGTATTGTTGTGTCCAAACAGGCCGTTAACGAGTGTTACCTGGATGTTGTGTCCCTAGAGCACCGATGACTCTGGTAATGTGTACCAGCAGCCATGTATTTATGGGGCATCAAACGTCGGTACAGACATGGGAGTATATACATACTAAATCCATTGTCATTAAGGAAAAGAGAAAGGTATAACTGGGTATTGGTATGTCCCAATAGAAATGCCTTAATCCAAAGCCCCAGCCCACTAAGGATTCATGTAACTGTAGTACACAAAACGAGCCTCTAATAAGGCGATAGGGAGGCAGGGGAGTAGACCCGTGGACAATGAAGAGGGGCCCTAGCACCTTGCATAATCCAGGAGGATCATCTAGTCTTAGTGGTTAGGCACAAATATTTCATGTCATGCCTCTTTGATTCCAAAGGATCTTTATTTAAAAAAAACGGAGGACTGGAATCCCTCAAAAAAATTACTATGTGGCTTGGATTAGTAGTATTGAATTCAATAAAGTTTTTCTGAAGTATTCCTTTGCACTACATTTTGTAGGAAATTTAGCATCTCCTCAAACCTCTTGCAAAGAATCGTTTGTTTTCCCCATGGTGCAATCAAACAAATTTAGGGGTCAAACAAGATCATGTAGGATTAAATGAGCATGAAACAGCACTCTTGAGTTTTTCCTGTTCCTGCATTTTTGAATCCTACGAATCAAAGAGGCTCTTTCACAGATTTCTGCTCTACTTTGACGGCATCCCAGCAGATTAGATCAAACCATTCTCGAGTGCCGCAGATTAAGCCCAGTACCACAGGCACGTTAACACTTACAATTAAAACGACTAGACACCAATCCACCAGATGAACATTATAGGCCAGGAAGTAGCCACTCCACTCGACGCGGTAGGGCAAACTCCGAAGAGACCTAGAACCGATTCACTTCCCATGGGTAGGGCACCACATCACGCATCATCACGGACAAGGACTAGTCAAGATTCGACGGCTGCCTGCCTGATGCTACTGACCTGGTAGGAGAGGCCAAGGGCGCGGGCACGGCGGTTGGCTCTGAAGACGATGGAGAGGAGGCCGCTGGCGAGGACGACAGCCCGCGTCACCGGAGCGTTCTCTGCAAGGAACCAGAAAACGGAAACGGGGCCGCCGTACCGATCAGACGATCAGAACCTAACAATTGAAGCGAAAAATAAAGGATTTGGGGGAGGACGGGGTTGAATCCTTGGTGGAGCTTACGGAATCCGGAGACGCCTCCGCCCTGCATCGCTCTGACGACGGGGAACCGGCCGCCGGGCTGGGGCAGATGCGCCGTTCGCCCGACTTCCGGCGGCTCCGAGAAGGAAGGGAACGGAGGAGGCGTAGGTGCGGCGGAAACAGCTGGAGGAGTTATGTGGGAGATGGAGCGGAAGACGTTGACGATGGAGGTGGTTGGGTCCGGCGGGTCGGCGCTTTGGGCTCTCCGGCGTCGAGGTTTCTCCTTTCTACTTCTACACGGTGCGTGTTTTTACAGAGGTACCCCGTACCCAGCTCAATGAGTCAATGGCCCGAGTTCATTGTTTCGTGTTACTCCCTCCGTTTTTATCTATTTTGCGTCCTGGGTTTAGTCAAATCCAAACTCTACCAAAGTTTGATCAAATACTTAGAAAAAATATCAATATTTACAACTTAAAATGTATAGTATTAGAATTATTATAAAGTATGTTATTATATTATATGCATTTGATATCATGGATGTTGGTATTATTTCTATATTCTTGATCAATTTTGAAAACGTTTGATTTTGACTAAATGTAGAACATGAAGTCTATACCTAATAATAAAAGGAGGAAGGCTTCTGCCAATTTTTTTGTCGCCTCCAAAAAGACCGATTTACCCTTGTACAAAATCACGTATTTATCCAACAATTGCCACGGTAAGTGAAAATAACGGTTCGACACTTATTTTCGTCCCTTTGCCACACGACTTGCTCTCCCGTCCAGCCCCTTCCTCTCTAGATCCCCATTCGTCGCGACCTCCTCTTCAACCCACAGTCTGAGGTCCTTCCGCACCGGCGCGTGATGGTGCCCCTTCTCCCAGGTCGTCCACAAGACGAGCTCCAGCGGCAGACCTCTTCCCACAACGTCGCGCGTGCTGGTACCCCTGCTCGTCCACAAAACGAGCTCCAGCGGCAGGGGAACTGCCTTGAGCGCCGCCCCCAATCATTGGCACCTCGCCCTCGTCGGGGATGCGCTGCTGCTTCACCTGCTCCCGCACTGCCGCCTCCGCGTGTTGGTGCCCCAGTCCGCGTGGTACGAGACGAGCAATCACCCATGCAAGCAGTCATTCTATGGAGTGTTGTTGCCGGATCCAGCATACATGGAGGCGCTGCCAGTCGATCTGAATTTTCTTGCATGTACTTGCTGGCAGGACAGTAGCTTACACGTTTTCACTTTCTTTTTAGACGTTCATTTGATCTGTGTATTTGCGCTTCCAAAAAAAATACGCCGCTGCCTACGAAGGGCAGAGTGATTTTGATTATTGAGAAGATAATCGCATATCTCCATGTCAAGAGCGTGGATGGATTGTTGTTACTCCTTGCTCTTCCAAACCAAACACGCCGTTGTCTAAATATGCAAAATCACATAAGAAAAATACTTACTAAATATGCAAAATCCAGTTTCTCCAAAGAAACCACTATCTTGTAATATTTGGTGTGCCCCAATCTGAAGATGGTGAAGCAGGTGTGCTGATCAGGCGTGACAATGGATGTCTTTTTAGGTAATTTCTAATGTTTTTCATATGTTGACCTGGTTCTTGCCAAACTGCTTGCTGCAAGGGAAGATTAAGATTGAGTGAAGGAGATATGCCCTAGAGGCAAATAAATAAGTAGTATTTATTACATTATCTCATAAGTTTATAATAGATTTGTGTATTATGATATAACTGTATTAATCGGAATTATTAATACACGTGCGATACATGGACAACCAGAGTCCCTAGTGAGCCTCTATATAAACTAGTCCATTGGGCAACAGTTGATCGAGATTCCCGATCAAAGACAATAACGTCGGTTGATAATGGGGTCATCTTATTAGTTGAATAAGGTGATGAACATACACAAAGTATTGCAATAAGATCGTATTACGATGTTTGTCATTTGCAATAGATAAGAATATGATAGCTTATTCCTTAAACCGTGAGATCGTACTTATTACTACTTCGTAGGGGTACTTTGAGAGCATCAAACGTTGTGTCTTATTTAGCATGACAATAACGATGTCCATCTTGGGTATCCCGAAAGAGAATTGAGACGTAAGGATCAAGAGCGGGATTTGTTCATTCTTGTAATGGAAAGATACTATGGGCCCACTCGGTGAGATTGCATCTATATAGCTGCGCAGCTTGTGACTAGGTCATGGAGATGTAATATCACAGTCGAGTTAATAACCTTTGTCGGTAATGAAATACAACAAACACATCGGATGCCTACGATCACATCTCGGACAAGGTAGTATCGCGGAAACAAAGGGAATGAATATCATGTTTATGGTTCAACGACGATATTCGTAGAATGCACAGGGGCCGTCATATTCATCCAGGTATCCCTGCCGATCATTGGTGAGAGGAGTGTCTCGACCATGTCTGGAGTATTCTTGAACCGTAGCGTAACAAACTTAAGGTCTTAACGACACCGTGAGAAAGGTTCTAGAATAATATAGGTTTTTATTGGAGAGAGAAATGATCCGGAAAGAGTTCCGGTGGTCCGGAAGGAGTTCCGGGAAGGTCTGGAGGGGTTCCAGGAATGTCCGAAAGTTGTTCGGGTGGTTCGGAAAAGGTTTCGGAGTCACGGGATATTAAATAGTATTTAAATATATTAATTTAATTATTAAATAATAAAGAAAAAATGGGCAGCCCACCTACATGGGCCCTAAGAGGGCTCAAGAGGGGGAGCCGCACCACCAAGGAGGAAGGGGGCTTGGGCCCCTAGACCAATTCGGACTAGGAGGTTCGGCCGAACCCCCCTCCCCCTCCTTTTCCTTTAGTCCCACATGGGGAGGCAAGATGTTTGCACACCCCCTGCCCCCTTTATATAGCAAGACATATTAATTGGATTAATAATAGAAAATTACAATTAATTGTATAGCAGGCCGACCGAGTTGCTTCTCCGCCCGTTTTGCCCTCCCTCTCCACCAAAGCTATACCGTCGGGCGCCGTTTCCCTACGGGATTCCAGAAAATTTCTACCCCTGCGATTTCGGCTGGATCTGAATGACCGGGGGTTGTTGTTAAGCTCCGTATGTTTGTGAGTGCTCGGAGGCGCCACATTTGAGGAGCCTGGGCGACGTCGTCTCGCCCACCTGCAGACCAGCCGCTGCTCCCCCTGCCGCCGGCGCAACCCCCCAGCTGTCGGCGCCACGCCATCTTTCGCCCGACGCCCGTCGACGCAGGTCATCATCGACACCCCGACGTCATCGTCTACTTCGTCGCGCCAAGTTCTCCGCGACCTCGAGGTCGGCTACGTACGACTTCATCGTCAACGCTTGTGCGGGAGCGTAATCCCCGCTATCGGTCTACATGGAGGTAATGTAATCCGTTCCGTCACCGTTATCACATGAACTAGATAGATAGATCCTTGCTACTTAGGGTTTCATTCGCTAAAAAAATTATTTTTTTCTACACCGGAACCCCTTCAGTGGTATCAGAGTCGATCTATGCGTAGTACTGCTGGTACGGTTATAACTCATGTTGAATAAGAACGTCTTTCTTATATTTTCTACGCTCTAGCGTGCACTTGCAATGCCTTCGGTATTGAGTTGATGAAGCGGCCCGGACCGACTTTACGCGTACGCTTACGCGAGACTGGTTCCACTACTGACATACGGCTTGCACCGTATCTGTGGCTGGCGGGTGTCTGTTTCTCTCTCTCTAGTCGGCAAAGCATTTTCAATGAAGGGCCCGAAAGGGATGTTTAAACATGCAATTACATGATCGACGTTGTGGTACAAAGTTCGTAGGTAGGGAAGCGGTTCTCTTACGAATAAGCCTATATGCCACGTAAAACTTGCAAAACTAAATAAAGGTAGAGGCATCTAACTTTGTTTTGCAGAGGCGTTATTTTATGTGACATGGTTACGGTAAGTTTGATATTACTCGTACTATCGAAGGCAATGGAGGGCTCAGTAGACTCGGAGCTATGCTGGGGCGCAGGGGCCAGGTACATGGCGCCATGGAGGTCCAGGCGCATCGACCATGTCACATCGCACTTCATTGCATCATTCGATTGTGTGTTGTTGTGTGTGCATCCTATTGATTGCTTATATGCTAGATATACAACGGTAGCATCATAAATAGGATGATCCCTAACAAATACCAAAATTGTGTTCTCCCTCGTTGCGCACCACCAAGAAAGTTCTACGTTATGAGGCAGGCCGTGACGATCGGGTGTCAGACATATAGGATATCGCATACTGTGGGTGTAAGCCATATTGCACGCGCAGGGTCTTCGGGTTTTGATTGGCAAGCCTAGCATATGCAGATATGGCCTCGGAACACGGGAAGATCGAAAGATCGAGCATGAGTCACAAAGTTGTTGTGATCGACATTTAATGTCCACCTTTAAAGCTGTGCCACCGGCCGTGACGATCGCGGGTGGTATGGTGGATGGGGGTCGTGTAATCGCTATTATTATTTTAGGGATAATAATTTTAGTGGAGTGTGTTTGATAATATGATTATAAAATAAAACTCACATATATTATAAACTTTACCTTACCTCTTTTGCGATCACATATGTAGACTACGCAACTATACTTCGGTTACTTCCTCAAGAGCCCGGATTCTACCTTAGAAGCCGACGCGTCCAACTTCATCAGTTGGTACAAGGGTTTTAGAAACATCATCGAAGACAACATAATCCTGTATGTTCTCGATGAAGCATTAGGAGAAAGACCAGGAGATTCTGCAAGCGAGGAGGAGGAAGATGATTTCCGTAGGCGTCAAGACATATTCATCGAAGTGGAAATCATCATGACCGTATGCCTAGCACCTGAGTTGAAAGAGTTGTTTCGACGCAAGGAGCCATGCGTCATGATTGATGCGATAAAGACGCACTTCAGAGATGAATTGAGGCGTGAGCAATTCAGACAACTCAGAATGTTCCAGACCATTCACATGGAGGAGCATACCTGTCTGGAGACTCATTTGAAGAGATTGTATGACATCTACTTCCAGCTGACAATGGTCTTCGATTACAGGATGGCGGATTCCTGTGCCATTCAGACTGTCCTGATATCTCTGCCTCCAAGCTATGAGAAGCATGTGCGCAAGTATATTTTGAAGGCCGACAATATGAACTTCTACAAGTTTGTGTCCGAATTCAAATCTCTGAAAGTTGATTCCATCGAAGGAGAAATCTTTGGTGCTACAGGTATATATTTGATATATACAGAATTATGAATTCGCCTCTTGATATATGATAAAGTATTTGATACTTGTTCTGTTTGTGAAACAGGTCCTGATTATCACATATATGCGGTGACTTTTGATGTGACCTGGCGCTAAAGATGGTGATCAAGGAAGTTGATGGCCATTGGTGTTCACGTCCTCAAGTTATCATAGTTATCATTAATAGTTTTTGATAAGATCTTTTATAATAGCGAGAAAGTGTGTTCAGTGTCTTGATTGTTACAAGACAAAGTTATTCATGTAATAAGATAAGTTCAGTTGTTTTATGTTATGGAACAAGCTAGTTGTTTTATATTATGAATAAAGTTTTCACATCTCAATTACATCACTTGTATGATAACATTCATAATAGTAGAAATGATAAAATAGTGTGTCCAAAGAATAAAAGTTTTGTTACAAGAACAAACACCATCGAATTTAGTCATAAAGGCAATGAAAGAAGTAATGGATATTTTTGGTCCATTTAAGTATTTCGAGTGCCAAATTTATTAAGTTTTAAATGTAGTATTGAAGTGTCAATACGAAAGATTAAATGGTGTACTTTAATTGATCTTAATTCTTCTATGATTATTGGTGAATAAGTGTATTTGCATAATAAATCATGAGTCTGAAATTAATTTGATAAGAGATCAAATGGGGTTTTTCAGAAGAAAGAATAGTGAATACTGTATTCACAAGATTCGATCAAAGGACAGTATTTTTGAATTAAGGTTTCAACACAAAAGACTTGTGGAAATTCGTTTCACAATATTATAATATCATATATGGTGATATGTGAGGTATTATAATCATACTCTATTTTAGATAAAGTGTGGTCAGTCAGAATCTGTCTTAGAATCTCTTAATATGTTCAAAACATTATAGTCGATGTCCACTTTAGAAAATAGATATTTTTCTCAACGAGAATTCATGTGATCGACAATAGTGTCGTTATGTATATGATTATACGATAATTCAGAATATACATGAAAAGTTCGTTGTAAATTGCTCGCATTAGATGAGAGTATATTCCAAAACCCAATAGAAACAAAACTTGGTTTTTTGTCTATGTAATTCCGAGGAAAATATGATTTTTCGAATTATGGTTTATGGATTGGAATTAGAAGCTTGAAATAAGGTGTTAGACCTATAATCATAAACGTAGAATATTGGAAAGTGTTCCAAAGGATATATGTCTACAAATGAAAATTTTGTGATTAAGAGTGAAGGAGACTAGAAAATTGTTTTCTGCTTGCAATCCTCTTCGTAAAGATCATAATATATTCATGAAAAAAGCTTTTAAATAAATTGTTGTTATATTTAATATTGCTGTC
The DNA here is from genome assembly GCA_026929855.1 of Poa annua. NCBI lineage: Eukaryota > Viridiplantae > Streptophyta > Magnoliopsida > Poales > Poaceae > Poa > Poa annua. The sequence goes on along the minus strand of CM049428.1, from coordinate 25,471,513 downwards.
AGGTCACAGCATAATATTATGTTTCAGATCTTGTTGACAGATCAAGGTGCACTTTATGAATACAAAGAAAGTTGATAAAATATCAGAATACGAACAAAGGCTTTTTAGCCTGAAAATTCAAATTACATTTGAAAGGATTAAAATAGTAATTGTTGCTATAATTCTTATTAGAGGAATAAGATTGTTTAATCATCATATAAAGTGTTATATGAGAAATGTAACTATAAGAAAGACGTGGAAGCATGTTTTGTCAAGAAATGTGTCTTGAGAAAATCAAATTTGTTGACTACATTAATGTAGACATGCTTGAAGTCTGTAGGATTTGTATTAATGTAATACTGTAGTTTATATTGAATTCGAATTGAGAAGAGATCAATGATTTTGGTTTGACCAAATTATCGAAATAAATTATGAATTTAAGTGGGAGTCAAAGTTAGTTCACTCGGATAGAATATGTAAAGGACATATTTTTTAGTGGGAGCTTAGAATCTCAAATATGTAGTTCACATGTTTTTGAGTGGGAGCTCGTGTTCTCAAATATGTGGAGACATAATTTGAGTGGGAACCGAATTCATCTTGTGTAAATGACGCATTGTGAATTGTACCAGTAGAATTAATTAGAAAGATAAAGTTGTGTAACTATTTGAAAGTTAGTGTCTATTTGGAATAGAACGGATTTTTTTAATTGCTAGTCGAGTTGTTTTTGGATTATATCTGAGGAATCAGAATAGATTAAAACCAAAGGATGGTACTTGAAAATCCAGTTAATCATTAAGAGTAATGATACACGTTAATAGTGGTTGTATGACATGTTGGTCTATTATGTGATATTGGACATCATACAGAAACCATATTATATGCTCGATGAAATTTGACCGATGTTGGAAAGAACAGTTATAAAAGTAAATTTATAATTTACTGGAAGTAGAAGTGTATTAGTTATTAGATTGGCATTGGAGTGTCAAGTTTTCTACATAGGTGTGATAGGATATAGATATCGCGAGGTTGTAATTGTTACAAGGAGCTCACTATGACTGAGTGTGTTTTCAAGGCAATTATCTGGTTATCAGTTGAACGGGAATCCGGCACCTAGAGGGGGGGGGGGGTGAATAGGTGCTATTACAAATTTTAGGTCTTTTCAAATTTAGGCTCAACACAAAGGTAAATTCTCTAGATATGCAACTACGGTGAATTTACCTAAATGATAATCTAAGCAATAATAAGATAAGCAAGTAAGGGAGCAAAGGTAAAGGGAACCAAGTGAAGCACGCGGAGACGAAGATGTAATCCCGAGTTCCACCCAAGGGTGTACGTCTCGTTTGGAGAGGTGTGCGCTACCACAACAGGTTAGCCGCAACGCCACAAAGGCTCACCTTCTTCTCCGATGAACTCAACCACAAAGGTTTCGAGTCCACCTTCCACTATCGATCCCCTTTTAGGGCGGAGATCGAATCCCTTACAAACGCTTGAGGCACACACCCACAACTGAACTGGGGGCTCCCAAGAAGACCACAACAGGTCAAGGACCACAAAAGGTCAAGGTAACACCAAGAGTACAACAATGGTGAACTAGCTTTTCCCACCGGAAACCCTAACCACCAAATCCCCAAGTGAATGGGGGAGAAATGCAAATCCCTTCAGTGAGGATGTAGATTCGGGCCTTCTCCTCCAATCCTCCAAATATCAATGAATTTGGGTGAGGGATTGGGAGATCTTGATGATTTGAGCTTTCAAGAATGGTAGGAGAGAGAAAATCTGAGAGCTAGCTGATCTTGAGTGAGTGAGGGGGTATTTATACTCCCACTCAAAATCTGGCCGTTGGCTGTCTTGGGCACCCGGTGACGTGGGGCTGCCTTGCGGGTAGCCCACGATGATGCTACCTGGGCCGCGCCAAGGATGGAAAGACCCACAGGAGGCCCACGCGGGGTACCATGTAACCTAGTCCAAGTCGGTTAGGAAGCATAACCTGTCATATCTGTAGATGCCATAGGCACCAACCACCCGAGACCTGGCTGCCTATAAAGCCAGGAGGGTTGCCCGTCCCAGAGGACACGCTCATAACCACCACGACAAACCCTAGCGAGATCGCAATCTCGCCATTGTAATCGCTACTCGCATCAATAATCAGACAAGCAGGAGTTGGGTGTTATCCTCCGGGAGCCTGAACCTGGGTAAAACCTTGCTTGTCAGCCGTCGTCATCACCTTGCACTCATCTCTCTCCCCATCAATCAACCCGGGGTGCACAACCCTGGGACTTGTCGAGTTAACACCTCGTCAATTGGCGCCGTCTGTGGGAACGCAAACAAGTGCTAGGATCATGGTCGCACCGGCTCCATCCGCAATGAAGATCGGCGCATCCGCCATCAGGGAGTCGATCCGATTCGGCTCCTTCGAGTACGTCATCCACTCGCCAGCTCATCAATCGGTGTACGCCGATCTGGACAAAGGTATACACATCACCTTTGGCTCCATATTCTGCTGCATCGATAGTCGTGGCATACTCAGGTCTACGACTACTGCGCTACGCGCGACGGCGTCACCAAAATCGCCGACCATCGCGCCCGCCGGACCCGCTGAGATCACATCTGCCGCACCCGCGGAGATCGCGACCGCCGGATCCGCGAAGATCGCATCTGCTACACCCGCGGAGATCGCGACCGCCGGACCCGCGAAGATCGCATCTGCCGCACCCGCGGAGATCGCGACCGCCGGACCCGCGAAGATCGCATCTGCCGCACCCGCGGAGATCGCGACCGCCGGACCCGCGAAGATCGCATCTGCCGCACCCGCGGAGATCGCGACCGCCGAACCCCCGAAAATCGCATCTGCCGCACCCGCAGGGGTCGCGTCAGCTGCACCCGCGAAGAGGACATCTACATCGACAATCTCGGCAACGGCCGCGCGAATCGAGTCTACTACCCCAACCTCGGTCATGCGGTCGATCAAGTCAAGATCCACCTCGACCGTCGCACCCGCACGGGCGACAAGGGGCCCGCGTCCGACAGCCATGTCGCGCGCGCCCTCGTCTTCGTGGAAATCCTAGGTCTACCCCAAGCCAATCGCACTCGCCCCGGCGAGTGTGAGCACATGGACAATCGCAAAAAGACGCGACAGCGAGTGCGCCGCGCGCCACGTTGCAGCAATTTTCGACCCCGAGCAAGAAGCGGGCGATAGAAGCAGCAGCGGCAACACCAACTCCCCAACTCAAGTCTACCCCAAGCAAGTCTTCATGGCCGGCACAGCACCGCATGACGACGAAGAAGAACCCGCATATCCGCTAGAGGTGGACATGTCGGACCAGACTAAACTTGTCATCACGCGGGACATGGCGATCCAAGCCATGAAGCATGTGGACGAGGGCACGTTCCCCCCACCCAACGCACCTCGAGAAGACCACCTGGCGGTCCAGTACTTGCTACGCAAGGAAGGCGAACGAATTCGCGCCGAAAAAGCCGACCTGCTCAGGCGCAAAAGGGACGCGGATGCATCGAGTGCCAGGCGAGCCGCCCTCTCCTTTACATCCTCCACAGAGGTTAACCAAGGAGCACGGCGAACCAGAGCCCGTGTCCCCCACATGGCAGAAGCTGATCGAACAAGGCTCACCCGCAACCTCGACTCGTCCTTCGTCACCGAAGATGAAAACGGGATACCCGTCCCAAAGACGGCGAATGCCGCCCTGATCGCAGTCGAGACATACCTCCGGCTCACACAGCCACCGGAGGGGGACGCACGCTCCCTTCTCCACAAGCAACAAATTGCCTCCATAAGGGCAATCGAGGAAGCTCTGGCGGCCAAGGGGCCAAGTAACCGAGCGCACGAACCAACGACGTCGGGCATCCCAGCGGCGCAGCGACGACCAATCAAGGACCTTCGCGCCGTCCTGACACAGAAGATGGTGGACCGCAACCGCAAGGAGCGCTCGGCTAGCGCGGCACACGCGGACGACCACGCTGACCGCGACTTCGAGACGTGTGGCGCGGCATGCTTTAGCTTCAACATCCGCGACACCCGCATGCTTAAAGGCTTCAAGTTGACGACTGGCACACCAAAGTACGACGGGAAGCAAGACCCAAAGCTGTGGCTCGAAGACTACCTCATCGCTTGCACCTGCCAAGGCGGAACGTCGACTACAGCAATGCAATACATCCAGCTCATGCTGACAGACTCGGCACGCGGGTGGCTCACAAGCCAACCCAAAGACTCTTTCCGAACATGGGAAGAATTCCAGGATAATTTCATCAAAAGTTTCTCGGGAACATTCGCCAGGCCGACGACCTACATCGAGTTGCAGGCCTGCAAGCAAGGGAAGGATGAGTCGCTCCGCTCTTACATCCAGAGGTGGACACTCCTCCGCAATACCATGGAACCCGTATCAGAGGATCGAGTGATGGATGCCTTCATGCATGGCGTCGCTCGTCGCGACCTCCGGGAGGAATTCGGTAGGCTCCAGCCGAAGACCACAATAGAACTCATGAAGACAGCCAACCAATGGGCCGAAGGAGAGGACTACGTCCGCGAAACTTCTCCCAAAAAGGAAGGCGAAACAAGCAACTGGCGCGAGGCACGTCAAAAGAAGAAGGCACGTTACACCCACGATTCAATCGAATTAGTAGCGGCGGGTTATGAAACCCCCCGTGAGGACAAGCGTGACGGCAGCCGACAGTACGAGCAAAGTCGGCAGCCCAGCTCGAGTCAGTACAACCGTGGCAGCAGCAGCATCGGCCACAATGATGGAAGTCAGAAACGCGAGTGGAAGCGCCCGTTGACACCAACAGAGGAACTGATGCAACCCTGTAAGCATCACTCGTTCCGCAACCCGGAAACAGGAAAGTGGGGTTCAAACCACCTGTTGAAGGATTGCCGCAAAGCAAGAAAGATCTACCATGCCATGCAGCAAATCATCGCCCCGGTGCAAGCCGTACAAGCGGCACCGCAGCTAGCCATCCAGGCAGCACCCGCAAACAACAACCAAGTACAGGCGGCAGGAGCGTTCCCCCAGCCGCAGCAACAGCAACAAGGTCCGTCGGCAGCAGCCGACACGTACCCAACCACACGGGGAAAGCTGAACATGATCCAGAAGGGACCCCCGTCGAACAGGCGGCAGAAAATCATCACACGCCAAGTACTTCAAGCCATCAACAGCCCGCGCGCGGTACCAGACTACCTGCGCGGGTCGGAGACACCAATCACATTTTCCAGGGCAGATCACCCAGCGGAGGTAGTCCGACCCGGGCACGCCGCACTCGTGATTGAGGCCTTGATCGGCGACTACAGCCTGAAGAAGGTATTCCTGGACGGAGGCAGCGGCATCAACATCATATTCGCCGACACCCTCAGACGAATGAACAGGTCGACAGAGAAATTGCCGGAATCGGAGACCACCTTCCACGGCATAGTACCAGGGCAAGCAATCACGCCCATGGGAACAATCACACTCGACGTCATCCTCGGTACACCCGAGCACTTCAGGAAGGAGTCGATAGACTTTGAGGTCGTCGACTGGAAGTCACAATACCACGCCATCCTCGGACGCCCAAGCTTTGCCAGGTTCATGGCAGTACCCCACTACGCCTACCTGATGATAAAGTTGCCCGGGCCGAAAGGAGTGATCACCGTCCGCGGCGACTTCGGGCTCTCCAACAGCTGCGACCGCGAGTTCGCCAAGATCTTCGAGTTCTTCGGCGTCGAAGAGCACTTCAAGGCCATATCAGCCGACAACGACAAGACCATCTTCCCGGCTCGCAAGAAGCCTGCCAAAGACGCAGCGTTCAACACGAATGACGACACTGTCACCCACCAAGTCCATCCGACTGACAGCGGAAAGACGGTCAAGGTCTCATCGAGTCTGACCCCCGCATAGGAAGGCGCGCTCGTCGAGTTCCTACGTGAGAACTGGAAAATCTTTGCATGGCAACCTTCCGACATGCCAGGGATACCCAGGGAACTCGCCGAGCACTCTCTAAAAGTCCACAAGGACGGAAGACCAGTCAAGCAATCCATGCGACGCTTCTCAGGACCCAAACGAGACGCGATCACCATGGAAGTCGACAGATTACTGCACGCCAAGTTCATCCAAGAGATCAAGGACTCGGACTGGGTCGCCAACCCGGTTCTAGTTGAGAAAAAGAAGACGAAGAAACTACGCATGTGCGTTGACTTCACCGCAGTCAACAAATGCTGCCCCAAGGACCACTTCCCGCTCCCGCGGATAGACCAGATCATCGACTCGACTGCAGGTTGCGAACGCATGTCCTTTCTGGATGCCTACTCAGGTTACCAGCAGATCAGGTTGAAAGTCGAGGACGAAGAGAAGACAACCTTCATCACACCCGACGGCGTTTTTTGCTACCAGACGATGCCGTTTGGATTAAAGAACGCAGGTGCCACGTACCAGCGGACAATGCAAGCATGCCTCAAGGGGCTAATCGGGCAGATTGTCCAAGTCTACGTCGACGACATCGTCGTCACTACCCGGAAGGAGGATACCCTAGTCGACGACCTCCGCAAGGTCTTCGCCGCACTGGACGTGTATCAAATCTAGCTCAATCCAGAGAAGTGCGTATTCGGCGTACCAGCCGGAGAGCTACTAGGGTACCTTGTATCCGCAAGAGGAATCGAAGCAAACCCCGAGAAGGTGCAGAACATACTCACAATGCCAGCACCAACCAAGCTCAGGGAGGTGCAACGATTAGCTGGCCGAGTCGCAGCTCTCAGCCGGTTCATTAGTAAGTTGGGAGAGAAAGCCTTACCTTTCTACCAACTGATGAAGAAGTCAGACAAGTTCGAGTGGACACAAGAGGCGCAGGACGCGTTCGACCATCTCAAGAAAACACTGACAACCTCTCCAGTCCTCGTGGCACCGCTGGAAAATGAGCCGCTCTACCTATACGTCTCAGCAATGAATAGGGTGGTGAGCACGGTGCTCGTAGTCGAACGCGAAGAAAAAGGGCACAGTCACCCGGTGCAGAGGCCCATCTACTACCTTAGCGAAGTACTCACCTTGTCGCCATCAGGTTTCTTCATCACCCCGGCTTCATCGGCGGCGGCGGAGGAGCCAGCGGCGCTCTTCGGCTTGCCCATGGTCAAGGTCGCAAGCTGTACGGACGGATTGCTCGGAGCTCGGGATGGCGGCGGAAATGGTAGAGCGCAGAGGAAAAGAAGCACAGAGCGATTGGAGAAGATGAAATCCCAAGCATCAAGACGCAGTACTTATGCCTTGAAGATCAGCATCTGAACCGTCCACCGAACAAGGGCTCCGAGCGGGCACATCCAACCGTCCACGTGTCGCACGGAGAAACCAACCGTCACCGCCCACTTCGTCCACTACGCACGAAAACCGAGGCGTCGTAATCGTGCCACGCAAATTTCGCGCCCACTTCGGAGACGTGACAACTGTGGACCGCGGTCAGTTCTGACAGCGGGGCCCACCACGTCACGTCCCATCGGGCGCAGAGGCGTGCAACAGATCGTCACAATGACGTCATCAAGCCAACGGCTCCAAAATCAGCTGAAGCAACTCGACAGAGTGATTCGAGTAGTAAGCTTCAAAGCTGAAATCAACAAGGTAGGATCAGCCAATGATCCGAGAACCCGAAGAAACCATTCAGGTGGCAACGCAGTAAGCTCGAGCAGCCGAATCCATCCACAAGTAAGCCAAACAGGCTGAGTAGAAGCAAGCTTCACAAGAAGATGAAGGCAAAGTAATTCGACTGCAAAGGTTACTCCCATCGGGAGTGGCCGGTTCGACTGAAGAAATCGAGTTCAAGCTCAAGATCAAGCAATCCAATGGCGCGTCCAGGAGGAAGGAGTCCTTTGTCCGACTCTACGCTTCGACCAAGCACTCGGGGGCTACTGACGTGGGGCTGCCTTGCGGGTAGCCCACGATGATGCTACCTGGGCCGCGCCAAGGATGGAAAGGCCCACAAGAGGCCCACGCGGGGTACCATGTAGCCTACTCCAAGTCGGTTAGGAAGCATAACCTGCCATATCTGTAGATGCCATCGGCACCAACCACCCGAGACCTGGCTGCCTATAAAGCCATGAGGGTTGCCCGTCCCAGAGGACACGCTCATAACCACCACGACAAACCCTAGCGAGATCGCAATCTCGCCATTGTAATCGCTACTCGCATCAATAATCAGACAAGCAGGAGTAGGGTGTTATCCTCCGGGAGCCTGAACCTGGGTAAAACCTTGCTTGTCAGCCGTCGTGATCACCTTGCACTCATCTCTCTCCCCATCAATCAACCCGGGGTGCACAGCCCTGGGACTTGTCGAGTTAACACCTCGTCACCCGGAAATTCCGGTTTAAGTGACACCGGAAATTCCGGTCACCCGGAATATCCGGGTCTTTGAAAATATCCGAGCTGAATTTCCGGTTGAGATCAGAACCAATTCTGAACTTGACTTAGCCGATTTTCTGAGGTTGACTCGGAATATCCGAGTCCTTGAAATTTCCGAGCTGAATTTCCGATTGGAGTCAGTACCACTTCTGAATCTTGACTTAGCCAATTTTTCTGGAGTTGACTCGGAATATCCGGGTTGGGGAACCAGAATATCCGAGTCCTTGAAATTTCCGAGCTGATTTTCCGATTGGAGTCAGTACCACTTCTGAATCTTGACTTAGCCAATTTTCCTGGGGTTGACTCGGAATATCCGGGTTGGGGAACCGGAATATCCGAGTCCTTGAAATTTCCGAGCTGATTTTCCGATTGGAGTCAGTAGTACTTCTGAACTTGACTTAGCCAATTTTTCTGGAGTTGACTCGGAATATCCGAGTTGGGGAACCGGAATATCCGAGTCTGGGAAGAATTCTAGAAACTCTTTTTATCTACAATTTGGCTTTAGGATTTGTGATATGAGTTTCACCCAAACTGAAATACTTAGCAATAGGATTAGTATATCATTGGTATTGTTAACTAACACACAAAACACTAGGGATTAAGAAATGTTCTTTCAATCTCCCCCTTTTTGGTGTTAGATGACAATACCAAGATTTGCAAAGAAACAAAAGGCAATATCATGTTTTTGGCAGAAAATGGCTCCCCCTAAAAAGATGCAAGTAAACACCACAAAATGACAAAGGATAGGAGCAATTTTATAACAACAACCACAAGATATCACAAAGGAGAAACGAGACAAAATGTAAGATTATGGTAGCAATTGAGACTAGATAGATTTTCATACCTTGTGTATATAGAATATGAAGAGAATACCAACACAATCAATTCGAAGTCTCAACCATAAGCTAATGATAGCATCAAACCATTGTCTCAATACATAGTTATCACATAATGAAATAAAAGGAGTTCACAAATAACTTAAAACACGATAAATGGACACAAGCGCAAATAAATGATAAACGCATAAGCTTGTGCCCGACCCTTTGCAAATCTCCGAAGAAGTCCTAGTAGAGCAACTTCTCCCCCTTTGGCATCGAAACGCCAAAAAGGAAGAAGAGCGATGCTACGTCCCATGGAAGTCTTCAGTCCGAGGGGTCCTCCTCATCATCATCATCACCAGCATCCTCATCATCATCATCATCCTCTTCATACTCCTCAGACTCTGCCTCCTCATCATCATCTTCCTCCTCATCATCATAGTCATAGCCAGTGGTGTACGAGCTGCCGCCAAGGTCCTGGTCAATCAGTGTCCACGGAGCCAAGGAACCCTGGTTCCACTGAGCAAAGGTCAGGGGCTCAGACAGAGCAGCAGGAGCAGGAGAGCCAGAAGCATGGTGAAGGATCAAGTCTTGCTTGTAATCCAGCTGACGGCGATCCTTGTAGGCATTGTATTGCTCTTTGCGGATGTCCACATTCATGCAAATGATGTTGCGCTGGAACCAGTTCAGCTTCTTGACATGCGCATGAGTGGTATGAACATGAGTAGAGGCAGCAGCAGCCCTCCTAGCATCACCCATGAAAGATCCACCTGTAGCTGATGTAGTAGAAGGCCTAGGAGGGGGCTTGACTACAGTCTTCTTCACATAAAGCTTCTTGAAGTCATGTGGCACCAAATCACTGCTGCTGAAGTTGTAGTCAGGGAACTTAAACTGGAGGAGCTTCATTATGTAAGGAGCATAAGGAATAGAGACCCTGGTGGTCATAGCTTCATACATCTCATTGTAGATGTAATCCATCACATCTACTCTCCAGTCAGTATCAGAACCCGAGTCCTCCACAATGCGGTTGGCGTGAAGGAGCAGGTTGCAGAGAGGGGTAACCACGTTGTCGTTGTTGCCACCACTCGGTGCAATGTTCTCACGTAGGATGCGCACAAGAACATCATACAATGGAAGCAAGTCACGAGAGAATCCAGGGGTGGCTCCCACACCATATAAGTGAGTTGTCTACTTCTTGTTGAGCTTGTAGGGGGTGTGCATGCGAGTACCTTGGGGATTGTCACCATCAAACCTGTAGCCCAGTACCTTGGCAAACTCCTCGAAGTTGGACTTACAGTATGATTCCCCAGTCATCCACTTCATGGTCTTCTTCGAGTCACCCTTGATCACTAGGGTGGCGAAGAACTGCATTACAAGCTGCGCGTTGTAGGGACAACGGATGAGCACCAACCTCTCCAAACCCATGGTCTTGACAATGTGGATGGCCTCAGCAAATGCGGTTTTCTTCTGCAGAGATGCAAAGTCAAACGGGTGCATGGGTCGAATGGGCTTCGACAGTGAGAGATAGAGATCCACGAATATGTGCTCTTGCGCTTGGCACCAAAAGCTGCGATCAGCGAGAGAGTTGTCTCTTGCGCTTAGGTACCAGTCCCCCTGCCTCAGCTGAGAGTAATCCACAGAATGCATCTTGGAGTAGTCATGACGTTGGGGACTAGGGGCATTCTTTCTCTTCTTGGATGAGGGCTTGCTGGAAACAACTTTCTTCTTCCTCTGAGTTGTAGGGCCCTTTCCCTTGTTGACTGGTTGCTTGTGGACAGGTGCTCTACCTGTGTTCCTTGATCCCCCTGCGGACGGACTTCCACCTGAACCTGTGAATTTGAGCATAGAGGGTAGCATAAGGTAAGTGCACACAAGTCAGGAGATAATACACACATTAGATAGGCATTTGATGAATCATATGTAGTTAAACATGAGTTAATCTTAAAACTGTAGTGTTTGACTCGGAAATTCCGGTGCAGACATGACCGGAAATTCCGAGTCAATCTGAACCGGATATTCCGAGTCAGACAGAAACTGCAGATCTGAGATTGACTCGGTCTAAAACTAGATCGATCCAACATAATGCAAAACTAATGTATGTAGAAGGCAGGGAATAGTCCTAGGAACAATCTCTACCAAGCAACATTGAAACAAATAACTCCACATCAAGATCCAAGTGCAAGCACATAAGGAAGAAGAAAAGTGAAGTTACCCTCATCCATTGAGGCCATTGCTTGGAGGAGTGAGTTCCCGGGGCGGAGGAGGAGCAGATCCGGCCGAGAAAGAGGTTCCCCGGTGGTCGGAGTGCTCCGGAGGGACCTTGGAGCAGCAGGGGCGGCGGCTGGAGGAGAGAGAGGTCGGGGGTGGAAGAAGGGCACTAATGAGCCCTTCACCCCGATCCTGCCCTTATATTTCTGGACAAACCGCCAGACCGGATATTCCGGGTGTGACTTACACCGGATATTCCGAGTCACCGGATATTCCGGTTCAAAATGAACCGGATATTCCGACCTGCTGAAGCAAAATCCCAGTTTTCAAAAGGATGACTTGTGTGCAATAGAGAGAAATGTTTTCAGGGGAAAGTAGGCTTGGGATAGATTTCCAAACTGATATTGGTACACCATACTCAACTCACAACAACCAAATCGAAACAAAAGAGCCAAGTTGAGTAGGTTTCCCACATGCATGAAAAGGAGGGCAAATAGCAACAATAAGCTCCAAATAAAATCAACTCTTCAAGGAGAGGAGGTCGGTGGCCGAGGCCACCATGTAGGAGTGTATGGCATGTTACCGCGAAGATGTATCTTGGGTACATAACCAATACTCGTCGTTTTAGCTCATTAGTCATAACAATGAATATAGAGATAAAAGAACACTTGCTGTCGGCATAATGGGGGGAGGGATGGTCCAATGTATTAGGACCGCACTCCCCCTATTTCCATGCCTACATCTAAACTAGATAAGATGCAATTACGCCCTAGGTGAGTGTGCAAGCGATCAAGCTAAGTACCTCGAATCAATGATATTAAGCTCATTCCTCAAAAAGCAAAACCTTCCTTCCTCAAGGGGCTTCGTGAAGATATCCGCCAATTGATCCCTTGTGCCCACATATGATAAGTCGATGTCTCCACGGGCCACATGATCTATTATGAAATGATGACGGATCTCAATATGCTTGGTTCTTGAATGTTGCACCGGGTTGTAGGCAATCTTGATGGCACTTTCGTTGTCACATAAAAGAGGCACTTTGTCGCAATCGAATCCGTACTCCTTTAAAGTTTGCCTCATCCATAGCAACTGAGTGCAACAACTTGCGGCGGCAACATACTCGGCTTCGGCGGTGGAGAGAGATATACAATTTTGCTTCTTAGAAGACTAACTCACCAAGGACCTCCCAATAAATTGACAAGCGCCGGAGGTTGACTTCCTATCATCATGATCTCCCGCCCAATCGGAATCCGTGTACCCACATAATGAGAAATTTGCATCCTTGGGGTACCACAATCCATAAGTTGGGGTAAGAGCCAAATATCTAAAGATTCGCTTGACCGCCACATCATGGCTTTCTTTAGGAGCCGCTTGATATCTTGCACACACTCCTACGGCTAGCACTATATCCGGTCTAGATGCACAAAGGTAGAGGAGAGATCCAATCATGGAGCGGTATACCTTTTGATCCACATCCTTACCCTTCGGGTTGAGCTTAAGGTGGCATTTGGTTTGCATTGGAGTAGAGGCACCCTTGAGATCAAGCAACTCGTACTTCTTGAGCATGTCTTGAATGTACTTTGCTTGGTTGATGAACGTTCCTTCCCTCAATTGTTCGATCTCAAATCCGAGGAAGAACTTCATCTCGCCCATCATAGACATCTCAAACCTGTCAGTCATAAGCTTAGAGAATTCTTCGTTAAATGCTTTGTTAGTCGATCCAAATACAATGTCATCCACATATAATTGACAAATGAAAAGCTCTCCATTAACTTTCTTAGTGAAAAGTGTGGGGTCGATTTCCCCAACTTGGAATCCACGGTCTACAAGTAGTTCTCTAAGGTGCTCGTACCACGCTCGTGGGGCTTGTTTAAGGCCATAGAGTGCCTTATCCAACTTGTAGACATGGTTCGGGTACTTGAGGTCCTCGAACCCCGGTGGTTGCTTAACATAAACAAGTTCATTTAGTGGACCATTTAGAAAAGCGGATTTAACATCCATTTGTTGTAACTTAAAGTTATGGTGAGAGGCATAGGCAAGAAGAATACGTATTGACTCAAGTCGAGCCACAGGCGCATAGGTTTCTCCAAAGTCAATGCCTTCAATTTGAGAGTAACCTTGAGCCACAAATCTTGCCTTGTTCCTCACCACCATGTGTTCATCTTGCTTGTTCTTGAATATCCACTTGGTGCCGATAACATTGCGGCAATCTTTGGGTCTTTCCACCAACTTCCATACTTTGTTGCGCTCGAAGTTGTTGAGCTCTTCATGCATAGCATCAAGCCAATCTTTATCTTCAAGAGCTTCAAAGACCTTCTTGGGTTCCACCATGGAGATGTGAGCTTGATGTTCACTAAAGCTTGCGAGTTGTCTTCGGGTAGAGACCTTGCTTCTCACATCACCAAGCACCTTGTCAAGAGATAGAGCTCTTAATTCTTGTGAGGTGCCAACCCTATTCAAGCGGCGGATCTCGATTTCCCTCCGAGTGGTGGGAGGAATCGCTTGATCATCTTGATCATTCATGTCTCCGCCTTGACTGAATTGATGGCCTTGATCAACCATTGGAGTGGTGTCCATTGGTGAGGGAGAGGGTTGATCTTGGCCTTGCGAACTGCCACCGGGAATGTCAGCAGGACCGGATATTCCAGGTTCAGGAACCGGAAATTCCGAACCACCGGAATTTCCGAGTCCATCTTGAACCGGATTTTCCGGTCCTCCGGAAATTCCAGGAGCAGCTGTAGAATCTTGTTCTTCTTATTGGCTAGGTGCATTGGGCACGGTGTTGTCGATGAGTGTTTCTTGTGTTGGGGTGGTCACCACTTGTGAAGAACTTGGTCCTTGTTGATCAACCTCATAATAGAGTTCAACGGGGCGGTGGACTCCCAACCCCATTCTTCGGATATCATCTTGAGGTTCATCATCACCTACACCGGAAACACCACTTTGCTCCACGAGGGAGCCGTCATTCTCCTCGAACACCACACTACAAGTTTCTATGATTATGCGCGAGGACTTATCATAGACTCTATAAGTGTGGGATTCGGATCCGTAGCCCACAAATGTCCCTTCAAGAGACTTAGAATCAAACTTGCCCAAACGAACACCTTTGATGAGATAAAAACACTTACAACCAAATACTCGGAAGTAGGAGATATTGGGCTTGTTCCCGGTAAGTACTTCATAAGGTGTCTTCATGAGTCCTTTGCGAAAGAAGAGCCGGATAGATGAATGGCAAGCGGTGTTGACGGCTTCGGCCCAAAAGTTGTGAGGGGACTTGAACTCGGCCATCATCAACCTTGCCATCTCAATAAGTGTGCGGTTCTTCCTTTCGGCTACACCATTTTGTTGGGGAGTATAAGCAGCGGAATATTGATGACGAATCCCTTCTTCACTAAGGAACTCGTTTAAGGTGTAGTTCTTGAACTCGAACCCATTGTCACTTCGTATCACCAAGATAGGGACATTGTGTTGTCGTTGAGCTTCATTGGAGAAGTCGATGATAGTTTGTTGAGTCTCCATCTTCGTCTTGAAGAAGAAAACCCATGTGTATCTTGAATAGTCATCAACAATCACCAAGCAATATTTCTTGCCACCAAGACTAGCTTCCGGAATGGGACCAAAGAGGTCAACATGGAGAAGCTCCAAAACCCTCTTTGACGAAATGATGGTCTTGCTTGGATGGTAGATGTCATGCATTTTTCCTTCAACACACGCCCTACACATTCGATCCTTCGAGAAAGAAACATGGTCTTTTAGTCCTAGGATATGGCCACCCCTGTGGAGACTTTGCAAAGTCCTCATGTTGACATGGGCTAGTCGGCGATGCCATAGCCAACCCAAGTCCGCCTTTGCGAATAGGCACATTGTATGGGAAGTGGTGACTCCGGAGAAGTCAACCACATAGAGCCCATTCTCAATGTACCCAACGAAAGACACATTGAGAGACTTGCTCCGCAAGAGAATGACCATTTCCTTTTCGAAGACAACGGTATAACCCAAACAAGTTAAGGAATGGACGGAGATCAAGTTGAAACCTAGGGACTCGACAAGCAAGACATTCACAAGTGTGATGTCCGGTGCCACTACCACCTTGCCGAGGCCTATTACCTTAGACTTAGAATTATCACCATATGTAACGGTCATTTGATCATCATTGGGCTTCAACTCCGTTACAATATCCTTACTTCCGATCATATGACTAGTGCACCCACTATCAATTATCCATTTCGATCCTCCGGAAGCAAGGCCCTACACACAATCAATTCTTTGGTTTAGGTACCCATTTTGCAATGGGTGCCTTTTGGTTAGCAACAAGGGTCTTTGGAACCCAAATAGCATATTCAATGTAACCATCAAAAGGACCAATGTATCTAGCATAGACATCCCCATAATAATCAACATATAAAGCATAGTTGGGGTTAGATATGCCCGCAAAGTCATTACGAGTGGGAGTGCCCCTTATGGCATTTCCACTCGCAATGTCATCCTTATTGGCTTGTGCGGACTTGGTCTTCTTCTTGATCTTCTTCTTCTCCTTAGCAACATAGCCTAGACCTTCCTTACCCTTGTGGGGCACTCGCTCATGAAGAGGAGTAGTGAGTGTCCCCTTACCTTTATCAAGAGAGGTCTTGGGCTTGGTTGCCATGGAGGGAACAAACACAACCCTAGCAATATCCTTCACAACATTTGCATTAGCATTCAAAGGAGTAGAGGTGCTAGGTTTCTCAAGAGTAGATATCCGAGATTGGAGTTGATCACGAGACTTGAGAAGACGTTCGTGATCACTTGTCAACACCTTGTGAGCATTGTCAAGTGACTCGAAGTCTTCGCAAAGTCTAGCATGAGCAACTACAAGCTCGGACTTTTCATTTTGCACAATTTTACATTTAGCAAAATAGAGATCACGATCCTTAGTTATCTTAGCTAGTTGCTCCTTAAGGAGAGCATGAGCTTCTTGTTCATCTTCGAGAGAGGATTGGAGAGACACCTTAGCGTGTGCATCCTCTCTCTCAATCTCACCTTTTAATTCAAGCTCATCCTCAAGCTCACCTATACGACTCATGATTGAGCCAAAGTGTTTCTTTCCTTCTCCTTGCAAGTTAGTCATGAATTTATCAAAATCAATGATTTCTTCCTTGACTTCTAAGCTCATAGCATCATCAATGTCATGTGATATGGAGTTGGGGGATAATTGTACCTCAGATGTCTTTGCCATAAGACATATTGCATTCTTGACGATGGGGCTCTCGTTTGGTGAGGAGAAGAGTGATGGAGGTGTGGAAGAGATGGCTAGTGCGGCCACTTGCGTTGGAGTATCCTCCTTGTCACTATCTTCATCATCGGTGGGATATTGCTCTTGAGTCACCAAGACAATCTTTTGGTTCTTCTTGAAGAAAGGCTTCTTCATGGGCGTGGGCCCCTTGCCCTTTGTCTTGTCCACGAGCCTCCCACCATGATCCTCTCTTCTCTCCCATGGGCAAACGGCAACAAAGTGGCTCTTCTCATCGCAGTTATAGCAAAGCCTCACTTTTTTGCATGGCTTTCCTCCGTTGGGGGGAAACTTCTTGTCAATCCTTGCTTTGGCCCTTCCGGGGTTCTTCCAAAAGGTTCTTGCCGCAAGACCCATGTGTTGAGTGAGAGTGCTTGAGAGAGCTTCACTAGATAGCTCGACTTGATCATCACACTCCTCTTCATCCTCTTCTTCAACGGTGGCCTTCAAAGCAATTGAGGCATGCTTGTGCATCCCTATGGCTCTAGCTCTTGCATCTTGTGCAATCTTGGAGGCCACCTTGTATGCGGTCATCTCTTGCATAACTTCATTGGATGTCATCTTTGCAAAGTCATGTCTCCCATGGAGTGTCTTCAAATCCGTTTCCTCAAAGGGAAAGAGAGCGGTCAAAACTTCCTCTTGATCCAAGCATCATTAATGTACTCCGCCCCGAGGTTCTTGAAGGAGTTGGCAACCAACACCAACCTCCGGTACATGTCCTCGTGGCTTTCTCCATCCAACTTGTAGAACCCTTCCACCTCATTGCATAAGGCATCATACCGGTTCTTCTTCATGCTCTCATTCCCAACGAAGATGTCGGAAAGAGCATTCCAAACTTCCTTGGCGGTGGAGAATTGTTGAATGAGCGCCATGTCCTTCTCTCCAACGGCCATTTGGAGTTGATGAAGAGCGGTGGCGTTGAGTTGGCTATCAACCACCTCTCTTCTTGTCAAGTTGGTTGGATCATGGGGCTTGTATCCTTCTTCAATGATGCGTCAAAGCTCAATGGAGGCACTACATAGATGAGACTTCATTAGAAATACCCATTGAGAGAAATGAGTAGGTTTAAGCTTAGGTGGATCTTCTAAAGTTTACATGAGGGTGAGGGATAGGAGGGTTGGGAGAGTAATTATGGTTGACATTATGAAATTCCTCTCCTTTGGGGGTGTTAGAGGAGCTAGGTGGTTCATTCTTTTCCGCCTTCCCGGGAACACTTGAGGTAACATCTTTGGACCCATCCGAAGATGATTCCTTAGAGTTCCCCGCATGTTCCTTAGGAGGAGGAGAGGGAGAAGTAGCCTCGGGCTCCTTAGACTTCAAGAGTGCCATGAGCATCTCATTCATCTTGAGGAGTTGGGCCTCCAAGGACGATCTCATATCAATAAGATCGGCCATGGTTGCCCCTTTGGCTAACGCCTCCTTCTCCGCCTCTAATTTTCCACGGGCGGCCCTCTCGGCATCGGATTCCGTCATCGTTGCACTTAGGCGGTTAAGCCCTTAAAAGTGAACAAGGCTCTGATACCAATTGAACGGGAATCCGGCACCTAGAGGGGGGGTGAATAGGTGCTATTACAAATTTTAGGTCTTTTCAAATTTAGGCTCAACACAAAGGTAAATTCTCTAGATATGCAACTACTGTGAATTTACCTAAATGATAATCTAAGCAATAATAAGATAAGCTAGTAAGGGAGCAAAGGTAAAGGGAACCAAGTGAAGCACGCGGAGACGAAGATGTAATCTCGAGTTCCACCCAAGGGTGTACGTCTCGTTTGGAGAGGTGTGCGCTACCACAACAGGTTAGCCGCAACGCCACAAAGGCTCACCTTCTTCTCCGATGAACTCAACCACAAAGGTTTCGAGTCCACCTTCCACTATTGATCCCCTTTTAGGGAGGAGATCGAATCCCTTACAAACGCTTGAGGCACACACCCACAACTGAACTGGGGGCTCCCAAGAAGACCACAACAGGTCAAGGACCACAAAAGGTCAAGGTAACACCAAGAGTACAACAATGGTGAACTAGGTTTTCCCACCGGAAACCCTAGCCACCAAATCCCCAAGTGAATGGGGGAGAAATGCAAATCCCTTCGGTGAGGATGTAGATCCGGGCCTTCTCCTCCAATCCTCCAAAGATCAATGAATTTGGGTGAGGGGATTGGGAGATCTTGATGATTTGAGCTTTCAAGAATGGTAGGAGAGAGAAAATCTGAGAGCTAGCTGATCTTGAGTGAGTGAGGGGGTATTTATACTCCCCCTCAAAATCTGGCCGTTGGCTGTCTTGGGCACCCGGAAATTCCGGTTTAAGTGACACCGGAAATTCCGGTCACCCGGAATATCCGGGTCTTTGAAAATATCCGAACTGAATTTCCGGTTGAGATCAGAACCAATTCTGAACTTGACTTAGCCGATTTTCTGAGGTTGACTCGGAATATCCGAGTCCTTGAAATTTCCGAGCTGAATTTCCGATTGGAGTCAGTACCACTTCTGAATCTTGACTTAGCCAATTTTTCTGGAGTTGACTTGGAATATCCGGGTTGGGGAACCGGAATATCCGAGTCCTTGAAATTTCCGATCTGATTTTCCGATTGGAGTCAGTACCACTTCTGAATCTTGACTTAGACAATTTTCCTGGGGTTGACTCGGAATATCCGGGTTGGGGAACCGGAATATCCGAGTCCTTGAAATTTCCGAGCTGATTTTCCGATTGGAGTCAGTAGTACTTCTGAACTTGACTTAGCCAATTTTTCTGGAGTTGACTCGGAATATCCGAGTTGGGGAACCGGAATATCCGAGTCTGGGAAGAATTCCAGAAACTCTTTTTCTCTACAATTTGGCTTTAGGATTTGTGATATGAGTTTCACCTAAACTGAAATACTTAGCAATAGGATTAGTATATCATTGGTATTGTTAACTAACACACAAAACACTAGGGATTAAGAAATGTTCTTTCATCAGTATCAGAGTAAGCGCTAGGAAACAGAAGTCTCACTTGGTTACGGTATTTGTATATTTGTTATTAGATAACATGTTGATATCAAACAAGTTGATATCAATGGATCGCAAAAGAACGCACAATTATGTATTGTACAGATTGTCAGAGTAACACTCTTCCACAAGCAAGCATTATCATATGACACTTATTTGATAAGGGGTTTTGATGAAGTAAAATGCAGCTAGTTTATTTGTACTCTAGTGCAAGTGGGAGACTGAAGGAGATATGCCCTAGAGGCAAATAAATAAGTAGTATTTATTGCATTATCTCATAAGTTTATAATAAGTTTGTGTATTATGCTGTAACTGTATTAATCGGAATTATTAATACACGTGTGATACATGGACAACCAGAGTCCCTAGTGAGTCTCTATATAAACTAGTCCATTGGGCAACAGTTGATCGAGATTCCCGATAAAGGACAATGACGTCGGTTGACAATGGGGTCATCTTATTAGTTGAATAAGGTGATGGACATACGCAAAGTATTGCAATTAGATCGTATTACGATGTTTGTCATTTGCAATAGATAATAATATGATAGCTTATTCCTTAGACCGTGAGACCGTACTTATTACTACTTCATAGGGGGGTACTTTGAGAGCATCAAACGTTGTCTTATTTAGCATGACAATAACGGTGTCTATCTTGGGTATCCCGAAAGAGTATTGAGACGTAAGGATCAAGAGCGGGATTTGTTCATTCTTGTAATGGAAAGATACTCTGGGCCCACTCGGTGAGATTGCATCTATATAGCTGCGCAGCTTGTGACTAGGTCATGGAGATGTAATATCACAGACGAGTTAATAACCTTTGTCGGTAACGAGATACAACAAAGACATCGGATGTCTACGATCACATCTCGGACAAGGTAGTATCGCAGAAACAAAGAGAATGAATATCATGTTTATGGTTCAACGACGATATTCGTAGAATGCAAAGGGGCCGTCATATGCATCCAGGTATCCCTGTCGGTCATTGGTGAGCAAAGTGTCTCGACCATGTCTGGAGTGTTCTCGAACCGTAGCGTAACAAACTTAAGGTCTTAATGACACCGTGAGAAAGGTTCTGGAATAATATAGGTTTTTATTGGAGAGAGAAATGATCCGGAAAGAGTTCCGGTGATCCGGAAGGAGTTCCGGGAAGGTCTGGAAGGGTTCCAGGAATATCCGAAAGTTGTTTGGGTGGTTTAGAAAAGGTTTCGGAGTCACGGGATATTAAATAGTATTTAATATATTAATTATATTTGATATTAATTAAATTATTAAATAATAAAGGAAAAAGGTGCAGCCCACCTACATGGACCCTAAGAGGGCCAAAGAGGGGGAGCCGCACCACCAAGGAGGAAGGGGGCTTGGGCCCCTAGTCCAATTCGGACTAGGAGGTTCGGCCAAACCCCCCTCCCCCTCCTTTTCCTTTAGTCCCACATGGGGGAGGCAAGGTGTTTGCACACCTCCTCCCCCCTTTATATAGTAAGGCATATTAATTGAATTAATTACAAAAAATACCACATTTGTATGTTTGCCATTGTTATCACATGTACGGGGGGTTGTTGTTAAGCTTTGTATCTGAATGACCGGGGGTTGTTGTTAAGCTCTGTATGTTTGCGAGTGCTCGAAGGCGCCACATTTGAGGAGCATGGGCAACGTCGTCTCGCCCACCTGCAGCCCAGCCGCTGCTCCCCCCTGCCGCCGGCGCAACCCCCCAGCCGCCGGCGCCACGCCATCTTCCGCCCGGCGCCCGTCGACGCAGGTCATCGTCGACACCCCGGCGTCATCGTCTACTTCATCGCGGCAAGTTCTCCGTGACCTCGAGGTCGGCTACGTATGACTTCATCGTCAACGCTTATGCGGGAGCGTAATCCCCGCTATCGGTCTACATGGAGGTAATGTAACCCGTTCCGCCATTGTTATCACATGTACTAGATAGATAGATCCTGACTAGTTAGGTTTTCATTCGCTAGAAAAATTATTGTTTTCTGCACCGGAACCCCTTCATTGAGGAGAACAAGTAAATGAACTAGCCGGTGCGCAACCAGGCCACCACCAACGACAGATCCATAGTTGCTCTACACCCGAACACCATGGACATGTTGCAGGTCTTCCAATGGCAACACTGACTTGCTAAAGGAACGTGCTACATAGTCTATTATCCAATGTAAGACTCGAGACATCCTGATACGGACAGACGATCTGGAAACAGGAGGAGAGAAGGAGTGGACAACGGCTAGCAATTTGCTAGGTGGACCACCATGTCGACAATCGTACACCCACAAGATGTCCACCTTGTAGTTGATCTTTTCAATTACGGATTTGCTAAGTCTTAGTCACTTAAAAAAAAGTACAATCGCAGTTGCATTTTTCTGTAGTTACACTTTTATGGGGTGACTGAGACTTAACAAAAATCAGTCAACTGAGACATGGGCACTTCCTTTCAATTATAGTAGTTTTGTAACAACTTTGCCCCAAATGTCTTAACTTTCTGACATTTTCTTAATAAAATTTATGTTGTGTGATTTGAAGGAATTTGTTTTTATGTTTTTTCTCATATCTTAGATTTTTATTTCCGCAACGGGCATGTTTCCTAGTAAATATTAACGGAGTGAGTATGAAATAACTATATAACAACAAGAAAAATATTTGATGATATTGCTAATCCTCAAATGATAGATAATTTATTTCTTAACATAAGTCAATGTTGAGTACCGGTGATCTGATGTTGAGACATGTACTACACTCTCTTTTACAAGGAGAAATGATCTATAAATTTTGTACAAGTTTACAAAGTCAATGAAAGTTTGTTAAGCCTCAACTTTAACACCAAAATGTGATCCATACTCTTAGGTAAGTGAGGATAATTAGTAAAGTGATCTGAGAATTATAATTTGTTAATTATCAGACGATTGTAACATACGCGCACTCCTACTCAGCATATTCAGTTGACGTTGTTATGAATAAGACTATCAAATTCATTTCTTTTGTCAATAGTATTGTTCATATACATATTTCATAGAGTTTCTACCAACCATACCAATGTGATTTGGTATCGCAAAAATAACCAAAGCAATCATATTGTTGCTTGGATGGGTCTTGGAATTTTTAAGTAAGTTGCCTACCAATCTAATTCTTTAGGTCTGGCTTTATATGCGTCTCGCAAATATGGATATGTCTTCCGTAGTGTAAACTTATTTTCCAAAAATCTGGTTGCAATCATTTCTAGATGTTTGGATTGATGCAGCTCAAAACTGAATGTTGTGCATTGGATCTTGCTTTTTTGCACTTATACAGTTATACTCCCTACAGAGGTTAGCTATGAGTATGCATATTGAGATATTCTATTTCTAGGCAGACGAAAGCAATCTTATTTCCAAGTCAACAGTTTTGTACTTCATTGCTTAGCCAACATTATTCAACAGAAACTAGGTTGTTGCATGTATTTGGTAAATCTTGTTTATTTTAAGTTTGTAAGGAATTGGGAACCCGCTCATTTGTACACCTAAAGTTGCAGATAACTTATTTTATACTAGCTAAGAGGTTCCTGACGTGTATTCTGGTCAATTAATAGGAAACCAAACTTGAAATAAACAAGAATGATAATATTAGAGGTGACTCATTAAAAACCCATGAATGTACACGAGATGTTAGATAGGGAGGCCCATTGTCTCCTTTGCTTATTTTCTCCTTCATGCTGTGATCACTGATCAATGAAGCAATGGATCAAGGCTTAGTTTTGTCCCCGTCCATGTGGCAGATAGTACTCCCATTATCATCCCCGTTGATTGTCCCAAACTACAACATCTGAGAGATTGTTCCTGGATGAATTTGCTTTTAATGGCCAGCTTGTTTCCATTCCTTTTACTTATCTTGGTTTTCCCTCTGGTACACTAAGCCAAAAATGGTGCATTTGCTGACCTTGGTAACCATAATTGAATGGATGCTCTAGACTTGATCACTTTTCTTAACTTTTAAGGAAACGAGCCGTTGAGGAAAAGCTTGAAATGGTAAACTCAGTCTTGTCTTCTTTGCCAAAATTCTTCATGAGTTCCCCTATAATTTATATGTGATATTATTAATTAAGTACACAAGGCACTGCGTGTGGAGGGACAATGATTTGTCTAAAAAGAAACCTCCTTTGGCAACTTGGTCTTTGATAGGTAAGCCCGAGGACAAGTGTGGTTTTGAAGTCACTGATCTATAGGTCAAAACAATTGTCTTCTCATGAAACACTTACATAAAAATTATAACCATGCTTATTCCTTGTGTCCACTTGATTTAGGAAACATAATAACTTTCCACTCTTTCTCCTGCCAAGTATGCATCCTGTTTTTTGGTGGAGGAGAATGTATTGCGCACATCCCTGCTTTCAAAACTTTAGCAGATTCCAAACTCAAAAGTGGTGGTTATGTGATCCTTTGGAAGGATCTTTTGCAGGAACAGGTGCTATCATTTTCATTGCCAAACCTTGTTTTGCTGAATTTCCTGAAATTTCTTTCCAAAACTCCATGACTCTCTGTTTCTGTTAAGCATTTTTACATCAGCTTATGTCTATAACTTCCCTTACTGAGTTCCATGTTCCAGAGCAGTTGTTTCAGGAACACTCTCCGTCTGAAATTATACAAATACATGCAGTAGGGAAAATGCTCATGCGCTTTTTGAAAAGTTTTTCTGCACTATTTTTAAAGCACATGAACGGCTGTGATTAGTACTCATCTTACGTCACTTCTAAATCCTATGTGAACCAGCGATGTAGTAGTAAGGGTCACGCTCATGTTCCATCCCAAATCACAGCCGTCGGTGCGATTTCGAATTCGTACAGAAAAACTATTCCCAATGCACATGAGCACTTCTCAGGAGCATATTGTACTACTATTTCTCTTTGAAAAAAACGATGTTGCGATGATTTTACTTCCATGATTCCACTATGGACAGTCTTTTTCTTTTGGAGTTCAACTCAAAGCAAAACTGAAATTTACGGGCAGGCAGAGGCAGGTAGTCCCCTCCTGTTTTGGTGCAGGACCAGTAGTAGCTGGCGCCAAACAAAACAAGCCCAGCGTGCGTACTAGCTATTCAAGGCGTTCCTCGCCAACCGCACGTCGCTTTTCCTCCCAGCATGCCGGCCATCATCACCTCCAGTCCACCATCTCCTCCCTCCGCCCGAGCGCCGCGCTGCCCACGGCAGCGCCGACCGCCACATGACACAGCCTCCCCGACGACCCACCAAGACCGCCGAGCCCGTCTCCCTCGGCGCCGCGTCCATCCCCAGCCCGCGGCCCGACACCCCACCACCCCCGCCGCCGCCGGAGAAGCACAAGCACCGGTCGCGCCCCGCCCGTCTCATCCGGTCGGTGCGCGCCGCGTTCCGTTCGTTCCCGATCCTCCCAGCGCCGTCCTGCCGCGGGCTTCCCTCCCTGCCCCACTTCCCGAGCCTCGGCGGCGCCGTCAGGAATCGCTTCCACGGCTCCACGCGCACCACGGGGACGCTGTACGGGCGCCGCCGGTCCCGCATCACCATCGCCTTCCAGGACAGCCCGGGGAGTCCACCGGGGCTGCTGCTGGAGATGTGCGTGCCCACGGCCAAGTTCATCCAGGACGTCAGCGCCGCCGGCATGGTGCGCGTCACGCTCGAGTGCGACAAGAAGCAGCACGCGGCCGAGGCGGCGCTTCCGTCACGGCGGCTTCTGGAAGAGGCGACCTGGGCGGCGGAGGTGAACGGAGAGAGCGTCGGGTACGCCTCGCGGCGGGAGGCAACGGAGGAGGACAAGCGGGTGATGCGGCTGCTGCACCCCACGTCCATGGGCGCCGGCGTGCTGCCGGACGACATGGCCGACCCGGCCAACGGCGAGCTCACCTACATGCGCGCACACTTTGACCGTGTCGTGGGATCCAAGGACTCTGAGACGTACTACATGCACAACCCGGAGGGCACCGCCACTGGGCCGGAGCTAACAATCTTCTTTGTTAGGAATTGATTAGTGTTGATCATGTTCTCTCACTCACCCTGTTCTATGTCTCTGATGTGTTCTTAACTTATGCCCAACCTTTTCTTAAGTATGTGTGTATAGATTGTACTAAGTATTACTGAATTAGCCTAGGTAGATTGTTTAAAATGACAGGAAATGGTAAATTTTATGAAATTGCTAGAAATGTTTTCCCACATTTCATTTTGTTCGCAATGGGAATCAAAACACCCATTGTTTTAAAAGTGTACAATTATAGTCATCATACAACTTAAAGATCGCGCAAAGTGCCTACACGAATCAACCAGCGAAAACATAGACAACAAAACGCTAATGATATTGGATTTTTCTAGCATGCTCTGCCATCCACCATGTTTGAATGTACAATTATAGTCATCATCTCTACAATAACTAAGCTCCCTAGGATTTGTGCATTCTCCTTGCTTCACATGTCAACATCAAGATGGGTCCCACTTAAATATCATTTAGCTAAATACTAAGGTATACACTACACCATGATGGACAATGGACCCCATCTATAGTTCATAACTACACACAAAATATGGTGTACACATACACATGTTTTGTATATATTTGCTAAGTTTTGGGTGAAAAATTGTTATTCTCAGCTACATAAAAAAAGAAAATTGTGACTAGGAAAAAAAAATAAGCTATATTTTCTTTAAAATTTCCCTTTTTAAAATACAAACTTGTCTTAGATTCTTATCTTCTTCTTACTTCACATATTCACATTAAGATGAACCCCGCTTAAATATCATTTAGTTAAATATAAAGCTTTAGACTATGCCATGGTGGACCGTGTACCCCCTCTATAGTTCACAACCAAAAAATATGTTGGATACATACATTTTTTTTATTTGTTAAATTTTCAGTGAAAAACGGGTATTGCTAGCTAAACAAAAAAAGAAAATTGTGACCGTGAAAAAGAAAAATAGCTATATTTTCCCTTAAAAGATTTCCTTTTGTGTAGCCCAAAATATAAAATGCTTATAAAACTTCAGGAGAACGTAGAATACATACATTATAGTTCTATATTTTATTGGCCAAATATTGAAAGCTAAACATGTCGTTTCAATTTTGTAGAAAAAAAGAAAATATGGTGAGCTCAAAACTAAATGCACTTTACATCAGCTCTCTCCCTTATCCTTTCTTTGCCACATCCACCATAGCCTCGCGCGATTAAGCCACACAACATCATTTCTCTCCCTCTGCTTTCATCTATTCGTATACCACCAAAAACATATGTTCCGCTGCAAATTGTGTCCATTTCTCCACACACGGCTCTAGCTCCATTAACCCTCTTGGATTACAGGACACATCCATCTCCAATATAGTGTCTCAAGTCTATTGTTAACTTGCAAGTCATGTGTGCTCTCCTTCGATGCATACTTTTGTGGCCATCCAACGGCAGTGAGGTGCTTCCTACATCTCTCACAATCGCCAATACTTTATAATATGGTCGTAGAGGTTGCCTTTTTGCACATCTGAAATAAAAATACCTCCAAAACTCAAGTTTGGAGTTTGGAAATATGTCTGAATAGTCCCGGCTTGGGGATCCAAACATCTGATATAAAATATACCTCCAAAACCATGAAATTGTCTTTTTTTCACAAAATCTCAAAGGAAACTCTTTTCATATTACAAAGTTGTTTCTAGCTTTAATATTTTTAAATTGCTAATTTAGTTTCCAATGTGTATGCATTTTCATTTTATGATGGGGTATTGTGAATCAAGGCCGAGTGGGTAGTTTCTTAGCCATATTTATTTTTGGGCTACTGCCATGCATTCTATGTTAAGATTGTGTGGTAGACAAAGTGTCCATCTTGTTTGTTACAATACAAATATTCCCTACTCAATGATAATTGATAAACATATACTTTTGTCTTTTTATTCAATTTTATTACCATTCTGTGTTGTACATACCCTTTTTTTTTAACAGTGGATGGTCCCGAAGGACCTAGAGTTCCATTGAGTCAACACTGGTACATTTTACAGATAAGGCACCCAGAAAGATAAAAATTACAACCAAGCCATTACATCTTGCACAGAGACCCTATACAGATAAAGAGGAACGCAATCGGGTCCAGCTCCTTCTCCAGTGCGACGAACACAAAGCTCAGCGCAGTCAGCCTCAACGCCGTCGGGGACGCAACCACTTGAGGAGGAGACGGGAGCACACCACGCTAGAGCTTGAGGTCCTCCTTTTCGGCATGGCAGCCTGGAGGTTGATTATATCCTTGGCACGCCGTCCGGAAGAAACTGAAGCCGAAGACGAAGGTGGGAGAGGTCGCCATTCGACCATAGAGAACGACGAAGAGCAAAACGCCGCCGTGAGAGATCTCCCCGGAGAAGAAACACTCCTCCCCTGGTGCTCATCCGACCGTATCAGAACGTGGAATCGAGGAGCTCCCTTGCTCTCATTACCAAAATGAGAAGCATCGAAAAAAACTCCAATCCACTCCACCACCACTAGAGTTGCGATTTACAAACCTTATTGAAGAGGTTGCCGAGTTGTTGTTGCCGCATGTCTCCTCCATCGTCTGGAGCAAGCCAAGCCACAACCACCACTCCGCCGCACGCCGGGAACGGCCTCGAATCCCCAACGCCGAAGACGTGCACATCCTCGCCAGCAAGCCACCACTCCTCTCACCCTCGCCACCAAGGCCGGCCAAGAGAAGAGCAGCGCCCAACAAAGTAAGGACGCCAAAGCACTTATTGAAGATGGCCGTCCTCCGAGCATAGAATCCACCCTTTCCCCACCAAGGGGACTCGGAAGATCTCCGCCAGACAACATGGCCGACGCCGTGCCGAACCGCCGAGCCACAGGACCATCGAGGAGAGGGAGACGACAAAAAGCCATACGTCACATGGGACATCTCCTCCGGCATGAAGCCAAACCCTAAATAACTACTACTATACACGGGGCCCCAGCATCCGCGACCAGCTCGCCGTCGACCAGCGCAAGTGCCGGCGACGGGAGCGGCCGGATCTGGGCTGGAACGGCAGCTGACTCTCAAGGAAGAGGGAGAGGGAAAGGGGAGGGAGAGGAAAGGGGAGCCATGACATACCCATTAACCTGACCAATAGAGGAAGATCCCTAAGCTTTTTTTGGTTACAGAGAGCTGAATCGCTCTCTGGGTGGGCCATACTGCACATAAGTAAAGAATACCACATGAGGAGCATGGTGGTCTAATGGCTAAGAGAGTAGAATAAATGAATAAATCGATAACTTAGAGTTCTGTATCTTGAAAAAATTTAATCTACATGCTAGGAGATTCGTGGAAGGGAAGGTACGATTGAATATACAAGCACCAAACAATAGGTTGTCAAACGTGACATTGTGGTTAATTGACTCGATTATTTTAAAATGCGACACGGTAGTAAATTATCATATTTGGGACGATTTCATTTTTTGGATTGTTCAATTTATTAAAAACATTAAGTCCCATTTTTACAATTAGTCTGTAAGAATTATTGTCTTTTTGTGTTAAAGAACTTTAAGTGTACAAACAGGCGCGGCAAGACGCGCAAATTCCTTCTAGTACAACTTAAAGATCGTGCAAAGTGCCTACACAAATCAACCAGCGAAAACATAGACAATAAAACGCTAATGATATTGGATTTTTCTAACGTGCTCTGCCATCCACCATGTTTGAATATAATCCCAGCACCACCATCAGCCTAGCTAGAATAATATGAATCCATGAGATCCCTCACATTCTCATGTAAGGAGAAAACCCACACATGGATCCAATAAATAGTTCTCTATGTGACCCGTAAAAATGGATGGCTCCCCCTTTGTTCAAAACAATATCGTTTGGACACTCCAGAATTGCCAAACAAACCAAATATCTCAAAATCCTTTTAACCATGATTTCATGGTTTTTTTTTGACTTAATTGAAATCTTACACACATACCCATATTAAACATAATATCCGGTTTAAATGCACAAAGGTAAGTCAAATATCCAATCACATAACGATATAGTTTTTTATCAACTTCCTTACCCTTCAGATCTAAGTGATGATCTACCTTAGTATCCATCTAAAACTTGTATGGTTTGGCATTTGTCATGTCCAATTTCTCGAGCACGTCCTTTATATACTTTGCTTGGGATAAAAATGTTCCTCCTTCCATTGATGAATTTCAAAACCAAAAAAGAAATTTAACTTGCCCATCAAAGACATCTCAAACTCCTTAGTTATTAGCTTAGAGAGTTGATACGTAAAATATATTTGGCATATAAAGAATTCTCCATAAAAAAATTGGTAAGTAAAATATATTTGGCATACTAAGAGCAATTTTGCTCTTTCGACGCTCTGTTAGAAATATGTGGCCAGTGCCCGTTGCTACGTGAAATTTGACTGCAACGGAAATTAAAATCAGTCTCAAAAGAAAGAAATTAAAATCAGTCGATTCCTATTTAGACACTGCTCCGTGAGTTAGGTTACATTCTCCTCCCTCAAATTTCTTGCAAACCTTTCCCCAACAGGCGACCCAACCCTGACAAACACGGCGGGGTAGCCAAGCGAGGCCGCGACCTCGGCCTCGAACCCGTGCAGCGTGCCCTTCCCCACACCACCGTGCCCACTCCGGCGGCCACCGCCGAACTCTTCGCCCGTCCACACGTGCCTCCATGTTCCCCCGTCCGACGTCGGGAAGTAGGCGGTCACCGAGTTCCTGCCCTTGTCCAGCACCGGCACCACCAGCATCTCCGTCCCGATGAGGAACTGCTGGTACGTCAGATCCTGCACGCGCCGGTCATTAGGGAAGTGGAGGAAGAGGTGCCGCGCCACGGGGAGGCCCTTCTCTGCCGCCTCCTACAGGTGTACAGAAACAGATCGATCGATCACCCGATTAAGCTAAGCATATCCGTCAATGGCGGAGTTGCAAAGATCGATCCATGTAAGACGTGATGTGTGTTGGTTGTTGTATATACCTTGACGAGCTGGATCCGGTAGAACTCCCAGGCTTTGTAGATCTTGGCACAGCGCGCGAAATGCGCAAGAGTCCGGCTGTTGGAGTAGAACTGACAGTTGGATCCTGGCTTGTTCCCCTGCAAATCCGATCATGGCGGAGGAATGAATCAGCTCGTGTTTTCAACTGGATCATGCATCATGTTGCGTCCGTGCGTTACCTCGTGCGTGCGGAAGACGACGGTGAAGGCGTTCACCTCCATCCATCGCATGAGGAGCTCCTCGCTGCGGCGGTAGCGCAGGAGCGGGAGGTCGACGGTGCAGTACCCTCCGACGTCGCTGTGGTTGAGCGGGATGCCGGAGAGGCCGCCGCTGAGCAGGCCGACGACGCTGCTCTTGATGCCGTCGTTGGCCTGCCAGCTCACCATCTGGTCGCCTTCCCAGAACAGCATCGCCCACCGCGAGCTCTCCCTAAACCCCGCCCGCACGAAGAACACCAGCCCCTCTTCCTCCTCCGACTCACCGGACGACTTGGCCTTCCACTCGTCGGCGAACTCCCGGTTGACGCGCGCCCACAGCTCCGGGTACCGGTTGTGCGCCGCGACGGGGTCCTCCCCGGAGTGGAGCCGCGCGTCCAGCGGCAG
Organism: Poa annua; assembly: GCA_026929855.1. Classification (NCBI taxonomy): domain Eukaryota; kingdom Viridiplantae; phylum Streptophyta; class Magnoliopsida; order Poales; family Poaceae; genus Poa; species Poa annua. The sequence continues at coordinate 25,440,347 of CM049428.1, read as the reverse complement.
GCCCTCGCCGAAGTCGGCCATCCAGCCGCTGACGCCTTCCTCCGCCATCCCGCCCAGGATCCCCTTGAACCAGGAGCTGGCCTCCGGGTTGGTCAAGTCCAGCATGGCCACGTCGAACGCCGTGTTGGGCATCATGTACGGCTCGCCGGACTCGTCCCTCACCAGGATCCCCAGCTCCTTGGCCTCCTCGTACAGCTGCCTCCTCGCGTTGCCCTTGTCACGAACCGGGACGAGGCAGGGATTGCAGTACGTCATCGTCCTTACGCCGCCACACCGGAGATCGCGTATCAGCTCCTTCCAGCCGGCGTAGTGATCGTCGTCCGCCTCCCAGTTCCACCAGAGCTGCGACCCGATCGCCGTCTTCCTCTGCCCGACCCAGTCCTGCAACCAGAACGCCGAGACCGGGACGTGGTGTTCCTGCAGCTGGCTCCACACACGGCGAACGGCATCCGTGCCCCCCTGCATGCCCACCACCGCGCCGGAGGTGATCCATCGGGGAAGAACCGGCGGCCGTCCCGTGGATCCCGTGTAGCTCGTGATCAGCTCGGTGGGAGACTCACCCTGCAGTATTCGTCCCTGAACCGTATTCCCATAAACCTGCAGCAAAATAAAGCACGGAATCAATCAATCCTGAATCGGCGAGTCGATTAGCTCACTTCACAGACACAGAGCTCTGCTCCTCAGACGAGCTGGTAAGAAAACGCATGCAGGATGAGGATGACTACCTGAATCTGCACTCTGTCGGGTTTTGTGAGGTCAAATATGGAGTAATCGTATCCCTCCAGGTACAGGGACCTCATCTTGGAGGTCATGTAGAAGGGAGACGGCGCATACGTGGTGCTCCAGTTTCCTCCCGACCTACACAAAACAACCGGTAATTGAAGAACAGTCTCGGTATCAAACCCAAAAAAATCAAAAGGGTCAATGCGACAGTACACACATCAGCCCATCAGCGTCAACAAATTCTCCTCTGGCTTTGTGAAAAGAGAATTAAACCCAAGGAAACTGTGCCGCAAGTAGACAGAGCAGAGTCGTTGTCTAGCTGTGAATTCCAAGTGTACACACTACAACTAGTAGCTCTATAATAGTTCTTATTATTCAGTTCGTTGCACTGACCAATCATCCTAAATACGTGTGTGTTTCAGGCTCGAGATCCATACCCAAACTCTTGGTCAAACTTTTGAAATTTCCACCAAAATTTCATGAAATCGGTCAATCCAAACAAGAATAGAGTCGACCAAGTGAAACAATGCCACCGTATTCCTTTTACCAAAAGAAAATTGTACTCCTAGTACTACTATGGGTATACCCTCAATTTACAATTATATTGCGTTATGGGTTTTGTCAAAGTCAAAATTATGAATTTTGATGAAATGTAGAGTGAAAAACATCCATGTTAGAAATATAAATTTAATATCATTAAAATAATTATAAAAAATATTTTCATATTATAGATATAACAGATTTGATAATTTTTCATATATACTTGGTCAAAATTTTAAAGTTTGAATTTTTGGAAAAAAATCAGAACACTGAGTAAATGAAAACAGAGGGAGTACAATTAATATCAAATACTACTTGCAACATAATTGTGGAGAAATAATTATGTACCTGTAGCTGACCAGATTGGCTGCAAAAGTAATGGGCTGGTCTCCCCTGCCGATCCCCTGCTCCTGCACAAGGACAGGCACCCTCCTCCCCTTGAACTCCATGCGGCTGAACTGCTCGCCGAAGCCGTAGAACCGCTCGTCGCGCTCGCTCGCGTATGTGAGGAACACCCGGTTGAACTCCTCCGGCAGCGCCTCTTCCCCAGCCGCGGATGCTTTCTCCACCGGAGTCAGGAGCGCCGAGAGCTCCTCCCTCTGTTTCTTCTTCGTCCTCGTACTGTTCAACTGGACTCGCCCCGCCAGGCGGAGGCGCAGGCTGGTTGTCCGGTGGGGCCTTGGAGTTGTCGTGGTCGCCGTCGCGGGGCTTGAAGGGTCGGCGGCGTGGCCGCAGCTCCATTGGTAGTCGCCGATCTTCACGCTGAACCCCACCTGCGTGTCGCTCTTCTCCTCGAGGAGGACCCAGTACCGCGCCGACAGGACCGGCTTTCCCGCGCGGGCCCTGGCGCGGCGGCCGGCGCGCAGGCCGCAGCAGCACGACGATGCCGAGTCCGCCTTCTTCGCGGACACGATCCCGGTGATCAGAAGCACCGGGAACCGTGTCTCGTCGGACGCTTCGAACGCGGCGGCGCGCAGGGGCTCGGCTCCAGCTTCGACGTCGCAGCAGTAGAAAGCCTTGATCTTGTCGACGCTCTGGCGTTTCGGGACCAGTTGAGCGCGTCCGTCGCGGAGCGCGAAGGATCCGCGGCACTCGTCCGCCTCGGTGGTGGCGGAGGCGGCGGAGACGAACGCGACGCCCGGGATGGTCTCCCACATCACGCGGCTGCTAGGATCGCCGCCGCCGGAGAGAGAGACCGCCCCGCCAAGCGAGGGGTCCCAGCGTAGGCGGAATCTAGAGCCGACAGGATAATCGTGTGCGTGGGCGAGCTTGGAGAACGGGCCGAAGGAGAGGGGCGGCGCCGCATCGCCGTTGCGGAAGGCGGCGGCCGGGACTGCGCGGGGGAAAGGATTGTTGAGACGCGTGCTGTGCTTCTTCGTGGTATTGGGATTAGCCGTCGCCGGCGACGGCATGGCGTTTGGCGGCCGCGGTGACGGGAGAACTGGAAGGAGCTTTGCGGACGGATTCTCTGCTGGCCGTAAAATAGATCCTGGAATGAGGATGATGCAGACGGACAGTGGGCCCGGAGAGCGCGCGTTCGTTTTTGACCGCCGTGGACTATGTTTTCCTTCTTACATAGGCATGTAACCTCTCCACAAGGCAACAAGTAGTAGTGATACAATGCGTTAACTCTTGTTGTCATCTCTAGCAATTAATGAGACTAATAAAATTTAGTAAGAAATTATGTTAATAAGGGAAGACATATGGTACAATGCATAAAATAGTCTTCTCTTAATTTTAAGAGATCATCCCTTAGGTAAGGGAAGGCAACCCCCTCTCTCTTCATTCTCTTTCCTCCAACTAAGCAAAAAACTGACGTGACATCTTTAAGGGAAGGCTGACGTTACCGCATTGTACATGCCCTAAAAGAAAATCGACGTGGCAATGTATTTTTACTACGGAGTAGGAAACGCCGAGAAGATAGGCACACGCACACATAACACTATGGACGCGTTTGGTTCGCAAAAATTTCTCCTTTAGACGCCTACGGTGCTACGGAATACCTTATTTGTTTCATTTTCTCTATGTAAACAGGAGAAAACAGGTACCACATAAACGATTTCCGATGCTACATTAACCTGATACTGATAGCGCTCTTCCCCCATTGAAAACAAATACATTAGCAGAAGAGAAAATTTGTGGTTGTGACCCTGCCTCACCACTCCTGTTGTCCACCCCTTCGTCGTCAAGTGCCCACTGATCCTTTGTCGTGTCCACCTCCGACACTAGATCACATCGCCCCTCCACTTTGTCTGCCGCCGGCTCCAAATCCATCGCCCCTTTGACGAGCACCGCCGAAGCGAGATCCTATCGAGCCCATCGGGCATCTGGCATGGGTATATTGGGGGTCGACGAGGAGTGCTGGAGGCTGTCGTGAGAGAAATCCATGAAGGGTGTGTGTGACGGGGAGGGCGGTATGAGGACAGCGATGGTGGTCGGCGGCTGCTGCCGCAACATCGATCTTGCTGGAGCCGGGCTAGTATTTATAGATGTGAATATATCTATATGTATGCGTGATCCTACCATTGAAAAGTTGGCAAAGTTTTATTTCTAACATAAAAGGACATAATCATGCAATTAGGTATTGCGTGAAAATTTACCGTTGCAAATCTTCATAACAAACATGTCTAGTTTATGTAAATGAGGTTCCATACAAAAGTATATACTCGGTATTGCAAGTCGCATAACAAATTATATTTTGGGAATTCTCACATGTCACAAAATTGTCATATTTTCTTGCAAAATATATTACAACGGTAATTACTATCTATTCTCGACTTGCATGACAATCTTGTCATAATTTTCAGCACTTCCAAATGCTTTACACTGAGTTCTAAAGTATATTTTACCCTGTTTCGTTTCTAAATCAGACGATTGTGATGCGTAATGGTCAAGGCATGGAATCCGTCCGTAATATAGGTCTATACCTTTCAAGTCTTACGAAAGAAAATGACCAGACCATTTTGACATTCAAGCATATAGCAGTATAGCTTCTCTTGTATGTGTTTTGGCTAAAATGTCACTCCTTGTTTCGTAGCACTTCTTCCATTGCTGAATTAAGATGTTTTAACTTTTTCTTCAAATTCGATGTATCTAGACATCTTATAATGTTTAGATTATTTAATTGTAGTATGTATGTAGTATGTATTTTGTTTGTATTGATATAACTTAAATATCTTATTTTTTGAAACGGGAGAGTATAAGATGTTTTAAACATTTTTCTCAAAAAAAAAGATGTTTTAAACATTACAATACGGAGAATGAACTACCCATGGAAATATGTCTAAATACATACGTATAAGGAAAAAAAACGCTACAAAGGCTTATACTCCCTCCATCCCTAACTATAAACCTGTTTTAGTTATTTCTTAATTCATATGTATGTATAGGTATACATGGATATATAGACGAATTTAGTCCGGTGTGTATGAACAAGACAAAACTAAAAGGTTTTCTATTTACAAATGGATGGGGTATTTAGCAATTAAAGGAGTAGTCAACTTAGTCCGATCAGCTTGCCATCTGAACATCTTTGGGAATTGTCTTGACCCATTGGCCCACTGTAAACGTTGAGCAACCTGATTCTTTCTAGGAAGATAGTCCAAGTTACACACTTCCTCATTTTCATAGCATACTCCCAACGTCTATGAAAAGCATCTCAATTTTATCTAAATTTGCATGTACCTACGTACTAAAGCATATTTAGATACATACTAGTTTAGAAAAACTTGAGACATCGTTTTATGGTTGGAGGAAGAAAAATGTTTTAGCTATTTAATGGGGTGTACACATATGGGTATGAATTTACATAGATCGTATGTAACGTGTAGATTCTTTTATTTTAATCTGTATGTCATATGTATATGTTTAGCAACGGAGGGTGCACAAAATAAGTCGTGCACGCTAAAGTCGAGTAGCGTTAGAAACATACTAGCTCTATTTCAAATTATAAATATTTTTATCTTTTCCTTAAATACGTATCTAGCTATATTTTAGTGTGTTGATTCATGTATTTAATATAAATTTAACTTATATACATATACGTGTTTAAAACGCTTTATATTTCGATACAAAGGGAGTAATATTAAAAAAACAGACCAAGGATGTCTAAGGTTTCATTATATTCTTTCCGTATTTGAATATTCCCTCCGTCCGGAAATAAGTGTCTCAGCCAAAAAATGATGTATCTAGACAAGTTTCATGTATAGATACATCCATTTTTTCACAAACTTGAAACACTTATTTGTGAACGGGGAGTATAAGATGTTTTAGTCTTATCTAAATTCACATGCATCTATACACGTTTTAGTATGTATGTTCACCATATCTAAATTGTATTTAAAATCTGCAAAACATTTTATATTATAAACAGAGGGAGTAGTCTACTTAGCCAATGAATGAAGCTCAAAAAACGCCTCACTGCCAAGGCGACCGGATACAATGAACCTGCTAACAGAACTTTCCGTTCAAGGCAACATCGTCCGCATCAGGAAACTTTGATTACAGAAATAGCTCGAGGCATTCGGATAGAGTTCATACAGTATCATTTAAATACAAAACACGTATTTTGAACATATCGTCAGGTTGCAGTTTCTACAGTACATCCATGTGGCCCAATTACGCACGCATCCTTGATCTCTGGGAGATGCACCAGCACGTTTGCTATCCATTCGTGAATGCATCAGGACGTATTCCCTGCTCCGTTCATCCGCTGCACACTGACTAACGACAGGCTCGTATCTCCCCACTATCACGGCAATGTTCTGAACGGGCACAATGCCACCATCTGCCACACTACTACCGAAGTACCGAGTCGGCATGATTAATACTCTGGGCCAGAGCGTGACTGACGGCTAGGGTTCTCATGATTAATACTCCTTCTGTATGTGCGATAGAGGAAAGTCATTTTGACTCCCGAGACTGCCATTTCCAGAATTTAAAAACTTCCCTCCGTTACTAAGTACTCACTCTGTTTTTTTAATATAAGATGTTTTAGCTATTTTACATGTTTTCTAGATACACATTAAAATAAGTGAATATGGATATTAAAATATGTCTAGAGACAAGATAGGACATCTGCATATGGCAAAAGACCAAAACATCTTATATTAAAAAACGGAGAGAGTATAAAATATTGAAGTGTCCACATGTTGTTTAGATTTGTAGCAGTTGTGGACCGGAGACAGTATATTTTAAAGTGTCAAAAATATGAAAAAATCAGCATGTTTTCAATGATATATATAGTAGAAGCAGGAAAATTCACAATGGTTTTTTGTATTATTTACTATACAAAATGATAAAAATGGAGATTTGAAACTATATATTTGGTCACTATATTCAATGATATATATAGTATACAAAAAAGATAAAATGGAGATTTGAAACATGCATGGTTATTTTTAATTTTTTGAAACTCTTAAGATTTTCTAAAACTTGTCACAATACTGAGATCATTTGACCTCGTAAGTGCGAAATCTCAGCTTAATATTGTCATTTTTATCTCAAAATGTAAAGTATTTTAAATTGATTTTACACGCTTTGTAAAATTTATAATTTAAAACATGCGTGGTTCTTTTTATTTTTTTCTGAAAATCTTAATATTTTCTAAAATTTGTTCACAATACTGAGATCATTTGACCTCGGAAGTGCGAAATCTCGGCTCTATATTGTCATCATAATCCCTTGACCCTAACCAAATGAAATTCTCCATACGTTAGTGACGGAGGCATGGAGCAGGTCGGATAGGGACTGATAGGTCATACTTTCTCCGCATCAAATGTAAGATGTTGTACTAGCATTTTTTTAGCATTTTTTTGTACCACATACATGTAGACATTGTTTAGTGTGAGATTCATGTGAATTTTATACTAACACATGTTTACATACATGTGAATAAAAAAACTAAAACATCTTATATTTTAATACAGAGAGAATAATAGTTTATGGACTTGATAAAGTGCATGTTAAAATGGCCGATCTCAGATTAGATGCACGTTTGTTTCCATGGCCAGGCTCAGCTAACGTGCATAATTTTATTTTCTGAGAAACTTTTGACTCCCAAGTGTGCATATACACTAAACACCCTTTCCTAAAAATGAATTTTAAACACATTTTGGAAGTTAAAAAGTTTAGAATACGTTGAAAAGAAAAATAAAACTGACAAAAAACAGGAAAAAAAACAGGAGAAAAGAAAAAATCAAAATGAAACGTAGAAAAAAGAAACGAACCAAAGATGGGCTGCCCAGACGGCATGTGCTTGCTGTTCGCACCTACTTATTTGACACGGCGTGCCTCGATCCTGCCCACCGTCTGGGGTGGAGGCACCTAGAGGAATGGAGGCAATCAGGCAAGTTGGGGAGTGGATGCTGCCGTTTGAAGGGAGAGCCGAGCATGTCCCTGAACTTGACATTTGGTTGGGCTTTACCGCAGGCAGAAAACCCTACTATCTCTGCGCTGTGGACCTCTCCAACATGAACCATTGCGAGGAGGCACCCACGTTGGAGCACATCTGGGAAGATGCCACCCTGCCCGGCGAAAAGAATTGGGATCCTTGGCTTCTCGAGCTTATCAACATGGGTGGCAACAGGTTTTGCGTCGCCAAACTCTTTGATGTCAAAGGCAAGAAGTTTCTTGTGCTCACTGGGGTAGAGCTAGAGCGTCCCCAAGACGGCAACAGCATCCGGATGGTCCGGCACAAGCGGATTATGTATGGGTTCAAGTGCCTTAGTCTTAAGTGGATGCTCTGAATAATGTTGATGGGATCACTGTTGCTCTTGCAACCCAGTCTGTTTTCATTTTCTGTAATAAATGGTACTATTGTGTTGACCAATTAAGGTCGTCTATGATTGTTGTTTACTTTACTTATCAAGCCTGCTTGTTTATGTTGGATCTCTTTGTCAGATCACATTAACTCTTCACATCACATCTATTATCTGAAAACAGAAATCACTAGTCATCAATGGATTCAACTTTTGAAGCACACAGACTCTGTATGTTGAGCACACCGCTGTGTATTGTGCTATACTTACAATTCGACTTTATTTTGTAATTTGCTCATTTCTTGTAGACTTTATTTTGTAATTGTTGTAGTCAACTTATGTTCCTACCATGTACTATTCGCGGTGTGACGGCGGCTAATATGAGCATACACACGTAAACATAGAGGAAGACGCAAGGAAACAATCCAAGACCATCTTGTTGATTAGTGTTCAGCTTCTAGCTTCCAAACCTGAAAAGAACTATCTAGGTTTTCCCCATCAAGAAACTCCCAAGAAGCCAAGTTACCTAAATTGAAGAGAAACTGGTCAAAAATAGTTTCCCAAGCTTCTCCCCTCAGTTTTCGAAGCGTTCTATAAACTGGCTCTCCACACGCTGCCACCAGCCTACCCGCCTCTCCACCTGCTGCAAGGCCGGTGACGAGGTGTCCAACCGGTGATCTCCCCAACAAGTATGATGGTGATACGTCCTCTTACTTGTACAAATATAATACTCCCTCCATCCAAAAATAAGTGTCTCAAGTGAAAGAGCATTTTCTCTCATGTGTGATTTTGGTAATTGAATGACAATCTCTATGGACTAATGTTTGCATTGAGATATCATTATAGATCATGTCCATGGAATTGTGGAGTTCATGTGTTGGACTCTTGAAGCTTATGTGTATTGCAAGAATGTCTTGAAGATTCAAGACATCATCTTAGTGAAGAAAAGATGAGTTGTGCAAGACCAAGAGAAGCTTTCTCGAAAAGATCCTATGCTTGGTGCTTGCAATGGATACATGAAGATGAAGCTAAGCGAGACTCTCCCATTGTGAGCATGGGGGAGTATTTGGAGAAGTCTTCATCAAGCAAGTGATTGGACGCGCAATCAAGAAAGATGACCCACTTGAAGAGATCAAGATAGTCATCATCCAACTCAAGTGGAATGCTCAAGGCAAAGGTATGATCTTGATTGGGTACTCATCGTCGCTATCTTTCCAACAAAATTTGTCTCACCTCATTTGGAGTTCATTTGCAAAAGTTATAGCAGTTTTCCTTTCGGTGTTTTTGCTGATTCGGATTATTGGGGTCGGATATTCCGCTCTACCGGAATTTCTGGTTTCCCAACTCATCCAAGAAACGGCTAAGGAAAGGAGAAAAAAGGTTCTGACTCCAGTCGGAAATTGTGCTCGGAAATTTCCGTCTACCGGAATTTCCGAGTGCCCCCAGAAAAGAACTCCAGAAATGGCTAAGGAAAAGTTTGGTTTTGCTTCTGACTTCAGCCGGATTTTCAGATCGGAAATTTCATGGACTCGGAATTTCCGCGTCTCTCAAAAAGGTGATGTACCTAGACATGGTTTGTCTAGGTATATCACCTTTTTGAGAGACTTGAGACACTTATTTTGGGACGGAGGGAGTACTATAAATTTTAGGTGTGATCAGTGAGTGTGTTATAGACTTTTCACAACTCAATATAACAAATAAGCCAAAAATCTACGCTCGTAAAAGTCGAAATCGGATTAAGAAGCTACGTGATAATTCTGATACGTGGCAGGAAGGTAATGTTAATTTAAATCCTGTGATTTCTAATTTCTTTGCGGGATTATTTACAACTGAAGTTGATGAGTCTGATCCTTCTTTTTTGAATATGGTGAACCCCCGAGTGACAACGGATATGAATAAAGCTTTGTTAAAACCGTTCTCGCCGGAGGATGTTAAGAAGGCGTTGTTCTCTATTGGGGATCTCAAAGCCCCAGGACCTGATGGGATGCATGCTTTATTTTTTAGAAAGTGTTGGAGTATTTTCGGAGATATGTTAACAGAGGAAGTCTTACGGCCTGTCAATGAGAAAGTCATCCCCGAAGGTTGGAATGACATGGTTATTGTGCTTATTCCTAAAGTTGAAGCGCCGGAGAGAATTTCCCAATACATGCCAATTAGTTTTTGCAATGTTCTTTATAAGTTTATCTCCAAAATGATTGCTTTGAGACTGAAGGTTATTCTGGATGAGGTTATTTCTCAGGTCCAGAGTGCGTTAGTCCCTGGAAGATTAATTACGGGTAATATTTTGCTCGCATATGAGAGTATGCATGCTATCAAAAATAAAAAGAAAGGGAAGGAAGGTTACTGTGCGGTTAAGCTTGATATGCACAAAGCATATGATAGAGTCGAGTGGGTGTTTTTGGAGCGTATGTTGGCTCTTGGTTTCCAGGCCGATTTTGTGGAGCTTATTATGGCGTGTGTGAGATCGGTTAAATACAAGGTCAGATTCAATGATCAAGAAACATATGGTTTTACACCTTCGCGGGGACTGAGATAAGGGGATCCTTTATCTCCTTATTTGTTCTTGATTTGTGCGGAAGGGCTATCTAGTGCTTTGTCTCATAGAGAGGAGGTTCGTGACATAGAAGGTCTAAGGGTGTGCAGAAATACACCGTATCTCATTTACTTTTTGCTGATGATTCCCTTATACTAATGAAAGCAAACTCAGTTAATGCAACCTCATTGAGACAAGTTCTGGATCTCTATTGTACAAATTCAGGTCAATTGGTAAGTACTGCAAAGTGTAGTATCTTCTTCAGCCCTAATGTGGATGTTAATGTTAAAGCACAAATTTGCACGGAGCTAAATATTATGACGGAAGCCATCTCTGAAATTTACCTAGGTCTTACTGCTATGGTAGGATTAGACCGAACTGAGAGTTTCTTATATTTGTTGGAAAGAGTTATTGAAAGGCTGAAAGGTTGGAGAAGAGAAATTTATGTCTTTGGGAGGGAAGGAAGTACTTTTAAAAGCAATTATTCAGGCGATCCCGGTTTATGCTATGGCTGTTTTTAAAATTCCAAAGCAGCTCTGTAAAGAGCTAAATGATGTTATGGCGGAATTCTGGTGGGGTGATACTGAGGAGCAAAAGAGAATGCATTGGTTTGCTTGGTGAAAAATGTGCATACCAAAAAAAAGTGGAAGGAATGGGTTTTTGTGATCTCCACTAGTTTAATTTGGCAATGCTTGCAAAACAAAGTTGGAGGTTGTTATCTAATCCTGAGTCGTTGTGTGCAAGAGTTCTAAGAGCAAAGTACTATCCACATGGTGAATTTTTGAAGGGAGGACCAAAGGCAGGGTCCTCATTTACTTGGCAAAGCATAGTGGCGGGTATGCACACCTTTAAAAGTGGTCACATTTGGAGGATCGGTTCGAGCATCAGAGTAAATATTTGGGAAGATCATTGGATCCCAAATAGTCCAATGAGGCAAGTCTTCTCGAGGCGTGGTAACTGTCTGCTGCGGACAGTTGATCAACTTATTGATCCGGTTAATGGTTTGTGGGATGAGGTACTCATTAGGGACATTTTCTTACCATTAGATGCTGAAAGAATTATTTCTATTCCCTTGAGTGACCGGTTATCAGAGGACTTTGTTGCCTGGAAGTATACAAAAATCATATCTTTGTGGTTAGATCGACGTATCATCTTGAGTGGGACCATCCGTTTGGAAATCGCATTTGAAGGGATGATGGCCAAGGTTCTTCGTCAGTTAACCCAGTATGGGAGATTCTTTGGAATTTAGATGTACCGAGTAAAGTAAAGATTTTCCTTTGGCGTGCTCTACATGGGGTTGTTCCAGGAAAATGCGTGCTAGCTGATCGACATATCAAGGTTTCTCCACAATGTCCAGTTTGTCTAAATGGCCCTGAAGATATTAAACATCGGTTGTTTTCTTGCCTTAGAGCAAGAGAAGTGTGGAGTGCTCTTGGGGTAGACGCACTGATATCTGAGGCAATGAAGGTTGATCGTTCTGGTTCGGTGGTGCTGGAATATATGTTATGTGATCCGAGGAAGAAATCTCCATCTCTTAATCATCTCGGTTTGCAAGAAACAATTGTCGTGGGATGCTGGTATATCTAGTGTCAGCGACGTGAAGCGGTGAAAGGTGAGCATGTTGCCGGCCCAAGCAGTTCAGCTTTTGCTATACATGCAATAACAGCAAACTATGAAGCTTGTAAGGTTAAGGCTACTCCGAAGGTGAGTTCTTGGGTTAAACCTGTAGTGGGTTCTTTGAAGCTGAACATTGATGCGCCTTTTCATATGGATGGATCGAGGCCTACGGGTGTGGTGCTGCTTAATCACAAAGGAGAAGTAGTTGGTGGCTCGTACGGTCCTGCCCAGCACCTCTCCGATGCGGCGTCAGCCGAGGCATGGCCTTGCTGAGGGGGCTAGCCTGAAGTTGTGATAGAACCGGATTCGCTGGAGTTGATTCAAGCGTGCAATGATGAAACTGAAATTTTGAGTCCTTATGCAGCTATTTTAGCTGATTGCTTCGTTAAGGCTAGCTTGATGGCTGAGATCAAGTTTATTCACTGTCATAGGGAAGCAAATAAGGTGGCACATGAGTTGGCAAAATTTGCTTACGAGTCGAACGTGTCTAGTAGCTGGAAGGAGGTGCCTCCTGATTTAGATTTTATTTTACCTTTTATAATTCGAGATGTAACTCTCTTCTGAACCCACAGCAGCAAGTTTTTACGCACTATTTTCCTTGTCAGGGTACCTAACGAGACTGGAAGGTTTTTAATGAGACGGCTTGCTTGCTTTAATATAGTGTGCTTTTTTTTTAAGCCAAAAATCTAGAAACTGAAAAGGAGTGTCCAGCACAGTTTCTCCCCACCAGAACTTATGCTTAAACAAGAGAGCAAAAGAAGTGGCCCTATATTACTTGACTACTTGCCTGATTGTGGCAATGCCTACCAGATAGGTACTGAGTAGCACGCGTCAACCTTCTCTGATTCACTCATGATGGTGATCAAATGATGCGTTCCTGTCAATCAGACAAGAACCACCCGTTCAAAAATGCTGGTCTGAGCAATTAAGGTCACCTCCTTCGTTGTAAAGTCACTATACTGGAGCAACGCTCAGACGTGGCGGGAGCTACTAGGTAGGACGAAATCAACTATTGAACCACAGACGATGGATTTGGTAAAGTTCGCAGCTGCGGGAGCTACTTTCCCATGATGCTGGGACGTGCCAAAATGAGTCGGTACAACATGTTCACAAATAAAGGCACCACCATTCTTGTTAGAAGTACGGGGGTAGATTTCTTCCTCCGTTCTAGCCGCTACTACACTAGCACCAGGACATGTTTGGCATGGAATTGAATTTCGTTAAGCTTGATCTATGTCCAATAGGTGACACACAAGTTGTGATCTTCTATAATATCATACACAATGGTCGGCATTGTTTAACGCTCTCAGATGTCAAGGTGATCTAGGTTGACCATGCTTGCCGCCTTCTGGATCAGTTCCTTCCTATATTCAACCTGCAATAGAAAGGTTGCGTCAAAGCGGAACACTCTGTAAACACTTACGTAGAAGTGTACTCAGATAGTTCACTGGTTGCTTACCCGAGCACCCATAAGAGATGAGAAAACAACATTGGCCTCGGCAGCATCTTCGACCGTTAGCTGCTTCAACAGCCTTCTTTCAGGATCCATTGTCGTTTCCCATAACTGTAAAGGCATCATCTCGCCCAAACCTATTAAACAACCAGGATTAAATGATACAGTAAATATATGCCATCAAGATAAGAGAAACACATGAAAAAAATGATGTACCTTTGAATCTTTGGGTATTATAAGAAGCGTTTGATGGAAAGGTGCTAACTAGCTCTTTAAGGTCAGCCTCGTCATAGCAGTAGTGCACTTGTTTCCCACGCTCAATCTAAGACAAAATGATAAATACAAAACTTAAGATCAACAACTTAGTCCAAATTTCAAGCAAGTGTTGTGGTCATGATCAAACCTTGTAAAGAGGAGGCACGCCAACATAGATGCAACCTTCATCAAATAGTGCCCTCTACATACATAGTATGAGAAAGCAAAGCCCTTTAGTTATTGTCTTAGAGCTTACAAGCACTTGCCATCATAATATCGCATGAAAAGTTTGCACATAAAGCGCATACTGTTTGGTAGCTTAACTATAACAAGCATGTAAACGATAGTGGTAACTGGTGCTTTGCTTACCAGCACATCATAATAAACAGATAAACCTACAGCATGTGCAATTGATCATATGCAAATCTTAACCGAAACTACCCAACCCAATTCCATACCAGCTACAGGACCTTCAGAGTATTTTTTTGTCGTGGGAGGATGGACCTTCAGAGTATTTTTTTGTCGTGAGAGGATGAACCTAGTGGATCTATGTGGTGAGAAGCAAACCTACCCTTATGGAAAAATTAACTCACTCCTGTCTCCTGACCCAATTGTCACCCGAATCTCAAGCCCCAACAAACAAAACCATAATGACAGACCAAATTTTGTCCTTCGGGAATTTTCTTCAGTGGAAGAGTCCAATGGGTAGGCTAAGAAACAACCCTAGTCTTACATGAGCGCAACCATCAGGTTTCAGTGTTCCACAATTTCATATCAACCTGATTCAGCCTCAAGAACCCAACCAATAATTAATTCCATTTCAGCCAGATCAAATCATATTTTTTAGTTAAAATGGAGCCCAGCCCTTTACGAAGCCTAGTTGTGCAAGAGTTGGTAGTGGAAACACAAGTACAATCAGGCAACAGTCACTTGCAGATGTGCAACTGGGTATGAGGCCTAATGGTGGTAGTGAGGGTGTTCACTCCCCAGTCACATGGATGCGATCTCTAGGATCTACACGGGGTGTGTCGTACTTAAACAAGTACAGAGATGCATGTGTGTTCAGTGGTAAAGTATGTGTCCACCCTACGTGAGGCTCTCATGCCTGTGCCTGCCTCAACACCTCTTACAGTAACAAATGGGCCACATCTCAAGTTTGTATATGATTCAAGAATCATCAATATAACAAAAAGTAGAAGTACCTGATATCTAAAGAAGAAAGTGAGGAGAAGAGTCCGGATATGCGCACCATCTACATCAGCATCTGTCAGTATAACTATCTTGTGATACCGAAGAGCTTCCTTCTTAAAATCCTCACCCTGAAAGAACATATTAGAGAGAAAACGCCAATAGTAACAGAAGTTCAGAAGAAAACAATGTGCACCTTCACTCCTAACCCAAGACCAAGAATAAGATTTTGGATCTCTTCATTTTTGTACATGGCTGCTTCGTCCCTCCTTTCAATGTTGAGAATTTTGCCTCTCAGAGGCAAAATAGCCTGCATCCATGTTTGAAGGCATGCTTAGATTTGAGTGAGTGCCGACAATATAATGTGTACTTTGCAGACAAATTTGAGACAGAAAACTATATTATGAACATTATCTCGCATTTCATAGTTAGTGTATCTCTACCTACACTATATCAGTGTAAATAAGGATTAGAAAAATAAAAAAAATCCTGTCAGAGGAGACTAAATGACAAAACACTACCTATAATGATTTATTACTCTAAATTTCATTCCGAATCTTGCACTGCTTTTGGAGATAGAATGGTTGAGTATATCTTAGTATCAACAGATTGAAAAGAACACTTTGTACCTGAAATTTCCTATCACGTCCTTGCTTCGCACTACCTCCAGCCGAATCACCTTCAACTATGAAGATTTCTGAATTCATGTGTGATCAGCAAACGTCAAATCCTCAATAAGATAGTAAATTCAATAATTTATAACAAAAGCATGTAACTGGAACTGTCCGAATTAAGAAGGATGCAAACACTAGATGTATAACAGTCAAATTTATGATGCTAATGTGCATCCAGTGAAAGTGGCAACTCACCGGATTCTGCAGGATTAGAAGATGCACAGTCAGCTAGTTTCCCAGGGAGTGAAGAAGATTTCAAGACACTCTTTGTCCTCACTAACTCTCTAGCCCGCTTGGCAGCCAATGCAGCCTGCAACAGAAAAATATGTCATACAGTGCATCAGAACCCTAATAAATGTGTTCTTGGGCAAGACGTGTGTTTTCCTGTCTTTCCCATCAGAAACTTCCAAAACGTACATGGTAGCATGTACCATGGCTATTTAGGACTCGAGGTGAAAGTCATGGCAAAGACTATTGTACCTTGAGAGCATTAAGGGACTTCGTCAGAATTGAATCTAAAACATCTGGATGTAACTCCAAGTATTCAGTCAAATTTTCTTGGACTGATTTTTCAACTATTCTTCGCACTTCGGGATTTCCCAGCCTGGTCTGCAAAATAAACGAACCAAAAATTCAACACATCAGGAAAAAACAAATCTTCTGGCTTATCTGTGAGTTCCATGAAAGGCAGCACTACCTTTGTTTGACCTTCAAACTCTGGATTAGGGACCTTCACTGAAATAATGCATGTCATTCCTTCCCTCACATGCTCCCCACTCAAATTAATTTCGTTATCCTGCAAAAAGCATCATCTGTTAGACAAACCCCTGAACAAATTACAGATCCGTCTATTCAAATTTCCATTCGATGGAACAATACGTAAGCATCCCAAGTTCGTACTGAACAAACATTATTAACATACAGCTGTTGCTACAGTCCTAATTAAACAAACTTTAATCAGCAGGCTAGCGATGCAAATATGAAATAAGGTAGCATTTACCAAGGAAAACCAAAATAAACAGCATGCAGTTATCAGCTATAACCTTCATAATCTTTGACTTTTTTGCAAAGCTATTAATTGTTCTTGTCAATGAAGTTTTCAGCCCCTCAATATGAGTACCACCATCAATAGTACGGATACTGTTGGCATATCCTAGCACTGTATCAGAGTAGGAATCCGTGCACCTGCAAATAGTGACAATTAGTTGTTTCAGAAGAAGGCTTATGTCTCATCTCTAGAAACGGAGCAAATGAAATATAACACTAGCTTTAATGACCATAGAACATTGTTTTTGAAATCAAAATAGCTCCTGATACATGCCAGGAATAAAACTTATAGGGAAGCAAAGAGAAACTAAGCTGTTACTTCTAGATGGTCAGCATCATCTATTTAATTTGGTTAAAGGTCAAAGCTGGTGCTGTACAGTGATTAATTGCACCACCCTAAAGAACATCACAAATACAAATTTAGCTTACCAGTACACCCAAAAGCCCAAGCTAATGGTGAAATGTGGACAATATACCAAAACTTATAACACTCCTCTCAGATCTAGTGTGCCACAGCTGCTGTAAAATCATACACTGTAGTCAAGTTTGGCAATGTGCAGCTATGAACCAATTATGCTATAAGCATGCCAAACATTTTGGGGGTAACTTCTCTAACTTGTGTGCAAAGAAAACTGAGCCACAAGTGAGGTAAGCTTAGCCAAAAAAAGCCAGCGACAAATGGTAGCCATAAGGCTAAGAATGTGTGACTGGCCATAGTTGTGGCAGGAACCGAACACTAGGAACTAGCTTGCCTAACTTTCTTAGCCAGGTTGTGAGAAGGTAACATACTCAAACTCAACTGTTTCAAATATATACAGAATGACTCCAACAGTATTATTTAATATAGAGCTAGTGGGCTACACAATTATTGTGTACCCCAAAACAAAGTTTGTCATTCATTCTTTTATAACCCTAGATGGTTTAATCAAGGTTGTAGATCAGAGCATGTGGTTCAATGTCCATTGTGGCAAGAGGTAGGAAACATCTATCATGGTTATAGTGGGCAATCAGGCAAGCTATGCTACACATTGTGCTATACAAGAATGTCTTTAGTCTTTACTGTTTGAAATATGGCATACATGCAATCACAAGAGTATGCGTCGATCACTGATAATATCTAGTCCCTCCGTAACATAATATAAGATGTTTGGTGAAGATAAATTAAACATCTTACATTATGATACGGAGGGAGTAAAATACAACGTGCAAGACAAAATTATCTAAAGTACTACATGAATACAGGGTGAGGGATTTGGGATGCATTTAATTAATATTTTAATATTCCATATCTAAAAGATCAAAAATGATTTAGTTCAAGAATATAAATATTGTAACCAAAATAGATTTTTAATAATGTGATCAGAGTTTAGGATTTTAAAGGGAATTGACATGTGCAGCACAGTTGTAGGTGGGTGTTAATAAAAAAATGACGAACTCCATAAAGTTTATAAATCAACACAGTCTATAGACAGGTAAATTTGAAGATGAATATGCAAGTAACAAGAAAGTTGGCAACAAGATACTTTAACCTGTCATCTAGCACATCAAATAAGTTATGAAAGATAAATGAAGATAGCTGTAATTGACACTCAACCAAATACAAATCCACAACCGATAGTGATTTGTAATCGAAAATTTGGCAAAAGAATTTCAGGAAACATATGGTCATTTAGTTTGGTACTAAAAACTGTATAAAAAACTTAGAAGAAAAACCACATGTATAGCTAGAAAAGATAGCCA
Source organism: Poa annua (assembly GCA_026929855.1). Lineage (NCBI taxonomy): Eukaryota > Viridiplantae > Streptophyta > Magnoliopsida > Poales > Poaceae > Poa > Poa annua. The sequence continues at coordinate 25,421,819 of CM049428.1, read as the reverse complement.
AATAATTATCAATATCTTCAATCAGACAAACAACCGTTGTTTGCTAACAGAACATGGAACAAAATGATGCAGAATATATCAATATAAGCAAGTTCACTGCATAAGCATAACACAGTGATACTTTTAACTTTCCATGTCACTTTTCTTTTCATTGCGAATCAAGCCAAGGAAATACAATTTAATATTTACCACTGTTTGTTAAGAACATGGAGCAAAACGATGCAGAATATAAGCAAGTTCAGTGCATAACACAGTGGTACTTATAACTTTCCATGTCATTTTCCTTCTCTTTGTGAAATTAAAGCCAAGGACATACAACTTACCACTGAAGGGAGACATCGACAATTATTCCATCCAATTCCTTTCTGAATGCTATTGGGTCATGAAGGGGTTTCTAGGAAAAGAAACATACACCGGGAATAGTGTTAGGGTTGTTGTGATAAAACAATTTGCAGATTATCATATGCAGTAGAAGTAGCCTCCAATCTGATGTCTTCATAGTACCAACATTTATGCTGTTGGCCTTTTTGGGGATTGGCTAATGTTAGTCTCTTTAATGGATTATTAAAGGTTGTGTGGTGGGAGAAATTAACCAGAAAAATATAGATCAGTAAGATATCTAAATTTTCATAAAAAAGAAGGCAGAGATCAGTTTAGTCTATGCACATCTGTCACTTCTCAATACATGTAAGCTGGTCAACATAATATTGGATGGGGCCAAGGTGTAGAGTTAGTGCATGTCGTTTGACATCACTGCTGACTAAAGCCAGCTAAATAGATTCATGTATTTTTCTTTTATTTCCCTGTTAACAGCAAGAGAATAATCCTGGCCCTTAATAATTTCATGAGTCGCTCAGAAAAGATTAGCTAGGCCGATTGTAAACTGTAGGCAGTAGGCACCACAAAGGCTAGAGGGTACATGTTGCAGGACAAACCTTGTCCGTGTTCAACCAGGCAACATATTCAACCAGACCACCAGCATAACAGTATTCATTGTGTTGAACCTGTGCACCATCTTCTTCCTTTGTCAATGTTATTGTCAGCTGGCATTGAGAAAAGAAGAGTATAATGTGAAACCAGAGGTCTACCTTTAAGCATAATAACAAGTATCACATGTCAGTTGTGCATGTAAACCAGAAATGAAACAAAAACAAGATGTACAGAACCAAACTTTGCAATTTGCAACCCTCACTGAATTAAGGAAACAAATGAATTTAATAGGAAAATCAACAAATGATACAGTTAACATTGAAGGAAATTGAAATAAATATTGATACAGGTAGCATTGAAGGAAAATAAATCTTGCTAGAAAGGAAAAGGATTAGAAAAATGTCCCCATGTAAGACAACAATGAAGTCTACCTAACAAGGTAAGTTACGCCAGTAATCTGATAACCAAGGTGTGTTGGCCTGACATCACGCAGGCAACAAACAAAAGAAGTAATCACAATCATGTGATATCTTTGAGAACTAGCTACCTAATTAAAACAAAACAAAAATCTAGTTGAAGGATAATCATACCTCAGGATTTAAAAAGGCAAGCTCGCGGATGCGACTAGAGATTGTATTGTAGTCAAAGTCAATTGTGGTGGTAAATACTACAAAACAATAATTAAGCATTGGGTCAATACAACATACTAGTAACGCCAAGACCAGAAAACTTTCTGATGAAAATAAAAGCATACTTTCTTTGTCTGGCCAAAATCTGATGCATGAGCCTTTACGAGAGCTTGATTCGTCAGGCAGTGTGGTACTACTTAGCGTTGTCAGTGGTTTTCCACGAGAATAGCTTTGCCGGTATTCCTTTCCATCACGGCAAACAGTAACTGCTAGTGCCTGACATTGTAATATCATGAAAATGATAATTAATTGCACATCAGAAATGTGTATGAGTAGCATATTCAAAATATTTTACCACTGTCATGAGATTTCTAGTGGGTTCAGTGTTCAGGTCATCATTCTCTTCTTAGAACGGAATAAGTACGTAGTTCATACTACTATTCTAGTTCTATTTTCACGGTAATCAAGCAACTAAGTTACTATGTAGTGCGTTCCACTTTACAGACAAGCTAAGTAACAACTACTCTCAGAAATTTTTCATGTGCATGCTTACTAGTACCATTAGTGTAATGCATTTTTATCAAAGGATTATACGAGAACACATTACAGATACAGAGATTTCCCTGCACTGCAGCTACTAGCCAGGATCCCAGGTTTTCTGTGCAAGAGGCACTTCATTTGTACTATATTAGTGTATATGGCATCATAAAATTTCTTTTCATTACATAATAATCTAACATCCACATAACACTAGGGGAAGAATAAGCCTCAGTGGGCAAATTAAATATCGGATTTGCAACCACAACAAACATTTGCACAAGATGGTGCCCTGGAAATTCTCCTTGACCAGGGAATTGAAAATTTTCATATACATCATACTATATTATATAAATGAAGTGTTCCTCATCTGATGCAGCGCTACTGGACCAGGATCGCTAAGGATCCCAGCCAAATACAAGTTCAGCCTTTCCTAACTCAACAGTTATTTCAATGCGCAGAGGGCGAGGAATTTCCCAGAATAATCCACGCATATCCACATGACAGAGCAGTGAAGCTTACACGGCAACAAGGTAAACGCTTGATCACTCACTTCCCGCCGCCATAGGCACCATTATTACTATTCCTTACTGTAGCGCATATCAACCTCCTTGGCAGCCATGTGTGTCCTCAACGGATCTCGAGTGGTTGCTCACCCTCCCTAGCCCAGCAAAGCGACCATGTTGGTGATGTTTTTTGTCTAGAACCATATGCGGTATTGCATGGTGGCTGCTCGTGTTCAGCATTCTCGCCACGTTAACCGCTACTTATCCTATCATATATTCATATTCCAACATGCCTCATCATTAAGGATGGAGCTTGCTTGTCGTGGATAGATTTATCGATTACATACTAATGTACCAAGCAAATACATACATTATTGCCCTCAAAGGGTCCATTTTGCATCGGGATCCCATGTGCCCACAAAAACTCTCTGTACGGTTTACTTTCGTAGCAATAATTCAGCTGCTACTCGAACATTCCCTAAATGGAATTTCTAAAGAGCATATCTGCAATAACACCTATTCTGTTTTGTCTGGTTTGGAGGGTACCATCGTTATTAGACTTAGGGCGTCTCCGATGTGAAAATAGAGGTCAGCCAGAAGGCATAGAGTGGGCTTAAGGCCAGGTCTTAAATATTGCAGCGGTTAGTAGTAACAAAACAATCCTTAAGGTCGGTCAGAACGCTATGGCCGGATCGTAAGGATTAATTAGCCATTTCCTCTACTCTCTCTCATGCAATGGGAGTTAAAAGCTGTTTGGTCTGTACAGGCATGTGGCAGGTTGTATGCTTTTAGCTCCTGTACATGTCAGCCAACTTATTGTTTTCTTAATAATATAAGCATTGGAGACGCCCTTAGTCTATGGAAAGCGAATATTCATACAAAAATAATATATCAAAAGCGTGAGAAGGCTTGAGATGAATAGTTTGATGTATAGAGAATTATCTTCCACCGAATAGATCATGATTTTGCTTAGAGACGGATATTTACAATTCCTACTGTTTAAAAAAATATACAATTCATAATCAATATGGTGAAAGCAAGAACCTCTGATAAAGCATTAACAACTGATAGGCCAACACCATGCAGCCCTCCAGCAACACTGTAGCTACTTGTTGAGCCTCCAAATTTTCCACCAGCATGCATTAACTGCATGATCAGAAGAAAAACTTTACAAGATGGAACATGGAAGTTGTTCAGCATTTAGACATGTCAATTTTTGATTTTGCCCAAAAGAAATTTTTAATGTTGCCACATGTACAAGCACCTTACAAAGCCCTGGTGATGCACCAGGCACAAAAAATGTACTGAAAGGTTTCTACAATAGATGGGCATGCACTTAAAGTAACAGCACACAATTGCAGATCAAGGTATTGTCATATAAACTGAACAACTGCAAAGGTACCATATATTCATTCCAGAATCTGATCTTAAAAGTAAAATTACCGGATCGGGGGCAGGGTAACTGGAAAATGTAATAAACAGTCTCATTGAATGAATAGTATCAGCCATACCGTTAACACAGTCTCCACGCATGATTTCTTCGTCTGGGGGTGTATATCTGTAGGTATCTGAAGTATACCCAGGATTTAGTAGTAATTTATATAACATGTAAGGAGATAATCAGTATAACAGGTTGCATGTTAATTACTCTAAGCTGGTGCTTTGCAAATCTCAACTGTCAAGAAACAAGAAAAAACAAAATTACAAGTTATAAGAAGCAAAACAAAAAGGTAATATAGTCATTCAAGAGTCCAGGACAAGATATCAGCCAAGGATAGCAGTGGCACGAAATAGAGTCCAAGCAGAGGCAGGAAATATAGTCAAATAGTTGCAGCAATTCGAGGTGAGATCAGACAAGGAACTCTTTAGCGAGAAGCATACTCGCACATGGAGAGCTAGCCCGTGCAAGCATCATCCAGTCAGCAGGAGTAGGAGGACTAAGAGTTGCTAGTCAAGAGGAGTCCAGTTCGGATCAGAAATCAAATAGTAACAGTGTTAACTAGTTCAAATATTAAAGAGAACGGTGTTAAAAGTGTAATTACAGAGATTATTTTGCACACAGCAATCATTGTTTTGTTTACTTCAATGATGGCTTGCTTGGCATGTCAAATCCGTACTAAAAGAAAAATAAATCTTACAAGTGAAGTGAATATAATATAAATGCTTTGTTAACATTTGTTAAACTTCTATTTTACCCACTATAACAGTAACTAGTTCAGTAGCTCGAAACTAAATTCACAATAATCACATTGTTCACAGATCTTGTAGAAGCATTAAGCATTCAGGAAGTCTTCCTTGGATTTTAGGAACTACATACCCCGCGGCCGTTGTCTGTTACACTGACTGAATTGTCATCATGAAGGACTACATTAATCTCGGTAGCATAACCTGCTTGAGCTTCATCCACAGCATTATCCAATATTTCATAAACCTAAATTACACAAAACAGAATGATGATCATGCAAGAAACAAAATGGAACACGTAGAAACATGAAAAAAGATAATCTGTTGTAATATACCAGATGATGCAATCCACGTGGTCCTGTGCTTCCTATGTACATACCAGGCCTTTTGCGAACTCCATCTAACGCTTCTAAGACCTGCAAATTAAGCATCAAGACAATGGACAATTTGTTCACATTTCACAAATAGTAGTTAATAGTGGCACACAGGACAAACACATCACGAGACTGTGCATGGATGCATATTGTTCTTCTTTTTCTTTCTTTCCAATGAAACTTCAGCAAGCTCTATGCTAAACTCAATAGACGATTCTATTAACTGAAAATCTACCAGATTGATAAACTAACTACATGTTGCTGGGCTCTTAGCAGCTCTTATACAGTACATAATAAATGTTTCTGTGTTTGAGAACCATTTAGAAATATCAAATGACTTGACAATAGCATTTGCTAAATTCTGAGGAAAACGAAGTAGGAGACAGAGCCTACTTGTAGCAAACGAAGATGGTCGTATTCTCTCGTAAAAAAAAAGATGGTAGTATTCTTAACTTCTTCAGCTCAGGTTCATAAATCACCATGTAAGTACTAAATCCATAATATGCACGAAAATAGATAAAAGTATAACCCATTTTACACGATGTAATGCATTCCTTGTGTCATTTCACAGTAAAACCAATGTCAAGTCAAAACAGTCTTTAAGTAGGAATAGGATATCAGCCAAGGGAATACCATATAAAAAAGGCTCCACAGCATCACAGTATCGACTAAAATGGTTGCACGGTTACCTGCCTCTAGGAAATGGGCACACGGTTACCTCAACTAATTTATCAAACATTCACATGTAAACCCACGTAAGCTGGTGAAGACCATATGTATGAGATTGCAAGGCTGTTTGGAGCTGATTAACTTTGCTCCTGCCGTGCCCACCCCTTACATACTTGCACGTGTTTGCACTCCCCAGAGTCTATCCCGCTCCCCACCTCTACCCAATAGTGCACATATATTGTATTAAAATCTGAGACAGATACTCCAATAATTAGGTGCGCCCGCCCGGACTCCGACTTGACCCCTTAGCAAGAGAAGCCGCGTATGAGAATCACCTGTACGTTTGCTGCGGTGTAGTCCCCTGCCACCCGCTTTTCCTGCATCGCATCGGATGCTGCCGCGGAGGCCATGAAAGCCCTCACCGCGACCCCATTCCGCTGCTGCGGGACCGCCGCCGCCACAACCCTAGAGGGGAAAAAAAAGACGCGCCGAAAAACACCACCAAATCAGCATCCAAACAGCTCCAGCTAGAGGAATCCTCCTTACCGAGAGGCGTAGAAGGAAGGAAGGATGGAGCGGGCATGGGGGGCACCTGGGTCTGAAGAGGAGTCGGGCGGAGGGGGAGGGGAGCGGGAGCAGCCGGGAGGGCGCAGGGGCGGTGGAGAGGAGGCGGCGGAGGAGAAGGCGGAGGTGGGGTGGGGGAGGCGATGGCCGGAGGAGGAGCGCCATTGGCGGCGGCGGCGGCGAGCTCGCGTCGTGCCCGCCTCGCTTCTGGTTGCTGCTGCTGCTGTTCTGTGGTCGCTTGTGGTGTGGGGGGAATGGGAGGAGGGTTTGGGGTTTAGACGAGGGGCTGGGACGGCAGTGGATGAGGCGACGCGGAGCTCGAGGAGGGTTTTAGGAAGGCTTTTTTTTGGAAATGGAAACGACCATGGAATGATGAGCCTGTTGGGCTGTCGTTCGGCCTGGCCTGGACGGCCGGTCCGTCGTGCAAGCAAGTAGTTTTTTTTTGTTTTCAAGGCCTAATTTTCATTACGGGGAGGTGGGCCACGAAAGACGTAATAATAAGATTGTGTTTGTTTGGCGTGGCTGTGCCTAGCTGTAGCTGGCTGTACTGCTGTGTAGAAAAAGTAGATGTGCATGAAAAGCCGTTGTTTTGAGTTTTAGTGTTTGGCAACTACTAGTTGGTTGTCTGGATGTAATCTTTGTAATTGTCTGAAACACCCAAATCATCAAAAAAAACGTATACTTGTATTGAACACCTAAATCATCAAAAAAAACATATACTTGTATTGATATATCGTGCAATAAATAGCCCATAGATTACCGGATTTTTTTTTTGTAAAAGGAGCACTATGTACATTATATTGCCATCGATACATATGAATGTACCATTTTTGCTGATCACGTAACAAACGTGAGAGTGACAAATCGAGCACAAACTGTACTGATGATTGACCAGAGGCTGATACAATGTATAAGGCTACGTGATATTACACATTTTTTAGATAAAGACGTGATATTAGCATACGGTAGAGATCATGTCATAAGATTACGAGATGCTAACGAAACTTCAGAAAACAAGTCGTATGCATCATCGTCGAAGGCTACACAGACAAGTCTTTGTCGGCAGCAGGACAATTGACCAACACGGACTATGGCGAAGCAGGGTGCGAGGAGAAGCCTGCGCGGTCGGCCGGGCGGCGGCTGTGCGTGCATGAGGTTGGCTGGGAGGCGCATGAGCTCGGACGCATGTGCATGTATGGCTTGAGTGCGGACGTGTGGAAGAGGAGTGACGAGGTGTTAACTCGACAAGTCTCAGTGTTGTGCACCCCGGGTTGATTGATGGGAGAGAGATGAGTGCAGGTGGTCACGACGGTTGACAAGGAAGGATTTACCCAGGTTCAGGCTCCCGGAGGATAACACCCTACTCCTGCTTGTCTGATTATTGATGCGAGTTGTGGTTACAATGGCGAGATTGCGATCTCGCTAGGGTTTGTGGCGGTGGCTACGAGTGTGTCCTTTGGGACGAGCAACCCTCCTGGCTTTATAGGCAGCCAGGTCTCGGGTGGTTGATGCCGATGGCAACTACAGATATGGCAGGTTATGCTTCCTAACCGACTTGGACTAGGTTACATGATACCCCGCGTGGGCCTTCAGTGGGCTTCCACGTCCTTGGCGCGGCCCAGGTAGCCTTATCGTGGGCTACCCGAAAGGCAGCCCCACGTCAGTAGCCCCCGAGAGTGCTTGGTCGAAGCGTAGAGTCGAGCGAAGGACTTCTTCCTCCTGGACGCGCCATTGGATTGCTTGATCTTGAGGTTGAACTCGATTTCTTCAGTCGAACCGGCCGCTCCCGATGGGAGTAACCTTTGCAGTCGGATTACTGTGCCTTCGTCTTGAAGCTTGCTTTTACTCGGCCTGCTGGCTTACTTGTTGATGGATTCGGCTGCTCGAGCTTACTCGTTTTTTTCTTTGCCACCTGAATGATTTCTTCGGGTTCTCGGATCATCAGTCAATCCTACTTTGTTGGTTTCAGCTAAGTAGCTTACTACTCGAATCACTATGACGAGCTGTTTCAGTTGCTTTTGGAGCCGTTGGCTTGATGACGTCACTGGTGACGATCTATTGCACGCCTCTGCGCCCGATGGGACGTGACGTGGCGGGCCCCGCTGTCAGAGCTGATCGCGGTCAGCAGTTGTCACGTCTCCGAACTGGGCGTGAAATTTGCGCAGCATGATGATGACGCCTCGGTTTTCGTGCATAGTGGACGAAGTGGGCGGCGACGGTTGGTTTCTTCGTGCGACACGTGTACGGCCGGATGTGTCTCCTCGGAGCCCTTGTTCTGTGGACGGTTGAGATGAAACTTTTCGAGGCATAAGTACTGCGTTTTGATGCGAGGGCCTTCATCTTCTCCAATCGTTCTGGCCTCCCTTTCCTCTTCGCTCTACCATTTTCGCCGCCATCCAGAGCTCCTTGCTTTTCTGTCCGTGCACCTTGCGCTGCCTTACGGCGCCATGGGCAAGCCGAAGAGCGCCGCTGGCTCCTCCGCCGCCGCCGACGATGCCGGGCTGATGAAGAAGCCCGACGGCGACTGGCAGAGATCATCGGTGAAGAAGGCCGAGGTGGAACTCCTCCGCGCGCAGGGTCTTCTTCCACCTGCTGACCAAGTCCAGGTACGCGCTCCTGGCAAAGAGGTTTTCCCCACTCCCTGTGATGGGGAACGTGTTTGCTTCGTGGATTTCCTTCCGCGGGGCTTCGGGTTCCCCATGCACGATTTTGTGTGCGGTCTCCTGTATGCCTATGGGGTTCAGATCCATGATCTGACCCCCAATGGCGTCTTGAGCATCGCGGGCTTCATCGTGCTCTGCGAGTGCTTTCTGGGTGTCGCGCCCCACTGGGCATTGTGGAAGTCGCTCTTCCTCGTTCGCAAGAACTTTGGGAGGAGCGGGTTGCCCTTCCCCGTGGGCGGCTTCGGAATCCAAGTGCGCGGTGACACCGCGTACTTCCAGATGAAGAAGTGCGACTCCGTCCAAGGATGGCGCAAGAGATGGTTCTACGTCCAGTCGAACCAGGACGGCCTGGGTGCATTCGACAGCGGACGTGGACTGCGGAAGACCGGCGCCTGGACGCACCCGCTGACTGCCGTGGAGAAGGAGGCCGTGCGGCCCCTGCTGAGCCTGCTGCGCGATCTGACCAAGACCCTTGGACGCGAGGCGGGTGGCGTCTTCCCGATGGCCACCTTCTTCCGTCTTCGGGTGCAGCCGCTCAGCGCTCGGCCTCACCCGATGTGGGCCGCCGAGGGCGTCAGCACCGAGCCGCTTGACGATGAGGAGGTGGAAACCAAAGTAAGGTCCATCACCAGCCTCCGAGTCGCGGACACGTGCAACGTCAAGTGCCCGGTTGCTGCTTACGGGGCATCGAACCCCGTTCCTGAGGTGAGTCTTGTCTTGTTTTTCTTTTGTCTTGACTCGACTTGCGTCTACCTTCTTTCCTGATTCGACTTGTGTCTACTTGCTTCAGGGTCGGTCTTTGTTGATCAGCCTTCCTCCTCTTGCCGAGAACGGACCCGACGATGAGTCGAAGTTTGTCGAGGAGGAGGACGACGACGAAGAGATTCCTTCCGCACATTCTCCCCACGAAGAGGTGGAGGATGAAGATGAAGTGGAGGAACCCGTGCGGAAGAAGCGGAAGCTCCCGAGCCGTGGCGACTCTGCTACTGCGTCGTCACCTGCTAAGGATGCCGACGTTACTCTGGAGGAGGCCGTCGCGACGTCGTCGGGTGCGCGGTCCTCGGTTGGCTGGGATGAGCCCCTGAATGTTCCTCCAGTCAGCTCCGCGGCTCCTCGTTCGTTTGCGCGGATGGCGTCGCCCTCCCTGGAGAGTTACGACGACCTTGGAACCCCCAGGTGAGCTTCTTGATGATTTGTTTCCTTCGAGTTGTGTTTTGTAGCTGCAACGTTTGAGTTGACAAGTGTGCTCGTTTTTGCTGCAGCCATCGTTCTGGCGATGTTAGCTCCCCCCTTCGGGACGTGGAGCACACATCCGCCCCTTCGACTGAGTTGGGGGCTCAGGCGGTGGTGGAGAAGGCGCGTGCGCAGCCTGCTGGCGTTGCATCGTCGAGCCGCGATCCTCCTTCGGCTTCAGAGGACCCTGACCTCCTGGACCACGTAAGTCCTTTATGCTTGTACTTGTATTCTTGAGTTTTCATCGGGTGCGCGATCAGCGCTCCCGATGGGAGTAGCCCCCGAAGGTGTGGGTGACTAGTATAGTCGCCCGCAACTTTATTTGCATCTTGCTTTTGTTTCAGCCGTACTACCGTCAGCAGCTTGACGCAGCCGCGGCTTATGTTCGCCTGGAGAAGGAGAGGGACCAGCTGCGTGCTTCTCTGGACCAGGCTACTGGGCGGGTTGCTGAGCTTGAGAAGGCCCTGCATGAGTCTCGAGAGCGAGAGCTGGCGCGGGTCGCCCAGGAGAAGACTCAAGTCGGTCGTCTCATCTCACTCGCCGGTGTTCTTGGGGGTAAGTTTCGGCTTAATGCCTACTGTGTCTTGATCTTTTTCTTTGTCTGGCCTTGAATCCTTTGCGCAAAGATTTACGGTGGAGCTCCTCCGGAAGACGCGTCGAGTGACGCGGTTGACTTGGCGACTGTTGTTGGCTTCCTCGACCGGGTCTGTGCCTATGCATCCGACGCGCTGAAGAAGTCCACAGCCGCGTTGAAGAAATCGACTGGAGCCCTTACTGTGGTGCACCAGAGTATCTTCCCGGGCGACCAGCCGCCGGCAGCCGTGGACGCCCTTGCTGCGCCGTTTGAGGACGCGACCACCATCGCCGACTTCACGCGGTCGCAGACGGTATGCGGCTCCGAGCTCACCTTCCAGCTCCTCTTAGGGCATCAGGTTCCGGGTGACTTTGAGAAGGTCGTCAGCGGCTTTCCCCGAAAACCCGATGGCCGAACCGCGTCGCTGGGTGGCGTGAAGGAGCGTGCTTCACAGCTGGCCGTGCGGCTTGTGGCACTCTTCGAGAGGGCCCTAGCTAAGGCAACTGAGGCGGCTGCCACTCGGAAGAGTCGCTCCCGGTCGCAGTCTGCCACTCGGAAGAGTCGCTCCCGGTCGCAGTCTGCAGCCTTAGAGTAGGCATAGCTTTAGGAATTCGGCAGTCGCCGTGGTCTGTACTTTTGAACTTCTGGCCCTGTAATGAATATTGTCCTGCCAGGTCTTTTGGCTTTCAACAGTGCTTTTGCTAGAACTGGATTTCTTTCTACCGAGTTTAACTTTGCTTCACAGTCGTATGATTGTATTGACTCTGTGTATTCGTGGCAGACTGTCATGCGCGGTGGTGCTTCTTCTTCTCCTGCGACTGCGCCGAGTGGCGAGGCTTCTTCTTCGGGTGCTCGCCGTCGTCGGGCGGCGCCTGCTCCTCCACGTAGTACAAATGATCAGCGGATAATCACGTACCTGAAGAACAAGGTGGTTGAGCTTGAGGCGACCCTGAAGAATATTGAGCTGCTGCTGCACCGCTCTCGGTCGCATCCTACTGCGGAGTTCTCACGACGTGAAGATTTTTTGCTTGGAGAGATCGATCTGATCAGTCGACAACTGCAAGGTTGGTATCCTCTTGGCGGCTGCTTTCTTTGCTGAAGCTTGCTTGTTCTGACTTGCAGTTTACGCGTGTAGATGTGAACCCGGACTGGGAGGCTGAGCGGGCTCGTGTTGAAGAGCGAGTTACCCGAGAGGCGTCCGGCGACTCCTATGAAGCTCGTCAGTTCTGGGTGAACAAGTCGAGAGGGCGCGCCCTTGCCACCATGCTTGATCGTACATGGCGCGCGGCTTTTCTTCTGGAGAATTGCCGGAAGACACTCTGGCATATCAATCGTGTGTACTTCCCGCACAACGCGCAGCCAAACGGCTGTCCGCCTTGCTGGAGAGGTTCCGCGATGGTGAGGGGCTGAAGGAGGTTGTCAACGCCCAACTTGTGGATGGGGCGAACGCAGCGTTGGCATACGTCCGGATGCATCGGCCGCATCTTCCGCTCGACAGGGTGCTTGATGGCATGCCTGGTGATGACGACTTCGACGAGACCTTAGCGGTTGCGCGCCAAATTATCAGGCAGGTTCAGGATCTGAGTGAGCGTCTTGTAGGTCCCCTCGATGCGCCAAAGGCCGAGCCTGCAGATTAGAGTAGCTGTCGTCTGATGTACAGGGTTAGCTATATAGGGCAAATGTGCCTCTGCAAGTCGCAATGTACTAGATTAAAAATACTTGTGAGTAATGAGAATTGATCTTCTTGCTCGGAAGTGTAAATGCTTGTTTTGATTTTCGACCTGTTTGGCGCAGTCGCCTAGTATGTTAGGCAACGGCCTAGGTTTTTCCAAGTGTGACCTATATGTCGCAGTCTCTGACTTTAACAGGTGGCGACTTAGGATTTTTGTAACTTGACCTGTATGACGTAGCCCCCGAGTTGTTCGAGTGGTGGCCTAGGATTTTGGCTAAGACCTGTGTGGCGCAGCCCCCGAGTAGGTCGAGTGGCAGCCTAGGATTACAAGTGTTACCTGTTTGGCGCAGCCCCCGAGTATGTCGGGTGGCGACCTAGGATTTTCAACTTGACCTGTACAGCGCAGCCCCCGAGTGAGTTTGAGTGGCGGCTGAGGATTTTCTGAGAAGGCCGGTATGGCGTAGCCCCCGAGTAGGTCGAGTGGTAGCCTAGGATTACAAGTGTTACCTGTTTGGCGCAGCCCCCGAGTGTGTCGGGTGGCGACCAAGGATTTTGAACTTGACCTGTATGGCGCAGCCCCCGAGTGGGTCGGGTGGCGACCTAGGATTTTTTGATTTATGCTTGTATGGCGCAGCCCCCGAGTAGTTCGGGTAGCGGCCTAAGCTTTTCTTTCAACCTGTGTGGCGCAGCCCCCGAGTGGTTCGAGTGGCGGCCTAGGATTTTAGCTTCCTCTGTGTGAAAGGTAAAGGAGACAGGTTTTCTTCAAATCACTTTATTGATTCTTGCGAACATGCCGCCTCATTAAAACCCTTCCAGTCCCCTTAGGTACCCTGGTGAGGGAAAGAGTGCGTCTGAAACCTGCCGCGCTGATTTTTCTTGTACAATGATTGGGTTGAACTAGGCGTAGAACCGGCGGAGTTGTGTCACGTTCCACGGGTTGCTGCAGTCTGCTCCCGTCTTCGAGTCTTTCAGGCGGTAAGCTCCGTTGCCGATTGCTTCTGTCACGATGTACAGTCCCTCCCATGGGGAAGCGAGCTTGTGCACCTTCTTCTGCTTGAGTCGGAGGACCAGGTCGCCTGCAACGAACGCTCTTGGTCGCAGCCTCCGAGTGTGATAGTTGCGCATGTCTTGTTGATACACGGCTGATCGTGCCAGGGCGATGTCGTGTGCTTCATCTAGGGTGTGCATGCTGTCTTCGAGTGCCTCCTCTGCATCCGACTCGTCGTAGGTGACTACTCTCGGTGCTTCGAATTTGATGTCGCAGGGGAGAACCGCTTCTGCACCATACACCATAAAGAATGGAGTGTATTGGGTGGATCTGTTTGGCGTTGTTCGTAGACTCCAAAGGACCGACGGTAGTTCTTCCACCCACGCGCCTGCTGCGCGTTTTAGTGGCACGCGTAGTCGCTTCTTGATGCCGTTGCAGACCAGGCCATTGGCTTTCTCCACTTGCCCATTGGATTGCGGGTGCGAGACGGACGCATAGCTGAGCTTGATCCCCTGCTCTGAGCAGAAGTCCTTGAATTCTTCGGCTGTGAAGTTCGAGCCGTTGTCGGTGATGATCCCATTCGGTACTCCAAATCTGAAGATGATTGACCTGATGAAGTTGACTGCTGTTGATGCAGTCGAACTTGTGATGGGCACGGCTTCGATCCACTTTGTGAACTTATCGACTGCAACCAGGAGGTGAGTGTGGTCTCCGGGTGAGGATTTCTTCAGTGGGCCCACCATGTCCAGACCCCATTGGGCGAAGGGCCAGGCTAATGGTATTTTCTTGAGTTCTGATGCTGGCGCGTGTGGCTTGTTGGCAAACTCCTGGCACCCTGTGCATTTCCTTACTAGCTCCTCGGCGTCCTGCATGGCTGTCAGCCAGTAGAACCCGGCTCGTAGTGCTTTGGCCACCAATGCTCGACTGCTGGCGTGATGCCCGCAGATACCCGCGTGGATGTTGAGTAAGATGGCTTGGCCGTCGACTGGATCTACGCACCTTTGCAGGATTCCTGAGATGCTTCTTTTGTAGAGTTCTCCGTTGATGACGGTGAAACTTTTGGAGCGCCTGATGATGCGCTTTGCTTCGACTGGGTCAGCTGGCAGCTTCTGATGCAGTATGTACGCCAGGTATGGTCCTGTCCATGTAGGTTCGACTAGCATGACCTCCGTGGGGACCTTGTCTTGGCTTGGCGGGTTAGCGTCGCCTTTTGTTGTTGCAGTGCTTGCTGTGTTCTGAGCCTTGATGGATCTCTGCGTGATGCGCTCGAGGAAGACGCCGGGTGGGACTGGCACCCTGTCTGAACCCATGTTAGCGAGGACGTCGGCTTACTCGTTGCTTTCACGGCCGATGTGCCGCAACTCGCAGCCGTCGAAGTTGCCTTCCAACTGATTGTAGAGGTCTCTGTAGGCGATCATGTTGTCGGCGATGGCGTCGCAGGACTTCATGGTTTGCTGTACCACCAGGTAGGAGTCGCCGTATATCATGAGGTGCGTGGCGCCGCAGTTCTTGGCCATCCGCATGCCGTGTATCAGGGCCTCGTACTCGGCTTCGTTGTTGGACGGCGTCGGAAAGTCCATCTGCAGGACGTACTTGAGCTTGTCGCCTTTGGGGGAGATGAGCACGACTCCTGCCCCGGCTGACATGAATTTCTTGGAGCCATCAAAATACATTGTCCATGCGTTGGACAAGTCGGGGACATTTGGTAGCTAGGCTTCTATCCACTCGGTGGTGAATTCTGGGAGGACTTGGGCCTTGATGGACTTCGGGTGAGCATACTTCAGCCCCCATGGTCCTAGCTCAACAACCCACTTGGCGACTCGTCTTGTCGCGCTTTGGTTTGTGAGAATGTCTGCTAGTCCAGAGGAGCTTACCACCGTCATCGGGTGCTCGGAGAAGTAGTGGACGACCTTCCTGGAGGTCATGAAGACTCCATATGCCAGCTTCTGGTAATGCGGGTAGTTCTGCTTGGACAGGGTGAGGACTTCGCTGAGGTAGTAGACGGGCCTCTGCACCGGGTGACTGTGCCCTTCTTCTTCCCGTTCGACTACGAGTACCGTGCTCACCACCCTGTTTGTTGCTGAGACGTATAAGTATAGCGGCTTGTTTTCCAGTGGTGCCACGAGGACTGGAGAGGTTGTCAGGGTTTTCTTGAGATGGTCGAATGCGTCCTGCGCCTCCTGTGTCCACTCGAACTTGTCCGTCTTCTTCATCAGTTGGTAGAAAGGTAAGGCTTTCTCTCCCAACTTACTAACGAACCGGCTGAGAGCTGCGACTCGGCCGGCTAATCGCTGCACCTCGCGGAGTTTTGTTGGTGCTGGCATTGTAAGAATGTTCTGCACCTTCTCGGGGTTCGTTTCGATTCCTCTTGCAGATACGAGGTATCCTAGTAGCTCTCCGGCTGGCACGCCAAACACGCACTTCTCTGGGTTGAGCTTGATCTGGTATACATCGAGTGCGGCGAAGACCTTGCGGAGGTCGTCGACTAGGGTATCCTCCTTTCGGGTTGTGACGACGATGTCGTCGACGTAGACTTGGACGATCTGCCCGATTAGCCCCTTGAGGCACGCTTGCATTGTCCGCTGGTACGTGGCACCTGCGTTCTTTAACCCGAACGGCATCGTCTGGTAGCAAAAGACGCCGTCGGGTGTGATGAAAGCCGTTTTCTCTTCGTCCTCGAGTTTCAGCCTGATCTGCTGGTAACCTGAGTAGGCATCCAGGAAGGACAGGCGCTCGCAACCTGCTGTCGAGTCGATGATCTGGTCTATCCGCGGGAGCGGGAAGTGATCCTTAGGGCAGCACTTGTTGACTGCGGTGAAGTCCACGCACATGCGTAGTTTCTTCGTCTTCTTTTTCTCCACTAGGACCGGGTTGGCGACCCAGTCCGAGTCCTTGATCTCTCGGATGAACTTGGCGTGCAGTAGTTTGTTGACTTCCATGGTGATCGCATCTCGCTTGGGTCCTGAGAAGCGTCGCATGGATTGTTTGACTGGTCTTGCGTCCTTGTGGACTTTCAGAGAGTTCTCGGCGAGTTCCCTGGGTATCCCTGGCATGTCAGAAGGTTGCCATGCAAAGATCTTCCAGTTCTCACGTAGGAACTCGACGAGCGCGCTTTCCTATGCTGGGGTCAGACTTGACGAGACCTTGACCGTCTTTCTGCTGTCAGTCGGATGGACTTGGTGGGTGACGGTGTCGTCGTTCGTGTTGAATGTTGCGTCCTTAGCTGGCTTCTTGCGAGTTGGGAAGACGGTCTTGTCGTTGTCGGCTGATATGGCCTTGAAGTGCTCTTCGACTCCGAAGAACTCAGAAATCTTGGTGAACCTGCGGTCGCAGCTGTTGGAGAGCCCGAAGTCGCCGCGTACGGTGATTACTCCTTTCGGCCCGGGCAGCTTTATCATCAGGTAGGCGTAGTGGGGTACTGCCATGAACCTGGCAAAGGTTGGGCGCCCGAGGATGGCGTGGTATTGTGACTTCCAGTCGACGACCTCAAAGTCTATCGACTCCTTCCTGAAGTGCTCGGGTGTACCGAGGATGACGTCGAGTGTGATTGTTCCCATGGGCGTGATTGCTTGCCCTGGTACTATGCCGTGGAAGGTGGTTTCCGATTCCGGCAATTTCTCTGTCGACCTGTTCATTCTTCTCAGGGTGTCGGCGAATATGATGTTGATGCCGCTGCCTCCGTCCAAGAACACCTTCTTCAGGCTGTAGTCGCCGATCAGGGCCTCAATCACGAGTGCGGCGTGCCCGGGTCGGATTACCTCGGATGGGTGATCTGCCCTAGAAAACGTGATGGGTGTCTCCGACCCGCGCAGGTAGTCTGGTACCGCGCGCGGGCTGTGGATGGCCTGAAGTACTTGGCGGGTGATGATTTTTTGGCGCCTGTTTGACGGGGGTCCCTTCTGGATCATGTTCAGCTGTCCCCGTGCGGGTGGGTACGTGTCGGTTGCTGCCGACTGACCTTGTTGCTGTTGCTGTTGCTGCGGCTGGGGGAATGCTCCTGCCGCCTGCACCTGGTTGTTGTTTGCGGGTGCTGCCTGGATGGCTAGCTGCGGTGCCGCTTGTACGGCTTGCACCGGGGCGATGATTTGCTGCATGGCTTGGTATATTTTTCTTGCCTTTGCGACAGTCCTTCAGCAGGTGGCTGGAACCCCATTTGCCTGTTTCCGGGTTGCGGAACGAGTGATGCTTACAGGGTTGCATCAGCTCCTCTGCTGGGGTCAGTGGGCACGTCCACTCGCGCTTCTGGCTTCCATCATTGTGGCCGATGCTGCTGCTGCCACGTTATACTGACTCGAGTTAGACTGTCGACCCTGGTCGTACTGTCGACTGTTGTCGCGTTTATCCTCACGGGGGGGTTCATAGCCCGCCGCTACTAGCTCGATTGAATCGTGGGTGTAACATGGCTTCTTCTTTTGGCGTGCCTCACGCCAGTTGCTTGTTTAGCCCTCTTTCTTGGGGGAGGTTTCGCGGACATAGTCATCTCCTTCGGCCCATTGGTTGGCTGTCTTCATGAGCTCTATTGTGGTCTTCGGCTGGAGCCTACCGAATTCCTCGCGGAGGTCGCGGCGAGCGACGCCGTGCATGAAGGCGTCCATCACCCGATCTTCTGAGACGGGT
This sequence comes from Poa annua, assembly GCA_026929855.1. Taxonomy (NCBI): domain Eukaryota; kingdom Viridiplantae; phylum Streptophyta; class Magnoliopsida; order Poales; family Poaceae; genus Poa; species Poa annua. The sequence continues at coordinate 25,403,679 of CM049428.1, read as the reverse complement.
TCCATGGTGTTGCGGAGTAGTGTCCATCGCTGGATGTAGGAGCGGAGCGACTCATCCTTTCCTTGCTTGCAGGCCTGCAACTCGATGTAGGTCGTTGGCCTTGCGAATGTTCCCGAGAAACTCTTGATGAAGTTATCATGGAATTCTTCCCATGTTCGGAAAGAGTCTTTGGGTTGGCTTGTGAGCCACCCGCGTGCCGAGTCCGGCAGCATGAGCTGGATGTACTGCATTGCCGTAGTCGACGTCCCGCCTTGGCAAGTGCAGGCGATGAGGTAGTCTTCGAGCCACAGTTTTAGATCTTTCTTCCCGTCATACTTTGGTGTGCCTGCTGTCAACTTGAAGCCCTTAGGCATGCGGGTGTCGCGGATGTTGAAGCTGAAGCATGCCGCGCCGCACGGCTCGAAGTTGCGGTCAGCGTGGTCGTCCGCGTTTGCCGCACTAGCCGAGCGCTCCTTGCTGTTGCGATCCACCGTCTTCTGCGTCAGGACGTCGCGAAGGTCCTTGACTGGTTGCCGCTGTGCCGCTGGGATGCCCGAGGTTGTTGGTTCGTGCGCCCGGTTGCTTGGCCCCTTGGCCGCCAACGCTTCTTCGATTGCCCTTATGGAGGCAATTTGCTGCTTGTGGAGAAGGGAGCGCGCGTCCCCCTCCGGTGGCTGCGTGAGCCGGAGGTACGTCTCGACTGAGATCAGGGCGGCGTTCGCCGTCTTTGGTACGGGTATCCCGTTCTCGTCTTCGGTGACGAAGGACGAGTCGAGGTTGCGGGTGAGCCTGGTTTGATCGGCTTCTGCCCTGAGGGGAACGCGGGCTCTGTTTCGCCGTGCTCCTTGGTTGACCTCCGTAGAGGATGTGAAGGAGAGGGCGGCTCGCCTGGCACTCGATGCGTCCGCGTCCCTTTTGCGCCTGAGCAGGTCGGCTTTTTCGGCGCGGATTCGTTCGCCTTCCTTGCGTAGCAAGTACTGGACCGCCAGGTGGTCGTCTCGAGGTGCGTTGGGTGGGGGGAACGTGCCCTCGTCCACATGCTTCATGGCTTGGATCGCCATGTCCCGCGTGATGACAAGTTTAGTCTGGTCCGGCATGTCCACCTCTAGCGGATATGCGGGTTCTTCGTCGTCGCCATGTGGTGCTGTGCCGGCCATGAAGACTTGCTTGGGGTAGACTTGAGTCGGAGAGTTGGTGCTGCCGCTGCTGCTTATGTCGTCCGTGTCTTGCTCGGGATCGAAAATTGCTGCAACGTGGCGCGCGGCGCAGTCGCTGTCGCGTCTTCTCGCGATCGTCCATGTGTTCCCGCTCGCCGGGGCGAGTGCGATTGGCTTGGGGTAGACTTGGGACTTCCACGAAGATGAGGGCGCGCGTGACACGGTTGTCGGGCGCGAGCTCCTAGCTGCCAGTGCGGGTGCGACAGTCGAGGTAGATCTTGACTTAGTCGACCGCGTGGCCGAAGTTGGGGTAGTAGATCCGATCCGCGCGGCCATTGCCGAAGTCGTCGATGTGGTCGATGTAGATGCACTCTTCGCGGGTGCAGCGGCTGCGGCTTCCGCGGGTGCGGCAGATGCGATCTTCGCGGGTTCGGCGGGCGCGGGAGTTGCCGATTCGGGTGACGCCGCCGCGCGTAGCGCGGTAGTCGTAGACCTGAGTACACCACGACTATCGATGCATCAGTATATGGAGCCGAAGGTGATGTGTATACCTTTGTCCAGATCGGCGTACACCGAGCGGTGGGCCGGCGGGTGGAGGACGTACTCGAAGGAGCCGAATCGGATCGACTCCCTGGCGGCGGATACGCCGATCTTCATTGCGGATGGAGCCGGAGCGACCATGGTCCTAGCACTTGTTTGACGTTCCCACAGACGGCGCCAGACGAGGTGTTAACTCGACAAGTCCCAGGGTTGTGCACCCCGGGTTGATTGATGGGGAGAGAGATGAGTGCAGGTGGTCACGACGGCTGACAAGCAAGGATTTACCCAGGTTCAGGCTCCCGGAGGGTAACACCCTACTCCTGCTTGTCTGATTATTGATGCGAGTTGTGGTTACAATGGCGAGATTGCGATCTCGCTAGGGTTTGTGGCGGTGGCTATGAGCGTGTCCTTTGGGACGAGCAACCCTCCTGGCTTATAGGCAGCCAGGTCTCGGGTGGTTGATGCCGATGGCAACTACAGATATGGCAGGTTATGCTTCCTAACCGACTTGGACTAGGTTACATGATACCCCGCGTGGGCCTTCAGTGGGCTTCCACGTCCTTGGCGCGGCCCAGGTAGCCTTATCGTGGGCTACCCAAAAGGCAGCCCCACGTCAAGGAGCTCGGAAGCAATGGGAAGCAGTGAGCTCTGACCTCAACCTGATGTTCGTCGTTAATGTCTATGGCTACACGGCCGAAGGAGGAGAAACGGGGACGGGACGGCAGGGGAAGGCGCCGGCCGGTCGCGGACGGGAGGGTAGAGGAGGACGGCAAACTTGAGGGCAAGGGATGGCGCGGCTAGTAGCGGTTGAGGACGGGTGGCGTCGGCCGGTTGCAGACGGCAGGGTGGCGGCGCTCAGCGAAACCCTATCCAGCTTGTTTGTACAATTGTGCCTTTTCCTTTTTTCCGTCCGATAAGAGATACGAGTCGGGGACGCCCAGAGTGGCAGTTTTCTCGTTATACTGATGAATGAAACGAGGTACCGGTTCGGAACTCGCTCTGGAAGCTCGGGAAGCACCCTTCCGAGGTGCTTTTCCAGGTGTGAAGGAAAGTGAGGTGCTTCGGGTAAAGCCCACCGTGCAGCCAATGCGTTTGTTTCGTTTGGTTGGCTTTTTTTCGTGGAAAGCACCTAAAAGCCGAAACAAACACACCCTAAGCCTTTCACGGGCTTTTTCCTACTCCTCATCGGAGGAGATGAACATGTACGGCGGCGCCTGCAACAAGTACGCTGGTAGGGCGCGCGCCGACGGCTTGGGAGATTACGGTTGCTCATGTTCCTTAGGTGGCGGCGGTGATGTCTATGGCCGCGACACCAGGTTCAAGGTCCAGCTCCATGTTTGGCCGACCAGGCCGTCGGGGAGTGGAGAACATGGAGGTTGGTCATCCTCCTCCATGTACTCGTACTATGGACGCGGCGCGAGCTACCCTTCCACAGCCTACTAGAGTTGTCGTGCTAGGGCCATCCAGAAGTCCTCGTCCATCTCCTTGTCCTCGGGCTCCGACTTGACCTGGAACTGGCGCGGTGGAGACGACGGGAGGATTCCAGTCCTCTGCATCTGCAGTGGCGGTGACCACCGCCAGCTCGGCGGCTTGGGGGGCCTCGTGAAGAGGCTCTAGCGGTGTAGGTCATGTTCGTCCTCGAACCACCTCCGCCAGTTCGGCGAGTTGGCGGTGAACATTTATGTCGCGCCGGTGCTCAAGATCGAGCCAAGCGCGCAGCTGCGCGGTCTCCAGTTCGTATGTGCATCGGCTCCGCGAGATCGGTGGCACCGGTCCGCTTGAGATTCAGGTGCCAGTGATCTGATAGCTCGACGTCCAGCCACAGCATGGGCACTGTGTGGTTCCAGTACCACCAATCAGTTCTCTTTCCGGACGTACCGGCTGTTCTGGACCCGTGCCACCTCCGCGCCCGACGGCGCAATAGAGAACGACATCGGTACCCTGAACGTTGGAGGGGGGAGGCGGAGGTAGCGCCCGACGCGGTGGAGACGGCGTCAGGGCCAGCGTACGCATGCGGTGGCGGTGACCCGAAGACGAGCCCGCCTCGTGGTCCTTCTTCACCTGTTTGCCGTGGCTAGGGTTTAGGGAGGAGCGAGGTGAGTGGGGTGTGGGGACTGGCGTGGATGGGTGGGAGGGTGACCGGTGGCATTAAAGAGGACCGCTACTAGGAGTCTGAACAGACACACTGGGACGAGGCTACGCCCTCGTATGGCCATGATTTTTTAAAGAAAACTAGTCATGTTTGCTCCTTCGTGTGTTTTAGCTAGTTTAGCCCCCGTCTACAAATCACAAGTACTAATGAGTCCAGACCCCTCCCCCCCGCCCGCCCGCCCTCAGATGTTGGGTTCCCTCGTTGGGTTGTGATTTCGACACAAACATGATTACATGAACCATCCTAACCGCTGAGTGCTGCTGGAATGGTTTTTTTTAAGGGCCCGGACTCGCTATTCGAGCTTTTTAAAGTTTTTTTTTTCGGGGGGAGCTTTTTAAAGCTGCCGGTGAAGATGCTGTTAACACGAATGGCTCCGCACGGAAAGCCAAAACAAAGGCCGCGATCAAGCAGGTCACGCCGCGCACCAAGATTCCTCGCCCGCCTCCTCCAGGTCCGGGGCTTCGTGCTTCTCTGCCCTCCGTCCTACTATTATCCTCGGGGCGGGAGGGCAGGCGAGGGAGATGGGCGATGATGCCACCGGAGGCGGGGCAGCCGAGTCGCTGCTGAAGAGATCACGGTACCACCCCAACTGTCCCGGGTGCCGAGTGGACAGGAGGAAGGAGGAGAAAGAGGGGTTCCCCTTCACGGAGGTCTCCTGCTTGTGGCTCGTCACCATCTGCTCCTGTGCGTGACCGCTGCTCCTTCTTGTCCCTTGTTTCCTCACTTCAGTTGATTCCTGTTTCTTTTAACAACTAATGTTTCTGTGGATATCATGCTATACATCTGCACCTGGAGCCACGTTTTTTTCTGTTCCCTTTGGCTCGCTGCGGACATTTTAATCAGCTGGAGGAGTAACCGCTCTATTTTTCTAGCTGCGGTTTTTCCTTTCTAATGTTGGTTAATTCTTGCGCTCCTCGTGATTGTTTTCTCCAGCGTGTGGACCGTATTTCCGATATTCGCAACAGCTTCTCATGGTTCTCCGTCTGTTTAGCTTTAGCTGAAGCACACAGGCCGGTTTGTCCTGAAGTATGCAGCTTTGGTTCCAATCACCCTCACTAATGTCTACTAGTACGCCCTCCGTTCCGAATTATAACATGTTTGGCCTTTTCTGAATCGTGTGTATCTAGACGAAATACCCAAAATATTTTTATATTCAAAATGGAGGGACTAGTTTTTAACTTCTGATGTGACAGCACGGGCCATAGTCGACTCTTGCCTTCGTCGTCAGTCCGTTCTTGGTCACCCGAAACTTCGTATCTTTCCCCTCAGTTCCACCTACAAGCTTGGATTGGAGGACCAACTTTTCCCAAAATTACACGCCTGACACATGCCGCGCTAATAATGGGACCTTTATCTGAGTTGTCTGTGTGCATTTGTTCCCTCGAATCTTAACAGTTATGGGAACCTTTGCATCGCCTGATGCTTATATTTCATTCGCATTTGTACGGTTGAATTGGAAAGACACTCCTGCTCTTGTTGTCTTATTACGGCACATGGTTGTTTGCAATGAGCTCCATTAGTGGACAATAGAGAATAGACACAGCAAATTTAGTTCGTTATGTTTGTCTTTTTGCAAGATAATTACCCGGATGAGAGAAGTTGGTTTACTATTGGCACTAGTTCCTGGTATTGCTTTGTCCGCCAGAATGCTACCTTTGTTCTGGTGACTTTTGTATTCCGCTTTTCTAATGCTAATTTTCTTACCTGGTCTCCTGCCTGAGACTTAAGGGGTGTTTGTTTGGGCTTTTGGCTTTGGCTTTTGGAAGCCAAAAAGCACCTAAATAGGTGCTTTTTGGCTTCCAAAAGCCAAAACCAAAAGCCCAAACAAACACCCCCTTAGAAGGACTCTTTCGTTACTCTGACGCTCATTTGATATATAAGAACTTTCATATGTTTTTGGGTTTATGTCTTATTTGAGTTATCTCTTCATTATTCATCAGCAATTGATATTTTTAGATTTGTATTTTGCAGCATTGCCGATACAGTCCTTGTTTCCGTTCTTGTACTTTATGGTAAGCAATGTTTACTTGACTTTCTTTTCAAACATGCAATATGATTGCCATTCTGTTTCATGATAACAGGAGAAGAGTTACAAGTAGTATCAAATTTCAATTCTCTATATGTGGAGCAATGATATAAGCTTTGCACAGTTTTGTGGTTTCCTACTGTTTTGTTTTCTCTCCCATTACCTAACCACATTCCTTTTAATCAGAATATTCTCTTCAAGTAGGCTATCATCGCTAATGTTACAGTTTTTGTTAATCTATTATGAATTGTCAACACTGATATATTTGTCTGTAGATAAGAGACCTGCACGTTGCTAAAGAAGAAGAAGATATTGGATTTTATGCTGGTTTTATTGGTGAGTTTTCTTTCAAAACATAGTTCCTCTTTGTGTTAGTCTTCAAACACTTAAACTTAGATGCATAAGGACATTGTTATGTAAGGGGTATGCTTCAGCTTTATCTATCGGCAAACTTATGTTGTCTTTTCTATTAATGAAGGAGCTTCATACATGTTTGGGAGAGCACTAACCTCTGTAATATGGGGAATTGTGGCTGATAAGTACGGGAGGAAACCAGTTCTTGTGATTACACTTTTTTCTGTGTAAGCATTTCCTTTCAACAAACTGTAGTCTGCTGAGTGCTGAGCTTTCTTTGGTGTATTTTGACACATACACCTAGAATTTAAGCATGTTTTCTCATCTATTTCAGAATTATATTCAATACACTCTTTGGACTCAGCTCAAGTTACTGGATGGCATTAACCACAAGGGGTCTGCTTGGGCTGTTGTCTGGTATGCTCGGACCAGTTAAGGTACGTAAAACTACATAAAGATTGCTTTCCTTTCGGGTACTAGAACCATCCATCATATTTTTATAATTTCTGCCAGAAATCAACAGGCAAATAAATGAAAGTAGATTAACTCGAGACATCAAATTTGTATGTCGAAAACCCTTGCGGAAAAACCATGGGCGTATGGCAGTCTTCTTCACTATCTCAGGAAAGTGTTTACAAACACAGGGTCAACAGTGAGTCGTCAACCCACCCCGTTAGGCAATAGGCATACAAGATAACTCTGGTTTTCTTACTCGACGTCGAGTTAGCGGCGTTCTCGCTACCCTCTCGGATGTTGTTTTCTCTTTCGACCTGCTTAAGATGTTGGCCTCGTCACCTTGTATGGATTCGGCCATTTGTGCTTTATAAAGCTGGGAGAAAGTTTGTTTCAAGAGAGATAAACATTGGCACACACTGAGAATGCAAAACAGGTTCTCCAACAAGGGAATAGTGCACAAGAACCGCCATCAACACGTCCAAAACGGGAATAATGCACAAGTGCCATAGTCGCTCCTACCCAACCACCAAAGTCATATCATGGGTTACCACCTCAGAGAAAGTACGAGCAATCTCCATACAATGACTTCAACAAGGAAATGGGTAGAAGTCCAGCATTGCCAGGTACAACCAATGAAGTTTAAAGCAAGGGTTTTCATCTGGAAATCGAAACAAATGAATCCTGTGTTTCTGCCCACCTAGTGAGAACTGTCAAAAAGCAACCGATCATCAGGCACATAGTCGCCACACTCATGGTTTTGACGTGGACATTCGCCCCAAACGAACGACCGAAGCCTCACGTTGCTAGAAACGAACTGTTCGATGACATGAGGCCCAACAACCAAACCATGTCAAGCAAAATGAGCCCCCAGGTCGGACTGAGCAAAATAAAAGCTGCCAAATCACCGTAAGAGATGTCTTCAAAACACCCATCAACGAATTTTGAATGTCCAACATCCCTATAGGCCGATGGCTCTAAACTGCAGTCTCACACGCGCAAATTGGCGTGGGGGCACCAACACAACGATACCACATCTAGTTGGAGGTCCACCAACTATCATGAACGTCGAATTTGCGCCCAATGAAGGATATGACTCCTATTAATTGATGCATTGATAAAAATCCTGTTAATGCATGGTTTTAACTTTTTTGTTAATGCATGTATGGAAGTTTCTTGTATTACATGAATCCAAAAAAGAAATTATATAAATACAAATATTTGAAAAATCATTGATAATTTATGCACGAATCCTAAAGCAGTTGGATGTCCAAGATAAGGGGAGGCGTCCAACTAGGTATGGAGTTGCATTTGCCGAGGGGGTTCGAATGGATATCCAGTTGCGTGCCACCAACAACCGCATCCCTTGGAGTGGTTGCATGGGGACACAACGCGAAGGCAGAGCCTTAACGACTCCATGGCGACACAATGCCAGACTGCTGAGCATATGGTGACGCTCGACCACCTCCACACGCGGTTTGCTTGTGCAGGCACCCTCATGCCAAGAAACTCGCGGAGGGCGAAACTGTTTTCCAGGACACGTCAGATGGAGTCATGTAAGCGGTCAATAAAGCAGACACTCTACATGGATCTGACCCCGACTTGAGTCGTTCAAAACAACACACATGGCAAGGTGAGGCAGTCGGTGAAGGAGGAGCATGCGTGCCATGCACTCATGTTCTCAACCCCCTAGTGGATGGTGAACAACAACCCTTATATGAAAGTCCAACTCCCATGCAAACTAGCAATGTGAGACTAAACTGGTTTCATCATTTGCTATCCATGAGTGTGCCTTTGAGACTTATCTAGTAATTATTGAATGAGTCCTCCAATTAATTCCAACAGGGTCATATATCAACACTTTGTTTTTTATTATCTCATTGGATTTAATTTTCTGGCGTTCTTTCATGAGAGAATGATGGTTCACATATTTGATTGGTCCATGATACACACTGTTTTTTTAGGAAGATGGCAGGAGAGCTGCCTTTTCATTAAGACAAAAAGAGTTTCTATAAATATATGGTTTCGTTTAGGGGGGGGGGGGGGGGGCGAGAGCCTAGAACCCGAAAAATAAAAGGCTGCTATGGTAGTAAGGCATTTATGCTACTTTCGGTCGGCACCATGGCCATAGGATGTTTGGAGATATCTTCTTGAGCCATGAAACTCAATGCCACCCCTGTTTTATCAACCACCTTGCCCTTAAAAAAATGCTTCTATTGCGTTGTTCCCAAACATTAATGTAATACTAGAATGATACCCCGCGCGTTGCAGCGGGTATCTCTTAAGAAAATTTGAAGCATGCTATAGAAAGATGCAAGCAAATAATTTCATTTGGTTGGCAAACTAATTTTCGTTGTTCCCTAACACATGATTTAATTTGATAATTACATTACACAATTGTGTGGTCTTATTATTTAAATGAAAAAAGGATGACATCGATAACTTAATTTCTAGAAGAAAAGATTACGTGGATAATTGCATGTAGAACAATAAGTAATGAATATTAGTGGGATGATGTGGATAATTGGTTGGCTATAATAGGAAGTGATGTGGATAGCTTGCATGTTGAGATAGAATAATTAATTGAAAGTTAGTGGGGTTTTACTTTATAAGAAGTATAGATTCTGCTGTGGTTGCGCTTGTTTTTTTTATGCTGCTGCAATGCTCTTGTTCCACCGATCCCCCAGCGTGTCGGAGCTAGCTGGCATTGGTGCAGTGTCTGTTTAGATTGCTATCATGTTTTCGATGAAGTTTGTTTTGTTATAGTAATTGAAGTCCTTGTAACTGGGATGGCTGCACATGCACCAGATAATTTTCAGCCAACCAGCTAGTATGGGAACAACTGCAACAGGTCACATTGCAACCGCAGCTAGAGGACTCTGTGACATGGAAGCTAACCGTAGACGGAAAATACACGGCAAGATCGGCATACGATGCCCAGTTTCACGGTGCAGTCCGAACAAAATTCAAAGCAGTGATCTGGCAAACAGATGCTCCGTTAAGATGCCGGATATTTGCCTGGCTTGCAATCAAAGGCAAGTGCAATACAAAGGACGTGCTGATCAAGGAGAACTGGCCGCACGACGACGACGAGGGATGCGTCTTCTGCACTACGAGACCGGAGACGGCGATGCACCTGCTTGCCCACTGCCCCTTCATCACACAGCTTTGGGCGAACATTTTGCCCATAGCTGGGAGACACCCCTGCTACCTGCCGCAACCAAATCAGTCCCTCCTGGATTGGATGCTGCACACGAGAGCTATCACCACTAAGCAGGAAAGGAAAGGCTGGACGACAGTGGCGCAGCTAGTTTGGTGGATCACCTGGAAAGAAAGAAACAACCGAATTTTCCAAAGAACGGCTAGAGGCCTGACAGAAATAAAGATCGACATTCTCCAGTAGGCTTCAAGCTGGAGAAGAGCAAATAGGCCGAGAGCAGCTAGTCTGCTAAACAGACCTAGAGAGCGTGATTAGGTTTTTTGCCATGTATTTCTCTGCTCCCCAGTCTATTTCTCTAGTCTAGTTTTTACTTTCAGTACATCCTTGTACTTTTACTCCTCCTACGATTAATGAAACAGCGGGCTAGTCTGCTTTTTTGTCAAAAAAGTATTTCACACATGCACTGGTTTTGAGATTCTCAAAGCAGTATAAGGACTACCCATTATCATGCCAATAAAACAGAATGAATTCACAAGCTGGAAGTCATGAGTTTGATGGCGGTGATCATCAGTGTATATACTATATAAATCAAATGTATTGCTGTGTTAAATCGTGTTTGACTTATTTGTATGTTCAGGCTTATGCTACAGAAGTATGCCGGAAAGAACACGATCACCTGGCATTATCACTTGTAAGATGCCATTTCAAATTCTTCTGTTAGTCCCAAGTCCCAACTTTACTGGGTCATGATATAATGTCACTATTGCATCAGATCTCCTCCTCGCGTGGCATAGGCCTTATTGTTGGACCAGCCATTGGTGGTTATCTTGCACAGGTGATATATATAGACAATTTTACATTTGCCGAACGCTAATTTATGTATTGTCATCGAACTCTGTTTTAACGTATGATTTTCCATTTATTCGGATCATGATTTATTGAACTCACATGCAAACATGAATGCATGAGAGGTTAATTATATTCATCATTCTGTTGTTATGCTTCATGCAAACATCCACCAAAACGAGCTATGTTTATTGTTTCGTTTTTCTAATGTAGACATTTGTGATTATAAAATTGTCAGAAGCCTTATAAGCTAATTTTGATTGTGATTGCAGCCTGCAGATAAATATCCAGCCATATTTTCTAGGAACTCCGTATTTGGGAGGTAAAGCATTTTCTTTGTGAATCCTCCTTGACATTTTCCTTCTTTGTGTATCCATTTGATATCGCTTTACTCTCTGATTTTAATTCTGTTAAACATGCACTGTTTTTAGGTTTCCGTATTTTCTCCCCTGCCTTTGTATATCACTCCTTGCAGTTGCTGCTTTAATTGCTTGCTTCTGGCTTCCGGTGAGTTTGCCTTCAGTTCGATAACTCTAACGAAAGGTAATCCTTTTTTTATACTGAAGTCATATGTTGTTGTGATGATCCACGAACTATATATGTATTGAAAGTGTTGATAAACATGATATTTTGCTTTTTTATCAGTACTAGATTCAATCGCAATGCCATAATGTATTGACTAGACACTCGGCGAATGATAGGGCAAGACGTTTTCTTAAGAAAACGCAAAAAGTTTTTGCGGTTCATTTAATTGAAAAAGGCAGGAGAGTTTTATAGCAATTCATGCCTCCAAGGAGGCCAAGCAAACTAATACTAAGCCACCGACAGAAGGAGGAGCATCATCGAAGACAGCTATCGCGAGGTTTCCAGATGAACCAAGGGATCAGCAATGCTGTGGAGTCCAAGGCCTTGCGCATCGGCTTAGGTGTAGAGCTTCGCGCACGCAGCTACCATGAGTGCAGGGAGGTGTTTTGGTCAGGCGGAAGGCAGGGGATGCACAGCCACGAGAGGATCTAGTGCCACACTTGGCGTGAGAAGGGACAGGTGCGCCATGGTCTCCATCTCCTGATCGCAAAGTAGGCATCATGGGTGGTCTGTGTGCATCATTTTGATGTAGAAGTCGGGGACTCCCCATTTCTAAAAAAAAGGCATTGTGGGTGGCGTATGACCGTCTTCCGAAATGAAGCAATAACACCCACCATGCTCATAGCTAAGATCAAGAAAGAGGTGGCCTTATGGTGCCTCGCCGGCGCTAAAAACTTGAGTAATGTGATGCCGCATTTTTGTTTTGGGCATGATTTTGCATGTCCCGACTTGTAAAAAACTCTAAAAACTCACCTCTTAATTATTGAAAGTGGCAAATCTTTTGTCTCGTTTCCAAAAAATGCAACTCGTAACCCCCCCCCCCCCTCCCCCACCCTCACCCACACACACACACACCACCAGCCGCAAACTCATGGTGGATCAACAACACTAAGTTTGGAGACGTAGAATCCACGTTGTGAACATGTGATCTAGTCTTGGGCTTCATGATCAAATCTGCTTAGTGTAACTCGGAAGAAGCAAACTGTAGAGTAACCACCTGATCTTTCACACGGAGCACATGAAGGAAGCAGCAGCATCAGTATGCATTGCGAGTTCATGCTTCAGAGGGTCACACGCAATAATGACATTGCATGTATTATCTGAAAAAAGAGTTGGTGTGGTGATAGAAATATACAAAAATCCTGAAGCAATCATCCTAACAAGTCACCTCTGCTGCCAAAAGAGCAACACCTCACATCACTCAGAGGAGAAACTGCAGTCTATTTCTTCGTCTTTCAGACACCACCTATAAAGGCAATTCAAGCTCACTAAGGCCCTATGAATCACGGCGTCCGGGGCCAGGTGCCAACCAGAGATCCCTCATGACAATCCTGAACATAACAAGAAGCAGTGTCAAGAATGATGCAACAACTAGAGTAAGTAATCTGGCCAGCAGAATTGAGCTCCATTGTTAAGTCGAGGAACATGAGCAACAAAAAAGACATGAAAAGATGAAGAGTGCTTCGACTAGCGACAGGTATAGATGTACCATCAACAATGAGAACATGAACAGGAGAATCTAGAATCTAACATATGACAAAGCGGAAGGATTAGAAGTCATGTGTTGTAGAATCACTAATCCCCAGGGATAACTTCAATTTGTAGAAGGTGGTATGCCAGAAGAGACAATAATAGAACCTGCCAAATTTGTCAATGCAGGCCCAGAAGCCGATCAGAAGTCCGAACGGATGGAAAGGGATAGACAATTGACATGTACGATTCAACACCCCCTCTCATGTTTTGAATAAATTGCAAAAGTCAGGACTCGAACTTGAGACTCTGGCTGATACCATGTTAAGTTTCTTGCACTAGCCAATGCAACAAGAGCTAGACAATCCACATATACATGTTGCATATTTCCTCACATCGTATAGCCCAATTATGGCCATACCCCAATTAATATACACATACGTGCGTGGTAAATATGCAGAAAACCCCATACACAATAAGGAAAATACACAACTAATACATGGAAAGCATCTACAATTCTAACCCCTATATCTGACCGTAAGTCTCATAGTCTTTCTCAATGGGAGGCCGGAGCTTGTAGACGCTGCAGCGGTCCAAAGTGGATGTGGCACGAAGGGTGAAAGAAGAGTTAAGGAAGATCGATAACTTACTTCTTGCTTGATTGATATGAACTAGGGGTAGGCATTATATACTCTACATACAGGATTCCTGATGGAAAATATCAACCTGTGGGCTAGTCCAACTTCTCATCTCTAGACTACAACATTCCCTTTAGTGCTGGGCTTGGACCGGCTGTGGTATGTGGAGTACATAGCACTAGCACACAGACAGAAGTCACCTGTTCTTAACGTGTCTACGATGCTGCAGGAAACCTTGCATACACATACTGAAGACACAATTTTAAATACTTCAGTTGAAGCTGTCGAAGAATCTCTATCTGGTACAAATGCTGAACAAAATGGTGGATGTCTCAGTTTATTCGCAAACTGGCCATTGATGTCCGCTATCACTGTATATTGTATTTTCTCTCTGCAGGACTTGGCTTATGCAGAGGTAATGTGTGTACCATTTGGATATACTTCCGTGATGGCTGTTTAGCATATTAATATTTTGAACCGGTTGCCATTATTATCACTGGATTTCATTCTAGAAAGACATAAACTGCAGGTATTTTCTCTTTGGGCTGTCAGTGACAGAAAATATGGTGGGCTAAGCTTTTCTTCTAAAGATGTGGGTAGCGTCCTCTCAATCTCAGGTATTTTACATAAAACACAATAATTGTGAATTTACAGGCTCATGACCCATAGATTCACTCACCGAGACTTGAAAATTTTGAACATCATTGAAGTCTCTGAGATAGGGCTTCCAAGGATATCTCTAGCCACTTGTAATATGACTATTCATATGGCAATGAATGTTCCTGTGGAAGAAAACTTATACATATATGTCACTAAAAATGGCATATGTTATTTCCCAATTTTACCGACCATAATGGCATCTGAAGTTCTGAATGGTTAGAGCGAGTGAGCAGTGGAATATACATATGAACCTGAACTTTCTTGTCAGGAAAAATACGACATCGAGCCTTCAGTGGTATTTTCCAAGCCACAGGCTTTGTACGGGAGTAATATGGATAAATATTTTTTCCTGTTGGTGACACTGGAACTAATGATGCAGCTTTATCTATTGTGACATGACTTAAATATATGCTTTTTTCATGAAAATGCAAAAACCTTGCGTTTCGATGGATTGATAAAAAAGAAGGGTTTTGTACAAGTTTAAAAGAGGACCAACAAGTGCACCATACAACTCAACCCAAAGCTAGTCTAGAGGAGAAGTTGGCAAAGATCCCGGGCTCCAGCATTTGCCCACTCATGCGCCTCGGCCTTGATCATGACGAGGAGGGAGGTCACCGAGGCGCGCATTGTTGAGGACTGGTGTGTTCCAGTGCTTCCAGATCCACCATGTTGTCAGCATGATCAATGACGAGGTGCCCTTACACAGTAGGCACGAGGTGGTACGCAACACCAGTGACCACCAATCCGCGAAGACACCCTCAACTGTCAAGACTTAATTATATGCTTAACTCAAAGAACAAAGACATACTGGAACCATAGTTTGTATTAAACGTGTGATCATGAGAAATCACTGAACTCAGGAAATCATATCTTATGCGTTGTGCTCTATCTAGTTGCATGCAAAGTTTTGTGTATTGACTGTACTTTTTGTCAGGTCTTCTACTTTTAATATATCAAATTTTGATTTATCCATCGATTGCAAAATCTATAGAACCCATCACGTTAGTCCGTGCAATTGCGGTAAGATTTGTTATTGCTTGTTTGATCAGATTAGTTATATTGTACTAACGGTTAAACTCATTAAGATATTCTGATGTGCAGCTTCTGACCATACCTCTTCTTTCGAGCTATCCATTTATGCCTGCATTATCAGGGTTCATTCTTCAGTTGGCAGTAAATTGTGCGTCTTTTCTGAAGAATTCTTTCTCAGTGAGTGCAAAGATCTTTACGTTTTTAGTTGTGGGCAACAGTTCTTCAAGTTTATGCATGCTATTAGTCCATAATTGTTTAAAAAATATTTCGAGTTTAATTTTCGAGTCGGGTCTATTTATCCTGTTGTTGACTAAGCATAATCACAGATATTGTTTCTGAACACCTTTTTTTGTTAGTAGAAAATAGCATCAATGCAAATACGGACATGCTACTAGTTATTCATATTTTGACAAATACTTAAATTGTTTATCTGCTTATCACACGATCACTAACATGTGTGATGCGTATAGACTTATATATTTCAATTGAAGACATCCATTATTATTTCCTACAAAAGTTTACTCGTGCTCTGAAAAATATTTCAGGTAACTACCATGACTGTTTTCAGCATTTTAATGAATGATGCTGTGGTAAGTTCTCGATATTCCTAATAAATGGGTAAAATGAATAGCAGTCTTCCATCCATCCCTAGGAAGTTCGGTAGTATCATTTTGTTTTCTGACCTTGGGATAAACATAACAGAGTCAGGACGTAAGAGCTTCAGCCAATGGCCTTTCTGTAACACTTATGTCCATCTTTAAAACTATAGCTCCAGCTGTTGCTGGATTTATGTAAGTATCCATGCTCCAACTTATTACATACTAAGTATTGCAACCATAAGGCAAAATATAGCACTTCACAAGAATATTCAGATTAGTTCAGGGCCTTCATCTTAGCTGCTGCTTTCCATCCAATATTTTCTTTTGTACACAGCAATTATCTCAGCTCCTGAAATAGTTTAGTTTTTGTTGTGGATCAGTTTGTTGACAATGCAAAGAAAAAAATGCGCTCCACTTTATCATGCTAGTTGCATTTTTTTCCTTGTAGAATCTCCTTATTATCTTGACTGCATTTTTCTTCGTAGATTCTCATGGGCTCAAAAGCGTCAAACAGCTCCAATTCTTCCAGGTATTTTTTTTTACCTTTTTGTTACACGTACAAAATTTTCTATCCTCCTAGAGTATGTCATTTCTAGGAAGATAAAGTTTGCATTTCACATGGAAATATTTTCTGCTGATAATACTGTGTAATCTCTAATTCGTGCTGATACATGCTGTGAATTAATCTTACAGGCGACCACCTGGTGTTCTTCATGCTGAACGTGTTCACTGTTATTGGTCTTACGTTCACCTTCAGACCGTTCTACACTAGAAGCGGCAGGACGGAGCATTAACGCAGTGACACCATGTGTTACGAGCTAGACAAGAACCTAGATATAGTAATACTGGTATTTTTTACTCCCTTAAACCTTGTGTATCTACTGTAGAATGCAGAGTATTATTATGTACTGTAGGGCGACTCTCTGGGGCATTTGACGTTGAAAGAACATAAGATAGTTTTGGATCTAATCCTACAAAAGAAGAAACACGAATATTTCAGAATTCATATGAAGGATTATGTATATGGTATAGTTTTTTTTTAAATGTATTTCAGAATTAATTAAGAAGAATGTGCCTAGTTTATTAATGAAAAGCCGGGCTAAAACAATCTACCCACACTGCATAGGGCCGAGCACACAACAAACAACTAACGGATCTTTCACTACTGCAGAAGAAAAGAAGCCGTGACTGTTGTGGGAGGAACATACACTGGACACTCCCGCAATTATCAAGAAATCTGCTGTACACATGACGTCGCACCAAGTAACGCCCAACCGACTTTGAAAACCACCTCATCGCCCACGTGACTGAGGGAAACATTGATAACTCATCTAAACTCTCGGGGCCGCCGCCCTGACTTACAATCGCTCTGCCACGCCCATACACGGTCCACTGACACCACCTTTTGGGGCCGCCGACGTACCACCGCTCACTCTTGAGCTGCAATGCCGCACGACCTGACTGCCTACAATCCAAACTGAACAAGGCAAGCGCTTGCAAACCACGACTGTTGCCAACTACACCATATTTTGGGGCTACCATCCAAGCGTCCCCATCAGGACGCGCCGATCGAGCGACCACCTTGCAACCCTAGCCGCTCCAGGTTGCCACCCAGCCAGGCTGAGCAACAGTCCTGCCTAATAGAGTCGCCACCGCTGGGTTGTCCGAGGCCGCCGCCTCCGCACACATCAATCCCGGAGCCGCTGCTCCGGCGTCCACTGTCCTAGAAAGTATAGGAATCTCGCGCATCAACTCCATTGAGGTCAAGTTGGCGCCGCCATCGCTCGCTTCGGAATATCAAAACTGAGGTTTTCACCAGAGAGCCCAAGCCTCCTCTCGAAGGGGAGAAAAAGAAACTCCACGGTGTCGCCTTCAAGAAGGAAAATGACACCCAAAAGGCGCCATCGTCGCCGGCCTTGACCAGGTCGAGGTAAAGCTCTTCTTGGAGCTCGTACTCTCCCTCCAAGACCCAAGGGAAAAGAGGCTTGCTGATATGTACACCTGAAAAAGGGAAGACCACTCGTGGTTCCCGACACGCCTACACTGCCTTCCGCCAAACACCACCGCACGGCGCCGTAGCGCACGGCCTCCTGCTGCGAGGAGCGGCGAGCACCGTGCCGACCCCCAGAAGCCACCAGCGTGGTTCTCCTCTGAGCAATGGCTCAACACAGATTGACAGATCTGGGTGTGGAACCCTCGATACCCTTGCTCCAAGCCACCACCATCATCGACAGCAAGCTCCTCACACACGCTAGATCACGAGTCGCTCCAAGCCACCACCATCTTTCTTGCAGGTGGTTCACTGACTCACAGCCTCGTGAGGTCTTCTTCTTCTCTTCGTCGTTCTCGTCCAGCAGCCTTTCTCTGCATGCTTGGCTCCGTGGAGGGCGCCAAGGGTTCTCAAGGTGTGCTTGTGGAAGCAAGCAGCTGGCCTATGTTCCTTGGGACTGCTGGGTTCCTCGCTCAATCTTCTTCCATTATCGGCGGTGCGGCACCCTTCGAGCCAGGGCGGAGGGACATGGGTCCTTTCCGGTCTGGGATGAGTTTGGCAGGCAATGGCACTCTCCTGCTGCAGTCGGCGTCGTCTTTGCTGCGGATGTCTACCTCAAGATCCTCCTTCGCCTCTCCTGTTAGAGGGCATCAATGTCTCCAGCTGTTTACTGTAGTATCTTTGTGTAACCTGTTTTCAACATCATTGTAATACCCTGGCCGTTGGTGGCTTTATTAATTTAAACTTGGGCACTTTGTGCCTTGTATCTAAAAAAATATCCGGGCTGAGGCCGCTGCCCCGGCGTCCGCTCGCTTGGACTCATAGAAGCGGCATTTGTCATAGAAGCAAACATCTTATTCCTATGACGTTGGACTCAATGACTTTTGCCTTGGAATTACATGCATAAAGGATTATAAGAATATTCTTGTAGTCTGTAACCCAAAAAAAAGCCAAGCAAGCATTATGGAAAATTTCTTAACTAATAGTATCCTCCAAAATTTCTTGAAATTCATTTGAACCAAACGGGCCCTAAGAAGGGCACCAGGGAAGTATCCATTGCATATTGTGTTTGTGCATGTATCTTGTGCGTCTTAACACGTAATTCTCCATCAGTAACTTTGTGTAATTACGCAAGGACGACTAATTTCGCCAACTCTACAATTTACTTGCTAGTACTGGGTTAGCAAGCATCTGGCGTGGTCTGTTGTTTTATTTCCGTCTCAGGGGTGTTCGGAATTTCATTTGGTTTTGCCTTCAGCAATATCCTTCTACAGTGAGGGTATCCTTCCAAATTGAGAACTTGAATTTGTTGTAGTTTATAATATTGAGGTGCAGGAATATCTGGTTTTTATTTGTGTTATCAACTCCTTAGGGTATACTATTTTGGTTTAATCTTCTAATGATATATTAAATTGATGCACTAGCCAATTATCTTAAAAGTCCGTTATATTTTAACACTCTCCTGTGACTGGACTTCTGGTTTCAAGTCATGCTTACAATCCTGCTAGAGTTGTCCTTTCGGGACATCCGATAAGATTGGGACGACAAAAAGAAGATTAGCATGACAATATGGCATGCACAAAGAATCCTGTTATAGTTGAATTGCCTGCTAAACTGAAATATTGCAATCCAGGATGAATGCCTAGTCATATAATATTTCAGAGAGAGATAATCTCTGTCTGAACAGTGGACTGCAGATCTCATGATTGCACATTTGGTTGAAAGTGCGGTTTCACAACCTTCGTGCATACTGCTTCCCTTCTTGCTCTCTTTTCTCATTTTTTGCAAAGATCTATGTGTGCAATTTATTTCAAATATTCTCCGACGATTTAGTATACGGAGTAGTAGTTCTTCTGTCTCTGTAACAACCCATGATTTAAAATTCGGTCACCTGTATTAAATTGGAAAAGCAAAAGCAATGCACGAATTCGCGCTGGTTCTCTTGTTTTTCTAAGAACGGTTGTTGCAAAACGACAGCTACTGATTTTTCCTCCGTACAAAAAGTGCGGAACAAATCTCAAGCTACGATTATTCAACTGGGAATATGTCAAATCGATCATGTCCTGTTGACTGAATCTTCTAATTAAGAAGTCTCCAACTCTAATTTGAGAAGTGCTCCTGTGCTTTCCTATAAGTTTTTTTTCACGAATTTTAAAGCACATCAATGGCTGTGATTAGGGGTGGAGATTAATCAGATGTGCTTTAAAATTCGTGCAAAAAAACTTCTGGAAAAGCGCAGGAGCATTTCTAATTTTTCTCTCTCTCCAACAAATGAAAATAACTTTTCAAGCTCGGAGCAACCATCGAATTAGTGACTTGAATAATTCTACTGGATTATTTAAACAAGATAAGATGCACCTTCACGGCTTCACGTACGAAAAGGTTTGCTAAGATTCTCTTCTAAAAAAAGGAAGGAAGAGGGAAAGCATTTTACTCAATCGCATGGCATTCATGCATTTCATCAGTTCTATCATTAGTGCACACAAGGGAGTCAGCAGTATTTCAAGCGCCACTTCTCACTTTGAAATGGTGGCGTGCATCAATCCTTCTCCCTTTTTCACTAGCTAGCTATGTAAAAAAAATGGAAAAGAAGCGAAATTTGGTAGGATTATGTAATGGGCAAAGTTGTATGGGTTGCCAGTGCATTTTGATCGGGCTTATGTTAACTTCCACACGTCATCCATCATCGTTGCTCATGTACAGTATGTGTACTTTTTTTTAGGGATGTACTACAGTATGTCTACTGTACGTGCAGTTGGAGCAAAATAATAATGACCATCTCGTGGCTAAAGCTAAAGTCTAGTATCTACTACTGCTCAACCCTGGGTTAACCTGAATCCATGAGCTACCCGTGCCAAATTTCTCACCTTCCTATCTACTACTAACTTGCCAAGTTCAGTAAGTAGTTCGACATGATGTACTAGCCCAGCTAGTCAGGTAGTGCCGGATAATGTAGTCCTGTTTTTTGTCGGAAAACAAAATGCTATTATTGAACCCATAATTTTATAGGGACGAATTCTCTACAAAATAGAAGATATAGCCGAAGAAATGGATGACCATCTGTTGAAGTCAAAATGGATCAGGGAGCCCAGAAATTCAAACATGCATGTGGGGGTAGTTTCTCCTTACAAGTTACAACCCATCTCTTGGACAACAACATATATACATATATATTTATGTAGCAATTAAACAGTCGCACTATGATCCAGTAGTAGTAAATTAACTGATCCGAGAACAGCCTAACTTAACATTAGCAACCTCTGTAAATTCGATCACGCGAAAACAATTCAATTCTAAACAATCACACGTTCGCATTAGCATTGTGTTTTTCAGGTCAGCCTAGCATATCTCTGAGTCGTATGCTGTTGGAACGCGACGGTAGATGGCACGAGTCCGCCAGGCTGATCTCCGACGACACTTCGGTGCACTCCACCTTGCTCCTCCTCGTCGTCTTGACGCGCAGCTGCGTTCCCCACGAAACGACGCGGCTGTACACCCTCTCCAGGACGTCCACCCCGCGGCGGCGGCGGCGGCGGTGCCACCCTGCGCTCTCGAGGGCGCCGCGCAGCTCGGACGCCACCTCCGCCATGGAAGGCCGGCGCTCCACGGTATCCGATACGCACCGCGCGGCCACGGCTAGGACCCGGGTGATCGAGGCCTCGGCGTCTGCGCCGGGAGGCGGCGCGGCCACCCTCCCGTCGAACACCTCGCGCGCCAGGCCGGCGCCGATCAGCGGCACCGCCCACGCCACGATGGACGACGGGGAAGCGTTCATGTCCATCACCTTGCGCCCGCTGACGAGCTCCAGGAGCACCACGCCGAAGCTGAACACGTCGCTCTCGGGGCCGAGCCTGCCGGGCTCGGTGTAGCTCGGGTCCAGGTACCCCATCGTGCCAGCCGGCGCCGGCCGCGCGCCCGTTGCGTCGGCTGGGACCGTGACCGCGAGGCTGAAGTCGGCGAGGCGGGCGCGGCCGTCGCTTCCGAGCAGGATGTTGGCCGTCTTGACGTCCCGGTGTATGACGCGCGGCGCGGCGCCGTGGAGCGCGCGCAGGGCCCGCGCCACGTCGAGCGCGACCTCCACGCGGCGCGGCCACGGCGGCGGGCGAGGGGAGCGGTGCAGGAGGTCGTGCAGCGAGCCGTTGGGCATGAACTCCATGAGGAGGAGCAGCGGTGAAGGCGCCACGCCGACGAGGCCGACGACGCCCGGGCAGTGGCGCGCGGCGGTGAGCACGGCGATCTCGTTGGCGAGCTTGGCCTCCCCCTGCGCGTGCGAGGCCCTCTTGACGGCGACGGTGACAGCCCGCCTGCAGGAAGCGCCGCCCCTGAGCCTGGCCCGGTACACGCAGCCGTGGCTGCCCTTGCCTACGACGTTCTTGGGCGCGAAGCCGCCCGTCGCCGCCTCGATCTCCTGGTACGAGAACTCCTTCATGGATACGTACGTTGTTGGTGCAATGGCGTGTGTGATGTGAGCGGAGTGTGAGCAATGCTTGGAAAGCAAAGCAGGAGTAGCATCAACTAGGCAGGGAATAAAGGGAGAAAAAGAAGCTAGAGGCGAAGAAAGGTAAAGGCAATGGATCAAAGGTGGTAAAGGTTGGTGATTACTCCATTTTTTTTCTCTAACTAGGGAGAGGTGGTGAGAGAGATGATGATGATGCTTTTGCTTGCTCGGTCCCCTAGAGAACGGAAATTTGTCTTGTCATCAACAAGGAGAAGAGAAAACAAAAGTTAAGAGCAGACCAAGTAAAATGAATGGATTACTTGACGTCTCTCTCCTCTTGTTCGTTCTTCTCAGACTCTCACCCTCCCCCGCAGTTTAAAAGATAGAAAAAAGGCGGGTGAGGTGAGGGTGCGTCGGGGTTGGGGCCGTTGAGGAGTGGTTGCGCTGGCTGGGTACTGCAAGATCCAAACAAAACCAGGAGCAGAGCAGGTTTATTTGTCAAACTGTCAGTCAGCGGAGGATGTGCCCCCCGGTTTTCATGGCATGGATATAGTACATACTTTTTTTTTGAAAAGAGGCAAAAACTTTGCCTTTTATATTGATATAGGAGAAGCAAAACAAGACACGACCGAGGCTAAAAAGAAAAAGAAATACATGTCGGGGCGTACTAGACGAACGAATTCATCCTACACCGTCTAATCTCTCAGAAAGATAAATCGTCGTATGATCAGAACTCTATAGCGCGGCGACATCCAGCGCCGATGGCAGCAGAAGCTCGGTTCCCCCTGGGCCAGCAAGAACAATCAGAGCTTCATCCGCTGCGGTCATGGACGACAAGTTCAGCTTGAAGAGGGTTCTTAACCCGTTGATTTGCGAATCCGAGAATGGACCCTTCTTGCAGGTGTTCGCGAATTCTTTCGTAGCCTCAAGCAGGGGCATACCTCCAAAGTCGAGCCCCATTTTCAAGTGGAGGACACGTTGCGATTTGCCGACCGCAGTGAGTTGTGGCTTCGCCGCGAGCCTGCTGCTGCGACGCTCGGGGTCGGGCAGGGCCACATGAGCACGTGACAATGTTGAAACAGGCGTGGGCAGTAGCGGCTCAGCCGGCTGACTGAACAGATCCGCGACGCAACGTATTGCGATGCCTGCTGAGGGAGCGTCATCAATATCTCAAACGAGGAGGTTCCCAATCATAGCAGCCTCCGTGTCAGTGTCAATGACGTCCGGGACGAGCTGAGACTTCTTCCTCGCCAAGTGGTCGTAATCATCAAGGCCCTCTTCATGCGCCGCCTCCTCGCCGTCCAGCTGCAACTCAATCTGAACCAGCTCTGTGAGGCCTGGCAGAAGCTGCTCCATCTTCCCGTCTACAACCTCATCCTCATCATCGCCATCGTCACTAGCAAATCCCCCGTCACACATCGCCTCAATACCATCCAGCTTTGAGTTGCCCGCTAGCGATGGACAAGGTGACGTGATCTCGTGGCAGGGTGTGGCTTTAATACCATCCAGCTCGAAGTCGCTCGACAGTGGTGCACACGGCGAAGCGACCTCGGGGTAGGGTTCAGTCTCGTCGTTCATTATCGTTTCCGTCAGTTGTGGCACCACATCTTCAACCGACACAACATTGTCACCGCCCAGAGAAGGCAAGCGGGACGGGGTCCTTGCCCCGCCAACTGGCAGCAGGACATCGTTTATCACATCCGCCCGAGAGGTGCTACCGCTTGCCCGCTCGGCCCAGTCGCGCACAACCATCGAAGCGGCGAGGATGGGAGCGATGGCGTCAGCCACGAGTTCCTTGAGCTCGGCCCGGAGAGAAGCCTCCATGTCGGATAGGATGGCACGCATCTCGTCGGCTTGGAGGCAAGTGCAAGGACGAACGGGCTGAGGCTGAAGAATCGTGGCGCAGCAGGCGTGCTCCAGGGGCGATGGCGGGGGTGGATCGGAGGATCTTGACGGAGTAGGCTCGAGGATGTTGCGCGGAGCGGCGGTGACAGCAGCCCATGAAAGGGCTCCCGGATTGAGCGGAGAGGAAGGCTGTCGAGGGGGATGATGAGCGGGTCTGGGGCGAGCTGACTTGGAAGCGTGTCGGAGCGGGCAATCTCTCTCCTTGTGACCGGAGAGCTTGCAAGAGAGACACCGGATCTTGTTTGTGCAGGTGGAGGAGAGGTGATGGTGTATGGGGGCGAGGCAGCGGGTACACAGCCCCTCAGTGCGCCTTTTGAAGCGAAGGGCAGCCGCACTGTCCATGGAGCTAAACGGCCGGGGCCTAGTGTCACCGTCATCACGTTGGCTTGCCGGACGACGACGGGAAGGAACGATGAGCCACCCCCCCCCCCCCCATCATGTGTGTGCCCCGTCTGTTGGTGGGAGGGCGGCACAACGACGATGGAGCGAAGGGCAGGGGCATCGAAGGCATGGCAGGTCGGCAGGCCCCGCGACGCTATGGGCGAAGTGGATGGCGGCGAGGTGAAGCTGGAGCGTGGCGCCGGCGGGGCCTGGGGGCCGTGGGGGTGCATGATGTGGACGTCGCCGGTGCACGTGGAAGCCCGACGAGCGGGCGGCACATCACAGCCATCAGAGCCATGGACGCCATCCAGGGTGCGCGTGGCAGGTCCACGCAGCGGCACCGGAAGCGCTCGAAGACGGTGGAGGCGAGGCCGGAACGGTCCATGATGGAGGCGGCGTCAGCACGGGCGAGCGCAAGAGGCCGGCGTGCGGTGGCGCTGGAACGGCGGCCGTCTCGACGAGCACGGGGGCGTGGGAGCCCAAGGTCCGCTGCTCTGCGCCAGAGACGAGCTGGGACCCCTCCACGAAGCTCCGCGGGCGCTCGCTGGGCTGAGCGGAGGGAGGCGGAGGCGGCTGGGCCGGACCCCAAATCTCGGCGACGCATCTGGATCTCGCCTCGTCGGAGCCGTGCACAGGTGCAAGGCCGAGAAACGCAGGGGTAAAATCTGCAGGGAAGGTGGCCGGAGGTGGTGGGGGATGGGTGGGGCTGGGGGAGGTGGTGTGGAGGCTTGGCTTGCCGCCGCCGGCCGCCGGAGGCTCGCGAGCGACGGGCGGGCGAAGGTCGCAGGTCGCAGGAGCGCATGGTGTCCGCTTGTAGGAAAGCATATTGTTTCAGAAGCTACTATATATAGTACATACATGTCCCTGTTGTTTGGGACGCCCCCACCTGGTCACGCTGCGATAGGGATGGTTTGTGTTTGTAAGTTGTTGTGACATTCTGCGTACGTAGCCACCCAAATGGGACGACCGTCCTAACCATGATCACCATGTACCAACAGACGACCAGAGACCAAAAAAGCTTAATCATGACCGTTGCACTCACTGTAACAGAGTGTTTCGTTCCAAGTCAAAGAACCCTACAGTATCCCTAAAAAAAACCCACGCAGTAACATTTGCTTAAAACTCAACCTTGATTGCTACTCTCTCCGTTTTATATTAGATGACTTTTATTTATACAAAAATAAATGCATCTAAACTTGTAACATGTCCAGATACATCCACTTTTATACAAATTAATGTCATCTAATTTGAAACGAACGGAGTAGTGCTAACTCCAATTCATAATAAATGTCGTGGTTTTAAACTAACCTCAGTTTAAAATTTTGGCACTTATTAGTTCTTTTTCGATCATAGGGAGTACTTTCTCGAGGCAATTACTTATGTAGATAGTGTTGTGTCTCCATTAATTGCTTGTCTTTTGAGTAATTCGATGTCTCCTATACCTTGCAAAAATGATTGAGGCCCATCATGCAATTTTTTTTGACAAACACGGTACAACGTAGACGCTCATAAACATGCGTGCACACTCACCCCATATGAACGTACACACGCACACTCTACCCCTATGAGCACCTCTAAAATATTTAGCCGACGGATTAGGTCTTGAGATTGGCGAAGTCACCACGGGCGCCTCGCTGTCGACGGAAACCTCGCCTCCCACTGAAAGAATATTCTGTCTAAATGCAACAGATAGACATCAAACACGGGGTTTGAACTCTGGTGAGATGAGGGTACAACCACCCTACTAACCATACAACCACATGTTGTTTTGCAATTTTGTATATGTATAGAACACGTTCTCCATAACACGTTGTGATTTCCTAGATTTTAGAGGTGTATAAATTCAAAACATAGAGGTGGGAATTTCCCCCCGAAATTTTGGTTTTAAGATAAACACATAAAATGTCAATTTTACTATCTCTACCTTTTTAATATGTGAAAAGCACATTTAAATCATTTATTATATGAAAAGGTAAATCAATACATTATTATTTTGAAAGAATACAAACTTGTTTCATCAACCTAGGTTTTAGGATATCATCCATTTAAATCATTTTTTAAAAGATTTTGTGTGCAATTTTTTGTTTTCTCACGATATATAATGGAGCCGAGGATCTGAATTAACTTGCTCAAGTTTTTGTTCTGGGAAATTGAAACTAACATAAAACCCCATGAGTCCAAGAAATGACAAATAACTCTAGTTACAATTAGAAGTTTTGGTTGGTTCTAATATTGCCTTAATTGATTTAAACATATGGTTATGAAACACAAGGTCTGATACTCATTTCGTGATAAATTTGGAAGGAAATAAATAGCAATGTTTTTCACCACCATGCTAGGGATGTAAATGCATAGGATAATTTCCGCACCGAAACCACCATCAAATCTGCTTTAAACAATCCATGTCTAGTTTAAAGAATCCAACGAATATGGATATCCGATTCCCAACTGAACATCCGGATGCGGTATATGATATGATATGTCAAATAGCATCCCTATATGGATTGTCCAAAAATTAACGAGGATTATCCGATGGCTATAATTCAAATTATCCAAATTCTTACTGAAATGTCTAAACTAACATAGCACTATCTGTAGTTAGTGAGTTGTGGAGTTCATCCTTTGAACGACAGCTCAATTGTATGGTCATTGTACAACTATGAAGTAGAACTTTGTTAGGTTATTAGGTTGTTGAGCTATTATTTTTGGTTATCTGGTTATTTTTGGTTATGTGGATTGACGATGTGCATATGCGCATACCGATCCGATTAAATTTATTTCGGCCCCGAATCTACTCTGGTTCCGTTTCAAACCCGTGATCATACATATCTGTGACATGATATGTAACCATTCATTACCGGTCCGATCCAATCAGAATGCGAGAAAAAATATGATAAAGGATATGGTAGAGCCAAAATTCGATCCGATCCGTTTACATCCCTACACCACGCCACGATGTAATTTCGGGAGGTTGATCTCTTTACCTTGCTTTTGATAGCCCTAGGATGTGTTCTAGGCACACATGTTGAACCTCTAAACTCTCCTTCTTGTTTAATAAAAATGGTAATTTTTTGCCTTGATTTTTTAAAGCACTCTTCCACCTCCCGTAGTACTTCACCACCTGTTATATTTTGTGGTAGATTTGGTGGTCTCGGTTTTGTTTTCGATAGCGAGAGTATAACTCCAACATTTGTATCAATCAATACACACAACATGTTCATCAATCCAGTCATGATCTGATAGACAAACATTATGATTAACGAAACAAAATGAAATTAGGAGTATTTTGAAACAAAGTGTGTATATGAGATTACATATTCCTTAGTTTTTCATTCAAAAGTGGTTCTAAACTCCTCCATTTGAAGGTACACCTTCGTATAAATAGGCATAATTTGTTAGTTTTGTGGGTAGTTTGGATCTAAATTTGAATTATTCCTTATGTAACATAAGTGTGATTTGTGATTTTTCCCATACTGATTTTTTTTAATCTTGAGATATTTGCTTTTGTGTTGCTTACAGAAAATAAAAATCAATAATCAGCTAATACGCGTGTCTTACGTACAACGGAGAGCAGTAAATTTCCACGTGAGTAAGCAAATGTAGCGCTCCATGTAAATCCTTCCCGAAAAACATACTCCCTCCATTCTCAAGTCAATTAATTTAGAGCAAAGGCCAAAGGGAGTACTTGGCATGACCTTCATATCCCTCCTAGCCTCTGACCTAACCAAATGCATCATAGCGCGAGTTGCGATAGAGACGACTGGTGTCCTTTCCCCGTTGATTTTCCATTCTCGGCCAAAACACCCTGACACGCCTAGGGATTTGACTGCTCACGGAGGATTGGACATGTTGGGTTAGTTGGGTAGCAAGGAATCAAGCAAGGCTCTTTATTTTTTAAGCTGGATTGATATATGAAGATAATCCAGATTGTGTTGCACATATGCAGTCAAAATATGTGAAGATTAATGTCAGCAAGCATGTTGCAGAAGCTGGACGAGATGAGGATCTTGGAAACTAGTCTTGTGACAATCTTGCTAATTTGTTCACCAAATCATTATCTGTATCAACTTTTTACAGATGGGTTTACAGTCAAAATGAAAGAGATGTTAGATCAGAAGTTCATACCCCATCTGTGAATCTCTACCAAGATGATCGAGTACTCAATCTCATTTCATCTTGAGTGAATTGTACCATTTTCCCTTATGTGTGTTTTTATTTATTTCTCACAATTGATTTTGGTTATTAGACAACCAGGGCCGTCCTAGCCTCCTAGGGCAGGAAAAAATGGGCGATGACCCAGCGCAGCAGCGCTCTGTCTGTCTAGGGGCCAGACCAAGTGTGTGTATGTTGGTATTCCGTGTAACATAAATCTCATTAGCAAAGACACAAATAGTCAACTACTTGAAGCTAATGGCCATGAATCAATAAAATAAGAAAAAAAATAGACTAATTGTCCATACCAACACCTATTGCTGCAGGTTTTGCACAAAACACTTACTCTATGAATTTATTGCACAAAGCACCACCTACTGCGGTAATCCCTTACATCCATCTAATCTAGCGTTTATCTTTGATAACATGATAGTTGACAAGCGGACCCGCTTGTAATCGCATGTGGCAAACAAAAACCAGCCACACCGGCCAACGGGTCAAGACAAAAAAAAGAGTGAAACAACTGGGCTAGAATTATATTAACTAGGAAATTAACATGTGAGAAAAAGCTCTGCACCTAGGGTTCCCATGCGGCTCCCGCGAGCCGCCAGGGCCCTCCACCCGCCGCCACCTCTCCGGCCCCTCCCCCGTCTAGCCCTTCTCCTCACCGCCGTCGGACAGCCTCGCCGGCCGAAGGCCACGAGCTGGCGGCGGCGAGGCCTCCTCTGCTCCCATGCGCGGAGATCTCGGCGCGGGCCGAGGCGTCGACTTGGGCGCCGCGTTGGGCATGGGGCGCGGCGGCGTGGCTGCTCCGGCGGCGCTGTGGCGACCTGCAGTGGCCCCCCGCATCGGCGACGAGGTCGGCGGATCCTCGGGCGTTCGTGTCCAGGAGATGGCGGTTCGTGGCGGCAGCGGGAGGTCGCGGTGCAGTCTGAGGGCTGCGGTGGTTCTGCGTGGCGGTGCTGGACCTCCCGGTGGCGGTGCCCCGGCCCCTTCTAGAGTCCACTTTGCCAGCCTCGGCTGGACGCACGCTTGTGGCTACTGCACTGTCTCGGGCTGCGGCCAGGGCTGCCTTGACCATGCCGTATTTCCGGTGGCTCAGGGGGTCAGGATGACCGGACGCGTGGGGGGTATGAACAATGGCGGCGGTCCTTGGTTCCTCTTGCTGTAGGATGAAGATCTGCCTGAAGCCTGTACTGTTTGATCTTGTCAGAATGTCACGTTCCGGAAGGCTCCGCCGGCGATCTCACATGGACGTTTATGTCTAGAGACTGCTGGATCGGATGGGATTCGCTCCCGCTGGAGGGAGCGGCGTGAAACTCTGATTCTGTTTCCGCCATGGGCAAATCTAGGGTGAAGTCAGAGACGGGGAATGACATGGAAGCCGAGATTAGATGACCGGCAGTGGTGGTCGGAGCCTTTGCGGCGATGAGGAATTTGCTTGGAGTTTCAGGAATCCTAGGGGTGGTATGTAAGTGGGGGCGATAACACATGTGAACTTCAAAGTCTTACCTTTCAGGATGAAAATCTAATGTCTGGGCTTAATTGGTTGTGCCTGGTAATGGTCTTGTTTAAGACATTGTTTTGAGAGTGAGGGCTATCTCTAGGGTGAAAACCCAAGATCTTTGATCGGGCGACGACGGTGCTTTATGCACTGTTTCCTTCTTTAAGGCGTCGCTTTTGGAGAACTTGAACATCAGGTGTTGTCTTGATGCTGGTTGTATTGTTGCTGGAAGGATTGTGACTATATAGCAGGACTTTTCTTTTTTAGTTCTTGTTTTTATTGTTTTAGGCTGTGTGCATCCGTAATATCTTATGTTATTACGTTGTTTCAGAAGCTGGGTGTAATTGCTATCTTTGATATTAATATGTTCTGTTTATCTAAAAAAAGGAAATTAACATGTGAATCGGCTCACATTTAGGAATGCAATAATATGAAGGCTCCTATAACTGATTAATTCTATAGAAGTTGTTTCACCGCTAATTTGTTGTCTTGACCTGCTCGTTCACGTGCCCGGTTTTATTTGACAAGCTCGTTGAATGTCAGTTAAGAGATTTGTGTCGAATACACTCGTTAACTATAGTCAAGTTGCAGCAGAATCAGATGAGAGTATATCGTCATTCAGTTGGAGTTTTGAAAGCATCGGGATGCCTTTGCCACTGCCAAAATCTGTGCTGCTCATTTTCTACCCTGGTAGAGATAGCCTCCCCAAAAGATTCTAAGGATTGGGGGGGGGGGGGGGGGGGGGGGGGTACACCCAAGTTAGACAATATCAGATATAGACCTTTCATGGGTGGCAAGTTTCCCCTCTATATTATTCCTCATCAGACTACCATACCCTTCTATATACTCATGGATTGTATGGAGAGATTATTGTGCCATGTGTACAACTATTTCAACGGTGCTCTCGCTCTACGCCCCTTGTTTATGACTCGCCAGCAAATGTTGTGGAACAATTTGTATCAACGCGGGAGCGTGACAATTTTTTTGATATCGAGTTTGATTGGTGAATAAGCACATCTTTCGAAAAATCTAAAACGTGTACGAAACTAATTTTGCCCCATACGCTCAACGCGTCGGAGACGGAGCTGAAATTATGCAGGTAGGCGCTAAGAAAATTTGCTAAAAAAATGGTCGAAAGGTTCGTCGCCAATAACAATGGCGCCGACCTCATTTTGACGCCTACCTACACAAATTCGGCTCCATAGTCGGTGACGCCGAGCCCAAAGGTTAGATTCTTAGGAGTCCCTATTAG
Source organism: Poa annua (assembly GCA_026929855.1). NCBI lineage: Eukaryota > Viridiplantae > Streptophyta > Magnoliopsida > Poales > Poaceae > Poa > Poa annua. The sequence continues at coordinate 25,372,406 of CM049428.1, read as the reverse complement.
AAATTAGTTTTACTTACGAGACAGATTTGCCAAAATATACTGAATAAACCGACCACTTGCCGAAGGGATGGTCTTCCGGTACAAATGCCCGACCAATGTGTCCGACGAATAGAATATCGCACCGATGGGACGACTACCACATGTGAATGAGAACATCGCATCTCCAGATCAAAAGATGATTTTGTGCTCGATCGCGCGGGCGGCGAGCGTGATGATGCGTTTCTTTCGTCCACCGAAGCTTAAGCAAATCGATGTCCAGCGATCGAATGGAGGGAGCTGATGAGTACTACTACGCCGCACCTGGCACTATATATCAGCACTAGTTGCCGTTTGATTACTGCTACTACTGGCAGTCGACGGTCTCATCGATTGTGTCTTCCACGGCCACACGCCGTAGGCTTTGCACGCGATCATTGCCTGATTGGGCGTCGGGGCTTGGGTGGAGTTGGTTGAGGCGAGACGGCCAGTCTCAGGTCGGGCATGACGATCGAGCTCCAAGAATTTCTTTGGGAGCTGTCTTGCTGTGTGCATCATTGACAAAAAGGATTACGCATGGGCATGGCAGACAGACGAGACAGGCAAGATACTGTCTAACTTGCCCTGTTTTTAAGGCAAGATTGACGACGGGGTTAGGTACCAATACTTGCTGGTCTCGCGCTGATGAGACTGATGATACTCTCGCGGGATCAGGCAAAGATTGACCTGTTGTTGACATTAGGCTGCAAGAGCGGGTGGGCAGATGGTGACCCTATTTTAACTCTCCAAAGCCGCCTTTGATCAAACGCAGACGCGGCCATGCACCACTTGTCATTTTGCCGAATTAGTAACGATAGAGAATGGATCTTGCCTCGTGCTCCATGGAGTTGGGCCATTTTCGCTCTATAGACCTTTCATGGGTGGCAAGTTTCCCCTCTATATTATTCCTCATCAGACTACCATACCCTTCTATATACTCATGGATTGTATGGAGAGATTATTGTGCCATGTGTACAACTATTTCAACGGTGCTCTCGCTCTACGCCCCTTGTTTATGACTCGCTAGCAAATGTTGTGGAACAATTTGTATCAACGCGGGAGCGTGACAATTTTTTTGATATCGAGTTTGATTGGTGAATAAGCACATCTTTCGAAAAATCTAAAACGTGTACGAAACTAATTTTTCCCCATACGCTCAACGCGTCGGAGACGGAGCTGAAATTATGCAGGTAGGCGCTAAGAAAATTTGCTAAAAAAATGGTCGAAAGGTTCGTCGCCAATAACAATGGCGCCGACCTCATTTTGACGCCTACCTACACAAATTCGGCTCCATAGTCGGTGACGCCGAGCCCAAAGGTTAGATTCTTAGGAGTCCCTATTAGAAATTAGTTTTACTTACGAGACAGATTTGCCAAAATATACTGAATAAACCGACCACTTGCCGAAGGGATGGTCTTCCGGTACAAATGCCCGACCAATGTGTCCGACGAATAGAATATCGCACCGATGGGACGACTACCACATGTGAATGAGAACATCGCATCTCCAGATCAAAAGATGATTTTGTGCTCGATCGCGCGGGCGGCGAGCGTGATGATGCGTTTCTTTCGTCCACCGAAGCTTAAGCAAATCGATGTCCAGCGATCGAATGGAGGGAGCTGATGAGTACTACTACGCCGCACCTGGCACTATATATCAGCACTAGTTGCCGTTTGATTACTGCTACTACTGGCAGTCGACGGTCTCATCGATTGTGTCTTCCACGGCCACACGCCGTAGGCTTTGCACGCGATCATTGCCTGATTGGGCGTCGGGGCTTGGGTGGAGTTGGTTGAGGCGAGACGGCCAGTCTCAGGTCGGGCATGACGATCGAGCTCCAAGAATTTCTTTGGGAGCTGTCTTGCTGTGTGCATCATTGACAAAAAGGATTACGCATGGGCATGGCAGACAGACGAGACAGGCAAGATACTGTCTAACTTGCCCTGTTTTTAAGGCAAGATTGACGACGGGGTTAGGTACCAATACTTGCTGGTCTCGCGCTGATGAGACTGATGATACTCTCGCGGGATCAGGCAAAGATTGACCTGTTGTTGACATTAGGCTGCAAGAGCGGGTGGGCAGATGGTGACCCTATTTTAACTCTCCAAAGCCGCCTTTGATCAAACGCAGACGCGGCCATGCACCACTTGTCATTTTGCCGAATTAGTAACGATAGAGAATGGATCTTGCCTCGTGCTCCATGGAGTTGGGCCATTTTCGCTATACTGAATTACTGATAGCGCCCGGCCGCCGTTCGCACCTGTCCGCGTGCAGTTGGTGGTTCGGTGCTTATATAGTTATCTATATATGGATATATATTATCTACTGTACATGTGTGAACTTGAGATTGTCTGATCGATGAGTAGGCTGGCATAGAGAAACAGTCAAACAAGAGGATGCGTTTTAGATAGGTTGACAGGATCAAGTGACGGTGCCACACGCCCTAACCAAGACTTGTTTTGTTTTCCTCTTTGGGTGACAGGCCTATATTTTTAGGGTTCTTTGGTCGACGTTTTTGTTTTGTATTTGGAGATCACCTCGCTTTATTAATCATTGATAGTTGAGAGTGGATGTATAAAAGAAACATGTATAAAAGTGCGGGATTCTATTCCCGACCTCCGGATTAGGGGAACAGATTCTCTCGGAAAAGGCCGGGATCCCACCGGGATTGCGGTTACCAAAGAAGCCCTTAGGGAGGACCATTTCGAGGGTCTCGCTCTCACGACAGGACGACGCGAAGGGCGACACGGTGGCCACCGCCGGGCGGGTGGAGCAGAGGCGCTGCCCCCCGCCGCCGCGGCCGGCGGCAAGCAAGACCCAGGAGTGGAGGGGGTCTAGGTTCTGGTCGCTGGCCGGAGAGAGTTCAGACGAGGAAGAGGAGGTGGTTGCGGCCTCTCTGTCTCCCCCGGGATCGAGATCTGGACCCCGCGAGGTGGTGTTCGGCGATTTCTTGGACCCAGCGTGGGCACAAGTCAAATCCCGGCCACGGCAGTCCTCGTCGGCGGCTCGCCGCGGCTCGTTCGCGCCGGGAGGATGTGGTTCTCGCTTTGGCCAGGGTGGCCTCGGTGGGGCGTTCGTGTTTTCGGGCTCCAAGCAACGGCGTTCACCGACGAAGGTTCCTCGCATGCAGGTTGGTAGTGCTCCCACCGGCGGCGAATGTCGTCGTGACGAACAGACAGATGCCTACGGGTAGGCTAATTTGTGGGGCCGATGGACGCTAGGGGATCTCGGGGAGGGATTGCGCGATGAACTCGCGCGCAGGTAAACTCGGTCGACACGGAGACACAAAGATTTACCCTGCTTCGGGGCTCTCGTGAGGAGATAAAACCCCTACTGCAGCATCTAGCCTACTTGGTATATTTCTCCTCTCAGTATCCGGGCTACAATATGCTCCGAGAGCTGCTAGGCAAGCCTCCACGAAGTTTTGGGAGCAAATGGAAAGGGGGGAAATGAAGTGGTGGGAGGTTGGCCTCTCTCCTCCCTCTCCCCCTGGTGCACTTTATATAGGAGAGACCAGGGGACAGGAAACACTGTTCATTGCGTACTGTAGCTGAGATGACTACTGGGGTCTTGTCGGGACTGTTCACTATGTCACGCGCAGTGTACTATTGTCCCATCCGCGCCACTGTAGCAGCGGCTGCCCATGCCCTGTATCATGACCGTGACATGTCTTGTCCTTGGCTTTGACCTGTAGTGTTTGGCTTGGTATCTTCTCTGCTCAACCCGACATGGTATGCCGGATAGCAGTATTCTCCCGGAATCCGGCATGGGTATGCCGGATAGCAGTCTTCTCCCGGAATCCGACATGGGTATGCCGGATAGCAGTCTTCTCCCGGAATCCGACATGGGTATGCCGGATAGCAGTCTTCTCCCGGAATCCTACATGGGTATGCCGGATAGCAGTCTTCTCCCGGAATCCTACATGGGTATGCCGGATAACAGTCTTCTCTCGGAATCCGACATGGGTATGCCGGATAACAGTCTTCTCCCGGAATCCGACATAGGTATGCCGGATAGCAGTCTTCTCCCGGAATCCGACATGGGTATACCGGATAGAAGTCTTCTCCCCGGAATCCGACATGGGTATGCCGGATAGGAGTCTTCTCCCGGAATCTGACATGGGTATGCCGGATAGAAGTCTTCTCCCGGAATCCGACATGGGTATGTCGGATAGCAGTCTTCTCCCGGAATCCGACATGGGTATGCCGGATAGCAGTCTTCTCCCGGAATCCGACATGGGTATGCCGGATAGAGGTCTTCTCCCGGAATCCGTCATGGGTATGCCGGATAGCAGTCTTCTCCCGGAATCCGACATGGGTATGCCGGATAGAGGTCTTCTCCCGGAATCCGACATGGGTATGCCGGATAGCGGTCTTCTCCCGGAATCCGACATGGGTATGCCGGATAGCGGTCTTCTCCCGGAATCCGACATGGGTATGCCGGATAGCTCACCACCGACCGCTTTCCCGAAAGCCTTGTTATTAGGGGTCCCGGGGATTACATCCCCGACACTAGTCCCCGAGGCTGTGGGGGACTCGCAGAGTCGCGCTCAGACTTAGAAAAAAAATCCAACATCACCGTTCTCACCTACTCCACCGGGTACCTGCAAAAGTACAATCGTATGCCGGTTTCTTAGCCACTCCGGGCGTTTTACCGACATAGATGTCTTCGGCCACCGCCGGTCGGACACAAACACACAACACATGCCGGCGTTTAGCCACTCTGGGCGTATACCGACACGGACGCCTCATGTGCCGGCTTTTAGCCACTCTGCGCGTATACCGACACAGAGTCTCATGTGCCGGCGTTTAGCCACTCTGGGCGTATACCGACACAGACGCCTACACACACAATGTCACACAGATATCTCGGGTGTTTCGGTATGTCGGTATGTCGGCCACTCTGGGCGTATCACACATGTTTCGGTATCTCTGCCACTCTGGGCACATCACAGGTGTTTCGGTATCTCGGCCACTCTGGGCGTATCACAGGTGTTTCGGTATCTCGGCCACTCTGGGCATGTCACAGGTGTTTCGGTATCTCAGGTGTTGCCTTTGGCGAACTTTTGACATGCCGAAATAAATGACGATTTGGAAATATTGCCCGATGCCATGATACACTGGCGAACCGAAATAAACGGGGATCTGGATCTTGGTACGACGCCACGATATGTTGGCGAACCGACATAAAATAGTGATCTGGAGATATTGCAGTATGCCATGATATATTGGCGAACCGAAATAAACGGCGATCTGGAAATTGTGCATGATACCTCGATATGTGGGGCAACTGATACCACAGATCATATGCAATATATCTTGAGAAAATAACCACTCATGAGACGGATCCAAGATAACCAATATAATGACCGATATCCCCAGAATCTTTGATATGAATCTCCTTTGGGTAAGGCTATTATCCAGCACGGTTACCAACTCGGTAAAACCAGCACGGTTACCAACTCGGTAAAACCAGCATCCCCTTTCAATGTTAGTGCATACAGGTACGCATAACAAATATTTGACGAAAGTGAAAACTTTAAACGACATGCCCAAGAGAATTTACCGCGAGACATAAGAATACAACTACTCGCCTAGGAAGGCATGGGGATATCGGTTTCACCGAGTCCCCGGGTAAATTTTCACATACAGCAGGAAGACAAAGGAGTACGGCAGTCCCCGAGTCCAGTTTCGGGATGCCGGCTCACAAATGATACAACAAGAAGCAAGATACGACAAGCACATAAATAAATATAAACTGAGCAACTCTACCGACTTAGCATGCAAGGTAGAACTAAACGGTAAGCCAGTCCCCGGGTCAAGACATCTTGCTCCCGGGGAAAAAACAAACAGATGACAAAATAGGCACAACAGGGCAGTCCCCGGGTTACGATATCTCGTTCCCTGGTAAACAATTAAGCTAAGCATGCAGGGGCGGTTCCCGAATAATACCTAAGACAACATAATTGCACGATACATAGAACGAAGATACTCATGGAGCACAGGAGCGGTTGGGGATGTCGGAACCGACATAACCCGGGTAACTGGCGTGTAACTACCTGGGGTTCGTTGATGATGAGTGTCGGGGTAGACGCCAGCGACTGGTGTCCGCGGTGCAGAGATGCCGATTTGGGATGTCGTCAACCGATATCCGCGGTGCAGGGATCCCGGTGACCTCCACCCGCGGTGCAGGGAAGCCGTCGACCACTACCTGTAGCTTCAGGATCCCGGTTTTGGGATCCCGGTTTTGGAGATGCCGGAGATTGCTGCCCGCGGCACAAGGATGTCGGCTACCTCTACCCGCGGCGCAGGGATGTCGGCGACCTCTACCCGCAGCGCAGGGATGTCGGCGACCTCAACCCGCGGCGCAGGGATGCCGGCGACCTCAACCCGCCGCGCAGGGATGTCAGCGACCTCAACCCGCGGCGCAGGGACGTCAATGACCACTGCCCGCAGCGTAGGGATCCCGGATTTAGGATCCCGGATTTTGGGATGCCGGTGACCGCTACCCGCGGCGCAGGATGTCAGTGACCACTGCCCGCAGCGTAAGGATCCCGGATTTAGGATCCCGGCTTTTGGGATGCCGGTGACCGCTACCTGCGGCGCAGGATGTCAGTGACCACTGCCCGCAGTGTAGGGATCCCGGTTTGGAGATGCCGGCGACCGCTAGCCGCGGCGCAGGATGTTAGTGACCTCAACCCGCAGCGTAGGGATCCCGGATTTAGGATCCCGGATTTTGGGATGCCGGTGACCGCTACCCGCGGCGCAGGATGTCAGTGACCACTGCCCGCAGCGTAGGGATCCCGGATTTTGGGATGCCGGTGACCGCTACCCGCGGCGCAGGATGTCAGTGACCACTGCCCGCAGCGTAGGGATCCCGGATTTTGGGATGCCGGTGACCGCTACCCGTGGCGCAGGATGTCAGTGACCACTGCCCGCAGCGTAGGGTTCCCGGTTTGGAGATGCCGGCGACCGCTACCCGCGGCGCAGGATGTCAGTGACCACTGCCCGCAGCGTAGGGATCCCGGATTTTGGGATGCCGGTGACCGCTACCCGCGGCGCAGGATGTCAGTGACCACTGCCCGCAGCGTAGGGATCCCGGATTTAGGATCCCGGATTTTGGGATGTCGGGTCCCGTCCGAAATTGTTCCCGCAAGCGCCACTCTGCCCCACGGTGGGCGCCAACTGTCGTCGTGGCGAACAGACAGATGCGTACGGGTAGGCTAATTTGTGGGGTGGATGGACGCTAGGGGATCTCGGGGAGGGATTGCGCGATGAACTCGCGCGCAGGTAAACTCGGTCGACACGGAGACACAAGGATTTACCCTGCTTCGGGGCTCTCGTGAGGAGATAAAACCCCTACTGCAGCATCTAGCCTACTTGGTATATTTCTCCTCTCAGTATCCGGGCTACAATATGCTCCGAGAGCTGCTAGGCAAGCCTCCACGAAGTTTTGGGAGCAAATGGAAAGGGGGGAAATGAAGTGGTGGGAGGTTGGCCTCTCTCCTCCCTCTACCCCTGGTGCACTTTATATAGGAGAGCCCAGGGGACAAGCCGGGGACAAGGGGACAGGAAACACTGTTCATTACGCACTGTAGCTGAGATGACTACTGGGGTCTTGTCGGGACTGTTCACTATGTCACGCGCATTGTACTATTGTCCCATCCGCGCCACTGTAGCAGCGGCTGCCCATGCCCTTTATCATGACCGTGACATGTCTTGTCCTTGGCTTTGACCTGTAGTGTTTGGCTTGGTATCTTCTCTGCTCAACCCGACATGGTATGCCGGATAGCAGTATTCTACCGGAATCCGGCATGGGTATGCCGGATAGCAGTCTTCTCCCGGAATCCGACATGGGTATGTCAGATAGCAGTCTTCTCCCGGAATCCGACATGGGTATACCGGATAGCAGTCTTCTCCCGGAATCCGACATGGGTATGCCGGATAGCAGTCTTCTCCCGGAATCCTACATGGGTATGCCGGATAGAAGTCTTCTCCCGGAATCCTACATGGGTATGCCGGATAACAGTCTTCTCCCGGAATCCGGCATGGGTATGTCGGATAGCAGTCTTCTCCCGGAATCCGACATAGGTATGCCGGATAGCAGTCTTCTCCTGGAATCCGACATGGGTATGCCGGATAGAAGTCTTCTCCCGGAATCCGACATGGGTATGCCGGATAGCAGTCTTCTCCCGGAATCCGACATGGGTATGCCGGATAGAATTCTTCTCCCGGAATCCGACATGGGTATGTCGGATAGCAGTCTTCTCCCGGAATCCGACATGGGTATGCCGGATAGCAGTCTTCTCCCGGAATCCGACATGGGTATGCCGGATAGAGGTCTTCTCCCGGAATCCGTCATGGGTATGCCGGATAGCAGTCTTCTCCCGAAATTCGACATGGGTATGCCGGATAGAGGTATTCTCCCGGAATCCGACATGGGTATGTCGGATAGCGGTCTTCTCCTGGAATCCGACATGGGTATGCCGGATAGCGGTCTTCTCCCGGAATCCGACATGGGTATGTCGGATATCTCATCACCGACCGCTTTCCCGAGAGCCTTGTTATTAGGGGTCCCGGGAATTACATCCCCGACAGCGAACCAAGTGGTGGTGTGTCTCAAGCTCGCGCTGCTTCCGTCGTGCTCGGGGCGGCGCCGCCGCCAGGGTCTCCGCCTAGGGTTTCATCTCTTGAGGGAGATGCGGTTGGTGGGCCAGCAGTGCAAGGGGTCGTAGTTGGCCCAGTCTGGAGGGTGCGTCTTGGGCTCGGGTGCGGGACTGGCCCCAGTTGGGCCTTTGCCTGGGTCGTCTGTGAGTAGTCGCCAAGTGAAGAAGGTGGCCGCCCCTCCGAGCCGGCCCAGCCCACGAAACGCCAGTGTGGCGGGACACAACACACTACTTAAGTGGTGGTGGGTGCGGAAGGGTGCCCGGTCCACACATTTAGGGTTCCCAGCCGCCAACCGTGATATCGCTGAGTGGCTCTTTAGATCTAGATCTGATCCGGCGCTCTCCTTCCTTCCCCTTCCTCGCCTAGTCTAGAGATCTCCGTCCTCTCCGGCCACCGTTCTCTCTCTGGCGAAGCTGCTGATGGAGCGGAGCAGGGAGTTCAGATCGGGCTCCAAGAGGGGGCGTGCAGAGGATGTCTCAGAGGAGGACCGGAGGTACGAGCTGGAGTTACACGAGAGGGCTAGCTTAACGAAGAGCGCAAAAGGCGTGAGTGGGATAGGGACTGGAGTAGGGACCACGGGCCAGTGCGGCGCCGCGAGGAGCCCAGTTTCAGGCCTCCATCTAGGCGTTTTGAGGTCGGCCCCTCCGCGGTGGCTGGGCATGGGCAGCCAAGTCGTAAACAGGTGGTGATCCGCAAGGTGGCCGGGGGCTCGTCATCTGTGCAGCGAGACTTGGGCCAGCCATCTCCGCGGGTCAACTCTGCGCCGATCCACTCTGCGGCGCACTCTTCCCGCACGGAGTCATAGGCGCCTTCACCGGCGGGGAAGAAGGCTGCGATTAAGTGCTACAACTGCAGCAAGGATGGGCACTTCCAGTCCGCTTGCGATTTCCCATCCTTCTGCAGCCTTTGTGATCTGGAGGGGCATACCACGGGCATGTGCCCCAAACAGCTCAAGCCTCCTTCGCTTCAGTGGTACGGGTATCTGCTCGATGGGATTGGTTTCCACTGCCTAGAGGTTCACTCCGGGGAGGGTTTGGCTAGTGCGGTCAACCCTCCTCACTCTGCCATGGTCATTGCGAGTGAGGGCAAGTTGTCTGTGGAACAACTTGCGCGAGGACATGGGTGGGCTAGTTCAGAAGGATTGGGACGGCAGATCCAGCAAGTGGCTCCGACGGATTTCCTACTGGTGTTTCCGAATGAGGTCAGCCTGACGCTGTGCAAGAACGCAGGTGGCATAACTCTCCCGATCAGCAAAGTCTTCGTCTTGTTTGTGGATGCGCAGTTCAACCCTCACGCCGACTCAAGATTGAGCAAGGTGTGGGTCATCTTATCCGGGGTCCCGCCCTGTCTGCGTGTCCCCGCGCTGTTAATGGAAGCCACCAAGATGATTGGGCGCCCTCGAATGGTGGATGAGGACTCTCTGGCCGTCCCCGCTGGGTCAGTTCGTATGCTCTTCCACTCCCAATCTCCTGAGAAGATTCCGCCCAGCATCCTTATCTTTGAGGGCCTGGAGGGTTTCCGGATTAACGTGAGAGTGGAACCCATTCTGCGCCCCAAGGCCAACGTTCCGCCCCCGCCTCCACCGCCACCTCAATCTGGGGATGAGGAAGATGGGCAAGATGATGAGACTGAGGACCAAAGCCTTTCTGACCGTCACTGGAAGCGCTCAGCTGGAAGGAACAAGGAGAGGGAGGCGCCTGCTCCGGCACCTTCAGCGACTCCAAAAGCTAAGCCACCCACCCAGAAGTCCTTCGCTGCGAAGGTGAGCCAGGTCGGTCGCGTAGCGGCTGGCTCCTCGTCTCATTTAGCGATCGAAGCTCAGCTTGGCCTGAAATGCAGCAAAACTTCGGTGGGCAGTAGCAGTGTGTCGGTGTCTACCAACGTTGAGCACTCCATTACCAAGCCGGCTTCTGCTCCTCCTAAGGCTAATCTCCAGCCAATCCCTTTCGCCCTGAATGAGTACGGGTCCAACCTAGAGAGCGAACTGGAGAGGGAACTCAGCAGGGCCTTGGTGTCGCCAAGTTCACCGTTGTTGGTCTCGTCGCGGGACTTATCTCCAGAGGGCACGCCGTTGCCGTCGCCCAACATCCTGAAATGAGCTAAGTTGGGGTTGGCTGACCGCGCTGAGGTGGGGTGGGAGAGCCCGGACCATTGGGAGTTTGATCACGAGACGTTGGCATCCAAGGTGGCAAGGATGAAGAAGAAGCAGGACGGGGAGGTGGAGAACCCTCCTGCCACGGCGCCCCCTGAGCTGGCGTTGGTCCCGATCTGGTGGCGGTCCTGGCGGGTGCAAGCAAGGTAGTCAAGGCCAAGAGATCTATCCCTGTGAGCGCACCAGTGGTTGCTGCGCGGCGCAGTGACAGGGACAAGGGCGACCCTACAGAACCCATCCTCATCAAGGCGCCGCGGCGCGCTGCTAGGAAGGATGCATGTAACCCTCTTTTCCGAAACCTTCATTCGGATTTTGTGTTGCTGGATGTTGTGGAGGATGCACACTTGCTTTCGGTTGCCACGGATTCTTGTGTCGATTTCTCAACGTCTTTGGTTTCTTCTCCCTTATCTCTCCTTTCTTTGGTTTGGGCTAATGAGCTTGCACAAGCAAAGCTTGCGGAGGTCGCGGCCAAGAAAAAGGCTGAAGAGCAAGGCAAAGCTGCAGGGGACGCTAAGGGGAACGTGGAGACTGCTGGCGCAGAGCGTGCCAGCGTGGCTTCGTCTGCCTGCCCATCTGATGTGGATGATGCGTTGATCGATGACCTCAGAGAGTCCCTGGCATCGCTCTTCGGTAGTGCTAAGAAAAGAAGGAGGTTGTTTCCGGACTTGGGGCTAAGAACGAACCTTCGAGCTACTCCCGCCCGCCAAGCACGGGTTGCTAAGAGTAGCGATCTATGAGAGCGATGGGGTGGAATTCTCGGGGTTTCGGGCGTAGAGGCCGACGAACCCAGCTCAAAGAATGCCTCAGGAAGGACAACATCGACATCATTTTCCTGCAAGAAACCATGAAGCAGTCCTTCACAGATCAGGAGTTGAGCAGCTTAGAGACTGGCGAGAAATTCTTTTGGCATTGGCAAGCTTCGGAAGGTAGATCTGGTGGCATGCTGTTGGGTATCAAGGATAATGCCTGTGAAGTGGGGGTTGTGGGTCAGGGCCGGTTTTTCCTTAGCGCTAAAATAATGCATCGAGCGACTAATTTCAAGTTCGAGTTTACTGGGGTCTATGGGCCAGCAGACCATTCTAGGTCTGCGGAGTTCCTAGAGGAACTCGAGACCAACCTTACTAGTTGTCAACTCCCTATAGTGATCGGGGGGGGGGGGGGGGGGGGGGGATTTCAACCTTATCAGAGGGGCCCGACAATAACAATAATTGGGCCAGAGTGGCCCTGTTTAATGACTTCATTGCCAGGGCGGCTCTGCAGAAGATTCAGCGCTCGGCGCGCAGTTTACTTGGTCGAATAGGCAAAGGAACCCTGTCCGTAGTGTGCTGGACAAGTTCCTAGTGTCCGCTGAGTGGGCGGCCAAGTTCGCTTTGGTTACGCTTAAAGCGGAAGCAGCGGTGGGCTCTGACCACACACCGCTGATCCTAGATACAGGGGAGGGTTCGATTCACAGATCGCCCAGGTTTTTCTTTCAAACGTCTTGGTTAGCCATTCCTAACTTCAAAGAGTTGTTGTGGGACAAGTGGCTATCTTTTGAACATCAAATCCTGAGGTGCAGAGGCCCGATGGATTTCTGGCATTCTCAAGATGCAACCATTCGCCAATTCCTCAAAGGCTGGGGTGCTAATCAAGGAAAGGTGGATCGAGATCGCAAGCAGAATCTCCTCGGCAGGATTCAGAGCTTGGATGCGGAGGCGGATGCAGGGGGTCTGGACGAGGACGGTTGGGCTCTTAGATACTTTCTCGAGGATCAACTAATGCAAGTGCTCGCTATGGAGGAGGAATATTGGCGCCAGCATGGCAGACAGAATTGGATTCTCCAGGGAGACGCAAATACGGCATTCTTCCATGCGTATGCGAGTGGCAGGAGGCGTAAGTGTGCGATTTACAGTCTGGAGGCTGACAATGGTACGATTACCGAGCCAAAACTGATCCAGGAACATGTGTATGAATTCTACATGGTGTTGATGGGTGCAGAGGAACCCAAGCATCTTGCTCTCACCTCGGACCCATGGCTAGCGGCGCGCAGGGTCTCGGAGGAGGAAAACGTTCACTTGGAAGCACCTTTTTCCGAGGACGAGCTGGAGGAGTGTGTCAGCCATATGAAGTCGAATTCGGCACCGGGGCCAGATGGTTTCCTTGTGCTCTTCTTTAAGAAGTTCTGGCCATAGTTAAAAGTATTGCTCTTAAATCTGCTCAATGGCTTTATGTTGGGCACGGTGGAGATTGCTCCCCTAAACTTTGGTACCCTTTCTCTGCTGCCCAAAGTGCCGGGGGCGACGTGCATTAAACAATTTAGACCGATTGCGCTGATCAATGTCATTTTCAAGATTGTGGCTAAGGCAGTGGCGTCCAGGATATCCGTGATAGCGCATCGGATTATCAGCCCTTCCCAGTCTGCTTTCATCAAAGGGAGGCATATTGTGGACGGTCCACTCATTTTGATAGAGATCATACATGAGTTGAAATCCAAAAACATGCCTGCCATTGTGCTCAAACTTGACTTTGAAAAGGCGTACGACGGGGTTAGCTGGCCATTTCTGCAGGAAGTACTGGTGAAAAAGGGCTTTGAACCAGCCATGGTTCAGAAGATTATGCAGTTGGTCAAAGGAGGGCAGACCGCGATCTCGGTCAATGGGGAGGTTGGCCCCTATTTTCGCAATAAGCGCGGGGTCAGACAGGGCGACCCACTTTCGCCTACTCTCTTCAACTTTGTGGTGGAGGCTCTTGACCTGATGTTGACTAGGGCTAGTGCGGCTGGTCACATAAGGGGAGTGATCTCGCATTTGATTCCAGAGGGAGTTACGCACCTCCAATATGCGGATGATACGACGATTCTCATTGAGAACTCGGAGAGTGGGATTGCCAACCTCAAGTTCCTGCTGATTTGTTTTGAGCTGCTGTCCGGAATGAAGATTAATTTCCACAAGAGTGAGGTAATAGTGCTGGGTGGGGCAGAGTCGGAGAAAACTAGAGTGGCCAATGTGCTGAACTGCAAGGAAGGAGCCTTCCCGTTCTCCTACTTGGGTTTGACCATTGCGGACCACAATCTTACAACGGCTGATTTGGAGCCGGTGGTTGCCAAGGTGGGTTTTCGTACATAGCCTTGGCAAGGGAAGTTCATGTCTTCGGCGGCTAGGCTTACGCTGGTGGATGCGTGCCTCTCCAATATGCTATTGCATGTTATGTGTCTTTTTCTCCTCTCAAACGGTACTCACAAAGGTTTTGACTCGCATCGAGGCAGGTTCTTCTGGGAAGGGCAGGGCAACAAGAGGAAATATCATATGGTTAGCTAGCAGGAGATCTGCAGACCCAAAGACCAGGGTGGCCTTGGGGTTACTAATACCAAAGTCCTGAACAAGGCCCTTATGGCCAAGTGGATTTGGAGATTCCTCTCGGATGAGGATTACGGTAGTCTGTGGGCTAGGATCCTGAGAGCTAAGTATTTAGGTGCTGGTGAGTTCTTCGGTTCCAATGCGGTTGGGGGCTCCCAGTTTTGGCATGCCCTGCACAAGGTGAAAGAGGTGTTTAAGCTGGGAGCTCGCTTCACCCTAGGTAACGGGTCCTCCATCAGTTTTTGGACTGACCTCTGGCTCCGAGGGGAGTCCTTGGCAGTTAGATTCCCGAACTTGTTCGCCATTGCCACTGAGCCAGAGGCGCTAGTGGCGCAAGTGCACAACGGGGATAGTTGGAACCTGAGTTTTCGTCGTACTTTTGGGCAGGAGGAGAGCTGGCAATGGCAAGACCTGCTCGTTGAGCTTGGAGAGGTGGAGCCTCTTGTCGGTAGGGACAGGGTCTCTTGGGCCTTGGAGGAATCTGGCCTCTTCACGACTAACTCTCTTTATCGTGAGCTAACAGCTGGCCCTAGTGTTGCCTACGCAAACGAGATTTGGGGGGCAAGAGTGCCTCTCAAAATTAGGATTTTTTTGTGGCAGCTAGCTAGAGATCGGTTACCGTCCAGTGAGCAAGTAGCCTTGAGGCATGAAACCGTCCAACGGGCAGTGTGCCTTGTGTGGACAACCGGAAGATGCTTCGCACATTTTCTTTGGTTGCGTCTTGCCTAAGTTCGTGTGGGCTGGTTTTAGAGAGGAATTCCACGTTTCTTGGAACCCGTTGAACTTTGCGGACTTGGTGGGCCTGCTGGCTGGTTTTAAGGGCAAGAGGAAACACGTGTTGTGAATTCTGTTTGCTGCGATCTGCTGGGGTCTTTGGTTGATCCGCAATAAATTCTTCATTGAAGGTGTCTTTCCTAAACATCCTGTTGACTGATTGTACAAAATCTTAATCCTTTTACAGCAGTGGAAGCCCCTTCTCCAGGACAAGGACGGAGCCGCGCAACTTCTGGCAGACGTCTCTGCATCGACTAGGTCCTGCTATCTAGCCTCGAGGACGACTGCGCCTTCCTCCTGATCTGCGTTCGCATGCGGCCAGCTGTGTTGCCCTTATCTTTAACTAGCTATTTGCTGGGCGAGTGTGAACTCTTTTCTTATTTGTAAGTCGCCTCCCAGCCTGGTTGTGTGTACTCTACCCTTGGGGCTTTATTAAGTTAAAGCCAGACTCGTGTTGCCTTATGTTTGAAAATTGTTGGCTAGGCCATGCCATCAGGTGGAACCATACTCTAGGTTCTAAAGAAGTAGAGAAACTACAGTCAATTATTTATTTTTTACAGTAAAAAAAGAAAGAAGTAGAGAAACGAGCGAGGCTGTGAGCTTGGTATTGAAGGCAGATATGTTGACACTTGACAAGATTGAAGGAGAGCATGAAGATGGAGCGGATATATAAGCCCAACGTCTTGCTCCCATATACAAATAAAAGAGTTGGTATTGCTAAAGCTTCTTGTAGCACAACCGATCAATTAGCAGCCCACATTGTACACTTCCTTCTCCAAGGCCCAAAACTAGTTTTTATTTATGGGTGTGGTTGATAAGTAGGTTATGGAATCTTCACACCCATAATCCTTTTAACCTTATTTGGGAATTTGAAATATGAGATAAATGTGTCTCTCTCATCATGTTCTGAGAGTGGGAGTAATCTATCTAGTTATACTTCGGCCAAAAACTAGTTTTTATTTGTGGGTGTGGTTGATAAGTAGGCCATGGAATCTTCACACCCGTAATCCTTTAAACCTTATTTGGGCATTTGAAATATGAGATAGCGGTGTCTCTCTCGTCATCTTATGAGATTGGGAGTAATCTATCTAGTTATACTTCTTATAAAGTAAATAATTAATATTTTGCTATCTTTATATACAAGCTATCGATGCTATTTTAGCCAAACAAATGTACATGTTTCTTAATATATTAATTATGTTTTATCTCTACATGCAAACATACACATCATCTTTTCCTAAGCCCATCAAGTTGTTCACAACACTTTTTTGCCGTTCGAATGTTAAGGTCCATGTAGCTATTTAGTTACACAAGTAAATCACGTGTAACTAGAAACCCCACTAAGTGTAATTAATAATTTTTTGTTTTGACATGCAAACTATCCATATCACATATTTTAGCCAATCAATTGTACATGTCATTCCCCATTAAGTGTATTTAATAATTTTTTATCTTCACATGCAAGTTATCTGTATCAATTACTATTTCAGCCAATCAATTGTACATGTCATCCAAGTAATATTAATTAATTAATTTCTATCTCTAAATGCAAGAATCCACATCATCTTGTTTTAATCCCATCAAATTGTCCACAACATTTTTGTTTGTCGTTCGAATAACAAGATCATACCATGTCGCTATGCAGTTACACAAGTAAATCATGTCAAGTAGAACACCTAAATTAGTTTCGACAGTGAACTTTGTACCAATTATTTTCATCATGGAAATCATATAGTTGTTATTCTAAAATACGGGCTCTTCTATATGTATCCACTCATAAAGTTTTTTGAAATATTATACAACAGTGTGCATGTCATCTCGTGCAAGCCATCCACAACATATGTTTCTTCACCCCACCCGTTGATTTAATCTTATCTATATCAATCAAATACACTCCTAAACGGTCTTTAAATCATAAAACATGAATACATTCCATGACTAACAAATGTAGCCTCTTAACTATCATGATTAACTAAATTTAGCATACTTTTAAAATCAAGTTTAAGTTTCATGTGTTTTATTAGGATTCTTAAGAAATACCCGTTGCAAAGTAGGGTGTCGTTCCAGTAATATAGACAATAGATGGCCACATATACTGTGTAATGTCATTGATAGGTAGAATTAGAACTACTAGTCACTCATATAATTGTGTTTGACTACAAGGTTAACACGCATCTTTCATTTCTCACTTCCTATTTCTTCTCTTTTTTTATTTTATTTTACTTATTATAAGCACATGTAATGGTTGACTATTTGCTCGAGAGTTCACTTACTTTTTTTACAGTCTCTCTACCACCTAAATATAAGTGCTATGTAAATAGTACTATATTGCACTATTATCTCTACTATATAATATGCTTTAAGGTGAGGTGTCATACATCGTGGTGTTTTGCGTTTTAGTCCCTGAATAATTACAAAATCAACCCGCAGTCCTTGTGTTCGTGTGTTCCCCACGCCCGTCACCCCATGCTCTAGGGCCGAATTGAGGTCTAGCAGATCCACAAGATCTCCAACATACCACGACTCCGCCGCCTCACATCGTTCTCACGCCCGCGCACGCTACCCTTCTCCAGACCAAGCCGCCAGCCAACACCGGAGAGCCCCAGCAGCCCGCGGTCTGCATCGAGCACGACCCACACACGGGATTGATGAAGGAAGACTGCTTCAATGCCGTTGCTGGTCCATGTCACATCCATTTCGCACAGGGTCCACACTAAGTACATTTCAGCAGATCTTTACCACTTATGTTTGGCTTAAAAACAGAGTTTATGTTGTTATTCTTATTAACAGCTACTCCTACTTAAAATCCAAGTATTTGTTTGCATAGGACTGTACTCGATCCACTAAAAAGAACTCCTAAGTTTCATGTATTTATGAGTTACCTGTAGATATGCACGGAAGCTCCAGATGTTGTCCTACTCATGTTCTAAATTATCTGAAACAGTAATAGGAAATTTTCTTAGTCACAAGATAAATTAGAAGTTATAGGAAAACTTGAAAAAAAAATTACTGCATTACATACCGGCTGCCTTGACATATCAAGACTTCGATGGTGGAGGGTGTGAGGCTGCTCCTGTAGTCGCTTACTGAAGGAGATATGCCCTAGAGGCAAATAAATAAGTAGTATTTATTGCATTATCTCATAAGTTTATAATAGGTTTGTGTATTATGCTATAACTGTATTAATCGGAATTATTAATACACGTGTGATACATAGACAACCAGGTCCCTAGCAAGCCTCTATATGAGCTAGTCCATTGGGCAACAGTTGATCGAGATTCCCGATCAAGGACAATGACGTCGGTTGACAATGGGGTCATCTTGTTAGTTGAATAAGGTGGTGGACATACGCAAAGTATTGCAATAAGATCGTATTACGATGTTTGTCATTTGAAATAGATAAGAGTATGATAGCTTATTCCTTAGACCGTGAGACCGTACTTATTAATGCTTCGTAGGGATGCTTTGAGAGCATCAAACGTTGTGTCTTATATAGCATGACAATAACGGTGTCCATCTTGGGTATTCCGAAAGAGCATCAAGACTTAAGGATCAAGAGCGGGATTTTGTTCATTCTTGTAATGGAAAGATACTCTGGGCCCACTCGGTGATATTGCATCTATATAGCTGCGCAGCTTATGACTAGGTCATGGAGATGTAATATCGCAGACGAGTTAATAACCTTCGTCGGTAACGAGATACAACAAAGGCATCGGTGTGTCTACGATCATATCTCGGACAAGGTAGATCGCAGAGACAAAGGGAATGAATATCATATTTATGGTTCAACGACGATATTCGTGGAATGCACAGGGGTCGTCATATATTTCCAGGTATCCCTGACGATCATTGGTGAGCGGAGTGTCTCGACCATGTCTAGAGTGTTCTCGAACCGTAGCGTAACAAACTTAAGGTCTTAGCGACGCTAGGAGATAGGTTCTGGAATATTATAGGAGTTTGTTGGAGAGAGAGAAATGATCCGGAAAGAGTTCCGGTGGTCCGGAAGGAGTTCCGAGGAGGTATGGAATGGTTCCGAGAATGTCCGAAAGTTGTTCGGGTGGTTCCGAAATAGTTTCGGAGTCATGGGATATTGAATTATATATAAATATATTAATTATGAATTAATGGGATTTTTATATTAATTTAATATTAATTAAATAAAGGAAAAAGGGGGCTCCCACCTACATGGGCCCTAAGAGGGCCCAAGACGGGGAGCCGCATCACCAAGGGGGGTGGGCCCCATTGGCTGGTTCGGCCAGCCCATGTGGGGGCCGAACCCCCCTCCCTCCTCCTTTGTTTAGTCCCACATGGGGGAGCCAAGGGGTTTGCACACCCCCTTCCCCCTTAATATAGCAAGGCATATTAATTGGATTAATTCATTGGAAAATACAATTAATTCCCGATTTCTCTCTCGATCTCGTGGTTCCCAAGTTGGAGCCGCGCCGAGCTGAGGAAGGGGGGATCTCTCTCCACCCAAGCTATACCGCTGAGCGCCGTTGCTCTGCGGGATTCCAGATAAGATCTACCCCTGCGATTTCAGCTGGATCTGAATGACCAGGGGTTGTCGCTAAGCTCTGTATGTTTGTGAGTGCTCGGAGGCAACTCTTTTGAGGAGCTTGGGCGACGTCGTCTCGCCCCCTGCAGCCGCCGCGCCTCCCTCCCCTCTGCTGCCGGCGCACCAGCCCCGGTGCTGGCGCTCTGCCTTCTTCCGCCCGACGCCCGTCGACGTAGATCATCATCGACACCCCGGCGTCATCGACTTCGACATCGCGGCAAGTTCTTCGCGACCTCGAGGTCGGCTACGTACGGCTTCATCGTCAACGCTTGTGCGGGAGCGTAATCCCCGCTATCGGTCTACATGGAGGTAATGTAACCCGTTCCGCCACCGTTATCGCATGTACTAGATAGATAGATCCTGGCTAGTTAGGGTTTCGTTCGCTAGAAAAATTATTGTTTTCTGCACCGTAACCCCTTCAGTGGTATCAGGGCCGATCTATGCGTAGTACTGCTGGTACGGTTCTCATGTTGAATGATGGCGTCTTTCTTATATTTGCTACCCTCTAGCGTGCACTTGCGATGCCTTCGGTACTGAGTTGATGAAGCGGCCCGGACCGACTTTACGCGTATGCTTACGCGAGACTGGTTCCACTACTGACATACGGCTTGCACCGTATCTGTGGCTGGCGGGTGTCTGTTTCTCTCTCTCTAGTCGGCAAAGCTTTTTCAATGGAGGGCCCGAAAGGGATGCTTAAACATGCAATTATACGATCGACGTTGTGGTACAAAGTTCGTAGGTAGGGAAGCGATTCTCTTACGAATAAGCCTATATGCCACGTAAAACTTGCAAAACTAAATAAAGCTAGAGGCGTCTAACTTTGTTTTGCAGAGGCGTTATTTTATGTGACATGGTTACGGTAAGTTTTGATATTACTCGTAGTGTCGGAGGCATTGGAGGGTTCCGTAGACTCGGAGCTATGTCGGGGCGCCGGGGGCCAGGCACATGGCGCCATGAAGGTCCAGGCGCATCGACCATGTCACATCGCACTTCATTGCATCATTATTGTGTGCTGTTGTGTGTGCATCCTATTGATTGCTTATATACTAGATATACAACGGTAGCGTCATAAATAGGATGATCCCTAACAAATACCAAAATTGTGTTCTCCCTCGTTGCACACCACCAAGAAAGTTCTACGTTATGAGGCAGGCCGTGATGATTGGGTGTCACACATCTCGTCGTTCGCATACAGTGGGTGTAAGCCATGTTGCACGCGCAGGGTCTTCGAGGTTTGATTGGCGAGCCTAGCATACTCAGAGGTATGGCCTCGGCACACAGGAAGATCGAAAGATCGAGCACGAGTCACAGAGTTGTTGTGATCGACATGTTATGTCCACCTTTGAAGCTGTGCTGCCGGCCGTGATGATCGGGGGTAGTGTGGTGGATGAGGGTCGTGTAATCGCCATTATTATTTTTAGGGATAATAATCTTGGTGTGGTGTGTTTTTGATAATGAGATTATAGAACTAAAACTCACCTATATATATTATAAACTTATCTTACCTCTTTTGCGATCACATCTGGAGACTGCGGAACTACACTTCGGTTGCTTCCTCAAGAGCTCGGATTCTACCTTGGAAGCCGACGGGTCCAACTTCATCAGCTGGTACATTGGTTTTAGAAACATTCTCCAAACACAACAAACATCCTATATGTGCTAGAACATTAGTTAGGAGTTATACCAAATGATTCTGATAGCAAGGAGCAAGATGATGAGTTCCGTAAGCATCATGATATTTTCATGGAAGTGAAGGTCGTCATGAGCGTATGCCTAGCACCAGAGTTGAAAGTTGTATTCAACACCTGGAGCCATATGTTGTGATTGATGCGATCAAAGGTCACTTCAAAGATGAATTGAGTCTTGAGAAGTTCAGACAGCTTAGAAAGTTCCGGACCATTCACATGGGGAGCATACCTGTCTGGAGACTCAGTTGAAGAAGTTGTGTGACATCTACTTCAGGCTTACGAATATCTACGATTTCTAGATAGCGAACTCCAGTGCAATAGATATTGCGCTTTACCTCCTAGCTATGAATAGCATGTGCGTGAATATGCTATAGAGACACGGTGAGCTTCTTCACGTTCGTGAACAAGTTCAAATCTCTAAAAGTTGATTCATCGAAGAAGAGTTCTTCGACGCTATGGGTATATTTGATATACGAAGATATAAATGTATTCTTCTCATACTTGATGAAAAGTGTTTGATAATTGTTCTGTTTGTGAAACAGTCCCTGATTATCACAAGTATGTGGCGAAGGGTGACGTGACAGTGCACGAGTGATGGCAAGTTCATGGCCAGTGGTGCTCACGCCCTCGAGATATCATATTAGTTATCATCAATAGTTTTTGATAAGACATTTTGTAATAGTGAGAATGTGATCTAGTTTGGTGTCTTGAATGTTACAAGACATAATTATTCATATAGAACACATCAGTTGTTTTATGTTATGAAACAAAGCAGTTGTTTCATGTTATGAGTAATTTTCATCACATATCAATTACATTATGCGTATGATATACATTTATAATAGCGGGAATGATAAAATTATGTGTCCAAAGAACAAACACCATCGAATTTAGTCATAAAGGCAATGAAAGAAGTAATGGATATTTTTTGGTCCATTTAAGTATTTCGAGTGCCAAAATTGATTAAGTTTGAAATGCAGTATTGAAGTTGCAATACTAGAGGAAATTGATTGAGAGTCATTTTTAATGATTAATCAATGGTGTTATTGCATGATCCGAATTCTTCCATGATTTTGGTAAATAGGAGTATTTGCCCGATAAATTATGGAGTCTGAGATTAATTTGATAATAGATCAAATGGGGTTTTTCAGTATAAAAAGATTAGTGAATATTGTGTTCACAAAATTCGATCAAAGGACAGTATTTTTGAATTATGATTTCAGCGCAAGAGACTTGTGGAAATTTGCTTCACAAAATTATAATGTCATATATAGTGATATGTGGGGAATTATAATCATGCTCTATTTTAAATAAAGTGTGGTCTGTCAGAATCAGTCTTAGAATCTCCTAATATGTTCGAAACATTATAGTCGATGTCCACTTTAGAAAATAGATATTTTTCTCAACAAGAATTCGTAGGATCGACAGTAGTGTCGACATGTATATGGTTATGCGATAATTCGGAATATACATGAGTGATTCTTTGTAGATTGCTCACATTGGATGAGAGTGTATTTCAAAACCAAATAGAAACAAAACTTAGTTTGTTGTCTATATAATTCCGATGAAAATATGATTTTTCGAATAATGATTTATGGATTGGAATTAGAAAGTTTGGAATAAAGTGTCAGACCTATGTTGGAAAGTGTTCCAAAGAGTATATGTCTGCTAATGAAAGTTTAGTGATTAAGAGTGAGGGAGACTAGAAAATTGTTTTCTGCTTGCAATCCTCTTCATAAAGATCATAATATTTTCATGAAAGAAACTTCTAAATAAAGTGATGTTATGTTTAATATTGCTGTCAGGTCACAGCATTGTATTAAGTATTTCAGATCTTGTTGATAGATCAAGGTGCACTTTATTAATACAAAGAAAGTTGAGAAAATATCGGAATACGAACAAAGGCCTTTCGAGCCTGGAAATCCAAAGTTGCATTTGAAAGGATTAAGAGAGTAATTGTTGCTGCAATTCTTATTAGAGGAATAAGATTGTTTAATCGTCATATAAGGTGTTATATGAGAAATGTGACTATAAGAAAGACGCGGTAGCATGTCTTGTCAAGAAATGTGTCTTGGACAAGATCAAATTTGTTGACTACATTTGTGTAGACATGTTTGAAGTCTGAGGGATTTGTATTAATGTAATACTGTAGTTTGTATTAAACTCGAATTGATAATAGATCAATGATTTTGGTTTGACCAAAATGTCGATTTAAGTGGGAGTCAATGTTAGTTCACTCAGGTGGAATATGTAGAGAGCATATTTTTGAGTGGGAGCTCAGGAACTCAAATATGTGGATGACACGTTTTTGAGTGGGAGCTCGTGTTATCAAATATGTGGAGACATAATTTGAGTGGGAGTCAAATTCATCTTGTGTGGTTAACACATTGTGAAACTGTACCAATAGAATAGGATGAAGTTGTGAAACTATTTTAAAGCTAGTGTCTATTTGGAAATAGAACGGGACTTTTAAATAGTTAGTCGAGTTGTTTTGGATTATATCTGAGGAGTCAGAATAGAATCAAAAGGATGGTCTTTTGGAATCCAATTAATCATTAGGAGTAATGATGCATGAAAGTAATGGTTGTATGACATGTGGGTCTATTATGTAATATTAGACATCATACAGAAACCGTATTATCTGCTCGATGAAATATAACCGATGTTCTTGGAATAAGAGCAGTTATGAAAGTAAAATTGTAATTTACTGGAAGAAGAAGTGCGTTAGTTAAGTGATTGACATTTGAATGTCAAGTTTTCTACATTGGTGTGAAAGTATGTAGATATCGCGAGTTTGTAATTGTTACAAGGGGCTCTGCATGGCTGAGTGTGTTTTTCAGGGCAGTTATCTGGTTAGTATAATCAGAGTAAGCGCTGGGAAACAGAAGTCTCACTTAGTTACGGTATTTGCATATATGTTGTTGGACAACATGGTGATATCAAGCTAGTTGATATCAGTGAATCGCAAAAGTTTGCACAAATCGTGTGTTGTGCAGATTGTCAGAGTAACACTCTTCCACAAGCAAGCATCATCGAATGATTCTTATTTGATAAGGGATTTTGATAAAGTAAAATGCAGCTGGTTTATTTGTACTCTAGTGCAAGTGGGAGACTGAAGGAGATATGCCCTAGAGGCAAATAAATAAGTAGTATTTATTGCATTATCTCATAAGTTTATAATAGGTTTGTGTATTATGCTATAACTGTATTAATCGGAATTATTAATACACGTGTGATACATAGACAACCAGGTCCCTAGCAAGCCTCTATATGAGCTAGTCCATTGGGCAACAGTTGATCGAGATTCCCGATCAAGGACAACGACGTCGGTTGACAATTGGGTCATCTTGTTAGTTGAATAAGGTGGTGGACATACGCAAAGTATTGCAATAAGATCGTATTACGATGTTTGTCATTTGCAATAGATAAGAGTATGATAGCTTATTCCTTAGACCGTGAGACCGTACTTATTAATGCTTCGTAGGGATGCTTTGAGAGCATCAAACGTTGTGTCTTATATAGCATGACAATAACGGTGTCCATCTTGGGAATTCCGAAAGAGCATCAAGACGTAAGGATCAAGAGCGGGATTTTGTTCATTCTTGTAATGGAAAGATACTCTGGGCCCACTCGGTGATATTGCATCTATATAGCTGCGCAGCTTATGACTAGGTCATGGAGATGTAATATCGCAGACGAGTTAATAACCTTCGTCGGTAACGAGATACAACAAAGGCATCGGTTTGTCTACGATCATATCTCGGACAAGGTAGTATCGCAGAGACAAAGGGAATGAATATCATATTTATGGTTCAACGACGATATTCGTGGAATGCACAGGGGTCGTCATATATTTCCAGGTATCCCTGACGAACATTGGTGAGCGGAGTGTCTCGACCATGTCTGGAGTGTTCTCGAACCGTAGCGTAACAAACATAAGGTCTTAGCGACGCTAGGAGATAGGTTCTGGAATATTATAGGAGTTTGTTGGAGAGAGAGAAATGATCCGGAAAGAGTTCCGGTGGTCCGGAAGGAGTTCCGAGGAGGTATGGAATGGTTCCGAGAATGTCCGAAAGTTGTTCGGGTGGTTCCGAAATAGTTTCGGAGTCATGGGATATTGAATTATATATAAATATATTAATTATGAATTAATGGGATTTTTATATTAATATAATATTAATTAAATAAAGGAAAAAGGGGGCTCCCACCTACATGGGCCCTAAGAGGGCCCAAGAGGGGGAGCCGCATCACCAAGGGGGGTGGGCCCCATTGGCTGGTTCGGCCAGCCCATGTGGGGGCCGAACCCCCCTCCCTCCTCCTTTGTTTAGTCCCACATGGGGGAGCCAAGGGGTTTGCACACCCCCTTCCCCCTTTATATAGCAAGGCATATTAATTGGATTAATTTATTGGAAAATACAATTAATTCCCGATTTCTCTCTCGATCTCGTGGTTCCCAAGTTGGAGCCGCACCGAGCTGAGGAAGGGGGGATCTCTCTCCACCCAAGCTATACCGCAGAGCGCCGTTGCTCTGCGTGATTCCAGATAAGATCTACCCCTGCGATTTCAGCTGGATCTGAATGACCGGGTGTTGTCGCTAAGCTCTGTATGTTTGTGAGTGCTCGGAGGCAACTCTTTTGAGGAGCTTGGGCGATGTCGTCTCGCCCCCTGCAGCCGCCGCGCCTCCCTCCCCTCTGCTGCCGGCGCACCAGCCCCGGTGCTGGCGCTCTGCCTTCTTCCGCCCGAGGCCCGTCGACGCAGATCATCATCGACACCCCAGCGTCATCGACTTCGACATCGCGGCAAGTTCTTCGCGACCTCGAGGTCGGCTACGTACGACTTCATCGTCAACGCTTGTGCGGGAGCGTAATCCCCGCTATCGGTCTACATGGAGGTAATGTAACCCGTTCCGCCACCGTTATCGCATGTACTAGATAGATAGATCCTGGCTAGTTAGGGTTTCGTTCGCTAGAAAAATTATTGTTTTCTGCACCGTAACCCCTTCACTTACAACACGTCCTCCTGTGCTAAAAGCGGACTCGGAAGGCACAGTTGGCGTTGGGCCTGCCAGAATTTCATGGGCCATTTTAGAGAGTACATGCTAATTTGAAACTTTTGTTTTCCACCATTCTAGAATATCCACCACCTCCTTTCGAGGGAGCAATTCCTCCTTCAAGTACCGATCTAGTTTATTGCTTGACTGTCTTCTTTTCGACCTCATGTATCGATCAAACTCTGCAAGTGGGCCAGGTCCATCCTCAACTCCATTATTGGAAGCAGTTTCCATCTGTGGCTCAATTGAAAGCTATTTACTATATTCATTGAAGAGCTTTTGCATTCTATTCTTCACCTTTTCCATCCAACTTCCTGCCTCCACTTCATTTCCGAAGTCGATCAGTAGGAATTCCAAGAGGTCATACTTGTATCTCGGATCAAAGATGACAGGAATGCAAGCAGAGATGTATGAGTCTTTCCAATACTAATTAAACTTCACTTGCATTTGCTTCAACATTCGTGAAATGGTGATGACTTGGGCTGACACCTCTTTATTCAGGATTTTCTTGTCATAACTTGCTGACGCCTACGCACGCTTCTATTATTGTAGACAGTGTTGGGCCTCCAAGAGCAGAGGTTTGTAGGACAGCAGCAAGTTTCACTTAAGTGGATCACCCAACGTATATCGAACTCAGGGAGGTAGAGGTCAAGGATATTCCTCTCAAGCAACCCTGCAATTAAGATATAAGAAGTCTCTTGTGTCCCCAACACACCCAATACACTTGTCAGATGTATAGGTGCACTAGCTATGCGAAGAGATAGTGAAATACAAGTAATTTGGATGATTATAAGTAGTAATTGCAATTTGTAATAAAAATGGCAGCAAGCAAACATGTAGCAGAACTTGTTGGAAACGGTGTTTGAATGCTTAGAAACAAGGCCTAGGGATCCTACTATCACCAGTGGGCATTCTCAACAATGACATCAAAGTTAAATAAATAAACATTACTCTCAAACACTCTCATGTTGGATAACAAACACCATTCATTGTGTAGGGCTACAAGACCACCCTCAAAGTCAGAGTAAACTAACACCAACAACTTCATAAAGGATCACACACGTTGCACACACTGTCACCATTACACACATGAATAACCCCGGAGTTCATATTAAAATAACCTCTAGAGTGCATAATAGATAAAGAGTAGCATCACATATTCAACTAGATTACAAAGCTCATGATCACATACAAGATCACATCATGGGAGAGAGAGATAAACCACATGGCTACCGTAGATCCCGCAGCCCCGTGGGAGAACTACTCACTCCTCATCATAGGAGTCAGCAACGACGGTGGAGATGGCGGTGGAGTCGATGGAGATGGCTCCGGGGGCAATTCCCCGTCCCGGTAGGGTGCCGGAAGAGAGACTGTTGTCCTCCGAATCTTGTCGGCGATGGCGGCGGCGTTCGGGACCCGTGGAGGAAAAATCATCTAACGGGAAGCGTTTTTAGGCCAGAGGGATATTTATAGGCGAAAAACCTAAGTCGGTGGCCGCCCGAGGGCGCCTCATCACCTCCTGACGCGACCAGGATGGGCCCCGCGCCAGCAGGTGGTAAGAGCCCCTCGCGGCCCTTCTTCATCCCGTCTTCGGTTCTTCGCGACGCAAAGATTCCAAAAATATTTCCTGGTTGATTTATTTCCAATTTGGCGGATATTTGTTTAAGTACTTTTCTGAAACGAAAAACAGCAGAAAACAGGGAACTGGCACTGTGGCATCTTGTTAATAGGTTAGTCCCAGAAAATTCATAAAACTATATAAAATGCATATAAAACATGTAATAACATGATATAACATAGCATGGACCATAAGAAATTATGAGTACGTTGGAGACGTATCAACATCCCAAGGTTAGTTCTACTCGTCCCGAGTAGGCAAGAACGATAAAAGAAGAATAATTTCTGAAGTGACATGCTTAAACAAAATCTTGATCATGTAACAATGTAAGGCATATAAACTGAGATCAAATGAATAATAGTTGTAGTTTATATTGATATCAAACGAGTAGTGAATAAACAAGTAGGTGAAGCAAGCAAAGCTTTCAATGATATAGTACTAGATAGCAATCAACTGTGCAAAGTAGATATTAAAGATGATTTAAGCTTCAAGCACAACAATATAATCATCTAATGCTTCCAACAAACATGAAAACTTTATGAAAGGATCAAGTCAAGTAATAGCAATATGCACATAGAAGATCAATATATTATCTGTTCAAAAGAAACAAGCAAGCGTTCAACATTGGTTCCTGGCACCAGGATGTTATGGCTAAGAGAATTTAACGGAGGTTTGGAAGGCCAACGGAAGAAAGGCTCACAAAGCTATAAATGATCATTAGACAAGAGAAAGTCATAAAATCGAAGCTATGCAAGGAGTAGTGACTGTGATACAACGGATGCACAATGAGCTATAAGTATATGAAAGCTCTCCAATGGAACTAGTGGGGGTGCATCCAACTTGCTTGCTCACGAAGACCTAGAGCACTTTTGAGGAGGCTCATCACTGGAATATACAAGACAATTTCTATAGTGTAAAGTTCCCCACATAGTTATGCAACTAAGATATGAAAACTCTCTCATATGGAGTAAAGCTGCTAAACATGAGCACAAATGATGATCACAAATGATATGGTGCTATAACATGAGCACAAGTGATGACTATAGATGATATGGTGCTGTAACATAAGTACAAGTGTGTGA
Organism: Poa annua; assembly: GCA_026929855.1. Classification (NCBI taxonomy): domain Eukaryota; kingdom Viridiplantae; phylum Streptophyta; class Magnoliopsida; order Poales; family Poaceae; genus Poa; species Poa annua. The sequence goes on along the minus strand of CM049428.1, from coordinate 25,343,471 downwards.
TATAGAATAGTAATGCTGCCCCCTTTTTCTGTTTCTCTTTTCGATGGCCTCCATGGCTCTTTTCACTTTTAGGGGCAAGCATCCTAATATGATATATGATATATGACAACACACTAATGATGATAAAACAACATACTGATGATATAAGTAACTAATATGAATGTGCCATAAGAATACATATGACAATGGTGCCTCTGTCAGTGTAGCAGGTTATGCAGTGCTCTAGCGTAACATGGGTAAAACACAACATCAAATTTATAGAAACATGCAAAGCAATAAATAAGTAATGAATGACAACAAGTCATGTAATGTAAAATGTATGTTGCATGGCAATATATCTCGAAACAGCTATGAAAGTGTTGTAGTAGGTAGGTATGGTGGATGTTTTGAGGCAGATATTTGACTTATGTGTAGGAGAACATGATGAAGATCTCCCATGAGTTTGGATGTAACCACGAAAAATGCACCAACTCTCAATGTGAGAAAGAGCATTGCAAAGTACCGAAGAGGCTAGCAATATGGTGGTGGAAGTGCCATAAAAACCACAGTTTTAGAACTCACAAGTAAAAAGATTCCAAATAAAAATATGAGCATAAAAGGCATAATGAAAATTACTCCTAGGGGTGTTGTGGAAAATGGACAAGTCACTGTTGGGGACCCGACCGTAGCGCATAACATAAAGTCATTACGGTTGCTTTAGGCAAATAGAAGTCATATACCATTATGCAATAAACTGGAAATTTAAGTGTGGCACAACTTCAAGTTTTTCTAGACCAACCATTAATAATTCTAATTAACTAGACCATCATGTTTACCATTAAGCAAATTAATATCTCAAAACAACATCAATGATTCAAGTGACACAATTTAATCATCTACAAGGTTATGTATCATTTAGTTATACCATCTACCACATTTAGCATTTTTTGTTCTCAACCAAACAACAATCAACTTATTTAAAAGATAGACTCTCCAAGTAATTAAACAATGAGATATGCGAGTATAATATAACAAAGCTAACAGCTCTAGTTCGAGATGCATAAAAAACAAGAGATAGAAAGCAAACAATAACATGAAAAGAATACTCAACGAATATAAGTGAATAATATGAGTATTCATAAGAAAAACCGGAGCGTGTCTCTCTCCCACACAAAAGAATGCTAAGATCCAATTTATTCAGATAATGAAAATAAAAAAAATAAAAACAAACAAACGCTTCAAGAAAAGCACATAAGATGTGACGGAATTAAAATACAGTTCCACTAGAAAGGACCTGATAGTTTGTCGATGAAGAAGGGGATGCCTTGGGCATCCCCAAGTTTTGACGCTTGAGTCTTCTTGAAATATATTGGGGGTGAACCACCGGGGCATCAACAAGATTTGGCTTTACTATCCTCTTGATCACATCATATCATCCTTCTCTTTTGATCCTTGAAAACTTACTCCACACCAAACTTAGAGTAAACTTCATTAGAGGGTTAGTGCATGAAAAATTATGATATTTTGTAGGAACACAATTTCTACCAATGATACTGGACATTATCTACAACCACTGATACATCATAGGATAAAAATATCCAATCAAAATAGCAAAAGAAGCATTGCAAAATAAATGGCAGAATCTGTCAAAAACAGAATAGTCCGTAAAGACGATTTTTTTCGAGGCAGTTAACTTGCTCAGGTCAGAAAACTCAAAACTAATGAAAGTTACGTATACATCGTTGGATTATGCACAAAAAGGGGAAGATTCTTATGGCGTTCCAGTGAAGATTTAGGAATTTAACGGTGAACAGCAGAAATCTGTTTATGCGCAGGAATTGAAATTTAGCATCAACTTTCAACTAGAGGCTTAACTTGACACAACATTGCAATAAAATAAGGATAAAAAGGAATTTCTACAGAGGTAGGACAAGTCCTTGAGGCACCAAAATAAAATAACAGGAAATAAAACAATGGGCATAGTGCTTTATAGCCATTGAGATGGGCATAGTGATTTTTATGATGCTCTCATAAAAATGAGAGTTGAAAGACAAAAGAGAGCATCAAGAGGCCAATATCAAACACATTTAAGTCTAACCGTCTTTCTATGAAAAATAATGTTGTAAGGAAACAAGTCATGAAAGCACAAAACAACAAACATAGGAGAGCAAAACAAGTGCAACTTTAAAATTTTCAACATAAAGAGGGGAAACTTAATATTGTTGAGATACATAAAAACATGTTTCAACTTTCAGTAGTAAAAATAAATTCAACCATATAACCACACAAATTATTCAACTTAGATAACATAGGCACAGAAAGAGGATCGTTAAATTTATTTTGGAATTCATTAGCATGCTTCTCTCTTTCAAAATAGTTACTAAAATCAATATAAAGTTTAAGATCATGGTTGCAACAAAGATTTGGAACTATAGACAATTGCAAACCACAATATTTGTCAACATAAGCAAACTTCTCCTCCATGGTGTAATTAGGAGAATTTAAGAACAAAGTAGCATGAGTAAGAGTACCATCACAAGAAGCAATTATATCATTTTTATCGTCAACTTTTAAACATAGAGGATTATCAATAGGCATAGGACCATCATCTAAAGCATTATCATATAGCATATTTAAGCAATACTCATCATTATCATCAATAAGTTCACTTGTAGCATCAAGAATAAAATTAACAATATAACTATCACATAAAATATTCTTATCATGAGCCACACATATGAAATAATTATTACTCTCCACATAACCATAGTCATTCTTATTAATTGTAGTGGGAGCGATTTCAACAATATAGCTATCATTATTATTTTCATCACCACAATCATCAAATATATAAGGCATATTGTAATCAACATAAAATATATCCTCAACAGTAGGTGGACCAAAAATATCACAATGATTATAATTATCATATATTGGAGGCAAGGTGTCATCAAAGAAAATTTTCTCCTCCGTGCTTGGGGGACTAAAAATATCATGCTCATCAAAACCAACTTCCCCAAGATTAGACTTTTCCATAGCCTTAGCAATAACAGTGTTCAAAGAATTCATACTAATAACATTGCTGCTAGCATGCAAATAAAGTTCCATAGGTTTTTTAATTTTCTCTTCAAACACTTCATGTCCTAGCTCAAGATAAATACTATAAAGCTCTCTAATATTTTTATTGTTTTCCATTTTAGCCTAACTAGTGAAAAAAAAAGAAACAAAAAAGTAATAACTGCAGAATCTAAAGGAGATACCTTCCAGTGCTCACCTCCCCGGCAACGATGCCAGAAAATAGCTTCGTTGGCGGGATGTGAGTGCCTCTTACCTTACCTCCCCGGCAACGGCGCCAGAAACATAGCTTGATGTCTACGCACGATTCTATTCTTGTAGACAGTGTTGGGCCTCCAAGAGCAGAGGTTTGTAGGACAGCAGCAAGTTTCCCTTAAGTGGATCACCCAAGGTATATCGAACTCAGGGAGGTAGAGGTCAAGGATATTCCTCTCAAGCAACCCTGCAATTAAGATACGAGAAGTCTCTTGTGTCCCCAACACACACAATACACTTGTCAGATGTATAGGTGCACTAGCTATGCGAAGAGGTAGTGAAATACAAGTAATATGGATGATTATAAGTAGTAATTGCAATCTGTAATAAAAATGGCAGCAAGCAAACATGTAGCAGAATTTGTTGGAAACGGTGTTTTAATGGTTAGAAACAAGGCCTAGGGATCCTACTATCACCAGTGGACATTCTCAACAATGACATCAAAGTTAAATAAATAAACACTACTCTCAAACACTCTCATGTTGGATAACAAACACCATTCGTTGTGTAGGGCTACAAGACCACCCTCAAAGTCAGAGTAAACTAACACCAACAACTTCATAAAGGAATCACCCACGGTGCACACACTGTCACCATTACACACGTGAATAACCCAAGTGTTCATATTAAAGTAACCTCTAGAGTGCATAATAGATAAAGAGTAGCACGACATATTCAACTAGATTACAAAGCTCATGATCACATACAAGATCACATCATGGGAGAGAGAGAGAGAGATAAACCACATGGCTACCGTAGATTCCGCAGCCCCGGGGGAGAACTACTCACTATTCATCATAGGAGTCAGAAACGGCGACGGAGATGGCGGTGGAGTCGATGGAGATGGCTCCGGGGGCAATTCCCCGTCCCGGCAGGGTGCTAAAACAGAGACTTCTGTCCCCCGAATCTTGTCGGCGATGGCGGCGGCGTTCGGGACCCGTGGAGGAAAAACCGTCTAACGTGAAGCGTTTTTAGGTCAGAGGGATATTTATCGGTGAAAACCCTAGGTCGGTGGCCGCCCGAGGGCGCCTAATCACCTCCTGGCGCGGCCAGGATGGGGCCTGCGCTAGCAGGTTGTGAGGGCCCCTCGCGGCCCTTCTTCGTCTCGTTTTCGGTTCTTCGCGACGCAAATATTCATAAAATATTTTATGGTTGATTTATTTCCAATTTGGCGGATATTTCTTTAAGTACTTTTCTGAAACCAAAAACAACAGAAAATAGGGAACTGACACTGTGGCATCTTGTTAATAGGTTAGTCCCAGAAAATGCATAAAACTATATAAAATGCATATAAAACATGATATAACATATCATGAAACATAAGAAATTATGGATACGTTGGAATCATATCACTTGCTTCTTCCTTATTTAACATCTTCTTCATGATCCAAAGTTGATGGAAGGAAAGATGACATGTTGGATAATGTGAACCGGATAGAATTGTTGTTGCGGTGTAGAAAACGTTCAACAACTTGCATAGATCCTCAACCATTTTCCATTCAGCTGGTGGAGGAGCATATGTGAAGTCCTTGTCAAGACACTTCTAAGCGGCAAGGCAGCCTCAAGCATGCGATAAGTTGAGTTCCAACGAGTAGTTACATCAGCACACAACGATCTGTATCTTGAACACAATCCTACTCGTACAACTGTCTCCTGAAATTTCTCAAGTCTTGCTTGTGAACTTTTGACATATTTGACACTCTCTCGGATGTTATTGACAACATTTTTTATCTCTCGTAATCCTTCTTGAACAATTATATTGACAACATGTGCTGCACAACGGAAATGAAGCAATTTCCCTTTTGCAAGGAGAAAACCTTTATCTTTCAGATTGTCTCTCAACGGGTGAACCATGGCAGTGTTGACTGAAGCATTGTCCAAAGTAAAACTAAAAAGCTTATCCTCTAGGTTCCATTCCTGAATGCTTTCTAGTATTACATTGAACATGTTCAACTTATTGTGAGGCGTTTCCATCGTACTAAATGCTATAATCCTCTTGTGGAGCACCCAATCAGGAGATATGAAATGGCATGTTAGGCAAAGATACCCTAGCTTTTGATTAGAAGTCCACATATCTCCCGTGAGAGATACCCGAGAGTCACACTCTTTGAAGTATTCTTTCATTTCAGCTCTATGTTTTTTGAAAGCAGTGACACAATCATCTTTAATTGTTGTCCTACTGATTTTTTCAAACCATGAATTTAAAGATGCAGTGAATTCTCTAAAGGGCACATACTCCACAAATGTAAACGGCGGTTCATTGACAACTATGAGTTTTACCAGCTTTCTTCTTGCTAGTTTAAGATCAAATTTCCAGTTCGGATCAATACCTTTGGGCTGACCCATTTTATCTACCATTTCTTTCATCGCCTTCTTTGATTCGCATATCTTTAAATGCCGACCAATATGGCTGCTGCCTGAACCTCTCGAAGCTGGAAAGACTTCCCGACAATGAATGCAACGACCTTGCACAAGTATTGTTCCTTGATAAATTGGCTCAACCTCCTTCCATATGCGTGACGTTAGCTTGCGGGGTCAGCGTGCCCGACCTACGTACATGGAAAAGAAGTTTAGTTAGCTCTGCCAAGAGTAAGAAGTAGATGAATAAACAAAAATACATGGTGGCAGATCCGATCTTACCATGGGAACTTCTAGCAGGAGATAGATCATCAAGTGAGGGAGATATTGGAGGCTGTTGTGGAGGTGAATCATGTGAATTTTGTGCAGGCTGGTGAGGTGAACCCGCCATTTTTGCCTTTTTTCTGAACCAGACCTCGACGTCATGGAGCCCCTCTTTTGTGATGTTGTCCTCATGATCATTTTAACTCCCGGCGATGTTGTGACTCGTGGACTTGGAATTGCCCCCTGAAAATTTAGGCAATGAAGTATTTCAGTCAAAGCACTACTTGCATAGGCATTTTAAATCTATCAAGAGGATGAATGCGGCTTATAGTGTTTGAGGATGAATACACAGTACTACAGTACCATAGGTTCTGAGCATATGAGAAATCTGGGTGACTTTATCATAAGAAAAAGTTCCTTTCTGATATAGATGCGATGGGTCCGGTCTGGCCCAGAGGCCCGCTAGACCGGACCTGGTTTTTGTTACCATTAGGGTAACGGGCCTACCCACAAAATTTTAGGTCCAACCTGGTTCTATCCTGTTCGAACCTAGGGTCGACCCGCACCTCTGGCGAAATAGAAGACGGCCGCCGCTACGCGCCTGCTCGATGCAATCCCAGGCACCTGGCCGGCACCGGAATCGGTTCGCCGGGGGGGAGCACGCTGCCGCCCCCCTAGAGGATCTTCCTTTTTCGACCGTCTCCAAGTCGCGGGCAGCGACCTCCCCAGGCGGCTCAGCGCGCACGCGCCGACGACGGCGAACGACTCCTCCATGCGCAACTCCGTGATGGTTCTCGTCGCAACGGCGAGGCTCGTGATGTCTCCGGTGCGGCGCCCTCTTATACAGAGATCGTTGCACCACGCCCTTTGCATGAACCAAGCTCGCCCGCTCACGTACATGCCGGGCGCCGCGCCGGGATCAGCATACAAAGACGGTTGTAGCGACTTATTAGTCAGGCGCGTCGATCTATCAAGCGGCCGGAGACGGCTTTGGTGCTAATGTTGCAGGCTATTCGCGGGGTGTGCGGCGTGGCGTGGACGTCGCACGTCGCCGGTGCGAGCCTACCGAGCTAACTCTACTACTCTAGCAGTCAAGCTCTCACCCAAGCGGAAGCTCGTCGTGTGCCTGCCGAGAAACCCCTCCGCCTGTACCATCCAGTTTGGGGGCATCGTCACATCAACCAAGAAACCGGCCAGCTCCGGCGGCGTTCGACCGTACGACCTCGTGAGTGCCGCTGCCGCGCGTCCAGGCCGTCGCGCCGTTGGTGCTGCGCTTCGCCAACAACGCGCACGGGTTCGTGCCGGTCGGTAACTGGTGATGGCGCGCGGCGGCGGGAACTGGACGGTGTTCATGTCCAACTTGCTGGAGCAAGTGGCGGGGAGCACGGCATGACTGACGTTCGTCAACGGCGGGTGGGCGACGCCCAGCGCGGTGGCCCTCGGCCAGTTCCAGACTTAGTTTCTGAATGTTAGCCAACTGCGCTCGTAGCCTGGTACAGTACTACAGTAAAGAGGGGCGACCCCCGGATTACCCTTGAATCTGTAATGGGAGGTGCGGGCCTAACCTAAACCTGCTAATTTTTGTACAGGTTCGTTTGTCCAATAACAGGTCCGGACCGGATCGGACCTATCACATCTTGACTTTCTGAACATATAAGTAGCTCTCCCGTTTATGATCCTGCGATGTATGATACATATAAGAAATCTGGGCGATTTTATCATATGAAAAATCCAAGAAAATGTCCCCGTCATAATATGCATCGTCTATGTTAGCCGTACTGCTAATCAGGCGGCCCATTTGTGCTAGATCAGAGGCTCTTTCTTGAAAGGATGTAAGGATGCCAAGGAACTGGAGTAGGATAAAGCTGTATCTCTTCACACGTTACACCTGCACTACCATCTTGTGTATACATAGGCCTGCAGGCTGCAACTACTAGATACGAGCAAGACCGTGGTGCAAGGTAAAAAAGGCAACGATCGATCGATCGATGGAGATTATGACGAGGACATTTGGCAGCCCCTGAAGAGTCTCTGCCCGACTCGTCTGTGCCCATGTATGCTTGGCTCTCCTCCACCTCGTCTGCTGCTCCCCACACGGCGCACCTCTGCTCCAGAAAACGGATCCGCCGCGGAGAACACCAGAAAACGCAACAAGCAGCAGAAGGAGATCGGGAATCCTCACACGCACGCAGACGTTTCTTGGAGTTTCATACCTTATGCTTATGCTGTCGTTTCTTGAAGCTTGGGGCTGCATCGGATCTCTCCTTCTCGATTTTGATAGCAACTAGCTGTTTCACCAGGGCATCGTCGATCTCCCCTCGAGTTTGATCACCGTACGACAGCGCTGTCTACTTCCATACCTCGGTAGACACCGTACGACAGCGCTGTCTACTTCCATACCTCGGTAGACCCCTCCATGGATTCGTCGTCGGCGTCTTCATTCTCACCTCCGCCATGGGCTCGATCTAGGGACGGATCTGAGGGATGGGAGGACGAGCGGATGGTGGGGGGAGACCTCCATCCCCCTGATCATGGGGAGGCGACAACGGTCCGGCCTTGGGGAAGGTGGCCGGAGGCGGCGGCGATTCGGCCATGGCTGCCATGGGGTGTAAGGTGGCTGGAGGTGGAGGGATACAATGTGGGGAAGGGGAACATAGACCTCGGCGTGGGCTAGATGTGGGTAACGTGGTACTCCCCACAAAGCCCACAGGATTTTTTCTTCTTACCACGGGGGTCCGCATACGTTATTTAGTGGGCTTGGGTAGTTGGCTCCGTGGGCAACCCACTCCCACCTGCACCCTAAGGCGAGCGCTCTGCCGTTTCCGGCGACCATTTGCGTGCGGCGCTGCCACGCCTCGGTCACCTGCCTCTTTGCGCGTGTCACGCGCGTAGCCGCACGTCCCCTTGCTTCGACAATCGCCGAATTCGTGCTCGGCAGGGAGCTCTGCTCCACTGATGACGTCATCCGACGTCATCACGCCTTTTTTTCTGAAATAATTAAATTGTTTCTGTAACTATTAAAATTATGACAGGTGGGTCCCTGATGTCAGGAATTTAATCATTTCCAAAATGTTTTCTGTAATTGTTAAAAATCATACATGTGGGTCCAATTTATTTAATTACTTTCATAAATGTTTTAAATTAAAATAGATTGTTTACATTATGAAAAATTCATAACTAATTCATCTTAATTTAGAAAAATATGATTAATATATCAAAATTTGCAGAAAACTAAGATCTATTTAATCATTTCCAAATCATGCATATTTAAACATATTTGAACCATATTTATAATAGAATAACAAATTACATCATTTTTTAAATATGGAGTTTGACGAATGACACCTGTCGGGCATTCGCACTCCATTTAAAATGTCCTTCCATGTGTAGGATTTACATTTCAATCCTTTCACTTGTCATGCACATTTTGTGCGCATTGCATCGATGCCACGATTGAATGTTGTTTCCTGTTTCTTTTCCGATGTTTCGTTTTTCGCGGTAGAATGCGAATCCAAAGTGAAGATTGGCAATAATGAAGACCAGTGTTGGATCATCGACGACATACTCAAACAGGAATCTTTGAAGAGTTATTCCTGGTTATCTCTATCAAGTGAAACCGAAGATTTCCAATTGCTATATATCTTGTTATCGAAGAGCTAGGCAAGCATAACCTCTTATCTGCACATATAAGATTTCAAAGTATTTGATTCTTGTGTTATGCATACGGTTCAAAGATATTTTTGGTCGAGGTATAGAGGGTTACTTGTGATGCATCACAGCTTAGACATGCTTAGTTGTTCCTTTCTCCATCCAGTTGAGAAGATTGAGGTGGACTGAGAATACATGATTCACTTATTGCTAAAGACTTGGACGGGAGGCCACAATGGGATTGTGGTGGGTTGCCTCGTTCTTGTCGATACTAGGAGCTGAGTGTTGGGTTCGGAACCAAGACTATTGGTGAATCCACACTGGAATAATGGGAGCCCTCAACCCCAACTTGTCATAGCCTACTACGTGAAGCCACTAGTTCGAGTTTTCCATTTGCATGTGTGGTAAAATAAGTTGAGGAAATTAGGGCTCGGGTCAGGAGAGTGTGACGCTCTGATCTTGACCCTGGCAACCCGCACTATGGAACGCTGCGCGTTGGTGGTCTGACCTACTGTTGTGGCTCATGGACATAGGCAAAGCTTGGGAAAGGTCGTGGCCAACCCTTCTGCCGGCATTCCCCGGAAGAGTGCTAAAAGTACTGGCGCAAGGATTGGTTGGCGTGTGTGGACAGTTACACCCCCTTACGATGGGTGTGTTATTGGGAGACCCCAAGAGGAAGGTATGTAGTAGTGCAGCAGCAAATTTCCCTCAGTATGAAACCAAGGTTATCGAACCAGTAGGAGATACATAATTCCCTCGAGGTATCAACGGCGCCAGAAAAGAGCTTGACGTAGTTGACGTGGAATCTGCACACAACACAATCAAAGTATTTTGCCCCAACTCAACGGTGAGGGTGTCAATCCCATCGACTTGCTGTAACAAAAGGATTAAATGTATGTGTGGAAAGAAAAGTGATGTTTGCATAAAGTAACAGGTTTGCAGTTGTGGCTTTATCAGATTAATGAGAAGGACCGGGGTCCACAGTTCACTAGTGGTGTCTCTCCATAAATAATAACATTTATCCATGCGTGGTAAACAAATTACAACTAGGCAATTTACAGAATAATGATGAGCAACCCAATGCATATACTAATGATATGGTGTCTAGTGTGAGATTCATTCGGGCATTACAACAATATAACCGCATTTATGACTAATAATCCACCTTCTGGTTAGCGTCCGCACCCCTTTCAGTATTAAGTTGCATGCAACAGATTATCGCCTTAAGTATTGTGTGTAAAGTAAGTAAGTAACATCATCTTTAGATAAAGTACTACTTTTTTATCCCTAGTAGCAACAGTACATCTACAACCTTAGAGCTTTATGTCACTGCCCGGGATTACATAGAGACATCAACCTACTATCGAGCATAAATACCCCCTCTTGGAGTTACGAGCATCTACTTGGCCAAAGCACACACAACTAACGGAGAGCATGCAAGATCATTAAATAGCACACACATGATATATTATAAAGTAATAACTTTAGTACTCAATATTTATCAGATCCCAGCAAACACAACATGGAGAATTACATAAAGATGATCTTGATCATGATACACAGCTCACAAGATCTAAACATGATAGCACAAGAGGAGAAGACAACCATCTTGCTACTGTAATGGACCCGTAGTACAAGGTAACTACTCACGTATCAGTCCAGAGGCGGTCATGGCGAAGTAGAAGCCTCCGGGGATGATTCCCCCTCCCGGCAGGGTGCCGAGGAGCAGTTCTGATCTCTCCCGAAGTGGTGGTGACGACGGCGGCGGCTCGGGACCCGTGGAGGAAAAAGTATTCAACTGGGCTCTGTTTTTAGGACAGGGGGTTCATATGGGCGAAAGACCTAGGCCGGTGGGCGCCCGAGGGGGCCTCCTCACCTCCTGGCGCGGCTTGTAGTGGGGCCGCGCCACCAGGCGATGAGGCCGCCTCGCGGCCCCTCTTCGTCTTTTCTTCGGTTTTCCTGGACGCAAATATTCCAAAAATAATTCCTGGTTGACTCATTTCCAATTTTGCGGATATTTCCTTAAGAGCTTTTCTGAAACAAAAAACAGCAGAAACCAGTGAACTGGCACTGTGGCATCTTGTTAATAGGTTAGTCCCAGAAAATGCATAAAACTATATAAAATGCATATAAAACATGTAATAATATGATATAACATAGCATGGAACATAAGAAATTATGGATACGTTGGAGACGTATCAACATCTCCAAGCTTAGTTCTACTCGTCCCGAATAGGCAAGAACGATAAAAGAAGAATAATTTCTAAAGTGACATGATTAAACACAATCTTGATCATGTAATAATGTAAGGCATGTAAACTGAGATCAAGTGAATTAGGGCTGTAGTTTATGAAGGGAATATGCCCTAGAGGCACTTAATAAACATAGTATATTGGCAATATCCCAATTGTTCATTATATGTTTTATACCATGCTATAACTATATTAAGCGAAAACATTAATACAGGTGTGGTAGATAAACAACCAGATCCCTAGTAGCCTCTACTAAGACTAGTTTCGTTGCACGATTGATGATCAAGGTTTTCCGATCATAGGGCATGGCGCCGGTCGGCAATGGAAGTCATATCGTTAGGTGTAACGATGTGATGGACATACCCAGTATTTATAGGACATAGTCATTACGCCTTAAGACCGTGAGATCAACTCTTATTGTTATCCCTGGAAGATACTTTGATCGCACCAAACGCATTATCTTATATAGTGTGACAATAACGGTGATACTTTTGGGTATCGGAAGGGGGTAGTTGAGACGAGGGGTCAACAGCGGGATTTGTCAGTCCGCATAGCCGGATAGATACTCTAGGGCCCACTCGGTGAGATTATGTCAAATGAGTTTACAAACATGTGACTAGGTCACCAGCTGACATAATATCATAGACGAGTAGAAGATAGCGATGTCGGTAACGAGATCATGCTAGGTATGGAGATATCTGAGAATGATGCTCGGACGTGCTAAGTATCGCCATGACAAAGGGTTTAAGACTAGACGTCCAGGTTTGATAGATGAAAGTCATTCGTTATATCACAGGGATTAATTCATGGGGTCCAGGCCTACGAGTTAGTCATTGATCATAGAGGAGTCTTGATCATACCTGTTATTATATCGAACCGCTAGGGTAACACACTTAAGGGGTTTCGACAAGACAACCGGAAAGGAAAGAGATCACCGGGAACGTCCCGGGAATGGTCCGATGGAGATCGGGCAGCGACGAAATAGTTTTCGGAGCTAGAATAAATTATATATAATATGTTTAATATTAATTAATGTAATTAATGATTAAATATGATTTTATATATTTATTTTCGAATTTTTAAAGGCTGGTTTCCCGAAATGGGCCTTCTGGTGGAAAGAAGGCCCATGAGGGGGGGTTGGATTGAGGGAGGGCCGGCCTAGGTGGGCCAAATGAGGCCCACCTAGGGTCGGCGCACCATCCTTGGCCGAACCAGGCTGTGGGATAGTCCCACATTGCCTTGCTGGCAAGGTTGGCTCCCCCCACCCCGGGGGCCTATATAAGAAGGGGCACCCCTGGCCTTTTAATTCACCAATTAATTCTCTTATTTCTCCTCGATCTCGTGATTCTCTTTGTCGGAGTTGCGCCGAGGAGGATGAGGGGATCTCTTCCACCATAGCCCGCTACCGCGCTGCTGGTTTTCCGGTCCAAGTCTTCCGCTGCTCGTCCTGGACTGGAGCTTCGGAGGCCGTCGTCTCCACCGTATGTGTGTAACGCCCTGCGAGGTGCTGCGCTAGCGGTACTCGGAGGCCTACTTCCTCCACCCGACCTCGGGGTCATCTTCGACGTCTTCGTCGCGCCGAGTTCTTCGCGACCTAGAGGTCGGCTACGTCGTCTTCGTCGTCAACGCTTGTGCGGGAGCGTAATCCCCGCTATTCGGTCTACGAGGGTATGTATTCCGATCTCCGCCGTACTACTATATCTGCATAGTGTAGATCTTGGCTAGTTTAAGGATATCGTTGCTAGGAATTTTTTTTTCTACACACGATCCCCTTCAGTTTATATTGATATAAAGCGAGTAATGAATAAACAAGTATGTGAAGCAAGCAAAGCTTTCAATGATATAGTACTATATATCAATCAACTGTGCAAAGTAGATATTAAAGACTATTTAAGTTTCAAGCACAATAATATAATCATCCAGTGGTTCCAACAAATATGACAAGTTAATGAAAGGATCAAGTCAAGTAATAGTGCACGTAGAAGATCAATATATTATTTGTTCAAAAGAAACAAGCAAGCGTTCAACATTGGTTCCTCGCACCAGGATGTTATGGCTAAGAGAATGTTAACAGAGGTTTAGAGGTTTGGAAGGCCAACGGAAGAAAGACTCACAAAGCTGTAGATGATCATTAGACAAGAGAAAGTCGTACAATTGAAGCTATGCAAGGAGTAGTGATTGCCATACAACGAATGCAGATGATCTATAAGTATATGAAAGCTCTCCAATGGAACTAGTGGGGGTGCATCCAACTTGCTTGCTCAAGAAGACCTAGAGCACTTTTAAGGAGGCTCATCATTGGAATATACAAGCCAAGTTCTATAGTTTAAAGTTTCCCACATAGTTATGCAACTAAGACGTGAAAACTCTCTCATATGGAGTAAAGGTGCTACACATGAGCACAAATGATGATCATAAATGATATGGTGCTATAACATGAGCACAAGTGATGACTATAAATGATAGGGTGCTATAACATGAGCAAAAGTGTGTGATAAAACTGCCCCCTTTTTTATTTCTTTCTTTTTCTATATTTTTTTCTTTTTTACGTTTCTCTTTTCGATGGCCTCCATGGCTCTTTTCACTTTTAGGGGAAAGCATCCTAATATGATATATAATATATGACAACACACTAATGATGATAAAATAACATACTGATGATACAAGTAACTAATATGAATGTGCCATAAGAATACATATGACAACAGTGTCTCTGCCAGTGTAGCAGACTATGCAGTGCTCTAGCGTAATATGGGTAAAACCACACATCAGCGTTATAGAAACATGGAAAGAAATAAACAAGTAATGAATGACAACAAGTCATGTAATGTACGATGGATGTTGCGTGACAATATATCTCAGAACAGCTATGAAAATGATGTAATAGATAGGTATGGTGGATGTTTTGAGGAAGATATTTGGCTTATGTGTAGAAGAACAAGATGAAGATCTCCCACGAGTTAGGATGTACCCGCGAAAAATGCACCAACTCTCAATATGAGAAAGGGCAATGCAAAGTATTGAAGAGGCTAGCAATATGATGGTGGAAGTGCCAAGAAAACCGCAGTTTTAGAACTCACAAGTAAAAAGGTTCCAAATAAAAAATATGATCATACAATGCATAATGAAAATTACTCCTAGGGGTGTTGTGGTATATGAACAAGTAAGTGTTGGGGACCCGACCGTAGCGCATAACATAAAGTTAATACAGTTGCTTAGGCAAATAGAAGTCATATACCATTATGCAATCAACTGGAAATTTAAGTGTGGCACAGTTTTCAAGTTTCTCTAGACCAACCATTTAATCATTCCACTTTACTAGACCATCATGTTTATCATTAAGCAAATTAATATCTCAAAACAACATCAATGATTCAAGTGACACAATTTAATGATCTACAAGATTAATGTATCATTTAATTATACCATCTACCATATTAGCATTTTCTGTTCTCAACCAAACACCAGTCAATTTATTTAAAAGATAAACTCTCCAAATAATTAAACAATGAGATATGAGAGTATAACATAACAAAGCTAACAACTCTAACAACAGATGCATGAAAAACAAGAGCTGGAGAGCAAACGATAACAAAAGACGAATACACAACGAATATAAGTGAAGAATATGAGTATTCATATGAAAAAGCGGAGCGTGTCTCTCTCCCACACAAAAGAATGCTAGGATTCATTTTCTTCAGAGAATGAAAATAACAATAACAAAAACAAACAAATGCTTTAAGATAAGCACATAAGATGTGACAGAATTAAAATATAGTTTCACTAGAAAAGACCTGATAGTTTGTCGATGAAGAAGGGGATGCCTTGGGCATCCTTAAGATTTGACGCTTGAGTCTTCTTTAAATATATTGAGGTGAACCACCGGGGCATCCCCAAGCTTTGGCTTTACTATCCTCTTGATCACATTATATCATCCTTCTCTCTTGATCCTTGAAAACTTACTCCACACCAAACTTAGAGTAACTTCATTAGATGGTTAGTGCACAACAAATTATGATATTCTGTAGGAACACAATTATTACCATTGCTACTGGACATTACATACAGCCACTGATACTTAATAGGATAAAAATATCCAATCAAAATAGTAAAAGAGGCATTGCAAAATAAAATGGCAGAATCTGTCAAAAACAGAACAGTTCGTAAAGACAAAAAAATTCGAGACACTTGAATTGCTCAGATAAGAAAACTCAAAACTAATGAAAGTTGCGTATACATCTGTGGATTGCGCACAAAAAAGGGAATATTTTTATGACGTTCCAGTAGGGAGATATGAATTATACGGTGGACAGCAGAAATCTGTTTCAACACAAGAATTGAATTTAAGCATCAACTTTCAACCAGAGGATTAACTTGACACAACATTACAATAAAAATAAGATACAAAGGAATTGCTACAGAGGTAGGACAAGTCCTTGACACAAGCAAAACAAAATAAAATAACAATAAATAAAAGTGGGTTGTCTCCCATAAGTGTTTTTGTTTATTGCTTTTGAGCTAGGCACAAAGTGAAACTCAAGTATTATCAAGAGATGAAGCACCAACATCAATAACTCCCGCCAAAACATGGTTGGTTGAAATAGGTGTTTTTGGTATCCATGAGTATGTCCTATTATGTAAACCATCACTTCTAGGCATATTGGGAGGTTTGGGTTGGGAATATAAATGAACTTTTGCTCTCTTGCTATAAAAGCCTTTATCTCTCTTAGTTTTAATAGAAGCAAATGTTGAATCTAAAGTTTCCATAACATATTCTAGTTCATCAATTCTATGATTTTGAGTATCAAGGGTGTTGCTAGTTTCTAAAGCAGTAATTCTTCCATTAATATCATTCATTGATTCATTACTCTTGCTAGCATCATCAAGAAAAGTTTTCTCCATAGAATCCAACATTTTAATTATATCTTCCAAAGTGATCTCAGTTTTAACTTCTTTAGTAAGGTGTGGTGATCCTACCAAATTTTTAATTAAATTGCAGACTTAAAAAGCAGGTGTTCCAAGAAAATTACCCCTTGTAACAGTGTCAAGAACATACCTATACCAACTAGAGATACCAACATAAAAATTCCTAAGAAGGATTAAAGTGGAGTGTTTCTTAGTGCATTTTTTATGAGCATCATTTCTCCTATACCAAGCATGTTTTAAACTTTCTCCTCCTTGTTGTTTAAACGAACGAACTTCAACTTCAGGACTACCCATTTTCAGCAAATTAATGAACAACCGAAATACCAATATTAAAGTAAATAAAGACAAACTGAAATAAACAAAGCAAGAAAAAATAACGACTAAACCGAAATAAGCAAAACAATAAATCTGAAAATAAAATAGCAAACCGAAATAAGAAAAGTATTGCAAGTAACTATTTTTTTCGTATTTTTGATATTAAGCAAACAAAACAGTAATAAAAATAAACTTAGCAAGACAATAACAAAATAAAGAGATTGGAAGTGCGAAAACTCCCCTCGTAGTGAATCTTCAAATCCCCGGCAACGGCGCCAGAAAAGAGCTTGATGCACACGGTTGGTTTGTTGTTGGGAAACCCCAAGAGAAAGGTATGAAGTAGTGCGTCAGCAAATTTCCCTTGGTATGAAACCAAGGTTATCGAACTAGTAGTAGATGAAAAATTCTCTTGAGGTATCAACGGCGCCAGAACAGAGCTTGACTTAGTTGACGTGGAATCTGCACACAACACAATCAAAGTATTTTGCCCCAACTCAACGGTGAGGGTGTCAATCCCACCGTCTTGTTGTAACAAAGGGATTAAACGTATGTGTGGAAGAAAGAGTGATGTTTGTAGAAAGTAACATGTTTGCAGTTGTGGTTTTATCAAATTAGGTAGAAGGATCGGGGTCCACAGTTCACTAGTGGTGTCTCTCCATAAATAATAACATTCATCCATGCGTGGTAAACAAGTTACAGCTGGGCAATTGACAGAATAATGATGAGCAACTCAATGCATATACTAATGATATGGTGTCTAGTGTGAGATTCATTCGGGCATCACAACAATATACATAGACCGTTCCAACCGTATCTATGACTAATAATCCACCTTTCGGTTAGCGTCCGCACCCCTTTCAGTATTAAGTTGCATGCAACAGATTATCGCCTTAAGCACTGTGTGTAAATTAAGTAAGTAACATCATCCTTAGATAAAGTACTACTGTTTTATCCCTACTAGCAACAGTACATCTACAACCTTAGAGCTGTCTGTTACCGCCTCATATTAAATAGAGACATGAACCTACTATCGAGCATAAATACCCCCTCTTGGAGTTACGAGCATCTCCTTGGTCAAAGCACACACAAGTAACGGAGAGCATGCAAGATCATTCAATAGCACACACATGATATATTATGAAGCAATAACTTTAGTACTCAATATTCATCGGATCCCAACAAACACAACATGGAGAATTACATAAAGATGATCGTGATCATGATAGGCAGCTCACAAGATCTAAACATGATAGCACAAGAGGATAAGACAACCATCTAGGTACTGTTATGGACCTGTAGTCCAAGGTAGACTACTCACGCATCAGTCCGGAGGCGGTCATGGCGAAGTAGAAGCCTCCGGGGATGATTCCCCCTCTCGGCAGGGTGCCGGGGAGCAGTTCTGATCTCTCCCGAAGTGGTGGTGACGATGACGGCGGCTCGGGACCCGTGGAGAAAAAAGTATTCAACCGTGCTCATTTTTTTAGGCCAGGGGGGTTTATATGGGCGAAAGACCTAGGTCGGTGGGCGCTCCTCACCTCCTGGCGCGACTGGCAGTGGTGCCGCGCCACCAGGCGATGAGGCCGCCTCGCGGACCCTCTTCGTCTCGTCTTCGGTTTTCCTGGACGCAAATATTCCAAAAATAATTCCTGGTTGACTCGTTTCCAATATGGCGGATATTTCCTTAAGAGCTTTTCTGAAACCAAAAACAGCAGAAAACAAGGAACTGGCAGTGTGGCATCTTGTTAATAGGTTAGTCCCAAAAAATGCATAAAACTATAAAAAAATGCATATAAAACATGTAATAATATGATATAACATAGCATGGAACATAGGAAATTATGGATATGTTGGAGACGTATCACCCCTGCAGGGTAAATCTTTTTGGAAAGTCTTGTCCACGATTATGGACGACTTAGGCCTTATTTTGGTGATTATAGACAACATTAATATGATACTAAAACTTGACAACTAAAGGGTGGTCAGGATTGCTTCCTAGGGTTGGGCGAGGCGGTTATCCTTGTGGGTGATGCAAACGATGACATTCTGGTGGCTACAGAAGATGGAGGATGGAGTCAGAGGTGTTACTCCCTTACCCCATTTTAAAAGTCTACTGATGCGAGATTCTCTTCTCCCTCGATTTGAAATCAAAACTCGCTTTATGGGAAGGACATTCATGATTACTCTCTGAACGAGAAGATATATAATAGGTTAAATAAGTCTTATTGTGTACCTCTTGTACTCAGCCTTGCGCAATGATTTGGATAGGTGTGTTTTGCTGGGCATAGACATCGACGAGTAGGTTGGGATTCCCAAACGGCAGCCTGGAATCTATGGATCGGGACGTCATCGTTATGCTTTGGCCTCTTAGGCCTTTTTGCTATCTTGTTATGTCTAATAGCATAATTTTCCTTCCGTTGTATTGGTGATTGACACGTCTGTGACCTTATTTTGGTGATATTTGCTTCTTCGCTCTGTTAAGAGCTTAACATATTTGCTTCTTGTGTTGTAGGGTTCTGTTGTGTTACTGATTTCAACTATTGGCTCTCGAGATCTTTGTTAGGCTTATCTCAGATCAAGGTCTGAGATTTGTCTAGCCTGGCTATTGGGGGTGCTACACCAGGTCCCTAGTAGCCTCTATCTAATCAGTTCATTGGGCAAATGATGATCGAGGTTTCCCGATCATGTGACATTGATGTCAGTTGACAATGGAGTCATGTCATTGGTAGAACAATGTGATGGACATACCCAATATATGTAGGACGTATTCATTACACCTTTGACCGTGAGATACTCTCTTATTTCTATTCCTGAAAGATACTTTGATTGCATCGAACATCATATCTTAATAGTGTGACAATAAAGGTGTTCCTCTCGGGTATCAGAAGGGAGTATGTTGAGATGATGGATCAAGAGCGGGATTCGCCAGTCCGCATAGCAGGATAGATACTCTAGGGCAAACTCAGTGAGATTATGTCAAATGAGTTTGCGAACATGTGACTAGGTCACTAGGACATAATATCACAGACGAGTAGAAGATAGTGTTGTTAGTAATGAGATCAAGCTAGGTATGGAGATATCTATGAATGAGTCTTGGACACACTAAGTATCGCCATGGCAAAAGGTTTAAGACTCAGACGTCTAGGTTCGAACGACAAAGTTTTTCGTTATATCACAGGGATTAATTCAAGGCGTCCAGGCCCATGAATTAGTCATTGATTGGAGAGGTGTCTCGATCATGTCTGTTATGATATCGAACCGCTAGGGTAACACACTTAAGGGGTTTCAACATATTTACCGGAAGATAAATTAGGAAAACAGAGCATCGGGAATGTCCCGAGAAAGTTCCGATGGAGATCGGGGAACCGGAGATAGTTCGGAGAGTTTCGGAAAAGTTCCGGAAGAGAGGAAATTGTTTATATATGTTAAATTAATGTTAATTAGTGGATTAATATTATTCGAATGAATTTATAATGATTAAATTCATATTTAAACATGCATCCCACTAAATGGGCCCTCCCGGGAGGGAGAAGGCCCATATAGGGGCCGAATTCCCCCCAAGGGCCAAACCCACCAAGGGGAGTTCATATGGGCCCTAGGGGCCCATGTGGAGCCCGGCTCCCCCCTCCCCTTTGTTGGTGCGGCTGGGATAGTCCCACCTTGCCAGGTTAGCAAGGTGGGGTGCCTCCTTTCCCCTATATATAGTGGGGAGAGAGCCCCTCTCAACACACCAATTTCTCTCTCTCTTTCTCCTTGGATCACGTGACTCCCTTGTTTGGAGTTGCGCCGAGGAGAGTTTATCTCCACCATACGCACGCCGCCGTGCTGCTGGTCTTCCGGTCCAAGTCTTCCGCTGCTCCACCTGGACTGGAGCTTCGGAGGCTGTCGCCTCCACCGTATGTGTGTGACGCTCTGCGAGGTGCCACACTAGTGGTGCTGAGAGGTCTACGTCCTCTACACGACCTTGAGGCCATCTACGTCGTCTTCATCGTCAACGGTTGTGCGGGAGCGTAATCCTCGCTTTTCGGTCTACAAGGGTATGTATACCGATCTCCTCCGAATTACTATATCTGCATAGTATAGATTCTGACTAGTTTAATGATATCGTTGCTAGAAAATTTAGTGTTTTCTGCCTGTGATCCCCTTCAGTGGTATCAGAGCCGATCTATGTGTAGATATAGATGTACGGTTTTAGAACCCGTGTTCTTCACGGGGGCATCGTTCTCTTATTTGCTACCCTCTAGCGTGCACTTGCAATTCCGGCAGCATTGAGTTGATGAAGCGACCCGGACCGACTTTACGCGTATGCTTACGCGAGACTGGTTCCACTACTGACATACGGCTGGTACCGTATTTGTGGCTGCCGGGTGTCTGTCTCTTTAGTTGGCTTTGCATTTTCAATAGAGGGCCCGAAAGGGATGCTTAAATATGTAATTATTTGATCGTTGTTGTGGTCATAAGTTCGTAGGTATGAAGCGGTTCTATTTACGACAGCCCCAAGCCACGTAAAATATGCAAAAGATAAAGTAGAACACGTCTAACTTAATTTTGCAGGGGCAATGTGATATGTTCAAGATAGGTTTATTAAATTGTTTATAAACTGGCGCCAAGGAGACCATCGGTGTAAGGACCATATCATGTCGCATTACATATTGATGTTTTGTGTGCATCTTATATTGTGTGATTATATATATTAGTATATGTTAGTTACACGGGGGTAGTAATATAAGATGATCCCTCCAAAATACCATTAGTGTTCTTCCTTTAACGTGCACCACCAAGAAAGTTCTACGTTATGAGGCAGGCCGTGACGATCGGGTGTCAGACATATCGTCGTTCGCATACAATGGGTGTAAGATAGTTTTATACGAGCATTTACGTTGAAGGTTATTATGGCGAGCCTAGCATGTACAAACATGGCCTCGGAACATGGTGACCGAAAGGTTAAGCATGAGTCACAGAGTTGTTGTGATTGACATGTCGATGTCTACCTTTGAAGTTATGTTGCCGGCTCTGTCGATGAGGGGTTGCATAATGGATGAGGATCGTGTAATCACTAAAACGATTGGAGGGATATTCGTTTGAGTGGGAGTTCTGATAGTTTTATTTTATTAAAACTTGAACCCTATTTTATAATGAACAAAGTCTTCATGTTTTGCAAAACCTTTATAGATATTAACCAATGTAATAGCATCTTTTAGAATTAGGCGCAATCCTGCGATTGAGAAACTTAAAAGGTTGGGTCCAAACTTCATAGTTTTATACTTTAGCTTCAGGATACTCCTTGTATAACCATAAGCTTTTTGTGATACAATACTTGCTAGGAGAAAAACCCGGAGATTCCGCTAATAAAAGGATAATTGGATTATCAAGTTTTTATGCGGATAATATCATCATAGTCCAGTGTATGCTATGATCTCTGCCATAGAGAATCAACGATGCGTGCGAGTTGTTGGATCGCGAACATACGAGATGATCGCTAAACTCAAGATACACCTAAAGTTGGGTTGATGAAATTTATCAGTACGTTGACAGTTTTTCTTCTCAACCAAGATGGAAAAGAAGACACACATTGAAGGAGCACGTGGCAGTCATACTTGATGACACTAGTCATACTTGATGACATTGGTCTTGATGACATTGAGACGCCTCGCTCAGCTCGATCACTGGATGACGTACAACGTTTCTTCCTCTATCTGCACCACACCCTCGCCGCTGGATGGCTCCCGGTCGTGTCCCCGCGTGCTTTTTCCCTATCTATCTCTTTCTTCCTCCTCTGTCTGTCTGTTTCTCTCGTTACTGAATGATTTTGGGGGCAGCGGGCATTGCACTTATGTGTAAGAAAGAAGTACAAGTGCTGAAAAAAACGTTTCTATTTGTGCAAGTTTTCTTCTACACTGATAGCCGTCTTTGCTGCACCGAGGCGGGAGTTGTAAAATATAGGCTTTCTAGAAGACCTCAGATTACTGATATATAGAAGTGTCTCAACAATGCATTGATCTTCGTTTAGCCTCTGCAAGCTTTTACCATGGTGGTAGCATTCCCTACGGGGCTTGATGAAGGACTGCCAAGCGATATGCACTCTATATACTTCATGAAGGAGTTATGATGGTAAGGCACAAATTACTGTATTCTATGATTTCTATCGCAGGGGGGATTATCTCATGGGCCAATGGATGCTCAAAAGATCCACTATTTCTTATATTTGGCATTTTATAGGATCTGGTGAATGATAGTTTCCTTGTAGGCTTCGTTAGCTCATAACTCACTTTGTCGCAGTTCATACCTCTCGAAAACCAGAGCAGCAAGAGAAGCAATCACTAAGGAAGGAGGCATTGCAACCATAGGTAGGGACTGGTTTCTCCACTGAAACATTATATATTTGTTCTCAGTTTTGCAATATAAATTTGTTCGTTTTCAGATGTTGTTAGTCGTTTTCTGATTTGCAACCTGTGGTACTCTTTTTTTATCAGGGTCACCCTAATTTAGGTCAATAGAGGTGCTTATCCAAGGCCCTAATCTGCATAGGAGCACAAACAATCGATGCTACAAGTATATGTGTAATTGTTGGTGTTATTGGTTAAAATTAGCCAACAAATGCATATGATATATTGATTATATTGTGTTGGGAGAACATGATTAAATGGAGAGATGTCAATCTTTTGGCATACACCGGATCTATTATTATAAATTTCATCTGGTACATGATTTCATTTAAATTTGCATACCATGATAGTAGGTCATACTTTTTTTGAAAGATTTCTCTTTACTGATATGTATAGCTGCTTTGTTATCTTATGGTTTATGAGATGTATCTATGCATTTGCATATGTATCTTTTAGAATTAGGCGCAATCCTGTGATTGAGAAACTTAAAAGGTTGGGTCCAAACTTCATAGTTTTATACTTTAGCTTGAGGATACTCCTTGTTTAAACCATAAGCTTTTTGTGATACAATACTTGCTAGGAGAAAAACCCGGAGATTCCGCCAACAAAAGGATAATTGGATTATCAAGTTTTTCTGCGGATAATATCATCATAGTCCACTGTATGCTATGATCTCTGCCATAGAGAATCACCGATGGGTGTGAGTTGTTAGATCGCGAACATATGAGATGATCGCTAAACTCAAGATACACCTAAAGTTGGGTTGATGAAATTTATCAGTACGTTGACAGTTTTTATTCTCAACCAAGATGGAAAAGAAGACACACATTGAAGGAGCACGTGGCAGTCATACTTGATGACACTAGTCATACTTGATGACATTGGTCCTGATGACATTGAGACGCCTCGCTCAGCTCGATCACTGGATGCCATACAACGTTTCTTCCTCTATCTGCACCACATCCTCGCCGCCGGATGGCTCCCAGTCGTGGCCGCGCGTGCTTTTTTCCTATCTATCTCTTTCTTCCTCCTATGTCTATCTGTTTCTCTCGGTACTGAATGATTTTGGGGGCAGCGGGCATTGCACTTATGTGTAAGAAAGAATACAAGTGCTGAAAAATACTTTTCTATTTGTGCAAGTTTGCTTCTACACTGATAGCCGTCTTTGCTGCACCGAGGTGGGAGTTTGCTTCTACACTGATAGCCGTCTCTGCGACTCCTTCGTCGCCCGGAAGGGGTGCGGAAGCTGATCCAGAAGAAGTCGTCGCGACGTCGTCGGGTGCGCGGTCACCAGGTGGCTGGAGCGAGCCCCTGGTTGTTCCCCCTGTCAGCTCCGCGCCACCGCGCGCGTTCGCGCGGCTGCCGTCTGTCTCCCTGGGGAGTGATGATGAACTCGAGACCACCAGGTTAGTACCTTGTTGACTTCGAGTTGTCTTTTGTAGTTCCAATCTTGCAGTTGGTCATTGTTCTGTTGCTTCAACCGTCGTTCTGGCGATGTCCACTCTCCTCATCGTGAGGTGGAGCATACGTCCGCCCCTTCGACCGAGCTGGTGACCCGGGTGGCAGTTGAGGAGCGCACGCAACCTGCCATCATCGCGTCTTCGAGCCGAGCTCCTCCGCCGTCTTCCGTTGATGCCGAGCTTCTAGACCACGTAAGTCCTTTGTACTTGTACTTGTAGTCTTGAATTTTCATCGGGTGCGCGATCAGCGCTCCCGATGGGAGTAGCCCCCGAAGGTGTGGGTGACTAGTAGAGTCGCCCGCAACTTTATTAAGATCTTGCTTTTGTTTCAGCCCTACTACCGCCAGCAACTTGATGCAGCCGCTGCTTACGTTCGCCTGGAAAAGGAGAGGGACCAGCTTCGCGCTTCCCTTGACCAGGCTGACAAGCGGGTTGCTGAGCTTGAGTTGAAGATTTGGAGTCAGGGTGAGCTTGAGAAGTCCCTCCACGAGTTCCAGGAGCGGGAGCGGGTGCGGATTGACCAAGAGAAGACTCAAGTCGACCGCCTTCTTTCCCTCGCCGGTGCTCTTGCGGGTAGGTTTCGGCTTGATGCCTACTGTGTTGTTGCTTTTGCCTTTGTCTGATGTTTGACTTCTTTGCACAGAGACATGCGGTGGAGCTCCTGAGGAGGGCTCGTCGAGTGACACCGTCGACTTGGCGACGGTTGTCGGCTTCCTAGACCGTTTCTGCGCGTATGCGTCTGATGCTCTGAGGAAGTCAACAGATGCGCTGAAGAAGTCGACGGGAGCCCTTACGACGGTGCACCGTAACATCTTCCCAAGCGACCCGCCGCCGACTGCCGTGGACGCCCTTGCTGCTCCGTTTGAGGATGACGCGACCACCCTCGCCGACTTCACTCGGACACATACGGTACGCGGCTCCGAGCTCACATTCCAGCTCCTCCTAGGCCACCAAATTCAGGGCGACTTCGAGAAGGTCGTGAGCGGCTTCCCCCGTAGGCCTGATGGCCGGACCGCGTCCTTGGGCGGAGTTAAAGTGCGGGCTGCACAGCTTGCTGTGACGCTTGTGTCTACATTCGAGAGGGCGCTGGCCAAGGCGACTGGGTCGGCTGCTGCTCGGAAGAGTCGCTCGCAGTCGGTGTCTGTTGCCCAGGAGTAGTTGTAGGGGCTTAGCAGTCGCAGTGTCATGTACTGATAACTTTTGCTTTGTAATTGTTGTCGATCGATATTTTGTCGGGTCTTCTGGCCTTTGACAATATTCTGGCTGAAATTGAATGTTTCGTCCCATCATATTTGTCTATGCTGATCAGTCGTATTATTGGTATTGATTCTGCACGTTCATGACAGACTGACTTGCTCGACGGCACGTCTTCTGCTTCTGCGGCTGGTCCAAGTGGCGATGGATCTTCTTCAGATGCTCGTCGTCGCCAAGCTGCTCCGGCCCCTCCGCGAAGTGCGAGCGACCAGCGCATAACCACTTACTTGAAGAATAAGGTGATTGAGCTTGAGGCTACCTTGAAGAATACCGAGCTGCTCTTGCAGCGCGCCAGGTCGCATCCGACTGAGGGTTTTTCCCAACACGAAGATTTTCTGATCGGGGAGATCGATCTCATCAGTCGGCAGCTTCAAGGTTGGTACCCTCTGCGGCTGCCTTTCCTTGTTGGAATTTGCTGGTTCTGACTTCTAGCTTTTGTATGCAGACGTGAACCCACATTGGGAGGCTGAGCGGGACCGCGTTGAAGAGCGTGTTACCCGGGAGGCGTCTGGCGACTCTCACGAAGCTCGCCAATTCTGGGTGGACAAGTCGCGAGGGCGCATTCTTGCTCGCATGCTCGACCGGACTTGGCGTGCGGCTTTCCTCTTGGAGAATTGCCGGAAGACCCTGTGGCACATCCACCGCGTCTACTTCCCGCATAATGGGCAGCCGCATGGGCTGGCCACCTTGCTCGAGAGGTTCCGTGACGGCGATGCTCTGAAGGAGATCGTCCATGCTCAGCTTGTCGCCGGGGCGAATGCGGCTCTGCCGTACGTTCGGCTGCATCGGCCCAACCTTCCGTTGGAGAGGCTGATGGGTGGACTGCCTGGCGATGCCGAGTACGCCGATACCCTGGCGGCTGCGCGCTAGATGATTGAGCAGGTGCAGAAGCACAGCGAGCGCCTTGTAGGCCCGCTCGAGGCGCCGAAGGCCGAGCCTGCAGACTAAGAGTAGTTTTCTTCTGCTGTATAGGGTTAGTCAATGTGGCGACTATGCCAATGTAAATGACACTATATGAAATTAGAAGAATTCTCGAGCAACGAGTGAAATTGTTTTCATTACTGTGCGAGTATTTGCTTCTGTTTTGACTTTTGTGGCTAGCCCCCGAGTACCTTGGGTGACGGCCTAAGCCTGCGTTGTGAACTTGTGTGGCGCAGCCACCGAGTGAGTCGAGTGGCGTCCTAGGATTCTTTCAAGTGAGACTTGTGTACCGCGGCTACCGATTGCATCGGGTGGCGATTTAGGGTTTTGGACTTGACCTGTATGGCGCAGCCCCCGAGTAGCTCGGGTGGCGGCCTAGGATTTCTTCAGGGAAGCCTGTATGGCGCAGCCCCCGAGTAATTCGAGTGGCGGCCTAGGAATTTTCAAGTGTGACCTGTGAGGTGCAGCCCCCGAGTATTTCGGGTGGCAACTTAGGATTTTGGACTTGACCTGTGCGGCGCACCTCCCGAGTAAGTCGGGTAGGGGCCTAGGATTTTAGAGTTGTGCCTGTTTGGCGCAGCCCCCGAGTGATTCGAGTGGCGGCCTAGGCTTTTCAAGTGTGACCTGTGAGGTGCAGCCCCCGAGTGCGTCGGGTGGCGACCTAGGATTTTGGACTTGACCTGTGCGGCGCATCTCCCGAGTAAGTCAGGTAGAGGCCTAGGATTTTTGAGTTGTGCCTGTTTGGCGCAGCCCCCGAGTGGTTCGAGTGGCGGCCTAGAATTTTATTTCAACCTGTGTGGCGCATCTCCCGAGTAAGTCGGATAGAGGCCTAGGATTTTTGAGTTGTGCCTGTTTTGGCGCAGCCCCCGAGTGGTTTGAGTGGCGGCCTAGACTTTTATTTCAACCTGTGTGGCGCAGCCCCCGAGTGAATCGAGTGGCGGCCTAGGATTTTTGTTTGTCTTGACTGAGAAGGTAGAGTGAACAACATTTTCTTCAAATCACTTTATTGATTGCTGCGAACAGGCTGCCTCATTAAAACCCTTCCAGTCCCCTCAGGTACCCTGGTAAGGGAAAGAGTGCGTCTGAAACCTGCCGCTTTGACATGATATCCTTGTTACAATGGTTGATTCGACTAAGCATAGAACCGCCGGAGTTGTGCAATGTTCCACGGGTTGCTGCAGGCTGCTCCTGTCTTCGAGTCCTTTAAGCGATATGCTCCGTTGCCAATCGCCTCTGTGACAATGTACGGACCCTCCCATGGGGAGGCGAGCTTGTGCACTTTTTTCTGTTTGAGGCGAAGGACCAGGTCACCTGCGACGAAAGCTCTTGGTCGCAATCTTCGTCCGTGATAGTTGTGCAGGTCTTGCTGGTATACGGCTGATCGCGCCAGAGCGATGTCGCGTGCTTCGTCCAATATGTCCATGCTGTCTTCGAGTGCCTCTTCTGCATCTGACTCGTCGTAGGCGACCACCCGTGGTGCGTCAAACTTGATGTCGCAGGGTAGGACTGCTTCTGCACCGTACACCATGAAGAATGGAGTGTACTGGGTGGATCTGTTGGGCGTGGTCCGCAGACTCCAGAGGACTGACGGTAGTTCTTCGACCCATGCGCCCGCTGCGCGCCTGAGTGGCACACGCAGTCGCTTCTTGATGCCGCTGCAAACTAAACCGTTGGCCTTCTCCACTTTCCCACTGGATTGCGGGTGTGAGACGGATGCATAGCTGAGTTTGATACCTTGCTCTGAGCAGAAGTCTTTGAATTCTTCGGCTGTGAAGTTCGAGCCGTTGTCTGTGATGATCCCGTTCGGCACTCCGAACCTGAAGATGATGGACCTGCTGAAGTTGACCGTTGTTGATGCAGTCGAACTTGTGATGGGTGCGGCTTCAATCCACTTAGTGAACTTGTCGACTGCAACCAGGAGGTGAGTATGCCCTCCGGGTGATGATTTCTTCAGCGGGCCCACCATGTCTAGCCCCCATTGGGCGAAGGGCCAGGCTAGCGGTATTGTCTTGAGCTCTGATGCTGGCGTGTGTGGCTTGTTGGCAAACTCTTGGCACCCTGTGCATTTCCTTACTAGATCTTCGGCGTCCTGCATGGCTGTTAACCAGTAGAACTCGGCTCGTAGTGCTTTTGCCACCAGTGCTCGACTGTTGGCATGATGCTCGCAGATACCCGCGTGGATGTCGAGTAGGATGGCTTGGCCGTCGACTGGGTCTATGCACCTCTGCAGGATTCCCGAGATACTTCTCTTGTAGAGCTCCCCGCTGATGACGGTGAAGCTTTTGGAGCGCCTGATGATGCACTTTGCTTCGACTGGGTCCGCTGGCAGCTTCTGATGCAGTATGTACGCCAAGTATGGTCCTGTCCATGTGGCTTCGACTAGCATGACTTCCGTGGGGACCTTCTCTTGGCTTGGCGGGTTTGCATCTCCTTTTGCTGTTGTTGCGGTGCTTGCTGCGGCTTGAGTCTTGATAGATCTCTGCGTGATGCGCTCGAGGAAGACGCCGGGTAGAACTGGAACTCTGTCTGATCCCATGTTAGCGAGGACATCGGCTTCTTCGTTGCTGTCACGGCCGACGTGTCGTAACTCGCAGCCATCAAAGTTGCCTTCCATCTGGTTGTACAGGTCTCGATAGGCGATCATGTTGTCGGCGATGGCGTCGCAGGACTTCATGGTTTGTTGTACCACCAGGTAGGAGTCGCCGTATATCATGAGGTGCGTGGCGCCGCAGTTCTTGGCCATCTTCATGTCGTGGATCAGGGCCTCGTACTCGGCTTCGTTGTTGGATGGCGTCGGAAAGTCCATCTGTAGGACATACTTCAGCTTGTCACCCTTGGGGGAGATGAGCACAACTCCTGCCCCGGCTGACTTGAATTTCTTGGAGCCATCGAAGTACATTGTCCATGTGTTGGACAAGTCGGGGACATTTGGTAGCTGAGCTTCTATCTACTCGGTGGTGAATTCTGGGAGGACTTGGGCCTTGATGGACTTCGGGTGAGCACACTTCAGCCCCCATGGTCCTAGTTCGACAACACACTTGGTGACTCGTCCTGTCGGGTGCTGGTTTGTGAGAATGTCTGCTAGTCCAGAGGAGCTTACCACCGTGATCGAGTGCTCGTAGAAGTAGTGGACGACCTTCCTGGAAGTCATGAAAACTCCATACGCCAGCTTCTGGTAGTGCGGGTAGTTCTGCTTGGACAGGGTGAGGACTTCGCTGAGGTAGTAGACGGGCCTTAGCACCGGGTGACTGTGCCCTTCTTCTTCCCGCTCGACTACGAGTACCGTGCTCACCACCCTGTTTGTTGCTGAGACGTATAAGTATAGCGGCTCGTTTTCCAGCGGTGCCACTAGGACTGGGGAGGTTGTCAGGGTTTTCTTGAGATGGTCGAACGCATCCTGCGCCTCCTGTGTCCACTCGAACTTGTCCGTCTTCTTCATCAGTTGGTAGAAAGGTAAAGCTTTCTCTCCCAACTTACTAATGAACCGGCTGAGAGCTGCGACTCGGCCGGCTAATCGCTGCACCTCACGGAGCTTGGTTTGTGTTGGTATTGTGAGAATGTTCTGCACCTTTTTGGGGTTCGCTTCGATTCCTCTTGCAGATACGAGGTACCCTAGTAGCTCTCCGGCTGGCACGCCGAATAAGCACTTCTCTGGGTTGAGCTTGATCTGGTACACATCGAGTGCAGCGAAGACCTTGCGGAGGTCGTCGACTAAGGTATCTTCCTTTCGGGTCGTGACGATGATGTCATCGACGTAGACTTGGACGATCTGCCTGATGAGCGCTTTGAGGCACGCTTGCATTGTCCGCTGGTACGTGGCACCCGCGTTCTTTAACCCGAACGACATCGTTTGGTAGCAAAAGACGCCGCCGGGTGTGATGAAGGCCGTTTTTTCTTCGTCCTCGACTTTCAGCCTGATCTGCTGGTAACCTGAGTAGGCGTCCAGGAAGGACAGGCGCTCGCAGCCTGCTGTCGAGTCGATGATCTGGTCTATCCGCGGGAGCGGGAAGTGATCCTTGGGGCAGCACTTGTTGACTGCAGTGAAGTCAACGCACATGCGTAGTTTTTTTGTCTTCTTTTTCTCCACTAGGACCGGGTTGGCGACCCAGTCCGAGTCCTTGATCTCTCGGATGAACTTGGCGTGCAGTAGTCTGTCGACTTCCATGGTGATCGCGTCTCGCTTGGGTCCTGAGAAGCGTCGCATGGATTGCTTGACTGGTCTTGCGTCCTTGTGGACCTTTTGAGAGTGCTCGGCGAGTTCCCTGGGTATCCCTGGCATGTCAGAAGGTTGCCATGCAAAGATCTTCCAGTTCTCACGTAGGAACTCGACGAGCGCGCTTTCCTATGCGGGGGTCAGGCTTGACGAAACCTTGACCGTCTTTCCGCTATCAGTCGGATGGACTTGGTGAGTGACGATGTCGTCGTTCGTGTTGAATGTTGCGTCCTTAGTTGGCTTCTTGCGAGATGGAAAGATGGTCTTGTCGTTGTCGGCTGATATGGCCTTGAAGTGTTCCTCGACCCCGAAGAACTCAGAAATCTTGGCGAACTCGCGATCACAGCTGTTGGAGAGCCCGAAGTCGCCGCGTACGGTGATTATTCCTTTCTGTCCGGGCAACTTGACCATCAGGTAGGCGTAGTGGGGTACTGCCATGAGCCTGGCAAAAGTTGGGCGTCCGAGTATGGCGTGGTACTGCGACTTCCAGTCGACGACTTCGAAATCGATCGACTCCTTCCTGAAGTGCTCGGGTGTGCCGAGGATGACGTCGAGCGTGATTGTTCCCATGGGCGTGATTGCTTTCCCTGGTACTATGCCGTGGAAAGTGGTTTCCGATTCCGGCAATTTCTCTGTCGACCTGTTCATTCTTCTTAGGGTGTCGGCGAATATTATGTTGATGCCGCTGCCTCCGTCCATGAACACCTTCTTCAAGCTGTAGTCGCCGATCAGGGCCTCAATCACGAGTGCGGCGTGTCCGGGTCGGGTTACCTCGGATGGGTGATCTGCCCTGGAGAACGTGATGGGTGTCTCTGACCCGCGCAGGTAGTCTTGTACTACGCGCGGGTTGTTGATGGCCTGAAGTACTTGGCGAGTGATGAGCTTTTGGCGCCTGTTTGACGGGGGTCCCTTCTGGATCATGTTCAGCTGCCCCCGTGCGGGTGGATACGTGTCGGTCGCTACCGACTGACCTTGTTGCTGTTGTTGCTGCTGCGGCTGGGGGAATGCTCCGGCCGCCTGCACCTGGTTGTTGTTTGCGGGTGCCGCCTGGATGGTTAGCTGCGGGGCTGCCTGTATTGCTTGCACTGGAGCGATGATTTGCTGCATGGCTTGGTATATCTTCCGTGCTTTGCGACAATCCTTCAGCAGATGACTGGAACCCCGCTTGCCTGTCTCCGGGTTGCGGAACGAGTGATGCTTACAAGGTTGCATCAGCTCCTCTGCCGGGGTTAGCGGGCGGTTCCACTCGCGTTTCTGGCCTCCGTCATTGTGGCTAATGCTGTTGCTGCCACGTTTGTACTGACTCGAGCTGGACTGTCGACCTTGATCGTACTGTCGACTGTTGTCGCGTTTGTCATCACGGGGGGTTTCATATCCCACCGCTACTAGCTCGATTGTGTCGTGGGTGTAACGTGGCTTCTTCTTTTGACGTGCCTCACGCCAGTTGCTCGTTTCGACCTCTTTCTTGGGGGAAGTATCGCGGACGTAATCCTCTCCTTCGGCCCACTGGTTGGCTGTCTTTATGAGTTCTATTGTGGTTTTCGGCAGGAGCCTACCAAATTCCTCGCGGAGGTCGCGGCGAGCAACGTCGTGCATGAAGGCGTCCATCACCCGGTCTTCTGAGACGGGTTCCATGGTGTTGCGGAGGAGTGTCCACCGCTGGATGTAGGAGCGGAGCGACTCATCCTTTCCTTGCTTGCAGGCCTGCAACTCGATGTAGGTCGTTGGCCTTGCGAATGTTCCCGATAAACTTTTTATAAAATTATCCTGGAATTCTTCCCATGTTCGGAAAGAGTCCTTGGGTTGGCTTGTGAGCCACCCACGCGTCGAGTCCGTCAGCATAAGCTGGATGTACTGCATTGCCGTAGTCGACGTCCCGCCTTGGCAGGTGCAGGCGATGAGGTAGTCCTCGAGCCACAGTCGTGGATCTTGCTTCTCGTCGTACTTTGGGGTGCCTGCTGTCAGCTTGAAGCCCTTAGTCATGCGGGTGTCGCGGATGTTGAAGCTGAAGCATGCAGCCCCGCATGGCTCGAAGTCACGGTCGGCCTGGTCGTCTAGGTTCGCAGCTCCAGCCGAACGTTCTTTGCGGTTGCGGTCCACCGTCTTCTGCGTAAGGACGTCGCGAAGGTCCTTGATTGGTTGTCGTTGTGCTGCTGGGACCTCCGGGTTGCTGGCTCGCGCACTCGGTTTCTTGGTACCTTGGCCGCTAGAGCTTCTTCGATCGCCTTAATGGAGGCGATTTGCTGTCTGTGGAGCAGGGAACGTGCGTCCCCCTCCGGTGGCTGCGTGAGCCGGAGGTATGTCTCGACTGAGATCAGGGCGGCGTTCGCCGTCTTTGGGACGGGTATCCCGTTCTCATCCTCGGTGACGAAGGACGACCCGAGGTTGCGGGTGACCCTGGTTCGGTCGGCGTCTGTCAGGAGGGGAACGCGGGCTCTGTTTCGTCGTGCTCCTTGGTTAACTTCCGTGGAGGAGGTAAAGGAGAGGGCAGCTCGCCTGGCACTCGATGCATCTGCGTCCCTCTTGCGCCGGAGTAAGTCGGCTTTTTTGGCGCGGAGTCGTTCGCCTTCCTTGCGTAGCAAGTACTGGACCGCCAGGTGATCCTCTCTAGGTGCGTCGGGTGGAGGTAACGTGCCCTCGTCGACATGCTTCATGGCTTGGATTCCCATGTCCCGTGTGATGACGATTTTAGTCTGGTCCGGTATGATCACCTCTAGTGGGTATGCGGGTTCTTCGTTATCCTCGGGTGGTGTTGTGCCCGCCATGAAGCATTGCTTGGGGTAGACTTGGGTCGGTGTGTTTGTGCTGCCACTGCTGCTTCCGTCGTCCGAGCCTTGCTCGGGATCAAAAATTGCGGCAACGTGATGCGCGGCGCAGTCGTTGTTTCGCCTCCTTGCGATCGTCAACGTGTTCGGAGGTTTCGCAGCCGCCGGAGCGAGTGCGATTGGCTTGGGGTAAACTTGGCGGCCCCATGAAGACGAAGACGCGCGCGACGTGGCTGTCAGCCGCAAGCCCTTGGTCGTCCGCGCGGGTGCAGTAGTTGAGGTAGATCTTGATTTGACCGACCGTGCGATCGAGATTGGTGTAGTAGACTCGATCCGCGCGTCCGTTGCTGAGGTTGTCGATGCAGTCGACGCAGATGCGATCTTCCCGGGCGTGACAGGAGCGATCTCTGCGGGTGCGGCAGATGCGATCTTCGCGGGCGCGGTAGATGCGATCTTCGCGGGCGCGGTAGGTGAGATCTTCGCGGGTGCGACAGATGCGATCTTCTCAGGCGCGACAGATGCGATCTTCTTAGGCGCGACAGATGCGATCTTCGCGGGTCTTGATG
Source organism: Poa annua (assembly GCA_026929855.1). Classification (NCBI taxonomy): domain Eukaryota; kingdom Viridiplantae; phylum Streptophyta; class Magnoliopsida; order Poales; family Poaceae; genus Poa; species Poa annua. The sequence continues at coordinate 25,308,837 of CM049428.1, read as the reverse complement.
AGGGCGGCGGTAGATTCACCGATGCGGGTGCTGCCGCGCGTAGCGCGGTTGCCGCGGATCTGAGTATTCCGCGACTGTCGGCGAAGCAGCATATGGAGCCGAAGGTGATGTGTATACCTCTGTCCAGATCGGCGTACACCGAGCGGCGAGCCGGAGGGCGGAGGACGTACTCGAAGGAGCCGAAGCGGATCAACTCCCTGGCGACGCGGACGTCGGTCTTCATTGCGGATGGAGCCGGAGCGACCATGATTCCAACACTTTTTTGCATTCCCACAGACGGCGCCAATTGACGAGGTGGTAACTCGGCAAATCCCAGGGTTGTGCACCCCGGGTTGATTGATGGGGGAGAGAGAGAGAGAGGTGTTGGTGATCACGACGGCTGACAAGCAAGGTTTTACCCAGGTTCAGGCTCCCGGAGGATAACACCCTACTCCTGCTTGTCTGATTATTGATGCGAGTAGCGATTACAATGGCGAGATTGCGATCTCGCTAGGGTTTGTTGTGGTGGCTATGAGCGTGGCCTCTAGGACGGGCAACCCTCCTGGCTTTATAGGTAGCCAGGTCTCGGGCGGTTGGTACAGATATGGCAGGTTACAAGACCTAACCGAGTTGGACTAGGATACGTGATACCCCGAGTGGGCCTTCTGTGGGCCTTTCCATGCTTGACGCGGCCCAGGTAGGCTTACGGTGGGCTAGTCGAAAGGTAGCCCCACGTCATATACCATACAAAAGGAGAAGCTAAAGAAAGGGAGACTTTGCTGAATAAATTCAGCAATCATTCAATCTGACATAGAGGAAACCCTTAAGAGGCTCGCTGTTGACATGAAGAAGTTCCCTACTGAGATCTTTGATGCCCTGAAGAATCAGGCTGTTGATATGGTATTGACTACACACTGAACACAGTCTGTAAGAAGGTCACGGCTACAGAAACATTAAAGGTTAGTTAGCCAAGCAGTCTTTGATAATTGACATTATGCAGTTTATAGATGGTAATACCAATTTAAATAACTTTATTTCAGGATCCAGAACTGCTTGGTTCAGCTTTGTTGAAAGGATATTACTCCAGATGACAAGTAGGAACTTGATGAGTGAGGCTCTCCAGAGAGATGCTAATCACTATTGATTTTCATGCTTTTTTCTATGGCACCATTATTAATGTGACAATGCACTCCAATAGCCTTTTAGAATCAGACAGTTGAGAGTTGATACAAATTTTGAATGTATTAGTTTGGCAGTAGCCTTTTAGCATCAGACTTATGAGATGTGCATTGCACATACACTTGTACAGCGGAATATCGGGTTGGCATGATCATTTTTTTATCTGAATTTGATCATCCGTGTAAGATGAAATATTAATTCATGATGAATCATTTGCGTGTGCATTATGTTGCTACGGACATTTTACTAGTACTACTTACTCTGAATAAATTCACACACATTTCCTTTTCCTTCCCCATAAATAAATATAAGAGGAAAGGAAATTATTTTGATTCGATGTTCTAGGAGTCGAGCCATGTGAAAGCGACGGTACATGGCCTGCGGCTGCGGCTAAGGGTGAGCGTTCGGTCTTTTCGGTTAGTTCGGTTCGGTCTTTTCGGTCTTTAACAATTTTGGTCATCTAGAAAATGATACCCGTAATAAATTTGGTCTTTCTGGTTGTCTGTTATTCGGTCTTCAGTCTATTCGGTTCGGTCTTCGGTCATGATCAAATAGACCAAAATCTAGTGCGCAAGAAGAGGAATCGGCGCCTGGTAATGGGAGAGTGGGAAGCGATCGACTGGTCTCTCACGCATGAGAGAATCTACGTTACACGGGGCTAGCATACTCAGTTGTTGGGCATAGAGACTATATAGTATGCTTGGTTCCGTAATTGGGACTGTAGAATATATGTACATAAACTAGGCTGGCACACAAATTTGGATGCTATCGTATGTAATTCTCTCAAAATAAAATAAAATCGGTCTTTTCCGTCTATTCGGGTTATCTATAAGTGATGACCAAATTTCTGATATAATTTCGATTTTTTCTAATTTGCTACCCAAATTTCTAACAGTCTTTTTGGTCTAATTTTTTTTAATTTGGTTTAAATCTTTTCGGTTTCGATTTTCGGTCTTCAGTTTTTATGCCCACCCTTAGCTGCGGCCCAGCCGCCATTTGCCGCAGGAAGCCAGGATCCGTGAGGAACCAAAGTATCGTTTCAGTTTTCGATTCAGCGCAGCCGCAGCCTATGCCTATGCGTGCGTGTCACGTTGTTCCTTCCCCCTCTCGGCCTCTCCTCACTCCATTCGATTCGGTTCAGTTTCCCCAAAATTCCCCCCAAACTCTACTCAACCGCCTCTCTCTCTCTCTCTCTCCCTCGCTCGCTCCTAGCACCAGATTCCCCGCACCCATGGCGTCCCCGTCCGTCTCCGCCGCCGCCGCGGCCAGCCCCGTCACCCCGCTAGCCCTAGATCCCAGCCCCACCCCCATCGCATCCCGCCCCCCCGCCGCCGCCGCGCTGCGCAAGCGCCCCGTCCTCCTCCTCGACCAGCGCGCGCACCCCTCCACCCCGACCTCCCGCGCCGCCGCCGCCACCCCCGCCGCGCCCCTCTCCCAGGCCCGGAGGAAGAGGGGCCTCTCATCCTCTGGCCGGCCGAGGTGGCAGACCGCGCTCAGCGTGGTCGCCAAGAACGCCGCCCTCCTCGCCGTGCTCCTCTACCTGGGCGACCAGGCCTGGCGCTGGGCGCACCCGGTCCCCCTCGCGCCGCTCGACCAGCAAGCCGCGCTCGACGGCTTCACCGCCCGCGTCGACGGCGTCGAGGCCTCCCTCGTCCGCGCCTTCCGCGGGTTACAGATGCAGCTCGAGGCCGTGGACCGCAAGATCGGCGCCGAGGTCGGGGCCGCGCGGGGCGACCTCGCGGCGCTGCTCGAGGAGAAGAGGCTCGCCCTCGAGGGCCAGCTCGACCTGCTGGACGCCAGGACCGACGAGCTCAGCACCGCGCTCGGCGGGATCAAGCAGATGGAGTTCCTCAGGAGACACGACTTCGATGCGTTCTTGAATGAGGTCAAGGAGAACCTGGGCACGGAATCTGGCAGTGAGGTCGACCTGGACCAGGTTCGCGCCTTGGCAAGGGAGATTGTTATGAGGGAGATTGAAAAGCATGCCGCCGATGGGATTGGCAGGGTGGACTATGCTCTCGGGTCTGCTGGGGGAAGGGTTGTCCGCTACTCCGAGGCGTATGAAAAACGCGGTGGTATTCTTTCTGCATTACCATTTGGTGGAGACAATGGTGATCAGTCACAGAAGGCAATTCAGCCCAGCTTTGGGGAGCCTGGACAGTGCTTTCCCCTAAAAGGGAGCAGTGGCTTCGTGGAAATCCAGCTGAGGAAGGGGATAATCCCTGATGCAATCACACTGGAGCATGTATCCAAGGTAATACTTCTTTCTTGACAACCCATACAACTATAGTCTCTGCTTCACCGTGCTTTTTGTTATTATTATTATTCGGCGATATGTTAATCTCAGTTATGTGCCTTCATTCATATCAAGTCATCATGAAATAAAAATATAACCTAGGATTAGGGTTACCTGGCTGTTAGTGGATGCAAATAGTTGCAATTTGGAAGGTGAACAACCTTATGGGGGTTAAAGTATAAGGCTTTTGTGGCATTTGAGTGAAGGTGCTTCAGGGTTTTGATGCATAAGCTCCTGTAGCATTTGAGTTCTATCATGGTATATACGAAGCTCCAGTTCTAGATGAAACCTTTCTCCAAATTAATCATTTAACATTCAGGCGACGGAGGGAGTATTTTGTTATCCATTGGATGCATAACCTGTCCTCTGCAATGAAAAGGAATCATACACAACAATACTGTCGCTTGTATGAAACTTCTCTGCATATGTATTCTAAATAGTAATCGATCAAGACAAACTCTCTACCTTGTTTGCCAATATGAAGATGATGTGTATACTGTGCCTTATCCCCTATGCCTTTCTTTCCGTTGGTCATTGATATATTGTATTCGCTCTAGAGTAACTACCCTTGTTAAAAACCTTTGAATTTTTTATCTACATAGAACATTCTCATGCAGTTTTTATGCTTTGCATTTTATTAGAAAACTGAAAAGGAACTAATATCTTTCCAAGAAACTTATCACCGTTAATTCACCATGTGAGAATTGGCAAGTTGATTGATCTGAGGTGAAGCCAATGATACAGCCGTTTTCTTTTTTATTGGCTTGGGGCTCAACTTATTTTGTAGGTTTGTGTTCTCTACCTTGTAACAAATAACTTTAATTGCTACTACCTCCATTTAAATACATGCAAGTTTGGACAAACTTGTGACATCCTTTTATTTTATGGATGGAGGGATTACAAGATTGTTTAGCTATTGTACATGTTGTCTAGATACACACAAAAATGAGTGAATATGGACACCAAAACATGTCTAGATACAAGTTTGGACATGTTAATGTGGAAAAAGGCTAAAACGTCTTATATTAAAAACCAGAGGCAGTAGTACTTTATTTCTTTTAATAGGCAGCCTTTAAGTGTAGTAGTAGCACATAGTTGTATCGGCTTATCACCTACTGATGCTTATTGTAAATGTGATTGTAGGTAGGATTTATCGTTTGAAACCTGCTTCTTGATAGTTTAAGTTGACAGTGTGTACTCCTTATCAAGAACTATTTGGCGGTCCATTCATAAGCTTCACATCTTGGCTCTGTTCATTTTAATTTGCGGTTTCATGATTTGTCTATACGTCCCAATAGCTCTTACAAGGTTTCATCTCTAACAGTTGGCTTTATTTTCTGACCCTTCTAATAAGCGTTACTATTAGTCTATTGTGCACAATATGCTTGAGAGGCAAATAACTGTACAAGTGATTTCTGTTTCTTTTTATGGTTGGTGATACTGGTGATCTTAACGAAAAGACGAAAACTGTACTGATAAACCTGTAAAAGTATGCAACATATACAACATTTGAAGTTCCTTTTTGCAAATTGATACATTTACCTGAGTACACATTGGGTCTATTTCAACCCCAAAGCAAGCTACATTAGTTGGTTATGAATGTAGTTATCTTAGCTGTTTCATCTGATTCGTAAATATCCTCTAAATTCAGACAGGTCTTTGCAACTGGGTTGCAATATTATGCTGCTGTGGTGTGGATATACAACAAATTGGAAATTCATCTTTGTTTTCAAGTTTCATTTGACAGTTGTAATGATGGAACATTTCTAGCATCTCTGCGTGCAGCACACCATTGTAGGATATATACATAAAGTGATCTTGAGAAATTTTTAATGTGTTCAAACTTGCAATTATGATACTTATATATGCATAAACTAGTATTGAGAAAATTTCCTTGTGTTCAAACTTTCAACTATGATACTTATTTGTTTCACGGTATGCAGGATGTGGCGTATGACATGTCCACAGCACCAAAGGACTGCCAGATTTCCGGATGGTACCAAGGGACATCTACTGAGACACCTCCAAGCCCTGCTGCAAGGGTTTATGCCTTGACTGAGTTCATCTATGACCTAGGCAAGAACAGCGTCCAGACATTCGAAATAACAACACCAGATGTGGGCGTAGTTAACATGGTTAGGCTGGACTTCACTTCGAACCATGGAAGCTCTGCGCTGACGTGCATTTACCGCATCAGGGTGCATGGGCACGAGCCAGTCACTCCAAGAATTGCCGGTTCATTGCCCTGATTAGACGGAAAATCCTTCCTCTTGTGTATGTCCTTTTGCTTTAGGGGGGTTTCTCTGGGCGAGTCTTAGGATGATGTCTCGTACATCGTACACTCTGTAAAAAGTCGAATGATTGTTTGCAGCACTCTTTCTAGTGATCTAGTCCCAACTCTGACAGATGTTTAGTTCATGTCCTCCGTGGATGGTTACTAGCTTTTTGGTCCATCAATCACTGTTGCTTGTTGATTGAACTTGGTGGGGCTGAAGACTCGAAACAAGTTCAGGAAAAAAAAAATGCGTGTGGCCTCTATCTGGTCCTTTAAGAAACGCATGTTGGGAAGTAGGCTAACTTGCAAACATTTTTGTCCAGCTACTTCCTAGTGTAACATGACCATTTAGAGTTGAGTTGAGCAAGTAAGAACCGAAGCTTTACATTACAGGTAGGTGGTATTACCTCTGTGACCGTGTTGCAAAATGTATGACGTTTTGATAGGCCTACCAAAACATTATATTTTTGTAAGGTAAACAATCGATACGATTCCTTCCAACTTAACAACACAGTACACCCGTAAAAAAAACAACACATTACAGCTCAGCTAGGCTGCATGCATGACGAACAAATCAGGTGCCAAATTTTAGCAACGACTCTCGACGGCACTGAACATGTAAAGAATTTGTGTAGAAACCTTTTCTATGGTGTTCGGAACTAAAATGGAGTTTTTTTTTCAATCTTTTACCATTTCAAAGTTTAAACATCTAACAAAGAATAAGAGATTGTTAGCATCAACAAACGTCAATTGTTTTTTGAACAGAATGCACACATTCCATGAGGACACGGCTAGATCGCCGGCCACAAGACGAGATACATCCTTTGGATACCCCGAAAACCACACAGATTGGTAGTTCTGGTCCATCCCCATACCCATAGCTGCAAGACATGAGCAGGTTTATAACAGCCCCCTTGGGCAATACGCAACTTTGAAATCGATAAACTCCCTAGCTAACTGGTACTTGATCAGGTGTCAAGGAAGAGTTGTCTAAGGCGGGCTTGGTCCAACGACGATGAGTCAATGTCGATGGCATTCTTTAGAACTTAGCTATATGCTGGAACTTGGAAGGCCATTACGTACCGCCTTGGTTTCTTAATGGGAATCAGACAAATGGTTCACACTTCCGGCTGCAGCAAAGATGCTATCGCCCCTCTGATCGCGAGTGATGGCACCCCATCGTCCAGTATGAGATCTCTCCACAAAAGCACCATCCGTGTTTAGCTTGATATTTTGTTTTGTGGTATATTTGGGGTATATTGATATATTGTGAAATACTCCTTCACCCTGTCCCATATTATAAGACACTTTGGCTAGCGAAAACAGCTTGCCAAAACATATGAAAATATAAAACAACGAGAGTATACTGGTATATTGCAAACACGAGACAATTCACATAAGATGCCTAGAGTTCTAAATTTACTTCATTACATACGATATAAAAAGGCAGATTCCGAAGTGATTATGAAATTCAAAGTTCGCTGAGAACGAGAGTGACCTCTTTTAATTTTCTCCGAGTGGGACATATTTCATCAACGATGTTACAATTTTCTTTAAAGCATCGACGGTGAATGAGCCCATTCATTATGTTATCTTAGATTAAGGCATCTATAAAGCTTTTGAGAATTTGACTCGCTCCTTCATCTCATCTTATGGGTCATTTTAGCTGACATACACGGTGAATTGATACCAAACACCATCGTTCACAAAGGAGATAACCGCGCCAGCGGTCCTAATTCTTTCCTCGCGCCTTCACTTTAGTCCTAATTCTTTGAAATTACACGTCTAGGTCTTAATTCTTTCAAAATTGTGTCACACGAGGTCCTAAACTGCTCTGACCACCGTTGACTCGTGCCACATCGGCTGGTGGGGCCGTAGGCTCAACGGACAGAGGTAGAAATTTGTTGATACCCCCTTGTGTTCCATTTGGTCTCATATCTCCATCTCGTCCTCTGCTATCATATCCTCCCGCGACGAGGCGAGCTGGCGGCGGAGGTGCTGCTCCGGTGATGACCGGAGGAGATCGAGTGGCGGCTGATGGCGCCAGGATGGAGCACGCCATGATGGAGCCCGAGACCAAGGGGCCGAAGCTGCGGCGACCTGGAGATGGTCCAGCGCGATACAGTAAGAAAACCTAACCCTAAATCCCCAATACTGTCTCTGGTAGCGGCGGCTGATTTCTAGCCTGAATCGGCGATAGAAATTGAGGATTTGCATTCATATATGACCACTTGAGGAGTTGTTCACAGTGGAAATCAATTATGCTGGATTTTTTTGCGGATTTGGGCCGTCCAAGAGCTATGCGGATGGCAAGGTAGCTCGATTTGATGGTTGTTACTGATTTCATGCAACAACTTGGGTACTCTGAACCAACTAGTTATGCTATGTATTGACTGCTTCCTGGATACAATTTAGACAGAGGGCTACGGATTGTTGACTGTGATACTGATACCTTGAGCATGATTGTTGTGGTTCCAAAGTTTCAATATTTTCAGCTGTATGTTGACCACAAAGATATGCATTTTGATAGTGTATAAATGGATGATGTGGTCATTTCTGGTTCCCCTGATCTGCCTCCAGTGTTGAGCCCTGGCAAGAGGAATTTTAAAGCCGCAACTGGCAGGTGTAATGTAGGCAGCAACAACAATATTGGGCATGAGGTGGGAAGAAGTAGGAGGCAATTGGTTGTGGAAGATGAAGCTAAAGGCTGCAGCGACAACGACAGTGACAACAGTGAGTTGGATGCAGACTATGTTGACTCTGGCAATGAGTTAGAATCTGACGATGACGATTTATATGAAGAATGGGTGGACGACAAATTTGAGGCAGCAAGGCAGAACATTTCGAGAAAGGTGGATGACAGTGACTATGATACTGAAAATGATTTTGAGGGCCTAGAAGGGTCAGATGTTGAACCTGCTGATTCGAGAGAAGAAGTTGAAGTAGTTGACAAGGAAGGAAGGAAGAAAATCAAGAAGAAAGTGAAGCTGAAGAGGTGGAGGCCGGAGAATATGAATGAAGTGGAATTTCACATTGGTATGGTTTTTCTGTCAGTTAATGACCTGAGAGCTGCTATACAACAATACATTATGCAACAAAGAGTGGCAATTTATTACAAGAAGAATGATTTGCAGAGGGTTAGGGCATGTTATGAGGACACATGCCCATGGTTTCTTTATGCAGCACCTTGCACTGGGTCTAATGCATGTACAGTGAAGAAATATGTGGGAAAACACAAATGTGAGAGGGATTACAAGATAAAGTAGTTCACAGCAAAGTACCTAGCAGCAAAGTACTTGGAAAAATTCAGAGCCGACGACAAGATGTCACTTAAGAACTTTGCTAGGATCATTGAACAGGACTTCAACATGACTGCTAGTAGAAGCAAGCTAGAAAGGGCTAGAAGGATTGCACTCAAGCAAATAAATGGTGATGAATTGGCACAATACAATTTACTTTGGGATTTTGCGGCTGAAATTAGAAGATCTAATCCTGGGAGTACCATGTTTGTTAATGCTAGCAATGGAGTGTTCAAGAACTGTTACATGTCATTAGATGCATGCAAGAGGTTTTTTTTGGCTGGTTGTAGGCCTATCATAGGCATTGATGGGTGCCATATAAAGAACATGTTTGGTGGAGTGATGCTAGCTGCAGTTGGAGTTGACCCAAACGATTGCATTTACCCCATTGCAATTGCTATAGTAGAAGTGGAAGATACCAACACATGGAAGTGGTTTATGAGCACATTGAAAGATGATTTAGGCATAGGCCATGGACATTTATGAGTGATAGACAGAAGGTTTGCACTTGTTGTTCTTTATTTCTTTGTTGTTCTTTATTTCCTTGTTGTTCATTGTTTGTTGTTAATGCAGGGATTGATCAATGATGTCAACGCAATATGGCCTGATGCTGCACACAGGTTTTGTGTACGGCATCTACATCAGAACTTTGCTTCGAATGGGTGGAGAGGAGATATTTTCAAGAACAAGCCGTGGCAAATTGCAAGAGCAACAAGAAAAGAAGACTGCCAGAATCAAATGTGAGCTATGATATCACATCATCTAGTGTGATTCAAATTCTACAGGAACAAGTGAGCTCTAAATAATTTTCTTTCTTTCCACATCAACAAGTGAGCTCTAAATAATATAATCTCTTCTTTGCAGGCCATAGCCAGCCAACAATCTCAAACTGGACCACCAGGTCCTCTACCCGAAAGCCAGTTCATCGCTAGTTGCAGAGACGACCTACCTCCAAGGACAAGTACTGGAACCCTTGGGTTAAAGAGAAAGAGGAAGATGGGGCAAAAGAAGTAGAGCCTTGTCCCCAAGGTTTAGATGAAAAATGGAAACATTTGTATATTTTGGAGAGAAGAATGTGTTCATATTTTGGCTAGGTTTGTATTGAAACCTGAAGCTCAAAAGTAGCTATTGGTTCACACAAACCATGTAAGTGCAAACTTGTCGAGTGCACGTTAAATCTACAACTACTTTTGGTTTGCTTTGTAATGAAACTTGATGTTCAGGATACATTACAATACTTATCGGCTCCATTACATCAAACAAACAGTACTTAGCGGCTCCATTACATCAAACAGGCAGTACTTAGCTGGAGTACATCATACAGTACATCTAACAAACACTACTTAGCGACAACTACATAAGGCATTACTGTAATCAGAAACAACATTGCAGCAAAAACATTCCTGCAGATCTCCAGTAGCTCATCCATCTTCTTCACTACAAGAACGACCGCCTTGCCACATCTTCTTCCTCCTCTAATTCGTGCTCTAATTCTTCAGATGATATCTCAGCATCAACAGTGCCACCTCCAGCCCCTAGGTACCCATTTTTCTAACAAGGAAATCAACATAGTTATCTTCTCCATTTTCCCAGTAATAATGGTTGCAAGGGTTGGGTGAAATCTGTGTAAAAAATCAATGAAAAATAAGAAACACAACCGAAAACTGAATCCAAATAACACCCAGGAAATTACGACTTACATTTGTAGTAGACACGACCTGGATTGGCACTTGATTGAGACACACGGCAAATGGTCTTGCAGAATCGGCAACATGGACATGGCACCAATGGCAGCGTCGCCGGCGGCTGTACTGGATGGACTCCCGCAGATGGATGCGGCGGGAGAGGCTGGGATGGAGACTTCGTTTTCCTCCTCGCACGCTTCCTAGCTTTCGAGCTCGCAGAGCCGCTCATGGCGATGGATCGGGCGACGAGAGAGAGAAACGAGGTGGGGAATGAACTAGGGGTGAGGGAATTAGTAGCCACCTTTTTATAAGGTTTCAGTTGCATAAATCCCAACCTCCAGCCGTGGGAAATCTCCCGCCAACCGCCCACCAGCCGACGTGGCACGAGTCAACGGTGTTCAGACCAGTTTAGAACCTCGTGTGACATATTTTTTAAAGAATTAGGATCTAGACGTGCAATTTTAAAGAATTGGGACTAAAGTGAATGCGCGAGAAAAAAATTAGGACCGCTGACGCCCGTTATCTCTTCACAAACATAACAAAGTGTGCTCTTGGGTGTTTTTTTCCTTCCGTTTTGCAATGAGTTTGCCTTTTCTCCTCTTCTCTCATTAGCACACGGTGGAAGAGAGTGAGAACCGGGCTCATTTTTTTTAAATAATACTTTTTTATTGAAATTTCGGAAAATATTGCGCAGATTTAGGATATTTTAAAAATAGTACGGCCTCGGCCTGGAGGAGGCCGACTGGGGCTCGTCGGCCCGGAGGAGGCCGACTGGGGCTCGTCGGCCCAGAGCTGGCCGACCAGGGCTCGTCGGCCGCATCCGCGCCTGCACGGATCTGGCATTAACCTGGTCGGCCCAGAGCAGGCCGATTGGTCCCTGTCGGCCACGGGAAAGCCGAGGCCTGCATGCAGGCATTTCTCCCCCCACCTATTTCTCCCGCCACCTTTTTCTCCCGCCACAGTTTCCCGCCCATTTCTCCCGCAAGACGTTCCCGCCTATTTCTCCCGCCAACGTTTCGCCCATTTCTCCCGCAAGCCGTTCCCGCCTATTTCTCCCGCCACCGTTTCCCGCCCGTTTCTCCCGCCACCGTTTCCCGCCCGTTTCTCCCGCCACCGTTTCCCGCCTGTTCCTCCCGCCACCATTGTCCTATAAAAACCACTCTAGGCTAAGCGGGGTACTCTCACAGAGCGCCAGCATGGTGTGTATTGTACCTTGTGAGAAGTGTGTGTCCGGCTTTCATATAGCCGCATCCGAGCATCTAGCTAAGATTATCACCTATTTGAAGGTAGATGGTAGGGAAGTTCCACTTGAAGAAATTGTTGGTAGTGAGAGACATCTCGCTTTGCTAGGGGCGAGGCTATGCCGAGATGGGTTTCTGTATAGGACCACGGAACAAATCCGTGCTGAAGTCTTGAGGCTTGCGGATAAGTTCGATAGGCATGTTACTAATGAGCCGATTCATCGAACTCAAGACATACGTGAGAGGTACGGTCGTTCATTTCTCTGGGTATACTCCAGTGATGATGACGACGATTTCATGCCGTCGTCAAAGGAAAAGGGGGCTGAAGCAGTGCGTAAGGGCAAGGAGAAGAAGGCAGAAACATCGAGCAAGGGTGCGGGAAAGAAGTCTGAATCATCGTCAAATGGCAAGGGTGCTAAATCTGCGGATGATGCAGGCTGCATTGATGGGAGATAGGTAGAATCTTAATTTGAGTTATGTTGTATCTTTCTTTGAGTATCGATTAATTAATAGTTGTACTTGCATTTCCTATTGTTGTGTGGTGTGATCGGTATGTAATCGAGGTTTGTTGTATCTTATCTTACGTACCAATGTCTACCGGTTACGGACATATCAAATATTTCTACATAGATCGTACTAATAAGTCTAGTACATAACGATACATAATGTCTTCTCTGGCCACCGTTGCGCGCCTCGAGGGAAAGAAGTAGCATACATATGTCTCATACATAGGTCTGACGGTACATGGAAAATAGCGAACATATGTCTCTGATACATAAGTAGAGTCTCAGTCATCGCCTCTGCCACGACGTGGCGGATGTGGCTGAGGAGTGCTCCATCCAAACCGATGGGGTGGGCGGGTGACTCGTGGAGGAACCAAGGACCCGTCATCTGCCTGCTGTGTATCCTGTGTGGGGGGTGGAGGAGGAGTGTTGTACATGTTGAGCCACTGGGTGTCCGCACCCGCACCGGGAAACACGTCCGGCTGACTCTCCCAACCAGAAGCACCCGAGTAATGCTCGGAGATAATAGGCCCCAAGTCGAAGTCGAATTGTGCTAGAATCGAGAAATTTTATGTAACATGTTATTTTGTAAATAGTTTGAATACATGATAATGTAGTAGTACGAATCGACATACCGTGTGGTGCACGAGGCTGGAAGCCGGTCCAGGGGCTCTGCTGGTACTCCGAAGAGGGTCGCTGCTGGTAGCCCCCAGTGGGGCTCTGCTGGTAGGCCCCCTGCTGGTAGCCCCCAGCGGGGCTCTGCTGATAGCCCCCCTGGTGGTAACTCTGCTGCTGCCAGCCCGAACCTCCTGGCTGGTCAGGTGGAGGTGGTGCGACACGTGGACGCGGGTGCTGTCGGTGTGCCTCCGGAGGTGGCGGCACGTTACGCCGTGCCCGCCGTTGAGGCAGCTGCGTGGACGGATGCGGTGGCCGTCGTGCAGCATGTGGGAGAATGTCAGACGAGCGGACACACGTGATAGCCTCGTAGATCTGTCGCACTCTCTGGGCAGCGGACTGCAACCAAGACCGATGCTCTTCGCGTGTAAGCAAAGGCCCGGTCGAAAGTGAACGGTCTAACTAGTCTATATCATTCCCAAGATCCCACGTCAACTCAGCCTGAAAGTGGTATAGACATTTAGGAAATGAAGAACAATATAAATAAGGGTAAATGATTGTAGATAAGTTAATTATTTGTACCGCGTGTTGCCGTGAGCCGGACATAGACTGGCTGGGGTACATATCCCACGTAGCAGGGGCCGGCATCACATCCGGTTGGGCGTGATGAACGAGAGAAACCCTTGTGGAACTGACGTACCACTGTAGGTACTCGTCGTACTCCGCCGGATCGAAGGGTTGCGCCTCGACCCAGAGACGAGTCAGCGCATCAACCCACTCGGCCACGTAAGGTTGCACTCTTTGCAACCATTGTGTCGCAGTCCTGTTAGTTCTCTTCCTGCTCCATCTGCAAGACAAGAAACATTAGCATAATTATGGATGACAAGTGTTAAAACAAAAATGTGTGGTTAAGAAATGGAGGTACCGGTGGACGATGTCTGGTAGAGGCGCATCAATAGGCGGGGGGACCGACATCTGACGCAGACCGAACTGCCTCATAACACGCTGCTGGGCCATCTCCTCAACGCTGACGTCTAAGATAATCTTCGACTTCGTCATCCAGTATGCTTCATCTCGCGTGCACATGATAGAAATTCCTCCAGGGAATTTCGACGCGATCGCGTCAGGCGAGTATGGCTCCCAAATAACTGAAGCCGCGGAGAGAACGTCGAACTGCTCGTTGAATGCCGGGTAGCAGTTCCGAACCTGATCTCGAGCGAATCGTCTCTGCAAAACAAAGACGTTAATTGTATAAGTAAACAGGAAGATACTCATTGACAAGCATAATTAGTAAACTATTATTGAACATACCTTGCGATGTGTCCAAAGTGTGCCAAAAGTAGGGTCGTCTATGTGCTCCGGGTCGAAATAATGTCGGGTCGTCCAATGGGGAACCTCTCCCACGACCACAGCTGCAACAGCATAGGGCATCCAAGAATTGCTGACTTTGTCGCCGTAAGAAAGCACGCGTTGCACATACCTCGGTACGTGGCCGCTAAGACTGCAGAACCCCAGCTACGACTAGTGATGTGGTACGGTTGTGTCGCACTTGCAATCTCCAATGAGATGGGGATGTATCGCGCACTGATAGTGGTGACATGGTTCTCCGTGAACATCACTTTTCCTAGCAGCCACATAAGGTACGCCTCGAGGCTCCTAGTAATCTGGGGCTCGGACATCTGGATCGTGCCAAAATTCTGTATCTGCACCGAAAACAATAATTGTACAAGTTAGGTAAAGGTTAGCTGAAGTGATGGATGAAACAAGACAATGACGTAGTACTAACCTGGAACTTAAGCAACCAATCAAGCTTGGGTCCGTGATCCTCATGCAGAAACACAGTTGCGTTGGGATTTATATGTTGGAATCGGTCTGCCATATCCTCAGACCACATATCAGGGGCCTGCAACGGACCTATGGGCTCACCAGCTATAGGAAGGCCCAGTAGGTAGGAGACATCCTGTAGAGTAGGAGCCATCTCGCCCCAGCGAAATTGAAACGTGTGCGTCTCCGGTCTCCATCGGTCCACCAAGCAGGTGAGCAAACAGTGGTCCATTGCAAGCCGACCAGTCACATCAGACGCCTCAACAAGGCGAGCAAAGGGTAGGAGCCCAGCCCACGTCAAACTGCATGTATCATAAAATTGTTAACTATTTGACCAATACATGTTATGAGCAAAATAAAAATAAAACTTACCGATCGATCAAAGCTGGGTGTATCTGCCAATTATCCTTCTGACCACGAGTGATAAGAGGTTGGAGAACATTATCCTGCATTAGCTTAGCACGATGCTTGTTGTCCACCACCGGGTTAAGCAACGCCATCCCCGCCATCTCTGTAAGGACATATTAAAATGATAATAGAATGACCAAATAACAAAATTTAAATGACTACAAATCCAAACAAATTACAATTTTGACGATTACAGAGTACAAATCCAAACATAATGGTTCCACGATTACAGAGTAGTACATAGAGGCAGATACGTAGTCTGCATTTATTACAAATATAAAGGTACTCTAGTTTCTTCCTCTTCCTCTCCGGCCTCGGTTGCCTCTTCCACGTACCGTAGCATCACCAGGTCCAAATTCTGGACAGTTCGTATCCCTATGGACAAATTGGTTGCATAGAAAACATTGCCTGGTAGGTCCTCCAGCTTCCGATTCATCCATATCGTTACGTATGCGTCTACACTGCCGTCTACCTCTACCCGGACGAAGTAACCGTGGGTCAGGAATGTATCTCCTCTCACTTGGCTCAACGGTGTTGAAATTACCAATGGCTCGGAATCCTTGCATCTCACCTGTCCATGTGTTCAAGACAGCTTCACGACTGAAGTACAGTGAGACAAACGAGATTGCTTCCAAACCAAGCTGCCCACAAGCAACAAGTACATGCGAGCATGGAAGGTGAAACAATTTCGGTTTGTTGCATGTGCATTCACAGGTTGGCCATGCTTCATTTCCAATCTTCACCTCATGCGTTCTCAACACATTGCCACAACCGAACTTCTCGGTAGGTAAGCGGACCTCGAACCTCCTTTCCTGATTTCCGATGGCAACCACTTGGAAAGTTCGTGCCTTCTCCATCTTAGCATCCATGTACTTCGTAATCTTTTCACACCACGGTGAGTTTGGAGTGCGAAGTATATGCATTTCGGCTTGCTGGCGTTTGACTCTGAAGTAATTAACCGTGCCTTGGAAAATTCCCTCCACAAGGGCAGTTAATGGCAAGGCTCTGTTCCCTCGGAGGACAAAATTGTATGTTTCGGCAAGGTTTGTAGTCATGACGCCATATCTAGCTCCGTATGAGTCGTGCAACAATGACCACCTCTCCACGGGCTCATGCTCAATCCACTGCTGGAAATTTTTAATCAACCGTCCACCCTTTCTCCTCGTGCCCGGTGGGTCAAAGCCTGGCAGATCACACATACCGATCGGTTCTTCTTCTTGCGGTGCAGGCCCTGTAGCTGCTTGTGCCGCTACTTGGGCTACATGAAACGCCACTGCCGCAGTACGTGCAGCTTTCCTCTCCCGAACATGTTTGTTCGTGAACTCATCAAGCTTGCCACGGAGAAAATTGTACTTCCATTCCTGGTTCTGCTTGCAGAGTTTTTTGAACAGATTCATGAGACTCTTATTTCTGAACTGTGAGAAGAAGTTAGCACCTAGATGGCGCATGCACCAACGACTCTGAAGATCCACCCACGGTGTTTCTTCATCTGGTCCAGGGTTTGTTAATGCCTTTATAGCGTTGAGTATACCCGCATGTCTGTCATGTAGAACGCAAACATTCTGCTTATCCTTGACAACTGCTTTTTTCAACTGCCTAAAGAACCACGTCCAACTATCCGTGTTCTCGCTCTCAACAAAAGCGAAAGCAAGGGGCAACAGTTGGTTATTGCCGTCTTGGCCAATAGCAGTCAATATCTGACCCTTGTACTTGCCGGTAAAAAATGTGCCATCGACACATAACACTGGTCGGTAGTGGCTGAAGGCTTCGATGCATACACCAAAAGAGAAGAACAAACGGTGCAACACCCTAACTGTAGGGAACTCTGGCATGTTGAAGTCTTGAAGATCAACATATGTGCCAGGATTCCTCGCCTGAAGCGTGCGGAGCAAACGGACAACATAATCATATGAGTCAAAGAATGACCCAAATCTGGCCTCCAGCGCGCTCTGCTTAGCCCTCCAGGCCTTGCCATAAGAAATGTTGAATTGAATCTTGTGAAGACTTTGTTCCTTATTGCCTTCACTTCCATCGCCTTGCTCTTCACTATCTCCGTGTAAAACAAACGAGCAATAAGCGTGGATGACAGATTACGGTGATCCTGAAGGATGCTGGGAATACGACATGTATGCATTACCATGTCACTCACAACCTAGTTTGTATCATACTTGGGGACATATGCGTGCACCCTACCCGGACAATCTATCCTCGAGCATTCCATGGTCAGATATTTCTTACTCGACACAGTTGTCTTGAAAACCCTTGATGTCGACATTGCCCACTGTATGATTGCTTCCTGCAGATGTTGCTTGTCAGCGTAAATTGCTCCCACAGCCATGCTGCTCTGGTGATATTGCCAGGAAGAATCATGACCATCGTCCAGAGTCATGCCTGATGAGAAGTCCTGAGTCCATGAAGCTGGATAAGGCACCTCCGGCTCGTACTCTGCGTTATTCGACGAATCAGAATCACTGCCGTCCCCGCAATCACCCTCAATATCTTCAGCTGCCATCTCGTTCTGCATTCGGCCATCTTCCTCATCCCCATCTGCCTCCACATTTTCACCGTCATCATGCCCTCCAACCATACTACTCTGCCCTGATTCATAACCACTGCCTCCATCATAACCATGGCAGTCATCATGTTCAATTTCCATGGTTGATGAACTGCTCTGCCCTGGATCGTGCCCACCCTCGCCTTCAGGAGGATTGACATTTACCTCCTTAACGACAGGAAGCAACAAGGCAACTGGGTGGCTTCCCCTGTTTTCACAACCTTGCAACCAGTTCACCCACTGAGAATCCCGATCAATCGGTCTCAAAGTGTACCTAATTTTTTTACTGGACCTCGACCATAACGCGTGCACCCCGACAGTGTGTGTTTCTGCATTTAATCCCAAACACTCTGCCAACCAATATATTAACTGACTAACAGACCAATTTTTAGGGGTAGTCAGATCCAACTCGATGTGCTGAAACTGACTCAGGTCCATCCCATCTTCATTTTGTTGTACTGAACCGTCACCGTAGTAGAAAACAAATTTTACTACATCCGACATTTTTCTCACCTAGTCAAATTTTAAAATGTATCAAATATTAATACGACCGTCCCATTAATTATACTGAAACAACTAAATGATGTAATCAAAACTTGCCGTAAAGTTATTGCAAACGGGAATCATAAACTAATACAATACCAACTACGAATCCATCCGGGCTAACTAAAAATCCTATCATACTAACAACACACTAACCCTAATCTAAATAACACAAACCCTAATGTAAATAACACAAATCCTAATCCTAATGTAAGAATAGTCACGTACCCTTAAAGTGTGACAGCAGCACCACCACAGCAGCCGAACCCTCCTCCACAGGTGCACCTAGAGCCTCCACCACCGGAGCACCACCACGACCACGAACACCTTCGAAACCCAATCTCCCACCGTCTAACTCGCCTCCAGAGCCTACACCATGATAGATCGGGCACCCCAAAGACTTAATAAACAACCTACACTAATTTCTAGTGGATAGATGCTCTAAAACGCTGCTGCTTTTCGAGCAGGGAAGAACAGGAGAGAGAGAGAGAAGAGAGCAGCCGCGAGAGGAAGAAGAAGAGGCCTGGTCTCTTAAGAGGACCTCGTCGGCTCGGAGGAGGCCGACGGGTGTTTCGGCCGTGACGTGGCCGAAGCCTGGCCGCTCGGTGCCGATCAGGCACTCGGCCGACCCGTGATCCTCTCTCCCCCCTGGTCGGTCAGCTCTGGGCCGACGAGACCCAGTCGGCCTCCTCCGGGCCGACGAGCCCCAGTCGGCCTCCTCCAGGCCGAGGCCGTATTATTTTTAAAATATCCTAAATCTGCGCAATATTTTTTGAAATTTCAATAAAAAAATATTATTTAAAAAAAATTAGCGAGAACCGGCGTGAAGAAGCTTTACCAAAAAGAAGGCGACGTGTAGACCGTGTTAATTGGGCCCAGCACCGACAGTCCCGGCGCAAATCTCAAAGCTCGTCAACACCGTTCCATTCGCCCGTGGAAAGTGTTCCTTGTTCTTCGGTTCTTCCCCGAGCTGTAGCTCTAGAGACGCGGCCTTCCCCTCCCGTCCATTGCAGCACACCTCCGCCACGAAGAAAAGAAATCAATAAATCCACCGCCGGCGTGCAGTGAAGGTACGACGCCGGTCAGACAGCCGCCGAATCTCCCCACCCCACCCCTTCCCCTCTTTCTGACGCTCCGTTCTTTCGTTGGCTTTGCCCAAATCTCACCTCGTTCCTGTATTGAATTCCTGCTTGCTCGCTTTCTTGATTAATTGTTTTATGGAATACGCAGTTCGGGGTATTCGGCGCAAAAGTTCCACGGTCGGGTCGGCGAGCGCGCGGGTAGGCACGGATTTGGGCGTCGGAGCTTGTGCCTATTTGCCGGTGAGCAGTTCTGCATTCTGCTTATGTCATCGCCTAGTGGGATCATTTTCCATCGTAATTCCGTCTCGCTATCTGATCTGCGATCAAATGGAAGGGTTGTGGTGGGTAACTGCGAATCCGTCATTGCAGTTTCTTGATTGTGGGTAGCCCGTAGTCATATAGATCCACAATTCTATTTCTTGCTTCAGCTCATGAGGTCTAGACACGATTTGTAAAGCTAGAATTTTTTATGTGGCGCGGCGTAAATCGCTCCTGGAGACGGTGGTTGCTTGCTGGGAATCTTTCTCACGAGTATCTGGGAATGATATCTTACTGTTTTAGCAAACTTCTTATTGTTTTCAAGTAATGTGTTCTTGGGAGCTACCGGAATTAGGACATACCAGGGTTAACCTGTAACATTTCATTTACTCTTCCAAAGCATGCTGATTTTTTCTGTTGGTACTTATCATGTGGTCTTAATAACCATTACAATGATCAACAAAATATAAATTTGCAGTTTGAATTGTTAATGTGCAGCTCGGTATCTCCAATGTCTAGTGCTTCGTTGTATGTTTTCTCATCTTTTAGTGAAGCTCTAATGCCTTTTGCCTTTTGGGTTACACAGATGACCGGAAAAGGAAGCTATGTTCCACCCCATTATGTTCCATTATATGGCGTAGACACTGAAGAGGACCGCATTCCTGCAGTGGAGGAGAACACTGCAGCACGCCATACATTAACCAGGGATCCTACACAATGGTCGTCAGGCATCTGTGCTTGTTTTGATGATCCACAGAGCTGTATGCTTCTCTCTGACCAGTGTCTCCTTGATTTACATAAGGAAAGATAAACGCTGCTACTTGTTTGCATGATATGATAACATTAATAACTTGAAACTGTCTATGGGAGTCTATTTATCTTTTTTAACTTATCAGATTTATTAAACTAAGGTGGTTAGTTTGTGTTTTCTTACGGTGTATTAGGAAGTAGGGGCATGCTTTAGAGAAACCTAATCATAGTTATGAAAATATAAGAGAAGTGCTCCGGTGCTTTCCCAAAAAATAAGTTGCACGAATTTTAAAGCAAATCGATGGTTGTGATTAACACCTTTAATCCCCACCCCTAATCACAACCATCGATTTGCTTTAAAATTCGTGCAACATGTTTTTTGGGAAAGCACCGGAGCATTTCTCAAAATATAATCTTTCTGCCTCTGTTTGGTCGTATCGGTAGTTGGTGCTCTGTTGCTCTGACCCTTCCATGTTACAATTAATCCTGATAGAAAGAAGCAATATCTCTACATCACTTGCCAATTGCCATTGGAGTGTGACCCAATTGGCTGCTCAACTACACGTCTAGGATATAGATAACCATTTATTAGTAAGTTGAAGCAATAGGGAAGTACTGTGTTAGTGTCCCCTGATGGTTTTTGTTTACAAAGATTTTTTTTATCGTGGTAGTATAATCTAAGTATATCATGTTCCACATCTCAATGTTAAATTTTTATATAATCTCACTGTAACTGAAGTTGTATAAAGACTTCTTCAATTTATCAGGAAGTTATAAGTAGCTTCATGTTGCCTTCTCATATGTGGTTACTAGTAGAGGATGCAAAAAATAAAAACTACTTGTGGTGACAAACACAGTTAATTACCATCCTGTGGAATTGAACTAGAGGAAAATATGAATTTAAATTCAAATAAAATTATGCAAGATTGAATATATCTTTCTCACCTTGTTTCACCAGCTTAAGTTCATAATTTGTCTTATCCTGGTTGGTGATATTTTTCCTCCCGCCTTTCTGGCTGTCCTTTGAAATTACAGTAACACGCTACTCTACTTGCAGAAATAATATGTCTAAGTATAAACACCATTTTCTTGGGTATAATCAGATTGCCAATGGCAGAATTAAGCCACGTCAATCTCGCCGTGCAAAGTTGGCCTCACCTTGACACCTTCGTTGACCCATCAATTTATTTTTATGTGGATAACTACATCACTGAACAATATAATGGTAGCCTATTCAATAATCTGATGCCAATTTGGAAGTATTATCAGGATAAACGTAAACGTGTCATGGCAAAGTTAAGCATCTTTACTTGTAGAATAAGATAAATGTTTTAATGCACTGAAATTTTATGTTCATATTTGTAGGTTGTATTGGCGCGGCTTGCCC
Organism: Poa annua; assembly: GCA_026929855.1. Classification (NCBI taxonomy): domain Eukaryota; kingdom Viridiplantae; phylum Streptophyta; class Magnoliopsida; order Poales; family Poaceae; genus Poa; species Poa annua. Next base: position 25,286,959 of record CM049428.1, on the reverse strand, counting down.
CTGCTTCCTTTTTGGAAAGAATGCACAGTTCCTAGGATCTGGAACTCTTGCTGGATCATGCACCACACATTGCATGCTCTGGGGCCTTCTTACAAGTTTCTGCTGCCTGTGTACTGGGGGGCTTGTATTAGCAGTTCCAGGGTCTGCTGTTGCTTGTTATGCTTGCGGATACCGCCAAGCACTAAGAACAAAGTACAATCTTCCGGTGTGTGATTTCAACCTTGTTATTTTTCAGCATTCCATGATTATCCTTGCCTTAGCATCCCAACTATCTTTATTTTGCAGGAAGCACCATGCGGCGATTTGACGACACACTTATTCTGCCACTTGTGTGCCATATGCCAAGAGTACAGGGAGATCCGTGAGAGAACAGACAGTAGCACCACTTCAGCTCCTACTGTTACTCCACCTCCAGTTCAAACAATGGATGAACTTTGACTTGATTAGATGATATGAACATATCCTGCCTGACAAAACTTTGGTTTGTTTTGACATACCCTTACCTGGAGTTTCTAACATGTTTATCTTGTTGTGCACTGCTCCCATAGAACAAATAGGTGGTTAGATTTTATAGAGCTTTTGTAACGATAACCTGAAAACTAATGGACAACACCGAAATGTGTAACCTGTTGTAGCTCATTTGTAACATGTGGCATTATTTTTGTTATCTGTGTGTTTTGGTTTTGAGAATCGAAATGAAAACTAAAGAAGCGATTTCCTCTGGTCGAATGTTCTAGTGTATGATTTCCAAGGCTTGCAATCTTTTACACATGTATGCTGATATTGTCATTTCCCTAATATGTAAGTTCCTGTAGTTAGTGCCAACCCCTAAAAATGTATTTAGTGCACCTCGAACAATACACTAGCTACATAAATTGCTTATTGTTACGTCTTGAAACTGTTGGAGTACTTTTTTTTTGTGATGCCAATTTTGCATCGGCTTTTGATGAATTACAATGTTATTAAACCAAAATCCTTTTATCATTTGCCAAAATTAGATCTGACATTACAAAATAATCATTATTCATTTTTATAAAACAAAGTTCAAATACAAATTCTTAAATAAGAGAAAATAACTATAGTGATTAAGATTTGGCCACTAAGAAAAGTAGATTTTAAGCTAGGGTCTGCTATATGGAAGACGATGTCAGACTTGAGTCTTTGCTTCCACCCTTCTAAAGTAGGGCCTTTCATTTTGAAAGTGAGATTATTCCTTAATTTCCTGATGCCCGATGTTGCAAGCAGAATGATCTCCACGGCAAAAGGAAATCCTTTGGTCTCTTTAAGGGATGATTACATCTAGTTGTGAAATACCTCATGTCCTGAAGGAAAAAAAACATCCCAACATCAAGGAGCAAATTTAAAGTAAAAGAAGAAGTGTAGAAGGGTTTCTTCCAAGGTAAGAAATAATGTGCAAAAAGAAATAGCGACAGCCTCCTCCTGATTCTATACACGCTATAGCGTGCTATATATCAAACAATGTTTTGAATAAAATATAGATATAACTGAAAAATAAAGAATTTCAATAAGAATAAATGATATAATCCAAAAATGACAGAACAATGTATGCATAATCCTGTACAAAAATTCTTCTCTATTTTTTCTAGAAGGCTAACATCAACTTACCACGTGGCAACAACATAGTATAGTAAAATATCGTGCACTACTCTTCTGACATATGCTATAGCGTGCTATTAGCCTGATACGGTTTTGTCAAAATAAATGCTACATGTGGCCGGGACAGAGACCAATGTTTAAACCACCTGATAGGTTTGTGATTTGTGAACACCTTGTCGACAATGGCATGATCTGAAGTGTAGTACCCGTTGAAAATTTTATTTCTTCCTGATGTACAATTAATCTAAGGTTTCCTCTTGGCAAGTTAGGGGAAGATACATGGGTTTGGAAGCATGAGAAGACCGGTATCTATTCTGTCAGGTACTCAGCATACATATATCACATCAACGAGTATAACCATCCCCCTGAGGATCAAGAACTAGGCAGAGGCCTAGTGGTAGGAGGCACAGGGTGCAGCCTGCTGGCCAGAATTCAAATCTTGTCTGGAGCGAATATTTGGCATCTCACATGGGTAGGATTCTTGTAAAAAATCTAGTCCTGGTTGGTCTCATATTTTTATTCCGACGGGGATTAAAATAATCTCTCTCTCCCGGAAAACAAGGATTATAAATCTTGTACAAAGTCAAACAATGTGAAGTTTAGCAAACTTTTAGAACCTATGTTCACTATTATATGACCTTTTAGAAAATAATATTAATCGGTATGGTATCAAATCGGTCTTATAAGATACATTAAACATTATTAAGCATATTCTAATATTGTATTTATATAAAACCATAAATATTTCCACAAATTTGGTGAAACTTTACATTTTTTACTTTCAAAATAATTATATGTCTTCTTTGGCGAAACGGAGGTAGTACTACTAACTGAGGTGGAAATGTTGCTGAATGCTGATACTCCGTTTAGGTGTGTAAGGCCCCTCACCAAAATCTATTTGTTCAGAAACAAACTCAAACTAAGGCCACGAAGCATTAAATAGGCAAATAACTCTCCCCTCCGGCCCGTTTCTCTCCCCTTCCGAATTTACTTTGTGGCGCCTCAAACTGGTGAGAAATGGCAGCATGGAGTGTGAACACATTCCACTTTTCTCTCTGAAAACCTGCATGCATGGTGTGAACACGTTCCATTTTTGCTTGCACAAACTGTTTGTCTACTCTTCCGTCCACTCGGGTGTGAGGAACTGCTCGCCTCCTCTTCTGTATTTGCTGTATAAATGGAACAGCAGCCGGTGCCCACAGCAACCTCAACTATGGAAGGAGTAGGAGATCCAGTAGAGAAGCAAGGTGCCATGGAGGTGCAGAAGCAAGGTGCCATGGAGATGGAGAAGCAAGGTGCGGTGGAGGTGGAGAAGCAAGGTGCAGAGGAGGTGGAGAAGCAAGGTACGGTGGAGGTGACTGATCAAGGTGTGGTGGAGGAGGGTAAAGTGGAAAAACTCGAGGAGGATTTCCATAGGCTTCATGAATCCATCCACGAGCTTTTTGAAAGAGTCACGGCAAGGTTCAAGTACATACGAAGCACCAACTTGGCAATGTTACCCAATTCTATGCTACCATCTTCATGTGAGGGATGCATATTCCCCGCTATGTGCCGAAGGTGTGGTGTGCGCGGACCGGCATCCATCTTTGCTTGTCTTGCTTATAGTTTGCCGGTGCCAATAGACTTGCTTCCTTGCAATCTGTGCGGTAATCCTCTTATTTGCGCTTATTATTGGTGCAAGGATTGTTCCACTAAAGTCGGGATCGGTAAAGATGGTGTTTGCAAGCGTTGTGGTCACAACACCCGCATTGCCGAAGATGAGAATGAGTTTGTGCCGGACAGTGAGATGAACTAGCTATCTTGTTTTCATGGAATGTAATAAAATCTTTGTTGCGATGAATCAATTAGAGTTATATGCATTTTACTTATTTTTCTGTTCTTCACACAGTGCAAAAAACGATAGTGAAATAACAGTACCAAGTTGAAAAAATTGCAAAAAACAGAAGTGAACAAATAGAAGTGAACGAACAGTCCAAATATTACATTTAAAAGGTCCAAATACTATTTCATGCACATTTCTAAGTAGGAACCGAGTTTAGCCACTCAACTGCAGCATCTACGTACTCCTTCTCCACTTTCAAACGAACCGGTAGTTTTCCTTCTCTCTCAAGAACTTTCTTCTTCATATGAGGTACATCGTAGTGAATCGAACCCTTCTTCCGGATTATCTCTCTCATGCAAGCTTGGTGGCTCAAGAAAATCCTACGAAAATCAACCAATAATTTGATTAGTTATTCAGATATGAAACTTTTTACAAATAACAAAATGTTGCAGTACTAACCGATTTAGTTTTTCATGTGGATATTCTGCTAAAGATTGGTTAACTTTAGCAAGTATCTCTGGATGATTCTTGGGCATTTTTTTCGCAAACATAGATTGAATTGAAGCAAACCAACCAAGATCTAAAACATTTGTGTCCGGTGAATTAGGTGGTTGAAACATCATCCTAATGTCCCAACCACCCTTAGCAGCCTCTGCCTCAAATGCTTGATCGCCATGTTGAACGTGAGTCCTTGCATTATCTTGCTGAATGTATATTGTCTTATTCCTATCACTCGCCGGCCAATTAGCTTTTATAGCCGGCAGCACAAAGTTAAGCAAATACTCCCTGCTTTTAGCCCGGTCTACCTCTGTGCAAGGTTTGAGCTCCCACTCACCCTTCTTCCTGAAATGGTTGTAAGTATTTCTTAGTTAAAAAACATAGCTTCGAAAAGTACAAACACACAACTTCAAAAGCCATACCTATTACCACTTGTCTTCTGTGCTTGAACCCATTCAACATAGCCCCATACCCCAATTTTACCATCAAAATTACAATTTCCTTGGGCATCATATCTTGGTCTAGCCATAGCCGAAAGAAACATAATTTTATCTATGTGACCCTTGTTTTTAGTCTCACGCATCGGTGCTTCCTCCTTATGGCTCAAATACACATTTTCTTTCTTCCGTATTCGATAAAACCACTTCTCATCTAAATGAGTTACCATGAACCCACCTTTGAAAGTGGGGTCATCTTCCAAGGTGGAAGGCTCAACATTATTTAGAGAATAGGCCACACGTGACTTCATGTTTGCTTCTGTCGACATGGGCTTGAGTTCACTCGTCATTTGTTTCTCCTTTAACCTACACATAATTATTTAGAACGTTTCAATAAAATGAGAAATAAACGGAATCAGCAACTAGTTTTATAAAATCAACCTCTGAAAAATAGTTGACAATGGCATGCATAGCTGCAGCAACTTGTCGTAGGGTAGTGCGCTCGGTTGTAGGAATAGCCTCTAACGCATCAATGTCCAGATTTATCTTCTTCCTTCCGCACTTAACCTTTCTCATGCACTTCACGCTATTTATGCCACCTCCGTTTAACCCTTGCCTCCATATTCTTCTTACTACCCTTGCTGGACATTTTGCCATTTCAGCAACCACTGCCGTAACTCCACGCTTCATTTTCCTGGTTGGTCCATTGCGCTGCATAATCCAATCATATATTTGACGCTTTTCGTCCGTGCTATAGACCCTCCGGGTATTTTTATTTGCTAGAACATCTACAAGCAGACCATGGATGATCCCAGATTAGTATGTTTACATCCATACAAACACAAATATATTATTTTGCTTACTCAAGTCGATGGATGATGTGACGCCCTAAAATCGGTACTATGTAGATTTAAGCGATTCCGCCGAAATCCGCATAATAACGATTTTAGGTCGCCCACCAGACATAATGTGCATGCCGAAACATGCGCATTATGTGGGTGGAATTGTGATAACATTACAACAGTTCCGATACATCCACAAATACAACAGAAATATAATTACAACAACGACTCGAACGAGTCAAGATACAAAATACAATACAAAGATACAAATGACAACGGAAGCAGAAATAGTATCCGACTACGGATAAGATGCAAACTGGACTAAGAGTCCTGAAGATAAGCGATGGCGCCATATCCCTGCCCAGCCAAGCCAGAGGGATTCCCAATCTAACGTCGTCGAACTTCAAACCTGTTGACTGCACATAAAGCACATCCCAAAAGAGGGTCAGGGCACTCCCTGGCAAGCAAAATCGACTTGCCTACTTTCTACACCATCTCCCAAAATATAGGGGAGGTGGACTTAGCGGCAGCAGCACTAGCAACCTAGAGAGACACGCTACAACTTCCGTCTAATCAGAGAGGGATAAGAGAGCGCATAAGTAAACAACTACAACTAACACCAAACATAACCCATTCTCGAATTAACCCCCTCAACCAAATATGAGGAAGCAATTCGGGAAACTCACACGTTGAACAGTTTTAATTATAATTTATTGTGAAAGTAATTCTATATTACTAGTCAAATTAATTAACATTAATTAGGTGCAAGTTGTCTAGATCTTTTTAGCCAACATCATCACCAAAGTCGTCCATAACCGTGGACACGGCTCATCGATAAGATTATACCCTGCAGGGGTGCACTACTGTACCCATACTCGCATGATCAACCCAAGCAAGCATCAGGGCTTATCAACACGACTTATTCCTTCACTACAGCAAGTCCAAGTGCCACCCATATTAGTTGTTACCCGCGTCAGGAGTCCGGCCGAATCTCAATTGCGGACTCATTAGTTTGCGACTACGCCACCATGCGGCTCAAACCACAGTAGGAACTGTCCGCTTCGTGTCGTACCGCACCTATATGACCCCCCGTATCACATAACCTCTCATCATCATCATCATCATGCACATGCATATGAGCAAATGGAAAACCCGAACTACTTGCGGCACATGGACAAGCTGTAGATCCGTTCAAAGTCGAGGGGGGCTCCATAGGGCCTCCCACAAGTGGTTAGTGCGCTCAAAATTGGATCCGAGGACAAAATCTCAGTTCCTAGGTCGACACTGAGCAGAACAAAGCACCTCGCAAGGCCTTCCGCCTGGTGCCTTATCATTTAATTATAATACCCCAATATTAGACAACATTTTATTAAGGTAGAATAATCTATCATACTAAGTAGATGAAACATAAGACCAACAGACGACTCGCACAAACAACTCTAAGCATGCGCTACGACTCGCAATGCCAACAGATAAACATGCAACATGTATTAGGTGGTGGGGATAAAACTGTATGGGCTGCAGGATAAACATGTGATGGGATCGCAGTTCAAGAATCGATAACTAGGGTAGCAGAGATCAACGGCAGGAATGAAAGACAATGTATAGGTAAACAAGCAAACTTTGCTTGCCTGGAATCCCGCATGAAAGCAGATCTTGTCGTTGCTCACACATCTCGACGTCTTATCCGCAAAGAAGCAACAAACACTGGAAAGCGTAAAAGATGCATTTTACAACTACGGCAAAGATCCAGCATGATCATATGAGAATGATGCATGATATGGCAAGATGCAATGCGAGATGCACTTAATCCAAATTAAGCAGAACCGGGATTCCGACAATTAATATTAATGTTGAAGTTATTTATCTACCCCACAAATTAAATGTCCATTAAGATGGCAAGGCATGGCAAAGATGATCTAGTGAAATTAAATGGAATAGACATCAATAGTAATTAAATGCCCACACATTCCATAATTATTATTTAGGTGAATCGCTACACCACCAAACCCAAGAGATGCAACACATGCAAGTATGATGCGATATGCACAAGATAGATGATATTTAGTAAAATAGGTCGGGTTAGGGTTTGGGTTCGCACGTTGGATCGGGAGAGATAGGGTTCGAAACCGAAGTCTTCGGTGCGTAGAGGAAGTAGTTGCCGTCGGGGAAGTAGTCGTCGCGGGACCGGGGCGTCGTCGTTTGTCGGTGTCATGGAAGTGGTCGGGTAGTCGTACTCGGTCATCCCCGTTGACGGGCGCGGCCACGGAGGAGCACGACAAACGGACACCGGAAGGAAAGCGCGCACGGGCGGCACCGCGACACGGACACGGGCGGTCACGGCGACGCGACACCGGAAGAAGCACTCCCACACGCATGTAGCAACACCTCGAAGGGTGGACAACTCGGACACAAAAAAGGGACGCCGGGGTCTTGCGGGCATTTCACCGAACACCTTGCGGGCGGCGGACACGGGGACGCCACCGGACGGGGAAAACGGCGAATGGAAGTGCTGAGCGGGTGTGCACGGTGGCGGCGACCGGCGCGGGTGGAGGCGCTGCGTGGGCGGCGGCGGCGCGGACGCGCGTGGCGGAAGTGGAGCGCGGCGCGCACACGGCGGCGAGCGGCGAGCGGGGGCGCGCGGCGGCGCGCGGCGGCGGGCGCTGGCTGTGCTGCGGCGGTTGCCGCGGAGGAAGCGCAGGCGCGGGCGCGGCGTGCGGCGGACGGGCGCAGCGCGCGTCGGCGGCGTGGCGGCGGAGAGAGGCGCAGGGCGCGGGAAAGGGGCGCTGCGGCGGCGGCGGAGGACGCGCGGGCGGCTGCACCGGAGCTGAGGAGCGCGGCGGCGGTAGAGGAGAGGCGGCGCGCACGGGCGCGCGGCCGGCGCTCGACGGACGCGGCGTCTGGCGTGGACGCGACGCGGGCGAGCGGCGCGGAGGCGGCCGGCGCGCGGGGACAGGGAGGCAGCGCGGGGCGCCGGGTGGCGGGGACGCGGAGGCGGCCGGTGGCGGCGCCGGGGCGCGCTGCGGCGTGGGGGGCGACGCGCGCATTGGCGCGGCGGCGTGCTGCGGCCGGCAGCGCTGGGGAGCGGAGCGGAGGAAAGGAGGAGCGGGGAGGAGAGGGGACGGCGGCCCGGCGACCGGAGGCAGGAGCAGGGGGCGGCGGCCGGCGGCGGCGCTTGGAAGCAGGGGGTGTACGCGGAGGCGGGGTCGGGACGGTTGGTGCGGCTTGGGAGCGAGCCGGTTGGTGCGGGAGGAGGAAGGAGAAGGAAAGAAAAGAAAAGGAGAAAAGAAAAAAAGAAAAAAGGAAAAGGAGGGGGAAAAAAGAAAAGAAAGAGGGAGGAAGGACTTTTGCAAAAACCCAGAAAAGGAGGAGGGTGGCTGCAAATTTCAGGGGGTGGGAAAGAATTTTCCTGGGAGAAAACTAGGGTTTGGCTTAGGTGGGCTTTGGGCCTTAATTCTCTCCCCTTTATTCTTTTTGGTTTTCTATTTTTAAAACAAAAACGAAAAGGAATTTGAATACAAAACCTTTACAAAATATTTTTAGTTTTGAATAGAAATTTTTAATAAACTAGTTTTTAACATTTTTAAAATATTTGAAAATAACACATTTTTAATTAATTTGAAATGCATTTAAATTTAATTATGGAAAATTAATTTAAATGCAACAAATTAAATTAATGCGATGCGATGCCATGTCGATGCAAAAAGAAAACTCACAAATCAAAAGGGGATAAATCCCGGGGCGTTACAGATGATCCCGGATTAGATTGTTGATGTTGCTGGCTAGGAGGATACTCGTCAGCATTTTCAAAACTAGTGTTATATCCATCTCCACGGTATCCACCACCGGATGCATTGTTTCCAGCAGCTAAGCCGCTGCCACTTGCCTCAGCATCTAACAAAATACAGCACACAAGATTACAAAATCTAAGCCGCTGCCACTTGCCTCAGCATCTACACAACCATTTATAAGAACGAAATAGACAAAACCGTGTACAGGAACGAAATGGACAGAACCATCTACAGAACGATCATCTGCATAACGATCTACAAGAGAATTACCATTGTTTGGCTGGAAGAATTTTAAGGAGGTGTCGATGTGGAAGCCAGAACCGAGTTTCAGCGAAACTGGCGTGCTGATGCTGCTGCTTGCCCGAGCTGCTGGCCGGCGAGCCCTCGGCCCAGGTCGCCGGACTGGACCGCTCCCGCCAGCGCTTCCGATGCCGCTCCTGCCAGCGCTGCCTATGTCGATGCCGCTGCCTCCTGCGCCAGCTGCACTTCCACTCGAACTGCCGGCGCCGGAGAAGAAGTTGCCGCCGCCACCGAGAAGCGACGAGCCGTTCGGTCGCGCAAGCCCTACGCGGCGCACAGGGATGGCCGGAGGGACGAAGGTCCGCGCCACCTGCTCGACCGGACGCATGTACGGGGTAGCCCGAAGACCAACTAGCCCTAGAGGTGCTGGCGGCCTCGCACTACTTTGCCCTGGCTCCATGGATGGAAAGAGGAGCAGCGGGATGGATTGGAAAGAGGAGGAGCAGGATGGATTGGAAAGAGGAGGGAGGGAGGGAGCAGTATTTAAGGATGAATTTGGAAATCAAATTAAGAGATTGCCGCGCTGATTCTGTTTGGTTCACTGCCATTTTTTGCGAAAATAGGGGCGCCATGGATGGAAGCTATGGAGGGAAACCAGAAGCTTTGGAGGGAAACTGTTTCCTCCTCGCGCGCGCATGCAGAAACAGTGAAATCATTGGCTCCATGCATAACCTCCTTCGCGCGCATGCTAAACCGTTTATTTCAGCAGCCTCGTCCTTTCGCTTCCGCTAATAACTCCCTGCTTGCGCTGATTGGTCCCTTAGCTACTCCATCAACAGATCCTGGCAGCCAATGGTTTCATACCTTGGTCGCGCTGCACAACGGGAGGGGCCTTACACACCTAAACAGAGGGCAATTTCAAGATCGCCCTGATACGAATCTTAGCTGGAGTCTGATAGATGCAGATGCTCTCAGCTAGTCTCATGCTTTTTGGATTTCCTTCCGTTTATAACCCGCCACGTGTCCACGTCCTTTTGGCTTTTGTTCCATTTTCAACGCCAATAATGCAGCGCGTCACTGTCCAGCGAGAAAAAGAAAAACATGGAACGTTCCTCTCTCCCAGCACGTGCATCTTCTACCGGGGAGAATTAATGAATTCCTCCAATTGTCTTATATTCTACTGATTTTAGAATTGCATCCTATAAACCGGTTTGGAGGGAGCAGTTGAATCGAAAATTAATTAGGTAGGCGTATCTCGTACTCCCGGCCTACTAGTTAAATTGTAGATTAATTAATATTTTAACTTCTTTTTTTGAAACAAGCATTTTGTTTGGAAACTCGGTGTGTGCTCTGTCGTTTCCTTGCTCCACATTAAGAGGAGGGGCGTTTCCGTCGCAGGTACCAAGCAAAACCGAACCAAAACGGCGCTTTTCCTCCCGGCCGGCCAGCTTTCCCTTTGCTCGCCGAGGAAGGACGATGGGCGAAGACGGCGGCGGCGGGTCGGAGGTGCCGCTGTTGAAGAAGACGCACTACCACGGCGGCTGCCCCGGGTGCAGGCTCGACCGGAGGAACGAGACGCGGACGGGGGTGCCGTACACCGAGTTCGCCTGCATGTGGCTCGTCACCGTCTGCTCCAGTGCGTTGCTTTCTGTCCCTCCCTCCCCCCTTTACTGATATCTACAGCAGATTATTAATTGCCGACTGCTGTTTTCTTCCTACGATGCATTACGACGCAGCAGGAACCTATAGATTTTATTGCTTGCACTGTTGCCCATCGCCATTGGTAGACCTTCATTCATGCTCGATCTGTTATGGCACATGGTGCGACTTTACTAAGTATCCTCTTGGCTTAGTATATCTTCTGAAATCTGAATCATCTCTTCATTATCAAATGATGAATTGACTTTTTTTTTATTTTCCTTTTGCTACTGCAGCCTTGCCGATACAGTCCTTGTTCCCCTTCTTGTATTTCATGGTGAGTAATGTTACTTGTACTTCTGTTGAAGCATTTTGTTCACATCAAAGACAAGTATTACGCATTGTAACCGTTGAAGTGTATATGCAGATTGCTTAGCCTTTGTGCGTAAAACTTGACATGGTATTAGAGCCGCAGGTCCTGGCTTCTGTAATTTATCCAAATACTGTTGTTGCCCCCTCTGCCCACGTATAAGTCTCTTGAGTCATACCTCTGAGATTTATAGAGGGGGAGCGTGCCTCATGATTTCCATGTGAACAGAAGCCCATTCCATGAACCATATTAACGTTGTAGCCCATTTAGTATTGCAAGTAGGAGTACCAAGCAATTGGCACTGTCTTAAGCAGTTGTTCTTTTTTTTAGTTGTGTGTTTTCAGTTGTGACTTGGAGTCACACTCCGCTGTTGTACCACAATAATAACTGAATAGCAAAATATTGTGTAATTGCTATACACAAAAGTTCAGAATATGATCTCAATGGGTGCATTTCTTTAAGAAATCACGACGGCCTGACGCAGCCTGACGCATTTGTCCTACCCCCTTGTTCGTTTGGTTCGGGCGCTCTCCCAGCAGCCTGACGCATTTTGGGCGCTCGGGCCCTTTTTTGTGTTATCAACATTTGATAGAATTTTTTCCAAACTATTGAAAGAATAGCATACAATTGCATCGAAATAATTGTAAATTTCAAAAATGTCATAACAATTTGCACTGTGCACTACAAATAACAAGTTTAGGCAAAAGGACACAAATTCCATGGTGACATAATAAGCTCGATGCAAAAGCACATAAATCAAAATCGATCACGCGTCGCGTTGTAGATGATGGCATGACGCTTCTCCACCCAAGCCTTTTGCCCCATCGTCATGTTGGTGGTGTCCACCAACATGATCTCCCTCTCCTCGGCCATGAGCTTGGCCTCGGCCTCAATTGCCTTTGCCAAGATCTCTTCAACCTCAATTGCCTTCTTTATGAGGTCAAAGATTTATTGCAAGTGGCCTCTTTCTCGTGGCGTTTCTTCTCCTCCCTCACGGCAATGGCCTCCTCCTTGTCGGCCATCCACCCCTTGAAGGTCTCGCTCAATGCAAGAGCGGCGACATCCTATTTCATGTCGGATGTCGTGGCCCTATGGCCGCTTGGCCTACGGGGGAGAGTGGCCTTGTCACCGTCCTCGTCTTCTATGTCCAAGGTGGCCGGCGCTTTGCCACTCTTTGAATTTTTCTTGAAGGCCTGGTAGGTGAGCTTCCATTTCTCTAAGTCCTTGAGCACCCGCTAGCAATGGATCAAGTTGTAGGACTTGCCATCATGGGCGGTTTTGAAGTACTCCAAGGCCTAAGGAACCTATATAGACCATGGAATGATGTCCACTCACGACGACAAACAATGGAGCATGCCATTGTTGATCATGTCAAACATGAAGGCCTCATATTCTTCGGCATAGAATTCCTACGTTCAATTTGGTGTAATGCCGCCCTCATACATAGAAAACGAACGTCGGACAAGTGAAATGGACCATACCGAGTCGGCCGAGGTCGGGGCGGTTGGTTCGTCGAATAGGACGCGGGCATTCATGGTACTCGTTGGCGTCCCTCCCCAAGGGTGTTTGCGCGTCGGTTGGGCAGTGTCCATTGGCGCATGGGTGTGGTTGAGATCGATTGACGACGCCACGACCCCGTCCATCATTTGCGGCCGCTCCAAGCCGGAACGGTGCATGGGCCTGAGGAACCGGAGCACCATCGGAGGGCGCAGAGCCTGCGACATCACCGAACTGCTAGAGGCCGCTCCGGCCACGGTGTTGGTCTTGTCCTCACCGACGAGCTCCCGCAGCTTCATGGCCTCCTGGGCCTGATCCCGGGCTGCCATTATCGTCAGCTGCTCAGTCCTCTCTTCCTCCATGCGGCATTCAACGCCTCGGCCTTGCTTGTCCTCTCGGCCACCCGCCGTGCCTGCCGCTTCTCATTTTGCACCTCGCTCTGGCCGTGCTAGCCATCGGCGCGGTGGTCGCGACCGAGCTAGTGACGGCTACGTCCACGGCCTCGATGCTAGGGTCGGTGGCGGCGGCGTTCTCCATCGGCGCTGGAGGAGGGTTTATGGGTGGGCGCGGGCAAAATATCGCAATGAATGGCGGGAATGGGAGTGACTGGCAGGAGTGGGAGTGGTCTTGTGCCAAGGGGGTTTGGCACCAAAAGGGGTTTGCGTCGCCGCGGACAGCGCGATCAGAATGTGTCGGGCCGTTGGGCTCGGTTTTTGCTGGCCCTGTAAAAAACGGACCGTTTCAGATGACCACGGTCCAAATGTGTCGGGCCGTTGGAGATGGCCTTAGGTTCCCTAAATTTGGCTATTGGAGCATGTCACGCAAGAAGAATAAGGTTTCACCGTCTCCTCGTTGATGGCGTTGAGGAGGGCGGGGAATCGTCTGGTCTTTGCTCCTTGGAGTGGTGGATTTTGTTTGGTCTACGTGTGTTGCATGTTTGGTGTCAATCTGATCGATTCAACAGTTTAATGGCGACAACTTCGGCTCGACTCTAGGGTGCTAGTCCTTAGGGGCACATGCACGAAGACTTCCCGGCTGTCATCAACAAAGTCAGGCCGGCTCCGGTTGAGGAGCGGCGACATCAGCATGTCAGCGGCTCGCTCTAGCGGTGATAGTGGTCAGTAGGTGGTCAAAGGATGTTGGTGTCATTTTTATTATGCCGGGGTGCTTTGTACTATCTTTGAATTTTTATAATAGATCTGGTTCCTTCTCACAAAGAAAAAGTCCGGGCACATGAGATCCTGCTTGTTTATGGGGCACACTTTTCTAGATAATATACGTTCCGCTTTATAAGTTTGGGATAAACGGTGATACCAACGAACCAAGTTGAAAAGAGGAAGAAAGAATATACATTCCGCTTTATTCGTTTCTAGATAATCTGTACTATGTAGCTCTTCTGATGCTTTGTTTGGTATACTTGAAGAGTTTGCACTAGGAAATAAAGTCTAGCTAAGTACTACCTCCATTCCAAATTATAAGATGTTTGGTAGGCCATTTTAGCCTAAAAAAAGTCGTATATTTTGGAACAGAGTAATATTAGGCAAAGATGCATGATTATTATACTGTTGTGACTTGTGACAATATATGCGGAAAATATCAGTATCTCACGTCGGATGTAGTATCATCTAAAAAAACTACAAAAAATAAAATCTATATTCTTTATTTTGAAAATAACTAGGTTATTTTATCTCTGGAAACGTTGCTTTGAATTAACTATTATTTGTGAAGTAGCTTGTAATTGCTAAATGCTAAATATTGTATTTTCATACAATGTCTGCATGGGATGTTTATTTGCAGATAAGGGACCTGCACGTTGCTAAACAAGTAGAAGATATTGGATTTTATGCTGGTTTTGTTGGTGAGTTTTTCTCAGAGCAGTGTTTTGTATCAATCTTCTGGAGCACTTGAAAATAGCTGTGTAATTATTGTGTTCTGATGGATAAACCTTAACTTCATCTACCATGATAAACTTATGGTGGCTTAATTTGCTGTTGTTGAAGGCTCTTCATATATGATTGGTAGAGCACTCACCTCTACAGTATGGGGAATGGTGGCCGATAAGCATGGGAGGAAACCTGTTCTTGTAATTACCCTTATTGCAGTGTAAGGATATTCTTTCAACAAAGCATATAGTCTAGCATGTACACCCCAATAGGAACTTTTCTTTCTCCCTAATTTCGCACATACAACCAACATTTAAGCTTCTATCCTTGTTTATTTCAGAATTATCTTGAATGCGCTATTTGGACTCAGCTCCAGTTATTGGATGGCATTAACCACAAGATGTCTGCTTGGGTTGTTGTCGGGTATGCTGGGACCAATTAAGGTACCTAAACATTCATGAGTGTACTTGCCTTTTGGTACTAGGATATTATTTACTAACTGCTCATGTACTCATATTTACACTCATAAGTTTATTCAACAATAACTCAAGCTTTCCACTGACTTGATCTATGGAATTCTTATGTGGGAGTACTACGTTTCACAATATAGATATAGTTATTGTGTAATGCACATGACTCTTTGGTTAGTCTATTTTGGATGAAGCTTATTACGTTTTAGTGAATGCGATTTTTGTTACTTCCAAAGGCAGTAGATAGATTTCATCAAACCAGCCTGCATTCACATGGTCACCAGCAGACTGTCCTCATCTTTCGGATTTCCCTAGCACTGCTGGTGTTTAATACAGTATACAAATAAATGTTTTCCTACATTAACCCTTATCGACTTTACTTTTGCTTGTGTTCAGGCTTACGCGACAGAAGTATGCCGGAAAGAGTATAGTCACCTAGCTTTATCG
This sequence comes from Poa annua, assembly GCA_026929855.1. NCBI lineage: Eukaryota > Viridiplantae > Streptophyta > Magnoliopsida > Poales > Poaceae > Poa > Poa annua. Next base: position 25,271,407 of record CM049428.1, on the reverse strand, counting down.
CTTGTAAGATTCTCAAGTTATTACCTAAAAAAATTAATGTTACTTTATGGCACAATATATGATGCTCACTTAGTTTGCTGATTAATCCTTCAGATTTCTTCCTCACGTGCCGTAGGCCTCATTGTTGGACCAGCCATTGGTGGTTATCTTTCGCAGGTAATAGTTCATTTAATATTTTACGAAAAACTAATCTATGCATTAACTTCTGTGTTTTTTTTGCCAATTCTAATATTCCTATCATTATTTTTACACTAATCAAAAAATTCTCAGATCATACAAACTGCCAGTAAATTTTCTTGATTTTCCTTCTTCTATCCCTTTATATAACTCATTTACTTGCTATGTACCAAATCGGGTTCTCCATGCAGTTCGATGTACATCAATGCTTACTCACCATGACAATAATATACAATATGTATTACAGTTTTCTTATATAATTAGGATGAATACAAGTTAACTTAGTCTGACCGCATTTGATATGCTAAGTGTAAGCACACCCCATGGAAGTTACCTCTCATCCCCTTTGGATTGTGGAAATGAGCACACAATTGAAGATCTTGAATTTGTTGAGCTAATATTCGTTGTTTAGTTGCACCATAAAATTGGATTCTAGCTCATATGTTTTTTTTACATATATACTGCTATGTACATAAATTGTTGGTGACCTTGTAAGCTAATGTTCCTTTTCATTGTTGTTATATCAGCCAGCAGATAAATATCCAGGCATATTCCCTCAACAATCCATATTCGGGAGGTAAGCATTTGTTATGCGCACCCTTTTATATCAGTTCTTATGCACTAATTCTGCTTACACATTTATTGTTTCAGGTTCCCATATTTTCTCCCCTGCCTATGTATGTCACTCCTCGCCATCGTTGCTTTAATTTCTTGCATCTGGCTTCCGGTGAGCTTTTTATCCTAGCATAATGTTAATGTTATATTTGTGTTTAAGCGTCTTGGGATAAGAAAAGCTTTTTTATCAATTAATATCTGTGACCCCCTGCAGTTTCGAAAAAGACGCTATGGAAAACAGTCTTGGTGACTTTGAAACTTGACTAACTATATATTTTGAATGTTTAGATTGGACACTTCAGTCATGTGTTTTATCATAGTTTTGTTAAGTTTTATAAATATATTTTAAAATAAATTATTGGTCAAAGTTATGTCTTGAAAACCGTGTTGCTTTTCGTAATGTCAGGTTCGGAGAACTGAAGAGAGTATATGTGGAGTTGCATCTATCTTGTAGGTCATAAATGATACTAGTTCTCGATGGACAAAAGCATTTTTGGAATGTAATCTTGTATTCGGACCAACACTTGTTAGTGTCATAAGATAAGCCGAATTTGGCGGCAAATTTTGTTCTAAAGGATATGCCCATAGTTTGTGATAAGATATGGTAGGACATTAGTTGTACGTACCAATATGTAGTCTGCAAGCTAAACTAGAAATCAGTTGGCAACTAGTCATTTTTGTAGGACACAAAAACATACTGTTTTTTTCTTCATTTTTCTAGAATTTTTTGAATGTATAGTATATAGTATCAAATAATTAAAAAACTCTAGTGAAACAGAAGTTTTGACATAAATAATATTTCTTCTTCAATCCATGTACTGTTTAGAATTTTGATAAAGATGATCTTTTGCTTCCTTTTTTTGTTCGTACCTCATTCACGGTATTGCCATAATGTTTTCAATTGTCACTTAGATGTTGAAGGAGTAGTGTTAAGGCACTCTATGAGTAGCATAGCTCCTTAAGGCGTTTCATGTGTATTATATGCACCCTAGTATATTTTACAGCAAGACCTTAATTTCGTTGAATCTAACCTCATATTTACTCTTTTTGAGGGAGATTTCATCTTTACTTAACATGTCTGCATTGCTACAGGAAACTTTACATAAACACAATCAACCTGCCGATTCAAATAATTCAGTTGAAGCCGGAGAGGAATCTGTTTCTGAACCTATTGCCGACGAAAGTGGTGGTGGATATTGGAGTTTATTCACAAACTGGCCATTGATGTCCTCTATTACCGTATATTGCATATTATCACTTCAGGATGTGGCTTATGCAGAGGTACCATGATCCTTTTATTTCTGATATGTCTTTCCAATTTTGTTTAGCATATCATCATTTTCTTGAGAAAGCATCTCATATTTTTTTCTTATAATGGTGTTTTATTAGTCTTATTTGTTTCTATATAATTGTTTGCATCTCCGTTGTTATTATGGATTTGATTTCGTAAAGAACATAAATTGCAGGTATTTTCTCTTTGGGCTGTCAGTGACAGGAAGTATGGTGGATTAAGCTTTACTTCTACAGATGTGGGCAATGTCCTTGCACTCACTGGTATTTACGATAAACCTAATAGGAAATTTCCTCTAAAGTTGGGGTTTTTAATTTATAAGGCATGGCCTATGTATATTTTGATTGTGACTTAAAGTTTTTGAACATCGTTGACAACGTTTGCGATAGAGATCATAGGGAGCTGCAGTCTCATGTATACACGACTATTTCTATCATAGGTGTATAATACTAGATTCCTAGGAGACGCACATAACTAGGCATATCTCTATAGATTTATCTTTCCATAGTTTGTTATATTTGAATCTACTGTTTAAAAGACTGGGAGCAAGTACCTTAGGAGGGACAGGAATATACACTTGTGTCGGTGGCAAGTCCCTACTTTATAAGGGCTACTACAATATTTGTTGGAATTGTGCACAGAACGACCAAACTTTGCTCTAGTCTTCGTCTTCCCTGCCTCACATGGCAATGCGATTACCATATAATATATGTATACTTATGCCACTGCATAATGGCATCTGATATCGTATTTCCCATATTTGAGTGAGCATGCGGTCATCTACTCCCTCTGTTCCAAATTAGAGGACTTCCATTTGTCCAAAACTGGATGTATCTGGACTTGTAACATGTCTAGATACATCCACTTTTAGACAAATGGAAGTCATCTAATTTAGAACGGAGGGAGTAACAGTTAGAGCAGGGGAGCAACGCCATGTCTACAATGGAATTTCTGCAAGCTATCCTATGAAATATAATATTGAATTTGTGGATAAATATACTTTTAATGTGGATAGCACTAAAACTAATAATGCATCTTTTTCTAGCATGATGTGACTCACGATATATGCATGGTTTGTAAGGCAACGCTTAGGCACTAAGGCGCCACCCATCGGCCTTAGGACGACTTACCACCTTACAAACCATGTATATATGCCCAATTTAGCCATGTTCTATATGAAATATGCGTTCATGAGAACTCACTAGGAGCACAACAAATAGCGTATTTTGTGTTATATGCAAAGTTTATTGTATTGTATTGACTGTCACTTTTGTCAGGTTTTGGCCTCCTAATATATCAAATTTTGATTTACCCATCAGTTGCAAAAGCTATAGAACCTGTCACAATAGTCCGTGCAACTGCGGTAAGACCATCTATTACTTGATCAGGCTTGTTATGTTGTAACGGTTTAACTCATCAGAAATTCTGATATGCAGATCTTGACACTACCACTTCTTTCAAGCTATCCATTCTTGACTGCATTATCAGGGTTCAATCTTCACTTCCTTGTAAATTGCGCGTCTTTTCTGAAGAATTCTTTCCAAGTGAGTGGAAAGATCATACTTTTGTGTGTACAACAAATATTTAAGTTTGGGCATGCTTACTAGTTCCTATTATGAAAACTATTCCAAGCCTGGACTATTTATCTTACTGATGGTTAAGGGATACACACGGTGTTCTTTGAAACAATTTTTGGTTAGCTTAAACAGCAATAAAAATCAGACAAGCTACCCATGTTTCGAAAAATAATGCAATTGTATATCTATTTATCAGACAAGCCTTATATATATTTGAACTCAAGGTATCCCTTATTAGTTAGTGCTACTCATGTTCTTCTAAAATATTTCAGGTATCTACGATCACCGTATGCAATATTTTGATGAATGATGCTGTGGTATGTTTGTAAGATTTGTAATACTTAGTATTATGGCAAAAGTTGTCCATACGTGCCATGAAAGTGGTCATCATAGTTTTCATTTTCTGACCATCGGATACACATGACAAAAACAGAGTCAAGACTTGAGAGCATCAGCCAATGGCCTTTCTGTAACGCTAATGTCCATAGCTAAAACTATCGCTCCGGCTGCTGCGGGTATTATGTAAGTATCCATGATCCAGGCCAACACACACTGTATTGCAACCACGAAGGAATATACTGTTGTCTTCCGGAAAACGCATGCTGTCTTATTTCTAGAAAACACCTGTTGTCTCGATTCCCCAAATAGTTTGTTTTAATTAGTTCATTGACAATTAAAGGTTAAAAGATTCCAGTGTATTTTCTGTGATTTTCAACAATATTTATCAATAATTATACAGACCTAGGAGTGGAGCTTAGCTCAACTGGTTGGGGCAGGGGAGTTGATGTACAAGCCCGACACCCAGGTTCAAGTCCCCACGGACACGAATTTAGCTTCCTATTTATACTTGAGGATTAGGCCTTCCTAATACTCATGCAATTTATCCTGAGGACTAGGCTTGGTTATTAACCAAGATATAAATCCTGGTACTCATGCTTAAAAGGCTGTATGCATCCTTAGTTGGTGCAGAGGCCGGGAAGTGAAATTCTCTCCCAAATTTAGATTACTTTTATTCTCTCCCCCAAAGTAGGAAAAACTCGCGACTCTCGTCACCCCCGCGCGGGCGATGGAGACGCCAAAACCCTAGCACCGTCAGCCGCCGCTCCCCTCCTCCCACCCTCCCACCGCCGCCGGTGAGCGCCGCTGGGCAAAGCCCGCGTGGTGTCAACGGCGGTGGAACCCTCTCGTTCCCCTCGTGGTGGCTGGGGCGCGGGTAGCAGCGGCCATGACGGGCGACCCAAGCGGCCGACGGCGCGACGCGGCCATGACGGGCCTGGGGTGGAGTAGGTGGTGCGGGCGGCTCAGGTGGGAGGCGGTGGCCATGGCTACGGTGAGGCGGCGGGAGCACCGCCCGATCTGGGCCTGCTCGCTCGGCCCGCTCATTGTGAGCAATCGCTGCATCAGCCAGATCCCTCCCAACGGAGTCGACGTCCTCGCTACTCGTCCCGGACGCACACGGCAGCGTCGTCGCCCCTGCACTACCCCACCACTAAGGCCGGATGCGTGGGGTTGTTGGTCTGCGTTTCAGTAAAGGCGGCGGTCTTAGGCTTCTCCTGCCCAAAGATGAAGATCTGTTGGTTGCGTGTCCTCATTAAGTTGGCTGAAGTGTAGAGTTTCGGAAGGCTCCGCCGGCGAACTCCATCGGACGCCTCATGCCTCGAGACTGCTGGATCGGATGGGATTCGGTCGGACGCACCCATGTTTTTTCTGACCCTTTGGTTTCAGAGGGAGTGTTATGAAGCTCTGTTTTCGGTTACCACCAAGAGATATGTCTTTGACGATCTACGGTGAAGTCAGTTGCGGAGAATATCATGAAAGCCGGGAGATGAAGACTAGTGATAGTGGTTTGAAACCTGGTGGCAATGAGAACCGGCTTGGTGAGCGGAGACTCAAAGCAGCGACTGTTAGTGGGGGCGACATCACAGGAGAAGTCCTTGGTTTTATCTAGCAAGGGTGAAAATCCAAGGTCTGGTCTTTATTGGTTGTGTCTGGCAATGGTCTTGTTAAAGCCGTTACTTTTGCGAGCGAAGACTTACTCCAGGGTGAAAACCTATGATCATTGATAGCAAAGACAAGCTTATGCACTATTTCCTTCTTGGAGGCGTCGCTTTTGGAGTGTTTGGACTTCTGGTGTTGTTTTGGTGGTGTTGGTGTCGCTGCTAGAAGGATCTAATCACCGTAGCGTGACTTTCTTTTTTGTAATTCTTCGTTCTTAGTTCGGTTGTGTGCATCCGTAATGTCGTTAGGACAATGCGTTTTTAATAAATGCTCTTTATCTACAAAAAAAATTATACAGACCTTGGAATGAAACACTATTGCAAACCTTTGTTTTTTTTCCACATCACATCTTTTGAGGGAAAGTATCACCTTATCATGTTAATTGAATTTTTCTTGTAGATTTTCGTGGGCTCAGAGGCGCCAAACTGCTTCATTTCTTCCAGGTAATGCATAGGCTAATCTTTTTCAAGTAACATTTACACGATTCTTTGCTGTATACAAAATTAAAATTAATTATTCATCTAATTTTTTAGAGCTGTCTGATGACATGAACATTTTGAATTGAAGTGTTGTAACAGATAAATCATGCTTCTGCTTCACACATATCTAATCTAGGTGAAAAGAACTACTAGGAACTGTTTGAGTTGAATGAGTTGGTACATATAGCAAGAAGTGTGATGGTACTTGCTAAGACCATGTCTTCAATCTCCATAATACTATTGCAGATAAGATAGATTAGACGTTTAGGGCAATAGACTCAACCTGCCAGTTCCTGTTGAGAGTTGTATGCCAAACCAAAAAAAGGGAAACCCAGTAAACAAGAAGATCCAATGCAGTATGCACATGCACTGGTTTCACTATCACACGCTCACAACTAAGCTATATTTTTACCAATTATATTATGCTAAACATGCAAGGATTAAGCTATGATTTCAGGATCACCCTAAATCCATATTTCATAGCTTTGGTTAGCTCTAATTTCTAATGTTCTCTGTTTATATTTGATCTTTCAGGCGATCACTTGCTGTTTTTCATACTAAACGCGACTACATTCGTTGGTCTTATGTTCACCTTCGAACCACACTTTACTGGGAACAGAAAGAAGCATTGATGCATTTACATTGTGTTACGACCTGGACAAGAACGAGGATTACATTGTTCTGTCTTGGATCTTCTTCCACCTTGAGCGTAATATAGTTTATCGCTGCAAGCCGCATGTTATTATTTTTCTTGTACGGTGTCAGATAGCATTGTTAGAGACATCCCTCTAGACTAGAGGCGGTCATAGAGCCTCTGTATCTGTTGTTTATCGAATAATATCATGTATTGCTACTGTAAAAAAAATCATGTATTGATTAGCAAGTATGAAATCTGTTAAGAAGGTTACTTGCCGTCCCAATGTGTGTTTCTATGCGTTCAAACTTGTGAGAGGGTGGAGCCGGAGTTCTTGATGGAACCCCTTTTGGAAGTGTTCCTGCTTCTTAGAAATCCGTTGATCCAGTTTCGCAGTTAAATACTTGAACTTATGGCTAGAATATTGTCTTGATTACACGGACTGTCAGTGGCGCAATAGGTCTCGTTAGATAGTCACTTTTGTGCCGTAGTTGCAGATATATTAGTTCAGATGAACGGGAACTAAGACTCAGAAACGTTCACTGTGTTAGGACAAAAAGGATGGAGAGGATATTCACGAGGCAATGGCCTTGGCTATACATACTGTACAACCTAAACATTCTACTAGAAAATCTGCTGTCTACAAGAACCCTCTCCCTCTCATAGTTTTTGCAGAGCTCCTGTTCTTTTGGGGGACAAAGAAGATAGCCAACCGTTTAGGCGTTTGCAATTCGAAATACTCATAAAAACCGAGCTCTGCTTAGGTTCCTATTAACTTCTGATCCATGCCAAAAACCACAGAACCTACATAAGACAAAAAAAAAGGGGGGGGGGGGGGGGGGGGGGGGGGGGGGGGCGGGGGCGAACAAGTAGTCAGTACAATAGCAAGAGCACTCGGTGTCATTTCGAAGCCAGAGTTAATAAATCGTAGTGCAGGAATTGGAAAATTTACATACCTAGCGTTGGGAGTAGGATGGCAAGAGTTGCAACGCCGGCCACTTTGAGGGGTATTCCTGTGAGCACCATATCCTTGATGGTGATGTAGCCGGTGCTGAAGCCAACGACGTTGGGTGGCGCGGCGGTGGGCAGCAGGTACGACAGCTGCGCGCCGACGGTGCCGGGGATCATGAGCAGCAGCGGGTGCACGCCGATGGTATTGCCCAGCTGCGCGAGCAGCGGCAGCACCAGCGTGGTGGCTGCGTCGTCCGAGGTGAACTCCGTAATGGCGGCACTGAAGGCGCAGGCCACGGGCGCGATAAGCAGCGGCGACGCGCCGCTGAGGAAGCCGAGCTCCTCCGAGAGGATGTCCGTCAGGCCGCTCGCCTTGAAGCCTTCGGCGATGGCGAAGCCTGCGCCGAGGAGGAGGATGATGTTCCAGTGCAGCTTCCGGCACTTTCCCCAGTCCATGAGCTTCTCGCCGTCGCCCTTGCCGGTCGGGATTATGAAGAGCAGAGTCGTCATCATGATCTGCATGCGTTGTCAACTTGTCATACACATATCCAGTGACCAGTGAGCTCATGTGAAAAGAATTCCGTTGTCAGAAAATTGTATATGGGTGCTCTTACGGTGACAGTTCCATCCCCAACTTTGCCGTCGAAGAGGACTCCCCACCCAGGGATGTCGTTCGTCAGGCTTCTTGTCATCCATAGGACAATCAGGCCCTGCAAGAATTATACTTCTGTTAAAGAAGCCAAACACTGTATGTCGGTTCACAACTTGAGGTACGAAACGGCTAGCACTTGTACTGGCTGAGAGTACAGAAAACATACCCCAAAAACGGCTAGAACCATCTTCTCTGCAAAAGCCATTGGACCTGCGACAAATAAGAAGGAATGGTCACCAGATGTAGTAAGAAAATTAGTAAGCTGTCATGCTTGCTTCAACGAAGATTCAGAAAGTCAAAGAGTTGACTACTGACCATAAAATAAAAATCAACGAACGAATCAAGAAAAGAAAGAGAAAGCTACCAAGCAAGCTGAGCTCCCTCCTGAGGTGCGTCCTGTCGAGGTAAGCCGAGAGCGCCCTCCCGGTATTTTTTGAGCAGTACATGAGGCAGAGCGTGACCCAGAGCGCGACGAAGAGGACGAGCGCCACGGGGAAGCCGAAAGACATCCATGAGCTGAAGGTGATGGGTCGCTGCTCCGGGAAGTAGGTGGACCACATCCCCACCAGTATGATGTTGGCGCCGGTGCCCGTGAGCGTCGACATCCCGCCGATGGTGGCCGCGTACATGACGCCCAGCACCACCGCCTTGGAGAACCTCCGCCGGAGCTCATGGCCGTCGCCTCCGCGCGGGAACCGCTGCAGGATACCCGTCGCCACCGGCATCATCATCACGGTGCACGGCGTGTTGTGGATCCACATGCTTATGAACATGGTGGTGCCGCAGATGCCCAGCAGCAGCAGCGGAGGCTTCACCGGGTCCCCGCAGAAGAGCGACGTGATCTGCATGCGCGCGCGTTATTTCAGTTAATCAGTATTTGTTCAACACAACATGTATGTTGGCTGCGTATATCGGTGCACCGTTCCAATGATTAATCGTACGTTGAGAGCTAGACGGCGGTGGATGTTGTAGTGCTCGATGGCGAGGGCGAGGATGAAGCTGCCGAGGACGAGGGAGATGACGTCGTCCATGTAGGCCTTGGCGACGGCGTCGGCGGAGGAGATGCCGAAGGCCGGGAAGAGGAAGAGAGGGGCCATGGAGGCGACGCCGAGCGGCACGGCGTCGGTGAGCCACCAGATGAACACCCACGCCAGCACGCCGAGCATGTTGCGCGCGGCGGCGCGCACGTCCCCGAGGTCCACGAATGCGCACACCGCCGCCGACGCCACAGGCCCCGCCGTGATCGCGAGGTACTTGTTGGCCAGCAGCTTCGACGTCAGGGCCGACCAGGAGCCCCGGCCGTCCGTCGTCTTACTCGTACTCGTACCGCCGTCGTCATGGAGAGGCAGCAGCGGCGTCGTCACGCTCAGATCCTCCAACGAGCTCTCCCAGTGTTGGCTGCACCGGGGATCCATCTTGCGATCGTTTGCTTCTTTCTTGCAGTGCTGTCGAAAAGGTTTGAGCATTCTTATAGACGCGCGGGAAGCCGGGAACGCAAAACTCTGTTCTGTTGGCAGAAATGATACACGTACGTCCAAGTGGGATGTTGCTGCCGTGACTAGTCATATAAGGTGCCACGTCAGATATAAATCTCAAGGGAAGCGCACGATCGGGGATATAACTCTGTATTTCGGGGAACTGAAAATGCTCGTGGTAAAATGAGCAGACAATTACACAAATTAAAGCTACTATACCAGCAAGCAACTGGCAAGCGAATTGTCCAAGTGGGATGTTACTGCTGTGAGACTGTGATGAATCGTCAAATAAGGCTCCACGTCACATATAATATCCTAGTGATTGGGGCCCGTCTTTTGGTGCGCCTACCCAAAATCCCAACTTCCAGACATCTATACCAAGTGGACTGGGTAAAAAAATAGATACTGTCGGTTTGGCGTCCAGATAAGCACAATGGCATGCCGGGAGCCGGATAAGAATCCAGCCACGGTGGCGTCTCTGCCAGCTCTTCAGGATCTCAAGCGCTGGGCCGCTGGCGGCAGTTGGTGCACGCGGCAACCCGCCGGCGCCCGGCCCCGTCGGCGACGAGCCGACACAAGCTTTATGAGGTTTTATCCGGACAAGTCAAGGTCCTGAGCATTTTTTTTCCTTCTCATGCATGCAGGTCACGGCATTTAGCGCACGCTATGGCGTTCGTTACGTGTGTTTGAGATTTTTAGGCTTACCAACCTTTTGTTTAATTCTCAATAATAGGCTTGTTTTATGGTACTCCCTCCGATCCATATTAATGGACTCAACTTTGTCTAGATTTGTATGTATCTAGTTAAGTGTTTAGACTAGATGCATTCGTATATCTAGACAAAGTTGAGTCCATTAATATGGATCGGAGGGAGTACCTTTTTGTTGGTCACCCGAGGAGCAGTATCAACCTTGTGCTCGGTTGGGAGGAGTTGGATAAGCCGAGCGGAAGGAAGAAGATGAGCTGCAAAGTGAGGTAGCACCTCCCTGAGCTGTAACCCGCACATCTCAATTTCTAAGTATTAATTTATCACCAGTGTTGATTGGGATTACTTATTAACATGATCGGTATCGCATTGAGTCATGTGGTCATCCGTACACGTTAGGTGCTTGACCTGTTCGGTAGTACGTATCTTGTGGAGACGTGCACAGCCGATGATCAGTAACTAGTCGGAGACGATGCTTCCATGATGGTATCGAACGGAAGCTGGCCGGCCAGCGTGGTTTCCAGGTGAACGGACAATATGAACTCACAAACTAGCTCATGAGTCGAGCTACTGTAGAAGTGGCGGATAGTAACATGGCAGCTTATGTCCGAATCCGAAATGATCGGTCGACTGGTGCTCTCGATTTGCCACGAGGTCGCTGGGCGCACCACGGCCAAGAGTTGGGATCGACAAGCTAGATATCCGTCCAAAAAGAACAGATTGTGTCACGACACATTACTTATCCGACGCCCTGCGTGTGACAAGGAAGGCCCAGAAACGTCGAGACATACGCCAGGCCCATATACAAACTGCGTGACTCTGATAGAGCTCCGTCGTGAACAAGGGGAAAGGGGGACGATGAACAGACTTGTAACCCAATTGGGAATCTCTCTCTCTCCTTCCCTTCCGAACCTGCGAGTTCGTGGATTCTGCCTCGCGCAACGCAGGCTTGTATCGATACTTAGCACAATTTATCCAATTCATCCGAGAGTGAGGTTGTAGAACTCTGTCATATGGTATCAGAGCCAAGTTATTTTAGCTTCCACAGATTTTTTTTTCCAACTCCGGTCAAACTCAAGCGCTTGGGAGGCGATTCGGGCTGATTGGGGGCGCAGTGGTTGGGATCTCCCGTCAAATCCCACTGGGCTGCCTCCTCCCCGCGGCGACGGTGTCGGATTTGCCGATTCGGGCGGATCCATGACGGCGAAGGCGGCAGTAGACTGCTTGTGGCGAAATCTGGTGGGATCGAGCGGTTGGGGCAGCATCCTTCTGTCCTGGTAAAATTCCGGCTTGGTAGCTAGGTTCATTCGCCATTGGGGGCGCATCTCGAAGGCGGCGGCATGCGTTGGCATCGTCAGACGCAATCTGGGCAAATTGCGACACTGTAATCATGGACAAGTTTCAGACATACATGGTGGAGTTGCGCAAGCAAGGCACATAAACAGCTACCTCTATACAGTCCATCTCCGATACTCTGAAGAACCTAAACCTGTGGATGCCCCAAGTGGATTCCACGGTGAAGGAGCTCAGGAAATCGATGGACGAGGTAGGAGCAAGAGTGACGGCGCTGGAGGCGGCACCTACTCTCCCTCCAGTCAACACCACTAGGCCTGAATGGCACGGCAACGACACCATGAACCAGGGTACCGTGCCTGCTGCCTCACGGGCACAGACACATGCCCTGGACAAGGGTACGCGTACTACTCCAAACACCCATGTACTTTTTGATTTAGGCGAGCCATCTGATGCTTACTGTGACACACCGTACTCTGGGTCGAGATACACCCATGGTAGATCATCTTGGCTACCTAAAACTGATTTTCCACGCTTTGATGGTGAGAACCCAAAGTGGTGGAAACAAGTTAGTGAAAAGTACTTTAGCCTGTATGATGTGAACCGTGATACTTGGGCAAATTTCGCCACAATGCATTTCACTGGGAATGCAGCTCTCTGGTTGCAAACCTATGAGGCTGAACACGAGGTGGAGAGTTGGGAAGAACTGTGTGTTGCGATTCATTCTAAATTTGGTAAAGATAAGCACCATAAGCATCTAGAAGCATTAGAGAGATGTAAACAAACAGATACTGTAGAGAGTTACCACCATAAATTTGAGGGCATTAGGCATAAAATTCTGATATACAATAAACACTATGATGAAGCTTTCTTTGTCACAAAATTCATTTGTGGACTTAAGAAAGATATTCAACGAGCTATTAAGTTGCATAATCCTAGAACTGTTGATGCTGCGTTAGCTCTTGCTGAAAAACAGGAGGAAATGCTGGAAGAAACTTGAGGCTACTCGGGCAACAAGTTTAGAAATGATTACAAGCCAACATATTCCAGAACTGGTTATCCGGGCAAAGGGATTTTCTCTCCTCCAGGCACTGATCATGGGAAGGCAACTGATGACAGAACAAAACCCAAGTTGCCATGGGATGACAAGCTCAAAAACCTACGGGATCAGAGGCGAGCTCGCGGGGAATGTTTTACTTGCGGTGACAAGTATCAGCCTGGACATAAATGCAACAAGACAGTGCCACTCAATGTGGTTGAAGAACTGTTAGCTGCTATGCAACTTGAGTGCTCGGAGAGTGATATGGAAAAGGATACATCTAGTGATGAAGAACCGTTAACACACATTTCTATTTGTGCGTTGACTGGGGTTCAGGCAAAGAAGAGCATTAGGCTACAAGGTGAATGCAATGGGAAACATATTTTATTGCTCATTGATTCAGGGAGTGCGGGCAGTTTCGTCAGTTCTGCAACGGTGCATCAATTGGGCTTAGCAACCGTTGAAATTCCAGCAGTGCAAGTAAGAGTGGCTGATGGTGGAAAATCAACGGTAACTCAGGCTGCTCCAGAAGTGCATTGGTCATGCCAAGGTAATAATTTCACCACATCCTTCAGATTGTTCAGTGTGCCTGGTTATGATATGATTCTTGGTATGGATTGGTTGGAGAGCCTACCACCTATGTGGATCGATTGGGCTAGAAAGACTCTACGTTACAAAATGAATGGCGCCATAGTAGAACTTAAAGGAGTCAAAACAAATGTTCGGCGCTGTGATCCCATTTCCTTGAATGAGATACAAGCGTTGGCGGCTGAAAATGCTTTGGAACACATTGTTCAGTTAGATACATCTGTTCCAGTAGATGAAATGGAACCAAGTCCTGTTGAAATTGAACAAGTTCTGCAAGAGTTTGGTCAGTGTTTTGACACACCAACTGGACTGCCTCCACACAGAGAGTATGATCACAGGGTAACCTTGTTGCCTGGGGTACAACCTGTCAATGTTAAACCATATCGCTACACGCCGCAACAGAAATCTGAAATCGAGAGACAAATCAAAGACATGCTCCGACAAGGCATCATACAAGCAAGTCGCAGCCCGTTTGCATCTCCAGTTCTATTGGTCAAGAAAAAAGATGGCACATGGAGATTCTGTGTTGACTACAGACATCTCAATGCCGTGACTGTCAAAGACAGATACCCTATGCCTGTAGTTGATGAATTGTTGGATGAATTGTCTGGGTCACAATTTTTCACCAAGTTGGATTTACGTTCAGGGTATCATCAGATAAGATTGGCTGAGGAGGATGAGTGCAAGACAGCATTTCGTACACACAGTGGGCATTATGAGTTTCGGGTAATGCCATTTGGCCTCACAGCCGCACCGGCAACTTTCCAAGCTGCCATGAATGCAGTCTTTGCACCTGTAATACGGAAGTTTGTGCTTGTCTTCGTTGACGATATACTTATTTACAGCAAGGATTTACAGAATCATCAGAAACATCTGCGGGAAGTGTTTCATTTGCTGTCAGAGCACAAATTATATGTGAAGAAATCAAAGTGTTCGTTTGCACAACGGTCCTTAGAGTATCTAGGACACATTATCAGTACGAATGGTGTCTCTACAGACCCCAGTAAAATTTTGGCAGTACAACACTGCCCAATACCGAGAAATTTGAAGGAATTGAGAGGGTTCCTAGGGCTAGCTGGGTATTACAGGAAATTCATCAGATACTTTGGCATACTATGCCGTGCTCTGACTCACTTGCTAAAGAAAAATGTGCCGTTTATTTGGACAACTGAGGTGGATGCTGCTTTTGTAGCCATCAAACAAGCTCTGACACAAGCCCCTGTGTTAGCTTTGCCAGATTTTGATAAAGAATTCGTCCTAGAGACTGACGCTTGTGAAACTGGTGTGGGAGCAGTGCTAATGCAACAGGGACATCCATTGGCTTTCCTGAGCAAGGCACTGGGAGTAAAAAATCAGACATTGTCAATTTATGACAAGGAATGCCTTGCAATATTGATGGCAATTGAGAAATGGAAGCCCTATCTTCAGCACAAGCAGTTCACAATTTACACTGACCATCGGAGTTTGATTCACCTTGGAGACCACAAGTTCAACACGAAAATTCAACAAAAGGCATTCTTCCGTTTAATGGGGCTCAATTATCGCATTGTGTACAAGAAAGGAAGCACAAACACTGTTGCGGATGCCCTGTCCAGACGTCCTCTACAATATTCAGTTAATGCCATTTCTGAAGTTCAACCTCGTTGGGTAGAGACAGTCATGGAAGGATACCAGAAAGATACAAAAGCTAAAGAATTGTTGATCGAATTGAGTGTGCAAGGTCACAATCAACACGGGTTTTCTCTGCAAGATGGCATCATCCGATTTAAAGGAAAGGTGTGGTTGGGCAGCAATGTGGAGGCTCATGAAGCTGTTCTTATGGCACTGCACAGTAGTGGATTGGGTGGACACTCTGGCACGTTGGCCACATATCACAAGGTGAAACAGATATTTGCTTGGCCAGGACTTAAGCAAGATGTGCTGAGATATGTAAGCAATTGCACTATATGCAAACAAGCTAAATCAGAACACATCAAACTTCCAGGGAGATTACAACCGCATAAGGTACCTCCTTCAGCGTGGCACACTGTCAGCTTGGATTTCATCGAAGGATTGCCCATGTCAAACAAGTACAATGCCATTTTGGTGGTCATTGACAAATTTACTAAATTTGGCCATTTCATTCCTCTCAAACACCCCTTCACAGCAGCCAGTGTAGCTCAATTATTCATGGACAATGTCTACAAAAACCATGGCATGCCTCAAGTTCTCATTTTTGACAGAGACAAGGTCTTCACCAGCAGTTTTTGGCAGCATTTGTTCAAATTGGCTGACACTACTCTGAACTTAAGTTCATCGTATCATCCTCAGACGGACGGGCAAACTGAGAGGTTGAATCAATGTCTGGAAACATATTTGCGTTGTCTGGTGCGTTCTAAACCAGAGCAGTGGGCTAAATGGTTGTCTCAGGCTGAGTATTGGTACAATTCCAACTATCACTCAGCGTTGGGACGATCTCCATTCGAGGTACTATATGGAAGGACGCCTCGGCATTTCGCTGTTGAGACAGCATCTTTGCCAGGACATACCGATGTGGAGGTTTGGTTAAAGCAAAGGGCAGAATTGCTTCCGGTGATAAAGCAACACTTGGAACGGGCTGTAAGCCGAATGAGAGCTCAGGCAGACAAGAACCGTAGCGAGCGCCAATTTGCTGTGGGAGATTATGTCTATCTCCGACTGCAGCCCTATGTGCAGTCATCTGTGGAAAGAAGATCGTCTCAGAAATTGGGATTCCGTTTCTTTGGCCCTTACCTCATTATGCAACGAATTGGCAATGTGGCCTACAAACTACAGCTACCCCCAACTGCTCGCATTCATTCTGTGGTGCATGTGTCACAACTGAAGCAAGGAGTGAAACCAACTGATGAAGTGAGCTCAACTCTTCCTCTTTCGTTAATGCATATGCAGGTGAAAGCCCAACCATTCAAGGTGTGCGCTGAACGCATGATCAAACGAGGATCCAAGAGGGTGCCCCAGGTCAAGGTACGCTGGAGTGGCCTTCCTGCTTCCTGCGATTCTTGGGAAGCTGTCTACACCATCGTTGAAGCATTTCCGGCATCATCGGCTTGGGGTCAAGCCGTTGTTGAAGGGGAGGGTAATGTCACGACACATTACTTATCCGACGCCCTGCGTGTGACAAGGAAGGCCCAGAAACGTCGAGACATACGCCAGGCCCATATACAGACTGCGTGACTCTGATATAGCTCCGTCGTGAACAAGGGGAAAGGGGGACGATGAACAGACTTGTAACCCAATTGGGAATCTCTCTCTCCTTCCCTTCCGAACCTGCGAGTTCGTGGATTCTGCCTCGCGCAACGCAGGCTTGTATCGATACTTAGCACAATTTATCCAATTCATCCGAGAGTGAGGTTGTAGAACTCTGTCAGATTGCTGGCTTAGACCGTGACTGAGCCTACGGGACGTGCACGGTTCAACTAGACTTCAGACTTCTAGAACCTGCCGGCCAATGGTGCATCACATCGTAAATGTATGTCACATAAACATACCGGTAGTGTTTGATTCCAACAACACGCGCGGCAATGAGGAAGATGACAACAAAGCGCGCTATGGCCTGGGGAGATGAAAGTTCATGGAGGCGCAGTAGCACTTGGCCATGGCTATCGAGATGCTCAATATCTAGTTTGTGAGTTCAAATTATGTGTGCCCGTTGCTGCCTTTATGCTGCTTCGAATCACTATATTACGGGGGGGAATGCAAATGTAGAGTAGGGGTGAGTGCACAAACGTCTATCTATTGATTCCGAGCAGTATATAGGCATGAAAGAGCACACATAATTTGAACTCACAATTAAGCTAGCTATTGGGCATCTCGAATTCTCGATAGCCATGGCCCAAGTGCTACTACACCTCCATGAACATTCATCTCTGTGTTCTAGAGAACATGGACTAGAAATGAGTAGTGCAACAATATTAGGAAATACCCCTCATAAATATTTTGTGTATTCTACGGGTTTCTATTACACATTAGTAGTTATATGTTCTTTTTATTTACAATTAAAATAAATAATAATGCATTAGAGAAACCTCTGTCAGCTTTAGAGGGCAACATCATAATATTTAAGGAAACTAAAATACAAATAAACACATACATATTCACCTAATTGGCATGAACTAGTTTGCAAAGACATGCACTTTTTTCTTTGATCAAAAGAATTTGTTGAGCGAAAGAAAATTCATTTCTATTGTAATATATGCTCAAATTTAGTGCATGTGCAATATTAAATGTTCATGTTAAAATTCCAAAATAAAAATGTAAATCGTAATAAAAAAATGTTGTATTGCACAAGTTTGCTAACTATAAGGGAAAATGTAATTGTTAAAATCAAATGTCTAAGATGGTGTGTCAAGTATAAAAACTGGAAAAGTTCAGTATCAATGAATGGTACTCCTTTGATGCGGATAATCTTCAAGACGCCACAGGTGTGGTCATTTGGGATAGTCACGGCTCGGTCCTAGCTGCTAATAGCTGAAAGAGATATGCCCTAGAGGCAATTAATAAAGTGTATTCTTTATCATATCTCGTTTGTTCATAATAGGTTTTTGTGTCATGCTAGAACCATATTAAGCGGAAACATTAATACGGGTGTGATACATAAACAACCAGGTCCCTATTAGCCTCTACTAAGACTAGTTTCGTTGCGCGATTGATGATCGAGGTTTCCCGGTCATGGGGCATGGCGCCGGTCGGCAATGGGAGTCATATCGTTGGAGAACGATGTGATGGACGTACCCAGATTTGGAGGACGTAGTCGTTACACCTTTGACCGTGAGATCAACTCTTATTGTTATTCCTGGAAGATACTTTGATCGCACCAAACGTCGTATCTTATATAGTATGACAATAACGGTGATACTTTTGGGTATCGGAAAGGAGTAGTTGAGACGATGCGTCAAGAGCGGGATTTGCCAGTCCGGAAAGCAGGATAGATACTCTCGGGCCCACTCGGTGAGATCATGTCTAATGAGCTTGCAAGCATGTGACTAGGTCACGGAGACATGAGATCATGGACGAGTAGAAGATAGTGTTGTCGGTAACGAGGTCGAGATTAGGTATGGAGATATCTATGGAACGACGCTCAGACACACTAAGTATCGCTGTGGCAAAAGGTTTAAGATTTTGCGTTCAGGTTTGATAGATGAAAGTCATTCGTTATATCACAGGGATTAATTCATGGGGTCCAGTCCTACGAGTTAGTCGTTGATCATAGAGGATTCTTGGTCATACCTGTTACTATATCGAACCGCTAGGGTAACACACTTAAGGGGTTTCGACAGACAACCGGAAAGGAAAGAGATCATCGGGAACGTCCCGGGAGGGGTCCGATGGAGATCAGGCAGCGCCGAAAGAGTTTTCAGAGTTAGGATAAATTATATATATTATGTTTGATATTAATTAGTGTAATTAATATGCAAATATGATTTTATTTGTTTATTTTCGAATTTATTTAGGCTGATTTCCCTAAATGGGCCTTCTGGTCGAAAGAAGGCCCAAGAGGGGGAAAATCCTATAGGGGATTCGGTGGGTGACGAGGTGTTAACTCGACAAGTCCCAGGGTTATGCACCCCGGGTTGATTGATGGGGAGAGAGATGAGTGCAAGGTGGTCACGACGGCTGACAAGCAAGGATTTACCCAGGTTCAGGCTCCCGGAGGATAACACCCTACTCCTGCTTGTCTGATTATTGATGCGAGTTGTGGTTACAATGGCGAGATTGCGATCTCGCTAGGGTTTGTGCTGTAGCTATGAGCCTGTCCTCTGGGACGGGCAACCCTCCTGGCTTTATAGGCAGCCAGGTCTCGGGTGGTTGGTGCCGATGGTAACTACAGATATGGCAGGTTATGCTTCCTAACCGACTTGGACTAGGTTACATGGTACCCCGTGTGGGCCTCCTGTGGGCCTTTCCATCCTTGGCGCGGCCCAGGTAGCCTTATCGTGGGCTACCCGCAAGGCAGCCCCACGTCAGTGGGAGCCAAGGGGGGCCGACCCAAGCGGGCCAAGGGGCCCACTAGGGGGCCGGCGCACCCTCCTATGCCGCACCAGGCATGTGGGGGTTAGTCCCACATTGTCTGGTTAGCAAGTTGGCTCCCCCCTGGGAGCCTATATAAGAAGGGGCACCCCTGGCCTTTTAATTTACCAATTAATTCCCAATTTGTCTCTCGATCTCGTGATTCCCTTGTCGGAGTCGCGCCGAGCAGAGGAGGGGGATCTCTTCCACCATAGCCCGCTGCCGCGCTGCTGGTGTTCCGGTCCAAGTCTTCCGCTGCTCGTCCTGGACTGGAGCTTCGGAGGCCGTCGTATCCACCGTACGTGTGTGACGCCCTGCAAGGTGCTGCGCTAGCGGTACTCGGAGGTCTGCTTCCTCTACACGACCTTGAGGTCGGCTTCGTCGGTCTTCATCGACAACGTTTGTGCGGGAACGTAATCCCCGCTTTCGGTCTACAAGGGTACGTATTCCGATCTCCGTTCGTACTACTATATCTGCATAGAATAGATCTTGGCTTGCTTTTAGGATATCGTTGGTAGTAATTTTTTTGTTTTCTGCACACGATCCCCTTCAATAGCTGCACCCTTGATTTCGTCCACGATGTTAATGACAACCGAGTTACAAGCTCCGAAGCATGGTTTACTCCTGGTATAAACCCTGGGCTGCACCAAAGTCATTTGATGCTCCGACAACATGAATGTAGTCCAATCAATGAAAGAGAGAGGATACTCACACAGTCGTCTTTCTGACATCATCTTGTGTTTAAAAGTGATATAAATTGTCACATAATTGACGTCACATAGTTACACTTATGAACCCCCTGGTTTCATTATACCTCTTCTGATTAAGGATGTAACTCTTGGGATTAATGAATCAAGAGTGACAGTTAAGTCAAAAAAAAAGAATAGTAGTTCTCAATTTTACATCGTCCTACGACCCACTGATTTAATAGATAAACCCTAAATGAGTCTGAGATCTATGCGACCGTTGCCTTAATTTGCACCTCCTACTCACGAGGAGGCGAGCTTTGAGTGGACCTTCCTGGTAGTCTATATAGAGTGAACGTTTATGTATCATTTCGTAAGACAATTTTTAAATCCGATGTGAAATAATTTGGTCATTGTACTATCTTCCAATTGAA
Source organism: Poa annua (assembly GCA_026929855.1). Lineage (NCBI taxonomy): Eukaryota > Viridiplantae > Streptophyta > Magnoliopsida > Poales > Poaceae > Poa > Poa annua. Next base: position 25,250,789 of record CM049428.1, on the reverse strand, counting down.
AATGAAGTCCACTTTTTATCTTGCAAGTTATTGATCCTTAGTGTTTGATGATCTATTTTGGAATTTGAAAATGCAAGACACATTTTCCAAGTACTTTTGTATTTCCTTTGTTTCATCAATATTAGGCATTTGATTTTTGTATTACCATTTCCTTTTCTCATACGTGTCTCTTATGCTCTCATATTATGAAATTTAGAAGTTACAAACCATACTTACATATAGTACTTTTTTCTTTGGAAATTCTAAACCAAAGTAAAGCGATGCATCAGGGTGACTCGAGCTCCAGCTTTGCCCAATATTTTTTGAATGAGATTGGCTGAATTAGGTTGACTGACTTTGTGGTGACTTTGAGTCATCGACATATGGACCCCGCACGTGGTGGATCCCATCTGTCATTGACCCAATGTCACCTGACTTCGTGAGCAGCGAAGTCGGCCAATCCACACCCAATATTTTTGTGTCTTCTTCCTGTTTTTCTTATTGAGACCGACGTGCCCCTCTCGTTCAATGGTCGAAGTATGCTGACAAGTTTGGAGCCCAATCAGTTAGCTAGGCAGGGCATCAACGTGCGTGTTTAGTTTCGAGCAGATCACGACATGTGCTTTCTTTGTTTCAAAATATACTTCTTTTTAGAGCATCTCTAACAAATCCCTCAAACAGTTGAACCTTAAAGCCCTTTTAAGATTCACGGAAATCGTGTTTTTCTCGCGAAAACGAGCATCTGCTTTACGGGTACTGCTATTGAGCGGCTCGTTTTCGCGAGCCTTAAACCATACAATATTCATCATTTTCAGCAAAGATGACATATTTGACAATGAAAAATATTTTCGTAGCTCAAACAATAATCCAAATTATTACAATAATCCAATGAAATGTTGACTGAGCAATATTACAAGACAATGTGCCATTTGGAAAGAATAGTACCAATCATACATGAACTCAAATGAATAAAATGAAACGAAATGAAACATGAACTCAAACAAGATGAAACAATTACTGCCCGTGCAACTGCCAATGGTGCTCAATAAGGTCTAGCTGCAATTGCTTGTCGATCTCCTCACTCTCAATATAATCCAGGATTCTTGCTGGCTTCACACGGCTGCCAACATTGTCATAGGACTAATCCAAGTTCAAGTCCCTTTCATCTTTAACAATCATGTTGTGAATAATAACACAACATGTCATGTTGTTCTTCAGGGTCTTCTTGTCCCAGAAACGGGCAGGTCCTCGAACAATGGCAAACCTAGATTGCAGGACACCGAATGCTCTCTCTATCCTTTCGACAGGCCTCTTGTGCCCTGGCAAATTCTGCCTCCTTCTTTCTTTTTGATTTGGAGATTGTCTTCACAAATGTACACCAAGAAAGATAACTATCATCGGCAAGATAGTATCCCTTTGTGTAATCATGCCCGTTCACAGTGAAGTTGCAAGCGGGAGCATCACCTTCGGCTAGCCTACGAAGAAGACGGGACCTCTGCAAAATGTTGATATCATTGAGCGTGCCTGGTAAACCGAAAAAGCAATGCCAAATTCATAGATCCTCGGATGCAACTGCCTCTAGCATAATTGTTGCATCGCCTCCCTTGCCGCAGTATTGCCCTTGCCAAGCTTTTGGACAGTTTTCCATGTCCAATGCATACAATCTATGCTCCCTAGCATGCCCGGCCAACCCCGCGTCTCATTGGCAGTCATCAACCTCTTCGTGTCATCTTCGGTGGGTGCTCGAAGATACTCTTTGCCGAACACCCGAATGATCGATTTCTCATATGTGCAAACTGACTCGATCGTTGTATCCTCACCAATGCGAAGATACTCATCAGCGTAGTCAGCCGGAACTCCATACGCAATCACTCTCATTGCGACCGAGATCTTTTGATAAGCACTAAATCCTACCAAGCCCGCAACATTTCGTCGACGGGTAAAATATCGGCAATTTTTCGCACACGCTTTCACAATCTTCACAAAGAGAGAGCGGCGCATTCGGTACCTCCGACGGAATATGTGAGCCGGATACGTCGGTTTCTTGGCAAAATAGTCGCGCATCAGCAGTTCGTTGTCGTAGAAGCGGTTGCGCGGGATGCAGAGGCGGCCGGCTCTTGATCCTTGCCGTGTCCGTTTGTAGCGGTCCTCGAACTCCTTCACGGAGAGGACCACAACCACCATCTGCTGCCGGTGCACCTCGAAGAACATGTTGTCCACATCGTCGTCATCGGAGGACGACGAGTCGGAGAGGACGAACTGCTCACACGGGGTTAAATCCATCTGCAATGGACAAGAAGAGTTGAGTTTAAACTCGGCGGCGGCGATTTCGTTAGATCCAGCGGTCGGCGCCGATTCCCCAAGCGTTGCACCTCCGCTTGCTCTCAGACGGTAGATCCGGTGGCCGGCGACTGACGAGGGTTTAACTCAGCAAATCCCAGGGTTGTCGACCCCGGGTTGATTGAGGGGGAGAGAGATGAACGTTGGTGATCACGACGGCTGACAAGCAAGGCGTTTACCCAGGTTCAGGATTCCGGAGGATAACACCCTACTTCTTGCTTGTCTGGTATTGATTGCGAGTAGTGGTTACAATGGCGAGACGACGATCTCGCTAGGGTTTGTGGTGGCGGCTATGACCATGTCCCGTGGACGAGCAACCCTCCTAGCCTTTATAGGTAGGCTATGTCCCGGGTGAACGGTGCCGACTAGAACTAGGTCACACGATACCCCTATTGGGCCTTCTTTGGGCTTCCACAGCCTTGGCGTGGCCCAGGTAGCCTTATCGTGGGGTAGTCGAAGAGTAGCCCCACGTCAGTAGCTCCCGAGTGCTTGGTCGAATCGTAGAGTCGGGCAGAGGACTCCTTCCTCCTGGGCTCGCCGCCTGGTTGCTTGTACTTGAGATTGGACTCGCTTTCTTCAGTCGAAGAGCACGCTCCCGATGGGAGTAAGTTCTGTAGTCGAATTATTTTGTCGTGGCTTTTGTGGAACTCTCTTCTATTCGGCCTGCTGGCTTACTGTTAATTGATTCAGCTGGTTGGGCTTACTTGCTATTCTTTGCCACCCGATTGAATGCTTCGGGTTCTTGGATCAGCACTCTGGCTTACTGGTGATTTCAGCTACGAAGCTTACTACTCGAATCATGCGTTCGAGTTCTCCCTCAGCTCCGTGTCTTCCCTAGAGCAGTTGCTTTGTTGACATCAGCGATGACGCTTCGTAGCACGCCTCTGCGCCTGATGGGACATGACAGGACGGGCCCCACTGTCAGCGTTGACTGTAGTTAGTAGTTGTCCGCTTATCTCTGATTTGGGCGCGAAAATTTCGTGGCGTGATGATGGTGCCTTTATTCCCGTGCGTAGTGGACGGAGTGGGCAGCGACGGTTAGTCTCTCCGTATGACACGTGGACGGCTGGATGGAGTAGCGGTGAACAGTTTCTTCGGGGACGGCCGAGATGGACTGCTTGCACGGTACAAGTATTGTACCGCGGCGTGAAAACAGGTCATCTTGTCCAATTGATGTTGCCTCCATTTCCTACGCCACTCTTGCCCCCTATCTGAGCTCTTTGCTTTTTGTCCTCCCACCTCCCGTGAGGCCCAAAGTGATGGGGAAGTCGAAGGTTGCCACCAGCGCCGCCGCCGCCGCCAAAGCAGGCATGATGAAGAAGCCTGACGGCGACTGGCAGAAGTCGTCGGTGAAGAAGGCCGACCTTGAGGTCCTGCGCGCGCAGGGCCGGCGGACAAGGCGACGGTATGCGCCCCTGGTAAGGAAGTGTACCTTGCTCCTCGCGAGGGGGAGCGCGTTTGCTTCGTGGATTTTCTTCCACGGGGCTTCGGGTTCCCTCTCCACGATTTTGTTCGTGATCTTCTGTATGCCTATGGGGTTCAGATCCACGATCTGACCCCCAATGGCGTCTTAAGCATCGCGAGCTTTATCGTGCTCTGCGAGTGCTTTATGGGGATCGCTCCCCACTAGGCTTTGTGGAAGTCTCTCTTCCTTGTTAGGAAGAATGTGGGGAAGAGCGGGTTGACATACTCGATGGGCGGCTTCGGCATCCAAGTGCGCGGCGACACCGCGTACTTCCAGATGAAGAAGTCGGACTCCGTCCAAGGGTGGCGGAAGCGATGGTTCTACATCAGGTGCGACCAGGAGAGGCTGGCGGACTTCAACGACGAACGCGAGTTGCGGAAGACGCATGCGTGGGCGCACCCGCTCGCGGAGGAGGAGAAGGAGGCTGCGAGGCCGTTGCTGAGCCTTCTGCGCAACCTGCTTAAGACTTTGGGGAGCGAGTCGGGCGGCGTCCACCTCATGGCCACCTTCTTCAGGCTCCGAGTCCAGCCACTCCGCGCTCGCCCTCACCCGATGTGGGCAGTTGAGGGCGCCGGCGACCCGCAGCTTGATGACGAGGAGGTGGAGTTCAAGGTGAGGGGCATCACTAGCCTCCGAGTCGCCGACCCCTGCAACGTCAAGTGTCCCGTCGCCGTGTATGGAGCGACGAACCATGTTACTGAGGTAAGCTTCTACCTTTTCCTTCTTTTCCTTACTTGATTTCTTGGTCTTCTGTTTCTTAATTCGCCTTGTCTTTACTGGTTACAAGGTCGCTCTTTCCTCGTCAGCCTTCCTCCACTCCCGGAGAACGGACCTCATAACGAGGCGACGTTTGTGGAGGATGAGGGTGACGATGAGGACATTCCGCCCGCCGTCTCTCCGAGTGACGAGGTGGAGGAAGAAGAGAAAGAGGAACCCGCGCGGAAGAAGCAGAAAAGGCGAAGTGGTGGCGACTCTGTGACTGCTTCGTCTCCTGCGAAGGATGCGGCTGCTGACTTGGAGGAGGCTGGCATGTCGTCCTCGGGTGCAGGGTCCCGGGGCGACTGGGTTGAGCCCTTGGCTGCACCTCCTGTCAGCTCTGCGCCGCTGCGCGAGTTCGCCCGGATGCCATCCATTTCCCTGGGGAGCGACGATGACGTCGAGACCACCAGGTTAGTAGTGCTTTTCATTATGTTGCGTCGAGTTATCTTCTTGATTTTGCAGGCTTCAAGTTGAGTTTTACTGCATCTTGTGCCAGCTACCGTTCTGGCGGCGCCAGCTCCCCTCCACGCGAAGTGGAGCACACGTCTGCTCCTTCGGCCGAGCTAACCGTGCGGGTGGTCGAGGAGCATGCACGGGCTGGTGGCTCCGTGGCGCCGAGTGACGCTGTCGCGGCGACTTCGGCGGATGCTGACCTCCTGGACCATGTAAGTTCTTGTTCTTCCATAGTTACATCGGGTGTGCGAACAGCGCTCCCGATGGGAGTAGCCCTCGAAGGTGTGGGTGACTAGGATAGTCGGCCGCAACTTTATATATTCTTGTTTGCTTTGTAGTCATATTACCGCCAGCAGCTTGAGGCAGCCGCTGCCTTCGTTCGCCTGGAGAAGGAGAGGGATCAGCTGCGCACCTCCTTGGACCAGGCCACGAGGCGAGCTGCGGAGCTAGAGCAGAAGCTTCAGGCTCAGGCGAAGCTGGAGAAGGCATTGCACGAGTCGCAGGAGCGCGAGCGTGTGCGAGTTGTCCAGGAGAAGACCCAGGTCGACCGCCTGCTCGCACTCGCCGGCGTCCTCGGAGGTGAGTTTTTCAGCTTGGTGCCTACTTTTGTCCTTGCTTGTTTTGTTTTGTGTTGACTTCTCACCTTTGCTCGGAGAAATGCAGAGGTGCTCCTCCGGAAGGCTCGTCCAGCGACGACGTCGACTTGGATACCGCGGTCGGGTTTCTCGACCGTGCCTGCGCGTATGCCTCCGCTTCGCAGCAAAAATCAACGGCAGCGCTGCAGAAGTCGACCGGAGCACTGGCGACTGTGCATCGGAGCATCTTCCCCAGCGCGCCGCCGCCAACTGCCGTAGCCGCTCTCGCGGCGCCGTTTGAAGATGACGCGACCACCCTCGCTGACTTCACTCGGACGCAGACGGTACGCGGCTCCGAGCTTACTTTCCCGCTTCTCCTTGGCCATCAAGTCACGGCGACTTCGAGAAAGTTGTCAGCGGCTTCCCTCGACGGCCCGATGGCAAGACCACGTCTCTTAGCGGGGTGAAGGCGCAGGCGACTCAGCTGGCTGTGAAGCTTGTTGCCACCTTCGAGAGGGCGATCGCCAAGGCGATCGAAGCGGCTGCTGCTCGGAGGAGTCGCTCCCAGTCGGAGTCTGCGGCATAGGAGTCTTGTAGTGTAGATCTTAGTAGTCTACTCTTGAGTCTGCAGTTTGTAATGACTTATACTTTTGCGGGTCTTCTGGCCTTGAATTATGTTTTGTGCTGAAGTATATATTCTTTAACTTCAATTCTGCCTTGGTTGAGATGTCGCCTTTACTTTTCTGTTTTGACACTGCCGGTTCTTGGCGGACTAACATGGGCGAGACCACTTCAGTTGCTGCGGCGACTGGCGCGGGTGATGAAGAAGGTTCCCCTTCGACTGAGCTTGTTCGCCGTCGTCGAACAACGTCGGTTCCTGGGCGAAGCACGAACGACCAACGGTTGATCACCTATATGAGGAACAAGGTGATCGAACTCGAGGCAAATCTGAAGTGTGCCGAGTTGGAGCTGGAACGCTCTAAGTCGCGCCCTGTTGCGGAGTTCTCTCAACGTGAAGAATTCCTGCTTGGCGAGATTGATCTGATCAGTTGACAGCTGCAAGGTTGTTAGTATTTTGTTTTTGACTTCTTCTTCCTTGCGATGTGTTGATTGCAATGTCTTGATGCAGATGTGAACCCTGATTGGCAAGCTAAGCAGGCTCGGATTGATGAGCGGGTCGCTCGAGAGGCAACTGGTGATTCGCACGAGGCGCGCCACTTTTGGTCCAACAGATCGAGAGTGTGGATCCTTGCGTGTATGCTTGATCGCACGTGGCGAGCTGCTTTTCTCCTGGAAGGTTGTAGGAAGACCCTCTGACATATCCATCGCGTGTACTTCCCGCACAATGGGCAATCCCACGAGTTGGCCACATTGCTGGAGAGGTTCCGTGAAGGTGACGCGTTGAAGGAGGTTGTCGACGCCCAACTCGTCGCCGGGGCGAATGTGGCGTTGGCGTACGTCCGACTGCATCGGTCGAATCTCCCTCTGGCGAGGTTGCTAGGTGGCTTGCCTGAGGAGGATGACTACGCCGAGACCTTGCCGGCTGCACGCCAGATGATTCAGCAGGTCCAGAGGCTGAGTGAGCGCCTCGTGGGGCCACTCAATGCGCCGAAGGATGAACCTGCAGAGTAGGGGTAGCAAACTTCTGTTGTACATGATTAGTTATAGGAGGCGAATCTGCCGAGTGTAAATACCAATGTATGTTAGATGAGGTTGGGGGAGCCCCCAAGTAAATTAATTGAGATTGTTTGCAATACTGTACGAATATCTGGTGTGCATCCTCGAGTGGATCGAGTGCGACTTAGATATAGGTGCCTTGTGCGACGCGGCCCCCCAAGTACATTGAGTGCGACGCAGTCCTCGAGTGGTGGATTGTATTTTAGTTTTGACCTGTATGGCGCAGCCCTCGAGTGCATTGGGCGGCGGCCTAGGATGAACTTATACCTGTGTGGCGCAGCCCCCGAGTGGATCGGGTGACGGCCTCGGGTTTTGTCACGGACCTGTATGGCGCAGCCCCCGAGTGCTTCGAGTGGTGGTCTAGGTTTTCAAGTGATACCTGTAAAGCGCAGCCTCCGAGTGTGTCTGGCAGCGGCCTAGGATTTTTTGACTTGACCTGTACGGCGCAGCCCCCGAGTGGTTCGAGTGGCGGCCTAGTATTTTGCGAGTAATGCCTGTATGGCGCAGCCACCGAGTGGTTCGAGTAGCAGCCTAGGACTTCAAGTGATACCTGTAAAGCACAGCCCCCGAGTGTCCCGGGCGGCGGCCTAGGATTTTTGACTTGACCAGTATGGCGCGGCTCCCGAGTGGATCGAGTAGCGGCCTAGGATTTTGTGAATGAGGCCTGTATGGCGCAGCCCCCGAGTGGTTCGAGTGGCGGCCTAGGCTTTGACTTGACCTGTATGGCGCTGCCCTCGAGTGGTTCGAGTGGCGGCCTAGGTTAGGGATTGCTTTTTGACTGAAAAAGTAAAGGGGAGAGATTGTTCCATAAATCACTTTATTGATTCTTATGAGCATGCCGCCTCGTTAAAACCCTTCCAGTCCCCTTAGGTACACTGGTAAGGGAAAGAGTGCGTCTGAAACCTGCCGCCTTGACATGCTTGCTTTGGTACAATGATGGGGTAGACTAAGCGTAGAAACGATGAAGTTGTGCGACATTCCATGGGTTGCTGCAGACTGCTCCCGTCTTCGAGTCCTTCAGGCGGTAAGCTCTGCCACCGATTACTTCTGTCACAATGTACGGGCCCTCCCATGGGGAGGCGAGTTTGTGCACCTTTTTCTGCTTGAGGCGGAGGACTAGGTCGCCTGTGACGAAAGCCCTTGGCCACAACCTCCGTCTGTGGTAATTGCGCAGGTCTTGCTGGTACACGACTAACCGTGCTAGGGCGATGTCGCGGGCTTCGTCGAGGACGTCCATGTCGTCTTCGAGTGCTTCTTCCGCACCCGACTCGTCGTAGGCCACCACCCAAGGTGCGTCGAACTTGATGTCGCAGGGCAAGACCGCCTCTGCGCCATACACCATGAAGAACAGAGTGTACTGTGTGGACCTGTTTGGCGTGGTTCGCAGGCTCCAGAGTACTGATGACAGTTCTTCGACCCATGCACGCGCGGCGCGTCTCAGCGGTACTCGCAGACGCTTCTTGATGCCGTTGCAGACTAGACCGTTGGCTTTCTCGACTTGCCTGTTGGACTGCGGGTGCGATACAGATGCGTAGTTGAGCTTGATGCCTTGATCAGAGCAGAAGTCCTTAAATTCTTCGGCTGTAAAGTTCGAGCCATTGTCCGTAATGATGTCGTTTGATACTCCGAATCTGAAGATGATGGACCTGATGAAGTTAACTGCTGATGGTGCAGTCAAACTTGTGATAGGCAAGGCTTCGATCCACTTGGTGAATTTGTCGACTGCGACCAGGAGATGAGTGTGCCCTCCGGGTGAGGATTTCTTGAGCGGTCCTACCATGTCCAGCCCCCATTGAGCGAAGGGCCAGAGTAGTGGTATTGTCTTTAGCGCGGACGCCGGCACGTGTGGTTTGTTGGCGAACTCCTAGCATCCAGGACACTTCCTTCCTAGATCTTCGGCGTCTTGCATAGCTGTTGGCCAGTAGAACCCGGCTCGTAGTGCTTTGGCCACCAAGGCCCGACTGCTGCCGTGATCCCCGCAGATACCGGTATGAATGTCGAGTAAGATAGCTTGCCCGTCAACTGGATCTACGCACCTTTGTAGAATTCCTGAGATGCTTCTCTTATAGAGCTCACCGTTGATGACGGTGAAACTTTTGGAGCGCCGGATGATGCGCTTGGCTTCGACTGGATCGGTTGGCAGCCTTTGGTGCAACATGTAAGCTAGGTATGGGCCTGTCCATGTAGCTTCGACCAGCATGACCTCCATGGGCTCCTTTTCTTTGCTTGGCGGGTTGGCAGTGCTCGTTGAAGGTGTGGAGGGGATTGGTGCGGGTCGAAGCTTAATGGACCGCCGCGTGATGCGCTCGAGGAAGATGCCGGGTGGCACTGGTACCTTGTCTGGCCCCATGTTGGCGAGGACGTCGGCTTTCGCGTTGCTTTCGCGGCCAATGTGCCGCAACTCGCAGCCGTCGAAGGTGCCCTCCAGCTTGTTGTACAGGTCTCTATAGGCGATCATGTTGTCGGCGATGGCATCGCAAGACTTCATAGTTTGCTGTACGATGAGGTAGGAGTCTCCGTAGATCATGAGGTGAGTGGCGCCGCAGTTCTTGGCCATCCGCGTGCCATGGATTAGGGCCTCGTACTCTGCTTCGTTGTTGGAGGGTGTTGGGAAGTCCATCTGCATGACGTATTTCAGCTTGTCGCCTTTGGGGGAGATGAGGACGACTCCTGCCCCTGCCGCTCTGAACTTCTTGGAGCTGTCGAAGTACATTGTCCATGAGTTGGAAAAGTCGGGGATATCTGGCAGCTGGGCTTCTATCCACTCGGTGGTGAATTCTGGAAGGACTTGGGCCTTGATCGATTTCGGGTGAGCGTACTTCAGCCCCCAGGGTCCTAGTTCGACAACCCACTTGGCGACTCGTCTTGTCGCGCGCTGGTAGCGGACGACCTTTCTGGAAGTCATGAAGACAACGTAGGCCAGCTTCTCGTAGTGCGGGTAATTTTTCTTGGACAATGCTAGGACCTCGCTGAGGTAGTAGACTGGTCTTTGAACAGGATGACTGTGCCCCTCTTCTTCCCGCTCCACTACGAGTACAGTGCTCACCACCATGTTGGTTGCTGAGACGTAGAGGTAGAGCGGCTCGTTCTCCAGTGGTGCCACCAGTACTGGGGAAGTCGTCAGGGTCTTTTTGAGTTCGTCGAATGCGTCTTGCGCTTCCTCTGTCCACTCGAACTTGTCCGTCTTCAAGTTGGTAGAAAGGCAGAGAATTCTCACCCAACTTACTTATGAACCGGCTGAGGGCTGCGACTCGGCCAGCTAATCGTTGCACCTCACGGAGTTTGGTTGGTGCTGGCATTGTGAGTATGTTATGCACCTTCTCGGGATTTGCTTCGATTCCTCTTGCAGAGACGAGGTACCCCAGCAGCTCTCCGGCTGGCACGCCGAAGACGCACTTATCTGGGTTTAGCTTGATCTGATATTCGTCGAGCGCCGCGAAGACTTTGCGGAGGTCCGCGACTAGGGTGTCTTCCTTTTGGGCCGTGACAACGATGTCATCGACGTAGACCTGGACAATTTGCCCAATGAGCCCTTTGAGGCATGATTGCATTGTACGCTGGTATGTGGCGCCAGCGTTCTTCAACCCAAAGGGCATTGTCTGATAGCAAAAGACACCGTCGGGTGTGATGAATGCAGTTTTTTCTTCATCGTCGATGTTCAGTCTGATCTGCTGGTAACCTGAGTAGGCGTCCAGGAAAGACAGGCGATCGCAGCCTGCTGTCGAGTCGATGATCTGGTCTATCCGCGGGAGCGGGAAGTGATCATTGGGGCAACATTTGTTGACGGCGGTGAAGTCGACGCACATGCGTAGTTTCTTCGTCTTCTTCTTCTCTACTAGGACAGGGTTGGCGACCCAGTCCGAGTCCTTGATTTTTCGGATGAACTTGGCGTGCAGTAGTCGGTCGATTTCCATAGTGATCGCGTCCCGTTTGAGTCTGGAGAAGCGTCACATGGCTTGCTTGACGGGTCTGGCGTCCTTGTGAGCTTTTAAGGAGTGCTCAGCGAGATTCCTGGGTATTCCTGGCATGTCAGAGGGTTGCCATGCAAAGATTTTCCAGTTCTCACGTAGAAACTCGACGAGCGCGCTTTCCTATGCGGGGGTCAGGCTTGATGATACTTTGACCGTCTTTCTGCTGTCAGTCGGATGGACTTGATGGGTTGTTGTGTCATCGTTCGTGTTGAAGGCGACGTCCTTGGCTGGCTTCTTGCGGGGTGGAAAGACGGTCTTGTCGTTGTCGGCTTCTATGGCCTCGAAGTGCTCTTCGACCCCAAAGAACTGGGAGATCCTGCTGAACTCGTGGTCGTAGCTGTTGGAGCGGTCGAAGTCGCCGCGCACCGTAATTATTATGTTGGGCCCGGGCAACTTGATCATCAGGTAGGCGTAGTGAGGTACTGCCATGAACCTGGCGAAGGTTGGGCGCCCAAGTATAGCATGGTATTGCGACTTCCAGTCGACGACCTCAAAGTCAATCGACTCTCTCCTGAAGTGCTCGGGTGTGCCGAGCATGACGTCGAGTGTGATCGTTCCCATGGGCGTGATTGCTTGCCCTGGTACTATGCCGTGGAAGGTGGTCTCAGACTCCGACAGCTTCTCTGTCGACTTGTTCATCCTTCTCAGGGTGTCGGCGAATATGATGTTAATGCCACTGCCTCCATCCATGAATACCTTCTTCAGGTTGTAGTCTCCGATCAGGGCTTCAACTACTAGGGCAGCGTGCCCAGGTCAAGGTACATCTGACGGGTGGTATGCCCTGGAGAATGTGATCGGTGTCTCTAACCCTCTCAGGTAGTTCGGTACTGCACGTGGGCAGGTGGTGGCTTGAAGGACTTGGCGGGTGATGAGCTTTTGCACCTTGTTTGAAGGGCGTCCCTTCTGTATCATGTTGAGGTGTCCCCGCGCGTCTGGGTACGCGTCGTGTGCCATTGGCTGGGCTTCATGCTGCGGCTGCTGTTGGGGGAAGGCTCCCGCTGCTTGTGCTTGGGTGTTGTTCGCGGGTGCTGCCTGAATAGAAAGTTGTGGGGCTGGCTGCAGTGCCGGCACAAGAGTGATGATATGCTGCATGGCCTCGTAGATCTTGCGTGCTTTACGGCAATCTTTAAACAAGTGGTTGGCGCCCCATTTGCCTGTTTCCGGGTTGCGGAACATGTGGTGCTTGCAAGGTTGCGCCAGCTCCTCGGCTAGGGTCAACGCGCGTCTCCACTCGCGTTTCTGGCCTCCGTCGTTGCGGTTGATGCTGCCGCCGCTGCGGTTGTACTGTTCTAGGTCGGACTGTCGACCTTGATCGCCGCTGCGACTGTATTGGCGACCTTGTGAAGGGGATCATGGGCAGAAAACAATAATTTTCCTAGCAACGATATCCTTAAACTAGCCAAGATCTATTCTATGCAGATATAGTAGTACGAACGGAGATCGGAATACATACCCTTGTAGACCGAAAGCGGGGATTACGTTCCCGCACAAACGTTGTCGATGAAGACCGACGAAGCCGACCTCAAGGTTGTGTAGAGGAAGCAGGCCTCCGAGTACCGCTAGCGCAGCACCTCGCAGGGAGTCGCACACGTACGGTGGAGACGACGCCTCCGAAGCTCCAGTCCAGGACGAGCAGCGGAAGACTTGGACCGGAACACCAGCAGCGCGTCAGCGGGCTATGGTGGAGGAGATCCCCGACTCCTCTTGCTCGGCGCGGCTCCAACTTGGGAACCACGAGATCGAGAGAGAAATCAGGAATTAATTGGTGAATTAAAAGGCTGGGGGTGCCCTTTCTTATATAGGCTCCCAAGGGGAGCCAACCTTGCCAGCCAGGCAATGTGGGACTAACCCCCCACAGCCTGGCTCGGCATGGGAGGTGCGCCGGCCCCCTTGGTGGGCCCCTTGTGGCCCACCTAGGCCGGCCCTCCTGGCCCCCACCGAATTCCCCTAGGGAATTTTCCCCTCTTGGGCCTTCTTTCGTCCGGAAGGCCCATTTAGGGAAATCTGTCTTAATAAATTCGAAAATAAATATATAAAATCATATTTGCATATTAATAACACTAATTAATATCAAACATAATATATATAATATTTCCTAGCTCCGAAAACTCTTTCGGCGCTGCCCGATCTCCATCGGACCTCTCTCGGGACGTTCCCGGTGATCTCCTTCCTTTCCGGTTGTCTTGTCGAAACCCCTTAAGTGTGTTACCCTAGCGGTTCGATATAATATCAGGTATGATCAAGACTCCTCAATGATCAACGACTAACTCGTAGGCCTGGACCCCCTGAATTAATCCCTGAGATATAACGAATGACTTTCATCTATCAAACCTGAACGTGAAGTCTTAGACCTTTTGCCATAGCGATACTTAGCACGTCCGAGTGTCGTTCCATAGATATATCCATACCTAATTCCGACCTCGTTACCGACGATGCTATCTTCTACTCGTTCATGACCTCATGTCTCCGTGACCTAGTCACATGCTTGCAAGCTCATTAGACATGATCTCACCGAGTGGGCCCGAGAGTATCTATCCTGCTACGCGGACTGGCAAATCCCGCTCTTGACCCCTCGTCTCAATACTCCTTTCCAATACCCAAAAGTATCACCGTTATTGTCATACTAAATAAGATATGACGTTTGGTGCAATCAAAGTATCTTCGGGGAATATCAATAAGAGTTGATCTCACGGTCAAAGGTGTAATGACTATGTTCTCCAAATCTGGGTATGTCCATCACATCACTCTCCAGCGATATGACTCTCATTGCCGACCGGCGCCATGCCCCATGACCGGGAAACCTCGATCATCAATCGCGCAACGAAACTAGTCTTAGTAGAGGCTACTAGGGACCTGGTTGTTTACGTATCACACCCGCATTAATGTTTCCGCTTAATACGGTTCTAGCATGACACAAAAACATATTATGAACAAACGAGATATGATAAAGAATACACTTTATTAATTGCCTCTAGGGTATATCTCCTTCAGTCTCCCACTTGCACTAGAGTACAATTTAATCTAGATTACAACTTGGTAAAAGCTTAACACCCATAGCTAACTGGTGTTGTTCATGCTTATCAAGCGGGAGAGGCTTCGTCAGCGGATCTGCCACATTCAGATCCGTATGCACTTTGCAAATCTTCACATCGCCTTCTTGTACGTACTGACGTATCACGTGGAAGCGTCGGAGAATGTGTTTGGCGGTGGAGTGAGTCCTTGGCTCCTTGGCGTTCGCAATGGCACCCGTATTGTCGCAGAAGAGTACCACGGGGTCTTGCATGCTCGGGAACACTCCAAGTTCGATGACGAACTTCCTCAGCCACACAGCTTCATTCGCGGCCTCGCAGGCAGCAATGTACTCCGACTCCATTGTAGATTGTGCGACTATGGGTTGCTTCCCACTTCTCCAGCACACGGCGCCTCTATTCACCTTGAACACGTAACCTGTCTGTGACTTACAGTCATCAGGGTCTGAGCAGAAACTTGCATCTACGTAACCCGTTACGCCAAGTTCCTCATCGCAGCCACCATACACAAGGAACATTTCCTTTGTCTTATTGAGATACTTAAGAATGCTCTTAACAGCTATCCAATGCGGCATTCCAGGATTACTCTGGAACCGGCTTGTCAAACTTAGAGCTAATGCCACATCTGGTCTAGTACTCAACATTGCATACATGATCGATCCTATGGCTGAAGCATAAGGATGTTTCGTCATTTCGGCCTTACCCAGTTCCGTTACCGGACACTGCGCCTTACGCAATATCTTATTCTTGATAACCGGCAGAGAACCCTTCTTTGCCTTCTCCATATGAAAACGCTTCAATATTTTATCAAGATAAGTACTCTGACTTAGTGCTAATAGGCGCCTTGATCTATCACGGTAGATTTTTATGCCTAAAACATACGCAGCTTCTCCTAAGTCCTTCATGGAAAACTTACTGTTTAAATATTCCTTCACGCTATTCAGAAGTTCCACATCATTCCCTATTAGCAATATGTCGTCAACATACAGTGCTAAGAACACAACCGAGCTCCCACTCATTTTCTTGTAAATACAGGTCTCTTCCACATTCTGGATAAATCCAAAACCTTTGATTACCTCATCAAAGCGAAGATTCCAGCTCCGAGATGCCTGCTTCAATCCATAGATGGATCGCTGAAGCTTGCACACCTTGTTAGCACTTCCTGGATCGACAAAACCTTCCGGCTGTACCATGTACAACTCTTCCTCAATGTTTCCATTCAGGAAGGCCGTTTTGACGTCCATCTGCCAGATTTCATAATCATAGTAGGCAGCTACCGCTAACAAAATCCGAATAGACTTAAGCATCGCTACCGGTGAAAAAGTTTCATCGTAGTCAATTCCATGAACTTGTCGGAAACCCTTTGCGACAAGCCGAGCTTTATAGACGGTCACATTACCATCAGCATCAGTCTTCTTCTTAAAGATCCACTTATTCTCGACGGCCTTGCGCCCTTCGGGAATATCCACCAAGGTCCACACTTGGTTATCATACATGGATCCTATTTCGGATTTCATGGCTTCAAGCCATTTCTCGGACTCTAGACTCTCCATTGCCTCCTTGTAGTTCGTAGGTTCGTCTTGCTCGACTAGCATGACGGTGCAAACCATGTTGCCATACCATTCTGGTGGGATCCGAGATCTACCAGACCTACGAGGTAGAACATCTTCCTCGACAGTTTCTCCCACTCCTTCCACGGAGGACGTTTCCGGAATTGCTTCCGTTGCGCCACTCGGAATCTCGAGTTCAGGATCAACGATTTCATCGAGGTCTACCTTCCTCCCACTTACTCCTTTCGCGAGAAACTCCTTCTCTAGAAAGGCACCGGTCTTCGCGACAAAAGTTTTGCCCTCAGCTTGGTTGTAGAAGGTGTACCCAACGGTTTCCCGCGGATATCCTACAAAGACGACTTTCTCCGACTTCGGTTCGAGTTTGTCGGGCTGTAGTTTCTTAACGTACGCCTCACAACCCCAAACCTTCAGAAACGATAACTTAGGCTTATGTCCATACCATAATTCATACGGCGTCGTTTCAACGGACTTGGACGGAGCCCTATTTAAAATGAATGCGGCTGTTTCTAACGCATAACCCCAGAAGGACACTGGCAGATCGGTAAGAGACATCATAGATCGGACACTATCCAGTAGAGTACGATTACGTCGCTCGGACACACCGTTTCGCTGCGGCGTTCCGGCGGGCGTAAGTTGGGGCACTATGCCACAACTCTTCAGATGTGTGCCAAACTCAAAACTCAAGTACTCTCCACCGCGATCGGACCGGAGATGCTTGATTTTCCTATTAAGCTGATTCTCAACTTCACTCTGGAATTCTTTGAACCTTTTAAACGTTTCAGACTTGTGTTTCATCAAATAGATATAACCGTATCTACTCAAGTCATCAGTGAAGGTGACGAAGTAACGATAACCATTGCGTGTCGAAACGCTCATTGGTCCACATACGTCTGTATGTATGATCCCCAACAAATCCGACGCCCGTTCAATGAAACCTTTGAACGGTGTCCTGGTCATTTTGCCCATGAGGCATGGTTCACATGTATCGAGGGATCCGAAATCCAACGAGTCCAAGAGTCCATCGGAGTGGAGTCGCTTCATGCGCTTTATACCAATATGACCAAGACGGCAATGCCACAAAAACATGGCGGTATCGTCACTACACTTAATTCGTTTGGCCTCTATGTTATGGATGTGAGTACTACGATCGAGATTCAACAAGAATAAACCGTTATTCTCGGGAGCATCAACATAAAAGATATCATTCATATAAATAGCACAATTGCTTGACACTGATTTAAATGAATAACCGTCTTGTAACAGGCAAGACCCACTTATAATGTTTACACTCAAGGATGGCACAAAATAACATTTATTTAAAACCAAAACTAATCCCGATGGTAGATGCAGAGGGAGTGTGCCGACAGCCACCAAGTCGACTCTCGATCCGTTGCCGACGCGCATCGTCACCTCATCCTTCGCTAGCCGCCTTCTATTCCGTAACTCCTCCTGAGAGTTACATATATGAGCAACAGAACCAGTATCAAATACCCACGTATTGCTCCGGGCGGATGTAAGGTACACATCTATAACATGTATATCAAATATACCTTTCTCTTTGTCGACCGTCTTGCCAGACTTCCTATCCTCCAGATACTTGGGGCAGTTGCGCTCAGGTGATCCGATGGTCACCACCATCTTCTGCAGCTTGATTTCTAATTCGGCCACTTCGAGCATCTTCAGGATTTCCGACAGGGGTTTTGACGTCCCTTTCATGCCGTAGTCCACTATGGCGTTCTTATAGCTAGGGGGCAGAGAAATCAGCGCCCTATCAATAACCAACTCCTCTGGGATCACACTTCCCAGATCACTCAGAAGTCGAGCGCAGCCAAACAACTTGGCCAAGTGCTCACTGATATTGCCGTGCTCTTCCATCTGGGCTGAGAAGAGAAGCACAGTTGCCTCGTACGTCTCAGCCTTGACTTGTCGTGCAAAAACAATCATGAGTTCAGTGATTATATCATAAGCACCCTTGTTCATGAAACGGTTTTGCAGGTCAGCCTCCATGGCAAAGAGCATGCCACTCTGGACATAAGAAGAAATCTCCGCCTTTACCCCATGGACAATCCTATCGATTTCCGGGGCGGTGCTAGGAAGATCACCTAAGGGGGTATCAAGGATGTAGGCCACCTTGTGGGCTTCAAGGATGGACTTCAGATCGCGGAACCAGGACACGAAGTTAGACCCATCGGTCTTAAGCTTCTCTTTCTCAATGAACAGGTTCAGGTTAAAGGAGGGGTGAGACATCTACAATGGAATTTGCAACAACATAAGACTTTGTTCATAATAATTTTGAGTTATAGTATTTTAGAAAATAACTGACATAACTCTCACTCAAACGAACATCCCTCCTGGTCGTTTAAGCGATTACACGACCCCCATCCATTGCACCACGCCTCATCATCAAAGCCGGCGGCACAACTTCAAGAGTAGACAAAATCGTCCGTCACACCAATTTTGTGACTCGTGCTCGACCTTTCGGTCTTCCTGTTCCGAGGCCATACTTCTGAGTATGTTAGGCTCGCCACCAAAAACCTCCACGCTGACGCTTGTGCAACATGGCTTACACCCACCGTATGCGAACGAAGATATGTCTGACACCCGATCATCACGGCCTGCCTCATAACGTAGAACTTTATTGGTGGTGCGCGTTGGAGGGAGAACACTAGTGGTATTTTGAAGGGATCATCTTATTCAACTACCGCCGTGTAACACACAATCACACACAAAATAAGATGCACACAAAACATCAAATGTAATGCAATGTGATATAGTCCATCGCGCCATGGTCTTCTTGGCGCCCGCAGTTTATAAACAATTTAATAAACCTACCTTGACCATATCACATAGCCCCTGCAAAATAAAGTTAGACGCTTCTACTTTATCTTTTGCATATTTTACGTGGCTTGGGGCTTTCGTAAATAGAACCGCTTCATACCTACGAATCTTATGACCACAACAACGATCCAATAATTGCATGTTTAAGCATCCCTTTCGGGCCCTCCATTGAAAATGCGAAGACCAACTAAAGAGAGAGAAACTGTCACCCGCCAGCCACAGATACGGTACAAGCCGTATGTCAGTAGTGGAACCAGTCTCGCGTAAGCGTACTCGTAAAGTCGGTCCGGGCCGCTTCATCAACTCAATGCCGCTGGAATACACAAGTGCACGCTAGAGGGTAGCAAATAACAGGAACGGTGCCCCCGTGCAGAGCACGGGTTCTAACAGCGTACAGCTATATCTTACGATAGATCGGCTCTCATACCACTGAAGGGGATCGTGGGCAGAAAACAATAATTTTCCTAGCAACGATATCCTTAAACTAGCCAAGATCTATTCTATGCAGATATAGTAGTACGAACGGAGATCGGAATACATACCCTTGTAGACCGAAAGCGGGGATTACGTTCCCGCACAAACGTTGTCGATGAAGATCGACGAAGCCGACCTCAAGGTCGTGTAGAGGAAGCAGGCCTCCGAGTACCGCTAGCGCAGCACCTCGCAGGGAGTCGCACACGTACGGTGGAGACGACGCCTCCGAAGCTCCAGTCCAGGACGAGCAGCGGAAGACTTGGACCGGAACACCAGCAGCGCAGCAGCGGGCTATGGTGGAGGAGATCCCCGACTCCTCTTGCTCGGCGCGGCTCCAACTTGGGAACCACGAGATCGAGAGAGAAATCAGGAATTAATTGGTGAATTAAAAGGCTGGGGGTGCCCTTTCTTATATAGGCTCCCAAGGGGAGCCAACCTTGCCAGCCAGGCAATGTGGGACTAACCCCCCACAGCCTGGCTCGGCATGGGAGGTGCGCCGGCCCCCTTGGTGGGCCCCTTGTGGCCCACCTAGGCCGGCCCTCCTGGCCCCCACCGAATTCCCCTAGGGAATTTTCCCCTCTTGGGCCTTCTTTCGTCCGGAAGGCCCATTTAGGGAAATCTGTCTTAATAAATTCGAAAATAAATATATAAAATCATATTTGCATATTAATAACACTAATTAATATCAAACATAATATATATAATATTTCCTAGCTCCGAAAACTCTTTCGGCGCTGCCCGATCTCCATCGGACCTCTCTCGGGACGTTCCCGGTGATCTCCTTCCTTTCCGGTTGTCTTGTCGAAACCCCTTAAGTGTGTTACCCTAGCGGTTCGATATAATATCAGGTATGATCAAGACTCCTCAATGATCAACGACTAACTCGTAGGCCTGGACCCCCTGAATTAATCCCTGAGATATAACGAATGACTTTCATCTATCAAATCTGAACGTGAAGTCTTAGACCTTTTGCCATAGCGATACTTAGCACGTCCGAGTGTCGTTCCATAGATATCTCCATACCTAATCCCGACCTCGTTACCGACGATGCTATCTTCTACTCGTTCATGATCTCATGTCTCCGTGACCTAGTCACATGCTTGCAAGCTCATTAGACATGATCTAACCGAGTGGGCCCGAGAGTATCTATCCTGCTACGCGGACTGGCAAATCCCGCTCTTGACCCCTCGTCTCAATACTCCTTTCCAATACCCAAAAGTATCACCGTTATTGTCATACTAAATAAGATATGACGTTTGGTGCAATCAAAGTATCTTCGGGGAATATCAATAAGAGTTGATCTCACGGTCAAAGGTGTAATGACTATGTTCTCCAAATCTGGGTATGTCCATCACATCACTCTCCAGCGATATGACTCTCATTGCCGACCGGCGCCATGCCCCATGACCGGGAAACCTCGATCATCAATCGCGCAACGAAACTAGTCTTAGTAGAGGCTACTAGGGACCTGGTTGTTTACGTATCACACCCGCATTAATGTTTCCGCTTAATACGGTTCTAGCATGACACAAAAACATATTATGAACAAACGAGATATGATAAAGAATATACTTTATTAATTGCCTCTAGGGCATATCTCCTTCACCTTGATCATACTGGCGATTGCTATCGCGCGCATCATCGCCGGGGGTTTGATATCCCGCCGCTACAAGCTCGATCGAGCCGAGGTTGGTGAAACATGGTTTCTTCTTCTGGCGTCCATCTCGCCAGTTACTTGTTCCGGTTTCGTTCTTCAGGGAGTTGTCACGGACGTAGTCCTCTCCTTCCGCCCACTGGTTGGCTATCTTCATGAGCTCTATCATGGTTTTCGGCTGGAGCCTACCGAACTCTTCGCGGAGGTCGCGACGAGAGACGTCGTGCATGAAGGCATCCATCACCCGGTCCTCTGAGACGGCGTCCATAGTGTTGCGGAGAAGTGTCCACCGTTGGATGTATGACCGGAGCGACTCGTCCCTTCCTTGCTTGCAGGCTTGCAACTCGATGTAGGTTGCCGGCCTCGCGTACGTTCCAAGAAAACTTTTGATGAAAGTATCTTGGAATTCCTCCCATGTTCTGAAGGAGTCCTTAGGCTGGCTAATGAGCCACCCGCGTGCTGAATCCGTGAGCATGAGCTGGATGTTCTGCATCGCCGTGGTCGATGTTCCGCCTTGACAGGTGCAGGCGATGAGGTATTCTTCGAGCCATAGGCGTGGGTCTTGCTTCCCGTCATACTTGAGTGTTCCTGCTGCTAGCTTGAAGCCTTTGGGCATGCGGGTGTCGCGGATGTTGAAGCTGAAGCATGCGGCGCCGCACGGCTCGAAGTTGCGATCGGCTTGATCGTCCGGACTCGTCGTGTCAGTCGCACACTGGGTGCGATTGCGATCCACCGTCCTTTGCACCATGACATTGCGAAGGTCTTCGCCTGGTTGCGGCTGTCGTAGTGGCCTTGCTGCTGGGCCATCTCGTGCTACCGGCTCGCGGGCTTGGTGTTCTCGCTCCTCACGTGCCCGGTTGCCTGGCACCTTGTTTGACAAGGCGTCCTCGATTGCTTTCATGGACATGATCTGCTGTTTGTGAAGAAGGGCGCGCGCGTCACCCTCTGGTGGCTGCGTGAGCCGCAGGTATGTCTCGACTGCCATGATAGCGGCGTTGGCCGTTTTTGGGACGGGTATCCCGTTTTCATCCTCGGTTACGAAGGATGAATCGAGGTTGCGGGTGACCCTGGCTCGGTCGGCATTCGTCATAAGGGGCACGCGAGCTCTGTGTCGCCGCGCTCCTTGGTTGACTTCCGTGGAGGAGGTAAATGAATAGGCGGCCCGTCTGGCGCTTGATGCGTCAGCCTCCCTCTTCCGCCGAAGGAGTTCGGCTTTTTCCGTGCGAAGTCGCTCGCCTTCCTTGCGTAGCAAGTACTGGACTGCCAGCTGATCCTCCCGAGGCGCGTCAGGTG
The DNA here is from genome assembly GCA_026929855.1 of Poa annua. NCBI lineage: Eukaryota > Viridiplantae > Streptophyta > Magnoliopsida > Poales > Poaceae > Poa > Poa annua. The sequence goes on along the minus strand of CM049428.1, from coordinate 25,228,711 downwards.
GTGGAAACGTGCCGTCGCCGACGTGCTTCATAGCCCTGATCGTCATGTCGCGCGTGATGTTGAGCCGCGTCACCAGGTCGGGCATGACCACCTCCAGTGGATATGCGGGTTCGTCGTTGTCCTCTAGAGGCACTGTGCCAGCCATGAAGACTTGCGCGGGGTAAACTTGGGTAGGGGTGTTTACGCTGCCGCTGCTGCTTCCATCATCCGAGCCTTGCTCGGGATCAAAAATTGCTGCCACGTGATAGGCTGCGTAGGCGTCGTTGCGTCTTCTTCCTGCGATCTTTATCGCGGTCGTGGAGGGCGACTTCGCAGTCGCCGGAGCGAGCGCAATTGGCTTGGGGAAGACTTGATGAGTCCATGAAGATGCGTGTGACGCGGCTGTCGGTAGCACGACCCTGGTCGCACGCGTGGGTGCGGTCGACGTAGTCAAAGTTGGAGTAGACCCTGGTTTTGCTAGCCGTGCGATCGAGATGGTCGAAGTAGACTCGATCTGCATGGCCGTTGCCGAGGTGGTTGACGTAGTCGATGTAGACGCGGGTTGATCAGTCGGACATGCGATCTTCACAGTCGTGGCAGATGTGACCTTCGTGGTAGACGACGGTGGGTGCGGCGCGATGGTAGCAGATGCGGGTGTCACCGCCGCGCGTGGCGTGGTCGCCATGGAGCCATGGAGCTGAATATTCCACGACTGTCTACGAAGCAGTGTACGGAACCAAAGGTGATGTGTATACCTTCGTACAGATCGGCGTACACCGAGCGGTGGGCCGGCGGGTGGAAGGCGTATTCAAAGGAGCCGAAGCGGATTGGCTCCCGGGTGATGCAGACGTCGATCTTCTTTGTGGATGGAGCTGGTGTGACCATGATTCCAACGCTTGTTCTACCAATTGACGAGGGTGTAACTCGGCAAATCACAGGGTTGTCCATCCCGGGTTGATTGAGGGAGAGAGATGAACGTTGGTGATCACGACGGCTGACAAGCAAGGCGTTTACCCAGGTTCAGGCTCCCGAAGGATAACACCCTACTTCCTACTTGTCTGGTATTGATTGCGAGTAGTGGTTACAATAGCGAGACGACGATCTCGTTAGGGTTTGTGGTGGCGGCTATGAGCGTGTCCGTGGACGAGCAACCCTCCTAGCCTTTATAGGTAGGCTAGGTCCCGGGTGAACGGTGCCGATGGCAATTACAGATATGGTAAGAGTCGTATGACCTAACCGACTAGAATTAGGTCACACGATACCCCTATTGGGCCTTCTTTGGGCTTCCGCAGCCTTGGCGTGGCCTAGTTAGCCTTATCGTGGGGTAGTCAAATAGTAGCCCCACGTCAGCGACCTCTTGAGATGTTCCAGCAGTGGCGGGACGGGCGGGGCAGAGCGGCAGGAGGAGGCGGCACGGCCAGTGGCGGAGGCGACGGCGGCTGGGGAACGCAGTAGTCTCGGTGTCGTGCTGAAATGTCCCTCCCGTCAATCGCTCCCGAGAAATACAGGGGCCTGCCGGTTCTGAGCCGAAACCTTCGAATTCGCAGTCCCACGGGCAGATTCCCAGTGCGATCTTAAAATGATTTACGGATCCGTGAAGTTTGAGGACGCTGCTAGTTTTCCTTTTAAGTTTTCCGAACCGTCAAACGTACTAAGGGCTGTGTTAGAGATGCTCTTAGTACGTTTGACTAGAAATAGAAGAAAGAATGGTACTCTAGTACAGTAACCATGGAAGTTGGGATCATGATGTTTAATACTCTTATTACAATCAAACAATATAAGAAAGAACAAGAAGATACTGAAAGACAAAGTTAGTGCAAACTAACCAGAGCTTTTTTCAGACGGCTGCGTAGCCCGGCATTACTAATGCCAGGTCGTTGGCACTAGCTAGGCAGGCAAGAGTACGCGTCTCGGTCGGCGCATGGGACGTACTCGGGTCGATCAAATCATTCGTCCGATCCGGCCACGACAAGTCCCGGTCCATCGCCCGTCCGGATGCGGCCTGTCCCAGGTCGCGCCCAAACATCGAAGGCGATCCAACGAGTGGCGGCGATCGATCAGTAAATGCAAAATGTATTCGAATTGCAGCGAGTTCGCGGGTGGCGACGCAAGTACTCCACACGCGCTAACTCATCAGTGGCAAAACCTAAGCTAGCGCGGATCCTACAGGACTTCACCTGCACCAAACTTTGTTTGATTTCATCACATGAAAAGTAAAGGATTTCAAAAAAGAGGTATGAGTGGATGTTAGAATTTTGATAGGAACTAATGCAAAGTATTCCACAGAAAAACATCCTATGGGATTCAGTCCTATAAATAAACAACTACTATAGGTAAAATTTCTAAGAATTTGAATCCTACAAAATTCCTATGTGAATGCTTTGAATCAAAGAGGCACTAACCCAATCAAAGGTTTTCTTGATGTTGAGTATGAACAGCAAACACAGAGTGTTGGAGCGATAAAAATTTCTAGCAGGATTCATCACGTGCATAAAGTGATCATGAATCCTCGCTTCTTGATGGAAGATCGACTGGATTTTTAAAAATAACTCAAATTTAAAAACAAGGGAATTCATGTATGGTGCAAAGCAGGGGTGCCATCGTCATGGCAGTGATGTACACGAATGATGTTTATCTTACTAAAGTCTAAAATTGTTCAGCATCAACCTTCTTAAAGCCTCTCTAACAGCTGTCCTATCCTATATGTTGTTTTTATATATATAGGGCACCTGTTTTAGCACATATAGGGCACAGAGCAGTTTTCCACTTTTTCAGCTGCCCTATTTTAGGGCACTACCTATCCAACGGATGCCCTATTTTAGGTGCCCTATCCTATATTAAATGGCTCTTTTTTGCACATATTTTATACATATGACGAACAAATAATATGCTATATGATCCAAATAAAGTTTTTCTAACAAATGAAAATTAAATAGTATTTGATTTATTACAACACCATATGTCTAGTTCAACAAATGGTACATCAAATAAAACACAAATAGGCACACAACATCAAATTGTTCATCACATTACTACTATAAAGGTTGAATGCCCACCCCCTCCTCACACCATGTGCCCCTCCTGGCGAATCTCGGCCGTCGGATCGGCTTAAGAACAGTAACTTTCAGTCCCACTTTTCACTAGAGCCGTTGGATGCGGTAGGAATTTTCTTTACTCCGTCTGGCTAATTTGTGCATGACATTGTGGGCCGAGCTGCACGCTGGGCCCGTGAATCAGTGGGCGAGGCGCCATGGTGCGGGTCGCTCTCCTTTTGCCCGCGCCCCGCAACGACGCAAAACCCGCGTCCGGGGTGAAACCCTAGCCAACCGCCGCTCCTCTCTCCTTTCTCCTCCTCCTCGCTCCGCTCCTCCCGCGCGCCGCCTCCTCTCGCACTCGCCGTCGGTGCTGTAGGGAAGGTGCGGTCATGGAAAGACGCAGCCGGATCCATTCGGCGGAGACGGGGACGCGGGAGGCGAATGGCGGCGGTAGGCGAGGGAGTGGAAGAGCAGCCTCACCGGCTCAGCCCGTGGATTCAGCGCCGCCGGCGGACACGAGTAAGCCCATCCTCTTCCTCTCAATCATCTTTTTCTCTCTGCGGTGCAAACCCTAGCCGCCGGCGCGACAGGACGGCTCATCCTCGTCGATTCCATGTCTCCTTTCTTTTTTCCAGTTCCCTGAGTTCTGGCCGCCATCCACGGTCCACGGGCGTCACGGCTCGGCAGGGGTGTCGGCGGAGCCATGGCCTGCTGCCTCCAATCTTATCGAACCACGCCACGGTCGCCGCCGAGCGCCGCGCTCCCGATGGATCTCCAGAGCCGCCCACAGGCCACGGCCCCCACTGGCCGCCGTGTTCGTCGTGGATCTCTCACTCACTCGCTGCTCCCTCACTGGCTTCGACATGGAGCTGGCCATGGCCGCTGCTCCCTCACGCTTCGACATGGAGTTGGCCAACATGGTGGCGGCTGCTCGATTGGTCTACAACGATGTCCTCTGCTTGATTTCCTGGACAACGGAGTTGGCCTCTGATTGATTTCCCAGCCAACGGAGCTGGCCTGTCCTCACGACCTGCTCCACTGCCGCCTACCCAATTTCTCAGCCTTCAGTTGCTGGCCGCTTGCATGAAGTTGTCGAACTCACCAATGGTATTCCTATTCTACTCCTCCCCCACGCCTATTCCCCAACTTGTTCTTCATATTTGAGCTTGAGCTTTTCAAATTGTTCTAGAAATTGATGTCTAGCTTGATGCGTTTCTGGAACTAAAATTTATTGTCACATCATACACATTTGAATCTGTGAAATCTACATTATTGATTTGTGAAGTACCCTGTGAATTGCATCATATATAGCATCTTAATAATCATGGAAAGCTTCCATATATGTGCGCTTTGTACTCAAAAATCGAAGTAGAGCCTTTCACTTGATTCTGAACAGAAATATGTAGTATCCTTTATTGATGGATTCTTGAATAGGGAGCAGTCTGTGATCAAGTGGTGCCTAGAAAACAAGGATTCAAGTCTGTGTATATGTAGTATCATTTGTTTGATACTGATAAATGGGTATGAAACTCTGGTGGTTGCGGACAATATTTCCATTCAAAAGCTGAATTTCTGCTGTTAGTTTAGGCAGTGATTTAGATGTATATCATGCTTGGTTATCTTTGGGGTGTGTGTTTTTTGCAGGATTAAATTTGTAGTATTTGTTATTTTGATTCAGTTGATATTTGAACAATGATGATATTTCAAGTAAATATGATGCTTATAGAGCATATTTTTAAAATTCTCTTTTTCATGTGTGTTCTGATATTTCCACTTATTTTGCAGGAAAAGGCTCTGCGATGAAATATTGTAATGTCAATTTTATTCCCTTTTCAAAGATATTTATTAGCCTTGTGTATCATAAGATCGTTTTACCAATCTGTTCTCTCTATTTTTATTACATTATCTGAGTGTTCTATTGCATCCTCCTATTCTAATGTCCCTGTTAATCCTCATTGATTTGAGCGAAACCATTTTGATTTATAAACTCTGATTTGTTAGGTACATTCAGAAGATACGATTTTTGAACTCTTGAACATAGGCAACATCAGACGCAAACAGAGACCATGGAAGCAAATGCAACTTCATCACGGTAATTGTTTTCTGGTTTTCTTTTATGATTCATGCTTTCATTAGTATTCATCTTTTGTTTAGAAAAATAAGTAACATATGTTAAAGGTTTACTTAATATCTTTAATCTGATAGTTTGTTGAGACTATAAGTCTGTAAAGAATGTTACATCAGGTAATAGTTCCAGGCATTGTTTTTTACATTATTCTCACATAGGAATACCGTTTTCTTGTTTTTCAGTTTGCATGTTGTACGGAAGATTAGTGCAAAACAAAAGGAGAAAGGACAGTTTGGTACTCCCTCCGACAGTATGTATTGTTGCCATCGGAGAGTTAACGCAGTACAAAGGTGTGTATGACTCACGACAACTAATTCCGATCAGAGGTAGTAGTAAAGTTCTTCGTGGAAACCTTGCCTTGGTTGATCTTGCCAGAAGGTAATAGCTATTATGTTTAGGCTGATGTTCTTTTAACCTGTCGATAAAAATAGTTGTGAAACATTTTTTTTCTGTGAGCTACCATAGTTGAAGAAAGGTCTGGCATAATAGCTACTATTACCTTGGATCTGATCAAGACAAGAATGCAAGGGATTATTTACTAGGTACATGGAAAATATGATACTGTGATCAATACCATAGTTGAAGAAAGGTCTGGATTGGAATGTACTTTCCTGTTCAGTACCCGCAGCCTAACTAAACTTGGGGATATCCCAGATCCCGGTAGCACTCCTCGAGGCTTCATCGGTTCAGTATACTGGATCTGTTGTACTTGTACCACGTTAGGATGCTCCCTTTCGGCTTGTGTGTTTGACTCATATTTTCACATGGTGCTTTACCACAGATATGCTTTTATAATCGTGATACTGACTAGAAATCTGTAGTTACTTGATCGTTGGTCATGGAAAATTTGTACATTTGATATGTGTCACTGCCAACGCTAACTTGTTGTTGAGCTCATCGTTTATTTGTTACACATGTATCTCTCTGTGACCATGGACACCAGCCCTTCTCTAGGTCGTAATTTATGAACTTCTGTCGAGCGGAGTGTTTATTTATTACACATGTATCTCTCTATGACATGTACTCAATAGATTTTTTGTCTATACATGAGGTATTGTGAGTGATTCTGATATAGCACTCACGCAATTAACTTTTAGCTTCAGAGTGTGATGCTCTTTCCGTCAGTGTTACTGAAATAGGAAGCTAATAAAGACACTCAGTTTATTGGATTCAGTGTAAATATCTATGTATAGGTTGTTTTGTATAAATGAACTTAGTTCCAGATGCATGCTTTCGTAGGCACATCTTATCGCTCAGTGGGGAGGAGGCTCGAGAGATTGTACCTTGGCCACATCCTATGTGCAAATTATGTACTGAACTCTATTTACTTTAATGTATGGCATGAACTATAGCCCGGAGCTGAATTTATGTACTGTAATGCATCGCCCAAACAATTGACCAAAATCATCTGTTTTCTCTCAATGTCCTTGGCATATGTAAGGTTGTTGTTTAGTCATATTTCAGTTCCTGTTGTTTGTGATTTACTTGTTTCTAAGAACATAAACATAAGATCAGATTTGTTGTAGTATGACAATGGTTTCATATATGTGTTATTATGTGGCATTTGTAGTTGTAGATATTAGTGTAAGCATGTTTTACCATGTTCTCTACCTCCTATGCTTCAGACACGGAAATATAATTGATTAAATGAAACATATTATATGTGATCAATAGTTTCTCGAGCTTCCGATAATTTTTATGGATAGATGGTTCCACATACACAAAAGCATAGATACCCGCTCCTACATTTTGTGATCAGGTAGTGCAAAGTAAAATAGACTGTAAGTGTGATGGAATAGAAATTGTTTTAGGGGAAGTCCACATTGCTAGAAAATATCCTATCCAAATATAGTCTGCTTGTTTAGATCTGTTTGTAATCTTAAGATTTGTAACCGGTTCTCCATTCAAGTCATCGGTGATAAGTTTTGGGTCGACTATTACGCAAAAGAGAATGTCTTCCTCTCTGATGATGAAGACTAGGGCTGTCATTAAACTGAACTTCTGATATGAAAATATAAGCCAAAAGAAGTGTGTTCTTAGCGCTTTGACGGTGCTTCACTACATTACTACATTTCCACGTTAGTATCCATATGTAACAAAAGTTAATAGAGTGTAGAGAAAATTAGTCGCATACGTATTTTTTTGCCATTCTATTTTTTTAATCGATAGAAAACATCAAAACTTAATGAAGTTGAACTCATATGACTATGAAATATATCCCTCTAACTAAAAAATATAGATAGCAAATACTGAAGGAGATATGGCCTAGAGGCAATTAATAAAGTGTATTCTTTATCATATCTCGTTTGTTCATAATAGGTTTTTGTGTCATGCTAGAACCGTATTAAGCGGAAACATTAATGCGGGTGTGATACGTAAACAACCAGGTCCCTAGTAGCCTCTACTAAGACTAGTTTCATTGCGCGATTGATGATCGAGGTTTCCCGGTCATGGGGCATGGCGCCGGTCGGCAATGAGAGTCATATCGCTGGAGAGTGATGTGATGGACATACCCAGATTTGGAGAACATAGTCATTACACCTTTGACCGTGAGATCAACTCTTATTGATATTCCCCGAAGATACTTTGATTGCACCAAACGTCGTATCTTATTTAGTATGACAATAACGGTGATACTTTTGGGTATTGGAAAGGAGTATTGAGACGAGGGGTCAAGAGCGGGATTTGCCAGTCCGCGTAGCAGGATAGATACTCTCGGGCCCGCTCGGTGAGATCTTGTCTAATGAGCTTGCAAGCATGTGACTAGGTCACGGAGACATGAGATCATGAACGAGTAGAAGATAGCATCGTCGGTAACGAGGTCGGGATTAGGTATGGAGATATCTATGGAGCGACGCTCGGACGTGCTAAGTATTGCTATGGCAAAAGGTCTAAGACTTCACGTTTAGGTTTGATAGATGAAAGTCATTCGTTATATCTCAGGGATTAATTCATGGGGTCCAGGCCTACGGATTAGTCGTTGATCATTGAGGAGTCTTGATCATACCTGATATTATATCGAACCGCTAGGGTAACACACTTAAGGGGTTTCGACAAGACAACCGGAAAGGAAGGAGATCACCCGGAGCGTCCCGGGAGAGGTCCGATGGAGATCGGGCAGCGCCGAAAGAGTTTTTGGAGCTAGGAAATATTATGTATATTATGTTTGATATTAATTAGTGTTATTAATATGCAAATATGATTTTATATATTTATTTTCGAATTTATTAAGGCAGATTTCCCTAAATGGGCCTTCCGGACGAAAGAAGGCCCAAGAGGGGAAAATTCCCTAGGGGAATTCGGTGGGGGCCAGGAGGGCCGGCCTAGGTGGGCCACAAGGGGCCCACCAGGGGGCCGGCGCACTCCCTAGCCGAACCAGGCTGTGGGGGGTTAGTCCCACATTGCCTGGCTGGCAAGGTTGGCTCCCCTTGGGAGCCTATATAAGAAGGGGCACCCCCAGCCTTTTAATTCACCAATTAATTCCTGATTTCTCTCTCGATCTCATGGTTCCCAAGTTGGAGCCGCGCCGAGCAAGAGGAGTCGGGGATCTCCTCCGCCATAGCCCGCTGCCGCGCTGCTGGTGTTCCGGTCCAAGTCTTCCGCTGCTCGTCCTGGACTGGAGCTTCGGAGGCGTCGTCTCCACCGTACGTGTGCGACTCCCTGCGAGGTGCTGCGCTAGCGGTACTCGGAGGCCTGCTTCGCCTACACGACCTTGAGGTCGGCTACGTCGGTCTTCATCGACAACGTTTGTGCGGGAACGTAATCCCCGCTTTCGGTCTACAAGGGTACGTATTCCGATCTCCGTTCGTACTACTATATCTGCATAGAATAGATCTTGGCTAGTTTAAGGATATCGTTGCTAGGAAAATTATTGTTTTCTGCCCACGATCCCCTTCAGTGGTATCAGAGCCGATCTATCGTAAGATATAGCTGTACGCTGTTAGAACCCGTGATCTGCACGGGGGCACCGTTCCTGTTATTTGCTACCCTCTAGCGTGCACTTGTGTATTCCATTGGCATTGAGTTGATGAAGCGGCCCGGACCGACTTTACGCGTACGCTTACGCGAGACTGGTTCCACTACTGACATACGGCTTGTACCGTATCTGTGGCTGGCGGGTGACAGTTTCTCTCTCTTTAGTTGGTCTTCGCATTTTCAATGGAGGGCCCGAAAGGGATGCTTAAACATGCAATTATTGGATCGTTGTTGTGGTCATAAGATTCGTAGGTATGAAGCGGTTCTATTTACGAAAGTCCCAAGCCACGTAAAATATGCAAAAGATAAAGTAGAAGCGTCTAACTTTATTTTGCAGGGGCTATGTGATATGGTCAAGGTAGGTTTATTAAATTGTTTATAAACTGCGGGCGCCAAGAAGACCATGGCGCGATGGACTATATCACATTGCATTACATTTGATGTTTTGTGTGCATCTTATTTTTGTGTGATTGTGTGTTACACGGCGGTAGCTGAATAAGATGATCCCTTCAAAATACCACTAGTGTTCTCCCTCCAACGCGCACCACCAATAAAGTTCTACGTTATGAGGCAGGCCGTGATGATCGGGTGTCAGACATATCTTCGTTCGCATACGGTGGGTGTAAGCCATGTTGCACAAGCGTCAGCGTGGAGGTCTTTGGTGGCGAGCCTAGCATACTCAGAAGTATGGCCTCGGAACAGGAAGACCGAAAGGTCGAGCACGAGTCACAAAATTGGTGTGACGGACGATTTTGTCTACTCTTGAAGTTGTGCCGCCGGCTTTGATGATGAGGGGTGGTGCAATGGATGGGGGTCGTGTAATCGCTTAAACGACCAGGAGGGATGTTCGTTTGAGTGGGAGTTATGTTAGTCATATTTTCTAAAATACTATAACTCAAAATTATTATGAACAAAGTCTTATGTTGTTGCAAATTCCATTGTAGATGTCTCGCCCCTCGTTTAACCTAGGTCTGTTCCTTGAGAAAGAAAAGCTTAAGACCAATGGGTCAAACTTCATGGCCTGGTTCCGCAACCTGAGGATCCTCCTCACTCCCCATAGGGTGGCCTACGTCATTGAGGCCGCCATAGGTGACCCTCCTGCAGATGATGCCTCTGAGGATGAGAAGAAGGTCTTCCAGACCCGATCGGAGGATTCTGCCTTTGTCCAGAGTGGCATGCTCTACGCCATGGAAGCCGACCTGCAAAAGCGCTTTGAGAAGATGAGCGCCTTTGAGATCATCTCGGATCTTAAGGCTGTCTTTGCGCCGCAGGCTAAGGCTGAGAGATATGAGGCTTCTGAGCTTTTCTTCTCAGCCAAGATGGAAGAGCATAACAGTGTGAGCGAGCATGTAGTCAAGATGTCTGGCTACGTTCAACGCCTGAATGCTCTGGAGTGCAAGATTCCCGATGAGCTGGCGATTGACAGGGTGTTGCAATCGTTGCCACCAAGCTACAAAGGCTTCGTCATGAACTACAACATGCAGGGCATGGCTAAGTCCCTGGGTGAAGTGTTCGTGATGCTCAAGACTGCTGAGGTAGAGATTAAGAAGGAGCACACGTTGTTGATGGTCAACAAGACCGTTGATTTCAAGAAGTCCGGTGGCAAGGGAAAGCAGAGCTGGAAGTCCCGGAGGGAGGCAAAGTTGGCTGCCAAGCCCAGGACTAACAGGTCTGGTCCCAGAGCTAGCGTGGAGTGTTTCTACTGCAAGGGGAAGGGTCACTGGAAGCGCAACTGCCCCAAGTATTTGGAGGATAGGAAGTCTGGCAAGACGGTCGACAAAGAGAAAGGTATATTTGATATACATGTTATAGATGTGTACCTTACATCCGCCCGGAGCAATACGTGGGTATTTGATACTGGTTCTGTTGCTCATATATGTAACTCTCAGGAGGAGTTACGGAATAGAAGGCGGCTGGCGAAGGATGAGGTGACGATGCACGTCGGCAACGGATCGAGAGTCGACGTGGTGGCTGTCGGCACGCTCCCTCTGCATCTACCATCGGGATTAGTTTTGGTTTTAAATAAATGTTATTTTGTGCCATCCTTGAGTGTAAACATTATAAGTGGGTCTTGCCTGTTACAAAACGGTTATTCATTTAAATCAGTGTCAAGCAATTGTGCTATTTATATGAATGATATCTTTTATGTTGATGCTCCCGAGAGTAATGGTTTATTCTTGTTGAATCTCGATCGTAGTACTCACATCCATAACATAGAAGCCAAACGAATTAAGTGTAGTGACGATACCGCCATGTTTTTGTGGCATTGCCGTCTTGGTCATATTGGTATAAAGCGCATGAAGCGACTCCACTCCGATGGACTCTTGGACTCGTTGGATTTTGGATCCCTCGATACATGTGAACCATGCCTCATGGGCAAAATGACCAGGACACCGTTCAAAGGTTTCGTTGAACGGGCGTCGGATTTGTTGGGGATCATACATACAGACGTATGTGGACCAATGAGCGTTTCGACACGCAATGGTTATCTTTACTTCGTCACCTTCACTGATGACTTGAGTAGATACGGTTATATCTATTTGATGAAACACAAGTCTGAAACGTTTGAAAAGTTCAAAGAATTCCAGAGTGAAGTTGAGAATCAGCTTAATAGGAAAATCAAGCATCTCCGATCCGATCGCGGTGGAGAGTACTTGAGTTTTGAGTTTGGCACACATCTGAAGAGTTGTGGCATAGTACCCCAACTTACGTCCGCTGGAACGCCGCAGCGTAACGGTGTGTCCGAGCGACGTAATCGTACTCTACTGGATAGTGTCCGATCTATGATGTCTCTTACCGATCTGCCAGTGTCCTTCTGGGGTTATGCGTTAGAAACAGCCGCATTCATTTTAAATAGGGCTCCGTCCAAGTCCGTTGAAACGACGCCGTATGAATTATGGTATGGCCATAAGCCTAAGTTATCGTTTCTGAAGGTTTGGGGTTGTGAGGCGTACGATAAGAAACTACAGCCCGACAAACTCGAACCAAAGTCGGAGAAAGTCGTCTTTGTAGGATATCGGCGGGAAACTGTTGGGTACACCTTCTACAACCAAGCTGAGGGCAAAACTTTTGTCGCGAAGACCGGTGCCTTTCTAGAGAAGGATTTTCTCGCGAAAGGAGTAAGTGGGAGGAAGGTAGACCTCGATGAAATCGTTGATCCTGAACTCGAGATTCCGAGTGGCGCAACGGAAGCAATTCCGGAAACGTCCTCCGTGGAAGGAGTGGGAGAAACGGTCGAGGAAGATGTTCTACCTCGTAGGTCTGGTAGATCTCGGATCGCACCAGAATGGTATGGCAATATGGTTTGCACCGTCATGCTAGTCGAGCAAGACGAACCTACGAACTACAATGAGGCGATGGAGAGTCTAGAGTCCGAGAAATGGCTTGAAGCCATGAAATCCGAAATAGGATCCATGTATGATAACCAAGTGTGGACTTTGGTGGATATTCCCGAAGGGCGCAAGGCCGTCGAGAATAAGTGGAACATTTAAGAAGAAGACTGATGCTGATGGTAATGTGACCGTCTATAAAGCTCGGCTTGTCGCAAAGGGTTTCCGACAAGTTCATGGAAATGACTACGATGAAACTTTTTCACCGGTAGCGATGCTTAACTCTATTCGGATTTTGTTAGCGGTAGCTGCCTAGTATGATTATGAAATCTGGCAGATGGATGTCAAAACGGCCTTCCTGAATGGAAACATTGAGGAAGAGTTGTACATGGTACAGCCGGAAGGTTTTGTCGATCCAGGAAGTGCTAACAAGGTGTGCAAGCTTCAGCGATCCATCTATCGATTGAAGCAGGCATCTTGGAGTTGGAATCTTCGCTTTGATGAGGTAATCAAAGGTTTTGGATTTATCCAGAATGTGGAAGAGACCTGTATTTACAATAAAATGAGTGAGAGCTCGGTTGTGTTCTTAGCACTGTATGTTGACGACATATTGCTAATAGGGAATGATGTGGAACTTCTGGATAGCGTGAAAGAATATTTAAACAGTAAGTTTTCCATGAAGGACTTAGGAGAAGCTGCGTATGTTTTAGGCATAAAAATCTATTGTGATAGATCAAGGCGCCTATTAGCACTAAGTCAGAGTACTTATCTTGATAAAATATTGAAGCGTTTTCATATGGAGAAGGCAAAGAAGGGTTCTCTGCCGGTTATCAAGAATAAGATATTGCGTAAGGTGCAGTGTCCGGTGACGGAACTGGGTAAGGCCGAAATGACGAAACATCCTTATGCTTCAGCCATAGGATCGATCATGTATGCAATGTTGAGTACTAGACCAGATGTGGCATTAGCTCTAAGTTTGACAAGCCGGTTCCAGAGTAATCCTGGAATGCCGCATTGGGTAGCTGTTAAGAGCATTCTTAAGTATCTCAATAAGACAAAGGAAATGTTCATTGTGTATGGTGGCTGCGATGAGGAACTTGGCGTAACGGGTTACGTAGATGCAAGTTTCTGCTCAGACCCCGATGACTGTAAGTCACAGACAGGTTACGTGTTCAAGGTGAATGGAGGCGCCGTGTGCTGGAGAAGTGGGAAGCAACCCATAGTCGCACAATCTACAATGGAGTCGGAGTACATTGCTGCCTGCGAGGCCGCGAATGAAGCTGTGTGGCTGAGGAAGTTCTTCATCGAACTTGGAGTGTTCCCGAGCGTGCAAGACCCCGTGGTCCTCTTCTGCGACAATACGGGTGCCATTGCGAACGCCAAGGAGACAAGGTCTCACTCCACCGCCAAACACATTCTCCGACGCTTCCACGTGATACGTCAGTACGTACAGGAAGGCGATGTGAAGATTTGCAAAGTGCATACGGATCTGAATGTGGCAGATCCGTTGACGAAGCCTCTTCCGCTTGATAAGCATGAACAGCACCAGTTAGCTATGGGTGTTAGGCTTTTACCAAGTTGTAATCTAGATTAAATTATACTCTAGTGCAAGTGGGAGACTGAAGGAGACATGCCCTAGAGGCAATTAATAAAGTGTATTCTTTATCATATCTCGTTTGTTCATAATAGGTTTTTGTGTCATGCTGGAACCGTATTAAGCGGAAACATTAATGCGGGTGTGATACGTAAACAACCAGGTCCCTAGTAGCCTCTACTAAGACTAGTTTCATTGCGCGATTGATGATCGAGGTTTCCCGGTCATGGGGCATGGCGCCGGTCGGCAATGAGAGTCATATCGCTGGAGAGTGATGTGATGGACATACCCAGATTTGGAGAACATAGTCATTGCACCTTTGACCGTGAGATCAACTCTTATTGATATTCCCCGAAGATACTTTGATTGCACCAAACGTCGCATCTTATTTAGTATGACAATAACGGTGATACTTTTGGGTATTGGAAAGGAGTATTGAGACGAGGGGTCAAGAGCGGGATTTGCCAGTCCGCGTAGCAGGATAGATACTCTCGGGCCCGCTCGGTGAGATCTTGTCTAATGAGCTTGCAAGCATGTGACTAGGTCACGGAGACATGAGATCATGAACGAGTAGAAGATAGCATCGTCGGTAACGAGGTTGGGATTAGGTATGGAGATATCTATGGAGCGACGCTCGGACGTGCTAAGTATCGCTATGGCAAAAGGTCTAAGACTTCACGTTCAGGTTTGATAGATGAAAGTCATTCGTTATATCTCAGGGATTAATTCATGGGGTCCAGGCCTACGGATTAGTCGTTGATCATTGAGGAGTCTTGATCATACCTGATATTATATCGAACCGTTAGGGTAACACACTTAAGGGGTTTCGACAAGACAACCGGAAAGGAAGGAGATCACCGGGAGCGTCCCGGGAGAGGTCCGATGGAGATCGGGCAGCGCCGAAAGAGTTTTCGGAGCTAGGAAATATTATATATATTATGTTTGATATTAATTAGTGTTATTAATATACAAATATGATTTAATATATTTATTGTCGAATTTATTAAGGCAGATTTCCCTAAATGGGCCTTCCGGACGAAAGAAGACCCAAGGGGGGAAATTCCCTAGGGGAATTCGGTGGGGGCCAGGAGGGCCGGCCTAGGTGGGCCACAAGGGGCCCACCAGGGGGCCGGCGCACTCCCTAGCCGAACCAGGCTGTGGGGGGTTAGTCCCACATTGCCTGGCTGGCAAGGTTGGCTCCCCTTGGGAGCCTATATAAGAAGGGGCACCCCCAGCCTTTTAATTCACCAATTAATTCCTGATTTCTCTCTCGATCTCGTGGTTCCCAAGTTGGAGCCGCGCCGAGCAAGAGGAGTCGGGGATCTCCTCCACCATAGCCCGCTGCCGCGCTGCTGGTGTTCCGGTCCAAGTCTTCCGCTGCTCGTCCTGGACTGGAGCTTCGGAGGCGTCGTCTCCACCGTACGTGTGCGACTCCCTGCGAGGTGCTGCGCTAGCGGTACTCGGAGGCCTGCTTCCTCTACACGACCTTGAGGTCGGCTACGTCGGTCTTCATCGACAACGTTTGTGCGGGAACGTAATCCCCGCTTTCGGTCTACAAGGGTACGTATTCCGATCTCCGTTCGTACTACTATATCTGCATAGAATAGATCTTGGCTAGTTTAAGGATATCGTTGCTAGGAAAATTATTGTTTTCTGCCCACGATCCCCTTCAAATACAACATAGCTCTGCGTGCTACAAGATTATAAATCACCGAAACCTACTTCACACGAAAGTATTCGACCGAAAATGATTGAGAAATATATCTCTAACTAAATACTCTTGGTGGTTCGACCGAAAATATGATTGAGAAATATATCTCTAACTAAATACTCTTGGTGGTGGCATATGTCTTTTAAGATGCAATGTGCCATATCGAACTGAAAATGACCGGCAACGATCGGTCAAAATCTGAGTTAATTTCAATCAAATGATGAGTCATGAAACAAAATAAGAAATCTTATGAAAATAATATGGTTTTATTTCGGCAATTGCGCAAAATTTTAATCAAATGATGGGTCATGAATCAAATTAAGAAATCTTATGAAAATAATACGGTTTATTTTTGGCAGTTGCGCAGTTGCGCAACGGGTCATCTAGTACAACAACAAATGAAATAGAATCAAGTGCACACCTTGCTCTTTGCCTTCCATTCCATGTCCACCACTCCTCCATGAGATCCTTCTGAAGATCGTTGTGCACATCGGAGTCATGTATCTCGTGGAACACGCCAAGGAAGCGCTGGACTCGGTTTCCACCTCGCCTCGGCCGGATCGGACGCCCCATCAACTCGTAGGTTCCATAGATGACATTTTGTCCACGCCCATTCTCTACGATCATGTTATGAATGATCACGCATGCCGTCATGATATACCAAAGAGTCTCCTGATCCCAAAACCTCGCCGGTCCTCTGACAATAGCAAATTGGGCTTCCAAAATCCCAAAATCTCTCGCCATATCTTTCCTTGCCGTCGCTTGAGCATTGTGAAAATCAAGCTCCTTCTTGCCTTGGGGGAGAATCAATGGCTTCACAAATGTCGACCACTTGGGATAAATCCCATCTGCAAGATAATAGCCCATGTTGTATGTTTTGCCATTTGCCTGAAACTCCACCTCGGGCATCTCTCTGTTGGCCAATTTTGTGAATAGATGTGAACGTTTGAGAAATTAATATCATTGCAAGAACCAGGCATGCCAAGGAATGCATGCCATATCCAAGTCTCCTGGTCAGCCACGGCCTCAAAGATAATGGTGGAACCTTGCTTGTGTCCTATGAATTGTCCATGCCACGCCGCAGGACAATTCTTCCGCCCCCAATGCATGCAATCAATAGATCCAAGCATACCTGGAAAGCCTCAGTCTTTGTTGATCTGTAGCAGCCGAGCCATGTCTTGAGCATTGGGTGCTCTCAAATACTCGGGCCCGAAAATCTCAACAATGGCAACCACAAAGCGCCGAAGGCACTTGATGCCTTGGCTCTCACTCATGGCCAAGTGATCATCCACAAGATCTGCAGGAACACCATAAGCCATATGGCGCAATGCGGAGGTGATCTTCAGGTAGAGTCTATGTCCAAGCTCTCCGGTACAATTCCTCCGGTGCTCAAAGAACCTGTCGTGCAACTGCACACACTCGGCAATATGCCGGAACAAATGATGGCTCATTCGAAACCGGCGGCGAAATTACCTCACCGGATACACCGGTCTCTCCACAAAGTAGTTGGCCATGAGCTTGGCGTGTGCATCTTGCCGCGACATCTGGATGTACTCTCGCCCCACCATAGAACCGCCGTGCTTTGGCCTCTTGTTCGCCTTGTGGTGCATCATGAGGAGCAAAGCAACATCTTCGTCCTCGTCCATGTCGAAGTCCTCATCGGACGTGGTGTAATCGAACAACACCATCTACAAACAAGCACTACAATTATCTATCTAATCATCTACAAACAACACCATCTACAAACAAAACAATATGGAAAAAAATTCACCTCGGCTACAGCGGGGCGGAGTCAAATCGGTGGCGTCGGTGGCGGCTGCACGCGGGGGAGCGAGGAGGGGTGGCACACGGGTGGCGGCGCTCGGGATCTACCCGCCCGGAGCTTCGCGGCCGCGGGAGATGACCGAATCAAGCTCGGCGGCGCGGCCCGGTGACGGCGGGGCGGATTCAACACCGCATGGCCAAATCGAGCTCCCTCGCGGCCATTTTCCGGCGGGAACCGGCGGGGCAGCCTGCTGGAGCAAGGGCGGGAGTTGGGGCGGCGGCAGGCGGCGCGAATCTACGACGGCAATGGCGGATCGGAGATGCGGGACGGGGGAGGAAATGTTTCAGCGTGGCGGGCGTGCGCAGAAATGGAAAGGATAGGGCACGCATCCGCGCGGCACTCGGTGCCCCAAATATGGGGCAGAGAGGACCAAAATATAGGGCTGCCCCAAAATAGGGCACGTGATAGGGCAGCTGTTGGAGGCTGTTTTTTGCCCTCTCGTGCCCCCTAAAATGATTTTTAGGGCACATAGGCTAAAATAGGGCTGCTGAGCATCTCTAACAACTGCTCTATCCTATATGGTGTTTTACCACATATAGGTCACATGTTTTAGCACATATAGGGCACCGAGCAGTTTTTTACTTTTTCAGCTGCTCTATTTTAGAGCACTACCTCTCCAACAGCTGCCCTATCACATGCCCTATTTTCGACATATTTCAAGCACATTCGAACACAGAACTACGAATCATAATTTGTACACAATTTAAACTAGGAACCATAGTTTCAACTGAAATTTAAACTACGAACAACATTTTTGAACCATATTCAACTACTAGAGACTATGATACTACTCTAACCGTCTCAGTCGAAGGAGGAGGAGGAGCTCTTGTCCCAGTCGAAGGAGGAGGAGGAGCTCAACTCGATCACGTTCACCGTCGACGGTCCAGCCTCATCGTCAACCTTCTACTTCATCTCCTGCTCGCGCTTCCAAAAGAAATCATGCTCGTACTGCATGTACTCTGGGTGCTCCCGTGCGAATCGAGCCATCGACTCCTCGTCGGTCTCGAGCACCCTCGTCGGCTCCTCCTTCTTCACCAGCCGGGTCTTCATCTTCGACTGCATCGGAGGCGCGAGAAAGATGGCGTCCTGCAGGCAGGTGATGCTCGGATCGTTGAGTTGCACCCACAGAACGCCGAGACGCCACCCGGCGGTGTCGTACGCCCGAGCCACCAAATCAGCGCTGTCGTAGGTGCCGAGGTAGTAGCGCATGCCCTCGTGCTACAACTCGGCGCTCCAGCGGCCGCTCGGCCTCGCTCGCACGCCCTTGAAGCCGGAGGCAGCCTTCATCTTCTTCGTTGGCTTGGCGGCACAGCTCGGGTGCGGACGACGGCGCGAGCTCGAGGACGGAGGCGTCCGAGCTCGGGGACAGAGGCGGCGGTGCTCGGGGACGGAGTACAGAGCCGGTGGTGCTCGAATCGAAGGCGGTCGAGCTCAAATCAGGCAGAGGCGACGCGAATCGGACGGCGGCGGCGCGGGCTAGGGTTCACGGCAGCGGTCGCTTTGGGCTGCGATTGGCAGCGGTGGTGGGTGCGGTGGTCGGCGGCGGGGGCGACAGTGGGGACGGATTTGGCCGGAGCCACGATAACGGCGACGGCGGAGCGGCGGTTGGTCGCGCGCTGAAATAAAAAGGATAGGACACGCGCGGAGTACGGGGCAAAAAGGACCAAAATTTTGGGCTGCCCCAAAATAGGGCACGTGATAGGGCAGTTGTGGAGGCTTTTTTTTGCCCTCTCGTTTCTAAAAAAACGGTTTTTATGACACGTACGCTAAAATAGGGCAGGTGTTAGAGATGCTCTTAGGAAACAAAACAATGTTTGTGGACTTGATCAATGGTAGCTTGCAACGTGACAGTTCGAGTAATTATGAATAGCATGCAGATGTTAGAGATGCTCTTAGGAAACAAAACAATGTTTGTGGACTTGATCCAATGGTAGCTTGCAACGTGACTGTTCGAGTAATTATGAATAGCATGCATGAGCTCCAGCTTGACAATATCCCAACATGATTTGTGAAAAGCCCTCAGGCCAGGTAACTTGTTAGTAGAAAATCGAAAAATAGTGGCAACGATCAATCTCAACACAAGTCACTGATGCCACTCTTAACGGAATCAAAGCTTTCTAGCATGTCTTGGTTATCTAAGAGATAAACTACTCTACCACAAGTCATGGATACATGACCAGTAATATACCGAATCATGATAGCTCAGAAGACCAATAAGATACCACTAACTTCAGCAACCATGATCACTTCAGCGTATCCACCAAGTTTAAAATAATACTGCAAGATGGACAATTAACTGGCATATAACATGCAGAAGATAGTCTACAAAAATTAAGTCCACCGAGCAAGTTGATAGAACCTGAATGTACCTGGCACCAACCTTAGCTTGTGGCAAGCTTTGGACATAACATGAATAATGGACCGGGTGAGTCTGTATATATGGTTGGAACAACACTAGTAGCAGACTAAAAGACAACTGTGTCGAGCATGGTTCCTAGAGTCTGAACTATGTTTGACGACATCAAATTTGAGACATGTTCTTCTAGATGCTTCTTTGCATCTTGCCGGCCCACATTAGCTATCGCCAATTTCTCAGGAGATAGCTCATCCTCCTCTTGCACAGCCTTGTTGTACTTGATGGCTAGGCTCAGCATTTCCTGGATGTCAACACCATCAAATAAAAACAAAAAAAGATCTCACCGACTTCCCACTTTCCATTGTCAACAAAAAAGATCTCCAGTGTGAGTAGTAAGATGAATGCTACGCACCTGAACAGTCTGCTCATTGGTTTCTGAATGTGTGTCAAATTTCTTCAGAATTAATCCATCAGTCCATTTCTTTTTGTGAAGGTTCAGCAGCATTTTCTCCTCTAGCTCATTTTTGCGGTAATTTATCGCAATGGAGTAGTAGTGTCTGTTCAGCCCATGAATAAGAGCCTGGCAATAAACATATAATCATTTATTAGAATGCACAATACAAAAGTTTTTAATCTGTCATACTAGTTGATATTTTACCTGAATAGATGGCTTATTCAGGTGCCCAACATTAGATGTTGTCTGTCGTGGCTCCTGCCCAAGCATCATGGTTTGAGGATTAATGAGACGAAATGCATCAATGACCACCTTCCCCTTGACACTCTGAATGGGGTCTATCACAACGGCAACTGCCCTGGGGTTCAAAGCTTCAAAACTCTGCAGGTTCAGTTTTCAAGATGATAAGACATATAGACTTTATTACATGTATGTTTGTCTCAAGACAACGGATTCTTTTTAAAAGCCTGTAAAAGATTGGTAGGGTATGCATGCACCTGTTGAGTATTGATATCGACACCTGATAGCCAGCAACCAAAACCGGGATGGGAGTGATACCACCCTACCACCATTTCCGGCCTGTAAAAGTAAATCCAAATGTTAACTGATATATTTGCCAAAGAAAAACATTCAAAAGATAAAGCTATGACCAACATTTTATTCAAGACAAATCTAGAACTTAAGTACTGGAACTTCAGAGATAAAACTTCTTGCAAAGCATAACTTTCTTCTCATCCACATTCAGCTCCTCGAGAGCCAAACATTACACTCAAATAGTAAATAAGCAACTATCCAAAGCAGGTCGTGATGATTTCTTATCATTATCCATTTATTTAAATATGCAGATATTAGAACATAAACGGTGCAGAGGACGTTCGCTGCACAGCAGAGCTTACATATCTGTTGCATTGGAGTAACTCCTTTTTGTGCATAGAAATTTACATGTCAAACTCACAGACCTACTTTTAACTTATCTGAATTGTAAACAAAAACGTATCCACATGGAGACGTAGTATCCTACCAAATGGAGTTAAAAAAATCCTAACAAATTCAACTGATTGCAAGCTTGACAGAGAACAGTAGCATATTCCAAAACTACAAAATGAGTTAAGCAACCAAATTAAAATAAAGAAGCTTTTTAGTTCTTTAATATCCCCGACTTATCCATTTGCTAGGCTAGACGTCATGACAATCAAACTATCTGCGGCACCACCGTCATTGATGCAATGATGCAAAACCAAGGGTGGAGCTTCTTTAGATGCAGAGACTGTTATGAACCCTCCAGCTCTAGGAAAATTCTTTCTGGAACCCTTAATTTACAGTTAGATGGAAACAACGCAGAACTATCCCTTTGTTACAATGTGATTTAAAGCATGTCTTAGGCTCTTAGCAGATTGATTCACTCAGTATTCACTTCAAGCACCGCTTCTGTTCATTTTATGCTATGAACAAATAAAAACACAAGACCTGGTAATCATGGCAGGGCTGTGTATATCAACTACCAAAGCAATTGCATCCACGAATAACCGATCCTCCACTAGATCACTACCTATGGAATATTGAAAGTTTGAAACTTCCAACTAGACATAGAGAACTCGTGATGAACTGTGGACCTAGCAAGTAGCAACTGCATATTGTTCTGAATAAGTAGTTCCATATGCTATAGTTGAAAGCATTGAATAAATGGAAGTGTGCAATCAAGCATGAGGTAAGCAGATAAATTGCTGACAGTTGAAATAAACTTATGCGGACTACAAGAACCAAAATGTAATTAAGAGTATACTACAATATACTAGTACAAACAATAAGCCGCGGTCACTTATTTCCCCACAGAAACAAGTTGATATGCTTCATACCAAGTGTGTTAATAGTGCCAATCATCAGGAAATTAACATGTAGCATTAGAAGTAAATCAACCACACAAATCTGAACAAAAGTTTTGGCAGGTGCGTAATTCAACGGGCACCATGTCCTAAGTTTATGAGGCTTGTTTTTGTGGCTTTATCAATTACAGAATGAAAAAGTTAAGGGCACAAAATTTGAAGCGAGAGATGAAAAAAAACGTGAGGAGCAACAGATCTACGATCCGGATCGGCGGCCATACCTGCCGGTCTGCTTGAGCATGTCGAGCATGTTGGTCTGGAAGACGTGGTCGACGGCCTCGACGCTGACCCCAGTCCCGCTCTGCGGCATGGCGAAGACGTCGACCACCCGGACGGTGTAGTCGTCGACGAACTCTCCGAGCATGAGGCCCATAACCTCCATCGGCACGCCGGCCCTCCCTACAGCCGCCCCGCAGTTGAATTCCAGATCTGGGGAGAAGGGAGGGAAGAAGTAATCGGGGCTAGGGTTTGGGACTGACCGTGCTTGAGCATCTTGAGGAGCGCGAGGGAGGAGATGTAGACCTGCTCGGAGGAGTCGAGGAGGGGCGAGTCCGACGGCGGCTGCCCCATCCCGCCGGCGCCGAAGATCCGCTGCAGCCGCTCCATGGCTTCTCACTAGCTGGTTCGATATGGTCCTGGGAGTGGGAGAGATGGCCTGGCTTCTCTGCTGCTGCTTGCGTCTTCTTCGCTGGATTTCTTTCTTCGACTGCACGAAGCTCGGTGCCTCGGGGCGATTCCTATTTCACGACCAGGTCGGAGCGCAATCGCTCCCGCACACCCCTTCGTGGGCCGGCCCAATAAATTTATACTTCAAGTTTTTCGGTTTTTCTTGGCTGTTTCTTTTTTCTGTTAATTTTCTTTTCTGTTTATTCGTTTTTCTTTCAATTTTTTGAGAGATGTTTAGAAATTAATAAAACTAAAAATGCTCAAATTTGAAATGTGTTCATTTTTTAAATTCTTTAAATTTAAAATATTTCAGCTTTAAAAAATGTTCAAATTCCAAAAATTATTCACAAGCAAAAGTTGTTCAAATTCGAAAACAATTTACATGCAAAAAAGGCTCAAATTCGAAAAAATATCATATTCGAAATTTGTTCAAATTTAAAATTTTCATTTTTAAAAAATCTTCACGTTCAAAAAATGTTTATATTTTAAAATTGTTCACATTTGAAAATTGTTCATATGTGAATATCTTCTAAATTCGAAAATTATTTACATGTAAAAATTGTTCAAATTAAAAAATCAGATTTGATAAAAATGTTTATATTCGAAATATGTTCACAGTTGTACACCGTTTTATAAATTTGAATATTGTAAACAGACAACTAGCCAAACTACCTAGAAGTGGGCCGAGCCCACTAACACCCGGGGGTGTGCGGAGCGGAATCGCTCCCGCACTGGTCGTAGAATAGGTGCTCCCGTGCCTCGATCTACCATTTATCTGGGCCGGCAGATTATAGATGGGTCACGTGTCGACCTCGAATACTATTTATGTGGGCCAGATTTGCTTCTCCGGCGGCGAAGTTTGTCAAATCGCATGGGCCATGAAACAGCTGAAGGAGATATGCCCTAGAGGCAAATAAATAAGTAGTATTTATTGCATTATCTCATAAGTTTATAATAGGTTTGTGTATTATGCTATAACTGTATTAATCGGAATTGTTAATACACGTGTGATACATAGACAACCAGGTCCCTAGCGAGCCTCTATATGAGCTAGTCCATTGGGCAACAGTTGATCGAGATTCCCGATCAAGAACAATGACGTCGGTTGACAATGGGGTCATCTTGTTAATTGAATAAGGTGGTGGACATACGCGAAGTATTGCAATAAGATCGTATTACGATGTTTGTCATTTGCAATAGATAAGAGTATGATAGCTTATTCCTTAGACCGTGAGACCGTACTTATTGTTGCTTCGTAGGAGTGCTTTGAGAGCATCAAACGTTGTGTCTTATATAGCATGACAATAACGGTGTCCATCTTGGGTATTCCGAAAGAGCATCGAGACGTAAGGATCAAGAGCGGGATTTGTTCATTCTTGTAATGGAAAGATACTCTGGGCCCACTCGGTGATATTGCATCTATATAGCTGCAGCTTATGACTAGGTCATGGAGATGTAATATCGCAAACGAGTTAATAACCTTCGTCGGTAACGAGATACAGCAAAGGCATCGGTGTGTCTACGATCATATCTCGGACAAGGTAGTATCGCAGAGACAAAGGGAATGAATATCATACTTATGGTTCAACGACGATATTCGTGGAATGCACAGGGGTCGTCATATATTTCCAGGTATCCCTGACGATCATTGGTGAGCGGAGTGTCTCGACCATGTCTGGAGTGTTCCCGAACCGTAGCGTAACAAAATTAAGGTCTTAGCGACGCTAGGAGATAGGTTCTGGAATTTTATAGGTTTTTGTTGGAGAGAGAGAAATGATCCGGAAAGAGTTCCGGTGGTCCGGAAGGAGTTCCGGAGAGGTCTGGAATGGTTCCAGGAATGTCCGAAAGTTGTTCGGGTGGTCCGAAAGAGTTTTCGGAGTCACGGGATATTGAATTATATATAAATATATTAATTATGAATTAATGGGATTTTTATATTAATTAAATATTAATTAAATAAAGGAAAAAGGGGGCTCCCACCTATATGGGCCCTAAGAGGGCCCAAGAGGGGGAGCCGCACCTCAAAGGGGGGTGGGCCCCATTGGTTGGTTCGGCCAGCCCATGTGGGGGCCGAACCCCCCCTCCCATGTCCTTTGTTTAGTCCCACATGGGGGAGCCAAGGGGTTTGCACACCCCCTTCCCCCTTTATATAGCAAGGCATATTAATTGATTTAATTCACAGGAAATTCAATTAATTCCCAATTTCTCTCTCGATCCCGTGGTTCCCAAGTTGGAGCCGCGTCGAGCTGAGGAAGGGGGTCTCTCTCCACCTAAGCCATACCGCAGAGCGCCGTTGCTCTGCGGGATTCCAGATAAGATCTACTCCTGCGATTTCAGCTGGATCTGAATGACCGGGAGTTGTCGCTAGGCTCCGTATGTTTGCGAGTGCTCGGAGGCTACTCTATTGAGGAGCTTGGGCGACGTCGTCTCGCCCCCTGCAGCCGCCGCGCCTCCCCCCCCCTTGCTGCCGGCGCACCAGCCCTGGTGCTGGCGCTCTGCCTTCTTCCGCCCGACGCCCGTCGACGCAGATCATCGTCGACACCCCGGCGTCATCGACTCCGACATCGCGGCAAGTTCTCCGCGACCTCGAGGTCGGCTACGTACGACTTCATCGTCAACGCTTGTGCGGGAGCGTAATCCCCGCTATCGGTCTACATGGAGGTAATGTAACCCGTTCCGCCACCGTTATCACATGTACTAGATAGATAGATCCTGTCTAGTTAGGGTTTCGATCGCTAGAAAATTATTGTTTTCTGCACCGTAACCCCTTCAACAGCTGTGCTGACCAAGCCGAGGAGGGTGTTTGGAGGGTATTTTCTGGGCGCTCCTGGTTGCCGCGGTGCGTAGAGGGAGCGAAGCTCCGTGCACCCGCTCACTCTCCATCGCTACGCTAAATGGGTCGGCCCAAAACCTACTACCCCTGAACATTTTTTATTTTGAATTTTTTTAGTTTGAACATTTTTTAAACTGAATATTCTTTAAGTAATTTTCGAATTTGAAATTTTGAAAAACTGAACATTTTTTAGTTTTGAACAATTTTCTGTTTGAACATTTCTAAATTTTGCACACTTTTAACTTTTGGACATTTTTCAAAATATAAAAGAATTTAGTTAACTTTAAATATATTCGAAAAATGTACATTTTTGTTTCATACAAATTTATGTTTGAACATTTTTTATTTTGAACATTTAAAAAAAATCATAAAAACAGAAACTAAAAAGAAAAAAGAAACAACAGAAAAAAGAAAACAGAAAAAGAAAAAGAAAAAAAAATGGACGAATTTAAACATTATTGGGCCGGCCCACTGCGCGCGCGGGGTGCGCGGAGCCGTCCCCGGTACGCGGCAACTAGGGATTGTCATATTTTATTAGCTTTGGGTTTAGTTTATTAGCCCAAAAAACACATAAATACGTGTTTTAGCTATTGGCTTATAAATGGATATTGTATAAGCTAAAAGCTAAAAGCATCTAGGTGTGTTTTTGGGTTTATAAACCAAGATATAAGCCCAACCAAACAGCTTAGAAGTCTATCAGATTTCATTATCAACTCTTTCAAGTCCCATTAAAAAAACTCAACTCCTTCAAGAATCCCTGAAAAAGACCAACATTGTCAAGCTCAGTGGGTCCACAATTGAGACAAAGAAATTTCCCGTATGATATTAAATACCAAAATCAGTATTACATATGCACTAGTAAATTTAACCACATAAGACAAACTGCGTGTCTAGTAGATTTGCATATGAGCCAAAATGTTAGGACAACGGGGAGAGAAGTATTATATAAGTGTTGATCAGTAAGCTCCCCGCCAATCCACCATAGCTTCATTGTCGTCGGCCATTACAATAACGAGGATGCTTAGTAAAACAAAAAGATCGCCGAGACGCTCTCAAAAACCTTATCGATCCTATTCCGGTGCAGGATCTAAGGATTGTGATCTTGAAGGCTTGCTTTTCCATAAGGCCGTGGATGTGGTCGTCGGGATGGTGAACCCTGAAAGCAACATGGTAAAAGGAACTATGCAGTGAAAACAGGAAGCAAGTGGTCTTCGTTGAATTAATCCATTGACTTCTCTACGACTAAAAAACATAAGCATCACGAAACAAGACATGTGTCAAGCATACTTGTTGATACGCGTACACACTATTGGTATACTATGTAAAAGTATAATTTTCCACAAAACGTGTTCTAACTCGAATGACTCAGAAATCAACTCACGAAAAATGTGAGGGGAGGCGAGAAAGACAGCGTAGCATGAGTGCACATGAACTAGAAGGGCTCATCTTATGATATACTCCAACTCTCTCGCAACTACCATTATGCGACGAAAGTCGGTTACACTTCCACTTTCTATACACAACATGCACCGAGGAATATGCTGTGCTAAATGGACGAAGCGAATAAAATCCATGAGTAATCTTTTCTAGTCCCGCACGGCGCAGCATGCGCTTATCGACTCTGGATACACCCGGCTGGAGGCGGTCGCTTCTGATATCTATTTTAAGGGTACCTAGCGACTGTCGAGAAGAATACACAACACATAAGAAGACTACAATACACTTACGACTGATACTCTATTTTTTGAGATGTAAACTTAAACTACTAAGACGCTGTAATAAAAAGTTGTGTATATTAATCCTTGCAGAGGCTGGGGTTTTTCCATTTAAAAAATCCAATAAATGATGTCGTTGTAATCTAATACTAGTACACCTTAGATTGTTAAAAGAAACTTTGCCATCCTTGAACATTTCCCGCAAGAAAAAACAGTCAAGCTTGAAGTTTGCAATCTTCAGTGCATGGAAGCAACTTCCAGCAGGCAAAGCAAAAGCAGAAAACACAAACTGATTGAGTTTTGGCGATCGACATGGCATTATTGCAAACACGGCCACGTTAATCGCGAACTACTACTAAATTGCAACCATCCCACCATGATGGCATGTCTTCTTAACCTTTACACCATGGCAGCTGCGCTTCTTTATGTTATCCATCTCCTCTACAAGCAAATGGTGTGTAGCACCAGCTAGACGCTACTAGTAGCGTTGCGACACTGAACTTTTGGATTAGCTAGGAGCGTTGTGGAGGCGAGTGGAAGGATATGCTCCGGATGATTCATCCCTCCAGCTTTTCCGTCCTTTCCGATTTGGCGTCATCAAGTTCATTGTCGCCCTCGCCAAACCTGTCGAGTCCTGCTGTCTCTGACTCCAAGGCGAGCACCGAGCAGAGCCTTCTCCACTAGCGACGAAATCGCGCAGGTGCAACCAACCGTGTGCTAGGTTTTGGCCACTTTTGGGGTGGGGGCACACGAAAAATGGCGTGAGACCACGATGATCGATGCGACTTCCACGTACTACTGTCCTACAGTACTAGTAGAAGCTGCCAACCTGAAGCCGTATGGAGATCAAAATGAATTCCGCGAGCTCAACCAAGCGGACTAAACAGGAAGGATCGTTCCTTTCTTTCATTAGCTAGCTGGCTAGCTCGATCTGCCAGGCCTATTTGCCGTGCTGGGACGCCGCGACACGACGCTGCGTGCGGCCGCGGCGATAGCGAAGACGACTGGGGGTGTCGTGTTATGTTCGCGCCTCGCGCGGCGCCGCGAATGTCGAACGGCTGAGCATATCTTTCTTGGAAATCGGATTTGAGCTTATCTTCAACGATCGGCCACGGCAATTTCATTTTTTTTAAAGAGGAAAAGTCTCAGCCTCTACATCCACTGATGTCACGGTAATATTATGATGGTAAGATGTATTACAACAATGATTTAGACCCCAATTAGATTGTAGTTTAGGTTTCTGAAGTTGGGAAAGTTTTCAAATTACGCCTGATTTTTAGTAGGGAGTCGGTATGTTCGTGAAATATATCTTCGTAATCAGCTAATTTACTACATACCAAGCCATACATTAGTGATTTGACGCCGGCAGGTGTTATAAAAGCCGCGTGCATCAATTAATGCAGAGACTGAAACTTTTTTCCTTTTCTAAAAAAAAGGTGTTATAGCCGTATTGGCCCCATTAGGCTTTCCCAATATAGTTTTTCTATTTTATTTTCAAATACAATCATATTTCTATCTAAAGGCAACCTTATTACATGGTTTAAACACGTAAATGTGTTTCACAATTAAACACGTGTGTTTCACAAGATTTGAAACTGAAATGTAGTAATAACTTAATTCATACAACAATTCAAATAAACAAACTGGAGAAGTCAACTAGATCAAACCGGTCTATATTTTCTTTGAGCACCCACAAATGTTTAACTATATCCTTTTGTTGTTGGCAATGAACATTTTTATCACGTGTTTTTGTATTCATGACGAGAAATCAGTAAACTTGGTCGACACTTGGTGACCAACATCGGAAAGAGGAACCTACTCGTCATACGCCTGATTGTCAATCATTGGAGCACTACACTCACTCTCAATATTCATAATCTCTCTCTCTCTCTCTAGACCACCGGGCAGTAGGAAAACAAATTCAGAGCACAACAAATGGTTGCTCGACAACGTTCCTATAACTGTCTCGGCACGAGGATTTGTGTATGCATCCACTTCTCTTGAGACAAATTTATTCCCATCAATGTCCACCATACCTATATGTGATATTTCACCTCTACATCAAGAAAATTGCCATGTACGCCAAAATATGTTTCAGCTTTATCAATTTATGTGTTTTGCGCATAACTCGTGTGGAACTCGAATAAGTGTGGTGACCACGAGCTTGAAAGACGCATCCACCCTTTAGGTAACGTAGTAAGAGGTTATTCTGCATACACATAGAAGTTAGGTACTGAAATTGATTTTAAAAAGAGTTTTTACATGCGAGTAATATAAGGGTGTGCAAACACTCTCATTATTCAAACATGGGAGGGATAGAGAAAAGCAAAAGAACATATTGTGAATATTGTGGATCAATACTATAAAGTGACGATGATATCGACGAATGAAAGGTAGGAGATATAGTAAATACTTGGATCAATACTATGAAGTGATGATGATATCAAAAATAATGTTTGCCAAAAAAGCCGAACTGGATGAAATAGCAACATGCATCTTGAATGCTATGTGACCAGAACGTCCCACAAAAGGTAAAAGGTGAATTATGTAGGATGGCACATACATGTGATGCTTTATGGAGCAGAATGTTGACCTACTTAAATACAAGTATATAACTCATCCGACAAATGGGTGTTACAGAGATTTTTATGTTATGGTGGATGTGTAGGCACACAACCCATCCGATGCATCCACACTGAACACATGGAGCATTCCATACTTGGGGTATGGGTTTGTGCTAGTATTTTTGACCTAAATTGTTTGCATGTATAATTGGTATATTATAGACATATGAGCCGCTCTACACGGTTATCGTCATTTATATGTATCCCTGATAACAAATATTGTTCTTATGAGATGACTTATTAATTCATATGCAATCTTGTTCATGTTTGTCGTTTATATACTCACAGTATTACTCTTTCCCGATGCTAGACATGATTAATCCGGTATGTTATGGCGCGTGTGAGGAAACAAGTGTGTTGTATGGAGTTGATCTTTGTGGCATATTATAATCCGGTGAGAGTAAGAATAATACCGCTATATCTTTACCTTTACTATGACACCCCATAAGGGATGAAAATAAGGCATGTGCTATCTTCTTAGCGACAATAAGAGGAGGGGGGTTATCACAGTGCATTTGATTCTCAACATCATGTCATGATTTTTTTTTGCAATACTTTGTCTTTTACCACTTCTAAGCGTGTCATGATTATTTTGCAATGCTTTAATGAGTATTTCTGAGATGAAAGAACACCACATCATCCTGATATTTAGACCGTGAAGCCCACATATTATGTGATGAATTGCAAACATTAAGCTTCTTTCGTGTATTTTTCATACTTTTCTCATATGTATATGAATGTTATATTGTACAACCAAGTTTCCAAGAGAGTGGCCAAAGGAAACCATGAACTGCGATCTAAGGATCTAAGGAGCATTGTTGGCATCACGATGCTAGTTGTTCAACATTCTGCCATTAGCTAATGCAAAAGTAAAATACACTTTTTTATTCTTTTATAATAATTAATGTCTACGCACGCTTCTATTCTTGTAGACAGTGTTTTGCCTACAAGAGCAGAGGTTTGTAGAAGAGCAGCAAGTTTCCCTTAAGTGAATCACCCAAGGTATATCGAACTCAGGGAGGTAGAGGTTAAAGATATTTCTCTCAAGCAATCCTACAATTAAGATAGAAAAAGTCTCTTGTGTCCCCAACACACCCAATACACTTGTCAGATGTATAGGTGCACTAGTTATGCGAAGAGATAGTGAAATACAAGTAATATGGATGATTATAAGTAGTGACGAGGTTATACCAAACGGGTACCCCTTCGTGTGGGTACCTGGTGACGTAGTGACTAAAAACCAATTTTCAATAATATGAAGAAGCCCAACAAGTGAAGCCCAAATCGAAGACTTCTACCATAGATAGCATAGTCGGTAGTACTTTCCATATTTGTAGTCCTAGTCGGTTACTACCCGAGACATGTACCATATATAAAGGACAAGAGGGTCGCCGACCAAGGACACGCCGAATCAGAATCATCAAACCCTAACAAGATCTACATCTTGATAGACCCTTGTACTCGCCGCATATTCACAATCAATAACAGACAAGCAGGACATAAGGGTGTTACCTCACTCGAGGGCCCCGAACCTGGGTAAATCCCGCTTGTCAGCCGACGAATCTACCAGCACTACGCGTTCTCTACCTCATAACTCTTACCCTAGTCTAGTAACCATGGGTATTGATGGGAGCATCCCTCGTCAAGTAGTAATTATAATCTGTAATAGAAATGGCAGCAAGCAAACATGTAGAAGCACTTGTTGGAAACGGTGTTTTAATGCTTAGAAACAAGGCCTAGGAATCCTACTTTCACCAGTGGACATTCTCAACAATGACATCAAAGTTAAATAAATAAATAAACACTACTCTCAAACACTCTCATGTTGGATAATAAACACCATTCATTGTGTAGGGCTACAAGAGCACCCTCAAATTCAGAGTAAACTAACACCAACAATGTCATAAAAGAATCACACACGGTGCACAATGTCACCATTACAACCGTGAATAACCCCGGAGTTCATATTAAAGTAACCTCTAGAGTGCATAATAGATAAAGAGTAGCATCACATATTTAACTAGATTACAAAGCTCATGATCACATAAAAGATCACATCATGGGAGAGAGAGATAAACCACATGGCTACCATAGATCTCGCAGCCCCGGGGGAGAACTACTCACTCCTCATCGTAGGAGTCATCAACGGCGATGGAGATGGCAGTGGAGTCGATGGAGATGGCTCCGGGGGCAATTCCCCGTCCCGGCAGGGTGCCGGAACAGAGACTTATGTCCACTGAATCTTGTCTTCGATGGCGGCGGCGCTCTGGACCTGAAGGAGATATGCCCTAGAGGCAATTAATAAAGTGTATTTCTTTATCATATCTCGTTTGTTCAGTAATACGTTTTTGTGTCGTGCTATAACCGTATTAAACGAAAACATTAATACGGGTGTGATGCGTAAACAACCAGGTCCCTAGTAGCCTCTACTAAGACTAGTTTTGTTGCGCGATCGATGATCGAGGTTTCCCGATCATAGGGCATGGCGCCGGTCGGCAATGAAAGTCATATCGTTGGTAGAACGATGTGATGGACATACCCATATTTGTAGGACGTAGTCATTACGCCTTCGACCGTGAGATCAACTCTTATTGTTATTCCTGGAAGATACTTTGATCGCACCAAACGTCGTATCTTATGTAAAACGATGATACTTTTGGGTATCGGAAGGGAGTAGTTGAGACGAGGGGTAAAGAGCGGGATTTGCCAATCCGCATAGCAGGATAGATACTATAGGGTCTACTCGGTGAGATTATGTCTAATGAGCTTGCAAGCATGTGACTAGGTCACGGAGACATGAAATCATAGACGAGTAGAAGATAGCATTGTCGGTAACGAGGTCAGCTTGATATGGAGATATCTATGCACGATACTCGGACACGCTAAGTATCGCCATGGCAAAAGGTTTAAGACTTTACGTTCAGGTTTGATAGATGAAAGTCATTTGTTATATCACAGGGATTAATTCATGGGGTCTAGACCTACGAGTTAGTCGTTGATCAGAGAGGAGTCTCGATCATACATGTTATTATATCGAACCGCTAGGGTAACACACTTAAGGGGTTTCGACAAGACAACCGGAAAGGAAAGAGATCACCGGGAACGTCCCGGGAGAGATCCGATGGAGATCGGGCAGCGACAAAATAGTTTTTGGAGCTAGAATAAATTATATATAATATGTTTGCTATTAATTAGTGTAATTAATGTATAAATATGATTTTATATATTTATTTTTGAATTTATTTAGGCTGATTTCCCTAAATGGGCCTTCTGGTCGAAAGAAGGCCAAGAGGGGAAAATTCCCTAGGGGAATTCGGTGGGGGCCAAGGTGGCCGGCCTAGGTGGGCCACAAGGGGCCCACCAGGTGGCCGGCGCACCAAGAGCCACACCAGGCATGTGGAGTTTAGTCCCACATTGCCTGGTGAGCAGGTTGGCTCCCCCCGGTAGCCTATATATGAAGGGGCACCTTTGGCCTTTTAATTCACCAATTAATTCCCTAATTCTCTCTCGATTTCGTGATTCCTTTTGGCAGAGTTGCACCGAGTTGAGAGGGGGATCTCTCCACCATAAGCCCGCTGCCGCGCTGCTGGTGTTCCGGTCCAAGTCTTCTGCTGCTCGTACTGGACAAGAGCTTCAGAGGCCGTCGTCTCCACCGTACGTGTGTAACGCCCTGCGAGGTGCTGCACTAGAGGTACTAGGAGGTCTGCTTCCTCTACACGACCTTGAGGTCGGCTTCGTCGGTCTTCATCGTCAACTTTCTTGTGGGAATGTAATCCCGATTTCGGTCTTTAAGGGTATGTATTCCGATCTCCGTGTGTACTATTATATCTGCATAGAATAGATCTTGGCATGTTTTAAGGATATCGTTGCTAGGAAAGTTTTTGTTTTCTGCCTATGATCCCCTTCAGTGGTATCAGAGCCGATCTATCGTAGATATAGCTGTACGCTGTTAGAACCCGTGTTCTGCACGGGGGCGCCGTTCCTGTTATTTGCTACCATATGGCGTGCACTTGTGATTTCAGCGGCATCGAGTTGATGTAGCGGCCCGGACCGACTTTACGCGTACGGTTACACGAGACTGGTTCCACTACTGACATACGGCTTGTACCGTATTTGTGGCTGGCGGGTGCTTGTTTCTCTCTCTTTAGTTGGTCTTGCATTTTCAATGGAGGGCCCGAAAAGGATGCTTAAACATGCAATTATTGGATTGTTGTTGTGGTCATAAGGTTCGTAGGTATGAAGCGGTTCTATTTACGACAGCCCCAAGCCACGTAAAATATGCAAAACATAAAGTAGAATGGTCTAACTTTATTTTGCAGGGGCAATGTGATATGATCAAGATAGGTTTATTAAATTGTTTATGAACTGCGGGCGCCAAGAAGAACATGGCGCAATGGACTATATCACATGGCATTACATTTGATGTTATTGTGTGCATCTTATATTGTGTGATTATATATATTAGTATATATTAGTTACGCGGCAGTAGTCATATATAAGATGACCCCTTCAAAATACCACTAGTGTTCTTCCTCCAACCAGCGCCACCAAGAAAGTTTACGTTATGAGGCAGGCCGTGACGATCGGGTGTCTGACATATCGTCGTTCGCATATAGTGGGTGTAAGCCATGTTGCACAAGCGTTACGTGGAGTTTATTGTGGCGAGCCTAGCATATGCAGATATGGCCTCAGAACACGGAGGCCGAAAGGTCGAGCATGAGTCACATAATTGTTGTGATGGATAATTGTCTACCCTTAAAGTTGTGCTGCCGACTCTGACGATGAGGGGTAGTGCAATGGATGGGGGTTGTGTAATCGCTTAAACGACTAGGAGGGATGTTCGTTTGAGTGGGAGTTATGTTAGTTATTTTCTAAAAATACTATAACTCAAAATTATTATGAACAAAGTCTTATGTTGTTGTAAATTCCATTGTAGATGTCTCGCCCCTCATTTAACCTAGGTTTGTTCCTTGAGAAAGAAAAGCTTAAGACCAATGGGTCAAACTTCATGTCTTGGTTCCGCAGCCTGAGGATCCTCCTCACTCCCCATAGGGTGGCCTACGTCATTGAGGCCGCCATAGGTGACCCTCGAGCAGATGAAGCCTCTGATGAGAAGAAGGTCTTCCAAACCAAATCGGAGGATTCCTCCTTTGTCCAGAGTGGCATGCTCTACGCCATGGAAGCCGACATGCAGAAGCGCTTTGAGAAGATGAGCGCCTTTGAGATAATTTCTGATCTCAAGGCTGTCTTTGCGCCGCAGGCTAAGGCTGAGAGATATGAAGCTTCTGAGCTTCTCTTCTCGGCCAAAATGGAGGAGCATAGCAGTGTGAGCGAGCACGTGGTCAAGATGTCTGGCTACGTTCAGCGCCTAACGCTCTGGAATGCAAGATTTCCGATGAGTTGGCGATTGATAGGGTGCTGCAATCGTTGCCCCCTAGCTATAAAGGCTTTGTCATGAACTAGAACATGCAGGGCATGGCCAAGTCCCTGCGTGAAGTGTTCGTGATGCTCAAGACTGCTGAGGTGGAGATCAAGAAGGAGCACACGCTGTTGATGGTCAACAAGACCGTTGATTTTAGGAAATCCGGTGGCAAGGGAAAGAAGAGCTGGAAGTCCAGGAGGGAGGGAAAGTTGGTTGCCAAGCCCAAGACTCCAAAATCTGGTCTCAAAGCTGGCGTGGAGTGCTTCTACTGCAAGGGAGAAGGTCACTGGAAGCGCAACCGCCCCAAGTACCTGGAGGACAGGAAAGTTGGCAAGATAAACGACAAGGAGCAAAATATATTTGATGTACATGTTATAGATGTGTACCTTACATCCGCCCGTAGCAACACTTGGGTATTTGATACTGGTTCTGTTGCTCATATTTGTAACTCTCAGGAGGAGTTGCGGAATAAGAGGCGGCTGGCTAAGGATGAGGTGACGATGCGCGTCGGCAACGGATCGAGAGTCGACGTGGTGGCTGTCGGCACACTCCCTCTACATCTACCATCAGGATTAGTCTTGGTTTTAAAGAAGTGTTATTTTGTACCATCCTTGAGTGTAAACATTATCAGTGGGTCTTGCCTATTGCAAGACGGTTATTCATTTAAATCGGTATCAAGTGGTTGTGCTATTTCAATGAATGCTATCTTTTATGTTGAAGCTCCCGAGAGTAATGGTTTATTCTTGTTGAATCTCGATCGTACTACTCACATCCATAACATAGATGACAATTGATTAAGTGGAGTGATGATACCGCCATGTATATGTGGCATTGTCGTCTCGGTCATATTGGTGTAAAGCCCATGAAGAAACTCCACGCAGATGGACTTTTGGACTCGTTGGATTTTGGATCCCTCGATACATGCAAACCATGCCTTATGGAAAAAATGACCAAGACACCGTTCAAAGGTTTCGTTGAACGGGCGTCGGACTTGTTGGGGGTCATTCATACAGATGTGTTTGGACCAATGAGCGTATCGACACGCAATGTTTATCGTTACTTCGTCACCTTAACCGATGACTTGAGTAGATACGGTTATATCTATTTGATGAAACACAAGTCTGAAACTTTTGAAAAGTTCAGAGAATTTCAAAGTGAAGTTGAAAATCAGCTTAGCAAGAAAATCAAGCACCTCCGATCCGATCGTGGTGGCGAGTATTTGAGCTTTGAGTTTGCCACACATCTGAAGGCTTGTAGCATAGTGCCACAACTTACGCCTACCGGAACACCGCAACGTAACGGCGTGTCTGAGCGACGCAATCGTACTCTATTGGATAGTGTCCGGTCTATGATGTCTCTCACCGATTTGCCCGTGTCCTTCTGGAGTTATGCGTTAGAAACAGCCGCATTCATTTTAAATAGGGCTCCGTCCAAATCCGTTGAAACGACACCGTATGAATTATGGTAAGGCAAGAAGCCTAAGTTATCGTTTTTGAAGTTTTGGGGTTGTGAGGCATATGTTAAGAAAGTACAGCCCGACAAACTCGAACCGAAGTCGAGGGCAAAACGTTTGTCACGAAGACCGGTACCTTTCTAGAGAAGGAGTTTCTCGCGAAAGGAGTAAGTGGGAGGAAGGTAGACCTCAATGAAATCGTTGATCCTGAACTCGAAATTCCGAGTAACGCAACGGAAGTTGTTCCGGAAACGTCCTCCACAGATGGAGTGGGAGAAACTATCGAGGAAAGTATTCTACCTCGTAGGTCTGGTAGATCTAGTATCGCACCAGAATGGTATGGCAACATGGTTTGCACCGTCATGTTAATTGAACAAGACGAACCTACGAACTACAAGGAGGCAATGGCGAGTCTAGAGTCCGAGAAATGGCTAGAAGCCATGAAATCCGAAATAGGATCCATGTATGATAACAAAGTGTGGACTTAGATGGATATTTCCAAAGGGCGCAAGGCTGTCGAGAATAAATGGATCTTTTAGAAGAAGACTGATGCTGATGGTAATGTGACCGTCTATAAAGCTCGGCTTGTCGCAAAAGGTTTCCGACAAGTTCATGGGATTGACTACGATGAAACATTTTCACCGGTAGCGATGCTGAAGTCTATTTGGATTTTGTTAGCAGATGTTGCATATTACGATTATGAAATATGGCAGATGGATGTCAAAACAGCCTTCCTAAATGGAAACAGTGAGGAAGAGTTGTACATGGTACAACCGGAAGGTTTTGTCGATCCAGAAAATGCTGGCAAGGTATGCAAGCTTCAGCGCTCCATCTATGGATTGAAGCAAGCATCTCGGAGCTGGAATCTTCGCTTTGATGAGGTGATCAATTTTTTTGGATTTGTCCAAAATTTGGAAGAGATCTGCATTTACAATAAAATGAGTGGGAGCTCGGTTGTGTTCTTAGCACTATATGTAGATGACATTTTCTGATTGGGAATGGTGTGGAACTTCTGAATAGCGTGAAGATTTATTTAAACAGTAAATTTTTCATGAAGGGCTTAGGAGAAGCTGCATACGTCTTAGGCATTAAAATCTATCGTGATAGATCAAGAAGTCTATTAGCGTTGAGTCAGAGTACTTATCTTGATAAAATACTAAAGTGTTTCGGTATGGAGATGGCAAAGAAGGGTTCTCTGCCTGTTATCAAGAATAAAACATTGCGAAAGGCACAGTGTCCGGTAACGGAACAGGGTAAGGCCGAAATGACTAAACATCCTTATGCTTCAGCCATAGTATCGATTATGTATGCAATGTTGAGTACTAGACCTCATGTGGCATTGGCTCTAAGTTTGACAAGACGTTCCCAGAGTAATCCTGGAATGGCACATTGGATTGCTGTTAAGAGCATTCTTAAGTATCTCAATAAGACAAAGGAAATGTTTCTTGTATATGGTCGCTGCGATGAAGAACTTGGCGTAACAGGTTACGTTGATGCAAGTTTCTGCTCAGACCCCGATGACTCTAAGTCACAAACAGGTTATGTGTTCAAGGTGAATGGAGGCGCCGTGTGCTGGAGAAGTGGGAAGCAACCCATCGTCGTGCAATCTACAATGGAGTCGGAGTACATTGCTGCTTGCAAAGCCGCGAATGAAGCAGTGTGGCTGAGGAAGTTCATCATTGAACTTGGAGTGTTCCCAAGCACGCAAGACCCAGTGATCCTCCTCTGCGACAATACGGGTGCCATTGCTAATGACAAGGAGCCAAGGTCTCACTCCACCGCCAAACACATTCTTCGACGCTTCCATGTGATACGACAATACGTACAAGGAGGCGAAGTGAAGATTTGCAAAGTGCATACGGATCTGAATTTGGCAGGTCCCCTGACGAAGCCTCTTCCGCTTGACAAGCATGAAACACACCAAGTAGCTATGTGTGTTAAGCTTTTACCAAGTTGTAATCTAGATTAATTTGTACTCTAGTGCAAGTGGGAGACTGAAGGAGATATGCCCTAGAGGCAATTAATAAAGTGATTTCTTTATCATATCTCGTTTGTTCATAAATACGTTTTTGTGTCATGCTATAACCGTATTAAGCGGAAACCTTAATACGTGTGTGATGCCTAAACAACCAGGTCCCTAGTAGCCTCTACTAAGACTAGTTTCGTTGCGCGATCGATGATCGAGGTTTCCCGATCATAGGGCATGGCGCCGGTCGGCAATCAAAGTCATATCGTTGGTAGAATGATGTGATAGACATGAAGGGGACCGTGTGCATAAAACAAAAAAATTCCTACGAACGATATCCTAAAAGCATGCCAAGATCTATTCTATGCAGATATAGTAGTACGAACGGAGATCGGAATACGTACCCTTGTAGACCAAAAACGGGGATTACGTTCCGCACAAACGTTGTCGATGAAGACCGACGAAGCCGACCTCAAGGTCGTGTAGAGGAAGCAAACCTCCGAGTACCGCTAGCGCAGCACATCGCAGGGCGTCACACACATACGGTGGAGACGACGTCCTCCGAAACTCCAGTCCAGGACGAGCAGCGGAAAACTTAGACCGGAACACCAGCAGCGCGGCAGCGGGCTATGGTGGAAGAGATCCCCCTCCTCTGCTCGGGGCGACTCTGACAAGGGAATCACGAGATCGAGAGAGAAATTGGGAATTAATTGGTGAATTAAAAGGCCAGTGGTGCCCCTTCTTATATAGGCTCCCAGGGGGGGGCCAACTTGCTAACCAGGCAATGTGGGACTAAACCCCACATGCCTGGTGCGGCATGGGAGGGTGCGTCGGCCCCCCTAGTGGGCCCTTGGCCCACTTAGGTCGGCCCCTCCTGGCCCCCACCGAATCCCCAAGGGGATTCCCCCCTCTTGGGTCTTCTTTCGACCAGAAGGCCCATTTAGGGAAATCAGCCTAAATAAATTCGAAAATAAATATATAAAATCATATTTGCATATTAATTACACTAATTAATATCAAACATAATATATATAATTTTTCCTAGCTCCGAAAACTCTTTCGGCGCTGCCCGATCTCCATCGGACCCCTCCCGGGACGCTCCCGGTGATCTCTTTCCTTTCCGGTTGTCTTGTCGAAACCCCTTAAGTGTGTTACCCTAGCGGTTCGATATAATAACAGGTATGACCAAGACTCCTCTATGATCAACGACTAACTCGTAGGCCTGGACCCCATGAATTAATCCCTGTGATATAACGAATGACTTTCATCTATCAAACCTGAACGCAAAATCTTAAACCTTTTGCCATAGCGATACTTACCATGTCCGAGCGTTGCTCCATAGATATCTCCATACCCAATCTCGACCTCGTTACCGACAACGCCATCTTCTACTCGTCCATGATCTCATGTCTCCGTGACCTAGTCACATGCTTGCAAGCTCATTAGACATGATCTCACCGAGTGGGCCCGAGAGTATCTATCCTGCTACGCGGACTGGCAAATCCCGCTCTTGACCCCTCGTCTCAACTACTCCTTTCCGATACCCAAAAGTATCACCGTTATTATCATACTATATAAGATACGACGTTTGGTGCGATCAAAGTATCTTCCAGGAATAACAATAAGAGTTGATCTCACGGTCAAAGGCGTAACGACTAGGTTCTCCAAATCTGGGTATTTCCATCACATCGTTCTCCAACGATATGACTCCGATTGCCGACCGGCGCCATGCCCCATGATCGGGAAACCTCGATCATCAATCGCGCAACGAAACTAGTCTTAGTAGAGCCTACTAGGGACCTGGTTGTTTACGTATCACACCCGTATTAATGTTTCCGCTTAATACGGTTCTAGCATGACACAAAAACCTATTATGAACAAACGAGATATGATAAAGAATACACTTTATTAATTGCCTCTATGGCATATCTCCTTCAGTCTCCCACTTGCACTAGAGTACAAATTAATCTAGATTACAACTTGGTAAAGCTTAACACCCATAGCTAACGGGTGTTTTTGAAGGAGATATGCCCTAGAGGCAATTAATAAAGTGTATTCTTTATCATATCTCGTTTGTTCATAATAGGTTTTTGTGTCATGCTAGAACCGTATTAAGCGGAAACATTAATACGGGTGTGATACGTAAACAACCAGGTCCCTAGTAGCCTCTACTAAGACTAGTTTCGTTGCGCGATTGATGATCGAGGTTTCCCGATCATGGGGCATGGCGCCGGTCGGCAATCGGAGTCATATCGTTGGAGAACGATGTGATGGAAATACCCAGATTTGGAGAACCTAGTCGTTACGCCTTTGACCGTGAGATCAACTCTTATTGTTATTCCTGGAAGATACTTTGATCGCACCAAACGTCGTATCTTATATAGTATGATAATAACGGTGATACTTTTGGGTATCGGAAAGGAGTAGTTGAGACGAGGGGTCAAGAGCGGGATTTGCCAGTCCGCGTAGCAGGATAGATACTCTCGGGCCCACTCGGTGAGATCATGTCTAATGAGCTTGCAAGCATGTGACTAGGTCACGGAGACATGAGATCATGGACGAGTAGAAGATGGCGTTGTCGGTAACGAGGTCGAGATTAGGTATGGAGATATCTATGGAACGACACTCGGACGTGCTAAGTATCGCTATGGCAAAAGGTCTAGGACTTCACGTTCAGGTTTGATAGATGAAAGTCATTCGTTATATCTCAGGGATTAATTCATGGGGTCCAGGCCTACGAGTTAGTCGTTGATCATTGAGGAGTCTTGATCATACCTGATATTATATCGAACCGCTAGGGTAACACACTTAAGGGGTTTCGACAAGACAACCGGAAAGGAAGGAGATCACCGGGAGCGTCCCGGGAGAGGTCCGATGGAGATCGGGCAGCGCCGAAAGAGTTTTCGGAGGTAGGAAAAATTATATATATTATGTTTGATATTAATTAGTGTTATTAATATGCAAATATGATTTTATATATTTATTTTCGAATTTATTAAGGCAGATTTCCCTAAATGGGCCTTCCGGACGAAAGAAGGCCCAAGAGGGGAAAATTCCCTAGGGGAATTCGGTGGGGGCCAGGAGGGCCGGCCTAGGTGGGCCACAAGGGGCCCACCAGGGGGCCGGCGCACTCCCTAGCCGAACCAGGCTGTGGGGGGTTAGTCCCACATTGCCTGGCTGGCAAGGTTGGCTCCCCTTGGGAGCCTATATAAGAAGGGGCACCCCCAGCCTTTTAATTCACCAATTAATTCCTGATTTCTCTCTCGATCTCGTGGTTCCCAAGTCGGAGCCGCGCCGAGCAAGAGAAAGAGGGGATCTCCTCCACCATAGCCCGCTGCCGCGCTGCTGGTGTTCCGGTCCAAGTCTTCCGCTGCTCGTCCTGGACTGGAGCTTCGGAGGCGTCGTCTCCACCGTACGTGTGCGACTCCCTGCGAGGTGCTGCGCTAGCGGTACTCGGAGGCCTGCTTCCTCTACACAACCTTGAGGTCGGCTTCGTCGGTCTGCATCGACAACGTTTGTGCGGGAACGTAATCCCCGCTTTCGGTCTACAAGGGTACGTATTCCGATCTCCGTTCGTACTACTATATCTGCATAGAATAGATCTTGGCTAGTTTAAGGATATCGTTGCTAGGATTTTTTTTTTCTGCACACGATCCCCTTCAGTGGTATCAGAGCCGATCTATCGTAAGATATAGCTGTACGCTGTTAGAACCCGTGCTCTGCACGGGGGCACCGTTCCTGTTATTTGCTACCCTCTGGCGATCACTTGTGTATTCCAGCGGCATTGAGTTGATGAAGCGGCCCGGACAGACTTTACGCGTACTCTTACGCGAGAATGGTTCCACTACTGACATACGGCTTGTACCGTATCTGTGGCTGGCGGGTGACAATTTCTCTCTTTTTAGTTGGTCTTCGCATTTTCAATGGAGGGCCCAAAAGGGATGATTAAACATGCAATTATTGGATCGTTGTTGTGGTCATAAGATTCGTAGGTATGAAGCGGTTCTATTTACGAAAGCCCCAAGCCACGTAAAATATGCAAAAGATAAAGTAGAAGCGTCTAACTTTATTTTGCAGGGGCTATGTGATATGGTCAAGATAGGTTTGTTAAATTGTTTATAAAACTGCGGGCGCCAAGAAGACCATGGCGCGATGGACTATATCACATTGCATTACATTTGATGTTTTGTGTGCATATTATTTTTTTGTGATTGTGTGTTACACGGCGGTAGCTGAATAAGATGATCCCTTCAAAATACCACTAGTGTTCTCCCTCCAACGCGCACCACCAATAAAGTTCTACGTTATGAGGCAGGCCGTGATGATCGGGTGTCAGACATATCTTCGTTCGCATACGGTGGGTGTAAGCCATGTTGCACAAGCGTCAGCGTGGAGGTTTTTGGTGGCGAGCCTAGCATACTCAGAGGTATGGCCTCGGAACAGGAAGACCGAAAGGTCGAGCACGAGTCACAAAATTGATGTGGCGGACGATTTTGTCTACTCTTGAAGTTGTGCCGCCGGCTTTGATGATGAGGGGTGGTGCAATGGATGGGGGTCGTGTAATCGCTTAAACGACCAGGAGGGATGTTCGTTTGAGTGGGAGTTATGTTAGTTATTTTCTAAAATACTATAACTCAAAATTATTATGAACAAAGTCTTATGTTGTTGCAAATTCCATTGTAGATGTCTCGCCCCTCGTTTAACCTAGGTCTGTTCCTTGAGAAAGAAAAGCTTAAGACCAATGGGTCAAACTTCATGGCCTGGTTCCACAACCTGAGGATCCTCCTCACTCCCCATAGGGTGGCCTACGTCATTGAGGCCGCCATAGGTGACCCTCCTGCAGATGATGCCTCTGAGGATGAGAAGAAGGTCTTCCAGACCCGATCGGAGGATTCTGCCTT
Source organism: Poa annua (assembly GCA_026929855.1). NCBI lineage: Eukaryota > Viridiplantae > Streptophyta > Magnoliopsida > Poales > Poaceae > Poa > Poa annua. Next base: position 25,184,862 of record CM049428.1, on the reverse strand, counting down.
TGTCAAGAGTGGCATGCTCTACGCCATGGAAGCCGACCTGCAGAAGCGCTTTGAGAAGATGAGCGCCTTTGAGATCATCTCGGATCTTAAGGCTGTCTTTGCGCCGCAGGCTAAGGCTGAGAGATATGAGGCTTCTGAGCTTTTCTTCTCAGCCAAGATGGATGAGCATAGCAGTGTGAGCGAGCATGTAGTCAAGATGTCTGGCTACGTTCAACGCCTGAATGCTCTGGAGTGCAAGATTCCCGATGAGCTGGCGATTGACAGGGTGTTGCAATCGTTGCCACCAAGCTACAAAGGCTTCGTCATGAACTACAACATGCAGGGCATGGCTAAGTCCCTGGGTGAAGTGTTCGTGATGCTCAAGACTGCTGAGGTAGAGATTAAGAAGGAGCACACGCTGTTGATGGTCAACAAGACCGTTGATTTCAAGAAGTCCGGTGGCAAGGGAAAGCAGAGCTGGAAGTCCCGGAGGGAGGCAAAGTTGGCTGCCAAGCCCAGGACTAACAGGTCTGGTCCCAGAGCTAGCGTGGAGTGTTTCTACTGCAAGGGGAAGGGTCACTGGAAGCGCAACTGCCCCAAGTATCTGGAGGATAGGAAGTCTGGCAAGACGGTCGACAAATAGCAAGGTATATTTGATATACATGTTATAGATGTGTACCTTACATCCGCCCGGAGCAATACGTGGGTATTTGATACTGGTTCTGTTGCTCATATATGTAACTCTCAGGAGGAGTTACGGAATAGAAGGCGGCTGGCGAAGGATGAGGTGACGATGCGCGTCGGCAACGGATCGAGAGTCGACGTGGTGGCTGTCGGCACGCTCCCTCTGCATCTACCATCGGGATTAGTTTTGGTTTTAAATAAATGTTATTTTGTGCCATCCTTGAATGTAAACATTATAAGTGGGTCTTGCCTGTTACAAGACGATTATTCATTTAAATCAGTGTCAAGCAATTGTGCTATGTATATGAATGATATCTTTTATGTTGATGCTCCCGAGAATAACGGTTTATTCTTGTTGAATCTCGATCGTAGTACTCACATCCATAACATAGAAGCCAAACGAATTAAGTGTAGTGACGATACCGCCATGTTTTTGTGGCATTGCCGTGTTGGTCATATTGGTATAAAGCGCATGAAGCGACTCCACTCCGATGGACTCTTGGACTCGTTGGATTTCGGATCCCTCGATACGTGTGAACCATGCCTCATGGGCAAAATGACCAGGACCCCGTTCAAAGGTTTCGTTGAACGGGCGTCGGATTTGTTGGGGATCATACATACAGATGTGTGTGGACCGATGAGCGTTTCGACACGCAATGGTTATCGTTACTTCGTCACCTTCACCGATGACTTGAGTAGATACGGTTATATCTATTTGATGAAACACAAGTCTGAAACGTTTGAAAAGTTCAAAGAATTCCAGAGTGAAGTTGAGAATCAGCTTAATAGGAAAATCAAGCATCTCCGGTCCGATCGCGGTGGAGAGTACTTGAGTATTGAGTTTGGCGCACATCTGAAGAGTTGTGGCATAGTGCCCCAACTTACGCCAGCTGGAACGCCGCAGCGTAACGGTGTGTCCGAGCGACGTAATCGTACTCTACTGGATAGTGTCTGATCTATGATGTCTCTTACCGATCTGCCAGTGTCCTTTTGGGGTTATGCGTTAGAAACAGCCGCATTCATTTTAAATAGGGCTCCGTCCAAGTCCGTTGAAACGACGCCGTATTAATTATGGTATGGGCAAAAGCCTAAGTTATCGTTTCTGAAGGTTTGGGGTTGTGAGGCGTACGTTAAGAAACTACAGCCCGACAAACTCGAACCGAAGTCGGAGAAAGTCGTCTTTGTAGGATATCCGCGGGAAACCGTTGGGTACACCTTCTACAACCAAGCTGAGGGCAAAACTTTTGTCGCGAAGACCGGTGCCTTTCTAGAGAAGGAGTTTCTCGCGAAAGGAGTAAGTGGGAGGAAGGTAGACCTCGATGAAATCGTTGATCCTGAACTCGAGATTCCGAGTGGCGCAACAGAAGCAATTCCGGAAACGTCCTCCGTGGAAGGAGTGGGAGAAACTGTCGAGGAAGATGTTCTACCTCGTAGGTCTGGTAGATCTCGGATCCCACCTGAATGGTATGGCAACATGGTTTGCACCGTCATGCTAGTCGAGCAAGACGAACCTACGAACTACAAGGAGGCGATGGAGAGTCTAGAGTCCGAGAAATGGCTTGAAGCCATGAAATCCGAAATAGGATCCATGTATGATAACAAAGTGTGGACTTTGGTGGATATTCCCGAAGGGCGCAAGGCCGTCGAGAATAAGTGGATCTTTAAGAAGAAGACTGATGCTGATGGTAATGTGACCGTCTATAAAGCTCGGCTTGTCGCAAAGGGTTTCCGACAAGTTCATGGAATTGACTACGATGAAACTTTTTCACCGGTAGCGATGCTTAAGTCTATTCGGATTTTGTTAGCGGTAGTTGCCTACTATGATTATGAAATCTGGCAGATGGACGTCAAAACGGCCTTCCTGAATGGAAACATTGAGGAAGAGTTGTACATGGTACAGCCGGAAGGTTTTGTCGATCCAGGAAATGCTAACAAGGTGTGCAAGCTTCAGCGATCCATCTATGGATTGAAGCAGGCATCTCGGAGCTGGAATCTTCGCTTTGATGAGGTAATCAAAGGTTTTGGATTTATCCAGAATGTGGAAGAGACCTGTATTTACAAGAAAATGAGTGGGAGCTCGGTTGTGTTCTTAGCACTGTATGTTGACGACATATTGCTAATAGGGAATGATGTGGAACTTCTGAATAGCGTGAAGGAATATTTAAACAGTAAGTTTTCCATGAAGGACTTAGGAGAAGCTGCGTATGTTTTAGGCATAAAAATCTATCGTGATAGATCAAGGCGCCTATTAGCACTAAGTCAAAGTACTTATCTTGATAATATACTGAAGCGTTTTCATATGGAGAAGGCAAAGAAGGGTTCTCTGCCGGTTATCAAGAATAAGATATTGCGTAAGGCGCAGTGTCCGGTGACGGAACTGGGTAAGGCCGAAATGACGAAACATCCTTATGCTTCAGCCATAGGATCGATCATGTATGCAATGTTGAGTACTAGACCAGATGTGGCATTAGCTCTAAGATTGACAAGCCGGTTCCATAGTAATCCTGGAATGCCGCATTGGGTAGCTGTTAAGAGCATTCTTAAGTATCTCAATAAGACAAAGGAAATGTTCCTTGTGTATGGTGGCTGCGATGAAGAACTTGGCGTAACGGGTTACGTAGACGCAGGTTTCTGCTCAGACCCCGATGACTGTAAGTCATAGACAGGTTACGTGTTCAAGGTGAATGGAGGCGCCGTGTGCTGGAGAAGTGGGAAGCAACCCATAGTCACACAATCTACAATGGAGTCGGAGTACATTGCTGCCTGCGAGGCCGCGAATGAAGCTGTGTGGCTGAGGAAGTTCGTCATCGAACTTGGAGTGTTCCCGAGCGTGCAAGACCCCGTGGTCCTCTTCTGCGACAATACGGGTGCCATTGCGAACGCCAAGGAGCCAAGGTCTCACTCCACCGCCAAACACATTCTCCGACGCTTCCACGTGATACGTCAGTACGTACAAGGAGGCGATGTGAAGATTTGCAAAGTGCATACGGATCTGAATGTGGCAGATCCGCTGACGAAGCCTCTCCCGCTTGATAAGCATGAACAACCCCAGTTAGCTATGGGTGTTAGGCTTTTACCAAGTTGTAATCTAGATTAAGTTGTACTCTAGTGCAAGTGGGAGACTGAAGGAGATATGCCCTAGAGGCAATTAATAAAGTGTATTCTTTATCATATCTCGTTTGTTCATAATAGGTTTTTGTGTCATGCTAGAACCGTATTAAGCGGAAACATTAATGCGGGTGTGATACGTAAACAACCAGGTCCCTAGTAGCCTCCACTAAGACTAGTTTCGTTGCGCGATTGATGATCGAGGTTTCCCGGTCATGGGGCATGGCGCCGGTCGGCAATGAGAGTCATATCGCTAGAGAGCGATGTGATGGACATACCCAGATTTGGAGAACGTAGTCGTTACGCCTTTGACCGTGAGATCAACTCTTATTGATATTCCCGGAAGATACTTTGATTGCACCAAACGTCGTATCTTATTTAGTATGACAATAACGGTGATACTTTTGGGTATCGGAAAGGAGTAGTTGAGACAAGGGGTCAAGAGCGGGATTTGCCAGTCCGCATAGCAGGATAGATACTCTCGGGCCCACTCGGTGAGATCTTGTCTACTGAGCTTGCAAGCATGTGACTAGGTCACGGAGACATGAGATCATGAACGAGTAGAAGATAGTGTCGTCGGTAACGAGGTCGGGATTAGGTATGGAGATATCTATGGAACGACACTCGGACGTGCTAAGTATCGCTATGGCAAAAGGTCTAGGACTTCACGTTCAGGTTTGATAGATGAAAGTCATTCGTTATATCTCAGGGATTAATTCATGGGGTCCAGGCCTACGAGTTAGTCGTTGATCATTGAGGAGTCTTGATCATACCTGATATTATATCGAACCGCTAGGGTAACACACTTAAGGGGTTTCGACAAGACAACCGGAAAGGAAGGAGATCACCGGGAGCGTCCCGGGAGAGGTCCGATGGAGATCGGGCAGCGCCGAAAGAGTTTTCGGAGCTAGGAAAAATTATATATATTATGTTTGATATTAATTAGTGTTATTAATATGCAAATATGATTTTATATATTTATTTTCGAATTTATTAAGGCAGATTTCCCTAAATGGGCCTTCCGGACGAAAGAAGGCCCAAGAGGGGGGGGGGAACCCCCTTGGGAATTCGGTGGGGGCTTGGGGGCCGGCCTAGGTGGGCCACAAGGGGCCCACCAAGGGGCCGACGCACCCCCTTGGCCGAACCAGGCTATGTGGGGATAGTCCCACATTGCCTGGCTGGCAAGGTTGGCTCCCCTTGGGAGCCTATATAAGAAGGGGCACCCCCAGCCTTTTAATTCACCAATTAATTTCTGATTTCTCTCTCGATCTCGTGGTTCCCAAGTCGGAGCCGCGCCGAGCAAGAGAAAGAGGGGATCTCCTCAACCATAGCCCGCTGCCGCGCTGCTGATGTTCCGGTCCAAGTCTTCCGCTGCTCGTCCTGGACTGGAGCTTCGGAGGCGTCGTCTCCACGGTACGTGTGCGACTCCCTGCGAGGTGCTGCGCTAGCGGTACTCGGAGGCCTGCTTCCTCTACACGACCTTGAGGTCGGCTTCGTCGGTCTGCATCGACAACGTTTGTGCGGGAACGTAATCCCCGCTTTCGGTCTACAAGGGTACGTATTCCGATCTCTGTTCGTACTACTATATCTGCATAGAATAGATCTTGGCTAGTTTAAGGATATCGTTGCTAGGAAATTTTTGGTTTTCTGCACACGATCCCCTTCAGTTTTTCATGCTTATCAAGCGGAAGAGGCTTCGTCAGCGGATCTGCCACATTCAGATCCGTATGCACTTTGCAAATCTTCACATCGCCTCCTTGTACGTACTGACGTATCACATGGAAGCGTCGGAGAATGTGTTTGGCGGTGGAGTGAGACCTTGGCTCCTTGGCGTTCGCAATGGTACCCGAATTGTCGCAGAAGAGGATCACGGGGTCTTGCACGCTCGGGAAAACTCCAAGTTCGATGACGAACTTCCTCAGACACAAAGCTTCATTGGCGGCTTCGCAACCAGCAATATACTCCGACTCCATTGTAGATTGTGCGACTATGGGTTGCTTCCCACTTCTCCAGCACACGGCGCCTCCATTCACCTTGAACACATAACCTGTCTGTGACTTAGAGTCATCGGGGTCTGAGCAGAAACTTGCATTTACGTAACCCGTTACGCCAAGTTCTTCATCGCAGCCCCCATACACAAGGAACATTTCCTTTGTCTTATTGAGATACTTAAGAATGCTCTTAACAGCTATCCAATGCGGAATTCCAGGATTACTCTGGAACCGGCTTATCAAACTTAGAGCTAATGCCACATCCGGTCTAGTACTCAACATTGCATACATGATCGATCCTATGGCTGAAGCATAAGGATGTTTAGTCATATCGGCCTTATCCAGTTCCGTTACCGGACACTGTGCCTTCCACAATATCTTATTCTTGATAACCGGCAGAGAACCCTTCTTTGCCTTCTCCATACCAAAATGCTTCAGTATTTTATCAAGATAAGTACTCTTACTCAGTGCTAATAGGCGCCTTGATCTATAACGATAGATTTTTATGCCTAAGACATACGCAGCTTCTCCTAAGTCCTTCATGGAAAATTTACTGTTTAAATATTCCTTCACGCTATTCAGAAGTTCCACATCGTTCCCAGTCAGCAATATGTCGTCTACATACAGTGCTAAGAACACAACCGAGCTCCCACTCATTTTCTTGTAAATGCAAGTATCTTCCAAATTTTGGATAAATCCAAAACCTTTGATTACCTCATCAAAGCGAAGATTCCAGCTCCGAGATGCCTGCTTCAATCCATAGATGGATCGCTGAAGCCTGCATACCTTGTTAGCATTCCCTGGATCGACAAAACCTTCCGGTTGTACCATGTACAACTCTTCCTCAATGTTTCTATTTAGGAAGGCTGTTTTGACGTCCATCTGCCAGATTTCATAATCATAATAGGCAGCTACTGCTAAAAAAATCCGAATAGACTTGAACATCGCTACCGGTGAAAAAGTTTCATCGTAGTCAATTCCATGAACTTGTCAGAAACCCTTTGCGACAAGCCGAGCTTTATAGACGATCACATTACCATCAGCATCAGTCTTCTTCTTAAAGATCCATTTATTCTCGACGGCCTTGCGCCATTCGGGAATATCCTTCAAAGTCCACACTTTGTTATCATACATGGATCCTATTTCGGATTTCATGGCTTCAAGCCATTTCTCGGACTCTAGACTCGACATCGCCTCCTTGTAGTTCGTAGGTTCGTCTTGTTCAACTAACATGACGGTGCAAACCATGTTGCCATACCATTCTGGTGCGATCCGAGATCTACCAGACCTACGGGGTAGAATGCCTTCCTCGACAGTTTCTCCCACTCCTTCCACGGAGGACGTTTCCGGAATTGCTTCCGTTGCGCCACTCGGAATCTCGAGTTCAAGATCAACGATCTCATCGAGGTCTACCTTCCTCCCACTTACTCCTTTCGCGAGAAACTCCTTCTCTATAAAGGTACCGGTCTTCGCGACAAAAGTTTTGCCCTCAGCTTGGTTGTAGAAGGTGTACCCAACGGTTTGCCGCAGATATCCTACAAAGACGACTTTCTCCGACTTCGGTTCGAGTTTGTCGGGCTGTAGTTTTCTTAACGTATGCCTCACAACCCCAAACCTTCAGAAACGATAACTTAGGCTTTTGGCCATACCATAATTCATACGGTGTCGTTTCAACGGACTTGGACGGAGCCCTATTTAAACTGAATGCGGTTGTTTCTAACGCATAACCCCAGAAGGACACTGGCAAATCGGTAAGAGACATCATAGATCGAACACTATCCAGTAGAGTACGATTACGTCGCTCGAACACGCCGTTACGCTGCGGTGTTTGCTGGCGTAAGTTGGGGTACTATGCCACAACTCTTCAGATGTGTGCCAAACTCAAAACTCTAGTACTCGCCACCGCGATCGGATCGGAGGTGCTTGATTTTCCTATTAAGCTGATTCTCAACTTCACTTTGGAATTCTTTGAACTTTTCAAAAGTCTCAGACTTGTGTTTCATCAAATAGATATAACCGTATCTACTCAAGTCATCAGTGAAGGTGACGAAGTAACGACAACCATTGCGTGTCGAAACGCTCATCGGTCCACACACATCTGTATGTATGATCCCCAATAAATCTGACGCCCGTTCAACGAAACTTTTGAACGGTGTCTTGGTCATTTTGCCCATAAGGCATGGTTGCATGTATCGAGGGATCCGAAATCCAACGAGTCCAAAAGTCCATCGGAGTGGAGTTGCTTCATGCGCTTTACACCAATATGACCAAGACGGCAATGCCACAAATACATGGCGGTATCATCACTACACTTAATCCGTTTGGCTTCTATGTTATGGATGTGAGTACTACGATCGAGATACAACAAGAATAAACCGTTATTCTCGGGAGCATCAACATAAAAGATATCATTCATATAAATAGCACAATTGCTTGACACTGATTTAAATGAATTGTCGTGGTATCGGCATAATTGATAGGAGACGGGGTCCTCTAGCCTACGTATGGATTGTGGGGAAGAAGGTTGGAGTCGTCGAGGACGGGATTGAACACGGCGAGTTTACCCAGCTTCGGATCCCACAGCGGTGGCGAGATCCTATGTGCTGCTATAATTCACTATGAGGCAATAGCCGTGAACAGGTTACAATGGGTATGATGCCTATTGGAGTTGTCTGCCCTAAAGGCTCCCTGGTGGCCGGCTTATATAGGCGGCCAGACCCCAGGGTACAAGGTAGGTACTTGTCCGGCAAGTAAACAGAGTCCTAGACCTAGCCGGCTTAGTTGCCGCCTTCCGTCTTGGGCTCGGTGGCTTGATGGGCTTCGGCCTTCCGCCTTCCTTGGACCGTCCGCCTACTTCCTTGTACGTCAGCTATCTCGGCCGCCCGGCAGGCCTCGGCCTTACCACCCTTGGGCCACCCTGGACTAGCCGGATTGATCCATGTTGGTTATACCCCTAGTTGATATATCCCCAACATTAGCCCCCAGAAAGGTTGAAGTTCTCCAGGCGCCGGTTTCTTCTTGATTCTTCATCTTCCAAAGTTGGCGGCTGCAGGACTTGAACCATTCTGAAAATCAACGAGGCATGCGTGTCTTGATGTTGACATGCGGCCGCCTTTATCCATCATGGGAAAAGACGGCTACTCGGCAATCTTTGCCGAGCATTCTTCGTGACGGTTTCCACCTAGCCGGCTCACGACAGTTTGAAAAAAGCGTAGGCGGGAATCTCGCCATGATCACAAATTGCGGGAAAAGAGGAGGCGTGGAGATCGTGCAATCGTGTGCTGCAACGGATGCTGGACACGTGTCCGACTAAAAACGCCGTTGCACAGGGAGCAACGCCTGGCCCTATAAATAGGTAGCCAAACGGTCCATTTTCACTACCCAGCCTTTGCTCTCCGTGCGCTCTTGCCTCTTCCACTTCTCCGCTTCTTGCTTCCGAGCGAGCTCCGGCGAACTCCTCTTCTCCGACGACCTCTCCTCGCGGCGATGTCCACCGGCCAGACCCTCTCCACGGCGTCGAGCGGTCCGGCGATCGAGACCGCGCCCGCGACGGCGATGGGCGGCGCGATAACTCGTCCCGCGACGGCGGCGACGGGCAATGTCGCCGCCGCCGCCCCCCGGACTTCCACCGCGCACGCGCCAGCGGCGGGTCCTTCGGCTCCTCCACCAACCACCGCGGCGATGACGACGGCGGGCGCCCCCGTCGACGAGGAAGAGGAAGCGGCGGACCTCGGGTCCCGCTACTGGCTACCTTCCATCGTCGACGAAGATGCCCTCCAAGATTTGGAGGCTGTCGGCTACCTCCCCACTCGGGAGGATTGCCGGTGGAGGGCCGCCTTCGGAGACGTCATCCCGGCCCCGAAAGCCGGGGAGCGGGTAATCCTCACCTCCCATCTAGTTAGGGGAATGGCGCTTCCGCCTTCCGCCTTTTTTAGCGAGGTTTTGGAGCACTATGGGCTCCAGCCCCACAACATTGCACCCAATAGTATATTAGTCCTAGCCGGCTTCACAGCTCTGTTCAAAGGCTACCTAGGTATTAGGCCTAGTTTAGACTTCTTCAGATACTTCTTCCGTTGCCGGCGACAGACGGTGCCGGACGGCGGGCTGGCAACCTGCGGCAGCGTCACCTTCAACTGCCGCCAGGGCCGCCAGTGGTATCCTAAGATACCATACCTTGAGTCCGTCAAGGGCTGGACCTCCACGTTCTTCTACTGCCAAGATATGGCAGCGCCGGGCCGCCAAGTTGGCATCCCGGCATTCGTCAACGCGCCACCCATGCCTCGGCCATGCTGGGACGAGGCGGTGCCCAAGTTGACGGAGGAACTCCGCCTTATTCAAAGGCGGATTGAATTCCTCACGAGGACGATGGCTCCCCCTCTGCTGGATGGGGTCGACACCGTCATCTGCTGGCTCGGCCGGCAGATCCTCCCCCTGCGGTACAGCCCGCACAAGATGTGTCAGTATTCGCCTACTGACACGGCCTCTCTTCGCGTGAGCGAAGAGATATTGCCGGTTGCCGACCTAGCATTCCGGCTCCGCAGCCTTGTCAAGGCGGGGCTGGTGAAGGCGGCGGAGGGCGTGCCCATGCACACGCACGACAACCCTCCCCTCGAGGTAAATATTTTCTTCCTTGCCCCTTGTTTGATAGCTTTGCCGGCTAGAATTGAGTTCCATTAAACTTGTCTTCTTTTTCAGCTCTCCGAGTTGGAGGAGGATGACCTGGCTCCCGACTTCTACGAGTCGGAAGCCGGGAAGACGAAGAAGCGCAAGGCGTCCGGCGCTGCTTCCTCTACGGCGAATGCCGAGAGGAAGAAACGGATCGCGTCGGCTACCGAGCCGGCTCTCGCCAACATTGGCGTGAACGCGGGGATTAACATCCCCCGAAGGTACTCAACTTTGCCTTTATCAGTCGACAAACCTATTCAATACTGGCCAATTGACTGTGCTTGCTTTTTGTTGACAGGGAAAGGGTCGCAACTTACCGGTTGGCGACCAGACTTCTTGGCAAGGGTAAGCGGCCGCAAGGTAGCTCGCCGGCTACTGTGCCGCCTACTCCTCAGCTCCAGGCCGGCGGTTTTATGGGTGACGCTCGTCGTCAGCCCCCGGCTCCGGCTTCTGGCGTTCCGCCAAGGGCCTCTTCCACCGACCGCGCGCCCAAGACTCCTCTACTACTGGCTGAGGAAACGGCCGATGATGCCGCTCAATCGCGCGCCGCCAATGAAGGGTTGCTGGAGTCGACTGCCGGCGGGTCTCGGAGAGCAGCCCCGACTGCGGGAGGCGGCAAGGTCAGGGACCCTTGGTCCACCTTTAAGGAGGCCAAGGAGTCAACTTTGGCTTTCGCCACTTTCGCCTCGCAGGCCTTCGCCTGACTTGGAGGGCGACCTATCCGTAAGTTTTTACTACTCCGGCATATACATAGCCTTTCCCCCGAGCACTTAGATGGCAAGTCGAAAATAAAAGAAATTTTGACTGCCGGCTTAGTGGTTATTCGACAATATGTTATATGCCTTTGTTTTGTCTTGCAGGGCCTTGTGTCCGCCAACGTCGAGCTTGTCTCCTCCCGAGTCGAGAAAAACCGGCGCTGCCACGACCTAATGAAGGAGTGCGAGGCCAAGGACCTGCGGATTGCCGAGTTGGAGGCGGCCCGCAAAAAAGATGAAGGTAGGGTTGATCCTTTTTGCCTTCAACTATGCTTTTGACTTACGTTGCCGTCAATCATTTAGCTAGCGAATCCATATTTGTAGAACTGCTAGACCACGCCCAGGATATCCTGAAGGCGTCCACTGATATGCAAGCTCTTATGAATGAAGCTTCAGACTTGGCGGCCGCCAACTTGGAGTTGAAGGAGGCTCATCAAAAGGAGATGGAGGCCCAGCAACTCAAGTTTGCGCAGGAATCTAGCCAGCTCACTGGTGAGCTAGAAAGCCTGCGCAACAAGTTGGCGGAGGGGAGAAGACGGCTGCGGAGGAAATCTCCAAGCAGACTTCTCGCGCCCAAACTGCGGAGGACGCGCTGGCAACTCATATGATTGAGTTGTCTGCTTTCCATAACTCGGTCCTTGGTAATTTCTTACTCCTTTTTTGATGCTGCCATGTTGCTTTAGCCTGAGCCAAACTAATGGCTTTATTTTTTGATGCAGTTCCCGCCGGTTTAGGCGATGACAAGGTTGTCAGCCCCCGCCTGGATCGCCTTGCGCGTCTAGGCGAACTGATCGCCGAGACTTTGGCGACGTCCAAGCGGTTTGCCGCCAAGTTCTTCACCTCGTCCGGCAGCCAGGAACCGACCGAGTTCAGCGACGTGCCCGCCATCTTGGAGCAGGCGATCAAACTGCACAAAAGCTCGTTGAAGTCGGCGGCACGGGGTGGAGCCAAGACCGCCCTTGGGTTGTTTATGGCGCACTACCCCGAGGCGGAGATAGAAGCCGTTACTGAAGGTATGCCGTCGACATATGAAGACGGCAGCGAGGTTGAGCCGGCCGCTGTTTTGGACAGTGTTGCCGGCTACGCCACGCGTGTTGCCGACATGGTCGACACTTCAATCTTCTACCGGTGCCATCCTGTGCCTGGCGGAGAGGGAGCTGAAGCTGCCAGCGCGGCCGAGGCGGAGGGGAGTGATAGTTCCGGGGCTGAAGTCGTCAGCCCCCAAGCCTGATGTAGACGCTCCCCCGAGCCATATCTTTTCTGTCCTTGCCTCCTATCAGCCTTACTTGTCAGCCCTGAAACAATGCAACATTTTCTTGTAACATTTGTATATACTTTTGTTGCTGCTTTGCTAGGCGGAACTAGCTGACAAGTTTTATTTTGTCTTTATTTATATGGCCCGCCTTAATTTTACCCTGACTTATATGCTTGACTTTTTGTATGCTGACGAAACCTCAGCCGGAAACTTTAGCTGAAACAACTAGGGCTAAACCATGCGTTTAGAATCAAAGACCAAAGCCAACATGTTGGTGTCAAAGACATACTACTAGGCGAACCACATATAAGTAATCAGAGGTAAAGGAATTAGGCGGCACAAAAAGGTTTATTTTTGCTTTGGGTTGGCTCGAAAGCTGCAAGTATCTACCAGTTTGAACCTTTGCACGGAGCTAGAAAATAGGTAACTTAGATACATAGGGGAAATATGACTGCAAGAAAAGACAAAAGATGGCATGCTTCTCAACACAGATGAGAAACCATAGACTTTTATTTCATAATCATATTTAACTTATTACAATTATAAATTGCTAAGTGTAGAAAGGACGTAGCTGCTCAATATTCCAAGGCCGTCTTGTTTGCTCGAACGGATCGTCAACGCCTTTCTTGCGCTTGGTCCCCCTTTTTCCTGCCGCCTTCTTGCGCATTTTCTTTTCGTCTTCGTCGCGGATGTCGGCTAGGTAGTAGGAACCATTGAGCAGCGCCTTTGTGACTATAAACGGTCCTTCCCATGGCGGGGATAACTTGTGCAAGCCTTTTCTGTCTTGAATTAGGCGGAGAACCAGGTCACCTGTTCTGAAGCTTCGCTTCCGCACTCTCCGGCTATGATTGCGGCGAAGTTGTTGCTGGTACAAGGCGGAGTGATGGAGAGCGACGTCTCTTTCTTCGTCTAGCAGGTCTAGGCTATCCTGTCTTGCACCTTCTACGTCTTGCTCGATGTAGGCTTGAACTCTTGGGGAGTCGTACTTCATGTCGGTAGGTAGCACTGCCTCAGCGCCATACACTAAGAAGAAAGGAGTGTAGCCGGTAGACCTGTTTGGCGTTGTGCGCAAACTCCACAGTACCGACTGTAACTCATCTGCCCAAGCGCCGGCTGCCCTGTGTAATGGAGCTTCGAGACGAGACTTAAGTCCTGATAAGACTAGGCCGTTTGTACGCTCTACTTGTCCATTGGATTGAGAGTGTGACACGGATGCCAAATCAAACCGGATGCCCAGATCGCTGCAGTATTCTTCTATATCGCCTTGAGACAGATTGTTGCCATTATCGGTGATAATGCTGTGTGGAACTCCAAACCGAGAGATAATTCCCCAGAGAAAATTGGTGGCTGTTCGTGCGTCAAGTTTGCTGATCGGTTTAGCTTCGACCCATTTGGTGAACTTGTCGACAGCGACCAATAGGTGAGTGTACCCACCGCGCGCCTTTTTGAAGGGACCCACCATGTCTAAGCCCCAGACCGCGAACGGCCAGGTGATTGGGATCGTCCTTAGCTCCTGTGCCGGCAAATGAGGTTGACGAGCGTACAACTGGCAACCTTTGCATGTCTTTACGATGTTCTCGGCGTCTTCTTTGGTGGTGAGCCAGTAGAAACCTTGGCGGAAAGCTTTGGATACAATGGACCTAGCGGAAGCATGATGCCCGCAGGTGCCAATATGTATGTCCTTCAGAATTTCCCGGCCTTCTTCCGGCTGTATGCACCGCTGATAGATGCCGCAAGTGCTTCGCTTGTATAGCTCGCCTTTAAATTATCGTGAATGCCTTGGCTCGCCTTATGATCTGCCTCTTTAGCACCTCATCGTCCTCCGGCAACTTTTTGTCGATTAGAAAATCGAGATATGGGACTGTCCAATCCGGCTGTGTTAAGTAGACAGCGAGACTTGCCGCTTCTACCGGTTCTTCTACGTCGGGGTCCATCAAATCGGCGCCTTTAATGGATGGCTTGTGCAAATGCTCCAGGAAGATATCTTTTGGTACCTTTTTGCGTTCCGATCCAAGTCTTGCAAGTGTGTCCGCCGCCTCATTCTCAGCTCTTGGAACATGCCGGACTTCGTAGCCTACGGAGTTTTTTGCGAATTCATCAACTTTGGCTCTGTAAGCCGCCATTGTTGCGCTTTTCGCATCCCATGTTCCGCTTACTTGCTGCGCGACCAAATCTGAGTCGCCATAACAGAGGATTCTTTTGACGCCTAGGTCGTTTGCCACGTGTAACCCGTGAAGCAAGGCTTCGTACTCGGCAACATTGTTGGTTGCTGTGAAGTGGATTTGTAACACGTAGCTAAGCTTGTCACCTTTAGGCGTGCGTAGAATGACTCCAGCCTCCGAGCCTTTGAGCATCTTTGATCTGTCAAAGTGCATGACCCAATATTCTAATTCGGGGAGTGTAGTTTCCTCCATGGCCTCTGTCCAGTCGGCGACAAAGTCTGCAAGCGCTTGAGACTTAATGGCGGTCCGTGGTTTATAGACTATACCAAAGGCGGCGAGTTTGATGCCCCATTTGGCAACTCGACCTGTTGCCTCTGCATTGTTGATTATGTCTCCCAACGGTGCCTTCCTGACTACTGTCACTGTGTGTTCCTGGAAGTAATGCCTAAGCTTTCTGGCGGCGAAGAATACACCATAAGCCAGCTTTTGGTAATGCGGATACCTCTGCTTGGAGGCGGAGAATACTTCACTGATGAAGTAGACCGGTCGCTGCTCATACGTCGCGGCTTCGTTCTCCTTTCTTTCCACAGCCAAGACAACGCTGACAAACAGCTCCTGTTGCCGCGATGTATAGCAGCATTGGTTCCTGTGATCGAGGTGCTGCCAATATCGGAGCGGATGTGAGGGCCTCCTTAAGTTGTTGTAAGGCGGCATCTGCCTCTGCTGTCCACTCAAAGTTGTCGGATTTCTTCAATAGCCGGTAGAGAGGCATTGCCTTTTCCCCTAGGCGGCTTATGAAACGACTGACGGCTGCCGCCGATCCGGCAAGGCGCTGCACGTCCTTCAGACAAGTAGGTCTGGATATGTTTTGGATGGCCTTGATCTTCTCCGGATTAACCTCGATCCCTCGTTCTGAGACGATGAACCCTAGCAGTTTGCCGGCTGGAACGCCGAAAACGCACTTGGCGGGATTGAGTTTCATCTGGTACCTCCGGAGATTCTGAAACGTTCCTTCCAAATCCTCTAGGAGATCTGCCTTCTTTTTTGACATTACCGCGATGTCGTCTACATAGACGTGAACATTGCGGCCGATCTGTTCGTGCAGGCAATTTTGCATACAGCGCTGGTATGTTGCCCCTGCATTCTTCAGGCCAAAAGGCATTGTAATGTAGCAGAAAGTCCCATATGGAGTGGTGAAAGATGTTTTCAGCTGATCTGACTCTCTCATCTTGATTTGGTGGTATCCTGAGTAGGCGTCCAGAAAACAAAGCAGCTCGGAGCCTGCTGTGGAGTCTACGACTTGGTCAATTCTAGGCAGCGCAAAGGGATCCTTTGGGCAGCACTTGTTAACACCGGTATAGTCGATACACATCCTCAGCTCTTTATTCTTCTTTGGAACAAGTACAGGATTTGCCACCCAATCGGTGTGTACAACTTCTTTTATGAAATTGGCGGCCTTCAGCCTTTTTATCTCCTTTCCTATAGCCTTGCGCCTCTCATCTCCAAAGCGTCTTGTTGCTTGCTTCACCGGCTTGGATCCTTTTATGACGTTGAGCGAGTGCTCGGCAAGTTCCCTCGGTACACCAGGCATGTCGGAAGGCGACCATGCAAAGATGTCACGATTCTCACGGAGGAACTCGACGAGCGCGCCTTCCTATTTGCTGTCAAGGTTGGAGCCGATGACAACTTGCTTAGACTTGTCACCTGGGATGAGGTCCGCCTTTTTGGTGTCTTCTGAAGCTTCGAAAGTCTTCTTGACATCCATCTTTGGTTTTGGCATGGAGTTGTCTGAATCCGCCCCGAGCAGCGCGAGTTCTTCCTTGTGGATGACGGCTTCTGCGAAGGCGGCCATGCCACGCTCGCACTCCTTGGCTTTCTTGAAGTTGCCGGAAATCGTGATGGTTCCGTTTTCCCCCGGCATTTTAAGCTTGCTGTATATGTAGCACGGCCTTGCCATGAACTTGGCGAAAGTCGGTCGTCCGAAGATTGCATGATAGGCGCTTTTGAAGGGGACAACTTCGAACCGGAGGAACTCTGAGCGGTAGTTCTCTTTTGGTCCGAAAGTTACCTTCAGACTGATGCTCCCCATTGACTTTGCTTGCCTGCCGGGCACTATGCCATGAAAGGTGAGGTTGCTGTGGTCCAGCTGATCCTCTGATAGGTTCATGCGGCTTAGTGTGTCGTAGTACAGGATGTTGAGGCTGCTGCCGCCATCCATAAGTACCTTTGTGAGTCTGAAGTTGTCGACAATGGGATCGACGACAAGGGCGTACTTGCCTGGGTGAGGAACGTGATCAGGGTGGTCGGACCGGTCCCAAGTGATTGTTGCCTCCGACCAGTTCAAGTACTGAGGGACGTCCGGCATTGTCGCGTTGAGTTCGCGCATTTCGGCCTTATCCGCTTTAGCCGAAGGCGTGCCGACAAAGCACACAAGAGATTCTTTGACCTTCGGATATGGCTTCTTTTTCTTGGCGGCTGCGTCGTCTTCGCTTGAGATAGACATGTCGTCGTCATCCTTGTCTTCCTTGTTGTCTTTCTTGTCGTTCTTCTTTGACTTCTTTGACTTCCAGCCGACTGTGGGATCCTTTTTGAAGTCGTCCATGAAACGGCACTCTCCAAGCATATGGTTGACCTTGCCCAATGAGGCGTGGATGGGACATGGCAAAAGCTTTGCCTGTTCATAAGTGATTCGCGCCGCCTTAGGCCCTGAGCCGGCTTCGCGACTATCTTTCTTATTTTTCCACTTCTTTTTGCCGGCGTTTCCTTGGAATGCTGCGGCTACCTCATTGGAAGGCCCGGCTTTGTCATCCGTCGCCTGCTTGCGCTTGTTGTTCCGCTTTGGTATAATGTTGACGTCTGGGTCATCGTCCCGGGCGTCGTCATCCGCCGCCGCGTATTGGGCGGCCAGGTTGAGCATCTCACCAAGGTCCGTGATTTGCTCGCGGACGAGCCTATGACGGAGCAAGGACTTCTTCTGTAGGCCCGTGTAGAAGGCATGGATAGCCTGTGCGTCCGAAACACCATGACAGTTGGCTTTTTCGAATATCCAACGGCTGACAAAGTCTGTCATGGTTTCGTCCGGCTTTTGGATACAGCGCTGCAAATCCGTGTAGGTATTTGGACGCTTGTATGTTCCTTGGAAGTGCTGGGAGAAAACCTTTTCCATGTCGTACCAGCTATGGATGGACTTTTCAGGAAGGTTGTCGATCCAAGCTCTTGTCGTGCCTTCCAACATGAGAGGTAAGTAGCAGACGGCAATATGGCTGCTCCCGCCGGCAATTTCTATGGCCATGGCATAATCGGATAGCCATGAGTCCGGCTTAACGAGGCCGTTGTACCTAGAACAGTTTTTTGACACTGATGTCATGTCCTTAGGGAACGGCTCTCTGCGGATGGCGTCACCGAAGCACTTTGGTCCAGAGTATAGCGGCTCCTTTCCTCTTGCTATGTCTTGTAGGCGGTGTCGTGCGTCTTTTGGATCGAGCTGCCGTGCGCCTCTATTTGCGTCCGGCTCGTCCTGCGCTGCCCGGCTTATGCTGCGCCTGGGCCCTTCTACCTCCTCTCTCTTCTTGCTGCCAGTGCTACGCTGCGGAGATCGGCTTCGGCCTCTCCTGGGAGGGTCGTTGCCGACATCTTTTCTAGGCGGCGGCCTGTTGTTCCGGCTACCGCCATTGTCGCGTCTTGGCTGGGATGGAGGTGGCAGGTCTCCTCTGCTTCCTGTCCTTGAATTCTCGTCCCGCCTTGCTTTTGGCGGTGGCGTCTTCTTTGGAGGTGGCGTTGCCTTCCTTTTGTCGCCATGGCTACTGGAGCCAGACGGGCCATCGGGGTCGGCGCCGGGTGCAACTTTGCACTTTCCCGACTTAGACTCTAGGTCTCCACCTCGGGCATCCGCCATATGGCCGTAGGAATCAGCGCAAGCTTGTTGTTCTAGGGCCTTGCTTACGAAGTGTCTTGCATTGGCCAGCTTCTCTTCCGCCGTGTAAGTGTTGTCGTCCAGGGTATCTAGCGTGGCGGCCGCGTTGAGGATCGGGGTGCAGAAAACAACATCTCCCCTTCTGTCCACGCGCTGTGGTGCCGTGCGCCAGTCGAACCCTAGATCTTGAGCCGCTGTTGTTGCTTGCGCAGGCGGCTCTTTTCCACGGTGGTTTTTGATGACCTTTTCTCCTCGAAGAGTTGCCGGCTTGTTTTGGCCGACATCTTCTCCTGTTCTTTCTCGATCTTCTTTGCAAGGCTCTCAACGTGCTCCTCTCTTTTTCGCAGGAAGTCAGAGTGCTTAAGCATGTTAAGCCTAAGCTCTTCCACTGCGTCGAGTGGGGTGTCTTTATTCACCGGAGTATTCATGATCTCGTCTACTTCTTTGATGACGGAGAGCAAATCCGTGGGTTTGCTGCTGCCGCCTTTCTCGAGGCCAGCTTTCTTCTTCGCGCGCACCTTGTCGGAACTTTCAATGAGTTGGCCGGCAGTGGTGTCGCCGGCTTCTTCCGCCGACTTGTTTTGCGCCTCCGAAGTAACTGGGGTTGTCTCGTGACCGACAACAACCATCATAGCCAGCTTGTCAGGCATGTCAGTATCCGCTGTGATTACCACTGGAAAAGCGGGTTTTGATCTTCTCTTCGAAGAGACTAGCATCATCATCGGAGTCAGAGTCTACGTTGACTTGAACGGTAGATCTGGATCCGGCATCTGACATCGCATCTTCCTGTAGAGCAGGGAGGATTGACTCAGGATCGTTGTTTTCCGGCTGGGAGTCTGATCCCAGTCCGACAACTCCGACAAAGTGGAAATCAGATTCGGCCGACTCCTGGGAGAAGGCGGACTCAGATCCATCTTGCCGGTCGACCGCTTGGTCCAAGGGTTGGTGGGTGGGGTTGTAGAAACGCGGTAGGCCGTACGCCTCTGGCGTGTACCCGATGAAGACGTCGATCCCTCCGATCGGCACGATTGCGCATCCGATAAGGTAGTCGTCCGCCGGGAGCCAGGACTCATCCGAGTTGACGTAGCTATAGCCGCCATACCTTGTGACGCGACCGACGGCGATCTGCTTGCCCACGCCGCCAAGTGTTCCCGCCTGGAACGTGACGCCAGGAACCTTATGCCCCACGGTGGGCGCCAACTGTCGTGGTATCGGCATAATTTATAGGAGACGGGGTCCTCTAGCCTACGTATGGATTGTGGGGAAGAAGGTTGGAGTCGTCGAGGACGGGATTGAACACGGCGAGTTTATCCAACTTCGGATCCCACAGCGGTGGCGAGATCCTACATGCTGCTATAATTCACTATGAGGCAATAGCCGTGAACAGGTTACAATGGGTATGATGCCTATTGGAGTTGTCTGCCCTAAAGGCTCCCTGGTGGCCGGCTTATATAGGCGGCCAGACCCCAGGGTACAAGGTAGGTACTTGTCCGGCAAGTAAACAGAGTCCTAGACCTAGCCGGCTTAGTTGCCGCCTTCCGTCTTGGGATCGGTGGCTTGATGGGCTTCGGCCTTCTGCCTTCCTTGGACCGTCTGCCTACTTCCTTGTACGTCAGCTATCTGGGCCGCCTGGCAGGCCTCGGCCTTACCACCCTTGGGCCACCCTGGACTAGCCGGATTGATCCATGTTGGTTATACCCCTAGTTGATATATCCCCAACATGAATAACCGTCTTGTAACAGGCAAGACCCACTTATAATGTTTACACTCAAGGATGTAACACTTATTTAAAAACAAAACTAATCCCGATGGTAGATGCAGAGGGAGCGTGCCGACAGCCACCACGTCGACTCTCGATCCGTTGCCGACGCGCATCGTCACCTCATCCTTCGCCAGCCGCCGTCTATTCCGTAACTCCTCCTGAGAGTTACATATATGAGCAACATAACCAGTATCAAATACCCATGTGTTGCTCCGAGCGGATGTAAGGTACACATCTATAACATGTATATCAAATATACCTTGCTCTTTGTCGACCGTCTTGCCAGAATTCATATCCTCCAGGTACTTGGGGCAGTTGCGCTCAGGTGATCCGATGGTCACCACCATCTTCTTCAGCTTGATTTCTAATTCGGCCACTTCGAGCATCTTCAGGATTTCCGACAGGGGTTTTGACGTCCCTTTCATGACATAGTCCACGGTGGCGTTCTTATAGCTAGGGGGCAGAGAAATCAGCGCCCTATCAATAACCACCTCTTCTGGGATCACACTTCCCAGATCACTCAGAAGCTGAGCGCAGCCAAACAACTTGGCCAAGTGCTCACTAATATTGTCGTGATCTTCCAACTGGGCTGAGAAGAAAAGCACAGATGCTTCGTACCTCTCAGCCTTGACTTGTCGTGCAAAAATAATCATGAGTTCAGTGATTATATCATAAGCACCCTTGTTCATGAAGCGGTTTTGCAGGCCAGCCTCCATGGCAAAGAGCATGCCACTCTGGACATAAGAAGAAATCTCCGCCTTTACCTCATGGACAATCATTTCGATTTCCAGGGCGGTGTTTGGAAGATCACCTAAGGGGGCATCAAGGATGTAGGCCACCTTGTGGGTTTCAAGGATGGACTTCAGGTCGCGGAACCAGGACACGAAGTTAGACCCATCGGTCTTAAGCTTCTCTTTCTCAATGAACAGGTTTAGGTTAAACGAGGGGCGAGACATCTACAATGAAATTTGCAACAACATAAGACTTTGTTCATAATAATTTTGAGTTATAGTATTTTTAGAAAATAACTAACATAACTCCCGGTCAAACGAACATCCCTCCTGGTCGTTTAAGCGATTACACGACCCCCATCCATTGCACCACCCCTCATCATCAGAGCCGGCGGCACAACTTCAAGAGTAGACAAAAGTCCACCACACCAATTTTGTGACTCGTGCTCGACCTTTCGGTCTTCCTGTTCCGAGGCCATATTTCTGAATATGCTAGGCTCGCCACCAAAGACCTCCACGCTGACGCTTGTGCAACATGGCTTACACCCACTGTATGCGAACGACGAGATGTCTGACACCCGATCATCACGCCTACCTCATAACGTAGAACTTTCTTGGTGGTGCGCGTTGGAGGGAGAACACTAGTGGTATTTTGAAGGGATCATCTTATATAGCTACCGCCGTGTAACTAATATATACTATATATACAATCACACAATATAAGATGCACACAAAACATCAAATGTAATGCAATGTGATATAGTCCATTGCGCCATGGTCTTCTTGGCGCCCGTAGTTTATAAACAATTTAATAAACCTACCTTGACCATATCACATAGCCCCTGCAAAATAAAGTTAGACGCTTCTACTTTATCTTTTGCATATTTTACGTGGCTTGGGGCTTTCGTAAATAGAACCGCTTCATACCTACGAACCTTATGACCACAACAACGATCCAATAATTGCATATTTAAGCATCCCTTTTGGTCCCTCCATTGAAAATGCGAAGACCAACTAAAGAGAGAGAAACTGACACCAGCCAGCCACAGATACAGTGCGATCCGTATGTCAGTAGTGGGACCAGTCTCGCATAAGCGTACGCGTAAAGTCGGTCCGGGCCGCTTCATCAACTCAATGCCGCTGGAAGGCACAAGTGCACGCTAGAGGGTAGCAAATAACAGGAACGGTGCCCCCGTGCAGAACACGTGTTCTAACAGCGTACAGCTATATCTACGATAGATCGGCTCTGATACCACTGAAGGGGATCGTGTGCAGAAAACAAAAAAATTCCTACCAACGATATCCTAAAAGCATGCCAAGATCTATTTTATGCAGATATAGTAGTACGAACGGAGATCGGAATACGTACCCTTGTAGACCGAAAACAGGGATGCTCCCGGTGATCTCTTTCCTTTCCGGTTGTCTTGTCGAAACCCCTTAAGTGTGTTACCCTAGCGGTTCGATATAATAACAGGTATGACGAAGACTCCTCTATGATCAACGACTAACTCGTAGGCCTGGACCCCATGAATTAATCCCTGTGATATAACGTATTACTTTCATCTATCAAAACTGAACGCAAAATCTTAAACCTTTTGCCATAGCGATACTTAGCATGTCAGAGCGCCGTTCCATAGATATCTCCATACCCAATCTCGACCTCGTTACCGACAACGCCATCTTCTACTCGTCCATGATCTCATGTCTCCATGACCTAGTCACATGCTTGCAAGCTCATTAGACATGATCTCACCGAGTGGGCCCGAGAGTATCTATCCTGCTACGCGGAATAGCAAATCCCGCACTTGACCCCTCGTCTCAACTACTCCTTTCCGATACCCAAAAGTATCACCGTTATTGTCATACTATATAAGATACGACGTTTGGTGCGATCAAAGTATCTTCCAGGAATAACAATAAGAGTTGATCTCACGGTCAAAGGCGTAACGACTACGTTCTCCAAATCTGGGTATGTTCATCACATCGTTCTTCAACGATATGACTCCCATTGCCGACCGGCGCCATGCCCCATGATCGGGAAACCTCGATCATCAATCGCGCAACGAAACAAGTCTTAGTAGAGGCTACTAGGGACCTGGTTGTTTATGTATCACACCCGTATTAATGTTTCCGCTTAATACGGTTCTAGCATGACACAAAAACCTATTATGAACAAACGAGATATGATAAAGAATACACTTTATTAATTGCCTCTAGGGCATATCTCCTTCAGGACATGCCCATATTTGTAGGACGTAGTCATTACGCCTTCGACCGTGAGATCAAATTTTATTGTTATTCCTGGAAGATACTTTGATCGCACCAAACGTCGTATCTTATATAGTATGACAATAATGGTGATACTGTTGGGTATTTGAAGGGAGTAGTTGATACGAGGGGTCAAGAGCGGGATTTGCCAATCCGCATAGCAGGATAGATACTCTAGGGCCCACTCGGTGAGATTATGTCTAATGAGCTTGCAAGCATGTGAGTAGGTCACAGAGACATGAAATCATAGACGAGTAAAAGATAGCGTTGTCGGTAACGAGGTCAGCTAGATATGGAGACATCTATGAATGATACTCGGACACACTAAGTATCGCCATGGCAAAAGGTTTAACACTTTACGTTCAGGTTTGATAGATGAAAGTTATTCGTTAGATCATAGGGATTAATTCATGGGGTCCAGGCCTACGAGTTAGTCGTTGATCAGAGAGGAGTCTCGATCATACCTGTTATTATATTGAACCGCTAGGGTAACACACTTAAGGGGTTTCGACAAGACAACCGGAAAGGAAAGAGATCACCACCGGGAACGTCCCGGGAGAGGTCCGATGGAGATCAGGCAGCGACGAAATAGTTTTCGGAGTTAGAATAAATTATATATAACATGTTTGATATTAATTAGTGTAATTAATGTCTAAATATGGTTTTATATATTTATTTACGAATTTATTTAGGCTGATTTCACTAAATGGGCCTTCTGGTCGAAAGAAGGCCCAAGAGGGGAAAATTCCCTAGGGTAATTTTGTGGGGGCCAAGATGGCCGGCCTAGGTGGGCCATAATGGGCCCACCAGGTGGCCGACACACCAAGAGCTGCACTGTAGCGTACCTGCACTTTAAATAAGGCAGATACCTGTGTATAGTGCAAATCCCTGGATCGATTCATTTGCACACACAGTTTACGATGTAATATCACAACAAAGCGTCAATTTTATTACATCGATGATCCAGAATTACAGAATATTTAATACAAGTTGCATAACATAAAGCTAGCATTGAAAAAGTACACATCGGAAATACAATAGCAGTGAGTCTCTATAACTTTCATGTTGCCACAGACGAAAACATGTTGGTTGCAGACTCGAAATCCCTTAACGAAACCTCACTCGTCATTTGAATAACCTGTAACAAATAAAATTTTGCAACAGAGTGGGTCAGATTCCATTAAAAATGGAGTCTGGCAAGTGACTCTATGGTGGACACTTAATGGAATAACTCTAAAGGCTATATGCATATTTGGCTGGTGGAGTTCAAGGCTAATTTGCATAAAGCCAATTTTTCCTACTCTTTTGAAAACACTTTTCTTGAAATCAAGACAAGTATGGCATGAAAACCATAAATCTCATCTTCCCTTGTTCACCCATCAAGTTTTATTTCTGAAGTTGGGATGATGGAATCCTCCGTTGACGTCCGTGATCAGCTGCTCAAATTGTCCGTACCGGGGACACGACTAAGTACTTAGTTTTACACTCTGCAGAGGTTGTGCACGTTCACCATTGTACCCATTCAACCCAAGGAATCCTTTACACACCATTTGTGATAAGGAAATGAGAGAATGAGACGAGATCTTTCAGAAGCATTTTCCCTCCCACTCTGGCTTGACCCGTTCCACCTAACATCCCCCTACATCTGCTTGTCAAGCCGGAGAGAGTCCACGCAACATAATTGATCAAGCCAGAGCCCATATGGCAATGGCTGCACTGGAAGCAATCGTCACTCGGAGTTTCTTCAGATTCCTCTGTTCCTGGGTGGCCATTCACAAGTGTACATACTCCAGGAACCATAGACATGGACCTGAGCAGCCACTCAACATAAACCATACAACCACTTACTACCCAGGTGTTTCATTCTTAACTTAGTAGAATTTATATTTTCACAAAACAACATTTGCATAGCATCAATAATTCTACTAAGTATTGCATAGGAACCTAGACACAGGAATAAGGAATTCTACACAGGTTTAGCATAGCAATACTATCCTACACATGCATATAAAAATACACTAAGTAATGCATATAGAAATAGGAAGTTTATGAGGTGTGCCACTTGCCTTTGAATGTTGTCGTTGTTCACAACTCTTTTCAACGATACACGGAACTCTCCGTTCAATCTAACAGTATAAACAAACAACAATACAACAATCAACAGCAAGCACAACTCCACAATGCACACAAACACATAGTAGATGAATAACTAAGTTTTATAAAACTTTCTAAGGAAAATATGTTTATGCACGCTGTGCAAAATATTCCTAAGGGCAAGAAATGCTTTTTCATGCCATGAAAATCTTTTAAGTTAATGCAAGGCAAATATGTTGGTCCAAAAGGATAAGGGCTAAGGTCATAAGTTGAATAAAATATTTTGTTTTATATCATCTTGAATAAGCACTCTAATGGCTTAGTCTTGATGTGCAAAATACTTAGAGAAAATACTAGCTCTATTCTTCGAGGTGATCAACAATTATTATCAACTCTTTGTAAATTGGACATTCACTATAGTGAGAGAGACAGACACCCGGTCAGCCACTTAAATTGTGGAACAAGTCCCATGTACGTGGACATGTAAGGTTTGTTTCCAGGCCGCTTCATCCCACTATGCCGCTAGGATCCAACAACTTCAAGATGATAACATCATGATCAAAATTTGTTTAAGTCTAAAAGACAAGATTAGGAAAGAGGGAAAAGATAGAAAGAAAGATGTAGTTGTCCTCCAGGCTTCATCTCCAGACTTGTAACTTTCTTCTGGATGATGTCTTGATTGAGTTCTTGGTAGTCTTGATGAATCTTCAGACTTGATGGTTCTTGTATCCTCGAGGCTGGTCTTGGATTTACTTAGTCTTCATGAAGTCTCAGAGGAGAAGAAAAGACAGAGAGAAAGACTTAGAGAATAAAAGGGGGTTGGCCTTCTTGAACTTCTTCTCACTTTTCTTCTAAGTGCTTGACATCTTTGGGATGCTTCCAGAGTCTGTTTTCTTCTAAGTCCTTCAGGAACTTCTTCTTGATTTTCTTCTAAGTGCTTCTTCTCCTTGAAGATACTTCTGAAGTCTTGTTTTTGGCTAAGTCCTTCATTGGTCTTCCAGCTCCATGTTGAAAATCCTAAGTGTCTAGTGCATAGCACTTTTCCCAAAATACTAAGTTTGAAAATAATCCTAACTTAGAGAAAATGGGGAGGAGTTTTCCTTATGGAAAATATAACCATAAAATATGCTATGCATGAAATGCATTTTTAAATCACAAGAAACATAATACTAATTTTTGTGAATTTTATAAAATATGCATAAAGTTATAATTGCAATTTAATTAGTTTCTAATTTGCAAAACATAATAAAAGGAAACATATAGATTAAAGTTTTATGTGATTTATATTTTATAACACATTTTTTTTTATAAATGATGTTAATAGCCAGAGGTGGTTTAATTATATTTAATGCAATTTGATTTAATCAAAAATAATATTTCTATTAATAGTTATGTTGAAAATATTCAAACTATTCAAATTAAATATATAACTATGAATTCATTCAAAAATTACTCAAAATTATTTTATAGCAGTGGCATTAATTTACAAATATTCTAAAGTTTCTAAAACAATTTTATTTGCAATTTTTGGATTTATAGATTTAAAGTTATTACAAATATACTCAAATTCACCATTTGAAATTTGAATATTTTATACTAAGTCAAATTTGAATTTTGGCCGATCTAAAATAATCTACATGTCAAGAGCTTTCCAAATATATAAAAATTATTAAATTTGGAGTTGTGGTTAAAAAGTTATAGATGTTTTAATTATAGGGACTATTCTGCAAAACTTCCAATTAAAAATAAAATAGAAAAAGAGATACACGCTGGCGCGGCGCTGACTGTGCACGACGTGGCGCTGACGTGGCTGCCACGCGGGCGCTGAATGGATAAGTCAACAGATCTGGGCCGTCAGATCTGGATCTGGCGGTCCAGATCTATTCGTACCGGTTCGTTAATAAGATCTAATCTGGTGCGTTGGAAGGAGATCGGACGGCTCACATTGCATGGACCAGAAGGTGGCGGCGCGGTGGCTGCCGGCGACGAAGGAGACGGTGGCGCGGCCTCGGGCTTGGACGAAGACGACGCTCCGGTGGTCCTCTTCGCTCAGGGAGTTGACGCCGGAGTTCAGCGCGGCGCGGCGAGCTCCGTGGGGTGGTCGGCGTCGAGCTGCGCAGCCGAGAGAGGAGGAAGGGCATGGGTAGAGGCGCGGTTTTCGCCGGCGACCTTCGGTCGATTCCTCCTCGACGTGCTGCTGTGAAAACGAAGAAGGGAGTGAATGAGAAGGTGCGCGTCGACACGGGGAAGAGAATGGGTGGGGTCTCGGGGCTTAGGGCAGCCTACCTCGCCGGGGATGGAAGAATTACGGCGGCGGACCGGCGGAGCTCCGGCGAGCTTTTTGAGCGGCCTGGCGGTGTTATTTTGATGGGGAGGAGGGGGAAAACACGGAGGAGAGCGTGGGGAATTTATAGGCAGCCTCCGTTAGGGTTTTCATCGCTTAAATCGCGCGAATCGAACGAACAAAGGAAGGTGCAAATCGGGCGAAAATCCCGGCTGGAGGTTGACGATGATGACGTCAGCGATGACGTCATCCAGGTAATTCTTTTTCTGTTTTTATTTGTTTAATTCATATCTTTTGATTTAAATATCCAAATTATGTCAAATTAATTTCTAAAAATTTGTAAAAATAATATGTTGCTGTTAAACCAGTTGTGGGTATGTTTTGAACACTTTTCAAAAATAATAATTTAGAACTATTGATTAAATGTGAAATTGACACTTTATGTTTAATTTAAAACTAGGGTTTAATTAATTTTAATTTTGTCTAAATAAATTATATGAAATACCCATATTCAATTATGTTTGAATTTAAGTTATTTAGACACATTTTCTTAAACATGCATCTTTATTTTGGTTTAATAGAAGCTTAATATAATATAAATAATTTTTAAAGTAATAGGAAATATAATGGATTCTAATGTTAATTAAATTTTATTTTGTGTAACATTATATTTTATATTAAGATAAATCATTTGAAACTTCATAAACACCCTTGGAAAAGAGTTTAGATTTAATTCTTTTCTTATATAGAAATATATTCATGAAAATCATTTTATGTTTTGAAAATAAATGAAAATCATTTAAGCTAATGAAATGTTTATTTGGATAAACCATTTATAAACTATATGAATTTATTAGAGTTATAAACTATAGGGTGTAATTTCAACACTAAGTTTTGAACTAGTTGAAAGAATGAAAAACTATTTGACAAATAGATCATGTTTTAAATAGTTTAAAAAGAACCCTTGTAAATATTATTTTAATTTATGAATAGCTATGGCTAAGTGGTTGGATTCAAATACTTATAAAGAAACTAATTTATTACAATAAAATGGTTTGAAGTTTGTAAAACATTTTTCAAATGAGCTGTTGAGGTTTTAAGATATACAATGGATAATAAAATGTTTAACTTGAAACAGCTTTTGAATATAATGTTAAACTAAGATATTTGAAATATTAAACTCTTTCAATATGTTTGAAGTCTTTTATAGATCAAAAACAAAAGTTTTAAATTTTTGGTGATTTTTGAACATTATAAAATATTGGGATGTTACATGCACCAGGCATGTGGGGTTTAGTCCCACATTGCCTGGTGAGTAGGTTGGCTCCCCCCGAGAGACTATATAAGAAGGGGCACCCCTGGCCTTTTAATTCACCAATTAATTCCCCAATTCTCTCTTGATTTCGTGATTCCCTTTGTCGAGTTGCGCCGAGTTGAGAGGAGGATATCTCCACCATAAGCCCGCTGGCGCGCTGCTGGTGTTCCGGTCCAAGTCTTCCGCTGCTCGTCCTGGACTGGAGCTTCAGAGGCCGTCATCTCAGTCGTACGTGTGTAACGCCCTACGAGGTGCTGCGCTAGCGGTACTTGGAGGTCAGCTTCCTCTACACGACCTTGAGGGCGGCTTCGTTGGTCTTCATCATCAACGTTCGTACGGGAACGTAATCCCCGGTTTCGGACTACAAGGGTATGTATTCCGATCTCCGTTCGTACTACTATATCTGCATAGAATAGATCTTGGCATGTTTTAAGGACATCGTTGCTAGGAATTTTTTGTTTTCTGTCTACGATCCCCTTCAGGACCCGTGGAGGAAATATCGAACACCCTGTTAGGGTTTTTGGTCCGGGGGTATATGTAGGCGAAAGGGCGAGGTCGGTGGCGCCCCGAGGGGCCCACACCACGTGCTCGCGCGGCTCAGAAGCCTACTGTGCGAGGACACGGTGATGGCGCCTCGGTCGCCCACTTTTTCTTGTGTTCGACATTCTGGAACGTTCCCGATGAAAATTGGATTTCACAAAAGAAATCGTCCAATTCCGAGAATATTTTCTTAAGAACTTATCTGAAACCAAAACAACAGAAAACAGGGAACTGGCGCCGTGGCATCTTGTTAATAGGTTAATCCCAGAAAATGCATAAAACTATATAAAATGCATATAAAACATGTAATAACTTGGTATAATATAGCATGGAACATAAGAAATTATAGATACCTTGGAGACGTGTCAACATCCCCAAGCTTAGTTCTACTCGTCCCGAGTAGGCACGAACGATAAAAAGAAATTATAGTCACATGCTTTGACACAATCTTGATCATATAATAATGTAATACTCATGTTATGAATGAAGTGACTCAAGGCAATGATCTATATTTTGCTAACAAATAGACAAGGAGTAAACAACTACATCATATAAGTAAAACAATTTCATGAATAGTACTTTCAAACAAGCATCAATAAGATTTGCATAAGAGTTAACTCATTAGAAATATTATCCAAGTAAAAGAGCATTGAATCAACACAAAGGAAGATACTACCTCCGATCGGAATTGGTTGTCGCGAGCTGCACACACGTTTGTACTAAGCTAGCTCTCCATCCACGGCAATTAATACCGATCGGAGGGAGTATAAGTTTCAGCATTGGCATTCAACTTTTGAACATGTATATCATATAAATAGTTGTCAACACAAAGAAATATAGCAAGTGCAATAAGTAAGTATATAAGAATTGTTGCACACAGTTGACACAAGTGTTTGCTTCGAGGATAGAAAGAAGTAGGTAAACTGACTCAACATAAAGTGAAAGATAGGCCCTTCGCAGAGGGAAGCATGGATACAAGCATGTGCTAGAGCTTCTTAGTTTTATAGGTTTTCAAAATCTAGAGCATAAAAGTAAGTTTTGAGCGGTGTTTGTCATTGTCAAAGAATGGTAATGGGCACTCTACCCCCCTTGTCAACCAGACTTTCTTAAGAGCGACTCCCATGAAGGACGTTATTTCTATCCTAAGGGCAGATCATCGCTCTTTCTCTTTTGTTTACACATGTAGTTTGGAACTAGTATCATTGCTTGGATGATTAGATTAGGGCAAATATGTGAAGAGAATGAAGCGGTTAAAGTTGTAATTAATTGGGACTGGGCACCCCATTTGCCAGCTCTTTTTGCAAAGTTAATGGATAAGCGGTATATGCCACTAGTCCGGTTGGTGAAAGTCTGTCTAAAAGAAAATGACAAGGTTGATATTCGTAACACCACATAATTCCTCATGAGCTAATAAACATTGACACAAATAAGGGATAATAAATTTTGAATGAAAGGTAGCACATGAATTATTTGCTTGGAATGGCAGGAAATACCATGTAGTAGGTAGGTATGGTAGACACAAATGGCATGGGTTTTGGGTCAAGGTTTTGGATGCACGAGAAGTATTCCTCTCAATACAAGGATTTGGCTAGCAAGGTTGTTTCAAGCAAACACAAGTATAAACTATGACAACAAGACGTATATAAAAACATATTGCAAGCATTATAATACTCCATATTGTGTTCCTCGTTGTTTAAACACTTTAACTAGAAAATATCTAGACCTTAGATACCAAACATGCAACCAAATTTCAATAAGTTTCACGGTAGTTCCTCACTAATAGGTTTTAACTACATGATAGCTTAAACATGATCTACTTGAGAGCTCAAAACAATTGCCAAGCACCACAACATACAAGATAACAATCCATAAGAGCATGTATATCTTTCTTAATACTATCTACCACATTTAGCATTTTCTGTTTCCAACCAAACACCAATCAACTTATTTAAAGGATAAACTCGCCAAGTAGTTAAACAATGAGATATGAGAGTATGACATGTGAGAACTAGCAGCTCTAGCAAGAGATGTATGAAAAACAAGAGCTAGAAAATATTGAAATAACATAGAAGAATACACAATAAATATAAGTGAAGAATACGAGTATTCATAAGAAAAAGCGGAGCGTGTCTCTCTCCCACAAAGGAATTCTAGGATCCATTTTATTCAGAGAATGAAAAAAAGACAAACAAACGCTTCAAGAAAGCACACAAGACGTGACGGAATTAAAATATAGTTTCACTAAAAAGGACCTGATAGTTTGTTGATGAAGAAGGGGATGCCCAAGGCATCCCCAAGATTTGACGCTTGAGTCTTCTTGAAATATAGTGGGGGTGAAACACCGGGGAATCCCCAAGATTTGTCTTTACTATCTTCTTGATAAGATCATATCATTCTTCTCTCTTGATTCTTGAAAACTTCCTCCACATCAAACTTAGAGTAAACTTCATTAGAGGGTTAGTGCACCAACAATTATGATATTATGTAGGAACACAATTGCTACCAATGGTACTGAACATTATCTACAGCCACTGATACTTCATAGGATAAAAATATCCAATCAAAATAGCAAAATAGGCATTGCAAAATAAATGGCAGAATCTGTCAAAAACAGAACAGTCCATAAAGATGAATTTGTTCGAGGCACTTAACTTGCTCATATAAGAAAACTCAAAACTAATCAAAGTTACATATATATCTTAGGATTATGCACAAAAAAGTGCATATTATTTGGATTTTTTTGTGAGGAGGTACGAATTTAACGGTGAACAACGGAAAACTGTGTCTACGCAGGAATCCAAATTTAGCATGAACTTTCAACTAGAGGATTATCTTGACACAACAATGCAATAAAAAAAAGATACAAAGGAATTTCTACAGAGGTAGAACAAGTCCTTGACTCAAGAAAATAAAATAACAGGAAATAAAATAATGGGTTGTCTCCCAAAAGCTCTTTCTTTATAGCCATTAAGATAGTCATAGTAATTTTTATGACGCTCTCATAAAAATGAGAGTTGAAAAACATAGGAGAGCATCAAGAGGCAAATATAGAACACATTTAAGTCTAACCCTCTTCCTATGAAAAATAATCTTGTAACGAAACAAGTCATAAAAGCACAAAGCAACATAAATAGGAGAGCAAAATAAGTGCAACTTTAAAATTTTCAACATAAAGATGGGAAACTTAATATTGTTGAGATACATAAAACCAAGTTTCCCTCTCTCGTAATAACTTTCAGTAGTAGAAATAAATTCAACCATATAACCACGAGAATCATTCAACTTAGATAACATAGGCACATAAAGAGGATCATTAAATTTATTTTGGAATTCATTAGCATGCTTCCCTCTTTCAAAATAGTTACTAAGATCAATGTCAAGTTAAAGAGCATGCTTGCAACAAAGATTTGAAACAAAAGACAATTGCAAACCACATAAGTATTTTTCAACATAAGCAAGTTTCTCCTCCATGGTGTAACTAGGAAAATTCAAGAAGAAAGTAGGACTCTCATGAGTAAGAGTACCATCACAAGCAGCAATTATATCATTTTTTGCCCTCAACTTTTAAACATAGAGGATTATCAATAAGAATAGGACCATCATCTAAAGCATTATCATATAGCATATTTAACCAATACTCTGAGACACATGCATAAAAGAATTAATACTCTCCACATAAGCATAATCATTCTTATTAATTGTAGTAGGAGAAAATTCAACAAAACAACTATCATTACTAGTCTCATCGCCATAATCATCAAATATAGGAGGCATATCATAATCAACATAAAATATATCCTCAACAGTAGGTGGACCGAAAATATCACAATGATTATAATTATCATATATTGGAGGCAAGTTATCATCAAACAAAATTTTCTCCTCCTTACTTGGGGGACTAAAAATATCATGCTCATCAAAACCAACTCCCCCAAGCTTAGACTTTTCCACAAGATTAGCAATAATGATGTTCAAAGAATTCATACTAATAACATTGCTACTAGCATGCATATATAGTTCCATAGGTTTTTAATTTTATTTTCAAAAGCATCATGTCCTAATTTAATATAAATTTCATAAAGATCTCTAATTTTTGTTGTTGTTTTCCATTAGCCTAACTAGTGTAAAATAAAAACAAGAAACAAAAGTAAGAACTGCAGAATCTAAAGGAGATACCTTCAAGCGCTCACCTCCCCGGCAACAACGCCAGAAAATAGCTTCGTTGGCGGGATGTGAGTGCCTCTTACCTTACCTCCCCGGCAACGACGCCATAAAAATAGCTTGATGTCTACGCTTGCTTCTATTCTTGTAGACAGTGTTGGACCTCCAAGAGCAGAGGTTTGTAGGACAGCAGCAAGTTTCCATTAAGTGGATCACCCAAGGTATATCGAACTCAGGGAGGTAGAGGTCAAGGATATTCCTCTCAAGCAACCCTGCAATTAAGATACGAGAAGTCTCTTGTGTCCCCAACACACCCAATACACTTGTAAGATGTATAGGTGCACTAGCTATGCGAAGAGATAGTGAAATACAAGTAATATGGATGATTATAAGTAGTAAATACAATCTGTAATAAAAATGACAGCAAGCAAACATGTAGCAGAACTTATTGGAAACGGTGTTTTAATGCTTAGAACTCAGGGAGAAACTTGTTGGAAACGAGGTTTGTAGAACAAAAACAAGTTTCCCTTAAGTGAATCACCCAAGGTATACCGAACTCAGGGAGTTAGAGGTCAAAGATATTCCTCTCAAGCAACCCTGCAATTAAGATACAAAAAGTCTCTGGTGTCCCCAACTGTAACGTCCCGGGATTTATCCCAATTTAGATTTTAATGTTTTTCTTTTGTGCATCTTCATGTCATCATATCATCATGCTTTTTGTCACTTCATTTTATTTTATTGCATTTAAGTTTAAACTCCCTTTAAATTCAATTCCGACAAGTAATTTTAAATGCTTTTCAAATTAATTAAAATGGGTAATTCAAATATTTTGCAAATATTATAAAAACTAATTTATTAAATTGCCTATCTAACACAAAAACTATTTTATAAAGTTTCTTTATACAAATTATTTTTCTATTTTGTTTTAAATGCAAAAACAGAAAAAAAATTAAAAAGAAAAAGAATAACAAACATAAGAAAAACAAGAGTCTGGGCCAAAAGCCCAGCACCCAGCCCACCTCCTAGCCCATCTCCCTCTCCTTTCTAGCCCATCCCGTACTCCTCCCTGTCCTCTTCCTCGCTTTACAGCGAGGAAGAGAAGGAGCCATGGCGCCCCCACCTCCATGTGCT
The DNA here is from genome assembly GCA_026929855.1 of Poa annua. NCBI lineage: Eukaryota > Viridiplantae > Streptophyta > Magnoliopsida > Poales > Poaceae > Poa > Poa annua. Next base: position 25,150,064 of record CM049428.1, on the reverse strand, counting down.
CCTGCCTCTCCTTTTTAGCCTTCTCCCCACTTCCCTCTGGAACCCTAACTCCTCCCACTCCTTCCTCCCCTCTCTCTGCGCCGTCGCCGCCCCTTCTTCTCCCTTCTCCCGCTATGTTTCTTCTCCACCCTCTCACACCGGAGACCACCACGCCGTCCCCCCCCCCCCCCCACCGCTTAGGTGCCGTCGAAGCACCGAGGAGGAGCACCGGAGTAGCGCGACCCCCTCGTCGAGCTCCTCCACCGAATTAATTAGACGTGGAGCCGCGGTGCCCGTCGCCCTCGTCTCCCCCGCGGCCGGTGGACGTCCGCCGCGCGATTCCGGCGACCACCGCTTCCCGAGCACGAACCACTCCGTCGAGCACCCCCGGTGAGCCTCCTGGTTCGATTCCCGTGATCCTCCGTCCTTTTTTCGTTCGTGTACTCGTCGCATCCATCCCCGTCCTTCGGTTCCGTCCGCCATTACCGTGGCCGAGCTCAAAGCTCGCGACTTTGAGCCCCCCTTCTCCCTCGACACGGGCGTCGAACCCCTGCACCATACACACCCCCACAGCACACCACACACACCCGCGCCAGCGTGGCGCCTGGCCCGCACGACAACCACTCGGGTTGGCCTGGCCCCGGTGAGAAAAGGCCAGATCCAGATCTGGATCTGGATATTTGCGCAGAGCAACCTGTAGTTCCTGTTTTCTGCACAGAACCCCCACTGACAAGTTTTCTATCACGAATAGGTCCTGTTTTTTGCAGTAAGAACCCTAAAACTAAAATGCTAATAACTTTTATCCTATAACTCCAAATAAAATAATCTTTATATGTTTTTATATCAGAAAAATGTAATGAATATTAATATGCCATTTGTATGCCATTTTGCATCTATTATTTTAATTTCTTAGTGTAATTTGTTAATTGCAACTAAATAATTAAATATGGAATGTTAGGAGTAATAAATATATCATGCCCTATTCCATTTAATTTAATTAGATCACCCATGCCATGTGTCGCCATGTTAACCAACATTTAATATTGCTGGTAAATAAATAACTTGCACCTAAATATTAATTGTCGGGGTTGCTTTCCCGCTTAATTTGGATTACCTGCATTGTATTGCATCTTGCCATGCCATGCATCATTCTCATATGATCATGCTGGATCTTTTGCCGTAGTTATAAGATACATCTTTTACGCTTTCCAGTGTTTTGTTGCTTCTCCGCGGATAAGACGTTGAGATGTGTGAGCAACGACAAGATCTGCTTCCATGCGGGATTCCAGGCAAGCAAAGTTTGCTTGTTTACCTATACATTGTCTTTCATTCCTGCCGTTGATCTCTGCTACCCTAGTATTCGATCTCCATCGCGATCCCATCACATGTTTATCCTGCAGCCTATACAGCTATATCCCCACAACCTATAACCCCTTGCATGTTTATCTGTTGGCCTTTGCAAGTCGTAGCGCATGCTTATTGTTGGTTGTGCGAGTCCTCTGTTGGTCGTTTAATTCATATGCTTAGTATGATAGATTATTCTACCTTAATAAAATGTTGTATTATATTGGGGTATTATAACTAAAAGATAAGGCACCAGGCGGAAGGCCTTGTGAGGTGCTTTGTTCTGCTCGGTGTCGACCTAGTAACTGAGATTTTGTCCTCGGATCCAATTTTGAGCGCACTAACCACTTGTGGGTGGCCCTATGGAGCCCCCCTCGACTTTGAACGGATCTACAGCTTGTCCATGTGCCGCAAATAGTTCGGGTTTTCCATTTGCTCATATGCATTTGCATGATGATGATGATGATTGATGAGAGGTGATGTGATATGGGGGGTTATACAGGTGCGGTACGACGCGAAGCGGACAGTTCCTACTGTGGTTTGAGCCGCATGGCGGCGTAGTCGCAAACTAATGAGTCTGCAATTGAGGTATCGGCCGGACTCTTGACGCGGGTAACAACTCATATGGGTGGCACTTGGACTTGCTGTAGTGAAGGAATGGGTCGTGTTGAGAGGCCCTGATGTTTGATTGGGTTGATCATGCGAGTATGGGTACAGTAGTGCACCCCTGCAGGGTATAATCTTATCGATGAGCCGTGTCCATGGTTATGGAAGATTTTGGTTATGATGCTGGCTAATAAGATCTAGACAACTTGCACCTAATTAATGTTAATTAAATTGTCTAGTAATAAAGAATTACTTTCACAATAAATTATAACTAAAACTGTTCAACGTGTGAGTTTCCCGAATTGCTTCCTCATACTTGGTTGAGGGGGTTAATCCGAGAATGGGTTATGATTGGTGTTAGTTGTAGCCGTTTATTTATGCGCTCCCTCAGACCCAAAATTACTAATAGGAAGGATGAATATATTTTTTGATCTCTTATCCCCCTCTAATTAGACGGAAGTGTAGTGTGTCTCTTTAGGTTGCTAGTGCTGCTGCCACTAAGTCCACCTCCCCTATATTTTGGAAGATGGTGTAGAAAGTAGGCAAGTCGGTTTTGCTTGCCAGGGAGTGCCCTGACCCTCTTTTGGGCTGTGCTTTATGTGCAGTTAACATGTTTGAAGTCTGACGATGTTAGCTTGGGAATCCCTTCGGCTTGGCTGGGCAGGGATATGGCGCCATTGCTTATCTTCAAGACTCTTAGTCCAAGTTGTATCTTATCCGTAGTCGGATACTATTTTGCTTCCGCTGTCATTTGTATCTTTGTATTGTATCATTTGTATCTTGACTCGTTTGAGTCGTTGTTGTATTATATCTTTTGTTATATTTGTGGATGTATCGTAACTGTTGTAATGTTATCACAATTCCAACCACATAATGTGCATGTTTCGGCGTGCACATTATGTCTGGTGGGCGACCTAAAATCGTTATTATGCGGATTTCGGCGGGAGCGCTTAAATCTACATAGTACCGATTTTATGTCCGGTGCGCCCATAACCCACAGGTCCCAGGATCGAAACCTGGCTCTGATACCACTTTGTGACGCCCGAAAATCGGTACTATGTAGATTTAAGCGCTCCCGCCGAAATCCGCATAATAACGATTTTAGGTCGCCCACCAGACATAATGTGCATGCCGAAACATGCGCATTATGTGTGTGGAATTGTGATAACATTACAACAGTTCTGATACATCCACAAATACAACAAAATATAAAAGATACAACAACGACTCGAACGAGTCAAGATACAAATGTTACAATACAAAGATACAAATGACAGCGGAAGTAAAAATAGTATCCGACTACGGATAAGATACAAATTGGACTAAGAGACCTGAAGATAAGCAATGGCGCCATATCCCTGCCCAGCCAAGCCGGAGGGTTTCCCAAACTAGCGTCGTCGGACTTCAAACCTGTTAACTGCATATAAAGCACAACCCAAAAGAGGGTCAGGGCACTCCCTGGCAAGCAAAACCGACTTGCCTACTTTCTACACCATCTCCCAAAATATAGGGGAGGTGGACTTAGCGGCAGCAACACTACCAACCTAAAGAGACACGCTACAACTTCCGTCTAATTAGAGAGGGATAAGAGAGCGCATAAGATAAACATCTACAACTAACACCAAACATAACCCATTCTCGAAGGGTCGCGCTGCTCCGGTGCTCCTCCTCGGTGCTTCGACGACACCGGAGCGGTGGGGGGGGGGGGGACGGCGTGGTGGTCTCCGGTGTGAGAGGGTGGAGAAGAAACAGAGGGGGATAAGGGAGAAGAAGGGGCTGCGGCGGCAGCGCATAGAGAGGGGAGGAAGGAGTGGGAGGAGTTAGTGTTCCAGAGGGCAGTGGGGAGAAGGCTAAAAAGGAGAGGCAGGAGCACACAGAGGTGGGGGCGCATGGCTCCTTCTCTGCCTCGCTGTAAAGCGAGGAAGAGGACAGGGAGGAGTACGGGCTGGGCTAGAAAGGAGAAGGAGATGGGCCAGGAGGTGGGCTTTTGGCCCAGACTCTTGTTTTTATTTTGTTTGTTATTCCTTTTCTTTTAAAATTCTTTTCTATTTTTGCATTTAAAACAAAATAGAAAAATAATTTGTATAAAGAAACTGTATAAAATATTTTTTTGTGTTAGATAGGCAATTTAATAAATTAGTTTTTATAATAGTTGCAAAATATTTGAATTACCCATTTTAATTAATTTGAAAAGCATTTGAAATTACTTGTGGGAATTGAATTTAAAGGGAGTTTAAATTTAAATGCAATAAAATAAAATGAAGTGACAAAAAGCATGATGATATGATGACATGAAGATGCACAAAAGAAAAACATTAAAATCTAAATTGGGATAAATCCCGGGACGTTACACCAACACACCCAATACACTTGTTAGTTGTATAGGTGCACTAGTTATGCGAAGAGATAGTGAAATACAAGTAATATGGATGATCATAAGTAGTAGTTGCAATCTATAATAAAAATGGTAGCAAGCAAACATGTAGCAGAACTTGTTGGAAACGGTGTTTGAATGCTTATAAACAAGGCCTAGGGATCCTACTTTCACTAGTGGACATTCCCAACAATGACATCAAAATTAAATAAATAAACACTACTTTCAAACACTCTCATGTTGGATAACAAACACCATTCATTGTGTAGGGCTACAAGAGCACTCTCAAATTCAGAGTAAACTAACACCAACAATGTCATAAAGGAATCACACACGGTGCACACACTGTCACCATTACAACCGTGAATAACCCCAGAGTTCATATTAAAGTAACCTCTAGAGTGCATAATAGATAAAGAGTAGCATCACATATTCAACTAGATTACAAGCTCATGATCACATAAAAGATCACATCATGGGAGAGAGAGAGATAAACCACATGGCTACCGTAGATCCCGCAGCCCCGAGGGAGAACTTTTCTTTCAGTCTCGGTCTCTAGATTCCCTTGTTCTTACTGTAGCTAGCACTTGTTATTGCAGTAAAGGAGCTGGAAGGAAGAAAGCTATGACAGAAACCTAGTGTTGTTCCTCAAGTATTCAGTTCATATAGTCCTCAGTTCATGAGCAAGAGGAGTGATTCCCTTTCGGGAAGCGCTACTCGATCGAGCTGGGCCACGCAGTGCCTCTTCCGCTACTCACTCCTCATCGTAGGAGTTAGCAACGACGATAGAGATGGCGGTGGAGTCGATGGAGATGGCTTCGGGGGCAATTCCCCGTCCCGACAAGGTGCCAAAACAGAGACTTCTGTCCACCGAATCTTGTCTTCGATGGCGGCAGCGCTCTGGACCCGTGGAGGAAATATCGAACACCCTGCTAGGGTTTTTGGTCCGGGCGGTGTATGTAGGCGAAAGGACGAGGTCGGTGGCGCCCCGAGGGGCCCACACCACGTGCTCGCGCGGCTCAGAAACCTGCCGCGCGAGGACCAGGTTACGGCGCCTCGGTCGCCCACTTCGTCTCGTGTTCGACTTTCTGGAACGTTCCCGATGAAAAACGGACTTCAGAAAAGAAATCGTCCAATTCCGAGAATATTTCCTTAAGTACTTTTCTGAAACCAAAAGCAGCAGAAAACAGGGAACTGGCACTGTGGCATCTTGTTAATAGGTTAGTCCCAGAAAATGCATAAAATCATATAAAACATGTAAAAACTTGGTATAATATAGCATGGAACATAAGAAATTATAGATACATTGGAGACGTATCTATAATCCAATTTTTTTTTTCACCGTCGTTGTACTTGACACCTACTTTGGTAGAGTTGCAACAACAAGGGAGTTCTTAAAACTTTTATCGACATTAACCCTGCTTCACCATTGTTGGTAAAACCGTTTGCGGAATCCGACGATTTGGTCGGCCTTTCTCTTGCCAATAGTACTTATCTAGTTGTAGCTGTTTCCATCAATCGGGTGTCATTGTGTTGCGGTGAGTTTCGTGCTCCAAATGCGGCATCTGTTCACCTACCATTGATAGCGCATATGTCCTACTTTACTTTGCAATGTGCTCGATGTTGTCGTTGGCATAGTTTGCAATCAAGCTTCATGCTCGTTGGTGTTATCATGGCTTGCATGTGCTATCATGCCCATGTGGTAGAGTTTGTGGTAAATGCATATGGCAGTCGTTGACATGCATGTACTCCGGTATCACACCACGATGATCACAACCGACTATATCCATGAAGACACGGCATTTTGCACCACCTTGGTATCGTGATTCTGTTCGATTGGTGCCAACGGTGCACTCCATGATGTTTTTGAGGCGAGGCTCGTTGTGCACCTATCGTGATGTGCCTTTATCGATTGCACATGTCATCTCCCCCTTTTCATGATGTAAGATATATGCATATCCTCCTTAAATAAGCTCTATGTATCTTGACCAAAGAAATTCTTTAAGAGGAGGCCGATAGCAATGTTCAAAATAACATATTCCCGAGACGTCCACCTTTCTTTTGGTGGTTGTTTCACCACTAGAACTGGACAATATGGAAACATAGGCTACACACTAATTCTCACCATAATAGAGGAACTAAACCTTTCTAAAAGAAGCAACATACTTATTTTTTACTTGTTAAGCGCCAAACAACATTGTTAGAGCTGCAAATTTGTTGTTGTATGCAAAACTATAACAATGAACTCACACCAGGGGCATCGCCAGGTGTAATCATGGGTACGCAAGTGAATACTCATGATTTTTGCAAAATAATGTTGAATATAATAGAACATTAATGCTTTTGGCAAAGCAGTGATGATATGACAAAATGAATACCTATGAATACCCGGTTATAAATTCCTAGCAGCGCCACTGCTCATACAAAGTAAAAAAAATGAATATAAGAGACCATTGTGGTCTTTAGATCAAAGCCATACAATGCTGATCGTACTCAAACTTGAGATAAAGGAGATTAAGAAAGAACCACAAAGGAATTTCCATGTTCTTTATACATCATATATTATTCAAGTATCAACCATGTTGTCAATTTTGTTTTGTTATACTACTTCATGGCTTCACGACGGTGAACATCAGATGCCATATCCAGCTAGCAAGGAAGGTACTCGGTGCAACCAAGGAAAAGTTGCACAAAATTCACGAACACATACAAAACATGCGCCCAATCCATCCCAAATTATAATATGTTTTGAATATTTCAATTTGAACACAATACAAACCAAATGAGTGAACGGACATAATAAAACATTGATGAAAATATGAGCAATTTAACACAAAATAAAACTAGTGGAAATAGTAGATCAAGCACTACTAACAGTATCGGAATTAAGCTAGTCATGGCATGTAACAAATTGTAGGAGAAGACCATAGCAAAAGTAGATGAAAGCATCACTAATGACAGTATGATCCTAAACATGAAGATCACCTCTAAACATGCAGCAGCAGACATATTCGATCCCACTATTCCAACTAGAAAAAGCAGCAGTAGGCATAAAAGAGATGATATGAAAACATACGGTGCGGGTGCTGGAGGAGCAGGCCCGTTGTTGCCGTGACCGTCGCTGTCCATGTCGAAGATGTCGTTGACGTCCGGGAAGAAGTCGTCGTTGGGGAAGTAGTCGTCGGCGTCCGTGATGAAAGCCAGTAGTCGCGCAGAGCGCTCCCCAAAAACCTTATCGCCCTTCTCCCGTACAGGACTCGAAGTGGCGCGGTTCCGGAGGCCTACTGTCCCGACAGGCGGTGCACGCCGCAAGCCGGGATGGGGAAGATCTTGGCAGCGCAGTGCTCTGGAACTTGCAGGCAGAAGGTAGTGCTCTGGTGTGTGTCGCGTAAGACTGAGCGTAGAGGAGCGACCTCTTTATATAGCCGCAGCGGAGGAGGCGAGCAGGCTGCGAAAGAGTAAAGGAGAAGAAACTGCCGCCATTAAGCGGAAGAAACGGCCGCACTTAAGCGCCAGAAACTGCCGCATTTAAGCGACGGAAACTGTCGCACTTAAGCCAGCGTTTCAGTTTGTCTCCATATAATTGCAGCGACTGTTCGTTTTTCCTACGTGGCAAAAAGATAGAGAAGCTCTCGGCTTGAGGCATTCCCGCAACCCGCGGCGCGGCGCGTCGTGACGAGGCGAGGCGTGGCGTGGCGAGGCGAGGCGGGCGGCGGAGGAGGAGGAGGAGCGCGCGTGTACGTGTCTCCTCTTCTCACACTCTTACTAGTGGAGGGAAAGATTGGGTATTTAAGTTGGTCCAACTCTCTCTCAACTAGCAATGTGGGACTAAACTTCCCACCTCTTGCCATGCATGAATGGGCCACATGGGCCTCTAGGATTTATAATATAGTGACATTTAATTTATTGGGCTGGGCCAATATACAATATATGTCACACATATCTAACAATCCCCCACCAGATCCGAGAGGCACATGAAGTTTGCCTTTGGTTCCAAAACATTGTTTATATACCGGTACAACAGTGGAGACTGTTAAGTTGAACTTCCACCTAGAACTCTATGCTTCACTAGCTCACAACTTGTACAGTGGACTATGCCTTGAACTGCAAGTTTGCTGTAAATCTAGCTTCACACAAAGCCTTGACCAATACTAGGCTGCCGTGGGACTTCCCCGCGGTTGGAGCTTATGCGTCATACTCCGTGGCCTTTCATGAGTTTTGAAAGAGTACCCAACTCTTATCGACTGCGACGTTTTAACAGTCTAACTCATATAGGTGTGTTCTTCAGAAGATGTTCTGCAGGACAACATCTTTGCTTATAATAAGCCACTTAGAACACATTAAGGTAAAACCAACCTGCCATGCAGAATAGAAGAATATTGCATCTTATGGAGTGGTATTTAATAGAGGTAGGGATATTCTTCTCTCAGCTGAGCAACAACTTGTCTCCCAATTCTACTTCACGGGATCTCCGATCACATAGAGTGGGTTGCCATTGTGAACAGCTCAAATTGTGGGTCTCATACCCATCTCCCTCGATGCATTATCTATCACATTACGTGATAGACCCTTTGTGAAAGGATCTGCCAAATTCTTAGATGTTTGGATATAATCCAAAGCAATAACTCCGGAGTTTCTCATTTTTCGGACAGATTTCAATCTCCTTTTCACATGTCTTGATGACTTCATATTTTCCTTAGAGCTGTTCACTTTAATAATCACAGTTTGATTATCACAGTTCATGAGGATAGCGGGTATTGGTTTTTCAACCACAGGTAAGTCCATCAAGAGTTCACGAAGCCACTCTGCTTCAACAGTGGCAGTGTCTAATGCTGCGAGTTCTGCTTCCATTGTTGACCTCGTTAAGATGGTCTGCTTGCAAGACTTCCAGGAAACAGCGCCACCACCAAGTGTAAACACATATCCACTTGTGGCCTTAATCTCATCAGCATCAGATATCCAATTCGAATCACTATAACCCTCCAGTACCCTTGGATACCCGGTATAGTGAATACCATAGCTCGCAGTGCCTTTTAGATAGCGCATAACTCTCTCAAGAGCATGCCAATGATCATCTCCAGGATTTGAAACAAATCGACTGAGTTTGCTTACAGCAAACGCGATGTCAGGCCTCGTGGCGCTAGCTAAATACATAAGCGAGCCAATAATTTGAGAGTATCTCAATTGGTCTCTAGCGATCCTCTGATTCTTTCGAAGAAGAACACTAGCATCATATGGAGTTGGTGAAGGATTGCAGTCACTATACCCAAAACGACTCAATACCTTCTCCACATAGTGGGATTGAAGCAGGGTAATCCCACCATCGTCATTTCTCAACAGCTTGATGTTCAAGATAACATCAGCTACTCCTAGATCTTTCATCTCGAACGAGCGAGATAAAAAGTCCTTGACTTCCTTGATCACATTGAGGTTGGTCCCGAAAATCAGTATGTCATCAACATACAGACAGAGAATAACTCCCTCGCCCCCACCATAGCGATAGTACACACATTTGTCTGCTTCGTTTACAGCAAAGCCTGCAGCGGTTAAAGTTCTTTCAAACTTTTCATGCCACTGCTTAGGAGCTTGTTTGAGGCCGTATAAAGACTTCAACAACTTACACACTTTTCCTTCTTGACCACTTACTACAAAACCATCTGGCTGATCCATGTAAATTTCCTCTTCCAAATCTCCATTAAGGAAAGCCGTCTTAACGTCCATTTGATGAACGAGAAGACCATGTGAGGCAGCCAATGAAAGTAGTACTCGAATGGTGGTCAATCTGGCTACTGGTGAGTAAGTATCAAAGAAATCTTCACCTTCTTTCTGGGTATAACCCTTGGCCACAAGCCGTGCTTTGTACTTTTCAATAGTACCATCAGGCCGAAGCTTCTTCTTAAACACCCACTTACATCCTACGGGTTTGCACCCATAAGGACGATCAGTGACCTCCCAAGTTCCATTAGCTAAGATGGAATCCATCTCACTACGGACAGCTTCCTTCCAGTAGTCAGCATCTGGTGATGCATAGGCTTCTGAAATGGAGGTGGGTGTGTCATCCACTAGGTACACAACGAAATCATCACCAAAGGACTTTGCAGTCCTCTGTCTCTTGCTCCTTCTCGGAGTTTCATTGTCATCCTCCTGTGGATTTTCAGAGTGTTCCATCACAATGGTAGGTTCAGAAATTTCAACTAATTCCTGGACAGATGAACTAGGCATCTCCTGATTTGATGAGCTAGGCTTATCCTTCATTGGAAAGATATCCTCAAAGAAAGTCGCATCGTTCGACTCCATGATTGTACCAACATTCATGTCAGGTACTTCAGATTTTACAATCAAGAATCTATAGCCAATGCTGTGGAAAGCATATCCAAGGAAAACACAATCAACGGTTTTTGGTCCAAGCTTGCGCTTCTTGGGAATTGGCACATGAACCTTTGCCAAACATCCCCAAGTGCGTAAGTAAGAGAGTTTTAACCTTTTATTCTCCCATTCCTCGAATGGAGTAACTTCTTTCTCCTTTGTGGGAACTCGGTTTAGGACATGACACGCTGTCAAAATCGCCTCCCCCCACCATGCCTTGGAGAGACCCGATATGTCTAACATGGCGTTAACCAAATCAGTTAGAGTACGGTTCTTCCTTTCGGCCACACCATTTGACTGGGGTGAGTAGGGAGGCGTCCTCTCATGAATTATACCATGTTCCGCACAAAAAGAGTCAAACTCGTTAGAAAAATACTCTCCACCGCGATCAGACCTAAGCCGCTTGATCTTTCGATCAAGTTGATTTTCAGCTTCGGCTTTATAGATTTTGAAGAAACTCAATGCCTCATCTTTTGTTTTCAGAAGATACACATGACAATATCGAGTGGAGTCATCAATCAACGTCATGAAATATTTCTTTCCACCTTTTGTCAGGATACCATTCATCTCACAAAGATCTGAATGTATAAGCTCTAGAGGTGTCAAAGCTCGTGGCTCCGCAGTCTTATGGGGTTTACGAGTTTGTTTTGCTTGCACACAAGCTTGACACTTTGACCCCTTGACCGTAGTGAATTTGGGGATTAGATTTATTTTGGAAAGCCGCGTCATACAACCAGAACTAATGTGACAAAGTCGTGAATGCCAAATATTTGATTCAGTATCATTGTAAACATGATGCACAACTTTATTACATAATTCTGTCAAAGATAGGCGGAACAAGCCTCCGCATTCATAACCTTTACCAACAAAAGTTCCAAACTTGGACACTACACATTTATTGGACTCAAAAACAATCTTGTAACCATCTCTACACAGAAGAGAGCCGCTAACAAGATTCTTGTTTATTGAGGGCACATGATGCACGTTCTTCAGCCGCACGGTCTTTCCCGAAGTGAACTTCAGATCGACCGTACCAACACCATGAACAGAAGCATGTGACCCGTTTCCCATCAGCACGGGGGAAGTCCCTGAGACCTGATAAGAAGAAAACATGGAAATATCAGTACAAATGTGTACATTGGCACCAGTGTCAATCCACCAATCAGGAGAATGACAAACTGAAAGGACAGTAGGGAATATACCGTACCCTGCATCCTTCATCTCAATGTCACCAATGACAACATTGGCGGTCTTGCCGCCCTTCCCATGCTGGCGCTTGTCAAAACGGTGTGGGCAGCTAGGAGCCCAATGTTCAGGATCACCGCATACATGACATTCGCCTTTCTTCTTCTCAGGCTTCTTCTTGAAGTTGGTAGAGTGAGATGGCTTGTTCTTCCCATCAAACTTTCCCGGAGCATTCTTCTTATTCTTGAACTTGTGGGGCTGAAAGTTCCTCTTCTGTACCAAGTTGGCACTGGAACCTCCCTCAGTAGCCCGAGCACGTGTGTCTTTTGCTCTCGCCTTCTCTTCCACATCAAGAGTCCCAATAAGGTTTGAGACTGAGAACTCTTGTCTCTTGTGTTTCAGGGAGGTAGCAAAGTTTCTCCAAGAAGGAGGAAGTTTGGCAATAATGCCTCCGGACACAAACTTGTCCGGTAACACACAAGCGAAGTGCTCAAGTTCTCTGGCAAGTGACTGTATCTCATGAGCCTGCTCAACTACGGAGCGGTCATCAGTCATCTTGTAGTCATAGAATTGCTCCATGACATACAATTCGGAACCAGCGTCCGAGACCCCAAACTTGGCCTCGAGCGCGTCCCACATTTCCTTGCCAGTATCAAGTGATGCATACGGGTCAGCAATGTTCTCACCGAGAACACTCAAGAGAGCCAGCTTAAAGAGGGTATCCCTCTTCTCAAAATCTTCCTCCTGGATAGGAGTCAGATCACCCTCTGGTTTGCCAAGGGTGGCGCCATAGCAGCTCATGGTTTGAAACCAGAGGATTGCTCTCCTGCGCCACCTCTTATAGTGCAAACCCTCAAAGGGAGGCGGCTTCATAGACGCAGCAAAACCAGCAGTGTTGAATTGCCTAAAATAAGGTTTTTGGATTGATGAAAATATGAGCAATTTAACACAAAATAAAACTAGTGGAAATAGTAGATCAAGCACTACTAACAGTATCGGAATTAAGCTAGTCATGGCATGTAACAAATTGTAGGAGAAGACCATAGCAAAAGTAGATGAAAGCATCACTAATGACAGTATGATCCTAAACATGAAGATCACCTCTAAACATGCAGCAGCAGACATATTCGATCCCACTATTCCAACTAGAAAAAGCAGCAGTAGGCATAAAAGAGATGATATGAAAACATACGGTGCGGGTGCTGGAGGAGCAGGCCCGTTGTTGCCGTGACCGTCGCTGTCCATGTCGAAGATGTCGTTGACGTCCGGGAAGAAGTCGTCGTTGGGGAAGTAGTCGTCGGCGTCCGTGATGAAAGCCAGTAGTCGCGCAGAGCGCTCCCCAAAAACCTTATCGCCCTTCTCCCGTACAGGACTCGAAGTGGCGCGGTTCCGGAGGCCTACTGTCCCGACAGGCGGTGCACGCCGCAAGCCGGGATGGGGAAGATCTTGGCAGCGCAGTGCTCTGGAACTTGCAGGCAGAAGGTAGTGCTCTGGTGTGTGTCGCGTAAGACTGAGCGTAGAGGAGCGACCTCTTTATATAGCCGCAGCGGAGGAGGCGAGCAGGCTGCGAAAGAGTAAAGGAGAAGAAACTGCCGCCATTAAGCGGAAGAAACGGCCGCACTTAAGCGCCAGAAACTGCCGCATTTAAGCGACGGAAACTGTCGCACTTAAGCCAGCGTTTCAGTTTGTCTCCATATAATTGCAGCGACTGTTCGTTTTTCCTACGTGGCAAAAAGATAGAGAAGCTCTCGGCTCGAGGCATTCCCGCAACCCGCGGCGCGGCGCGGCGCGTCGTGACGAGGAGGAGGAGCGCGCGTGTACGTGTCTCCTCTTCTCACACTCTTACTAGTGGAGGGAAAGATTGGGTATTTAAGTTGGTCCAACTCTCTCTCAACTAGCAATGTGGGACTAAACTTCCCACCTCTTGCCATGCATGAATGGGCCACATGGACCTCTAGGATTTATAATATAGTGACATTTAATTTATTGGGCTGGGCCAATATACAATATATGTCACACATATCTAACAAACATGTCTAGATAATGCGATTCAGGAAAATGTCTGAATATTTTTCAGATCAGAAAAAAAGTCTACATCTCATTTCACAAAAATAGATTAAACATTTTACTCTATGATTTACAAACAAAGAGGCCTAGCTTGTGAGTCGTACAAATCTTGGTAACCGTGACGAAAACGAAAAATAGAGCTGTGGTAGGGCTCACGAGTGAAGCGTCCAGGTACGTGGCCGAGGGCGAACAGCCACGCGGCCACGGCAGGTCACACGAGGAGGAGCTAAAATAGGAATCCTGGTCTCGCGAGAAGCAGCCACCCACACCACAGCCGAGAAGAAGCGGCGGCGAGGCGAGGGCGATAAAATCCCGGCCTCTCTCTCTCTCTCGGTTTCGATTCCCATCCTCCTCTCTCCAACTCCAACTCTCTTCTCTCGCGCTTCTTCGAGAAGAAGAGCAAACTCTGGTACGGCCTCCTTCCCCGCCCACGCGAATCTCTTGTTTCTTTTCTTTCGCCCTGCATTGCCGGGTTCCGGCTCTTGGCGGCGCGTCCGTCGGCTTTGGGGGGATTTTACTCTCGATTTAACCTGTCGGGGTTCGATTCTTTTAAGGTTGTTTTGATTTCTTTTGAGGGTTTATTGTTCTAGGCGAAAAGGCTGGTTGCCGTTAGAGGCTGCTAGGAAGATTGGATTCGCTAGAGACTGGATGCAAATTTGAGGGCTCGGCTTTTGCCCGTCCTTCATCACCGAGTGTTGATCTCTCGAGGGTTCCATATGAACGCGATTGTTGGATTCGGTGCCAGTAGGTTAGATCCGTAACGTGTTTTACTGGACACAAGAACTAATACTGTCAGTCTGTCACCAAGAACGCGATTGTTGGAAGGGGATAGATAAACCGAGAGATATAAAGCGAAAACACGGATATACCATCGATTGTGTTCGTGTCGTCTGCCTGTTTTAGTAGCTGGTTCATGTGGGACTTGTGTAAGGTGTCAAGTGGGATCCCACCATTGTCCCACTTCTAATTCATTTGTGCATATTTAGTTCAAATTTTGCTCCAAAATTTTATACTCCCTTGGTCCACAAATAATACATCTCTTTTTTGACAAACTTGAGACACTTATTTGTGGACGGAGGGAGTACTAGAAGTCGCCAAATAAATTAGAAGTGGGATATTGGTGGGATCCCACTTGCATCTCTAGACTTGTGACAAAAGAATGTTGTCGGCCACTTGCATGGTAACTTATTATCTTATCGATTTCAGAATTCTGTACAACTTTGTTGTACAAATTTTGATTCAGTTTTGTCAGTAATCTTGCGTACTTTCACCAAACAATCTGCATCTCTCTTCTCAGCGATGTTTCCTGACATTCTGTTTGCTTTCTTCCGAGTATTATTTTCATACAGTTCTTTTGAGTATATTCTTTGTTCATTCTGTATCCTGAACAAATATTCACATGTGTCAATATTGGCAACACAGCCTTTTCACACTGTTCATGTTCTAAGTAATTTGATCACCAGGAGTGGAGCACACAGACGCACATACACAAATGGGCATCTTCAGTGGAACGCGGCCTCCGACCTGCCCCTCGGCTCGGCATTGTGCGCAGTGGGCTCAAACCTACTTGAAGTACTGCCTGTGCAGCAGCAAGGATGGTGTTGCCCTTGGTCTTGGTCTGGCTAGTGTCCTCAGCTGGGGTGTTGCCGAGGTGCCACAGATCATGACAAATTACAAACAGAAGTCAACAGAAGGGCTTTCCATTGCTTTTCTAATGACTTGGGTAGTTGGGTATGTTGTCTCATACTTCCCACCTTCCTCTTAAATTCATGTATATCTGCACTATGCTCTATCTAATGTTCTTGTTTTTTCCGTAATCATGCAGGGATTTATTTAACATGGTTGGCTGCTTCCTGGAACCTGCTACTGTAAGATTCATCAACTATTCCGCTCTTTCCAGAATCCAGATCGTAATTGTACACAACATTTTTTCGGAGGCACTTGAACCAGTTACTCAATTAGTCATGTTCATATCCTAGGAAACTAGTAGTTTTCTTTCTGATTTAGTGAATTATTGAACTGCGGTTTTATCTGGACTATGTGAGGACGTGTTATCCATGACCTGGAAAAGCAACTTAATCATTTCTGCCAACCAGCACTCTCCTGTGAACCAGCAAGAGCTAGTATAATTATGTTGGATGCTCAACAAAATTATCTGCAGGCAGAGAATACTTGAGCATGGACGTTAATATCTATTATTTCTGAACATAGGGTTTTGATAACTGTGAGTTTCAGATATACCTTGATAAGTTATGTAATGATTTACATATGCTGCAGATAAATCTGATTATGCTTACCAATGTATTACTCTCTTACATTTTTTATACAACTTCATGGTCAATTGTGACATAGGACGTACATGCGGGACTAAATAAGCATCTTGTATTCTAAATACTTCAAATCTAATATTTTCTGTTCCGTTTCTAATGCAGTTGCCCACACAGTTTTACATGGCATTGGTAAGAACATAATTTTTGGACTTCTGTTGTTTCAATCATGTTCTGTAGTTTCTGTCATCTGAAAAACTGAAACTTTGCAATGCAGCTATATACGATCACAACAGTGGTTCTCACTGGACAAACGATATACTATAGCCACATCTACCATCTTAAAGTTAAGAAAACTGGGGCAAGTGTCAAGGTGATTGCTTGAAAACATTGGTGACTGTCATCTTGTTATGCATGAACCTTTTGCATGAATATAGCTATGTGAACACTTGTAAGCAACACTGTATATGAACAATACTTGTTCCAGATTCATGAACTTATGAAGTATATTGCTCTTTTCTTTGCATAGTAACTAGTGTTCTTCATACAATGTGAATACTTGTAAGCAAAAACCATATACAAATAATACTTATTGTTCCAGATTCACGAACTTATGAAGTATATTGCTTTCTTCTTTGCTAAGTAGTTTAGTGTTCTTCATACAATTGGAACGGTGTTCTGATACTATCGGTGATAAGTCATGGTGTATCCACTAGCTAACTTAACTTAGGATCTTCCTAGACTATTCTCTCACTTCTGTTGGGACAATAATTTACATTTTCAGCCTCAGAAGCATCAGCGTGGCGAGGCTTCATTGCGTGAAAAACTTTTGGGGCAAAGGAATGAGGCATCTAAAAACAATATCCAGCCAGGTGTGACTATTCCTGTTCCAAGCTCCCCAATCCAGGTGAACGCAGAAGTATTCTGGCAACGTCATGGTACAATCAGCCCCAGCTCAGACTACTACTATGTGTAATGTTCTTGAGCTTGTTAATGTTTCATTCTTTAAAGTCAATTATTGCCCTTCGTTTGGATAAAGCATTGATTATTGTTAATTTGCTTTATTGAAATGGATTCTGGTTGTTGCAGTTTTACTCTTACGAGCCGAAAGAACACTGTTGCAACCAGAAAGAAGTTCAGGAGAATCTAACCCGACGTCTCATTTTACAGGTCGGCAAGATCTCTATCAAGGAGCCCAGTGCCTATTGCAGGTACATGGTTGGGAAATAATCGCCAGACAACAAGAGCTTCTCCACAAATGAATGACCAGGGTGAATCTGGTGAGTTCGCTCCAGCACAGTCTGCACCAGCTGCTATGACAAAAAATTCCCTGGCAGTGGTACGTTACTTCAATACTGGTCGATACTATGTACACTGCAATTGAGTCTACAAAAACATTTATTGATTTAATTCAGGTGCCATGGATTTCTGTTCTCTTGGGTATGTGTGTCTTGCATATTTTGGTTGGATCCGCACACAGGGACACTCCCAAAGAAATTATCATACCTATCGGAAGAAAATTATTACTTTTAGCGGTAAGCCGTAGTTTCTGAGTCTCAAACCTTCACCACAGTATCTGGTTACTGGGCAATTTGCGTGAACATGAATAAATTATGTTCTCTTTTTGGATAATGATCTGATTAATTTCTTCTTGCGCAATAGGATGATCATGCAGACGTTGGAAGTGGAATTGGAAGTTTTCTTGGTTGGGCGATGGCAGTAATCTATATGGGCGGGCGACTACCCCAGATTTACTTAAATGTAAGACTGATTTTTTTTTGCATTACTGGAATTATTTTGAAGATAATTAGTTTTAGTGCTGAGTATGGTACACATATCATTTAACGGGATTAGTTGTGATTTTGAGAAGCTAGAAAATGTATTTGGTATTTGTAAGTGGTTTGGCAGAAAAAACAACATCCATACCATATCCACCACTGTCCTACTATACTTTTAGTTACCGGCTTATTGCTGTTCCTACTCTACTTGTTTGTGCTGCAAATGCTTGTATGTTAAGGCTATTCTGGTTAACCTTGAGAAATTCGTTACAGCAGTATAGTGCAATGCGTCATGTTTTTGGTACATTCTAACATCTGTCTATTACTACTATGCAGATGCAAAGAGGCCACGCCGAGGCAAGTTATCTCTATCTTACATCAATAATTATTCTCCAATCTTATTTTGCCACTGAGTCATTTTGAAAGTTTTGTCACCTTTTTCTGCATTATCGAGAAAATAGATGAATGGGCAATTCGGCCTTAAGAGAAATCAGTAACCCACAACACCTCACATGTCAATCTGTCATAAAAGCATTTACATACGATACACATGGATAGAGTTAGTAGGAAAATGACCCGTAGTTCTTGATTCCATAGTTGTTATTTGTTAATTCCTTATGTTACTTAGGCCTCGCTTGGAATGTTGTTACAGTTTACGCCGCAGAAAGTTTTCCTGCCACCCTGCCTAACCGATCCGTATATTTAGCGGGACCTGGTTAGGTCCTTAATTTTAGCTGGCCAGTTTGGGTTAAGAACTTAAAATACGGCATTCCAAGTGGGGCCTTAGGAGAAAGGGTTGTGTTGGTGTCTGGTGTTTAAGTTTAGGCCTCCTCCTGTTAATATATATATATATGGTCTTTCCACCGTACTGCGTTGCCTTATTTGGGCTAAATGCCCCATATCCGATTTTTCTAACCGGAGAGTCATTCTATACCAATTTTTCATGAAACAGAAGCATTTTAAAGCACCCTATTCTGTTTTTGACAGGGGGCATACTATTGTCAAATTTTCACTGTACAAAAGCATTTTTATGTAAGATACCAATGGTTGTAGGTTTTATTCACATGTTTGTTATATTGCATTGACTTCCTGGATCATCGTTATTTTGGATCATTACAGTATGCTGGCTAACTTATTTGACCTGTACCTTTTTTCAGGGGCTCAATCCGCTTATGTTTACCTTCGCTTTAGTGGGGAATACGACATATGTAGGGAGGTAACCATTAACAGAACTTTATCTGTTTCATAGTATCGCAGCTACTTTCGATGCATTTTTCAGTATATTGTTTAGAAAAAAATTGTCTTCCGTGCTTTTAAGTTTCTTAGTGTAGATATGTAGCCTCGAAACTTATATGGACTTTCTCGGACTGCAATACAAACTTGTGCTGGCGTGTTCAATGCAAAGCAAGGGCATTCTATGTCACTTCCTTTTAAGATTCCATAACTAAGATACTGAGGACATCATTTTATATTCCTTTTTAAATCTTGAAACTAGCTTTACTTGGCTGCTTTTTACGTTCTCATATCCCTTCTTTCCCAATGCAGTATACTTGTGAGTAGTTTGGACTGGGCAAAACTTAGACCAAATCTCCCATGGCTTGTGGATGCTGGAGGATGTGTTCTGCTTGATTCTTTCGTATCCTTGAGGATCATTGGATCCTAGTTTTAATCATATTCTTCTTTACAACTAAAAATACTGCGTTTTGTGAGTTCCTTTGGTCTAGGGAGAGGTTTCAACTGATTATGTTTTCAGATGCCCTGTTTTAGGTTAATCTTTTCAGATGCCTTTCTAGCCACATCTCGAATAAGGTTATTGTCTACTTGAGAATGCTATGTCTTACGATCATATGTTACTTCACCAGAAATAGACCCTTATTTAAGCTGACTGCTCATACTTTAAGAGTACCATAAAACCATATCACAGTTCATAGTAGTTTCGGATCAGTTATAACACTAGAAGCATTCTTAACCATCTTCTCTAGATTATTCTTCAGTTCCTTTATTTCCATTATCGGAAACAAAGCGAGCACAGGAAACAAAGAGAGCACGATGAAGTTGACAATTTGGATAAAGCATAATGGATAGTAGCAGTGTTTCAAATTTTCTTCTTGAATGAAAAGGTTTGTTTTTCTGCTCTCGTCATGTCTTTGTCCGTTATGTTCGAATGGTTATCCATCATCTTGCTGTCCTTGTTTTATGTGGTAAGAATAAAAGAAACGCCAAACGCCCCAAACTAATGATATCCTACAAGCTCAGTTCTGGCCACCTTAGCGGGATTCTTATAAGAAAAGGGGATGGCGAGGTTGAACTGAGTTCTTGTTTTAAAGATGCGCTGATATAGGTTCCCTTTTATCTTGTATAAGCAGGAGATAAAACATTGCCTGCGACTGTTTCTGCATTTTCGGACCTGAAGCCACCTCCAGTGTGGGTTGTGCTTTCCCGTCTGGGATTGCCCTGCTTGGAAGTCTGTCTTGCGGAAGAGCCACACCCTGTACGGAACTGCAGATTCACAGTTCACAAGCTTGGTTGGCGATGAATGTGCATCATGGCCGGATGATTAAAGGCTCGTCGCTGGTAGAATACCAGTAGGTGTTGCCTTCTTGCGTCACACTATATCTGTATATCATATGGTGTTTTGTGTTTGGTTTTTTGTGGTATCTCTATTTTTGAAGTGAGCGTGCACAATCTGGTCATCATCGGCAGAGACTATGGTTTGAATATCTACATATGTGATAGTCTTCTTGAGTTGAGATACCAGTAGCTATATCTACTTTTGAAGTGAGCATGCACAATCTGGTCGTCATCGGCAGCGGCTATGGTTTGAGTATCTACAGATGTGATAGTCTTCTTGAGTTGAGATACCAGGCAGTCGGTGGATTTCGTTTTCTCTTCTGTGGTTTTTGTTTGCCTCTTGCTGCTGCAGTGGCTATAAAAGAGAAGTCGCTCCTCTCTCCTCTCCCTTAAACATATTGTAACGTAGGCACAACTCACGTGTCTACCTCTTGGTTCTTGAGCACTATGTCGTAGATTCATTGCGTTCGGAATCTTGTCTTTCTAAGAGTGACATGACGCGATTACTGGTTTCTTTTTCAACACATATGCTGACGACTGCTTTTCCGACATCAACGACCTTATCGACAAACCTGTCTTCATCAGCTAACGCGAACGGGTCTTCTGCTGCCCGCTGCCCTGTATGTGATTTTATTTTACCTGATCATGTTTTGGTCTAGTAATATGTGAAGAACTGCTTTTCCGACATCAACGACCTTATCGGCAAACTTGTCTTCATCAGCTAACGCGAACGGGTCTTCTGCTGCCTGCTGCCCTGTATGTGATTTTATTTTACCTGATCATGTTTCGGTCTAGTAATATGTGAAGAATTGCTTTGTGCGCACTTTCTGTTAGATTTCATGACTAGGTAATTATTATTTCTCTAGTTGTTTTATTTATTGTTTTTATGGATTAAATCATGTAAACAATTGCTCATATATTTAACAATTCAAAAACCTTATTTTAGGCAGTTTTTTATTTGGCTTTGCTGCTTCACTTAGCCTTCCTCGCTTTGAGGGTGTGCTCTACAAGAGATGATGTGTAAGAGCTACTCTCCGGTTTCAATCCATGAAGTGCTTTGGTGCTGCCGAAGGCAAGCCTGTAGGAGAGCTTACTCTCGAAGCGGAGAAAGCTTCTCAGGAAGCCGATACCCATCAGAGGGATGTCTTTCTCAGCATTCCCGGTGACAAGATTATTGACCGTATTTATATTTGGTATCACTGCGGCAAGGGCATGTGGGATGCACTCTAAGTCAAATTTGGGGTCGCAGTGAACTATCACGAAGTAATTCTATAATTACGAGATGATTGGTGAGCGCTCCATTGTTGAGCAACTCGTGAGATACATCAGTTGCTAAGGAACTTGAGCAGTTTTCGTGTGTGTTATCAGACAAGTTGCCAAACAACCTCTCTCATGGAGGAATTTTGCTAACCCTCTAAAACACAAGAGATAAGTGTTTTCTGTTATGGGGTCGGGGCATCATTGTCAAAAGAGAAACATGACATGATTCCTTCTTCCTACAATCTTGTTAGCGGGTCTCATCGAGATGGCTATAAGATAGTTTTCGAGTCCAATAAATTTGTTGTGTCCAAGTTTTGATCTTCCGTTGTTGAATGTTATGAGTGCGGAGCCTTATTCCACCTATCACCGTCACATGTTTGTAATAAAGTTGCAAATTGTCAGGTTATGACTCTTAGGAATCGGGGGTAGTCACTTCCTGAAGTGTAGTTCGAAAGGGGATTGAACGCGGAGGTCTAAACCCTCAAGTGGCTCCGCGACGTTGCTCGCCGGACCCGAAGAAGACGCACACTCGACCAAGGAAGACACCGTCCTTTACCTAGGTTCACGGCCCTCGTGAGGAGGTAAGACCGCTACTCCTGCCTGTCTGTATTATATGTGGAAGGTTACAATACAATTGAGCTTGCCGGAAGCCCCCTTGAGGCAGTTCTTGTCTGGGGAGGGAAGCGATGATCTTCTTCCTCCTCCAGCCAGAGGCTAACCTAACCAGTGTTGCTAGGGTTTTACAAGGGTGTTTTGCACGCAAAGGGCCGACCCTTGCTACGATGGACGTCTACTCTCTTTTATAGACGCCTCGGGCCTTCTCCTTCGGCTTGGCCTTCAAGGTGGCTCCCACATGCCAGTGGTAGGGCGGAGCACGAGTCCACCGTGCTCCCTTCGTCCATGGACTCGGTCCATTGTTGATAAAGGTGACGCCGTGGCCGACAGGCGGCCGACCGTGTGGTACTGTCAGCAGAGCGGGCAGTCTCTGAGGTGGAGCCCGCGATGACGATCTCCGTTGGAGGGTTGCGCCGTCCACCTGCTTTATCGTCAGAGTAGAAGGTCCTCACAGCTGTGCAGCAGGCGGAGCAGCTTTGTTGACCACTTTATCGCCAGGGACAGCGACGGGGGTGTGCGCGCCACTGCACGAGCGTGGCAGAGGTCACGTGCGCTCTGCCGTGCTTCCTTGGCCGCCACGTTTCCCTTCAGGCCTGAGGGGTGATTCCTGTTGGACTCCCCTCAGGCAGGTTGGCTCCTCGGGGGGGGGGGGGGGGGATCCCCTCAGGCGAGGGGTCCCTTGAGGCCCTCGTTTCCTCTTCAGTCCCTCGAGGGGAATTGCCTCTCGAGGGTCCCGCCAGGCGGTGACGCCTGGTCCTTAGTCGTTTCGTCTGACTGGCCCGCGTGCGGGGCCTAGGGGGAACGGGCTCTTGATACCCCAGTTCCCGCTGGACCGACAGTAGCCCCCGGGCCCATGATGGGCACGACTGAGCCCATGGGCTTAGGCGAAGCGTCGTGGGCCCTTAATGCCCAGCCGACCCGAGCCACGCGGCACTTGGACGATTAACGGCCTCGCACGATCTGGGGCGTGAGTCGTGGGGGGTCCCACCACGCCCCGGTAACTGCTCCTGGAGGGGACATAAAGGCCGAGCGCAGCGGCAGGGAGCCGTTACCATTTCCAATTCTTCGCAGAAAATTCCGCTCTACAGAGCTCTCCGCCTCCGCTCTCTTCTGCGAGTTTCTGTTCTCCAACTCCTTCCAACCTTCGCGCTCGTGACAATGAGTCCTCTCAAGAGCAAGGGCAAGGCCGACGCGGGGTCTTCCTCCCAGGCGGAAGCCACGGAGACCGTGATAGGCGCGGCGCTGCTCGGCGTGCGCGTCAACGAGAAGGTGCTCTCCAAGGTCCGATACCACGTGGCGGACCGGACGAACGAGCACGGCGCCACCGCCCTGAAGCCTGCGGCGCACGGGAAGCGCCCGCGGGGGTTTTTCCAGGTCTTCCAGCACTGCCTGGCCGCGGGACTGGTGCCGCCCTTCTCGCCATTTCTGGAGGCAGTGCTGACGTTCTACCAGGTGCAACTCCGTCCTCATCCTCGCTGTCTTCGCCTACCTCTGCGAGGCGTACCTAGGCCTGAAACCCACGGTGGGGCTGTTCCGGTGCTTCTACGCGCTCCGGAATACGCGAAGAACGAGCGCTCCGGGTGCGTCTCATTCCGCATCGTCGACGGCATGGGGGGCGTCTACATTCCCATGTCCTGGAGCGAAGGCAAGGCCATCACGTCCGTGACGAAGAAAGTCTTCCTTCGCGAGGAGGGCCTCACAGGGCAAATGGTCGTGGCGGACTTCGTGACTCGCCGCATCGCACCCCTCCAAGCTCACTCGGTCCCCATGTGGATGTACTCAGGGCCGAACGAAAAGATGCGGCTTCACGTCGAGGACAACGACAAGGACGTCGTCGACAACATCCTCTTCGCGCTCTTCGCAATCCCTCTGTGCTTCCCGTGGATGAGCTCCGCGCGGCGCTCCGCCCCCTTCACCAGTACAATCTGACGGAGCGCATGGCCCTCCTGGAAGGGATGCCTCCGTTCACCCCGACAGGCCCGGCGGACTCCGATGTGCCGATGCCGGCCCCGCGGGAAGCGGAGGGGGCCGATTCTCCCTCGGCTTCAGGAGCTGGCCTAGGTGAGGAGGAAGCCACAGCTGGGGAGGTTTCTTCTTCTAGAGCTGGGCCTTTTACAGACGAGATTTGCGATATCTCGTCAGGCGACGAAGACGCCTTCGTGGTGGCGCACTCGCGCCCCGTGGAGGAGGAAGCCGAGGAAGGGGAGGCCTCGGGCGGGGAGGCCTCTCCAGGAAGGTGCGGGCCTCGCACCAAGGCCGCCGTGGATCACACAGGGGCGATGCCGTCTGACGTCCCTTCCAAGAGGAAAGGGGGAGGCGCCCCCCGCGAGGCCTACACCCAAGCCCTTCCCCTCATGGCGCTCGCCAGGCCTGGCGTGGGTCGATGCTGGCGCTCCCCCTCCAGGGTAAGTTTATATGACGTTGGGTCGTTTGCCCTCTTGGCTTCTTTTTCCACCTCATCCTTTGTTGAAGTCTTTTCTTGGGCTCTTGCCAGCGGTCCTGCACCTGCAAAGCGCCGCCGACTCCGTAAGGCGTCCGAGGTGAAGAGCGCCACGGCAGGGGCCGTGGCTGACGAGGCTGCGAGGCCTGTGGAGGCAGCCCTAGCGGTCCCCCTTGAGGAGGCTCCTCAGGTGGAGGTGACTGCGCCCCTCGCGGGGGCGGCTGGTCCTCATGTGAAGGAGGACGCCGTAGGCCCGGATGCACCTGCAGCGCCCCGCGAGCCTCTGGCGGTGGAGGACTCGGAGGCGAGAACTTCTGCGCCACCTCGCGCTGCTACTCCACCTCGTGCGGCTACGCCTCCGCGCGAGGCCACTCCGCCACGCGAGCCGACGCCGCCGCACGCGTCGACGCCTCCGGGTGTGCCTGCTGCGTCGCCTGCGCCCACCGCTTTTGCGCAGCCCGCGACGGAGACCTGCGAGGCACCGGCCGGCGCGGGCGCGTCTGCCGGGGACGGTTCTTCCTCTCCTCCCCGCCAGGCTGGAGGCGAGGAGCGCCTCGCGGCTGCAGGGCCTGAAGGGGGCGCGGGCACGGGCTCAGGCGGGGCTCAAGCTAGCCCCCGAGTTCTCCCCGAGGCCAGACCCGCGGGACTCGACGCCGAGGCCGGGCCTTCTATGAGCCAAGACCTGGTGCTCCGCGGCTGGGACTGGAGCGCGGGGCGTCGCGAGGCCGCCTTTGGCCTCGTGAGGGAGTCCCTAGAGGGCTTGGAGGCGCACCTCGCCCTTGGGGATATATGGCTCGTTCGGCAGCAGGAGGAGCTGGCGAAGTCGTGGGCGTCCTTCCACGCGGCGGTCGAGGCGCGCCGGCTGGAAGATTTGGCGCTGCAGGCCGCCCGCGAGGAGGCCATCAGCTTCGCCAAGGAGACCCGTGAGGGGGCCATCCGCGACGCTGCAGAGCTGCTCAACCCCCTTCAGGCGGAACGTGACGCTGCGGCGGAGCTCCTGCGTGAGGTCAGGGCGGAGCGTGAGGCGATGGAGGGCTCGCTGGCGCAGAAGCGCCGCGAGCTGGGCCAGCTGGAGGCCCAGCGGCTCTCCGCCCACCAGGCCGCATCGGCTGCTCTGGAGGAGGACCGCAAGGTCTTCGCCGAGCATGAGCAGCAGCTGGTCCATAAGGAGGAGGATCTGCAGCAGCGCGAGGAGCAGCGCCTCCAGGCGGACAAGGACCTGGTTGCTCAGCGCGAGGCCCTCGAGGAGCGAGAGGGCGAGTTGGCCAAGGCGACCCTGAGGTACGACGAAAACGTCGCTGCCCAGAAGGTGGCTTTCGAGCGCTTCGAGCAGCGCTTCGCCGAGAAGAAGAAAGAGACCGAGGACGCCCTCACGGAGCGTGAGAAGCAGTTCCGTAAGTCCACTTCTCGGAAGTACCGCGACCTGGCCCAGGCGTAGGAGGACCGCTTCAAGGCCAAGCACGCCGCGGACGCTCGGAAGATCGTCGAGCTCGAGAAGGCCAACTCCAAGCTAGAGGCCCGCCTCACTCGCGCTAAGGATGGCCGCCGCTGAGCGGAGGAGGCTCGCACCGAGGCTGTCCACAACCTCAACTCCTTGGCCAAGGACGTGGAGGAGCAGCTGGCCCTGGCGATGCAGCGAGCGGCGGAGGCCTCAGATTCTGCCAATGCGGCTCGGGCGCTCACGAAGCAGCGCGAGCGCATGTTCGAGGCGCTGGTTGCACGTGGCAACGAGTTGGCCTCGCAGCTGGGAGCAGACGCGCCGCACACCGACGTTCGGGGCCGCGGCGATGCTGCCATGTACCTGGTCTACTTCGACCAGCTCTTCGCAGCGCTCGAGGGTCCCATCGCCGAGCTTCGGGAGATGATCGAGGACGAGAGCCGGCAACTCTTGGGGGTGGTGGTGGATCGCATCTTCACCAACCTCAAGCTTCTCACGCCAGACTTCGACCTCGGCTCTGTGACCGAAGCCGCCCAGGGCGAGGACGCGCAGCGGGTCTCAAGCTCCCTCCACGAGCAGGTGGACGCCTTCTGCAACCGCTTCAGGCGCACGGAGGCTGCGCCAGAGGACAGCGAGGAGGAGGCCTGCTCTGCCGAGGCTGAAGAGGGCGCCGCGGAGGAGGTCCAAGGCGGTGCTGCTTCCCATTGAGTCATTCTCTATTGCGCCTGCGAGCGCTTGTATCTGCACCAGCTGTGTGCTTTAGACATCGTAAGACCTTTGATATGTAATATACTTTTAATTGCTGTTTTAATTCAAGCTTGTCTGCCCCTCGTGAGGTCCCTTTGGACTCATCTCCATGTCTATTTGTTCTCTGCGTCGTTAGGTCCCATCTCTTCGTGCCATGACTCCGCCACCTCGGTATGCAGGAGCAATGACTCTGCAAGGCCGGGGGGAGTTTAGGCCTAGGAGAGGTAAGAGCCTTGAGTCGCGATGCTCAAGTGCCCCCCTTAGACGTGCGAGTAGTCCATGAAGCGTAAGGGAAAGCGAAGTCGCTCGAGGGGCAAAGACGCGCGCTAGGGAGAGAAAAACGCTCTTAAAGCGTGGGTGTGAGACTTAGCTTCTCGAGGTTTTCGCCCTGCGAAGGCTTTTCGCCTGGCGGGGTTGCCCACTTGAGGGGTCGCTTCTGGGGAGGCTCTTTGCCTGACGAGGTTTCCCACTTGAGGGGTCGCTCCCGGGGAGGCTTTTCGCCTGGCGAGGTTGCCCACTTGAGGGGTCGCTCACGGATGCCCCTTCAGGCTCGCGGGGGAATTCTTCCCTGCAGGTATTAGAGGGGCGAACCCAAACGCTGAAACACGGTTCAAGGGACTCGTGCGCGCTTATAGGTCCCCTCAGGCGTTCCTTGCGAGGAGAGTAACTACCAAGGTCCTCTGTAGAGATGGCGTGTTTGTGGGATCTTTCCCTCCAGCCAAAGCTCGGACTCTTGGATTTTGCAGTGCTGCTGGTGTGTCATTTGAGGCACTGGCACCGTACTCAGCCCCCGCTCGCAAGGTACGCATGTGGAGAGATATAAGCGCACACTTCAACAATAGTAATGCGTAAATAAAAAACCCCCCAAACACATTTTTAAGCGATGCCGAAGCGCTAAGTTCACTTAGGAACGGGATTGAGTCATTATGCTTGGGATTGCCAAGTTAATGCTCTGACCATGTCGAGGCATGGGGACCACCTGTTGGTGGCAGAGACTCTCAACGGCCTGAGGTGGCTCGTTTTAATTGAGAGCTCGGAGGGTTTTCCCTCGAGTGAAGCCTTTGGGGCTTTGGAGGTTTAAGCCGTTGGCGTTTTAACCTCCAGAGACAAGAATGCTTGGAGGTTGAGCCATAGGCTGCCTTGTCCGCTAGGAGTCTCGACGTGACAATGATCACGTGCGTGGCAATGACCACAGTTGCGTTTGTTCCCTTAGGAGACAAAGCACGAATTTGAGGTTTAAGCCTTTTGGCGTTTTAAGCTCTAGAGACGACAATGCTTGGAGGTTGAGCCGTAGGCTGCCTCTTCCGCTTGTCTTCTCGACGTGACAATGATCACGGGTGTGACAATGACCACGGTTGCATTTGTTCCATTAGGAGACAAAGCTTGCGTTTGAGGTTTAAGCCTTTTGGCGTTTTAACCTCTAGATACGAAAATGCTTGGAGGTTGAGCCGTAGGCTGCCTCGTCCGCTTGACGTCTCGACGTGACAATGATCACAGGCGTGGAAATAATCACTTTTTTAACTTGTTCCTTGTGGATACAAAGGTTTGCAAGGTTTAAGCCTTGAGCTTTTAACCTTGAGGGACAAAAAGGTGCTTGGAGGTTGAGCCGTGGGCTGCCTCTTTCGCTAAATGCCCTGACGTGATGATGATCACGGGTAGAACTTGCGAAGATGCATGATGTTCCATGGATTCTTGACGGGGACGCCGTCTTGCGTCTCGACGCGAGCCGCGCCAGGCCTGGCGATGTGGGTGACCCTGTAGGGACCTTCCCACATCGGGGACAGCTTGTGGAGGCCTTCCCTGGAGAGGATTCGCCCGAGGACGAGATCGCCTGCCTCTGTGGTAGCGCCTCAGGTCCTGCTGGTACTTGGCCGCCCGGAGGGCGGCGCGGCGTCTTACCCCTTTAAGGAGCAGCATGTCGTCGTTGTGGAGGTCCTCTTGCTGGTCCTCATTAAAGGCAAGGACCCGTGGGGATCCATGCTTTTCTGCGGGGAGGACTGCTTCGGCTCCATAGACGAGTGCAAACGGCGTTTCCGCAGTGGGCTTGGGTGGCGTGGTACGGATGGACCAGAGCACCTAGGGTAGCTCATTGATCCAGCCCTTCCCGTGGCCCTTGAGGATATCGAAGGTCCTGGTCTTTAAGCCTTTGAGGACCTCTGCGTTTGCGCGCTCGGCCTGTCCGTTGCTTTGCGGATGGGCGACTGAGGCGAAGCAGAGCTTGATGCCCATTTTCTCACAGTAGGCTCTGAAGATGCCACTTGTGAATTGCGAGCCATTGTCGGTGATGATGCGGTTAGGCACTCCGAAGCGGCAGACCAGGCCTCTGATGAATTTCACCGCCGCGCCTGCTGTGATTGTGCGCGTCGCCTCCACTTCAGGCCATTTTGTGAACTTGTCAATGGCCACGAAGAGGTAGCGATATCCACCTTGCGCCGTTGGGAAATGTCCCAGGATGTCCAGCCCCCAGACCGCAAACGGCCACGAGAGCGGAATGGTTTGTAGCCCCAGCGCTGGTTGGTGGATTTGCTTGGCGTGGAATTGGCAGGCTTCACAAGCTTGAATGATGTCCGTTGCATCTTGAAGCGCTTGAGGCCAGTAGAAGCCGCTCCTGAAGACTTTTCCTACGAGGGTGCGGGCGCACGAATGGTGGCCGCATTCCCCGCTGTGGATGTCCCTAATCAGAAGTTTTCCTTCTTCAGGAGGGACGCACTTGAGCGCGACGCCGTTTGGGCGCTTGCGGTAGAGAATTCCTTCGAGGATTTGGTACGATTTTGCTTGGCGGGCAATTCGCTCTACTTCAACATCTTCCTCGGGAAGGATCCCTTTGTGGAGGTAGTCTTTGATCTCGTCGATCCATCCTGCCTCTTGGTGCACCGCTGTGAGCAACAGACGCTCCCCTGTGGGGGCCCCGCAGCCTGGAGCTCCGCTTGCAGGTGGTGGCGGGAGCGCTTCGTCTGTGCTTGCGGGCAGGGCCTCTAGGGGCTGCTTTATGGATGCCTTGACGAGCCTTTCTTCAAAGACACCTGGCGGCTGAGCCTGCCGCTTTGATGCACGCTTGGCGATGTCATCAGCCTCTTGATTTTCCTTTCTTGGGATATGCATGAGCTCCATTCCCCTGAAGTTCTTCTCCAGCCTACGGACCTCTTCAAGGTATGCGTCCATGTGGTCGTCCTTGGGCTTGTAGCTTTTGCTGGAGAAGTTGACGAGCAGCTGGGAGTCGCCCTTGATGAGTAGCTTGATGCCTAGGGCGATTGCGGCGCGTAGGCCAGCAAGCAGCCCTTCATACTCGGCGATGTTGTTGGATATCTTGTCAATTCCAAAGCACAGCTGGACTGCGTAATACAACTTGTCGCCTTTGGGTGAGGTCAGGACTACGCCTGCCCCACCGTGGCGACGAGTGAAATCTCCGTCGAACTTCATGGTCCAGTAGCTGGGCATTGCGGCTCCAGAGGACTCGTGCTCTTCTTCCCAGGGCTCTTCAGGGGTTGGATCAGTCCATTCGGCGACGAAGTCTGCCAGCGCTCTTCCTTTGGTTACCCTTGTGGTATCGAAACGCAAATTGAATGGCTGTAGCTCGATGTTCCATCCCGCGACACGATCTGTCGCATTTGGGTTGCGCAGAATTTGCTCCAGGGGGAAAGAGGTTACCACCGTGATGGGGTGCCCCTGGAAGTAGTGTCGCATCTTTGTTGAGGCGATGATGAGTGCGAGGAGAAGCTTCTGCTGCATCGGGTACCGCTCGCGAGCATCACACAGTACTGTGCTGACGAAGTAAACTGGATGCTCGACGAGAGTAGTTCCTTTTTCCTTGGCGTCTTTCGCCTGAGGTGGCCCAGGTTGGCCCTCGATGGGGTTGGCTTCAAGGGGCTTGTCCTGGGCCTCGAGGGTGTTGGCCTCGCGGGACTTGGTCTCGAAGGACTCGGCCTCGAGGGACTTGGCCTCGAGGGGCTTTGCCTCGAGGGGCGTGGCCTCGAGGGATGTGGCCTCGAGGGACTTTGCCTCGAGGGACGTGGCCTTGAGGGACGTGGCCTCGAGGGATGTGGCCTCGAGGGACTTGGCCTCGCAGCACTCCTCCTGGGCCTCAAGTGTGGTAGCCTCTTGAGGCTCCTCAGTCCCTTCGGCATGAACCTCTTGCAGCGGTTGACTCGGGGCGGTCCCCTCTTGAGGCTTTGGGCCTGGTGGTGGCTTTGTGAGGACTGCCCTTTCGTCGGGCTCTTTATCAGGACGCTTTTTCTCTGGAGTGGTTGCACTCTTCTTGTGAAGTGCAGGCTCCTCTCTTTCCACCACAAGGACAACACTGGCTGTTTGTGGAGTAGCTGACAAGTACAGCTTTAGGTGCTCGCCAAGCCTTGGGGCGACCATTACAGGTGGGCTGGCCAAGTACTTCTTCAAGTCCTCAAATGCTTTTTCAGCTTCAGGGGTCCACTTGAAAGTGCCCGTTCTTTTCATGATCTTGAAAAACGGCATGGCTCTTTCGCCGAACTTGGAGATGAATCGACCCAAGCTGGCCATGCAGCCTGCCAGGCGTTGCATGTCCTTGAGCCTGCGTGGAGGTTGCATGCCTTCTATGGCCTTGATTTTGTCTGGGTTCGCCTCTATGCCCCTATGAGACACGAGGAACCCCAGCAATTTTCCTGAAGGTACTCCAAAGACGCACTTGGCGGGGTTGAGCTTGATGTTCACCTTGCGCAGGCTGGCGAAGGTCTCTTCAAGGTCTCCGAGAAGAGTATCTCCTTCTCGCGACTTCACGACGATGTCATCGACATATGCTTCAGCGTTTCGCCCCATTTGCCCGCCAAGGGCTATCCTCATTAACCTCTAGAAAGTGGCTCCGACATTTTTTAGGCCGAAGGGCATGCAGACGTAGCAATACACACCGCATGGGGTGAGGAAAGCCGTCTTCTCCTTATCTTCTTTAGCCATCTTAATCTGGTGATAACCAGAGAAGGCATCGAGGAAACAGAGGATGTCGCAGCCTGCCGTGGAGTCCACGATCTGGTCGATTCTGGGCATGGGATAACGGTCTTTGGGGCAGGCCTTGTTTACATCAGTGTAGTCGATGTAGAGGCGGCCTCCGCCGGCGGGTTTTGGGACTACCACGCCATTAGAGAGCCAAGTGGGGTGCGCGACTTCGCGAACGACTTTTGCGCTTTGAGCTTCTCGACCTCCTTGACGATGAACGCTTGCTTCTCGGGGGCTTGCTTTTATGCTTTTTGCTTGACGGGGCGCGCGTTTGGGCACACGGCCAAGTGGTGCTCGATCACCTCCCTCGGTACACCAGACATATCTGACGGTGTCCTTGCAAATATGTCAGAGTTTGCCTGGAGGAAGGCGACGAGCGCGCTTCCCTATTTGGGAGGCAGCGCGGCGCCAATGGTGACGCTAGCCCCCGAGCCTTCAGCCCCCGAGCTACCTGAGCTCAGAGAGATCTTCTTGGTAGCAGCTGCCTCCTGGGAGAACAACTGCTTCTTCTTCTTGGGCCTCTCGAGAGGCTCTTGGTCTTCTTATGCGGGGAAGGCCATGGCGGCGGTCTTGAAGGCCGTCTCAATAGCGCGCGTAGCGTCCAGGACATGCCCACATATGGTGATCGTGCCGGTGCT
The DNA here is from genome assembly GCA_026929855.1 of Poa annua. Lineage (NCBI taxonomy): Eukaryota > Viridiplantae > Streptophyta > Magnoliopsida > Poales > Poaceae > Poa > Poa annua. The sequence goes on along the minus strand of CM049428.1, from coordinate 25,117,427 downwards.
GCCGGGGATCTTGACCATGTTGTACGCATGGTGCGTGACGGCCATGAACTTCGCGAGCGCGGGGTAGTCGAGGATGTCGTTGTACGGCAGACCGATGTGTGCGACATCGAAGTCGATGTGCTCGGTGCGGTAATTTTCCTTGCTCCCGAAGGTGACGGCAAGCCTGACCTGGCCTAGAGGATCGATCGAGCCGCTGGTGACCCCCGTGAAGGGCCTCGAGGGCATAAGCCGCTCGTAGGGCACTTGAAGCGCTTCGAACGTATCTATGGAGATAACATTCATGCCTGCTCCGCCATTGATGAGCGTCTTGGAGACAGCCACATTGTCGATGGTGGGGGTGCAGACCAGCGGGAGGGTTCGAACAGTCTTGGTGGACTTGGGGTGGTCCTGAGCGTCGAAGGCGATGGTGTACTGCGACCACTTGAGGGGCCTGGAGGTTTCCGTGCTTGGGAGGGCGGCGTTGAGCTCGCGGGCGAACTGCTTGAACTGGTTGTTCGACTTTGGCGCCTGCACCCCCCCGAGGATGCAGGCAATGGCGCCCCTCGGGGCTTGGTAGCCGCCATCTTCCTTGTTAGGGAGGTTGCCGTTCTTTTCTGCGGCGTTGGCTCAATTTCCAGATGGTTTCTGGTAGCCGCCCTTGCGTCCGCTCCCGCGGTAGCCACGGCCTCGACCGTGGCTGCCGCTGTCCTCTGCTTGCTCGCTCTCCTTGCTCAACCTTTTGAGGTCGTAGCAGGACTCCGTAGAGTGGCCGCGCCTGTTGTGGTAGATGCAGAAAGGGCGGTGATCATCTTTCCTCTCTCCAGCCTCGGGGGAGTCCCTGCAGGTGCCTTTTGTGTCAGGCTCTGCCGCGAGAATTGCGGTGGCCTTGCGCTTGGGCTCCTCCTTCTTTTTTCTGGCTTTTGGACCCCTCAACATGATCGTCCCCTCTCGAGGACATCTTCACGAAGAGGAGTCCTTCTTCAGCCTTGGCGCACTTGTCCGCCATGTCGAACAGCTTGACCACAGAGGTGAGCTTGTCGTGGATGCCCAGCTTCTCGAGCATCCTGCTGTTTGTGATGCCCTTGCGGAAAGCGGCGATGACTTGAGTGTCAGGGATGTTCGGGATCTTGTTGCGCACTTGGCTGAAGCGCTGGATATACTTGCGGAGCGTTTCATCCTTCCTCTGCACTACAGCGCGCAGATCGTTGTGGGTGAGGGCGCGCTCGTACATCCCCTTGAAGTTGGAGACGAACTGCTTGCAGAGTTCCTCACAGAAGTTCACAGAGTCCTCCGGGAGGTTCAGGAGCCACGACAGCGCAGAGTCGCGTAGCGCGTGAGAGAACCTGTTGGCCATGACCTTGTCGTCTCCCCCTGCGGCTTGGATGGAGGTGGTGTAGAGCTGCAGGAACTCGACGGGGTTGCTGGAGCCGTCGTAGCCCTTGGGAAGAGCCGGCCTGAACTTCTGCGGCCAGACCACGCGACGCAGAGAGCGAGTGAACGCCATGCAGCCTGAGGTGTACGTAGCGACCCCGTGCTGAAGCGCGCCGCGGTTCTGCTGTCCCGCCTGGCCGAGCTCCTCCACGAGCCTGTTCTGGCGGTCTCGCTGGAGCTCCATCCCCACACGAGCGTCGGGCGCGGTGCGCTGCACGATTAGGCAATCGTGTGGCGAGGACGTGTGCGAAGCAGCCCTTTGTGCCGCAGCCGATGCAGGCCCCGGAGGTGGCGAGGCGCATTTGTTGCGACTGTGCCCGCGAGAGAGGGGTGCATGTTGGACTGTGACGGAGCGGGGTGCGTCGTGGCGATGCCGACGAGGTGGTTGAGGTGTTGGAGCCACTGCTCGTGGGCCTCAGCGGTGGGCTGGTAGCAGAGCAGCTCCTGCGCCATGAGCAGCGCGGTGTGGGGCGCGGGGTCTGTCCTCCCCGGGCCCGAGCCGCTCGGGCGCTGCGTCGGGTGCGACGACTGCGCGTCCTCCTGGTGCTCGGCGTCGTGCTCCGGTGCCTCCGCATGAGGGCTAGAAGGGACCTGCTCCTCGTGGCGGGGTCGGCCCCGCCGTGCGTGGGTGGTCGCGGCACCTGGGGGCGCGCGTGCTCCCGCGGGCGCACGTCGGTTGACTCGGGCGATGCGGGTGGCGCGCGTTTTCACCATGGCGCGGAGACGAACTCGAAGGTTGTTGACGCGCCTCAGTCCCCTACCTGGCGCGCCAAATGTCGGTATGACTCCCAGGAATCGGGGGTAGTCACTTCCTGAAGTGTAGTTCGAAAGGGGATTGAACGCGGAGGTCTAAACCCTCAAGTGGCTCCGCGACGTTGCTTGCCGGACCCGAAGAAGACGCACACCCGACCAAGGAAGACACCGTCCTTCACCCACGTTCACGGCCCTCGTGAGGAGGTAAGACCGCTACTCTTGCCTGTCTGTATTATATGTGGAAGGTTACAATACAATTGAGCTTGCCGGAAGCCCCCTTGAGGCAGTTCTTGCCTGGGGAGGGAAGCGATGATCTTCTTCCTCGTCCAGCCAGAGGCTAACCTAACCAGTGTTACTAGGGTTTTACAAGGGTGTTTTGCACGCAAAGGGCTGACCCTTTCTACGATGGACGTCTACTCTCTTTTATAGGCGCCTCGGGCCTTCTCCTTCGGCTTGGCCTTCAAGGTGGCTCCCACATGCCAGTGGTAGGGCGGAGCACGAGTCCACCGCGCTCACTTCGTCCATGGACTCGGTCCATTGTTGATAAAGGTGGCGCCGTGGACGACAGGCGGCCGACCGTGTGGTACTATCAGCAGAGTGGGCAGTCTCTGAGGTGGAGCCCGCGATGACGATCTCCATTGGAGGGTTGCGTCGTCCACCTGCTTTATCGTCAGAGTAGAAGGTCCTCACAGCTGTGCAGCAGGCGGAGCAGCTTTGTTGACCACTTTATCGCCAGGGACAGCGATGGGGTTGTGCGCGCCACTGCACGAGCGTGGCAGAGGTCACGTGCGCTCTGTCGTGCTTCCTTGGCCGCGACGTTTCCCTTCAGGCCTGAGGGGTGATTCCTGTTGGACTCCCCTCAGGCAGGTTGGCTCCTCGGGGGGGGGGGGGGGGGGGGGATCCCCTGAGGCGAGGGTCCCTTGAGGCCCTCGTTTCCTCTTCAGGCCCTCGAGGGGAATTGCCTCTCGAGGGTCCCGCCAGGCGGTGACGCCTGGTCCTTAGTCGTTTCGTCTGACTGGCCCGCGTGCGGGGCCTAGGGGGAACGGGCTCTTGATTCCCCAGTTCCCACTGGGCCGACACAAATTATGTTTGAAGTTCTATTGAATCAAAAGTATGTCAGTGCCATATTTGTCATACTCCCTCCGTCCAACAAAGGATGTCTTGAATTTGTCAAAAAGAACATGTATCTAGACATGACTTAGTGTATAGATACATGCTCTTTTTGATATAACCAAGACATCCTTTGGACAGAGAGAGTACTAATTTTGGTTGTATGATCGCGGCTAGCCAAATTGAATTTAATCCTTAGTTTCACTACTGTCAAGGGGTCTAAGTTTCAAGTTTATGTTCAAGCAAATCAACCTCACAATTCTCATTCGACTGCGGAGGTAAGAGACTTGGCACCTTTAGGCTCATACATTCTAATCTCCGTGAGATGAATGACGTGCTAACAGAAGATGGAAAGAAATATTGTATGAAGTTAATTTATGACTCCACTAGATATAGATATTGTTACGTGTCTCTTCGGAAACCAAAATATGAGACAACTGAAGCGGGAAACCACCTTGATCGAAAGATTAAGAGGCTTAGGCCCGATCATGGTGAAGAGCATTTTTGCAATGACTTTGATTCTTTTTGTGTGGAACATGAAATAATTTCTGAGAGGAAGCCTCCCTATTCACCCAGTTGAAGAGCGGTTGAAAGACGACCGTACTATAACTATTTGGTTAACGCCAGGTTAGACACACCGGGTCTCTCCAAGGCATGATGAGGAGGCGATATTGACTGCATGTCATGTGTGAGATCCTGACTCAGATGTGAGATCCTGCCTCAGAGCTTAATAGGATTGATAGAATATTCATATCAACAAGTTGCAACTTCTTTTCCGGAAGCTCATCTGAAAAGAACTCCGAGGTTAAGCGTGCTTGGACCGGAGCGATTTGAAGATGGGTGACCGACCGGGAAGTCCTTCCCGGGTGCGCATGAGTGAGGACAAAGTGCGCAGAAAAGACCAGTGTTGATCTGCGGGGCCAGTCTAGAGATTTTAGAGAGCTGCCAGGCGTAAAAGGCTCGGTCCGAAGGTGGGCCGGGGTGTTACATCATGTCCTAAACTGAGTTCTCATATAAGACAAAGAGATAACTTCATTTGAGGAGTTTGAGAACAAACGGTTAAAAATCTCTTATTTACCTTGGTCAAGTTCAATATACCAATTTCGAAGAAGTGCAAGCTTGGACCCAATTTTTTTGATTGTCTTTTTATGGACTATGTTTTTCATAGCATTCGTTACATATTTTTGATATAAAAGCTTAGGTATCTGACATACATGTTGGTACAATCATTGAATCGAATGATGCGACTTCTTTGAGGATTCCCATGAAGGGTAGTCCGAGCTCATCAAATCTGGAGATGCCAAGTTCATCTGGTCATGAATTAGTTGTAGTACCTGAACCCACCTTTTCGATAGAACACCATGAAATATTGTGAAGGGTGACAATAAACTCCTAAAAGGAGCAATAGAGAGATGACTACAAAGTCTTTGTGTGATGATTTTATTGCGTACCTCGTAGACGACACTCCTAGTTCTATTTCAGAAGCCTATGCATCTTTGGATGTTGATTATTGGAAGGAAGTTGTTTCTAGTGAGATGGATTCCATCTTGGCTAATGGAACTTGGGAAATCACTGATCATCTTTATGGGTGCAGACCTGTAGTATGTAAGTGGGTGTTTACGAAGTAGCATAGGCCTGATAGTTCATTGAAAAGTACAAGGCACAACCTGTGGCCAAGGGTTATACCCAAAAGAAAGGTGAAGTCTTCTTTGATACTTACTCACTTTTAGCCAGACTGACCATGATTCATGGGCTTCTACCATTGGTTGCCTCGGTGGACGTTAAGATGGCTTTTCTAAATGGAGAGTTGGATGAGAAAATTTACATGTAGCAGCTAGATGGTTTTGTGGTACTTGGTCAAGAAGAAAAGGTGTACAAGTTATTGAAGTCATTGTATGGACTTAAACAAGACCCTAAGTAGTGGCATGAAAAGTTTGAAAAGACTTGAACTGTTGAAGGCTTTATTGTAAACAAAGCGACAAATATGTGTACTATCGCCATGGTGGAGGCGAGGGACTTATTCTCTATTTGTACGTCGATGACATATGATAGTTCGAACCAACCTTAAGGTGATTAAGGAAGTCAAGGATTTCTTATCTCATTGTTTTCAGATGAAGGATTATCTTATATTATCTTATACATCAAGCTTTTGAGAGATGACAATGGTGGGATTACTCCGCTTCAATCACACTATGTGGACAAGGTTTTGAGTCATTTCGGGAATAGCGGATGCAAGTCTTTTCCAACACCATATGATCCTAGGGTGTGGTTTTGAAAGAATCGACAAATATCTAGAGATCACATGTGATATTCTTAGATTATAGGCTCGCTTATGTATTTGGCTAGCGCCACGATGCCTGACATATCTTTTTCCGTTAGCAGGCTGAGCCATAAGCAATCCTGGAGATGATAACTTGCATGCTCTTGAGAGGGTTATGCGCTATCAGTAGGGTACCAAGAGTTATGATATTCACTATACCGGGTATCCGAGGGATATCTGATACTGATGAGATTAAGGCCACGCGTGGTCATGTTTTTCACTCGGTGGTGGCGCTGTTTTCTAGAAGTCTTGCAAGCATATCATCTTAACGAGTTCCATAATGGAGGAATAACTGACATCATTAGGCACAACCACTCATAAAGTAGAGTGACTTTGTGAGCTTTTGATGGACTTACATGTGATTGAAACGATAATACCTGCTATCCTGATGAACTGTGACAATCAAACTGTGATCATGAAGGTGAACTGTTTTATGGATAATATGAAATCATCAAGACATGTGAAGAGGATAATATAAAATCTATCAGAAAACAACTCCAGAGTTATTGCACTGAATTATATCCAAACATCTAAAATTTTGCCAGATCTCTTCACGAAGGGTTTATGGCGTAATTTGATAGATAATGCATCGAGTGAGATGGGTATGCGACCCCACAATATGAGTAGTTCACAATGACAACCTACTATATGTGATTGAAGATCCCATGAAATAGAATTGTGAGACAAATTGTTGATCAAATTAGAGTAGAGTATCCTTACATATCTATAATACAACTCCTCAAAGATGACATACTCTCCTAAACTGCAAAGCAGGTTGATGTTTATCTTAATATGTACCAAGAGGCTTTATTTTGAGAAAATATGTTGTCTCGTAGAACATCTTTTGAGGAACATACCTATACGAGTCTGACTGTCAAACGTTGCAGTCCATGTGAGTTGAGTGCTCTCTACTAAACTCATGAAAGGTTTTGGAGTACAGCCTATAAGCTCCACCTGCGGGGAAGTCCCACGCCAACCTAGTATCACACAAGGCTTTATCTGAAGCTAGATTCGCATAAAGCATGCAATTCAAGGCCTGGTCCACTATCCAAGTTGAAAACTAGTGTAACATGAAGTTCCTGGTAAAAGTTCAACTTAACAGTCTCCACCGTAGCACCGATATATAAACCGTGTTTGAAATCAAAGATAAATTTTTGTGTGCCTCTAGCATCTTGTGGGGTATTGCTGAAATTTTGGCTTAATGGGCCCATCCAAAATAATTATTTGAACAATTCGTGAAAATTCTAGAAACCCATGTGGCCCATTTATGCATGGCAAGAGTACGACAATAGTTTTGTCCCACCTTGCTAGTTTAGCTTGCTAGTTTAGAGAGAGCTACACCAGTTTATAAGGTGATGAGCTTGTAACACTCGTAAGAGGATGAGAATAGGAGATGGTCTCTAATACGTCTCCAACGTATCTATAATTTGTTATGTTCCATGCTATATTATACCAAGTTATTACATGTTTTATATGCATTTCTGGGACTAACCTATTAACAAGATGTGAAAGTGCCAGTTCCCTGTTTTCTGCTGTTTTTGGTTTCAGAAAAGTACTTCAGAAAATATTCTCAGAATTGGACGATTTTTTCTGAAGTCCGTTTTTCATCGGGAACGTTCCAGAAAGCCGAACACAAGACAAAGTGGGCGACCGAGGAGCCGCCACCACGTGCTCACGCGGCTGGTTTCCTGGCCACGCGAGGAGGTGATGTGGGCCCCTCGGGGTGCCACCGACCTCGCCCTTTCGCCTACATATACCCCCCAGACCAAAAACCTTAGCACGGTGTTCATTATTTCCTCCACGGGTCCCGAGCACCGCCGCCATCGAAGACAAGATTCTGGGGACAGAAATCTCTGTTCCGGCACCCTGCCGGGACGGGGAATTGCCCACGGAGCCATCTCCATCGACTACACCGCCATATTCATCGCCGGTTCTGACTCCTACGATGAGGAGTGAGTAGTTCTCCCCCGGGTCTGCGGGATCTAGGGTAGCTATGTGGTCTATCTCTATCTCCCATGTGATCTTTATGTGATCATGAGCTTTGTAATCTAGTTTAATATGTGATGCTACTCTTTATATATTATCTCTAGAGGTTACTTTAATATGAACTCCAGGATTATTCATGGTTGTAATGGTGACAGTGTGTGCACCGTGTGTGATTCCTTTATGATATTGTTGGTGTTAGTTTACTCTGACTTTGAGGGTGCTCTTGTAGCCCTACACAATAAATGGTGTTTGTTATCCAACATGAGAGTGTTTGAGAGTAGTGTTTATTTATTTAACTTTGATGTCATTGTTGAGAATGTCCACTGGTGAAAGTAGGATCCCTAGGCCTTGTTTCTAAGCATTGAAACACCGTTTCCAACAAGTTTTGCTACATGTTTGCTTGCTGCCATTTTTATTACAGATTGCAATTACTTATAATCATCCATATTACTTGTATTTCACTATCTCTTCGCATAACTAGTGCACCTATACATCTGACAAGTGTACTGTGTGTGTTGGGGACACAAAAGACTTCTCGTATCATAATTGTAGGGTTGCTTGAGAGGGTTATCTTTGACCTCTACCTCCCTGAGTTCGATATACCTTGGGTGATCCACTTAAGGGTAACTTGCTGCTGTTCTACAAACCTCTGGTCTTGGAGGCCCAACACTGTCTACGAGAATAGAAGCGTGCGTAGACATCAACGTTCCAGAAGACCGAAGACGAGACGAAGTGGGCGGACGAGGCGGCGTCACCACTTGCTCGCGTGGCAGCCCTCTTGGCGACGCGAGCAACAGGTGTGGGCCCCTCGGGCCTCCACTGACCTCGCCCTATCGCCTACATATACCCCCCACCCCCCGAAACAAAAACCCTACCACGGTGTGCAATATTTCCTCCACGGGTCCTGAGCGGCGCCGCCATCAAAGACAAGATTCAGGGGATAGAAGTCTCTGTTCCGGCACCCTGCCGCGACGGGGAATTGCCCCCGGAGCCATCTCCATCGACTCCACCACCATCTCCATCGCCGTTGCTGACTCCTACGATGAGAAGTGAGTAGTTCTCCCCTGGGGCTGCGGGATCTACGGTAGCTATTGAAGGGGATCGCAGGCAGAAAACAAAAAATTTTCTAGCAACGATATCCTTAAACTAGCCAAGATCTATACTATGCAGATATAGAAGTACAACGGAGATCGGAGTACATACCCTTGTAGACCGAAAGCAGGATTACGTTCCCTCACAAACGTTGACGATGAAGACCGATGAAGCCGACCTCAAGGTAGTGTAGTGGAAGTAGGCCTCCCATCACCGCTAGCGCAGCACCTCGCACAACGACCTCCGAAGCTCCAGTCCAGGACGAGCAGCGGAAGACTTGGACCGGAACACCAGCAGCGCGGTAGCGGGCTATGGTGGAGAGACCTCCTCTCTTCTCGGCGCAACTCCGACAAAGGGAATCACGAAATCGAGAGAGAAAGGAGAAATTAATTGGTGAATTAAAAGGCCAGGGGTGCACCTCTATATAAAGGCTCCCGGGGGGAGACAACCTTGCCAGCCAGGCAATGTGGGACTATCCCACATTGCCTGGTGCGACTAGCCTTGATGCGCCGACACTAGGTGGGCCCCATTTGGCCCACCTAGGCCGGCCTCCTTGCCCCCACCGAATTCCCTTGAGCGGTTTTCCCCTTATGGGTCTTCTTTCCACCAGAACGCCCATTTAGGAAAATCAGCCTAAATAAATTCAAAAATAAATATATATGATCTTATTTAAACATTAAGTACACTAATTAATATCAAACATATTATATATAATTTATTCTAGCTCCGAAAACTATTTCGTCGCTGCCCGATCTCCATCGGACCATTCCCGGGACGTTCCCGGTGATCTCTTTCCTTTCCGGTTGTCTTGTCGAAACCCCTTAAGTGTGTTACCCTAGCTATTCGATATAATAACAGACATGATCGATACCCCTCTCCAATCTATGATTAACTCATAAGCTTGGACCCCATGAATTAACCCCTGTGATATAACGAATGACTATCATCTATCAAATCTAAACGTCGAGTCTTAAACGTTTTGCTATAGCGATACTTAGTGTGTCCAAGACTCGTTCATGGATATCTCCATACCCAGCATGATCTCGTTATCGACAACACTATCTTCTACTCGTATATGATTTCATGTCTCCGTGACCTAGTCACATGCTTGCAAGATCATTAGACATAATCTTACCGAGTGGGCCCTAGAGTATCTATCCTGCTATGCGGACTGGCAAATCCCGCTCTTGACCCCTCGTCTCAACTACCCCCTTCCGATACCCAAAAGTATCACCGTTATTGTCACACTATATAAGACATGACGTTTGGTGCGATCAAAGTATCTTCCAGGAATAACAATAAGAGTTGATCTCACGGTCAAAGGCGTAATGACTACGTCCTACAAATATGGGTATGTCCATCACATCGTTCTACCAACGATATGACTTCGTTGCCAACTGGCGCCATGCCACATGATCGAGAAACCTCGATCATCAATCGCACAATGAACTAATCTTAGTAGAGCCTACTAGGGACCTGGTTTTTTATGTATCACATGTGTATTAATGTTTCCGCTTAATACAGTTATAGCATGACACAAAACGTATTATGAACAAACGAGATATGATAAATAAATCACTTTATTAATTGCCTCTAGGGCATATCTCCTTCAGTCTGCCACTTGCACTAGAGTACAAATAATCTAGATTACAACTTGGTAAAAGCTTAACACCCATAGCTACTTGTTACTTTTCATGCTTGTCAAGCGGAAGAGGCTTCGTTAGAGGATCTGCCACATTCAGATCCGTATGCACTTTGTAAATATTCACATCGCCTCCCTGTACATACTGTCGGATCACATGGAAGCGTCGGAGAATATGTTTGGCGGTTGAGTGAGACCTTGGTTCCTTCGCGTTAGAAATAGCACCCGTATTGTCACAGAAGAGGATCACAGGATCTTGCGCGCTTGGGAACACTCCAAGTTCAATGATGAACTTCCTCAGCCACACAACTTCATTCGCGGCTTTGCAAGCAGCGATGTACTCCGACTCCATTGTAGATTGCGCGACAATGGGTTGCTTCCCACTTCTCCAGCACACGGCGCCTCCATTCACCTTGAACACATAACCTGTCTGTGACTTAAGAGTCATCAGGGTCTGAGCAGAAACTTGCATCAACGTAACCTGTTACGCCAACTTCTTCATCACAGCCACCATAGACAAGGAACGTTTCCTTTGTATTCTTAAGATACTTAAGAATGCTCTTAACAACAATCCAATCTTCCATTCCTGGATTACTTTGGAAACGGCTCGTCAAACTAAGAACCAATGCTACATCAGGACTAGTACTTAACATTGCATACATAATCGATCCTATGGCTGATGCATAAGGATGTTTAGTCATTTCGGCCTTACCTTGTTCCGTCACCGGACACTGTGCCTTTCGCAATGTTTTATTGTTGATAACATACAGAGAACCCTTCTTTGCCGTCTCCATACCGAAACGCTTCAGTATCTTATCAAGATAAGTACTCTGACTCAACGCTAATAGACGTCTTGATCTATCACGATATATCTTAATGCCTAAGACGTATGCAACTTCTCCTAAGTCCTTCATGGAAAATTTCTTGTTTAAATATTTCTTCACGCTATTCAGAAGTTCCACATCATTGCCAATCAGCACTATATCATCTACATATAGTGCTAACTGTCGGGGGACTACCCCCGGGGAGGGTCATGATGTGGTGAAAGCTGTGTCCGAGGGTACACTGAGACACCTGCGCTACCGACATGCGCTAACCGACTTGTGTATGTCGGTATCTTCTCGTCTTCTCTTATGTGCAGGAAGGCTGGTTTGGAAAGGGTAATCCGGCATAACCATGCCGGGTCTCGGGAGAAGGAGGTTATCCGGCATACTCATGCCGGGTAGAGAGGTGGATTCCGGCATATCCATGCCGGGTTCCCCGGGAGAGGAGTCGCCAGGGCACCCGGCATACCCGTGCCGGGTTACGCGGAGAGGATGCCATGCCAAGCGCTACAGGACAAAGGACGGACAAGACATGTCAAGCCCATCCCCTGATGTGACAAGAGTACAACTACATGACATAGTGAATAGTGATGACAAGACCGCAGTAGTCACATCGTGAATACTGTGTGTGCTGTGTCATGTGGGCCACCCCTTGTCCCCTGGGCTCTCTCTATATAAAGAGTACCAGGGGGAGAGCCAAGAGACGCGTGGGCTAGCTCATTTCCCCCCGCTCATTTCCTCCCGAGTTCTCCTAGAGGCATGCTTCGCCCGGCTCGTGGCGCAATTTGTTCCTCGTATATACAGAGAGAGAATACACCAATAGGATAGATGATGCAGTAGGGGTTTTATCTCCTCACGAGAGCCCCGAAGCAGGGTAAATCCCCGTGTTCATGTGTTCTTCGTGTGCGATCCCTTCGCGCTATCCCTCCCCGAATCCTCTAGCGTCCATCGACCCCCAAGATTAGCCACCCCGTGGCATATGCCGTGTAGCCACCACGACATTTGGCGCCCACCGTGGGGCAGACAGTGGCGCTTGCTGGAGCAAATTCGAACGGGACCTTCTTCATCAACGCGGAGACTCGACATCGTCGTTACCCCGCGGCTCATAGCCGTCGCCGTCGGCAGCAACATCTTCGTCGTCGCCGTTTGCGGCAAGATCTTTGTCACCGCGCGGATGGATGCTGCCCGCCAGCGCCTCGCCGCCGCGTCGGGCTTGTTGTGGCCGCACCTTCGCTTCAGGGCAAGCCTCCACGGGCACCCAGTGAACTCCGTCTCCACCGCGCCCAAGCCTCTGTGCGCGCCCGCGTCGTCAACCTCCAGCCCGTGCCCGCGCCCGCGACCTAGGGCACGCGTGCGGAGGACACCGGCTCCTCCATTCGCACCCCCTCTTCCTCACCCCCACTCCGAATCGCAACCGCACAAACGGGCGACGAACGCCCCCACCAACCTCCGCTTTCGTCTTCCGTCCACGATTGCGCACGGCCGCGCACCGCTGCGCACGGAGTCCTGCTCGCCGTCCGCTGACTGCGGACCGCGCGCCTCCTCATGACCTGCTCGCCGCCCGCCGACAACTCCCCTGCTTCGCATCTGCGCACCTGCTTCGCCGCCTCCGGCAACGCCTCCGGCCGCGACCAGCTCCTTTGCCTCGCCGCGTCTGGCCCGGCGTCGACGCGTCCGGCGCCGCGACCAGCGCCCCTGCCTCGCCGCCTCCGGCAGCGCCTCCAACCGCGACATGTGCCCCTACCTCGGCGCCTCCGGCTGCGCCTTCCACCGCGACCTTCTCCAGGAGAGCACGCCTCTGGCCGTGCCTGCTGCTGTCGCAACTTGTGCCGCATGCGCCCCGTTGCAGCCCTACTCCGGCTCCTCCTCCCGCTTGCCGCCGGCCGGATTGCTGGCCGGAAGTTTGCCGCTCGAATCGGCTGGCCTCTTCGGGAAAAGGAGAGGAACGAGCGGATGAACTCGGTTGGAAAGAAGAAAAAGAAATAAGAAAAGGAGGTACCGATCCGAATGATTCAGTTGGAGAAAGAAGAAAAAAAAACAGAGAGATAAAGAAAGGAAGTGAAGACCGATCCGATCGGTAAGGCAAGAAAAAAGCTGCCGGTATCAACTGTCTCCAAGATACTCAGCGTGCATGCGAACCGAGTTGAGGTTTCGGACATCCCGGGTCACAGCAGATGCAGAAGGCCGCATCCCGGGTGGACTGATGCATTGTGTCGGCGACCGACATCCCGGTGTGCGCACGTTTCTGCTAGGCGTATGGGAATCCTCGTGACATCCACTGCGTCGACATCACCAGCGCTACAACGACACACCCACGTCAAGATTGCAAAGTGAGTAATTACAGTATATTCGTGTTGCCTGCTAAGTAATAATCTCGAAATGTATTCGGGGACTGCCCCTTCGTATTTTGCTTCACTATTTATCCCGGGATCGAAATGTCGTAACCCGGGGACTACCCTGTTTTACCGGTTTGTCATCGTTGTGTTTTTCCCCGGGAGCAAGATGTTTTGACCCGGGGACTGGCTTACCGTCTAGTGGTACCTTGCATGTTTAGTTTGTATAGTAACTTGGTGTATATTTATTTATATGCATGGCGTATCTTGGTTCCTCTTGTGTAGTTTGTGTGCCGGCATCCCGAAACTGGACTCGGGGACTGCCGTGCTCCTTCGTCTGTCTATTGTATCTATAAATTTACCCGGGGACTCGGTAAAACCGGTATCCTCAGGCCTTCCTCGGCGAGTAATTGTATTCTTATGTCTCGCGTTAAAATCTCTTGGGCGTGTCGTTTAAAGTTTTCGCTTCCCTCAAATATTTGTTATACATACTTGTCTGCACTAATATTAAAAGGAGATGGTATCCATGTTGGTTTTATCCGAGTTGGTACACATGTTGGTTTTACCAAGATGGTACCCATGTCGGATATTCGCCCTACCGAGAGGATATTCATGTCAAAGATTCTGGGGATATCGGTCGTTATACTGGTTATCTCGGATCCATCTTATGATTGGTTATTTTCTCAAGGTACATTGCATATGATCTGTGGTATCAGTTGGCCCACGTATCGCGGTATCCTGCACAATTTCCAGATCCCCGTTTATTTCGGTTCGCCAATATATCATGGCATCCTGCAATATCTCCAGATCGCTGTTTAGGTCGGTTCACCAACATATCTGGCATCATACCATATCTCCAGATCCCCGTTTATTTCGGTTCGCCCATGTATCATGGCATCGGGCAATATTACTAAATCGTCATTTGTTTCGGTGTATCAAAGTTCGCCAAAGGCAACACCTGAGATACCGAAACACCTGTGGTATGCCCAGAGTGGCCGAGATACCGAAACACCTGTGATGTGCCCAGAGTGGCAGAGATACCGAAACATGTGTGATATGCCCAGAGTGGCCGACATACCGACATACCGACATACCGAGATACCGAGACACCCGAGATACCTGTGTGACATTGTGTGTGTAGGCGTCTGTGTCGGTATACGCCCAGAGTGGCTAAACGCCGGCACATGAGACTCTGTGTAGGTATACGCCCAGAGTGGCTAAAGGCCGGCACATGAGGCGTCCATGTCGGTATACGCCCAGAGTGGCTAAACGCCGGCATGTGTTATGTGTCTATGTCAGACCGGCGGTGGCCGAAGACATCTATGTCGGTAAAAAGCCCAGAGTGGCTAAGGAACCGGCATATGATTGTATTTTTGCAGGTACACGGTGGAGCAAATGGAGACGATGGGGTTGGTATTTTTTCTAAGTCTGCGTGCGACTCTGCGAGTCCCCCGCAGCCTCGGGGGCTAGTGTCGGGGATGTACTTGAAGGAGATATGCCCTAGAGGCAAATAAATAAGTAGTATTTATTGCATTATCTCATAAGTTTATAATAGGTTTGTGTATTATGCTATAACTGTATTAATCGGAATTATTAATACACGTGTGATACATAGACAACTAGGTCCCTAGCAAGCCTCTATATGAGCTAGTCCATTGGGCAACAGTTGATCGAGATTCCCGATCAAGGACAATGACGTCGGTTGACAATGGGGTCATCTTGTTGGTTGAATAAGGTGGTGGACATACGCAAAATATTGCAATAAGATCGTATTACGATGTTTGTCATTTGCAATAGATAAGAATATGATAGCTTATTCCTTAGACCGTGAGACCGTACTTATTAATGCTTCGTAGGGGTACTTTGAGAGCATCAAACGTTGTGTCTTATATAGCATGACAATAACAGTGTCCATCTTGGGTATTCCGAAATAGCATCAAGACGTAAGGATCAAGAGCGGGATTTGTTCATTCTTGTAATGGAAAGATACTCTGGGCCCACTCGGTGATATTGCATCTATATATAGCTGCACATCTTATGACTAGGTCATGGAGATGTAATATCGCAGACGAGTTAATAACCTTCGTCGGTAACGAGATACAACAAATACATCGGTGTGTCTACGATCATATCTCGGACAAGGTAGTATCACAGAGACAAAGGGAATGAATGTCATATTTATGGTTCAACGACGATATTCGTGGAATGCACAGGGGTCGTCATATATTTCCAGGTATCCCTGACGGTCATTGGTGAGCGGAGTGTCTCGACCATGTCTGGAGTGTTCTCGAACCGTAGCGTAACAAACTTAAGGTCTTAGCGACGCTAGGAGATAGGTTCTGGAATTTTATAGGAGTTTGTTGGAGAGAGAGAAATGATCCGGAAAGAGTTCCGGTGGTCCGGAAGGAGTTCCGAAGAGGTCTGGAATGGTTCCAGGAATGTCCGAAAGTTGTTCGGGTGGTCCGAAAGAGTTTTCGGAGTCACGGGATATTGAATTATATATAAATATATTAATTATGAATTAATGGGATTTTTATATTAATTTAATAAAGGAAAAAGGGGGCTCCCACCTACATGGGCCCTAAGAGGGCCCAAGAAGGGGGAGCCGCACCCCACAAGGGGGGTGGGCCCCATGGGAGGTTCGGCCGGCCCATGGTGGGGCGCACCACCCCCCTCCTCCTTTAGTCCCACATGGGGGAGCCAAGGGGTTTGCACACCCCCTTCCCCCTTTATATACCAAGGCATATTAATTGATTTAATTCATAGGAAAATCCAATTAATTCCCGATTTCTCTCTCGATCTCGTGGTTCCCAAGTCGGAGCCGCGCCGAGCTGAGGAAAGGGGTCTCTCTCCACCTAAGCCATACCGCAGAGCGCCGTTGCTCTGCGGGATTCCAGATAAGATCTACTCCTGCGATTTCAGCTGGATATGAATGACCGGGAGTTGTCGCTAGGCTCCGTATGTTTGCGAGTGCTCGGAGGCTACTCTTTTGAGGAGCTTGGGCGACGTCGTCTCACCCCCTGCAGCCGCCGCGCCTCCCCCCCTCTGCTGCCGACGCACCAACCCTGGTGCTGGCGCTCTGCCTTCTTCCGCCCGACGCCCGTCGACGCAGATCATCATCGACACCCCGACGTCATCGACTCCGACATCGCGACAAGTTCTCCGCGACCTCGAGGTCGGCTACGTACGACTTCATCGTCAACGCTTGTGCGGGAGCGTAATCCCCGCTATCGGTCTACATGGAGGTAATGTAACCCGTTCCGCCACCGTTATCGCATGTACTAGATAGATAGATCCTGGCTAGTTAGGGTTTCGATCGCTAGAAAAATTATTGTTTTCTGCACCGTAACCCCTTCAGTGGTATCAGAGCCGATCTATGCGTAGTACTGCTGGTACGGTTAGAACTCATGTTGAATGAGGGCGTCTTTCTTATGTTTGCTACCCTCTAGCGTGCACTTGCGATGCCTTCGGTATTGAGTTGATGAAGCGGCCCGTACCGACTTTACGCGTACGCTTACGCGAGACTGGTTCCACTACTGACATACGGCTTGCACCGTATCTGTGGCTGGCGGGTGTCTGTTTCTCTCTCTCTAGTCGGCAAAGCATTTTCAATGGAGGGCCCGAAAGGGATACTTAAACATGCAAATATACGATCGACGTTGTGGTACAAAGTTCATAGGTAGGGAAGCGATTCTCTTACGAATAAGCCTATATGCCAGGTAAAATTTGCAAAACTAAATAAAGCTAGAGGCGTCTAACTTTGTTTTGCAGAGGCGTTATTTTATGTGACATGGTTACGGTAAGTTTTGTTATTACTCGTACTGTCGGAGGCATTGGAGGGTTCCGTAGACTCGGAGCCATGCCGGGGCGCCGGGGGCCAGGCACATGGCGCCATGAAGGTCCAGGCGCATCGACCATGTCACATCGCACTTCATTGCATCATTATTGTGTGCTGTTGTGTGTGCATCCTATTGATTGCTTATATGCTAGATATACAACGGTAGCATCATAAATAGTATGATCCCTAACAAATACCAAAATTGTGTTCTCCCTCGTTGCGCACCACCAAGAAAGTTCTACGTTATGAGGCAGGCCGTGATGATCGGGTGTCACACATCTCGTCGTTCGCATACAGTGGGTGTAAGCCATGTTGCACGCGCAGGGTCTTCGAGGTTTGATTGGCGAGCCTAGCATACTCAGAGGTAGTGCCTCGGAACACGGGAAGATCGAAAGATCGAGCACGAGTCACAGAGTTGTTGTGATCGACATGTTATGTCCACCTTTGAAGCTGTGCTGCCGGCCGTGATGATCGGGGGTAGTGTGGTGGATGAGGGTCGTGTAATCGCCATTATTATTTTTAGGGATAATAATCTTGGTGTGGTGTGTTTTTGATAATGAGATTATAAAACTAAAACTCACCTATATATTATAAACTTATCTTACCTCTTTTGCGATCACATCTGGAGACTACGGAACTACGATTTGGTTACTTCTTCAAGAGCTCGGATTCTACCTTGGAAGCCGACGGGTCCAACTTCATCAGCTGGTGCATTGGTTTTAGAAACATTCTCCAAACACAACAAACATCCTATATGTGCTAGAACATTAGTTAGGAGTTAGACCAGATGATTCTGATAGCAAGGAGCAAGATGATGAGTTCCGTAAGCATCATGATATTTTCATGGAAGTGAAGGTCGTCATGAGCGGATGCCTAGCACCTGAGTTGAAAGTTGTTTCAACACATGGAGCCATATGTCATGATTGATGCGATCAGAGGTCACTTCAAAGATGAATTGAGTCTTGAGCAGTTCAGACAGCTTAGAAAGTTCCGGACCATTCACATGGGGAGCATACCTGTCTGGAGACTCAGTTGAAGAAGTTGTGTGACATCTACTTCAGGCTTACGAATATCTACGATTTCTAGATAGCGAACTCCAGTGCAATAGAGATTGTGCTTTACCTCCTAGCCGTGAATAGCATGTGCGTGAATATGCTATAGAGACACGGTGAGCTTCTTCACATTTGTGAACAAGTTCAAATCTCTAAAAGTTGATTCATCAAAGAAGAGTTCTTCGACGCTATGGGTATATTTGATATACGAAGATATAAATGTATTCTTCTCATACCTGATGAAAAGTGTTTGATAATTGTTCTGTTTGTGAAACAGTCCCTGATTATCACAAGTATGTGGCGAAGGGTGACGTGACAATGCACGAGTGATGGAAGTTCATGGCCAGTAGTGCTCACGCCCTCGAGGTATCATATTACTTATCATCAAAAGTTTTTGATAAGACATTTTGTAATAGTGAGAATGTGATCCAGTTTGGTGTCTTGAATGTTACAAGACATAATTATTCATATAGAACACATCAGTTGTTTTATGTTATGAAACAAAGCAGTTGTTTCATGTTATGAGTAATTTGCATCACATCTCAATTACATTATGCGTATGATATACATTTATAATAGCGGGAATGATAAAATTATGTGTCCAAAGAGCAAACACCATCGAATTTAGTCATAAAGGCAATGAAAGAAGTAATGGATAATTTTGGTCCATTTAAGTATTTCGAGTGCCAAAATTGATTAAGTTTGAAATGCAGTATTGAAGTTGCAATACTAGAGGAAATTGATTGAGAGTCATTTTTAATGATTAATCAATGGTGTTATTGCATGATCCGAATTCTTCCATGATTTTGGTAAATAGGAGTATTTGCCCGATAAATTATGGAGTCTGAAATTAATTTGATAATAGATCAAATGGGGTTTTTCAGAAGAAAGATTAGTGAATATTGTATTCACAAAATTCGATCAAAGGACAATATTTTTGAATTATGGTTTCAACACAAAAGACTTGTGGAAATTCGTTTCACAAAATTGTAATGTCATATATAGTGATATATGGGGAATTATAATCATGCTCTATTTTAATATAGTGTGGTCTGCCAGAATCCGTCTTAGAATCTCCTAATATGTTCGAAAAATTATAGTCGATGTCCACTTTAGAAAATAGATATTTTTCTCAACGAGAATTTGCAGGATCGACAGTAGTGTCGACATGTATATGATTATGCGATAATTCGGAATATACATGAGTGGTTCTTTGTAGATTGCTCGCATTGGATGAGAGTGTATTCCAAAACCAAATAGAAACAAAACTTAGTTTGTTGTCTATGTAATTCCGAGGAAAATATGATTTTTCGAATTATGGTTTATGGATTGGAATTAGAAGTTTGGAATAAAGTGTCAGACCTATGTTGGAAGGTGTTCCAAAGAGTATATGTCTGCTAATGAAAGTTTAGTGATTAAGAGTGAGGGAGACTGGAAAATTGTCTTCTGCTTGCAATCCTCTTCATAAAGATCATAATATTTTCATGAAAGAAACTTCTAAATAAAGTGCTGTTATATTTAATATTGCTGTCGGGTCACATCACTGTATTAAGATCTTGTTGACAGATCAAGGTGCACTTTATGAATACAAAGAAAGTTGAGAAAGTATCGGAATACGAACAAAGGCTCTTCAGCCTGGAAATCCAAGTTACATTTAAAAGGATTAAGAGAGTAATTGTTGCTGCAATTCTTATTAGAGGAATAAGATTGTTTAATCATCATATAAAGTGTTATATGCAAATGTGACTATAAGAAAGACGCGGTAGCATGTCTTGTCAAGAAATGTGTCTTGGACAAGATCAAATTTGTTGACTACATTTATGTAGACATGCTTGAAGTCTGAGAGATTTGTATTAATGTAATACTGTAGTTTGTATTAAATTCGAATTGATAGTAGATCAATGATTTTGGTTTGACCAAAATGTCTATTTAAGTGGGAGTCATAGTTAGTTCACTCAGGTGAAATATGTGAAGAACATATTTTTGAGTGGGAGCTCAGGAACTCAAATATGTGGATGACACGTTTTTGAGTGGGAGCGTGTGTTCTCAAATATATGGAGACATAATTTGAGTGGGAGCCGAATTCATCTTGTGTAAATGACACATTGTGAAATTGTACCAGTAGAATAGATAAGAAGGATGAAGTTGTGAAACTATTTGAAAGTCAGTGTCTATTTTGAAATAGAACGGGAATTTTAAAATAGTTAGTCGAGTTGTTTTGGATTATATCTGAGGAGTCAGATTAGAATCAAAAGGATGATCCTTTGAAATCCAATTGATCATTAGGAGTAATGATGCATGAAAGTAATGGTTGTATGACATGTGGGTCTATTATGTAATATTAGACATCATACAGAAACCATATTATCTGCTCGATGAAATATAACCGATGCTCTTGGAATAAGAGCAGTTATGAAAGTAAATTTGGAATTTACTGGAAGTAAAAGTGCGTTAGTTAAGGGATTGACATTTGAATGTCAAGTTTTCTACATTGGTGTGAAAGTATGTAGATATCGCGAGTTTGTAATTGTTACAAGGGGCTCCGCATGGCTGAGTGTGTTTTTCAGGGCAGTTATCTGGTTAGTATAATCAGAGTAAGCGCTGGGAAACAGAAGTCTCACTTAGTTACGGTATTTGCATATATGTTGTTGGACAACATGGTGATATCAAGCTAGTTGATATCAGTGAATCGCAAAAGTTTGCACAAATCGTGTGTTGTGCAAATTGTCAGAGTAACACTCTTCCACAAGCAAGCATCATCCAATGATTCTTATTTGATAAGGGATTTTGATAAAGTAAAATGCAGCTGGTTTATTTGTACTCTAGTGCAAGTGGGAGACTGAAGGAGATATTCCCTAGAGGCAAATAAATAAGTAGTATTTATTGCATTATCTCATAAGTTTATAATAGGTTTGTGTATTATGCTATAATTGTATTAATCGGAATTATTAATACACGTGTGATACATAGACAACCAGGTCCCTAGCAAGCCTCTATATGAGCTAGTCCATTGGGCAACAGTTGATCGAGATTCCCGATCAAGGACAATGACGTCGGTTGACAATGGGGTCATCTTGTTGGTTGAATAAGGTGGTGGACATACGCAAAATATTGCAATAAGATCGTATTACGATGTTTGTCATTTGCAATAGATAAGAATATGATAGCTTATTCCTTAGACCGTGAGACCGTACTTATTAATGCTTCGTAGGGGTACTTTGAGAGCATCAAACGTTGTGTCTTATATAGCATGACAATAACGGTGTCCATCTTGGGTATTCCGAAAGAGCATCAAGACGTAAGGATCAAGAGCGGGATTTTTTCATTCTTGTAATGGAAAGATACTCTGGTCCCACTCGGTGATATTGCATCTATATATAGCTGCGCAGCTTATGACTAGGTCATGGAGATGTAATACCGCAGACGAGTTAATAACCTTCGTCGGTAACGAGATACAACAAAGACATCGGTGTGTCTACGATCATATCTCGGACAAGGTAGTATCGCAGAGACAAAGGGAATGAATGTCATATTTATGGTTCAACGACGATATTCGTGGAATGCACAGGGGTCGTCATATATTTCCAGGTATCCCTGACGGTCATTGGTGAGCGGAGTGTCTCGACCATGTCTGGAGTGTTCTCGAACCGCAGCGTAACAATCTTAAGGTCTTAGCGACGCTAGGAGATAGGTTCTGGAATTTTATAGGAGTTTGTTGGAGAGAGAGAAATGATCCGTAAAGAGTTTCGGTGGTCCGGAAGGAGTTCCGAAGAGGTCTGGAATGGTTCCAGGAATGTCCGAAAGTTGTTCGGGTGGTCCGAAAGAGTTTTCGGAGTCACGAGATATTGAATTATATATAAATATATTAATTATGAATTAACGGGATTTTTATATTAATTTAATATTAATTAAATAAAGGAAAAAGGGGGCTCCCACCTACATGGGCCCTAAGAGGGCCCAAGAAGGGGGAGCCGCACCCCACAAGGGGGGTGGGCCCCATGGGAGGTTCGGCCGGCCCAAGGTGGGGCGCACCACCCCCCCTCCTCCTTTAGTCCCACATGGGGGAGCCAAGGGGTTTGCACACCCCCTTCCCCCTTTATATACCAATGCATATTAATTGATTTAATTCATAGGAAAATCCAATTAATTCCCGATTTCTCTCTCGATCTCGTGGTTCCCAAGTCAGAGCCGCGCCGAGCTGAGGAAAGGGGTCTCTCTCCACCTAAGCCATACTGCAGAGCGCCGTTGCTCTGCGGGATTCCAGATAAGATCTACTCCTGCGATTTCAGCTGGATCTGAATGACCGGGAGTTGTCGCTAGGCTCCGTATGTTTGCGAGTGCTCGGAGGCTACTCTTTTGAGGAGCTTGGGCGACGTCGTCTCGCCCCCTGCATCCGCCGCGCCTCCCCCCTCTGCTGCCGGCGCACCAGCCCCGGTGTTGGCGCTCTGCCTTCTTCCGCCCGACGCCCGTCGACGCAGATCATCATCGACACCCCGGCGTCATCGACTCCGACATCGCGGCAAGTTCTCCACGACCTCGAGGTCGGCTACGTACGACTTCATCGTCAACGCTTGTGCGGGAGCGTAATCCCCGCTATCGGTCTACATGGAGGTAATGTAACCCGTTCCGCCACCGTTATCGCATGTACTAGATAGATAGATCCTGTCTAGTTAGTGTTTCGATCGCTAGAAAAATTATTGTTTTCTGCACCGTAACCCCTTCAGTACTTCCCCGGTACCCTGAAGGTACGGGATTTATTGTGTTAATATTGCAGGAATAGATGGGTTTAATTGAGAGAGGAAATGGAAAAGTGGAGAAAGGGCATCTCGGACCAAGGCGATGAGAACTGGGCCGATTTCCATGCGGGACGAGATCTGCATCTCGGTCAAACTGACTTGACCGCATCATGATCCCCTCGCTCCCGGATGCATCGACCTCGACCTCCACGGACACGAGCGTCTCGTCCCCGAGCTCCAGTGCTGCGCCCCAGCATCTCCCGCCCCCAAGCTCTCCTCCAACCCCTACTGCGGCCACCCCGGCACCGGCACCGCCCGAGTTCGCCTCCACCTCGCGCGGGTCCGCGCCCGGTCGCCTCCGGCAGCCCCGCGCCCGGCGTCCCGATCTCGGCCGCCCG
Source organism: Poa annua (assembly GCA_026929855.1). Lineage (NCBI taxonomy): Eukaryota > Viridiplantae > Streptophyta > Magnoliopsida > Poales > Poaceae > Poa > Poa annua. Next base: position 25,093,933 of record CM049428.1, on the reverse strand, counting down.
AGAGCTTCTGCGCCCCCGGCCATGGCTCGGCGCCCTCGCCCGAGAGCCCGACACCGCGACCTCGACCACCCGAGCCCCGCCTCCGGCATCACCCAGCTCGGCGCCAGCGCCACCAGCAGACCGCGCCTCGCCGGCATCCTCGTGCACGGTGTCTTCCTCGACCCCGGCGGGCTCCGCCCGGCTTCCTCCCCCGAGCCTGGCTCCTCCATCGACCCCAGACGCGGCCTCCTCCGCGCCGGACCTCAACCTCGGCTGCCGGAGCCGCGACGCCTCCAACATCGCCCCCGACATCGCGAGTCCGGTATCACTTCCTCGAGCTCGGCGGTGCCGTCCTCGACTCCGGTCGCCCAGGCCCGCTCCGCGCCCGACCGCGACATCTTCCCCAAGTTCGGCATCTTCCCGCCCCGACATCAGGGCACCCGACGCCGGCGTGCCTCGGCCAGACTCTCGGCGACATCGTTGCATCCCGGTTTCACCGACAGCGCAGCGCCCCGGCATCGGCGACCTCGAACGCGGCGCGACGTCCCCGACTATGGCGCTTCTCACCCGCAGGACCCCGGCGCCTCCCCGAGTTCCCCTCCGATATGGCCACCTCCCCGGCCTCGACGGGGTCTTCTCCGGCATCCCCCCTGGCTCGGCCGCTCCGGCCGCCCCTCGCCACGACACCACCGCCTCCGACACGCCCAAGCTCGCCCCCGACTTAGGTTGCGTCTCCGACATGCCCGCCGCGCACTACTGCGTCGCCATGGCTCGACCGCGTTCTCCTCCGACAGTGCCCCCGAGTTCCCCTCCGGCAGGGAGATCTATCCGACACTTGGCATGCGTGGGCATCCGGAACAGGCCAGCGTCGGCGGCTATCCCGGCTGGCACGAGGGTTTCTCAATTTGGTTTGGTTGTCTAAATCTGGTACGGCCCTTCATCCGGGTCTGTAGGACCGCACCAGCTTCGGGGACTAGTGTCGGGGGACTACCCCCGGGTAGGGTCATGATGTGGTGAAAGCTGTGTCCGAGGGTACACTGAGACACCTGCGTTAACCGACATGCGCTAGCCGACTTGTGTATGTTGGTATCTTCTCGTCTTCTCTTATGTGCAGGAAGGCTGGTTTGGAAAGGGTAATCCGGCATAACCATGTCGGGTCTCGGGAGAAGGAGGTTATCCGGCATACTCATGCCGGGTAGAGAGGTGGATTCCGACATATCCATGCCGGGTTCCCCGGGAGAGGAGTCGCCAGGGCACCCGCAATACCCGTGCCGGGTTACGCGGAGAGGATGCCATGCCAAGCGCTACAGGACAAAGGACGGACAAGACATGTCAAGCCCATCCCCTGATGTGACAAGAGTACAACTACATGACATAGTGAATAGTGATGACAAGACCCCAGTAGTCACATCGTGAATAGTGTGTGTGCTGTGTCATGTGGGCCACCCCTTGTCCCCTGGGCTCTCTCTATATAAAGATCACCAGGGGGAGAGCCAAGAGATGCGCGGGCTAGCTCATTTCCCCCCGCTCATTTCCTCCCGAGTTCTCCTAGAGGCATGCTTCGCCCGGCTCGTGGCGCAATTTGTACCTCGTATATACAGAGAGAGAATACACCAATAGGATAGATGCTGCAGGTTATCTCCTCACGAGAGCCCCGAAGCAGGGTAAATCCCCGTGTTCATGTATTCTTCGTGTGCGATCCCTTCGCGCTATCCCTCCCCGAATCCTCTAGCGTCCATCGACCCCCAAGATTAGCCACCCCGTGGCATATGCCGTGTAGCCACCACGACACTAACAAATACAACCGAGCTCCCACTCATTTTCTTGTCAATACAGGTCTCTTCCAAATTTTGGACAAATCCAAAACTCTTGATCACCTCATCAAAGCGAAGATTCTAGCTCCGAGATGCTTGCTTCAATCCATAGATGGAACGTTGAAGCTTGCATACCTTGCTAGCATTTTCTGGATACAAAACCTTCCGGTTGTACCATATACAACTCTTCCTCAATGTTACCATTTAGGAACGCTGTTTTGACATCCATCTTCCATATTTCATAATCGTAATATGCAGCAACTGCTAACAAAATCCGAATAGACTTTAGCATCGCTAGCGGTGAAAAAGTTTCATCGTAGTCAATCCCATGAACCTATCGGAAATCTTTTGCGACAAGCCGAGCTTTATGGACGGTCACATTACCGTCAACATCAGTCTTCTTCTTAAATATCCATTTATTCTCGACGGCCTTGCGCCCTTCGGGAATCTCCATCAAAGTCCATATTTTGTTATCATACATGGATCCTATTTCGGATTTCATGGCTTCTAGCCATTTCTCGGACTCTAGACTCGCCTTAGCCTCCTTGTAGTTTGTAGGTTCGTCCTGTTCAATTAACATGACGGTGCAAACTAGGTTGCCATACCATTCTGGTGCGATACGAGATCTACCATACCTACAAGGTAGAACAATGTCCTCGATAGTTTCTCCCACTCCATCTGTGGAGGACGTTTCCGAAACAGCTTCCATTGTGTCACTCGGAATTTCGAGTTCAGGATCAACGATCTCGTCGAGGTCTACCTTCCTCCCACTTACTCCTTTCGCGAGAAACTCCTTCTCAAGAAAGGTACCGGTCTTCGTGACAAACGTTTTGCCATCAGCTTGGTTGTAGAAGGTGTATCCTACGGTTTCCCGTGGATGTCCTACAAAGACGACTTTCTCCGATTTCGGTTCGAGTTTGTCGGGCTGTAGTTTCTTAACGTACGCCTCACAACCCCAGACCTTCAGAAACGATAACTTCGGCTTCTTGCCATACCATAACTCATACGGTGTCGTTTCTACGGATTTGGACGGAGCTCTATTTAAAATGAATGTGGCTGTTTCTAACGCATAACCCCAAAAGGATACGGGCAAATCGGTAAGAAACATCATAGACCGGATACTATCTAAAAGAGTACGATTACGTCGCTCGGACACGCCGTTACGTTGCGGTGTTCTGTCATGTGTTAGTTGCGGCACGGTGCCACATGCCTTCAGATATGTGCCAAACTCAAGACTCAAATACTCGCCGCCACGATCGGATCGAAGGTGCTTGATTTTCTTGTTAATCTGATTTTCAACTTCACTTTGAAATTCTTTGAACTTTTCAAATGTTTCTGACTTGTGTTTCATCGAAGAGACATAACCGTATCTTCTCAATTCATCGGTGAAGGTGAAAAAGTAACGATAACTATTGCGTGTCGACACGCTCATTGGTCCACACACATCTGTATGTATGACTCCCAACAAGTCCGACACCCGTTAAACGAAACCTTTGAACGGTGTCCTAGCCATTTTGCCCATGAGGCATGGGTTGCACGTATCGAGGGATCCAAAATCCAACGAGTCCAAAAGTCCATCGGCATGGAGTTTCTTCATGCGCTTTACACCAATATGACCGAGACGGCAATGCCACATATACATGTCGGTATCATCACTACACTTAATCCTTTTGGCATCTATGTTATGGATGTGAGTACTACGATCGAGATTCAACAAGAATAAACCATTACTTTCGGGAGCATCAACGTAAAAGATATCATTCATTGGAATATCACAACCATTTGATACTGATTTAAATGAATAACCGTCTTGTAACAAGAAGACCTACTCATAATTTTTACACTCAAGGACGGTACAAAATAACATTTATTTAAAACCAAAACTAATCCTGATGGTAGATGTAGAGGGAGTGTGCTGACAGCCACTACGTCGACTCTCGATCCGTTGCCGACGCGCATCGTCACCTTGTCCTTAGTCAGGCGCCTCTTATTCCGCAACTCCTCCTGAGAGTTACAAATATGAGCAACAAAACTAGTATCAAATACCCAAGTGTTTCTACGGGCGGATGTAAGTTACACATCTAACATGTATATCAAATATAGCTTTCTCTTTGGCGACTATCTTGCCAGCTTTCTTGTCCTCCAGGTACTTGGGGTAGTTGCGCTTCCAGTGACCATCTCCCTTGCAGTAGAAGCATTCCACGCTAGCTTTGGGACCAGATTTGGGAGTCTTAGGCTTGGCAACCAATTTGCCCTCCCTCCTGGACTTCCAGCTCTTCCTTCCCTTGCCACCAGATTTCTTGAAATCGACGGTCTTGTTGACCATCAACAACATGTGCTCCTTTTTGATTTCCACCTCAGCAGTCTTGAGCATCACGAATACTTCACCCAGGGACTTAGCCATGCCCTGCATGTTGTAGTTCATGACGAAGCCTTTGTAGCTAGGGGGCAACGATTGCAGCACCCTATCAATCGTCAGATCATCGGGAATCTTGCATTCTAGAGCATTCAGGCGTTGAATATAGCCAGACATCTTGACCATGTGCTCGCTCACACTGCATTCTTCCTCCATTTTGGCCAAGAAGAAAAGCTCAGAAGCTTCATATCTCTCAGCCTTATCCTGCGGCGCAAAGACAACCGTGAGATCAGAAATTATCTCGAAGGCGCTCATCTTCTCAAAACGCTTCTGCAGGTCGGCTTCCATGGCGTAGAGCATGCCACTCTGTACAAAGGCGGAATCCTCCGATTTGGTCTGGAAGACCTTCTCATCATCAGCGGCGTTATCTGCGGGAGGGTCTCCTATGGTGGCTTCAATGACGTAAGCCACCCTATGTGGAGTGAGGAGGATCCTCAGGTTGCGGAACCAGGCAATGAAGTTAGACCCATTGGTCTTAAGCTTTTTTTCTCAAGGAACAGACCTAGGTTAAACGAGGGGCGAGACATCTACAATGGAATTTGCAACAACATAAGAATTTGTTCATAATAATTTGAGTTATAGTATTTTAGAAAATAACTATGAGAACTCCCACTCAAACGAACATCCCTCCTGGTCGTTTCAGCGATTACACGACCCCCATCCATTGCGCAACCCCTCATCGTCAGAGCCGGCAACACAACTTCAAGGGTGGACAACGAATTGTCGATCACAACAATTTTGTGACTCATGCTCGTCCTTTCGGCCTCCGTGTCCCGAGGCCATATCTGCATATGCTAGGCTCGCCACAATAACCTTCCACGAACGCGCGTGCAACATGGCTTACACCCACTGTATGCGAACGCCGATATGTCTGAAACCCGATCGTCACGGCCTACCTCATAACGTAGAACTTTCTTGGTGGTGCACGTCAAAGGAAGAACACTAGTGGTATTTTGAAAGGATCATCTTATATTTCTACCGCCGTGTAACTAATATATACTAATATATAATCACACAATATAAGATGCACTCAAAACATCAAATGTAATGCGATGTGATATAGTCCATTGCGCCATGGTCTTCTTGGCGCCCACAATTTATAAACAATTTAATAAACCTAACTCGACCATATCACATTGCCCCTGCAAAATAAAGTTAGACACTTTCTACTTTATCTTTTGCATATTTTAGGTGCCTGGGGTTTTTGTAAAAAGAACCACTTCTTACCTACGAACTTATGACCACAACAACGATCCAACAATTGCAGGTTTAAGCATCCCTTTCGGGCCCTCTATTGAAAATTCAAAGCCAGCTAAAGAGAGAGAGACAGACACCCACCAACCACAGATACGGTACAATCCGTATGTCAGTAGTGGAATCAGTTACGCGTAAGCGTACGCGTAAAGTCAGTCTGGGCCGCTTCATCAACTCGATGCCGCTGCAATCAAAAGTGCACGCTAGAGGGTAGCAAATAACAGGAACAGTGCCCCCGTAAAGAATCACGGGTTCTAACAACATACATCTATATCTACGATAGATTGGCTCTGATTCCACTGAAGGGGATCACATGCAGAAAACAAAAAAAATCCTAACAACGATATCCTTAACCCAACCAAGATCTATACTATGCAGATATGCAACGGAGATCGGAATACATACCCTTGTAGACCGAAAGCGGGATTACGTTTCCGCATAAACGTTGACGATGAAGACCGACGAAGCCGACCTCAAAGTCGTGTAGTGGAAGTAGACCTCCCAGCACCGCTAGCGCAGCACCTCGCAGGGCGTTACACACGTACGGTGGAGACGACGACCTCCGAAGCTCCAGTCTAGGACGAGCAGCGGAAGAGTTGGACTCGAACACCGGCATCGCGGCAGCGGGCTATGGTGGAGAGACCTCCTCTCTTCTCGACCCAACTCCGACAAAGGGAATCACGAAATCGAGAGAGAAAGGAGAAATTAATTGGTGAATTAAAAGGCCAGGGGTGCACCTCTATATAAAGGCTCCCGGGGGGAGCCAACTGTCAGACCCTGAATTCAGGCTACACAAACAAATCGTATCGGTTGGGCCACACATCCAAGAGCATACTGGGGAATACCAATCACAGGAACATGCATGCCTGGCTCGGAATGGATCATCGGCCGACAGCTCTTGGCGATCCCAACGTCAAATACGTTTCTAGATTGTGCACGCAAGAACCCAAAAAGTCTTCCAACTCGTATACTTCAACCATACACACACGGTATACGAGTCAGATTTTTAACAAGTTGAAACCACAGAATAAACCTAAGACACAAAGAAAGGAAATAATATCCAAAAGCTCTCACTGAGCAAAATATAGCGAATGGCACCAATCAGAGGACACATGCCCCAACATTACATCATGCAGCGGAAACAAACCGGTCTGAGTACAAACAAGAAGCAAAGGGCTCAAAGCCGAAACGGAAAAGAAGGCCCATCCACGCAGTCCACCAGGAAGAAGCCCAGGGGAACTCTAACTACTCGTCAAAGATCTCGTCGTCGAACTCCACGTAGTATCCACCCACCTGGTCGTACGGAGAATCCTCAACTGCAGAAAAACCACAGCCCGCGAACAGGTCAAAACACCGAAGCGAATCGAACTAGATTAAGCTAACAGTTTACAAAACTGTAAGATTCCCAAAGTATGGGGGTAGGTGTACCTAGCGGGAGCAGCACTAGCAACCTAAAGAGACGCGCTAAAACTTCCGTCTAATTAGAGAGAGATAAGAGAGCGTTTGAGTAGCCAGCTACAACTAACACCCGTCATAACCCATTTTCGAATTAACCCCCTCAACCAAGTATGATGAAGCAATTTCGGGAAAACTCACACGTTAACAATTTTAGTTACCATTTATGGTGTAAGTAATTCTATATTACTAGTCAAATTAATTAACAATGATTAGGTGTAAGTTGTCTAGATCTTGTTAGCCAGCATCATCACCAAGTCGTCCATAACCGTGGACACGGCTCATCGATAAGATTATACCCTACAGGGGTGCACTACTGGACCCATACTTGCATGATCAACCCAGTCAAAAACATTAGGGCCTCTCAACCCAACTCTTTTCCTTCACCGCAACAAGTCTAGGAGCCACGTGAGCTATGCTGGTCCCGGCCAAAAGGGTGCGGACTCCCGCAGGACACACCCCTCCGCACCAACAGGCCGCGCCCTATATGCATGTAACAAGGCACACCGCCAAAAGTAAAATACTACACTAGTATCGATGCATATGAGACAAATGGAAAACCCGAACTAGGTGCAGCTCCCGGACAAGTCGAAGTTCCAGTCAAAGTCGAGGGGGGCTCCATTGGGCCACCCACAAGTGGTTAGTGCGCTCAAAATTGGATCCGATGACAAAATCTCAGTTCCTAGGTCGACACTGAGCAGAACAAAACACCTCGAAAGGCCTTCCGCCTGGTGCCCTATCTTTAATTATAGAAACCCAAAATAAGACAACAGTTTATTATAGTAGAACAAACTGTCATACTAAGCATATGAGATAAAGACAAAGGAACGACTCGCTCAACCAATTCTAAGCATGCACTATGACTCGCAAAGGCCAACAGATAAACATGCAAGGGGTTATGGGTTGTGGGGATATAGCTGTATAGGCTGCAGGATAAACATGTGATGGGATCGCAGTTCAAGAATCGATAACTAGGATAGCATAGATCAAAAGGCAAGAATGAAAACCCAACAATCGTGTAACCTGTTAGCAGAAGCTTGCCTGGCAGCTCGTGGCCTGGCACTAAAGCTGGAAACTCAGTATCGTACGTACTCGCAGCAGACACGTCGTAGTCTACCCAAAGAAAGTTAAACACAGACAAATAGGAAACAATAATCAATACAGAGAAATGCGCAATCAAAGGATGGTGCATTATGGTATGAGGTGATTAGGTCATTTTAAAGCGGGGATGAAATCCCGGCAAAATATTAGGGTGCAAGTCATTTGTGTAACCAACAATTTAAATGTTACTTAATATATAGCAGATATGGTGATCTAATTAATTTCAATGGAATAGGCATTAATTAATTATTTATCCAACACATTCCATATTTAACAATTAATTGCAAATTATTTATCTTCAACTCAAATTTAAGATTTATTAGCATGGCAAGACATGGCTTAACAGATATGAGCATATTAAATGGAATTAGGGCATTATATATTTATTACCCCACACATTCCATATTTAATTATTTAGTTGCAGTTGTTAAATTAAACTAAGCATTTAAAATAAATGATGCAAAATGACATAAGAATGTTATAATGATATTTATTGCATTTTTCTTATATGAAAACATATAAAGTTTATTTTATTTGGATTTATAGATTTAAAGTTATTGCATATTTAAATCTAAGGTTGTTTCTGTAATTAAGCAGGGACTTATCCGTGATAGCAATAGTTTCTGGTGAGGGCTTAACCGCAAGACAGAGAGTGCAGGGGGCTTGGGGTAAATGTTCCAGCGCGTGTCTATGACTGGTGGGACCTACAGGTCAGTGACTCCAAGCAAATAAAAAGGGGGGGCTTATTCGGCATAGCTAGGGATCGAACTCGGGCGCGCGGCGCGCACGGAGCGACTCGGCTCTGTTAGCCACTAGATCCGATGGGTGCAAGTGATAGAAACGGTTTTCGGTTGTTTATAAAGCGCAGCCAGTGCTCGACTGACGAATCTGAAAACGTAAAGGAACAGGGGCGCACGGCGAACGGGAAGAACTCGCCGGCGGCGAAACCTGGGCGGCGCTGCCTCGGGCTATCGCGTGCGGGTGTGGGAGCATGCGGGATGGGTGTGTTGTCGCGGGCAGCGTGCGCATGGACGAAAAGGAGGACACGAGGGAGTAGGAGCAGCTCGAGCCCGGCTCGCTGTTTCGGTCCATGGCGGGATCAGAGCATGTCGAGGACCAATTCGACTTACACGGCACGGATTCGGAAAGGGGAGAGAGGGAAACAATAGAGGAGCTCACCGTGAGGCGGCCGTTGCATTTAATCGTGCTTGAGGCTGACCGGAGGAGGTGAAATCCGGCGACGGTGCTTCCTGGCCGTGGAGAAGAGGAAGAAGAACTCGTCGGCTTCGGTGTCTCCAAGTGCAATCCTTCGCACGGAGAGGTTTACATCGCTGCGGTGCAGCTCCTGGTTCGGAAGGATCCCCTCGTCGCCCCCCTAGCAGCTGTTCTACGGGGTGGCTACGGTGGCAGAAAAACAGAGAAGCAGAGAAGGGGAAGAAGGGGGCGGCAGCAAAGAAAGAAGAGGGCTAGGGTTAGGGTTCTCCGGGGCGCTGCGCGATTAATAGAGGGAGGAGAGTGGGGCAGCAGGTGGGGGCGAGGAGGCAGTTGGGGGAGGAGCCATGCCCTGCTGTAAAGGAGCTCGCCCTCCTCGTGCTCCTGTACGGAGGAGGAAGGAGTAGGCCCTGGGCTGAGGTGGGCCAGAAATTTGGCCCATCTCAGCCAGGAGCTCTGTTTTTTTTTGTTTTCAGTTTATTTTTCTTTTCTTCTTAAAGTTTTCTGGTTTTGTAATTTAAACATAAATAAAAAAGAAATATAGTAAAAACTTTTAAACAATTTTTAATAGTTTCAAAAATAGTTATATTAATATCTTGTTTGATTATTTACAAATAATTTGAAACTTTAATTGAATTTTTCTGAAACACATTTGAATTTAAATATGAGACTTAAATTTGAAAAAAAATGAATTTGAGGCAACATATTTAATTAAAAGCAACCACATATGGAATGATGACATGAAGCTCCATTATATTGCACACAAATTTGGAAAGTTACAAACGGGCAGTTACAACACTCCCCCCTCAAAGGAATCACGCCCCGAGATTCTTCATGGAGCAACGAAGAGGTCGGGATACTCGGCACGAAGGTGGTCTTCACGTTCCCATGTAGCTTCCTTGTCAGAATGCTGAGACCATTGAACCTTATAGAACTTGACATTGTTGTTATGGGTGCGACGTTCAGCTTCGTCAAGAATGCCAATCGGCTGTTCCACATAAGAGAGATCTTCTCGAAGTTCAATTGATCCATGATCAACTGCACGTCCTGGATCTTGGAAGCACTTCTTGAGTTGTGACACGTGGAAGACATCGTGCACTTTGGAGAGGTTTGGAGGAAGTTCCAGACGGTAAGCCAATTCACCACGCCTTGAAAGAACGTTGAAAGGCCCAACATAACAAGGAGCGAGCTTGCCTTTGATGCCAAAGCGTTGCGTGCCTCTCAGAGGAGTGACACGAAGGTAAGCTTGATCACCAGGTGCATAGACCATGTCCCTGTGCTTGCTATCATAATAGCTTTTCTGCCGAGACTGGGCAATCTTCAGATTGTCACGAATGATGCGAACCTTTTCTTCAGCCTCCTGGATAATATCAGGGCCAAAGAATTGACCACCAGCTTGAGACCAATTGAGAGGAGTTCTGCATTTGCGGCCATAGAGAGCTTCAAAGTGAGCCATGTCTAGACTTGCTTGGAAGCTGTTTTTGTAGGAAAACTCAGCATACGGAAGGCAATCCTCCCATTTTATGCCAACGGAGATAACACAAGCTCTGAGCAATCCTCCAGAATTTGGTTCACTCTTTCAACCTGTCCACTTGTCTGCGGATGGTAAGCTGTGCTGAACAGAAGTTTGGTACCCAAGGCTTTCTGAAAGCTATCCCAAAATCGAGAAGTGAAGATACTTCCACGATCCGAGCTTATTGCCAAAGGAACCAGTCTTGTCATATAGAGTTCTGCCAACTGACTGGCTGATACTGTCTCTTTGACTGGGAAGAAGAGAGCCACTTTGGAGAGGCGATCAATGACAACAAATATTGCATCGTTGCATGTCGGGGGGCTACCCCCCGGGTAGGGCGAAACTCAGCACTACTCTACAGTATGTCAACAATATTTGACCTTTGGCGAGTGCAAGGGCCACCCCCTGGTGCGCTGAAGGGGTAACTTGACCTTTCGGAGCTGGTAGAGTGCAAGGTGCCTCCTGGCGGGCGCAAGGGTCATCCCTGGCGGCTATAAATAGCCCCCCAGGCCTGCACCACAGCATAAGCAAGCGGGTGGTTCCTCTAAGAACTAGCTTCTCGAAGATGTCTTTGGTGACAGCCCAAGACATCTTCGGGAGGCTAGGCCTAGAGATGCTCATCCTAGAAGTTCTACTCGGATACATCCAGGAAGGATCTCGGAGGCTTCGGGTACACTTCCCGGTGGAGGAGATCCCGGGGGAACCGGATAGACTCCCCGGGTAGGTAAGGAAGGTACAAGTTTGCTCCCCGGTTACAAGCTAACCGGTGTATAGATCTCGGTCCTAGCAAGTTGTCTGGTGTGTGCAGGAAAGACTTACAAGATGAAGCAAAGAGGTAGCCGGCATGGGAGATGCCGGTAGATCGTCAACGGTCCGGAGCAGGCTGTCCCGCCTGACGCGGGGGGAAGTACCATCCCCCCTGACACGAAGCATGGTCACCTCCCGCCTGACACAGAAGCATGGTCACCTCCCGCCTGACATGGGAGCACGTCAACCGGTACGATAACGATACGACAAGATCGGACATGCCTAGCCCGGCAATCCGGAAAAGGCTACCCGGGATGGGCAAAGACATGTATTGTCTCTGACAGGGGGACAATGATGTTCCAGGACGGCGCCTGCTGTCCTTGCCGGAATGATGACGACAGGGCTATGCCAGATAGGTAGTCGGCTAGGTCGCACTAGCCGGTGTCGACATAACCGTTAGGCCTGTCTGGTGGGGCCCTCCCGGATTAGGGTTTCCGGCCCTCCCGGCCGGAATTCTATAAAAGGCGCCATAACTGCTCAAGTAAAAAGAGACCAACTTGGGAGCCAGGACCTTAGTCTCATTTATTCCTAGAGCATTTACTCTTCCCTTTCTCCAGTTCATCTTGTTCTTCGTGTTCATCACCGCAAGAGCTTCAAGAGCGGGTTGTAGATCTTATTCCACACTTATATTGAGAGGGAAGGCAGGAGTAGGGGTGTTACCTCCCCACGAGGGCTCCGAACCTGGGTACATCGTGTGTGTGTGTACTCTGCCTTCGCGTAGTTGTTTTGTATTGCTAGATCTTCTTTCATTCCCTTCGGTTGTGTTTGTTGTTCTTCGGAGATCCCGGTCAAACCAACATCCTCCCTGTGTGAACTCATTAGTTCGCTAGCCCTCCCCGGATCCACCAGCGTCCATCGGCCCCATACTTTAGCCATCCTATGGCATCTGCCGTGACCCCACCACGACAGTTGGCGTCCACCGTGGGGCAGACAGAGGCGCTGGCTGGTGTACACATCCGGACGGGTTCCTCTGTTCACTCCGGCCTTAGAGTTCTCTCCGGCCTAGTTGTTAGGCTGGGCGAGATGGATTTCGTCAGCGACAATGCCGGTTGCTTCCGGAATAAGCCCTTCCCGGCTAACGGATGCCTCATAGACTTCGGCATCTTCACCACCTACGTCGCCACCGAGGTCATCTGCAGCTATCCGGACGTTGTCATGGAGGCTGAAGATCCCCCCATGCTCCGCGCCGCCCGGGGTCCGTGTGGCGATCGCCCCGCGGGCTGCGTCGCGGTCATGATGGTCGGGACGACCGAGGAGGTGTTCCAGGATGCCCCTGATGGCGATGCCGGCACTCACCGGGTTCGGTTAGCAAAACCTCCGCAGGAGAGAGGTGCTGCACGAGACGGCGATCCTCAGCCCTCCCACCATCGTCGCCGCCCGGATCCCCTCTCGGGCCTGGTAGCTAAGCTGGCTGTCCCAGTGACAGTGGATGTGGATACCCAAGTCACCTCAGCTGATTTGGACGAGCACGCAAATTGCTGCTCGCAGAAGCGCAAGAGATCGCCGAGATCCGGCGTGAACTCAGTGCCAGACTTCGGGAGTACAACGCGGCTCACGGCTTCCCCAAGATAGGCTCTCGGGACAAGCGCATTGCTGATCTGCGTAAAAAGGGCAGAATGGTGAATGATGAGTTGGCAGGTAGCACGACACCTAGCCATAGCAGGACGGATAGCATGATCTCGGCAGAGAAGCTGGTATACAGCTCGCCTGCCAAAACTCTTAGGGCTGCAGAAGCAGCTATGGCCGAATTGGCAGGGCTATCCGGAGAAGCTCTCCGTAAGAAACAAGAACGGGTCAACGAGCTAGTCATAGAGGCTAACCGACAGAACAAAGCCTTCAAGAAGAAGAACCCGAGAGTTGGATCCCATGTACATTCGGCCAGGGCCGAGAGCGACAAATCAGGCGGAGAGGCCTCCTCTCCGCATCCGAGTAAAAGCAAGAGCAAGAGCCGAAGCCGGAGCAGAGGATCCGGGAAAAATAAGCAGTTGCAGGCGTACGACCCGGCTTTCGCCGGAGTTCAGCGAGCTGGACGAAACAATCCCGGTCAAGCTCGGGGTAGCCATAGCGGCGGTAGCCAGGGTGTAGGAAACAATGCTGCGGTAAGCCGTGGCAATCCACCCCGGTACCCACCACAAAATCAGGGAAGACGACAGAGAGACGCTGCTTCTGTCCCGCAGCAAGCCTTAGTTCCTGTGGTTAACCGGCATGATGATGGCAACTCAAGGCTGCAGCAGCTCGGATACCAGCCTAACGAGAATCCTTTGGGATCCCGGATAGGAACTTGGCAGCTAGATCCCGCGGATGCCCGAGTTAGGCTCGACCGGATTCACCAATCCGAGTTGGTTGAGGAGCAAGGTCCTCCGGGACCTGCGTGCTTTGGACCTCGGATCATGCGAGAACCGGCAGTAAGAAACTTCCAGCTCAACCGGGGTGCCAAGACTTATGACGGCAGCTCGAAGCCGGAAGATTGGCTAACCGACTATGTAACTGCAGTAAGCATAGCCGGTGGAAACAGACGCTGGGCAGTGCGGTACATACCGCAAATGTTGGAAGGACCCGCTCGGATTTGGCTGAAGAACTTAAGAACTGGCAGCATAGACTGTTGGTTGGATTTCGAGGAGGCCTTCATCAGCAACTTCACCAGCACATACAAGAGGCCCAACCACCCGCAACAGCTCGCCATCTGCCGGCAAAGGAGCAATGAAACCGACCGGGAGTACCTTACTCGGTGGAGCAACATTCGCAATTCTTGCGAAGGGGTTATTGAAGCTCAGGCCATCTCGCGGTTTGCGCAGGGATGTCGGCATGGATCCATGCTTTGGCAAAAACTGCAGAGAAAGATGCCGACAACCCTGGCAGAGACCATGCGCATCGCCGACACCTACACGCTTGGAGATCCCATGCAACCCCTGGTGGATGTCGGAGACTCCAACAGGAGGAATGCGGGAACTCAGCGTTCGGGGCCGAGCAGAAGCCATGATCGCCACGATTTTGGCCCAAAGAGGAGTCAGCCCGAATTCCACTATGCCTCGCAGCAAGTTGCAGCGGTTAGCCGAGATCAGGGAGATGCCGGTAGCAATCAGCGGCAGAAAACGACTGGCCCGGCTTGGGGTCAGAATCAAGAGGTGCAGAAGACTTGGGTGGAACAAAAGAAGCCCCTGACGTATGAAGAGATGCTGAACATGCCATGCTGTTATCATACGTTGGAAGCCAACAAGCCAGCAAACCACTCTACACGGCAATGCAGCTGATATCAGTGCACATTGCAAGAAGGCAGCGCGGGGGCTACTCGGCCGAACGCTCCGGCGTCCCGGCCGAACATACCGAGACCCCCTCCACCACTATCCGGAGCCAATGCAGTCCGGATTAACCCACCCAATCATGGACCTCCTCCCAGACCGGTGAACATGGTGCACGCCCGGAATGATAATGGTGCTGGTCCGAGTAACCAATCCGGACACCAGCAAGGCAACTACCGGGAGGCACATCAGAGCTATGTGGTTTTCGTGACCGAGCCCACTGACCGGAAGAGTGTGCGGAAGCGCGCTCTGGAGGTGAATGCAGTAATCCCAGCGGTGCCCAAGTTCCTGCACTGGTCCGAGATGGAAATCACTTGGAGCCGGAAGGATCACCCCCGGGTTATGCCTAAGCCTGGTGGCTATGCTCTGGTGGTGGACCTGACATTTGTCGGACCAAGCCGCAACGTCCGCTTCAGCCGGGTACTAATTGACAATGGTAGTGCCATCAACATTATGTACAAGGATACCATGCTGAAGTTAGGGGTGTCCATGAACACGCTGCTCCCAACCGAGACAACCTTTCACGGCATTGTACCCGGGGTATCCTGCTCCCTGATGGGCAAGATCTGGGTTGAGCTGTTATTTGGAACCCGGGAGAATTGTCGGACAGAGAGCCTGGAATTTGAGGTGGTAGATCTCGAAAGTCCATACCATGCGCTTATTGGCAGACCTGCACTGGCCAAGTTCATGATATCCACCCACATGGGGTATCTGAAGATGAAGATGCCGAGTCCGAATGAGGTAATCACCATAGCAGGAGACCACAAGCGCTCTATGGATTGTGCAACTGCCGGCTCAAACTTAGCCGAGTCCCTGGTCATTGCGGAGGAGAAAAAGAGGGTCCAACAAGTGGTGGCACTGGCCCAAACCTCGCAACTCGGAATGCCCGGGATGGTGAACCCGGAGCAGCACGCCTCATTCCAGCCACCAAAGGAGACCAAGAAGGTGGGTGTTGACCCCAAGTACCCGGAACGCCAGGTCATCATCGGTAGCAGCCTGGACAGCAAATAGGAAGGCGAGCTCGTCGACTTCCTCCGTGAGAATCGGGATGCTTTTGCGTGGTCAAGTGATGATCTGCAAGGCGTTCCGAGGGAGTTGGCTGAGCATTCATTGTTTGTCAGGCCAGATGCGAAGCCGGTGAAGCAACCGACTAGGCGCCTGTCGGACGAAAGAAGAGCGGAGATCATGGAACATCTGGCAGTACTGCTTGCTGCCGGATTCGTGATGGAGGTACTGCACCCGGATTGGTTTCAAATCCGGTCCTGGTAGAGAAGAAGAAGGATGATCCCCTCCTGCTTAAGGTGTGGCGCATGTGTATCGACTTCACCAACCTCAACAAGGCTTGCCCGAAAGATCCTTTTCCACTTCCCCGGATAGATCAAGTGATCGATTCCACTGCCGGGAGTGAACTCTTGACTTTTTTAGATGCCTACTCCGGTTTTCACCAGATACCTTTGAATCCGGATGATCAATTGAAAACTCCTTTTATTACCCCGTATGGGGTTTATTGCTATCGTGTCATGACTTTTGGTCTGAGAAATGCTGGTGCTACATACCAGAGGTGCATGCAAAAATGTCTGCACGACCAAATAGGCCGGAATGCCGAAGTCTATGTCGATGACATAGTCATAAAAACAAAAGAAAGATCCTCTCTGGCGATGACCTGAGGGAGACATTTAAAAACTTTAGGAGATTCCGGATGAAGTTGAATCCGGATAAGTGCACATTCGGCGTTCCGGCAGGAAAACTACTCGGTTTCCTCATTTCAAGCCAGGGAATTGAGGTCAACCCGGGCAAAATACGAGCAATCGAGAGCTTGAAGTTGCCGGCATGTCTCAAAGAGGTGCAGAAGTTTACTGGTTGCTTGGCATCCCTAAGTCGATTTGTGAGCCGACTAGGGGAGAAGGCCTTACCCTTGTATCAGCTGATGAAAAAGAGTAAAAACTTCGTGTGGACTCCGCAAGCAGATGCGGCGTTCAATGATTTGAAAAGAATGCTCTCATCAGCACCAGTGTTGGCATCCCCATTGCCCAAGGAGCCTATGTTGCTGTACATTGCCGCCACTAACCGGGTAGTAAGTGTAGCTATTGTCGTGGAAAGAGAAGAAGGGGACAAGCTGACACAGAGGCCGGTGTATTACTTGAGCGAGGTGATCTCAGAATCCAAGCAAAACTACCCGCATTATCAGAAGATGGCATATGGGGTATACTTGGCAGTAACCAAACTCAAGCACTATTTTCAAGAGCACCTGATCACAGTGGTGTGCGAGGCTCCCCTAGCCGAGATCATCGGTTGCAAAGATGCTAGCGGCCGGGTTGCCAAATAGGCCATCCAGTTATCTCCGTACGCTCCAGCGTACGAGAGGCGTGACGCCATTAAGTCGCAGGCGCTGCCGGACTTGCTGGTAGACTGGGCCGAGATGCAATACGAGCCTCCAGCTCCCGACTACAACTTCTGGAGGATGCATTTCGATGGGTCCAAGGCCAAGATCGGATTGGGTGCCGGAGTGGTTCTCACCTCACCAAAACAAGATGTGCTGAAATATGTCTTGCAAATTCACTTCCGGGCATCCAACAATGTCGCCGAGTATGAGGCCTTAGTTCATGGACTGAATTTCGCCAAGGAAATCGGCATCCGCCGGATAGAGTGTTTCGGCGATTCCGACCTCGTGGTGCAGCAGGTGTCGGGGAACTAGGATGCAATTGACGCCAACATGGCCTTGTATCGGTTCCATATGCAGAAAATATCCGGATTTTTTGAAGGCTGCGAGTTCAAGCACATACCCAGAGGGGAAACCGAAGCAGCAGATGTGTTGTCCAAGCTAGGGTCATCTCGGGAGGCCATCCCACCTGGGATTGCTCTTGAGCATCCGAGGAAGCCGTCTATCCAGCCTTCGCCCGAGTCAGATTCTATCTTCATACCCAAGGAGCACGGTTCGAAAGCTGTACCTATGGAAGTGGAAGTCGGGAGCATTCTGTTGAACCCGGGGACTGCATCACAGAACTCGGAGAAACTAAATAGCATGATGATGGAAGTAATGTCGGCCGAGCCAATGGACATAGATGCCCCCGTGTTCCCGGTTCGACCTGTCCCGGGATGGGCACAACCTATCATGGCATACATATTGGATGGAACCCTTCCGGAGAACGAGTTAGAAGCCCGACAAATATTGAGGAGATCCAAAGCATACACCGTCATCAATCAAGAGCTGTACAAGAGAAGTGTCACCGAGGAGCTCCAAAGGTGTGTGGAACCCGAAGAAGGCCAAGAGATGCTATTGGAAATACACCAAGGAGAGTGTGGGCATCATGCATCATCTCGAGCGCTGGTGGCAAAAGTGTTCCGGCATGGGTTCTACTGGCTCACTGCCTTGCAGCAGGCAGAGGACATTGTCGGTAAGTGTGGAGGGTACCAGAGGTTTGCACACCGGATACATGTGTCGGCATCAGCACTAAAGACAATCCCTATCACTTGGCCGTTCGCAGTATGGTGCTTGGACATGGTCGGACAGTTCAAGCCGGCAAGGGGCAATATGACGCACATGCTGGTCATGGTGGACATGTTTACAATGTGGATAGAGGTCAAACCAATCTGGAAGTGTGACGGACACACCTCGGTTCAATTCTTGAAAGACATCATCTTGAGATACGGATACCTGCACAGCATCATCACGGATAATGGAACCAATTTTGCTGTGGGGGAGTTCTCTCGATTTTGTGCCGAGAAGAGAATCCGGTTGGATGTGGCGTCAGTGGCTCACCCGGAAGCCAACGGGCAAGTCGAGAGAGCAAATGCATTGGTCTTGGCCGGCATCAAAGCCCGCTTGATCGAGCCACTGTTGAGAACTCCGGGGTGTTGGATAGAGGAGATACCGGCAGTTTTGTGGGGTCTCCGGACCACACCAAACAGATCTACCGGGTACACCCCATTCTTCATGGTGTACGGTTCCGAGGCCATGCTTCCAACCGACATCTAGCACGACTCACCAAGGGTTACAATGTTCACCGAAACCGAGGCAAAGGAAGCCCGGGAAGATGATGTGGACTTGTTCGAGGAGGCAAGAGAATTGGCACTGTCTCGGTCCGCAATT
The DNA here is from genome assembly GCA_026929855.1 of Poa annua. Lineage (NCBI taxonomy): Eukaryota > Viridiplantae > Streptophyta > Magnoliopsida > Poales > Poaceae > Poa > Poa annua. Next base: position 25,074,993 of record CM049428.1, on the reverse strand, counting down.
TATCAGCAAAATCTACGTCGCTATCATAGCCGGAAAGTGCACCCTAGAATATTCCGAGAAGGGGATCTCGTGCTAAGGCTTATCCAGCGCACAGCCGGGATGCATAAGCTCTCGCCTCCATGGGAGGGTCCTTTTATTGTAAGCAGGGCACTGCACAATGATTCTTATTACCTTGTAGATGCACAGGAAGCTAGAAAAGGTGTAATGGACAAAGCCGGTGAGGAAACCAAGCGACCATGGAATGTAGCCTTGCTCCGACCCTTTTACACTTAAAGGGTGCAATGTATGTATCTCGATTTCCCTATCAATGAAATTTCGACACCCCGAGATGTTACTCGGGGACGGTCGGCCCAAAGTTCTCCTTTGTCTTAACTTGTATGTCGGTACCCTCGGGAGGAACCCGGGGACTACCTCGTTTTATGCCTTCTGTTTTTTCTATTATCATTTCATGCATGCCGGCAACCTAGGGATGAACGCAGGGACTGCCTGTTATCTATTTGTGGTTTGGTGTATGCCGGGCAAGTTCCGAGATCGATTTCCTAGTCGGAGTAATGTATGTCATGTGAAATAATCTTGTGACTCGACTGACGAACACCAAAATGGTAGTCAAGAGCAGAGAGCGTCAAATGTGGGAAACACGAAAACGAACTCGGGGACTCGGGATAGGAACTTCTCCGGCATACGTGTTTTGCTTATTCAGTTATTTATTTTGTTATGTCGGAAATTTAGCAAACTGGAACTTGGATTTTCATAAGTAGTGTATACTGTAAAAGGAATTTTGTGACTCGACTGTCGAACGCCGAAATGGTAGACAAGAGTAGAAATTACCTAACTACGGTAAACATGAAAACGAACTCGGGGACTCGTTGCAAAATAAACCGGCATAACTTGTTTGCGTAACAATAAACAGAGTACGAATTAAAATGTATATATTACAGCTGCACCCGGCATCCCGGGGATCTGACGCTTCTACACTTAGTGTTTTTAGGCAGTGGGAGAAGCCGGTTTCTCAGGTACATCGGCAATTGGAGAAGTCACAAGGGTCTCCTCCACGTCAGCAGTGGTGTCCAGAGCCTCCGGGTTCGCCTCGGCATGGGAAGTCTCGACCGGCGCGGAAGTAGCAGCTTCCCGGGAGGCCATGGTCTCAGTAGCAGCAACGGTAGCAGCATCATCATCCTCTGGGATCTCAGCTTCCGCGTCACCGGCTTCAGCCGTCTCACCATCATCTTCGTAATCAGACTCGGAGTCAGAAGTGATGAGGCTTGTGGTGAAGACGCCGATGTCGGACCAGGACGCGACGCGATGCGCCACCTCTTGGCGTCGCTGGATCTTGCCGGATCGGTGCACCACGGCGAGATGGTGCGCAGGCGCTGGATCACATCAAGATCGAGCCCCTCGTACCGGCTGAGCACGTGGGTCAAGACTTGGTCAGCACCAGCCCGCGCACCGGAGCGCTTCCAAGCGTGAAGTCGCTTGCCGGCATCTCGGAGCGCAGTCGCCAATTCGGCAGGAGGTGGTGGTAATCCGGAATACTTACCCGGGGCAGAGGAACCCTTGCTGTGGGCCAAGTCTTGAGTCGAAGATTTCGGAGGGGCATTGGGCTTGGCAACAACTATCTTCTGCCCGGAGGCCTTGTTGCGTAGGTTCCCGGCAGGATGATCAGCCTGTCGGGAGGAAGCAGTAGACGGCCTCGGCGGCGGAGTCTTGCCGGAAGTCAACCGGGAAGAGGCGCGCGACACGACTTGCCGCGGAGGGCTCGCCATCTCCCGCTCAAGATGGGACACCCGCCGCGGGCTGTCCGGAAGGATGGTATCCGCAGCTGCAGAGCTAGTGGGCAGCAGAACCTCAGTCTCCCCGAGATCGGCCTCCGGAGCCACAACCTCGGGAAGGACGACGCCAGGTGTAGGATGCTCATCGTCCTGCGCCGGATGCCGGAGTGGAGAAGGAGCTGCCCGGGAGGGGCTAGGAGTGCGGGATCCCGGAGGATGGAGACCCACGGAAGCCGGGACGTCAAGAGAATCTCTATAATGAGCATGTCAGAAAGAACATCGGAAAAAATCAAAGTCGGATAACTCAAAGCAAGCAAATCGTACCCGGAATCTACTGTAGGGGGACCTTTCCGGCGCCGAGGAGTTTTTTCGACCGGCTGCTTGGTCTGTCTACTCTTCTTGGGGATACCACCAGATTCACCAGCACGAGTGGTGTCGGAGCTCGCGCGTTTCCGGGTTTCGGCGCACTTCGTCACGGCCGCTGGTCTCGGAGCTACTGGCGAAGCCCAATTGAGGGGAAGAGCGTCAATCACATCGAGTATTTGACAATCGTCACCATCATCATCATCAGATGCAATGTGGATAGCCTCTGGAGTTGAGGGATTACCCTAGGCGGCAGCGCGGGTTAGGGGGATGGCCAGGTGATCTTCGCCGTCGGGATCCTCTCTCGGAATCTCCTCCGGTATCGGGAAATCCGCCGCGAAGTTGCCACCGGCATGCATCGCGTCCTCCGCTGTCTGACGCTCGAACAAGTGCAGGAATAAATCGTTGCATGACAACCATGTCGATTTCCAGCAAAACCCGGGTGCAAAGGGAAGTTGGCGAAAAGCATACACAAGCACCTGCTTCAGTGGTTTTTTGCGGGAGCCGGCAAGACGACCCCACGCGAAATTCACCGGCAGCTTAGTTCGAGCGATAGCTAGAACGCGCCACCGTACTTGAGCTTTGTCCAACGGGAAGATGTTGGTTCTCGTGGGGTCATATACATCACTGATATGACACAGCTTATGAGCTCGGGTTTGTAGAGGGCAGATCCGGTGAATGATAAAACAGCACAAGAGGTCATCCGAGGTCAGACTATCCGTGAGGCCGCTCAAGACGTCATGTATACACATGATCTCCTCGGAATCCGGGAGCCTATTCCAGAGGTCGAACACGCGGGGGGGACCCTTGGAAAACTCGGGTAGGTTGATGAAATCCGGAGAGGAGGATCCCGAGGTCGACCGGTTCTTCACGTAGAAGAAGCTCCGTTGCCACTTCCGACATGACTCCAGCCCCTGGACCTTAGGGAATCCGGAATCAGGGCGAGGGATGATCATGGCCGCCCCATAGTCAACAAGATCTTTGACCTTCTTATCCGGGTTCGGGATGACTTGGCGGCGGATGATGAAGTACTTGGCCCAGAGATCCACAAACGGCCAGATACCAAGATACCCTTCCGTGTAAGTGGCGAAGACGGAGAGCATCATGATCGCATTGGCCGGTAGGTGATGAGGTTGGAGGTTTTAGGTGTCGAGGAAGTCGCGGAAGAAGGGGCTGGCCGGAAGCCCAAATCCCCGCTCAAAGTGTGTGAGGAACACTACATATTCGCCGGGTTGAGGTTCCGGCTGAACCTCGTTCCCCGGAAGTCGACTCTCAACCTGTGGAGGAATCTGGTGTGTCCGGTACAGCCAATCAAGGTCCCCCTGATTGGTCTCGGAACCGTCCCAGCAACCTAGGACACTCTCGTCCCCCATCTCGGATGGCACGGAGGACATACCAGAGCTGCTCTGCAGACGGAGTGGCAGTTAGTCGGGTTAGTATGCCGGTAACGGAAGATCCCGGGATGGAAACTTCTAGCAACAACCGAGTTCCTGTCAAAAAGATCTAGCGTGCTCGAACAAATAAATTTAATCGGCACAGTAATACCCGACCCGTGCATAAGGGTGGGCTAGCGTGGATCAAAACTAAGACATGGAGTAGCCCACCGGCGACGCCGCGCCGAGCACGCTCGCCGGCGACAACATGGCTCATCGACGCGCGAAGTCACGGGCTAGTGCGGTGGTTCCCCACCGTAAGGAAGTTCGCCGGAGAAAGGGGAGAGACTCACCGAAGAAGTTGGCACTGAGGCGCGAGAGATCCGGTGCCCGATGGTGAGGACGAACGGCTCCGGCGGCGGATGGCTACAGCGGTGCTCAAGCTCCGGGCATGGCGACGGTGGTGCTCAGGCTAGGATCGCGGCGACGGCGGAGTGCTCGAGACGGTGCGGGGGACATAGAAGTTTGGGGAAGAAGAGGAGGTGACCGCTCCGATCCCCTATTTATGAGGAGATCCGGAGCGGTTTCCGTTTTCTCCCGCCCACGATCTCCCAAATCGTGGGTGGGATCAGTTTTGCGCCGCGCGGCACATGGTGTCGCCCGGAGCGCCCGATCCGGCCACACCGCGGGCCACAGAGCCCCAACGGTTGGACTTCGGATCGGCTGCGGCTCCCGGCGCGTGAACCCGAGCAGCGGCGTGCTCGGTCAAAAGCACTCGAGTGCCTCCATGCATTGACGAGACCTCGGGTGGGACCCTCCCCCCATAAAACGGAATCTTCCCCGATACGGAAGGTGAAGTTCAAACCGGCACGGCCTTATCCGGGTGACCGGCCAAGGGTGATATCTCATTTACCGGAGCGCGACCTCCGGATAGGGATGTCGGTGAAATGCATCTCGGCGCCAAAACTCAATGTCGATCCGGGTGTGCTTAAGTGTTCTTTTTTGTTAAAGCTGATCCCGCACAACGTCTTGGGTCGCTGCACAGCACCAGCTTCGGGGACTAGTGTCGGGGGGCTACCCCCCGGGTAGGGCGAAACTCGGCACTACTCTATAGTATGGCAACAGTATTTGACCTTTGGCGAGTGCAAGGGCCACCCCCTGGTGCGCTGAAGGGGTAACTTGACCTTTCGGAGCTGGTAGAGTGCAAGGTGCCTCCTGGCGGGCGCAAGGGTCATCCCTGGCGGCTATAAATAGCCCTCCAGGCCTGCACCACAGCATAAGCAAGCGGGTGGTTCCTCTAAGAACTAGCTTCTCGAGATGTCTTTGGTGACAGCCCAAGACATCTTCGGGAAGCTAGGCCTAGAGATGCTCATCCTAGAAGTTCTACTCGGATACATCCGGGAAGGATCTCGGAGGCTACGGGTACACTTCCCGGTGGAGGAGATCCCGGGGGAACCGGATAGACTCCCTGGGTAGGTAAGGAAGGTACAAGCTAACCGGTGTATAGATCTCAGCCCTAGCAAGTTGTCTGGTGTGTGTAGGAAAGACTTACAGGATGAAGCAAAGAGGTAGCCGGCATGGGAGATGTCGGTAGATCGTCAACGGTCCGGAGCAGGCTGTCCCGCCTAACGCGGGGGGAAGTACCATCCCCCCTGACACGGAAGCATGGTCACCTCCAGCCTGACACGGAAGCATGGTCACCTCCCGCCTGACACGGGAGCGCGTCAGCCGGTACGATAACGGTACGACAAGATCGGACATGCCTAGCCCGGCAATCCGGAAAAGGCTTCCCGGGATGGGCAAAGACATGTCTTGTCTCTGACAGGGGGACAATGATGTTCCAGGACGGCGCCTGATGTCCTTGCCAGAATGATGACGGCAGGGCTATGCCGAATAGGTAGGCGGCTAGGTCGCACTAGCCGGTGTCGACATAACTGTTAGGCCTGTCTGGTGGGGCCCTCCCGGATTAGGGTTTCCGGCCCTCCCGGCCGGAACTCTATAAAAGGCGCCATAACTGCTCAAGTAAAAAGAGACCAACTTGGGAGCCAAGACCTTAGTCTCATTTATTCCTAGAGCATTTACTCTTCCCTTTCTCCAGTTCATCTTGTTCTTCGTGTTCATCACCGCAAGAGCTTCAAGAGCGGGTTGTAGATCTCATTCCACACTTATATTGAGAGGGAAGGCAGGAGTAGGGGTGTTACCTCCCCACGAGGGCCCCGAACCTGGGTACATCGTGTGTGTGTACTCTGCCTTCGCGCAGTTGTTTTGTATTGCTAGATCTTCTTACATTTCCTTCGGTTGTGTTTGTTGTTCTTCGGAGATCCCGGTCAAACCAACATCCTCCCCTGTGTGAACTCATTAGTTCGCTAGCCCTCCCCGGATCCACCAGCGTCCATCGGCCCCATACTTTAGCCATCCTATGGCATCTGCCGTGACCCCACCACGACATTGCCTTTCTTGGACTTTGGAAACCCAGTAACGAAGTCCATCTCGATCTTGTCCCATTTCCACTCAGGAATTTGCAGTGGTTTAAGAAGTCCAGGTGGTCTCTGATGAACTGCCTTGACACGACAGCAAACATCACAATGAGACACATAGCAAGGAATTTCACGCTTCATCCTGGTCCACCAATAGATTGTCTTGAAATCCTGGTACATCTTTGTGCTGCCAGGGTGGATAGAAAGAGGAGTATCATGAGCCTCCTTGAGAATGAGCTCCCTTAAGCTGTCAGTTTGGGCACCACAATGCATTCTTCAAATAGCAAGGTACCCTTGTCATCGAGAGAGAAACTCTTGTACTTATCCTTGCCAATGTTGTCTTTGATATTCTTGACACCAGAATCACGCAACTGTGCGGCATGGATCTTATCCTCAAGTGTAGGAGTGGCAATCAAGTTTGCAAGATAACCAGAAGGAACCACTTGAAGATTGAGCTTCTTGAATTCTTCGTGAAGAGGAGGTTGGATGTCCTCAACCATGAGGTTGTTGCAATAGGACTTGCGACTGAGAGCATCAGCCATTACATTAGCTTTGCCTGGAGTGTAAGAGATGGTAAGATCGTAATATGAGAGCTTCTCAAGCCACCTTGTTTGCCTGAGGTTCAAATCTGGTTGGGTGAAGAGATATTTGAGACTCTTGTGATGAGTGAATATCTCACAGCTGTGCCCCAACAAGTAAGGTCTCCAAGCCTTTAGGGCATACATGATTGCTGCAAGTTCAAGATCATGTGTAGGATAGTTGAGCTCATGAGGCTGCAACTGACGAGATGCATAAGCCACAACTTTGCGTTCTTGCATGAGGACTGCGCCTAGTCCTTGAAGAGATGCACCGCAGAAGATTTGGAAAGGTTTGGAACTGTCTGGGCCAACTAGCACAGGAGTAGAAGTGAGTTTAGCTTTCAAGAGATTGAAGCTCTCATCGCTCTTTGGAGTCCAAAGAAACTTTCTATCCTTCCTAGTAAGATCGGTGAGAGGCTTAGCGATTTTGGAGAAGTTCTCAACAAACCGACGGCAATAGCTAGCCATGCCAAGGAAACTTCTGACTTGTTTCACCGATGTAGGAGGCAACCACTCACAATGGCCTTCACTTTTTCTGGATCAACAGAAATGCCTTCAGAAGAGATGACATGACCAAGGTAGGATACTTTAGGAAGCCATAATTCACACTTGGAGAACTTGGCGTAGAGACGGTGTTCTCGGAGTTTCAACAAGATAAGACATAGATGTTCTTTGTGTTCTTCTTCGGTTTTGGAATAGATAAGAATGTCATGGAGATAGACTACCACGAACTTATCGAGGTATTCCATGAAAACGAAGTTCATCAGACGTGAGAAAGTCGCCGGAGAATTTGTGAGACCGAAGGACATGACAGTGTATTCATAGAGACCATAACGAGTGGTGAAAGCTGTGTTTGGAATATCTTCTTTGCGGATCTTGATCTGGTGATAACCTGACCTCAAGTCCAACTTGGAGAAAACCTTAGCACCCGCAAGTTGATCAAACAGGTCATTGATGCGAGGAAGGGGATACTTGTTCTTGATGGTTTTCTTGTTCAGAGGACGGTAGTCAACAACTAGTCGCTCAGTCGTGTCCCTCCTTTTGACAAACAGAGTAGGACAACCCCAAGGAGAAGTACTAGGTTGAATATGACCTTTACTTTCCAACTCCTCTAGCTGTCTCTTAAGTTCAGCCAGTTCTTTGGGGTCCATCTTGTAAGGACGTTTGGAGATAGGAGCAGTGCCTGGTTCTAGTTCAATAACGAACTCCACGGCTCTGTCAGGCGGCATGCCTGGCAATTCTTCAGGAAAGACGTCAGGAAAGTCTCGGACCACCGGTATATCTTCCATAGCAGGTAGAGGATGAGCATTGAGAGTATACAACTGAACATATGTAGTTTTTGAATAGAAATAGACTATCTGGCTAGAAGAATGGGTAAGCTTAACAGATTTAGCAGTACAGTCAATGACCGCTTTATTAGCCACAAGCCAATCCATCCCTAGGATGACATCAATGTCTGAAGAACGATGAGCAATAAGAGACGCTTGGAATGGAAGATTTCCGATTAAGATCTCATTGTTCAGGCTAACTTTCTTTGTAAGCCATTTGGATCCTGGTTGCTGCACTAAGACAGGGATGTCCATCTTTTCGAAAGGAACATCATTGCTGGAAGCAAAACTTTGCGAGATGAAAGAATGGGACGCAACAGAATCAAACAACACTTTAGTGAGGACGGAGTTCACCAATAGATTTCCAAGCACCACATCAGTAGCTTCCTCTGCTTCTTTTGCTGTAACATGATTCACCATTGCGCGTCTACCAACAGACCTTTTGTCGATGTTGGAGGCCTGAGGAGTAACAACACAACTCTTAGGGCGACAAGGTGGTGGAGGAAGTTGGTTTTGTGGACACTTGTAAGAGAAGTGGCCCGGCTCACCCCACTTGAAGCAGGTGACCGAAGAGTTTTGAACTAAAGGCGTTGTCTGATTGACGAACCTCCTTGTTGCTGAAGCTGGGTTGGTTAGACCAGAAGAAAACCTTGGAGAAACTAGACTGTGGATGAGTTGAGTTTGAGCTGCATAGGGTATCCAAACCCTACGTTTCTGCGGAGGTGTAGAATCTGATGGAGAAGAAGTTGTTTCAAGAGAGTGTTTACGAGATTCTTCGAACTTATCACGTCCAAATTCCTCTCGGAGAGCTGTGTTGACAAGGTCTTCAAAGGTATCGCACTTGATAAGAGTGAGGGCGTACTTAAGATCTGGGTTTAGACCTCTGCGGAATTTGGCTTGCTTTTTGGCATCAGTTGATACCTCATCCTGAGCATAGCGGGCCAAATGATTGAACTCAGCTTGATAGTCCAACACAGACATGCTACCCTGAGTCAAGTCATAGAACTCTTCCCGCTTTCTTTCCATGACCCCATCTGGAATATGGTGGCATTTGAAAACCTCCTTGAACTCATCCCAAGTAGTCACAACACCTGGTGCTCGTAACTCTAGGAAGTTCTCCCACCAAGACATGGATTCACCGCGGAGCAGATAGGTGACATACGGAACACGGTCCTCATCGGACACATGAGAAACAACCAGAGCATTGTTCATCTCACGCAGCCAGTCATCAGCATCAAGTGGCTCAGAGGGAACATCAAATGTGCGGGGATTGAGCTGGAGAAAATGCACTATAGACACACAGTTGTTGCTCTGATTCTGGTTTTGCTGAATTTGACTCAAAACTTGCATCATCTGAGACAAAACTTTCCCCATTTGGGAAGGCATTGGAGTATCTTCTTCGCCACTCTCCATCCTGAGGAGGATACAACGTTAACACCATAATCGGATAAACAAAATCCAACGTAAGTGCTTAAAGGAAAACTTCAGATTGCTTAGAAAAGACAACAAGGAACGAGACATGGCCATCCATCATGGTACACCACTTTGTTCACTTCCAGAAAGGTTTAAAGAGAGGTAAGAACGAAGACTAACACTAGAACTAGGAGACACCAATTGAGCTTGACGTAACTTCACCAAAAGAGGGGAAACAACTGATTGATTCAAGAATGAAACCGAACGTAGCCGAAGAGGTTGACAACTGCTAAAACGAAGAGCGCCACCTTGAAGACACCTGCAACTATGGTACTACGGAAAACCCAGAACACGTGATGTCCTAATTTTAAAATTTAGGTGAGAAGGGAAAATATCGTAACACTTCCTTACCAGAATAACAGGGAGGGTGGGTGGGGAAAGAAGTAAAAGAACAGAATTCCTACTCTCATGTTTTAGAATTTCCTGATAGCTACAAAATATTTTTCTAGACTCAAACAACGACCAGTAGAAGGGAACCTGAGGACGTTTAGGCTCTGATACCAACTGTCAGACCCTGAATTCAGGCTACACAAATAAAGCGTATCGGTTGGGCCACACAACCAAGAGCATACTAGGGAATACCAATCCCAGGAACATGCAGGCCTGGCTCGGAATGGATCATCGGCCGATAGCTCTTGGCGATCCCAACGTCCCATACGTTTCCAGATTGTGCACGCAAGAACCCAAAAAGTCTTCCAACTCATATACTTCAACCAGACACACACGGTATACGAGTCGGATTTTTAGCAAGTTGAAACGACAGAATAAACATAAGACACAAAGAAAGGAAATAATATCCAAACGCTCTCACTGAGCAAAATATAGCGAATGGCACCAATCAGAGGACACATGTCCCAACATTACATCATGCAGTGGAAACAAACCGGTCTGAGTACAGACAAGAAGCAAAGGGCTCAAAGCCGAAACGGAAAAGAAGGCCCATCCACGCAGTCCACCAGGAAGAAGCCCAGGGGAACTCTAACTACTCGTCGAAGATCTCGTCGTCGAACTCCACATAGTATCCACCCACCTGGTCGTACGGAGAATCCTCAACTGCAGAAAAACCACAGCCCGCGAACGGGTCAAAACACCGAAGCGTATCGAACAAGCTTAAGCTAACATGTTACAAAAGTTTAAGATTCCCAAAGTATGGGGGTAGGTGTACTTAGCGGCAGCAGCACTAGCAACCTAAAGAGATGCGCCAAAACTTCCGTCTAATTAGAGAGAGATAAGAGAGCGTTTGAGTAGCCAGCTAACACTAACACCACTCATAACCCATTCTCTAATTAACCCCCTCAACCAAGTATGAGGAAGCAATTTCGGGAAAACTCACACGTTAACAATTTTAGTTGCCATTTATGGTGTAAGTTGTCTAGATCTTGTTAGCCAGCATCATCACCAAGTCGTCCATAACCGTGGACACGGCTCATCGATAAGATTATACCCTGCAGGGGTGCACTACTGGACCCATACTCGCATGATCAAACCAGTCAAACACATTAGGGCCTCTCAACCCAACTCTTTTCCTTCACCGCAACAAGTCCAGGAGCCACGAGAGCTATGCTGGTCCCGGCCAAAAGGGCGCGGACTCCCACAGGACACACCCCTCCGCACCAACAGGCCGCGCCCTATATCCATGTAACAAGGCACACCGCCAAAAGTAAAATACTACACTAGTATGGATGCATATGAGACAAATGGAAAACCCGAACTAGGTGCAGCTCCCGGACAAGTCGAAGTTCCAGTCAAAGTCGAGGGGGCTTCCATTGGGCCACCCACAAGTGGTTAGTGCGCTCAAAATTGGATCCGAGGACAAAATCTCAGTTCCTAGGTCGACACTGAGCAGAACAAAGCACCTCGCAAGGCCTTCCGCCTGGTGTCTTATCTTTTAATTATAGAACCCCAAAATAAGACAGCAGTTTATTATAGTAGAACAAACTGTCATACTAAGCATATGAGATAAATACAAAGGAACGACTCGCTCAACCAATTCTAAGCATGCACTACAACTCGCAAAGGCCAACAGATAAACATGCAAGGGGTTATGGGTTGTGGGGATATAGCTGTATAGGCTGCAGGATAAACATGTGATGGGATCACAGTTCAAGAATCAATAACTAGGATAACATAGATCAAAAGGCAAGAATGAAAACCCAACAATCGTGTAACCGGTTAGCAGAAGCTTGCCTGGCAGCTCGTGGCCTGGCACAAAAGCTGGAACCTCAGTATCGTAGGTACTCGCAGCAGACACGTCGTCGTCTACTCAAAGAAAGTCAAACACAGACAAATAGGAAACAATAATCAATACAGAGAAATGCGATCAAAGGATGGTGCATTATGGTATGGTGATCTAATTAATTTAAATGGAATAGGCATTAATTAATTATTTGCCCAACACATTCCATATTTAGCAATTAATTGCAAATTATTTATCTTCAACTCAAATTTAATATTTATTAGCATGGCAAGACATGGTATAACAGATATGAGCATATTAAATGGAATTAGGGCATTATATATTTATTACCCCACACATTCCATATTTAATTATTTAGTTGCAGTTGTTAAATTAAACTAAGCATTTAAAATAAATGATGCAAAATGACATAAGAATGTTATAATGATGTTTATTGCATTTTTCTGATATGAAAACATATAAAGTTTATTTTATTTGGATTTATAGATTTAAAGTTATTGTATATTTAAATCTAGGGTTGTTTCTGTAATTAAGCAGGGACTTATCCGTGATAGCAATAGTTTCTGGTGAGGGCTTAACCGCAAGACAGAGAGTTCAGGGGGCTTGGGGTAAATGTTCCAGCGCGTGTCTATGACTGGTGGGACCTACAGGTCAGTGACTCCAAGCAAATAAGGGGGGGGGGGCTTATTCGGCATAGCTAGGGATTGAACTCGGGCGCGCGGCGCGCACGGAGCGACTCGGCTCTGTTAGCCACTGGATCCGATGGGTGCAAGTGATAGAAACGGTTTTCGTTTGTTTTTAAAGCGTAGCCAGTGCTCGAAACTGAAGAAACTGGAAACGTAAAGGAGCAGGGGCGCACGGCGGACGGGAAGAACTCGTCGGCGGCGAAACCTGGGCGGCGCTGCCTCGGGCTATCGCGTGCGGGTGCTGGTGAAGAGGATCGTGTGCAGAAAACAAAAAATTTCCTAGCAACAATATCGTTAGACTATCCAAGATCTACACTATGCAGATATAGAAGTACGGCGGAGATCGGAATACATACCCTCGTAGACCGAATAGCGGGGATTACGCTCCCGCACAAGCGTTGACGACGAAGACGATGTTGCCGACCTCTAGGTCGCGAAGAACTCGGCGCGACGAAGACGACGAAGATGACCTCGAGGTCGGGTGGAGGAAGTAGGCCTCCGAGCACCGCTAGCACAGCACCTCGCAGGGCATTACACACATACGGTGGAGACGACGGCCTCCGAAGCTCCAATCCAGGACGAGCAGCGGAAGACTTGGACCGGAACACCAGCAGCGCGGCAGCGGGCTATGGTGGAAGAGATCCCCCTCATCTACTCGGCGCGACTCCGACAAAGGGAATCACGAGATCGAGAGAGAATTAGGGAATTAATTGGTGAATTAAAAGGCCAGGGGTGCCCCTTCTTATATAGGCTCCGGGGGGAGCCAACCTTGCCAGCCAGGCAATGTGGGACTATCACCACATGCCTGGTGCGGCTCAAGAGGGTGCGCCGGCCCTAGTGGGCCCTTTGTGGCCCACTAGGGGCTGGCCGAACCAGCCCCCTTCCCTTGGGGGGAAGCTTCCCCCCTCATGGGCCTTCTTTCCACTAGAAGGCCCATTTAGGGAAATCTGCCTTTAAAAATTCAAAATAAATATATAAAATCATATTTAAACATTAGTTACACTGATTAATATCAAACAATTTTATATAATTTATTCTAGCTCCGAAAACTCTTTCGTCGCTGCCCGATCTCCATCGGACCATTTCCGGGACGTTCCCGGTGATCTCTTTCCTTTCCGGTTGTCTTGTCGAAACCCCTTAAGTGTGTTACCCTAGCGGTTCGATATAATAACAGGTACGATCAAGACTCCTCTATGATCGACCACTAACTCGTAGGCCTGGACCCCATGAATTAATCCCTGTGATATAACGAATGACTTTCATCTATCAAACCTGGACGTATAGTCTTAAACCCTTTGTCATGGCGATACTTAGCGTGTCCGACCATCATTCTCAGATATCTCCATACCTAGCATGATCTCGTTACCGACATCGCTATCTTCTACTCGTCTATGATATTATGTCAGCTGGTGACCTAGTCACATGTTTGCAAACTCATTTGACATAATCTCACCGAGTGGGCCCTAGAGTATCTATCCGGCTATGCGGACTGACAGATCCCGCTGTTGACCCCTCGTCTCAACTACCCCCTTCCGATACCCAAAAGTATCACCGTTATTGTCACACTATATAAGATATGACGTTTGGTGCGATCAAAGTATCTTCCAGGGATAACAATAAGAGTTGATCTCACGGTCTTAAGGCGTAATTACTATGTTCTATAAATACTGGGTATGTCCATCACATTGTTACACCTAACGATATGACTTCCATTGCCGACCGGCGCCATGCCCTATGATCAGAAAACCTCGATCATCAATCGCGTAACGAAACTAGTCTTAGTAGAGGCTACTAGGGACCTGGTTGTTTATCTACCACACGTGTATTAATGTTTCCGCTTAATACAGTTATAGCATGGTATAAAACATATAATGAACGATTGGGATATTGCCAATAAACTATGTTTATTAAGTTCCTCTAGGGCATATTCCCTTCACTCTCCCACTTGCACTAGAGTAACACTTAATCTAGTTTACAACTTGGTAAAAGCTCAACACCCATAGCATCTTGGTGCCTGCTCGCCTCGTGGAAGAGGAATACAGTCAATAGATCTCACACATTGAGACCTATATGTGCTTTGCAACACTTCTATGTCACCTAGTTTGACATCATCCCGTATCTTACGATGACGGTGAAATATATCCTAGTGGATGGAGTGAGACTCGAACATTCGCGTAGCATGGGACTTAAAAGTCTAAGAGATCTATTAAGGTGACCACCTACGCTCGGAAAACTGCTCAGTCCAATCACACTTGCTACTTCTGAAGTCGCGATATATTTCTATACCTTTGTAGTTTATGCGACAGTGCATTCATATGCGACTTCGCAAACTAACCATGTCTATCTTCAAAATAAAGGACATCTCCTATATGAGATTTCTAGTCGTATGGGTCAGTGTAATAACTTGCATCATCGTAACCGCTTTACGGCAAGTTGTCTTTCCACTCTTACCCTTTACTAGAAAACATATCTTCAGTTCTCATAGACACTGAAGAATAAATTTAATGTTTGTTCATTGATCCACACAAGGATAACTCTAGAACCTGTTCTTCAACCAAGAACTCGGGTCACACTAAGTCGAGCTTTCAGTCTGATAGACTCTATGTATGATACATAGAGAATGTCGAACATCATTTTCTATCACTGAAAAAGCCAAGATTAACTTAATATTTTACCTAGTCATACAAGCAAGAACCTCTTTCTTTGCTTGTCATATTCTGAAACACTTCAGAATCCTGACTTAGGAAATATTCCGACTTAATGTTATTAAGCCTCTTACGATCTATACAATTATAAATCGGATGCCTAATACTCCTAACTTCATTTCATAGAAAATTTAATCACTTAAATAATCCTTTACACTCTACTAGAGGATCTGTGTCATTCAATATGTCGTTACATACAAAATCACGAATGATAGCTAGCTCCCACTCAAATATGCCTTCCGCATATAAGATCAAGGAAAAGCTACTTAGCTCCCACTCATATGCCATCCGCATATAAGATCAAGGAAAGCTACTTTGCTCCCACTCACTTCTTTGCAAATGTAGGTTTCTTCAACTATTTTGGACAACTCCAAAATCCTTTGATCACATTATCAAAGTGAAGATTCTACCTCCGATATGCTTGCTTCAGCCCATGAATGGACCACCGAAGTTTGCATACATGTTTAGCATCCTCAGGATCACCAACTCTTTCTAAATGACACTATTAAGAAAACATGGTTTCCTTATCCATCTATCAATTTCTCACTCGAAACTATAGTGATTGCTAAACGACCATGTGTTGGGGATATATCAACTAGGGGTATCTCCAACATGGATCAATCTGGCTAGTCCAGGGTGGCCCAAGGGTGGTAAGGCTGAAGCCTGCCGGGCGGCCCAGATAGCTGACGTACAAGGAAGTAGGCGGACGGTCCAAGAAGGCGTAAGGCCGAAGCCCATCAAGCCACCAAGCCCAAGATTGAAGGCGGCAACTAAGCCGGCTAGGTCTAGGACTCTGATTACTTGCCGGACAAGTACTTGCCTTGTATCCTGGGGTCTGGCCGCCTATATAAGCCGGCCGCCAGGAAGCCTTTAGGGCACGCTCCAATACGCATCATACACATTGTAACCTGTTCACGGCTGTTGCCTCATAGTGAATTATAGCAGCACGTAGGATCTCGCCACCGCTGTGGGATCTGAAGCTGGGTACACTCGCCGTGTTCAATCCCGTCCTCGATGACACCAACCTTCTTCCCCACAATCCATACGTAGGCTAGAGGACCCCCGTCTCCTATCAATTATGTCGATACCACGACAGTTGGCGCCCACCGTGGGGCATAAGGTTCCTGGCGTCACGTTCCAGGCGGGAACACTTGGCGGCGTGGGCAAGCAGATCGCCGTCGGTCGCGTCACAAGGTATGGCGGCCACAACTACGTCAACTCGGATGAGTCCTGGCTCCCGGCTGACGACTACCTTATCGGATGCACAATCATATCGATCGGAGGGATCGACGTCTTCATCGGGTATACGCCAGCGGCGTACGGCCTACCGCGTTTCAACAACCCCACCCACCAAACCTTCGACCAAGCAGTCGACCGACAAGATGGATCTGAATCCGCCTTCTCCCAGGAGTCGGCCGAATCTGATTTCCACTTCGTCAGAGTTGTCGGACTGGGATCAGACTCCCAGCCGGAAAACAACGATCCTGAGTCAATCCTCCCTGCTCTCCAGGAGGATGCGATGTCAGATGCCAGATCCAGATCTACCGTTCAAGTCAACGTAGACTCTGACTCTGATGATGATGCTAGTCTCTTCTAAGAGAAGATCAAAACCCGCTTTTCCAGTAGTAATCCGACTCCTTCAGAGGGCACAGCGGATACTGACATGCCTGACAAGCTGGCTATGATGGTTGTCGTCGGTCACGAGAAAAACCCCAGTTGCTTCGGAAACGCAAAACGAGCCGGTGGAAGATGCCGGCGACACCACTACCGGTCAACTCATTGAAAGTTCCGACAAGGTGCGCGCAAAGAAGAAAACTGGCCTCGAGAAAGGCGGCAGCATCAAACCCACGGATTTGCTCTCCGTCATCAAAGAAGTAGACGAGATCATGAATACTCCGGTGAATTAAGACACCCCACTCGACGAAGTGGAAGAGCTTAGGATTAATATGCTTAAGCACTCTGACTTCCTGCGAAAAAGAGAGGAGCACGTTGAGAGCCTTGCGAAGAAGATCGAGAAAGAACAGGAGAAATTGTCGGCTAAGACAAGCCGGCAACTCTTCGAGGACAAAAGGTCATCAAAAAACCGCCGTGACAAGGAGCCGCCAACACGCGCGTCGACAGTGGCTCAAGATCTCGGGTTCGACTGGCGTACGGCACCACAGCGCGTGGACAGAAGGGGATATGTTGTTTTCTGCACCCCCGTCCTCAACGCGGCTGCCGCGCTAGATACCCTGGACGACAAAACTTACACCGCGGATGAAAAGCTGGCCAATGCAAGACACTTCGTGAGCAAGGCCCTAGAACACCAAGCTCGCGCTGATTCCTACGGCCACATGGCGGATGCTCACGGGGGAGACCTAGAGTGTAAGTCAGGAAAGTGCAAAGCTGCACCTGGCGATGACCCCGAAGGCCCGTCCGGCTCTAGTAGCCATGGCGACAAAAGGAAGGCAACGCCACCTCCAAAGAAGACGCCACCGCTAAAACCAAGGCGGGACGAGAATTCAAGGACAGGAAGCAGAGGAGACCTGCCACCTCCAGCCCAGCCAAGACGCGACAATGGCGGTAGCCGGGGCAATGGACTGCCGCCTAGGTAAGATGTCGTTAACGACCCTCCCAGGAGGGGTCGAAGTCGATCTCCGCAGCGTAGCACCGGCAGCAAGAGGAAAGAGGCGGCAGAAGGGCCCAGGCGCAGCATAAGCCAGGCAGCGCAGGACGAGCCAGACGCAAACAGAGGCGCACGGCAGCTCGATCCAAAAGACGCACGACACCGCCTACAAGACATAGCAAGAGGAAAGGAGCCGTTGTATTCTGGTCCAAAGTGCTTTGGCAACGCCATCCGCAGAGAGCCGTTCCCTAAGGACATGACATCAGTGTCAGGTACAACGGCCTCGTTAAGCCGGATTAATGGCTAGCCGACTATGCCATGGCCATAGAAATTGCCGGCGAAAGCAGCTATATTGCCGTTCGTTACCTACCTCTCATGTTGGAAGGCACGGCAAGGGCTTGGATCGACAACCTTCCTGAAAATTCTATCCATAGCTGGTACGACATGGAAAAGATTTTCTCCCAGCACTTCCAAGGAACATACAAGCGTCCAAATACCTACACAGATTTGCAACGTTGTATCCAAAAGCCGGACGAAACCATGACAGACTTTGTCAGCCGTTGGATATCCGAAAAAGCCAACTGTCATGGTGTTTCGGACGCGCAGGCTATCCACGCCTTCTACACGGGCCTGCAGAAGAAGTCCTTGCTCCGTCATCGGCTCGTCCACGAGCAAATCATAGAACTTGGCGAGATGCTCAACCTAGCAGCCCAATATGCAGCGGCGGATGACGACGCCCGGGACGATGATCCAGAAGTCAACATCATACCAAAACGGAACAACAAGCGCAAGCAGGCAGCGGATGAGAAAGCCGGACCTTCCAACGAGGTAGCCGTCGCATTCCAAGGGAATGCCGGCAAAAAGAAGTGGAAGAATAAGAAAGATAATCGCGACGCCGGCTCAGGGCCTAAGGCGGCGCGAATCACTTATGAGCAGGCAAAACTTTTGCCATGCCCTATCCACGCCTCACTTGGCAAGGTCAACCATATGCTTAGCGAGTGTCGTTTCATGGACGACTTCAAAAAGGACCCCACAGTCGGCTGGAAGTCAAAGAAGTCAAAGAAGAACGACAAGAAAGACAACAAGGAGGATGAGGATGACGACGACATGTCTGTCTCAAGCGAGGATGACGCGGCCGCCAAGAAAAAAAAACCATATCCGAAGGTCAAAGAATCTCTTGTATGCTTTGTCGGCACACCTTCGGCTAAGGCAGATAAGGCGGAGATGCGCGAACTCAACGTGACAATGTCGGACGTCCCTCAGTATTTGAACTGGTCGGAAGCAACGATCACTTGGAACCGGTCCGACCACCCTGATCACGTTCCTCACCCAGGCAAGTACGCCCTCGTCGTCGATCCCATTGTCGACAACTTCAGACTCACAAAGGTACTCATGGATGGCGACAGCAGCCTCAACATCCTATACTACGACACACTAAGCCACATGAACCTGTCAGAGGATCAGCTGGACCACAGCAACCTCACTTTTCACGGCATAGTGCCCGGCAGGCAAGCAAAGTCAATGGGGAGCATTAGGCTGAAGGTAACTTTCGGACCAAAAGAGAACTACCGCTCAGAGTTCCTCCGGTTCGAAGTTGTCCCCTTCAAAAGCGCCTATCATGCAATCTTCGGATGACCGGCTTTCGCCAAATTTATGGCAAGGCCGTGCTACATATACAGCAAGCTTAAAATGCCGGGGGAAAACGGAACCATCATGATTTCTGGCAACTTTAAGAAAGCCAAGGAGTGTGAACGTGGTATGGCTGCCTTCGCAGAAGCCGTCATCCACAAGGAAGAACTCACACTACTTGGGGCGGATTCAGACAACTCCATGCCCAAGCCAAAGATTGATGTCAAGAAGACCTTTGAAGCTTCAGAAGACACCAAAAAGGCGGACCTCATCCCAGGTGACAAATCTAAACAAGTTGTCATCGGCTCCAACCTTGACAGTGTAACATCCCTATACTCCCTCTGTTCCTGAATGTAAGAGCTATAGTTTTCTGCACGGATATTAAGACATGAGTATTTGACATACTATGGACTCATTTGTCTTAGACAAAATTCAGAAGAGAGGACCCCCTAATAGACAACAAATGAAAACAATACATAAAATCACTCCGTTCGAGAATGAAACTCACTTTTTCATCAGTAAATTCATCCAAAAATCGTTGTAAACCATATATTTTGGATTTTTTTTCAAAAAACTATAGCTCTTACATTATGGAATGGAGGGAGTATTTTGGAATGTTAAAAATCACTAAAATTTAAAACTTTTGAAAACATTCATGTATTTTTGCTTTGAAAAGAAAATTTAAGCATTGCATTCAAGCATACATGCATCTCATCATTCATCATCTTATTAAATCACAAAAGGGTTTAAATTAAAAATCCATTATATTTCATGTTGCTCTAAAAATATTTATATTCTATTATTCTACTGTTGTACCAAAATAAAGATGAATGGTTAAATCAAATGAGTTTAAAATAACTTAATTTAAAACAAATTTGAATATTGGTATTTTACAAATTTTATTTAACCAAAATAGAATTTAATTAAGTTATAATTTCAAAATTGATTTTAAGTATCAAATTTGTATTTAATCAATATTTCAAAATTATTAATTTTGAAAATTGTTCAAAACATGTCCACAACTGGTTTAACACAAAGATATTAATTTTACAAATTTTTAGAAATTTATTTGACTTCATTTGGAGTCTTAAATCAAAAGATATGAATTAAAAGAAAAATCAGAAAAGAAAAAGAAAAATGATGACGTCAGCTGACGTCATCGTCGTCTTCAACGTTCATCCGGAGACCACGCCCCCGACCGCGCCGAAACGGCCGATTTGATTCTTATTCAATCGGGCGATTAAGACCACCGTTTCGAGTGTGGTTTCTTCCTACTAATAGCCCTCTCCTCTCTCTCTCTTTTGCCCCAAAAACCACAGCCCGAGAGCCACCAGGCCGTCCGCAAGCGTCCCCGGAGCCCCGCCATTGCCGCCGGCGAAAAACTCGACTCCGGCGACAATCCGTGAACCCCGACCCCTCCCGTCACTTCCTTCCTCTTTCTTTCCTTCGTGCGCAGCTCCCTGACATTTTCTGGTAATTTTTCCCGTGCCAGATCGACGGCCTCGTGCACACCCGAAGCTCGCCGCCGCCTCCATCAACTCCGGCGAGCCCTTCCGAGAGGCAGAGGACGCTCCGACCGCCGTAACCTCGCCATCGTCTCCGCCTCGATCTCCTACACGCCAGGGTATGACTCGTTCGTCCCCGTAGCCATTAAAACATCGAGAACGCGCGTCGTCGGCGATGTCGCCGCCGCGGGCACGACTCCGGCTAGGTTTCCGGCGAGTCGCGCCACTCTATTTTGGTCGAGTGGTTCTCAACCGTTAAAACATCGAGAACGCACAGTCAGTGCCGCGTGGCGCCCAGTCAGCGCCTCATCAGCAGCCACGTCAGCGTCCAGTCAGCACTGACGTGGAAAATGATTTTTGCGATTTAATTAAATGGCAGTTTTACAGAAAAGCCCCTGCCACTTAGATCTGTCATAACTTTTTAACCACTCATCCAAATTTAACAAAATTTATATTTTTGGAAAGCCCTTGACATGTAGAATATTGTAGAGCTGCCAAAATTCAAATTTGAATAATTTTAAAATATTCAAATTTCAAATAGTGTGATGCCTATGATATAAATATTTTTGAGTATTATTTTCATGATTTAAAAGTTGTATGTTTAAATTGAGTAGTTTGAGTATTTTTTATATAACTATTAATAGAAACATTATTTTTAATTAAATCCAATTGCAATAAATTTATTTAAATGTCCTCTATCTATTAACACTATTTATTAATATTTGAGCGTTTATTTAAGCGTCCCTGGAGCCCCGCCATTGCCGCTGTCGGGGGGCTGCCCCCCGGGTAGGGCAGATCCTGGAGTAGTTCAGCATTGTGCCAACAGTGCTTGACCTTTGGCGAGAGCAGGGGCCACCCCCTAGTGTGCTCAAGGGGCAATTTGACCCTTGAGTGCTGGTAGAGTGCAAGGTGCCTCCTGGCAGGCGCAAAGGTCAGCTCTGGCGGCTATAAATAGACACCCCGAGCCCTCACAATAGCAGCACAAGCATCAGCGGGTGGTTCCTCTAAGAACTAGCTTCTCGAAGATGTCTTTGCTGGTAGGCTAAGACATCTTCGGGAGGCTAGGCCTAGAGATACTCATCCTGAGACGAACTCGGATGCATCCGGAAAGGATCTCGGATCTTGGGCTCCGAGGAGATTCCCGGAAGGAGAAGTACTCGGTCTTACCGGATAGGCAATCCGGGTAAGTGCTAACCGGAACATTTATCTCGGTCCTGGACTTGTGCAGGAAGGACTCGCAAGGTCGAGCAAGAAGATAACCGGCATGAGGGATCCCGGTAGGCCGTCAACGGTCTGTAGCAGGCTTTCCCGCCTCATGCGGGGGGAAGTACCGTTCCGTCTGACACGGAAGCATGGTCACCTCCCACCTAACACGGAAGCATGGTCACCTCCCGCCTGACACGGGAGCGCGTCAGGCGGTACGACAAGACACGACGTGCCTAGCCCGGCAATCTGGAAAAGGCTATCCGGGATGGGCAAAGACATGTCTTGTCTCTGATAGGGGGACAATGATGTTCCAGGACGGGGCCTGCTGTCCTTGTCGGGATGATGACGAAGGGGCTACGCCGGATAGCACGGCGAGTAGGTCGCACTAGCCGGTGACGACATACCGGTTAGGCCTGTCCGGTGGGGCCAAGCCGGTTTAGGGTTTCCGGCCCTCCTGGCTGGAACTCTATAAAAGGCGCCATAACTGCTTCTGTGGAGAGAGACCAACTTGGGAGCCAAAGCTATAGTCGCATTTACTCCTAGAGCATTTACTTCTTCTTACCTTGAGTTCATCTAGTTCCTTGTGTTCTTCACTTCAGGAGCTCTAAGAGCAAGTTGTAATCCTTGTACCACACTTATATAGAGAGGGAAGGCAGGAGTAGGGGTGTTACCTCCTCACGAGGGCCCTGAACCTGGGTATATCGTGTGTGTGTTGTGAGCCTTCGTGCATTTGTTCTTGTTTATTAGATCTTCTCCCTCGCGCTTTGATCTCGTTTCTCGTTCTTGGGAGATCTCGGTTACACCGGGATCCTCCCCGTGTGAGCTCTTCAGCTCGCTATCCCTCCCCGGATCCACCAACGTCCATCGGCCCCACACATTAGCCATCCTATGGCATCTGCCGTGACACCGCCACGACAGTTGGCGCCCACCGTGGGGCACACAGAGGCGTTGGCTGGTGTACACATACGGACGGGCTCCCTCATTCACTTCGACATTCGGGTTCTCTCTGGCCTTGTCGTAAGGCTGGGTGAGATGGACTTCGTCAGCGACAACGCAGGGTGCTTCCGGAACAGACCCTTTCCGGTGAACGGATGCCTCATTGACTTTGGTGGCTTCACCACCTACGTCGCCACCGAAGTTATCTGCAGCTATCTGGACGTGGTCCTGGAAGCTGAGGATCCTCCCATGCTCTGCGCTACTCGGGGTCTGCGTGCCGGTCGCTCCCCGAGTTCCGTCGCGGTAATGATGGTCGGGGCAACCGAGGAGGAGTACCAGGACGCTGACGGCGATGCCGGAAGCGGCCACATCCGTTTGGCCAAACCTCCTCAGGAAAGAGATGCGGCCCGAGACGGCGATCCGCAGCCGTCCCAGCCACGTCGTCGCCCGGATCCCCTCTCGGGTCTGGTGGCCAAGTTGGTTGTCCCTGTGACTGCTGAAGCGGACACCCAAGCCACTTCGGCTGACTTGGAGGAACAGCGTAGGTTGCTACTCGCCGAAGCACAGGAGATCGCCGAGATCCGGCGTGAGCTCAATGCTAGCCTCCGGGAGTACAATGCAGCTCACGGATTCCTTAAGATAGACTCCCGGGACAAGCGCATCGCGGACCTGCGCAAGAAAGGAAGAATGGTGAATGATGAGTTGGCGGGTGGAGCCGCGACCAGTCACACGGGTAGCCTGATCTCGGTGGGGAGACCGGTGTACAGCTCGCCGTCGAAAACTCTTAGGGCTGCCGAAGCCGCCATGGCAGAGCTAGCAGGGCTATCCGGTGAGGCTCTGCGGAAGCAGCAGGAGCGGGTGAATGAGCTGGTCGTCGAGGCCAACCGGCAGAACCAGGCCTTCAAAAAGAAGAACCCCGGAGCGGGATCCCAAGTGCATTCAGCAAGGGCCGATAGCCAAAGATCGGGCGGGGAGGCCTCCTCCCCGCATCCGAGCAGAAGCAAGAGCAAGAGCAAGAGAAAAAGCCGGAGCAGAAGCGGGGGCTCCGGGAAGAACAAGCAGTTGCAAGCCTATGATCCGGCCTTTGCCGGCATCTAGCAAGCCGGGCAGCATAACTCGGGGCAGGCAGGAAGTACCCGTGATGGTGGCAACCTGGGTGTAGGAAACAATAACCCGGCTAGCCGTGGTAATCCACCCCGGAACCCCCCTCATGTTCAGGGAAACCCGCGAAGGGAGGCCGCCTCTGTCCCGCAGCAGGCTGTGTTCCCGGTACAAGATAGGCTCAACGATGGCAACTCAAGACTGCAGCAGCTCGGGTACCAGCCCAATGAGAATCCTTTGGGATCTCGGGTAGGAACCAGACAGCTGGATCCGGCCGATGCCAGATTCCGGCTCGATCGGATTCACCGGTCCGAGCTAGTGGAAGAGCAAGGACCTCCGGGACCTGCCTGCTTTGGACCCCGGATCATGCGGGAGCCGCCTGTCCGGAATTTTCAGCTCAACCGAGGTGCTAAGACCTATGACAGCAGCAAGAAGCCGGAAGACTGGTTGACCGACTATGTAACCACAGTAAGCATAGCCGGTGGAAACAGGCGCTGGGCGGTACGTTACGTACCGCAGATGTTGGAAGGCCCTGCCAGAATCTGGTTGAACAACTTGAGAACTGGCAGCATAGACTGCTGGTTAGATTTCGAGGAGGCATTTATCAGCAACTTCACCAGCACATACAAAAGGCCAAACAGGCCTCAACAGCTCGCCATCTGTAGGCAAAGGAGCAACGAGACTGACCGGGAGTACCTTACCCGGTGGAGCAATATTCGCAACTCTTGCGAAGGGGTGGTAGAGGCACAGGCTATCTCCTGGTTTGCACAAGGATGTCGGCATGGCTCAATGCTTTGGCAGAAGTTGCAAAGGAAGATGCCGGCGACCTTGGCAGAGACCATGCGCATCGCCGATACCTACACGCTTGGAGATCCCATGCAACCCCTGGTGGATATCGGTGACTCCAACAGGAGGAATGCGGGACCTCAACGCTCGGGATCGAGCAGAAGTCATGATCGCCAGCATTTTGGCCAGAAGAGAAGTCTGCCCGAGTACCATCATGCCGCGCAGCATGTCGCAGCAGTGACCCGGGATCAAGAAGATGCCGGCAACAGTCAGCGTCAGAAGACAAGTGGCCCGGCTTGGGGTCAGAGCCAGGAAGTGCAAAAAACTTGGGTGGAACAGAAGAAGCCCCTGACGTATGAAGAGATGCTGAACAAGCCATGCCGCTACCATACCCTGGAGGCCAACAAGCCGGCGAACCACTCTACTCGGCAGTGCAGCTGGTATCAGCGCACATTGCAGGAGGGCAGCTCAGGGGCTATTCGGCCGGGTGCTCCGACCCAACATTCCTAGACCCCCTCCTCCGACATCGGGAGCCAACGCGGTCCGGATCAATCAACCTCAGCGAGGACCCCCACCTCGGCCGGTGAACGTGGTGCACACCCGGAACGACAATGGTGCAGGCCCCGCTAATCAAGCCGGACAGCAGCAGGGCAACTACCGGGAGGCACATCAAAGCTATGTGGTCTTCGTGACCGAGCCCACTGACCGGAGGAGTGTGCGACAACGTGCCCTGGAGGTGAACGCCGTGATCCCGGCGGTGCCCAAGTTCTTGCACTGGTCCGAGATGGAGATCACGTGGAGCCGGAAGGATCATCTCAGAGTTATGCCTAAGCCGGGGGCGTACGCCTTGGTCGTGGACCCAACCTTTGTCGGACCAAGCCTCAATGTCCGCTTCAGTCGGGTTCTGATTGACAATGGCTGCGCCATTAACATCATGTACAAGGATACGATGCTGAAGCTGGGGGTGTCCATGAACACCTTGTTACCTACCGAGACGACCTTCCACGGCATTGTGCCCGGAGTCTCTTGTTCACCCATGGGTAAAATCTGGGTTGAGGTGTTATTCGGAACCCGGGAGAACTGCCGAACTGAGAGCTTGGAATTCGAGGTCGTGGACCTCGAAAGCCCGTATCACGCACTGATCGGCAGGCCGGCCCTGGCCAAGTTCATGATCTCAACTCACATGGGCTACGTGAAGATGAAGATGCCGGGACCTAACGGCGTAATCACCATCTCGGGAGACCACAAGCGCTCCATGGAGTGTGCCTCGGCCGGCTCGTGCTTAGCTGAGTCCCTGGTGATCGCGGAAGAAAAGAAGAGGATCCAGCAGGTGGTGGCGATGGCCAAGACCTCCCAACTCGGAATGCCCGGGATGGTGAACCCGTAACAGGGTGCATCATTCCAGCCCCATAAGGAGACGAAGAAGGTGGGTGTGGACCCCAGCAACCCGGAGCGCCAAGTTATCATTGGCAGCAACCTGGACAGAAAATAGGAAGGCGAGCTCGTCGACTTCCTCCGTGAGAATCAGGATCCTTTTGCGTGGTCGAGTGACGATCTGCAAGGTGTTCCGAGGGAGTTGGCTGAGCAGTCTCTGTTTGTTAGGCCGGATGCGAAGCCGGTGAAGCAACTGACTAGGCGCCTCTCGGATGAAAGAAGAGCTGCCGTCATGGAGCATCTTGCTATACTGCTGGCCGCCGGATTCATAATGGAAGTGTTGCACACGGATTGGATATCAAATCCGGTCCTAGTAGAGAAGAATAAGGATGATCCCCTCCTGCTTAAGGTGTGGCGCATGTGCATCGACTTCACCAACCTCAACAAAGCATGTCCGAAGGACCCCTTTCCAGTGCCCCGGATAGATCAAGTAATAGATTCCACTGCCGGGAGTGAGCTTTTAACTTTTTAGATGCCTATTCTGGTTTTCACCAGATACCTTTGAATCTGGATGATCAATTGAAAACTGCTTTTATTACCCCTTATGGGGCTTATTGCTATCGTGTCATGACTTTCGGTTTGAGAAATGCTGGTGCTACATACCAAAGGTGCATGCAAAAGTGTTTGCACGACCAGATAGGCCGGAATGCCGAAGTCTATGTCGATGACATAGTCATAAAAACGAAAGAAAAAGCCTCATTGATCGATGATCTGAGGGAAACATTTAAGAACTTAAGAAGATTCCGGATGAAGTTGAACCCAGATAAGTGCACATTCGGTGTTCCGGCAGGAAAGTTACTCGGTTTCCTCATCTCAAGCCGGGGGATTGAAGTCAACCCGGGTAAGATACGTGCTATCGAGAGCATGAAATTGCCCGTGCGTCTCAAAGATGTGCAGAAGTTCACTGGTTGTCTTGCATCCCTAAGTCGGTTTGTGAGCCGACTTGGAGAGAAGGCCTTGCCCCTATACCAGTTGATGAAGAAGAGCAAAACATTTGTTTGGACCCCGCAGGACGACGCGGCGTTCAACGATTTGAAGAGAATGCTCTCAACAGCATCTGTGTTGGCATCCCCGTTACCCAAGGAGCCTATGCTGCTGTATATTGCTGCCACCAACCGAGTAGTCAGCGTAGCAATTGTGGTAGAGAGGGAAGAAGGGGGCAAACTGATACAAAAACCGGTGTATTACCTCAGTGAGGTGATCTCGGAATCCAAGCAGAACTACCCGCACTACCAGAAGATGGCATATGGAGTGTACATGGCAGTGATCAAGCTCAAGCACTACTTTCAAGAGCACCCAATCACAGTGGTGTGCGAGGCTCCTCTGGCCGAGATCTTCGGTTGCAAGGACGCTAGCGGCCGGGTCGCCAAATGGGCCATCCAGTTGTCTCCGTTCGCTCCGGCATACGAGAGACGAGATGCCATCAAGTCGCACGCGCTGCCGGACTTTTTGGTAGACTGGGCCGAGATGCAATATGAACCTCTGATGCCGGATTACAATTTCTGGAGGATGCATTTCGATGGCTCCAAGGCTAAGATCGGATTGGGTGCCGGAGTGGTCCTCACTTCACCAAAACAAGATGTGCTGAAGTATGTCCTGCAAATTCATTTCCGGGCATCTAACAATGTCGCTGAGTACGAGGCCTTGGTTCATGGACTGAATGTCGCCAAGGAGATCGGCATCCGCCAGATAGAGTGTTTCGGCGATTCCGACCTCGTGGTGCAGCAGGTGTCGGGGAACTGGGATGCGCTGGATGCCAACATGGCCTTGTATCGATTTCAAGTTCAGAAAATATCCGGATTTTTTGAAGGATGCGAGTTCAAGCACATACCCAGGGGAGAAAACGAGGCGGCAGATGTGTTGTCCAAGCTAGGATCATCTCGGGATGCCATCCCACCCGGGATCGCTCTTGAGCATTTGAGGAAGCCATCTATTGAGCCCTCACCCGAGTCGGATTCTATCTTCATCCCCAAGGAGCCTAGTTCGGATGCCGTACCCATGGAAGTAGATGTCGGGAGCATCACATCAAACCCGCGGACTGCACCACTATGCTCAGAGAGGCAAAGAAAGATGATGATGGAGGTGATGTCGGCAGAGCCAATGGACATAGACGCTCCAGTGTTCTTAATTCGACCTATCCCGGGATGGGCACATCCCATTATGGCTTACATCTTGGAAGGAACCCTCCCGGAGAGTGAAATGGAAGCCCGGCAGATAGTGCGGAGGTCAAAAGCATACACCGTCATCAATCAAGAGCTATATAAGAGGAGTGTCACCGAGGTACTCCAGAGGTGTGTGGAACCGGAAGAAGGACAAGAGATGCTGCTGGAAATACATCAGGGGGAATGTGGACATCATGCATCATCCCGGGCCCTGGTGGCGAAAGTGTTCCGGCATGGGTTCTACTGGCCCACTGCGTTACAGCAAGCAGAAGACATTGTCCGGAAGTGTGGAGGATGCCAGAGGTTTGCTCACCGAATACATATGCCGGCATCAGCACTGAAGACAGTCCCTATCACTTGGCCATTCGCGGTATGGTGTTTGGACATGGTCGGACAGTTCAAACCGGCACGGGGCAATATGACACATATACTGGTCATGATAGATAAATTCACCAAGTGGATAGAGGTCAAGCCAATCTGAAGTGTGATGGACACACCGCAGTGCAATTCCTGAAAGACATCATCTTGAGATATGGGTACCTGCACAGCATCATCACGGATAATGGCACCAATTTTGCTGTGGGGGAATTCGCTCGATTTTGTGCGGAGAAAGGAATCCGGTTGGATGTAGCGTCAGTTGCACACCCGGAAGCAAACGGACAAGTTGAAAGAAAAAATGCTTTGGTCTTGGCCGGCATCAAAGCTCGTTTGATCGAACCACTGTTGAGAACTCAGGGATGCTGGATAGAGGAGTTACCGGCAGTATTATGAGGTCTCCGGACTACACCGAATAGATCTACCGGGTATACGCCATTCTTCATGGTGTACGGTGCCGAGGCAGTACTCCCGACCGACATACAATATGATTCCCCGAGAGTGACAATGTTCACCAAGACCGAGGCAAAGGAGGCCCGAGAAAATGATGTTGATTTACTTGAAGAGGC
Organism: Poa annua; assembly: GCA_026929855.1. Taxonomy (NCBI): domain Eukaryota; kingdom Viridiplantae; phylum Streptophyta; class Magnoliopsida; order Poales; family Poaceae; genus Poa; species Poa annua. Next base: position 25,045,736 of record CM049428.1, on the reverse strand, counting down.
AAGAGAATTGGCACTGTATCGGTCTGCAATTTACCAGCAAAACCTCCGTCGCTATCATAGCCGGAAGGTGCACCCGAGAGTGTTCCGAGAAGGAGATCTTTTGCTTAGGCTCATCCAACGCACGGCCGGAATGCATAAGCTGTCACCTCCATGGGAAGGACCTTTTGTGATAAGCAGGGCATTGCACAATGATTCTTATTACCTTGTAGATGCACAGGAGGCTAGGAAAGGTGTAATGGACAAATCCGGAGAGAAAACCAAGCGTCCATGGAATGTAGCCCTGCTTCGACCCTTTTACACGTAAAGGGATCAGTGTATGATGTATTTTAGTTTTTATGTATTAATCAAAGTAAGGCACCCCGGGAGGAACCCGGGGACTACCTCGCTGTGTGCCCATTTACTTTGTCCAGTTTGTTTGTTATTTCATACCGGCATCCCGGGAAGGAACCCGGAGACTGCCTAGTACCTATTTTTTATGTTATCTGTATGCCGGGAAAGTTCCAAATTCGATTCTCAAAGTCAGAGTAATGTATGTCATGTGAAATCATCTTGTGACTCGACTGACGAACGCCGAGATGGTAGTCAAGAGCAAAGAGAATCAAATGTGGGGAACACGAAAATGGTCTCGGGGACTCGGAGCAGGAACTTATCCGGCATACCTGTTTTTTACTAACCCAGTTATTTTTTATGTCGGGAATTTGGTTAACTAGAATTCGAATATTCTTAAGTAATGTATGCCGTGTATGGAGTTTTGTGACTCGACTATCGAACGCCGAAATGGTAGACAAGAGCAGAAATTGCCTAAGTACGGTAAACATGAAAAGGAACTCAGGGACTCGTGACAAAGTAAACCGACATAGCTCGTTCTAATAAGTAACTTGGTACGAAACATAAATAAAAGTATATATTACATCTTGCACCCGGCATCCGGAGATTTAACAGTTCTACTCTTGAGTATTTCTAAGGAGTAGGGGAAGCCGGCTTCTCGGCGACAACAGCAGCAGTAGCGGCGGTGACGGTATCCTCAGCACCGGCAGCGGTACTCGGGGCATCTGGGCGCGCCTCGGCCTGGGAGACCTCGGGTGGCGGGGGAGTTGAAGCATACCGGGAAACCACGGTCTCGGTGGCAGCACCAGAAGCAGCGTTGTCCTCCTCCGGGATCTCAGCGTCCACGTCATCGGTTGCACCGGTTTCGTCGTCATCCTCGTAATCTGACTCGGAGTCAGAAGTGAAGAGGCTGGCGGTGAAGACGCGAATGTTGGACCAGGAGGTGATGTGATGCGCCACTTCTTGTCGCCGCTGGACCTTAGCCGGATCGCTGCACCACGGCGAGATGGGGCGCATGCGCTGGATCACGTCAAGGTCAAGACCCTCGTACCAACTCAGTACGTGGCTCAAGACCTGATCGGCACCAGCCCGCGCACCGGAGCGCTTCCAAGCGTGGACACGCTTCCCGGCACTTCGGAGTGCACTCGCCAGTTCGCTGACCGAGAGTGTCGCGCTGACGCCCGGCCATAGCGCACCGTGAACGTGAATCGCGGCGCTGAGCAACTCCGTCCCGATCGACCGGAGAGGCACTATCCGGGCCTTCAGGGCAGTGAGGTGATCCTCAATGTCCCAAGTGTCCGAGACAGGGCCCTTCCCGGCGCGCTTCTCCCGGGTGGCAGCAACCGCAAGAGTGGCAGCGTCGCGGGAGTGCTCGAATTCCCCTTTAAAAAGAAGAGCTATCAAGCGGCTAGGTCATAAGGAGGGTAACAATAAAGAAAGAGAGCAAGAAAAAAGGGGGATGTCGGTCAACTCACTGTTGAGATCCTGGTTCAATCCGGTTAGCTCAGAGAGCCAGGTATCGGCCTATGACCGGAGAAGCGCCAGCCCGGTCTCGGCGAGATGCGCGCGCGCCTCGGATTGGTCCAAGGTCTCCCTCTGCTTCTTCGTCGCCTCCACGAAGTGCGCCTTCATGTCGGTCGCGGCAGATTTGGCTTTTTCAAGCTCAGCACTTAGCCGCGCGATCTCGGCCTGCGTGGTAGCAAGTGCAGCCTTCTTCTCCACCGAGATTTTGCGCGCGGCATCCCGCTCCTCCCGGAGGCGCCCCTCGCACTTCTTGGACTGACCGAGATCAGCAAGAACCCGGTTGAAGATGCTGCCACGTTTCTTGCCGCACTCCTGAATTCAAGACAAAGAAAGATAGGTCAATCTAGGGAAAGATCCCTGGGACTCGGGAAGTTCCGAGATCAATAAAAATTAAAAGTTACTCGGTGGAAAGGAACTCGGGGACTCGGCTTCCGAGTCCTGAGATTTTCTCTAAGATTGGAGCCCAGTGGTCTGCTATTCGGGGGAATCTAGAGCACTAAGCACCAATCTCGGGGACTAGTGGAGATGGACCAATTTTTTTTTTTAAAAAGAGTTACTCGGTGGAAAGGAACTCGGGGACTCGGCTTCCGAGTCCTAGGATTTTCTCTAAGATTGGAGCCTAGTGGTCTGCTATTCGGTGGAATCTAGAGCACTAAGCACCAATCTCAGGGACTAGTGGGGAAGGAACAAGTAATTATTTGAGAAGGTAAAGGGAACAAACTTACCTCGGTCACCCGAGTAACGTCCAGCGCGGCCACCTGGAGAGCGTGCAGAGCTTGGGCGCTGCGGCTAGGGCCGGCAGCGTGCAAGTCCTCCACGATCTCGGAGGCATCAGCGGCAATCCAGGCTTGGTTGTATTCTTCAACAACGCGTATGCCGGAGCCGCCAGGCGCACGAGCAGCAACAGCCTCCCGGGATCCTGAAGGCATAAAGGAGCTTGCGGTTGCTCGCAGCGTCCGCAGGGCAGCAGTGGGGATCTCGGCAGGAGGTGGCGGTAACGGTGAAAACTTACCCGTGCTTAGGGCCAAATCTTGGGCCGAGGACGTCGGGGCAGCAGTAGGTTTGGCAGAGGTTGTTTTCTGCCCGGCGACCTTGGTGCGCGCTTTCCCGGCAGGATGCTCAGGTTGCCGGGAAGAGGCCGCGAGCTGTTTTACCGGGGCTGTCTTGCTCGCGGCTTGCCGGGAGGGGCACTTGGCACGACCTGCCGAAGAGGACTTATGATCTCCGCCTCAAGCCCAGGCACCCTGCGCGGGCTCTTCGGAAGAAGGATGTCTTCCGATGCGGTCGTGGCCTGGACTGGAATCTCGTCGACCACAGGACGAGTATCCGGAGTCACAGCGGCAGTCAGTGCGGCACCAGAAGCAGGAGGCTCGCTTCCTCGGGCGGAAGGACGAGGTGGAGAAGAAGCAGCCCGAGGCGGGCTGGGAGTCCGGGATCCAGGAGGTCGGGAGGCAAAGGATGCCGGGACGTCGAGTGCATCGCTGAAAGAAATATATCAGTAAAGACTTCAGGAGAAGACAAGATCATGTAACATGAAGCGAAGAAAATTTACCCGAAATCAACGGTGGGAGGAACCCTCCTTCGGCATGGAGGCTTCTCGGTCGTTTGTTTGTTCGACTTGCTCTTCTTGGGGGGGTTGCCGGAAACATCGGCAGCGTTGGTATCGGAAGCCGCACGCTTCCGGGTCTCGGCACATTTTGTCACGGCCGTGGGTTTCGGAAGCACTGCTGAAGCCCAGTTGAGGGGAAGAGCGTCAATCACATCGAGTATTTGACAGTCAATCTCATCCTCGTCATCTGAAGAAACGGAAATAGCCTCTGAGGTTGAAGGATTACCCGGGGCGGCAGCACGGACTAGAGGAACGGCAAGATGGTCCTCGCCGTCGGGATCCTCTCTCGGCATCTTAGCCGGTGCCGGGATGTTCGGCACGAAATTCCCGTTGGCGTGGATCGCGTCCTCCTCAGTTTGCCGCTCGAATAACTGCACGAATAAATCATTGCATGACAACCATGTCGGTCTCCAGCAGAACCCGGGTGCAAGTGCAAGTTTGCGAAAGACATACAGGAGCACCTGTTGTAGTGGTTTTTTCCGGGATCCCCCGATGACACCCCAAACATAATCATCCGGCATCTTCGTTCGAGCGATAGCTCGAACGCGCCGGACGACCGCGGGACCGTCCAACCCAAAGATGCTGGTCCTGGTGGGATCTAGGTTCCCGTCCATGTGGCACATCTTGTGCACTCGGGTTTGTAGGGTGCAGACGCGGCGAATAATGAAGCAGCGCAGGAGATCGTCGCCAGTCATCTTGTCCGTCAACACGCCGAGGACGTCGTGCATACATCTGACCTCCTCGGTATCTGGAAGCCGGTTCCAGAGGTTGAATTTGCGGGGAGGTCCAATGGCGAACTCCGGCAAATTTATAAAATCCGGGTTCGAGGATCCCGGACCATCTCCCGAAGTCTCCCGATTCTTCACATAGAAGAAACTGCGCTGCCACTTCCGGCAGGATTCTAGTCCCTTGACTATAGGAAATCCGGAGTCAGCGCGGGGAATGATGGTGGCCGCTCCGCAGTCGACCAAGACTTTTACTTTCTGATCCGGATTGGGGATGACTTGGCGGCGGAGGATGAAGTACTTGGCCCAGAGGTCCAAGAATGGCCACACGCCGAGGTATGCTTCCGAGTAGGTGGTGAAGACCGAAAGCATCATGATGGCGTTAGCTGGGAGGTGATGGGGTTGGAGGCTGTAGGTGTCGAGGAAGTTGCGGAAGAAGGGGCTAGCCGGAAGGCCAAACCCGCGCTCGAAATGCGTGAGGAATACAACGTATTCCCCGAGTTGGGGTTCCGGTTGAACCTCGCCCTCCGGGAGACGACTCTCAACTTCTGGCGGAATCCGGTGAGTCCGGTACAGCCAGCCGAGGTCCTCCTGCATGATCTCGGACCCATCCCAGCACCCCCGAACACTTTCTTCAGCCATGTCGGAGAAATCCGCAGATGTATCCGGGCTACTCTGCAGGCGCAGCGGCAGTTAGTCGGAATTAGTCTACCGGGAGCTAAGATACCGGATTACAAACTCCTAAAGACAACCGGGTTCCTGGCAAGTAAGATCTACCGCGCGCTAGTAAATCGAAACTTAATCGATGAAAATACGCTCGGGCTAAACACAAATAAGGCCTAGTGCAGGCAAGAGGCTAAGATGTATAGCGCGTCTTCATCTCCGCCGCGCGCCTCATGCGCGCCGCGTAAATCGTGCTCGCCGGCGGCGGCGCAGCCGCACGTGCGTTATTGCACGACCGAGCGCGAGGTATCGTTCCCGTAAACAAGTTCATCGGGGCGAAGAGAAGAACTCACCGGAGAAAGCGAGGCCGGCGATGGGCAAGAAGGGCGCGAACCGATGGTGGAAGCGAAGGGCTCCGGCGACCAACGAGAGCGGCGGCGTTCGAGCTCCGTGCACGGCTACGGCGGCGTGCTCGACACGACGGTGGCGGAAGTGTGAAGTTGAGGAAGAAGAAGAGATGACCGTTCCGGTCCCATATTTATGGGGGGGGGGGTTCTGGAGCGGTTTCCGAATTTCCCGCCCATGATCTCTCCGATCGTGGGTGGGATCCATTTTGTGCAGCGCGGCACGTGGCGTCCACCGGAGCGCCCGATCCAACCACACCGGGGGCCACACAGCCCCAACGGTTGGACTTCGGATCGGCTGCGGCTCCCGGCGCGCGAACCCGAGCGGCGGCGTGCTCGGTCAGAGGCAGTCGAGTGCACTTCTGATTAGACAGGACCTCGGGTGGGACCCAACTCACGATCTGGAATTCAATGCGGATCCAACGGTCAAGATTCGCTCAGGTGGCACTATCCGGTTACGAGCATCGCCTTCCGGTCAAAACGATCTCGGTATGAGGATCTCGGCAAGAACTAGTTTCGGCTTCAAGTCGGAGGATAGTCTCATATTTTCTGGGAAGATAGTTGTTATTAAAGCTGATCCCGCACATCATCCGGGGTCGCTGCGCAGCACCAGCTTCGGGGACTAGTGTCGGGGGGCTGCCCCCCGGGTAGGGCAGATCCCGGAGTAGTTCAGCATTGAGCCAACAGTGCTTGACCTTTGGCGAGAGCAGGGGCCACCCCCTAGTGTGCTGAAGGGGCAATTTGACCCTTGAGTGCTGGTAGAGTGCAAGGTGCCTCCTGGCAGGCGCAAAGGTCAGCTCTGGCGGCTATAAATAGACACCCCGAGCCCTCACAATAGCAGCACAAGCATCAGCGGGTGGTTCCTCTAAGAACTAGCTTCTCGAAGATGTCTTTGCTGGTAGGCTAAGACATCTTCGGGAGGCTAGGCCTAGAGATACTCATCCTGAGACGAACTCGGATGCATCCGGAAAGGATCTCGGATCTTGGGCTCCGAGGAGATTCCCGGAAGGAGAAGTACTCGGTCTTACCGGATAGGCAATCCGGATAAGTGCTAACCGGAACATTTATCTCGGTCCTGGACTTGTGCAGGAAGGACTCGCAAGGTCGAGCAAGAAGATAACCGGCATGAGGGATCCCGGTAGGCCATCAACGGTCTGTAGCAGGCTTTCCCGCCTGATGCGGGGGGAAGTACCGTTCCGTCTGACACGGAAGCATGGTCACCTCCTGCCTGACACGGAAGTATGGTCACCTCCCGCCTGACACGGGAGCACGTCAGGCGGTACGACAACGGTACGACAAGACACGACGTGCCTAGCCCGGCAATCCGGAAATGGCTATCCGGGATGGGCAAAGACATGTTTTGTCTCTGACAGGGGGACAATGATGTTCCAGGACGGCGCTTGCTGTCCTTGCCGGGATGATGACGAAGGGGCTACGCCGGATAGCGCGGCGAGTAGGTCGCACTAGCCGGTGACGACATACTGGTTAGGCCTGTCCGGTGGGGCCAAGCCGGTTTAGGGTTTCCGGCCCTCCTGGCTGGAACTCTATAAAAGGCGCCATAACTGCTTCTGTGGAGAGAGACAAACTTGGGAGCCAAAGCTATAGTCGCATTTACTCCTAGAGCATTTACTTCTTCTTACCTTGAGTTCATCTAGTTCCTTGTGTTCTTCACTTCAGGAGCTCTAAGAGCAAGTTGTAATCCTTGTACCACACTTATATAGAGAGGGAAGGCAGGAGTAGGGGTGTTACCTCCTCACGAGGGCCCTGAATCTGGGTATATCGTGTGTGTGCTGTGTGCCTTCGTGCATTTGTTCTTGTTTATTAGATCTTCTCCCTCACGCTTTGATCTTGTTTCTCGTTCTTGGGAGATCTCGGTTACACCGGGATCCTCCCCGTGTGAGCTCTTCAGCTCGCTATCCCTCCCCGGATCCACCAACGTCCATCGGCCCCACACATTAGCCATCCTATGGCATCTGCCGTGACACTGCCACGACAGCCGCCGGCGAAAAACTCGACTCCGAAAACAATCCGTGAACCCCGACCCCTCCCGTCACTTCCTTCCTCTTTCTTTGCTTCGTGCGCAGCTCCCTGACATTTTTCTGGTAATTTTTCTCGCGCCAGATTGACGGCCTCGTGCACACCCGAAGCTCGCCGCCGCCTCCATCAAAACCGGCGAGCCCTTCCGAGAGGCAGAGGACGCTCCGACCGCCGTAACCTCGCCATCGTCTCCGCCTCGATCTCCTACACGCCAGGGTATGACTCGTTCGTCCCCGTAGCCATTAAAACATCGAGAACGCGCATCGTCGGCGATGTCGCCGCCGCGGGCACGACTCCTGCTAGGTTTCCGGCGAGTCGCGCCACTCTGTTTTGGTCGAGTGGTTCTCAGCCGTTAAAACATCGAGAACGCACAGTCAGCGCCGCGTGGCGCCCAGTCAGCGCCTCGTCAGCAGCCACGTCAGCGCCCAGTCAGCACTAACGTGGAAAATGATTTTCGCGATTTAATTAAATGGCAGTTTTACAGAAAAGCCCCTGCAACTTAGATCTGTCATAACTTTTTAACCACTGATCCAAATTTAACAAACTTTATTTTTTTGGAAAGCCCTTGACATGTAGAATATTGTTGTAATAACTTTAAAATATTCCAAAAATATTAAAATTTGCCTAATTTTGGAAAGCCCTTGACATGTAGAAGTTTGGAAAGCCACTGATCCAAATTCAAATTTGACTAATTTTAAAATATTCAAATTTCAAATGGGGGATTTGAGTATTTTTGTAATAACTTTAAATCTATAATTCAAAAAATTGCAAATAAAATGGTTTTAGAAACTTTAGAATATTTGTAGTGTGATGCCTCTGATATAAATATTTTTGAGTATTATTTTCATGATTTAAAAGTTGTATGTTTAAATTGAGTAGTTTGACTATTTTTGATATAACTATTAATAGAAACATCATTTTTAATTAAATCCAATTGCAATAAATTTATTTAAATGTCCTCTATCTATTAACACTATTTATTAATATTTGATATAAAAACTTAATCACAGAAAACATTGATCTTGTAATTACCCTTTTATTTTATTTTCCTATAATAGAACTTATTTAATTATAACTTTATGCATACTTTATAAATATCACAGAGAAAATTAGTATGATGATATTAGGATTAAAAAGAGCATTGCAAGCATAACATATTTTATTATATAGTTATTCTCCTCATAGGAAAACTCCTCCATTATTTTCTCTAAGTTAGGAATATTTTCAACTTAGCATTTTTGGTTAAGTGCTATGCACTTAGACACTTAGAATTTTCAACATGGAGCTAGAAGACCAATGAAGGACTTAGCCAAAACAAGACTCCAGAAGAATCTCCAAGAAGTAGAAGCACTTAGAAGAAAAATCAAGAGGAAGTCCAAGAAGACCAACCCACTCCATTCTCTAAATCTTTCTTTCTCTTTTCTTTTCTGCTCTCTAAGACATGGTGATCAAGACATCACTAAGGAGAATACTACAAGTCTGGAGATGAAACCTGGAAGATAACCTACATCATTTTCTTCTATCTTTCCTAATCTTGACTTAAAACAATTTTTGATCATGTTATTACCATCTTGAAGTTTGTTGGATCCTAGCGGCATAGTGAGATGAAGCGGTCTGGAAACTAACCTTACATGTCCACGTACATGAGACCTGTTCCACAACAAGTGGCTGGCCGGGTGTCTGTCTCTCTCACTATAGTGAATATCCAATTTACAAAGAGTTGTTGATAATTGTTGATCACCTTAAATAATAGACTTAGTATTTTCTCTAAGTATTTCGCACATCATGCATAGCATAGTTTTGTATTGTTATTTTGGTTTGTATGTTTATGTGTGTTTTGTTTGATGTGTTAGAAATTTCGGAGGGAAACGACAACTGTTGCAGCTGCTGTTGCTATTCTTCTTGTTGCCAAGGCAAGTGGCACACCTCATAAACTTCCCAATACTTTTCTATGCATGAGTAGAGTATTTTTCTATAAGCATGTGTAGGATAGTATTGCTATGCAAGACATGTTTAGAATCCCCTATTCCATTGTGTCTAGGTACCTATGAAATGACTTAGTAGATTTTGATGCTATGCAGTTGATGAAAGGTTTTATAAAATGTTAAGTGGCTACTCAGGACCATGTCTATGAGGGTTTTCACCTGAGATAGTCTTTACTATACTTAGGATCATAGTATGTGGGGGTTTTCACCTGGGAGTGCACATCACAAAGTTAATGAATCATCTGGGTGGATTGGTTGTTTGGTTTATGTTGAGTGGCTACTCAGGACCATGTCAATGAGGGTTTTCACCTAAGATAGTTTCTACTATACTGAGGATCGTGAACGTGGGGGTTTTCACCTGAGAGCAGACTTGTGGAAGGCCACCCAGGAACAAAGGGATGTGAGGAATAAATGGAGAAGACTGTGAAGGACGCAAGGAGAAGTATTTCAAGTAAAGACTACAACTGATCAAGGAACATGGAGGAATCCCAACATTCTAATTTATAAATAAAATTTTGATAAACAACAGTGGACTACTCAGGACCATGTTCATGGGGATTTTCACCTAAGATAGTTTCTACTATACTTAGGACCATTGAATGTGGGGGTTTTCACCTGAGGGTACACCTAAGGACGTGATATCTTTTGGTTCACCGGAACCTGTCAGTGTTACCAATTATGATGTTGAAACTGTTTTATGAAGTGATAGGATAAAATTGGCTTTATGCAAAATAGCCTTGAACTCCACCAGCCAAATATGCATACAGGTTATAGAGTTATTCCATTAAGTGCCCACCATAGTGTCACTTGCCAGACTCCATTTTTAATGGAATCTGACCCACTCTGTTGCAAATTATTATTTGTTGCAGAAATATCTGACGAAGAGTGAGGACTACGTCTGGGTTTCGAGTCTGCACCAACATGTTCTCGCCTGTGGCAACATGAATGTGATGGAGACTCACTGCTATTGTATTTCCGCTGTTTGCTCTTTCAAAGCTAGCTTTATGCTATGCAACTTGTATTGAATATTTTGTAAGTCTGGATCATCGATGTAATAAAATTGATACTTTGTTGTGATATTACATCGTAAACTGTGTGTGCAAACGAATCGATCCAGGGATTTGCACTATACACAGGTATCTGCTTTATTTAAGAGCAGGTACGCTACAGATGGTATCAGAGCACTGTTTGCCTGTAGGTTCGAAACCCTAGGTTTGGATAGAAATAGGATATGGCCATAGGATTGAAAATTTATTTCATTATGTTTGCTGAAAATAAAACTTTTCAAACATCAATTCTTGTAACTATCTTAACTATTTCATTTTTAAGTTTCTTTTCTTGTTTTCTTTAGATGACCGCCCTCATTGAATCACTCAAGAAAGGACCAGTGATGACCATGACCTTGGAATGTGAGACTGATTTTCCAAGAGCACTTAAGGATAACATGAAGAGCTTGGAATTTGAAGGAGAAGCAATATACAAAGGTTTCCATTTCATGGGTGAAGGTCAAGAGTACTGGTGGGTGCAACTCCATCTATACAAAAGCAAACAAGATGACCACAAGACCAAGGGCTACTGCATGTTCACCAACCCAATACTCCACACATCATTCTTTGACTCAGCAACAAGTGCAGCATGCGAAGCCATCGAGAACCTTGGAAGAAGACTTCAATTTAGAATTCAAAACACCCAAAAGTATCTTGACAAACTCAACGAAAAAGAAGAGGAACTTGATGCACTCATGAAGGAGATAGATTAGACCACCTATCTATTAGAGTAACGAGATTCTATTGATGTATTGACCTATCAAATTGTGGTATGGCAGTATCATCGTATGTGTTCTCCATAACCTCGGGTGCTTCGTTACAGATTGATTAGTTCAGTTTTCTCAAAACATGTTTGAAAATTTAATGATTGTGGTTGTTTGTGCCAATTGCTTGTATGGGTAGGAATATTTCTCCTAGATCTGTCTATCTTTTACTCATCTATGCTAAAACCCACAGATGACTCGCCGCCGTGCTCCTGAAAACAACAACAACAATGATGCCATGCAGCAACTGATGGCCGCTCAAGCTCAGCTGATGACTATGATGACTCAGTTTATTGCAGCAAGCAACAATAACAATAACAACAACAATCCTCCACCAGCACCACCTCCCCAAGTGGACATGCTTACCAGATTTCTGAGGCTTAGGCCAAACAAGTTCTCGAATGCAACAGAGCCAATGATGGCTGATGACTGGCTACGCTCTGTACAAAAGGATCTGGTGACAACTGAATGTGATGACGCTGAGAAAATTAGGTTTGCCGCACACCTACTTGAAGGACCTGCTGCCCAATGGTGGGAAACTTATCAGATTACTCACCCATTGGACACCTTGACCTGGGAGGAATTCAAGGAAGGATTTCGTAATGCTCATGTCTCCACGGGAATTATGAACCTTAAACGGGAAGAGTTTCGCAATCTGCGTCAGGGAAACAGAAGTCTTAAGGAGTATATCGACGACTTCCATTCCTTGTCTCGATATGCGCCTGAGGACATTGACACAGATGCAAAGAGGAAGTCAAAATTTCTCAATGGACTTAGTGATGAGCTGAAGATACCTCTGACAGTTGCATATGCACCAAACTATCAGATACTTCTGGATCAAGCAATCACCCTTGAAGATAGCATAAAGAAAGCTGAAAATAGGAAGAGGAAGATGGACACGCACTCCTCTGAAACCTCATTCAAGAAGCACCTTGTTCATGATGTGAACAGTGGCCACAAACATGGGAATCACCATAATGGAGGAAGTCACCACAAGCATCATGATTACCATGGTGGATCCAAGGGAAGCAATGGAGACCATAAAGGAAATGGATTTGCTAGCCATAACCATAACAATGGACACCACCGTCCAAATACTAAACACAGAGATACCAGTCAGGTGCTTTGTTACAAATGCAAGAACAAGGGTCATTACGCCAATGACTGCCCAGCAAAGAAGAAGGCCGAAGAAGCTGCTAAGTCAAATCCTTTCGATAAAGGATATGTGAACCACATCACTGTGGAAGAAGTGAACGGTACATTCTGAATCAAGTTTCATATTGAAATTTTCAAATACCAACAAAGATTTCTTTTAAGGGTGGTAGCCCAACCCGATACCCAGACATAACCTTTTGCTAGCCTTCTCGAATCTCGAGGACGAGATTCCTTTTAAGGGTGGTAGTCTATAACATCCCTATATTTTGGAATGTTAAAAATCACTAAAATTTAAAACTTTTGAAAACATTCATGTATTTTCGCTTTGAAAAGAAAATTTAAGCATTGCATTCAAGCATACATGCATCTCATCATTCATCATCTTATTAAATCACAAAAGGGTTTTAATTAAAAATCCATTATATTTCATGTTGCTATAAAAATATTTATATTCTATTATTCTACTATTATACAAAAATAAAGATGAATGGTTAAATCAAATGAGTTTAAAATAACTTAATTTCAAACAAATTTGAATATGGGTATTTTACAAATTTTATTTAACCAAAAGAGAATTTAATTAAGTTATAATTTCAAAATTGATTTTAAGTATCAAATTTGTATTTAATCAATATTTCAAAATTATTAATTTTGAAATTTTTTCAAAACATGTCCACAACTGGTTTAACACAAAGATATTAATTTTACAAATTTATAGAAATTTATTTGACTTCATTTGGAGTCTTAAATCAAAAGATATGAATTAAAAGAAAAATCAGAAAAGAAAAAGAAAAATGATGACGTCAGCTGACGTCATCGTCGTCTTCAACGTTCGTCCGGAGACCACACCCCCGACCGCGCCGAAACGGCCGATTTGATTCTTCTTCTATCGGGCGATTAAGAATACCGTTTCGAGTGTGGTTTCTTCCTACTAATAGCCCTCTCCTCTCTCTCTCTCTTTTGCCCCAAAAACCATAGCCCGAGAGCCACCAGGCCGTCCGCAAGCGTCCCCGGAGCCCCGCCATTGCCGCCGGCGAAAAACTCGACTCCGGCGACAATCCGTGAACCCCGACCCCTCCCGTCACTTCCTTCCTCTTTCTTTGCTTCGTGCGCAGCTCCCTGACATTTTCTGGTAATTTTTCTCGCGCCTGATCGACGGCCTCGTGCACACCCGAAGCTCATCGCCGCCTCCATCAACTCCGGCGAGCCCTTCCGAGAGGCAGAGGACGCTCCGACCGACGTAACCTCGCCATCGTCTCCGCCTCGATCTCCTACACGCCAGGGTATGAGTCGTTCGTCCCCGTAGCCATTAAAACATCGAGAACGCGCGTCGTCGGCGATGTCGCCGCCGCGGGCACGACTCCGGCTAGGTTTCCGGCGAGTCGCGCCACTCTGTTTTGGTCGAGTGGTTCTCAGCCGTTAAAACATCGAGAACGCACAGTCAGCGCCGCGTGGCGCCCAGTCAGCGCCTCGTCAGCAGCCACGTCAGCGTCCAGTCAGCACTAACGTGGAAAATGATTTTCGCGATTTAATTAAATGGCAGTTTTACAGAAAAGCCCCTGCCACTTAGATCTGTCATAACTTTTTAACCACTCATCGAAATTTAACAAACTTTATATTTTTGGAAAGCCCTTGACAATTGTAGAGCTGCCAAAATTCAAATTTGACTAATTTTAAAATATTCAAATTTCAAATGGTGGATTTGAGTATTTTTGTAATAACTTTAAAACTATAATTCCAAAAATTGCAAATAAAATGGTTTTAGAAACTTTAAATATTTGTAGTGTGATGCCTCTGATATAAATATTTTTGAGTATTATTTTCATGATTTAAAAGTTGTATGTTTAAATTGAGTAGTTTGACTATTTTTGATATAACTATTAATAGAAACATTATTTTTAATTAAATCCAATTGCAATAAATTTATTTAAATGTCCTCTATCTATTAACACTATTTATTAATATTTGATATAAAAACTTAATCACATAAAACATTGATCTTGTAATTACCCTTTTATTTTTTTTCCTATAATAGAAATTATTTAATTATAACTTTATGCATACTTTATAAATATCACAAAGAAAATTAGTATGATGTTATTAGGATTAAAAAGAGCATTGCAAGCATAACATATTTTATTATATAGTTATTCTCCTCATAGAAAAACTCCTCCATTATTTTCTCTAAGTTAGGAATATTTTCAACTTAGCATTTTTGGTTAAGTGCTATGCACTTAGACACTTAGAATTTTCAACATGGAGCTAGAAGACCAATGAAGGACTTAGCCAAAACAAGACTCCAGAAGAATCTCCAAGAAGTAGAAGCACTTAGAAGAAAAATCAAGAGGAAGTCCAAGAAGACCAACCCACTCCATTCTCTAAATCTTTCTTTCTCTTTTCTTTTCTGCTCTCTAAGACATGGTGATCAAGACATCACTAAGGAGAATACTACAAGTCTAGAGATGAAACCTGGAAGATAACCTACATCATTTTCTTCTATCTTTCCTAATCTTGACTTAAAACAATTTTTGATCATGTTATTACCATCTTGAAGTTTGTTGGATCCTAGCGGCATAGTGAGATGAAGCGGCCTGGAAACTAACCTTACATGTCCACGTACATGAGACATGTTCCACAACAAGTGGCTGGCCGGGTGTCTGTCTCTCTCACTATAGTGAATATCCAATTTACAAAGAGTTGTTGATAATTGTTGATCACCTTACATAATAGACTTAGTATTTTCTCTAAGTATTTTGCACATCATGCATAGCATAGTTTTGTATTGTTATTTTGGTTTGTATGTTTATGTGTGTTTTGTTTGATGTGTTAGAAATTTCGGAGGGAAACGACAACTGTTGCAGCTGCTGTTGCTATTCTTCTTGTTGCCAAGGCAAGTGGCACACCTCATAAACTTCCCAATACTTTTCTATGCATGAGTAGAGTATTTTTCTATAAGCATGTGTAGGATAGTATTGCTATGCAAGACATGTTTAGAATCCCCTATTCCATTGTGTCTAGGTACCTATGAAATGACTTAGTAGATTTTGATGCTATGCAATTGATGAAAGGTTTTATAAAATGTTAAGTGGCTACTCAGGACCATGTCTATGAGGGTTTTCACCTGAGATAGTCTTTACTATACTTAGGATCATAGTATGTGGGGGTTTTCACCTGGGAGTGCACATCACAAAGTTAATGAATCATCTGGGTGGATTGGTTGTTTGGTTTATGTTGAGTGGCTACTCAGGACCATGTTCATGAGGGTTTTCACCTAAGATAGTTTCTACTATACTGGGGATCGTGAACGTGGGGGTTTTCACCTGAGAGCAGACTTGTGGAAGGCCACCCAGGAACAAAGGGATGTGAGGAATAAATGGAGAAGACTGTGAAGGACGCAAGGAGAAGTATTTCAAGTAAAGACTACAGCTGATCAAGGAACATGGAGGAATCCCAACATTCTAATTTCTAAATAAAATTTTGATAAACAACAGTGGACTACTCAGGACCATGTTCATGGGGATTTTCACCTAAGATAGTTTCTACTATACTTAGGACCATTGAATGTGGGGGTTTTCACCTGAGGGTACACCTAAGGACGTGATATCTTTTGGTTCACTGGAACCTGTCAGTGTTACCAATTATGATGTTGAAACTGTTTTATGAAGTGATAGGATAAAATTGGCTTTATGCAAAATAGCCTTGAACTCCACCAGCCAAATATGCATACAGGTTATAGAGTTATTCTATTAAGTGCCCACCATAGTGTCACTTGCCAGACTCCATTTTTAATGGAATCTGACCCACTCTGTTGCAAATTATTATTTGTTGCAGAAATATCTGACGAAGAGTGAGGAATACGTTTGGGTTTCGAGTCTGCACCAACATGTTCTCGCCTGTGGCAACATGAATGTGATGGAGACTCACTGCTATTGTATTTCCGCTGTTTGCTCTTTCAAAGCTAGCTTTATGCTATGCAACTTGTATTGAATATTTTGTAAGTCTGGTTCATCGATGTAATAAAATTGATACTTTGTTGTGATATTACATCGTAAACTGTGTGTGCAAACGAATCGATCCAGGGATTTGCACTATACACAGGTATCTGCTTTATTTAAGAGCAGGTACGCTACAGATGATATCAGAGCACTGTTTGCCTGTAGGTTCGAAACCCTAGGTTTGGATAGAAATAGGATATGGCCATAGGATTGAAAATTTATTTCATTATGTTTGCTGAAAATAAAACTTTTCAAACATCAATTCTTGTAACTATCTTAACTATTTCATTTTTAAGTTTCTTTTCTTGTTTTCTTTAGATGACCGCCCTCATTGAATCACTCAAGAAAGGACCAGTGATGACCATGACCTTAGAATGTGAGACTGATTTTCCAAGAGCACTTAAGGATAACATGAAGAGCTTGGAATTTGAAGGAGAAGCAATATACAAAGGTTTCCCTTTCATGGGTGAAGGTCAAGAGTACTGGTGGGTGCAACTCCATCTATACAAAAGCAAACAAGATGACCACAAGACCAAGGGCTACTGCATGTTCACCAACCCAATACTCCACACATCATTCTTTGACTCAGCAACAAGTGCAGCATGCGAAGCCATCGAGAACCTTGGAAGAAGACTTCAATTTAGAATTCAAAACACCCAAAAGTATCTTGACAAACTCAAGGAAAAAGAAGAGGAACTTGATGCACTCATGAAGGAGATAGATTAGACCACCTATCTATTAGAGTAACGAGATTCTATTGATGTATTGACCTATCAAATTGTGGTATGGCAGTATCATCGTATGTGTTCTCCATAACCTCGGGTGCTTCGTTACAGATTGATTAGTTCGGTTTTCTCAAAACATGTTTGAAAATTTAATGATTGTGGTTGTTTGTGCCAATTGCTTGTATGGGTAGGAATATTTCTCCTAGATCTGTCTATCTTTTACTCATCTATGCTAAAACCCACAGATGACTCGCCGCCGTGCTCCTGAAAACAACAACAACAATGATGCCATGCAGCAACTGATGGCCGCTCAAGCTCAGGTGATGACTATGATGACTCAGTTTATTGAAGCAAGCAACAATAACAATAACAACAACAATCCTCCACCAGCACCACCTCCCCAAGTGGACATGCTTACCAGATTTCTGAGGCTTAGGCCAAACAAGTTCTCGAATGCAACAGAGCCAATGATGGCTGATGACTGGCTACGCTCTGTACAAAAGGATCTGGTGACAACTGAATGTGATGACGCTGAGAAAATTAGGTTTGCCGCACACCTACTTGAAGGACCTGCTGCCCAATGGTGGGAAACTTATCAGATTACTCACCCATTGGACACCTTGACCTGGGAGGAATTCAAGGAAGGATTTCGTAATGCTCATGTCTCCACGGGAATTATGAACCTTAAACGGGAAGAGTTTCGCAATCTGCGTCAGGGAAACAGAAGTCTTAAGGAGTATATCGACGACTTCCATTCCTTGTCTCGATATGCGCCTGAGGACATTGACACAGATGCAAAGAGGAAGTCAAAATTTCTCAATGGACTTAGTGATGAGCTGAAGATACCTCTGACAGTTGCATATGCACCAAACTATCAGATACTTCTGGATCAAGCAATCACCCTTGAAGATAGCATAAAGAAAGCTGAAAATAGGAAGAGGAAGATGGACACGCACTCCTCTGAAACCTCATTCAAGAAGCACCTTGTTCATGATGTGAACAGTGGCCACAAACATGGGAATCACCATAATGGAGGAAGTCACCACAAGCATCATGATTACCATGGTGGATCCAAGGGAAGCAATGGAGACCATAAAGGAAATGGATTTGCTAGCCATAACCATAACAATGGACACCACCGTCCAAATACTAAACACAGAGATACCAGTTAGGTGCTTTGTTACAAATGCAAGAACAAGGGTCATTACGCCAATGACTGCCCAGCAAAGAAGAAGGCCGAAGAAGCTGCTAAGTCAAATCCTTTCGATAAAGGATATGTGAACCACATCACTGTGGAAGAAGTGAACGGTACATTCTGAATCAAGTTTCATATTGAAATTTTCAAATACCAACAAAGATTTCTTTTAAGGGTGGTAGCCCAACCCGATACCCAGACAGAACCTTTTGCTAGCCTTCTCGAATCTCGAGGACGAGATTCCTTTTAAGGGTGGTAGTCTATAACATCCCTATATTTTGGAATGTTAAAAATCACTAAAATTTAAAACTTTTGAAAACATTCATGTATTTTCGCTTTGAAAAGAAAATTTAAGCATTGCATTCAAGCATACATGCATCTCATCATTCATCATCTTATTAAATCACAAAAGGGTTTTAATTAAAAATCCATTATATTTCATGTTGCTCTAAAAATATTTATATTCTATTATTCTACTATTATACAAAAATAAAGATGAATGGTTAAATCAAATGAGTTTAAAATAACTTAATTTCAAACAAATTTGAATATGGGTATTTTACAAATTTTATTTAACCAAAAGGGAATTTAATTAAGTTATAATTTCAAAATTGATTTTAAGTATCAAATTTGTATTTAATCAATATTTCAAAATTATTAATTTTGAAATTTTTTCAAAACATGTCCACAACTGGTTTAACACAAAGATATTAATTTTACAAATTTTTAGAAATTTATTTGACTTCATTTGGAGTCTTAAATCAAAAGATATGAATTAAAAGAAAAATCAGAAAAGAAAAAGAAAAATGATGACGTCAGCTGACGTCATCGTCGTCTTCAACGTTCGTCCGGAGACCACGCCCCCGACCGCGCCGAAACGGCCGATTTGATTCTTCTTCAATCGGGCGATTAAGACCACCGTTTCGAGTGTGGTTTCTTCCTACTAATAGCCCTCTCCTCTCTCTCTCTTTTGCCCCAAAAACCATAGCCCGAGAACCACCAGGCCGTCCGCAAGCGTCCCCGGAGCCCCGCCATTGCCGCCGGCGAAAAACTCGACTCCGGCGACAATCCGTGAACCCCGACCCCTCTCGTCACTTCCTTCCTCTTTCTTTGCTTCGTGCGCAGCTCCCTGACATTTTCTGGTAATTTTTCTCGCGCCAGATCGACGGCCTCGTGCACACCCGAAGCTCGTCGCCGCCTCCATCAACTCCGGCGAGCCCTTCCGAGAGGCAGAGGACGCTCCGACCGACGTAACCTCGCCATCGTCTCCGCCTCGATCTCCTACACGCCAGGGTATGACTCGTTCGTCCCCGTAGCCATTAAAACATCGAGAACGCGCGTCGTCGGCGATGTCGCCGCCGCGGGCACGACTCCGGCTAGGTTTCCGGCGAGTCGCGCCACTCTGTTTTGGTCGAGTGGTTCTCAGCCGTTAAAACATCGAGAACGCACAGTCAGCGCCGCGTGGCGCCCAGTCAGCGCCTCGTCAGCAGCCACGTCAGCGTCCAGTCAGCACTAACGTGGAAAATGATTTTCGCGATTTAATTAAATGGCAGTTTTACAGAAAAGCCCCTGCCACTTAGATCTGTCATAACTTTTTAACCACTCATCGAAATTTAACAAACTTTATATTTTTGGAAAGCCCTTGACATGTAGAATATTGTAGAGCAGCCAAAATTCAAATTTGACTAATTTTAAAATATTCAAAATTCAAATTGTGGATTTGAGTATTTTTGTAATAACTTTAAATCTATAATTCCAAAAATTGCAAATAAAATGGTTTTAGAAACTTTAGTATATTTTTAGTGTGATGCCTCTGATATAAATATGTTTGAGTATGATTTTCATGATTTAAAAGTTGTATGTTTAAATTGAGTAGTTTGACTATTTTTGATATAACTATTAATAGAAACATTATTTTTAATTAAATCCAATTGCAATAAATTTATTTAAATGTCCTCTATCTATTTTAACACTATTTATTAATATTTGATATAAAAACTTAATCACAGAAACATTGATCTTGTAATTACCCTTTTATTTTATTTTCCTATAATAGAAATTATTTAATTATAACTTTATGCATACTTTATAAATATCACAAAGAAAATTAGTATGATGTTATTAGGATTAAAAAGAGCATTGCAAGCATAACATATTTTATTATATAGTTATTCTCCTCATAGGAAAACTCCTCCATTATTTTCTCTAAGTTAGGAATATTTTCAACTTAGCATTTTTGGTTAAGTGCTATGCACTTAGACACTTAGAATTTTCAACATGGAGCTAGAAGACCAATGAAGGACTTAGCCAAAACAAGACTCCAGAAGAATCTCCAAGAAGTAGAAGCACTTAGAAGAAAAATCAAGAGGAAGTCCAAGAAGACCAACCCACTCCATTCTCTAAATCTTTCTTTCTCTTTTCTTTTCTGCTCTCTAAGACATGGTGATCAAGACATCACTAAGGAGAATACTACAAGTCTGGAGACGAAACCTGGAAGATAACCTACATCATTTTCTTCTATCTTTCCTAATCTTGACTTAAAACAATTTTTGATCATGTTATTACCATCTTGAAGTTTGTTGGATCCTAGCGGCATAGTGAGATGAAGCGGCATGGAAACTAACCTTACATGTCCACGTACATGAGACATGTTCCACAACAAGTGGCTGGCCGGGTGTCTGTCTCTCTCACTATAGTGAATATCCAATTTACAAAGAGTTGTTGATAATTGTTGATCACCTTAAATAATAGACTTAGTATTTCCTCTAAGTATTTTGCACATCATGCATAGCATATTTTTGTATTGTTATTTTGGTTTGTATGTTTATGTGTGTTTTGTTTGATGTGTTAGAAATTTCGGAGGGAAACGACAACTGTTGCAGCTGTTGTTGCTATTCTTCTTGTTGCTAAGGCAAGTGGCACACCTCATAAACTTCCCAATACTTTTCTATGCATGAGTAGAGTATTTATCTATAAGCATGTGTAGGATAGTATTGCTATGCAAGACATGTTTAGAATCCCCTATTCCATTGTGTCTAGGTACCTATGAAATGACTTAGTAGATTTTGATGCTATGCAATTGATGAAAGGTTTTATAAAATGTTAAGTGGCTACTCAGGACCATGTCTATGAGGGTTTTCACCTGAGATAGTCTTTACTATACTTAGGATCATAGTATGTGGGGGTTTTCACCTGGGAGTGCACATCACAAAGTTAATGAATCATCTGGGTGGATTGGTTGTTTGGTTTATGTTGAGTGGCTACTCAGGACCATGTCCATGAGGGTTTTCACCTAAGATAATTTCTACTATACTGAGGATCGTGAACGTGGGGGTTTTCACCTGAGAGCAGACTTGTGGAAGGCCACCCAGGAACAAAGGGATGTGAGGAATAAATGGAGAAGACTGTGAAGGACGCAAGGAGAAGTATTTCAAGTTAAGACTACAACTGATCAAGGAACATGGAGGAATCCCAACATTCTAATTTCTAAATAAAATTTTAATAAACAAAAGTGGACTACTCAGGACCATGTTCATGGGGGTTTTCACCTAAGATAGTTTCTACTATACTTAGGACCATTGAATGTGGGGGTTTTCACCTGAGGGTACACCTAAGGACGTGGTATGTTTTGGTTCACTGGAACCTGTCAGTGTTACCAATTATGATGTTGAAACTGTTTTATGAAGTGATAGGATAAAATTGGCTTTATGCAAAATAGCCTTGAACTCCACCAGCCAAATATGCATACAGGTTATAGAGTTATTCCATTAAGTGCCCACCATAGTGTCACTTGCCAGACTCCATTTTTAATGGAATCTGACCCACTCTGTTGCAAATTATTATTTGTTGCAGAAATATCTGACGAAGAGTGAGGACTACGTTTTGGTTTCGAGTCTGCACCAACATGTTCTCGCCTGTGGCAACATGAATGTGATGGAGACTCACTGCTATTGTATTTCCGCTGTTTGCTCTTTCAAAGCTAGCTTTATGCTATGCAACTTGTATTGAATATTTTGTAAGTCTGGATCATCGATGTAATAAAATTGATACTTTGTTGTGATATTACATCGTAAACTATGTGTGCAAACGAATCGATCCAGGGATTTGCACTATACACAGGTATCTGCTTTATTTAAGAGAAGGTACGCTACAGACAGCAAATAGGAAGGCGCGCTCGTCGAGTTCCTCCGTGAGAATCGTGACATCTTTGCATGGTCGCCATCCGACATGCCTGGTGTACCGAGGGAACTTACCAAGCACTCAATCAACGTCATAAAAGGATCCAAGCCGGTGAAGCAAGCAACAAGACGCTTTGGAGATGAGAGACGCAAGGCTATAGGAAAGGAGATAAATAGGCTGAAAGCAGCCAGTTTCATAAAAGAAGTTGTGCACACTGATTGGGTGGCAAATCCTATACTTGTTCAAAGAAGAATAAAGAGCTGAGGATGTGTATTGACTATACCGGTGTTAACAAGTGCTGCCCAAAGGATCCCTTTGCGCTACCTAGAATTGACCAAGTCGTAGACTCCACAGCAGGCTCCGAGCTGCTTTGTTTTTTGGACGCCTACTCAGGATACCATCAAATCAAGATGAGAGGGTCGGATCAGCTGAAAACATCTTTCACCACTCCATACGGGACTTTCTGCTACATCACGATGCCTTTTGGCCTAAAGAATGCAGGGGCAACATACCAGCGCTGTATGCATAATTTCCTGCACGAACAGATCGGCCGCAATGTTCACGTCTACGTAGACGACATCGCGGTGATGTCAAAAAAGAAGGCAGATCTCCTAGAGGATTTGGAAGAAACTTTTCAGAATCTCCGGAGGTACCAGATGAAACTCAATCCCGCCAAGTGTGTTTTCGGCATTCCAGCCGGCAAACTACTCGGGTTTATCGTCTCAGAACGAGGGATCGAGGTTAATCCGGAGAAGATCAAGGCCATCCAAAACATATCCAGACCTACTTGTCTCAAGGATGTACAACGCCTAGCTGGATCGGCAGCGGCCGTCAGTCGTTTCATAAGCCGCCTAGGGGAAAAGGCAATGCCTCTCTACCGGCTATTGTAGAAATCCGACAACTTTGAGTGGACAGCAGAGGCAGATGCCGCCTTACAACAACTTAAGGAGGCCCTCATATCCGCTCCGATATTGGCAGCACCTCGATCACAGGAACCGATGCTGCTGTACATCGCGGCAACAGGAGCTGTTGTCAGCGTTGTCTTGGCTGTGGAAAGAAAGGAGAACGAAGCTGCGATGTATGAACAACAACCGGTCTACTTCATCAGTGAAGTATTCTCCGCCTCGAAGCAGAGGTATCCGCATTACCAAAAGCTGGCTTATGGTGTATTCTTCGCCGCCAGAAAGCTTAGACATTATTTCCAGGAGCACACAGTGACAGTAGTCAGCAAGGCACCGTTGGGAGACATAATCAACAATGCAGAGGCAACAGGTCGAGTTGCCAAATGGGGCATCGAGCTTGCCGCCTTTGATATAGTCTATAAACCACGGATCGCCATTAAGTCTCAAGCGCTTGCAGATTTTGTCGCCGACTGGACAGAAGCCATGGAGGCAACGACACTCCCCGAGTCAGAATATTGGGTCATGCACTTTGACGGATCAAAGATGCTCAAAGGCTCGGGGGCTGGAGTCGTTCTACGCACGCCTAAAGGTGACAAGCTTAGCTACGTGTTGCAAATTCACTTTACTGCAACCAACAACGTTGCCGAGTACGAAGCTTTGCTTCATGAGTTGCACGTGGCAAACGACCTCGGCGTCAAAAGAATCCTCTGTTATGGCGACTCAGATTTAGTCGCGCAACAAGTAAGCGGAACATGGGATGCGAAAAGCGCAACAATGGCGGCATACAGAGCCAAAGTTGATGAATTCGCAAAAAACTTTGCGGGCTACGTAGTCCGGCATGTTCCAAGAGCTGAGAACGAGGCGGCAGACACACTTGCCAGACTAGGGTCAGAACGGAAAAAGGTACCAAAAGATATTTTCCTGGAACATTTGCACAAGCCATCCATCAAAGGCGCCGATTTGATGGACCCCGATGCAGAAGAACCGGTAGAAGCGGCAAGTCTCGCTGTCTACTCGATACAGCCGGATTGGACTGTCCCATATCTCGATGTTCTAATCGACAACAAGTTGCCGGAGGACGATGAGGTGCTAAAAAGGCAGATCATAAGGCGAGCCAAGGCATTCACGATAATAAAAGGCGAGCTATATAAGCGAAGCACGTGCGGTATCTATCAGCGGTGCATACAACCAGAAGAAGGCCAGGAAATTCTGAAAGACATAGATATTGGCACCTGCGGGCATCACGCTTCCGCCAGGTCCATCGTGTCCAAAGCTTTCCGCCAAGGTTTCTACTGGCTTACCGCCAAAGAAGACGCCGAGAACATCGTAAAAACATGCAAAGGCTGCCAGTTGTACGCTCGTCAACCTCACTTACCGGCACAAGAACTCAGGACAATTCCAATCACCTTGCCGTTCGCGGTCTAGGGCTTAGACATGGTGGGTCCCTTCAAGAAGGCGAGTGGTGGGTATACCCACCTATTGGTCGATGTCGACAAGTTCACCAAATGGTTCGAGGCTAAGCCGATCAGCAAACTTGACGCACGAACAGCCACCAATTTCCTCTGGGGAATTATCTCTCGTTTTGGAGTTCCACACAACATTATCACTGATAATGGCAGCAACCTATCTCAAGGCGACATAGAAGAATACTGTAGTGATCTGGGTATCCGGATTGATTTGGCATCCGTGTCACACCCTCAATCCAATGGACAAGTAGAGCGTACAAACGGCCTAGTCTTATCAGGACTTAAGCCTCGTCTCGAAGCTCCATTACACAGGGCAGCCGGCGCTTGGGCAGATGAGTTACAGTCGGTACTATGGAGTTTGCGCACAACGCCAAACAGGTCTACCGACTAGACTCCTTTCTTCTTAGTATATGGCGCTGAGGCGGTGCTACCTACCGACATGAAATACGATTCCCCAAGGGTTCAAGCCTACATCGAACAAGATGTAGAAGGTGCAAGACAAGATAGCCTAGACCTGCTAGACGAAGAAAGAGACGTCGCTCTACATCGCTCCGCCTTGTACCAGCAACAACTTCACCGCTATCATAGCCGGAGAGTGCGGAAGCGAAGCTTCAGAACAGGTGATCTGGTTCTCCGCCTAATTCAAGACAGAAAAGGCTTGCACAAGTTTTCCCCGCCATGGGAAGGACCGTTTATAGTCACAAAGGCGCTGCTCAATGGTTCCTACTACCTGGCCGACATTCGCGACGAAGAAGAAAAGAAGAGGCGCAAGAAGGCGGCAGGAAAAAGGGGAACCAAGCGCAAAAGAGGCATTGACGATCCGTTCGAGCCAACAAGACAGCCTTGGAATATTGAGCAGCTACGTCCTTTTTGCACTTAGCAATTTATAATTGTAATAAGTTATATATGATTATGAAATAAAAGTCTATGGTTCCTCATCTGTGTTGAGAAGCATGCCATCTTTTGTCTTTTCTTGCAATCATATTTCCCCTATGTATCTAAGTTACCTATTTTTCTAGCTCCGTGCAAAGGTTCAAACTGATAGATACTTGCAGCTGTCGAGCCAACCTAAAGCAAAAATAAAATTTTTGCGCCGCCTAATTCCTTTACCTCTGACTACTTATATGTGGTTCGCCTAGTAGTATGTCTTTGACACCAACATGTTGTCTTTGGTTTCTGATCCTAAACGCATGGCTTAGCCCTGGTTGTTTCAGCTAAAGTTACCGGCTGAGGTTCGTCAACATACAAAAAGTCAAACATATAGGTCAGGGTAAAATTAAGGTGGGCCATATAAATAAGGCAAAATAAAACTTGTCAGCTAGTTTCCCGCCTAGCAGAGCAACAACAAAAGTATATACAAATATTACAAGTTAAAGTTGCATTGTTTCAGGGGTTGGCAAATCATGTCAGAAGGAGGCAAGGAAAGGAAACTACGGCTTGGGGGGGCGTCTACATCAGGCTTGGGGGCTGACAACTTCAGCCCCAGAACTGTCACTCCCCTCCGCCTCGGCCGTGCCGGCAGCTCCAGTTTCCCCGGCGGCAGGCACAGTATGGCGCCGGTAGAAGATCGAAGTATCCACCATATCGGCAACACGTGTGGCGTAGCCGGCAACGCTGTCGAGAAGAGCGGCCGGCTCGACCTCACTGCCGTCTTCATATGTAGACGGCATGCCTTCGGTGACGGCTTCTATCTCCGCCTCGGGGTAGTGCGCCATGAATAGTCCAAGCGCAGTCTTGGCACCACCCCGCGCCGCCGACTTCAGCGAGCTCTTGTGTAGCTTGGTAGCCTGCTCCAACATGTTGGGCACGTCGCTCAATTCGGTCGGTTCCTGGCTGCCGGAGGAGATGAAGAACTTGGCGGCAAACCGCTTGGACGCTGCCAAAGTCTCGGTGATCAGCTCACCTAGACGCGCAAGGCGATCCAGGCGGGGGCCGACAACCTTGTCGTCGCCTAAACAGGCGGGAACTGTATCAAAAATGAAACCATCAGTTTGGCTCAGGCTAAGCAAAATGGCAAAATCAAATAAGGAGTGAGAAATTACCAAGGGCCGAGTTATGGAAAGCGGACAGCTCAATCATATGAGCCGCCAACGCGTCCTCAGCAATTTGGATGCGAGAAGTCTGCTTGGAGATTTCCTCGGCAGCCGTCTTCTCCGCCTCCGCAAACTTCTTGCGCAGGCTATCCAGCTCACCAGTAAGCTGGCTAGATTCCTGCACAAATTTCAGCTGCTGGGCCTCCATCTCCTTCTGGTGATCCTCCTTCATCGCCAAGTTGGCGGCCGCCAAATCGGAAGCTTCATTCATAAGAGCTTGCATATCAGTGGACGCCTTCAGTATATCCTGGGCGTGGTCTAGCAGTTCTACAAATATGGATTCGCTAACTAAATGATTGACGGCAACATAAGTTGAAAAGATGGCTGAAAGCAAAAAAGATCAACTCTACCTTCATCTTTTTTGCGGGCCGCCTCCAACTCGGCAATCCGCAGGTCCTTGGCCTCGCAATCCTTCTTCAGATCACGGCACCGACGGTTTATCTCGAATCGAGAGGAGACAAGCTCAACGTTGGCGGACAAGAGGCCCTGCAGGAAAAAGCAAAGGCATAAAACATATTGTCGAATAACCACTAAGCCGGCAGCCAAATTTTTTGGACCTTCCATCTAAGTGCTCGGGGGAAAGACTATGTATATGCCAGAGTTATAAAAACTTACAGACAGGTCGCCCTCCAAGTCGGCGAAGGCCTGGGAGGTGAAGTTGGCAAAAGTCAAGGCTGACTCCTTGGCCTCCTTAAAGGTGGACCAAGGGTCCCTAACTTTTCCGCCTCCTGCAGTCGGGGCTGCCCTCTGGGACCCACCGGCAGCCACCTCCAGCAACTCCTCCTTGGCGGCACGCGATTGGACAGCTTCATCGGCCGTAGCCTCAGCCAAAAGAAGGGGAGTCTTGGGTGCGCGGTCAGCGGAGAAAGTCCTTGGCGGCGCGCCAGAAGCCGGAGTCTGGGGCTGGCGACGAGTATCGCCCATAAAGCTGCCGGCCCGGGGCTGGGGAGTTGGCGGCATGGTAGCAGGCGAGCTGCCTTGAGGCCGCTTACCCTTGGAAAGGAGCCTGGTCGGCAACCGGGAAGTTGCGACCTTTCCCTGTCAATAAACAGCAAGCACAGTCAGTTGGGTGCCAGTATTAAATAAGCTCGTCGACTATTAAAGGCAGAATTGAGTACCTTCGGGGGATGTTAATCCCCGTGTTCTCGTCAAGGTTGACGAGAACCGGCTCGGTAGCCGTCGCGATCCGTTTCTTCCTCTCGGCGATCGCCATAGAGGAAGCGGCGCCGGATGCCTTGCGCTTCTTGGTCTTCCCGGCTTCCGACTCGTAGAAGTCGGGAGCCAGGTCATCCTCCCCCAAGTCGGAGATCTGAGAAAGAAGACAAGTATTAATGGAACTCAAGTTAGCCGGCGAAGCTTTCAAAAAGGGGCAAGAAGCAAGATGTCTACCTCGATGGGAGGGTTGTCGTGGGTGTGCATGGGCACGCCCTCCACCGCCTTCACCAGCCCCGCCTTGACGAGGCTGCGGAGCCGGAACGCCAGGTCAGCGACCGGCAACCTCTCTTCGCCTAAGCGGAGAGAGGCCATGGCGGTAGGCAAATACTGACACATTTTGTGCGGGCTGTACCGCAGGGGAGAATCTGCCGGCCGAGCCAGCAGATGACGGTGTCCACCCAGTCCAGCAGGGGGGGGGGCATCGTCCGGGTGAGGAATTCAATCCGCCTTTGGAAAAGGCGGAGTACCTCCGTCAACTTGGGCACCGCCTCGTCCCAGCATGGCATAGGCATAGGCGGCGCGTTGACAAACTCCGGGACGCCAAATTGACGGCCCGGAGCTGCCATATCTTGGCAGTAGAAGAATGTGGAGGTCCAGCCCTTGACGGATTCAAGGTATGGTATCTTAGGATACCATTGGCGGCCCTAGCGGCAGTTCAAAGTGACACTGCCACAGGTTGCCAGCCCGCCGTCCGGCACGGTCTGACGCCGGCAACGAAAACAGTATCTGAAGAAGTCTAAACTAGGCCTAATACCTTGATAGCCCTCGAACAGAGCTGAGAAGCCGGCTAAGACTAGAATGCTATTGGGCGCTATATTGTGGGGCTGGAGCCCATAATGATCTAGCACCTCGCTAAAGAAAGCGGAAGGCGGAAGCGCCATTCCCCTAACTAGGTGGGAGGTGAGGATTACCCGTTCTCCGGCTTTCGGAGCCGGGATGACGTCTCCCAAGGCGGGTCTCCACCGGCAATCCTCCCGAGTTGGGAGGTAGCCAACGGCCTCCAGGTCTTGGAGGGTCGCCTCGTCGACGATGGAGGGAAGCCAGTAGCGTGACCCGAGGTCCGCCGCTTCCTCTTCCTCGTCGGCCGGAGTGCCTCTCGCCGCCGTTGCAGCGGCTAAGGGTGGAGGAGCCGAAGAGACCGCCGCCGGCGTGCGCTCGGCGGGAATGTGAGAAGCGACGGCGGCGACATTGCCCGTCGCCACCGTCGCAGGACGCGACGCCGCGCCGCCCATCGCCGCCGCGGACGAGGTGTCGGATGTAGGACCGCCGGACGCCGCGGAGGGGATGTTTTGACCGGTGGACATCGCCGTGAGCGGATGTCACCAGAGGAGGACGCTCGCCGGAGTTCGCTCGGAGAAAGGTGCGGGAGAGCGGGAGAGCAAAGGGTCGAGGAGTGCAGGAGCTGGGGTGCCGAAATGAACCGCTCGGCTCCCTATTTGTAGAGCCGGGCGTAGCTTCATGTGCAACGGTGTTTTTAGTCGGACACGTGTCCAACATCCACTGCAGCGCATGATCGCACGATCTCCACGCCTCCCCTTTTCCCGCGATTTTGTGATCATGGCGAGATTTTCGCTTAGGCCAGTTTCAAACTGTCGTGAGCCGCCTAGCGATATCCATCAACAAATATTCCCGGCGAAACTATCGGTAAGCCGTCTTTTCCCATGTTGGATAAAGGCGGCCGTGTGCCAACTTCAAGACACACTTGCCCCCTTTTTTGATTTTCAGAATGGTTCAAGTCCTGCAGCCGCCAACATTGACAGATGAAGTATCAAGAAGAAGCCGGCGCCTGGAGAACTTCAACCTTTCTGGGGGCTAATGTTGGGGATATATCAACTAGGGGTATCTCCAACATGGATCAATCCGTCTAGTCCAGGGTGGCCCAAGGGTGGTAAGGCTGAAGCCTGCCGGGCGGCCCAGATAGCTGATGTACAAGGAAGTAGGCGGACGGTCCAAGAAGGCGTAAGGCCGAAGCCCATCAAGCCACCAAGCCCAAGACGGAAGGCGGCAACTAAGCCGGCTAGGTCTAGGACTCTGATTACTTTCCGGACAAGTACTTGCCTTGTATCCTGGGGTCTGGCCGCCTATATAAGCCGGCCGCCAGGAAGCCTTTAGGGCACGCTCCAATACGCATCATACACATTGTAACCTGTTCACGGCTGTTGCCTCATAGTGAATTATAGCAGCACGTAGGATCTCGCTGTAACGTCCCCAAATTTTCTAATCGATAATTTAGATCTGTTTGTGCATCATGAGCATCATTTGCATCTAATAAAAGTTACACAAAATTTGAGTTTTAAAATTAAAGAGAAAAACCCTAAAGTGGCCTAAACCACTTGTTATTTCAAATGTGTTAAAAAGATTTCAAAATTTTCAAAATCCAAAGTTGTCAATGGCTTCCTTGTGAAATTTTGAATCTCCTGGTATTTTTGTATAAATTTTCTATTTACAAAAAGACCCTCAAAAGAATTAATTTCCAAGGCAAGGGCCTGTTTTAAATGATTCTGTGGTTTCCCAGAACTGCAGGGGGGTTTTCGCAAAATTTCTTTTCTTTCTTCTTCCTCGCCAGAAGGACGCCGACGCCGTGTCGCGCCCGATGCCGTTCGTGGCCGTGCTGCGCCACGATTCCCGCCGCCGCCGACGCCGCTCCTCCTACTTATCCCTCCGCCGCCGCCTGGAGAACCCTAGGCCACTCCATCTTCTCCTCTTTTTCCCTCGCTGCCCGAAACCCTAGCTCCGGCTTCGCCGTCGGTTCCCGGCGATTCCGGCAAAGTCTTGCACCAGAGAGATGCTCTGGAGGTCCACCGTGCTTCCCTCCTCCTCCTCGTTGAGCCGTGCTTCCCGGATAGCAAGAAATTGAAGGGATCGAGGGCTCCGTCTCCAACTCCGGCCGCCGGCCACCATGGATTATTCCGGCCGTCCCCGAGATCCCCTCGCATCCCCGACCGTCTTGTCGTCCTCAGGGTGAGCTTCTGGTCCTCCTGGACCCTTCCATTCTCCCCCTCCCCCTCTGGTTCCTCCTGGTCGCATGCGCCGCCGTCGACCTCCGCTCCGGCGAGCTCATCGCCGCCTCCGGCGACCATCCGCTGGCGGCGCCGCCCGTTCCGTGTCACCGCACTCTGGCGCGTCTAGCGCGTGTGGTCGCGTTGCTCCTCGCGCCCTCGCTCGACGGATTCGTGCTCGACAGGGAGCAGTTCTCCATTGCTGACGTCAGCTGACGTCAGCGCCTCCTTTTCCTTTTTCTGAAAAATAATTAAATTGTTTTTAATTCCTTTCTATAATTATTTAATTATGACAGGTGGGTCCCCTTGTCAGAATTTTATTCATTTCCAAATAATGTTTTATGTAATTAATAAAGTTATGACATGTGGGTCCAACTTTTATTTAAATTCATAAATGTTTAAAATGGAATTAACAAAAGGTTTAAATTGAATTAAAATTGTTTAAACTTAGGAAATTCATAAGTAATTCATTTTAAATCAGAAAAATATGATTAATATATCAAAATTTACAGAAAAATAAGATCTATTTAATTATGTCCAAATCATGCATATTTAAGCAACTTTTAACCATGTTCATAATAGAAGAACAAATTACACCCTTTCTTTTAAATATGGAATTTGTCGAATGGCACCTCTCGGGCATTCCAACTCCATTTAAAATGATCTTCCATGTGTAGGATTTACATTTTAATACTTTAACTTGTCATGTCATGTATTGTGTGCATTGCATCGATGCCATGGTTGAATGTTGTTTCCCGTTTCTTTTCCGGTGTTTCGTTTTTCGCGGTAGAATGCGAATCCGAAGTGGAGCTTGACAACACCGAAGGCTTGATGAATCATCGATGGTCAAATTAAGAGGATATCTATGAAGAGTTATTTCTGGTTATCTCGATCAAGTGAAGCCGAAGATATCCAAAAGCGTTATATCTTGTTATCGAAGAGCAAGGCAAGCATAACCTCTTATCTGCACATATAAGATTTCAAAGTATTTGATTCTGGTATTATGCATGCGATTCAAATGTTGTTTTGAGTGGAGGTATAGATTGTCTTAAGTGTTGCATCGCGAGAGTCTGCTATGCTTACCCCTGCTTAGATCTTCCCTCTGTTCCATCCGGTTGATGAAATAGAGCTGTGAAGAGTGACGTGGAATGATCAGAGATGTGTTGAATATGCTAAAGACTTGGGTGAGAGGCCACAATGGGATTGTGGTGGGTTGTCTCATTCTTGTCGATCTTAGGAACTGAGTTCCTGGGTTCGGAACCAAGACTAGTCGTGCATCCACACAGGGCATTCATTTTCCCCTCGGCTCCAACTTGTCTAGCCTACTACGTGAAGCCACTTGTTCGAGTGTTCCATTTGCGTGTGCGGTAAAATGAGTTGAGGAAATTAGGGCTTGGGTCAGGAGAGTGTGACGCTCTGATCTTGACCCTGGCAACCCGCACTAGGGATCGCTGAGATGACGGTCTGACCTACTGATGTGGCTCATGGACATAGGCGAAGCTTGGGAAAGGTCGTGGCCAACCCTCCTGTCGGCACTCCCCGGAAGAGTGCTAATAGCTGGCGTATCGGTTGGTTGGCGTGTGTGGGTAGTTACACCCCCTGCAGGGTAAATCTTTTCGGAAAGCCGTGTCCACGGTTATGGATGACTTGGTACCTTATTTCGGTGATCATAGACAACTATAACCTAAGTATAAAACTTGCCAACTAAGGGCGGGTCGCTTTCTTGGGTTGAACGAGGGGGTGATTCTGGTGGGTGGTACAACTCATGATGATCTGGTGGAGATTGAAGATGTGGATGAAGCCAGTGTTACACCCTTACCCCATTTTAAAAGTCTACTGATGCGAGATTCTCTTCTCCCTCGATTTGATAACAAAACTGGCTTTATGCAAAGGACATTCATGAATACTCTCTGAACGAGCAGATATTTAGCAGGTTAAATAAGTCTTGTTGAGTACCTCCTGTACTCAGCCTTGCGCAATTATTTGGACAGGTGTGTTTTCTGGACATCGACATCGACGAGTAGGTTGGGGTTCCCAGACGGCAGCCTGGAATCTATGGACTGGGACGTCGCCGTTATCCTTTGGCCTCTTAGGCCTTTTGCTAGTTTTGCTATGTCTAATAGCATAATTTACCTTCCGTTGTATCGGTGATTGACAGGTCAGTGACCTTATTTTGGTGATATTTGCTTCTCAGCTCTTTTAAGAGCTTAACATATTGCTTCTTGTGTTGTAGGGTCTCTATTGTGCTATCTAATTCAACTGTTGGCTTCCGAGATCTATGTTAGGCTTATCTCAGATTAAGGTCTCAGATTTGTCTAGCGTGGCTCTTGGGGGTGCTACAGGTTTTGGTATCAGAGCAGGACCGCCTGTAGGAAAACCTTTCTATTGGTCGATGTTGAGTCTAGTTGTTGTAAAAACTATTTGAAAGCTAAAACTATTTGCAAAATCTGAGTAGGCTTCTTTTTACTCCTTATCTGGTATCGCTCTAATTCTGGGTCATCTTACCCTGATTTGGTTGAAAACATTTGCTCTCTCCTTCTGTGGTCATTCAAAATATAGGTGCATCAAGTGCAGGTCGTTTCTCAACCAAGTTGACCTAGAGTTAAGTTTTCTAGAGTCTGGTGTGTTCTTTGATCCATCTTTCCCTTGTTTGACATGAGAAATTCCTTTCCCTCTTGATCTCTCAACCTTGTCGTTTCTGCATCATTCTGTTCCAATGTCCCAGATTCCTTTCACTTTGGAGATCTCCCTTTTCTTCTTTTCATACTTCGGAAGCTGTGGTTGGACTCTGAAGCCATCTCGTGATTACTACATCGTTGTGCCTTTGTGACACTCGAATGGTAGTTACTCCTTCTTTCGTTTTTCATCCTGGACTTGAACCGAAGGTTCCAGATTGTGCTGTTGGTGGTGTGTTGAGTCATTTTGGTTGTTACCCATGTGATGCTCACTCTATCAGTACACGATGCTGACCTTTAACCCAAGATCCATCTTGTTGATCCCTGAGGAATGCTTGCAACCTCAGAAGGGCTAGTAATGTCAGTTATAGCTAGCCTTCCAGCTTGTGGTTTTGTCGTAATTGGCCTACGACATCCAAGGTTTACTCCTTCCACTAGCTTTGGCAGAGGTTCTGTCATGGAACCAAAAGGATCCGGACAAGAGTGCTCTCCATGAGTCTCACATCTAAGCCGGTGACTCTGCCACACCTTTCTTATCAGAACAAGTTATCAGATGTATGCTAACTTGATCATCTACATCTCAGGATTTCCCTGAGCATGTTTCTTTTCTTCCGTCATGTTCTGACCCGTGTATGCCACTTGGCATCCAAGTTGTAAATGTGCATTGGTGTACTAATGCATGCTGCTCTTGGGGTCCATCGTGACATTCCACCTCGGGATGTCAGGGAGAAACAAACTCCCGTACCTCGTCCATACCAGGACCAGGTCAGATTGTTGTAGTCCGCAGATAAAGAAGTTTTGTTTGCTTCTAATCTGATCCATCTCAAAGTATCACCATCTTGTATATCCAAAGGTCTGGATGTGTCTCATGACCTTATTGATGAAGTGATGCTTTTCACGTCCTTACTCACGCTTTTCTCCTAGCTGCTCGTGCTTGGAATGCTATGGCGAGTGTATTGATGTGATTATCAAATATTCTTAGCAAATTTTCATTGCTTTGACATATAAGGACATTTGATTCCTTCCTTATGTGATTGGTTATCCGGTCACTAAGTGAAGTTGACTGTGCTGCCAAGTCCGTTGTTCTGGTGCACATACTCGGTCAAAGAGTTAGGTTTTACCAACGCTCTTAAGGCCACATCGTCTTGCCTTGAAAAGCAAGACTTTTGTCTACCTGTGTTGTCGTGTTGAAGCAAGATGGTATATCCTAATGGATTTGCTATCATCCCAATCTTTGACTTGATTTGGGCTATCATCAAATCAAACTCAGTCCCAAGTACCATCTTGATGATGTTTTACCTATGGTGTTTCGCCAGCTTACATCTTCATGTCCTTGGTCTGACCAATATTTCTGCCTTGTTCATATATCAGATTATTCCATCTTATTGGAGTATCTTAATAAGATTGTTGTTGAGCCCATCGATAACATTCTTATTGCCTCCATGTTTGAAGAGGATCATTATGAACCTTTGGAAATAATATTGGAAACTTTTGAGAACCATCTTTGTGTCATCACGAAGTATGTGTTCTGGATGTTGGAAGTAACCTCTTCTGGTTCATGTGCATTGCTGAAAGATGTCGCCGTGAATCCAAGTAGAGTTTTCCTTTGTTTCCTCGGGAATTATCTCTAGTCGGTCATGCATGTGCGGACTATTCATGGGATGACAAGTTGTTACCTGCATACCTTGAAGAAGTCATTTATGCACACCAAGCCACTGACTGATTGGATCAAGAATGAGAAGAAGTTGGAAAACCTCGTTATCTTCGTTGTTGTTTCCCAAGAAGGACTCAATTGTGTTTGTTGCATATTAATCATGTAGGTGCATTTGTCTTTTGACAAATTGCTAATGCATGATTCTTGCAATCTCGCTCATCTTTTCGAGCTTGACATTGTTGTCCACATCTTGTGAATCTGTAACCTTTCCTCGATGTTAACCATTGCACCTCTCCGTTCGGACGTTCTTAGTCTGAACTTTCATCCCAACCAGCCAGAGCTGAATCTCAAGCAGCAACGATGGTTGGTGTTCCTCAAGGATTTTGACATAGGTCCTTTTGTAACTCTGGAAAGATTAATGTTCTGGTTGACACACTTAGTCGGAAGGTCTATCGCCGAAATTCCTGGAATCTTCAAGAACAACCACTCCCCATGAGAATTGTTGTGCGGCTTGTTCTAAAAGTTGCCCCTTATGGAATTTATCTTTCCAAAGCCCAATGTTTACCTCCTCACCTATTTAAGACTTATCATGAGCTTGAAATGGGTATCCAGAAGATCAAGAAGAAGTTCTCTCCTCCGATGATCTCGGAGATTCTGAATGTCTCCCGATTATCCTCTTGATCCTTTTCTTATCCTTTGATAACATACCCATCATGAGAATTCCCTTTTCATGGCGATCTTCAACATTTTGTTGATCAGTTGTTCCTTCCTTTTGCTTGTACTTGAAATCCTTTTCAACTCACACATTGTGTGAATTTGTCAGTCATCATAGGGCCCTGGACTTTTAATCATGGGGCAATCCTCTTGTAAGCCCAATGGTTGAAATCTAAAAAGGGTTCTTCCTTTTGTTGTATCAAGACCTCGTTATCTATCTATCTTAGCCTTGTGCAAAGCTCATATTCTAATCCTTTCGAAGAACAGTTGTTTACCAACTTGAAACTTCTTCCTTTCCATCCGTTACCTTGATGTGTTTCATGCTAGTTAGCTCAAGAGTTGTCTTGCACACTCCTCCCTTGAGTTGACCATGAGATACTCGATCTTTTGAAGATCCTCGTTCTAGAGTTATTTCCCTCTTCTCTTTGGTGTAGTTGAAGAACAGTCCGATGAGACGTGAAGTGTGGAATCATCCCTGAAGTCAAGGACCAACCTCTTCGAGAAAGTAGATCGTCGTGAGATCGACAAGATCATCAAATACCGGTGTAGCCCTCCACACTGTATCTCTTTTCCTACCCAAGGAATCTCGGGGACGAGATTCTTGTAAGGGGGATAGATCTGTAACGTCCCCAAATTTTCTAATCGATAATTTAGATCTGTTTGTGCATCATGAGCATCATTTGCATCTAATTAAAAGTTACACAAAATTTGAGTTTTAAAATTAAAGAGAAAAACCCTAAAGTGGCCTAAACCACTTGTTATTTCAAATGTGTTAAAAAGATTTCAAAATTTTCAAAATCCAAAGTTGTCAATGGCTTCCTTGTGAAATTTTGAATCTCCTGGTATTTTTGTATAAATTTTCTGTTTACAAAAAGACCCTCAAAAGAATTAATTTCCAAGGCAAGGGCATGTTTTAAATGATTCTGTGGTTTCCCAGAACTGCAGGGGGGTTTTCGCAAAATTTCTTTTCTTTCTTCATTCTTCTTCCTCGCCAGAAGGACGCCGACGCCGTGTCGCGCCCGATGCCGTTCGTGGCCGTGCTGCGCCACGATTCCCGCCGCCGCCGCCGCCGCTCCTCCTACTTATCCCTCCGCCGCCGCCTGGAGAACCCTAGGCCACTCCATCTTCTCCTCTTTTTCCCTCGCTGCCCGAAACCCTAGCTCCGGCTTCGCCGGCGATTCCCGGCGATTCCGGCAAAGTCTTGCACCGGAGAGATGCTCTAGAGGTCCACCGTGCTTCCCTCCTCCTCCTCGTTGATCCGTGCTTCCCGGATAGCAAGAAATCGAAGGGATCGAGGGCTCCGTCTCCAACTCCGGCCGCCGGCCACCATGGATTATTCCGGTCGTCCCCGAGATCCCCTCGCATCCCCGACCGTCTTGTCGTCCTCAGGGTGAGCTTCTTGTCCTCCTGGACCCTTCCATTCTCCCCCTCCCCCTCTGGTTCCTCCTGGTCGCGTGCGCCGCCGTCGACCTCCGCTCCGGCGAGCTCACCGCCGCCTCCGGCGACCATCCGCTGGCGGCGCCGCCCGTTCCGTGTCGCCCGCACTCTGGCGCGTCTAGCGCATGTGCTCGCGTTGCTCCTCGCGCCCTCACTCGACGGATTCGTGCTCGACAGGGAGCAGTTCTCCATTGCTGACGTCAGCTGACGTCAGCGCCTCCTTTTCCTTTTTCTGAAAAATAATTAAATTGTTTTTAATTCCTTTCTGTAATTATTTAATTATGACAGGTGGGTCCCCTTGTCAGAATTTTATTCATTTCCAAATAATGTTTTATGTAATTAATAAAGTTATGACATGTGGGTCCAACTTTTATTTAAATTCATAAATGTTTAAAATGGAATTAACAAATGGTTTAAATTGAATTAAAATTGTTTAAACTTAGGAAATTCATAAGTAATTCATTTTAAATCAGAAAAATATGATTAATATATCAAAATTTACAGAAAAATAAGATCTATTTAATTATGTCCAAATCATGCATATTTAAGCAACTTTTAACCATGTTCATAATAGAAGAACAAATTACACCCTTTCTTTTAAATATGGAATTTGTCGAATGGCACCTCTCGGGCATTCCAACTCCATTTAAAATGATCTTCCATGTGTAGGATTTACATTTTAATACTTTAACTTGTCATGTCATGTATTGTGCGCATTGCATCGATGCCATGGTTGAATGTTGTTTCCCGTTTCTTTTCCGGTGTTTCGTTTTTCGCGGTAGAATACCAAGACTAGTCGTGCATCCACACAGGGCATTCATTTTCCCCTCGGCTCCAACTTGTCTAGCCTACTACGTGAAGCCACTAGTTCGAGTGTTCCATTTGCGTGTGCGGTAAAATGAGTTGAGGAAATTAGGGCTTGGGTCAGGAGAGTGTGACGCTCTGATCTTGACCCTGGCAACCCGCACTAGGGATCGCTGAGATGGCGGTCTGACCTACTGCTGTGGCTCATGGACATAGGCGAAGCTTGGGAAAGGTCGTGGCCAACCCTCCTGTCGGCACTCCCCGGAAGAGTGCTAATAGCTGGCGTATCGGTTGGTTGGCGTGTGTGGGTAGTTACACCCCCTGCAGGGTAAATCTTTTCGGAAAGCCGTGTCCACGGTTATGGATGACTTGGTACCTTATTTCGGTGATCATAGACAACTATAACCTAAGTATAAAACTTGCCAACTAAGGGCGGGTCGCTTTCTTGGGTTGAACGAGGGGGTGATTCTGGTGGGTGGTACAGCTCATGATGATCTGGTGGAGATTGAAGATGTGGATGAAGCTAGTGTTACTCCCTTACCCCATTTGAAAAGTCTACTGATGCGAGATTCTCTTCTCCCTCGATTTGATAACAAAACTGGCTTTATGCAAAGGACATTCATGAATACTCTCTGAACGAGCAGATATTTAGCAGGTTAAATAAGTCTAGTTGAGTACCTCCTGTACTCAGCCTTGCGCAATTATTTGGACAGGTGTGTTTTCTGGACATCGACATCGACGAGTAGGTTGGGGTTCCCAGACGGCAGCCTGGAATCTATGGACTGGGACGTCGCCGTTATCCTTTGGCCTCTTAGGCCTTTTGCTAGTTTTGCTATGTCTAATAGCATAATTTGCCTTCCGTTGTATCGGTGATTGACAGGTCAGTGACCTTATTTTGGTGATATTTGCTTCTCAGCTCTTTTAAGAGCTTAACATATTGCTTCTTCTGTTGTAGGGTCTCTATTGTGCTATCTAATTCAACTGTTGGCTTCCGAGATCTATGTTAGGCTTATCTCAGATTAAGGTCTCAGATTTGTCTAGCGTGGCTCTTGGGGGTGCTACACTCGCCACCGCTGTGGGATCTGAAGCTGGGTAAACTCGCCGTGTTCAATCCCGTCCTCGACGACACCAACCTTCTTCCCCACAATCCATACGTAGGCTAGAGGACCCCCGTCTCCTATCAATTATGCCGATACCACGACACCATGAATAGATTTAGGCTTCGCCACTTGAGACAAACTCTCATGTGGTCAACTTTTGAATCTGTCGGAACTATTTCAAGACAAACCGAATCTGCTCAATGTCTACTCTCTCATAAAATTCGGTATAATATTAACATCCTAGATGCCATCAAGAAGATCTCCCAAGTCATTACCTGGTAATCGTATATGGATTTTATTTCGGATCATAAATGACTCATAGACATTTCTCGGACTTAGGTCCACCATCTCTTCTTCGTAGTTCGTAGGTCTATCATATTCCATTAATATGACCTTCATAACAAGATTGTCGTAACACACAGTGTGGAACACAACCTCGCATGCCTACGTGAAGGGGTTACGGTGCAGAAAACAATAATTTTCTAGCGAGCGAAACCCTAACTAGCCAGGATCTATCTATCTAGTACATGCGATAACGGTGGCGGAACGGGTTACATTACCTCCATGTAGACCGATAGCGGGGATTACGCTCCCGCACAAGCGTTGACGATGAAGTCGTACGTAGCCGACCTCGAGGTCGCGGAGAACTTGCCGCGATGTCGGTGTCGATGACGCTGGGGTGTCGACGATGATCTGCGTCGACGGGCGTCGGGCGGAAGAAGGCAGAGCGCCAGCACCGGGGCTGGCGCGCCGGCAGCAGAGGGGGGGAGGCGCGGCGGCTGCAGGGGGCGAGACGACGTCGCCCAAGCTCCTCAATAGAGTAGCCTCCGAGCACTCGCAAACATACGGAGCCTAGCGACAACTCCCGGTCATTCAGATGGAGCTGAAATCGCAGGAGTAGATCTTATCTGGAATCCCGCAGAGCAACGGCGCTCTGCGGTATGGCTTAGGTGGAGAGAGACCCCCTTCCTCAGCTCGGCGCGGCTCCAACTTGGGAACCACGGGATCGAGAGAGAAATTGGGAATTAATTGAATTTCCTGTGTATTAAATCAATTAATATGCCTTGCTATAT
Organism: Poa annua; assembly: GCA_026929855.1. Lineage (NCBI taxonomy): Eukaryota > Viridiplantae > Streptophyta > Magnoliopsida > Poales > Poaceae > Poa > Poa annua. The sequence goes on along the minus strand of CM049428.1, from coordinate 25,005,271 downwards.
AAAGGGGGAAGGGGGTGTGCCAACCCCCTTGGCTCCCCCATGTGGGACTAAAGGAAGAGAGGGGAGGGGGGTTCGGCCGAACCCCCTTGGGCCTCTCCCTCTTCTAGTCCAATTCGGACTAGGGGGGCTTGAGGCCCCCCTTGCTTGGTGCGCCACCCCCTCATGGGCCCTCTTTGGGCCCATTTAGGTGGGAGCCCCCTTTTTCCTTTAATTAATTAATATTAAATTAATATAAAAATCCCATTAATTCATAATTAATATATTTATATATAATTCAATATCCCATGACTCCGAAACTATTTCGGAACCACCCGAACAACTTTCGGACATTCTCGGAACCCTTCCATAGCTCCCCGGAACTCCTTCCGGACCACCGGAACTCTTTCCGGATCATTTCTCTCTCTCCAATAAAAACCTATAAAATTCCAGAACCTATCTCCAAGCGTCGCTAAGACCTTAAGTTTTTTACGCTACGGTTCGGGAATACTCCAGACCTGGTCGAGACACTCTGCTCACCAATGATCGTCAGGGATACCTGGAAATATATGACGACCCCTGTGCATTCCACGAATATCGTCGTTGAACCATAAATATGATATTCATTCCCTTTGTCTCTGCGATACTACCTTGTCCGAGATATGATCGTAGACACACCGATGCCTTTGCTGTACCTCGTTACCGACGAAGGTTATTAACTCGTCTACGATATTACATCTTCATGACCTAGTCATAAGCTGCGCAGCTATATAGATGCAATATCACCGAGTGGGCCCAGAGTATCTTTCCATTACAAGAATGAACAAATCCCGCTCTTGATCCTTACGTCTCGATGCTCTTTCGGAATACCCAAGATGGACACCGTTATTGTCATGCTATATAAGACACAACGTTTGATGCTCTCAAAGCACTCCTACGAAGCAACAATAAGTACGGTCTCACGGTCTAAGGAATAAGCTATCATACTCTTATCTATTGCAAATGACAAACATCGTAATACGATCTTATTGCAATACTTTGCGTATGTCCATCACCTTATTCTACTAACAAGATGACCCCATTGTCAACCGACGTCATTGTCCTTGATCGGGAATCTCGATCAACTGTTGCCCAATGGACTAGCTCATATAGAGGCTTGCTAGGGACCTGGTTGTCTATGTATCACACGTGTATTAACAATTCCGATTAATACAGTCACAGCATAATACACAAACCTATTATAAACTTATGAGATAACGCAATAAATATTACTTATTTATTTGCCTCTAGGGCATATCTCCTTCAGTCTCCCACTTGCACTAGAGTACAAATAAACTAGCTGCATTTTACTTTATCAAAATCCCTTATCAAATAAGAATCATTTGATAATGCTTGCTTGTGGAAAAGTGTTACTGCACAATCCATGATTGCACATGCTTCTGCGATTCACGGATATCAACTTGCTTGATATCACCATGTTGTACAACAACATATATGCAAACACCGCAACTAAGTGAGACTACCGCTTCCCAGCGCTTACTCTGATTATACTAACCAGATAACTGCCCTGAAAAACACACTCAGTCATGCAGAGCCCCTTGTAACAATTACAAACTCGCGATATCTACATACTTTCACACCAATGTAGAAAACTTGACATTCAAATGTCAATCCCTTAACTAACGCACTTCTACTTCCAGTAAATTCCAAATTTACTTTCATAACTGCTCTTATTCCAAGAACATCGGTTATATTTCATCGAGTAGATAATATGGTTTCTGTATGATGTCTAATATTACATAATAGACCCATATGTCATACAACCATTACTTTCATCCATCATTACTCTTAATGATCAATTTGGATTTCAAAGGACCATCCTTTTGATTCTATTCTGACTCCTCAGATATAATCCAAAACAACTCGACCAACTATTTAAAATTCCCGTTCTATTTCAAAATAGACACTGACTTTCAAATAGTTTCACAACTTCATCCTATTCTATTGGTACAGTTTCACAATGCGTTAACTACACAAGATGAATTCGGCTCCCACTCAAATTATGTCTCCACATATTTGAGAACACACGCTCCCACTCAAAAACGTGTCATCCACATATTTGAGTTCCCGAGGTCCCACTCAAAAATATGTTCTTCACATATTTCACCTGAGTGAACTAACTACGACTCCCACTTAAATCGACATTTTGGTCAAACCAAAATCATTGATCTACTATCAATTCGAATTTAATACAAACTACATTATTACATTAATACAAATCCCTCAGACTTCAAGCATGTCTACATAAATGTAGTCAACAAATTTGATCTTGTCCAAGACACATTTCTTGACAAGACATGCTACCGCGTCTTTCTTATAGTCACATTTTCATATAACACTTTATATGACGATTAAACAATCTTATTCCTCTAATAAGAATTGCAGCAACAATTACTCTCTTAATCCTTTCAAATGCAACTTTGGATTTCCCGGCTCAAAAGCCTTTGTTCGTATTCCGATATTTTCTCAACTTTCTTTGTATTCATAAAGTGCACCTTGATCTGTCAACAAGATCTGAAATACTTAATACAGTGCAGTGACCTGACAGCAATATTAAATATAACAGCACTTTATTTAGAAGTTTCTTTCATGAAAATATTATGATCTTTATGAAGAGGATTGCAAGCAGAAAACAATTTTCTAGTCTCCCTCACTCTTAATCACCAAATTTTCATTAGCAGACATATACTCTTTGGAACACTTCCAACATAAGTCTGACACTTTATTCCAAACTATTAATTTCAATCTATAAACCATAATTCGAAAAGTCATCTTTTCTCGGAATTACATAGACAACAAACTGAGTTTTGTTTCTATTTGGTTCTGGAATACACTCTCGTCCAATGCGAGCAATCTACAAAGAACTACTCATGTATATTCCGAATTATCGCATAATCATATACACGTCGACATTACTGTCGATCCTATGAATTTTTGTTGAGAAAAATATCTATTTTCTAAAGTGGACATCGACTATAATGTTTCGAACATATTAGGAGATTCTAAGACTGATTCTGACAGACCACACTTTATTTATTTAAAATAGAGCATAATTATAATTCCCCCACATATCACCATATATGACATTATAATATTGTGAAAACAAATTTCCACAAGTCTTTTGTGTTGAAACCATGATTCAAAATATTGTCCTTTGATCGAATCTTGTGAATACAATATTCACTAATCTTTCTTCTGAAAAACCCCATTTGATCTATTATCGAATTAATTTCAGACTCCATAATTTATCGGGCAAATACTCCTATTTACCAAAATCATAGATGAATTCGGATCAAGCAAAACACCATTGATTAATCATTAAAAATGACTCCCAATCAATTTCCTCTAGTATTGCAACTTCAATACTGCATTTCAAACTTAATCAATTTTGGCACTCGAAATACTTAAATGGACCAAAATTATCCATTACTTCTTTCATTGCCTTTATGACTAAATTCGATGGTGTTTGTTCTTTGGACACATAATTTTATCATTCCTGCTATTATAAATGTATATCATACGCATAATGTAATTGAGATGTGATGCAAATTACTCATAACATAAAACAACTGCTTTGTTCCATAACATAAAACAACTGATGTGTTCTATATCAATAATTATGTCTTGTAACATTCAAGACACCAAACTAGATCACATTCTCACTATTACAAAATGTCTTATAAAAAACTATTGATGATGACTAATATGATATCTCGAGGGCGTGAGCACTACTGGCCATTAACTTGCCATCACTTGTGCACTGTCACGTCACCCTTCGCCACATACTTGTGATAATCAGGGACTGTTTCACAAACAGAACAATTATCAAACACTTTTCATCAAGTATGAGAAGAATACATTTATATCTTCGTATATCAAATATACCCATAGCGTCGAAGAACTCTTCTTCGATGAATCAACTTTTAGAGATTTGAACTTGTTCACGAACGTGAAGAAGCTCACCGTGTCTCTATAGCATATTCACGCACATGCTATTCACAGCTAGGAGGTAAAACGCAATCTCTATTGCACTGGAGTTTGCTATCTAGAAATCGTAGATATTCGTAAGCCTGAAGTAGATGTCACACAACTTCTTCAACTGAGTCTCCAGACAGGTATGCTCCCCATGTGAATGGTCCGGAACTTTCTAAGCTGTCTGAACTGCTCAAGACTAAATTCATCTTTGAAGTGAACTCTGATCGTATCAATCACGGCATATGGCTCCATGTGTTGAATGCAACTTTCAACTCAGGTGCTAGGCATACGCTCATGACGATCGTCATTTCCATGAACATGTCATGATGCTTACGGAACTCATCATCTTGCTCCTTGATATCAGAATCATCTGGTCTAACTCCTAACTAATGTTCTAGCACATATAGGATGTTTGTTGTGTTTGGAGAATGTTTCTAAAACTAATGCACCAGCTGATGAAGTTGGACCCGTCGGCTTCCAAGGTAGAATCCGAGCTCTTGAAGAAGTAACCGAAGTGTAGTTCCGTAGTCTCCAGATGTGATCGCAAAAGAGGTAAGATAAGTTTATAATATATAGGTGAGTTTTAGTTCTATAATCTCATTATCAAAAACACACCTCACCAAGATTATTATCCCTAAAATAATAATGGCGATGACACGACCCTCATCCACCATACTACCCCCGATCATCACGGCCGGCAGCACAGCTTCAAAGGTGGACATTAAATGTCGATCATAACAACTCTATGACTCGTGCTCGATCTTTCGACCTTCCCGTGTTCCGAGGCCATACCTCTGAGTATGCTAGGCTCGCCAATCAAACCTCGAAGACCTGCGCGTGCAACATGGCTTACACCCACTGTATGCGAACGACGAGATGTGTGACACCCGATCATCACGGCCTGCCTCATAACGTAGAACTTTCTTGGTGGTGTGCAACGAGGGAGAACATAATTTTGGTATTTGTTAGGGATCATCCTATTTATGATGCTACCGTTGTATATCTAGCATATAAGCAATCAATAGGATGCACACACAAAATCACACAATAATGATGCAATGAAGTGCGATGTGACATGGTCGATGCGCCTGGACCTTCATGGCGCCATGTGCCTGGCCCCCGGCGCCCCGGCATGGCTCCGAGTCTACAGAGCCCTCCATTGCCTCCGACAGTACGAGTAATATCAAAACTTACCGTAACCATGTCACATAAAATAACGCCTCTGCAAAACAAAGTTAGACGCCTCTAGCTTTATTTAGTTTTGCAAGTTTTACGTGGCATATAGGCTTATTCGTAAGAGAATCGCTTCCCTACCTACGAACTTTGTACCACAACGTCGATCGTATAATTGCATGTTTAAGCATCCCTTTCGGGCCCTCCATTGAAAATGCTTTGCCGACTAGAGAGAGAGAAACAGACACCCGCCAGCCACAGATACGGTGCAAGCCGTATGTCAGTAGTGGAACCAGTCTCGCGTAAGCGTACGCGTAAAGTCGGTCCGGGCCGCTTCATCAACTCAATACCGAAGGCATCGCAAGTGCACGCTAGAGGGTAGCAAATATAAGAAAGACGCCCTCATTCAACATGAGTTCTAACCGTACCAGCAGTACTACGCATAGATCGGCTCTGATACCACTGAAGGGGATACGGTGCAGAAAACAATAATTTTCTAGCGAGCGAAACCCTAACTAGCCAGGATCTATCTATCTAGTACATGCGATAACGGTGGCGGAACGGGTTACATTACCTCCATGTAGACCGATAGCGGGGATTACGCTCCCGCACAAGCGTTGACGATGAAGTCGTACGTAGCCGACCTCGAGGTCGCGGAGAACTTGCCGCGATGTCGGTGTCGATGACGCCGGGGTGTCGACGATGATCTGCGTCGACGGGCGTCGGGCGGAAGAAGGCAGAGCGCCAGCACCGGGGCTGGCGCGCCGGCAGCAGAGGGGGGGAGGCGCGGCGGCTGCAGGGGGCGAGACGACGTCGCCCAAGCTCCTAAATAGAGTAGCCTCCGAGCACTCGCAAACATACGGAGCCTAGCGACAACTCCCGGTCATTCAGATCCAGCTGAAATCGCAGGAGTAGATCTTATCTGGAATCCCGCAGAGCAACGGCGCTCTACGGTATGGCTTAGGTGGAGAGAGACCCCCTTCCTCAGCTCGGCGCGGCTCCAACTTGGGAACCACGGGATCGAGAGAGAAATTGGGAATTAATTGAATTTCCTGTGTATTAAATCAATTAATATGCCTTGCTATATAAAGGGGGAAGGGGGTGTGCCAACCCCCTTGGCTCCCCCATGTGGGACTAAAGGAAGAGAGGGGAGGGGGGTTCGGCCGAACCCCTTTGGGCCTCTCCCTCTTCTAGTCCAATTCGGACTAGGGGGGCTTGAGGCCCCCCTTGCTTGGTGCGCCACCCCCTCATGGGCCCTCTTTGGGCCCATTTAGGTGGGAGCCCCCTTTTTCCTTTATTTAATTAATATTAAATTAATATAAAAATCCCATTAATTCATAATTAATATATTTATATATAATTAAATATCCCATGACTCTAAAACTATTTCGGAACCACCCGAACAACTTTCGGACATTCTCGGAACCCTTCCATAGCTCCCCTGAACTCCTTCCGGACCACCGGAACTCTTTCCGGATCATTTCTCTCTCTCCAATAAAAACCTATAAAATTCCAGAACCTATCTCCAAGCGTCGCTAAGACCTTAAGTTTGTTACGCTACGGTTCGGGAATACTCCAGACATGGTCGAGACACTCCGCTCACCAATGATCGTCAGGGATACCTGGAAATATATGTCGACCCCTGTGCATTCCACGAATATCGTCGTTGAACCATAAATATGATATTCATTCCCTTTGTCTCTGCGATACTACCTTGTCCGAGATATGATCGTAGACACACCGATGCCTTTGTTGTATCTCGTTACCGACGAAGGTTATTAACTCGTCTGCGATATTACATCTTCATGACCTAGTCATAAGCTGCGCAGCTATATAGATGCAATATCACCGAGTGGGCCCAGAGTATCTTTCCATTACAAGAATGAACAAATCCCGCTCTTGATCCTTACGTCTCGATGCTCTTTCGGAATACCCAAGATGGACACCGTTATTGTCATGCTATATAAGACACAACGTTTGATGCTCTCAAAGCACTCCTACGAAGCAACAATAAGTACGGTCTCACGGTCTAAGGAATAAGCTATCATACTCTTATCTATTGCAAATGACAAACATCGTAATACGATCTTATTGCAATACTTTGCGTATGTCCATCACCTTATTCTACTAACAAGATGACCCCATTGTCAACCGACGTCATTGTCCTTGATCGGGAATCTCGATCAACTGTTGCCCAATGGACTAGCTCATATAGAGGCTTGCTAGGGACCTGGTTGTCTATGTATCACACGTGTATTAACAATTCCGATTAATACAGTCACAGCATAATACACAAACCTATTATAAACTTATGAGATAACGCAATAAATATTACTTATTTATTTGCCTCTAGGGCATATCTCCTTCACTACGCTCTTAGTATGAGCTCAGAACATCATGATCTTGAATCATCAGCTTTTTCAAGCTGTGGGGCCTGACACCGAAAACACTTTCGATTGCGCCACTCTGATGTTTGGAGAAGAAGTTCACCAACTTCGTCTTGCTCTACTTTGTTTCTCACTTATACCCTCGGACAAGAAACTATTTCTTTCGCAAGGTATATCCCGGCAATTGTTTTGTCTATGTCGTGAGACATGTACCCAACTAACTCTTTAGGTAGGGTATACTCCAAAGATTAATCCATTTTAGGTTTGATCACATCGAAACACTAAATTGCTGAAACGACAATCCAGGCTAAAAAGCCATGCCATCACTCGTATGGTATTGTCTCCATGGATTCAAATGGTTTCCCTATTTGCTAACGTGAGTGTTTACGTTTCTACCATATGACTCTAATGATCACAATAATTTGGTAAGAGATTCATTTACCACACACTATCCGATAGGGTGCGATTACGACGTCCTAAAACACCATAACACTATGGTGTTCCATGCGACGTAATTTGTGGAACTCTTCTCACAAGTCTTCCAATGATGTGCCAACATTATAACTCAAATCTTCATTCCTCGATATGCATCGCAGGAATTTGATTTTCTTGTTAAGTTTATTTCCTACTTCATTCTGAACTTTGTTTGATCGAATCAAAATTTCATACTAACATTCCCCGGAGTGGATATCCATATATCTACTCGGAATATTCATGAAGTCTATGAAATAAAGACTTCTACTACACGTTAAAGTACTTCATTGATTCACATACACCGAAATGCACGATTCTCAACAAGCTATACTCAAAACGTTCAGTGAAGTTCACGAAATAAAGGTCTCCACTACCCGTCAATTACTTCATTGAACCACATACATCTCTATGTATGACTATCAATAAGTTATATGCCCGCTTTCCGAAAACGGTGTCACAGTTATTTTGCAAGTGTCAAAAGATCAAATCTTAGGACTTGTAGATCCATCCGGTATGGAGCTACTGCATTGACTATAACATTGACATGACTAAACGGTAGTGCCACACATATGTGGTGTCTTTATTAGGTTTGTATCCTTTGGCATTAATATTATGAATGTGCGAGCTTCTACCATCTAAATTCAAATCAGCATATGATCATTACTTCATAAATATAGGACACCAAATTTGTCACTATCATGTATGAACAAGTCTCTCGCTAGAGGAGACACACTTGTAACGATCATACTAACAAGCGATCATAAAGAATTTATTCAAATGGTAGATCTAGAGGGAGAGTGTCTATGGCCATCACAACAACTTGACTGCCATCATCAACACGCAATGTCGCCTCATCCTTTCAAGCTACTCAAGCAGTAAACCTGGTTTTCACAAAACATGACTAGTTCAAACTTAGTCACTACTGCGAGTACTTGCTTAGCTAAAAAATTCACAACATGTATATCATATATACACCATCATCATTGATGACTTCCGGCGATCTGTTTCATCTTCTTGATACTTCCAACGTAATCAAGAACCATGAAGGTGAACGATTGCCCTTGCATGACATAGTCTATGACAGAGGATTTGCACTTGGCAACGATGTCTGTCATCCAGTGATCGATCTGAGCGAGGCGTCTCAATGTTCATCAAGTATAAACATATGTCATTAAGTATGACCGCCACGTGCTCCCTCAATGTGTGTATTCTCTTCCACCTTGGCTGAGAAGACAATCAGTCAACGTACTGATAAAATTAATCAACCCAACTTTAGGGGTACCCGAGTTTAGCGACCATTTCATATGTTCGCGATCTAATAACTCGTACCCACCGCTGGTTCTCTATGGAAGAGATTACAGAATACACTGGACTATGATGATATCATCCGCACAAAATCCGATAATCCAAATTATCTTTTGTTAGCGGAATCTCCGGGTTTATCTCCTAGCGGGTATTGTAACACAAAGAGCTAACGGTTTAAACAAGGAGTATCCTCAAGCTAAAGCATAAAACTATGAAGTTTGGACCCAACCTTTTAAGTTTCTCAATCGCAGGAATGCGCCTAATATGAAAAGATGCTATCACAATGGTTAATATCTACAAAGGTTTGCAAAACAGACTCTATTCATTATATTCTGAGTTCAAGTATTTTAGAAAATAACTATCCGAACTCCCACTCAAACGAACATCCCTCCTGGTCGTTTAAGCGATTACACGACCCCCATCCATTGCACCACCCCTCATCATCAGAGCCGGCGGCCCAACTTCAAGAGTAGACAATCGTCCGCCACACCAATTTTGTGACTCGTGCTCGACCTTTCGGTCTCCCTGTTCCGAGGCCATATCTGCATATGCTAGGCTCGCCACCATAACCTCCATGCTGAGGCTTGTGCAACATGGCTTACACCCACTGTATGCGAACGACGAGATGTCTGACACCCGATCATCACGGCATGCCTCATAACGTAGAACTTTCTTGGTGGTGCGCGTTGGAGGGAGAACACTAGTGGTATTTTGAAGGCATCATCTTATATAGCTACCGCCGTGCAACTAATATATACTATATATATAATCACACAATATAAGATGCACACAAAACATCAAATGTAATGCAATGTGATATAGTCCATTGCGCCATGGTCTTCTTTGCGCCCGCAGTTTATAAACAATTTAATAAACCTACCTTGACCATATCACATAGCCCCTGCAAAATAAAGTTAGACGCTTCTACTTTATCTTTTGCATATTTTACGTGGCTCGGTGATTTTGTAAATAGAACCGCTTCATACCTACGAACCTTATGACCACAACAACGATCCAATAATTGCATGTTTAAGCATCCCTTTCGGGCCCTCCATTGAAAATGCAAAGCCAACTAAAGAGAGAGAAACAGACACCCGCCAGCCACAGATACGGTACAAGCCATATGTCAGTAGTGGAACCAGTCTCGCGTAAGCGTACGCGTAAAGTCGGTCCGGGCCGCTTCATCAACTCGATGCCGCTGGAATCACAAGTGCACGCTAGAGGGTAGAAAATAACAGGAACGGTGCCCCCGTGCAGAACACGGGTTCTAACAGCGTACAACTATTTCTACGATAGATCGGCTCTGATACCACTGAAGGGGATCGTGTGCAGAAAACAAAAAATTTCCTAGCAACGATATCGTTAAACTATCCAAGATCTACATTATGCAGATATAGAAGTACGGCGGAGATCGGAATACATACCCTCGTAGACCGAATAGCGGGAATTACGCTCTCGCACAAGCGTTGACGACGAAGACGACGTAGCCAACCTCTAGGTCGCGAAGAACTCGGCGCGACGAAGACGACGAAGATGACCTCGAGGTCGGGTGGAGGAAGTAGGCCTCCGAGCACCGCTAGCGCAGCACCTCGCAGGGCATTACACACATACGGTGGAGACGACGGCCTCCGAAGCTCTAGTCCAGGACGAGCAGCGGAAGACTTGGAACGGAACACCAGCAGCGCGACAACGGGCTATGGTGGAAGAGATCCCCCTCCTCTACTCGGCGCGACTCCGACAAAGGGAATCACAAGATCGAGAGAGAATTAGGGAATTAATTGGTGAATTAAAAGGCCAGGGGTGCCCCTTCTTATATAGGCTCCCGGGGGGAGCCAACCTTGCCAACCAGGCAATATGGGACTATCCCCACATGCCTGGTGCGGCTCAAGAGGGTGCGCCGGCCCTAGTGGGCCCCTTGTGGCCCACAAGGGGCTGGCCAAACCAGCCCCCTTCCCTTGGGGGGAAGCTTCCCCCCCTCATGGGCCTTCTTTCCACTAGAAGGCCCATTTAGGGAAATCTGGCTTTAAAATTCGAAAATAAATATATAAAATCATATTTAAACATTAATTACACTAATTAATATCAAACATATTTTATATAATTTATTCTAGCTCTGAAAACTCTTTCGTCGCTGCCCGATCTCCATCGGACCATTCCCGGGACGTTCCTAGTGATCTCTTTCCTTTCCGGTTGTCTTGTCGAAACCCCTTAAGTGTGTTACCTAGCGGTTCGATATAATAACAGGTACGATCAAGACTCCTCTATGATCGACGACTAACTCGTAGGCCTGGACCCCATGAATTAATCCCTGTGATTTAACGAACGAATTTCATCTATCAAACCTGGACGTATAGTCTTAAACCCTTTGTCATGGCGATACTTAGCGTGTCCGAGCATCATTCTCAGATATCTCCATACCTAGCATGATCTCGATACCGACATCGCTATCTTCTACTCGTCTATGATATTATGTCAGCTGGTGACCTAGTCACATGTTTGCAAACTCATTTGACATAATCTCACCGAGTGGGCCCTAGAGTATCTATCCGGCTATGCGGACTTACAAATCCCGTTGTTGACCCCTCGTCTCAACTACCCCCTTCCGATACCCAAAAGTATCACCGTTATTGTCACACTATATAAGATATGACGTTTGGTGCGATCAAAGTATCTTCCAGGGATAACAATAAGAGTTGATCTCACGGTCTTAAGGCGTAATGACTATGTCCTATAAATACTGGGTATGTCCATCACATTGTTACACCTAACGATATGACTTTCATTGCCGACCGACGCCATGCCCTATGATCGGAAAACCTCGATCATCAATCGCGCAATGAAACTAGTCTTAGTAGAGGCTACTAGGGACCTGGTTGTTTATCTACCACACCTGTATTAATGTTTCCGCTTAATACAGTTATAGCATGGTATAAAACATATAATGAACGACTGGGATATTGCCAATAAACTATGTTTATTAAGTGCCTCTAGGGCATATTCCCTTCAGTGGGAGCGTGCGGGATGGGTGCGTTGTCGCGGGCAGCGTGCGCATGGGACGAAAAGGAGGACGCGAGGGAGTAGGAGCAGCTCGAGCCCGGCTCGTTGTTTCGGTCCATGGCGGGATCAGAGCAAGTCGAGGACCAATTTGACTTACACGGCACGGATTCGGAAAGGGGAGAGCGGGAAACGATAGAGGAGCTCACCGTGAGGCGGCCGGTGCAGTTAATCGTGCTTGAGGCTGACCGGAGGAGGCGAAATCCGGCGACGGCGATTCCCGGCGTTGGAGAAGAGGAAGAAGAACTCGTCGGCTTCGGTGTCTCCAAGCGCAATCCTTCGCACGGAGAGGTTTACATTGCTGCGGTGCAGCTCCTGGTTCGGAAGGATCCCCTCGTCGGCCCCCTAGCAGCTGTTCTACGGGGTGGCTACGGTGGCAGAAAAACAGAGAAGCAGAGAAGGGGAAGAAGGGGGCGGCGGCGAAGAAAGAAGAGGGCTAGGGTTAGGGTTCTCTGGGGCTCTGCGCGATTAATAGAGCGAGGAGAGTGGGGCAGCAGGTGGGGGCGAGGAGGCAGTGGGGGGAGGCGCCATGCCCTGCTGTAAAGGAGCTCGCCCTCCTCGTGCTCCTGTACGGAGGAGGAAGGAGCAGGCCCTGGGCTGAGGTGGGCCAGAATTTTGGCCCATCTCGGCCAGGAGCTCTGTTTTTTTTTCTTTTTAAAGTTTTCTGGTTTTGTAATTTAAACATAAACAGAAAAGAAATATAGTAAAAACTTTTAAACAATTTTTTAATAGTTTCAAAAATAGTTATATTAATATCTGGTTTGATTGTTTATAAATAATTTGAAACTTCAATTGAATTTCTCCGAAACACATTTGAATTTAAATATGAGACTTAAATTTGGAAAAAAATGAATTTGAGGCAACATATTTAATTAAAAGCAACCACATATGGAATGATGACATGAAGCTCCATTATATTGCACACAAATTTGGAAAGTTACAAACGGGTTGTTACACCAACCTTTCCAGCCAGGCAATGTGGGACTATCCCCCATTGCCTCGTGCGGCTAGCCTTGATGCGCCGGCCCTAGGTGGGCCCCATTTGGCCCACCTAGGCCGGCCTCCTTGCCCCCACTGAATTCCCTTGAGGGTTTTTCTCCTTATAGTCCTTCTTTCCACCAGAAGGTTCATTTTGGAAAATCAGCCTAAATAAATTCGAAAATAAATATATAAAAACATATTTAAACATTAATTACACTAATTAATATCAAACATATTATATTTAATTTATTCTAGCTCTGAAAACTATTTCGTCGCTGCCCGATCTCCATCGGACCATTCCCGGGACGTTCCCGATGATCTCTTTTCTTTCCGGTTGTCTTGTCAAAACCCCTTAAGTGTGTTACCCTAGCGGTTCGATATAATAACAGACATGATCGAGACCCCTCTCCGATCAATGATTAACTCGTAGTCCTGGACCCCATGAATTAACCCCTGTGATATAACGAATGACTATCATCTATCAAACCTAGACGTCGAGTCTTAAACCTTTTGCCATAGCGATACTTAGTGTGTCCGAGACTCGTTCATGGATATCTCCATACCCAGCATGATCTCGTTATCGAGAACACTATCTTCTACTCGTCTATGATTTCATGTCTACGTGACCTAGTCACATGCTTGCAAGCTCATTAGACATAATCTCACCGAGTGGGCCCTGGAGTATCTATCCTGCTATGGGGATTGGCAAATCCCGCTCTTGACCCCTCGTCTCAACTACCCCCTTCCGATACCCCAAAATATCACCGTTATTGTCACACTATATAAGACATGACGTTTGGTGCGATCAAAGTATCTTCCAGGAATAACAATAACAGTTGATCTCATGGTCGAAGGCGTAATGACTACATCCTACAAATATGGGTGTAGTGTACCTGCACTTTAAATAAGGCAGATACCTGTGTATAGTGCAAATCCCTGGATCGATTCATTTGCACACACAGTTTACGATGTAATATCACAACAAGCGTCAATTTTATTACATCGATGATCCAGAATTACAAAATATTTGATACAAGTTGCATAGCATAAAGCTAGCATTGAAAAAGTACACAGTGGAAAAACAATAGCAGTGGGTCTCTATCCCTTTCATGCTTCCACAGGCGAAAACATGTTGGTTGTAGACTCGAAACCTATAAACGAACCTCACACGTCATCTGAACAATCTGTAATAAGAAAAATATTGCAACATCGTGGGTCAGATTCCATTAAAGATGGAGTCTGGCAAGTGACACTATGGTGGACACTTAATGGAATAACTCTAAAACCTATATGCATATTTGGCTGGTGGAGTTCAAGGCTATTTTGCATAAAGCGAATTTTTCCTATCTCTTTGGAAAAAACTTTCTTCAAAATTAAGACAAGTACGGCATGAAAACCATAATTCTCATCTTCCCTTGTTCACCCATCAAGTTTTATTTCTGAAGTTGGAATGATGGAATCCTCCGTTGACGTCCGGGATCAGCTGCTCAAATTGTCCGTACCGGGGACACGGATAAGTACTCAGTTTTACACTCTGCAGAGGTTGTGCACGTTCACCATTGTACCCATTCTACCCAAGTTATCCTTTACACACCATTTGTGATAAGGAAAGGAGAAGAATGAGACGAGATCTTTCAGAAGCCTTTCCCCTCCCACTCTGGCTTGACCCGTTCCACCTAACATCCCCCTACATCTGCTTGTCAAGCCGGAGAGAGTCCACGCAACATAATTGATCAAGCCAGAGCCCATATGGCAATGGCTGCACTGGAAGCAATCGTCACTCGGAGTTCTTCAGATTCCTCTGTTCCTGGGTGGCCATCCACAAGTGTATGTCAAAATGACTAAGGACTAATGTCATAAGTTGAATAAAATATTTTGTTTTATATCATCTTGAATAAGCCCTCTAATGCCTTTGTCTTGATGTGTAGAAATATTTAGAGAAGATACTAAGTCATTTCTTCAAGATGATCAACAATTATTGTCAACTCTTTGTAAATTGGATATTCACTATAGTGAGAGAGACAGACACCCGGCCAGCCACTTAAGTTGTGGGACAGGTCTCATGTACGTGGACATGTAAGGTTTGTCTCCAGGCCGCTTCATCTCACTATGCCGCTAGGATCCAACAACTTCAAGATGATAACATCATGATCAAAATTTGTTTAAGTCAAATGTGAAAGACAAGATTAGAAAAGAGGGAAAAGATAGAAAGAAAGATGTAGTTGTCCTCCAGGCTTCATCTCCAGACTTGTAACTTTCTTCTGAATGATGTCTTGATTGAGCTCTTGGTAGTCTTGATGAATCTTCAGACTTGATGATTCTTGTATCACCTAGGCTGGTCTTGGATTTACTTTGTCTTCATGAAGTCTCAGATAAGAAGGAAGAAAAGAGAGACAGCAAGAAAGACTTAGAGAATAGAGGAGGTTGGTCTTCTTGAACTTCTTCTTGCTTTTCTTCTAAGTGCTTCTACCCCTTGAAGATACTTCTGAAGTCTTGTTTTGGCTAAGTCCTTCAATGGCCTTCTAGCTCCATCTTGAAAATTACTAAGTGTCTAAGTGTAGCTCTTTACTAAAATGCTAAGTTGAAAATACTTCTAACTTAGAGAAAATAATGAAGGGAAGTTTTCCTATGGGAAATATATCTATATGTGAAAAATAAGTTATGCATGCAATGCACCTTTTAAATCCTAGGAAATATCATACAAAATTTGTGATATTTATAAAGTATGCATTTGTCTATAAATGCAATCTAATTAATTTCTATTTTTGGAAAATATAATAAAAGGAATAATTATAATATTAAAGTTTTCTATAATTAAATTTTTATAGCAAAATTTTGCAATTAGTGTTAGTAGACAGGGGGCATTTAATTAAGTTTATAGCAATTTGATTTAATCAAAAATAATATTTCTATTAATTGTTATGTGGAAAAATACTCAAACTATTCAAATTAACTATATAACTATGAATTCATTCAAATATTACTCAAAATTTCATAGCAGTGTCATCACATTATAAATATTCCAAAGTCTCTAAAACAATTTTATTTACAATTTTTGAATTTACAGATTTAAAGTTATGGCAAAATTACTCAAATTCACCATTTGGAATTTGAATATTTTCAACTAAGTAAAATTTGAATTTTGGCAGATCCAAATTAATCTACATGTCAAGGGCTTTCCAAATATATAAAAATATTTGAATTTGGATAAACAGAGAAAACGATATGATAGTTTGAATAGACAGGGGCTTTTCTGCAAAACTGCCATTTTTAATTTAATTAGAAAACGAAATTCCACGCTGGCGCTGACTGTGTTGCTGACGCGGCAGCTGACGTGGATAATTCATTGGATCTGGATCGTCAGATCTAGATCTGACGGTCCAGATCAGATCGTACCGGTTGGGTTTTAAAATCTAATCTCGTGCGTTGATTTCAGATCGGACGGCTCTGGGAGAGGGTGCTCACGAGGCGACGCGGATGGTCGCCGGAGATGGAGCGTACGGCGGCGCTGGGCTCGGGCGAGGACGCTCCCGTCGTTGTCGTGCTTCCCTGGGCCTGTGGAGTTGACGGAGAGGTGTGCCGCGCCACGACGAAGAGGATGGAGGCGGTCGTTGGTGGCGGGGTGCTCCGGTGCTCGCCCTATTCCTCACCGGAGTTGGGAAAGGCGGCGGTGATCTTCGGCCGCGCACGAACAGCTCGGTACACTTGACGAAAAACATCGACGCGAGACTTAGGAGATGCGCACGGATGAAGTAGGACGATTGGGACACAAGAGAGGGCTCGGCGTTTACGGTAGCTCACCAGAACCGAAGAAAACGGCGGCGGCGATGGCGGCACGGCGGCGGCGATTTGCGGACAGCCTAGGGGCGCTCGGGCTAGGGTTCTTCGGGGAAAAAGGTGGCGGAGGCGCTGGGGGTTTTATAGGGCAGGAGGAGGGAACCACATCGCGCTAATCTCGCCGGATTTGGGAGAGGGAATCGGGGGCGGAAATCTCGGCCGGAGGAAGAAGAAGGTGACGTCAGCATGACGTCATCATTTTGTTTTTCTTTTCTGATTTTTCTTTTAATTCATATCTTTTGATTTAATTGTCCAATTGATGTCAAACAAATTTCTAAAAATTTGTAAAATTATTATATTTTGTGTTAAACCAGTGTGGGCATCTTTTGAACATTTTTGAAAAATAATATTTTGAAATATGGCTTAAATATAAATTTGACACTTTATGTTAAATTCAAAACTAGGGTTTAATTAAATTTTTTTGGCTAAAATAAATTCTATAAAATACCCATATTCAAAATGTTTGAATTTAAGTTGTTTAAACTCATATTCCAATATTAAATAAATTTTATCTTTAATTAAATATCACATTACAACTATTTGAAGTGAAAAGAGAAAATGTAATGTAATCATTTTTAACTCAAATTATTTTGTGCACCATTATATATTTATATTAAGATAAATTATTTGACAACTTCATAAACCACCTTGGAAAGATTTTAGATTTAATTCCTTTCTTATATAGAATATATTAATCAATTCATGCTTTGAAAATAATGATAAAGTGAGATCTTTGAAATATTAAACTCTTTCAATAAGTTTGAAGTCTTTCTTAGTTGGTTTTCTTATGCATTTAAATGTTTTATTTTAATAAAAAACAAAAAGTTTTAAATTTTAGTGATTTTTGAACATTATAAAATGTTGGGATGTTACAATGGGTATGTCCATCACATCGTTCTACCAACGATATGACTTCATTGACAACTGGCGCCATGCCACATGATCGGGAAACCTCGATCATCAAACGCACAATGAACTAGTCTTTGTAGAGTCTATTAGGGACCTAGTTGCTTATGTATCACACTTGTTAATGTTTTCACTTAATACAATTATAGCATGACACAAAACGTATTATGAACGAGATATGATAAATGAATCACTTTATTAATTGACTCTAGGGCATATCTCCTTCAGCTATGTGGTCTATCTCTCTCCCATGTGATCTTTATGTGATCATGAGCTTTGTAATCTAGTTGAACATGTGATTCTACTCTTTATCTATTATGCACTCTAGAGGTTACTTTAATATGAACTTCGGGGTTATTCACGGATGTAACGGTGACAGTGTGTGCATCGTGTGTGATTTCTATATGACATTGTTGGTGTTAGTTTACTCTGACTTTGAGGGTGCTCTTGTAGCCCCACACAATGAATGGTGTTTGTTATCCAACATGAGAGTGTTTGAGAGTAGTGTTTATTTATTTAACTTTGATGTCATTGTTGAGAATGTCCACTGGTGAAAGTAGGATCACTCGGCTTTGTTTCTAAGCATTGAAACACCGTTACAACAAGTTCTGCTACATGTTTACTTGCTGCCATTTTTATTACAAATTGCAATTACTACTTATAATCATCCATATTATTTGCATTTCTCTATCTCTTTTCATAACTAGTGTACCTAAACATCTGACAAGTGTATTGGGTGTGTTGGGGACACAAGAGACTTCTCGTATCTTAATTACAGGGTTGTTCGAGAGGGTTATCTTTGACCTTTACCTCCCTGACTTCGATATACCTTGGGTGATTTACTTAAGGGAAACTTGCTGTTGTTCTACAAACCTCTGCTCTTTTAGGCCCAACACTGTCTACGAGAATAGAAGCGTGCGTATACATCAGTCTTGCACACTCCTCCTTCTCCTCACTCGCCTCGCCTCTTCACGTCCCGCCTTCGGGTTTGGGGAATCAGACAAGACAATGCCTATATTTTTACCACACGTGAATTGTAAATCTAAAGGTGCACGAAACTGAAACATTTTCCACTAATGGAGATGAACACGGACGGATGGCTGCTCGGCTTCGATCGATTCCTGTTCAGTTCACCTCTCATCTTTTCGTTTCGTCTTCTACGGTATATGTTCGCCTCCTCCTGGTGTGCCTATAAAAGAGATGCCGCTCCTCTCCCTTAGACACACCGCAACACAGACACAACTTATGCACCTACCTCCTGGTTCTGGAGCACTGCATCGGCAATCAAGTCTTCCTTGTTCCGTTCTGCGGCTTACACCGAGTGTCGTAACAGTAGGCCTCCGGAGCCCCGTCTCTCGCGATCCTCCATGTGAGAGGCGATGAGTATTTTAGGGAGCCTCATCACGCACCTACTAGCTTCTTCTCCAACACGGACACCGACGACTGCTTCCCGGACGACGACTTCTTCCCTGACGTCGACGTACTCTTCGGCAACATGTCTTCATCAGCCAATGCGAACATGTCTTCTTATGATGTCTCGTATGTGATTTAATTTTGCCTATTCGAGATCATGTTCCATACTATATTTCTAGCAGTATGTGTATAATTACTTTATGAGTACTTTCTGTTAGGTTGCATGACTAGTTTAATTCTTACTTCTCTAGACATGTTTTATTTACGGTTTTTATGGATTATGTGGAAAATTTCTCATATATTCAATAGTCTCTAGGTGAAACGATAATATAAATTGAAAAAAATGACGGATCCCTTATGATAGGTCATAAGTCAGCACCCCATGAAACATGTGAAAACGATATCCCATGGTACCATAGCAATTTTAAAATCAACTGTAAAAATAAATTAATTTATACCATTACATGGGCGACAAATATAATAACCTGCAGCTTTGGTGCATTCCTCTGGAGCAAGGATAGTAAAATATAAACAGTTTCTTCTTTATCAATTATTTGTACATTAATTTTTATATCTTAAGGATTAAGAATCAAATCGAGGTGAGCAAGGACATTGGTTTTGGTTGTACACTTAATTGAGCCAAAAAAATCAATGCTAAGTTTGAGTGACCAAGGAAACCATCACGTAGAACTTGACGTCATGTCACGCCAACCGGGAAAAATCCATTGGAACATCGATGAGCAATAGCTGCCATAGTACAATCTATTGGAGTAAGTTTTTTACGAGTAAGCGCTATACATAGTAGTCTAGAGAAATGAGAGACTTTTTTTTTTGCAAGACAGAAATGAGAGAACCGAAGAGCATCTCTAACAGCTGCCCTATCATATATGGTGTTTTTACACATATAGGCCACATGTTTTAGCACATATTTGGCATCGAGTAGTTTTTCACTTTTTCAGCTGCCCTATTTTAGGGCACTATCGCTCCAACAGCTGCCCTATCACATGCCCTATTTTAGACAAATTTTATGAACATTCGAACACATTTTATACTATGAACCATAATTTGAACACAAATTCGAAAAATTCGTGCACGATTGGTCGAATTGGAGTTACTAACGGATACACCGCATCGAAGGAATGCAACTGGTGGCGGAGCAATGACCATATTATCATCGGAACACCGCCGACGACGAGGTTTCGTGGCGGCCGGAGAACTGCTCGCCGTGAGGCTGCGCGGGTGGCCGGCATCCTGCGACGGCGTGGCAGGTGGCGGCGCTGGAGCGACGGGGTCGTCTCGGACGAGAGAGAGAAAATCAGGGTAGCAAGCGAACCCAGGAGCACGGCCCGTCCGGCCATGGCGGAACGGGAGAAGGGAGTGGACGAATTTGATGATACGGGAAGAAATCGAGAGGGGGACGAAGGGAATCTGGAGAGAAGCTCACACTGAGGGTGGTGGTGTGGACGATCGAGCTCGGGGAGGACCGTAGCTGACGAATTCCAGCGACGAAGCTCCGCCGGCTGCGAAGAAGATGAGGACGAGTCTGGGCTTTGATAGGGGGCGGCGGTGGGTGTGGTGGGGGGCGGCGGGGCGATTGGGGGCGGCGGCGTGGTCAGGGAGGGCCGGCGGCGCGGCAGCAGTGGCAGATTTGGTCTCGGGAGCGGCGGCGGCGGGGAGAGGCGCGAGGAAAATGAGTTTTCAGCGTGGGAGTTGGTCGCGCGCGTTGATTTGAAAAGGATAGGGCACGCCCTCCGTGCCCCATATATGGGGCAGAGATGACCAAAATATAGAGCTGCCCCAAAATAGGGCACGTGATAGGGCAGCTGTTGGAGGTCCGTTTTTGCCCTCTCGTGCCCTAAAAAACTGTAGCGTACCTGCACTTTAATAAGGCAGATACCTGTGTATAGTGCAAATCTCTGAATCGATTCGTTTGCACACACAGTTTACGATGTAATATCACAACAAAGTATCAATTTTATTACATCGATGATCTAGACTTACAAAATATTCATTACAAGTTGCATAGCATAAAGCTAGCTTTAAATAGGACACAGCGGAAATACAATAGCAGTGAGTCTCTATCACTTTCATGATGCCACAGGCGAAAACATGTTGGTTGTAGACTCGAAACCTATAAACGAAACCTCACTCGTCATCTGAACAATCTGCAATAAGAAAAATATAGCAACAACGTGGGTCAGATTCCATTAAAAATGGAGTCTGGCAAGTCACACTATGGTGGACACTTAATGGAATAATTCTATAGCCTATATGCATATTTGGCTGGTGGAGTTCAAGGCTATTTTGCATAAAGCCAATTTTCCTATCTCTTTGGAAAACACTTTCTTCAGATCAAGACAAGTATGGTATGAAAACCATAATCTCATCTTCCCTTGTTCACCCATCAAGTTTTATTTCTGAAGTTGGAATGGTGAAATCCTCCGTTTGACGTCCGTGATCAGCTGCTCAAATTGTCCGTACCGGGGACACGGCTACGTACTTAGTTTTACACTCTGCAGAGATTGTGCACGTTCACCATTGTACCCATTCAACCCAAATTATCCTTTACACACCATTTGTGATAAGGAAAGGAGAAGAATGAGACGAGATCTTTCAGAAGCATTTTCCCTCCCACTCTGGCATGACCCGTTCCACCTAACATCCCCCTACATCTTCTTGTCAAGCCGGAGAGAGTCTACGCAACATAATTGATCAAGCCAGAGCCCATATGGCAATGACTGCACTGGAAGCAATCGTCACTCAGAGTTCTTCAGATTCCTCTGTTCCTGGGTGGCCGTTCACAAGTGCACGTACTCCAGGAACCATAGACATGGGCCTGAGTAGCCACTCAACTTCGCCACCATACAACCTTTTACCACCCAGGTGTTTAATTCTTAACTTAGTAGAATTTAGATTTTCACAAAACATCATTTGCATAGCATTAATAATTCTACAAAGTACTGCATATGAACCTAGACACAGGAATAAGGAATTCTACACAGGTTTAGCATAGCAATACTATCCTACACATGTTTATATAAAAATACACTAAGTAATGCATATAGAAAATAGTAGAAAGTTTATGAGGTGTGCCACTTGCCTTTGAATGTTGTCGTTGTTCACAAACTCTTTTCAACGATACTCGGAACTCTCCGTTCAGTCTAAACAATATAAACAAACAACAATACAACAATCATAAAACAAAACAACACAACACATACAAGCATACATAATGAACAAACAAGTTTCATAACTTCTAAGAAAAACATGGCATGCATGATATGCAAATTATTTCTAAGGACTAGAGATGCATGTCATGCCATGAAATTCTTTTAAGTTAATGCAAGGCAATTAGGTTGGTCAAAATGACTAAGGACTAAAGTCATAGATTGGACAAAATACTTTGTTATAAATCATCTTGAATAAGCACTCAATGACTTAGTCATGATGTGCATAACTACTTAGATAAAATACTAACTCTATTCTTCAAGGTGATCAACAATTATTAACAACTCTTGGTAAATTGGATATTCACTATAGTGAGAGAGACATACACCCGGCCAGCCACTTAAATTGTGGAACAGGTCTCATGTACGTGGACATGTAAGGTTAGTTTACAGGCCGCTTCATCTCACTATGCCGCTAGTATCCAACAAACTTCAAGATGGTAATAATATGATCAAAAATCGTTTATGTCTAAAGTGAAAGATAAGATTAGGAAAGAGGGAAAAGATAGTAAGAATGATGTAGTTGGTTTTCCAGGCTTCATCTCCAGACTTGTAATATTCTTCTTGGTGATGTCTTGATTGAATTCTTGGTAGACTTGAATAATCTTCAGACTTGATAATATTTGTATCACCTAGGCTGGTCTTGGATTTAACTTAGTCTTCAAGAGGTCTAAGAGAAGAAAGGAGAAATGAAAACGAGAGGGAGCAAGACTTAGAAAATATTTCTGGTTGGTCTTCATGAACTTCCTCTTGATATTTCTTCTAAGTGCTTCTACTTCTTGGAGATTCTTCTGGAGTCTTGTTTTGGCTAAGTCCTTCATTGGTCTTCTAGCTCCATGTTGAAAATCCTAAGTGTCTAAGTGTATCACTTTACCAAAATGCTAAGTTGAAAATATTTCTAACTTAGAGAAAATGGGGAAGGAGTTTTCTTATGGGAAATATAACTACAAAATAAAATATGATATGCATGAAATGCAATTTTTAATCACATGAACAATTATGCTAATGCATCTTAATTAATTTCTATTTTCACAAAATATAATAAAGGAATAATATAAGATTAAATTTTTATGTGATTTAAATTTTTATAAGAAAATTTTATAATTAGTATTAATAGACAGAGAGGATTTAAATAAATTTATAGCAATTTGATTTACTCAAAAATAATGTTTATATCAAAAGTTACGTCAAATTAACTCAAACATCATATTTTGAATTTGAATAAATATAAATTTCTCAAAGTTGGAAAACAACAGAACTATCACAATCTATAGGTCATGGTCTTTTCAAAGATATTTTATTTATAAATTTTGACCTTGCAGAATTAAAACTATAATTAAAATAATGGTTTACATGTTTCTGTAAATACCAATTTAGTGCACGACTAAAATACAAGTTTTTACTATACCACTATTTTCTACACGTTCATACGATTCCATAGACTACAAAAACATCAAAAACGGAGTTACGGTTGATTTAATATGAATTTTGGAAGTTATGTCTAGTCAGAAAAACGAAAATATTGAATAGGTGACCTATGTCGTTTTTCTAATGGCTGCTACCCTTCATCAAGTGATATGTACGTAACAAGATAGAAGGAAGCACAGCAGCAGCTCACCGGCGAGAGGAGATGACGGTGGCGGTGAATCGGCCGGGCGGACGCGGACGGACGTGGACGGTCGGCGTGCTGTGGTCGTCGGCGACGGGTGTGGACGGCGACGATGTTCCGGATGCTCCCGGACGCGAGGGAGACGACGGCGACGCGCGTATGGACACGGCGAAGCGGAAGACGGTGTCGGAGTTGAGCGGCGATTCCCGGAGCTGCGTGGAGAGGCAGACGAAGTGGCGACGGCGACGATGACCTTCGGGTCGAGTTCGGCCTCCACGATTTGGCTGTGAAAATGAATCAAGGAGGGTGTTTAAAGGAGGGCAAGGACGTGGGAAAGAGGAAGGACCAAGAATCGGCAGCGGGGACTCACTCTGCTTGCCGGAATCAAAGAAATACGGTGGTGGTCGAGCGAAACTCCGGTGAAAAAATTCGTCGGCCTTGGGGCGTATTGGAGAGGGCTTTTGGGGGGGAATGGAGGAGGAGGTCGAGGGCTTTATATAGAATCCGACGGTGCTTGATTTGGTGCAGTAATTTGCCCGCAATCAATCGGATATTAATTTCGACCAAAAACGTCCATGTTTAATGGCGGACAAAATTAGAGCAATTTAGGGCATTTAAGAGAGGGTTTTTATGGTGAAATGAAAGAGGAGATCAAGGGATTTAATTAGAAACAAACGGTGCGTCATTTGGGGGTCTAAATCAACGGGAATCAATTCGGTAAGGAGGCACGGTGAGCAGTTTTCGCGTGCGTGCGTGCTCGAGCTTGAAGACGACGCAGACGGCATCATGACGTCAGCATTTTTTCTTTTTCTTTTTCTGATTTTTCTTATTTCTTTCATAACTTTTGATTTAAGACTCCAAATCAAGTCAAATAAATTTCTATAAATTTGTAAAATAATATCTTTGTGTTAAACCAGTTGTGGGCATGTTTTGAACACTTTTCAAAAATCAAAATTTTGAATTATTGATTAATTACAAATTTGCTACTTAATGTCAAATTTGAAAACATGGCTTAAATAATTTCGTTTTTGGCTAAATAAAATTTATAAAAATACAACACTTATATAAGATTAAAATTTAGTTATTTAAACTCATTTTTCAATATTAAATATTTTTTGGCTTTAGTACAATATTAAATAACATCACACATTTATTTGAAATGAAAAGGGAAATATAATGTATTCATTTTTAATTCAAAATATTTTGTGCACCATTATATTTTATATTATGATAATTGATTTGAAAACCTTATAACAACTTTGGAAAAGATTTTTGATTTAATTCATTTCTTATATAGAAAATATATTCATGAAAGTCATTTCAGGGTTTGAAAATAAATGAAAATCATTTAAGCTAATGAAATGTTTATTTGGGTTGTTAAGTAATTATAAAATCTATGAGGTTTTAAGTTATAAACTATAGACTTGTAATATCCAAATTATGTTTTGAACTCAGGTAAACGAATAATAATCTTCTAGCAAATAGACAATGTTTTCAATTGTTTAAAATAACACTTGTAATTATTATTTTAATTTATTTATAGCTAAGGCTAAGTGGTTGAAACCAATTACTTATAAGTAAACTATTTACTTAAAATAAAATGGTTTGTACTTTATAAAATATTTGTCAAATTACATATTAACGTTTTTGAAATACAATGGATAATGTAATGCTTAATTGGGAATAACTTTTGAAAATAATGACACATTGGGAATTTTGAAATAATAGACTTTTCAAATTGGTTGAAGTCTTTTACAGTTAGTTTTCTTATGCATTTTAATATTTTATTTTAATCAAAACAAAAGTTTTAAATTTTAGTGATTTTTGAACATTCCAAAATGTTGGGATGTTACAAAAACGGCTTTTAGGGCACGGAGGATAAAATAGGGCAGCTGTTAGAGATGCTCTAAAGGCACCTGCTCCTGCAAAAAAAAACCGACTAGTGCGGCACTTCGGTGACTATGTATTTTTTTGGGCGGGACTAATTGGCAGGCACATGCTGGTTAGCTTATGTGTATGCAAAGATAAATTCTCCTTTTGCATGCATTCACAAATAGACAAACAAGATGATGTCATCCCGCAGTAAATGCAAACTCCAAAATTTGAAAAGTTTTGTAACTCAAACCGTTTATCCGTTTAAGAATCCGTTTTCACCGTTAGACTAGTTGCGACGAGATCTTCAAAATTAGATCCCATGTTGATATGTTGCGACTACTTTTTTTTCGACCAGAAGTTACCACCCCGTTGAACAGATAGACGTCGCCTAGAGGGGGGGGGGGGTGAATAGGAGATTTAAAACTTTTTTGAGAAGCCGGATTATCCGGTTCAAGAAAAACCTGGATATTCCGGTATGCTTGATAAAAGCGGAATAAAACTAGAGTTTTACTTTAACAAGCATACAACCTAGATAAATAAACTAGTCTCACCTATGTGAACCAACAACTTATGTTAAGCAATAGAAGTAACAAGATGATAGCAAGATAGATAACTTCAAGCAAGAAGTCTATCACAATGTAAAGTGCCTAAGAGCTCGGGTATAGAAATAACCGAGGCATGCGGAGATGAGGATGTATTCCCGAATTCCACCCAAAGGTTTACGTCTCGTTAGGAGTGGTGTGCGCAACCACAACAGGTTAGCCGTAACGTCACAAACGCTCACCTTTTTCTCCTGATGAACTCAACCATAAAAAGTTGCGAGTTTACCTTCCACTATTAATCTCCTTTGGGGTGGAGATCGAATCCCGTACAACACTCTTGAGGCACACACCCACAACTTAATTGGGGGCTCCCAAGTCTTAAGGCACACACCCACAACTTAATTGGGGGCTCTCAAGTGACCACAAAAGGTCTTGGCCACAAAAGGCTTCTAGGGTCCAAAGACCCAAGAGTAACAAGCTCACAAGTATCACCACCACGAATACTCATGGAGGGCTCAAACCGATGCTAATGCAATGGCAAGAGCAACACGAAGTGCTCAAATCCTTCACTCTCAAATTCCAACAAAGCAACAAATGCTTATGGGGGAATAAGAGAGGAAGAACAAAGAAAATCACAAAGTAGTCGAATCTTTCACTCCCATATCCCACCAAAAGCAATTAATGCTTGTGGGGGGAGAAGAGAGGAAGAACAAAGAGAAGAACCACAAAGGAACTCCATGATCTATATCCACTAGGTTCCTCTCACTTAGAGGAGAGATGGATTGGTGGAAATTTGGATCTAGATCTACTCTCTCGTTACCCTCAAGAAATAGCAAGAATCATTGGAGGGACTGAGAGATCTCAAAGCTTTGGAGGTCAACAATGGAGTAGGAGAGAGAGCACCAAAACTTGGGAACCATTGGAGAAGATGACACCTTAAATAGGTTCCCAACAAATCTGCCCGTTGGGGGACAGTTTTTTTCACTCGGGGCGGAAGTTCCGGGCTTACCCCGGAACTTCCGGACCCCCCGGACACCCCAAAACGCGCCCGGGAAGTGCACTCTTGTCAAATCGGAAGTTTGGGCGGAATTTTAGCCGGAACTTCCGGCTTAGGGACGGAATTTCCGCACCTGGCAGAAACGTTAACACGAAAACGATGATATCTTAACCATCCGAACTCCGTTTTTGATTATTTTTGGCTCGTTGGAATCACCTCGAAGAGCTCTATAAGATCATTCAGAGAAACATCATAGTCCAACAAGTGAGGTTAAAACCAAATGGGGAAATGTAAAATCTATAGATAAGAGAACAACCGGTAAAACCTCCAACATCAAAAAGGCAACATGTTTTCCAAAGGAAACCCGTTTTCGATGAACTAGAGCTTGACATGGAGATGAACCAAGCTCTAATCCTCACAAGGGAAAAGCCAAATAAGAACCACGAAATATGATATGCCAAGTATGCAAAGGGTTGAGCTCTCCACAACGATGCGATCAAGTTACTCACTTTAGAGCCCCTCTTGATAGTACGCCTATCTATCCTATAGCCCTATCAAGATCATATCTTTGCCTTGAGCATTCCACTTGAGTTAGATGATGACTATCTTGATCTTTTCAAGTGGTTCATCTTTCTTGATTGCGTGTCCGAGCACATGCTTGATGAAGACTTCTCCAAATACTCCCCCATACCCATAATGGGAGAGTCTCGCTAGGCTCCGTCTTCATGTATTCATAGCAAACTCCAAACATAGGATCTCTTTAAGAAGATTCTCTTGGTCTTGCACATCTCAACCTCGATGACGATCACCACATGGCGTCATCCTCCATGAGCTATAAGAAATCTTAATTTGTTGCAAGACCATGTGAAGATACCTAACCTCATATAAAGATACCACACACACATGTATCATGGGTTAGTTCACAAAGCTATACGGACAAGTGTTTACCATCCAAAGAGATACAAGATCCCTATTGGTACATCTTGTAGCTTTGTGTGTTGATCAACATCTTGATCAACCTTGTATCTTCCAATATTTCTTCCCTAATATGATGTCTTGAATACTTCAAGACATACTTGCAATAAGCTCAACTCAACACATTGACCATTAATCATATACATCCTTGAATGAAACCTTGGTCATCAAATAAGCTTCTAGAGTCCAACACATAAACTCCATTATTCCCATGGACACGATCTATAAAGATATCTCAATGCAAACATTAGTCCATAGGGATTGTCATTTAATTACCAAAACCACACATGAGAGAAAATACTCTTTCAAGCTCCCCCATTTTGGTAATTGATGGTAATCTCTTTTGAGAGGGTTTATATATGGAATTTAACGAACAAGAATGGTTGTACTAACATCAAATACTACAAAGGTATGTGATGTTAGTCCATCCACATATATAGAGCAAACTCCCCCATAATTTATGCACGTGTGTATGAACATGAATTCATGGCATATATTGTCAACCATTACCGATGGTGGAGTTTTCACTATATATAAACCAAGCAACAAAAGCAAAGGCAAGGAAGGCAAAATACTTAAGAAGAAACCAAAGTACAAAGCCAATTCCATACAACCCTCCAAAACTTCTCCCCCATTGGCAACAATTGTGAAATTAGCGAAAAGTTTTAGAAAGGTAACATAATAAGATCTCCTCCATGATTTATGCATTTCTCATGATATGAGTGAAATCAAATGCACTTATCCAATGGCGAATAGATGGAGGGGATCAAACTATATTGAGTATCCAACAATTGCACAAGAAAGATATCAATTAAAATCCACTAGAAGGATACCAATTGTAAAAAAGAATGCATTCACAAAGAAGCAAGCAATCAAGGGATCCAAAACCAACTGAGCATAAGAAGATATTATGATAAGATCAACTAAGTGTTCAAAAAAAATAAGAGGGAACTCCCCAAGGTACGTGCACAATGAAGGATTTGTATTTCAATATAGTGTGCACAACATGGAATCCTCACTCCCTCCTAGAAAATTTTGAACACAAAAAGGTGCAAGATTGTATAGGTAAGAAAATAAGTACACCTTGCAACAAACAAATGTTGAGAAATAAATGAGAGAAGTGAAAAATAAAGAATTGCTCAACCGGGAAAGGATGGGTGTGGCATGGAAATACAGTTTAGGAGACTAAACAAGGATGGGCCTAAGCAACACCATAGTCTTTCAAATTATGAGACACAAAGTGCATATCATGTATTTCGCATACAAGCACACCAAAGAGGATACATCACATCGGATCACAAGCTTATTAAGAGCCAATGTGATACCAATAGAAAAATAAAGCTTGTGCCTTTTAGAGATCGCCAAAGAATCAAGAAAGAAATAAAAGGCGATCACTAAAGATTTTGAATACCAATTAAATATGTAACTATTCTCATGTGTATAAGTTTCTAAGGGGACACTAAGTCCACAAGGAAACATGCACACATAATGTAGGTACAAGGTAAAGAACATGGTATCCAAGAGGAAGTCATAAATACACCGATAAGATTTTTGCTTAAAGCAAAGCACATGGCTCATATCATTCTTAGAGGGTATAGACGAACTTCCAACACAAGGTTCTCAAAGAATCACAAATACCCACATAGGATAAGTGATAGTTGGGATACTTCGAGACACAAAACAAATATCACATAAGGCAAATGGTTTATGAGAATTCATCAATATTTCACATGAGAGACTTTGAAATGAATTTGCTAGATTAACATATTGGGAATCGATGAATCATGAAGATAAGTATATAAATCCCCTTGATGTGTAATCATCCCGGCTTACTCACATTAGCAATGAAGATATTTTGAAAGAAACTTTGCAAAAAACCATATCAAATGCAACTTAGAGAAAATCATGCCAAAGAACAACCTACACAAGGTTGAGAGCTAGAAGTATATGCATGAGTTAGATACTTGTTACCGAGATGGCATTGACGGTGTAGAAGATGAGAGTTCACAATCATACAAGCTTGGCTCCAAGAAGCACATGGTGAATACATCTTCTTTAATTTGAGGCAAGCTTCCAATGCCTAAAACGAATCAAGTACACTATACCTAAAACGAATCAAGTACACTATGGTACCCAAACTAATTGGGTCCAAAGTAGTTAGACCACTTACAATACATAGGACAAACTCCACGTAAATATGTGCATATTGATATGAAATAAAATTTCATGCACATCTTAGCCATTTAGGATTTGATGGAGTTTATCCTATATATTGGATCAAGGAAAGTAAGCATGCCACAAGATAAAAATAGTAAATATGCATGCACAAAACTTTCAAGAACCAAACGAGATATAATGTGGACAAAACACCAATTAAATAGAGAAGTTACACGAAAGTGTGACAAGAAAAAAGATTGTCCAAAATATATCCAAGACCCAAATCAACACATGATTGGAGATACCAATAGAAACGATATCAAATTAAAACAAGGTCAAGGCTAAACCAATGAGC
Organism: Poa annua; assembly: GCA_026929855.1. Classification (NCBI taxonomy): domain Eukaryota; kingdom Viridiplantae; phylum Streptophyta; class Magnoliopsida; order Poales; family Poaceae; genus Poa; species Poa annua. The sequence goes on along the minus strand of CM049428.1, from coordinate 24,973,993 downwards.
ATAAGCAATAGATCAAACAAACATGCTCGACGGTTTATCTCATCCAAGAAGGTATACTAAGAATGGGATGAGATAGCCAACTCCACAAAGAAGAGTAAGGTTCCAACAAATAAACCAAGCCCTCTACACTTTTCACGATGGCACAAAGTACCAAGACGAAAAATATTTGTCTTTCTAAGAGACATGTCATCGGGATCAAATACCAATTGAAGATAAATAATGTTCAATAACGTATAGGATTGCTCCCCCAAGATTTGTGCATTATTTATGATCTTGTATATGAATTCAAAATGCACACAAATGAGATCATTACTCTCCATATACATTGTTAAAACATTAGTCATGTTCAAGAATAGCAATAAGACCCGATAACAATTAAAAGGATGATGTTCTACTCAATGTAGGATTGCTCCCCCAAGGATGGTGCTTTACTTAGAATTATGTCTTCGAATGTAAATGCACAACAGTGGGATCCTTGCTTTTCCTAACTCAAGAAACCACAAAACAGATTATGAGTAGAGCAACAAAAGGATCCAAATGAAGCAAAGAAGATAAAATGATGGTTAAACCTAAACAAACTTGGCGACAAATAATACAATTTAGGAACAAAAGCCAATGTTAATATGATGAATAATTTTACCACCAATATAATTATCACTTGTCAAAGACAATGAATGTATTGAGATATTTCTCGGTGCTATATGGCAAATATTTTCAAGATCATATTTACAACACATAAGCATGTGGCAAAAGATAAGAAATGAAAAACATGCTTATATAGAGATTCTTGATGACTTCACATATTTAATGATCATACTAAGCATCAAGAGACTCTCTCACAAACAAGATACCAAAAGATGGGTGAACAAAATGCATTTAAGCAAATATGGAACTTGTTTGAGTACCATGCCACCTAGGAACAATATAATCAACAATATCAACTCTAGGTGACACTACCTCACTTGTTCACATTTTATAGACTTGTAATATGCACATAGCTTATTACTCCCCCATAATGTGATAATCCTTTCTTTGTTAACAAGAGGCAAAAGAAATCCAACAAGAGATAATTAATGGACATTAGAATTTGAATTTCTCATGAGTAAGACATACCATAAAGAGAGTAGATAATATTGAAATATCACCACTAAGTGGTATTCCTCCTGAATACACATTTTAGGGTGGTGAGTTACCAAAAAACACATCACTCCCCCAAAATGGGATAGTCCATTAATATCCCTACAAGAGCCAATTAAGATGAAAGCAAATAGACAAGAGGCTCAAAACATACATGGGGTGCAAACCAACATACACAAGCTTGATTAGTCAATCAAAAGTAAGTAGAGTGCACAACCCATATAAAACACTAGTATCGTAAAAAACCAAACACATGCAAGGGTGCAAGTAACTTTCAATGTATACATATGAATTAAATACAAGTTACCGCAAGGAGGAGCATTGGATATATGCTAAGATAATATAATCCAATTGACTTGACTTGAGAGAATATGAATGATGTAGATCCCTTAATTCTTCATGATGTAGTCAAGTCACCCATGTCCTCCGCTTACACCTATTGATCAAGTTTTAGCTTGTTGGTCCCCAACCATGTTGGGTCCTAAGAGGTTAGTCACAATAGGCTTGGCAACCCAAATGGTTCTTTTCTTGACACCACTTTGAGTACCAAAAACTTTGGCAAACACATTGCCAAACTTATTCTTTCGAAGAGAATAGACATTGTCAATTATAGTGGGGTTGGATAAGTTACCATGAGTGCATGAAGAAGCAAAGTGATCCTTCCCATTACATTTGTAGCAAAGTCAGGTTTTACCTTTCTTCTTGGGAAGGGAAGGTTCTTCAACTTGGGAAGCTTGAGTTTGGACTTGAGGTTGCTTCCCTTGTTGCTTCTCACGAAGAGGCTTCTTCTTCAAGGGGCAAGATCTAACATGGTGCCCTTCAACCTTGCACTTGAAGCACACAATCTTGGCAGAATCAATAACTTGTTCTTGGCTCTTCTTCTTGACAAACTTGTGCTTTATTTTGTTCTTGGACTTGTTCTTGTTATTGGAGTTGAATCCAAGTCCACTCTTGTAATGAGGAAGTTGTTGCACTCTCAACATGTTGTCGAGGGTGGACTTACCTTCATGGCACTTCTTCAAGTCTTTCTTCAAAGAAGTGACTTGTGCCTTGAGCTCTTTGAGTTCCTCTACATGGTTAGTTTCAACACAAATACTAGAGGAAGTAGATGCTACATTGTTAGAGCAACAAGGCAAATAATGTAATTCATCACAAGATTTAGCAATAGTATGTGATGTAGAATTACTAGTACTAGCACATTGCAATAAAGCATTAGAAATAGAAGTTGTGCTAGTGACCACAAGAGGCTCACAAGATGTTACCTTCGTAGTGACCGCCTCATGAGCTAACTTTAGCCTAGCATGGGATGCTAGAAGATCCTCATTAGAGCTAAAAAGATTTTCATGAGTTTCTTCCAAATTCCCATACTTACTAGTTAGCAAATCAAGTTGAGCCCTTAGCTCAACATTCTCCTTCAAAATAGATGCTTCACACAAAGTGGAGTTAGTAGCACAAGCATCATTAACATTAAAAATGGAAGGAGACAACATGACAAGCTCATTATTTAATTTAGCATTTTATTTACAAAGCACATTACATTTAGCAATAGCATGGTCATGTTCTTTAGTGATTTTAGCAATTACTTCATTGTTTAACTCCTCACTAGTTTCAAATCTCTCCTCAAGAGCAACCCAAGTTTCTTGCTATTACTCAAGAGCATTCTCAAGATTATGGATATCACCCGCGGAAACACGAGCAAGACTCCACCCTTCATGAAAACGGGTCTCCAAGGCCTCAAATATCTGAGAAGTTCTCATGGGCATTTTTATTCTTTAAGAGAGCATGAGAGACAGTGTCAAACTTCTCATGAATGGAGGCATCATTATCATTTTCATCATCATCATGAGATATATTGGAGTGCACGGTAGGAGATACCTTAAATTCCTTAGCCATAAGGCAAAAGTGAGTAGTGGATGAAGACGATGAAGAGTTACTTTAAACACCATTGAGGTCCATGTCTTGTTCCAACCATTGTTGGGATTCCTCTACATTGTTAGATAAACAAGTACTAGAGGAAATAGAAACATTTTTATCATGGAAACAAGACAAGAAAATCATATCATCATGAGATTTTGTTAAGCAACTACTACATGATATACAAGGACTATCAACACTAGCATTTATGACATTTGTAGTGCTAATGGTGTTTAAGTCCAAAGATAGAGCATTGCAATAAGATGGGTGAAAAGTAAAGTCAATAGTGGATTCACCATCAAGAATGCAATTTTTATCACCACTCACCATATCATTACCTTGTGGTAAACCACATGTCCGTGAAGTGGAAGAAGACGTGAGCTCATAACGACCGGATGTGGAAGGAGGACAATCATCCTTGGAAATGTTGGACACCTCATATATGTCTTAAAGTTCTGTCCATAATTCATGAGCGCTCTGAAAAGGCATGATTGACGCAAGGACTACGTCGCTCAAAGGACATATAAGACCATTAGATGCTAGAGTATCGAGATAAGAGTTTTTCTCATCCTCTAAAGATAATTCTTGTGAATCCTTTGGAGGAGAAAAAACCATATCTACAATAATCTCTAAATTTGAACCCATGTCTCTAAATAGATTTAGCATGTGTATTTTCCAAACATCATAATTTGTGACATCGAATATATAAGTGGGATTGTGCACTAATTCTTTAAACGACATCTTTATCTCTAGGCGGTTAGTCCTAATAATGAGATAACCTGGCTCTGGTACCAATTGAACAGATAGACGTCGCCTAGAGGGGGGATGAATAGGCAATTTAAAACTTTTTCGAGAAGCCGGATTATCCGGTCCAAGAAAGACCCGGATATTCTGGTATGCTTGATAAAGGCGGAATAAAACTAGAGGTTTACTTCAACAAGCATACAACCTAGATAAATAAACTAGGCTCACCTATGTGCACTGTCGGCCAAGTGGGAACTGGGGTATGGAGAGCCCATTCCCCCCAGGCCTCGCACGCGGGCCAGTCGGACGAAACGACTAAGGACTAGGCTTCACCGCCTGGTGGGACCCTCGAGAGGCAATTCCCCTCGAGGGCCCGAGGAGGAAACGAGGGCCTCAAGGGACCTCTCGCCTCAGGGGACCCTCCCGAGGCGCCAGCACACCTCGAGGGAGCCCCGCAGGGATCTCCCCTCAGGCCTCCCCGCGCCTGAGGGGGAACGTCGCGGCCAAGGAAGCACGGCAAGATACACGTGGCCTCTGCCACGCACATGTCGTGTCGCATGCACCCCCGTCGCTGTCCTTGGCGATAAAGTGGTCAACAAAGCAGCTCCACCTGCTGCGCAGCTGCCAGGACCTTCTACTCTGATGATAAAGCGGGTGGAGAGCACAACCCTCCAAAGGAGGACGTCATCGTGGGCTCCACCACAGAGACTGCCCTCCCTGCGGGCAGTACAGCGCGGTCGGCCGCCGGTCGGCCACGGCACCCACCTTTACTAGCAATGGACTGAGTCCAGGGACGGATGGAGCACGGTGGACTTCTACACGACCCTGCCACTGGCATGTGGGAACCACCTGGAAGGCCAGCCGAAGGAGGAGGCCAAAGACGCCTATAAAAGGAGCAAGACGTCCATCGTAGCACGGGTCGGATCTTTGCGCACTGCAACCCTTTTAAACCCTAGCTACACTTGTTAGGAAAGCCTCCGCCTTGAGGAGGAAGAGGACGATCGCTTCCCTCCCCAGGCAACAGCTGCCTCAAGGGGGCTTTCGGCAAGTTCCGTTGTACTGTAACCTTCCACATCTAATACAGACAAGCAGGAGTAGCGGTTTTACCTCCCCACGAGGGCCGTGAACCTGGGTAAAGGCTGGTGTCTCCCTTCTTGTGTGTGTGTCTTCTTCGGGTCCGGCGAGCAGCGTCGCGGAGCCACTCGAGGGTCTAGACCTCCGTGTTCAATCCCCTTCACGAACTACACTTCAAGAAGTGACTACCCCCGGTTCTTGGGCGTCATAACCCGACATTTGGCGCGCCAGGTAGGGGGATTGAGGTGTGTCTACAACCTTCGAGTTCGTCTCCGGGCCATGGTGAACACCCGCGCCGCCCGCGTCGCCCGCGCAAACCGACGTGCGCCCGCGGGAGCACGCGCGCCGCCAGACGCCGCGACCACCCGCGCACAGCGGGGACGGCCCCGCCGCGGAGAGCGCGTCCCTTCCGGCCCGCACGCCGAAGCGCCGAAACACAACTCCGAGCACCAGGAGGACGCGCAGTCGTCGCACGCGACGCAGCGCCCGAGCGGTTCCGGCCCTGTGAGGACGGACCCGGCACCCCACACCGCGCTGCTCATGGCGCAGGAGCTGCTACGCTACCAGCCCACCGCTGAGGCCCACGGGCAGTGGCTCCAACGCCTCAACCACCTCGTCGGCATCGCCACGACGCGCCCTGCTCCGTCGCACTTCAACGTGCACCCCTCTCTCGCGGGCACGGTCGCAACAAATGCGCCTCCGCCACCTCCGGGGCCCGCACCGGCTGCGGCTCGGAAGGCTGCTTCGCACGCGACCTCGCCGCACGATTGCATGATCGTGCAGCACACCGCGCCCGACGCCCGCGTGGGAATGGAGCTCCAGCGAGACCGCCAGAACAGGCTCGTGGAGGAGATTGGCCAGGCGGGTCAGCAGAACCACGGCGCGCTTCAACACGGGGTCGCCACGTACGCCTCGGGCTGCATGGCGTTCTCCCGTTCTCTGCGCCGCGTGGTCTGGCCCCCAAAGTTCCGGCTTGCTCTCCCCAAGGGCTACGACGGCTCCAGCAACCCCATCGAGTTCCTGCAGCTCTACACCACCTCCATCCAAGCCGCGGGAGGAGATGACAAGGTCATGGCTAATTGGTTCTCCCACGCGCTTCACGACTATGCGCTGTCGTGGCTCCTAAATCTCCCTGTGGACTCTGTGAACTCCTGGGAGGAGCTCTGCAAGCAGTTCGTCTCCAACTTTAAGGGAACGTACGAGCGCACCCTCACCCACAACGACTTGCGCGCTGTGGTACAGAGGAAGGATGAGACGCTGCGCAAGTACATCCAGCGTTTCAGCCAAGTGCGCAACAAGATCCCGAACATTCCTGACACCCAAGTCATCGCCGCCTTCCGCGAGGGCGTCACGAACAGCAGGATGCTCGAGAAGTTGGGGATCCACGACAAGCTCACCTCTGTGGTCAAGCTGTTCGACTTGGCAGACAAGTGCGCCAAGGCTGAAGAAGGACTCCTCTTCGTGAAGATGTCCTCGAGAGGGGACGATCACGCTTAGGGGTCCAGGAGCCAGAAGAAGAAGGAGGCCAAGGAAGAGCCCAAGCGCAAGGCTACCGCAGTTCTCGCGGCAGAGTCTGACGCGAAGGGTACCCGCAGGGATTCCCCTGAGCCTGGAGAAAGAAGAGATGATCACGGGTCGTTCTGCATCTACCACAACAGGCGCGGCCACTCCACGGAGTCTTGCTTCGACCTCAAAAGGTTGAGCAAGGAGCGCGAGCAAGCAGAAGGCAGTGGTAGTCGTGGCCGAGGCCGTGGCTACCGCGGGAGCGGACGCAAGGGCGGCTACCAGAAACCATCTGGAAATCAGGCCAACGCCGCGGCAAAGAACGGCAACCTCCCTGACGAGGAAGATGGCGGCTACCAAGCCCCGAGAGCTGCCATTGCTTGCATCCTCGGGGGGGGGGGGGGGGGCGCAGGCGCCGAAGTCGAACAACCAGTTCAAGCAGTTCGCCCGCGAGCTCAACCCCCCCCCCCTCCCAAGCACGGAAACCTCCAGGCCCCTCAAGTGGTCACAGTACACCATCGCCTTCGACGCTCAGGACCACCCCAAGTCCACCAAGACCGTTGGAACCCTCCCGCTGGTCTGCACCCCCACCATCGACAATGGGGCTGTCTCCAAGACGCTCATCGATGGTGGAGCAGGCCTGAACGTTATCTCCATAGATACGTTCGAAGCGCTTCAAGTGCCCTACGAGCGGCTTATGCCCTCGAGGCCCTTCACGGGGGTCACCAGCGGCTCGATCGAGCCTCTAGGCCAGGTCAGGCTTGCCGTCACCTTCGGGAGCGAGGAAAATTACCGCACCGAGCACATCGACTTTGATGTCGCGCACATCGGCTTGCCATACAACGCCATCCTCATCTACCCCGCGCTTGCGAAGTTCATGGCTGTCACGCACCATGCGTACAACACGGTCAAGATCCCCGGCAGCGCCGGCACGATCACCATACGCGGGCATGTCCTGGACGCTACGCGCGCTGTTGAGACGGCCTACAAGACCGCCGCCATGGCCTTCCCCGCAGAAGAGGACCAAGAGCCTCTCGAGAGGCCCAAGAAGAAGAACCAGTTGTTCTTCCAAGAGGCAACTGCTACCAAGAAGATCTCTCTGAGCTCAGGTAGCTCGGGGGCTGAAGGATCGGGGGCTAGCGTCATCATTGGCGCCGCGCTGCCTCCCAAATAGGAAAGCGCGCTCGTCGCCTTCCTCCAGGCAAACTCTGACATGTTTGCATGGACACCGTCAGATATGTCTGGTGTACCGAGGGAGGTGATCGAGCACCACTTGGCCGTGTGCCCAAACGCGCGCCCCATCAAGCAAAAAGCAAGAAAGCAAGCCCCCGAGAAGCAAGCATTCATCGTCAAGGAGGTCGAAAATCTCAAAGCGGCAAAAGTCGTTCGCGAAGTCGCGCATCCCACTTGGCTCTCCAACGGCGTGGTAGTCCCAAAGCCCGCCGGAGGAGGCCGTCTCTGCATCGACTACACTGATGTAAACAAGGCCTGCCCCAAAGACCCTTATCCCATGCCCAGAATTGACCAGATTGTGGACTCCACGGCGGGCTGCGACCTCCTCTGTTTCCTTGATGCCTTCTCTGGATATCACCAGATAAAAATGGCTAAGGAGGAGGAGGAGAAGACGGCTTTCCTCACCCCATGCGGTGTGTATTGCTACGTCTGTATGCCCTTTGGCCTAAAAAATGCCGGAGCCACCTTCCAGAGGTTGATGAGGATAGCCCTTGGCGGGCAAATGGGGCGAAACGCCGAAGCATATGTCGATGACATCGTCGTAAAGTCCTGAGAAGGAAATACACTCCTCGAAGACCTTGAAGAAACCTTCGCCAGCCTGCGCAAGGTGAACATCAAGCTCAACCCCGCCAAGTGCGTCTTTGGAGTCCCTTCAGGCGAATTGCTTGGGTTCCTCGTGTCTCATCGAGGCATAGAGGCGAACCCAGACAAAATCAAGGCCATAGAAGACATGCAACCTCCACGCAGGCTCAAGGACATGCAACGCCTGGTAGGCTGCATGGCCAGCTTGGGCCGATTCATCTCCAAGTTCGGTGAAAGAGCCCTGCCGTTCTTCAAGATCATGAAAAGAACGGGCACTTTCAAGTGGACCCCTGAAGCTGAAAAAGCATTTGAGGACTTGAAGAAGTATCTGGCCATCCCGCTAGTAATGGTCGCCCCAAGGCCTGGCGAGCACATGAAGCTGTACTTATCAGCTACTCCACAAACAGCCAGTGATGTCCTTGTAGTGGAAAGAGAAGAGCCAGTACTCCCCAAGAAGAGTGCAACCACTCCAAAGAAAAAGCCTCTTGATAAGGAGCTCGAAGAAGAGGAAGCACTCACAAACCCAACGCCAGGCCCAAAGCCCCTTGAGGCCAACCCCCTCGAGGCACAAGTCAAGCCCCTTGAGGCCTTCGTCAGCACAGTGTTGCGTGATGCTCGCGGGCGGTATACGATGCAGCATAAGCTACTCCTCGCGCTACTCGTCGCCTCAAGAAAGCTGCGACACTACTTCCAGGGGCACCCCATCACGGTGGTCACCTCATTCCCCCTGGAGCAAATCCTGCGCAACCCAAACGCAATAGATCGTGTCGCGGGATGGAACATCGAGCTACAGCCATTCAATTTGCGATTCCATACCACAAGGGTAATCAAAGGAAGAGCGCTGGCTGACTTCGTCGCCGAATGGACTGACCCAACCCCTGAAGAGCTCCTGGGAGAAGAGCATGAGCCCTCTGGAGCCGCTATGCCCAGCCACTGGACCATGAAGTTCGACGGAGCTTTCGCTTGTCGCCACGGCGGGGCAGGCGTAGTCCTGATCTCACCCAAGGGAGACAAGTTGTATTACGCAGTCCAGCTGTGCTTCGGAATCGACAAGATATCCAACAACATCGCCGAGTATGAAGGGCTGCTCGCTGGCTTACGTGCCGCGATCACCCTAGGCGTCAAGCATATACTCATCAAAGGCGACTCCCAGCTGCTCGTCAACTTCTCCAACAAAACCTACAAGCCTAAGGATGACCACATGGCCGCATATCTTGAAGAGGTTCGTAGGCTTGAGAAGAACTTCAGGGGAATGGAGCTCATGCACATCCCAAGAAAGGAAAATCAAGAAGCGGATGACATCGCCAAGCGCGCCTCAAAGAGACAAGCTCAGCCGCCAGGTGTCTTTGAAGAAAGGCTCGTCAAGGCATCCATAAAGCAGCCCCTAGATGCCATGCCCGCAAGCACAGACGAAGCGCTCCTGCCACCCCCTGCAAGCGGAGCCCCAGCCTGCGGGCCTCCCACAGGGGAGCGTCTGTTGCTCACAGCGGTGCACCAAGAAACATGATGGATTGACGAGATCAAGGACTACCTCTACAAACGGATCCTTCCCGAGGAAGATGTTGAAGCGGAACGAATTGCCCGCCATGCAAAATCATATCAAATCCTCGAAGGAGTCCTCTATCGCAAGCGCCCAAACGGCATCGCGCTCAAATGCGTCCCTCCTGAAGAAGGAAAACTGCTAATTAAGGACATCCACAGCGGGGAATGCGGCCACCATTCGTGCGCCCGCACCCTCGCAGGCAAAATCTTCAGGAGCGGATTCTACTGGCCTCAAGCGCTTCAAGATGCAGCGGACATCATTCAAGCTTGTGAAGCCTGCCAATTCCACGCCAAGCAAATCCACCAACCAGCGCTGGGGCTACAGACCATTCTGCTCTCGTGGCCGTTTGCGGTGAAATTCATCAGAGGCCTGATCTTCCGCTTCGGAGTGCCTAACCGCATCATCACCGACAATGGCTCACAATTCACCAGTGGCATCTTCAGAGCCTATTGTGAAAAGATGGGCATCAAGCTCTGTTTCGCCTCAGTCGCCCATCCGCAAAGCAACAGACAGACCGAGCGCGCAAACGCAGAGGTCCTCAAAGGCCTAAAGACAAGGACCTTCGATATCCTCAAGGGCCACGGCAAGGGCTGGATCAACGAGCTACCCTCGGTGCTCTGGTCCATCCGTACCACGCCACCCAAGCCCACCGGGGAAACACCATTCGCCCTCGTCTATGGAGCCGAAGCAGTCCTCCCCACAGAGATAAAGCATGGGTCCCCACGGGTCCTTGCCTTTAACGAGGACCAGCAAGAGGACCTCCACAACGACGACCTGCTGCTCCTTGAAGGGCTAAGACGCCGCGCGGCCCTCCGGGCGGCCAGATACCAGCAGGACCTGAGGCGCTACCACAGCCGCAACGTGCGCTCGCGCACCCTGGAGGCAGGCGACCTCGTCCTCAGGCGAATCCTCTCCAGGGAAGGCCTCCACAAGCTGTCCCCGATGTGGGAAGGTCCCTACAGGGTCACCCACATCGCCAGGCCTGGCGCGGCTCGCCTCGAGACGCAGGATGGCATCCCCGTCAAGAATCCATGGAACATCATGCACCTACGCAAGTTCTACCCGTGATCATTGTCACGTCAGGGCATGTAGTGAAAGAGGCAGCCAACGGCTCAACCTCCAAGCACCTTTTTGTCCTTCAAGGTTAAAAGCTCAAGGCTTAAACCTCTCAAACCTTTGTATCCACAAGGAACAAGTTAAAAACGTGATTATCGTCACACACGTGATCATTGTCACGTCGAGACTTCAAACGAATGAGGCAACCTACGGCTCAACATCCAAGCATTTGTTGTCTCTACAGGTTAAAACGCCAACGGCGTAAACCTCCAAAACATTCAAACAATTGGTCATTGCCACACCCGTGATCATTGTCACGTCGAGACTTCAAGCGAACGAGGCAGCCTACGTCTCAACCTCCAAGCATGGTCGTCTCTAGAGGTTAAAATGCTCACGGCTTAAACCTCCAAAAATATGCTTTGTCTCCCAAAAAGGAACAAACGCAACTGTGGTCATTGCCACGCCCGTGATCATTGTCACGTTGAGACTTCAAGCGGACGAGGCAGCCTACGGCTCAACCTCCAAGCATTTCCGTCTCTAGGGGTTAAAATGCTCACGGCTTAAACCTCCAAAAATGCGCTTTGTCTCCCAAAAAGGAACAAACGCAACCGTGGTCATTGCCACGCCCGTGATCATCGTCACGCTGAGACTTCAAGCGGACGAGGAAGCCTACGGCTCAACCTCCAAGCATTTTCGTCTCTAGGGGTTAAAATGCTGACGGCTTAAACCTCCAAAAACAGGCTTTGTCTCCTAAAGGAACAAATGCAACCGTGGTCATTGCCACGCCCGTGATCATTGTCACGTCGAGACCAGAGAGGAAGAGGCAGCCTACGGCTAAACCTCCAAGCACCCGTGTCTCTAAAGGTTAAAACGCTCACGGCTTAAACCTCAAAGCTTCAAAGGCTTCTCTCAAGGGCAAACCCTCCGAGCTCTAAATTAAAAGGCCCCCGCATGCCGTTGAGAGTCTCGCCCACTAATAGGTGGTCCCCATGCCTCGACATGGTCAAAACATTAACTTGGCACCCCAAGCATAATGACTCAATTTAGTTCCCAAGTGAACTTTGCGCCTCGACGCCGTTTTAAAAAAAATCGATTGGGGGGTTTTTATTTCCGCATTACTCAGTTAAAGTGTGAGCTTATATCTCTCCTCGTGCGTACCTCGCGAGCGGGGGCTGAGTACGGTGCCAGTGCCTCAAATGACACACCAGTGGCACTGCAATATCCAAGAGTCTGAGCTCTGGCTGGAGGGCAAGATCCCACAAACACGCCATCTCTCCAGAGGACCTTGGTACTTACTCTCCTCGCAAGGAAAACCTAAGGGGACCTATAAGCGCGCACGAGCCCTTTGTGCCGTGTTCCAGCGTTTGGGTTCGCCCCTTTAACATGCGTAGGGAAATCCCCCCACAAGCCTGAAGGGGCATCCAGGAGCGACCCCTCAAGTGGGCAACCTCGCCAGGCGAAAGGCCTCCTCAGGAGCGACCCCTCAAGAGGGCAACCTCGCCAGGCGAAAAGCCTCCTCAGGAGCGACCCCTCAAGCGGGCAACCTCGCCAGGCAAAAGGCCTTCACAGGGCAAAAACCTCAAGAAGCTAAGTCTCGCACCCACGCTTTAAGAGCGTTTTTCTCTCCCTAGCGAGCGTTTGCCCCTCAAGCGACTTCGCTCTCCCTTACGCTTCATGGACTACTCGCACGTCTAAGGGGGCAACTGAGCATCGTGACTCAGGGCTCTAACCTCTCCTAGGCCTAAATTCCCCCCGGCCTTGCGGAGTCATCGCTCCTGCATACCGAGGTGGCGGAGTCATGGCATGAGGAGATGGGACCTACCGACGCAGAGAACAAACAGACATGAAACTGAGTCCAAAGAGACATCGCGAGGGGCAAACAAGCTTGAGTTAAATAGCAATAAAAAAGTATATTACAGGCCAAAGGTCTTAAAAATGTCTAAGCACACAGCTGTTGCAGATACAAGCGCTCACAGGCGCAATAAAAAAGAGCTCAAGGGGAAGCAGGGCCGCCTCGGATCTCCTCCGCAGTACCCTCGTCAGCCTTAGCCGAGCAGCCCTCCTCCTCGCTGTTCTCCGGCGCAGCCTCCGCGCGCCTGAAGCGGTTGTAGAAGTCGTCCACCTGCTTGCGGAGGGAGCTTGAGACCCGCTCGCGTCCTCGCCTTGGGCAACTTCGGTCACAGAGCATAGGTCAAAGTCGGGCGTGATGAGCTTGAGGTTGGTGAAGATACGATCTACAACCACCCCCAAGAGCTGCCGGCTCTCATCCTCGATTATCCCGCGAAGCTCGGCGGCGGGGCCCTCAACTGCCGTGAGGAGCTGGTCGAAATAGGTCAAGTACGTGGCGACGTCATAGCCTCGGCCTCCGGGGCACGGCGCCTCCGCGCCAAGCCGCACCGCAAGCTCGTCGCCGCGTGCGACCAACTCCGTAAACTGCTGCTCACTCTGCCCCGCGAGCATGCTGGCTGCTTGGAAAGAGTCCGGCGTTTCCTCCGCCCGCTCCCTTGCCGGGGCCACCTGTTCTTCAACGACCTCGACCGAAGGGCCAGGGCCGCGAACTGCGTCGTCGCGAGCCTCCTCCGCTCGGCGCTGACCAGCCTTGGCACGCCTGAGGCGACGCACCAGTTTGGAGTTAGCCTTCTCGAGTTCGGCAAGCCGCTGAACGTCCGCAGCATGCTTGGCCTTGAGGCGGTCCTCCCGCTTCTGCACCCGAGCGCGGTACTTCTGAAGGAGAGCCCGGCGGAACTGCCTCTCGTGCTCCACAAGGGCCTTCCTAGCCGCCTTTGTCTTCTTGGCGAGACGCCGCTCGATGCGCTCGTAAGAAAGATTCTGGGCTGCGACATGCTCGTCGAACTCCGAGGTCGCCTGGGCCAGGCTTCCCTCGTGCGCCTCGAGGGCCTCGCGCTGGGCAGGCAAGTCCTTTTCCAGCTGACCCAGCCCGCGGCGCTTCTGCTCCAGCGAGCCCTCCATCACCTCGCGCTCCGCCTTGGCCTGGCGCAGAAGCTCCTCTGCAGCGTCGCGTTCCGCTTGAAGGGGCTCGAGGAGCTCTTCGGCGTCGCGAATGGCCCCCTCGCGAACCTCCTGAGCAAAGCAGGAGGCCTCCTCACGCGCGGCTTGCAACTCTGCATCCTCCAGTCGGCGCGCCTCAACCGCCGCGTGGAAGGATGCCCACGACCTTGACAGCTCCTTCTGCTGCTGGGCGAGCTGTATGTCGCCGAGGGCCAGATGCGCCTCCAGGCCCTCCAAGGACTCTCGTACGAGGCTGAACGCCACCTCGCGGCGTCCCGCGCTCCAGTCCCAGCCTCGGGGGACCAGCTCCTGGCTACACGAGGGCCCTGCTGCGGCGTCCGGTCCCGTAAGCCCAGCCCCAGGTTGAGCTCGGGGGCTGGGTGTGGCTCCACCTTCGTCCGCGCCGACCTCCGGTTCGGACCTCGAGCCGACAAGACGCTCATCTTCTCCGGCAGGACGAGGAGGCGAAGAAGCACCCCCTCCTACAGACGCACTAGCGCCTGCTAGCGCCACGATCGTTTCCTCCGGGTGCGTCGTGGGAGCCTCGAGCGTGCGCGGTGGAGACGACGCATGCATCGGCGTCAACTCGTGCGGCAGGGTAGGCTCGCAGGGCGGAGCCGCCTCACGCGGAGGAGTAGCCGCACGAGGGGGAGTAGAAGCGCGAAGTGTCGTGGAAGCTTTCTCCCCCGTACTTTCCACCCCCAGAGCCTCGATAGGCGGTGAAGAGGCCACTTGGCGCGGTGCGCCCACCTCCTCTTGAGGCTCAACCGTCCCCATCGGGGGAGCGGCCACATCCGCTTGAGGCGCCCCCCCCCCCCCAGCAGGGCCTGAGGTGGCCGTCTCCGCGGGCCTCGAGTGACCATCAGCTCGGTCTGCCCCTGCTGTGATTTTCTTCGCGTCCGCAGCCTCGCGAAACCGGCGGCGCTTCGCGGGGACAAGATCGCTGATGGAAGCACAGGAAAACATAGTCAGGAGAGGGCAAAGCAGGAGGGAAAAAGCACGAGCCAAGAATGGCCGGGTGCCCTAAAAACTCACCCTGAAGGGGGAGCCCCGGCGTCGACCCATGTCAAGCCTCGAGAGCGCCAAGAAGGCGAGGTCTTGACGCCTGGTCCCCCGGGAGGCGTCCCCGCTTTCCTTTTGGACGGGATATCGGAGGGCCTCACTCCAGAACGGTCAAATGCGGCTTTGGTGCGAGGTTCGCGCCTCCCCGTCCAAGCACTTGTCTCGGAGGACGACCCAACCTCGGTCACCTCCTCCACGGGGCGCGAGGGCGCCACAACGAAGGCGTCGTCATCCCCTGATGAGATGTCGCAGATCTCGTCGGTGAAAGACTCGTGCCTCACGGGGAATGCCCCCTCCGTCGCGGTCTCAGCCCCGCCACTCCAGGCATGGGGGGCTGATGAAGAGCTAACACCGGCAGCTATAGGTGCCGACGGAACAACTACCTGGTCCATCACCCCCGCCAGACCGTACGGGTATGCCGTCCAAGATGTCCATGCGGTCGCCCAACGGGAGCAGGTGCAGAGGACGCAAGGAGCCGGCAATCTTCTTGGGCATCTCCGGCTTGGCGAAGAGGATGTTCAGGATGGTGTCGACCACCTCCGAGTCTTGATCCTCAGGGTGAAGCCGCATTGGATCCGAGAGGCCGTTGTACATCCAGATCGACTCTGAGTGTGCCTGAAGGGGCGCGATGTGGCGCGCCACGAAGTCTGCCGCGACTATCTGCCCCGTGAGACCCTCCTCGCGGAGAAAGCCCAAGCGCCCCACCAGGTGTGCATTATCCGCACCCCGAAGGGCAGACTTGCACCAGTGATGACTCTTCACGAGCGGCGCCTCCGGGACGCCTAAGAGCGCGCAGGGCGACTGGACGCCAATGAGCAACCACCTCTCTCGAAAGTCACCCACCTTCTTGAGCAGGGCCGTGACAGGCTTGTCTCCACTCCACGACAAGGGAATATACACACTCCCCATGCCGTCCGCGATGCGGAAGGAAACGCACCCAGTCCGCTCGCCGCCAGCCGTGCACCGCAGCGAGTAGAAGTTCCGGAAGAGCGCCACCGAGGGGCGCACACCCAGATAAGCCTCGCAAAGGTAGGCAAAGATGGACAGGATGAGTACGGAGTTTGGATGAAGGTGGAGGAGTTGAATTTGGTAGAATTCCAGTACTGCCTCCAAGAAAGGCGAGTACGGCGGCACCAGCCCGGCGGTGACGGCATGGAGAAAAATGGGATAAAACCCTTGGGGGAATCTCCCGAATCGAGCGGCTTGAAGCGTGTTGGCGCCGTGCTCGTTGGTCGGCCCCGCGACAAGGTGGCGAATCCTCTCCAGCGCCTGGAGGTCCATGCGCGCCCCCTCGAGAGCCACGCCCTGCACTACCTCTAAGTTTTGTGCTTGAGAGGAAGGTCCCGCAGCGGCTTTGCTCTTGCTCTTGACTGGGCCATCGTCGCGAAAGAGCAAGTCTGGAGGAGTTGGAGGACGAAGATTCGCAGGAGAGATCGGAGGCGGAGAGCTCTGTAGAGCGGAAATTCCTGCAAGATGGTTTGGAAACGGTAACGGCTCCCTGCCGCCTCGCTCGGGCTTTATGCCACCTCGAGGATCAGTTACCGGGACGTGGTGGGACCCCCCACGACTCGCGCCCCGGATCGTGCGAGACTGTTATTCGTCCAAGTGCCGCGTGGCTCGGGCCGGCTGGGCACTAAGGGCTCACGACGCTTCGCGTGAGCCCATGAGCTCAATCGCGTCCATCATGGGCCCGTGGGCTACTGTCGGCCCAGTGGGAACTGGGGTATGGAGAGCCCATTCCCCCCAGGCCTCGCACGCGGGCCAGTCGGACGAAACGACTAAGGACCAGGCATCACCGCCTGGCGGGACCCTCGAGAGGCAAATCCCCTCAAGGGCCTGAGGAGGAAACGAGGGCCTCAAGGGACCTCTCGCCTCAGGGGACCCTCCCGAGGCGCCAGCACGCCTCGAGGGAGCCCCGCAGGGATCTCCCCTCAGGCCTCCCCGCGCCTGAGGGGGAACGTCGCGGCCAAGGAAGCACGGCAAGATGCACGTGGCCTCTGCCACGCACATGCCGTGCCGCACGCACCCCCGTCGCTGTCCTTGGCGATAAAGTGGTCAACAAAGCAGCTCCACCTGCTGCGCAGCTGCCAGGACCTTCTACTCTGACGATAAAGCGGGTGGAGAGCACAACCCTCCAAAGGAGGGCGTCATCGTGGGCTCCACCGCAGAGACTGCCCTCCCTGCGGGCAGTACAGCGTGGTCGGACGCCGGTCGGCCACCGCACCCACCTTTACTAGCAATGGACCGAGTCCAGGGACGGATGGAGCACGGTGGACTTCTACACGACCCTGCCACTGGCATGTGGGAACCACCTGGAAGGCCAAGCCGAAGGAGAAGGCCAAAGACACCTACAAAAGGAGCAAGACGTCCATCGTAGCACGGGTCGGCTCTTTGCGCACTGCAACCCTTGTAAACCCTAGCTACACTTGTTAGGAAAGCCTCCGCCTTGAGGAGGAAGAGGACGATCGCTTCCCTCCCCAGGCAAGAGCTGCCTCAAGGAGGATTTCGGCAAGTTCCGTTGTACTGTAACCTTCCACATCTAATACAGACAAGCAGGAGTAGCGGTTTTACCTCCCCACGAGGGCCGTGAACCTGGGTAAAGGCTGGTGTCTCCCTTCGTGTGTGTGTGTCTTCTTCGGGTCCGGCAAGCAGCGTCGCGGAGCCACTCGAGGGTCTAGACCTCCGTGTTCAATCCCCTTCATGAACTACACTTCAGGAAGTGACTACCCCCGGTTATTGGGAGTCATAACCCGACATGCACCAACAACTTATGCTAAGCAATACAAGTAACTAGATGATAGCAAGATAGATAACTTCAAGCACGAAGGCTATCACAATGTAAAGTGCATAAGTAAAGAGCTCGGGTATAGAAATAACCGAGGCACGCAGAGACGATGATGTATTCCCGAGTTCCACCCAAAGGTGTACGTCTCGTTTGGAGAGGTGTGCGCAACCACAACAGGTTAGCCGCAACGCCACAAAGGCTCACCTTCTTCTCCTGATGAACTCAACCAAAAAAGGTTGTGAGTTCACCTTCCACTATTGATCTCCTTTGGGTCGGAGATCGAATCCCATACAACACTCTTAAGGCACACACCCACAACTTAATTGGGGGCTCCCAAGTCTTGAGGAACACACCCACAACTTAATTGGGGTCTCTCAAGTCACAACAAAAGGTCTTTGAAACTGCATTCTTTGCACTCCCATATTTTGGTGACTAATGATCACACAAAAGGTGTTCTAATGTTTTGTGATGAAGAATGCAGGTTCTAGTACAGGTCGGTTGATAAGAGTGAATACTTTATTGCCTAATTTTCAGTACTGCATCACTTGGTCTTTCATCAGGAAATCAGTCAGGAGATTTCCGGAACTCGGAGATTTCCGGTCCCCAGACCGGAGATCTCCGAGCTAATCAAGATTTCCACTAAGTCAAGAACTCAGATGCGCACTGACTCCAATTAGAGTTTAGCTGGAAATGCTCTGGGAGATTTCCGAGCCCCAGTCCGGAGATCTCCGAGTGACAGAAGAATTTCACCAGGTCAAGAACTCAGATGCGCACTGACTCCAATTCGAGTTTAGCCGGAAATGCTCTAGGAGATTTCCGGTGCTCGGAGATTTCCGAGCCCCAGTCCGGAGATCTCCGAGTGACAGAAGAATTTTACCAAGTCAAGAACCCAGATGCGCATTGACTCCAATTCGAGTTTAGCCAGAAATGCTCTAGGAGATTTCCGTCGCTCGGAGATTTCCTAGCCCCAGTCCGGAGATCTCCGAGTGGCAGAAGATTTTCTACCAAGTCAAGAAGACCAATCAGCACTGACCTCGAGCTCAACTCAGCCAGAAATACTGCAGGAGATTTCCGGAGACCGGAGATCTCCGGACCTCAACCCGGAGATCTCCGAGCTGGTAGCTGTACAATGGGCAGAATTTGGGGAGGGGTATAAATACCCCTCCACCTACCTCCAGCAAAATAAGCTTCTCGTTTTCTCTCTCCTCCATTGGTGCTGAAGCTTGTTTCTTCTGGATCTCCCAATCTAACCACTCAAATCTTTTGATACTTGGGGATCTGAGGGAGAAGCCACCGATCTACTACTCCACCGAAGCGTCTTGAGTGTTTTGATCCATTGTGGATTCCTTTGTGGAAGTGACCTGTTGTGGTCATTGTGAGAGCCCCCAATTCAGTTGTGGGTGTGTGCCTCACGAATTTGTACGGGACCTTCTCCGCCCTTAAGGGAGCCCTTAGTGGAAGCGTGGTTTCGCACCTTTGTGGTCGAATTCATAGGAGAATAGGGTGAGGCCTTTGTGGCGTTGAGCAAACCTTTGTGGTAGCTCACACCCCTCCAACGAGACGTACACCTATGTGGTGGAACTCGGGATAAAATCGCCGTCTTCGAGTTCCTACGGTTGTCTTGTTCCACTCTCCTTTACCGCATCTTCAATTCCCATACTCGCTTTGTTTCTTTGTTGTCTATCACTTGTATCACCTAGTTGCACATATAGACAACTTACTTTCCGCTAGCCTAAAACTGAAAAGGACATAAAAATTGGTCACCACCTATTCACCCCCCCCTCTAGGTGGTCAACTGTCGTTCAATTGGTATCAGAGCCAAGTTGTCTCTTAAAAGCTTCACCGCTTGAGACCAACCTTGGACAATGCAAGTTGACCCGAAAGAGGTTACCAAAGCGGACGCCGCGACTTTGGCGCAATGCAAGAGAAAGGTGCCACTATGGCTGATATCAACTCTTTGGAAACAAAGTTTACATCGTCCATACAAACCGAGTTCAAGAAGTTTCATGATATGCTTGAGTCTCTCAAGACATCTTAAGGAAACCTCGCTTGCATTGCCCTCAAAGCCTCCGGTGCTTCCGGGCATTACTCAAGATGTGGACCCCGAATTGATAAAGGGAAAACAATTGCCTTTGGATGGAAAGGGCGATGCTACTAGTTCCTCAAACCATCAAAACACTCCATCTTCCCAAGATGAAGTGCCTAAAGGCTACAACGCCACTCCTCCCCCATCCCAATACCATACCCCCGATCCCATTATTCCTCATCCGCAAGGTTCTCATAGGGGTGATCCCCCATTGCTTAAAGATTATACATTCTCTCAATGGCAATATGTGATGAAGTCTCATGTGTGCAGCTCTTCAATCGAGTTGTGGCGCATCATTCAAGTTGGATACAAGCCGCATGATCCGACAACTTAACAAGAAGAGAAGTGGTGGAGGCTCAAATTGATGTCACCGCTCTCTACATGATCCAAAAAGCGGTTGGGAACAAGGACATGTCTCTCATCCAACACCTCACCACCGCCAAGGATACATGGGATGCTCTATCTGAGTTGTTCGTTGGAAATGATAGCATGAGGAGGAACCTCTATGACTCTTTGAGCAATGAAGTCGAGGGCTTCTTCAAGCTTGATGGTGAAGACCATGAGATGATATATAGAAGATTGGTGACCATAGCCTCAAGCTTTCAAGAAGTTGGTGCCTCTCATATTGATGATGCATGGATCAAGAGGAAGTATGTGAGCTCTATGATGTCATGTGAGCCAACCGACGTCAAGAGTCTTCAAGGAAGACATAACTACCATCTCATGACGTCTAATGAGGTTATGCAAGAGATGGCCGCGTACAAGGTGGCCACGAAGAATGCTCAAGACGCAAGAGCAAGGGCTATTGGAATGCAAAGAGGCACAACCAACCTTGCCTTGAAGGCTACCGTTGAGGAAGACAACGATGATGATCTTGAAATCTTTGCTGCAATGTCCGAGGAAGCACTCAAGATTGTTTACAATGATCATCTCGCTCTTGGGGCTCGCACATTTTGGAACAACCCTTCAAGAGGCAAGATGTGAGTTGAAAAGAATCCATCTCAAGCCGATAGGGTCTCACCCTCCAAGTCAAGGACATGTTACAATTGTCAAGACGAGTTCCATTTCGTCGCCGATTGCCCTTATGAGAAAAGAGAAGAGAGGTGGACGTCTAGTGCTCAAGGACAAAACCAAGATGCCTCCCAAGAAGGGCTATGGAAAGAAGAGGCCTTTTCACAAGAAGCATCCCATCGTGTTGTTGACTCAAGAGGAGTACCCCACCGATGATGAAGAGTCGGAGGAAGAAACGCCAAATGAAGTGGCGGCTCTTGCCACCACATCAACACCTACCGCTCCTTCATCAACGACAAGAACTCCCTCATCAACGACAAGAACTCCTTAAACTACGACAAGCTCTTCATCATCTCTATTCACGTCGCCAAATGAGAACTCCATCACCAAGAGCTCAAGATGTCTTATGGCCAAGGAATCGGAGGTACCTTCATCCTCTTCCTCTCTCATGAATGAAATGAATGAGCTTGATGATGCCTCGAGCCTTCATATCAAGCAAGAGCTTGTGGCCTTCGATTCTTTTATCACTAACTTGCAAGGTGATAGCAAGAAACATGTTGGTGCCCTCATGGCTCGTATTGGTGAGCTAGAGCATCTCAATGAAGAGAAGGGTAAGATAGAAAGAGAAGACGCTATTTATCTATCTTATTTGAAGTCCTCTCTTGAGGAGGTTGAAGAGTCTCATGCACGTCTTGAGGAGCAACTTGAAACTATTGAGGAAACTCATAACTCCTCACATGGTAAGCTCATTAAGGATCGTGATATGTACTTTGCTAAATTCAAGGTGGCTCAACAAGATAAAGCCGAATTTGCGGTTGGGCATGTTAGACTCAATGAGGACATGGAAAAGCTCGTCATAGCTCACAAGGCTTTGGAGAGTGAACATGCTCTTCTAAAAGAGTCTTATGCTCAACTCCAAACTCGGCTAACTAACTTTGACTCTCCTAGCATCTCTACCTCTAATTGTTCGTGTGATAATGCTAATCTTCTGAAGGAGAATGCTAGGTTGAAGAATGAGATTGCTAAGACCTCCGCATCCAAAATCATCCTTCTCAAGGGTAAGCAAGTTGTTGAGACTCCCATCATGGAGCCTCACACTCGACAAGGGAAGGAAGGCCTTGGATATGTGCCTCCCATGAAGATGAATGCCAAGAAGGGTATTCCCAAGAGCGTCAACCCCATCCAAGCCAAGAAGGCCGACTCCGTTCAATCCAAGGACGGTCTTGCGAGTAGGAATGCCTCAAGGGGCAAGCCTACTCGTAAAGATCACGTCGGGGACAACAACCCTAACTATGATTTATATATCGATTATTATGGGAATGTTTGTGCTCGTTACATTGGACCCTACTATGGTTTTATTTCATATGCTATTTGGGTTCCTAAGTCTCTTGTCGCTAACCACAAAGCACCCATTGTGAATCAATGGGTTGCTAAATGCAAGAATTGATCTCTTGTAGGACCTTGCTCCCGGTGGTTCAAAATGGATAATTGATAGTGGATGTACAAGTCATATGACCGGGAGCAAAGAACTCGTCACGGAGTTGAAACCTAATGTAGATCAAGTAACCGTGACGTTTGGTGACTTATCAAGGTCTAAGGTAACCGGGCTTGGCAAAGTGGTAGTTGCCCCCGACATTACTCTTGTCAATGTTATGCTTGTTGAATCTCTTGGCTATAATTTGTTATCGGTTCGTGCCTTAACAAAATTGGGGATCTCTCCCTTCTTTGATAAGGACATTGTGGTCCTCTTATGGAGCAAGTCGCTAAGAGTGGCTTTCGTGGGATACGTGGAGCATGAGCTTTATGTGGTGGACTTCTCCGGAGCCACCACTACTCAAGCCATGTGTCTCTTCGGAAAAGCCGACGTGGGTTGGCTTTGGCATCGCCGACTAGCCCACGTAAACATGCGAACTTTGCAAAGTCTTCACAAGGGTGGCCACATCCTTGGACTAAAAGATCATGTTTTCTTTTCAAGGGATCAAATTTGTAGAGCTTGTGTGGAAGGCAATATGCATGATATTCGCCATCCAACCAAGACCATTATATCTTAATCCCGTATTTTGGAGCTCCTTCATGTTGATCTATTTGGACCAATTCCGTAGATAAGTCTTGGGGGCAAGAAATATTGCCTCGTGATTGTTGACGACTATTCAAGGTATACATGGGTCTATTTCTTCAAGACCAAGGATGAAACTCAACAAGTCTTCATCGACTTCTCAAAGGAGGTTCAACGCCAACATGACCTCCCCATATGGGTTGTTCAAAGTGACAATGGGTCGGAATTCAAGAATTACACTCTTAACGACTTTCTTAGTGAAGAAGGCATTCGTCACCAATATTCCGTTGCATACACTCCTCAACAAAATGGTGTTGCCAAAAGGAAGAACCGGACTCTCATCGACATGGCAAGATCTATGTTGGCGGAGTTCTAGTCTCCCATCAACTTTTGGGCGGAGGCCATTTCCACCGCTTGTCACTTATCAAACCGCCTCTACTTCCGCAAGGGCTTGAAGAAGACTCCATATGAGATCCTTACCGGCAACAAACCCAACATTGGCTACTTCCGAGTGTTTGGATGTAAGTGCTATTATCTCGTCAAGGGTGTCCGGTTGGGTAAGTTCCACTCTAAATCAATTGCGGGGCTATTTGTTGGATATGGTAGCGAGTCCCACACTTATAGAGTCTTTGATAAATCCTCCCGGATTATCATAGAATCTTGTAGTGTGGAATTCAATGAAAATGATGGCTCCCAAGTGGAGCAAGTTGGTGTTTGTGATGTAGGTGGTGAACAACCTTTTGATGCCATTAAGAAGATGGGAGTGGGTTTTCTTCGCCCCATTGAAGTTCATCAAGAAGTTGTTCAAGAAAGCTCAAACTCTTCTATCAAGGAGACATCACCTTCACAAGGGCCACAAGGTGACTCACCCATAGCAAATGATGAATCCCCTTAAGAGCAATCTCAAGATCTTCCTCAACAAGAACAAGCTACCTATTCTCAAAATAAAGCCCATGATGAGCCTCAACAATATCTTCATCAACAAGTAGATGATGCCTCCCCCACCAAGATTATCGAAGATGATTTCACTTCTCCAAGTTCTACTCAAGGGAAAGATCATTCTCCCCCACCACTTGAAGAAGTTTCTCATGATGATCAAGTCCCTCAAGAAGGTCAAGACGAGGATCCAAAGGACCATAATGGTCAAGAGATTGTCCCCACAACAAGGGCGGCAATTGAAACTCGTCGTCAAGCTCGCTTTGAAAAGTCGTTGGAACTAAGAGCTTTATCTCTCGACAAGGTCATCGGTGATATACGAGCAAAGGTCTCTACACGAAGTCAATTGTATCACTTTAGTGAGCATCAAGCACACATTTCTATGGTCGAGCCCAAGAAATTATTCGATGCTCTTGAACATCCTGATTGGCTAGGGTCTATGCATGAAGAACTTAACAATTTCGAGCGCAGAAAAGTATGGCGCCTAGTTGAGAAGCCCAAAGATTGCCGCAACGTTATTGGCACCAAGTGGATCTTCAAGAACAAGCAAGATGCACATGGTATCGTTGTAAGGAACAAGGCGCGATTGGTGGCTCAAGGTTTTTCTCAAGTCGAAGGCATCGATTTTGGAGAAACTTTCGCGCAAGTCGCAAGACTCGAATCGATACGTATTATCATTGCTTATGCATCTTGAAGGGGTTACGGTGCAGAAAATAATAATTTTCTAGCGTATGAAACCCTAACTTAGCCAGGATCTATCTATCTAGTACATGTGATAACGGTGGCGGAACGGGTTACATTACTTCCATGTAGACCGATAGCGGGGATTACGCTCCCGCACAAGCGTTGACGATGAAGTCGTACGTAGCCGACCTCGAGGTCGCAGAGAACTTGCCGCGATGATGTAGACGATGATGCCGATGACCTGCGTCGACGGGCGTCGGGCGGAAGATGGCGAGGCGCCGGCGGCAGGGGGTGCGCCGGCGGCAAGGGGGGAGGCGGCGGGGCGGCTGCAGGGGGCGAGATGACGTCGCCCAGGCTCCTCAAAAGAGTTACCTCCGAGCACTCGCAAACATACGGAACTTAACGACAACCACCGGTCATTCAGATCCAGCTGAAATTGCAGGGGTAGATCTTATCTGGAATCCCGCAGGGCAACGGCGCCCAGCGGTATAGCTTAGGTGGAGAGAGGAGGCAAAACGGGCGGAGAAACATTTCGGCCGTCCTGCTAAAAATTTAATTGTATTTTCCAATGAATTAATACAATTAATATGCCTTGCTATATAAAGGGGGGAGGGGGTGTGCAAACTCTGTAGCTCCCCCATGTGGGACTAAACAAAGGAGAGGGAGGGGGGGTTCGGCCGATCCCTCCATGGGCTGGCCCCCCTCCTTGGTGCGGCTCCCCCTAATGGGCCCCAATTGGCCCATTAGGTGGGATGTCCCTTTTTCCTTTATTTTAATTAATATTAAATTAATATAAAATATAATTAATTCATAATTAATATATTTAAATACTATTTAATATCCTGTGACTCCGAAACATTTTCCGAACCACCCGAACAACTTTCGGACATCTCTGGAACCATTCCAGACCTTCCCGGAACTCCTTCCGGACCACTGGAACTCTTTCCGGATCATTTCTCTCTCTCCAACAAAATCCTATATTATTACAGAACCTATCTCCTGGTGTCGTTAAGACCTTAAGTTTGTTACGCTACGGTTCGAGAACACTCCAGACATGGTCGAGACACTCCGCTCACCAATGACCGTCAGGGATACCTGGATGTATATGACGACCCCTGTGCATTCTACGAATATCGTCGTTGAACCATAAATATGATATTCATTCCCTTTGTTTCTGCGATACTACCTTGTCCGAGATATGATCGTAGACACACCGATGTCTTTGTTGTATCTCGTTACCGACAAATGTTATTAACTCGTCTGTGATATTACATCTCCATGACCTAGTCATAAGCTGCGCAACTATATAGATGTAATCTCACCGAGTGGGCCCAGAGTATCTTTCTATTACAAGAATGAACAAATCCCGCTCTTGATCCTTACGTCTCGATGCTCTTTCGGAATACCCAAGATGGACACCGTTATTGTCATGCTATATAAGACACAACGTTTGATGCTCTCAAAGCACCCCTACGAAGCATCAATAAGTACGGTCTCATGGTCTAAGAAATAAGCTATCATATTCTTATCTATTGCAACTGTCAAACATCGTAATACGATCTTATTGCAATACTTTGCGTATGTCCATCATCTTATTCAACTAATAAGATGACCCCATTGTCAATCGACATCATTGTCCTTGATCGGGAATCTCGATCATCCGTTGCCCAATGGACTAGTTCAAATAGAGGCTCACTAGAGACCTGGTTGTCTATGTATCGCACGTGTATTAATAATTCCGATTAATACAGTTATAGCATAATACACAAACCTATTATAAACTTACGAGATAATGCAATACATACTTCTTATTTATTTGCCTCTAGGGCATATCTCCTTCACATCTCATCATGGTTTCAAATTGCAACAAATGGACGTAAAAAGTGCTTTTCTTAATGGTCCCTTGCAAGAACTTGTGTATGTTAAACAACCCCGGGTTTTGAGAACCCCAACCATCCTCACCACGTATATGTCTTGGACAAAGCTCTCTATGGCCTTAAACAAGCCCCCCGTGCATGGTACGAGCACTTGAGAGAGTTCTTGGTAGACCGTGGATTTGAGGTTGGGGTAATCGATCCCACTCTTTTTACTAAAAAGGTTAATGGTGAACTCTTCATTTCTCAATTATATGTCGATGACATTATCTTCGGTTCTACTAACCGTGTGTTCAATGATGAGTTTTCCAAGCTAATGACCGACAAGTTCGAGATGTCCATGATGGATGAACTCAAGTTTTTTCTCGGTTTTGAGATCAAACAAATGTGGGAAGGGACTTTTATTTGTCAAGCCAAGTACATTCAAGATATGATCAAGAAGTTTAAGTTGCTTGGCCTAAATGGTGTGCCTACTCCTATGCAAACCAAGTGCCACCTCCAACTCAACCCCGACGGTAAAGAGGTAGACCAAAAGGAGTATCGTTCTATGATTGGGTCTCTCCTTTATTTATGTGCGCCTAGGCCCGATATCGTTTTAAGCGTTGGAGTGTGTGCTCGTTATCAAGCCGCACCTAAGGAAAGTCATTTGATGGCCATACAGAGAATCTTCAGATATTTGGTTCATACCCCTTGTTTTGGGTTGTGGTATCCCAAAGATGGCGCCATGTCTCTTTGTGGATACACCGACTCCGATTGGGCGGGCAACATTGATGATAGGAAGTCCACATCCGGGACGTGTCAATTTCTTGGAAGATCTTTGGTGAGTTGGTGCTCGAAGAAACAAAATTGCATCTCATTATACACGGTGGAATCCGAGTACGTCGCCGCCGCAAGTGGGTGTACTCAACTTCTTTGGATGTGGCAAACTTTAAAGGATTATGGTGTCCTCTTGGACAAAGTGCCGCTTTTATGTGATAATGAGAGTGCCATCAAAATTGCATACAATCCGGTGCAACATTTGTCGGCCCAGTGGGAACTGGGGTATCAAGAGCCCATTCCCCCCAGGCCTCGCTCGCGGGCCAGACGGACGAAACGACTAAGGACCAGGCGTCACCGCCTGGCGGGACTCTCGAGAGTCGATCCCCCTCGAGGGCCTGAAGAGGAGGCGAGGGCCTCAAGGGACCCCTCGCCTCAGGGGATCCTCCCCATCAAGGAACTAACCCGCCTGAGGGAAGTCCGACAGGAATCTCCCCTCAGGCCTGAAGGGAAACGTCGTCGCCAAGGAAGCCCGACAGAGCGCACGTGACCTCTGCCACGCTCGTGCAGGGGCGCTCACACCCCCGTCGCTATCCTTGGCGATAAAGCGGTCAACAAAGCTGCTCCGCCTGCTGCACAGCTGTGAGGACCTTCTACTCTGACGATAAAGCAGGTGGACGGCGCAACCCTCAAACGGAGATCGTCATCGCGGGCTCCACCTCAGAGAGTGCCCGCTCTGCGGATAGTACCGCGCGGTCGGCCGCCTGTCGGCCACGGCGCCACCTTTATCAACAATGGACCGAGTCCATGGAAGAATGGAGCACGGTGGACTCGTGCTCCGCCCTGCCACTGGCAAGTGGGAGCCACCTTGAAGGCCAAGCCGAAGGAGGAGGTCCGAGGCGCCTATAAAAGAGATAAGACATCCATCGTAGCAAGGGTCGGCCCTTTGCGTGCAAAACTCTCTTGTAAACCCTAGCAACTCTGGTTAGGTTAGCCTCTGTCCGGAGGAGGAAGAAGATCATCGCTTCCCTCCCCAGGCAAGAACTGCCTCGAGGGGGCTTCCGGCAAGCTCAATTGTAATTTAACCTCCCACATCTAATACATACATGAAGGAGTAGCGGTCTTACCTCCTCACGAGGGCCGTGAACCTGGGTAAAGGACGGTGTCTTCCTTGGTCAGGTGTGCGTCTCCCTCGGGTCCGGCGAGCAACGTCGCGGAGCCACTTGAGGGTTTAGACCTCCACGTTCAATCCCTTTCCGAACTACATTTCAGGAAGTGACTACCCCCAATTCCTGGGAGTCATAACCCGACAACATTCAAGGACCACGCACATTGAGATTCGCCATCATTTCATCCGCGATCACGTGGCACGAGGAGATATTGATCTATCATATGTTGGTTCAAGTGATCAATTGGCAGATATCTTCACGAAGCCCCTTAATGAAGCCTATTTTTGCTACTTGAGGAATGAGCTCAATATCATAGATTCTCGGGCCTTGGCTTGAAATCCTTGCACACTCTCCAACGTTTAAGGCTTTATTAGAACTAGAGGTACGCATGAACTTAGGGGGAGTGTTTTCCTAATACATTGGACTCTTCCTCCCCCTATTATGCATATAGTGATGTATCATTGCTAAAACTTCAAATTAAATCTAATTTGTCTGCTTCAATGTTGAGATGTAGTTATGGACCCAAGATATATATTCGCGGTGCCATGCTACAACTCATACACGGTGGCTTCGGCCACCAACACTCTTCTTGAAGTTTTTGGATATTATTTGGTTTTATTTTTTATCTTCATTTGCATTGTCTTTGGTTCTTTTGGGAAAAACACACTCTTGTTGGTCTTCTCTTTTGATTTATGTTTCTTGCAACTTGAGTGTATCCTTTTTATTCAGTGTGAGTATCTATCCTAAGCCTTTCACTATCTTTAAACATGATTTTCCCCACTCATGTCCTCTTATTGATTTCTTCTTCCTGGAGTTTTTGGAGTTGAACGGAACCGAGCCTTACTCGGAAATCTCCGGTCTACCAGATAATTTCGAGACTAAGTATGTTCAAAAATCAGCACTGATCTGTGATGATTATTGACTGGAAATAGTCCCGGAAATTTCCGGTGTCCGGAAATTTCCGGCTGAGACTCGGAAATCTCCGGCCCCTGCGATTTTTCAGCACCTAAGTCCTTTTTCAAATTCGGCACTGCACCCTGTCGAAGGTGAATCGGAATTAGAGCCGGAAATCTCCGGTCCGAAGTCCGGATATCTCCGAACGTGCAAAAATTTCCAGGGCTAAGTCCAAATCAGATTCGGCACTGACCTCGGGCAAATCTGATTCCGAAATAGCCCCGGAAATTTCCGGCACCCGGAGATCTCCGAGCCTCGTTCCAGAAATCTCCGGTTCAAATTGTCCTGGCTATATAAGGGCACGGGTGGACTGGCCGGTTCGGCCAGTTCATCCCCCGTGCCCTAATCCTCTCTCTCTCCTCCGAAATTCTCCTCTTTCTTGTGATTCTTGCTGCGGGTGGTTCTTCCAAGGGATTCTCGCGTGCTTCTCGGATCTGCTTCTCCTCGTCGAGGGCTTCGTTTCCATCCGCACGCTTTTCGCAATGTCTTCCGGTAACTCCTCGTATTTCAAATCTAGGACGAAACTTGTTTTCGTTTAACCTAGCCGATTTAGGAGGTTGTTGATTGTTTCCTCTGGTAGAATTACTTCCCTAGGCATGCTCTACCTTCCACGTGCACAGATTTGTTTTTCATTCATAGATTTTGTTCAAATCTGTCAAAATTCGTGTAGACCGGATATCTCTGAGTCAGACCCGGAAATCTCCGGACCCCGGAGATCTCCAAGTCAGACCCGGAAATCTCCAGCCTACTCAGAATAAAATCAGCTAAGGACAGAATATTTGATTGCTTAAACTTCTCTAGTACGTTCTATTTTCCTTCTCAGACAAGAGTGCTTACCCCATATGCTTTCTATCCTCTCTATGTTGTGTGTTTGCAGGTTCCAACCCTCGTGGCCGTGTCAAGAAAATAGCTCAACGAGGGAGGGCCAAACCAGTTCATTCTAGCACACCCGCTGAGTCTGCAGCTCTGCTCAAGAGAGCCACAGGGTCAAGCAAGAAGAAGAGGCCCGAGCTCCGCCTTGAGGATTTCAACAAAGGCAGTTTTCCCAAGTGCCGAAGTGAGCTATCTTACAACATGGAATCTGATGATCCCAAGTTTTTCTGCACCGAGATGGCATGGCTCTATAGGGAAGTTTATCAGAAGTTCTCCATTGATAAGCCTATTTGCCCCATGAAGTGGATTGACTTCGACAAGTTAATGAAGAAGGCTGATTATTGGGGGGGGGGGGGGGGGCAGTCCAGGTCTACCGCGTTCTGGGTTTGGAGCATTTGATGAGCACCGAGTGCAGCTACAGTGTATCTCTCATCCATCAGTTTTATGCTACTGTGGTGTTTGACTCTTCTGAGGATATTGCGATGACTTGGATGTCTGGAAGGCAGCGCTTGACCTCCTCTTTCGGTGAGTTTGCTTGGATTCTTGGCTGTCCTTTCAGTGGTCTCTCTATTCCAGCTGGTGCTCGCATGCACGTCCATGGCGTGTCCTACAACAAGCATGTCATGACTGATCTATAGCATCCTGGAGGTAAAATTGGCTCTCAGTATGGACTCCTACCTACTTATGATATCTTGCTTCGCATGTTGGACCATTGCTCCCATTGCCGGCAATGCGGACAATATTGCCGGGGCTCTAGTTAACTTGATGGCCAAGGCTCATGCCGCCTATTTTGGGGAGTATGAGGTTGAGCAGGATGCCAACAAGGTGGATGTCATGGACTTCATTTTCCAGGAGATGAACCTAGCAGTTTTTGAGAGGAAAGTTCCTCCATATGCTTCCTATATGATGTTGCTCATCAAGAGGCTCTACAAGCTCTCCGAGCAAGATGGTGATGACTTTGATGCAGCTCTTGGTTGTCAGCCCCACAAGGCAGCCTTGCTAATCCAAAAATCTGCTCATGTTGTTCAACAACAAGCCTCCATGCAAGATATCAATGAGGATGATATTTTTGGTGGTCCATCTCGGGTTCCTACCAATCGCTTTTGCTCATATTCCTCGTTGTGGGATTTTCCTCCATAGTATGTACTACTTGCTTAGTGTGACCTTCATACTCACCCTTGCTTAATTACTATTTTTGCAGAGTTAGGTGGTAAGAACCTTGAGAAAAGCGACGCGTAGTAGGCGTAGCTATGCGTCGGGAGGGGAATAAATAAAATGGTTAGAAGTTTATTTCCAGCAAGAACAAGAACTTTGTACCACCGAATAATAAATAAAGTTATCTTTGAGTAGTATTTTACTATGTAATGTTTTAGGCCTCACAAAAACTTCGGTTTATAAACGTGTGGCGGCTGTTACGTTGGACCCAGTCTAGGGGCATGACAACTTTCCTAAAAACATTCTTGAACTTCTATGTTTATGTGTGTGTACCGGCGAGGGTTATTTTCACGATTAGTGTTCAGTAAATCCACGACAACTTTCTCATAAATTATCCATTTTAGGTGTATTACCACTCAAAATGTTCAGCTGGAGAATACACATATATTAAATTTACCAGGAAATCCGGTAACGAAAATCTCAAAAAAATGATTTTTAAGTGGGTTTATTTTGCAGTCAAAGTTCGGTCAAACCTTATTCATACTACACATGTACTATTCGAAAGTGAGTCCTGTACTTCCCGGGTTATTTATGTGTACTTCTAAACTTTATATTTACCGTTTCATTAAACTTTCCGATGAGATATGAAATTCACAAACAAAATACTTGTACTTTCCTAGAAACATACATGAACTTCTTTGTTGAACTGCTTGTACTGTCGATTGTTTCAACCATGTACTGCCTTGTACTGTCGTCAACGCAAAGGTAATAAAAAGAAGTACGATTTATTGTTAAAACAACAAGAAGTACGATTTATTGTTATTTTAATATAATATTATGTCTTGTACATGTACTTCATGTGCTTAAAGTTTGTACCGTCTACGTTGGCTATACTGCCCTTTGTTTTGGGATTCTAATCTGTGATTATTTTTATGTGACTCCAGTTGGTTTTGTGCATTGCGCATATGTGAAGGTAACTAATTTAAATGTTTATTTTTTCACCAATTAATGGGAGAAATGTCTAATCCATGATGCGTTAGCGATGGCGTTAGGGTTGGAAGATTTCATCGCCATCAACGCGGTAATGTGTATTTATTGTGACTTATGGTTGGGGTGGGGGTCAAGTAATCCCAACTTATATATCTTTACAGAGGAGAAATAAATCTAATTATTTTGTTGAATTGGGTTTATCAAGGCTAAGACGCCGTCACGTCAACGACGAATCAACCGAGCCTATTAAATTGTTTTAGCATGTCGACATTCATTATTTATTTTAAATATATTTAAGAACTAGTAGTATTGTCAAACAAATTTCAGAGTTACCATGTATCAATGTCTTTAGAGTTACCATGTATCAATGTCTTTACTGTTTTTGTATCCTACCTGTACTTCTATGCCGGTTTGAGAGTTGTACTGCCACATATGCTTTCCTTGTACTTCTTGTGTTTTAACCTTGTACTACCTTGTATTTTTATTTAATGATATCATTTGCATTGCGTGCTTTGTTTGCTATGCGTTATGTGAACTTATACCCCGTTATGCATTTCTTGCAAGTGAAATTTCAAAAGTTTTTACCTTTTTTACATCATAATTCGTGTGTACTACCGACGTAATTGTTACTTAAATAGCGATACTTTCTCAAACGGTATCGGTTTTAGATCTATTACAACCCAAATTCTCGGACTATAAAGACGAATATATTAAAGTTCACCGGTAAAGAAAATACATAAAGTATAATTGAAAGTATTATTCGCTAAAACAATCTCGTATCACTTTTGTACTTCTCGAAAGTGCAGCTTGTATTTCTCATATAATTTATATGTACTTCCCAACTTTGAGATTTACCAACAAGGTTCGTTCATCTTTAAGAAGGAAACAACAAAGTCCAATGGCTCTCCCACCCCCCAGGCGACTCTGAAGGCGATTTCCGGTGATCTCTACAATGGATCCCCGGGACGCAGCACCGTCTCTGGATTTCTCCCATGGACAATCGTTTACCAACAAGGTTCGTTCATCTTTCTCAACCCCGGTTCACCGATCGTCGCCGGAGGATGGCTTTGAACTTGTGGTCTCCTTTGGTCAGGCTAATTTTCGCCTTGAGATTGACTATGTCGATCTGGCACTCAAATCTTGCATTGGAGATTCAGACTCAGTTTTTCATGTGATCCCAATCAGAGATCGGATTTTTAAGTTCTCAGTTTTCTCTAAGGCAGTGGGGCTTCTGATCTGTCAATTGCGGTCCTTTGCACGTGCTTCGTTTAAATGTTTCTTTCATCTTTGGAGCGATGGAGGACCAAATTGGTCGAGAGAACACAATTCTTGGCTCTACGAGCGTTCACAGGAATGGCAGATAGTAGCTCGCCGGAATGCCCCAGTCACCGGCGCCAATGCTACTTCTCTTGCCGCCGGCCGACGTACTACATGCCATGCATATCTTGATCCGGGGGCCTCGGATCCCGTGCGGATTTCCCGTCCCCCTCCTCGTTTGAATTCTCTGTCTCCGCCTGTTTCGATTTTGGATCTGCCCGCTAACCATGTTCAGCCTACAAAGGCTCCTGCGGTGGAGACTCAACCGTGTTCTCGATGCTTGGCCCATGGGCATGCTAGATGGGTCTGTACATCTAAGGTTCGTTGCAAGGGATGCTACAGATATGGACACATCAAATCTCAATGCATATCTTTTAAGAGAAACAAAACCCTGGTATTTCGTATTAAAAGGAAACCACCTGAAGTTATTCCCCAAGGGACCCCTGTCATTCCGCCTCCTACATCGAGCTTGTCGTCGCCACCACCGCCGCCTTCCGCCCCTGCCATCTTTGAACTCGACCACCATCACCTACCGTACGCCATGGCCAACTATCCCTGCGACCCCCACCCCCACCTCCCTCCTGGCTGTGACATTGTTCCTCATTGCATCCATCGTCGTCGTCGGGGTCACCATGTTTTCAGCGGAGCTCCTCTGCTCCGCTGCGAGGATTGGGCGATCGTCATCCTCGAACCGCAACCTAACCCTGAAGAGTTCGCTAGTTATGCGACTCTGATCAAGCACTTCCTCATCCAAAGAGGGTATCAGGTCAGGCAGATTTCACGGTCCGCGATGGGAGCTGCTCTGGTACAGTTTTCTGATGTTTGTTCTAGAGATTTGGCAGTAGATCGTAGTCCTTTCTTTGTTGGAGATAGTGTTCTGCGCATTGTGCCGGCAAACCGTGGTCTGAATTTTAGAGATTGTTCTTTCTCGCATGATGTATGGATTATGATGGTCAATTATCCTTTAGAGGCTTGGCATGTGGAGAAAATTAGGGAGTCTGTCTCTGAGTTTGGAAAATTTCTGGTTTGGAATAAGGATTCATCTAACAGAGCATGCATTATTGTTAAAATAAGAGTATCTTCTATGTTGGACATCCCCATTAGCCATGTTCTCTGCGAGAACACTGACAGTGAGGGACATGGGCACTCCTGGACTGCTGTGATTTATGTTCTTCAGGCTACCTTACTTGGAGGGATGGGTGGGGATGAAGATGAACTCCCTCCAGACGGTGGTAACCCCCACCCAATCCCACAGCTGCCATTTGGAGGTATTTGACATGATGATGAGGAGATGGTGGCGCCAGCTGAACCAAATATTGCGCCGCAACATGATGTTGCACCTGGTAATAACAATGCTGCACCTGCAGCTGATGAGGACATCCCCATGATACAGACTCCCCCTCAAGAGGCTGCAGTTGAGGAGAATATCAACTTTGCTCCACAGCCAGCTGTAGATGCTTTGGATACATTTTTGGCTATGAAAAATATGTTTGCTACTTGTATCCATGGAGCAAACCATGCTTTGGATGCTATTGGCAATGCACCTGTGAAAGGGGTTAAGGTACAAGTCCTGGATGTACCTGATGAGTTGGGTTTTATGAAGAAGTGTCTGATGACCATTGTTACAGAGATGCCTGAGAACATACCTGCTAGTAAATGTATTATTACTGAATTGGTAGAAGAAGAAGCCTATATCTCTGACTGGGATACCTGTGAACCTAATGCTACCAACAACTCTGAAGATACTATTAGTGATGTGCCAATGGACACTCATGTTACACCATCTGGATCGACTGCCAACCTACCTAGCTCCAGCATCAGTGTGTCTGTTGCTACCCCAGCTCACAAAAGAATTAGGGAGGTTCCTGCTGAAGAGGCGGATGTCAGACGCAACAACAGGATTGCTATCCTCAAGGCAGGATTCAGAAATAAAGAAGCAGCCAAAGAAGCGGCTAGCAAGGCACAAAAGAAGAACAAAGTTGTGGGCAAGACTGTCAAGAAGAACCTGAAGAATGCTTTTGCTGCAGAGATTATTGATATCAATGCTCCCCCACCACCAGAACTACCCTTGAGCACGATTCAAGCCATTGGCACTGGACAATGCCAGATCCCTCCTATGGAGTTATCTGAGGAGAAGCTGAATGCACTCAGTGGTTAATGATTAGCCCTTATAACATCTCCTGTTTAGACTGGCATGTTGTCAGTCTAATTATCGTGTGTCATGATACCTTTATATCTCCTGTTTACGTACTCTGGTTATTCTCAATGGACCTATGCTTTCCTTTTGTGAATTTGGTTCTTATGTATCCTTACTGGATTTATGTGAGACACTTGGCTTATCTGTGTGATGCTAATGTTCTGATTTTACTGGTAATTATGTTACCAGTGTATTGTTATCCCCCCTCATGTGTTGATAATGAGTAATTGGAATATTATGGATTGGAGTGTGAGGGGCATCAACTCACAGAACAGATGGGATGATATTAGGCAAAGGGCTGAAGAAAGTAATTGCAATATTATTTGTTTGCAAGAAACAAAAAAGGAAGTATTTGATCTGGCTTACATTAAGAATTTTTGTCCAAGAAGATTTAACAAATATGCATACACACCTGCTCAAGGTAATTCTGGTGGTATAATTACCATTTGGAATGGTAACTTATTTGAAGGCGCACTGATCAGCCAAAGCAATCATCATATTACTGTTGAATTTTTTTGCAAAACATCTGGTACAAAATGGTTTCTCACAAATATTTATGGGCCAGCACATGAAGAAAATAGGGATGAATTTCTGGACTGGTTGGCTAATCTGGATTCATCTAATATGCATCTTTGGATGATGCTTGGGGATTTTAATCTAATTCGAGAGCCAGATAACAGAAACAGGCCTGGTGGTAACCCAACAAATATGATGCTCTTCAACTCAGTTATCCAGATACATGATCTTGAAGAGATACCACTTAAAGGCGAGCTTACACTTGGAGCAATATGCAGTCACCACCACTGCTTCAGAAATTGGACTGGGTTTTTACTTCGGCAGATTGGACAACTGAATTTCCCAATACCATGTCTTACCCACTGTCCAAATTCGGATCTGATCATACTCCAATTCATGTGCAAATTGGTACAGATATTCCTAAATCAAGCATCTTTAGGTTCGAAAACTTTTGGCTGGAATTTGAGGGCTTCCAGGAAGTGACTAATAAATACTGGAATATTGCTGGATATAAACATGATGCAGCTCTGCAACTTAATGCAAATTTCAAAGAATTGAGACATGGACTCAAGAAGTGGAGCAAAAACCTCTCTCAATTAAATAAGATTATTGACGGCTGCCATTTTACTCTAGCCCTGCTGGATGGTTTGGAAGACCAAAGAAACCTCTCTGTAATGGAGAACAACTTCAGGAATATTTTGAAGGACCACACCAGAAAATTGATGGAAGCTAAAAGAATATATTAGAAAAATAGGGCGAAAATCAGATGGGCCAAGCTGGGAGATGAGAATACTAAATTCTTTCATATCATAGCTACTCGGAGCTACAGAAAAAATATCATTTCTTCCATTAAAGCTGATGATGGGTCTCTGGTCTTTAATCATGATCACAAAGCAAATATTATATGGATTTCATATAAGAGTAGGCTGGGCACTTCCACTAATTCTATGATGGAATTCCAGCTGGAAAATCTGGTGCAATCACATGATTTATTACATCTTGATGCACCCTTCACCTCGGAGGAAATTGAAAAGGTGGTGAAGGAAATGCCAACTGACAAAGCGCCAGGGCCAGATGGATTTAATGGATTATTCCTGAAAAAGTGTTGGCCTCTAGTTAAAAAGGATTTCTACAAGCTGGTGAATGATTTCTATGAGGGAAATTTAAATTTGAGCGCTATTACTTTAATTCCTAAAGTTACAGATCCGGAAAATATGAATGACTATAGACCTATCTCTCTGGTTAGTCTTCCGATGAAATTCCTTACTAAACTTTTGGCCAATAGAATGCAGCAAATTATCATACCTACTCTTCATGCTAATCAGTACGGATTCATTAAAGGAAAAATATCCAAGATTGTTTAGGCTGGGCCTTTGAATATCTTCATATCTGTCACACCTCAAAGAAGCCTATCATCTTATTGAAAATTGATTTTGAGAAGGCTTTTGACAAAGTTGAATATAGTGCCATCATTGCTATGCTTAGAGAAAAAGGCTATGGGCCTAAATGGATTTCTATGGTCAACAATATCCTCAACACGGCCTCAACTTCTGTCCTTCTTAATGGCTCTCCGGAAAAAAAAATCATTTGTAAGAGAGGAGTGCGACAAGGCGACCCACTTTCACCTATTTTATTTGTTAACACTGCTGATCTTCTTCAGAGTGTTATCAATGAAGCTTGGCAAAATGGTTATATTAGCCTACCTGTTCCAAATGATTTTGGCCAAAAGTATCCTGTGGCACAATATGCTGATGATACTATACTAATCATGCCTGCTGATGCTACCCAATTGCTTTTCCTAAAGGAGATTTTAGAGCTCTTCATCACATCAACCGGTCTACAAGTAAATTATAACAAGACAACATTGGTTCCAATTAATATTGATTCTGAGGAAGCTAATAATCTAGCTAATTTATTTGGTTGTAAGGTCGAAAGTCTCCCCTTCATTTACCTCGGACTTCCTATTGGCACTACAAGACCTTCGGTTGCTGATCTTATGCCCATGGTTTCAAGAATGGATAGAAAGCTATCTGGTATCAACTCTTTAATGACTCTGCTCAATTCTCTGATTCAGTCAATGCCAATGTTTGCAATGTGCTCGCTGAAAATTCACATGACTATCTTTATACACTTTGAGAAAAGTGGGAGACAATTTCTATGGGCTGGAAAAGATATTGATAAACATGGAAAATGCCTGGCAAGCTGGGAGGTGGTTTGCAGACCTAGAGATCAAGGGGGATTAGGTGTTCTAAACTTAAGGACCCAGAATAAAGCTCTTCTCATGAAGAATATTCATAAGTTTTACAACAACATGGATATCCCATGGGTTCAACTAGTCAGGCGGGCCCACTACTGCAACAACAAGATACCACATGCTAACAAAGCAAAAGGCTCTTTCTGGTGGAGGGATTGCTTATGTCTAGTTGAGGCTTACAGGAAACAACTAGTTGCAAACCAAACAATGGCACCTCCATTCTTATGTGGACTGATAAATGGAGTGACACAGTCAAGGAGGACTTATTTCCACAACTATTCTCATTTACAAAAAAGGAAAAAATCTCATTAAGTGATGCTTGGAGTGCATGTAACTCAAACATATATGATTTCTTTCACCTTCCTCTGACTGCTATTGCACATGATCAACTCCTGCAACTCAAAGATGAAATTCTGGCTTTTACTCCCAATGAAGATCATGACTCATGGAGAATAACAGTTTCAGATTCCAAGTACTCCACAAGAAAAGTTTACAGATCCCTTTTGGGACAGTATGAAACCCCTCAACCAATACTGGATATTTGGAAAACATGCAGTTTGTCGAGACATAAATTTTTCATGTGGCTTCTTTTGAAATGTCGAATCAATACTAAGGATATTATGAAGAAAAAGCATTTCTATGTGGAATTTTCAGATTGTGTACTTTGTGACAACTGTCCGGAAGAGACAGTACTACATCTTTTCTTCGAATGCAGCTTCAGCCAAAGCTTCTGGTGGGCACTAGGACTGGAATGAAACACAGATCTTGATTTGATGACAATGATCCAAGATGCCAGAACTAGATACTCATTATCCTTCCTGATGGAAATCATGATCACTGGGTGTTGGAGTCTATGGGAACAAAGAAATGATGCTATCTTCAAAGATATTGACCCTGGTGTCAACAGATGTATTGCTAAATTTAGAAACTTTATTTCTTTATCCATGCATAGAGCAAAGCCTAGTCTAAAAGAGGGCATGCAGTCATGGCTTGATACTCTATGAACTTTTTTTTGATACAATGTTCCATGTAATTATCCCCCCCCCCCCCCCTTTATATAAATGTAAAATGGAGCAGTAGGGGTTTTCCCCTACTGTAGTTGTATCAATTTTTTTTTTTTTGAGATTTAACGTTGTAAACTTCTAGATAGAATTCTATTTCAACTTTCAGGTGTGATCTACACTTCACAACCAAAAAAAATGAAAATACGAATAAAAATTATGTGTAACAAAATAACAACTATTATTCACTTAAACTTGTTCACACCAAACTTGTAAGTCCCCGAAAGTAAGTTTTGTACTTCCCGGATTCTTTATGTGTACTTTTAAGCGGGATAAATATTGTTTCATTTGGGATGTGAAAACATAATATGGTTTCAAATCAAGTGATTGACCACACATCATTTTTACCCACATCACCGTGAAGCACCTATCAAATTTGTACTACTCAAAGAAAAACAATGCACTTCCATGTTTCAAAATTTTGCACTTCCATATAAATTCTTTATACTAGTCAAAAGAGAAAACACAAGCAATGTAGTAAATATATTGGTTATATGAAAAAGGGGCACCTTGTTCAAAGAAGAACTTCAACGTTTAAAGCACAAAATCATCGGTCGTTGCCTCCGGCCCGGCTATGATGGATCGATGAAAAAGCAATGTCAACTCATGAACACAGCATGATGTTATGCACTGCCCTCTACATATACTTGTACTGCGTTTATTGAATCTGTGTACTGCCAGGATAAGTCATGACCAAAAATCAACCACAAAGAAGCTGGTAAAGGATGTGTGCATCATCTTATATCGAGCAGTCAACTGAATATTTTCTGAACCTGCCCTTTTTTGCACTGAAATCTAGATCAATTAAACTGAATATTTTCTGAGCCTGCCCTTTTTTGCACTGAACTCCGGAGCAATCATGCTGCTGCTAGTCGAATGAAAACAAAAACACATATGTAGATCCAAATGGCCCTATCAGGATTGACAAGAGGCAGAAAAGCATGAACATGCTGCCAAATATAAATATGAAGTATCCAGTTGATGAAGCACCACAATTTACCTACTGTAGGAGCTGCAGGAATTAGGGGAAGACGGACCATGACCTATCAGGAAAGAGATAGAGGCGAAAGAAAAACATAACATTGGTTAAGGACGAGATGGTACCAAACCTGTAGATAATAATCCAAGGAGCAAACTTCACCTGGAGCTTGGGATGACAACGACAAGAAGTGCAGGGTAGCCAAGGCGATGCTGAACTAGATAAAACAGAAAATAAAGACATAAACATAGGAGAGAGCATGCTGCCCCTTGCAGCCTTGGTCCTTATCTAGATTGTACTTCTATACAAATACACTTGTACTTCTTTATAGTTAAAATTGTACTGAGTTTAATCTGTACTTTCATTATAGCATATATATCAAACATAAATTACAACACCTCCTGCTAGTAAACAAGTGCAGTGTCGTGCTGTTTTTTTAACCGGAACAGTCGTTGAGTTCTAAGAGAGAAAAGGAGAGAGCAAGCCGACCACCGTCGAGATGATTTAAATAGCAACCATAACGACAACACAGTTGTGATGCTACCTAATACCTACAAAAATGTGTAGAACTGTGACTGAAAACCCAACAATCAAAAAATTAGGGGGCCTAATTTATGAGCCAACTCGCAGGTACCACGTGCAAAAATAAACCATGAAATATGAATCAACAGAAACCAACTAAAATCAAGTACAAACATTAGTTTTGACCAGCCAAACAAGATTCAGAATGCAAGAAAGCAAATGAACATGTACAACAAGAATAACTATCAACGCAGATGCATCAGTAGCAAACCAATGTTTGAATAGTCCCCACTACAAACAAGAAAAGATCAAGACGAAACGATTCCATAATAGGAAGGCTTCGGTTTCCAATTGCCAATCAATTGTACTCCCAGATTACAAAAAATATACAATATACTTGCTTGTGCGACTCGTACATGGAGCAATAAGGGAACAGAAAAGGGTGTGAGGACTTCCAGACTGCTTATTGTGTATCCAGGGGCGCCTCTGCTCGCGTTCCTTCAAAAAATACGACAGTGCACAACGACAGTAAGAAGTACATACATGGCCGCTGGTGGTATCTTCTTGCTCTAGCCGTGACTAGGAATCCTTTGTGGTGATGTCGACGGGAATGGCAGGAGGAGGAACCCGGCCCGGAGCGACGGCCCAAACTGGGACCAGAATTCACGAATGCAGCCAGGCAGAGGCACGGGTCGTTGCTACGTACTGCTTGTTCGGGCGTCTTGTACTTCTCTTCCTTTCATCAATTTGTCTGAATTGCTGCACATAAACACAGAATTCAGAGAGAGCCGCAGATGATTATTGCAAGCACAAACACGTGGTTCCTGCCGGCGGCGACAGAGGCTACCGGAGATGCGGGGGTACTGCCGGCGTTGTAGACTCTAGGGGTCGCACTAGCACAAGCGTTGGAGGAGCAGGGAATCGCCGGGGCTAGCGAGCAGGGCCGTGCAGGCGTCAGGATAGCAGGGAATCGCCGGGGCTAGCAGCAGGGCTGTGGCATCGTCGGGTGAGCAGGGGGCTCGTCGGCAGTAGTAGATCAGGGGCGCCCGACGTCTGGGTACCCCAGGGGTCGCCGGAGGTGGGGAGAAAGGGCACGCCGGCGTAGCGGTAGCCGTGGGGGTGGGTTGGTGTTGGAGAAAGGAGGGCCGGCGCATCGGCGGCTCGTGGCGGCACTGGAGGTTGGGATGGGCGAAAATAGGTCGCGTTGAAGGGAAACTCACGGCCGTCGCTCGAGCGCTCGCGCCGAAGGCGAAGAAGGTGGGGGAGGATTTGGGGTTGCCGTTGATGGGGAACCCACGGCCGTCGCTCGAGCGCTCGCGCTCTCGCGCCGGAGGCGAAGAAGGTGGGGGAGGATTTGGGTTTTTTGAATGAGAGAATAGCCACAATGCCACTAGTCAAAACCGAAAGTTCCAAAATAGCATTGGAAAAACCAAACTTGCCAAAATACCACTACAGTTTCGGTTTTTATGCCAAAATAGCACTATCACCTAACCGAGCCTAACACCCATACAGAAAGACTTATATGCCCTTAGCTTCTCACACCACAAGTAAGCCTGTGCACGATTTGGTCTCATTCGGCTCAAAATATCACTATCAACCAAACTTGCCAAGTAGGCCTGCAACCGGATAAACCGTCCACACCGTGTGAAGCGGATAATATTCGGCTCACAGGCCGCAGCGGCGGCAACGTCGCAGTACA
The DNA here is from genome assembly GCA_026929855.1 of Poa annua. Taxonomy (NCBI): domain Eukaryota; kingdom Viridiplantae; phylum Streptophyta; class Magnoliopsida; order Poales; family Poaceae; genus Poa; species Poa annua. Next base: position 24,931,262 of record CM049428.1, on the reverse strand, counting down.
GGTGGAAGGCGCCGGCAAAAAAATGAGAATACAGAGCACATGCTGATTGCCAGATTGCCATTGCTGTCAACGCACGGAGCTTGGCAAGCTTCGCCTCGACGACGTCCTCTTCCTTTGCCGGAGTGTAGCGGTGTAGCACGTCGTGGAGGTGGAACAGCTGCTGGAGCTGGCCCTATAGCGCGGTGGGGCTGCTACTGTCCACCTCGCCGTCCAACGTGCAGGCGCCGGTGGCGCACCGGACGCAGTCGAAGAATGTTTTGCGCCAGCAGGCGGCATATTGAGCAAGCCGACCTGTGGGAATGTTCTCCGATGGGATGGAGCCGGGAGGACGAGGCCGGCGAGGCTCTCTGTCGAAGCTATTGTCGCGGGTTAAGGACTTCAGGCTCATCATCCAGCTGCCTGTCGAGGACGCCACCATTCCGGCCAGCCGACAACAGTCAAGGTCAAGGATGCAATGGCCAGTGGAGAGAAGTAGAAGCCAGCCAGCAGAGGGAGGGCGGCGCCTCTCCGCGCAGAGGCGTCAGAGACCTTGGGCAGGGAACGGCGGAGGGCGCATCTCCGGAGGTCACCGTGCAGGTCTCCTCGTCCAGGCCCGCGTGAGGCGTGGGACATGGAAAGAGGTGAGGGAGCGACGGAGTATGACGTTGGAGGATTCAGAGGGAGGTGCGGGATCGCCGACGCCGTGATGAGTCAGGGCGCGCGCCGCCATTATCGCTAAGGAGAAAGGGTAACAAGGCAGTGGAGATGGTTTGATCTGCTCTCAGACAAATATATTTGCTAGGTCAAGATGAGGGCAACTTTGGCATTCTAAAAACATCTGACATACACCTCACAGTTGACTAACCTGAAAAGCTTTGACAACTCACGGTAGTGCTATTTTGGCATCAAAAACCAAAACTGTAGTGGTATTTTGGCAAGTTTGGTTTTTCCAATGCTATTTTGGAACTTTCGGTTTTGACTAGTGGTATTGTGGCTATTCTCTCTTTTTGAATCGCTCCCCTATAGGAACGCTGTGTAGATTCCTAGTCTACAACCGGTTGTACAATATACTTATCCATAATGTTTAACTAATTGTGACCATTCGAATAACTTTTCGTCATATATGGCTCTTTTCCTAAACATCATGGGCTTAGGCGTTCTAAACTGCAGAAATCTTAGAAAGTGCCATACACTTTGACGTATCATAGTCCCAAAAAACATAAAAAAAATCCAAGAAAACGCCATATTAAATGTCCAAACGACTTAGAGATTTTGGGTTTTTCAAGCTTAGGATAAGCCAAAGTGCATGCTGTTTTCTGACATTTACAGATCCTCAATGATTTTTAGAATGCCGCACATGGTGTTTTTTTGAAAAGACCATATGTGTCTAGAAGTTATTATTTAAATGGTCACAATTAGCTGAAGGTTAACTTAAGCACCATTTAATAATAAAGATACTACACATTTTCTAGAGCTTTCACACTTGTAAGTCGGGGCCTAACATTCAACCGCGCACACATGGGCCTGGCGGACTTATCCATGCAACTCGCACTAGTAGTCTAGTAGTAAAGTTGTTATTATTCTAAAAAAAAAAGTAGTAAAGTTATAATAGGTGGTAACCTAGCAGTGACGGGTAACAATAATGCCACTCCAATGTTACTTTTAAAAACACCGAGCAATCAAAATCAGTTTGACACAGAAGTGGAGACTAGATGCAAAAAAAAAAGATTCATCGAGTACGATGTAGGTGCAGACGGTGGTGGGAGGCGTGGGCGTCACGACAGTGTACCCGGTGGCGGGAGGCGCCGGCGATGTGACGTCGTACCCGGCGTGCGGGCTCGAATAAGGCCACACAACCGTAGACCTTCGGGCTACGGGAGGCTGAGCCCCATGGTGACGATCGAGCGGACAATATGAGGATGATATGTGCGGGGACGATCAGTTGTGGCGAGGTTGGAGGGAAAGAGGGGGAGGCTGGAATGTCCCTCCCGCCAAGATCAAGCAGATTATGAGCATAAACCTAAAATTTATCTGCGCGGACCACATATGTGAGGGTTTTGATGTCTGTTTTGAGGTATCCTGCAAAAAAGGTCGGGGTCGGCTATTTTTGAAGGATATATCCGGTATAATTTTTTGTGGCCAAAACCGCAAACTCATGCTTACTTTACAATTTTGGGACTTTTAGAGATCTGCTAGAGATACTCTAAAGATGTAAATGCATATGAAAGAGAAACTACATATATTTATGTAATCAAGACATTATATGGTACACCTTGCATAAATACTAAGCATGGGTGGAGATATTGTTCAGGCCATGTCTACTCGCATCGGATGAGAGAAGAGAAGTTGAAGCAGCTTCGTCATTGCTTTGAGAGTCACTGTGCCTGTAGATTGCATAGATTACCAGTTGGATGCCGCCCAAGAAGCATCCTATTCCATTTGGGAGCTGTAGAGAGAAGATTTCTCGCACGAATTAAGCAAAGATCGTCACTCATTTAAGCTAAGTAAGATATATACTCCATTCAAGAAGAGGAAGAAGTACTTTTTTTGACATTGAGGAAGAAGTACTTACCCCAAGGAAGATATCTCTGTCGAGTAGGGCATACGTAGCCCAGACTGCTCCGTTCAGGAAGAGGAAGAAGGACAGGAAGAATGGCATATATTCCACGCTCCTTGAGGCGATCACCGTTCTCTGTTTAGCCAGAAATCGACAAGTGTACAAATTTTCAGTTTTTTCTCCGTGGTCAACGGGAATTATCAAATATAACGAAATAGCAATATAGCTCTCGAGCTACTGATTAGTTGGTCGTGTCCTCTCAAAATATCTGTATGCTATGTGTCGAGTCAAACAGCTCAACAAGCCATATGCATCCTCTGTTAATATAACGTGGCAGATATACACTATATATGAAAGTTGGTCAATTTTGCCTTCAAATCTGACATCCACGTCGCCTTTTAATTCTCGGCCGTCCGATCTACCCATCCAACGGCCCGGATTGCAAGTTTCTAGAGGCAAACACTCCGGTTACTGTAGCTCGGGGGTTTCCTCCAATCACAGCAAGCCACGTTGCCCGGTCGCCCGCCGGTCACCGTGCATATTTTGCAGAAAAGTCACTCACAGATCGAAACGGTACTCCGCGGTTCATATTTTAACACAGATAAGAACTTATTTGCAAATACCTAAAACTGAGTAGACTTTTCTGAAAAACCTCCCACAGAATCCCCCATTTTCTTCTCTCCCGCGACCTCAAGGTCGCCGCCGCCGCCGACGCGCCCCCCGCCTTCTCCCGCGCCACTGCCGCGCCTCATCCCGCGTCGTCATCGCCTCCTCCCTCGCCGCCGCCTCCTCCCGCTCCGCCCCGTCTCCTCCCGGCCCCCCGCCTCCTTCCGCGCCGCTGCACCGCCGCGCCGCCACACCGCCGCGCCTCCTCCCGCTCCGCCCCGCCTCCTCCCACGCCCCCCCCCCCCTAGCCTCCTCCCGCGCCGCCGTGCCTCTTCCATTCCGCGGCTGCTCAGTTCTGCCCTTCTTTGATTTGCATCAGGTTTATCTCCTTTTTGGTTAGTGCATGCTATTTTCCGATTTCTTTGATTCGTGTTAGGGATGCTCCTCTGGTAGATTGACTCATGGATGCTGAAAGTGTGTACATACTCTCCAATCCCTCGGCTCAAGCTGCAAAAAACAACATGCCCGGATCACTCAGAAGAACCCAATCCGCTGCTGCTCGGTTCTGCCCTTCTTTTAAGTGCATCAGGCCCTTATAGCACCGAAGGTGCTTGTGCAATTGCCAACCCAACTTGGTTCAGGTTTAGGTTCAAATTTCGTTCGAATCAGTGTAGATTAGTGTATCTACTTTTTCAATAAGCTACTATTTAAGTAGTTAGTGCAGTTAGTGTACTTCAGGTTCAGAATTGGTTCAAAGTAGTGTAGTTAGCGGTAATTATATAATAAGCTAATGTGCAGATTAGTGTAATTAGTGCGGCTGCTATTTTCTTAGTAAGCTACTGCTTAGGTTAGTGCTGTTTCAGATTAGGCCTTTTAATTTTGATCTTTACCAACGAACATCCCCACGTAGCTAGCATCTCCAAGTCAATTTTTGTACAAGTTAAAAGGATTACATATTACTCTAGGAACTGGTAGAAATGGAGTCCTAAATGAGTATGATTCCATTCATAGATAACATGTATGAGAACATTTGACAATTGCGCCATTACATATTTCAAGATGCCATACTGACATGTTTTAGTCAAAATTTCTGTGATGTTTTTTCTGCCTTCAGTAATGCATGCTACATGGATATGGACTTTAAAGATTTCAGTCGCTAGAAAGACAGTCAAGTTAAAATAAAGCTATTTTGTAGGATGGCAGAAGTGATGGCTTTGAATGGTGCTGCACCTGTTAGTCTAAGTAGAAACACCAACGAGAATGTACAAGCGCAGTTCACCTTTCAAGTAGTCTCTGGATTTTTTGGTATACGGCATACTCTGAATTGTTGCTGGATATAAGGAAAGAAGTGATAGATGATCTACAATCGTGCCATCATAATATTTACAAATGATGGTGTTTCCTTTCAGAAATTATATGATCTTTCGTCCTTTTTGCTCCGTGAATTGTCTACTGAATATACATTGTATATTCCCTGCAGATAATGTGCTTCAATTCATCAAACCATCTTGGGAAACCTCCATAGTCCATACTGATTTATCTATAGATTATTGGATGTTAGTCTACCTTCCATGCATCTCAAATTTTCTTAGGCGTAAGGTATTTTCTGATTTATTTGTAGTTAAAAGCGAGTATGTAAAATTGTTGCTCACTTTTCAGTTTTCCGTTCTTTTTTACTCTTTGTGATTCATTTGAGAGGGGCAAGAAGTAATTTCCTAGGTTTATATGCTTGATTAGTTCTATGACAATGCGGAATTGCGTGCTTGCTTATCCAGCATAATCTATATGCACCTTGGTTTGAATAATGTCCATGCACAAACAAATAATGAGGAGACAAAGCGGTTCTCTTTGTTATTAGCTGATATAACCTTAGTTAATGACAAGGCTTAATGACAAGGCTGTAAGATCTTAACCAATTACCCCAAACCAGGGCTGAGTCAAGCCGTACAACCGAATTTCAAATTTACATATTTAAAAATCTTACATAACTTTTATATCTACTCATTTACAAACTTTCAATCTGAAAAACTCGCCAACTTGAAGAATTTTCGAAGTCTAACCAATTATGAACGCAAACTTTTCACTAACTTCCGAATCTACATAATATTAAAATATGCATATTATTAAATTAAAATTTAATTTACTACACGGGTGCGGCATTGCCGCGCTAAATTCCCTAGTATATACTTGAGATGTCGTGTTGAAGTACACGATCCAACCGCTCACTGTGCCCTTTTTTAAAACTAGATGGCTTCCATGTCTGTCCTTGCATGTTTGATAGCTCTATTTTTTTTATAATGCAGATGTGTATGCTTTATTAGGGGATGTATGTTGACCTACGAATGTATATTTCTTGTATGTACGGTTTGTAATACCACAATCTTTGAGCATGCAACGATTTTTCTAAGCATGTAACGCTTTTGATTATGTTTTATTAAAGATTGCCATTCCACATTTAGGAATAGAAGTAGGCAAATAAATCAGCAAAAGCACAATATTTCGTGCAGTAAGTTATTTTTTTTGGTTTGGTTACCTAGCCCTGAAATAAATTTGACAAGTAGTACATTAGTACACTACTTTTGAGCTGTCAAAACAGATGTAGTACTTAATTAAATAGCTTTACTAGTTTGTTGATCTGCAAATTAATCAAAAGCAATTAACTTATGCACCAAAACGAACTATGCAAAATTAAAAAAAAAACGAACTATGCATGTACTCAATTAACAGCCAACTAAAACATTCTACATCTAACTTAAACATGATTTGATGATGCACACATAGCGTACAAGAAAGCCTTAGAGGGTGTTTGGTTAGACTTCTTTCTTGGTTTTTGATTTTGGCTTATAAGCCAAAGCCAACTACAAAGACTAACCAAACACCCTCTAAGATATTGGAAGAATGGAAGTGGTAGTCATGACCAAAATATTGCATATCCCACGAAATCACTCTTTATACCAAATGGATCACACAAGATCTGATAGTGCTTCCCCACGTCTAATTAAGATATGATTGCATATAACAAATGGTGCAAGGATAACATTATTTCTTGTGTAATTTCAGAATGTACCTGTATAGTTTTATGGAGGACTTCAAATATCTTTACAAAATAAAAAAATAATTACTTTGTGTACTATCCAGCTTTTAGAAGATACTCATGCTTCTTGGCAAAAGAAAAGATTATTTACAAGTCTTTGTTATATCTATGGAAAATTATATAAACTCTGTTTAAAGTGGGTTGCTCTTAGAATTCTTGCAAAATGAGTTTGCTGAGTACGACTAACTGAAAACTAGTACATCATTGTTATTAATTGTATATGTATGTATGGAGACTAGTTGTCCACGTGAACATAATTACCCGCATTCTATCTTAAGACCTATCTTTATAAACCAAACTTTTCCCTTAAATTTATGCTTGACCATAGGACATCGATATGTACATATGTTACAACTTTCATTTTTTTCCCTCATTTTAAATTCCCCCTTTTACATAGGAAGGAGTACATGCACCAATGACAATTTAGTTTATGAGAAAAACACAAATAACATCATACAAAAGTGTGACGAGCTTACCACAACAGTCAGTGGGGAACCGTACATGAACACGCTAAGGCATGCACATATCACTCCTATAATCATGATTTTTATGTCAAGCCCGCCAGTAGCAAATTTCGTCGCTGTGAACACGAGTCCAAAAAACCCAATGTCTAATGTGGCCACCAACTTAACGGTTTTAACCTGCAAAGAGAAACATGGTAATTCGATCAGAAACCTCAACCATTTACGTGTTACAACTTAATAGAGCAGGATGTATCGTGCATTCCTTGTTGATCTATAACAAAACAAAAGTTCACAATGATATCATAACTCAGCTAAAACAGGCCACTAATAATAAATCAAAGACGTCAACATGTGCGACTCAACCGAGTATTTAAAATGAAAGAGGTTGCGACCAACAGCAGTCATTAAATAGTTTTGTGATTTGAATATCGAGACCTATTTATAGACTTGTTTGCACGACTAGAAAACACGACAATATCGATATTTTCATCCGACATGGATTTGCCCCAGAGTTGTTGACTTGTTACTCGCATATGTATTTAGTTTTTCATTTTTGTCAGACTGTGTGGTTATGACTGTGTCCATCTTAGTTTATGCATCCTTTATTTAAAAAAATAGTTTTGTGATGAACTTACTTGAGCACCCCCATGTGCCATTAAAGGGGAAACAAAAATAACATGTTCAAGACGAGCTAGCCCCCTAAGATCGCTCCTCTCTTTATAGGCATATATGTAATCACCATGTATTTCAGGTGTATAAATATGTTGAAAAACATGCACTTTTAAAAAATACAAATAAGTCCATGTCTGTCGACCATGTCCATGCTGGGCTCACCCTTGTGGCATGATCGGTGGCGTAGACGAGGAAGAGCACGACGTATATGGTTTGCATGACGGCGCCGAACCCGTTGACGGTGGCGACGAGGAGGCCGCCCGGCTTGGTGACGCCGTAGTAGAGCCATAGCAGCGTGTTGAGCAGCGTGACCACGCACGGCGCCGGCTCGAACTCCTCCGTCGACCTACTCCTCACGATCCTCCAGAACGTCGTGCTGCCCACACCACATATGTGCATACGCCAGGCAATGTATATCATTATCAGTGTAAGCAAAAACCAAAACTAAATAAATGATTCTGTAAATGCAACGCGTGATGGATGGTAAGCTCTTACATGGGCGAAACGAAGACCAGAACCGAGATGATGTTCCCTGCAACAAGCAAAGAAGAAGCTGAGAGAGAGAGAGAGAGAGAGAGAGAGAGAGAGAGAGAGAGAGGGTCCCTGCATGTGTGCATACCTATGATGCCGATGATGAACATAGTGGAGTCCATGGCGCACAGCCAAATAGCCAATAGACCGACCTACCGGCCGGCCGGAAGGGAAGACGAAGAAGTAAGTTCTCAAACTAAAAGGACGATCAAGTCAGCTACCTATCTGGTGAGAAGTGCCTCCTACTTAATGAGGAGATCGAAAGCACAGGACGTGCCTGTGTTGTTCTATGAGAGGGACAGACGGTTACGAATTAAAGCTGGGCCAGCGCGGCCTCGTGCAACACAAGAATAAAATTGCATGCCTAGAACCCCCACCGGCTTTGCATATCCAGTTAACTAAAAGCCAGAGATCAATGTGCTTATTTATCTGTTGTTTTCTTGCATATATATAGTGATATATCTTTCTAGTTATCATCATGAATCTGTACTTACTAATTTATCTTTGCCAAGTGTAGTTGTGGTCATTTAAAAAAAAATGTGGTTGCGGTCCTTAGAATATCTTCACCGGCGCCTCTAATGCTGCCTCACTAGGCTCATTGAGGTGCAAACACGAAATCAGTCCAAGGGGCTGAAACGGTAGCCACCAATCTGAACGGGCGGCCCAATAAACTATAAACTATTTGGCAACCCTTGTCCGTCTCCAAAGTGGGGGTCGGCTCGGGTATGACACGCCAGAAAATATCGTCACATCGGATACCGACAGGTGGGTCAACCATGTGATCGACACATATAGCGGCTTAATCGTCGTTTCCCAATGACGGTTCGGCTACCCCATATGTGCCTATCTTTAATGCCCAACGCGTCCCACCATGTTGGCCTCTCTATCTACCTCCTCCCCCTCTCCATCCACATAGACCTTGATAAACAACGACAATGCCGGCGACATATCCAACAAATGAAGGGGATGCTCACCATCCGCTCTCTTAGGCAGGTGTCCTGGCGCCACCAGGTATCAGGATGCCGCTTGCCAAAGGGCCACCTCCTGGGCCTTCGTAGTCTGTCAGTGTACCTGTTTCCAACCAGCATCGACCACACGAAGGATATTTACCATAGCGGCCGACCCTTGGTTCTACCTTGACAACAACCATTGGTACCACCTCTTCCACAACGAGCGCGAGGCAGTGCTCACGCACTTCGTTGTCTCGTATCCGCCACACTGCAAGAACTCCACCGAGCATGATGCACAATGGTCGATGGCCAGCTACACATTGGAGAACATGGTGGCCCAATCCCACCGCACCACGCACTGGATGGAAGGCTCGCTGCTAACGTCTTGCAATACTAGAAAATCGCTTACTATACTCATAAATCCCATCGGTTACAATGGAGTCGTCGAGGTAATACTTAGCATAAACCTGACGATGGTAGTTAGTGGACCCGTCGCGACGGAGCAACTTCAGATGGGAAAACTATGTACAAAATTGACGGTGAAGAAACAAAGTGGAAAAACTGAAGACAAAACTAACACTAGAGTGATAAGATTGAGATTTTGATCGTTCAAATGGCAAACTGAGGTTGGGGTCTGTCGGGTTATGACTCTCAAGAATCGGGGGTAGTCACTTCCTGAAGTGTAGTTCGTGAAGGGGATTGAACGCGGAGGTCTAGACCCTCGAGTGGCTCCGCGACGTTGCTCGCCGGACCCGAAGAAGACACACACGACAGAGGAAGACACCTTCCCTTACCCAGGTTCACGGTCCTCGTGAGGAGGTAAGACCGCTACTCCTGCTTGTCTGTATTAGATGATGGAGTTTATAGTACAGTGAAGTTTGTCGGAGGCCCCCTTGAGGCAAATCTTGCCTGGGGAGGGAAGCGATGATCTTCTTCCTCCTCGGGCTCAAGGCTATCCTAACAAGAATTGCTAGGGTTTACAAGGGTTGTAGCACGCCAAGAGTCGACCCGTGATACGATGGATGTCTTCCTCCTTTTATAGGCGCCTCTGGCGCTCTCCTTCGTCTTGTCCTTCAAGGTGGCTTCCACATGGCAGTGGCATGGTGGAGTTGGAGTCCACCGCCATCCGTTTGTCCATGGACGCGGTCCATTGTTGATAAAGGTGGGCGCGGTGGCCGACAGGCGGCCGACCGTGCTGTACTGCCCGCAGAGAGGGTAGTCTCTGAGGTGGAGCCCACGATGACGTTCTCCTTTGGAGGGTTGCGCCGTCCACTTGCTTTATCGCCAGAGAAGAAGGTCCTAGCAGCTGCGCAGCAGGCGGAGCTGCTTTATTGACCCCTTTATCACTAAAACGGCAACGGGGGTGCTTGCGTCACCGCGTGGGCGTGGCAGAGCCCATGTGCGCCTTGCCGTACTTCCTTGGCTGCAACGTTTCCCCTCAGGCGCGGGGAGGCCTGAGGGGAGATTCCTGCGGGACTCCCTCGAGGCGAGCTGGCGCCTCGGGAGGGTTCCCTGAGGCGAGGGATCCCCTGAGACCCTCGTTTCCTCTTCAGGCCCTCGAGGGGAATTGCCTCTCGAGGGTCCCGCCAGGCGGTGATGCCTGGTCCTTAGTCGTTTCGTCTGTCTGGCCAGCGTGCAAGGCCTGGAGGGAATGGGCTCTCCATACCCCAGTTCCCACTAGGCCGACAGTAGCCCCCGGGCCCATGACGGGCACGATTGAGCCCATGGGCTCAGGCGAAGCGTCGTGGGCCCTTAGTGCCCAGCCGGCCCGAGCCACGCGGCACTTGGACGAATAACGGTCTCGCACGATCTGGGGCGCGAGTCGTGGGGGGTCCCACCACGTCCCGGTAACTGCTCTTCGAGGTGACATAAATCCCGAGCGAGGCAGCAGGGAGCCGTTACCGTTTCCAAATCTTCTCGCAGAAATTTCCGCTCTAAAGAGCTCTTCGCCTCCGATCTCTCCTGCGAATCTCTGTTCTCCAACTCCTCCAAGCTTCCGCTCCCACGACGATGAGCCCACTCAAGAGCAAGGGCAAGGCTGCCGCGGGGTCTTCCTCCCAGGCAGAGGCCAATGAGACCGTGGTGGGTGTGGCGCTGCTGGGCGTGCGCGTCAATGAGAAGGCGCTCGCCAAGGTACGGTACCTGGTGGCGGACCGGACGAACGAACACGGCGCCACTGCCCTGAAGCCCGCGCGCATGGGAAGCGCCCGCGCGGGTTCTTCCCAGTCTTCCGGCATTGCCTGGCTGCGGGACTGGTGCCGTCCTTCCCGCCGTTCCTAGAGACGGTGCTGGCGTTCTACCAGGTGCAGCTGCTGCACCTGCACCCCAACTCCATCCTCATCCTCTCCGTCTTCGCCTACCTTTGCGAGGCGTACCTGGGCCTGGAGCCCACGGTGGGGCTGTTCCGGTGCTTCTACGCGCTCCGGAACACGGGGAAGAACGAGCGCTCTGGGTGCGTCTCGTTCCACATCGTCGATGGCATGGGGAGCGTCTACATCCCCATGTCCTAGAGCGAGGGCAAGGCCATCACTTCGGTGACGAAGAAGGTGGACGACTTCCGCCAGAAGTGGTTCTTTGTTGGGGTGGAGCGCCCCTGCGCCTTCCTCGAGGTCCCCGACGACCCCCCTGTGAAGAACTCCCATTGGGGCATGGCCACCTTCGACGGTGCCAGGAACGTGAACTTGATGGGGCGCCTGAGCTTCCTCCGCGAGGAGGGCCTCACGGGGCAAATGATCGTCGCGGACTTCGTGACGCGCCGCATTGCGTCCCTCCAGGCACATTCGGTCCCCATGTGGATGTACTCGGGGCCGAAGGACAAGATGCGGCTTCACGGCGAGGACAACGACAAGGGTGCCGTCGACAACATCCTCTCCGCGCTCTTCGTCAATCCATCGGTGCTTCCCGTGGATGAGATCCCCTCGGCGTTCCGGTCCCTTCACCAACACAATCTGACAGAGCATGCACCTCCTGGAGGGGATGCCCCCGTTCACCCCGACAGGCCAGGCGGACCTTGAGGCGCCGATGCCGATCGCGCGGGGAGCGGAGGGGGCTGATTCTCCCTCGGCTTCAGGAGCTGGCCTAGTTGAGGAGGAAGCCACAGCCGGGGAGGTTTCCTCTTCGAGAGCTGGGCCATTTACTGACGAGATTTGCGATATCTCGTCAGGCGACAAAGACGCCTTCGTGGTGGCGCCCTCGCGCCCCGTGGAGGAGGAGGCTGAGGAAGAGGAGGCCTCCGGCGCGGAGGCCTCTCCAGGAAGACGCGGGCCTCGCACCAAGGCCGTCGTGGACCACTCAGGGGCGAGGCCGTCTGACGTCCCCTCCAAGAGGAAAGCGGAGGCGCCCCTTGCGAGGCCTGCTTCCAAGCCCTTCCCCTCATGGCGCTCGCCAGGCCTGGCGTGGGTTGACGCTGGCACCCCCCCTTCAGGGTTAGTGCTCATGATCTTGGATCATTCGTCTTTTAGCTTTCTCTTTCGCTTTACTTTTTCCTGACGTATTTTCTTGGTCTCTTGCCAGTGACCTTGTACCTGCGAAGCGTCGCCGGCTTCGCAAGGCATCTGAGGTGAAGAGCGCCACGGCAGGGGCCGCGGCTGATGAGGCCGTGAGGCCTGCGGAGGCGGCCTCCACGAGCCCCATTGAGGGGGCGCCTCAAGCGGAGGCGGCTGTGCCCCAGGCGGGGGCAGCAGGGCCTCAGGTGGAGGAGGGCATGGCACGCCCAGAGGCACCTGCACGGTCCCCCGAGCCTCTGGTGGTGGAAGGCTCGGAAGTGACAATTTCCGCGCCGCCTCGCGCTCCTACTCCTCCTCGCGCGGCTACGCCTCCACGCGAGGTCACTCCACCGCGCGAACCAACGTCGCCGCGCGCGTTGACGCCTCCACGCGCGCCTACCCCACCACCTGCGGCCACTGCTCCCGTGCAACCTGCGAGGGAAGCGCATGAGGCAGCAACAGGCACAGGCGGACCTGCTGGGGGAGATGCTTCTTCGCCTCCTCGTCAAGCTGTGACCGAGGAACGCCACGCGGCTGCAGGGCCGGAAGAGGATACCGGCGCGGGCGCAAGCAAAGCTCAGGCTAGCCCCCAAGTTTTCCCCGAGTCCGGGCCCGCGAGACCCGTTGCTAGGGCCGGGCCCTCCACGAGCCAGGAGTTGGTCCTCCGCGGCTGGGACTGGAGCGCGGGGCGCCGCGAGGTCGCCTTCGGCCTCGTGAGGGAATCCTTGGAGGGCTTGGAGGACCACCTCGCCCTCAGAGACATATGGCTCGCTCAGCGGCAGGAGGAGCTGGCGAAGTCATGGTCATCCTTCCACGCGGCGGTCGAAGCGCGCCGGCTGGAGGATGCGGCGCTGCAAGCCGCGCGTGAGGACCACCCGCTTTGCCAAGGAGGTCCGTGAGGGGGCCATTCGCAACGCCGCGGAGCTCCTTGCGCCCCTCCAATTGGAACGTGACGCTGCAGAGGAGCTCCTGCGACAGGCCAAGGCTGAGCGCGAGGCAATGGAGGGCTCGCTGGCGCAGAAGCGCCGCGAGTTGGGCCAGCTGGAGACCCAGCTGCTCTCCGCCCACTAGGCCGCGCAGGTCTCTCTGGAGGAAGACCTCAAGGGTTTTTCCGAGCGGGAGCGGCAGCTGGCCCTCAAGGAGAAGGAGCTGCAACAGCGCGAGGTGCAGCGCCTCCAGGTGGAGAAGGACCTGGTCGCCCAACGCGAGACCCTTGAGGAGCACAAGGGAGACCTGGCCAAGGCGATCGCGAAGTACGACGAAAACGTCGTTGCCTAGAAGATAGCTTACGAGCGCTTCGAGCGGCGTTTCGCCGAGAAGAAGGAGGCCGATGACGCCCTCGAGGAGCGCGAGAAGCAATTTCGCAAGTCCACTTCTCAGAAGTACCGCGACCTGGCCCAGACGCAGGAGGACCGCTTCAAGGTCAAGCATGCCGCGGATGCTCGGCGGATCGCCGAGCTCGAGAGGGCCAACTCCCAGCTGGAGGCTCGCCTCAAGCGCGCGAAGGATGGTCGTCGCCGAGGGGAGGAGGCTCGCACCGAGGCAGTCCACAACCTCAACTCCTTAGCCAAGGACGTGGAGGAGCAAGTGGCCTCGGTGATGCTGCGAGCGGCGGAGGCCTCAGACTCTGCCACTGCGGCTCGCGCGCTCTCAAAGCAGCGCGACCGCATGTTTGAGGCGTTGGTCGCCCGTGGCAACGAGCTCGCCGTGCAGCTCGGCGCAGACGCGCCGCACACCGACGTTCGAGGCCGCGGCGATGCTGCCATGTACCTGGTCTACTTCGACCAGCTCTTTGAGGCACTCGAAGGTCCCGTCACCGAGCTTCGCGAGATGATCGAAGACGAGAGCCGGCAGCTCCTGGGGGTGGTTGTTGATCGCATCTTCACCAACCTCAAGATCCTCACGCCAGGCTTTGACCTCTCCTCCGTCACAGAAGCTGCTCAAAGCGAGGACACGCGGCGGGTCTCCGGTTCCCTCCGTGAGCAAGTTGACGCCTTCTGCGACCGCTTCAGGCGCGCGGAGGCTGCGGCTGAAGACAGCGAGGAGGAGGCATGCTCTGCCGAGGCTGAAGAGGGTGCCGCGGAGGAGGTCACCGGCGGCGCTGCTTCCCCCTGAGCCTTTCCTTATCGCGCCTGCGAGCGCTTGTATCTTTAACAGTTGCGTGTTTAAATCTCTTAAGACCTTTGGCATGTAATATACTCTTTAACGCTGTTTAATTCGAGCTTGTTTGCCCCCCCCCCCCCCCCGTGAGGTCTCTTTGGACTCATCTTCATGTCTATTTGCTCTCTGTGTCGGTAGGTCCCATCTCTTTGTGCCATGACTCCGCCACTTCGGTATGTAGGAGCAATGACTCCGCAAGGCCGGGGAGTTTAGGCCTAGGAGAGGTAAGAGCCCTGAGTCGCGATGCTCAAGTGCCCCCCTTAGACGTGCGAGTAGTCCATGAAGCGTAAGGGAAAGCGAAGTCGCTTGAGGGGCAAACGTGTGCTAGGGGGAGAAAACTCTCTTAAGGCGTGGGCGCGAGACTTAGCTTCTCGAGGTTTCCGCCCTGCAGAGGCTTTTTGCCTGGCGAGGTTTCCCACTTGAGGGGTCGCTCCTGGATGCCTCTTCAGGCTTGTGGGGGGATTTTTTCCTGCAGATGTTAGAGGGGTGAACCCAAACGCTGGAACACGGTTCAAGGGACTCGTGCGCGCTTATAGGTCCCCTTAGTTGTTCCTTGCGAGGAGAGTAAGTACCAAGGTCCTCTGCAGAGATGGCGTGTTTGTGGGATCTTGCCCTCTAGCCAGAGCTCGGACTCTTGGATTTTGCAGTGCTGGTGTGTCATTTGACGCACTGGCACCGTACTCAGCGCTCGCGAGGTACGCATGTGGAGAGATGTAAGCGCACACTTCAAGAGAGTAATGCGAAAATAAAACTCACCAAATACATTTTAAAGCGGCACCGAAGCGCTAAGTTCACTTGGGAACGAAATTGAGTCATTATGCTTTGGGTTGCCAAGTTAATACTTTGACCATGTCAAGGCATGGGGACCACCCATTAGTGGCAGAGACTCTCAACGGCCTGAGGTGGCTCGTTAAATGGAGAGCTCGGAGGGTTTGCCCTCGAGAGAAGCCTTTGGAGCTTGGAGGTTTAAGCCGTGAGATTTTAACCTCTAGAGACAAAGACGCTTGGAGGTTGAGCCGTAGGCTGCCTCTTCCGCTAGGAGTCTCGACGTGACAATGATCACGGGCGTGGCAATGACCACGGTTGCATTTGTTCCCTTAGGAGACACAGCATGCTTTTGAGGTTTAAGCCGTGAGCATTTTAACCTCTAGAGACAAAAATGCTTGGAGGTTAAGCCGTAGGCTGCCTCTTCCGCTTGAAGTCTCGACGTGACAATGATCACGATCGTGACAATGATCATGTTTTGCGTTTGTTCCCTTAGGAGACAAAGCATGTTTTGGAGGTTTAAGCCGTGAGCATTTTAACCTCTAGAGACGAAAATGCTTGGAGGTTGAGCCGTAGGCTGCCTCTTCCGCTTGAAGTCTCAACGTGACAATGATCACGGGCGTGACTATGATCACATTTTTAATTTGTTCCTTGTGGATACAAAGATTTGTGAGGTTTAAGGCTTGAGCTTTTAACCTTGAGGGACAAAAAGTGCTTGCAGGTTGAGCCGTGGGCTGCCTCTTTCGCTAAATGCCTTGACGTGACAATGATCACGGGTAGAACTTGCGTAGGTGCATGATATTCCATGGATTCTTGATGGGGGCGCCGTCTTGCGTCTCGAGGCAAGCCGCGCCAGGCCTGGCGATGTGGGTGACCCTGTAGGGACCTTCCCACATCAGGGACAACTTGTGGAGGCCTTCCCTGGAGAGGATTCGCCTGAGGACGAGATCACCTGCCTCCAGGGTGCACGAGCGCACGTTGCGGCTGTGGTAGCGTCTCAGGTCCTGGTGGTATTTGGCCGCCTGTAGGGCGGCGCGGCGTCGTAGCCCTTCAAGGAGCAGCAGGTCGTCGTTGTGGAGGTCCTCTTGCTGGTCCTCGTTAAAGGCAAGGACCCGTGGGGATCCATGCTTTATCTCTGTTGGGAGGACTGCTTCGGCTCCATAGACGAGGGCGAACGGTGTTTCCCCAGTGGGCTTGGGTGGCGTGGTTCGGATGGACCAGAGCACCGAGGGAAGCTCGTTGATCCAGCCCTTCCCGTGGCCCTTGAGGATATCGAAGGTCCTGGTCTTTAGGCCTTTGAGGACCTCTGCGTTTGCGCGCTCAGCCTGTCCGTTGCTTTGCGGATGGGCGACTGAGGCGAAGCAGAGCTTGATGCCCATTCTTTCACAGTAGGCTCTGAAGATGCCACTGGTGAATTGGGAGCCATTGTCGGTGATGATGCGGTTAGGCACTCCGAAGCGGCAGACCCGGCCTCTGATGAATTTCACCGCCGCGCCTACTGTGATTGTGATTGTGCGCGTCGCCTCCACTTCAGGCCACGAAGAGGTAGCGATATCCACCTTGCGCCGTTGGGAAATGTCCCAGGATGTCCAGCCCCCAGACCGCAAACGGCCACGAGGTGGCTCAGCTTGGCCCTCGAGGGGGTTTGCTTCAGGGGGCTTGCCCTGTGCCTTGAGGGGGTTAGCTTCGTGAGGCTCCTCAGGCTCCTCGGCATGAATTCCTTGCAGCGGTTGACTTGGGGCGGCCCTCTCTTGGGGCTTTGGGCCTGGCAGCGGGTTTGTGAGGGCTGCCCTTTCATCGAGCTCCTTATCCGGAGGCTTTTTCTTTGGAGTGGCTGCACTCTTCTTGTGGAGTACTGGCTCTTCTCTTTGCACTACAAGGACATCACTGGCTGTTTGCAGAGTGGCTGATAAGTACAGCTTCAGGTGCTCGCCATGCCTTGGGGCGACCCTTGCTGGTGGGCTAGCCAGATACTTCTTCAAATCCTCAAATGCTTTTTCAGCTTCAGGGGTCCACTTGAAAGTGCCTGTTCTTTTCATGATCTTGAAGAACGGCAGGGCTCTTTCGCCGAACTTGGAGATGAATCGACCCAAGCTGGCCATGCAGCCTACCAGGCGTTGCATGTCCTTGAGCCTGCGCGGAGGTTGCATGTCTTCTATGGCCTTGATTTTGTCTGGGTTTGCCTCTATGCCTCGATGAGACACGAGGAATCCAAGCAATTTGCTTGAAGGTACTCCAAAGATGCACTTGGCGGTGTTAAGCTTGATGTTCACCTTGCGCAGGCTGGCGAAGGTTTCTTCAAGGTCTCCGAGGAGGGTATTTCCTTCTCGCGATTTCACGACGATGTCATTGACATATGCTTCGGCGTTCCGTCCCATTTGCCCGCCAAGGGCTATCCTCATCAACCTCTGGAAAGTGGCTCCGGCATTTTTGAGGCCGAAAGGCATGCAGACGTAGCAATACACACCGCACGGGGTGAGGAAAGCCGTCTTCTCCTCGTCCTCTTTAGCCATCTTTATCTGGTGATAACCAGAGAAGGCATCAAGGAAACAGAGGAGGTCGCAGCCTACCGTGGAGTCCACAATCTGGTCAATTCTGGGCATGGGATAAGGGTCTTTGGGGCAGGCCTTGTTTACATCAGTGTAGTCGATGCAGAGGCGGCCTTATCCGGCGGGCTTTGGGACTACCACGCCGTTGGAGAGCCAAGTGGGACGCGCGACTTCGCGAACGACTTTTGCCGCTTTGAGCTTCTCGACCTCCTTGACGATGAATGCTTGCTTCTCGGGGGCTTGCTTTCTTGCTTTTTGCTTGACGGGGCGCGCGTTTGGGCACACGGCCAAGTGGTGCTCGATCACCTCCCTCGGTACACCAGACATATCTGAGGGTGTCCATGCGAACAGATCAGAGTTTGCCTGGAGGAAGGCGACGAGCGCGCTTTCCTATTTGGGAGGCAGCGCGACGCCAATGGTGACGCTAGCCCCCGAGCCTTCAGCCCCCGAGCTACTGGAGCTCAGAGAGATTTCCTTGGTAGCACCTGCCTCCTGGGAGAACAACTGCTTCTTCTTCTTCTTCTTGGGTCTCTCGAGAGGCTCTAGGTCCTCTTATGCAGGGAAAGCCATGGCGGCGGTCTTGTAGGCCGTCTCAACGGCGGCGTAGCGTCCAGGACGTGCCCACGGACGGTGATCGTGCCAGCGCTGCCGGGGATCTTGACCATGTTGTAGGCATGGTGCGTGACGGCCATGAACTTCGCGAGCGCGGGGTAGCCGATGATGGCATGGTACGGCAGGCCGATGTGTGCCACATCGAAATCGATGTGCTCGGTGCGGTAATTTTCCTTGCTCCTGAATGTGACGGCAAGCCTGGCCTGGCCTAGAGGCTCGATCGAGCCGCTGGTGACCCCCGCGAAGGGCCTCGAGGGCATGAGCCGCTCGTAGGGCACTTGAAGCGCTTCGAACGTATCTTTGGAGATAACGTCCATGCCTGCTCCGCCATCGATGAGAGTCTTGGAGACAGCCACGTTGTCGATGGTGGGGGTGCAGACCAGTGGGAGGGTTCCAACAGCCTTGGTGGACTTGGGGTGGTCCTGAGCGTCGAAGGCGATGGTTAACTGCGACCACTTGAGGGGCCTGGAGGTTTCCGTGCTTGGGAGGGCGGCGTTGAGCTCGCGGGCGAACTGCTTGAACTAGTTGTTCGACTTCGGCGCCTGCGCTCCCCCGAGGATGCAGGCAATGGCGCCTCTCGGGGCTTGGTAGCCGCCATCTTCCTCGTCGGGGAGGTTGCCGTTCTTTTCTGCAGCGTTGGCCTGATTTCCAGATGGTTTATGGTGGCCGCCCTTGCGTCCGCTCCCGGGGTAGCCACGGCCTCGGCCACGGCTACCACTTCCCTCTGCTTCCTAACGCTCCTTGCTCAACCTTTTGAGGTCGAAGAAGGACTCCGTAGAGTGGCCGCGCCTGTTGTGGTAGATGCAGAAAGGGCAGTGGTCGTCTCTTCTCTCTCCAGGCTCGGGGGAGTCCCTGCGGGTGCCCTTCGCGTGAGGCTCTGCCGCGAGAACCGCGGTGGCCTTGCGCTTGGGCTCCTTCTTCTTCTTCAGGCTCTTGGACCCCTCAGCGTGATCGTCCCCTCTTGAGGACATTTTGACGAAGAGGAGTCCCTCTTCATCCTTGGCGCACTTGTCAGCTAGGTCGAAAAGCTTGACCACGGAGGTGAGCTTGTCGTGGATGCCCAGCTTCTCGAGCATCCTGCTGTTAGTGACGCCCTCGCGGAACGCGGCGATGACTTGGGTGTCAGGGATGTTCGGGATCTTGTTGCGCACTTGGCTGAAGCGCTGGATGTACTTGCGGAGCGTCTCATCCTTCTTCTGCACTACGGCGCGTAGATCGTTGTGGGTGAGGGCGCGCTCGTATGTCCCCTTGAAGTTGGAGACGAACTGCTTGCAGAGCTCCTCCTAGGAGTTCACGGAGTACTCAGGGAGGTTCAGGAGCCACGATAGCGTAGAATCGCGGAGCGCGTGGGAGAATCAATTGGCCATGACCTTGTCATCTCCACCCGCAGCTTGGATGGAGGTGGTGTAGAGCTGCAGGAACTCGATGGGGTTGCTGGAGCCGTCGTAGCCCTTGGGGAGAGCAGGCCGGAACTTTGGGCGGCAGACCACGCGGCGCAGAGAACGGGTGAACGCCATGCAGCCTGAGGCGTACGTGGCGACCCCGTGCTGTAGCGCGCCGCGGTTCTGCTGACCCGCCTGCCCAATCTCCTCCACGAGCCTGTTCTGGCGGTCTCGCTGGAGCTCCATCCCCACGCGAGCGTCGGCCGCGGTGCGCTGCACGATCAAGCAATCGTGCGGCGAGGACGCGTGCGAAGCAGCCCTCTGCGCCGCAGCCGGTGCAGGCCCCGGAGGTGGCGGAGGCGCGTTTGTCGCGACCGTGCCCGCGAGAGAGGGGCGCAGGTTGGACTGCGACGGAGCGGGGCGTGTCGTAGCGATGCCGACGAGGTGGTTGAGGCGTTGGAGCCACTGCTCGTGGGCCTCAGCGGTAGGCTGGTAGCGAAGAAGCTCCTGCGCCATGAGCAGCGCGGTTCGAGGTGCAGGGTCTGTCCTCCCCGGGCCTGAGCCGCTCGGGCGCTGCGTCGGTGCGACGACTGCGTGTTCTCCTGGTGGTCGGAGTTGTTCTCCAGCGCCTCTGCGTGAGGGCCAGAAGGGACATGCTCTTCTTGGCGGGGTTGGCCCCGCCGTGCGCGGGTGGTCGCGGTGCCTGGCGGCGCGCGTGCTCCCCCAAGCGCACGTCGGTTGACGCGGGTAGTCGCGGTGCCTGGTGGCGCGCGTGTTCACCATGGCGCGGAGACGAACTCGAAGGTTGTTGGCGCGCCAAATGTCGGGTTATGACTCCCAAGAATCGGGGGTAGTCACTTCCTGAAGGGTAGTTCGTGAAGGGGATTGAACGCGGAGGTCTAGACCCTCGAGTGGCTCCGCGACGTTGCTCGCCGGACCCGAAGAAGACACACACACGACAGAGGAAGACACCGGCCCTTACACAGGTTCACAACCCTCGTGAGGAGGTAAGACCGCTACTCCTGCTTGTCTGTATTAGATGATGGAGTTTATAGTACAGTGGTGTTTGCCGGAGGCCCCCTTAAGGCAGTTCTTGCCTGGGGAGGGAAGCGATGATCTTCTTCCTCCTCGGGCTCAAGGCTATCCTAACAAGAATTGCTAGGGTTTACAAGGGTTGTAGCACGCCAAGAGTCGACCCGTGATACGATGGATGTCTTCCTCCTTTTATAGGCGCCTCTGGCGCTCTCCTTCGTCTTGGCCTTCAAGGTGGCTCCCACATGGCAGTGGCATGGTGGAGTTGGAGTCCATCGCCGTCCGTTCGTCCATGGACGCGGTCCATTGTTGATAAAGGTGGGCGCAGTGGCCGACAGGCGGCCGACCGTGCTGTACTGCCCGCAGCTAGGGCAGTCTCTGAGGTGGAGCCCACGATGACGTTCTCCTTTGGAGGGTTGCGCCGTCCACTTGCTTTATCGCCAGAGAAGAAGGTCCTGCCAGCTGCGCAGCAGGCGGAGCTGCTTTATTGACCCCTTTATCACCAAAACGGCAACGGGGGTGCTTGCGTCACCACGTGGGCGTGGCAGAGCCCATGTGCGCCTTGCCGTACTTCCTTGGCCGCAACGTTTCCCCTCAGACGCGGGGAGTCCTGAGGGGAGATTCCTGCGGGACTCCCTCGAGGCGAGCAGGCGCCTCGGGAGCGTTCCCTGAGGCGAGGGATCCCTTGAGACCCTCGTTTCCTCTTCAGGCCCTCGAGGGGAATTGCCTCTCGAGGGTCCCGCCAGGCGGTGAAGCCTGGTCCTTAGTCGTTTCGTCTGTCTAGCCAGCGTGCGAGCCCTGGAGGGAATGAGCTCTCCATACCCCAGTTTTCACTGGGCCGACAGGGTCAGTTATTATGGCAAACTAAGGATAGGCCTTGCCTGAGGTTCCATTCCTTCTAGTTCCTTTGTTGAGTGTATTTTATTTTCCATGTTGAAAAATGTGGGAAAGTGTCCCATAGGTTCTCCTTTACCGTAAATACATGTTTTGCTAGGCAATGCTAGTTTAATAAGCCGGTAAAATGGTACAACTTTACTTTGTGAGCTTTGAAATATTATTTTTCCATTTTTCTAATTTAAATAAAAAAGAACACTCTGACATTGTTATGAGGAAAATACAATAATGTTTGTATTTTCACAAGCCTCAACGACGGTTCCAAGTTATATGATCGACTAGATGTTGATGGTGACCCAGATAATTTGACAAGATATTTTTTATAGGGAATAAAATCCACATTTTCCTTTCCTAACGTCATTTAACCGGTGCCTCGACACACTAGGAAGCATGATTACAAGATGGACTCTAAGAATAGATCGCCCCTGATATGAATGTTGCCTAATTACAGGGCAGGATAAAAGGCACTGAACCCAAGCTATGAATGATTTGCTGAATGCTCCGTATACGCGAGAAGAGGTAAAGAAAACTCTTAATAACAATGGAGATTTGAAAGCGCCTGGACCAGATGGCCTTCATACAATATTTCATAAGAAATTGTGGCATATTATTGGTGAAGATTTGACAGATGAGGTGCTGCAAGCTATAAATTCGAGATCTATTCCGGAGGGGTGGAATCATACCATAACTGTTCTTATCCCAAAGGTTAAAGATCCGGAACATATCACACAATTCAGGCCTATCAGTTTATGTAATGTTACCTACAAGGTAATTTCAAAATTATTGGCTAATAGACTTAAAGGGTTACTACCGGAAATCATCTCCCCCATGCAGCGTGCATTTGTCCCAGGAAGGCTAATCACTGATAATTTTCTAATCGCATATGACTGCTTCCATGCGATCAAGGACAGACATGACGGGAGAGTTGGAACATGTGCTCTGAAACTCGATATGCACAAGGCATATGACCGTGTGGAATGGAAGTTTTTGGAAAAGGTAATGATACAACTAGGTTTTACTGCGGATTGGGTGGAGCTGATCATGGCCTGTGTTACTTCGGTAAGCTACCAAGTTCGGTTTAATGGTTCTCTTACTGATTCTTTTGTTCCAACTAGAGGGCTCCATCAAGGGGACCCTCTCTCACCTTATTTGTTCCTTCTTTGTACGGAGGGACTCACGAGTTTATTATCACGTGAGGAGGAGATCGGTAATATTCTAGTGGTGAAAGTGTGCAGGAACGCCCCATCTATTTCACACCTCTTGTTCGCGGATGATTCTTTGATCCTCATGAAAGCTACAGCAAAAAATGCTACAAGTTTGAAACTAGCGCTGGAGGAGTATTGCGCCGCCTCTGGTCAGCTTGTTCGTGACGCAAAATCAAGTATATTTTTTAGTCCATGTACTAGCGTTGATGATAGAGTGAAGGTCTGCACAATTCTCAATATCATGACAGAGGCACTCACAGATAAGTATCTTGGGCTACCACCTATCATGGGGGTGGACAAAACAGATTGCTTTCAACACTTGATTGATAGAGTTTGCAAACGGTTACTTGGTTGGAAAGAAAAGTTCTTATCTTATGGTGGGAAAGAAGCTCTAATCAAAGCAGTCATTCAAGCAATACCAGCATATGCTATGTCTGTATTCAAGCTGTCCAAACATACGTGTAAAGGGATAATCTCAGCAATATCCCAGTTCTGGTGGGGAGATGATGACCAGCAAAAACATATGCGTTGGTTCGCTTGGTGGAAGCTATGTATCCCAAAGTGTAAAGGAGGTATGGGGTTCAGAGACCTAGAGTGTTTTAGTTTAGCACTTCTTTCTAAGCAATGTTGGAGGCTAATATCTGAACCAGACTCGTTATGTGCTCGTGTTCTTGGTGCAAAATACTTCCCTACAGGTGATGTTTTAATTGTGAATTGAAAAAAGGAAGTTCTTTTACGTGGCAAAGTTTATGGGCTGGTATCTAACCTTCAAGAAAGCCCGAATAGACAAATTATGACTAGGAGGAATAATATTGTCTACACAAAAGTTTCAGAATTGATCAATGCAGAGGATAGATCCTGGAATGAATCTATTATTAGAGATATTTTTTGGAGTGTGGATGTTGAACGGATATTAAAAATCCCCCTGGCGATTGGTATGATGGAAGACTTTGTGTCTTTGCATTATAACAAAAATGGTAATTATTCAGTATGACCGGCTTACCATTTACAATGGGATTTTCAACATGGAACAAAGTTGAGGAGAACAAGTGAATATGAGTCTTCTAGTTCTGATCTGTTGTGGAAAACTTTGTGGTCTCTTCAAGTGCCAGCCAAGTTTAAAATTCATGTGTGAAGATCTCTCCTGGGAGCTATCCCGTGCAATGGAGCATTGGCAAATCGACACATCCAGACATCTTCGCAATGCTCTTTTATGTACTCGTGACTGTGAGAGTATAAGCCATGCTTTTTTTCCGTTTTCCTCGTGTGAAGGAAATTTGGGCTGCTCTTGGCATTGAAACAGAAGTTGAAGGGGCATGCATGGGTGAAGGTTTAGGAGCTTTGGCACTCAGTGTGCTTCTCCGAGATCCGGTTCCCATGGCACCAAAGACCCCTTCAATTCGTCGCATTGATCTTATAGCTATGGCAGTGTGGTCTATCTTGTGGGAAAGAAGAAAATCAACGAGGGGGAAACGATTTTGGATCCTCCTTGAACAGCCCATGCAATCTCAGCTCTGAGAATCAACTATTTGAGGGTTTATGGGAAAAAGAAAGCTGGAATTAAACGCCATGGGTGGGAAAAGCCACCAGATAACTCTATTAAAATTAATGTTGATGCAGGTTTTAGCTTGGACTCTGGTTCAGGAGGTACAAGAGCCATTATGCGTGATAATCATGGAGGCTTTGTTGCAGCAGGGTGTTGGTCTCTTCTTTCAGTTGAAGATGCGGCCACGGCTGAAGCAATTGCCCTGAAGAATGGACTCCTACTAGCAGGCAATATGGGTTGCAACCAGCTAATTATTGAATCGGATTGCATGGAAGTGGTGTAGACGATGCAAGAAGGAGGGAACTCTCTGGGACCAGCAACAACAATTTATGAGGAATGCGCCTTCTCGTGCCGCAACTTTACGCGAGTTAGTTTTAGTCACTGTCCGAGAGAAGCAAATAGGTCTGCAGATTGTCTAGCTAAATTTGGGGAAGGTCACCACAATTGTTCGTGGGAGACTGAACACCGTGATTTCTTGTTTCAGCTTTTGGTTGACGATGTAACGTTACTATCTAGTTAAAAGCAGCAAGTGTCAGACGCGCTCTTTTTCTTACCAGGATACCTAATAGGACTAGATGGTTTTTAATGAGGCGGCTTGCTGACTTAATATATGATGTTTTAATTTTTTTTAAAGCACTGCAGTGATAAGTCAGACAAGAAAAAAATGTGCTTCTCTTGACTGCTACGACGACACCCTCAGCCCAGCATAGGTAGCTTCCCATTTTTTTGTTGGTGATCGTTCAGTCCAAGCTACTACAGTAGATTTATGTGGTTGGTCTATATACTTTGTGTCGTCTCAGACTCAAGTAAGTTCAGGTCCATACCAAATTGCCATGGATTCTCCCTTGTTCCTGTGTATCCTCCTGATCGTATTCGTATGCAGCTACAATTACACTGTTGCAGGCGCCAGTCCACACAGCTTCGTCGTAGTGTCGACCATCAGCCCATTTCAGCCAATAGATGGATGCTTCAGATCCACTGGTACGTACACGTTGGAACTTGGCGTTTCCGCACATAATTCTACAAGTATGACACTTGGATGTTGCAATGTTTCAGTGACGTCACGGCCGGACCGCTCCACCGTGCCGGTCGTGCACAGGCACGGGCCGTGCGCACCGTGGCCATCCACCATCGAGACATCTTTCACTCAGGCGCTCCACAGAAACCGAACCCGCGCCGACTACATCATGAACAGAGCATCCACGCAGGATCAGGGTGGCAAGGTGAGCATCCTGACGTACATAGGCTGTTAGAATAACCATGACATGTGTATGCGAGTTGTATACGGATTAGACTCTGAGTAGTATAGGAATTAGTTTTCTAACTCCTACTAGGTTTAGTTGATACAATCGCACTATATATATGTGTAACACCATTGTAATAGTTGTGAGGAAAAGAAGCAAAGAAAGAGAGACCATTGTAATAGTTGTGAGGAAAAGAAACAAAGAAAGAGAGGTGTGAAACACACCTCTAGCAATCCCACCATATCGATTCCCAGCGTTTTGTGTTTTGCGATGGTGTGCGTGAGATACTAGCTAGGAAAGCAATCTAGCCAAATCTAGCAACGTGCAATTATCCATCGATCCATTGATCAAGCAGTTGCTTGTGGCGTACGTACCCGTCCTGCCGCTAGCTAGACGGTACGACGTCGTCTTGCCGGAGTTGAACCAACCAGTTTTGCTACTCGTCGCTTGTAGCCGGAAAGTACACGATGAACAGGCGTCGGAAGATTGGATCTAGAACAACAAGTGGTATCAGAGCCTAGGTCGAGGCAAAGCGGTGGGAATCGATGCTGGTGACGTCTAAAGGTAGCGATGCTGTCAAGAACAAGTTGTATGCCGATTCAGTATCCAATGCTGACCGACATAAATTATGTGGTTTGGGCCACGAAGATGAAATTCATCCTCCGAAACCTCTGTGTCTGGAAGGCTATAGAAGGCGATGGTGCGGTGGAGGACGAGGTTGACGATGGCGCTATGGCTGCTCTCTCGTAGTCCGCACCAGATTCCATAGTGATGACTCTTGCCAATTACAAGACGGCGAGGGAAGCGTGGGAAGCAATACGGGAGATGCGAGTCGGCGAAGACAAGGTGAAGCGTCCCCGTGCACAAGTGCTTAAGAGACAACTTAACAAGTTGGAGATGTCCATAGGAGAAACAATCGATGAGTATTCTGAGAAGCTAACGAACTTGGCAAGTGAGATTAAATCTCTCGGAGGATCCATCACAAATACATATATCGTCGAGAAGTTGTTTTCATCGGTCACCGATGAATTCACGAATATTATCGAGACGATCGAGCAGTTCAGCAATGTCACAAAGATGACTGTGCCTGAAGCGATTGGAAGACTGAGGACACACGAAGAGAATCAGAAGGAAAGGAAAGAGTCCAAGGACAATGGTGAGAAACGTTTGTATTCTCATGCTGATCTTGAAGCTCGACTTGCTAAAGAGCAAGAGAAAATGAAGGATAAGCAACGCCTAGCAAAAAAGTACACCACTGTGCAGGATAATGATGAGCAAGATGACGACGATGAAGAAGCGGAGGAGGATACTCCGCCGAGGAGGAAGTTTGACATAAAGAAAGTAATGTGTCATAACTACCGAGAACTCGGACACTTCAAGTCTGATTGGCGGAAACCATCGAAGCAGAGGGCTCTCTTGGCCCAGGAAGAAGACGATAGTCCGTTACACTTGATGTGTGAACTGGTGGACGAGGATGATCCAGTTCTTCAAGTGGTGGCTAAAGAAACTGACATGCTTGTGGAAGAGAAAGTTGGCATTCAAGTTCCGCAAACTCGTGTCGGTGCTACTAACACGGGAGGTGATTCAAGAACTCATGCCGATAGTACTGGTATGAAGGCGTACATGGCGCCAGAAGTCCATGATGAACGGCGTAGTGTCGCGTTGAAGGAAAAAGAAGTGAAGGCGTACATGGTGCCAGAAGTCCTCGATGTGTGGCGTAGTGTCGCGTTGGAAAAAAAAGTGAAAACGTACATGACGTCAGAAGTCCATGAAGTGCGGCGCATCATGGTGTTGCAGGGTAGAGTGAGGCGCATTGTTGCGTCATTATGGAAGAAAGAAGCAGCGTGTCAGGAGGAAGTCCAGAAAAAGGAGAAATGGCCAAAGCGAGTCCAGCTGCAAGTAGGCCGTCCAAGCCATCAGCTGATGACTAAGGAGGAGGTTCACGACATGAGGGGCTACGGTCAGAGGAAGTTCAAGGGGCGCCCAGCCCAGAAGACGACATGCAGGGAACACAACAAGTGAAGGGGATCGAAGGCAGAAAACAAAAAAATTCCTAGCAACGATATCTTTAAAACATGCCAAGATCTATTCTATGCGGATATAGTAGTACGAACGTGAAGGGGATCGCAGGCAGAAAACAAAAAATTTCCTATCAACGATATCCTTAAACTAGCCAAAATCTATACTATGCAGATATAGAAGTACAACGGAGATCGGAATACATACCCTCGTAGACCGAATAGCGGGGATTACACTCCCGCACAAGCGTTGACGACGAAGACGACGTAGCCGACCTCTAGGTCGCGAAGAACTCGGCGTGACGAAAACAATGAAGATGACCTCGAGGTCGGGTGGAGGAAGTAGACCTCCGAGTACTGCTAGCGTAGCACCTCGCAGGGCGTTACACACATACGGTGGAGACGACGGCCTCCGAAGCTCCAGTCCAGGACGAGCAGCGGAAGACTTGGACCGGAACACCAGCAGCGCGGCAGCGGGCTATGGTGGAGAGATCCCCCTTATCTACTCGGCGCAACTCCGACAAAGGGAATCAAGAAATCGAGAGAGAATTAGGGAATTAATTGGTGAATTAAAAGACCAGGGGTGCCCCTTCTTATATAGGCTCCCCAGGGGGAGCCAACTCGCCAGCCATGCAATGTGGGACTATTCCCACATGCCTGGTGCGGCTCAAGAGGATGCACCGGCCCTAGGTGGGCCCCATTTGGCCCACCTAGGCCAGCCATCGAGCCCCCACCGAATTCCCTTGAGGAATTTTCCCCGTATGGGCCTTCCTTCGACCAGAAGACCCATTTAGGGAAATCAGGCTAAATAAATTCGAAAATAAATATATAAAATCATATTTAAACATCAATTACACTAATTAATATCAAACATATTATATATAATTTATTATAGCTCCGAAAACTATTTCATCGCTGCTCGATCACCATCGGACCATTCCCGGGACGTTCCTGGTGATCTCTTTCCTTTCCGTTTGTCTTGTCGAAACCCCTTAAGTGTGTTACCCTAAGCGGTTCGATATAATAACAGACATGATCGAGACCCCTCTCTGATCAATGATTAACTCGTAGGCCTGGACCCCATAAATTAACCCCTGTGATATAACGAATGACTTTCATCTATCAAACTTGGACGTCTAGTCTTAAACCTTTTGTCATAGCGATACTTAGCGTGTCCGTGAATAATTCTGAGATATCTCCATACCTAGAATGATCTCGTTACTGACATCGCTATCTTCTACTTGTCTATGATATTATGTCAGCCGGTGACCTAGTAACACGTTTGCAAACTCATTTGACATAATCTCATCGAGTGGGCCCTAGAGTATCTATCCGGCTATACAGACTGACAAATCCCGCTGTTGACCCCTCGTCTCAACTACCCCCTTCTGATACCCAAGAGTATCACCTTTAAATATATGATTGGACTTTTGGTGCGATCAAAGTATCTTCTAGGGATAACAATAAGAGTTGATCTCACGGTCTTAAGGCGTAATGACTATGTCCTATAAATATGGGTATGTCAATCACATCGTTCAACCAACGACATGACTTCCATTGCCGCCCGGCACCATGCACTATGATCGGAAAATCTCGATCATCAATTACGCAACGAAACTAGTCTTAGTAGAGGCTACTAGGGACTTGGTTGTTTACCTACCACACCTGTATTAATGTTTCCGCTTAATACAATTATAGCATGGTATAAAACATACAATGAACAATTTGAATATGATTAATAAACTATCTTTATTATGTGCCTCTAGGACATATTCCCTTCAGTCTCCCACTTGCACTAGAGTAACACTTAATCTAGTTTACAACTTGGTAAAAGCTCAGCACCCATAGCATCTTGGTGCATGCTCGTCTCGTGGAAGAGGAATACAGTCAATAGATCTCACACATTGAGACCTATATGTGCTTTGCAACACTACTATGTCACCTGGTTTGACATCATCCCGTATCTTACAAGGACGGTGAAATATATTCTTGTGGATGGAGTTACACAGTCCAATCACACTTGCTACTTCTGAAGTTGCCATATATTTCTATACGTACGTAGATTATGCAACAGTGCATTCATATGCGACTTTGCAAGCTAACCATGTCTTTCTTCTAAACAAAGGACATCTCCTATATGAGATTTCTAGTCGTATGGGTCAATGTCATAACTTGCATCATCGTAGCCGTTTTACGGTAAGTTGTCTTTCCACTTTTACCCTTTACTAGAAAACATATCTTCAGTTCTCACAGACACTGAAGAATATACTTAACGTTTATTCATTGATCCACACAAGGATCACTCTAGAACCCATTCTTCAACCAAGAACTTGGGTCACACCAAGTCGAGCTTTCAGTCTTGATAGAATCTATGTCTAATACATAGAGAATGTCGAACATCAATTTTCTGTCACTGAAAATGCAAGATAAACTTAATATTTTACCTAGTCATACAAGCAAGAACAATCTTCTTTGCTTGTTCTATTCTGAAACACTTCAAAATCTTAACTTAGCAAATATTCCGACCTAATGTTATTAAGCCCCTTACGATCTATACAATTATAGATTGGATGCCTAATACTCCTAACTTCGTTCATAGAAAATTTAATCACTTAAATAATCCTTTACACTCTACTAGAGGATCTGTGTCATTCAATATGTCGTTACATACAAAATCACAAATGACACCTAGCTCCCACTCAAATATGCCTTCCGCATATAAGATCAAGGAAAGCTACTTAGCCCCCACTCAAATATGCCTTCCGCATATAAGATCAAGAAAAGCTACTTTGCTCCCACTCACTTCTTTGCAAATGCAAGTCTGTTCAACTATTTTGGACAGCTCCAAAATCCTATGATCACATCATCAAAGTGAAGATTTCAGCTCCGATATGGTTGCTTCAGCCCATGAATGGACAACTGAAGTTTGCATACATGTTTAGCATCCTCAGGATCACCAAACCATTATTGTACTGCTTACAACTCTTTCTTAATGACACTATTAAGAAACATGGTTTCCCTATCCATCTATCAATTTCTCATTCAAAATTCTAGTAATTGCTATACGACCCAGAATAGATTTAGGCTTCGCCACTTGAGACAAAATCTCGTACTGGTCAACTTTTAAATCTGTCGGAACTGTTTCTCGACAAATCTATCCTTTTCATTGTCTACTATCTCATAAATTCTATATTGTATTAACAACCTAGATGCCATCAAGAAGATCTCCCAAGTCATTACCTAGTAATCGTACATGGATTTTATCTCGGATCATATATGACTCATATCCATTTATCGGACTTAGGTCTACCATCTCTTGTTCATAGTTCGTAGGTCTATCATATTCCATTAATATGACCTTCATAACAAGATTGTCATAACACACAGTGTGAAACACAACCTCGTACGCCTACGTTCTTAGTATGAGCTCAGAGCATCGTGATCTTCTATCATCAGCTTCTTTCAAGCTGTGGAGCATGACATCGAAAACACTTTCGGTTGCGCCACTCTGATGTCTGGAGAGAAAGTTCATCAACTTTGTCTAGCTCTACTTTCTTTCTCACTTATACCCTTGGACAAGAAACTATTTCTTTCGCAAGGTATATCCCGGCAACGATTTTGCCTATGTCGTGAGACATGTACCCAATTAGGTACGATACACTACAAAGATTAATCCATTTTAGGTTTGATCACATCGAAACACTAAATTTGTGAAACGACAATCTAGGCTAAAAGCCATGCCATCACTCATATGGTATTGTCTTCATGGATTTAAATGGTTTCCCTATTATCTAACGTGAATGTTATGTTTCTACCATATGACTTTAATGATCACAATAGTTCGATAAGAGATATATTTACCACACACTATCCGATAGGGTGCAATTACGACGTCATAACGTACCATAACACTATGGTGTTCCATGCGACGTAATTTGTGGAACTCTTCTCACAAGTCTTCCAATGATGTGCCAACATTATATCTAAAATCTTTATATCCTCGATCTGTATCGCAGGGATTTGATTTTCTTGTTAAATTTATTTCCTACTTCATTCTGAACTTGTTTGATCGAATCAAAATTTCTAGACTAACATTCCCTGAGTGGATATCCATATATCTACTCGGAATATTCATGAAGTCTATGAAATAAAGACTTTCACTACACGTTAAAGTACTTCATTGATTCACATACACCCATATGCACGATTCTCAACAAGTTATACTCAAAACGTTCAGTGAAATTCACGAAATAAAGGTCTCCACTACTCGTCAATTACTTCATTGATCCACATACATATGTATGCATGACTATCAATAAGTTATATGCCCGTTTTCTGAAAACGGTGTCTTAGTTATTTTGCAAATGTCAAAAGATCAAATCTAAGAACTTGTAGATCCATCCGGTATGGAGCTAATTTATAGACTATAACATTGACATGAATTAAATGGTAGTGCCACACATATGTGGTGTCTTTATTAAGTTTGTATCCTTTGACATTAATATTATGAATGTGAGAGCTTCTACCATCTAAATTCAAATCGGTATATGATCATTACTATAAATATAGGACAACGAATTTGTCACTAACATATATGAACAAGTGTCTCGCTAGAGGAGACACACTTATAACGATCATACTAACAGACGATCATAAATAATTTATTCAAATGGTAGATCTAGAGGGAGAGTGTCTATGGCCATCACAACAACTTGTCTGCCATTGACAACAACTTGTCTGCCATTGTGAACACACAATGTCGCCTCATCCTTACAAGCTACTCAAGCAGTAAACCTGGTTTTCATAAAACATGACTACTATCAAAAACTTTGTCACTACTGTGAGTACTTGCTTAGGTAAAACATGCATAACATTTATATCATATATACACCATCATCATTGATGACTTCCCGGCGATCTGTTTCATCTTCTTGATACTTTCAACGTAATCAAGAACCATGAAGGTGTACGATTCTCCTTGCATGACATAGTCCATGACAAAGCATTTGCACTTGGCAATGACGTATGTCATCCAGTGATCGAGCTGAGCGAGGCATCTCAATGTTCATCAAGTATGACCATATGTCATCAAGTATGACCAACCACGTGCTCCTTCAATGTGTGTATTCTCTTCCACCTTGGTTGAGAAGAAAATCAATCAACGTACTGATAAACTTCATCAACCCAACTTTAGGGGTATCCCGAGTTTAGCGATCATCTCATATGTTTGCGATCCAATAACTCATACCCACCGTTGATTCTTTATGGCAGAGATCATAGCATACACTGGACTAAGATGATATAATCCGCACAAAAACTTGATAATTCAAATTATCCTTTTGTTAGCGGAATCTCCGGGTTTATCTCCTAGCGGCTATTGTATCACAAAGAGCTAACCGTTTAAACAAGAAGTATGCTCAATCTAAAGTATAAAACTATGAAGTTTGGACCCAACCTTTTAAGTTTCTCAATCACAGGAATGCGCCTAATTTTAAAAGATGCTATTACACTGGTTAATATCTACAAAGGTTTTGCAAAACAGACTTTGTTCATTATATTTTGAGTTCTAGTATTTTAGAAAATAACTATTAGAACTCCCACTCAAACGAACATCCCTCCTGATCGTTTCAGCGATCACGACCCCATCCATTGCACAACCCCTCATCATCAGAGCCGGCAACACAACTTCAAGGGTAGACAATTGTCAATCACAACAACTTTGTGACTCATGCTCGACCTTTCGACCTCCGTGTTCCGAGGCGCATATGCCAGGCTCGCCACAATAACCTCCATGTAACGCTTGTGCAACATGGCTTACACCCACTGTATGCGAACAATGATATGTCTGACACCCGATCGTCACAGCATGCCTCATAATGTACAACTTTCTTGGTGGTGCTCGTTGGAGGAAGAACACTAGTGGTATTTTGAAGGGATCATCTTATATATAACTACCGCCGCGTAACTAATATATACTAATATATATATAATCACACAATATAAGATGCACACAATAACATCAAATGTAATGCGATGTGATATAGTCCATTGTGCCATGGTCTTCTTGGCGCCCGCAGTTCATAAACAATTTAATAAACCTACCTTGACCATATCGCATTGCCCCTGCAAAATAAAGTTAGACGCTTCTACTTTATCTTTTGCATATTTTACGTGGCTTGGGGCTGTCGTAAATAGAACCGCTTCATACCTACGACCATTATGACCACAACAACGATCCAATAATTGCATGTTTAAGCATCCCTTTCCGGCCCTCCATTGAAAATGCAAGACCAACTAAAGAGAGAGAGACGGACACCCGCTAGCCACAGATACGGTACAAGCCGTATGTCAGTAGTGGAACGAGTCTCCCGTAAGCGTACGCGTAACGTCGGTCCGGGCCTCTTCATCAACTCGATGCCGCAGGAATCACAAGTGCACGCTAGAGGGTAGCAAATAACAGGAATGGTGCCCCCGTGTAGAACACGGGTTCTAACAGCGTACAACTATATCTACGATAGATCAGCTTCGATACCACTGAAGGGGATCGCAGGCAGAAAGAAAAAAAATCCTAGCAACAATATCCTTAAACTATCCAAGATCTATACTATGCAGATATAGAAGTACAGCAGAGATCGGAATACATACCCTCGAAGACCGAATAGCGGGGATTACGCTCCCGTACAAGCGTTGACGACGAAGACGACATAGCCGACCTCTAGGTCGCGAAGAACTCGGCGTGACGAATACAATGAAGATGACCTCGAGGTCGGGTGGAGGAAGTAGGCCTCCGAGTACCGCTAGCGCAGCACCTCGCAGGGCATTACACACATACGGTGGAGACGACGGCCTCCGAAGCTCCAGTCCAAGACGAGCAGCGGAAGACTTGGACCGGAACACCAGCAGCGCGGCAGCGGGCTATGGTGGAGAGATCCCCCTTCTCTACTCGGCGCAACTCCGGCAAAGGGAATCACGAAATCGAGAGAAAATCAGGGAATTAATTGGTGAATTAAAAGGCCAGAGGTGCCCCTTCTTATATAGGCTCCCCGGGGGGAGCCAACTCGCCAGCCAGGTAATGTGGGACTATCCCCACATGCCTGGTGCAGCTCAAGAGGATGCGCCGGCCCTAGGTGGGCCCCATTTCGCCCACCTAGGCTGGCCATCAAGCCCCCATCGAATTCCCTTGAGGAATTTTCCCCTTATAGGCCTTCTTTCGACCAGAAGGCCCATTTAGAGAAATCAGCCTAAATAAATTCGAAATAAATATATAAAATCATATTTAAACATTAATTACACTAATTAATATCAAACATATTATATATAATTTATTCTAGCTCCACAAACTATTTCGTCCCTGCCCGATCTCCATCGGATCATTCCCGGGACGTTCCCAGTGATCTCTTTCCTTTACGGTTGTTTTGTCGAAACCCCTTAAGTGTGTTACCCTGGCGGTTCAATATAATAACAGACATGATCGAGACCCCTCTCCGATCAATGATTAGCTCGTAGGCCTGGACCCCATGAATTAACCCCTGTGATATAACGAATGACTTTCATCTATCAAACCTGGACGTCTAGTCTTAAACCTTTGTCATAGCGATACTTAGCGTGTCCGAGAATCATTATCAGATATCTCCATACCTAGCATGATCTCATTACTGACATCGATATCTTCTAATCGTCTATGATATTATGTCAGCTGGTGACCTAGTCACACGTTTACAAACTCATTTGACATAATCTCACCATGTGGGCCCTAGAGTATCTATCCGGCTATACGGACTGACACATCCCGCTGTTGACCCCTCGTCTCAACTACCCCCTTCTGATACCCAAAAGTATCACCTATCATTGTCACACTATATAAGATATGACGTTTGGTGCGATCAAAGTATCTTCCAGGGATAACAATAAGAGTTGATCTCACGGTCTTAAGGCGTAATGACTACGTCCTATAAATATGGGTATGTCCATCACATCGTTCAACCAACGACATGACTTCCATTGCCGACCGGCGCCATGCCCTATGATCGGAAAACCTCGATCATCAATCGCGCAACGAAACTAGTCTTAGTAGAGGTTACTAGGTGCATGGTTGTTTATCTACCACACCTGTATTAATGTTTCCGCTTAATATAGTTATAGCATGGTATAAAACATACAATGAACAATTTGAATATGATTAATAAACTATCTTTATTAAGTGCCTCTAGGGCATATTGCCTTTAGAACGGAGATCGGAATACATACCCTTGTAGACCGAAAGCGGGGATTACGTTCCCGCACGAACGTTGTCGATGAAGACCGACGAAGCCGACCTCAAGGTCGTGAAGAGGAAGCAGACCTTCCAGTACCACTAGCGCAGCACCTCGCAAGGCGTTACACACATACGGTGAAGACGACGGCCTCCGAAGCTCCAGTGCAGGACGACCAGCGGAAGACTTGGACCGGAACACCAGCAACGCGACAGTGGGCTTATGGTGGAGATATCCCCCTCTCAACTCGACGCAACTCCGACAAAGGGAATCACAAAATCGAGAGAGAATTGGGGAATTAATTGGTGAATTAAAAGGCCAGGGGTGCCCCTTCTTATATAGGCTCCCGGGGGGGAGCCAACCTGCTCACCAGGCAATGTGGGACTATCCCCACATGCCTGGTGCGGCTGCACATGCTGCGCCGGCCCCATGGTGGGCCCCTTTTGTCCCTCCTAGGTCGGTCACCTTGCTCCCACCGAATTCCCCTAGGGAATTTTCCCCTCTTGGGCCTTCTTTCGACCAGAAACCACATTTAGGGAAATCAGCCTAAATAAATTCTACAATAAATATATAAAATCATATTTAGACATGAATTACACTAATTAATATCAAACATATTATATATAATTTATTCTAGCTCCAAAAACTATTTCGTCGCTCCCGATCTCCATCAGACCTCTCCCGGGATGTTCCCGGTGATCTCTTTCCTTTCCGGTTGTCTTGACGGTTACCCTAGAGGTTCAATTTAATAACAGGTATGATCAAGACTCCTCTCTGATCAACGACTAACTCGTAGGCCTGGACCCCATGAATTAATCCCTGTAATATAACGAATGACTTTCATCCATCAAACCTGAACGTAAAGTCTTAAACCTTTTGCCATAGCGATACTTAGCGTGTTCGAGTATCGTTCATAGATATCTCGATGTCTAGCTGACCTCGTTACCGACAACGCTATCTTCTACTCGTCTATGATTTCATGTCTCCGTGACCTAGTCACATGCTTGCAAGCTCATTAGACATAATCTCACTGAGTGGGCCTTAGAGTATCTATCCTGCTATGCGGATTGGCAAATCCCGCTCTTGACCCCTCGTCTCAACTACTCCCTCCTGATACCCAAAAGTATCACCATTATTGTCATACTATATAAGATACGACGTTTGGTGCGATCAAAGTATCTTACAGGAATAACAATAAGAGTTGATCTCACGGCTAAAGGCGTAATGACTACGTCCTACTTATATGGGTATGTCCATCACATCGTTCTACCAACGATATGACTTCTATTGCCGACTAGCGTCGTGCCCTATGATCGGGAAACCTCGATCATCGATCGCGCAACGAAACTAGTTTTAGTAGAGGCTACTAGGGACCTGGTTGTTAGCATGACACAAAAACATATTATGAACAAACAATATATGATAAAGAAATACACTTTATTAATTGCCTCTAGGGAATATCTCCTTCAACAAGGAGTACCTATACCGACAGGAAGTGTTCAAGGGGAAAGGAAGCATGCTGAGGAACTGGCGAAATTTGTGTATACAGCCGATACAATGGAGTATTGGCGTGAAGTATTGTCGTTGGTAGAAGAGCGACGAGACGAAAGTGAGATGCATTTTGCGCGGCTACATTTGTTCAAGGTAAATATTTCATATATGAAACCAACGGAGTACACAAAAGATTGCTTAAAAAGCACTGAGGCAAAGATGATGTTTTAAGACGTTCACAAAAAGGATGATCGCCGTCAAAATATAGATGAGTCGACAAATGCAATGTTGATGTCATGGAAGACTCGAGGAACGAAGAAAGCAAAGTCGATGACGAAGGCCGAAGTGATGAAAAGAATGTCGAGGGTAACACCTACGCAAAGCAATTGGCGTATTTGGGACCCAACAAAAAGTGAAGCATATGTCATGCTTAGGGGGTGATTGTTAGGAATAACCATGCCATATGTATGCGAGTTGTATACGGATTAGACTCCGAGTAGTATAGGAATTAGTTTTCCTACTCCTACTAGGTTCAGTTGATCCAATCTCTGCTATATATACATGTGTAACACCCTTGTAATAGTTGTGAGTAAAAGAAGCAAAGAAAGAGAGAGGTGCGAAACACACCTCTAGCAATCCCACTGATACGTCTCAAACGTATCCATAATTTATTATGTTCCATGCTATATTATATAATATTATTACATGTTTTATATGCATTTTATATAGTTTTATGCAGGACTAACTTATTTACAAGATGCCACAGTGCCAGTTCCCTATTTTCTGCTGTTTTTTGTTTCAGAGAAGTACTTAAAGAAATATCCGCCAAATTGGAAATAAATAAACCAGGAATTATTTTTGGAATATTTACGTCGCAAAGAACCGAAGACGAGACGAAGAGGGGCCGCGAGGCGGCCACATCACCTGGTGGCGCGGCCCCACTTCCAGCCGCACCGGGAGGCGATGTGGCGCCCTCGGGCGCCCAGCGACCTAGGTCTTTCGCCTACAAATACCCCATTGACCTAAGAAGAGAGCACGATTAATCACTTTTTCCTCCAATGGTACCGAGCCGCCGCCGCCGTCACCACCACTTCAGGAGAGATCAGAACTGCTCCCCGGCACCTTGCAGGGAGGGGGAATCGTCTCCGGACGCTTCTACGTCGCCATGACCGTCACCAGACCGATGTGTGAGTAGTCTACCTTGGACTACGGGTCCATAGAATTAGCTAGATGGTTATCTTCTCGTCTTGTGCTATCATGTTTAGATCTTGTGAGCTGCCTGTCATGATCAAGATCATCTTTATGTAATTCTCCATGTTGTGTTTGCTGGGATCCGATGAATATTGAGTACTAAAGTTACTGCTTCATAATATATCATGTGTGTGCTATTTAATGATCTTGCAAGCTCTCCGTTACTTATGTGTGCTTTGGCCAAGTAGATGCTCATAACTCCAAGAGGGGGTATTTATGCACGATAGTAGGTTCATGTCTCTATTAAATCTGGGGCAGTGACAGAAAGCTCTAAGGTTGTAGATTACTGTTGCTACTAGAGATAAAACAGTAGTACTTTGTCGAAGGATAATGCTACTTACTTACTTTACACACAGTGCTTAAGGCGATAATCTGTTGCGTGTAACTTAATACTGAAAGGGGTGCGGACGCTAACCGGAAGGTTGATTATTAGTCATAGATGCGGTTGGAACGGTGTATGTATATTGTTTTGAGGCCCGAATGAATTTCACACTCGACACCATATCATTAGTATATGCATTGGGTTGCTCATCATTATTCTGTCAGTTTCCTAGCTGTAATTTGTTTACCACGCATGGATGAATGTTATTATTATTTATGAAGAGACACCACTAGTGAACTGTGGACCCCGGTCCTTCTCATTTAATCTGATAAAACCCCAACTGCAAACCTGGTACTTTCTGCAAACATTCATCTTTCTTTCGCATATACGTTTAATCCTTTGTTACAGCAAGCCGGTGAAATTGACAACCTCACTGTTAAGTTGGGGCAAAGTATCTTGATTGTTTTTGTGCAGGCTCCACGTTCGCTGCTGACGCTGGTATTGCGTTGTGTCAACGTCGCTGCCAACAACCTCGAGAGAATTCTTCATCTCCTACTGGTTTGATAACCTTGGTTTTATAACTGAGGGAAACTTGCTGCTGCACTACTTCATACCTTCCTCTTGTGGTCTCCCAAATACACACCCACCGTGTGCATCAAGCATTTTTCTGGCGTCGTTGCCGGGGATTGGAAGATTCATTACGAGGGGAGTTTTCGCACTTCCAATCTTTTTATTTTGTTATTGTCTTGCTTATTTTATTTTTATTACTGTCTTGTTTGCTTAATATCAAAAATACAAAAAAAAATTAGTAACGCCAAAGCTTGGGGATGCCCCGGTGGTTCACCCCAATATATTTCAAGAAGACTCAAGCGTCAAAGCTTTGGGATGCCCAAGGCATCCCCTTCTTCATCGACAAACTATAAGGTCCTTTCTAGTGAAACTATATTTTAATTCTGTAACATCTTATGTGCTTGCCTTGAAGCGTTTGTTTGTTTTTGCTATTGTTATTTTTCATTCTGTGAATAAAATGGATCCTAGCTTTCTTTTGTGTGGGAGAGAGACACGCTCCGCTTTTTCATATGAATACTCGTATTCTTCACTTATATTCGTTAAATATTCGTCTTTTGTTATCGTTTGCTCTCTAGCTCTTGTTTTTTTATGCATCTCTTGTTAGAGCTGTTAGCTTTTTTATATCATACTCTCATATCTCATTGTCTAATTACTTGTATAGTTTATCTTTTAAATAAGTTGATTGTTTGGTTGAGAGCAGAAAATGTGAAATGTGGTAGATGGTATAACTAAATGATTCATAATCTTGTAGATCATTAAATTGTGTCAATTGAATCATTGATGTTGTTTTGAGATATTAATTTTCTTAATGGTAAACATGATGGTTTAGTAAAGTGGAATGATTAAATGGTTCTAGAGAAACTTGAAAACTGTGCCACACTTAAATTTCCAGTTGATTGCATAATGGTATATGACTTCTATTTGCTTAAAGCAACCGTAATGACTTTATGTTATGCGCTACGGTCGGGGAAGCCAACGGTGACTTTGTCATTCGCCACGATCCCTCTGGGAGTAATTTTCATTATGCCTTGCATGATCATATTTTTATTTGGAATCTTTTTACTTGTGAGTTCTAAAACTGCGGTTTTCATGACACTTCCACCACCATATTGCTAGCCTCTTCGGTACTTTGCTTTACCCTTTCTCACATTGAGAGTTTGTACATTTTTTGCGGGTTCATCCAAACTCGTGGGAGATCTTCATCTTGTTCTCCTACACGTAAGCCAAATATCTTCCTCAAAACATCCACCATACCTACCTACTACATCATTTCCAAAACTGTTCCGGGATATATTGCCATGCAACATCCATCATACATTACATGACTTGTTGTCATTCATTATTTAATTATTGCTTTGTGTGTTTCTATAAAGCTGATGTGTGGTTTTACCCATGTTACGCTAGAGCACGGCATAACCTGGTACACAGGTAGAGGCACCGTTGTCATATGTATTCTTATGGCACATTCATATTAGTTACTTGTATCATAAGTATGTTGTTTTATCATCACTATTGTGTTGTCATATATCATATTAGGATGCTTGCCCCTAAAAGTGAAAAGAGACATGGAGGCCATCGAAAAGAGAAACAGAAAAAGAAAAAAGTAGAAAAAAAAAAAAGAAGAAAAAAAATAAAGAAAGAAAAGAAAAAAAAATGGGGGCAGCATTACTATTCTTTATCACACACTTGTGCTTATGTTATAGCACCATATCATTTATAGTCATCACTTGTGCTCATGTTATAACACCATATCATATGTGATCATCATTTGTGCTCATGTTTAGCACCTTTACTCCATATGAGAGAGTTTTCATGTCTTAGTTGCATAACTGTGTGGAGAATTTTACACTATAGAACTTGGCTTGTATATTCCAATGATGAGCCTCCTCAAAGGTGCTCTAGGTCTTCGTGAGCAAGCAAGTTGGATGCACCCCCACTAGTTCCATTGGAGAGCTTTCCTATACTTATAGCTCCATGTGCATCCGTTGTATGGCAATCACTACTCCTTGCATAGCTTCGATTATATGACTTCCTATTGTCTAATGATCATCTACAGCTTTGTGAGCCTTTCTTCCGTTGGCCTTCCAAACCTCCGTTAACATTCTCTTAGCCATAACATCCTGGTGCCAGGAACCAACGTTGAGCGCTTGCTTGTTTCTTTTGAACAAATAATATATTGATCTTCTACGTGCATATTGCTATTACTTTACTTGATCCTTTCATTAAGTTCTCATGTTTTGGAAGCATTAGATGATTATATTGTTGTGCTTCAAGCTTAAATCATCTCTAATATCTACTTTGTACAGTTGATTGCTATCTAGTACTATATCATTGAAAGCTTTGCTTGCTTCACCTACTTGTTTATTCATTACTCGTTTGATATCAATATAAACTACATCCCTCATTCATTTGATCTCAGTTTACATGCCTTACATTATTACATGATCAAGATTGTGTTTAAGCATGTCACTTCAGAAATTATTCTTCTTTTATCGTTCTTGCCTACTCGGGACGAGTAGAACTAAGCTTGGGGATGTTGATACGTCTCAAATGTATCCATATTTTCTTATGTTCCATGCTATGTTATATCATATTATTACATGTTTTATATGCACTTTATATAGTTTTATGCATTTTCTGGGACTAACCTATTAAAAAGACGCCACAGTGCCAGTTCCCTGTTTTCAGCTGTTTTTGGTTTCAGAAAAGTACTTAAAAAAATATCCACCAAATTGGAAATGAATCAACCAGGAATAATTTTTGAAATATTTGCGTTGCGAAGAACCGAAGACGAGACGAAGAGGGGCCGCGAGGCGGCCACATCACCTGGTGGCGCGACCCCACTTCCAGCCGCGCCGGGAGGCGATGTGGCACCCTCGGGCGCCCACCGACCGAGGTCTTTCGCCTACAAATACCCCCTTGACCTAAAAACAGAGCACAATTAATCATTTTTTCCTCCATGGGTCTAGAGCCGCCGCCGTCATCACCACCACTTCGGGAGAGATCAGAATTGCTCCCCGGCACCCTGCTGGGAGGGGGAATCGTCCTCGGAGGCTTCTACGTCACCATGACCGCCTCCAGACTGATGCGTGAGTAGTCTACCTTGGACTACGGATCCATAGCAGTAGCTAGATGGTTGTCTTCTCCTCTTGTGCTATCATGTTTAGATCTTGTGAGCTGCCTATCATGATCAAGATCATCATTATGTAATTTTCCAAGTTGTGTTTGCTGGGATCCGATGAATATTGAGTATTGAAGTTATTGCTTCATAATATATCATGTGTGTGCTATTTAATGATATTGCATGCTCTCCGTTACTTGTGTGTGCTTTGGCCAAGTAGATGCTCGTAACTCCAAGAGGGGGTATTTATACTC
This sequence comes from Poa annua, assembly GCA_026929855.1. Classification (NCBI taxonomy): domain Eukaryota; kingdom Viridiplantae; phylum Streptophyta; class Magnoliopsida; order Poales; family Poaceae; genus Poa; species Poa annua. The sequence goes on along the minus strand of CM049428.1, from coordinate 24,888,256 downwards.
GATAGTAGGTTCATGTCTCTATTAAATCTGCGGTAGTGATAGAAAGCTCTAAGGTTGTAGATGTACTGTTGTACTAGGGATAAAACAATAGTACTACTTTCTTACTTTACACACCTTGCTTAAGGCGATAATCTGTTGCATGCAACTTAATACTGAAAGGGTGCGAACGCTAACCGGAAGGTGGATTATTAGTCATAGATGCGGTTGGAACGGTCTATGTATATTGTTGTAATTCTTGAATGAATCTCACACTAGACACCATATCATTAGTATATGCATTGGGTTGCTCATCACTATACTGTCAATTGTCTAACTGTATTTTGTTTACCACGCATAGATGAATGTCATTATTATTTATGGAGAGACACCACTACTGAACTGTGGACCCCGGTCCTTCTCATTAATCTGATAAAACCACAACTGCAAACCTGTTACTTTCTGCAAACATACATCTTTCTTCCACACATACATTTCATCCTTTGTTACAACAAGCCGGTGAGATTGACAACCTCACTGTTAAGTTGGGGAAAACTATCTTGATTGTTTGTGTGCAGGCTCCACGTTCGCTGCTGACGCTGGTATTGCGCCGTGTCAACGTCGCTGCCAACAACCTCGAGGGAATTCTTCATCTCCTACTGGTTCGATAACCTTGGTTTCATAACTGAGAGAAACTTGCTGCTGCACTACTTCATACCTTCCTCTTGGGGTCTCCCAACAACACACCCACCGTGTTCATCACCCACCATATCGATTCCCAGCGTTTTGTGTTTTGCGATTGTGTACGTGAGCTACTAGCTAGGAAAGCAATATAGCCAAAGCTAGCGACGTGCAAGTATCCATCGATCCATTGATCAAGCAGCTTGCTTGTGGCGTATGTACCCGTCCTGCCGCTAGCTAGACGGTACGACGTCGTCTTGCCGGAGTTGAACCAACCAGTTTTGCTACTCGTCGCTTGTAGCCGGAAAGTACACGGCGAACAGGCGTCGAAAGATTGGATCTGGGCCAACAAGTGGTATCAGAGCCTAGGTCGAGGCAAAGCGGTGGCTGCGGTGAAGCAGACGCTGGTGACGTCTGAAGGTAGCGATGCTGTCAAGAATAAGTTTTGTGCCGATTCAGTATCCAATGCTGACCGACACAAATTATGTTGTTTGGGCCACGAAAATGAAATTCATCCTCCGAAACCTCTGTGTATGGAAGGCTATAGAAGGTAATGGCTCGGTGGAGGACGAGGTTGACAGTGGCGCTATGGCTGCTCTCTCGTAGTCCGTACCAGATTCCATGGTGATGACTCTTGCCAATTACGGGACTGCGAGGGAAGCGTGGGAAGCAATACGGGAGATGCAAGTCGGCGAAGCGATTGGAAGATTGAGGACACACGAAGAGGATCAGAAGGGAAGAAAAGAGTCCAAGGACAATGGTGAGAAACGTTTGTATTCTCATACTGATCTTGAAGCTCGGCTTGCCAAAGAGTGAGAGAAAATGAAGGACAAGCAACGCCTAGCAAAAAAGTTCATCACTGAGCGGATTATGATGAGCCAGATGATGATGAGAAAGAGGACGACGATGAAGAAGAGGAGGGGGAGGATACTCCGCCGAGGAGGAAGTTTGACATAAAGAAAGTAAGGTGTCATAACTGCCGAAAACTCGGACACTTCAAGTCTGATTGCCGGAAACCATCGAAGCAGAGGGTGTCGTGGTATCGGCATAATTGATAGGAGACGGGGGTCCTCTAGCCTATGTATGGATTGTGGGGAAGAAGGTTGGTGTCGTCGAGGACGGGATTGAACACGGCGAGTTTACCCAGCTTCGGATCCCGCAGCGGTGGCGAGATCCTACGTGCTGCTATAATTCACTATGAGGCAATAGCCGTGAACATGTTACAATGTGTATGATGCGTATTGAAGCGTAGATGAGCTTATTCAGCGTAGATGAGCTTATTCAGCGTTGATGAGCTTGGACCTAAAGGCCTCCCGGTGGCCGGCTTATATAGGCGGCCAGACTCCGGGTTACAAGGTAAGTACTTGGCCGGCAAGTAAACAGAGTCCTAGTTGTAGTCGGCTTTGGTTGCCGCCTTCCATGTTTGGCTCGGTGGCTTGATGGGCTTCAGTCTGCTGCCTTTCTTGGACCGTCCGCCTACTTCCTTGTACGTCAGCTATCTGGGCCGCCCGGCAGGCATCAGCCTTACCACCCTTGGGCCACCCTGGACTAGCCGGATTGATCCATGTTAGAGATACCCCTAGTTGGTATATCCCCAACATTAGCCCCCAGAAAGGTTGAAGTTCTCCAGGCGCCGGCTTCTTCATTTTCTTGATCTTCAGTCTTGAACGTTGGCGGCTGCAGGACTTTAACCATTCTGAATATAATAGGGGTTGTGTGCCGGCTTGATCACCAGCGCGCGACCGCTTTTATCCTACATGGGAAAGACGGCTGGCTTAACTTGTCGGATGACTTCTCGGAGAAGCCTTACCCTTACTGACAGGTCAAAGTAATGTCTGATAGATGACGTCATTTGGTCCACGACAGTTTTGAACTCAAATGTAACGAAATCGTGCATTGTCGGCCATACCACGGAGGCGGCCTTTGCCACGGAGGCAACCATGTCGCTGACGACAAGGTGATTGTGCCATGCAGGCGGTTATGTCGTTGACAACAAGACAGTCATGCCACGGAGGCGACTGTGTCGCTGACGATAAGTCGGCCAAGCTATGGAGGTGACCGTGTCGCTGACGACAAGACGGTCATGCCACCAATGTGGCTTTCTTGTTGACAATAGGGCTGCATATCGTGCAGCCCCCAAGTATCGAACGAGGGCAAATATCGATGTCGAGCCCCCGAGTGTCGGAGTTTTTCTTGATCCGCCTATCTCCAGCCCCCAAGCGTTAAGTCGATGTACTCGGAAGTCGTCTCGACGCTTGGAAGAACTTGTGGCGTTGTAAGTCGATGATTGTAGTCCCGGAGGCCCGTGCCGGCTTGACTGAAAGACGGCTTGAGACATGATGAAAATGCTGCGATTGCAGCCCCTAGGTGTTAAGTATCCTGCATAGTACACATAGCTGCATTAAGATGTACTTTTAATGAAAGCTGAATAATTTGAAGGCCTGAGCCGGTAGATTTTTAACAAACACTTAAGTGTTGTAAATTTTATATGGCCCGCCTTAATATTTATCTGGTTTATATGTTTAACTTTTCATATGTTAGCAGAACCTCAGCCGGAAACTTTAGCTGAAACAACCAGGGCTAGCACCAAATAGTTTAGAATCAGAGACAAATTAAAGCCGGCATGTTGGTGCTAATGACATACTACTAGGTAACCCACATATAAACAATCAAATAACGGTATTAGGCGGTGCAAACTGATTGCTTAATTTGGCCCGGAGGCGACAAGTATCTAAAAGTTTGAACCATGCAGCGCAGAGCAAATATCAGGTAACTTAGATACTAAGAGGGATATGATCAAATGAAAAGACAAAAGATGGCATGATCTCAGAGCATAATGAGCAAACAACGGACTTTTATTTTATGACCATACATAAAATGTTAAGTGTATATAAACTTAGCTTATTTGACGTTGATGTCGAGGAGGCGGGCGTGACGGAAGACGCCAGCCCCAGTATGTAGGCGGCAGCCCCAGTCTGACAATATTTGTCCCTAGGATTCCGAAGATGATCCCATCAAGGCGGCGAGGAGTCAGTAATTAAGCCGAGATAATGGCGATCCGCGTTAACAATTAAGCCGGAACGCGACGATAAATGCGCCGACAAGGCGTCTTGTTACGTTAGCGATTAAGCTGAAACGTGGAGCTTTATTGTTTTGTACCAATCGATGTCTCCCCAAATTGATCAGGTTTGGGCGATCGGAAACAATAGCTTAGCAACTTCGCGATGAACTCATCTAAACCGTATATGAGGATGGCGGTGTCCCGCATAACATCTCACGAACACGGCGGTAAAGATAATATTGAATCACAAAACCAGACGTCGGAACGGATCCGAACATGGTATGAGTTGCGATGGATTCGTCAAACACGGATGTCGGAACAACCGTGACGTGACTTTCCTTGTAAGCTGGCTGCGTTTCCTTGTGATACACGATGATCAAGACCAGATCTGATGCTAAGTGATTAGCAGTACATGCATGCGATTAGCGCTCCGGCCGTGAAATCCATGTACATATTGCTAATTCACGCTGGATCTCTGTAGATCACGACTTGCCATATCAAAAGGATTTGGCCAGCAAGGTGTATGTAATCGGAACGGATCCGTCTTGCCGCATGCGTTTCCATCCTGCGCGGGAATCGTCGCCTTCCTAGCTAGGCATATATGGGTTGCCATCATTTGGATGAAATAGGAGGCGGCGACAATTCTCATATCGATCTGTCCAGCTTAGATCTTACACAAACCGGAGAACGGATCAGCCCGCCGGATCGATCTGGCAGATGAATAGGATGTTTGATCGAGCCGGCCTGCCGGGGCAGAGTACACGGCTAGATGCTTTTACGACGTTCGATCATGCCGGCCTGCCGGAGCAGAGTACACGGCTAGATGCGATCCGGTCGCGTTGATGAAGACGACGATCGGAATCGTCGGCTGCGGACAGCCAATATTGTTCCCGCCTGGAACGTGACGCCAGAAACCTTATGCCCCACGGTGGGCGCCAACTGTCGTGGTATCGACATAATTGATAGGAGACGGGAGTCCTCTAGCCTACGTATGGATTGTGGGGAAGAAGGTTGGTTTCGTCGAAGACAGGATTGAACACGGCGAGTTTACCCAGCTTCGGATCCCGCAGCGGTGGCGAGATCCTACGTGCTGCTATAATTCACTATGAGGCAATAGCCGTGAACAGGTTACAATGTGTATGATGTGTATTGAAGCGTAGATGAGCTTATTCAGCGTTGATGAGCTTATTCAGCGTTGATGAGCTTGGCCCTAAAGGCCTCCCGGTGGCCGGCTTATATAGGCGGCCAGACTCCGGGTTACAAGGTAAGTACTTGGCCGGCAAGTAAACAGAGTCCTAGTTGTAGTCGGCTTTGGTTGCCGCCTTCCATCTTTGGCTCGGTGGCTTGATGGGCTTCAGTCTGCTGCCTTTCTTGGACCGTCCGCCTACTTCCTTGTACGTCAGCTATCTGGGCCGCCCGGTAGGCATCATCCTTACCACCCTTGGGCCACCCTGGACTAGCCGGATTGATCCATGTTAGAGATACCCCTAGTTGGTATATCCCCAGCAGAGGGCTCTCTTGGCCCAGGAATAAGATGACAGTCCATTACACTTTATGTGCGAACTGGTGGACGAGGATGATCCAGTTCTTCAAGTAGTCGCTAAAGAAACTAACACACTTGTGGAAGAGAAAGTTGGCATTCAAGTTCCGCAAACTCGTGTCGGTGCTACTAACACGGGAGGTGATTCAAGAACTCATGCCGATAGTACTGGTATGAAGACGTACATGGCGCCAGAAGTCCATGATGATCGACGTAGTGTCGCGTTGAAGGAAAAAGAAGTGAAGGTGTACATGGTGCCAGAAGTCCATGATGTGTGGCGTAGTGTCGCGTCGCAGAAAAAAAGAAGCGAAGACGTACATGACGTCAGAAGTCCATGAAGTGCGGCGCATCATGGTGTCGCAGGTTAGAGTGAGGCGCATTGTTGCGTCATGGGGCAAACCTTTCTTTCTGGAAGCCCAGAAAAAGGAGAAGTGGTCAAAGCGAGTCCAGCTGCAAGTAGGCCGTCCAAGCCATCAACTGATGACCAAGGCGGAGGTTCACCACATGAGGGGCTACGGTCAGAGGAAGTTCAAGGGGCGCCAGCCCAGAAGACGAGGGAACGCAACAAGGAGTACCTATACCGCCAGGAAGTGGTCAAGGGGAAAGGAAACATGTTGAGGAACTGGCAAAATTTGTGGATACAGCCGATACGATGGAGTATTGGCGTGAAGTATTGTCGTTGGCAGAAGAGCGATGAGACGAATGTGAGATGCATTTTCCGTGGCTACATTTGTTCAAGGTAATTGATGCACATGGTTGGTGTGTTGTTGGGAGACCCCAAGAGGAAGGTGTGAAGTAGTGCATCAGCAAGTTTCCCTCAGTATGAAACCAAGGTTATCGAACCAGTAGGAGATAATGGATTCACTTGAGGTGTCAATGCGCCAGAAAAATGCTGGTGCTAAGTTGACGTGGAGCCTGCACACAAACAATCAAGATACTTTGCCCCAATTTAATAGTGAGGTTGTCAATCTCACCGGCTTGCTGTAACATAGGATTAAAGAATGTGTGGAAAAAAGAGTGATGTTTAGAGAAAGTAACAGGTTTGCAGTCGTGGTTTTATCAAATTAATGAGAAGGACTGGGCTGCACAGTTCACTAATGGTGTCTCTCCATAAATAATAATAACATTCATCCATGCATGGTAAACAAATTATAACTAGGCAATTGACAGAATAATGATAAGCAACCCAATGCATATACTAATGATATGGTGTCTAGTGAGAGATTCATTCGGGCAATACAACAATAGACATAGACCGTTCCAACCGCATCTATGACTAATAATCCACCTTCCGGTTAGCGTCCGCACCCCTTTTAGTATTAAGTTGCATGCAACAGATTATCGCCTTAAGCACTGTGTGTAAAGTAAGTAAGTAACATCATCGTAAGACAAAGTACTAATGTTTTATCCCTAGTAGCAACAGTACATCTACAACCTTCGAGCTTTCTGTCACTGCCCCAGATTAAATAGAGACATGAACCTACTATCGAGCATAAATACCCCCTCTTGGAGTTACAAGCATCTACTCGGCCAGAGCATACACAAGTAACGGAGAACATGCAAGATCATTAAATAGCACACACATGATATATTATTAAGCAATAAATTTAGTACTCAATATTCATCGGATCCCAGCAAACACAACATGGAGAATTACATAAAGATGATCTTGATCATGATAGGCAGCTCACAAGATCTAAATATGATAGCACAAGAGGAGAAGACAACCATCTAGCTACTGCTATGGACCCGCAGTACAAGGTTGACTACTTAAGCATCAGTCCGGAGGCGGTCATGGCGACGTAGAAGCCTCCGGGGACGATTCCCCCTCCCGGCAGGGTGCCGGGGAGCAGTTCTGAACTGTCCCGAAGTGGTGGCGGCGACGGCGGCGTCTCGGGACCCGTGGAGGAAAAAGTGATTAACCGTCTGGATTTTTTAGGTCAGGGGGGTTTATATGGGCGAAAGACCTAGGTCGGTGGGCGCCCGAGGGCGCCACACCCCCTCCCGGCGCGGCAGGCTTCTGAGCCGCGCCAGCAGGCGATGTGGGCCCCTTGGGGTCCGTCTTCGTCTCGTCTTCGGTTCTTTTGGTCGCAAATATTCCAAAAATAAATACTGGTTGGCTCGTTTCCAATTTGGCGGATATTTCCTTAAGAGCTTTTCTGAAACCAAAAATAGCAGAAAACAGGGAACTGGCACTATGGCATCTTGTTAATAGGTTAGTCCCAGAAAATGCATAAAACTATATTAAAAGCATATAAAACTTGTAATAACATGATATAACATAGCATGGAACACAAGAAATTATGGATACGTTGGAGACGTATCAACATCCCCAAGCTTAGTTCTACTCGTCCCGAGTAGGCAAGAACTAAAAAAAGAAGAATAATTTCTAAAGTGACATGCTTAAACACAGTCTTGATCATGTAATTCATTGTAAGGCATGTAAATTGAAGTCAAATGAATAAGGGATGTAGTTTATATTGATATCAAATGAGTAATAAATAAACAAGTAGGTGAAGTAAGCAAAGTTTTCAATGATATAGTACTAGTGTAGTGTACCTGCACTTAAAATATGGCAGATACGTATAGTGCAAATCACTGGAACGATTCGTTTGCACACATAGTTATGATCTAATATCACAACAAAGTATCAATTTATTACAACGCTGATCCAGACTTAGAAAATATTCATTACAAATTTGCATAGCATAAAGCTAGCAGTGAACAGAGTAAGCAGCGGAAAATTATTCTTCATGGAGTCCCCAATTATCATCATGTGCCACAGGCGAGCATGTTGGTTGAAGACTCGAAACCCTTAGTAAAATTCTCACTCATCATCAGAACAGTCTGCAATAAGATATATATTGCAACAACGTGGGTCAGAACCATTAAAATGGAACTGGCAAGTGACACTATGGTGGACACTTAGAGGAATAACTCTATGACATATATGCTTATTTGGCTGGTGGAGCTCAAGGCTATTTTGCAGAAAGCAAGTTTTTCCCTAACTTTTTGAAACAACTTTACCTCGTTGAGACAAATATGGTATGAAAGCCATAGTCTCATTCTACCCTTGTTCACCCATCAAGTTTTTAATTTAAAAATTGGAATGGTGGAATCCTCCGTTGACGTCCTCGTTCAGCTGCTCAATTGTCCGTTTCCGGGGACACGGCTAAGTACTTAGATTTTAACTCTACAGAGGTTGTGCACGTTCACCATTGTACCCATTCAATCCAAATTATCCTTTACACACCATTTGTGATAAGGAAAGGAGAAGAATGAGACGAGATCTTTCAGAAGTATTTTCCCTCCCACTCTGGCCTGACGCGCTCCACCTACAAACCACTACCTCCACCTGTCAGGCCGGGGCGAGTCCACGCAGCTTAGTTGATCAAGCCAGAGCCCATATTGGCAATGGCTGCACGAGAAGCAATCTTCACTCGGAGTTCTTCAGATCCCTTTGTTCCTGGGTGGCCATCCACAAGTGAATATCCCACAGGTACATCCCCTGGGGACAACACTCAACTCATACAGCCAAGCAACCAATTCCACCCAGGTGTTTGATTATAACTTAGTAGAATTTAACATTTCATCAAAAATAGTTTTGCATAGCATCACAATTCTACTTAGTATTTTCATAGGAACCTGGACACATGAATAAGGAAGTCTAAACATGGCTTGCATAGCAATACTATCCTACACATGCTTATAGAAAAATAATCTACTCATGCATAGAAAAATAATAGGACTTTTATGGGGGTGTGCCACTTGCCTTGGCAAACGGGAGTACATCAGTTACAGTTGTAAAGACTTTCGTTTCCCTCTGAATAGTCTAACAAAAGAAATAAAGAGCCACACATGAACACACAAGCAATATGTTCATACCAAGAAAAATATATGCTATGCATGAGATGCAATAATTTATTTTAATGTCAAGAAACAATTAAATGTATCTCTTTGAATGTTTGTGATGTATGCATGAATAAATTTTTAATTTGTTTTCATTTATTTAGACATGAATAAAGGGAAACATCAAGAGTCTTAATTTCCTTAAATAAAAATTCATAATCAAATTTTGTAGGAATGACAATTGGGCAGAGGGCATCTAAACAAGTTTTTAGCAATTTGTTTTACTCAAAAATAAATTTTCTAAATAAAGTTATGTCAAAAAACACTTAAACTACTCTAAAAAATATTTGAAAATTTTGAATGTGTCAAACCAGAAAACTAATGAAGCCAAAAGATTCTACTGGTTTTAAGGATTCCAAATATATAAAAATATTTAAATTTGGATAAACAGATAAAAAGTAATGATAAAAACAGTATGCAGGGTGTTTTCTGCAAAACTGCCAAATAAAATGATTTTAAGAAATTCGTAGAAAATAATATCTGACGTGGCGCTGACGTGGTGCTGACTGTGGGCTGACGCGGCGCTGACTGTGCGTGCCACGCAAGCGTACCGCTTCGTTTTTAAGTGATCTAATCCTAGCCGTGCACGGGAGATCTAACGATCTAGATCCAATCGACAAGAAACGAGCGGCGCGGCCGGCCGGAACCCTAGCCCGAGGCGTGCTCGCGGCGGCGCCCTCGCCGGCGATGCTTGTTGCCTACGATCTACTGTCTACGAGGACGAACGAGTCATACCCGTGCGTGGAGGAGGTCGAGGCGGAGACGATGGCGAGGTGGTCGACGATGGGATGCTCTCACGCGCCGGAAATTGCTCGTCGGAGTCGTGCTTGGCGGCGGTCCACCTCAGGTGTGGACGAAGTCGTTGTTCAGCTGCCCGAGAAGATGCAAAAACTTGTCAAAACGATGCGCAAGGTCAAGGTAAAAGGAAAGGGAGTGGAGAGAGGTCTCGGGGTTCACGATGCTTGCCGGAGTTGCAAAATTTCGTCGGCGGCTACGGCGGAGCTCCGGGGATGTTCGCGGGCGGCCTGGTGGCTCTCGGGAGGTCGTGCTTGGGGCAAAAGATAGAGGTGATCGAGTGGTTCTTATAGCACGAATCGGCGACGTAAATGGAGCAATGAATCAAAATTATTCGGTCGTTTCTCGGCGTTGTCGCGGGCGTGATTTGGGGCGAGCCGTTGCCGGGGAAGGGATGACAGGTGGGGCCCACCTGTCAGAGAGAGAGAGCGCGCGCGCGGGCAGGACGGTCTGCTGGCGGGCTGCAGTGTCGCGCGCGCGGTAGATAGCTTGTGGGCTTCGGCCCACTTGCTGGCCCGGCTCGATTTTTATTTTTTAAATCATTTTTTGTTTTTAAATCTTTTGAGTATAAAACAATTTCAAAACTATATCAATACTTCTCAGAAAAATTCATAAAAATATAATTTGAAAAGCTTATTAAAAATAGATCCTTTTGATATTATTTTTGTAAGTAATAATAGAATAAAAAGGAATATTATTATAAATTCAAATAACAATTTTTTATAGACATAAAATAAATTAAAACATATATAAAGATTTAATTCAAAATCTATGTGATTTAAATGACAAGTTTAATGATGATGATGCATGGATGCAAAGTTTTAAATTTTTCTGAAAATTGGGATGTTACAAACCTAACCCCCTTAAGATGAATCTCGCCCTCGAGATTCGGATTGGCTAGCAAATAGGTGAGGGTGGTCTTCTTTCAGGTCATCTTCTCTTTCCCAAGTTGCTTCCTCTTCTGAATGGTGATTCCACTGTACTTTACAGAATTTGATAGTCTTGGTTCGGGTGACACGTTCTGCTGTCTCCAAAATCTTAATGGGTTTTTCTTCATAAGTGAGATCACTTTCTAGTTGTACTTCCTCTAGTGGCACCGTATCTCTTAGCAGCGTTTCTGCCATTTCTGGGTGACATTTCTTCAGCTGGCTGACATGAAACACACTTTGAACTGCGGAAAGTGCTTCCGGGAGTTCCAATTCATAGGCAACCTCTCCCTTGCGGGATAATACCTTGAAAGGTCCAATAAATCTAGGTGCCAATTTTCCTTTGATTCCAAATATCTTAACTCCCCGCATAGGTGAAACTGTGAGATAGGCTCGATCTCCTACTTCATACGTGACTTCCCTCCTTTTGGAGTCCGCATAACTCTTCTGTCTGGATTGTGCTATCTTTAAACGGTCTTTAATCAGTCTGACTTTTTCCTCAGCCTCCTTGATTATGTCTGGTCCAAACAAACTACGTTCTCCTACGCCACTCCATAGTAGTGGGGTAGTGCACTTTCTTCCATACAGTGCTTCAAATGGCGACATCTCTATGCTCGCTTGATAGCTGTTGTTGTAGGAAAACTCGGCATATGGGAGATTATCATCCCAGCTTGACTTATAATCTAGAGCGCATGCTCTCAGCATATCTTCTAGGATTTGGTTTACTCTTTCTGTCTGTCCATCCGTCTGCGGATGGAACGCTGTGCTGAATTCTAATCTGGTTCCCAGAGACTCATGAAATTGATTCCAGAAATGAGAAGTAAACTGAGTACCCCTATCTGACACAATTTTCTTGGGAACTCCGTGTAGACACACAATCCTCTTCATATAGATGTCAGCTAGCTTGGCACTAGTGTAAGTAGTCTTTACAGGTATAAAGTGAGATACTTTCGTCAGACGATCGACTATAACCCATATAGAATCTTACCCTGATTTAGTCCTGGGCAGACCAGTGATGAAATCCATACCAATCTGTTCCCATTTCCAATCTGGTATTGGTAAGGGTTGCAGTAACCCTGCTGGTTTTTGGTGTTCAGCTTTCACACGACTGCAGACGTCACACTTTGCAATGTATTTAGCAATATCCTACTTCAAATTGATCCACCAATACCTCTCTTTTACATACATATACATCTTGGTGTTACCCGAATGTATGGAATAAGGTGAGTCATGAGCTTCTTGAAGTATTAACTTTCTAAGATCGGCATTGTCAGGGACACATATGCGTTCTTTATACCATACGGTTCGTTCTTCGTCTTCTCTAAAGTCCCTGGCTTTGCCTTTACTTAGATTCTTTTTTATTTCTTTTACGACTTTATCTTCTAACTGAGCTGCCTTGATTTTGTTAAATAGAAGAGGTTGAACTTTTAAGGATGCTATGAATCCTTCAGGTGCCACTTCCAATCGAAGGTCCTTAAATCCTTTACATAGATCTTCAGGCAATTCTCCTGCCGTGAGTCCGTTTACATAAGTCTTACGGCTCAATGCATCAGCCACTACGTTGGCTTTCCCTGGGTGGTATTGTAGACTTAAATCATAGTCTTTGATCAATTCTAACCATCTCCTTTGTCGCATGTTTAATTCCTTCTGGGTAAAGAAGTACTTGAGGCTTTTATGATGTAACATCCCAACATTTTCGAATGTTCAAAAATCACTAAAATTTAAAACTTTTGTTTTTGATTAAAATAAAATATTAAAATGCATAAGAAAACCAGTTATAAAAGACTACAAACATATTGAAAGGGTTTAATATTTCAAAGATCTCAGTTTAACATTATTTTCAAAAGTTGTTTCAAGATAAACATTTTATTATCCATTGTATTTCTTAAAACCTCAATATGTAATTTGACAAATGTCTTACAAAATTTCAAATCATTTTCATGTAATAGAAAGTTTCTTTGTAAGTATTTGATTTCAACCACTTAGCCATAGCTAATCATAAATTAAAATAATATTACAACTATTTAAAACATGGTATAATTGCCAAATAGTTTCACTCTTTCACCTGAGTTCAAAACATAGTTTTATAAATTACAAGTCTATAGTTTATAACTAAAATAACTTCATATGTTTTATAATTAATGAATTATCCAATTAGACATTTCATTAGCTTAAATAATTTAATATTTATTTTCAAAACAGAACATGATCTTCATGAATATGTTCTATATAAGAAATGAATTTAAACCTAAAATCTTTTCCAAAGTTGTTATGAAGTTTTCAAATGAATTATCTTAATATAAAATATATTGGTGCACCATTTATTTTGAATTAAAAATGAGTACATTATATTTTCCCTTTTCCATTTTCATATAGTTGTGTTATATTATTTAATAATTATACCAAAGCCGAAAATGAATTTCGAATTTGAAAATGAGTTTAAATAAATTGAATTCAAACATATTTGAAGATGGGTATTATTACAAATTTTATTTAGCTAAGAGAAAATCTAATTAGGCTTTATTTTAAAATTTGAGATTAAATATCAAATTAGTCTTAAACCAATATTTCAAATTTGTTAATTTTAAAAAGTTTTCAAAACATGCCCACAAATGGTTTAACACAAAGATATTGATTTTACAAATTTTTAGAAATTAATTTGACATCATTTGGACATTTAAATCAAAAGATATGAATTAAATAAATAAAACAGAAAAAGAAAATACCTGCTGACGTCAGCGGTGACGTCACCTTCTTCAACCTCCAGTCCTCCAATTCCGGCCGAAACTACTCCTCCAATTCCGGCTCCAATTCGAGCGATTATTACGCGATTTGTTCTCCCGTGCGCGTCTATAAGTAGCCCTCGATCTTCTCCGCGTTTCCCCCTCCTCCTCCATCCTTTTAAGCCGCCAGGCTGCCCAATTTTGCTCGCCGTAGTTCTTCGAGCCGCCGTCGCATTTCTTCCATTCCGGCGACACAATAGGTCACAGCGGCTCCCCTTGCTCGCCAAACCCCCTCTCTCCCCTTCACGCATCTTTCCATGTTGATTTTGGAATTTGTTTGCAGCCAAACGTGAAGACCGGGCACAACCCCAAGGTCTCCATCGCCGCCGCACTCTAGACGCCTCTCCCCACCGCTCCAGGACGAACCGCTCGAGGCCACCACCCCCATCCGAACCGCCGTGCCGCGCTGCACCTGCAGGTGGTCTTCCCCGAGCCCGGGATCCACCGGAACACCTCCCCCGTCGAAGCCGAACGCCAGCGCCGCCGTCGTCTTTGCCTCCGGCCACCCCGCGCCGCCGGTGAGCACCATCCTCTCTCTAAGCCCTCCGATCTTCAACGCACGGCTAAGATTAGATAAGTTATGTCGAACCGGTATGGTTAGATCTGGACCGTCAGATCCAGATCTGACGATCCAGATCTATTGACCTATCCACGTCAGATCCAGTCAGCGCCACGTCATGCCTCGTCAGCGTCCAGTCAGCTGCCACGTGGAAAATGATTTTCTCGATTTAATTTAAATGGCAGTTTTACAGAAAAGACCCTGCAACTTAAATCTATCATAACTTTTTAAGAACTTATCCAAATTTAAATATTTTTTTATATTTGGAATGCCCTCGACATGTAGAATATTATGGATCTGCCAAAATTCAAATTTGACTTATTTTAAAATATTCAAATTTCAAATGGTGAATTTGAGTATTTTTTTCATAACTTTTAATCTGTAAATTCAAAAATTACAAATAAAATTGTTTTAGAAACTTTGGAATATTTGTAAATTGATGCCACTGCTATAAATATTTTTGAGTAATATTTGAATGAATTCATAGTTATATATTTAATTTGAATAGATTGAGTATTTTCAACATAACTATTAATAAAAACATTATTTTTGATTAAAGTAAATTGCTATAAATTTAATTAAAATGCCCCCTGTCTATTAACACTATTTATAAAATTATATTATAAGAATTTAATCATAGAAAACTTTAATCTTATCATTATTCCTTTTATTATATTTTTCCAAAAATAGAAATTAATTAAATTGCATTTATAAATTCATGCATATTTATAAAGAAATCACAAAAGTTATTTGATGCTTTCTTGTGATTAAAAATTACATTTCATGCGTAAAATATTTTATTATATAATTATATTTCCCATAGGAAATCTCTTCATTATTGTCTCTAAGTTTGGAATATTTCTAAACTTAGTATTTTGGTAAAAGTACTATGCACTAGACACTTAGTATTTCAACATGGAGCTAGAAGGCCAATGAAGAACTTAGCCAAAACAAGACTTCTGAAGTATCTCCAAGGAGTAGAAGCACTTAGAAGAAAAATCAAGAGGAAGTTCATGAAGACCAACCAGAAATATTTTCTAAGTCTTTCTCCCTCTCTCTTTCATTTCTCCTTTCTTCTCTTAGACCTCTTGAAGACTAAGTTAAATCCAAGACCAGCCTAGGTGATACAAACATCATCAAGTCTGAAGATTATTCAAGTCTACCAAGAATTCAATCAAGACATCACCAAGGAGAATATTACAAGTCTGGAGATGAAGCCTGTAAGACCAACTACATCATTCTTACTATCTTTTCCCTCTTTCCTAATCTTATCTTTCACTTTAGACATAAACGAATTTTGATCATTATGTTATCATCTTTGAAGTTTGTTGGATCCTAGCGGCATAGTGAGATGAAGCGGCCTGGAGACAAACCTTACATGTCCACGTACATGAGACCTGTTCCACAATTTAAGTGGCTGGCCGGGTGTCTGTCTCTCTCACTATAGTGAATGTCCAATTTACAAAGAGTTCATAATAATTGTTGATCATGTTGAAGAAATGACTTAGTATTTTCTCTAAATATTTCTACACATCAAGACTAAGCCATTAGAGGGCTTATTCAAGATGATATAAAACAAAATATTTTATTCAACTCCTGACCTTAGTCCTTAGTCATTTTTGACCAACACATTTCCTTGCATTAACTTAAAAGATTCTCATGGCACGACATGCATTTCTAGTCCTTAGAAATAAATTGCATATCATGCATGACATGTTTTCCTTAGAAGTTATACAAAACTTGTTTGTCCACTAGATATGAGCATGTATGTTTGATGATTGTTGTTTGTTGATTGTTGTACTGTTGTTTGCTTATATTGTTTAGATTAAACGGGGAGCAAACTTTCGTTGTTGAAAAGAGTTTGTGAACAACGACAACATTCAAAGGCAAGTGGCACACCTCATAAACTTCCTACTATTTCTATATGCATTACGTAGTGTATTTTTATATGCATGTGTAGGATAGTATTGCTATGCTAAACCTGTGTAGAATTCCCTTACTCCTGTGTCTAGGTTCCTATATCATACTTAGCAGAAATATTGATGCTATGCAATTGATGAAAGGTTTTTACAAAATGTTAAGTGACTACTCAGGACTGTGCTCATGGTTGTCGTCGCCTAGGATGAATTTCTATTCTACTTAGGGCCGTGAGCATGGTGATTTTTACCTGAGAGTGCACATCCACTAAGTTAATAAAACTCCTGGGTGGATTGGTTGTTAATGGTGGCGAAGTTGAGTGGCTACTCCGGTCCATGTCTATGGTTCCTGGAGTACGTGCACTTGTGGATGGCCACCCAGGGAACAGAGGAATCTGAAGAACTCCGAGTGACAATTGCTTCCAGTGCAGCCATTGCCATATGGGCTCTGGCTTGATCAATTATGTTGCGTGGACTCTCTCCGGCTTGACAAGCAGATGTAGGGGGATGTTAGGTGGAACGGGTCAAGCCAGAGTGGGAGGGAAAATGCTTCTGAAAGATCTCGTCTCATTCTTCTCCTTTCCTTATCACAAATGGTGTGTAAAGGATAATTTGGGTTGAATGGGTACAATGGTGAACGTGCACAACCTCTGCAGAGTGTAAAACTAAGTACATAGCCGTGTCCCCGGTACGGACAATTTGAGCAGCTGATCACGGACATCAACGGAGGATTCCATCATTCCAACTTCAGAAATAAAACTTGATGGGTGAACAAGGGAAGATGAGATTTATGGTTTTCATGCCATACTTGTCTTGATTTGAAGAAAGTGTTTTACAAAAAGATAGGAAAAATTGGCTTTATGCAAAATAGCCTTGAACTCCACTAGCCAAATATGCATATAGGCTTTAGAGATATTCCATTAAGTGTCCACCATAGTGTCACTTGCCAGACTCCATTTTTAATGGAAATCTGACCCACGTTGTTGCAATATTTTTCTTATTGTAGATTGTTCAGATGACGAGTGAGGTTTCGTTTATAGGTTTCGAGTCTACAACCAACATGTTTTCGCCTGTGGCAACATGAAGTTGTTGGAGACCCAGTGCTATTGTATTTCCGTTGTGTACTTTTTCAATGCTAGCTTTATGCTATGCAACTTGTATCGAATATTTTGTAATTCTGGATCATCGATGTAATAAAATTGACGCTTTGTTGTGATATTACATCGTAAACTGTGTGTGCAAATGAATCGATCCAGGGATTTGCCCTATACACAGGTATCTGCCTTATTTAAAGTCCAGGTACGCTACATATGATCTGTAAATACTTCACATCTCTTTCCCCATAAATATGGTCTCCATATCTTTAGCGCATGTACCACAGAAGCTAACTCTAGATCATGAGTGGGGTAGTTTACTTCATGATTTTTGAGTTGTCTTGAGGCATAAGATACTACTTTGCCTTCTTGCATCAATACGCTTCCTAGGCCACGATATGAAGCGTCGCAATAGACTTGGAAGTCTTTCTCTAGATCTGGTAAGCATAATACTGGTGCCGACACCAAGCGCTTCTTTAATTCTTGAAAACTGGTCTCACAAGCTTCTGTCCACTCAAATTTGTTTCCCTTCTTCAGTAGTTCAGTCAAGGCTTTGGCAATCTTGGAGAAATTTTCAATGAATCTCCGGTAGTATCCTGCCAGTCCTAGAAAACTGCGAATTTCCCCCACATTTTTGGGTGATTCCCAATTCGTCACAGCAGCAACTTTTTCAGGATCCACTGCTATTCCATCTTTAGACACCAGGTGTCCTAGAAATCCTACTTGTTTTAACCAGAATTCACACTTGTTGAACTTAGCATATAACTTATGCTCTCGGAGTCTTTGCAACACCAGACGTAAATGTTCTTCATGTTCTCTGTGACTTTTGGAGTAGACTAGGATGTCATCGATGAAGACAACAACAAACTTGTCCAGAAAATCCATAAATACCTTATTCATCATATTCATGAAATAGGCTGGAGCATTGGTTAACCCAAAAGGCATTACAGTGTACTCATACGAACCTTATCTTGTAACAAAGGCAGTCTTGGGTATGTCCATCTCTCTAACTTTCATCTGAAAGTACCCTGATCTGAGATCAATCTTGGAGAACACGACAACCCCTTCTAGTTGATCGAAAAGCTCATTGATTTTGGGTAGCGGCTACTTGTTCTTGATTGTATGCTCATTTATGTCACGGTAATCGGTGACTAATCTCTGGGTACTACCCTTCTTCTTGACGAAAAGAATTGGGGCTCCCTAGGGTGATGAGCTTGGACGGATAAAGCCTTTCTGCATAAACTCTTCCAATTGCTTCTTGAGTTCTTCCAGTTCATCAGTTGCCATTGGGTAGGACCTTTTAGCTATTGGTCCTGTACCCGGCTTTAGTTCAATGAGGAACTCTACATCTCTATCGGGTGGCATTCCTGGTAGTTCTTCCGGAAACACATCAGGGTATTCCTTAACTATAAGGACCTCACCGAGACTAACCCCCTTAAGAGAATTAAGCCTAACCTTCTTTAGTTCAAACTTTGATCTAAAGTTGATCTTCGAGCCTTCTAGAGTGGTGAGAGTGATGGTTCTATTTGCGCAGTCTATGATTCCTCCATAGCGGGACATCCAATCCATCCCTATGATAACATCCAGGCCTTGTGTTTCCAGGATGATCAAGTCCGTAGGAAACTGATGCTTTCAATCTTCAGACTCAACTGTCTACAGCCAGACGTTACTAGCATCTCTCCTCCCGGAGAGCTTACTCTAATGGGGCTTCCTATATTTTCCACTACTAACCCATGTTTGTTTACAAAAGCTCTTGAAATGAAAGAATGCGATGCTCCAGTATCAAATAAAACTAATGCTAGGCATGAATTGAGAAAGAACGTACCAATGACAGCATCAGGTTCATCGTACACTTCTTCCACATTGATGAAGTTCACCTGTCCTTTCTGGAAGGGATTGGGCTTGGCAGCTTCTGCGGCCTTCTTTTCGGGGCAGTCAGTGGCGTAGTGGCCCTTGTTATTGCACTTGAAGCATAGGACTTGCCTGATATCTTTCTTATATTCAGGATTTGGGCGATGATGTCCATTGTTGTGGCTAGCATTTCCATTTCCCTTGTGATTCCCAGTGTTTCCCTTGAAACCACCACTATGGTTGTGACCATGATGTTTGTGGTTGCTTCCACCACTAGGATAGTGCCCAGGCTTATGACCCTGGTTTGTATCTTGAGGGAAAGGCCTCTTGAAAGAAGTTTCAGAATGGTGTTTGTGAACATTCAACTTTCTCTTCCTTTTTTCAGCCTTCTTGATGTTGTCCTCCAGTATGATAGCCTGATCTAGGAGGATTTGATAATTTGGGGCATATGCTACTGTTAAAGGAATGTTCAGCTCGTCACTCAGCCCATTTAGGAATTTTGCCTTTCTCTTAGCCTCTTTGTTGATGTCCTCAGGGGCATATCGAGAAAGGGCATGGAAATCAGCCATGTACTCCTTAAGGCTCTTGTTTCCTTGTCTCAGGTTTCGGAATTCCTCTTGCTTCAAGTTCATAATACCCGAGGAGATATGAGCATTACGAAAACCTTCCCTGAAGTTTTCCCAAGTCAAGGTTTCTAGTGGGTGAGTGATTTGATAAGTTTCCCACCACTGAATTGCTGGTCCTTCCAACAGATGAGTAGTGAACCTCACCTTCTCAGCGTCGGTACATTCACAAGTCACTAGATCTCTGTCCACGGAATGCAGCCAGTCATCTGCCACAATTGGCTCAGATGCAGTGGAGAACTTGTTGGGCCGGGGCCTCAGAAATCTGGTAAGTCTATCCACTTGCGGGGGTGGTGGCGGTGGTGGGTTGTGGTTATGGTTGTTGTTATTGTTGTTGGTCGCCGCAATGAACTGGGTCATCATAGTCATTAGCTGAGCTTGAGCGGCCATCAACTGTTGTATAGCATCGTTATTGTTGTGGTCGTCGTTGTTGTTGTTGTTATCGGGCACACGGCGGGGAGGCATCTGTGGTTTTTGCATAGATGAGTTTTTAGACGGGAAGGTCTAAAGAGAAAATACCCCAACAAGCAAACAGCTTATAAGAACAACAATCACACAACTCAAACTTTGGATTAAAAAGACATGAAATTTTTTGGAGAATAAAACTCGCGAGGTTCCGGGGATACAAGGGAAAGTACTGCCTTACCACAAGTCCGTAAGTCAATACAAGACTAAGATACCGATGGGGTGTAAAGTAAATAGTAGTCTCACTAACTAACTATTCGACCATGTCATCTTCTTCTTCTTCAATCTCCTGAATCTCGATTCCTTCATTGTCGAGTACATCCTTTAATTCCTTCACTTCTTTCTCCAGGGCAAGGTTCTTCTCTTGCAGCTCCCTCTTCTCAGTACGAAGCCGCTTGATCAAGTCACTATCAGCCTCAAACTCGACTTCATTGCTCTCGAGTTCTGCCTTCTTTTCTCTGATAGTCTTGTTCTTCTCCTGAACCCTTTTCTCCTGTCTCTTGTACTTCTCCTCTTGTGCAGCAAACCTCTCTTCTTGGGCCTTAGTCACTTCCTCCTGAGCCTTCATATTTTCCTCATTCTCCTTGAGTAAGGCACCATAGCTCATCGTTTTTCAGGAGCTCAGTGCGCCTATCCTCATAAAGTTCTGTGACGAGGATCTCCAGCTCCTGGAAATAAAGACTAAGGGGTTTGCTTTGCCTCTATCTCCGACATCAAATAGGTAAGGTTCTCCATCCTCGTTTCTCCTTCCAAAGAAAATGGAGTAGTGGCCTCTCAACTCTGTGCTGTAGCGTCCACAGATACGCCCAATCAGGTCTTGCATGACTAGATTGAGTCCTTTATCTTTGGAGTCACTTACAATTTTGATTTCCAATGGGGGCTCTTCTCCACGTCCTGGCTGAGTTGCTTTTATTCCCCAACAGCCTTCTTTGTTAAACTTCTTCAGAATGAAGCCCTTAACTTGAGGTAGCGGTAAACCTATCTTCTCGTCGATGTCGAGAAGGTAGCAGCCAAAACGGGTGTCCTCGAAGTCCTCCGCAGTGGTGAAGTGGAAGCTCGTCATCCTTTAGGAAGAAAGAAAAGAATTTAAAACAAGAAATGTATAAGGTAAGGAAGTACTAGTCATATGTGCATTATTAATTTAGAGACAATACTAAGTCAAATCTCAATGTGATCAACAAATATAAACAACTCTTTGTAAATTGGATATTCGTGAGAGAGACAGACACCCGGCCAGCCACTTAATTGTGGAACAGGTCTCATGTACGCGGACATGTAAGGTTTGTTTCCAGGCCGCTTCATCTCACTATGCCGCTAGGATCCAAAATACTTAAGTAGATAATATTATGATCAAAAGGTTTTTCCAATCCTAAGGGCTCGAACCTACAGGCAACACAGTGCTCTGATACCATCTGTAGTGTACCTGCACTTAAAATATGGCAGATACCTGTGTATGGTGCAAATCCCTGGATCGATTCGTTTGCACACGCAGTTACGATGTAATATCACAACAAAGTATAAATTTATTACAACGCTGATCCAGACTTAGAAAATATTCATTACAAATTTGCATAGCATAAAGCTAGCAGTGAACAGAGTAAACAGCGGAAAATTATTCTTCATGGAGTCCCCAATCATCATCATGTGCCACAGGCGAGAATGTTGGTTGAAGACTCGAAACCCTTAGTAAAATTCCCACTCATCATCAGAACAGTCTGCAATAAGATATATATTGCAACAACCTGGGTCAGAACCATTAAAATGGAACTGGCAAGTGACACTATGGTGGACATTTAGAGGAATAACTCTATGACCTATATTCTTATTTGGCTGGTGGAGCTCAAGGCTATTTTGCAGAAAGCAAGTTTTTCCCTAACTTTTTTAAACAACTTTACCTCGTTGAGACAAATATGGTATGAAAGCCATAGTCTCATTCTACCCTTGTTCACCCATCAAGTTTTCAATTTAAAAATTGGAATGGTGGAATCCTCCGTTGACGTCCTCGTTCAACTGCTCAATTGTCCGTTTCCGGGGACACGGCTAAGTACTTAGATTTTAACTCTGCAGAGGTTGTGCACGTTCACCATTGTACCATTCAACCCAAATTATCCTTTACACACCATTTGTGATAAGGATAGGAGAAGAATGAGACGAGTTCTTTCAGAAGCATTTTCCCTCCCACTCTGGCCTGACGCGCTCCACCTACAAACCACTACGTCCACCTGTCAGGCCGGGGCGAGTCCGTGCAGCTTAGTTGATCAAGCCAGAGCCCATATTGGCAATGGTTGCACGAGAAGCAATCTTCACTCGGAGTTCTTCAGATCCCTTTGTTCCTGGGTGGCCATCCACAAGTGAATATCCCACAGGTACATCCCCTGGGGACAACACTCAACTCATACAGCCAAGCAACCAATTCCACCCAGGTGTTTGATTATAACTTAGTAGAATTTAACATTTCATCAAAAATAGTTTTGCATAGCATCACAATTCTACTTAGTATTTTCATAGGAACCTGGACACAGGAATAAGGAAGTCGAAACATGGCTTGCATAGCAATACTATCCTACACATGCTTATAGAAAAATAATCTACTCATGCATAGAAAAATAATAGGACTTTTATGGGGGTGTGCCACTTGCCTTGGCAACCGGGAGTACATCAGTTACAGTTGCAAAAACTTTCGTTTCCCTCTGAATAGTCTAACAAAAGAAATAAAGAGCCACACATAAACACACAAGCAATATGTTCATACCAAGAAAAATATATGCTATGCATGAGATGCAATAATTTATTTTAATGTCAAGAAACAATTAAATGTATCTCTTTGAATGTTTGTGATGTATGCATGAATAAATTTTTAATTTGTTTTCATTTATTTAGACATGAATAAAGGGTAACATCAAGAGTCTTAATTTCCTTAAATAAAAATTCATAATCAAATTTTTAGGAATGACATTTGGCAGAGGGCATCTAAACAAGTTTTTAGCAATTTGTTTTACTCAAAAATAAATTTTCTAAATAAAGTTATGTCAAAAAACACTTAAACTACTCTCAAAAATATTTGAAAATTTTGAATGTGTCAAACCAGAAAACTAATGAAGCTAAAAGATTCTACTGGTTTTAAGGATTCCAAATATATAAAAATATTTAAATTTGGATAAACAGATAAAAAGTAATGATAAAAACAGTATGCAGGGTGTTTTCTGCAAAACTGCCAAATAAAATGATTTTCAGAAATTCGTAGAAAATAATATCTGACGTGGCGCTGACGTGGTGCTGACTGTGCATTGACGCGGCGCTGACTGTGCGTGCCACGCAAGCGTACTGCTTCGTTTTTAAGTGATCTAATCCTAGCCGTGCACGGGAGATCTAACGGTCCAGATCCAATCGACCAGAAACGAGCGGCGCGGCCGGCCGGAACCCTAGCCCGAGGCGTGCTCGCGGCGGCGCCCTCGCCGGCGATGCTCGTTGCCTACGATCTACTGTCTACGAGGACGAACGAGTCATACCCGTGCGTGGAGGAGGTCGAGGCGGAGACGATGGCGAGGTGGTCGACGATGGGATGCTCTGACGCGCCGGAGATTGCTCGTCGGAGTCGTGCTTGGCGGCGGTCCTCCTCGGGTGTGGACGGATTCGTTGTTCTGCTGCCCGAGAAGATGCAAAAACATGTCAAAACGATGCGCAAGGTCAAGGTAAAAGGAAAAGGAGTGGAGAGAGGTATCGGGGTTCACGATGCTTGTCGGAGTTGCGAAATTTCGCCGGCGGCTTCGGCGGAGCTCCGGGGATGTTCGCGGGCGGCCTGGTGGCTCTCGGGAGGTCGTGCTTGGGGCAAAAGAGAGAGGTGAACAAGTGGTTCTTATAGCACGAATCGGCGACGTAAATGGAGCAATGAATCCTCCGCAATGAATCAAAATTATTCGGCCGTTTCTCGGCGTCGTCGCGGGCGTGATTTGGGGCGAGCCGTTGCCGGGGAAGAGATGACAGGTGGGGCCCACCTGTCAGAGAGAGAGAGCGCGCGGGCGGGCGGGACGGGCTGCTGGCGGGCTGCGGTGTCGCGCGCGCGGTAGATAGCGTGTGGGCTTCGGCCCACTTGCTGGCCCGGCTCGATGTTTCTTTTATAAATCATTTTTCTGTTTTTAAATCTTTTGAGTATAAACAATTTCAAAACTATATCAAAACTTCTCAGAAAAATTCATAAAAATATAATTTGAAAAGCTTATTAAAAATAGATCCTTTTGATATTATTTTTGTCTGAAGTAAAAATAGAATAAAAAGGAATATTATTATAAATTCAAATAACAATTTTTTATAGACATAAAATCCATTAAAACATATAAAAAATTTAATTTAAAATCTATGTGATTTAAATGACAAGTTTAATGATGATGATGCATGGATGCAAAGTTTTATTTTTTTCTGAAAATTGGGATGTTACAACTAGATAACAATCAACTATGTAAAGTAGATATTAAAGATGATGTAAGTTTCAAGCAGACTAATATAATCATCTAATGCTTCCAACAAACATGACAACTCTATGAAAGGATCAAGTCAAGCAATAGCAATATGCGCGTAGAAGATCAATATATTATTTGTTCAAAAGAAACAAGCAAGCGTTCAATGTTGGTTCCTGGCACCAGGATGTTATGGCTAAGAGAATGTTAACGGAGGTTTGGAAGGCCAACGTAAGAAAGGCTCACAAAGCTATAGATGATCATTAGACAAGAGAAAGACATACAATCGAAGCTATGCAAGGAGTAGTGATTGCCATACAACGGATGCACAATGAGCTATAAGTATATGAAAGCTCTCCAATGGAACTAGTGGGGGTGCATCCAACTTGCTTGCTCACGAAGACCTAGAGCACTTTTGAGGAAGCTCATCATTGGAATACACAAGCCAAGTTCTATAGTGTAAAGTTCCCCACATAGTTATGCAACTAAGACATGAAAAATCTCTCATATGGAGTAAAGGTGCTAAACATGAGCACAAATGATGATCATAATTGATATGGTGCTACAACATGAGCACAAGTGATGACTATAAATGATATGGTGTTGTAACATAAACACAAGTGTGTGATAAAGAATAGTAATGCTGCCCCCTTTTTTCTCTTTTTTCTTTTTTTTCTCTTTTCGATGGCCTCCATGGCTCTTTTCACTTTTAGGGGAAAGCATCCTAATATGATACATGATGTATGACAACACACTAATGATGATAAAACAACATACTAATGATACAAGTAACTAATATGAATGTGCCATAAGAATACATATGACAACGGTGCCTCTGCCAGTGTAGCAGGTTATGCACTGCTCTAGCGTAACATGGGTAAAACCACACATCAGTTTTATAGAAACACGCAAAGCAATAAACAAGTAATGAATGAAACAAGTCATGTAATGTAAGATGGATGTTGCATGGCAATATATCTCGGAACAGCTATGGAAATGTTGTAGTAGGTAGGTATGGTGGATGTTTTGAGAAAGATGATTGGCTTATGTGTAGGAGAAGAAGATGAAGATCTCCCGCGAGTTTGGATGTACCCGCGAAAAATGCACCAACTCTCAATGTGAGAAAGGGAAAAGCAAACTACCGGAGAGGCTAGCAATATGGTGGTCGAAGTGCCATGAAAACCGTAGTTTTAGAACTCACGAGTAAAAAGATTCCAAATAAAAATATGATCATGCAAGGCTTAATGAAAATTACTCCTAGGGGTGTTGTGCAAATGAACAAGTCACTGTTGGGGAGCCATTACGGTTGCCTTAGGCAAAAAAAAGTCATATACCATTATGCAGTCAACTGGAAATTTAAGTGTGGCACAGTTTTCAAGTTTCTCTAGACCAACTATTTAATCATTCCACTTTACTATACCATCATTTTTACCATTAAGCAAATTAATATCTCAAAACAACATCAATGATTCAAGTGACACAATTTAATGATCTACAAGATTATGTATCATTTAGTTATACCATCTACCAAATTTAGCATTTTCTGTTCTCAACCAACTTATTTCAAAGATAAATTCTCCAAGTAATTAAATAATGAGATATGAGAGTATAACATAACAAAGCTAACAACTCTAACAAGAGATGCATGAAAAAGAAGAGCTAGAGAGCAAACGATAACAAAAGACGAATACTCAACGATATAAGTGAAGAATACGAGTATTCATATGAAAAAAGCGGAGCGTGTCTCTCTCCCACACAAAAAAATGTTAGGATCCATATTATTCAGAGAATGAAAATAACAAAACCAAAAACAAAAAACAAACAGACGCTTCAAGATAAGCACATAAGTGTGACGGAATTAAAATATAGTTTCACTAGAAAGGTCTTGATAGTTTATCGATGAAGAAGGGGGTGCCTTGGGCATCCCCAAGCTTTGACTCTTGAGACTTATTGAATATATTGGGGTGAACCACCGGGACATCCCCAAGCTTTGGCTTTACTATCCTCTTGATCACATTGTATCTTCCTCTTCTCTTGATCCTTGAAAACTTTCTCCACACCAAACTTAGAGTAACTTCATTAGAGGGTTAGTGCACAAAAAATTATAATAATCTACAGGAACACAATTGCTACCATTGCTAATGGACATTAGCTACATACACTGATACTTAAAAGGATAAAAAGATCTAATCAAAATAGCAAAAGAGGCATTGCATAAGAAAATGGTAGAATCTGTCAAAAACAGAACAGTCCGTAAAGACGATTTTTTGAGGCACTTAACTTGCTCAGATCAGAAAACTCAAAACTAATGAAAGTTGCATCTACATCTGTGGATTATGCAAAAAAAAGGGCAGATTTTTATGACGTTCCAGTGAATTGATATAATATTTACGGTGGACAGCAGAAATCTGTTTCAGCACAGGAATTGAATTTTAACATCAACTTTCGACTAGAGTCTTAACTTGACACAACATTACAATAAAAATAAGATACAAAGGAATTTCTATAGAGGTAGGCATGTTCCTTGACACAAGCAAAACAAAATAAATTAAAAGAAATAAAAGTGGGTTGTCTCCCATAAGCACTTTTGTTTAACGCCTTTGAGCTAGGCACAAAGTGAAACTCAAATATTATTAAGAGATGAAGCATCAGCACCATAATTTGAACGAACTATAGAATCAAAAGGTAGGTTCATTCTTTTCCTAGGGAAGTGTTCCATACCTTTCTTGAGTAGGAATTGGTACTTGATGTGAAGGGGATTGCAAGCAGAAAACAAAAATTTCCTACCAACGATATCCTTAAACTAGCCAAGATCTACACTATCCAGATACAGAAGTACAACGGAGATTGGAGTCCATACCCTTGTAGACCGAAAAGCGGGGATTACGCTCCCGCACAAGCGTTGACGACGAAGACGACGTAGCCGACCTCTGGGTCGCAAAGAACTTGGTGCGACGAAGCCGACGAAGATGACCTCAAGGTCAGGTGGAGGAAGTAGGCCTCTGAGCACCGCTAGCGCAACACCTCGCAGGGCGTTACACACATACGATGGAGACGACGACCTCCGAAGCTCCAGTCCAGGACGAGCAGCAGAAGACTTGGAACGGAACACTAGCAGCGCGGCAGCGGGCTATGGTGGAGAGATCCCCTCATCCTCCTCGGCTCTACTCCGACAAAGGGAATCACGAAATCGAGGAGAAATAAGAGAATTAATTGGTGAATTAAAAGGCCATGGGTGTCCTTCTTTATATAAGCTCCCTAGGGGAGCCAACTTTGCCAGCTAGGCAATGTGGGACTATCCCACATGCCTGGTTCAGCCAAGGCTGATGCACCGACCCTAATTAATATCAAACATATTATATATAATTTATTCTAACTCTGAAAACTATTTCGTCGCTGCCCGATCTCCATCGGACCATTCCCGAGACGTTCCCGGTGATCTCTTTCCTTTCCGGTTGTCTTGTCGAAACCCCTTAAGTGTGTTACCCTAGCGGTTCGATATAATAACAAGCATGATCGAGACTCCTCTCGGATCAATGACTAACTCGTAGGCCTGGACCCCATGAATTAATCCCTGTGATATAATGAATGACTTTCATCTATCAAACCTGGACGTCGAGTCTTAAACCTTTTGCCATAGCGATACTTAGCGTGTCCAAGCATCATTCATAGATATCTCCATATCTAGCCGACCTCGTTACTGACATCGCTATCTTCTACTCGTCTATGATATTATGTCAGCTGGTGACCTAGTCACATGTTTGCAAACTCATTTGACATAATCTCACCGAGTGGGCCCTAAAGTATCTATCCGGCTATACGGACTGACAAATCCCGCTATTGAACCCTCGTCTCAACTATTCCCTTCTGATACCCAAAAGTATCACCTATCATTGTCACACTTTATAAGATATGACGTTTGGTGCGATCAAAGTATCTTCCAGGAATAACAATAAGAGTTGATCTCACGGTCGAAGGCGTAATGACTACGTCCTACAAATAATGGTTAAATCCATCACATCGTTCCACCTAACGATATGACTCCATTGCCGAATGGCGCCATGCCCCATGATCGGAAAACCTCGATCATCAATCACGCAACGAAACTAGTCTTAGTAGAGGCTACTAGGGACCTGGTTGTTTATCTACCACACGCGTATTAAAGTTTCCGCTTAATACAGTTGTAGCATGGTATAAAACATATAATGAACAATTGGAATATAACCAACAAACTATGTTTATTAAGTGCCTCTCGGGCATATACCCTTTCATTCTCCCACTTGCACTAGAGTAACACTTAATCTAGTTTACAACTTGGTAAAATCTCAACACCCATAGCATCTTGGTGTCTGCTCGTCTCGTGGAAGAGGAATACAGTCAATAGATCTCACAGATTGAGACCTATATGTGCTTTGCAACACTACTATGTCACCTGGTTTGACATCATCTTGTATCTTACTAGGATGGTAAAATATATTCTAGTGGATGGAGTCACACAGTCCAATCACACTTGCTACTTCTGAAGTTGCCATATATTTCTATACGTACGTAGATTATGCAACAGTGCATTCATATGCGACTTTGCAAGTTAACCATGTCTTTCTTCTAAACAAAGGACATCTCCTATATGAGATTTCTAGTCGTATGGGTCAGTGTCATAACTTGCATCATCGTAACCGTTTTACGGCAAGTTGTCTTTCCACTTTTACCCTTTTACTAGAAAACATATCTTCAGTTCTCACAGACACTGAAGAATATACATAATGTTTGTTCATTGATCCACACAAGGATCACTCTAGAACCCATTCTTCAACCAAGAACTTGGGTCACACCAAGTCGAGCTTTCAGTCTTGATCGAATCTATGTCTAATACATAGAGAATGTCGAACATCAATTTCTATCACTGAAAATGCCAAGGTAAACTTAATATTTTACCTAGTCATACAAGTAAGAACAATCTTCTTCGCTTGTTCTATTCTGAAACACTTCAGAATCTTAACTTAGGAAATATTCCGACCTAATGTTATTAAGCCCAGTCCATTCATAGAAAATTTAATCACTTAAATAATCATTTACACTCTACTAGAGGATCTGTGTCATTCAATATGTCGTTACATACAAAATCACGAAGGACACCTAGCTCCCACTCAAATATGCCTTCCGCATATAAGATCAAGGAAAACTACTTAGCTCCCACTCAAATTGTAACATCCCAACATTTTATAATGTTTGAAAATCACTAAAATTTAAAACTTTTGTTTTTGATTTAAAAATAAAACATTATATGCATCAGAAAACCAACTATAAGAGATTTCAAACATATTTAAAGGATTTAATATTTCAAATATCTCAGTTATCATCATGTTTCAAAAGTTGTTTCAGGTTAAACATTTTATTACCCATTGTATTTCAAAAACCTTAATATGTAATTTGACAAAGGTTTATTAAACTTCAAACCATTTTATTCCAATAAAATAATTTACTTATAAATAATTGATTCCAACCACTTAGCCATATATATTCATAAATTCAAGAATATTAAAATGGTATATTTGCCAAATGGTTTTCATTCCTTTAACTAAATTCAAGTTATAGTTTTGGAAATTATAAGTTTATAATTCATAACTTTAAAACTTCATTGATTATAATTAATGAATTGTCCAAATTTCATTAACTTAAATGAATTTCATAAATATATTCTATATAAGAAATTATTTAAATTTAAAATCTTGTCCAAAGTTGTTTATGAAGTTTTCAAATGATTTATCTTAATATAAAATATAATGGTGCACAAATTATTTTGAATTAAAATGAATACATTATTTTCCTTTTTATTTCCATATAGTAAGTGTTATGTTATGTAGTATTATACTAAAACCTAAAATGAATTTAGTATCTGAAAATGAGTTTAAATGACTTAAATTCAAACATATTGGAATATGGGTATCTTACAAATTTTATTCAGCCAAAAGAAAATTTAATTAAGATATAATTTCAAATTTGACTTTAAGTGTCAAATTTGTATTTAATGAATATTTCAAAATATTAATTTTCAAAATTAATCAAAACATGCCCACAACTGGTTTAACACAAAGATAATAATTTTACAAATTTTTAGAAATTTGTTTGACCTCATTTGGACAATTAAATCAAAAGTTTTAAAAGAAATAAATAAAACAGAAAAGAAAAAGAGAGAAATCTGACAGTGGGACCCACCTGTCAGGGGGAGAGGTTGTCTTCAACCTCCCGCACGGGAATCTCGCCCGAAACTGCCGGCGTTCTCCTCTTCAACTCGGGCGTTTGACAGCACCAATTACGGAGCCGTTGGTTCCTATAAGACGCCCTCGTCTCCCTCTCCATTTCCCCTCTCCTTTCTCTCCATTTAGTGCCCCGTGGCCGATGAATTTGGTCGCCGGAATCCTTCGGCCGCCGCCTCCATTTCTCCGATTCCCGCGAGTAGAACCACACCGTCAGCTTGAGACCCTCCCCGTCCTTCTCCACTCATCTATACGCACCCCACGGACCCCTCCTACCCCAATTTCCGCAGCCGGTTCGACGAATTCGTGCACACCCGAAGGTGGCCGGAGCCGTCACGTCTTCGGCCGCGCCCCCACGCCACTCCAGTACGGGATGCTTGATGATGGCGTCACCTTCCACCTCTCTGTGTCGCACCGAGCCGTTCGTCGTCTTCCCGAGGCCGGGGCACCACGGGAGCGCCATCCCCGTCGACCACCGGAGCTCGCCGGCGCCCGAGCAACTCCGGCCGCGTCTCCCCGTCGTTCCAGGACGAACCCAAGGACGCCGCCAAGCCCATCGTCTCCGCCACTTCGCTCCAAGTCCCGTCGTCGTCATCTTGTGTCCCGGGGAGCAGCGCCCCGACGAGTTCGTCCACGCCGGAGCCCGCGCCGTCGCCATCCCCATCGTCTCCGGCGAGACAGCGCCGCCACGGTAAGGCCCTCGATCCGGAGCCGTCCGATTTAATTTATACGGCTAGGATTAGATTTTATTAACCGAATCGGTACGATCCGATCTGGACCGTCAGATCCAGATCTGACGGCCCAGATCAAATGACTTATCCAGCACAGGGCTGAGCCAGCATGCCCAGTCAGCGCCACGTCGGATCCAGTCAGCGCCCAGTCAACAGATCTGGCACTTTTGCAGAAAAGCCCATGTTTATTCAAACTATCATATCTTTTTCTCTGTTTATCCAAATCCAAATATTTTTATATATTTGGAAAGCCCTTGACATGTAGAATAATTTAGATCTGCCAAAATTCTATTTTGACTTGTTTTAAAATATTCAAATTCAAATGGAGGATTTGAGTACATTTGTAATAACTTTAAATCTATAAATCCAAAAATTACAAATAAAATTGTTTTAGAGACTTTGGAATATTTTTAAGTTGATGCCACTGCTATAAAATATTTTCGAATAATATTTGAATGAATTCATAGTTATAAATTTAATTGTAATAGTTTGAGTATTTTCAACATAACTATTAATAGAAATATTATTTTTGATTAAATCAAATTGCAATAAATTTAATTGAATCACCTCTGGCTATTAACACCATTTATAAAAATTGTGTTATAAAATATAAATCACATAAAACTTTAATCTATATGTTTTCCTTTTATTATGTTTTGCAAAATTAGAAACTAATTAAATAGCAATTATAACTTTATGCATACTTTATAAATATCACAAAAAATAGTATTATGTTTCTTGTGAGTTAAAATTGCATTTCATGCATAGAATATTTTATTTTGTAGTTATATTTTCCATAAGAAAACTCCTCCCCCATTTCCTCTAAGTTAGGATTATTTTCAACTTAGCATTTTGGTAAAATGTTATACACATAGACACTTAGGATTTTCAACTTGGAGCTAGAAGACCAATGAAGGACTTAGCCAAAACAAGACTCCAGAAGTATCTCCAAGAAGTAGAAGCACTTAGAAGAAAAATCAAGAGGAAGTTCATGAAGACCAACCAGAAATATTTTCTAAGTCTTGCTCCCTCTCTTTTTCATTTCTCCTTTCTTCTCTTGGACCTCTTGAAGACTAAGTTAAATCTAAGACCAGCCTAGGTGATACAAGAACCACCAAGTCTGAAGATTTATCAAGTCTATCAAAACTTCAATCAAGACATCAGCAAGGAGAATGTTACAAGTCTGGACATGAAGCCTGGAGAACAACTACATCTTTCTTTCTATCTTTTCCCTCTTCCCTAATCTTGTCTTTTAAGACTTAAACAAATTTTGATCATGATGTTATCATCTTTAAAGTCATTTTGACACCCATTTTTGCTTTGCATTAACTTAAAATATTTTCTTAGCAGGACATACGTCTCTAGTCCTTAGGAATATTTTGCACCTCATGCATAAACATATTTTACTTAGAAGTTTTTATGAAACCTGTTTGTTCACTATATATGAGCATGTATGTTTGATGATTGTTGGTTGTTGATTGTTGTATTGTTGTTTGCTTATATCGTTTAGATTGAACGGAGAGCAAACGTTCGTTGTTGAAAAGAGTTTGTGAACAACGACAACATTCAAAGGCAAGTGGCACACCCCCCATAAAAGACCTATTATTTTTCTATGCATGAGTAGATTATTTTCTATAAGCATGTGTAGGATAGTATTGCTATGCAAGCCATGTTTAGACTTCATTATTCCTGTGTCTAGGTTCCTATGAAAATACTTAGTAGAATTGTGATGCTATGCAAAACTATTTTTGATGAAATGTTAAATTCTACAAAGTTATAATCAAACACCTGGGTGGAATTGGTTGCTTGGCTGTATGAGTTGAGTGTTGTCCCCAGGGGATTTACCTGTGGTATATTCACTTGTGGATGGCCACCCAGGAACAAACGGATCTGAAGAACTCCGAGTGAAGATTGCTTCTCGTGCAGCCATTGCCAATATGGGCTCTGGCTTGATCAACTAAGCTGCATGGACTCGCCCCGGCCTGACAGGTGGATGTAGTGGTTTATAGGTGGAGCGCGTCAGGCCAGAGTGGGAGGGAAAATGCTTCTGAAAGATCTCGTCTCATTCTTCTCCTTTCCTTATCACAAATGGTGTGTAAAGGGTAATTTGGGTTGAATGGGTACAATGGTGAACGTGCGCAACCTCTGCAGAGTTAAAATCTAAGTACTTAGCCGTGTCCCCAGTACGGACAATTTGAGCAGCTGATCACGGACGTCAACGGAGGATTCCATCATTCCAACTTCAGAAATAAAACTTGATGGGTGAACAAGGGAAGATGAGATTTATGGTTTTCATGCCATACTTGTCTTGATTTGAAGAAAGTGTTTTCCAAAGAGATAGGAAAAATTGGCTTTATGCAAAATAGCCTTGAACTCCACCAGCCAAATATGCATATAGGCTATAGAGTTATTCCATTAAGTGTCCACCATAGTGTCACTTGCCAGACTCCATTTTTAATGGAATCTGACCCACTCTGCTGATTTTTTTTATTTATTACAGGTTATTCAAATGACGAGTGAGGTTTTGTTAAGGGATTTCGAGTCTACAACCAACATGTTTTCGCCTGTGGCAACATGAAGTTGTTGGAGACCCACTGCTATTGTATTTCCGTTGTGTACTTTTTCAATGCTAGCTTTATGCTATGCAAATTTGTAATGAATATTTTCTAAGTCTGGATCAGCGTTGTAATAAATTGATACTTTTTTGTGATATTACATCGTAACTGTGTGTGCAAACGAATCGATCCAGGGATTTGCACTATACACAGGTATCTGCCATATTTTAAGTGCAGGTACGGTACACAAATATGCCTTCCGCATATAAGATCAAGAAAAGCTACCTTGCTCCCACTCAATTATTTGCAAATGCAAGATTCTTCAACTATTTTGGACAACTCCAAAATCCTTTAATCACATCATCAAAGTGAAGATTCCAGCTCTGATATGCTTGCTTCAGCCCATGAATGGACAACTGAAGTTTGCTTACATGTTTAGCATCCTCGGGATCACCAAACCATTATTGTACTGATTAAAACTCTTTCTTAATGACACTATTAAGAAACATGGTTTCCTTATCCATCTATCCATTTCTCATTCGAAATTATAGTAATTGCTAAACGATCCAGAATAGATTTAGTCTTCGCCACTTGAGACAAAATCTCGTTGTGGTCAACTTTTGAATCTGTCGGAACTGTTTTACGACAAATCGATCCTTATCCGTATCTACTCTGTCATAAATTCCATATTCTATTAACAACCTTGATGCCATCAAGAAGATCTCACAAGTCATTACCTGGTAATCGTACATGGATTTTATCTCGGATCATATATGACTCTAATGACCTTCATAACATCTCTTCTTCGTAGTCATATCATCTCAGACTTAGGTCTACCATCTCTTTTTCGTAGTTCGTAGGTCTGTCATATTCCATTAACATGACCTTCATAAAAAAATTGTCGTAACACATAGTGTGGAACACAACCTCGTACGTCTACGTTCTTAGTATGAGCTCAGAGCATCTTGATCTTGTATTATCAGCTTCTTTCAAGCTGTGGAGCATGACACCGAAAACACTTTCGGTTGCGCCACTCTGATGTCTGGAGAGAAAGTTTATCAACTTCGTCTTGCTCTACTTTCTTTCTCACTTATACCCTTGGACAAGAAACTATTTCTTTTGCAAGGTATATCCCGGCAACGATTTTGCCTATGTCGTGAGACATGTACCCAACTAACTCTTTAGGTACGGTACACTACAATGATTAATCCATTTTAGGTTTGACCATATTGAAACACTAAATTGCGGAAACGACAATCTAGGGTCAAAGCCATGCCATCACTTATATGGTATTGTCTCCATGGATTCAAATGGTTTCCCTATTATCTAACGTGAATGTTGCTTTTCTACCATATGACTCTAATGATCACAATAACTCGATATGAGATTTATTTACTACACACTATCCGATAGGGTGCGATTACGACGGTAACATCCCAACATTTTATAATATTCAAAAATCACTAAAATTTAAACTTTTTTTTGATTAAAATAAAACATTAAATGTATAAGAAAACCAACTATAATAGTTCCTTAAGCATTGGATTTTAACCACTTAGCCATAGCTATAAATAAATTAAAATAATAATTACAAGTTTCCTTTTAAACTTTTATAAACAAGATCTAATTGCCAAATGGCTTTCAATCTTTTAACTAAGTTCAAAACATAGTTTTGGAAATTCTAAGCCTATTATTTATAACCCTAAAACTTCATAAATTAAAATTAATGAATTATCCAAATAAACTCTTCATTTGCTTAAATGAATTCCATTTATATTCAAAACATGAAATGATTAATATATTCTATATAAGAAAAGAATTAAATTTAAAATCTTTTCCAAAGTTGTTTATAAAATTTTCAAATGATATATCTTAATATAAAATATAATGGTGCACAAAATAATTTGAATTAAAAATGATTACATTACATTTTCTCTTTTCATTACAAATACTTGTAATATGATATTTAATAATCTATTAAAGCCAAAAATTATTTAATATTGGAAAATGAGTTTAAATAACTTAAATTTAAACTTATATAAGTGTTTTTTTTTTATAAATTTATTTTAGCCAAAAATAAAATTAATTAAACCCTAGTTTTAAATTTAATATAAAGTGTCAAATTTGTATTAAACCAATATTTCAAATTTCATAATTTTAAAAAGTTTTCAAAACATGCCCACAACTGGTTTAACACAAAGATAATAATTTTACAAATTTTTAGAAATTTATTTGACATCATTTGGAGTTATAAATCAAAAGATATAAATAAAATGGAAAATCAGAAAAAGAAAAAGAAAAAGAAAAAAATCGCTGACGTCAGCATCGTCTTCCTCCCGCAGACCACGCCTCGACCGAAAACCGCCGGCGATTGCTCGCATTGATTCGTGCGATTAAGGCCTTTAAACCTCTCCCTATCCTGCCCTATTTGTAGCCCCGACCCTCCTCCACCTTTCCCCTCTGTTTTCCCTCTCTATAACGCCGCCAGGCTGCGAGAATAGCTCGCCGGAGTCC
The DNA here is from genome assembly GCA_026929855.1 of Poa annua. Classification (NCBI taxonomy): domain Eukaryota; kingdom Viridiplantae; phylum Streptophyta; class Magnoliopsida; order Poales; family Poaceae; genus Poa; species Poa annua. The sequence goes on along the minus strand of CM049428.1, from coordinate 24,851,566 downwards.
ACCGTCCCCGCCTCCGTGTTCTTCGATTCCCGGAGTGGTAAGTCCCCGTCCGAGCCCGAGAACCTCCCCATCCTCTTCCTCGTGCCCGAGCGCAACTCCTAATCCTCTCCTTCGATTTTTGTACGCAGCGGTTTTAGCACACCGTGCTAGACCGAAGCTCGCCGGAGTACCCCCGCCTCCACCCGTGCGTTCTATCCGCTCCAAGACGAACAGCTCATGGCCACCACCTCCATCGTCTCCGCCGCCGCGCCACGATCGTCGTCGTCACCTCCGTTCATCTGGGGAGCCACCCAACGGCTGCGCCGTCCGTGCCCGAGCCCGTGCCGCCGTCATCCTCCGTCTCCGGCGAGAAGCGCCGCCCCGATTTGGTCAAAGCTCTGTAAGCCGTCCGATCCTTTTTCTACGGCCGAGATTAGAACTCGTAACCGAATCGGTAAGATTAGATCTGGACCGCCAGATCCAGATCTGACGGCCCAGATTCAATGACTTAATCCAGTCAGCGCCACGTCGTGCCTCGTCAGCGCACAGTCAGCGCCCAGTCAGCGCTGACGTGTAAAATGATTTATCTCGATTTAATTAAATGGCAATTTTGCAGAAACACCCCTGTCACTTAGAATTGTTATAACTTTTTACTCACACATCCAAATTCAAATATTTTTATATATTTGGAAAGCCCTTGACATGTAGAATATTGTAGATCTGCCAAAATTCAAATTTGACTAAGTTTAAATTATTCAAATTTCAAATGGAAGATTTGAGTATATTTGTCATAACTTTAAATCTATAATTCCAAAAATTGCAAATAAAATTGTTTTAGAAACTTTAGAATATTTGTAGTGTGATGTCTCTGTTATAAAATATTTTTGAGTAATATTTGAATGAATTCATAGTTATATATTTAAATTGAATAGTTTGAATATTTTCAACATAACTTTTAATATAAACATTATTCTTGAATAAATCCAATTGCTATAAAATTTATTTAAATCCCCTATGTCTATTAATACTAATTACAAAACTTTGTTATAAAAATTTAATCACATAAACTCTAATATTATATTGAACCCTTTTGTTATATTTTGCAAAATTAGAAACTAATTAAATTGCAATTATAACTTTATGCATACTTTATAAATATCACAAAAAAAAATTAGTATTATGTTTCTTGTGATTTAAAATTGCATTTCATGCATATCATATTGTATTTTGTAGTTATATTTCCCATAAGAAAACTCCCCCCCCCCCCCCCCATTTTCTCTAAGTTAGGATTATTTTCAAACTTAGTATTTTGGTAAAAGTGCTATGCACTGGACACTTAGGATTTTCAACGTGGAGCTAGAAGGCCAATGAAGGACTTAGCCAAAACAAGACTTCAGAAGTACCTTCAAGGAGCAGAAGCACTTAGAAGAAAATCAAGAAGAAATTCATGAAGACCAACCAGCAATATTGTCTAAGTCTTGCTTCCTCTCTCTGTCTTTTCTCCCTTCTTCTCTGAGACTTCATGAAGACTAAGTTAAATCCAAGACCAACCTAGGTGATACAAAAATCATCAAGTCTGAAGATTCATCAAGACTACCAAGAGCTCAATCAAGACATCATTCAGAAGAAAGTTACAAGTCTGGAGATGAAGCCTGGAGGACAACTACATCTTTCTTCTATCTTTTCCCTCTTTTCGAATCTTGTCTTTCACATTTGACTTAAACAAATTTTGATCATGATATTATCATCTTGAAGAAATGACTTAGTATCTTCTCTAAATATTTCTACACATCAAGACAAAGCCATTAGAGGGCTTATCCAAGATGATATAAAACAAAATATTTTATTCAACTATTGACATTAGTCCTTAGTCATTTTGACATACATTTCGCTTGCATTAACTTAAAAGATGTTCATGGCATGACATGTTTTCCTTCGAAGTTTTATAAAACTTGTTTGTTCATTTGATATGAGCATGTATGTTTGATGATTGTTGTTTGTTGATTGTTGTATTGTTGTTTGCTATTATTGTTTAGATTAAACGGAGAGCAAACGTTCGTTGTTGAAAAGAGTTTGTGAACAACGACTACATTCAAAGGCAAGTGGCACACCTCATAAACTTCCTAAGTATTTTCTATGCATTACTTAGTGTATTTTTATATGCATGTGTAGGATAGTATTGCTATGCTAAACCTGTGTAGAATTCCCTTACTCCTGTGTCTAGGTTCCTATATCATACTTAGCAGAAATATTGATGCTATGCAATTGATGAAAAGTTTTACAAACTATTAAGTGGCTACTCAGGGCTGTGCTCATGGTTGTCGTCGCCTAGGATGAATTTCTATTCTACTTAGGGCCGTGAGCATGGTGGTTGTCAACCTGGGTGTACACATCCACTAAGTTAATGAAACACCTGGGTGGATTGGTTGAATGGTTTATGTTGAGTGGCTACTCAGGACTGTGCTTGTGGTTGTCTTTGCCTAAGGTAGTTTCTACTATACTTGGGGCCATGAGCATGGGGGTTGTCAACCTGAGAGTGCACTTGTGGATGGCCACCCAGGGAACAGAGGAATCTGAAGAACTCCGAGTGACGATAGCTTCCCGTGCAGCCTTTTGACAATGGGCTCTGTCTAGAATAATTAAGTTGTGAGTGTGCAACCTGTCAGCTTGACAAGCAGATGTAGGGGGATGATAGGTGGAACGGGTCTTGCTAGTATGGTTCCATTCTTCTTCTGAAAGTTCTTGTCTCAGTTCTCTCCTTTCCATAATACACTCCGCGTGTATAGGATTTCTCGGACAAATTGAGTCTAAAGGTGAAAGTGCACAACCTCTGCAGAGTGTAAAACTAAGTACTTAGTCGTGTCCCCGGTACGGATAAATTTGAGCAGCTGATCACGGACATCAACGGAGGATTCCACCATTCCAACTTCAGAAATAAAACTTGATGGGTGAACAAGGGAAGATGAGATTTATGGTTTTCATGCCATACTTGTCTTGATTTGAAGAAAGTGTTTTACAAAAAGATAGGAAAAATTGGCTTTATGCAAAATAGACTTGAACTCCACCAGCCAAATATGCATATAGGCTTTAGAGTTATTCCATTAAGTGTCCACCATAGTGTCACTTGCCAGACTCCATTTTTAATGGAATCTGACCCACGTTGTTGCAATATTTTTCTTATTGCAGATTGTTCAGATGAGGAGTGAGGTTTCGTTTATAGGTTTCGAGTCTACAACCAACATGTTTTCGCCTGTGGCAGCATGAAAGTGATAGAGACTCACTGCTATTGTATTTCCGTTGTGTACTTATTCAACGCTAGCTTTATGCTATGCAACTTGTATCAAATATTTTTTAATTCTGGATCATCGATGTAATAAAATTGACGCTTTGTTGTGATATTACATCGTAAACTGTGTGTGCAAATGAATCGATCCAGGGATTTGCACTATACACAGGTATCTGCCTTATTTAAAGTGCAGGTACGCTACAACGACGTCCTAACATACCATAACACTATGGTGTTCCATGCGACGTACATTGTGGAACTCTTCTCACAAGTCTTCCAATTGATGTGCCACGACTGCCACTTCCTCTCCAGTTACGACTGCCACTTCCTCTCCATGACCGGGCCGCTAGTCCTTTGGCTGCCTGTGCCACGACTGCCACTTCCTCTCCAGTTACGGAAGCGGTAGTCGCTCCCTCGCCACCTTCCGTTCCTGTGTCTGGGATCGCGGCGCCCACCGCGGCTGCTTCGACTGCTGCACCTTCGACTCCTTCCCTGCCCTCCTGGCTGAATCATTTAAAACTTCTTCTTTCTGTCGGTATGGTGTTCTTTTCTTTAACATGTGTGTGTGATGTGTGTGTTATGCTTGCAGACGGCCACGAGGGGCCTTGCTTCCTTTGGCGAGGCCTTTGCGCATTCGGAGGATGAGCGAGTCGCTCTTCGCTCTCAGCTGGATCAACTCAGCCGTAAGTTCCTACCTTTGCTTTGCACATGCTGCTTTTCTTCCTTTATGTGAATGGATTTCTTTATCTCTTTTGTTTCAGGCGAGAAAGAAATTTTGCAATCCTGGCTGGCTGATGTAGAGAAGACCCTCTCCCTGCAATCGACCGCCAAGGAAGAGCTAGATGCTCTTCGTGCTTCTGAGGGGGAGCAGGTTAAGTGACTGCTTGGCTATGCTCACTCTCTTGCAGGTGAGGAAGCATGAGTTCCGTGTGTGGATTTGCTGTTTTGCCTTTTTCAGCTTTTTGACATGCATCTGTTTCTTTTGTTATGTAGGTCCTTCTTCCAGCTCCGGTGGTGCGGCGAGTGATGTTTTGTCACTTGACCAAGCCATCGACCAGGTTGGGGTGACCATAAAGCACACCAAGAAGTCTCTGGAGACATCCGTCCAGACTCTCGGCGCTGTTTTTAAGGAAGTGCTGCCGACAGCCGAGGTCCCGTCGACCATTGCAGGATTTTCTGCGGGACTGGGCCCCAAGTCAAAGACTTTAAAGTCTTACGCTCAGGATCTGATGGTACGCGGCTCAGACTCCACCCTCAAGCTTCTTCTTAGTCGTGGCGCGGACGCTGACTAAGAGTCCATCCTGTCTGACTTTCAAAAGAAGTCAGATGGAAGGCCTTTAAGTCTGGGGAAATATAGCGCCCGCGCCTCTAGCCTTGCTAAGTCTAGCATTGCGACTATGGAGCGCCGCTCAGCAGTCGTTGATGCTGCCCGCAAGACTGGGTCTGAGTCTGCTGCCCAGTCCTAGGCAGCCTTAGCTTTAGTCTTTTTTTTGTGTGATGTATATTGTGACACCTAAGTTGATATTTGGAAAATATAGCTTTTGTTGATCCTTGTCGTATGTCTTGTGTCTCCTTTTGCTTCGGCTTGTATCTTGCCTGAAATGCTTATGATTATGTCTCAGTCGAACGCCTCGACCACTCCGGAGGATGTTCGAGTGGGAGGGGAGTGGCGCTCGACTGCGCAGCTGACAAACGAAGTTCGCATGCTTTATTATGCCAGGAAGAAGGTTGTTCAGCTGGAGTAGCAACTTAAATCGGCCCAAACTGATATGGACATTCTTCGAGGAAGGCCTTCTCTTTCCACTCAGAGGGAAAAATATGTTCTCTATTAGATGGAAGATTCAAACAAGCAACTTGAAGGTATTCGGTGTGTGGATTTTGCTTCTTGTGCATGTGTGATTTGCATCTGATGCCTTATCACTTTGCTCTATCTGTAGTTTTTGTAGATGACTCTCATGATGAAGCCGCTCGTGTGGCCGAACGTCTGGCAGCTGCTACTCAGGTGGCCGTCACTGGCACTCAACACTTTTGGCTTGATACGTACCATGCCAACATCCTTGCTACTTTGAAGGATCGAGTGTGGCGTGGTGCTATTCTGCTGGAGCGATGTCGGGCGGCACTTGCGTGGGCGAACCAATATTTGTTTCCTGAAGGTCCCCAGCCTCGAGGAATCCACGCCCTAGTCGACCTGTTTCGCGCTCATGAGCCAATTCGAGAGGCTGTGACCCGACGGGTTGTGCTTGGAGCCAATGTTGTGTTTGCCTATATGAAGCGTCAAGACTCTTCCCATCCTTCTTCTTCTTCATCCTGGTCGGAGATTCAACTGTCTAGCGAAGATATGGAGCGAACTCTTGCTCCTGCTGAGAGGTTGGTAAGCCGAGCACGGAAGCAACTAATTGACTCCACCCTGCCGTTGAAGGATTAAGATGCTTAGCTTCCTTATTTGTAGGCTTTGCACTGTAATGTAACACAGAGATCTAGCCCCCGAGTATAGCGAGTGGGGCTTTGTTGTTATGCCTGCATACGATAGGAATCCCTTGTCCGTCTGTATTGGATGCTCTCAAGTATATTTGAGTTTGTTTGTGTTTTTGTTTCTGGATGCAGACACAGCCCCCGAGTGTATCGAGTGGTTGTTTTGTGCCTTTTGATGTACATGCAGCCCCCGAACACGTCGGGTGACTTTTTTGCTTTTTGATGTATGCGCAGCCCCCGAGCATATCGAGTGGCTTCTTTTTGATTTTTGATATATGTGCAGCCTCCAAGCATATCAAGTGGCTGCTTTTTTTATTTTTGATATATGTGCAGCCCCCGAGCATATCGAGTGGCTGCTTTTTGATTTTTGATATATGTGCAGCCCCCGAGCATATCGAGTGGCTGCTTTTTTAATTTTTGATATATGTGCAGGCCCTGAGCATATCGATTCGCTCTTTTTTGCTTTTTGATGTATGCGCAGCCCCCGAGCATATCGAGTGGCTGCTTTTTTGCTTTTTGATGTATGCGCAGCCCCCGAGCATATCGAGTGGCTGCCCTTTCGTTGTGACGAAAAATTATGCAGAAAAGGTATGGATAATCTATTTTCCTTATAAATGTTGACCAGCAAGCCGCCTCATTAAAAACCTTTCAGTCCCCTTAGGTACCCTGGTAAGGAAAAGAGCGCGTCTGGAACCTGCTTGCCTTTTGATACATGAGCTTTTTGCTACATCGACTAGATGTTTCTGCTAAGTGATGATGACCCTAATTGGCCTTACTCTTCGAGCTGTATGCTTCCTCTTGGTGTCTAGCATCTTTGGCTTGTACTTTCTTTCGTATGACCTCTTTGGCTTTTGCAGTTGAAATATCCGGAGTTCCCCGTGGAACGCGTCTTTCCCTGGTAGTGTGTGATGCGCATAGCAGTAAAAGCTTCGAGTGGTATCGTCCCCTTTGAGTCTTGCTCTTGCATTTTACGACTGTCACTTATGATAACACAGTTCGGCACTCCTTGGCTGAAGATAGTAGTGATGTCGTTTGGGTTTGCCAGCCTGCTTGTGCCTGACCTCACTTGATTCTTCATGGCTTGGTTTGTTTTGCTTGGAGGATCCTCTTGGTCTGGTTTTTGCCCGAGATTTTTACTTCTAGAGTGGCCTGTGGGTGCCACCTTCTGATTGACCTATGGTTTATGTGCCTGAAGAAAACACCTAGCGGTACATGCGCTTTTGCTGCTCCAATGTTTGCTAGCATGTTGGCTTGTTTGTTGCGCGTTCGCGCTATATACTGTAGCCCGCAGCTGTGAAACTTCTTTGCCACATATCAAAGTAGTCTATGTTCATTCTGCTTGCACTTGCCGCGTTTTGCGTGATTATGCGTGAGCTCCCTCGGATGACGATGTTTTGTGCTCCTGACACTCTTGCCAGTCGCATGCCTTGGAACAGGCCTTTGTAGTCGACTTCGACCTTTGATGGCGACAGGAAGTTTATCTACAACACATATCATACTTGCTCCCTGTTGGGGTTTATGAGTATCATACCTGCGCCTGTGCCTCTGCCATTTTTGGACCCGTCGAAGTGTATTGTCCATCGTTTGGCTTGTGTGCTTTCTTCTTCTGTGGGTTCAACTGTTCATATGGCGTTTACCTCATGTATTACAGCTACGGTTGCTCGTTTCTTGCGCTCTGGCTCTGTTGCTACATCCCTCGCGTCTAGCGCCTTGTCTGAGGTTTCCTCGACTCCGTATGTCTCCGAGATCCTGCAAAAGTCTCTGTCGCAGTTATCTGACTTTTGAAAGTTTCCGTTGACTGTGATGACTCCTTTTGGACCTGGCATTTTGAGCTTGAGATATGCATAGTGCGGTACTGCCATGAACCTTGCAAATGCCGGCCACCCCAATATGGCGTGGTATTGTGATTTCCAGTCGACAACGTCGAAGTCGATGAGTTCGCTTCGAAAGTGGGTTGCATCCCCGAATGTGACGTCGAGTTGGATTTTCCCTTCTGGACGCACGGCTTTGCCTGATACGATACCGTGAAAGGTGTTTTTAGATTTCGAGAGATTCTCGACTGACTTGTTCATTCTTCGGAGCGTGTCTGTTAATATTATGTTGACGTCACTGCCTCTGTCCATGAATATTTTGGTCATAGTGTATCCTCCGATCTGTCCTTCGAGTACTAGAGCAGCGTGTCCCGGTCGATAGATGGCTGGTGGGTGATCTTCCTGATCAAAAGCGATTGTTATGTCTGACCCTTGCAAAAAAATTGTTACTAGGGGTAGAGCTAATACTGCCATATCAACGTTTCTGGTGTGGTGCTTTTGCCTTCTGTTGGAGGTGCATCCCTTCTGGATCATGTACATCTGCCCTTTTGGCTGCGGGTATTGAGTGTCCATATTGTGCCGTATGTGATGTATGGCGCCTGTCATCTGGTTATTCGCATCGTGTTGTGGTGGTGGCGGTAATGCTGCCACTATTTGTGGAGGTGCTATGTATGCCGCTCGGACAGCTTGTGGTTGCTCTCTCTTCATCTGATTTATGTAATCCATCGCTATTTGCCCAAATTCACGGCAGCTTCCCATTGTGTGATGCGATGTTAACCGTCCAGACGCCGGGACTTTGAACATATGGAGTCTGCACTCATCCTCCATCTTTTCTTGAAATGACTTCTCGATTCTTGGCTCTGAGCGCTTCTGCCAGTCTTGTCTTCTATAGCTTCCGCGTTGGTCTCGTCCTCGGTCATCGCGTCTGTCGACTCGCCTATCTCGTCTATAGTTATCACTTCCTCTGTCCCGGCGATCGTCTTGTCGGCTATTTCACCGATCATCTTGCTTTTTATCATCTTGATTCCGGTCGTCCTGCGAGAATCCAACTGCTACAAATTTGACCTTGTCCTTGCCGCGGTGATCGTAGTCCCGCCTTCTTCGTTTGTCGTCTCTATCCCGTTGATCTCTACTGTCCCAGTGGTCGCAACTTTCCCGTCTGTCGTGATGTCGCTGTGGTGAGTGTGGGGTTTTGCTCTGGACTGCATCTTCGCCATCTGCCCACTCGGTCGCTAGTTTCATGAGTTCTGCCATATTTTACGGCTTTTGCCGTCCGAGTGCTTCCCTGAAATCTTTTCTGTAGACTCCATTCGTGAAAGCGTCCATTGCTCTATCTTCTGATATTGCGCCCACGGAGTTCCTGATGGAGGCCCACCTTCTGATCTAAGACCTAAGATTCTCGTCTGTGTTTTGCCGGCATGCTCTTAATTCCTCAAATGTGTTCGACCTTTCGCAGAGAGGGTCGAAATATTTTATGAAGTCTTCCTTGAAGTGGTCTTAAGAATCGTAGGCTCCTTCGGGTAAAGACTAGAGCCAGTCGCGAGTTGTGCCTTCAAGCATCAACTGTATGTATTGTAGTGCCGTCGTTGTTGTTCCTCGTTGGCATATGACTGCCAGTTTGTAATCTTCCAGCCACCCCCGAGGGTTCCTGTTTTGAGTTAAATTTTGGCATGGTTGGTAGGCCAAACTTCTTTGGGAGTTTTGTTTCTTGGATCCGTCGAGTGAAGCATTGTGCTCCGCACGGTCCTGCGTTGCGATTGTCGGGTGATTCGCGACTGCCTGATCTTCTAGACCTGCTTCTTGAGCGGCTTCTTGATCTGCGACGGCTTGAGTTTTTCTGCCACTGCTTCGCTGAGGACTGCGACTGGAACGTTCTCTCGAGCGGCTCCTGATACCTCTTCTCCTTCCTCCGTCGACCAATTATGTTGCTGTGATTTCCATGGCCTTCATTTGCTGTAGATATCTTGCTTTGGCAGGGTCACCTGCAGGTAGTTTTCCTGCTTGAAGGTATGCTCCTATGGATATGAGGGCTCCTTCTGCTGTTTTGGGTTGGATTATGCCGTCAGAGTCGACGGTTAGGAACGAGTTGTTCAGGTTTCGAGTGACGTCTGCCCTTTCGTGTTCAAGGATTCTGTCGAATCTGGATCTGCGTCGTGCCTCGGTTTCCCCTGTAGAACTCATGGATAGTTGTCGTCTACGTGCGCTTGATATGCTTGCTTGCCTTCTTCGCTCTTCAAGTGTTGCTCTGTATTGCTTCAAGCGCTACGATTCCTACCAGTTGAAGTAGTTGTATGTTGCCAACTCATCTGGCGTTGCGTCTGCTGGCATCATTATGCCCTCTTCAATGACCTTTGTCACCTTTGCAACCATCTCTGCCATGATGTCCAGAGTGGTGGTACCATCTAGTAAAGTGACCGTCGGTGGGTACTCGACTGGTTGTCGATTGGCTGCATTTTTTGATGTTTCCGCGGCTGTTGCCACGTAAACCTGCTGAGGTATGTGGTAGGGATATGTGTAGTTGGACTGCTCTTCATATGCTGCTTCGATATCGCTATCCTGCTCTATGCTTTTGTTGTTTTCGCCATCTTATGTTTGCTGCATATGTTCATCGTAGTCGATGGCAGCATGATGTGGAGATTGGATCTCTGCGCTGGTGAAGTCGGCCAGACGTATGCTGTCTTCTGCAGGCTCATCATATGCGGGGAGGTGAAAGCTTTCTTCTGGAGCGTCGATTTGCATATGGTCTTCGGTTGGGTTGATATTGAGGGTCGACTGCACCTCTTCTTCCATCTCGTTTTGCATTATGAATTCGTTGAACTCCCTTGTGGACATGGACCCTACTATGGACGAGATCGTATCGATCTGTGATGTTGGCGCTCCAGTGCTTCCAGCCGAAGCTGTCGATATGATCATATCGTCGACTCAGGTAGTCGACTGTCCTTTCTCTTCAGGGAACTCATCCGCCATGAATGTGTTGAATTCTGCGGATGTCATTGAATCCGTGGGGGATTGTGGTGGCGGGATCAGATCGATCTGTGACGGGGTGTCCTCCTTGCCTGCTGTAGATATGATCTCAGCCGATCTCTCCCGGAGTGTCTTAGTTGCGATCTGTTCAACTAAATCATGCACACCAAGCTGATCAACAAAGAAGTTATGTTCCCTAATAGTTAGATCAAAACCTGAATCAAGATTGGAGTAGATCTCCTGAGCTTCGGGTGAGTATGGACTGATCCTTGCTGGTGATGTTGTTTTTGGCGAGTGGTCGCCTCTGATCTGGATACGATCTGTTGTTGCTGATGTGCATCCCTTAGAAGAAGTCGGCGGATCGCCGTTTGAAATCTGGACCGAAAAATCCGTAGATCCAACACCACCTTTTCCCACAGACGGCGCCAATTGACGAGGGATGTCCCCATCAATACCCATGGTTACTAGCCTAGGGTAAGAGTTATGAGGTAGAGAATGCGTGGTGTTGGTAAATTCGTCGGCTGACAAGCGAGAATTACCCAGGTTTGGGGCCCTCAGGTGAGGTAAAACCCTTACTCCTGCTTGCCTGTTATTGATTGTGTATATGCAGCGAGTACAGGGGTCTAGCAAGATGTCGATCTTGCTAGGGTTTGATGGTCTGATTGGGCGTGTCCTTGGTCGGTCTCCCTCCTGCCATTTATATAGGGGTACAGGTCTCGGGTCGTAACCGACTAGGACTACATTTATGGAAAGTATTACTGACTATGCTATCTATGGTAGAAGTCTTCGTCTTGGGCTTCGCATGTTGGGCTTCTTCAGCCTATTGACAATTGAGCTTTAGTCATTACGTGCACCAGGTACCCACATGATGGGGTACCTGTTTGATATAACCTTGTCACCGAGTTTAGCGATCATCTCATATGTTCGCGATCTAATAACTCGTACCCACCGTTGATTCTCTATGGCAGAGATCATAACATACAGTGGACTATGATGATATCATCCGCACAAAACCTGCTAATCCAAATTATCGTTTTGTTAGCGGAATCACCGGGTTTATCTCCTAGCGGGTATTGTATCACAATGAGCTAATGGTTCAAACAAGGAGTATCCTCAAGCTAAAGTATAAAACTATGAAATTTGGACCCAACCTTTTAAATTTCTCAATCGCAGGATTGCGCCTAATTTTAAAAAGCTATCACAATGGTCAATATCTACAAAGGTTTTGCAAAACATGACTTTGTTCATTATATTTTGAGTTCTAGTATTTCAGAAAATAACTATCAGAACTCCCACTCAAACGAAAATCCCTCCTGATAGTTTCAGCGATTACACGACCCCCATCCATTACGCAACCCCTCATTGTTAGAGCCGGCAACATAACTTCAAGGGTGGACAACGAATTGTCGATCACAACAACTTTTTGACTCATTCTCGGCCTTTTGGCCTCCGTGTTTCGAGGCCATATATGCATATGCTAGGCTCGCCACAATAACCTTCAACGAACGTGCGTGCAACATGGCTTACAACCAGTGTATGCGAACGACGATATGTCTGACACCCGATCATCACGGCCTGTCTCATAACGTAGAACTTTCTTGGTGGTGCACGTCGAAGGAAGAACACTAGTGGTATTTTGAATGGATCATCTTATATTTTGCCGCCGTGTAACTAATATATTCTAATATATAATCACACAATATAAGATGCACACAATAACATCAAATGTAATGCGACGTGATATGGTCCATGCGCCATGGTCTTCTTGGCGCCCACAGTTCATAAACAATTTAATAAACCTACCTTGACCATATCACATTGCCCCTGCAAATAAATTTAGACGCTTCTACTTTATCTTTTGCATATTTTACATGGCTTGGGGTTGTCGTAAATAGAACCGCTTCATACCTACGAACCTTATGACCACAACAACGATCCAATAATTGCATGTTTAAGCATCCCTTTCGGGCCCTCCATTGAAAATGCAAAGCCAACTAAAGAGAGAGAAACTGACACCCGCCAGCCACAGATACAGAACAAGCCGTATGCCAGTAGTGGAACCATTTCCGCGTAAGCGTACACGTAAAGTCAGTCTGGGCCGCTTCATCAACTCGATGCCGCTGGAATCACAAGTGCACGCTAGAGGGTAGCAAATAACAGGAACGGTGCCCCCGTGAAGAACACGGGTTCTAACAGCGTACACCTATATCTATGATAGATCAACTCTGATACCACCGAAGAGGATCGCAGGAAGAAAACAAAAAAATTCCTAGCAACGATATCCTTAAACTAGCCAAGATCTACACTATGCAGATATACAAGTACAACGGAGATCGGAATACATACCCTTGTAGACCGAAAAGCGGGGATTACGCTCCCGCACAAGCGTTGACGATGAAGACGACGTAGCCGACCTCTGGGTCGTGAAGAACTTGGCGTGACGAAGCTGACGAAGATGACCTCAAGGTCGGGTGGAGGAAGTAGGCCTCCGAGCACCGCAAGCGTAGCACCTTGCAGGGCGTTACACACATACGGTGGAGATGACGACCTCCGAAGCTCCAGTCCAGGACGAGCAGCGGAAGACTTGGACCGGAACACCAGCAGCGCGGCAGCGGGCTATGGTGGAGAGATCCCCTCATCCTCCTCGGCGCAACTCCGACAAAGGCAATTACGAAATCAAGGAGAAATAAGAGAATTAATTGGTAAATTAAAAGGCCAGGGGTGCCGTTCTTTATATAGGCTCCCGGGAGGAGCCAACCATGCCAGCCAGGCAATGTGGGACTATCCCACATGCCTGGTTCGGCCAAGTCTGATGCGCCGGCCCTAGGTGGGCCCCATTTGGCCCTGCCTAGGCCGGCCAAGCCCCCCCCCCCCACCGAATTCCCTTGAGGGTTTTTCCCCCCATGGGCCTTCTTTCTACCAGAAGGCCCATTTAGGAAAATCAGCCTAAATAAATTCGAAAATAAATAAATAAAATCATATTTAAACATTAATTACACTAATTAATATCAAACATATTATATATAATTTATTCTAGCTCCGAAAACTATTTCGTCGCTAGCCGATCTCCATCGGACCATTCCCGGGACGTTCGTGGTGATCTCTTTCCTTTCTGGTTGTCTTGTCGAAACCCTTTAAGTGTGTTACCCTAGAGATTCGATATAATAACAAGCATGATCGAGACTCCTCTTCGATCAATGACTAACTTGTAGGCCTCGACCCCATGAATTAATCTCTGTGATATAATGAATGACTTTCGTCTATCAACCTGGACGTCGAGTCTTAAACCTTTTGCCATAGCGATACTTAGCGTGTCCGAGCATCGTTCTTAGATATCTCCATATCTAGCTTATCTCGTTACCGACATCGCTATCTTCTACTCGTCTATGATACTATGTCAGCTGGTGACCTAGTCACATGTTTGCAAACTCATTTGACATAATCTCACCGAGTGGGCCCTAGAGTATCTATCCGGCTATACGGACTGACAAATCCGGCTATTGACCCCTCGTCTCAAATATTCCCTTCTGATACCCAAAAGTATCACCTATCATTGTCACACTATATAAGATATGACGTTTGGTGTGATCAAAGTATCTTCCAGGAATAACAATAAGAGTTGATCTCACGGTCGAAGGCATAATGACTACGTCCTACAAATAATGGGTAAGTCCATCACATCATTCCACCTAACGATATGACTCCATTGCCAAATGGCGCCATGCCCCATGATCGGAAAACCTCGATCATCATTCCGCAACGAAACTAGTCTTAGTAGAGGCTACTAGGGACCTGGTTGTTTATCTATCACACGTGTATTAATGTTTCCGCTTAGTACAGTTATAGCATGGTATAAAACATATAATGAACAATTGGAATATAACCAATAAACTATGTTTATTAAGTGCCTCTAGGGCATATTCCCTTTCATGATGGTACCTTCTTTCATATCAATAATTACACCCACAGTTCTCAGAAAGGGTCTTCCCAATATAATTGGACAAGATGGATTGCATTCAATGTCCAAGACAATAAAATCAACGGGGACCAGGTTATTGTTAACCATAATAGGAATATCATTGATCCTCCCCAAAGGTTTCTTCAAAGCATTATCAGCAAGAAAAACATTCAAATAACAATGCTCCAATGGTGGCAAATCAAACATATCATAGAGCTTTTTAGGCATAACAGAAATACTTGCACCAAAGTCACACAAAGCATTGCAATCGAATTTATCTACTTTCATCTTAATGATGGGCGCCCAACCATCTTCTAACTTCCTAAGGATAGAAGGTTCAAGTTTTAATTTTTCTTCCCTAGCTTTTATAAGAGCATTCATAATATGAGCAGTAAAAGCCAAATTAAGAGAGCTAGCATTAGGACTTGTGGCCAATTTTTGCAAGAACTTAATAACTTCACAGATATTACAATTACCAAAATCAAAATTATTATCATCAAAGCAAACCGAACCACTTCTCTCACGTTCTTAAAAATTTCAGCACTTTTATCAACTCTAGTTTCAACAGTTTTGGACAATTTTAAATTTTAGGAGGAAGTAGCGGAGACATTTCCAACACCAACTGTGTTACCATGGATAGTAGGAGGCTTATTAACATGTGAGACACCATTATTTTCAGTGGTAGTAATAGTAAAAACTTTAACAATATTAGCCTCTTTCTCTAATTCTCTCTCTCTTTCCCACCTTGCACGTAATTGAGCCATTAATCTAACATTTTCATCAATTTGAACTTTGATGGCATTAATTTTAACAAAGGGATTATTCTCTTTAGTTTTAGTAGGCATGATTTAGATTTTGAAAGATCAACATCAAGGACAAGATTATCAACTTTAGACGCAAGAGTATCAATTTTCCCAAGCTTTTCCTCAACAGTTTAATTAAACAAAGTTTGTGTAGTGATAAAATCTTTTAGCATGGTTTCAAGTTCAGAGGTGGTAGTCCTATTGTTGTTATAAGAATTACCATAAGAGTTGCCATTATTAGGAGGATAGGGCTTATAGTTGTTATTACCATACTTGTTCCTACAGGCATTGTTGTTAAAATTGTTGCTTTTAATAAAATTTACATGAACATGCTCTTCTTTTGCAACTAAAGAAGCTAAAGGAACATTATTGGGATCAATATAGGATTTACCACTAGCAAGCATAGACATAATAATATCAATCTCTTCACTCAAAGAGGAGGTTTCTTCAACAGAATTTACCTTCTTACCTTGAGATGTCATCTCCATATGCCATTCAGAATAATTCACCATCATATCATCCAAGAGTTTTGTTGCAGCCCCCAAAGTGATGTACATAAAGGTACCTCCCGCAGCTGAATCCAATAAGTTTCTTGAAGAAAAATTCAGTCCTGCATAAAAGTTTTGGATGATCATCCAAGCAGTCAATCCATGGGTTGGGCAATTCTTTATCATAGATTTCATTCTTTCCCAAACTTGAGCAACATGTTCATTATCAAGTTTTTAAAATTCATGATGATACTTCTTAGAGAAATAATCTTAGCAGGAGGATATTATTTTCCTATAAAAGCATCCTTGCATTTTATCCAAGAATCAATACTATTCCTAGGCAGTGAAAGCAACCATTCTGCTCTTCCTCTCAAAGAGAAAGGAAATAATTTCAGTTTTATAATATCACCATCTATATCTTTATATTTTTGAATTTCACATAATTCAACAAAGTTATTTAGATGGGCAGCAGCATCATCAGAACTAACACCAGATAATTGCTCTCTCATAACAAGATTCAATAAAGCAGGTTTAATTTCAAAGAACTCAGCTTTAGATGCAGGTGGAGCAATAGATGTGCATATAAAATCATTATTGTTCGTGCTTGTAAAGTCACACAACTTAGTGTTTTCAGCGGAACTCATTTTAGCAATTTAAAATAACAAACCGAAATAACAATATTAAAAAGATAATGCTAAACCGAATTAAACAAAGCAACAAAACTGAAAATAAAATAGCAAAACCGAAATAAGAAAAGTAATGCAAGTAACTTTTTTTTTTATTTTTAATATTAAGCAAACAAAACAGTAGTAAAAATAAACTAAGCAAGACAATAACAAAATAAAAAGATTAGAAGTGCGAAAACTCCCCTCGTAATGGAATGCTTGTCTCCCTGGCAACGGCGCTAGAAAAATGCTTGATGCACACGGTGGGTGTGTTGTTCGGAGACCCCAAGAGGAAGGTGTGAAGTAGTGCAGCAGCAAGTTTCCCTCAGTATGAAACCAAGGTTATCGAACCAATAGGAGATGAAGGATTCCCTTGAGGTGTAAAGGCGCCAGAAAAATGTGGGTGCTAAGTTGACATGGAGCCTGCACACAAACAATCAAGATACTTTGCCCAAACTTAACGGTGAGGTTGTCAATCTCACCGGCTTGCTGTAACAAAGGATTAAACGTACGTGTAGAAGAAAGAGTGATGTTTGCAGAAAGTA
This sequence comes from Poa annua, assembly GCA_026929855.1. NCBI lineage: Eukaryota > Viridiplantae > Streptophyta > Magnoliopsida > Poales > Poaceae > Poa > Poa annua. Next base: position 24,834,595 of record CM049428.1, on the reverse strand, counting down.
ACAAGTATGCAGTTGTGGTTTTAACAAATTAAAGAGAAGGACCGGGACCACAATTCACTAGTGGTGTCTCTCCATAAATAATAATAACATTCATCCATGCGTGGTAAACAAAATACAGCTAGACAATTGACAGAATAATGATAAGCAACCCAATACATATACTAATGAAATGGTGTCTAGTGTGAGATTCATTCGGGCAATACAACAATAAACATATTCCAACCGCATCTATGACTATTAATCCACCTTCCGGTTAGCGTCCGCACCCCTTTCAGTATTAAGTTGCATGCAACAGATTATCGCCTTAAGCACTGTGTGTAAAGTAAGTAAGTAACATCATCCTTAGACAAAGTACTACTGTTTTATCCCTATTAGCAACAGTACATCTACAAACTTAGAGCTTTCTGTCACTGTCCAGATTAAATAGAGACATGAACCTACTATCGAGTATAAATACCCCCTCTTGGAGTTACAAGCATCTACTTGGCCAGAGCATACACAAGTAACGGAGAGCGTGCAAGATCATTAAATAGCATACACATGATATATTATGAAGCAATAACTTTAGTACTCAATATTCATCGGATCCCAGCAAACACAACATGGAGAATTACATAAAGATGATCTTGATCATGATAGGCAGCTCACAAGATCTAAACATGATAGCACCAGAGGGGAAGACAACCATCTAGCTACTGCTATGGACCCGTAGTCCAAGGTTGACTACTCACGCATCAGTCTGGAGGCGGTCATGGCGACGTAGAAGCCTCCGGGGACGATTCTCCCTCCCGGCAGGGTGCCGGGGAGCAGTTCTGATCTCTCCCGAAGTGGTGGAGGCGACGGCGGCGGCTCGGGACCCGTGGAGGAAAAGTGATTAACCGTCTGGAGTTTTTAGGTCAGGGGGATTTATATGGGCGAAAGACCTAGGTCGGTGGGCGCCCGAGGGCGCCACACCCCCTCCCGGCGCGACACGTTTCTGAGCCGTGCCAGCAGGCGATGAGGGCCTCTCGGGGGTCCGTCTTCGTCTCGTCTTCGGTTCTTCTGGTCACAAATATTCAAAAAATAAATACTGGTTGGCTCGTTTACAATTTGGTGGATATTTCCTTAAGAGCTTTTCTGAAACAAAAAACAGCAGAAAACATTGAATTGGCACTATGGCATCTTGTTAATAGGTCAGTCCAAGAAAATGCATAAAACTATATAAAATGCATATAAAACATGTAATAACATGATATAACATAGCATGAACACAAGAAATTATGGATACGTTGGGGGCGTATCAGTAATTTTTCCATAGATGAAACCAATGGAGTACAAAAAAGATTGCTTCAAAAGCACTGATGCAAACATGATGTTTGAAGACGTCGACAAAAAGGATGATCGCCATCGGAATATAGATGAGTCGACAAATGCAATGTTTATGTCATGGACTACTCGAGGAACAACGAAAGCAAAGTCGATAACGAAGGCCGAAGTGATGAAAAGAATGTCGAGGGTAACACCTACGCAAAGTAATTCGCGTAACTGGGACCCAGGAAGAAGTGAAGCACATGTTATGCTTAGGGGGGTGATTGTTAGGAATAACCATGACATGTGTATGCGAGTTGTATACGGATTAGACTCCGAGTAGTATAGGAATTAGTTTTCCTACTCCAACTAGGTTTAGTTGATCCAATCGCTGCTATATATACATGTGTAACACTCTTGTAATAGTTGTGAGGAAAAGAAGCAAAGAAAGAGAGAGGTGCGAAACGCACCTCTAGCAATCCCACCATATCGATTCACAGTGTTTTGTGTTTTGCGATTGTGTACGTGAGCTACTAGCTAGGAAAGCAATCTAGACAAAGCTAGCAACGTGCATGTATCCATCGATCCATTGATCAAGCAGCTTGCTTGTGGCGTACGTACCCGTCCTGCCGCTAGCTAGACGGTACGACGTCGTCTTGCTGGAGTTGAACCAACCAGTTTTGCTACTCGTCGCTTGTAACCGGAAAGTACACGGTGAACATGCGTCGGAAGATTTGATCTGGGCCAACAAGTGATATCAGAGCCTAGATCGAGGCAAAGCGGTGGCTGCGGCGAAGCAGACGCTGGTGATGTCCGAAGGTAGCGATGTTGTCAAGAACAAGTTTTGTGTCGATTCAGTATCCAATGCTGACCGACACAAATTATGTGGTTTGGGCCACGAAGATAAAATTCATCCTCTGAAACCTCTATGTTTGGAAGCCTATAGAAGACGATGGCGCGGTGGAGGACGAGGTTGACGATGGCGCTATGGCTGCTCTCTCGTAGTTCGTACCAGATTTCATGGTGATGACTCTTGCCAATTACGAGACGTCGAGGGAGGAGTGGGAAGCAATACGGGAGATGCGAGTCGGCGAAGACAAGGTGAAGCGTGTCCAAAGGAGAAACAATCGCTGAGTTTTTGAGAAGCTAACGAACTTGGCAAGTGAGGTTAAATCTCTTGGAGAATCCGTCACGGATACAGATATCGTCGAGACACTGTTTTCATCGGTCACCGACGAATTCACAAATATTATCGGGTCGATCGAGCAGTTCAGCGATGTCACAAATATTGAGGACACACGAAGAGAATCAGAAGGGAAGGAAAGAGTCCAATGACAATGGTGAGAAACGTTTGTATTCTCATGCTGATCTTGAAGCTCGACTTGCTAAAGAGCGAGAGAAAATGAAGGATAAGCAATGCCTAGCAAAAAAGTACATCACTGAGCAGGATAATGATGAGCCAGATGATGATGAGCAAGAGGACGACGATGAAGAAGAGGAGGGGGAGGATACTCCACGGAGGAGGAAGTTTGACATAAAGAAAGTAAGGTGTCATTACTGTCGAGAACTCAGACACTTCAAGTCTAATTGTCGGCAACCATCGAAGCAGAGGGCTCTCTTGGCCAAGGAATAAGATGATTGTCCGTTACACTTGATGTGCGAAATGGTGGACGAGGATGATCCAGTTCTTCAAGTGGTGGCTATTGGCATTCAAGTTCCGCAAACTCGTGTCGATGCTACTAACACGAGAGGTGATTCAAGAACTCATGCCGACAGTACTGGTATGAAGGCGTACATGGCGCCAGAAGTCCATGATGAACGGCGTAGTGTCGCGTCGAAGGAGAAATAAGTGAAGGCGTACATGGTGCCAGAAGTCCATGATATGTGGCGTAGTGTCGCGTCGCAGAAAAAAATAAGTGAAGACGTACATGACGTCAGAAGTCCATGAAGTGCGGCGCATCATGGTGTCGCAGGGTAGAGTGAGGCGCATTGTTGCGTCATGGGGCAAACCTTTCATTATGGAAGAAAGAAGCAGTGTGTCATGAGGAAGTCCAGAAAAAAGAGAAGTGGTCAAAGCGAGTCCAGCTGCAAGTAGGCCGTCCAAGCCATCAGCTGATGACCAACAAGGAGGTTCACCACATGAGGGGCTACGGTCAGAGGAAGTTCAAGGGGCGCCCGGCCCAGAAGATGACATGCAGGGAACGCAACAAGGAGTACCTATACCGCCAGGAAGTGTTCAATGAGAAAGGAAGCATGTTGAGGAACTGGCAAAATTTGTGGATACAGTCGATAGTATTGGCGTGAAGTATTGTCGTTGGCAGAAGAGCGACGAGTTGAAAGGGAGATGCATTTTGCGTGGCTACATTTGTTCAAGGTAATTATTCCAGAGATGAAACCAATGGAGTACACAAAAGATTGCTTCAAAAGCACTGATGCAAAGATGATGTTTGAAGACGTCGACAAGAAGGATGATCGTCGTCGGAATATAGATGAGTCGACAAATGCAATGTTGATGTAATGGTAGACTCGAGGAACGACGAAAGCAAAGTCGATGACGAAGGCCAAAGTGATGAAAAGAATGTCGAGGGTAACACATACGCAAAGCAATTGGCATATTTGGGACCCAGGAAGAAGTGAAGCACATGTCATGCTTAGGGGGGTGATTGTTAGGAATAACCATGACATGTGTATGCGATGAAAGAGCATATCTTATATTCCCATAGTTTTGTGTGTTAGGCAACAACACTAGGATATAATCATAAATAAGTGTTGCAGAAAACAAAAGAAAAAATTCAAATAGCAGCAATCAAAAAGAGTTATTCAGCATGTGTTCTGTCAGGCCGGAGTCTCCGGCCTATATGGGCTCAGGGGCCGGAGTCTCCGGTCCCCTGCTTTTCGACGAAAAGAGAGCCAAGGACGACACCCTCTGATGGGGGGCCTGGAGTGACCCCGGAGTCTCCGGCCTCAGGGACCGGAGTCTCCAGCCAGGCCGGAGTCTCCGGCCTTCGAGGACCGGAGTCTCCAGCCTAAGTGGACTGCAACGGCTATCTTTTGGGGAGGGGTATAAATACCCCTTCCCCTTCCTCCAGCCAAGTTGCTCGACCAGAAAAGGAAAAACACCATTATTGCAAGTCCAAGAATCACTAGTTTTCCCAATCCCTCTGTCCAAACTCTCGCTCCGTCCAAACTCATTGATCTATGGAGGAATGAAGGAGAAGGCCTTGATCTACATCTTCACCGAGCCGTTCTTCATTTCCCCCTCATTCACTTGAGGGACCATTTGCTAGGGTTTCCACTAGGAAAACCTAGCCCATTGTTGTACTTACATATTATCGTTGTGACAGATTGTAGCTGTTCGGGAGCCCCCAAGCCCTTTGTGGGTCGTGCCCCGAATTGTTGTTGTAAAGGCTCGGGATTCAGCCTCGAAGGATTCCGATAGTGGAAAGTGGACCAAACCTTTGTGGTGTGGTTCACCGGAGATTTGGGTGAGGCCTTTGTGGCCGTTGAACCATTGTGTTGGTTCACACCTCTCCAATGAGACGTACTCCCATTTAAGGGAGGAACTCGAGAATACATCCTTGTCGTCTCGTGCTTTCACTTTGGTTTCCTATATCCTTGTTTACCGCCTCTATTATTATATCTTGCTTAGTTGCTAGCTTGTCATATAGGTAAATTCACCATAGTTGCATATCTTGAGAATTTACCTTTCGTGTCAAGCCAAATTTGAAAAAGAACTAAAATTTGAATTAGCACCTATTCACCCCCCCCCCCTCTAGGTGTCATATTGATCCTTTCAGTTGGTATCAGAGCTAAGGCTCTCTTTTTGGGTTTAACCGCCTAAGAGAAGTATGACACAAAGTTAGGATGAGGCCGCAAGGCTTGCCGAGGCTAATGAGTCCTTAAAAAAAAGGACAAAGCAACTGCGGCATCCATGGCCGATATCAAAGCTTTGGAAACAACGTTGACATCTTACATGGATGCTAGGTTTAACGAGTTACGTGACTTTCTCAAGAAACTTGTTCACGACAAGCCCTCAGATATCATCCCGCTTGAAGAAGCTTCTAACTCCAATGAGGGTGGTTCCAAGGAGAATAAAGAGCAAAAAGAGAAGGGGGTGAAAGTCAATGATAAGCCTAAATCATCTCCCAATTCGCATGAGGAGAAGGAAGGGTATCATGTCGTTCGGGGATGCTACTCTCCCGATCCAATTATCACTACCCGCATAAACCCTTTAGGTCCCCAACCTAAGATTAATGCATTAGCTTTTGCTAGTTGGCAACGCTCAATGAAATCTCATGTTGACAGTGCCTCCATCAAGCTTTGGAGAATTATTGACAAAGGATACATGGTGGAGGATCCAAGCAACATGACCAAGAGAGAGTTTGCCGAAAAGCAACTAAACTCTTCCGCTCTCCACATGATTGAACTCTCCTTGAGCGACAACGATAAGCATCATGTTCTTCATGCCACCACCGCCAAAGAAGCTTGGGATTGTCTTGAGCGTGCCTTTCTTGGAAATGATAGCATGAAGAGAAATAGATATGAATCCTTGAGCAATGCTTCTGAAGGGTTCTACATGCTTGACAACGAGAACCATGAAGAGATGTATGGTAGACTCAAGACTCTTGCCAAAGCTTTTTGGGATGTGGGAGCAACTTATGTGGATGATGCTTGGGTCAAGAGGAAGTATGTGAATGCTCTCTTGCCTTCGGAGCCAATGGAGTTGAAGTCTATTCAAGGAATATACAACTATCATCAAATGTCTTCCCATAAAGTTATGCAAGAAGTCCAAGCCTCCAAGGTTGCCACCAAAAATGCCGAAGATAACCATGCTAGGGCCATGGGAATGAGACAAGGTCCCTCACTTTCCTTGAAGGCCAAGGTGACTTGCATAGATGAGAATGATGAGATTGAAGCTTGTCCAAGCAACATTGCTCCACATGATCTTGAGTAAGCCCTCAATGGTCACATTTCTCTTGCCACAAGACTGTTTTGGAATGACCCGGCTAGTGCTAAAGCTCGCGTTGATCGAGATAACAACTCAAGTGGCAAGAAAGAGCTTGTCTCAAGGACAAAGACTTGCTACAATTGTCATGACAAGAATCACTACATAAGAGAGTGTCCTTATGAGAAGCGTGAGCAAAATGGTGGGAAGCTTGTCCCTAAGGATCACTCAAAGTTGATTCCAAAGAAGCCCACAAGACCAAAGAAGCCTTTCTTTAAGAAGGCACCAAGAACTGTGTTGGTGGCACAAGAAGAATATGCCACAAGTGACTCCGATGATGAAGACACACCTAACAAAGAGGTTGCCGCATTGGCTATTGTATCTACTCCATCATCATCACCGTCACTCTTTGAATCCCCCAATGACAACGTCTCCACCAACAACGCGCGTTGCCTCATGGCTCATGTCACCGAGGTATAATCTCCCTCTCCTAAGACTACTCATGATCAATCTAGTCTTGAGATTAAGAAGGAGCTAGTTTCTTTCGATACTTTGGTGGCTAACTTGCAAGGTGAAGCCAAAGAACATGTTGAGTTTCTCGTAAGACAACTATGTGCGGCCGAAGAACTTCTTCAAGAAAAGAGTAAGATTGAGAGAGAGGATTCTCTCACCATTGCCTCTTTGAATGCTTCCATAGCATCTCTAAATGGCTCTCTTGATGAAGAAAGTGAATATAGAACCACTCTAGAGGAAAGACTTGAGTCTCTTGATGCTAAAAATGATGAAATCATTAATAAAATCATTAAGGATAGAGATCATGTCTTTGCCAAATATAAAGTGATTAAAAAGGAGAAAGTTGAACTTGGGGTTGCGAATGCTAGACTTCTTGAGGATATGGAGAAGCTTGATAAAGCTCACAAGGTCTTGAAAACGACCCACTCCATCCTTGTTAAGGCACATGAGCAACTCCAAACTCAACTCTCTTAAACTTGCTCAACTAGTATAACTATTCTTCCTCGTGTTCATGAAAATGTCATTGAAGAAAATGCTATGTTGAAGGTGGATCATGCTAAAGCCACTAATGCTAAGACCTCTATTCCCAAAGGTAAACATAAGGGTATTGCTTATTTTTTTGAGCTAAAACCACACAAAGGGAAGGAAGGTCTTGGTTATGTGGCCGAGGCAAAGAAGAAAGTGAGCAACACCAAGGAGAACAAGACCAAGCCCGCACAAGCCAAGACTACCATTGGGGGTGGTAATGCCACTAAGGGCAAGACCACTCGTAGTGACTTTGCGGGGCATAACAATCCCAACTACATTCTTTATGTTGATTATTATGGTGATTTTATGCAAAATATGTTGGTCCTTATGATGGTTACATTGATTATTCTATTTGGGTTCCGAAGACCCTTGTTGCTAACCGAAAGGGACCCATTGAGAAATGGATACCTAAATGCAAGATCTTGTAGGACTATTCTTCCGGTGGATCTAAATGGGTGGTTGATAGTGGATGCACTAGTCATATGACCAGAAGCAAGGAGATCATGACAGAGTTGAGACCAAATATCAATCATTCAACCGTCTCTTGTGGTGGCAAGTCCAAAGCCGAGGTAAAGAGTCTCGGCAAGGTGGTAGTTGCAAAGGATATCACCCTTATAAATGCCATGCTTGTCGAGACTCTACGTTACAATCTTATGTCCGTTCGTGCTCTTAATAAGATGAACTTTGATGTCCACTTTACTCTTGATATGGTGGTACTCTTGAGGAGCAAGACTCTAAAGGTCATGTTCGTTGGGTATGTTGAAAATGAGTTGTTTGTGGTAGACTTTTCGGGGTCAACCAACACTCAAGCAATATGCTTATTCGGAAAGGCCGACGTGGGGTGGTTGTGGCATCGCCACTTGTCCCATGTCAATATGAGAACTTTGCAAAGTCTTCACAAGGGTGGCCACATTCTTGGACTAAATGAGAATGTTTCTTTTTCTAGAGATCGTCTTTGTAAGGATTGTGTTGAAGGAAAGATGCATGATTCTCCCCGTCCAAGCAAGACCATCATCTCATCATCAAGGATATTGGAACTTCTTCATGTTGATCTTTTTGGTGTCGTGACTCAACCAAGTCTTGGTGGGAAGAAATATTGTTAGGTGATTGTCGATGACTATTCAAGATTCACTTGGGTTTTCTTCTTCAAGAGGAAGGATGAAACTCAACAAACCGTCATTGATTTCTCCAATGAAGTTCAACGTCAACACAATAATCCCATATTGGCCATTAGAAGTGACAATGGCTCCGAGTTCAAGAACTACACCCTAAATGAGTTTCTTAGTGATGAGGGAATTCGACATCAATATTCCGCCGCATATACCCCTCAACAAAATGGTGTAGCCGAGAGGAAGAACCGGACTCTTATGGATATGGCTAGGTCCATGTTGGCGGAGTTTAAGTCTCCACTCTTCTTGTGGGCCGAAGCTATCTCCACGGCGTGTCACTCCTCCAACCGGTTATTCTTTCGCAAAGGGAAGAAGAAAACTCCTTATGAAATGCTTACCGGCAACAAGTCCAACATCTCCTACTATCGAGTATTTGGTTGTAAGTGTTTCTACAAAATCAAAGGTGTTCATCTTTCTAAGTTTGAAGTTAAAGCCTTAGAGGGTGGTTTTGTTGGGTATGGTGCGAACTCTCACACTTATAGAGTCTATGACAAATCCTTAGGGAGAGTTGTAGAATCTTGTAGTGTGAGGTTCGATGAGAATGACGGCTCCCAAGTGGCACAATTTCATGTTTGTGATGTAGATAATGAGGAACCTCAAGATGCCATACGAAGAATGGGAGTTGGCTTTCATCGCCCCATCGAGATTCATCATGAGCCTCCTCAAGCAAGTACAAGCTCCACTCAAGTGGAGATTCCATCATCACAAGTTGAAGTGGCACCCACTATGGAAGCAAATGAGTCACCTATCCAAGAACAAGAACAAGCTCCTCCTCAAGTTGACAAACAGGCCACACAAGATTCAAGTACTCCTATTGTCAACTCTAGTCAAGATCAAGAGCAAGAGCAACCATCTTCTCCCATTATTTAAAATGTGCAACAAGATGGTCATGCTCATAAAGACGGTCAAGACGGGGACTCAAATGATCTAGGTGATCAAGCCGAAATCCCTCGCAACAATGGGGATATCGAAACCCGTCATCAAGCAAGAGTCAAGAGAGATTTGGAAATTAAGTGTCACAAGCTTGAAGCCATCATTGGTGATGTATCTCGCAAGGTCTCCACAAGAGGTCAATTGGCAAGCTTTAGTGAACATCAAGCTCATATCTCTATGGTTGAACCAAAGAAAGTGTTTGAAGCTCTTGAAGATCCGGATTGGTTGGAAGCCATGCATGAAGAGCTCAATAACTTCAAGCGCAACAAAGTATGGAATCTAGTAGAGAAGCCAAAAGATTGCCGCAATGTTATAGGCACCAAGTGGATATTCAAGAACAAGCAAGATGAGCATGGAATGGTTGTTAGGAACAAGGAAAGATTGGTAGCTCAAGGGTACTCTCAAGTTGAAGGCATTGATTTCGGAGAGACCTATGCTCCCGTGGCTCGTCTTGAGTCTATCCGTATCCTTCTTGCTTATGCATCACATCACAATTTTAAGTTAAAACAAATGGATGTGAAAAGTGCATTTCTTAATGGTCCTTTAAAGGAGTTGGTATATGTGAAGCAACCACCGGGATTTGAGGATCCACACTTCCCAAACCATGTCTACAAGCTTGATAAGGCCCTCTATGGTCTCAAACAAGCACCTCGTGCTTGGTATGAGCACCTAAGAGAGCTATTGCTAGACCGTGGCTTTGAAGTGGGGCAAATCGATCCCACCCTCTTCACAAAGAGGGTGAAAGGGGAGATTTTCATATGCCAACTTTATGTTTATGATATTATATTTGGCTCATCTAACAAAACTTTCAATGATGAATTTTAAAAGCTTATGACTGATAGGTTCAAGATGTCCATGATGGGAAGAGTTGAAATTCTTCCTTGGTTTTGAAATCAAGCAATTAAGTGGAGGGACTTTCATCTCTCAAGTCAAATATATCCAAGACATGCTCAAGAGGTTCAAGATGCAAGATGCTAAAGAGAAGAGGTTTCCTATGGACACCAAATATCATCTCGAACTTAGTCCAAAGGGTAAATATGTCGATCAAAAACTCTATCGCTCTATGATTGGTTCTTTGCTTTATCTTTGTGCATCTAGACCCGATATTGTGTTGAGTGTAGGAGTGTGTGCAAGGTATCAAGCGGCTCCTAAAGAAAGTCACTTGATAGCGATGAATCGAATCTTCCGATATTTGGTTTATACCCCAAGGTTTGGTTTGTGGTATCCTAGGGGGTCCAACTTCTGTCTTGCCGGTTACACGGATTCGGATTGGGCCGGTTGCAAGGATGATAGGAAGTCTACTTCCGGTGCATGTCAATTCCTTGGGAAGTCTTTGGTGAGTTGGTCCTCCAAGAAGCAAAATTGCATATCTTTATCCACCACCGAAGCCGAGTATGTGGCGGCCGCTAGTGCTTGCACTCAATTACTTTGGATGAGGCAAACTTTAAAGGAGTACGGTGTCCATTGTGACAAAGTGCCTCTTTTGTGCGATAATGAAAGTGCTATCAAGATTGGACACAACCCGGTGGAGCACTCAAGAACGAAGCATATTGATATTCGTTATCATTTATTCGAGATCACATCAACCGGGATGACATTAAGCTTGGTTATATTCCCACGAAGATTCAACTTGCCGATATGTTCACGAAGCCACTTGATGAATCAAGGTTCACATTTTTTAGGCATGAGCTAAATATCGTGGATTCTAGGAGCGTTGGCTGACTACCTTGCGTGCACACCTCCATCCGACCTCTCTATTTGCTCTAGGTGTAGGCATGGACATAGGGGGAGGGCGGTCCAAATCCATTGGACTATCCCTCCCCCCATTATGTCGATAGTAAGAACCTATTTTGTCTCCTTTGTTCATTATTATGAATTGTGAGCTTAAATAATGAGTAGTGGCGGTGAACCCAAGATATATCTTCGCGGTGTCACACCACATACATTCATACATGGTGGCCTAGGCCACCGACATCTTCCTTGTGAAGATTTGATCTTCTTGTGGTGTTATTTGGATTTCTTTGCTTAATTCTTGATTTTATGGAAAATACACTCAAGCATTGCTTCTTAATGTCATGTTTGTTGCCTCTTACCAAACTTGAGTGTATAGTACCATTCTTCAGTGAGTTTGTTTGTAACCCAAGCCTCCTCGCCTAAAAACTTGCTCCTCTTGCCCCATACATGTCCCTCCAAAAATATCTGGAAGTTCTTGGGTCGTAGGGGTCGGAGACTCCGGTCTAAAGGACCGGAGACTCCGGTCTAGACCAAACTCTCCGCCCCAAACAACGGAGACACCGGCCAGGCCGGAGACTCCGATGTCTTTGGGCCGGAGACTCCGGTCTCGGTTTTTTTGTTGGGGTAACTCCTCCCCACCCCCGACTCCAAACCTCCTCCCAGCCACCGCCTCCACCCCAAGACCTCCAATCCGGCCGCTCCCCGCCGCCGGAATCCGCCGTGCCACCGGCCCCCTCTCTTGTGAAGCGTTGGAGAAGCTTCTCTCCGCCGTTTGAAATCCATCATGAAAGAAACGGGTACTCCTCTCTCTTCCTCTCAAGATTTGTCCCCGATCTAGTTTTGAGCGGAGTACTAGTGGAAATTCATGGTGTAGTACCTTTATGCTGGCAATGCACATCTTAGAAAATTAGTTGTGTCATTTTTCACTCAGATTTGTGCTAGATTCGAAGTTTTCTGTCTACATCGGAGACTCCGGTCCCCCAGACCGGAGACTCCGGGCTGGGCGGAGACTCCGCCCCTCGGAGACCGGAGACTCCAGTCTAGAAATCTGAGTAAAAGATGATCAATTAATTTTCTTTTTCTTGGTTCCTTGGACATGTATGCTTATCTATGCTATCTCTCCACCTCTATTTCATAGCTAGCAAGCGTTACCCCGGTGCCTCATCATCATCCAAGATCAAGAAGACATCCTCCAAAAAGCAAGGGAGAGACTACCTTGTCTATGATGAAGCCTCCGATCGGACTGTCCAGCGGAGTGTGTTGAATCAAGAACGTGCTGCTGAGGCACGTAGGCTCAAGCAAGAGGTCGCACTTCAAAGGGAAGAAAGGGCCAAGAGGGCTGATTTTGATAATATCTCCTCCGTCAAGAGCTTAAACAAGGAAGATTTCCGCACTATGAGGATGCAAAAAATTTATGCTATGCCCAACAACTCCTCCGATGGACACTTTTGGCGAAAGGAGCAAGAGCTCATCATGAAGGAAATTTATGCTCATCTTGACCCCAAAGCTCAAGTGTGTCCCCAAAAGCCTTTGCACCTTGGCCAAGAAACAATATTTCGTGGAAGCTCTTTGGGTTGCAAGAAAGTTGGGACTAGAGCGGCTCATCTCCACCGTTCAAGATTATGATATCATCAAGGTCCAACAATTCTTTGCCACTCTTGTTCTTGGACCAGTAGAGGACACGAAGATGACTTGGATGACCGGGCCCATCCAATGCTCCGCCACTTTCTCCGAGTTTGGTCAGCTCTTGGGCTATGAGTTCAAAGGAGTATCCACTCCGGTTGGTATAAGAATGCATATTGAGGGCCAATCCTATGATAAGAAGCTCCTCATCCCACTTTGTGCTAGCACTGGTAATCTAGCAACCACCCGTGGTCTCAAGCCCATCTACAACATTTTGTTCCGGATGTTTCGTTGGAGCATTGCACCTCAAGCCGGCAATACGGATGCCATCCGTGGGGCTCTCGTCAACCTCATGCATCATACTCACCGGGCTTATCTTGCCGGACCGGAGTGTCAATGGTTTGAGATTGATGTGATGGACTTCATGAGGAATGAGATACACATCACCCTCATTGAGAGGAAGAACCCAATGTATGCTCCATATGTTATGAAGCTCATTCTCTGAAAGGTTCAACTTGATCCCTCTCGGTTCACGGCACACAAGTATGGAACTCTTCAAGTGCTTTCTATTCATAGCTCCTCTCAACGCACCTATGAAGATATTGAGGGGGAAGAAGCTCCTTGGACAAGAAGGAAGAATGCCACTCCTTCCGCATCACTTTTGGGTGGGCGTACCCGTGTCAACAATGAGGTGAGGCGTGTATCTTGGTGGCAAAAGACTATGTTGTGCATGGGCATTGCGGTGCACAAGGAGAATCATCAAAACTATGTATCCAACAAGAGGATCTTGTCCAACCAAGCGAAAATGATGAAGGAGTTGCGCAAAACGAACAATGGAGGCCACACTCCTCGTCCACAAGGTGCTCCGCCCTCCCCGCCATCCGAGCGCACCATCCCTCTTGAAGAATGGAATTGTGATAGTTTCCCATGGGGTGATTTTCAAGATGTGTCCTCCATGCCTACCTCCTCTCGCAACACCGTCAAGGCACCCATGACCTATGATGAAGCGAGTGAGGAAGATAGTGAGGAAGAAAATGAAGAGGCTAGTGATGATGATGATGAAGGAGATATGCCCTAGAGGCAAATAAATAAGTAGTATTTATTACATTATCTCATAAGTTTATAATAGGTTTGTGTATTATGCTATAACTGTATTAATCGGAATTATTAACACACGTGTGATACATAGACAACCAGGTCCCTAGCAAGCCTCTATTTGAGCTAGTCCATTGGGCAACAGTTGATCGAGATTCCCGATCAAGGACAATGACGTCGGTTGACAATGGGGTCATCTTGTTAGTACAATAAGGTGATGGACATACGCAAAGTATTGCAATAAGATCGTATTACGATGTTTGTCATTTGCAATAGATAAGAGTATGATAGCTTATTCCTTAGACCGTGAGACCGTACTTATTGATGCTTCGTAGGAGTGCTTTGAGAGCATCAAACGTTGTGTCTTATATAGCATGACAATAACGGTGTCCATCTTGGGTATTCCGAAAGAGCATCAAGACGTAAGGATCAAGAGCGGGATTTGTTCATTCTTGTAATGGAAAGATACTCTGGGCCCACTCGGTGATATTGCATCTATATAGCTGCGCAGCTTATGACTAGGTCATGGAGATGTAATATCGCAGACGAGTTAATAACCTTCGTCGGTAACGAGATACAGCAAAGGCATCGGTGTGTCTACGATCATATCTCGGACAAGGTAGTATCGCAGAGACAAAGGGAATGAATATCATATTTATGGTTCAACGACGATATTCGTGGAATGCACAGGGGTCGTCATATATTTCCAGGTATCCCTGACGATCATTGGTGAGCGGAGTGTCTCGACCATGTCTGGAGTGTTCCCGAACCGTAGCGTAACAAACTTAAGGTCTTAGCGACGCTAGGAGATAGGTTCTGGAATTTTATAGGTTTCTGTTGGAGAGAGAGAAATGATCCGGAAAGAGTTCCGGTGGTCCGGAAGGAGTTCCGGAGAGGTCTGGAATGGTTCCAGGAATGTCCGAAAGTTGTTCGGGTGGTCCGAAAGAGTTTTCGGAGTCACGGGATATTGAAATATATATAAATATATTAATTATGAATTAATGGGATTTTTATATTAATTTAATATTAATTAAATAAAGGAAAAAGGGGGCTCCCACCTATATGGGCCCTAAGAGGGCCCAAGAGGGGGAACCGCACCACCAAAGGGGGTGGGCCCCATAGGCTGGTTCGGCCAGCCCATGTGGGGGCCGAACCCCCCTCCCCTCCTCCTTTGTTTAGTCCCACATGGGGGAGCCAAGGGGTTTGCACACCCCCTTCCCCCTTTATATAGCAAGGCATATTAATTGATTTAATACACAGGAAATTCAATTAATTCCCAATTTCTCTCTCGATCTCGTGGTTCCCAAGTTGGAGCCGCGCCGAGCTGAGGAAGGGGGTCTCTCTCCACCTAAGCCATACCGCAGAGCGCCGTTGCTCTGCGGGATTCCAGATAAGATCTACTCCTGCGATTTCAGCTGGATCTGAATGACCGGGAGTTGTCGCTAGGCTCCGTATGTTTGCGAGTGCTCGGAGGCTACTCTATTGAGGAGCTTGGGCGACATCGTCTCGCCCCCTGCAGTCGCCGCGCCTTCCCCTTCTACTGTCGGCGCGCCAGCCCCAGTGCTGGCGCTCTGCCTTCTTCCGCCCGACGCCCGTCGACGCAGATCATCGTCGACACCCCGGCGTCATCGACTCCGACATCGCGGCAAGTTCTCCGCGACCTCGAGGTCGGCTACGTACGACTTCATCGTCAACGCTTGTGCGGGAGCGTAATCCCCGCTATCGGTCTACATGGAGGTAATGTAACCCGTTCCGCCACCGTTATCGCATGTACTAGATAGATAGATCCTGGCTAGTTAGGGTTTCGCTCGCTAGAAAATTATTGTTTTCTGCACCGTAACCCCTTCAGTGGTATCAGAGCCGATCTATGCGTAGTACTGCTGGTACGGTTAGAACTCATGTTGAATGAGGGCGTCTTTCTTATATTTGCTACCCTCTAGCGTGCACTTGCGATGCCTTCGGTATTGAGTTGATGAAGCGGCCCGGACCGACTTTACGCGTACGCTTACGCGAGACTGGTTCCACTACTGACATACGGCTTGCACCGTATCTGTGGCTGGCGGGTGTCTGTTTCTCTCTCTCTAGTCGGTAAAGCATTTTCAATGGAGGGCCCGAAAGGGATGCTTAAACATGCAATTATACGATCGACGTTGTGGTACAAAGTTCGTAGGTAGGGAAGCGATTCTCTTACGAATAAGCCTATATGCCACGTAAAACTTGCAAAACTAGATAAAGCTAGAGGCGTCTAACTTTGTTTTGCAGAGGCGTTATTTCATGTGACATGGTTACGGTAAGTTTTTGATATTACTCGTACTGTCGGAGGCAATGGAGGGCTCTGTAGACTCGGAGTCATGCCGGGGCGCCGGGGGCCAGGCACATGGCGCCATGAAGGTCCAGGCGCATCGACCATGTCACATCGCACTTCATTGCATCATTATTGTGTGCTGTTGTGTGTGCATCCTATTGATTGCTTATATGCTAGATATACAACGGTAGCATCATAAATAGGATGATCCCTAACAAAATACCAAAATTGTGTTCTCCCTCGTTGCGCACCACCAAGAAAGTTCTACGTTATGAGGCAGGCCGTGATGATCGGGTGTCACACATCTCGTCGTTCGCATACAGTGGGTGTAAGCCATGTTGCACGCGCAGGTCTTCGAGGTTTGATTGGCGAGCCTAGCATACTCAGAGGTATGGCCTCGGAACACGGGAAGATCGAAAGATCGAGCACGAGTCATAGAGTTGTTATGATCGACATTTTATGTCCACCTTTGAAGCTGTGCTGCCGGCCGTGATGATCGGGGCTAGTGTGGTGGATAAGGGTCGTGTAATCGCCATTATTATTTTTAGGGATAATAATCTTGGTGTGGTGTGTTTTTGATAATGAGATTATAGAACGAAAACTCACCTATATATTATAAACTTATCTTACCTCTTTTGCGATCACATCTGGAGACTACGGAACTACGCTTCGGTTACTTCTTCAAGAGCTCGGATTCTACCTTAGAAGCCAACGGGTCCAACTTCATCAGCTGGTGCATTGGTTTTAGAAACATTCTCCAAACACAACAAACATCCTATATGTGCTAAAACATTAGTTAGGAGTTAGACCAGATGATTCTGATAGCAAGGAGCAAGATGATGAGTTCCGTAAGCATCATGACATGTTCATGGAAGTGACGATCGTCATGAGCGTATGCCTAGCACCTGAGTTGAAAGTTGTTTCAACACATGGAGCCATATGTCGTGATTGATGCGATCAGAGGTCACTTCAAAGATGAATTGAGTCTTGAGCAGTTCAGACAGCTTAGAAAGTTCCGGACCATTCACATGGGGAGCATACCTGTCTGGAGACTCAGTTGAAGAAGTTGTGTGACATCTACTTCAGGCTTACGAATATCTACGATTTCTAGATAGCGAACTCCAGTGCAATAGAGATTGTGCTTTACCTCCTAGCTGTGAATAGCATGTGCGTGAATATGCTATAGAGACACAGTGAGTTTCTTCACGTTCGTGAACAAGTTCAAATCTCTAAAAATTGATTCATCGAAGAAGAGTTCTTCGACGCCATGGATATATTTGATATACGAAGATATAAATGTATTCTTCTCATACTTGATGAAAAGTGTTTGATAATTGTTCTGTTTGTGAAACAGTCCCTGATTATCACAAGTATGTGGCGAAGGGTGACGTGACAGTGCACAAGTGATGGCAAGTTAATGGTCAGTAGTGCTCACGCCCTCGAGATATCATATTAGTTATCATCAATAGTTTTTGATAAGACATTTTGTAATAGTGAGAATGTGATCTAGTTTGGTGTCTTGAATGTTACAAGACATAATTATTCATATAGAACACATCAGTTGTTTTATGTTATGGAACAAAGCAGTTGTTTCATGTTATGAGTAATTTGCATCACATCTCAATTACATTATGCGTATGATATACATTTATAATAGCAGGAATGATAAAATTATGTGTCCAAAGAACAAACACCATCGAATTTAGTCATAAAGGCAATGAAAGAAGTAATGGATAATTTTGGTCCATTTAAGTATTTCGAGTGCCAAAATTGATTAAGTTTGAAATGCAGTATTGAAGTTGCAATACTAGAGGAAATTGATTGAGAGTCATTTTTAATGATTGATCAATGGTGTTATTGCATGATCCGAATTCTTCCATGATTTTGGTAAATAGGAGTATTTGCCCGATAAATTATGGAGTCTGAAATTAATTTGATAATAGATCAAATGGGGTTTTTCAGAAGAAAGATTAGTGAATATTGTATTCACAAAATTCGATCAAAGGACAATATTTTTGAATTATGGTTTCAACACAAAAGACTTGTGGAAATTTGTTTCACAATATTATAATGTCATATATGGTGATATGTGGGGAGTTATAATCATGCTCTATTTTAAATAAAGTGTGGTCTGTCAGAATCAGTCTTAGAATCTCATAATATGTTCGAAATATTATAGTCGATGTCCACTTTAGAAAATAGATATTTTTCTCAACGAGAATTCGTAGGATCGACAGTAGTGTCGACATGTGTATGATTATGCGATAATTCGGAATATACATGAGTGCTTCTTTGTAGATTGCTCGCATTAGATGAGAGTGTATTCCAAAACCAAATAGAAACAAAGTTCAGTTTGTTGTCTATGTAATTCCGAGAAAAGATGACTTTTCGAATTATGGTTTATGGATTGAAATTAGAAGTTTGGAATAAAGTGTCAGACTTATGTTGGAAGATGTTCCAAAGAGTATATGTCTGCTAATGAAAGTTTAGTGATTAAGAGTGAGGGAGACTAGAAAATAGTTTTCTGCTTGCAATCCTCTTCATAAAGATCACAATATTTTCATGAAAGAAACTTCTGAATAAAGTGCTGTTACATTTAATATTGCTGTCGGGTCACAGCACTGTATTAAGTATTTCAGATCTTGTTGACAGATCAAGGTGCACCTTATGACTACAAAGAAAGTTGAGAAAGTATCGGAATACGAACAAAGGCTCTTCAGCCTGGAAATCCGAGTTACATGTAAAAGGATTAAGAGAGTAATTGTTGCTGCAATTCTTATTAGAGGAATAAGATTGTTTAATCGTCATATAAAGTGTTATATGAAAATGTGACTATAAGAAAGATGCAGGAGCATGTCTTGTCAAGAAATGTGTATTGCACAAGATCAAATTTGTTGACAACATTTTTGTAAACATGCTTGCAGTCTGAGGGATTTGTATTAATATAATACTATAGTTTGTATTAAATTCGAATTGATAGCAGATCAATGATTTTGGTTTGACCAAAATGTCGATTTAAGTGGGAGTCATAGTTAGTTCACTCAGGTGAAATATGTGAAGAACATATTTTTGAGTGGGAGCTCAGGAACTCAAATATGTGGATGACACGTTTTTGAGTGGGAGCGTGTGTTCTCAAATATGTGGAGACATAATTTGAGTGGGAGCCGAATTCATCTTGTGTAGTTAACACATTGTGAAACTGTACCAATAGAATAGGATGAAGTTGTGAAACTATTTGAAAGTCAGTGTCTATTTTGAAATAGAACGGGAATTTTAATAGTTAGTCGAGTTGTGTTGGATTTTTTCTGAGGAGTCAGAATAGAAGCAAAGGGTGGTCCTTTTGAAATCCAATTGATCATTAAGAGTAATGATGCATGAGAGTAATGGTTGTATGACATGTGGGTCTATTATGTAATATTAGACATCATACAGAAACCATATTATCTGCTCGATGTTATATATAACCGATGTTCTTGGAATGAGAACAGTTATGAAAGTAAATTTGGAATTTACTGGAAGTAGATGTGCGTTAGTTAAGGGATTGACATTTGAATGTCAAGTTTTCTACATTGGTGTGTAAGTATGTAGACATCACGAGTTTGTAATTGTTACAAGGGGCTCTGCATGACTGAGTGTGTTTTTCAGGGCAGTTATCTAGTTAGTATAATCAGAGTAAGCGCTGGGAAGCGGTAGTCTCACTTAGTTGCGGTGTTTGCATATATGTTGTTGAACAACATGGTGATATCAAGCAAGTTAATATCCGTGAATCGCAGAAGCGTGTACAATCATGGATTGTGCAGTAACACTTTTCCACGAGCAAGCATTATCAAATGATTCTTATTTGATAAGGGATTCTGATAAAGTAAAATGCAGCTGGTTTATTTGTACTCTAGTGCAAGTGGGAGACTGAAGGAGATATGCCCTAGAGGCAAATAAATAAGTAGTATTTATTACATTATCTCATAAGTTTATAATAGGTTTGTGTATTATGCTATAACTGTATTAATCGGAATTATTAATACACGTGTGATACATAGACAACCAGGTCCCTAGCAAGCCTCTATTTGAGCTAGTCCATTGGGCAACAGTTGATCGAGATTCCCGATCAAGGACAATGACGTCGGTTGACAATGGGGTCATCTTGTTAGTAGAATAAGGTGATGGACATACGCAAAGTATTGCAATAAGATCGTATTACGATGTTTGTCATTTGCAATAGATAAGAGTATGATAGCTTATTCCTTAGACCGTGAGACCGTACTTATTGATGCTTCGTAGGAGTGCTTTGAGAGCATCAAACGTTGTGTCTTATATAGCATGACAATAACGGTGTCCATCTTGGGTATTCCGAAAGAGCATCAAGACGTAAGGATCAAGAGCGGGATTTGTTCATTCTTGTAATGGAAAGATACTCTGGGCCCACTCGGTGATATTGCATCTATATAGCTGCGCAGCTTATGACTAGGTCATGGAGATGTAATATCGCAGACGAGTTAATAACCTTCATCGGTAACGAGATACAGCAAAGGCATCGGTGTGTCTACGATCATATCTCGGACAAGGTAGTATCGCAGAGACAAAGGGAATGAATATCATATTTATGGTTCAACGACGATATTCGTGGAATGCACAGGGGTCGTCATATATTTCCAGATATCCCTGACGATCATTGGTGAGCGGAGTGTCTCGACCATGTCTGGAGTGTTCCCGAACCGTAGCGTAACAAACTTAAGGTCTTAGCGACGCTAGGAGATAGGTTCTGGAATTTTATAGGTTTTTGTTGGAGAGAGAGAAATGATCCGGAAAGAGTTCCGGTGGTCCGGAAGGAGTTCCGGAGAGGTCTGGAATGGTTCCAGGAATGTCCGAAAGTTGTTCGGGTGGTCCGAAAGAGTTTTCGGAGTCACGGGATATTGAATTATATATAAATATATTAATTATGAATTAATGGGATTTTTATATTAATTTAATATTAATTAAATAAAGGAAAAAGGGGGCTCCCACCTATATGGGCCCTAAGAGGGCCCAAGAGGGGGAACCGCACCACCAAAGGGGGTGGGCCCCATAGGCTGGTTCGGCCAGCCCATGTGGGGGCCGAACCCCCCTCCCCTCCTCCTTTGTTTAGTCCCACATGGGGGAGCCAAGGGGTTTGCACACCCCCTTCCCCCTTTATATAGCAAGGCATATTAATTGATTTAATACACAGGAAATTCAATTAATTCCCAATTTCTCTCTCGATCTCGTGGTTCCCAAGTTGGAGCCGCGCCGAGCTGAGGAAGGGGGTCTCTCTCCACCTAAGCCATACCGCAGAGCGCCGTTGCTCTGCGGGATTCCAGATAAGATCTACTCCTGCGATTTCAGCTGGATCTGAATGACCGGGAGTTGTCGCTAGGCTCCGTATGTTTGCGAGTGCTCGGAGGCTACTCTATTGAGGAGCTTGGGCGACGTCGTCTCGCCCCCTGCAGCCGCCGCGCCTTCCCCTTCTACTGTCGGCGCGCCAGCCCCAGTGCTGGCGCTCTGCCTTCTTCCGCCCGACGCCCGTCGACGCAGATCATCGTCGACACCCCGGCGTCATCGACTCCGACATCGCGGCAAGTTCTCCGCGACCTCGAGGTCGGCTACGTACGACTTCATCGTCAACGCTTGTGCGGGAGCGTAATCCCCGCTATCGGTCTACATGGAGGTAATGTAACCCGTTCCGCCACCGTTATCGCATGTACTAGATAGATAGATCCTGGCTAGTTAGGGTTTCGCTCGCTAGAAAATTATTGTTTTCTGCACCGTAACCCCTTCAGATGATGACGGTGACGATGACGCCGACAAAGATGCCTACGAGTGATTCCTTCGGGGTGCGTTAGTCTTGCTCTTTTCCCTTTTTGGCGTTTCGATGCCAAAGGGGGAGAAGTAGTTCTATTAGGTTTTCTCCGTGGGATTTGCATGGGCGGGTCACAATCATGTTTTTTTATCATTTCGTTAAAGCTTGTGCCCCTTTTATTCTCGTTTGTTGAACCCTATTTGCTTATGATTAAATGTGTGTAAGACTATGTTCTATTTGTTGCTTGTAAGTTCATGGATCATCTAGTCCGAGACTTATGGACTTTTCTATCAATGGTTGAGATGGTGTTTTTTATGGTGATATGGATATTTGTGCATTGGATGTATTTCTTATTGAATATGCACAAGGTATGACTCTTTCCTCTCAATCCATTGTCCAAAGATTTAGTATGTTGCTCAAATATAATTGTGAGGTGTCTCTCTTATACATGTTGAGAATTTGTATTCAAATGCAAACTACTTATATGCACACATGTAGGGGGAGCTCCTCAATTCTTTTTGAAACATGTTGGTTGTGAATTATGTTTTATTGCAAATCCTAGTGTTGTCGTCTAACACCAAAAAGGGGGAGATTGAAAGAGCATATCTTATATTCCCATAGTTTTGTGTGTTAGGCAACAACACTAGGATATAATCATCTGATGTTTAAATAAGTGTTACAGAAAAGAAAAGAAACAATCCAATTAGCAGCAATCAAAAAGAGCTATTCAGCATGTGTTCTGCCAGACCGGAGTCTCCGGCCTATATGGGCTCAGGGGCCGGAGTCTCCGGTCCCCTGCTTTTCGACGAAAAGAGAGCCAAGGACGGCACCCTCTGATGGGGGTCCGGAGTGACCCCGGAGTCTCCGGCCTCAGGGACCAGAGTCTCTGGCCAGACCGGAGTCTCCGACCTTTCAGGACCGGAGTCTCCGGCCTAAGTGGACTGCAACGGCTATCTTTTGGGGAGGGGTATAAATACCCCTTCCTCCAGCCAAGTTGCTCGACCAGAAAAGGAAAAACACAATTGTTGCAAGTCCAAGAATCACTAGATCTCTCAATCCCTCCGTCCAAACTCGTTGATCTTTGGAGGATTGAAGGAGAATGCCTTGATCTACATCTTCACCGAGCCGTTCTTCATTTCCCCCTCATTCACTTGAGGGACCATTTGCTAGGGTTTCCACTAGGAAAACCTATCCCATTGTTGTACTTACATATTGTCTTTGTGACAGATTGTAACTGTTCGGGAGCCCCCAATCCCTTTGTGGGTTGTGCCCTGAATCGTTGTTATAAAGGCTCCAGAATCGTTGTGAAAAGTGGACCAAACCTTTGTGGTGTGGTTCACCGGAGATTTGGGTGAGTCCTTTGTGGCCGTTAAACCATTGTGTTGGTTCACACCTCTATAACGAGACGTACTCCCATTTAAGGGAGGAATTCGGGAATACATCTTTGTCGTCTCGTGCTTTCACTTCGGTTTTCTCTATCCTTGTTTACCGCCTTTATTATTATATCTTGTTTAGTTGCTAGCTTGTCATATAGATAAATTCACCATAGTTGCATATCTAGAGAATTTACCTTTCGTGTCAAGACTAATTTAAAAAAGAACTAAAATTTAAATTAGCACCTATTCACCCCTCTCTAGGTGGCATACCGATCCTTTCAGAGTTGTATACGGATTAGACTCCGAGTAGTATAAGAATTAGTTTTCCTACTCCTACAAGGTTTAGTTGATCCAATCGATGCTATATATACATATGTAACACCCTTGTAATAGTTGTGAGGAAAAGAAACAAAGAAAGAGAGAGGTGTGAAACGCACAATCCCACCATATCGATTCTCAGCGTTTTGTGTTTTGCGAAAGCAATCTAGCCAAAGCTAGCAACATGCATGTATCCACAGCTTGCTTGTGGCGTACGTACCCGTCCTGCCGCTAGCTAGACGGTACGACATCGTCTTGCCGGAGTTGAACCAACCAGTTTTGCTACTCGTTGCTTGTAGCCGGAAAGTATACGGCGAACAGGGGTCGGAAGATTGGATCTGGGCCAACATAGGCGACTCCGTCGACTCGCTGGAGTACGTCGTCACGCTGGGGCACGTGCGCTGGCCCTCGCGGGGATGGCGGAGTCGAGGTGCGCGGCGGAGAGGGAGGAGAGGACGAGGAAGCGGTCGGCGCGGGAACGTCTGCGGCACGTGCGGCTGCGGGCGGAGCACGACGCGGATGCTGGCGCTGCGGCGCCTGCGGCTGCAGCGACCGGAGGCGCAGGTCGAGCCGACGTACACGGCGAGTTTCCCGGACGGAGCACGGCGCGTGCGGCTGCGGGCGGAGCACCACGCGGATGGTGGCGCTGCGGCGCGTGCGGCTGCAGCGACCGGAGGCGTAGGTCGAGCCCGGCGAGTTTCCCGGACGGAGCACGGCGCGTGCGGCTGCTGGCTGAGCACGACGCGGATGGTGGCGCTGCGGCGCGTGCGGCTGCAGCGACCGGAGGCGTAGGTCGAGCCCGGCGAGTTTCCCGGACGGAGCACGGCGCGTGCGGCTGCTGGCTGAGGCGCTGAGCACGACGCGGATGGTGGCGCTGCGGCGCGTGCGGCTGCAGCGACCGGAGGCGCAGGTCGAGCCGAAGTACACGGCGAGTTTCCCGGACGGAGCACGGCGCGTGCGGCTGTGTGCGGAGCACGACGCGGATGGAATGGCGGTGACCCACTGCTTGACGACGAGCCCGCGGCCGCCGGTGCGGTCCAGGAAACTGTCCGGCAGGAGCGCGTCAAGGTCCGGGTCACCGCCGTTGGGTGCTCTAACGACCCACAGGAACCGGTGGCCGGAGTTCTCGAGGCCGACGGCGATCTCCTTAATCTGCTCCTCTGAGTGATTTGATGCGCCTATGCTCCCGAAGCAGAGGAACACGACGCTGCTGTCCGGTTGCGCGTGCAGCCATGCGAGGCAGTCGTGCCGCTCTCGCGCCTCGCTGAGCATGCCACCAATGAACGGCCCGACGCTGTACACCGGAGGCATGACTCGGCCGTCGGGGAGACACCGAGCATCCCCCAGAGCGGCCACCGCGCGAGCCTCCAACGACTCGACCGTGTTCATCGGGACGCCGTCACCGCCGTCCGGGATCCGGGACAGCCCGGCCATGGTGGACTTGTACGTCTCACACCTCCTCGATCAGGTGCGAAGCCTGAATCGGTTCGAGGCCGAAGAACTCGACGGGAGTGTCGCCTAGATCCTTGAAGCTCGTCCCGCTCCCCTTGGGAAGGACGCGGATGGAATGGCCGGCGGCGACGGTGAGCGCGACGGCTGCCGCGGCGGTGTTGCTGTTGGCAGTGGCGTTCATGCAGGCAACGATGTCCTGGAGGGAGCTGAGCCGCGCGCCGAGCTCGGCGGCCTGGGTGCGGAGCACGGCGTTCTCGGCGTCGACGGCGAGGAGGCCCCGCGCGGTGAGCCCCAGCGCTGCGGCGACGTGCGCGTTGTCGCGGCGAGGTCGTCGAGGTGCCTCTGCTTCCGCATCCGCGAGCCGCGCGTCGACTCCCGGTTGGAGAGCATCCGCTTGGCCCGGCGCCGCTCCATGAGCGTGCGCAGGTCCTCGTCCGTGCCCCCCACCGCCGCCGCCATCATGGTCGAGAGCAAGCCCGTGCTCCCGCCGCTGCCGCTGGAAGACGCCATGCGGAACAGTGGAAGCAAGCAGAGTACGCGGGGCAGAAAACGGCGTCGGAGGGGGCTGAGAAAGGGGATCGCGAGTACGCGATTAACTCCTAACAGAGGTTGGACTTGTGCTGGGCTGCATTGACTCGCACGGATCTTAAAGCATGTGGACGTGGGGGATAGGACGGGCGGGGGTACAGCCGTCTGGTTTATGATTTCCGCTCCGACCATTTCAACAATGGATGCACGAATAACGGCACCCACTGTGGGTTTCGGGTTGAGTACGGGGACGGATCCAAGACCACCGGCGTGTACAGCAACAAGGCGCTAACGCTGGCGCCTGGCGTCGTAATCAACAGCTTCCATTTCGGCTGCGGCTACCACCAGGGCGGCCCCAACGACAAGTACGACGGCCTCCTTGGCCTGGGCGGCGCGCCGGAGTCGCTCCCGGTCCAGACGTACGTCCAAACTTTACGGCCGCGCCTTCTCCTACTGCCTCCCGGCGGTGAGCAGCGACTCCGGGTTCCTCGCCCTCGGAGCGCCGAGCAACACCTCGGGCTTCCTGTTCACGCCCATGACCCGCTTCATGCACGAGTCCACCTTCTACCTGGTGAGGCTCACCGGCATCAGCTGATCAGCGTCGGCGGCCGGGAAGCACCTCAGAATCCGACGTAAGGTGTTCGAGGGCGGAATGATCATAGACTGCGGCTCCATCATCACGCGCCTGCCACGGCCTACCAGAAACTGAACTCGGCGTTCCGGGCGGCCATGGCAGCGTACCCGCTCCTGCCAGGCAACTACGACACATGCTACAACTTCACGGGATACACCAACGTCACCGTGCCGAGGGTCGCTCTGACATTCAGCGGCGGCGTGACGGTCGACCTGGATGTGCCCAATGGGGTTCTCTTGGATGGATGCTTGGCGTTCACCGACTCCGGCCAGATGATTACGTCGGGATGATCGGCAGTGTCAACCAGCGTACACTAGAGATGTTGTACGACGTTGGGACTTGGGAGTGGTGGTAGACTCGGATTTCGGGCCGATGCCTGCTGACTCCTCAAGGTATATCCGTATATGCATATGGAGTAGCATAATCTCGAACGTATTGCTATTCCTCGCTCGAGGATGAGAATTAAGTTAGATCTCATTCAATTCTAATCTCATCAGATTTGCCATTCCATCTAGGGGTGGCTGAATGGGAGGCTTAACATTCCCCTTTGCTCATATGAAAAGTTCAACATAACACCGAGTTATAGCCCTAACGAGTTGTGAGCATCTACAGTCAACGGCGAGTCCAAGAACTTATTGGAGGATGGGCTGAAAATTAACAACGAGTAAAGTAATCGAGTACTTTCAAAGAAAACCAGCCAGTATGTAAGACATAAAAGTACTGAAGACACTAATACATACGATGGAAGCTACAACAAAATGCACATATACCTATACAAAATCACATCATACTCACACGGCAAATGGCCTCTACAATCCCTTAATTCCTAAAATTGTATCTTGATCCGATCATCATGAATGTTTCTGAATATCTCTTTCTCACGGTAGCACATCATTTGATCATTTTGTCATTCATCGCACACCATATTGCAGATATGTTTTAATAATCTTCATTACTGAAAATATCTGCTCCGGTGCAAAACGATTTCCGGACGCGCTCCTCCAGACGTTGTCCAAACCTCTGGCCGGCTGACGCTAGTCTTTGGAGGTTGGGCGATGGGCGCGTCGCTAGGGGTGTAAACGGATAGGATACTTTCCGCACCATATCCGATTCCGAAACCGTTTTTAACAATCCATATCCGGTTTTAAGGAATCCACCGGATAAGGATATCCGATTCTGAAGTTGACACCCGGATATGGTATAGGATATGGTATGTAAAATAGCATAAATATGGATTATCCGAAATTTAAATAAGATTATCCGATGGTTTGAATCCGAATAATTCGATTTTCTACCGAATTGTCTAGTCTAATATAGCATAATTTGAATCTAGTAAGTTGTCGAGTTCGTTAGTCGAACAACATCTAACTTAAATAGTCATTGTAAAGACTATAAATTACAAGTTGGTTAGTTATTAAGTTATAAAACAATTATTTTTGTATGTATGGTTTGAAAATTTAATTATACACGTATCTATCCGATTAATTTTGTTACCGGTCCGAATCCGCTCCGTTTCCGCCTCCGAATCCGCCATCACGGATATCCGCATCCGAATCCGCATCCGGTCATTATCCGATCCGCTCCGAATCCGATGAAAAATTATGGTATAGGATATGGTAAAGGTAAAATCCGATCCGATCCGATCCGTTTACACCCCTACGCGTCGCCTTCTGGTGGTGCGGCCGTACAGGCGTGCGACGATCTATCATTGTTGGCTCCTCGGTCGGTCGTCGGTGTGGCTGCGTTGCGTGCAAGAGCTAGGATGGAGGATAGGCGGCTGCGCGCCTGTTTCGCTAGTTGCTCGCATGCTAGAAGAGGTGTGCTCTATGTCGATAGATGCAAGAAAATCACTAAAATAAAAGTCTTCACGATAATATGTATATTATTTTTTGTGTAGATGTATTACCAGTGCCTATCTATGTAATTTACATTTTGTATTTATACTCCTTATTCATAGTACTCTCAGTCTTAGTTCTGAGTACGCTGTGTTTTTCTATGTATTAAATTTAATCCCATATTACCGTGAGTGTCTTTTCGCACGGTTGGTGTACAAGGGGATTCATACAGCAAGCCAAGCAGGGGCGTCCTTCGTGTTCACGGCTGACAGGAGGCTTAGTATTGAATATACCTACGGGCGTACTAGGCGCGCGAGGCTAGTTGGGCTAGTTGGGTCTATACATGTACACATGTAGTATGAGTAGTAGTAAATTTTTGGTTTGTGATTTTGGAGCACCCGGGAGTGTTAAATCTGGAGTTTGATGGTGTGTCCGGGGACATGTTGCCCCGGTCTAATTCTTTCAACGGTAATGATTTTGCTTCTGGCAAACTACTTTGGAGGTCCGTAAAGCTGCTGATCAGCATGGAGCCGCATCGAGCTCAGGTGAAAAGGTGATATGTTTTCTATCATTTTGGTGGTCACTTCAGTGTTGTCAAAGGAGGGGAATAGGCGTTGGCTTGTTTTATAGGTTTATCATATCTTTTCAGTTCTGTAAGTTCAGTGTAAACGTGTCTTGTAACTCAACTTTGTTATATAAATGAGAATGTTTCACCATGCAAAAAAATAGTAGATTTGCCTTTGTCTACAGCTCTACACCCATTTGGTCCGTCTGAAATGTTCCAAATGACAATCTCCTTTCAATCCATAAGGTGGATACTCAACGAATTTCCTGCTCCGACTCATGAAGGGAGCACCTCCATGCATGCTACCATGCAACATATATATGTATCTTCTCATTTGGTAATGTCTTGATCATCATATCGGAACCATTCTTGTCAATATGAATCTTCTCAAGTACAATTTGGAACTGACAACATTTCAAATCCAGTGATACCTTACATGAATGTGATTGATTCGAGAGTAAAAACTTGGATTCTTGGCAACATGGATAGCCCTGTAACTATCACACAACCATATTGTATTTCTCTTACTTCATGGCAAACTTTGTAAGAGGTTTTTCATCCACAATACTTTCTTGCATGCATCAATCGATATTATGTACTCCCTCCATCCATAAATAAGTGTCTCAAGTCTTTTAAAAAGAAGATGTATCTCGACAAATCTAGACAAATATTTGTCTAGATACATATTTTTTTTGACAGACTTGAGACACTTATTTGTGGACGTAGGGAGTATTTGCCGTTTGTGGTTGACAATTAAAAGCATTTAAAATGCAACCTTGACTGTCATGACACTGGTCCCGTGCACAGTTCATCAGGTATCCAGAAATAGACTTACTAAAATCTCCATAACCAATCAAACATATGTATAGCCTTGCAATACGGGAAAAGCTTACAAAGCATAAGAACGATAAAAAACTACCTTTGAGACACACGAGAAACCACTTCACCCCATTGCGGAGGGCTTCACCTCGAATGATCATGAACCGACTAATAACTCCAACTGCTTAGACAATATCAGACTAATGTACACCATAACATATATCACACCGCCAACGCAAGATTCATACGGTAATTTATGCATTTCTTCTTTCTCTTCTTGATGTTAGCACGATATTATTTTGAACGTAGTTTGTGATGGCGGGTAACAAACTTTACCTTCTATAGATTGAACCTTTCAATTACTTTCTTTTATCATTTGTATGAGACCCAAATCTCGAGGTGACAAACGCAAGGTGAAAATTGTTTGTTAATAAGAGAAATGGTTTAAAATATTTTATTTTAAATTTCAAATTTGAAAAATGCACGACATATGCAGGAAAATCTCACCAAAACTCTACATTGCAGCACTTGTGAAACATGCTTATTCACGCATGTGGCTCTTTGTTTCAGTTTTTGGGCTAGCTATTCCCCGTCAACCCAAAAGACGTGGACTTATCCTCATCCCTAGCCCAGCCCACACATATTGGAGCTACTGCACGAGATTCAGCCGCCCAATCTCCAAGGGAGATCCTATATGGTGCCTGTGAGCGGCCCTTCGCATACCCGCCCTTGAAGGAAGTGCTTCATGAGTCGCAACAAATGCGGCCCAATAAAAGAGTTACCATATGTTTTTATTTTATTTTATTTTTATAATATGAATTTTTTAATCAGAGTAAAATGTGAACATTTTCAAAATCTAAACATTTTTGAATCTAGACATTTTTACTTGTGAACAAATTTCAGTATGAACATTTTAAACAAATTAACATTTTTTAAATCTGTACAATTTTCGGTTATGAATATTTCTAATTTGAAAACAATTCAAGTTGATTTTATAGTTATTTACAATTTCAATTCTGAACATTTTTAAAATCTAAACAATTTTCAGTTATGAACATTTTTTAGATTTGAACAATTTTTAAAACTGAACTATTTTAAGAATAAAAAAGAAGTGGAAACATTAAACCGAGAAAAAAGAAATAAAAACAAAATAAAATAAGAAATAAAAAAGAGCAAAATTGAAAGGAAAAAAGAGCAAACCTGAGACAGTTATTTTTAAATGGAGTGAGTAATACAAAAAGGAAATCCCCTGAAATTGGCCGACCCAGTGGCGAATGGCATTACCGTTTGCGCGCCTGCGGGCGTTATATAGGATTTGGCATCTCCAGTCCGCCGACACCAAAACTAGGCATTCCCGTTTCTTCTAATCTTGGACCAAGTGAGCCCAGCCAAGAGCCCAGCAATTCTTCCTCACCCGCCCTGCAGGCTCTCGCCTCCGTTGCCGCCGCCAACTCCTCCCTTCGCCGGAGCTCCGTCGCCGGCGATAGAGATGGTTAAAGGAGCAACCCGGTATGATCACTTCTCTCGCCTTCTTGATTTCTATCCGGAAGCCTTGGTCTCGTAAGTTTCCAGTGCCACAAGAGCAAACAAAACAACCCGCTCCCATCGCGCTCCTGTGGCCGACCCAGGGGCGTTCAAACCCTAGCACCGCCGGGCCCCCTCTCTCCGCCGGTGCCGCAGGCTCTTTGCGCCGTACTGCCGACCCTGGCCACCAAAGAGCGGCAGTGTGTAGTGCTGTGGCGTCCGCCTTGGACCGGGTTTCCGGTGGCCCGACGCCACGTTCACGACGGTGCAGGGTGGCAACCTCGTTCCGGGTATAAACATGCCAGTAGCTAGACTCAGAAACATAATCAATAAACGGGACATTGCAATTCAGAAATCCGTCTAACAGCTGCTTGGCCTCACTTGCGTTGCTTCTTATATATTTCTAAGTTAAGTGTGTCTTCTTTTGCATCTGAACCTTGCTGCTACCTTGTAGCTATGAGCCTGGACCGGCATTTCAGGAGAGTGGAGAGGAGGATATGCTTGAAATCTCACCATCAGACTCGACAGAATTTTGGCTAATCCAGTGGCCGATAAACCATGTAACTTTGAAGTTGGATTTACCCCCACCTATGTGGCATGTTACTGGCCGTATGCTGCAACCTGGTAACATTTTTATCTGTTATCTCATAGGTGGATGCTTCAGATTTTCATGGCAAAGAAATTTCTCTTAAGCTTCACCATGATGGAAGCATGGGAGATTTGGAGTGCTACTCGGGTAAGATAGGTGCCACGTATTATGTCAAAATTGTTTTCACTTGATTGGTTACATGCTTCAGTGATCTTAAAATTTCTAACAACTGAGTTTGCTTTGGTTAAATTTTGTCACACTTCAGTGTTGATCAGGCCTATTTTTTCTAAACTTTGATTTATTTTTTCTAAAGATAGGGAGTAGCATATTAATCAGAAAAATTAAACCACTTGCTTATCCATGGTGGAACTTGTCTCTCATTCTATCAATATGATTCAGCATTGCTGGTTCTTTGATGGTCACAAAGTTGCGCAGGCAAAAGAAGTATCTGCTCGAGTTCTTAGTTCGTTCTGAACTTCCTCTTGTCCAGATTTGCTTTATCTTTACACAACAAAATATTAGTGCGCATTGACTCACTGAAATTGCAATAGGAATTAATATGATCTTATACTTCAGTTCACATTAAGAAGATGTTGTTCCGTATGAGTTCTGACTCTAAAAAAAAAGGTTTAAACTGAAAGTTCCATGTAAACTTCCTCATGTAATGGATGTTTCATTCTCCTCCTTAACAAGAAGCTACTTGTCTAGTCCCTTCTCCATTCTCGTAGGCTTAATTTACCATTTTTCATTTAAGATTACTATTAATACTTCTCAACAAACATTCATTATATCTAATGCACATTATTTGTCAGGAAAATCATATGAACTCGTCAGCTTTGCTGCTCAGCAGCCAGATGCAACCGTATTCATTCCATCAGGATCTGAAATGAAAGCTGGTACTTGAAATGTCAACTTACTATGCTGCTATTTATTTGCTATTATTGAAGAAATGTGAAATTGGCTGAAATTTTCTCTCTGCGTTAGTTTAATACTTTCAAACAATACTGATGACACAGTCGATGGATATGTACACCCTAATTTGGTTTCCTTTAGGTAGAAACACATTCTAGTAGTTTTCTTGTTTGCCAAAACATTAATTCACTGGATATTAGTCAATGATGGTTTGCAGCACCACATTTGATTTCTTAGAATGTGCATCTTAATTTGTTCTGGCACCTTGCTGTGTTACCTGACGGATTGATCGTTTGTGGTCTTCCAAGGAATTAACAAATAAGATAAGTCGAAGCAGTACATGACACTTCATCATTGAAAGTTTCCTACAAATGTCTAACACTTATCAGTTACTAGCTCCGGTCCAATAAAACTGTCACGGGGACTGTGCTGCCATCGTACAAAAAACGTATACAACTCCCGAGTCCCGACACATATTATGGATCGTAGAGAGTACATTATATGCTTTACTGCTCTTTGTTAAAGCAACTAGGGAAATCAATGTCAACACAGTAAAGAGGAGATACATTGAGGTTGACTTGCATACTAGGAGTTGGAACATTTATGTGCCAACTGATAAAAAAGTATCTTCTAGAAATAATGCTTCCATTGTTGTGAGTTTCAAGAGAATCAGTGATCCACTGTCAAATTGGTATTATGAGTATCCTCCAACTATGTAAGTAACTAAGTATGTAAAAGTTTATCCTGTATTTAAGTCTTGTAACGTATTACCTGCAGTAGTTTTATTCTTTCCCTACTTTTAACACAAGCACACAAAGAATATGGGGAAAGAAAACAAATATGTTGCACTTGCTTCGCACTGGTTTTAACAAAACCTGGTAGTCACATCAGTTCTCGCTGGTGGTGTTCGGTCCAATTTGTTATGAGCACATGCAGTCTATTTCCCCTTATATTTTTTTGTGTCCTAATTCCTATGCTCTCTGTATGCAACTGACCTTTGCACTAATGAATAAATGGATAATTCCAGTGGGGAAGATTTCACGCAAAGTTTGCTTGGTTCGTTACCCTGAATCTCAAGAACTGGAGAAAGAGAAACCAGGTTTTGGAAGTAAGACTCCCAGCAGTAGGAGATCTGCAGGTATTCTCCTTAAAGAATGTTCTTCACTAATACCACTTTTATGCTCTCAATAATGTAGACGAGTTTAAGCAGGAGGGCACTCGAGTTGACTATCCGTTGACCTGTAAAAATCACCAGATTACGATGTGTTGAACATGAACGATATAGCTGGATTTGCCAAAAAATTCTGAATCAAGTACATGAAGAAGTCTCATCCATTGCATTGGAAGAGAAATAATAAGATTCAAGTGTAAATATGTAATTTAGCTCTGCTAAACTAAGCCATAGTTGCATATTCAAATCATCACCAATTAGCCCCACATAATGGCACACGGCGTTTTGGTTAGCAGGTCTAGATGCACCCGTTAGGAAAACAATTTTCAATACATTTCAAAATGTCAAAAAAAATCTCTTAAAAATGGATGAACATCCATGCATTTTATGTTCGTACACAAATTTCGCGGAAAAAGACATTTTTGTGTGGACTATGTAAATATGACAAAAAAAAGGTCTAGTACAAAGTAAAAAAAAAGGCCTATGTAAAATATTTTTCAATAGATTTTAAAATGTCAAAAAAATCTTTAAAAATCGGATGAACATCCGTGCATTTTATGTCCATACACAAAATTTCACGGAAAAAGACAATTTTGTGTATTTCGTGGAAACACCCGGATTTGTCTTTTTTTCAAAGGGGTACAATAAATGTCTTTTTCCAGCGAAACTTTATGTGCGAACATAGAATACTCGGATATATACCCGAATTTTTGGTTTGATTTTTTTTTACATTTTAAAATATGAATTTTGTGTAGTGGGAGCATATGCTCCTATGGCCCGAAAGACATTTCCACATAGAATGTACTGATTATGGCAATGTTTTTATATACAAGACGTGGGATTCAGTGGCACTAAAATGCTGTCATGCCATTGTTTTCATGAAGCCCTGCCTGCCAGTTTTCAGAATGTCTATTTGTCATATAGGAATAGAAGCAACTGTGGTCAGTAAATAATTATTCATGATAACGGTGGCAGTCACTTATCGGTGCATATGACCTTTCAGGTTCTTCCAGGAAGACTATGTCTCGGTTCACTAGTGCATCGAAGAACCGCAGCAGCCAAGGATCAGCTTTCTCTCTGGGTGAATATAGTGCCGAGCCTGCGTCTAAACACAAGCAAAAGAGAAGGGACGAAAGGAGCTTGGGTCACTCAAACGTGTCTGGGAAGTCCTCCCAAGGATCCCAGGCTCGTGGTACAGAAAGCAACACAACCTCCGAGATCCCACAAACGCCGGTAGAGAAATCCAAGAAGAAAAGGACGGTTAGGATTGCAGAATAGCAACAGCAGTGGCATCAGTCAGACACCGTGGAGAAGAGATGCTAATTTTCCCTGAACTATCAGTAGTTGTGTCTCTTGTTTCTTTTACAGACTACTACTATGTGTTGAGACAGTTATTGCAGCATGAGTGGACGAAATGATACTTCGTCCTTGCTGTCTTGTTAGTTATGTCCTTATTATTGCTGTATTGGCCAGGTCAGTGTTTATAAATCCATGCTTGTTACCGCGTCAGTCTTTTCTTGCATGTTCCTCCTCAGCAGTCCTACCTTGTTGGCCTCTGTATTGCGATGAAATCTGTGGAGGCCAATTTTGTGACATGTTGATCTGGCATATGTGCTCCCAGGATTCACGTCGACCAGCTCCTCGGGTCACTGCTTCCCAGCCTTCCGCTGTCTACATTAATCGTCTGCACATCACAAATGATATTTGCCATTTCACCTAGTCCTGTCGATGCTGATCCCCGCCGCGGCCTCTCCCAATCAGCGACTTGCTGATCTTCACTAGTTCATCCAACAGTTCTATCTAGCTGTCAGAGGCTTGGCTAACTTTGAGTTACCTTTTTGGTAGCTCTAAGAACCAACAGAGATGATTCAGGTGAAGAAGTGAGTAGAGTAGCATACACGTAGAAGACTCTCAAACGTCATGGATGTTGCCTTCTGCAGGTTTGAACATCATGAAGGAATTGTGGGCAATCCGCCACATGACGTTTGTTGTGCGTGCCATTATCTAGTAGCATCTGCATCACGTCAGGGATTGAACTATTCCAACCATTCGGCGGGAAGAAGGACCGGCTTTCGAAAAGAGAATAATATCATAGTGGGATGCAATGGGCATCAAGTTTTGCGTAGGAATTTTATTTCTCTTGCCTCATCATCCCCTGAAAGGATTATTTCGTTACGTGAATTTCATTCTACCTAGCACTTAATTACTCTCAAACTAACTGGATGTCGACAGACTTAATTTTAAGGTACACTGAACACTTGAGAATATGGCCATATAATTCAGACAGCAGCACAGCCCCGTACGTACTTCCCGTCCGGCGGCCGGCTGGAATCATTATGAGTTCGAGTGCATGATTGATTCATTGCAGTCAGTCACCTCACACCCACGCACGCATGTTTCCGGCGCTAGTTTCCTCGGTTTTTAGACAGATTTTCTTAACCAGGAGCTAGCTAATCAGTCCTTCAGTCAGAGAACGAGAGGAATCTAGTTATGATGTCGTTAAACTGCAAAGCTAAGCGTCAGGGATTTCAAGATCACGGCATCATTCGTTCAAAGAACATCATTTTTGCAGATTATCAGACTAGTCGTTTTTTTTTGCTCAGATATAAAGGTCTTATTCTGCGGATTTTACTCCGAATACTGATGCAAATGTTCAGTGCAACTGATAGAGGATTCTGTGCCGAATAATGATGCAAATGTACAATGCAATGGAAAGTTGATTTGATACCGAATACTGAAACAATTGTATACATCGCCCACGACAGTACTGCATGGGCTGCATACATCGCCATCGACTTACTAGCTCCCTTTGGACCATACCTGCTGCATGTGCCGCATCCATCGTCGTCGGCTACGCAAAAGATCCTTTCAGGACATGTCATCTTCAAAATCTTCACATGATATTGCATTCATTGCTTTCCATTATGAATCCGAGCTTAATCGAAACTTTTCAGCGTTACTTAAAGTTTATTTATACCTCTCACCAGCCCCCCTGCTACATCTATATAAGGCCCGGCCAACCCATCAATCAAAGTGTCCTCTATCTCTGTCCCTCTCCCGTTCCTTCTCTTCCTCCTAGCAGCATGGCTGTCGAAATCTGAAGCTAACCTCTTCAGCCATGGATCGGTTAGTCGATCAGCTTCGCTTGCCCGTCGTCTAACATTAGGCTTGGGGACTATGATGCAGCCAAGGATGACTTGCCGATAGATCAAACCACTTTGTCATTACGATTAATGATACATAATATGTATCGATCGGCGAGTTGTTCTTGGCTACACCTTAGCTCCTGCTCCTCATGTTAGGCCGGCCTGCGCGTGGTGACATTACCTAAGTGCTTCCCGGCCAAAGCAAGGTGAGGTCTAGTGGTTAATTACTCCAAGCGCCGTCAGTTCAGTTGTGTTACTTCTTGGGTCTTGGCTTATGCCCATTGATCTTATATGTTTTAAATGGTGCTTTAGTCGCTCTTTGATTTTAAATTCTCTCGAGACCCAATGCATATCTTCAGCTTAGAGTGTCATGCTAAGCTGCTACGCCATGCATCTCTCAGCTTGGCTAGCTGGTTGAAGATATGGACAGATTGATCTTATCTGTGCATGGACCGGATACCCACTTGCGGGAGGGTGCAGAAACTGCCAATTATGTAAATATACTGTGATAGCTCTCCTGCAGATTGCACAGGTAGTCAGGCACCGCTAGCCGATGCCTGCGCCTGGACCAATTGCACGAACGGTACTACTGTAGTAGCTAATTGCTGATCAATCAACCTTTTCTAGAGGTGAGACAGCGACACAAGTTTACTTTTTGATTGCCGTACTACTGCGGTTTGTTGCGTCTCAACTCTCAACTCTAGTAAGTTATTTGCTTCCGCTTGGATACCCAGTTCTTACAAACAGCCATAGAAAACTTTAGGGGTATTTGTTAGCACCTCGGACCATGATGGGCCACCAGCCCAACATGACAACGGCCCAGCTACACAAGTTCTACGCCGCACCAGCAACCGACAGCGCCAGCCTAGCTCATGGGTGACTGGTGTCGACTGTCTACGCTAATAAAGTGGTGCGTGACGAGGGATGTCCACATCAATACCCATGTTTACTAACATAGGATAAGAGTTATGAGGTAGAGAACGCGTAGTGTTGATAGATTCGTCGGCTGATAAGCGGGAATTTCCCAGGTTCGGGACCCTCGAGTGAGGTAAAACGCTTACTCCTGCTTGTCTATCATTGATTGTGTATATGCGGTGAGTACAGTGTTCTAACAAGATGTTGATCTTGCTAGGGTTTGGTGACTCTGGTTGGGCGTGTCCTTGATCGGCCACCCTCCTGTCCTTTATATAGGGGTACAAGTTTCGGGTCATAACCGACTAGGATTACATTTATGTAAAGTACTACCGACTATGCTATCTATGGTATAAATCTTCGACTTGGACTTCGCTTATTGGGCTTCTTCAACCTATTGACAATTGAGATTTAGTCATTACGTACACCAGGTACCCACATGAGGGGTACCCGTTTGGTATAACCTTGTCATTAGCCCCTGAATGTTTGGCTACTTCATAGAATAAGTCATGGACTCATTACATAGTGCTGAGTAGGTCTGGGATTATTCGATGAGTCGAAAACAGTTAACTGCACTTGGGGCAAAACCTTACTAGACTTCAGTCGGTCTTCGAGTCTCTGGGCTCGAACCTGAAACATACTGGAGAGACACATCTCAGGCCAGTCGATGAACTTACTGATATTGTTCTGCAGTTTCAATTTGCTACCCAGCGTGTCCGCCATAACTTTCATCGTATCTGCTGATACGGAAAGGTCTAGCATTAAAACATTGCTAGAGTGATCCTCGGCCCTTTCGACTGATCGATGAGTCTTACCTTTATATTTTTCGTATACAACATCCGAGATATCTTATCGACTGATTTTTACCCGGGAATTCTTATGCTTTGAATGTTTTTGGATTCTATCGGATGCACGACAGTGTTCCCGATGGGAGTAGCCCCCGAGACTGTGCATTATTGCTTGCAGTAGAGGATAATCTCAATTTTGTGCTTCGTTAGTCGAATTCTTTTTGACTTCTCCCGATGGGAGTTTGCCACTCGACTATTCTTTACCTTTACTTTGCGATTTTGCTTTTAAGTTGTAAGGAGCTTTTCCTTTTGTCAGTCGCGGTATGATGCCTTTTTGCGTTTGCTCGTCTGGAATGACGTCATGCGTGACATCCTTGACGTGCGAATAGCATTCTAATGGGAAGTGACATAGTGGGTGCCTCTCTTTGACCGGTGTGGACGCCAGTTCAGTTTTGATTTGACCTGCCGTGGCGAGATTGTCGTAGATGTGCTGATGATTTCCTCGATCCGCGCACGTAGTGGGCTCTGTGGGTCATGGCGAGCGGTTAGGCGGTTCTATGGTTTCGTCTAGATCCGTTTGCAAGAGGGACTTTTAGGCGATGCAATAAAAAAAATAAAAAAGAGGGATGCAACACGAGGACTTCGCAGGAGGTCACCCATCCTAGTACTACTCTCGCCCAAGCACGCTTAACTTCGGAGTTCTGATGGGATCCGGTGCTTTAGTTCTGGTATGATCGCATCCAATATCTTCTTCACGGCGTGTTGCTTTAACCTCTGCCCCCTCCGGCTCCTTCTCACGCCTAAGCCTCCGTTCTTTTTACTCTCTTTTTTTAGTTCCTTTCACGCCCGTCCCAGTTTACAGTCACCACGCCACGATATTTACCTAAAAAGGCGTGCATGACTAGCGGCAAGTAAAAACATCACGCCATCCGAGCATTTCACCGGATCGAGAAATCTGCACAAATTGATCGGTCACCGAAAATCGACTATAATTTCTTCATACGACCTTGGATCGAATTTCGGCGAGAACGGAAAAGTTCCGTATCGAAATTTAACCTAGGCTAGATGACAGCCTTTGGCGGTTAGGCGGTTCTACGGTTTCGTCTAGATCCGTTTGCAAGAGGGACGTTTAGGCGATGCAATAAAAAAAATTAAAAAGAGGGATGCAACACGAGGACTTCCCAGGAGGTCACCCATCGTAATACTACTCTCGCCCAAGCAAGCTTAACTTTGGAGTTCTGATGGGATCCGGTGCTTTAGTGCTGGTTGATCACATCGAACATCAACTGCCCGGCGTGTTGCTTTAACCTCTACCCCCTCCGGCTCCTTCTCACGCCTAACCCTCCGTTCTTTTTGCTTTTTTAAAAATAAAAAAGTTTCCTCTCACGCCCATCCCGGTTTACCGTCACCACGCCGCCATATTTACCTAGAAAGGCGCGCATGAGTAGCCGCAAATAAATCGTCACGCCATCCGAGCATTTCACCGGATCGAGAAATCTGCAGAAATTGATCGGTCCCTGAAAATCGACTTTAATTTCTTCATACGACCTCGGATCGAATTTCGGCGAGAACGGAAAAGTTCTGTATCGAAATTTTACCGGGGCTAACCGACAGCCTTTAGAGGTTAGGCGGTTCTACGGTTTCGTCTAGATCCGTTTGCAAGAGGGACTTTTAGGCGATGCAATAAAAAAATTTAAAAAGAGGGATGCAACACGAGGACTTCCCATGGCGGTTAGGCGGTTCTACGGTTTCGTCTAGATCCGTTTGCAAGAGGGACTTTTAGGCGATGCAATAATAAAAGGGAGGCATGCAACACGAGGATTTCCCAGGAGGTCAACCATCGGAATACTACTCCCGCCCTAGCACGCTTAACTTCGGAGTTCTGATGGGATCCGGTGCTTTAGTGCTGGTATGATCGCATCCAACATCTTCTGCACGGCGTGTTGCTTTAACCTCTGCCCCCTCCGGCTCCTTCTCACGCCTAACCCTCCGTTCTTTTTGCTTTTTTTTTAATAAAAAAAGTTTCCTCTCACGCCCATCCCGGTTTACCGTCACCACGCCGCCGTATTTACCGAGAAAGGCGTGCATGAGTAGCCGCAAATAAAATCGTCACGCCATCCGAGCGTTTCACCGGATCGAGAAATCTGCAGAAATTGATCGGTCACTGAAAATCGACTGTAATTTCTTCATACGACCTCGGATCGAATTTCGGCGAGAACGGAAAAGTTCTGTATCGAAATTTTACCGGGGCTAGCCGACAGCCTTTGGAGGTTAGGCGGTTCTACGGTTTCGTCTAGATCCGTTTGCAAGAGTGACTTTTAGGCGATGCAATAAAAAAAATTAAAAAGAGGGATGCAACACGAGGACTTCCCATGGCGGTTAGGCGGTTCTACGGTTTCGTCTAGATCCGTTTACAAGAGGGACTTTTAGGCGATGCAATAAAAAAATAAAAAAGAGGGATGCAACACGAGGAATTCCCAGGAGGTCACCCATCCTAATACTACTCTCGCCCAAGCACGCTTAACTTCGGAGTTCTGATGGGATCCGGTGCTTTAGTTCTGGTATGATCACATCCAACATATTTTTCACGGCGTGTTGCTTTAACCTCTGCCCCCTCCGGCTCCTTCTCACGCCTAATCCTCCGTTCTTTTTCCTCTTTTTTTTAGTTCCTTTCACGCTCGTCCTAGTTTACAGTCACCACGCCGCGATATTTACCTAAAAAGGCGTGCATGACTAGCGGCAAATAAAATCATCACACCATCCGAGCGTTGCACCGGATCGAGAAATCTGCACAAATTGATTGGTCACCGAAAATCGACTATAATTTCTTCATACGACCTTGGATCGAATTTCAGCGAGAACGGAAAAGTTCCGTATCGAAATTTTACCTGGGCTAGCCGAAAACCTTTGGCGGTTAGGCGGTTCTACGGTTTCGTCTAGATCCGTTTGCAAGAGGGTCTTTTAGGCGATGCAATAAAAAAAATTAAAAATAGGGATGCAACACGAGGACTTCCCAGGAGGTCACCCATCGTAATACTACTCTCGCCCAAGCCCGCTTAACTTTAGAGTTCTGATGGGATCCGGTGCTTTAGTGCTGGTATGATCACATCCAACATCATCTGCACGGCGTGTTTCTTTTACCTCGCCCCCCTCCGGCTCCTTCTCACATCTAACCCTCCGTTCTTTTTGCTTTTTTTAAAATAAAAAAAGTTTCCTCTCACGCCCATCCCGGTTTACCGTCAGCACGCCGCCATATTTACCAAGAAAGGTGCGCATGAGTAGCCGCAAATAAAATCTTCACGCCATTCAAGCGTTTCACCGGATCGAGAAATCTGTAGAAATTAATCGGTCACCGAAAATCGACTGAAATTTCTTCATACGACCTCGGATCGAATTTCGGCGAGAACGGAAAAGTTCTGTATCGAAATTTTACCGGGGCTAGCCGACAGCCTTTGGAGGTTAGGCGGTTCTACGGTTTCGTCTAGATCCGTTTGCAAGAGTGACTTTTAGGCGATGCAATAAAAAAAATTAAAAAGAGGGATGCAACACGAGGACTTCCCATGGCGGTTAGGCGGTTCTACGGTTTCGTCTAGATCCGTTTACAAGAGGGACTTTTAGGCGATGCAATAAAAAAATAAAAAAGAGGGATGCAACACGAGGAATTCCCAGGAGGTCACCCATCCTAATACTACTCTCGCCCAAGCACGCTTAACTTCGGAGTTCTGATGGGATCCGGTGCTTTAGTTCTGGTATGATCACATCCAACATATTTTTCACGGCGTGTTGCTTTAACCTCTGCCCCCTCCGGCTCCTTCTCACGCCTAATCCTCCGTTCTTTTTCCTCTTTTTTTTAGTTCCTTTCACGCTCGTCCTAGTTTACAGTCACCACGCCGCGATATTTACCTAAAAAGGCGTGCATGACTAGCGGCAAATAAAAACATCACACCATCCGAGCGTTGCACCGGATCGAGAAATCTGCACAAATTGATTGGTCACCGAAAATCGACTATAATTTCTTCATACGACCTTGGATCGAATTTCAGCGAGAACGGAAAAGTTCCGTATCGAAATTTTACCTGGGCTAGCCGAAAACCTTTGGCGGTTAGGCGGTTCTACGGTTTCGTCTAGATCCGTTTGCAAGAGGGTCTTTTAGGCGATGCAATAAAAAAAATTAAAAATAGGGATGCAACACGAGGACTTCCCAGGAGGTCACCCATCGTAATACTACTCTCGCCCAAGCCCGCTTAACTTTAGAGTTCTGATGGGATCCGGTGCTTTAGTGCTGGTATGATCACATCCAACATCATCTGCACGGCGTGTTGCTTTTACCTCGCCCCCCTCCGGCTCCTTCTCACATCTAACCCTCCGTTCTTTTTGCTTTTTTTAAAATAAAAAAAGTTTCCTCTCACGCCCATCCCGGTTTACCGTCAGCACGCCGCCATATTTACCAAGAAAGGTGCGCATGAGTAGCCGCAAATAAAATCTTCACGCCATTCAAGCGTTTCACCGGATCGAGAAATCTGTAGAAATTAATCGGTCACCGAAAATCGACTGAAATTTCTTCATACGACCTCGGATCGAATTTCGGCGAGAACGGAAAAGTTCCGTATCGAAATTTTACCTTGGCTAGCCGACAGCTTTTGGCGGTTAGGCCGTTCTACGGTTTCGTCTAGATCCGTTTGCAAGAGGGACTTTTAGGCGATGCAATAAAAAAAATTAAAAAGAGGGATGCAACACGAGGACTTCCCATGGCGGTTAGGCGGTTCTACGGTTTCGTCTGGATCCGTTTGCAAGTGGGACTTTTAGGCGATGCAATTAAAAAATAAAAAAGAGGGATGCAACACGAGGACTTCCCAGGAGGTCACCCATCCTAATACTACTCTCGCCCAAGCACGCTTAACTTTGGAGTTCTGATGGGATCCGGTGCTTTAGTTCTGGTATGATCGCATCCAACATATTCTTCACGGCGTGTTGCTTTAACCTCTGCCCCCTCCGGCTCCTTCTCACGCCTAAGCCTCCGTTCTTTTTGCTCTTTTTTTAGTTCCTTTCACGCCCGTCCTAGTTTACAGTCACCACGCCGCGATATTTACCTAAAAAGGAGTGCATGACTAGCGGCAAATAAAAACATCACACCATCCGAGCGTTGCACCGGATCGAGAAATCTGCACAAATTGATCGGTCACCGAAAATCGACTATAATTTCTTCATACGACCTTGGATCGAATTTCAGCGAGAACGGAAAAGTTCCGTATCGAAATTTTACCTGGGCTAGCCGACAACCTTTGTCGGTTAGGCGGTTCTACGGTTTCGTCTAGATCCGTTTGCAAGAGGGACTTTTAGGCGATGCAATAAAAAAATTAAAAATAGGGATGCAACACGAGGACTTCCCAGGAGGTCACCCATCGTAATACTACTCTCGCCCAAGCCCGCTTAACTTTAGAGTTCTGATGGGATCCGGTGCTTTAGTGCTGGTATGATCGCATCCAACATCATCTGCACGGCGTGTTGCTTTAACCTCGGCCCCCTCCGGCTCCTTCTCACGCCAAACCCTCCGTTCTTTTTGCTTGTTTTAAAATAAAAAAAGTTTCCTCTCACGCCCATCCCGGTTTACCGTCAGCACCCCTCCATATT
Organism: Poa annua; assembly: GCA_026929855.1. NCBI lineage: Eukaryota > Viridiplantae > Streptophyta > Magnoliopsida > Poales > Poaceae > Poa > Poa annua. The sequence continues at coordinate 24,790,451 of CM049428.1, read as the reverse complement.
TACCAAGAAAGGCGCGCATGAGTAGCCGCAAATAAAATCGTCACGCCATTCAAGCGTTTCACCGGATCGAGAAATCTGCAGAAATTGATCGGTCACCGAAAATCGACTGTAATTTCTTCATACGATCTCGGATCGAATTTCGGCGAGAACGGAAAAGTTCCGTAACGAAATTTAACCCGGGCTACCCGACAGCCTTTGGCGGTTAGGCGGTTCTACGGTTTCGTCTAGATCCGTTTGCAAGAGGGACTTTTAGGCGATGCAATAAAAAAATTAAAAAGAGGGATGCAACACGAGGACTTCCCATGGTGGTTAGGCGGTTCTATGGTTTCGTCTAGATCCGTTTGCAAGAGGGACTTTTAGGCGATGCAATAAAAAAAATAAAAAAGAGGGATGCAACACGAGGACTTCCCAGGAGGTCACCCATCCTAGTACTACTCTCGCCCAAGCACGCTTAACTTCGGAGTTCTGATGGGATCCGGTGCTTTAGTTTTGGTATGATCGCATCCAACATCTTCTTCACGGCGTGTTGCTTTAACCTCTGCCCCCTCCGGCTCCTTCTCACGCCTAAGCCTCCGTTCTTTTTGCTCTTTCTTTTAGTTCCTTTCACGCCCGTCCTAGTTTACAGTCACCACGTCGCGATATTTACCTAAAAAGGCGTGCATGAGTAGCCGCAAATAAAAACATCACGCCATCCGAGCGTTTCACCGGATCGAGAAATCTGCACAAATTGATCGGTCACTGAAAATCGACTTTAATTTCTTCATACGACCTCGGATCGAATTTCGGCGAGAACGCAAAAGTTCTGTATCGAAATTTTACCGGGGCTAGCCGACAGCCTTTGGAGGTTAGGTGGTTCTACGGTTTCGTCTAGATCCGTTTGTAAGAGGGACTTTTAGGCGATGCAATAAAAAAAATTAAAAAGAGGGATGCAACACGAGGACTTCCCATGGCGGTTAGGCAGTTCTACGGTTTCGTCTAGATCCGTTTGCAAGAGGGACTTTTAGGCGATGAAATAAAAAAAATAAAAAAGAGGGATGCAACACGAGGACTTCCCAGGAGGTCACCCATCCTAGTACTACTCTCGCCCAAGCACGCTTAACTTCGGATTTCTGATGGGATCCGGTGCTTTAGTTCTGGTATGATCGCATCCAACATATTCTTCACGGCGTGTTGCTTTAACCTCTGCCCCCTCCGGCTCCTTCTCACGCCTAAGCCTCCGTTCTTTTTGCTCTTTTTTTAGTTCCTTTCACGCCCGTCCTAGTTTACAGTCACCACGCCGCGATATTTACCTAAAAAGGCGTGCATGACTAGCGGCAAATAAAAACATCACACCATCCGAGCGTTGCACCGGATCGAGAAATCTGCACAAATTGATCGGTCACCGAAAATCGACTATAATTTCTTCATACGACCTTGGATCGAATTTCAGCGAGAACAGAAAACTTCCGTATCGAAATTTTACCTGGGCTAGCCGACAACCTTTGGCGGTTAGGCGGTTCTACGGTTTCGTCTAGATCCGTTTGCAAGAGGGACTTTTAGGCGATGCAATAAAAAAAATTAAAAATAGAGATGCAACACGAGGACTTCCCAGGAGGTCACCCATCGTAATACTACTCTCGCCCAAGCAAGCTTAACTTTGGAGTTCTGATGGGATCCGGTGCTTTAGTGCTGGTATGATCGCATCCAACACCATCTGCACGGCGTGTTGCTTTAACCTCTGCCCCCTCCGGCTCCTCTCACGCCCATCCCGGTTTACCGTCACCACGCCGCCATATTTACCGAGAAAGGCGCGCATGAGTAGCCGCAAATAAAGTCGCATCGCCATCCAAGCGTTTCACCGGATCGAGAAATCTGCAGAAATTGATCGGTCACTGAAAATCGACTGTAATTTCTTTATACGACCTCGGATCGAATTTCGGCGAGAACGGAAAAGTTCCGTATCAAAATTTAACCCGGGCTAGCCGACAGCCTTTGGCGGTTAGGCGGTTCTACGGTTTCGTCTAGATCCGTTTGCAAGAGGGACTTTTAGGCGATGCAATAAAAAAATTTAAAAAGAGGGATGCAACACGAGGACTTCCCAAAAGGTCACCCATCGTAATACTACTCTCGCCCAAGCCCGCTTAACTTTGGAGTTCTGATGGGATCCGGTGCTTTAGTGCTGGTATGATCGCATCCAACATCATCTACACGGCGTGTTGCTTTAACCTCTGCCCCCTCTGGCTACTTCTCACGCCTAACCCTCCGTTCTTTTTGCTTCTTTTAAAATAAAACAAGTTTCCTCTCACGCCCATCCCGGTTTACCGTCACCACGCCGCCGTATTTACCGAGAAAGGCGTGCATGAGTAGCCGCAAATAAAATCGTCACGCCATCCGAGCGTTTCACCGGATCGAGAAATCTGCAGAAATTGATCGGTCACTGAAAATCGACTTTAATTTCTTCATACGACCTCGGATCGAATTTCGGCGAGAACGGAAAAGTTCTGTATCGAAATTTTACCGGGGCTAGCCGACAGCCTTTGGAGGTTAGGCGGTTCTACGGTTTCGTCTAGATCCGTTTGCAAGAGGGACTTTTAGGCGATGCAATAAAAAAAATTAAAAAGAGGGATGCAACACGAGGACTTCCCATGGCGGTTAGGCGGTTCTACGGTTTCGTCTAGATCCGTTTGCAAGAGGGACTTTTAGGCGATGCAATAAAAAAAATAAAAAAGAGGGATGCAACACGAGGACTTCCCAGGAGGTCACCCATCCTAGTACTACTCTCGCCCAAGCACGCTTAACTTCGGATTTCTGATGGGATCCGGTGCTTTAGTTCTGGTATGATCGCATCCAACATATTCTTCACGGCGTGTTGCTTTAACCTCTGCCCCCTCCGGCTCCTTCTCACGCCTAAGCCTCCGTTCTTTTTGCTCTTTTTTTTAGTTCCTTTCACGCCCGTCCTAGTTAAAGTCACCACACCGCGATATTTACCTAAAAAGGCGTGCATGACTAGCGGCAAATAAAAACATCACACCATCCGAGCGTTGCACCGGATCGAGAAATCTGCACAAATTGATCGGTCACCGAAAATCGACTATAATTTCTTCATACGACCTTGGATCGAATTTCAGCGAGAACGGAAAAGTTCCGTATCGAAATTTTCCCTGCGCTAGCCGACAACCTTTGGCGGTTAGGCGGTTCTACGGTTTCGTCTAGATCCGTTTGCAAGAGGGACTTTTAGGCGATGCAATAAAAAAAATTAAAAATAGGGATGCAACACGAGGACTTCCCAGGAGGTCACCCATCGTAATACTACTCTCGCCCAAGCCCGCTTAACTTTAGAGTTCTGATGGGATCCGGTGCTTTAGTGTTGGTATGATCGCATCCAACATCATCTGCACGGCGTGTTGCTTTAACCTCGGCCCCCTCCGGCTCCTTCTCACGCCAAACCCTCCGTTCTTTTTGCTTTTTTTTAAATAAAAAAAGTTTCCTCTCACGCCCATCCCGGTTTACCGTCAGCACCCCTCCATATTTACCAAGAAAGGCGCGCATGAGTAGCCGCAAATAAAATCGTCACGCCATTCAAGCGTTTCACCGGATCGAGAAATCTGCAGAAATTGATCGGTCACCGAAAATCGACTGTAATTTCTTCATACGATCTCGGATCGAATTTCGACGAGAACGAAAAATTTCCGTATCGAAATTTAACCCGGGCTAGCCGACAGCCTTTGGCGGTTAGGCGGTTCTACGGTTTCGTCTAGATCCGTTTGCAAGAGGGACTTTTAGGCGATGCAATAAAAAAAATTAAAAATAGGGATGCAACAAGAGGACTTCCCATGGCGGTTAGGCGGTTCTACGATTTCGTCTAGATCCGTTTGCAAGAGGGACTTTTAGGCGATGCAATAAAAAAATAAAAAAGAGGGATACAACACGAGGACTTCCCAGGAGGTCAACCATCGGAATACTACTCTCGCCCAAGCACGCTTAACTTCGGAGTTCTGATGGGATCCGGTGCTTTAGTGCTGGTATGATCGCATCCAACATCTTCTGCACGGCGTGTTGCTTTAACCTCTGCCCCCTCCGGCTCCTTCTCACGCCTAACCCTCCGTTCTTTTTGTTTTTTTTAAATAAAAAAAGTTTCCTCTCACGCCCATCACGGTTTACCGTCACCACGCCGCCGTATTTACCGAGAAAGGCGCGCATGAGTAGCCGCAAATAAAATCGTCACGCCATCCGAGCGTTTCACCGGATCGAGAAATCTGCAGAAATTGATCGGTCACTGAAAATCGACTTTAATTTCTTCATACGACCTCGGATCGAATTTCGGCGAGAACGCAAAAGTTCTGTATCGAAATTTTACCGGGGCTAGCCGACAACCTTTAGAGGTTAGGCGGTTCTACGGTTTCGTCTAGATCCGTTTGCAAGAGGGACTTTTAGGCTATGCAATAGAAAAATTAAAAAGAGGGATGCAACACGAGGACTTCCCATGGTGGTTAGGCGGTTCTATGGTTTCGTCTAGATCCGTTTGCAAGAGGGACTTTTAGGCGATGCAATAAAAAAAATAAAAAAGAGGGATGCAACACGAGGACTTCCCAGGAGGTCACCCATCCTAGTACTACTCTCGCCCAAGCACGCTTAACTTCGGAGTTCTGATGGGATCCGGTGCTTTAGTTTTGGTATGATCGCATCCAACATCTTCTTCACGGCGTGTTGCTTTAACCTCTGCCCCCTCCGGCTCCTTCTCACGCCTAAGCCTCCGTTCTTTTTGCTCTTTCTTTTAGTTCCTTTCACGCCCGTCCTAGTTTACAGTCACCACGTCGCGATATTTACCTAAAAAGGCGTGCATGAGTAGCCGCAAATAAAAACATCACGCCATCCGAGCGTTTCACCGGATCGAGAAATCTGCACAAATTGATCGGTCACTGAAAATCGACTTTAATTTCTTCATACGACCTCGGATCGAATTTCGGCGAGAACGCAAAAGTTCTGTATCGAAATTTTACCGGGGCTAGCCGACAGCCTTTGGAGGTTAGGTGGTTCTACGGTTTCGTCTAGATCCGTTTGTAAGAGGGACTTTTAGGCGATGCAATAAAAAAAATTAAAAAGAGGGATGCAACACGAGGACTTCCCATGGCGGTTAGGCAGTTCTACGGTTTCGTCTAGATCCGTTTGCAAGAGGGACTTTTAGGCGATGAAATAAAAAAAATAAAAAAGAGGGATGCAACACGAGGACTTCCCAGGAGGTCACCCATCCTAGTACTACTCTCGCCCAAGCACGCTTAACTTCGGATTTCTGATGGGATCCGGTGCTTTAGTTCTGGTATGATCGCATCCAACATATTCTTCACGGCGTGTTGCTTTAACCTCTGCCCCCTCCGGCTCCTTCTCACGCCTAAGCCTCCGTTCTTTTTGCTCTTTTTTTAGTTCCTTTCACGCCCGTCCTAATTTACAGTCACCACGCCGCGATATTTACCTAAAAAGGCGTGCATGACTAGCGGCAAATAAAAACATCACACCATCCGAGCGTTGCACCGGATCGAGAAATCTGCACAAATTGATCGGTCACCGAAAATCGACTATAATTTCTTCATACGACCTTGCATCGAATTTCAGCGAGAACAGAAAACTTCCGTATCGAAATTTTACCTGGGCTAGCCGACAACCTTTGGCGGTTAGGCGGTTCTACGGTTTCGTCTAGATCCGTTTGCAAGAGGGACTTTTAGGCGATGCAATAAAAAAAATTAAAAATAGAGATGCAACACGAGGACTTCCCAGGAGGTCACCCATCGTAATACTACTCTCGCCCAAGCAAGCTTAACTTTGGAGTTCTGATGGGATCCGGTGCTTTAGTGCTGGTATGATCGCATCCAACACCATCTGCACGGCGTGTTGCTTTAACCTCTGCCCCCTCCGGCTCCTCTCACGCCCATCCCGGTTTACCGTCACCACGCGGCCATATTTACCGAGAAAGGCGCGCATGAGTAGCCGCAAATAAAGTCGCCACGCCATCCAAGCGTTTCACCGGATCGAGAAATCTGCAGAAATTGATCGGTCACTGAAAATCGACTGTAAATTCTTTATACGACCTCGGATCGAATTTCGGCGAGAACGGAAAAGTTCCGTATCAAAATTTTACCTTGGCTAACCGACAGCCTTTGGCGGTTAGGCGGTTCTACGGTTTCGTCTAGATCCGTTTGCAAGAGGGACTTTTAGGCGATGCAATAAAAAAATTAAAAAGAGGGATGCAACACGAGGACTTCCCAGGAGGTCACCCATCCTAGTACTACTCTCGCCCAAGCACGCTTAACTTCGGAGTTCTGATGGGATCCGGTGCTTTAGTGCTGGTATGATCGCATCCGACAACTTCTTCACGGCGTGATGCTTTAACCTCTGCCACCCTCCGGCTCCTTCTCACGCCTAAGCCTCCGTTCTTTTTGCTCTTTTCTTTTAGTTCCTTTCACGCCCGTCCCGGCTTACAGTCACCACGCCGCGATATTTACTGAAAAAGACGTGCATGACTAGCCGCAAATAAAAACATCACGCCATCCGAGCGTTTCACCGGATCGACAAATCTGCAGAAATTGACCGGTCACCGAAAATCGACTGTAATTTCTTCATACGACCTCGGATCGAATTTCGGCGAGAACGGAAAAGTTCCGTATCGAAATTTTACTTTGGCTAGCCGACAGCCTTTGGCGGTTAGGCGGTTCTACGGTTTCGTCTAGATCCGTTTGCAAGAGGGACTTTTAGGCGATGCAATAAAAAAATTAAAAAGAGGGATGCAACACGAGGACTTCCTAGGAGGTCACCCATCCTAGTACTACTCTCGCCCAAGCACGCTTAACTTCGGAGTTCTGATGGGATCCGGTGCTTTAGTGCTGGTATGATCGCATCCGACAACTTCTTCACGGCGTGATGCTTTAACCTCTGCCACCCTCCGGTTCCTTCTCACGCCTAAGCCTCCGTTCTTTTTGCTCTTTTCTTTTAGTTCCTTTCACGCCCGTCCCGGTTTACAGTCACCACGCCGCGATATTTACTGAAAAAGACGTGCATGACTAGCCGCAAATAAAAACATCACGCCATCCGAGCGTTTCACCGGATCGACAAATCTGCACAAATTGACCGGTCACCGAAAATCGACTGTAATTTCATCATACGACCTCGGATCGAATTTCGGCGAGAACGGAAAAGTTCCGTATCGAAATTTTACCTTGGCTAGCCGACAGCCTTTGGCGGTTAGGCGGTTCTACGGTTTCGTCTAGATCCGTTTGCAAGAGGGACTTTTAGGCGATGCAATAAAAAAATTAAAAAGAGGGATGCAACACGAGGACTTCCCAGGAGGTCACCCATCCTAGTACTACTCTCGCCGAAGCACGCTTAACTTCGGAGTTCTGATGGGATCCGGTGCTTTAGTGCTGGTATGATCGCATCCGACAACTTCTTCACGGCGTGATGCTTTAACCTCTGCCACCCTCCGGCTCCTTCTCACGCCTAAGCCTCCGTTCTTTTTGCTCTTTTCTTTTAGTTCCTTTCACGCCCGTCCCGGCTTACAGTCACCACGCCGCGATATTTACTGAAAAAGACGTGCATGACTAGCCGCAAATAAAAACATCACGCCATCCGAGCGTTTCACCGGATCGACAAATCTGCAGAAATTGACCGGTCACCGAAAATCGACTGTAATTTCTTCATACGACCTCGGATCGAATTTCGGCGAGAACGGAAAAGTTCCGTATCGAAATTTTACCTTGGCTAGCCGACAGCCTTTGGCGGTTAGGCGGTTCTACGGTTTCGTCTAGATCCGTTTGCAAGAGGGACTTTTAGGCGATGCAATAAAAAAATTAAAAAGAGGGATGCAACACGAGGACTTCCTAGGAGGTCACCCATCCTAGTACTACTCTCGCCCAAGCACGCTTAACTTCGGAGTTCTGATGGGATCCGGTGCTTTAGTGCTGGTATGATCGCATCCGACAACTTCTTCACGGCGTGATGCTTTAACCTCTGCCACCCTCCGGTTCCTTCTCACGCCTAAGCCTCCGTTCTTTTTGCTCTTTTCTTTTAGTTCCTTTCACGCCCGTCCCGGTTTACAGTCACCACGCCGCGATATTTACTGAAAAAGACGTGCATGACTAGCCGCAAATAAAAACATCACGCCATCCGAGCGTTTCACCGGATCGACAAATCTGCACAAATTGACCGGTCACCGAAAATCGACTGTAATTTCATCATACGACCTCGGATCGAATTTCGGCGAGAACGGAAAAGTTCCGTATCGAAATTTTACCTTGGCTAGCCGACAGCCTTTGGCGGTTAGGCGGTTCTACGGTTTCGTCTAGATCCGTTTGCAAGAGGGACTTTTAGGCGATGCAATAAAAAAATTAAAAAGAGGGATGCAACACGAGGACTTCCCAGGAGGTCACCCATCCTAGTACTACTCTCGCCGAAGCACGCTTAACTTCGGAGTTCTGATGGGATCCGGTGCTTTAGTGCTGGTATGATCGCATCCGACAACTTCTTCACGGCGTGATGCTTTAACCTCTGCCACCCTCCGGCTCCTTCTCACGCCTAAGCCTCCGTTCTTTTTGCTCTTTTCTTTTAGTTCCTTTCACGCCCGTCCCGGCTTACAGTCACCACGCCGCGATATTTACTGAAAAAGACGTGCATGACTAGCCGCAAATAAAAACATCACGCCATCCGAGCGTTTCACCGGATCGACAAATCTGCAGAAATTGACCGGTCACCGAAAATCGACTGTAATTTCTTCATACGACCTCGGATCGAATTTCGGCGAGAACGAAAAAGTTCCGTATCGAAATTTTACCTTGGCTAGCCGACAGCCTTTGGCGGTTAGGCGGTTCTACGGTTTCGTCTAGATCCGTTTGCAAGAGGGACTTTTAGGCGATGCAATAAAAAAATTAAAAAGAGGGATGCAACACGAGGACTTCCCAGGAGGTCACCCATCCTAGCACTACTCTCGCCCAAGAACGCTTAACTTCGGAGTTCTGATGGGATCCGGTGCTTTAGTGCTGGTATGATCGCATCCGACAACTTCTTCACGGCGTGATGCTTTAACCTCTGCCACCCTCCGGCTCCTTCTCACGCCTAAGCCTCCGTTCTTTTTGCTCTTTTCTTTTAGTTCCTTTCACGCCCGTCCCGGTTTACAGTCACCACGCCGCGATATTTACCGAAAAAGACGTGCATGACTAGCCGCAAATAAAAACATCACGCCATCCGAGCGTTTCACCGGATCGACAAATCTGCACAAATTGACCGGTCACCGAAAATCGACTGTAATTTCATAATAAGACCTCGGATCGAATTTCGGCGAGAACGGAAAAGTTCCGTATCGAAATTTTACCTTGGCTAGCCGACAGCCTTTGGCGGTTAGGCGGTTCTACGGTTTCGTCTAGATCCGTTTGCAAGAGGGACTTTTAGGCGATGCAATAAAAAAATTAAAAAGAGGGATGCAACACGAGGACTTCCCAGGAGGTCACCCATCCTAGTACTACTCTCGCCCAAGCACGCTTAACTTCGGAGTTCTGATGGGATCCGGTGCTTTAGTGCTGGTATGATCGCATCCGACAACTTCTTCACGGCGTGATGCTTTAACCTCTGCCACCCTCCGGCTCCTTCTCACGTCTAAGCCTCCGTTCTTTTTGCTCTTTTCTTTTAGTTCCTTTCACGCCCGTCCCGGTTTACAGTCACCACGCCGCGATATTTACTGAAAAAGACGTGCATGACTAGCCGCAAATAAAAACATCACGCCATCCGAGCGTTTCACCGGATCGAGAAATCTGCACAAATTGACCGGTCACCGAAAATCGACTGTAATTTCATCATACGACCTCGGATCGAATTTCGGCGAGAACGGAAAAGTTCCGTATCGAAATTTTACCTTGGCTAGCCGACAGCCTTTGGCGGTTAGGCGGTTCTACGGTTTCGTCTAGATCCGTTTGCAAGAGGGACTTTTAGGCGATGCAATAAAAAAATTAAAAAGAGGGATGCAACAAGAGAACTTCCCAGGAGGTCACCCATCCTAGTACTACTCTCGCCCAAGCACGCTTAACTTCGGAGTTCTGATGGGATCCGGTGCTTTAGTGCTGGTATGATCGCATCCGACAACTTCTTCACGGCGTGATGCTTTAACCTCTGCCACCCTCCGGCTCCTTCTCACGTCTAAGCCTCCGTTCTTTTTGCTCTTTTCTTTTAGTTCCTTTCACGCCCGTCCCGGTTTACAGTCACCACGCCGCGATATTTACTGAAAAAGACGTGCATGACTAGCCGCAAATAAAAACATCACGCCATCCGAGCGTTTCACCGGATCGAGAAATCTGCACAAATTGACCGGTCACCGAAAATCGACTGTAATTTCATCATACGACCTCGGATCGAATTTCGGCGAGAACGGAAAAGTTCCGTATCGAAATTTTACCTTGGCTAGCCGACAGCCTTTGGCGGTTAGGCGGTTCTACGGTTTCGTCTAGATCCGTTTGCAAGAGGGACTTTTAGGCGATGCAATAAAAAAATTAAAAAGAGGGATGCAACACGAGGACTTCCCAGGAGGTCACCCATCCTAGTACTACTCTCGCCGAAGCACGCTTAACTTCGGAGTTCTGATGGGATCCGGTGCTTTAGTGCTGGTATGATCGCATCCGACAACTTCTTCACGGCGTGATGCTTTAACCTCTGCCACCCTCCGGCTCCTTCTCACGCCTAAGCCTCCGTTCTTTTTGCTCTTTTCTTTTAGTTCCTTTCACGCCCGTCCCGGCTTACAGTCACCACGCCGCGATATTTACTGAAAAAGACGTGCATGACTAGCCGCAAATAAAAACATCACGCCATCCGAGCGTTTCACCGGATCGAGAAATCTGCACAAATTGACCGGTCACCGAAAATCGACTGTAATTTCATCATACGACCTCGGATCGAATTTCGGCGAGAACGGAAAAGTTCCGTATCGAAATTTTACCTTGGCTAGCCGACAGCCTTTGGCGGTTAGGCGGTTCTACGGTTTCGTCTAGATCCGTTTGCAAGAGGGACTTTTAGGCGATGCAATAAAAAAATTAAAAAGAGGGATGCAACACGAGGACTTCCCAGGAGGTCACCCATCCTAGTACTACTCTCGCCGAAGCACGCTTAACTTCGGAGTTCTGATGGGATCCGGTGCTTTAGTGCTGGTATGATCGCATCCGACAACTTCTTCACGGCGTGATGCTTTAACCTCTGCCACCCTCCGGCTCCTTCTCACGCCTAAGCCTCCGTTCTTTTTGCTCTTTTCTTTTAGTTCCTTTCACGCCCGTCCCGGCTTACAGTCACCACGCCGCGATATTTACTGAAAAAGACGTGCATGACTAGCCGCAAATAAAAACATCACGCCATCCGAGCGTTTCACCGGATCGACAAATCTGCAGAAATTGACCGGTCACCGAAAATCGACTGTAATTTCTTCATACGACCTCGGATCGAATTTCGGCGAGAACGAAAAAGTTCCGTATCGAAATTTTACCTTGGCTAGCCGACAGCCTTTGGCGGTTAGGCGGTTCTACGGTTTCGTCTAGATCCGTTTGCAAGAGGGACTTTTAGGCGATGCAATAAAAAAATTAAAAAGAGGGATGCAACACGAGGACTTCCCAGGAGGTCACCCATCCTAGCACTACTCTCGCCCAAGAACGCTTAACTTCGGAGTTCTGATGGGATCCGGTGCTTTAGTGCTGGTATGATCGCATCCGACAACTTCTTCACGGCGTGATGCTTTAACCTCTGCCACCCTCCGGCTCCTTCTCACGCCTAAGCCTCCGTTCTTTTTGCTCTTTTCTTTTAGTTCCTTTCACGCCCGTCCCGGTTTACAGTCACCACGCCGCGATATTTACCGAAAAAGACGTGCATGACTAGCCGCAAATAAAAACATCACGCCATCCGAGCGTTTCACCGGATCGACAAATCTGCACAAATTGACCGGTCACCGAAAATCGACTGTAATTTCATAATAAGACCTCGGATCGAATTTCGGCGAGAACGGAAAAGTTCCGTATCGAAATTTTACCTTGGCTAGCCGACAGCCTTTGGCGGTTAGGCGGTTCTACGGTTTCGTCTAGATCCGTTTGCAAGAGGGACTTTTAGGCGATGCAATAAAAAAATTAAAAAGAGGGATGCAACACGAGGACTTCCCAGGAGGTCACCCATCCTAGTACTACTCTCGCCCAAGCACGCTTAACTTCGGAGTTCTGATGGGATCCGGTGCTTTAGTGCTGGTATGATCGCATCCGACAACTTCTTCACGGCGTGATGCTTTAACCTCTGCCACCCTCCGGCTCCTTCTCACGTCTAAGCCTCCGTTCTTTTTGCTCTTTTCTTTTAGTTCCTTTCACGCCCGTCCCGGTTTACAGTCACCACGCCGCGATATTTACTGAAAAAGACGTGCATGACTAGCCGCAAATAAAAACATCACGCCATCCGAGCGTTTCACCGGATCGAGAAATCTGCACAAATTGACCGGTCACCGAAAATCGACTGTAATTTCATCATACGACCTCGGATCGAATTTCGGCGAGAACGGAAAAGTTCCGTATCGAAATTTTACCTTGGCTAGCCGACAGCCTTTGGCGGTTAGGCGGTTCTACGGTTTCGTCTAGATCCGTTTGCAAGAGGGACTTTTAGGCGATGCAATAAAAAAATTAAAAAGAGGGATGCAACAAGAGAACTTCCCAGGAGGTCACCCATCCTAGTACTACTCTCGCCCAAGCACGCTTAACTTCGGAGTTCTGATGGGATCCGGTGCTTTAGTGCTGGTATGATCGCATCCGACAACTTCTTCACGGCGTGATGCTTTAACCTCTGCCACCCTCCGGCTCCTTCTCACGTCTAAGCCTCCGTTCTTTTTGCTCTTTTCTTTTAGTTCCTTTCACGCCCGTCCCGGTTTACAGTCACCACGCCGCGATATTTACTGAAAAAGACGTGCATGACTAGCCGCAAATAAAAACATCACGCCATCCGAGCGTTTCACCGGATCGAGAAATCTGCACAAATTGACCGGTCACCGAAAATCGACTGTAATTTCATCATACGACCTCGGATCGAATTTCGGCGAGAACGGAAAAGTTCCGTATCGAAATTTTACCTTGGCTAGCCGACAGCCTTTGGCGGTTAGGCGGTTCTACGGTTTCGTCTAGATCCGTTTGCAAGAGGGACTTTTAGGCGATGCAATAAAAAAATTAAAAAGAGGGATGCAACACGAGGACTTCCCAGGAGGTCACCCATCCTAGTACTACTCTCGCCGAAGCACGCTTAACTTCGGAGTTCTGATGGGATCCGGTGCTTTAGTGCTGGTATGATCGCATCCGACAACTTCTTCACGGCGTGATGCTTTAACCTCTGCCACCCTCCGGCTCCTTCTCACGCCTAAGCCTCCGTTCTTTTTGCTCTTTTCTTTTAGTTCCTTTCACGCCCGTCCCGGCTTACAGTCACCACGCCGCGATATTTACTGAAAAAGACGTGCATGACTAGCCGCAAATAAAAACATCACGCCATCCGAGCGTTTCACCGGATCGAGAAATCTGCACAAATTGACCGGTCACCGAAAATCGACTGTAATTTCATCATACGACCTCGGATCGAATTTCGGCGAGAACGGAAAAGTTCCGTATCGAAATTTTACCTTGGCTAGCCGACAGCCTTTGGCGGTTAGGCGGTTCTACGGTTTCGTCTAGATCCGTTTGCAAGAGGGACTTTTAGGCGATGCAATAAAAAAATTAAAAAGAGGGATGCAACACGAGGACTTCCCAGGAGGTCACCCATCCTAGTACTACTCTCGCCGAAGCACGCTTAACTTCGGAGTTCTGATGGGATCCGGTGCTTTAGTGCTGGTATGATCGCATCCGACAACTTCTTCACGGCGTGATGCTTTAACCTCTGCCACCCTCCGGCTCCTTCTCACGCCTAAGCCTCCGTTCTTTTTGCTCTTTTCTTTTAGTTCCTTTCACGCCCGTCCCGGCTTACAGTCACCACGCCGCGATATTTACTGAAAAAGACGTGCATGACTAGCCGCAAATAAAAACATCACGCCATCCGAGCGTTTCACCGGATCGACAAATCTGCAGAAATTGACCGGTCACCGAAAATCGACTGTAATTTCTTCATACGACCTCGGATCGAATTTCGGCGAGAACGAAAAAGTTCCGTATCGAAATTTTACCTTGGCTAGCCGACAGCCTTTGGCGGTTAGGCGGTTCTACGGTTTCGTCTAGATCCGTTTGCAAGAGGGACTTTTAGGCGATGCAATAAAAAAATTAAAAAGAGGGATGCAACACGAGGACTTCCCAGGAGGTCACCCATCCTAGCACTACTCTCGCCCAAGAACGCTTAACTTCGGAGTTCTGATGGGATCCGGTGCTTTAGTGCTGGTATGATCGCATCCGACAACTTCTTCACGGCGTGATGCTTTAACCTCTGCCACCCTCCGGCTCCTTCTCACGCCTAAGCCTCCGTTCTTTTTGCTCTTTTCTTTTAGTTCCTTTCACGCCCGTCCCGGTTTACAGTCACCACGCCGCGATATTTACCGAAAAAGACGTGCATGACTAGCCGCAAATAAAAACATCACGCCATCCGAGCGTTTCACCGGATCGACAAATCTGCACAAATTGACCGGTCACCGAAAATCGACTGTAATTTCATAATAAGACCTCGGATCGAATTTCGGCGAGAACGGAAAAGTTCCGTATCGAAATTTTACCTTGGCTAGCCGACAGCCTTTGGCGGTTAGGCGGTTCTACGGTTTCGTCTAGATCCGTTTGCAAGAGGGACTTTTAGGCGATGCAATAAAAAAATTAAAAAGAGGGATGCAACACGAGGACTTCCCAGGAGGTCACCCATCCTAGTACTACTCTCGCCCAAGCACGCTTAACTTCGGAGTTCTGATGGGATCCGGTGCTTTAGTGCTGGTATGATCGCATCCGACAACTTCTTCACGGCGTGATGCTTTAACCTCTGCCACCCTCCGGCTCCTTCTCACGTCTAAGCCTCCGTTCTTTTTGCTCTTTTCTTTTAGTTCCTTTCACGCCCGTCCCGGTTTACAGTCACCACGCCGCGATATTTACTGAAAAAGACGTGCATGACTAGCCGCAAATAAAAACATCACGCCATCCGAGCGTTTCACCGGATCGAGAAATCTGCACAAATTGACCGGTCACCGAAAATCGACTGTAATTTCATCATACGACCTCGGATCGAATTTCGGCGAGAACGGAAAAGTTCCGTATCGAAATTTTACCTTGGCTAGCCGACAGCCTTTGGCGGTTAGGCGGTTCTACGGTTTCGTCTAGATCCGTTTGCAAGAGGGACTTTTAGGCGATGCAATAAAAAAATTAAAAAGAGGGATGCAACACGAGGACTTCCCAGGAGGTCACCCATCCTAGTACTACTCTCGCCGAAGCACGCTTAACTTCGGAGTTCTGATGGGATCCGGTGCTTTAGTGCTGGTATGATCGCATCCGACAACTTCTTCACGGCGTGATGCTTTAACCTCTGCCACCCTCCGGCTCCTTCTCACGCCTAAGCCTCCGTTCTTTTTGCTCTTTTCTTTTAGTTCCTTTCACGCCCGTCCCGGCTTACAGTCACCACGCCGCGATATTTACTGAAAAAGACGTGCATGACTAGCCGCAAATAAAAACATCACGCCATCCGAGCGTTTCACCGGATCGACAAATCTGCAGAAATTGACCGGTCACCGAAAATCGACTGTAATTTCTTCATACGACCTCGGATCGAATTTCGGCGAGAACGAAAAAGTTCCGTATCGAAATTTTACCTTGGCTAGCCGACAGCCTTTGGCGGTTAGGCGGTTCTACGGTTTCGTCTAGATCCGTTTGCAAGAGGGACTTTTAGGCGATGCAATAAAAAAATTAAAAAGAGGGATGCAACACGAGGACTTCCCAGGAGGTCACCCATCCTAGCACTACTCTCGCCCAAGAACGCTTAACTTCGGAGTTCTGATGGGATCCGGTGCTTTAGTGCTGGTATGATCGCATCCGACAACTTCTTCACGGCGTGATGCTTTAACCTCTGCCACCCTCCGGCTCCTTCTCACGCCTAAGCCTCCGTTCTTTTTGCTCTTTTCTTTTAGTTCCTTTCACGCCCGTCCCGGTTTACAGTCACCACGCCGCGATATTTACCGAAAAAGACGTGCATGACTAGCCGCAAATAAAAACATCACGCCATCCGAGCGTTTCACCGGATCGACAAATCTGCACAAATTGACCGGTCACCGAAAATCGACTGTAATTTCATAATAAGACCTCGGATCGAATTTCGGCGAGAACGGAAAAGTTCCGTATCGAAATTTTACCTTGGCTAGCCGACAGCCTTTGGCGGTTAGGCGGTTCTACGGTTTCGTCTAGATCCGTTTGCAAGAGGGACTTTTAGGCGATGCAATAAAAAAATTAAAAAGAGGGATGCAACACGAGGACTTCCCAGGAGGTCACCCATCCTAGTACTACTCTCGCCCAAGCACGCTTAACTTCGGAGTTCTGATGGGATCCGGTGCTTTAGTGCTGGTATGATCGCATCCGACAACTTCTTCACGGCGTGATGCTTTAACCTCTGCCACCCTCCGGCTCCTTCTCACGTCTAAGCCTCCGTTCTTTTTGCTCTTTTCTTTTAGTTCCTTTCACGCCCGTCCCGGTTTACAGTCACCACGCCGCGATATTTACTGAAAAAGACGTGCATGACTAGCCGCAAATAAAAACATCACGCCATCCGAGCGTTTCACCGGATCGAGAAATCTGCACAAATTGACCGGTCACCGAAAATCGACTGTAATTTCATCATACGACCTCGGATCGAATTTCGGCGAGAACGGAAAAGTTCCGTATCGAAATTTTACCTTGGCTAGCCGACAGCCTTTGGCGGTTAGGCGGTTCTACGGTTTCGTCTAGATCCGTTTGCAAGAGGGACTTTTAGGCGATGCAATAAAAAAATTAAAAAGAGGGATGCAACACGAGGACTTCCCAGGAGGTCACCCATCCTAGTACTACTCTCGCCGAAGCACGCTTAACTTCGGAGTTCTGATGGGATCCGGTGCTTTAGTGCTGGTATGATCGCATCCGACAACTTCTTCACGGCGTGATGCTTTAACCTCTGCCACCCTCCGGCTCCTTCTCACGCCTAAGCCTCCGTTCTTTTTGCTCTTTTCTTTTAGTTCCTTTCACGCCCGTCCCGGCTTACAGTCACCACGCCGCGATATTTACTGAAAAAGACGTGCATGACTAGCCGCAAATAAAAACATCACGCCATCCGAGCGTTTCACCGGATCGACAAATCTGCAGAAATTGACCGGTCACCGAAAATCGACTGTAATTTCTTCATACGACCTCGGATCGAATTTCGGCGAGAACGAAAAAGTTCCGTATCGAAATTTTACCTTGGCTAGCCGACAGCCTTTGGCGGTTAGGCGGTTCTACGGTTTCGTCTAGATCCGTTTGCAAGAGGGACTTTTAGGCGATGCAATAAAAAAATTAAAAAGAGGGATGCAACACGAGGACTTCCCAGGAGGTCACCCATCCTAGCACTACTCTCGCCCAAGAACGCTTAACTTCGGAGTTCTGATGGGATCCGGTGCTTTAGTGCTGGTATGATCGCATCCGACAACTTCTTCACGGCGTGATGCTTTAACCTCTGCCACCCTCCGGCTCCTTCTCACGCCTAAGCCTCCGTTCTTTTTGCTCTTTTCTTTTAGTTCCTTTCACGCCCGTCCCGGTTTACAGTCACCACGCCGCGATATTTACCGAAAAAGACGTGCATGACTAGCCGCAAATAAAAACATCACGCCATCCGAGCGTTTCACCGGATCGAGAAATCTGCACAAATTGACCGGTCACCGAAAATCGACTGTAATTTCATAATAAGACCTCGGATCGAATTTCGGCGAGAACGGAAAAGTTCCGTATCGAAATTTTACCTTGGCTAGCCGACAGCCTTTGGCGGTTAGGCGGTTCTACGGTTTCGTCTAGATCCGTTTGCAAGAGGGACTTTTAGGCGATGCAATAAAAAAATTAAAAAGAGGGATGCAACACGAGGACTTCCCAGGAGGTCACCCATCCTAGTACTACTCTCGCCCAAGCACGCTTAACTTCGGAGTTCTGATGGGATCCGGTGCTTTAGTGCTGGTATGATCGCATCCGACAACTTCTTCACGGCGTGATGCTTTAACCTCTGCCACCCTCCGGCTCCTTCTCACGTCTAAGCCTCCGTTCTTTTTGCTCTTTTCTTTTAGTTCCTTTCACGCCCGTCCCGGTTTACAGTCACCACGCCGCGATATTTACTGAAAAAGACGTGCATGACTAGCCGCAAATAAAAACATCACGCCATCCGAGCGTTTCACCGGATCGAGAAATCTGCACAAATTGACCGGTCACCGAAAATCGACTGTAATTTCATCATACGACCTCGGATCGAATTTCGGCGAGAACGGAAAAGTTCCGTATCGAAATTTTACCTTGGCTAGCCGACAGCCTTTGGCGGTTAGGCGGTTCTACGGTTTCGTCTAGATCCGTTTGCAAGAGGGACTTTTAGGCGATGCAATAAAAAAATTAAAAAGAGGGATGCAACAAGAGAACTTCCCAGGAGGTCACCCATCCTAGTACTACTCTCGCCCAAGCACGCTTAACTTCGGAGTTCTGATGGGATCCGGTGCTTTAGTGCTGGTATGATCGCATCCGACAACTTCTTCACGGCGTGATGCTTTAACCTCTGCCACCCTCCGGCTCCTTCTCACGTCTAAGCCTCCGTTCTTTTTGCTCTTTTCTTTTAGTTCCTTTCACGCCCGTCCCGGTTTACAGTCACCACGCCGCGATATTTACTGAAAAAGACGTGCATGACTAGCCGCAAATAAAAACATCACGCCATCCGAGCGTTTCACCGGATCGAGAAATCTGCACAAATTGACCGGTCACCGAAAATCGACTGTAATTTCATCATACGACCTCGGATCGAATTTCGGCGAGAACGGAAAAGTTCCGTATCGAAATTTTACCTTGGCTAGCCGACAGCCTTTGGCGGTTAGGCGGTTCTACGGTTTCGTCTAGATCCGTTTGCAAGAGGGACTTTTAGGCGATGCAATAAAAAAATTAAAAAGAGGGATGCAACACGAGGACTTCCCAGGAGGTCACCCATCCTAGTACTACTCTCGCCCAAGCACGCTTAACTTCGGAGTTCTGATGGCATCCGGTGCTTTAGTGCTGGTATGATCGCATCCGACAACTTCTTCACGGCGTGATGCTTTAACCTCTGCCACCCTCCGGCTCCTTCTCACGTCTAAGCCTCCGTTCTTTTTGCTCTTTTCTTTTAGTTCCTTTCACGCCCGTCCCGGTTTACAGTCACCACGCCGCGATATTTACTGAAAAAGACGTGCATGACTAGCCGCAAATAAAAACATCACGCCATCCGAGCGTTTCACCGGATCGAGAAATCTGCACAAATTGACCGGTCACCGAAAATCGACTGTAATTTCATCATACGACCTCGGATCGAATTTCGGCGAGAACGGAAAAGTTCCGTATCGAAATTTTACCTTGGCTAGCCGACAGCCTTTGGCGGTTAGGCGGTTCTACGGTTTCGTCTAGATCCGTTTGCAAGAGGGACTTTTAGGCGATGCAATAAAAAAATTAAAAAGAGGGATGCAACACGAGGACTTCCCAGGAGGTCACCCATCCTAGTACTACTCTCGCCCAAGCACGCTTAACTTCGGAGTTCTGATGGCATCCGGTGCTTTAGTGCTGGTATGATCGCATCCGACAACTTCTTCACGGCGTGATGCTTTAACCTCTGCCACCCTCCGGCTCCTTCTCACGTCTAAGCCTCCGTTCTTTTTGCTCTTTTCTTTTAGTTCCTTTCACGCCCGTCCCGGTTTACAGTCACCACGGCGCGATATTTACTGAAAAAGACGTGCATGACTAGCCGCAAATAAAAACATCACGCCATCCGAGCGTTTCACCGGATCGAGAAATCTGCACAAATTGACCGGTCACCGAAAATCGACTGTAATTTCATCATACGACCTCGGATCGAATTTCGGCGAGAACGGAAAAGTTCCGTATCGAAATTTTACCTTGGCTAGCCGACAGCCTTTGGCGGTTAGGCGGTTCTACGGTTTCGTCTAGATCCGTTTGCAAGAGGGACTTTTAGGCGATGCAATAAAAAAATTAAAAAGAGGGATGCAACACGAGGACTTCCCAGGAGGTCACCCATCCTAGTACTACTCTCGCCCAAGCACGCTTAACTTCGGAGTTCTGATGGGATCCGGTGCTTTAGTGCTGGTATGATCGCATCCGACAACTTCTTCACGGCGTGATGCTTTAACCTCTGCCACCCTCCGGCTCCTTCTCACGCCTAAGCCTCCGTTCTTTTTGCTCTTTTCTTTTAGTTCCTTTCACGCCCGTCCCGGTTTACAGTCA
The DNA here is from genome assembly GCA_026929855.1 of Poa annua. Lineage (NCBI taxonomy): Eukaryota > Viridiplantae > Streptophyta > Magnoliopsida > Poales > Poaceae > Poa > Poa annua. Next base: position 24,770,031 of record CM049428.1, on the reverse strand, counting down.
CCACGCCGCGATATTTACTGAAAAAGACGTGCATGACTAGCCGCAAATAAAAACATCACGCCATCCGAGCGTTTCACCGGATCGACAAATCTGCACAAATTGACCGGTCACCGAAAATCGACTGTAATTTCTTCATACGACCTCGGATCGAATTTCGGCGAGAACGGAAAAGTTCCGTATCGAAATTTTACCTTGGCTAGCCGACAGCCTTTGGCGGTTAGGCGGTTCTACGGTTTCGTCTAGATCCGTTTGCAAGAGGGACTTTTAGGCGATGCAATAAAAAAATTAAAAAGAGGGATGCAACACGAGGACTTCCCAGGAGGTCACCCATCCTAGTACTACTCTCGACCAAGCACGCTTAACTTCGGAGTTCTGATGGGATCCGGTGCTTTAGTGCTGGTATGATCACATCCGACAACTTCTTCACGGCGTGATGCTTTAACCTCTGCCACCCTCCGGCTCCTTCTCACGTCTAAGCCTCCGTTCTTTTTGCTCTTTTCTTTTAGTTCCTTTCACGCCCGTCCCGGTTTACAGTCACCACGGCGCGATATTTACTGAAAAAGACGTGCATGACTAGCCGCAAATAAAAACATCACGCCATCCGAGCGTTTCACCGGATCGAGAAATCTGCACAAATTGACCGGTCACCGAAAATCGACTGTAATTTCATCATACGACCTCGGATCGAATTTCGGCGAGAACGGAAAAGTTCCGTATCGAAATTTTACCTTGGCTAGCCGACAGCCTTTGGCGGTTAGGCGGTTCTACGGTTTCGTCTAGATCCGTTTGCAAGAGGGACTTTTAGGCGATGCAATAAAAAAATTAAAAAGAGGGATGCAACACGAGGACTTCCCAGGAGGTCACCCATCCTAGTACTACTCTCGCCCAAGCACGCTTAACTTCGGAGTTCTGATGGCATCCGGTGCTTTAGTGCTGGTATGATCGCATCCGACAACTTCTTCACGGCGTGATGCTTTAACCTCTGCCACCCTCCGGCTCCTTCTCACGCCTAAGCCTCCGTTCTTTTTGCTCTTTTCTTTTAGTTCCTTTCACGCCCGTCCCGGTTTACAGTCACCACGCCGCGATATTTACTGAAAAAGACGTGCATGACTAGCCGCAAATAAAAACATCACGCCATCCGAGCGTTTCACCGGATCGAGAAATCTGCACAAATTGACCGGTCACCGAAAATCGACTGTAATTTCTTCATACGACCTCGGATCGAATTTCGGCGAGAACGGAAAAGTTCCGTATCGAAATTTTACCTTGGCTAGCCGACAGCCTTTGGCGGTTAGGCGGTTCTACGGTTTCGTCTAGATCCGTTTGCAAGAGGGACTTTTAGGCGATGCAATAAAAAAATTAAAAAGAGGGATGCAACACGAGGACTTCCCAGGAGGTCACCCATCCTAGTACTACTCTCGACCAAGCACGCTTAACTTCGGAGTTCTGATGGGATCCGGTGCTTTAGTGCTGGTATGATCACATCCGACAACTTCTTCACGGCGTGATGCTTTAACCTCTGCCACCCTCCGGCTCCTTCTCACGTCTAAGCCTCCGTTCTTTTTGCTCTTTTCTTTTAGTTCCTTTCACGCCCGTCCCGGTTTACAGTCACCACGCCGCGATATTTACTGAAAAAGACGTGCATGACTAGCCGCAAATAAAAACATCACGCCATCCGAGCGTTTCACCGGATCGACAAATCTGCACAAATTGACCGGTCACCGAAAATCGACTGTAATTTCATCATACGACCTCGGATCGAATTTCGGCGAGAACGGAAAAGTTCCGTATCGAAATTTTACCTTGGCTAGCCGACAGCCTTTGGCGGTTAGGCGGTTCTACGGTTTCGTCTAGATCCGTTTGCAAGAGGGACTTTTAGGCGATGCAATAAAAAAATTAAAAAGAGGGATGCAACACGAGGACTTCCCAGGAGGTCACCCATCCTAGTACTACTCTCGCCCAAGCACGCTTAACTTCGGAGTTCTGATGGCATCCGGTGCTTTAGTGCTGGTATGATCGCATCCGACAACTTCTTCACGGCGTGATGCTTTAACCTCTGCCACCCTCCGGCTCCTTCTCACGTCTAAGCCTCCGTTCTTTTTGCTCTTTTCTTTTAGTTCCTTTCACGCCCGTCCCGGTTTACAGTCACCACGGCGCGATATTTACTGAAAAAGACGTGCATGACTAGCCGCAAATAAAAACATCACGCCATCCGAGCGTTTCACCGGATCGAGAAATCTGCACAAATTGACCGGTCACCGAAAATCGACTGTAATTTCATCATACGACCTCGGATCGAATTTCGGCGAGAACGGAAAAGTTCCGTATCGAAATTTTACCTTGGCTAGCCGACAGCCTTTGGCGGTTAGGCGGTTCTACGGTTTCGTCTAGATCCGTTTGCAAGAGGGACTTTTAGGCGATGCAATAAAAAAATTAAAAAGAGGGATGCAACACGAGGACTTCCCAGGAGGTCACCCATCCTAGTACTACTCTCGCCCAAGCACGCTTAACTTCGGAGTTCTGATGGGATCCGGTGCTTTAGTGCTGGTATGATCGCATCCGACAACTTCTTCACGGCGTGATGCTTTAACCTCTGCCACCCTCCGGCTCCTTCTCACGCCTAAGCCTCCGTTCTTTTTGCTCTTTTCTTTTAGTTCCTTTCACGCCCGTCCCGGTTTACAGTCACCACGCCGCGATATTTACTGAAAAAGACGTGCATGACTAGCCGCAAATAAAAACATCACGCCATCCGAGCGTTTCACCGGATCGAGAAATCTGCACAAATTGACCGGTCACCGAAAATCGACTGTAATTTCATCATACGACCTCGGATCGAATTTCGGCGAGAACGGAAAAGTTCCGTATCGAAATTTTACCTTGGCTAGCCGACAGCCTTTGGCGGTTAGGCGGTTCTACGGTTTCGTCTAGATCCGTTTGCAAGAGGGACTTTTAGGCGATGCAATAAAAAAATTAAAAAGAGGGATGCAACACGAGGACTTCCCAGGAGGTCACCCATCCTAGTACTACTCTCGCCCAAGCACGCTTAACTTCGGAGTTCTGATGGGATCCGGTGCTTTAGTGCTGGTATGATCGCATCCGACAACTTCTTCACGGCGTGATGCTTTAACCTCTGCCACCCTCCGGCTCCTTCTCACGCCTAAGCCTCCGTTCTTTTTGCTCTTTTCTTTTAGTTCCTTTCACGCCCGTCCCGGTTTACAGTCACCACGCCGCGATATTTACTGAAAAAGACGTGCATGACTAGCCGCAAATAAAAACATCACGCCATCCGAGCGTTTCACCGGATCGACAAATCTGCACAAATTGACCGGTCACCGAAAATCGACTGTAATTTCTTCATACGACCTCGGATCGAATTTCGGCGAGAACGGAAAAGTTCCGTATCGAAATTTTACCTTGGCTAGCCGACAGCCTTTGGCGGTTAGGCGGTTCTACGGTTTCGTCTAGATCCGTTTGCAAGAGGGACTTTTAGGCGATGCAATAAAAAAATTAAAAAGAGGGATGCAACACGAGGACTTCCCAGGAGGTCACCCATCCTAGTACTACTCTCGACCAAGCACGCTTAACTTCGGAGTTCTGATGGGATCCGGTGCTTTAGTGCTGGTATGATCACATCCGACAACTTCTTCACGGCGTGATGCTTTAACCTCTGCCACCCTCCGGCTCCTTCTCACGTCTAAGCCTCCGTTCTTTTTGCTCTTTTCTTTTAGTTCCTTTCACGCCCGTCCCGGTTTACAGTCACCACGCCGCGATATTTACTGAAAAAGACGTGCATGACTAGCCGCAAATAAAAACATCACGCCATCCGAGCGTTTCACCGGATCGACAAATCTGCACAAATTGACCGGTCACCGAAAATCGACTGTAATTTCTTCATACGACCTCGGATCGAATTTCGGCCAGAACGGAAAAGTTCCGTATCGAAATTTTACCTTGGCTAGCCGACAGCCTTTGGCGGTTAGGCGGTTCTACGGTTTCGTCTAGATCCGTTTGCAAGAGGGACTTTTAGGCGATGCAATAAAAAAATTAAAAAGAGGGATGCAACACGAGGACTTCCCAGGAGGTCACCCATCCTAGTACTACTCTCGACCAAGCACGCTTAACTTCGGAGTTCTGATGGGATCCGGTGCTTTAGTGCTGGTATGATCGCATCCGACAACTTCTTCACGGCGTGATGCTTTAACCTCTGCCACCCTCCGGCTCCTTCTCACGTCTAAGCCTCCGTTCTTTTTGCTCTTTTCTTTTAGTTCCTTTCACGCCCGTCCCGGTTTACAGTCACCACGCCGCGATATTTACTGAAAAAGACGTGCATGACTAGCCGCAAATAAAAACATCACGCCATCCGAGCGTTTCACCGGATCGAGAAATCTGCACAAATTGACCGGTCACCGAAAATCGACTGTAATTTCATCATACGACCTCGGATCGAATTTCGGCGAGAACGGAAAAGTTCCGTATCGAAATTTTACCTTGGCTAGCCGACAGCCTTTGGCGGTTAGGCGGTTCTACGGTTTCGTCTAGATCCGTTTGCAAGAGGGACTTTTAGGCGATGCAATAAAAAAATTAAAAAGAGGGATGCAACACGAGGACTTCCCAGGAGGTCACCCATCCTAGTACTACTCTCGCCCAAGCACGCTTAACTTCGGAGTTCTGATGGGATCCGGTGCTTTAGTGCTGGTATGATCGCATCCGACAACTTCTTCACGGCGTGATGCTTTAACCTCTGCCACCCTCCGGCTCCTTCTCACGCCTAAGCCTCCGTTCTTTTTGCTCTTTTCTTTTAGTTCCTTTCACGCCCGTCCCGGTTTACAGTCACCACGCCGCGATATTTACTGAAAAAGACGTGCATGACTAGCCGCAAATAAAAACATCACGCCATCCGAGCGTTTCACCGGATCGACAAATCTGCACAAATTGACCGGTCACCGAAAATCGACTGTAATTTCTTCATACGACCTCGGATCGAATTTCGGCGAGAACGGAAAAGTTCCGTATCGAAATTTTACCTTGGCTAGCCGACAGCCTTTGGCGGTTAGGCGGTTCTACGGTTTCGTCTAGATCCGTTTGCAAGAGGGACTTTTAGGCGATGCAATAAAAAAATTAAAAAGAGGGATGCAACACGAGGACTTCCCAGGAGGTCACCCATCCTAGTACTACTCTCGACCAAGCACGCTTAACTTCGGAGTTCTGATGGGATCCGGTGCTTTAGTGCTGGTATGATCACATCCGACAACTTCTTCACGGCGTGATGCTTTAACCTCTGCCACCCTCCGGCTCCTTCTCACGTCTAAGCCTCCGTTCTTTTTGCTCTTTTCTTTTAGTTCCTTTCACGCCCGTCCCGGTTTACAGTCACCACGCCGCGATATTTACTGAAAAAGACGTGCATGACTAGCCGCAAATAAAAACATCACGCCATCCGAGCGTTTCACCGGATCGACAAATCTGCACAAATTGACCGGTCACCGAAAATCGACTGTAATTTCTTCATACGACCTCGGATCGAATTTCGGCCAGAACGGAAAAGTTCCGTATCGAAATTTTACCTTGGCTAGCCGACAGCCTTTGGCGGTTAGGCGGTTCTACGGTTTCGTCTAGATCCGTTTGCAAGAGGGACTTTTAGGCGATGCAATAAAAAAATTAAAAAGAGGGATGCAACACGAGGACTTCCCAGGAGGTCACCCATCCTAGTACTACTCTCGACCAAGCACGCTTAACTTCGGAGTTCTGATGGGATCCGGTGCTTTAGTGCTGGTATGATCGCATCCGACAACTTCTTCACGGCGTGATGCTTTAACCTCTGCCACCCTCCGGCTCCTTCTCACGTCTAAGCCTCCGTTCTTTTTGCTCTTTTCTTTTAGTTCCTTTCACGCCCGTCCCGGTTTACAGTCACCACGCCGCGATATTTACTGAAAAAGACGTGCATGACTAGCCGCAAATAAAAACATCACGCCATCCGAGCGTTTCACCGGATCGAGAAATCTGCACAAATTGACCGGTCACCGAAAATCGACTGTAATTTCATCATACGACCTCGGATCGAATTTCGGCGAGAACGGAAAAGTTCCGTATCGAAATTTTACCTTGGCTAGCCGACAGCCTTTGGCGGTTAGGCGGTTCTACGGTTTCGTCTAGATCCGTTTGCAAGAGGGACTTTTAGGCGATGCAATAAAAAAATTAAAAAGAGGGATGCAACACGAGGACTTCCCAGGAGGTCACCCATCCTAGTACTACTCTCGCCCAAGCACGCTTAACTTCGGAGTTCTGATGGGATCCGGTGCTTTAGTGCTGGTATGATCGCATCCGACAACTTCTTCACGGCGTGATGCTTTAACCTCTGCCACCCTCCGGCTCCTTCTCACGTCTAAGCCTCCGTTCTTTTTGCTCTTTTCTTTTAGTTCCTTTCACGCCCGTCCCGGTTTACAGTCACCACGCCGCGATATTTACTGAAAAAGACGTGCATGACTAGCCGCAAATAAAAACATCACGCCATCCGAGCGTTTCACCGGATCGAGAAATCTGCACAAATTGACCGGTCACCGAAAATCGACTGTAATTTCATCATACGACCTCGGATCGAATTTCGGCGAGAACGGAAAAGTTCCGTATCGAAATTTTACCTTGGCTAGCCGACAGCCTTTGGCGGTTAGGCGGTTCTACGGTTTCGTCTAGATCCGTTTGCAAGAGGGACTTTTAGGCGATGCAATAAAAAAATTAAAAAGAGGGATGCAACACGAGGACTTCCCAGGAGGTCACCCATCCTAGTACTACTCTCGACCAAGCACGCTTAACTTCGGAGTTCTGATGGGATCCGGTGCTTTAGTGCTGGTATGATCGCATCCGACAACTTCTTCACGGCGTGATGCTTTAACCTCTGCCACCCTCCGGCTCCTTCTCACGCCTAAGCCTCCGTTCTTTTTGCTCTTTTCTTTTAGTTCCTTTCACGCCCGTCCCGGTTTACAGTCACCACGCCGCGATATTTACTGAAAAAGACGTGCATGACTAGCCGCAAATAAAAACATCACGCCATCCGAGCGTTTCACCGGATCGACAAATCTGCACAAATTGACCGGTCACCGAAAATCGACTGTAATTTCATCATACGACCTCGGATCGAATTTCGGCCAGAACGGAAAAGTTCCGTATCGAAATTTTACCTTGGCTAGCCGACAGCCTTTGGCGGTTAGGCGGTTCTACGGTTTCGTCTAGATCCGTTTGCAAGAGGGACTTTTAGGCGATGCAATAAAAAAATTAAAAAGAGGGATGCAACACGAGGACTTCCCAGGAGGTCACCCATCCTAGTACTACTCTCGCCCAAGCACGCTTAACTTCGGAGTTCTGATGGGATCCGGTGCTTTAGTGCTGGTATGATCGCATCCGACAACTTCTTCACGGCGTGATGCTTTAACCTCTGCCACCCTCCGGCTCCTTCTCACGCCTAAGCCTCCGTTCTTTTTGCTCTTTTCTTTTAGTTCCTTTCACGCCCGTCCCGGTTTACAGTCACCACGCCGCGATATTTACTGAAAAAGACGTGCATGACTAGCCGCAAATAAAAACATCACGCCATCCGAGCGTTTCACCGGATCGACAAATCTGCACAAATTGACCGGTCACCGAAAATCGACTGTAATTTCTTCATACGACCTCGGATCGAATTTCGGCGAGAACGGAAAAGTTCCGTATCGAAATTTTACCTTGGCTAGCCGACAGCCTTTGGCGGTTAGGCGGTTCTACGGTTTCGTCTAGATCCGTTTGCAAGAGGGACTTTTAGGCGATGCAATAAAAAAATTAAAAAGAGGGATGCAACACGAGGACTTCCCAGGAGGTCACCCATCCTAGTACTACTCTCGACCAAGCACGCTTAACTTCGGAGTTCTGATGGGATCCGGTGCTTTAGTGCTAGTATGATCACATCCGACAACTTCTTCACGGCGTGATGCTTTAACCTCTGCCACCCTCCGGCTCCTTCTCACGTCTAAGCCTCCGTTCTTTTTGCTCTTTTCTTTTAGTTCCTTTCACGCCCGTCCCGGTTTACAGTCACCACGCCGCGATATTTACTGAAAAAGACGTGCATGACTAGCCGCAAATAAAAACATCACGCCATCCGAGCGTTTCACCGGATCGACAAATCTGCACAAATTGACCGGTCACCGAAAATCGACTGTAATTTCTTCATACGACCTCGGATCGAATTTCGGCCAGAACGGAAAAGTTCCGTATCGAAATTTTACCTTGGCTAGCCGACAGCCTTTGGCGGTTAGGCGGTTCTACGGTTTCGTCTAGATCCGTTTGCAAGAGGGACTTTTAGGCGATGCAATAAAAAAATTAAAAAGAGGGATGCAACACGAGGACTTCCCAGGAGGTCACCCATCCTAGTACTACTCTCGACCAAGCACGCTTAACTTCGGAGTTCTGATGGGATCCGGTGCTTTAGTGCTGGTATGATCGCATCCGACAACTTCTTCACGGCGTGATGCTTTAACCTCTGCCACCCTCCGGCTCCTTCTCACGTCTAAGCCTCCGTTCTTTTTGCTCTTTTCTTTTAGTTCCTTTCACGCCCGTCCCGGTTTACAGTCACCACGCCGCGATATTTACTGAAAAAGACGTGCATGACTAGCCGCAAATAAAAACATCACGCCATCCGAGCGTTTCACCGGATCGAGAAATCTGCACAAATTGACCGGTCACCGAAAATCGACTGTAATTTCATCATACGACCTCGGATCGAATTTCGGCGAGAACGGAAAAGTTCCGTATCGAAATTTTACCTTGGCTAGCCGACAACCTTTGGCGGTTAGGCGGTTCTACGGTTTCGTCTAGATCCGTTTGCAAGAGGGACTTTTAGGCGATGCAATAAAAAAATTAAAAAGAGGGATGCAACACGAGGACTTCCCAGGAGGTCACCCATCCTAGTACTACTCTCGCCCAAGCACGCTTAACTTCGGAGTTCTGATGGGATCCGGTGCTTTAGTGCTGGTATGATCGCATCCGACAACTTCTTCACGGCGTGATGCTTTAACCTCTGCCACCCTCCGGCTCCTTCTCACGCCTAAGCCTCCGTTCTTTTTGCTCTTTTCTTTTAGTTCCTTTCACGCCCGTCCCGGTTTACAGTCACCACGCCGCGATATTTACTGAAAAAGACGTGCATGACTAGCCGCAAATAAAAACATCACGCCATCCGAGCGTTTCACCGGATCGACAAATCTGCACAAATTGACCGGTCACCGAAAATCGACTGTAATTTCTTCATACGACCTCGGATCGAATTTCGGCGAGAACGGAAAAGTTCCGTATCGAAATTTTACCTTGGCTAGCCGACAGCCTTTGGCGGTTAGGCGGTTCTACGGTTTCGTCTAGATCCGTTTGCAAGAGGGACTTTTAGGCGATGCAATAAAAAAATTAAAAAGAGGGATGCAACACGAGGACTTCCCAGGAGGTCACCCATCCTAGTACTACTCTCGACCAAGCACGCTTAACTTCGGAGTTCTGATGGGATCCGGTGCTTTAGTGCTGGTATGATCGCATCCGACAACTTCTTCACGGCGTGATGCTTTAACCTCTGCCACCCTCCGGCTCCTTCTCACGTCTAAGCCTCCGTTCTTTTTGCTCTTTTCTTTTAGTTCCTTTCACGCCCGTCCCGGTTTACAGTCACCACGCCGCGATATTTACTGAAAAAGACGTGCATGACTAGCCGCAAATAAAAACATCACGCCATCCGAGCGTTTCACCGGATCGAGAAATCTGCACAAATTGACCGGTCACCGAAAATCGACTGTAATTTCATCATACGACCTCGGATCGAATTTCGGCGAGAACGGAAAAGTTCCGTATCGAAATTTTACCTTGGCTAGCCGACAACCTTTGGCGGTTAGGCGGTTCTACGGTTTCGTCTAGATCCGTTTGCAAGAGGGACTTTTAGGCGATGCAATAAAAAAATTAAAAAGAGGGATGCAACACGAGGACTTCCCAGGAGGTCACCCATCCTAGTACTACTCTCGCCCAAGCACGCTTAACTTCGGAGTTCTGATGGGATCCGGTGCTTTAGTGCTGGTATGATCGCATCCGACAACTTCTTCACGGCGTGATGCTTTAACCTCTGCCACCCTCCGGCTCCTTCTCACGCCTAAGCCTCCGTTCTTTTTGCTCTTTTCTTTTAGTTCCTTTCACGCCCGTCCCGGTTTACAGTCACCACGCCGCGATATTTACTGAAAAAGACGTGCATGACTAGCCGCAAATAAAAACATCACGCCATCCGAGCGTTTCACCGGATCGACAAATCTGCACAAATTGACCGGTCACCGAAAATCGACTGTAATTTCTTCATACGACCTCGGATCGAATTTCGGCGAGAACGGAAAAGTTCCGTATCGAAATTTTACCTTGGCTAGCCGACAGCCTTTGGCGGTTAGGCGGTTCTACGGTTTCGTCTAGATCCGTTTGCAAGAGGGACTTTTAGGCGATGCAATAAAAAAATTAAAAAGAGGGATGCAACACGAGGACTTCCCAGGAGGTCACCCATCCTAGCACTACTCTCGACCAAGCACGCTTAACTTCGGAGTTCTGATGGGATCCGGTGCTTTAGTGCTGGTATGATCGCATCCGACAACTTCTTCACGGCGTGATGCTTTAACCTCTGCCACCCTCCGCCTCCTTCTCACGTCTAAGCCTCCGTTCTTTTTGCTCTTTTCTTTTAGTTCCTTTCACGCCCGTCCCGGTTTACAGTCACCACGCCGCGATATTTACTGAAAAAGACGTGCATGACTAGCCGCAAATAAAAACATCACGCCATCCGAGCGTTTCACCGGATCGAGAAATCTGCACAAATTGACCGGTCACCGAAAATCGACTGTAATTTCATCATACGACCTCGGATCGAATTTCGGCGAGAACGGAAAAGTTCCATATCGAAATTTTACCTTGGCTAGCCGACAGCCTTTGGCGGTTAGGCGGTTCTACGGTTTCGTCTAGATCCGTTTGCAAGAGGGACTTTTAGGCGATGCAATAAAAAAATTAAAAAGAGGGATGCAACACGAGGACTTCCCAGGAGGTCACCCATCCTAGTACTACTCTCGCCCAAGCACGCTTAACTTCGGAGTTCTGATGGGATCCGGTGCTTTAGTGCTGGTATGATCGCATCCGACAACTTCTTCACGGCGTGATGCTTTAACCTCTGCCACCCTCCGGCTCCTTCTCACGTCTAAGCCTCCGTTCTTTTTGCTCTTTTCTTTTAGTTCCTTTCACGCCCGTCCCGGCTTACAGTCACCACGCCGCGATATTTACTGAAAAAGACGTGCATGACTAGCCGCAAATAAAAACATCACGCCATCCGAGCGTTTCACCGGATCGACAAATCTGCAGAAATTGACCGGTCACCGAAAATCGACTGTAATTTCTTCATACGACCTCGGATCGAATTTCGGCGAGAACGAAAAAGTTCCGTATCGAAATTTTACCTTGGCTAGCCGACAGCCTTTGGCGGTTAGGCGGTTCTACGGTTTCGTCTAGATCCGTTTGCAAGAGGGACTTTTAGGCGATGCAATAAAAAAATTAAAAAGAGGGATGCAACACGAGGACTTCCCAGGAGGTCACCCATCCTAGCACTACTCTCGCCCAAGAACGCTTAACTTCGGAGTTCTGATGGGATCCGGTGCTTTAGTGCTGGTATGATCGCATCCGACAACTTCTTCACGGCGTGATGCTTTAACCTCTGCCACCCTCCGGCTCCTTCTCACGCCTAAGCCTCCGTTCTTTTTGCTCTTTTCTTTTAGTTCCTTTCACGCCCGTCCCGGTTTACAGTCACCACGCCGCGATATTTACCGAAAAAGACGTGCATGACTAGCCGCAAATAAAAACATCACGCCATCCGAGCGTTTCACCGGATCGACAAATCTGCACAAATTGACCGGTCACCGAAAATCGACTGTAATTTCATAATAAGACCTCGGATCGAATTTCGGCGAGAACGGAAAAGTTCCGTATCGAAATTTTACCTTGGCTAGCCGACAGCCTTTGGCGGTTAGGCGGTTCTACGGTTTCGTCTAGATCCGTTTGCAAGAGGGACTTTTAGGCGATGCAATAAAAAAATTAAAAAGAGGGATGCAACACGAGGACTTCCCAGGAGGTCACCCATCCTAGTACTACTCTCGCCCAAGCACGCTTAACTTCGGAGTTCTGATGGGATCCGGTGCTTTAGTGCTGGTATGATCGCATCCGACAACTTCTTCACGGCGTGATGCTTTAACCTCTGCCACCCTCCGGCTCCTTCTCACGTCTAAGCCTCCGTTCTTTTTGCTCTTTTCTTTTAGTTCCTTTCACGCCCGTCCCGGTTTACAGTCACCACGCCGCGATATTTACTGAAAAAGACGTGCATGACTAGCCGCAAATAAAAACATCACGCCATCCGAGCGTTTCACCGGATCGAGAAATCTGCACAAATTGACCGGTCACCGAAAATCGACTGTAATTTCATCATACGACCTCGGATCGAATTTCGGCGAGAACGGAAAAGTTCCGTATCGAAATTTTACCTTGGCTAGCCGACAGCCTTTGGCGGTTAGGCGGTTCTACGGTTTCGTCTAGATCCGTTTGCAAGAGGGACTTTTAGGCGATGCAATAAAAAAATTAAAAAGAGGGATGCAACACGAGGACTTCCCAGGAGGTCACCCATCCTAGTACTACTCTCGCCCAAGCACGCTTAACTTCGGAGTTCTGATGGGATCCGGTGCTTTAGTGTGTGTATGATCGCATCCGACAACTTCTTCACGGCGTGATGCTTTAACCTCTGCCACCCTCCGGCTCCTTCTCACGTCTAAGCCTCCGTTCTTTTTGCTCTTTTCTTTTAGTTCCTTTCACGCCCGTCCCGGTTTACAGTCACCACGCCGCGATATTTACCGAAAAAGACGTGCATGACTAGCCGCAAATAAAAACATCACGCCATCCGAGCGTTTCACCGGATCGAGAAATCTGCACAAATTGACCGGTCACCGAAAATCGACTGTAATTTCATCATACGACCTCGGATCGAATTTCGGCGAGAACGGAAAAGTTCCGTATCGAAATTTTACCTTGGCTAGCCGACAGCCTTTGGCGGTTAGGCGGTTCTACGGTTTCGTCTAGATCCGTTTGCAAGAGGGACTTTTAGGCGATGCAATAAAAAAATTAAAAAGAGGGATGCAACACGAGGACTTCCCAGGAGGTCACCCATCCTAGTACTACTCTCGCCCAAGCACGCTTAACTTCGGAGTTCTGATGGGATCCGGTGCTTTAGTGCTGGTATGATCGCATCCGACAACTTCTTCACGGCGTGATGCTTTAACCTCTGCCACCCTCCGGCTCCTTCTCACGCCTAAGCCTCCGTTCTTTTTGCTCTTTTCTTTTAGTTCCTTTCACGCCCGTCCCGGCTTACAGTCACCACGCCGCGATATTTACTGAAAAAGACGTGCATGACTAGCCGCAAATAAAAACATCACGCCATCCGAGCGTTTCACCGGATCGACAAATCTGCACAAATTGACCGGTCACCGAAAATCGACTGTAATTTCTTCATACGACCTCGGATCGAATTTCGGCGAGAACGGAAAAGTTCCGTATCGAAATTTTACCTTGGCTAGCCGACAGCCTTTGGCGGTTAGGCGGTTCTACGGTTTCGTCTAGATCCGTTTGCAAGAGGGACTTTTAGGCGATGCAATAAAAAAATTAAAAAGAGGGATGCAACACGAGGACTTCCCAGGAGGTCACCCATCCTAGTACTACTCTCGCCCAAGCACGCTTAACTTCGGAGTTCTGATGGGATCCGGTGCTTTAGTGCTGGTATGATCGCATCCGACAACTTCTTCACGGCGTGATGCTTTAACCTCTGCCACCCTCCGGCTCCTTCTCACGCCTAAGCCTCCGTTCTTTTTGCTCTTTTCTTTTAGTTCCTTTCACGCCCGTCCCGGCTTACAGTCACCACGCCGCGATATTTACTGAAAAAGACGTGCATGACTAGCCGCAAATAAAAACATCACGCCATCCGAGCGTTTCACCGGATCGACAAATCTGCACAAATTGACCGGTCACCGAAAATCGACTGTAATTTCTTCATACGACCTCGGATCGAATTTCGGCGAGAACGGAAAAGTTCCGTATCGAAATTTTACCTTGGCTAGCCGACAGCCTTTGGCGGTTAGGCGGTTCTACGGTTTCGTCTAGATCCGTTTGCAAGAGGGACTTTTAGGCGATGCAATAAAAAAATTAAAAAGAGGGATGCAACACGAGGACTTCCCAGGAGGTCACCCATCCTAGTACTACTCTCGCCCAAGCACGCTTAACTTCGGAGTTCTGATGGGATCCGGTGCTTTAGTGCTGGTATGATCGCATCCGACAACTTCTTCACGGCGTGATGCTTTAACCTCTGCCACCCTCCGGCTCCTTCTCACGCCTAAGCCTCCGTTCTTTTTGCTCTTTTCTTTTAGTTCCTTTCACGCCCGTCCCGGTTTACAGTCACCACGCCGCGATATTTACTGAAAAAGACGTGCATGACTAGCCGCAAATAAAAACATCACGCCATCCGAGCGTTTCACCGGATCGACAAATCTGCACAAATTGACCGGTCACCGAAAATCGACTGTAATTTCTTCATACGACCTCGGATCGAATTTCGGCGAGAACGGAAAAGTTCCGTATCGAAATTTTACCTTGGCTAGCCGACAGCCTTTGGCGGTTAGTCGGTTCTACGGTTTCGTCTAGATCCGTTTGCAAGAGGGACTTTTAGGCGATGCAATAAAAAAATTAAAAAGAGGGATGCAACACGAGGACTTCCCAGGAGGTCACCCATCCTAGTACTACTCTCGACCAAGCACGCTTAACTTCGGAGTTCTGATGGGATCCGGTGCTTTAGTGCTGGTATGATCGCATCCGACAACTTCTTCACGGCGTGATGCTTTAACCTCTGCCACCCTCCGGCTCCTTCTCACGTCTAAGCCTCCGTTCTTTTTGCTCTTTTCTTTTAGTTCCTTTCACGCCCGTCCCGGTTTACAGTCACCACGCCGCGATATTTACTGAAAAAGACGTGCATGACTAGCCGCAAATAAAAACATCACGCCATCCGAGCGTTTCACCGGATCGACAAATCTGCACAAATTGACCGGTCACCGAAAATCGACTGTAATTTCTTCATACGACCTCGGATCGAATTTCGGCGAGAACGGAAAAGTTCCGTATCGAAATTTTACCTTGGCTAGCCGACAGCCTTTGGCGGTTAGGCGGTTCTACGGTTTCGTCTAGATCCGTTTGCAAGAGGGACTTTTAGGCGATGCAATAAAAAAATTAAAAAGAGGGATGCAACACGAGGACTTCCCAGGAGGTCACCCATCCTAGTACTACTCTCGCCCAAGCACGCTTAACTTCGGAGTTCTGATGGGATCCGGTGCTTTAGTGCTGGTATGATCGCATCCGACAACTTCTTCACGGCGTGATGCTTTAACCTCTGCCACCCTCCGGCTCCTTCTCACGCCTAAGCCTCCGTTCTTTTTGCTCTTTTCTTTTAGTTCCTTTCACGCCCGTCCCGGTTTACAGTCACCACGCCGCGATATTTACTGAAAAAGACGTGCATGACTAGCCGCAAATAAAAACATCACGCCATCCGAGCGTTTCACCGGATCGAGAAATCTGCACAAATTGACCGGTCACCGAAAATCGACTGTAATTTCTTCATACGACCTCGGATCGAATTTCGGCGAGAACGGAAAAGTTCCGTATCGAAATTTTACCTTGGCTAGCCGACAGCCTTTGGCGGTTAGGCGGTTCTACGGTTTCGTCTAGATCCGTTTGCAAGAGGGACTTTTAGGCGATGCAATAAAAAAATTAAAAAGAGGGATGCAACACGAGGACTTCCCAGGAGGTCACCCATCCTAGTACTACTCTCGCCCAAGCACGCTTAACTTCGGAGTTCTGATGGGATCCGGTGCTTTAGTGCTGGTATGATCGCATCCGACAACTTCTTCACGGCGTGATGCTTTAACCTCTGCCACCCTCCGGCTCCTTCTCACGCCTAAGCCTCCGTTCTTTTTGCTCTTTTCTTTTAGTTCCTTTCACGCCCGTCCCGGCTTACAGTCACCACGCCGCGATATTTACTGAAAAAGACGTGCATGACTAGCCGCAAATAAAAACATCACGCCATCCGAGCGTTTCACCGGATCGACAAATCTGCACAAATTGACCGGTCACCGAAAATCGACTGTAATTTCTTCATACGACCTCGGATCGAATTTCGGCGAGAACGGAAAAGTTCCGTATCGAAATTTTACCTTGGCTAGCCGACAGCCTTTGGCGGTTAGGCGGTTCTACGGTTTCGTCTAGATCCGTTTGCAAGAGGGACTTTTAGGCGATGCAATAAAAAAATTAAAAAGAGGGATGCAACACGAGGACTTCCCAGGAGGTCACCCATCCTAGTACTACTCTCGCCCAAGCACGCTTAACTTCGGAGTTCTGATGGGATCCGGTGCTTTAGTGCTGGTATGATCGCATCCGACAACTTCTTCACGGCGTGATGCTTTAACCTCTGCCACCCTCCGGCTCCTTCTCACGCCTAAGCCTCCGTTCTTTTTGCTCTTTTCTTTTAGTTCCTTTCACGCCCGTCCCGGTTTACAGTCACCACGCCGCGATATTTACTGAAAAAGACGTGCATGACTAGCCGCAAATAAAAACATCACGCCATCCGAGCGTTTCACCGGATCGACAAATCTGCACAAATTGACCGGTCACCGAAAATCGACTGTAATTTCTTCATACGACCTCGGATCGAATTTCGGCGAGAACGGAAAAGTTCCGTATCGAAATTTTACCTTGGCTAGCCGACAGCCTTTGGCGGTTAGTCGGTTCTACGGTTTCGTCTAGATCCGTTTGCAAGAGGGACTTTTAGGCGATGCAATAAAAAAATTAAAAAGAGGGATGCAACACGAGGACTTCCCAGGAGGTCACCCATCCTAGTACTACTCTCGACCAAGCACGCTTAACTTCGGAGTTCTGATGGGATCCGGTGCTTTAGTGCTGGTATGATCGCATCCGACAACTTCTTCACGGCGTGATGCTTTAACCTCTGCCACCCTCCGGCTCCTTCTCACGTCTAAGCCTCCGTTCTTTTTGCTCTTTTCTTTTAGTTCCTTTCACGCCCGTCCCGGTTTACAGTCACCACGCCGCGATATTTACTGAAAAAGACGTGCATGACTAGCCGCAAATAAAAACATCACGCCATCCGAGCGTTTCACCGGATCGACAAATCTGCACAAATTGACCGGTCACCGAAAATCGACTGTAATTTCTTCATACGACCTCGGATCGAATTTCGGCGAGAACGGAAAAGTTCCGTATCGAAATTTTACCTTGGCTAGCCGACAGCCTTTGGCGGTTAGGCGGTTCTACGGTTTCGTCTAGATCCGTTTGCAAGAGGGACTTTTAGGCGATGCAATAAAAAAATTAAAAAGAGGGATGCAACACGAGGACTTCCCAGGAGGTCACCCATCCTAGTACTACTCTCGCCCAAGCACGCTTAACTTCGGAGTTCTGATGGGATCCGGTGCTTTAGTGCTGGTATGATCGCATCCGACAACTTCTTCACGGCGTGATGCTTTAACCTCTGCCACCCTCCGGCTCCTTCTCACGTCTAAGCCTCCGTTCTTTTTGCTCTTTTCTTTTAGTTCCTTTCACGCCCGTCCCGGTTTACAGTCACCACGCCGCGATATTTACTGAAAAAGACGTGCATGACTAGCCGCAAATAAAAACATCACGCCATCCGAGCGTTTCACCGGATCGAGAAATCTGCACAAATTGACCGGTCACCGAAAATCGACTGTAATTTCATCATACGACCTCGGATCGAATTTCGGCGAGAACGGAAAAGTTCCGTATCGAAATTTTACCTTGGCTAGCCGACAGCCTTTGGCGGTTAGTCGGTTCTACGGTTTCGTCTAGATCCGTTTGCAAGAGGGACTTTTAGGCGATGCAATAAAAAAATTAAAAAGAGGGATGCAACACGAGGACTTCCCAGGAGGTCACCCATCCTAGTACTACTCTCGCCCAAGCACGATTAACTTCGGAGTTCTGATGGGATCCGGTGCTTTAGTGCTGGTATGATCGCATCCGACAACTTCTTCACGGCGTGATGCTTTAACCTCTGCCACCCTCCGGCTCCTTCTCACGCCTAAGCCTCCGTTCTTTTTGCTCTTTTCTTTTAGTTCCTTTCACGCCCGTCCCGGTTTACAGTCACCACGCCGCGATATTTACCGAAAAAGACGTGCATGACTAGCCGCAAATAAAAACATCACGCCATCCGAGCGTTTCACCGGATCGAGAAATCTGCACAAATTGACCGGTCACCGAAAATCGACTGTAATTTCATAATAAGACCTCGGATCGAATTTCGGCGAGAACGGAAAAGTTCCGTATCGAAATTTTACCTTGGCTAGCCGACAGCCTTTGGCGGTTAGGCGGTTCTACGGTTTCGTCTAGATCCGTTTGCAAGAGGGACTTTTAGGCGATGCAATAAAAAAATTAAAAAGAGGGATGCAACACGAGGACTTCCCAGGAGGTCACCCATCCTAGTACTACTCTCGCCCAAGCACGCTTAACTTCGGAGTTCTGATGGGATCCGGTGCTTTAGTGCTGGTATGATCGCATCCGACAACTTCTTCACGGCGTGATGCTTTAACCTCTGCCACCCTCCGGCTCCTTCTCACGCCTAAGCCTCCGTTCTTTTTGCTCTTTTCTTTTAGTTCCTTTCACGCCCGTCCCGGTTTACAGTCACCACGCCGCGATATTTACTGAAAAAGACGTGCATGACTAGCCGCAAATAAAAACATCACGCCATCCGAGCGTTTCACCGGATCGACAAATCTGCACAAATTGACCGGTCACCGAAAATCGACTGTAATTTCTTCATACGACCTCGGATCGAATTTCGGCGAGAACGGAAAAGTTCCGTATCGAAATTTTACCTTGGCTAGCCGACAGCCTTTGGCGGTTAGTCGGTTCTACGGTTTCGTCTAGATCCGTTTGCAAGAGGGACTTTTAGGCGATGCAATAAAAAAATTAAAAAGAGGGATGCAACACGAGGACTTCCCAGGAGGTCACCCATCCTAGTACTACTCTCGCCCAAGCACGATTAACTTCGGAGTTCTGATGGGATCCGGTGCTTTAGTGCTGGTATGATCGCATCCGACAACTTCTTCACGGCGTGATGCTTTAACCTCTGCCACCCTCCGGCTCCTTCTCACGCCTAAGCCTCCGTTCTTTTTGCTCTTTTCTTTTAGTTCCTTTCACGCCCGTCCCGGTTTACAGTCACCACGCCGCGATATTTACCGAAAAAGACGTGCATGACTAGCCGCAAATAAAAACATCACGCCATCCGAGCGTTTCACCGGATCGAGAAATCTGCACAAATTGACCGGTCACCGAAAATCGACTGTAATTTCATAATAAGACCTCGGATCGAATTTCGGCGAGAACGGAAAAGTTCCGTATCGAAATTTTACCTTGGCTAGCCGACAGCCTTTGGCGGTTAGGCGGTTCTACGGTTTCGTCTAGATCCGTTTGCAAGAGGGACTTTTAGGCGATGCAATAAAAAAATTAAAAAGAGGGATGCAACACGAGGACTTCCCAGGAGGTCACCCATCCTAGTACTACTCTCGCCCAAGCACGCTTAACTTCGGAGTTCTGATGGGATCCGGTGCTTTAGTGCTGGTATGATCGCATCCGACAACTTCTTCACGGCGTGATGCTTTAACCTCTGCCACCCTCCGGCTCCTTCTCACGCCTAAGCCTCCGTTCTTTTTGCTCTTTTCTTTTAGTTCCTTTCACGCCCGTCCCGGTTTACAGTCACCACGCCGCGATATTTACTGAAAAAGACGTGCATGACTAGCCGCAAATAAAAACATCACGCCATCCGAGCGTTTCACCGGATCGACAAATCTGCACAAATTGACCGGTCACCGAAAATCGACTGTAATTTCTTCATACGACCTCGGATCGAATTTCGGCGAGAACGGAAAAGTTCCGTATCGAAATTTTACCTTGGCTAGCCGACAGCCTTTGGCGGTTAGGCGGTTCTACGGTTTCGTCTAGATCCGTTTGCAAGAGGGACTTTTAGGCGATGCAATAAAAAAATTAAAAAGAGGGATGCAACACGAGGACTTCCCAGGAGGTCACCCATCCTAGTACTACTCTCGCCCAAGCACGCTTAACTTCGGAGTTCTGATGGGATCCGGTGCTTTAGTGTGTGTATGATCGCATCCGACAACTTCTTCACGGCGTGATGCTTTAACCTCTGCCACCCTCCGGCTCCTTCTCACGTCTAAGCCTCCGTTCTTTTTGCTCTTTTCTTTTAGTTCCTTTCACGCCCGTCCCGGTTTACAGTCACCACGCCGCGATATTTACTGAAAAAGACGTGCATGACTAGCCGCAAATAAAAACATCACGCCATCCGAGCGTTTCACCGGATCGAGAAATCTGCACAAATTGACCGGTCACCGAAAATCGACTGTAATTTCATCATACGACCTCGGATCGAATTTCGGCGAGAACGGAAAAGTTCCGTATCGAAATTTTACCTTGGCTAGCCGACAGCCTTTGGCGGTTAGGCGGTTCTACGGTTTCGTCTAGATCCGTTTGCAAGAGGGACTTTTAGGCGATGCAATAAAAAAATTAAAAAGAGGGATGCAACACGAGGACTTCCCAGGAGGTCACCCATCCTAGTACTACTCTCGCCCAAGCACGCTTAACTTCGGAGTTCTGATGGCATCCGGTGCTTTAGTGCTGGTATGATCGCATCCGACAACTTCTTCACGGCGTGATGCTTTAACCTCTGCCACCCTCCGGCTCCTTCTCACGCCTAAGCCTCCGTTCTTTTTGCTCTTTTCTTTTAGTTCCTTTCACGCCCGTCCCGGTTTACAGTCACCACGCCGCGATATTTACTGAAAAAGACGTGCATGACTAGCCGCAAATAAAAACATCACGCCATCCGAGCGTTTCACCGGATCGACAAATCTGCACAAATTGACCGGTCACCGAAAATCGACTGTAATTTCTTCATACGACCTCGGATCGAATTTCGGCGAGAACGGAAAAGTTCCGTATCGAAATTTTACCTTGGCTAGCCGACAGCCTTTGGCGGTTAGTCGGTTCTACGGTTTCGTCTAGATCCGTTTGCAAGAGGGACTTTTAGGCGATGCAATAAAAAAATTAAAAAGAGGGATGCAACACGAGGACTTCCCAGGAGGTCACCCATCCTAGTACTACTCTCGCCCAAGCACGCTTAACTTCGGAGTTCTGATGGGATCCGGTGCTTTAGTGCTGGTATGATCGCATCCGACAACTTCTTCACGGCGTGATGCTTTAACCTCTGCCACCCTCCGGCTCCTTCTCACGCCTAAGCCTCCGTTCTTTTTGCTCTTTTCTTTTAGTTCCTTTCACGCCCGTCCCGGCTTACAGTCACCACGCCGCGATATTTACTGAAAAAGACGTGCATGACTAGCCGCAAATAAAAACATCACGCCATCCGAGCGTTTCACCGGATCGACAAATCTGCAGAAATTGACCGGTCACCGAAAATCGACTGTAATTTCTTCATACGACCTCGGATCGAATTTCGGCGAGAACGAAAAAGTTCCGTATCGAAATTTTACCTTGGCTAGCCGACAGCCTTTGGCGGTTAGGCGGTTCTACGGTTTCGTCTAGATCCGTTTGCAAGAGGGACTTTTAGGCGATGCAATAAAAAAATTAAAAAGAGGGATGCAACACGAGGACTTCCCAGGAGGTCACCCATCCTAGCACTACTCTCGCCCAAGAACGCTTAACTTCGGAGTTCTGATGGGATCCGGTGCTTTAGTGCTGGTATGATCGCATCCGACAACTTCTTCACGGCGTGATGCTTTAACCTCTGCCACCCTCCGGCTCCTTCTCACGCCTAAGCCTCCGTTCTTTTTGCTCTTTTCTTTTAGTTCCTTTCACGCCCGTCCCGGTTTACAGTCACCACGCCGCGATATTTACCGAAAAAGACGTGCATGACTAGCCGCAAATAAAAACATCACGCCATCCGAGCGTTTCACCGGATCGACAAATCTGCACAAATTGACCGGTCACCGAAAATCGACTGTAATTTCATAATAAGACCTCGGATCGAATTTCGGCGAGAACGGAAAAGTTCCGTATCGAAATTTTACCTTGGCTAGCCGACAGCCTTTGGCGGTTAGGCGGTTCTACGGTTTCGTCTAGATCCGTTTGCAAGAGGGACTTTTAGGCGATGCAATAAAAAAATTAAAAAGAGGGATGCAACACGAGGACTTCCCAGGAGGTCACCAATCCTAGTACTACTCTCGCCCAAGCACGCTTAACTTCGGAGTTCTGATGGGATCCGGTGCTTTAGTGCTGGTATGATCGCATCCGACAACTTCTTCACGGCGTGATGCTTTAACCTCTGCCACCCTCCGGCTCCTTCTCACGCCTAAGCCTCCGTTCTTTTTGCTCTTTTCTTTTAGTTCCTTTCACGCCCGTCCCGGTTTACAGTCACCACGCCGCGATATTTACTGAAAAAGACGTGCATGACTAGCCGCAAATAAAAACATCACGCCATCCGAGCGTTTCACCGGATCGACAAATCTGCACAAATTGACCGGTCACCGAAAATCGACTGTAATTTCTTCATACGACCTCGGATCGAATTTCGGCGAGAACGGAAAAGTTCCGTATCGAAATTTTACCTTGGCTAGCCGACAGCCTTTGGCGGTTAGGCGGTTCTACGGTTTCGTCTAGATCCGTTTGCAAGAGGGACTTTTAGGCGATGCAATAAAAAAATTAAAAAGAGGGATGCAACACGAGGACTTCCCAGGAGGTCACCCATCCTAGTACTACTCTCGCCCAAGCACGCTTAACTTCGGAGTTCTGATGGGATCCGGTGCTTTAGTGTGTGTATGATCGCATCCGACAACTTTTTCACGGCGTGATGCTTTAACCTCTGCCACCCTCCGGCTCCTTCTCACGTCTAAGCCTCCGTTCTTTTTGCTCTTTTCTTTTAGTTCCTTTCACGCCCGTCCCGGTTTACAGTCACCACGCCGCGATATTTACTGAAAAAGACGTGCATGACTAGCCGCAAATAAAAACATCACGCCATCCGAGCGTTTCACCGGATCGAGAAATCTGCACAAATTGACCGGTCACCGAAAATCGACTGTAATTTCATCATACGACCTCGGATCGAATTTCGGCGAGAACGGAAAAGTTCCGTATCGAAATTTTACCTTGGCTAGCCGACAGCCTTTGGCGGTTAGGCGGTTCTACGGTTTCGTCTAGATCCGTTTGCAAGAGGGACTTTTAGGCGATGCAATAAAAAAATTAAAAAGAGGGATGCAACACGAGGACTTCCCAGGAGGTCACCCATCCTAGTACTACTCTCGCCCAAGCACGCTTAACTTCGGAGTTCTGATGGCATCCGGTGCTTTAGTGCTGGTATGATCGCATCCGACAACTTCTTCACGGCGTGATGCTTTAACCTCTGCCACCCTCCGGCTCCTTCTCACGCCTAAGCCTCCGTTCTTTTTGCTCTTTTCTTTTAGTTCCTTTCACGCCCGTCCCGGCTTACAGTCACCACGCCGCGATATTTACTGAAAAAGACGTGCATGACTAGCCGCAAATAAAAACATCACGCCATCCGAGCGTTTCACCGGATCGAGAAATCTGCACAAATTGACCGGTCACCGAAAATCGACTGTAATTTCATCATACGACCTCGGATCGAATTTCGGCGAGAACGGAAAAGTTCCGTATCGAAATTTTACCTTGGCTAGCCGACAGCCTTTGGCGGTTAGGCGGTTCTACGGTTTCGTCTAGATCCGTTTGCAAGAGGGACTTTTAGGCGATGCAATAAAAAAATTAAAAAGAGGGATGCAACACGAGGACTTCCCAGGAGGTCACCCATCCTAGTACTACTCTCGCCCAAGCACGCTTAACTTCGGAGTTCTGATGGGATCCGGTGCTTTAGTGCTGGTATGATCGCATCCGACAACTTCTTCACGGCGTGATGCTTTAACCTCTGCCACCCTCCGGCTCCTTCTCACGCCTAAGCCTCCGTTCTTTTTGCTCTTTTCTTTTAGTTCCTTTCACGCCCGTCCCGGCTTACAGTCACCACGCCGCGATATTTACTGAAAAAGACGTGCATGACTAGCCGCAAATAAAAACATCACGCCATCCGAGCGTTTCACCGGATCGACAAATCTGCAGAAATTGACCGGTCACCGAAAATCGACTGTAATTTCTTCATACGACCTCGGATCGAATTTCGGCGAGAACGAAAAAGTTCCGTATCGAAATTTTACCTTGGCTAGCCGACAGCCTTTGGCGGTTAGGCGGTTCTACGGTTTCGTCTAGATCCGTTTGCAAGAGGGACTTTTAGGCGATGCAATAAAAAAATTAAAAAGAGGGATGCAACACGAGGACTTCCCAGGAGGTCACCCATCCTAGCACTACTCTCGCCCAAGAACGCTTAACTTCGGAGTTCTGATGGGATCCGGTGCTTTAGTGCTGGTATGATCGCATCCGACAACTTCTTCACGGCGTGATGCTTTAACCTCTGCCACCCTCCGGCTCCTTCTCACGCCTAAGCCTCCGTTCTTTTTGCTCTTTTCTTTTAGTTCCTTTCACGCCCGTCCCGGTTTACAGTCACCACGCCGCGATATTTACCGAAAAAGACGTGCATGACTAGCCGCAAATAAAAACATCACGCCATCCGAGCGTTTCACCGGATCGACAAATCTGCACAAATTGACCGGTCACCGAAAATCGACTGTAATTTCATAATAAGACCTCGGATCGAATTTCGGCGAGAACGGAAAAGTTCCGTATCGAAATTTTACCTTGGCTAGCCGACAGCCTTTGGCGGTTAGGCGGTTCTACGGTTTCGTCTAGATCCGTTTGCAAGAGGGACTTTTAGGCGATGCAATAAAAAAATTAAAAAGAGGGATGCAACACGAGGACTTCCCAGGAGGTCACCAATCCTAGTACTACTCTCGCCCAAGCACGCTTAACTTCGGAGTTCTGATGGGATCCGGTGCTTTAGTGCTGGTATGATCGCATCCGACAACTTCTTCACGGCGTGATGCTTTAACCTCTGCCACCCTCCGGCTCCTTCTCACGCCTAAGCCTCCGTTCTTTTTGCTCTTTTCTTTTAGTTCCTTTCACGCCCGTCCCGGTTTACAGTCACCACGCCGCGATATTTACTGAAAAAGACGTGCATGACTAGCCGCAAATAAAAACATCACGCCATCCGAGCGTTTCACCGGATCGACAAATCTGCACAAATTGACCGGTCACCGAAAATCGACTGTAATTTCTTCATACGACCTCGGATCGAATTTCGGCGAGAACGGAAAAGTTCCGTATCGAAATTTTACCTTGGCTAGCCGACAGCCTTTGGCGGTTAGGCGGTTCTACGGTTTCGTCTAGATCCGTTTGCAAGAGGGACTTTTAGGCGATGCAATAAAAAAATTAAAAAGAGGGATGCAACACGAGGACTTCCCAGGAGGTCACCCATCCTAGTACTACTCTCGCCCAAGCACGCTTAACTTCGGAGTTCTGATGGGATCCGGTGCTTTAGTGTGTGTATGATCGCATCCGACAACTTTTTCACGGCGTGATGCTTTAACCTCTGCCACCCTCCGGCTCCTTCTCACGTCTAAGCCTCCGTTCTTTTTGCTCTTTTCTTTTAGTTCCTTTCACGCCCGTCCCGGTTTACAGTCACCACGCCGCGATATTTACTGAAAAAGACGTGCATGACTAGCCGCAAATAAAAACATCACGCCATCCGAGCGTTTCACCGGATCGAGAAATCTGCACAAATTGACCGGTCACCGAAAATCGACTGTAATTTCATCATACGACCTCGGATCGAATTTCGGCGAGAACGGAAAAGTTCCGTATCGAAATTTTACCTTGGCTAGCCGACAGCCTTTGGCGGTTAGGCGGTTCTACGGTTTCGTCTAGATCCGTTTGCAAGAGGGACTTTTAGGCGATGCAATAAAAAAATTAAAAAGAGGGATGCAACACGAGGACTTCCCAGGAGGTCACCCATCCTAGTACTACTCTCGCCCAAGCACGCTTAACTTCGGAGTTCTGATGGCATCCGGTGCTTTAGTGCTGGTATGATCGCATCCGACAACTTCTTCACGGCGTGATGCTTTAACCTCTGCCACCCTCCGGCTCCTTCTCACGCCTAAGCCTCCGTTCTTTTTGCTCTTTTCTTTTAGTTCCTTTCACGCCCGTCCCGGCTTACAGTCACCACGCCGCGATATTTACTGAAAAAGACGTGCATGACTAGCCGCAAATAAAAACATCACGCCATCCGAGCGTTTCACCGGATCGAGAAATCTGCACAAATTGACCGGTCACCGAAAATCGACTGTAATTTCTTCATACGACCTCGGATCGAATTTCGGCGAGAACGGAAAAGTTCCGTATCGAAATTTTACCTTGGCTAGCCGACAGCCTTTGGCGGTTAGGCGGTTCTACGGTTTCGTCTAGATCCGTTTGCAAGAGGGACTTTTAGGCGATGCAATAAAAAAATTAAAAAGAGGGATGCAACACGAGGACTTCCCAGGAGGTCACCCATCCTAGTACTACTCTCGCCCAAGCACGCTTAACTTCGGAGTTCTGATGGGATCCGGTGCTTTAGTGCTGGTATGATCGCATCCGACAACTTCTTCACGGCGTGATGCTTTAACCTCTGCCACCCTCCGGCTCCTTCTCACGCCTAAGCCTCCGTTCTTTTTGCTCTTTTCTTTTAGTTCCTTTCACGCCCGTCCCGGTTTACAGTCACCACGCCGCGATATTTACTGAAAAAGACGTGCATGACTAGCCGCAAATAAAAACATCACGCCATCCGAGCGTTTCACCGGATCGAGAAATCTGCACAAATTGACCGGTCACCGAAAATCGACTGTAATTTCATCATACGACCTCGGATCGAATTTCGGCGAGAACGGAAAAGTTCCGTATCGAAATTTTACCTTGGCTAGCCGACAGCCTTTGGCGGTTAGGCGGTTCTACGGTTTCGTCTAGATCCGTTTGCAAGAGGGACTTTTAGGCGATGCAATAAAAAAATTAAAAAGAGGGATGCAACACGAGGACTTCCCAGGAGGTCACCCATCCTAGTACTACTCTCGCCCAAGCACGCTTAACTTCGGAGTTCTGATGGGATCCGGTGCTTTAGTGCTGGTATGATCGCATCCGACAACTTCTTCACGGCGTGATGCTTTAACCTCTGCCACCCTCCGGCTCCTTCTCACGCCTAAGCCTCCGTTCTTTTTGCTCTTTTCTTTTAGTTCCTTTCACGCCCGTCCCGGTTTACAGTCACCACGCCGCGATATTTACTGAAAAAGACGTGCATGACTAGCCGCAAATAAAAACATCACGCCATCCGAGCGTTTCACCGGATCGAGAAATCTGCACAAATTGACCGGTCACCGAAAATCGACTGTAATTTCATCATACGACCTCGGATCGAATTTCGGCGAGAACGGAAAAGTTCCGTATCGAAATTTTACCTTGGCTAGCCGACAGCCTTTGGCGGTTAGGCGGTTCTACGGTTTCGTCTAGATCCGTTTGCAAGAGGGACTTTTAGGCGATGCAATAAAAAAATTAAAAAGAGGGATGCAACACGAGGACTTCCCAGGAGGTCACCCATCCTAGTACTACTCTCGCCCAAGCACGCTTAACTTCGGAGTTCTGATGGGATCCGGTGCTTTAGTGTGTGTATGATCGCATCCGACAACTTTTTCACGGCGTGATGCTTTAACCTCTGCCACCCTCCGGCTCCTTCTCACGTCTAAGCCTCCGTTCTTTTTGCTCTTTTCTTTTAGTTCCTTTCACGCCCGTCCCGGTTTACAGTCACCACGCCGCGATATTTACTGAAAAAGACGTGCATGACTAGCCGCAAATAAAAACATCACGCCATCCGAGCGTTTCACCGGATCGAGAAATCTGCACAAATTGACCGGTCACCGAAAATCGACTGTAATTTCATCATACGACCTCGGATCGAATTTCGGCGAGAACGGAAAAGTTCCGTATCGAAATTTTACCTTGGCTAGCCGACAGCCTTTGGCGGTTAGGCGGTTCTACGGTTTCGTCTAGATCCGTTTGCAAGAGGGACTTTTAGGCGATGCAATAAAAAAATTAAAAAGAGGGATGCAACACGAGGACTTCCCAGGAGGTCACCCATCCTAGTACTACTCTCGCCCAAGCACGCTTAACTTCGGAGTTCTGATGGCATCCGGTGCTTTAGTGCTGGTATGATCGCATCCGACAACTTCTTCACGGCGTGATGCTTTAACCTCTGCCACCCTCCGGCTCCTTCTCACGCCTAAGCCTCCGTTCTTTTTGCTCTTTTCTTTTAGTTCCTTTCACGCCCGTCCCGGCTTACAGTCACCACGCCGCGATATTTACTGAAAAAGACGTGCATGACTAGCCGCAAATAAAAACATCACGCCATCCGAGCGTTTCACCGGATCGAGAAATCTGCACAAATTGACCGGTCACCGAAAATCGACTGTAATTTCTTCATACGACCTCGGATCGAATTTCGGCGAGAACGGAAAAGTTCCGTATCGAAATTTTACCTTGGCTAGCCGACAGCCTTTGGCGGTTAGGCGGTTCTACGGTTTCGTCTAGATCCGTTTGCAAGAGGGACTTTTAGGCGATGCAATAAAAAAATTAAAAAGAGGGATGCAACACGAGGACTTCCCAGGAGGTCACCCATCCTAGTACTACTCTCGCCCAAGCACGCTTAACTTCGGAGTTCTGATGGGATCCGGTGCTTTAGTGCTGGTATGATCGCATCCGACAACTTCTTCACGGCGTGATGCTTTAACCTCTGCCACCCTCCGGCTCCTTCTCACGCCTAAGCCTCCGTTCTTTTTGCTCTTTTCTTTTAGTTCCTTTCACGCCCGTCCCGGTTTACAGTCACCACGCCGCGATATTTACTGAAAAAGACGTGCATGACTAGCCGCAAATAAAAACATCACGCCATCCGAGCGTTTCACCGGATCGACAAATCTGCACAAATTGACCGGTCACCGAAAATCGACTGTAATTTCTTCATACGACCTCGGATCGAATTTCGGCGAGAACGGAAAAGTTCCGTATCGAAATTTTACCTTGGCTAGCCGACAGCCTTTGGCGGTTAGGCGGTTCTACGGTTTCGTCTAGATCCGTTTGCAAGAGGGACTTTTAGGCGATGCAATAAAAAAATTAAAAAGAGGGATGCAACACGAGGACTTCCCAGGAGGTCACCCATCCTAGTACTACTCTCGCCCAAGCACGCTTAACTTCGGAGTTCTGATGGGATCCGGTGCTTTAGTGTGTGTATGATCGCATCCGACAACTTTTTCACGGCGTGATGCTTTAACCTCTGCCACCCTCCGGCTCCTTCTCACGTCTAAGCCTCCGTTCTTTTTGCTCTTTTCTTTTAGTTCCTTTCACGCCCGTCCCGGTTTACAGTCACCACGCCGCGATATTTACTGAAAAAGACGTGCATGACTAGCCGCAAATAAAAACATCACGCCATCCGAGCGTTTCACCGGATCGACAAATCTGCACAAATTGACCGGTCACCGAAAATCGACTGTAATTTCATCATACGACCTCGGATCGAATTTCGGCGAGAACGGAAAAGTTCCGTATCGAAATTTTACCTTGGCTAGCCGACAGCCTTTGGCGGTTAGGCGGTTCTACGGTTTCGTCTAGATCCGTTTGCAAGAGGGACTTTTAGGCGATGCAATAAAAAAATTAAAAAGAGGGATGCAACACGAGGACTTCCCAGGAGGTCACCCATCCTAGTACTACTCTCGCCCAAGCACGCTTAACTTCGGAGTTCTGATGGGATCCGGTGCTTTAGTGCTGGTATGATCGCATCCGACAACTTCTTCACGGCGTGATGCTTTAACCTCTGCCACCCTCCGGCTCCTTCTCACGCCTAAGCCTCCGTTCTTTTTGCTCTTTTCTTTTAGTTCCTTTCACGCCCGTCCCGGCTTACAGTCACCACGCCGCGATATTTACTGAAAAAGACGTGCATGACTAGCCGCAAATAAAAACATCACGCCATCCGAGCGTTTCACCGGATCGAGAAATCTGCACAAATTGACCGGTCACCGAAAATCGACTGTAATTTCTTCATACGACCTCGGATCGAATTTCGGCGAGAACGGAAAAGTTCCGTATCGAAATTTTACCTTGGCTAGCCGACAGCCTTTGGCGGTTAGGCGGTTCTACGGTTTCGTCTAGATCCGTTTGCAAGAGGGACTTTTAGGCGATGCAATAAAAAAATTAAAAAGAGGGATGCAACACGAGGACTTCCCAGGAGGTCACCCATCCTAGTAGTACTCTCGCCCAAGCACGCTTAACTTCGGAGTTCTGATGGGATCCGGTGCTTTAGTGCTGGTATGATCGCATCCGACAACTTCTTCACGGCGTGATGCTTTAACCTCTGCCACCCTCCGGCTCCTTCTCACGCCTAAGCCTCCGTTCTTTTTGCTCTTTTCTTTTAGTTCCTTTCACGCCCGTCCCGGCTTACAGTCACCACGCCGCGATATTTACTGAAAAAGACGTGCATGACTAGCCGCAAATAAAAACATCACGCCATCCGAGCGTTTCACCGGATCGACAAATCTGCA
This sequence comes from Poa annua, assembly GCA_026929855.1. NCBI lineage: Eukaryota > Viridiplantae > Streptophyta > Magnoliopsida > Poales > Poaceae > Poa > Poa annua. The sequence goes on along the minus strand of CM049428.1, from coordinate 24,739,327 downwards.
CAAATTGACCGGTCACCGAAAATCGACTGTAATTTCATCATACGACCTCGGATCGAATTTCGGCGAGAACGGAAAAGTTCCGTATCGAAATTTTACCTTGGCTAGCCGACAGCCTTTGGCGGTTAGGCGGTTCTACGGTTTCGTCTAGATCCGTTTGCAAGAGGGACTTTTAGGCGATGCAATAAAAAAATTAAAAAGAGGGATGCAACACGAGGACTTCCCAGGAGGTCACCCATCCTAGTACTACTCTCGCCCAAGCACGCTTAACTTCGGAGTTCTGATGGGATCCGGTGCTTTAGTGCTGGTATGATCGCATCCGACAACTTCTTCACGGCGTGATGCTTTAACCTCTGCCACCCTCCGGCTCCTTCTCACGCCTAAGCCTCCGTTCTTTTTGCTCTTTTCTTTTAGTTCCTTTCACGCCCGTCCCGGTTTACAGTCACCACGCCGCGATATTTACCGAAAAAGACGTGCATGACTAGCCGCAAATAAAAACATCACGCCATCCGAGCGTTTCACCGGATCGAGAAATCTGCACAAATTGACCGGTCACCGAAAATCGACTGTAATTTCTTCATACGACCTCGGATCGAATTTCGGCGAGAACGGAAAAGTTCCGTATCGAAATTTTACCTTGGCTAGCCGACAGCCTTAGGCGGTTCTACGGTTTCGTCTAGATCCGTTTGCAAGAGGGACTTTTAGGCGATGCAATAAAAAAATTAAAAAGAGGGATGCAACACGAGGACTTCCAAGGAGGTCACCCATCCTAGTACTACTCTCGCCCAAGCACGCTTAACTTCGAAGTTCTGATGGGATCCGGTGCTTTAGTGCTGGTATGATCGCATCCGACAACTTCTTCACGGCGTGATGCTTTAACCTCTGCCACCCTCCGGCTCCTTCTCACGCCTAAGCCTCCGTTCTTTTTGCTCTTTTCTTTTAGTTCCTTTCACGCCCGTCCCGGTTTACAGTCACCACGCCGCGATATTTACCAAAAAAGACGTGCATGACTAGCCGCAAATAAAAACATCACGCCATCCGAGCGTTTCACCGGATCGACAAATCTGCACAAATTGACCGGTCACCGAAAATCGACTGTAATTTCATCATACGACCTCGGATCGAATTTCGGCGAGAACGGAAAAGTTCCGTATCGAAATTTTACCTTGGCTAGCCGACAGCCTTTGGCGGTTAGGCGGTTCTACGGTTTCGTCTAGATCCGTTTGCAAGAGGGACTTTTAGGCGATGCAATAAAAAAATTAAAAAGAGGGATGCAACACGAGGACTTCCTAGGAGGTCACCCATCCTAGTACTACTCTCGCCCAAGCACGCTTAACTTCGGAGTTCTGATGGGATCCGGTGCTTTAGTGCTGGTATGATCGCATCCGACAACTTCTTCACGGCGTGATGCTTTAACCTCTGCCACCCTCCGGCTCCTTCTCACGCCTAAGCCTCCGTTCTTTTTGCTCTTTTTTTTAGTTCCTTTCACGCCCGTCCCGGTTTACAGTCACCACGCCGCGATATTTACCGAAAAAGACGTGCATGACTCGCCGCAAATAAAAACATCACGCCATCCGAGCGTTTCACCGGATCGACAAATCTGCACAAATTGACCGGTCACCGAAAATCGAATGTAATTTCATCATACGACCTCGGATCGAATTTCGGCGAGAACGGAAAAGTTCCGTATCGAAATTTTACCTTGGCTAGCCGACAGCCTTTGGCGGTTAGGCGGTTCTACGGTTTCGTCTAGATCCGTTTGCAAGAGGGACTTTTAGGCGATGCAATAAAAAAATTAAAAAGAGGGATGCAACACGAGGACTTCCCAGGAGGTCACCCATCCTAGTACTACTCTCGACCAAGCACGCTTAACTTCGGAGTTTTGATGGGATCCGGTGCTTTAGTGCTGGTATGATCGCATCCGACAACTTCTTCACGGCGTGATGCTTTAACCTCTGCCACCCTCCGGCTCCTTCTCACGCCTAAGCCTCCGTTCTTTTTGCTCTTTTCTTTTAGTTCCTTTCACGCCCGTCCCGGTTTACAGTCACCACGCCGCGATATTTACCAAAAAAGACGTGCATGACTAGCCGCAAATAAAAACATCACGCCATCCGAGCGTTTCACCGGATCGACAAATCTGCACAAATTGACCGGTCACCGAAAATCGACTGTAATTTCATCATACGACCTCGGATCGAATTTCAGCGAGAACAGAAAACTTCCGTATCGAAATTTTACCTTGGCTAGCCGACAGCCTTTGGCGGTTAGGCGGTTCTACGGTTTCGTCTAGATCCGTTTGCAAGAGGGACTTTTAGGCGATGCAATAAAAAAATTAAAAAGAGGGATGCAACACGAGGACTTCCCAGGAGGTCACCCATCCTAGTACTACTCTTGCCCAAGCACGCTTAACTTCGAAGTTCTGATGGGATCCGGTGCTTTAGTGCTGGTATGATCGCATCCGACAACTTCTTCACGGCGTGATGCTTTAACCTCTGCCACCCTCCGGCTCCTTCTCACGCCTAAGCCTCCGTTCTTTTTGCTCTTTTCTTTTAGTTCCTTTCACGCCCGTCCCGGTTTACAGTCACCACGCCGCGATATTTACTGAAAAAGACGTGCATGACTCGCCGCAAATAAAAACATCACGCCATCCGAGCGTTTCACCGGATCGACAAATCTGCACAAATTGACCGGTCACCGAAAATCGACTGTAATTTCATCATACGACCTCGGATCGAATTTCGGCGAGAACGGAAAAGTTCCGTATCGAAATTTTACCTTGGCTAGCCGACAGCCTTTGGCGGTTAGGCGGTTCTACGGTTTCGTCTAGATCCGTTTGCAAGAGGGACTTTTAGGCGATGCAATAAAAAAATTAAAAAGAGGGATGCAACACGAGGACTTCCCAGGAGGTCACCCATCCTAGTACTACTCTCGCCCAAGCACGCTTAACTTCGGAGTTCTGATGGGATCCGGTGCTTTAGTGCTGGTATGATCGCATCCGACAACTTCTTCACGGCGTGATGCTTTAACCTCTGCCACCCTCCGGCTCCTTCTCACGCCTAAGCCTCCGTTCTTTTTGCTCTTTTCTTTTAGTTCCTTTCACGCCCGTCCCGGTTTACAGTCACCACGCCGCGATATTTACTGAAAAAGACGTGCATGACTAGCCGCAAATAAAAACATCACGCCATCCGAGCGTTTCACCGGATCGACAAATCTGCACAAATTGACCGGTCACCGAAAATCGACTGTAATTTCTTCATACGACCTCGGATCGAATTTCGGCGAGAACGGAAAAGTTCCGTATCGAAATTTTACCTTGGCTAGCCGACAGCCTTTGGCGGTTAGGCGGTTCTACGGTTTCGTCTAGATCCGTTTGCAAGAGAGACTTTTAGGCGATGCAATAAAAAAATTAAAAAGAGGGATGCAACACGAGGACTTCCCAGGAGGTCACCCATCCTAGTACTACTCTCGCCCAAGCACGCTTAACTTCGGAGTTCTGATGGGATCCGGTGCTTTAGTGTGTGTATGATCGCATCCGACAACTTCTTCACGGCGTGATGCTTTAACCTCTGCCACCCTCCGGCTCCTTCTCACGTCTAAGCCTCCGTTCTTTTTGCTCTTTTCTTTTAGTTCCTTTCACGCCCGTCCCGGTTTACAGTCACCACGCCGCGATATTTACTGAAAAAGACGTGCATGACTAGCCGCAAATAAAAACATCACGCCATCCGAGCGTTTCACCGGATCGAGAAATCTGCACAAATTGACCGGTCACCGAAAATCGACTGTAATTTCATCATACGACCTCGGATCGAATTTCAGCGAGAACAGAAAACTTCCGTATCGAAATTTTACCTTGGCTAGCCGACAGCCTTTGGCGGTTAGGCGGTTCTACGGTTTCGTCTAGATCCGTTTGCAAGAGGGACTTTTAGGCGATGCAATAAAAAAATTAAAAAGAGGGATGCAACACGAGGACTTCCAAGGAGGTCACCCATCCTAGTACTACTCTCGCCCAAGCACGCTTAACTTCGGAGTTCTGATGGGATCCGGTGCTTTAGTGCTGGTATGATCGCATCCGACAACTTCTTCACGGCGTGATGCTTTAACCTCTGCCACCCTCCGGCTCCTTCTCACGCCTAAGCCTCCGTTCTTTTTGCTCTTTTCTTTTAGTTCCTTTCACGCCCGTCCCGGCTTACAGTCACCACGCCGCGATATTTACTGAAAAAGACGTGCATGACTAGCCGCAAATAAAAACATCACGCCATCCGAGCGTTTCACCGGATCGACAAATCTGCACAAATTGACCGGTCACCGAAAATCGACTGTAATTTCTTCATACGACCTCGGATCGAATTTCGGCGAGAACGGAAAAGTTCCGTATCGAAATTTTACCTTGGCTAGACGACAGCCTTTGGCGGTTAGGCGGTTCTACGGTTTCGTCTAGATCCGTTTGCAAGAGGGACTTTTAGGCGATGCAATAAAAAAATTAAAAAGAGGGATGCAACACGAGGACTTCCAAGGAGGTCACCCATCCTAGTACTACTCTCGCCCAAGCACGCTTAACTTCGGAGTTCTGATGGGATCCGGTGCTTTAGTGCTGGTATGATCGCATCCGACAACTTCTTCACGGCGTGATGCTTTAACCTCTGCCACCCTCCGGCTCCTTCTCACGCCTAAGCCTCCGTTCTTTTTGCTCTTTTCTTTTAGTTCCTTTCACGCCCGTCCCGGTTTACAGTCACCACGCCGCGATATTTACCAAAAAAGACGTGCATGACTAGCCGCAAATAAAAACATCACGCCATCCGAGCGTTTCACCGGATCGAGAAATCTGCACAAATTGACCGGTCACCGAAAATCGACTGTAATTTCATCATACGACCTCGGATCGAATTTCAGCGAGAACAGAAAACTTCCGTATCGAAATTTTACCTTGGCTAGCCGACAGCCTTTGGCGGTTAGGCGGTTCTACGGTTTCGTCTAGATCCGTTTGCAAGAGGGACTTTTAGGCGATGCAATAAAAAAATTAAAAAGAGGGATGCAACACGAGGACTTCCAAGGAGGTCACCCATCCTAGTACTACTCTCGCCCAAGCACGCTTAACTTCGAAGTTCTGATGGGATCCGGTGCTTTAGTGCTGGTATGATCGCATCCGACAACTTCTTCACGGCGTGATGCTTTAACGTCTGCCACCCTCCGGCTCCTTCTCACGCCTAAGCCTCCGTTCTTTTTGCTCTTTTCTTTTAGTTCCTTTCACGCCCGTCCCGGTTTACAGTCACCACGCCGCGATATTTACCAAAAAAGACGTGCATGACTAGCCGCAAATAAAAACATCACGCCATCCGAGCGTTTCACCGGATCGACAAATCTGCACAAATTGACCGGTCACCGAAAATCGACTGTAATTTCATCATACGACCTCGGATCGAATTTCGGCGAGAACGGAAAAGTTCCGTATCGAAATTTTACCTTGGCTAGACGACAGCCTTTGGCGGTTAGGCGGTTCTACGGTTTCGTCTAGATCCGTTTGCAAGAGGGACTTTTAGGCGATGCAATAAAAAAATTAAAAAGAGGGATGCAACACGAGGACTTCCAAGGAGGTCACCCATCCTAGTACTACTCTCGCCCAAGCACGCTTAACTTCGGAGTTCTGATGGGATCCGGTGCTTTAGTGCTGGTATGATCGCATCCGACAACTTCTTCACGGCGTGATGCTTTAACCTCTGCCACCCTCCGGCTCCTTCTCACGCCTAAGCCTCCGTTCTTTTTGCTCTTTTCTTTTAGTTCCTTTCACGCCCGTCCCGGTTTACAGTCACCACGCCGCGATATTTACTGAAAAAGACGTGCATGACTAGCCGCAAATAAAAACATCACGCCATCCGAGCGTTTCACCGGATCGAGAAATCTGCACAAATTGACCGGTCACCGAAAATCGACTGTAATTTCATCATACGACCTCGGATCGAATTTCGGCGAGAACGGAAAAGTTCCGTATCGAAATTTTACCTTGGCTAGCCGACAGCCTTTGGCGGTTAGGCGGTTCTACGGTTTCGTCTAGATCCGTTTGCAAGAGGGACTTTTAGGCGATGCAATAAAAAAATTAAAAAGAGGGATGCAACACGAGGACTTCCCAGGAGGTCACCCATCCTAGTACTACTCTCGCCCAAGCACGCTTAACTTCGGAGTTCTGATGGGATCCGGTGCTTTAGTGCTGGTATGATCGCATCCGACAACTTCTTCACGGCGTGATGCTTTAACCTCTGCCACCCTCCGGCTCCTTCTCACGCCTAAGCCTCCGTTCTTTTTGCTCTTTTCTTTTAGTTCCTTTCACGCCCGTCCCGGTTTACAGTCACCACGCCGCGATATTTACCGAAAAAGACGTGCATGACTAGCCGCAAATAAAAACATCACGCCATCCGAGCGTTTCACCGGATCGAGAAATCTGCACAAATTGACCGGTCACCGAAAATCGACTGTAATTTCTTCATACGACCTCGGATCGAATTTCGGCGAGAACGGAAAAGTTCCGTATCGAAATTTTACCTTGGCTAGCCGACAGCCTTAGGCGGTTCTACGGTTTCGTCTAGATCCGTTTGCAAGAGGGACTTTTAGGCGATGCAATAAAAAAATTAAAAAGAGGGATGCAACACGAGGACTTCCAAGGAGGTCACCCATCCTAGTACTACTCTCGCCCAAGCACGCTTAACTTCGAAGTTCTGATGGGATCCGGTGCTTTAGTGCTGGTATGATCGCATCCGACAACTTCTTCACGGCGTGATGCTTTAACCTCTGCCACCCTCCGGCTCCTTCTCACGCCTAAGCCTCCGTTCTTTTTGCTCTTTTCTTTTAGTTCCTTTCACGCCCGTCCCGGTTTACAGTCACCACGCCGCGATATTTACCAAAAAAGACGTGCATGACTAGCCGCAAATAAAAACATCACGCCATCCGAGCGTTTCACCGGATCGACAAATCTGCACAAATTGACCGGTCACCGAAAATCGACTGTAATTTCATCATACGACCTCGGATCGAATTTCGGCGAGAACGGAAAAGTTCCGTATCGAAATTTTACCTTGGCTAGACGACAGCCTTTGGCGGTTAGGCGGTTCTACGGTTTCGTCTAGATCCGTTTGCAAGAGGGACTTTTAGGCGATGCAATAAAAAAATTAAAAAGAGGGATGCAACACGAGGACTTCCAAGGAGGTCACCCATCCTAGTACTACTCTCGCCCAAGCACGCTTAACTTCGGAGTTCTGATGGGATCCGGTGCTTTAGTGCTGGTATGATCGCATCCGACAACTTCTTCACGGCGTGATGCTTTAACCTCTGCCACCCTCCGGCTCCTTCTCACGCCTAAGCCTCCGTTCTTTTTGCTCTTTTCTTTTAGTTCCTTTCACGCCCGTCCCGGTTTACAGTCACCACGCCGCGATATTTACTGAAAAAGACGTGCATGACTAGCCGCAAATAAAAACATCACGCCATCCGAGCGTTTCACCGGATCGAGAAATCTGCACAAATTGACCGGTCACCGAAAATCGACTGTAATTTCATCATACGACCTCGGATCGAATTTCGGCGAGAACGGAAAAGTTCCGTATCGAAATTTTACCTTGGCTAGCCGACAGCCTTTGGCGGTTAGGCGGTTCTACGGTTTCGTCTAGATCCGTTTGCAAGAGGGACTTTTAGGCGATGCAATAAAAAAATTAAAAAGAGGGATGCAACACGAGGACTTCCCAGGAGGTCACCCATCCTAGTACTACTCTCGCCCAAGCACGCTTAACTTCGGAGTTCTGATGGGATCCGGTGCTTTAGTGCTGGTATGATCGCATCCGACAACTTCTTCACGGCGTGATGCTTTAACCTCTGCCACCCTCCGGCTCCTTCTCACGCCTAAGCCTCCGTTCTTTTTGCTCTTTTCTTTTAGTTCCTTTCACGCCCGTCCCGGTTTACAGTCACCACGCCGCGATATTTACCGAAAAAGACGTGCATGACTAGCCGCAAATAAAAACATCACGCCATCCGAGCGTTTCACCGGATCGAGAAATCTGCACAAATTGACCGGTCACCGAAAATCGACTGTAATTTCATCATACGACCTCGGATCGAATTTCGGCGAGAACGGAAAAGTTCCGTATCGAAATTTTACCTTGGCTAGCCGACAGCCTTTGGCGGTTCTACGGTTTCGTCTAGATCCGTTTGCAAGAGGGACTTTTAGGCGATGCAATAAAAAAATTAAAAAGAGGGATGCAACACGAGGACTTCCAAGGAGGTCACCCATCCTAGTACTACTCTCGCCCAAGCACGCTTAACTTCGAAGTTCTGATGGGATCCGGTGCTTTAGTGCTGGTATGATCGCATCCGACAACTTCTTCACGGCGTGATGCTTTAACCTCTGCCACCCTCCGGCTCCTTCTCACGCCTAAGCCTCCGTTCTTTTTGCTCTTTTCTTTTAGTTCCTTTCACGCCCGTCCCGGTTTACAGTCACCACGCCGCGATATTTACCAAAAAAGACGTGCATGACTAGCCGCAAATAAAAACATCACGCCATCCGAGCGTTTCACCGGATCGACAAATCTGCACAAATTGACCGGTCACCGAAAATCGACTGTAATTTCATCATACGACCTCGGATCGAATTTCGGCGAGAACGGAAAAGTTCCGTATCGAAATTTTACCTTGGCTAGCCGACAGCCTTTGGCGGTTAGGCGGTTCTACGGTTTCGTCTAGATCCGTTTGCAAGAGGGACTTTTAGGCGATGCAATAAAAAAATTAAAAAGAGGGATGCAACACGAGGACTTCCTAGGAGGTCACCCATCCTAGTACTACTCTCGCCCAAGCACGCTTAACTTCGGAGTTCTGATGGGATCCGGTGCTTTAGTGCTGGTATGATCGCATCCGACAACTTCTTCACGGCGTGATGCTTTAACCTCTGCCACCCTCCGGCTCCTTCTCACGCCTAAGCCTCCGTTCTTTTTGCTCTTTTTTTTAGTTCCTTTCACGCCCGTCCCGGTTTACAGTCACCACGCCGCGATATTTACCAAAAAAGACGTGCATGACTCGCCGCAAATAAAAACATCACGCCATCCGAGCGTTTCACCGGATCGACAAATCTGCACAAATTGACCGGTCACCGAAAATCGAATGTAATTTCATCATACGACCTCGGATCGAATTTCGGCGAGAACGGAAAAGTTCCGTATCGAAATTTTACCTTGGCTAGCCGACAGCCTTTGGCGGTTAGGCGGTTCTACGGTTTCGTCTAGATCCGTTTGCAAGAGGGACTTTTAGGCGATGCAATAAAAAAATTAAAAAGAGGGATGCAACACGAGGACTTCCCAGGAGGTCACCCATCCTAGTACTACTCTCGACCAAGCACGCTTAACTTCGGAGTTTTGATGGGATCCGGTGCTTTAGTGCTGGTATGATCGCATCCGATAACTTCTTCACGGCGTGATGCTTTAACCTCTGCCACCCTCCGGCTCCTTCTCACGCCTAAGCCTCCGTTCTTTTTGCTCTTTTCTTTTAGTTCCTTTCACGCCCGTCCCGGTTTACAGTCACCACGCCGCGATATTTACCAAAAAAGACGTGCATGACTAGCCGCAAATAAAAACATCACGCCATCCGAGCGTTTCACCGGATCGACAAATCTGCACAAATTGACCGGTCACCGAAAATCGACTGTAATTTCATCATACGACCTCGGATCGAATTTCAGCGAGAACAGAAAACTTCCGTATCGAAATTTTACCTTGGCTAGCCGACAGCCTTTGGCGGTTAGGCGGTTCTACGGTTTCGTCTAGATCCGTTTGCAAGAGGGACTTTTAGGCGATGCAATAAAAAAATTAAAAAGAGGGATGCAACACGAGGACTTCCCAGGAGGTCACCCATCCTAGTACTACTCTTGCCCAAGCACGCTTAACTTCGAAGTTCTGATGGGATCCGGTGCTTTAGTGCTGGTATGATCGCATCCGACAACTTCTTCACGGCGTGATGCTTTAACCTCTGCCACCCTCCGGCTCCTTCTCACGCCTAAGCCTCCGTTCTTTTTGCTCTTTTCTTTTAGTTCCTTTCACGCCCGTCCCGGTTTACAGTCACCACGCCGCGATATTTACTGAAAAAGACGTGCATGACTCGCCGCAAATAAAAACATCACGCCATCCGAGCGTTTCACCGGATCGACAAATCTGCACAAATTGACCGGTCACCGAAAATCGACTGTAATTTCATCATACGACCTCGGATCGAATTTCGGCGAGAACGGAAAAGTTCCGTATCGAAATTTTACCTTGGCTAGCCGACAGCCTTTGGCGGTTAGGCGGTTCTACGGTTTCGTCTAGATCCGTTTGCAAGAGGGACTTTTAGGCGATGCAATAAAAAAATTAAAAAGAGGGATGCAACACGAGGACTTCCCAGGAGGTCACCAATCCTAGTACTACTCTCGCCCAAGCACGCTTAACTTCGGAGTTCTGATGGGATCCGGTGCTTTAGTGCTGGTATGATCGCATCCGACAACTTCTTCACGGCGTGATGCTTTAACCTCTGCCACCCTCCGGCTCCTTCTCACGCCTAAGCCTCCGTTCTTTTTGCTCTTTTCTTTTAGTTCCTTTCACGCCCGTCCCGGTTTACAGTCACCACGCCGCGATATTTACTGAAAAAGACGTGCATGACTAGCCGCAAATAAAAACATCACGCCATCCGAGCGTTTCACCGGATCGACAAATCTGCACAAATTGACCGGTCACCGAAAATCGACTGTAATTTCATCATACGACCTCGGATCGAATTTCGGCGAGAACGGAAAAGTTCTGTATCGAAATTTTACCTTGGCTTGCCGACAGCCTTTGGCGGTTAGGCGGTTCTACGGTTTCGTCTAGATCCGTTTGCAAGAGGGACTTTTAGGCGATGCAATAAAAAAATTAAAAAGAGGGATGCAACACGAGGACTTCCCAGGAGGTCACCAATCCTAGTACTACTCTCGCCCAAGCACGCTTAACTTCGGAGTTCTGATGGGATCCGGTGCTTTAGTGCTGGTATGATCGCATCCGACAACTTCTTCACGGCGTGATGCTTTAACCTCTGCCACCCTCCGGCTCCTTCTCACGCCTAAGCCTCCGTTCTTTTTGCTCTTTTCTTTTAGTTCCTTTCACGCCCGTCCCGGTTTACAGTCACCACGCCGCGATATTTACCGAAAAAGACGTGCATAACTAGCCGCAAATAAAAACATCACGCCATCCGAGCGTTTCACCGGATCGACAAATCTGCACAAATTGACCGGTCACCGAAAATCGACTGTAATTTCATCATACGACCTCGGATCGAATTTCGGCGAGAACGGAAAAGTTCCGTATCGAAATTTTACCTTGGCTAGCCGACAGCCTTTGGCGGTTAGGCGGTTCTACGGTTTCGTCTAGATCCGTTTGCAAGAGGGACTTTTAGGCGATGCAATAAAAAAATTAAAAAGAGGGATGCAACACGAGGACTTCCCAGGAGGTCACCCATCCTAGTACTACTCTCGCCCAAGCACGCTTAACTTCGGAGTTCTGATGGGATCCGGTGCTTTAGTGCTGGTATGATCGCATCCGACAACTTCTTCACGGCGTGATGCTTTAACCTCTGCCACCCTCCGGCTCCTTCTCACGCCTAAGCCTCCGTTCTTTTTGCTCTTTTCTTTTAGTTCCTTTCACGCCCGTCCCGGTTTACAGTCACCACGCCGCGATATTTACCGAAAAAGACGTGCATGACTAGCCGCAAATAAAAACATCACGCCATCCGAGCGTTTCACCGGATCGACAAATCTGCACAAATTGACCGGTCACCGAAAATCGACTGTAATTTCATCATACGACCTCGGATCGAATTTCGGCGAGAACGGAAAAGTTCCGTATCGAAATTTTACCTTGGCTTGCCGACAGCCTTTGGCGGTTAGGCGGTTCTACGGTTTCGTCTAGATCCGTTTGCAAGAGGGACTTTTAGGCGATGCAATAAAAAAATTAAAAAGAGGGATGCAACACGAGGACTTCCCAGGAGGTCACCCGTCCTAGTACTACTCTCGCCCAAGCACGCTTAACTTCGGAGTTCTGATGGGATCCGGTGCTTTAGTGCTGGTATGATCGCATCCGACAACTTCTTCACGGCGTGATGCTTTAACCTCTGCCACCCTCCGGCTCCTTCTCACGCCTAAGCCTCCGTTCTTTTTGCTCTTTTCTTTTAGTTCCTTTCACGCCCGTCCCGGTTTACAGTCACCACGCCGCGATATTTACTGAAAAAGACGTGCATGACTAGCCGCAAATAAAAACATCACGCCATCCGAGCGTTTCACCGGATCGACAAATCTGCACAAATTGACCGGTCACCGAAAATCGACTGTAATTTCATCATACGACCTCGGATCGAATTTCGGCGAGAACGGAAAAGTTCCGTATCGAAATTTTACCTTGGCTAGCCGACAGCCTTTGGCGGTTAGGCGGTTCTACGGTTTCGTCTAGATCCGTTTGCAAGAGGGACTTTTAGGCGATGCAATAAAAAAATTAAAAAGAGGGATGCAACACGAGGACTTCCTAGGAGGTCACCCATCCTAGTACTACTCTCGCCCAAGCACGCTTAACTTCGGAGTTCTGATGGGATCCGGTGCTTTAGTGCTGGTATGATCGCATCCGACAAATTCTTCACGGCGTGATGCTTTAACCTCTGCCACCCTCCGGCTCCTTCTCACGCCTAAGCCTCCGTTCTTTTTGCTCTTTTCTTTTAGTTCCTTTCACGCCCGTCCCGGTTTACAGTCACCACGCCGCGATATTTACTGAAAAAGACGTGCATGACTAGCCGCAAATAAAAACATCACGCCATCCTAGCGTTTCACCGGATCGACAAATCTGCACAAATTGACCGGTCACCGAAAATCGACTGTAATTTCATCATACGACCTCGGATCGAATTTCGGCGAGAACGGAAAAGTTCCGTATCGAAATTTTACCTTGGCTAGCCGACAGCCTTTGGCGGTTAGGCGGTTCTACGGTTTCGTCTAGATCCGTTTGCAAGAGGGACTTTTAGGCGATGCAATAAAAAAATTAAAAAGAGGGATGCAACACGAGGACTTCCCAGGAGGTCACCCATCCTAGTACTACTCTCGCCCAAGCACGCTTAACTTCGGAGTTCTGATGGGATCCGGTGCTTTAGTGCTGGTATGATCGCATCCGACAACTTCTTCACGGCGTGATGCTTTAACCTCTGCCACCCTCCGGCTCCTTCTCACGCCTAAGCCTCCGTTCTTTTTGCTCTTTTCTTTTAGTTCCTTTCACGCCCGTCCCGGTTTACAGTCACCACGCCGCGATATTTACTGAAAAAGACGTGCATGACTAGCCGCAAATAAAAACATCACGCCATCCTAGCGTTTCACCGGATCGACAAATCTGCACAAATTGACCGGTCACCGAAAATCGACTGTAATTTCATCATACGACCTCGGATCGAATTTCGGCGAGAACGGAAAAGTTCCGTATCGAAATTTTACCTTGGCTAGCCGACAGCCTTTGGCGGTTAGGCGGTTCTACGGTTTCGTCTAGATCCGTTTGCAAGAGGGACTTTTAGGCGATGCAATAAAAAAATTAAAAAGAGGGATGCAACACGAGGACTTCCCAGGAGGTCACCCATCCTAGTACTACTCTCGCCCAAGCACGCTTAACTTCGGAGTTCTGATGGGATCCGGTGCTTTAGTGCTGGTATGATCGCATCCGACAACTTCTTCACGGCGTGATGCTTTAACCTCTGCCACCCTCCGGCTCCTTCTCACGCCTAAGCCTCCGTTCTTTTTGCTCTTTTCTTTTAGTTCCTTTCACGCCCGTCCCGGTTTACAGTCACCACGCCGCGATATTTACCGAAAAAGACGTGCATGACTAGCCGCAAATAAAAACATCACGCCATCCGAGCGTTTCACCGGATCGACAAATCTGCACAAATTGACCGGTCACCGAAAATCGACTGTAATTTCATCATACGACCTCGGATCGAATTTCGGCGAGAACGGAAAAGTTCCGTATCGAAATTTTACCTTGGCTTGCCGACAGCCTTTGGCGGTTAGGCGGTTCTACGGTTTCGTCTAGATCCGTTTGCAAGAGGGACTTTTAGGCGATGCAATAAAAAAATTAAAAAGAGGGATGCAACACGAGGACTTCCCAGGAGGTCACCCATCCTAGTACTACTCTCGCCCAAGCACGCTTAACTTCGGAGTTCTGATGGGATCCGGTGCTTTAGTGCTGGTATGATCGCATCCAACAACTTCTTCACGGCGTGATGCTTTAACCTCTGCCACCCTCCGGCTCCTTCTCACGCCTAAGCCTCCGTTCTTTTTGCTCTTTTCTTTTAGTTCCTTTCACGCCCGTCCCGGTTTACAGTCACCACGCCGCGATATTTACTGAAAAAGACGTGCATGACTAGCCGCAAATAAAAACATCACGCCATCCTAGCGTTTCACCGGATCGACAAATCTGCACAAATTGACCGGTCACCGAAAATCGACTGTAATTTCATCATACGACCTCGGATCGAATTTCGGCGAGAACGGAAAAGTTCCGTATCGAAATTTTACCTTGGCTAGCCGACAGCCTTTGGCGGTTAGGCGGTTCTACGGTTTCGTCTAGATCCGTTTGCAAGAGGGACTTTTAGGCGATGCAATAAAAAAATTAAAAAGAGGGATGCAACACGAGGACTTCCCAGGAGGTCACCCATCCTAGTACTACTCTCGCCCAAGCACGCTTAACTTCGGAGTTCTGATGGGATCCGGTGCTTTAGTGCTGGTATGATCGCATCCGACAACTTCTTCACGGCGTGATGCTTTAACCTCTGCCACCCTCCGGCTCCTTCTCACGCCTAAGCCTCCGTTCTTTTTGCTCTTTTCTTTTAGTTCCTTTCACGCCCGTCCCGGTTTACAGTCACCACGCCGCGATATTTACCGAAAAAGACGTGCATGACTAGCCGCAAATAAAAACATCACGCCATCCGAGCGTTTCACCGGATCGACAAATCTGCACAAATTGACCGGTCACCGAAAATCGACTGTAATTTCATCATACGACCTCGGATCGAATTTCGGCGAGAACGGAAAAGTTCCGTATCGAAATTTTACCTTGGCTTGCCGACAGCCTTTGGCGGTTAGGCGGTTCTACGGTTTCGTCTAGATCCGTTTGCAAGAGGGACTTTTAGGCGATGCAATAAAAAAATTAAAAAGAGGGATGCAACACGAGGACTTCCCAGGAGGTCACCCATCCTAGTACTACTCTCGCCCAAGCACGCTTAACTTCGGAGTTCTGATGGGATCCGGTGCTTTAGTGCTGGTATGATCGCATCCAACAACTTCTTCACGGCGTGATGCTTTAACCTCTGCCACCCTCCGGCTCCTTCTCACGCCTAAGCCTCCGTTCTTTTTGCTCTTTTCTTTTAGTTCCTTTCACGCCCGTCCCGGTTTACAGTCACCACGCCGCGATATTTACTGAAAAAGACGTGCATGACTAGCCGCAAATAAAAACATCACGCCATCCGAGCGTTTCACCGGATCGACAAATCTGCACAAATTGACCGGTCACCGAAAATCGACTGTAATTTCATCATACGACCTCGGATCGAATTTCGGCGAGAACGGAAAAGTTCCGTATCGAAATTTTACCTTGGCTAGCCGACAGCCTTTGGCGGTTAGGCGGTTCTACGGTTTCGTCTAGATCCGTTTGCAAGAGGGACTTTTAGGCGATGCAATAAAAAAATTAAAAAGAGGGATGCAACACGAGGACTTCCTAGGAGGTCACCCATCCTAGTACTACTCTCGCCCAAGCACGCTTAACTTCGGAGTTCTGATGGGATCCGGTGCTTTAGTGCTGGTATGATCGCATCCGACAAATTCTTCACGGCGTGATGCTTTAACCTCTGCCACCCTCCGGCTCCTTCTCACGCCTAAGCCTCCGTTCTTTTTGCTCTTTTCTTTTAGTTCCTTTCACGCCCGTCCCGGTTTACAGTCACCACGCCGCGATATTTACTGAAAAAGACGTGCATGACTAGCCGCAAATAAAAACATCACGCCATCCTAGCGTTTCACCGGATCGACAAATCTGCACAAATTGACCGGTCACCGAAAATCGACTGTAATTTCATCATACGACCTCGGATCGAATTTCGGCGAGAACGGAAAAGTTCCGTATCGAAATTTTACCTTGGCTAGCCGACAGCCTTTGGCGGTTAGGCGGTTCTACGGTTTCGTCTAGATCCGTTTGCAAGAGGGACTTTTAGGCGATGCAATAAAAAAATTAAAAAGAGGGATGCAACACGAGGACTTCCCAGGAGGTCACCCATCCTAGTACTACTCTCGCCCAAGCACGCTTAACTTCGGAGTTCTGATGGGATCCGGTGCTTTAGTGCTGGTATGATCGCATCCGACAACTTCTTCACGGCGTGATGCTTTAACCTCTGCCACCCTCCGGCTCCTTCTCACGCCTAAGCCTCCGTTCTTTTTGCTCTTTTCTTTTAGTTCCTTTCACGCCCGTCCCGGTTTACAGTCACCACGCCGCGATATTTACTGAAAAAGACGTGCATGACTAGCCGCAAATAAAAACATCACGCCATCCGAGCGTTTCACCGGATCGACAAATCTGCACAAATTGACCGGTCACCGAAAATCGACTGTAATTTCATCATACGACCTCGGATCGAATTTCGGCGAGAACGGAAAAGTTCCGTATCGAAATTTTACCTTGGCTAGCCGACAGCCTTTGGCGGTTAGGCGGTTCTACGGTTTCGTCTAGATCCGTTTGCAAGAGGGACTTTTAGGCGATGCAATAAAAAAATTAAAAAGAGGGATGCAACACGAGGACTTCCTAGGAGGTCACCCATCCTAGTACTACTCTCGCCCAAGCACGCTTAACTTCGGAGTTCTGATGGGATCCGGTGCTGGTATGATCGCATCCGACAAATTCTTCACGGCGTGATGCTTTAACCTCTGCCACCCTCCGGCTCCTTCTCACGCCTAAGCCTCCGTTCTTTTTGCTCTTTTCTTTTAGTTCCTTTCACGCCCGTCCCGGTTTACAGTCACCACGCCGCGATATTTACTGAAAAAGACGTGCATGACTAGCCGCAAATAAAAACATCACGCCATCCGAGCGTTTCACCGGATCGACAAATCTGCACAAATTGACCGGTCACCGAAAATCGACTGTAATTTCATCATACGACCTCGGATCGAATTTCGGCGAGAACGGAAAAGTTCCGTATCGAAATTTTACCTTGGCTAGCCGACAGCCTTTGGCGGTTAGGCGGTTCTACGGTTTCGTCTAGATCCGTTTGCAAGAGGGACTTTTAGGCGATGCAATAAAAAAATTAAAAAGAGGGATGCAACACGAGGACTTCCCAGGAGGTCACCCATCCTAGTACTACTCTCGCCCAAGCACGCTTAACTTCGGAGTTCTGATGGGATCCGGTGCTGGTATGATCGCATCCGACAAATTCTTCACGGCGTGATGCTTTAACCTCTGCCACCCTCCGGCTCCTTCTCACGCCTAAGCCTCCGTTCTTTTTGCTCTTTTCTTTTAGTTCCTTTCACGCCCGTCCCGGTTTACAGTCACCACGCCGCGATATTTACTGAAAAAGACGTGCATGACTAGCCGCAAATAAAAACATCACGCCATCCGAGCGTTTCACCGGATCGACAAATCTGCACAAATTGACCGGTCACCGAAAATCGACTGTAATTTCATCATACGACCTCGGATCGAATTTCGGCGAGAACGGAAAAGTTCCGTATCGAAATTTTACCTTGGCTAGCCGACAGCCTTTGGCGGTTAGGCGGTTCTACGGTTTCGTCTAGATCCGTTTGCAAGAGGGACTTTTAGGCGATGCAATAAAAAAATTAAAAAGAGGGATGCAACACGAGGACTTCCCAGGAGGTCACCCATCCTAGTACTACTCTCGCCCAAGCACGCTTAACTTCGGAGTTCTGATGGGATCCGGTGCTTTAGTGCTGGTATGATCGCATCCGACAACTTCTTCACGGCGTGATGCTTTAACCTCTGCCACCCTCCGGCTCCTTCTCACGCCTAAGCCTCCGTTCTTTTTGCTCTTTTCTTTTAGTTCCTTTCACGCCCGTCCCGGTTTACAGTCACCACGCCGCGATATTTACTGAAAAAGACGTGCATGACTCGCCGCAAATAAAAACATCACGCCATCCGAGCGTTTCACCGGATCGACAAATCTGCACAAATTGACCGGTCACCGAAAATCGACTGTAATTTCATCATACGACCTCGGATCGAATTTCGGCGAGAACGGAAAAGTTCCGTATCGAAATTTTACCTTGGCTAGCCGACAGCCTTTGGCGGTTAGGCGGTTCTACGGTTTCGTCTAGATCCGTTTGCAAGAGGGACTTTTAGGCGATGCAATAAAAAAATTAAAAAGAGGGATGCAACACGAGGACTTCCCAGGAGGTCACACATCCTAGTACTACTCTCGCCCAAGCACGCTTAACTTCGGAGTTCTGATGGGATCCGGTGCTTTAGTGCTGGTATGATCGCATCCGATAACTTCTTCACGGCGTGATGCTTTAACCTCTGCCACCCTCCGGCTCCTTCTCACGCCTAAGCCTCCGTTCTTTTTGCTCTTTTCTTTTAGTTCCTTTCACGCCCGTCCCGGCTTACAGTCACCACGCCGCGATATTTACTGAAAAAGACGTGCATGACTAGCCGCAAATAAAAACATCACGCCATCCGAGCGTTTCACCGGATCGACAAATCTGCACAAATTGACCGGTCACCGAAAATCGACTGTAATTTCTTCATACGACCTCGGATCGAATTTCGGCGAGAACGGAAAAGTTCCGTATCGAAATTTTACCTTGGCTAGCCGACAGCCTTTGGCGGTTAGGCGGTTCTACGGTTTCGTCTAGGTCCGTTTGCAAGAGGGACTTTTAGGCGATGCAATAAAAAAATTAAAAAGAGGGATGCAACACGAGGACTTCCAAGGAGGTCACCCATCCTAGTACTACTCTCGCCCAAGCACGCTTAACTTCGGAGTTCTGATGGGATCCGGTGCTTTAGTGCTGGTATGATCGCATCCGACAACTTCTTCACGGCGTGATGCTTTAACCTCTGCCACCCTCCGGATCCTTCTCACGCCTAAGCCTCCGTTCTTTTTGCTCTTTTCTTTTAGTTCCTTTCACGCCCGTCCCGGTTTACAGTCACCACGCCGCGATATTTACTGAAATAGACGTGCATGACTCGCCGCAAATAAAAACATCACGCCATCCGAGCGTTTCACCGGATCGAGAAATCTGCACAAATTGACCGGTCACCGAAAATCGACTGTAATTTCATCATACGACCTCGGATCGAATTTCGGCGAGAACGGAAAAGTTCCATATCGAAATTTTATCTTGGCTAGCCGACAGCCTTTGGCGGTTAGGCGGTTCTACGGTTTCGTCTAGATCCGTTTGCAAGAGGGACTTTTAGGCGATGCAATAAAAAAATTAAAAAGAGGGATGCAACACGAGGACTTCCAAGGAGGCCACCCATCCTAGTACTACTCTCGCCTAATCACGCTTAACTTCGGAGTTTTGATGGGATCTTGTGCTTTAGTGCTGGTATGATCGCATCCGACAACTTCTTCACGACGTGATGCTTTAACCTCTGCCACCCTCCGGCTCCTTCTCACGCCTAAGCCTTCGTTCTTTTTGCTCTTTTCTTTTAGTTCCTTTCACGCCCGTCCCGGTTTACAGTCACCACGCCGCGATATTTACTGAAAAAGACGTGCATGACTCGCCGCAAATAAAAACATCACGCCATCCGAGCGTTTCACCGGATCGAGAAATCTGCACAAATTGACCGGTCACCGAAAATCGACTGTAATTTCATCATACGACCTCGGATCGAATTTCGGCGAGAACGGAAAAGTTCCGTATCGAAATTTTACCTTGGCTAGCCGACAGCCTTTGGCGGTTAGGCGGTTCTACGGTTTCGTCTAGATCCGTTTGCAAGAGGGACTTTTAGGCGATGCAATAAAAAAATTAAAAAGAGGGATGCAACACGAGGACTTCCCAGGAGGTCACCCATCCTAGTACTACTCTCGCCCAAGCACGCTTAACTTCGGAGTTCTGATGGGATCCGGTGCTTTAGTGCTGGTATGATCGCATCCGACAACTTCTTCACGGCGTGATGCTTTAACCTCTGCCACCCTCCGGCTCCTTCTCACGCCTAAGCCTCCGTTCTTTTTGCTCTTTTCTTTTAGTTCCTTTCACGCCCGTCCCGGTTTACAGTCACCACGCCGCGATATTTACTGAAAAAGACGTGCATGACTCGCCGCAAATAAAAACATCACGCCATCCGAGCGTTTCACCGGATCGACAAATCTGCACAAATTGACCGGTCACCGAAAATCGACTGTAATTTCATCATACGACCTCGGATCGAATTTCGGCGAGAACGGAAAAGTTCCGTATCGAAATTTTACCTTGGCTAGCCGACAGCCTTTGGCGGTTAGGCGGTTCTACGGTTTCGTCTAGATCCGTTTGCAAGAGGGACTTTTAGGCGATGCAATAAAAAAATTAAAAAGAGGGATGCAACACGAGGACTTCCCAGGAGGTCACACATCCTAGTACTACTCTCGCCCAAGCACGCTTAACTTCGGAGTTCTGATGGGATCCGGTGCTTTAGTGCTGGTATGATCGCATCCGATAACTTCTTCACGGCGTGATGCTTTAACCTCTGCCACCCTCCGGCTCCTTCTCACGCCTAAGCCTCCGTTCTTTTTGCTCTTTTCTTTTAGTTCCTTTCACGCCCGTCCCGGCTTACAGTCACCACGCCGCGATATTTACTGAAAAAGACGTGCATGACTAGCCGCAAATAAAAACATCACGCCATCCGAGCGTTTCACCGGATCGACAAATCTGCACAAATTGACCGGTCACCGAAAATCGACTGTAATTTCTTCATACGACCTCGGATCGAATTTCGGCGAGAACGGAAAAGTTCCGTATCGAAATTTTACCTTGGCTAGCCGACAGCCTTTGGCGGTTAGGCGGTTCTACGGTTTCGTCTAGGTCCGTTTGCAAGAGGGACTTTTAGGCGATGCAATAAAAAAATTAAAAAGAGGGATGCAACACGAGGACTTCCAAGGAGGTCACCCATCCTAGTACTACTCTCGCCCAAGCACGCTTAACTTCGGAGTTCTGATGGGATCCGGTGCTTTAGTGCTGGTATGATCGCATCCGACAACTTCTTCACGGCGTGATGCTTTAACCTCTGCCACCCTCCGGATCCTTCTCACGCCTAAGCCTCCGTTCTTTTTGCTCTTTTCTTTTAGTTCCTTTCACGCCCGTCCCGGTTTACAGTCACCACGCCGCGATATTTACTGAAATAGACGTGCATGACTCGCCGCAAATAAAAACATCACGCCATCCGAGCGTTTCACCGGATCGAGAAATCTGCACAAATTGACCGGTCACCGAAAATCGACTGTAATTTCATCATACGACCTCGGATCGAATTTCGGCGAGAACGGAAAAGTTCCATATCGAAATTTTATCTTGGCTAGCCGACAGCCTTTGGCGGTTAGGCGGTTCTACGGTTTCGTCTAGATCCGTTTGCAAGAGGGACTTTTAGGCGATGCAATAAAAAAATTAAAAAGAGGGATGCAACACGAGGACTTCCAAGGAGGCCACCCATCCTAGTACTACTCTCGCCTAATCACGCTTAACTTCGGAGTTTTGATGGGATCTTGTGCTTTAGTGCTGGTATGATCGCATCCGACAACTTCTTCACGACGTGATGCTTTAACCTCTGCCACCCTCCGGCTCCTTCTCACGCCTAAGCCTTCGTTCTTTTTGCTCTTTTCTTTTAGTTCCTTTCACGCCCGTCCCGGTTTACAGTCACCACGCCGCGATATTTACTGAAAAAGACGTGCATGACTCGCCGCAAATAAAAACATCACGCCATCCGAGCGTTTCACCGGATCGAGAAATCTGCACAAATTGACCGGTCACCGAAAATCGACTGTAATTTCATCATACGACCTCGGATCGAATTTCGGCGAGAACGGAAAAGTTCCGTATCGAAATTTTACCTTGGCTAGCCGACAGCCTTTGGCGGTTAGGCGGTTCTACGGTTTCGTCTAGATCCGTTTGCAAGAGGGACTTTTAGGCGATGCAATAAAAAAATTAAAAAGAGGGATGCAACACGAGGACTTCCAAGGAGGTCACCCATCCTAGTACTACTCTCGCCTAATCACGCTTAACTTCGGAGTTCTGATGGGATCTTGTGCTTTAGTGCTGGTATGATCGCATCCGACAACTTCTTCACGACGTGATGCTTTAACCTCTTCCACCCTCCGGCTCCTTCTCACGCCTAAGCCTTCGTTCTTTTTGCTCTTTTCTTTTAGTTCCTTTCACGCCCGTCCCGGTTTACAGTCACCACGCCGCGATATTTACTGAAAAAGACGTGCATGACTCGCCGCAAATAAAAACATCACGCCATCCGAGCGTTTCACCGGATCGAGAAATCTGCACAAATTGACCGGTCACCGAAAATCGACTGTAATTTCATCATACGACCTCGGATCGAATTTCGGCGAGAACGGAAAAGTTCCGTATCGAAATTTTACCTTGGCTAGCCGACAGCCTTTGGCGGTTAGGCGGTTCTACGGTTTCGTCTAGATCCGTTTGCAAGAGGGACTTTTAGGCGATGCAATAAAAAAACTAAAAAGAGGGATGCAACACGAGGACTTCCCAGGAGGTCACCCATCCTAGTACTACTCTCGCCCAAGCACGCTTAACTTCGGAGCTCTGATGGGATCCGGTGCTTTAGTGCTGGTATGATCGCATCCGACAACTTCTTCACGGCGTGATGCTTTAACCTCTGCCACCCTCCGGCTCCTTCTCACGCCTAAGCCTCCGTTCTTTTTGCTCTTTTCTTTTAGTTCCTTTAACGCCCGTCCCGGTTTACAGTCACCACGCCGCGATATTTACTGAAATAGACGTGCATGACTCGCCGCAAATAAAACATCACGCCATCCGAGCGTTTCACCGGATCGAGAAATCTGCACAAATTGACCGGTCACCGAAAATCGACTGTAATTTCTTCATACGACCTCGGATCGAATTTCGGCGAGAACGGAAAAGTTCCGTATCAAAATTTTACCTTGGCTAGCCGACAGCCTTTGGCGGTTAGGCGGTTCTACGGTTTCGTCTAGATCCGTTTGCAAGAGGGACTTTTAGGCGATGCAATAAAAAAATTAAAAAGAGGGATGCAACACGAGGACTTCCAAGGAGGCCACCCATCCTAGTACTACTCTCGCCTAATCACGCTTAACTTCGGAGTTCTGATGGGATCTTGTGCTTTAGTGCTGGTATGATCGCATCCGACAACTTCTTCACGACGTGATGCTTTAACCTCTGCCACCCTCCGGCTCCTTCTCACGCCTAAGCCTTCGTTCTTTTTGCTCTTTTCTTTTAGTTCCTTTCACGCCCGTCCCGGTTTACAGTCACCACGCCGCGATATTTACTGAAAAAGACGTGCATGACTCGCCGCAAATAAAAACATCACGCCATCCGAGCGTTTCACCGGATCGACAAATCTGCACAAATTGACCGGTCACCGAAAATCGACTGTAATTTCATCATACGACCTCGGATCGAATTTCGGCGAGAACGGAAAAGTTCCGTATCGAAATTTTACCTTGGCTAGCCGACAGCCTTTGGCGGTTAGGCGGTTCTACGGTTTCGTCTAGATCCGTTTGCAAGAGGGACTTTTAGGCGATGCAATAAAAAAATTAAAAAGAGGGATGCAACACGAGGACTTCCAAGGAGGTCACCCATCCTAGTACTACTCTCGCCTAATCACGCTTAACTTCGGAGTTCTGATGGGATCTTGTGCTTTAGTGCTGGTATGATCGCATCCGACAACTTCTTCACGGCGTGATGCTTTAACCTCTTCCACCCTCCGGCTCCTTCTCACGCCTAAGCCTTCGTTCTTTTTGCTCTTTTCTTTTAGTTCCTTTCACGCCCGTCCCGGTTTACAGTCACCACGCCGCGATATTTACTGAAAAAGACGTGCATGACTCGCCGCAAATAAAAACATCACGCCATCCGAGCGTTTCACCGGATCGACAAATCTGCACAAATTGACCGGTCACCGAAAATCGACTGTAATTTCATCATACGACCTCGGATCGAATTTCGGCGAGAACGGAAAAGTTCCGTATCGAAATTTTACCTTGGCTAGCCGACAGCCTTTGGCGGTTAGGCGGTTCTACGGTTTCGTCTAGATCCGTTTGCAAGAGGGACTTTTAGGCGATGCAATAAAAAAACTAAAAAGAGGGATGCAACACGAGGACTTCCCAGGAGGTCACCCATCCTAGTACTACTCTCGCCCAAGCACGCTTAACTTCGGAGCTCTGATGGGATCCGGTGCTTTAGTGCTGGTATGATCGCATCCGACAACTTCTTCACGGCGTGATGCTTTAACCTCTGCCACCCTCCGGCTCCTTCTCACGCCTAAGCCTCCGTTCTTTTTGCTCTTTTCTTTTAGTTCCTTTAACGCCCGTCCCGGTTTACAGTCACCACGCCGCGATATTTACTGAAATAGACGTGCATGACTCGCCGCAAATAAAACATCACGCCATCCGAGCGTTTCACCGGATCGAGAAATCTGCACAAATTGACCGGTCACCGAAAATCGACTGTAATTTCTTCATACGACCTCGGATCGAATTTCGGCGAGAACGGAAAAGTTCCGTATCAAAATTTTACCTTGGCTAGCCGACAGCCTTTGGCGGTTAGGCGGTTCTACGGTTTCGTCTAGATCCGTTTGCAAGAGGGACTTTTAGGCGATGCAATAAAAAAATTAAAAAGAGGGATGCAACACGAGGACTTCCAAGGAGGCCACCCATCCTAGTACTACTCTCGCCTAATCACGCTTAACTTCGGAGTTCTGATGGGATCTTGTGCTTTAGTGCTGGTATGATCGCATCCGACAACTTCTTCACGACGTGATGCTTTAACCTCTGCCACCCTCCGGCTCCTTCTCACGCCTAAGCCTTCGTTCTTTTTGCTCTTTTCTTTTAGTTCCTTTCACGCCCGTCCCGGTTTACAGTCACCACGCCGCGATATTTACTGAAAAAGACGTGCATGACTCGCCGCAAATAAAAACATCACGCCATCCGAGCGTTTCACCGGATCGACAAATCTGCACAAATTGACCGGTCACCGAAAATCGACTGTAATTTCATCATACGACCTCGGATCGAATTTCGGCGAGAACGGAAAAGTTCCGTATCGAAATTTTACCTTGGCTAGCCGACAGCCTTTGGCGGTTAGGCGGTTCTACGGTTTCGTCTAGATCCGTTTGCAAGAGGGACTTTTAGGCGATGCAATAAAAAAATTAAAAAGAGGGATGCAACACGAGGACTTCCAAGGAGGTCACCCATCCTAGTACTACTCTCGCCTAATCACGCTTAACTTCGGAGTTCTGATGGGATCTTGTGCTTTAGTGCTGGTATGATCGCATCCGACAACTTCTTCACGGCGTGATGCTTTAACCTCTTCCACCCTCCGGCTCCTTCTCACGCCTAAGCCTTCGTTCTTTTTGCTCTTTTCTTTTAGTTCCTTTCACGCCCGTCCCGGTTTACAGTCACCACGCCGCGATATTTACTGAAAAAGACGTGCATGACTCGCCGCAAATAAAAACATCACGCCATCCGAGCGTTTCACCGGATCGACAAATCTGCACAAATTGACCGGTCACCGAAAATCGACTGTAATTTCATCATACGACCTCGGATCGAATTTCGGCGAGAACGGAAAAGTTCCGTATCGAAATTTTACCTTGGCTAGCCGACAGCCTTTGGCGGTTAGGCGGTTCTACGGTTTCGTCTAGATCCGTTTGCAAGAGGGACTTTTAGGCGATGCAATAAAAAAACTAAAAAGAGGGATGCAACACGAGGACTTCCCAGGAGGTCACCCATCCTAGTACTACTCTCGCCCAAGCACGCTTAACTTCGGAGCTCTGATGGGATCCGGTGCTTTAGTGCTGGTATGATCGCATCCGACAACTTCTTCACGGCGTGATGCTTTAACCTCTGCCACCCTCCGGCTCCTTCTCACGCCTAAGCCTCCGTTCTTTTTGCTCTTTTCTTTTAGTTCCTTTAACGCCCGTCCCGGTTTACAGTCACCACGCCGCGATATTTACTGAAATAGACGTGCATGACTCGCCGCAAATAAAACATCACGCCATCCGAGCGTTTCACCGGATCGAGAAATCTGCACAAATTGACCGGTCACCGAAAATCGACTGTAATTTCTTCATACGACCTCGGATCGAATTTCGGCGAGAACGGAAAAGTTCCGTATCAAAATTTTACCTTGGCTAGCCGACAGCCTTTGGCGGTTAGGCGGTTCTACGGTTTCGTCTAGATCCGTTTGCAAGAGGGACTTTTAGGCGATGCAATAAAAAAATTAAAAAGAGGGATGCAACACGAGGACTTCCAAGGAGGCCACCCATCCTAGTACTACTCTCGCCTAATCACGCTTAACTTCGGAGTTCTGATGGGATCTTGTGCTTTAGTGCTGGTATGATCGCATCCGACAACTTCTTCACGACGTGATGCTTTAACCTCTGCCACCCTCCGGCTCCTTCTCACGCCTAAGCCTTCGTTCTTTTTGCTCTTTTCTTTTAGTTCCTTTCACGCCCGTCCCGGTTTACAGTCACCACGCCGCGATATTTACTGAAAAAGACGTGCATGACTCGCCGCAAATAAAAACATCACGCCATCCGAGCGTTTCACCGGATCGACAAATCTGCACAAATTGACCGGTCACCGAAAATCGACTGTAATTTCATCATACGACCTCGGATCGAATTTCGGCGAGAACGGAAAAGTTCCGTATCGAAATTTTACCTTGGCTAGCCGACAGCCTTTGGCGGTTAGGCGGTTCTACGGTTTCGTCTAGATCCGTTTGCAAGAGGGACTTTTAGGCGATGCAATAAAAAAATTAAAAAGAGGGATGCAACACGAGGACTTCCAAGGAGGTCACCCATCCTAGTACTACTCTCGCCTAATCACGCTTAACTTCGGAGTTCTGATGGGATCTTGTGCTTTAGTGCTGGTATGATCGCATCCGACAACTTCTTCACGGCGTGATGCTTTAACCTCTTCCACCCTCCGGCTCCTTCTCACGCCTAAGCCTTCGTTCTTTTTGCTCTTTTCTTTTAGTTCCTTTCACGCCCGTCCCGGTTTACAGTCACCACGCCGCGATATTTACTGAAAAAGACGTGCATGACTCGCCGCAAATAAAAACATCACGCCATCCGAGCGTTTCACCGGATCGACAAATCTGCACAAATTGACCGGTCACCGAAAATCGACTGTAATTTCATCATACGACCTCGGATCGAATTTCGGCGAGAACGGAAAAGTTCCGTATCGAAATTTTACCTTGGCTAGCCGACAGCCTTTGGCGGTTAGGCGGTTCTACGGTTTCGTCTAGATCCGTTTGCAAGAGGGACTTTTAGGCGATGCAATAAAAAAATTAAAAAGAGGGATGCAACACGAGGACTTCCAAGGAGGTCACCCATCCTAGTACTACTCTCGCCTAAGCACGCTTAACTTCGGAGTTCTGATGGGATCTTGTTCTTTAGTGCTGGTATGATCGCATCCGACAACTTCTTCACGACGTGATGCTTTAACCTCTGCCACCCTCCGGCTCCTTCTCACGCCTAAGCCTCCGTTCTTTTTGCTCTTTTCTTTTAGTTCCTTTCACGCCCGTCCCGGTTTACAGTCACCACGCCGCGATATTTACTGAAAAAGATGTGCATGACTCGCCGCAAATAAAAACATCACGCCATCCGAGCGTTTCACCGGATCGAGAAATCTGCACAAATTGACCGGTCACCGAAAATCGACTGTAATTTCATCATACGACCTCGGATCGAATTTCGGCGAGAACGGAAAAGTTCCGTATCGAAATTTTACCTTGGCTAGCCGACAGCCTTTGGCGGTTAGGCGGTTCTACGGTTTCGTCTAGATCCGTTTGCAAGAGGGACTTTTAGGCGATGCAATAAAAAAATTAAAAAGAGGGATGCAACACGAGGACTTCCCAGGAGGTCACCCATCCTAGTACTACTCTCGCCCAAGCACGCTTAACTTCGGAGTTCTGATGGGATCCGGTGCTTTAGTGCTGGTATGATCGCATCCGACAACTTCTTCACGGCGTGATGCTTTAACCTCTGCCACCCTCCGGCTCCTTCTCACGCCTAAGCCTCCGTTCTTTTTGCTCTTTTCTTTTAGTTCCTTTCACGCCCGTCCCGGCTTACAGTCACCACGCCGCGATATTTACCGAAAAAGACGTGCATGACTCGCCGCAAATAAAAACATCACGCCATCCGAGCGTTTCACCGGATCGACAAATCTGCACAAATTGACCGGTCACCGAAAATCGACTGTAATTTCATCATACGACCTCGGATCGAATTTCGGCGAGAACGGAAAAGTTCCGTATCGAAATTTTACCTTGGCTAGCCGACAGCCTTTGGCGGTTAGGCGGTTCTACGGTTTCGTCTAGATCCGTTTGCAAGAGGGACTTTTAGGCGATGCAATAAAAAAATTAAAAAGAGGGATGCAACACGAGGACTTCCAAGGAGGTCACCCATCCTAGTACTACTCTCGCCTAAGCACGCTTAACTTCGGAGTTCTGATGGGATCTTGTTCTTTAGTGCTGGTATGATCGCATCCGACAACTTCTTCACGACGTGATGCTTTAACCTCTGCCACCCTCCGGCTCCTTCTCACGCCTAAGCCTCCGTTCTTTTTGCTCTTTTCTTTTAGTTCCTTTCACGCCCGTCCCGGTTTACAGTCACCACGCCGCGATATTTACTGAAAAAGATGTGCATGACTCGCCGCAAATAAAAACATCACGCCATCCGAGCGTTTCACCGGATCGAGAAATCTGCACAAATTGACCGGTCACCGAAAATCGACTGTAATTTCATCATACGACCTCGGATCGAATTTCGGCGAGAACGGAAAAGTTCCGTATCGAAATTTTACCTTGGCTAGCCGACAGCCTTTGGCGGTTAGGCGGTTCTACGGTTTCGTCTAGATCCGTTTGCAAGAGGGACTTTTAGGCGATGCAATAAAAAAATTAAAAAGAGGGATGCAACACGAGGACTTCCCAGGAGGTCACCCATCCTAGTACTACTCTCGCCCAAGCACGCTTAACTTCGGAGTTCTGATGGGATCCGGTGCTTTAGTGCTGGTATGATCGCATCCGACAACTTCTTCACGGCGTGATGCTTTAACCTCTGCCACCCTCCGGCTCCTTCTCACGCCTAAGCCTCCGTTCTTTTTGCTCTTTTCTTTTAGTTCCTTTCACGCCCGTCCCGGCTTACAGTCACCACGCCGCGATATTTACCGAAAAAGACGTGCATGACTCGCCGCAAATAAAAACATCACGCCATCCGAGCGTTTCACCGGATCGACAAATCTGCACAAATTGACCGGTCACCGAAAATCGACTGTAATTTCATCATACGACCTCGGATCGAATTTCGGCGAGAACGGAAAAGTTCCGTATCGAAATTTTACCTTGGCTAGCCGACAGCCTTTGGCGGTTAGGCGGTTCTACGGTTTCGTCTAGATCCGTTTGCAAGAGGGACTTTTAGGCGATGCAATAAAAAAATTAAAAAGAGGGATGCAACACGAGGACTTCCAAGGAGGTCACCCATCCTAGTACTACTCTCGCCTAAGCACGCTTAACTTCGGAGTTCTGATGGGATCTTGTTCTTTAGTGCTGGTATGATCGCATCCGACAACTTCTTCACGACGTGATGCTTTAACCTCTGCCACCCTCCGGCTCCTTCTCACGCCTAAGCCTCCGTTCTTTTTGCTCTTTTCTTTTAGTTCCTTTCACGCCCGTCCCGGTTTACAGTCACCACGCCGCGATATTTACTGAAAAAGATGTGCATGACTCGCCGCAAATAAAAACATCACGCCATCCGAGCGTTTCACCGGATCGAGAAATCTGCACAAATTGACCGGTCACCGAAAATCGACTGTAATTTCATCATACGACCTCGGATCGAATTTCGGCGAGAACGGAAAAGTTCCGTATCGAAATTTTACCTTGGCTAGCCGACAGCCTTTGGCGGTTAGGCGGTTCTACGGTTTCGTCTAGATCCGTTTGCAAGAGGGACTTTTAGGCGATGCAATAAAAAAATTAAAAAGAGGGATGCAACACGAGGACTTCCCAGGAGGTCACCCATCCTAGTACTACTCTCGCCCAAGCACGCTTAACTTCGGAGTTCTGATGGGATCCGGTGCTTTAGTGCTGGTATGATCGCATCCGACAACTTCTTCACGGCGTGATGCTTTAACCTCTGCCACCCTCCGGCTCCTTCTCACGCCTAAGCCTCCGTTCTTTTTGCTCTTTTCTTTTAGTTCCTTTCACGCCCGTCCCGGCTTACAGTCACCACGCCGCGATATTTACCGAAAAAGACGTGCATGACTCGCCGCAAATAAAAACATCACGCCATCCGAGCGTTTCACCGGATCGACAAATCTGCACAAATTGACCGGTCACCGAAAATCGACTGTAATTTCATCATACGACCTCGGATCGAATTTCGGCGAGAACGGAAAAGTTCCGTATCGAAATTTTACCTTGGCTAGCCGACAGCCTTTGGCGGTTAGGCGGTTCTACGGTTTCGTCTAGATCCGTTTGCAAGAGGGACTTTTAGGCGATGCAATAAAAAAATTAAAAAGAGGGATGCAACACGAGGACTTCCAAGGAGGTCACCCATCCTAGTACTACTCTCGCCTAAGCACGCTTAACTTCGGAGTTCTGATGGGATCTTGTGCTTTAGTGCTGGTATGATCGCATCCGACAACTTCTTCACGACGTGATGCTTTAACCTCTGCCACCCTCCGGCTCCTTCTCACGCCTA
The DNA here is from genome assembly GCA_026929855.1 of Poa annua. Taxonomy (NCBI): domain Eukaryota; kingdom Viridiplantae; phylum Streptophyta; class Magnoliopsida; order Poales; family Poaceae; genus Poa; species Poa annua. The sequence goes on along the minus strand of CM049428.1, from coordinate 24,708,383 downwards.
AGCCTCCGTTCTTTTTGCTCTTTTCTTTTAGTTCCTTTCACGCCCGTCCCGGTTTACAGTCACCACGCCGCGATATTTACTGAAAAAGACGTGCATGACTCGCCGCAAATAAAAACATCACGCCATCCGAGCGTTTCACCGGATCGAGAAATCTGCACAAATTGACCGGTCACCGAAAATCGACTGTAATTTCATCATACGACCTCGGATCGAATTTCGGCGAGAACGGAAAAGTTCCGTATCGAAATTTTATCTTGGCTAGCCGACAGCCTTTGGCGGTTAGGCGGTTCTACGGTTTCGTCTAGATCCGTTTGCAAGAGGGACTTTTAGGCGATGCAATAAAAAAATTAAAAAGAGGGATGCAACACGAGGACTTCCAAGGAGGCCACCCATCCTAGTACTACTCTCGCCTAATCACGCTTAACTTCGGAGTTCTGATGGGATCTTGTGCTTTAGTGCTGGTATGATCGCATCCGACAACTTCTTCACGACGTGATGCTTTAACCTCTGCCACCCTCCGGCTCCTTCTCACGCCTAAGCCTTCGTTCTTTTTGCTCTTTTCTTTTAGTTCCTTTCACGCCCGTCCCGGTTTACAGTCACCACGCCGCGATATTTACTGAAAAAGACGTGCATGACTCGCCGCAAATAAAAACATCACGCCATCCGAGCGTTTCACCGGATCGAGAAATCTGCACAAATTGACCGGTCACCGAAAATCGACTGTAATTTCATCATACGACCTCGGATCGAATTTCGGCGAGAACGGAAAAGTTCCGTATCGAAATTTTACCTTGGCTAGCCGACAGCCTTTGGCGGTTAGGCGGTTCTACGGTTTCGTCTAGATCCGTTTGCAAGAGGGACTTTTAGGCGATGCAATAAAAAAATTAAAAAGAGGGATGCAACACGAGGACTTCCAAGGAGGTCACCCATCCTAGTACTACTCTCGCCTAATCACGCTTAACTTCGGAGTTCTGATGGGATCTTGTGCTTTAGTGCTGGTATGATCGCATCCGACAACTTCTTCACGACGTGATGCTTTAACCTCTTCCACCCTCCGGCTCCTTCTCACGCCTAAGCCTTCGTTCTTTTTGCTCTTTTCTTTTAGTTCCTTTCACGCCCGTCCCGGTTTACAGTCACCACGCCGCGATATTTACTGAAAAAGACGTGCATGACTCGCCGCAAATAAAAACATCACGCCATCCGAGCGTTTCACCGGATCGAGAAATCTGCACAAATTGACCGGTCACCGAAAATCGACTGTAATTTCATCATACGACCTCGGATCGAATTTCGGCGAGAACGGAAAAGTTCCGTATCGAAATTTTACCTTGGCTAGCCGACAGCCTTTGGCGGTTAGGCGGTTCTACGGTTTCGTCTAGATCCGTTTGCAAGAGGGACTTTTAGGCGATGCAATAAAAAAATTAAAAAGAGGGATGCAACACGAGGACTTCCAAGGAGGTCACCCATCCTAGTACTACTCTCGCCTAAGCACGCTTAACTTCGGAGTTCTGATGGGATCTTGTTCTTTAGTGCTGGTATGATCGCATCCGACAACTTCTTCACGACGTGATGCTTTAACCTCTGCCACCCTCCGGCTCCTTCTCACGCCTAAGCCTCCGTTCTTTTTGCTCTTTTCTTTTAGTTCCTTTCACGCCCGTCCCGGTTTACAGTCACCACGCCGCGATATTTACTGAAAAAGATGTGCATGACTCGCCGCAAATAAAAACATCACGCCATCCGAGCGTTTCACCGGATCGACAAATCTGCACAAATTGACCGGTCACCGAAAATCGACTGTAATTTCATCATACGACCTCGGATCGAATTTCGGCGAGAACGGAAAAGTTCCGTATCGAAATTTTACCTTGGCTAGCCGACAGCCTTTGGCGGTTAGGCGGTTCTACGGTTTCGTCTAGATCCGTTTGCAAGAGGGACTTTTAGGCGATGCAATAAAAAAATTAAAAAGAGGGATGCAACACGAGGACTTCCAAGGAGGTCACCCATCCTAGTACTACTCTCGCCTAATCACGCTTAACTTCGGAGTTCTGATGGGATCTTGTGCTTTAGTGCTGGTATGATCGCATCCGACAACTTCTTCACGACGTGATGCTTTAACCTCTTCCACCCTCCGGCTCCTTCTCACGCCTAAGCCTTCGTTCTTTTTGCTCTTTTCTTTTAGTTCCTTTCACGCCCGTCCCGGTTTACAGTCACCACGCCGCGATATTTACTGAAAAAGACGTGCATGACTCGCCGCAAATAAAAACATCACGCCATCCGAGCGTTTCACCGGATCGAGAAATCTGCACAAATTGACCGGTCACCGAAAATCGACTGTAATTTCATCATACGACCTCGGATCGAATTTCGGCGAGAACGGAAAAGTTCCGTATCGAAATTTTATCTTGGCTAGCCGACAGCCTTTGGCGGTTAGGCGGTTCTACGGTTTCGTCTAGATCCGTTTGCAAGAGGGACTTTTAGGCGATGCAATAAAAAAATTAAAAAGAGGGATGCAACACGAGGACTTCCAAGGAGGCCACCCATCCTAGTACTACTCTCGCCTAATCACGCTTAACTTCGGAGTTCTGATGGGATCTTGTGCTTTAGTGCTGGTATGATCGCATCCGACAACTTCTTCACGACGTGATGCTTTAACCTCTGCCACCCTCCGGCTCCTTCTCACGCCTAAGCCTTCGTTCTTTTTGCTCTTTTCTTTTAGTTCCTTTCACGCCCGTCCCGGTTTACAGTCACCACGCCGCGATATTTACTGAAAAAGACGTGCATGACTCGCCGCAAATAAAAACATCACGCCATCCGAGCGTTTCACCGGATCGACAAATCTGCACAAATTGACCGGTCACCGAAAATCGACTGTAATTTCATCATACGACCTCGGATCGAATTTCGGCGAGAACGGAAAAGTTCCGTATCGAAATTTTACCTTGGCTAGCCGACAGCCTTTGGCGGTTAGGCGGTTCTACGGTTTCGTCTAGATCCGTTTGCAAGAGGGACTTTTAGGCGATGCAATAAAAAAATTAAAAAGAGGGATGCAACACGAGGACTTCCCAGGAGGTCACCCATCCTAGTACTACTCTCGCCCAAGCACGCTTAACTTCGGAGTTCTGATGGGATCCGGTGCTTTAGTGCTGGTATGATCGCATCCGACAACTTCTTCACGGCGTGATGCTTTAACCTCTGCCACCCTCCGGCTCCTTCTCACGCCTAAGCCTCCGTTCTTTTTGCTCTTTTCTTTTAGTTCCTTTCACGCCCGTCCCGGCTTACAGTCACCACGCCGCGATATTTACCGAAAAAGACGTGCATGACTCGCCGCAAATAAAAACATCACGCCATCCGAGCGTTTCACCGGATCGACAAATCTGCACAAATTGACCGGTCACCGAAAATCGACTGTAATTTCATCATACGACCTCGGATCGAATTTCGGCGAGAACGGAAAAGTTCCGTATCGAAATTTTACCTTGGCTAGCCGACAGCCTTTGGCGGTTAGGCGGTTCTACGGTTTCGTCTAGATCCGTTTGCAAGAGGGACTTTTAGGCGATGCAATAAAAAAATTAAAAAGAGGGATGCAACACGAGGACTTCCAAGGAGGTCACCCATCCTAGTACTACTCTCGCCTAAGCACGCTTAACTTCGGAGTTCTGATGGGATCTTGTTCTTTAGTGCTGGTATGATCGCATCCGACAACTTCTTCACGACGTGATGCTTTAACCTCTGCCACCCTCCGGCTCCTTCTCACGCCTAAGCCTCCGTTCTTTTTGCTCTTTTCTTTTAGTTCCTTTCACGCCCGTCCCGGTTTACAGTCACCACGCCGCGATATTTACTGAAAAAGATGTGCATGACTCGCCGCAAATAAAAACATCACGCCATCCGAGCGTTTCACCGGATCGAGAAATCTGCACAAATTGACCGGTCACCGAAAATCGACTGTAATTTCATCATACGACCTCGGATCGAATTTCGGCGAGAACGGAAAAGTTCCGTATCGAAATTTTACCTTGGCTAGCCGACAGCCTTTGGCGGTTAGGCGGTTCTACGGTTTCGTCTAGATCCGTTTGCAAGAGGGACTTTTAGGCGATGCAATAAAAAAATTAAAAAGAGGGATGCAACACGAGGACTTCCCAGGAGGTCACCCATCCGCAAGAGGGACTTTTAGGCGATGCAATAAAAAAATTAAAAAGAGGGATGCAACACGAGGACTTCCCAGGAGGTCACCCATCCTAGTACTACTCTCACCTAAGCACGCTTAACTTCGGAGCTCTGATGGGATCTGGTGCTTTAGTGCTGGTATGATCGCATCCGACAACTTCTTCACGGCGTGATGCTTTAACCTCTGCCACCCTCCGGATCCTTCTCACGCCTAAGCCTCCGTTCTTTTTGCTCTTTTCTTTTAGTTCCTTTCACGTCCGTCCCGGTTTACAGTCACCACGCCGCGATATTTACTGAAATAGACGTGCATGACTCGCCGCAAATAAAAACATCACGCCATCCGAGCGTTTCACCGGATCGACAAATCTGCACAAATTGACCCCGTCACCGAAAATCGACTGTAATTTCATCATACGACCTCGGATCGAATTTCGGCGAGAACGGAAAAGTTCCGTATCAAAATTTTACCTTGGCTAGCCGACAGCCTTTGGCGGTTAGGCGGTTCTACGGTTTTGTCTAGATCCGTTTGCAAGAGGGACTTTTAGGCGATGCAATAAAAAAATTAAAAAGAGGGATGCAACACGAGGACTTCCAAGGAGGTCACCCATCCTAGTACTACTCTCGCCTAAGCACGCTTAACTTCGGAGTTCTGATGGGATCTTGTGCTTTAGTGCTGGTATGATCGCATCCGACAACTTCTTCACGACGTGATGCTTTAACCTCTGCCACCCTCCGGCTCCTTCTCACGCCTAAGCCTCCGTTCTTTTTGCTCTTTTCTTTTAGTTCCTTTCACGCCCGTCCCGGTTTACAGTCACCACGCCGCGATATTTACTGAAAAAGACGTGCATGACTCGCCGCAAATAAAAACATCACGCCATCCGAGCGTTTCACCGGATCGAGAAATCTGCACAAATTGACCGGTCACCGAAAATCGACTGTAATTTCATCATACGACCTCGGATCGAATTTCGGCGAGAACGGAAAAGTTCCGTATCGAAATATTACCTTGGCTAGCCGACAGCATTTGGCGGTTAGGCGGTTCTACGGTTTCGTCTAGATCCTTTTGCAAGAGGGACTTTTAGGCGATGCAATAAAAAAATTAAAAAGAGGGATGCAACACGAGGACTTCCCAGGAGGTCACCCATCCTAGTACTACTCTCACCTAAGCACGCTTAACTTCGGAGCTCTGATGGGATCTGGTGCTTTAGTGCTGGTATGATCGCATCCGACAACTTCTTCACGACGTGATGCTTTAACCTCTGCCACCCTCCGGATCCTTCTCACGCCTAAGCCTCCGTTCTTTTTGCTCTTTTCTTTTAGTTCCTTTCACGCCCGTCCCGGTTTACAGTCACCACGCCGCGATATTTACTGAAAAAGACGTGCATGACTCGCCGCAAATAAAAACATCACGCCATCCGAGCGTTTCACCGGATCGAGAAATCTGCACAAATTGACCGGTCACCGAAAATCGACTGTAATTTCATCATACGACCTCGGATCGAATTTCGGCGAGAACGGAAAAGTTCCGTATCGAAATTTTACCTTGGCTAGCCGACAGCCTTTGGCGGTTAGGCGGTTCTACGGTTTCGTCTAGATCCGTTTGCAAGAGGGACTTTTAGGCGATGCAATAAAAAAATTAAAAAGAGGGATGCAACACGAGGACTTCCCAGGAGGTCACCCATCCTAGTACTACTCTCACCTAAGCACGCTTAACTTCGGAGTTCTGATGGGATCTTGTGCTGGTATGATCGCATCCGACAACTTCTTCACGACGTGATGCTTTAACCTCTGCCACCCTCCGGCTCCTTCTCACGCCTAAGCCTCCGTTCTTTTTGCTCTTTTCTTTTAGTTCCTTTCACGCCCGTCCCGGTTTACAGTCACCACGCCGCGATATTTACTGAAAAAGACGTGCATGACTCGCCGCAAATAAAAACATCACGCCATCCGAGCGTTTCACCGGATCGAGAAATCTGCACAAATTGACCGGTCACCGAAAATCGACTGTAATTTCATCATACGACCTCGGATCGAATTTCGGCGAGAACGGAAAAGTTCCGTATCGAAATTTTACCTTGGCTAGCCGACAGCCTTTGGCGGTTAGGCGGTTCTACGGTTTCGTCTAGATCCGTTTGCAAGAGGGACTTTTAGGCGATGCAATAAAAAAATTAAAAAGAGGGATGCAACACGAGGACTTCCCAGGAGGTCACCCATCCTAGTACTACTCTCACCTAAGCACGCTTAACTTCGGAGCTCTGATGGGATCTGGTGCTTTAGTGCTGGTATGATCGCATCCGACAACTTCTTCACGGCGTGATGCTTTAACCTCTGCCACCCTCCGGATCCTTCTCACGCCTAAGCCTCCGTTCTTTTTGCTCTTTTCTTTTAGTTCCTTTCACGCCCGTCCCGGTTTACAGTCACCACGCCGCGATATTTACTGAAATAGACGTGCATGACTCGCCGCAAATAAAAACATCACGCCATCCGAGCGTTTCACCGGATCGACAAATCTGCACAAATTGACCCCGTCACCGAAAATCGACTGTAATTTCATCATACGACCTCGGATCGAATTTCGGCGAGAACGGAAAAGTTCCGTATCAAAATTTTACCTTGGCTAGCCGACAGCCTTTGGCGGTTAGGCGGTTCTACGGTTTCGTCTAGATCCGTTTGCAAGAGGGACTTTTAGGCGATGCAATAAAAAAATTAAAAAGAGGGATGCAACACGAGGACTTCCAAGGAGGTCACCCATCCTAGTACTACTCTCGCCTAAGCACGCTTAACTTCGGAGTTCTGATGGGATCTTGTGCTGGTATGATCGCATCCGACAACTTCTTCACGACGTGATGCTTTAACCTCTGCCACCCTCCGGCTCCTTCTCACGCCTAAGCCTCCGTTCTTTTTGCTCTTTTCTTTTAGTTCCTTTCACGCCCGTCCCGGTTTACAGTCACCACGCCGCGATATTTACTGAAAAAGACGTGCATGACTCGCCGCAAATAAAAACATCACGCCATCCGAGCGTTTCACCGGATCGAGAAATCTGCACAAATTGACCGGTCACCGAAAATCGACTGTAATTTCATCATACGACCTCGGATCGAATTTCGGCGAGAACGGAAAAGTTCCGTATCAAAATTTTACCTTGGCTAGCCGACAGCCTTTGGCGGTTAGGCGGTTCTACGGTTTCGTCTAGATCCGTTTGCAAGAGGGACTTTTAGGCGATGCAATAAAAAAATTAAAAAGAGGGATGCAACACGAGGACTTCCCAGGAGGTCACCCATCCTAGTACTACTCTCACCTAAGCACGCTTAACTTCGGAGCTCTGATGGGATCTGGTGCTTTAGTGCTGGTATGATCGCATCCGACAACTTCTTCACGGCGTGATGCTTTAACCTCTGCCACCCTCCGGATCCTTCTCACGCCTAAGCCTCCGTTCTTTTTGCTCTTTTCTTTTAGTTCCTTTCACGTCCGTCCCGGTTTACAGTCACCACGCCGCGATATTTACTGAAATAGACGTGCATGACTCGCCGCAAATAAAAACATCACGCCATCCGAGCGTTTCACCGGATCGACAAATCTGCACAAATTGACCCCGTCACCGAAAATCGACTGTAATTTCATCATACGACCTCGGATCGAATTTCGGCGAGAACGGAAAAGTTCCGTATCAAAATTTTACCTTGGCTAGCCGACAGCCTTTGGCGGTTAGGCGGTTCTACGGTTTTGTCTAGATCCGTTTGCAAGAGGGACTTTTAGGCGATGCAATAAAAAAATTAAAAAGAGGGATGCAACACGAGGACTTCCAAGGAGGTCACCCATCCTAGTACTACTCTCACCTAAGCACGCTTAACTTCGGAGTTCTGATGGGATCTTGTGCTTTAGTGCTGGTATGATCGCATCCGACAACTTCTTCACGACGTGATGCTTTAACCTCTGCCACCCTCCGGCTCCTTCTCACGCCTAAGCCTCCGTTCTTTTTGCTCTTTTCTTTTAGTTCCTTTCACGCCCGTCCCGGTTTACAGTCACCACGCCGCGATATTTACTGAAAAAGACGTGCATGACTCGCCGCAAATAAAAACATCACGCCATCCGAGCGTTTCACCGGATCGAGAAATCTGCACAAATTGACCGGTCACCGAAAATCGACTGTAATTTCATCATACGACCTCGGATCGAATTTCGGCGAGAACGGAAAAGTTCCGTATCGAAATATTACCTTGGCTAGCCGACAGCATTTGGCGGTTAGGCGGTTCTACGGTTTCGTCTAGATCCTTTTGCAAGAGGGACTTTTAGGCGATGCAATAAAAAAATTAAAAAGAGGGATGCAACACGAGGACTTCCCAGGAGGTCACCCATCCTAGTACTACTCTCACCTAAGCACGCTTAACTTCGGAGCTCTGATGGGATCTGGTGCTTTAGTGCTGGTATGATCGCATCCGACAACTTCTTCACGACGTGATGCTTTAACCTCTGCCACCCTCCGGATCCTTCTCACGCCTAAGCCTCCGTTCTTTTTGCTCTTTTCTTTTAGTTCCTTTCACGCCCGTCCCGGTTTACAGTCACCACGCCGCGATATTTACTGAAATAGACGTGCATGACTCGCCGCAAATAAAAACATCACGCCATCCGAGCGTTTCACCGGATCGACAAATCTGCACAAATTGACCCCGTCACCGAAAATCGACTGTAATTTCATCATACGACCTCGGATCGAATTTCGGCGAGAACGGAAAAGTTCCGTATCAAAATTTTACCTTGGCTAGCCGACAGCCTTTGGCGGTTAGGCGGTTCTACGGTTTTGTCTAGATCCGTTTGCAAGAGGGACTTTTAGGCGATGCAATAAAAAAATTAAAAAGAGGGATGCAACACGAGGACTTCCAAGGAGGTCACCCATCCTAGTACTACTCTCGCCTAAGCACGCTTAACTTCGGAGTTCTGATGGGATCTTGTGCTGGTATGATCGCATCCGACAACTTCTTCACGACGTGATGCTTTAACCTCTGCCACCCTCCGGCTCCTTCTCACGCCTAAGCCTCCGTTCTTTTTGCTCTTTTCTTTTAGTTCCTTTCACGCCCGTCCCGGTTTACAGTCACCACGCCGCGATATTTACTGAAAAAGACGTGCATGACTCGCCGCAAATAAAAACATCACGCCATCCGAGCGTTTCACCGGATCGAGAAATCTGCACAAATTGACCGGTCACCGAAAATCGACTGTAATTTCATCATACGACCTCGGATCGAATTTCGGCGAGAACGGAAAAGTTCCGTATCAAAATTTTACCTTGGCTAGCCGACAGCCTTTGGCGGTTAGGCGGTTCTACGGTTTCGTCTAGATCCGTTTGCAAGAGGGACTTTTAGGCGATGCAATAAAAAAATTAAAAAGAGGGATGCAACACGAGGACTTCCCAGGAGGTCACCCATCCTAGTACTACTCTCACCTAAGCACGCTTAACTTCGGAGCTCTGATGGGATCTGGTGCTTTAGTGCTGGTATGATCGCATCCGACAACTTCTTCATGGCGTGATGCTTTAACCTCTGCCACCCTCCGGATCCTTCTCACGCCTAAGCCTCCGTTCTTTTTGCTCTTTTCTTTTAGTTCCTTTCACGTCCGTCCCGGTTTACAGTCACCACGCCGCGATATTTACTGAAATAGACGTGCATGACTCGCCGCAAATAAAAACATCACGCCATCCGAGCGTTTCACCGGATCGACAAATCTGCACAAATTGACCCCGTCACCGAAAATCGACTGTAATTTCATCATACGACCTCGGATCGAATTTCGGCGAGAACGGAAAAGTTCCGTATCAAAATTTTACCTTGGCTAGCCGACAGCCTTTGGCGGTTAGGCGGTTCTACGGTTTTGTCTAGATCCGTTTGCAAGAGGGACTTTTAGGCGATGCAATAAAAAAATTAAAAAGAGGGATGCAACACGAGGACTTCCAAGGAGGTCACCCATCCTAGTACTACTCTCGCCTAAGCACGCTTAACTTCGGAGTTCTGATGGGATCTTGTGCTTTAGTGCTGGTATGATCGCATCCGACAACTTCTTCACGACGTGATGCTTTAACCTCTGCCACCCTCCGGCTCCTTCTCACGCCTAAGCCTCCGTTCTTTTTGCTCTTTTCTTTTAGTTCCTTTCACGCCCGTCCCGGTTTACAGTCACCACGCCGCGATATTTACTGAAAAAGACGTGCATGACTCGCCGCAAATAAAAACATCACGCCATCCGAGCGTTTCACCGGATCGAGAAATCTGCACAAATTGACCGGTCACCGAAAATCGACTGTAATTTCATCATACGACCTCGGATCGAATTTCGGCGAGAACGGAAAAGTTCCGTATCGAAATATTACCTTGGCTAGCCGACAGCATTTGGCGGTTAGGCGGTTCTACGGTTTCGTCTAGATCCTTTTGCAAGAGGGACTTTTAGGCGATGCAATAAAAAAATTAAAAAGAGGGATGCAACACGAGGACTTCCCAGGAGGTCACCCATCCTAGTACTACTCTCACCTAAGCACGCTTAACTTCGGAGCTCTGATGGGATCTGGTGCTTTAGTGCTGGTATGATCGCATCCGACAACTTCTTCACGACGTGATGCTTTAACCTCTGCCACCCTCCGGATCCTTCTCACGCCTAAGCCTCCGTTCTTTTTGCTCTTTTCTTTTAGTTCCTTTCACGCCCGTCCCGGTTTACAGTCACCACGCCGCGATATTTACTGAAATAGACGTGCATGACTCGCCGCAAATAAAAACATCACGCCATCCGAGCATTTCACCGGATCGACAAATCTGCACAAATTGACCCCGTCACCGAAAATCGACTGTAATTTCATCATACGACCTCGGATCGAATTTCGGCGAGAACGGAAAAGTTCCGTATCAAAATTTTACCTTGGCTAGCCGACAGCCTTTGGCGGTTAGGCGGTTCTACGGTTTTGTCTAGATCCGTTTGCAAGAGGGACTTTTAGGCGATGCAATAAAAAAATTAAAAAGAGGGATGCAACACGAGGACTTCCAAGGAGGTCACCCATCCTAGTACTACTCTCGCCTAAGCACGCTTAACTTCGGAGTTCTGATGGGATCTTGTGCTGGTATGATCGCATCCGACAACTTCTTCACGACGTGATGCTTTAACCTCTGCCACCCTCCGGCTCCTTCTCACGCCTAAGCCTCCGTTCTTTTTGCTCTTTTCTTTTAGTTCCTTTCACGCCCGTCCCGGTTTACAGTCACCACGCCGCGATATTTACTGAAAAAGACGTGCATGACTCGCCGCAAATAAAAACATCACGCCATCCGAGCGTTTCACCGGATCGAGAAATCTGCACAAATTGACCGGTCACCGAAAATCGACTGTAATTTCATCATACGACCTCGGATCGAATTTCGGCGAGAACGGAAAAGTTCCGTATCGAAATTTTACCTTGGCTAGCCGACAGCCTTTGGCGGTTAGGCGGTTCTACGGTTTCGTCTAGATCCGTTTGCAAGAGGGACTTTTAGGCGATGCAATAAAAAAATTAAAAAGAGGGATGCAACACGAGGACTTCCCAGGAGGTCACCCATCCTAGTACTACTCTCACCTAAGCACGCTTAACTTCGGAGCTCTGATGGGATCTGGTGCTTTAGTGCTGGTATGATCGCATCCGACAACTTCTTCACGGCGTGATGCTTTAACCTCTGCCACCCTCCGGATCCTTCTCACGCCTAAGCCTCCGTTCTTTTTGCTCTTTTCTTTTAGTTCCTTTCACGTCCGTCCCGGTTTACAGTCACCACGCCGCGATATTTACTGAAATAGACGTGCATGACTCGCCGCAAATAAAAACATCACGCCATCCGAGCGTTTCACCGGATCGACAAATCTGCACAAATTGACCCCGTCACCGAAAATCGACTGTAATTTCATCATACGACCTCGGATCGAATTTTGGCGAGAACGGAAAAGTTCCGTATCAAAATTTTACCTTGGCTAGCCGACAGCCTTTGGCGGTTAGGCGGTTCTACGGTTTTGTCTAGATCCGTTTGCAAGAGGGACTTTTAGGCGATGCAATAAAAAAATTAAAAAGAGGGATGCAACACGAGGACTTCCAAGGAGGTCACCCATCCTAGTACTACTCTCGCCTAAGCACGCTTAACTTCGGAGTTCTGATGGGATCTTGTGCTGGTATGATCGCATCCGACAACTTCTTCACGACGTGATGCTTTAACCTCTGCCACCCTCCGCCTCCTTCTCACGCCTAAGCCTCCGTTCTTTTTGCTCTTTTCTTTTAGTTCCTTTCACGCCCGTCCCGGTTTACAGTCACCACGCCGCGATATTTACTGAAAAAGACGTGCATGACTCGCCGCAAATAAAAACATCACGCCATCCGAGCGTTTCACCGGATCGAGAAATCTGCACAAATTGACCGGTCACCGAAAATCGACTGTAATTTCATCATACGACCTCGGATCGAATTTCGGCGAGAACGGAAAAGTTCCGTATCGAAATTTTACCTTGGCTAGCCGACAGCCTTTGGCGGTTAGGCGGTTCTACGGTTTCGTCTAGATCCGTTTGCAAGAGGGACTTTTAGGCGATGCAATAAAAAAATTAAAAAGAGGGATGCAACACGAGGACTTCCCAGGAGGTCACCCATCCTAGTACTACTCTCACCTAAGCACGCTTAACTTCGGAGCTCTGATGGGATCTGGTGCTTTAGTGCTGGTATGATTGCATCCGACAACTTCTTCACGACGTGATGCTTTAACCTCTGCCACCCTCCGGATCCTTCTCACGCCTAAGCCTCCGTTCTCTTTGCTCTTTTCTTTTAGTTCCTTTCACGCCCGTCCCGGTTTACAGTCACCACGCCGCGATATTTACTGAAATAGACGTGCATGACTCGCCGCAAATAAAAACATCACGCCATCCGAGCGTTTCACCGGATCGACAAATCTGCACAAATTGACCCCGTCACCGAAAATCGACTGTAATTTCATCATACGACCTCGGATCGAATTTCGGCGAGAACGGAAAAGTTCCGTATCAAAATTTTACCTTGGCTAGCCGACAGCCTTTGGCGGTTAGGCGGTTCTACGGTTTTGTCTAGATCCGTTTGCAAGAGGGACTTTTAGGCGATGCAATAAAAAAATTAAAAAGAGGGATGCAACACGAGGACTTCCAAGGAGGTCACCCATCCTAGTACTACTCTCGCCTAAGCACGCTTAACTTCGGAGTTCTGATGGGATCTTGTGCTGGTATGATCGCATCCGACAACTTCTTCACGACGTGATGCTTTAACCTCTGCCACCCTCCGCCTCCTTCTCACGCCTAAGCCTCCGTTCTTTTTGCTCTTTTCTTTTAGTTCCTTTCACGCCCGTCCCGGTTTACAGTCACCACGCCGCGATATTTACTGAAAAAGACGTGCATGACTCGCCGCAAATAAAAACATCACGCCATCCGAGCGTTTCACCGGATCGAGAAATCTGCACAAATTGACCGGTCACCGAAAATCGACTGTAATTTCATCATACGACCTCGGATCGAATTTCGGCGAGAACGGAAAAGTTCCGTATCGAAATTTTACCTTGGCTAGCCGACAGCCTTTGGCGGTTAGGCGGTTCTACGGTTTCGTCTAGATCCGTTTGCAAGAGGGACTTTTAGGCGATGCAATAAAAAAATTAAAAAGAGGGATGCAACACGAGGACTTCCCAGGAGGTCACCCATCCTAGTACTACTCTCACCTAAGCACGCTTAACTTCGGAGCTCTGATGGGATCTGGTGCTTTAGTGCTGGTATGATTGCATCCGACAACTTCTTCACGACGTGATGCTTTAACCTCTGCCACCCTCCGGATCCTTCTCACGCCTAAGCCTCCGTTCTTTTTGCTCTTTTCTTTTAGTTCCTTTCACGCCCGTCCCGGTTTACAGTCACCACGCCGCGATATTTACTGAAATAGACGTGCATGACTCGCCGCAAATAAAAACATCACGCCATCCGAGCGTTTCACCGGATCGACAAATCTGCACAAATTGACCCCGTCACCGAAAATCGACTGTAATTTCATCATACGACCTCGGATCGAATTTCGGCGAGAACGGAAAAGTTCCGTATCAAAATTTTACCTTGGCTAGCCGACAGCCTTTGGCGGTTAGGCGGTTCTACGGTTTTGTCTAGATCCGTTTGCAAGAGGGACTTTTAGGCGATGCAATAAAAAAATTAAAAAGAGGGATGCAACACGAGGACTTCCAAGGAGGTCACCCATCCTAGTACTACTCTCGCCTAAGCACGCTTAACTTCGGAGTTCTGATGGGATCTTGTGCTGGTATGATCGCATCCGACAACTTCTTCACGACGTGATGCTTTAACCTCTGCCACCCTCCGCCTCCTTCTCACGCCTAAGCCTCCGTTCTTTTTGCTCTTTTCTTTTAGTTCCTTTCACGCCCGTCCCGGTTTACAGTCACCACGCCGCGATATTTACTGAAAAAGACGTGCATGGCTCGCCGCAAATAAAAACATCACGCCATCCGAGCGTTTCACCGGATCGAGAAATCTGCACAAATTGACCGGTCACCGAAAATCGACTGTAATTTCATCATACGACCTCGGATCGAATTTCGGCGAGAACGGAAAAGTTCCGTATCGAAATTTTACCTTGGCTAGCCGACAGCCTTTGGCGGTTAGGCGGTTCTACGGTTTCGTCTAGATCCGTTTGCAAGAGGGACTTTTAGGCGATGCAATAAAAAAATTAAAAAGAGGGATGCAACACGAGGACTTCCCAGGAGGTCACCCATCCTAGTACTACTCTCACCTAAGCACGCTTAACTTCGGAGCTCTGATGGGATCTGGTGCTTTAGTGCTGGTATGATCGCATCCGACAACTTCTTCACGACGTGATGCTTTAACCTCTGCCACCCTCCGGATCCTTCTCACGCCTAAGCCTCCGTTCTTTTTGCTCTTTTCTTTTAGTTCCTTTCACGCCCGTCCCGGTTTACAGTCACCACGCCGCGATATTTACTGAAATAGACGTGCATGACTCGCCGCAAATAAAAACATCACGCCATCCGAGCGTTTCACCGGATCGACAAATCTGCACAAATTGACCCCGTCACCGAAAATCGACTGTAATTTCATCATACGACCTCGGATCGAATTTCGGCGAGAACGGAAAAGTTCCGTATCAAAATTTTACCTTGGCTAGCCGACAGCCTTTGGCGGTTAGGCGGTTCTACGGTTTTGTCTAGATCCGTTTGCAAGAGGGACTTTTAGGCGATGCAATAAAAAAATTAAAAAGAGGGATGCAACACGAGGACTTCCAAGGAGGTCAC
The DNA here is from genome assembly GCA_026929855.1 of Poa annua. NCBI lineage: Eukaryota > Viridiplantae > Streptophyta > Magnoliopsida > Poales > Poaceae > Poa > Poa annua. Next base: position 24,692,922 of record CM049428.1, on the reverse strand, counting down.
CCATCCTAGTACTACTCTCGCCTAAGCACGCTTAACTTCGGAGTTCTGATGGGATCTTGTGCTGGTATGATCGCATCCGACAACTTCTTCACGACGTGATGCTTTAACCTCTGCCACCCTCCGGCTCCTTCTCACGCCTAAGCCTCCGTTCTTTTTGCTCTTTTCTTTTAGTTCCTTTCACGCCCGTCCCGGTTTACAGTCACCACGCCGCGATATTTACTGAAAAAGACGTGCATGGCTCGCCGCAAATAAAAACATCACGCCATCCGAGCGTTTCACCGGATCGAGAAATCTGCACAAATTGACCGGTCACCGAAAATCGACTGTAATTTCATCATACGACCTCGGATCGAATTTCGGCGAGAACGGAAAAGTTCCGTATCGAAATTTTACCTTGGCTAGCCGACAGCCTTTGGCGGTTAGGCGGTTCTACGGTTTCGTCTAGATCCGTTTGCAAGAGGGACTTTTAGGCGATGCAATAAAAAAATTAAAAAGAGGGATGCAACACGAGGACTTCCCAGGAGGTCACCCATCCTAGTACTACTCTCACCTAAGCACGCTTAACTTCGGAGCTCTGATGGGATCTGGTGCTTTAGTGCTGGTATGATCGCATCCGACAACTTCTTCACGACGTGATGCTTTAACCTCTGCCACCCTCCGGATCCTTCTCACGCCTAAGCCTCCGTTCTTTTTGCTCTTTTCTTTTAGTTCCTTTCACGCCCGTCCCGGTTTACAGTCACCACGCCGCGATATTTACTGAAATAGACGTGCATGACTCGCCGCAAATAAAAACATCACGCCATCCGAGCGTTTCACCGGATCGACAAATCTGCACAAATTGACCCCGTCACCGAAAATCGACTGTAATTTCATCATACGACCTCGGATCGAATTTCGGCGAGAACGGAAAAGTTCCGTATCAAAATTTTACCTTGGCTAGCCGACAGCCTTTGGCGGTTAGGCGGTTCTACGGTTTTGTCTAGATCCGTTTGCAAGAGGGACTTTTAGGCGATGCAATAAAAAAATTAAAAAGAGGGATGCAACACGAGGACTTCCAAGGAGGTCACCCATCCTAGTACTACTCTCGCCTAAGCACGCTTAACTTCGGAGTTCTGATGGGATCTTGTGCTGGTATGATCGCATCCGACAACTTCTTCACGACGTGATGCTTTAACCTCTGCCACCCTCCGCCTCCTTCTCACGCCTAAGCCTCCGTTCTTTTTGCTCTTTTCTTTTAGTTCCTTTCACGCCCGTCCCGGTTTACAGTCACCACGCCGCGATATTTACTGAAAAAGACGTGCATGGCTCGCCGCAAATAAAAACATCACGCCATCCGAGCGTTTCACCGGATCGAGAAATCTGCACAAATTGACCGGTCACCGAAAATCGACTGTAATTTCATCATACGACCTCGGATCGAATTTCGGCGAGAACGGAAAAGTTCCGTATCGAAATTTTACCTTGGCTAGCCGACAGCCTTTGGCGGTTAGGCGGTTCTACGGTTTCGTCTAGATCCGTTTGCAAGAGGGACTTTTAGGCGATGCAATAAAAAAATTAAAAAGAGGGATGCAACACGAGGACTTCCCAGGAGGTCACCCATCCTAGTACTACTCTCACCTAAGCACGCTTAACTTCGGAGCTCTGATGGGATCTGGTGCTTTAGTGCTGGTATGATCGCATCCGACAACTTCTTCACGACGTGATGCTTTAACCTCTGCCACCCTCCGGATCCTTCTCACGCCTAAGCCTCCGTTCTTTTTGCTCTTTTCTTTTAGTTCCTTTCACGCCCGTCCCGGTTTACAGTCACCACGCCGCGATATTTACTGAAATAGACGTGCATGACTCGCCGCAAATAAAAACATCACGCCATCCGAGCGTTTCACCGGATCGACAAATCTGCACAAATTGACCCCGTCACCGAAAATCGACTGTAATTTCATCATACGACCTCGGATCGAATTTCGGCGAGAACGGAAAAGTTCCGTATCAAAATTTTACCTTGGCTAGCCGACAGCCTTTGGCGGTTAGGCGGTTCTACGGTTTTGTCTAGATCCGTTTGCAAGAGGGACTTTTAGGCGATGCAATAAAAAAATTAAAAAGAGGGATGCAACACGAGGACTTCCAAGGAGGTCACCCATCCTAGTACTACTCTCGCCTAAGCACGCTTAACTTCGGAGTTCTGATGGGATCTTGTGCTGGTATGATCGCATCCGACAACTTCTTCACGACGTGATGCTTTAACCTCTGCCACCCTCCGGCTCCTTCTCACGCCTAAGCCTCCGTTCTTTTTGCTCTTTTCTTTTAGTTCCTTTCACGCCCGTCCCGGTTTACAGTCACCACGCCGCGATATTTACTGAAAAAGACGTGCATGGCTCGCCGCAAATAAAAACATCACGCCATCCGAGCGTTTCACCGGATCGAGAAATCTGCACAAATTGACCGGTCACCGAAAATCGACTGTAATTTCATCATACGACCTCGGATCGAATTTCGGCGAGAACGGAAAAGTTCCGTATCGAAATTTTACCTTGGCTAGCCGACAGCCTTTGGCGGTTAGGCGGTTCTACGGTTTCGTCTAGATCCGTTTGCAAGAGGGACTTTTAGGCGATGCAATAAAAAAATTAAAAAGAGGGATGCAACACGAGGACTTCCCAGGAGGTCACCCATCCTAGTACTACTCTCGCCTAAGCACGCTTAACTTCGGAGCTCTGATGGGATCTGGTGCTTTAGTGCTGGTATGATCGCATCCGACAACTTCTTCACGACGTGATGCTTTAACCTCTGCCACCCTCCGGCTCCTTCTCACGCCTAAGCCTCCGTTCTTTTTGCTCTTTTCTTTTAGTTCCTTTCACGCCCGTCCCGGTTTACAGTCACCACGCCGCGATATTTACTGAAAAAGACGTGCATGACTCGCCGCAAATAAAAACATCACGCCATCCGAGCGTTTCACCGGATCGAGAAATCTGCACAAATTGACCGGTCACCGAAAATCGACTGTAATTTCATCATACGACCTCGGATCGAATTTCGGCGAGAACGGAAAAGTTCCGTATCGAAATTTTACCTTGGCTAGCCGACAGCATTTGGCGGTTAGGCGGTTCTACGGTTTCGTCTAGATCCATTTGCAAGAGGGACTTTTAGGCGATGCAATAAAAAAATTAAAAAGAGGGATGCAACACGAGGACTTCCCAGGAGGTCACCCATCCTAGTACTACTCTCACCTAAGCACGCTTAACTTCGGAGCTCTGATGGGATCTGGTGCTTTAGTGCTGGTATGATCGCATCCGACAACTTCTTCACGGCGTGATGCTTTAACCTCTGCCACCCTCCGGATCCTTCTCACGCCTAAGCCTCCGTTCTTTTTGCTCTTTTCTTTTAGTTCCTTTCACGCCCGTCCCGGTTTACAGTCACCACGCCGCGATATTTACTGAAATAGACGTGCATGACTCGCCGCAAATAAAAACATCACGCCATCCGAGCGTTTCACCGGATCGACAAATCTGCACAAATTGACCCCGTCACCGAAAATCGACTGTAATTTCATCATACGACCTCGGATCGAATTTCGGCGAGAACGGAAAAGTTCCGTATCAAAATTTTACCTTGGCTAGCCGACAGCCTTTGGCGGTTAGGCGGTTCTACGGTTTTGTCTAGATCCGTTTGCAAGAGGGACTTTTAGGCGATGCAATAAAAAAATTAAAAAGAGGGATGCAACACGAGGACTTCCAAGGAGGTCACCCATCCTAGTACTACTCTCGCCTAAGCACGCTTAACTTCGGAGTTCTGATGGGATCTTGTGCTGGTATGATCGCATCCGACAACTTCTTCACGACGTGATGCTTTAACCTCTGCCACCCTCCGGCTCCTTCTCACGCCTAAGCCTCCGTTCTTTTTGCTCTTTTCTTTTAGTTCCTTTCACGCCCGTCCCGGTTTACAGTCACCACGCCACGATATTTACTGAAAAAGACGTGCATGACTCGCCGCAAATAAAAACATCACGCCATCCGAGCGTTTCAACGGATCGAGAAATCTGCACAAATTGACCGGTCACCGAAAATCGACTGTAATTTCATCATACGACCTCGGATCGAATTTCGGCGAGAACGGAAAAGTACCGTATCGAAATTTTACCTTGGCTAGCCGACAGCCTTTGGCGGTTCTACGGTTTCGTCTAGATCCGTTTGCAAGAGGGACTTTTAGGCGATGCAATAAAAACATTAAAAAGAGGGATGCAACACGAGGACTTCCCAGGAGGTCACCCATCCTAGTACTACTCTCACCTAAGCACGCTTAACTTCGGAGCTCTGATGGGATCTGGTGCTTTAGTGCTGGTATGATCGCATCCGACAACTTCTTCACGACGTGATGCTTTAACCTCTGCCACCCTCCGGATCCTTCTCACGCCTAAGCCTCCGTTCTTTTTGCTCTTTTCTTTTAGTTCCTTTCACGCCCGTCCCGGTTTACAGTCACCACGCCGCGATATTTACTGAAATAGACGTGCATGACTCGCCGCAAATAAAAACATCACGCCATCCGAGCGTTTCACCGGATCGACAAATCTGCACAAATTGACCCCGTCACCGAAAATCGACTGTAATTTCATCATACGACCTCGGATCGAATTTCGGCGAGAACGGAAAAGTTCCGTATCAAAATTTTACCTTGGCTAGCCGACAGCCTTTGGCGGTTAGGCGGTTCTACGATTTTGTCTAGATCCGTTTGCAAGAGGGACTTTTAGGCGATGCAATAAAAAAATTAAAAAGAGGGATGCAACACGAGGACTTCCAAGGAGGTCACCCATCCTAGTACTACTCTCGCCTAAGCACGCTTAACTTCGGAGTTCTGATGGGATTTAGTGCTGGTATGATCGCATCCGACAACTTCTTCACGACGTGATGCTTTAACCTCTGCCACCCTCCGGCTCCTTCTCACGCCTAAGCCTCCGTTCTTTTTGCTCTTTTCTTTTAGTTCCTTTCACGCCCGTCCCGGTTTACAGTCACCACGCCGCGATATTTACTGAAAAAGACGTGCATGACTCGCCGCAAATAAAAACATCACGCCATCCGAGCGTTTCACCGGATCGAGAAATCTGCACAAATTGACCGGTCACCGAAAATCGACTGTAATTTCATCATACGACCTCGGATCGAATTTCGGCGAGAACGGAAAAGTTCCGTATCGAAATTTTACCTTGGCTAGCCGACAGCCTTTGGCGGTTAGGCGGTTCTACGGTTTTGTCTAGATCCGTTTGCAAGAGGGACTTTTAGGCGATGCAATAAAAAAATTAAAAAGAGGGATGCAACACGAGGACTTCCAAGGAGGTCACCCATCCTAGTACTACTCTCGCCTAAGCACGCTTAACTTCGGAGTTCTGATGGGATCTTGTGCTTTAGTGCTGGTATGATCGCATCCGACAACTTCTTCACGACGTGATGCTTTAACCTCTGCCACCCTCCGGCTCCTTCTCACGCCTAAGCCTCCGTTCTTTTTGCTCTTTTCTTTTAGTTCCTTTCACGCCCGTCCCGGTTTACAGTCACCACGCCGCGATATTTACTGAAAAAGACGTGCATGACTCGCCGCAAATAAAAACATCACGCCATCCGAGCGTTTCACCGGATCGAGAAATCTGCACAAATTGACCGGTCACCGAAAATCGACTGTAATTTCATCATACGACCTCGGATCGAATTTCGGCGAGAACGGAAAAGTTCCGTATCGAAATTTTACCTTGGCTAGCCGACAGCATTTGGCGGTTAGGCGGTTCTACGGTTTCGTCTAGATCCGTTTGCAAGAGGGACTTTTAGGCGATGCAATAAAAAAATTAAAAAGAGGGATGCAACACGAGGACTTCCCAGGAGGTCACCCATCCTAGTACTACTCTCACCTAAGCACGCTTAACTTCGGAGCTCTGATGGGATCTGGTGCTTTAGTGCTGGTATGATCGCATCCGACAACTTCTTCACGGCGTGATGCTTTAACCTCTGCCACCCTCCGGATCCTTCTCACGCCTAAGCCTCCGTTCTTTTTGCTCTTTTCTTTTAGTTCCTTTCACGCCCGTCCCGGTTTACAGTCACCACGCCGCGATATTTACTGAAATAGACGTGCATGACTCGCCGCAAATAAAAACATCACGCCATCCGAGCGTTTCACCGGATCGACAAATCTGCACAAATTGACCGGTCACCGAAAATCGACTGTAATTTCATCATACGACCTCGGATCGAATTTCGGCGAGAACGGAAAAGTTCCGTATCGAAATTTTACCTTGGCTAGCCGACAGCCTTTGGCGGTTAGGCGGTTCTACGGTTTTGTCTAGATCCGTTTGCAAGAGGGACTTTTAGGCGATGCAATAAAAAATTAAAAAGAGGGATGCAACACGAGGACTTCCAAGGAGGTCACCCATCCTAGTACTACTCTCGCCTAAGCACGCTTAACTTCGGAGTACTGATGGGATTTAGTGCTGGTATGATCGCATCCGACAACTTCTTCACGACGTGATGCTTTAACCTCTGCCACCCTCCGGCTCCTTCTCACGCCTAAGCCTCCGTTCTTTTTGCTCTTTTCTTTTAGTTCCTTTCACGCCCGTCCCGGTTTACAGTCACCACGCCGCGATATTTACTGAAAAAGACGTGCATGACTCGCCGCAAATAAAAACATCACGCCATCCGAGCGTTTCACCGGATCGAGAAATCTGCACAAATTGACCGGTCACCGAAAATCGACTGTAATTTCATCATACGACCTCGGATCGAATTTCGGCGAGAACGGAAAAGTTCCGTATCGAAATTTTACCTTGGCTAGCCGACAGCATTTGGCGGTTAGGCGGTTCTACGGTTTCGTCTAGATCCGTTTGCAAGAGGGACTTTTAGGCGATGCAATAAAAAAATTAAAAAGAGGGATGCAACACGAGGACTTCCCAGGAGGTCACCCATCCTAGTACTACTCTCACCTAAGCACGCTTAACTTCGGAGCTCTGATGGGATCTGGTGCTTTAGTGCTGGTATGATCGCATCCGACAACTTCTTCACGGCGTGATGCTTTAACCTCTGCCACCCTCCGGATCCTTCTCACGCCTAAGCCTCCGTTCTTTTTGCTCTTTTCTTTTAGTTCCTTTCACGCCCGTCCCGGTTTACAGTCACCACGCCGCGATATTTACTGAAATAGACGTGCATGACTCGCCGCAAATAAAAACATCACGCCATCCGAGCGTTTCACCGGATCGACAAATCTGGACAAATTGACCCCGTCACCGAAAATCGACTGTAATTTCATCATACGACCTCGGATCGAATTTCGGCGAGAACGGAAAAGTTCCGTATCAAAATTTTACCTTGGCTAGCCGACAGCCTTTGGCGGTTAGGCGGTTCTACGGTTTTGTCTAGATCCGTTTGCAAGAGGGACTTTTAGGCGATGCAATAAAAAAATTAAAAAGAGGGATGCAACACGAGGACTTCCAAGGAGGTCACCCATCCTAGTACTACTCTCGCCTAAGCACGCTTAACTTCGGAGTTCTGATGGGATCTTGTGCTGGTATGATCGCATCCGACAACTTCTTCACGACGTGATGCTTTAACCTCTGCCACCCTCCGGCTCCTTCTCACGCCTAAGCCTCCGTTCTTTTTGCTCTTTTCTTTTAGTTCCTTTCACGCCCGTCCCGGTTTACAGTCACCACGCCACGATATTTACTGAAAAAGACGTGCATGACTCGCCGCAAATAAAAACATCACGCCATCCGAGCGTTTCAACGGATCGAGAAATCTGCACAAATTGACCGGTCACCGAAAATCGACTGTAATTTCATCATACGACCTCGGATCGAATTTCGGCGAGAACGGAAAAGTACCGTATCGAAATTTTACCTTGGCTAGCCGACAGCCTTTGGCGGTTCTACGGTTTCGTCTAGATCCGTTTGCAAGAGGGACTTTTAGGCGATGCAATAAAAAAATTAAAAAGAGGGATGCAACACGAGGACTTCCCAGGAGGTCACCCATCCTAGTACTACTCTCACCTAAGCACGCTTAACTTCGGAGCTCTGATGGGATCTGGTGCTTTAGTGCTGGTATGATCGCATCCGACAACTTCTTCACGGCGTGAAGCTTTAACCTCTGCCACCCTCCGGATCCTTCTCACGCCTAAGCCTCCGTTCTTTTTGCTCTTTTCTTTTAGTTCCTTTCACGTCCGTCCCGGTTTACAGTCACCACGCCGCGATATTTACTGAAATAGACGTGCATGACTCGCCGCAAATAAAAACATCACGCCATCCGAGCGTTTCACCGGATCGACAAATCTGCACAAATTGACCCCGTCACCGAAAATCGACTGTAATTTCATCATACGACCTCGGATCGAATTTCGGCGAGAACGGAAAAGTTCCGTATCAAAATTTTACCTTGGCTAGCCGACAGCCTTTGGCGGTTAGGCGGTTCTACGGTTTTGTCTAGATCCGTTTGCAAGAGGGACTTTTAGGCGATGCAATAAAAAAATTAAAAAGAGGGATGCAACACGAGGACTTCCAAGGAGGTCACCCATCCTAGTACTACTCTCGCCTAAGCACGCTTAACTTCGGAGTTCTGATGGGATCTTGTGCTGGTATGATCGCATCCGACAACTTCTTCACGACGTGATGCTTTAACCTCTCCCACCCTCCGGCTCCTTCTCACGCCTAAGCCTCCGTTCTTTTTGCTCTTTTCTTTTAGTTCCTTTCACGCCCGTCCCGGTTTACAGTCACCACGCCACGATATTTACTGAAAAAGACGTGCATGACTCGCCGCAAATAAAAACATCACGCCATCCGAGCGTTTCAACGGATCGAGAAATCTGCACAAATTGACCGGTCACCGAAAATCGACTGTAATTTCATCATACGACCTCGGATCGAATTTCGGCGAGAACGGAAAAGTACCGTATCGAAATTTTACCTTGGCTAGCCGACAGCCTTTGGCGGTTCTACGGTTTCGTCTAGATCCGTTTGCAAGAGGGACTTTTAGGCGATGCAATAAAAAAATTAAAAAGAGGGATGCAACACGAGGACTTCCCAGGAGGTCACCCATCCTAGTACTACTCTCACCTAAGCACGCTTAACTTCGGAGCTCTGATGGGATCTGGTGCTTTAGTGCTGGTATGATCGCATCCGACAACTTCTTCACGGCGTGAAGCTTTAACCTCTGCCACCCTCCGGATCCTTCTCACGCCTAAGCCTCCGTTCTTTTTGCTCTTTTCTTTTAGTTCCTTTCACGTCCGTCCCGGTTTACAGTCACCACGCCGCGATATTTACTGAAATAGACGTGCATGACTCGCCGCAAATAAAAACATCACGCCATCCGAGCGTTTCACCGGATCGACAAATCTGCACAAATTGACCCCGTCACCGAAAATCGACTGTAATTTCATCATACGACCTCGGATCGAATTTCGGCGAGAACGGAAAAGTTCCGTATCAAAATTTTACCTTGGCTAGCCGACAGCCTTTGGCGGTTAGGCGGTTCTACGGTTTTGTCTAGATCCGTTTGCAAGAGGGACTTTTAGGCGATGCAATAAAAAAATTAAAAAGAGGGATGCAACACGAGGACTTCCAAGGAGGTCACCCATCCTAGTACTACTCTCGCCTAAGCACGCTTAACTTCGGAGTTCTGATGGGATCTTGTGCTTTAGTGCTGGTATGATCGCATCCGACAACTTCTTCACGACGTGATGCTTTAACGTCTGCCACCCTCCGGCTCCTTCTCACGCCTAAGCCTTCGTTCTTTTTGCTCTTTTCTTTTAGTTCCTTTCACGCCCGTCCCGGTTTACAGTCACCACGCCGCGATATTTACTGAAAAAGACGTGCATGAATCGCCGCAAATAAAAACATCACGCCATCCGAGCGTTTCACCGGATCGAGAAATCTGCACAAATTGACCGGTCACCGAAAATCGACTGTAATTTCATCATACGACCTCGGATCGAATTTCGGCGAGAACGGAAAAGTTCCGTATCGAAATTTTACCTTGGCTAGCCAACAGCCTTTGGCGGTTCTACGGTTTCGTCTAGATCCGTTTGCAAGAGGGACTTTTAGGCGATGCAATAAAAAAATTAAAAAGAGGGATGCAACACGAGGACTTCCCAGGAGGTCACCCATCCTAGTACTACTCTCACCTAAGCACGCTTAACTTCGGAGCTCTGATGGGATCTGGTGCTTTAGTGCTGGTATGATCGCATCCGACAACTTCTTCACGGCGTGATGCTTTAACCTCTGCCACCCTCCGGATCCTTCTCACGCCTAAGCCTCCGTTCTTTTTGCTCTTTTCTTTTAGTTCCTTTCACGTCCGTCCCGGTTTACAGTCACCACGCCGCGATATTTACTGAAATAGACGTGCATGACTCGCCGCAAATAAAAACATCACGCCATCCGAGCGTTTCACCGGATCGACAAATCTGCACAAATTGACCCCGTCACCGAAAATCGACTGTAATTTCATCATACGACCTCGGATCGAATTTCGGCGAGAACGGAAAAGTTCCGTATCAAAATTTTACCTTGGCTAGCCGACAGCCTTTGGCGGTTAGGCGGTTCTACGGTTTTGTCTAGATCCGTTTGCAAGAGGGACTTTTAGGCGATGCAATAAAAAAATTAAAAAGAGGGATGCAACACGAGGACTTCCAAGGAGGTCACCCATCCTAGTACTACTCTCGCCTAAGCACGCTTAACTTCGGAGTTCTGATGGGATCTTGTGCTTTAGTGCTGGTATGATCGCATCCGACAACTTCTTCACGACGTGATGCTTTAACCTCTGCCACCCTCCGGCTCCTTCTCACGCCTAAGCCTTCGTTCTTTTTGCTCTTTTCTTTTAGTTCCTTTCACGCCCGTCCCGGTTTACAGTCACCACGCCGCGATATTTACTGAAAAAGACGTGCATGAATCGCCGCAAATAAAAACATCACGCCATCCGAGCGTTTCACCGGATCGAGAAATCTGCACAAATTGACCGGTCACCGAAAATCGACTGTAATTTCATCATACGACCTCGGATCGAATTTCGGCGAGAACGGAAAAGTTCCGTATCGAAATTTTACCTTGGCTAGCCAACAGCCTTTGGCGGTTAGGCGGTTCTACGGTTTTGTCTAGATCCGTTTGCAAGAGGGACTTTTAGGCGATGCAATAAAAAAATTAAAAAGAGGGATGCAACACGAGGACTTCCAAGGAGGTCACCCATCCTAGTACTACTCTCGCCTAAGCACGCTTAACTTCGGAGTTCTGATGGGATCTTGTGCTGGTATGATCGCATCCGACAACTTCTTCACGACGTGATGCTTTAACCTCTGCCACCCTCCGGCTCCTTCTCACGCCTAAGCCTCCGTTCTTTTTGCTCTTTTCTTTTAGTTCCTTTCACGCCCGTCCCGGTTTACAGTCACCACGCCGCGATATTTACTGAAAAAGACGTGCATGACTCGCCGCAAATAAAAACATCACGCCATCCGAGCGTTTCACCGGATCGAGAAATCTGCACAAATTGACCGGTCACCGAAAATCGACTGTAATTTCATCATACGACCTCGGATCGAATTTCGGCGAGAACGGAAAAGTTCCGTATCGAAATTTTACCTTGGCTAGCCGACAGCCTTTGGCGGTTAGGCGGTTCTACGGTTTCGTCTAGATCCGTTTGCAAGAGGGACTTTTAGGCGATGCAATAAAAAAATTAAAAAGAGGGATGCAACACGAGGACTTCCCAGGAGGTCACCCATCCTAGTACTACTCTCACCTAAGCACGCTTAACTTCGGAGCTCTGATGGGATCTGGTGCTTTAGTGCTGGTATGATCGCATCCGACAACTTCTTCACGGCGTGATGCTTTAACCTCTGCCACCCTCCGGATCCTTCTCACGCCTAAGCCTCCGTTCTTTTTGCTCTTTTCTTTTAGTTCCTTTCACGTCCGTCCCGGTTTACAGTCACCACGCCGCGATATTTACTGAAATAGACGTGCATGACTCGCCGCAAATAAAAACATCACGCCATCCGAGCGTTTCACCGGATCGACAAATCTGCACAAATTGACCCCGTCACCGAAAATCGACTGTAATTTCATCATACGACCTCGGATCGAATTTCGGCGAGAACGGAAAAGTTCCGTATCAAAATTTTACCTTGGCTAGCCGACAGCCTTTGGCGGTTAGGCGGTTCTACGGTTTTGTCTAGATCCGTTTGCAAGAGGGACTTTTAGGCGATGCAATAAAAAAATTAAAAAGAGGGATGCAACACGAGGACTTCCAAGGAGGTCACCCATCCTAGTACTACTCTCGCCTAAGCACGCTTAACTTCGGAGTTCTGATGGGATCTTGTGCTGGTATGATCGCATCCGACAACTTCTTCACGACGTGATGCTTTAACCTCTGCCACCCTCCGGCTCCTTCTCACGCCTAAGCCTCCGTTCTTTTTGCTCTTTTCTTTTAGTTCCTTTCACGCCCGTCCCGGTTTACAGTCACCACGCCGCGATATTTACTGAAAAAGACGTGCATGACTCGCCGCAAATAAAAACATCACGCCATCCGAGCGTTTCACCGGATCGAGAAATCTGCACAAATTGACCGGTCACCGAAAATCGACTGTAATTTCATCATACGACCTCGGATCGAATTTCGGCGAGAACGGAAAAGTTCCGTATCGAAATTTTACCTTGGCTAGCCGACAGCCTTTGGCGGTTAGGCGGTTCTACGGTTTCGTCTAGATCCGTTTGCAAGAGGGACTTTTAGGCGATGCAATAAAAAAATTAAAAAGAGGGATGCAACACGAGGACTTCCCAGGAGGTCACCCATCCTAGTACTACTCTCACCTAAGCACGCTTAACTTCGGAGCTCTGATGGGATCTGGTGCTTTAGTGCTGGTATGATCGCATCCGACAACTTCTTCACGGCGTGATGCTTTAACCTCTGCCACCCTCCGGATCCTTCTCACGCCTAAGCCTCCGTTCTTTTTGCTCTTTTCTTTTAGTTCCTTTCACGTCCGTCCCGGTTTACAGTCACCACGCCGCGATATTTACTGAAATAGACGTGCATGACTCGCCGCAAATAAAAACATCACGCCATCCGAGCGTTTCACCGGATCGACAAATCTGCACAAATTGACCCCGTCACCGAAAATCGACTGTAATTTCATCATACGACCTCGGATCGAATTTCGGCGAGAACGGAAAAGTTCCGTATCAAAATTTTACCTTGGCTAGCCGACAGCCTTTGGCGGTTAGGCGGTTCTACGGTTTTGTCTAGATCCGTTTGCAAGAGGGACTTTTAGGCGATGCAATAAAAAAATTAAAAAGAGGGATGCAACACGAGGACTTCCAAGGAGGTCACCCATCCTAGTACTACTCTCGCCTAAGCACGCTTAACTTCGGAGTTCTGATGGGATCTTGTGCTGGTATGATCGCATCCGACAACTTCTTCACGACGTGATGCTTTAACCTCTGCCACCCTCCGGCTCCTTCTCACGCCTAAGCCTCCGTTCTTTTTGCTCTTTTCTTTTAGTTCCTTTCACGCCCGTCCCGGTTTACAGTCACCACGCCGCGATATTTACTGAAAAAGACGTGCATGACTCGCCGCAAATAAAAACATCACGCCATCCGAGCGTTTCACCGGATCGAGAAATCTGCACAAATTGACCGGTCACCGAAAATCGACTGTAATTTCATCATACGACCTCGGATCGAATTTCGGCGAGAACGGAAAAGTTCCGTATCGAAATTTTACCTTGGCTAGCCGACAGCCTTTGGCGGTTAGGCGGTTCTACGGTTTCGTCTAGATCCGTTTGCAAGAGGGACTTTTAGGCGATGCAATAAAAAAATTAAAAAGAGGGATGCAACACGAGGACTTCCCAGGAGGTCACCCATCCTAGTACTACTCTCACCTAAGCACGCTTAACTTCGGAGCTCTGATGGGATCTGGTGCTTTAGTGCTGGTATGATCGCATCCGACAACTTCTTCACGGCGTGATGCTTTAACCTCTGCCACCCTCCGGATCCTTCTCACGCCTAAGCCTCCGTTCTTTTTGCTCTTTTCTTTTAGTTCCTTTCACGTCCGTCCCGGTTTACAGTCACCACGCCGCGATATTTACTGAAATAGACGTGCATGACTCGCCGCAAATAAAAACATCACGCCATCCGAGCGTTTCACCGGATCGACAAATCTGCACAAATTGACCCCGTCACCGAAAATCGACTGTAATTTCATCATACGACCTCGGATCGAATTTCGGCGAGAACGGAAAAGTTCCGTATCAAAATTTTACCTTGGCTAGCCGACAGCCTTTGGCGGTTAGGCGGTTCTACGGTTTTGTCTAGATCCGTTTGCAAGAGGGACTTTTAGGCGATGCAATAAAAAAATTAAAAAGAGGGATGCAACACGAGGACTTCCAAGGAGGTCACCCATCCTAGTACTACTCTCGCCTAAGCCCGCTTAACTTCGGAGTTCTGATGGGATCTTGTGCTTTAGTGCTGGTATGATCGCATCCGACAACTTCTTCACGACGTGATGCTTTAACCTCTGCCACCCTCCGGCTCCTTCTCACGCCTAAGCCTTCGTTCTTTTTGCTCTTTTCTTTTAGTTCCTTTCACGCCCGTCCCGGTTTACAGTCACCACGCCGCGATATTTACTGAAAAAGACGTGCATGACTCGCCGCAAATAAAAACATCACGCCATCCGAGCGTTTCACCGGATCGAGAAATCTGCACAAATTGACCGGTCACCGAAAATCGACTGTAATTTCATCATACGACCTCGGATCGAATTTCGGCGAGAACGGAAAAGTTCCGTATCGAAATTTTACCTTGGCTAGCCGACAGCCTTTGGCGGTTAGGCGGTTCTACGGTTTCGTCTAGATCCGTTTGCAAGAGGGACTTTTAGGCGATGCAATAAAAAAATTAAAAAGAGGGATGCAACACGAGGACTTCCCAGGAGGTCACCCATCCTAGTACTACTCTCACCTAAGCACGCTTAACTTCGGAGCTCTGATGGGATCTGGTGCTTTAGTGCTGGTATGATCGCATCCGACAACTTCTTCACGGCGTGATGCTTTAACCTCTGCCACCCTCCGGATCCTTCTCACGCCTAAGCCTCCGTTCTTTTTGCTCTTTTCTTTTAGTTCCTTTCACGTCCGTCCCGGTTTACAGTCACCACGCCGCGATATTTACTGAAATAGACGTGCATGACTCGCCGCAAATAAAAACATCACGCCATCCGAGCGTTTCACCGGATCGACAAATCTGCACAAATTGACCCCGTCACCGAAAATCGACTGTAATTTCATCATACGACCTCGGATCGAATTTCGGCGAGAACGGAAAAGTTCCGTATCAAAATTTTACCTTGGCTAGCCGACAGCCTTTGGCGGTTAGGCGGTTCTACGGTTTTGTCTAGATCCGTTTGCAAGAGGGACTTTTAGGCGATGCAATAAAAAAATTAAAAAGAGGGATGCAACACGAGGACTTCCAAGGAGGTCACCCATCCTAGTACTACTCTCGCCTAAGCACGCTTAACTTCGGAGTTCTGATGGGATCTTGTGCTGGTATGATCGCATCCGACAACTTCTTCACGACGTGATGCTTTAACCTCTGCCACCCTCCGGCTCCTTCTCACGCCTAAGCCTCCGTTCTTTTTGCTCTTTTCTTTTAGTTCCTTTCACGCCCGTCCCGGTTTACAGTCACCACGCCGCGATATTTACTGAAAAAGACGTGCATGACTCGCCGCAAATAAAAACATCACGCCATCCGAGCGTTTCACCGGATCGAGAAATCTGCACAAATTGACCGGTCACCGAAAATCGACTGTAATTTCATCATACGACCTCGGATCGAATTTCGGCGAGAACGGAAAAGTTCCGTATCGAAATTTTACCTTGGCTAGCCGACAGCCTTTGGCGGTTAGGCGGTTCTACGGTTTCGTCTAGATCCGTTTGCAAGAGGGACTTTTAGGCGATGCAATAAAAAAATTAAAAAGAGGGATGCAACACGAGGACTTCCCAGGAGGTCACCCATCCTAGTACTACTCTCACCTAAGCACGCTTAACTTCGGAGCTCTGATGGGATCTGGTGCTTTAGTGCTGGTATGATCGCATCCGACAACTTCTTCACGGCGTGATGCTTTAACCTCTGCCACCCTCCGGATCCTTCTCACGCCTAAGCCTCCGTTCTTTTTGCTCTTTTCTTTTAGTTCCTTTCACGTCCGTCCCGGTTTACAGTCACCACGCCGCGATATTTACTGAAATAGACGTGCATGACTCGCCGCAAATAAAAACATCACGCCATCCGAGCGTTTCACCGGATCGACAAATCTGCACAAATTGACCCCGTCACCGAAAATCGACTGTAATTTCATCATACGACCTCGGATCGAATTTCGGCGAGAACGGAAAAGTTCCGTATCAAAATTTTACCTTGGCTAGCCGACAGCCTTTGGCGGTTAGGCGGTTCTACGGTTTTGTCTAGATCCGTTTGCAAGAGGGACTTTTAGGCGATGCAATAAAAAAATTAAAAAGAGGGATGCAACACGAGGACTTCCAAGGAGGTCACCCATCCTAGTACTACTCTCGCCTAAGCACGCTTAACTTCGGAGTTCTGATGGGATCTTGTGCTTTAGTGCTGGTATGATGGCATCCGACAACTTCTTCACGACGTGATGCTTTAACCTCTGCCACCCTCCGGCTCCTTCTCACGCCTAAGCCTTCGTTCTTTTTGCTCTTTTCTTTTAGTTCCTTTCACGCCCGTCCCGGTTTACAGTCACCACGCCGCGATATTTACTGAAAAAGACGTGCATGACTCGCCGCAAATAAAAACATCACGCCATCCGAGCGTTTCACCGGATCGAGAAATCTGCACAAATTGACCGGTCACCGAAAATCGACTGTAATTTCATCATACGACCTCGGATCGAATTTCGGCGAGAACGGAAAAGTTCCGTATCGAAATTTTACCTTGGCTAGCCGACAGCCTTTGGCGGTTAGGCGGTTCTACGGTTTCGTCTAGATCCGTTTGCAAGAGGGACTTTTAGGCGATGCAATAAAAAAATTAAAAAGAGGGATGCAACACGAGGACTTCCCAGGAGGTCACCCATCCTAGTACTACTCTCACCTAAGCACGCTTAACTTCGGAGCTCTGATGGGATCTGGTGCTTTAGTGCTGGTATGATCGCATCCGACAACTTCTTCACGGCGTGATGCTTTAACCTCTGCCACCCTCCGGATCCTTCTCACGCCTAAGCCTCCGTTCTTTTTGCTCTTTTCTTTTAGTTCCTTTCACGTCCGTCCCGGTTTACAGTCACCACGCCGCGATATTTACTGAAATAGACGTGCATGACTCGCCGCAAATAAAAACATCACGCCATCCGAGCGTTTCACCGGATCGACAAATCTGCACAAATTGACCCCGTCACCGAAAATCGACTGTAATTTCATCATACGACCTCGGATCGAATTTCGGCGAGAACGGAAAAGTTCCGTATCAAAATTTTACCTTGGCTAGCCGACAGCCTTTGGCGGTTAGGCGGTTCTACGGTTTTGTCTAGATCCGTTTGCAAGAGGGACTTTTAGGCGATGCAATAAAAAAATTAAAAAGAGGGATGCAACACGAGGACTTCCAAGGAGGTCACCCATCCTAGTACTACTCTCGCCTAAGCACGCTTAACTTCGGAGTTCTGATGGGATCTTGTGCTTTAGTGCTGGTATGATGGCATCCGACAACTTCTTCACGACGTGATGCTTTAACCTCTGCCACCCTCCGGCTCCTTCTCACGCCTAAGCCTTCGTTCTTTTTGCTCTTTTCTTTTAGTTCCTTTCACGCCCGTCCCGGTTTACAGTCACCACGCCGCGATATTTACTGAAAAAGACGTGCATGACTCGCCGCAAATAAAAACATCACGCCATCCGAGCGTTTCACCGGATCGAGAAATCTGCACAAATTGACCGGTCACCGAAAATCGACTGTAATTTCATCATACGACCTCGGATCGAATTTCGGCGAGAACGGAAAAGTTCCGTATCGAAATTTTACCTTAGCTAGCCGACAGCCTTTGGCGGTTAGGCGGTTCTACGGTTTCGTCTAGATCCGTTTGCAAGAGGGACTTTTAGGCGATGCAATAAAAAAATTAAAAAGAGGGATGCAACACGAGGACTTCCCAGGAGGTCACCCATCCTAGTACTACTCTCACCTAAGCACGCTTAACTTCGGAGCTCTGATGGGATCTGGTGCTTTAGTGCTGGTATGATCGCATCCGACAACTTCTTCACGGCGTGATGCTTTAACCTCTGCCACCCTCCGGATCCTTCTCACGCCTAAGCCTCCGTTCTTTTTGCTCTTTTCTTTTAGTTCCTTTCACGTCCGTCCCGGTTTACAGTCACCACGCCGCGATATTTACTGAAATAGACGTGCATGACTCGCCGCAAATAAAAACATCACGCCATCCGAGCGTTTCACCGGATCGACAAATCTGCACAAATTGACCCCGTCACCGAAAATCGACTGTAATTTCATCATACGACCTCGGATCGAATTTCGGCGAGAACGGAAAAGTTCCGTATCAAAATTTTACCTTGGCTAGCCGACAGCCTTTGGCGGTTAGGCGGTTCTACGGTTTTGTCTAGATCCGTTTGCAAGAGGGACTTTTAGGCGATGCAATAAAAAAATTAAAAAGAGGGATGCAACACGAGGACTTCCAAGGAGGTCACCCATCCTAGTACTACTCTCGCCTAAGCACGCTTAACTTCGGAGTTCTGATGGGATCTTGGGCTTTAGTGCTGGTATGATCGCATCCGACAACTTCTTCACGACGTGATGCTTTAACCTCTGCCACCCTCCGGCTCCTTCTCACGCCTAAGCCTTCGTTCTTTTTGCTCTTTTCTTTTAGTTCCTTTCACGCCCGTCCCGGTTTACAGTCACCACGCCGCGATATTTACTGAAAAAGACGTGCATGAATCGCCGCAAATAAAAACATCACGCCATCCGAGCGTTTCACCGGATCGAGAAATCTGCACAAATTGACCGGTCACCGAAAATCGACTGTAATTTCATCATACGACCTCGGATCGAATTTCGGCGAGAACGGAAAAGTTCCGTATCGAAATTTTACCTTGGCTAGCCAACAGCCTTTGGCGGTTCTACGGTTTCGTCTAGATCCGTTTGCAAGAGGGACTTTTAGGCGATGCAATAAAAAAATTAAAAAGAGGGATGCAACACGAGGACTTCCCAGGAGGTCACCCATCCTAGTACTACTCTCACCTAAGCACGCTTAACTTCGGAGCTCTGATGGGATCTGGTGCTTTAGTGCTGGTATGATCGCATCCGACAACTTCTTCACGGCGTGATGCTTTAACCTCTGCCACCCTCCGGATCCTTCTCACGCCTAAGCCTCCGTTCTTTTTGCTCTTTTCTTTTAGTTCCTTTCACGTCCGTCCCGGTTTACAGTCACCACGCCGCGATATTTACTGAAATAGACGTGCATGACTCGCCGCAAATAAAAACATCACGCCATCCGAGCGTTTCACCGGATCGACAAATCTGCACAAATTGACCCCGTCACCGAAAATCGACTGTAATTTCATCATACGACCTCGGATCGAATTTCGGCGAGAACGGAAAAGTTCCGTATCAAAATTTTACCTTGGCTAGCCGACAGCCTTTGGCGGTTAGGCGGTTCTACGGTTTTGTCTAGATCCGTTTGCAAGAGGGACTTTTAGGCGATGCAATAAAAAAATTAAAAAGAGGGATGCAACACGAGGACTTCCAAGGAGGTCACCCATCCTAGTACTACTCTCGCCTAAGCACGCTTAACTTCGGAGTTCTGATGGGATCTTGTGCTTTAGTGCTGGTATGATCGCATCCGACAACTTCTTCACGACGTGATGCTTTAACCTCTGCCACCCTCCGGCTCCTTCTCACGCCTAAGCCTTCGTTCTTTTTGCTCTTTTCTTTTAGTTCCTTTCACGCCCGTCCCGGTTTACAGTCACCACGCCGCGATATTTACTGAAAAAGACGTGCATGAATCGCCGCAAATAAAAACATCACGCCATCCGAGCGTTTCACCGGATCGAGAAATCTGCACAAATTGACCGGTCACCGAAAATCGACTGTAATTTCATCATACGACCTCGGATCGAATTTCGGCGAGAACGGAAAAGTTCCGTATCGAAATTTTACCTTGGCTAGCCAACAGCCTTTGGCGGTTAGGCGGTTCTACGGTTTTGTCTAGATCCGTTTGCAAGAGGGACTTTTAGGCGATGCAATAAAAAAATTAAAAAGAGGGATGCAACACGAGGACTTCCAAGGAGGTCACCCATCCTAGTACTACTCTCGCCTAAGCACGCTTAACTTCGGAGTTCTGATGGGATCTTGTGCTGGTATGATCGCATCCGACAACTTCTTCACGACGTGATGCTTTAACCTCTGCCACCCTCCGGCTCCTTCTCACGCCTAAGCCTCCGTTCTTTTTGCTCTTTTCTTTTAGTTCCTTTCACGCCCGTCCCGGTTTACAGTCACCACGCCGCGATATTTACTGAAAAAGACGTGCATGACTCGCCGCAAATAAAAACATCACGCCATCCGAGCGTTTCACCGGATCGAGAAATCTGCACAAATTGACCGGTCACCGAAAATCGACTGTAATTTCATCATACGACCTCGGATCGAATTTCGGCGAGAACGGAAAAGTTCCGTATCGAAATTTTACCTTGGCTAGCCGACAGCCTTTGGCGGTTAGGCGGTTCTACGGTTTCGTCTAGATCCGTTTGCAAGAGGGACTTTTAGGCGATGCAATAAAAAAATTAAAAAGAGGGATGCAACACGAGGACTTCCCAGGAGGTCACCCATCCTAGTACTACTCTCACCTAAGCACGCTTAACTTCGGAGCTCTGATGGGATCTGGTGCTTTAGTGCTGGTATGATCGCATCCGACAACTTCTTCACGGCGTGATGCTTTAACCTCTGCCACCCTCCGGATCCTTCTCACGCCTAAGCCTCCGTTCTTTTTGCTCTTTTCTTTTAGTTCCTTTCACGTCCGTCCCGGTTTACAGTCACCACGCCGCGATATTTACTGAAATAGACGTGCATGACTCGCCGCAAATAAAAACATCACGCCATCCGAGCGTTTCACCGGATCGACAAATCTGCACAAATTGACCCCGTCACCGAAAATCGACTGTAATTTCATCATACGACCTCGGATCGAATTTCGGCGAGAACGGAAAAGTTCCGTATCAAAATTTTACCTTGGCTAGCCGACAGCCTTTGGCGGTTAGGCGGTTCTACGGTTTTGTCTAGATCCGTTTGCAAGAGGGACTTTTAGGCGATGCAATAAAAAAATTAAAAAGAGGGATGCAACACGAGGACTTCCAAGGAGGTCACCCATCCTAGTACTACTCTCGCCTAAGCACGCTTAACTTCGGAGTTCTGATGGGATCTTGTGCTTTAGTGCTGGTATGATCGCATCCGACAACTTCTTCACGACGTGATGCTTTAACCTCTGCCACCCTCCGGCTCCTTCTCACGCCTAAGCCTTCGTTCTTTTTGCTCTTTTCTTTTAGTTCCTTTCACGCCCGTCCCGGTTTACAGTCACCACGCCGCGATATTTACTGAAAAAGACGTGCATGAATCGCCGCAAATAAAAACATCACGCCATCCGAGCGTTTCACCGGATCGAGAAATCTGCACAAATTGACCGGTCACCGAAAATCGACTGTAATTTCATCATACGACCTCGGATCGAATTTCGGCGAGAACGGAAAAGTTCCGTATCGAAATTTTACCTTGGCTAGCCGACAGCCTTTGGCGGTTAGGCGGTTCTACGGTTTTGTCTAGATCCGTTTGCAAGAGGGACTTTTAGGCGATGCAATAAAAAAATTAAAAAGAGGGATGCAACACGAGGACTTCCAAGGAGGTCACCCATCCTAGTACTACTCTCGCCTAAGCACGCTTAACTTCGGAGTTCTGATGGGATCTTGTGCTGGTATGATCGCATCCGACAACTTCTTCACGACGTGATGCTTTAACCTCTGCCACCCTCCGGCTCCTTCTCACGCCTAAGCCTCCGTTCTTTTTGCTCTTTTCTTTTAGTTCCTTTCACGCCCGTCCCGGTTTACAGTCACCACGCCGCGATATTTACTGAAAAAGACGTGCATGACTCGCCGCAAATAAAAACATCACGCCATCCGAGCGTTTCACCGGATCGAGAAATCTGCACAAATTGACCGGTCACCGAAAATCGACTGTAATTTCATCATACGACCTCGGATCGAATTTCGGCGAGAACGGAAAAGTTCCGTATCGAAATTTTACCTTGGCTAGCCGACAGCCTTTGGCGGTTAGGCGGTTCTACGGTTTTGTCTAGATCCGTTTGCAAGAGGGACTTTTAGGCGATGCAATAAAAAAATTAAAAAGAGGGATGCAACACGAGGACTTCCAAGGAGGTCACCCATCCTAGTACTACTCTCGCCTAAGCACGCTTAACTTCGGAGTTCTGATGGGATCTTGTGCTGGTATGATCGCATCCGACAACTTCTTCACGACGTGATGCTTTAACCTCTGCCACCCTCCGGCTCCTTCTCACGCCTAAGCCTCCGTTCTTTTTGCTCTTTTCTTTTAGTTCCTTTCACGCCCGTCCCGGTTTACAGTCACCACGCCGCGATATTTACTGAAAAAGACGTGCATGACTCGCCGCAAATAAAAACATCACGCCATCCGAGCGTTTCACCGGATCGAGAAATCTGCACAAATTGACCGGTCACCGAAAATCGACTGTAATTTCATCATACGACCTCGGATCGAATTTCGGCGAGAACGGAAAAGTTCCGTATCGAAATTTTACCTTGGCTAGCCGACAGCCTTTGGCGGTTAGGCGGTTCTACGGTTTCGTCTAGATCCGTTTGCAAGAGGGACTTTTAGGCGATGCAATAAAAAAATTAAAAAGAGGGATGCAACACGAGGACTTCCCAGGAGGTCACCCATCCTAGTACTACTCTCACCTAAGCACGCTTAACTTCGGAGCTCTGATGGGATCTGGTGCTTTAGTGCTGGTATGATCGCATCCGACAACTTCTTCACGGCGTGATGCTTTAACCTCTGCCACCCTCCGGATCCTTCTCACGCCTAAGCCTCCGTTCTTTTTGCTCTTTTCTTTTAGTTCCTTTCACGTCCGTCCCGGTTTACAGTCACCACGCCGCGATATTTACTGAAATAGACGTGCATGACTCGCCGCAAATAAAAACATCACGCCATCCGAGCGTTTCACCGGATCGACAAATCTGCACAAATTGACCCCGTCACCGAAAATCGACTGTAATTTCATCATACGACCTCGGATCGAATTTCGGCGAGAACGGAAAAGTTCCGTATCAAAATTTTACCTTGGCTAGCCGACAGCCTTTGGCGGTTAGGCGGTTCTACGGTTTTGTCTAGATCCGTTTGCAAGAGGGACTTTTAGGCGATGCAATAAAAAAATTAAAAAGAGGGATGCAACACGAGGACTTCCAAGGAGGTCACCCATCCTAGTACTACTCTCACCTAAGCACGCTTAACTTCGGAGTTCTGATGGGATCTTGTGCTTTAGTGCTGGTATGATCGCATCCGACAACTTCTTCACGACGTGATGCTTTAACCTCTGCCACCCTCCGGCTCCTTCTCACGCCTAAGCCTTCGTTCTTTTTGCTCTTTTCTTTTAGTTCCTTTCACGCCCGTCCCGGTTTACAGTCACCACGCCGCGATATTTACTGAAAAAGACGTGCATGAATCGCCGCAAATAAAAACATCACGCCATCCGAGCGTTTCACCGGATCGAGAAATCTGCACAAATTGACCGGTCACCGAAAATCGACTGTAATTTCATCATACGACCTCGGATCGAATTTCGGCGAGAACGGAAAAGTTCCGTATCGAAATTTTACCTTGGCTAGCCGACAGCCTTTGGCGGTTAGGCGGTTCTACGGTTTTGTCTAGATCCGTTTGCAAGAGGGACTTTTAGGCGATGCAATAAAAAAATTAAAAAGAGGGATGCAACACGAGGACTTCCAAGGAGGTCACCCATCCTAGTACTACTCTCGCCTAAGCACGCTTAACTTCGGAGTTCTGATGGGATCTTGTGCTGGTATGATCGCATCCGACAACTTCTTCACGACGTGATGCTTTAACCTCTGCCACCCTCCGGCTCCTTCTCACGCCTAAGCCTTCGTTCTTTTTGCTCTTTTCTTTTAGTTCCTTTCACGCCCGTCCCGGTTTACAGTCACCACGCCGCGATATTTACTGAAAAAGACGTGCATGAATCGCCGCAAATAAAAACATCACGCCATCCGAGCGTTTCACCGGATCGAGAAATCTGCACAAATTGACCGGTCACCGAAAATCGACTGTAATTTCATCATACGACCTCGGATCGAATTTCGGCGAGAACGGAAAAGTTCCGTATCGAAATTTTACCTTGGCTAGCCGACAGCCTTTGGCGGTTAGGCGGTTCTACGGTTTTGTCTAGATCCGTTTGCAAGAGGGACTTTTAGGCGATGCAATAAAAAAATTAAAAAGAGGGATGCAACACGAGGACTTCCAAGGAGGTCACCCATCCTAGTACTACTCTCGCCTAAGCACGCTTAACTTCGGAGTTCTGATGGGATCTTGTGCTGGTATGATCGCATCCGACAACTTCTTCACGACGTGATGCTTTAACCTCTGCCACCCTCCGGCTCCTTCTCACGCCTAAGCCTCCGTTCTTTTTGCTCTTTTCTTTTAGTTCCTTTCACGCCCGTCCCGGTTTACAGTCACCACGCCGCGATATTTACTGAAAAAGACGTGCATGACTCGCCGCAAATAAAAACATCACGCCATCCGAGCGTTTCACCGGATCGAGAAATCTGCACAAATTGACCGGTCACCGAAAATCGACTGTAATTTCATCATACGACCTCGGATCGAATTTCGGCGAGAACGGAAAAGTTCCGTATCGAAATTTTACCTTGGCTAGCCGACAGCCTTTGGCGGTTAGGCGGTTCTACGGTTTCGTCTAGATCCGTTTGCAAGAGGGACTTTTAGGCGATGCAATAAAAAAATTAAAAAGAGGGATGCAACACGAGGACTTCCCAGGAGGTCACCCATCCTAGTACTACTCTCACCTAAGCACGCTTAACTTCGGAGCTCTGATGGGATCTGGTGCTTTAGTGCTGGTATGATCGCATCCGACAACTTCTTCACGGCGTGATGCTTTAACCTCTGCCACCCTCCGGATCCTTCTCACGCCTAAGCCTCCGTTCTTTTTGCTCTTTTCTTTTAGTTCCTTTCACGTCCGTCCCGGTTTACAGTCACCACGCCGCGATATTTACTGAAATAGACGTGCATGACTCGCCGCAAATAAAAACATCACGCCATCCGAGCGTTTCACCGGATCGACAAATCTGCACAAATTGACCCCGTCACCGAAAATCGACTGTAATTTCATCATACGACCTCGGATCGAATTTCGGCGAGAACGGAAAAGTTCCGTATCAAAATTTTACCTTGGCTAGCCGACAGCCTTTGGCGGTTAGGCGGTTCTACGGTTTTGTCTAGATCCGTTTGCAAGAGGGACTTTTAGGCGATGCAATAAAAAAATTAAAAAGAGGGATGCAACACGAGGACTTCCAAGGAGGTCACCCATCCTAGTACTACTCTCACCTAAGCACGCTTAACTTCGGAGTTCTGATGGGATCTTGTGCTTTAGTGCTGGTATGATCGCATCCGACAACTTCTTCACGACGTGATGCTTTAACCTCTGCCACCCTCCGGCTCCTTCTCACGCCTAAGCCTTCGTTCTTTTTGCTCTTTTCTTTTAGTTCCTTTCACGCCCGTCCCGGTTTACAGTCACCACGCCGCGATATTTACTGAAAAAGACGTGCATGAATCGCCGCAAATAAAAACATCACGCCATCCGAGCGTTTCACCGGATCGAGAAATCTGCACAAATTGACCGGTCACCGAAAATCGACTGTAATTTCATCATACGACCTCGGATCGAATTTCGGCGAGAACGGAAAAGTTCCGTATCGAAATTTTACCTTGGCTAGCCGACAGCCTTTGGCGGTTAGGCGGTTCTACGGTTTTGTCTAGATCCGTTTGCAAGAGGGACTTTTAGGCGATGCAATAAAAAAATTAAAAAGAGGGATGCAACACGAGGACTTCCAAGGAGGTCACCCATCCTAGTACTACTCTCGCCTAAGCACGCTTAACTTCGGAGTTCTGATGGGATCTTGTGCTGGTATGATCGCATCCGACAACTTCTTCACGACGTGATGCTTTAACCTCTGCCACCCTCCGGCTCCTTCTCACGCCTAAGCCTTCGTTCTTTTTGCTCTTTTCTTTTAGTTCCTTTCACGCCCGTCCCGGTTTACAGTCACCACGCCGCGATATTTACTGAAAAAGACGTGCATGAATCGCCGCAAATAAAAACATCACGCCATCCGAGCGTTTCACCGGATCGAGAAATCTGCACAAATTGACCGGTCACCGAAAATCGACTGTAATTTCATCATACGACCTCGGATCGAATTTCGGCGAGAACGGAAAAGTTCCGTATCGAAATTTTACCTTGGCTAGCCGACAGCCTTTGGCGGTTAGGCGGTTCTACGGTTTTGTCTAGATCCGTTTGCAAGAGGGACTTTTAGGCGATGCAATAAAAAAATTAAAAAGAGGGATGCAACACGAGGACTTCCAAGGAGGTCACCCATCCTAGTACTACTCTCGCCTAAGCACGCTTAACTTCGGAGTTCTGATGGGATCTTGTGCTGGTATGATCGCATCCGACAACTTCTTCACGACGTGATGCTTTAACCTCTGCCACCCTCCGGCTCCTTCTCACGCCTAAGCCTCCGTTCTTTTTGCTCTTTTCTTTTAGTTCCTTTCACGCCCGTCCCGGTTTACAGTCACCACGCCGCGATATTTACTGAAAAAGACGTGCATGACTCGCCGCAAATAAAAACATCACGCCATCCGAGCGTTTCACCGGATCGAGAAATCTGCACAAATTGACCGGTCACCGAAAATCGACTGTAATTTCATCATACGACCTCGGATCGAATTTCGGCGAGAACGGAAAAGTTCCGTATCGAAATTTTACCTTGGCTAGCCGACAGCCTTTGGCGGTTAGGCGGTTCTACGGTTTCGTCTAGATCCGTTTGCAAGAGGGACTTTTAGGCGATGCAATAAAAAAATTAAAAAGAGGGATGCAACACGAGGACTTCCCAGGAGGTCACCCATCCTAGTACTACTCTCACCTAAGCACGCTTAACTTCGGAGCTCTGATGGGATCTGGTGCTTTAGTGCTGGTATGATCGCATCCGACAACTTCTTCACGGCGTGATGCTTTAACCTCTGCCACCCTCCGGATCCTTCTCACGCCTAAGCCTCCGTTCTTTTTGCTCTTTTCTTTTAGTTCCTTTCACGTCCGTCCCGGTTTACAGTCACCACGCCGCGATATTTACTGAAATAGACGTGCATGACTCGCCGCAAATAAAAACATCACGCCATCCGAGCGTTTCACCGGATCGACAAATCTGCACAAATTGACCCCGTCACCGAAAATCGACTGTAATTTCATCATACGACCTCGGATCGAATTTCGGCGAGAACGGAAAAGTTCCGTATCAAAATTTTACCTTGGCTAGCCGACAGCCTTTGGCGGTTAGGCGGTTCTACGGTTTTGTCTAGATCCGTTTGCAAGAGGGACTTTTAGGCGATGCAATAAAAAAATTAAAAAGAGGGATGCAACACGAGGACTTCCAAGGAGGTCACCCATCCTAGTACTACTCTCGCCTAAGAACGCTTAACTTCGGAGTTCTGATGGGATCTTGTGCTGGTATGATCGCATCCGACAACTTCTTCACGACGTGATGCTTTAACCTCTGCCACCCTCCGGATCCTTCTCACGCCTAAGCCTCCGTTCTTTTTGCTCTTTTCTTTTAGTTCCTTTCACGCCCGTCCCGGTTTACAGTCACCACGCCGCGATATTTACTGAAATAGACGTGCATGACTCGCCGCAAATAAAAACATCACGCCATCCGAGCGTTTCACCGGATCGACAAATCTGCACAAATTGACCCCGTCACCGAAAATCGACTGTAATTTCATCATACGACCTCGGATCGAATTTCGGCGAGAACGGAAAAGTTCCGTATCAAAATTTTACCTTGGCTAGCCGACAGCCTTTGGCGGTTAGGCGGTTCTACGGTTTTGTCTAGATCCGTTTGCAAGAGGGACTTTTAGGCGATGCAATAAAAAAAATAAAAAGAGGGATGCAACACGAGGACTTCCAAGGAGGTCACCCATCCTAGTACTACTCTCGCCTAAGCACGCTTAACTTCGGAGTTCTGATGGGATCTTGTGCTTTAGTGCTGGTATGATCGCATCCGACAACTTCTTCACGACGTGATGCTTTAACCTCTGCCACCCTCCGGCTCCTTCTCACGCCTAAGCCTTCGTTCTTTTTGCTCTTTTCTTTTAGTTCCTTTCACGCCCGTCCCGGTTTACAGTCACCACGCCGCGATATTTACTGAAAAAGACGTGCATGAATCGCCGCAAATAAAAACATCACGCCATCCGAGCGTTTCACCGGATCGAGAAATCTGCACAAATTGACCGGTCACCGAAAATCGACTGTAATTTCATCATACGACCTCGGATCGAATTTCGGCGAGAACGGAAAAGTTCCGTATCGAAATTTTACCTTGGCTAGCCGACAGCCTTTGGCGGTTAGGCGGTTCTACGGTTTCGTCTAGATCCGTTTGCAAGAGGGACTTTTAGGCGATGCAATAAAAAAATTAAAAAGAGGGATGCAACACGAGGACTTCCCAGGAGGTCACCCATCCTAGTACTACTCTCACCTAAGCACGCTTAACTTCGGAGCTCTGATGGGATCTGGTGCTTTAGTGCTGGTATGATCGCATCCGACAACTTCTTCACGGCGTGATGCTTTAACCTCTGCCACCCT
Source organism: Poa annua (assembly GCA_026929855.1). Lineage (NCBI taxonomy): Eukaryota > Viridiplantae > Streptophyta > Magnoliopsida > Poales > Poaceae > Poa > Poa annua. The sequence continues at coordinate 24,663,976 of CM049428.1, read as the reverse complement.
CCGGATCCTTCTCACGCCTAAGCCTCCGTTCTTTTTGCTCTTTTCTTTTAGTTCCTTTCACGTCCGTCCCGGTTTACAGTCACCACGCCGCGATATTTACTGAAATAGACGTGCATGACTCGCCGCAAATAAAAACATCACGCCATCCGAGCGTTTCACCGGATCGACAAATCTGCACAAATTGACCCCGTCACCGAAAATCGACTGTAATTTCATCATACGACCTCGGATCGAATTTCGGCGAGAACGGAAAAGTTCCGTATCAAAATTTTACCTTGGCTAGCCGACAGCCTTTGGCGGTTAGGCGGTTCTACGGTTTTGTCTAGATCCGTTTGCAAGAGGGACTTTTAGGCGATGCAATAAAAAAATTAAAAAGAGGGATGCAACACGAGGACTTCCAAGGAGGTCACCCATCCTAGTACTACTCTCGCCTAAGAACGCTTAACTTCGGAGTTCTGATGGGATCTTGTGCTGGTATGATCGCATCCGACAACTTCTTCACGACGTGATGCTTTAACCTCTGCCACCCTCCGGATCCTTCTCACGCCTAAGCCTCCGTTCTTTTTGCTCTTTTCTTTTAGTTCCTTTCACGCCCGTCCCGGTTTACAGTCACCACGCCGCGATATTTACTGAAATAGACGTGCATGACTCGCCGCAAATAAAAACATCACGCCATCCGAGCGTTTCACCGGATCGACAAATCTGCACAAATTGACCCCGTCACCGAAAATCGACTGTAATTTCATCATACGACCTCGGATCGAATTTCGGCGAGAACGGAAAAGTTCCGTATCAAAATTTTACCTTGGCTAGCCGACAGCCTTTGGCGGTTAGGCGGTTCTACGGTTTTGTCTAGATCCGTTTGCAAGAGGGACTTTTAGGCGATGCAATAAAAAAAATAAAAAGAGGGATGCAACACGAGGACTTCCAAGGAGGTCACCCATCCTAGTACTACTCTCGCCTAAGCACGCTTAACTTCGGAGTTCTGATGGGATCTTGTGCTTTAGTGCTGGTATGATCGCATCCGACAACTTCTTCACGACGTGATGCTTTAACCTCTGCCACCCTCCGGCTCCTTCTCACGCCTAAGCCTTCGTTCTTTTTGCTCTTTTCTTTTAGTTCCTTTCACGCCCGTCCCGGTTTACAGTCACCACGCCGCGATATTTACTGAAAAAGACGTGCATGAATCGCCGCAAATAAAAACATCACGCCATCCGAGCGTTTCACCGGATCGAGAAATCTGCACAAATTGACCGGTCACCGAAAATCGACTGTAATTTCATCATACGACCTCGGATCGAATTTCGGCGAGAACGGAAAAGTTCCGTATCGAAATTTTACCTTGGCTAGCCGACAGCCTTTGGCGGTTAGGCGGTTCTACGGTTTCGTCTAGATCCGTTTGCAAGAGAGACTTTTAGGCGATGCAATAAAAAAATTAAAAAGAGGGATGCAACACGAGGACTTCCCAGGAGGTCACCCATCCTAGTACTACTCTCACCTAAGCACGCTTAACTTCGGAGCTCTGATGGGATCTGGTGCTTTAGTGCTGGTATGATCGCATCCGACAACTTCTTCACGGCGTGATGCTTTAACCTCTGCCACCCTCCGGCTCCTTCTCACGCCTAAGCCTTCGTTCTTTTTGCTCTTTTCTTTTAGTTCCTTTCACGCCCGTCCCGGTTTACAGTCACCACGCCGCGATATTTACTGAAAAAGACGTGCATGACTCGCCGCAAATAAAAACATCACGCCATCCGAGCGTTTCACCGGATCGAGAAATCTGCACAAATTGACCGGTCACCGAAAATCGACTGTAATTTCATCATACGACCTCGGATCGAATTTCGGCGAGAACGGAAAAGTTCCGTATCGAAATTTTACCTTGGCTAGCCGACAGCCTTTGGCGGTTAGGCGGTTCTACGGTTTCGTCTAGATCCGTTTGCAAGAGGGACTTTTAGGCGATGCAATAAAAAAATTAAAAAGAGGGATGCAACACGAGGACTTCCCAGGAGGTCACCCATCCTAGTACTACTCTCACCTAAGCACGCTTAACTTCGGAGCTCTGATGGGATCTGGTGCTTTAGTGCTGGTATGATCGCATCCGACAACTTCTTCACGGCGTGATGCTTTAACCTCTGCCACCCTCCGGCTCCTTCTCACGCCTAAGCCTCCGTTCTTTTTGCTCTTTTCTTTTAGTTCCTTTCACGCCCGTCCCGGTTTACAGTCACCACGCCGCGATATTTACTGAAAAAGACGTGCATGACTAGCCGCAAATAAAAACATCACGCCATCCGAGCGTTTCACCGGATCGAGAAATCTGCACAAATTGACCGGTCACCGAAAATCGACTGTAATTTCTTCATACGACCTCGGATCGAATTTCGGCGAGAACGGAAAAGTTCCGTATCGAAATTTTACCTTGGCTAGCCGACAGCCTTTGGCGGTTAGGCGGTTCTACGGTTTCGTCTAGATCCGTTTGCAAGAGAGACTTTTAGGCGATGCAATAAAAAAATTAAAAAGAGGGATGCAACACGAGGACTTCCCAGGAGGTCACCCATCCTAGTACTACTCTCACCTAAGCACGCTTAACTTCGGAGCTCTGATGGGATCTGGTGCTTTAGTGCTGGTATGATCGCATCCGACAACTTCTTCACGGCGTGATGCTTTAACCTCTGCCACCCTCCGGCTCCTTCTCACGCCTAAGCCTTCGTTCTTTTTGCTCTTTTCTTTTAGTTCCTTTCACGCCCGTCCCGGTTTACAGTCACCACGCCGCGATATTTACTGAAAAAGACGTGCATGACTCGCCGCAAATAAAAACATCACGCCATCCGAGCGTTTCACCGGATCGAGAAATCTGCACAAATTGACCGGTCACCGAAAATCGACTGTAATTTCATCATACGACCTCGGATCGAATTTCGGCGAGAACGGAAAAGTTCCGTATCGAAATTTTACCTTGGCTAGCCGACAGCCTTTGGCGGTTAGGCGGTTCTACGGTTTCGTCTAGATCCGTTTGCAAGAGGGACTTTTAGGCGATGCAATAAAAAAATTAAAAAGAGGGATGCAACACGAGGACTTCCCAGGAGGTCACCCATCCTAGTACTACTCTCACCTAAGCACGCTTAACTTCGGAGCTCTGATGGGATCTGGTGCTTTAGTGCTGGTATGATCGCATCCGACAACTTCTTCACGGCGTGATGCTTTAACCTCTGCCACCCTCCGGCTCCTTCTCACGCCTAAGCCTCCGTTCTTTTTGCTCTTTTCTTTTAGTTCCTTTCACGCCCGTCCCGGTTTACAGTCACCACGCCGCGATATTTACTGAAAAAGACGTGCATGACTCGCCGCAAATAAAAACATCACGCCATCCGAGCGTTTCACCGGATCGACAAATCAGCACAAATTGACCCCGTCACCGAAAATCGACTGTAATTTCATCATACGACCTCGGATCGAATTTCGGCGAGAACGGAAAAGTTCCGTATCGAAATTTTACCTTGGCTAGCCGACAGCCTTTGGCGGTTAGGCGGTTCTACGGTTTCGTCTAGATCCGTTTGCAAGAGAGACTTTTAGGCGATGCAATAAAAAAATTAAAAAGAGGGATGCAACACGAGGACTTCCCAGGAGGTCACCCATCCTAGTACTACTCTCACCTAAGCACGCTTAACTTCGGAGCTCTGATGGGATCTGGTGCTTTAGTGCTGGTATGATCGCATCCGACAACTTCTTCACGGCGTGATGCTTTAACCTCTGCCACCCTCCGGCTCCTTCTCACGCCTAAGCCTTCGTTCTTTTTGCTCTTTTCTTTTAGTTCCTTTCACGCCCGTCCCGGTTTACAGTCACCACGCCGCGATATTTACTGAAAAAGACGTGCATGACTCGCCGCAAATAAAAACATCACGCCATCCGAGCGTTTCACCGGATCGAGAAATCTGCACAAATTGACCGGTCACCGAAAATCGACTGTAATTTCATCATACGACCTCGGATCGAATTTCGGCGAGAACGGAAAAGTTCCGTATCGAAATTTTACCTTGGCTAGCCGACAGCCTTTGGCGGTTAGGCGGTTCTACGGTTTCGTCTAGATCCGTTTGCAAGAGGGACTTTTAGGCGATGCAAAAAAAAAATTAAAAAGAGGGATGCAACACGAGGACTTCCCAGGAGGTCACCCATCCTAGTACTACTCTCACCTAAGCACGCTTAACTTCGGAGCTCTGATGGGATCTGGTGCTTTAGTGCTGGTATGATCGCATCCGACAACTTCTTCACGGCGTGATGCTTTAACCTCTGCCACCCTCCGGCTCCTTCTCACGCCTAAGCCTCCGTTCTTTTTGCTCTTTTCTTTTAGTTCCTTTCACGCCCGTCCCGGTTTACAGTCACCACGCCGCGATATTTACTGAAAAAGACGTGCATGACTCGCCGCAAATAAAAACATCACGCCATCCGAGCGTTTCACCGGATCGACAAATCAGCACAAATTGACCCCGTCACCGAAAATCGACTGTAATTTCATCATACGACCTCGGATCGAATTTCGGCGAGAACGGAAAAGTTCCGTATCGAAATTTTACCTTGGCTAGCCGACAGCCTTTGGCGGTTAGGCGGTTCTACGGTTTCGTCTAGATCCGTTTGCAAGAGAGACTTTTAGGCGATGCAATAAAAAAATTAAAAAGAGGGATGCAACACGAGGACTTCCCAGGAGGTCACCCATCCTAGTACTACTCTCACCTAAGCACGCTTAACTTCGGAGCTCTGATGGGATCTGGTGCTTTAGTGCTGGTATGATCGCATCCGACAACTTCTTCACGGCGTGATGCTTTAACCTCTGCCACCCTCCGGCTCCTTCTCACGCCTAAGCCTTCGTTCTTTTTGCTCTTTTCTTTTAGTTCCTTTCACGCCCGTCCCGGTTTACAGTCACCACGCCGCGATATTTACTGAAAAAGACGTGCATGACTCGCCGCAAATAAAAACATCACGCCATCCGAGCGTTTCACCGGATCGAGAAATCTGCACAAATTGACCGGTCACCGAAAATCGACTGTAATTTCATCATACGACCTCGGATCGAATTTCGGCGAGAACGGAAAAGTTCCGTATCGAAATTTTACCTTGGCTAGCCGACAGCCTTTGGCGGTTAGGCGGTTCTACGGTTTCGTCTAGATCCGTTTGCAAGAGGGACTTTTAGGCGATGCAAAAAAAAAATTAAAAAGAGGGATGCAACACGAGGACTTCCCAGGAGGTCACCCATCCTAGTACTACTCTCACCTAAGCACGCTTAACTTCGGAGCTCTGATGGGATCTGGTGCTTTAGTGCTGGTATGATCGCATCCGACAACTTCTTCACGGCGTGATGCTTTAACCTCTGCCACCCTCCGGCTCCTTCTCACGCCTAAGCCTCCGTTCTTTTTGCTCTTTTCTTTTAGTTCCTTTCACGCCCGTCCCGGTTTACAGTCACCACGCCGCGATATTTACTGAAAAAGACGTGCATGACTCGCCGCAAATAAAAACATCACGCCATCCGAGCGTTTCACCGGATCGACAAATCAGCACAAATTGACCCCGTCACCGAAAATCGACTGTAATTTCATCATACGACCTCGGATCGAATTTCGGCGAGAACGGAAAAGTTCCGTATCGAAATTTTACCTTGGCTAGCCGACAGCCTTTGGCGGTTAGGCGGTTCTACGGTTTCGTCTAGATCCGTTTGCAAGAGAGACTTTTAGGCGATGCAATAAAAAAATTAAAAAGAGGGATGCAACACGAGGACTTCCCAGGAGGTCACCCATCCTAGTACTACTCTCACCTAAGCACGCTTAACTTCGGAGCTCTGATGGGATCTGGTGCTTTAGTGCTGGTATGATCGCATCCGACAACTTCTTCACGGCGTGATGCTTTAACCTCTGCCACCCTCCGGCTCCTTCTCACGCCTAAGCCTTCGTTCTTTTTGCTCTTTTCTTTTAGTTCCTTTCACGCCCGTCCCGGTTTACAGTCACCACGCCGCGATATTTACTGAAAAAGACGTGCATGACTCGCCGCAAATAAAAACATCACGCCATCCGAGCGTTTCACCGGATCGAGAAATCTGCACAAATTGACCGGTCACCGAAAATCGACTGTAATTTCATCATACGACCTCGGATCGAATTTCGGCGAGAACGGAAAAGTTCCGTATCGAAATTTTACCTTGGCTAGCCGACAGCCTTTGGCGGTTAGGCGGTTCTACGGTTTCGTCTAGATCCGTTTGCAAGAGGGACTTTTAGGCGATGCAAAAAAAAAATTAAAAAGAGGGATGCAACACGAGGACTTCCCAGGAGGTCACCCATCCTAGTACTACTCTCACCTAAGCACGCTTAACTTCGGAGCTCTGATGGGATCTGGTGCTTTAGTGCTGGTATGATCGCATCCGACAACTTCTTCACGGCGTGATGCTTTAACCTCTGCCACCCTCCGGCTCCTTCTCACGCCTAAGCCTCCGTTCTTTTTGCTCTTTTCTTTTAGTTCCTTTCACGCCCGTCCCGGTTTACAGTCACCACGCCGCGATATTTACTGAAAAAGACGTGCATGACTCGCCGCAAATAAAAACATCACGCCATCCGAGCGTTTCACCGGATCGACAAATCAGCACAAATTGACCCCGTCACCGAAAATCGACTGTAATTTCATCATACGACCTCGGATCGAATTTCGGCGAGAACGGAAAAGTTCCGTATCGAAATTTTACCTTGGCTAGCCGACAGCCTTTGGCGGTTAGGCGGTTCTACGGTTTCGTCTAGATCCGTTTGCAAGAGAGACTTTTAGGCGATGCAATAAAAAAATTAAAAAGAGGGATGCAACACGAGGACTTCCCAGGAGGTCACCCATCCTAGTACTACTCTCACCTAAGCACGCTTAACTTCGGAGCTCTGATGGGATCTGGTGCTTTAGTGCTGGTATGATCGCATCCGACAACTTCTTCACGGCGTGATGCTTTAACCTCTGCCACCCTCCGGCTCCTTCTCACGCCTAAGCCTTCGTTCTTTTTGCTCTTTTCTTTTAGTTCCTTTCACGCCCGTCCCGGTTTACAGTCACCACGCCGCGATATTTACTGAAAAAGACGTGCATGACTCGCCGCAAATAAAAACATCACGCCATCCGAGCGTTTCACCGGATCGAGAAATCTGCACAAATTGACCGGTCACCGAAAATCGACTGTAATTTCATCATACGACCTCGGATCGAATTTCGGCGAGAACGGAAAAGTTCCGTATCGAAATTTTACCTTGGCTAGCCGACAGCCTTTGGCGGTTAGGCGGTTCTACGGTTTTGTCTAGATCCGTTTGCAAGAGGGACTTTTAGGCGATGCAATAAAAAAATTAAAAAGAGGGATGCAACACGAGGACTTCCAAGGAGGTCACCCATCCTAGTACTACTCTCGCCTAAGCACGCTTAACTTCGGAGTTCTGATGGGATCTTGTGCTTTAGTGCTGGTATGATCGCATCCGACAACTTCTTCACGACGTGATGCTTTAACCTCTGCCACCCTCCGGCTCCTTCTCACGCCTAAGCCTTCGTTCTTTTTGCTCTTTTCTTTTAGTTCCTTTCACGCCCGTCCCGGTTTACAGTCACCACGCCGCGATATTTACTGAAAAAGACGTGCATGAATCGCCGCAAATAAAAACATCACGCCATCCGAGCGTTTCACCGGATCGAGAAATCTGCACAAATTGACCGGTCACCGAAAATCGACTGTAATTTCATCATACGACCTCGGATCGAATTTCGGCGAGAACGGAAAAGTTCCGTATCGAAATTTTACCTTGGCTAGCCGACAGCCTTTGGCGGTTAGGCGGTTCTACGGTTTCGTCTAGATCCGTTTGCAAGAGAGACTTTTAGGCGATGCAATAAAAAAATTAAAAAGAGGGATGCAACACGAGGACTTCCCAGGAGGTCACCCATCCTAGTACTACTCTCACCTAAGCACGCTTAACTTCGGAGCTCTGATGGGATCTGGTGCTTTAGTGCTGGTATGATCGCATCCGACAACTTCTTCACGGCGTGATGCTTTAACCTCTGCCACCCTCCGGCTCCTTCTCACGCCTAAGCCTTCGTTCTTTTTGCTCTTTTCTTTTAGTTCCTTTCACGCCCGTCCCGGTTTACAGTCACCACGCCGCGATATTTACTGAAAAAGACGTGCATGACTCGCCGCAAATAAAAACATCACGCCATCCGAGCGTTTCACCGGATCGAGAAATCTGCACAAATTGACCGGTCACCGAAAATCGACTGTAATTTCATCATACGACCTCGGATCGAATTTCGGCGAGAACGGAAAAGTTCCGTATCGAAATTTTACCTTGGCTAGCCGACAGCCTTTGGCGGTTAGGCGGTTCTACGGTTTCGTCTAGATCCGTTTGCAAGAGGGACTTTTAGGCGATGCAAAAAAAAAATTAAAAAGAGGGATGCAACACGAGGACTTCCCAGGAGGTCACCCATCCTAGTACTACTCTCACCTAAGCACGCTTAACTTCGGAGCTCTGATGGGATCTGGTGCTTTAGTGCTGGTATGATCGCATCCGACAACTTCTTCACGGCGTGATGCTTTAACCTCTGCCACCCTCCGGCTCCTTCTCACGCCTAAGCCTCCGTTCTTTTTGCTCTTTTCTTTTAGTTCCTTTCACGCCCGTCCCGGTTTACAGTCACCACGCCGCGATATTTACTGAAAAAGACGTGCATGACTCGCCGCAAATAAAAACATCACGCCATCCGAGCGTTTCACCGGATCGACAAATCAGCACAAATTGACCCCGTCACCGAAAATCGACTGTAATTTCATCATACGACCTCGGATCGAATTTCGGCGAGAACGGAAAAGTTCCGTATCGAAATTTTACCTTGGCTAGCCGACAGCCTTTGGCGGTTAGGCGGTTCTACGGTTTCGTCTAGATCCGTTTGCAAGAGAGACTTTTAGGCGATGCAATAAAAAAATTAAAAAGAGGGATGCAACACGAGGACTTCCCAGGAGGTCACCCATCCTAGTACTACTCTCACCTAAGCACGCTTAACTTCGGAGCTCTGATGGGATCTGGTGCTTTAGTGCTGGTATGATCGCATCCGACAACTTCTTCACGGCGTGATGCTTTAACCTCTGCCACCCTCCGGCTCCTTCTCACGCCTAAGCCTTCGTTCTTTTTGCTCTTTTCTTTTAGTTCCTTTCACGCCCGTCCCGGTTTACAGTCACCACGCCGCGATATTTACTGAAAAAGACGTGCATGACTCGCCGCAAATAAAAACATCACGCCATCCGAGCGTTTCACCGGATCGAGAAATCTGCACAAATTGACCGGTCACCGAAAATCGACTGTAATTTCATCATACGACCTCGGATCGAATTTCGGCGAGAACGGAAAAGTTCCGTATCGAAATTTTACCTTGGCTAGCCGACAGCCTTTGGCGGTTAGGCGGTTCTACGGTTTCGTCTAGATCCGTTTGCAAGAGGGACTTTTAGGCGATGCAATAAAAAAATTAAAAAGAGGGATGCAACACGAGGACTTCCCAGGAGGTCACCCATCCTAGTACTACTCTCACCTAAGCACGCTTAACTTCGGAGCTCTGATGGGATCTGGTGCTTTAGTGCTGGTATGATCGCATCCGACAACTTCTTCACGGCGTGATGCTTTAACCTCTGCCACCCTCCGGCTCCTTCTCACGCCTAAGCCTCCGTTCTTTTTGCTCTTTTCTTTTAGTTCCTTTCACGCCCGTCCCGGTTTACAGTCACCACGCCGCGATATTTACTGAAAAAGACGTGCATGACTCGCCGCAAATAAAAACATCACGCCATCCGAGCGTTTCACCGGATCGACAAATCAGCACAAATTGACCCCGTCACCGAAAATCGACTGTAATTTCATCATACGACCTCGGATCGAATTTCGGCGAGAACGGAAAAGTTCCGTATCGAAATTTTACCTTGGCTAGCCGACAGCCTTTGGCGGTTAGGCGGTTCTACGGTTTCGTCTAGATCCGTTTGCAAGAGAGACTTTTAGGCGATGCAATAAAAAAATTAAAAAGAGGGATGCAACACGAGGACTTCCCAGGAGGTCACCCATCCTAGTACTACTCTCACCTAAGCACGCTTAACTTCGGAGCTCTGATGGGATCTGGTGCTTTAGTGCTGGTATGATCGCATCCGACAACTTCTTCACGGCGTGATGCTTTAACCTCTGCCACCCTCCGGCTCCTTCTCACGCCTAAGCCTTCGTTCTTTTTGCTCTTTTCTTTTAGTTCCTTTCACGCCCGTCCCGGTTTACAGTCACCACGCCGCGATATTTACTGAAAAAGACGTGCATGACTCGCCGCAAATAAAAACATCACGCCATCCGAGCGTTTCACCGGATCGAGAAATCTGCACAAATTGACCGGTCACCGAAAATCGACTGTAATTTCATCATACGACCTCGGATCGAATTTCGGCGAGAACGGAAAAGTTCCGTATCGAAATTTTACCTTGGCTAGCCGACAGCCTTTGGCGGTTAGGCGGTTCTACGGTTTCGTCTAGATCCGTTTGCAAGAGGGACTTTTAGGCGATGCAATAAAAAAATTAAAAAGAGGGATGCAACACGAGGACTTCCCAGGAGGTCACCCATCCTAGTACTACTCTCACCTAAGCACGCTTAACTTCGGAGCTCTGATGGGATCTGGTGCTTTAGTGCTGGTATGATCGCATCCGACAACTTCTTCACGGCGTGATGCTTTAACCTCTGCCACCCTCCGGCTCCTTCTCACGCCTAAGCCTCCGTTCTTTTTGCTCTTTTCTTTTAGTTCCTTTCACGCCCGTCCCGGTTTACAGTCACCACGCCGCGATATTTACTGAAAAAGACGTGCATGACTCGCCGCAAATAAAAACATCACGCCATCCGAGCGTTTCACCGGATCGACAAATCTGCACAAATTGACCCCGTCACCGAAAATCGACTGTAATTTCATCATACGACCTCGGATCGAATTTCGGCGAGAACGGAAAAGTTCCGTATCGAAATTTTACCTTGGCTAGCCGACAGCCTTTGGCGGTTAGGCGGTTCTACGGTTTCGTCTAGATCCGTTTGCAAGAGAGACTTTTAGGCGATGCAATAAAAAAATTAAAAAGAGGGATGCAACACGAGGACTTCCCAGGAGGTCACCCATCCTAGTACTACTCTCACCTAAGCACGCTTAACTTCGGAGCTCTGATGGGATCTGGTGCTTTAGTGCTGGTATGATCGCATCCGACAACTTCTTCACGGCGTGATGCTTTAACCTCTGCCACCCTCCGGCTCCTTCTCACGCCTAAGCCTTCGTTCTTTTTGCTCTTTTCTTTTAGTTCCTTTCACGTCCGTCCCGGTTTACAGTCACCACGCCGCGATATTTACTGAAAAAGACGTGCATGACTCGCCGCAAATAAAAACATCACGCCATCCGAGCGTTTCACCGGATCGAGAAATCTGCACAAATTGACCGGTCACCGAAAATCGACTGTAATTTCATCATACGACCTCGGATCGAATTTCGGCGAGAACGGAAAAGTTCCGTATCGAAATTTTACCTTGGCTAGCCGACAGCCTTTGGCGGTTAGGCGGTTCTACGGTTTCGTCTAGATCCGTTTGCAAGAGGGACTTTTAGGCGATGCAATAAAAAAATTAAAAAGAGGGATGCAACACGAGGACTTCCCAGGAGGTCACCCATCCTAGTACTACTCTCACCTAAGCACGCTTAACTTCGGAGCTCTGATGGGATCTGGTGCTTTAGTGCTGGTATGATCGCATCCGACAACTTCTTCACGGCGTGATGCTTTAACCTCTGCCACCCTCCGGCTCCTTCTCACGCCTAAGCCTCCGTTCTTTTTGCTCTTTTCTTTTAGTTCCTTTCACGCCCGTCCCGGTTTACAGTCACCACGCCGCGATATTTACTGAAAAAGACGTGCATGACTCGCCGCAAATAAAAACATCACGCCATCCGAGCGTTTCACCGGATCGACAAATCTGCACAAATTGACCCCGTCACCGAAAATCGACTGTAATTTCATCATACGACCTCGGATCGAATTTCGGCGAGAACGGAAAAGTTCCGTATCAAAATTTTACCTTGGCTAGCCGACAGCCTTTGGCGGTTAGGCGGTTCTACGGTTTTGTCTAGATCCGTTTGCAAGAGGGACTTTTAGGCGATGCAATAAAAAAATTAAAAAGAGGGATGCAACACGAGGACTTCCAAGGAGGTCACCCATCCTAGTACTACTCTCGCCTAAGAACGCTTAACTTCGGAGTTCTGATGGGATCTTGTGCTGGTATGATCGCATCCGACAACTTCTTCACGACATGATGCTTTAACCTCTGCCACCCTCCGGATCCTTCTCACGCCTAAGCCTCCTTTCTTTTTGCTCTTTTCTTTTAGTTCCTTTCACGCCCGTCCCGGTTTACAGTCACCACGCCGCGATATTTACTGAAATAGACGTGCATGACTCGCCGCAAATAAAAACATCACGCCATCCGAGCGTTTCACCGGATCGACAAATCTGCACAAATTGACCCCGTCACCGAAAATCGACTGTAATTTCATCATACGACCTCGGATCGAATTTCGGCGAGAACGGAAAAGTTCCGTATCGAAATTTTACCTTGGCTAGCCGACAGCCTTTGGCGGTTAGGCGGTTCTACGGTTTCGTCTAGATCCGTTTGCAAGAGGGACTTTTAGGCGATGCAATAAAAAATTTAAAAAGAGGGATGCAACACGAGGACTTCCCAGGAGGTCACCCATCCTAGTACTACTCTCACCTAAGCACGCTTAACTTCGGAGCTCTGATGGGATCTGGTGCTTTAGTGCTGGTATGATCGCATCCGACAACTTCTTCACGGCGTGATGCTTTAACCTCTGCCACCCTCCGGCTCCTTCTCACGCCTAAGCCTCCGTTCTTTTTGCTCTTTTCTTTTAGTTCCTTTCACGCCCGTCCCGGTTTACAGTCACCACGCCGCGATATTTACTGAAATAGACGTGCATGACTCGCCGCAAATAAAAACATCACGCCATCCGAGCGTTTCACCGGATCGACAAATCTGCACAAATTGACCCCGTCACCGAAAATCGACTGTAATTTCATCATACCAGCTCGGATCGAATTTCGGCGAGAACGGAAAAGTTCCGTATCGAAATTTTACCTTGGCTAGCCGACAGCCTTTGGCGGTTAGGCGGTTCTACGGTTTCGTCTAGATCCGTTTGCAAGAGGGACTTTTAGGCGATGCAATAAAAAAATTAAAAAGAGGGATGCAACACGAGGACTTCCCAGGAGTTCACCCATCCTAGTACTACTCTCACCTAAGCACGCTTAACTTCGGAGCTCTGATGGGATCTGGTGCTTTAGTGCTGGTATGATCGCATCCGACAACTTCTTCACGGCGTGATGCTTTAACCTCTGCCACCCTCCGGCTCCTTCTCACGCCTAAGCCTCCGTTCTTTTTGCTCTTTTCTTTTAGTTCCTTTCACGCCCGTCCCGGTTTACAGTCACCACGCCGCGATATTTACTGAAAAAGACGTGCATGACTCGCCGCAAATAAAAACATCACGCCATCCGAGCGTTTCACCGGATCGACAAATCTGCACAAATTGACCCCGTCACCGAAAATCGACTGTAATTTCATCATACGACCTCGGATCGAATTTCGGCGAGAACGGAAAAGTTCCGTATCAAAATTTTACCTTGGCTAGCCGACAGCCTTTGGCGGTTAGGCGGTTCTACGGTTTTGTCTAGATCCGTTTGCAAGAGGGACTTTTAGGCGATGCAATAAAAAAATTAAAAAGAGGGATGCAACACGAGGACTTCCAAGGAGGTCACCCATCCTAGTACTACTCTCGCCTAAGAACGCTTAACTTCGGAGTTCTGATGGGATCTTGTGCTGGTATGATCGCATCCGACAACTTCTTCACGACATGATGCTTTAACCTCTGCCACCCTCCGGATCCTTCTCACGCCTAAGCCTCCGTTCTTTTTGCTCTTTTCTTTTAGTTCCTTTCACGCCCGTCCCGGTTTACAGTCACCACGCCGCGATATTTACTGAAATAGACGTGCATGACTCGCCGCAAATAAAAACATCACGCCATCCGAGCGTTTCACCGGATCGACAAATCTGCACAAATTGACCCCGTCACCGAAAATCGACTGTAATTTCATCATACGACCTCGGATCGAATTTCGGCGAGAACGGAAAAGTTCCGTATCGAAATTTTACCTTGGCTAGCCGACAGCCTTTGGCGGTTAGGCGGTTCTACGGTTTCGTCTAGATCCGTTTGCAAGAGGGACTTTTAGGCGATGCAATAAAAAATTTAAAAAGAGGGATGCAACACGAGGACTTCCCAGGAGGTCACCCATCCTAGTACTACTCTCACCTAAGCACGCTTAACTTCGGAGCTCTGATGGGATCTGGTGCTTTAGTGCTGGTATGATCGCATCCGACAACTTCTTCACGGCGTGATGCTTTAACCTCTGCCACCCTCCGGCTCCTTCTCACGCCTAAGCCTCCGTTCTTTTTGCTCTTTTCTTTTAGTTCCTTTCACGCCCGTCCCGGTTTACAGTCACCACGCCGCGATATTTACTGAAATAGACGTGCATGACTCGCCGCAAATAAAAACATCACGCCATCCGAGCGTTTCACCGGATCGACAAATCTGCACAAATTGACCCCGTCACCGAAAATCGACTGTAATTTCATCATACCAGCTCGGATCGAATTTCGGCGAGAACGGAAAAGTTCCGTATCGAAATTTTACCTTGGCTAGCCGACAGCCTTTGGCGGTTAGGCGGTTCTACGGTTTCGTCTAGATCCGTTTGCAAGAGGGACTTTTAGGCGATGCAATAAAAAAATTAAAAAGAGGGATGCAACACGAGGACTTCCCAGGAGGTCACCCATCCTAGTACTACTCTCACCTAAGCACGCTTAACTTCGGAGCTCTGATGGGATCTGGTGCTTTAGTGCTGGTATGATCGCATCCGACAACTTCTTCACGGCGTGATGCTTTAACCTCTGCCACCCTCCGGCTCCTTCTCACGCCTAAGCCTCCGTTCTTTTTGCTCTTTTCTTTTAGTTCCTTTCACGCCCGTCCCGGTTTACAGTCACCACGCCGCGATATTTACTGAAATAGACGTGCATGACTCGCCGCAAATAAAAACATCACGCCATCCGAGCGTTTCACCGGATCGACAAATCTGCACAAATTGACCCCGTCACCGAAAATCGACTGTAATTTCATCATACGACCTCGGATCGAATTTCGGCGAGAACGGAAAAGTTCCGTATCAAAATTTTACCTTGGCTAGCCGACAGCCTTTGGCGGTTAGGCGGTTCTACGGTTTCGTCTAGATCCGTTTGCAAGAGGGACTTTTAGGCGATGCAATAAAAAAATGAAAAAGAGGGATGCAACACGAGGACTTCCCAGGAGGTCACCCATCCTAGTACTACTCTCACCTAAGCACGCTTAACTTCGGAGCTCTGATGGGATCTGGTGCTTTAGTGCTGGTATGATCGCATCCGACAACTTCTTCACGGCGTGATGCTTTAACCTCTGCCACCCTCCGGCTCCTTCTCACGCCTAAGCCTCCGTTCTTTTTGCTCTTTTCTTTTAGTTCCTTTCACGCCCGTCCCGGTTTACAGTCACCACGCCGCGATATTTACTGAAAAAGACGTGCATGACTCGCCGCAAATAAAAACATCACGCCATCCGAGCGTTTCACCGGATCGACAAATCTGCACAAATTGACCCCGTCACCGAAAATCGACTGTAATTTCATCATACGACCTCGGATCGAATTTCGGCGAGAACGGAAAAGTTCCGTATCAAAATTTTACCTTGGCTAGCCGACAGCCTTTGGCGGTTAGGCGGTTCTACGGTTTTGTCTAGATCCGTTTGCAAGAGGGACTTTTAGGCGATGCAATAAAAAAATTAAAAAGAGGGATGCAACACGAGGACTTCCAAGGAGGTCACCCATCCTAGTACTACTCTCGCCTAAGCACGCTTAACATCGGAGTTCTGATGGGATCTTGTGCTTTAGTGCTGGTATGATCGCATCCGACAACTTCTTCACGACGTGATGCTTTAACCTCTGCCACCCTCCGGCTCCTTCTCACGCCTAAGCCTCCGTTCTTTTTGCTCTTTTCTTTTAGTTCCTTTCACGCCCGTCCCGGTTTACAGTCACCACGCCGCGATATTTACTGAAAAAGACGTGCATGAATCGTCGCAAATAAAAACATCACGCCATGCGAGCGTTTCACCGGATCGAGAAATCTGCACAAATTGACCGGTCACCGAAAATCGACTGTAATTTCATCATACGACCTCGGATCGAATTTCGGTGAGAACGGAAAAGTTCCGTATCGAAATTTTACCTTGGCTAGCCGACAGCCTTTGGCGGTTAGGCGGTTCTACGGTTTCGTCTAGATCCGTTTGCAAGAGGGACTTTTAGGCGATGCAATAAAAAAATTAAAAAGAGGGATGCAACACGAGGACTTCCCAGGAGGTCACCCATCCTAGTACTACTCTCACCTAAGCACGCTTAACTTCGGAGCTCTGATGGGATCTGGTGCTTTAGTGCTGGTATGATCGCATCCGACAACTTCTTCACGGCGTGATGCTTTAACCTCTGCCACCCTCCGGCTCCTTCTCACGCCTAAGCCTCCGTTCTTTTTGCTCTTTTCTTTTAGTTCCTTTCACGCCCGTCCCGGTTTACAGTCACCACGCCGCGATATTTACTGAAATAGACGTGCATGACTCGCCGCAAATAAAAACATCACGCCATCCGAGCGTTTCACCGGATCGACAAATCTGCACAAATTGACCCCGTCACCGAAAATCGACTGTAATTTCATCATACGACCTCGGATCGAATTTCGGCGAGAACGGAAAAGTTCCGTATCAAAATTTTACCTTGGCTAGCCGACAGCCTTTGGCGGTTAGGCGGTTCTACGGTTTTGTCTAGATCCGTTTGCAAGAGGGACTTTTAGGCGATGCAATAAAAAAATTAAAAAGAGGGATGCAACACGAGGACTTCCAAGGAGGTCACCCATCCTAGTACTACTCTCGCCTAAGAACGCTTAACTTCGGAGTTCTGATGGGATCTTGTGCTGGTATGATCGCATCCGACAACTTCTTCACGACATGATGCTTTAACCTCTGCCACCCTCCGGATCCTTCTCACGCCTAAGCCTCCGTTCTTTTTGCTCTTTTCTTTTAGTTCCTTTCACGCCCGTCCCGGTTTACAGTCACCACGCCGCGATATTTACTGAAATAGACGTGCATGACTCGCCGCAAATAAAAACATCACGCCATCCGAGCGTTTCACCGGATCGACAAATCTGCACAAATTGACCCCGTCACCGAAAATCGACTGTAATTTCATCATACCAGCTCGGATCGAATTTCGGCGAGAACGGAAAAGTTCCGTATCGAAATTTTACCTTGGCTAGCCGACAGCCTTTGGCGGTTAGGCGGTTCTACGGTTTCGTCTAGATCCGTTTGCAAGAGGGACTTTTAGGCGATGCAATAAAAAAATTAAAAAGAGGGATGCAACACGAGGACTTCCCAGGAGGTCACCCATCCTAGTACTACTCTCACCTAAGCACGCTTAACTTCGGAGCTCTGATGGGATCTGGTGCTTTAGTGCTGGTATGATCGCATCCGACAACTTCTTCACGGCGTGATGCTTTAACCTCTGCCACCCTCCGGCTCCTTCTCACGCCTAAGCCTCCGTTCTTTTTGCTCTTTTCTTTTAGTTCCTTTCACGCCCGTCCCGGTTTACAGTCACCACGCCGCGATATTTACTGAAATAGACGTGCATGACTCGCCGCAAATAAAAACATCACGCCATCCGAGCGTTTCACCGGATCGACAAATCTGCACAAATTGACCCCGTCACCGAAAATCGACTGTAATTTCATCATACGACCTCGGATCGAATTTCGGCGAGAACGGAAAAGTTCCGTATCAAAATTTTACCTTGGCTAGCCGACAGCCTTTGGCGGTTAGGCGGTTCTACGGTTTCGTCTAGATCCGTTTGCAAGAGGGACTTTTAGGCGATGCAATAAAAAAATGAAAAAGAGGGATGCAACACGAGGACTTCCCAGGAGGTCACCCATCCTAGTACTACTCTCACCTAAGCACGCTTAACTTCGGAGCTCTGATGGGATCTGGTGCTTTAGTGCTGGTATGATCGCATCCGACAACTTCTTCACGACATGATGCTTTAACCTCTGCCACCCTCCGGATCCTTCTCACGCCTAAGCCTCCGTTCTTTTTGCTCTTTTCTTTTAGTTCCTTTCACGCCCGTCCCGGTTTACAGTCACCACGCCGCGATATTTACTGAAATAGACGTGCATGACTCGCCGCAAATAAAAACATCACGCCATCCGAGCGTTTCACCGGATCGACAAATCTGCACAAATTGACCCCGTCACCGAAAATCGACTGTAATTTCATCATACGACCTCGGATCGAATTTCGGCGAGAACGGAAAAGTTCCGTATCGAAATTTTACCTTGGCTAGCCGACAGCCTTTGGCGGTTAGGCGGTTCTACGGTTTCGTCTAGATCCGTTTGCAAGAGGGACTTTTAGGCGATGCAATAAAAAAATTAAAAAGAGGGATGCAACACGAGGACTTCCCAGGAGGTCACCCATCCTAGTACTACTCTCACCTAAGCACGCTTAACTTCGGAGCTCTGATGGGATCTGGTGCTTTAGTGCTGGTATGATCGCATCCGACAACTTCTTCACGGCGTGATGCTTTAACCTCTGCCACCCTCCGGCTCCTTCTCACGCCTAAGCCTCCGTTCTTTTTGCTCTTTTCTTTTAGTTCCTTTCACGCCCGTCCCGGTTTACAGTCACCACGCCGCGATATTTACTGAAATAGACGTGCATGACTCGCCGCAAATAAAAACATCACGCCATCCGAGCGTTTCACCGGATCGACAAATCTGCACAAATTGACCCCGTCACCGAAAATCGACTGTAATTTCATCATACGACCTCGGATCGAATTTCGGCGAGAACGGAAAAGTTCCGTATCAAAATTTTACCTTGGCTAGCCGACAGCCTTTGGCGGTTAGGCGGTTCTACGGTTTTGTCTAGATCCGTTTGCAAGAGGGACTTTTAGGCGATGCAATAAAAAAATTAAAAAGAGGGATGCAACACGAGGACTTCCAAGGAGGTCACCCATCCTAGTACTACTCTCGCCTAAGAACGCTTAACTTCGGAGTTCTGATGGGATCTTGTGCTGGTATGATCGCATCCGACAACTTCTTCACGACATGATGCTTTAACCTCTGCCACCCTCCGGATCCTTCTCACGCCTAAGCCTCCGTTCTTTTTGCTCTTTTCTTTTAGTTCCTTTCACGCCCGTCCCGGTTTACAGTCACCACGCCGCGATATTTACTGAAATAGACGTGCATGACTCGCCGCAAATAAAAACATCACGCCATCCGAGCGTTTCACCGGATCGACAAATCTGCACAAATTGACCCCGTCACCGAAAATCGACTGTAATTTCATCATACGACCTCGGATCGAATTTCGGCGAGAACGGAAAAGTTCCGTATCGAAATTTTACCTTGGCTAGCCGACAGCCTTTGGCGGTTAGGCGGTTCTACGGTTTCGTCTAGATCCGTTTGCAAGAGGGACTTTTAGGCGATGCAATAAAAAAATTAAAAAGAGGGATGCAACACGAGGACTTCCCAGGAGGTCACCCATCCTAGTACTACTCTCACCTAAGCACGCTTAACTTCGGAGCTCTGATGGGATCTGGTGCTTTAGTGCTGGTATGATCGCATCCGACAACTTCTTCACGGCGTGATGCTTTAACCTCTGCCACCCTCCGGCTCCTTCTCACGCCTAAGCCTCCGTTCTTTTTGCTCTTTTCTTTTAGTTCCTTTCACGCCCGTCCCGGTTTACAGTCACCACGCCGCGATATTTACTGAAATAGACGTGCATGACTCGCCGCAAATAAAAACATCACACCATCCGAGCGTTTCACCGGATCGACAAATCTGCACAAATTGACCCCGTCACCGAAAATCGACTGTAATTTCATCATACGACCTCGGATCGAATTTCGGCGAGAACGGAAAAGTTCCGTATCAAAATTTTACCTTGGCTAGCCGACAGCCTTTGGCGGTTAGGCGGTTCTACGGTTTTGTCTAGATCCGTTTGCAAGAGGGACTTTTAGGCGATGCAATAAAAAAATTAAAAAGAGGGATGCAACACGAGGACTTCCAAGGAGGTCACCCATCCTAGTACTACTCTCGCCTAAGAACGCTTAACTTCGGAGTTCTGATGGGATCTTGTGCTGGTATGATCGCATCCGACAACTTCTTCACGACATGATGCTTTAACCTCTGCCACCCTCCGGATCCTTCTCACGCCTAAGCCTCCGTTCTTTTTGCTCTTTTCTTTTAGTTCCTTTCACGCCCGTCCCGGTTTACAGTCACCACGCCGCGATATTTACTGAAATAGACGTGCATGACTCGCCGCAAATAAAAACATCACGCCATCCGAGCGTTTCACCGGATCGACAAATCTGCACAAATTGACCCCGTCACCGAAAATCGACTGTAATTTCATCATACGACCTCGGATCGAATTTCGGCGAGAACGGAAAAGTTCCGTATCGAAATTTTACCTTGGCTAGCCGACAGCCTTTGGCGGTTAGGCGGTTCTACGGTTTCGTCTAGATCCGTTTGCAAGAGGGACTTTTAGGCGATGCAATAAAAAAATTAAAAAGAGGGATGCAACACGAGGACTTCCAAGGAGGTCACCCATCCTAGTACTACTCTCACCTAAGCACGCTTAACTTCGGAGCTCTGATGGGATCTGGTGCTTGAGTGCTGGTATGATCGCATCCGACAACTTCTTCACGGCGTGATGCTTTAACCTCTGCCACCCTCCGGCTCCTTCTCACGCCTAAGCCTCCGTTCTTTTTGCTCTTTTCTTTTAGTTCCTTTCACGCCCGTCCCGGTTTACAGTCACCACGCCGCGATATTTACTGAAATAGACGTGCATGACTCGCCGCAAATAAAAACATCACGCCATCCGAGCGTTTCACCGGATCGACAAATCTGCACAAATTGACCCCGTCACCGAAAATCGACTGTAATTTCATCATACGACCTCGGATCGAATTTCGGCGAGAACGGAAAAGTTCCGTATCAAAATTTTACCTTGGCTAGCCGACAGCCTTTGGCGGTTAGGCGGTTCTACGGTTTTGTCTAGATCCGTTTGCAAGAGGGACTTTTAGGCGATGCAATAAAAAAATTAAAAAGAGGGATGCAACACGAGGACTTCCAAGGAGGTCACCCATCCTAGTACTACTCTCGCCTAAGAACGCTTAACTTCGGAGTTCTGATGGGATCTTGTGCTGGTATGATCGCATCCGACAACTTCTTCACGACATGATGCTTTAACCTCTGCCACCCTCCGGATCCTTCTCACGCCTAAGCCTCCGTTCTTTTTGCTCTTTTCTTTTAGTTCCTTTCACGCCCGTCCCGGTTTACAGTCACCACGCCGCGATATTTACTGAAATAGACGTGCATGACTCGCCGCAAATAAAAACATCACGCCATCCGAGCGTTTCACCGGATCGACAAATCTGCACAAATTGACCCCGTCACCGAAAATCGACTGTAATTTCATCATACGACCTCGGATCGAATTTCGGCGAGAACGGAAAAGTTCCGTATCGAAATTTTACCTTGGCTAGCCGACAGCCTTTGGCGGTTAGGCGGTTCTACGGTTTCGTCTAGATCCGTTTGCAAGAGGGACTTTTAGGCGATGCAATAAAAAAATTAAAAAGAGGGATGCAACACGAGGACTTCCCAGGAGGTCACCCATCCTAGTACTACTCTCACCTAAGCACGCTTAACTTCGGAGCTCTGATGGGATCTGGTGCTTTAGTGCTGGTATGATCGCATCCGACAACTTCTTCACGGCGTGATGCTTTAACCTCTGCCACCCTCCGGCTCCTTCTCACGCCTAAGCCTCCGTTCTTTTTGCTCTTTTCTTTTAGTTCCTTTCACGCCCGTCCCGGTTTACAGTCACCACGCCGCGATATTTACTGAAATAGACGTGCATGACTCGCCGCAAATAAAAACATCACACCATCCGAGCGTTTCACCGGATCGACAAATCTGCACAAATTGACCCCGTCACCGAAAATCGACTGTAATTTCATCATACGACCTCGGATCGAATTTCGGCGAGAACGGAAAAGTTCCGTATCAAAATTTTACCTTGGCTAGCCGACAGCCTTTGGCGGTTAGGCGGTTCTACGGTTTTGTCTAGATCCGTTTGCAAGAGGGACTTTTAGGCGATGCAATAAAAAAATTAAAAAGAGGGATGCAACACGAGGACTTCCAAGGAGGTCACCCATCCTAGTACTACTCTCGCCTAAGCACGCTTAACTTCGGAGTTCTGATGGGATCTTGTGCTTTAGTGCTGGTATGATCGCATCCGACAACTTCTTCACGACGTGATGCTTTAACCTCTGCCACCCTCCGGCTCCTTCTCACGCCTAAGCCTATGTTCTTTTTGCTCTTTTCTTTTAGTTCCTTTCACGCCCGTCCCGGTTTACAGTCACCACGCCGCGATATTTACTGAAAAAGACGTGCATGAATCGTCGCAAATAAAAACATCACGCCATGCGAGCGTTTCACCGGATCGAGAAATCTGCACAAATTGACCGGTCACCGAAAATCGACTGTAATTTCATCATACGACCTCGGATCGAATTTCGGCGAGAACGGAAAAGTTCCGTATCGAAATTTTACCTTGGCTAGCCGACAGCCTTTGGCGGTTAGGCGGTTCTACGGTTTCGTCTAGATCCGTTTGCAAGAGGGACTTTTAGGCGATGCAATAAAAAAATTAAAAAGAGGGATGCAACACGAGGACTTCCCAGGAGGTCACCCATCCTAGTACTACTCTCACCTAAGCACGATTAACTTCGGAGCTCTGATGGGATCTGGTGCTTGAGTGCTGGTATGATCGCATCCGACAACTTCTTCACGGCGTGATGCTTTAACCTCTGCCACCCTCCGGCTCCTTCTCACGCCTAAGCCTCCGTTCTTTTTGCTCTTTTCTTTTAGTTCCTTTCACGCCCGTCCCGGTTTACAGTCACCACGCCGCGATATTTACTGAAATAGACGTGCATGACTCGCCGCAAATAAAAACATCACGCCATCCGAGCGTTTCACCGGATCGACAAATCTGCACAAATTGACCCCGTCACCGAAAATCGACTGTAATTTCATCATACGACCTCGGATCGAATTTCGGCGAGAAAGGAAAAGTTCCGTATCAAAATTTTACCTTGGCTAGCCGACAGCCTTTGGCGGTTAGGCGGTTCTACGGTTTTGTCTAGATCCGTTTGCAAGAGGGACTTTTAGGCGATGCAATAAAAAAAATAAAAAGAGGGATGCAACACGAGGACTTCCAAGGAGGTCACCCATCCTAGTACTACTCTCGCCTAAGCACGCTTAACTTCGGAGTTCTGATGGGATCTTGTGCTGGTATGATCGCATCCGACAACTTCTTCACGACGTGATGCTTTAACCTCTGCCACCCTCCGGCTCCTTCTCACGCCTAAGCCTCCGTTCTTTTTGCTCTTTTCTTTTAGTTCCTTTCACGCCCGTCCCGGTTTACAGTCACCACGCCGCGATATTTACTGAAAAAGACGTGCATGACTCGCCGCAAATAAAAACATCACGCCATCCGAGCGTTTCACCGGATCGAGAAATCTGCACAAATTGACCGGTCACCGAAAATCGACTGTAATTTCATCATACGACCTCGGATCGAATTTCGGCGAGAACGGAAAAGTTCCGTATCAAAAATTTACCTTGGCTAGCCGACAGCCTTTGGCGGTTAGGCGGTTCTACGGTTTTGTCTAGATCCGTTTGCAAGAGGGACTTTTAGGCGATGCAATAAAAAAATTAAAAAGAGGGATGCAACACGAGGACTTCCAAGGAGGTCACCCATCCTAGTACTACTCTCGCCTAAGCACGCTTAACTTCGGAGCTCTGATGGGATCTTGTGCTTTAGTGCTGGTATGATCGCATCCGACAACTTCTTCACGACGTGATGCTTTAACCTCTGCCACCCTCCGGCTCCTTCTCACGCCTAAGCCTCCGTTCTTTTTGCTCTTTTCTTTTAGTTCCTTTCACGCCCGTCCCGGTTTACAGTCACCACGCCGCGATATTTACTGAAAAAGACGTGCATGACTCGCCGCAAATAAAAACATCACGCCATCCGAGCGTTTCACCGGATCGAGAAATCTGCACAAATTGACCGGTCACCGAAAATCGACTGTAATTTCATCATACGACCTCGGATCGAATTTCGGCGAGAACGGAAAAGTTCCGTATCGAAATTTTACCTTGGCTAGCCGACAGCCTTTGGCGGTTAGGCGGTTCTACGGTTTTGTCTAGATCCGTTTGCAAGAGGGACTTTTAGGCGATGCAATAAAAAAATTAAAAAGAGGGATGCAACACGAGGACTTCCAAGGAGGTCACCCATCCTAGTACTACTCTCGCCTAAGAACGCTTAACTTCGGAGTTCTGATGGGATCTTGTGCTGGTATGATCGCATCCGACAACTTCTTCACGACATGATGCTTTAACCTCTGCCACCCTCCGGATCCTTCTCACGCCTAAGCCTCCGTTCTTTTTGCTCTTTTCTTTTAGTTCCTTTCACGCCCGTCCCGGTTTACAGTCACCACGCCGCGATATTTACTGAAATAGACGTGCATGACTCGCCGCAAATAAAAACATCACGCCATCCGAGCGTTTCACCGGATCGACAAATCTGCACAAATTGACCCCGTCACCGAAAATCGACTGTAATTTCATCATACGACCTCGGATCGAATTTCGGCGAGAACGGAAAAGTTCCGTATCGAAATTTTACCTTGGCTAGCCGACAGCCTTTGGCGGTTAGGCGGTTCTACGGTTTCGTCTAGATCCGTTTGCAAGAGGGACTTTTAGGCGATGCAATAAAAAAATTAAAAAGAGGGATGCAACACGAGGACTTCCCAGGAGGTCACCCATCCTAGTACTACTCTCACCTAAGCACGCTTAACTTCGGAGCTCTGATGGGATCTGGTGCTTTAGTGCTGGTATGATCGCATCCGACAACTTCTTCACGGCGTGATGCTTTAACCTCTGCCACCCTCCGGCTCCTTCTCACGCCTAAGCCTCCGTTCTTTTTGCTCTTTTCTTTTAGTTCCTTTCACGCCCGTCCCGGTTTACAGTCACCACGCCGCGATATTTACTGAAATAGACGTGCATGACTCGCCGCAAATAAAAACATCACGCCATCCGAGCGTTTCACCGGATCGACAAATCTGCACAAATTGACCCCGTCACCGAAAATCGACTGTAATTTCATCATACGACCTCGGATCGAATTTCGGCGAGAACGGAAAAGTTCCGTATCAAAATTTTACCTTGGCTAGCCGACAGCCTTTGGCGGTTAGGCGGTTCTACGGTTTTGTCTAGATCCGTTTGCAAGAGGGACTTTTAGGCGATGCAATAAAAAAATTAAAAAGAGGGATGCAACACGAGGACTTCCAAGGAGGTCACCCATCCTAGTACTACTCTCGCCTAAGCACGCTTAACTTCGGAGTTCTGATGGGATCTTGTGCTGGTATGATCGCATCCGACAACTTCTTCACGACATGATGCTTTAACCTCTGCCACCCTCCGGATCCTTCTCACGCCTAAGCCTCCGTTCTTTTTGCTCTTTTCTTTTAGTTCCTTTCACGCCCGTCCCGGTTTACAGTCACCACGCCGCGATATTTACTGAAATAGACGTGCATGACTCGCCGCAAATAAAAACATCACGCCATCCGAGCGTTTCACCGGATCGACAAATCTGCACAAATTGACCCCGTCACCGAAAATCGACTGTAATTTCATCATACGACCTCGGATCGAATTTCGGCGAGAACGGAAAAGTTCCGTATCGAAATTTTACCTTGGCTAGCCGACAGCCTTTGGCGGTTAGGCGGTTCTACGGTTTCGTCTAGATCCGTTTGCAAGAGGGACTTTTAGGCGATGCAATAAAAAAATTAAAAAGAGGGATGCAACACGAGGACTTCCCAGGAGGTCACCCATCCTAGTACTACTCTCACCTAAGCACGCTTAACTTCGGAGCTCTGATGGGATCTGGTGCTTTAGTGCTGGTATGATCGCATCCGACAACTTCTTCACGGCGTGATGCTTTAACCTCTGCCACCCTCCGGCTCCTTCTCACGCCTAAGCCTCCGTTCTTTTTGCTCTTTTCTTTTAGTTCCTTTCACGCCCGTCCCGGTTTACAGTCACCACGCCGCGATATTTACTGAAATAGACGTGCATGACTCGCCGCAAATAAAAACATCACGCCATCCGAGCGTTTCACCGGATCGACAAATCTGCACAAATTGACCCCGTCACCGAAAATCGACTGTAATTTCATCATACGACCTCGGATCGAATTTCGGCGAGAACGGAAAAGTTCCGTATCAAAATTTTACCTTGGCTAGCCGACAGCCTTTGGCGGTTAGGCGGTTCTACGGTTTTGTCTAGATCCGTTTGCAAGAGGGACTTTTAGGCGATGCAATAAAAAAATTAAAAAGAGGGATGCAACACGAGGACTTCCAAGGAGGTCACCCATCCTAGTACTACTCTCGCCTAAGCACGCTTAACTTCGGAGTTCTGATGGGATCTTGTGCTGGTATGATCGCATCCGACAACTTCTTCACGACATGATGCTTTAACCTCTGCCACCCTCCGGATCCTTCTCACGCCTAAGCCTCCGTTCTTTTTGCTCTTTTCTTTTAGTTCCTTTCACGCCCGTCCCGGTTTACAGTCACCACGCCGCGATATTTACTGAAATAGACGTGCATGACTCGCCGCAAATAAAAACATCACGCCATCCGAGCGTTTCACCGGATCGACAAATCTGCACAAATTGACCCCGTCACCGAAAATCGACTGTAATTTCATCATACGACCTCGGATCGAATTTCGGCGAGAACGGAAAAGTTCCGTATCGAAATTTTACCTTGGCTAGCCGACAGCCTTTGGCGGTTAGGCGGTTCTACGGTTTCGTCTAGATCCGTTTGCAAGAGGGACTTTTAGGCGATGCAATAAAAAAATTAAAAAGAGGGATGCAACACGAGGACTTCCCAGGAGGTCACCCATCCTAGTACTACTCTCACCTAAGCACGCTTAACTTCGGAGCTCTGATGGGATCTGGTGCTTTAGTGCTGGTATGATCGCATCCGACAACTTCTTCACGGCGTGATGCTTTAACCTCTGCCACCCTCCGGCTCCTTCTCACGCCTAAGCCTCCGTTCTTTTTGCTCTTTTCTTTTAGTTCCTTTCACGCCCGTCCCGGTTTACAGTCACCACGCCGCGATATTTACTGAAATAGACGTGCATGACTCGCCGCAAATAAAAACATCACGCCATCCGAGCGTTTCACCGGATCGACAAATCTGCACAAATTGACCCCGTCACCGAAAATCGACTGTAATTTCATCATACGACCTCGGATCGAATTTCGGCGAGAACGGAAAAGTTCCGTATCAAAATTTTACCTTGGCTAGCCGACAGCCTTTGGCGGTTAGGCGGTTCTACGGTTTTGTCTAGATCCGTTTGCAAGAGGGACTTTTAGGCGATGCAATAAAAAAATTAAAAAGAGGGATGCAACACGAGGACTTCCAAGGAGGTCACCCATCCTAGTACTACTCTCGCCTAAGCACGCTTAACTTCGGAGTTCTGATGGGATCTTGTGCTTTAGTGCTGGTATGATCGCATCCGACAACTTCTTCACGACGTGATGCTTTAACCTCTGCCACCCTCCGGCTCCTTCTCACGCCTAAGCCTCCGTTCTTTTTGCTCTTTTCTTTTAGTTCCTTTCACGCCCGTCCCGGTTTACAGTCACCACGCCGCGATATTTACTGAAAAAGACGTGCATGAATCGTCGCAAATAAAAACATCACGCCATGCGAGCGTTTCACCGGATCGAGAAATCTGCACAAATTGACCGGTCACCGAAAATCGACTGTAATTTCATCATACGACCTCGGATCGAATTTCGGCGAGAACGGAAAAGTTCCGTATCGAAATTTTACCTTGGCTAGCCGACAGCCTTTGGCGGTTAGGCGGTTCTACGGTTTCGTCTAGATCCGTTTGCAAGAGGGACTTTTAGGCGATGCAATAAAAAAATTAAAAAGAGGGATGCAACACGAGGACTTCCCAGGAGGTCACCCATCCTAGTACTACTCTCACCTAAGCACGATTAACTTCGGAGCTCTGATGGGATCTGGTGCTTGAGTGCTGGTATGATCGCATCCGACAACTTCTTCACGGCGTGATGCTTTAACCTCTGCCACCCTCCGGCTCCTTCTCACGCCTAAGCCTCCGTTCTTTTTGCTCTTTTCTTTTAGTTCCTTTCACGCCCGTCCCGGTTTACAGTCACCACGCCGCGATATTTACTGAAATAGACGTGCATGACTCGCCGCAAATAAAAACATCACGCCATCCGAGCGTTTCACCGGATCGACAAATCTGCACAAATTGACCCCGTCACCGAAAATCGACTGTAATTTCATCATACGACCTCGGATCGAATTTCGGCGAGAACGGAAAAGTTCCGTATCAAAATTTTACCTTGGCTAGCCGACAGCCTTTGGCGGTTAGGCGGTTCTACGGTTTTGTCTAGATCCGTTTGCAAGAGGGACTTTTAGGCGATGCAATAAAAAAATTAAAAAGAGGGATGCAACACGAGGACTTCCAAGGAGGTCACCCATCCTAGTACTACTCTCGCCTAAGAACGCTTAACTTCGGAGTTCTGATGGGATCTTGTGCTGGTATGATCGCATCCGACAACTTCTTCACGACATGATGCTTTAACCTCTGCCACCCTCCGGATCCTTCTCACGCCTAAGCCTCCGTTCTTTTTGCTCTTTTCTTTTAGTTCCTTTCACGCCCGTCCCGGTTTACAGTCACCACGCCGCGATATTTACTGAAATAGACGTGCATGACTCGCCGCAAATAAAAACATCACGCCATCCGAGCGTTTCACCGGATCGACAAATCTGCACAAATTGACCCCGTCACCGAAAATCGACTGTAATTTCATCATACGACCTCGGATCGAATTTCGGCGAGAACGGAAAAGTTCCGTATCGAAATTTTACCTTGGCTAGCCGACAGCCTTTGGCGGTTAGGCGGTTCTACGGTTTCGTCTAGATCCGTTTGCAAGAGGGACTTTTAGGCGATGCAATAAAAAAATTAAAAAGAGGGATGCAACACGAGGACTTCCCAGGAGGTCACCCATCCTAGTACTACTCTCACCTAAGCACGCTTAACTTCGGAGCTCTGATGGGATCTGGTGCTTTAGTGCTGGTATGATCGCATCCGACAACTTCTTCACGGCGTGATGCTTTAACCTCTGCCACCCTCCGGCTCCTTCTCACGCCTAAGCCTCCGTTCTTTTTGCTCTTTTCTTTTAGTTCCTTTCACGCCCGTCCCGGTTTACAGTCACCACGCCGCGATATTTACTGAAATAGACGTGCATGACTCGCCGCAAATAAAAACATCACGCCATCCGAGCGTTTCACCGGATCGACAAATCTGCACAAATTGACCCCGTCACCGAAAATCGACTGTAATTTCATCATACGACCTCGGATCGAATTTCGGCGAGAACGGAAAAGTTCCGTATCAAAATTTTACCTTGGCTAGCCGACAGCCTTTGGCGGTTAGGCGGTTCTACGGTTTTGTCTAGATCCGTTTGCAAGAGGGACTTTTAGGCGATGCAATAAAAAAATTAAAAAGAGGGATGCAACACGAGGACTTCCAAGGAGGTCACCCATCCTAGTACTACTCTCGCCTAAGCACGCTTAACTTCGGAGTTCTGATGGGATCTTGTGCTTTAGTGCTGGTATGATCGCATCCGACAACTTCTTCACGACGTGATGCTTTAACCTCTGCCACCCTCCGGCTCCTTCTCACGCCTAAGCCTCCGTTCTTTTTGCTCTTTTCTTTTAGTTCCTTTCACGCCCGTCCCGGTTTACAGTCACCACGCCGCGATATTTACTGAAAAAGACGTGCATGAATCGTCGCAAATAAAAACATCACGCCATGCGAGCGTTTCACCGGATCGAGAAATCTGCACAAATTGACCGGTCACCGAAAATCGACTGTAATTTCATCATACGACCTCGGATCGAATTTCGGCGAGAACGGAAAAGTTCCGTATCGAAATTTTACCTTGGCTAGCCGACAGCCTTTGGCGGTTAGGCGGTTCTACGGTTTCGTCTAGATCCGTTTGCAAGAGGGACTTTTAGGCGATGCAATAAAAAAATTAAAAAGAGGGATGCAACACGAGGACTTCCCAGGAGGTCACCCATCCTAGTACTACTCTCACCTAAGCACGATTAACTTCGGAGCTCTGATGGGATCTGGTGCTTGAGTGCTGGTATGATCGCATCCGACAACTTCTTCACGGCGTGATGCTTTAACCTCTGCCACCCTCCGGCTCCTTCTCACGCCTAAGCCTCCGTTCTTTTTGCTCTTTTCTTTTAGTTCCTTTCACGCCCGTCCCGGTTTACAGTCACCACGCCGCGATATTTACTGAAATAGACGTGCATGACTCGCCGCAAATAAAAACATCACGCCATCCGAGCGTTTCACCGGATCGACAAATCTGCACAAATTGACCCCGTCACCGAAAATCGACTGTAATTTCATCATACGACCTCGGATCGAATTTCGGCGAGAACGGAAAAGTTCCGTATCAAAATTTTACCTTGGCTAGCCGACAGCCTTTGGCGGTTAGGCGGTTCTACGGTTTTGTCTAGATCCGTTTGCAAGAGGGACTTTTAGGCGATGCAATAAAAAAATTAAAAAGAGGGATGCAACACGAGGACTTCCAAGGAGGTCACCCATCCTAGTACTACTCTCGCCTAAGAACGCTTAACTTCGGAGTTCTGATGGGATCTTGTGCTGGTATGATCGCATCCGACAACTTCTTCACGACATGATGCTTTAACCTCTGCCACCCTCCGGATCCTTCTCACGCCTAAGCCTCCGTTCTTTTTGCTCTTTTCTTTTAGTTCCTTTCACGCCCGTCCCGGTTTACAGTCACCACGCCGCGATATTTACTGAAATAGACGTGCATGACTCGCCGCAAATAAAAACATCACGCCATCCGAGCGTTTCACCGGATCGACAAATCTGCACAAATTGACCCCGTCACCGAAAATCGACTGTAATTTCATCATACGACCTCGGATCGAATTTCGGCGAGAACGGAAAAGTTCCGTATCGAAATTTTACCTTGGCTAGCCGACAGCCTTTGGCGGTTAGGCGGTTCTACGGTTTCGTCTAGATCCGTTTGCAAGAGGGACTTTTAGGCGATGCAATAAAAAAATTAAAAAGAGGGATGCAACACGAGGACTTCCCAGGAGGTCACCCATCCTAGTACTACTCTCACCTAAGCACGCTTAACTTCGGAGCTCTGATGGGATCTGGTGCTTTAGTGCTGGTATGATCGCATCCGACAACTTCTTCACGGCGTGATGCTTTAACCTCTGCCACCCTCCGGCTCCTTCTCACGCCTAAGCCTCCGTTCTTTTTGCTCTTTTCTTTTAGTTCCTTTCACGCCCGTCCCGGTTTACAGTCACCACGCCGCGATATTTACTGAAATAGACGTGCATGACTCGCCGCAAATAAAAACATCACGCCATCCGAGCGTTTCACCGGATCGACAAATCTGCACAAATTGACCCCGTCACCGAAAATCGACTGTAATTTCATCATACGACCTCGGATCGAATTTCGGCGAGAACGGAAAAGTTCCGTATCAAAATTTTACCTTGGCTAGCCGACAGCCTTTGGCGGTTAGGCGGTTCTACGGTTTTGTCTAGATCCGTTTGCAAGAGGGACTTTTAGGCGATGCAATAAAAAAATTAAAAAGAGGGATGCAACACGAGGACTTCCAAGGAGGTCACCCATCCTAGTACTACTCTCGCCTAAGCACGCTTAACTTCGGAGTTCTGATGGGATCTTGTGCTTTAGTGCTGGTATGATCGCATCCGACAACTTCTTCACGACGTGATGCTTTAACCTCTGCCACCCTCCGGCTCCTTCTCACGCCTAAGCCTCCGTTCTTTTTGCTCTTTTCTTTTAGTTCCTTTCACGCCCGTCCCGGTTTACAGTCACCACGCCGCGATATTTACTGAAAAAGACGTGCATGAATCGTCGCAAATAAAAACATCACGCCATGCGAGCGTTTCACCGGATCGAGAAATCTGCACAAATTGACCGGTCACCGAAAATCGACTGTAATTTCATCATACGACCTCGGATCGAATTTCGGCGAGAACGGAAAAGTTCCGTATCGAAATTTTACCTTGGCTAGCCGACAGCCTTTGGCGGTTAGGCGGTTCTACGGTTTCGTCTAGATCCGTTTGCAAGAGGGACTTTTAGGCGATGCAATAAAAAAATTAAAAAGAGGGATGCAACACGAGGACTTCCAAGGAGGTCACCCATCCTAGTACTACTCTCACCTAAGCACGATTAACTTCGGAGCTCTGATGGGATCTGGTGCTTGAGTGCTGGTATGATCGCATCCGACAACTTCTTCACGGCGTGATGCTTTAACCTCTGCCACCCTCCGGCTCCTTCTCACGCCTAAGCCTCCGTTCTTTTTGCTCTTTTCTTTTAGTTCCTTTCACGCCCGTCCCGGTTTACAGTCACCACGCCGCGATATTTACTGAAATAGACGTGCATGACTCGCCGCAAATAAAAACATCACGCCATCCGAGCGTTTCACCGGATCGACAAATCTGCACAAATTGACCCCGTCACCGAAAATCGACTGTAATTTCATCATACGACCTCGGATCGAATTTCGGCGAGAACGGAAAAGTTCCGTATCAAAATTTTACCTTGGCTAGCCGACAGCCTTTGGCGGTTAGGCGGTTCTACGGTTTTGTCTAGATCCGTTTGCAAGAGGGACTTTTAGGCGATGCAATAAAAAAATTAAAAAGAGGGATGCAACACGAGGACTTCCAAGGAGGTCACCCATCCTAGTACTACTCTCGCCTAAGCACGCTTAACTTCGGAGGTCTGATGGGATCTTGTGCTTTAGTGCTGGTATGATCGCATCCGACAACTTCTTCACGACGTGATGCTTTAACCTCTGCCACCCTCCGGCTCCTTCTCACGCCTAAGCCTCCGTTCTTTTTGCTCTTTTCTTTTAGTTCCTTTCACGCCCGTCCCGGTTTACAGTCACCACGCCGCGATATTTACTGAAAAAGACGTGCATGACTCGCCGCAAATAAAAACATCACGCCATCCGAGCGTTTCACCGGATCGAGAAATCTGCACAAATTGACCGGTCACCGAAAATCGACTGTAATTTCATCATACGACCTCGGATCGAATTTCGGCGAGAACGGAAAAGTTCCGTATCGAAATTTTACCTTGGCTAGCCGACAGCCTTTGGCGGTTAGGCGGTTCTACGGTTTCGTCTAGATCCGTTTGCAAGAGGGACTTTTAGGCGATGCAATAAAAAAATTAAAAAGAGGGATGCAACACGAGGACTTCCCAGGAGGTCACCCATCCTAGTACTACTCTCACCTAAGCACGCTTAACTTCGGAGCTCTGATGGGATCTGGTGCTTTAGTGCTGGTATGATCGCATCCGACAACTTCTTCACGGCGTGATGCTTTAACCTCTGCCACCCTCCGGCTCCTTCTCACGCCTAAGCCTCCGTTCTTTTTGCTCTTTTCTTTTAGTTCCTTTCACGCCCGTCCCGGTTTACAGTCACCACGCCGCGATATTTACTGAAATAGACGTGCATGACTCGCCGCAAATAAAAACATCACGCCATCCGAGCGTTTCACCGGATCGACAAATCTGCACAAATTGACCCCGTCACCGAAAATCGACTGTAATTTCATCATACCAGCTCGGATCGAATTTCGGCGAGAACGGAAAAGTTCCGTATCAAAATTTTACCTTGGCTAGCCGACAGCCTTTGGCGGTTAGGCGGTTCTACGGTTTTGTCTAGATCCGTTTGCAAGAGGGACTTTTAGGCGATGCAATAAAAAAATTAAAAAGAGGGATGCAACACGAGGACTTCCAAGGAGGTCACCCATCCTAGTACTACTCTCGCCTAAGCACGCTTAACTTCGGAGTTCTGATGGGATCTTGTGCTTTAGTGCTGGTATGATCGCATCCGACAACTTCTTCACGACGTGATGCTTTAACCTCTGCCACCCTCCGGCTCCTTCTCACGCCTAAGCCTCCGTTCTTTTTGCTCTTTTCTTTTAGTTCCTTTCACGCCCGTCCCGGTTTACAGTCACCACGCCGCGATATTTACTGAAAAAGACGTGCATGAATCGTCGCAAATAAAAACATCACGCCATGCGAGCGTTTCACCGGATCGAGAAATCTGCACAAATTGACCGGTCACCGAAAATCGACTGTAATTTCATCATACGACCTCGGATCGAATTTCGGCGAGAACGGAAAAGTTCCGTATCGAAATTTTACCTTGGCTAGCCTACAGCCTTTGGCGGTTAGGCGGTTCTACGGTTTCGTCTAGATCCGTTTGCAAGAGGGACTTTTAGGCGATGCAATAAAAAAATTAAAAAGAGGGATGCAACACGAGGACTTCCAAGGAGGTCACCCATCCTAGTACTACTCTCACCTAAGCACGCTTAACTTCGGAGCTCTGATGGGATCTGGTGCTTGAGTGCTGGTATGATCGCATCCGACAACTTCTTCACGGCGTGATGCTTTAACCTCTGCCACCCTCCGGCTCCTTCTCACGCCTAAGCCTCCGTTCTTTTTGCTCTTTTCTTTTAGTTCCTTTCACGCCCGTCCCGGTTTACAGTCACCACGCCGCGATATTTACTGAAATAGACGTGCATGACTCGCCGCAAATAAAAACATCACGCCATCCGAGCGTTTCACCGGATCGACAAATCTGCACAAATTGACCCCGTCACCGAAAATCGACTGTAATTTCATCATACGAGCTCGGATCGAATTTCGGCGAGAACGGAAAAGTTCCGTATCAAAATTTTACCTTGGCTAGCCGACAGCCTTTGGCGGTTAGGCGGTTCTACGGTTTTGTCTAGATCCGTTTGCAAGAGGGACTTTTAGGCGATGCAATAAAAAATTAAAAAGAGGGATGCAACACGAGGACTTCCAAGGAGGTCACCCATCCTAGTACTACTCTCGCCTAAGCACGCTTAACTTCGGAGGTCTGATGGGATCTTGTGCTTTAGTGCTGGTATGATCGCATCCGACAACTTCTTCACGACGTGATGCTTTAACCTCTGCCACCCTCCGGCTCCTTCTCACGCCTAAGCCTCCGTTCTTTTTTCTCTTTTCTTTTAGTTCCTTTCACGCCCGTCCCGGTTTACAGTCACCACGCCGCGATATTTACTGAAAAAGACGTGCATGAATCGTCGCAAATAAAAACATCACGCCATGCGAGCGTTTCACCGGATCGAGAAATCTGCACAAATTGACCGGTCACCGAAAATCGACTGTAATTTCATCATACGACCTCGGATCGAATTTCGGCGAGAACGGAAAAGTTCCGTATCGAAATTTTACCTTGGCTAGCCGACAGCCTTTGGCGGTTAGGCGGTTCTACGGTTTCGTCTAGATCCGTTTGCAAGAGGGACTTTTAGGCGATGCAATAAAAAAATTAAAAAGAGGGATGCAACACGAGGACTTCCAAGGAGGTCACCCATCCTAGTACTACTCTCACCTAAGCACGCTTAACTTCGGAGCTCTGATGGGATCTGGTGCTTGAGTGCTGGTATGATCGCATCCGACAACTTCTTCACGGCGTGATGCTTTAACCTCTGCCACCCTCCGGCTCCTTCTCACGCCTAAGCCTCCGTTCTTTTTGCTCTTTTCTTTTAGTTCCTTTCACGCCCGTCCCGGTTTACAGTCACCACGCCGCGATATTTACTGAAATAGACGTGCATGACTCGCCGCAAATAAAAACATCACGCCATCCGAGCGTTTCACCGGATCGACAAATCTGCACAAATTGACCCCGTCACCGAAAATCGACTGTAATTTCATCATACGACCTCGGATCGAATTTCGGCGAGAACGGAAAAGTTCCGTATCAAAATTTTACCTTGGCTAGCCGACAGCCTTTGGCGGTTAGGCGGTTCTACGGTTTTGTCTAGATCCGTTTGCAAGAGGGACTTTTAGGCGATGCAATAAAAAAATTAAAAAGAGGGATGCAACACGAGGACTTCCAAGGAGGTCACCCATCCTAGTACTACTCTCGCCTAAGCACGCTTAACTTCGGAGTTCTGATGGGATCTTGTGCTTTAGTGCTGGTATGATCGCATCCGACAACTTCTTCACGACGTGATGCTTTAACCTCTGCCACCCTCCGGCTCCTTCTCACGCCTAAGCCTCCGTTCTTTTTGCTCTTTTCTTTTAGTTCCTTTCACGCCCGTCCCGGTTTACAGTCACCACGCCGCGATATTTACTGAAAAAGACGTGCATGAATCGTCGCAAATAAAAACATCACGCCATGCGAGCGTTTCACCGGATCGAGAAATCTGCACAAATTGACCGGTCACCGAAAATCGACTGTAATTTCATCATACGACCTCGGATTGAATTTCGGCGAGAACGGAAAAGTTCCGTATCGAAATTTTACCTTGGCTAGCCGACAGCCTTTGGCGGTTAGGCGGTTCTACGGTTTCGTCTAGATCCGTTTGCAAGAGGGACTTTTAGGCGATGCAATAAAAAAATTAAAAAGAGGGATGCAACACGAGGACTTCCAAGGAGGTCACCCATCCTAGTACTACTCTCACCTAAGCACGCTTAACTTCGGAGCTCTGATGGGATCTGGTGCTTGAGTGCTGGTATGATCGCATCCGACAACTTCTTCACGGCGTGATGCTTTAACCTCTGCCACCCTCCGGCTCCTTCTCACGCCTAAGCCTCCGTTCTTTTTGCTCTTTTCTTTTAGTTCCTTTCACGCCCGTCCCGGTTTACAGTCACCACGCCGCGATATTTACTGAAATAGACGTGCATGACTCGCCGCAAATAAAAACATCACGCCATCCGAGCGTTTCACCGGATCGACAAATCTGCACAAATTGACCCCGTCACCGAAAATCGACTGTAATTTCATCATACGAGCTCGGATCGAATTTCGGCGAGAACGGAAAAGTTCCGTATCAAAATTTTACCTTGGCTAGCCGACAGCCTTTGGCGGTTAGGCGGTTCTACGGTTTTGTCTAGATCCGTTTGCAAGAGGGACTTTTAGGCGATGCAATAAAAAATTAAAAAGAGGGATGCAACACGAGGACTTCCAAGGAGGTCACCCATCCTAGTACTACTCTCGCCTAAGCACGCTTAACTTCGGAGGTCTGATGGGATCTTGTGCTTTAGTGCTGGTATGATCGCATCCGACAACTTCTTCACGACGTGATGCTTTAACCTCTGCCACCCTCCGGCTCCTTCTCACGCCTAAGCCTCCGTTCTTTTTTCTCTTTTCTTTTAGTTCCTTTCACGCCCGTCCCGGTTTACAGTCACCACGCCGCGATATTTACTGAAAAAGACGTGCATGAATCGTCGCAAATAAAAACATCACGCCATGCGAGCGTTTCACCGGATCGAGAAATCTGCACAAATTGACCGGTCACCGAAAATCGACTGTAATTTCATCATACGACCTCGGATCGAATTTCGGCGAGAACGGAAAAGTTCCGTATCGAAATTTTACCTTGGCTAGCCGACAGCCTTTGGCGGTTAGGCGGTTCTACGGTTTCGTCTAGATCCGTTTGCAAGAGGGACTTTTAGGCGATGCAATAAAAAAATTAAAAAGAGGGATGCAACACGAGGACTTCCAAGGAGGTCACCCATCCTAGTACTACTCTCACCTAAGCACGCTTAACTTCGGAGCTCTGATGGGATCTGGTGCTTGAGTGCTGGTATGATCGCATCCGACAACTTCTTCACGGCGTGATGCTTTAACCTCTGCCACCCTCCGGCTCCTTCTCACGCCTAAGCCTCCGTTCTTTTTGCTCTTTTCTTTTAGTTCCTTTCACGCCCGTCCCGGTTTACAGTCACCACGCCGCGATATTTACTGAAATAGACGTGCATGACTCGCCGCAAATAAAAACATCACGCCATCCGAGCGTTTCACCGGATCGACAAATCTGCACAAATTGACCCCGTCACCGAAAATCGACTGTAATTTCATCATACGACCTCGGATCGAATTTCGGCGAGAACGGAAAAGTTCCGTATCAAAATTTTACCTTGGCTAGCCGACAGCCTTTGGCGGTTAGGCGGTTCTACGGTTTTGTCTAGATCCGTTTGCAAGAGGGACTTTTAGGCGATGCAATAAAAAAATTAAAAAGAGGGATGCAACACGAGGACTTCCAAGGAGGTCACCCATCCTAGTACTACTCTCGCCTAAGCACGCTTAACTTCGGAGTTCTGATGGGATCTTGTGCTTTAGTGCTGGTATGATCGCATCCGACAACTTCTTCACGACGTGATGCTTTAACCTCTGCCACCCTCCGGCTCCTTCTCACGCCTAAGCCTCCGTTCTTTTTGCTCTTTTCTTTTAGTTCCTTTCACGCCCGTCCCGGTTTACAGTCACCACGCCGCGATATTTACTGAAAAAGACGTGCATGAATCGTCGCAAATAAAAACATCACGCCATGCGAGCGTTTCACCGGATCGAGAAATCTGCACAAATTGACCGGTCACCGAAAATCGACTGTAATTTCATCATACGACCTCGGATCGAATTTCGGCGAGAACGGAAAAGTTCCGTATCGAAATTTTACCTTGGCTAGCCGACAGCCTTTGGCGGTTAGGCGGTTCTACGGTTTCGTCTAGATCCGTTTGCAAGAGGGACTTTTAGGCGATGCAATAAAAAAATTAAAAAGAGGGATGCAACACGAGGACTTCCAAGGAGGTCACCCATCCTAGTACTACTCTCACCTAAGCACGCTTAACTTCGGAGCTCTGATGGGATCTGGTGCTTGAGTGCTGGTATGATCGCATCCGACAACTTCTTCACGGCGTGATGCTTTAACCTCTGCCACCCTCCGGCTCCTTCTCACGCCTAAGCCTCCGTTCTTTTTGCTCTTTTCTTTTAGTTCCTTTCACGCCCGTCCCGGTTTACAGTCACCACGCCGCGATATTTACTGAAATAGACGTGCATGACTCGCCGCAAATAAAAACATCACGCCATCCGAGCGTTTCACCGGATCGACAAATCTGCACAAATTGACCCCGTCACCGAAAATCGACTGTAATTTCATCATACGACCTCGGATCGAATTTCGGCGAGAACGGAAAAGTTCCGTATCAAAATTTTACCTTGGCTAGCCGACAGCCTTTGGCGGTTAGGCGGTTCTACGGTTTTGTCTAGATCCGTTTGCAAGAGGGACTTTTAGGCGATGCAATAAAAAAATTAAAAAGAGGGATGCAACACGAGGACTTCCAAGGAGGTCACCCATCCTAGTACTACTCTCGCCTAAGCACGCTTAACTTCGGAGTTCTGATGGGATCTTGTGCTTTAGTGCTGGTATGATCGCATCCGACAACTTCTTCACGACGTGATGCTTTAACCTCTGCCACCCTCCGGCTCCTTCTCACGCCTAAGCCTCCGTTCTTTTTGCTCTTTTCTTTTAGTTCCTTTCACGCCCGTCCCGGTTTACAGTCACCACGCCGCGATATTTACTGAAAAAGACGTGCATGAATCGTCGCAAATAAAAACATCACGCCATGCGAGCGTTTCACCGGATCGAGAAATCTGCACAAATTGACCGGTCACCGAAAATCGACTGTAATTTCATCATACGACCTCGGATCGAATTTCGGCGAGAACGGAAAAGTTCCGTATCGAAATTTTACCTTGGCTAGCCGACAGCCTTTGGCGGTTAGGCGGTTCTACGGTTTTGTCTAGATCCGT
This sequence comes from Poa annua, assembly GCA_026929855.1. Taxonomy (NCBI): domain Eukaryota; kingdom Viridiplantae; phylum Streptophyta; class Magnoliopsida; order Poales; family Poaceae; genus Poa; species Poa annua. Next base: position 24,623,965 of record CM049428.1, on the reverse strand, counting down.
TTGCAAGAGGGACTTTTAGGCGATGCAATAAAAAAATTAAAAAGAGGGATGCAACACGAGGACTTCCAAGGAGGTCACCCATCCTAGTACTACTCTCGCCTAAGCACGCTTAACTTCGGAGTTCTGATGGGATCTGGTGCTTTAGTGCTGGTATGATCGCATCCGACAACTTCTTCACGACGTGATGCTTTAACCTCTGCCACCCTCCGGCTCCTTCTCACGCCTAAGCCTCCGTTCTTTTTGCTCTTTTCTTTTAGTTCCTTTCACGCCCGTCCCGGTTTACAGTCACCACGCCGCGATATTTACTGAAAAAGACGTGCATGAATCGTCGCAAATAAAAACATCACGCCATGCGAGCGTTTCACCGGATCGAGAAATCTGCACAAATTGACCGGTCACCGAAAATCGACTGTAATTTCATCATACGACCTCGGATCGAATTTCGGCGAGAACGGAAAAGTTCCGTATCAAAATTTTACCTTGGCTAGCCGACAGCCTTTGGCGGTTAGGCGGTTCTACGGTTTCGTCTAGATCCGTTTGCAAGAGGGACTTTTAGGCGATGCAATAAAAAAATTAAAAAGAGGGATGCAACACGAGGACTTCCAAGGAGGTCACCCATCCTAGTACTACTCTCACCTAAGCACGCTTAACTTCGGAGCTCTGATGGGATCTGGTGCTTGAGTGCTGGTATGATCGCATCCGACAACTTCTTCACGACGTGATGCTTTAACCTCTGCCACCCTCCGGCTCCTTCTCACGCCTAAGCCTCCGTTCTTTTTGCTCTTTTCTTTTAGTTCCTTTCACGCCCGTCCCGGTTTACAGTCACCACGCCGCGATATTTACTGAAAAAGACGTGCATGAATCGTCGCAAATAAAAACATCACGCCATGCGAGCGTTTCACCGGATCGAGAAATCTGCACAAATTGACCGGTCACCGAAAATCGACTGTAATTTCATCATACGACCTCGGATCGAATTTCGGCGAGAACGGAAAAGTTCCGTATCGAAATTTTACCTTGGCTAGCCGACAGCCTTTGGCGGTTAGGCGGTTCTACGGTTTTGTCTAGATCCGTTTGCAAGAGGGACTTTTAGGCGATGCAATAAAAAAATTAAAAAGAGGGATGCAACACGAGGACTTCCAAGGAGGTCACCCATCCTAGTACTACTCTCGCCTAAGCACGCTTAACTTCGGAGTTCTGATGGGATCTTGTGCTTTAGTGCTGGTATGATCGCATCCGACAACTTCTTCACGACGTGATGCTTTAACCTCTGCCACCCTCCGGCTCCTTCTCACGCCTAAGCCTCCGTTCTTTTTGCTCTTTTCTTTTAGTTCCTTTCACGCCCGTCCCGGTTTACAGTCACCACGCCGCGATATTTACTGAAAAAGACGTGCATGAATCGTCGCAAATAAAAACATCACGCCATGCGAGCGTTTCACCGGATCGAGAAATCTGCACAAATTGACCGGTCACCGAAAATCGACTGTAATTTCATCATACGACCTCGGATCGAATTTCGGCGAGAACGGAAAAGTTCCGTATCAAAATTTTACCTTGGCTAGCCGACAGCCTTTGGCGGTTAGGCGGTTCTACGGTTTCGTCTAGATCCGTTTGCAAGAGGGACTTTTAGGCGATGCAATAAAAAAATTAAAAAGAGGGATGCAACACGAGGACTTCCAAGGAGGTCACCCATCCTAGTACTACTCTCACCTAAGCACGCTTAACTTCGGAGCTCTGATGGGATCTGGTGCTTGAGTGCTGGTATGATCGCATCCGACAACTTCTTCACGGCGTGATGCTTTAACCTCTGCCACCCTCCGGCTCCTTCTCACGCCTAAGCCTCCGTTCTTTTTGCTCTTTTCTTTTAGTTCCTTTCACGCCCGTCCCGGTTTACAGTCACCACGCCGCGATATTTACTGAAATAGACGTGCATGACTCGCCGCAAATAAAAACATCACGCCATCCGAGCGTTTCACCGGATCGACAAATCTGCACAAATTGACCCCGTCACCGAAAATCGACTGTAATTTCATCATACGACCTCGGATCGAATTTCGGCGAGAACGGAAAAGTTCCGTATCAAAATTTTACCTTGGCTAGCCGACAGCCTTTGGCGGTTAGGCGGTTCTACGGTTTTGTCTAGATCCGTTTGCAAGAGGGACTTTTAGGCGATGCAATAAAAAAATTAAAAAGAGGGATGCAACACGAGGACTTCCAAGGAGGTCACCCATCCTAGTACTACTCTCGCCTAAGCACGCTTAACTTCGGAGTTCTGATGGGATCTTGTGCTTTAGTGCTGGTATGATCGCATCCGACAACTTCTTCACGACGTGATGCTTTAACCTCTGCCACCCTCCGGCTCCTTCTCACGCCTAAGCCTCCGTTCTTTTTGCTCTTTTCTTTTAGTTCCTTTCACGCCCGTCCCGGTTTACAGTCACCACGCCGCGATATTTACTGAAATAGACGTGCATGACTCGCCGCAAATAAAAACATCACGCCATCCGAGCGTTTCACCGGATCGAGAAATCTGCACAAATTGACCGGTCACCGAAAATCGACTGTAATTTCATCATACGACCTCGGATCGAATTTCGGCGAGAACGGAAAAGTTCCGTATCGAAATTTTACCTTGGCTAGCCGACAGCCTTTGGCGGTTAGGCGGTTCTACGGTTTCGTCTAGATCCGTTTGCAAGAGGGACTTTTAGGCGATGCAATAAAAAAATTAAAAAGAGGGATGCAACACGAGGACTTCCCAGGAGGTCACCCATCCTAGTACTACTCTCACCTAAGCACGCTTAACTTCGGAGCTCTGATGGGATCTGGTGCTTTAGTGCTGGTATGATCGCATCCGACAACTTCTTCACGACGTGATGCTTTAACCTCTGCCACCCTCCGGCTCCTTCTCACGCCTAAGCCTCCGTTCTTTTTGCTCTTTTCTTTTAGTTCCTTTCACGCCCGTCCCGGTTTACAGTCACCACGCCGCGATATTTACTGAAATAGACGTGCATGACTCGCCGCAAATAAAAACATCACGCCATCCGAGCGTTTCACCGGATCGACAAATCTGCACAAATTGACCCCGTCACCGAAAATCGACTGTAATTTCATCATACCAGCTCGGATCGAATTTCGGCGAGAACGGAAAAGTTCCGTATCAAAATTTTACCTTGGCTAGCCGACAGCCTTTGGCGGTTAGGCGGTTCTACGGTTTCGTCTAGATCCGTTTGCAAGAGGGACTTTTAGGCGATGCAATAAAAAATTAAAAAGAGGGATGCAACACGAGGACTTCCAAGGAGGTCACCCATCCTAGTACTACTCTCGCCTAAGCACGCTTAACTTCGGAGCTCTGATGGGATCTGGTGCTTTAGTGCTGGTATGATCGCATCCGACAACTTCTTCACGACGTGATGCTTTAACCTCTGCCACCCTCCGGCTCCTTCTCACGCCTAAGCCTCCGTTCTTTTTGCTCTTTTCTTTTAGTTCCTTTCACGCCCGTCCCGGTTTACAGTCACCACGCCGCGATATTTACTGAAAAAGACGTGCATGACTCGTCGCAAATAAAAACATCACGCCATGCGAGCGTTTCACCGGATCGAGAAATCTGCACAAATTGACCGGTCACCGAAAATCGACTGTAATTTCATCATACGACCTCGGATCGAATTTCGGCGAGAACGGAAAAGTTCCGTATCGAAATTTTACCTTGGCTGGCCGACAGCCTTTGGCGGTTAGGCGGTTCTACGGTTTCGTCTAGATCCGTTTGCAAGAGGGACTTTTAGGCGATGCAATAAAAAAATTAAAAAGAGGGATGCAACACGAGGACTTCCAAGGAGGTCACCCATCCTAGTACTACTCTCACCTAAGCACGCTTAACTTCGGAGCTCTGATGGGATCTGGTGCTTGAGTGCTGGTATGATCGCATCCGACAACTTCTTCACGGCGTGATGCTTTAACCTCTGCCACCCTCCGGCTCCTTCTCACGCCTAAGCCTCCGTTCTTTTTGCTCTTTTCTTTTAGTTCCTTTCACGCCCGTCCCGGTTTACAGTCACCACGCCGCGATATTTACTGAAATAGACGTGCATGACTCGCCGCAAATAAAAACATCACGCCATCCGAGCGTTTCACCGGATCGACAAATCTGCACAAATTGACCCCGTCACCGAAAATCGACTGTAATTTCATCATACGAGCTCGGATCGAATTTCGGCGAGAACGGAAAAGTTCCGTATCAAAATTTTACCTTGGCTAGCCGACAGCCTTTGGCGGTTAGGCGGTTCTACGGTTTCGTCTAGATCCGTTTGCAAGAGGGACTTTTAGGCGATGCAATAAAAAATTAAAAAGAGGGATGCAACACGAGGACTTCCAAGGAGGTCACCCATCCTAGTACTACTCTCGCCTAAGCACGCTTAACTTCGGAGGTCTGATGGGATCTGGTGCTTTAGTGCTGGTATGATCGCATCCGACAACTTCTTCACGACGTGATGCTTTAACCTCTGCCACCCTCCGGCTCCTTCTCACGCCTAAGCCTCCGTTCTTTTTGCTCTTTTCTTTTAGTTCCTTTCACGCCCGTCCCGGTTTACAGTCACCACGCCGCGATATTTACTGAAAAAGACGTGCATGACTCGTCGCAAATAAAAACATCACGCCATGCGAGCGTTTCACCGGATCGAGAAATCTGCACAAATTGACCGGTCACCGAAAATCGACTGTAATTTCATCATACGACCTCGGATCGAATTTCGGCGAGAACGGAAAAGTTCCGTATCGAAATTTTACCTTGGCTAGCCGACAGCCTTTGGCGGTTAGGCGGTTCTACGGTTTCGTCTAGATCCGTTTGCAAGAGGGACTTTTAGGCGATGCAATAAAAAAATTAAAAAGAGGGATGCAACACGAGGACTTCCAAGGAGGTCACCCATCCTAGTACTACTCTCACCTAAGCACGCTTAACTTCGGAGCTCTGATGGGATCTGGTGCTTGAGTGCTGGTATGATCGCATCCGACAACTTCTTCACGGCGTGATGCTTTAACCTCTGCCACCCTCCGGCTCCTTCTCACGCCTAAGCCTCCGTTCTTTTTGCTCTTTTCTTTTAGTTCCTTTCACGCCCGTCCCGGTTTACAGTCACCACGCCGCGATATTTACTGAAATAGACGTGCATGACTCGCCGCAAATAAAAACATCACGCCATCCGAGCGTTTCACCGGATCGACAAATCTGCACAAATTGACCCCGTCACCGAAAATCGACTGTAATTTCATCATACCAGCTCGGATCGAATTTCGGCGAGAACGGAAAAGTTCCGTATCAAAATTTTACCTTGGCTAGCCGACAGCCTTTGGCGGTTAGGCGGTTCTACGGTTTCGTCTAGATCCGTTTGCAAGAGGGACTTTTAGGCGATGCAATAAAAAATTAAAAAGAGGGATGCAACACGAGGACTTCCAAGGAGGTCACCCATCCTAGTACTACTCTCGCCTAAGCACGCTTAACTTCGGAGCTCTGATGGGATCTGGTGCTTTAGTGCTGGTATGATCGCATCCGACAACTTCTTCACGACGTGATGCTTTAACCTCTGCCACCCTCCGGCTCCTTCTCACGCCTAAGCCTCCGTTCTTTTTGCTCTTTTCTTTTAGTTCCTTTCACGCCCGTCCCGGTTTACAGTCACCACGCCGCGATATTTACTGAAAAAGACGTGCATGACTCGTCGCAAATAAAAACATCACGCCATGCGAGCGTTTCACCGGATCGAGAAATCTGCACAAATTGACCGGTCACCGAAAATCGACTGTAATTTCATCATACGACCTCGGATCGAATTTCGGCGAGAACGGAAAAGTTCCGTATCGAAATTTTACCTTGGCTGGCCGACAGCCTTTGGCGGTTAGGCGGTTCTACGGTTTCGTCTAGATCCGTTTGCAAGAGGGACTTTTAGGCGATGCAATAAAAAAATTAAAAAGAGGGATGCAACACGAGGACTTCCAAGGAGGTCACCCATCCTAGTACTACTCTCACCTAAGCACGCTTAACTTCGGAGCTCTGATGGGATCTGGTGCTTGAGTGCTGGTATGATCGCATCCGACAACTTCTTCACGGCGTGATGCTTTAACCTCTGCCACCCTCCGGCTCCTTCTCACGCCTAAGCCTCCGTTCTTTTTGCTCTTTTCTTTTAGTTCCTTTCACGCCCGTCCCGGTTTACAGTCACCACGCCGCGATATTTACTGAAATAGACGTGCATGACTCGCCGCAAATAAAAACATCACGCCATCCGAGCGTTTCACCGGATCGACAAATCTGCACAAATTGACCCCGTCACCGAAAATCGACTGTAATTTCATCATACGACCTCGGATCGAATTTCGGCGAGAACGGAAAAGTTCCGTATCAAAATTTTACCTTGGCTAGCCGACAGCCTTTGGCGGTTAGGCGGTTCTACGGTTTCGTCTAGATCCGTTTGCAAGAGGGACTTTTAGGCGATGCAATAAAAAATTAAAAAGAGGGATGCAACACGAGGACTTCCAAGGAGGTCACCCATCCTAGTACTACTCTCGCCTAAGCACGCTTAACTTCGGAGCTCTGATGGGATCTGGTGCTTTAGTGCTGGTATGATCGCATCCGACAACTTCTTCACGACGTGATGCTTTAACCTCTGCCACCCTCCGGCTCCTTCTCACGCCTAAGCCTCCGTTCTTTTTGCTCTTTTCTTTTAGTTCCTTTCACGCCCGTCCCGGTTTACAGTCACCACGCCGCGATATTTACTGAAAAAGACGTGCATGACTCGTCGCAAATAAAAACATCACGCCATGCGAGCGTTTCACCGGATCGAGAAATCTGCAAAAATTGACCGGTCACCGAAAATCGACTGTAATTTCATCATACGACCTCGGATCGAATTTCGGCGAGAACGGAAAAGTTCCGTATCGAAATTTTACCTTGGCTGGCCGACAGCCTTTGGCGGTTAGGCGGTTCTACGGTTTCGTCTAGATCCGTTTGCAAGAGGGACTTTTAGGCGATGCAATAAAAAAATTAAAAAGAGGGATGCAACACGAGGACTTCCAAGGAGGTCACCCATCCTAGTACTACTCTCACCTAAGCACGCTTAACTTCGGAGCTCTGATGGGATCTGGTGCTTGAGTGCTGGTATGATCGCATCCGACAACTTCTTCACGGCGTGATGCTTTAACCTCTGCCACCCTCCGGCTCCTTCTCACGCCTAAGCCTCCGTTCTTTTTGCTCTTTTCTTTTAGTTCCTTTCACGCCCGTCCCGGTTTACAGTCACCACGCCGCGATATTTACTGAAATAGACGTGCATGACTCGCCGCAAATAAAAACATCACGCCATCCGAGCGTTTCACCGGATCGACAAATCTGCACAAATTGACCCCGTCACCGAAAATCGACTGTAATTTCATCATACGACCTCGGATCGAATTTCGGCGAGAACGGAAAAGTTCCGTATCAAAATTTTACCTTGGCTAGCCGACAGCCTTTGGCGGTTAGGCGGTTCTACGGTTTCGTCTAGATCCGTTTGCAAGAGGGACTTTTAGGCGATGCAATAAAAAATTAAAAAGAGGGATGCAACACGAGGACTTCCAAGGAGGTCACCCATCCTAGTACTACTCTCGCCTAAGCACGCTTAACTTCGGAGGTCTGATGGGATCTGGTGCTTTAGTGCTGGTATGATCGCATCCGACAACTTCTTCACGACGTGATGCTTTAACCTCTGCCACCCTCCGGCTCCTTCTCACGCCTAAGCCTCCGTTCTTTTTGCTCTTTTCTTTTAGTTCCTTTCACGCCCGTCCCGGTTTACAGTCACCACGCCGCGATATTTACTGAAAAAGACGTGCATGACTCGTCGCAAATAAAAACATCACGCCATGCGAGCGTTTCACCGGATCGAGAAATCTGCACAAATTGACCGGTCACCGAAAATCGACTGTAATTTCATCATACGACCTCGGATCGAATTTCGGCGAGAACGGAAAAGTTCCGTATCGAAATTTTACCTTGGCTAGCCGACAGCCTTTGGCGGTTAGGCGGTTCTACGGTTTCGTCTAGATCCGTTTGCAAGAGGGACTTTTAGGCGATGCAATAAAAAAATTAAAAAGAGGGATGCAACACGAGGACTTCCAAGGAGGTCACCCATCCTAGTACTACTCTCACCTAAGCACGCTTAACTTCGGAGCTCTGATGGGATCTGGTGCTTGAGTGCTGGTATGATCGCATCCGACAACTTCTTCACGGCGTGATGCTTTAACCTCTGCCACCCTCCGGCTCCTTCTCACGCCTAAGCCTCCGTTCTTTTTGCTCTTTTCTTTTAGTTCCTTTCACGCCCGTCCCGGTTTACAGTCACCACGCCGCGATATTTACTGAAATAGACGTGCATGACTCGCCGCAAATAAAAACATCACGCCATCCGAGCGTTTCACCGGATCGACAAATCTGCACAAATTGACCCCGTCACCGAAAATCGACTGTAATTTCATCATACGACCTCGGATCGAATTTCGGCGAGAACGGAAAAGTTCCGTATCAAAATTTTACCTTGGCTAGCCGACAGCCTTTGGCGGTTAGGCGGTTCTACGGTTTTGTCTAGATCCGTTTGCAAGAGGGACTTTTAGGCGATGCAATAAAAAAATTAAAAAGAGGGATGCAACACGAGGACTTCCAAGGAGGTCACCCATCCTAGTACTACTCTCGCCTAAGCACGCTTAACTTCGGAGTTCTGATGGGATCTTGTGCTTTAGTGCTGGTATGATCGCATCCGACAACTTCTTCACGACGTGATGCTTTAACCTCTGCCACCCTCCGGCTCCTTCTCACGCCTAAGCCTCCATTCTTTTTGCTCTTTTCTTTTAGTTCCTTTCACGCCCGTCCCGGTTTACAGTCACCACGCCGCGATATTTACTGAAAAAGACGTGCATGACTCGCCGCAAATAAAAACATCACGCCATCCGAGCGTTTCACCGGATCGAGAAATCTGCACAAATTGACCGGTCACCGAAAATCGACTGTAATTTCATCATACGACCTCGGATCGAATTTCGGCGAGAACGGAAAAGTTCCGTATCGAAATTTTACCTTGGCTAGCAGACAGCCTTTGGCGGTTAGGCGGTTCTACGGTTTCGTCTAGATCCGTTTGCAAGAGGGACTTTTAGGCGATGCAATAAAAAAATTAAAAAGAGGGATGCAACACGAGGACTTCCAAGGAGGTCACCCATCCTAGTACTACTCTCACCTAAGCACGCTTAACTTCGGAGCTCTGATGGGATCTGGTGCTTGAGTGCTGGTATGATCGCATCCGACAACTTCTTCACGGCGTGATGCTTTAACCTCTGCCACCCTCCGGCTCCTTCTCACGCCTAAGCCTCCGTTCTTTTTGCTCTTTTCTTTTAGTTCCTTTCACGCCCGTCCCGGTTTACAGTCACCACGCCGCGATATTTACTGAAATAGACGTGCATGACTCGCCGCAAATAAAAACATCACGCCATCCGAGCGTTTCACCGGATCGACAAATCTGCACAAATTGACCCCGTCACCGAAAATCGACTGTAATTTCATCATACGAGCTCGGATCGAATTTCGGCGAGAACGGAAAAGTTCCGTATCAAAATTTTACCTTGGCTAGCCGACAGCCTTTGGCGGTTAGGCGGTTCTACGGTTTTGTCTAGATCCGTTTGCAAGAGGGACTTTTAGGCGATGCAATAAAAAATTAAAAAGAGGGATGCAACACGAGGACTTCCAAGGAGGTCACCCATCCTAGTACTACTCTCGCCTAAGCACGCTTAACTTCGGAGGTCTGATGGGATCTTGTGCTTTAGTGCTGGTATGATCGCATCCGACAACTTCTTCACGACGTGATGCTTTAACCTCTGCCACCCTCCGGCTCCTTCTCACGCCTAAGCCTCCGTTCTTTTTGCTCTTTTCTTTTAGTTCCTTTCACGCCCGTCCCGGTTTACAGTCACCACGCCGCGATATTTACTGAAAAAGACGCGCATGACTCGTCGCAAATAAAAACATCACGCCATGCGAGCGTTTCACCGGATCGAGAAATCTGCACAAATTGACCGGTCACCGAAAATCGACTGTAATTTCATCATACGACCTCGGATCGAATTTCGGCGAGAACGGAAAAGTTCCGTATCGAAATTTTACCTTGGCTAGCAGACAGCCTTTGGCGGTTAGGCGGTTCTACGGTTTCGTCTAGATCCGTTTGCAAGAGGGACTTTTAGGCGATGCAATAAAAAAATTAAAAAGAGGGATGCAACACGAGGACTTCCAAGGAGGTCACCCATCCTAGTACTACTCTCACCTAAGCACGCTTAACTTCGGAGCTCTGATGGGATCTGGTGCTTGAGTGCTGGTATGATCGCATCCGACAACTTCTTCACGGCGTGATGCTTTAACCTCTGCCACCCTCCGGCTCCTTCTCACGCCTAAGCCTCCGTTCTTTTTGCTCTTTTCTTTTAGTTCCTTTCACGCCCGTCCCGGTTTACAGTCACCACGCCGCGATATTTACTGAAATAGACGTGCATGACTCGCCGCAAATAAAAACATCACGCCATCCGAGCGTTTCACCGGATCGACAAATCTGCACAAATTGACCCCGTCACCGAAAATCGACTGTAATTTCATCATACGACCTCGGATCGAATTTCGGCGAGAAAGGAAAAGTTCCGTATCAAAATTTTACCTTGGCTAGCCGACAGCCTTTGGCGGTTAGGCGGTTCTACGGTTTTGTCTAGATCCGTTTGCAAGAGGGACTTTTAGGCGATGCAATAAAAAAAATAAAAAGAGGGATGCAACACGAGGACTTCCAAGGAGGTCACCCATCCTAGTACTACTCTCGCCTAAGCACGCTTAACTTCGGAGTTCTGATGGGATCTTGTGCTGGTATGATCGCATCCGACAACTTCTTCACGACGTGATGCTTTAACCTCTGCCACCCTCCGGCTCCTTCTCACGCCTAAGCCTCCGTTCTTTTTGCTCTTTTCTTTTAGTTCCTTTCACGCCCGTCCCGGTTTACAGTCACCACGCCGCGATATTTACTGAAAAAGACGTGCATGACTCGCCGCAAATAAAAACATCACGCCATCCGAGCGTTTCACCGGATCGAGAAATCTGCACAAATTGACCGGTCACCGAAAATCGACTGTAATTTCATCATACGACCTCGGATCGAATTTCGGCGAGAACGGAAAAGTTCCGTATCAAAAATTTACCTTGGCTAGCCGACAGCCTTTGGCGGTTAGGCGGTTCTACGGTTTTGTCTAGATCCGTTTGCAAGAGGGACTTTTAGGCGATGCAATAAAAAAATTAAAAAGAGGGATGCAACACGAGGACTTCCAAGGAGGTCACCCATCCTAGTACTACTCTCGCCTAAGCACGCTTAACTTCGGAGCTCTGATGGGATCTTGTGCTTTAGTGCTGGTATGATCGCATCCGACAACTTCTTCACGACGTGATGCTTTAACCTCTGCCACCCTCCGGCTCCTTCTCACGCCTAAGCCTCCGTTCTTTTTGCTCTTTTCTTTTAGTTCCTTTCACGCCCGTCCCGGTTTACAGTCACCACGCCGCGATATTTACTGAAAAAGACGTGCATGACTCGCCGCAAATAAAAACATCACGCCATCCGAGCGTTTCACCGGATCGAGAAATCTGCACAAATTGACCGGTCACCGAAAATCGACTGTAATTTCATCATACGACCTCGGATCGAATTTCGGCGAGAACGGAAAAGTTCCGTATCGAAATTTTACCTTGGCTAGCCGACAGCCTTTGGCGGTTAGGCGGTTCTACGGTTTCGTCTAGATCCGTTTGCAAGAGGGACTTTTAGGCGATGCAATAAAAAAATTAAAAAGAGGGATGCAACACGAGGACTTCCCAGGAGGTCACCCATCCTAGTACTACTCTCACCTAAGCACGCTTAACTTCGAAGCTCTGATGGGATCTGGTGCTTTAGTGCTGGTATGATCGCATCCGACAACTTCTTCACGGCGTGATGCTTTAACCTCTGCCACCCTCCGGCTCCTTCTCACGCCTAAGCCTCCGTTCTTTTTGCTCTTTTCTTTTAGTTCCTTTCACGCCCGTCCCGGTTTACAGTCACCACGCCGCGATATTTACTGAAAAAGACGCGCATGACTCGTCGCAAATAAAAACATCACGCCATGCGAGCGTTTCACCGGATCGAGAAATCTGCACAAATTGACCGGTCACCGAAAATCGACTGTAATTTCATCATACGACCTCGGATCGAATTTCGGCGAGAACGGAAAAGTTCCGTATCGAAATTTTACCTTGGCTAGCAGACAGCCTTTGGCGGTTAGGCGGTTCTACGGTTTCGTCTAGATCCGTTTGCAAGAGGGACTTTTAGGCGATGCAATAAAAAAATTAAAAAGAGGGATGCAACACGAGGACTTCCAAGGAGGTCACCCATCCTAGTACTACTCTCACCTAAGCACGCTTAACTTCGGAGCTCTGATGGGATCTGGTGCTTGAGTGCTGGTATGATCGCATCCGACAACTTCTTCACGGCGTGATGCTTTAACCTCTGCCACCCTCCGGCTCCTTCTCACGCCTAAGCCTCCGTTCTTTTTGCTCTTTTCTTTTAGTTCCTTTCACGCCCGTCCCGGTTTACAGTCACCACGCCGCGATATTTACTGAAATAGACGTGCATGACTCGCCGCAAATAAAAACATCACGCCATCCGAGCGTTTCACCGGATCGACAAATCTGCACAAATTGACCCCGTCACCGAAAATCGACTGTAATTTCATCATACGACCTCGGATCGAATTTCGGCGAGAAAGGAAAAGTTCCGTATCAAAATTTTACCTTGGCTAGCCGACAGCCTTTGGCGGTTAGGCGGTTCTACGGTTTTGTCTAGATCCGTTTGCAAGAGGGACTTTTAGGCGATGCAATAAAAAAAATAAAAAGAGGGATGCAACACGAGGACTTCCAAGGAGGTCACCCATCCTAGTACTACTCTCGCCTAAGCACGCTTAACTTCGGAGTTCTGATGGGATCTTGTGCTGGTATGATCGCATCCGACAACTTCTTCACGACGTGATGCTTTAACCTCTGCCACCCTCCGGCTCCTTCTCACGCCTAAGCCTCCGTTCTTTTTGCTCTTTTCTTTTAGTTCCTTTCACGCCCGTCCCGGTTTACAGTCACCACGCCGCGATATTTACTGAAAAAGACGTGCATGACTCGCCGCAAATAAAAACATCACGCCATCCGAGCGTTTCACCGGATCGAGAAATCTGCACAAATTGACCGGTCACCGAAAATCGACTGTAATTTCATCATACGACCTCGGATCGAATTTCGGCGAGAACGGAAAAGTTCCGTATCAAAAATTTACCTTGGCTAGCCGACAGCCTTTGGCGGTTAGGCGGTTCTACGGTTTTGTCTAGATCCGTTTGCAAGAGGGACTTTTAGGCGATGCAATAAAAAAATTAAAAAGAGGGATGCAACACGAGGACTTCCAAGGAGGTCACCCATCCTAGTACTACTCTCGCCTAAGCACGCTTAACTTCGGAGCTCTGATGGGATCTTGTGCTTTAGTGCTGGTATGATCGCATCCGACAACTTCTTCACGACGTGATGCTTTAACCTCTGCCACCCTCCGGCTCCTTCTCACGCCTAAGCCTCCGTTCTTTTTGCTCTTTTCTTTTAGTTCCTTTCACGCCCGTCCCGGTTTACAGTCACCACGCCGCGATATTTACTGAAAAAGACGTGCATGACTCGCCGCAAATAAAAACATCACGCCATCCGAGCGTTTCACCGGATCGAGAAATCTGCACAAATTGACCGGTCACCGAAAATCGACTGTAATTTCATCATACGACCTCGGATCGAATTTCGGCGAGAACGGAAAAGTTCCGTATCGAAATTTTACCTTGGCTAGCCGACAGCCTTTGGCGGTTAGGCGGTTCTACGGTTTCGTCTAGATCCGTTTGCAAGAGGGACTTTTAGGCGATGCAATAAAAAAATTAAAAAGAGGGATGCAACACGAGGACTTCCCAGGAGGTCACCCATCCTAGTACTACTCTCACCTAAGCACGCTTAACTTCGAAGCTCTGATGGGATCTGGTGCTTTAGTGCTGGTATGATCGCATCCGACAACTTCTTCACGGCGTGATGCTTTAACCTCTGCCACCCTCCGGCTCCTTCTCACGCCTAAGCCTCCGTTCTTTTTGCTCTTTTCTTTTAGTTCCTTTCACGCCCGTCCCGGTTTACAGTCACCACGCCGCGATATTTACTGAAATAGACGCGCATGACTCGTCGCAAATAAAAACATCACGCCATGCGAGCGTTTCACCGGATCGAGAAATCTGCACAAATTGACCGGTCACCGAAAATCGACTGTAATTTCATCATACGACCTCGGATCGAATTTCGGCGAGAACGGAAAAGTTCCGTATCGAAATTTTACCTTGGCTAGCAGACAGCCTTTGGCGGTTAGGCGGTTCTACGGTTTCGTCTAGATCCGTTTGCAAGAGGGACTTTTAGGCGATGCAATAAAAAAATTAAAAAGAGGGATGCAACACGAGGACTTCCAAGGAGGTCACCCATCCTAGTACTACTCTCACCTAAGCACGCTTAACTTCGGAGCTCTGATGGGATCTGGTGCTTGAGTGCTGGTATGATCGCATCCGACAACTTCTTCACGGCGTGATGCTTTAACCTCTGCCACCCTCCGGCTCCTTCTCACGCCTAAGCCTCCGTTCTTTTTGCTCTTTTCTTTTAGTTCCTTTCACGCCCGTCCCGGTTTACAGTCACCACGCCGCGATATTTACTGAAATAGACGTGCATGACTCGCCGCAAATAAAAACATCACGCCATCCGAGCGTTTCACCGGATCGACAAATCTGCACAAATTGACCCCGTCACCGAAAATCGACTGTAATTTCATCATACGACCTCGGATCGAATTTCGGCGAGAAAGGAAAAGTTCCGTATCAAAATTTTACCTTGGCTAGCCGACAGCCTTTGGCGGTTAGGCGGTTCTACGGTTTTGTCTAGATCCGTTTGCAAGAGGGACTTTTAGGCGATGCAATAAAAAAAATAAAAAGAGGGATGCAACACGAGGACTTCCAAGGAGGTCACCCATCCTAGTACTACTCTCGCCTAAGCACGCTTAACTTCGGAGTTCTGATGGGATCTTGTGCTGGTATGATCGCATCCGACAACTTCTTCACGACGTGATGCTTTAACCTCTGCCACCCTCCGGCTCCTTCTCACGCCTAAGCCTCCGTTCTTTTTGCTCTTTTCTTTTAGTTCCTTTCACGCCCGTCCCGGTTTACAGTCACCACGCCGCGATATTTACTGAAAAAGACGTGCATGACTCGCCGCAAATAAAAACATCACGCCATCCGAGCGTTTCACCGGATCGAGAAATCTGCACAAATTGACCGGTCACCGAAAATCGACTGTAATTTCATCATACGACCTCGGATCGAATTTCGGCGAGAACGGAAAAGTTCCGTATCAAAAATTTACCTTGGCTAGCCGACAGCCTTTGGCGGTTAGGCGGTTCTACGGTTTTGTCTAGATCCGTTTGCAAGAGGGACTTTTAGGCGATGCAATAAAAAAATTAAAAAGAGGGATGCAACACGAGGACTTCCAAGGAGGTCACCCATCCTAGTACTACTCTCGCCTAAGCACGCTTAACTTCGGAGCTCTGATGGGATCTTGTGCTTTAGTGCTGGTATGATCGCATCCGACAACTTCTTCACGACGTGATGCTTTAACCTCTGCCACCCTCCGGCTCCTTCTCACGCCTAAGCCTCCGTTCTTTTTGCTCTTTTCTTTTAGTTCCTTTCACGCCCGTCCCGGTTTACAGTCACCACGCCGCGATATTTACTGAAAAAGACGTGCATGACTCGCCGCAAATAAAAACATCACGCCATCCGAGCGTTTCACCGGATCGAGAAATCTGCACAAATTGACCGGTCACCGAAAATCGACTGTAATTTCATCATACGACCTCGGATCGAATTTCGGCGAGAACGGAAAAGTTCCGTATCGAAATTTTACCTTGGCTAGCCGACAGCCTTTGGCGGTTAGGCGGTTCTACGGTTTCGTCTAGATCCGTTTGCAAGAGGGACTTTTAGGCGATGCAATAAAAAAATTAAAAAGAGGGATGCAACACGAGGACTTCCCAGGAGGTCACCCATCCTAGTACTACTCTCACCTAAGCACGCTTAACTTCGAAGCTCTGATGGGATCTGGTGCTTTAGTGCTGGTATGATCGCATCCGACAACTTCTTCACGGCGTGATGCTTTAACCTCTGCCACCCTCCGGCTCCTTCTCACGCCTAAGCCTCCGTTCTTTTTGCTCTTTTCTTTTAGTTCCTTTCACGCCCGTCCCGGTTTACAGTCACCACGCCGCGATATTTACTGAAATAGACGTGCATGACTCGCCGCAAATAAAAACATCACGCCATCCGAGCGTTTCACCGGATCGACAAATCTGCACAAATTGACCCCGTCACCGAAAATCGACTGTAATTTCATCATACGAGCTCGGATCGAATTTCGGCGAGAACGGAAAAGTTCCGTATCAAAATTTTACCTTGGCTAGCCGACAGCCTTTGGCGGTTAGGCGGTTCTACGGTTTTGTCTAGATCCGTTTGCAAGAGGGACTTTTAGGCGATGCAATAAAAAATTAAAAAGAGGGATGCAACACGAGGACTTCCAAGGAGGTCACCCATCCTAGTACTACTCTCGCCTAAGCACGCTTAACTTCGGAGGTCTGATGGGATCTTGTGCTTTAGTGCTGGTATGATCGCATCCGACAACTTCTTCACGACGTGATGCTTTAACCTCTGCCACCCTCCGGCTCCTTCTCACGCCTAAGCCTCCGTTCTTTTTGCTCTTTTCTTTTAGTTCCTTTCACGCCCGTCCCGGTTTACAGTCACCACGCCGCGATATTTACTGAAAAAGACGCGCATGACTCGTCGCAAATAAAAACATCACGCCATGCGAGCGTTTCACCGGATCGAGAAATCTGCACAAATTGACCGGTCACCGAAAATCGACTGTAATTTCATCATACGACCTCGGATCGAATTTCGGCGAGAACGGAAAAGTTCCGTATCGAAATTTTACCTTGGCTAGCAGACAGCCTTTGGCGGTTAGGCGGTTCTACGGTTTCGTCTAGATCCGTTTGCAAGAGGGACTTTTAGGCGATGCAATAAAAAAATTAAAAAGAGGGATGCAACACGAGGACTTCCAAGGAGGTCACCCATCCTAGTACTACTCTCACCTAAGCACGCTTAACTTCGGAGCTCTGATGGGATCTGGTGCTTGAGTGCTGGTATGATCGCATCCGACAACTTCTTCACGGCGTGATGCTTTAACCTCTGCCACCCTCCGGCTCCTTCTCACGCCTAAGCCTCCGTTCTTTTTGCTCTTTTCTTTTAGTTCCTTTCACGCCCGTCCCGGTTTACAGTCACCACGCCGCGATATTTACTGAAATAGACGTGCATGACTCGCCGCAAATAAAAACATCACGCCATCCGAGCGTTTCACCGGATCGACAAATCTGCACAAATTGACCCCGTCACCGAAAATCGACTGTAATTTCATCATACGACCTCGGATCGAATTTCGGCGAGAAAGGAAAAGTTCCGTATCAAAATTTTACCTTGGCTAGCCGACAGCCTTTGGCGGTTAGGCGGTTCTACGGTTTTGTCTAGATCCGTTTGCAAGAGGGACTTTTAGGCGATGCAATAAAAAAAATAAAAAGAGGGATGCAACACGAGGACTTCCAAGGAGGTCACCCATCCTAGTACTACTCTCGCCTAAGCACGCTTAACTTCGGAGTTCTGATGGGATCTTGTGCTGGTATGATCGCATCCGACAACTTCTTCACGACGTGATGCTTTAACCTCTGCCACCCTCCGGCTCCTTCTCACGCCTAAGCCTCCGTTCTTTTTGCTCTTTTCTTTTAGTTCCTTTCACGCCCGTCCCGGTTTACAGTCACCACGCCGCGATATTTACTGAAAAAGACGTGCATGACTCGCCGCAAATAAAAACATCACGCCATCCGAGCGTTTCACCGGATCGAGAAATCTGCACAAATTGACCGGTCACCGAAAATCGACTGTAATTTCATCATACGACCTCGGATCGAATTTCGGCGAGAACGGAAAAGTTCCGTATCAAAAATTTACCTTGGCTAGCCGACAGCCTTTGGCGGTTAGGCGGTTCTACGGTTTTGTCTAGATCCGTTTGCAAGAGGGACTTTTAGGCGATGCAATAAAAAAATTAAAAAGAGGGATGCAACACGAGGACTTCCAAGGAGGTCACCCATCCTAGTACTACTCTCGCCTAAGCACGCTTAACTTCGGAGCTCTGATGGGATCTTGTGCTTTAGTGCTGGTATGATCGCATCCGACAACTTCTTCACGACGTGATGCTTTAACCTCTGCCACCCTCCGGCTCCTTCTCACGCCTAAGCCTCCGTTCTTTTTGCTCTTTTCTTTTAGTTCCTTTCACGCCCGTCCCGGTTTACAGTCACCACGCCGCGATATTTACTGAAAAAGACGTGCATGACTCGCCGCAAATAAAAACATCACGCCATCCGAGCGTTTCACCGGATCGAGAAATCTGCACAAATTGACCGGTCACCGAAAATCGACTGTAATTTCATCATACGACCTCGGATCGAATTTCGGCGAGAACGGAAAAGTTCCGTATCGAAATTTTACCTTGGCTAGCCGACAGCCTTTGGCGGTTAGGCGGTTCTACGGTTTCGTCTAGATCCGTTTGCAAGAGGGACTTTTAGGCGATGCAATAAAAAAATTAAAAAGAGGGATGCAACACGAGGACTTCCAAGGAGGTCACCCATCCTAGTACTACTCTCGCCTAAGCACGCTTAACTTCGGAGCTCTGATGGGATCTGGTGCTTTAGTGCTGGTATGATCGCATCCGACAACTTCTTCACGGCGTGATGCTTTAACCTCTGCCACCCTCCGGCTCCTTCTCACGCCTAAGCCTCCGTTCTTTTTGCTCTTTTCTTTTAGTTCCTTTCACGCCCGTCCCGGTTTACAGTCACCACGCCGCGATATTTACGGAAATAGACGTGCATGACTCGCCGCAAATAAAAACATCACGCCATCCGAGCGTTTCACCGGATCGACAAATCTGCACAAATTGACCCCGTCACCGAAAATCGACTGTAATTTCATCATACGACCTCGGATCGAATTTCGGCGAGAAAGGAAAAGTTCCGTATCAAAATTTTACCTTGGCTAGCCGACAGCCTTTGGCGGTTAGGCGGTTCTACGGTTTCGTCTAGATCCGTTTGCAAGAGGGACTTTTAGGCGATGCAATAAAAAAAATAAAAAGAGGGATGCAACACGAGGACTTCCAAGGAGGTCACCCATCCTAGTACTACTCTCGCCTAAGCACGCTTAACTTCGGAGTTCTGATGGGATCTGGTGCTTTAGTGCTGGTATGATCGCATCCGACAACTTCTTCACGACGTGATGCTTTAACCTCTGCCACCCTCCGGCTCCTTCTCACGCCTAAGCCTCCGTTCTTTTTGCTCTTTTCTTTTAGTTCCTTTCACGCCCGTCCCGGTTTACAGTCACCACGCCGCGATATTTACTGAAAAAGACGTGCATGACTCGCCGCAAATAAAAACATCACGCCATCCGAGCGTTTCACCGGATCGAGAAATCTGCACAAATTGACCGGTCACCGAAAATCGACTGTAATTTCATCATACGACCTCGGATCGAATTTCGGCGAGAACGGAAAAGTTCCGTATCAAAATTTTACCTTGGCTAGCCGACAGCCTTTGGCGGTTAGGCGGTTCTACGGTTTTGTCTAGATCCGTTTGCAAGAGGGACTTTTAGGCGATGCAATAAAAAAATTAAAAAGAGGGATGCAACACGAGGACTTCCAAGGAGGTCACCCATCCTAGTACTACTCTCGCCTAAGCACGCTTAACTTCGGAGCTCTGATGGGATCTTGTGCTTTAGTGCTGGTATGATCGCATCCGACAACTTCTTCACGACGTGATGCTTTAACCTCTGCCACCCTCCGGCTCCTTCTCACGCCTAAGCCTCCGTTCTTTTTGCTCTTTTCTTTTAGTTCCTTTCACGCCCGTCCCGGTTTACAGTCACCACGCCGCGATATTTACTGAAAAAGATGTGCATGACTCGCCGCAAATAAAAACATCACGCCATCCGAGCGTTTCACCGGATCGAGAAATCTGCACAAATTGACCGGTCACCGAAAATCGACTGTAATTTCATCATACGACCTCGGATCGAATTTCGGCGAGAACGGAAAAGTTCTGTATCGAAATTTTACCTTGGCTAGCCGACAGCCTTTGGCGGTTAGGCGGTTCTACGGTTTCGTCTAGATCCGTTTGCAAGAGGGACTTTTAGGCGATGCAATAAAAAAATTAAAAAGAGGGATGCAACACGAGGACTTCCAAGGAGGTCACCCATCCTAGTACTACTCTCGCCTAAGCACGCTTAACTTCGGAGCTCTGATGGGATCTTGTGCTTTAGTGCTGGTATGATCGCATCCGACAACTTCTTCACGACGTGATGCTTTAACCTCTGCCACCCTCCGGCTCCTTCTCACGCCTAAGCCTCCGTTCTTTTTGCTCTTTTCTTTTAGTTCCTTTCACGCCCGTCCCGGTTTACAGTCACCACGCCGCGATATTTACGGAAAAAGACGTGCATGACTCGCCGCAAATAAAAACATCACGCCATCCGAGCGTTTCACCGGATCGAGAAATCTGCACAAATTGACCGGTCACCAAAAATCGACTGTAATTTCATCATACGACCTCGGATCGAATTTCGGCGAGAACGGAAAAGTTCCGTATCAAAATTTTACCTTGGCTAGCCGACAGCCTTTGGCGGTTAGGCGGTTCTACGGTTTCGTCTAGATCCGTTTGCAAGAGGGACTTTTAGGCGATGCAATAAAAAAATTAAAAAGAGGGATGCAACACGAGGACTTCCCAGGAGGTCACCCATCCTAGTACTACTCTCACCTAAGCACGCTTAACTTCGGAGCTCTGATGGGATCTGGTGCTTTAGTGCTGGTATGATCGCATCCGACAACTTCTTCACGGCGTGATGCTTTAACCTCTGCCACCCTCCGGCTCCTTCTCACGCCTAAGCCTCCGTTCTTTTTGCTCTTTTCTTTTAGTTCCTTTCACGCCCGTCCCGGTTTACAGTCACCACGCCGCGATATTTACTGAAAAAGACGTGCATGACTCGCCGCAAATAAAAACATCACGCCATCCGAGCGTTTCACCGGATCGAGAAATCTGCACAAATTGACCGGTCACCGAAAATCGACTGTAATTTCATCATACGACCTCGGATCGAATTTCGGCGAGAACGGAAAAGTTCCGTATCAAAATTTTACCTTGGCTAGCCGACAGCCTTTGGCGTTTAGGCGGTTCTACGGTTTTGTCTAGATCCGTTTGCAAGAGGGACTTTTAGGCGATGCAATAAAAAAATTAAAAAGAGGGATGCAACACGAGGACTTCCAAGGAGGTCACCCATCCTAGTACTACTCTCGCCTAAGCACACTTAACTTCGGAGTTCTGATGGGATCTTGTGCTTTAGTGCTGGTATGATCGCATCCGACAACTTCTTCACGACGTGATGCTTTAACCTCTGCCACCCTCCGGCTCCTTCTCACGCCTAAGCCTCCGTTCTTTTTGCTCTTTTCTTTTAGTTCCTTTCACGCCCGTCCCGGTTTACAGTCACCACGCCGCGATATTTACTGAAAAAGACGTGCATGACTCGCCGCAAATAAAAACATCACGCCATCCGAGCGTTTCACCGGATCGAGAAATCTGCACAAATTGACCGGTCACCAAAAATCGACTGTAATTTCATCATACGACCTCGGATCGAATTTCGGCGAGAACGGAAAAGTTCCGTATCGAAATTTTACCTTGGCTAGCCGACAGCCTTTGGCGGTTAGGCGGTTCTACGGTTTCGTCTAGATCCGTTTGCAAGAGGGACTTTTAGGCGATGCAATAAAAAAATTAAAAAGAGGGATGCAACACGAGGACTTCCCAGGAGGTCACCCATCCTAGTACTACTCTCACCTAAGCACGCTTAACTTCGGAGCTCTGATGGGATCTGGTGCTTTAGTGCTGGTATGATCGCATCCGACAACTTCTTCACGGCGTGATGCTTTAACCTCTGCCACCCTCCGGCTCCTTCTCACGCCTAAGCCTCCGTTCTTTTTGCTCTTTTCTTTTAGTTCCTTTCACGCCCGTCCCGGTTTACAGTCACCACGCCGCGATATTTACTGAAATAGACGTGCATGACTCGCCGCAAATAAAAACATCACGCCATCCGAGCGTTTCACCGGATCGAGAAATCTGCACAAATTGACCGGTCACCAAAAATCGACTGTAATTTCATCATACGACCTCGGATCGAATTTCGGCGAGAACGGAAAAGTTCCGTATCGAAATTTTACCTTGGCTAGCCGACAGCCTTTGGCGGTTAGGCGGTTCTACGGTTTTGTCTAGATCCGTTTGCAAGAGGGACTTTTAGGCGATGCAATAAAAAAATTAAAAAGAGGGATGCAACACGAGGACTTCCAAGGAGGTCACCCATCCTAGTACTACTCTCACCTAAGCACGCTTAACTTCGGAGCTCTGATGGGATCTGGTGCTTTAGTGCTGGTATGATCGCATCCGACAACTTCTTCACGGCGTGATGCTTTAACCTCTGCCACCCTCCGGCTCCTTCTCACGCCTAAGCCTCCGTTCTTTTTGCTCTTTTCTTTTAGTTCCTTTCACGCCCGTCCCGGTTTACAGTCACCACGCCGCGATATTTACTGAAAAAGACGTGCATGACTCGCCGCAAATAAAAACATCACGCCATCCGAGCGTTTCACCGGATCGAGAAATCTGCACAAATTGACCGGTCACCGAAAATCGACTGTAATTTCATCATACGACCTCGGATCGAATTTCGGCGAGAACGGAAAAGTTCCGTATCAAAAATTTACCTTGGCTAGCCGACAGCCTTTGGCGGTTAGGCGGTTCTACGGTTTTGTCTAGATCCGTTTGCAAGAGGGACTTTTAGGCGATGCAATAAAAAAATTAAAAAGAGGGATGCAACACGAGGACTTCCAAGGAGGTCACCCATCCTAGTACTACTCTCGCCTAAGCACGCTTAACTTCGGAGCTCTGATGGGATCTTGTGCTTTAGTGCTGGTATGATCGCATCCGACAACTTCTTCACGACGTGATGCTTTAACCTCTGCCACCCTCCGGCTCCTTCTCACGCCTAAGCCTCCGTTCTTTTTGCTCTTTTCTTTTAGTTCCTTTCACGCCCGTCCCGGTTTACAGTCACCACGCCGCGATATTTACTGAAAAAGACGTGCATGACTCGCCGCAAATAAAAACATCACGCCATCCGAGCGTTTCACCGGATCGAGAAATCTGCACAAATTGACCGGTCACCGAAAATCGACTGTAATTTCATCATACGACCTCGGATCGAATTTCGGCGAGAACGGAAAAGTTCCGTATCGAAATTTTACCTTGGCTAGCCGACAGCCTTTGGCGGTTAGGCGGTTCTACGGTTTCGTCTAGATCCGTTTGCAAGAGGGACTTTTAGGCGATGCCATAAAAAAATTAAAAAGAGGGATGCAACACGAGGACTTCCAAGGAGGTCACCCATCCTAGTACTACTCTCGCCTAAGCACGCTTAACTTCGGAGCTCTGATGGGATCTTGTGCTTTAGTGCTGGTATGATCGCATCCGACAACTTCTTCACGACGTGATGCTTTAACCTCTGCCACCCTCCGGCTCCTTCTCACGCCTAAGCCTCCGTTCTTTTTGCTCTTTTCTTTTAGTTCCTTTCACGCCCGTCCCGGTTTACAGTCACCACGCCGCGATATTTACGGAAAAAGACGTGCATGACTCGCCGCAAATAAAAACATCACACCATCCGAGCGTTTCACCGGATCGAGAAATCTGCACAAATTGACCGGTCACCAAAAATCGACTGTAATTTCATCATACGACCTCGGATCGAATTTCGGCGAGAACGGAAAAGTTCCGTATCAAAATTTTACCTTGGCTAGCCGACAGCCTTTGGCGGTTAGGCGGTTCTACGGTTTCGTCTAGATCCGTTTGCAAGAGGGACTTTTAGGCGATGCAATAAAAAAATTAAAAAGAGGGATGCAACACGAGGACTTCCCAGGAGGTCACCCATCCTAGTACTACTCTCACCTAAGCACGCTTAACTTCGGAGCTCTGATGGGATCTGGTGCTTTAGTGCTGGTATGATCGCATCCGACAACTTCTTCACGGCGTGATGCTTTAACCTCTGCCACCCTCCGGCTCCTTCTCACGCCTAAGCCTCCGTTCTTTTTGCTCTTTTCTTTTAGTTCCTTTCACGCCCGTCCCGGTTTACAGTCACCACGCCGCGATATTTACTGAAAAATACGTGCATGACTCGCCGCAAATAAAAACATCACGCCATCCGAGCGTTTCACCGGATCGAGAAATCTGCACAAATTGACCGGTCACCGAAAATCGACTGTAATTTCATCATACGACCTCGGATCGAATTTCGGCGAGAACGGAAAAGTTCCGTATCAAAATTTTACCTTGGCTAGCCGACAGCCTTTGGCGTTTAGGCGGTTCTACGGTTTTGTCTAGATCCGTTTGCAAGAGGGACTTTTAGGCGATGCAATAAAAAAATTAAAAAGAGGGATGCAACACGAGGACTTCCAAGGAGGTCACCCATCCTAGTACTACTCTCGCCTAAGCACACTTAACTTCGGAGTTCTGATGGGATCTTGTGCTTTAGTGCTGGTATGATCGCATCCGACAACTTCTTCACGACGTGATGCTTTAACCTCTGCCACCCTCCGGCTCCTTCTCACGCCTAAGCCTCCGTTCTTTTTGCTCTTTTCTTTTAGTTCCTTTCACGCCCGTCCCGGTTTACAGTCACCACGCCGCGATATTTACTGAAAAAGACGTGCATGACTCGCCGCAAATAAAAACATCACGCCATCCGAGCGTTTCACCGGATCGAGAAATCTGCACAAATTGACCGGTCACCAAAAATCGACTGTAATTTCATCATACGACCTCGGATCGAATTTTGGCGAGAACGGAAAAGTTCCGTATCGAAATTTTACCTTGGCTAGCCGACAGCCTTTGGCGTTTAGGCGGTTCTACGGTTTTGTCTAGATCCGTTTGCAAGAGGGACTTTTAGGCGATGCAATAAAAAAATTAAAAAGAGGGATGCAACACGAGGACTTCCAAGGAGGTCACCCATCCTAGTACTACTCTCGCCTAAGCACGCTTAACTTCGGAGTTCTGATGGGATCTTGTGCTTTAGTGCTGGTATGATCGCATCCGACAACTTCTTCACGACGTGATGCTTTAACCTCTGCCACCCTCCGGCTCCTTCTCACGCCTAAGCCTCCGTTCTTTTTGCTCTTTTCTTTTAGTTCCTTTCACGCCCGTCCCGGTTTACAGTCACCACGCCGCGATATTTACTGAAAAAGACGTGCATGACTCGCCGCAAATAAAAACATCACGCCATCCGAGCGTTTCACCGGATCGAGAAATCTGCACAAATTGACCGGTCACCAAAAATCGACTGTAATTTCATCATACGACCTCGGATCGAATTTCGGCGAGAACGGAAAAGTTCCGTATCGAAATTTTACCTTGGCTAGCCGACAGCCTTTGGCGGTTAGGCGGTTCTACGGTTTCGTCTAGATCCGTTTGCAAGAGGGACTTTTAGGCGATGCAATAAAAAAATTAAAAAGAGGGATGCAACACGAGGACTTCCCAGGAGGTCACCCATCCTAGTACTACTCTCACCTAAGCACGCTTAACTTCGGAGCTCTGATGGGATCTGGTGCTTTAGTGCTGGTATGATCGCATCCGACAACTTCTTCACGGCGTGATGCTTTAACCTCTGCCACCCTCCGGCTCCTTCTCACGCCTAAGCCTCCGTTCTTTTTGCTCTTTTCTTTTAGTTCCTTTCACGCCCGTCCCGGTTTACAGTCACCACGCCGCGATATTTACTGAAAAAGACGTGCATGACTCGCCGCAAATAAAAACATCACGCCATCCGAGCGTTTCACCGGATCGAGAAATCTGCACAAATTGACCGGTCACCGAAAATCGACTGTAATTTCATCATACGACCTCGGATCGAATTTCGGCGAGAACGGAAAAGTTCCGTATCAAAATTTTACCTTGGCTAGCCGACAGCCTTTGGCGTTTAGGCGGTTCTACGGTTTTGTCTAGATCCGTTTGCAAGAGGGACTTTTAGGCGATGCAATAAAAAAATTAAAAAGAGGGATGCAACACGAGGACTTCCAAGGAGGTCACCCATCCTAGTACTACTCTCGCCTAAGCACACTTAACTTCGGAGTTCTGATGGGATCTTGTGCTTTAGTGCTGGTATGATCGCATCCGACAACTTCTTCACGACGTGATGCTTTAACCTCTGCCACCCTCCGGCTCCTTCTCACGCCTAAGCCTCCGTTCTTTTTGCTCTTTTCTTTTAGTTCCTTTCACGCCCGTCCCGGTTTACAGTCACCACGCCGCGATATTTACTGAAAAAGACGTGCATGACTCGCCGCAAATAAAAACATCACGCCATCCGAGCGTTTCACCGGATCGAGAAATCTGCACAAATTGACCGGTCACCAAAAATCGACTGTAATTTCATCATACGACCTCGGATCGAATTTCGGCGAGAACGGAAAAGTTCCGTATCGAAATTTTACCTTGGCTAGCCGACAGCCTTTGGCGGTTAGGCGGTTCTACGGTTTCGTCTAGATCCGTTTGCAAGAGGGACTTTTAGGCGATGCAATAAAAAAATTAAAAAGAGGGATGCAACACGAGGACTTCCCAGGAGGTCACCCATCCTAGTACTACTCTCACCTAAGCACGCTTAACTTCGGAGCTCTGATGGGATCTGGTGCTTTAGTGCTGGTATGATCGCATCCGACAACTTCTTCACGGCGTGATGCTTTAACCTCTGCCACCCTCCGGCTCCTTCTCACGCCTAAGCCTCCGTTCTTTTTGCTCTTTTCTTTTAGTTCCTTTCACGCCCGTCCCGGTTTACAGTCACCACGCCGCGATATTTACTGAAATAGACGTGCATGACTCGCCGCAAATAAAAACATCACGCCATCCGAGCGTTTCACCGGATCGAGAAATCTGCACAAATTGACCGGTCACCAAAAATCGACTGTAATTTCATCATACGACCTCGGATCGAATTTCGGCGAGAACGGAAAAGTTCCGTATCGAAATTTTACCTTGGCTAGCCGACAGCCTTTGGCGGTTAGGCGGTTCTACGGTTTCGTCTAGATCCGTTTGCAAGAGGGACTTTTAGGCGATGCAATAAAAAAATTAAAAAGAGGGATGCAACACGAGGACTTCCCAGGAGGTCACCCATCCTAGTACTACTCTCACCTAAGCACGCTTAACTTCGGAGCTCTGATGGGATCTGGTGCTTGAGTGCTGGTATGATCGCATCCGACAACTTCTTCACGGCGTGATGCTTTAACCTCTGCCACCCTCCGGCTCCTTCTCACGCCTAAGCCTCCGTTCTTTTTGCTCTTTTCTTTTAGTTCCTTTCACGCCCGTCCCGGTTTACAGTCACCACGCCGCGATATTTACTGAAATAGACGTGCATGACTCGCCGCAAATAAAAACATCACGCCATCCGAGCGTTTCACCGGATCGACAAATCTGCACAAATTGACCCCGTCACCGAAAATCGACTGTAATTTCATCATACGACCTCGGATCGAATTTCGGCGAGAAAGGAAAAGTTCCGTATCAAAATTTTACCTTGGCTAGCCGACAGCCTTTGGCGGTTAGGCGGTTCTACGGTTTTGTCTAGATCCGTTTGCAAGAGGGACTTTTAGGCGATGCAATAAAAAAAATAAAAAGAGGGATGCAACACGAGGACTTCCAAGGAGGTCACCCATCCTAGTACTACTCTCGCCTAAGCACGCTTAACTTCGGAGTTCTGATGGGATCTTGTGCTGGTATGATCGCATCCGACAACTTCTTCACGACGTGATGCTTTAACCTCTGCCACCCTCCGGCTCCTTCTCACGCCTAAGCCTCCGTTCTTTTTGCTCTTTTCTTTTAGTTCCTTTCACGCCCGTCCCGGTTTACAGTCACCACGCCGCGATATTTACTGAAAAAGACGTGCATGACTCGCCGCAAATAAAAACATCACGCCATCCGAGCGTTTCACCGGATCGAGAAATCTGCACAAATTGACCGGTCACCGAAAATCGACTGTAATTTCATCATACGACCTCGGATCGAATTTCGGCGAGAACGGAAAAGTTCCGTATCAAAAATTTACCTTGGCTAGCCGACAGCCTTTGGCGGTTAGGCGGTTCTACGGTTTTGTCTAGATCCGTTTGCAAGAGGGACTTTTAGGCGATGCAATAAAAAAATTAAAAAGAGGGATGCAACACGAGGACTTCCAAGGAGGTCACCCATCCTAGTACTACTCTCGCCTAAGCACGCTTAACTTCGGAGCTCTGATGGGATCTTGTGCTTTAGTGCTGGTATGATCGCATCCGACAACTTCTTCACGACGTGATGCTTTAACCTCTGCCACCCTCCGGCTCCTTCTCACGCCTAAGCCTCCGTTCTTTTTGCTCTTTTCTTTTAGTTCCTTTCACGCCCGTCCCGGTTTACAGTCACCACGCCGCGATATTTACTGAAAAAGACGTGCATGACTCGCCGCAAATAAAAACATCACGCCATCCGAGCGTTTCACCGGATCGAGAAATCTGCACAAATTGACCGGTCACCGAAAATCGACTGTAATTTCATCATACGACCTCGGATCGAATTTCGGCGAGAACGGAAAAGTTCCGTATCGAAATTTTACCTTGGCTAGCCGACAGCCTTTGGCGGTTAGGCGGTTCTACGGTTTCGTCTAGATCCGTTTGCAAGAGGGACTTTTAGGCGATGCAATAAAAAAATTAAAAAGAGGGATGCAACACGAGGACTTCCAAGGAGGTCACCCATCCTAGTACTACTCTCGCCTAAGCACGCTTAACTTCGGAGCTCTGATGGGATCTTGTGCTTTAGTGCTGGTATGATCGCATCCGACAACTTCTTCACGACGTGATGCTTTAACCTCTGCCACCCTCCGGCTCCTTCTCACGCCTAAGCCTCCGTTCTTTTTGCTCTTTTCTTTTAGTTCCTTTCACGCCCGTCCCGGTTTACAGTCACCACGCCGCGATATTTACGGAAAAAGACGTGCATGACTCGCCGCAAATAAAAACATCACGCCATCCGAGCGTTTCACCGGATCGAGAAATCTGCACAAATTGACCGGTCACCAAAAATCGACTGTAATTTCATCATACGACCTCGGATCGAATTTCGGCGAGAACGGAAAAGTTCCGTATCAAAATTTTACCTTGGCTAGCCGACAGCCTTTGGCGGTTAGGCGGTTCTACGGTTTCGTCTAGATCCGTTTGCAAGAGGGACTTTTAGGCGATGCAATAAAAAAATTAAAAAGAGGGATGCAACACGAGGACTTCCCAGGAGGTCACCCATCCTAGTACTACTCTCACCTAAGCACGCTTAACTTCGGAGCTCTGATGGGATCTGGTGCTTTAGTGCTGGTATGATCGCATCCGACAACTTCTTCACGGCGTGATGCTTTAACCTCTGCCACCCTCCGGCTCCTTCTCACGCCTAAGCCTCCGTTCTTTTTGCTCTTTTCTTTTAGTTCCTTTCACGCCCGTCCCGGTTTACAGTCACCACGCCGCGATATTTACTGAAAAAGACGTGCATGACTCGCCGCAAATAAAAACATCACGCCATCCGAGCGTTTCACCGGATCGAGAAATCTGCACAAATTGACCGGTCACCGAAAATCGACTGTAATTTCATCATACGACCTCGGATCGAATTTCGGCGAGAACGGAAAAGTTCCGTATCAAAATTTTACCTTGGCTAGCCGACAGCCTTTGGCGTTTAGGCGGTTCTACGGTTTTGTCTAGATCCGTTTGCAAGAGGGACTTTTAGGCGATGCAATAAAAAAATTAAAAAGAGGGATGCAACACGAGGACTTCCAAGGAGGTCACCCATCCTAGTACTACTCTCGCCTAAGCACACTTAACTTCGGAGTTCTGATGGGATCTTGTGCTTTAGTGCTGGTATGATCGCATCCGACAACTTCTTCACGACGTGATGCTTTAACCTCTGCCACCCTCCGGCTCCTTCTCACGCCTAAGCCTCCGTTCTTTTTGCTCTTTTCTTTTAGTTCCTTTCACGCCCGTCCCGGTTTACAGTCACCACGCCGCGATATTTACTGAAAAAGACGTGCATGACTCGCCGCAAATAAAAACATCACGCCATCCGAGCGTTTCACCGGATCGAGAAATCTGCACAAATTGACCGGTCACCAAAAATCGACTGTAATTTCATCATACGACCTCGGATCGAATTTTGGCGAGAACGGAAAAGTTCCGTATCGAAATTTTACCTTGGCTAGCCGACAGCCTTTGGCGTTTAGGCGGTTCTACGGTTTTGTCTAGATCCGTTTGCAAGAGGGACTTTTAGGCGATGCAATAAAAAAATTAAAAAGAGGGATGCAACACGAGGACTTCCAAGGAGGTCACCCATCCTAGTACTACTCTCGCCTAAGCACGCTTAACTTCGGAGTTCTGATGGGATCTTGTGCTTTAGTGCTGGTATGATCGCATCCGACAACTTCTTCACGACGTGATGCTTTAACCTCTGCCACCCTCCGGCTCCTTCTCACGCCTAAGCCTCCGTTCTTTTTGCTCTTTTCTTTTAGTTCCTTTCACGCCCGTCCCGGTTTACAGTCACCACGCCGCGATATTTACTGAAAAAGACGTGCATGACTCGCCGCAAATAAAAACATCACGCCATCCGAGCGTTTCACCGGATCGAGAAATCTGCACAAATTGACCGGTCACCAAAAATCGACTGTAATTTCATCATACGACCTCGGATCGAATTTCGGCGAGAACGGAAAAGTTCCGTATCGAAATTTTACCTTGGCTAGCCGACAGCCTTTGGCGGTTAGGCGGTTCTACGGTTTCGTCTAGATCCGTTTGCAAGAGGGACTTTTAGGCGATGCAATAAAAAAATTAAAAAGAGGGATGCAACACGAGGACTTCCCAGGAGGTCACCCATCCTAGTACTACTCTCACCTAAGCACGCTTAACTTCGGAGCTCTGATGGGATCTGGTGCTTTAGTGCTGGTATGATCGCATCCGACAACTTCTTCACGGCGTGATGCTTTAACCTCTGCCACCCTCCGGCTCCTTCTCACGCCTAAGCCTCCGTTCTTTTTGCTCTTTTCTTTTAGTTCCTTTCACGCCCGTCCCGGTTTACAGTCACCACGCCGCGATATTTACTGAAAAAGACGTGCATGACTCGCCGCAAATAAAAACATCACGCCATCCGAGCGTTTCACCGGATCGAGAAATCTGCACAAATTGACCGGTCACCGAAAATCGACTGTAATTTCATCATACGACCTCGGATCGAATTTCGGCGAGAACGGAAAAGTTCCGTATCAAAATTTTACCTTGGCTAGCCGACAGCCTTTGGCGTTTAGGCGGTTCTACGGTTTTGTCTAGATCCGTTTGCAAGAGGGACTTTTAGGCGATGCAATAAAAAAATTAAAAAGAGGGATGCAACACGAGGACTTCCAAGGAGGTCACCCATCCTAGTACTACTCTCGCCTAAGCACACTTAACTTCGGAGTTCTGATGGGATCTTGTGCTTTAGTGCTGGTATGATCGCATCCGACAACTTCTTCACGACGTGATGCTTTAACCTCTGCCACCCTCCGGCTCCTTCTCACGCCTAAGCCTCCGTTCTTTTTGCTCTTTTCTTTTAGTTCCTTTCACGCCCGTCCCGGTTTACAGTCACCACGCCGCGATATTTACTGAAAAAGACGTGCATGACTCGCCGCAAATAAAAACATCACGCCATCCGAGCGTTTCACCGGATCGAGAAATCTGCACAAATTGACCGGTCACCAAAAATCGACTGTAATTTCATCATACGACCTCGGATCGAATTTCGGCGAGAACGGAAAAGTTCCGTATCGAAATTTTACCTTGGCTAGCCGACAGCCTTTGGCGGTTAGGCGGTTCTACGGTTTCGTCTAGATCCGTTTGCAAGAGGGACTTTTAGGCGATGCAATAAAAAAATTAAAAAGAGGGATGCAACACGAGGACTTCCCAGGAGGTCACCCATCCTAGTACTACTCTCACCTAAGCACGCTTAACTTCGGAGCTCTGATGGGATCTGGTGCTTTAGTGCTGGTATGATCGCATCCGACAACTTCTTCACGGCGTGATGCTTTAACCTCTGCCACCCTCCGGCTCCTTCTCACGCCTAAGCCTCCGTTCTTTTTGCTCTTTTCTTTTAGTTCCTTTCACGCCCGTCCCGGTTTACAGTCACCACGCCGCGATATTTACTGAAAAAGACGTGCATGACTCGCCGCAAATAAAAACATCACGCCATCCGAGCGTTTCACCGGATCGAGAAATCTGCACAAATTGACCGGTCACCGAAAATCGACTGTAATTTCATCATACGACCTCGGATCGAATTTCGGCGAGAACGGAAAAGTTCCGTATCAAAATTTTACCTTGGCTAGCCGACAGCCTTTGGCGTTTAGGCGGTTCTACGGTTTTGTCTAGATCCGTTTGCAAGAGGGACTTTTAGGCGATGCAATAAAAAAATTAAAAAGAGGGATGCAACACGAGGACTTCCAAGGAGGTCACCCATCCTAGTACTACTCTCGCCTAAGCACACTTAACTTCGGAGTTCTGATGGGATCTTGTGCTTTAGTGCTGGTATGATCGCATCCGACAACTTCTTCACGACGTGATGCTTTAACCTCTGCCACCCTCCGGCTCCTTCTCACGCCTAAGCCTCCGTTCTTTTTGCTCTTTTCTTTTAGTTCCTTTCACGCCCGTCCCGGTTTACAGTCACCACGCCGCGATATTTACTGAAAAAGACGTGCATGACTCGCCGCAAATAAAAACATCACGCCATCCGAGCGTTTCACCGGATCGAGAAATCTGCACAAATTGACCGGTCACCAAAAATCGACTGTAATTTCATCATACGACCTCGGATCGAATTTTGGCGAGAACGGAAAAGTTCCGTATCGAAATTTTACCTTGGCTAGCCGACAGCCTTTGGCGTTTAGGCGGTTCTACGGTTTTGTCTAGATCCGTTTGCAAGAGGGACTTTTAGGCGATGCAATAAAAAAATTAAAAAGAGGGATGCAACACGAGGACTTCCCAGGAGGTCACCCATCCTAGTACTACTCTCACCTAAGCACGCTTAACTTCGGAGCTCTGATGGGATCTGGTGCTTTAGTGCTGGTATGATCGCATCCGACAACTTCTTCACGGCGTGATGCTTTAACCTCTGCCACCCTCCGGCTCCTTCTCACGCCTAAGCCTCCGTTCTTTTTGCTCTTTTCTTTTAGTTCCTTTCACGCCCGTCGCGGTTTACAGTCACCACGCCGCGATATTTACTGAAAAAGACGTGCATGACTCGCCGCAAATAAAAACATCACGCCATCCGAGCGTTTCACCGGATCGAGAAATCTGCACAAATTGACCGGTCACTGAAAATCGACTGTAATTTCATCATACGACCTCGGATCGAATTTCGGCGAGAACGGAAAAGTTCCGTATCAAAATTTTACCTTGGCTAGCCGACAGCCTTTGGCGTTTAGGCGGTTCTACGGTTTTGTCTAGATCCGTTTGCAAGAGGGACTTTTAGGCGATGCAATAAAAAAATTAAAAAGAGGGATGCAACACGAGGACTTCCAAGGAGGTCACCCATCCTAGTACTACTCTCGCCTAAGCACACTTAACTTCGGAGTTCTGATGGGATCTTGTGCTTTAGTGCTGGTATGATCGCATCCGACAACTTCTTCACGACGTGATGCTTTAACCTCTGCCACCCTCCGGCTCCTTCTCACGCCTAAGCCTCCGTTCTTTTTGCTCTTTTCTTTTAGTTCCTTTCACGCCCGTCCCGGTTTACAGTCACCACGCCGCGATATTTACTGAAAAAGACGTGCATGACTCGCCGCAAATAAAAACATCACGCCATCCGAGCGTTTCACCGGATCGAGAAATCTGCACAAATTGACCGGTCACCAAAAATCGACTGTAATTTCATCATACGACCTCGGATCGAATTTCGGCGAGAACGGAAAAGTTCCGTATCGAAATTTTACCTTGGCTAGCCGACAGCCTTTGGCGGTTAGGCGGTTCTACGGTTTCGTCTAGATCCGTTTGCAAGAGGGACTTTTAGGCGATGCAATAAAAAAATTAAAAAGAGGGATGCAACACGAGGACTTCCCAGGAGGTCACCCATCCTAGTACTACTCTCACCTAAGCACGCTTAACTTCGGAGCTCTGATGGGATCTGGTGCTTTAGTGCTGGTATGATCGCATCCGACAACTTCTTCACGGCGTGATGCTTTAACCTCTGCCACCCTCCGGCTCCTTCTCACGCCTAAGCCTCCGTTCTTTTTGCTCTTTTCTTTTAGTTCCTTTCACGCCCGTCCCGGTTTACAGTCACCACGCCGCGATATTTACTGAAAAAGACGTGCATGACTCGCCGCAAATAAAAACATCACGCCATCCGAGCGTTTCACCGGATCGAGAAATCTGCACAAATTGACCGGTCACCGAAAATCGACTGTAATTTCATCATACGACCTCGGATCGAATTTCGGCGAGAACGGAAAAGTTCCGTATCAAAATTTTACCTTGGCTAGCCGACAGCCTTTGGCGTTTAGGCGGTTCTACGGTTTTGTCTAGATCCGTTTGCAAGAGGGACTTTTAGGCGATGCAATAAAAAAATTAAAAAGAGGGATGCAACACGAGGACTTCCAAGGAGGTCACCCATCCTAGTACTACTCTCGCCTAAGCACACTTAACTTCGGAGTTCTGATGGGATCTTGTGCTTTAGTGCTGGTATGATCGCATCCGACAACTTCTTCACGACGTGATGCTTTAACCTCTGCCACCCTCCGGCTCCTTCTCACGCCTAAGCCTCCGTTCTTTTTGCTCTTTTCTTTTAGTTCCTTTCACGCCCGTCCCGGTTTACAGTCACCACGCCGCGATATTTACTGAAAAAGACGTGCATGACTCGCCGCAAATAAAAACATCACGCCATCCGAGCGTTTCACCGGATCGAGAAATCTGCACAAATTGACCGGTCACCAAAAATCGACTGTAATTTCATCATACGACCTCGGATCGAA
Source organism: Poa annua (assembly GCA_026929855.1). Lineage (NCBI taxonomy): Eukaryota > Viridiplantae > Streptophyta > Magnoliopsida > Poales > Poaceae > Poa > Poa annua. Next base: position 24,588,652 of record CM049428.1, on the reverse strand, counting down.
TTTTGGCGAGAACGGAAAAGTTCCGTATCGAAATTTTACCTTGGCTAGCCGACAGCCTTTGGCGTTTAGGCGGTTCTACGGTTTTGTCTAGATCCGTTTGCAAGAGGGACTTTTAGGCGATGCAATAAAAAAATTAAAAAGAGGGATGCAACACGAGGACTTCCCAGGAGGTCACCCATCCTAGTACTACTCTCACCTAAGCACGCTTAACTTCGGAGCTCTGATGGGATCTGGTGCTTTAGTGCTGGTATGATCGCATCCGACAACTTCTTCACGGCGTGATGCTTTAACCTCTGCCACCCTCCGGCTCCTTCTCACGCCTAAGCCTCCGTTCTTTTTGCTCTTTTCTTTTAGTTCCTTTCACGCCCGTCGCGGTTTACAGTCACCACGCCGCGATATTTACTGAAAAAGACGTGCATGACTCGCCGCAAATAAAAACATCACGCCATCCGAGCGTTTCACCGGATCGAGAAATCTGCACAAATTGACCGGTCACCGAAAATCGACTGTAATTTCATCATACGACCTCGGATCGAATTTCGGCGAGAACGGAAAAGTTCCGTATCAAAATTTTACCTTGGCTAGCCGACAGCCTTTGGCGTTTAGGCGGTTCTACGGTTTTGTCTAGATCCGTTTGCAAGAGGGACTTTTAGGCGATGCAATAAAAAAATTAAAAAGAGGGATGCAACACGAGGACTTCCAAGGAGGTCACCCATCCTAGTACTACTCTCGCCTAAGCACACTTAACTTCGGAGTTCTGATGGGATCTTGTGCTTTAGTGCTGGTATGATCGCATCCGACAACTTCTTCACGACGTGATGCTTTAACCTCTGCCACCCTCCGGCTCCTTCTCACGCCTAAGCCTCCGTTCTTTTTGCTCTTTTCTTTTAGTTCCTTTCACGCCCGTCCCGGTTTACAGTCACCACGCCGCGATATTTACTGAAAAAGACGTGCATGACTCGCCGCAAATAAAAACATCACGCCATCCGAGCGTTTCACCGGATCGAGAAATCTGCACAAATTGACCGGTCACCAAAAATCGACTGTAATTTCATCATACGACCTCGGATCGAATTTTGGCGAGAACGGAAAAGTTCCGTATCGAAATTTTACCTTGGCTAGCCGACAGCCTTTGGCGTTTAGGCGGTTCTACGGTTTTGTCTAGATCCGTTTGCAAGAGGGACTTTTAGGCGATGCAATAAAAAAATTAAAAAGAGGGATGCAACACGAGGACTTCCAAGGAGGTCACCCATCCTAGTACTACTCTCGCCTAAGCACGCTTAACTTCGGAGTTCTGATGGGATCTTGTGCTTTAGTGCTGGTATGATCGCATCCGACAACTTCTTCACGACGTGATGCTTTAACCTCTGCCACCCTCCGGCTCCTTCTCACGCCTAAGCCTCCGTTCTTTTTGCTCTTTTCTTTTAGTTCCTTTCACGCCCGTCCCGGTTTACAGTCACCACGCCGCGATATTTACTGAAAAAGACGTGCATGACTCGCCGCAAATAAAAACATCACGCCATCCGAGCGTTTCACCGGATCGAGAAATCTGCACAAATTGACCGGTCACCAAAAATCGACTGTAATTTCATCATACGACCTCGGATCGAATTTCGGCGAGAACGGAAAAGTTCCGTATCGAAATTTTACCTTGGCTAGCCGACAGCCTTTGGCGGTTAGGCGGTTCTACGGTTTCGTCTAGATCCGTTTGCAAGAGGGACTTTTAGGCGATGCAATAAAAAAATTAAAAAGAGGGATGCAACACGAGGACTTCCCAGGAGGTCACCCATCCTAGTACTACTCTCACCTAAGCACGCTTAACTTCGGAGCTCTGATGGGATCTGGTGCTTTAGTGCTGGTATGATCGCATCCGACAACTTATTCACGGCGTGATGCTTTAACCTCTGCCACCCTCCGGCTCCTTCTCACGCCTAAGCCTCCGTTCTTTTTGCTCTTTTCTTTTAGTTCCTTTCACGCCCGTCCCGGTTTACAGTCACCACGCCGCGATATTTACTGAAAAAGACGTGCATGACTCGCCGCAAATAAAAACATCACGCCATCCGAGCGTTTCACCGGATCGAGAAATCTGCACAAATTGACCGGTCACCGAAAATCGACTGTAATTTCATCATACGACCTCGGATCGAATTTCGGCGAGAACGGAAAAGTTCCGTATCAAAATTTTACCTTGGCTAGCCGACAGCCTTTGGCGGTTAGGCGGTTCTACGGTTTCGTCTAGATCCGTTTGCAAGAGGGACTTTTAGGCGATGCAATAAAAAAATTAAAAAGAGGGATGCAACACGAGGACTTCCCAGGAGGTCACCCATCCTAGTACTACTCTCACCTAAGCACGCTTAACTTCGGAGCTCTGATGGGATCTGGTGCTTTAGTGCTGGTATGATCGCATCCGACAACTTCTTCACGGCGTGATGCTTTAACCTCTGCCACCCTCCGGCTCCTTCTCACGCCTAAGCCTCCGTTCTTTTTGCTCTTTTCTTTTAGTTCCTTTCACGCCCGTCCCGGTTTACAGTCACCACGCCGCGATATTTACTGAAAAAGACGTGCATGACTCGCCGCAAATAAAAACATCACGCCATCCGAGCGTTTCACCGGATCGAGAAATCTGCACAAATTGACCGGTCACCGAAAATCGACTGTAATTTCATCATACGACCTCGGATCGAATTTCGGCGAGAACGGAAAAGTTCCGTATCAAAATTTTACCTTGGCTAGCCGACAGCCTTTGGCGTTTAGGCGGTTCTACGGTTTTGTCTAGATCCGTTTGCAAGAGGGACTTTTAGGCGATGCAATAAAAAAATTAAAAAGAGGGATGCAACACGAGGACTTCCAAGGAGGTCACCCATCCTAGTACTACTCTCGCCTAAGCACACTTAACTTCGGAGTTCTGATGGGATCTTGTGCTTTAGTGCTGGTATGATCGCATCCGACAACTTCTTCACGACGTGATGCTTTAACCTCTGCCACCCTCCGGCTCCTTCTCACGCCTAAGCCTCCGTTCTTTTTGCTCTTTTCTTTTAGTTCCTTTCACGCCCGTCCCGGTTTACAGTCACCACGCCGCGATATTTACTGAAAAAGACGTGCATGACTCGCCGCAAATAAAAACATCACGCCATCCGAGCGTTTCACCGGATCGAGAAATCTGCACAAATTGACCGGTCACTAAAAATCGACTGTAATTTCATCATACGACCTCGGATCGAATTTCGGCGAGAACGGAAAAGTTCCGTATCGAAATTTTACCTTGGCTAGCCGACAGCCTTTGGCGGTTAGGCGGTTCTACGGTTTCGTCTAGATCCGTTTGCAAGAGGGACTTTTAGGCGATGCAATAAAAAAATTAAAAAGAGGGATGCAACACGAGGACTTCCCAGGAGGTCACCCATCCTAGTACTACTCTCACCTAAGCACGCTTAACTTCGGAGCTCTGATGGGATCTGGTGCTTTAGTGCTGGTATGATCGCATCCGACAACTTCTTCACGGCGTGATGCTTTAACCTCTGCCACCCTCCGGCTCCTTCTCACGCCTAAGCCTCCGTTCTTTTTGCTCTTTTCTTTTAGTTCCTTTCACGCCCGTCCCGGTTTACAGTCACCACGCCGCAATATTTACTGAAAAAGACGTGCATGACTCGCCGCAAATAAAAACATCACGCCATCCGAGCGTTTCACCGGATCGAGAAATCTGCACAAATTGACCGGTCACCGAAAATCGACTGTAATTTCATCATACGACCTCGGATCGAATTTCGGCGAGAACGGAAAAGTTCCGTATCAAAATTTTACCTTGGCTAGCCGACAGCCTTTGGCGTTTAGGCGGTTCTACGGTTTTGTCTAGATCCGTTTGCAAGAGGGACTTTTAGGCGATGCAATAAAAAAATTAAAAAGAGGGATGCAACACGAGGACTTCCAAGGAGGTCACCCATCCTAGTACTACTCTCGCCTAAGCACGCTTAACTTCGGAGTTCTGATGGGATCTTGTGCTTTAGTGCTGGTATGATCGCATCCGACAACTTCTTCACGACGTGATGCTTTAACCTCTGCCACCCTCCGGCTCCTTCTCACGCCTAAGCCTCCGTTCTTTTTGCTCTTTTCTTTTAGTTCCTTTCACGCCCGTCCCGGTTTACAGTCACCATGCCGCGATATTTACTGAAAAAGACGTGCATGACTCGCCGCAAATAAAAACATCACGCCATCCGAGCGTTTCACCGGATCGAGAAATCTGCACAAATTGACCGGTCACCAAAAATCGACTGTAATTTCATCATACGACCTCGGATCGAATTTCGGCGAGAACGGAAAAGTTCCGTATCGAAATTTTACCTTGGCTAGCCGACAGCCTTTGGCGTTTAGGCGGTTCTACGGTTTTGTCTAGATCCGTTTGCAAGAGGGACTTTTAGGCGATGCAATAAAAAAATTAAAAAGAGGGATGCAACACGAGGACTTCCAAGGAGGTCACCCATCCTAGTACTACTCTCGCCTAAGCACGCTTAACTTCGGAGTTCTGATGGGATCTTGTGCTTTAGTGCTGGTATGATCGCATCCGACAACTTCTTCACGACGTGATGCTTTAACCTCTGCCACCCTCCGGCTCCTTCTCACGCCTAAGCCTCCGTTCTTTTTGCTCTTTTCTTTTAGTTCCTTTCACGCCCGTCCCGGTTTACAGTCACCACGCCGCGATATTTACTGAAAAAGACGTGCATGACTCGCCGCAAATAAAAACATCACGCCATCCGAGCGTTTCACCGGATCGAGAAATCTGCACAAATTGACCGGTCACCAAAAATCGACTGTAATTTCATCATACGACCTCGGATCGAATTTTGGCGAGAACGGAAAAGTTCCGTATCGAAATTTTACCTTGGCTAGCCGACAGCCTTTGGCGTTTAGGCGGTTCTACGGTTTTGTCTAGATCCGTTTGCAAGAGGGACTTTTAGGCGATGCAATAAAAAAATTAAAAAGAGGGATGCAACACGAGGACTTCCAAGGAGGTCACCCATCCTAGTACTACTCTCGCCTAAGCACGCTTAACTTCGGAGTTCTGATGGGATCTTGTGCTTTAGTGCTGGTATGATCGCATCCGACAACTTCTTCACGACGTGATGCTTTAACCTCTGCCACCCTCCGGCTCCTTCTCACGCCTAAGCCTCCGTTCTTTTTGCTCTTTTCTTTTAGTTCCTTTCACGCCCGTCCCGGTTTACAGTCACCATGCCGCGATATTTACTGAAAAAGACGTGCATGACTCGCCGCAAATAAAAACATCACGCCATCCGAGCGTTTAACCGGATCGAGAAATCTGCACAAATTGACCGGTCACCAAAAATCGACTGTAATTTCATCATACGACCTCGGATCGAATTTCGGCGAGAACGGAAAAGTTCCGTATCGAAATTTTACCTTGGCTAGCCGACAGCCTTTGGCGTTTAGGCGGTTCTACGGTTTTGTCTAGATCCGTTTGCAAGAGGGACTTTTAGGCGATGCAATAAAAAAATTAAAAAGAGGGATGCAACACGAGGACTTCCAAGGAGGTCACCCATCCTAGTACTACTCTCGCCTAAGCACGCTTAACTTCGGAGTTCTGATGGGATCTTGTGCTTTAGTGCTGGTATGATCGCATCCGACAACTTCTTCACGACGTGATGCTTTAACCTCTGCCACCCTCCGGCTCCTTCTCACGCCTAAGCCTCCGTTCTTTTTGCTCTTTTCTTTTAGTTCCTTTCACGCCCGTCCCGGTTTACAGTCACCACGCCGCGATATTTACTGAAAAAGACGTGCATGACTCGCCGCAAATAAAAACATCACGCCATCCGAGCGTTTCACCGGATCGAGAAATCTGCACAAATTGACCGGTCACCAAAAATCGACTGTAATTTCATCATACGACCTCGGATCGAATTTTGGCGAGAACGGAAAAGTTCCGTATCGAAATTTTACCTTGGCTAGCCGACAGCCTTTGGCGTTTAGGCGGTTCTACGGTTTTGTCTAGATCCGTTTGCAAGAGGGACTTTTAGGCGATGCAATAAAAAAATTAAAAAGAGGGATGCAACACGAGGACTTCCAAGGAGGTCACCCATCCTAGTACTACTCTCGCCTAAGCACGCTTAACTTCGGAGTTCTGATGGGATCTTGTGCTTTAGTGCTGGTATGATCGCATCCGACAACTTCTTCACGACGTGATGCTTTAACCTCTGCCACCCTCCGGCTCCTTCTCACGCCTAAGCCTCCGTTCTTTTTGCTCTTTTCTTTTAGTTCCTTTCACGCCCGTCCCGGTTTACAGTCACCATGCCGCGATATTTACTGAAAAAGACGTGCATGACTCGCCGCAAATAAAAACATCACGCCATCCGAGCGTTTAACCGGATCGAGAAATCTGCACAAATTGACCGGTCACCAAAAATCGACTGTAATTTCATCATACGACCTCGGATCGAATTTCGGCGAGAACGGAAAAGTTCCGTATCGAAATTTTACCTTGGCTAGCCGACAGCCTTTGGCGGTTAGGCGGTTCTACGGTTTCGTCTAGATCCGTTTGCAAGAGGGAGTTTTAGGCGATGCAATAAAAAAATTAAAAAGAGGGATGCAACACGAGGACTTCCCAGGAGGTCACCCATCCTAGTACTACTCTCACCTAAGCACGCTTAACTTCGGAGCTCTGATGGGATCTGGTGCTTTAGTGCTGGTATGATCGCATCCGACAACTTCTTCACGGCGTGATGCTTTAACCTCTGCCACCCTCCGGCTCCTTCTCACGCCTAAGCCTCCGTTCTTTTTGCTCTTTTCTTTTAGTTCCTTTCACGCCCGTCCCGGTTTACAGTCACCACGCCGCGATATTTACTGAAAAAGACGTGCATGACTCGCCGCAAATAAAAACATCACGCCATCCGAGCGTTTCACCGGATCGAGAAATCTGCACAAATTGACCGGTCACCGAAAATCGACTGTAATTTCATCATACGACCTCGGATCGAATTTCGGCGAGAACGGAAAAGTTCCGTATCAAAATTTTACCTTGGCTAGCCGACAGCCTTTGGCGTTTAGGCGGTTCTACGGTTTTGTCTAGATCCGTTTGCAAGAGGGACTTTTAGGAGATGCAATAAAAAAATTAAAAAGAGGGATGCAACACGAGGACTTCCAAGGAGGTCACCCATCCTAGTACTACTCTCGCCTAAGCACGCTTAACTTCGGAGTTCTGATGGGATCTTGTGCTTTAGTGCTGGTATGATCGCATCCGACAACTTCTTCACGACGTGATGCTTTAACCTCTGCCACCCTCCGGCTCCTTCTCACGCCTAAGCCTCCGTTCTTTTTGCTCTTTTCTTTTAGTTCCTTTCACGCCCGTCCCGGTTTACAGTCACCACGCCGCGATATTTACTGAAAAAGACGTGCATGACTCGCCGCAAATAAAAACATCACGCCATCCGAGCGTTTCACCGGATCGAGAAATCTGCACAAATTGACCGGTCACCAAAAATCGACTGTAATTTCATCATACGACCTCGGATCGAATTTCGGCGAGAACGGAAAAGTTCCGTATCGAAATTTTACCTTGGCTAGCCGACAGCCTTTGGCGTTTAGGCGGTTCTACGGTTTTGTCTAGATCCGTTTGCAAGAGGGACTTTTAGGCGATGCAATAAAAAAATTAAAAAGAGGGATGCAACACGAGGACTTCCAAGGAGGTCACCCATCCTAGTACTACTCTCGCCTAAGCACGCTTAACTTCGGAGTTCTGATGGGATCTTGTGCTTTAGTGCTGGTATGATCGCATCCGACAACTTCTTCACGACGTGATGCTTTAACCTCTGCCACCCTCCGGCTCCTTCTCACGCCTAAGCCTCCGTTCTTTTTGCTCTTTTCTTTTAGTTCCTTTCACGCCCGTCCCGGTTTACAGTCACCACGCCGCGATATTTACTGAAAAAGACGTGCATGACTCGCCGCAAATAAAAACATCACGCCATCCGAGCGTTTCACCGGATCGAGAAATCTGCACAAATTGACCGGTCACCAAAAATCGACTGTAATTTCATCATACGACCTCGGATCGAATTTTGGCGAGAACGGAAAAGTTCCGTATCGAAATTTTACCTTGGCTAGCCGACAGCCTTTGGCGTTTAGGCGGTTCTACGGTTTTGTCTAGATCCGTTTGCAAGAGGGACTTTTAGGCGATGCAATAAAAAAATTAAAAAGAGGGATGCAACACGAGGACTTCCAAGGAGGTCACCCATCCTAGTACTACTCTCGCCTAAGCACGCTTAACTTCGGAGTTCTGATGGGATCTTGTGCTTTAGTGCTGGTATGATCGCATCCGACAACTTCTTCACGACGTGATGCTTTAACCTCTGCCACCCTCCGGCTCCTTCTCACGCCTAAGCCTCCGTTCTTTTTGCTCTTTTCTTTTAGTTCCTTTCACGCCCGTCCCGGTTTACAGTCACCACGCCGCGATATTTACTGAAAAAGACGTGCATGACTCGCCGCAAATAAAAACATCACGCCATCCGAGCGTTTCACCGGATCGAGAAATCTGCACAAATTGACCGGTCACCAAAAATCGACTGTAATTTCATCATACGACCTCGGATCGAATTTCGGCGAGAACGGAAAAGTTCCGTATCGAAATTTTACCTTGGCTAGCCGACAGCCTTTGGCGGTTAGGCGGTTCTACGGTTTCGTCTAGATCCGTTTGCAAGAGGGACTTTTAGGTGATGCAATAAAAAAATTAAAAAGAGGGATGCAACACGAGGACTTCCCAGGAGGTCACCCATCCTAGTACTACTCTCACCTAAGCACGCTTAACTTCGGAGCTCTGATGGGATCTGGTGCTTTAGTGCTGGTATGATCGCATCCGACAACTTCTTCACGGCGTGATGCTTTAACCTCTGCCACTCTCCGGCTCCTTCTCACGCCTAAGCCTCCGTTCTTTTTGCTCTTTTCTTTTAGTTCCTTTCACGCCCGTCCCGGTTTACAGTCACCACGCCGCGATATTTACTGAAAAAGACGTGCATGACTCGCCGCAAATAAAAACATCACGCCATCCGAGCGTTTCACCGGATCGAGAAATCTGCACAAATTGACCGGTCACCGAAAATCGACTGTAATTTCATCATACGACCTCGGATCGAATTTCGGCGAGAACGGAAAAGTTCCGTATCAAAAATTTACCTTGGCTAGCCGACAGCCTTTGGCGTTTAGGCGGTTCTACGGTTTTGTCTAGATCCGTTTGCAAGAGGGACTTTTAGGCGATGCAATAAAAAAATTAAAAAGAGGGATGCAACACGAGGACTTCCAAGGAGGTCACCCATCCTAGTACTACTCTCGCCTAAGCACGCTTAACTTCGGAGTTCTGATGGGATCTTGTGCTTTAGTGCTGGTATGATCGCATCCGACAACTTCTTCACGACGTGATGCTTTAACCTCTGCCACCCTCCGGCTCCTTCTCACGCCTAAGCCTCCGTTCTTTTTGCTCTTTTCTTTTAGTTCCTTTCACGCCCGTCCCGGTTTACAGTCACCACGCCGCGATATTTACGGAAAAAGACGTGCATGACTCGCCGCAAATAAAAACATCACACCATCCGAGCGTTTCACCGGATCGAGAAATCTGCACAAATTGACCGGTCACCAAAAATCGACTGTAATTTCATCATACGACCTCGGATCGAATTTCGGCGAGAACGGAAAAGTTCCGTATCGAAATTTTACCTTGGCTAGCCGACAGCCTTTGGCGGTTAGGCGGTTCTACGGTTTCGTCTAGATCCGTTTGCAAGAGGGACTTTTAGGTGATGCAATAAAAAAATTAAAAAGAGGGATGCAACACGAGGACTTCCCAGGAGGTCACCCATCCTAGTACTACTCTCACCTAAGCACGCTTAACTTCGGAGCTCTGATGGGATCTGGTGCTTTAGTGCTGGTATGATCGCATCCGACAACTTCTTCACGGCGTGATGCTTTAACCTCTGCCACCCTCCGGCTCCTTCTCACGCCTAAGCCTCCGTTCTTTTTGCTCTTTTCTTTTAGTTCCTTTCACGCCCGTCCCGGTTTACAGTCACCACGCCGCGATATTTACTGAAAAAGACGTGCATGACTCGCCGCAAATAAAAACATCACGCCATCCGAGCGTTTCACCGGATCGAGAAATCTGCACAAATTGACCGGTCACCGAAAATCGACTGTAATTTCATCATACGACCTCGGATCGAATTTCGGCGAGAACGGAAAAGTTCCGTATCAAAATTTTACCTTGGCTAGCCGACAGCCTTTGGCGTTTAGGCGGTTCTACGGTTTTGTCTAGATCCGTTTGCAAGAGGGACTTTTAGGCGATGCAATAAAAAAATTAAAAAGAGGGATGCAACACGAGGACTTCCAAGGAGGTCACCCATCCTAGTACTACTCTCGCCTAAGCACGCTTAACTTCGGAGTTCTGATGGGATCTTGTGCTTTAGTGCTGGTATGATCGCATCCGACAACTTCTTCACGACGTGATGCTTTAACCTCTGCCACCCTCCGGCTCCTTCTCACGCCTAAGCCTCCGTTCTTTTTGCTCTTTTCTTTTAGTTCCTTTCACGCCCGTCCCGGTTTACAGTCACCACGCCGCGATATTTACTGAAAAAGACGTGCATGACTCGCCGCAAATAAAAACATCACGCCATCCGAGCGTTTCACCGGATCGAGAAATCTGCACAAATTGACCGGTCACCAAAAATCGACTGTAATTTCATCATACGACCTCGGATCGAATTTCGGCGAGAACGGAAAAGTTCCGTATCGAAATTTTACATTGGCTAGCCGACAGCCTTTGGCGGTTAGGCGGTTCTACGGTTTCGTCTAGATCCGTTTGCAAGAGGGACTTTTAGGCGATGCAATAAAAAAATTAAAAAGAGGGATGCAACACGAGGACTTCCAAGGAGGTCACCCATCCTAGTACTACTCTCGCCTAAGCACGCTTAACTTTGGAGCTCTGATGGGATCTTGTGCTTTAGTGCTGGTATGATCGCATCCGACAACTTCTTCACGACGTGATGCTTTAACCTCTGCCACCCTCCGGCTCCTTCTCACGCCTAAGCCTTCGTTCTTTTTGCTCTTTTCTTTTAGTTCCTTTCACGCCCGTCCCGGTTTACAGTCACCACGCCGCGATATTTACTGAAAAAGACGTGCATGACTCGCCGCAAATAAAAACATCACGCCATCCGAGCGTTTCACCGGATCGAGAAATCTGCACAAATTGACCGGTCACCAAAAATCGACTGTAATTTCATCATACGACCTCGGATCGAATTTCGGCGAGAACGGAAAAGTTCCGTATCGAAATTTTACCTTGGCTAGCCGACAGCCTTTGGCGGTTAGGCGGTTCTACGGTTTCGTCTAGATCCGTTTGCAAGAGGGACTTTTAGGCGATGCAATAAAACAATTAAAAAGAGGGATGCAACACGAGGACTTCCCAGGAGGTCACCCATCCTAGTACTACTCTCACCTAAGCACGCTTAACTTCGGAGCTCTGATGGGATCTGGTGCTTTAGTGCTGGGATGATCGCATCCGACAACTTCTTCACGGCGTGATGCTTTAACCTCTGCCACCCTCCGGCTCCTTCTCACGCCTAAGCCTCCGTTCTTTTTGCTCTTTTCTTTTAGTTCCTTTCACGCCCGTCCCGGTTTACAGTCACCACGCCGCGATATTTACTGAAAAAGACGTGCATGAATCGTCGCAAATAAAAACATCACGCCATGGGAGCGTTTCACCGGATCGAGAAATCTGCACAAATTGACCGGTCACCGAAAATCGACTGTAATTTCATCATACGACCTCGGATCGAATTTCGGCGAGAACGGAAAAGTTCCGTATCGAAATTTTACCTTGGCTAGCCGACAGCCTTTGGCGTTTAGGCGGTTCTACGGTTTTGTCTAGATCCGTTTGCAAGAGGGACTTTTAGGCGATGCAATAAAAAAATTAAAAAGAGGGATGCAACACGAGGACTTCCAAGGAGGTCACCCATCCTAGTACTACTCTCGCCTAAGCACGCTTAACTTCGGAGTTCTGATGGGATCTTGTGCTTTAGTGCTGGTATGATCGCATCCGACAACTTCTTCACGACGTGATGCTTTAACCTCTGCCACCCTCCGGCTCCTTCTCACGCCTAAGCCTCCGTTCTTTTTGCTCTTTTCTTTTAGTTCCTTTCACGCCCGTCCCGGTTTACAGTCACCACGCCGCGATATTTACTGAAAAAGACGTGCATGACTCGCCGCAAATAAAAACATCACGCCATCCGAGCGTTTCACCGGATCGAGAAATCTGCACAAATTGACCGGTCACCAAAAATCGACTGTAATTTCATCATACGACCTCAGATCGAATTTCGGCGAGAACGGAAAAGTTCCGTATCGAAATTTTACCTTGGCTAGCCGACAGCCTTTGGCGGTTAGGCGGTTCTACGGTTTCGTCTAGATCCGTTTGCAAGAGGGACTTTTAGGCGATGCAATAAAAAAATTAAAAAGAGGGATGCAACACGAGGACTTCCAAGGAGGTCACCCATCCTAGTACTACTCTCGCCTAAGCACGCTTAACTTTGGAGCTCTGATGGGATCTTGTGCTTTAGTGCTGGTATGATCGCATCCGACAACTTCTTCACGACGTGATGCTTTAACCTCTGCCACCCTCCGGCTCCTTCTCACGCCTAAGCCTTCGTTCTTTTTGCTCTTTTCTTTTAGTTCCTTTCACGCCCGTCCCGGTTTACAGTCACCACGCCGCGATATTTACTGAAAAAGACGTGCATGACTCGCCGCAAATAAAAACATCACGCCATCCGAGCGTTTCACCGGATCGAGAAATCTGCACAAATTGACCGGTCACCGAAAATCGACTGTAATTTCATCATACGACCTCGGATCGAATTTCGGCGAGAACGGAAAAGTTCCGTATCAAAAATTTACCTTGGCTAGCCGACAGCCTTTGGCGGTTAGGCGGTTCTACGGTTTTGTCTAGATCCGTTTGCAAGAGGGACTTTTAGGCGATGCAATAAAAAAATTAAAAAGAGGGATGCAACACGAGGACTTCCAAGGAGGTCACCCATCCTAGTACTACTCTCGCCTAAGCACGCTTAACTTCGGAGTTCTGATGGGATCTTGTGCTTTAGTGCTGGTATGATCGCATCCGACAACTTCTTCACGACGTGATGCTTTAACCTCTGCCACCCTCCGGCTCCTTCTCACGCCTAAGCCTCCGTTCTTTTTGCTCTTTTCTTTTAGTTCCTTTCACGCCCGTCCCGGTTTACAGTCACCACGCCGCGATATTTACTGAAAAAGACGTGCATGACTCGCCGCAAATAAAAACATCACGCCATCCGAGCGTTTCACCGGATCGAGAAATCTGCACAAATTGACCGGTCACCAAAAATCGACTGTAATTTCATCATACGACCTCAGATCGAATTTCGGCGAGAACGGAAAAGTTCCGTATCGAAATTTTACCTTGGCTAGCCGACAGCCTTTGGCGGTTAGGCGGTTCTACGGTTTCGTCTAGATCCGTTTGCAAGAGGGACTTTTAGGCGATGCAATAAAAAAATTAAAAAGAGGGATGCAACACGAGGACTTCCAAGGAGGTCACCCATCCTAGTACTACTCTCGCCTAAGCACGCTTAACTTCGGAGCTCTGATGGGATCTTGTGCTTTAGTGCTGGTATGATCGCATCCGACAACTTCTTCACGACGTGATGCTTTAACCTCTGCCACCCTCCGGCTCCTTCTCACGCCTAAGCCTTCGTTCTTTTTGCTCTTTTCTTTTAGTTCCTTTCACGCCCGTCCCGGTTTACAGTCACCACGCCGCGATATTTACTGAAAAAGACGTGCATGACTCGCCGCAAATAAAAACATCACGCCATCCGAGCGTTTCACCGGATCGAGAAATCTGCACAAATTGACCGGTCACCGAAAATCGACTGTAATTTCATCATACGACCTCGGATCGAATTTCGGCGAGAACGGAAAAGTTCCGTATCAAAAATTTACCTTGGCTAGCCGACAGCCTTTGGCGGTTAGGCGGTTCTACGGTTTTGTCTAGATCCGTTTGCAAGAGGGACTTTTAGGCGATGCAATAAAAAAATTAAAAAGAGGGATGCAACACGAGGACTTCCAAGGAGGTCACCCATCCTAGTACTACTCTCGCCTAAGCACGCTTAACTTCGGAGTTCTGATGGGATCTTGTGCTTTAGTGCTGGTATGATCGCATCCGACAACTTCTTCACGACGTGATGCTTTAACCTCTGCCACCCTCCGGCTCCTTCTCACGCCTAAGCCTCCGTTCTTTTTGCTCTTTTCTTTTAGTTCCTTTCACGCCCGTCCCGGTTTACAGTCACCACCCCGCGATATTTACTGAAAAAGACGTGCATGACTCGCCGCAAATAAAAACATCACGCCATCCGAGCGTTTCACCGGATCGAGAAATCTGCACAAATTGACCGGTCACCGAAAATCGACTGTAATTTCATCATACGACCTCGGATCGAATTTCGGCGAGAACGGAAAAGTTCCGTATCGAAATTTTACCTTGGCTAGCCGACAGCCTTTGGCGGTTAGGCGGTTCTACGGTTTCGTCTAGATCCGTTTGCAAGAGGGACTTTTAGGCGATGCAATAAAAAAATTAAAAAGAGGGATGCAACACGAGGACTTCCAAGGAGGTCACCCATCCTAGTACTACTCTCGCCTAAGCACGCTTAACTTCGGAGTTCTGATGGGATCTTGTGCTTTAGTGCTGGTATGATCGCATCCGACAACTTCTTCACGACGTGATGCTTTAACCTCTGCCACCCTCCGGCTCCTTCTCACGCCTAAGCCTTCGTTCTTTTTGCTCTTTTCTTTTAGTTCCTTTCACGCCCGTCCCGGTTTACAGTCACCACGCCGCGATATTTACTGAAAAAGACGTGCATGACTCACCGCAAATAAAAACATCACGCCATCCGAGCGTTTCACCGGATCGAGAAATCTGCACAAATTGACCGGTCACCAAAAATCGACTGTAATTTCATCATACGACCTCGGATCGAATTTCGGCGAGAACGGAAAAGTTCCGTATCGAAATTTTACCTTGGCTAGCCGACAGCCTTTGGCGGTTAGGCGGTTCTACGGTTTCGTCTAGATCCGTTTGCAAGAGGGACTTTTAGGCGATGCAATAAAACAATTAAAAAGAGGGATGCAACACGAGGACTTCCCAGGAGGTCACCCATCCTAGTACTACTCTCACCTAAGCACGCTTAACTTCGGAGCTCTGATGGGATCTGGTGCTTTAGTGCTGGGATGATCGCATCCGACAACTTCTTCACGGCGTGATGCTTTAACCTCTGCCACCCTCCGGCTCCTTCTCACGCCTAAGCCTCCGTTCTTTTTGCTCTTTTCTTTTAGTTCCTTTCACGCCCGTCCCGGTTTACAGTCACCACGCCGCGATATTTACTGAAAAAGACGTGCATGAATCGTCGCAAATAAAAACATCACGCCATGCGAGCGTTTCACCGGATCGAGAAATCTGCACAAATTGACCGGTCACCGAAAATCGACTGTAATTTCATCATACGACCTCGGATCGAATTTCGGCGAGAACGGAAAAGTTCCGTATCGAAATTTTACCATGGCTAGCCGACAGCCTTTGGCGTTTAGGCGGTTCTACGGTTTTGTCTAGATCCGTTTGCAAGAGGGACTTTTAGGCGATGCAATAAAAAAATTAAAAAGAGGGATGCAACACGAGGACTTCCAAGGAGGTCACCCATCCTAGTACTACTCTCGCCTAAGCACGCTTAACTTCGGAGTTCTGATGGGATCTTGTGCTTTAGTGCTGGTATGATCGCATCCGACAACTTCTTCACGACGTGATGCTTTAACCTCTGCCACCCTCCGGCTCCTTCTCACGCCTAAGCCTCCATTCTTTTTGCTCTTTTCTTTTAGTTCCTTTCACGCCCGTCCCGGTTTACAGTCACCACGCCGCGATATTTACTGAAAAAGACGTGCATGACTCGCCGCAAATAAAAACATCACGCCATCCGAGCGTTTCACCGGATCGAGAAATCTGCACAAATTGACCGGTCACCAAAAATCGACTGTAATTTCATCATACGACCTCAGATCGAATTTCGGCGAGAACGGAAAAGTTCCGTATCGAAATTTTACCTTGGCTAGCCGACAGCCTTTGGCGGTTAGGCGGTTCTACGGTTTCGTCTAGATCCGTTTGCAAGAGGGACTTTTAGGCGATGCAATAAAAAAATTAAAAAGAGGGATGCAACACGAGGACTTCCAAGGAGGTCACCCATCCTAGTACTACTCTCGCCCAAGCACGCTTAACTTCGGAGTTCTGATGGGATCCGGTGCTTTAGTGCTGGTATGATCGCATCCGACAACTTCTTCACGGCGTGATGCTTTAACCTCTGCCACCCTCCGGCTCCTTCTCACGCCTAAGCCTCCGTTCTTTTTGCTCTTTTCTTTTAGTTCCTTTCACGCCCGTCCCGGTTTAGAGTCACCACGCCGCGATATTTACTGAAAAAGACGTGCATGACTCGCCGCAAATAAAAACATCACGCCATCCGAGCGTTTCACCGGATCGAGAAATCTGCACAAATTGACCGGTCACCGAAAATCGACTGTAATTTCTTCATACGACCTCGGATCGAATTTCGGCGAGAACGGAAAAGTTCCGTATCGAAATTTTACCTTGGCTAGCCGACAGCCTTTGGCGGTTAGGCGGTTCTACGGTTTCGTCTAGATCCGTTTGCAAGAGGGACTTTTAGGCGATGCAATAAAAAAACTAAAAAGAGGGATGCAACACGAGGACTTCCCAGGAGGTCACCCATCCTAGTACTACTCTCGCCCAAGCACGCTTAACTTCGGAGTTCTGATGGGATCCGGTGCTTTAGTGCTGGTATGATCGCATCCGACAACTTCTTCACGGCGTGATGCTTTAACCTCTGCCACCCTCCGGCTCCTTCTCACGCCTAAGCCTCCGTTCTTTTTGCTCTTTTCTTTTAGTTCCTTTCACGCCCGTCCCGTATTACAGTCACCACGCCGCGATATTTACTGAAAAAGACGTGCATGACTAGCCGCAAATAAAAACATCACGCCATCCGAGCGTTTCACCGGATCGAGAAATCTGCACAAATTGACCGGTCACCGAAAATCGACTGTAATTTCATCATACGACCTCGGATCGAATTTCGGCGAAAACGGAAAAGTTCCGTATCAAAATTTTACCTTGGCTAGCCGACAGCCTTTGGCGGTTAGGCGGTTCTACGGTTTTGTCTAGATCCGTTTGCAAGAGGGACTTTTAGGCGATGCAATAAAAAAATTAAAAAGAGGGATGCAACACGAGGACTTCCAAGGAGGTAACCCATCCTAGTACTACTCTCGCCTAAGCACGCTTAACTTCGGAGTTCTGATGGGATCTTGTGCTTTAGTGCTGGTATGATCGCATCCGACAACTTCTTCACGACGTGATGCTTTAACCTCTGCCACCCTCCGGCTCCTTCTCACGCCTAAGCCTCCGTTCTTTTTGCTCTTTTCTTTTAGTTCCTTTCACGCCCGTCCCGGTTTACAGTCACCACGCCGCGATATTTACTGAAAAAGACGTGCATGACTCGCCGCAAATAAAAACATCACGCCATCCGAGCGTTTCACCGGATCGAGAAATCTGCACAAATTGACCGGTCACCAAAAATCGACTGTAATTTCATCATACGACCTCAGATCGAATTTCGGCGAGAACGGAAAAGTTCCGTATCGAAATTTTACCTTGGCTAGCCGACAGCCTTTGGCGGTTAGGCGGTTCTACGGTTTCGTCTAGATCCGTTTGCAAGAGGGACTTTTAGGCGATGCAATAAAAAAATTAAAAAGAGGGATGCAACACGAGGACTTCCAAGGAGGTCACCCATCCTAGTACTACTCTCGCCCAAGCACGCTTAACTTCGGAGTTCTGATGGGATCCGGTGCTTTAGTGCTGGTATGATCGCATCCGACAACTTCTTCACGGCGTGATGCTTTAACCTCTGCCACCCTCCGGCTCCTTCTCACGCCTAAGCCTCCGTTCTTTTTGCTCTTTTCTTTTAGTTCCTTTCACGCCCGTCCCGGTTTAGAGTCACCACGCCGCGATATTTACTGAAAAAGACGTGCATGACTCGCCGCAAATAAAAACATCACGCCATCCGAGCGTTTCACCGGATCGAGAAATCTGCACAAATTGACCGGTCACCGAAAATCGACTGTAATTTCTTCATACGACCTCGGATCGAATTTCGGCGAGAACGGAAAAGTTCCGTATCGAAATTTTACCTTGGCTAGCCGACAGCCTTTGGCGGTTAGGCGGTTCTACGGTTTCGTCTAGATCCGTTTGCAAGAGGGACTTTTAGGCGATGCAATAAAAAAACTAAAAAGAGGGATGCAACACGAGGACTTCCCAGGAGGTCACCCATCCTAGTACTACTCTCGCCCAAGCACGCTTAACTTCGGAGTTCTGATGGGATCCGGTGCTTTAGTGCTGGTATGATCGCATCCGACAACTTCTTCACGGCGTGATGCTTTAACCTCTGCCACCCTCCGGCTCCTTCTCACGCCTAAGCCTCCGTTCTTTTTGCTCTTTTCTTTTAGTTCCTTTCACGCCCGTCCCGTATTACAGTCACCACGCCGCGATATTTACTGAAAAAGACGTGCATGACTAGCCGCAAATAAAAACATCACGCCATCCGAGCGTTTCACCGGATCGAGAAATCTGCACAAATTGACCGGTCACCGAAAATCGACTGTAATTTCATCATACGACCTCGGATCGAATTTCGGCGAAAACGGAAAAGTTCCGTATCAAAATTTTACCTTGGCTAGCCGACAGCCTTTGGCGGTTAGGCGGTTCTACGGTTTTGTCTAGATCCGTTTGCAAGAGGGACTTTTAGGCGATGCAATAAAAAAATTAAAAAGAGGGATGCAACACGAGGACTTCCAAGGAGGTAACCCATCCTAGTACTACTCTCGCCTAAGCACGCTTAACTTCGGAGTTCTGATGGGATCTTGTGCTTTAGTGCTGGTATGATCGCATCCGACAACTTCTTCACGACGTGATGCTTTAACCTCTGCCACCCTCCGGCTCCTTCTCACGCCTAAGCCTCCGTTCTTTTTGCTCTTTTCTTTTAGTTCCTTTCACGCCCGTCCCGGTTTACAGTCACCACGCCGCGATATTTACTGAAAAAGACGTGCATGACTAGCCGCAAATAAAAACATCACGCCATCCGAGCGTTTCACCGGATCGAGAAATCTGCACAAATTGACCGGTCACCGAAAATCGACTGTAATTTCATCATACGACCTCGGATCGAATTTCGGCGAAAACGGAAAAGTTCCGTATCAAAATTTTACCTTGGCTAGCCGACAGCCTTTGGCGGTTAGGCGGTTCTACGGTTTTGTCTAGATCCGTTTGCAAGAGGGACTTTTAGGCGATGCAATAAAAAAATTAAAAAGAGGGATGCAACACGAGGACTTCCAAGGAGGTCACCCATCCTAGTACTACTCTCGCCTAAGCACGCTTAACTTCGGAGTTCTGATGGGATCTTGTGCTTTAGTGCTGGTATGATCGCATCCGACAACTTCTTCACGACGTGATGCTTTAACCTCTGCCACCCTCCGGCTCCTTCTCACGCCTAAGCCTCCGTTCTTTAGTTCCTTTCACGCCCGTCCCGGTTTACAGTCACCACGCCGCGATATTTACTGAAAAAGACGTGCATGACTCGCCGCAAATAAAAACATCACGCCATCCGAGCGTTTCACCGGATCGAGAAATCTGCACAAATTGACCGGTCACCGAAAATCGACTGTAATTTCATCATACGACCTCGGATCGAATTTCGGCGAGAACGGAAAAGTTCCGTATCGAAATTTTACCTTGGCTAGCCGACAGCCTTTGGCGGTTAGGCGGTTCTACGGTTTCGTCTAGATCCGTTTGCAAGAGGGACTTTTAGGCGATGCAATAAAAAAATTAAAAAGAGGGATGCAACACGAGGACTTCCAAGGAGGTCACCCATCCTAGTACTACTCTCGCCCAAGCACGCTTAACTTCGGAGTTCTGATGGGATCCGGTGCTTTAGTGCTGGTATGATCGCATCCGACAACTTCTCCACGGCGTGATGCTTTAACCTCTGCCACCCTCCGGCTCCTTCTCACGCCTAAGCCTCCGTTCTTTTTGCTCTTTTCTTTTAGTTCCTTTCACGCCCGTCCCGGTTTACAGTCACCACGCCGCGATATTTACTGAAAAATACGTGCATGACTAGCCGCAAATAAAAACATCACGCCATCCGAGCGTTTCACCGGATCGAGAGATCTGCACAAATTGACCGGTCACCGAAAATCGACTGTAATTTCTTCATACGACCTCGGATCGAATTTCGGCGAGAACGGAAAAGTTCCGTATCGAAATTTTACCTTGGCTAGCCGACAGCCTTTGGCGGTTAGGCGGTTCTACGGTTTCGTCTAGATCCGTTTGCAAGAGGGACTTTTAGGCGATGCAATAAAAATATTAAAAAGAGGGATGCAACACGAGGACTTCCCAGGAGGTCACCCATCCTAGTACTACTCTCACCTAAGCACGCTTAACTTCGGAGCTCTGATGGGATCTGGTGCTTTAGTGCTGGTATGATCGCATCCGACAACTTCTTCACGGCGTGATGCTTTAACCTCTGCCACCCTCCGGCTCCTTCTCACGCCTAAGCCTCCGTTCTTTTTGCTCTTTTCTTTTAGTTCCTTTCACGCCCGTCCCGGTTTACAGTCACCACGCCGCGATATTTACTGAAATAGACGTGCATGACTCGCCGCAAATAAAACATCACGCCATCCGAGCGTTTCACCGGATCGAGAGATCTGCACAAATTGACCGGTCACCGAAAATCGACTGTAATTTCTTCATACGACCTCGGATCGAATTTCGGCGAGAACGGAAAAGTTCCGTATCGAAATTTTACCTTGGCTAGCCGACAGCCTTTGGCGGTTAGGCGGTTCTACGGTTTTGTCTAGATCCGTTTGCAAGAGGGACTTTTAGGCGATGCAATAAAAAAATTAAAAAGAGGGATGCAACACGAGGACTTCCAAGGAGGTCACCCATCCTAGTACTACTCTCGCCTAAGCACGCTTAACTTCGGAGTTCTGATGGGATCTTGTGCTTTAGTGCTGGTATGATCGCATCCGACAACTTCTTCACGACGTGATGCTTTAACCTCTGCCACCCTCCGGCTCCTTCTCACGCCTAAGCCTCCGTTCTTTAGTTCCTTTCACGCCCGTCCCGGTTTACAGTCACCACGCCGCGATATTTACTGAAAAAGACGTGCATGACTCGCCGCAAATAAAAACATCACGCCATCCGAGCGTTTCACCGGATCGAGAAATCTGCACAAATTGACCGGTCACCGAAAATCGACTGTAATTTCTTCATACGACCTCGGATCGAATTTCGGCGAGAACGGAAAAGTTCCGTATCGAAATTTTACCTTGGCTAGCCGACAGCCTTTGGCGGTTAGGCGGTTCTACGGTTTTGTCTAGATCCGTTTGCAAGAGGGACTTTTAGGCGATGCAATAAAAAAATTAAAAAGAGGGATGCAACACGAGGACTTCCAAGGAGGTCACCCATCCTAGTACTACTCTCGCCCAAGCACGCTTAACTTCGGAGTTCTGATGGGATCCGGTGCTTTAGTGCTGGTATGATCGCATCCGACAACTTCTTCACGGCGTGATGCTTTAACCTCTGCCACCCTCCGGCTCCTTCTCACGCCTAAGCCTCCGTTCTTTTTGCTCTTTTCTTTTAGTTCCTTTCACGCCCGTCCCGGTTTACAGTCACCACGCCGCGATATTTACTGAAAAATACGTGCATGACTAGCCGCAAATAAAAACATCACGCCATCCGAGCGTTTCACCGGATCGAGAGATCTGCACAAATTGACCGGTCACCGAAAATCGACTGTAATTTCTTCATACGACCTCGGATCGAATTTCGGCGAGAACGGAAAAGTTCCGTATCGAAATTTTACCTTGGCTAGCCGACAGCCTTTGGCGGTTAGGCGGTTCTACGGTTTCGTCTAGATCCGTTTGCAAGAGGGACTTTTAGGCGATGCAATAAAAATATTAAAAAGAGGGATGCAACACGAGGACTTCCCAGGAGGTCACCCATCCTAGTACTACTCTCACCTAAGCACGCTTAACTTCGGAGCTCTGATGGGATCTGGTGCTTTAGTGCTGGTATGATCGCATCCGACAACTTCTTCACGGCGTGATGCTTTAACCTCTGCCACCCTCCGGCTCCTTCTCACGCCTAAGCCTCCGTTCTTTTTGCTCTTTTCTTTTAGTTCCTTTCACGCCCGTCCCGGTTTACAGTCACCACGCCGCGATATTTACTGAAATAGACGTGCATGACTCGCCGCAAATAAAACATCACGCCATCCGAGCGTTTCACCGGATCGAGAGATCTGCACAAATTGACCGGTCACCGAAAATCGACTGTAATTTCTTCATACGACCTCGGATCGAATTTCGGCGAGAACGGAAAAGTTCCGTATCGAAATTTTACCTTGGCTAGCCGACAGCCTTTGGCGGTTA
Source organism: Poa annua (assembly GCA_026929855.1). Lineage (NCBI taxonomy): Eukaryota > Viridiplantae > Streptophyta > Magnoliopsida > Poales > Poaceae > Poa > Poa annua. Next base: position 24,566,062 of record CM049428.1, on the reverse strand, counting down.
GGCGGTTCTACGGTTTTGTCTAGATCCGTTTGCAAGAGGGACTTTTAGGCGATGCAATAAAAAAATTAAAAAGAGGGATGCAACACGAGGACTTCCAAGGAGGTCACCCATCCTAGTACTACTCTCGCCTAAGCACGCTTAACTTCGGAGTTCTGATGGGATCTTGTGCTTTAGTGCTGGTATGATCGCATCCGACAACTTCTTCACGACGTGATGCTTTAACCTCTGCCACCCTCCGGCTCCTTCTCACGCCTAAGCCTCCGTTCTTTAGTTCCTTTCACGCCCGTCCCGGTTTACAGTCACCACGCCGCGATATTTACTGAAAAAGACGTGCATGACTCGCCGCAAATAAAAACATCACGCCATCCGAGCGTTTCACCGGATCGAGAAATCTGCACAAATTGACCGGTCACCGAAAATCGACTGTAATTTCTTCATACGACCTCGGATCGAATTTCGGCGAGAACGGAAAAGTTCCGTATCGAAATTTTACCTTGGCTAGCCGACAGCCTTTGGCGGTTAGGCGGTTCTACGGTTTTGTCTAGATCCGTTTGCAAGAGGGACTTTTAGGCGATGCAATAAAAAAATTAAAAAGAGGGATGCAACACGAGGACTTCCAAGGAGGTCACCCATCCTAGTACTACTCTCGCCCAAGCACGCTTAACTTCGGAGTTCTGATGGGATCCGGTGCTTTAGTGCTGGTATGATCGCATCCGACAACTTCTTCACGGCGTGATGCTTTAACCTCTGCCACCCTCCGGCTCCTTCTCACGCCTAAGCCTCCGTTCTTTTTGCTCTTTTCTTTTAGTTCCTTTCACGCCCGTCCCGGTTTACAGTCACCACGCCGCGATATTTACTGAAAAATACGTGCATGACTAGCCGCAAATAAAAACATCACGCCATCCGAGCGTTTCACCGGATCGAGAGATCTGCACAAATTGACCGGTCACCGAAAATCGACTGTAATTTCTTCATACGACCTCGGATCGAATTTCGGCGAGAACGGAAAAGTTCCGTATCGAAATTTTACCTTGGCTAGCCGACAGCCTTTGGCGGTTAGGCGGTTCTACGGTTTCGTCTAGATCCGTTTGCAAGAGGGACTTTTAGGCGATGCAATAAAAATATTAAAAAGAGGGATGCAACACGAGGACTTCCCAGGAGGTCACCCATCCTAGTACTACTCTCACCTAAGCACGCTTAACTTCGGAGCTCTGATGGGATCTGGTGCTTTAGTGCTGGTATGATCGCATCCGACAACTTCTTCACGGCGTGATGCTTTAACCTCTGCCACCCTCCGGCTCCTTCTCACGCCTAAGCCTCCGTTCTTTTTGCTCTTTTCTTTTAGTTCCTTTCACGCCCGTCCCGGTTTACAGTCACCACGCCGCGATATTTACTGAAATAGACGTGCATGACTCGCCGCAAATAAAACATCACGCCATCCGAGCGTTTCACCGGATCGAGAGATCTGCACAAATTGACCGGTCACCGAAAATCGACTGTAATTTCTTCATACGACCTCGGATCGAATTTCGGCGAGAACGGAAAAGTTCCGTATCGAAATTTTACCTTGGCTAGCCGACAGCCTTTGGCGGTTAGGCGGTTCTACGGTTTTGTCTAGATCCGTTTGCAAGAGGGACTTTTAGGCGATGCAATAAAAAAATTAAAAAGAGGGATGCAACACGAGGACTTCCAAGGAGGTCACCCATCCTAGTACTACTCTCGCCTAAGCACGCTTAACTTCGGAGTTCTGATGGGATCTTGTGCTTTAGTGCTGGTATGATCGCATCCGACAACTTCTTCACGACGTGATGCTTTAACCTCTGCCACCCTCCGGCTCCTTCTCACGCCTAAGCCTCCGTTCTTTAGTTCCTTTCACGCCCGTCCCGGTTTACAGTCACCACGCCGCGATATTTACTGAAAAAGACGTGCATGACTCGCCGCAAATAAAAACATCACGCCATCCGAGCGTTTCACCGGATCGAGAAATCTGCACAAATTGACCGGTCACCGAAAATCGACTGTAATTTCTTCATACGACCTCGGATCGAATTTCGGCGAGAACGGAAAAGTTCCGTATCGAAATTTTACCTTGGCTAGCCGACAGCCTTTGGCGGTTAGGCGGTTCTACGGTTTTGTCTAGATCCGTTTGCAAGAGGGACTTTTAGGCGATGCAATAAAAAAATTAAAAAGAGGGATGCAACACGAGGACTTCCAAGGAGGTCACCCATCCTAGTACTACTCTCGCCCAAGCACGCTTAACTTCGGAGTTCTGATGGGATCCGGTGCTTTAGTGCTGGTATGATCGCATCCGACAACTTCTTCACGGCGTGATGCTTTAACCTCTGCCACCCTCCGGCTCCTTCTCACGCCTAAGCCTCCGTTCTTTTTGCTCTTTTCTTTTAGTTCCTTTCACGCCCGTCCCGGTTTACAGTCACCACGCCGCGATATTTACTGAAAAATACGTGCATGACTAGCCGCAAATAAAAACATCACGCCATCCGAGCGTTTCACCGGATCGAGAGATCTGCACAAATTGACCGGTCACCGAAAATCGACTGTAATTTCTTCATACGACCTCGGATCGAATTTCGGCGAGAACGGAAAAGTTCCGTATCGAAATTTTACCTTGGCTAGCCGACAGCCTTTGGCGGTTAGGCGGTTCTACGGTTTCGTCTAGATCCGTTTGCAAGAGGGACTTTTAGGCGATGCAATAAAAATATTAAAAAGAGGGATGCAACACGAGGACTTCCCAGGAGGTCACCCATCCTAGTACTACTCTCACCTAAGCACGCTTAACTTCGGAGCTCTGATGGGATCTGGTGCTTTAGTGCTGGTATGATCGCATCCGACAACTTCTTCACGGCGTGATGCTTTAACCTCTGCCACCCTCCGGCTCCTTCTCACGCCTAAGCCTCCGTTCTTTTTGCTCTTTTCTTTTAGTTCCTTTCACGCCCGTCCCGGTTTACAGTCACCACGCCGCGATATTTACTGAAATAGACGTGCATGACTCGCCGCAAATAAAACATCACGCCATCCGAGCGTTTCACCGGATCGAGAGATCTGCACAAATTGACCGGTCACCGAAAATCGACTGTAATTTCTTCATACGACCTCGGATCGAATTTCGGCGAGAACGGAAAAGTTCCGTATCGAAATTTTACCTTGGCTAGCCGACAGCCTATGGCGGTTAGGCGGTTCTACGGTTTTGTCTAGATCCGTTTGCAAGAGGGACTTTTAGGCGATGCAATAAAAAAATTAAAAAGAGGGATGCAACACGAGGACTTCCAAGGAGGTCACCCATCCTAGTACTACTCTCGCCTAAGCACGCTTAACTTCGGAGTTCTGATGGGATCTTGTGCTTTAGTGCTGGTATGATCGCATCCGACAACTTCTTCACGACGTGATGCTTTAACCTCTGCCACCCTCCGGCTCCTTCTCACGCCTAAGCCTCCGTTCTTTAGTTCCTTTCACGCCCGTCCCGGTTTACAGTCACCACGCCGCGATATTTACTGAAAAAGACGTGCATGACTCGCCGCAAATAAAAACATCACGCCATCCGAGCGTTTCACCGGATCGAGAAATCTGCACAAATTGACCGGTCACCGAAAATCGACTGTAATTTCATCATACGACCTCGGATCGAATTTCGGCGAGAACGGAAAAGTTCCGTATCGAAATTTTACCTTGGCTAGCCGACAGCCTTTGGCGGTTAGGCGGTTCTACGGTTTCGTCTAGATCCGTTTGCAAGAGGGACTTTTAGGCGATGCAATAAAAAAATTAAAAAGAGGGATGCAACACGAGGACTTCCAAGGAGGTCACCCATCCTAGTACTACTCTCGCCCAAGCACGCTTAACTTCGGAGTTCTGATGGGATCCGGTGCTTTAGTGCTGGTATGATCGCATCCGACAACTTCTTCACGGCGTGATGCTTTAACCTCTGCCACCCTCCGGCTCCTTCTCACGCCTAAGCCTCCGTTCTTTTTGCTCTTTTCTTTTAGTTCCTTTCACGCTCGTCCCGGTTTACAGTCACCACGCCGCGATATTTACTGAAAAAGACGTGCATGACTAGCCGCAAATAAAAACATCACGCCATCCGAGCGTTTCACCGGATCGACAAATCTGCACAAATTGACCGGTCACCGAAAATCGACTGTAATTTCATCATACGACCTCGGATCGAATTTCGGCGAGAACGGAAAAGTTCCGTTTCAAAATTTTACCTTGGCTAGCCGACAGCCTTTGGCGGTTAGGCGGTTCTACGGTTTCGTCTAGATCCGTTTGCAAGAGGGACTTTTAGGCGATGCAATAAAAAAATTAAAAAGAGGGATGCAACGCGAGGACTTCCAAGGAGGTCACCCATCCTAGTACTACTCTCGCCTAAGCACGCTTAACTTCGGAGTCCTGATGGGATCTTGTGCTGGTATGATCGCATCCGACAACTTCTTCACGACGTGATGCTTTAACCTCTGCCACCCTCCGGCTCCTTCTCACGCCTAAGCCTCCGTTCTTTTTGCTCTTTTCTTTTAGTTCCTTTCACGCCCGTCCCGGTTTACAGTCACCACGCCGCGATATTTACTGAAAAAGACGTGCATGACTCGCCGCAAATAAAAACATCACGCCATCCGAGCGTTTCACCGGATCGAGAAATCCGCACAAATTGACCGGTCACCGAAAATCGACTGTAATTTCATCATACGACCTCGGATCGAATTTCGGCGAGAACGGAAAAGTTCCGTATCGAAATTTTACCTTGGCTAGCCGACAGCCTTTGGCGGTTAGGCGGTTCTACGGTTTCGTCTAGATCCGTTTGCAAGAGGGACTTTTAGGCGATGCAATAAAAATATTAAAAAGAGGGATGCAACACGAGGACTTCCCAGGAGGTCACCCATCCTAGTACTACTCTCACCTAAGCACGCTTAACTTCGGAGCTCTGATGGGATCTGGTGCTTTAGTGCTGGTATGATCGCATCCGACAACTTCTTCACGGCGTGATGCTTTAACCTCTGCCACCCTCCGGCTCCTTCTCACGCCTAAGCCTCCGTTCTTTTTGCTCTTTTCTTTTAGTTCCTTTCACGCCCGTCCCGGTTTACAGTCACCACGCCGCGATATTTACTGAAATAGACGTGCATGACTCGCCGCAAATAAAACATCACGCCATCCGAGCGTTTCACCGGATCGAGAGATCTGCACAAATTGACCGGTCACCGAAAATCGACTGTAATTTCTTCATACGACCTCGGATCGAATTTCGGCGAGAACGGAAAAGTTCCGTATCGAAATTTTACCTTGGCTAGCCGACAGCCTTTGGCGGTTAGGCGGTTCTACGGTTTCGTCTAGATCCGTTTGCAAGAGGGACTTTTAGGCGATGCAATAAAAATATTAAAAAGAGGGATGCAACACGAGGACTTCCCAGGAGGTCACCCATCCTAGTACTACTCTCACCTAAGCACGCTTAACTTCGGAGCTCTGATGGGATCTGGTGCTTTAGTGCTGGTATGATCGCATCCGACAACTTCTTCACGGCGTGATGCTTTAACCTCTGCCACCCTCCGGCTCCTTCTCACGCCTAAGCCTCCGTTCTTTTTGCTCTTTTCTTTTAGTTCCTTTCACGCCCGTCCCGGTTTACAGTCACCACGCCGCGATATTTACTGAAATAGACGTGCATGACTCGCCGCAAATAAAACATCACGCCATCCGAGCGTTTCACCGGATCGAGAGATCTGCACAAATTGACCGGTCACCGAAAATCGACTGTAATTTCTTCATACGACCTCGGATCGAATTTCGGCGAGAACGGAAAAGTTCCGTATCGAAATTTTACCTTGGCTAGCCGACAGCCTTTGGCGGTTAGGCGGTTCTACGGTTTTGTCTAGATCCGTTTGCAAGAGGGACTTTTAGGCGATGCAATAAAAAAATTAAAAAGAGGGATGCAACACGAGGACTTCCAAGGAGGTCACCCATCCTAGTACTACTCTCGCCTAAGCACGCTTAACTTCGGAGTTCTGATGGGATCTTGTGCTTTAGTGCTGGTATGATCGCATCCGACAACTTCTTCACGACGTGATGCTTTAACCTCTGCCACCCTCCGGCTCCTTCTCACGCCTAAGCCTCCGTTCTTTAGTTCCTTTCACGCCCGTCCCGGTTTACAGTCACCACGCCGCGATATTTACTGAAAAAGACGTGCATGACTCGCCGCAAATAAAAACATCACGCCATCCGAGCGTTTCACCGGATCGAGAAATCTGCACAAATTGACCGGTCACCGAAAATCGACTGTAATTTCTTCATACGACCTCGGATCGAATTTCGGCGAGAACGGAAAAGTTCCGTATCGAAATTTTACCTTGGCTAGCCGACAGCCTTTGGCGGTTAGGCGGTTCTACGGTTTCGTCTAGATCCGTTTGCAAGAGGGACTTTTAGGCGATGCAATAAAAAAATTAAAAAGAGGGATGCAACACGAGGACTTCCCAGGAGGTCACCCATCCTAGTACTACTCTCGCCCAAGCACGCTTAACTTCGGAGTTCTGATGGGATCCGGTGCTTTAGTGCTGGTATGATCGCATCGAAAAACTTCTTCACGGCGTGATGCTTTAACCTCTGCCACCCTCCGGCTCCTTCTCACGCCTAAGCCTCCGTTCTTTTTGCTCTTTTCTTTTAGTTCCTTTCACGCCCGTCCCGGTTTACGGTCACCACGCCGCGATATTTACTGAAATAGACGTGCATGACTAGCCGCAAATAAAAACATCACGCCATCCGAGCGTTTCACCGGATCGAGGAATCTGCACAAATTGACCGGTCACCGAAAATCGACTGTAATTTCTTCATACGACCTCGGATCGAATTTCGGCGAGAACGGAAAAGTTCCGTATCGAAATTTTACCTTGGCTAGCCGACAGCCTTTGGCGGTTAGGCGGTTCTACGGTTTCGTCTAGATCCGTTTGCAAGAGGGACTTTTAGGCGATGCAATAAAAAAATTAAAAAGAGGGATGCAACACGAGGACTTCCCAGGAGGTCACCCATCCTAGTACTACTCTCGCCCAAGCACGCTTAACTTCGGAGTTCTGATGGGATCCGGTGCTTTAGTGCTGGTATGATCGCATCGAAAAACTTCTTCACGGCGTGATGCTTTAACCTCTGCCACCCTCCGGCTCCTTCTCACGCCTAAGCCTCCGTTCTTTTTGCTCTTTTCTTTTAGTTCCTTTCACGCCCGTCCCGGTTTACGGTCACCACGCCGCGATATTTACTGAAATAGACGTGCATGACTAGCCGCAAATAAAAACATCACGCCATCCGAGCGTTTCACCGGATCGAGGAATCTGCACAAATTGACCGGTCACCGAAAATCGACTGTAATTTCTTCATACGACCTCGGATCGAATTTCGGCGAGAACGGAAAAGTTCCGTATCGAAATTTTACCTTGGCTAGCCGACAGCCTTTGGCGGTTAGGCGGTTCTACGGCTTCGTCTAGATCCGTTTGCAAGAGGGACTTTTAGGCGATGCAATAAAAAAATTAAAAAGAGGGATGCAACACGAGGACTTCCCAGGAGGTCACCCATCCTAGTACTACTCTCGCCCAAGCACGCTTAACTTCGGAGTTCTGATGGGATCCGGTGCTTTAGTGCTGGTATGATCGCATCCGACAACTCCTTCACGGCGTGATGCTTTAACCTCTGCCACCCTCCGGCTCCTTCTCACGCCTAAGCCTCCGCTCTTTTTGCTCTTTTCTTTTAGTTCCTTTCACGCCCGTCCCGGTTTACGGTCACCACGCCGCGATATTTACTGAAATAGACGTGCATGACTAGCCGCAAATAAAAACATCACGCCATCCGAGCGTTTCACCGGATCGAGAAATCTGCACAAATTGACCGGTCACCGAAAATCGACTGTAATTTCTTCATACGACCTCGGATCGAATTTCGGCGAGAACGGAAAAGTTCCGTATCGAAATTTTACCTTGGCTAGCCGACAGCCTTTGGCGGTTAGGCGGTTCTACGGTTTCGTCTAGATCCGTTTGCAAGAGGGACTTTTAGGCGATGCAATAAAAAAATTAAAAAGAGGGATGCAACACGAGGACTTCCCAGGAGGTCACCCATCCTAGTACTACTCTCGCCCAAGCACGCTTAACTTCGGAGTTCTGATGGGATCCGGTGCTTTAGTGCTGGTATGATCGCATCCGACAACTCCTTCACGGCGTGATGCTTTAACCTCTGCCACCCTCCGGCTCCTTCTCACGCCTAAGCCTCCGCTCTTTTTGCTCTTTTCTTTTAGTTCCTTTCACGCCCGTCCCGGTTTACGGTCACCACGCCGCGATATTTACTGAAATAGACGTGCATGACTAGCCGCAAATAAAAACATCACGCCATCCGAGCGTTTCACCGGATCGAGAAATCTGCACAAATTGACCGGTCACCGAAAATCGACTGTAATTTCTTCATACGACCTCGGATCGAATTTCGGCGAGAACGGAAAAGTTCCGTATCGAAATTTTACCTTGGCTAGCCGACAGCCTTTGGCGGTTAGGCGGTTCTACGGTTTCGTCTAGATCCGTTTGCAAGAGGGACTTTTAGGCGATGCAATAAAAAAATTAAAAAGAGGGATGCAACACGAGGACTTCCCAGGAGGTCACCCATCCTAGTACTACTCTCGCCCAAGCACGCTTAACTTCGGAGTTCTGATGGGATCCGGTGCTTTAGTGCTGGTATGATCGCATCGAAAAACTTCTTCACGGCGTGATGCTTTAACCTCTGCCACCCTCCGGCTCCTTCTCACGCCTAAGCCTCCGTTCTTTTTGCTCTTTTCTTTTAGTTCCTTTCACGCCTGTCCCGGTTTACGGTCACCACGCCGCGATATTTACTGAAATAGACGTGCATGACTAGCCGCAAATAAAAACATCACGCCATCCGAGCGTTTCACCGGATCGAGGAATCTGCACAAATTGACCGGTCACCGAAAATCGACTGTAATTTCTTCATACGACCTCGGATCGAATTTCGGCGAGAACGGAAAAGTTCCGTATCGAAATTTTACCTTGGCTAGCCGACAGCCTTTGGCGGTTAGGCGGTTCTACGGTTTCGTCTAGATCCGTTTGCAAGAGGGACTTTTAGGCGATGCAATAAAAAAATTAAAAAGAGGGATGCAACACGAGGACTTCCCAGGAGGTCACCCATCCTAGTACTACTCTCGCCCAAGCACGCTTAACTTCGGAGTTCTGATGGGATCCGGTGCTTTAGTGCTGGTATGATCGCATCCGACAACTCCTTCACGGCGTGATGCTTTAACCTCTGCCACCCTCCGGCTCCTTCTCACGCCTAAGCCTCCGCTCTTTTTGCTCTTTTCTTTTAGTTCCTTTCACGCCCGTCCCGGTTTACGGTCACCACGCCGCGATATTTACTGAAATAGACGTGCATGACTAGCCGCAAATAAAAACATCACGCCATCCGAGCGTTTCACCGGATCGAGAAATCTGCACAAATTGACCGGTCACCGAAAATCGACTGTAATTTCTTCATACGACCTCGGATCGAATTTCGGCGAGAACGGAAAAGTTCCGTATCGAAATTTTACCTTGGCTAGCCGACAGCCTTTGGCGGTTAGGCGGTTCTACGGTTTCGTCTAGATCCGTTTGCAAGAGGGACTTTTAGGCGATGCAATAAAAAAATTAAAAAGAGGGATGCAACACGAGGACTTCCCAGGAGGTCACCCATCCTAGTACTACTCTCGCCCAAGCACGCTTAACTTCGGAGTTCTGATGGGATCCGGTGCTTTAGTGCTGGTATGATCGCATCGAAAAACTTCTTCACGGCGTGATGCTTTAACCTCTGCCACCCTCCGGCTCCTTCTCACGCCTAAGCCTCCGTTCTTTTTGCTCTTTTCTTTTAGTTCCTTTCACGCCCGTCCCGGTTTACGGTCACCACGCCGCGATATTTACTGAAATAGACGTGCATGACTAGCCGCAAATAAAAACATCACGCCATCCGAGCGTTTCACCGGATCGAGGAATCTGCACAAATTGACCGGTCACCGAAAATCGACTGTAATTTCTTCATACGACCTCGGATCGAATTTCGGCGAGAACGGAAAAGTTCCGTATCGAAATTTTACCTTGGCTAGCCGACAGCCTTTGGCGGTTAGGCGGTTCTACGGTTTCGTCTAGATCCGTTTGCAAGAGGGACTTTTAGGCGATGCAATAAAAAAATTAAAAAGAGGGATGCAACACGAGGACTTCCCAGGAGGTCACCCATCCTAGTACTACTCTCGCCCAAGCACGCTTAACTTCGGAGTTCTGATGGGATCCGGTGCTTTAGTGCTGGTATGATCGCATCGAAAAACTCCTTCACGGCGTGATGCTTTAACCTCTGCCACCCTCCGGCTCCTTCTCACGCCTAAGCCTCCGTTCTTTTTGCTCTTTTCTTTTAGTTCCTTTCACGCCCGTCCCGGTTTACGGTCACCACGCCGCGATATTTACTGAAATAGACGTGCATGACTAGCCGCAAATAAAAACATCACGCCATCCGAGCGTTTCACCGGATCGAGAAATCTGCACAAATTGACCGGTCACCGAAAATCGACTGTAATTTCTTCATACGACCTCGGATCGAATTTCGGCGAGAACGGAAAAGTTCCGTATCGAAATTTTACCTTGGCTAGCCGACAGCCTTTGGCGGTTAGGCGGTTCTACGGTTTCGTCTAGATCCGTTTGCAAGAGGGACTTTTAGGCGATGCAATAAAAAAATTAAAAAGAGGGATGCAACACGAGGACTTCCCAGGAGGTCACCCATCCTAGTACTACTCTCGCCCAAGCACGCTTAACTTCGGAGTTCTGATGGGATCCGGTGCTTTAGTGCTGGTATGATCGCATCGAAAAACTTCTTCACGGCGTGATGCTTTAACCTCTGCCACCCTCCGGCTCCTTCTCACGCCTAAGCCTCCGTTCTTTTTGCTCTTTTCTTTTAGTTCCTTTCACGCCCGTCCCGGTTTACGGTCACCACGCCGCGATATTTACTGAAATAGACGTGCATGACTAGCCGCAAATAAAAACATCACGCCATCCGAGCGTTTCACCGGATCGAGGAATCTGCACAAATTGACCGGTCACCGAAAATCGACTGTAATTTCTTCATACGACCTCGGATCGAATTTCGGCGAGAACGGAAAAGTTCCGTATCGAAATTTTACCTTGGCTAGCCGACAGCCTTTGGCGGTTAGGCGGTTCTACGGTTTCGTCTAGATCCGTTTGCAAGAGGGACTTTTAGGCGATGCAATAAAAAAATTAAAAAGAGGGATGCAACACGAGGACTTCCCAGGAGGTCACCCATCCTAGTACTACTCTCGCCCAAGCACGCTTAACTTCGGAGTTCTGATGGGATCCGGTGCTTTAGTGCTGGTATGATCGCATCCGACAACTCCTTCACGGCGTGATGCTTTAACCTCTGCCACCCTCCGGCTCCTTCTCACGCCTAAGCCTCCGCTCTTTTTGCTCTTTTCTTTTAGTTCCTTTCACGCCCGTCCCGGTTTACGGTCACCACGCCGCGATATTTACTGAAATAGACGTGCATGACTAGCCGCAAATAAAAACATCACGCCATCCGAGCGTTTCACCGGATCGAGAAATCTGCACAAATTGACCGGTCACCGAAAATCGACTGTAATTTCTTCATACGACCTCGGATCGAATTTCGGCGAGAACGGAAAAGTTCCGTATCGAAATTTTACCTTGGCTAGCCGACAGCCTTTGGCGGTTAGGCGGTTCTACGGTTTCGTCTAGATCCGTTTGCAAGAGGGACTTTTAGGCGATGCAATAAAAAAATTAAAAAGAGGGATGCAACACGAGGACTTCCCAGGAGGTCACCCATCCTAGTACTACTCTCGCCCAAGCACGCTTAACTTCGGAGTTCTGATGGGATCCGGTGCTTTAGTGCTGGTATGATCGCATCCGACAACTCCTTCACGGCGTGATGCTTTAACCTCTGCCACCCTCCGGCTCCTTCTCACGCCTAAGCCTCCGCTCTTTTTGCTCTTTTCTTTTAGTTCCTTTCACGCCCGTCCCGGTTTACGGTCACCACGCCGCGATATTTACTGAAATAGACGTGCATGACTAGCCGCAAATAAAAACATCACGCCATCCGAGCGTTTCACCGGATCGAGAAATCTGCACAAATTGACCGGTCACCGAAAATCGACTGTAATTTCTTCATACGACCTCGGATCGAATTTCGGCGAGAACGGAAAAGTTCCGTATCGAAATTTTACCTTGGCTAGCCGACAGCCTTTGGCGGTTAGGCGGTTCTACGGTTTCGTCTAGATCCGTTTGCAAGAGGGACTTTTAGGCGATGCAATAAAAAAATTAAAAAGAGGGATGCAACACGAGGACTTCCCAGGAGGTCACCCATCCTAGTACTACTCTCGCCCAAGCACGCTTAACTTCGGAGTTCTGATGGGATCCGGTGCTTTAGTGCTGGTATGATCGCATCCGACAACTCCTTCACGGCGTGATGCTTTAACCTCTGCCACCCTCCGGCTCCTTCTCACGCCTAAGCCTCCGCTCTTTTTGCTCTTTTCTTTTAGTTCCTTTCACGCCCGTCCCGGTTTACGGTCACCACGCCGCGATATTTACTGAAATAGACGTGCATGACTAGCCGCAAATAAAAACATCACGCCATCCGAGCGTTTCACCGGATCGAGAAATCTGCACAAATTGACCGGTCACCGAAAATCGACTGTAATTTCTTCATACGACCTCGGATCGAATTTCGGCGAGAACGGAAAAGTTCCGTATCGAAATTTTACCTTGGCTAGCCGACAGCCTTTGGCGGTTAGGCGGTTCTACGGTTTCGTCTAGATCCGTTTGCAAGAGGGTTTTTTGGCGATGCAATAAAAAAATTAAAAAGAGGGATGCAACACGAGGACTTCCCAGGAGGTCACCCATCCTAGTACTACTCTCGCCCAAGCACGCTTAACTTCGGAGTTCTGATGGGATCCGGTGCTTTAGTGCTGGTATGATCGCATCGAAAAACTCCTTCACGGCGTGATGCTTTAACCTCTGCCACCCTCCGGCTCCTTCTCACGCCTAAGCGTCCGTTCTTTTTGCTCTTTTCTTTTAGTTCCTTTCACGCCCGTCCCGGTTTACGGTCACCACGCCGCGATATTTACTGAAATAGACGTGCATGACTAGCCGCAAATAAAAACATCACGCCATCCGAGCGTTTCACCGGATCGAGAAATCTGCACAAATTGACCGGTCACCGAAAATCGACTGTAATTTCTTCATACGACCTCGGATCGAATTTCGGCGAGAACGGAAAAGTTCCGTATCGAAATTTTACCTTGGCTAGCCGACAGCCTTTGGCGGTTAGGCGGTTCTACGGTTTCGTCTAGATCCGTTTGCAAGAGGGACTTTTAGGCGATGCAATAAAAAAATTAAAAAGAGGGATGCAACACGAGGACTTCCCAGGAGGTCACCCATCCTAGTACTACTCTCGCCCAAGCACGCTTAACTTCGGAGTTCTGATGGGATCCGGTGCTTTAGTGCTGGTATGATCGCATCGAAAAACTCCTTCACGGCGTGATGCTTTAACCTCTGCCACCCTCCGGCTCCTTCTCACGCCTAAGCCTCCGTTCTTTTTGCTCTTTTCTTTTAGTTCCTTTCACGCCCGTCCCGGTTTACGGTCACCACGCCGCGATATTTACTGAAATAGACGTGCATGACTAGCCGCAAATAAAAACATCACGCCATCCGAGCGTTTCACCGGATCGAGAAATCTGCACAAATTGACCGGTCACCGAAAATCGACTGTAATTTCTTCATACGACCTCGGATCGAATTTCGGCGAGAACGGAAAAGTTCCGTATCGAAATTTTACCTTGGCTAGCCGACAGCCTTTGGCGGTTAGGCGGTTCTACGGTTTCGTCTAGATCCGTTTGCAAGAGGGACTTTTAGGCGATGCAATAAAAAAATTAAAAAGAGGGATGCAACACGAGGACTTCCCAGGAGGTCACCCATCCTAGTACTACTCTCGCCCAAGCACGCTTAACTTCGGAGTTCTGATGGGATCCGGTGCTTTAGTGCTGGTATGATCGCATCGAAAAACTCCTTCACGGCGTGATGCTTTAACCTCTGCCACCCTCCGGCTCCTTCTCACGCCTAAGCGTCCGTTCTTTTTGCTCTTTTCTTTTAGTTCCTTTCACGCCCGTCCCGGTTTACGGTCACCACGCCGCGATATTTACTGAAATAGACGTGCATGACTAGCCGCAAATAAAAACATCACGCCATCCGAGCGTTTCACCGGATCGACAAATCTGCACAAATTGACCGGTCACCGAAAATCGACTGTAATTTCTTCATACGACCTCGGATCGAATTTCGGCGAGAACGGAAAAGTTCCGTATCGAAATTTTACCTTGGCTAGCCGACAGCCTTTGGCGGTTAGGCGGTTCTACGGTTTCGTCTAGATCCGTTTGCAAGAGGGACTTTTAGGCGATGCAATAAAAAAATTAAAAAGAGGGATGCAACACGAGGACTTCCCAGGAGGTCACCCATCCTAGTACTACTCTCGCCCAAGCACGCTTAACTTCGGAGTTCTGATGGGATCCGGTGCTTTAGTGCTGGTATGATCGCATCGAAAAACTCCTTCACGGCGTGATGCTTTAACCTCTGCCACCCTCCGGCTCCTTCTCACGCCTAAGCGTCCGTTCTTTTTGCTCTTTTCTTTTAGTTCCTTTCACGCCCGTCCCGGTTTACGGTCACCACGCCGCGATATTTACTGAAATAGACGTGCATGACTAGCCGCAAATAAAAACATCACGCCATCCGAGCGTTTCACCGGATCGACAAATCTGCACAAATTGACCGGTCACCGAAAATCGACTGTAATTTCTTCATACGACCTCGGATCGAATTTCGGCGAGAACGGAAAAGTTCCGTATCGAAATTTTACCTTGGCTAGCCGACAGCCTTTGGCGGTTAGGCGGTTCTACGGTTTCGTCTAGATCCGTTTGCAAGAGGGACTTTTAGGCGATGCAATAAAAAAATTAAAAAGAGGGATGCAACACGAGGACTTCCCAGGAGGTCACCCATCCTAGTACTACTCTCGCCCAAGCACGCTTAACTTCGGAGTTCTGATGGGATCCGGTGCTTTAGTGCTGGTATGATCGCATCGAAAAACTCCTTCACGGCGTGATGCTTTAACCTCTGCCACCCTCCGGCTCCTTCTCACGCCTAAGCGTCCGTTCTTTTTGCTCTTTTCTTTTAGTTCCTTTCACGCCCGTCCCGGTTTACGGTCACCACGCCGCGATATTTACTGAAATAGACGTGCATGACTAGCCGCAAATAAAAACATCACGCCATCCGAGCGTTTCACCGGATCGACAAATCTGCACAAATTGACCGGTCACCGAAAATCGACTGTAATTTCTTCATACGACCTCGGATCGAATTTCGGCGAGAACGGAAAAGTTCCGTATCGAAATTTTACCTTGGCTAGCCGACAGCCTTTGGCGGTTAGGCGGTTCTACGGTTTCGTCTAGGTCCGTTTGCAAGAGGGACTTTTAGGCGATGCAATAAAAAAATTAAAAAGAGGGATGCAACACGAGGACTTCCCAGGAGGTCACCCATCCTAGTACTACTCTCGCCCAAGCACGCTTAACTTCGGAGTTCTGATGGGATCCGGTGCTTTAGTGCTGGTATGATCGCATCGAAAAACTCCTTCACGGCGTGATGCTTTAACCTCTGCCACCCTCCGGCTCCTTCTCACGCCTAAGCCTCCGTTCTTTTTGCTCTTTTCTTTTAGTTCCTTTCACGCCCGTCCCGGTTTACGGTCACCACGCCGCGATATTTACTGAAATAGACGTGCATGACTAGCCGCAAATAAAAACATCACGCCATCCGAGCGTTTCACCGGATCGAGAAATCTGCACAAATTGACCGGTCACCGAAAATCGACTGTAATTTCTTCATACGACCTCGGATCGAATTTCGGCGAGAACGGAAAAGTTCCGTATCGAAATTTTACCTTGGCTAGCCGACAGCCTTTGGCGGTTAGGCGGTTCTACGGTTTCGTCTAGATCCGTTTGCAAGAGGGACTTTTAGGCGATGCAATAAAAAAATTAAAAAGAGGGATGCAACACGAGGACTTCCCAGGAGGTCACCCATCCTAGTACTACTCTCGCCCAAGCACGCTTAACTTCGGAGTTCTGATGGGATCCGGTGCTTTAGTGCTGGTATGATCGCATCGAAAAACTCCTTCACGGCGTGATGCTTTAACCTCTGCCACCCTCCGGCTCCTTCTCACGCCTAAGCGTCCGTTCTTTTTGCTCTTTTCTTTTAGTTCCTTTCACGCCCGTCCCGGTTTACGGTCACCACGCCGCGATATTTACTGAAATAGACGTGCATGACTAGCCGCAAATAAAAACATCACGCCATCCGAGCGTTTCACCGGATCGAGAAATCTGCACAAATTGACCGGTCACCGAAAATCGACTGTAATTTCTTCATACGACCTCGGATCGAATTTCGGCGAGAACGGAAAAGTTCCGTATCAAAATTTTACCTTGGCTAGCCGACAGCCTTTGGCGGTTAGGCGGTTCTACGGTTTCGTCTAGATCCGTTTGCAAGAGGGACTTTTAGGCGATGCAATAAAAAAATTAAAAAGAGGGATGCAACACGAGGACTTCCCAGGAGGTCACCCATCCTAGTACTACTCTCGCCCAAGCACGCTTAACTTCGGAGTTCTGATGGGATCCGGTGCTTTAGTGCTGGTATGATCGCATCGAAAAACTCCTTCACGGCGTGATGCTTTAACCTCTGCCACCCTCCGGCTCCTTCTCACGCCTAAGCGTCCGTTCTTTTTGCTCTTTTCTTTTAGTTCCTTTCACGCCCGTCCCGGTTTACGGTCACCACGCCGCGATATTTACTGAAATAGACGTGCATGACTAGCCGCAAATAAAAACATCACGCCATCCGAGCGTTTCACCGGATCGACAAATCTGCACAAATTGACCGGTCACCGAAAATCGACTGTAATTTCTTCATACGACCTCGGATCGAATTTCGGCGAGAACGGAAAAGTTCCGTATCGAAATTTTACCTTGGCTAGCCGACAGCCTTTGGCGGTTAGGCGGTTCTACGGTTTCGTCTAGGTCCGTTTGCAAGAGGGACTTTTAGGCGATGCAATAAAAAAATTAAAAAGAGGGATGCAACACGAGGACTTCCCAGGAGGTCACCCATCCTAGTACTACTCTCGCCCAAGCACGCTTAACTTCGGAGTTCTGATGGGATCCGGTGCTTTAGTGCTGGTATGATCGCATCGAAAAACTCCTTCACGGCGTGATGCTTTAACCTCTGCCACCCTCCGGCTCCTTCTCACGCCTAAGCCTCCGTTCTTTTTGCTCTTTTCTTTTAGTTCCTTTCACGCCCGTCCCGGTTTACGGTCACCACGCCGCGATATTTACTGAAATAGACGTGCATGACTAGCCGCAAATAAAAACATCACGCCATCCGAGCGTTTCACCGGATCGAGAAATCTGCACAAATTGACCGGTCACCGAAAATCGACTGTAATTTCTTCATACGACCTCGGATCGAATTTCGGCGAGAACGGAAAAGTTCCGTATCGAAATTTTACCTTGGCTAGCCGACAGCCTTTGGCGGTTAGGCGGTTCTACGGTTTCGTCTAGATCCGTTTGCAAGAGGGACTTTTAGGCGATGCAATAAAAAAATTAAAAAGAGGGATGCAACACGAGGACTTCCCAGGAGGTCACCCATCCTAGTACTACTCTCGCCCAAGCACGCTTAACTTCGGAGTTCTGATGGGATCCGGTGCTTTAGTGCTGGTATGATCGCATCCGACAACTCCTTCACGGCGTGATGCTTTAACCTCTGCCACCCTCCGGCTCCTTCTCACGCCTAAGCCTCCGTTCTTTTTGCTCTTTTCTTTTAGTTCCTTTCACGCCCGTCCCGGTTTACGGTCACCACGCCGCGATATTTACTGAAATAGACGTGCATGACTAGCCGCAAATAAAAACATCACGCCATCCGAGCGTTTCACCGGATCGAGAAATCTGCACAAATTGACCGGTCACCGAAAATCGACTGTAATTTCTTCATACGACCTCGGATCGAATTTCGGCGAGAACGGAAAAGTTCCGTATCGAAATTTTACCTTGGCTAGCCGACAGCCTTTGGCGGTTAGGCGGTTCTACGGTTTCGTCTAGGTCCGTTTGCAAGAGGGACTTTTAGGCGATGCAATAAAAAAATTAAAAAGAGGGATGCAACACGAGGACTTCCCAGGAGGTCACCCATCCTAGTACTACTCTCGCCCAAGCACGCTTAACTTCGGAGTTCTGATGGGATCCGGTGCTTTAGTGCTGGTATGATCGCATCGAAAAACTCCTTCACGGCGTGATGCTTTAACCTCTGCCACCCTCCGGCTCCTTCTCACGCCTAAGCCTCCGTTCTTTTTGCTCTTTTCTTTTAGTTCCTTTCACGCCCGTCCCGGTTTACGGTCACCACGCCGCGATATTTACTGAAATAGACGTGCATGACTAGCCGCAAATAAAAACATCACGCCATCCGAGCGTTTCACCGGATCGAGAAATCTGCACAAATTGACCGGTCACCGAAAATCGACTGTAATTTCTTCATACGACCTCGGATCGAATTTCGGCGAGAACGGAAAAGTTCCGTATCGAAATTTTACCTTGGCTAGCCGACAGCCTTTGGCGGTTAGGCGGTTCTACGGTTTCGTCTAGATCCGTTTGCAAGAGGGACTTTTAGGCGATGCAATAAAAAAATTAAAAAGAGGGATGCAACACGAGGACTTCCCAGGAGGTCACCCATCCTAGTACTACTCTCGCCCAAGCACGCTTAACTTCGGAGTTCTGATGGGATCCGGTGCTTTAGTGCTGGTATGATCGCATCGAAAAACTCCTTCACGGCGTGATGCTTTAACCTCTGCCACCCTCCGGCTCCTTCTCACGCCTAAGCGTCCGTTCTTTTTGCTCTTTTCTTTTAGTTCCTTTCACGCCCGTCCCGGTTTACGGTCACCACGCCGCGATATTTACTGAAATAGACGTGCATGACTAGCCGCAAATAAAAACATCACGCCATCCGAGCGTTTCACCGGATCGAGAAATCTGCACAAATTGACCGGTCACCGAAAATCGACTGTAATTTCTTCATACGACCTCGGATCGAATTTCGGCGAGAACGGAAAAGTTCCGTATCAAAATTTTACCTTGGCTAGCCGACAGCCTTTGGCGGTTAGGCGGTTCTACGGTTTCGTCTAGATCCGTTTGCAAGAGGGACTTTTAGGCGATGCAATAAAAAAATTAAAAAGAGGGATGCAACACGAGGACTTCCCAGGAGGTCACCCATCCTAGTACTACTCTCGCCCAAGCACGCTTAACTTCGGAGTTCTGATGGGATCCGGTGCTTTAGTGCTGGTATGATCGCATCGAAAAACTCCTTCACGGCGTGATGCTTTAACCTCTGCCACCCTCCGGCTCCTTCTCACGCCTAAGCGTCCGTTCTTTTTGCTCTTTTCTTTTAGTTCCTTTCACGCCCGTCCCGGTTTACGGTCACCACGCCGCGATATTTACTGAAATAGACGTGCATGACTAGCCGCAAATAAAAACATCACGCCATCCGAGCGTTTCACCGGATCGAGAAATCTGCACAAATTGACCGGTCACCGAAAATCGACTGTAATTTCTTCATACGACCTCGGATCGAATTTCGGCGAGAACGGAAAAGTTCCGTATCGAAATTTTACCTTGGCTAGCCGACAGCCTTTGGCGGTTAGGCGGTTCTACGGTTTCGTCTAGATCCGTTTGCAAGAGGGACTTTTAGGCGATGCAATAAAAAAATTAAAAAGAGGGATGCAACACGAGGACTTCCCAGGAGGTCACCCATCCTAGTACTACTCTCGCCCAAGCACGCTTAACTTCGGAGTTCTGATGGGATCCGGTGCTTTAGTGCTGGTATGATCGCATCGAAAAACTCCTTCACGGCGTGATGCTTTAACCTCTGCCACCCTCCGGCTCCTTCTCACGCCTAAGCGTCCGTTCTTTTTGCTCTTTTCTTTTAGTTCCTTTCACGCCCGTCCCGGTTTACGGTCACCACGCCGCGATATTTACTGAAATAGACGTGCATGACTAGCCGCAAATAAAAACATCACGCCATCCGAGCGTTTCACCGGATCGAGAAATCTGCACAAATTGACCGGTCACCGAAAATCGACTGTAATTTCTTCATACGACCTCGGATCGAATTTCGGCGAGAACGGAAAAGTTCCGTATCAAAATTTTACCTTGGCTAGCCGACAGCCTTTGGCGGTTAGGCGGTTCTACGGTTTCGTCTAGATCCGTTTGCAAGAGGGACTTTTAGGCGATGCAATAAAAAAATTAAAAAGAGGGATGCAACACGAGGACTTCCCAGGAGGTCACCCATCCTAGTACTACTCTCGCCCAAGCACGCTTAACTTCGGAGTTCTGATGGGATCCGGTGCTTTAGTGCTGGTATGATCGCATCGAAAAACTCCTTCACGGCGTGATGCTTTAACCTCTGCCACCCTCCGGCTCCTTCTCACGCCTAAGCGTCCGTTCTTTTTGCTCTTTTCTTTTAGTTCCTTTCACGCCCGTCCCGGTTTACGGTCACCACGCCGCGATATTTACTGAAATAGACGTGCATGACTAGCCGCAAATAAAAACATCACGCCATCCGAGCGTTTCACCGGATCGAGAAATCTGCACAAATTGACCGGTCACCGAAAATCGACTGTAATTTCTTCATACGACCTCGGATCGAATTTCGGCGAGAACGGAAAAGTTCCGTATCGAAATTTTACCTTGGCTAGCCGACAGCCTTTGGCGGTTAGGCGGTTCTACGGTTTCGTCTAGATCCGTTTGCAAGAGGGACTTTTAGGCGATGCAATAAAAAAATTAAAAAGAGGGATGCAACACGAGGACTTCCCAGGAGGTCACCCATCCTAGTACTACTCTCGCCCAAGCACGCTTAACTTCGGAGTTCTGATGGGATCCGGTGCTTTAGTGCTGGTATGATCGCATCGAAAAACTCCTTCACGGCGTGATGCTTTAACCTCTGCCACCCTCCGGCTCCTTCTCACGCCTAAGCCTCCGTTCTTTTTGCTCTTTTCTTTTAGTTCCTTTCACGCCCGTCCCGGTTTACGGTCACCACGCCGCGATATTTACTGAAATAGACGTGCATGACTAGCCGCAAATAAAAACATCACGCCATCCGAGCGTTTCACCGGATCGAGAAATCTGCACAAATTGACCGGTCACCGAAAATCGACTGTAATTTCTTCATACGACCTCGGATCGAATTTCGGCGAGAACGGAAAAGTTCCGTATCGAAATTTTACCTTGGCTAGCCGACAGCCTTTGGCGGTTAGGCGGTTCTACGGTTTCGTCTAGATCCGTTTGCAAGAGGGACTTTTAGGCGATGCAATAAAAAAATTAAAAAGAGGGATGCAACACGAGGACTTCCCAGGAGGTCACCCATCCTAGTACTACTCTCGCCCAAGCACGCTTAACTTCGGAGTTCTGATGGGATCCGGTGCTTTAGTGCTGGTATGATCGCATCGAAAAACTCCTTCACGGCGTGATGCTTTAACCTCTGCCACCCTCCGGCTCCTTCTCACGCCTAAGCGTCCGTTCTTTTTGCTCTTTTCTTTTAGTTCCTTTCACGCCCGTCCCGGTTTACGGTCACCACGCCGCGATATTTACTGAAATAGACGTGCATGACTAGCCGCAAATAAAAACATCACGCCATCCGAGCGTTTCACCGGATCGAGAAATCTGCACAAATTGACCGGTCACCGAAAATCGACTGTAATTTCTTCATACGACCTCGGATCGAATTTCGGCGAGAACGGAAAAGTTCCGTATCAAAATTTTACCTTGGCTAGCCGACAGCCTTTGGCGGTTAGGCGGTTCTACGGTTTCGTCTAGATCCGTTTGCAAGAGGGACTTTTAGGCGATGCAATAAAAAAATTAAAAAGAGGGATGCAACACGAGGACTTCCCAGGAGGTCACCCATCCTAGTACTACTCTCGCCCAAGCACGCTTAACTTCGGAGTTCTGATGGGATCCGGTGCTTTAGTGCTGGTATGATCGCATCGAAAAACTCCTTCACGGCGTGATGCTTTAACCTCTGCCACCCTCCGGCTCCTTCTCACGCCTAAGCGTCCGTTCTTTTTGCTCTTTTCTTTTAGTTCCTTTCACGCCCGTCCCGGTTTACGGTCACCACGCCGCGATATTTACTGAAATAGACGTGCATGACTAGCCGCAAATAAAAACATCACGCCATCCGAGCGTTTCACCGGATCGAGAAATCTGCACAAATTGACCGGTCACCGAAAATCGACTGTAATTTCTTCATACGACCTCGGATCGAATTTCGGCGAGAACGGAAAAGTTCCGTATCGAAATTTTACCTTGGCTAGCCGACAGCCTTTGGCGGTTAGGCGGTTCTACGGTTTCGTCTAGATCCGTTTGCAAGAGGGACTTTTAGGCGATGCAATAAAAAAATTAAAAAGAGGGATGCAACACGAGGACTTCCCAGGAGGTCACCCATCCTAGTACTACTCTCGCCCAAGCACGCTTAACTTCGGAGTTCTGATGGGATCCGGTGCTTTAGTGCTGGTATGATCGCATCGAAAAACTCCTTCACGGCGTGATGCTTTAACCTCTGCCACCCTCCGGCTCCTTCTCACGCCTAAGCGTCCGTTCTTTTTGCTCTTTTCTTTTAGTTCCTTTCACGCCCGTCCCGGTTTACGGTCACCACGCCGCGATATTTACTGAAATAGACGTGCATGACTAGCCGCAAATAAAAACATCACGCCATCCGAGCGTTTCACCGGATCGAGAAATCTGCACAAATTGACCGGTCACCGAAAATCGACTGTAATTTCTTCATACGACCTCGGATCGAATTTCGGCGAGAACGGAAAAGTTCCGTATCAAAATTTTACCTTGGCTAGCCGACAGCCTTTGGCGGTTAGGCGGTTCTACGGTTTCGTCTAGATCCGTTTGCAAGAGGGACTTTTAGGCGATGCAATAAAAAAATTAAAAAGAGGGATGCAACACGAGGACTTCCCAGGAGGTCACCCATCCTAGTACTACTCTCGCCCAAGCACGCTTAACTTCGGAGTTCTGATGGGATCCGGTGCTTTAGTGCTGGTATGATCGCATCGAAAAACTCCTTCACGGCGTGATGCTTTAACCTCTGCCACCCTCCGGCTCCTTCTCACGCCTAAGCGTCCGTTCTTTTTGCTCTTTTCTTTTAGTTCCTTTCACGCCCGTCCCGGTTTACGGTCACCACGCCGCGATATTTACTGAAATAGACGTGCATGACTAGCCGCAAATAAAAACATCACGCCATCCGAGCGTTTCACCGGATCGAGAAATCTGCACAAATTGACCGGTCACCGAAAATCGACTGTAATTTCTTCATACGACCTCGGATCGAATTTCGGCGAGAACGGAAAAGTTCCGTATCGAAATTTTACCTTGGCTAGCCGACAGCCTTTGGCGGTTAGGCGGTTCTACGGTTTCGTCTAGATCCGTTTGCAAGAGGGACTTTTAGGCGATGCAATAAAAAAATTAAAAAGAGGGATGCAACACGAGGACTTCCCAGGAGGTCACCCATCCTAGTACTACTCTCGCCCAAGCACGCTTAACTTCGGAGTTCTGATGGGATCCGGTGCTTTAGTGCTGGTATGATCGCATCGAAAAACTCCTTCACGGCGTGATGCTTTAACCTCTGCCACCCTCCGGCTCCTTCTCACGCCTAAGCCTCCGTTCTTTTTGCTCTTTTCTTTTAGTTCCTTTCACGCCCGTCCCGGTTTACGGTCACCACGCCGCGATATTTACTGAAATAGACGTGCATGACTAGCCGCAAATAAAAACATCACGCCATCCGAGCGTTTCACCGGATCGAGAAATCTGCACAAATTGACCGGTCACCGAAAATCGACTGTAATTTCTTCATACGACCTCGGATCGAATTTCGGCGAGAACGGAAAAGTTCCGTATCGAAATTTTACCTTGGCTAGCCGACAGCCTTTGGCGGTTAGGCGGTTCTACGGTTTCGTCTAGATCCGTTTGCAAGAGGGACTTTTAGGCGATGCAATAAAAAAATTAAAAAGAGGGATGCAACACGAGGACTTCCCAGGAGGTCACCCATCCTAGTACTACTCTCGCCCAAGCACGCTTAACTTCGGAGTTCTGATGGGATCCGGTGCTTTAGTGCTGGTATGATCGCATCCGACAACTCCTTCACGGCGTGATGCTTTAACCTCTGCCACCCTCCGGCTCCTTCTCACGCCTAAGCCTCCGTTCTTTTTGCTCTTTTCTTTTAGTTCCTTTCACGCCCGTCCCGGTTTACGGTCACCACGCCGCGATATTTACTGAAATAGACGTGCATGACTAGCCGCAAATAAAAACATCACGCCATCCGAGCGTTTCACCGGATCGAGAAATCTGCACAAATTGACCGGTCACCGAAAATCGACTGTAATTTCTTCATACGACCTCGGATCGAATTTCGGCGAGAACGGAAAAGTTCCGTATCGAAATTTTACCTTGGCTAGCCGACAGCCTTTGGCGGTTAGGCGGTTCTACGGTTTCGTCTAGATCCGTTTGCAAGAGGGACTTTTAGGCGATGCAATAAAAAAATTAAAAAGAGGGATGCAACACGAGGACTTCCCAGGAGGTCACCCATCCTAGTACTACTCTCGCCCAAGCACGCTTAACTTCGGAGTTCTGATGGGATCCGGTGCTTTAGTGCTGGTATGATCGCATCGAAAAACTCCTTCACGGCGTGATGCTTTAACCTCTGCCACCCTCCGGCTCCTTCTCACGCCTAAGCGTCCGTTCTTTTTGCTCTTTTCTTTTAGTTCCTTTCACGCCCGTCCCGGTTTACGGTCACCACGCCGCGATATTTACTGAAATAGACGTGCATGACTAGCCGCAAATAAAAACATCACGCCATCCGAGCGTTTCACCGGATCGAGAAATCTGCACAAATTGACCGGTCACCGAAAATCGACTGTAATTTCTTCATACGACCTCGGATCGAATTTCGGCGAGAACGGAAAAGTTCCGTATCAAAATTTTACCTTGGCTAGCCGACAGCCTTTGGCGGTTAGGCGGTTCTACGGTTTCGTCTAGATCCGTTTGCAAGAGGGACTTTTAGGCGATGCAATAAAAAAATTAAAAAGAGGGATGCAACACGAGGACTTCCCAGGAGGTCACCCATCCTAGTACTACTCTCGCCCAAGCACGCTTAACTTCGGAGTTCTGATGGGATCCGGTGCTTTAGTGCTGGTATGATCGCATCGAAAAACTCCTTCACGGCGTGATGCTTTAACCTCTGCCACCCTCCGGCTCCTTCTCACGCCTAAGCGTCCGTTCTTTTTGCTCTTTTCTTTTAGTTCCTTTCACGCCCGTCCCGGTTTACGGTCACCACGCCGCGATATTTACTGAAATAGACGTGCATGACTAGCCGCAAATAAAAACATCACGCCATCCGAGCGTTTCACCGGATCGACAAATCTGCACAAATTGACCGGTCACCGAAAATCGACTGTAATTTCTTCATACGACCTCGGATCGAATTTCGGCGAGAACGGAAAAGTTCCGTATCGAAATTTTACCTTGGCTAGCCGACAGCCTTTGGCGGTTAGGCGGTTCTACGGTTTCGTCTAGGTCCGTTTGCAAGAGGGACTTTTAGGCGATGCAATAAAAAAATTAAAAAGAGGGATGCAACACGAGGACTTCCCAGGAGGTCACCCATCCTAGTACTACTCTCGCCCAAGCACGCTTAACTTCGGAGTTCTGATGGGATCCGGTGCTTTAGTGCTGGTATGATCGCATCGAAAAACTCCTTCACGGCGTGATGCTTTAACCTCTGCCACCCTCCGGCTCCTTCTCACGCCTAAGCCTCCGTTCTTTTTGCTCTTTTCTTTTAGTTCCTTTCACGCCCGTCCCGGTTTACGGTCACCACGCCGCGATATTTACTGAAATAGACGTGCATGACTAGCCGCAAATAAAAACATCACGCCATCCGAGCGTTTCACCGGATCGAGAAATCTGCACAAATTGACCGGTCACCGAAAATCGACTGTAATTTCTTCATACGACCTCGGATCGAATTTCGGCGAGAACGGAAAAGTTCCGTATCGAAATTTTACCTTGGCTAGCCGACAGCCTTTGGCGGTTAG
Source organism: Poa annua (assembly GCA_026929855.1). Lineage (NCBI taxonomy): Eukaryota > Viridiplantae > Streptophyta > Magnoliopsida > Poales > Poaceae > Poa > Poa annua. Next base: position 24,539,821 of record CM049428.1, on the reverse strand, counting down.
GCGGTTCTACGGTTTCGTCTAGATCCGTTTGCAAGAGGGACTTTTAGGCGATGCAATAAAAAAATTAAAAAGAGGGATGCAACACGAGGACTTCCCAGGAGGTCACCCATCCTAGTACTACTCTCGCCCAAGCACGCTTAACTTCGGAGTTCTGATGGGATCCGGTGCTTTAGTGCTGGTATGATCGCATCCGACAACTCCTTCACGGCGTGATGCTTTAACCTCTGCCACCCTCCGGCTCCTTCTCACGCCTAAGCCTCCGTTCTTTTTGCTCTTTTCTTTTAGTTCCTTTCACGCCCGTCCCGGTTTACGGTCACCACGCCGCGATATTTACTGAAATAGACGTGCATGACTAGCCGCAAATAAAAACATCACGCCATCCGAGCGTTTCACCGGATCGAGAAATCTGCACAAATTGACCGGTCACCGAAAATCGACTGTAATTTCTTCATACGACCTCGGATCGAATTTCGGCGAGAACGGAAAAGTTCCGTATCGAAATTTTACCTTGGCTAGCCGACAGCCTTTGGCGGTTAGGCGGTTCTACGGTTTCGTCTAGGTCCGTTTGCAAGAGGGACTTTTAGGCGATGCAATAAAAAAATTAAAAAGAGGGATGCAACACGAGGACTTCCCAGGAGGTCACCCATCCTAGTACTACTCTCGCCCAAGCACGCTTAACTTCGGAGTTCTGATGGGATCCGGTGCTTTAGTGCTGGTATGATCGCATCGAAAAACTCCTTCACGGCGTGATGCTTTAACCTCTGCCACCCTCCGGCTCCTTCTCACGCCTAAGCCTCCGTTCTTTTTGCTCTTTTCTTTTAGTTCCTTTCACGCCCGTCCCGGTTTACGGTCACCACGCCGCGATATTTACTGAAATAGACGTGCATGACTAGCCGCAAATAAAAACATCACGCCATCCGAGCGTTTCACTGGATCGAGAAATCTGCACAAATTGACCGGTCACCGAAAATCGACTGTAATTTCTTCATACGACCTCGGATCGAATTTCGGCGAGAACGGAAAAGTTCCGTATCGAAATTTTACCTTGGCTAGCCGACAGCCTTTGGCGGTTAGGCGGTTCTACGGTTTCGTCTAGGTCCGTTTGCAAGAGGGACTTTTAGGCGATGCAATAAAAAAATTAAAAAGAGGGATGCAACACGAGGACTTCCCAGGAGGTCACCCATCCTAGTACTACTCTCGCCCAAGCACGCTTAACTTCGGAGTTCTGATGGGATCCGGTGCTTTAGTGCTGGTATGATCGCATCGAAAAACTCCTTCACGGCGTGATGCTTTAACCTCTGCCACCCTCCGGCTCCTTCTCACGCCTAAGCCTCCGTTCTTTTTGCTCTTTTCTTTTAGTTCCTTTCACGCCCGTCCCGGTTTACGGTCACCACGCCGCGATATTTACTGAAATAGACGTGCATGACTAGCCGCAAATAAAAACATCACGCCATCCGAGCGTTTCACCGGATCGAGAAATCTGCACAAATTGACCGGTCACCGAAAATCGACTGTAATTTCTTCATACGACCTCGGATCGAATTTCGGCGAGAACGGAAAAGTTCCGTATCGAAATTTTACCTTGGCTAGCCGACAGCCTTTGGCGGTTAGGCGGTTCTACGGTTTCGTCTAGATCCGTTTGCAAGAGGGACTTTTAGGCGATGCAATAAAAAAATTAAAAAGAGGGATGCAACACGAGGACTTCCCAGGAGGTCACCCATCCTAGTACTACTCTCGCCCAAGCACGCTTAACTTCGGAGTTCTGATGGGATCCGGTGCTTTAGTGCTGGTATGATCGCATCCGACAACTCCTTCACGGCGTGATGCTTTAACCTCTGCCACCCTCCGGCTCCTTCTCACGCCTAAGCCTCCGTTCTTTTTGCTCTTTTCTTTTAGTTCCTTTCACGCCCGTCCCGGTTTACGGTCACCACGCCGCGATATTTACTGAAATAGACGTGCATGACTAGCCGCAAATAAAAACATCACGCCATCCGAGCGTTTCACCGGATCGAGAAATCTGCACAAATTGACCGGTCACCGAAAATCGACTGTAATTTCTTCATACGACCTCGGATCGAATTTCGGCGAGAACGGAAAAGTTCCGTATCGAAATTTTACCTTGGCTAGCCGACAGCCTTTGGCGGTTAGGCGGTTCTACGGTTTCGTCTAGGTCCGTTTGCAAGAGGGACTTTTAGGCGATGCAATAAAAAAATTAAAAAGAGGGATGCAACACGAGGACTTCCCAGGAGGTCACCCATCCTAGTACTACTCTCGCCCAAGCACGCTTAACTTCGGAGTTCTGATGGGATCCGGTGCTTTAGTGCTGGTATGATCGCATCGAAAAACTCCTTCACGGCGTGATGCTTTAACCTCTGCCACCCTCCGGCTCCTTCTCACGCCTAAGCCTCCGTTCTTTTTGCTCTTTTCTTTTAGTTCCTTTCACGCCCGTCCCGGTTTACGGTCACCACGCCGCGATATTTACTGAAATAGACGTGCATGACTAGCCGCAAATAAAAACATCACGCCATCCGAGCGTTTCACTGGATCGAGAAATCTGCACAAATTGACCGGTCACCGAAAATCGACTGTAATTTCTTCATACGACCTCGGATCGAATTTCGGCGAGAACGGAAAAGTTCCGTATCGAAATTTTACCTTGGCTAGCCGACAGCCTTTGGCGGTTAGGCGGTTCTACGGTTTCGTCTAGGTCCGTTTGCAAGAGGGACTTTTAGGCGATGCAATAAAAAAATTAAAAAGAGGGATGCAACACGAGGACTTCCCAGGAGGTCACCCATCCTAGTACTACTCTCGCCCAAGCACGCTTAACTTCGGAGTTCTGATGGGATCCGGTGCTTTAGTGCTGGTATGATCGCATCGAAAAACTCCTTCACGGCGTGATGCTTTAACCTCTGCCACCCTCCGGCTCCTTCTCACGCCTAAGCCTCCGTTCTTTTTGCTCTTTTCTTTTAGTTCCTTTCACGCCCGTCCCGGTTTACGGTCACCACGCCGCGATATTTACTGAAATAGACGTGCATGACTAGCCGCAAATAAAAACATCACGCCATCCGAGCGTTTCACCGGATCGAGAAATCTGCACAAATTGACCGGTCACCGAAAATCGACTGTAATTTCTTCATACGACCTCGGATCGAATTTCGGCGAGAACGGAAAAGTTCCGTATCGAAATTTTACCTTGGCTAGCCGACAGCCTTTGGCGGTTAGGCGGTTCTACGGTTTCGTCTAGATCCGTTTGCAAGAGGGACTTTTAGGCGATGCAATAAAAAAATTAAAAAGAGGGATGCAACACGAGGACTTCCCAGGAGGTCACCCATCCTAGTACTACTCTCGCCCAAGCACGCTTAACTTCGGAGTTCTGATGGGATCCGGTGCTTTAGTGCTGGTATGATCGCATCGAAAAACTCCTTCACGGCGTGATGCTTTAACCTCTGCCACCCTCCGGCTCCTTCTCACGCCTAAGCGTCCGTTCTTTTTGCTCTTTTCTTTTAGTTCCTTTCACGCCCGTCCCGGTTTACGGTCACCACGCCGCGATATTTACTGAAATAGACGTGCATGACTAGCCGCAAATAAAAACATCACGCCATCCGAGCGTTTCACCGGATCGACAAATCTGCACAAATTGACCGGTCACCGAAGATCGACTGTAATTTCTTCATACGACCTCGGATCGAATTTCGGCGAGAACGGAAAAGTTCCGTATCAAAATTTTACCTTGGCTAGCCGACAGCCTTTGGCGGTTAGGCGGTTCTACGGTTTCGTCTAGATCCGTTTGCAAGAGGGACTTTTAGGCGATGCAATAAAAAAATTAAAAAGAGGGATGCAACACGAGGACTTCCCAGGAGGTCACCCATCCTAGTACTACTCTCGCCCAAGCACGCTTAACTTCGGAGTTCTGATGGGATCCGGTGCTTTAGTGCTGGTATGATCGCATCGAAAAACTCCTTCACGGCGTGATGCTTTAACCTCTGCCACCCTCCGGCTCCTTCTCACGCCTAAGCGTCCGTTCTTTTTGCTCTTTTCTTTTAGTTCCTTTCACGCCCGTCCCGGTTTACGGTCACCACGCCGCGATATTTACTGAAATAGACGTGCATGACTAGCCGCAAATAAAAACATCACGCCATCCGAGCGTTTCACCGGATCGACAAATCTGCACAAATTGACCGGTCACCGAAAATCGACTGTAATTTCTTCATACGACCTCGGATCGAATTTCGGCGAGAACGGAAAAGTTCCGTATCGAAATTTTACCTTGGCTAGCCGACAGCCTTTGGCGGTTAGGCGGTTCTACGGTTTCGTCTAGGTCCGTTTGCAAGAGGGACTTTTAGGCGATGCAATAAAAAAATTAAAAAGAGGGATGCAACACGAGGACTTCCCAGGAGGTCACCCATCCTAGTACTACTCTCGCCCAAGCACGCTTAACTTCGGAGTTCTGATGGGATCCGGTGCTTTAGTGCTGGTATGATCGCATCGAAAAACTCCTTCACGGCGTGATGCTTTAACCTCTGCCACCCTCCGGCTCCTTCTCACGCCTAAGCCTCCGTTCTTTTTGCTCTTTTCTTTTAGTTCCTTTCACGCCCGTCCCGGTTTACGGTCACCACGCCGCGATATTTACTGAAATAGACGTGCATGACTAGCCGCAAATAAAAACATCACGCCATCCGAGCGTTTCACCGGATCGAGAAATCTGCACAAATTGACCGGTCACCGAAAATCGACTGTAATTTCTTCATACGACCTCGGATCGAATTTCGGCGAGAACGGAAAAGTTCCGTATCGAAATTTTACCTTGGCTAGCCGACAGCCTTTGGCGGTTAGGCGGTTCTACGGTTTCGTCTAGATCCGTTTGCAAGAGGGACTTTTAGGCGATGCAATAAAAAAATTAAAAAGAGGGATGCAACACGAGGACTTCCCAGGAGGTCACCCATCCTAGTACTACTCTCGCCCAAGCACGCTTAACTTCGGAGTTCTGATGGGATCCGGTGCTTTAGTGCTGGTATGATCGCATCCGACAACTCCTTCACGGCGTGATGCTTTAACCTCTGCCACCCTCCGGCTCCTTCTCACGCCTAAGCCTCCGTTCTTTTTGCTCTTTTCTTTTAGTTCCTTTCACGCCCGTCCCGGTTTACGGTCACCACGCCGCGATATTTACTGAAATAGACGTGCATGACTAGCCGCAAATAAAAACATCACGCCATCCGAGCGTTTCACCGGATCGAGAAATCTGCACAAATTGACCGGTCACCGAAAATCGACTGTAATTTCTTCATACGACCTCGGATCGAATTTCGGCGAGAACGGAAAAGTTCCGTATCGAAATTTTACCTTGGCTAGCCGACAGCCTTTGGCGGTTAGGCGGTTCTACGGTTTCGTCTAGATCCGTTTGCAAGAGGGACTTTTAGGCGATGCAATAAAAAAATTAAAAAGAGGGATGCAACACGAGGACTTCCCAGGAGGTCACCCATCCTAGTACTACTCTCGCCCAAGCACGCTTAACTTCGGAGTTCTGATGGGATCCGGTGCTTTAGTGCTGGTATGATCGCATCGAAAAACTCCTTCACGGCGTGATGCTTTAACCTCTGCCACCCTCCGGCTCCTTCTCACGCCTAAGCGTCCGTTCTTTTTGCTCTTTTCTTTTAGTTCCTTTCACGCCCGTCCCGGTTTACGGTCACCACGCCGCGATATTTACTGAAATAGACGTGCATGACTAGCCGCAAATAAAAACATCACGCCATCCGAGCGTTTCACCGGATCGACAAATCTGCACAAATTGACCGGTCACCGAAGATCGACTGTAATTTCTTCATACGACCTCGGATCGAATTTCGGCGAGAACGGAAAAGTTCCGTATCAAAATTTTACCTTGGCTAGCCGACAGCCTTTGGCGGTTAGGCGGTTCTACGGTTTCGTCTAGATCCGTTTGCAAGAGGGACTTTTAGGCGATGCAATAAAAAAATTAAAAAGAGGGATGCAACACGAGGACTTCCCAGGAGGTCACCCATCCTAGTACTACTCTCGCCCAAGCACGCTTAACTTCGGAGTTCTGATGGGATCCGGTGCTTTAGTGCTGGTATGATCGCATCGAAAAACTCCTTCACGGCGTGATGCTTTAACCTCTGCCACCCTCCGGCTCCTTCTCACGCCTAAGCGTCCGTTCTTTTTGCTCTTTTCTTTTAGTTCCTTTCACGCCCGTCCCGGTTTACGGTCACCACGCCGCGATATTTACTGAAATAGACGTGCATGACTAGCCGCAAATAAAAACATCACGCCATCCGAGCGTTTCACCGGATCGACAAATCTGCACAAATTGACCGGTCACCGAAAATCGACTGTAATTTCTTCATACGACCTCGGATCGAATTTCGGCGAGAACGGAAAAGTTCCGTATCGAAATTTTACCTTGGCTAGCCGACAGCCTTTGGCGGTTAGGCGGTTCTACGGTTTCGTCTAGGTCCGTTTGCAAGAGGGACTTTTAGGCGATGCAATAAAAAAATTAAAAAGAGGGATGCAACACGAGGACTTCCCAGGAGGTCACCCATCCTAGTACTACTCTCGCCCAAGCACGCTTAACTTCGGAGTTCTGATGGGATCCGGTGCTTTAGTGCTGGTATGATCGCATCGAAAAACTCCTTCACGGCGTGATGCTTTAACCTCTGCCACCCTCCGGCTCCTTCTCACGCCTAAGCCTCCGTTCTTTTTGCTCTTTTCTTTTAGTTCCTTTCACGCCCGTCCCGGTTTACGGTCACCACGCCGCGATATTTACTGAAATAGACGTGCATGACTAGCCGCAAATAAAAACATCACGCCATCCGAGCGTTTCACCGGATCGAGAAATCTGCACAAATTGACCGGTCACCGAAAATCGACTGTAATTTCTTCATACGACCTCGGATCGAATTTCGGCGAGAACGGAAAAGTTCCGTATCGAAATTTTACCTTGGCTAGCCGACAGCCTTTGGCGGTTAGGCGGTTCTACGGTTTCGTCTAGATCCGTTTGCAAGAGGGACTTTTAGGCGATGCAATAAAAAAATTAAAAAGAGGGATGCAACACGAGGACTTCCCAGGAGGTCACCCATCCTAGTACTACTCTCGCCCAAGCACGCTTAACTTCGGAGTTCTGATGGGATCCGGTGCTTTAGTGCTGGTATGATCGCATCCGACAACTCCTTCACGGCGTGATGCTTTAACCTCTGCCACCCTCCGGCTCCTTCTCACGCCTAAGCCTCCGTTCTTTTTGCTCTTTTCTTTTAGTTCCTTTCACGCCCGTCCCGGTTTACGGTCACCACGCCGCGATATTTACTGAAATAGACGTGCATGACTAGCCGCAAATAAAAACATCACGCCATCCGAGCGTTTCACCGGATCGAGAAATCTGCACAAATTGACCGGTCACCGAAAATCGACTGTAATTTCTTCATACGACCTCGGATCGAATTTCGGCGAGAACGGAAAAGTTCCGTATCGAAATTTTACCTTGGCTAGCCGACAGCCTTTGGCGGTTAGGCGGTTCTACGGTTTCGTCTAGATCCGTTTGCAAGAGGGACTTTTAGGCGATGCAATAAAAAAATTAAAAAGAGGGATGCAACACGAGGACTTCCCAGGAGGTCACCCATCCTAGTACTACTCTCGCCCAAGCACGCTTAACTTCGGAGTTCTGATGGGATCCGGTGCTTTAGTGCTGGTATGATCGCATCCGACAACTCCTTCACGGCGTGATGCTTTAACCTCTGCCACCCTCCGGCTCCTTCTCACGCCTAAGCCTCCGTTCTTTTTGCTCTTTTCTTTTAGTTCCTTTCACGCCCGTCCCGGTTTACGGTCACCACGCCGCGATATTTACTGAAATAGACGTGCATGACTAGCCGCAAATAAAAACATCACGCCATCCGAGCGTTTCACCGGATCGAGAAATCTGCACAAATTGACCGGTCACCGAAAATCGACTGTAATTTCTTCATACGACCTCGGATCGAATTTCGGCGAGAACGGAAAAGTTCCGTATCGAAATTTTACCTTGGCTAGCCGACAGCCTTTGGCGGTTAGGCGGTTCTACGGTTTCGTCTAGATCCGTTTGCAAGAGGGACTTTTAGGCGATGCAATAAAAAAATTAAAAAGAGGGATGCAACACGAGGACTTCCCAGGAGGTCACCCATCCTAGTACTACTCTCGCCCAAGCACGCTTAACTTCGGAGTTCTGATGGGATCCGGTGCTTTAGTGCTGGTATGATCGCATCGAAAAACTCCTTCACGGCGTGATGCTTTAACCTCTGCCACCCTCCGGCTCCTTCTCACGCCTAAGCGTCCGTTCTTTTTGCTCTTTTCTTTTAGTTCCTTTCACGCCCGTCCCGGTTTACGGTCACCACGCCGCGATATTTACTGAAATAGACGTGCATGACTAGCCGCAAATAAAAACATCACGCCATCCGAGCGTTTCACCGGATCGACAAATCTGCACAAATTGACCGGTCACCGAAGATCGACTGTAATTTCTTCATACGACCTCGGATCGAATTTCGGCGAGAACGGAAAAGTTCCGTATCAAAATTTTACCTTGGCTAGCCGACAGCCTTTGGCGGTTAGGCGGTTCTACGGTTTCGTCTAGATCCGTTTGCAAGAGGGACTTTTAGGCGATGCAATAAAAAAATTAAAAAGAGGGATGCAACACGAGGACTTCCCAGGAGGTCACCCATCCTAGTACTACTCTCGCCCAAGCACGCTTAACTTCGGAGTTCTGATGGGATCCGGTGCTTTAGTGCTGGTATGATCGCATCGAAAAACTCCTTCACGGCGTGATGCTTTAACCTCTGCCACCCTCCGGCTCCTTCTCACGCCTAAGCGTCCGTTCTTTTTGCTCTTTTCTTTTAGTTCCTTTCACGCCCGTCCCGGTTTACGGTCACCACGCCGCGATATTTACTGAAATAGACGTGCATGACTAGCCGCAAATAAAAACATCACGCCATCCGAGCGTTTCACCGGATCGACAAATCTGCACAAATTGACCGGTCACCGAAAATCGACTGTAATTTCTTCATACGACCTCGGATCGAATTTCGGCGAGAACGGAAAAGTTCCGTATCGAAATTTTACCTTGGCTAGCCGACAGCCTTTGGCGGTTAGGCGGTTCTACGGTTTCGTCTAGGTCCGTTTGCAAGAGGGACTTTTAGGCGATGCAATAAAAAAATTAAAAAGAGGGATGCAACACGAGGACTTCCCAGGAGGTCACCCATCCTAGTACTACTCTCGCCCAAGCACGCTTAACTTCGGAGTTCTGATGGGATCCGGTGCTTTAGTGCTGGTATGATCGCATCGAAAAACTCCTTCACGGCGTGATGCTTTAACCTCTGCCACCCTCCGGCTCCTTCTCACGCCTAAGCCTCCGTTCTTTTTGCTCTTTTCTTTTAGTTCCTTTCACGCCCGTCCCGGTTTACGGTCACCACGCCGCGATATTTACTGAAATAGACGTGCATGACTAGCCGCAAATAAAAACATCACGCCATCCGAGCGTTTCACCGGATCGAGAAATCTGCACAAATTGACCGGTCACCGAAAATCGACTGTAATTTCTTCATACGACCTCGGATCGAATTTCGGCGAGAACGGAAAAGTTCCGTATCGAAATTTTACCTTGGCTAGCCGACAGCCTTTGGCGGTTAGGCGGTTCTACGGTTTCGTCTAGATCCGTTTGCAAGAGGGACTTTTAGGCGATGCAATAAAAAAATTAAAAAGAGGGATGCAACACGAGGACTTCCCAGGAGGTCACCCATCCTAGTACTACTCTCGCCCAAGCACGCTTAACTTCGGAGTTCTGATGGGATCCGGTGCTTTAGTGCTGGTATGATCGCATCCGACAACTCCTTCACGGCGTGATGCTTTAACCTCTGCCACCCTCCGGCTCCTTCTCACGCCTAAGCCTCCGTTCTTTTTGCTCTTTTCTTTTAGTTCCTTTCACGCCCGTCCCGGTTTACGGTCACCACGCCGCGATATTTACTGAAATAGACGTGCATGACTAGCCGCAAATAAAAACATCACGCCATCCGAGCGTTTCACCGGATCGAGAAATCTGCACAAATTGACCGGTCACCGAAAATCGACTGTAATTTCTTCATACGACCTCGGATCGAATTTCGGCGAGAACGGAAAAGTTCCGTATCGAAATTTTACCTTGGCTAGCCGACAGCCTTTGGCGGTTAGGCGGTTCTACGGTTTCGTCTAGATCCGTTTGCAAGAGGGACTTTTAGGCGATGCAATAAAAAAATTAAAAAGAGGGATGCAACACGAGGACTTCCCAGGAGGTCACCCATCCTAGTACTACTCTCGCCCAAGCACGCTTAACTTCGGAGTTCTGATGGGATCCGGTGCTTTAGTGCTGGTATGATCGCATCCGACAACTCCTTCACGGCGTGATGCTTTAACCTCTGCCACCCTCCGGCTCCTTCTCACGCCTAAGCCTCCGTTCTTTTTGCTCTTTTCTTTTAGTTCCTTTCACGCCCGTCCCGGTTTACGGTCACCACGCCGCGATATTTACTGAAATAGACGTGCATGACTAGCCGCAAATAAAAACATCACGCCATCCGAGCGTTTCACCGGATCGAGAAATCTGCACAAATTGACCGGTCACCGAAAATCGACTGTAATTTCTTCATACGACCTCGGATCGAATTTCGGCGAGAACGGAAAAGTTCCGTATCGAAATTTTACCTTGGCTAGCCGACAGCCTTTGGCGGTTAGGCGGTTCTACGGTTTCGTCTAGATCCGTTTGCAAGAGGGACTTTTAGGCGATGCAATAAAAAAATTAAAAAGAGGGATGCAACACGAGGACTTCCCAGGAGGTCACCCATCCTAGTACTACTCTCGCCCAAGCACGCTTAACTTCGGAGTTCTGATGGGATCCGGTGCTTTAGTGCTGGTATGATCGCATCGAAAAACTCCTTCACGGCGTGATGCTTTAACCTCTGCCACCCTCCGGCTCCTTCTCACGCCTAAGCCTCCGTTCTTTTTGCTCTTTTCTTTTAGTTCCTTTCACGCCCGTCCCGGTTTACGGTCACCACGCCGCGATATTTACTGAAATAGACGTGCATGACTAGCCGCAAATAAAAACATCACGCCATCCGAGCGTTTCACCGGATCGAGAAATCTGCACAAATTGACCGGTCACCGAAAATCGACTGTAATTTCTTCATACGACCTCGGATCGAATTTCGGCGAGAACGGAAAAGTTCCGTATCGAAATTTTACCTTGGCTAGCCGACAGCCTTTGGCGGTTAGGCGGTTCTACAGTTTCGTCTAGATCCGTTTGCAAGAGGGACTTTTAGGCGATGCAATAAAAAAATTAAAAAGAGGGATGCAACACGAGGACTTCCCAGGAGGTCACCCATCCTAGTACTACTCTCGCCCAAGCACGCTTAACTTCGGAGTTCTGATGGGATCCGGTGCTTTAGTGCTGGTATGATCGCATCCGACAACTCCTTCACGGCGTGATGCTTTAACCTCTGCCACCCTCCGGCTCCTTCTCACGCCTAAGCCTCCGTTCTTTTTGCTCTTTTCTTTTAGTTCCTTTCACGCCCGTCCCGGTTTACGGTCACCACGCCGCGATATTTACTGAAATAGACGTGCATGACTAGCCGCAAATAAAAACATCACGCCATCCGAGCGTTTCACCGGATCGAGAAATCTGCACAAATTGACCGGTCACCGAAAATCGACTGTAATTTCTTCATACGACCTCGGATCGAATTTCGGCGAGAACGGAAAAGTTCCGTATCGAAATTTTACCTTGGCTAGCCGACAGCCTTTGGCGGTTAGGCGGTTCTACGGTTTCGTCTAGATCCGTTTGCAAGAGGGACTTTTAGGCGATGCAATAAAAAAATTAAAAAGAGGGATGCAACACGAGGACTTCCCAGGAGGTCACCCATCCTAGTACTACTCTCGCCCAAGCACGCTTAACTTCGGAGTTCTGATGGGATCCGGTGCTTTAGTGCTGGTATGATCGCATCGAAAAACTCCTTCATGGCGTGATGCTTTAACCTCTGCCACCCTCCGGCTCCTTCTCACGCCTAAGCGTCCGTTCTTTTTGCTCTTTTCTTTTAGTTCCTTTCACGCCCGTCCCGGTTTACGGTCACCACGCCGCGATATTTACTGAAATAGACGTGCATGACTAGCCGCAAATAAAAACATCACGCCATCCGAGCGTTTCACCGGATCGAGAAATCTGCACAAATTGACCGGTCACCGAAAATCGACTGTAATTTCTTCATACGACCTCGGATCGAATTTCGGCGAGAACGGAAAAGTTCCATATCGAAATTTTACCTTGGCTAGCCGACAGCCTTTGGCGGTTAGGCGGTTCTACGGTTTCGTCTAGGTCCGTTTGCAAGAGGGACTTTTAGGCGATGCAATAAAAAAATTAAAAAGAGGGATGCAACACGAGGACTTCCCAGGAGGTCACCCATCCTAGTACTACTCTCGCCCAAGCACGCTTAACTTCGGAGTTCTGATGGGATCCGGTGCTTTAGTGCTGGTATGATCGCATCCGACAACTCCTTCACGGCGTGATGCTTTAACCTCTGCCACCCTCCGGCTCCTTCTCACGCCTAAGCCTCCGTTCTTTTTGCTCTTTTCTTTTAGTTCCTTTCACGCCCGTCCCGGTTTACGGTCACCACGCCGCGATATTTACTGAAATAGACGTGCATGACTAGCCGCAAATAAAAACATCACGCCATCCGAGCGTTTCACCGGATCGAGAAATCTGCACAAATTGACCGGTCACCGAAAATCGACTGTAATTTCTTCATACGACCTCGGATCGAATTTCGGCGAGAACGGAAAAGTTCCGTATCGAAATTTTACCTTGGCTAGCCGACAGCCTTTGGCGGTTAGGCGGTTCTACGGTTTCGTCTAGATCCGTTTGCAAGAGGGACTTTTAGGCGATGCAATAAAAAAATTAAAAAGAGGGATGCAACACGAGGACTTCCCAGGAGGTCACCCATCCTAGTACTACTCTCGCCCAAGCACGCTTAACTTCGGAGTTCTGATGGGATCCGGTGCTTTAGTGCTGGTATGATCGCATCGAAAAACTCCTTCACGGCGTGATGCTTTAACCTCTGCCACCCTCCGGCTCCTTCTCACGCCTAAGCCTCCGTTCTTTTTGCTCTTTTCTTTTAGTTCCTTTCACGCCCGTCCCGGTTTACGGTCACCACGCCGCGATATTTACTGAAATAGACGTGCATGACTAGCCGCAAATAAAAACATCACGCCATCCGAGCGTTTCACCGGATCGAGAAATCTGCACAAATTGACCGGTCACCGAAAATCGACTGTAATTTCTTCATACGACCTCGGATCGAATTTCGGCGAGAACGGAAAAGTTCCGTATCGAAATTTTACCTTGGCTAGCCGACAGCCTTTGGCGGTTAGGCGGTTCTACGGTTTCGTCTAGATCCGTTTGCAAGAGGGACTTTTAGGCGATGCAATAAAAAAATTAAAAAGAGGGATGCAACACGAGGACTTCCCAGGAGGTCACCCATCCTAGTACTACTCTCGCCCAAGCACGCTTAACTTCGGAGTTCTGATGGGATCCGGTGCTTTAGTGCTGGTATGATCGCATCCGACAACTCCTTCACGGCGTGATGCTTTAACCTCTGCCACCCTCCGGCTCCTTCTCACGCCTAAGCCTCCGTTCTTTTTGCTCTTTTCTTTTAGTTCCTTTCACGCCCGTCCCGGTTTACGGTCACCACGCCGCGATATTTACTGAAATAGACGTGCATGACTAGCCGCAAATAAAAACATCACGCCATCCGAGCGTTTCACCGGATCGAGAAATCTGCACAAATTGACCGGTCACCGAAAATCGACTGTAATTTCTTCATACGACCTCGGATCGAATTTCGGCGAGAACGGAAAAGTTCCGTATCGAAATTTTACCTTGGCTAGCCGACAGCCTTTGGCGGTTAGGCGGTTCTACGGTTTCGTCTAGATCCGTTTGCAAGAGGGACTTTTAGGCGATGCAATAAAAAAATTAAAAAGAGGGATGCAACACGAGGACTTCCCAGGAGGTCACCCATCCTAGTACTACTCTCGCCCAAGCACGCTTAACTTCGGAGTTCTGATGGGATCCGGTGCTTTAGTGCTGGTATGATCGCATCGAAAAACTCCTTCACGGCGTGATGCTTTAACCTCTGCCACCCTCCGGCTCCTTCTCACGCCTAAGCGTCCGTTCTTTTTGCTCTTTTCTTTTAGTTCCTTTCACGCCCGTCCCGGTTTACGGTCACCACGCCGCGATATTTACTGAAATAGACGTGCATGACTAGCCGCAAATAAAAACATCACGCCATCCGAGCGTTTCACCGGATCGAGAAATCTGCACAAATTGACCGGTCACCGAAAATCGACTGTAATTTCTTCATACGACCTCGGATCGAATTTCGGCGAGAACGGAAAAGTTCCGTATCAAAATTTTACCTTGGCTAGCCGACAGCCTTTGGCGGTTAGGCGGTTCTACGGTTTCGTCTAGATCCGTTTGCAAGAGGGACTTTTAGGCGATGCAATAAAAAAATTAAAAAGAGGGATGCAACACGAGGACTTCCCAGGAGGTCACCCATCCTAGTACTACTCTCGCCCAAGCACGCTTAACTTCGGAGTTCTGATGGGATCCGGTGCTTTAGTGCTGGTATGATCGCATCCGACAACTTCTTCACGGCGTGATGCTTTAACCTCTGCCACCCTCCGGCTCCTTCTCACGCCTAAGCCTCCGTTCTTTTTGCTCTTTTCTTTTAGTTCCTTTCACGCCCGTCCCGGCTTACAGTCACCACGCCGCGATATTTACCGAAAAAGACGTGCATGACTCGCCGCAAATAAAAACATCACGCCATCCGAGCGTTTCACCGGATCGACAAATCTGCACAAATTGACCGGTCACCGAAAATCGACTGTAATTTCATCATACGACCTCGGATCGAATTTCGGCGAGAACGGAAAAGTTCCGTATCGAAATTTTACCTTGGCTAGCCGACAGCCTTTGGCGGTTAGGCGGTTCTACGGTTTCGTCTAGATCCGTTTGCAAGAGGGACTTTTAGGCGATGCAATAAAAAAATTAAAAAGAGGGATGCAACACGAGGACTTCCAAGGAGGTCACCCATCCTAGTACTACTCTCGCCTAAGCACGCTTAACTTCGGAGTTCTGATGGGATCTTGTGCTTTAGTGCTGGTATGATCGCATCCGACAACTTCTTCACGACGTGATGCTTTAACCTCTGCCACCCTCCGGCTCCTTCTCACGCCTAAGCCTCCGTTCTTTTTGCTCTTTTCTTTTAGTTCCTTTCACGCCCGTCCCGGTTTACAGTCACCACGCCGCGATATTTACTGAAAAAGACGTGCATGACTCGCCGCAAATAAAAACATCACGCCATCCGAGCGTTTCACCGGATCGAGAAATCTGCACAAATTGACCGGTCACCGAAAATCGACTGTAATTTCATCATACGACCTCGGATCGAATTTCGGCGAGAACGGAAAAGTTCCGTATCGAAATTTTATCTTGGCTAGCCGACAGCCTTTGGCGGTTAGGCGGTTCTACGGTTTCGTCTAGATCCGTTTGCAAGAGGGACTTTTAGGCGATGCAATAAAAAAATTAAAAAGAGGGATGCAACACGAGGACTTCCAAGGAGGCCACCCATCCTAGTACTACTCTCGCCTAATCACGCTTAACTTCGGAGTTCTGATGGGATCTTGTGCTTTAGTGCTGGTATGATCGCATCCGACAACTTCTTCACGACGTGATGCTTTAACCTCTGCCACCCTCCGGCTCCTTCTCACGCCTAAGCCTTCGTTCTTTTTGCTCTTTTCTTTTAGTTCCTTTCACGCCCGTCCCGGTTTACAGTCACCACGCCGCGATATTTACTGAAAAAGACGTGCATGACTCGCCGCAAATAAAAACATCACGCCATCCGAGCGTTTCACCGGATCGAGAAATCTGCACAAATTGACCGGTCACCGAAAATCGACTGTAATTTCATCATACGACCTCGGATCGAATTTCGGCGAGAACGGAAAAGTTCCGTATCGAAATTTTACCTTGGCTAGCCGACAGCCTTTGGCGGTTAGGCGGTTCTACGGTTTCGTCTAGATCCGTTTGCAAGAGGGACTTTTAGGCGATGCAATAAAAAAATTAAAAAGAGGGATGCAACACGAGGACTTCCAAGGAGGTCACCCATCCTAGTACTACTCTCGCCTAATCACGCTTAACTTCGGAGTTCTGATGGGATCTTGTGCTTTAGTGCTGGTATGATCGCATCCGACAACTTCTTCACGACGTGATGCTTTAACCTCTTCCACCCTCCGGCTCCTTCTCACGCCTAAGCCTTCGTTCTTTTTGCTCTTTTCTTTTAGTTCCTTTCACGCCCGTCCCGGTTTACAGTCACCACGCCGCGATATTTACTGAAAAAGACGTGCATGACTCGCCGCAAATAAAAACATCACGCCATCCGAGCGTTTCACCGGATCGAGAAATCTGCACAAATTGACCGGTCACCGAAAATCGACTGTAATTTCATCATACGACCTCGGATCGAATTTCGGCGAGAACGGAAAAGTTCCGTATCGAAATTTTACCTTGGCTAGCCGACAGCCTTTGGCGGTTAGGCGGTTCTACGGTTTCGTCTAGATCCGTTTGCAAGAGGGACTTTTAGGCGATGCAATAAAAAAATTAAAAAGAGGGATGCAACACGAGGACTTCCAAGGAGGTCACCCATCCTAGTACTACTCTCGCCTAAGCACGCTTAACTTCGGAGTTCTGATGGGATCTTGTTCTTTAGTGCTGGTATGATCGCATCCGACAACTTCTTCACGACGTGATGCTTTAACCTCTGCCACCCTCCGGCTCCTTCTCACGCCTAAGCCTCCGTTCTTTTTGCTCTTTTCTTTTAGTTCCTTTCACGCCCGTCCCGGTTTACAGTCACCACGCCGCGATATTTACTGAAAAAGATGTGCATGACTCGCCGCAAATAAAAACATCACGCCATCCGAGCGTTTCACCGGATCGAGAAATCTGCACAAATTGACCGGTCACCGAAAATCGACTGTAATTTCATCATACGACCTCGGATCGAATTTCGGCGAGAACGGAAAAGTTCCGTATCGAAATTTTACCTTGGCTAGCCGACAGCCTTTGGCGGTTAGGCGGTTCTACGGTTTCGTCTAGATCCGTTTGCAAGAGGGACTTTTAGGCGATGCAATAAAAAAATTAAAAAGAGGGATGCAACACGAGGACTTCCAAGGAGGTCACCCATCCTAGTACTACTCTCGCCTAATCACGCTTAACTTCGGAGTTCTGATGGGATCTTGTGCTTTAGTGCTGGTATGATCGCATCCGACAACTTCTTCACGACGTGATGCTTTAACCTCTTCCACCCTCCGGCTCCTTCTCACGCCTAAGCCTTCGTTCTTTTTGCTCTTTTCTTTTAGTTCCTTTCACGCCCGTCCCGGTTTACAGTCACCACGCCGCGATATTTACTGAAAAAGACGTGCATGACTCGCCGCAAATAAAAACATCACGCCATCCGAGCGTTTCACCGGATCGAGAAATCTGCACAAATTGACCGGTCACCGAAAATCGACTGTAATTTCATCATACGACCTCGGATCGAATTTCGGCGAGAACGGAAAAGTTCCGTATCGAAATTTTACCTTGGCTAGCCGACAGCCTTTGGCGGTTAGGCGGTTCTACGGTTTCGTCTAGATCCGTTTGCAAGAGGGACTTTTAGGCGATGCAATAAAAAAATTAAAAAGAGGGATGCAACACGAGGACTTCCAAGGAGGTCACCCATCCTAGTACTACTCTCGCCTAAGCACGCTTAACTTCGGAGTTCTGATGGGATCTTGTTCTTTAGTGCTGGTATGATCGCATCCGACAACTTCTTCACGACGTGATGCTTTAACCTCTGCCACCCTCCGGCTCCTTCTCACGCCTAAGCCTCCGTTCTTTTTGCTCTTTTCTTTTAGTTCCTTTCACGCCCGTCCCGGTTTACAGTCACCACGCCGCGATATTTACTGAAAAAGATGTGCATGACTCGCCGCAAATAAAAACATCACGCCATCCGAGCGTTTCACCGGATCGAGAAATCTGCACAAATTGACCGGTCACCGAAAATCGACTGTAATTTCATCATACGACCTCGGATCGAATTTCGGCGAGAACGGAAAAGTTCCGTATCGAAATTTTACCTTGGCTAGCCGACAGCCTTTGGCGGTTAGGCGGTTCTACGGTTTCGTCTAGATCCGTTTGCAAGAGGGACTTTTAGGCGATGCAATAAAAAAATTAAAAAGAGGGATGCAACACGAGGACTTCCAAGGAGGTCACCCATCCTAGTACTACTCTCGCCCAAGCACGCTTAACTTCGGAGTTCTGATGGGATCTTGTGCTTTAGTGCTGGTATGATCGCATCCGACAACTTCTTCACGACGTGATGCTTTAACCTCTTCCACCCTCCGGCTCCTTCTCACGCCTAAGCCTTCGTTCTTTTTGCTCTTTTCTTTTAGTTCCTTTCACGCCCGTCCCGGTTTACAGTCACCACGCCGCGATATTTACTGAAAAAGACGTGCATGACTCGCCGCAAATAAAAACATCACGCCATCCGAGCGTTTCACCGGATCGAGAAATCTGCACAAATTGACCGGTCACCGAAAATCGACTGTAATTTCATCATACGACCTCGGATCGAATTTCGGCGAGAACGGAAAAGTTCCGTATCGAAATTTTACCTTGGCTAGCCGACAGCCTTTGGCGGTTAGGCGGTTCTACGGTTTCGTCTAGATCCGTTTGCAAGAGGGACTTTTAGGCGATGCAATAAAAAAATTAAAAAGAGGGATGCAACACGAGGACTTCCAAGGAGGTCACCCATCCTAGTACTACTCTCGCCTAAGCACGCTTAACTTCGGAGTTCTGATGGGATCTTGTTCTTTAGTGCTGGTATGATCGCATCCGACAACTTCTTCACGACGTGATGCTTTAACCTCTGCCACCCTCCGGCTCCTTCTCACGCCTAAGCCTCCGTTCTTTTTGCTCTTTTCTTTTAGTTCCTTTCACGCCCGTCCCGGTTTACAGTCACCACGCCGCGATATTTACTGAAAAAGATGTGCATGACTCGCCGCAAATAAAAACATCACGCCATCCGAGCGTTTCACCGGATCGAGAAATCTGCACAAATTGACCGGTCACCGAAAATCGACTGTAATTTCATCATACGACCTCGGATCGAATTTCGGCGAGAACGGAAAAGTTCCGTATCGAAATTTTACCTTGGCTAGCCGACAGCCTTTGGCGGTTAGGCGGTTCTACGGTTTCGTCTAGATCCGTTTGCAAGAGGGACTTTTAGGCGATGCAATAAAAAAATTAAAAAGAGGGATGCAACACGAGGACTTCCCAGGAGGTCACCCATCCTAGTACTACTCTCGCCCAAGCACGCTTAACTTCGGAGTTCTGATGGGATCCGGTGCTTTAGTGCTGGTATGATCGCATCCGACAACTTCTTCACGGCGTGATGCTTTAACCTCTGCCACCCTCCGGCTCCTTCTCACGCCTAAGCCTCCGTTCTTTTTGCTCTTTTCTTTTAGTTCCTTTCACGCCCGTCCCGGCTTACAGTCACCACGCCGCGATATTTACCGAAAAAGACGTGCATGACTCGCCGCAAATAAAAACATCACGCCATCCGAGCGTTTCACCGGATCGACAAATCTGCACAAATTGACCGGTCACCGAAAATCGACTGTAATTTCATCATACGACCTCGGATCGAATTTCGGCGAGAACGGAAAAGTTCCGTATCGAAATTTTACCTTGGCTAGCCGACAGCCTTTGGCGGTTAGGCGGTTCTACGGTTTCGTCTAGATCCGTTTGCAAGAGGGACTTTTAGGCGATGCAATAAAAAAATTAAAAAGAGGGATGCAACACGAGGACTTCCAAGGAGGTCACCCATCCTAGTACTACTCTCGCCTAAGCACGCTTAACTTCGGAGTTCTGATGGGATCTTGTGCTTTAGTGCTGGTATGATCGCATCCGACAACTTCTTCACGACGTGATGCTTTAACCTCTGCCACCCTCCGGCTCCTTCTCACGCCTAAGCCTCCGTTCTTTTTGCTCTTTTCTTTTAGTTCCTTTCACGCCCGTCCCGGTTTACAGTCACCACGCCGCGATATTTACTGAAAAAGACGTGCATGACTCGCCGCAAATAAAAACATCACGCCATCCGAGCGTTTCACCGGATCGAGAAATCTGCACAAATTGACCGGTCACCGAAAATCGACTGTAATTTCATCATACGACCTCGGATCGAATTTCGGCGAGAACGGAAAAGTTCCGTATCGAAATTTTATCTTGGCTAGCCGACAGCCTTTGGCGGTTAGGCGGTTCTACGGTTTCGTCTAGATCCGTTTGCAAGAGGGACTTTTAGGCGATGCAATAAAAAAATTAAAAAGAGGGATGCAACACGAGGACTTCCAAGGAGGCCACCCATCCTAGTACTACTCTCGCCTAATCACGCTTAACTTCGGAGTTCTGATGGGATCTTGTGCTTTAGTGCTGGTATGATCGCATCCGACAACTTCTTCACGACGTGATGCTTTAACCTCTGCCACCCTCCGGCTCCTTCTCACGCCTAAGCCTTCGTTCTTTTTGCTCTTTTCTTTTAGTTCCTTTCACGCCCGTCCCGGTTTACAGTCACCACGCCGCGATATTTACTGAAAAAGACGTGCATGACTCGCCGCAAATAAAAACATCACGCCATCCGAGCGTTTCACCGGATCGAGAAATCTGCACAAATTGACCGGTCACCGAAAATCGACTGTAATTTCATCATACGACCTCGGATCGAATTTCGGCGAGAACGGAAAAGTTCCGTATCGAAATTTTACCTTGGCTAGCCGACAGCCTTTGGCGGTTAGGCGGTTCTACGGTTTCGTCTAGATCCGTTTGCAAGAGGGACTTTTAGGCGATGCAATAAAAAAATTAAAAAGAGGGATGCAACACGAGGACTTCCAAGGAGGTCACCCATCCTAGTACTACTCTCGCCTAATCACGCTTAACTTCGGAGTTCTGATGGGATCTTGTGCTTTAGTGCTGGTATGATCGCATCCGACAACTTCTTCACGACGTGATGCTTTAACCTCTTCCACCCTCCGGCTCCTTCTCACGCCTAAGCCTTCGTTCTTTTTGCTCTTTTCTTTTAGTTCCTTTCACGCCCGTCCCGGTTTACAGTAACCACGCCGCGATATTTACTGAAAAAGACGTGCATGACTCGCCGCAAATAAAAACATCACGCCATCCGAGCGTTTCACCGGATCGAGAAATCTGCACAAATTGACCGGTCACCGAAAATCGACTGTAATTTCATCATACGACCTCGGATCGAATTTCGGCGAGAACGGAAAAGTTCCGTATCGAAATTTTACCTTGGCTAGCCGACAGCCTTTGGCGGTTAGGCGGTTCTACGGTTTCGTCTAGATCCGTTTGCAAGAGGGACTTTTAGGCGATGCAATAAAAAAATTAAAAAGAGGGATGCAACACGAGGACTTCCAAGGAGGTCACCCATCCTAGTACTACTCTCGCCTAAGCACGCTTAACTTCGGAGTTCTGATGGGATCTTGTTCTTTAGTGCTGGTATGATCGCATCCGACAACTTCTTCACGACGTGATGCTTTAACCTCTGCCACCCTCCGGCTCCTTCTCACGCCTAAGCCTCCGTTCTTTTTGCTCTTTTCTTTTAGTTCCTTTCACGCCCGTCCCGGTTTACAGTCACCACGCCGCGATATTTACTGAAAAAGATGTGCATGACTCGCCGCAAATAAAAACATCACGCCATCCGAGCGTTTCACCGGATCGAGAAATCTGCACAAATTGACCGGTCACCGAAAATCGACTGTAATTTCATCATACGACCTCGGATCGAATTTCGGCGAGAACGGAAAAGTTCCGTATCGAAATTTTACCTTGGCTAGCCGACAGCCTTTGGCGGTTAGGCGGTTCTACGGTTTCGTCTAGATCCGTTTGCAAGAGGGACTTTTAGGCGATGCAATAAAAAAATTAAAAAGAGGGATGCAACACGAGGACTTCCCAGGAGGTCACCCATCCTAGTACTACTCTCGCCCAAGCACGCTTAACTTCGGAGTTCTGATGGGATCCGGTGCTTTAGTGCTGGTATGATCGCATCCGACAACTTCTTCACGGCGTGATGCTTTAACCTCTGCCACCCTCCGGCTCCTTCTCACGCCTAAGCCTCCGTTCTTTTTGCTCTTTTCTTTTAGTTCCTTTCACGCCCGTCCCGGCTTACAGTCACCACGCCGCGATATTTACCGAAAAAGACGTGCATGACTCGCCGCAAATAAAAACATCACGCCATCCGAGCGTTTCACCGGATCGACAAATCTGCACAAATTGACCGGTCACCGAAAATCGACTGTAATTTCATCATACGACCTCGGATCGAATTTCGGCGAGAACGGAAAAGTTCCGTATCGAAATTTTACCTTGGCTAGCCGACAGCCTTTGGCGGTTAGGCGGTTCTACGGTTTCGTCTAGATCCGTTTGCAAGAGGGACTTTTAGGCGATGCAATAAAAAAATTAAAAAGAGGGATGCAACACGAGGACTTCCAAGGAGGTCACCCATCCTAGTACTACTCTCGCCTAAGCACGCTTAACTTCGGAGTTCTGATGGGATCTTGTGCTTTAGTGCTGGTATGATCGCATCCGACAACTTCTTCACGACGTGATGCTTTAACCTCTGCCACCCTCCGGCTCCTTCTCACGCCTAAGCCTCCGTTCTTTTTGCTCTTTTCTTTTAGTTCCTTTCACGCCCGTCCCGGTTTACAGTCACCACGCCGCGATATTTACTGAAAAAGACGTGCATGACTCGCCGCAAATAAAAACATCACGCCATCCGAGCGTTTCACCGGATCGAGAAATCTGCACAAATTGACCGGTCACCGAAAATCGACTGTAATTTCATCATACGACCTCGGATCGAATTTCGGCGAGAACGGAAAAGTTCCGTATCGAAATTTTATCTTGGCTAGCCGACAGCCTTTGGCGGTTAGGCGGTTCTACGGTTTCGTCTAGATCCGTTTGCAAGAGGGACTTTTAGGCGATGCAATAAAAAAATTAAAAAGAGGGATGCAACACGAGGACTTCCAAGGAGGCCACCCATCCTAGTACTACTCTCGCCTAATCACGCTTAACTTCGGAGTTCTGATGGGATCTTGTGCTTTAGTGCTGGTATGATCGCATCCGACAACTTCTTCACGACGTGATGCTTTAACCTCTGCCACCCTCCGGCTCCTTCTCACGCCTAAGCCTTCGTTCTTTTTGCTCTTTTCTTTTAGTTCCTTTCACGCCCGTCCCGGTTTACAGTCACCACGCCGCGATATTTACTGAAAAAGACGTGCATGACTCGCCGCAAATAAAAACATCACGCCATCCGAGCGTTTCACCGGATCGAGAAATCTGCACAAATTGACCGGTCACCGAAAATCGACTGTAATTTCATCATACGACCTCGGATCGAATTTCGGCGAGAACGGAAAAGTTCCGTATCGAAATTTTACCTTGGCTAGCCGACAGCCTTTGGCGGTTAGGCGGTTCTACGGTTTCGTCTAGATCCGTTTGCAAGAGGGACTTTTAGGCGATGCAATAAAAAAATTAAAAAGAGGGATGCAACACGAGGACTTCCAAGGAGGTCACCCATCCTAGTACTACTCTCGCCTAATCACGCTTAACTTCGGAGTTCTGATGGGATCTTGTGCTTTAGTGCTGGTATGATCGCATCCGACAACTTCTTCACGACGTGATGCTTTAACCTCTTCCACCCTCCGGCTCCTTCTCACGCCTAAGCCTTCGTTCTTTTTGCTCTTTTCTTTTAGTTCCTTTCACGCCCGTCCCGGTTTACAGTAACCACGCCGCG
This sequence comes from Poa annua, assembly GCA_026929855.1. NCBI lineage: Eukaryota > Viridiplantae > Streptophyta > Magnoliopsida > Poales > Poaceae > Poa > Poa annua. Next base: position 24,515,867 of record CM049428.1, on the reverse strand, counting down.
ATATTTACTGAAAAAGACGTGCATGACTCGCCGCAAATAAAAACATCACGCCATCCGAGCGTTTCACCGGATCGAGAAATCTGCACAAATTGACCGGTCACCGAAAATCGACTGTAATTTCATCATACGACCTCGGATCGAATTTCGGCGAGAACGGAAAAGTTCCGTATCGAAATTTTACCTTGGCTAGCCGACAGCCTTTGGCGGTTAGGCGGTTCTACGGTTTCGTCTAGATCCGTTTGCAAGAGGGACTTTTAGGCGATGCAATAAAAAAATTAAAAAGAGGGATGCAACACGAGGACTTCCAAGGAGGTCACCCATCCTAGTACTACTCTCGCCTAAGCACGCTTAACTTCGGAGTTCTGATGGGATCTTGTTCTTTAGTGCTGGTATGATCGCATCCGACAACTTCTTCACGACGTGATGCTTTAACCTCTGCCACCCTCCGGCTCCTTCTCACGCCTAAGCCTCCGTTCTTTTTGCTCTTTTCTTTTAGTTCCTTTCACGCCCGTCCCGGTTTACAGTCACCACGCCGCGATATTTACTGAAAAAGATGTGCATGACTCGCCGCAAATAAAAACATCACGCCATCCGAGCGTTTCACCGGATCGAGAAATCTGCACAAATTGACCGGTCACCGAAAATCGACTGTAATTTCATCATACGACCTCGGATCGAATTTCGGCGAGAACGGAAAAGTTCCGTATCGAAATTTTACCTTGGCTAGCCGACAGCCTTTGGCGGTTAGGCGGTTCTACGGTTTCGTCTAGATCCGTTTGCAAGAGGGACTTTTAGGCGATGCAATAAAAAAATTAAAAAGAGGGATGCAACACGAGGACTTCCCAGGAGGTCACCCATCCTAGTACTACTCTCGCCCAAGCACGCTTAACTTCGGAGTTCTGATGGGATCCGGTGCTTTAGTGCTGGTATGATCGCATCCGACAACTTCTTCACGGCGTGATGCTTTAACCTCTGCCACCCTCCGGCTCCTTCTCACGCCTAAGCCTCCGTTCTTTTTGCTCTTTTCTTTTAGTTCCTTTCACGCCCGTCCCGGCTTACAGTCACCACGCCGCGATATTTACCGAAAAAGACGTGCATGACTCGCCGCAAATAAAAACATCACGCCATCCGAGCGTTTCACCGGATCGACAAATCTGCACAAATTGACCGGTCACCGAAAATCGACTGTAATTTCATCATACGACCTCGGATCGAATTTCGGCGAGAACGGAAAAGTTCCGTATCGAAATTTTACCTTGGCTAGCCGACAGCCTTTGGCGGTTAGGCGGTTCTACGGTTTCGTCTAGATCCGTTTGCAAGAGGGACTTTTAGGCGATGCAATAAAAAAATTAAAAAGAGGGATGCAACACGAGGACTTCCAAGGAGGTCACCCATCCTAGTACTACTCTCGCCTAAGCACGCTTAACTTCGGAGTTCTGATGGGATCTTGTGCTTTAGTGCTGGTATGATCGCATCCGACAACTTCTTCACGACGTGATGCTTTAACCTCTGCCACCCTCCGGCTCCTTCTCACGCCTAAGCCTCCGTTCTTTTTGCTCTTTTCTTTTAGTTCCTTTCACGCCCGTCCCGGTTTACAGTCACCACGCCGCGATATTTACTGAAAAAGACGTGCATGACTCGCCGCAAATAAAAACATCACGCCATCCGAGCGTTTCACCGGATCGAGAAATCTACACAAATTGACCGGTCACCGAAAATCGACTGTAATTTCATCATACGACCTCGGATCGAATTTCGGTGAGAACGGAAAAGTTCCGTATCGAAATTTTACCTTGGCTAGCCGACAGCCTTTGGCGGTTAGGCGGTTCTACGGTTTCGTCTAGATCCGTTTGCAAGAGGGACTTTTAGGCGATGCAATAAAAAAATTAAAAAGAGGGATGCAACACGAGGACTTCCCAGGAGGTCACCCATCCTAGTACTACTCTCACCTAAGCACGCTTAACTTCGGAGCTCTGATGGGATCTGGTGCTTTAGTGCTGGTATGATCGCATCCGACAACTTCTTCACGGCGTGATGCTTTAACCTCTGCCACCCTCCGGCTCCTTCTCACGCCTAAGCCTCCGTTCTTTTTGCTCTTTTCTTTTAGTTCCTTTCACGCCCGTCCCGGTTTACAGTCACCACGCCGCGATATTTACTGAAATAGACGTGCATGACTCGCCGCAAATAAAAACATCACGCCATCCGAGCGTTTCACCGGATCGACAAATCTGCACAAATTGACCCCGTCACCGAAAATCGACTGTAATTTCATCATACGACCTCGGATCGAATTTCGGCGAGAACGGAAAAGTTCCGTATCAAAATTATACCTTGGCTAGCCGACAGCCTTTGGCGGTTAGGCGGTTCTACGGTTTTGTCTAGATCCGTTGGCAAGAGGGACTTTTAGGCGATGCAATAAAAAAATTAAAAAGAGGGATGCAACACGAGGACTTCCAAGGAGGTCACCCATCCTAGTACTACTCTCGCCTAAGCACGCTTAACTTCGGAGTTCTGATGGGATCTTGTGCTTTAGTGCTGGTATGATCGCATCCGACAACTTCTTCACGACGTGATGCTTTAACCTCTGCCACCCTCCGGCTCCTTCTCACGCCTAAGCCTCCGTTCTTTTTGCTCTTTTCTTTTAGTTCCTTTCACGCCCGTCCCGGTTTACAGTCACCACGCCGCGATATTTACTGAAAAAGACGTGCATGACTCGCCGCAAATAAAAACATCACGCCATCCGAGCGTTTCACCGGATCGAGAAATCTGCACAAATTGACCGGTCACCGAAAATCGACTGTAATTTCATCATACGACCTCGGATCGAATTTCGGCGAGAACGGAAAAGTTCCGTATCGAAATTTTACCTTGGCTAGCCGACAGCATTTGGCGGTTAGGCGGTTCTACGGTTTCGTCTAGATCCGTTTGCAAGAGGGACTTTTAGGCGATGCAATAAAAAAATTAAAAAGAGGGATGCAACACGAGGACTTCCCAGGAGGTCACCCATCCTAGTACTACTCTCACCTAAGCACGCTTAACTTTGGAGCTCTGGATGGATCTGGTGCTTTAGTGCTGGTATGATCGCATCCGACAACTTCTTCACGGCGTGATGCTTTAACCTCTGCCACCCTCCGGATCCTTCTCACGCCTAAGCCTCCGTTCTTTTTGCTCTTTTCTTTTAGTTCCTTTCACGCCCGTCCCGGTTTACAGTCACCACGCCGCGATATTTACTGAAATAGACGTGCATGACTCGCCGCAAATAAAAACATCACGCCATCCGAGCGTTTCACCGGATCGACAAATCTGCACAAATTGACCCCGTCACCGAAAATCGACTGTAATTTCATCATACGACCTCGGATCGAATTTCGGCGAGAACGGAAAAGTTCCGTATGAAATTTTACCTTGGCTAGCCGACAGCCTTTGGCGGTTAGGCGGTTCTACGATTTTTTCTAGATCCGTTTGCAAGAGGGACTTTTAGGCGATGCAATAAAAAAATTAAAAAGAGGGATGCAACACGAGGACTTCCAAGGAGGTCACCCATCCTAGTACTACTCTCGCCTAAGCACGCTTAACTTCGGAGTTCTGATGGGATCTTGTGCTTTAGTGCTGGTATGATCGCATCCGACAACTTCTTCACGACGTGATGCTTTAACCTCTGCCACCCTCCGGCTCCTTCTCACGCCTAAGCCTCCGTTCTTTTTGCTCTTTTCTTTTAGTTCCTTTCACGCCCGTCCCGGTTTACAGTCACCACGCCGCGATATTTACTGAAAAAGACGTGCATGACTCGCCGCAAATAAAAACATCACGCCATCCGAGCGTTTCACCGGATCGAGAAATCTACACAAATTGACCGGTCACCGAAAATCGACTGTAATTTCATCATACGACCTCGGATCGAATTTCGGCGAGAACGGAAAAGTTCCGTATCGAAATTTTACCTTGGCTAGCCGACAGCATTTGGCGGTTAGGCGGTTCTACGGTTTCGTCTAGATCCGTTTGCAAGAGGGACTTTTAGGCGATGCAATAAAAAAATTAAAAAGAGGGATGCAACACGAGGACTTCCAAGGAGGTCACCCATCCTAGTACTACTCTCGCCCAAGCACGCTTAACTTCGGAGTTCTGATGGGATCCGGTGCTTTAGTGCTGGTATGATCGCATCCGACAACTTCTTCACGGCGTGATGCTTTAACCTCTGCCACCCTCCGGCTCCTTCTCACGCCTAAGCCTCCGTTCTTTTTGCTCTTTTCTTTTAGTTCCTTTCACGCCCGTCCCGGTTTACAGTCACCACGCCGCGATATTTACTGAAAAAGACGTGCATGACTTGCCGCAAATAAAAACATCACGCCATCCGAGCGTTTCACCGGATCGAGAAATCTGCACAAATTGACCGGTCACCGAAAATCGACTGTAATTTCATCATACGACCTCGGATCGAATTTCGGCGAGAACGGAAAAGTTCCGTATCGAAATTTTACCTTGGCTAGCCGACAGCCTTTGGCGGTTAGGCGGTTCTACGGTTTCGTCTAGATCCGTTTGCAAGAGGGACTTTTAGGCGATGCAATAAAAAAATTAAAAAGAGGGATGCAACACGAGGACTTCCCAGGAGGTCACCCATCCTAGTACTACTCTCACCTAAGCACGCTTAACTTCGGAGCTCTGATGGGATCTGGTGCTTTAGTGCTGGTATGATCGCATCCGACAACTTCTTCACGGCGTGATGCTTTAACCTCTGCCACCCTCCGGCTCCTTCTCACGCCTAAGCCTCCGTTCTTTTTGCTCTTTTCTTTTAGTTCCTTTCACGCCCGTCCCGGTTTACAGTCACCACGCCGCGATATTTACTGAAATAGACGTGCATGACTAGCCGCAAATAAAAACATCACGCCATCCGAGCGTTTCACCGGATCGAGAAATCTGCACAAATTGACCGGTCACCGAAAATCGACTGTAATTTCATCATACGACCTCGGATCGAATTTCGGCGAGAACGGAAAAGTTCCGTATCAAAATTTTACCTTGGCTAGCCGACAGCCTTTGGCGGTTAGGCGGTTCTACGGTTTTGTCTAGATCCGTTTGCAAGAGGGACTTTTAGGCGATGCAATAAAAAAATTAAAAAGAGGGATGCAACACGAGGACTTCCAAGGAGGTCACCCATCCTAGTACTACTCTCGCCTAAGCACGCTTAACTTCGGAGTTCTGATGGGATCTTGTGCTTTAGTGCTGGTATGATCGCATCCGACAACTTCTTCACGACGTGATGCTTTAACCTCTGCCACCCTCCGGCTCCTTCTCACGCCTAAGCCTCCGTTCTTTTTGCTCTTTTCTTTTAGTTCCTTTCACGCCCGTCCCGGTTTACAGTCACCACGCCGCGATATTTACTGAAAAAGACGTGCATGACTCGCCGCAAATAAAAACATCACGCCATCCGAGCGTTTCACCGGATCGAGAAATCTGCACAAATTGACCGGTCACCGAAAATCGACTGTAATTTCATCATACGACCTCGGATCGAATTTCGGCGAGAACGGAAAAGTTCCGTATCGAAATTTTACCTTGGCTAGCCGACAGCATTTGGCGGTTAGGCGGTTCTACGGTTTCGTCTAGATCCGTTTGCAAGAGGGACTTTTAGGCGATGCAATAAAAAAATTAAAAAGAGGGATGCAACACGAGGACTTCCCAGGAGGTCACCCATCCTAGTACTACTCTCACCTAAGCACGCTTAACTTTGGAGCTCTGGATGGATCTGGTGCTTTAGTGCTGGTATGATCGCATCCGACAACTTCTTCACGGCGTGATGCTTTAACCTCTGCCACCCTCCGGATCCTTCTCACGCCTAAGCCTCCGTTCTTTTTGCTCTTTTCTTTTAGTTCCTTTCACGCCCGTCCCGGTTTACAGTCACCACGCCGCGATATTTACTGAAATAGACGTGCATGACTCGCCGCAAATAAAAACATCACGCCATCCGAGCGTTTCACCGGATCGACAAATCTGCACAAATTGACCCCGTCACCGAAAATCGACTGTAATTTCATCATACGACCTCGGATCGAATTTCGGCGAGAACGGAAAAGTTCCGTATAAAATTTTACCTTGGCTAGCCGACAGCCTTTGGCGGTTAGGCGGTTCTACGGTTTTTTCTAGATCCGTTTGCAAGAGGGACTTTTAGGCGATGCAATAAAAAAATTAAAAAGAGGGATGCAACACGAAGACTTCCAAGGAGGTCACCCATCCTAGTACTACTCTCGCCTAAGCACGCTTAACTTCGGAGTTCTGATGGGATCTTGTGCTTTAGTGCTGGTATGATCGCATCCGACAACTTCTTCACGACGTGATGCTTTAACCTCTGCCACCCTCCGGCTCCTTCTCACGCCTAAGCCTCCGTTCTTTTTGCTCTTTTCTTTTAGTTCCTTTCACGCCCGTCCCGGTTTACAGTCACCACGCCGCGATATTTACTGAAAAAGACGTGCATGACTCGCCGCAAATAAAAACATCACGCCATCCGAGCGTTTCACCGGATCGAGAAATCTACACAAATTGACCGGTCACCGAAAATCGACTGTAATTTCATCATACGACCTCGGATCGAATTTCGGCGAGAACGGAAAAGTTCCGTATCGAAATTTTACCTTGGCTAGCCGACAGCATTTGGCGGTTAGGCGGTTCTACGGTTTCGTCTAGATCCGTTTGCAAGAGGGACTTTTAGGCGATGCAATAAAAAAATTAAAAAGAGGGATGCAACACGAGGACTTCCAAGGAGGTCACCCATCCTAGTACTACTCTCGCCCAAGCACGCTTAACTTTGGAGCTCTGGATGGATCTGGTGCTTTAGTGCTGGTATGATCGCATCCGACAACTTCTTCACGGCGTGATGCTTTAACCTCTGCCACCCTCCGGATCCTTCTCACGCCTAAGCCTCCGTTCTTTTTGCTCTTTTCTTTTAGTTCCTTTCACGCCCGTCCCGGTTTACAGTCACCACGCCGCGATATTTACTGAAATAGACGTGCATGACTCGCCGCAAATAAAAACATCACGCCATCCGAGCGTTTCACCGGATCGACAAATCTGCACAAATTGACCCCGTCACCGAAAATCGACTGTAATTTCATCATACGACCTCGGATCGAATTTCGGCGAGAACGGAAAAGTTCCGTATAAAATTTTACCTTGGCTAGCCGACAGCCTTTGGCGGTTAGGCGGTTCTACGGTTTTTTCTAGATCCGTTTGCAAGAGGGACTTTTAGGCGATGCAATAAAAAAATTAAAAAGAGGGATGCAACACGAGGACTTCCAAGGAGGTCACCCATCCTAGTACTACTCTCGCCTAAGCACGCTTAACTTCGGAGTTCTGATGGGATCTTGTGCTTTAGTGCTGGTATGATCGCATCCGACAACTTCTTCACGACGTGATGCTTTAACCTCTGCCACCCTCCGGCTCCTTCTCACGCCTAAGCCTCCGTTCTTTTTGCTCTTTTCTTTTAGTTCCTTTCACGCCCGTCCCGGTTTACAGTCACCACGCCGCGATATTTACTGAAAAAGACGTGCATGACTCGCCGCAAATAAAAACATCACGCCATCCGAGCGTTTCACCGGATCGAGAAATCTACACAAATTGACCGGTCACCGAAAATCGACTGTAATTTCATCATACGACCTCGGATCGAATTTCGGCGAGAACGGAAAAGTTCCGTATCAAAATTTTACCTTGGCTAGCCGACAGCATTTGGCGGTTAGGCGGTTCTACGGTTTCGTCTAGATCCGTTTGCAAGAGGGACTTTTAGGCGATGCAATAAAAAAATTAAAAAGAGGGATGCAACACGAGGACTTCCAAGGAGGTCACCCATCCTAGTACTACTCTCGCCCAAGCACGCTTAACTTCGGAGTTCTGATGGGATCCGGTGCTTTAGTGCTGGTATGATCGCATCCGACAACTTCTTCACGGCGTGATGCTTTAACCTCTGCCACCCTCCGGCTCCTTCTCACGCCTAAGCCTCCGTTCTTTTTGCTCTTTTCTTTTAGTTCCTTTCACGCCCGTCCCGGTTTACAGTCACCACGCCGCGATATTTACTGAAAAAGACGTGCATGACTTGCCGCAAATAAAAACATCACGCCATCCGAGCGTTTCACCGGATCGAGAAATCTGCACAAATTGACCGGTCACCGAAAATCGACTGTAATTTCATCATACGACCTCGGATCGAATTTCGGCGAGAACGGAAAAGTTCCGTATCGAAATTTTACCTTGGCTAGCCGACAGCCTTTGGCGGTTAGGCGGTTCTACGGTTTCGTCTAGATCCGTTTGCAAGAGGGACTTTTAGGCGATGCAATAAAAAAATTAAAAAGAGGGATGCAACACGAGGACTTCCCAGGAGGTCACCCATCCTAGTACTACTCTCACCTAAGCACGCTTAACTTCGGAGCTCTGATGGGATCTGGTGCTTTAGTGCTGGTATGATCGCATCCGACAACTTCTTCACGGCGTGATGCTTTAACCTCTGCCACCCTCCGGCTCCTTCTCACGCCTAAGCCTCCGTTCTTTTTGCTCTTTTCTTTTAGTTCCTTTCACGCCCGTCCCGGTTTACAGTCACCACGCCGCGATATTTACTGAAATAGACGTGCATGACTAGCCGCAAATAAAAACATCACGCCATCCGAGCGTTTCACCGGATCGAGAAATCTGCACAAATTGACCGGTCACCGAAAATCGACTGTAATTTCATCATACGACCTCGGATCGAATTTCGGCGAGAACGGAAAAGTTCCGTATCAAAATTTTACCTTGGCTAGCCGACAGCCTTTGGCTGTTAGGCGGTTCTACGGTTTTGTCTAGATCCGTTTGCAAGAGGGACTTTTAGGCGATGCAATAAAAAAATTAAAAAGAGGGATGCAACACGAGGACTTCCAAGGAGGTCACCCATCCTAGTACTACTCTCGCCTAAGCACGCTTAACTTCGGAGTTCTGATGGGATATTGTGCTTTAGTGCTGGTATGATCGCATCCGACAACTTCTTCACGACGTGATGCTTTAACCTCTGCCACCCTCCGGCTCCTTCTCACGCCTAAGCCTCCGTTCTTTTTGCTCTTTTCTTTTAGTTCCTTTCACGCCCGTCCCGGTTTACAGTCACCACGCCGCGATATTTACTGAAAAAGACGTGCATGACTCGCCGCAAATAAAAACATCACGCCATCCGAGCGTTTCACCGGATCGAGAAATCTGCACAAATTGACCGGTCACCGAAAATCGACTGTAATTTCATCATACGACCTCGGATCGAATTTCGGCGAGAACGGAAAAGTTCCGTATCGAAATATTACCTTGGCTAGCCGACAGCATTTGGCGGTTAGGCGGTTCTACGGTTTCGTCTAGATCCGTTTGCAAGAGGGACTTTTAGGCGATGCAATAAAAAAATTAAAAAGAGGGATGCAACACGAGGACTTCCCAGGAGGTCACCCATCCTAGTACTACTCTCACCTAAGCACGCTTAACTTCGGAGCTCTGATGGGATCTGGTGCTTTAGTGCTGGTATGATCGCATCCGACAACTTCTTCACGGCGTGATGCTTTAACCTCTGCCACCCTCCGGATCCTTCTCACGCCTAAGCCTCCGTTCTTTTTGCTCTTTTCTTTTAGTTCCTTTCACGCCCGTCCCGGTTTACAGTCACCACGCCGCGATATTTACTGAAATAGACGTGCATGACTCGCCGCAAATAAAAACATCACGCCATCCGAGCGTTTCACCGGATCGACAAATCTGCACAAATTGACCCCGTCACCGAAAATCGACTGTAATTTCATCATACGACCTCGGATCGAATTTCGGCGAGAACGGAAAAGTTCCGTATAAAATTTTACCTTGGCTAGCCGACAGCCTTTGGCGGTTAGGCGGTTCTACGGTTTTTTCTAGATCCGTTTGCAAGAGGGAGTTTTAGGCGATGCAATAAAAAAATTAAAAAGAGGGATGCAACACGAGGACTTCCAAGGAGGTCACCCATCCTAGTACTACTCTCGCCTAAGCACGCTTAACTTCGGAGTTCTGATGGGATCTTGTGCTTTAGTGCTGGTATGATCGCATCCGACAACTTCTTCACGACGTGATGCTTTAACCTCTGCCACCCTCCGGCTCCTTCTCACGCCTAAGCCTCCGTTCTTTTTGCTCTTTTCTTTTAGTTCCTTTCACGCCCGTCCCGGTTTACAGTCACCACGCCGCGATATTTACTGAAAAAGACGTGCATGACTCGCCGCAAATAAAAACATCACGCCATCCGAGCGTTTCACCGGATCGAGAAATCTACACAAATTGACCGGTCACCGAAAATCGACTGTAATTTCATCATACGACCTCGGATCGAATTTCGGCGAGAATGGAAAAGTTCCGTATCGAAATTTTACCTTGGCTAGCCGACAGCATTTGGCGGTTAGGCGGTTCTACGGTTTCGTCTAGATCCGTTTGCAAGAGGGACTTTTAGGCGATGCAATAAAAAAATTAAAAAGAGGGATGCAACACGAGGACTTCCAAGGAGGTCACCCATCCTAGTACTACTCTCGCCCAAGCACGCTTAACTTCGGAGTTCTGATGGGATCCGGTGCTTTAGTGCTGGTATGATCGCATCCGACAACTTCTTCACGGCGTGATGCTTTAACCTCTGCCACCCTCCGGCTCCTTCTCACGCCTAAGCCTCCGTTCTTTTTGCTCTTTTCTTTTAGTTCCTTTCACGCCCGTCCCGGTTTACAGTCACCACGCCGCGATATTTACTGAAAAAGACGTGCATGACTCGCCGCAAATAAAAACATCACGCCATCCGAGCGTTTCACCGGATCGAGAAATCTGCACAAATTGACCGGTCACCGAAAATCGACTGTAATTTCATCATACGACCTCGGATCGAATTTCGGCGAGAACGGAAAAGTTCCGTATCGAAATATTACCTTGGCTAGCCGACAGCATTTGGCGGTTAGGCGGTTCTACGGTTTCGTCTAGATCCGTTTGCAAGAGGGACTTTTAGGCGATGCAATAAAAAAATTAAAAAGAGGGATGCAACACGAGGACTTCCCAGGAGGTCACCCATCCTAGTACTACTCTCACCTAAGCACGCTTAACTTCGGAGCTCTGATGGGATCTGGTGCTTTAGTGCTGGTATGATCGCATCCGACAACTTCTTCACGGCGTGATGCTTTAACCTCTGCCACCCTCCGGATCCTTCTCACGCCTAAGCCTCCGTTCTTTTTGCTCTTTTCTTTTAGTTCCTTTCACGCCCGTCCCGGTTTACAGTCACCACGCCGCGATATTTACTGAAATAGACGTGCATGACTCGCCGCAAATAAAAACATCACGCCATCCGAGCGTTTCACCGGATCGACAAATCTGCACAAATTGACCCCGTCACCGAAAATCGACTGTAATTTCATCATACGACCTCGGATCGAATTTCGGCGAGAACGGAAAAGTTCCGTATAAAATTTTACCTTGGCTAGCCGACAGCCTTTGGCGGTTAGGCGGTTCTACGGTTTTTTCTAGATCCGTTTGCAAGAGGGACTTTTAGGCGATGCAATAAAAAAATTAAAAAGAGGGATGCAACACGAGGACTTCCAAGGAGGTCACCCATCCTAGTACTACTCTCGCCTAAGCACGCTTAACTTCGGAGTTCTGATGGGATCTTGTGCTTTAGTGCTGGTATGATCACATCCGAGAACTTCTTCACGACGTGATGCTTTAACCTCTGCCACCCTCCGGCTCCTTCTCACGCCTAAGCCTCCGTTCTTTTTGCTCTTTTCTTTTAGTTCCTTTCACGCCCGTCCCGGTTTACAGTCACCACGCCGCGATATTTACTGAAAAAGACGTGCATGACTCGCCGCAAATAAAAACATCACGCCATCCGAGCGTTTCACCGGATCGAGAAATCTACACAAATTGACCGGTCACCGAAAATCGACTGTAATTTCATCATACGACCTCGGATCGAATTTCGGCGAGAATGGAAAAGTTCCGTATCGAAATTTTACCTTGGCTAGCCGACAGCATTTGGCGGTTAGGCGGTTCTACGGTTTCGTCTAGATCCGTTTGCAAGAGGGACTTTTAGGCGATGCAATAAAAAAATTAAAAAGAGGGATGCAACACGAGGACTTCCAAGGAGGTCACCCATCCTAGTACTACTCTCGCCCAAGCACGCTTAACTTCGGAGTTTTGATGGGATCCGGTGCTTTAGTGTTGGTATGATCGCATCCGACAACTTCTTCACGGCGTGATGCTTTAACCTCTGCCACCCTCCGACTCCTTCTCACGCCTAAGCCTCCGTTCTTTTTGCTCTTTTCTTTTAGTTCCTTTCACGCCCGTCCCGGTTTACAGTCACCACGCCGCGATATTTACTGAAAAAGACGTGCATGACTTGCCGCAAATAAAAACATCACGCCATCCGAGCGTTTCACCGGATCGACAAATCTGCACAAATTGACCCCGTCACCGAAAATCGACTGTAATTTCATCATACGACCTCGGATCGAATTTCGGCGAGAACGGAAAAGTTCCGTATCAAAATTTTACCTTGGCTAGCCGACAGCCTTTGGCGGTTAGGCGGTTCTACGGTTTTGTCTAGATCCGTTTGCAAGAGGGACTTTTAGGCGATGCAATAAAAAAATTAAAAAGAGGGATGCAACACGAGGACTTCCAAGGAGGTCACCCATCCTAGTACTACTCTCGCCTAAGCACGCTTAACTTCGGAGTTCTGATGGGATCTTGTGCTGGTATGATCGCATCCGACAACTTCTTCACGACGTGATGCTTTAACCTCTGCCACCCTCCGGCTCCTTCTCACGCCTAAGCCTCCGTTCTTTTTGCTCTTTTCTTTTAGTTCCTTTCACGCCCGTCCCGGTTTACAGTCACCACGCCGCGATATTTACTGAAAAAGACGTGCATGACTCGCCGCAAATAAAAACATCACGCCATCCGAGCGTTTCACCGGATCGAGAAATCTGCACAAATTGACCGGTCACCGAAAATCGACTGTAATTTCATCATACGACCTCGGATCGAATTTCGGCGAGAACGGAAAAGTTCCGTATCAAAATTTTACCTTGGCTAGCCGACAGCCTTTGGCGGTTAGGCGGTTCTACGGTTTCGTCTAGATCCGTTTGCAAGAGGGACTTTTAGGCGATGCAATAAAAAAATTAAAAAGAGGGATGCAACACGAGGACTTCCCAGGAGGTCACCCATCCTAGTACTACTCTCACCTAAGCACGCTTAACTTCGGAGCTCTGATGGGATCTGGTGCTTTAGTGCTGGTATGATCGCATCCGACAACTTCTTCACGGCGTGATGCTTTAACCTCTGCCACCCTCCGGCTCCTTCTCACGCCTAAGCCTCCGTTCTTTTTGCTCTTTTCTTTTAGTTCCTTTCACGCCCGTCCCGGTTTACAGTCACCACGCCGCGATATTTACTGAAAAAGACGTGCATGACTCGCCGCAAATAAAAACATCACGCCATCCGAGCGTTTCACCGGATCGAGAAATCTGCACAAATTGACCGGTCACCGAAAATCGACTGTAATTTCATCATACGACCTCGGATCGAATTTCGGCGAGAACGGAAAAGTTCCGTATCAAAATTTTACCTTGGCTAGCCGACAGCCTTTGGCGGTTAGGCGGTTCTACGGTTTCGTCTAGATCCGTTTGCAAGAGGGACTTTTAGGCGATGCAATAAAAAAATTAAAAAGAGGGATGCAACACGAGGACTTCCCAGGAGGTCACCCATCCTAGTACTACTCTCACCTAAGCACGCTTAACTTCGGAGCTCTGATGGGATCTGGTGCTTTAGTGCTGGTATGATCGCATCCGACAACTTCTTCACGGCGTGATGCTTTAACCTCTGCCACCCTCCGGCTCCTTCTCACGCCTAAGCCTCCGTTCTTTTTGCTCTTTTCTTTTAGTTCCTTTCACGCCCGTCCCGGTTTACATTCACCACGCCGCGATATTTACTGAAATAGACGTGCATGACTAGCCGCAAATAAAAACATCACGCCATCCGAGCGTTTCACCGGATCGAGAAATCTGCACAAATTGACCGGTCACCGAAAATCGACTGTAATTTCATCATACGACCTCGGATCGAATTTCGGCGAGAACGGAAAAGTTCCGTATCAAAATTTTACCTTGGCTAGCCGACAGCCTTTGGCGGTTAGGCGGTTCTACGGTTTTGTCTAGATCCGTTTGCAAGAGGGACTTTTAGGCGATGCAATAAAAAAATTTAAAAGAGGGATGCAACACGAGGACTTCCAAGGAGGTCACCCATCCTAGTACTACTCTCGCCTAAGCACGCTTAACTTCGGAGTTCTGATGGGATCTTGTGCTTTAGTGCTGGTATGATCGCATCCGACAACTTCTTCACGACGTGATGCTTTAACCTCTGCCACCCTCCGGCTCCTTCTCACGCCTAAGCCTCCGTTCTTTTTGCTCTTTTCTTTTAGTTCCTTTCACGCCCGTCCCGGTTTACAGTCACCACGCCGCGATATTTACTGAAAAAGACGTGCATGACTCGCCGCAAATAAAAACATCACGCCATCCGAGCGTTTCACCGGATCGAGAAATCTGCACAAATTGACCGGTCACCGAAAATCGACTGTAATTTCATCATACGACCTCGGATCGAATTTCGGCGAGAACGGAAAAGTTCCGTATCGAAATTTTACCTTGGCTAGCCGACAGCCTTTGGCGGTTAGGCGGTTCTACGGTTTCGTCTAGATCCGTCTGCAAGAGGGACTTTTAGTCGATGCAATAAAAAAATTAAAAAGAGGGATGCAACACGAGGACTTCCAAGGAGGTCACCCATCCTAGTACTACTCTCGCCCAAGCACGCTTAACTTCGGAGTTCTGATGGGATCCGGTGCTTTCGTGCTGGTATGATCGCATCCGACAACTTCTTCACGGCGTGATGCTTTAACCTCTGCCACCCTCCGGCTCCTTCTCACGCCTAAGCCTCCGTTCTTTTTGCTCTTTTCTTTTAGTTCCTTTCACGCCCGTCCCGGTTTACAGTCACCACGCCGCGATATTTACTGAAATAGACGTGCATGACTCGCCGCAAATAAAAACATCACGCCATCCGAGCGTTTCACCGGATCGACAAATCTGCACAAATTGACCCCGTCACCGAAAATCGACTGTAATTTCATCATACCAGCTCGGATCGAATTTCGGCGAGAACGGAAAAGTTCCGTATCGAAATTTTACCTTGGCTAGCCGACAGCCTTTGGCGGTTAGGCGGTTCTACGGTTTCGTCTAGATCCGTTTGCAAGAGGGACTTTTAGGCGATGCAATAAAAAAATTAAAAAGAGGGATGCAACACGAGGACTTCCCAGGAGGTCACCCATCCTAGTACTACTCTCACCTAAGCACGCTTAACTTCGGAGCTCTGATGGGATCTGGTGCTTTAGTGCTGGTATGATCGCATCCGACAACTTCTTCACGGCGTGATGCTTTAACCTCTGCCACCCTCCGGCTCCTTCTCACGCCTAAGCCTCCGTTCTTTTTGCTCTTTTCTTTTAGTTCCTTTCACGCCCGTCCCGGTTTACAGTCACCACGCCGCGATATTTACTGAAAAAGACGTGCATGACTCGCCGCAAATAAAAACATCACGCCATCCGAGCGTTTCACCGGATCGAGAAATCTGCACAAATTGACCGGTCACCGAAAATCGACTGTAATTTCATCATACGACCTCGGATCGAATTTCGGCGAGAACGGAAAAGTTCCGTATCAAAATTTTACCTTGGCTAGCCGACAGCCTTTGGCGGTTAGGCGGTTCTACGGTTTCGTCTAGATCCGTTTGCAAGAGGGACTTTTAGGCGATGCAATAAAAAAATTAAAAAGAGGGATGCAACACGAGGACTTCCCAGGAGGTCACCCATCCTAGTACTACTCTCACCTAAGCACGCTTAACTTCGGAGCTCTGATGGGATCTGGTGCTTTAGTGCTGGTATGATCGCATCCGACAACTTCTTCACGGCGTGATGCTTTAACCTCTGCCACCCTCCGGCTCCTTCTCACGCCTAAGCCTCCGTTCTTTTTGCTCTTTTCTTTTAGTTCCTTTCACGCCCGTCCCGGTTTACATTCACCACGCCGCGATATTTACTGAAATAGACGTGCATGACTAGCCGCAAATAAAAACATCACGCCATCCGAGCGTTTCACCGGATCGAGAAATCTGCACAAATTGACCGGTCACCGAAAATCGACTGTAATTTCATCATACGACCTCGGATCGAATTTCGGCGAGAACGGAAAAGTTCCGTATCAAAATTTTACCTTGGCTAGCCGACAGCCTTTGGCGGTTAGGCGGTTCTACGGTTTTGTCTAGATCCGTTTGCAAGAGGGACTTTTAGGCGATGCAATAAAAAAATTTAAAAGAGGGATGCAACACGAGGACTTCCAAGGAGGTCACCCATCCTAGTACTACTCTCGCCTAAGCACGCTTAACTTCGGAGTTCTGATGGGATCTTGTGCTTTAGTGCTGGTATGATCGCATCCGACAACTTCTTCACGACGTGATGCTTTAACCTCTGCCACCCTCCGGCTCCTTCTCACGCCTAAGCCTCCGTTCTTTTTGCTCTTTTCTTTTAGTTCCTTTCACGCCCGTCCCGGTTTACAGTCACCACGCCGCGATATTTACTGAAAAAGACGTGCATGACTCGCCGCAAATAAAAACATCACGCCATCCGAGCGTTTCACCGGATCGAGAAATCTGCACAAATTGACCGGTCACCGAAAATCGACTGTAATTTCATCATACGACCTCGGATCGAATTTCGGCGAGAACGGAAAAGTTCCGTATCGAAATTTTACCTTGGCTAGCCGACAGCCTTTGGCGGTTAGGCGGTTCTACGGTTTCGTCTAGATCCGTTTGCAAGAGGGACTTTTAGGCGATGCAATAAAAAAATTAAAAAGAGGGATGCAACACGAGGACTTCCCAGGAGGTCACCCATCCTAGTACTACTCTCACCTAAGCACGCTTAACTTCGGAGCTCTGATGGGATCTGGTGCTTTAGTGCTGGTATGATCGCATCCGACAACTTCTTCACGGCGTGATGCTTTAACCTCTGCCACCCTCCGGCTCCTTCTCACGCCTAAGCCTCCGTTCTTTTTGCTCTTTTCTTTTAGTTCCTTTCACGCCCGTCCCGGTTTACAGTCACCACGCCGCGATATTTACTGAAAAAGACGTGCATGACTCGCCGCAAATAAAAACATCACGCCATCCGAGCGTTTCACCGGATCGAGAAATCTGCACAAATTGACCGGTCACCGAAAATCGACTGTAATTTCATCATACGACCTCGGATCGAATTTCGGCGAGAACGGAAAAGTTCCGTATCAAAATTTTACCTTGGCTAGCCGACAGCCTTTGGCGGTTAGGCGGTTCTACGGTTTCGTCTAGATCCGTTTGCAAGAGGGACTTTTAGGCGATGCAATAAAAAAATTAAAAAGAGGGATGCAACACGAGGACTTCCCAGGAGGTCACCCATCCTAGTACTACTCTCACCTAAGCACGCTTAACTTCGGAGCTCTGATGGGATCTGGTGCTTTAGTGCTGGTATGATCGCATCCGACAACTTCTTCACGGCGTGATGCTTTAACCTCTGCCACCCTCCGGCTCCTTCTCACGCCTAAGCCTCCGTTCTTTTTGCTCTTTTCTTTTAGTTCCTTTCACGCCCGTCCCGGTTTACATTCACCACGCCGCGATATTTACTGAAATAGACGTGCATGACTAGCCGCAAATAAAAACATCACGCCATCCGAGCGTTTCACCGGATCGAGAAATCTGCACAAATTGACCGGTCACCGAAAATCGACTGTAATTTCATCATACGACCTCGGATCGAATTTCGGCGAGAACGGAAAAGTTCCGTATCAAAATTTTACCTTGGCTAGCCGACAGCCTTTGGCGGTTAGGCGGTTCTACGGTTTTGTCTAGATCCGTTTGCAAGAGGGACTTTTAGGCGATGCAATAAAAAAATTTAAAAGAGGGATGCAACACGAGGACTTCCAAGGAGGTCACCCATCCTAGTACTACTCTCGCCTAAGCACGCTTAACTTCGGAGTTCTGATGGGATCTTGTGCTTTAGTGCTGGTATGATCGCATCCGACAACTTCTTCACGACGTGATGCTTTAACCTCTGCCACCCTCCGGCTCCTTCTCACGCCTAAGCCTCCGTTCTTTTTGCTCTTTTCTTTTAGTTCCTTTCACGCCCGTCCCGGTTTACAGTCACCACGCCGCGATATTTACTGAAAAAGACGTGCATGACTCGCCGCAAATAAAAACATCACGCCATCCGAGCGTTTCACCGGATCGAGAAATCTGCACAAATTGACCGGTCACCGAAAATCGACTGTAATTTCATCATACGACCTCGGATCGAATTTCGGCGAGAACGGAAAAGTTCCGTATCGAAATTTTACCTTGGCTAGCCGACAGCCTTTGGCGGTTAGGCGGTTCTACGGTTTCGTCTAGATCCGTCTGCAAGAGGGACTTTTAGTCGATGCAATAAAAAAATTAAAAAGAGGGATGCAACACGAGGACTTCCAAGGAGGTCACCCATCCTAGTACTACTCTCGCCCAAGCACGCTTAACTTCGGAGTTCTGATGGGATCCGGTGCTTTCGTGCTGGTATGATCGCATCCGACAACTTCTTCACGGCGTGATGCTTTAACCTCTGCCACCCTCCGGCTCCTTCTCACGCCTAAGCCTCCGTTCTTTTTGCTCTTTTCTTTTAGTTCCTTTCACGCCCGTCCCGGTTTACAGTCACCACGCCGCGATATTTACTGAAAAAGACGTGCATGACTAGCCGCAAATAAAAACATCACGCCATCCGAGCGTTTCACCGGATCGAGAAATCTGCACAAATTGACCGGTCACCGAAAATCGACTGTAATTTCATCATACGACCTCGGATCGAATTTCGGCGAGAACGGAAAAGTTCCGTATCGAAATTTTACCTTGGCTAGCCGACAGCCTTTGGCGGTTAGGCGGTTCTACGGTTTCGTCTAGATCCGTTTGCAAGAGGGACTTTTAGGCGATGCAATAAAAAAATTAAAAAGAGGGATGCAACACGAGGACTTCCCAGGAGGTCACCCATCCTAGTACTACTCTCACCTAAGCACGCTTAACTTCGGAGCTCTGATGGGATCTGGTGCTTTAGTGCTGGTATGATCGCATCCGACAACTTCTTCACGACGTGATGCTTTAACCTCTGCCACCCTCCGGATCCTTCTCACGCCTAAGCCTCCGTTCTTTTTGCTCTTTTCTTTTAGTTCCTTTCACGCCCGTCCCGGTTTACAGTCACCACGCCGCGATATTTACTGAAATAGACGTGCATGACTCGCCGCAAATAAAAACATCACGCCATCCGAGCGTTTCACCGGATCGACAAATCTGCACAAATTGACCCCGTCACCGAAAATCGACTGTAATTTCATCATACGACCTCGGATCGAATTTCGGCGAGAACGGAAAAGTTCCGTATCAAAATTTTACCTTGGCTAGCCGACAGCCTTTGGCGGTTAGGCGGTTCTACGGTTTTGTCTAGATCCGTTTGCAAGAGGGACTTTTAGGCGATGCAATAAAAAAATTAAAAAGAGGGATGCAACACGAGGACTTCCAAGGAGGTCACCCATCCTAGTACTACTCTCGCCTAAGCACGCTTAACTTCGGAGTTCTGATGGGATCTTGTGCTGGTATGATCGCATCCGACAACTTCTTCACGACGTGATGCTTTAACCTCTGCCACCCTCCGGCTCCTTCTCACGCCTAAGCCTCCGTTCTTTTTGCTCTTTTCTTTTAGTTCCTTTCACGCCCGTCCCGGTTTACAGTCACCACGCCGCGATATTTACTGAAAAAGACGTGCATGACTCGCCGCAAATAAAAACATCACGCCATCCGAGCGTTTCACCGGATCGAGAAATCTGCACAAATTGACCGGTCACCGAAAATCGACTGTAATTTCATCATACGACCTCGGATCGAATTTCGGCGAGAACGGAAAAGTTCCGTATCAAAATTTTACCTTGGCTAGCCGACAGCCTTTGGCGGTTAGGCGGTTCTACGGTTTCGTCTAGATCCGTTTGCAAGAGGGACTTTTAGGCGATGCAATAAAAAAATTAAAAAGAGGGATGCAACACGAGGACTTCCCAGGAGGTCACCCATCCTAGTACTACTCTCACCTAAGCACGCTTAACTTCGGAGCTCTGATGGGATCTGGTGCTTTAGTGCTGGTATGATCGCATCCGACAACTTCTTCACGGCGTGATGCTTTAACCTCTGCCACCCTCCGGCTCCTTCTCACGCCTAAGCCTCCGTTCTTTTTGCTCTTTTCTTTTAGTTCCTTTCACGCCCGTCCCGGTTTACAGTCACCACGCCGCGATATTTACTGAAAAAGACGTGCATGACTCGCCGCAAATAAAAACATCACGCCATCCGAGCGTTTCACCGGATCGAGAAATCTGCACAAATTGACCGGTCACCGAAAATCGACTGTAATTTCATCATACGACCTCGGATCGAATTTCGGCGAGAACGGAAAAGTTCCGTATCAAAATTTTACCTTGGCTAGCCGACAGCCTTTGGCGGTTAGGCGGTTCTACGGTTTCGTCTAGATCCGTTTGCAAGAGGGACTTTTAGGCGATGCAATAAAAAAATTAAAAAGAGGGATGCAACACGAGGACTTCCCAGGAGGTCACCCATCCTAGTACTACTCTCACCTAAGCACGCTTAACTTCGGAGCTCTGATGGGATCTGGTGCTTTAGTGCTGGTATGATCGCATCCGACAACTTCTTCACGGCGTGATGCTTTAACCTCTGCCACCCTCCGGCTCCTTCTCACGCCTAAGCCTCCGTTCTTTTTGCTCTTTTCTTTTAGTTCCTTTCACGCCCGTCCCGGTTTACATTCACCACGCCGCGATATTTACTGAAATAGACGTGCATGACTAGCCGCAAATAAAAACATCACGCCATCCGAGCGTTTCACCGGATCGAGAAATCTGCACAAATTGACCGGTCACCGAAAATCGACTGTAATTTCATCATACGACCTCGGATCGAATTTCGGCGAGAACGGAAAAGTTCCGTATCAAAATTTTACCTTGGCTAGCCGACAGCCTTTGGCGGTTAGGCGGTTCTACGGTTTTGTCTAGATCCGTTTGCAAGAGGGACTTTTAGGCGATGCAATAAAAAAATTTAAAAGAGGGATGCAACACGAGGACTTCCAAGGAGGTCACCCATCCTAGTACTACTCTCGCCTAAGCACGCTTAACTTCGGAGTTCTGATGGGATCTTGTGCTTTAGTGCTGGTATGATCGCATCCGACAACTTCTTCACGACGTGATGCTTTAACCTCTGCCACCCTCCGGCTCCTTCTCACGCCTAAGCCTCCGTTCTTTTTGCTCTTTTCTTTTAGTTCCTTTCACGCCCGTCCCGGTTTACAGTCACCACGCCGCGATATTTACTGAAAAAGACGTGCATGACTCGCCGCAAATAAAAACATCACGCCATCCGAGCGTTTCACCGGATCGAGAAATCTGCACAAATTGACCGGTCACCGAAAATCGACTGTAATTTCATCATACGACCTCGGATCGAATTTCGGCGAGAACGGAAAAGTTCCGTATCGAAATTTTACCTTGGCTAGCCGACAGCCTTTGGCGGTTAGGCGGTTCTACGGTTTCATCTAGATCCGTTTGCAAGAGGGACTTTTAGGCGATGCAATAAAAAAATTAAAAAGAGGGATGCAACACGAGGACTTCCCAGGAGGTCACCCATCCTAGTACTACTCTCACCTAAGCACGCTTAACTTCGGAGCTCTGATGGGATCTGGTGCTTTAGTGCTGGTATGATCGCATCCGACAACTTCTTCACGGCGTGATGCTTTAACCTCTGCCACCCTCCGGATCCTTCTCACGCCTAAGCCTCCGTTCTTTTTGCTCTTTTCTTTTAGTTCCTTTCACGCCCGTCCCGGTTTACAGTCACCACGCCGCGATATTTACTGAAATAGACGTGCATGACTCGCCGCAAATAAAAACATCACGCCATCCGAGCGTTTCACCGGATCGACAAATCTGCACAAATTGACCCCGTCACCGAAAATCGACTGTAATTTCATCATACGACCTCGGATCGAATTTCGGCGAGAACGGAAAAGTTCCGTATCAAAATTTTACCTTGGCTAGCCGACAGCCTTTGGCGGTTAGGCGGTTCTACGGTTTTGTCTAGATCCGTTTGCAAGAGGGACTTTTAGGCGATGCAATAAAAAAATTAAAAAGAGGGATGCAACACGAGGACTTCCAAGGAGGTCACCCATCCTAGTACTACTCTCGCCTAAGCACGCTTAACTTCGGAGTTCTGATGGGATCTTGTGCTGGTATGATCGCATCCGACAACTTCTTCACGACGTGATGCGTTAACCTCTGCCACCCTCCGGCTCCTTCTCACGCCTAAGCCTCCGTTCTTTTTGCTCTTTTCTTTTAGTTCCTTTCACGCCCGTCCCGGTTTACAGTCACCACGCCGCGATATTTACTGAAAAAGACGTGCATGACTCGCCGCAAATAAAAACATCACGCCATCCGAGCGTTTCACCGGATCGAGAAATCTGCACAAATTGACCGGTCACCGAAAATCGACTGTAATTTCATCATACGACCTCGGATCGAATTTCGGCGAGAACGGAAAAGTTCCGTATCAAAATTTTACCTTGGCTAGCCGACAGCCTTTGGCGGTTAGGCGGTTCTACGGTTTTGTCTAGATCCGTTTGCAAGAGGGACTTTTAGGCGATGCAATAAAAAAATTTAAAAGAGGGATGCAACACGAGGACTTCCAAGGAGGTCACCCATCCTAGTACTACTCTCGCCTAAGCACGCTTAACTTCGGAGTTCTGATGGGATCTTGTGCTTTAGTGCTGGTATGATCGCATCCGACAACTTCTTCACGACGTGATGCTTTAACCTCTGCCACCCTCCGGCTCCTTCTCACGCCTAAGCCTCCGTTCTTTTTGCTCTTTTCTTTTAGTTCCTTTCACGCCCGTCCCGGTTTACAGTCACCACGCCGCGATATTTACTGAAAAAGACGTGCATGACTCGCCGCAAATAAAAACATCACGCCATCCGAGCGTTTCACCGGATCGAGAAATCTGCACAAATTGACCGGTCACCGAAAATCGACTGTAATTTCATCATACGACCTCGGATCGAATTTCGGCGAGAACGGAAAAGTTCCGTATCGAAATTTTACCTTGGCTAGCCGACAGCCTTTGGCGGTTAGGCGGTTCTACGGTTTCATCTAGATCCGTTTGCAAGAGGGACTTTTAGGCGATGCAATAAAAAAATTAAAAAGAGGGATGCAACACGAGGACTTCCCAGGAGGTCACCCATCCTAGTACTACTCTCACCTAAGCACGCTTAACTTCGGAGCTCTGATGGGATCTGGTGCTTTAGTGCTGGTATGATCGCATCCGACAACTTCTTCACGGCGTGATGCTTTAACCTCTGCCACCCTCCGGATCCTTCTCACGCCTAAGCCTCCGTTCTTTTTGCTCTTTTCTTTTAGTTCCTTTCACGCCCGTCCCGGTTTACAGTCACCACGCCGCGATATTTACTGAAATAGACGTGCATGACTCGCCGCAAATAAAAACATCACGCCATCCGAGCGTTTCACCGGATCGACAAATCTGCACAAATTGACCCCGTCACCGAAAATCGACTGTAATTTCATCATACGACCTCGGATCGAATTTCGGCGAGAACGGAAAAGTTCCGTATCAAAATTTTACCTTGGCTAGCCGACAGCCTTTGGCGGTTAGGCGGTTCTACGGTTTTGTCTAGATCCGTTTGCAAGAGGGACTTTTAGGCGATGCAATAAAAAAATTAAAAAGAGGGATGCAACACGAGGACTTCCAAGGAGGTCACCCATCCTAGTACTACTCTCGCCTAAGCACGCTTAACTTCGGAGTTCTGATGGGATCTTGTGCTGGTATGATCGCATCCGACAACTTCTTCACGACGTGATGCGTTAACCTCTGCCACCCTCCGGCTCCTTCTCACGCCTAAGCCTCCGTTCTTTTTGCTCTTTTCTTTTAGTTCCTTTCACGCCCGTCCCGGTTTACAGTCACCACGCCGCGATATTTACTGAAAAAGACGTGCATGACTCGCCGCAAATAAAAACATCACGCCATCCGAGCGTTTCACCGGATCGAGAAATCTGCACAAATTGACCGGTCACCGAAAATCGACTGTAATTTCATCATACGACCTCGGATCGAATTTCGGCGAGAACGGAAAAGTTCCGTATCGAAATTTTACCTTGGCTAGCCGACAGCCTTTGGCGGTTAGGCGGTTCTACGGTTTCGTCTAGATCCGTTTGCAAGAGGGACTTTTAGGCGATGCAATAAAAAAATTAAAAAGAGGGATGCAACACGAGGACTTCCCAGGAGGTCACCCATCCTAGTACTACTCTCACCTAAGCACGCTTAACTTCGGAGCTCTGATGGGATCTGGTGCTTTAGTGCTGGTATGATCGCATCCGACAACTTCTTCACGACGTGATGCTTTAACCTCTGCCACCCTCCGGATCCTTCTCACGCCTAAGCCTCCGTTCTTTTTGCTCTTTTCTTTTAGTTCCTTTCACGCCCGTCCCGGTTTACAGTCACCACGCCGCGATATTTACTGAAAAAGACGTGCATGACTTGCCGCAAATAAAAACATCACGCCATCCGAGCGTTTCACCGGATCGAGAAATCTGCACAAATTGACCGGTCACCGAAAATCGACTGTAATTTCATCATACGACCTCGGATCGAATTTCGGCGAGAACGGAAAAGTTCCGTATCGAAATTTTACCTTGGCTAGCCGACAGCCTTTGGCGGTTAGGCGGTTCTACGGTTTCGTCTAGATCCGTTTGCAAGAGGGACTTTTAGGCGATGCAATAAAAAAATTAAAAAGAGGGATGCAACACGAGGACTTCCCAGGAGGTCACCCATCCTAGTACTACTCTCACCTAAGCACGCTTAACTTCGGAGCTCTGATGGGATCTGGTGCTTTAGTGCTGGTATGATCGCATCCGACAACTTCTTCACGGCGTGATGCTTTAACCTCTGCCACCCTCCGGCTCCTTCTCACGCCTAAGCCTCCGTTCTTTTTGCTCTTTTCTTTTAGTTCCTTTCACGCCCGTCCCGGTTTACATTCACCACGCCGCGATATTTACTGAAATAGACGTGCATGACTAGCCGCAAATAAAAACATCACGCCATCCGAGCGTTTCACCGGATCGAGAAATCTGCACAAATTGACCGGTCACCGAAAATCGACTGTAATTTCATCATACGACCTCGGATCGAATTTCGGCGAGAACGGAAAAGTTCCGTATCAAAATTTTACCTTGGCTAGCCGACAGCCTTTGGCGGTTAGGCGGTTCTACGGTTTTGTCTAGATCCGTTTGCAAGAGGGACTTTTAGGCGATGCAATAAAAAAATTAAAAAGAGGGATGCAACACGAGGACTTCCAAGGAGGTCACCCATCCTAGTACTACTCTCGCCTAAGCACGCTTAACTTCGGAGTTCTGATGGGATCTTGTGCTTTAGTGCTGGTATGATCGCATCCGACAACTTCTTCACGACGTGATGCTTTAACCTCTGCCACCCTCCGGCTCCTTCTCACGCCTAAGCCTCCGTTCTTTTTGCTCTTTTCTTTTAGTTCCTTTCACGCCCGTCCCGGTTTACAGTCACCACGCCGCGATATTTACTGAAAAAGACGTGCATGACTCGCCGCAAATAAAAACATCACGCCATCCGAGCGTTTCACCGGATCGAGAAATCTGCACAAATTGACCGGTCACCGAAAATCGACTGTAATTTCATCATACGACCTCGGATCGAATTTCGGCGAGAACGGAAAAGTTCCGTATCGAAATTTTACCTTGGCTAGCCGACAGCCTTTGGCGGTTAGGCGGTTCTACGGTTTCATCTAGATCCGTTTGCAAGAGGGACTTTTAGGCGATGCAATAAAAAAATTAAAAAGAGGGATGCAACACGAGGACTTCCCAGGAGGTCACCCATCCTAGTACTACTCTCACCTAAGCACGCTTAACTTCGGAGCTCTGATGGGATCTGGTGCTTTAGTGCTGGTATGATCGCATCCGACAACTTCTTCACGGCGTGATGCTTTAACCTCTGCCACCCTCCGGATCCTTCTCACGCCTAAGCCTCCGTTCTTTTTGCTCTTTTCTTTTAGTTCCTTTCACGCCCGTCCCGGTTTACAGTCACCACGCCGCGATATTTACTGAAATAGACGTGCATGACTCGCCGCAAATAAAAACATCACGCCATCCGAGCGTTTCACCGGATCGACAAATCTGCACAAATTGACCCCGTCACCGAAAATCGACTGTAATTTCATCATACGACCTCGGATCGAATTTCGGCGAGAACGGAAAAGTTCCGTATCAAAATTTTACCTTGGCTAGCCGACAGCCTTTGGCGGTTAGGCGGTTCTACGGTTTTGTCTAGATCCGTTTGCAAGAGGGACTTTTAGGCGATGCAATAAAAAAATTAAAAAGAGGGATGCAACACGAGGACTTCCAAGGAGGTCACCCATCCTAGTACTACTCTCGCCTAAGCACGCTTAACTTCGGAGTTCTGATGGGATCTTGTGCTGGTATGATCGCATCCGACAACTTCTTCACGACGTGATGCGTTAACCTCTGCCACCCTCCGGCTCCTTCTCACGCCTAAGCCTCCGTTCTTTTTGCTCTTTTCTTTTAGTTCCTTTCACGCCCGTCCCGGTTTACAGTCACCACGCCGCGATATTTACTGAAAAAGACGTGCATGACTCGCCGCAAATAAAAACATCACGCCATCCGAGCGTTTCACCGGATCGAGAAATCTGCACAAATTGACCGGTCACCGAAAATCGACTGTAATTTCATCATACGACCTCGGATCGAATTTCGGCGAGAACGGAAAAGTTCCGTATCGAAATTTTACCTTGGCTAGCCGACAGCCTTTGGCGGTTAGGCGGTTCTACGGTTTCGTCTAGATCCGTTTGCAAGAGGGACTTTTAGGCGATGCAATAAAAAAATTAAAAAGAGGGATGCAACACGAGGACTTCCCAGGAGGTCACCCATCCTAGTACTACTCTCACCTAAGCACGCTTAACTTCGGAGCTCTGATGGGATCTGGTGCTTTAGTGCTGGTATGATCGCATCCGACAACTTCTTCACGACGTGATGCTTTAACCTCTGCCACCCTCCGGATCCTTCTCACGCCTAAGCCTCCGTTCTTTTTGCTCTTTTCTTTTAGTTCCTTTCACGCCCGTCCCGGTTTACAGTCACCACGCCGCGATATTTACTGAAAAAGACGTGCATGACTTGCCGCAAATAAAAACATCACGCCATCCGAGCGTTTCACCGGATCGAGAAATCTGCACAAATTGACCGGTCACCGAAAATCGACTGTAATTTCATCATACGACCTCGGATCGAATTTCGGCGAGAACGGAAAAGTTCCGTATCGAAATTTTACCTTGGCTAGCCGACAGCCTTTGGCGGTTAGGCGGTTCTACGGTTTCGTCTAGATCCGTTTGCAAGAGGGACTTTTAGGCGATGCAATAAAAAAATTAAAAAGAGGGATGCAACACGAGGACTTCCCAGGAGGTCACCCATCCTAGTACTACTCTCACCTAAGCACGCTTAACTTCGGAGCTCTGATGGGATCTGGTGCTTTAGTGCTGGTATGATCGCATCCGACAACTTCTTCACGGCGTGATGCTTTAACCTCTGCCACCCTCCGGCTCCTTCTCACGCCTAAGCCTCCGTTCTTTTTGCTCTTTTCTTTTAGTTCCTTTCACGCCCGTCCCGGTTTACATTCACCACGCCGCGATATTTACTGAAATAGACGTGCATGACTAGCCGCAAATAAAAACATCACGCCATCCGAGCGTTTCACCGGATCGAGAAATCTGCACAAATTGACCGGTCACCGAAAATCGACTGTAATTTCATCATACGACCTCGGATCGAATTTCGGCGAGAACGGAAAAGTTCCGTATCAAAATTTTACCTTGGCTAGCCGACAGCCTTTGGCGGTTAGGCGGTTCTACGGTTTTGTCTAGATCCGTTTGCAAGAGGGACTTTTAGGCGATGCAATAAAAAAATTAAAAAGAGGGATGCAACACGAGGACTTCCAAGGAGGTCACCCATCCTAGTACTACTCTCGCCTAAGCACGCTTAACTTCGGAGTTCTGATGGGATCTTGTGCTTTAGTGCTGGTATGATCGCATCCGACAACTTCTTCACGACGTGATGCTTTAACCTCTGCCACCCTCCGGCTCCTTCTCACGCCTAAGCCTCCGTTCTTTTTGCTCTTTTCTTTTAGTTCCTTTCACGCCCGTCCCGGTTTACAGTCACCACGCCGCGATATTTACTGAAAAAGACGTGCATGACTCGCCGCAAATAAAAACATCACGCCATCCGAGCGTTTCACCGGATCGAGAAATCTGCACAAATTGACCGGTCACCGAAAATCGACTGTAATTTCATCATACGACCTCGGATCGAATTTCGGCGAGAACGGAAAAGTTCCGTATCGAAATTTTACCTTGGCTAGCCGACAGCCTTTGGCGGTTAGGCGGTTCTACGGTTTCATCTAGATCCGTTTGCAAGAGGGACTTTTAGGCGATGCAATAAAAAAATTAAAAAGAGGGATGCAACACGAGGACTTCCCAGGAGGTCACCCATCCTAGTACTACTCTCACCTAAGCACGCTTAACTTCGGAGCTCTGATGGGATCTGGTGCTTTAGTGCTGGTATGATCGCATCCGACAACTTCTTCACGGCGTGATGCTTTAACCTCTGCCACCCTCCGGATCCTTCTCACGCCTAAGCCTCCGTTCTTTTTGCTCTTTTCTTTTAGTTCCTTTCACGCCCGTCCCGGTTTACAGTCACCACGCCGCGATATTTACTGAAATAGACGTGCATGACTAGCCGCAAATAAAAACATCACGCCATCCGAGCGTTTCACCGGATCGAGAAATCTGCACAAATTGACCGGTCACCGAAAATCGACTGTAATTTCATCATACGACCTCGGATCGAATTTCGGCGAGAACGGAAAAGTTCCGTATCAAAATTTTACCTTGGCTAGCCGACAGCCTTTGGCGGTTAGGCGGTTCTACGGTTTTGTCTAGATCCGTTTGCAAGAGGGACTTTTAGGCGATGCAATAAAAAAATTAAAAAGAGGGATGCAACACGAGGACTTCCAAGGAGGTCACCCATCCTAGTACTACTCTCGCCTAAGCACGCTTAACTTCGGAGTTCTGATGGGATCTTGTGCTTTAGTGCTGGTATGATCGCATCCGACAACTTCTTCACGACGTGATGCTTTAACCTCTGCCACCCTCCGGCTCCTTCTCACGCCTAAGCCTCCGTTCTTTTTGCTCTTTTCTTTTAGTTCCTTTCACGCCCGTCCCGGTTTACAGTCACCACGCCGCGATATTTACTGAAAAAGACGTGCATGACTCGCCGCAAATAAAAACATCACGCCATCCGAGCGTTTCACCGGATCGAGAAATCTGCACAAATTGACCGGTCACCGAAAATCGACTGTAATTTCATCATACGACCTCGGATCGAATTTCGGCGAGAACGGAAAAGTTCCGTATCGAAATTTTACCTTGGCTAGCCGACAGCCTTTGGCGGTTAGGCGGTTCTACGGTTTCGTCTAGATCCGTCTGCAAGAGGGACTTTTAGTCGATGCAATAAAAAAATTAAAAAGAGGGATGCAACACGAGGACTTCCAAGGAGGTCACCCATCCTAGTACTACTCTCGCCCAAGCACGCTTAACTTCGGAGTTCTGATGGGATCCGGTGCTTTCGTGCTGGTATGATCGCATCCGACAACTTCTTCACGGCGTGATGCTTTAACCTCTGCCACCCTCCGACTCCTTCTCACGCCTAAGCCTCCGTTCTTTTTGCTCTTTTCTTTTAGTTCCTTTCACGCCCGTCCCGGTTTACAGTCACCACGCCGCGATATTTACTGAAAAAGACGTGCATGACTAGCCGCAAATAAAAACATCACGCCATCCGAGCGTTTCACCGGATCGAGAAATCTGCACAAATTGACCGGTCACCGAAAATCGACTGTAATTTCATCATACGACCTCGGATCGAATTTCGGCGAGAACGGAAAAGTTCCGTATCGAAATTTTACCTTGGCTAGCCGACAGCCTTTGGCGGTTAGGCGGTTCTACGGTTTCGTCTAGATCCGTTTGCAAGAGGGACTTTTAGGCGATGCAATAAAAAAATTAAAAAGAGGGATGCAACACGAGGACTTCCCAGGAGGTCACCCATCCTAGTACTACTCTCACCTAAGCACGCTTAACTTCGGAGCTCTGATGGGATCTGGTGCTTTAGTGCTGGTATGATCGCATCCGACAACTTCTTCACGACGTGATGCTTTAACCTCTGCCACCCTCCGGATCCTTCTCACGCCTAAGCCTCCGTTCTTTTTGCTCTTTTCTTTTAGTTCCTTTCACGCCCGTCCCGGTTTACAGTCACCACGCCGCGATATTTACTGAAATAGACGTGCATGACTCGCCGCAAATAAAAACATCACGCCATCCGAGCGTTTCACCGGATCGAGAAATCTGCACAAATTGACCCCGTCACCGAAAATCGACTGTAATTTCATCATACGACCTCGGATCGAATTTCGGCGAGAACGGAAAAGTTCCGTATCAAAATTTTACCTTGGCTAGCCGACAGCCTTTGGCGGTTAGGCGGTTCTACGGTTTTGTCTAGATCCGTTTGCAAGAGGGACTTTTAGGCGATGCAATAAAAAAATTTAAAAGAGGGATGCAACACGAGGACTTCCAAGGAGGTCACCCATCCTAGTACTACTCTCGCCTAAGCACGCTTAACTTCGGAGTTCTGATGGGATCTTGTGCTTTAGTGCTGGTATGATCGCATCCGACAACTTCTTCACGACGTGATGCGTTAACCTCTGCCACCCTCCGGCTCCTTCTCACGCCTAAGCCTCCGTTCTTTTTGCTCTTTTCTTTTAGTTCCTTTCACGCCCGTCCCGGTTTACAGTCACCACGCCGCGATATTTACTGAAATAGACGTGCATGACTCGCCGCAAATAAAAACATCACGCCATCCGAGCGTTTCACCGGATCGAGAAATCTGCACAAATTGACCGGTCACCGAAAATCGACTGTAATTTCATCATACGACCTCGGATCGAATTTCGGCGAGAACGGAAAAGTTCCGTATCGAAATTTTACCTTGGCTAGCCGACAGCCTTTGGCGGTTAGGCGGTTCTACGGTTTCATCTAGATCCGTTTGCAAGAGGGACTTTTAGGCGATGCAATAAAAAAATTAAAAAGAGGGATGCAACACGAGGACTTCCCAGGAGGTCACCCATCCTAGTACTACTCTCACCTAAGCACGCTTAACTTCGGAGCTCTGATGGGATATGGTGCTTTAGTGCTGGTATGATCGCATCCGACAACTTCTTCACGGCGTGATGCTTTAACCTCTGCCACCCTCCGGATCCTTCTCACGCCTAAGCCTCCGTTCTTTTTGCTCTTTTCTTTTAGTTCCTTTCACGCCCGTCCCGGTTTACAGTCACCACGCCGCGATATTTACTGAAATAGACGTGCATGACTCGCCGCAAATAAAAACATCACGCCATCCGAGCGTTTCACCGGATCGACAAATCTGCACAAATTGACCCCGTCACCGAAAATCGACTGTAATTTCATCATACGACCTCGGATCGAATTTCGGCGAGAACGGAAAAGTTCCGTATCAAAATTTTACCTTGGCTAGCCGACAGCCTTTGGCGGTTAGGCGGTTCTACGGTTTTGTCTAGATCCGTTTGCAAGAGGGACTTTTAGGCGATGCAATAAAAAAATTAAAAAGAGGGATGCAACACGAGGACTTCCAAGGAGGTCACCCATCCTAGTACTACTCTCGCCTAAGCACGCTTAACTTCGGAGTTCTGATGGGATCTTGTGCTTTAGTGCTGGTATGATCGCATCCGACAACTTCTTCACGACGTGATGCGTTAACCTCTGCCACCCTCCGGCTCCTTCTCACGCCTAAGCCTCCGTTCTTTTTGCTCTTTTCTTTTAGTTCCTTTCACGCCCGTCCCGGTTTACAGTCACCACGCCGCGATATTTACTGAAAAAGACGTGCATGACTCGCCGCAAATAAAAACATCACGCCATCCGAGCGTTTCACCGGATCGAGAAATCTGCACAAATTGACCGGTCACCGAAAATCGACTGTAATTTCATCATACGACCTCGGATCGAATTTCGGCGAGAACGGAAAAGTTCCGTATCGAAATTTTACCTTGGCTAGCCGACAGCCTTTGGCGGTTAGGCGGTTCTACGGTTTCATCTAGATCCGTTTGCAAGAGGGACTTTTAGGCGATGCAATAAAAAAATTAAAAAGAGGGATGCAACACGAGGACTTCCCAGGAGGTCACCCATCCTAGTACTACTCTCACCTAAGCACGCTTAACTTCGGAGCTCTGATGGGATCTGGTGCTTTAGTGCTGGTATGATCGCATCCGACAACTTCTTCACGGCGTGATGCTTTAACCTCTGCCACCCTCCGGATCCTTCTCACGCCTAAGCCTCCGTTCTTTTTGCTCTTTTCTTTTAGTTCCTTTCACGCCCGTCCCGGTTTACAGTCACCACGCCGCGATATTTACTGAAATAGACGTGCATGACTCGCCGCAAATAAAAACATCACGCCATCCGAGCGTTTCACCGGATCGAGAAATCTGCACAAATTGACCGGTCACCGAAAATCGACTGTAATTTCATCATACGACCTCGGATCGAATTTCGGCGAGAACGGAAAAGTTCCGTATCGAAATTTTACCTTGGCTAGCCGACAGCCTTTGGCGGTTAGGCGGTTCTACGGTTTCGTCTAGATCCGTTTGCAAGAGGGACTTTTAGGCGATGCAATAAAAAAATTAAAAAGAGGGATGCAACACGAGGACTTCCAAGGAGGTCACCCATCCTAGTACTACTCTCACCTAAGCACGCTTAACTTCGGAGTTCTGATGGGATCTTGTGCTGGTATGATCGCATCCGACAACTTCTTCACGACGTGATGCTTTAACCTCTGCCACCCTCCGGCTCCTTCTCACGCCTAAGCCTCCGTTCTTTTTGCTCTTTTCTTTTAGTTCCTTTCACGCCCGTCCCGGTTTACAGTCACCACGCCGCGATATTTACTGAAATAGACGTGCATGACTCGCCGCAAATAAAAACATCACGCCATCCGAGCGTTTCACCGGATCGACAAATCTGCACAAATTGACCCCGTCACCGAAAATCGACTGTAATTTCATCATACGACCTCGGATCGAATTTCGGCGAGAACGGAAAAGTTCCGTATCAAAATTTTACCTTGGCTAGCCGACAGCCTTTGGCGGTTAGGCGGTTCTACGGTTTTGTCTAGATCCGTTTGCAAGAGGGACTTTTAGGCGATGCAATAAAAAAATTAAAAAGAGGGATGCAACACGAGGACTTCCAAGGAGGTCACCCATCCTAGTACTACTCTCGCCTAAGCACGCTTAACTTCGGAGTTCTGATGGGATCTTGTGCTGGTATGATCGCATCCGACAACTTCTTCACGACGTGATGCTTTAACCTCTGCCACCCTCCGGCTCCTTCTCACGCCTAAGCCTCCGTTCTTTTTGCTCTTTTCTTTTAGTTCCTTTCACGCCCGTCCCGGTTTACAGTCACCACGCCGCGATATTTACTGAAAAAGACGTGCATGACTCGCCGCAAATAAAAACATCACGCCATCCGAGCGTTTCACCGGATCGAGAAATCTGCACAAATTGACCGGTCACCGAAAATCGACTGTAATTTCATCATACGACCTCGGATCGAATTTCGGCGAGAACGGAAAAGTTCCGTATCGAAATTTTACCTTGGCTAGCCGACAGCCTTTGGCGGTTAGGCGGTTCTACGGTTTCGTCTAGATCCGTTTGCAAGAGGGACTTTTAGGCGATGCAATAAAAAAATTAAAAAGAGGGATGCAACACGAGGACTTCCCAGGAGGTCACCCATCCTAGTACTACTCTCACCTAAGCACGCTTAACTTCGGAGCTCTGATGGGATCTTGTGCTTTAGTGCTGGTATGATCGCATCCGACAACTTCTTCACGACGTGATGCTTTAACCTCTGCCACCCTCCGGCTCCTTCTCACGCCTAAGCCTCCGTTCTTTTTGCTCTTTTCTTTTAGTTCCTTTCACGCCCGTCCCGGTTTACAGTCACCACGCCGCGATATTTACTGAAAAAGACGTGCATGACTCGCCGCAAATAAAAACATCACGCCATCCGAGCGTTTCACCGGATCGAGAAATCTGCACAAATTGACCGGTCACCGAAAATCGACTGTAATTTCATCATACGACCTCGGATCGAATTTCGGCGAGAACGGAAAAGTTCCGTATCGAAATTTTACCTTGGCTAGCCGACAGCCTTTGGCGGTTAGGCGGTTCTACGGTTTCGTCTAGATCCGTTTGCAAGAGGGACTTTTAGGCGATGCAATAAAAAAATTAAAAAGAGGGATGCAACACGAGGACTTCCAAGGAGGTCACCCATCCTAGTACTACTCTCGCCTAAGCACGCTTAACTTCGGAGCTCTGATGGGATCTGGTGCTTTAGTGCTGGTATGATCGCATCCGACAACTTCTTCACGGCGTGATGCTTTAACCTCTGCCACCCTCCGGATCCTTCTCACGCCTAAGCCTCCGTTCTTTTTGCTCTTTTCTTTTAGTTCCTTTCACGTCCGTCCCGGTTTACAGTCACCACGCCGCGATATTTACTGAAATAGACGTGCATGACTCGCCGCAAATAAAAACATCACGCCATCCGAGCGTTTCACCGGATCGACAAATCTGCACAAATTGACCCCGTCACCGAAAATCGACTGTAATTTCATCATACGACCTCGGATCGAATTTCGGCGAGAACGGAAAAGTTCCGTATCAAAATTTTACCTTGGCTAGCCGACAGCCTTTGGCGGTTAGGCGGTTCTACGGTTTTGTCTAGATCCGTTTGCAAGAGGGACTTTTAGGCGATGCAATAAAAAAATTAAAAAGAGGGATGCAACACGAGGACTTCCAAGGAGGTCACCCATCCTAGTACTACTCTCGCCTAAGCACGCTTAACTTCGGAGTTCTGATGGGATCTTGTGCTGGTATGATCGCATCCGACAACTTCTTCACGACGTGATGCTTTAACCTCTGCCACCCTCCGGCTCCTTCTCACGCCTAAGCCTCCGTTCTTTTTGCTCTTTTCTTTTAGTTCCTTTCACGCCCGTCCCGGTTTACAGTCACCACGCCGCGATATTTACTGAAAAAGACGTGCATGACTCGCCGCAAATAAAAACATCACGCCATCCGAGCGTTTCACCGGATCGAGAAATCTGCACAAATTGACCGGTCACCGAAAATCGACTGTAATTTCATCATACGACCTCGGATCGAATTTCGGCGAGAACGGAAAAGTTCCGTATCGAAATTTTACCTTGGCTAGCCGACAGCCTTTGGCGGTTAGGCGGTTCTACGGTTTCGTCTAGATCCGTTTGCAAGAGGGACTTTTAGGCGATGCAATAAAAAAATTAAAAAGAGGGATGCAACACGAGGACTTCCCAGGAGGTCACCCATCCTAGTACTACTCTCACCTAAGCACGCTTAACTTCGGAGCTCTGATGGGATCTGGTGCTTTAGTGCTGGTATGATCGCATCCGACAACTTCTTCACGACGTGATGCTTTAACCTCTGCCACCCTCCGGATCCTTCTCACGCCTAAGCCTCCGTTCTTTTTGCTCTTTTCTTTTAGTTCCTTTCACGCCCGTCCCGGTTTACAGTCACCACGCCGCGATATTTACTGAAAAAGACGTGCATGACTAGCCGCAAATAAAAACATCACGCCATCCGAGCGTTTCACCGGATCGAGAAATCTGCACAAATTGACCGGTCACCGAAAATCGACTGTAATTTCATCATACGACCTCGGATCGAATTTCGGCGAGAACGGAAAAGTTCCGTATCGAAATTTTACCTTGGCTAGCCGACAGCCTTTGGCGGTTAGGCGGTTCTACGGTTTCGTCTAGATCCGTTTGCAAGAGGGACTTTTAGGCGATGCAATAAAAAAATTAAAAAGAGGGATGCAACACGAGGACTTCCAAGGAGGTCACCCATCCTAGTACTACTCTCGCCTAAGCACGCTTAACTTCGGAGCTCTGATGGGATCTGGTGCTTTAGTGCTGGTATGATCGCATCCGACAACTTCTTCACGGCGTGATGCTTTAACCTCTGCCACCCTCCGGATCCTTCTCACGCCTAAGCCTCCGTTCTTTTTGCTCTTTTCTTTTAGTTCCTTTCACGTCCGTCCCGGTTTACAGTCACCACGCCGCGATATTTACTGAAATAGACGTGCATGACTCGCCGCAAATAAAAACATCACGCCATCCGAGCGTTTCACCGGATCGACAAATCTGCACAAATTGACCCCGTCACCGAAAATCGACTGTAATTTCATCATACGACCTCGGATCGAATTTCGGCGAGAACGGAAAAGTTCCGTATCAAAATTTTACCTTGGCTAGCCGACAGCCTTTGGCGGTTAGGCGGTTCTACGGTTTTGTCTAGATCCGTTTGCAAGAGGGACTTTTAGGCGATGCAATAAAAAAATTAAAAAGAGGGATGCAACACGAGGACTTCCAAGGAGGTCACCCATCCTAGTACTACTCTCGCCTAAGCACGCTTAACTTCGGAGTTCTGATGGGATCTTGTGCTGGTATGATCGCATCCGACAACTTCTTCACGACGTGATGCTTTAACCTCTGCCACCCTCCGGCTCCTTCTCACGCCTAAGCCTCCGTTCTTTTTGCTCTTTTCTTTTAGTTCCTTTCACGCCCGTCCCGGTTTACAGTCACCACGCCGCGATATTTACTGAAAAAGACGTGCATGACTCGCCGCAAATAAAAACATCACGCCATCCGAGCGTTTCACCGGATCGAGAAATCTGCACAAATTGACCGGTCACCGAAAATCGACTGTAATTTCATCATACGACCTCGGATCGAATTTCGGCGAGAACGGAAAAGTTCCGTATCGAAATTTTACCTTGGCTAGCCGACAGCCTTTGGCGGTTAGGCGGTTCTACGGTTTCGTCTAGATCCGTTTGCAAGAGGGACTTTTAGGCGATGCAATAAAAAAATTAAAAAGAGGGATGCAACACGAGGACTTCCCAGGAGGTCACCCATCCTAGTACTACTCTCACCTAAGCACGCTTAACTTCGGAGCTCTGATGGGATCTGGTGCTTTAGTGCTGGTATGATCGCATCCGACAACTTCTTCACGACGTGATGCTTTAACCTCTGCCACCCTCCGGATCCTTCTCACGCCTAAGCCTCCGTTCTTTTTGCTCTTTTCTTTTAGTTCCTTTCACGCCCGTCCCGGTTTACAGTCACCACGCCGCGATATTTACTGAAAAAGACGTGCATGACTCGCCGCAAATAAAAACATCACGCCATCCGAGCGTTTCACCGGATCGAGAAATCTGCACAAATTGACCGGTCACCGAAAATCGACTGTAATTTCATCATACGACCTCGGATCGAATTTCGGCGAGAACGGAAAAGTTCCGTATCGAAATTTTACCTTGGCTAGCCGACAGCCTTTGGCGGTTAGGCGGTTCTACGGTTTCGTCTAGATCCGTTTGCAAGAGGGACTTTTAGGCGATGCAATAAAAAAATTAAAAAGAGGGATGCAACACGAGGACTTCCCAGGAGGTCACCCATCCTAGTACTACTCTCACCTAAGCACGCTTAACTTCGGAGTTCTGATGGGATCTTGTGCTGGTATGATCGCATCCGACAACTTCTTCACGACGTGATGCTTTAACCTCTGCCACCCTCCGGCTCCTTCTCACGCCTAAGCCTCCGTTCTTTTTGCTCTTTTCTTTTAGTTCCTTTCACGCCCGTCCCGGTTTACAGTCACCACGCCGCGATATTTACTGAAAAAGACGTGCATGACTCGCCGCAAATAAAAACATCACGCCATCCGAGCGTTTCACCGGATCGAGAAATCTGCACAAATTGACCGGTCACCGAAAATCGACTGTAATTTCATCATACGACCTCGGATCGAATTTCGGCGAGAACGGAAAAGTTCCGTATCGAAATTTTACCTTGGCTAGCCGACAGCCTTTGGCGGTTAGGCGGTTCTACGGTTTTGTCTAGATCCGTTTGCAAGAGGGACTTTTAGGCGATGCAATAAAAAAATTAAAAAGAGGGATGCAACACGAGGACTTCCAAGGAGGTCACCCATCCTAGTACTACTCTCGCCTAAGCACGCTTAACTTCGGAGTTCTGATGGGATCTTGTGCTGGTATGATCGCATCCGACAACTTCTTCACGACGTGATGCTTTAACCTCTGCCACCCTCCGGCTCCTTCTCACGCCTAAGCCTCCGTTCTTTTTGCTCTTTTCTTTTAGTTCCTTTCACGCCCGTCCCGGTTTACAGTCACCACGCCGCGATATTTACTGAAAAAGACGTGCATGACTCGCCGCAAATAAAAACATCACGCCATCCGAGCGTTTCACCGGATCGAGAAATCTGCACAAATTGACCGGTCACCGAAAATCGACTGTAATTTCATCATACGACCTCGGATCGAATTTCGGCGAGAACGGAAAAGTTCCGTATCGAAATTTTACCTTGGCTAGCCGACAGCCTTTGGCGGTTAGGCGGTTCTACGGTTTCGTCTAGATCCGTTTGCAAGAGGGACTTTTAGGCGATGCAATAAAAAAATTAAAAAGAGGGATGCAACACGAGGACTTCCCAGGAGGTCACCCATCCTAGTACTACTCTCACCTAAGCACGCTTAACTTCGGAGCTCTGATGGGATCTGGTGCTTTAGTGCTGGTATGATCGCATCCGACAACTTCTTCACGACGTGATGCTTTAACCTCTGCCACCCTCCGGATCCTTCTCACGCCTAAGCCTCCGTTCTTTTTGCTCTTTTCTTTTAGTTCCTTTCACGCCCGTCCCGGTTTACAGTCACCACGCCGCGATATTTACTGAAAAAGACGTGCATGACTCGCCGCAAATAAAAACATCACGCCATCCGAGCGTTTCACCGGATCGAGAAATCTGCACAAATTGACCGGTCACCGAAAATCGACTGTAATTTCATCATACGACCTCGGATCGAATTTCGGCGAGAACGGAAAAGTTCCGTATCGAAATTTTACCTTGGCTAGCCGACAGCCTTTGGCGGTTAGGCGGTTCTACGGTTTCGTCTAGATCCGTTTGCAAGAGGGACTTTTAGGCGATGCAATAAAAAAATTAAAAAGAGGGATGCAACACGAGGACTTCCCAGGAGGTCACCCATCCTAGTACTACTCTCACCTAAGCACGCTTAACTTCGGAGTTCTGATGGGATCTTGTGCTGGTATGATCGCATCCGACAACTTCTTCACGACGTGATGCTTTAACCTCTGCCACCCTCCGGCTCCTTCTCACGCCTAAGCCTCCGTTCTTTTTGCTCTTTTCTTTTAGTTCCTTTCACGCCCGTCCCGGTTTACAGTCACCACGCCGCGATATTTACTGAAAAAGACGTGCATGACTCGCCGCAAATAAAAACATCACGCCATCCGAGCGTTTCACCGGATCGAGAAATCTGCACAAATTGACCGGTCACCGAAAATCGACTGTAATTTCATCATACGACCTCGGATCGAATTTCGGCGAGAACGGAAAAGTTCCGTATCGAAATTTTACCTTGGCTAGCCGACAGCCTTTGGCGGTTAGGCGGTTCTACGGTTTCGTCTAGATCCGTTTGCAAGAGGGACTTTTAGGCGATGCAATAAAAAAATTAAAAAGAGGGATGCAACACGAGGACTTCCCAGGAGGTCACCCATCCTAGTACTACTCTCACCTAAGCACGCTTAACTTCGGAGCTCTGATGGGATCTGGTGCTTTAGTGCTGGTATGATCGCATCCGACAACTTCTTCACGACGTGATGCTTTAACCTCTGCCACCCTCCGGCTCCTTCTCACGCCTAAGCCTCCGTTCTTTTTGCTCTTTTCTTTTAGTTCCTTTCACGCCCGTCCCGGTTTACAGTCACCACGCCGCGATATTTACTGAAAAAGACGTGCATGACTCGCCGCAAATAAAAACATCACGCCATCCGAGCGTTTCACCGGATCGAGAAATCTGCACAAATTGACCGGTCACCGAAAATCGACTGTAATTTCATCATACGACCTCGGATCGAATTTCGGCGAGAACGGAAAAGTTCCGTATCGAAATTTTACCTTGGCTAGCCGACAGCCTTTGGCGGTTAGGCGGTTCTACGGTTTCGTCTAGATCCGTTTGCAAGAGGGACTTTTAGGCGATGCAATAAAAAAATTAAAAAGAGGGATGCAACACGAGGACTTCCCAGGAGGTCACCCATCCTAGTACTACTCTCACCTAAGCACGCTTAACTTCGGAGTTCTGATGGGATCTTGTGCTGGTATGATCGCATCCGACAACTTCTTCACGACGTGATGCTTTAACCTCTGCCACCCTCCGGCTCCTTCTCACGCCTAAGCCTCCGTTCTTTTTGCTCTTTTCTTTTAGTTCCTTTCACGCCCGTCCCGGTTTACAGTCACCACGCCGCGATATTTACTGAAAAAGACGTGCATGACTCGCCGCAAATAAAAACATCACGCCATCCGAGCGTTTCACCGGATCGAGAAATCTGCACAAATTGACCGGTCACCGAAAATCGACTGTAATTTCATCATACGACCTCGGATCGAATTTCGGCGAGAACGGAAAAGTTCCGTATCGAAATTTTACCTTGGCTAGCCGACAGCCTTTGGCGGTTAGGCGGTTCTACGGTTTCGTCTAGATCCGTTTGCAAGAGGGACTTTTAGGCGATGCAATAAAAAAATTAAAAAGAGGGATGCAACACGAGGACTTCCCAGGAGGTCACCCATCCTAGTACTACTCTCACCTAAGCACGCTTAACTTCGGAGCTCTGATGGGATCTGGTGCTTTAGTGCTGGTATGATCGCATCCGACAACTTCTTCACGACGTGATGCTTTAACCTCTGCCACCCTCCGGATCCTTCTCACGCCTAAGCCTCCGTTCTTTTTGCTCTTTTCTTTTAGTTCCTTTCACGCCCGTCCCGGTTTACAGTCACCACGCCGCGATATTTACTGAAAAAGACGTGCATGACTCGCCGCAAATAAAAACATCACGCCATCCGAGCGTTTCACCGGATCGAGAAATCTGCACAAATTGACCGGTCACCGAAAATCGACTGTAATTTCATCATACGACCTCGGATCGAATTTCGGCGAGAACGGAAAAGTTCCGTATCGAAATTTTACCTTGGCTAGCCGACAGCCTTTGGCGGTTAGGCGGTTCTACGGTTTCGTCTAGATCCGTTTGCAAGAGGGACTTTTAGGCGATGCAATAAAAAAATTAAAAAGAGGGATGCAACACGAGGACTTCCCAGGAGGTCACCCATCCTAGTACTACTCTCACCTAAGCACGCTTAACTTCGGAGTTCTGATGGGATCTTGTGCTGGTATGATCGCATCCGACAACTTCTTCACGACGTGATGCTTTAACCTCTGCCACCCTCCGGCTCCTTCTCACGCCTAAGCCTCCGTTCTTTTTGCTCTTTTCTTTTAGTTCCTTTCACGCCCGTCCCGGTTTACAGTCACCACGCCGCGATATTTACTGAAAAAGACGTGCATGACTCGCCGCAAATAAAAACATCACGCCATCCGAGCGTTTCACCGGATCGAGAAATCTGCACAAATTGACCGGTCACCGAAAATCGACTGTAATTTCATCATACGACCTCGGATCGAATTTCGGCGAGAACGGAAAAGTTCCGTATCGAAATTTTACCTTGGCTAGCCGACAGCCTTTGGCGGTTAGGCGGTTCTACGGTTTCGTCTAGATCCGTTTGCAAGAGGGACTTTTAGGCGATGCAATAAAAAAATTAAAAAGAGGGATGCAACACGAGGACTTCCCAGGAGGTCACCCATCCTAGTACTACTCTCACCTAAGCACGCTTAACTTCGGAGCTCTGATGGGATCTGGTGCTTTAGTGCTGGTATGATCGCATCCGACAACTTCTTCACGACGTGATGCTTTAACCTCTGCCACCCTCCGGCTCCTTCTCACGCCTAAGCCTCCGTTCTTTT
The DNA here is from genome assembly GCA_026929855.1 of Poa annua. NCBI lineage: Eukaryota > Viridiplantae > Streptophyta > Magnoliopsida > Poales > Poaceae > Poa > Poa annua. Next base: position 24,473,601 of record CM049428.1, on the reverse strand, counting down.
TGCTCTTTTCTTTTAGTTCCTTTCACGCCCGTCCCGGTTTACAGTCACCACGCCGCGATATTTACTGAAAAAGACGTGCATGACTCGCCGCAAATAAAAACATCACGCCATCCGAGCGTTTCACCGGATCGAGAAATCTGCACAAATTGACCGGTCACCGAAAATCGACTGTAATTTCATCATACGACCTCGGATCGAATTTCGGCGAGAACGGAAAAGTTCCGTATCGAAATTTTACCTTGGCTAGCCGACAGCCTTTGGCGGTTAGGCGGTTCTACGGTTTCGTCTAGATCCGTTTGCAAGAGGGACTTTTAGGCGATGCAATAAAAAAATTAAAAAGAGGGATGCAACACGAGGACTTCCCAGGAGGTCACCCATCCTAGTACTACTCTCACCTAAGCACGCTTAACTTCGGAGCTCTGATGGGATCTGGTGCTTTAGTGCTGGTATGATCGCATCCGACAACTTCTTCACGGCGTGATGCTTTAACCTCTGCCACCCTCCGGATCCTTCTCACGCCTAAGCCTCCGTTCTTTTTGCTCTTTTCTTTTAGTTCCTTTCACGCCCGTCCCGGTTTACAGTCACCACGCCGCGATATTTACTGAAATAGACGTGCATGACTCGCCGCAAATAAAAACATCACGCCATCCGAGCGTTTCACCGGATCGACAAATCTGCACAAATTGACCCCGTCACCGAAAATCGACTGTAATTTCATCATACGACCTCGGATCGAATTTCGGCGAGAACGGAAAAGTTCCGTATCAAAATTTTACCTTGGCTAGCCGACAGCCTTTGGCGGTTAGGCGGTTCTACGGTTTCGTCTAGATCCGTTTGCAAGAGGGACTTTTAGGCGATGCAATAAAAAAATTAAAAAGAGGGATGCAACACGAGGACTTCCAAGGAGGTCACCCATCCTAGTACTACTCTCGCCTAAGCACGCTTAACTTCGGAGTTCTGATGGGATCTTGTGCTGGTATGATCGCATCCGACAACTTCTTCACGACGTGATGCTTTAACCTCTGCCACCCTCCGGCTCCTTCTCACGCCTAAGCCTCCGTTCTTTTTGCTCTTTTCTTTTAGTTCCTTTCACGCCCGTCCCGGTTTACAGTCACCACGCCGCGATATTTACTGAAAAAGACGTGCATGACTCGCCGCAAATAAAAACATCACGCCATCCGAGCGTTTCACCGGATCGAGAAATCTGCACAAATTGACCGGTCACCGAAAATCGACTGTAATTTCATCATACGACCTCGGATCGAATTTCGGCGAGAACGGAAAAGTTCCGTATCAAAATTTTACCTTGGCTAGCCGACAGCCTTTGGCGGTTAGGCGGTTCTACGGTTTCGTCTAGATCCGTTTGCAAGAGGGACTTTTAGGCGATGCAATAAAAAAATTAAAAAGAGGGATGCAACACGAGGACTTCCCAGGAGGTCACCCATCCTAGTACTACTCTCACCTAAGCACGCTTAACTTCGGAGCTCTGATGGGATCTGGTGCTTTAGTGCTGGTATGATCGCATCCGACAACTTCTTCACGGCGTGATGCTTTAACCTCTGCCACCCTCCGGATCCTTCTCACGCCTAAGCCTCCGTTCTTTTTGCTCTTTTCTTTTAGTTCCTTTCACGTCCGTCCCGGTTTACAGTCACCACGCCGCGATATTTACTGAAATAGACGTGCATGACTCGCCGCAAATAAAAACATCACGCCATCCGAGCTTTTCACCGGATCGACAAATCTGCACAAATTGACCCCGTCACCGAAAATCGACTGTAATTTCATCATACGACCTCGGATCGAATTTCGGCGAGAACGGAAAAGTTCCGTATCAAAATTTTACCTTGGCTAGCCGACAGCCTTTGGCGGTTAGGCGGTTCTACGGTTTTGTCTAGATCCGTTTGCAAGAGGGACTTTTAGGCGATGCAATAAAAAAATTAAAAAGAGGGATGCAACACGAGGACTTCCAAGGAGGTCACCCATCCTAGTACTACTCTCGCCTAAGCACGCTTAACTTCGGAGTTCTGATGGGATCTTGTGCTTTAGTGCTGGTATGATCGCATCCGACAACTTCTTCACGACGTGATGCTTTAACCTCTGCCACCCTCCGGCTCCTTCTCACGCCTAAGCCTCCGTTCTTTTTGCTCTTTTCTTTTAGTTCCTTTCACGCCCGTCCCGGTTTACAGTCACCACGCCGCGATATTTACTGAAAAAGACGTGCATGACTCGCCGCAAATAAAAACATCACGCCATCCGAGCGTTTCACCGGATCGAGAAATCTGCACAAATTGACCGGTCACCGAAAATCGACTGTAATTTCATCATACGACCTCGGATCGAATTTCGGCGAGAACGGAAAAGTTCCGTATCGAAATATTACCTTGGCTAGCCGACAGCATTTGGCGGTTAGGCGGTTCTACGGTTTCGTCTAGATCCTTTTGCAAGAGGGACTTTTAGGCGATGCAATAAAAAAATTAAAAAGAGGGATGCAACACGAGGACTTCCCAGGAGGTCACCCATCCTAGTACTACTCTCACCTAAGCACGCTTAACTTCGGAGCTCTGATGGGATCTGGTGCTTTAGTGCTGGTATGATCGCATCCGACAACTTCTTCACGACGTGATGCTTTAACCTCTGCCACCCTCCGGATCCTTCTCACGCCTAAGCCTCCGTTCTTTTTGCTCTTTTCTTTTAGTTCCTTTCACGCCCGTCCCGGTTTACAGTCACCACGCCGCGATATTTACTGAAATAGACGTGCATGACTCGCCGCAAATAAAAACATCACGCCATCCGAGCATTTCACCGGATCGACAAATCTGCACAAATTGACCCCGTCACCGAAAATCGACTGTAATTTCATCATACGACCTCGGATCGAATTTCGGCGAGAACGGAAAAGTTCCGTATCAAAATTTTACCTTGGCTAGCCGACAGCCTTTGGCGGTTAGGCGGTTCTACGGTTTTGTCTAGATCCGTTTGCAAGAGGGACTTTTAGGCGATGCAATAAAAAAATTAAAAAGAGGGATGCAACACGAGGACTTCCAAGGAGGTCACCCATCCTAGTACTACTCTCGCCTAAGCACGCTTAACTTCGGAGTTCTGATGGGATCTTGTGCTGGTATGATCGCATCCGACAACTTCTTCACGACGTGATGCTTTAACCTCTGCCACCCTCCGGCTCCTTCTCACGCCTAAGCCTCCGTTCTTTTTGCTCTTTTCTTTTAGTTCCTTTCACGCCCGTCCCGGTTTACAGTCACCACGCCGCGATATTTACTGAAAAAGACGTGCATGACTCGCCGCAAATAAAAACATCACGCCATCCGAGCGTTTCACCGGATCGAGAAATCTGCACAAATTGACCGGTCACCGAAAATCGACTGTAATTTCATCATACGACCTCGGATCGAATTTCGGCGAGAACGGAAAAGTTCCGTATCGAAATTTTACCTTGGCTAGCCGACAGCCTTTGGCGGTTAGGCGGTTCTACGGTTTCGTCTAGATCCGTTTGCAAGAGGGACTTTTAGGCGATGCAATAAAAAAATTAAAAAGAGGGATGCAACACGAGGACTTCCCAGGAGGTCACCCATCCTAGTACTACTCTCACCTAAGCACGCTTAACTTCGGAGCTCTGATGGGATCTGGTGCTTTAGTGCTGGTATGATCGCATCCGACAACTTCTTCACGACGTGATGCTTTAACCTCTGCCACCCTCCGGATCCTTCTCACGCCTAAGCCTCCGTTCTTTTTGCTCTTTTCTTTTAGTTCCTTTCACGCCCGTCCCGGTTTACAGTCACCACGCCGCGATATTTACTGAAATAGACGTGCATGACTCGCCGCAAATAAAAACATCACGCCATCCGAGCGTTTCACCGGATCGACAAATCTGCACAAATTGACCCCGTCACCGAAAATCGACTGTAATTTCATCATACGACCTCGGATCGAATTTCGGCGAGAACGGAAAAGTTCCGTATCAAAATTTTACCTTGGCTAGCCGACAGCCTTTGGCGGTTAGGCGGTTCTACGGTTTTGTCTAGATCCGTTTGCAAGAGGGACTTTTAGGCGATGCAATAAAAAAATTAAAAAGAGGGATGCAACACGAGGACTTCCAAGGAGGTCACCCATCCTAGTACTACTCTCGCCTAAGCACGCTTAACTTCGGAGTTCTGATGGGATCTTGTGCTGGTATGATCGCATCCGACAACTTCTTCACGACGTGATGCTTTAACCTCTGCCACCCTCCGGCTCCTTCTCACGCCTAAGCCTCCGTTCTTTTTGCTCTTTTCTTTTAGTTCCTTTCACGCCCGTCCCGGTTTACAGTCACCACGCCGCGATATTTACTGAAAAAGACGTGCATGACTCGCCGCAAATAAAAACATCACGCCATCCGAGCGTTTCACCGGATCGAGAAATCTGCACAAATTGACCGGTCACCGAAAATCGACTGTAATTTCATCATACGACCTCGGATCGAATTTCGGCGAGAACGGAAAAGTTCCGTATCAAAATTTTACCTTGGCTAGCCGACAGCCTTTGGCGGTTAGGCGGTTCTACGGTTTCGTCTAGATCCGTTTGCAAGAGGGACTTTTAGGCGATGCAATAAAAAAATTAAAAAGAGGGATGCAACACGAGGACTTCCCAGGAGGTCACCCATCCTAGTACTACTCTCACCTAAGCACGCTTAACTTCGGAGCTCTGATGGGATCTGGTGCTTTAGTGCTGGTATGATCGCATCCGACAACTTCTTCATGGCGTGATGCTTTAACCTCTGCCACCCTCCGGATCCTTCTCACGCCTAAGCCTCCGTTCTTTTTGCTCTTTTCTTTTAGTTCCTTTCACGTCCGTCCCGGTTTACAGTCACCACGCCGCGATATTTACTGAAATAGACGTGCATGACTCGCCGCAAATAAAAACATCACGCCATCCGAGCGTTTCACCGGATCGACAAATCTGCACAAATTGACCCCGTCACCGAAAATCGACTGTAATTTCATCATACGACCTCGGATCGAATTTCGGCGAGAACGGAAAAGTTCCGTATCAAAATTTTACCTTGGCTAGCCGACAGCCTTTGGCGGTTAGGCGGTTCTACGGTTTTGTCTAGATCCGTTTGCAAGAGGGACTTTTAGGCGATGCAATAAAAAAATTAAAAAGAGGGATGCAACACGAGGACTTCCAAGGAGGTCACCCATCCTAGTACTACTCTCGCCTAAGCACGCTTAACTTCGGAGTTCTGATGGGATCTTGTGCTTTAGTGCTGGTATGATCGCATCCGACAACTTCTTCACGACGTGATGCTTTAACCTCTGCCACCCTCCGGCTCCTTCTCACGCCTAAGCCTCCGTTCTTTTTGCTCTTTTCTTTTAGTTCCTTTCACGCCCGTCCCGGTTTACAGTCACCACGCCGCGATATTTACTGAAAAAGACGTGCATGACTCGCCGCAAATAAAAACATCACGCCATCCGAGCATTTCACCGGATCGAGAAATCTGCACAAATTGACCGGTCACCGAAAATCGACTGTAATTTCATCATACGACCTCGGATCGAATTTCGGCGAGAACGGAAAAGTTCCGTATCGAAATATTACCTTGGCTAGCCGACAGCATTTGGCGGTTAGGCGGTTCTACGGTTTCGTCTAGATCCTTTTGCAAGAGGGACTTTTAGGCGATGCAATAAAAAAATTAAAAAGAGGGATGCAACACGAGGACTTCCCAGGAGGTCACCCATCCTAGTACTACTCTCACCTAAGCACGCTTAACTTCGGAGCTCTGATGGGATCTGGTGCTTTAGTGCTGGTATGATCGCATCCGACAACTTCTTCACGACGTGATGCTTTAACCTCTGCCACCCTCCGGATCCTTCTCACGCCTAAGCCTCCGTTCTTTTTGCTCTTTTCTTTTAGTTCCTTTCACGCCCGTCCCGGTTTACAGTCACCACGCCGCGATATTTACTGAAATAGACGTGCATGACTCGCCGCAAATAAAAACATCACGCCATCCGAGCATTTCACCGGATCGACAAATCTGCACAAATTGACCCCGTCACCGAAAATCGACTGTAATTTCATCATACGACCTCGGATCGAATTTCGGCGAGAACGGAAAAGTTCCGTATCAAAATTTTACCTTGGCTAGCCGACAGCCTTTGGCGGTTAGGCGGTTCTACGGTTTTGTCTAGATCCGTTTGCAAGAGGGACTTTTAGGCGATGCAATAAAAAAATTAAAAAGAGGGATGCAACACGAGGACTTCCAAGGAGGTCACCCATCCTAGTACTACTCTCGCCTAAGCACGCTTAACTTCGGAGTTCTGATGGGATCTTGTGCTGGTATGATCGCATCCGACAACTTCTTCACGACGTGATGCTTTAACCTCTGCCACCCTCCGGCTCCTTCTCACGCCTAAGCCTCCGTTCTTTTTGCTCTTTTCTTTTAGTTCCTTTCACGCCCGTCCCGGTTTACAGTCACCACGCCGCGATATTTACTGAAAAAGACGTGCATGACTCGCCGCAAATAAAAACATCACGCCATCCGAGCGTTTCACCGGATCGAGAAATCTGCACAAATTGACCGGTCACCGAAAATCGACTGTAATTTCATCATACGACCTCGGATCGAATTTCGGCGAGAACGGAAAAGTTCCGTATCGAAATTTTACCTTGGCTAGCCGACAGCCTTTGGCGGTTAGGCGGTTCTACGGTTTCGTCTAGATCCGTTTGCAAGAGGGACTTTTAGGCGATGCAATAAAAAAATTAAAAAGAGGGATGCAACACGAGGACTTCCCAGGAGGTCACCCATCCTAGTACTACTCTCACCTAAGCACGCTTAACTTCGGAGCTCTGATGGGATCTGGTGCTTTAGTGCTGGTATGATCGCATCCGACAACTTCTTCACGGCGTGATGCTTTAACCTCTGCCACCCTCCGGATCCTTCTCACGCCTAAGCCTCCGTTCTTTTTGCTCTTTTCTTTTAGTTCCTTTCACGTCCGTCCCGGTTTACAGTCACCACGCCGCGATATTTACTGAAATAGACGTGCATGACTCGCCGCAAATAAAAACATCACGCCATCCGAGCGTTTCACCGGATCGACAAATCTGCACAAATTGACCCCGTCACCGAAAATCGACTGTAATTTCATCATACGACCTCGGATCGAATTTCGGCGAGAACGGAAAAGTTCCGTATCAAAATTTTACCTTGGCTAGCCGACAGCCTTTGGCGGTTAGGCGGTTCTACGGTTTTGTCTAGATCCGTTTGCAAGAGGGACTTTTAGGCGATGCAATAAAAAAATTAAAAAGAGGGATGCAACACGAGGACTTCCAAGGAGGTCACCCATCCTAGTACTACTCTCGCCTAAGCACGCTTAACTTCGGAGTTCTGATGGGATCTTGTGCTTTAGTGCTGGTATGATCGCATCCGACAACTTCTTCACGACGTGATGCTTTAACCTCTGCCACCCTCCGGCTCCTTCTCACGCCTAAGCCTCCGTTCTTTTTGCTCTTTTCTTTTAGTTCCTTTCACGCCCGTCCCGGTTTACAGTCACCACGCCGCGATATTTACTGAAAAAGACGTGCATGACTCGCCGCAAATAAAAACATCACGCCATCCGAGCGTTTCACCGGATCGAGAAATCTGCACAAATTGACCGGTCAGCGAAAATCGACTGTAATTTCATCATACGACCTCGGATCGAATTTCGGCGAGAACGGAAAAGTTCCGTATCGAAATATTACCTTGGCTAGCCGACAGCATTTGGCGGTTAGGCGGTTCTACGGTTTCGTCTAGATCCTTTTGCAAGAGGGACTTTTAGGCGATGCAATAAAAAAATTAAAAAGAGGGATGCAACACGAGGACTTCCCAGGAGGTCACCCATCCTAGTACTACTCTCACCTAAGCACGCTTAACTTCGGAGCTCTGATGGGATCTGGTGCTTTAGTGCTGGTATGATCGCATCCGACAACTTCTTCACGGCGTGATGCTTTAACCTCTGCCACCCTCCGGATCCTTCTCACGCCTAAGCCTCCGTTCTGTTTGCTCTTTTCTTTTAGTTCCTTTCACGCCCGTCCCGGTTTACAGTCACCACGCCGCGATATTTACTGAAATAGACGTGCATGACTCGCCGCAAATAAAAACATCACGCCATCCGAGCGTTTCACCGGATCGACAAATCTGCACAAATTGACCCCGTCACCGAAAATCGACTGTAATTTCATCATACGACCTCGGATCGAATTTCGGCGAGAACGGAAAAGTTCCGTATCAAAATTTTACCTTGGCTAGCCGACAGCCTTTGGCGGTTAGGCGGTTCTACGGTTTTGTCTAGATCCGTTTGCAAGAGGGACTTTTAGGCGATGCAATAAAAAAATTAAAAAGAGGGATGCAACACGAGGACTTCCAAGGAGGTCACCCATCCTAGTACTACTCTCGCCTAAGCACGCTTAACTTCGGAGTTCTGATGGGATCTTGTGCTGGTATGATCGCATCCGACAACTTCTTCACGACGTGATGCTTTAACCTCTGCCACCCTCCGGCTCCTTCTCACGCCTAAGCCTCCGTTCTTTTTGCTCTTTTCTTTTAGTTCCTTTCACGCCCGTCCCGGTTTACAGTCACCACGCCGCGATATTTACTGAAAAAGACGTGCATGACTCGCCGCAAATAAAAACATCACGCCATCCGAGCGTTTCACCGGATCGAGAAATCTGCACAAATTGACCGGTCACCGAAAATCGACTGTAATTTCATCATACGACCTCGGATCGAATTTCGGCGAGAACGGAAAAGTTCCGTATCGAAATTTTACCTTGGCTAGCCGACAGCCTTTGGCGGTTAGGCGGTTCTACGGTTTCGTCTAGATCCGTTTGCAAGAGGGACTTTTAGGCGATGCAATAAAAAAATTAAAAAGAGGGATGCAACACGAGGACTTCCCAGGAGGTCACCCATCCTAGTACTACTCTCACCTAAGCACGCTTAACTTCGGAGCTCTGATGGGATCTGGTGCTTTAGTGCTGGTATGATCGCATCCGACAACTTCTTCACGGCGTGATGCTTTAACCTCTGCCACCCTCCGGATCCTTCTCACGCCTAAGCCTCCGTTCTTTTTGCTCTTTTCTTTTAGTTCCTTTCACGTCCGTCCCGGTTTACAGTCACCACGCCGCGATATTTACTGAAATAGACGTGCATGACTCGCCGCAAATAAAAACATCACGCCATCCGAGCGTTTCACCGGATCGACAAATCTGCACAAATTGACCCCGTCACCGAAAATCGACTGTAATTTCATCATACGACCTCGGATCGAATTTCGGCGAGAACGGAAAAGTTCCGTATCAAAATTTTACCTTGGCTAGCCGACAGCCTTTGGCGGTTAGGCGGTTCTACGGTTTTGTCTAGATCCGTTTGCAAGAGGGACTTTTAGGCGATGCAATAAAAAAATTAAAAAGAGGGATGCAACACGAGGACTTCCAAGGAGGTCACCCATCCTAGTACTACTCTCGCCTAAGCACGCTTAACTTCGGAGTTCTGATGGGATCTTGTGCTTTAGTGCTGGTATGATCGCATCCGACAACTTCTTCACGACGTGATGCTTTAACCTCTGCCACCCTCCGGCTCCTTCTCACGCCTAAGCCTCCGTTCTTTTTGCTCTTTTCTTTTAGTTCCTTTCACGCCCGTCCCGGTTTACAGTCACCACGCCGCGATATTTACTGAAAAAGACGTGCATGACTCGCCGCAAATAAAAACATCACGCCATCCGAGCGTTTCACCGGATCGAGAAATCTGCACAAATTGACCGGTCACCGAAAATCGACTGTAATTTCATCATACGACCTCGGATCGAATTTCGGCGAGAACGGAAAAGTTCCGTATCGAAATATTACCTTGGCTAGCCGACAGCATTTGGCGGTTAGGCGGTTCTACGGTTTCGTCTAGATCCTTTTGCAAGAGGGACTTTTAGGCGATGCAATAAAAAAATTAAAAAGAGGGATGCAACACGAGGACTTCCCAGGAGGTCACCCATCCTAGTACTACTCTTACCTAAGCACGCTTAACTTCGGAGCTCTGATGGGATCTGGTGCTTTAGTGCTGGTATGATCGCATCCGACAACTTCTTCACGGCGTGATGCTTTAACCTCTGCCACCCTCCGGATCCTTCTCACGCCTAAGCCTCCGTTCTGTTTGCTCTTTTCTTTTAGTTCCTTTCACGCCCGTCCCGGTTTACAGTCACCACGCCGCGATATTTACTGAAATAGACGTGCATGACTCGCCGCAAATAAAAACATCACGCCATCCGAGCGTTTCACCGGATCGACAAATCTGCACAAATTGACCCCGTCACCGAAAATCGACTGTAATTTCATCATACGACCTCGGATCGAATTTTGGCGAGAACGGAAAAGTTCCGTATCAAAATTTTACCTTGGCTAGCCGACAGCCTTTGGCGGTTAGGCGGTTCTACGGTTTTGTCTAGATCCGTTTGCAAGAGGGACTTTTAGGCGATGCAATAAAAAAATTAAAAAGAGGGATGCAACACGAGGACTTCCAAGGAGGTCACCCATCCTAGTACTACTCTCGCCTAAGCACGCTTAACTTCGGAGTTCTGATGGGATCTTGTGCTGGTATGATCGCATCCGACAACTTCTTCACGACGTGATGCTTTAACCTCTGCCACCCTCCGGCTCCTTCTCACGCCTAAGCCTCCGTTCTTTTTGCTCTTTTCTTTTAGTTCCTTTCACGCCCGTCCCGGTTTACAGTCACCACGCCGCGATATTTACTGAAAAAGACGTGCATGACTCGCCGCAAATAAAAACATCACGCCATCCGAGCGTTTCACCGGATCGAGAAATCTGCACAAATTGACCGGTCACCGAAAATCGACTGTAATTTCATCATACGACCTCGGATCGAATTTCGGCGAGAACGGAAAAGTTCCGTATCGAAATTTTACCTTGGCTAGCCGACAGCCTTTGGCGGTTAGGCGGTTCTACGGTTTCGTCTAGATCCGTTTGCAAGAGGGACTTTTAGGCGATGCAATAAAAAAATTAAAAAGAGGGATGCAACACGAGGACTTCCCAGGAGGTCACCCATCCTAGTACTACTCTCACCTAAGCACGCTTAACTTCGGAGCTCTGATGGGATCTGGTGCTTTAGTGCTGGTATGATCGCATCCGACAACTTCTTCACGACGTGATGCTTTAACCTCTGCCACCCTCCGGATCCTTCTCACGCCTAAGCCTCCGTTCTTTTTGCTCTTTTCTTTTAGTTCCTTTCACGCCCGTCCCGGTTTACAGTCACCACGCCGCGATATTTACTGAAATAGACGTGCATGACTCGCCGCAAATAAAAACATCACGCCATCCGAGCGTTTCACCGGATCGACAAATCTGCACAAATTGACCCCGTCACCGAAAATCGACTGTAATTTCATCATACGACCTCGGATCGAATTTCGGCGAGAACGGAAAAGTTCCGTATCAAAATTTTACCTTGGCTAGCCGACAGCCTTTGGCGGTTAGGCGGTTCTACGGTTTTGTCTAGATCCGTTTGCAAGAGGGACTTTTAGGCGATGCAATAAAAAAATTAAAAAGAGGGATGCAACACGAGGACTTCCAAGGAGGTCACCCATCCTAGTACTACTCTCGCCTAAGCACGCTTAACTTCGGAGTTCTGATGGGATCTTGTGCTGGTATGATCGCATCCGACAACTTCTTCACGACGTGATGCTTTAACCTCTGCCACCCTCCGCCTCCTTCTCACGCCTAAGCCTCCGTTCTTTTTGCTCTTTTCTTTTAGTTCCTTTCACGCCCGTCCCGGTTTACAGTCACCACGCCGCGATATTTACTGAAAAAGACGTGCATGACTCGCCGCAAATAAAAACATCACGCCATCCGAGCGTTTCACCGGATCGAGAAATCTGCACAAATTGACCGGTCACCGAAAATCGACTGTAATTTCATCATACGACCTCGGATCGAATTTCGGCGAGAACGGAAAAGTTCCGTATCGAAATTTTACCTTGGCTAGCCGACAGCCTTTGGCGGTTAGGCGGTTCTACGGTTTCGTCTAGATCCGTTTGCAAGAGGGACTTTTAGGCGATGCAATAAAAAAATTAAAAAGAGGGATGCAACACGAGGACTTCCCAGGAGGTCACCCATCCTAGTACTACTCTCACCTAAGCACGCTTAACTTCGGAGCTCTGATGGGATCTGGTGCTTTAGTGCTGGTATGATCGCATCCGACAACTTCTTCACGACGTGATGCTTTAACCTCTGCCACCCTCCGGATCCTTCTCACGCCTAAGCCTCCGTTCTTTTTGCTCTTTTCTTTTAGTTCCTTTCACGCCCGTCCCGGTTTACAGTCACCACGCCGCGATATTTACTGAAATAGACGTGCATGACTCGCCGCAAATAAAAACATCACGCCATCCGAGCGTTTCACCGGATCGACAAATCTGCACAAATTGACCCCGTCACCGAAAATCGACTGTAATTTCATCATACGACCTCGGATCGAATTTCGGCGAGAACGGAAAAGTTCCGTATCAAAATTTTACCTTGGCTAGCCGACAGCCTTTGGCGGTTAGGCGGTTCTACGGTTTTGTCTAGATCCGTTTGCAAGAGGGACTTTTAGGCGATGCAATAAAAAAATTAAAAAGAGGGATGCAACACGAGGACTTCCAAGGAGGTCACCCATCCTAGTACTACTCTCGCCTAAGCACGCTTAACTTCGGAGTTCTGATGGGATCTTGTGCTGGTATGATCGCATCCGACAACTTCTTCACGACGTGATGCTTTAACCTCTGCCACCCTCCGCCTCCTTCTCACGCCTAAGCCTCCGTTCTTTTTGCTCTTTTCTTTTAGTTCCTTTCACGCCCGTCCCGGTTTACAGTCACCACGCCGCGATATTTACTGAAAAAGACGTGCATGACTCGCCGCAAATAAAAACATCACGCCATCCGAGCGTTTCACCGGATCGAGAAATCTGCACAAATTGACCGGTCACCGAAAATCGACTGTAATTTCATCATACGACCTCGGATCGAATTTCGGCGAGAACGGAAAAGTTCCGTATCGAAATATTACCTTGGCTAGCCGACAGCATTTGGCGGTTAGGCGGTTCTACGGTTTCGTCTAGATCCTTTTGCAAGAGGGACTTTTAGGCGATGCAATAAAAAAATTAAAAAGAGGGATGCAACACGAGGACTTCCCAGGAGGTCACCCATCCTAGTACTACTCTTACCTAAGCACGCTTAACTTCGGAGCTCTGATGGGATCTGGTGCTTTAGTGCTGGTATGATCGCATCCGACAACTTCTTCACGGCGTGATGCTTTAACCTCTGCCACCCTCCGGATCCTTCTCACGCCTAAGCCTCCGTTCTGTTTGCTCTTTTCTTTTAGTTCCTTTCACGCCCGTCCCGGTTTACAGTCACCACGCCGCGATATTTACTGAAATAGACGTGCATGACTCGCCGCAAATAAAAACATCACGCCATCCGAGCGTTTCACCGGATCGACAAATCTGCACAAATTGACCCCGTCACCGAAAATCGACTGTAATTTCATCATACGACCTCGGATCGAATTTTGGCGAGAACGGAAAAGTTCCGTATCAAAATTTTACCTTGGCTAGCCGACAGCCTTTGGCGGTTAGGCGGTTCTACGGTTTTGTCTAGATCCGTTTGCAAGAGGGACTTTTAGGCGATGCAATAAAAAAATTAAAAAGAGGGATGCAACACGAGGACTTCCAAGGAGGTCACCCATCCTAGTACTACTCTCGCCTAAGCACGCTTAACTTCGGAGTTCTGATGGGATCTTGTGCTGGTATGATCGCATCCGACAACTTCTTCACGACGTGATGCTTTAACCTCTGCCACCCTCCGCCTCCTTCTCACGCCTAAGCCTCCGTTCTTTTTGCTCTTTTCTTTTAGTTCCTTTCACGCCCGTCCCGGTTTACAGTCACCACGCCGCGATATTTACTGAAAAAGACGTGCATGACTCGCCGCAAATAAAAACATCACGCCATCCGAGCGTTTCACCGGATCGAGAAATCTGCACAAATTGACCGGTCACCGAAAATCGACTGTAATTTCATCATACGACCTCGGATCGAATTTCGGCGAGAACGGAAAAGTTCCGTATCGAAATTTTACCTTGGCTAGCCGACAGCCTTTGGCGGTTAGGCGGTTCTACGGTTTCGTCTAGATCCGTTTGCAAGAGGGACTTTTAGGCGATGCAATAAAAAAATTAAAAAGAGGGATGCAACACGAGGACTTCCCAGGAGGTCACCCATCCTAGTACTACTCTCACCTAAGCACGCTTAACTTCGGAGCTCTGATGGGATCTGGTGCTTTAGTGCTGGTATGATTGCATCCGACAACTTCTTCACGACGTGATGCTTTAACCTCTGCCACCCTCCGGATCCTTCTCACGCCTAAGCCTCCGTTCTTTTTGCTCTTTTCTTTTAGTTCCTTTCACGCCCGTCCCGGTTTACAGTCACCACGCCGCGATATTTACTGAAATAGACGTGCATGACTCGCCGCAAATAAAAACATCACGCCATCCGAGCGTTTCACCGGATCGACAAATCTGCACAAATTGACCCCGTCACCGAAAATCGACTGTAATTTCATCATACGACCTCGGATCGAATTTCGGCGAGAACGGAAAAGTTCCGTATCAAAATTTTACCTTGGCTAGCCGACAGCCTTTGGCGGTTAGGCGGTTCTACGGTTTTGTCTAGATCCGTTTGCAAGAGGGACTTTTAGGCGATGCAATAAAAAAATTAAAAAGAGGGATGCAACACGAGGACTTCCAAGGAGGTCACCCATCCTAGTACTACTCTCGCCTAAGCACGCTTAACTTCGGAGTTCTGATGGGATCTTGTGCTGGTATGATCGCATCCGACAACTTCTTCACGACGTGATGCTTTAACCTCTGCCACCCTCCGCCTCCTTCTCACGCCTAAGCCTCCGTTCTTTTTGCTCTTTTCTTTTAGTTCCTTTCACGCCCGTCCCGGTTTACAGTCACCACGCCGCGATATTTACTGAAAAAGACGTGCATGACTCGCCGCAAATAAAAACATCACGCCATCCGAGCGTTTCACCGGATCGAGAAATCTGCACAAATTGACCGGTCACCGAAAATCGACTGTAATTTCATCATACGACCTCGGATCGAATTTCGGCGAGAACGGAAAAGTTCCGTATCGAAATATTACCTTGGCTAGCCGACAGCATTTGGCGGTTAGGCGGTTCTACGGTTTCGTCTAGATCCTTTTGCAAGAGGGACTTTTAGGCGATGCAATAAAAAAATTAAAAAGAGGGATGCAACACGAGGACTTCCCAGGAGGTCACCCATCCTAGTACTACTCTTACCTAAGCACGCTTAACTTCGGAGCTCTGATGGGATCTGGTGCTTTAGTGCTGGTATGATCGCATCCGACAACTTCTTCACGGCGTGATGCTTTAACCTCTGCCACCCTCCGGATCCTTCTCACGCCTAAGCCTCCGTTCTGTTTGCTCTTTTCTTTTAGTTCCTTTCACGCCCGTCCCGGTTTACAGTCACCACGCCGCGATATTTACTGAAATAGACGTGCATGACTCGCCGCAAATAAAAACATCACGCCATCCGAGCGTTTCACCGGATCGACAAATCTGCACAAATTGACCCCGTCACCGAAAATCGACTGTAATTTCATCATACGACCTCGGATCGAATTTTGGCGAGAACGGAAAAGTTCCGTATCAAAATTTTACCTTGGCTAGCCGACAGCCTTTGGCGGTTAGGCGGTTCTACGGTTTTGTCTAGATCCGTTTGCAAGAGGGACTTTTAGGCGATGCAATAAAAAAATTAAAAAGAGGGATGCAACACGAGGACTTCCAAGGAGGTCACCCATCCTAGTACTACTCTCGCCTAAGCACGCTTAACTTCGGAGTTCTGATGGGATCTTGTGCTGGTATGATCGCATCCGACAACTTCTTCACGACGTGATGCTTTAACCTCTGCCACCCTCCGGCTCCTTCTCACGCCTAAGCCTCCGTTCTTTTTGCTCTTTTCTTTTAGTTCCTTTCACGCCCGTCCCGGTTTACAGTCACCACGCCGCGATATTTACTGAAAAAGACGTGCATGACTCGCCGCAAATAAAAACATCACGCCATCCGAGCGTTTCACCGGATCGAGAAATCTGCACAAATTGACCGGTCACCGAAAATCGACTGTAATTTCATCATACGACCTCGGATCGAATTTCGGCGAGAACGGAAAAGTTCCGTATCGAAATTTTACCTTGGCTAGCCGACAGCCTTTGGCGGTTAGGCGGTTCTACGGTTTCGTCTAGATCCGTTTGCAAGAGGGACTTTTAGGCGATGCAATAAAAAAATTAAAAAGAGGGATGCAACACGAGGACTTCCCAGGAGGTCACCCATCCTAGTACTACTCTCACCTAAGCACGCTTAACTTCGGAGCTCTGATGGGATCTGGTGCTTTAGTGCTGGTATGATCGCATCCGACAACTTCTTCACGACGTGATGCTTTAACCTCTGCCACCCTCCGGATCCTTCTCACGCCTAAGCCTCCGTTCTTTTTGCTCTTTTCTTTTAGTTCCTTTCACGCCCGTCCCGGTTTACAGTCACCACGCCGCGATATTTACTGAAATAGACGTGCATGACTCGCCGCAAATAAAAACATCACGCCATCCGAGCGTTTCACCGGATCGACAAATCTGCACAAATTGACCCCGTCACCGAAAATCGACTGTAATTTCATCATACGACCTCGGATCGAATTTCGGCGAGAACGGAAAAGTTCCGTATCAAAATTTTACCTTGGCTAGCCGACAGCCTTTGGCGGTTAGGCGGTTCTACGGTTTTGTCTAGATCCGTTTGCAAGAGGGACTTTTAGGCGATGCAATAAAAAAATTAAAAAGAGGGATGCAACACGAGGACTTCCAAGGAGGTCACCCATCCTAGTACTACTCTCGCCTAAGCACGCTTAACTTCGGAGTTCTGATGGGATCTTGTGCTGGTATGATCGCATCCGACAACTTCTTCACGACGTGATGCTTTAACCTCTGCCACCCTCCGCCTCCTTCTCACGCCTAAGCCTCCGTTCTTTTTGCTCTTTTCTTTTAGTTCCTTTCACGCCCGTCCCGGTTTACAGTCACCACGCCGCGATATTTACTGAAAAAGACGTGCATGACTCGCCGCAAATAAAAACATCACGCCATCCGAGCGTTTCACCGGATCGAGAAATCTGCACAAATTGACCGGTCACCGAAAATCGACTGTAATTTCATCATACGACCTCGGATCGAATTTCGGCGAGAACGGAAAAGTTCCGTATCGAAATTTTACCTTGGCTAGCCGACAGCCTTTGGCGGTTAGGCGGTTCTACGGTTTCGTCTAGATCCGTTTGCAAGAGGGACTTTTAGGCGATGCAATAAAAAAATTAAAAAGAGGGATGCAACACGAGGACTTCCCAGGAGGTCACCCATCCTAGTACTACTCTCACCTAAGCACGCTTAACTTCGGAGCTCTGATGGGATCTGGTGCTTTAGTGCTGGTATGATCGCATCCGACAACTTCTTCACGACGTGATGCTTTAACCTCTGCCACCCTCCGGATCCTTCTCACGCCTAAGCCTCCGTTCTTTTTGCTCTTTTCTTTTAGTTCCTTTCACGCCCGTCCCGGTTTACAGTCACCACGCCGCGATATTTACTGAAATAGACGTGCATGACTCGCCGCAAATAAAAACATCACGCCATCCGAGCGTTTCACCGGATCGACAAATCTGCACAAATTGACCCCGTCACCGAAAATCGACTGTAATTTCATCATACGACCTCGGATCGAATTTCGGCGAGAACGGAAAAGTTCCGTATCAAAATTTTACCTTGGCTAGCCGACAGCCTTTGGCGGTTAGGCGGTTCTACGGTTTTGTCTAGATCCGTTTGCAAGAGGGACTTTTAGGCGATACAATAAAAAAATTAAAAAGAGGGATGCAACACGAGGACTTCCAAGGAGGTCACCCATCCTAGTACTACTCTCGCCTAAGCACGCTTAACTTCGGAGTTCTGATGGGATCTTGTGCTGGTATGATCGCATCCGACAACTTCTTCACGACGTGATGCTTTAACCTCTGCCACCCTCCGGCTCCTTCTCACGCCTAAGCCTCCGTTCTTTTTGCTCTTTTCTTTTAGTTCCTTTCACGCCCGTCCCGGTTTACAGTCACCACGCCGCGATATTTACTGAAAAAGACGTGCATGACTCGCCGCAAATAAAAACATCACGCCATCCGAGCGTTTCACCGGATCGAGAAATCTGCACAAATTGACCGGTCACCGAAAATCGACTGTAATTTCATCATACGACCTCGGATCGAATTTCGGCGAGAACGGAAAAGTTCCGTATCGAAATTTTACCTTGGCTAGCCGACAGCCTTTGGCGGTTAGGCGGTTCTACGGTTTCGTCTAGATCCGTTTGCAAGAGGGACTTTTAGGCGATGCAATAAAAAAATTAAAAAGAGGGATGCAACACGAGGACTTCCCAGGAGGTCACCCATCCTAGTACTACTCTCACCTAAGCACGCTTAACTTCGGAGCTCTGATGGGATCTGGTGCTTTAGTGCTGGTATGATCGCATCCGACAACTTCTTCACGACGTGATGCTTTAACCTCTGCCACCCTCCGGATCCTTCTCACGCCTAAGCCTCCGTTCTTTTTGCTCTTTTCTTTTAGTTCCTTTCACGCCCGTCCCGGTTTACAGTCACCACGCCGCGATATTTACTGAAATAGACGTGCATGACTCGCCGCAAATAAAAACATCACGCCATCCGAGCGTTTCACCGGATCGACAAATCTGCACAAATTGACCCCGTCACCGAAAATCGACTGTAATTTCATCATACGACCTCGGATCGAATTTCGGCGAGAACGGAAAAGTTCCGTATCAAAATTTTACCTTGGCTAGCCGACAGCCTTTGGCGGTTAGGCGGTTCTACGGTTTTGTCTAGATCCGTTTGCAAGAGGGACTTTTAGGCGATGCAATAAAAAAATTAAAAAGAGGGATGCAACACGAGGACTTCCAAGGAGGTCACCCATCCTAGTACTACTCTCGCCTAAGCACGCTTAACTTCGGAGTTCTGATGGGATCTTGTGCTGGTATGATCGCATCCGACAACTTCTTCACGACGTGATGCTTTAACCTCTGCCACCCTCCGCCTCCTTCTCACGCCTAAGCCTCCGTTCTTTTTGCTCTTTTCTTTTAGTTCCTTTCACGCCCGTCCCGGTTTACAGTCACCACGCCGCGATATTTACTGAAAAAGACGTGCATGACTCGCCGCAAATAAAAACATCACGCCATCCGAGCGTTTCACCGGATCGAGAAATCTGCACAAATTGACCGGTCACCGAAAATCGACTGTAATTTCATCATACGACCTCGGATCGAATTTCGGCGAGAACGGAAAAGTTCCGTATCGAAATTTTACCTTGGCTAGCCGACAGCCTTTGGCGGTTAGGCGGTTCTACGGTTTCGTCTAGATCCGTTTGCAAGAGGGACTTTTAGGCGATGCAATAAAAAAATTAAAAAGAGGGATGCAACACGAGGACTTCCCAGGAGGTCACCCATCCTAGTACTACTCTCACCTAAGCACGCTTAACTTCGGAGCTCTGATGGGATCTGGTGCTTTAGTGCTGGTATGATCGCATCCGACAACTTCTTCACGACGTGATGCTTTAACCTCTGCCACCCTCCGGATCCTTCTCACGCCTAAGCCTCCGTTCTTTTTGCTCTTTTCTTTTAGTTCCTTTCACGCCCGTCCCGGTTTACAGTCACCACGCCGCGATATTTACTGAAATAGACGTGCATGACTCGCCGCAAATAAAAACATCACGCCATCCGAGCGTTTCACCGGATCGACAAATCTGCACAAATTGACCCCGTCACCGAAAATCGACTGTAATTTCATCATACGACCTCGGATCGAATTTCGGCGAGAACGGAAAAGTTCCGTATCAAAATTTTACCTTGGCTAGCCGACAGCCTTTGGCGGTTAGGCGGTTCTACGGTTTTGTCTAGATCCGTTTGCAAGAGGGACTTTTAGGCGATGCAATAAAAAAATTAAAAAGAGGGATGCAACACGAGGACTTCCAAGGAGGTCACCCATCCTAGTACTACTCTCGCCTAAGCACGCTTAACTTCGGAGTTCTGATGGGATCTTGTGCTGGTATGATCGCATCCGACAACTTCTTCACGACGTGATGCTTTAACCTCTGCCACCCTCCGGCTCCTTCTCACGCCTAAGCCTCCGTTCTTTTTGCTCTTTTCTTTTAGTTCCTTTCACGCCCGTCCCGGTTTACAGTCACCACGCCGCGATATTTACTGAAAAAGACGTGCATGACTCGCCGCAAATAAAAACATCACGCCATCCGAGCGTTTCACCGGATCGAGAAATCTGCACAAATTGACCGGTCACCGAAAATCGACTGTAATTTCATCATACGACCTCGGATCGAATTTCGGCGAGAACGGAAAAGTTCCGTATCGAAATTTTACCTTGGCTAGCCGACAGCCTTTGGCGGTTAGGCGGTTCTACGGTTTTGTCTAGATCCGTTTGCAAGAGGGACTTTTAGGCGATGCAATAAAAAAATTAAAAAGAGGGATGCAACACGAGGACTTCCAAGGAGGTCACCCATCCTAGTACTACTCTCGCCTAAGCACGCTTAACTTCGGAGTTCTGATGGGATCTTGTGCTTTAGTGCTGGTATGATCGCATCCGACAACTTCTTCACGACGTGATGCTTTAACCTCTGCCACCCTCCGGCTCCTTCTCACGCCTAAGCCTCCGTTCTTTTTGCTCTTTTCTTTTAGTTCCTTTCACGCCCGTCCCGGTTTACAGTCACCACGCCGCGATATTTACTGAAAAAGACGTGCATGACTCGCCGCAAATAAAAACATCACGCCATCCGAGCGTTTCACCGGATCGAGAAATCTGCACAAATTGACCGGTCACCGAAAATCGACTGTAATTTCATCATACGACCTCGGATCGAATTTCGGCGAGAACGGAAAAGTTCCGTATCGAAATTTTACCTTGGCTAGCCGACAGCATTTGGCGGTTAGGCGGTTCTACGGTTTCGTCTAGATCCATTTGCAAGAGGGACTTTTAGGCGATGCAATAAAAAAATTAAAAAGAGGGATGCAACACGAGGACTTCCCAGGAGGTCACCCATCCTAGTACTACTCTCACCTAAGCACGCTTAACTTCGGAGCTCTGATGGGATCTGGTGCTTTAGTGCTGGTATGATCGCATCCGACAACTTCTTCACGGCGTGATGCTTTAACCTCTGCCACCCTCCGGATCCTTCTCACGCCTAAGCCTCCGTTCTTTTTGCTCTTTTCTTTTAGTTCCTTTCACGCCCGTCCCGGTTTACAGTCACCACGCCGCGATATTTACTGAAATAGACGTGCATGACTCGCCGCAAATAAAAACATCACGCCATCCGAGCGTTTCACCGGATCGACAAATCTGCACAAATTGACCCCGTCACCGAAAATCGACTGTAATTTCATCATACGACCTCGGATCGAATTTCGGCGAGAACGGAAAAGTTCCGTATCAAAATTTTACCTTGGCTAGCCGACAGCCTTTGGCGGTTAGGCGGTTCTACGGTTTTGTCTAGATCCGTTTGCAAGAGGGACTTTTAGGCGATGCAATAAAAAAATTAAAAAGAGGGATGCAACACGAGGACTTCCAAGGAGGTCACCCATCCTAGTACTACTCTCGCCTAAGCACGCTTAACTTCGGAGTTCTGATGGGATCTTGTGCTGGTATGATCGCATCCGACAACTTCTTCACGACGTGATGCTTTAACCTCTGCCACCCTCCGGCTCCTTCTCACGCCTAAGCCTCCGTTCTTTTTGCTCTTTTCTTTTAGTTCCTTTCACGCCCGTCCCGGTTTACAGTCACCACGCCACGATATTTACTGAAAAAGACGTGCATGACTCGCCGCAAATAAAAACATCACGCCATCCGAGCGTTTCAACGGATCGAGAAATCTGCACAAATTGACCGGTCACCGAAAATCGACTGTAATTTCATCATACGACCTCGGATCGAATTTCGGCGAGAACGGAAAAGTACCGTATCGAAATTTTACCTTGGCTAGCCGACAGCCTTTGGCGGTTCTACGGTTTCGTCTAGATCCGTTTGCAAGAGGGACTTTTAGGCGATGCAATAAAAACATTAAAAAGAGGGATGCAACACGAGGACTTCCCAGGAGGTCACCCATCCTAGTACTACTCTCACCTAAGCACGCTTAACTTCGGAGCTCTGATGGGATCTGGTGCTTTAGTGCTGGTATGATCGCATCCGACAACTTCTTCACGACGTGATGCTTTAACCTCTGCCACCCTCCGGATCCTTCTCACGCCTAAGCCTCCGTTCTTTTTGCTCTTTTCTTTTAGTTCCTTTCACGCCCGTCCCGGTTTACAGTCACCACGCCGCGATATTTACTGAAATAGACGTGCATGACTCGCCGCAAATAAAAACATCACGCCATCCGAGCGTTTCACCGGATCGACAAATCTGCACAAATTGACCCCGTCACCGAAAATCGACTGTAATTTCATCATACGACCTCGGATCGAATTTCGGCGAGAACGGAAAAGTTCCGTATCAAAATTTTACCTTGGCTAGCCGACAGCCTTTGGCGGTTAGGCGGTTCTACGATTTTGTCTAGATCCGTTTGCAAGAGGGACTTTTAGGCGATGCAATAAAAAAATTAAAAAGAGGGATGCAACACGAGGACTTCCAAGGAGGTCACCCATCCTAGTACTACTCTCGCCTAAGCACGCTTAACTTCGGAGTTCTGATGGGATTTAGTGCTGGTATGATCGCATCCGACAACTTCTTCACGACGTGATGCTTTAACCTCTGCCACCCTCCGGCTCCTTCTCACGCCTAAGCCTCCGTTCTTTTTGCTCTTTTCTTTTAGTTCCTTTCACGCCCGTCCCGGTTTACAGTCACCACGCCGCGATATTTACTGAAAAAGACGTGCATGACTCGCCGCAAATAAAAACATCACGCCATCCGAGCGTTTCACCGGATCGAGAAATCTGCACAAATTGACCGGTCACCGAAAATCGACTGTAATTTCATCATACGACCTCGGATCGAATTTCGGCGAGAACGGAAAAGTTCCGTATCGAAATTTTACCTTGGCTAGCCGACAGCCTTTGGCGGTTAGGCGGTTCTACGGTTTTGTCTAGATCCGTTTGCAAGAGGGACTTTTAGGCGATGCAATAAAAAAATTAAAAAGAGGGATGCAACACGAGGACTTCCAAGGAGGTCACCCATCCTAGTACTACTCTCGCCTAAGCACGCTTAACTTCGGAGTTCTGATGGGATCTTGTGCTTTAGTGCTGGTATGATCGCATCCGACAACTTCTTCACGACGTGATGCTTTAACCTCTGCCACCCTCCGGCTCCTTCTCACGCCTAAGCCTCCGTTCTTTTTGCTCTTTTCTTTTAGTTCCTTTCACGCCCGTCCCGGTTTACAGTCACCACGCCGCGATATTTACTGAAAAAGACGTGCATGACTCGCCGCAAATAAAAACATCACGCCATCCGAGCGTTTCACCGGATCGAGAAATCTGCACAAATTGACCGGTCACCGAAAATCGACTGTAATTTCATCATACGACCTCGGATCGAATTTCGGCGAGAACGGAAAAGTTCCGTATCGAAATTTTACCTTGGCTAGCCGACAGCATTTGGCGGTTAGGCGGTTCTACGGTTTCGTCTAGATCCGTTTGCAAGAGGGACTTTTAGGCGATGCAATAAAAAAATTAAAAAGAGGGATGCAACACGAGGACTTCCCAGGAGGTCACCCATCCTAGTACTACTCTCACCTAAGCACGCTTAACTTCGGAGCTCTGATGGGATCTGGTGCTTTAGTGCTGGTATGATCGCATCCGACAACTTCTTCACGGCGTGATGCTTTAACCTCTGCCACCCTCCGGATCCTTCTCACGCCTAAGCCTCCGTTCTTTTTGCTCTTTTCTTTTAGTTCCTTTCACGCCCGTCCCGGTTTACAGTCACCACGCCGCGATATTTACTGAAATAGACGTGCATGACTCGCCGCAAATAAAAACATCACGCCATCCGAGCGTTTCACCGGATCGACAAATCTGCACAAATTGACCGGTCACCGAAAATCGACTGTAATTTCATCATACGACCTCGGATCGAATTTCGGCGAGAACGGAAAAGTTCCGTATCGAAATTTTACCTTGGCTAGCCGACAGCCTTTGGCGGTTAGGCGGTTCTACGGTTTTGTCTAGATCCGTTTGCAAGAGGGACTTTTAGGCGATGCAATAAAAAATTAAAAAGAGGGATGCAACACGAGGACTTCCAAGGAGGTCACCCATCCTAGTACTACTCTCGCCTAAGCACGCTTAACTTCGGAGTACTGATGGGATTTAGTGCTGGTATGATCGCATCCGACAACTTCTTCACGACGTGATGCTTTAACCTCTGCCACCCTCCGGCTCCTTCTCACGCCTAAGCCTCCGTTCTTTTTGCTCTTTTCTTTTAGTTCCTTTCACGCCCGTCCCGGTTTACAGTCACCACGCCGCGATATTTACTGAAAAAGACGTGCATGACTCGCCGCAAATAAAAACATCACGCCATCCGAGCGTTTCACCGGATCGAGAAATCTGCACAAATTGACCGGTCACCGAAAATCGACTGTAATTTCATCATACGACCTCGGATCGAATTTCGGCGAGAACGGAAAAGTTCCGTATCGAAATTTTACCTTGGCTAGCCGACAGCATTTGGCGGTTAGGCGGTTCTACGGTTTCGTCTAGATCCGTTTGCAAGAGGGACTTTTAGGCGATGCAATAAAAAAATTAAAAAGAGGGATGCAACACGAGGACTTCCCAGGAGGTCACCCATCCTAGTACTACTCTCACCTAAGCACGCTTAACTTCGGAGCTCTGATGGGATCTGGTGCTTTAGTGCTGGTATGATCGCATCCGACAACTTCTTCACGGCGTGATGCTTTAACCTCTGCCACCCTCCGGATCCTTCTCACGCCTAAGCCTCCGTTCTTTTTGCTCTTTTCTTTTAGTTCCTTTCACGCCCGTCCCGGTTTACAGTCACCACGCCGCGATATTTACTGAAATAGACGTGCATGACTCGCCGCAAATAAAAACATCACGCCATCCGAGCGTTTCACCGGATCGACAAATCTGGACAAATTGACCCCGTCACCGAAAATCGACTGTAATTTCATCATACGACCTCGGATCGAATTTCGGCGAGAACGGAAAAGTTCCGTATCAAAATTTTACCTTGGCTAGCCGACAGCCTTTGGCGGTTAGGCGGTTCTACGGTTTTGTCTAGATCCGTTTGCAAGAGGGACTTTTAGGCGATGCAATAAAAAAATTAAAAAGAGGGATGCAACACGAGGACTTCCAAGGAGGTCACCCATCCTAGTACTACTCTCGCCTAAGCACGCTTAACTTCGGAGTTCTGATGGGATCTTGTGCTGGTATGATCGCATCCGACAACTTCTTCACGACGTGATGCTTTAACCTCTGCCACCCTCCGGCTCCTTCTCACGCCTAAGCCTCCGTTCTTTTTGCTCTTTTCTTTTAGTTCCTTTCACGCCCGTCCCGGTTTACAGTCACCACGCCACGATATTTACTGAAAAAGACGTGCATGACTCGCCGCAAATAAAAACATCACGCCATCCGAGCGTTTCAACGGATCGAGAAATCTGCACAAATTGACCGGTCACCGAAAATCGACTGTAATTTCATCATACGACCTCGGATCGAATTTCGGCGAGAACGGAAAAGTACCGTATCGAAATTTTACCTTGGCTAGCCGACAGCCTTTGGCGGTTCTACGGTTTCGTCTAGATCCGTTTGCAAGAGGGACTTTTAGGCGATGCAATAAAAAAATTAAAAAGAGGGATGCAACACGAGGACTTCCCAGGAGGTCACCCATCCTAGTACTACTCTCACCTAAGCACGCTTAACTTCGGAGCTCTGATGGGATCTGGTGCTTTAGTGCTGGTATGATCGCATCCGACAACTTCTTCACGGCGTGAAGCTTTAACCTCTGCCACCCTCCGGATCCTTCTCACGCCTAAGCCTCCGTTCTTTTTGCTCTTTTCTTTTAGTTCCTTTCACGTCCGTCCCGGTTTACAGTCACCACGCCGCGATATTTACTGAAATAGACGTGCATGACTCGCCGCAAATAAAAACATCACGCCATCCGAGCGTTTCACCGGATCGACAAATCTGCACAAATTGACCCCGTCACCGAAAATCGACTGTAATTTCATCATACGACCTCGGATCGAATTTCGGCGAGAACGGAAAAGTTCCGTATCAAAATTTTACCTTGGCTAGCCGACAGCCTTTGGCGGTTAGGCGGTTCTACGGTTTTGTCTAGATCCGTTTGCAAGAGGGACTTTTAGGCGATGCAATAAAAAAATTAAAAAGAGGGATGCAACACGAGGACTTCCAAGGAGGTCACCCATCCTAGTACTACTCTCGCCTAAGCACGCTTAACTTCGGAGTTCTGATGGGATCTTGTGCTTTAGTGCTGGTATGATCGCATCCGACAACTTCTTCACGACGTGATGCTTTAACGTCTGCCACCCTCCGGCTCCTTCTCACGCCTAAGCCTTCGTTCTTTTTGCTCTTTTCTTTTAGTTCCTTTCACGCCCGTCCCGGTTTACAGTCACCACGCCGCGATATTTACTGAAAAAGACGTGCATGAATCGCCGCAAATAAAAACATCACGCCATCCGAGCGTTTCACCGGATCGAGAAATCTGCACAAATTGACCGGTCACCGAAAATCGACTGTAATTTCATCATACGACCTCGGATCGAATTTCGGCGAGAACGGAAAAGTTCCGTATCGAAATTTTACCTTGGCTAGCCAACAGCCTTTGGCGGTTCTACGGTTTCGTCTAGATCCGTTTGCAAGAGGGACTTTTAGGCGATGCAATAAAAAAATTAAAAAGAGGGATGCAACACGAGGACTTCCCAGGAGGTCACCCATCCTAGTACTACTCTCACCTAAGCACGCTTAACTTCGGAGCTCTGATGGGATCTGGTGCTTTAGTGCTGGTATGATCGCATCCGACAACTTCTTCACGGCGTGATGCTTTAACCTCTGCCACCCTCCGGATCCTTCTCACGCCTAAGCCTCCGTTCTTTTTGCTCTTTTCTTTTAGTTCCTTTCACGTCCGTCCCGGTTTACAGTCACCACGCCGCGATATTTACTGAAATAGACGTGCATGACTCGCCGCAAATAAAAACATCACGCCATCCGAGCGTTTCACCGGATCGACAAATCTGCACAAATTGACCCCGTCACCGAAAATCGACTGTAATTTCATCATACGACCTCGGATCGAATTTCGGCGAGAACGGAAAAGTTCCGTATCAAAATTTTACCTTGGCTAGCCGACAGCCTTTGGCGGTTAGGCGGTTCTACGGTTTTGTCTAGATCCGTTTGCAAGAGGGACTTTTAGGCGATGCAATAAAAAAATTAAAAAGAGGGATGCAACACGAGGACTTCCAAGGAGGTCACCCATCCTAGTACTACTCTCGCCTAAGCACGCTTAACTTCGGAGTTCTGATGGGATCTTGTGCTTTAGTGCTGGTATGATCGCATCCGACAACTTCTTCACGACGTGATGCTTTAACCTCTGCCACCCTCCGGCTCCTTCTCACGCCTAAGCCTTCGTTCTTTTTGCTCTTTTCTTTTAGTTCCTTTCACGCCCGTCCCGGTTTACAGTCACCACGCCGCGATATTTACTGAAAAAGACGTGCATGAATCGCCGCAAATAAAAACATCACGCCATCCGAGCGTTTCACCGGATCGAGAAATCTGCACAAATTGACCGGTCACCGAAAATCGACTGTAATTTCATCATACGACCTCGGATCGAATTTCGGCGAGAACGGAAAAGTTCCGTATCGAAATTTTACCTTGGCTAGCCAACAGCCTTTGGCGGTTAGGCGGTTCTACGGTTTTGTCTAGATCCGTTTGCAAGAGGGACTTTTAGGCGATGCAATAAAAAAATTAAAAAGAGGGATGCAACACGAGGACTTCCAAGGAGGTCACCCATCCTAGTACTACTCTCGCCTAAGCACGCTTAACTTCGGAGTTCTGATGGGATCTTGTGCTGGTATGATCGCATCCGACAACTTCTTCACGACGTGATGCTTTAACCTCTGCCACCCTCCGGCTCCTTCTCACGCCTAAGCCTCCGTTCTTTTTGCTCTTTTCTTTTAGTTCCTTTCACGCCCGTCCCGGTTTACAGTCACCACGCCGCGATATTTACTGAAAAAGACGTGCATGACTCGCCGCAAATAAAAACATCACGCCATCCGAGCGTTTCACCGGATCGAGAAATCTGCACAAATTGACCGGTCACCGAAAATCGACTGTAATTTCATCATACGACCTCGGATCGAATTTCGGCGAGAACGGAAAAGTTCCGTATCGAAATTTTACCTTGGCTAGCCGACAGCCTTTGGCGGTTAGGCGGTTCTACGGTTTCGTCTAGATCCGTTTGCAAGAGGGACTTTTAGGCGATGCAATAAAAAAATTAAAAAGAGGGATGCAACACGAGGACTTCCCAGGAGGTCACCCATCCTAGTACTACTCTCACCTAAGCACGCTTAACTTCGGAGCTCTGATGGGATCTGGTGCTTTAGTGCTGGTATGATCGCATCCGACAACTTCTTCACGGCGTGATGCTTTAACCTCTGCCACCCTCCGGATCCTTCTCACGCCTAAGCCTCCGTTCTTTTTGCTCTTTTCTTTTAGTTCCTTTCACGTCCGTCCCGGTTTACAGTCACCACGCCGCGATATTTACTGAAATAGACGTGCATGACTCGCCGCAAATAAAAACATCACGCCATCCGAGCGTTTCACCGGATCGACAAATCTGCACAAATTGACCCCGTCACCGAAAATCGACTGTAATTTCATCATACGACCTCGGATCGAATTTCGGCGAGAACGGAAAAGTTCCGTATCAAAATTTTACCTTGGCTAGCCGACAGCCTTTGGCGGTTAGGCGGTTCTACGGTTTTGTCTAGATCCGTTTGCAAGAGGGACTTTTAGGCGATGCAATAAAAAAATTAAAAAGAGGGATGCAACACGAGGACTTCCAAGGAGGTCACCCATCCTAGTACTACTCTCGCCTAAGCACGCTTAACTTCGGAGTTCTGATGGGATCTTGTGCTGGTATGATCGCATCCGACAACTTCTTCACGACGTGATGCTTTAACCTCTGCCACCCTCCGGCTCCTTCTCACGCCTAAGCCTCCGTTCTTTTTGCTCTTTTCTTTTAGTTCCTTTCACGCCCGTCCCGGTTTACAGTCACCACGCCGCGATATTTACTGAAAAAGACGTGCATGACTCGCCGCAAATAAAAACATCACGCCATCCGAGCGTTTCACCGGATCGAGAAATCTGCACAAATTGACCGGTCACCGAAAATCGACTGTAATTTCATCATACGACCTCGGATCGAATTTCGGCGAGAACGGAAAAGTTCCGTATCGAAATTTTACCTTGGCTAGCCGACAGCCTTTGGCGGTTAGGCGGTTCTACGGTTTCGTCTAGATCCGTTTGCAAGAGGGACTTTTAGGCGATGCAATAAAAAAATTAAAAAGAGGGATGCAACACGAGGACTTCCCAGGAGGTCACCCATCCTAGTACTACTCTCACCTAAGCACGCTTAACTTCGGAGCTCTGATGGGATCTGGTGCTTTAGTGCTGGTATGATCGCATCCGACAACTTCTTCACGGCGTGATGCTTTAACCTCTGCCACCCTCCGGATCCTTCTCACGCCTAAGCCTCCGTTCTTTTTGCTCTTTTCTTTTAGTTCCTTTCACGTCCGTCCCGGTTTACAGTCACCACGCCGCGATATTTACTGAAATAGACGTGCATGACTCGCCGCAAATAAAAACATCACGCCATCCGAGCGTTTCACCGGATCGACAAATCTGCACAAATTGACCCCGTCACCGAAAATCGACTGTAATTTCATCATACGACCTCGGATCGAATTTCGGCGAGAACGGAAAAGTTCCGTATCAAAATTTTACCTTGGCTAGCCGACAGCCTTTGGCGGTTAGGCGGTTCTACGGTTTTGTCTAGATCCGTTTGCAAGAGGGACTTTTAGGCGATGCAATAAAAAAATTAAAAAGAGGGATGCAACACGAGGACTTCCAAGGAGGTCACCCATCCTAGTACTACTCTCGCCTAAGCACGCTTAACTTCGGAGTTCTGATGGGATCTTGTGCTTTAGTGCTGGTATGATCGCATCCGACAACTTCTTCACGACGTGATGCTTTAACCTCTGCCACCCTCCGGCTCCTTCTCACGCCTAAGCCTTCGTTCTTTTTGCTCTTTTCTTTTAGTTCCTTTCACGCCCGTCCCGGTTTACAGTCACCACGCCGCGATATTTACTGAAAAAGACGTGCATGAATCGCCGCAAATAAAAACATCACGCCATCCGAGCGTTTCACCGGATCGAGAAATCTGCACAAATTGACCGGTCACCGAAAATCGACTGTAATTTCATCATACGACCTCGGATCGAATTTCGGCGAGAACGGAAAAGTTCCGTATCGAAATTTTACCTTGGCTAGCCAACAGCCTTTGGCGGTTAGGCGGTTCTACGGTTTTGTCTAGATCCGTTTGCAAGAGGGACTTTTAGGCGATGCAATAAAAAAATTAAAAAGAGGGATGCAACACGAGGACTTCCAAGGAGGTCACCCATCCTAGTACTACTCTCGCCTAAGCACGCTTAACTTCGGAGTTCTGATGGGATCTTGTGCTGGTATGATCGCATCCGACAACTTCTTCACGACGTGATGCTTTAACCTCTGCCACCCTCCGGCTCCTTCTCACGCCTAAGCCTCCGTTCTTTTTGCTCTTTTCTTTTAGTTCCTTTCACGCCCGTCCCGGTTTACAGTCACCACGCCGCGATATTTACTGAAAAAGACGTGCATGACTCGCCGCAAATAAAAACATCACGCCATCCGAGCGTTTCACCGGATCGAGAAATCTGCACAAATTGACCGGTCACCGAAAATCGACTGTAATTTCATCATACGACCTCGGATCGAATTTCGGCGAGAACGGAAAAGTTCCGTATCGAAATTTTACCTTGGCTAGCCGACAGCCTTTGGCGGTTAGGCGGTTCTACGGTTTCGTCTAGATCCGTTTGCAAGAGGGACTTTTAGGCGATGCAATAAAAAAATTAAAAAGAGGGATGCAACACGAGGACTTCCCAGGAGGTCACCCATCCTAGTACTACTCTCACCTAAGCACGCTTAACTTCGGAGCTCTGATGGGATCTGGTGCTTTAGTGCTGGTATGATCGCATCCGACAACTTCTTCACGGCGTGATGCTTTAACCTCTGCCACCCTCCGGATCCTTCTCACGCCTAAGCCTCCGTTCTTTTTGCTCTTTTCTTTTAGTTCCTTTCACGTCCGTCCCGGTTTACAGTCACCACGCCGCGATATTTACTGAAATAGACGTGCATGACTCGCCGCAAATAAAAACATCACGCCATCCGAGCGTTTCACCGGATCGACAAATCTGCACAAATTGACCCCGTCACCGAAAATCGACTGTAATTTCATCATACGACCTCGGATCGAATTTCGGCGAGAACGGAAAAGTTCCGTATCAAAATTTTACCTTGGCTAGCCGACAGCCTTTGGCGGTTAGGCGGTTCTACGGTTTTGTCTAGATCCGTTTGCAAGAGGGACTTTTAGGCGATGCAATAAAAAAATTAAAAAGAGGGATGCAACACGAGGACTTCCAAGGAGGTCACCCATCCTAGTACTACTCTCGCCTAAGCACGCTTAACTTCGGAGTTCTGATGGGATCTTGTGCTGGTATGATCGCATCCGACAACTTCTTCACGACGTGATGCTTTAACCTCTGCCACCCTCCGGCTCCTTCTCACGCCTAAGCCTCCGTTCTTTTTGCTCTTTTCTTTTAGTTCCTTTCACGCCCGTCCCGGTTTACAGTCACCACGCCGCGATATTTACTGAAAAAGACGTGCATGACTCGCCGCAAATAAAAACATCACGCCATCCGAGCGTTTCACCGGATCGAGAAATCTGCACAAATTGACCGGTCACCGAAAATCGACTGTAATTTCATCATACGACCTCGGATCGAATTTCGGCGAGAACGGAAAAGTTCCGTATCGAAATTTTACCTTGGCTAGCCGACAGCCTTTGGCGGTTAGGCGGTTCTACGGTTTCGTCTAGATCCGTTTGCAAGAGGGACTTTTAGGCGATGCAATAAAAAAATTAAAAAGAGGGATGCAACACGAGGACTTCCCAGGAGGTCACCCATCCTAGTACTACTCTCACCTAAGCACGCTTAACTTCGGAGCTCTGATGGGATCTGGTGCTTTAGTGCTGGTATGATCGCATCCGACAACTTCTTCACGGCGTGATGCTTTAACCTCTGCCACCCTCCGGATCCTTCTCACGCCTAAGCCTCCGTTCTTTTTGCTCTTTTCTTTTAGTTCCTTTCACGTCCGTCCCGGTTTACAGTCACCACGCCGCGATATTTACTGAAATAGACGTGCATGACTCGCCGCAAATAAAAACATCACGCCATCCGAGCGTTTCACCGGATCGACAAATCTGCACAAATTGACCCCGTCACCGAAAATCGACTGTAATTTCATCATACGACCTCGGATCGAATTTCGGCGAGAACGGAAAAGTTCCGTATCAAAATTTTACCTTGGCTAGCCGACAGCCTTTGGCGGTTAGGCGGTTCTACGGTTTTGTCTAGATCCGTTTGCAAGAGGGACTTTTAGGCGATGCAATAAAAAAATTAAAAAGAGGGATGCAACACGAGGACTTCCAAGGAGGTCACCCATCCTAGTACTACTCTCGCCTAAGCACGCTTAACTTCGGAGTTCTGATGGGATCTTGTGCTGGTATGATCGCATCCGACAACTTCTTCACGACGTGATGCTTTAACCTCTGCCACCCTCCGGCTCCTTCTCACGCCTAAGCCTCCGTTCTTTTTGCTCTTTTCTTTTAGTTCCTTTCACGCCCGTCCCGGTTTACAGTCACCACGCCGCGATATTTACTGAAAAAGACGTGCATGACTCGCCGCAAATAAAAACATCACGCCATCCGAGCGTTTCACCGGATCGAGAAATCTGCACAAATTGACCGGTCACCGAAAATCGACTGTAATTTCATCATACGACCTCGGATCGAATTTCGGCGAGAACGGAAAAGTTCCGTATCGAAATTTTACCTTGGCTAGCCGACAGCCTTTGGCGGTTAGGCGGTTCTACGGTTTCGTCTAGATCCGTTTGCAAGAGGGACTTTTAGGCGATGCAATAAAAAAATTAAAAAGAGGGATGCAACACGAGGACTTCCCAGGAGGTCACCCATCCTAGTACTACTCTCACCTAAGCACGCTTAACTTCGGAGCTCTGATGGGATCTGGTGCTTTAGTGCTGGTATGATCGCATCCGACAACTTCTTCACGGCGTGATGCTTTAACCTCTGCCACCCTCCGGATCCTTCTCACGCCTAAGCCTCCGTTCTTTTTGCTCTTTTCTTTTAGTTCCTTTCACGTCCGTCCCGGTTTACAGTCACCACGCCGCGATATTTACTGAAATAGACGTGCATGACTCGCCGCAAATAAAAACATCACGCCATCCGAGCGTTTCACCGGATCGACAAATCTGCACAAATTGACCCCGTCACCGAAAATCGACTGTAATTTCATCATACGACCTCGGATCGAATTTCGGCGAGAACGGAAAAGTTCCGTATCAAAATTTTACCTTGGCTAGCCGACAGCCTTTGGCGGTTAGGCGGTTCTACGGTTTTGTCTAGATCCGTTTGCAAGAGGGACTTTTAGGCGATGCAATAAAAAAATTAAAAAGAGGGATGCAACACGAGGACTTCCAAGGAGGTCACCCATCCTAGTACTACTCTCGCCTAAGCACGCTTAACTTCGGAGTTCTGATGGGATCTTGTGCTTTAGTGCTGGTATGATCGCATCCGACAACTTCTTCACGACGTGATGCTTTAACCTCTGCCACCCTCCGGCTCCTTCTCACGCCTAAGCCTTCGTTCTTTTTGCTCTTTTCTTTTAGTTCCTTTCACGCCCGTCCCGGTTTACAGTCACCACGCCGCGATATTTACTGAAAAAGACGTGCATGACTCGCCGCAAATAAAAACATCACGCCATCCGAGCGTTTCACCGGATCGAGAAATCTGCACAAATTGACCGGTCACCGAAAATCGACTGTAATTTCATCATACGACCTCGGATCGAATTTCGGCGAGAACGGAAAAGTTCCGTATCGAAATTTTACCTTGGCTAGCCGACAGCCTTTGGCGGTTAGGCGGTTCTACGGTTTCGTCTAGATCCGTTTGCAAGAGGGACTTTTAGGCGATGCAATAAAAAAATTAAAAAGAGGGATGCAACACGAGGACTTCCCAGGAGGTCACCCATCCTAGTACTACTCTCACCTAAGCACGCTTAACTTCGGAGCTCTGATGGGATCTGGTGCTTTAGTGCTGGTATGATCGCATCCGACAACTTCTTCACGGCGTGATGCTTTAACCTCTGCCACCCTCCGGATCCTTCTCACGCCTAAGCCTCCGTTCTTTTTGCTCTTTTCTTTTAGTTCCTTTCACGTCCGTCCCGGTTTACAGTCACCACGCCGCGATATTTACTGAAATAGACGTGCATGACTCGCCGCAAATAAAAACATCACGCCATCCGAGCGTTTCACCGGATCGACAAATCTGCACAAATTGACCCCGTCACCGAAAATCGACTGTAATTTCATCATACGACCTCGGATCGAATTTCGGCGAGAACGGAAAAGTTCCGTATCAAAATTTTACCTTGGCTAGCCGACAGCCTTTGGCGGTTAGGCGGTTCTACGGTTTTGTCTAGATCCGTTTGCAAGAGGGACTTTTAGGCGATGCAATAAAAAAATTAAAAAGAGGGATGCAACACGAGGACTTCCAAGGAGGTCACCCATCCTAGTACTACTCTCGCCTAAGCACGCTTAACTTCGGAGTTCTGATGGGATCTTGTGCTGGTATGATCGCATCCGACAACTTCTTCACGACGTGATGCTTTAACCTCTGCCACCCTCCGGCTCCTTCTCACGCCTAAGCCTCCGTTCTTTTTGCTCTTTTCTTTTAGTTCCTTTCACGCCCGTCCCGGTTTACAGTCACCACGCCGCGATATTTACTGAAAAAGACGTGCATGACTCGCCGCAAATAAAAACATCACGCCATCCGAGCGTTTCACCGGATCGAGAAATCTGCACAAATTGACCGGTCACCGAAAATCGACTGTAATTTCATCATACGACCTCGGATCGAATTTCGGCGAGAACGGAAAAGTTCCGTATCGAAATTTTACCTTGGCTAGCCGACAGCCTTTGGCGGTTAGGCGGTTCTACGGTTTCGTCTAGATCCGTTTGCAAGAGGGACTTTTAGGCGATGCAATAAAAAAATTAAAAAGAGGGATGCAACACGAGGACTTCCCAGGAGGTCACCCATCCTAGTACTACTCTCACCTAAGCACGCTTAACTTCGGAGCTCTGATGGGATCTGGTGCTTTAGTGCTGGTATGATCGCATCCGACAACTTCTTCACGGCGTGATGCTTTAACCTCTGCCACCCTCCGGATCCTTCTCACGCCTAAGCCTCCGTTCTTTTTGCTCTTTTCTTTTAGTTCCTTTCACGTCCGTCCCGGTTTACAGTCACCACGCCGCGATATTTACTGAAATAGACGTGCATGACTCGCCGCAAATAAAAACATCACGCCATCCGAGCGTTTCACCGGATCGACAAATCTGCACAAATTGACCCCGTCACCGAAAATCGACTGTAATTTCATCATACGACCTCGGATCGAATTTCGGCGAGAACGGAAAAGTTCCGTATCAAAATTTTACCTTGGCTAGCCGACAGCCTTTGGCGGTTAGGCGGTTCTACGGTTTTGTCTAGATCCGTTTGCAAGAGGGACTTTTAGGCGATGCAATAAAAAAATTAAAAAGAGGGATGCAACACGAGGACTTCCAAGGAGGTCACCCATCCTAGTACTACTCTCGCCTAAGCACGCTTAACTTCGGAGTTCTGATGGGATCTTGTGCTTTAGTGCTGGTATGATCGCATCCGACAACTTCTTCACGACGTGATGCTTTAACCTCTGCCACCCTCCGGCTCCTTCTCACGCCTAAGCCTTCGTTCTTTTTGCTCTTTTCTTTTAGTTCCTTTCACGCCCGTCCCGGTTTACAGTCACCACGCCGCGATATTTACTGAAAAAGACGTGCATGACTCGCCGCAAATAAAAACATCACGCCATCCGAGCGTTTCACCGGATCGAGAAATCTGCACAAATTGACCGGTCACCGAAAATCGACTGTAATTTCATCATACGACCTCGGATCGAATTTCGGCGAGAACGGAAAAGTTCCGTATCGAAATTTTACCTTAGCTAGCCGACAGCCTTTGGCGGTTAGGCGGTTCTACGGTTTCGTCTAGATCCGTTTGCAAGAGGGACTTTTAGGCGATGCAATAAAAAAATTAAAAAGAGGGATGCAACACGAGGACTTCCCAGGAGGTCACCCATCCTAGTACTACTCTCACCTAAGCACGCTTAACTTCGGAGCTCTGATGGGATCTGGTGCTTTAGTGCTGGTATGATCGCATCCGACAACTTCTTCACGGCGTGATGCTTTAACCTCTGCCACCCTCCGGATCCTTCTCACGCCTAAGCCTCCGTTCTTTTTGCTCTTTTCTTTTAGTTCCTTTCACGTCCGTCCCGGTTTACAGTCACCACGCCGCGATATTTACTGAAATAGACGTGCATGACTCGCCGCAAATAAAAACATCACGCCATCCGAGCGTTTCACCGGATCGACAAATCTGCACAAATTGACCCCGTCACCGAAAATCGACTGTAATTTCATCATACGACCTCGGATCGAATTTCGGCGAGAACGGAAAAGTTCCGTATCAAAATTTTACCTTGGCTAGCCGACAGCCTTTGGCGGTTAGGCGGTTCTACGGTTTTGTCTAGATCCGTTTGCAAGAGGGACTTTTAGGCGATGCAATAAAAAAATTAAAAAGAGGGATGCAACACGAGGACTTCCAAGGAGGTCACCCATCCTAGTACTACTCTCGCCTAAGCACGCTTAACTTCGGAGTTCTGATGGGATCTTGGGCTTTAGTGCTGGTATGATCGCATCCGACAACTTCTTCACGACGTGATGCTTTAACCTCTGCCACCCTCCGGCTCCTTCTCACGCCTAAGCCTTCGTTCTTTTTGCTCTTTTCTTTTAGTTCCTTTCACGCCCGTCCCGGTTTACAGTCACCACGCCGCGATATTTACTGAAAAAGACGTGCATGACTCGCCGCAAATAAAAACATCACGCCATCCGAGCGTTTCACCGGATCGAGAAATCTGCACAAATTGACCGGTCACCGAAAATCGACTGTAATTTCATCATACGACCTCGGATCGAATTTCGGCGAGAACGGAAAAGTTCCGTATCGAAATTTTACCTTGGCTAGCCGACAGCCTTTGGCGGTTAGGCGGTTCTACGGTTTCGTCTAGATCCGTTTGCAAGAGGGACTTTTAGGCGATGCAATAAAAAAATTAAAAAGAGGGATGCAACACGAGGACTTCCCAGGAGGTCACCCATCCTAGTACTACTCTCACCTAAGCACGCTTAACTTCGGAGCTCTGATGGGATCTGGTGCTTTAGTGCTGGTATGATCGCATCCGACAACTTCTTCACGGCGTGATGCTTTAACCTCTGCCACCCTCCGGATCCTTCTCACGCCTAAGCCTCCGTTCTTTTTGCTCTTTTCTTTTAGTTCCTTTCACGTCCGTCCCGGTTTACAGTCACCACGCCGCGATATTTACTGAAATAGACGTGCATGACTCGCCGCAAATAAAAACATCACGCCATCCGAGCGTTTCACCGGATCGACAAATCTGCACAAATTGACCCCGTCACCGAAAATCGACTGTAATTTCATCATACGACCTCGGATCGAATTTCGGCGAGAACGGAAAAGTTCCGTATCAAAATTTTACCTTGGCTAGCCGACAGCCTTTGGCGGTTAGGCGGTTCTACGGTTTTGTCTAGATCCGTTTGCAAGAGGGACTTTTAGGCGATGCAATAAAAAAATTAAAAAGAGGGATGCAACACGAGGACTTCCAAGGAGGTCACCCATCCTAGTACTACTCTCGCCTAAGCACGCTTAACTTCGGAGTTCTGATGGGATCTTGTGCTGGTATGATCGCATCCGACAACTTCTTCACGACGTGATGCTTTAACCTCTGCCACCCTCCGGCTCCTTCTCACGCCTAAGCCTCCGTTCTTTTTGCTCTTTTCTTTTAGTTCCTTTCACGCCCGTCCCGGTTTACAGTCACCACGCCGCGATATTTACTGAAAAAGACGTGCATGACTCGCCGCAAATAAAAACATCACGCCATCCGAGCGTTTCACCGGATCGAGAAATCTGCACAAATTGACCGGTCACCGAAAATCGACTGTAATTTCATCATACGACCTCGGATCGAATTTCGGCGAGAACGGAAAAGTTCCGTATCGAAATTTTACCTTGGCTAGCCGACAGCCTTTGGCGGTTAGGCGGTTCTACGGTTTCGTCTAGATCCGTTTGCAAGAGGGACTTTTAGGCGATGCAATAAAAAAATTAAAAAGAGGGATGCAACACGAGGACTTCCCAGGAGGTCACCCATCCTAGTACTACTCTCACCTAAGCACGCTTAACTTCGGAGCTCTGATGGGATCTGGTGCTTTAGTGCTGGTATGATCGCATCCGACAACTTCTTCACGGCGTGATGCTTTAACCTCTGCCACCCTCCGGATCCTTCTCACGCCTAAGCCTCCGTTCTTTTTGCTCTTTTCTTTTAGTTCCTTTCACGTCCGTCCCGGTTTACAGTCACCACGCCGCGATATTTACTGAAATAGACGTGCATGACTCGCCGCAAATAAAAACATCACGCCATCCGAGCGTTTCACCGGATCGACAAATCTGCACAAATTGACCCCGTCACCGAAAATCGACTGTAATTTCATCATACGACCTCGGATCGAATTTCGGCGAGAACGGAAAAGTTCCGTATCAAAATTTTACCTTGGCTAGCCGACAGCCTTTGGCGGTTAGGCGGTTCTACGGTTTTGTCTAGATCCGTTTGCAAGAGGGACTTTTAGGCGATGCAATAAAAAAATTAAAAAGAGGGATGCAACACGAGGACTTCCAAGGAGGTCACCCATCCTAGTACTACTCTCGCCTAAGCACGCTTAACTTCGGAGTTCTGATGGGATCTTGTGCTTTAGTGCTGGTATGATCGCATCCGACAACTTCTTCACGACGTGATGCTTTAACCTCTGCCACCCTCCGGCTCCTTCTCACGCCTAAGCCTTCGTTCTTTTTGCTCTTTTCTTTTAGTTCCTTTCACGCCCGTCCCGGTTTACAGTCACCACGCCGCGATATTTACTGAAAAAGACGTGCATGACTCGCCGCAAATAAAAACATCACGCCATCCGAGCGTTTCACCGGATCGAGAAATCTGCACAAATTGACCGGTCACCGAAAATCGACTGTAATTTCATCATACGACCTCGGATCGAATTTCGGCGAGAACGGAAAAGTTCCGTATCGAAATTTTACCTTAGCTAGCCGACAGCCTTTGGCGGTTAGGCGGTTCTACGGTTTCGTCTAGATCCGTTTGCAAGAGGGACTTTTAGGCGATGCAATAAAAAAATTAAAAAGAGGGATGCAACACGAGGACTTCCCAGGAGGTCACCCATCCTAGTACTACTCTCACCTAAGCACGCTTAACTTCGGAGCTCTGATGGGATCTGGTGCTTTAGTGCTGGTATGATCGCATCCGACAACTTCTTCACGGCGTGATGCTTTAACCTCTGCCACCCTCCGGATCCTTCTCACGCCTAAGCCTCCGTTCTTTTTGCTCTTTTCTTTTAGTTCCTTTCACGTCCGTCCCGGTTTACAGTCACCACGCCGCGATATTTACTGAAATAGACGTGCATGACTCGCCGCAAATAAAAACATCACGCCATCCGAGCGTTTCACCGGATCGACAAATCTGCACAAATTGACCCCGTCACCGAAAATCGACTGTAATTTCATCATACGACCTCGGATCGAATTTCGGCGAGAACGGAAAAGTTCCGTATCAAAATTTTACCTTGGCTAGCCGACAGCCTTTGGCGGTTAGGCGGTTCTACGGTTTTGTCTAGATCCGTTTGCAAGAGGGACTTTTAGGCGATGCAATAAAAAAATTAAAAAGAGGGATGCAACACGAGGACTTCCAAGGAGGTCACCCATCCTAGTACTACTCTCGCCTAAGCACGCTTAACTTCGGAGTTCTGATGGGATCTTGGGCTTTAGTGCTGGTATGATCGCATCCGACAACTTCTTCACGACGTGATGCTTTAACCTCTGCCACCCTCCGGCTCCTTCTCACGCCTAAGCCTTCGTTCTTTTTGCTCTTTTCTTTTAGTTCCTTTCACGCCCGTCCCGGTTTACAGTCACCACGCCGCGATATTTACTGAAAAAGACGTGCATGAATCGCCGCAAATAAAAACATCACGCCATCCGAGCGTTTCACCGGATCGAGAAATCTGCACAAATTGACCGGTCACCGAAAATCGACTGTAATTTCATCATACGACCTCGGATCGAATTTCGGCGAGAACGGAAAAGTTCCGTATCGAAATTTTACCTTGGCTAGCCAACAGCCTTTGGCGGTTCTACGGTTTCGTCTAGATCCGTTTGCAAGAGGGACTTTTAGGCGATGCAATAAAAAAATTAAAAAGAGGGATGCAACACGAGGACTTCCCAGGAGGTCACCCATCCTAGTACTACTCTCACCTAAGCACGCTTAACTTCGGAGCTCTGATGGGATCTGGTGCTTTAGTGCTGGTATGATCACATCCGACAACTTCTTCACGGCGTGATGCTTTAACCTCTGCCACCCTCCGGATCCTTCTCACGCCTAAGCCTCCGTTCTTTTTGCTCTTTTCTTTTAGTTCCTTTCACGTCCGTCCCGGTTTACAGTCACCACGCCGCGATATTTACTGAAATAGACGTGCATGACTCGCCGCAAATAAAAACATCACGCCATCCGAGCGTTTCACCGGATCGACAAATCTGCACAAATTGACCCCGTCACCGAAAAT
The DNA here is from genome assembly GCA_026929855.1 of Poa annua. Lineage (NCBI taxonomy): Eukaryota > Viridiplantae > Streptophyta > Magnoliopsida > Poales > Poaceae > Poa > Poa annua. The sequence goes on along the minus strand of CM049428.1, from coordinate 24,432,292 downwards.
CGACTGTAATTTCATCATACGACCTCGGATCGAATTTCGGCGAGAACGGAAAAGTTCCGTATCAAAATTTTACCTTGGCTAGCCGACAGCCTTTGGCGGTTAGGCGGTTCTACGGTTTTGTCTAGATCCGTTTGCAAGAGGGACTTTTAGGCGATGCAATAAAAAAATTAAAAAGAGGGATGCAACACGAGGACTTCCAAGGAGGTCACCCATCCTAGTACTACTCTCGCCTAAGCACGCTTAACTTCGGAGTTCTGATGGGATCTTGTGCTTTAGTGCTGGTATGATCGCATCCGACAACTTCTTCACGACGTGATGCTTTAACCTCTGCCACCCTCCGGCTCCTTCTCACGCCTAAGCCTTCGTTCTTTTTGCTCTTTTCTTTTAGTTCCTTTCACGCCCGTCCCGGTTTACAGTCACCACGCCGCGATATTTACTGAAAAAGACGTGCATGAATCGCCGCAAATAAAAACATCACGCCATCCGAGCGTTTCACCGGATCGAGAAATCTGCACAAATTGACCGGTCACCGAAAATCGACTGTAATTTCATCATACGACCTCGGATCGAATTTCGGCGAGAACGGAAAAGTTCCGTATCGAAATTTTACCTTGGCTAGCCAACAGCCTTTGGCGGTTAGGCGGTTCTACGGTTTTGTCTAGATCCGTTTGCAAGAGGGACTTTTAGGCGATGCAATAAAAAAATTAAAAAGAGGGATGCAACACGAGGACTTCCAAGGAGGTCACCCATCCTAGTACTACTCTCGCCTAAGCACGCTTAACTTCGGAGTTCTGATGGGATCTTGTGCTGGTATGATCGCATCCGACAACTTCTTCACGACGTGATGCTTTAACCTCTGCCACCCTCCGGCTCCTTCTCACGCCTAAGCCTCCGTTCTTTTTGCTCTTTTCTTTTAGTTCCTTTCACGCCCGTCCCGGTTTACAGTCACCACGCCGCGATATTTACTGAAAAAGACGTGCATGACTCGCCGCAAATAAAAACATCACGCCATCCGAGCGTTTCACCGGATCGAGAAATCTGCACAAATTGACCGGTCACCGAAAATCGACTGTAATTTCATCATACGACCTCGGATCGAATTTCGGCGAGAACGGAAAAGTTCCGTATCGAAATTTTACCTTGGCTAGCCGACAGCCTTTGGCGGTTAGGCGGTTCTACGGTTTCGTCTAGATCCGTTTGCAAGAGGGACTTTTAGGCGATGCAATAAAAAAATTAAAAAGAGGGATGCAACACGAGGACTTCCCAGGAGGTCACCCATCCTAGTACTACTCTCACCTAAGCACGCTTAACTTCGGAGCTCTGATGGGATCTGGTGCTTTAGTGCTGGTATGATCGCATCCGACAACTTCTTCACGGCGTGATGCTTTAACCTCTGCCACCCTCCGGATCCTTCTCACGCCTAAGCCTCCGTTCTTTTTGCTCTTTTCTTTTAGTTCCTTTCACGTCCGTCCCGGTTTACAGTCACCACGCCGCGATATTTACTGAAATAGACGTGCATGACTCGCCGCAAATAAAAACATCACGCCATCCGAGCGTTTCACCGGATCGACAAATCTGCACAAATTGACCCCGTCACCGAAAATCGACTGTAATTTCATCATACGACCTCGGATCGAATTTCGGCGAGAACGGAAAAGTTCCGTATCAAAATTTTACCTTGGCTAGCCGACAGCCTTTGGCGGTTAGGCGGTTCTACGGTTTTGTCTAGATCCGTTTGCAAGAGGGACTTTTAGGCGATGCAATAAAAAAATTAAAAAGAGGGATGCAACACGAGGACTTCCAAGGAGGTCACCCATCCTAGTACTACTCTCGCCTAAGCACGCTTAACTTCGGAGTTCTGATGGGATCTTGTGCTTTAGTGCTGGTATGATCGCATCCGACAACTTCTTCACGACGTGATGCTTTAACCTCTGCCACCCTCCGGCTCCTTCTCACGCCTAAGCCTTCGTTCTTTTTGCTCTTTTCTTTTAGTTCCTTTCACGCCCGTCCCGGTTTACAGTCACCACGCCGCGATATTTACTGAAAAAGACGTGCATGAATCGCCGCAAATAAAAACATCACGCCATCCGAGCGTTTCACCGGATCGAGAAATCTGCACAAATTGACCGGTCACCGAAAATCGACTGTAATTTCATCATACGACCTCGGATCGAATTTCGGCGAGAACGGAAAAGTTCCGTATCGAAATTTTACCTTGGCTAGCCGACAGCCTTTGGCGGTTAGGCGGTTCTACGGTTTTGTCTAGATCCGTTTGCAAGAGGGACTTTTAGGCGATGCAATAAAAAAATTAAAAAGAGGGATGCAACACGAGGACTTCCAAGGAGGTCACCCATCCTAGTACTACTCTCGCCTAAGCACGCTTAACTTCGGAGTTCTGATGGGATCTTGTGCTGGTATGATCGCATCCGACAACTTCTTCACGACGTGATGCTTTAACCTCTGCCACCCTCCGGCTCCTTCTCACGCCTAAGCCTCCGTTCTTTTTGCTCTTTTCTTTTAGTTCCTTTCACGCCCGTCCCGGTTTACAGTCACCACGCCGCGATATTTACTGAAAAAGACGTGCATGACTCGCCGCAAATAAAAACATCACGCCATCCGAGCGTTTCACCGGATCGAGAAATCTGCACAAATTGACCGGTCACCGAAAATCGACTGTAATTTCATCATACGACCTCGGATCGAATTTCGGCGAGAACGGAAAAGTTCCGTATCGAAATTTTACCTTGGCTAGCCGACAGCCTTTGGCGGTTAGGCGGTTCTACGGTTTCGTCTAGATCCGTTTGCAAGAGGGACTTTTAGGCGATGCAATAAAAAAATTAAAAAGAGGGATGCAACACGAGGACTTCCCAGGAGGTCACCCATCCTAGTACTACTCTCACCTAAGCACGCTTAACTTCGGAGCTCTGATGGGATCTGGTGCTTTAGTGCTGGTATGATCGCATCCGACAACTTCTTCACGGCGTGATGCTTTAACCTCTGCCACCCTCCGGATCCTTCTCACGCCTAAGCCTCCGTTCTTTTTGCTCTTTTCTTTTAGTTCCTTTCACGTCCGTCCCGGTTTACAGTCACCACGCCGCGATATTTACTGAAATAGACGTGCATGACTCGCCGCAAATAAAAACATCACGCCATCCGAGCGTTTCACCGGATCGACAAATCTGCACAAATTGACCCCGTCACCGAAAATCGACTGTAATTTCATCATACGACCTCGGATCGAATTTCGGCGAGAACGGAAAAGTTCCGTATCAAAATTTTACCTTGGCTAGCCGACAGCCTTTGGCGGTTAGGCGGTTCTACGGTTTTGTCTAGATCCGTTTGCAAGAGGGACTTTTAGGCGATGCAATAAAAAAATTAAAAAGAGGGATGCAACACGAGGACTTCCAAGGAGGTCACCCATCCTAGTACTACTCTCGCCTAAGCACGCTTAACTTCGGAGTTCTGATGGGATCTTGTGCTTTAGTGCTGGTATGATCGCATCCGACAACTTCTTCACGACGTGATGCTTTAACCTCTGCCACCCTCCGGCTCCTTCTCACGCCTAAGCCTTCGTTCTTTTTGCTCTTTTCTTTTAGTTCCTTTCACGCCCGTCCCGGTTTACAGTCACCACGCCGCGATATTTACTGAAAAAGACGTGCATGAATCGCCGCAAATAAAAACATCACGCCATCCGAGCGTTTCACCGGATCGAGAAATCTGCACAAATTGACCGGTCACCGAAAATCGACTGTAATTTCATCATACGACCTCGGATCGAATTTCGGCGAGAACGGAAAAGTTCCGTATCGAAATTTTACCTTGGCTAGCCGACAGCCTTTGGCGGTTAGGCGGTTCTACGGTTTTGTCTAGATCCGTTTGCAAGAGGGACTTTTAGGCGATGCAATAAAAAAATTAAAAAGAGGGATGCAACACGAGGACTTCCAAGGAGGTCACCCATCCTAGTACTACTCTCGCCTAAGCACGCTTAACTTCGGAGTTCTGATGGGATCTTGTGCTGGTATGATCGCATCCGACAACTTCTTCACGACGTGATGCTTTAACCTCTGCCACCCTCCGGCTCCTTCTCACGCCTAAGCCTCCGTTCTTTTTGCTCTTTTCTTTTAGTTCCTTTCACGCCCGTCCCGGTTTACAGTCACCACGCCGCGATATTTACTGAAAAAGACGTGCATGACTCGCCGCAAATAAAAACATCACGCCATCCGAGCGTTTCACCGGATCGAGAAATCTGCACAAATTGACCGGTCACCGAAAATCGACTGTAATTTCATCATACGACCTCGGATCGAATTTCGGCGAGAACGGAAAAGTTCCGTATCGAAATTTTACCTTGGCTAGCCGACAGCCTTTGGCGGTTAGGCGGTTCTACGGTTTTGTCTAGATCCGTTTGCAAGAGGGACTTTTAGGCGATGCAATAAAAAAATTAAAAAGAGGGATGCAACACGAGGACTTCCAAGGAGGTCACCCATCCTAGTACTACTCTCGCCTAAGCATGCTTAACTTCGGAGTTCTGATGGGATCTTGTGCTGGTATGATCGCATCCGACAACTTCTTCACGACGTGATGCTTTAACCTCTGCCACCCTCCGGCTCCTTCTCACGCCTAAGCCTCCGTTCTTTTTGCTCTTTTCTTTTAGTTCCTTTCACGCCCGTCCCGGTTTACAGTCACCACGCCGCGATATTTACTGAAAAAGACGTGCATGACTCGCCGCAAATAAAAACATCACGCCATCCGAGCGTTTCACCGGATCGAGAAATCTGCACAAATTGACCGGTCACCGAAAATCGACTGTAATTTCATCATACGACCTCGGATCGAATTTCGGCGAGAACGGAAAAGTTCCGTATCGAAATTTTACCTTGGCTAGCCGACAGCCTTTGGCGGTTAGGCGGTTCTACGGTTTCGTCTAGATCCGTTTGCAAGAGGGACTTTTAGGCGATGCAATAAAAAAATTAAAAAGAGGGATGCAACACGAGGACTTCCCAGGAGGTCACCCATCCTAGTACTACTCTCACCTAAGCACGCTTAACTTCGGAGCTCTGATGGGATCTGGTGCTTTAGTGCTGGTATGATCGCATCCGACAACTTCTTCACGGCGTGATGCTTTAACCTCTGCCACCCTCCGGATCCTTCTCACGCCTAAGCCTCCGTTCTTTTTGCTCTTTTCTTTTAGTTCCTTTCACGTCCGTCCCGGTTTACAGTCACCACGCCGCGATATTTACTGAAATAGACGTGCATGACTCGCCGCAAATAAAAACATCACGCCATCCGAGCGTTTCACCGGATCGACAAATCTGCACAAATTGACCCCGTCACCGAAAATCGACTGTAATTTCATCATACGACCTCGGATCGAATTTCGGCGAGAACGGAAAAGTTCCGTATCAAAATTTTACCTTGGCTAGCCGACAGCCTTTGGCGGTTAGGCGGTTCTACGGTTTTGTCTAGATCCGTTTGCAAGAGGGACTTTTAGGCGATGCAATAAAAAAATTAAAAAGAGGGATGCAACACGAGGACTTCCAAGGAGGTCACCCATCCTAGTACTACTCTCACCTAAGCACGCTTAACTTCGGAGTTCTGATGGGATCTTGTGCTTTAGTGCTGGTATGATCGCATCCGACAACTTCTTCACGACGTGATGCTTTAACCTCTGCCACCCTCCGGCTCCTTCTCACGCCTAAGCCTTCGTTCTTTTTGCTCTTTTCTTTTAGTTCCTTTCACGCCCGTCCCGGTTTACAGTCACCACGCCGCGATATTTACTGAAAAAGACGTGCATGAATCGCCGCAAATAAAAACATCACGCCATCCGAGCGTTTCACCGGATCGAGAAATCTGCACAAATTGACCGGTCACCGAAAATCGACTGTAATTTCATCATACGACCTCGGATCGAATTTCGGCGAGAACGGAAAAGTTCCGTATCGAAATTTTACCTTGGCTAGCCGACAGCCTTTGGCGGTTAGGCGGTTCTACGGTTTTGTCTAGATCCGTTTGCAAGAGGGACTTTTAGGCGATGCAATAAAAAAATTAAAAAGAGGGATGCAACACGAGGACTTCCAAGGAGGTCACCCATCCTAGTACTACTCTCGCCTAAGCACGCTTAACTTCGGAGTTCTGATGGGATCTTGTGCTGGTATGATCGCATCCGACAACTTCTTCACGACGTGATGCTTTAACCTCTGCCACCCTCCGGCTCCTTCTCACGCCTAAGCCTCCGTTCTTTTTGCTCTTTTCTTTTAGTTCCTTTCACGCCCGTCCCGGTTTACAGTCACCACGCCGCGATATTTACTGAAAAAGACGTGCATGACTCGCCGCAAATAAAAACATCACGCCATCCGAGCGTTTCACCGGATCGAGAAATCTGCACAAATTGACCGGTCACCGAAAATCGACTGTAATTTCATCATACGACCTCGGATCGAATTTCGGCGAGAACGGAAAAGTTCCGTATCGAAATTTTACCTTGGCTAGCCGACAGCCTTTGGCGGTTAGGCGGTTCTACGGTTTCGTCTAGATCCGTTTGCAAGAGGGACTTTTAGGCGATGCAATAAAAAAATTAAAAAGAGGGATGCAACACGAGGACTTCCCAGGAGGTCACCCATCCTAGTACTACTCTCACCTAAGCACGCTTAACTTCGGAGCTCTGATGGGATCTGGTGCTTTAGTGCTGGTATGATCGCATCCGACAACTTCTTCACGGCGTGATGCTTTAACCTCTGCCACCCTCCGGATCCTTCTCACGCCTAAGCCTCCGTTCTTTTTGCTCTTTTCTTTTAGTTCCTTTCACGTCCGTCCCGGTTTACAGTCACCACGCCGCGATATTTACTGAAATAGACGTGCATGACTCGCCGCAAATAAAAACATCACGCCATCCGAGCGTTTCACCGGATCGACAAATCTGCACAAATTGACCCCGTCACCGAAAATCGACTGTAATTTCATCATACGACCTCGGATCGAATTTCGGCGAGAACGGAAAAGTTCCGTATCAAAATTTTACCTTGGCTAGCCGACAGCCTTTGGCGGTTAGGCGGTTCTACGGTTTTGTCTAGATCCGTTTGCAAGAGGGACTTTTAGGCGATGCAATAAAAAAATTAAAAAGAGGGATGCAACACGAGGACTTCCAAGGAGGTCACCCATCCTAGTACTACTCTCGCCTAAGAACGCTTAACTTCGGAGTTCTGATGGGATCTTGTGCTGGTATGATCGCATCCGACAACTTCTTCACGACGTGATGCTTTAACCTCTGCCACCCTCCGGATCCTTCTCACGCCTAAGCCTCCGTTCTTTTTGCTCTTTTCTTTTAGTTCCTTTCACGCCCGTCCCGGTTTACAGTCACCACGCCGCGATATTTACTGAAATAGACGTGCATGACTCGCCGCAAATAAAAACATCACGCCATCCGAGCGTTTCACCGGATCGACAAATCTGCACAAATTGACCCCGTCACCGAAAATCGACTGTAATTTCATCATACGACCTCGGATCGAATTTCGGCGAGAACGGAAAAGTTCCGTATCAAAATTTTACCTTGGCTAGCCGACAGCCTTTGGCGGTTAGGCGGTTCTACGGTTTTGTCTAGATCCGTTTGCAAGAGGGACTTTTAGGCGATGCAATAAAAAAAATAAAAAGAGGGATGCAACACGAGGACTTCCAAGGAGGTCACCCATCCTAGTACTACTCTCGCCTAAGCACGCTTAACTTCGGAGTTCTGATGGGATCTTGTGCTTTAGTGCTGGTATGATCGCATCCGACAACTTCTTCACGACGTGATGCTTTAACCTCTGCCACCCTCCGGCTCCTTCTCACGCCTAAGCCTTCGTTCTTTTTGCTCTTTTCTTTTAGTTCCTTTCACGCCCGTCCCGGTTTACAGTCACCACGCCGCGATATTTACTGAAAAAGACGTGCATGAATCGCCGCAAATAAAAACATCACGCCATCCGAGCGTTTCACCGGATCGAGAAATCTGCACAAATTGACCGGTCACCGAAAATCGACTGTAATTTCATCATACGACCTCGGATCGAATTTCGGCGAGAACGGAAAAGTTCCGTATCGAAATTTTACCTTGGCTAGCCGACAGCCTTTGGCGGTTAGGCGGTTCTACGGTTTCGTCTAGATCCGTTTGCAAGAGAGACTTTTAGGCGATGCAATAAAAAAATTAAAAAGAGGGATGCAACACGAGGACTTCCCAGGAGGTCACCCATCCTAGTACTACTCTCACCTAAGCACGCTTAACTTCGGAGCTCTGATGGGATCTGGTGCTTTAGTGCTGGTATGATCGCATCCGACAACTTCTTCACGGCGTGATGCTTTAACCTCTGCCACCCTCCGGCTCCTTCTCACGCCTAAGCCTTCGTTCTTTTTGCTCTTTTCTTTTAGTTCCTTTCACGCCCGTCCCGGTTTACAGTCACCACGCCGCGATATTTACTGAAAAAGACGTGCATGACTCGCCGCAAATAAAAACATCACGCCATCCGAGCGTTTCACCGGATCGAGAAATCTGCACAAATTGACCGGTCACCGAAAATCGACTGTAATTTCATCATACGACCTCGGATCGAATTTCGGCGAGAACGGAAAAGTTCCGTATCGAAATTTTACCTTGGCTAGCCGACAGCCTTTGGCGGTTAGGCGGTTCTACGGTTTCGTCTAGATCCGTTTGCAAGAGGGACTTTTAGGCGATGCAATAAAAAAATTAAAAAGAGGGATGCAACACGAGGACTTCCCAGGAGGTCACCCATCCTAGTACTACTCTCACCTAAGCACGCTTAACTTCGGAGCTCTGATGGGATCTGGTGCTTTAGTGCTGGTATGATCGCATCCGACAACTTCTTCACGGCGTGATGCTTTAACCTCTGCCACCCTCCGGCTCCTTCTCACGCCTAAGCCTCCGTTCTTTTTGCTCTTTTCTTTTAGTTCCTTTCACGCCCGTCCCGGTTTACAGTCACCACGCCGCGATATTTACTGAAAAAGACGTGCATGACTAGCCGCAAATAAAAACATCACGCCATCCGAGCGTTTCACCGGATCGAGAAATCTGCACAAATTGACCGGTCACCGAAAATCGACTGTAATTTCTTCATACGACCTCGGATCGAATTTCGGCGAGAACGGAAAAGTTCCGTATCGAAATTTTACCTTGGCTAGCCGACAGCCTTTGGCGGTTAGGCGGTTCTACGGTTTCGTCTAGATCCGTTTGCAAGAGAGACTTTTAGGCGATGCAATAAAAAAATTAAAAAGAGGGATGCAACACGAGGACTTCCCAGGAGGTCAACCATCCTAGTACTACTCTCACCTAAGCACGCTTAACTTCGGAGCTCTGATGGGATCTGGTGCTTTAGTGCTGGTATGATCGCATCCGACAACTTCTTCACGGCGTGATGCTTTAACCTCTGCCACCCTCCGGCTCCTTCTCACGCCTAAGCCTTCGTTCTTTTTGCTCTTTTCTTTTAGTTCCTTTCACGCCCGTCCCGGTTTACAGTCACCACGCCGCGATATTTACTGAAAAAGACGTGCATGACTCGCCGCAAATAAAAACATCACGCCATCCGAGCGTTTCACCGGATCGAGAAATCTGCACAAATTGACCGGTCACCGAAAATCGACTGTAATTTCATCATACGACCTCGGATCGAATTTCGGCGAGAACGGAAAAGTTCCGTATCGAAATTTTACCTTGGCTAGCCGACAGCCTTTGGCGGTTAGGCGGTTCTACGGTTTCGTCTAGATCCGTTTGCAAGAGGGACTTTTAGGCGATGCAATAAAAAAATTAAAAAGAGGGATGCAACACGAGGACTTCCCAGGAGGTCACCCATCCTAGTACTACTCTCACCTAAGCACGCTTAACTTCGGAGCTCTGATGGGATCTGGTGCTTTAGTGCTGGTATGATCGCATCCGACAACTTCTTCACGGCGTGATGCTTTAACCTCTGCCACCCTCCGGCTCCTTCTCACGCCTAAGCCTCCGTTCTTTTTGCTCTTTTCTTTTAGTTCCTTTCACGCCCGTCCCGGTTTACAGTCACCACGCCGCGATATTTACTGAAAAAGACGTGCATGACTCGCCGCAAATAAAAACATCACGCCATCCGAGCGTTTCACCGGATCGACAAATCAGCACAAATTGACCCCGTCACCGAAAATCGACTGTAATTTCATCATACGACCTCGGATCGAATTTCGGCGAGAACGGAAAAGTTCCGTATCGAAATTTTACCTTGGCTAGCCGACAGCCTTTGGCGGTTAGGCGGTTCTACGGTTTCGTCTAGATCCGTTTGCAAGAGAGACTTTTAGGCGATGCAATAAAAAAATTAAAAAGAGGGATGCAACACGAGGACTTCCCAGGAGGTCACCCATCCTAGTACTACTCTCACCTAAGCACGCTTAACTTCGGAGCTCTGATGGGATCTGGTGCTTTAGTGCTGGTATGATCGCATCCGACAACTTCTTCACGGCGTGATGCTTTAACCTCTGCCACCCTCCGGCTCCTTCTCACGCCTAAGCCTTCGTTCTTTTTGCTCTTTTCTTTTAGTTCCTTTCACGCCCGTCCCGGTTTACAGTCACCACGCCGCGATATTTACTGAAAAAGACGTGCATGACTCGCCGCAAATAAAAACATCACGCCATCCGAGCGTTTCACCGGATCGAGAAATCTGCACAAATTGACCGGTCACCGAAAATCGACTGTAATTTCATCATACGACCTCGGATCGAATTTCGGCGAGAACGGAAAAGTTCCGTATCGAAATTTTACCTTGGCTAGCCGACAGCCTTTGGCGGTTAGGCGGTTCTACGGTTTCGTCTAGATCCGTTTGCAAGAGGGACTTTTAGGCGATGCAATAAAAAAATTAAAAAGAGGGATGCAACACGAGGACTTCCCAGGAGGTCACCCATCCTAGTACTACTCTCACCTAAGCACGCTTAACTTCGGAGCTCTGATGGGATCTGGTGCTTTAGTGCTGGTATGATCGCATCCGACAACTTCTTCACGGCGTGATGCTTTAACCTCTGCCACCCTCCGGCTCCTTCTCACGCCTAAGCCTTCGTTCTTTTTGCTCTTTTCTTTTAGTTCCTTTCACGCCCGTCCCGGTTTACAGTCACCACGCCGCGATATTTACTGAAAAAGACGTGCATGACTCGCCGCAAATAAAAACATCACGCCATCCGAGCGTTTCACCGGATCGAGAAATCTGCACAAATTGACCGGTCACCGAAAATCGACTGTAATTTCATCATACGACCTCGGATCGAATTTCGGCGAGAACGGAAAAGTTCCGTATCGAAATTTTACCTTGGCTAGCCGACAGCCTTTGGCGGTTAGGCGGTTCTACGGTTTTGTCTAGATCCGTTTGCAAGAGGGACTTTTAGGCGATGCAATAAAAAAATTAAAAAGAGGGATGCAACACGAGGACTTCCAAGGAGGTCACCCATCCTAGTACTACTCTCGCCTAAGCACGCTTAACTTCGGAGCTCTGATGGGATCTGGTGCTTTAGTGCTGGTATGATCGCATCCGACAACTTCTTCACGGCGTGATGCTTTAACCTCTGCCACCCTCCGGCTCCTTCTCACGCCTAAGCCTTCGTTCTTTTTGCTCTTTTCTTTTAGTTCCTTTCACGCCCGTCCCGGTTTACAGTCACCACGCCGCGATATTTACTGAAAAAGACGTGCATGACTCGCCGCAAATAAAAACATCACGCCATCCGAGCGTTTCACCGGATCGAGAAATCTGCACAAATTGACCGGTCACCGAAAATCGACTGTAATTTCATCATACGACCTCGGATCGAATTTCGGCGAGAACGGAAAAGTTCCGTATCGAAATTTTACCTTGGCTAGCCGACAGCCTTTGGCGGTTAGGCGGTTCTACGGTTTCGTCTAGATCCGTTTGCAAGAGGGACTTTTAGGCGATGCAATAAAAAAATTAAAAAGAGGGATGCAACACGAGGACTTCCCAGGAGGTCACCCATCCTAGTACTACTCTCACCTAAGCACGCTTAACTTCGGAGCTCTGATGGGATCTGGTGCTTTAGTGCTGGTATGATCGCATCCGACAACTTCTTCACGGCGTGATGCTTTAACCTCTGCCACCCTCCGGCTCCTTCTCACGCCTAAGCCTCCGTTCTTTTTGCTCTTTTCTTTTAGTTCCTTTCACGCCCGTCCCGGTTTACAGTCACCACGCCGCGATATTTACTGAAAAAGACGTGCATGACTCGCCGCAAATAAAAACATCACGCCATCCGAGCGTTTCACCGGATCGACAAATCAGCACAAATTGACCCCGTCACCGAAAATCGACTGTAATTTCATCATACGACCTCGGATCGAATTTCGGCGAGAACGGAAAAGTTCCGTATCGAAATTTTACCTTGGCTAGCCGACAGCCTTTGGCGGTTAGGCGGTTCTACGGTTTCGTCTAGATCCGTTTGCAAGAGAGACTTTTAGGCGATGCAATAAAAAAATTAAAAAGAGGGATGCAACACGAGGACTTCCCAGGAGGTCACCCATCCTAGTACTACTCTCACCTAAGCACGCTTAACTTCGGAGCTCTGATGGGATCTGGTGCTTTAGTGCTGGTATGATCGCATCCGACAACTTCTTCACGGCGTGATGCTTTAACCTCTGCCACCCTCCGGCTCCTTCTCACGCCTAAGCCTTCGTTCTTTTTGCTCTTTTCTTTTAGTTCCTTTCACGCCCGTCCCGGTTTACAGTCACCACGCCGCGATATTTACTGAAAAAGACGTGCATGACTCGCCGCAAATAAAAACATCACGCCATCCGAGCGTTTCACCGGATCGAGAAATCTGCACAAATTGACCGGTCACCGAAAATCGACTGTAATTTCATCATACGACCTCGGATCGAATTTCGGCGAGAACGGAAAAGTTCCGTATCGAAATTTTACCTTGGCTAGCCGACAGCCTTTGGCGGTTAGGCGGTTCTACGGTTTCGTCTAGATCCGTTTGCAAGAGGGACTTTTAGGCGATGCAATAAAAAAATTAAAAAGAGGGATGCAACACGAGGACTTCCCAGGAGGTCACCCATCCTAGTACTACTCTCACCTAAGCACGCTTAACTTCGGAGCTCTGATGGGATCTGGTGCTTTAGTGCTGGTATGATCGCATCCGACAACTTCTTCACGGCGTGATGCTTTAACCTCTGCCACCCTCCGGCTCCTTCTCACGCCTAAGCCTCCGTTCTTTTTGCTCTTTTCTTTTAGTTCCTTTCACGCCCGTCCCGGTTTACAGTCACCACGCCGCGATATTTACTGAAAAAGACGTGCATGACTCGCCGCAAATAAAAACATCACGCCATCCGAGCGTTTCACCGGATCGACAAATCTGCACAAATTGACCCCGTCACCGAAAATCGACTGTAATTTCATCATACGACCTCGGATCGAATTTCGGCGAGAACGGAAAAGTTCCGTATCGAAATTTTACCTTGGCTAGCCGACAGCCTTTGGCGGTTAGGCGGTTCTACGGTTTCGTCTAGATCCGTTTGCAAGAGAGACTTTTAGGCGATGCAATAAAAAAATTAAAAAGAGGGATGCAACACGAGGACTTCCCAGGAGGTCACCCATCCTAGTACTACTCTCACCTAAGCACGCTTAACTTCGGAGCTCTGATGGGATCTGGTGCTTTAGTGCTGGTATGATCGCATCCGACAACTTCTTCACGGCGTGATGCTTTAACCTCTGCCACCCTCCGGCTCCTTCTCACGCCTAAGCCTTCGTTCTTTTTGCTCTTTTCTTTTAGTTCCTTTCACGTCCGTCCCGGTTTACAGTCACCACGCCGCGATATTTACTGAAAAAGACGTGCATGACTCGCCGCAAATAAAAACATCACGCCATCCGAGCGTTTCACCGGATCGAGAAATCTGCACAAATTGACCGGTCACCGAAAATCGACTGTAATTTCATCATACGACCTCGGATCGAATTTCGGCGAGAACGGAAAAGTTCCGTATCGAAATTTTACCTTGGCTAGCCGACAGCCTTTGGCGGTTAGGCGGTTCTACGGTTTCGTCTAGATCCGTTTGCAAGAGGGACTTTTAGGCGATGCAATAAAAAAATTAAAAAGAGGGATGCAACACGAGGACTTCCCAGGAGGTCACCCATCCTAGTACTACTCTCACCTAAGCACGCTTAACTTCGGAGCTCTGATGGGATCTGGTGCTTTAGTGCTGGTATGATCGCATCCGACAACTTCTTCACGGCGTGATGCTTTAACCTCTGCCACCCTCCGGCTCCTTCTCACGCCTAAGCCTCCGTTCTTTTTGCTCTTTTCTTTTAGTTCCTTTCACGCCCGTCCCGGTTTACAGTCACCACGCCGCGATATTTACTGAAAAAGACGTGCATGACTCGCCGCAAATAAAAACATCACGCCATCCGAGCGTTTCACCGGATCGACAAATCTGCACAAATTGACCCCGTCACCGAAAATCGACTGTAATTTCATCATACGACCTCGGATCGAATTTCGGCGAGAACGGAAAAGTTCCGTATCAAAATTTTACCTTGGCTAGCCGACAGCCTTTGGCGGTTAGGCGGTTCTACGGTTTTGTCTAGATCCGTTTGCAAGAGGGACTTTTAGGCGATGCAATAAAAAAATTAAAAAGAGGGATGCAACACGAGGACTTCCAAGGAGGTCACCCATCCTAGTACTACTCTCGCCTAAGAACGCTTAACTTCGGAGTTCTGATGGGATCTTGTGCTGGTATGATCGCATCCGACAACTTCTTCACGACATGATGCTTTAACCTCTGCCACCCTCCGGATCCTTCTCACGCCTAAGCCTCCGTTCTTTTTGCTCTTTTCTTTTAGTTCCTTTCACGCCCGTCCCGGTTTACAGTCACCACGCCGCGATATTTACTGAAATAGACGTGCATGACTCGCCGCAAATAAAAACATCACGCCATCCGAGCGTTTCACCGGATCGACAAATCTGCACAAATTGACCCCGTCACCGAAAATCGACTGTAATTTCATCATACGACCTCGGATCGAATTTCGGCGAGAACGGAAAAGTTCCGTATCGAAATTTTACCTTGGCTAGCCGACAGCCTTTGGCGGTTAGGCGGTTCTACGGTTTCGTCTAGATCCGTTTGCAAGAGGGACTTTTAGGCGATGCAATAAAAAATTTAAAAAGAGGGATGCAACACGAGGACTTCCCAGGAGGTCACCCATCCTAGTACTACTCTCACCTAAGCACGCTTAACTTCGGAGCTCTGATGGGATCTGGTGCTTTAGTGCTGGTATGATCGCATCCGACAACTTCTTCACGGCGTGATGCTTTAACCTCTGCCACCCTCCGGCTCCTTCTCACGCCTAAGCCTCCGTTCTTTTTGCTCTTTTCTTTTAGTTCCTTTCACGCCCGTCCCGGTTTACAGTCACCACGCCGCGATATTTACTGAAATAGACGTGCATGACTCGCCGCAAATAAAAACATCACGCCATCCGAGCGTTTCACCGGATCGACAAATCTGCACAAATTGACCCCGTCACCGAAAATCGACTGTAATTTCATCATACCAGCTCGGATCGAATTTCGGCGAGAACGGAAAAGTTCCGTATCGAAATTTTACCTTGGCTAGCGGACAGCCTTTGGCGGTTAGGCGGTTCTACGGTTTCGTCTAGATCCGTTTGCAAGAGGGACTTTTAGGCGATGCAATAAAAAAATTAAAAAGAGGGATGCAACACGAGGACTTCCCAGGAGTTCACCCATCCTAGTACTACTCTCACCTAAGCACGCTTAACTTCGGAGCTCTGATGGGATCTGGTGCTTTAGTGCTGGTATGATCGCATCCGACAACTTCTTCACGGCGTGATGCTTTAACCTCTGCCACCCTCCGGCTCCTTCTCACGCCTAAGCCTCCGTTCTTTTTGCTCTTTTCTTTTAGTTCCTTTCACGCCCGTCCCGGTTTACAGTCACCACGCCGCGATATTTACTGAAAAAGACGTGCATGACTCGCCGCAAATAAAAACATCACGCCATCCGAGCGTTTCACCGGATCGACAAATCTGCACAAATTGACCCCGTCACCGAAAATCGACTGTAATTTCATCATACGACCTCGGATCGAATTTCGGCGAGAACGGAAAAGTTCCGTATCAAAATTTTACCTTGGCTAGCCGACAGCCTTTGGCGGTTAGGCGGTTCTACGGTTTTGTCTAGATCCGTTTGCAAGAGGGACTTTTAGGCGATGCAATAAAAAAATTAAAAAGAGGGATGCAACACGAGGACTTCCAAGGAGGTCACCCATCCTAGTACTACTCTCGCCTAAGAACGCTTAACTTCGGAGTTCTGATGGGATCTTGTGCTGGTATGATCGCATCCGACAACTTCTTCACGACATGATGCTTTAACCTCTGCCACCCTCCGGATCCTTCTCACGCCTAAGCCTCCGTTCTTTTTGCTCTTTTCTTTTAGTTCCTTTCACGCCCGTCCCGGTTTACAGTCACCACGCCGCGATATTTACTGAAATAGACGTGCATGACTCGCCGCAAATAAAAACATCACGCCATCCGAGCGTTTCACCGGATCGACAAATCTGCACAAATTGACCCCGTCACCGAAAATCGACTGTAATTTCATCATACGACCTCGGATCGAATTTCGGCGAGAACGGAAAAGTTCCGTATCGAAATTTTACCTTGGCTAGCCGACAGCCTTTGGCGGTTAGGCGGTTCTACGGTTTCGTCTAGATCCGTTTGCAAGAGGGACTTTTAGGCGATGCAATAAAAAAATTAAAAAGAGGGATGCAACACGAGGACTTCCCAGGAGGTCACCCATCCTAGTACTACTCTCACCTAAGCACGCTTAACTTCGGAGCTCTGATGGGATCTGGTGCTTTAGTGCTGGTATGATCGCATCCGACAACTTCTTCACGGCGTGATGCTTTAACCTCTGCCACCCTCCGGCTCCTTCTCACGCCTAAGCCTCCGTTCTTTTTGCTCTTTTCTTTTAGTTCCTTTCACGCCCGTCCCGGTTTACAGTCACCACGCCGCGATATTTACTGAAATAGACGTGCATGACTCGCCGCAAATAAAAACATCACGCCATCCGAGCGTTTCACCGGATCGACAAATCTGCACAAATTGACCCCGTCACCGAAAATCGACTGTAATTTCATCATACGACCTCGGATCGAATTTCGGCGAGAACGGAAAAGTTCCGTATCAAAATTTTACCTTGGCTAGCCGACAGCCTTTGGCGGTTAGGCGGTTCTACGGTTTTGTCTAGATCCGTTTGCAAGAGGGACTTTTAGGCGATGCAATAAAAAAATTAAAAAGAGGGATGCAACACGAGGACTTCCAAGGAGGTCACCCATCCTAGTACTACTCTCGCCTAAGCACGCTTAACTTCGGAGTTCTGATGGGATCTTGTGCTTTAGTGCTGGTATGATCGCATCCGACAACTTCTTCACGACGTGATGCTTTAACCTCTGCCACCCTCCGGCTCCTTCTCACGCCTAAGCCTCCGTTCTTTTTGCTCTTTTCTTTTAGTTCCTTTCACGCCCGTCCCGGTTTACAGTCACCACGCCGCGATATTTACTGAAAAAGACGTGCATGAATCGTCGCAAATAAAAACATCACGCCATGCGAGCGTTTCACCGGATCGAGAAATCTGCACAAATTGACCGGTCACCGAAAATCGACTGTAATTTCATCATACGACCTCGGATCGAATTTCGGCGAGAACGGAAAAGTTCCGTATCGAAATTTTACCTTGGCTAGCCGACAGCCTTTGGCGGTTAGGCGGTTCTACGGTTTCGTCTAGATCCGTTTGCAAGAGGGACTTTTAGGCGATGCAATAAAAAAATTAAAAAGAGGGATGCAACACGAGGACTTCCAAGGAGGTCACCCATCCTAGTACTACTCTCACCTAAGCACGCTTAACTTCGGAGCTCTGATGGGATCTGGTGCTTGAGTGCTGGTATGATCGCATCCGACAACTTCTTCACGGCGTGATGCTTTAACCTCTGCCACCCTCCGGCTCCTTCTCACGCCTAAGCCTCCGTTCTTTTTGCTCTTTTCTTTTAGTTCCTTTCACGCCCGTCCCGGTTTACAGTCACCACGCCGCGATATTTACTGAAATAGACGTGCATGACTCGCCGCAAATAAAAACATCACGCCATCCGAGCGTTTCACCGGATCGACAAATCTGCACAAATTGACCCCGTCACCGAAAATCGACTGTAATTTCATCATACGACCTCGGATCGAATTTCGGCGAGAACGGAAAAGTTCCGTATCAAAATTTTACCTTGGCTAGCCGACAGCCTTTGGCGGTTAGGCGGTTCTACGGTTTTGTCTAGATCCGTTTGCAAGAGGGACTTTTAGGCGATGCAATAAAAAAATTAAAAAGAGGGATGCAACACGAGGACTTCCAAGGAGGTCACCCATCCTAGTACTACTCTCGCCTAAGAACGCTTAACTTCGGAGTTCTGATGGGATCTTGTGCTGGTATGATCGCATCCGACAACTTCTTCACGACATGATGCTTTAACCTCTGCCACCCTCCGGATCCTTCTCACGCCTAAGCCTCCGTTCTTTTTGCTCTTTTCTTTTAGTTCCTTTCACGCCCGTCCCGGTTTACAGTCACCACGCCGCGATATTTACTGAAATAGACGTGCATGACTCGCCGCAAATAAAAACATCACGCCATCCGAGCGTTTCACCGGATCGACAAATCTGCACAAATTGACCCCGTCACCGAAAATCGACTGTAATTTCATCATACGACCTCGGATCGAATTTCGGCGAGAACGGAAAAGTTCCGTATCGAAATTTTACCTTGGCTAGCCGACAGCCTTTGGCGGTTAGGCGGTTCTACGGTTTCGTCTAGATCCGTTTGCAAGAGGGACTTTTAGGCGATGCAATAAAAAAATTAAAAAGAGGGATGCAACACGAGGACTTCCCAGGAGGTCACCCATCCTAGTACTACTCTCACCTAAGCACGCTTAACTTCGGAGCTCTGATGGGATCTGGTGCTTTAGTGCTGGTATGATCGCATCCGACAACTTCTTCACGGCGTGATGCTTTAACCTCTGCCACCCTCCGGCTCCTTCTCACGCCTAAGCCTCCGTTCTTTTTGCTCTTTTCTTTTAGTTCCTTTCACGCCCGTCCCGGTTTACAGTCACCACGCCGCGATATTTACTGAAATAGACGTGCATGACTCGCCGCAAATAAAAACATCACACCATCCGAGCGTTTCACCGGATCGACAAATCTGCACAAATTGACCCCGTCACCGAAAATCGACTGTAATTTCATCATACGACCTCGGATCGAATTTCGGCGAGAACGGAAAAGTTCCGTATCAAAATTTTACCTTGGCTAGCCGACAGCCTTTGGCGGTTAGGCGGTTCTACGGTTTTGTCTAGATCCGTTTGCAAGAGGGACTTTTAGGCGATGCAATAAAAAAATTAAAAAGAGGGATGCAACACGAGGACTTCCAAGGAGGTCACCCATCCTAGTACTACTCTCGCCTAAGAACGCTTAACTTCGGAGTTCTGATGGGATCTTGTGCTGGTATGATCGCATCCGACAACTTCTTCACGACATGATGCTTTAACCTCTGCCACCCTCCGGATCCTTCTCACGCCTAAGCCTCCGTTCTTTTTGCTCTTTTCTTTTAGTTCCTTTCACGCCCGTCCCGGTTTACAGTCACCACGCCGCGATATTTACTGAAATAGACGTGCATGACTCGCCGCAAATAAAAACATCACGCCATCCGAGCGTTTCACCGGATCGACAAATCTGCACAAATTGACCCCGTCACCGAAAATCGACTGTAATTTCATCATACGACCTCGGATCGAATTTCGGCGAGAACGGAAAAGTTCCGTATCGAAATTTTACCTTGGCTAGCCGACAGCCTTTGGCGGTTAGGCGGTTCTACGGTTTCGTCTAGATCCGTTTGCAAGAGGGACTTTTAGGCGATGCAATAAAAAAATTAAAAAGAGGGATGCAACACGAGGACTTCCCAGGAGGTCACCCATCCTAGTACTACTCTCACCTAAGCACGCTTAACTTCGGAGCTCTGATGGGATCTGGTGCTTTAGTGCTGGTATGATCGCATCCGACAACTTCTTCACGGCGTGATGCTTTAACCTCTGCCACCCTCCGGCTCCTTCTCACGCCTAAGCCTCCGTTCTTTTTGCTCTTTTCTTTTAGTTCCTTTCACGCCCGTCCCGGTTTACAGTCACCACGCCGCGATATTTACTGAAATAGACGTGCATGACTCGCCGCAAATAAAAACATCACACCATCCGAGCGTTTCACCGGATCGACAAATCTGCACAAATTGACCCCGTCACCGAAAATCGACTGTAATTTCATCATACGACCTCGGATCGAATTTCGGCGAGAACGGAAAAGTTCCGTATCAAAATTTTACCTTGGCTAGCCGACAGCCTTTGGCGGTTAGGCGGTTCTACGGTTTTGTCTAGATCCGTTTGCAAGAGGGACTTTTAGGCGATGCAATAAAAAAATTAAAAAGAGGGATGCAACACGAGGACTTCCAAGGAGGTCACCCATCCTAGTACTACTCTCGCCTAAGAACGCTTAACTTCGGAGTTCTGATGGGATCTTGTGCTGGTATGATCGCATCCGACAACTTCTTCACGACATGATGCTTTAACCTCTGCCACCCTCCGGATCCTTCTCACGCCTAAGCCTCCGTTCTTTTTGCTCTTTTCTTTTAGTTCCTTTCACGCCCGTCCCGGTTTACAGTCACCACGCCGCGATATTTACTGAAATAGACGTGCATGACTCGCCGCAAATAAAAACATCACGCCATCCGAGCGTTTCACCGGATCGACAAATCTGCACAAATTGACCCCGTCACCGAAAATCGACTGTAATTTCATCATACGACCTCGGATCGAATTTCGGCGAGAACGGAAAAGTTCCGTATCGAAATTTTACCTTGGCTAGCCGACAGCCTTTGGCGGTTAGGCGGTTCTACGGTTTCGTCTAGATCCGTTTGCAAGAGGGACTTTTAGGCGATGCAATAAAAAAATTAAAAAGAGGGATGCAACACGAGGACTTCCCAGGAGGTCACCCATCCTAGTACTACTCTCACCTAAGCACGCTTAACTTCGGAGCTCTGATGGGATCTGGTGCTTTAGTGCTGGTATGATCGCATCCGACAACTTCTTCACGGCGTGATGCTTTAACCTCTGCCACCCTCCGGCTCCTTCTCACGCCTAAGCCTCCGTTCTTTTTGCTCTTTTCTTTTAGTTCCTTTCACGCCCGTCCCGGTTTACAGTCACCACGCCGCGATATTTACTGAAATAGACGTGCATGACTCGCCGCAAATAAAAACATCACACCATCCGAGCGTTTCACCGGATCGACAAATCTGCACAAATTGACCCCGTCACCGAAAATCGACTGTAATTTCATCATACGACCTCGGATCGAATTTCGGCGAGAACGGAAAAGTTCCGTATCAAAATTTTACCTTGGCTAGCCGACAGCCTTTGGCGGTTAGGCGGTTCTACGGTTTTGTCTAGATCCGTTTGCAAGAGGGACTTTTAGGCGATGCAATAAAAAAATTAAAAAGAGGGATGCAACACGAGGACTTCCAAGGAGGTCACCCATCCTAGTACTACTCTCGCCTAAGAACGCTTAACTTCGGAGTTCTGATGGGATCTTGTGCTGGTATGATCGCATCCGACAACTTCTTCACGACATGATGCTTTAACCTCTGCCACCCTCCGGATCCTTCTCACGCCTAAGCCTCCGTTCTTTTTGCTCTTTTCTTTTAGTTCCTTTCACGCCCGTCCCGGTTTACAGTCACCACGCCGCGATATTTACTGAAATAGACGTGCATGACTCGCCGCAAATAAAAACATCACGCCATCCGAGCGTTTCACCGGATCGACAAATCTGCACAAATTGACCCCGTCACCGAAAATCGACTGTAATTTCATCATACGACCTCGGATCGAATTTCGGCGAGAACGGAAAAGTTCCGTATCGAAATTTTACCTTGGCTAGCCGACAGCCTTTGGCGGTTAGGCGGTTCTACGGTTTCGTCTAGATCCGTTTGCAAGAGGGACTTTTAGGCGATGCAATAAAAAAATTAAAAAGAGGGATGCAACACGAGGACTTCCAAGGAGGTCACCCATCCTAGTACTACTCTCACCTAAGCACGCTTAACTTCGGAGCTCTGATGGGATCTGGTGCTTGAGTGCTGGTATGATCGCATCCGACAACTTCTTCACGGCGTGATGCTTTAACCTCTGCCACCCTCCGGCTCCTTCTCACGCCTAAGCCTCCGTTCTTTTTGCTCTTTTCTTTTAGTTCCTTTCACGCCCGTCCCGGTTTACAGTCACCACGCCGCGATATTTACTGAAATAGACGTGCATGACTCGCCGCAAATAAAAACATCACGCCATCCGAGCGTTTCACCGGATCGACAAATCTGCACAAATTGACCCCGTCACCGAAAATCGACTGTAATTTCATCATACGACCTCGGATCGAATTTCGGCGAGAACGGAAAAGTTCCGTATCAAAATTTTACCTTGGCTAGCCGACAGCCTTTGGCGGTTAGGCGGTTCTACGGTTTTGTCTAGATCCGTTTGCAAGAGGGACTTTTAGGCGATGCAATAAAAAAATTAAAAAGAGGGATGCAACACGAGGACTTCCAAGGAGGTCACCCATCCTAGTACTACTCTCGCCTAAGAACGCTTAACTTCGGAGTTCTGATGGGATCTTGTGCTGGTATGATCGCATCCGACAACTTCTTCACGACATGATGCTTTAACCTCTGCCACCCTCCGGATCCTTCTCACGCCTAAGCCTCCGTTCTTTTTGCTCTTTTCTTTTAGTTCCTTTCACGCCCGTCCCGGTTTACAGTCACCACGCCGCGATATTTACTGAAATAGACGTGCATGACTCGCCGCAAATAAAAACATCACGCCATCCGAGCGTTTCACCGGATCGACAAATCTGCACAAATTGACCCCGTCACCGAAAATCGACTGTAATTTCATCATACGACCTCGGATCGAATTTCGGCGAGAACGGAAAAGTTCCGTATCGAAATTTTACCTTGGCTAGCCGACAGCCTTTGGCGGTTAGGCGGTTCTACGGTTTCGTCTAGATCCGTTTGCAAGAGGGACTTTTAGGCGATGCAATAAAAAAATTAAAAAGAGGGATGCAACACGAGGACTTCCCAGGAGGTCACCCATCCTAGTACTACTCTCACCTAAGCACGCTTAACTTCGGAGCTCTGATGGGATCTGGTGCTTTAGTGCTGGTATGATCGCATCCGACAACTTCTTCACGGCGTGATGCTTTAACCTCTGCCACCCTCCGGCTCCTTCTCACGCCTAAGCCTCCGTTCTTTTTGCTCTTTTCTTTTAGTTCCTTTCACGCCCGTCCCGGTTTACAGTCACCACGCCGCGATATTTACTGAAATAGACGTGCATGACTCGCCGCAAATAAAAACATCACACCATCCGAGCGTTTCACCGGATCGACAAATCTGCACAAATTGACCCCGTCACCGAAAATCGACTGTAATTTCATCATACGACCTCGGATCGAATTTCGGCGAGAACGGAAAAGTTCCGTATCAAAATTTTACCTTGGCTAGCCGACAGCCTTTGGCGGTTAGGCGGTTCTACGGTTTTGTCTAGATCCGTTTGCAAGAGGGACTTTTAGGCGATGCAATAAAAAAATTAAAAAGAGGGATGCAACACGAGGACTTCCAAGGAGGTCACCCATCCTAGTACTACTCTCGCCTAAGCACGCTTAACTTCGGAGTTCTGATGGGATCTTGTGCTTTAGTGCTGGTATGATCGCATCCGACAACTTCTTCACGACGTGATGCTTTAACCTCTGCCACCCTCCGGCTCCTTCTCACGCCTAAGCCTATGTTCTTTTTGCTCTTTTCTTTTAGTTCCTTTCACGCCCGTCCCGGTTTACAGTCACCACGCCGCGATATTTACTGAAAAAGACGTGCATGAATCGTCGCAAATAAAAACATCACGCCATGCGAGCGTTTCACCGGATCGAGAAATCTGCACAAATTGACCGGTCACCGAAAATCGACTGTAATTTCATCATACGACCTCGGATCGAATTTCGGCGAGAACGGAAAAGTTCCGTATCGAAATTTTACCTTGGCTAGCCGACAGCCTTTGGCGGTTAGGCGGTTCTACGGTTTCGTCTAGATCCGTTTGCAAGAGGGACTTTTAGGCGATGCAATAAAAAAATTAAAAAGAGGGATGCAACACGAGGACTTCCCAGGAGGTCACCCATCCTAGTACTACTCTCACCTAAGCACGATTAACTTCGGAGCTCTGATGGGATCTGGTGCTTGAGTGCTGGTATGATCGCATCCGACAACTTCTTCACGGCGTGATGCTTTAACCTCTGCCACCCTCCGGCTCCTTCTCACGCCTAAGCCTCCGTTCTTTTTGCTCTTTTCTTTTAGTTCCTTTCACGCCCGTCCCGGTTTACAGTCACCACGCCGCGATATTTACTGAAATAGACGTGCATGACTCGCCGCAAATAAAAACATCACGCCATCCGAGCGTTTCACCGGATCGACAAATCTGCACAAATTGACCCCGTCACCGAAAATCGACTGTAATTTCATCATACGACCTCGGATCGAATTTCGGCGAGAAAGGAAAAGTTCCGTATCAAAATTTTACCTTGGCTAGCCGACAGCCTTTGGCGGTTAGGCGGTTCTACGGTTTTGTCTAGATCCGTTTGCAAGAGGGACTTTTAGGCGATGCAATAAAAAAAATAAAAAGAGGGATGCAACACGAGGACTTCCAAGGAGGTCACCCATCCTAGTACTACTCTCGCCTAAGCACGCTTAACTTCGGAGTTCTGATGGGATCTTGTGCTGGTATGATCGCATCCGACAACTTCTTCACGACGTGATGCTTTAACCTCTGCCACCCTCCGGCTCCTTCTCACGCCTAAGCCTCCGTTCTTTTTGCTCTTTTCTTTTAGTTCCTTTCACGCCCGTCCCGGTTTACAGTCACCACGCCGCGATATTTACTGAAAAAGACGTGCATGACTCGCCGCAAATAAAAACATCACGCCATCCGAGCGTTTCACCGGATCGAGAAATCTGCACAAATTGACCGGTCACCGAAAATCGACTGTAATTTCATCATACGACCTCGGATCGAATTTCGGCGAGAACGGAAAAGTTCCGTATCAAAAATTTACCTTGGCTAGCCGACAGCCTTTGGCGGTTAGGCGGTTCTACGGTTTTGTCTAGATCCGTTTGCAAGAGGGACTTTTAGGCGATGCAATAAAAAAATTAAAAAGAGGGATGCAACACGAGGACTTCCAAGGAGGTCACCCATCCTAGTACTACTCTCGCCTAAGCACGCTTAACTTCGGAGCTCTGATGGGATCTTGTGCTTTAGTGCTGGTATGATCGCATCCGACAACTTCTTCACGACGTGATGCTTTAACCTCTGCCACCCTCCGGCTCCTTCTCACGCCTAAGCCTCCGTTCTTTTTGCTCTTTTCTTTTAGTTCCTTTCACGCCCGTCCCGGTTTACAGTCACCACGCCGCGATATTTACTGAAAAAGACGTGCATGACTCGCCGCAAATAAAAACATCACGCCATCCGAGCGTTTCACCGGATCGAGAAATCTGCACAAATTGACCGGTCACCGAAAATCGACTGTAATTTCATCATACGACCTCGGATCGAATTTCGGCGAGAACGGAAAAGTTCCGTATCGAAATTTTACCTTGGCTAGCCGACAGCCTTTGGCGGTTAGGCGGTTCTACGGTTTTGTCTAGATCCGTTTGCAAGAGGGACTTTTAGGCGATGCAATAAAAAAATTAAAAAGAGGGATGCAACACGAGGACTTCCAAGGAGGTCACCCATCCTAGTACTACTCTCGCCTAAGAACGCTTAACTTCGGAGTTCTGATGGGATCTTGTGCTGGTATGATCGCATCCGACAACTTCTTCACGACATGATGCTTTAACCTCTGCCACCCTCCGGATCCTTCTCACGCCTAAGCCTCCGTTCTTTTTGCTCTTTTCTTTTAGTTCCTTTCACGCCCGTCCCGGTTTACAGTCACCACGCCGCGATATTTACTGAAATAGACGTGCATGACTCGCCGCAAATAAAAACATCACGCCATCCGAGCGTTTCACCGGATCGACAAATCTGCACAAATTGACCCCGTCACCGAAAATCGACTGTAATTTCATCATACGACCTCGGATCGAATTTCGGCGAGAACGGAAAAGTTCCGTATCGAAATTTTACCTTGGCTAGCCGACAGCCTTTGGCGGTTAGGCGGTTCTACGGTTTCGTCTAGATCCGTTTGCAAGAGGGACTTTTAGGCGATGCAATAAAAAAATTAAAAAGAGGGATGCAACACGAGGACTTCCCAGGAGGTCACCCATCCTAGTACTACTCTCACCTAAGCACGCTTAACTTCGGAGCTCTGATGGGATCTGGTGCTTTAGTGCTGGTATGATCGCATCCGACAACTTCTTCACGGCGTGATGCTTTAACCTCTGCCACCCTCCGGCTCCTTCTCACGCCTAAGCCTCCGTTCTTTTTGCTCTTTTCTTTTAGTTCCTTTCACGCCCGTCCCGGTTTACAGTCACCACGCCGCGATATTTACTGAAATAGACGTGCATGACTCGCCGCAAATAAAAACATCACGCCATCCGAGCGTTTCACCGGATCGACAAATCTGCACAAATTGACCCCGTCACCGAAAATCGACTGTAATTTCATCATACGACCTCGGATCGAATTTCGGCGAGAACGGAAAAGTTCCGTATCAAAATTTTACCTTGGCTAGCCGACAGCCTTTGGCGGTTAGGCGGTTCTACGGTTTTGTCTAGATCCGTTTGCAAGAGGGACTTTTAGGCGATGCAATAAAAAAATTAAAAAGAGGGATGCAACACGAGGACTTCCAAGGAGGTCACCCATCCTAGTACTACTCTCGCCTAAGCACGCTTAACTTCGGAGTTCTGATGGGATCTTGTGCTTTAGTGCTGGTATGATCGCATCCGACAACTTCTTCACGACGTGATGCTTTAACCTCTGCCACCCTCCGGCTCCTTCTCACGCCTAAGCCTCCGTTCTTTTTGCTCTTTTCTTTTAGTTCCTTTCACGCCCGTCCCGGTTTACAGTCACCACGCCGCGATATTTACTGAAAAAGACGTGCATGAATCGTCGCAAATAAAAACATCACGCCATGCGAGCGTTTCACCGGATCGAGAAATCTGCACAAATTGACCGGTCACCGAAAATCGACTGTAATTTCATCATACGACCTCGGATCGAATTTCGGCGAGAACGGAAAAGTTCCGTATCGAAATTTTACCTTGGCTAGCCGACAGCCTTTGGCGGTTAGGCGGTTCTACGGTTTCGTCTAGATCCGTTTGCAAGAGGGACTTTTAGGCGATGCAATAAAAAAATTAAAAAGAGGGATGCAACACGAGGACTTCCCAGGAGGTCACCCATCCTAGTACTACTCTCACCTAAGCACGATTAACTTCGGAGCTCTGATGGGATCTGGTGCTTGAGTGCTGGTATGATCGCATCCGACAACTTCTTCACGGCGTGATGCTTTAACCTCTGCCACCCTCCGGCTCCTTCTCACGCCTAAGCCTCCGTTCTTTTTGCTCTTTTCTTTTAGTTCCTTTCACGCCCGTCCCGGTTTACAGTCACCACGCCGCGATATTTACTGAAATAGACGTGCATGACTCGCCGCAAATAAAAACATCACGCCATCCGAGCGTTTCACCGGATCGACAAATCTGCACAAATTGACCCCGTCACCGAAAATCGACTGTAATTTCATCATACGACCTCGGATCGAATTTCGGCGAGAACGGAAAAGTTCCGTATCAAAATTTTACCTTGGCTAGCCGACAGCCTTTGGCGGTTAGGCGGTTCTACGGTTTTGTCTAGATCCGTTTGCAAGAGGGACTTTTAGGCGATGCAATAAAAAAATTAAAAAGAGGGATGCAACACGAGGACTTCCAAGGAGGTCACCCATCCTAGTACTACTCTCACCTAAGAACGCTTAACTTCGGAGTTCTGATGGGATCTTGTGCTGGTATGATCGCATCCGACAACTTCTTCACGACATGATGCTTTAACCTCTGCCACCCTCCGGATCCTTCTCACGCCTAAGCCTCCGTTCTTTTTGCTCTTTTCTTTTAGTTCCTTTCACGCCCGTCCCGGTTTACAGTCACCACGCCGCGATATTTACTGAAATAGACGTGCATGACTCGCCGCAAATAAAAACATCACGCCATCCGAGCGTTTCACCGGATCGACAAATCTGCACAAATTGACCCCGTCACCGAAAATCGACTGTAATTTCATCATACGACCTCGGATCGAATTTCGGCGAGAACGGAAAAGTTCCGTATCGAAATTTTACCTTGGCTAGCCGACAGCCTTTGGCGGTTAGGCGGTTCTACGGTTTCGTCTAGATCCGTTTGCAAGAGGGACTTTTAGGCGATGCAATAAAAAAATTAAAAAGAGGGATGCAACACGAGGACTTCCCAGGAGGTCACCCATCCTAGTACTACTCTCACCTAAGCACGCTTAACTTCGGAGCTCTGATGGGATCTGGTGCTTTAGTGCTGGTATGATCGCATCCGACAACTTCTTCACGGCGTGATGCTTTAACCTCTGCCACCCTCCGGCTCCTTCTCACGCCTAAGCCTCCGTTCTTTTTGCTCTTTTCTTTTAGTTCCTTTCACGCCCGTCCCGGTTTACAGTCACCACGCCGCGATATTTACTGAAATAGACGTGCATGACTCGCCGCAAATAAAAACATCACGCCATCCGAGCGTTTCACCGGATCGACAAATCTGCACAAATTGACCCCGTCACCGAAAATCGACTGTAATTTCATCATACGACCTCGGATCGAATTTCGGCGAGAACGGAAAAGTTCCGTATCAAAATTTTACCTTGGCTAGCCGACAGCCTTTGGCGGTTAGGCGGTTCTACGGTTTTGTCTAGATCCGTTTGCAAGAGGGACTTTTAGGCGATGCAATAAAAAAATTAAAAAGAGGGATGCAACACGAGGACTTCCAAGGAGGTCACCCATCCTAGTACTACTCTCGCCTAAGCACGCTTAACTTCGGAGTTCTGATGGGATCTTGTGCTTTAGTGCTGGTATGATCGCATCCGACAACTTCTTCACGACGTGATGCTTTAACCTCTGCCACCCTCCGGCTCCTTCTCACGCCTAAGCCTCCGTTCTTTTTGCTCTTTTCTTTTAGTTCCTTTCACGCCCGTCCCGGTTTACAGTCACCACGCCGCGATATTTACTGAAAAAGACGTGCATGAATCGTCGCAAATAAAAACATCACGCCATGCGAGCGTTTCACCGGATCGAGAAATCTGCACAAATTGACCGGTCACCGAAAATCGACTGTAATTTCATCATACGACCTCGGATCGAATTTCGGCGAGAACGGAAAAGTTCCGTATCGAAATTTTACCTTGGCTAGCCGACAGCCTTTGGCGGTTAGGCGGTTCTACGGTTTCGTCTAGATCCGTTTGCAAGAGGGACTTTTAGGCGATGCAATAAAAAAATTAAAAAGAGGGATGCAACACGAGGACTTCCCAGGAGGTCACCCATCCTAGTACTACTCTCACCTAAGCACGCTTAACTTCGGAGCTCTGATGGGATCTGGTGCTTTAGTGCTGGTATGATCGCATCCGACAACTTCTTCACGGCGTGATGCTTTAACCTCTGCCACCCTCCGGCTCCTTCTCACGCCTAAGCCTCCGTTCTTTTTGCTCTTTTCTTTTAGTTCCTTTCACGCCCGTCCCGGTTTACAGTCACCACGCCGCGATATTTACTGAAATAGACGTGCATGACTCGCCGCAAATAAAAACATCACGCCATCCGAGCGTTTCACCGGATCGACAAATCTGCACAAATTGACCCCGTCACCGAAAATCGACTGTAATTTCATCATACGACCTCGGATCGAATTTCGGCGAGAAC
Source organism: Poa annua (assembly GCA_026929855.1). Lineage (NCBI taxonomy): Eukaryota > Viridiplantae > Streptophyta > Magnoliopsida > Poales > Poaceae > Poa > Poa annua. The sequence goes on along the minus strand of CM049428.1, from coordinate 24,402,269 downwards.
GGAAAAGTTCCGTATCAAAATTTTACCTTGGCTAGCCGACAGCCTTTGGCGGTTAGGCGGTTCTACGGTTTTGTCTAGATCCGTTTGCAAGAGGGACTTTTAGGCGATGCAATAAAAAAATTAAAAAGAGGGATGCAACACGAGGACTTCCAAGGAGGTCACCCATCCTAGTACTACTCTCGCCTAAGCACGCTTAACTTCGGAGTTCTGATGGGATCTTGTGCTTTAGTGCTGGTATGATCGCATCCGACAACTTCTTCACGACGTGATGCTTTAACCTCTGCCACCCTCCGGCTCCTTCTCACGCCTAAGCCTCCGTTCTTTTTGCTCTTTTCTTTTAGTTCCTTTCACGCCCGTCCCGGTTTACAGTCACCACGCCGCGATATTTACTGAAAAAGACGTGCATGAATCGTCGCAAATAAAAACATCACGCCATGCGAGCGTTTCACCGGATCGAGAAATCTGCACAAATTGACCGGTCACCGAAAATCGACTGTAATTTCATCATACGACCTCGGATCGAATTTCGGCGAGAACGGAAAAGTTCCGTATCGAAATTTTACCTTGGCTAGCCGACAGCCTTTGGCGGTTAGGCGGTTCTACGGTTTCGTCTAGATCCGTTTGCAAGAGGGACTTTTAGGCGATGCAATAAAAAAATTAAAAAGAGGGATGCAACACGAGGACTTCCAAGGAGGTCACCCATCCTAGTACTACTCTCACCTAAGCACGATTAACTTCGGAGCTCTGATGGGATCTGGTGCTTGAGTGCTGGTATGATCGCATCCGACAACTTCTTCACGGCGTGATGCTTTAACCTCTGCCACCCTCCGGCTCCTTCTCACGCCTAAGCCTCCGTTCTTTTTGCTCTTTTCTTTTAGTTCCTTTCACGCCCGTCCCGGTTTACAGTCACCACGCCGCGATATTTACTGAAATAGACGTGCATGACTCGCCGCAAATAAAAACATCACGCCATCCGAGCGTTTCACCGGATCGACAAATCTGCACAAATTGACCCCGTCACCGAAAATCGACTGTAATTTCATCATACGACCTCGGATCGAATTTCGGCGAGAACGGAAAAGTTCCGTATCAAAATTTTACCTTGGCTAGCCGACAGCCTTTGGCGGTTAGGCGGTTCTACGGTTTTGTCTAGATCCGTTTGCAAGAGGGACTTTTAGGCGATGCAATAAAAAAATTAAAAAGAGGGATGCAACACGAGGACTTCCAAGGAGGTCACCCATCCTAGTACTACTCTCGCCTAAGCACGCTTAACTTCGGAGGTCTGATGGGATCTTGTGCTTTAGTGCTGGTATGATCGCATCCGACAACTTCTTCACGACGTGATGCTTTAACCTCTGCCACCCTCCGGCTCCTTCTCACGCCTAAGCCTCCGTTCTTTTTGCTCTTTTCTTTTAGTTCCTTTCACGCCCGTCCCGGTTTACAGTCACCACGCCGCGATATTTACTGAAAAAGACGTGCATGACTCGCCGCAAATAAAAACATCACGCCATCCGAGCGTTTCACCGGATCGAGAAATCTGCACAAATTGACCGGTCACCGAAAATCGACTGTAATTTCATCATACGACCTCGGATCGAATTTCAGCGAGAACGGAAAAGTTCCGTATCGAAATTTTACCTTGGCTAGCCGACAGCCTTTGGCGGTTAGGCGGTTCTACGGTTTCGTCTAGATCCGTTTGCAAGAGGGACTTTTAGGCGATGCAATAAAAAAATTAAAAAGAGGGATGCAACACGAGGACTTCCCAGGAGGTCACCCATCCTAGTACTACTCTCACCTAAGCACGCTTAACTTCGGAGCTCTGATGGGATCTGGTGCTTTAGTGCTGGTATGATCGCATCCGACAACTTCTTCACGGCGTGATGCTTTAACCTCTGCCACCCTCCGGCTCCTTCTCACGCCTAAGCCTCCGTTCTTTTTGCTCTTTTCTTTTAGTTCCTTTCACGCCCGTCCCGGTTTACAGTCACCACGCCGCGATATTTACTGAAATAGACGTGCATGACTCGCCGCAAATAAAAACATCACGCCATCCGAGCGTTTCACCGGATCGACAAATCTGCACAAATTGACCCCGTCACCGAAAATCGACTGTAATTTCATCATACCAGCTCGGATCGAATTTCGGCGAGAACGGAAAAGTTCCGTATCAAAATTTTACCTTGGCTAGCCGACAGCCTTTGGCGGTTAGGCGGTTCTACGGTTTTGTCTAGATCCGTTTGCAAGAGGGACTTTTAGGCGATGCAATAAAAAAATTAAAAAGAGGGATGCAACACGAGGACTTCCAAGGAGGTCACCCATCCTAGTACTACTCTCGCCTAAGCACGCTTAACTTCGGAGTTCTGATGGGATCTTGTGCTTTAGTGCTGGTATGATCGCATCCGACAACTTCTTCACGACGTGATGCTTTAACCTCTGCCACCCTCCGGCTCCTTCTCACGCCTAAGCCTCCGTTCTTTTTGCTCTTTTCTTTTAGTTCCTTTCACGCCCGTCCCGGTTTACAGTCACCACGCCGCGATATTTACTGAAAAAGACGTGCATGAATCGTCGCAAATAAAAACATCACGCCATGCGAGCGTTTCACCGGATCGAGAAATCTGCACAAATTGACCGGTCACCGAAAATCGACTGTAATTTCATCATACGACCTCGGATCGAATTTCGGCGAGAACGGAAAAGTTCCGTATCGAAATTTTACCTTGGCTAGCCTACAGCCTTTGGCGGTTAGGCGGTTCTACGGTTTCGTCTAGATCCGTTTGCAAGAGGGACTTTTAGGCGATGCAATAAAAAAATTAAAAAGAGGGATGCAACACGAGGACTTCCAAGGAGGTCACCCATCCTAGTACTACTCTCACCTAAGCACGCTTAACTTCGGAGCTCTGATGGGATCTGGTGCTTGAGTGCTGGTATGATCGCATCCGACAACTTCTTCACGGCGTGATGCTTTAACCTCTGCCACCCTCCGGCTCCTTCTCACGCCTAAGCCTCCGTTCTTTTTGCTCTTTTCTTTTAGTTCCTTTCACGCCCGTCCCGGTTTACAGTCACCACGCCGCGATATTTACTGAAATAGACGTGCATGACTCGCCGCAAATAAAAACATCACGCCATCCGAGCGTTTCACCGGATCGACAAATCTGCACAAATTGACCCCGTCACCGAAAATCGACTGTAATTTCATCATACGAGCTCGGATCGAATTTCGGCGAGAACGGAAAAGTTCCGTATCAAAATTTTACCTTGGCTAGCCGACAGCCTTTGGCGGTTAGGCGGTTCTACGGTTTTGTCTAGATCCGTTTGCAAGAGGGACTTTTAGGCGATGCAATAAAAAATTAAAAAGAGGGATGCAACACGAGGACTTCCAAGGAGGTCACCCATCCTAGTACTACTCTCGCCTAAGCACGCTTAACTTCGGAGGTCTGATGGGATCTTGTGCTTTAGTGCTGGTATGATCGCATCCGACAACTTCTTCACGACGTGATGCTTTAACCTCTGCCACCCTCCGGCTCCTTCTCACGCCTAAGCCTCCGTTCTTTTTTCTCTTTTCTTTTAGTTCCTTTCACGCCCGTCCCGGTTTACAGTCACCACGCCGCGATATTTACTGAAAAAGACGTGCATGAATCGTCGCAAATAAAAACATCACGCCATGCGAGCGTTTCACCGGATCGAGAAATCTGCACAAATTGACCGGTCACCGAAAATCGACTGTAATTTCATCATACGACCTCGGATCGAATTTCGGCGAGAACGGAAAAGTTCCGTATCGAAATTTTACCTTGGCTAGCCGACAGCCTTTGGCGGTTAGGCGGTTCTACGGTTTCGTCTAGATCCGTTTGCAAGAGGGACTTTTAGGCGATGCAATAAAAAAATTAAAAAGAGGGATGCAACACGAGGACTTCCAAGGAGGTCACCCATCCTAGTACTACTCTCACCTAAGCACGCTTAACTTCGGAGCTCTGATGGGATCTGGTGCTTGAGTGCTGGTATGATCGCATCCGACAACTTCTTCACGGCGTGATGCTTTAACCTCTGCCACCCTCCGGCTCCTTCTCACGCCTAAGCCTCCGTTCTTTTTGCTCTTTTCTTTTAGTTCCTTTCACGCCCGTCCCGGTTTACAGTCACCACGCCGCGATATTTACTGAAATAGACGTGCATGACTCGCCGCAAATAAAAACATCACGCCATCCGAGCGTTTCACCGGATCGACAAATCTGCACAAATTGACCCCGTCACCGAAAATCGACTGTAATTTCATCATACGACCTCGGATCGAATTTCGGCGAGAACGGAAAAGTTCCGTATCAAAATTTTACCTTGGCTAGCCGACAGCCTTTGGCGGTTAGGCGGTTCTACGGTTTTGTCTAGATCCGTTTGCAAGAGGGACTTTTAGGCGATGCAATAAAAAAATTAAAAAGAGGGATGCAACACGAGGACTTCCAAGGAGGTCACCCATCCTAGTACTACTCTCGCCTAAGCACGCTTAACTTCGGAGTTCTGATGGGATCTTGTGCTTTAGTGCTGGTATGATCGCATCCGACAACTTCTTCACGACGTGATGCTTTAACCTCTGCCACCCTCCGGCTCCTTCTCACGCCTAAGCCTCCGTTCTTTTTGCTCTTTTCTTTTAGTTCCTTTCACGCCCGTCCCGGTTTACAGTCACCACGCCGCGATATTTACTGAAAAAGACGTGCATGAATCGTCGCAAATAAAAACATCACGCCATGCGAGCGTTTCACCGGATCGAGAAATCTGCACAAATTGACCGGTCACCGAAAATCGACTGTAATTTCATCATACGACCTCGGATCGAATTTCGGCGAGAACGGAAAAGTTCCGTATCGAAATTTTACCTTGGCTAGCCTACAGCCTTTGGCGGTTAGGCGGTTCTACGGTTTCGTCTAGATCCGTTTGCAAGAGGGACTTTTAGGCGATGCAATAAAAAAATTAAAAAGAGGGATGCAACACGAGGACTTCCAAGGAGGTCACCCATCCTAGTACTACTCTCACCTAAGCACGCTTAACTTCGGAGCTCTGATGGGATCTGGTGCTTGAGTGCTGGTATGATCGCATCCGACAACTTCTTCACGGCGTGATGCTTTAACCTCTGCCACCCTCCGGCTCCTTCTCACGCCTAAGCCTCCGTTCTTTTTGCTCTTTTCTTTTAGTTCCTTTCACGCCCGTCCCGGTTTACAGTCACCACGCCGCGATATTTACTGAAATAGACGTGCATGACTCGCCGCAAATAAAAACATCACGCCATCCGAGCGTTTCACCGGATCGACAAATCTGCACAAATTGACCCCGTCACCGAAAATCGACTGTAATTTCATCATACGACCTCGGATCGAATTTCGGCGAGAACGGAAAAGTTCCGTATCAAAATTTTACCTTGGCTAGCCGACAGCCTTTGGCGGTTAGGCGGTTCTACGGTTTTGTCTAGATCCGTTTGCAAGAGGGACTTTTAGGCGATGCAATAAAAAAATTAAAAAGAGGGATGCAACACGAGGACTTCCAAGGAGGTCACCCATCCTAGTACTACTCTCGCCTAAGCACGCTTAACTTCGGAGTTCTGATGGGATCTTGTGCTTTAGTGCTGGTATGATCGCATCCGACAACTTCTTCACGACGTGATGCTTTAACCTCTGCCACCCTCCGGCTCCTTCTCACGCCTAAGCCTCCGTTCTTTTTGCTCTTTTCTTTTAGTTCCTTTCACGCCCGTCCCGGTTTACAGTCACCACGCCGCGATATTTACTGAAAAAGACGTGCATGAATCGTCGCAAATAAAAACATCACGCCATGCGAGCGTTTCACCGGATCGAGAAATCTGCACAAATTGACCGGTCACCGAAAATCGACTGTAATTTCATCATACGACCTCGGATCGAATTTCGGCGAGAACGGAAAAGTTCCGTATCGAAATTTTACCTTGGCTAGCCGACAGCCTTTGGCGGTTAGGCGGTTCTACGGTTTCGTCTAGATCCGTTTGCAAGAGGGACTTTTAGGCGATGCAATAAAAAAATTAAAAAGAGGGATGCAACACGAGGACTTCCAAGGAGGTCACCCATCCTAGTACTACTCTCACCTAAGCACGCTTAACTTCGGAGCTCTGATGGGATCTGGTGCTTGAGTGCTGGTATGATCGCATCCGACAACTTCTTCACGGCGTGATGCTTTAACCTCTGCCACCCTCCGGCTCCTTCTCACGCCTAAGCCTCCGTTCTTTTTGCTCTTTTCTTTTAGTTCCTTTCACGCCCGTCCCGGTTTACAGTCACCACGCCGCGATATTTACTGAAATAGACGTGCATGACTCGCCGCAAATAAAAACATCACGCCATCCGAGCGTTTCACCGGATCGACAAATCTGCACAAATTGACCCCGTCACCGAAAATCGACTGTAATTTCATCATACGACCTCGGATCGAATTTCGGCGAGAACGGAAAAGTTCCGTATCAAAATTTTACCTTGGCTAGCCGACAGCCTTTGGCGGTTAGGCGGTTCTACGGTTTTGTCTAGATCCGTTTGCAAGAGGGACTTTTAGGCGATGCAATAAAAAAATTAAAAAGAGGGATGCAACACGAGGACTTCCAAGGAGGTCACCCATCCTAGTACTACTCTCGCCTAAGCACGCTTAACTTCGGAGTTCTGATGGGATCTTGTGCTTTAGTGCTGGTATGATCGCATCCGACAACTTCTTCACGACGTGATGCTTTAACCTCTGCCACCCTCCGGCTCCTTCTCACGCCTAAGCCTCCGTTCTTTTTGCTCTTTTCTTTTAGTTCCTTTCACGCCCGTCCCGGTTTACAGTCACCACGCCGCGATATTTACTGAAAAAGACGTGCATGAATCGTCGCAAATAAAAACATCACGCCATGCGAGCGTTTCACCGGATCGAGAAATCTGCACAAATTGACCGGTCACCGAAAATCGACTGTAATTTCATCATACGACCTCGGATCGAATTTCGGCGAGAACGGAAAAGTTCCGTATCAAAATTTTACCTTGGCTAGCCGACAGCCTTTGGCGGTTAGGCGGTTCTACGGTTTCGTCTAGATCCGTTTGCAAGAGGGACTTTTAGGCGATGCAATAAAAAAATTAAAAAGAGGGATGCAACACGAGGACTTCCAAGGAGGTCACCCATCCTAGTACTACTCTCACCTAAGCACGCTTAACTTCGGAGCTCTGATGGGATCTGGTGCTTGAGTGCTGGTATGATCGCATCCGACAACTTCTTCACGGCGTGATGCTTTAACCTCTGCCACCCTCCGGCTCCTTCTCACGCCTAAGCCTCCGTTCTTTTTGCTCTTTTCTTTTAGTTCCTTTCACGCCCGTCCCGGTTTACAGTCACCACGCCGCGATATTTACTGAAAAAGACGTGCATGACTCGCCGCAAATAAAAACATCACGCCATCCGAGTGTTTCACCGGATCGACAAATCTGCACAAATTGACCCCGTCACCGAAAATCGACTGTAATTTCATCATACGACCTCGGATCGAATTTCGGCGAGAACGGAAAAGTTCCGTATCAAAATTTTACCTTGGCTAGCCGACAGCCTTTGGCGGTTAGGCGGTTCTACGGTTTTGTCTAGATCCGTTTGCAAGAGGGACTTTTAGGCGATGCAATAAAAAAATTAAAAAGAGGGATGCAACACGAGGACTTCCCAGGAGGTCACCCATCCTAGTACTACTCTCACCTAAGCACGCTTAACTTCGGAGCTCTGATGGGATCTGGTGCTTTAGTGCTGGTATGATCGCATCCGACAACTTCTTCACGGCGTGATGCTTTAACCTCTGCCACCCTCCGGCTCCTTCTCACGCCTAAGCCTCCGTTCTTTTTGCTCTTTTCTTTTAGTTCCTTTCACGCCCGTCCCGGTTTACAGTCACCACGCCGCGATATTTACTGAAATAGACGTGCATGACTCGCCGCAAATAAAAACATCACGCCATCCGAGCGTTTCACCGGATCGACAAATCTGCACAAATTGACCCCGTCACCGAAAATCGACTGTAATTTCATCATACCAGCTCGGATCGAATTTCGGCGAGAACGGAAAAGTTCCGTATCAAAATTTTACCTTGGCTAGCCGACAGCCTTTGGCGGTTAGGCGGTTCTACGGTTTCGTCTAGATCCGTTTGCAAGAGGGACTTTTAGGCGATGCAATAAAAAAATTAAAAAGAGGGATGCAACACGAGGACTTCCAAGGAGGTCACCCATCCTAGTACTACTCTCACCTAAGCACGCTTAACTTCGGAGCTCTGATGGGATCTGGTGCTTGAGTGCTGGTATGATCGCATCCGACAACTTCTTCACGACGTGATGCTTTAACCTCTGCCACCCTCCGGCTCCTTCTCACGCCTAAGCCTCCGTTCTTTTTGCTCTTTTCTTTTAGTTCCTTTCACGCCCGTCCCGGTTTACAGTCACCACGCCGCGATATTTACTGAAAAAGACGTGCATGAATCGTCGCAAATAAAAACATCACGCCATGCGAGCGTTTCACCGGATCGAGAAATCTGCACAAATTGACCGGTCACCGAAAATCGACTGTAATTTCATCATACGACCTCGGATCGAATTTCGGCGAGAACGGAAAAGTTCCGTATCGAAATTTTACCTTGGCTAGCCGACAGCCTTTGGCGGTTAGGCGGTTCTACGGTTTTGTCTAGATCCGTTTGCAAGAGGGACTTTTAGGCGATGCAATAAAAAAATTAAAAAGAGGGATGCAACACGAGGACTTCCAAGGAGGTCACCCATCCTAGTACTACTCTCGCCTAAGCACGCTTAACTTCGGAGTTCTGATGGGATCTTGTGCTTTAGTGCTGGTATGATCGCATCCGACAACTTCTTCACGACGTGATGCTTTAACCTCTGCCACCCTCCGGCTCCTTCTCACGCCTAAGCCTCCGTTCTTTTTGCTCTTTTCTTTTAGTTCCTTTCACGCCCGTCCCGGTTTACAGTCACCACGCCGCGATATTTACTGAAAAAGACGTGCATGAATCGTCGCAAATAAAAACATCACGCCATGCGAGCGTTTCACCGGATCGAGAAATCTGCACAAATTGACCGGTCACCGAAAATCGACTGTAATTTCATCATACGACCTCGGATCGAATTTCGGCGAGAACGGAAAAGTTCCGTATCAAAATTTTACCTTGGCTAGCCGACAGCCTTTGGCGGTTAGGCGGTTCTACGGTTTCGTCTAGATCCGTTTGCAAGAGGGACTTTTAGGCGATGCAATAAAAAAATTAAAAAGAGGGATGCAACACGAGGACTTCCAAGGAGGTCACCCATCCTAGTACTACTCTCACCTAAGCACGCTTAACTTCGGAGCTCTGATGGGATCTGGTGCTTGAGTGCTGGTATGATCGCATCCGACAACTTCTTCACGGCGTGATGCTTTAACCTCTGCCACCCTCCGGCTCCTTCTCACGCCTAAGCCTCCGTTCTTTTTGCTCTTTTCTTTTAGTTCCTTTCACGCCCGTCCCGGTTTACAGTCACCACGCCGCGATATTTACTGAAAAAGACGTGCATGACTCGCCGCAAATAAAAACATCACGCCATCCGAGTGTTTCACCGGATCGACAAATCTGCACAAATTGACCCCGTCACCGAAAATCGACTGTAATTTCATCATACGACCTCGGATCGAATTTCGGCGAGAACGGAAAAGTTCCGTATCAAAATTTTACCTTGGCTAGCCGACAGCCTTTGGCGGTTAGGCGGTTCTACGGTTTTGTCTAGATCCGTTTGCAAGAGGGACTTTTAGGCGATGCAATAAAAAAATTAAAAAGAGGGATGCAACACGAGGACTTCCAAGGAGGTCACCCATCCTAGTACTACTCTCGCCTAAGCACGCTTAACTTCGGAGTTCTGATGGGATCTTGTGCTTTAGTGCTGGTATGATCGCATCCGACAACTTCTTCACGACGTGATGCTTTAACCTCTGCCACCCTCCGGCTCCTTCTCACGCCTAAGCCTCCGTTCTTTTTGCTCTTTTCTTTTAGTTCCTTTCACGCCCGTCCCGGTTTACAGTCACCACGCCGCGATATTTACTGAAAAAGACGTGCATGACTCGCCGCAAATAAAAACATCACGCCATCCGAGCGTTTCACCGGATCGAGAAATCTGCACAAATTGACTGGTCACCGAAAATCGACTGTAATTTCATCATACGACCTCGGATCGAATTTCGGCGAGAACGGAAAAGTTCCGTATCGAAATTTTACCTTGGCTAGCCGACAGCCTTTGGCGGTTAGGCGGTTCTACGGTTTCGTCTAGATCCGTTTGCAAGAGGGACTTTTAGGCGATGCAATAAAAAAATTAAAAAGAGGGATGCAACACGAGGACTTCCCAGGAGGTCACCCATCCTAGTACTACTCTCACCTAAGCACGCTTAACTTCGGAGCTCTGATGGGATCTGGTGCTTTAGTGCTGGTATGATCGCATCCGACAACTTCTTCACGGCGTGATGCTTTAACCTCTGCCACCCTCCGGCTCCTTCTCACGCCTAAGCCTCCGTTCTTTTTGCTCTTTTCTTTTAGTTCCTTTCACGCCCGTCCCGGTTTACAGTCACCACGCCGCGATATTTACTGAAATAGACGTGCATGACTCGCCGCAAATAAAAACATCACGCCATCCGAGCGTTTCACCGGATCGACAAATCTGCACAAATTGACCCCGTCACCGAAAATCGACTGTAATTTCATCATACCAGCTCGGATCGAATTTCGGCGAGAACGGAAAAGTTCCGTATCAAAATTTTACCTTGGCTAGCCGACAGCCTTTGGCGGTTAGGCGGTTCTACGGTTTCGTCTAGATCCGTTTGCAAGAGGGACTTTTAGGCGATGCAATAAAAAAATTAAAAAGAGGGATGCAACACGAGGACTTCCAAGGAGGTCACCCATCCTAGTACTACTCTCACCTAAGCACGCTTAACTTCGGAGCTCTGATGGGATCTGGTGCTTGAGTGCTGGTATGATCGCATCCGACAACTTCTTCACGACGTGATGCTTTAACCTCTGCCACCCTCCGGCTCCTTCTCACGCCTAAGCCTCCGTTCTTTTTGCTCTTTTCTTTTAGTTCCTTTCACGCCCGTCCCGGTTTACAGTCACCACGCCGCGATATTTACTGAAAAAGACGTGCATGAATCGTCGCAAATAAAAACATCACGCCATGCGAGCGTTTCACCGGATCGAGAAATCTGCACAAATTGACCGGTCACCGAAAATCGACTGTAATTTCATCATACGACCTCGGATCGAATTTCGGCGAGAACGGAAAAGTTCCGTATCGAAATTTTACCTTGGCTAGCCGACAGCCTTTGGCGGTTAGGCGGTTCTACGGTTTTGTCTAGATCCGTTTGCAAGAGGGACTTTTAGGCGATGCAATAAAAAAATTAAAAAGAGGGATGCAACACGAGGACTTCCCAGGAGGTCACCCATCCTAGTACTACTCTCGCCTAAGCACGCTTAACTTCGGAGTTCTGATGGGATCTTGTGCTTTAGTGCTGGTATGATCGCATCCGACAACTTCTTCACGACGTGATGCTTTAACCTCTGCCACCCTCCGGCTCCTTCTCACGCCTAAGCCTCCGTTCTTTTTGCTCTTTTCTTTTAGTTCCTTTCACGCCCGTCCCGGTTTACAGTCACCACGCCGCGATATTTACTGAAAAAGACGTGCATGAATCGTCGCAAATAAAAACATCACGCCATGCGAGCGTTTCACCGGATCGACAAATCTGCACAAATTGACCGGTCACCGAAAATCGACTGTAATTTCATCATACGACCTCGGATCGAATTTCGGCGAGAACGGAAAAGTTCTGTATCGAAATTTTACCTTGGCTAGCCGACAGCCTTTGGCGGTTAGGCGGTTCTACGGTTTCGTCTAGATCCGTTTGCAAGAGGGACTTTTAGGCGATGCAATAAAAAAATTAAAAAGAGGGATGCAACACGAGGACTTCCAAGGAGGTCACCCATCCTAGTACTACTCTCACCTAAGCACGCTTAACTTCGGAGCTCTGATGGGATCTGGTGCTTGAGTGCTGGTATGATCGCATCCGACAACTTCTTCACGGCGTGATGCTTTAACCTCTGCCACCCTCCGGCTCCTTCTCACGCCTAAGCCTCCGTTCTTTTTGCTCTTTTCTTTTAGTTCCTTTCACGCCCGTCCCGGTTTACAGTCACCACGCCGCGATATTTACTGAAATAGACGTGCATGACTCGCCGCAAATAAAAACATCACGCCATCCGAGCGTTTCACCGGATCGACAAATCTGCACAAATTGACCCCGTCACCGAAAATCGACTGTAATTTCATCATACGACCTCGGATCGAATTTCGGCGAGAACGGAAAAGTTCCGTATCAAAATTTTACCTTGGCTAGCCGACAGCCTTTGGCGGTTAGGCGGTTCTACGGTTTCGTCTAGATCCGTTTGCAAGAGGGACTTTTAGGCGATGCAATAAAAAAATTAAAAAGAGGGATGCAACACGAGGACTTCCAAGGAGGTCACCCATCCTAGTACTACTCTCACCTAAGCACGCTTAACTTCGGAGCTCTGATGGGATCTGGTGCTTGAGTGCTGGTATGATCGCATCCGACAACTTCTTCACGACGTGATGCTTTAACCTCTGCCACCCTCCGGCTCCTTCTCACGCCTAAGCCTCCGTTCTTTTTGCTCTTTTCTTTTAGTTCCTTTCACGCCCGTCCCGGTTTACAGTCACCACGCCGCGATATTTACTGAAAAAGACGTGCATGAATCGTCGCAAATAAAAACATCACGCCATGCGAGCGTTTCACCGGATCGAGAAATCTGCACAAATTGACCGGTCACCGAAAATCGACTGTAATTTCATCATACGACCTCGGATCGAATTTCGGCGAGAACGGAAAAGTTCCGTATCGAAATTTTACCTTGGCTAGCCGACAGCCTTTGGCGGTTAGGCGGTTCTACGGTTTTGTCTAGATCCGTTTGCAAGAGGGACTTTTAGGCGATGCAATAAAAAAATTAAAAAGAGGGATGCAACACGAGGACTTCCAAGGAGGTCACCCATCCTAGTACTACTCTCGCCTAAGCACGCTTAACTTCGGAGTTCTGATGGGATCTTGTGCTTTAGTGCTGGTATGATCGCATCCGACAACTTCTTCACGACGTGATGCTTTAACCTCTGCCACCCTCCGGCTCCTTCTCACGCCTAAGCCTCCGTTCTTTTTGCTCTTTTCTTTTAGTTCCTTTCACGCCCGTCCCGGTTTACAGTCACCACGCCGCGATATTTACTGAAAAAGACGTGCATGAATCGTCGCAAATAAAAACATCACGCCATGCGAGCGTTTCACCGGATCGAGAAATCTGCACAAATTGACCGGTCACCGAAAATCGACTGTAATTTCATCATACGACCTCGGATCGAATTTCGGCGAGAACGGAAAAGTTCTGTATCGAAATTTTACCTTGGCTAGCCGACAGCCTTTGGCGGTTAGGCGGTTCTACGGTTTCGTCTAGATCCGTTTGCAAGAGGGACTTTTAGGCGATGCAATAAAAAAATTAAAAAGAGGGATGCAACACGAGGACTTCCAAGGAGGTCACCCATCCTAGTACTACTCTCACCTAAGCACGCTTAACTTCGGAGCTCTGATGGGATCTGGTGCTTGAGTGCTGGTATGATCGCATCCGACAACTTCTTCACGGCGTGATGCTTTAACCTCTGCCACCCTCCGGCTCCTTCTCACGCCTAAGCCTCCGTTCTTTTTGCTCTTTTCTTTTAGTTCCTTTCACGCCCGTCCCGGTTTACAGTCACCACGCCGCGATATTTACTGAAATAGACGTGCATGACTCGCCGCAAATAAAAACATCACGCCATCCGAGCGTTTCACCGGATCGACAAATCTGCACAAATTGACCCCGTCACCGAAAATCGACTGTAATTTCATCATACGACCTCGGATCGAATTTCGGCGAGAACGGAAAAGTTCCGTATCAAAATTTTACCTTGGCTAGCCGACAGCCTTTGGCGGTTAGGCGGTTCTACGGTTTTGTCTAGATCCGTTTGCAAGAGGGACTTTTAGGCGATGCAATAAAAAAATTAAAAAGAGGGATGCAACACGAGGACTTCCAAGGAGGTCACCCATCCTAGTACTACTCTCGCCTAAGCACGCTTAACTTCGGAGTTCTGATGGGATCTTGTGCTTTAGTGCTGGTATGATCGCATCCGACAACTTCTTCACGACGTGATGCTTTAACCTCTGCCACCCTCCGGCTCCTTCTCACGCCTAAGCCTCCGTTCTTTTTGCTCTTTTCTTTTAGTTCCTTTCACGCCCGTCCCGGTTTACAGTCACCACGCCGCGATATTTACTGAAAAAGACGTGCATGAATCGTCGCAAATAAAAACATCACGCCATGCGAGCGTTTCACCGGATCGAGAAATCTGCACAAATTGACCGGTCACCGAAAATCGACTGTAATTTCATCATACGACCTCGGATCGAATTTCGGCGAGAACGGAAAAGTTCCGTATCAAAATTTTACCTTGGCTAGCCGACAGCCTTTGGCGGTTAGGCGGTTCTACGGTTTCGTCTAGATCCGTTTGCAAGAGGGACTTTTAGGCGATGCAATAAAAAAATTAAAAAGAGGGATGCAACACGAGGACTTCCAAGGAGGTCACCCATCCTAGTACTACTCTCACCTAAGCACGCTTAACTTCGGAGCTCTGATGGGATCTGGTGCTTGAGTGCTGGTATGATCGCATCCGACAACTTCTTCACGGCGTGATGCTTTAACCTCTGCCACCCTCCGGCTCCTTCTCACGCCTAAGCCTCCGTTCTTTTTGCTCTTTTCTTTTAGTTCCTTTCACGCCCGTCCCGGTTTACAGTCACCACGCCGCGATATTTACTGAAAAAGACGTGCATGACTCGCCGCAAATAAAAACATCACGCCATCCGAGTGTTTCACCGGATCGACAAATCTGCACAAATTGACCCCGTCACCGAAAATCGACTGTAATTTCATCATACGACCTCGGATCGAATTTCGGCGAGAACGGAAAAGTTCCGTATCAAAATTTTACCTTGGCTAGCCGACAGCCTTTGGCGGTTAGGCGGTTCTACGGTTTTGTCTAGATCCGTTTGCAAGAGGGACTTTTAGGCGATGCAATAAAAAAATTAAAAAGAGGGATGCAACACGAGGACTTCCAAGGAGGTCACCCATCCTAGTACTACTCTCGCCTAAGCACGCTTAACTTCGGAGTTCTGATGGGATCTTGTGCTTTAGTGCTGGTATGATCGCATCCGACAACTTCTTCACGACGTGATGCTTTAACCTCTGCCACCCTCCGGCTCCTTCTCACGCCTAAGCCTCCGTTCTTTTTGCTCTTTTCTTTTAGTTCCTTTCACGCCCGTCCCGGTTTACAGTCACCACGCCGCGATATTTACTGAAAAAGACGTGCATGACTCGCCGCAAATAAAAACATCACGCCATCCGAGCGTTTCACCGGATCGAGAAATCTGCACAAATTGACTGGTCACCGAAAATCGACTGTAATTTCATCATACGACCTCGGATCGAATTTCGGCGAGAACGGAAAAGTTCCGTATCGAAATTTTACCTTGGCTAGCCGACAGCCTTTGGCGGTTAGGCGGTTCTACGGTTTCGTCTAGATCCGTTTGCAAGAGGGACTTTTAGGCGATGCAATAAAAAAATTAAAAAGAGGGATGCAACACGAGGACTTCCCAGGAGGTCACCCATCCTAGTACTACTCTCACCTAAGCACGCTTAACTTCGGAGCTCTGATGGGATCTGGTGCTTTAGTGCTGGTATGATCGCATCCGACAACTTCTTCACGGCGTGATGCTTTAACCTCTGCCACCCTCCGGCTCCTTCTCACGCCTAAGCCTCCGTTCTTTTTGCTCTTTTCTTTTAGTTCCTTTCACGCCCGTCCCGGTTTACAGTCACCACGCCGCGATATTTACTGAAATAGACGTGCATGACTCGCCGCAAATAAAAACATCACGCCATCCGAGCGTTTCACCGGATCGACAAATCTGCACAAATTGACCCCGTCACCGAAAATCGACTGTAATTTCATCATACCAGCTCGGATCGAATTTCGGCGAGAACGGAAAAGTTCCGTATCAAAATTTTACCTTGGCTAGCCGACAGCCTTTGGCGGTTAGGCGGTTCTACGGTTTCGTCTAGATCCGTTTGCAAGAGGGACTTTTAGGCGATGCAATAAAAAATTAAAAAGAGGGATGCAACACGAGGACTTCCAAGGAGGTCACCCATCCTAGTACTACTCTCGCCTAAGCACGCTTAACTTCGGAGGTCTGATGGGATCTTGTGCTTTAGTGCTGGTATGATCGCATCCGACAACTTCTTCACGACGTGATGCTTTAACCTCTGCCACCCTCCGGCTCCTTCTCACGCCTAAGCCTCCGTTCTTTTTGCTCTTTTCTTTTAGTTCCTTTCACGCCCGTCCCGGTTTACAGTCACCACGCCGCGATATTTACTGAAAAAGACGTGCATGACTCGTCGCAAATAAAAACATCACGCCATGCGAGCGTTTCACCGGATCGAGAAATCTGCACAAATTGACCGGTCACCGAAAATCGACTGTAATTTCATCATACGACCTCGGATCGAATTTCGGCGAGAACGGAAAAGTTCCGTATCGAAATTTTACCTTGGCTGGCCGACAGCCTTTGGCGGTTAGGCGGTTCTACGGTTTCGTCTAGATCCGTTTGCAAGAGGGACTTTTAGGCGATGCAATAAAAAAATTAAAAAGAGGGATGCAACACGAGGACTTCCAAGGAGGTCACCCATCCTAGTACTACTCTCACCTAAGCACGCTTAACTTCGGAGCTCTGATGGGATCTGGTGCTTGAGTGCTGGTATGATCGCATCCGACAACTTCTTCACGGCGTGATGCTTTAACCTCTGCCACCCTCCGGCTCCTTCTCACGCCTAAGCCTCCGTTCTTTTTGCTCTTTTCTTTTAGTTCCTTTCACGCCCGTCCCGGTTTACAGTCACCACGCCGCGATATTTACTGAAATAGACGTGCATGACTCGCCGCAAATAAAAACATCACGCCATCCGAGCGTTTCACCGGATCGACAAATCTGCACAAATTGACCCCGTCACCGAAAATCGACTGTAATTTCATCATACGAGCTCGGATCGAATTTCGGCGAGAACGGAAAAGTTCCGTATCAAAATTTTACCTTGGCTAGCCGACAGCCTTTGGCAGTTAGGCGGTTCTACGGTTTTGTCTAGATCCGTTTGCAAGAGGGACTTTTAGGCGATGCAATAAAAAATTAAAAAGAGGGATGCAACACGAGGACTTCCAAGGAGGTCACCCATCCTAGTACTACTCTCGCCTAAGCACGCTTAACTTCGGAGGTCTGATGGGATCTTGTGCTTTAGTGCTGGTATGATCGCATCCGACAACTTCTTCACGACGTGATGCTTTAACCTCTGCCACCCTCCGGCTCCTTCTCACGCCTAAGCCTCCGTTCTTTTTGCTCTTTTCTTTTAGTTCCTTTCACGCCCGTCCCGGTTTACAGTCACCACGCCGCGATATTTACTGAAAAAGACGTGCATGACTCGTCGCAAATAAAAACATCACGCCATGCGAGCGTTTCACCGGATCGAGAAATCTGCACAAATTGACCGGTCACCGAAAATCGACTGTAATTTCATCATACGACCTCGGATCGAATTTCGGCGAGAACGGAAAAGTTCCGTATCGAAATTTTACCTTGGCTAGCCGACAGCCTTTGGCGGTTAGGCGGTTCTACGGTTTCGTCTAGATCCGTTTGCAAGAGGGACTTTTAGGCGATGCAATAAAAAAATTAAAAAGAGGGATGCAACACGAGGACTTCCAAGGAGGTCACCCATCCTAGTACTACTCTCACCTAAGCACGCTTAACTTCGAAGCTCTGATGGGATCTGGTGCTTTAGTGCTGGTATGATCGCATCCGACAACTTCTTCACGGCGTGATGCTTTAACCTCTGCCACCCTCCGGCTCCTTCTCACGCCTAAGCCTCCGTTCTTTTTGCTCTTTTCTTTTAGTTCCTTTCACGCCCGTCCCGGTTTACAGTCACCACGCCGCGATATTTACTGAAATAGACGTGCATGACTCGCCGCAAATAAAAACATCACGCCATCCGAGCGTTTCACCGGATCGACAAATCTGCACAAATTGACCCCGTCACCGAAAATCGACTGTAATTTCATCATACGAGCTCGGATCGAATTTCGGCGAGAACGGAAAAGTTCCGTATCAAAATTTTACCTTGGCTAGCCGACAGCCTTTGGCGGTTAGGCGGTTCTACGGTTTCGTCTAGATCCGTTTGCAAGAGGGACTTTTAGGCGATGCAATAAAAAAATTAAAAAGAGGGATGCAACACGAGGACTTCCAAGGAGGTCACCCATCCTAGTACTACTCTCACCTAAGCACGCTTAACTTCGAAGCTCTGATGGGATCTGGTGCTTTAGTGCTGGTATGATCGCATCCGACAACTTCTTCACGGCGTGATGCTTTAACCTCTGCCACCCTCCGGCTCCTTCTCACGCCTAAGCCTCCGTTCTTTTTGCTCTTTTCTTTTAGTTCCTTTCACGCCCGTCCCGGTTTACAGTCACCACGCCGCGATATTTACTGAAATAGACGTGCATGACTCGCCGCAAATAAAAACATCACGCCATCCGAGCGTTTCACCGGATCGACAAATCTGCACAAATTGACCCCGTCACCGAAAATCGACTGTAATTTCATCATACGAGCTCGGATCGAATTTCGGCGAGAACGGAAAAGTTCCGTATCAAAATTTTACCTTGGCTAGCCGACAGCCTTTGGCGGTTAGGCGGTTCTACGGTTTTGTCTAGATCCGTTTGCAAGAGGGACTTTTAGGCGATGCAATAAAAAATTAAAAAGAGGGATGCAACACGAGGACTTCCAAGGAGGTCACCCATCCTAGTACTACTCTCGCCTAAGCACGCTTAACTTCGGAGGTCTGATGGGATCTTGTGCTTTAGTGCTGGTATGATCGCATCCGACAACTTCTTCACGACGTGATGCTTTAACCTCTGCCACCCTCCGGCTCCTTCTCACGCCTAAGCCTCCGTTCTTTTTGCTCTTTTCTTTTAGTTCCTTTCACGCCCGTCCCGGTTTACAGTCACCACGCCGCGATATTTACTGAAAAAGACGCGCATGACTCGTCGCAAATAAAAACATCACGCCATGCGAGCGTTTCACCGGATCGAGAAATCTGCACAAATTGACCGGTCACCGAAAATCGACTGTAATTTCATCATACGACCTCGGATCGAATTTCGGCGAGAACGGAAAAGTTCCGTATCGAAATTTTACCTTGGCTAGCAGACAGCCTTTGGCGGTTAGGCGGTTCTACGGTTTCGTCTAGATCCGTTTGCAAGAGGGACTTTTAGGCGATGCAATAAAAAAATTAAAAAGAGGGATGCAACACGAGGACTTCCAAGGAGGTCACCCATCCTAGTACTACTCTCACCTAAGCACGCTTAACTTCGGAGCTCTGATGGGATCTGGTGCTTGAGTGCTGGTATGATCGCATCCGACAACTTCTTCACGGCGTGATGCTTTAACCTCTGCCACCCTCCGGCTCCTTCTCACGCCTAAGCCTCCGTTCTTTTTGCTCTTTTCTTTTAGTTCCTTTCACGCCCGTCCCGGTTTACAGTCACCACGCCGCGATATTTACTGAAATAGACGTGCATGACTCGCCGCAAATAAAAACATCACGCCATCCGAGCGTTTCACCGGATCGACAAATCTGCACAAATTGACCCCGTCACCGAAAATCGACTGTAATTTCATCATACGACCTCGGATCGAATTTCGGCGAGAAAGGAAAAGTTCCGTATCAAAATTTTACCTTGGCTAGCCGACAGCCTTTGGCGGTTAGGCGGTTCTACGGTTTTGTCTAGATCCGTTTGCAAGAGGGACTTTTAGGCGATGCAATAAAAAAATTAAAAAGAGGGATGCAACACGAGGACTTCCAAGGAGGTCACCCATCCTAGTACTACTCTCGCCTAAGCACGCTTAACTTCGGAGTTCTGATGGGATCTTGTGCTGGTATGATCGCATCCGACAACTTCTTCACGACGTGATGCTTTAACCTCTGCCACCCTCCGGCTCCTTCTCACGCCTAAGCCTCCGTTCTTTTTGCTCTTTTCTTTTAGTTCCTTTCACGCCCGTCCCGGTTTACAGTCACCACGCCGCGATATTTACTGAAAAAGACGTGCATGACTCGCCGCAAATAAAAACATCACGCCATCCGAGCGTTTCACCGGATCGAGAAATCTGCACAAATTGACCGGTCACCGAAAATCGACTGTAATTTCATCATACGACCTCGGATCGAATTTCGGCGAGAACGGAAAAGTTCCGTATCAAAAATTTACCTTGGCTAGCCGACAGCCTTTGGCGGTTAGGCGGTTCTACGGTTTTGTCTAGATCCGTTTGCAAGAGGGACTTTTAGGCGATGCAATAAAAAAATTAAAAAGAGGGATGCAACACGAGGACTTCCAAGGAGGTCACCCATCCTAGTACTACTCTCGCCTAAGCACGCTTAACTTCGGAGCTCTGATGGGATCTTGTGCTTTAGTGCTGGTATGATCGCATCCGACAACTTCTTCACGACGTGATGCTTTAACCTCTGCCACCCTCCGGCTCCTTCTCACGCCTAAGCCTCCGTTCTTTTTGCTCTTTTCTTTTAGTTCCTTTCACGCCCGTCCCGGTTTACAGTCACCACGCCGCGATATTTACTGAAAAAGACGTGCATGACTCGCCGCAAATAAAAACATCACGCCATCCGAGCGTTTCACCGGATCGAGAAATCTGCACAAATTGACCGGTCACCGAAAATCGACTGTAATTTCATCATACGACCTCGGATCGAATTTCGGCGAGAACGGAAAAGTTCCGTATCGAAATTTTACCTTGGCTAGCCGACAGCCTTTGGCGGTTAGGCGGTTCTACGGTTTCGTCTAGATCCGTTTGCAAGAGGGACTTTTAGGCGATGCAATAAAAAAATTAAAAAGAGGGATGCAACACGAGGACTTCCAAGGAGGTCACCCATCCTAGTACTACTCTCGCCTAAGCACGCTTAACTTCGGAGCTCTGATGGGATCTGGTGCTTGAGTGCTGGTATGATCGCATCCGACAACTTCTTCACGGCGTGATGCTTTAACCTCTGCCACCCTCCGGCTCCTTCTCACGCCTAAGCCTCCGTTCTTTTTGCTCTTTTCTTTTAGTTCCTTTCACGCCCGTCCCGGTTTACAGTCACCACGCCGCGATATTTACGGAAATAGACGTGCATGACTCGCCGCAAATAAAAACATCACGCCATCCGAGCGTTTCACCGGATCGACAAATCTGCACAAATTGACCCCGTCACCGAAAATCGACTGTAATTTCATCATACGACCTCGGATCGAATTTCGGCGAGAAAGGAAAAGTTCCGTATCAAAATTTTACCTTGGCTAGCCGACAGCCTTTGGCGGTTAGGCGGTTCTACGGTTTCGTCTAGATCCGTTTGCAAGAGGGACTTTTAGGCGATGCAATAAAAAAAATAAAAAGAGGGATGCAACACGAGGACTTCCAAGGAGGTCACCCATCCTAGTACTACTCTCGCCTAAGCACGCTTAACTTCGGAGTTCTGATGGGATCTGGTGCTTTAGTGCTGGTATGATCGCATCCGACAACTTCTTCACGACGTGATGCTTTAACCTCTGCCACCCTCCGGCTCCTTCTCACGCCTAAGCCTCCGTTCTTTTTGCTCTTTTCTTTTAGTTCCTTTCACGCCCGTCCCGGTTTACAGTCACCACGCCGCGATATTTACTGAAAAAGACGTGCATGACTCGCCGCAAATAAAAACATCACGCCATCCGAGCGTTTCACCGGATCGAGAAATCTGCACAAATTGACCGGTCACCGAAAATCGACTGTAATTTCATCATACGACCTCGGATCGAATTTCGGCGAGAACGGAAAAGTTCCGTATCAAAATTTTACCTTGGCTAGCCGACAGCCTTTGGCGGTTAGGCGGTTCTACGGTTTTGTCTAGATCCGTTTGCAAGAGGGACTTTTAGGCGATGCAATAAAAAAATTAAAAAGAGGGATGCAACACGAGGACTTCCAAGGAGGTCACCCATCCTAGTACTACTCTCGCCTAAGCACGCTTAACTTCGGAGCTCTGATGGGATCTTGTGCTTTAGTGCTGGTATGATCGCATCCGACAACTTCTTCACGACGTGATGCTTTAACCTCTGCCACCCTCCGGCTCCTTCTCACGCCTAAGCCTCCGTTCTTTTTGCTCTTTTCTTTTAGTTCCTTTCACGCCCGTCCCGGTTTACAGTCACCACGCCGCGATATTTACTGAAAAAGACGTGCATGACTCGCCGCAAATAAAAACATCACGCCATCCGAGCGTTTCACCGGATCGAGAAATCTGCACAAATTGACCGGTCACCGAAAATCGACTGTAATTTCATCATACGACCTCGGATCGAATTTCGGCGAGAACGGAAAAGTTCCGTATCGAAATTTTACCTTGGCTAGCCGACAGCCTTTGGCGGTTAGGCGGTTCTACGGTTTCGTCTAGATCCGTTTGCAAGAGGGACTTTTAGGCGATGCAATAAAAAAATTAAAAAGAGGGATGCAACACGAGGACTTCCAAGGAGGTCACCCATCCTAGTACTACTCTCGCCTAAGCACGCTTAACTTCGGAGCTCTGATGGGATCTTGTGCTTTAGTGCTGGTATGATCGCATCCGACAACTTCTTCACGACGTGATGCTTTAACCTCTGCCACCCTCCGGCTCCTTCTCACGCCTAAGCCTCCGTTCTTTTTGCTCTTTTCTTTTAGTTCCTTTCACGCCCGTCCCGGTTTACAGTCACCACGCCGCGATATTTACGGAAAAAGACGTGCATGACTCGCCGCAAATAAAAACATCACGCCATCCGAGCGTTTCACCGGATCGAGAAATCTGCACAAATTGACCGGTCACCAAAAATCGACTGTAATTTCATCATACGACCTCGGATCGAATTTCGGCGAGAACGGAAAAGTTCCGTATCAAAATTTTACCTTGGCTAGCCGACAGCCTTTGGCGGTTAGGCGGTTCTACGGTTTCGTCTAGATCCGTTTGCAAGAGGGACTTTTAGGCGATGCAATAAAAAAATTAAAAAGAGGGATGCAACACGAGGACTTCCCAGGAGGTCACCCATCCTAGTACTACTCTCACCTAAGCACGCTTAACTTCGGAGCTCTGATGGGATCTGGTGCTTTAGTGCTGGTATGATCGCATCCGACAACTTCTTCACGGCGTGATGCTTTAACCTCTGCCACCCTCCGGCTCCTTCTCACGCCTAAGCCTCCGTTCTTTTTGCTCTTTTCTTTTAGTTCCTTTCACGCCCGTCCCGGTTTACAGTCACCACGCCGCGATATTTACTGAAAAAGACGTGCATGACTCGCCGCAAATAAAAACATCACGCCATCCGAGCGTTTCACCGGATCGAGAAATCTGCACAAATTGACCGGTCACCGAAAATCGACTGTAATTTCATCATACGACCTCGGATCGAATTTCGGCGAGAACGGAAAAGTTCCGTATCAAAATTTTACCTTGGCTAGCCGACAGCCTTTGGCGTTTAGGCGGTTCTACGGTTTTGTCTAGATCCGTTTGCAAGAGGGACTTTTAGGCGATGCAATAAAAAAATTAAAAAGAGGGATGCAACACGAGGACTTCCAAGGAGGTCACCCATCCTAGTACTACTCTCGCCTAAGCACACTTAACTTCGGAGTTCTGATGGGATCTTGTGCTTTAGTGCTGGTATGATCGCATCCGACAACTTCTTCACGACGTGATGCTTTAACCTCTGCCACCCTCCGGCTCCTTCTCACGCCTAAGCCTCCGTTCTTTTTGCTCTTTTCTTTTAGTTCCTTTCACGCCCGTCCCGGTTTACAGTCACCACGCCGCGATATTTACTGAAAAAGACGTGCATGACTCGCCGCAAATAAAAACATCACGCCATCCGAGCGTTTCACCGGATCGAGAAATCTGCACAAATTGACCGGTCACCAAAAATCGACTGTAATTTCATCATACGACCTCGGATCGAATTTCGGCGAGAACGGAAAAGTTCCGTATCGAAATTTTACCTTGGCTAGCCGACAGCCTTTGGCGGTTAGGCGGTTCTACGGTTTCGTCTAGATCCGTTTGCAAGAGGGACTTTTAGGCGATGCAATAAAAAAATTAAAAAGAGGGATGCAACACGAGGACTTCCCAGGAGGTCACCCATCCTAGTACTACTCTCACCTAAGCACGCTTAACTTCGGAGCTCTGATGGGATCTGGTGCTTTAGTGCTGGTATGATCGCATCCGACAACTTCTTCACGGCGTGATGCTTTAACCTCTGCCACCCTCCGGCTCCTTCTCACGCCTAAGCCTCCGTTCTTTTTGCTCTTTTCTTTTAGTTCCTTTCACGCCCGTCCCGGTTTACAGTCACCACGCCGCGATATTTACTGAAATAGACGTGCATGACTCGCCGCAAATAAAAACATCACGCCATCCGAGCGTTTCACCGGATCGAGAAATCTGCACAAATTGACCGGTCACCAAAAATCGACTGTAATTTCATCATACGACCTCGGATCGAATTTCGGCGAGAACGGAAAAGTTCCGTATCGAAATTTTACCTTGGCTAGCCGACAGCCTTTGGCGGTTAGGCGGTTCTACGGTTTTGTCTAGATCCGTTTGCAAGAGGGACTTTTAGGCGATGCAATAAAAAAATTAAAAAGAGGGATGCAACACGAGGACTTCCAAGGAGGTCACCCATCCTAGTACTACTCTCACCTAAGCACGCTTAACTTCGGAGCTCTGATGGGATCTGGTGCTTTAGTGCTGGTATGATCGCATCCGACAACTTCTTCACGGCGTGATGCTTTAACCTCTGCCACCCTCCGGCTCCTTCTCACGCCTAAGCCTCCGTTCTTTTTGCTCTTTTCTTTTAGTTCCTTTCACGCCCGTCCCGGTTTACAGTCACCACGCCGCGATATTTACTGAAAAAGACGTGCATGACTCGCCGCAAATAAAAACATCACGCCATCCGAGCGTTTCACCGGATCGAGAAATCTGCACAAATTGACCGGTCACCGAAAATCGACTGTAATTTCATCATACGACCTCGGATCGAATTTCGGCGAGAACGGAAAAGTTCCGTATCAAAAATTTACCTTGGCTAGCCGACAGCCTTTGGCGGTTAGGCGGTTCTACGGTTTTGTCTAGATCCGTTTGCAAGAGGGACTTTTAGGCGATGCAATAAAAAAATTAAAAAGAGGGATGCAACACGAGGACTTCCAAGGAGGTCACCCATCCTAGTACTACTCTCGCCTAAGCACGCTTAACTTCGGAGCTCTGATGGGATCTTGTGCTTTAGTGCTGGTATGATCGCATCCGACAACTTCTTCACGACGTGATGCTTTAACCTCTGCCACCCTCCGGCTCCTTCTCACGCCTAAGCCTCCGTTCTTTTTGCTCTTTTCTTTTAGTTCCTTTCACGCCCGTCCCGGTTTACAGTCACCACGCCGCGATATTTACTGAAAAAGACGTGCATGACTCGCCGCAAATAAAAACATCACGCCATCCGAGCGTTTCACCGGATCGAGAAATCTGCACAAATTGACCGGTCACCGAAAATCGACTGTAATTTCATCATACGACCTCGGATCGAATTTCGGCGAGAACGGAAAAGTTCCGTATCGAAATTTTACCTTGGCTAGCCGACAGCCTTTGGCGGTTAGGCGGTTCTACGGTTTCGTCTAGATCCGTTTGCAAGAGGGACTTTTAGGCGATGCAATAAAAAAATTAAAAAGAGGGATGCAACACGAGGACTTCCAAGGAGGTCACCCATCCTAGTACTACTCTCGCCTAAGCACGCTTAACTTCGGAGCTCTGATGGGATCTTGTGCTTTAGTGCTGGTATGATCGCATCCGACAACTTCTTCACGACGTGATGCTTTAACCTCTGCCACCCTCCGGCTCCTTCTCACGCCTAAGCCTCCGTTCTTTTTGCTCTTTTCTTTTAGTTCCTTTCACGCCCGTCCCGGTTTACAGTCACCACGCCGCGATATTTACGGAAAAAGACGTGCATGACTCGCCGCAAATAAAAACATCACGCCATCCGAGCGTTTCACCGGATCGAGAAATCTGCACAAATTGACCGGTCACCAAAAATCGACTGTAATTTCATCATACGACCTCGGATCGAATTTCGGCGAGAACGGAAAAGTTCCGTATCAAAATTTTACCTTGGCTAGCCGACAGCCTTTGGCGGTTAGGCGGTTCTACGGTTTCGTCTAGATCCGTTTGCAAGAGGGACTTTTAGGCGATGCAATAAAAAAATTAAAAAGAGGGATGCAACACGAGGACTTCCCAGGAGGTCACCCATCCTAGTACTACTCTCACCTAAGCACGCTTAACTTCGGAGCTCTGATGGGATCTGGTGCTTTAGTGCTGGTATGATCGCATCCGACAACTTCTTCACGGCGTGATGCTTTAACCTCTGCCACCCTCCGGCTCCTTCTCACGCCTAAGCCTCCGTTCTTTTTGCTCTTTTCTTTTAGTTCCTTTCACGCCCGTCCCGGTTTACAGTCACCACGCCGCGATATTTACTGAAAAAGACGTGCATGACTCGCCGCAAATAAAAACATCACGCCATCCGAGCGTTTCACCGGATCGAGAAATCTGCACAAATTGACCGGTCACCGAAAATCGACTGTAATTTCATCATACGACCTCGGATCGAATTTCGGCGAGAACGGAAAAGTTCCGTATCAAAATTTTACCTTGGCTAGCCGACAGCCTTTGGCGTTTAGGCGGTTCTACGGTTTTGTCTAGATCCGTTTGCAAGAGGGACTTTTAGGCGATGCAATAAAAAAATTAAAAAGAGGGATGCAACACGAGGACTTCCAAGGAGGTCACCCATCCTAGTACTACTCTCGCCTAAGCACACTTAACTTCGGAGTTCTGATGGGATCTTGTGCTTTAGTGCTGGTATGATCGCATCCGACAACTTCTTCACGACGTGATGCTTTAACCTCTGCCACCCTCCGGCTCCTTCTCACGCCTAAGCCTCCGTTCTTTTTGCTCTTTTCTTTTAGTTCCTTTCACGCCCGTCCCGGTTTACAGTCACCACGCCGCGATATTTACTGAAAAAGACGTGCATGACTCGCCGCAAATAAAAACATCACGCCATCCGAGCGTTTCACCGGATCGAGAAATCTGCACAAATTGACCGGTCACCAAAAATCGACTGTAATTTCATCATACGACCTCGGATCGAATTTTGGCGAGAACGGAAAAGTTCCGTATCGAAATTTTACCTTGGCTAGCCGACAGCCTTTGGCGTTTAGGCGGTTCTACGGTTTTGTCTAGATCCGTTTGCAAGAGGGACTTTTAGGCGATGCAATAAAAAAATTAAAAAGAGGGATGCAACACGAGGACTTCCAAGGAGGTCACCCATCCTAGTACTACTCTCGCCTAAGCACGCTTAACTTCGGAGTTCTGATGGGATCTTGTGCTTTAGTGCTGGTATGATCGCATCCGACAACTTCTTCACGACGTGATGCTTTAACCTCTGCCACCCTCCGGCTCCTTCTCACGCCTAAGCCTCCGTTCTTTTTGCTCTTTTCTTTTAGTTCCTTTCACGCCCGTCCCGGTTTACAGTCACCACGCCGCGATATTTACTGAAAAAGACGTGCATGACTCGCCGCAAATAAAAACATCACGCCATCCGAGCGTTTCACCGGATCGAGAAATCTGCACAAATTGACCGGTCACCAAAAATCGACTGTAATTTCATCATACGACCTCGGATCGAATTTCGGCGAGAACGGAAAAGTTCCGTATCAAAATTTTACCTTGGCTAGCCGACAGCCTTTGGCGGTTAGGCGGTTCTACGGTTTCGTCTAGATCCGTTTGCAAGAGGGACTTTTAGGCGATGCAATAAAAAAATTAAAAAGAGGGATGCAACACGAGGACTTCCCAGGAGGTCACCCATCCTAGTACTACTCTCACCTAAGCACGCTTAACTTCGGAGCTCTGATGGGATCTGGTGCTTTAGTGCTGGTATGATCGCATCCGACAACTTCTTCACGGCGTGATGCTTTAACCTCTGCCACCCTCCGGCTCCTTCTCACGCCTAAGCCTCCGTTCTTTTTGCTCTTTTCTTTTAGTTCCTTTCACGCCCGTCCCGGTTTACAGTCACCACGCCGCGATATTTACTGAAAAAGACGTGCATGACTCGCCGCAAATAAAAACATCACGCCATCCGAGCGTTTCACCGGATCGAGAAATCTGCACAAATTGACCGGTCACCGAAAATCGACTGTAATTTCATCATACGACCTCGGATCGAATTTCGGCGAGAACGGAAAAGTTCCGTATCAAAATTTTACCTTGGCTAGCCGACAGCCTTTGGCGTTTAGGCGGTTCTACGGTTTTGTCTAGATCCGTTTGCAAGAGGGACTTTTAGGCGATGCAATAAAAAAATTAAAAAGAGGGATGCAACACGAGGACTTCCAAGGAGGTCACCCATCCTAGTACTACTCTCGCCTAAGCACACTTAACTTCGGAGTTCTGATGGGATCTTGTGCTTTAGTGCTGGTATGATCGCATCCGACAACTTCTTCACGACGTGATGCTTTAACCTCTGCCACCCTCCGGCTCCTTCTCACGCCTAAGCCTCCGTTCTTTTTGCTCTTTTCTTTTAGTTCCTTTCACGCCCGTCCCGGTTTACAGTCACCACGCCGCGATATTTACTGAAAAAGACGTGCATGACTCGCCGCAAATAAAAACATCACGCCATCCGAGCGTTTCACCGGATCGAGAAATCTGCACAAATTGACCGGTCACCAAAAATCGACTGTAATTTCATCATACGACCTCGGATCGAATTTCGGCGAGAACGGAAAAGTTCCGTATCGAAATTTTACCTTGGCTAGCCGACAGCCTTTGGCGGTTAGGCGGTTCTACGGTTTCGTCTAGATCCGTTTGCAAGAGGGACTTTTAGGCGATGCAATAAAAAAATTAAAAAGAGGGATGCAACACGAGGACTTCCCAGGAGGTCACCCATCCTAGTACTACTCTCACCTAAGCACGCTTAACTTCGGAGCTCTGATGGGATCTGGTGCTTTAGTGCTGGTATGATCGCATCCGACAACTTCTTCACGGCGTGATGCTTTAACCTCTGCCACCCTCCGGCTCCTTCTCACGCCTAAGCCTCCGTTCTTTTTGCTCTTTTCTTTTAGTTCCTTTCACGCCCGTCCCGGTTTACAGTCACCACGCCGCGATATTTACTGAAATAGACGTGCATGACTCGCCGCAAATAAAAACATCACGCCATCCGAGCGTTTCACCGGATCGAGAAATCTGCACAAATTGACCGGTCACCAAAAATCGACTGTAATTTCATCATACGACCTCGGATCGAATTTCGGCGAGAACGGAAAAGTTCCGTATCGAAATTTTACCTTGGCTAGCCGACAGCCTTTGGCGGTTAGGCGGTTCTACGGTTTCGTCTAGATCCGTTTGCAAGAGGGACTTTTAGGCGATGCAATAAAAAAATTAAAAAGAGGGATGCAACACGAGGACTTCCCAGGAGGTCACCCATCCTAGTACTACTCTCACCTAAGCACGCTTAACTTCGGAGCTCTGATGGGATCTGGTGCTTGAGTGCTGGTATGATCGCATCCGACAACTTCTTCACGGCGTGATGCTTTAACCTCTGCCACCCTCCGGCTCCTTCTCACGCCTAAGCCTCCGTTCTTTTTGCTCTTTTCTTTTAGTTCCTTTCACGCCCGTCCCGGTTTACAGTCACCACGCCGCGATATTTACTGAAATAGACGTGCATGACTCGCCGCAAATAAAAACATCACGCCATCCGAGCGTTTCACCGGATCGACAAATCTGCACAAATTGACCCCGTCACCGAAAATCGACTGTAATTTCATCATACGACCTCGGATCGAATTTCGGCGAGAAAGGAAAAGTTCCGTATCAAAATTTTACCTTGGCTAGCCGACAGCCTTTGGCGGTTAGGCGGTTCTACGGTTTTGTCTAGATCCGTTTGCAAGAGGGACTTTTAGGCGATGCAATAAAAAAAATAAAAAGAGGGATGCAACACGAGGACTTCCAAGGAGGTCACCCATCCTAGTACTACTCTCGCCTAAGCACGCTTAACTTCGGAGTTCTGATGGGATCTTGTGCTGGTATGATCGCATCCGACAACTTCTTCACGACGTGATGCTTTAACCTCTGCCACCCTCCGGCTCCTTCTCACGCCTAAGCCTCCGTTCTTTTTGCTCTTTTCTTTTAGTTCCTTTCACGCCCGTCCCGGTTTACAGTCACCACGCCGCGATATTTACTGAAAAAGACGTGCATGACTCGCCGCAAATAAAAACATCACGCCATCCGAGCGTTTCACCGGATCGAGAAATCTGCACAAATTGACCGGTCACCGAAAATCGACTGTAATTTCATCATACGACCTCGGATCGAATTTCGGCGAGAACGGAAAAGTTCCGTATCAAAAATTTACCTTGGCTAGCCGACAGCCTTTGGCGGTTAGGCGGTTCTACGGTTTTGTCTAGATCCGTTTGCAAGAGGGACTTTTAGGCGATGCAATAAAAAAATTAAAAAGAGGGATGCAACACGAGGACTTCCAAGGAGGTCACCCATCCTAGTACTACTCTCGCCTAAGCACGCTTAACTTCGGAGCTCTGATGGGATCTTGTGCTTTAGTGCTGGTATGATCGCATCCGACAACTTCTTCACGACGTGATGCTTTAACCTCTGCCACCCTCCGGCTCCTTCTCACGCCTAAGCCTCCGTTCTTTTTGCTCTTTTCTTTTAGTTCCTTTCACGCCCGTCCCGGTTTACAGTCACCACGCCGCGATATTTACTGAAAAAGACGTGCATGACTCGCCGCAAATAAAAACATCACGCCATCCGAGCGTTTCACCGGATCGAGAAATCTGCACAAATTGACCGGTCACCGAAAATCGACTGTAATTTCATCATACGACCTCGGATCGAATTTCGGCGAGAACGGAAAAGTTCCGTATCGAAATTTTACCTTGGCTAGCCGACAGCCTTTGGCGGTTAGGCGGTTCTACGGTTTCGTCTAGATCCGTTTGCAAGAGGGACTTTTAGGCGATGCAATAAAAAAATTAAAAAGAGGGATGCAACACGAGGACTTCCAAGGAGGTCACCCATCCTAGTACTACTCTCGCCTAAGCACGCTTAACTTCGGAGCTCTGATGGGATCTTGTGCTTTAGTGCTGGTATGATCGCATCCGACAACTTCTTCACGACGTGATGCTTTAACCTCTGCCACCCTCCGGCTCCTTCTCACGCCTAAGCCTCCGTTCTTTTTGCTCTTTTCTTTTAGTTCCTTTCACGCCCGTCCCGGTTTACAGTCACCACGCCGCGATATTTACGGAAAAAGACGTGCATGACTCGCCGCAAATAAAAACATCACGCCATCCGAGCGTTTCACCGGATCGAGAAATCTGCACAAATTGACCGGTCACCAAAAATCGACTGTAATTTCATCATACGACCTCGGATCGAATTTCGGCGAGAACGGAAAAGTTCCGTATCAAAATTTTACCTTGGCTAGCCGACAGCCTTTGGCGGTTAGGCGGTTCTACGGTTTCGTCTAGATCCGTTTGCAAGAGGGACTTTTAGGCGATGCAATAAAAAAATTAAAAAGAGGGATGCAACACGAGGACTTCCCAGGAGGTCACCCATCCTAGTACTACTCTCACCTAAGCACGCTTAACTTCGGAGCTCTGATGGGATCTGGTGCTTTAGTGCTGGTATGATCGCATCCGACAACTTCTTCACGGCGTGATGCTTTAACCTCTGCCACCCTCCGGCTCCTTCTCACGCCTAAGCCTCCGTTCTTTTTGCTCTTTTCTTTTAGTTCCTTTCACGCCCGTCCCGGTTTACAGTCACCACGCCGCGATATTTACTGAAAAAGACGTGCATGACTCGCCGCAAATAAAAACATCACGCCATCCGAGCGTTTCACCGGATCGAGAAATCTGCACAAATTGACCGGTCACCGAAAATCGACTGTAATTTCATCATACGACCTCGGATCGAATTTCGGCGAGAACGGAAAAGTTCCGTATCAAAATTTTACCTTGGCTAGCCGACAGCCTTTGGCGTTTAGGCGGTTCTACGGTTTTGTCTAGATCCGTTTGCAAGAGGGACTTTTAGGCGATGCAATAAAAAAATTAAAAAGAGGGATGCAACACGAGGACTT
Source organism: Poa annua (assembly GCA_026929855.1). Taxonomy (NCBI): domain Eukaryota; kingdom Viridiplantae; phylum Streptophyta; class Magnoliopsida; order Poales; family Poaceae; genus Poa; species Poa annua. The sequence goes on along the minus strand of CM049428.1, from coordinate 24,369,900 downwards.
CCAAGGAGGTCACCCATCCTAGTACTACTCTCGCCTAAGCACACTTAACTTCGGAGTTCTGATGGGATCTTGTGCTTTAGTGCTGGTATGATCGCATCCGACAACTTCTTCACGACGTGATGCTTTAACCTCTGCCACCCTCCGGCTCCTTCTCACGCCTAAGCCTCCGTTCTTTTTGCTCTTTTCTTTTAGTTCCTTTCACGCCCGTCCCGGTTTACAGTCACCACGCCGCGATATTTACTGAAAAAGACGTGCATGACTCGCCGCAAATAAAAACATCACGCCATCCGAGCGTTTCACCGGATCGAGAAATCTGCACAAATTGACCGGTCACCAAAAATCGACTGTAATTTCATCATACGACCTCGGATCGAATTTTGGCGAGAACGGAAAAGTTCCGTATCGAAATTTTACCTTGGCTAGCCGACAGCCTTTGGCGTTTAGGCGGTTCTACGGTTTTGTCTAGATCCGTTTGCAAGAGGGACTTTTAGGCGATGCAATAAAAAAATTAAAAAGAGGGATGCAACACGAGGACTTCCCAGGAGGTCACCCATCCTAGTACTACTCTCACCTAAGCACGCTTAACTTCGGAGCTCTGATGGGATCTGGTGCTTTAGTGCTGGTATGATCGCATCCGACAACTTCTTCACGGCGTGATGCTTTAACCTCTGCCACCCTCCGGCTCCTTCTCACGCCTAAGCCTCCGTTCTTTTTGCTCTTTTCTTTTAGTTCCTTTCACGCCCGTCCCGGTTTACAGTCACCACGCCGCGATATTTACTGAAAAAGACGTGCATGACTCGCCGCAAATAAAAACATCACGCCATCCGAGCGTTTCACCGGATCGAGAAATCTGCACAAATTGACCGGTCACCGAAAATCGACTGTAATTTCATCATACGACCTCGGATCGAATTTCGGCGAGAACGGAAAAGTTCCGTATCAAAATTTTACCTTGGCTAGCCGACAGCCTTTGGCGTTTAGGCGGTTCTACGGTTTTGTCTAGATCCGTTTGCAAGAGGGACTTTTAGGCGATGCAATAAAAAAATTAAAAAGAGGGATGCAACACGAGGACTTCCAAGGAGGTCACCCATCCTAGTACTACTCTCGCCTAAGCACACTTAACTTCGGAGTTCTGATGGGATCTTGTGCTTTAGTGCTGGTATGATCGCATCCGACAACTTCTTCACGACGTGATGCTTTAACCTCTGCCACCCTCCGGCTCCTTCTCACGCCTAAGCCTCCGTTCTTTTTGCTCTTTTCTTTTAGTTCCTTTCACGCCCGTCCCGGTTTACAGTCACCACGCCGCGATATTTACTGAAAAAGACGTGCATGACTCGCCGCAAATAAAAACATCACGCCATCCGAGCGTTTCACCGGATCGAGAAATCTGCACAAATTGACCGGTCACCAAAAATCGACTGTAATTTCATCATACGACCTCGGATCGAATTTCGGCGAGAACGGAAAAGTTCCGTATCGAAATTTTACCTTGGCTAGCCGACAGCCTTTGGCGGTTAGGCGGTTCTACGGTTTCGTCTAGATCCGTTTGCAAGAGGGACTTTTAGGCGATGCAATAAAAAAATTAAAAAGAGGGATGCAACACGAGGACTTCCCAGGAGGTCACCCATCCTAGTACTACTCTCACCTAAGCACGCTTAACTTCGGAGCTCTGATGGGATCTGGTGCTTTAGTGCTGGTATGATCGCATCCGACAACTTCTTCACGGCGTGATGCTTTAACCTCTGCCACCCTCCGGCTCCTTCTCACGCCTAAGCCTCCGTTCTTTTTGCTCTTTTCTTTTAGTTCCTTTCACGCCCGTCCCGGTTTACAGTCACCACGCCGCGATATTTACTGAAAAAGACGTGCATGACTCGCCGCAAATAAAAACATCACGCCATCCGAGCGTTTCACCGGATCGAGAAATCTGCACAAATTGACCGGTCACCGAAAATCGACTGTAATTTCATCATACGACCTCGGATCGAATTTCGGCGAGAACGGAAAAGTTCCGTATCAAAATTTTACCTTGGCTAGCCGACAGCCTTTGGCGTTTAGGCGGTTCTACGGTTTTGTCTAGATCCGTTTGCAAGAGGGACTTTTAGGCGATGCAATAAAAAAATTAAAAAGAGGGATGCAACACGAGGACTTCCAAGGAGGTCACCCATCCTAGTACTACTCTCGCCTAAGCACACTTAACTTCGGAGTTCTGATGGGATCTTGTGCTTTAGTGCTGGTATGATCGCATCCGACAACTTCTTCACGACGTGATGCTTTAACCTCTGCCACCCTCCGGCTCCTTCTCACGCCTAAGCCTCCGTTCTTTTTGCTCTTTTCTTTTAGTTCCTTTCACGCCCGTCCCGGTTTACAGTCACCACGCCGCGATTTTTACTGAAAAAGACGTGCATGACTCGCCGCAAATAAAAACATCACGCCATCCGAGCGTTTCACCGGATCGAGAAATCTGCACAAATTGACCGGTCACCAAAAATCGACTGTAATTTCATCATACGACCTCGGATCGAATTTTGGCGAGAACGGAAAAGTTCCGTATCGAAATTTTACCTTGGCTAGCCGACAGCCTTTGGCGTTTAGGCGGTTCTACGGTTTTGTCTAGATCCGTTTGCAAGAGGGACTTTTAGGCGATGCAATAAAAAAATTAAAAAGAGGGATGCAACACGAGGACTTCCCAGGAGGTCACCCATCCTAGTACTACTCTCACCTAAGCACGCTTAACTTCGGAGCTCTGATGGGATCTGGTGCTTTAGTGCTGGTATGATCGCATCCGACAACTTCTTCACGGCGTGATGCTTTAACCTCTGCCACCCTCCGGCTCCTTCTCACGCCTAAGCCTCCGTTCTTTTTGCTCTTTTCTTTTAGTTCCTTTCACGCCCGTCCCGGTTTACAGTCACCACGCCGCGATATTTACTGAAAAAGACGTGCATGACTCTTCGCAAATAAAAACATCACGCCATCCGAGCGTTTCACCGGATCGAGAAATCTGCACAAATTGACCGGTCACCAAAAATCGACTGTAATTTCATCATACGACCTCGGATCGAATTTTGGCGAGAACGGAAAAGTTCCGTATCGAAATTTTACCTTGGCTAGCCGACAGCCTTTGGCGTTTAGGCGGTTCTACGGTTTTGTCTAGATCCGTTTGCAAGAGGGACTTTTAGGCGATGCAATAAAAAAATTAAAAAGAGGGATGCAACACGAGGACTTCCAAGGAGGTCACCCATCCTAGTACTACTCTCGCCTAAGCACGCTTAACTTCGGAGTTCTGATGGGATCTTGTGCTTTAGTGCTGGTATGATCGCATCCGACAACTTCTTCACGACGTGATGCTTTAACCTCTGCCACCCTCCGGCTCCTTCTCACGCCTAAGCCTCCGTTCTTTTTGCTCTTTTCTTTTAGTTCCTTTCACGCCCGTCCCGGTTTACAGTCACCACGCCGCGATATTTACTGAAAAAGACGTGCATGACTCGCCGCAAATAAAAACATCACGCCATCCGAGCGTTTCACCGGATCGAGAAATCTGCACAAATTGACCGGTCACCAAAAATCGACTGTAATTTCATCATACGACCTCGGATCGAATTTCGGCGAGAACGGAAAAGTTCCGTATCGAAATTTTACCTTGGCTAGCCGACAGCCTTTGGCGGTTAGGCGGTTCTACGGTTTCGTCTAGATCCGTTTGCAAGAGGGACTTTTAGGCGATGCAATAAAAAAATTAAAAAGAGGGATGCAACACGAGGACTTCCCAGGAGGTCACCCATCCTAGTACTACTCTCCCCTAAGCACGCTTAACTTCGGAGCTCTGATGGGATCTGGTGCTTTAGTGCTGGTATGATCGCATCCGACAACTTCTTCACGGCGTGATGCTTTAACCTCTGCCACCCTCCGGCTCCTTCTCACGCCTAAGCCTCCGTTCTTTTTGCTCTTTTCTTTTAGTTCCTTTCACGCCCGTCCCGGTTTACAGTCACCACGCCGCGATATTTACTGAAAAAGACGTGCATGACTCGCCGCAAATAAAAACATCACGCCATCCGAGCGTTTCACCGGATCGAGAAATCTGCACAAATTGACCGGTCACCGAAAATCGACTGTAATTTCATCATACGACCTCGGATCGAATTTCGGCGAGAACGGAAAAGTTCCGTATCAAAATTTTACCTTGGCTAGCCGACAGCCTTTGGCGGTTAGGCGGTTCTACGGTTTTGTCTAGATCCGTTTGCAAGAGGGACTTTTAGGCGATGCAATAAAAAAATTAAAAAGAGGGATGCAACACGAGGACTTCCAAGGAGGTCACCCATCCTAGTACTACTCTCACCTAAGCACGCTTAACTTCGGAGCTCTGATGGGATCTGGTGCTTTAGTGCTGGTATGATCGCATCCGACAACTTCTTCACGGCGTGATGCTTTAACCTCTGCCACCCTCCGGCTCCTTCTCACGCCTAAGCCTCCGTTCTTTTTGCTCTTTTCTTTTAGTTCCTTTCACGCCCGTCCCGGTTTACAGTCACCACGCCGCGATATTTACTGAAAAAGACGTGCATGACTCGCCGCAAATAAAAACATCACGCCATCCGAGCGTTTCACCGGATCGAGAAATCTGCACAAATTGACCGGTCACCGAAAATCGACTGTAATTTCATCATACGACCTCGGATCGAATTTCGGCGAGAACGGAAAAGTTCCGTATCAAAATTTTACCTTGGCTAGCCGACAGCCTTTGGCGTTTAGGCGGTTCTACGGTTTTGTCTAGATCCGTTTGCAAGAGGGACTTTTAGGCGATGCAATAAAAAAATTAAAAAGAGGGATGCAACACGAGGACTTCCAAGGAGGTCACCCATCCTAGTACTACTCTCGCCTAAGCACACTTAACTTCGGAGTTCTGATGGGATCTTGTGCTTTAGTGCTGGTATGATCGCATCCGACAACTTCTTCACGACGTGATGCTTTAACCTCTGCCACCCTCCGGCTCCTTCTCACGCCTAAGCCTCCGTTCTTTTTGCTCTTTTCTTTTAGTTCCTTTCACGCCCGTCCCGGTTTACAGTCACCACGCCGCGATTTTTACTGAAAAAGACGTGCATGACTCGCCGCAAATAAAAACATCACGCCATCCGAGCGTTTCACCGGATCGAGAAATCTGCACAAATTGACCGGTCACCAAAAATCGACTGTAATTTCATCATACGACCTCGGATCGAATTTCGGCGAGAACGGAAAAGTTCCGTATCGAAATTTTACCTTGGCTAGCCGACAGCCTTTGGCGGTTAGGCGGTTCTACCGTTTCGTCTAGATCCGTTTGCAAGAGGGACTTTTAGGCGATGCAATAAAAAAATTAAAAAGAGGGATGCAACACGAGGACTTCCCAGGAGGTCACCCATCCTAGTACTACTCTCACCTAAGCACGCTTAACTTCGGAGCTCTGATGGGATCTGGTGCTTTAGTGCTGGTATGATCGCATCCGACAACTTATTCACGGCGTGATGCTTTAACCTCTGCCACCCTCCGGCTCCTTCTCACGCCTAAGCCTCCGTTCTTTTTGCTCTTTTCTTTTAGTTCCTTTCACGCCCGTCCCGGTTTACAGTCACCACGCCGCGATATTTACTGAAAAAGACGTGCATGACTCGCCGCAAATAAAAACATCACGCCATCCGAGCGTTTCACCGGATCGAGAAATCTGCACAAATTGACCGGTCACCGAAAATCGACTGTAATTTCATCATACGACCTCGGATCGAATTTCGGCGAGAACGGAAAAGTTCCGTATCAAAATTTTACCTTGGCTAGCCGACAGCCTTCGGCGGTTAGGCGGTTCTACGGTTTTGTCTAGATCCGTTTGCAAGAGGGACTTTTAGGCGATGCAATAAAAAAATTAAAAAGAGGGATGCAACACGAGGACTTCCAAGGAGGTCACCCATCCTAGTACTACTCTCGCCTAAGCACACTTAACTTCGGAGTTCTGATGGGATCTTGTGCTTTAGTGCTGGTATGATCGCATCCGACAACTTCTTCACGACGTGATGCTTTAACCTCTGCCACCCTCCGGCTCCTTCTCACGCCTAAGCCTCCGTTCTTTTTGCTCTTTTCTTTTAGTTCCTTTCACGCCCGTCCCGGTTTACAGTCACCACGCCGCGATATTTACTGAAAAAGACGTGCATGACTCGCCGCAAATAAAAACATCACGCCATCCGAGCGTTTCACCGGATCGAGAAATCTGCACAAATTGACCGGTCACCAAAAATCGACTGTAATTTCATCATACGACCTCGGATCGAATTTTGGCGAGAACGGAAAAGTTCCGTATCGAAATTTTACCTTGGCTAGCCGACAGCCTTTGGCGTTTAGGCGGTTCTACGGTTTTGTCTAGATCCGTTTGCAAGAGGGACTTTTAGGCGATGCAATAAAAAAATTAAAAAGAGGGATGCAACACGAGGACTTCCAAGGAGGTCACCCATCCTAGTACTACTCTCGCCTAAGCACGCTTAACTTCGGAGTTCTGATGGGATCTTGTGCTTTAGTGCTGGTATGATCGCATCCGACAACTTCTTCACGACGTGATGCTTTAACCTCTGCCACCCTCCGGCTCCTTCTCACGCCTAAGCCTCCGTTCTTTTTGCTCTTTTCTTTTAGTTCCTTTCACGCCCGTCCCGGTTTACAGTCACCACGCCGCGATATTTACTGAAAAAGACGTGCATGACTCGCCGCAAATAAAAACATCACGCCATCCGAGCGTTTCACCGGATCGAGAAATCTGCACAAATTGACCGGTCACCGAAAATCGACTGTAATTTCATCATACGACCTCGGATCGAATTTCGGCGAGAACGGAAAAGTTCCGTATCAAAATTTTACCTTGGCTAGCCGACAGCCTTTGGCGGTTAGGCGGTTCTACGGTTTCGTCTAGATCCGTTTGCAAGAGGGACTTTTAGGCGATGCAATAAAAAAATTAAAAAGAGGGATGCAACACGAGGACTTCCCAGGAGGTCACCCATCCTAGTACTACTCTCACCTAAGCACGCTTAACTTCGGAGCTCTGATGGGATCTGGTGCTTTAGTGCTGGTATGATCGCATCCGACAACTTCTTCACGGCGTGATGCTTTAACCTCTGCCACCCTCCGGCTCCTTCTCACGCCTAAGCCTCCGTTCTTTTTGCTCTTTTCTTTTAGTTCCTTTCACGCCCGTCCCGGTTTACAGTCACCACGCCGCGATATTTACTGAAAAAGACGTGCATGACTCGCCGCAAATAAAAACATCACGCCATCCGAGCGTTTCACCGGATCGAGAAATCTGCACAAATTGACCGGTCACCGAAAATCGACTGTAATTTCATCATACGACCTCGGATCGAATTTCGGCGAGAACGGAAAAGTTCCGTGTCAAAATTTTACCTTGGCTAGCCGACAGCCTTTGGCGTTTAGGCGGTTCTACGGTTTTGTCTAGATCCGTTTGCAAGAGGGACTTTTAGGCGATGCAATAAAAAAATTAAAAAGAGGGATGCAACACGAGGACTTCCAAGGAGGTCACCCATCCTAGTACTACTCTCGCCTAAGCACACTTAACTTCGGAGTTCTGATGGGATCTTGTGCTTTAGTGCTGGTATGATCGCATCCGACAACTTCTTCACGACGTGATGCTTTAACCTCTGCCACCCTCCGGCTCCTTCTCACGCCTAAGCCTCCGTTCTTTTTGCTCTTTTCTTTTAGTTCCTTTCACGCCCGTCCCGGTTTACAGTCACCACGCCGCGATATTTACTGAAAAAGACGTGCATGACTCGCCGCAAATAAAAACATCACGCCATCCGAGCGTTTCACCGGATCGAGAAATCTGCACAAATTGACCGGTCACCAAAAATCGACTGTAATTTCATCATACGACCTCGGATCGAATTTTGGCGAGAACGGAAAAGTTCCGTATCGAAATTTTACCTTGGCTAGCCGACAGCCTTTGGCGTTTAGGCGGTTCTACGGTTTTGTCTAGATCCGTTTGCAAGAGGGACTTTTAGGCGATGCAATAAAAAAATTAAAAAGAGGGATGCAACACGAGGACTTCCCAGGAGGTCACCCATCCTAGTACTACTCTCACCTAAGCACGCTTAACTTCGGAGCTCTGATGGGATCTGGTGCTTTAGTGCTGGTATGATCGCATCCGACAACTTCTTCACGGCGTGATGCTTTAACCTCTGCCACCCTCCGGCTCCTTCTCACGCCTAAGCCTCCGTTCTTTTTGCTCTTTTCTTTTAGTTCCTTTCACGCCCGTCCCGGTTTACAGTCACCACGCCGCGATATTTACTGAAAAAGACGTGCATGACTCGCCGCAAATAAAAACATCACGCCATCCGAGCGTTTCACCGGATCGAGAAATCTGCACAAATTGACCGGTCACCGAAAATCGACTGTAATTTCATCATACGACCTCGGATCGAATTTCGGCGAGAACGGAAAAGTTCCGTATCAAAATTTTACCTTGGCTAGCCGACAGCCTTTGGCGTTTAGGCGGTTCTACGGTTTTGTCTAGATCCGTTTGCAAGAGGGACTTTTAGGCGATGCAATAAAAAAATTAAAAAGAGGGATGCAACACGAGGACTTCCAAGGAGGTCACCCATCCTAGTACTACTCTCGCCTAAGCACACTTAACTTCGGAGTTCTGATGGGATCTTGTGCTTTAGTGCTGGTATGATCGCATCCGACAACTTCTTCACGACGTGATGCTTTAACCTCTGCCACCCTCCGGCTCCTTCTCACGCCTAAGCCTCCGTTCTTTTTGCTCTTTTCTTTTAGTTCCTTTCACGCCCGTCCCGGTTTACAGTCACCACGCCGCGATATTTACTGAAAAAGACGTGCATGACTCGCCGCAAATAAAAACATCACGCCATCCGAGCGTTTCACCGGATCGAGAAATCTGCACAAATTGACCGGTCACCGAAAATCGACTGTAATTTCATCATACGACCTCGGATCGAATTTCGGCGAGAACGGAAAAGTTCCGTATCAAAATTTTACCTTGGCTAGCCGACAGCCTTTGGCGTTTAGGCGGTTCTACGGTTTTGTCTAGATCCGTTTGCAAGAGGGACTTTTAGGCGATGCAATAAAAAAATTAAAAAGAGGGATGCAACACGAGGACTTCCAAGGAGGTCACCCATCCTAGTACTACTCTCGCCTAAGCACACTTAACTTCGGAGTTCTGATGGGATCTTGTGCTTTAGTGCTGGTATGATCGCATCCGACAACTTCTTCACGACGTGATGCTTTAACCTCTGCCACCCTCCGGCTCCTTCTCACGCCTAAGCCTCCGTTCTTTTTGCTCTTTTCTTTTAGTTCCTTTCACGCCCGTCCCGGTTTACAGTCACCACGCCGCGATATTTACTGAAAAAGACGTGCATGACTCGCCGCAAATAAAAACATCACGCCATCCGAGCGTTTCACCGGATCGAGAAATCTGCACAAATTGACCGGTCACCAAAAATCGACTGTAATTTCATCATACGACCTCGGATCGAATTTTGGCGAGAACGGAAAAGTTCCGTATCGAAATTTTACCTTGGCTAGCCGACAGCCTTTGGCGTTTAGGCGGTTCTACGGTTTTGTCTAGATCCGTTTGCAAGAGGGACTTTTAGGCGATGCAATAAAAAAATTAAAAAGAGGGATGCAACACGAGGACTTCCAAGGAGGTCACCCATCCTAGTACTACTCTCGCCTAAGCACGCTTAACTTCGGAGTTCTGATGGGATCTTGTGCTTTAGTGCTGGTATGATCGCATCCGACAACTTCTTCACGACGTGATGCTTTAACCTCTGCCACCCTCCGGCTCCTTCTCACGCCTAAGCCTCCGTTCTTTTTGCTCTTTTCTTTTAGTTCCTTTCACGCCCGTCCCGGTTTACAGTCACCACGCCGCGATATTTACTGAAAAAGACGTGCATGACTCGCCGCAAATAAAAACATCACGCCATCCGAGCGTTTCACCGGATCGAGAAATCTGCACAAATTGACCGGTCACCAAAAATCGACTGTAATTTCATCATACGACCTCGGATCGAATTTCGGCGAGAACGGAAAAGTTCCGTATCGAAATTTTACCTTGGCTAGCCGACAGCCTTTGGCGGTTAGGCGGTTCTACCGTTTCGTCTAGATCCGTTTGCAAGAGGGACTTTTAGGCGATGCAATAAAAAAATTAAAAAGAGGGATGCAACACGAGGACTTCCCAGGAGGTCACCCATCCTAGTACTACTCTCACCTAAGCACGCTTAACTTCGGAGCTCTGATGGGATCTGGTGCTTTAGTGCTGGTATGATCGCATCCGACAACTTATTCACGGCGTGATGCTTTAACCTCTGCCACCCTCCGGCTCCTTCTCACGCCTAAGCCTCCGTTCTTTTTGCTCTTTTCTTTTAGTTCCTTTCACGCCCGTCCCGGTTTACAGTCACCACGCCGCGATATTTACTGAAAAAGACGTGCATGACTCGCCGCAAATAAAAACATCACGCCATCCGAGCGTTTCACCGGATCGAGAAATCTGCACAAATTGACCGGTCACCGAAAATCGACTGTAATTTCATCATACGACCTCGGATCGAATTTCGGCGAGAACGGAAAAGTTCCGTATCAAAATTTTACCTTGGCTAGCCGACAGCCTTTGGCGGTTAGGCGGTTCTACGGTTTCGTCTAGATCCGTTTGCAAGAGGGACTTTTAGGCGATGCAATAAAAAAATTAAAAAGAGGGATGCAACACGAGGACTTCCCAGGAGGTCACCCATCCTAGTACTACTCTCACCTAAGCACGCTTAACTTCGGAGCTCTGATGGGATCTGGTGCTTTAGTGCTGGTATGATCGCATCCGACAACTTCTTCACGGCGTGATGCTTTAACCTCTGCCACCCTCCGGCTCCTTCTCACGCCTAAGCCTCCGTTCTTTTTGCTCTTTTCTTTTAGTTCCTTTCACGCCCGTCCCGGTTTACAGTCACCACGCCGCGATATTTACTGAAAAAGACGTGCATGACTCGCCGCAAATAAAAACATCACGCCATCCGAGCGTTTCACCGGATCGAGAAATCTGCACAAATTGACCGGTCACCGAAAATCGACTGTAATTTCATCATACGACCTCGGATCGAATTTCGGCGAGAACGGAAAAGTTCCGTATCGAAATTTTACCTTGGCTAGCCGACAGCCTTTGGCGTTTAGGCGGTTCTACGGTTTTGTCTAGATCCGTTTGCAAGAGGGACTTTTAGGCGATGCAATAAAAAAATTAAAAAGAGGGATGCAACACGAGGACTTCCAAGGAGGTCACCCATCCTAGTACTACTCTCGCCTAAGCACGCTTAACTTCGGAGTTCTGATGGGATCTTGTGCTTTAGTGCTGGTATGATCGCATCCGACAACTTCTTCACGACGTGATGCTTTAACCTCTGCCACCCTCCGGCTCCTTCTCACGCCTAAGCCTCCGTTCTTTTTGCTCTTTTCTTTTAGTTCCTTTCACGCCCGTCCCGGTTTACAGTCACCACGCCGCGATATTTACTGAAAAAGACGTGCATGACTCGCCGCAAATAAAAACATCACGCCATCCGAGCGTTTCACCGGATCGAGAAATCTGCACAAATTGACCGGTCACTAAAAATCGACTGTAATTTCATCATACGACCTCGGATCGAATTTCGGCGAGAACGGAAAAGTTCCGTATCGAAATTTTACCTTGGCTAGCCGACAGCCTTTGGCGGTTAGGCGGTTCTACGGTTTCGTCTAGATCCGTTTGCAAGAGGGACTTTTAGGCGATGCAATAAAAAAATTAAAAAGAGGGATGCAACACGAGGACTTCCCAGGAGGTCACCCATCCTAGTACTACTCTCACCTAAGCACGCTTAACTTCGGAGCTCTGATGGGATCTGGTGCTTTAGTGCTGGTATGATCGCATCCGACAACTTCTTCACGGCGTGATGCTTTAACCTCTGCCACCCTCCGGCTCCTTCTCACGCCTAAGCCTCCGTTCTTTTTGCTCTTTTCTTTTAGTTCCTTTCACGCCCGTCCCGGTTTACAGTCACCACGCCGCAATATTTACTGAAAAAGACGTGCATGACTCGCCGCAAATAAAAACATCACGCCATCCGAGCGTTTCACCGGATCGAGAAATCTGCACAAATTGACCGGTCACCGAAAATCGACTGTAATTTCATCATACGACCTCGGATCGAATTTCGGCGAGAACGGAAAAGTTCCGTATCAAAATTTTACCTTGGCTAGCCGACAGCCTTTGGCGTTTAGGCGGTTCTACGGTTTTGTCTAGATCCGTTTGCAAGAGGGACTTTTAGGCGATGCAATAAAAAAATTAAAAAGAGGGATGCAACACGAGGACTTCCAAGGAGGTCACCCATCCTAGTACTACTCTCGCCTAAGCACGCTTAACTTCGGAGTTCTGATGGGATCTTGTGCTTTAGTGCTGGTATGATCGCATCCGACAACTTCTTCACGACGTGATGCTTTAACCTCTGCCACCCTCCGGCTCCTTCTCACGCCTAAGCCTCCGTTCTTTTTGCTCTTTTCTTTTAGTTCCTTTCACGCCCGTCCCGGTTTACAGTCACCATGCCGCGATATTTACTGAAAAAGACGTGCATGACTCGCCGCAAATAAAAACATCACGCCATCCGAGCGTTTCACCGGATCGAGAAATCTGCACAAATTGACCGGTCACCAAAAATCGACTGTAATTTCATCATACGACCTCGGATCGAATTTCGGCGAGAACGGAAAAGTTCCGTATCGAAATTTTACCTTGGCTAGCCGACAGCCTTTGGCGTTTAGGCGGTTCTACGGTTTTGTCTAGATCCGTTTGCAAGAGGGACTTTTAGGCGATGCAATAAAAAAATTAAAAAGAGGGATGCAACACGAGGACTTCCAAGGAGGTCACCCATCCTAGTACTACTCTCGCCTAAGCACGCTTAACTTCGGAGTTCTGATGGGATCTTGTGCTTTAGTGCTGGTATGATCGCATCCGACAACTTCTTCACGACGTGATGCTTTAACCTCTGCCACCCTCCGGCTCCTTCTCACGCCTAAGCCTCCGTTCTTTTTGCTCTTTTCTTTTAGTTCCTTTCACGCCCGTCCCGGTTTACAGTCACCACGCCGCGATATTTACTGAAAAAGACGTGCATGACTCGCCGCAAATAAAAACATCACGCCATCCGAGCGTTTCACCGGATCGAGAAATCTGCACAAATTGACCGGTCACCAAAAATCGACTGTAATTTCATCATACGACCTCGGATCGAATTTTGGCGAGAACGGAAAAGTTCCGTATCGAAATTTTACCTTGGCTAGCCGACAGCCTTTGGCGTTTAGGCGGTTCTACGGTTTTGTCTAGATCCGTTTGCAAGAGGGACTTTTAGGCGATGCAATAAAAAAATTAAAAAGAGGGATGCAACACGAGGACTTCCAAGGAGGTCACCCATCCTAGTACTACTCTCGCCTAAGCACGCTTAACTTCGGAGTTCTGATGGGATCTTGTGCTTTAGTGCTGGTATGATCGCATCCGACAACTTCTTCACGACGTGATGCTTTAACCTCTGCCACCCTCCGGCTCCTTCTCACGCCTAAGCCTCCGTTCTTTTTGCTCTTTTCTTTTAGTTCCTTTCACGCCCGTCCCGGTTTACAGTCACCACGCCGCGATATTTACTGAAAAAGACGTGCATGACTCGCCGCAAATAAAAACATCACGCCATCCGAGCGTTTCACCGGATCGAGAAATCTGCACAAATTGACCGGTCACCAAAAATCGACTGTAATTTCATCATACGACCTCGGATCGAATTTCGGCGAGAACGGAAAAGTTCCGTATCGAAATTTTACCTTGGCTAGCCGACAGCCTTTGGCGGTTAGGCGGTTCTACGGTTTCGTCTAGATCCGTTTGCAAGAGGGAGTTTTAGGCGATGCAATAAAAAAATTAAAAAGAGGGATGCAACACGAGGACTTCCCAGGAGGTCACCCATCCTAGTACTACTCTCACCTAAGCACGCTTAACTTCGGAGCTCTGATGGGATCTGGTGCTTTAGTGCTGGTATGATCGCATCCGACAACTTCTTCACGGCGTGATGCTTTAACCTCTGCCACCCTCCGGCTCCTTCTCACGCCTAAGCCTCCGTTCTTTTTGCTCTTTTCTTTTAGTTCCTTTCACGCCCGTCCCGGTTTACAGTCACCACGCCGCGATATTTACTGAAAAAGACGTGCATGACTCGCCGCAAATAAAAACATCACGCCATCCGAGCGTTTCACCGGATCGAGAAATCTGCACAAATTGACCGGTCACCGAAAATCGACTGTAATTTCATCATACGACCTCGGATCGAATTTCGGCGAGAACGGAAAAGTTCCGTATCAAAATTTTACCTTGGCTAGCCGACAGCCTTTGGCGTTTAGGCGGTTCTACGGTTTTGTCTAGATCCGTTTGCAAGAGGGACTTTTAGGAGATGCAATAAAAAAATTAAAAAGAGGGATGCAACACGAGGACTTCCAAGGAGGTCACCCATCCTAGTACTACTCTCGCCTAAGCACGCTTAACTTCGGAGTTCTGATGGGATCTTGTGCTTTAGTGCTGGTATGATCGCATCCGACAACTTCTTCACGACGTGATGCTTTAACCTCTGCCACCCTCCGGCTCCTTCTCACGCCTAAGCCTCCGTTCTTTTTGCTCTTTTCTTTTAGTTCCTTTCACGCCCGTCCCGGTTTACAGTCACCACGCCGCGATATTTACTGAAAAAGACGTGCATGACTCGCCGCAAATAAAAACATCACGCCATCCGAGCGTTTCTCCGGATCGAGAAATCTGCACAAATTGACCGGTCACCAAAAATCGACTGTAATTTCATCATACGACCTCGGATCGAATTTCGGCGAGAACGGAAAAGTTCCGTATCGAAATTTTACCTTGGCTAGCCGACAGCCTTTGGCGTTTAGGCGGTTCTACGGTTTTGTCTAGATCCGTTTGCAAGAGGGACTTTTAGGCGATGCAATAAAAAAATTAAAAAGAGGGATGCAACACGAGGACTTCCAAGGAGGTCACCCATCCTAGTACTACTCTCGCCTAAGCACGCTTAACTTCGGAGTTCTGATGGGATCTTGTGCTTTAGTGCTGGTATGATCGCATCCGACAACTTCTTCACGACGTGATGCTTTAACCTCTGCCACCCTCCGGCTCCTTCTCACGCCTAAGCCTCCGTTCTTTTTGCTCTTTTCTTTTAGTTCCTTTCACGCCCGTCCCGGTTTACAGTCACCACGCCGCGATATTTACTGAAAAAGACGTGCATGACTCGCCGCAAATAAAAACATCACGCCATCCGAGCGTTTCACCGGATCGAGAAATCTGCACAAATTGACCGGTCACCAAAAATCGACTGTAATTTCATCATACGACCTCGGATCGAATTTTGGCGAGAACGGAAAAGTTCCGTATCGAAATTTTACCTTGGCTAGCCGACAGCCTTTGGCGTTTAGGCGGTTCTACGGTTTTGTCTAGATCCGTTTGCAAGAGGGACTTTTAGGCGATGCAATAAAAAAATTAAAAAGAGGGATGCAACACGAGGACTTCCAAGGAGGTCACCCATCCTAGTACTACTCTCGCCTAAGCACGCTTAACTTCGGAGTTCTGATGGGATCTTGTGCTTTAGTGCTGGTATGATCGCATCCGACAACTTCTTCACGACGTGATGCTTTAACCTCTGCCACCCTCCGGCTCCTTCTCACGCCTAAGCCTCCGTTCTTTTTGCTCTTTTCTTTTAGTTCCTTTCACGCCCGTCCCGGTTTACAGTCACCACGCCGCGATATTTACTGAAAAAGACGTGCATGACTCGCCGCAAATAAAAACATCACGCCATCCGAGCGTTTCACCGGATCGAGAAATCTGCACAAATTGACCGGTCACCAAAAATCGACTGTAATTTCATCATACGACCTCGGATCGAATTTCGGCGAGAACGGAAAAGTTCCGTATCGAAATTTTACCTTGGCTAGCCGACAGCCTTTGGCGGTTAGGCGGTTCTACGGTTTCGTCTAGATCCGTTTGCAAGAGGGACTTTTAGGTGATGCAATAAAAAAATTAAAAAGAGGGATGCAACACGAGGACTTCCCAGGAGGTCACCCATCCTAGTACTACTCTCACCTAAGCACGCTTAACTTCGGAGCTCTGATGGGATCTGGTGCTTTAGTGCTGGTATGATCGCATCCGACAACTTCTTCACGGCGTGATGCTTTAACCTCTGCCACTCTCCGGCTCCTTCTCACGCCTAAGCCTCCGTTCTTTTTGCTCTTTTCTTTTAGTTCCTTTCACGCCCGTCCCGGTTTACAGTCACCACGCCGCGATATTTACTGAAAAAGACGTGCATGACTCGCCGCAAATAAAAACATCACGCCATCCGAGCGTTTCACCGGATCGAGAAATCTGCACAAATTGACCGGTCACCGAAAATCGACTGTAATTTCATCATACGACCTCGGATCGAATTTCGGCGAGAACGGAAAAGTTCCGTATCAAAAATTTACCTTGGCTAGCCGACAGCCTTTGGCGTTTAGGCGGTTCTACGGTTTTGTCTAGATCCGTTTGCAAGAGGGACTTTTAGGCGATGCAATAAAAAAATTAAAAAGAGGGATGCAACACGAGGACTTCCAAGGAGGTCACCCATCCTAGTACTACTCTCGCCTAAGCACGCTTAACTTCGGAGTTCTGATGGGATCTTGTGCTTTAGTGCTGGTATGATCGCATCCGACAACTTCTTCACGACGTGATGCTTTAACCTCTGCCACCCTCCGGCTCCTTCTCACGCCTAAGCCTCCGTTCTTTTTGCTCTTTTCTTTTAGTTCCTTTCACGCCCGTCCCGGTTTACAGTCACCACGCCGCGATATTTACTGAAAAAGACGTGCATGACTCGCCGCAAATAAAAACATCACGCCATCCGAGCGTTTCACCGGATCGAGAAATCTGCACAAATTGACCGGTCACCAAAAATCGACTGTAATTTCATCATACGACCTCGGATCGAATTTCGGCGAGAACGGAAAAGTTCCGTATCGAAATTTTACATTGGCTAGCCGACAGCCTTTGGCGGTTAGGCGGTTCTACGGTTTCGTCTAGATCCGTTTGCAAGAGGGACTTTTAGGCGATGCAATAAAAAAATTAAAAAGAGGGATGCAACACGAGGACTTCCAAGGAGGTCACCCATCCTAGTACTACTCTCGCCTAAGCACGCTTAACTTTGGAGCTCTGATGGGATCTTGTGCTTTAGTGCTGGTATGATCGCATCCGACAACTTCTTCACGACGTGATGCTTTAACCTCTGCCACCCTCCGGCTCCTTCTCACGCCTAAGCCTTCGTTCTTTTTGCTCTTTTCTTTTAGTTCCTTTCACGCCCGTCCCGGTTTACAGTCACCACGCCGCGATATTTACTGAAAAAGACGTGCATGACTCGCCGCAAATAAAAACATCACGCCATCCGAGCGTTTCACCGGATCGAGAAATCTGCACAAATTGACCGGTCACCAAAAATCGACTGTAATTTCATCATACGACCTCGGATCGAATTTCGGCGAGAACGGAAAAGTTCCGTATCGAAATTTTACCTTGGCTAGCCGACAGCCTTTGGCGGTTAGGCGGTTCTACGGTTTCGTCTAGATCCGTTTGCAAGAGGGACTTTTAGGCGATGCAATAAAACAATTAAAAAGAGGGATGCAACACGAGGACTTCCCAGGAGGTCACCCATCCTAGTACTACTCTCACCTAAGCACGCTTAACTTCGGAGCTCTGATGGGATCTGGTGCTTTAGTGCTGGGATGATCGCATCCGACAACTTCTTCACGGCGTGATGCTTTAACCTCTGCCACCCTCCGGCTCCTTCTCACGCCTAAGCCTCCGTTCTTTTTGCTCTTTTCTTTTAGTTCCTTTCACGCCCGTCCCGGTTTACAGTCACCACGCCGCGATATTTACTGAAAAAGACGTGCATGAATCGTCGCAAATAAAAACATCACGCCATGGGAGCGTTTCACCGGATCGAGAAATCTGCACAAATTGACCGGTCACCGAAAATCGACTGTAATTTCATCATACGACCTCGGATCGAATTTCGGCGAGAACGGAAAAGTTCCGTATCGAAATTTTACCTTGGCTAGCCGACAGCCTTTGGCGTTTAGGCGGTTCTACGGTTTTGTCTAGATCCGTTTGCAAGAGGGACTTTTAGGCGATGCAATAAAAAAATTAAAAAGAGGGATGCAACACGAGGACTTCCAAGGAGGTCACCCATCCTAGTACTACTCTCGCCTAAGCACGCTTAACTTCGGAGTTCTGATGGGATCTTGTGCTTTAGTGCTGGTATGATCGCATCCGACAACTTCTTCACGACGTGATGCTTTAACCTCTGCCACCCTCCGGCTCCTTCTCACGCCTAAGCCTCCGTTCTTTTTGCTCTTTTCTTTTAGTTCCTTTCACGCCCGTCCCGGTTTACAGTCACCACGCCGCGATATTTACTGAAAAAGACGTGCATGA
Organism: Poa annua; assembly: GCA_026929855.1. Taxonomy (NCBI): domain Eukaryota; kingdom Viridiplantae; phylum Streptophyta; class Magnoliopsida; order Poales; family Poaceae; genus Poa; species Poa annua. The sequence continues at coordinate 24,351,383 of CM049428.1, read as the reverse complement.
CTCGCCGCAAATAAAAACATCACGCCATCCGAGCGTTTCACCGGATCGAGAAATCTGCACAAATTGACCGGTCACCAAAAATCGACTGTAATTTCATCATACGACCTCAGATCGAATTTCGGCGAGAACGGAAAAGTTCCGTATCGAAATTTTACCTTGGCTAGCCGACAGCCTTTGGCGGTTAGGCGGTTCTACGGTTTCGTCTAGATCCGTTTGCAAGAGGGACTTTTAGGCGATGCAATAAAAAAATTAAAAAGAGGGATGCAACACGAGGACTTCCAAGGAGGTCACCCATCCTAGTACTACTCTCGCCTAAGCACGCTTAACTTTGGAGCTCTGATGGGATCTTGTGCTTTAGTGCTGGTATGATCGCATCCGACAACTTCTTCACGACGTGATGCTTTAACCTCTGCCACCCTCCGGCTCCTTCTCACGCCTAAGCCTTCGTTCTTTTTGCTCTTTTCTTTTAGTTCCTTTCACGCCCGTCCCGGTTTACAGTCACCACGCCGCGATATTTACTGAAAAAGACGTGCATGACTCGCCGCAAATAAAAACATCACGCCATCCGAGCGTTTCACCGGATCGAGAAATCTGCACAAATTGACCGGTCACCGAAAATCGACTGTAATTTCATCATACGACCTCAGATCGAATTTCGGCGAGAACGGAAAAGTTCCGTATCAAAAATTTACCTTGGCTAGCCGACAGCCTTTGGCGGTTAGGCGGTTCTACGGTTTTGTCTAGATCCGTTTGCAAGAGGGACTTTTAGGCGATGCAATAAAAAAATTAAAAAGAGGGATGCAACACGAGGACTTCCCAGGAGGTCACCCATCCTAGTACTACTCTCACCTAAGCACGCTTAACTTCGGAGCTCTGATGGGATCTGGTGCTTTAGTGCTGGTATGATCGCATCCGACAACTTCTTCACGGCGTGATGCTTTAACCTCTGCCACCCTCCGGCTCCTTCTCACGCCTAAGCCTCCGTTCTTTTTGCTCTTTTCTTTTAGTTCCTTTCACGCCCGTCCCGGTTTACAGTCACCACGCCGCGATATTTACTGAAAAAGACGTGCATGAATCGTCGCAAATAAAAACATCACGCCATGGGAGCGTTTCACCGGATCGAGAAATCTGCACAAATTGACCGGTCACCGAAAATCGACTGTAATTTCATCATACGACCTCGGATCGAATTTCGGCGAGAACGGAAAAGTTCCGTATCGAAATTTTACCTTGGCTAGCCGACAGCCTTTGGCGTTTAGGCGGTTCTACGGTTTTGTCTAGATCCGTTTGCAAGAGGGACTTTTAGGCGATGCAATAAAAAAATTAAAAAGAGGGATGCAACACGAGGACTTCCAAGGAGGTCACCCATCCTAGTACTACTCTCGCCTAAGCACGCTTAACTTCGGAGTTCTGATGGGATCTTGTGCTTTAGTGCTGGTATGATCGCATCCGACAACTTCTTCACGACGTGATGCTTTAACCTCTGCCACCCTCCGGCTCCTTCTCACGCCTAAGCCTCCGTTCTTTTTGCTCTTTTCTTTTAGTTCCTTTCACGCCCGTCCCGGTTTACAGTCACCACGCCGCGATATTTACTGAAAAAGACGTGCATGACTCGCCGCAAATAAAAACATCACGCCATCCGAGCGTTTCACCGGATCGAGAAATCTGCACAAATTGACCGGTCACCAAAAATCGACTGTAATTTCATCATACGACCTCAGATCGAATTTCGGCGAGAACGGAAAAGTTCCGTATCGAAATTTTACCTTGGCTAGCCGACAGCCTTTGGCGGTTAGGCGGTTCTACGGTTTCGTCTAGATCCGTTTGCAAGAGGGACTTTTAGGCGATGCAATAAAAAAATTAAAAAGAGGGATGCAACACGAGGACTTCCAAGGAGGTCACCCATCCTAGTACTACTCTCGCCTAAGCACGCTTAACTTCGGAGCTCTGATGGGATCTTGTGCTTTAGTGCTGGTATGATCGCATCCGACAACTTCTTCACGACGTGATGCTTTAACCTCTGCCACCCTCCGGCTCCTTCTCACGCCTAAGCCTTCGTTCTTTTTGCTCTTTTCTTTTAGTTCCTTTCACGCCCGTCCCGGTTTACAGTCACCACGCCGCGATATTTACTGAAAAAGACGTGCATGACTCGCCGCAAATAAAAACATCACGCCATCCGAGCGTTTCACCGGATCGAGAAATCTGCACAAATTGACCGGTCACCGAAAATCGACTGTAATTTCATCATACGACCTCGGATCGAATTTCGGCGAGAACGGAAAAGTTCCGTATCAAAAATTTACCTTGGCTAGCCGACAGCCTTTGGCGGTTAGGCGGTTCTACGGTTTTGTCTAGATCCGTTTGCAAGAGGGACTTTTAGGCGATGCAATAAAAAAATTAAAAAGAGGGATGCAACACGAGGACTTCCAAGGAGGTCACCCATCCTAGTACTACTCTCGCCTAAGCACGCTTAACTTCGGAGTTCTGATGGGATCTTGTGCTTTAGTGCTGGTATGATCGCATCCGACAACTTCTTCACGACGTGATGCTTTAACCTCTGCCACCCTCCGGCTCCTTCTCACGCCTAAGCCTCCGTTCTTTTTGCTCTTTTCTTTTAGTTCCTTTCACGCCCGTCCCGGTTTACAGTCACCACCCCGCGATATTTACTGAAAAAGACGTGCATGACTCGCCGCAAATAAAAACATCACGCCATCCGAGCGTTTCACCGGATCGAGAAATCTGCACAAATTGACCGGTCACCGAAAATCGACTGTAATTTCATCATACGACCTCGGATCGAATTTCGGCGAGAACGGAAAAGTTCCGTATCGAAATTTTACCTTGGCTAGCCGACAGCCTTTGGCGGTTAGGCGGTTCTACGGTTTCGTCTAGATCCGTTTGCAAGAGGGACTTTTAGGCGATGCAATAAAAAAATTAAAAAGAGGGATGCAACACGAGGACTTCCAAGGAGGTCACCCATCCTAGTACTACTCTCGCCTAAGCACGCTTAACTTCGGAGTTCTGATGGGATCTTGTGCTTTAGTGCTGGTATGATCGCATCCGACAACTTCTTCACGACGTGATGCTTTAACCTCTGCCACCCTCCGGCTCCTTCTCACGCCTAAGCCTTCGTTCTTTTTGCTCTTTTCTTTTAGTTCCTTTCACGCCCGTCCCGGTTTACAGTCACCACGCCGCGATATTTACTGAAAAAGACGTGCATGACTCACCGCAAATAAAAACATCACGCCATCCGAGCGTTTCACCGGATCGAGAAATCTGCACAAATTGACCGGTCACCAAAAATCGACTGTAATTTCATCATACGACCTCGGATCGAATTTCGGCGAGAACGGAAAAGTTCCGTATCGAAATTTTACCTTGGCTAGCCGACAGCCTTTGGCGGTTAGGCGGTTCTACGGTTTCGTCTAGATCCGTTTGCAAGAGGGACTTTTAGGCGATGCAATAAAACAATTAAAAAGAGGGATGCAACACGAGGACTTCCCAGGAGGTCACCCATCCTAGTACTACTCTCACCTAAGCACGCTTAACTTCGGAGCTCTGATGGGATCTGGTGCTTTAGTGCTGGGATGATCGCATCCGACAACTTCTTCACGGCGTGATGCTTTAACCTCTGCCACCCTCCGGCTCCTTCTCACGCCTAAGCCTCCGTTCTTTTTGCTCTTTTCTTTTAGTTCCTTTCACGCCCGTCCCGGTTTACAGTCACCACGCCGCGATATTTACTGAAAAAGACGTGCATGAATCGTCGCAAATAAAAACATCACGCCATGCGAGCGTTTCACCGGATCGAGAAATCTGCACAAATTGACCGGTCACCGAAAATCGACTGTAATTTCATCATACGACCTCGGATCGAATTTCGGCGAGAACGGAAAAGTTCCGTATCGAAATTTTACCATGGCTAGCCGACAGCCTTTGGCGTTTAGGCGGTTCTACGGTTTTGTCTAGATCCGTTTGCAAGAGGGACTTTTAGGCGATGCAATAAAAAAATTAAAAAGAGGGATGCAACACGAGGACTTCCAAGGAGGTCACCCATCCTAGTACTACTCTCGCCTAAGCACGCTTAACTTCGGAGTTCTGATGGGATCTTGTGCTTTAGTGCTGGTATGATCGCATCCGACAACTTCTTCACGACGTGATGCTTTAACCTCTGCCACCCTCCGGCTCCTTCTCACGCCTAAGCCTCCATTCTTTTTGCTCTTTTCTTTTAGTTCCTTTCACGCCCGTCCCGGTTTACAGTCACCACGCCGCGATATTTACTGAAAAAGACGTGCATGACTCGCCGCAAATAAAAACATCACGCCATCCGAGCGTTTCACCGGATCGAGAAATCTGCACAAATTGACCGGTCACCAAAAATCGACTGTAATTTCATCATACGACCTCAGATCGAATTTCGGCGAGAACGGAAAAGTTCCGTATCGAAATTTTACCTTGGCTAGCCGACAGCCTTTGGCGGTTAGGCGGTTCTACGGTTTCGTCTAGATCCGTTTGCAAGAGGGACTTTTAGGCGATGCAATAAAAAAATTAAAAAGAGGGATGCAACACGAGGACTTCCAAGGAGGTCACCCATCCTAGTACTACTCTCGCCTAAGCACGCTTAACTTCGGAGCTCTGATGGGATCTTGTGCTTTAGTGCTGGTATGATCGCATCCGACAACTTCTTCACGACGTGATGCTTTAACCTCTGCCACCCTCCGGCTCCTTCTCACGCCTAAGCCTTCGTTCTTTTTGCTCTTTTCTTTTAGTTCCTTTCACGCCCGTCCCGGTTTACAGTCACCACGCCGCGATATTTACTGAAAAAGACGTGCATGACTCGCCGCAAATAAAAACATCACGCCATCCGAGCGTTTCACCGGATCGAGAAATCTGCACAAATTGACCGGTCACCGAAAATCGACTGTAATTTCATCATACGACCTCGGATCGAATTTCGGCGAGAAAGGAAAAGTTCCGTATCAAAAATTTACCTTGGCTAGCCGACAGCCTTTGGCGGTTAGGCGGTTCTACGGTTTTGTCTAGATCCGTTTGTAAGAGGGACTTTTAGGCGATGCAATAAAAAAATTAAAAAGAGGGATGCAACACGAGGACTTCCAAGGAGGTCACCCATCCTAGTACTACTCTCGCCTAAGCACGCTTAACTTCGGAGTTCTGATGGGATCTTGTGCTTTAGTGCTGGTATGATCGCATCCGACAACTTCTTCACGACGTGATGCTTTAACCTCTGCCACCCTCCGGCTCCTTCTCACGCCTAAGCCTCCGTTCTTTTTGCTCTTTTCTTTTAGTTCCTTTCACGCCCGTCCCGGTTTACAGTCACCACCCCGCGATATTTACTGAAAAAGACGTGCATGACTCGCCGCAAATAAAAACATCACGCCATCCGAGCGTTTCACCGGATCGAGAAATCTGCACAAATTGACCGGTCACCGAAAATCGACTGTAATTTCATCATACGACCTCGGATCGAATTTCGGCGAGAACGGAAAAGTTCCGTATCGAAATTTTACCTTGGCTAGCCGACAGCCTTTGGCGGTTAGGCGGTTCTACGGTTTCGTCTAGATCCGTTTGCAAGAGGGACTTTTAGGCGATGCAATAAAAAAATTAAAAAGAGGGATGCAACACGAGGACTTCCAAGGAGGTCACCCATCCTAGTACTACTCTCGCCTAAGCACGCTTAACTTCGGAGTTCTGATGGGATCTTGTGCTTTAGTGCTGGTATGATCGCATCCGACAACTTCTTCACGACGTGATGCTTTAACCTCTGCCACCCTCCGGCTCCTTCTCACGCCTAAGCCTTCGTTCTTTTTGCTCTTTTCTTTTAGTTCCTTTCACGCCCGTCCCGGTTTACAGTCACCACGCCGCGATATTTACTGAAAAAGACGTGCATGACTCGCCGCAAATAAAAACATCACGCCATCCGAGCGTTTCACCGGATCGAGAAATCTGCACAAATTGACCGGTCACCAAAAATCGACTGTAATTTCATCATACGACCTCGGATCGAATTTCGGCGAGAACGGAAAAGTTCCGTATCGAAATTTTACCTTGGCTAGCCGACAGCCTTTGGCGGTTAGGCGGTTCTACGGTTTCGTCTAGATCCGTTTGCAAGAGGGACTTTTAGGCGATGCAATAAAAAAATTAAAAAGAGGGATGCAACACGAGGACTTCCCAGGAGGTCACCCATCCTAGTACTACTCTCACCTAAGCACGCTTAACTTCGGAGCTCTGATGGGATCTGGTGCTTTAGTGCTGGGATGATCGCATCCGACAACTTCTTCACGGCGTGATGCTTTAACCTCTGCCACCCTCCGGCTCCTTCTCACGCCTAAGCCTCCGTTCTTTTTGCTCTTTTCTTTTAGTTCCTTTCACGCCCGTCCCGGTTTACAGTCACCACGCCGCGATATTTACTGAAAAAGACATGCATGACTCGCCGCAAATAAAAACATCACGCCATCCGAGCGTTTCACCGGATCGACAAATCTGCACAAATTGACCCCGTCACCGAAAATCGACTGTAATTTCATCATACGACCTCGGATCGAATTTCGGCGAGAACGGAAAAGTTCCGTATCAAAATTTTACCTTGGCTAGCCGACAGCCTTTGGCGGTTAGGCGGTTCTACGGTTTTGTCTAGATCCGTTTGCAAGAGGGACTTTTAGGCGATGCAATAAAAAAATTAAAAAGAGGGATGCAACACGAGGACTTCCAAGGATGTCACCTATCCTAGTACTACTCTCGCCTAAGCACGCTTAACTTCGGAGTTCTGATGGGATCTTGTGCTTTAGTGCTGGTATGATCGCATCCGACAACTTCTTCACGACGTGATGCTTTAACCTCTGCCACCCTCCGGCTCCTTCTCACGCCTAAGCCTCCGTTCTTTTTGCTCTTTTCTTTTAGTTCCTTTCACGCCCGTCCCGGTTTACAGTCACCACGCCGCGATATTTACTGAAAAAGACGTGCCTGACTCGCCGCAAATAAAAACATCACGCCATCCGAGCGTTTCACCGGATCGAGAAATCTGCACAAATTGACCGGTCACCGAAAATCGACTGTAATTTCATCATACGACCTCGGATCGAATTTCGGCGAGAACGGAAAAGTTCCGTATCGAAATTTTACCTTGGCTAGCCGACAGCCTTTGGCGGTTAGGCGGTTCTACGGTTTCGTCTAGATCCGTTTGCAAGAGGGACTTTTAGGCGATGCAATAAAAAAATTAAAAAGAGGGATGCAACACGAGGACTTCCAAGGAGGTCACCCATCCTAGTACTACTCTCGCCTAAGCACGCTTAACTTCGGAGTTCTGATGGGATCTTGTGCTTTAGTGCTGGTATGATCGCATCCGACAACTTCTTCACGACGTGATGCTTTAACCTCTGCCACCCTCCGGCTCCTTCTCACGCCTAAGCCTCCGTTCTTTTTGCTCTTTTCTTTTAGTTCCTTTCACGCCCGTCCCGGTTTACAGTCACCACCCCGCGATATTTACTGAAAAAGACGTGCATGACTCGCCGCAAATAAAAACATCACGCCATCCGAGCGTTTCACCGGATCGAGAAATCTGCACAAATTGACCGGTCACCGAAAATCGACTGTAATTTCATCATACGACCTCGGATCGAATTTCGGCGAGAACGGAAAAGTTCCGTATCGAAATTTTACCTTGGCTAGCCGACAGCCTTTGGCGGTTAGGCGGTTCTACGGTTTCGTCTAGATCCGTTTGCAAGAGGGACTTTTAGGCGATGCAATAAAAAAATTAAAAAGAGGGATGCAACACGAGGACTTCCAAGGAGGTCACCCATCCTAGTACTACTCTCGCCTAAGCACGCTTAACTTCGGAGTTCTGATGGGATCTTGTGCTTTAGTGCTGGTATGATCGCATCCGACAACTTCTTCACGACGTGATGCTTTAACCTCTGCCACCCTCCGGCTCCTTCTCACGCCTAAGCCTTCGTTCTTTTTGCTCTTTTCTTTTAGTTCCTTTCACGCCCGTCCCGGTTTACAGTCACCACGCCGCGATATTTACTGAAAAAGACGTGCATGACTCGCCGCAAATAAAAACATCACGCCATCCGAGCGTTTCACCGGATCGAGAAATCTGCACAAATTGACCGGTCACCAAAAATCGACTGTAATTTCATCATACGACCTCGGATCGAATTTCGGCGAGAACGGAAAAGTTCCGTATCGAAATTTTACCTTGGCTAGCCGACAGCCTTTGGCGGTTAGGCGGTTCTACGGTTTCGTCTAGATCCGTTTGCAAGAGGGACTTTTAGGCGATGCAATAAAAAAATTAAAAAGAGGGATGCAACACGAGGACTTCCCAGGAGGTCACCCATCCTAGTACTACTCTCACCTAAGCACGCTTAACTTCGGAGCTCTGATGGGATCTGGTGCTTTAGTGCTGGGATGATCGCATCCGACAACTTCTTCACGGCGTGATGCTTTAACCTCTGCCACCCTCCGGCTCCTTCTCACGCCTAAGCCTCCGTTCTTTTTGCTCTTTTCTTTTAGTTCCTTTCACGCCCGTCCCGGTTTACAGTCACCACGCCGCGATATTTACTGAAAAAGACATGCATGACTCGCCGCAAATAAAAACATCACGCCATCCGAGCGTTTCACCGGATCGACAAATCTGCACAAATTGACCCCGTCACCGAAAATCGACTGTAATTTCATCATACGACCTCGGATCGAATTTCGGCGAGAACGGAAAAGTTCCGTATCAAAATTTTACCTTGGCTAGCCGACAGCCTTTGGCGGTTAGGCGGTTCTACGGTTTTGTCTAGATCCGTTTGCAAGAGGGACTTTTAGGCGATGCAATAAAAAAATTAAAAAGAGGGATGCAACACGAGGACTTCCAAGGATGTCACCTATCCTAGTACTACTCTCGCCTAAGCACGCTTAACTTCGGAGTTCTGATGGGATCTTGTGCTTTAGTGCTGGTATGATCGCATCCGACAACTTCTTCACGACGTGATGCTTTAACCTCTGCCACCCTCCGGCTCCTTCTCACGCCTAAGCCTCCGTTCTTTTTGCTCTTTTCTTTTAGTTCCTTTCACGCCCGTCCCGGTTTACAGTCACCACGCCGCGATATTTACTGAAAAAGACGTGCCTGACTCGCCGCAAATAAAAACATCACGCCATCCGAGCGTTTCACCGGATCGAGAAATCTGCACAAATTGACCGGTCACCGAAAATCGACTGTAATTTCATCATACGACCTCGGATCGAATTTCGGCGAGAACGGAAAAGTTCCGTATCGAAATTTTACCTTGGCTAGCCGACAGCCTTTGGCGGTTAGGCGGTTCTACGGTTTCGTCTAGATCCGTTTGCAAGAGGGACTTTTAGGCGATGCAATAAAAAAATTAAAAAGAGGGATGCAACACGAGGACTTCCAAGGAGGTCACCCATCCTAGTACTACTCTCGCCTAAGCACGCTTAACTTCGGAGTTCTGATGGGATCTTGTGCTTTAGTGCTGGTATGATCGCATCCGACAACTTCTTCACGACGTGATGCTTTAACCTCTGCCACCCTCCGGCTCCTTCTCACGCCTAAGCCTCCGTTCTTTTTGCTCTTTTCTTTTAGTTCCTTTCACGCCCGTCCCGGTTTACAGTCACCACCCCGCGATATTTACTGAAAAAGACGTGCATGACTCGCCGCAAATAAAAACATCACGCCATCCGAGCGTTTCACCGGATCGAGAAATCTGCACAAATTGACCGGTCACCGAAAATCGACTGTAATTTCATCATACGACCTCGGATCGAATTTCGGCGAGAACGGAAAAGTTCCGTATCGAAATTTTACCTTGGCTAGCCGACAGCCTTTGGCGGTTAGGCGGTTCTACGGTTTCGTCTAGATCCGTTTGCAAGAGGGACTTTTAGGCGATGCAATAAAAAAATTAAAAAGAGGGATGCAACACGAGGACTTCCAAGGAGGTCACCCATCCTAGTACTACTCTCGCCTAAGCACGCTTAACTTCGGAGTTCTGATGGGATCTTGTGCTTTAGTGCTGGTATGATCGCATCCGACAACTTCTTCACGACGTGATGCTTTAACCTCTGCCACCCTCCGGCTCCTTCTCACGCCTAAGCCTTCGTTCTTTTTGCTCTTTTCTTTTAGTTCCTTTCACGCCCGTCCCGGTTTACAGTCACCACGCCGCGATATTTACTGAAAAAGACGTGCATGACTCGCCGCAAATAAAAACATCACGCCATCCGAGCGTTTCACCGGATCGAGAAATCTGCACAAATTGACCGGTCACCAAAAATCGACTGTAATTTCATCATACGACCTCGGATCGAATTTCGGCGAGAACGGAAAAGTTCCGTATCGAAATTTTACCTTGGCTAGCCGACAGCCTTTGGCGGTTAGGCGGTTCTACGGTTTCGTCTAGATCCGTTTGCAAGAGGGACTTTTAGGCGATGCAATAAAACAATTAAAAAGAGGGATGCAACACGAGGACTTCCCAGGAGGTCACCCATCCTAGTACTACTCTCGCCTAAGCACGCTTAACTTCGGAGTTCTGATGGGATCTTGTGCTTTAGTGCTGGTATGATCGCATCCGACAACTTCTTCACGACGTGATGCTTTAACCTCTGCCACCCTCCGGCTCCTTCTCACGCCTAAGCCTCCGTTCTTTTTGCTCTTTTCTTTTAGTTCCTTTCACGCCCGTCCCGGTTTACAGTCACCACGCCGCGATATTTACTGAAAAAGACGTGCCTGACTCGCCGCAAATAAAAACATCACGCCATCCGAGCGTTTCACCGGATCGAGAAATCTGCACAAATTGACCGGTCACCGAAAATCGACTGTAATTTCATCATACGACCTCGGATCGAATTTCGGCGAGAACGGAAAAGTTCCGTATCGAAATTTTACCTTGGCTAGCCGACAGCCTTTGGCGGTTAGGCGGTTCTACGGTTTCGTCTAGATCCGTTTGCAAGAGGGACTTTTAGGCGATGCAATAAAAAAATTAAAAAGAGGGATGCAACACGAGGACTTCCAAGGAGGTCACCCATCCTAGTACTACTCTCGCCTAAGCACGCTTAACTTCGGAGTTCTGATGGGATCTTGTGCTTTAGTGCTGGTATGATCGCATCCGACAACTTCTTCACGACGTGATGCTTTAACCTCTGCCACCCTCCGGCTCCTTCTCACGCCTAAGCCTCCGTTCTTTTTGCTCTTTTCTTTTAGTTCCTTTCACGCCCGTCCCGGTTTACAGTCACCACCCCGCGATATTTACTGAAAAAGACGTGCATGACTCGCCGCAAATAAAAACATCACGCCATCCGAGCGTTTCACCGGATCGAGAAATCTGCACAAATTGACCGGTCACCGAAAATCGACTGTAATTTCATCATACGACCTCGGATCGAATTTCGGCGAGAACGGAAAAGTTCCGTATCGAAATTTTACCTTGGCTAGCCGACAGCCTTTGGCGGTTAGGCGGTTCTACGGTTTCGTCTAGATCCGTTTGCAAGAGGGACTTTTAGGCGATGCAATAAAAAAATTAAAAAGAGGGATGCAACACGAGGACTTCCAAGGAGGTCACCCATCCTAGTACTACTCTCGCCTAAGCACGCTTAACTTCGGAGTTCTGATGGGATCTTGTGCTTTAGTGCTGGTATGATCGCATCCGACAACTTCTTCACGACGTGATGCTTTAACCTCTGCCACCCTCCGGCTCCTTCTCACGCCTAAGCCTTCGTTCTTTTTGCTCTTTTCTTTTAGTTCCTTTCACGCCCGTCCCGGTTTACAGTCACCACGCCGCGATATTTACTGAAAAAGACGTGCATGACTCGCCGCAAATAAAAACATCACGCCATCCGAGCGTTTCACCGGATCGAGAAATCTGCACAAATTGACCGGTCACCAAAAATCGACTGTAATTTCATCATACGACCTCGGATCGAATTTCGGCGAGAACGGAAAAGTTCCGTATCGAAATTTTACCTTGGCTAGCCGACAGCCTTTGGCGGTTAGGCGGTTCTACGGTTTCGTCTAGATCCGTTTGCAAGAGGGACTTTTAGGCGATGCAATAAAACAATTAAAAAGAGGGATGCAACACGAGGACTTCCCAGGAGGTCACCCATCCTAGTACTACTCTCGCCTAAGCACGCTTAACTTCGGAGTTCTGATGGGATCTTGTGCTTTAGTGCTGGTATGATCGCATCCGACAACTTCTTCACGACGTGATGCTTTAACCTCTGCCACCCTCCGGCTCCTTCTCACGCCTAAGCCTCCGTTCTTTTTGCTCTTTTCTTTTAGTTCCTTTCACGCCCGTCCCGGTTTACAGTCACCACGCCGCGATATTTACTGAAAAAGACGTGCCTGACTCGCCGCAAATAAAAACATCACGCCATCCGAGCGTTTCACCGGATCGAGAAATCTGCACAAATTGACCGGTCACCGAAAATCGACTGTAATTTCATCATACGACCTCGGATCGAATTTCGGCGAGAACGGAAAAGTTCCGTATCGAAATTTTACCTTGGCTAGCCGACAGCCTTTGGCGGTTAGGCGGTTCTACGGTTTCGTCTAGATCCGTTTGCAAGAGGGACTTTTAGGCGATGCAATAAAAAAATTAAAAAGAGGGATGCAACACGAGGACTTCCAAGGAGGTCACCCATCCTAGTACTACTCTCGCCTAAGCACGCTTAACTTCGGAGTTCTGATGGGATCTTGTGCTTTAGTGCTGGGATGATCGCATCCGACAACTTCTTCACGACGTGATGCTTTAACCTCTGCCACCCTCCGGCTCCTTCTCACGCCTAAGCCTCCGTTCTTTTTGCTCTTTTCTTTTAGTTCCTTTCACGCCCGTCCCGGTTTACAGTCACCACGCCGCGATATTTACTGAAAAAGACGTGCCTGACTCGCCGCAAATAAAAACATCACGCCATCCGAGCGTTTCACCGGATCGAGAAATCTGCACAAATTGACCGGTCACCGAAAATCGACTGTAATTTCATCATACGACCTCGGATCGAATTTCGGCGAGAACGGAAAAGTTCCGTATCGAAATTTTACCTTGGCTAGCCGACAGCCTTTGGCGGTTAGGCGGTTCTACGGTTTCGTCTAGATCCGTTTGCAAGAGGGACTTTTAGGCGATGCAATAAAAAAATTAAAAAGAGGGATGCAACACGAGGACTTCCAAGGAGGTCACCCATCCTAGTACTACTCTCGCCTAAGCACGCTTAACTTCGGAGTTCTGATGGGATCTTGTGCTTTAGTGCTGGTATGATCGCATCCGACAACTTCTTCACGACGTGATGCTTTAACCTCTGCCACCCTCCGGCTCCTTCTCACGCCTAAGCCTCCGTTCTTTTTGCTCTTTTCTTTTAGTTCCTTTCACGCCCGTCCCGGTTTACAGTCACCACCCCGCGATATTTACTGAAAAAGACGTGCATGACTCGCCGCAAATAAAAACATCACGCCATCCGAGCGTTTCACCGGATCGAGAAATCTGCACAAATTGACCGGTCACCGAAAATCGACTGTAATTTCATCATACGACCTCGGATCGAATTTCGGCGAGAACGGAAAAGTTCCGTATCGAAATTTTACCTTGGCTAGCCGACAGCCTTTGGCGGTTAGGCGGTTCTACGGTTTCGTCTAGATCCGTTTGCAAGAGGGACTTTTAGGCGATGCAATAAAAAAATTAAAAAGAGGGATGCAACACGAGGACTTCCAAGGAGGTCACCCATCCTAGTACTACTCTCGCCTAAGCACGCTTAACTTCGGAGTTCTGATGGGATCTTGTGCTTTAGTGCTGGTATGATCGCATCCGACAACTTCTTCACGACGTGATGCTTTAACCTCTGCCACCCTCCGGCTCCTTCTCACGCCTAAGCCTCCGTTCTTTTTGCTCTTTTCTTTTAGTTCCTTTCACGCCCGTCCCGGTTTACAGTCACCACCCCGCGATATTTACTGAAAAAGACGTGCATGACTCGCCGCAAATAAAAACATCACGCCATCCGAGCGTTTCACCGGATCGAGAAATCTGCACAAATTGACCGGTCACCGAAAATCGACTGTAATTTCATCATACGACCTCGGATCGAATTTCGGCGAGAACGGAAAAGTTCCGTATCGAAATTTTACCTTGGCTAGCCGACAGCCTTTGGCGGTTAGGCGGTTCTACGGTTTCGTCTAGATCCGTTTGCAAGAGGGACTTTTAGGCGATGCAATAAAAAAATTAAAAAGAGGGATGCAACACGAGGACTTCCAAGGAGGTCACCCATCCTAGTACTACTCTCGCCTAAGCACGCTTAACTTCGGAGTTCTGATGGGATCTTGTGCTTTAGTGCTGGTATGATCGCATCCGACAACTTCTTCACGACGTGATGCTTTAACCTCTGCCACCCTCCGGCTCCTTCTCACGCCTAAGCCTTCGTTCTTTTTGCTCTTTTCTTTTAGTTCCTTTCACGCCCGTCCCGGTTTACAGTCACCACGCCGCGATATTTACTGAAAAAGACGTGCATGACTCGCCGCAAATAAAAACATCACGCCATCCGAGCGTTTCACCGGATCGAGAAATCTGCACAAATTGACCGGTCACCAAAAATCGACTGTAATTTCATCATACGACCTCGGATCGAATTTCGGCGAGAACGGAAAAGTTCCGTATCGAAATTTTACCTTGGCTAGCCGACAGCCTTTGGCGGTTAGGCGGTTCTACGGTTTCGTCTAGATCCGTTTGCAAGAGGGACTTTTAGGCGATGCAATAAAACAATTAAAAAGAGGGATGCAACACGAGGACTTCCCAGGAGGTCACCCATCCTAGTACTACTCTCGCCTAAGCACGCTTAACTTCGGAGTTCTGATGGGATCTTGTGCTTTAGTGCTGGTATGATCGCATCCGACAACTTCTTCACGACGTGATGCTTTAACCTCTGCCACCCTCCGGCTCCTTCTCACGCCTAAGCCTCCGTTCTTTTTGCTCTTTTCTTTTAGTTCCTTTCACGCCCGTCCCGGTTTACAGTCACCACGCCGCGATATTTACTGAAAAAGACGTGCCTGACTCGCCGCAAATAAAAACATCACGCCATCCGAGCGTTTCACCGGATCGAGAAATCTGCACAAATTGACCGGTCACCGAAAATCGACTGTAATTTCATCATACGACCTCGGATCGAATTTCGGCGAGAACGGAAAAGTTCCGTATCGAAATTTTACCTTGGCTAGCCGACAGCCTTTGGCGGTTAGGCGGTTCTACGGTTTCGTCTAGATCCGTTTGCAAGAGGGACTTTTAGGCGATGCAATAAAAAAATTAAAAAGAGGGATGCAACACGAGGACTTCCAAGGAGGTCACCCATCCTAGTACTACTCTCGCCTAAGCACGCTTAACTTCGGAGTTCTGATGGGATCTTGTGCTTTAGTGCTGGGATGATCGCATCCGACAACTTCTTCACGACGTGATGCTTTAACCTCTGCCACCCTCCGGCTCCTTCTCACGCCTAAGCCTCCGTTCTTTTTGCTCTTTTCTTTTAGTTCCTTTCACGCCCGTCCCGGTTTACAGTCACCACCCCGCGATATTTACTGAAAAAGACGTGCATGACTCGCCGCAAATAAAAACATCACGCCATCCGAGCGTTTCACCGGATCGAGAAATCTGCACAAATTGACCGGTCACCGAAAATCGACTGTAATTTCATCATACGACCTCGGATCGAATTTCGGCGAGAACGGAAAAGTTCCGTATCGAAATTTTACCTTGGCTAGCCGACAGCCTTTGGCGGTTAGGCGGTTCTACGGTTTCGTCTAGATCCGTTTGCAAGAGGGACTTTTAGGCGATGCAATAAAAAAATTAAAAAGAGGGATGCAACACGAGGACTTCCAAGGAGGTCACCCATCCTAGTACTACTCTCGCCTAAGCACGCTTAACTTCGGAGTTCTGATGGGATCTTGTGCTTTAGTGCTGGTATGATCGCATCCGACAACTTCTTCACGACGTGATGCTTTAACCTCTGCCACCCTCCGGCTCCTTCTCACGCCTAAGCCTTCGTTCTTTTTGCTCTTTTCTTTTAGTTCCTTTCACGCCCGTCCCGGTTTACAGTCACCACGCCGCGATATTTACTGAAAAAGACGTGCATGACTCGCCGCAAATAAAAACATCACGCCATCCGAGCGTTTCACCGGATCGAGAAATCTGCACAAATTGACCGGTCACCAAAAATCGACTGTAATTTCATCATACGACCTCGGATCGAATTTCGGCGAGAACGGAAAAGTTCCGTATCGAAATTTTACCTTGGCTAGCCGACAGCCTTTGGCGGTTAGGCGGTTCTACGGTTTCGTCTAGATCCGTTTGCAAGAGGGACTTTTAGGCGATGCAATAAAACAATTAAAAAGAGGGATGCAACACGAGGACTTCCCAGGAGGTCACCCATCCTAGTACTACTCTCGCCTAAGCACGCTTAACTTCGGAGTTCTGATGGGATCTTGTGCTTTAGTGCTGGTATGATCGCATCCGACAACTTCTTCACGACGTGATGCTTTAACCTCTGCCACCCTCCGGCTCCTTCTCACGCCTAAGCCTCCGTTCTTTTTGCTCTTTTCTTTTAGTTCCTTTCACGCCCGTCCCGGTTTACAGTCACCACGCCGCGATATTTACTGAAAAAGACGTGCCTGACTCGCCGCAAATAAAAACATCACGCCATCCGAGCGTTTCACCGGATCGAGAAATCTGCACAAATTGACCGGTCACCGAAAATCGACTGTAATTTCATCATACGACCTCGGATCGAATTTCGGCGAGAACGGAAAAGTTCCGTATCGAAATTTTACCTTGGCTAGCCGACAGCCTTTGGCGGTTAGGCGGTTCTACGGTTTCGTCTAGATCCGTTTGCAAGAGGGACTTTTAGGCGATGCAATAAAAAAATTAAAAAGAGGGATGCAACACGAGGACTTCCAAGGAGGTCACCCATCCTAGTACTACTCTCGCCTAAGCACGCTTAACTTCGGAGTTCTGATGGGATCTTGTGCTTTAGTGCTGGGATGATCGCATCCGACAACTTCTTCACGACGTGATGCTTTAACCTCTGCCACCCTCCGGCTCCTTCTCACGCCTAAGCCTCCGTTCTTTTTGCTCTTTTCTTTTAGTTCCTTTCACGCCCGTCCCGGTTTACAGTCACCACCCCGCGATATTTACTGAAAAAGACGTGCATGACTCGCCGCAAATAAAAACATCACGCCATCCGAGCGTTTCACCGGATCGAGAAATCTGCACAAATTGACCGGTCACCGAAAATCGACTGTAATTTCATCATACGACCTCGGATCGAATTTCGGCGAGAACGGAAAAGTTCCGTATCGAAATTTTACCTTGGCTAGCCGACAGCCTTTGGCGGTTAGGCGGTTCTACGGTTTCGTCTAGATCCGTTTGCAAGAGGGACTTTTAGGCGATGCAATAAAAAAATTAAAAAGAGGGATGCAACACGAGGACTTCCAAGGAGGTCACCCATCCTAGTACTACTCTCGCCTAAGCACGCTTAACTTCGGAGTTCTGATGGGATCTTGTGCTTTAGTGCTGGTATGATCGCATCCGACAACTTCTTCACGACGTGATGCTTTAACCTCTGCCACCCTCCGGCTCCTTCTCACGCCTAAGCCTTCGTTCTTTTTGCTCTTTTCTTTTAGTTCCTTTCACGCCCGTCCCGGTTTACAGTCACCACGCCGCGATATTTACTGAAAAAGACGTGCATGACTCGCCGCAAATAAAAACATCACGCCATCCGAGCGTTTCACCGGATCGAGAAATCTGCACAAATTGACCGGTCACCAAAAATCGACTGTAATTTCATCATACGACCTCGGATCGAATTTCGGCGAGAACGGAAAAGTTCCGTATCGAAATTTTACCTTGGCTAGCCGACAGCCTTTGGCGGTTAGGCGGTTCTACGGTTTCGTCTAGATCCGTTTGCAAGAGGGACTTTTAGGCGATGCAATAAAACAATTAAAAAGAGGGATGCAACACGAGGACTTCCCAGGAGGTCACCCATCCTAGTACTACTCTCGCCTAAGCACGCTTAACTTCGGAGTTCTGATGGGATCTTGTGCTTTAGTGCTGGTATGATCGCATCCGACAACTTCTTCACGACGTGATGCTTTAACCTCTGCCACCCTCCGGCTCCTTCTCACGCCTAAGCCTCCGTTCTTTTTGCTCTTTTCTTTTAGTTCCTTTCACGCCCGTCCCGGTTTACAGTCACCACGCCGCGATATTTACTGAAAAAGACGTGCCTGACTCGCCGCAAATAAAAACATCACGCCATCCGAGCGTTTCACCGGATCGAGAAATCTGCACAAATTGACCGGTCACCGAAAATCGACTGTAATTTCATCATACGACCTCGGATCGAATTTCGGCGAGAACGGAAAAGTTCCGTATCGAAATTTTACCTTGGCTAGCCGACAGCCTTTGGCGGTTAGGCGGTTCTACGGTTTCGTCTAGATCCGTTTGCAAGAGGGACTTTTAGGCGATGCAATAAAAAAATTAAAAAGAGGGATGCAACACGAGGACTTCCAAGGAGGTCACCCATCCTAGTACTACTCTCGCCTAAGCACGCTTAACTTCGGAGTTCTGATGGGATCTTGTGCTTTAGTGCTGGGATGATCGCATCCGACAACTTCTTCACGACGTGATGCTTTAACCTCTGCCACCCTCCGGCTCCTTCTCACGCCTAAGCCTCCGTTCTTTTTGCTCTTTTCTTTTAGTTCCTTTCACGCCCGTCCCGGTTTACAGTCACCACCCCGCGATATTTACTGAAAAAGACGTGCATGACTCGCCGCAAATAAAAACATCACGCCATCCGAGCGTTTCACCGGATCGAGAAATCTGCACAAATTGACCGGTCACCGAAAATCGACTGTAATTTCATCATACGACCTCGGATCGAATTTCGGCGAGAACGGAAAAGTTCCGTATCGAAATTTTACCTTGGCTAGCCGACAGCCTTTGGCGGTTAGGCGGTTCTACGGTTTCGTCTAGATCCGTTTGCAAGAGGGACTTTTAGGCGATGCAATAAAAAAATTAAAAAGAGGGATGCAACACGAGGACTTCCAAGGAGGTCACCCATCCTAGTACTACTCTCGCCTAAGCACGCTTAACTTCGGAGTTCTGATGGGATCTTGTGCTTTAGTGCTGGTATGATCGCATCCGACAACTTCTTCACGACGTGATGCTTTAACCTCTGCCACCCTCCGGCTCCTTCTCACGCCTAAGCCTTCGTTCTTTTTGCTCTTTTCTTTTAGTTCCTTTCACGCCCGTCCCGGTTTACAGTCACCACGCCGCGATATTTACTGAAAAAGACGTGCATGACTCGCCGCAAATAAAAACATCACGCCATCCGAGCGTTTCACCGGATCGAGAAATCTGCACAAATTGACCGGTCACCAAAAATCGACTGTAATTTCATCATACGACCTCGGATCGAATTTCGGCGAGAACGGAAAAGTTCCGTATCGAAATTTTACCTTGGCTAGCCGACAGCCTTTGGCGGTTAGGCGGTTCTACGGTTTCGTCTAGATCCGTTTGCAAGAGGGACTTTTAGGCGATGCAATAAAACAATTAAAAAGAGGGATGCAACACGAGGACTTCCCAGGAGGTCACCCATCCTAGTACTACTCTCACCTAAGCACGCTTAACTTCGGAGCTCTGATGGGATCTGGTGCTTTAGTGCTGGGATGATCGCATCCGACAACTTCTTCACGGCGTGATGCTTTAACCTCTGCCACCCTCCGGCTCCTTCTCACGCCTAAGCCTCCGTTCTTTTTGCTCTTTTCTTTTAGTTCCTTTCACGCCCGTCCCGGTTTACAGTCACCACGCCGCGATATTTACTGAAAAAGACGTGCATGAATCGTCGCAAATAAAAACATCACGCCATGCGAGCGTTTCACCGGATCGAGAAATCTGCACAAATTGACCGGTCACCGAAAATCGACTGTAATTTCATCATACGACCTCGGATCGAATTTCGGCGAGAACGGAAAAGTTCCGTATCGAAATTTTACCATGGCTAGCCGACAGCCTTTGGCGTTTAGGCGGTTCTACGGTTTTGTCTAGATCCGTTTGCAAGAGGGACTTTTAGGCGATGCAATAAAAAAATTAAAAAGAGGGATGCAACACGAGGACTTCCAAGGAGGTCACCCATCCTAGTACTACTCTCACCTAAGCACGCTTAACTTCGGAGCTCTGATGGGATCTGGTGCTTTAGTGCTGGGATGATCGCATCCGACAACTTCTTCACGGCGTGATGCTTTAACCTCTGCCACCCTCCGGCTCCTTCTCACGCCTAAGCCTCCGTTCTTTTTGCTCTTTTCTTTTAGTTCCTTTCACGCCCGTCCCGGTTTACAGTCACCACGCCGCGATATTTACTGAAAAAGACGTGCATGACTCGCCGCAAATAAAAACATCACGCCATCCGAGCGTTTCACCGGATCGAGAAATCTGCACAAATTGACCGGTCACCGAAAATCGACTGTAATTTCATCATACGACCTCGGATCGAATTTCGGCGAGAACGGAAAAGTTCCGTATCAAAATTTTACCTTGGCTAGCCGACAGCCTTTGGCGTTTAGGCGGTTCTACGGTTTTGTCTAGATCCGTTTGCAAGAGGGACTTTTAGGCGATGCAATAAAAAAATTAAAAAGAGGGATGCAACACGAGGACTTCCAAGGAGGTCACCCATCCTAGTACTACTCTCGCCTAAGCACGCTTAACTTCGGAGTTCTGATGGGATCTTGTGCTTTAGTGCTGGTATGATCGCATCCGACAACCTCTTCACGACGTGATGCTTTAACCTCTGCCACCCTCCGGCTCCTTCTCACGCCTAAGCCTCCGTTCTTTTTGCTCTTTTCTTTTAGTTCCTTTCACGCCCGTCCCGGTTTACAGTCACCACGCCGCGATATTTACTGAAAAAGACGTGCATGACTCGCCGCAAATAAAAACATCACGCCATCCGAGCGTTTCACCGGATCGAGAAATCTGCACAAATTGACCGGTCACCGAAAATCGACTGTAATTTCATCATACGACCTCGGATCGAATTTCGGCGAGAACGGAAAAGTTCCGTATCGAAATTTTACCTTGGCTAGCCGACAGCCTTTGGCGGTTAGGCGGTTCTACGGTTTCGTCTAGATCCGTTTGCAAGAGGGACTTTTAGGCGATGCAATAAAAAAATTAAAAAGAGGGATGCAACACGAGGACTTCCAAGGAGGTCACCCATCCTAGTACTACTCTCGCCTAAGCACGCTTAACTTCGGAGTTCTGATGGGATCTTGTGCTTTAGTGCTCGTATGATCGCATCCGACAACTTCTTCACGACGTGATGCTTTAACCTCTGCCACCCTCCGGCTCCTTCTCACGCCTAAGCCTCCGTTCTTTTTGCTCTTTTCTTTTAGTTCCTTTCACGCCCGTCCCGGTTTACAGTCACCACGCCGCGATATTTACTGAAAAAGACATGCATGACTCGCCGCAAATAAAAACATCACGCCATCCGAGCGTTTCACCGGATCGACAAATCTGCACAAATTGACCCCGTCACCGAAAATCGACTGTAATTTCATCATACGACCTCGGATCGAATTTCGGCGAGAACGGAAAAGTTCCGTATCAAAATTTTACCTTGGCTAGCCGACAGCCTTTGGCGGTTAGGCGGTTCTACGGTTTTGTCTAGATCCGTTTGCAAGAGGGACTTTTAGGCGATGCAATAAAAAAATTAAAAAGAGGGATGCAACACGAGGACTTCCAAGGATGTCACCCATCCTAGTACTACTCTCGCCTAAGCACGCTTAACTTCGGAGTTCTGATGGGATCTTGTGCTTTAGTGCTGGTATGATCGCATCCGACAACTTCTTCACGGCGTGATGCTTTAACCTCTGCCACCCTCCGGATCCTTCTCACGCCTAAGCCTCCGTTCTTTTTGCTCTTTTCTTTTAGTTCCTTTCACGCCCGTCCCGGTTTACAGTCACCACGCCGCGATATTTACTGAAATAGACGTGCATGACTCGCCGCAAATAAAAACATCACGCCATCCGAGCGTTTCACCGGATCGACAAATCTGCACAAATTGACCCCGTCACCGAAAATCGACTGTAATTTCATCATACGACCTCGGATCGAATTTCGGCGAGAACGGAAAAGTTCCGTATCAAAATTTTACCTTGGCTAGCCGACAGCCTTTGGCGGTTAGGCGGTTCTACGGTTTCGTCTAGATCCGTTTGCAAGAGGGACTTTTAGGCGATGCAATAAAAAAATAAAAAGAGGGATGCAACACGAGGACTTCCAAGGAGGTCACCCATCCTAGTACTACTCTCGCCTAAGCACGCTTAACTTCGGAGTTCTGATGGGATCTTGTGCTTTAGTGCTGGTATGATCGCATCCGACAACTTCTTCACGACGTGATGCTTTAACCTCTGCCACCCTCCGGCTCCTTCTCACGCCTAAGCCTCCGTTCTTTTTGCTCTTTTCTTTTAGTTCCTTTCACGCCCGTCCCGGTTTACAGTCACCACGCCGCGATATTTACTGAAAAAGACGTGCATGACTCGCCGCAAATAAAAACATCACGCCATCCGAGCGTTTCACCGGATCGAGAAATCTGCACAAATTGACCGGTCACCGAAAATCGACTGTAATTTCATCATACGACCTCGGATCGAATTTCGGCGAGAACGGAAAAGTTCCGTATCGAAATTTTACCTAGGCTAGCCGACAGCCTTTGGCGGTTAGGCGGTTCTACGGTTTCGTCTAGATCCGTTTGCAAGAGGGACTTTTAGGCGATGCAATAAAAAAATTAAAAAGAGGGATGCAACACGAGGACTTCCCAGGAGGTCACCCATCCTAGTACTACTCTCACCTAAGCACGCTTAACTTCGGAGCTCTGATGGGATCTGGTGCTTTAGTGCTGGTATGATCGCATCCGACAACTTCTTCACGGCGTGATGCTTTAACCTCTGCCACCCTCCGGCTCCTTCTCACGCCTAAGCCTCCGTTCTTTTTGCTCTTTTCTTTTAGTTCCTTTCACGCCCGTCCCGGTTTACAGTCACCACGCCGCGATATTTACTGAAATAGACGTGCATGACTCGCCGCAAATAAAAACATCACGCCATCCGAGCGTTTCACCGGATCGACAAATCTGCACAAATTGACCCCGTCACCGAAAATCGACTGTAATTTCATCATACGACCTCGGATCGAATTTCGGCGAGAACGGAAAAGTTCCGTATCAAAATTTTACCTTGGCTAGCCGACAGCCTTTGGCGGTTAGGCGGTTCTACGGTTTTGTCTAGATCCGTTTGCAAGAGGGACTTTTAGGCGATGCAATAAAAAAATTAAAAAGAGGGATGCAACACGAGGACTTCCAAGGAGGTCACCCATCCTAGTACTACTCTCGCCTAAGAACGCTTAACTTCGGAGTTCTGATGGGATCTTGTGCTGGTATGATCGCATCCGACAACTTCTTCACGACGTGATGCTTTAACCTCTGCCACCCTCCGGATCCTTCTCACGCCTAAGCCTCCGTTCTTTTTGCTCTTTTCTTTTAGTTCCTTTCACGCCCGTCCCGGTTTACAGTCACCACGCCGCGATATTTACTGAAATAGACGTGCATGACTCGCCGCAAATAAAAACATCACGCCATCCGAGTGTTTCACCGGATCGACAAATCTGCACAAATTGACCCCGTCACCGAAAATCGACTGTAATTTCATCATACGACCTCGGATCGAATTTCGGCGAGAACGGAAAAGTTCCGTATCAAAATTTTACCTTGGCTAGCCGACAGCCTTTGGCGGTTAGGCGGTTCTACGGTTTTGTCTAGATCCGTTTGCAAGAGGGACTTTTAGGCGATGCAATAAAAAAATTAAAAAGAGGGATGCAACACGAGGACTTCCAAGGAGGTCACCCATCCTAGTACTACTCTCGCCTAAGAACGCTTAACTTCGGAGTTCTGATGGGATCTTGTGCTGGTATGATCGCATCCGACAACTTCTTCACGACGTGATGCTTTAACCTCTGCCACCCTCCGGATCCTTCTCACGCCTAAGCCTCCGTTCTTTTTGCTCTTTTCTTTTAGTTCCTTTCACGCCCGTCCCGGTTTACAGTCACCACGCCGCGATATTTACTGAAATAGACGTGCATGACTCGCCGCAAATAAAAACATCACGCCATCCGAGCGTTTCACCGGATCGACAAATCTGCACAAATTGACCCCGTCACCGAAAATCGACTGTAATTTCATCATACGACCTCGGATCGAATTTCGGCGAGAACGGAAAAGTTCCGTATCAAAATTTTACCTTGGCTAGCCGACAGCCTTTGGCGGTTAGGCGGTTCTACGGTTTTGTCTAGATCCGTTTGCAAGAGGGACTTTTAGGCGATGCAATAAAAAAAATAAAAAGAGGGATGCAACACGAGGACTTCCAAGGAGGTCACCCATCCTAGTACTACTCTCGCCTAAGCACGCTTAACTTCGGAGTTCTGATGGGATCTTGTGCTTTAGTGCTGGTATGATCGCATCCGACAACTTATTCACGACGTGATGCTTTAACCTCTGCCACCCTCCGGCTCCTTCTCACGCCTAAGCCTTCGTTCTTTTTGCTCTTTTCTTTTAGTTCCTTTCACGCCCGTCCCGGTTTACAGTCACCACGCCGCGATATTTACTGAAAAAGACGTGCATGAATCGCCGCAAATAAAAACATCACGCCATCCGAGCGTTTCACCGGATCGAGAAATCTGCACAAATTGACCGGTCACCGAAAATCGACTGTAATTTCATCATACGACCTCGGATCGAATTTCGGCGAGAACGGAAAAGTTCCGTATCGAAATTTTACCTTGGCTAGCCGACAGCCTTTGGCGGTTAGGCGGTTCTACGGTTTCGTCTAGATCCGTTTGCAAGAGGGACTTTTAGGCGATGCAATAAAAAAATTAAAAAGAGGGATGCAACACGAGGACTTCCCAGGAGGTCACCCATCCTAGTACTACTCTCACCTAAGCATGCTTAACTTCGGAGCTCTGATGGGATCTGGTGCTTTAGTGCTGGTATGATCGCATCCGACAACTTCTTCACGGCGTGATGCTTTAACCTCTGCCACCCTCCGGCTCCTTCTCACGCCTAAGCCTCCGTTCTTTTTGCTCTTTTCTTTTAGTTCCTTTCACGCCCGTCCCGGTTTACAGTCACCACGCCGCGATATTTACTGAAATAGACGTGCATGACTCGCCGCAAATAAAAACATCACGCCATCCGAGCGTTTCACCGGATCGACAAATCTGCACAAATTGACCCCGTCACCGAAAATCGACTGTAATTTCATCATACGACCTCGGATCGAATTTCGGCGAGAACGGAAAAGTTCCGTATCAAAATTTTACCTTGGCTAGCCGACAGCCTTTGGCGGTTAGGCGGTTCTACGGTTTTGTCTAGATCCGTTTGCAAGAGGGACTTTTAGGCGATGCAATAAAAAAATTAAAAAGAGGGATGCAACACGAGGACTTCCAAGGAGGTCACCCATCCTAGTACTACTCTCGCCTAAGAACGCTTAACTTCGGAGTTCTGATGGGATCTTGTGCTGGTATGATCGCATCCGACAACTTCTTCACGACGTGATGCTTTAACCTCTGCCACCCTCCGGATCCTTCTCACGCCTAAGCCTCCGTTCTTTTTGCTCTTTTCTTTTAGTTCCTTTCACGCCCGTCCCGGTTTACAGTCACCACGCCGCGATATTTACTGAAATAGACGTGCATGACTCGCCGCAAATAAAAACATCACGCCATCCGAGTGTTTCACCGGATCGACAAATCTGCACAAATTGACCCCGTCACCGAAAATCGACTGTAATTTCATCATACGACCTCGGATCGAATTTCGGCGAGAACGGAAAAGTTCCGTATCAAAATTTTACCTTGGCTAGCCGACAGCCTTTGGCGGTTAGGCGGTTCTACGGTTTTGTCTAGATCCGTTTGCAAGAGGGACTTTTAGGCGATGCAATAAAAAAAATAAAAAGAGGGATGCAACACGAGGACTTCCAAGGAGGTCACCCATCCTAGTACTACTCTCGCCTAAGAACGCTTAACTTCGGAGTTCTGATGGGATCTTGTGCTGGTATGATCGCATCCGACAACTTCTTCACGACGTGATGCTTTAACCTCTGCCACCCTCCGGATCCTTCTCACGCCTAAGCCTCCGTTCTTTTTGCTCTTTTCTTTTAGTTCCTTTCACGCCCGTCCCGGTTTACAGTCACCACGCCGCGATATTTACTGAAATAGACGTGCATGACTCGCCGCAAATAAAAACATCACGCCATCCGAGCGTTTCACCGGATCGACAAATCTGCACAAATTGACCCCGTCACCGAAAATCGACTGTAATTTCATCATACGACCTCGGATCGAATTTCGGCGAGAACGGAAAAGTTCCGTATCAAAATTTTACCTTGGCTAGCCGACAGCCTTTGGCGGTTAGGCGGTTCTACGGTTTTGTCTAGATCCGTTTGCAAGAGGGACTTTTAGGCGATGCAATAAAAAAAATAAAAAGAGGGATGCAACACGAGGACTTCCAAGGAGGTCACCCATCCTAGTACTACTCTCGCCTAAGCACGCTTAACTTCGGAGTTCTGATGGGATCTTGTGCTTTAGTGCTGGTATGATCGCATCCGACAACTTATTCACGACGTGATGCTTTAACCTCTGCCACCCTCCGGCTCCTTCTCACGCCTAAGCCTTCGTTCTTTTTGCTCTTTTCTTTTAGTTCCTTTCACGCCCGTCCCGGTTTACAGTCACCACGCCGCGATATTTACTGAAAAAGACGTGCATGAATCGCCGCAAATAAAAACATCACGCCATCCGAGCGTTTCACCGGATCGAGAAATCTGCACAAATTGACCGGTCACCGAAAATCGACTGTAATTTCATCATACGACCTCGGATCGAATTTCGGCGAGAACGGAAAAGTTCCGTATCGAAATTTTACCTTGGCTAGCCGACAGCCTTTGGCGGTTAGGCGGTTCTACGGTTTCGTCTAGATCCGTTTGCAAGAGGGACTTTTAGGCGATGCAATAAAAAAATTAAAAAGAGGGATGCAACACGAGGACTTCCCAGGAGGTCACCCATCCTAGTACTACTCTCACCTAAGCATGCTTAACTTCGGAGCTCTGATGGGATCTGGTGCTTTAGTGCTGGTATGATCGCATCCGACAACTTCTTCACGGCGTGATGCTTTAACCTCTGCCACCCTCCGGCTCCTTCTCACGCCTAAGCCTCCGTTCTTTTTGCTCTTTTCTTTTAGTTCCTTTCACGCCCGTCCCGGTTTACAGTCACCACGCCGCGATATTTACTGAAATAGACGTGCATGACTCGCCGCAAATAAAAACATCACGCCATCCGAGCGTTTCACCGGATCGACAAATCTGCACAAATTGACCCCGTCACCGAAAATCGACTGTAATTTCATCATACGACCTCGGATCGAATTTCGGCGAGAACGGAAAAGTTCCGTATCAAAATTTTACCTTGGCTAGCCGACAGCCTTTGGCGGTTAGGCGGTTCTACGGTTTTGTCTAGATCCGTTTGCAAGAGGGACTTTTAGGCGATGCAATAAAAAAATTAAAAAGAGGGATGCAACACGAGGACTTCCAAGGAGGTCACCCATCCTAGTACTACTCTCGCCTAAGAACGCTTAACTTCGGAGTTCTGATGGGATCTTGTGCTGGTATGATCGCATCCGACAACTTCTTCACGACGTGATGCTTTAACCTCTGCCACCCTCCGGATCCTTCTCACGCCTAAGCCTCCGTTCTTTTTGCTCTTTTCTTTTAGTTCCTTTCACGCCCGTCCCGGTTTACAGTCACCACGCCGCGATATTTACTGAAATAGACGTGCATGACTCGCCGCAAATAAAAACATCACGCCATCCGAGTGTTTCACCGGATCGACAAATCTGCACAAATTGACCCCGTCACCGAAAATCGACTGTAATTTCATCATACGACCTCGGATCGAATTTCGGCGAGAACGGAAAAGTTCCGTATCAAAATTTTACCTTGGCTAGCCGACAGCCTTTGGCGGTTAGGCGGTTCTACGGTTTTGTCTAGATCCGTTTGCAAGAGGGACTTTTAGGCGATGCAATAAAAAAAATAAAAAGAGGGATGCAACACGAGGACTTCCAAGGAGGTCACCCATCCTAGTACTACTCTCGCCTAAGCACGCTTAACTTCGGAGTTCTGATGGGATCTTGTGCTTTAGTGCTGGTATGATCGCATCCGACAACTTCTTCACGACGTGATGCTTTAACCTCTGCCACCCTCCGGCTCCTTCTCACGCCTAAGCCTTCGTTCTTTTTGCTCTTTTCTTTTAGTTCCTTTCACGCCCGTCCCGGTTTACAGTCACCACGCCGCGATATTTACTGAAAAAGACGTGCATGAATCGCCGCAAATAAAAACATCACGCCATCCGAGCGTTTCACCGGATCGAGAAATCTGCACAAATTGACCGGTCACCGAAAATCGACTGTAATTTCATCATACGACCTCGGATCGAATTTCGGCGAGAACGGAAAAGTTCCGTATCGAAATTTTACCTTGGCTAGCCGACAGCCTTTGGCGGTTAGGCGGTTCTACGGTTTCGTCTAGATCCGTTTGCAAGAGGGACTTTTAGGCGATGCAATAAAAAAATTAAAAAGAGGGATGCAACACGAGGACTTCCCAGGAGGTCACCCATCCTAGTACTACTCTCACCTAAGCATGCTTAACTTCGGAGCTCTGATGGGATCTGGTGCTTTAGTGCTGGTATGATCGCATCCGACAACTTCTTCACGGCGTGATGCTTTAACCTCTGCCACCCTCCGGCTCCTTCTCACGCCTAAGCCTCCGTTCTTTTTGCTCTTTTCTTTTAGTTCCTTTCACGCCCGTCCCGGTTTACAGTCACCACGCCGCGATATTTACTGAAATAGACGTGCATGACTCGCCGCAAATAAAAACATCACGCCATCCGAGCGTTTCACCGGATCGACAAATCTGCACAAATTGACCCCGTCACCGAAAATCGACTGTAATTTCATCATACGACCTCGGATCGAATTTCGGCGAGAACGGAAAAGTTCCGTATCAAAATTTTACCTTGGCTAGCCGACAGCCTTTGGCGGTTAGGCGGTTCTACGGTTTTGTCTAGATCCGTTTGCAAGAGGGACTTTTAGGCGATGCAATAAAAAAATTAAAAAGAGGGATGCAACACGAGGACTTCCAAGGAGGTCACCCATCCTAGTACTACTCTCGCCTAAGAACGCTTAACTTCGGAGTTCTGATGGGATCTTGTGCTGGTATGATCGCATCCGACAACTTCTTCACGACGTGATGCTTTAACCTCTGCCACCCTCCGGATCCTTCTCACGCCTAAGCCTCCGTTCTTTTTGCTCTTTTCTTTTAGTTCCTTTCACGCCCGTCCCGGTTTACAGTCACCACGCCGCGATATTTACTGAAATAGACGTGCATGACTCGCCGCAAATAAAAACATCACGCCATCCGAGTGTTTCACCGGATCGACAAATCTGCACAAATTGACCCCGTCACCGAAAATCGACTGTAATTTCATCATACGACCTCGGATCGAATTTCGGCGAGAACGGAAAAGTTCCGTATCAAAATTTTACCTTGGCTAGCCGACAGCCTTTGGCGGTTAGGCGGTTCTACGGTTTTGTCTAGATCCGTTTGCAAGAGGGACTTTTAGGCGATGCAATAAAAAAAATAAAAAGAGGGATGCAACACGAGGACTTCCAAGGAGGTCACCCATCCTAGTACTACTCTCGCCTAAGCACGCTTAACTTCGGAGTTCTGATGGGATCTTGTGCTTTAGTGCTGGTATGATCGCATCCGACAACTTCTTCACGACGTGATGCTTTAACCTCTGCCACCCTCCGGCTCCTTCTCACGCCTAAGCCTTCGTTCTTTTTGCTCTTTTCTTTTAGTTCCTTTCACGCCCGTCCCGGTTTACAGTCACCACGCCGCGATATTTACTGAAAAAGACGTGCATGAATCGCCGCAAATAAAAACATCACGCCATCCGAGCGTTTCACCGGATCGAGAAATCTGCACAAATTGACCGGTCACCGAAAATCGACTGTAATTTCATCATACGACCTCGGATCGAATTTCGGCGAGAACGGAAAAGTTCCGTATCGAAATTTTACCTTGGCTAGCCGACAGCCTTTGGCGGTTAGGCGGTTCTACGGTTTCGTCTAGATCCGTTTGCAAGAGGGACTTTTAGGCGATGCAATAAAAAAATTAAAAAGAGGGATGCAACACGAGGACTTCCCAGGAGGTCACCCATCCTAGTACTACTCTCACCTAAGCACGCTTAACTTCGGAGCTCTGATGGGATCTTGTGCTTTAGTGCTGGTATGATCGCATCCGACAACTTCTTCACGACGTGATGCTTTAACCTCTGCCACCCTCCGGCTCCTTCTCACGCCTAAGCCTCCGTTCTTTTTGCTCTTTTCTTTTAGTTCCTTTCACGCCCGTCCCGGTTTACAGTCACCACGCCGCGATATTTACTGAAAAAGACGTGCATGACTCGCCGCAAATAAAAACATCACGCCATCCGAGCGTTTCACCGGATCGAGAAATCTGCACAAATTGACCGGTCACCGAAAATCGACTGTAATTTCATCATACGACCTCGGATCGAATTTCGGCGAGAACGGAAAAGTTCCGTATCGAAATTTTACCTTGGCTAGCCGACAGCCTTTGGCGGTTAGGCGGTTCTACGGTTTCGTCTAGATCCGTTTGCAAGAGGGACTTTTAGGCGATGCAATAAAAAAATTAAAAAGAGGGATGCAACACGAGGACTTCCAAGGAGGTCACCCATCCTAGTACTACTCTCGCCTAAGCACGCTTAACTTCGGAGTT
Organism: Poa annua; assembly: GCA_026929855.1. Lineage (NCBI taxonomy): Eukaryota > Viridiplantae > Streptophyta > Magnoliopsida > Poales > Poaceae > Poa > Poa annua. The sequence goes on along the minus strand of CM049428.1, from coordinate 24,320,473 downwards.
CTGATGGGATCTTGTGCTTTAGTGCTGGTATGATCGCATCCGACAACTTCTTCACGACGTGATGCTTTAACCTCTGCCACCCTCCGGCTCCTTCTCACGCCTAAGCCTTCGTTCTTTTTGCTCTTTTCTTTTAGTTCCTTTCACGCCCGTCCCGGTTTACAGTCACCACGCCGCGATATTTACTGAAAAAGACGTGCATGACTCGCCGCAAATAAAAACATCACGCCATCCGAGCGTTTCACCGGATCGACAAATCTGCACAAATTGACCCCGTCACCGAAAATCGACTGTAATTTCATCATACGACCTCGGATCGAATTTCGGCGAGAACGGAAAAGTTCCGTATCAAAATTTTACCTTGGCTTGCCGACAGCCTTTGGCGGTTAGGCGGTTCTACTGTTTTGTCTAGATCCGTTTGCAAGAGGGACTTTTAGGCGATGCAATAAAAAAATTAAAAAGAGGGATGCAACACGAGGACTTCCAAGGATGTCACCCATCCTAGTACTACTCTCGCCTAAGCACGCTTAACTTCGGAGTTCTGATGGGATCTTGTGCTTTAGTGCTGGTATGATCGCATCCGACAACTTCTTCACGACGTGATGCTTTAACCTCTGCCACCCTCCGGCTCCTTCTCACGCCTAAGCCTCCGTTCTTTTTGCTCTTTTCTTTTAGTTCCTTTCACGCCCGTCCCGGTTTACAGTCACCACGCCGCGATATTTACTGAAAAAGACGTGCCTGACTCGCCGCAAATAAAAACATCACGCCATCCGAGCGTTTCACCGGATCGAGAAATCTGCACAAATTGACCGGTCACCGAAAATCGACTGTAATTTCATCATACGACCTCGGATCGAATTTCGGCGAGAACGGAAAAGTTCCGTATCGAAATTTTACCTTGGCTAGCCGACAGCCTTTGGCGGTTAGGCGGTTCTACGGTTTCGTCTAGATCCGTTTGCAAGAGGGACTTTTAGGCGATGCAATAAAAAAATTAAAAAGAGGGATGCAACACGAGGACTTCCCAGGAGGTCACCCATCCTAGTACTACTCTCACCTAAGCACGCTTAACTTCGGAGCTCTGATGGGATCTGGTGCTTTAGTGCTGGTATGATCGCATCCGACAACTTCTTCACGGCGTGATGCTTTAACCTCTGCCACCCTCCGGCTCCTTCTCAGGCCTAAGCCTCCGTTCTTTTTGCTCTTTTCTTTTAGTTCCTTTCACGCCCGTCCCGGTTTACAGTCACCACGCCGCGATATTTACTGAAATAGACGTGCATGACTCGCCGCAAATAAAAACATCACGCCATCCGGGCGTTTCACCGGATCGACAAATCTGCACAAATTGACCCCGTCACCGAAAATCGACTGTAATTTCATCATACGACCTCGGATCGAATTTCGGCGAGAACGGAAAAGTTCCGTATCAAAATTTTACCTTGGCTAGCCGACAGCCTTTGGCGGTTAGGCGGTTCTACGGTTTTGTCTAGATCCGTTTGCAAGAGGGACTTTTAGGCGATGCAATAAAAAAATTAAAAAGAGGGATGCAACACGAGGACTTCCAAGGATGTCACCCATCCTAGTACTACTCTCGCCTAAGCACGCTTAACTTCGGAGTTCTGATGGGATCTTGTGCTTTAGTGCTGGTATGATCGCATCCGACAACTTCTTCACGACGTGATGCTTTAACCTCTGCCACCCTCCGGCTCCTTCTCACGCCTAAGCCTCCGTTCTTTTTGCTCTTTTCTTTTAGTTCCTTTCACGCCCGTCCCGGTTTACAGTCACCACGCCGCGATATTTACTGAAAAAGACGTGCCTGACTCGCCGCAAATAAAAACATCACGCCATCCGAGCGTTTCACCGGATCGAGAAATCTGCACAAATTGACCGGTCACCGAAAATCGACTGTAATTTCATCATACGACCTCGGATCGAATTTCGGCGAGAACGGAAAAGTTCCGTATCGAAATTTTACCTTGGCTAGCCGACAGCCTTTGGCGGTTAGGCGGTTCTACGGTTTCGTCTAGATCCGTTTGCAAGAGGGACTTTTAGGCGATGCAATAAAAAAATTAAAAAGAGGGATGCAACACGAGGACTTCCAAGGAGGTCACCCATCCTAGTACTACTCTCGCCTAAGCACGCTTAACTTCGGAGTTCTGATGGGATCTTGTGCTTTAGTGCTGGTATGATCGCATCCGACAACTTCTTCACGACGTGATGCTTTAACCTCTGCCACCCTCCGGCTCCTTCTCACGCCTAAGCCTCCGTTCTTTTTGCTCTTTTCTTTTAGTTCCTTTCACGCCCGTCCCGGTTTACAGTCACCACGCCGCGATATTTACTGAAAAAGACGTGCATGACTCGCCGCAAATAAAAACATCACGCCATCCGAGCGTTTCACCGGATCGAGAAATCTGCACAAATTGACCGGTCACCGAAAATCGACTGTAATTTCATCATACGACCTCGGATCGAATTTCGGCGAGAACGGAAAAGTTCCGTATCGAAATTTTACCTTGGCTAGCCGACAGCCTTTGGCGGTTAGGCGGTTCTACGGTTTCGTCTAGATCCGTTTGCAAGAGGGACTTTTAGGCGATGCAATAAAAAAATTAAAAAGAGGGATGCAACACGAGGACTTCCCAGGAGGTCACCCATCCTAGTACTACTCTCACCTAAGCACGCTTAACTTCGGAGCTCTGATGGGATCTGGTGCTTTAGTGCTGGTATGATCGCATCCGACAACTTCTTCACGGCGTGATGCTTTAACCTCTGCCACCCTCCGGCTCCTTCTCAGGCCTAAGCCTCCGTTCTTTTTGCTCTTTTCTTTTAGTTCCTTTCACGCCCGTCCCGGTTTACAGTCACCACGCCGCGATATTTACTGAAATAGACGTGCATGACTCGCCGCAAATAAAAACATCACGCCATCCGGGCGTTTCACCGGATCGACAAATCTGCACAAATTGACCCCGTCACCGAAAATCGACTGTAATTTCATCATACGACCTCGGATCGAATTTCGGCGAGAACGGAAAAGTTCCGTATCAAAATTTTACCTTGGCTAGCCGACAGCCTTTGGCGGTTAGGCGGTTCTACGGTTTTGTCTAGATCCGTTTGCAAGAGGGACTTTTAGGCGATGCAATAAAAAAATTAAAAAGAGGGATGCAACACGAGGACTTCCAAGGATGTCACCCATCCTAGTACTACTCTCGCCTAAGCACGCTTAACTTCGGAGTTCTGATGGGATCTTGTGCTTTAGTGCTGGTATGATCGCATCCGACAACTTCTTCACGGCGTGATGCTTTAACCTCTGCCACCCTCCGGCTCCTTCTCAGGCCTAAGCCTCCGTTCTTTTTGCTCTTTTCTTTTAGTTCCTTTCACGCCCGTCCCGGTTTACAGTCACCACGCCGCGATATTTACTGAAATAGACGTGCATGACTCGCCGCAAATAAAAACATCACGCCATCCGGGCGTTTCACCGGATCGACAAATCTGCACAAATTGACCCCGTCACCGAAAATCGACTGTAATTTCATCATACGACCTCGGATCGAATTTCGGCGAGAACGGAAAAGTTCCGTATCAAAATTTTACCTTGGCTAGCCGACAGCCTTTGGCGGTTAGGCGGTTCTACGGTTTTGTCTAGATCCGTTTGCAAGAGGGACTTTTAGGCGATGCAATAAAAAAATTAAAAAGAGGGATGCAACACGAGGACTTCCAAGGATGTCACCCATCCTAGTACTACTCTCGCCTAAGCACGCTTAACTTCGGAGTTCTGATGGGATCTTGTGCTTTAGTGCTGGTATGATCGCATCCGACAACTTCTTCACGACGTGATGCTTTAACCTCTGCCACCCTCCGGCTCCTTCTCACGCCTAAGCCTCCGTTCTTTTTGCTCTTTTCTTTTAGTTCCTTTCACGCCCGTCCCGGTTTACAGTCACCACGCCGCGATATTTACTGAAAAAGACGTGCCTGACTCGCCGCAAATAAAAACATCACGCCATCCGAGCGTTTCACCGGATCGAGAAATCTGCACAAATTGACCGGTCACCGAAAATCGACTGTAATTTCATCATACGACCTCGGATCGAATTTCGGCGAGAACGGAAAAGTTCCGTATCGAAATTTTACCTTGGCTAGCCGACAGCCTTTGGCGGTTAGGCGGTTCTACGGTTTCGTCTAGATCCGTTTGCAAGAGGGACTTTTAGGCGATGCAATAAAAAAATTAAAAAGAGGGATGCAACACGAGGACTTCCAAGGAGGTCACCCATCCTAGTACTACTCTCGCCTAAGCACGCTTAACTTCGGAGTTCTGATGGGATCTTGTGCTTTAGTGCTGGTATGATCGCATCCGACAACTTCTTCACGACGTGATGCTTTAACCTCTGCCACCCTCCGGCTCCTTCTCACGCCTAAGCCTCCGTTCTTTTTGCTCTTTTCTTTTAGTTCCTTTCACGCCCGTCCCGGTTTACAGTCACCACGCCGCGATATTTACTGAAAAAGACGTGCATGACTCGCCGCAAATAAAAACATCACGCCATCCGAGCGTTTCACCGGATCGAGAAATCTGCACAAATTGACCGGTCACCGAAAATCGACTGTAATTTCATCATACGACCTCGGATCGAATTTCGGCGAGAACGGAAAAGTTCCGTATCGAAATTTTACCTTGGCTAGCCGACAGCCTTTGGCGGTTAGGCGGTTCTACGGTTTCGTCTAGATCCGTTTGCAAGAGGGACTTTTAGGCGATGCAATAAAAAAATTAAAAAGAGGGATGCAACACGAGGACTTCCCAGGAGGTCACCCATCCTAGTACTACTCTCACCTAAGCACGCTTAACTTCGGAGCTCTGATGGGATCTGGTGCTTTAGTGCTGGTATGATCGCATCCGACAACTTCTTCACGGCGTGATGCTTTAACCTCTGCCACCCTCCGGATCCTTCTCACGCCTAAGCCTCCGTTCTTTTTGCTCTTTTCTTTTAGTTCCTTTCACGTCCGTCCCGGTTTACAGTCACCACGCCGCGATATTTACTGAAATAGACGTGCATGACTCGCCGCAAATAAAAACATCACGCCATCCGAGCGTTTCACCGGATCGACAAATCTGCACAAATTGACCCCGTCACCGAAAATCGACTGTAATTTCATCATACGACCTCGGATCGAATTTCGGCGAGAACGGAAAAGTTCCGTATCAAAATTTTACCTTGGCTAGCCGACAGCCTTTGGCGGTTAGGCGGTTCTACGGTTTTGTCTAGATCCGTTTGCAAGAGGGACTTTTAGGCGATGCAATAAAAAAATTAAAAAGAGGGATGCAACACGAGGACTTCCAAGGAGGTCACCCATCCTAGTACTACTCTCGCCTAAGCACGCTTAACTTCGGAGTTCTGATGGGATCTTGTGCTGGTATGATCGCATCCGACAACTTCTTCACGACGTGATGCTTTAACCTCTGCCACCCTCCGGCTCCTTCTCACGCCTAAGCCTCCGTTCTTTTTGCTCTTTTCTTTTAGTTCCTTTCACGCCCGTCCCGGTTTACAGTCACCACGCCGCGATATTTACTGAAAAAGACATGCATGACTCGCCGCAAATAAAAACATCACGCCATCCGAGCGTTTCACCGGATCGACAAATCTGCACAAATTGACCCCGTCACCGAAAATCGACTGTAATTTCATCATACGACCTCGGATCGAATTTCGGCGAGAACGGAAAAGTTCCGTATCAAAATTTTACCTTGGCTTGCCGACAGCCTTTGGCGGTTAGGCGGTTCTACTGTTTTGTCTAGATCCGTTTGCAAGAGGGACTTTTAGGCGATGCAATAAAAAAATTAAAAAGAGGGATGCAACACGAGGACTTCCAAGGATGTCACCCATCCTAGTACTACTCTCGCCTAAGCACGCTTAACTTCGGAGTTCTGATGGGATCTTGTGCTTTAGTGCTGGTATGATCGCATCCGACAACTTCTTCACGACGTGATGCTTTAACCTCTGCCACCCTCCGGCTCCTTCTCACGCCTAAGCCTCCGTTCTTTTTGCTCTTTTCTTTTAGTTCCTTTCACGCCCGTCCCGGTTTACAGTCACCACGCCGCGATATTTACTGAAAAAGACGTGCCTGACTCGCCGCAAATAAAAACATCACGCCATCCGAGCGTTTCACCGGATCGAGAAATCTGCACAAATTGACCGGTCACCGAAAATCGACTGTAATTTCATCATACGACCTCGGATCGAATTTCGGCGAGAACGGAAAAGTTCCGTATCGAAATTTTACCTTGGCTAGCCGACAGCCTTTGGCGGTTAGGCGGTTCTACGGTTTCGTCTAGATCCGTTTGCAAGAGGGACTTTTAGGCGATGCAATAAAAAAATTAAAAAGAGGGATGCAACACGAGGACTTCCCAGGAGGTCACCCATCCTAGTACTACTCTCACCTAAGCACGCTTAACTTCGGAGCTCTGATGGGATCTGGTGCTTTAGTGCTGGTATGATCGCATCCGACAACTTCTTCACGGCGTGATGCTTTAACCTCTGCCACCCTCCGGCTCCTTCTCAGGCCTAAGCCTCCGTTCTTTTTGCTCTTTTCTTTTAGTTCCTTTCACGCCCGTCCCGGTTTACAGTCACCACGCCGCGATATTTACTGAAATAGACGTGCATGACTCGCCGCAAATAAAAACATCACGCCATCCGGGCGTTTCACCGGATCGACAAATCTGCACAAATTGACCCCGTCACCGAAAATCGACTGTAATTTCATCATACGACCTCGGATCGAATTTCGGCGAGAACGGAAAAGTTCCGTATCAAAATTTTACCTTGGCTAGCCGACAGCCTTTGGCGGTTAGGCGGTTCTACGGTTTTGTCTAGATCCGTTTGCAAGAGGGACTTTTAGGCGATGCAATAAAAAAATTAAAAAGAGGGATGCAACACGAGGACTTCCAAGGATGTCACCCATCCTAGTACTACTCTCGCCTAAGCACGCTTAACTTCGGAGTTCTGATGGGATCTTGTGCTTTAGTGCTGGTATGATCGCATCCGACAACTTCTTCACGACGTGATGCTTTAACCTCTGCCACCCTCCGGCTCCTTCTCACGCCTAAGCCTCCGTTCTTTTTGCTCTTTTCTTTTAGTTCCTTTCACGCCCGTCCCGGTTTACAGTCACCACGCCGCGATATTTACTGAAAAAGACGTGCCTGACTCGCCGCAAATAAAAACATCACGCCATCCGAGCGTTTCACCGGATCGAGAAATCTGCACAAATTGACCGGTCACCGAAAATCGACTGTAATTTCATCATACGACCTCGGATCGAATTTCGGCGAGAACGGAAAAGTTCCGTATCGAAATTTTACCTTGGCTAGCCGACAGCCTTTGGCGGTTAGGCGGTTCTACGGTTTCGTCTAGATCCGTTTGCAAGAGGGACTTTTAGGCGATGCAATAAAAAAATTAAAAAGAGGGATGCAACACGAGGACTTCCAAGGAGGTCACCCATCCTAGTACTACTCTCGCCTAAGCACGCTTAACTTCGGAGTTCTGATGGGATCTTGTGCTTTAGTGCTGGTATGATCGCATCCGACAACTTCTTCACGACGTGATGCTTTAACCTCTGCCACCCTCCGGCTCCTTCTCACGCCTAAGCCTCCGTTCTTTTTGCTCTTTTCTTTTAGTTCCTTTCACGCCCGTCCCGGTTTACAGTCACCACGCCGCGATATTTACTGAAAAAGACGTGCATGACTCGCCGCAAATAAAAACATCACGCCATCCGAGCGTTTCACCGGATCGAGAAATCTGCACAAATTGACCGGTCACCGAAAATCGACTGTAATTTCATCATACGACCTCGGATCGAATTTCGGCGAGAACGGAAAAGTTCCGTATCGAAATTTTACCTTGGCTAGCCGACAGCCTTTGGCGGTTAGGCGGTTCTACGGTTTCGTCTAGATCCGTTTGCAAGAGGGACTTTTAGGCGATGCAATAAAAAAATTAAAAAGAGGGATGCAACACGAGGACTTCCCAGGAGGTCACCCATCCTAGTACTACTCTCACCTAAGCACGCTTAACTTCGGAGCTCTGATGGGATCTGGTGCTTTAGTGCTGGTATGATCGCATCCGACAACTTCTTCACGGCGTGATGCTTTAACCTCTGCCACCCTCCGGATCCTTCTCACGCCTAAGCCTCCGTTCTTTTTGCTCTTTTCTTTTAGTTCCTTTCACGTCCGTCCCGGTTTACAGTCACCACGCCGCGATATTTACTGAAATAGACGTGCATGACTCGCCGCAAATAAAAACATCACGCCATCCGAGCGTTTCACCGGATCGACAAATCTGCACAAATTGACCCCGTCACCGAAAATCGACTGTAATTTCATCATACGACCTCGGATCGAATTTCGGCGAGAACGGAAAAGTTCCGTATCAAAATTTTACCTTGGCTAGCCGACAGCCTTTGGCGGTTAGGCGGTTCTACGGTTTTGTCTAGATCCGTTTGCAAGAGGGACTTTTAGGCGATGCAATAAAAAAATTAAAAAGAGGGATGCAACACGAGGACTTCCAAGGAGGTCACCCATCCTAGTACTACTCTCGCCTAAGCACGCTTAACTTCGGAGTTCTGATGGGATCTTGTGCTGGTATGATCGCATCCGACAACTTCTTCACGACGTGATGCTTTAACCTCTGCCACCCTCCGGCTCCTTCTCACGCCTAAGCCTCCGTTCTTTTTGCTCTTTTCTTTTAGTTCCTTTCACGCCCGTCCCGGTTTACAGTCACCACGCCGCGATATTTACTGAAAAAGACATGCATGACTCGCCGCAAATAAAAACATCACGCCATCCGAGCGTTTCACCGGATCGACAAATCTGCACAAATTGACCCCGTCACCGAAAATCGACTGTAATTTCATCATACGACCTCGGATCGAATTTCGGCGAGAACGGAAAAGTTCCGTATCAAAATTTTACCTTGGCTTGCCGACAGCCTTTGGCGGTTAGGCGGTTCTACGGTTTCGTCTAGATCCGTTTGCAAGAGGGACTTTTAGGCGATGCAATAAAAAAATTAAAAAGAGGGATGCAACACGAGGACTTCCAAGGAGGTCACCCATCCTAGTACTACTCTCGCCTAAGCACGCTTAACTTCGGAGTTCTGATGGGATCTTGTGCTTTAGTGCTGGTATGATCGCATCCGACAACTTCTTCACGACGTGATGCTTTAACCTCTGCCACCCTCCGGCTCCTTCTCACGCCTAAGCCTCCGTTCTTTTTGCTCTTTTCTTTTAGTTCCTTTCACGCCCGTCCCGGTTTACAGTCACCACGCCGCGATATTTACTGAAAAAGACGTGCCTGACTCGCCGCAAATAAAAACATCACGCCATCCGAGCGTTTCACCGGATCGAGAAATCTGCACAAATTGACCGGTCACCGAAAATCGACTGTAATTTCATCATACGACCTCGGATCGAATTTCGGCGAGAACGGAAAAGTTCCGTATCGAAATTTTACCTTGGCTAGCCGACAGCCTTTGGCGGTTAGGCGGTTCTACGGTTTCGTCTAGATCCGTTTGCAAGAGGGACTTTTAGGCGATGCAATAAAAAAATTAAAAAGAGGGATGCAACACGAGGACTTCCAAGGAGGTCACCCATCCTAGTACTACTCTCGCCTAAGCACGCTTAACTTCGGAGTTCTGATGGGATCTTGTGCTTTAGTGCTGGTATGATCGCATCCGACAACTTCTTCACGACGTGATGCTTTAACCTCTGCCACCCTCCGGCTCCTTCTCACGCCTAAGCCTCCGTTCTTTTTGCTCTTTTCTTTTAGTTCCTTTCACGCCCGTCCCGGTTTACAGTCACCACGCCGCGATATTTACTGAAAAAGACGTGCATGACTCGCCGCAAATAAAAACATCACGCCATCCGAGCGTTTCACCGGATCGAGAAATCTGCACAAATTGACCGGTCACCGAAAATCGACTGTAATTTCATCATACGACCTCGGATCGAATTTCGGCGAGAACGGAAAAGTTCCGTATCGAAATTTTACCTTGGCTAGGCGACAGCCTTTGGCGGTTAGGCGGTTCTACGGTTTCGTCTAGATCCGTTTGCAAGAGGGACTTTTAGGCGATGCAATAAAAAAATTAAAAAGAGGGATGCAACACGAGGACTTCCAAGGAGGTCACCCATCCTAGTACTACTCTCGCCTAAGCACGCTTAACTTCGGAGTTCTGATGGGATCTTGTGCTTTAGTGCTGGTATGATCGCATCCGACAACTTCTTCACGACGTGATGCTTTAACCTCTGCCACCCTCCGGCTCCTTCTCACGCCTAAGCCTCCGTTCTTTTTGCTCTTTTCTTTTAGTTCCTTTCACGCCCGTCCCGGTTTACAGTCACCACGCCGCGATATTTACTGAAAAAGACGTGCATGACTCGCCGCAAATAAAAACATCACGCCATCCGAGCGTTTCACCGGATCGACAAATCTGCACAAATTGACCCCGTCACCGAAAATCGACTGTAATTTCATCATACGACCTCGGATCGAATTTCGGCGAGAACGGAAAAGTTCCGTATCAAAATTTTACCTTGGCTAGCCGACAGCCTTTGGCGGTTAGGCGGTTCTACGGTTTCGTCTAGATCCGTTTGCAAGAGGGACTTTTAGGCGATGCAATAAAAAAATTAAAAAGAGGGATGCAACACGAGGACTTCCAAGGAGGTCACCCATCCTAGTACTACTCTCGCCTAAGCACGCTTAACTTCGGAGTTCTGATGGGATCTTGTGCTTTAGTGCTGGTATGATCGCATCCGACAACTTCTTCACGACGTGATGCTTTAACCTCTGCCACCCTCCGGCTCCTTCTCACGCCTAAGCCTCCGTTCTTTTTGCTCTTTTCTTTTAGTTCCTTTCACGCCCGTCCCGGTTTACAGTCACCACGCCGCGATATTTACTGAAAAAGACGTGCATGACTCGCCGCAAATAAAAACATCACGCCATCCGAGCGTTTCACCGGATCGAGAAATCTGCACAAATTGACCGGTCACCGAAAATCGACTGTAATTTCATCATACGACCTCGGATCGAATTTCGGCGAGAACGGAAAAGTTCCGTATCGAAATTTTACCTTGGCTAGGCGACAGCCTTTGGCGGTTAGGCGGTTCTACGGTTTCGTCTAGATCCGTTTGCAAGAGGGACTTTTAGGCGATGCAATAAAAAAATTAAAAAGAGGGATGCAACACGAGGACTTCCAAGGAGGTCACCCATCCTAGTACTACTCTCGCCTAAGCACGCTTAACTTCGGAGTTCTGATGGGATCTTGTGCTTTAGTGCTGGTATGATCGCATCCGACAACTTCTTCACGACGTGATGCTTTAACCTCTGCCACCCTCCGGCTCCTTCTCACGCCTAAGCCTCCGTTCTTTTTGCTCTTTTCTTTTAGTTCCTTTCACGCCCGTCCCGGTTTACAGTCACCACGCCGCGATATTTACTGAAAAAGACGTGCATGACTCGCCGCAAATAAAAACATCACGCCATCCGAGCGTTTCACCGGATCGACAAATCTGCACAAATTGACCCCGTCACCGAAAATCGACTGTAATTTCATCATACGACCTCGGATCGAATTTCGGCGAGAACGGAAAAGTTCCGTATCGAAATTTTACCTTGGCTAGGCGACAGCCTTTGGCGGTTAGGCGGTTCTACGGTTTCGTCTAGATCCGTTTGCAAGAGGGACTTTTAGGCGATGCAATAAAAAAATTAAAAAGAGGGATGCAACACGAGGACTTCCAAGGAGGTCACCCATCCTAGTACTACTCTCGCCTAAGCACGCTTAACTTCGGAGTTCTGATGGGATCTTGTGCTTTAGTGCTGGTATGATCGCATCCGACAACTTCTTCACGACGTGATGCTTTAACCTCTGCCACCCTCCGGCTCCTTCTCACGCCTAAGCCTCCGTTCTTTTTGCTCTTTTCTTTTAGTTCCTTTCACGCCCGTCCCGGTTTACAGTCACCACGCCGCGATATTTACTGAAAAAGACGTGCATGACTCGCCGCAAATAAAAACATCACGCCATCCGAGCGTTTCACCGGATCGACAAATCTGCACAAATTGACCCCGTCACCGAAAATCGACTGTAATTTCATCATACGACCTCGGATCGAATTTCGGCGAGAACGGAAAAGTTCCGTATCAAAATTTTACCTTGGCTAGCCGACAGCCTTTGGCGGTTAGGCGGTTCTACGGTTTCGTCTAGATCCGTTTGCAAGAGGGACTTTTAGGCGATGCAATAAAAAAATTAAAAAGAGTGATGCAACACGAGGACTTCCCAGGAGGTCACCCATCCTAGTACTACTCTCACCTAAGCACGCTTAACTTCGGAGCTCTGATGGGATCTGGTGCTTTAGTGCTGGTATGATCGCATCCGACAACTTCTTCACGGCGTGATGCTTTAACCTCTGCCACCCTCCGGATCCTTCTCACGCCTAAGCCTCCGTTCTTTTTGCTCTTTTCTTTTAGTTCCTTTCACGCCCGTCCCGGTTTACAGTCACCACGCCGCGATATTTACTGAAATAGACGTGCATGACTCGCCGCAAATAAAAACATCACGCCATCCGAGCGTTTCACCGGATCGAGAAATCTGCACAAATTGACCGGTCACCGAAAATCGACTGTAATTTCATCATACGACCTCGGATCGAATTTCGGCGAGAACGGAAAAGTTCCGTATCGAAATTTTACCTAGGCTAGCCGACAGCCTTTGGCGGTTAGGCGGTTCTACGGTTTCGTCTAGATCCGTTTGCAAGAGGGACTTTTAGGCGATGCAATAAAAAAATTAAAAAGAGGGATGCAACACGAGGACTTCCAAGGAGGTCACCCATCCTAGTACTACTCTCGCCTAAGCACGCTTAACTTCGGCGTTCTGATGGGATCTGGTGCTTTAGTGCTGGTATGATCGCATCCGACAACTTCTTCACGGCGTGATGCTTTAACCTCTGCCACCCTCCGGATCCTTCTCACGCCTAAGCCTCCGTTCTTTTTGCTCTTTTCTTTTAGTTCCTTTCACGCCCGTCCCGGTTTACAGTCACCACGCCGCGATATTTACTGAAATAGACGTGCATGACTCGCCGCAAATAAAAACATCACGCCATCCGAGCGTTTCACCGGATCGACAAATCTGCACAAATTGACCCCGTCACCGAAAATCGACTGTAATTTCATCATACGACCTCGGATCGAATTTCGGCGAGAACGGAAAAGTTCCGTATCAAAATTTTACCTTGGCTAGCCGACAGCCTTTGGCGGTTAGGCGGTTCTACGGTTTCGTCTAGATCCGTTTGCAAGAGGGACTTTTAGGCGATGCAATAAAAAAATTAAAAAGAGGGATGCAACACGAGGACTTCCAAGGAGGTCACCCATCCTAGTACTACTCTCGCCTAAGCACGCTTAACTTCGGCGTTCTGATGGGATCTGGTGCTTTAGTGCTGGTATGATCGCATCCGACAACTTCTTCACGGCGTGATGCTTTAACCTCTGCCACCCTCCGGATCCTTCTCACGCCTAAGCCTCCGTTCTTTTTGCTCTTTTCTTTTAGTTCCTTTCACGCCCGTCCCGGTTTACAGTCACCACGCCGCGATATTTACTGAAATAGACGTGCATGACTCGCCGCAAATAAAAACATCACGCCATCCGAGCGTTTCACCGGATCGACAAATCTGCACAAATTGACCCCGTCACCGAAAATCGACTGTAATTTCATCATACGACCTCGGATCGAATTTCGGCGAGAACGGAAAAGTTCCGTATCAAAATTTTACCTTGGCTAGCCGACAGCCTTTGGCGGTTAGGCGGTTCTACGGTTTCGTCTAGATCCGTTTGCAAGAGGGACTTTTAGGCGATGCAATAAAAAAATTAAAAAGAGTGATGCAACACGAGGACTTCCCAGGAGGTCACCCATCCTAGTACTACTCTCACCTAAGCACGCTTAACTTCGGAGCTCTGATGGGATCTGGTGCTTTAGTGCTGGTATGATCGCATCCGACAACTTCTTCACGGCGTGATGCTTTAACCTCTGCCACCCTCCGGATCCTTCTCACGCCTAAGCCTCCGTTCTTTTTGCTCTTTTCTTTTAGTTCCTTTCACGCCCGTCCCGGTTTACAGTCACCACGCCGCGATATTTACTGAAATAGACGTGCATGACTCGCCGCAAATAAAAACATCACGCCATCCGAGCGTTTCACCGGATCGAGAAATCTGCACAAATTGACCGGTCACCGAAAATCGACTGTAATTTCATCATACGACCTCGGATCGAATTTCGGCGAGAACGGAAAAGTTCCGTATCGAAATTTTACCTTGGCTAGCCGACAGCCTTTGGCGGTTAGGCGGTTCTACGGTTTCGTCTAGATCCGTTTGCAAGAGGGACTTTTAGGCGATGCAATAAAAAAATTAAAAAGAGGGATGCAACACGAGGACTTCCCAGGAGGTCACCCATCCTAGTACTACTCTCACCTAAGCACGCTTAACTTCGGAGCTCTGATGGGATCTGGTGCTTTAGTGCTGGTATGATCGCATCCGACAACTTCTTCACGGCGTGATGCTTTAACCTCTGCCACCCTCCGGATCCTTCTCACGCCTAAGCCTCCGTTCTTTTTGCTCTTTTCTTTTAGTTCCTTTCACGTCCGTCCCGGTTTACAGTCACCACGCCGCGATATTTACTGAAATAGACGTGCATGACTCGCCGCAAATAAAAACATCACGCCATCCGAGCGTTTCACCGGATCGACAAATCTGCACAAATTGACCCCGTCACCGAAAATCGACTGTAATTTCATCATACGACCTCGGATCGAATTTCGGCGAGAACGGAAAAGTTCCGTATCAAAATTTTACCTTGGCTAGCCGACAGCCTTTGGCGGTTAGGCGGTTCTACGGTTTTGTCTAGATCCGTTTGCAAGAGGGACTTTTAGGCGATGCAATAAAAAAATTAAAAAGAGGGATGCAACACGAGGACTTCCAAGGAGGTCACCCATCCTAGTACTACTCTCGCCTAAGCACGCTTAACTTCGGAGTTCTGATGGGATCTTGTGCTGGTATGATCGCATCCGACAACTTCTTCACGACGTGATGCTTTAACCTCTGCCACCCTCCGGCTCCTTCTCACGCCTAAGCCTCCGTTCTTTTTGCTCTTTTCTTTTAGTTCCTTTCACGCCCGTCCCGGTTTACAGTCACCACGCCGCGATATTTACTGAAAAAGACATGCATGACTCGCCGCAAATAAAAACATCACGCCATCCGAGCGTTTCACCGGATCGACAAATCTGCACAAATTGACCCCGTCACCGAAAATCGACTGTAATTTCATCATACGACCTCGGATCGAATTTCGGCGAGAACGGAAAAGTTCCGTATCAAAATTTTACCTTGGCTTGCCGACAGCCTTTGGCGGTTAGGCGGTTCTACTGTTTTGTCTAGATCCGTTTGCAAGAGGGACTTTTAGGCGATGCAATAAAAAAATTAAAAAGAGGGATGCAACACGAGGACTTCCAAGGATGTCACCCATCCTAGTACTACTCTCGCCTAAGCACGCTTAACTTCGGAGTTCTGATGGGATCTTGTGCTTTAGTGCTGGTATGATCGCATCCGACAACTTCTTCACGACGTGATGCTTTAACCTCTGCCACCCTCCGGCTCCTTCTCACGCCTAAGCCTCCGTTCTTTTTGCTCTTTTCTTTTAGTTCCTTTCACGCCCGTCCCGGTTTACAGTCACCACGCCGCGATATTTACTGAAAAAGACGTGCCTGACTCGCCGCAAATAAAAACATCACGCCATCCGAGCGTTTCACCGGATCGAGAAATCTGCACAAATTGACCGGTCACCGAAAATCGACTGTAATTTCATCATACGACCTCGGATCGAATTTCGGCGAGAACGGAAAAGTTCCGTATCGAAATTTTACCTTGGCTAGCCGACAGCCTTTGGCGGTTAGGCGGTTCTACGGTTTCGTCTAGATCCGTTTGCAAGAGGGACTTTTAGGCGATGCAATAAAAAAATTAAAAAGAGGGATGCAACACGAGGACTTCCCAGGAGGTCACCCATCCTAGTACTACTCTCACCTAAGCACGCTTAACTTCGGAGCTCTGATGGGATCTGGTGCTTTAGTGCTGGTATGATCGCATCCGACAACTTCTTCACGGCGTGATGCTTTAACCTCTGCCACCCTCCGGATCCTTCTCAGGCCTAAGCCTCCGTTCTTTTTGCTCTTTTCTTTTAGTTCCTTTCACGCCCGTCCCGGTTTACAGTCACCACGCCGCGATATTTACTGAAATAGACGTGCATGACTCGCCGCAAATAAAAACATCACGCCATCCGGGCGTTTCACCGGATCGACAAATCTGCACAAATTGACCCCGTCACCGAAAATCGACTGTAATTTCATCATACGACCTCGGATCGAATTTCGGCGAGAACGGAAAAGTTCCGTATCAAAATTTTACCTTGGCTAGCCGACAGCCTTTGGCGGTTAGGCGGTTCTACGGTTTTGTCTAGATCCGTTTGCAAGAGGGACTTTTAGGCGATGCAATAAAAAAATTAAAAAGAGGGATGCAACACGAGGACTTCCAAGGATGTCACCCATCCTAGTACTACTCTCGCCTAAGCACGCTTAACTTCGGAGTTCTGATGGGATCTTGTGCTTTAGTGCTGGTATGATCGCATCCGACAACTTCTTCACGACGTGATGCTTTAACCTCTGCCACCCTCCGGCTCCTTCTCA
Organism: Poa annua; assembly: GCA_026929855.1. NCBI lineage: Eukaryota > Viridiplantae > Streptophyta > Magnoliopsida > Poales > Poaceae > Poa > Poa annua. Next base: position 24,303,736 of record CM049428.1, on the reverse strand, counting down.
CGCCTAAGCCTCCGTTCTTTTTGCTCTTTTCTTTTAGTTCCTTTCACGCCCGTCCCGGTTTACAGTCACCACGCCGCGATATTTACTGAAAAAGACGTGCCTGACTCGCCGCAAATAAAAACATCACGCCATCCGAGCGTTTCACCGGATCGAGAAATCTGCACAAATTGACCGGTCACCGAAAATCGACTGTAATTTCATCATACGACCTCGGATCGAATTTCGGCGAGAACGGAAAAGTTCCGTATCGAAATTTTACCTTGGCTAGCCGACAGCCTTTGGCGGTTAGGCGGTTCTACGGTTTCGTCTAGATCCGTTTGCAAGAGGGACTTTTAGGCGATGCAATAAAAAAATTAAAAAGAGGGATGCAACACGAGGACTTCCAAGGAGGTCACCCATCCTAGTACTACTCTCGCCTAAGCACGCTTAACTTCGGAGTTCTGATGGGATCTTGTGCTTTAGTGCTGGTATGATCGCATCCGACAACTTCTTCACGACGTGATGCTTTAACCTCTGCCACCCTCCGGCTCCTTCTCACGCCTAAGCCTCCGTTCTTTTTGCTCTTTTCTTTTAGTTCCTTTCACGCCCGTCCCGGTTTACAGTCACCACGCCGCGATATTTACTGAAAAAGACGTGCATGACTCGCCGCAAATAAAAACATCACGCCATCCGAGCGTTTCACCGGATCGAGAAATCTGCACAAATTGACCGGTCACCGAAAATCGACTGTAATTTCATCATACGACCTCGGATCGAATTTCGGCGAGAACGGAAAAGTTCCGTATCGAAATTTTACCTTGGCTAGCCGACAGCCTTTGGCGGTTAGGCGGTTCTACGGTTTCGTCTAGATCCGTTTGCAAGAGGGACTTTTAGGCGATGCAATAAAAAAATTAAAAAGAGGGATGCAACACGAGGACTTCCCAGGAGGTCACCCATCCTAGTACTACTCTCACCTAAGCACGCTTAACTTCGGAGCTCTGATGGGATCTGGTGCTTTAGTGCTGGTATGATCGCATCCGACAACTTCTTCACGGCGTGATGCTTTAACCTCTGCCACCCTCCGGATCCTTCTCAGGCCTAAGCCTCCGTTCTTTTTGCTCTTTTCTTTTAGTTCCTTTCACGCCCGTCCCGGTTTACAGTCACCACGCCGCGATATTTACTGAAATAGACGTGCATGACTCGCCGCAAATAAAAACATCACGCCATCCGGGCGTTTCACCGGATCGACAAATCTGCACAAATTGACCCCGTCACCGAAAATCGACTGTAATTTCATCATACGACCTCGGATCGAATTTCGGCGAGAACGGAAAAGTTCCGTATCAAAATTTTACCTTGGCTAGCCGACAGCCTTTGGCGGTTAGGCGGTTCTACGGTTTTGTCTAGATCCGTTTGCAAGAGGGACTTTTAGGCGATGCAATAAAAAAATTAAAAAGAGGGATGCAACACGAGGACTTCCAAGGATGTCACCCATCCTAGTACTACTCTCGCCTAAGCACGCTTAACTTCGGAGTTCTGATGGGATCTTGTGCTTTAGTGCTGGTATGATCGCATCCGACAACTTCTTCACGACGTGATGCTTTAACCTCTGCCACCCTCCGGCTCCTTCTCACGCCTAAGCCTCCGTTCTTTTTGCTCTTTTCTTTTAGTTCCTTTCACGCCCGTCCCGGTTTACAGTCACCACGCCGCGATATTTACTGAAAAAGACGTGCCTGACTCGCCGCAAATAAAAACATCACGCCATCCGAGCGTTTCACCGGATCGAGAAATCTGCACAAATTGACCGGTCACCGAAAATCGACTGTAATTTCATCATACGACCTCGGATCGAATTTCGGCGAGAACGGAAAAGTTCCGTATCGAAATTTTACCTTGGCTAGCCGACAGCCTTTGGCGGTTAGGCGGTTCTACGGTTTCGTCTAGATCCGTTTGCAAGAGGGACTTTTAGGCGATGCAATAAAAAAATTAAAAAGAGGGATGCAACACGAGGACTTCCAAGGAGGTCACCCATCCTAGTACTACTCTCGCCTAAGCACGCTTAACTTCGGAGTTCTGATGGGATCTTGTGCTTTAGTGCTGGTATGATCGCATCCGACAACTTCTTCACGACGTGATGCTTTAACCTCTGCCACCCTCCGGCTCCTTCTCACGCCTAAGCCTCCGTTCTTTTTGCTCTTTTCTTTTAGTTCCTTTCACGCCCGTCCCGGTTTACAGTCACCACGCCGCGATATTTACTGAAAAAGACGTGCATGACTCGCCGCAAATAAAAACATCACGCCATCCGAGCGTTTCACCGGATCGAGAAATCTGCACAAATTGACCGGTCACCGAAAATCGACTGTAATTTCATCATACGACCTCGGATCGAATTTCGGCGAGAACGGAAAAGTTCCGTATCGAAATTTTACCTTGGCTAGCCGACAGCCTTTGGCGGTTAGGCGGTTCTACGGTTTCGTCTAGATCCGTTTGCAAGAGGGACTTTTAGGCGATGCAATAAAAAAATTAAAAAGAGGGATGCAACACGAGGACTTCCCAGGAGGTCACCCATCCTAGTACTACTCTCACCTAAGCACGCTTAACTTCGGAGCTCTGATGGGATCTGGTGCTTTAGTGCTGGTATGATCGCATCCGACAACTTCTTCACGGCGTGATGCTTTAACCTCTGCCACCCTCCGGATCCTTCTCACGCCTAAGCCTCCGTTCTTTTTGCTCTTTTCTTTTAGTTCCTTTCACGTCCGTCCCGGTTTACAGTCACCACGCCGCGATATTTACTGAAATAGACGTGCATGACTCGCCGCAAATAAAAACATCACGCCATCCGAGCGTTTCACCGGATCGACAAATCTGCACAAATTGACCCCGTCACCGAAAATCGACTGTAATTTCATCATACGACCTCGGATCGAATTTCGGCGAGAACGGAAAAGTTCCGTATCAAAATTTTACCTTGGCTAGCCGACAGCCTTTGGCGGTTAGGCGGTTCTACGGTTTTGTCTAGATCCGTTTGCAAGAGGGACTTTTAGGCGATGCAATAAAAAAATTAAAAAGAGGGATGCAACACGAGGACTTCCAAGGAGGTCACCCATCCTAGTACTACTCTCGCCTAAGCACGCTTAACTTCGGAGTTCTGATGGGATCTTGTGCTGGTATGATCGCATCCGACAACTTCTTCACGACGTGATGCTTTAACCTCTGCCACCCTCCGGCTCCTTCTCACGCCTAAGCCTCCGTTCTTTTTGCTCTTTTCTTTTAGTTCCTTTCACGCCCGTCCCGGTTTACAGTCACCACGCCGCGATATTTACTGAAAAAGACGTGCATGACTCGCCGCAAATAAAAACATCACGCCATCCGAGCGTTTCACCGGATCGAGAAATCTGCACAAATTGACCGGTCACCGAAAATCGACTGTAATTTCATCATACGACCTCGGATCGAATTTCGGCGAGAACGGAAAAGTTCCGTATCGAAATTTTACCTTGGCTAGCCGACAGCCTTTGGCGGTTAGGCGGTTCTACGGTTTCGTCTAGATCCGTTTGCAAGAGGGACTTTTAGGCGATGCAATAAAAAAATTAAAAAGAGGGATGCAACACGAGGACTTCCAAGGAGGTCACCCATCCTAGTACTACTCTCGCCTAAGCACGCTTAACTTCGGAGTTCTGATGGGATCTTGTGCTTTAGTGCTGGTATGATCGCATCCGACAACTTCTTCACGACGTGATGCTTTAACCTCTGCCACCCTCCGGCTCCTTCTCACGCCTAAGCCTCCGTTCTTTTTGCTCTTTTCTTTTAGTTCCTTTCACGCCCGTCCCGGTTTACAGTCACCACGCCGCGATATTTACTGAAAAAGACGTGCCTGACTCGCCGCAAATAAAAACATCACGCCATCCGAGCGTTTCACCGGATCGAGAAATCTGCACAAATTGACCGGTCACCGAAAATCGACTGTAATTTCATCATACGACCTCGGATCGAATTTCGGCGAGAACGGAAAAGTTCCGTATCGAAATTTTACCTTGGCTAGCCGACAGCCTTTGGCGGTTAGGCGGTTCTACGGTTTCGTCTAGATCCGTTTGCAAGAGGGACTTTTAGGCGATGCAATAAAAAAATTAAAAAGAGGGATGCAACACGAGGACTTCCAAGGAGGTCACCCATCCTAGTACTACTCTCGCCTAAGCACGCTTAACTTCGGAGTTCTGATGGGATCTTGTGCTTTAGTGCTGGTATGATCGCATCCGACAACTTCTTCACGACGTGATGCTTTAACCTCTGCCACCCTCCGGCTCCTTCTCACGCCTAAGCCTCCGTTCTTTTTGCTCTTTTCTTTTAGTTCCTTTCACGCCCGTCCCGGTTTACAGTCACCACGCCGCGATATTTACTGAAAAAGACGTGCATGACTCGCCGCAAATAAAAACATCACGCCATCCGAGCGTTTCACCGGATCGAGAAATCTGCACAAATTGACCGGTCACCGAAAATCGACTGTAATTTCATCATACGACCTCGGATCGAATTTCGGCGAGAACGGAAAAGTTCCGTATCGAAATTTTACCTTGGCTAGCCGACAGCCTTTGGCGGTTAGGCGGTTCTACGGTTTCGTCTAGATCCGTTTGCAAGAGGGACTTTTAGGCGATGCAATAAAAAAATTAAAAAGAGGGATGCAACACGAGGACTTCCAAGGAGGTCACCCATCCTAGTACTACTCTCGCCTAAGCACGCTTAACTTCGGAGTTCTGATGGGATCTTGTGCTTTAGTGCTGGTATGATCGCATCCGACAACTTCTTCACGACGTGATGCTTTAACCTCTGCCACCCTCCGGCTCCTTCTCACGCCTAAGCCTCCGTTCTTTTTGCTCTTTTCTTTTAGTTCCTTTCACGCCCGTCCCGGTTTACAGTCACCACGCCGCGATATTTACTGAAAAAGACGTGCCTGACTCGCCGCAAATAAAAACATCACGCCATCCGAGCGTTTCACCGGATCGAGAAATCTGCACAAATTGACCGGTCACCGAAAATCGACTGTAATTTCATCATACGACCTCGGATCGAATTTCGGCGAGAACGGAAAAGTTCCGTATCGAAATTTTACCTTGGCTAGCCGACAGCCTTTGGCGGTTAGGCGGTTCTACGGTTTCGTCTAGATCCGTTTGCAAGAGGGACTTTTAGGCGATGCAATAAAAAAATTAAAAAGAGGGATGCAACACGAGGACTTCCAAGGAGGTCACCCATCCTAGTACTACTCTCGCCTAAGCACGCTTAACTTCGGAGTTCTGATGGGATCTTGTGCTTTAGTGCTGGTATGATCGCATCCGACAACTTCTTCACGACGTGATGCTTTAACCTCTGCCACCCTCCGGCTCCTTCTCACGCCTAAGCCTCCGTTCTTTTTGCTCTTTTCTTTTAGTTCCTTTCACGCTCGTCCCGGTTTACAGTCACCACGCCGCGATATTTACTGAAAAAGACGTGCATGACTCGCCGCAAATAAAAACATCACGCCATCCGAGCGTTTCACCGGATCGAGAAATCTGCACAAATTGACCGGTCACCGAAAATCGACTGTAATTTCATCATACGACCTCGGATCGAATTTCGGCGAGAACGGAAAAGTTCCGTATCGAAATTTTACCTTGGCTAGGCGACAGCCTTTGGCGGTTAGGCGGTTCTACGGTTTCGTCTAGATCCGTTTGCAAGAGGGACTTTTAGGCGATGCAATAAAAAAATTAAAAAGAGGGATGCAACACGAGGACTTCCAAGGAGGTCACCCATCCTAGTACTACTCTCGCCTAAGCACGCTTAACTTCGGCGTTCTGATGGGATCTGGTGCTTTAGTGCTGGTATGATCGCATCCGACAACTTCTTCACGGCGTGATGCTTTAACCTCTGCCACCCTCCGGATCCTTCTCACGCCTAAGCCTCCGTTCTTTTTGCTCTTTTCTTTTAGTTCCTTTCACGCCCGTCCCGGTTTACAGTCACCACGCCGCGATATTTACTGAAATAGACGTGCATGACTCGCCGCAAATAAAAACATCACGCCATCCGAGCGTTTCACCGGATCGACAAATCTGCACAAATTGACCCCGTCACCGAAAATCGACTGTAATTTCATCATACGACCTCGGATCGAATTTCGGCGAGAACGGAAAAGTTCCGTATCAAAATTTTACCTTGGCTAGCCGACAGCCTTTGGCGGTTAGGCGGTTCTACGGTTTCGTCTAGATCCGTTTGCAAGAGGGACTTTTAGGCGATGCAATAAAAAAATTAAAAAGAGTGATGCAACACGAGGACTTCCCAGGAGGTCACCCATCCTAGTACTACTCTCACCTAAGCACGCTTAACTTCGGAGCTCTGATGGGATCTGGTGCTTTAGTGCTGGTATGATCGCATCCGACAACTTCTTCACGGCGTGATGCTTTAACCTCTGCCACCCTCCGGATCCTTCTCACGCCTAAGCCTCCGTTCTTTTTGCTCTTTTCTTTTAGTTCCTTTCACGCCCGTCCCGGTTTACAGTCACCACGCCGCGATATTTACTGAAATAGACGTGCATGACTCGCCGCAAATAAAAACATCACGCCATCCGAGCGTTTCACCGGATCGACAAATCTGCACAAATTGACCCCGTCACCGAAAATCGACTGTAATTTCATCATACGACCTCGGATCGAATTTCGGCGAGAACGGAAAAGTTCCGTATCAAAATTTTACCTTGGCTAGCCGACAGCCTTTGGCGGTTAGGCGGTTCTACGGTTTTGTCTAGATCCGTTTGCAAGAGGGACTTTTAGGCGATGCAATAAAAAAAATAAAAAGAGGGATGCAACACGAGGACTTCCAAGGAGGTCACCCATCCTAGTACTACTCTCGCCTAAGCACGCTTAACTTCGGAGTTCTGATGGGATCTTGTGCTTTAGTGCTGGTATGATCGCATCCGACAACTTCTTCACGACGTGATGCTTTAACCTCTGCCACCCTCCGGCTCCTTCTCACGCCTAAGCCTTCGTTCTTTTTGCTCTTTTCTTTTAGTTCCTTTCACGCCCGTCCCGGTTTACAGTCACCACGCCGCGATATTTACTGAAAAAGACGTGCATGAATCGCCGCAAATAAAAACATCACGCCATCCGAGCGTTTCACCGGATCGAGAAATCTGCACAAATTGACCGGTCACCGAAAATCGACTGTAATTTCATCATACGACCTCGGATCGAATTTCGGCGAGAACGGAAAAGTTCCGTATCGAAATTTTACCTTGGCTAGCCGACAGCCTTTGGCGGTTAGGCGGTTCTACGGTTTCGTCTAGATCCGTTTGCAAGAGGGACTTTTAGGCGATGCAATAAAAAAATTAAAAAGAGTGATGCAACACGAGGACTTCCCAGGAGGTCACCCATCCTAGTACTACTCTCACCTAAGCACGCTTAACTTCGGAGCTCTGATGGGATCTGGTGCTTTAGTGCTGGTATGATCGCATCCGACAACTTCTTCACGGCGTGATGCTTTAACCTCTGCCACCCTCCGGATCCTTCTCACGCCTAAGCCTCCGTTCTTTTTGCTCTTTTCTTTTAGTTCCTTTCACGCCCGTCCCGGTTTACAGTCACCACGCCGCGATATTTACTGAAATAGACGTGCATGACTCGCCGCAAATAAAAACATCACGCCATCCGAGCGTTTCACCGGATCGACAAATCTGCACAAATTGACCCCGTCACCGAAAATCGACTGTAATTTCATCATACGACCTCGGATCGAATTTCGGCGAGAACGGAAAAGTTCCGTATCAAAATTTTACCTTGGCTAGCCGACAGCCTTTGGCGGTTAGGCGGTTCTACGGTTTTGTCTAGATCCGTTTGCAAGAGGGACTTTTAGGCGATGCAATAAAAAAAATAAAAAGAGGGATGCAACACGAGGACTTCCAAGGAGGTCACCCATCCTAGTACTACTCTCGCCTAAGCACGCTTAACTTCGGAGTTCTGATGGGATCTTGTGCTTTAGTGCTGGTATGATCGCATCCGACAACTTCTTCACGACGTGATGCTTTAACCTCTGCCACCCTCCGGCTCCTTCTCACGCCTAAGCCTTCGTTCTTTTTGCTCTTTTCTTTTAGTTCCTTTCACGCCCGTCCCGGTTTACAGTCACCACGCCGCGATATTTACTGAAAAAGACGTGCATGAATCGCCGCAAATAAAAACATCACGCCATCCGAGCGTTTCACCGGATCGAGAAATCTGCACAAATTGACCGGTCACCGAAAATCGACTGTAATTTCATCATACGACCTCGGATCGAATTTCGGCGAGAACGGAAAAGTTCCGTATCGAAATTTTACCTTGGCTAGCCGACAGCCTTTGGCGGTTAGGCGGTTCTACGGTTTCGTCTAGATCCGTTTGCAAGAGGGACTTTTAGGCGATGCAATAAAAAAATTAAAAAGAGGGATGCAACACGAGGACTTCCCAGGAGGTCACCCATCCTAGTACTACTCTCACCTAAGCACGCTTAACTTCGGAGCTCTGATGGGATCTGGTGCTTTAGTGCTGGTATGATCGCATCCGACAACTTCTTCACGGCGTGATGCTTTAACCTCTGCCACCCTCCGGCTCCTTCTCACGCCTAAGCCTCCGTTCTTTTTGCTCTTTTCTTTTAGTTCCTTTCACGCCCGTCCCGGTTTACAGTCACCACGCCGCGATATTTACTGAAAAAGACGTGCATGACTCGCCGCAAATAAAAACATCACGCCATCCGAGCGTTTCACCGGATCGACAAATCTGCACAAATTGACCCCGTCACCGAAAATCGACTGTAATTTCATCATACGACCTCGGATCGAATTTCGGCGAGAACGGAAAAGTTCTGTATCAAAATTTTACCTTGGCTAGCCGACAGCCTTTGGCGGTTAGGCGGTTCTACGGTTTTGTCTAGATCCGTTTGCAAGAGGGACTTTTAGGCGATGCAATAAAAAAATTAAAAAGAGGGATGCAACACGAGGACTTCCAAGGAGGTCACCCATCCTAGTACTACTCTCGCCTAAGAACGCTTAACTTCGGAGTTCTGATGGGATCTTGTGCTGGTATGATCGCATCCGACAACTTCTTCACGACGTGATGCTTTAACCTCTGCCACCCTCCGGATCCTTCTCACGCCTAAGCCTCCGTTCTTTTTGCTCTTTTCTTTTAGTTCCTTTCACGCCCGTCCCGGTTTACAGTCACCACGCCGCGATATTTACTGAAATAGACGTGCATGACTCGCCGCAAATAAAAACATCACGCCATCCGAGCGTTTCACCGGATCGACAAATCTGCACAAATTGACCCCGTCACCGAAAATCGACTGTAATTTCATCATACGACCTCGGATCGAATTTCGGCGAGAACGGAAAAGTTCCGTATCAAAATTTTACCTTGGCTAGCCGACAGCCTTTGGCGGTTAGGCGGTTCTACGGTTTTGTCTAGATCCGTTTGCAAGAGGGACTTTTAGGCGATGCAATAAAAAAATAAAAAGAGGGATGCAACACGAGGACTTCCAAGGAGGTCACCCATCCTAGTACTACTCTCGCCTAAGCAAGCTTAACTTCGGAGTTCTGATGGGATCTTGTGCTTTAGTGCTGGTATGATCGCATCCGACAACTTCTTCACGACGTGATGCTTTAACCTCTGCCACCCTCCGGCTCCTTCTCACGCCTAAGCCTCCGTTCTTTTTGCTCTTTTCTTTTAGTTCCTTTCACGCCCGTCCCGGTTTACAGTCACCACGCCGCGATATTTACTGAAAAAGACGTGCATGACTCGCCGCAAATAAAAACATCACGCCATCCGAGCGTTTCACCGGATCGAGAAATCTGCACAAATTGACCGGTCACCGAAAATCGACTGTAATTTCATCATACGACCTCGGATCGAATTTCGGCGAGAACGGAAAAGTTCCGTATCGAAATTTTACCTTGGCTAGCCGACAGCCTTTGGCGGTTAGGCGGTTCTACGGTTTCGTCTAGATCCGTTTGCAAGAGGGACTTTTAGGCGATGCAATAAAAAAATTAAAAAGAGGGATGCAGCACGAGGACTTCCCAGGAGGTCACCCATCCTAGTACTACTCTCACCTAAGCACGCTTAACTTCGGAGCTCTGATGGGATCTGGTGCTTTAGTGCTGGTATGATCGCATCCGACAACTTCTTCACGGCGTGATGCTTTAACCTCTGCCACCCTCCGGATCCTTCTCACGCCTAAGCCTCCGTTCTTTTTGCTCTTTTCTTTTAGTTCCTTTCACGTCCGTCCCGGTTTACAGTCACCACGCCGCGATATTTACTGAAAAAGACGTGCATGACTCGCCGCAAATAAAAACATCACGCCATCCGAGCGTTTCACCGGATCGACAAATCTGCACAAATTGACCCCGTCACCGAAAATCGACTGTAATTTCATCATACGACCTCGGATCGAATTTCGGCGAGAACGGAAAAGTTCCGTATCAAAATTTTACCTTGGCTAGCCGACAGCCTTTGGCGGTTAGGCGGTTCTACGGTTTTGTCTAGATCCGTTTGCAAGAGGGACTTTTAGGCGATGCAATAAAAAAATTAAAAAGAGGGATGCAACACGAGGACTTCCAAGGAGGTCACCCATCCTAGTACTACTCTCGCCTAAGAACGCTTAACTTCGGAGTTCTGATGGGATCTTGTGCTGGTATGATCGCATCCGACAACTTCTTCACGACGTGATGCTTTAACCTCTGCCACCCTCCGGATCCTTCTCACGCCTAAGCCTCCGTTCTTTTTGCTCTTTTCTTTTAGTTCCTTTCACGCCCGTCCCGGTTTACAGTCACCACGCCGCGATATTTACTGAAATAGACGTGCATGACTCGCCGCAAATAAAAACATCACGCCATCCGAGCGTTTCACCGGATCGACAAATCTGCACAAATTGACCCCGTCACCGAAAATCGACTGTAATTTCATCATACGACCTCGGATCGAATTTCGGCGAGAACGGAAAAGTTCCGTATCAAAATTTTACCTTGGCTAGCCGACAGCCTTTGGCGGTTAGGCGGTTCTACGGTTTTGTCTAGATCCGTTTGCAAGAGGGACTTTTAGGCGATGCAATAAAAAAATAAAAAGAGGGATGCAACACGAGGACTTCCAAGGAGGTCACCCATCCTAGTACTACTCTCGCCTAAGAAAGCTTAACTTCGGAGTTCTGATGGGATCTTGTGCTTTAGTGCTGGTATGATCGCATCCGACAACTTCTTCACGACGTGATGCTTTAACCTCTGCCACCCTCCGGCTCCTTCTCACGCCTAAGCCTCCGTTCTTTTTGCTCTTTTCTTTTAGTTCCTTTCACGCCCGTCCCGGTTTACAGTCACCACGCCGCGATATTTACTGAAAAAGACGTGCATGACTCGCCGCAAATAAAAACATCACGCCATCCGAGCGTTTCACCGGATCGAGAAATCTGCACAAATTGACCGGTCACCGAAAATCGACTGTAATTTCATCATACGACCTCGGATCGAATTTCGGCGAGAACGGAAAAGTTCCGTATCGAAATTTTACCTTGGCTAGCCGACAGCCTTTGGCGGTTAGGCGGTTCTACGGTTTCGTCTAGATCCGTTTGCAAGAGGGACTTTTAGGCGATGCAATAAAAAAATTAAAAAGAGGGATGCAGCACGAGGACTTCCCAGGAGGTCACCCATCCTAGTACTACTCTCACCTAAGCACGCTTAACTTCGGAGCTCTGATGGGATCTGGTGCTTTAGTGCTGGTATGATCGCATCCGACAACTTCTTCACGGCGTGATGCTTTAACCTCTGCCACCCTCCGGATCCTTCTCACGCCTAAGCCTCCGTTCTTTTTGCTCTTTTCTTTTAGTTCCTTTCACGTCCGTCCCGGTTTACAGTCACCACGCCGCGATATTTACTGAAATAGACGTGCATGACTCGCCGCAAATAAAAACATCACGCCATCCGAGCGTTTCACCGGATCGAGAAATCTGCACAAATTGACCGGTCACCGAAAATCGACTGTAATTTCATCATACGACCTCGGATCGAATTTCGGCGAGAACGGAAAAGTTCCGTATCGAAATTTTACCTTGGCTAGCCGACAGCCTTTGGCGGTTAGGCGGTTCTACGGTTTCGTCTAGATCCGTTTGCAAGAGGGACTTTTAGGCGATGCAATAAAAAAATTAAAAAGAGGGATGCAACACGAGGACTTCCCAGGAGGTCACCCATCCTAGTACTACTCTCACCTAAGCACGCTTAACTTCGGAGCTCTGATGGGATCTGGTGCTTTAGTGCTGGTATGATCGCATCCGACAACTTCTTCACGGCGTGATGCTTTAACCTCTGCCACCCTCCGGCTCCTTCTCACGCCTAAGCCTCCGTTCTTTTTGCTCTTTTCTTTTAGTTCCTTTCACGCCCGTCCCGGTTTACAGTCACCACGCCGCGATATTTACTGAAATAGACGTGCATGACTCGCCGCAAATAAAAACATCACGCCATCCGAGCGTTTCACCGGATCGACAAATCTGCACAAATTGACCCCGTCACCGAAAATCGACTGTAATTTCATCATACGACCTCGGATCGAATTTCGGCGAGAACGGAAAAGTTCCGTATCAAAATTTTACCTTGGCTAGCCGACAGCCTTTGGCGGTTAGGCGGTTCTACGGTTTTGTCTAGATCCGTTTGCAAGAGGGACTTTTAGGCGATGCAATAAAAAAATTAAAAAGAGGGATGCAACACGAGGACTTCCAAGGAGGTCACCCATCCTAGTACTACTCTCGCCTAAGAACGCTTAACTTCGGAGTTCTGATGGGATCTTGTGCTGGTATGATCGCATCCGACAACTTCTTCACGACGTGATGCTTTAACCTCTGCCACCCTCCGGATCCTTCTCACGCCTAAGCCTCCGTTCTTTTTGCTCTTTTCTTTTAGTTCCTTTCACGCCCGTCCCGGTTTACAGTCACCACGCCGCGATATTTACTGAAATAGACGTGCATGACTCGCCGCAAATAAAAACATCACGCCATCCGAGCGTTTCACCGGATCGACAAATCTGCACAAATTGACCCCGTCACCGAAAATCGACTGTAATTTCATCATACGACCTCGGATCGAATTTCGGCGAGAACGGAAAAGTTCCGTATCAAAATTTTACCTTGGCTAGCCGACATCCTTTGGCGGTTAGGCGGTTCTACGGTTTTGTCTAGATCCGTTTGCAAGAGGGACTTTTAGGCGATGCAATAAAAAAAATAAAAAGAGGGATGCAACACGAGGACTTCCAAGGAGGTCACCCATCCTAGTACTACTCTCGCCTAAGCACGCTTAACTTCGGAGCTCTGATGGGATCTTGTGCTTTAGTGCTGGTATGATCGCATCCGACAACTTCTTCACGACGTGAGGCTTTAACCTCTGCCACCCTCCGGCTCCTTCTCACGCCTAAGCCTTCGTTCTTTTTGCTCTTTTCTTTTAGTTCCTTTCACGCCCGTCCCGGTTTACAGTCACCACGCCGCGATATTTACTGAAAAAGACGTGCATGAATCGCCGCAAATAAAAACATCACGCCATCCGAGCGTTTCACCGGATCGAGAAATCTGCACAAATTGACCGGTCACCGAAAATCGACTGTAATTTCATCATACGACCTCGGATCGAATTTCGGCGAGAACGGAAAAGTTCCGTATCGAAATTTTACCTTGGCTAGCCGACAGCCTTTGGCGGTTAGGCGGTTCTACGGTTTCGTCTAGATCCGTTTGCAAGAGGGACTTTTAGGCGATGCAATAAAAAAATTAAAAAGAGGGATGCAACACGAGGACTTCCCAGGAGGTCACCCATCCTAGTACTACTCTCACCTAAGCACGCTTAACTTCGGAGCTCTGATGCGATCTGGTGCTTTAGTGCTGGTATGATCGCATCCGACAACTTCTTCACGGCGTGATGCTTTAACCTCTGCCACCCTCCGGCTCCTTCTCACGCCTAAGCCTCCGTTCTTTTTGCTCTTTTCTTTTAGTTCCTTTCACGCCCGTCCCGGTTTACAGTCACCACGCCGCGATATTTACTGAAAAAGACGTGCATGACTCGCCGCAAATAAAAACATCACGCCATCCGAGCGTTTCACCGGATCGACAAATCTGCACAAATTGACCCCGTCACCGAAAATCGACTGTAATTTCATCATACGACCTCGGATCGAATTTCGGCGAGAACGGAAAAGTTCCGTATCAAAATTTTACCTTGGCTAGCCGACAGCCTTTGGCGGTTAGGCGGTTCTACGGTTTTGTCTAGATCCGTTTGCAAGAGGGACTTTTAGGCGATGCAATAAAAAAATTAAAAAGAGGGATGCAACACGAGGACTTCCAAGGAGGTCACCCATCCTAGTACTACTCTCGCCTAAGAACGCTTAACTTCGGAGTTCTGATGGGATCTTGTGCTGGTATGATCGCATCCGACAACTTCTTCACGACGTGATGCTTTAACCTCTGCCACCCTCCGGATCCTTCTCACGCCTAAGCCTCCGTTCTTTTTGCTCTTTTCTTTTAGTTCCTTTCACGCCCGTCCCGGTTTACAGTCACCACGCCGCGATATTTACTGAAATAGACGTGCATGACTCGCCGCAAATAAAAACATCACGCCATCCGAGCGTTTCACCGGATCGACAAATCTGCACAAATTGACCCCGTCACCGAAAATCGACTGTAATTTCATCATACGACCTCGGATCGAATTTCGGCGAGAACGGAAAAGTTCCGTATCAAAATTTTACCTTGGCTAGCCCACAGCCTTTGGCGGTTAGGCGGTTCTACGGTTTTGTCTAGATCCGTTTGCAAGAGGGACTTTTAGGCGATGCAATAAAAAAAATAAAAAGAGGGATGCAACACGAGGACTTCCAAGGAGGTCACCCATCCTAGTACTACTCTCGCCTAAGCACGCTTAACTTCGGAGTTCTGATGGGATCTTGTGCTTTAGTGCTGGTATGATCGCATCCGCCAACTTCTCCACGACGTGATGCTTTAACCTCTGCCACCCTCCGGCTCCTTCTCACGCCTAAGCCTTCGTTCTTTTTGCTCTTTTCTTTTAGTTCCTTTCACGCCCGTCCCGGTTTACAGTCACCACGCCGCGATATTTACTGAAAAAGACGTGCATGAATCGCCGCAAATAAAAACATCACGCCATCCGAGCGTTTCACCGGATCGAGAAATCTGCACAAATTGACCGGTCACCGAAAATCGACTGTAATTTCATCATACGACCTCGGATCGAATTTCGGCGAGAACGGAAAAGTTCCGTATCGAAATTTTACCTTGGCTAGCCGACAGCCTTTGGCGGTTAGGCGGTTCTACGGTTTCGTCTAGATCCGTTTGCAAGAGGGACTTTTAGGCGATGCAATAAAAAAATTAAAAAGAGGGATGCAACACAAGGACTTCCCAGGAGGTCACCCATCCTAGTACTACTCTCACCTAAGCACGCTTAACTTCGGAGCTCTGATGGGATCTGGTGCTTTAGTGCTGGTATGATCGCATCCGACAACTTCTTCACGGCGTGATGCTTTAACCTCTGCCACCCTCCGGCTCCTTCTCACGCCTAAGCCTTCGTTCTTTTTGCTCTTTTCTTTTAGTTCCTTTCACGCCCGTCCCGGTTTACAGTCACCACGCCGCGATATTTACTGAAAAAGACGTGCATGACTCGCCGCAAATAAAAACATCACGCCATCCGAGCGTTTCACCGGATCGAGAAATCTGCACAAATTGACCGGTCACCGAAAATCGACTGTAATTTCATCATACGACCTCGGATCGAATTTCGGCGAGAACGGAAAGTTCCGTATCGAAATTTTACCTTGGCTAGCCGACAGCCTTTGGCGGTTAGGCGGTTCTACGGTTTCGTCTAGATCCGTTTGCAAGAGGGACTTTTAGGCGATGCAATAAAAAAATTAAAAAGAGGGATGCAACACGAGGACTTCCCAGGAGGTCACCCATCCTAGTACTACTCTCACCTAAGCACGCTTAACTTCGGAGCTCTGATGGGATTTGGTGCTTTAGTGCTGGTATGATCGCATCCGACAACTTCTTCACGGCGTGATGCTTTAACCTCTGCCACCCTCCGGCTCCTTCTCACGCCTAAGCCTTCGTTCTTTTTGCTCTTTTCTTTTAGTTCCTTTCACGCCCGTCCCGGTTTACAGTCACCACGCCGCGATATTTACTGAAAAAGACGTGCATGACTCGCCGCAAATAAAAACATCACGCCATCCGAGCGTTTCACCGGATCGAGAAATCTGCACAAATTGACCGGTCACCGAAAATCGACTGTAATTTCATCATACGACCTCGGATCGAATTTCGGCGAGAACGGAAAAGTTCCGTATCGAAATTTTACCTTGGCTAGCCGACAGCCTTTGGCGGTTAGGCGGTTCTACGGTTTCGTCTAGATCCGTTTGCAAGAGGGACTTTTAGGCGATGCAATAAAAAAATTAAAAAGAGGGATGCAACACAAGGACTTCCCAGGAGGTCACCCATCCTAGTACTACTCTCACCTAAGCACGCTTAACTTCGGAGCTCTGATGGGATCTGGTGCTTTAGTGCTGGTATGATCGCATCCGACAACTTCTTCACGGCGTGATGCCTTAACCTCTGCCACCCTCCGGATCCTTCTCACGCCATAGCCTCCGTTCTTTTTGCTCTTTTCTTTTAGTTCCTTTCACGCCCGTCCCGGTTTACAGTCACCACGCCGCGATATTTACTGAAATAGACGTGCATGACTCGCCGCAAATAAAAACATCACGCCATCCGAGCGTTTCACCGGATCGAGAAATCTGCACAAATTGACCCCGTCACCGAAAATCGACTGTAATTTCATCATACGACCTCGGATCGAATTTCGGCGAGAACGGAAAAGTTCCGTATCAAAATTTTACCTTGGCTAGCCGACAGCCTTTGGCGGTTCTACGGTTTTGTCTAGATCCGTTTGCAAGAGGGACTTTTAGGCGATGCAATAAAAAAATTAAAAAGAGGGATGCAACACGAGGACTTCCAAGGAGGTCACCCATCCTAGTACTACTCTCGCCTAAGCACGCTTAACTTCGGAGTTCTGATGGGATCTTGTGCTTTAGTGCTGGTATGATCGCATCCGACAACTTCTTCACGACGTGATGCTTTAACCTCTGCCACCCTCCGGCTCCTTCTCACGCCTAAGCCTTCGTTCTTTTTGCTCTTTTCTTTTAGTTCCTTTCACGCCCGTCCCGGTTTACAGTCACCACGCCGCGATATTTACTGAAAAATACGTGCATGAATCGCCGCAAATAAAAACATCACGCCATCCGAGCGTTTCACCGGATCGAGAAATCTGCACAAATTGACCGGTCACCGAAAATCGACTGTAATTTCATCATACGACCTCGGATCGAATTTCGGCGAGAACGGAAAAGTTCCGTATCGAAATTTTACCTTGGCTAGCCGACAGCCTTTGGCGGTTAGGCGGTTCTACGGTTTCGTCTAGATCCGTTTGGAAGAGGGACTTTTAGGCGATGCAATAAAAAAATTAAAAAGAGGGATGCAACACGAGGACTTCCCAGGAGGTCACCCATCCTAGTACTACTCTCACCTAAGCACGCTTAACTTCGGAGCTCTGATGGGATCTGGTGCTTTTGTGCTGGTATGATCGCATCCGACAACTTCTTCACGGCGTGATGCTTTAACCTCTGCCACCCTCCGGCTCCTTCTCACGCCTAAGCCTTCGTTCTTTTTGCTCTTTTCTTTTAGTTCCTTTCACGCCCATCCCGGTTTACAGTCACCACGCCGCGATATTTACTGAAAAAGACGTGCATGACTCGCCGCAAATAAAAACATCACGCCATCCGAGCGTTTCACCGGATCGAGAAATCTGCACAAATTGACCGGTCACCGAAAATCGACTGTAATTTCATCATACGACCTCGGATCGAATTTCGGCGAGAACGGAAAAGTTCCGTATCGAAATTTTACCTTGGCTAGCCGACAGCCTTTGGCGGTTAGGCGGTTCTACGGTTTCGTCTAGATCCGTTTGGAAGAGGGACTTTTAGGCGATGCAATAAAAAAATTAAAAAGAGGGATGCAACACGAGGACTTCCCAGGAGGTCACCCATCCTAGTACTACTCTCACCTAAGCACGCTTAACTTCGGAGCTCTGATGGGATCTGGTGCTTTAGTGCTGGTATGATCGCATCCGACAACTTCTTCACGGCGTGATGCTTTAACCTCTGCCACCCTCCGGCTCCTTCTCACGCCTAAGCCTCCGTTCTTTTTGCTCTTTTCTTTTAGTTCCTTTCACGCCCGTCCCGGTTTACAGTCACCACGCCGCGATATTTACTGAAAAAGACGTGCATGACTCGCCGCAAATAAAAACATCACGCCATCCGAGCGTTTCACCGGATCGACAAATCTGCACAAATTGACCCCGTCACCGAAAATCGACTGTAATTTCATCATACGACCTCGGATCGAATTTCGGCGAGAACGGAAAAGTTCCGTATCAAAATTTTACCTTGGCTAGCCGACAGCCTTTGGCGGTTAGGCGGTTCTACGGTTTTGTCTAGATCCGTTTGCAAGAGGGACTTTTAGGCGATGCAATAAAAAAATTAAAAAGAGGGATGCAACACGAGGACTTCCAAGGAGGTCACCCATCCTAGTACTACTCTCGCCTAAGAACGCTTAACTTCGGAGTTCTGATGGGATCTTGTGCTGGTATGATCGCATCCGACAACTTCTTCACGACGTGATGCTTTAACCTCTGCCACCCTCCGGATCCTTCTCACGCCTAAGCCTCCGTTCTTTTTGCTCTTTTCTTTTAGTTCCTTTCACGCCCGTCCCGGTTTACAGTCACCACGCCGCGATATTTACTGAAATAGACGTGCATGACTCGCCGCAAATAAAAACATCACGCCATCCGAGCGTTTCACCGGATCGACAAATCTGCACAAATTGACCCCGTCACCGAAAATCGACTGTAATTTCATCATACGACCTCGGATCGAATTTCGGCGAGAACGGAAAAGTTCCGTATCAAAATTTTACCTTGGCTAGCCCACAGCCTTTGGCGGTTAGGCGGTTCTACGGTTTTGTCTAGATCCGTTTGCAAGAGGGACTTTTAGGCGATGCAATAAAAAAAATAAAAAGAGGGATGCAACACGAGGACTTCCAAGGAGGTCACCCATCCTAGTACTACTCTCGCCTAAGCACGCTTAACTTCGGAGTTCTGATGGGATCTTGTGCTTTAGTGCTGGTATGATCGCATCCGCCAACTTCTTCACGACGTGATGCTTTAACCTCTGCCACCCTCCGGCTCCTTCTCACGCCTAAGCCTTCGTTCTTTTTGCTCTTTTCTTTTAGTTCCTTTCACGCCCGTCCCGGTTTACAGTCACCACGCCGCGATATTTACTGAAAAAGACGTGCATGAATCGCCGCAAATAAAAACATCACGCCATCCGAGCGTTTCACCGGATCGAGAAATCTGCACAAATTGACCGGTCACCGAAAATCGACTGTAATTTCATCATACGACCTCGGATCGAATTTCGGCGAGAACGGAAAAGTTCCGTATCGAAATTTTACCTTGGCTAGCCCACAGCCTTTGGCGGTTAGGCGGTTCTACGGTTTCGTCTAGATCCGTTTGCAAGAGGGACTTTTAGGCGATGCAATAAAAAAATTAAAAAGAGGGATGCAACACAAGGACTTCCCAGGAGGTCACCCATCCTAGTACTACTCTCACCTAAGCACGCTTAACTTCGGAGCTCTGATGGGATCTGGTGCTTTAGTGCTGGTATGATCGCATCCGACAACTTCTTCACGGCGTGATGCTTTAACCTCTGCCACCCTCCGGCTCCTTCTCACGCCTAAGCCTTCGTTCTTTTTGCTCTTTTCTTTTAGTTCCTTTCACGCCCGTCCCGGTTTACAGTCACCACGCCGCGATATTTACTGAAAAAGACGTGCATGACTCGCCGCAAATAAAAACATCACGCCATCCGAGCGTTTCACCGGATCGAGAAATCTGCACAAATTGACCGGTCACCGAAAATCGACTGTAATTTCATCATACGACCTCGGATCGAATTTCGGCGAGAACGGAAAAGTTCCGTATCGAAATTTTACCTTGGCTAGCCGACAGCCTTTGGCGGTTAGGCGGTTCTACGGTTTCGTCTAGATCCGTTTGGAAGAGGGACTTTTAGGCAATGCAATAAAAAAATTAAAAAGAGGGATGCAACACGAGGACTTCCCAGGAGGTCACCCATCCTAGTACTACTCTCACCTAAGCACGCTTAACTTCGGAGCTCTGATGGGATCTGGTGCTTTAGTGCTGGTATGATCGCATCCGACAACTTCTTCACGGCGTGATGCCTTAACCTCTGCCACCCTCCGGATCCTTCTCACGCCATAGCCTCCGTTCTTTTTGCTCTTTTCTTTTAGTTCCTTTCACGCCCGTCCCGGTTTACAGTCACCACGCCGCGATATTTACTGAAATAGACGTGCATGACTCGCCGCAAATAAAAACATCACGCCATCCGAGCGTTTCACCGGATCGAGAAATCTGCACAAATTGACCCCGTCACCGAAAATCGACTGTAATTTCATCATACGACCTCGGATCGAATTTCGGCGAGAACGGAAAAGTTCCGTATCAAAATTTTACCTTGGCTAGCCGACAACCTTTGGCGGTTAGGCGGTTCTACGGTTTTGTCTAGATCCGTTTGCAAGAGGGACTTTTAGGCGATGCAATAAAAAAATTAAAAAGAGGGATGCAACACGAGGACTTCCAAGGAGGTCACCCATCCTAGTACTACTCTCGCCTAAGCACGCTTAACTTCGGAGTTCTGATGGGATCTTGTGCTTTAGTGCTGGTATGATCGCATCCGACAACTTCTTCACGACGTGATGCTTTAACCTCTGCCACCCTCCGGCTCCTTCTCACGCCTAAGCCTTCGTTCTTTTTGCTCTTTTCTTTTAGTTCCTTTCACGCCCGTCCCGGTTTACAGTCACCACGCCGCGATATTTACTGAAAAATACGTGCATGAATCGCCGCAAATAAAAACATCACGCCATCCGAGCGTTTCACCGGATCGAGAAATCTGCACAAATTGACCGGTCACCGAAAATCGACTGTAATTTCATCATACGACCTCGGATCGAATTTCGGCGAGAACGGAAAAGTTCCGTATCGAAATTTTACCTTGGCTAGCCGACAGCCTTTGGCGGTTAGGCGGTTCTACGGTTTCGTCTAGATCCGTTTGGAAGAGGGACTTTTAGGCGATGCAATAAAAAAATTAAAAAGAGGGATGCAACACGAGGACTTCCCAGGAGGTCACCCATCCTAGTACTACTCTCACCTAAGCACGCTTAACTTCGGAGCTCTGATGGGATCTGGTGCTTTTGTGCTGGTATGATCGCATCCGACAACTTCTTCACGGCGTGATGCTTTAACCTCTGCCACCCTCCGGCTCCTTCTCACGCCTAAGCCTCCGTTCTTTTTGCTCTTTTCTTTTAGTTCCTTTCACGCCCGTCCCGGTTTACAGTCACCACGCCGCGATATTTACTGAAAAAGACGTGCATGACTCGCCGCAAATAAAAACATCACGCCATCCGAGCGTTTCACCGGATCGACAAATCTGCACAAATTGACCCCGTCACCGAAAATCGACTGTAATTTCATCATACGACCTCGGATCGAATTTCGGCGAGAACGGAAAAGTTCCGTATCAAAATTTTACCTTGGCTAGCCGACAGCCTTTGGCGGTTAGGCGGTTCTACGGTTTTGTCTAGATCCGTTTGCAAGAGGGACTTTTAGGCGATGCAATAAAAAAATTAAAAAGAGGGATGCAACACGAGGACTTCCAAGGAGGTCACCCATCCTAGTACTACTCTCGCCTAAGAACGCTTAACTTCGGAGTTCTGATGGGATCTTGTGCTGGTATGATCGCATCCGACAACTTCTTCACGACGTGATGCTTTAACCTCTGCCACCCTCCGGATCCTTCTCACGCCTAAGCCTCCGTTCTTTTTGCTCTTTTCTTTTAGTTCCTTTCACGCCCGTCCCGGTTTACAGTCACCACGCCGCGATATTTACTGAAATAGACGTGCATGACTCGCCGCAAATAAAAACATCACGCCATCCGAGCGTTTCACCGGATCGACAAATCTGCACAAATTGACCCCGTCACCGAAAATCGACTGTAATTTCATCATACGACCTCGGATCGAATTTCGGCGAGAACGGAAAAGTTCCGTATCAAAATTTTACCTTGGCTAGCCCACAGCCTTTGGCGGTTAGGCGGTTCTACGGTTTTGTCTAGATCCGTTTGCAAGAGGGACTTTTAGGCGATGCAATAAAAAAAATAAAAAGAGGGATGCAACACGAGGACTTCCAAGGAGGTCACCCATCCTAGTACTACTCTCGCCTAAGCACGCTTAACTTCGGAGTTCTGATGGGATCTTGTGCTTTAGTGCTGGTATGATCGCATCCGCCAACTTCTTCACGACGTGATGCTTTAACCTCTGCCACCCTCCGGCTCCTTCTCACGCCTAAGCCTTCGTTCTTTTTGCTCTTTTCTTTTAGTTCCTTTCACGCCCGTCCCGGTTTACAGTCACCACGCCGCGATATTTACTGAAAAAGACGTGCATGAATCGCCGCAAATAAAAACATCACGCCATCCGAGCGTTTCACCGGATCGAGAAATCTGCACAAATTGACCGGTCACCGAAAATCGACTGTAATTTCATCATACGACCTCGGATCGAATTTCGGCGAGAACGGAAAAGTTCCGTATCGAAATTTTACCTTGGCTAGCCGACAGCCTTTGGCGGTTAGGCGGTTCTACGGTTTCGTCTAGATCCGTTTGCAAGAGGGACTTTTAGGCGATGCAATAAAAAAATTAAAAAGAGGGATGCAACACAAGGACTTCCCAGGAGGTCACCCATCCTAGTACTACTCTCACCTAAGCACGCTTAACTTCGGAGCTCTGATGGGATCTGGTGCTTTAGTGCTGGTATGATCGCATCCGACAACTTCTTCACGGCGTGATGCTTTAACCTCTGCCACCCTCCGGCTCCTTCTCACGCCTAAGCCTTCGTTCTTTTTGCTCTTTTCTTTTAGTTCCTTTCACGCCCGTCCCGGTTTACAGTCACCACGCCGCGATATTTACTGAAAAATACGTGCATGAATCGCCGCAAATAAAAACATCACGCCATCCGAGCGTTTCACCGGATCGAGAAATCTGCACAAATTGACCGGTCACCGAAAATCGACTGTAATTTCATCATACGACCTCGGATCGAATTTCGGCGAGAACGGAAAAGTTCCGTATCGAAATTTTACCTTGGCTAGCCGACAGCCTTTGGCGGTTAGGCGGTTCTACGGTTTCGTCTAGATCCGTTTGGAAGAGGGACTTTTAGGCGATGCAATAAAAAAATTAAAAAGAGGGATGCAACACGAGGACTTCCCAGGAGGTCACCCATCCTAGTACTACTCTCACCTAAGCACGCTTAACTTCGGAGCTCTGATGGGATCTGGTGCTTTTGTGCTGGTATGATCGCATCCGACAACTTCTTCACGGCGTGATGCTTTAACCTCTGCCACCCTCCGGCTCCTTCTCACGCCTAAGCCTCCGTTCTTTTTGCTCTTTTCTTTTAGTTCCTTTCACGCCCGTCCCGGTTTACAGTCACCACGCCGCGATATTTACTGAAAAAGACGTGCATGACTCGCCGCAAATAAAAACATCACGCCATCCGAGCGTTTCACCGGATCGACAAATCTGCACAAATTGACCCCGTCACCGAAAATCGACTGTAATTTCATCATACGACCTCGGATCGAATTTCGGCGAGAACGGAAAAGTTCCGTATCAAAATTTTACCTTGGCTAGCCGACAGCCTTTGGCGGTTAGGCGGTTCTACGGTTTTGTCTAGATCCGTTTGCAAGAGGGACTTTTAGGCGATGCAATAAAAAAATTAAAAAGAGGGATGCAACACGAGGACTTCCAAGGAGGTCACCCATCCTAGTACTACTCTCGCCTAAGAACGCTTAACTTCGGAGTTCTGATGGGATCTTGTGCTGGTATGATCGCATCCGACAACTTCTTCACGACGTGATGCTTTAACCTCTGCCACCCTCCGGATCCTTCTCACGCCTAAGCCTCCGTTCTTTTTGCTCTTTTCTTTTAGTTCCTTTCACGCCCGTCCCGGTTTACAGTCACCACGCCGCGATATTTACTGAAATAGACGTGCATGACTCGCCGCAAATAAAAACATCACGCCATCCGAGCGTTTCACCGGATCGACAAATCTGCACAAATTGACCCCGTCACCGAAAATCGACTGTAATTTCATCATACGACCTCGGATCGAATTTCGGCGAGAACGGAAAAGTTCCGTATCAAAATTTTACCTTGGCTAGCCCACAGCCTTTGGCGGTTAGGCGGTTCTACGGTTTTGTCTAGATCCGTTTGCAAGAGGGACTTTTAGGCGATGCAATAAAAAAAATAAAAAGAGGGATGCAACACGAGGACTTCCAAGGAGGTCACCCATCCTAGTACTACTCTCGCCTAAGCACGCTTAACTTCGGAGTTCTGATGGGATCTTGTGCTTTAGTGCTGGTATGATCGCATCCGCCAACTTCTTCACGACGTGATGCTTTAACCTCTGCCACCCTCCGGCTCCTTCTCACGCCTAAGCCTTCGTTCTTTTTGCTCTTTTCTTTTAGTTCCTTTCACGCCCGTCCCGGTTTACAGTCACCACGCCGCGATATTTACTGAAAAAGACGTGCATGAATCGCCGCAAATAAAAACATCACGCCATCCGAGCGTTTCACCGGATCGAGAAATCTGCACAAATTGACCGGTCACCGAAAATCGACTGTAATTTCATCATACGACCTCGGATCGAATTTCGGCGAGAACGGAAAAGTTCCGTATCGAAATTTTACCTTGGCTAGCCGACAGCCTTTGGCGGTTAGGCGGTTCTACGGTTTCGTCTAGATCCGTTTGCAAGAGGGACTTTTAGGCGATGCAATAAAAAAATTAAAAAGAGGGATGCAACACAAGGACTTCCCAGGAGGTCACCCATCCTAGTACTACTCTCACCTAAGCACGCTTAACTTCGGAGCTCTGATGGGATCTGGTGCTTTAGTGCTGGTATGATCGCATCCGACAACTTCTTCACGGCGTGATGCTTTAACCTCTGCCACCCTCCGGCTCCTTCTCACGCCTAAGCCTTCGTTCTTTTTGCTCTTTTCTTTTAGTTCCTTTCACGCCCGTCCCGGTTTACAGTCACCACGCCGCGATATTTACTGAAAAAGACGTGCATGACTCGCCGCAAATAAAAACATCACGCCATCCGAGCGTTTCACCGGATCGAGAAATCTGCACAAATTGACCGGTCACCGAAAATCGACTGTAATTTCATCATACGACCTCGGATCGAATTTCGGCGAGAACGGAAAAGTTCCGTATCGAAATTTTACCTTGGCTAGCCGACAGCCTTTGGCGGTTAGGCGGTTCTACGGTTTCGTCTAGATCCGTTTGGAAGAGGGACTTTTAGGCAATGCAATAAAAAAATTAAAAAGAGGGATGCAACACGAGGACTTCCCAGGAGGTCACCCATCCTAGTACTACTCTCACCTAAGCACGCTTAACTTCGGAGCTCTGATGGGATCTGGTGCTTTAGTGCTGGTATGATCGCATCCGACAACTTCTTCACGGCGTGATGCCTTAACCTCTGCCACCCTCCGGATCCTTCTCACGCCATAGCCTCCGTTCTTTTTGCTCTTTTCTTTTAGTTCCTTTCACGCCCGTCCCGGTTTACAGTCACCACGCCGCGATATTTACTGAAATAGACGTGCATGACTCGCCGCAAATAAAAACATCACGCCATCCGAGCGTTTCACCGGATCGAGAAATCTGCACAAATTGACCCCGTCACCGAAAATCGACTGTAATTTCATCATACGACCTCGGATCGAATTTCGGCGAGAACGGAAAAGTTCCGTATCAAAATTTTACCTTGGCTAGCCGACAACCTTTGGCGGTTAGGCGGTTCTACGGTTTTGTCTAGATCCGTTTGCAAGAGGGACTTTTAGGCGATGCAATAAAAAAATTAAAAAGAGGGATGCAACACGAGGACTTCCAAGGAGGTCACCCATCCTAGTACTACTCTCGCCTAAGCACGCTTAACTTCGGAGTTCTGATGGGATCTTGTGCTTTAGTGCTGGTATGATCGCATCCGACAACTTCTTCACGACGTGATGCTTTAACCTCTGCCACCCTCCGGCTCCTTCTCACGCCTAAGCCTTCGTTCTTTTTGCTCTTTTCTTTTAGTTCCTTTCACGCCCGTCCCGGTTTACAGTCACCACGCCGCGATATTTACTGAAAAATACGTGCATGAATCGCCGCAAATAAAAACATCACGCCATCCGAGCGTTTCACCGGATCGAGAAATCTGCACAAATTGACCGGTCACCGAAAATCGACTGTAATTTCATCATACGACCTCGGATCGAATTTCGGCGAGAACGGAAAAGTTCCGTATCGAAATTTTACCTTGGCTAGCCGACAGCCTTTGGCGGTTAGGCGGTTCTACGGTTTCGTCTAGATCCGTTTGGAAGAGGGACTTTTAGGCAATGCAATAAAAAAATTAAAAAGAGGGATGCAACACGAGGACTTCCCAGGAGGTCACCCATCCTAGTACTACTCTCACCTAAGCACGCTTAACTTCGGAGCTCTGATGGGATCTGGTGCTTTAGTGCTGGTATGATCGCATCCGACAACTTCTTCACGGCGTGATGCCTTAACCTCTGCCACCCTCCGGATCCTTCTCACGCCATAGCCTCCGTTCTTTTTGCTCTTTTCTTTTAGTTCCTTTCACGCCCGTCCCGGTTTACAGTCACCACGCCGCGATATTTACTGAAATAGACGTGCATGACTCGCCGCAAATAAAAACATCACGCCATCCGAGCGTTTCACCGGATCGAGAAATCTGCACAAATTGACCCCGTCACCGAAAATCGACTGTAATTTCATCATACGACCTCGGATCGAATTTCGGCGAGAACGGAAAAGTTCCGTATCAAAATTTTACCTTGGCTAGCCGACAACCTTTGGCGGTTAGGCGGTTCTACGGTTTTGTCTAGATCCGTTTGCAAGAGGGACTTTTAGGCGATGCAATAAAAAAATTAAAAAGAGGGATGCAACACGAGGACTTCCAAGGAGGTCACCCATCCTAGTACTACTCTCGCCTAAGCACGCTTAACTTCGGAGTTCTGATGGGATCTTGTGCTTTAGTGCTGGTATGATCGCATCCGACAACTTCTTCACGACGTGATGCTTTAACCTCTGCCACCCTCCGGCTCCTTCTCACGCCTAAGCCTTCGTTCTTTTTGCTCTTTTCTTTTAGTTCCTTTCACGCCCGTCCCGGTTTACAGTCACCACGCCGCGATATTTACTGAAAAATACGTGCATGAATCGCCGCAAATAAAAACATCACGCCATCCGAGCGTTTCACCGGATCGAGAAATCTGCACAAATTGACCGGTCACCGAAAATCGACTGTAATTTCATCATACGACCTCGGATCGAATTTCGGCGAGAACGGAAAAGTTCCGTATCGAAATTTTACCTTGGCTAGCCGACAGCCTTTGGCGGTTAGGCGGTTCTACGGTTTCGTCTAGATCCGTTTGGAAGAGGGACTTTTAGGCGATGCAATAAAAAAATTAAAAAGAGGGATGCAACACGAGGACTTCCCAGGAGGTCACCCATCCTAGTACTACTCTCACCTAAGCACGCTTAACTTCGGAGCTCTGATGGGATCTGGTGCTTTTGTGCTGGTATGATCGCATCCGACAACTTCTTCACGGCGTGATGCTTTAACCTCTGCCACCCTCCGGCTCCTTCTCACGCCTAAGCCTCCGTTCTTTTTGCTCTTTTCTTTTAGTTCCTTTCACGCCCGTCCCGGTTTACAGTCACCACGCCGCGATATTTACTGAAAAAGACGTGCATGACTCGCCGCAAATAAAAACATCACGCCATCCGAGCGTTTCACCGGATCGACAAATCTGCACAAATTGACCCCGTCACCGAAAATCGACTGTAATTTCATCATACGACCTCGGATCGAATTTCGGCGAGAACGGAAAAGTTCCGTATCAAAATTTTACCTTGGCTAGCCGACAGCCTTTGGCGGTTAGGCGGTTCTACGGTTTTGTCTAGATCCGTTTGCAAGAGGGACTTTTAGGCGATGCAATAAAAAAATTAAAAAGAGGGATGCAACACGAGGACTTCCAAGGAGGTCACCCATCCTAGTACTACTCTCGCCTAAGAACGCTTAACTTCGGAGTTCTGATGGGATCTTGTGCTGGTATGATCGCATCCGACAACTTCTTCACGACGTGATGCTTTAACCTCTGCCACCCTCCGGATCCTTCTCACGCCTAAGCCTCCGTTCTTTTTGCTCTTTTCTTTTAGTTCCTTTCACGCCCGTCCCGGTTTACAGTCACCACGCCGCGATATTTACTGAAATAGACGTGCATGACTCGCCGCAAATAAAAACATCACGCCATCCGAGCGTTTCACCGGATCGACAAATCTGCACAAATTGACCCCGTCACCGAAAATCGACTGTAATTTCATCATACGACCTCGGATCGAATTTCGGCGAGAACGGAAAAGTTCCGTATCAAAATTTTACCTTGGCTAGCCCACAGCCTTTGGCGGTTAGGCGGTTCTACGGTTTTGTCTAGATCCGTTTGCAAGAGGGACTTTTAGGCGATGCAATAAAAAAAATAAAAAGAGGGATGCAACACGAGGACTTCCAAGGAGGTCACCCATCCTAGTACTACTCTCGCCTAAGCACGCTTAACTTCGGAGTTCTGATGGGATCTTGTGCTTTAGTGCTGGTATGATCGCATCCGCCAACTTCTTCACGACGTGATGCTTTAACCTCTGCCACCCTCCGGCTCCTTCTCACGCCTAAGCCTTCGTTCTTTTTGCTCTTTTCTTTTAGTTCCTTTCACGCCCGTCCCGGTTTACAGTCACCACGCCGCGATATTTACTGAAAAATACGTGCATGAATCGCCGCAAATAAAAACATCACGCCATCCGAGCGTTTCACCGGATCGAGAAATCTGCACAAATTGACCGGTCACCGAAAATCGACTGTAATTTCATCATACGACCTCGGATCGAATTTCGGCGAGAACGGAAAAGTTCCGTATCGAAATTTTACCTTGGCTAGCCGACAGCCTTTGGCGGTTAGGCGGTTCTACGGTTTCGTCTAGATCCGTTTGCAAGAGGGACTTTTAGGCGATGCAATAAAAAAATTAAAAAGAGGGATGCAACACAAGGACTTCCCAGGAGGTCACCCATCCTAGTACTACTCTCACCTAAGCACGCTTAACTTCGGAGCTCTGATGGGATCTGGTGCTTTAGTGCTGGTATGATCGCATCCGACAACTTCTTCACGGCGTGATGCTTTAACCTCTGCCACCCTCCGGCTCCTTCTCACGCCTAAGCCTTCGTTCTTTTTGCTCTTTTCTTTTAGTTCCTTTCACGCCCGTCCCGGTTTACAGTCACCACGCCGCGATATTTACTGAAAAAGACGTGCATGACTCGCCGCAAATAAAAACATCACGCCATCCGAGCGTTTCACCGGATCGAGAAATCTGCACAAATTGACCGGTCACCGAAAATCGACTGTAATTTCATCATACGACCTCGGATCGAATTTCGGCGAGAACGGAAAAGTTCCGTATCGAAATTTTACCTTGGCTAGCCGACAGCCTTTGGCGGTTAGGCGGTTCTACGGTTTCGTCTAGATCCGTTTGGAAGAGGGACTTTTAGGCAATGCAATAAAAAAATTAAAAAGAGGGATGCAACACGAGGACTTCCCAGGAGGTCACCCATCCTAGTACTACTCTCACCTAAGCACGCTTAACTTCGGAGCTCTGATGGGATCTGGTGCTTTAGTGCTGGTATGATCGCATCCGACAACTTCTTCACGGCGTGATGCCTTAACCTCTGCCACCCTCCGGATCCTTCTCACGCCTAAGCCTCCGTTCTTTTTGCTCTTTTCTTTTAGTTCCTTTCACGCCCGTCCCGGTTTACAGTCACCACGCCGCGATATTTACTGAAATAGACGTGCATGACTCGCCGCAAATAAAAACATCACGCCATCCGAGCGTTTCACCGGATCGAGAAATCTGCACAAATTGACCCCGTCACCGAAAATCGACTGTAATTTCATCATACGACCTCGGATCGAATTTCGGCGAGAACGGAAAAGTTCCGTATCAAAATTTTACCTTGGCTAGCCGACAACCTTTGGCGGTTAGGCGGTTCTACGGTTTTGTCTAGATCCGTTTGCAAGAGGGACTTTTAGGCGATGCAATAAAAAAATTAAAAAGAGGGATGCAACACGAGGACTTCCAAGGAGGTCACCCATCCTAGTACTACTCTCGCCTAAGCACGCTTAACTTCGGAGTTCTGATGGGATCTTGTGCTTTAGTGCTGGTATGATCGCATCCGACAACTTCTTCACGACGTGATGCTTTAACCTCTGCCACCCTCCGGCTCCTTCTCACGCCTAAGCCTCCGTTCTTTTTGCTCTTTTCTTTTAGTTCCTTTCACGCCCGTCCCGGTTTACAGTGACCACGCCGCGATATTTACTGAAAAAGACGTGCATGACTCGCCGCAAATAAAAACATCACGCCATCCGAGCGTTTCACCGGATCGAGAAATCTGCACAAATTGACCGGTCACCGAAAATCGACTGTAATTTCATCATACGACCTCGGATCGAATTTCGGCGAGAACGGAAAAGTTCCGTATCGAAATTTTACCTTGGCTAGCCGACAGCCTTTGGCGGTTAGGCGGTTCTACGGTTTCGTCTAGATCCGTTTGGAAGAGGGACTTTTAGGCAATGCAATAAAAAAATTAAAAAGAGGGATGCAACACGAGGACTTCCCAGGAGGTCACCCATCCTAGTACTACTCTCACCTAAGCACGCTTAACTTCGGAGCTCTGATGGGATCTAGTGCTTTAGTGCTGGTATGATCGCATCCGACAACTTCTTCACGGCGTGATGCCTTAACCTCTGCCACCCTCCGGATCCTTCTCACGCCTAAGCCTCCGTTCTTTTTGCTCTTTTCTTTTAGTTCCTTTCACGCCCGTCCCGGTTTACAGTCACCACGCCGCGATATTTACTGAAATAGACGTGCATGACTCGCCGCAAATAAAAACATCACGCCATCCGAGCGTTTCACCGGATCGAGAAATCTGCACAAATTGACCCCGTCACCGAAAATCGACTGTAATTTCATCATACGACCTCGGATCGAATTTCGGCGAGAACGGAAAAGTTCCGTATCAAAATTTTACCTTGGCTAGCCGACAACCTTTGGCGGTTAGGCGGTTCTACGGTTTTGTCTAGATCCGTTTGCAAGAGGGACTTTTAGGCGATGCAATAAAAAAATTAAAAAGAGGGATGCAACACGAGGACTTCCAAGGAGGTCACCCATCCTAGTACTACTATCGCCTAAGCACGCTTAACTTCGGAGTTCTGATGGGATCTTGTGCTTTAGTGCTGGTATGATCGCATCCGACAACTTCTTCACGACGTGATGCTTTAACCTCTGCCACCCTCCGGCTCCTTCTCACGCCTAAGCCTCCGTTCTTTTTGCTCTTTTCTTTTAGTTCCTTTCACGCCCGTCCCGGTTTACAGTCACCACGCCGCGATATTTACTGAAAAAGACGTGCATGACTCGCCGCAAATAAAAACATCACGCCATCCGAGCGTTTCACCGGATCGACAAATCTGCACAAATTGACCCGTCACCGAAAATCGACTGTAATTTCATCATACGACCTCGGATCGAATTTCGGCGAGAACGGAAAAGTTCCGTATCGAAATTTTACCTTGGCTAGCCGACAGCCTTTGGCGGTTAGGCGGTTCTACGGTTTCGTCTAGATCCGTTTGCAAGAGGGACTTTTAGGCGATGCAATAAAAAATTTAAAAAGAGGGATGCAACACGAGGACTTCCCAGGAGGTCACCCATCCTAGTACTACTCTCACCTAAGCACGCTTAACTTGGAGCTCTGATGGGATCTGGTGCTTTAGTGCTGGTATGATCGCATCCGACAACTTCTTCACGGCGTGATGCTTTAACCTCTGCCACCCTCCGGCTCCTTCTCACGCCTAAGCCTCCGTTCTTTTTGCTCTTTTCTTTTAGTTCCTTTCACGCCCGTCCCGGTTTACAGTCACCACGCCGCGATATTTACTGAAATAGACGTGCATGACTCGCCGCAAATAAAAACATCACGCCATCCGAGCGTTTCACCGGATCGACAAATCTGCACAAATTGACCCCGTCACCGAAAATCGACTGTAATTTCATCATACGAGCTCGGATCGAATTTCGGCGAGAACGGAAAAGTTCCGTATCAAAATTTTACCTTGGCTAGCCGACAGCCTTTGGCGGTTAGGCGGTTCTACGGTTTTGTCTAGATCCGTTTGCAAGAGGGACTTTTAGGCGATGCAATAAAAAATTAAAAAGAGGGATGCAACACGAGGACTTCCAAGGAGGTCACCCATCCTAGTACTACTCTCGCCTAAGCACGCTTAACTTCGGAGGTCTGATGGGATCTTGTGGTTTAGTGCTGGTATGATCGCATCCGACAACTTCTTCACGACGTGATGCTTTAACCTCTGCCACCCTCCGGCTCCTTATCACGCCTAAGCCTCCGTTCTTTTTGCTCTTTTCTTTTAGTTCCTTTCACGCCCGTCCCGGTTTACAGTCACCACGCCGCGATATTTACTGAAAAAGACGTGCATGAATCGTCGCAAATAAAAACATCACGCCATGCGAGCGTTTCACCGGATCGAGAAATCTGCACAAATTGACCGGTCACCGAAAATCGACTGTAATTTCATCATACGACCTCGGATCGAATTTCGGCGAGAACGGAAAAGTTCCGTATCGAAATTTTACCTTGGCTAGCCGACAGCCTTTGGCGGTTAGGCGGTTCTACGGTTTCGTCTAGATCCGTTTGCAAGAGGGACTTTTAGGCGATGCAATAAAAAAATTAAAAAGAGGGATGCAACACGAGGACTTCCAAGGAGGTCACCCATCCTAGTACTACCCTCACCTAAGCACGCTTAACTTCGGAGCTCTGATGGGATCTGGTGCTTGAGTGCTGGTATGATCGCATCCGACAACTTCTTCACGGCGTGATGCTTTAACCTCTGCCACCCTCCGGCTCCTTCTCACGCCTAAGCCTCCGTTCTTTTTGCTCTTTTCTTTTAGTTCCTTTCACGCCCGTCCCGGTTTACTGTCACCACGCCGCGATATTTACTGAAATAGACGTGCATGACTCGCCGCAAATAAAAACATCACGCCATCCGAGCGTTTCACCGGATCGACAAATCTGCACAAATTGACCCCGTCACCGAAAATCGACTGTAATTTCATCATACGACCTCGGATCGAATTTCGGCGAGAACGGAAAAGTTCCGTATCAAAATTTTACCTTGGCTAGCCGACAGCCTTTGGCGGTTAGGCGGTTCTACGGTTTTGTCTAGATCCGTTTGCAAGAGGGACTTTTAGGCGATGCAATAAAAAAATTAAAAAGAGGGATGCAACACGAGGACTTCCAAGGAGGTCACCCATCCTAGTACTACTCTCGCCTAAGCACGCTTAACTTCGGAGTTCTGATGGGATCTTGTGCTTTAGTGCTGGTATGATCGCATCCGACAACTTCTTCACGACGTGATGCTTTAACCTCTGCCACCCTCCGGCTCCTTCTCACGCCTAAGCCTCCGTTCTTTTTGCTCTTTTCTTTTAGTTCCTTTCACGCCCGTCCCGGTTTACAGTCACCACGCCGCGATATTTACTGAAAAAGACGTGCATGAATCGTCGCAAATAAAAACATCACGCCATGCGAGCGTTTCACCGGATCGAGAAATCTGCACAAATTGACCGGTCACCGAAAATCGACTGTAATTTCATCATACGACCTCGGATCGAATTTCGGCGAGAACGGAAAAGTTCCGTATCGAAATTTTACCTTGGCTAGCCGACAGCCTTTGGCGGTTAGGCGGTTCTACGGTTTCGTCTAGATCCGTTTGCAAGAGGGACTTTTAGGCGATGCAATAAAAAAATTAAAAAGAGGGATGCAACACGAGGACTTCCAAGGAGGTCACCCATCCTAGTACTACTCTCACCTAAGCACGCTTAACTTCGGAGCTCTGATGGGATCTGGTGCTTGAGTGCTGGTATGATCGCATCCGACAACTTCTTCACGGCGTGATGCTTTAACCTCTGCCACCCTCCGGCTCCTTCTCACGCCTAAGCCTCCGTTCTTTTTGCTCTTTTCTTTTAGTTCCTTTCACGCCCGTCCCGGTTTACAGTCACCACGCCGCGATATTTACTGAAATAGACGTGCATGACTCGCCGCAAATAAAAACATCACGCCATCCGAGCGTTTCACCGGATCGACAAATCTGCACAAATTGACCCCGTCACCGAAAATCGACTGTAATTTCATCATACGACCTCGGATCGAATTTCGGCGAGAACGGAAAAGTTCCGTATCAAAATTTTACCTTGGCTAGCCGACAGCCTTTGGCGGTTAGGCGGTTCTACGGTTTCGTCTAGATCCGTTTGCAAGAGGGACTTTTAGGCGATGCAATAAAAAAATTAAAAAGAGGGATGCAACACGAGGACTTCCAAGGAGGTCACCCATCCTAGTACTACTCTCACCTAAGCACGCTTAACTTCGGAGCTCTGATGGGATCTGGTGCTTGAGTGCTGGTATGATCGCATCCGACAACTTCTTCACGGCGTGATGCTTTAACCTCTGCCACCCTCCGGCTCCTTCTCACGCCTAAGCCTCCGTTCTTTTTGCTCTTTTCTTTTAGTTCCTTTCACGCCCGTCCCGGTTTACAGTCACCACGCCGCGATATTTACTGAAATAGACGTGCATGACTCGCCGCAAATAAAAACATCACGCCATCCGAGCGTTTCACCGGATCGACAAATCTGCACAAATTGACCCCGTCACCGAAAATCGACTGTAATTTCATCATACGACCTCGGATCGAATTTCGGCGAGAACGGAAAAGTTCCGTATCAAAATTTTACCTTGGCTAGCCGACAGCCTTTGGCGGTTAGGCGGTTCTACGGTTTTGTCTAGATCCGTTTGCAAGAGGGACTTTTAGGCGATGCAATAAAAAAATTAAAAAGAGGGATGCAACACGAGGACTTCCAAGGAGGTCACCCATCCTAGTACTACTCTCGCCTAAGCACGCTTAACTTCGGAGTTCTGATGGGATCTTGTGCTTTAGTGCTGGTATGATCGCATCCGACAACTTCTTCACGACGTGATGCTTTAACCTCTGCCACCCTCCGGCTCCTTCTCACGCCTAAGCCTCCGTTCTTTTTGCTCTTTTCTTTTAGTTCCTTTCACGCCCGTCCCGGTTTACAGTCACCACGCCGCGATATTTACTGAAAAAGACGTGCATGACTCGCCGCAAATAAAAACATCACGCCATCCGAGCGTTTCACCGGATCGAGAAATCTGCACAAATTGACCGGTCACCGAAAATCGACTGTAATTTCATCATACGACCTCGGATCGAATTTCGGCGAGAACGGAAAAGTTCCGTATCGAAATTTTACCTTGGCTAGCCGACAGCCTTTGGCGGTTAGGCGGTTCTACGGTTTCGTCTAGATCCGTTTGCAAGAGGGACTTTTAGGCGATGCAATAAAAAAATTAAAAAGAGGGATGCAACACGAGGACTTCCAAGGAGGTCACCCATCCTAGTACTACTCTCACCTAAGCACGCTTAACTTCGGAGCTCTGATGGGATCTGGTGCTTGAGTGCTGGTATGATCGCATCCGACAACTTCTTCACGGCGTGATGCTTTAACCTCTGCCACCCTCCGGCTCCTTCTCACGCCTAAGCCTCCGTTCTTTTTGCTCTTTTCTTTTAGTTCCTTTCACGCCCGTCCCGGTTTACAGTCACCACGCCGCGATATTTACTGAAATAGACGTGCATGACTCGCCGCAAATAAAAACATCACGCCATCCGAGCGTTTCACCGGATCGACAAATCTGCACAAATTGACCCCGTCACCGAAAATCGACTGTAATTTCATCATACGAGCTCGGATCGAATTTCGGCGAGAACGGAAAAGTTCCGTATCAAAATTTTACCTTGGCTAGCCGACAGCCTTTGGCGGTTAGGCGGTTCTACGGTTTTGTCTAGATCCGTTTGCAAGAGGGACTTTTTGGCGATGCAATAAAAAATTAAAAAGAGGGATGCAACACGAGGACTTCCAAGGAGGTCACCCATCCTAGTACTACTCTCGCCTAAGCACGCTTAACTTCGGAGGTCTGATGGGATCTTGTGCTTTAGTGCTGGTATGATCGCATCCGACAACTTCTTCACGACGTGATGCTTTAACCTCTGCCACCCTCCGGCTCCTTCTCACGCCTAAGCCTCCGTTCTTTTTGCTCTTTTCTTTTAGTTCCTTTCACGCCCGTCCCGGTTTACAGTCACCACGCCGCGATATTTACTGAAAAAGACGTGCATGACTCGCCGCAAATAAAAACATCACGCCATGCGAGCGTTTCACCGGATCGAGAAATCTGCACAAATTGACCGGTCACCGAAAATCGACTGTAATTTCATCATACGACCTCGGATCGAATTTCGGCGAGAACGGAAAAGTTCCGTATCGAAATTTTACCTTGGCTAGCCGACAGCCTTTGGCGGTTAGGCGGTTCTACGGTTTCGTCTAGATCCGTTTGCAAGAGGGACTTTTAGGCGATGCAATAAAAAAATTAAAAAGAGGGATGCAACACGAGGACTTCCAAGGAGGTCACCCATCCTAGTACTACTCTCACCTAAGCACGCTTAACTTCGGAGCTCTGATGGGATCTGGTGCTTGAGTGCTGGTATGATCGCATCCGACAACTTCTTCACGGCGTGATGCTTTAACCTCTGCCACCCTCCGGCTCCTTCTCACGCCTAAGCCTCCGTTCTTTTTGCTCTTTTCTTTTAGTTCCTTTCACGCCCGTCCCGGTTTACAGTCACCACGCCGCGATATTTACTGAAATAGACGTGCATGACTCGCCGCAAATAAAAACATCACGCCATCCGAGCGTTTCACCGGATCGACAAATCTGCACAAATTGACCCCGTCACCGAAAATCGACTGTAATTTCATCATACGACCTCGGATCGAATTTCGGCGAGAACGGAAAAGTTCCGTATCAAAATTTTACCTTGGCTAGCCGACAGCCTTTGGCGGTTAGGCGGTTCTACGGTTTTGTCTAGATCCGTTTGCAAGAGGGACTTTTAGGCGATGCAATAAAAAAATTAAAAAGAGGGATGCAACACGAGGACTTCCAAGGAGGTCACCCATCCTAGTACTACTCTCGCCTAAGCACGCTTAACTTCGGAGTTCTGATGGGATCTTGTGCTTTAGTGCTGGTATGATCGCATCCGACAACTTCTTCACGACGTGATGCTTTAACCTCTGCCACCCTCCGGCTCCTTCTCACGCCTAAGCCTCCGTTCTTTTTGCTCTTTTCTTTTAGTTCCTTTCACGCCCGTCCCGGTTTACAGTCACCACGCCGCGATATTTACTGAAAAAGACGTGCATGACTCGCCGCAAATAAAAACATCACGCCATCCGAGCGTTTCACCGGATCGAGAAATCTGCACAAATTGACCGGTCACCGAAAATCGACTGTAATTTCATCATACGACCTCGGATCGAATTTCGGCGAGAACGGAAAAGTTCCGTATCGAAATTTTACCTTGGCTAGCCGACAGCCTTTGGCGGTTAGGCGGTTCTACGGTTTCGTCTAGATCCGTTTGCAAGAGGGACTTTTAGGCGATGCAATAAAAAAATTAAAAAGAGGGATGCAACACGAGGACTTCCCAGGAGGTCACCCATCCTAGTACTACTCTCACCTAAGCACGCTTAACTTCGGAGATCTGATGGGATCTGGTGCTTTAGTGCTGGTATGATCGCATCCGACAACTTCTTCACGGCGTGATGCTTTAACCTCTGCCACCCTCCGGCTCCTTCTCACGCCTAAGCCTCCGTTCTTTTTGCTCTTTTCTTTTAGTTCCTTTCACGCCCGTCCCGGTTTACAGTCACCACGCCGCGATATTTACTGAAATAGACGTGCATGACTCGCCGCAAATAAAAACATCACGCCATCCGAGCGTTTCACCGGATCGACAAATCTGCACAAATTGACCCCGTCACCGAAAATCGACTGTAATTTCATCATACGAGCTCGGATCGAATTTCGGCGAGAACGGAAAAGTTCCGTATCAAAATTTTACCTTGGCTAGCCGACAGCCTTTGGCGGTTAGGCGGTTCTACGGTTTTGTCTAGATCCGTTTGCAAGAGGGACTTTTTGGCGATGCAATAAAAAATTAAAAAGAGGGATGCAACACGAGGACTTCCAAGGAGGTCACCCATCCTAGTACTACTCTCGCCTAAGCACGCTTAACTTCGGAGGTCTGATGGGATCTTGTGCTTTAGTGCTGGTATGATCGCATCCGACAACTTCTTCACGACGTGATGCTTTAACCTCTGCCACCCTACGGCTCCTTCTCACGCCTAAGCCTCCGTTCTTTTTGCTCTTTTCTTTTAGTTCCTTTCACGCCCGTCCCGGTTTACAGTCACCACGCCGCGATATTTACTGAAAAAGACGTGCATGACTCGCCGCAAATAAAAACATCACGCCATGCGAGCGTTTCACCGGATCGAGAAATCTGCACAAATTGACCGGTCACCGAAAATCGACTGTAATTTCATCATACGACCTCGGATCGAATTTCGGCGAGAACGGAAAAGTTCCGTATCGAAATTTTACCTTGGCTAGCCGACAGCCTTTGGCGGTTAGGCGGTTCTACGGTTTCGTCTAGATCCGTTTGCAAGAGGGACTTTTAGGCGATGCAATAAAAAAATTAAAAAGAGGGATGCAACACGAGGACTTCCAAGGAGGTCACCCATCCTAGTACTACTCTCACCTAAGCACGCTTAACTTCGGAGCTCTGATGGGATCTGGTGCTTGAGTGCTGGTATGATCGCATCCGACAACTTCTTCACGGCGTGATGCTTTAACCTCTGCCACCCTCCGGCTCCTTCTCACGCCTAAGCCTCCGTTCTTTTTGCTCTTTTCTTTTAGTTCCTTTCACGCCCGTCCCGGTTTACAGTCACCACGCCGCGATATTTACTGAAATAGACGTGCATGACTCGCCGCAAATAAAAACATCACGCCATCCGAGCGTTTCACCGGATCGACAAATCTGCACAAATTGACCCCGTCACCGAAAATCGACTGTAATTTCATCATACGAGCTCGGATCGAATTTCGGCGAGAACGGAAAAGTTCCGTATCAAAATTTTACCTTGGCTAGCCGACAGCCTTTGGCGGTTAGGCGGTTCTACGGTTTTGTCTAGATCCGTTTGCAAGAGGGACTTTTTGGCGATGCAATAAAAAATTAAAAAGAGGGATGCAACACGAGGACTTCCAAGGAGGTCACCCATCCTAGTACTACTCTCGCCTAAGCACGCTTAACTTCGGAGGTCTGATGGGATCTTGTGCTTTAGTGCTGGTATGATCGCATCCGACAACTTCTTCACGACGTGATGCTTTAACCTCTGCCACCCTCCGGCTCCTTCTCACGCCTAAGCCTCCGTTCTTTTTGCTCTTTTCTTTTAGTTCCTTTCACGCCCGTCCCGGTTTACAGTCACCACGCCGCGATATTTACTGAAAAAGACGTGCATGACTCGCCGCAAATAAAAACATCACGCCATGCGAGCGTTTCACCGGATCGAGAAATCTGCACAAATTGACCGGTCACCGAAAATCGACTGTAATTTCATCATACGACCTCGGATCGAATTTCGGCGAGAACGGAAAAGTTCCGTATCGAAATTTTACCTTGGCTAGCCGACAGCCTTTGGCGGTTAGGCGGTTCTACGGTTTCGTCTAGATCCGTTTGCAAGAGGGACTTTTAGGCGATGCAATAAAAAAATTAAAAAGAGGGATGCAACACGAGGACTTCCAAGGAGGTCACCCATCCTAGTACTACTCTCACCTAAGCACGCTTAACTTCGGAGCTCTGATGGGATCTGGTGCTTGAGTGCTGGTATGATCGCATCCGACAACTTCTTCACGGCGTGATGCTTTAACCTCTGCCACCCTCCGGCTCCTTCTCACGCCTAAGCCTCCGTTCTTTTTGCTCTTTTCTTTTAGTTCCTTTCACGCCCGTCCCGGTTTACAGTCACCACGCCGCGATATTTACTGAAATAGACGTGCATGACTCGCCGCAAATAAAAACATCACGCCATCCGAGCGTTTCACCGGATCGACAAATCTGCACAAATTGACCCCGTCACCGAAAATCGACTGTAATTTCATCATACGACCTCGGATCGAATTTCGGCGAGAACGGAAAAGTTCCGTATCAAAATTTTACCTTGGCTAGCCGACAGCCTTTGGCGGTTAGGCGGTTCTACGGTTTTGTCTAGATCCGTTTGCAAGAGGGACTTTTAGGCGATGCAATAAAAAAATTAAAAAGAGGGATGCAACACGAGGACTTCCAAGGAGGTCACCCATCCTAGTACTACTCTCGCCTAAGCACGCTTAACTTCGGAGTTCTGATGGGATCTTGTGCTTTAGTGCTGGTATGATCGCATCCGACAACTTCTTCACGACGTGATGCTTTAACCTCTGCCACCCTCCGGCTCCTTCTCACGCCTAAGCCTCCGTTCTTTTTGCTCTTTTCTTTTAGTTCCTTTCACGCCCGTCCCGGTTTACAGTCACCACGCCGCGATATTTACTGAAAAAGACGTGCATGACTCGCCGCAAATAAAAACATCACGCCATCCGAGCGTTTCACCGGATCGAGAAATCTGCACAAATTGACCGGTCACCGAAAATCGACTGTAATTTCATCATACGACCTCGGATCGAATTTCGGCGAGAACGGAAAAGTTCCGTATCGAAATTTTACCTTGGCTAGCCGACAGCCTTTGGCGGTTAGGCGGTTCTACGGTTTCGTCTAGATCCGTTTGCAAGAGGGACTTTTAGGCGATGCAATAAAAAAATTAAAAAGAGGGATGCAACACGAGGACTTCCCAGGAGGTCACCCATCCTAGTACTACTCTCACCTAAGCACGCTTAACTTCGGAGATCTGATGGGATCTGGTGCTTTAGTGCTGGTATGATCGCATCCGACAACTTCTTCACGGCGTGATGCTTTAACCTCTGCCACCCTCCGGCTCCTTCTCACGCCTAAGCCTCCGTTCTTTTTGCTCTTTTCTTTTAGTTCCTTTCACGCCCGTCCCGGTTTACAGTCACCACGCCGCGATATTTACTGAAATAGACGTGCATGACTCGCCGCAAATAAAAACATCACGCCATCCGAGCGTTTCACCGGATCGACAAATCTGCACAAATTGACCCCGTCACCGAAAATCGACTGTAATTTCATCATACGAGCTCGGATCGAATTTCGGCGAGAACGGAAAAGTTCCGTATCAAAATTTTACCTTGGCTAGCCGACAGCCTTTGGCGGTTAGGCGGTTCTACGGTTTTGTCTAGATCCGTTTGCAAGAGGGACTTTTTGGCGATGCAATAAAAAATTAAAAAGAGGGATGCAACACGAGGACTTCCAAGGAGGTCACCCATCCTAGTACTACTCTCGCCTAAGCACGCTTAACTTCGGAGGTCTGATGGGATCTTGTGCTTTAGTGCTGGTATGATCGCATCCGACAACTTCTTCACGACGTGATGCTTTAACCTCTGCCACCCTCCGGCTCCTTCTCACGCCTAAG
The DNA here is from genome assembly GCA_026929855.1 of Poa annua. Taxonomy (NCBI): domain Eukaryota; kingdom Viridiplantae; phylum Streptophyta; class Magnoliopsida; order Poales; family Poaceae; genus Poa; species Poa annua. The sequence continues at coordinate 24,261,894 of CM049428.1, read as the reverse complement.
CCTCCGTTCTTTTTGCTCTTTTCTTTTAGTTCCTTTCACGCCCGTCCCGGTTTACAGTCACCACGCCGCGATATTTACTGAAAAAGACGTGCATGACTCGCCGCAAATAAAAACATCACGCCATGCGAGCGTTTCACCGGATCGAGAAATCTGCACAAATTGACCGGTCACCGAAAATCGACTGTAATTTCATCATACGACCTCGGATCGAATTTCGGCGAGAACGGAAAAGTTCCGTATCGAAATTTTACCTTGGCTAGCCGACAGCCTTTGGCGGTTAGGCGGTTCTACGGTTTCGTCTAGATCCGTTTGCAAGAGGGACTTTTAGGCGATGCAATAAAAAAATTAAAAAGAGGGATGCAACACGAGGACTTCCAAGGAGGTCACCCATCCTAGTACTACTCTCACCTAAGCACGCTTAACTTCGGAGCTCTGATGGGATCTGGTGCTTGAGTGCTGGTATGATCGCATCCGACAACTTCTTCACGGCGTGATGCTTTAACCTCTGCCACCCTCCGGCTCCTTCTCACGCCTAAGCCTCCGTTCTTTTTGCTCTTTTCTTTTAGTTCCTTTCACGCCCGTCCCGGTTTACAGTCACCACGCCGCGATATTTACTGAAATAGACGTGCATGACTCGCCGCAAATAAAAACATCACGCCATCCGAGCGTTTCACCGGATCGACAAATCTGCACAAATTGACCCCGTCACCGAAAATCGACTGTAATTTCATCATACGAGCTCGGATCGAATTTCGGCGAGAACGGAAAAGTTCCGTATCAAAATTTTACCTTGGCTAGCCGACAGCCTTTGGCGGTTAGGCGGTTCTACGGTTTTGTCTAGATCCGTTTGCAAGAGGGACTTTTTGGCGATGCAATAAAAAATTAAAAAGAGGGATGCAACACGAGGACTTCCAAGGAGGTCACCCATCCTAGTACTACTCTCGCCTAAGCACGCTTAACTTCGGAGGTCTGATGGGATCTTGTGCTTTAGTGCTGGTATGATCGCATCCGACAACTTCTTCACGACGTGATGCTTTAACCTCTGCCACCCTCCGGCTCCTTCTCACGCCTAAGCCTCCGTTCTTTTTGCTCTTTTCTTTTAGTTCCTTTCACGCCCGTCCCGGTTTACAGTCACCACGCCGCGATATTTACTGAAAAAGACGTGCATGACTCGCCGCAAATAAAAACATCACGCCATCCGAGCGTTTCACCGGATCGAGAAATCTGCACAAATTGACCGGTCACCGAAAATCGACTGTAATTTCATCATACGACCTCGGATCGAATTTCGGCGAGAACGGAAAAGTTCCGTATCGAAATTTTACCTTGGCTAGCCGACAGCCTTTGGCGGTTAGGCGGTTCTACGGTTTCGTCTAGATCCGTTTGCAAGAGGGACTTTTAGGCGATGCAATAAAAAAATTAAAAAGAGGGATGCAACACGAGGACTTCCCAGGAGGTCACCCATCCTAGTACTACTCTCACCTAAGCACGCTTAACTTCGGAGATCTGATGGGATCTGGTGCTTTAGTGCTGGTATGATCGCATCCGACAACTTCTTCACGGCGTGATGCTTTAACCTCTGCCACCCTCCGGCTCCTTCTCACGCCTAAGCCTCCGTTCTTTTTGCTCTTTTCTTTTAGTTCCTTTCACGCCCGTCCCGGTTTACAGTCACCACGCCGCGATATTTACTGAAATAGACGTGCATGACTCGCCGCAAATAAAAACATCACGCCATCCGAGCGTTTCACCGGATCGACAAATCTGCACAAATTGACCCCGTCACCGAAAATCGACTGTAATTTCATCATACGAGCTCGGATCGAATTTCGGCGAGAACGGAAAAGTTCCGTATCAAAATTTTACCTTGGCTAGCCGACAGCCTTTGGCGGTTAGGCGGTTCTACGGTTTTGTCTAGATCCGTTTGCAAGAGGGACTTTTTGGCGATGCAATAAAAAATTAAAAAGAGGGATGCAACACGAGGACTTCCAAGGAGGTCACCCATCCTAGTACTACTCTCGCCTAAGCACGCTTAACTTCGGAGGTCTGATGGGATCTTGTGCTTTAGTGCTGGTATGATCGCATCCGACAACTTCTTCACGACGTGATGCTTTAACCTCTGCCACCCTCCGGCTCCTTCTCACGCCTAAGCCTCCGTTCTTTTTGCTCTTTTCTTTTAGTTCCTTTCACGCCCGTCCCGGTTTACAGTCACCACGCCGCGATATTTACTGAAAAAGACGTGCATGACTCGCCGCAAATAAAAACATCACGCCATGCGAGCGTTTCACCGGATCGAGAAATCTGCACAAATTGACCGGTCACCGAAAATCGACTGTAATTTCATCATACGACCTCGGATCGAATTTCGGCGAGAACGGAAAAGTTCCGTATCGAAATTTTACCTTGGCTAGCCGACAGCCTTTGGCGGTTAGGCGGTTCTACGGTTTCGTCTAGATCCGTTTGCAAGAGGGACTTTTAGGCGATGCAATAAAAAAATTAAAAAGAGGGATGCAACACGAGGACTTCCAAGGAGGTCACCCATCCTAGTACTACTCTCACCTAAGCACGCTTAACTTCGGAGCTCTGATGGGATCTGGTGCTTGAGTGCTGGTATGATCGCATCCGACAACTTCTTCACGGCGTGATGCTTTAACCTCTGCCACCCTCCGGCTCCTTCTCACGCCTAAGCCTCCGTTCTTTTTGCTCTTTTCTTTTAGTTCCTTTCACGCCCGTCCCGGTTTACAGTCACCACGCCGCGATATTTACTGAAATAGACGTGCATGACTCGCCGCAAATAAAAACATCACGCCATCCGAGCGTTTCACCGGATCGACAAATCTGCACAAATTGACCCCGTCACCGAAAATCGACTGTAATTTCATCATACGAGCTCGGATCGAATTTCGGCGAGAACGGAAAAGTTCCGTATCAAAATTTTACCTTGGCTAGCCGACAGCCTTTGGCGGTTAGGCGGTTCTACGGTTTTGTCTAGATCCGTTTGCAAGAGGGACTTTTTGGCGATGCAATAAAAAATTAAAAAGAGGGATGCAACACGAGGACTTCCAAGGAGGTCACCCATCCTAGTACTACTCTCGCCTAAGCACGCTTAACTTCGGAGGTCTGATGGGATCTTGTGCTTTAGTGCTGGTATGATCGCATCCGACAACTTCTTCACGACGTGATGCTTTAACCTCTGCCACCCTCCGGCTCCTTCTCACGCCTAAGCCTCCGTTCTTTTTGCTCTTTTCTTTTAGTTCCTTTCACGCCCGTCCCGGTTTACAGTCACCACGCCGCGATATTTACTGAAAAAGACGTGCATGACTCGCCGCAAATAAAAACATCACGCCATGCGAGCGTTTCACCGGATCGAGAAATCTGCACAAATTGACCGGTCACCGAAAATCGACTGTAATTTCATCATACGACCTCGGATCGAATTTCGGCGAGAACGGAAAAGTTCCGTATCGAAATTTTACCTTGGCTAGCCGACAGCCTTTGGCGGTTAGGCGGTTCTACGGTTTCGTCTAGATCCGTTTGCAAGAGGGACTTTTAGGCGATGCAATAAAAAAATTAAAAAGAGGGATGCAACACGAGGACTTCCAAGGAGGTCACCCATCCTAGTACTACTCTCACCTAAGCACGCTTAACTTCGGAGCTCTGATGGGATCTGGTGCTTGAGTGCTGGTATGATCGCATCCGACAACTTCTTCACGGCGTGATGCTTTAACCTCTGCCACCCTCCGGCTCCTTCTCACGCCTAAGCCTCCGTTCTTTTTGCTCTTTTCTTTTAGTTCCTTTCACGCCCGTCCCGGTTTACAGTCACCACGCCGCGATATTTACTGAAATAGACGTGCATGACTCGCCGCAAATAAAAACATCACGCCATCCGAGCGTTTCACCGGATCGACAAATCTGCACAAATTGACCCCGTCACCGAAAATCGACTGTAATTTCATCATACGACCTCGGATCGAATTTCGGCGAGAACGGAAAAGTTCCGTATCAAAATTTTACCTTGGCTAGCCGACAGCCTTTGGCGGTTAGGCGGTTCTACGGTTTTGTCTAGATCCGTTTGCAAGAGGGACTTTTAGGCGATGCAATAAAAAAATTAAAAAGAGGGATGCAACACGAGGACTTCCAAGGAGGTCACCCATCCTAGTACTACTCTCGCCTAAGCACGCTTAACTTCGGAGTTCTGATGGGATCTTGTGCTTTAGTGCTGGTATGATCGCATCCGACAACTTCTTCACGACGTGATGCTTTAACCTCTGCCACCCTCCGGCTCCTTCTCACGCCTAAGCCTCCGTTCTTTTTGCTCTTTTCTTTTAGTTCCTTTCACGCCCGTCCCGGTTTACAGTCACCACGCCGCGATATTTACTGAAAAAGACGTGCATGACTCGCCGCAAATAAAAACATCACGCCATCCGAGCGTTTCACCGGATCGAGAAATCTGCACAAATTGACCGGTCACCGAAAATCGACTGTAATTTCATCATACGACCTCGGATCGAATTTCGGCGAGAACGGAAAAGTTCCGTATCGAAATTTTACCTTGGCTAGCCGACAGCCTTTGGCGGTTAGGCGGTTCTACGGTTTCGTCTAGATCCGTTTGCAAGAGGGACTTTTAGGCGATGCAATAAAAAAATTAAAAAGAGGGATGCAACACGAGGACTTCCCAGGAGGTCACCCATCCTAGTACTACTCTCACCTAAGCACGCTTAACTTCGGAGATCTGATGGGATCTGGTGCTTTAGTGCTGGTATGATCGCATCCGACAACTTCTTCACGGCGTGATGCTTTAACCTCTGCCACCCTCCGGCTCCTTCTCACGCCTAAGCCTCCGTTCTTTTTGCTCTTTTCTTTTAGTTCCTTTCACGCCCGTCCCGGTTTACAGTCACCACGCCGCGATATTTACTGAAATAGACGTGCATGACTCGCCGCAAATAAAAACATCACGCCATCCGAGCGTTTCACCGGATCGACAAATCTGCACAAATTGACCCCGTCACCGAAAATCGACTGTAATTTCATCATACGAGCTCGGATCGAATTTCGGCGAGAACGGAAAAGTTCCGTATCAAAATTTTACCTTGGCTAGCCGACAGCCTTTGGCGGTTAGGCGGTTCTACGGTTTTGTCTAGATCCGTTTGCAAGAGGGACTTTTAGGCGATGCAATAAAAAATTAAAAAGAGGGATGCAACACGAGGACTTCCAAGGAGGTCACCCATCCTAGTACTACTCTCGCCTAAGCACGCTTAACTTCGGAGGTCTGATGGGATCTTGTGCTTTAGTGCTGGTATGATCGCATCCGACAACTTCTTCACGACGTGATGCTTTAACCTCTGCCACCCTCCGGCTCCTTCTCACGCCTAAGCCTCCGTTCTTTTTGCTCTTTTCTTTTAGTTCCTTTCACGCCCGTCCCGGTTTACAGTCACCACGCCGCGATATTTACTGAAAAAGACGTGCATGACTCGCCGCAAATAAAAACATCACGCCATGCGAGCGTTTCACCGGATCGAGAAATCTGCACAAATTGACCGGTCACCGAAAATCGACTGTAATTTCATCATACGACCTCGGATCGAATTTCGGCGAGAACGGAAAAGTTCCGTATCGAAATTTTACCTTGGCTAGCCGACAGCCTTTGGCGGTTAGGCGGTTCTACGGTTTTGTCTAGATCCGTTTGCAAGAGGGACTTTTAGGCGATGCAATAAAAAAATTAAAAAGAGGGATGCAACACGAGGACTTCCAAGGAGGTCACCCATCCTAGTACTACTCTCGCCTAAGCACGCTTAACTTCGGAGTTCTGATGGGATCTTGTGCTTTAGTGCTGGTATGATCGCATCCGACAACTTCTTCACGACGTGATGCTTTAACCTCTGCCACCCTCCGGCTCCTTCTCACGCCTAAGCCTCCGTTCTTTTTGCTCTTTTCTTTTAGTTCCTTTCACGCCCGTCCCGTTTTACAGTCACCACGCCGCGATATTTACTGAAAAAGACGTGCATGACTCGCCGCAAATAAAAACATCACGCCATCCGAGCGTTTCACCGGATCGAGAAATCTGCACAAATTGACCGGTCACCGAAAATCGACTGTAATTTCATCATACGACCTCGGATCGAATTTCGGCGAGAACGGAAAAGTTCCGTATCGAAATTTTACCTTGGCTAGCCGACAGCCTTTGGCGGTTAGGCGGTTCTACGGTTTTGTCTAGATCCGTTTGCAAGAGGGACTTTTAGGCGATGCAATAAAAAAATTAAAAAGAGGGATGCAACACGAGGACTTCCAAGGAGGTCACCCATCCTAGTACTACTCTCGCCTAAGCACGCTTAACTTCGGAGTTCTGATGGGATCTTGTGCTTTAGTGCTGGTATGATCGCATCCGACAACTTCTTCACGACGTGATGCTTTAACCTCTGCCACCCTCCGGCTCCTTCTCACGCCTAAGCCTCCGTTCTTTTTGCTCTTTTCTTTTAGTTCCTTTCACGCCCGTCCCGTTTTACAGTCACCACGCCGCGATATTTACTGAAAAAGACGTGCATGACTCGCCGCAAATAAAAACATCACGCCATCCGAGCGTTTCACCGGATCGAGAAATCTGCACAAATTGACCGGTCACCGAAAATCGACTGTAATTTCATCATACGACCTCGGATCGAATTTCGGCGAGAACGGAAAAGTTCCGTATCGAAATTTTACCTTGGCTAGCCGACAGCCTTTGGCGGTTAGGCGGTTCTACGGTTTCGTCTAGATCCGTTTGCAAGAGGGACTTTTAGGCGATGCAATAAAAAAATTAAAAAGAGGGATGCAACACGAGGACTTCCCAGGAGGTCACCCATCCTAGTACTACTCTCACCTAAGCACGCTTAACTTCGGAGCTCTGATGGGATCTGGTGCTTTAGTGCTGGTATGATGGCATCCGACAACTTCTTCACGGCGTGATGCTTTAACCTCTGCCACCCTCCGGCTCCTTCTCACGCCTAAGCCTCCGTTCTTTTTGCTCTTTTCTTTTAGTTCCTTTCACGCCCGTCCCGGTTTACAGTCACCACGCCGCGATATTTACTGAAATAGACGTGCATGACTCGCCGCAAATAAAAACATCACGCCATCCGAGCGTTTCACCGGATCGACAAATCTGCACAAATTGACCCCGTCACCGAAAATCGACTGTAATTTCATCATACGAGCTCGGATCGAATTTCGGCGAGAACGGAAAAGTTCCGTATCAAAATTTTACCTTGGCTAGCCGACAGCCTTTGGCGGTTAGGCGGTTCTACGGTTTTGTCTAGATCCGTTTGCAAGAGGGACTTTTAGGCGATGCAATAAAAAATTAAAAAGAGGGATGCAACACGAGGACTTCCAAGGAGGTCACCCATCCTAGTACTACTCTCGCCTAAGCACGCTTAACTTCGGAGGTCTGATGGGATCTTGTGCTTTAGTGCTGGTATGATCGCATCCGACAACTTCTTCACGACGTGATGCTTTAACCTCTGCCACCCTCCGGCTCCTTCTCACGCCTAAGCCTCCGTTCTTTTTGCTCTTTTCTTTTAGTTCCTTTCACGCCCGTCCCGGTTTACAGTCACCACGCCGCGATATTTACTGAAAAAGACGTGCATGACTCGCCGCAAATAAAAACATCACGCCATGCGAGCGTTTCACCGGATCGAGAAATCTGCACAAATTGACCGGTCACCGAAAATCGACTGTAATTTCATCATACGACCTCGGATCGAATTTCGGCGAGAACGGAAAAGTTCCGTATCGAAATTTTACCTTGGCTAGCCGACAGCCTTTGGCGGTTAGGCGGTTCTACGGTTTTGTCTAGATCCGTTTGCAAGAGGGACTTTTAGGCGATGCAATAAAAAAATTAAAAAGAGGGATGCAACACGAGGACTTCCAAGGAGGTCACCCATCCTAGTACTACTCTCGCCTAAGCACGCTTAACTTCGGAGTTCTGATGGGATCTTGTGCTTTAGTGCTGGTATGATCGCATCCGACAACTTCTTCACGACGTGATGCTTTAACCTCTGCCACCCTCCGGCTCCTTCTCACGCCTAAGCCTCCGTTCTTTTTGCTCTTTTCTTTTAGTTCCTTTCACGCCCGTCCCGTTTTACAGTCACCACGCCGCGATATTTACTGAAAAAGACGTGCATGACTCGCCGCAAATAAAAACATCACGCCATCCGAGCGTTTCACCGGATCGAGAAATCTGCACAAATTGACCGGTCACCGAAAATCGACTGTAATTTCATCATACGACCTCGGATCGAATTTCGGCGAGAACGGAAAAGTTCCGTATCGAAATTTTACCTTGGCTAGCCGACAGCCTTTGGCGGTTAGGCGGTTCTACGGTTTCGTCTAGATCCGTTTGCAAGAGGGACTTTTAGGCGATGCAATAAAAAAATTAAAAAGAGGGATGCAACACGAGGACTTCCCAGGAGGTCACCCATCCTAGTACTACTCTCACCTAAGCACGCTTAACTTCGGAGCTCTGATGGGATCTGGTGCTTTAGTGCTGGTATGATGGCATCCGACAACTTCTTCACGGCGTGATGCTTTAACCTCTGCCACCCTCCGGCTCCTTCTCACGCCTAAGCCTCCGTTCTTTTTGCTCTTTTCTTTTAGTTCCTTTCACGCCCGTCCCGGTTTACAGTCACCACGCCGCGATATTTACTGAAATAGACGTGCATGACTCGCCGCAAATAAAAACATCACGCCATCCGAGCGTTTCACCGGATCGACAAATCTGCACAAATTGACCCCGTCACCGAAAATCGACTGTAATTTCATCATACGAGCTCGGATCGAATTTCGGCGAGAACGGAAAAGTTCCGTATCAAAATTTTACCTTGGCTAGCCGACAGCCTTTGGCGGTTAGGCGGTTCTACGGTTTTGTCTAGATCCGTTTGCAAGAGGGACTTTTAGGCGATGCAATAAAAAATTAAAAAGAGGGATGCAACACGAGGACTTCCAAGGAGGTCACCCATCCTAGTACTACTCTCGCCTAAGCACGCTTAACTTCGGAGGTCTGATGGGATCTTGTGCTTTAGTGCTGGTATGATCGCATCCGACAACTTCTTCACGACGTGATGCTTTAACCTCTGCCACCCTCCGGCTCCTTCTCACGCCTAAGCCTCCGTTCTTTTTGCTCTTTTCTTTTAGTTCCTTTCACGCCCGTCCCGGTTTACAGTCACCACGCCGCGATATTTACTGAAAAAGACGTGCATGACTCGCCGCAAATAAAAACATCACGCCATGCGAGCGTTTCACCGGATCGAGAAATCTGCACAAATTGACCGGTCACCGAAAATCGACTGTAATTTCATCATACGACCTCGGATCGAATTTCGGCGAGAACGGAAAAGTTCCGTATCGAAATTTTACCTTGGCTAGCCGACAGCCTTTGGCGGTTAGGCGGTTCTACGGTTTCGTCTAGATCCGTTTGCAAGAGGGACTTTTAGGCGATGCAATAAAAAAATTAAAAAGAGGGATGCAACACAAGGACTTCCAAGGAGGTCACCCATCCTAGTACTACTCTCACCTAAGCACGCTTACTTCGGAGCTCTGATGGGATCTGGTGCTTGAGTGCTGGTATGATCGCATCCGACAACTTCTTCACGGCGTGATGCTTTAACCTCTGCCACCCTCCGGCTCCTTCTCACGCCTAAGCCTCCGTTCTTTTTGCTCTTTTCTTTTAGTTCCTTTCACGCCCGTCCCGGTTTACAGTCACCACGCCGCGATATTTACTGAAATAGACGTGCATGACTCGCCGCAAATAAAAACATCACGCCATCCGAGCGTTTCACCGGATCGACAAATCTGCACAAATTGAACCCGTCACCGAAAATCGACTGTAATTTCATCATACGAGCTCGGATCGAATTTCGGCGAGAACGGAAAAGTTCCGTATCAAAATTTTACCTTGGCTAGCCGACAGCCTTTGGCGGTTAGGCGGTTCTACGGTTTTGTCTAGATCCGTTTGCAAGAGGGACTTTTAGGCGATGCAATAAAAAATTAAAAAGAGGGATGCAACACGAGGACTTCCAAGGAGGTCACCCATCCTAGTACTACTCTCGCCTAAGCACGCTTAACTTCGGAGGTCTGATGGGATCTTGTGCTTTAGTGCTGGTATGATCGCATCCGACAACTTCTTCACGACGTGATGCTTTAACCTCTGCCACCCTCCGGCTCCTTCTCACGCCTAAGCCTCCGTTCTTTTTGCTCTTTTCTTTTAGTTCCTTTCACGCCCGTCCCGGTTTACAGTCACCACGCCGCGATATTTACTGAAAAAGACGTGCATGACTTGTCGCAAATAAAAACATCACGCCATGCGAGCGTTTCACCGGATCGAGAAATCTGCACAAATTGACCGGTCACCGAAAATCGACTGTAATTTCATCATACGACCTCGGATCGAATTTCGGCGAGAACGGAAAAGTTCCGTATCGAAATTTTACCTTGGCTAGCCGACAGCCTTTGGCGGTTAGGCGGTTCTACGGTTTCGTCTAGATCCGTTTGCAAGAGGGACTTTTAGGCGATGCAATAAAAAAATTAAAAAGAGGGATGCAACACGAGGACTTCCAAGGAGGTCACCCATCCTAGTACTACTCTCACCTAAGCACGCTTAACTTCGGAGCTCTGATGGGATCTGGTGCTTGAGTGCTGGTATGATCGCATCCGACAACTTCTTCACGGCGTGATGCTTTAACCTCTGCCACCCTCCGGCTCCTTCTCACGCCTAAGCCTCCGTTCTTTTTGCTCTTTTCTTTTAGTTCCTTTCACGCCCGTCCCGGTTTACAGTCACCACGCCGCGATATTTACTGAAATAGACGTGCATGACTCGCCGCAAATAAAAACATCACGCCATCCGAGCGTTTCACCGGATCGACAAATCTGCACAAATTGACCCCGTCACCGAAAATCGACTGTAATTTCATCATACGACCTCGGATCGAATTTCGGCGAGAACGGAAAAGTTCCGTATCAAAATTTTACCTTGGCTAGCCGACAGCCTTTGGCGGTTAGGCGGTTCTACGGTTTTGTCTAGATCCGTTTGCAAGAGGGACTTTTAGGCGATGCAATAAAAAAATTAAAAAGAGGGATGCAACACGAGGACTTCCAAGGAAGTCACCCATCCTAGTACTACTCTCGCCTAAGCACGCTTAACTTCGGAGTTCTGATGGGATCTTGTGCTTTAGTGCTGGTATGATCGCATCCGACAACTTCTTCACGACGTGATGCTTTAACCTCTGCCACCCTCCGGCTCCTTCTCACGCCTAAGCCTCCATTCTTTTTGCTCTTTTCTTTTAGTTCCTTTCACGCCCGTCCCGGTTTACAGTCACCACGCCGCGATATTTACTGAAAAAGACGTGCATGACTCGCCGCAAATAAAAACATCACGCCATCCGAGCGTTTCACCGGATCGAGAAATCTGCACAAATTGACCGGTCACCGAAAATCGACTGTAATTTCATCATACGACCTCGGATCGAATTTCGGCGAGAACGGAAAAGTTCCGTATCGAAATTTTACCTTGGCTAGCCGACAGCCTTTGGCGGTTAGGCGGTTCTACGGTTTCGTCTAGATCCGTTTGCAAGAGGGACTTTTAGGCGATGCAATAAAAAAATTAAAAAGAGGGATGCAACACAAGGACTTCCAAGGAGGTCACCCATCCTAGTACTACTCTCACCTAAGCACGCTTACTTCGGAGCTCTGATGGGATCTGGTGCTTGAGTGCTGGTATGATCGCATCCGACAACTTCTTCACGGCGTGATGCTTTAACCTCTGCCACCCTCCGGCTCCTTCTCACGCCTAAGCCTCCGTTCTTTTTGCTCTTTTCTTTTAGTTCCTTTCACGCCCGTCCCGGTTTACAGTCACCACGCCGCGATATTTACTGAAATAGACGTGCATGACTCGCCGCAAATAAAAACATCACGCCATCCGAGCGTTTCACCGGATCGACAAATCTGCACAAATTGAACCCGTCACCGAAAATCGACTGTAATTTCATCATACGAGCTCGGATCGAATTTCGGCGAGAACGGAAAAGTTCCGTATCAAAATTTTACCTTGGCTAGCCGACAGCCTTTGGCGGTTAGGCGGTTCTACGGTTTTGTCTAGATCCGTTTGCAAGAGGGACTTTTAGGCGATGCAATAAAAAATTAAAAAGAGGGATGCAACACGAGGACTTCCAAGGAGGTCACCCATCCTAGTACTACTCTCGCCTAAGCACGCTTAACTTCGGAGGTCTGATGGGATCTTGTGCTTTAGTGCTGGTATGATCGCATCCGACAACTTCTTCACGACGTGATGCTTTAACCTCTGCCACCCTCCGGCTCCTTCTCACGCCTAAGCCTCCGTTCTTTTTGCTCTTTTCTTTTAGTTCCTTTCACGCCCGTCCCGGTTTACAGTCACCACGCCGCGATATTTACTGAAAAAGACGTGCATGACTCGTCGCAAATAAAAACATCACGCCATGCGAGCGTTTCACCGGATCGAGAAATCTGCACAAATTGACCGGTCACCGAAAATCGACTGTAATTTCATCATACGACCTCGGATCGAATTTCGGCGAGAACGGAAAAGTTCCGTATCGAAATTTTACCTTGGCTAGCCGACAGCCTTTGGCGGTTAGGCGGTTCTACGGTTTCGTCTAGATCCGTTTGCAAGAGGGACTTTTAGGCGATGCAATAAAAAAATTAAAAAGAGGGATGCAACACGAGGACTTCCAAGGAGGTCACCCATCCTAGTACTACTCTCACCTAAGCACGCTTAACTTCGGAGCTCTGATGGGATCTGGTGCTTGAGTGCTGGTATGATCGCATCCGACAACTTCTTCACGGCGTGATGCTTTAACCTCTGCCACCCTCCGGCTCCTTCTCACGCCTAAGCCTCCGTTCTTTTTGCTCTTTTCTTTTAGTTCCTTTCACGCCCGTCCCGGTTTACAGTCACCACGCCGCGATATTTACTGAAATAGACGTGCATGACTCGCCGCAAATAAAAACATCACGCCATCCGAGCGTTTCACCGGATCGACAAATCTGCACAAATTGACCCCGTCACCGAAAATCGACTGTAATTTCATCATACGACCTCGGATCGAATTTCGGCGAGAACGGAAAAGTTCCGTATCAAAATTTTACCTTGGCTAGCCGACAGCCTTTGGCGGTTAGGCGGTTCTACGGTTTTGTCTAGATCCGTTTGCAAGAGGGACTTTTAGGCGATGCAATAAAAAAATTAAAAAGAGGGATGCAACACGAGGACTTCCAAGGAAGTCACCCATCCTAGTACTACTCTCGCCTAAGCACGCTTAACTTCGGAGTTCTGATGGGATCTTGTGCTTTAGTGCTGGTATGATCGCATCCGACAACTTCTTCACGACGTGATGCTTTAACCTCTGCCACCCTCCGGCTCCTTCTCACGCCTAAGCCTCCATTCTTTTTGCTCTTTTCTTTTAGTTCCTTTCACGCCCGTCCCGGTTTACAGTCACCACGCCGCGATATTTACTGAAAAAGACGTGCATGACTCGCCGCAAATAAAAACATCACGCCATCCGAGCGTTTCACCGGATCGAGAAATCTGCACAAATTGACCGGTCACCGAAAATCGACTGTAATTTCATCATACGACCTCGGATCGAATTTCGGCGAGAACGGAAAAGTTCCGTATCGAAATTTTACCTTGGCTAGCCGACAGCCTTTGGCGGTTAGGCGGTTCTACGGTTTCGTCTAGATCCGTTTGCAAGAGGGACTTTTAGGCGATGCAATAAAAAAATTAAAAAGAGGGATGCAACACGAGGACTTCCCAGGAGGTCACCAATCCTAGTACTACTCTCACCTAAGCACGCTTAACTTCGGAGCTCTGATGGGATCTGGTGCTTTAGTGCTGGTATGATCGCATCCGACAACTTCTTCACGGCGTGATGCTTTAACCTCTGCCACCCTCCGGCTCCTTCTCACGCCTAAGCCTCCGTTCTTTTTGCTCTTTTCTTTTAGTTCCTTTCACGCCCGTCCCGGTTTACAGTCACCACGCCGCGATATTTACTGAAATAGACGTGCATGACTCGCCGCAAATAAAAACATCACGCCATCCGAGCGTTTCACCGGATCGACAAATCTGCACAAATTGACCCCGTCACCGAAAATCGACTGTAATTTCATCATACGAGCTCGGATCGAATTTCGGCGAGAACGGAAAAGTTCCGTATCAAAATTTTACCTTGGCTAGCCGACAGCCTTTGGCGGTTAGGCGGTTCTACGGTTTTGTCTAGATCCGTTTGCAAGAGGGACTTTTAGGCGATGCAATAAAAAAATTAAAAAGAGGGATGCAACACGAGGACTTCCAAGGAGGTCACCCATCCTAGTACTACTCTCACCTAAGCACGCTTAACTTCGGAGCTCTGATGGGATCTGGTGCTTGAGTGCTGGTATGATCGCATCCGACAACTTCTTCACGGCGTGATGCTTTAACCTCTGCCACCCTCCGGCTCCTTCTCACGCCTAAGCCTCCGTTCTTTTTGCTCTTTTCTTTTAGTTCCTTTCACGCCCGTCCCGGTTTACAGTCACCACGCCGCGATATTTACTGAAATAGACGTGCATGACTCGCCGCAAATAAAAACATCACGCCATCCGAGCGTTTCACCGGATCGACAAATCTGCACAAATTGACCCCGTCACCGAAAATCGACTGTAATTTCATCATACGACCTCGGATCGAATTTCGGCGAGAACGGAAAAGTTCCGTATCAAAATTTTACCTTGGCTAGCCGACAGCCTTTGGCGGTTAGGCGGTTCTACGGTTTTGTCTAGATCCGTTTGCAAGAGGGACTTTTAGGCGATGCAATAAAAAAATTAAAAAGAGGGATGCAACACGAGGACTTCCAAGGAAGTCACCCATCCTAGTACTACTCTCGCCTAAGCACGCTTAACTTCGGAGTTCTGATGGGATCTTGTGCTTTAGTGCTGGTATGATCGCATCCGACAACTTCTTCACGACGTGATGCTTTAACCTCTGCCACCCTCCGGCTCCTTCTCACGCCTAAGCCTCCATTCTTTTTGCTCTTTTCTTTTAGTTCCTTTCACGCCCGTCCCGGTTTACAGTCACCACGCCGCGATATTTACTGAAAAAGACGTGCATGACTCGCCGCAAATAAAAACATCACGCCATCCGAGCGTTTCACCGGATCGAGAAATCTGCACAAATTGACCGGTCACCGAAAATCGACTGTAATTTCATCATACGACCTCGGATCGAATTTCGGCGAGAACGGAAAAGTTCCGTATCGAAATTTTACCTTGGCTAGCCGACAGCCTTTGGCGGTTAGGCGGTTCTACGGTTTCGTCTAGATCCGTTTGCAAGAGGGACTTTTAGGCGATGCAATAAAAAAATTAAAAAGAGGGATGCAACACGAGGACTTCCCAGGAGGTCACCAATCCTAGTACTACTCTCACCTAAGCACGCTTAACTTCGGAGCTCTGATGGGATCTGGTGCTTTAGTGCTGGTATGATCGCATCCGACAACTTCTTCACGGCGTGATGCTTTAACCTCTGCCACCCTCCGGCTCCTTCTCACGCCTAAGCCTCCGTTCTTTTTGCTCTTTTCTTTTAGTTCCTTTCACGCCCGTCCCGGTTTACAGTCACCACGCCGCGATATTTACTGAAATAGACGTGCATGACTCGCCGCAAATAAAAACATCACGCCATCCGAGCGTTTCACCGGATCGACAAATCTGCACAAATTGACCCCGTCACCGAAAATCGACTGTAATTTCATCATACGAGCTCGGATCGAATTTCGGCGAGAACGGAAAAGTTCCGTATCAAAATTTTACCTTGGCTAGCCGACAGCCTTTGGCGGTTAGGCGGTTCTACGGTTTTGTCTAGATCCGTTTGCAAGAGGGACTTTTAGGCGATGCAATAAAAAATTAAAAAGAGGGATGCAACACGAGGACTTCCAAGGAGGTCACCCATCCTAGTACTACTCTCGCCTAAGCACGCTTAACTTCGGAGTTCTGATGGGATCTTGTGCTTTAGTGCTGGTATGATCGCATCCGACAACTTCTTCACGACGTGATGCTTTAACCTCTGCCACCCTCCGGCTCCTTCTCACGCCTAAGCCTCCGTTCTTTTTGCTCTTTTCTTTTAGTTCCTTTCACGCCCGTCCCGGTTTACAGTCACCACGCCGCGATATTTACTGAAAAAGACGCGCATGACTCGTCGCAAATAAAAACATCACGCCATGCGAGCGTTTCACCGGATCGAGAAATCTGCACAAATTTACCGGTCACCGAAAATCGACTGTAATTTCATCATACGACCTCGGATCGAATTTCGGCGAGAACGGAAAAGTTCCGTATCGAAATTTTACCTTGGCTAGCCGACAGCCTTTGGCGGTTAGGCGGTTCTACGGTTTCGTCTAGATCCGTTTGCAAGAGGGACTTTTAGGCGATGCAATAAAAAAATTAAAAAGAGCGATGCAACACGAGGACTTCCCAGGAGGTCACCCATCCTAGTACTACTCTCACCTAAGCACGCTTAACTTCGGAGCTCTGATGGGATCTGGTGCTTGAGTGCTGGTATGATCGCATCCGACAACTTCTTCACGGCGTGATGCTTTAACCTCTGCCACCCTCCGGCTCCTTCTCACGCCTAAGCCTCCGTTCTTTTTGCTCTTTTCTTTTAGTTCCTTTCACGCCCGTCCCGGTTTACAGTCACCACGCCGCGATATTTACTGAAATAGACGTGCATGACTCGCCGCAAATAAAAACATCACGCCATCCGAGCGTTTCACCGGATCGACAAATCTGCACAAATTGACCCCGTCACCGAAAATCGACTGTAATTTCATCATACGACCTCGGATCGAATTTCGGCGAGAACGGAAAAGTTCCGTATCAAAATTTTACCTTGGCTAGCCGACAGCCTTTGGCGGTTAGGCGGTTCTACGGTTTTGTCTAGATCCGTTTGCAAGAGGGACTTTTAGGCGATGCAATAAAAAAATTAAAAAGAGGGATGCAACACGAGGACTTCCAAGGAGGTCACCCATCCTAGTACTACTCTCGCCTAAGCACGCTTAACTTCGGAGTTCTGATGGGATCTTGTGCTTTAGTGCTGGTATGATCGCATCCGACAACTTCTTCACGACGTGATGCTTTAACCTCTGCCACCCTCCGGCTCCTTCTCACGCCTAAGCCTCCATTCTTTTTGCTCTTTTCTTTTAGTTCCTTTCACGCCCGTCCCGGTTTACAGTCACCACGCCGCGATATTTACTGAAAAAGACGTGCATGACTCGCCGCAAATAAAAACATCACGCCATCCGAGCGTTTCACCGGATCGAGAAATCTGCACAAATTGACCGGTCACCGAAAATCGACTGTAATTTCATCATACGACCTCGGATCGAATTTCGGCGAGAACGGAAAAGTTCCGTATCGAAATTTTACCTTGGCTAGCCGACAGCCTTTGGCGGTTAGGCGGTTCTACGGTTTCGTCTAGATCCGTTTGCAAGAGGGACTTTTAGGCGATGCAATAAAAAAATTAAAAAGAGGGATGCAACACGAGGACTTCCCAGGAGGTCACCCATCCTAGTACTACTCTCACCTAAGCACGCTTAACTTCGGAGCTCTGATGGGATCTGGTGCTTTAGTGCTGGTATGATCGCATCCGACAACTTCTTCACGGCGTGATGCTTTAACCTCTGCCACCCTCCGGCTCCTTCTCACGCCTAAGCCTCCGTTCTTTTTGCTCTTTTCTTTTAGTTCCTTTCACGCCCGTCCCGGTTTACAGTCACCACGCCGCGATATTTACTGAAATAGACGTGCATGACTCGCCGCAAATAAAAACATCACGCCATCCGAGCGTTTCACCGGATCGACAAATCTGCACAAATTGACCCCGTCACCGAAAATCGACTGTAATTTCATCATACGAGCTCGGATCGAATTTCGGCGAGAACGGAAAAGTTCCGTATCAAAATTTTACCTTGGCTAGCCGACAGCCTTTGGCGGTTAGGCGGTTCTACGGTTTTGTCTAGATCCGTTTGCAAGAGGGACTTTTAGGCGATGCAATAAAAAATTAAAAAGAGGGATGCAACACGAGGACTTCCAAGGAGGTCACCCATCCTAGTACTACTCTCGCCTAAGCACGCTTAACTTCGGAGTTCTGATGGGATCTTGTGCTTTAGTGCTGGTATGATCGCATCCGACAACTTCTTCACGACGTGATGCTTTAACCTCTGCCACCCTCCGGCTCCTTCTCACGCCTAAGCCTCCGTTCTTTTTGCTCTTTTCTTTTAGTTCCTTTCACGCCCGTCCCGGTTTACAGTCACCACGCCGCGATATTTACTGAAAAAGACGCGCATGACTCGTCGCAAATAAAAACATCACGCCATGCGAGCGTTTCACCGGATCGAGAAATCTGCACAAATTTACCGGTCACCGAAAATCGACTGTAATTTCATCATACGACCTCGGATCGAATTTCGGCGAGAACGGAAAAGTTCCGTATCGAAATTTTACCTTGGCTAGCCGACAGCCTTTGGCGGTTAGGCGGTTCTACGGTTTCGTCTAGATCCGTTTGCAAGAGGGACTTTTAGGCGATGCAATAAAAAAATTAAAAAGAGGGATGCAACACGAGGACTTCCAAGGAGGTCACCCATCCTAGTACTACTCTCACCTAAGCACGCTTAACTTCGGAGCTCTGATGGGATCTGGTGCTTGAGTGCTGGTATGATCGCATCCGACAACTTCTTCACGGCGTGATGCTTTAACCTCTGCCACCCTCCGGCTCCTTCTCACGCCTAAGCCTCCGTTCTTTTTGCTCTTTTCTTTTAGTTCCTTTCACGCCCGTCCCGGTTTACAGTCACCACGCCGCGATATTTACTGAAATAGACGTGCATGACTCGCCGCAAATAAAAACATCACGCCATCCGAGCGTTTCACCGGATCGACAAATCTGCACAAATTGACCCCGTCACCGAAAATCGACTGTAATTTCATCATACGAGCTCGGATCGAATTTCGGCGAGAACGGAAAAGTTCCGTATCAAAATTTTACCTTGGCTAGCCGACAGCCTTTGGCGGTTAGGCGGTTCTACGGTTTTGTCTAGATCCGTTTGCAAGAGGGACTTTTAGGCGATGCAATAAAAAATTAAAAAGAGGGATGCAACACGAGGACTTCCAAGGAGGTCACCCATCCTAGTACTACTCTCGCCTAAGCACGCTTAACTTCGGAGGTCTGATGGGATCTTGTGCTTTAGTGCTGGTATGATCGCATCCGACAACTTCTTCACGACGTGATGCTTTAACCTCTGCCACCCTCCGGCTCCTTCTCACGCCTAAGCCTCCGTTCTTTTTGCTCTTTTCTTTTAGTTCCTTTCACGCCCGTCCCGGTTTACAGTCACCACGCCGCGATATTTACTGAAAAAGACGCGCATGACTCGTCGCAAATAAAAACATCACGCCATGCGAGCGTTTCACCGGATCGAGAAATCTGCACAAATTTACCGGTCACCGAAAATCGACTGTAATTTCATCATACGACCTCGGATCGAATTTCGGCGAGAACGGAAAAGTTCCGTATCAAAAATTTACCTTGGCTAGCCGACAGCCTTTGGCGGTTAGGCGGTTCTACGGTTTTGTCTAGATCCGTTTGCAAGAGGGACTTTTAGGCGATGCAATAAAAAAATTAAAAAGAGGGATGCAACACGAGGACTTCCAAGGAGGTCACCCATCCTAGTACTACTCTCGCCTAAGCACGCTTAACTTCGGAGCTCTGATGGGATCTGGTGCTTTAGTGCTGGTATGATCGCATCCGACAACTTCTTCACGGCGTGATGCTTTAACCTCTGCCACCCTCCGGCTCCTTCTCACGCCTAAGCCTCCGTTCTTTTTGCTCTTTTCTTTTAGTTCCTTTCACGCCCGTCCCGGTTTACAGTCACCACGCCGCGATATTTACTGAAAAAGACGTGCATGACTCGCCGCAAATAAAAACATCACGCCATCCGAGCGTTTCACCGGATCGAGAAATCTGCACAAATTGACCGGTCACCGAAAATCGACTGTAATTTCATCATACGACCTCGGATCGAATTTCGGCGAGAACGGAAAAGTTCCGTATCGAAATTTTACCTTGGCTAGCCGACAGCCTTTGGCGGTTAGGCGGTTCTACGGTTTCGTCTAGACCCGTTTGCAAGAGGGACTTTTAGGCGATGCAATAAAAAAATTAAAAAGAGGGATGCAACACGAGGACTTCCCAGGAGGTCACCCATCCTAGTACTACTCTCACCTAAGCACGCTTAACTTCGGAGCTCTGATGGGATCTGGTGCTTTAGTGCTGGTATGATCGCATCCGACAACTTCTTCACGGCGTGATGCTTTAACCTCTGCCACCCTCCGGCTCCTTCTCACGCCTAAGCCTCCGTTCTTTTTGCTCTTTTCTTTTAGTTCCTTTCACGCCCGTCCCGGTTTACAGTCACCACGCCGCGATATTTACTGAAAAAGACGTGCATGACTCGCCGCAAATAAAAACATCACGCCATCCGAGCGTTTCACCGGATCGAGAAATCTGCACAAATTGACCGGTCACCGAAAATCGACTGTAATTTCATCATACGACCTCGGATCGAATTTCGGCGAGAACGGAAAAGTTCCGTATCAAAATTTTACCTTGGCTAGCCGACAGCCTTTGGCGTTTAGGCGGTTCTACGGTTTTGTCTAGATCCGTTTGCAAGAGGGACTTTTAGGCGATGCAATAAAAAAATTAAAAAGAGGGATGCAACACGAGGACTTCCAAGGAGGTCACCCATCCTAGTACTACTCTCGCCTAAGCACGCTTAACTTCGGAGTTCTGATGGGATCTTGTGCTTTAGTGCTGGTATGATCGCATCCGACAACTTCTTCACGACGTGATGCTTTAACCTCTGCCACCCTCCGGCTCCTTCTCACGCCTAAGCCTCCGTTCTTTTTGCTCTTTTCTTTTAGTTCCTTTCACGCCCGTCCCGGTTTACAGTCACCACGCCGCGATATTTACTGAAAAAGACGTGCATGACTCGCCGCAAATAAAAACATCACGCCATCCGAGCGTTTCACCGGATCGAGAAATCTGCACAAATTGACCGGTCACCAAAAATCGACTGTAATTTCATCATACGACCTCGGATCGAATTTTGGCGAGAACGGAAAAGTTCCGTATCGAAATTTTACCTTGGCTAGCCGACAGCCTTTGGCGTTTAGGCGGTTCTACGGTTTTGTCTAGATCCGTTTGCAAGAGGGACTTTTAGGCGATGCAATAAAAAAATTAAAAAGAGGGATGCAACACGAGGACTTCCAAGGAGGTCACCCATCCTAGTACTACTCTCGCCTAAGCACGCTTAACTTCGGAGTTCTGATGGGATCTTGTGCTTTAGTGCTGGTATGATCGCATCCGACAACTTCTTCACGACGTGATGCTTTAACCTCTGCCACCCTCCGGCTCCTTCTCACGCCTAAGCCTCCGTTCTTTTTGCTCTTTTCTTTTAGTTCCTTTCACGCCCGTCCCGGTTTACAGTCACCACGCCGCGATATTTACTTAAAAAGACGTGCATGACTCGCCGCAAATAAAAACATCACGCCATCCGAGCGTTTCACCGGATCGAGAAATCTGCACAAATTGACCGGTCACCGAAAATCGACTGTAATTTCATCATACGACCTCGGATCGAATTTCGGCGAGAACGGAAAAGTTCCGTATCGAAATTTTACCTTGGCTAGCCGACAGCCTTTGGCGGTTAGGCGGTTCTACGGTTTCGTCTAGATCCGTTTGCAAGAGGGACTTTTAGGCGATGCAATAAAAAAATTAAAAAGAGGGATGCAACACGAGGACTTCCAAGGAGGTCACCCATCCTAGTACTACTCTCACCTAAGCACGCTTAACTTCGGAGCTCTGATGGGATCTGGTGCTTGAGTGCTGGTATGATCGCATCCGACAACTTCTTCACGGCGTGATGCTTTAACCTCTGCCACCCTCCGGCTCCTTCTCACGCCTAAGCCTCCGTTCTTTTTGCTCTTTTCTTTTAGTTCCTTTCACGCCCGTCCCGGTTTACAGTCACCACGCCGCGATATTTACTGAAATAGACGTGCATGACTCGCCGCAAATAAAAACATCACGCCATCCGAGCGTTTCACCGGATCGACAAATCTGCACAAATTGACCCCGTCACCGAAAATCGACTGTAATTTCATCATACGACCTCGGATCGAATTTCGGCGAGAACGGAAAAGTTCCGTATCAAAATTTTACCTTGGCTAGCCGACAGCCTTTGGCGGTTAGGTGGTTCTACGGTTTTGTCTAGATCCGTTTGCAAGAGGGACTTTTAGGCGATGCAATAAAAAAATTAAAAAGAGGGATGCAACACGAGGACTTCCAAGGAGGTCACCCATCCTAGTACTACTCTCGCCTAAGCACGCTTAACTTCGGAGTTCTGATGGGATCTTGTGCTTTAGTGCTGGTATGATCGCATCCGACAACTTCTTCACGACGTGATGCTTTAACCTCTGCCACCCTCCGGCTCCTTCTCACGCCTAAGCCTCCGTTCTTTTTGCTCTTTTCTTTTAGTTCCTTTCACGCCCGTCCCGGTTTACAGTCACCACGCCGCGATATTTACTGAAAAAGACGTGCATGACTCGCCGCAAATAAAAACATCACGCCATCCGAGCGTTTCACCGGATCGAGAAATCTGCACAAATTGACCGGTCACCGAAAATCGACTGTAATTTCATCATACGACCTCGGATCGAATTTCGGCGAGAACGGAAAAGTTCCGTATCGAAATTTTACCTTGGCTAGCCGACAGCCTTTGGCGGTTAGGCGGTTCTACGGTTTCGTCTAGATCCGTTTGCAAGAGGGACTTTTAGGCGATGCAATAAAAAAATTAAAAAGAGGGATGCAACACGAGGACTTCCAAGGAGGTCACCCATCCTAGTACTACTCTCACCTAAGCACGCTTAACTTCGGAGCTCTGATGGGATCTGGTGCTTGAGTGCTGGTATGATCGCATCCGACAACTTCTTCACGGCGTGATGCTTTAACCTCTGCCACCCTCCGGCTCCTTCTCACGCCTAAGCCTCCGTTCTTTTTGCTCTTTTCTTTTAGTTCCTTTCACGCCCGTCCCGGTTTACAGTCACCACGCCGCGATATTTACTGAAATAGACGTGCATGACTCGCCGCAAATAAAAACATCACGCCATCCGAGCGTTTCACCGGATCGACAAATCTGCACAAATTGACCCCGTCACCGAAAATCGACTGTAATTTCATCATACGACCTCGGATCGAATTTCGGCGAGAACGGAAAAGTTCCGTATCAAAATTTTACCTTGGCTAGCCGACAGCCTTTGGCGGTTAGGCGGTTCTACGGTTTTGTCTAGATCCGTTTGCAAGAGGGACTTTTAGGCGATGCAATAAAAAAATTAAAAAGAGGGATGCAACACGAGGACTTCCAAGGAGGTCACCCATCCTAGTACTACTCTCGCCTAAGCACGCTTAACTTCGGAGTTCTGATGGGATCTTGTGCTTTAGTGCTGGTATGATCGCATCCGACAACTTCTTCACGACGTGATGCTTTAACCTCTGCCACCCTCCGGCTCCTTCTCACGCCTAAGCCTCCATTCTTTTTGCTCTTTTCTTTTAGTTCCTTTCACGCCCGTCCCGGTTTACAGTCACCACGCCGCGATATTTACTGAAAAAGACGTGCATGACTCGCCGCAAATAAAAACATCACGCCATCCGAGCGTTTCACCGGATCGAGAAATCTGCACAAATTGACCGGTCACCGAAAATCGACTGTAATTTCATCATACGACCTCGGATCGAATTTCGGCGAGAACGGAAAAGTTCCGTATCGAAATTTTACCTTGGCTAGCCGACAGCCTTTGGCGGTTAGGCGGTTCTACGGTTTCGTCTAGATCCGTTTGCAAGAGGGACTTTTAGGCGATGCAATAAAAAAATCAAAAAGAGGGATGCAACACGAGGACTTCCCAGGAGGTCACCCATCCTAGTACTACTCTCACCTAAGCACGCTTAACTTCGGAGCTCTGATGGGATCTGGTGCTTTAGTGCTGGTATGATCGCATCCGACAACTTCTTCACGGCGTGATGCTTTAACCTCTGCCACCCTCCGGCTCCTTCTCACGCCTAAGCCTCCGTTCTTTTTGCTCTTTTCTTTTAGTTCCTTTCACGCCCGTCCCGGTTTACAGTCACCACGCCGCGATATTTACTGAAATAGACGTGCATGACTCGCCGCAAATAAAAACATCACGCCATCCGAGCGTTTCACCGGATCGACAAATCTGCACAAATTGACCCCGTCACCGAAAATCGACTGTAATTTCATCATACGAGCTCGGATCGAATTTCGGCGAGAACGGAAAAGTTCCGTATCAAAATTTTACCTTGGCTAGCCGACAGCCTTTGGCGGTTAGGCGGTTCTACGGTTTTGTCTAGATCCGTTTGCAAGAGGGACTTTTAGGCGATGCAATAAAAAATTAAAAAGAGGGATGCAACACGAGGACTTCCAAGGAGGTCACCCATCCTAGTACTACTCTCGCCTAAGCACGCTTAACTTCGGAGTTCTGATGGGATCTTGTGCTTTAGTGCTGGTATGATCGCATCCGACAACTTCTTCACGACGTGATGCTTTAACCTCTGCCACCCTCCGGCTCCTTCTCACGCCTAAGCCTCCGTTCTTTTTGCTCTTTTCTTTTAGTTCCTTTCACGCCCGTCCCGGTTTACAGTCACCACGCCGCGATATTTACTGAAAAAGACGCGCATGACTCGTCGCAAATAAAAACATCACGCCATGCGAGCGTTTCACCGGATCGAGAAATCTGCACAAATTTACCGGTCACCGAAAATCGACTGTAATTTCATCATACGACCTCGGATCGAATTTCGGCGAGAACGGAAAAGTTCCGTATCGAAATTTTACCTTGGCTAGCCGACAGCCTTTGGCGGTTAGGCGGTTCTACGGTTTCGTCTAGATCCGTTTGCAAGAGGGACTTTTAGGCGATGCAATAAAAAAATTAAAAAGAGCGATGCAACACGAGGACTTCCCAGGAGGTCACCCATCCTAGTACTACTCTCACCTAAGCACGCTTAACTTCGGAGCTCTGATGGGATCTGGTGCTTGAGTGCTGGTATGATCGCATCCGACAACTTCTTCACGGCGTGATGCTTTAACCTCTGCCACCCTCCGGCTCCTTCTCACGCCTAAGCCTCCGTTCTTTTTGCTCTTTTCTTTTAGTTCCTTTCACGCCCGTCCCGGTTTACAGTCACCACGCCGCGATATTTACTGAAATAGACGTGCATGACTCGCCGCAAATAAAAACATCACGCCATCCGAGCGTTTCACCGGATCGACAAATCTGCACAAATTGACCCCGTCACCGAAAATCGACTGTAATTTCATCATACGACCTCGGATCGAATTTCGGCGAGAACGGAAAAGTTCCGTATCAAAATTTTACCTTGGCTAGCCGACAGCCTTTGGCGGTTAGGTGGTTCTACGGTTTTGTCTAGATCCGTTTGCAAGAGGGACTTTTAGGCGATGCAATAAAAAAATTAAAAAGAGGGATGCAACACGAGGACTTCCAAGGAGGTCACCCATCCTAGTACTACTCTCGCCTAAGCACGCTTAACTTCGGAGTTCTGATGGGATCTTGTGCTTTAGTGCTGGTATGATCGCATCCGACAACTTCTTCACGACGTGATGCTTTAACCTCTGCCACCCTCCGGCTCCTTCTCACGCCTAAGCCTCCATTCTTTTTGCTCTTTTCTTTTAGTTCCTTTCACGCCCGTCCCGGTTTACAGTCACCACGCCGCGATATTTACTGAAAAAGACGTGCATGACTCGCCGCAAATAAAAACATCACGCCATCCGAGCGTTTCACCGGATCGAGAAATCTGCACAAATTGACCGGTCACCGAAAATCGACTGTAATTTCATCATACGACCTCGGATCGAATTTCGGCGAGAACGGAAAAGTTCCGTATCGAAATTTTACCTTGGCTAGCCGACAGCCTTTGGCGGTTAGGCGGTTCTACGGTTTCGTCTAGATCCGTTTGCAAGAGGGACTTTTAGGCGATGCAATAAAAAAATTAAAAAGAGGGATGCAACACGAGGACTTCCCAGGAGGTCACCCATCCTAGTACTACTCTCACCTAAGCACGCTTAACTTCGGAGCTCTGATGGGATCTGGTGCTTTAGTGCTGGTATGATCGCATCCGACAACTTCTTCACGGCGTGATGCTTTAACCTCTGCCACCCTCCGGCTCCTTCTCACGCCTAAGCCTCCGTTCTTTTTGCTCTTTTCTTTTAGTTCCTTTCACGCCCGTCCCGGTTTACAGTCACCACGCCGCGATATTTACTGAAATAGACGTGCATGACTCGCCGCAAATAAAAACATCACGCCATCCGAGCGTTTCACCGGATCGACAAATCTGCACAAATTGACCCCGTCACCGAAAATCGACTGTAATTTCATCATACGAGCTCGGATCGAATTTCGGCGAGAACGGAAAAGTTCCGTATCAAAATTTTACCTTGGCTAGCCGACAGCCTTTGGCGGTTAGGCGGTTCTACGGTTTTGTCTAGATCCGTTTGCAAGAGGGACTTTTAGGCGATGCAATAAAAAATTAAAAACAGGGATGCAACACGAGGACTTCCAAGGAGGTCACCCATCCTAGTACTACTCTCGCCTAAGCACGCTTAACTTCGGAGTTCTGATGGGATCTTGTGCTTTAGTGCTGGTATGATCACATCCGACAACTTCTTCACGACGTGATGCTTTAACCTCTGCCACCCTCCGGCTCCTTCTCACGCCTAAGCCTCCGTTCTTTTTGCTCTTTTCTTTTAGTTCCTTTCACGCCCGTCCCGGTTTACAGTCACCACGCCGCGATATTTACTGAAAAAGACGCGCATGACTCGTCGCAAATAAAAACATCACGCCATGCGAGCGTTTCACCGGATCGAGAAATCTGCACAAATTTACCGGTCACCGAAAATCGACTGTAATTTCATCATACGACCTCGGATCGAATTTCGGCGAGAACGGAAAAGTTCCGTATCGAAATTTTACCTTGGCTAGCCGACAGCCTTTGGCGGTTAGGCGGTTCTACGGTTTCGTCTAGATCCGTTTGCAAGAGGGACTTTTAGGCGATGCAATAAAAAAATTAAAAAGAGGGATGCAACACGAGGACTTCCAAGGAGGTCACCCATCCTAGTACTACTCTCACCTAAGCACGCTTAACTTCGGAGCTCTGATGGGATCTGGTGCTTGAGTGCTGGTATGATCGCATCCGACAACTTCTTCACGGCGTGATGCTTTAACCTCTGCCACCCTCCGGCTCCTTCTCACGCCTAAGCCTCCGTTCTTTTTGCTCTTTTCTTTTAGTTCCTTTCACGCCCGTCCCGGTTTACAGTCACCACGCCGCGATATTTACTGAAATAGACGTGCATGACTCGCCGCAAATAAAAACATCACGCCATCCGAGCGTTTCACCGGATCGACAAATCTGCACAAATTGACCCCGTCACCGAAAATCGACTGTAATTTCATCATACGAGCTCGGATCGAATTTCGGCGAGAACGGAAAAGTTCCGTATCAAAATTTTACCTTGGCTAGCCGACAGCCTTTGGCGGTTAGGCGGTTCTACGGTTTTGTCTAGATCCGTTTGCAAGAGGGACTTTTAGGCGATGCAATAAAAAATTAAAAAGAGGGATGCAACACGAGGACTTCCAAGGAGGTCACCCATCCTAGTACTACTCTCGCCTAAGCACGCTTAACTTCGGAGGTCTGATGGGATCTTGTGCTTTAGTGCTGGTATGATCGCATCCGACAACTTCTTCACGACGTGATGCTTTAACCTCTGCCACCCTCCGGCTCCTTCTCACGCCTAAGCCTCCGTTCTTTTTGCTCTTTTCTTTTAGTTCCTTTCACGCCCGTCCCGGTTTACAGTCACCACGCCGCGATATTTACTGAAAAAGACGCGCATGACTCGTCGCAAATAAAAACATCACGCCATGCGAGCGTTTCACCGGATCGAGAAATCTGCACAAATTTACCGGTCACCGAAAATCGACTGTAATTTCATCATACGACCTCGGATCGAATTTCGGCGAGAACGGAAAAGTTCCGTATCAAAAATTTACCTTGGCTAGCCGACAGCCTTTGGCGGTTAGGCGGTTCTACGGTTTTGTCTAGATCCGTTTGCAAGAGGGACTTTTAGGCGATGCAATAAAAAAATTAAAAAGAGGGATGCAACACGAGGACTTCCAAGGAGGTCACCCATCCGAGTACTACTCTCGCCTAAGCACGCTTAACTTCGGAGCTCTGATGGGATCTGGTGCTTTAGTGCTGGTATGATCGCATCCGACAACTTCTTCACGGCGTGATGCTTTAACCTCTGCCACCCTCCGGCTCCTTCTCACGCCTAAGCCTCCGTTCTTTTTGCTCTTTTCTTTTAGTTCCTTTCACGCCCGTCCCGGTTTACAGTCACCACGCCGCGATATTTACTGAAAAAGACGTGCATGACTCGCCGCAAATAAAAACATCACGCCATCCGAGCGTTTCACCGGATCGAGAAATCTGCACAAATTGACCGGTCACCGAAAATCGACTGTAATTTCATCATACGACCTCGGATCGAATTTCGGCGAGAACGGAAAAGTTCCGTATCGAAATTTTACCTTGGCTAGCCGACAGCCTTTGGCGGTTAGGCGGTTCTACGGTTTCGTCTAGACCCGTTTGCAAGAGGGACTTTTAGGCGATGCAATAAAAAAATTAAAAAGAGGGATGCAACACGAGGACTTCCCAGGAGGTCACCCATCCTAGTACTACTCTCACCTAAGCACGCTTAACTTCGGAGCTCTGATGGGATCTGGTGCTTTAGTGCTGGTATGATCGCATCCGACAACTTCTTCACGGCGTGATGCTTTAACCTCTGCCACCCTCCGGCTCCTTCTCACGCCTAAGCCTCCGTTCTTTTTGCTCTTTTCTTTTAGTTCCTTTCACGCCCGTCCCGGTTTACAGTCACCACGCCGCGATATTTACTGAAAAAGACGTGCATGACTCGCCGCAAATAAAAACATCACGCCATCCGAGCGTTTCACCGGATCGAGAAATCTGCACAAATTGACCGGTCACCGAAAATCGACTGTAATTTCATCATACGACCTCGGATCGAATTTCGGCGAGAACGGAAAAGTTCCGTATCAAAATTTTACCTTGGCTAGCCGACAGCCTTTGGCGTTTAGGCGGTTCTACGGTTTTGTCTAGATCCGTTTGCAAGAGGGACTTTTAGGCGATGCAATAAAAAAATTAAAAAGAGGGATGCAACACGAGGACTTCCAAGGAGGTCACCCATCCTAGTACTACTCTCGCCTAAGCACGCTTAACTTCGGAGTTCTGATGGGATCTTGTGCTTTAGTGCTGGTATGATCGCATCCGACAACTTCTTCACGACGTGATGCTTTAACCTCTGCCACCCTCCGGCTCCTTCTCACGCCTAAGCCTCCGTTCTTTTTGCTCTTTTCTTTTAGTTCCTTTCACGCCCGTCCCGGTTTACAGTCACCACGCCGCGATATTTACTGAAAAAGACGTGCATGACTCGCCGCAAATAAAAACATCACGCCATCCGAGCGTTTCACCGGATCGAGAAATCTGCACAAATTGACCGGTCACCAAAAATCGACTGTAATTTCATCATACGACCTCGGATCGAATTTTGGCGAGAACGGAAAAGTTCCGTATCGAAATTTTACCTTGGCTAGCCGACAGCCTTTGGCGTTTAGGCGGTTCTACGGTTTTGTCTAGATCCGTTTGCAAGAGGGACTTTTAGGCGATGCAATAAAAAAATTAAAAAGAGGGATGCAACACGAGGACTTCCAAGGAGGTCACCCATCCTAGTACTACTCTCGCCTAAGCACGCTTAACTTCGGAGTTCTGATGGGATCTTGTGCTTTAGTGCTGGTATGATCGCATCCGACAACTTCTTCACGACGTGATGCTTTAACCTCTGCCACCCTCCGGCTCCTTCTCACGCCTAAGCCTCCGTTCTTTTTGCTCTTTTCTTTTAGTTCCTTTCACGCCCGTCCCGGTTTACAGTCACCACGCCGCGATATTTACTTAAAAAGACGTGCATGACTCGCCGCAAATAAAAACATCACGCCATCCGAGCGTTTCACCGGATCGAGAAATCTGCACAAATTGACCGGTCACCAAAAATCGACTGTAATTTCATCATACGACCTCGGATCGAATTTCGGCGAGAACGGAAAAGTTCCGTATCGAAATTTTACCTTGGCTAGCCGACAGCCTTTGGCGGTTAGGCGGTTCTACGGTTTCGTCTAGATCCGTTTGCAAGAGGGACTTTTAGGCGATGCAATAAAAAAATTAAAAAGAGGGATGCAACACGAGGACTTCCCAGGAGGTCACCCATCCTAGTACTACTCTCACCTAAGCACGCTTAACTTCGGAGCTCTGATGGGATCTTGTGCTTTAGTGCTGGTATGATCGCATCCGACAACTTCTTCACGGCGTGATGCTTTAACCTCTGCCACCCTCCGGCTCCTTCTCACGCCTAAGCCTTCGTTCTTTTTGCTCTTTTCTTTTAGTTCCTTTCACGCCCGTCCCGGTTTACAGTCACCACGCCGCGATATTTACTGAAAAAGACGTGCATGACTCGCCGCAAATAAAAACATCACGCCATCCGAGCGTTTCACCGGATCGAGAAATCTGCACAAATTGACCGGTCACCGAAAATCGACTGTAATTTCATCATACGACCTCGGATCGAATTTCGGCGAGAACGGAAAAGTTCCGTATCAAAATTTTACCTTGGCTAGCCGACAGCCTTTGGCGTTTAGGCGGTTCTACGGTTTTGTCTAGATCCGTTTGCAAGAGGGACTTTTAGGCGATGCAATAAAAAAATTAAAAAGAGGGATGCAACACGAGGACTTCCAAGGAGGTCACCCATCCTAGTACTACTCTCGCCTAAGCACGCTTAACTTCGGAGTTCTGATGGGATCTTGTGCTTTAGTGCTGGTATGATCGCATCCGACAACATCTTCACGACGTGATGCTTTAACCTCTGCCACCCTCCGGCTCCTTCTCACGCCTAAGCCTCCGTTCTTTTTGCTCTTTTCTTTTAGTTCCTTTCACGCCCGTCCCGGTTTACAGTCACCACGCCGCGATATTTACTGAAAAAGACGTGCATGACTCGCCGCAAATAAAAACATCACGCCATCCGAGCGTTTCACCGGATCGAGAAATCTGCACAAATTGACCGGTCACCAAAAATCGACTGTAATTTCATCATACGACCTCGGATCGAATTTCGGCGAGAACGGAAAAGTTCCGTATCGAAATTTTACCTTGGCTAGCCGACAGCCTTTGGCGGTTAGGCGGTTCTACGGTTTCGTCTAGATCCGTTTGCAAGAGGGACTTTTAGGCGATGCAATAAAAAAATTAAAAAGAGGGATGCAACACGAGGACTTCCCAGGAGGTCACCCATCCTAGTACTACTCTCACCTAAGCACGCTTAACTTCGGAGCTCTGATGGGATCTGGTGCTTTAGTGCTGGGATGATCGCATCCGACAACTTCTTCACGGCGTGATGCTTTAACCTCTGCCACCCTCCGGCTCCTTCTCACGCCTAAGCCTCCGTTCTTTTTGCTCTTTTCTTTTAGTTCCTTTCACGCCCGTCCCGGTTTACAGTCACCACGCCGCGATATTTACTGAAAAAGACGTGCATGACTCGCCGCAAATAAAAACATCACGCCATCCGAGCGTTTCACCGGATCGAGAAATCTGCACAAATTGACCGGTCACCGAAAATCGACTGTAATTTCATCATACGACCTCGGATCGAATTTCGGCGAGAACGGAAAAGTTCCGTATCAAAATTTTACCTTGGCTAGCCGACAGCCTTTGGCGTTTAGGCGGTTCTACGGTTTTGTCTAGATCCGTTTGCAAGAGGGACTTTTAGGCGATGCAATAAAAAAATTAAAAAGAGGGATGCAACACGAGGACTTCCAAGGAGGTCACCCATCCTAGTACTACTCTCGCCTAAGCACGCTTAACTTCGGAGTTCTGATGGGATCTTGTGCTTTAGTGCTGGTATGATCGCATCCGACAACCTCTTCACGACGTGATGCTTTAACCTCTGCCACCCTCCGGCTCCTTCTCACGCCTAAGCCTCCGTTCTTTTTGCTCTTTTCTTTTAGTTCCTTTCACGCCCGTCCCGGTTTACAGTCACCACGCCGCGATATTTACTGAAAAAGACGTGCATGACTCGCCGCAAATAAAAACATCACGCCATCCGAGCGTTTCACCGGATCGAGAAATCTGCACAAATTGACCGGTCACCGAAAATCGACTGTAATTTCATCATACGACCTCGGATCGAATTTCGGCGAGAACGGAAAAGTTCCGTATCGAAATTTTACCTTGGCTAGCCGACAGCCTTTGGCGGTTAGGCGGTTCTACGGTTTCGTCTAGATCCGTTTGCAAGAGGGACTTTTAGGCGATGCAATAAAAAAATTAAAAAGAGGGATGCAACACGAGGACTTCCAAGGAGGTCACCCATCCTAGTACTACTCTCGCCTAAGCACGCTTAACTTCGGAGTTCTGATGGGATCTTGTGCTTTAGTGCTGGTATGATCGCATCCGACAACTTCTTCACGACGTGATGCTTTAACCTCTGCCACCCTCCGGCTCCTTCTCACGCCTAAGCCTCCGTTCTTTTTGCTCTTTTCTTTTAGTTCCTTTCACGCCCGTCCCGGTTTACAGTCACCACGCCGTGATATTTACTGAAATAGACGTGCATGACTCGCCGCAAATAAAAACATCACGCCATCCGAGCGTTTCACCGGATCGACAAATTTGCACAAATTGACCCCGTCACCGAAAATCGACTGTAATTTCATCATACGACCTCGGATCGAATTTCGGCGAGAACGGAAAAGTTCCGTATCAAAATTGTACCTTGGCTAGCCGACAGCCTTTGGCGGTTAGGCGGTTCTACGGTTTTGTCTAGATCCGTTTGCAAGAGGGACTTTTAGGCGATGCAATAAATAAATTAAAAAGAGGGATGCAACACGAGGACTTCCAAGGATGTCACCCATCCTAGTACTACTCTCGCCTAAGCACGCTTAACTTCGGAGTTCTGATGGGATCTTGTGCTTTAGTGCTGGTATGATCGCATCCGACAACTTCTTCACGGCGTGATGCTTTAACCTCTGCCACCCTCCGGCTCCTTCTCACGCCTAAGCCTCCGTTCTTTTTGCTCTTTTCTTTTAGTTCCTTTCACGCCCGTCCCGGTTTACAGTCACCACGCCGCGATATTTACTGAAAAAGACGTGCCTGACTCGCCGCAAATAAAAACATCACGCCATCCGAGCGTTTCACCGGATCGAGAAATCTGCACAAATTGACCGGTCACCGAAAATCGACTGTAATTTCATCATACGACCTCGGATCGAATTTCGGCGAGAACGGAAAAGTTCCGTATCGAAATTTTACCTTGGCTAGCCGACAGCCTTTGGCGGTTAGGCGGTTCTACGGTTTCGTCTAGATCCGTTTGCAAGAGGGACTTTTAGGCGATGCAATAAAAAAATTAAAAAGAGGGATGCAACACGAGGACTTCCCAGGAGGTCACCCATCCTAGTACTACTCTCACCTAAGCACGCTTAACTTCGGAGCTCTGATGGGATCTGGTGCTTTAGTGCTGGTATGATCGCATCCGACAACTTCTTCACGGCGTGATGCTTTAACCTCTGCCACCCTCCGGCTCCTTCTCACGCCTAAGCCTCCGTTCTTTTTGCTCTTTTCTTTTAGTTCCTTTCACGCCCGTCCCGGTTTACAGTCACCACGCCGCGATATTTACTGAAATAGACGTGCATGACTCGCCGCAAATAAAAACATCACGCCATCCGGGCGTTTCACCGGATCGACAAATCTGCACAAATTGACCCCGTCACCGAAAATCGACTGTAATTTCATCATACGACCTCGGATCGAATTTCGGCGAGAACGGAAAAGTTCCGTATCAAAATTTTACCTTGGCTAGCCGACAGCCTTTGGCGGTTAGGCGGTTCTACGGTTTTGTCTAGATCCGTTTGCAAGAGGGACTTTTAGGCGATGCAATAAAAAAATTAAAAAGAGGGATGCAACACGAGGACTTCCAAGGATGTCACCCATCCTAGTACTACTCTCGCCTAAGCACGCTTAACTTCGGAGTTCTGATGGGATCTTGTGCTTTAGTGCTGGTATGATCGCATCCGACAACTTCTTCACGACGTGATGCTTTAACCTCTGCCACCCTCCGGCTCCTTCTCACGCCTAAGCCTCCGTTCTTTTTGCTCTTTTCTTTTAGTTCCTTTCACGCCCGTCCCGGTTTACAGTCACCACGCCGCGATATTTACTGAAAAAGACGTGCCTGACTCGCCGCAAATAAAAACATCACGCCATCCGAGCGTTTCACCGGATCGAGAAATCTGCACAAATTGACCGGTCACCGAAAATCGACTGTAATTTCATCATACGACCTCGGATCGAATTTCGGCGAGAACGGAAAAGTTCCGTATCAAAATTTTACCTTGGCTAGCCGACAGCCTTTGGCGGTTAGGCGGTTCTACGGTTTCGTCTAGATCCGTTTGCAAGAGGGACTTTTAGGCGATGCAATAAAAAAATTAAAAAGAGGGATGCAACACGAGGACTTCCCAGGAGGTCACCCATCCTAGTACTACTCTCACCTAAGCACGCTTAACTTCGGAGCTCTGATGGGATCTGGTGCTTTAGTGCTGGTATGATCGCATCCGACAACTTCTTCACGGCGTGATGCTTTAACCTCTGCCACCCTCCGGCTCCTTCTCACGCCTAAGCCTCCGTTCTTTTTGCTCTTTTCTTTTAGTTCCTTTCACGCCCGTCCCGGTTTACAGTCACCACGCCGCGATATTTACTGAAATAGACGTGCATGACTCGCCGCAAATAAAAACATCACGCCATCCGGGCGTTTCACCGGATCGACAAATCTGCACAAATTGACCCCGTCACCGAAAATCGACTGTAATTTCATCATACGACCTCGGATCGAATTTCGGCGAGAACGGAAAAGTTCCGTATCAAAATTTTACCTTGGCTAGCCGACAGCCTTTGGCGGTTAGGCGGTTCTACGGTTTTGTCTAGATCCGTTTGCAAGAGGGACTTTTAGGCGATGCAATAAAAAAATTAAAAAGAGGGATGCAACACGAGGACTTCCAAGGATGTCACCCATCCTAGTACTACTCTCGCCTAAGCACGCTTAACTTCGGAGTTCTGATGGGATCTTGTGCTTTAGTGCTGGTATGATCGCATCCGACAACTTCTTCACGACGTGATGCTTTAACCTCTGCCACCCTCCGGCTCCTTCTCACGCCTAAGCCTCCGTTCTTTTTGCTCTTTTCTTTTAGTTCCTTTCACGCCCGTCCCGGTTTACAGTCACCACGCCGCGATATTTACTGAAAAAGACGTGCCTGACTCGCCGCAAATAAAAACATCACGCCATCCGAGCGTTTCACCGGATCGAGAAATCTGCACAAATTGACCGGTCACCGAAAATCGACTGTAATTTCATCATACGACCTCGGATCGAATTTCGGCGAGAACGGAAAAGTTCCGTATCGAAATTTTACCTTGGCTAGCCGACAGCCTTTGGCGGTTAGGCGGTTCTACGGTTTCGTCTAGATCCGTTTGCAAGAGGGACTTTTAGGCGATGCAATAAAAAAATTAAAAAGAGGGATGCAACACGAGGACTTCCCAGGAGGTCACCCATCCTAGTACTACTCTCACCTAAGCACGCTTAACTTCGGAGCTCTGATGGGATCTGGTGCTTTAGTGCTGGTATGATCGCATCCGACAACTTCTTCACGGCGTGATGCTTTAACCTCTGCCACCCTCCGGCTCCTTCTCACGCCTAAGCCTCCGTTCTTTTTGCTCTTTTCTTTTAGTTCCTTTCACGCCCGTCCCGGTTTACAGTCACCACGCCGTGATATTTACTGAAATAGACGTGCATGACTCGCCGCAAATAAAAACATCACGCCATCCGAGCGTTTCACCGGATCGACAAATCTGCACAAATTGACCCCGTCACCGAAAATCGACTGTAATTTCATCATACGACCTCGGATCGAATTTCGGCGAGAACGGAAAAGTTCCGTATCAAAATTGTACCTTGGCTAGCCGACAGCCTTTGGCGGTTAGGCGGTTCTACGGTTTTGTCTAGATCCGTTTGCAAGAGGGACTTTTAGGCGATGCAATAAATAAATTAAAAAGAGGGATGCAACACGAGGACTTCCAAGGATGTCACCCATCCTAGTACTACTCTCGCCTAAGCACGCTTAACTTCGGAGTTCTGATGGGATCTTGTGCTTTAGTGCTGGTATGATCGCATCCGACAACTTCTTCACGACGTGATGCTTTAACCTCTGCCACCCTCCGGCTCCTTCTCACGCCTAAGCCTCCGTTCTTTTTGCTCTTTTCTTTTAGTTCCTTTCACGCCCGTCCCGGTTTACAGTCACCACGCCGCGATATTTACTGAAAAAGACGTGCCTGACTCGCCGCAAATAAAAACATCACGCCATCCGAGCGTTTCACCGGATCGAGAAATCTGCACAAATTGACCGGTCACCGAAAATCGACTGTAATTTCATCATACGACCTCGGATCGAATTTCGGCGAGAACGGAAAAGTTCCGTATCGAAATTTTACCTTGGCTAGCCGACAGCCTTTGGCGGTTAGGCGGTTCTACGGTTTCGTCTAGATCCGTTTGCAAGAGGGACTTTTAGGCGATGCAATAAAAAAATTAAAAAGAGGGATGCAACACGAGGACTTCCCAGGAGGTCACCCATCCTAGTACTACTCTCACCTAAGCACCCTTAACTTCGGAGCTCTGATGGGATCTGGTGCTTTAGTGCTGGTATGATCGCATCCGACAACTTCTTCACGGCGTGATGCTTTAACCTCTGCCACCCTCTGGCTCCTTCTCACGCCTAAGCCTCCGTTCTTTTTGCTCTTTTCTTTTAGTTCCTTTCACGCCCGTCCCGGTTTACAGTCACCACGCCGCGATATTTACTGAAATAGACGTGCATGACTCGCCGCAAATAAAAACATCACGCCATCCGAGCGTTTCACCGGATCGACAAATCTGCACAAATTGACCCCGTCACCGAAAATCGACTGTAATTTCATCATACGACCTCGGATCGAATTTCGGCGAGAACGGAAAAGTTCCGTATCAAAATTTTACCTTGGCTAGCCGACAGCCTTTGGCGGTTAGGCGGTTCTACGGTTTTGTCTAGATCCGTTTGCAAGAGGGACTTTTAGGCGATGCAATAAAAAAATTAAAAAGAGGGATGCAACACGAGGACTTCCAAGGATGTCACCCATCCTAGTACTACTCTCGCCTAAGCACGCTTAACTTCGGAGTTCTGATGGGATCTTGTGCTTTAGTGCTGGTATGATCGCATCCGACAACTTCTTCACGACGTGATGCTTTAACCTCTGCCACCCTCCGGCTCCTTCTCACGCCTAAGCCTCCGTTCTTTTTGCTCTTTTCTTTTAGTTCCTTTCACGCCCGTCCCGGTTTACAGTCACCACGCCGCGATATTTACTGAAAAAGACGTGCCTGACTCGCCGCAAATAAAAACATCACGCCATCCGAGCGTTTCACCGGATCGAGAAATCTGCACAAATTGACCGGTCACCGAAAATCGACTGTAATTTCATCATACGACCTCGGATCGAATTTCGGCGAGAACGGAAAAGTTCCGTATCGAAATTTTACCTTGGCTAGCCGACAGCCTTTGGCGGTTAGGCGGTTCTACGGTTTCGTCTAGATCCGTTTGCAAGAGGGACTTTTAGGCGATGCAATAAAAAAATTAAAAAGAGGGATGCAACACGAGGACTTCCCAGGAGGTCACCCATCCTAGTACTACTCTCACCTAAGCACCCTTAACTTCGGAGCTCTGATGGGATCTGGTGCTTTAGTGCTGGTATGATCGCATCCGACAACTTCTTCACGGCGTGATGCTTTAACCTCTGCCACCCTCTGGCTCCTTCTCACGCCTAAGCCTCCGTTCTTTTTGCTCTTTTCTTTTAGTTCCTTTCACGCCCGTCCCGGTTTACAGTCACCACGCCGCGATATTTACTGAAATAGACGTGCATGACTCGCCGCAAATAAAAACATCACGCCATCCGAGCGTTTCACCGGATCGACAAATCTGCACAAATTGACCCCGTCACCGAAAATCGACTGTAATTTCATCATACGACCTCGGATCGAATTTCGGCGAGAACGGAAAAGTTCCGTATCAAAATTTTACCTTGGCTAGCCGACAGCCTTTGGCGGTTAGGCGGTTCTACGGTTTTGTCTAGATCCGTTTGCAACAGGGACTTTTAGGCGATGCAATAAAAAAATTAAAAAGAGGGATGCAACACGAGGACTTCCAAGGATGTCACCCATCCTAGTACTACTCTCGCCTAAGCACGCTTAACTTCGGAGTTCTGATGGGATCTTGTGCTTTAGTGCTGGTATGATCGCATCCGACAACTTCTTCACGACGTGATGCTTTAACCTCTGCCACCCTCCGGCTCCTTCTCACGCCTAAGCCTCCGTTCTTTTTGCTCTTTTCTTTTAGTTCCTTTCACGCCCGTCCCGGTTTACAGTCACCACGCCGCGATATTTACTGAAAAAGACGTGCCTGACTCGCCGCAAATAAAAACATCACGCCATCCGAGCGTTTCACCGGATCGACAAATCTGCACAAATTGACCGGTCACCGAAAATCGACTGTAATTTCATCATACGACCTCGGATCGAATTTCGGCGAGAACGGAAAAGTTCCGTATCGAAATTTTACCTTGGCTAGCCGACAGCCTTTGGCGGTTAGGCGGTTCTACGGTTTCGTCTAGATCCGTTTGCAAGAGGGACTTTTAGGCGATGCAATAAAAAAATTAAAAAGAGGGATGCAACACGAGGACTTCCCAGGAGGTCACCCATCCTAGTACTACTCTCACCTAAGCACGCTTAACTTCGGAGCTCTGATGGGATCTTGTGCTTTAGTGCTGGTATGATCGCATCCGACAACTTCTTCACGGCGTGATGCTTTAACCTCTGCCACCCTCCGGCTCCTTCTCACGCCTAAGCCTCCGTTCTTTTTGCTCTTTTCTTTTAGTTCCTTTCACGCCCGTCCCGGTTTACAGTCACCACGCCGCGATATTTACTGAAATAGACGTGCATGACTCGCCGCAAATAAAAACATCACGCCATCCGGGCGTTTCACCGGATCGACAAATCTGCACAAATTGACCCCGTCACCGAAAATCGACTGTAATTTCATCATACGACCTCGGATCGAATTTCGGCGAGAACGGAAAAGTTCCGTATCGAAATTTTACCTTGGCTAGCCGACAGCCTTTGGCGGTTAGGCGGTTCTACGGTTTTGTCTAGATCCGTTTGCAAGAGGGACTTTAGGCGATGCAATAAAAAAATTAAAAAGAGGGATGCAACACGAGGACTTCCCAGGAGGTCACCCATCCTAGTACTACTCTCACCTAAGCACGCTTAACTTCGGAGCTCTGATGGGATCTGGTGCTTTAGTGCTGGTATGATCGCATCCGACAACTTCTTCACGGCGTGATGCTTTAACCTCTGCCACCCTCCGGCTCCTTCTCACGCCTAAGCCTCCGTTCTTTTTGCTCTTTTCTTTTAGTTCCTTTCACGCCCGTCCCGGTTTACAGTCACCACGCCGTGATATTTACTGAAATAGACGTGCATGACTCGCCGCAAATAAAAACATCACGCCATCCGAGCGTTTCACCGGATCGACAAATCTGCACAAATTGACCCCGTCACCGAAAATCGACTGTAATTTCATCATACGACCTCGGATCGAATTTCGGCGAGAACGGAAAAGTTCCGTATCGAAATTGTACCTTGGCTAGCCGACAGCCTTTGGCGGTTAGGCGGTTCTACGGTTTTGTCTAGATCCGTTTGCAAGAGGGACTTTTAGGCGATGCAATAAATAAATTAAAAAGAGGGATGCAACACGAGGACTTCCAAGGATGTCACCCATCCTAGTACTACTCTCGCCTAAGCACGCTTAACTTCGGAGTTCTGATGGGATCTTGTGCTTTAGTGCTGGTATGATCGCATCCGACAACTTCTTCACGACGTGATGCTTTAACCTCTGCCACCCTCCGGCTCCTTCTCACGCCTAAGCCTCCGTTCTTTTTGCTCTTTTCTTTTAGTTCCTTTCACGCCCGTCCCGGTTTACAGTCACCACGCCGCGATATTTACTGAAAAAGACGTGCCTGACTCGCCGCAAGTAAAAACATCACGCCATCCGAGCGTTTCACCGGATCGAGAAATCTGCACAAATTGACCGGTCACCGAAAATCGACTGTAATTTCATCATACGACCTCGGATCGAATTTCGGCGAGAACGGAAAAGTTCCGTATAGAAATTTTACCTTGGCTAGCCGACAGCCTTTGGCGGTTAGGCGGTTCTACGGTTTCGTCTAGATCCGTTTGCAAGAGGGACTTTTAGGCGATGCAATAAAAAAATTAAAAAGAGGGATGCAACACGAGGACTTCCCAGGAGGTCACCCATCCTAGTACTACTCTCACCTAAGCACCCTTAACTTCGGAGCTCTGATGGGATCTGGTGCTTTAGTGCTGGTATGATCGCATCCGACAACTTCTTCACGGCGTGATGCTTTAACCTCTGCCACCCTCTGGCTCCTTCTCACGCCTAAGCCTCCGTTCTTTTTGCTCTTTTCTTTTAGTTCCTTTCACGCCCGTCCCGGTTTACAGTCACCACGCCGCGATATTTACTGAAAAAGACGTGCATGACTCGCCGCAAATAAAAACATCACGCCATCCGAGCGTTTCACCGGATCGACAAATCTGCACAAATTGACCCCGTCACCGAAAATCGACTGTAATTTCATCATACGACCTCGGATCGAATTTCGGCGAGAACGGAAAAGTTCCGTATCAAAATTTTACCTTGGCTAGCCGACAGCCTTTGGCGGTTAGGCGGTTCTACGGTTTTGTCTAGATCCGTTTGCAAGAGGGACTTTTAGGCGATGCAATAAAAAAATTAAAAAGAGGGATGCAACACGAGGACTTCCAAGGATGTCACCCATCCTAGTACTACTCTCGCCTAAGCACGCTTAACTTCGGAGTTCTGATGGGATCTTGTGCTTTAGTGCTGGTATGATCGCATCCGACAACTTCTTCACGACGTGATGCTTTAACCTCTGCCACCCTCCGGCTCCTTCTCACGCCTAAGCCTCCGTTCTTTTTGCTCTTTTCTTTTAGTTCCTTTCACGCCCGTCCCGGTTTACAGTCACCACGCCGCGATATTTACTGAAAAAGACGTGCCTGACTCGCCGCAAATAAAAACATCACGCCATCCGAGCGTTTCACCGGATCGACAAATCTGCACAAATTGACCGGTCACCGAAAATCGACTGTAATTTCATCATACGACCTCGGATCGAATTTCGGCGAGAACGGAAAAGTTCCGTATCGAAATTTTACCTTGGCTAGCCGACAGCCTTTGGCGGTTAGGCGGTTCTACGGTTTCGTCTAGATCCGTTTGCAAGAGGGACTTTTAGGCGATGCAATAAAAAAATTAAAAAGAGGGATGCAACACGAGGACTTCCCAGGAGGTCACCCATCCTAGTACTACTCTCACCTAAGCACGCTTAACTTCGGAGCTCTGATGGGATCTTGTGCTTTAGTGCTGGTATGATCGCATCCGACAACTTCTTCACGGCGTGATGCTTTAACCTCTGCCACCCTCCGGCTCCTTCTCACGCCTAAGCCTCCGTTCTTTTTGCTCTTTTCTTTTAGTTCCTTTCACGCCCGTCCCGGTTTACAGTCACCACGCCGCGATATTTACTGAAATAGACGTGCATGACTCGCCGCAAATAAAAACATCACGCCATCCGGGCGTTTCACCGGATCGACAAATCTGCACAAATTGACCCCGTCACCGAAAATCGACTGTAATTTCATCATACGACCTCGGATCGAATTTCGGCGAGAACGGAAAAGTTCCGTATCGAAATTTTACCTTGGCTAGCCGACAGCCTTTGGCGGTTAGGCGGTTCTACGGTTTTGTCTAGATCCGTTTGCAAGAGGGACTTTAGGCGATGCAATAAAAAAATTAAAAAGAGGGATGCAACACGAGGACTTCCCAGGAGGTCACCCATCCTAGTACTACTCTCACCTAAGCACGCTTAACTTCGGAGCTCTGATGGGATCTGGTGCTTTAGTGCTGGTATGATCGCATCCGACAACTTCTTCACGGCGTGATGCTTTAACCTCTGCCACCCTCCGGCTCCTTCTCACGCCTAAGCCTCCGTTCTTTTTGCTCTTTTCTTTTAGTTCCTTTCACGCCCGTCCCGGTTTACAGTCACCACGCCGTGATATTTACTGAAATAGACGTGCATGACTCGCCGCAAATAAAAACATCACGCCATCCGAGCGTTTCACCGGATCGACAAATCTGCACAAATTGACCCCGTCACCGAAAATCGACTGTAATTTCATCATACGACCTCGGATCGAATTTCGGCGAGAACGGAAAAGTTCCGTATCAAAATTGTACCTTGGCTAGCCGACAGCCTTTGGCGGTTAGGCGGTTCTACGGTTTTGTCTAGATCCGTTTGCAAGAGGGACTTTTAGGCGATGCAATAAATAAATTAAAAAGAGGGATGCAACACGAGGACTTCCAAGGATGTCACCCATCCTAGTACTACTCTCGCCTAAGCACGCTTAACTTCGGAGTTCTGATGGGATCTTGTGCTTTAGTGCTGGTATGATCGCATCCGACAACTTCTTCACGACGTGATGCTTTAACCTCTGCCACCCTCCGGCTCCTTCTCACGCCTAAGCCTCCGTTCTTTTTGCTCTTTTCTTTTAGTTCCTTTCACGCCCGTCCCGGTTTACAGTCACCACGCCGCGATATTTACTGAAAAAGACGTGCCTGACTCGCCGCAAGTAAAAACATCACGCCATCCGAGCGTTTCACCGGATCGAGAAATCTGCACAAATTGACCGGTCACCGAAAATCGACTGTAATTTCATCATACGACCTCGGATCGAATTTCGGCGAGAACGGAAAAGTTCCGTATCGAAATTTTACCTTGGCTAGCCGACAGCCTTTGGCGGTTAGGCGGTTCTACGGTTTCGTCTAGATCCGTTTGCAAGAGGGACTTTTAGGCGATGCAATAAAAAAATTAAAAAGAGGGATGCAACACGAGGACTTCCCAGGAGGTCACCCATCCTAGTACTACTCTCACCTAAGCACCCTTAACTTCGGAGCTCTGATGGGATCTGGTGCTTTAGTGCTGGTATGATCGCATCCGACAACTTCTTCACGGCGTGATGCTTTAACCTCTGCCACCCTCTGGCTCCTTCTCACGCCTAAGCCTCCGTTCTTTTTGCTCTTTTCTTTTAGTTCCTTTCACGCCCGTCCCGGTTTACAGTCACCACGCCGCGATATTTACTGAAATAGACGTGCATGACTCGCCGCAAATAAAAACATCACGCCATCCGAGCGTTTCACCGGATCGACAAATCTGCACAAATTGACCCCGTCACCGAAAATCGACTGTAATTTCATCATACGACCTCGGATCGAATTTCGGCGAGAACGGAAAAGTTCCGTATCAAAATTTTACCTTGGCTAGCCGACAGCCTTTGGCGGTTAGGCGGTTCTACGGTTTTGTCTAGATCCGTTTGCAAGAGGGACTTTTAGGCGATGCAATAAAAAAATTAAAAAGAGGGATGCAACACGAGGACTTCCAAGGATGTCACCCATCCTAGTACTACTCTCGCCTAAGCACGCTTAACTTCGGAGTTCTGATGGGATCTTGTGCTTTAGTGCTGGTATGATCGCATCCGACAACTTCTTCACGACGTGATGCTTTAACCTCTGCCACCCTCCGGCTCCTTCTCACGCCTAAGCCTCCGTTCTTTTTGCTCTTTTCTTTTAGTTCCTTTCACGCCCGTCCCGGTTTACAGTCACCACGCCGCGATATTTACTGAAAAAGACGTGCCTGACTCGCCGCAAATAAAAACATCACGCCATCCGAGCGTTTCACCGGATCGACAAATCTGCACAAATTGACCGGTCACCGAAAATCGACTGTAATTTCATCATACGACCTCGGATCGAATTTCGGCGAGAACGGAAAAGTTCCGTATCGAAATTTTACCTTGGCTAGCCGACAGCCTTTGGCGGTTAGGCGGTTCTACGGTTTCGTCTAGATCCGTTTGCAAGAGGGACTTTTAGGCGATGCAATAAAAAAATTAAAAAGAGGGATGCAACACGAGGACTTCCCAGGAGGTCACCCATCCTAGTACTACTCTCACCTAAGCACGCTTAACTTCGGAGCTCTGATGGGATCTTGTGCTTTAGTGCTGGTATGATCGCATCCGACAACTTCTTCACGGCGTGATGCTTTAACCTCTGCCACCCTCCGGCTCCTTCTCACGCCTAAGCCTCCGTTCTTTTTGCTCTTTTCTTTTAGTTCCTTTCACGCCCGTCCCGGTTTACAGTCACCACGCCGCGATATTTACTGAAATAGACGTGCATGACTCGCCGCAAATAAAAACATCACGCCATCCGGGCGTTTCACCGGATCGACAAATCTGCACAAATTGACCCCGTCACCGAAAATCGACTGTAATTTCATCATACGACCTCGGATCGAATTTCGGCGAGAACGGAAAAGTTCCGTATCGAAATTTTACCTTGGCTAGCCGACAGCCTTTGGCGGTTAGGCGGTTCTAC
Source organism: Poa annua (assembly GCA_026929855.1). NCBI lineage: Eukaryota > Viridiplantae > Streptophyta > Magnoliopsida > Poales > Poaceae > Poa > Poa annua. Next base: position 24,217,014 of record CM049428.1, on the reverse strand, counting down.
GGTTTTGTCTAGATCCGTTTGCAAGAGGGACTTTAGGCGATGCAATAAAAAAATTAAAAAGAGGGATGCAACACGAGGACTTCCCAGGAGGTCACCCATCCTAGTACTACTCTCACCTAAGCACGCTTAACTTCGGAGCTCTGATGGGATCTGGTGCTTTAGTGCTGGTATGATCGCATCCGACAACTTCTTCACGGCGTGATGCTTTAACCTCTGCCACCCTCCGGCTCCTTCTCACGCCTAAGCCTCCGTTCTTTTTGCTCTTTTCTTTTAGTTCCTTTCACGCCCGTCCCGGTTTACAGTCACCACGCCGTGATATTTACTGAAATAGACGTGCATGACTCGCCGCAAATAAAAACATCACGCCATCCGAGCGTTTCACCGGATCGACAAATCTGCACAAATTGACCCCGTCACCGAAAATCGACTGTAATTTCATCATACGACCTCGGATCGAATTTCGGCGAGAACGGAAAAGTTCCGTATCAAAATTGTACCTTGGCTAGCCGACAGCCTTTGGCGGTTAGGCGGTTCTACGGTTTTGTCTAGATCCGTTTGCAAGAGGGACTTTTAGGCGATGCAATAAATAAATTAAAAAGAGGGATGCAACACGAGGACTTCCAAGGATGTCACCCATCCTAGTACTACTCTCGCCTAAGCACGCTTAACTTCGGAGTTCTGATGGGATCTTGTGCTTTAGTGCTGGTATGATCGCATCCGACAACTTCTTCACGACGTGATGCTTTAACCTCTGCCACCCTCCGGCTCCTTCTCACGCCTAAGCCTCCGTTCTTTTTGCTCTTTTCTTTTAGTTCCTTTCACGCCCGTCCCGGTTTACAGTCACCACGCCGCGATATTTACTGAAAAAGACGTGCCTGACTCGCCGCAAATAAAAACATCACGCCATCCGAGCGTTTCACCGGATCGAGAAATCTGCACAAATTGACCGGTCACCGAAAATCGACTGTAATTTCATCATACGACCTCGGATCGAATTTCGGCGAGAACGGAAAAGTTCCGTATCAAAATTTTACCTTGGCTAGCCGACAGCCTTTGGCGGTTAGGCGGTTCTACGGTTTTGTCTAGATCCGTTTGCAAGAGGGACTTTTAGGCGATGCAATAAAAAAATTAAAAAGAGGGATGCAACACGAGGACTTCCAAGGATGTCACCCATCCTAGTACTACTCTCGCCTAAGCACGCTTAACTTCGGAGTTCTGATGGGATCTTGTGCTTTAGTGCTGGTATGATCGCATCCGACAACTTCTTCACGACGTGATGCTTTAACCTCTGCCACCCTCCGGCTCCTTCTCACGCCTAAGCCTCCGTTCTTTTTGCTCTTTTCTTTTAGTTCCTTTCACGCCCGTCCCGGTTTACAGTCACCACGCCGCGATATTTACTGAAAAAGACGTGCCTGACTCGCCGCAAATAAAAACATCACGCCATCCGAGCGTTTCACCGGATCGACAAATCTGCACAAATTGACCGGTCACCGAAAATCGACTGTAATTTCATCATACGACCTCGGATCGAATTTCGGCGAGAACGGAAAAGTTCCGTATCGAAATTTTACCTTGGCTAGCCGACAGCCTTTGGCGGTTAGGCGGTTCTACGGTTTCGTCTAGATCCGTTTGCAAGAGGGACTTTTAGGCGATGCAATAAAAAAATTAAAAAGAGGGATGCAACACGAGGACTTCCCAGGAGGTCACCCATCCTAGTACTACTCTCACCTACGCACGCTTAACTTCGGAGCTCTGATGGGATCTGGTGCTTTAGTGCTGGTATGATCGCATCCGACAACTTCTTCACGGCGTGATGCTTTAACCTCTGCCACCCTCCGGCTCCTTCTCACGCCTAAGCCTCCGTTCTTTTTGCTCTTTTCTTTTAGTTCCTTTCACGCCCGTCCCGGTTTACAGTCACCACGCCGCGATATTTACTGAAATAGACGTGCATGACTCGCCGCAAATAAAAACATCACGCCATCCGGGCGTTTCACCGGATCGACAAATCTGCACAAATTGACCCCGTCACCGAAAATCGACTGTAATTTCATCATACGACCTCGGATCGAATTTCGGCGAGAACGGAAAAGTTCCGTATCGAAATTTTACCTTGGCTAGCCGACAGCCTTTGGCGGTTAGGCGGTTCTACGGTTTTGTCTAGATCCGTTTGCAAGAGGGACTTTAGGCGATGCAATAAAAAAATTAAAAAGAGGGATGCAACACGAGGACTTCCCAGGAGGTCACCCATCCTAGTACTACTCTCACCTAAGCACGCTTAACTTCGGAGCTCTGATGGGATCTGGTGCTTTAGTGCTGGTATGATCGCATCCGACAACTTCTTCACGGCGTGATGCTTTAACCTCTGCCACCCTCCGGCTCCTTCTCACGCCTAAGCCTCCGTTCTTTTTGCTCTTTTCTTTTAGTTCCTTTCACGCCCGTCCCGGTTTACAGTCACCACGCCGTGATATTTACTGAAATAGACGTGCATGACTCGCCGCAAATAAAAACATCACGCCATCCGGGCGTTTCACCGGATCGACAAATCTGCACAAATTGACCCCGTCACCGAAAATCGACTGTAATTTCATCATACGACCTCGGATCGAATTTCGGCGAGAACGGAAAAGTTCCGTATCGAAATTTTACCTTGGCTAGCCGACAGCCTTTGGCGGTTAGGCGGTTCTACGGTTTTGTCTAGATCCGTTTGCAAGAGGGACTTTAGGCGATGCAATAAAAAAATTAAAAAGAGGGATGCAACACGAGGACTTCCCAGGAGGTCACCCATCCTAGTACTACTCTCACCTAAGCACGCTTAACTTCGGAGCTCTGATGGGATCTGGTGCTTTAGTGCTGGTATGATCGCATCCGACAACTTCTTCACGGCGTGATGCTTTAACCTCTGCCACCCTCCGGCTCCTTCTCACGCCTAAGCCTCCGTTCTTTTTGCTCTTTTCTTTTAGTTCCTTTCACGCCCGTCCCGGTTTACAGTCACCACGCCGTGATATTTACTGAAATAGACGTGCATGACTCGCCGCAAATAAAAACATCACGCCATCCGAGCGTTTCACCGGATCGACAAATCTGCACAAATTGACCCCGTCACCGAAAATCGACTGTAATTTCATCATACGACCTCGGATCGAATTTCGGCGAGAACGGAAAAGTTCCGTATCAAAATTGTACCTTGGCTAGCCGACAGCCTTTGGCGGTTAGGCGGTTCTACGGTTTTGTCTAGATCCGTTTGCAAGAGGGACTTTTAGGCGATGCAATAAATAAATTAAAAAGAGGGATGCAACACGAGGACTTCCAAGGATGTCACCCATCCTAGTACTACTCTCGCCTAAGCACGCTTAACTTCGGAGTTCTGATGGGATCTTGTGCTTTAGTGCTGGTATGATCGCATCCGACAACTTCTTCACGACGTGATGCTTTAACCTCTGCCACCCTCCGGCTCCTTCTCACGCCTAAGCCTCCGTTCTTTTTGCTCTTTTCTTTTAGTTCCTTTCACGCCCGTCCCGGTTTACAGTCACCACGCCGCGATATTTACTGAAAAAGACGTGCCTGACTCGCCGCAAGTAAAAACATCACGCCATCCGAGCGTTTCACCGGATCGAGAAATCTGCACAAATTGACCGGTCACCGAAAATCGACTGTAATTTCATCATACGACCTCGGATCGAATTTCGGCGAGAACGGAAAAGTTCCGTATCGAAATTTTACCTTGGCTAGCCGACAGCCTTTGGCGGTTAGGCGGTTCTACGGTTTCGTCTAGATCCGTTTGCAAGAGGGACTTTTAGGCGATGCAATAAAAAAATTAAAAAGAGGGATGCAACACGAGGACTTCCCAGGAGGTCACCCATCCTAGTACTACTCTCACCTAAGCACGCTTAACTTCGGAGCTCTGATGGGATCTTGTGCTTTAGTGCTGGTATGATCGCATCCGACAACTTCTTCACGGCGTGATGCTTTAACCTCTGCCACCCTCCGGCTCCTTCTCACGCCTAAGCCTCCGTTCTTTTTGCTCTTTTCTTTTAGTTCCTTTCACGCCCGTCCCGGTTTACAGTCACCACGCCGCGATATTTACTGAAATAGACGTGCATGACTCGCCGCAAATAAAAACATCACGCCATCCGGGCGTTTCACCGGATCGACAAATCTGCACAAATTGACCCCGTCACCGAAAATCGACTGTAATTTCATCATACGACCTCGGATCGAATTTCGGCGAGAACGGAAAAGTTCCGTATCGAAATTTTACCTTGGCTAGCCGACAGCCTTTGGCGGTTAGGCGGTTCTACGGTTTTGTCTAGATCCGTTTGCAAGAGGGACTTTAGGCGATGCAATAAAAAAATTAAAAAGAGGGATGCAACACGAGGACTTCCCAGGAGGTCACCCATCCTAGTACTACTCTCACCTAAGCACGCTTAACTTCGGAGCTCTGATGGGATCTGGTGCTTTAGTGCTGGTATGATCGCATCCGACAACTTCTTCACGGCGTGATGCTTTAACCTCTGCCACCCTCCGGCTCCTTCTCACGCCTAAGCCTCCGTTCTTTTTGCTCTTTTCTTTTAGTTCCTTTCACGCCCGTCCCGGTTTACAGTCACCACGCCGTGATATTTACTGAAATAGACGTGCATGACTCGCCGCAAATAAAAACATCACGCCATCCGAGCGTTTCACCGGATCGACAAATCTGCACAAATTGACCCCGTCACCGAAAATCGACTGTAATTTCATCATACGACCTCGGATCGAATTTCGGCGAGAACGGAAAAGTTCCGTATCAAAATTGTACCTTGGCTAGCCGACAGCCTTTGGCGGTTAGGCGGTTCTACGGTTTTGTCTAGATCCGTTTGCAAGAGGGACTTTTAGGCGATGCAATAAATAAATTAAAAAGAGGGATGCAACACGAGGACTTCCAAGGATGTCACCCATCCTAGTACTACTCTCGCCTAAGCACGCTTAACTTCGGAGTTCTGATGGGATCTTGTGCTTTAGTGCTGGTATGATCGCATCCGACAACTTCTTCACGACGTGATGCTTTAACCTCTGCCACCCTCCGGCTCCTTCTCACGCCTAAGCCTCCGTTCTTTTTGCTCTTTTCTTTTAGTTCCTTTCACGCCCGTCCCGGTTTACAGTCACCACGCCGCGATATTTACTGAAAAAGACGTGCCTGACTCGCCGCAAATAAAAACATCACGCCATCCGAGCGTTTCACCGGATCGAGAAATCTGCACAAATTGACCGGTCACCGAAAATCGACTGTAATTTCATCATACGACCTCGGATCGAATTTCGGCGAGAACGGAAAAGTTCCGTATCAAAATTTTACCTTGGCTAGCCGACAGCCTTTGGCGGTTAGGCGGTTCTACGGTTTTGTCTAGATCCGTTTGCAAGAGGGACTTTTAGGCGATGCAATAAAAAAATTAAAAAGAGGGATGCAACACGAGGACTTCCAAGGATGTCACCCATCCTAGTACTACTCTCGCCTAAGCACGCTTAACTTCGGAGTTCTGATGGGATCTTGTGCTTTAGTGCTGGTATGATCGCATCCGACAACTTCTTCACGACGTGATGCTTTAACCTCTGCCACCCTCCGGCTCCTTCTCACGCCTAAGCCTCCGTTCTTTTTGCTCTTTTCTTTTAGTTCCTTTCACGCCCGTCCCGGTTTACAGTCACCACGCCGCGATATTTACTGAAAAAGACGTGCCTGACTCGCCGCAAATAAAAACATCACGCCATCCGAGCGTTTCACCGGATCGACAAATCTGCACAAATTGACCGGTCACCGAAAATCGACTGTAATTTCATCATACGACCTCGGATCGAATTTCGGCGAGAACGGAAAAGTTCCGTATCGAAATTTTACCTTGGCTAGCCGACAGCCTTTGGCGGTTAGGCGGTTCTACGGTTTCGTCTAGATCCGTTTGCAAGAGGGACTTTTAGGCGATGCAATAAAAAAATTAAAAAGAGGGATGCAACACGAGGACTTCCCAGGAGGTCACCCATCCTAGTACTACTCTCACCTACGCACGCTTAACTTCGGAGCTCTGATGGGATCTGGTGCTTTAGTGCTGGTATGATCGCATCCGACAACTTCTTCACGGCGTGATGCTTTAACCTCTGCCACCCTCCGGCTCCTTCTCACGCCTAAGCCTCCGTTCTTTTTGCTCTTTTCTTTTAGTTCCTTTCACGCCCGTCCCGGTTTACAGTCACCACGCCGCGATATTTACTGAAATAGACGTGCATGACTCGCCGCAAATAAAAACATCACGCCATCCGGGCGTTTCACCGGATCGACAAATCTGCACAAATTGACCCCGTCACCGAAAATCGACTGTAATTTCATCATACGACCTCGGATCGAATTTCGGCGAGAACGGAAAAGTTCCGTATCGAAATTTTACCTTGGCTAGCCGACAGCCTTTGGCGGTTAGGCGGTTCTACGGTTTTGTCTAGATCCGTTTGCAAGAGGGACTTTAGGCGATGCAATAAAAAAATTAAAAAGAGGGATGCAACACGAGGACTTCCCAGGAGGTCACCCATCCTAGTACTACTCTCACCTAAGCACGCTTAACTTCGGAGCTCTGATGGGATCTGGTGCTTTAGTGCTGGTATGATCGCATCCGACAACTTCTTCACGGCGTGATGCTTTAACCTCTGCCACCCTCCGGCTCCTTCTCACGCCTAAGCCTCCGTTCTTTTTGCTCTTTTCTTTTAGTTCCTTTCACGCCCGTCCCGGTTTACAGTCACCACGCCGTGATATTTACTGAAATAGACGTGCATGACTCGCCGCAAATAAAAACATCACGCCATCCGGGCGTTTCACCGGATCGACAAATCTGCACAAATTGACCCCGTCACCGAAAATCGACTGTAATTTCATCATACGACCTCGGATCGAATTTCGGCGAGAACGGAAAAGTTCCGTATCGAAATTTTACCTTGGCTAGCCGACAGCCTTTGGCGGTTAGGCGGTTCTACGGTTTTGTCTAGATCCGTTTGCAAGAGGGACTTTAGGCGATGCAATAAAAAAATTAAAAAGAGGGATGCAACACGAGGACTTCCCAGGAGGTCACCCATCCTAGTACTACTCTCACCTAAGCACGCTTAACTTCGGAGCTCTGATGGGATCTGGTGCTTTAGTGCTGGTATGATCGCATCCGACAACTTCTTCACGGCGTGATGCTTTAACCTCTGCCACCCTCCGGCTCCTTCTCACGCCTAAGCCTCCGTTCTTTTTGCTCTTTTCTTTTAGTTCCTTTCACGCCCGTCCCGGTTTACAGTCACCACGCCGTGATATTTACTGAAATAGACGTGCATGACTCGCCGCAAATAAAAACATCACGCCATCCGAGCGTTTCACCGGATCGACAAATCTGCACAAATTGACCCCGTCACCGAAAATCGACTGTAATTTCATCATACGACCTCGGATCGAATTTCGGCGAGAACGGAAAAGTTCCGTATCAAAATTGTACCTTGGCTAGCCGACAGCCTTTGGCGGTTAGGCGGTTCTACGGTTTTGTCTAGATCCGTTTGCAAGAGGGACTTTTAGGCGATGCAATAAATAAATTAAAAAGAGGGATGCAACACGAGGACTTCCAAGGATGTCACCCATCCTAGTACTACTCTCGCCTAAGCACGCTTAACTTCGGAGTTCTGATGGGATCTTGTGCTTTAGTGCTGGTATGATCGCATCCGACAACTTCTTCACGACGTGATGCTTTAACCTCTGCCACCCTCCGGCTCCTTCTCACGCCTAAGCCTCCGTTCTTTTTGCTCTTTTCTTTTAGTTCCTTTCACGCCCGTCCCGGTTTACAGTCACCACGCCGCGATATTTACTGAAAAAGACGTGCCTGACTCGCCGCAAGTAAAAACATCACGCCATCCGAGCGTTTCACCGGATCGAGAAATCTGCACAAATTGACCGGTCACCGAAAATCGACTGTAATTTCATCATACGACCTCGGATCGAATTTCGGCGAGAACGGAAAAGTTCCGTATCGAAATTTTACCTTGGCTAGCCGACAGCCTTTGGCGGTTAGGCGGTTCTACGGTTTCGTCTAGATCCGTTTGCAAGAGGGACTTTTAGGCGATGCAATAAAAAAATTAAAAAGAGGGATGCAACACGAGGACTTCCCAGGAGGTCACCCATCCTAGTACTACTCTCACCTAAGCACCCTTAACTTCGGAGCTCTGATGGGATCTGGTGCTTTAGTGCTGGTATGATCGCATCCGACAACTTCTTCACGGCGTGATGCTTTAACCTCTGCCACCCTCTGGCTCCTTCTCACGCCTAAGCCTCCGTTCTTTTTGCTCTTTTCTTTTAGTTCCTTTCACGCCCGTCCCGGTTTACAGTCACCACGCCGCGATATTTACTGAAATAGACGTGCATGACTCGCCGCAAATAAAAACATCACGCCATCCGAGCGTTTCACCGGATCGACAAATCTGCACAAATTGACCCCGTCACCGAAAATCGACTGTAATTTCATCATACGACCTCGGATCGAATTTCGGCGAGAACGGAAAAGTTCCGTATCAAAATTTTACCTTGGCTAGCCGACAGCCTTTGGCGGTTAGGCGGTTCTACGGTTTTGTCTAGATCCGTTTGCAAGAGGGACTTTTAGGCGATGCAATAAAAAAATTAAAAAGAGGGATGCAACACGAGGACTTCCAAGGATGTCACCCATCCTAGTACTACTCTCGCCTAAGCACGCTTAACTTCGGAGTTCTGATGGGATCTTGTGCTTTAGTGCTGGTATGATCGCATCCGACAACTTCTTCACGACGTGATGCTTTAACCTCTGCCACCCTCCGGCTCCTTCTCACGCCTAAGCCTCCGTTCTTTTTGCTCTTTTCTTTTAGTTCCTTTCACGCCCGTCCCGGTTTACAGTCACCACGCCGCGATATTTACTGAAAAAGACGTGCCTGACTCGCCGCAAATAAAAACATCACGCCATCCGAGCGTTTCACCGGATCGACAAATCTGCACAAATTGACCGGTCACCGAAAATCGACTGTAATTTCATCATACGACCTCGGATCGAATTTCGGCGAGAACGGAAAAGTTCCGTATCGAAATTTTACCTTGGCTAGCCGACAGCCTTTGGCGGTTAGGCGGTTCTACGGTTTCGTCTAGATCCGTTTGCAAGAGGGACTTTTAGGCGATGCAATAAAAAAATTAAAAAGAGGGATGCAACACGAGGACTTCCCAGGAGGTCACCCATCCTAGTACTACTCTCACCTAAGCACGCTTAACTTCGGAGCTCTGATGGGATCTTGTGCTTTAGTGCTGGTATGATCGCATCCGACAACTTCTTCACGGCGTGATGCTTTAACCTCTGCCACCCTCTGGCTCCTTCTCACGCCTAAGCCTCCGTTCTTTTTGCTCTTTTCTTTTAGTTCCTTTCACGCCCGTCCCGGTTTACAGTCACCACGCCGCGATATTTACTGAAATAGACGTGCATGACTCGCCGCAAATAAAAACATCACGCCATCCGAGCGTTTCACCGGATCGACAAATCTGCACAAATTGACCCCGTCACCGAAAATCGACTGTAATTTCATCATACGACCTCGGATCGAATTTCGGCGAGAACGGAAAAGTTCCGTATCAAAATTTTACCTTGGCTAGCCGACAGCCTTTGGCGGTTAGGCGGTTCTACGGTTTTGTCTAGATCCGTTTGCAAGAGGGACTTTTAGGCGATGCAATAAAAAAATTAAAAAGAGGGATGCAACACGAGGACTTCCAAGGATGTCACCCATCCTAGTACTACTCTCGCCTAAGCACGCTTAACTTCGGAGTTCTGATGGGATCTTGTGCTTTAGTGCTGGTATGATCGCATCCGACAACTTCTTCACGACGTGATGCTTTAACCTCTGCCACCCTCCGGCTCCTTCTCACGCCTAAGCCTCCGTTCTTTTTGCTCTTTTCTTTTAGTTCCTTTCACGCCCGTCCCGGTTTACAGTCACCACGCCGCGATATTTACTGAAAAAGACGTGCCTGACTCGCCGCAAATAAAAACATCACGCCATCCGAGCGTTTCACCGGATCGACAAATCTGCACAAATTGACCGGTCACCGAAAATCGACTGTAATTTCATCATACGACCTCGGATCGAATTTCGGCGAGAACGGAAAAGTTCCGTATCGAAATTTTACCTTGGCTAGCCGACAGCCTTTGGCGGTTAGGCGGTTCTACGGTTTCGTCTAGATCCGTTTGCAAGAGGGACTTTTAGGCGATGCAATAAAAAAATTAAAAAGAGGGATGCAACACGAGGACTTCCCAGGAGGTCACCCATCCTAGTACTACTCTCACCTAAGCACGCTTAACTTCGGAGCTCTGATGGGATCTTGTGCTTTAGTGCTGGTATGATCGCATCCGACAACTTCTTCACGGCGTGATGCTTTAACCTCTGCCACCCTCCGGCTCCTTCTCACGCCTAAGCCTCCGTTCTTTTTGCTCTTTTCTTTTAGTTCCTTTCACGCCCGTCCCGGTTTACAGTCACCACGCCGCGATATTTACTGAAATAGACGTGCATGACTCGCCGCAAATAAAAACATCACGCCATCCGGGCGTTTCACCGGATCGACAAATCTGCACAAATTGACCCCGTCACCGAAAATCGACTGTAATTTCATCATACGACCTCGGATCGAATTTCGGCGAGAACGGAAAAGTTCCGTATCGAAATTTTACCTTGGCTAGCCGACAGCCTTTGGCGGTTAGGCGGTTCTACGGTTTTGTCTAGATCCGTTTGCAAGAGGGACTTTAGGCGATGCAATAAAAAAATTAAAAAGAGGGATGCAACACGAGGACTTCCCAGGAGGTCACCCATCCTAGTACTACTCTCACCTAAGCACGCTTAACTTCGGAGCTCTGATGGGATCTGGTGCTTTAGTGCTGGTATGATCGCATCCGACAACTTCTTCACGGCGTGATGCTTTAACCTCTGCCACCCTCCGGCTCCTTCTCACGCCTAAGCCTCCGTTCTTTTTGCTCTTTTCTTTTAGTTCCTTTCACGCCCGTCCCGGTTTACAGTCACCACGCCGTGATATTTACTGAAATAGACGTGCATGACTCGCCGCAAATAAAAACATCACGCCATCCGAGCGTTTCACCGGATCGACAAATTTGCACAAATTGACCCCGTCACCGAAAATCGACTGTAATTTCATCATACGACCTCGGATCGAATTTCGGCGAGAACGGAAAAGTTCCGTATCAAAATTGTACCTTGGCTAGCCGACAGCCTTTGGCGGTTAGGCGGTTCTACGGTTTTGTCTAGATCCGTTTGCAAGAGGGACTTTTAGGCGATGCAATAAATAAATTAAAAAGAGGGATGCAACACGAGGACTTCCAAGGATGTCACCCATCCTAGTACTACTCTCGCCTAAGCACGCTTAACTTCGGAGTTCTGATGGGATCTTGTGCTTTAGTGCTGGTATGATCGCATCCGACAACTTCTTCATGACGTGATGCTTTAACCTCTGCCACCCTCCGGCTCCTTCTCACGCCTAAGCCTCCGTTCTTTTTGCTCTTTTCTTTTAGTTCCTTTCACGCCCGTCCCGGTTTACAGTCACCACGCCGCGATATTTACTGAAAAAGACGTGCCTGACTCGCCGCAAATAAAAACATCACGCCATCCGAGCGTTTCACCGGATCGAGAAATCTGCACAAATTGACCGGTCACCGAAAATCGACTGTAATTTCATCATACGACCTCGGATCGAATTTCGGCGAGAACGGAAAAGTTCCGTATCGAAATTTTACCTTGGCTAGCCGACAGCCTTTGGCGGTTAGGCGGTTCTACGGTTTCGTCTAGATCCGTTTGCAAGAGGGACTTTTAGGCGATGCAATAAAAAAATTAAAAAGAGGGATGCAACACGAGGACTTCCCAGGAGGTCACCCATCCTAGTACTACTCTCACCTAAGCACCCTTAACTTCGGAGCTCTGATGGGATCTGGTGCTTTAGTGCTGGTATGATCGCATCCGACAACTTCTTCACGGCGTGATGCTTTAACCTCTGCCACCCTCCGGCTCCTTCTCACGCCTAAGCCTCCGTTCTTTTTGCTCTTTTCTTTTAGTTCCTTTCACGCCCGTCCCGGTTTACAGTCACCACGCCGCGATATTTACTGAAATAGACGTGCATGACTCGCCGCAAATAAAAACATCACGCCATCCGAGCGTTTCACCGGATCGACAAATCTGCACAAATTGACCCCGTCACCGAAAATCGACTGTAATTTCATCATACGACCTCGGATCGAATTTCGGCGAGAACGGAAAAGTTCCGTATCAAAATTTTACCTTGGCTAGCCGACAGCCTTTGGCGGTTAGGCGGTTCTACGGTTTTGTCTAGATCCGTTTGCAAGAGGGACTTTTAGGCGATGCAATAAAAAAATTAAAAAGAGGGATGCAACACGAGGACTTCCAAGGATGTCACCCATCCTAGTACTACTCTTGCCTAAGCACGCTTAACTTCGGAGTTCTGATGGGATCTTGTGCTTTAGTGCTGGTATGATCGCATCCGACAACTTCTTCAGGACGTGATGCTTTAACCTCTGCCACCCTCCGGCTCCTTCTCACGCCTAAGCCTCCGTTCTTTTTGCTCTTTTCTTTTAGTTCCTTTCACGCCCGTCCCGGTTTACAGTCACCACGCCGCGATATTTACTGAAAAAGACGTGCCTGACTCGCCGCAAATAAAAACATCACGCCATCCGAGCGTTTCACCGGATCGACAAATCTGCACAAATTGACCGGTCACCGAAAATCGACTGTAATTTCATCATACGACCTCGGATCGAATTTCGGCGAGAACGGAAAAGTTCCGTATCGAAATTTTACCTTGGCTAGCCGACAGCCTTTGGCGGTTAGGCGGTTCTACGGTTTTGTCTAGATCCGTTTGCAAGAGGGACTTTTAGGCGATGCAATAAATAAATTAAAAAGAGGGATGCAACACGAGGACTTCCAAGGATGTCACCCATCCTAGTACTACTCTCGCCTAAGCACGCTTAACTTCGGAGTTCTGATGGGATCTTGTGCTTTAGTGCTGGTATGATCGCATCCGACAACTTCTTCATGACGTGATGCTTTAACCTCTGCCACCCTCCGGCTCCTTCTCACGCCTAAGCCTCCGTTCTTTTTGCTCTTTTCTTTTAGTTCCTTTCACGCCCGTCCCGGTTTACAGTCACCACGCCGCGATATTTACTGAAAAAGACGTGCCTGACTCGCCGCAAATAAAAACATCACGCCATCCGAGCGTTTCACCGGATCGAGAAATCTGCACAAATTGACCGGTCACCGAAAATCGACTGTAATTTCATCATACGACCTCGGATCGAATTTCGGCGAGAACGGAAAAGTTCCGTATCGAAATTTTACCTTGGCTAGCCGACAGCCTTTGGCGGTTAGGCGGTTCTACGGTTTCGTCTAGATCCGTTTGCAAGAGGGACTTTTAGGCGATGCAATAAAAAAATTAAAAAGAGGGATGCAACACGAGGACTTCCCAGGAGGTCACCCATCCTAGTACTACTCTCACCTAAGCACCCTTAACTTCGGAGCTCTGATGGGATCTGGTGCTTTAGTGCTGGTATGATCGCATCCGACAACTTCTTCACGGCGTGATGCTTTAACCTCTGCCACCCTCCGGCTCCTTCTCACGCCTAAGCCTCCGTTCTTTTTGCTCTTTTCTTTTAGTTCCTTTCACGCCCGTCCCGGTTTACAGTCACCACGCCGCGATATTTACTGAAATAGACGTGCATGACTCGCCGCAAATAAAAACATCACGCCATCCGAGCGTTTCACCGGATCGACAAATCTGCACAAATTGACCCCGTCACCGAAAATCGACTGTAATTTCATCATACGACCTCGGATCGAATTTCGGCGAGAACGGAAAAGTTCCGTATCAAAATTTTACCTTGGCTAGCCGACAGCCTTTGGCGGTTAGGCGGTTCTACGGTTTTGTCTAGATCCGTTTGCAAGAGGGACTTTTAGGCGATGCAATAAAAAAATTAAAAAGAGGGATGCAACACGAGGACTTCCAAGGATGTCACCCATCCTAGTACTACTCTCGCCTAAGCACGCTTAACTTCGGAGTTCTGATGGGATCTTGTGCTTTAGTGCTGGTATGATCGCATCCGACAACTTCTTCAGGACGTGATGCTTTAACCTCTGCCACCCTCCGGCTCCTTCTCACGCCTAAGCCTCCGTTCTTTTTGCTCTTTTCTTTTAGTTCCTTTCACGCCCGTCCCGGTTTACAGTCACCACGCCGCGATATTTACTGAAAAAGACGTGCCTGACTCGCCGCAAATAAAAACATCACGCCATCCGAGCGTTTCACCGGATCGACAAATCTGCACAAATTGACCGGTCACCGAAAATCGACTGTAATTTCATCATACGACCTCGGATCGAATTTCGGCGAGAACGGAAAAGTTCCGTATCGAAATTTTACCTTGGCTAGCCGACAGCCTTTGGCGGTTAGGCGGTTCTACGGTTTCGTCTAGATCCGTTTGCAAGAGGGACTTTTAGGCGATGCAATAAAAAAATTAAAACGAGGGATGCAACACGAGGACTTCCCAGGAGGTCACCCATCCTAGTACTACTCTCACCTAAGCACGCTTAACTTCGGAGCTCTGATGGGATCTTGTGCTTTAGTGCTGGTATGATCGCATCCGACAACTTCTTCACGGCGTGATGCTTTAACCTCTGCCACCCTCCGGCTCCTTCTCACGCCTAAGCCTCCGTTCTTTTTGCTCTTTTCTTTTAGTTCCTTTCACGCCCGTCCCGGTTTACAGTCACCACGCCGCGATATTTACTGAAATAGACGTGCATGACTCGCCGCAAATAAAAACATCACGCCATCCGGGCGTTTCACCGGATCGACAAATCTGCACAAATTGACCCCGTCACCGAAAATCGACTGTAATTTCATCATACGACCTCGGATCGAATTTCGGCGAGAACGGAAAAGTTCCGTATCAAAATTTTACCTTGGCTAGCCGACAGCCTTTGGCGGTTAGGCGGTTCTACGGTTTTGTCTAGATCCGTTTGCAAGAGGGACTTTAGGCGATGCAATAAAAAAATTAAAAAGAGGGATGCAACACGAGGACTTCCCAGGAGGTCACCCATCCTAGTACTACTCTCACCTAAGCACGCTTAACTTCGGAGCTCTAATGGGATCTGGTGCTTTAGTGCTGGTATGATCGCATCCGACAACTTCTTCACGGCGTGATGCTTTAACCTCTGCCACCCTCCGGCTCCTTCTCACGCCTAACCCTCCGTTCTTTTTGCTCTTTTCTTTTAGTTCCTTTCACGCCCGTCCCGGTTTACAGTCACCACGCCGCGATATTTACTGAAATAGACGTGCATGACTCGCCGCAAATAAAAACATCACGCCATCCGGGCGTTTCACCGGATCGACAAATCTGCACAAATTGACCCCGTCACCGAAAATCGACTGTAATTTCATCATACGACCTCGGATCGAATTTCGGCGAGAACGGAAAAGTTCCGTATCAAAATTTTACCTTGGCTAGCCGACAGCCTTTGGCGGTTAGGCGGTTCTACGGTTTTGTCTAGATCCGTTTGCAAGAGGGACTTTTAGGCGATGCAATAAAAAAATTAAAAAGAGGGATGCAACACGAGGACTTCCAAGGAGGTCACCCATCCTAGTACTACTCTCGCCTAAGCACGCTTAACTTCGGAGTTCTGATGGGATCTTGTGCTTTAGTGCTGGTATGATCGCATCCGACAACTTCTTCACGAAGTGATGCTTTAACCTCTGCCACCCTCCGGCTCCTTCTCACGCCTAAGCCTCCGTTCTTTTTGCTCTTTTCTTTTAGTTCCTTTCACGCCCGTCCCGGTTTACAGTCACCACGCCGCGATATTTACTGAAAAAGACGTGCATGACTCGCCGCAAATAAAAACATCACGCCATCCGAGCGTTTCACCGGATCGAGAAATCTGCACAAATTGACCGGTCACCGAAAATCGACTGTAATTTCATCATACGACCTCGGATCGAATTTCGGCGAGAACGGAAAAGTTCCGTATCGAAATTTTACCTTGGCTAGCCGACAGCCTTTGGCGGTTAGGCGGTTCTACGGTTTCGTCTAGATCCGTTTGCAAGAGGGACTTTTAGGCGATGCAATAAAAAAATTAAAAAGAGGGATGCAACACGAGGACTTCCCAGGAGGTCACCCATCCTAGTACTACTCTCACCTAAGCACGCTTAACTTCGGAGCTCTGATGGGATCTGGTGCTTTAGTGCTGGTATGATCGCATCCGACAACTTCTTCACGGCGTGATGCTTTAACCTCTGCCACCCTCCGGCTCCTTCTCACGCCTAAGCCTCCGTTCTTTTTGCTCTTTTCTTTTAGTTCCTTTCACGCCCGTCCCGGTTTACAGTCACCACGCCGCGATATTTACTGAAATAGACTTGCATGACTCGCCGCAAATAAAAACATCACGCCATCCGAGCGTTTCACCGGATCGACAAATCTGCACAAATTGACCCCGTCACCGAAAATCGACTGTAATTTCATCATACGACCTCGGATCGAATTTCGGCGAGAACGGAAAAGTTCCGTATCAAAATTTTACCTTGGCTAGCCGACAGCCTTTGGCGGTTAGGCGGTTCTACGGTTTTGTCTAGATCCGTTTGCAAGAGGGACTTTTAGGCGATGCAATAAAAAAATTAAAAAGAGGGATGCAACACGAGGACTTCCAAGGAGGTCACCCATCCTAGTACTACTCTCGCCTAAGCACGCTTAACTTCGGAGTTCTGATGGGATCTGGTGCTTTAGTGCTGGTATGATCGCATCCGACAACTTCTTCACGACGTGATGCTTTAACCTCTGCCACCCTCCGGCTCCTTCTCACGCCTAAGCCTCCGTTCTTTTTGCTCTTTTCTTTTAGTTCCTTTCACGCCCGTCCCGGTTTACAGTCACCACGCCGCGATATTTACTGAAAAAGACGTGCATGACTCGCCGCAAATAAAAACATCACGCCATCCGAGCGTTTCACCGGATCGAGAAATCTGCACAAATTGACCGGTCACCGAAAATCGACTGTAATTTCATCATACGACCTCGGATCGAATTTCGGCGAGAACGGAAAAGTTCCGTATCGAAATTTTACCTTGGCTAGCCGACAGCCTTTGGCGGTTAGGCGGTTCTACGGTTTCGTCTAGATCCGTTTGCAAGAGGGACTTTAGGCGATGCAATAAAAAAATTAAAAAGAGGGATGCAACACGAGGACTTCCCAGGAGGTCACCCATCCTAGTACTACTCTCACCTAAGCACGCTTAACTTCGGAGCTCTGATGGGATCTGGTGCTTTAGTGCTGGTATGATCGCATCCGACAACTTCTTCACGGCGTGATGCTTTAACCTCTGCCACCCTCCGGCTCATTCTCACGCCTAAGCCTCCGTTCTTTTTGCTCTTTTCTTTTAGTTCCTTTCACGCCCGTCCCGGTTTACAGTCACCACGCCGTGATATTTACTGAAATAGACGTGCATGACTCGCCGCAAATAAAAACATCACGCCATCCGAGCGTTTCACCGGATCGACAAATTTGCACAAATTGACCCCGTCACCGAAAATCGACTGTAATTTCATCATACGACCTCGGATCGAATTTCGGCGAGAACGGAAAAGTTCCGTATCCAAATTGTACCTTGGCTAGCCGACAGCCTTTGGCGGTTAGGCGGTTCTACGGTTTTGTCTAGATCCGTTTGCAAGAGGGACTTTTAGGCGATGCAATAAAAAAATTAAAAAGAGGGATGCAACACGTGGACTTCCAAGGATGTCACCCATCCTAGTACTACTCTCGCCTAAGCACGCTTAACTTCGGAGTTCTGATGGGATCTTGTGCTGGTATGATCGCATCCGACAACTTCTTCACGACGTGATGCTTTAACCTCTGCCACCCTCCGGCTCCTTCTCACGCCTAAGCCTCCGTTCTTTTTGCTCTTTTCTTTTAGTTCCTTTCATGCCCGTCCCGGTTTACAGTCACCACGCCGCGATATTTACTGAAAAAGACGTGCATGACTCGCCGCAAATAAAAACATCACGCCATCCGAGCGTTTCACCGGATCGAGAAATCTGCACAAATTGACCCCGTCACCGAAAATCGACTGTAATTTCATCATACGACCTCGGATCGAATTTCGGCGAGAACGGAAAAGTTCCGTATCAAAATTTTACCTTGGCTAGCCGACAGCCTTTGGCGGTTAGGCGGTTCTACGGTTTTGTCTAGATCCGTTTGCAAGAGGGACTTTTAGGCGATGCAATAAAAAAATTAAAAAGAGGGATGCAACACGAGGACTTCCAAGGAGGTCACCCATCCTAGTACTACTCTCGCCTAAGCACGCTTAACTTCGGAGTTCTGATGGGATCTTGTGCTTTAGTGCTGGTATGATCGCATCCGACAACTTCTTCACGACGTGATGGTTTAACCTCTGCCACCCTCCGGCTCCTTCTCACGCCTAAGCCTCCGTTCTTTTTGCTCTTTTCTTTTAGTTCCTTTCACGCCCGTCCCGGTTTACAGTCACCACGCCGCGATATTTACTGAAAAAGACGTGCATGACTCGCCGCAAATAAAAACATCACGCCATCCGAGCGTTTCACCGGATCGACAAATCTGCACAAATTGACCCAGTCACCGAAAATCGACTGTAATTTCATCATACGACCTCGGATCGAATTTCGGCGAGAACGGAAAAGTTCCGTATCAAAATTTTACCTTGGCTAGCCGACAGCCTTTGGCGGTTAGGCGGTTCTACGGTTTCGTCTAGATCCGTTTGCAAGAGGGACTTTTAGTCGATGCAATAAAAAAATAAAAAAGAGGGATGCAACACGTGGACTTCCAAGGATGTCACCCATCCTAGTACTACTCTCGCCTAAGCACGCTTAACTTCGGAGTTCTGATGGGATCTTGTGCTGGTATGATCGCATCCGACAACTTCTTCACGACGTGATGCTTTAACCTCTGCCACCCTCCGGCTCCTTCTCACGCCTAAGCCTCCGTTCTTTTTGCTCTTTTCTTTTAGTTCCTTTCATGCCCGTCCCGGTTTACAGTCACCACGCCGCGATATTTACTGAAAAAGACGTGCATGACTCGCCGCAAATAAAAACATCACGCCATCCGAGCGTTTCACCGGATCGAGAAATCTGCACAAATTGACCCCGTCACCGAAAATCGACTGTAATTTCATCATACGACCTCGGATCGAATTTCGGCGAGAACGGAAAAGTTCCGTATCAAAATTTTACCTTGGCTAGCCGACAGCCTTTGGCGGTTAGGCGGTTCTACGGTTTTGTCTAGATCCGTTTGCAAGAGGGACTTTTAGGCGATGCAATAAAAAAATTAAAAAGAGGGATGCAACACGAGGACTTCCAAGGAGGTCACCCATCCTAGTACTACTCTCGCCTAAGCACGCTTAACTTCGGAGTTCTGATGGGATCTTGTGCTTTAGTGCTGGTATGATCGCATCCGACAACTTCTTCACGACGTGATGGTTTAACCTCTGCCACCCTCCGGCTCCTTCTCACGCCTAAGCCTCCGTTCTTTTTGCTCTTTTCTTTTAGTTCCTTTCACGCCCGTCCCGGTTTACAGTCACCACGCCGCGATATTTACTGAAAAAGACGTGCATGACTCACCGCAAATGAAAACATCACGCCATCCGAGCGTTTCACCGGATCGACAAATCTGCACAAATTGACCCCGTCACCGAAAATCGACTGTAATTTCATCATACGACCTCGGATCGAATTTCGGCGAGAACGGAAAAGTTCCGTATCAAAATTTTACCTTGGCTAGCCGACAGCCTTTGGCGGTTAGGCGGTTCTACGGTTTCGTCTAGATCCGTTTGCAAGAGGGACTTTTAGTCGATGCAATAAAAAAATAAAAAAGAGGGATGCAACACGTGGACTTCCAAGGATGTCACCCATCCTAGTACTACTCTCGCCTAAGCACGCTTAACTTCGGAGTTCTGATGGGATCTTGTGCTGGTATGATCGCATCCGACAACTTCTTCACGACGTGATGCTTTAACCTCTGCCACCCTCCGGCTCCTTCTCACGCCTAAGCCTCCGTTCTTTTTGCTCTTTTCTTTTAGTTCCTTTCATGCCCGTCCCGGTTTACAGTCACCACGCCGCGATATTTACTGAAAAAGACGTGCATGACTCGCCGCAAATAAAAACATCACGCCATCCGAGCGTTTCACCGGATCGAGAAATCTGCACAAATTGACCCCGTCACCGAAAATCGACTGTAATTTCATCATACGACCTCGGATCGAATTTCGGCGAGAACGGAAAAGTTCCGTATCAAAATTTTACCTTGGCTAGCCGACAGCCTTTGGCGGTTAGGCGGTTCTACGGTTTTGTCTAGATCCGTTTGCAAGAGGGACTTTTAGGCGATGCAATAAAAAAATTAAAAAGAGGGATGCAACACGAGGACTTCCAAGGAGGTCACCCATCCTAGTACTACTCTCGCCTAAGCACGCTTAACTTCGGAGTTCTGATGGGATCTTGTGCTTTAGTGCTGGTATGATCGCATCCGACAACTTCTTCACGACGTGATGGTTTAACCTCTGCCACCCTCCGGCTCCTTCTCACGCCTAAGCCTCCGTTCTTTTTGCTCTTTTCTTTTAGTTCCTTTCACGCCCGTCCCGGTTTACAGTCACCACGCCGCGATATTTACTGAAAAAGACGTGCATGACTCACCGCAAATGAAAACATCACGCCATCCGAGCGTTTCACCGGATCGACAAATCTGCACAAATTGACCCCGTCACCGAAAATCGACTGTAATTTCATCATACGACCTCGGATCGAATTTCGGCGAGAACGGAAAAGTTCCGTATCAAAATTTTACCTTGGCTAGCCGACAGCCTTTGGCGGTTAGGCGGTTCTACGGTTTTGTCTAGATCCGTTTGCAAGAGGGACTTTTAGGCGATGCAATAAAAAAATTAAAAAGAGGGATGCAACACGAGGACTTCCAAGGAGGTCACCCATCCTAGTACTACTCTCGCCTAAGAACGCTTAACTTCGGAGTTCTGATGGGATCTTGTGCTTTAGTGCTGGTATGATCGCATCCGACAACTTCTTCACGGCGTGATGCTTTAACCTCTGCCACCCTCCGGCTCCTTCTCACGCCTAAGCCTCCGTTCTTTTTGCTCTTTTCTTTTAGTTCCTTTCACGCCCGTCCCGGTTTACAGTCACCACGCCGCGATATTTACTGAAATAGACGTGCATGACTCGCCGCAAATAAAAACATCACGCCATCCGAGCGTTTCACCGGATCGACAAATCTGCACAAATTGACCCAGTCACCGAAAATCGACTGTAATTTCATCATACGACCTCGGATCGAATTTCGGCGAGAACGGAAAAGTTCCGTATCAAAATTTTACCTTGGCTAGCCGACAGCCTTTGGCGGTTAGGCGGTTCTACGGTTTCGTCTAGATCCATTTGCAAGAGGGACTTTTAGTCGATGCAATAAAAAAATTAAAAAGAGGGATGCAACACGAGGACTTCCAAGGAGGTCACCCATCCTAGTACTACTCTCGCCTAAGCACGCTTAACTTCGGAGTTCTGATGGGATCTTGTGCTTTAGTGCTGGTATGATCGCATCCGACAACGTCTTCACGACGTGATGTTTTAACCTCTGCCACCCTCCGGCTCCTTCTCACGCCTAAGCCTCCGTTCTTTTTGCTCTTTTCTTTTAGTTCCTTTCACGCCCGTCCCGGTTTACAGTCACCACGCCGCGATATTTACTGAAAAAGACGTGCATGACTCGCCGCAAATAAAAACATCACGCCATCCGAGCGTTTCACCGGATCGACAAATCTGCACAAATTGACCCCGTCACCGAAAATCGACTGTAATTTCATCATACGACCTCGGATCGAATTTCGGCGAGAACGGAAAAGTTCCGTATCAAAATTTTACCTTGGCTAGCCGACAGCCTTTGGCGGTTAGGCGGTTCTACGGTTTTGTCTAGATCCGTTTGCAAGAGGGACTTTTAGGCGATGCAATAAAAAAATTAAAAAGAGGGATGCAACACGAGGACTTCCAAGGAGGTCACCCATCCTAGTACTACTCTCGCCTAAGAACGCTTAACTTCGGAGTTCTGATGGGATCTTGTGCTTTAGTGCTGGTATGATCGCATCCGACAACTTCTTCACGGCGTGATGCTTTAACCTCTGCCACCCTCCGGCTCCTTCTCACGCCTAAGCCTCCGTTCTTTTTGCTCTTTTCTTTTAGTTCCTTTCACGCCCGTCCCGGTTTACAGTCACCACGCCGCGATATTTACTGAAATAGACGTGCATGACTCGCCGCAAATAAAAACATCACGCCATCCGAGCGTTTCACCGGATCGACAAATCTGCACAAATTGACCCAGTCACCGAAAATCGACTGTAATTTCATCATACGACCTCGGATCGAATTTCGGCGAGAACGGAAAAGTTCCGTATCAAAATTTTACCTTGGCTAGCCGACAGCCTTTGGCGGTTAGGCGGTTCTACGGTTTCGTCTAGATCCGTTTGCAAGAGGGACTTTTAGTCGATGCAATAAAAAAATTAAAAAGAGGGATGCAACACGAGGACTTCCAAGGAGGTCACCCATCCTAGTACTACTCTCGCCTAAGCACGCTTAACTTCGGAGTTCTGATGGGATCTTGTGCTTTAGTGCTGGTATGATCGCATCCGACAACGTCTTCACGACGTGATGTTTTAACCTCTGCCACCCTCCGGCTCCTTCTCACGCCTAAGCCTCCGTTCTTTTTGCTCTTTTCTTTTAGTTCCTTTCACGCCCGTCCCGGTTTACAGTCACCACGCCGCGATATTTACTGAAAAAGACGTGCATGACTCGCCGCAAATAAAAACATCACGCCATCCGAGCGTTTCACCGGATCGACAAATCTGCACAAATTGACCCCGTCACCGAAAATCGACTGTAATTTCATCATACGACCTCGGATCGAATTTCGGCGAGAACGGAAAAGTTCCGTATCAAAATTTTACCTTGGCTAGCCGACAGCCTTTGGCGGTTAGGCGGTTCTACGGTTTTGTCTAGATCCGTTTGCAAGAGGGACTTTTAGGCGATGCAATAAAAAAATTAAAAAGAGGGATGCAACACGAGGACTTCCAAGGAGGTCACCCATCCTAGTACTACTCTCGCCTAAGAACGCTTAACTTCGGAGTTCTGATGGGATCTTGTGCTTTAGTGCTGGTATGATCGCATCCGACAACTTCTTCACGGCGTGATGCTTTAACCTCTGCCACCCTCCGGCTCCTTCTCACGCCTAAGCCTCCGTTCTTTTTGCTCTTTTCTTTTAGTTCCTTTCACGCCCGTCCCGGTTTACAGTCACCACGCCGCGATATTTACTGAAATAGACGTGCATGACTCGCCGCAAATAAAAACATCACGCCATCCGAGCGTTTCACCGGATCGACAAATCTGCACAAATTGACCCAGTCACCGAAAATCGACTGTAATTTCATCATACGACCTCGGATCGAATTTCGGCGAGAACGGAAAAGTTCCGTATCAAAATTTTACCTTGGCTAGCCGACAGCCTTTGGCGGTTAGGCGGTTCTACGGTTTCGTCTAGATCCGTTTGCAAGAGGGACTTTTAGTCGATGCAATAAAAAAATTAAAAAGAGGGATGCAACACGAGGACTTCCAAGGAGGTCACCCATCCTAGTACTACTCTCGCCTAAGCACGCTTAACTTCGGAGTTCTGATGGGATCTTGTGCTTTAGTGCTGGTATGATCGCATCCGACAACGTCTTCACGACGTGATGTTTTAACCTCTGCCACCCTCCGGCTCCTTCTCACGCCTAAGCCTCCGTTCTTTTTGCTCTTTTCTTTTAGTTCCTTTCACGCCCGTCCCGGTTTACAGTCACCACGCCGCGATATTTACTGAAAAAGACGTGCATGACTCGCCGCAAATAAAAACATCACGCCATCCGAGCGTTTCACCGGATCGACAAATCTGCACAAATTGACCCCGTCACCGAAAATCGACTGTAATTTCATCATACGACCTCAGATCGAATTTCGGCGAGAACGGAAAAGTTCCGTATCAAAATTTTACCTTGGCTAGCCGACAGCCTTTGGCGGTTAGGCGGTTCTACGGTTTTGTCTAGATCCGTTTGCAAGAGGGACTTTTAGGCGATGCAATAAAAAAATTAAAAAGAGGGATGCAACACGAGGACTTCCAAGGAGGTCACCCATCCTAGTACTACTCTCGCCTAAGCACGCTTAACTTCGGAGTTCTGATGGGATCTTGTGCTTTAGTGCTGGTATGATCGCATCCGACAACTTCTTCACGACGTGATGCTTTAACCTCTGCCACCCTCCGGCTGCTTCTCACGCCTAAGCCTTCGTTCTTTTTGCTCTTTTCTTTTAGTTCCTTTCACGCCCGTCCCGGTTTACAGTCACCACGCCGCGATATTTACTGAAAAAGACGTGCATGACTCGCCGCAAATAAAAACATCACGCCATCCGAGCGTTTCACCGGATCGAGAAATCTGCACAAATTGACCGGTCACCGAAAATCGACTGTAATTTCATCATACGACCTCGGATCGAATTTCGGCGAGAACGGAAAAGTTCCGTATCGAAATTTTACCTTGGCTAGCCGACAGCCTTTGGCGGTTAGGCGGTTCTACGGTTTCGTCTTGATCCGTTTGCAAGAGGGACTTTTAGGCGATGCAATAAAAAAATTAAAAAGAGGGATGCAACACGAGGACTTCCCAGGAGGTCACCCATCCTAGTACTACTCTCACCTAAGCACGCTTAACTTCGGAGCTCTGATGGGATCTGGTGCTTTAGTGCTGGTATGATCGCATCCGACAACTTCTTCACGGCGTGATGCTTTAACCTCTGCCACCCTCCGGCTCCTTCTCACGCCTAAGCCTCCGTTCTTCTTGCTCTTTTCTTTTAGTTCCTTTCACGCCCATCCCGGTTTACAGTCACCACGCCGTGATATTTACTGAAATAGACGTGCATGACTCGCCGCAAATAAAAACATCACGCCATCCGAGCGTTTCACCGGATCGACAAATTTGCACAAATTGACCCCGTCACCGAAAATCGACTGTAATTTCATCATACGACCTCGGATCGAATTTCGGCGAGAACGGAAAAGTTCCGTATCAAAATTTTACCTTGGCTAGCCGACAGCCTTTGGCGGTTAGGCGGTTCTACGGTTTTGTCTAGATCCGTTTGCAAGAGGGACTTTTAGGCGATGCAATAAAAAAATTAAAAAGAGGGATGCAACACGAGGACTTCCAAGGAGGTCACCCATCCTAGTACTACTCTCGCCTAAGCACGCTTTACTTCGGAGTTCTGATGGGATCTTGTGCTTTAGTGCTGGTATGATCGCATCCGACAACTTCTTCACGACGTGATGTTTTAACCTCTGCCACCCTCCGGCTCCTTCTCACGCCTAAGCCTCCGTTCTTTTTGCTCTTTTCTTTTAGTTCCTTTCACGCCCGTCCCGGTTTACAGTCACCACGCCGCGATATTTACTGAAAAAGACGTGCATGACTCGCCGCAAATAAAAACATCACGCCATCCGAGCGTTTCACCGGATCGACAAATCTGCACAAATTGACCCCGTCACCGAAAATCGACTGTAATTTCATCATACGACCTCAGATCGAATTTCGGCGAGAACGGAAAAGTTCCGTATCAAAATTTTACCTTGGCTAGCCGACAGCCTTTGGCGGTTAGGCGGTTCTACGGTTTTGTCTAGATCCGTTTGCAAGAGGGACTTTTAGGCGATGCAATAAAAAAATTAAAAAGAGGGATGCAACACGAGGACTTCCAAGGAGGTCACCCATCCTAGTACTACTCTCGCCTAAGCACGCTTAACTTCGGAGTTCTGATGGGATCTTGTGCTTTAGTGCTGGTATGATCGCATCCGACAACTTCTTCACGACGTGATGCTTTAACCTCTGCCACCCTCCGGCTGCTTCTCACGCCTAAGCCTTCGTTCTTTTTGCTCTTTTCTTTTAGTTCCTTTCACGCCCGTCCCGGTTTACAGTCACCACGCCGCGATATTTACTGAAAAAGACGTGCATGACTCGCCGCAAATAAAAACATCACGCCATCCGAGCGTTTCACCGGATCGAGAAATCTGCACAAATTGACCGGTCACCGAAAATCGACTGTAATTTCATCATACGACCTCGGATCGAATTTCGGCGAGAACGGAAAAGTTCCGTATCGAAATTTTACCTTGGCTAGCCGACAGCCTTTGGCGGTTAGGCGGTTCTACGGTTTCGTCTTGATCCGTTTGCAAGAGGGACTTTTAGGCGATGCAATAAAAAAATTAAAAAGAGGGATGCAACACGAGGACTTCCCAGGAGGTCACCCATCCTAGTACTACTCTCACCTAAGCACGCTTAACTTCGGAGCTCTGATGGGATCTGGTGCTTTAGTGCTGGTATGATCGCATCCGACAACTTCTTCACGGCGTGATGCTTTAACCTCTGCCACCCTCCGGCTCCTTCTCACGCCTAAGCCTCCGTTCTTCTTGCTCTTTTCTTTTAGTTCCTTTCACGCCCATCCCGGTTTACAGTCACCACGCCGTGATATTTACTGAAATAGACGTGCATGACTCGCCGCAAATAAAAACATCACGCCATCCGAGCGTTTCACCGGATCGACAAATTTGCACAAATTGACCCCGTCACCGAAAATCGACTGTAATTTCATCATACGACCTCGGATCGAATTTCGGCGAGAACGGAAAAGTTCCGTATCAAAATTTTACCTTGGCTAGCCGACAGCCTTTGGCGGTTAGGCGGTTCTACGGTTTTGTCTAGATCCGTTTGCAAGAGGGACTTTTAGGCGATGCAATAAAAAAATTAAAAAGAGGGATGCAACACGAGGACTTCCAAGGAGGTCACCCATCCTAGTACTACTCTCGCCTAAGCACGCTTTACTTCGGAGTTCTGATGGGATCTTGTGCTTTAGTGCTGGTATGATCGCATCCGACAACTTCTTCACGACGTGATGTTTTAACCTCTGCCACCCTCCGGCTCCTTCTCACGCCTAAGCCTCCGTTCTTTTTGCTCTTTTCTTTTAGTTCCTTTCACGCCCGTCCCGGTTTACAGTCACCACGCCGCGATATTTACTGAAAAAGACGTGCATGACTCGCCGCAAATAAAAACATCACGCCATCCGAGCGTTTCACCGGATCGACAAATCTGCACAAATTGACCCCGTCACCGAAAATCGACTGTAATTTCATCATACGACCTCAGATCGAATTTCGGCGAGAACGGAAAAGTTCCGTATCAAAATTTTACCTTGGCTAGCCGACAGCCTTTGGCGGTTAGGCGGTTCTACGGTTTCGTCTAGATCCGTTTGCAAGAGGGACTTTTAGGCGATGCAATAAAAAAATTAAAAAGAGGGATGCAACACGAGGACTTCCAAGGAGGTCACCCATCCTAGTACTACTCTCGCCTAAGCACGCTTAACTTCGGAGTTCTGATGGGATCTTGTGCTTTAGTGCTGGTATGATCGCATCCGACAACTTCTTCACGACGTGATGCTTTAACCTCTGCCACCCTCCGGCTGCTTCTCACGCCTAAGCCTTCGTTCTTTTTGCTCTTTTCTTTTAGTTCCTTTCACGCCCGTCCCGGTTTACAGTCACCACGCCGCGATATTTACTGAAAAAGACGTGCATGACTCGCCGCAAATAAAAACATCACGCCATCCGAGCGTTTCACCGGATCGACAAATCTGCACAAATTGACCCCGTCACCGAAAATCGACTGTAATTTCATCATACGACCTCGGATCGAATTTCGGCGAGAACGGAAAAGTTCCGTATCAAAATTTTACCTTGGCTAGCCGACAGCCTTTGGCGGTTAGGCGGTTCTACGGTTTCGTCTTGATCCGTTTGCAAGAGGGACTTTTAGGCGATGCAATAAAAAAATTAAAAAGAGGGATGCAACACGAGGACTTCCCAGGAGGTCACCCATCCTAGTACTACTCTCACCTACGCACGCTTAACTTCGGAGCTCTGATGGGATCTGGTGCTTTAGTGCTGGTATGATCGCATCCGACAACTTCTTCACGGCGTGATGCTTTAACCTCTGCCACCCTCCGGCTCCTTCTCACGCCTAAGCCTCCGTTCTTTTTGCTCTTTTCTTTTAGTTCCTTTCACGCCCGTCCCGGTTTACAGTCACCACGCCGCGATATTTACTGAAATAGACGTGCATGACTCGCCGCAAATAAAAACATCACGCCATCCGAGCGTTTCACCGGATCGACAAATCTGCACAAATTGACCCCGTCACCGAAAATCGACTGTAATTTCATCATACGACCTCGGATCGAATTTCGGCGAGAACGGAAAAGTTCCGTATCAAAATTTTACCTTGGCTAGCCGACAGCCTTTGGCGGTTAGGCGGTTCTACGGTTTCGTCTAGATCCGTTTGCAAGAGGGACTTTTAGTCGATGCAATAAAAAAATTAAAAAGAGGGATGCAACACGAGGACTTCCCAGGAGGTCACCCATCCTAGTACTACTCTCACCTAAGCACGCTTAACTTCGGAGTTCTGATGGGATCTGGTGCTTTAGTGCTGGTATGATCGCATCCGACAACGTCTTCACGACGTGATGCTTTAACCTCTGCCACCCTCCGGCTCCTTCTCACGCCTAAGCCTCCGTTCTTTTTGCTCTTTTCTTTTAGTTCCTTTCACGCCCGTCCCGGTTTACAGTCACCACGCCGCGATATTTACTGAAATAGACGTGCATGACTCGCCGCAAATAAAAACATCACGCCATCCGAGCGTTTCACCGGATCGACAAATCTGCACAAATTGACCCCGTCACCGAAAATCGACTGTAATTTCATCATACGACCTCGGATCGAATTTCGGCGAGAACGGAAAAGTTCCGTATCAAAATTTTACCTTGGCTAGCCGACAGCCTTTGGCGGTTAGGCGGTTCTACGGTTTCGTCTAGATCCGTTTGCAAGAGGGACTTTTAGTCGATGCAATAAAAAAATTAAAAAGAGGGATGCAACACGAGGACTTCCAAGGAGGTCACCCATCCTAGTACTACTCTCTCCCAAGCACGCTTAACTTCGGAGTTCTGATGGGATCCGGTGCTTTAGTGCTGGTATGATCGCATCCGACAACTTCTTCACGACGTGATGCTTTAACCTCTGCCACCCTCCGGCTGCTTCTCACGCCTAAGCCTCCGTTCTTTTTGCTCTTTTCTTTTAGTTCCTTTCACGCCCGTCCCGGTTTACAGTCACCACGCCGCGATATTTACTGAAAAAGACGTGCATGACTCGCCGCAAATAAAAACATCACGCCATCCGAGCGTTTCACCGGATCGAGAAATCTGCACAAATTGACCGGTCACCGAAAATCGACTGTAATTTCATCATACGACCTCGGATCGAATTTCGGCGAGAACGGAAAAGTTCCGTATCGAAATTTTACCTTGGCTAGCCGACAGCCTTTGGCGGTTAGGCGGTTCTACGGTTTCGTCTAGATCCGTTTGCAAGAGGGACTTTTAGTCGATGCAATAAAAAAATTAAAAAGAGGGATGCAACACGAGGACTTCCAAGGAGGTCACCCATCCTAGTACTACTCTCTCCCAAGCACGCTTAACTTCGGAGTTCTGAAGGGATCCGGTGCTTTAGTGCTGGTATGATCGCATCCGACAACTTCTTCACGACGTGATGCTTTAACCTCTGCCACCCTCCGGCTGCTTCTCACGCCTAAGCCTCCGTTCTTTTTGCTCTTTTCTTTTAGTTCCTTTCACGCCCGTCCCGGTTTACAGTCACCACGCCGCGATATTTACTGAAAAAGACGTGCATGACTCGCCGCAAATAAAAACATCACGCCATCCGAGCGTTTCACCGGATCGAGAAATCTGCACAAATTGACCGGTCACCGAAAATCGACTGTAATTTCATCATACGACCTCGGATCGAATTTCGGCGAGAACGGAAAAGTTCCGTATCGAAATTTTACCTTGGCTAGCCGACAGCCTTTGGCGGTTAGGCGGTTCTACGGTTTCATCTAGATCCGTTTGCAAGAGGGACTTTTAGTCGATGCAATAAAAAAATTAAAAAGAGGGATGCAACACGAGGACTTCCAAGGAGGTCACCCATCCTAGTACTACTCTCTCCCAAGCACGCTTAACTTCGGAGTTCTGATGGGATCCGGTGCTTTAGTGCTGGTATGATCGCATCCGACAACTTCTTCACGACGTGATGCTTTAACCTCTGCCACCCTCCGGCTGCTTCTCACGCCTAAGCCTCCGTTCTTTTTGCTCTTTTCTTTTAGTTCCTTTCACGCCCGTCCCGGTTTACAGTCACCACGCCGCGATATTTACTGAAAAAGACGTGCATGACTCGCCGCAAATAAAAACATCACGCCATCCGAGCGTTTCACCGGATCGACAAATCTGCACAAATTGACCGGTCACCGAAAATCGACTGTAATTTCATCATACGACCTCGGATCGAATTTCGGCGAGAACGGAAAAGTTCCGTATCGAAATTTTACCTTGGCTAGCCGACAGCCTTTGGCGGTTAGGCGGTTCTACGGTTTCGTCTAGATCCGTTTGCAAGAGGGACTTTTAGTCGATGCAATAAAAAAATTAAAAAGAGGGATGCAACACGAGGACTTCCAAGGAGGTCACCCATCCTAGTACTACTCTCTCCCAAGCACGCTTAACTTCGGAGTTCTGAAGGGATCCGGTGCTTTAGTGCTGGTATGATCGCATCCGACAACTTCTTCACGACGTGATGCTTTAACCTCTGCCACCCTCCGGCTGCTTCTCACGCCTAAGCCTCCGTTCTTTTTGCTCTTTTCTTTTAGTTCCTTTCACGCCCGTCCCGGTTTACAGTCACCACGCCGCGATATTTACTGAAAAAGACGTGCATGACTCGCCGCAAATAAAAACATCACGCCATCCGAGCGTTTCACCGGATCGACAAATCTGCACAAATTGACCGGTCACCGAAAATCGACTGTAATTTCATCATACGACCTCGGATCGAATTTCGGCGAGAACGGAAAAGTTCCGTATCAAAATTTTACCTTGGCTAGCCGACAGCCTTTGGCGGTTAGGCGGTTCTACGGTTTCGTCTAGATCCGTTTGCAAGAGGGACTTTTAGTCGATGCAATAAAAAAATTAAAAAGAGGGATGCAACACGAGGACTTCCAAGGAGGTCACCCATCCTAGTACTACTCTCGCCTAAGCACGCTTAACTTCGGAGTTCTGATGGGATCCGGTGCTTTAGTGCTGGTATGATCGCATCCGACAACTTCTTCACGACGTGATGCTTTAACCTCTGCCACCCTCCGGCTGCTTCTCACGCCTAAGCCTCCGTTCTTTTTGCTCTTTTCTTTTAGTTCCTTTCACGCCCGTCCCGGTTTACAGTCACCACGCCGCGATATTTACTGAAAAAGACGTGCATGACTCGCCGCAAATAAAAACATCACGCCATCCGAGCGTTTCACCGGATCGACAAATCTGCACAAATTGACCCCGTCACCGAAAATCGACTGTAATTTCATCATACGACCTCGGATCGAATTTCGGCGAGAACGGAAAAGTTCCGTATCAAAATTTTACCTTGGCTAGCCGACAGCCTTTGGCGGTTAGGCGGTTCTACGGTTTTGTCTAGATCCGTTTGCAAGAGGGACTTTTAGGCGATGCAATAAAAAAATTAAAAAGAGGGATGCAACAGGAGGACTTCCAAGGAGGTCACCCATCCTAGTACTACTCTCGCCTAAGAACGCTTAACTTCGGAGTTCTGATGGGATCTTGTGCTTTAGTGCTGGTATGATCGCATCCGACAACTTCTTCACGGCGTGATGCTTTAACCTCTGCCACCCTCCGGCTCCTTCTCACGCCTAAGCCTCCGTTCTTTTTGCTCTTTTCTTTTAGTTCCTTTCACGCCCGTCCCGGTTTACAGTCACCACGCCGCGATATTTACTGAAATAGACGTGCATGACTCGCCGCAAATAAAAACATCACGCCATCCGAGCGTTTCACCGGATCGACAAATCTGCACAAATTGACCCAGTCACCGAAAATCGACTGTAATTTCATCATACGACCTCGGATCGAATTTCGGCGAGAACGGAAAAGTTCCGTATCAAAATTTTACCTTGGCTAGCCGACAGCCTTTGGCAGTTAGGCGGTTCTACGGTTTCGTCTAGATCCGTTTGCAAGAGGGACTTTTAGTCGATGCAATAAAAAAATTAAAAAGAGGGATGCAACACGAGGACTTCCAAGGAGGTCACCCATCCTAGTACTACTCTCGCCTAAGCACGCTTAACTTCGGAGTTCTGATGGGATCTTGTGCTTTAGTGCTGGTATGATCGCATCCGACAACGTCTTCACGACGTGATGTTTTAACCTCTGCCACCCTCCGGCTCCTTCTCACGCCTAAGCCTCCGTTCTTTTTGCTCTTTTCTTTTAGTTCCTTTCACGCCCGTCCCGGTTTACAGTCACCACGCCGCGATATTTACTGAAAAAGACGTGCATGACTCGCCGCAAATAAAAACATCACGCCATCCGAGCGTTTCACCGGATCGACAAATCTGCACAAATTGACCGGTCACCGAAAATCGACTGTAATTTCATCATACGACCTCGGATCGAATTTCGGCGAGAACGGAAAAGTTCCGTATCGAAATTTTACCTTGGCTAGCCGACAGCCTTTGGCGGTTAGGCGGTTCTACGGTTTCGTCTTGATCCGTTTGCAAGAGGGACTTTTAGGCGATGCAATAAAAAAATTTAAAAGAGGGATGCAACACGAGGACTTCCCAGGAGGTCACCCATCCTAGTACTACTCTCACCTAAGCACGCTTAACTTCGGAGCTCTGATGGGATCTGGTGCTTTAGTGCTGGTATGATCGCATCCGACAACTTCTTCACGGCGTGATGCTTTAACCTCTGCCACCCTCCGGCTCCTTCTCACGCCTAAGCCTCCGTTCTTCTTGCTCTTTTCTGTTAGTTCCTTTCACGCCCGTCCCGGTTTACAGTCACCACGCCGTGATATTTACTGAAATAGACGTGCATGACTCGCCGCAAATAAAAACATCACGCCATCCGAGCGTTTCACCGGATCGACAAATTTGCACAAATTGACCCCGTCACCGAAAATCGACTGTAATTTCATCATACGACCTCGGATCGAATTTCGGCGAGAACGGAAAAGTTCCGTATCAAAATTTTACCTTGGCTAGCCGACAGCCTTTGGCGGTTAGGCGGTTCTACGGTTTTGTCTAGATCCGTTTGCAAGAGGGACTTTTAGGCGATGCAATAAAAAAATTAAAAAGAGGGATGCAACACGAGGACTTCCAAGGAGGTCACCCATCCTAGTACTACTCTCGCCTAAGCACGCTTAACTTCGGAGTTCTGATGGGATCTTGTGCTTTAGTGCTGGTATGATCGCATCCGACAACTTCTTCACGACGTGATGTTTTAACCTCTGCCACCCTCCGGCTCCTTCTCACGCCTAAGCCTCCGTTCTTTTTGCTCTTTTCTTTTAGTTCCTTTCACGCCCGTCCCGGTTTACAGTCACCACGCCGCGATATTTACTGAAAAAGACGTGCATGACTCGCCGCAAATAAAAACATCACGCCATCCGAGCGTTTCACCGGATCGACAAATCTGCACAAATTGACCCCGTCACCGAAAATCGACTGTAATTTCATCATACGACCTCGGATCGAATTTCGGCGAGAACGGAAAAGTTCCGTATCAAAATTTTACCTTGGCTAGCCGACAGCCTTTGGCGGTTAGGCGGTTCTACGGTTTCGTCTAGATCCGTTTGCAAGAGGGACTTTTAGGCGATGCAATAAAAAAATTAAAAAGAGGGATGCAACACGAGGACTTCCAAGGAGGTCACCCATCCTAGTACTACTCTCGCCTAAGCACGCTTAACTTCGGAGTTCTGATGGGATCTTGTGCTTTAGTGCTGGTATGATCGCATCCGACAACTTCTTCACGACGTGATGCTTTAACCTCTGCCACCCTCCGGCTGCTTCTCACGCCTAAGCCTTCGTTCTTTTTGCTCTTTTCTTTTAGTTCCTTTCACGCCCGTCCCGGTTTACAGTCACCACGCCGCGATATTTACTGAAAAAGACGTGCATGACTCGCCGCAAATAAAAACATCACGCCATCCGAGCGTTTCACCGGATCGACAAATCTGCACAAATTGACCCCGTCACCGAAAATCGACTGTAATTTCATCATACGACCTCGGATCGAATTTCGGCGAGAACGGAAAAGTTCCGTATCAAAATTTTACCTTGGCTAGCCGACAGCCTTTGGCGGTTAGGCGGTTCTACGGTTTCGTCTTGATCCGTTTGCAAGAGGGACTTTTAGGCGATGCAATAAAAAAATTAAAAAGAGGGATGCAACACGAGGACTTCCCAGGAGGTCACCCATCCTAGTACTACTCTCACCTAAGCACGCTTAACTTCGGAGCTCTGATGGGATCTGGTGCTTTAGTGCTGGTATGATCGCATCCGACAACTTCTTCACGGCGTGATGCTTTAACCTCTGCCACCCTCCGGCTCCTTCTCACGCCTAAGCCTCCGTTCTTCTTGCTCTTTTCTTTTAGTTCCTTTCACGCCCGTCCCGGTTTACAGTCACCACGCCGTGATATTTACTGAAATAGACGTGCATGACTCGCCGCAAATAAAAACATCACGCCATCCGAGCGTTTCACCGGATCGACAAATTTGCACAAATTGACCCCGTCACCGAAAATCGACTGTAATTTCATCATACGACCTCGGATCGAATTTCGGCGAGAACGGAAAAGTTCCGTATCAAAATTTTACCTTGGCTAGCCGACAGCCTTTGGCGGTTAGGCGGTTCTACGGTTTCGTCTAGATCCGTTTGCAAGAGGGACTTTTAGTCGATGCAATAAAAAAATTAAAAAGAGGGATGCAACACGAGGACTTCCAAGGAGGTCACCCATCCTAGTACTACTCTCGCCTAAGCACGCTTAACTTCGGAGTTCTGATGGGATCTTGTGCTTTAGTGCTGGTATGATCGCATCCGACAACGTCTTCACGACGTGATGTTTTAACCTCTGCCACCCTCCGGCTCCTTCTCACGCCTAAGCCTCCGTTCTTTTTGCTCTTTTCTTTTAGTTCCTTTCACGCCCGTCCCGGTTTACAGTCACCACGCCGCGATATTTACTGAAAAAGACGTGCATGACTCGCCGCAAATAAAAACATCACGCCATCCGAGCGTTTCACCGGATCGACAAATCTGCACAAATTGACCGGTCACCGAAAATCGACTGTAATTTCATCATACGACCTCGGATCGAATTTCGGCGAGAACGGAAAAGTTCCGTATCGAAATTTTACCTTGGCTAGCCGACAGCCTTTGGCGGTTAGGCGGTTCTACGGTTTCGTCTTGATCCGTTTGCAAGAGGGACTTTTAGGCGATGCAATAAAAAAATTAAAAAGAGGGATGCAACACGAGGACTTCCCAGGAGGTCACCCATCCTAGTACTACTCTCACCTAAGCACGCTTAACTTCGGAGCTCTGATGGGATCTGGTGCTTTAGTGCTGGTATGATCGCATCCGACAACTTCTTCACGGCGTGATGCTTTAACCTCTGCCACCCTCCGGCTCCTTCTCACGCCTAAGCCTCCGTTCTTCTTGCTCTTTTCTGTTAGTTCCTTTCACGCCCGTCCCGGTTTACAGTCACCACGCCGTGATATTTACTGAAATAGACGTGCATGACTCGCCGCAAATAAAAACATCACGCCATCCGAGCGTTTCACCGGATCGACAAATTTGCACAAATTGACCCCGTCACCGAAAATCGACTGTAATTTCATCATACGACCTCGGATCGAATTTCGGCGAGAACGGAAAAGTTCCGTATCAAAATTTTACCTTGGCTAGCCGACAGCCTTTGGCGGTTAGGCGGTTCTACGGTTTTGTCTAGATCCGTTTGCAAGAGGGACTTTTAGGCGATGCAATAAAAAAATTAAAAAGAGGGATGCAACACGAGGACTTCCAAGGAGGTCACCCATCCTAGTACTACTCTCGCCTAAGCACGCTTAACTTCGGAGTTCTGATGGGATCTTGTGCTTTAGTGCTGGTATGATCGCATCCGACAACTTCTTCACGACGTGATGTTTTAACCTCTGCCACCCTCCGGCTCCTTCTCACGCCTAAGCCTCCGTTCTTTTTGCTCTTTTCTTTTAGTTCCTTTCACGCCCGTCCCGGTTTACAGTCACCACGCCGCGATATTTACTGAAAAAGACGTGCATGACTCGCCGCAAATAAAAACATCACGCCATCCGAGCGTTTCACCGGATCGACAAATCTGCACAAATTGACCCCGTCACCGAAAATCGACTGTAATTTCATCATACGACCTCGGATCGAATTTCGGCGAGAACGGAAAAGTTCCGTATCAAAATTTTACCTTGGCTAGCCGACAGCCTTTGGCGGTTAGGCGGTTCTACGGTTTCGTCTAGATCCGTTTGCAAGAGGGACTTTTAGGCGATGCAATAAAAAAATTAAAAAGAGGGATGCAACACGAGGACTTCCAAGGAGGTCACCCATCCTAGTACTACTCTCGCCTAAGCACGCTTAACTTCGGAGTTCTGATGGGATCTTGTGCTTTAGTGCTGGTATGATCGCATCCGACAACTTCTTCACGACGTGATGCTTTAACCTCTGCCACCCTCCGGCTGCTTCTCACGCCTAAGCCTTCGTTCTTTTTGCTCTTTTCTTTTAGTTCCTTTCACGCCCGTCCCGGTTTACAGTCACCACGCCGCGATATTTACTGAAAAAGACGTGCATGACTCGCCGCAAATAAAAACATCACGCCATCCGAGCGTTTCACCGGATCGACAAATCTGCACAAATTGACCCCGTCACCGAAAATCGACTGTAATTTCATCATACGACCTCGGATCGAATTTCGGCGAGAACGGAAAAGTTCCGTATCAAAATTTTACCTTGGCTAGCCGACAGCCTTTGGCGGTTAGGCGGTTCTACGGTTTCGTCTTGATCCGTTTGCAAGAGGGACTTTTAGGCGATGCAATAAAAAAATTAAAAAGAGGGATGCAACACGAGGACTTCCCAGGAGGTCACCCATCCTAGTACTACTCTCACCTAAGCACGCTTAACTTCGGAGCTCTGATGGGATCTGGTGCTTTAGTGCTGGTATGATCGCATCCGACAACTTCTTCACGGCGTGATGCTTTAACCTCTGCCACCCTCCGGCTCCTTCTCACGCCTAAGCCTCCGTTCTTCTTGCTCTTTTCTTTTAGTTCCTTTCACGCCCGTCCCGGTTTACAGTCACCACGCCGTGATATTTACTGAAATAGACGTGCATGACTCGCCGC
Source organism: Poa annua (assembly GCA_026929855.1). Lineage (NCBI taxonomy): Eukaryota > Viridiplantae > Streptophyta > Magnoliopsida > Poales > Poaceae > Poa > Poa annua. The sequence continues at coordinate 24,179,597 of CM049428.1, read as the reverse complement.
AAATAAAAACATCACGCCATCCGAGCGTTTCACCGGATCGACAAATTTGCACAAATTGACCCCGTCACCGAAAATCGACTGTAATTTCATCATACGACCTCGGATCGAATTTCGGCGAGAACGGAAAAGTTCCGTATCAAAATTTTACCTTGGCTAGCCGACAGCCTTTGGCGGTTAGGCGGTTCTACGGTTTCGTCTAGATCCGTTTGCAAGAGGGACTTTTAGTCGATGCAATAAAAAAATTAAAAAGAGGGATGCAACACGAGGACTTCCAAGGAGGTCACCCATCCTAGTACTACTCTCGCCTAAGCACGCTTAACTTCGGAGTTCTGATGGGATCTTGTGCTTTAGTGCTGGTATGATCGCATCCGACAACGTCTTCACGACGTGATGTTTTAACCTCTGCCACCCTCCGGCTCCTTCTCACGCCTAAGCCTCCGTTCTTTTTGCTCTTTTCTTTTAGTTCCTTTCACGCCCGTCCCGGTTTACAGTCACCACGCCGCGATATTTACTGAAAAAGACGTGCATGACTCGCCGCAAATAAAAACATCACGCCATCCGAGCGTTTCACCGGATCGACAAATCTGCACAAATTGACCGGTCACCGAAAATCGACTGTAATTTCATCATACGACCTCGGATCGAATTTCGGCGAGAACGGAAAAGTTCCGTATCGAAATTTTACCTTGGCTAGCCGACAGCCTTTGGCGGTTAGGCGGTTCTACGGTTTCGTCTTGATCCGTTTGCAAGAGGGACTTTTAGGCGATGCAATAAAAAAATTAAAAAGAGGGATGCAACACGAGGACTTCCCAGGAGGTCACCCATCCTAGTACTACTCTCACCTAAGCACGCTTAACTTCGGAGCTCTGATGGGATCTGGTGCTTTAGTGCTGGTATGATCGCATCCGACAACTTCTTCACGGCGTGATGCTTTAACCTCTGCCACCCTCCGGCTCCTTCTCACGCCTAAGCCTCCGTTCTTCTTGCTCTTTTCTGTTAGTTCCTTTCACGCCCGTCCCGGTTTACAGTCACCACGCCGTGATATTTACTGAAATAGACGTGCATGACTCGCCGCAAATAAAAACATCACGCCATCCGAGCGTTTCACCGGATCGACAAATTTGCACAAATTGACCCCGTCACCGAAAATCGACTGTAATTTCATCATACGACCTCGGATCGAATTTCGGCGAGAACGGAAAAGTTCCGTATCAAAATTTTACCTTGGCTAGCCGACAGCCTTTGGCGGTTAGGCGGTTCTACGGTTTTGTCTAGATCCGTTTGCAAGAGGGACTTTTAGGCGATGCAATAAAAAAATTAAAAAGAGGGATGCAACACGAGGACTTCCAAGGAGGTCACCCATCCTAGTACTACTCTCGCCTAAGCACGCTTAACTTCGGAGTTCTGATGGGATCTTGTGCTTTAGTGCTGGTATGATCGCATCCGACAACTTCTTCACGACGTGATGTTTTAACCTCTGCCACCCTCCGGCTCCTTCTCACGCCTAAGCCTCCGTTCTTTTTGCTCTTTTCTTTTAGTTCCTTTCACGCCCGTCCCGGTTTACAGTCACCACGCCGCGATATTTACTGAAAAAGACGTGCATGACTCGCCGCAAATAAAAACATCACGCCATCCGAGCGTTTCACCGGATCGACAAATCTGCACAAATTGACCCCGTCACCGAAAATCGACTGTAATTTCATCATACGACCTCGGATCGAATTTCGGCGAGAACGGAAAAGTTCCGTATCAAAATTTTACCTTGGCTAGCCGACAGCCTTTGGCGGTTAGGCGGTTCTACGGTTTCGTCTAGATCCGTTTGCAAGAGGGACTTTTAGGCGATGCAATAAAAAAATTAAAAAGAGGGATGCAACACGAGGACTTCCAAGGAGGTCACCCATCCTAGTACTACTCTCGCCTAAGCACGCTTAACTTCGGAGTTCTGATGGGATCTTGTGCTTTAGTGCTGGTATGATCGCATCCGACAACTTCTTCACGACGTGATGCTTTAACCTCTGCCACCCTCCGGCTGCTTCTCACGCCTAAGCCTTCGTTCTTTTTGCTCTTTTCTTTTAGTTCCTTTCACGCCCGTCCCGGTTTACAGTCACCACGCCGCGATATTTACTGAAAAAGACGTGCATGACTCGCCGCAAATAAAAACATCACGCCATCCGAGCGTTTCACCGGATCGACAAATCTGCACAAATTGACCCCGTCACCGAAAATCGACTGTAATTTCATCATACGACCTCGGATCGAATTTCGGCGAGAACGGAAAAGTTCCGTATCAAAATTTTACCTTGGCTAGCCGACAGCCTTTGGCGGTTAGGCGGTTCTACGGTTTCGTCTTGATCCGTTTGCAAGAGGGACTTTTAGGCGATGCAATAAAAAAATTAAAAAGAGGGATGCAACACGAGGACTTCCCAGGAGGTCACCCATCCTAGTACTACTCTCACCTAAGCACGCTTAACTTCGGAGCTCTGATGGGATCTGGTGCTTTAGTGCTGGTATGATCGCATCCGACAACTTCTTCACGGCGTGATGCTTTAACCTCTGCCACCCTCCGGCTCCTTCTCACGCCTAAGCCTCCGTTCTTCTTGCTCTTTTCTGTTAGTTCCTTTCACGCCCGTCCCGGTTTACAGTCACCACGCCGTGATATTTACTGAAATAGACGTGCATGACTCGCCGCAAATAAAAACATCACGCCATCCGAGCGTTTCACCGGATCGACAAATTTGCACAAATTGACCCCGTCACCGAAAATCGACTGTAATTTCATCATACGACCTCGGATCGAATTTCGGCGAGAACGGAAAAGTTCCGTATCAAAATTTTACCTTGGCTAGCCGACAGCCTTTGGCGGTTAGGCGGTTCTACGGTTTTGTCTAGATCCGTTTGCAAGAGGGACTTTTAGGCGATGCAATAAAAAAATTAAAAAGAGGGATGCAACACGAGGACTTCCAAGGAGGTCACCCATCCTAGTACTACTCTCGCCTAAGCACGCTTAACTTCGGAGTTCTGATGGGATCTTGTGCTTTAGTGCTGGTATGATCGCATCCGACAACTTCTTCACGACGTGATGTTTTAACCTCTGCCACCCTCCGGCTCCTTCTCACGCCTAAGCCTCCGTTCTTTTTGCTCTTTTCTTTTAGTTCCTTTCACGCCCGTCCCGGTTTACAGTCACCACGCCGCGATATTTACTGAAAAAGACGTGCATGACTCGCCGCAAATAAAAACATCACGCCATCCGAGCGTTTCACCGGATCGACAAATCTGCACAAATTGACCCCGTCACCGAAAATCGACTGTAATTTCATCATACGACCTCGGATCGAATTTCGGCGAGAACGGAAAAGTTCCGTATCAAAATTTTACCTTGGCTAGCCGACAGCCTTTGGCGGTTAGGCGGTTCTACGGTTTCGTCTAGATCCGTTTGCAAGAGGGACTTTTAGGCGATGCAATAAAAAAATTAAAAAGAGGGATGCAACACGAGGACTTCCAAGGAGGTCACCCATCCTAGTACTACTCTCGCCTAAGCACGCTTAACTTCGGAGTTCTGATGGGATCTTGTGCTTTAGTGCTGGTATGATCGCATCCGACAACTTCTTCACGACGTGATGCTTTAACCTCTGCCACCCTCCGGCTGCTTCTCACGCCTAAGCCTTCGTTCTTTTTGCTCTTTTCTTTTAGTTCCTTTCACGCCCGTCCCGGTTTACAGTCACCACGCCGCGATATTTACTGAAAAAGACGTGCATGACTCGCCGCAAATAAAAACATCACGCCATCCGAGCGTTTCACCGGATCGACAAATCTGCACAAATTGACCCCGTCACCGAAAATCGACTGTAATTTCATCATACGACCTCGGATCGAATTTCGGCGAGAACGGAAAAGTTCCGTATCAAAATTTTACCTTGGCTAGCCGACAGCCTTTGGCGGTTAGGCGGTTCTACGGTTTCGTCTTGATCCGTTTGCAAGAGGGACTTTTAGGCGATGCAATAAAAAAATTAAAAAGAGGGATGCAACACGAGGACTTCCCAGGAGGTCACCCATCCTAGTACTACTCTCACCTAAGCACGCTTAACTTCGGAGCTCTGATGGGATCTGGTGCTTTAGTGCTGGTATGATCGCATCCGACAACTTCTTCACGGCGTGATGCTTTAACCTCTGCCACCCTCCGGCTCCTTCTCACGCCTAAGCCTCCGTTCTTCTTGCTCTTTTCTTTTAGTTCCTTTCACGCCCGTCCCGGTTTACAGTCACCACGCCGTGATATTTACTGAAATAGACGTGCATGACTCGCCGCAAATAAAAACATCACGCCATCCGAGCGTTTCACCGGATCGACAAATTTGCACAAATTGACCCCGTCACCGAAAATCGACTGTAATTTCATCATACGACCTCGGATCGAATTTCGGCGAGAACGGAAAAGTTCCGTATCAAAATTTTACCTTGGCTAGCCGACAGCCTTTGGCGGTTAGGCGGTTCTACGGTTTTGTCTAGATCCGTTTGCAAGAGGGACTTTTAGGCGATGCAATAAAAAAATTAAAAAGAGGGATGCAACACGAGGACTTCCAAGGAGGTCACCCATCCTAGTACTACTCTCGCCTAAGCACGCTTAACTTCGGAGTTCTGATGGGATCTTGTGCTTTAGTGCTGGTATGATCGCATCCGACAACTTCTTCACGACGTGATGTTTTAACCTCTGCCACCCTCCGGCTCCTTCTCACGCCTAAGCCTCCGTTCTTTTTGCTCTTTTCTTTTAGTTCCTTTCACGCCCGTCCCGGTTTACAGTCACCACGCCGCGATATTTACTGAAAAAGACGTGCATGACTCGCCGCAAATAAAAACATCACGCCATCCGAGCGTTTCACCGGATCGACAAATCTGCACAAATTGACCCCGTCACCGAAAATCGACTGTAATTTCATCATACGACCTCGGATCGAATTTCGGCGAGAACGGAAAAGTTCCGTATCAAAATTTTACCTTGGCTAGCCGACAGCCTTTGGCGGTTAGGCGGTTCTACGGTTTCGTCTAGATCCGTTTGCAAGAGGGACTTTTAGGCGATGCAATAAAAAAATTAAAAAGAGGGATGCAACACGAGGACTTCCAAGGAGGTCACCCATCCTAGTACTACTCTCGCCTAAGCACGCTTAACTTCGGAGTTCTGATGGGATCTTGTGCTTTAGTGCTGGTATGATCGCATCCGACAACTTCTTCACGACGTGATGCTTTAACCTCTGCCACCCTCCGGCTGCTTCTCACGCCTAAGCCTTCGTTCTTTTTGCTCTTTTCTTTTAGTTCCTTTCACGCCCGTCCCGGTTTACAGTCACCACGCCGCGATATTTACTGAAAAAGACGTGCATGACTCGCCGCAAATAAAAACATCACGCCATCCGAGCGTTTCACCGGATCGACAAATCTGCACAAATTGACCCCGTCACCGAAAATCGACTGTAATTTCATCATACGACCTCGGATCGAATTTCGGCGAGAACGGAAAAGTTCCGTATCAAAATTTTACCTTGGCTAGCCGACAGCCTTTGGCGGTTAGGCGGTTCTACGGTTTCGTCTTGATCCGTTTGCAAGAGGGACTTTTAGGCGATGCAATAAAAAAATTAAAAAGAGGGATGCAACACGAGGACTTCCCAGGAGGTCACCCATCCTAGTACTACTCTCACCTACGCACGCTTAACTTCGGAGCTCTGATGGGATCTGGTGCTTTAGTGCTGGTATGATCGCATCCGACAACTTCTTCACGGCGTGATGCTTTAACCTCTGCCACCCTCCGGCTCCTTCTCACGCCTAAGCCTCCGTTCTTTTTGCTCTTTTCTTTTAGTTCCTTTCACGCCCGTCCCGGTTTACAGTCACCACGCCGCGATATTTACTGAAATAGACGTGCATGACTCGCCGCAAATAAAAACATCACGCCATCCGAGCGTTTCACCGGATCGACAAATCTGCACAAATTGACCCCGTCACCGAAAATCGACTGTAATTTCATCATACGACCTCGGATCGAATTTCGGCGAGAACGGAAAAGTTCCGTATCAAAATTTTACCTTGGCTAGCCGACAGCCTTTGGCGGTTAGGCGGTTCTACGGTTTCGTCTAGATCCGTTTGCAAGAGGGACTTTTAGTCGATGCAATAAAAAAATTAAAAAGAGGGATGCAACACGAGGACTTCCCAGGAGGTCACCCATCCTAGTACTACTCTCACCTAAGCACGCTTAACTTCGGAGTTCTGATGGGATCTGGTGCTTTAGTGCTGGTATGATCGCATCCGACAACGTCTTCACGACGTGATGCTTTAACCTCTGCCACCCTTCGGCTCCTTCTCACGCCTAAGCCTCCGTTCTTTTTGCTCTTTTCTTTTAGTTCCTTTCACGCCCGTCCCGGTTTACAGTCACCACGCCGCGATATTTACTGAAATAGACGTGCATGACTCGCCGCAAATAAAAACATCACGCCATCCGAGCGTTTCACCGGATCGACAAATCTGCACAAATTGACCCCGTCACCGAAAATCGACTGTAATTTCATCATACGACCTCGGATCGAATTTCGGCGAGAACGGAAAAGTTCCGTATCAAAATTTTACCTTGGCTAGCCGACAGCCTTTGGCGGTTAGGCGGTTCTACGGTTTCGTCTAGATCCGTTTGCAAGAGGGACTTTTAGGCGATGCAATAAAAAAATTAAAAAGAGGGATGCAACACGAGGACTTCCAAGGAGGTCACCCATCCTAGTACTACTCTCGCCTAAGCACGCTTAACTTCGGAGTTCTGATGGGATCTTGTGCTTTAGTGCTGGTATGATCGCATCCGACAACTTCTTCACGACGTGATGCTTTAACCTCTGCCACCCTCCGGCTGCTTCTCACGCCTAAGCCTTCGTTCTTTTTGCACTTTTCTTTTAGTTCCTTTCACGCCCGTCCCGGTTTACAGTCACCACGCCGCGATATTTACTGAAAAAGACGTGCATGACTCGCCGCAAATAAAAACATCACGCCATCCGAGCGTTTCACCGGATCGACAAATCTGCACAAATTGACCCCGTCACCGAAAATCGACTGTAATTTCATCATACGACCTCGGATCGAATTTCGGCGAGAACGGAAAAGTTCCGTATCAAAATTTTACCTTGGCTAGCCGACAGCCTTTGGCGGTTAGGCGGTTCTACGGTTTCGTCTTGATCCGTTTGCAAGAGGGACTTTTAGGCGATGCAATAAAAAAATTAAAAAGAGGGATGCAACACGAGGACTTCCCAGGAGGTCACCCATCCTAGTACTACTCTCACCTAAGCACGCTTAACTTCGGAGCTCTGATGGGATCTGGTGCTTTAGTGCTGGTATGATCGCATCCGACAACTTCTTCACGGCGTGATGCTTTAACCTCTGCCACCCTCCGGCTCCTTCTCACGCCTAAGCCTCCGTTCTTCTTGCTCTTTTCTTTTAGTTCCTTTCACGCCCGTCCCGGTTTACAGTCACCACGCCGTGATATTTACTGAAATAGACGTGCATGACTCGCCGCAAATAAAAACATCACGCCATCCGAGCGTTTCACCGGATCGACAAATTTGCACAAATTGACCCCGTCACCGAAAATCGACTGTAATTTCATCATACGACCTCGGATCGAATTTCGGCGAGAACGGAAAAGTTCCGTATCAAAATTTTACCTTGGCTAGCCGACAGCCTTTGGCGGTTAGGCGGTTCTACGGTTTTGTCTAGATCCGTTTGCAAGAGGGACTTTTAGGCGATGCAATAAAAAAATTAAAAAGAGGGATGCAACACGAGGACTTCCAAGGAGGTCACCCATCCTAGTACTACTCTCGCCTAAGCACGCTTAACTTCGGAGTTCTGATGGGATCTTGTGCTTTAGTGCTGGTATGATCGCATCCGACAACTTCTTCACGACGTGATGTTTTAACCTCTGCCACCCTCCGGCTCCTTCTCACGCCTAAGCCTCCGTTCTTTTTGCTCTTTTCTTTTAGTTCCTTTCACGCCCGTCCCGGTTTACAGTCACCACGCCGCGATATTTACTGAAAAAGACGTGCATGACTCGCCGCAAATAAAAACATCACGCCATCCGAGCGTTTCACCGGATCGACAAATCTGCACAAATTGACCCCGTCACCGAAAATCGACTGTAATTTCATCATACGACCTCAGATCGAATTTCGGCGAGAACGGAAAAGTTCCGTATCAAAATTTTACCTTGGCTAGCCGACAGCCTTTGGCGGTTAGGCGGTTCTACGGTTTCGTCTAGATCCGTTTGCAAGAGGGACTTTTAGGCGATGCAATAAAAAAATTAAAAAGAGGGATGCAACACGAGGACTTCCAAGGAGGTCACCCATCCTAGTACTACTCTCGCCTAAGCACGCTTAACTTCGGAGTTCTGATGGGATCTTGTGCTTTAGTGCTGGTATGATCGCATCCGACAACTTCTTCACGACGTGATGCTTTAACCTCTGCCACCCTCCGGCTGCTTCTCACGCCTAAGCCTTCGTTCTTTTTGCTCTTTTCTTTTAGTTCCTTTCACGCCCGTCCCGGTTTACAGTCACCACGCCGCGATATTTACTGAAAAAGACGTGCATGACTCGCCGCAAATAAAAACATCACGCCATCCGAGCGTTTCACCGGATCGACAAATCTGCACAAATTGACCCCGTCACCGAAAATCGACTGTAATTTCATCATACGACCTCGGATCGAATTTCGGCGAGAACGGAAAAGTTCCGTATCAAAATTTTACCTTGGCTAGCCGACAGCCTTTGGCGGTTAGGCGGTTCTACGGTTTCGTCTTGATCCGTTTGCAAGAGGGACTTTTAGGCGATGCAATAAAAAAATTAAAAAGAGGGATGCAACACGAGGACTTCCCAGGAGGTCACCCATCCTAGTACTACTCTCACCTACGCACGCTTAACTTCGGAGCTCTGATGGGATCTGGTGCTTTAGTGCTGGTATGATCGCATCCGACAACTTCTTCACGGCGTGATGCTTTAACCTCTGCCACCCTCCGGCTCCTTCTCACGCCTAAGCCTCCGTTCTTTTTGCTCTTTTCTTTTAGTTCCTTTCACGCCCGTCCCGGTTTACAGTCACCACGCCGCGATATTTACTGAAATAGACGTGCATGACTCGCCGCAAATAAAAACATCACGCCATCCGAGCGTTTCACCGGATCGACAAATCTGCACAAATTGACCCCGTCACCGAAAATCGACTGTAATTTCATCATACGACCTCGGATCGAATTTCGGCGAGAACGGAAAAGTTCCGTATCAAAATTTTACCTTGGCTAGCCGACAGCCTTTGGCGGTTAGGCGGTTCTACGGTTTCGTCTAGATCCGTTTGCAAGAGGGACTTTTAGTCGATGCAATAAAAAAATTAAAAAGAGGGATGCAACACGAGGACTTCCCAGGAGGTCACCCATCCTAGTACTACTCTCACCTAAGCACGCTTAACTTCGGAGTTCTGATGGGATCTGGTGCTTTAGTGCTGGTATGATCGCATCCGACAACGTCTTCACGACGTGATGCTTTAACCTCTGCCACCCTTCGGCTCCTTCTCACGCCTAAGCCTCCGTTCTTTTTGCTCTTTTCTTTTAGTTCCTTTCACGCCCGTCCCGGTTTACAGTCACCACGCCGCGATATTTACTGAAATAGACGTGCATGACTCGCCGCAAATAAAAACATCACGCCATCCGAGCGTTTCACCGGATCGACAAATCTGCACAAATTGACCCCGTCACCGAAAATCGACTGTAATTTCATCATACGACCTCGGATCGAATTTCGGCGAGAACGGAAAAGTTCCGTATCAAAATTTTACCTTGGCTAGCCGACAGCCTTTGGCGGTTAGGCGGTTCTACGGTTTCGTCTAGATCCGTTTGCAAGAGGGACTTTTAGTCGATGCAATAAAAAAATTAAAAAGAGGGATGCAACACGAGGACTTCCAAGGAGGTCACCCATCCTAGTACTACTCTCTCCCAAGCACGCTTAACTTCGGAGTTCTGATGGGATCCGGTGCTTTAGTGCTGGTATGATCGCATCCGACAACTTCTTCACGACGTGATGCTTTAACCTCTGCCACCCTCCGGCTGCTTCTCACGCCTAAGCCTCCGTTCTTTTTGCTCTTTTCTTTTAGTTCCTTTCACGCCCGTCCCGGTTTACAGTCACCACGCCGCGATATTTACTGAAAAAGACGTGCATGACTCGCCGCAAATAAAAACATCACGCCATCCGAGCGTTTCACCGGATCGAGAAATCTGCACAAATTGACCGGTCACCGAAAATCGACTGTAATTTCATCATACGACCTCGGATCGAATTTCGGCGAGAACGGAAAAGTTCCGTATCGAAATTTTACCTTGGCTAGCCGACAGCCTTTGGCGGTTAGGCGGTTCTACGGTTTCATCTAGATCCGTTTGCAAGAGGGACTTTTAGTCGATGCAATAAAAAAATTAAAAAGAGGGATGCAACACGAGGACTTCCAAGGAGGTCACCCATCCTAGTACTACTCTCTCCCAAGCACGCTTAACTTCAGAGTTCTGATGGGATCCGGTGCTTTAGTGCTGGTATGATCGCATCCGACAACTTCTTCACGACGTGATGCTTTAACCTCTGCCACCCTCCGGCTGCTTCTCACGCCTAAGCCTCCGTTCTTTTTGCTCTTTTCTTTTAGTTCCTTTCACGCCCGTCCCGGTTTACAGTCACCACGCCGCGATATTTACTGAAAAAGACGTGCATGACTCGCCGCAAATAAAAACATCACGCCATCCGAGCGTTTCACCGGATCGAGAAATCTGCACAAATTGACCGGTCACCGAAAATCGACTGTAATTTCATCATACGACCTCGGATCGAATTTCGGCGAGAACGGAAAAGTTCCGTATCGAAATTTTACCTTGGCTAGCCGACAGCCTTTGGCGGTTAGGCGGTTCTACGGTTTCGTCTAGATCCGTTTGCAAGAGGGACTTTTAGGCGATGCAATAAAAAAATTAAAAAGAGGGATGCAACACGAGGACTTCCAAGGAGGTCACCCATCCTAGTACTACTCTCTCCCAAGCACGCTTAACTTCAGAGTTCTGATGGGATCCGGTGCTTTAGTGCTGGTATGATCGCATCCGACAACTTCTTCACGACGTGATGCTTTAACCTCTGCCACCCTCCGGCTGCTTCTCACGCCTAAGCCTCCGTTCTTTTTGCTCTTTTCTTTTAGTTCCTTTCACGCCCGTCCCGGTTTACAGTCACCACGCCGCGATATTTACTGAAAAAGACGTGCATGACTCGCCGCAAATAAAAACATCACGCCATCCGAGCGTTTCACCGGATCGAGAAATCTGCACAAATTGACCGGTCACCGAAAATCGACTGTAATTTCATCATACGACCTCGGATCGAATTTCGGCGAGAACGGAAAAGTTCCGTATCGAAATTTTACCTTGGCTAGCCGACAGCCTTTGGCGGTTAGGCGGTTCTACGGTTTCGTCTAGATCCGTTTGCAAGAGGGACTTTTAGGCGATGCAATAAAAAAATTAAAAAGAGGGATGCAACACGAGGACTTCCAAGGAGGTCACCCATCCTAGTACTACTCTCTCCCAAGCACGCTTAACTTCAGAGTTCTGATGGGATCCGGTGCTTTAGTGCTGGTATGATCGCATCCGACAACTTCTTCACGACGTGATGCTTTAACCTCTGCCACCCTCCGGCTGCTTCTCACGCCTAAGCCTCCGTTCTTTTTGCTCTTTTCTTTTAGTTCCTTTCACGCCCGTCCCGGTTTACAGTCACCACGCCGCGATATTTACTGAAAAAGACGTGCATGACTCGCCGCAAATAAAAACATCACGCCATCCGAGCGTTTCACCGGATCGAGAAATCTGCACAAATTGACCGGTCACCGAAAATCGACTGTAATTTCATCATACGACCTCGGATCGAATTTCGGCGAGAACGGAAAAGTTCCGTATCGAAATTTTACCTTGGCTAGCCGACAGCCTTTGGCGGTTAGGCGGTTCTACGGTTTCGTCTAGATCCGTTTGCAAGAGGGACTTTTAGGCGATGCAATAAAAAAATTAAAAAGAGGGATGCAACACGAGGACTTCCCAGGAGGTCACCCATCCTAGTACTACTCTCACCTAAGCACGCTTAACTTCGGAGCTCTGATGGGATCTGGTGCTTTAGTGCTGGTATGATCGCATCCGACAACTTATTCACGGCGTGATGCTTTAACCTCTGCCACCCTCCGGCTCCTTCTCACGCCTAAGCCTCCGTTCTTTTTGCTCTTTTCTTTTAGTTCCTTTCACGCCCGTCCCGGTTTACAGTCACCACGCCGCGATATTTACTGAAAAAGACGTGCATGACTCGCCGCAAATAAAAACATCACGCCATCCGAGCGTTTCACCGGATCGAGAAATCTGCACAAATTGACCGGTCACCGAAAATCGACTGTAATTTCATCATACGACCTCGGATCGAATTTCGGCGAGAACGGAAAAGTTCCGTATCGAAATTTTACCTTGGCTAGCCGACAGCCTTTGGCGGTTAGGCGGTTCTACGGTTTCGTCTAGATCCGTTTGCAAGAGGGACTTTTAGGCGATGCAATAAAAAAATTAAAAAGAGGGATGCAACACGAGGACTTCCCAGGAGGTCACCCATCCTAGTACTACTCTCACCTAAGCACGCTTAACTTCGGAGCTCTGATGGGATCTGGTGCTTTAGTGCTGGTATGATCGCATCCGACAACTTATTCACGGCGTGATGCTTTAACCTCTGCCACCCTCCGGCTCCTTCTCACGCCTAAGCCTCCGTTCTTTTTGCTCTTTTCTTTTAGTTCCTTTCACGCCCGTCCCGGTTTACAGTCACCACGCCGCGATATTTACTGAAAAAGACGTGCATGACTCGCCGCAAATAAAAACATCACGCCATCCGAGCGTTTCACCGGATCGAGAAATCTGCACAAATTGACCGGTCACCGAAAATCGACTGTAATTTCATCATACGACCTCGGATCGAATTTCGGCGAGAACGGAAAAGTTCCGTATCGAAATTTTACCTTGGCTAGCCGACAGCCTTTGGCGGTTAGGCGGTTCTACGGTTTCGTCTAGATCCGTTTGCAAGAGGGACTTTTAGGCGATGCAATAAAAAAATTAAAAAGAGGGATGCAACACGAGGACTTCCCAGGAGGTCACCCATCCTAGTACTACTCTCACCTAAGCACGCTTAACTTCGGAGCTCTGATGGGATCTGGTGCTTTAGTGCTGGTATGATCGCATCCGACAACTTATTCACGGCGTGATGCTTTAACCTCTGCCACCCTCCGGCTCCTTCTCACGCCTAAGCCTCCGTTCTTTTTGCTCTTTTCTTTTAGTTCCTTTCACGCCCGTCCCGGTTTACAGTCACCACGCCGCGATATTTACTGAAAAAGACGTGCATGACTCGCCGCAAATAAAAACATCACGCCATCCGAGCGTTTCACCGGATCGAGAAATCTGCACAAATTGACCGGTCACCGAAAATCGACTGTAATTTCATCATACGACCTCGGATCGAATTTCGGCGAGAACGGAAAAGTTCCGTATCGAAATTTTACCTTGGCTAGCCGACAGCCTTTGGCGGTTAGGCGGTTCTACGGTTTCGTCTAGATCCGTTTGCAAGAGGGACTTTTAGGCGATGCAATAAAAAAATTAAAAAGAGGGATGCAACACGAGGACTTCCCAGGAGGTCACCCATCCTAGTACTACTCTCACCTAAGCACGCTTAACTTCGGAGCTCTGATGGGATCTGGTGCTTTAGTGCTGGTATGATCGCATCCGACAACTTATTCACGGCGTGATGCTTTAACCTCTGCCACCCTCCGGCTCCTTCTCACGCCTAAGCCTCCGTTCTTTTTGCTCTTTTCTTTTAGTTCCTTTCACGCCCGTCCCGGTTTACAGTCACCACGCCGCGATATTTACTGAAATAGACGTGCATGACTCGCCGCAAATAAAAACATCACGCCATCCGAGCGTTTCACCGGATCGACAAATCTGCACAAATTGACCCCGTCACCGAAAATCGACTGTAATTTCATCATACGACCTCGGATCGAATTTCGGCGAGAACGGAAAAGTTCCGTATCCAAATTGTACCTTGGCTAGCCGACAGCCTTTGGCGGTTAGGCGGTTCTACGGTTTTGTCTAGATCCGTTTGCAAGAGGGACTTTTAGGCGATGCAATAAAAAAATTAAAAAGAGGGATGCAACACGAGGACTTCCAAGGAGGTCACCCATCCTAGTACTACTCTCGCCTAAGCACGCTTAACTTCGGAGTTCTGATGGGATCTTGTGCTGGTATGATCGCATCCGACAACTTCTTCATGACGTGATGCTTTAACCTCTGCCACCCTCCGGCTCCTTCTCACGCCTAAGCCTCCGTTCTTTTTGCTCTTTTCTTTTAGTTCCTTTCATGCCCGTCCCGGTTTACAGTCACCACGCCGCGATATTTACTGAAAAAGACGTGCATGACTCGCCGCAAATAAAAACATCACGCCATCCGAGCGTTTCACCGGATCGAGAAATCTGCACAAATTGACCGGTCACCGAAAATCGACTGTAATTTCATCATACGACCTCGGATCGAATTTCGGCGAGAACGGAAAAGTTCCGTATCGAAATTTTACCTTGGCTAGCCGACAGCCTTTGGCGGTTAGGCGGTTCTACGGTTTCGTCTAGATCCGTTTGCAAGAGGGACTTTTAGGCGATGCAATAAAAAAATTAAAAAGAGGGATGCAGCACGAGGACTTCCCAGGAGGTCACCCATCCTAGTACTACTCTCACTTAAGCACGCTTAACTTCGGAGCTCTGATGGGATCTGGTGCTTTAGTGCTGGTATGATCGCATCCGACAACTTCTTCACGGCGTGATGCTTTAACCTCTGCCACCCTCCGGATCCTTCTCACGCCTAAGCCTCCGTTCTTTTTGCTCTTTTCTTTTAGTTCCTTTCACGCCCGTCCCGGTTTACAGTCACCACGCCGCGATATTTACTGAAATAGACGTGCATGACTCGCCGCAAATAAAAACATCACGCCATCCGAGCGTTTCACCGGATCGACAAATCTGCACAAATTGACCCCGTCACCGAAAATCGACTGTAATTTCATCATACGACCTCGGATCGAATTTCGGCGAGAACGGAAAAGTTCCGTATCAAAATTTTACCTTGGCTAGCCGACAGCCTTTGGCGGTTAGGCGGTTCTACGGTTTTGTCTAGATCCGTTTGCAAGAGGGACTTTTAGGCGATGCAATAAAAAAATTAAAAAGAGGGATGCAACACGAGGACTTCCAAGGAGGTCACCCATCCTAGTACTACTCTCGCCTAAGCACGCTTAACTTCGGAGTTCTGATGGGATCTTGTGCTGGTATGATCGCATCCGACAACTTCTTCACGACGTGATGCTTTAACCTCTGCCACCCTCCGGCTCCTTCTCACGCCTAAGCCTCCGTTCTTTTTGCTCTTTTCTTTTAGTTCCTTTCACGCCCGTCCCGGTTTACAGTCACCACGCCGCGATATTTACTGAAAAAGACGTGCATGACTCGCCGCAAATAAAAACATCACGCCATCCGAGCGTTTCACCGGATCGACAAATCTGCACAAATTGACCGGTCACCGAAAATCGACTGTAATTTCATCATACGACCTCGGATCGAATTTCGGCGAGAACGGAAAAGTTCCGTATCGAAATTTTACCTTGGCTAGCCGACAGCCTTTGGCGGTTAGGCGGTTCTACGGTTTCATCTAGATCCGTTTGCAAGAGGGACTTTTAGTCGATGCAATAAAAAAATTAAAAAGAGGGATGCAACACGAGGACTTCCAAGGAGGTCACCCATCCTAGTACTACTCTCACTTAAGCACGCTTAACTTCGGAGCTCTGATGGGATCTGGTGCTTTAGTGCTGGTATGATCGCATCCGACAACTTCTTCACGGCGTGATGCTTTAACCTCTGCCACCCTCCGGATCCTTCTCACGCCTAAGCCTCCGTTCTTTTTGCTCTTTTCTTTTAGTTCCTTTCACGCCCGTCCCGGTTTACAGTCACCACGCCGCGATATTTACTGAAATAGACGTGCATGACTCGCCGCAAATAAAAACATCACGCCATCCGAGCGTTTCACCGGATCGACAAATCTGCACAAATTGACCCCGTCACCGAAAATCGACTGTAATTTCATCATACGACCTCGGATCGAATTTCGGCGAGAACGGAAAAGTTCCGTATCAAAATTTTACCTTGGCTAGCCGACAGCCTTTGGCGGTTAGGCGGTTCTACGGTTTCGTCTAGATCCGTTTGCAAGAGGGACTTTTAGGCGATGCAATAAAAAAATTAAAAAGAGGGATGCAACACGAGGACTTCCAAGGAGGTCACCCATCCTAGTACTACTCTCACCTAAGCACGCTTAACTTCGGAGCTCTGATGGGATCTGGTGCTTTAGTGCTGGTATGATCGCATCCGACAACTTATTCACGGCGTGATGCTTTAACCTCTGCCACCCTCCGGCTCCTTCTCACGCCTAAGCCTCCGTTCTTTTTGCTCTTTTCTTTTAGTTCCTTTCACGCCCGTCCCGGTTTACAGTCACCACGCCGCGATATTTACTGAAAAAGACGTGCATGACTCGCCGCAAATAAAAACATCACGCCATCCGAGCGTTTCACCGGATCGAGAAATCTGCACAAATTGACCGGTCACCGAAAATCGACTGTAATTTCATCATACGACCTCGGATCGAATTTCGGCGAGAACGGAAAAGTTCCGTATCGAAATTTTACCTTGGCTAGCCGACAGCCTTTGGCGGTTAGGCGGTTCTACGGTTTCGTCTAGATCCGTTTGCAAGAGGGACTTTTAGGCGATGCAATAAAAAAATTAAAAAGAGGGATGCAACACGAGGACTTCCCAGGAGGTCACCCATCCTAGTACTACTCTCACCTAAGCACGCTTAACTTCGGAGCTCTGATGGGATCTGGTGCTTTAGTGCTGGTATGATCGCATCCGACAACTTATTCACGGCGTGATGCTTTAACCTCTGCCACCCTCCGGCTCCTTCTCACGCCTAAGCCTCCGTTCTTTTTGCTCTTTTCTTTTAGTTCCTTTCACGCCCGTCCCGGTTTACAGTCACCACGCCGCGATATTTACTGAAATAGACGTGCATGACTCGCCGCAAATAAAAACATCACGCCATCCGAGCGTTTCACCGGATCGACAAATCTGCACAAATTGACCCCGTCACCGAAAATCGACTGTAATTTCATCATACGACCTCGGATCGAATTTCGGCGAGAACGGAAAAGTTCCGTATCCAAATTGTACCTTGGCTAGCCGACAGCCTTTGGCGGTTAGGCGGTTCTACGGTTTTGTCTAGATCCGTTTGCAAGAGGGACTTTTAGGCGATGCAATAAAAAAATTAAAAAGAGGGATGCAACACGAGGACTTCCAAGGAGGTCACCCATCCTAGTACTACTCTCGCCTAAGCACGCTTAACTTCGGAGTTCTGATGGGATCTTGTGCTGGTATGATCGCATCCGACAACTTCTTCATGACGTGATGCTTTAACCTCTGCCACCCTCCGGCTCCTTCTCACGCCTAAGCCTCCGTTCTTTTTGCTCTTTTCTTTTAGTTCCTTTCATGCCCGTCCCGGTTTACAGTCACCACGCCGCGATATTTACTGAAAAAGACGTGCATGACTCGCCGCAAATAAAAACATCACGCCATCCGAGCGTTTCACCGGATCGAGAAATCTGCACAAATTGACCGGTCACCGAAAATCGACTGTAATTTCATCATACGACCTCGGATCGAATTTCGGCGAGAACGGAAAAGTTCCGTATCGAAATTTTACCTTGGCTAGCCGACAGCCTTTGGCGGTTAGGCGGTTCTACGGTTTCGTCTAGATCCGTTTGCAAGAGGGACTTTTAGGCGATGCAATAAAAAAATTAAAAAGAGGGATGCAGCACGAGGACTTCCCAGGAGGTCACCCATCCTAGTACTACTCTCACTTAAGCACGCTTAACTTCGGAGCTCTGATGGGATCTGGTGCTTTAGTGCTGGTATGATCGCATCCGACAACTTCTTCACGGCGTGATGCTTTAACCTCTGCCACCCTCCGGATCCTTCTCACGCCTAAGCCTCCGTTCTTTTTGCTCTTTTCTTTTAGTTCCTTTCACGCCCGTCCCGGTTTACAGTCACCACGCCGCGATATTTACTGAAATAGACGTGCATGACTCGCCGCAAATAAAAACATCACGCCATCCGAGCGTTTCACCGGATCGACAAATCTGCACAAATTGACCCCGTCACCGAAAATCGACTGTAATTTCATCATACGACCTCGGATCGAATTTCGGCGAGAACGGAAAAGTTCCGTATCAAAATTTTACCTTGGCTAGCCGACAGCCTTTGGCGGTTAGGCGGTTCT
The DNA here is from genome assembly GCA_026929855.1 of Poa annua. NCBI lineage: Eukaryota > Viridiplantae > Streptophyta > Magnoliopsida > Poales > Poaceae > Poa > Poa annua. The sequence continues at coordinate 24,161,155 of CM049428.1, read as the reverse complement.
ACGGTTTTGTCTAGATCCGTTTGCAAGAGGGACTTTTAGGCGATGCAATAAAAAAATTAAAAAGAGGGATGCAACACGAGGACTTCCAAGGAGGTCACCCATCCTAGTACTACTCTCGCCTAAGCACGCTTAACTTCGGAGTTCTGATGGGATCTTGTGCTGGTATGATCGCATCCGACAACTTCTTCACGACGTGATGCTTTAACCTCTGCCACCCTCCGGCTCCTTCTCACGCCTAAGCCTCCGTTCTTTTTGCTCTTTTCTTTTAGTTCCTTTCATGCCCGTCCCGGTTTACAGTCACCACGCCGCGATATTTACTGAAAAAGACGTGCATGACTCGCCGCAAATAAAAACATCACGCCATCCGAGCGTTTCACCGGATCGAGAAATCTGCACAAATTGACCGGTCACCGAAAATCGACTGTAATTTCATCATACGACCTCGGATCGAATTTCGGCGAGAACGGAAAAGTTCCGTATCGAAATTTTACCTTGGCTAGCCGACAGCCTTTGGCGGTTAGGCGGTTCTACGGTTTCGTCTAGATCCGTTTGCAAGAGGGACTTTTAGGCGATGCAATAAAAAAATTAAAAAGAGGGATGCAGCACGAGGACTTCCCAGGAGGTCACCCATCCTAGTACTACTCTCACTTAAGCACGCTTAACTTCGGAGCTCTGATGGGATCTGGTGCTTTAGTGCTGGTATGATCGCATCCGACAACTTCTTCACGGCGTGATGCTTTAACCTCTGCCACCCTCCGGATCCTTCTCACGCCTAAGCCTCCGTTCTTTTTGCTCTTTTCTTTTAGTTCCTTTCACGCCCGTCCCGGTTTACAGTCACCACGCCGCGATATTTACTGAAATAGACGTGCATGACTCGCCGCAAATAAAAACATCACGCCATCCGAGCGTTTCACCGGATCGACAAATCTGCACAAATTGACCCCGTCACCGAAAATCGACTGTAATTTCATCATACGACCTCGGATCGAATTTCGGCGAGAACGGAAAAGTTCCGTATCAAAATTTTACCTTGGCTAGCCGACAGCCTTTGGCGGTTAGGCGGTTCTACGGTTTTGTCTAGATCCGTTTGCAAGAGGGACTTTTAGGCGATGCAATAAAAAAATTAAAAAGAGGGATGCAACACGAGGACTTCCAAGGAGGTCACCCATCCTAGTACTACTCTCGCCTAAGCACGCTTAACTTCGGAGTTCTGATGGGATCTTGTGCTGGTATGATCGCATCCGACAACTTCTTCACGACGTGATGCTTTAACCTCTGCCACCCTCCGGCTCCTTCTCACGCCTAAGCCTCCGTTCTTTTTGCTCTTTTCTTTTAGTTCCTTTCACGCCCGTCCCGGTTTACAGTCACCACGCCGCGATATTTACTGAAAAAGACGTGCATGACTCGCCGCAAATAAAAACATCACGCCATCCGAGCGTTTCACCGGATCGAGAAATCTGTACAAATTGACCGGTCACCGAAAATCGACTGTAATTTCATCATACGACCTCGGATCGAATTTCGGCGAGAACGGAAAAGTTCCGTATCGAAATTTTACCTTGGCTAGCCGACAGCCTTTGGCGGTTAGGCGGTTCTACGGTTTCGTCTAGATCCGTTTGCAAGAGGGACTTTTAGTCGATGCAATAAAAAAATTAAAAAGAGGGATGCAACACGAGGACTTCCAAGGAGGTCACCCATCCTAGTACTACTCTCTCCCAAGCACGCTTAACTTCGGAGTTCTGAAGGGATCCGGTGCTTTAGTGCTGGTATGATCGCATCCGACAACTTCTTCACGACGTGATGCTTTAACCTCTGCCACCCTCCGGCTGCTTCTCACGCCTAAGCCTCCGTTCTTTTTGCTCTTTTCTTTTAGTTCCTTTCACGCCCGTCCCGGTTTACAGTCACCACGCCGCGATATTTACTGAAAAAGACGTGCATGACTCGCCGCAAATAAAAACATCACGCCATCCGAGCGTTTCACCGGATCGAGAAATCTGCACAAATTGACCGGTCACCGAAAATCGACTGTAATTTCATCATACGACCTCGGATCGAATTTCGGCGAGAACGGAAAAGTTCCGTATCGAAATTTTACCTTGGCTAGCCGACAGCCTTTGGCGGTTAGGCGGTTCTACGGTTTCATCTAGATCCGTTTGCAAGAGGGACTTTTAGTCGATGCAATAAAAAAATTAAAAAGAGGGATGCAACACGAGGACTTCCAAGGAGGTCACCCATCCTAGTACTACTCTCTCCCAAGCACGCTTAACTTCGGAGTTCTGATGGGATCCGGTGCTTTAGTGCTGGTATGATCGCATCCAACAACTTCTTCACGACGTGATGCTTTAACCTCTGCCACCCTCCGGCTGCTTCTCACGCCTAAGCCTCCGTTCTTTTTGCTCTTTTCTTTTAGTTCCTTTCACGCCCGTCCCGGTTTACAGTCACCACGCCGCGATATTTACTGAAAAAGACGTGCATGACTCGCCGCAAATAAAAACATCACGCCATCCGAGCGTTTCACCGGATCGAGAAATCTGCACAAATTGACCGGTCACCGAAAATCGACTGTAATTTCATCATACGACCTCGGATCGAATTTCGGCGAGAACGGAAAAGTTCCGTATCGAAATTTTACCTTGGCTAGCCGACAGCCTTTGGCGGTTAGGCGGTTCTACGGTTTCGTCTAGATCCGTTTGCAAGAGGGACTTTTAGGCGATGCAATAAAAAAATTAAAAAGAGGGATGCAACACGAGGACTTCCCAGGAGGTCACCCATCCTAGTACTACTCTCACCTAAGCACGCTTAACTTCGGAGCTCTGATGGGATCTGGTGCTTTAGTGCTGGTATGATCGCATCCGACAACTTATTCACGGCGTGATGCTTTAACCTCTGCCACCCTCCGGCTCCTTCTCACGCCTAAGCCTCCGTTCTTTTTGCTCTTTTCTTTTAGTTCCTTTCACGCCCGTCCCGGTTTACAGTCACCACGCCGCGATATTTACTGAAATAGACGTGCATGACTCGCCGCAAATAAAAACATCACGCCATCCGAGCGTTTCACCGGATCGACAAATCTGCACAAATTGACCCCGTCACCGAAAATCGACTGTAATTTCATCATACGACCTCGGATCGAATTTCGGCGAGAACGGAAAAGTTCCGTATCCAAATTGTACCTTGGCTAGCCGACAGCCTTTGGCGGTTAGGCGGTTCTACGGTTTTGTCTAGATCCGTTTGCAAGAGGGACTTTTAGGCGATGCAATAAAAAAATTAAAAAGAGGGATGCAACACGAGGACTTCCAAGGAGGTCACCCATCCTAGTACTACTCTCGCCTAAGCACGCTTAACTTCGGAGTTCTGATGGGATCTTGTGCTGGTATGATCGCATCCGACAACTTCTTCACGACGTGATGCTTTAACCTCTGCCACCCTCCGGCTCCTTCTCACGCCTAAGCCTCCGTTCTTTTTGCTCTTTTCTTTTAGTTCCTTTCACGCCCGTCCCGGTTTACAGTCACCACGCCGCGATATTTACTGAAAAAGACGTGCATGACTCGCCGCAAATAAAAACATCACGCCATCCGAGCGTTTCACCGGATCGAGAAATCTGCACAAATTGACCGGTCACCGAAAATCGACTGTAATTTCATCATACGACCTCGGATCGAATTTCGGCGAGAACGGAAAAGTTCCGTATCGAAATTTTACCTTGGCTAGCCGACAGCCTTTGGCGGTTAGGCGGTTCTACGGTTTCGTCTAGATCCGTTTGCAAGAGGGACTTTTAGGCGATGCAATAAAAAAATTAAAAAGAGGGATGCAGCACGAGGACTTCCCAGGAGGTCACCCATCCTAGTACTACTCTCACTTAAGCACGCTTAACTTCGGAGCTCTGATGGGATCTGGTGCTTTAGTGCTGGTATGATCGCATCCGACAACTTCTTCACGGCGTGATGCTTTAACCTCTGCCACCCTCCGGATCCTTCTCACGCCTAAGCCTCCGTTCTTTTTGCTCTTTTCTTTTAGTTCCTTTCACGCCCGTCCCGGTTTACAGTCACCACGCCGCGATATTTACTGAAATAGACGTGCATGACTCGCCGCAAATAAAAACATCACGCCATCCGAGCGTTTCACCGGATCGACAAATCTGCACAAATTGACCCCGTCACCGAAAATCGACTGTAATTTCATCATACGACCTCGGATCGAATTTCGGCGAGAACGGAAAAGTTCCGTATCAAAATTTTACCTTGGCTAGCCGACAGCCTTTGGCGGTTAGGCGGTTCTACGGTTTTGTCTAGATCCGTTTGCAAGAGGGACTTTTAGGCGATGCAATAAAAAAATTAAAAAGAGGGATGCAACACGAGGACTTCCAAGGAGGTCACCCATCCTAGTACTACTCTCGCCTAAGCACGCTTAACTTCGGAGTTCTGATGGGATCTTGTGCTGGTATGATCGCATCCGACAACTTCTTCACGACGTGATGCTTTAACCTCTGCCACCCTCCGGCTCCTTCTCACGCCTAAGCCTCCGTTCTTTTTGCTCTTTTCTTTTAGTTCCTTTCACGCCCGTCCCGGTTTACAGTCACCACGCCGCGATATTTACTGAAAAAGACGTGCATGACTCGCCGCAAATAAAAACATCACGCCATCCGAGCGTTTCACCGGATCGAGAAATCTGCACAAATTGACCGGTCACCGAAAATCGACTGTAATTTCATCATACGACCTCGGATCGAATTTCGGCGAGAACGGAAAAGTTCCGTATCGAAATTTTACCTTGGCTAGCCGACAGCCTTTGGCGGTTAGGCGGTTCTACGGTTTCGTCTAGATCCGTTTGCAAGAGGGACTTTTAGGCGATGCAATAAAAAAATTAAAAAGAGGGATGCAGCACGAGGACTTCCCAGGAGGTCACCCATCCTAGTACTACTCTCACTTAAGCACGCTTAACTTCGGAGCTCTGATGGGATCTGGTGCTTTAGTGCTGGTATGATCGCATCCGACAACTTCTTCACGGCGTGATGCTTTAACCTCTGCCACCCTCCGGATCCTTCTCACGCCTAAGCCTCCGTTCTTTTTGCTCTTTTCTTTTAGTTCCTTTCACGCCCGTCCCGGTTTACAGTCACCACGCCGCGATATTTACTGAAAAAGACGTGCATGACTCGCCGCAAATAAAAACATCACGCCATCCGAGCGTTTCACCGGATCGAGAAATCTGCACAAATTGACCGGTCACCGAAAATCGACTGTAATTTCATCATACGACCTCGGATCGAATTTCGGCGAGAACGGAAAAGTTCCGTATCGAAATTTTACCTTGGCTAGCCGACAGCCTTTGGCGGTTAGGCGGTTCTACGGTTTCGTCTAGATCCGTTTGCAAGAGGGACTTTTAGGCGATGCAATAAAAAAATTAAAAAGAGGGATGCAACACGAGGACTTCCCAGGAGGTCACCCATCCTAGTACTACTCTCACCTAAGCACGCTTAACTTCGGAGCTCTGATGGGATCTGGTGCTTTAGTGCTGGTATGATCGCATCCGACAACTTCTTCACGGCGTGATGCTTTAACCTCTGCCACCCTCCGGATCCTTCTCACGCCTAAGCCTCCGTTCTTTTTGCTCTTTTCTTTTAGTTCCTTTCACGCCCGTCCCGGTTTACAGTCACCACGCCGCGATATTTACTGAAATAGACGTGCATGACTCGCTGCAAATAAAAACATCACGCCATCCGAGCGTTTCACCGGATCGACAAATCTGCACAAATTGACCCCGTCACCGAAAATCGACTGTAATTTCATCATACGATCTCGGATCGAATTTCGGCGAGAACGGAAAAGTTCCATATCAAAATTTTACCTTGGCTAGCCGACAGCCTTTGGCGGTTAGGCGGTTCTACGGTTTCGTCTAGATCCGTTTGCAAGAGGGACTTTTAGGCGATGCAATAAAAAAATTAAAAAGAGGGATGCAACACGAGGACTTCCCAGGAGGTCACCCATCCTAGTACTACTCTCACCTAAGCACGCTTAACTTCGGAGCTCTGATGGGATCTGGTGCTTTAGTGCTGGTATGATCGCATCCGACAACTTCTTCACGGCGTGATGCTTTAACCTCTGCCACCCTCCGGATCCTTCTCACGCCTAAGCCTCCGTTCTTTTTGCTCTTTTCTTTTAGTTCCTTTCACGCCCGTCCCGGTTTACAGTCACCACGCCGCGATATTTACTGAAATAGACGTGCATGACTCGCTGCAAATAAAAACATCACGCCATCCGAGCGTTTCACCGGATCGACAAATCTGCACAAATTGACCCCGTCACCGAAAATCGACTGTAATTTCATCATACGATCTCGGATCGAATTTCGGCGAGAACGGAAAAGTTCCATATCAAAATTTTACCTTGGCTAGCCGACAGCCTTTGGCGGTTAGGCGGTTCTACGGTTTCGTCTAGATCCGTTTGCAAGAGGGACTTTTAGGCGATGCAATAAAAAAATTAAAAAGAGGGATGCAACACGAGGACTTCCCAGGAGGTCACCCATCCTAGTACTACTCTCACCTAAGCACGCTTAACTTCGGAGCTCTGATGGGATCTGGTGCTTTAGTGCTGGTATGATCGCATCCGACAACTTCTTCACGGCGTGATGCTTTAACCTCTGCCACCCTCCGGATCCTTCTCACGCCTAAGCCTCCGTTCTTTTTGCTCTTTTCTTTTAGTTCCTTTCACGCCCGTCCCGGTTTACAGTCACCACGCCGCGATATTTACTGAAATAGACGTGCATGACTCGCCGCAAATAAAAACATCACGCCATCCGAGCGTTTCACCGGATCGACAAATCTGCACAAATTGACCCCGTCACCGAAAATCGACTGTAATTTCATCATACGACCTCGGATCGAATTTCGGCGAGAACGGAAAAGTTCCGTATCGAAATTTTACCTTGGCTAGCCGACAGCCTTTGGCGGTTAGGCGGTTCTACGGTTTTGTCTAGATCCGTTTGCAAGAGGGACTTTTAGGCGATGCAATAAAAAAATTAAAAAGAGGGATGCAACACGAGGACTTCCAAGGAGGTCACCCATCCTAGTACTACTCTCGCCTAAGCACGCTTAACTTCGGAGTTCTGATGGGATCTTGTGCTGGTATGATCGCATCCGACAACTTCTTCACGACGTGATGCTTTAACCTCTGCCACCCTCCGGCTCCTTCTCACGCCTAAGCCTCCGTTCTTTTTGCTCTTTTCTTTTAGTTCCTTTCACGCCCGTCCCGGTTTACAGTCACCACGCCGCGATATTTACTGAAAAAGACGTGCATGACTCGCCGCAAATAAAAACATCACGCCATCCGAGCGTTTCACCGGATCGAGAAATCTGCACAAATTGACCGGTCACCGAAAATCGACTGTAATTTCATCATACGACCTCGGATCGAATTTCGGCGAGAACGGAAAAGTTCCGTATCGAAATTTTACCTTGGCTAGCCGACAGCCTTTGGCGGTTAGGCGGTTCTACGGTTTCGTCTAGATCCGTTTGCAAGAGGGACTTTTAGGCGATGCAATAAAAAAATTAAAAAGAGGGATGCAACACGAGGACTTCCCAGGAGGTCACCCATCCTAGTACTACTCTCACCTAAGCACGCTTAACTTCGGAGCTCTGATGGGATCTGGTGCTTTAGTGCTGGTATGATCGCATCCGACAACTTCTTCACGGCGTGATGCTTTAACCTCTGCCACCCTCCGGATCCTTCTCACGCCTAAGCCTCCGTTCTTTTTGCTCTTTTCTTTTAGTTCCTTTCACGCCCGTCCCGGTTTACAGTCACCACGCCGCGATATTTACTGAAATAGACGTGCATGACTCGCCGCAAATAAAAACATCACGCCATCCGAGCGTTTCACCGGATCGACAAATCTGCACAAATTGACCCCGTCACCGAAAATCGACTGTAATTTCATCATACGACCTCGGATCGAATTTCGGCGAGAACGGAAAAGTTCCGTATCAAAATTTTACCTTGGCTAGCCGACAGCCTTTGGCGGTTAGGCGGTTCTACGGTTTTGTCTAGATCCGTTTGCAAGAGGGACTTTTAGGCGATGCAATAAAAAAAATAAAAAGAGGGATGCAACACGAGGACTTCCAAGGAGGTCACCCATCCTAGTACTACTCTCGCCTAAGCACGCTTAACTTCGGAGTTCTGATGGGATCTTGTGCTGGTATGATCGCATCCGACAACTTCTTCACGACGTGATGCTTTAACCTCTGCCACCCTCCGGCTCCTTCTCACGCCTAAGCCTCCGTTCTTTTTGCTCTTTTCTTTTAGTTCCTTTCACGCCCGTCCCGGTTTACAGTCACCACGCCGCGATATTTACTGAAAAAGACGTGCATGACTCGCCGCAAATAAAAACATCACGCCATCCGAGCGTTTCACCGGATCGACAAATCTGCACAAATTGACCCCGTCACCGAAAATCGACTGTAATTTCATCATACGACCTTGGATCGAATTTCGGCGAGAACGGAAAAGTTCCGTATCAAAATTTTACCTTGGCTAGCCGACAGCCTTTGGCGGTTAGGCGGTTCTACGGTTTTGTCTAGATCCGTTTGCAAGAGGGACTTTTAGGCGATGCAATAAAAAAATTAAAAAGAGGGATGCAACACGAGGACTTCCCAGGAGGTCACCCATCCTAGTACTACTCTCACCTAAGCACGCTTAACTTCGGAGCTCTGATGGGATCTGGTGCTTTAGTGCTGGTATGATCGCATCCGACAACTTCTTCACGGCGTGATGCTTTAACCTCTGCCACCCTCCGGATCCTTCTCACGCCTAAGCCTCCGTTCTTTTTGCTCTTTTCTTTTAGTTCCTTTCACGCCCGTCCCGGTTTACAGTCACCACGCCGCGATATTTACTGAAATAGACGTGCATGACTCGCCGCAAATAAAAACATCACGCCATCCGAGCGTTTCACCGGATCGACAAATCTGCACAAATTGACCCCGTCACCGAAAATCGACTGTAATTTCATCATACGACCTCGGATCGAATTTCGGCGAGAACGGAAAAGTTCCGTATCAAAATTTTACCTTGGCTAGCCGACAGCCTTTGGCGGTTAGGCGGTTCTACGGTTTTGTCTAGATCCGTTTGCAAGAGGGACTTTTAGGCGATGCAATAAAAAAATTAAAAAGAGGGATGCAACACGAGGACTTCCAAGGAGGTCACCCATCCTAGTACTACTCTCGCCTAAGCACGCTTAACTTCGGAGTTCTGATGGGATCTTGTGCTGGTATGATCGCATCCGACAACTTCTTCACGACGTGATGCTTTAACCTCTGCCACCCTCCGGCTCCTTCTCACGCCTAAGCCTCCGTTCTTTTTGCTCTTTTCTTTTAGTTCCTTTCACGCCCGTCCCGGTTTACAGTCACCACGCCGCGATATTTACGGAAAAAGACGTGCATGACTCGCCGCAAATAAAAACATCACGCCATCCGAGCGTTTCACCGGATCGAGAAATCTGCACAAATTGACCGGTCACCGAAAATCGACTGTAATTTCATCATACGACCTCGGATCGAATTTCGGCGAGAACGGAAAAGTTCCGTATCGAAATTTTACCTTGGCTAGCCGACAGCCTTTGGCGGTTAGGCGGTTCTACGGTTTCGTCTAGATCCGTTTGCAAGAGGGACTTTTAGGCGATGCAATAAAAAAATTAAAAAGAGGGATGCAACACGAGGACTTCCCAGGAGGTCACCCATCCTAGTACTACTCTCACCTAAGCACGCTTAACTTCGGAGCTCTAATGGGATCTGGTGCTTTAGTGCTGGTATGATCGCATCCGACAACTTCTTCACGGCGTGATGCTTTAACCTCTGCCACCCTCCGGATCCTTCTCACGCCTAAGCCTCCGTTCTTTTTGCTCTTTTCTTTTAGTTCCTTTCACGCCCGTCCCGGTTTACAGTCACCACGCCGCGATATTTACTGAAATAGACGTGCATGACTCGCCGCAAATAAAAACATCACGCCATCCGAGCGTTTCACCGGATCGACAAATCTGCACAAATTGACCCCGTCACCGAAAATCGACTGTAATTTCATCATACGATCTCGGATCGAATTTCGGCGAGAACGGAAAAGTTCCGTATCAAAATTTTACCTTGGCTAGCCGACAGCCTTTGGCGGTTAGGCGGTTCTACGGTTTTGTCTAGATCCGTTTGCAAGAGGGACTTTTAGGCGATGCAATAAAAAAAATAAAAAGAGGGATGCAACACGAGGACTTCCAAGGAGGTCACCCATCCTAGTACTACTCTCGCCTAAGCACGCTTAACTTCGGAGTTCTGATGGGATCTTGTGCTGGTATGATCGCATCCGACAACTTCTTCACGACGTGATGCTTTAACCTCTGCCACCCTCCGGCTCCTTCTCACGCCTAAGCCTCCATTCTTTTTGCTCTTTTCTTTTAGTTCCTTTCACGCCCGTCCCGGTTTACAGTCACCACGCCGCGATATTTACTGAAAAAGACGTGCATGACTCGCCGCAAATAAAAACATCACGCCATCCGAGCGTTTCACCGGATCGACAAATCTGCACAAATTGACCCCGTCACCGAAAATCGACTGTAATTTCATCATACGACCTTGGATCGAATTTCGGCGAGAACGGAAAAGTTCCGTATCAAAATTTTACCTTGGCTAGCCGACAGCCTTTGGCGGTTAGGCGGTTCTACGGTTTTGTCTAGATCCGTTTGCAAGAGGGACTTTTAGGCGATGCAATAAAAAAATTAAAAAGAGGGATGCAACACGAGGACTTCCCAGGAGGTCACCCATCCTAGTACTACTCTCACCTAAGCACGCTTAACTTCGGAGCTCTGATGGGATCTGGTGCTTTAGTGCTGGTATGATCGCATCCGACAACTTCTTCACGGCGTGATGCTTTAACCTCTGCCACCCTCCGGATCCTTCTCACGCCTAAGCCTCCGTTCTTTTTGCTCTTTTCTTTTAGTTCCTTTCACGCCCGTCCCGGTTTACAGTCACCACGCCGCGATATTTACTGAAATAGACGTGCATGACTCGCCGCAAATAAAAACATCACGCCATCCGAGCGTTTCACCGGATCGACAAATCTGCACAAATTGACCCCGTCACCGAAAATCGACTGTAATTTCATCATACGACCTCGGATCGAATTTCGGCGAGAACGGAAAAGTTCCGTATCAAAATTTTACCTTGGCTAGCCGACAGCCTTTGGCGGTTAGGCGGTTCTACGGTTTTGTCTAGATCCGTTTGCAAGAGGGACTTTTAGGCGATGCAATAAAAAAATTAAAAAGAGGGATGCAACACGAGGACTTCCCAGGAGGTCACCCATCCTAGTACTACTCTCACCTAAGCACGCTTAACTTCGGAGCTCTGATGGGATCTGGTGCTTTAGTGCTGGTATGATCGCATCCGACAACTTCTTCACGGCGTGATGCTTTAACCTCTGCCACCCTCCGGATCCTTCTCACGCCTAAGCCTCCGTTCTTTTTGCTCTTTTCTTTTAGTTCCTTTCACGCCCGTCCCGGTTTACAGTCACCACGCCGCGATATTTACTGAAATAGACGTGCATGACTCGCCGCAAATAAAAACATCACGCCATCCGAGCGTTTCACCGGATCGACAAATCTGCACAAATTGACCCCGTCACCGAAAATCGACTGTAATTTCATCATACGACCTCGGATCGAATTTCGGCGAGAACGGAAAAGTTCCGTATCAAAATTTTACCTTGGCTAGCCGACAGCCTTTGGCGGTTAGGCGGTTCTACGGTTTTGTCTAGATCCGTTTGCAAGAGGGACTTTTAGGCGATGCAATAAAAAAAATAAAAAGAGGGATGCAACACGAGGACTTCCAAGGAGGTCACCCATCCTAGTACTACTCTCGCCTAAGCACGCTTAACTTCGGAGTTCTGATGGGATCTTGTGCTGGTATGATCGCATCCGACAACTTCTTCACGACGTGATGCTTTAACCTCTGCCACCCTCCGGCTCCTTCTCACGCCTAAGCCTCCGTTCTTTTTGCTCTTTTCTTTTAGTTCCTTTCACGGCCGTCCCGGTTTACAGTCACCACGCCGCGATATTTACTGAAAAAGACGTGCATGACTCGCCGCAAATAAAAACATCACGCCATCCGAGCGTTTCACCGGATCGAGAAATCTGCACAAATTGACCGGTCACCGAAAATCGACTGTAATTTCATCATACGACCTCGGATCGAATTTCGGCGAGAACGGAAAAGTTCCGTATCGAAATTTTACCTTGGCTAGCCGACAGCCTTTGGCGGTTAGGCGGTTCTACGGTTTCGTCTAGATCCGTTTGCAAGAGGGACTTTTAGGCGATGCAATAAAAAAATTAAAAAGAGGGATGCAACACGAGGACTTCCAAGGAGGTCACCCATCCTAGTACTACTCTCACCTAAGCACGCTTAACTTCGGAGCTCTGATGGGATCTGGTGCTTTAGTGCTGGTATGATCGCATCCGACAACTTCTTCACGGCGTGATGCTTTAACCTCTGCCACCCTCCGGATCCTTCTCACGCCTAAGCCTCCGTTCTTTTTGCTCTTTTCTTTTAGTTCCTTTCACGCCCGTCCCGGTTTACAGTCACCACGCCGCGATATTTACTGAAATAGACGTGCATGACTCGCCGCAAATAAAAACATCACGCCATCCGAGCGTTTCACCGGATCGACAAATCTGCACAAATTGACCCCGTCACCGAAAATCGACTGTAATTTCATCATACGACCTCGGATCGAATTTCGGCGAGAACGGAAAAGTTCCGTATCAAAATTTTACCTTGGCTAGCCGACAGCCTTTGGCGGTTAGGCGGTTCTACGGTTTTGTCTAGATCCGTTTGCAAGAGGGACTTTTAGGCGATGCAATAAAAAAATTAAAAAGAGGGATGCAACACGAGGACTTCCCAGGAGGTCACCCATCCTAGTACTACTCTCACCTAAGCACGCTTAACTTCGGAGCTCTGATGGGATCTGGTGCTTTAGTGCTGGTATGATCGCATCCGACAACTTCTTCACGGCGTGATGCTTTAACCTCTGCCACCCTCCGGATCCTTCTCACGCCTAAGCCTCCGTTCTTTTTGCTCTTTTCTTTTAGTTCCTTTCACGCCCGTCCCGGTTTACAGTCACCACGCCGCGATATTTACTGAAATAGACGTGCATGACTCGCCGCAAATAAAAACATCACGCCATCCGAGCGTTTCACCGGATCGACAAATCTGCACAAATTGACCCCGTCACCGAAAATCGACTGTAATTTCATCATACGACCTCGGATCGAATTTCGGCGAGAACGGAAAAGTTCCGTATCAAAATTTTACCTTGGCTAGCCGACAGCCTTTGGCGGTTAGGCGGTTCTACGGTTTTGTCTAGATCCGTTTGCAAGAGGGACTTTTAGGCGATGCAATAAAAAAATTAAAAAGAGGGATGCAACACGAGGACTTCCAAGGAGGTCACCCATCCTAGTACTACTCTCGCCTTAGCACGCTTAACTTCGGAGTTCTGATGGGATCTTGTGCTTTAGTGCTGGTATGATCGCATCCGACAACTTCTTCACGACGTGATGCTTTAACCTCTGCCACCCTCCGGCTCCTTCTCACGCCTAAGCCTTCGTTCTTTTTACTCTTTTCTTTTAGTTCCTTTCACGCCCGTCCCGGTTTACAGTCACCACGCCGCGATATTTACTGAAAAAGACGTGCATGAATCGCCGCAAATAAAAACATCACGCCATCCGAGCGTTTCACCGGATCGAGAAATCTGCACAAATTGACCGGTCACCGAAAATCGACTGTAATTTCATCATACGACCTCGGATCGAATTTCGGCGAGAACGGAAAAGTTCCGTATCAAAATTTTACCTTGGCTAGCCGACAGCCTTTGGCAGTTAGGCGGTTCTACGGTTTCGTCTAGATCCGTTTGCAAGAGGGACTTTTAGGCGATGCAATAAAAAAATTAAAAAGAAAAGTTCCGTATCGAAATTTTACCTTGGCTAGCCGACAGCCTTTGGCAGTTAGGCGGTTCTAAGGTTTCGTCTAGATCCGTTTGCAAGAGGGACTTTTAGGCGATGCAATAAAAAAATTAAAAAGAGGGATGCAACACGAGGACTTCCCAGGAGGTCACCCATCCTAGTACTACTCTCGCCTAAGCACGCTTAACTTCGGAGCTCTGATGGGATCTTGTGCTTTAGTGCTGGTATGATCGCATCCGACAACTTCTTCACGACGTGATGCTTTAACCTCTGCCACCCTCCGGCTCCTTCTCACGCCTAAGCCTTCGTTCTTTTTGCTCTTTTCTTTTAGTTCCTTTCACGCCCGTCCCGGTTTACAGTCACCACGCCGCGATATTTACTGAAAAAGACGTGCATGAATCGCCGCAAATAAAAACATCACGCCATCCGAGCGTTTCACCGGATCGAGAAATCTGCACAAATTGACCGGTCACCGAAAATCGACTGTAATTTCATCATACGACCTCGGATCGAATTTCGGCGAGAACGGAAAAGTTCCGTATCAAAATTTTACCTTGGCTAGCCGACAGCCTTTGGCAGTTAGGCGGTTCTACGGTTTCGTCTAGATCCGTTTGCAAGAGGGACTTTTAGGCGATGCAATAAAAAAATTAAAAAGAAAAGTTCCGTATCGAAATTTTACCTTGGCTAGCCGACAGCCTTTGGCAGTTAGGCGGTTCTAAGGTTTCGTCTAGATCCGTTTGCAAGAGGGACTTTTAGGCGATGCAATAAAAAAATTAAAAAGAGGGATGCAACACGAGGACTTCCCAGGAGGTCACCCATCCTAGTACTACTCTCGCCTAAGCACGCTTAACTTCGGAGCTCTGATGGGATCTTGTGCTGGTATGATCGCATCCGACAACTTCTTCACGACGTGATGCTTTAACCTCTGCCACCCTCCGGCTCCTTCTCACGCCTAAGCCTCCGTTCTTTTTGCTCTTTTCTTTTAGTTCCTTTCACGGCCGTCCCGGTTTACAGTCACCACGCCGCGATATTTACTGAAAAAGACGTGCATGACTCGCCGCAAATAAAAACATCACGCCATCCGAGCGTTTCACAGGATCGAGAAATCTGCACAAATTGACCGGTCACCGAAAATCGACTGTAATTTCATCATACGACCTCGGATCGAATTTCGGCGAGAACGGAAAAGTTCCGTATCAAAATTTTACCTTGGCTAGCCGACAGCCTTTGGCGGTTAGGCGGTTCTACGGTTTCGTCTAGATCCGTTTGCAAGAGGGACTTTTAGGCGATGCAATAAAAAAATTAAAAAGAGGGATGCAACACGAGGACTTCCCAGGAGGTCACCCATCCTAGTACTACTCTCACCTAAGCACGCTTAACTTCGGAGCTCTGATGGGATCTGGTGCTTTAGTGCTGGTATGATCGCATCCGACAACTTCTTCACGGCGTGATGCTTTAACCTCTGCCACCCTCCGGATCCTTCTCACGCCTAAGCCTCCGTTCTTTTTGCTCTTTTCTTTTAGTTCCTTTCACGCCCGTCCCGGTTTACAGTCACCACGCCGCGATATTTACTGAAATAGACGTGCATGACTCGCCGCAAATAAAAACATCACGCCATCCGAGCGTTTCACCGGATCGAGAAATCTGCACAAATTGACCCCGTCACCGAAAATCGACTGTAATTTCATCATACGACCTCGGATCGAATTTCGGCGAGAACGGAAAAGTTCCGTATCAAAATTTTACCTTGGCTAGCCGACAGCCTTTGGCGGTTAGGCGGTTCTACGGTTTTGTCTAGATCCGTTTGCAAGAGGGACTTTTAGGCGATGCAATAAAAAAATTAAAAAGAGGGATGCAACACGAGGACTTCCCAGGAGGTCACCCATCCTAGTACTACTCTCACCTAAGCACGCTTAACTTCGGAGCTCTGATGGGATCTGGTGCTTTAGTGCTGGTATGATCGCATCCGACAACTTCTTCACGGCGTGATGCTTTAACCTCTGCCACCCTCCGGATCCTTCTCACGCCTA
The DNA here is from genome assembly GCA_026929855.1 of Poa annua. Lineage (NCBI taxonomy): Eukaryota > Viridiplantae > Streptophyta > Magnoliopsida > Poales > Poaceae > Poa > Poa annua. The sequence continues at coordinate 24,145,148 of CM049428.1, read as the reverse complement.
AGCCTCCGTTCTTTTTGCTCTTTTCTTTTAGTTCCTTTCACGCCCGTCCCGGTTTACAGTCACCACGCCGCGATATTTACTGAAATAGACGTGCATGACTCGCCGCAAATAAAAACATCACGCCATCCGAGCGTTTCACCGGATCGACAAATCTGCACAAATTGACCCCGTCACCGAAAATCGACTGTAATTTCATCATACGACCTCGGATCGAATTTCGGCGAGAACGGAAAAGTTCCGTATCAAAATTTTACCTTGGCTAGCCGACAGCCTTTGGCGGTTAGGCGGTTCTACGGTTTTGTCTAGATCCGTTTGCAAGAGGGACTTTTAGGCGATGCAATAAAAAAATTAAAAAGAGGGATGCAACACGAGGACTTCCAAGGAGGTCACCCATCCTAGTACTACTCTCGCCTTAGCACGCTTAACTTCGGAGTTCTGATGGGATCTTGTGCTTTAGTGCTGGTATGATCGCATCCGACAACTTCTTCACGACGTGATGCTTTAACCTCTGCCACCCTCCGGCTCCTTCTCACGCCTAAGCCTTCGTTCTTTTTACTCTTTTCTTTTAGTTCCTTTCACGCCCGTCCCGGTTTACAGTCACCACGCCGCGATATTTACTGAAAAAGACGTGCATGAATCGCCGCAAATAAAAACATCACGCCATCCGAGCGTTTCACCGGATCGAGAAATCTGCACAAATTGACCGGTCACCGAAAATCGACTGTAATTTCATCATACGACCTCGGATCGAATTTCGGCGAGAACGGAAAAGTTCCGTATCAAAATTTTACCTTGGCTAGCCGACAGCCTTTGGCAGTTAGGCGGTTCTACGGTTTCGTCTAGATCCGTTTGCAAGAGGGACTTTTAGGCGATGCAATAAAAAAATTAAAAAGAAAAGTTCCGTATCGAAATTTTACCTTGGCTAGCCGACAGCCTTTGGCAGTTAGGCGGTTCTAAGGTTTCGTCTAGATCCGTTTGCAAGAGGGACTTTTAGGCGATGCAATAAAAAAATTAAAAAGAGGGATGCAACACGAGGACTTCCCAGGAGGTCACCCATCCTAGTACTACTCTCGCCTAAGCACGCTTAACTTCGGAGCTCTGATGGGATCTTGTGCTTTAGTGCTGGTATGATCGCATCCGACAACTTCTTCACGACGTGATGCTTTAACCTCTGCCACCCTCCGGCTCCTTCTCACGCCTAAGCCTTCGTTCTTTTTGCTCTTTTCTTTTAGTTCCTTTCACGCCCGTCCCGGTTTACAGTCACCACGCCGCGATATTTACTGAAAAAGACGTGCATGAATCGCCGCAAATAAAAACATCACGCCATCCGAGCGTTTCACCGGATCGAGAAATCTGCACAAATTGACCGGTCACCGAAAATCGACTGTAATTTCATCATACGACCTCGGATCGAATTTCGGCGAGAACGGAAAAGTTCCGTATCAAAATTTTACCTTGGCTAGCCGACAGCCTTTGGCAGTTAGGCGGTTCTACGGTTTCGTCTAGATCCGTTTGCAAGAGGGACTTTTAGGCGATGCAATAAAAAAATTAAAAAGAAAAGTTCCGTATCGAAATTTTACCTTGGCTAGCCGACAGCCTTTGGCAGTTAGGCGGTTCTAAGGTTTCGTCTAGATCCGTTTGCAAGAGGGACTTTTAGGCGATGCAATAAAAAAATTAAAAAGAGGGATGCAACACGAGGACTTCCCAGGAGGTCACCCATCCTAGTACTACTCTCGCCTAAGCACGCTTAACTTCGGAGCTCTGATGGGATCTTGTGCTTTAGTGCTGGTATGATCGCATCCGACAACTTCTTCACGACGTGATGCTTTAACCTCTGCCACCCTCCGGCTCCTTCTCACGCCTAAGCCTTCGTTCTTTTTGCTCTTTTCTTTTAGTTCCTTTCACGCCCGTCCCGGTTTACAGTCACCACGCCGCGATATTTACTGAAATAGACGTGCATGACTCGCCGCAAATAAAAACATCACGCCATCCGAGCGTTTCACCGGATCGACAAATCTGCACAAATTGACCCCGTCACCGAAAATCGACTGTAATTTCATCATACGACCTCGGATCGAATTTCGGCGAGAACGGAAAAGTTCCGTATCAAAATTTTACCTTGGCTAGCCGACAGCCTTTGGCGGTTAGGCGGTTCTACGGTTTTGTCTAGATCCGTTTGCAAGAGGGACTTTTAGGCGATGCAATAAAAAAATTAAAAAGAGGGATGCAACACGAGGACTTCCAAGGAGGTCACCCATCCTAGTACTACTCTCGCCTAAGCACGCTTAACTTCAGAGTTCTGATGGGATCTGGTGCTTTAGTGCTGGTATGATCGCATCCGACAACTTCTTCACGGCGTGATGCTTTAACCTCTGCCACCCTCCGGCTCCTTCTCACGCCTAAGCCTCCGTTCTTTTTGCTCTTTTCTTTTAGTTCCTTTCACGCCCGTCCCGGTTTACAGTCACCACGCCGCGATATTTACTGAAATAGACGTGCATGACTCGCCGCAAATAAAAACATCACGCCATCCGAGCGTTTCACCGGATCGAGAAATCTGCACAAATTGACCCCGTCACCGAAAATCGACTGTAATTTCATCATACGACCTCGGATCGAATTTCGGCGAGAACGGAAAAGTTCCGTATCAAAATTTTACCTTGGCTAGCCGACAGCCTTTGGCGGTTAGGCGGTTCTACGGTTTCGTCTAGATCCGTTTGCAAGAGGGACTTTTAGGCGATGCAATAAAAAAATTAAAAAGAGGGATGCAACACGAGGACTTCCAAGGAGGTCACCCATCCTAGTACTACTCTCGCCTAAGCACGCTTAACTTTGGAGTTCTGATGGGATCTTGTGCTTTAGTGCTGGTATGATCGCATCCGACAACTTCTTCACGACGTGATGCTTTAACCTCTGCCACCCTCCGGATCCTTCTCACGCCTAAGCCTCCGTTCTTTTTGCTCTTTTCTTTTAGTTCCTTTCACGCCCGTCCCGGTTTACAGTCACCACGCCGCGATATTTACTGAAAAAGACGTGCATGAATCGCCGCAAATAAAAACATCACGCCATCCGAGCGTTTCACCGGATCGAGAAATCTGCACAAATTGACCGGTCACCGAAAATCGACTGTAATTTCATCATACGACCTCGGATCGAATTTCGGCGAGAACGGAAAAGTTCCGTATCAAAATTTTACCTTGGCTAGCCGACAGCCTTTGGCAGTTAGGCGGTTCTACTGTTTCGTCTAGATCCGTTTGCAAGAGGGACTTTTAGGCGATGCAATAAAAAAATTAAAAAGAGGGATGCAACACGAGGACTTCCAAGGAGGTCACCCATCCTAGTACTACTCTCGCCTAAGCACGCTTAACTTCGGAGTTCTGATGGGATCTTGTGCTTTAGTGCTGGTATGATCGCATCCGACAACTTCTTCACGACGTGATGCTTTAACCTCTGCCACCCTCCGGCTCCTTCTCACGCCTAAGCCTTCGTTCTTTTTGCTCTTTTCTTTTAGTTCCTTTCACGCCCGTCCCGGTTTACAGTCACCACGCCGCGATATTTACTGAAAAAGACGTGCATGACTCGCCGCAAATAAAAACATCACGCCATCCGAGCGTTTCACCGGATCGAGAAATCTGCACAAATTGACCGGTCACCGAAAATCGACTGTAATTTCATCATACGACCTCGGATCGAATTTCGGCGAGAACGGAAAAGTTCCGTATCGAAATTTTACCTTGGCTAGCCGACAGCCTTTGGCGGTTAGGCGGTTCTACGGTTTCGTCTTGATCCGTTTGCAAGAGGGACTTTTAGGCGATGCAATAAAAAAATTAAAAAGAGGGATGCAACACGAGGACTTCCCAGGAGGTCACCCATCCTAGTACTACTCTCACCTAAGCACGCTTAACTTCGGAGCTCTGATGGGATCTGGTGCTTTAGTGCTGGTATGATCGCATCCGACAACTTCTTCACGGCGTGATGCTTTAACCTCTGCCACCCTCCGGCTCCTTCTCACGCCTAAGCCTCCGTTCTTTTTGCTCTTTTCTTTTAGTTCCTTTCACGCCCGTCCCGGTTTACAGTCACCACGCCGCGATATTTACTGAAATAGACGTGCATGACTCGCCGCAAATAAAAACATCACGCCATCCGAGCGTTTCACCGGATCGACAAATCTGCACAAATTGACCCCGTCACCGAAATCGACTGTAATTTCATCATACGACCTCGGATCGAATTTCGGCGAGAACGGAAAAGTTCCGTATCAAAATTTTACCTTGGCTAGCCGACAGCCTTTGGCGGTTAGGCGGTTCTACGGTTTTGTCTAGATCCGTTTGCAAGAGGGACTTTTAGGCGATGCAATAAAAAAATTAAAAAGAGGGATGCAACACGAGGACTTCCAAGGAGGTCACCCATCCTAGTACTACTCTCGCCTAAGCACGCTTAACTTCGGAGTTCTGATGGGATCTTGTGCTGGTATGATCGCATCCGACAACTTCTTCACGACGTGATGCTTTAACCTCTGCCACCCTCCGGCTCCTTCTCACGCCTAAGCTTCCGTTCTTTTTGCTCTTTTCTTTTAGTTCCTTTCACGCCCGTCCCGGTTTACAGTCACCACGCCGCGATATTTACTGAAAAAGACGTGCATGACTCGCCGCAAATAAAAACATCACGCCATCCGAGCGTTTCACCGGATCGAGAAATCTGCACAAATTGACCGGTCACCGAAAATCGACTGTAATTTCATCATACGACCTCGGATCGAATTTCGGCGAGAACGGAAAAGTTCCGTATCGAAATTTTACCTTGGCTAGCCGACAGCCTTTGGCGGTTAGGCGGTTCTACGGTTTCGTCTAGATCCGTTTGCAAGAGGGACTTTTAGGCGATGCAATAAAAAAATTAAAAAGAGGGATGCAACACGAGGACTTCCCAGGAGGTCACCCATCCTAGTACTACTCTCACCTAAGCACGCTTAACTTCGGAGCTCTGATGGGATCAGGTGCTTTAGTGCTGGTATGATCGCATCCGACAACTTCTTCACGGCGTGATGCTTTAACCTCTGCCACCCTCCGGATCCTTCTCACGCCTAAGCCTCCGTTCTTTTTGCTCTTTTCTTTTAGTTCCTTTCACGCCCGTCCCGGTTTACAGTCACCACGCCGCGATATTTACTGAAAAAGACGTGCATGAATCGCCGCAAATAAAAACATCACGCCATCCGAGCGTTTCACCGGATCGAGAAATCTGCACAAATTGACCGGTCACCGAAAATCGACTGTAATTTCATCATACGACCTCGGATCGAATTTCGGCGAGAACGGAAAAGTTCCGTATCGAAATTTTACCTTGGCTAGCCGACAGCCTTTGGCAGTTAGGCGGTTCTACGGTTTCGTATAGATCCGTTTGCAAGAGGGACTTTTAGGCGATGCAATAAAAAAATTAAAAAGAGGGATGCAACACGAGGACTTCCCAGGAGGTCACCCATCCTAGTACTACTCTCGCCTAAGCACGCTTAACTTCGGAGTTCTGATGGGATCTTGTGCTTTAGTGCTGGTATGATCGCATCCGACAACTTCTTCACGACGTGATGCTTTAACCTCTGCCACCCTCCGGCTCCTTCTCACGCCTAAGCCTTCGTTCTTTTTGCTCTTTTCTTTTAGTTCCTTTCACGCCCGTCCCGGTTTACAGTCACCACGCCGCGATATTTACTGAAAAAGACGTGCATGAATCGCCGCAAATAAAAACATCACGCCATCCGAGCGTTTCACCGGATCGAGAAATCTGCACAAATTGACCGGTCACCGAAAATCGACTGTAATTTCATCATACGACCTCGGATCGAATTTCGGCGAGAACGGAAAAGTTCCGTATCGAAATTTTACCTTGGCTAGCCGACAGCCTTTGGCGGTTAGGCGGTTCTACGGTTTCGTCTTGATCCGTTTGCAAGAGGGACTTTTAGGCGATGCAATAAAAAAATTAAAAAGAGGGATGCAACACGAGGACTTCCCAGGAGGTCACCCATCCTAGTACTACTCTCGCCTAAGCACGCTTATCTTCGGAGTTCTGATGGGATCTTGTGCTGGTATGATCGCATCCGACAACTTCTTCACGACGTGATGCTTTAACCTCTGCCACCCTCCGGCTCCTTCTCACGCCTAAGCCTCCGTTCTTTTTGCTCTTTTCTTTTAGTTCCTTTCACGCCCGTCCCGGTTTACAGTCACCACGCCGCGATATTTACTGAAAAAGACGTGCATGACTCGCCGCAAATAAAAACATCACGCCATCCGAGCGTTTCACCGGATCGAGAAATCTGCACAAATTGACCGGTCACCGAAAATCGACTGTAATTTCATCATACGACCTCGAATCGAATTTCGGCGAGAACGGAAAAGTTCCGTATCGAAATTTTACCTTGGCTAGCCGACAGCCTTTGGCGGTTAGGCGGTTCTACGGTTTCGTCTAGATCCGTTTGCAAGAGGGACTTTTAGGCGATGCAATAAAAAAATTAAAAAGAGGGATGCAACACGAGGACTTCCCAGGAGGTCACCCATCCTAGTACTACTCTCACCTAAGCACGCTTAACTTCGGAGCTCTGATGGGATCTGGTGCTTTAGTGCTGGTATGATCGCATCCGACAACTTCTTCACGGCGTGATGCTTTAACCTCTGCCACCCTCCGGATCCTTCTCACGCCTAAGCCTCCGTTCTTTTTGCTCTTTTCTTTTAGTTCCTTTCACGCCCGTCCCGGTTTACAGTCACCACGCCGCGATATTTACTGAAATAGACGTGCATGACTCGCCGCAAATAAAAACATCACGCCATCCGAGCGTTTCACCGGATCGACAAATCTGCACAAATTGACCCCGTCACCGAAAATCGACTGTAATTTCATCATACGACCTCGGATCGAATTTCGGCGAGAACGGAAAAGTTCCGTATCAAAATTTTACCTTGGCTAGCCGACAGCCTTTGGCGGTTAGGCGGTTCTACGGTTTCGTCTAGATCCGTTTGCAAGAGGGACTTTTAGGCGATGCAATAAAAAAATTAAAAAGAGGGATGCAACACGAGGACTTCCCAGGAGGTCACCCATCCTAGTACTACTCTCGCCTAAGCACGCTTAACTTCGGAGTTCTGATGGGATCTTGTGCTGGTATGATCGCATCCGACAACTTCTTCACGACGTGATGCTTTAACCTCTGCCACCCTCCGGCTCCTTCTCACGCCTAAGCTTCCGTTCTTTTTGCTCTTTTCTTTTAGTTCCTTTCACGCCCGTCCCGGTTTACAGTCACCACGCCGCGATATTTACTGAAAAAGACGTGCATGACTCGCCGCAAATAAAAACATCACGCCATCCGAGCGTTTCACCGGATCGAGAAATCTGCACAAATTGACCGGTCACCGAAAATCGACTGTAATTTCATCATACGACCTCGGATCGAATTTCGGCGAGAACGGAAAAGTTCCGTATCGAAATTTTACCTTGGCTAGCCGACAGCCTTTGGCGGTTAGGCGGTTCTACGGTTTCGTCTAGATCCGTTTGCAAGAGGGACTTTTAGGCGATGCAATAAAAAAATTAAAAAGAGGGATGCAACACGAGGACTTCCCAGGAGGTCACCCATCCTAGTACTACTCTCACCTAAGCACGCTTAACTTCGGAGCTCTGATGGGATCAGGTGCTTTAGTGCTGGTATGATCGCATCCGACAACTTCTTCACGGCGTGATGCTTTAACCTCTGCCACCCTCCGGATCCTTCTCACGCCTAAGCCTCCGTTCTTTTTGCTCTTTTCTTTTAGTTCCTTTCACGCCCGTCCCGGTTTACAGTCACCACGCCGCGATATTTACTGAAAAAGACGTGCATGACTCGCCGCAAATAAAAACATCACGCCATCCGAGCGTTTCACCGGATCGAGAAATCTGCACAAATTGACCGGTCACCGAAAATCGACTGTAATTTCATCATACGACCTCGGATCGAATTTCGGCGAGAACGGAAAAGTTCCGTATCGAAATTTTACCTTGGCTAGCCGACAGCCTTTGGCAGTTAGGCGGTTCTACGGTTTCGTATAGATCCGTTTGCAAGAGGGACTTTTAGGCGATGCAATAAAAAAATTAAAAAGAGGGATGCAACACGAGGACTTCCCAGGAGGTCACCCATCCTAGTACTACTCTCGCCTAAGCACGCTTAACTTCGGAGTTCTGATGGGATCTTGTGCTTTAGTGCTGGTATGATCGCATCCGACAACTTCTTCACGACGTGGTGCTTTAACCTCTGCCACCCTCCGGCTCCTTCTCACGCCTAAGCCTTCGTTCTTTTTGCTCTTTTCTTTTAGTTCCTTTCACGCCCGTCCCGGTTTACAGTCACCACGCCGCGATATTTACTGAAAAAGACGTGCATGACTCGCCGCAAATAAAAACATCACGCCATCCGAGCGTTTCACCGGATCGAGAAATCTGCACAAATTGACCGGTCACCGAAAATCGACTGTAATTTCATCATACGACCTCGGATCGAATTTCGGCGAGAACGGAAAAGTTCCGTATCGAAATTTTACCTTGGCTAGCCGACAGCCTTTGGCAGTTAGGCGGTTCTACGGTTTCGTCTAGATCCGTTTGCAAGAGGGACTTTTAGGCGATGCAATAAAAAAATTAAAAAGAGGGATGCAACACGAGGACTTCCCAGGAGGTCACCCATCCTAGTACTACTCTCGCCTAAGCACGCTTAACTTCGGAGTTCTGATGGGATCTTGTGCTTTAGTGCTGGTATGATCGCATCCGACAACTTCTTCACGACGTGATGCTTTAACCTCTGCCACCCTCCGGCTCCTTCTCACGCCTAAGCCTTCGTTCTTTTTGCTCTTTTCTTTTAGTTCCTTTCACGCCCGTCCCGGTTTACAGTCACCACGCCGCGATATTTACTGAAAAAGACGTGCATGACTCGCCGCAAATAAAAACATCACGCCATCCGAGCGTTTCACCGGATCGAGAAATCTGCACAAATTGACCGGTCACCGAAAATCGACTGTAATTTCATCATACGACCTCGGATCGAATTTCGGCGAGAACGGAAAAGTTCCGTATCGAAATTTTACCTTGGCTAGCCGACAGCCTTTGGCGGTTAGGCGGTTCTACGGTTTCGTCTTGATCCGTTTGCAAGAGGGACTTTTAGGCGATGCAATAAAAAAATTAAAAAGAGGGATGCAACACGAGGACTTCCCAGGAGGTCACCCATCCTAGTACTACTCTCGCCTAAGCACGCTTATCTTCGGAGTTCTGATGGGATCTTGTGCTGGTATGATCGCATCCGACAACTTCTTCACGACGTGATGCTTTAACCTCTGCCACCCTCCGGCTCCTTCTCACGCCTAAGCCTCCGTTCTTTTTGCTCTTTTCTTTTAGTTCCTTTCACGCCCGTCCCGGTTTACAGTCACCACGCCGCGATATTTACTGAAAAAGACGTGCATGACTCGCCGCAAATAAAAACATCACGCCATCCGAGCGTTTCACCGGATCGAGAAATCTGCACAAATTGACCGGTCACCGAAAATCGACTGTAATTTCATCATACGACCTCGAATCGAATTTCGGCGAGAACGGAAAAGTTCCGTATCGAAATTTTACCTTGGCTAGCCGACAGCCTTTGGCGGTTAGGCGGTTCTACGGTTTCGTCTAGATCCGTTTGCAAGAGGGACTTTTAGGCGATGCAATAAAAAAATTAAAAAGAGGGATGCAACACGAGGACTTCCCAGGAGGTCACCCATCCTAGTACTACTCTCACCTAAGCACGCTTAACTTCGGAGCTCTGATGGGATCTGGTGCTTTAGTGCTGGTATGATCGCATCCGACAACTTCTTCACGGCGTGATGCTTTAACCTCTGCCACCCTCCGGATCCTTCTCACGCCTAAGCCTCCGTTCTTTTTGCTCTTTTCTTTTAGTTCCTTTCACGCCCGTCCCGGTTTACAGTCACCACGCCGCGATATTTACTGAAATAGACGTGCATGACTCGCCGCAAATAAAAACATCACGCCATCCGAGCGTTTCACCGGATCGACAAATCTGCACAAATTGACCCCGTCACCGAAAATCGACTGTAATTTCATCATACGACCTCGGATCGAATTTCTGCGAGAACGGAAAAGTTCCGTATCAAAATTTTACCTTGGCTAGCCGACAGCCTTTGGCGGTTAGGCGGTTCTACGGTTTCGTCTAGATCCGTTTGCAAGAGGGACTTTTAGGCGATGCAATAAAAAAATTAAAAAGAGGGATGCAACACGAGGACTTCCCAGGAGGTCACCCATCCTAGTACTACTCTCGCCTAAGCACGCTTAACTTCGGAGTTCTGATGGGATCTTGTGCTTTAGTGCTGGTATGATCGCATCCGACAACTTCTTCACGACGTGATGCTTTAACCTCTGCCACCCTCCGGCTCCTTCTCACGCCTAAGCCTTCGTTCTTTTTGCTCTTTTCTTTTAGTTCCTTTCACGCCCGTCCCGGTTTACAGTCACCACGCCGCGATATTTACTGAAAAAGACGTGCATGACTCGCCGCAAATAAAAACATCACGCCATCCGAGCGTTTCACCGGATCGAGAAATCTGCACAAATTGACCGGTCACCGAAAATCGACTGTAATTTCATCATACGACCTCGGATCGAATTTCGGCGAGAACGGAAAAGTTCCGTATCGAAATTTTACCTTGGCTAGCCGACAGCCTTTGGCAGTTAGGCGGTTCTACGGTTTCGTCTAGATCCGTTTGCAAGAGGGACTTTTAGGCGATGCAATAAAAAAATTAAAAAGAGGGATGCAACACGAGGACTTCCCAGGAGGTCACCCATCCTAGTACTACTCTCGCCTAAGCACGCTTAACTTCGGAGTTCTGATGGGATCTTGTGCTTTAGTGCTGGTATGATCGCATCCGACAACTTCTTCACGACGTGATGCTTTAACCTCTGCCACCCTCCGGCTCCTTCTCACGCCTAAGCCTTCGTTCTTTTTGCTCTTTTCTTTTAGTTCCTTTCACGCCCGTCCCGGTTTACAGTCACCACGCCGCGATATTTACTGAAAAAGACGTGCATGACTCGCCGCAAATAAAAACATCACGCCATCCGAGCGTTTCACCGGATCGAGAAATCTGCACAAATTGACCGGTCACCGAAAATCGACTGTAATTTCATCATACGACCTCGGATCGAATTTCGGCGAGAACGGAAAAGTTCCGTATCGAAATTTTACCTTGGCTAGCCGACAGCCTTTGGCAGTTAGGCGGTTCTACGGTTTCGTATAGATCCGTTTGCAAGAGGGACTTTTAGGCGATGCAATAAAAAAATTAAAAAGAGGGATGCAACACGAGGACTTCCCAGGAGGTCACCCATCCTAGTACTACTCTCGCCTAAGCACGCTTAACTTCGGAGTTCTGATGGGATCTTGTGCTTTAGTGCTGGTATGATCGCATCCGACAACTTCTTCACGACGTGGTGCTTTAACCTCTGCCACCCTCCGGCTCCTTCTCACGCCTAAGCCTTCGTTCTTTTTGCTCTTTTCTTTTAGTTCCTTTCACGCCCGTCCCGGTTTACAGTCACCACGCCGCGATATTTACTGAAAAAGACGTGCATGACTCGCCGCAAATAAAAACATCACGCCATCCGAGCGTTTCACCGGATCGAGAAATCTGCACAAATTGACCGGTCACCGAAAATCGACTGTAATTTCATCATACGACCTCGGATCGAATTTCGGCGAGAACGGAAAAGTTCCGTATCGAAATTTTACCTTGGCTAGCCGACAGCCTTTGGCAGTTAGGCGGTTCTACGGTTTCGTCTAGATCCGTTTGCAAGAGGGACTTTTAGGCGATGCAATAAAAAAATTAAAAAGAGGGATGCAACACGAGGACTTCCCAGGAGGTCACCCATCCTAGTACTACTCTCGCCTAAGCACGCTTAACTTCGGAGTTCTGATGGGATCTTGTGCTTTAGTGCTGGTATGATCGCATCCGACAACTTCTTCACGACGTGATGCTTTAACCTCTGCCACCCTCCGGCTCCTTCTCACGCCTAAGCCTTCGTTCTTTTTGCTCTTTTCTTTTAGTTCCTTTCACGCCCGTCCCGGTTTACAGTCACCACGCCGCGATATTTACTGAAAAAGACGTGCATGACTCGCCGCAAATAAAAACATCACGCCATCCGAGCGTTTCACCGGATCGAGAAATCTGCACAAATTGACCGGTCACCGAAAATCGACTGTAATTTCATCATACGACCTCGGATCGAATTTCGGCGAGAACGGAAAAGTTCCGTATCGAAATTTTACCTTGGCTAGCCGACAGCCTTTGGCGGTTAGGCGGTTCTACGGTTTCGTCTTGATCCGTTTGCAAGAGGGACTTTTAGGCGATGCAATAAAAAAATTAAAAAGAGGGATGCAACACGAGGACTTCCCAGGAGGTCACCCATCCTAGTACTACTCTCGCCTAAGCACGCTTATCTTCGGAGTTCTGATGGGATCTTGTGCTGGTATGATCGCATCCGACAACTTCTTCACGACGTGATGCTTTAACCTCTGCCACCCTCCGGCTCCTTCTCACGCCTAAGCCTCCGTTCTTTTTGCTCTTTTCTTTTAGTTCCTTTCACGCCCGTCCCGGTTTACAGTCACCACGCCGCGATATTTACTGAAAAAGACGTGCATGACTCGCCGCAAATAAAAACATCACGCCATCCGAGCGTTTCACCGGATCGAGAAATCTGCACAAATTGACCGGTCACCGAAAATCGACTGTAATTTCATCATACGACCTCGAATCGAATTTCGGCGAGAACGGAAAAGTTCCGTATCGAAATTTTACCTTGGCTAGCCGACAGCCTTTGGCGGTTAGGCGGTTCTACGGTTTCGTCTAGATCCGTTTGCAAGAGGGACTTTTAGGCGATGCAATAAAAAAATTAAAAAGAGGGATGCAACACGAGGACTTCCCAGGAGGTCACCCATCCTAGTACTACTCTCACCTAAGCACGCTTAACTTCGGAGCTCTGATGGGATCTGGTGCTTTAGTGCTGGTATGATCGCATCCGACAACTTCTTCACGGCGTGATGCTTTAACCTCTGCCACCCTCCGGATCCTTCTCACGCCTAAGCCTCCGTTCTTTTTGCTCTTTTCTTTTAGTTCCTTTCACGCCCGTCCCGGTTTACAGTCACCACGCCGCGATATTTACTGAAATAGACGTGCATGACTCGCCGCAAATAAAAACATCACGCCATCCGAGCGTTTCACCGGATCGACAAATCTGCACAAATTGACCCCGTCACCGAAAATCGACTGTAATTTCATCATACGACCTCGGATCGAATTTCTGCGAGAACGGAAAAGTTCCGTATCAAAATTTTACCTTGGCTAGCCGACAGCCTTTGGCGGTTAGGCGGTTCTACGGTTTCGTCTAGATCCGTTTGCAAGAGGGACTTTTAGGCGATGCAATAAAAAAATTAAAAAGAGGGATGCAACACGAGGACTTCCCAGGAGGTCACCCATCCTAGTACTACTCTCGCCTAAGCACGCTTAACTTCGGAGTTCTGATGGGATCTTGTGCTTTAGTGCTGGTATGATCGCATCCGACAACTTCTTCACGACGTGATGCTTTAACCTCTGCCACCCTCCGGCTCCTTCTCACGCCTAAGCCTTCGTTCTTTTTGCTCTTTTCTTTTAGTTCCTTTCACGCCCGTCCCGGTTTACAGTCACCACGCCGCGATATTTACTGAAAAAGACGTGCATGACTCGCCGCAAATAAAAACATCACGCCATCCGAGCGTTTCACCGGATCGAGAAATCTGCACAAATTGACCGGTCACCGAAAATCGACTGTAATTTCATCATACGACCTCGGATCGAATTTCGGCGAGAACGGAAAAGTTCCGTATCGAAATTTTACCTTGGCTAGCCGACAGCCTTTGGCAGTTAGGCGGTTCTACGGTTTCGTCTAGATCCGTTTGCAAGAGGGACTTTTAGGCGATGCAATAAAAAAATTAAAAAGAGGGATGCAACACGAGGACTTCCCAGGAGGTCACCCATCCTAGTACTACTCTCGCCTAAGCACGCTTAACTTCGGAGTTCTGATGGGATCTTGTGCTTTAGTGCTGGTATGATCGCATCCGACAACTTCTTCACGACGTGATGCTTTAACCTCTGCCACCCTCCGGCTCCTTCTCACGCCTAAGCCTTCGTTCTTTTTGCTCTTTTCTTTTAGTTCCTTTCACGCCCGTCCCGGTTTACAGTCACCACGCCGCGATATTTACTGAAAAAGACGTGCATGACTCGCCGCAAATAAAAACATCACGCCATCCGAGCGTTTCACCGGATCGAGAAATCTGCACAAATTGACCGGTCACCGAAAATCGACTGTAATTTCATCATACGACCTCGGATCGAATTTCGGCGAGAACGGAAAAGTTCCGTATCGAAATTTTACCTTGGCTAGCCGACAGCCTTTGGCAGTTAGGCGGTTCTACGGTTTCGTATAGATCCGTTTGCAAGAGGGACTTTTAGGCGATGCAATAAAAAAATTAAAAAGAGGGATGCAACACGAGGACTTCCCAGGAGGTCACCCATCCTAGTACTACTCTCGCCTAAGCACGCTTAACTTCGGAGTTCTGATGGGATCTTGTGCTTTAGTGCTGGTATGATCGCATCCGACAACTTCTTCACGACGTGGTGCTTTAACCTCTGCCACCCTCCGGCTCCTTCTCACGCCTAAGCCTTCGTTCTTTTTGCTCTTTTCTTTTAGTTCCTTTCACGCCCGTCCCGGTTTACAGTCACCACGCCGCGATATTTACTGAAAAAGACGTGCATGACTCGCCGCAAATAAAAACATCACGCCATCCGAGCGTTTCACCGGATCGAGAAATCTGCACAAATTGACCGGTCACCGAAAATCGACTGTAATTTCATCATACGACCTCGGATCGAATTTCGGCGAGAACGGAAAAGTTCCGTATCGAAATTTTACCTTGGCTAGCCGACAGCCTTTGGCAGTTAGGCGGTTCTACGGTTTCGTCTAGATCCGTTTGCAAGAGGGACTTTTAGGCGATGCAATAAAAAAATTAAAAAGAGGGATGCAACACGAGGACTTCCCAGGAGGTCACCCATCCTAGTACTACTCTCGCCTAAGCACGCTTAACTTCGGAGTTCTGATGGGATCTTGTGCTTTAGTGCTGGTATGATCGCATCCGACAACTTCTTCACGACGTGATGCTTTAACCTCTGCCACCCTCCGGCTCCTTCTCACGCCTAAGCCTTCGTTCTTTTTGCTCTTTTCTTTTAGTTCCTTTCACGCCCGTCCCGGTTTACAGTCACCACGCCGCGATATTTACTGAAAAAGACGTGCATGACTCGCCGCAAATAAAAACATCACGCCATCCGAGCGTTTCACCGGATCGAGAAATCTGCACAAATTGACCGGTCACCGAAAATCGACTGTAATTTCATCATACGACCTCGGATCGAATTTCGGCGAGAACGGAAAAGTTCCGTATCGAAATTTTACCTTGGCTAGCCGACAGCCTTTGGCGGTTAGGCGGTTCTACGGTTTCGTCTTGATCCGTTTGCAAGAGGGACTTTTAGGCGATGCAATAAAAAAATTAAAAAGAGGGATGCAACACGAGGACTTCCCAGGAGGTCACCCATCCTAGTACTACTCTCGCCTAAGCACGCTTATCTTCGGAGTTCTGATGGGATCTTGTGCTGGTATGATCGCATCCGACAACTTCTTCACGACGTGATGCTTTAACCTCTGCCACCCTCCGGCTCCTTCTCACGCCTAAGCCTCCGTTCTTTTTGCTCTTTTCTTTTAGTTCCTTTCACGCCCGTCCCGGTTTACAGTCACCACGCCGCGATATTTACTGAAAAAGACGTGCATGACTCGCCGCAAATAAAAACATCACGCCATCCGAGCGTTTCACCGGATCGAGAAATCTGCACAAATTGACCGGTCACCGAAAATCGACTGTAATTTCATCATACGACCTCGAATCGAATTTCGGCGAGAACGGAAAAGTTCCGTATCGAAATTTTACCTTGGCTAGCCGACAGCCTTTGGCGGTTAGGCGGTTCTACGGTTTCGTCTAGATCCGTTTGCAAGAGGGACTTTTAGGCGATGCAATAAAAAAATTAAAAAGAGGGATGCAACACGAGGACTTCCCAGGAGGTCACCCATCCTAGTACTACTCTCACCTAAGCACGCTTAACTTCGGAGCTCTGATGGGATCTGGTGCTTTAGTGCTGGTATGATCGCATCCGACAACTTCTTCACGGCGTGATGCTTTAACCTCTGCCACCCTCCGGATCCTTCTCACGCCTAAGCCTCCGTTCTTTTTGCTCTTTTCTTTTAGTTCCTTTCACGCCCGTCCCGGTTTACAGTCACCACGCCGCGATATTTACTGAAATAGACGTGCATGACTCGCCGCAAATAAAAACATCACGCCATCCGAGCGTTTCACCGGATCGACAAATCTGCACAAATTGACCCCGTCACCGAAAATCGACTGTAATTTCATCATACGACCTCGGATCGAATTTCTGCGAGAACGGAAAAGTTCCGTATCAAAATTTTACCTTGGCTAGCCGACAGCCTTTGGCGGTTAGGCGGTTCTACGGTTTCGTCTAGATCCGTTTGCAAGAGGGACTTTTAGGCGATGCAATAAAAAAATTAAAAAGAGGGATGCAACACGAGGACTTCCCAGGAGGTCACCCATCCTAGTACTACTCTCGCCTAAGCACGCTTAACTTCGGAGTTCTGATGGGATCTTGTGCTTTAGTGCTGGTATGATCGCATCCGACAACTTCTTCACGACGTGATGCTTTAACCTCTGCCACCCTCCGGCTCCTTCTCACGCCTAAGCCTTCGTTCTTTTTGCTCTTTTCTTTTAGTTCCTTTCACGCCCGTCCCGGTTTACAGTCACCACGCCGCGATATTTACTGAAAAAGACGTGCATGACTCGCCGCAAATAAAAACATCACGCCATCCGAGCGTTTCACCGGATCGAGAAATCTGCACAAATTGACCGGTCACCGAAAATCGACTGTAATTTCATCATACGACCTCGGATCGAATTTCGGCGAGAACGGAAAAGTTCCGTATCGAAATTTTACCTTGGCTAGCCGACAGCCTTTGGCAGTTAGGCGGTTCTACGGTTTCGTCTAGATCCGTTTGCAAGAGGGACTTTTAGGCGATGCAATAAAAAAATTAAAAAGAGGGATGCAACACGAGGACTTCCCAGGAGGTCACCCATCCTAGTACTACTCTCGCCTAAGCACGCTTAACTTCGGAGTTCTGATGGGATCTTGTGCTTTAGTGCTGGTATGATCGCATCCGACAACTTCTTCACGACGTGATGCTTTAACCTCTGCCACCCTCCGGCTCCTTCTCACGCCTAAGCCTTCGTTCTTTTTGCTCTTTTCTTTTAGTTCCTTTCACGCCCGTCCCGGTTTACAGTCACCACGCCGCGATATTTACTGAAAAAGACGTGCATGACTCGCCGCAAATAAAAACATCACGCCATCCGAGCGTTTCACCGGATCGAGAAATCTGCACAAATTGACCGGTCACCGAAAATCGACTGTAATTTCATCATACGACCTCGGATCGAATTTCGGCGAGAACGGAAAAGTTCCGTATCGAAATTTTACCTTGGCTAGCCGACAGCCTTTGGCGGTTAGGCGGTTCTACGGTTTCGTCTTGATCCGTTTGCAAGAGGGACTTTTAGGCGATGCAATAAAAAAATTAAAAAGAGGGATGCAACACGAGGACTTCCCAGGAGGTCACCCATCCTAGTACTACTCTCGCCTAAGCACGCTTATCTTCGGAGTTCTGATGGGATCTTGTGCTGGTATGATCGCATCCGACAACTTCTTCACGACGTGATGCTTTAACCTCTGCCACCCTCCGGCTCCTTCTCACGCCTAAGCCTCCGTTCTTTTTGCTCTTTTCTTTTAGTTCCTTTCACGCCCGTCCCGGTTTACAGTCACCACGCCGCGATATTTACTGAAAAAGACGTGCATGACTCGCCGCAAATAAAAACATCACGCCATCCGAGCGTTTCACCGGATCGAGAAATCTGCACAAATTGACCGGTCACCGAAAATCGACTGTAATTTCATCATACGACCTCGAATCGAATTTCGGCGAGAACGGAAAAGTTCCGTATCGAAATTTTACCTTGGCTAGCCGACAGCCTTTGGCGGTTAGGCGGTTCTACGGTTTCGTCTAGATCCGTTTGCAAGAGGGACTTTTAGGCGATGCAATAAAAAAATTAAAAAGAGGGATGCAACACGAGGACTTCCCAGGAGGTCACCCATCCTAGTACTACTCTCACCTAAGCACGCTTAACTTCGGAGCTCTGATGGGATCTGGTGCTTTAGTGCTGGTATGATCGCATCCGACAACTTCTTCACGGCGTGATGCTTTAACCTCTGCCACCCTCCGGATCCTTCTCACGCCTAAGCCTCCGTTCTTTTTGCTCTTTTCTTTTAGTTCCTTTCACGCCCGTCCCGGTTTACAGTCACCACGCCGCGATATTTACTGAAATAGACGTGCATGACTCGCCGCAAATGAAAACATCACGCCATCCGAGCGTTTCACCGGATCGACAAATCTGCACAAATTGACCCCGTCACCGAAAATCGACTGTAATTTCATCATACGACCTCGGATCGAATTTCGGCGAGAACGGAAAAGTTCCGTATCAAAATTTTACCTTGGCTAGCCGACAGCCTTTGGCGGTTAGGCGGTTCTACGGTTTCGTCTAGATCCGTTTGCAAGAGGGACTTTTAGGCGATGCAATAAAAAAATTAAAAAGAGGGATGCAACACGAGGACTTCCCAGGAGGTCACCCATCCTAGTACTACTCTCGCCTAAGCACGCTTAACTTCGGAGTTCTGATGGGATCTTGTGCTTTAGTGCTGGTATGATCGCATCCGACAACTTCTTCACGACGTGATGCTTTAACCTCTGCCACCCTCCGGCTCCTTCTCACGCCTAAGCCTTCGTTCTTTTTGCTCTTTTCTTTTAGTTCCTTTCACGCCCGTCCCGGTTTACAGTCACCACGCCGCGATATTTACTGAAAAAGACGTGCATGACTCGCCGCAAATAAAAACATCACGCCATCCGAGCGTTTCACCGGATCGAGAAATCTGCACAAATTGACCGGTCACCGAAAATCGACTGTAATTTCATCATACGACCTCGGATCGAATTTCGGCGAGAACGGAAAAGTTCCGTATCGAAATTTTACCTTGGCTAGCCGACAGCCTTTGGCGGTTAGGCGGTTCTACGGTTTCGTCTAGATCCGTTTGCAAGAGGGACTTTTAGGCGATGCAATAAAAAAATTAAAAAGAGGGATGCAACACAAGGACTTCCCAGGAGGTCACCCATCCTAGTACTACTCTCACCTAAGCACGCTTAACTTCGGAGCTCTGATGGGATCTGGTGCTTTAGTGCTGGTATGATCGCATCCGACAACTTCTTCACGGCGTGATGCTTTAACCTCTGCCACCCTCCGGCTCCTTCTCACGCCTAAGCCTTCGTTCTTTTTGCTCTTTTCTTTTAGTTCCTTTCACGCCCGTCCCGGTTTACAGTCACCACGCCGCGATATTTACTGAAATAGACGTGCATGACTCGCCGCAAATAAAAACATCACGCCATCCGAGCGTTTCACCGGATCAACAAATCTGCACAAATTGACCCCGTCACCGAAAATCGACTGTAATTTCATCATACGACCTCGGATCGAATTTCGGCGAGAACGGAAAAGTTCCGTATCAAAATTTTACCTTGGCTAGCCGACAGCCTTTGGCGGTTAGGCGGTTCTACGGTTTCGTCTAGATCCGTTTGCAAGAGGGACTTTTAGGCGATGCAATAAAAAAATTAAAAAGAGGGATGCAACACGAGGACTTCCAAGGAGGTCACCCATCCTAGTACTACTCTCGCCTAAGCACGCTTAACTTCGGAGTTCTGATGGGATCTTGTGCTGGTATGATCGCATCCGACAACTTCTTCACGACGTGATGCTTTAACCTCTGCCACCCTCCGGCTCCTTCTCACGCCTAAGCCTCCGTTCTTTTTGCTCTTTTCTTTTAGTTCCTTTCACGCCCGTCCCGGTTTACAGTCACCACGCCGCGATATTTACTGAAATAGACGTGCATGACTCGCCGCAAATAAAAACATCACGCCATCCGAGCGTTTCACCGGATCGACAAATCTGCACAAATTGACCCCGTCACCGAAAATCGACTGTAATTTCATCATACGACCTCGGATCGAATTTCGGCGAGAACGGAAAAGTTCCGTATCAAAATTTTACCTTGGCTAGCCGACAGCCTTTGGCGGTTAGGCGGTTCTACGGTTTCGTCTAGATCCGTTTGCAAGAGGGACTTTTAGGCGATGCAATAAAAAAATTAAAAAGAGGGATGCAACACGAGGACTTCCCAGGAGGTCACCCATCCTAGTACTACTCTCGCCTAAGCACGCTTAACTTCGGAGTTCTGATGGGATCTTGTGCTTTAGTGCTGGTATGATCGCATCCGACAACTTCTTCACGACGTGATGCTTTAACCTCTGCCACCCTCCGGCTCCTTCTCACGCCTAAGCCTTCGTTCTTTTTGCTCTTTTCTTTTAGTTCCTTTCACGCCCGTCCCGGTTTACAGTCACCACGCCGCGATATTTACTGAAAAAGACGTGCATGACTCGCCGCAAATAAAAACATCACGCCATCCGAGCGTTTCACCGGATCGAGAAATCTGCACAAATTGACCGGTCACCGAAAATCGACTGTAATTTCATCATACGACCTCGGATCGAATTTCGGCGAGAACGGAAAAGTTCCGTATCGAAATTTTACCTTGGCTAGCCGACAGCCTTTGGCGGTTAGGCGGTTCTACGGTTTCGTCTTGATCCGTTTGCAAGAGGGACTTTTAGGCGATGCAATAAAAAAATTAAAAAGAGGGATGCAACACGAGGACTTCCCAGGAGGTCACCCATCCTAGTACTACTCTCGCCTAAGCACGCTTAACTTCGGAGTTCTGATGGGATCTTGTGCTTTAGTGCTGGTATGATCGCATCCGACAACTTCTTCACGACGTGATGCTTTAACCTCTGCCACCCTCCGGCTCCTTCTCACGCCTAAGCCTTCGTTCTTTTTGCTCTTTTCTTTTAGTTCCTTTCACGCCCGTCCCGGTTTACAGTCACCACGCCGCGATATTTACTGAAAAAGACGTGCATGACTCGCCGCAAATAAAAACATCACGCCATCCGAGCGTTTCACCGGATCGAGAAATCTGCACAAATTGACCGGTCACCGAAAATCGACTGTAATTTCATCATACGACCTCGGATCGAATTTCGGCGAGAACGGAAAAGTTCCGTATCGAAATTTTACCTTGGCTAGCCGACAGCCTTTGGCGGTTAGGCGGTTCTACGGTTTCGTCTAGATCCGTTTGCAAGAGGGACTTTTAGGCGATGCAATAAAAAAATTAAAAAGAGGGATGCAACACAAGGACTTCCCAGGAGGTCACCCATCCTAGTACTACTCTCACCTAAGCACGCTTAACTTCGGAGCTCTGATGGGATCTGGTGCTTTAGTGC
Source organism: Poa annua (assembly GCA_026929855.1). Lineage (NCBI taxonomy): Eukaryota > Viridiplantae > Streptophyta > Magnoliopsida > Poales > Poaceae > Poa > Poa annua. The sequence continues at coordinate 24,123,548 of CM049428.1, read as the reverse complement.
TGGTATGATCGCATCCGACAACTTCTTCACGGCGTGATGCTTTAACCTCTGCCACCCTCCGGCTCCTTCTCACGCCTAAGCCTTCGTTCTTTTTGCTCTTTTCTTTTAGTTCCTTTCACGCCCGTCCCGGTTTACAGTCACCACGCCGCGATATTTACTGAAATAGACGTGCATGACTCGCCGCAAATAAAAACATCACGCCATCCGAGCGTTTCACCGGATCGACAAATCTGCACAAATTGACCCCGTCACCGAAAATCGACTGTAATTTCATCATACGACCTCGGATCGAATTTCGGCGAGAACGGAAAAGTTCCGTATCAAAATTTTACCTTGGCTAGCCGACAGCCTTTGGCGGTTAGGCGGTTCTACGGTTTCGTCTAGATCCGTTTGCAAGAGGGACTTTTAGGCGATGCAATAAAAAAATTAAAAAGAGGGATGCAACACGAGGACTTCCAAGGAGGTCACCCATCCTAGTACTACTCTCGCCTAAGCACGCTTAACTTCGGAGTTCTGATGGGATCTTGTGCTGGTATGATCGCATCCGACAACTTCTTCACGACGTGATGCTTTAACCTCTGCCACCCTCCGGCTCCTTCTCACGCCTAAGCCTCCGTTCTTTTTGCTCTTTTCTTTTAGTTCCTTTCACGCCCGTCCCGGTTTACAGTCACCACGCCGCGATATTTACTGAAAAAGACGTGCATGACTCGCCGCAAATAAAAACATCACGCCATCCGAGCGTTTCACCGGATCGAGAAATCTGCACAAATTGACCGGTCACCGAAAATCGACTGTAATTTCATCATACGACCTCGGATCGAATTTCGGCGAGAACGGAAAAGTTCCGTATCGAAATTTTACCTTGGCTAGCCGACAGCCTTTGGCGGTTAGGCGGTTCTACGGTTTCGTCTAGATCCGTTTGCAAGAGGGACTTTTAGGCGATGCAATAAAAAAATTAAAAAGAGGGATGCAACACGAGGACTTCCAAGGAGGTCACCCATCCTAGTACTACTCTCGCCTAAGCACGCTTAACTTCGGAGTTCTGATGGGATCTTGTGCTGGTATGATCGCATCCGACAACTTCTTCACGACGTGATGCTTTAACCTCTGCCACCCTCCGGCTCCTTCTCACGCCTAAGCCTCCGTTCTTTTTGCTCTTTTCTTTTAGTTCCTTTCACGCCCGTCCCGGTTTACAGTCACCACGCCGCGATATTTACTGAAAAAGACGTGCATGACTCGCCGCAAATAAAAACATCACGCCATCCGAGCGTTTCACCGGATCGAGAAATCTGCACAAATTGACCGGTCACCGAAAATCGACTGTAATTTCATCATACGACCTCGGATCGAATTTCGGCGAGAACGGAAAAGTTCCGTATCGAAATTTTACCTTGGCTAGCCGACAGCCTTTGGCGGTTAGGCGGTTCTACGGTTTCGTCTAGATCCGTTTGCAAGAGGGACTTTTAGGCGATGCAATAAAAAAATTAAAAAGAGGGATGCAACACAAGGACTTCCCAGGAGGTCACCCATCCTAGTACTACTCTCACCTAAGCACGCTTAACTTCGGAGCTCTGATGGGATCTGGTGCTTTAGTGCTGGTATGATCGCATCCGACAACTTCTTCACGGCGTGATGCTTTAACCTCTGCCACCCTCCGGCTCCTTCTCACGCCTAAGCCTTCGTTCTTTTTGCTCTTTTCTTTTAGTTCCTTTCACGCCCGTCCCGGTTTACAGTCACCACGCCGCGATATTTACTGAAATAGACGTGCATGACTCGCCGCAAATAAAAACATCACGCCATCCGAGCGTTTCACCGGATCGACAAATCTGCACAAATTGACCCCGTCACCGAAAATCGACTGTAATTTCATCATACGACCTCGGATCGAATTTCGGCGAGAACGGAAAAGTTCCGTATCAAAATTTTACCTTGGCTAGCCGACAGCCTTTGGCGGTTAGGCGGTTCTACGGTTTCGTCTAGATCCGTTTGCAAGAGGGACTTTTAGGCGATGCAATAAAAAAATTAAAAAGAGGGACGCAACACGAGGACTTCCAAGGAGGTCACCCATCCTAGTACTACTCTCGCCTAAGCACGCTTAACTTCGGAGTTCTGATGGGATCTTGTGCTGGTATGATCGCATCCGACAACTTCTTCACGACGTGATGCTTTAACCTCTGCCACCCTCCGGCTCCTTCTCACGCCTAAGCCTCCGTTCTTTTTGCTCTTTTCTTTTAGTTCCTTTCACGCCCGTCCCGGTTTACAGTCACCACGCCGCGATATTTACTGAAAAAGACGTGCATGACTCGCCGCAAATAAAAACATCACGCCATCCGAGCGTTTCACCGGATCGAGAAATCTGCACAAATTGACCGGTCACCGAAAATCGACTGTAATTTCATCATACGACCTCGGATCGAATTTCGGCGAGAACGGAAAAGTTCCGTATCGAAATTTTACCTTGGCTAGCCGACAGCCTTTGGCGGTTAGGCGGTTCTACGGTTTCGTCTAGATCCGTTTGCAAGAGGGACTTTTAGGCGATGCAATAAAAAAATTAAAAAGAGGGATGCAACACGAGGACTTCCCAGGAGGTCACCCATCCTAGTACTACTCTCACCTAAGCACGCTTAACTTCGGAGCTCTGATGGGATCTGGTGCTTTAGTGCTGGTATGATCGCATCCGACAACTTCTTCACGGCGTGATGCTTTAACCTCTGCCACCCTCCGGATCCTTCTCACGCCTAAGCCTCCGTTCTTTTTGCTCTTTTCTTTTAGTTCCTTTCACGCCCGTCCCGGTTTACAGTCACCACGCCGCGATATTTACTGAAATAGACGTGCATGACTCGCCGCAAATAAAAACATCACGCCATCCGAGCGTTTCACCGGATCGACAAATCTGCACAAATTGACCCCGTCACCGAAAATCGACTGTAATTTCATCATACGACCTCGGATCGAATTTCGGCGAGAACGGAAAAGTTCCGTATCAAAATTTTACCTTGGCTAGCCGACAGCCTTTGGCGGTTAGGCGGTTCTACGGTTTCGTCTACATCCGTTTGCAAGAGGGACTTTTAGGCGATGCAATAAAAAAATTAAAAAGAGGGATGCAACACGAGGACTTCCCAGGAGGTCACCCATCCTAGTACTACTCTCGCCTAAGCACGCTTAACTTCGGAGTTCTGATGGGATCTTGTGCTTTAGTGCTGGTATGATCGCATCCGACAACTTCTTCACGACGTGATGCTTTAACCTCTGCCACCCTCCGGCTCCTTCTCACGCCTAAGCCTTCGTTCTTTTTGCTCTTTTCTTTTAGTTCCTTTCACGCCCGTCCCGGTTTACAGTCACCACGCCGCGATATTTACTGAAAAAGACGTGCATGACTCGCCGCAAATAAAAACATCACGCCATCCGAGCGTTTCACCGGATCGAGAAATCTGCACAAATTGACCGGTCACCGAAAATCGACTGTAATTTCATCATACGACCTCGGATCGAATTTCGGCGAGAACGGAAAAGTTCCGTATCGAAATTTTACCTTGGCTAGCCGACAGCCTTTGGCGGTTAGGCGGTTCTACGGTTTCGTCTTGATCCGTTTGCAAGAGGGACTTTTAGGCGATGCAATAAAAAAATTAAAAAGAGGGATGCAACACGAGGACTTCCCAGGAGGTCACCCATCCTAGTACTACTCTCGCCTAAGCACGCTTAACTTCGGAGTTCTGATGGGATCTTGTGCTTTAGTGCTGGTATGATCGCATCCGACAACTTCTTCACGACGTGATGCTTTAACCTCTGCCACCCTCCGGCTCCTTCTCACGCCTAAGCCTTCGTTCTTTTTGCTCTTTTCTTTTAGTTCCTTTCACGCCCGTCCCGGTTTACAGTCACCACGCCGCGATATTTACTGAAAAAGACGTGCATGACTCGCCGCAAATAAAAACATCACGCCATCCGAGCGTTTCACCGGATCGAGAAATCTGCACAAATTGACCGGTCACCGAAAATCGACTGTAATTTCATCATACGACCTCGGATCGAATTTCGGCGAGAACGGAAAAGTTCCGTATCGAAATTTTACCTTGGCTAGCCGACAGCCTTTGGCGGTTAGGCGGTTCTACGGTTTCGTCTAGATCCGTTTGCAAGAGGGACTTTTAGGCGATGCAATAAAAAAATTAAAAAGAGGGATGCAACACAAGGACTTCCCAGGAGGTCACCCATCCTAGTACTACTCTCACCTAAGCACGCTTAACTTCGGAGCTCTGATGGGATCTGGTGCTTTAGTGCTGGTATGATCGCATCCGACAACTTCTTCACGGCGTGATGCTTTAACCTCTGCCACCCTCCGGCTCCTTCTCACGCCTAAGCCTTCGTTCTTTTTGCTCTTTTCTTTTAGTTCCTTTCACGCCCGTCCCGGTTTACAGTCACCACGCCGCGATATTTACTGAAATAGACGTGCATGACTCGCCGCAAATAAAAACATCACGCCATCCGAGCGTTTCACCGGATCGACAAATCTGCACAAATTGACCCCGTCACCGAAAATCGACTGTAATTTCATCATACGACCTCGGATCGAATTTCGGCGAGAACGGAAAAGTTCCGTATCAAAATTTTACCTTGGCTAGCCGACAGCCTTTGGCGGTTAGGCGGTTCTACGGTTTCGTCTAGATCCGTTTGCAAGAGGGACTTTTAGGCGATGCAATAAAAAAATTAAAAAGAGGGATGCAACACGAGGACTTCCAAGGAGGTCACCCATCCTAGTACTACTCTCGCCTAAGCACGCTTAACTTCGGAGTTCTGATGGGATCTTGTGCTGGTATGATCGCATCCGACAACTTCTTCACGACGTGATGCTTTAACCTCTGCCACCCTCCGGCTCCTTCTCACGCCTAAGCCTCCGTTCTTTTTGCTCTTTTCTTTTAGTTCCTTTCACGCCCGTCCCGGTTTACAGTCACCACGCCGCGATATTTACTGAAAAAGACGTGCATGACTCGCCGCAAATAAAAACATCACGCCATCCGAGCGTTTCACCGGATCGAGAAATCTGCACAAATTGACCGGTCACCGAAAATCGACTGTAATTTCATCATACGACCTCGGATCGAATTTCGGCGAGAACGGAAAAGTTCCGTATCGAAATTTTACCTTGGCTAGCCGACAGCCTTTGGCGGTTAGGCGGTTCTACGGTTTCGTCTAGATCCGTTTGCAAGAGGGACTTTTAGGCGATGCAATAAAAAAATTAAAAAGAGGGATGCAACACGAGGACTTCCCAGGAGGTCACCCATCCTAGTACTACTCTCACCTAAGCACGCTTAACTTCGGAGCTCTGATGGGATCTGGTGCTTTAGTGCTGGTATGATCGCATCCGACAACTTCTTCACGGCGTGATGCTTTAACCTCTGCCACCCTCCGGATCCTTCTCACGCCTAAGCCTCCGTTCTTTTTGCTCTTTTCTTTTAGTTCCTTTCACGCCCGTCCCGGTTTACAGTCACCACGCCGCGATATTTACTGAAATAGACGTGCATGACTCGCCGCAAATAAAAACATCACGCCATCCGAGCGTTTCACCGGATCGACAAATCTGCACAAATTGACCCCGTCACCGAAAATCGACTGTAATTTCATCATACGACCTCGGATCGAATTTCGGCGAGAACGGAAAAGTTCCGTATCAAAATTTTACCTTGGCTAGCCGACAGCCTTTGGCGGTTAGGCGGTTCTACGGTTTCGTCTAGATCCGTTTGCAAGAGGGACTTTTAGGCGATGCAATAAAAAAATTAAAAAGAGGGATGCAACACGAGGACTTCCCAGGAGGTCACCCATCCTAGTACTACTCTCGCCTAAGCACGCTTAACTTCGGAGTTCTGATGGGATCTTGTGCTTTAGTGCTGGTATGATCGCATCCGACAACTTCTTCACGACGTGATGCTTTAACCTCTGCCACCCTCCGGCTCCTTCTCACGCCTAAGCCTTCGTTCTTTTTGCTCTTTTCTTTTAGTTCCTTTCACGCCCGTCCCGGTTTACAGTCACCACGCCGCGATATTTACTGAAAAAGACGTGCATGACTCGCCGCAAATAAAAACATCACGCCATCCGAGCGTTTCACCGGATCGAGAAATCTGCACAAATTGACCGGTCACCGAAAATCGACTGTAATTTCATCATACGACCTCGGATCGAATTTCGGCGAGAACGGAAAAGTTCCGTATCGAAATTTTACCTTGGCTAGCCGACAGCCTTTGGCGGTTAGGCGGTTCTACGGTTTCGTCTAGATCCGTTTGCAAGAGGGACTTTTAGGCGATGCAATAAAAAAATTAAAAAGAGGGATGCAACACAAGGACTTCCCAGGAGGTCACCCATCCTAGTACTACTCTCACCTAAGCACGCTTAACTTCGGAGCTCTGATGGGATCTGGTGCTTTAGTGCTGGTATGATCGCATCCGACAACTTCTTCACGGCGTGATGCTTTAACCTCTGCCACCCTCCGGCTCCTTCTCACGCCTAAGCCTTCGTTCTTTTTGCTCTTTTCTTTTAGTTCCTTTCACGCCCGTCCCGGTTTACAGTCACCACGCCGCGATATTTACTGAAATAGACGTGCATGACTCGCCGCAAATAAAAACATCACGCCATCCGAGCGTTTCACCGGATCGACAAATCTGCACAAATTGACCCCGTCACCGAAAATCGACTGTAATTTCATCATACGACCTCGGATCGAATTTCGGCGAGAACGGAAAAGTTCCGTATCCAAATTGTACCTTGGCTAGCCGACAGCCTTTGGCGGTTAGGCGGTTCTACGGTTTCGTCTAGATCCGTTTGCAAGAGGGACTTTTAGGCGATGCAATAAAAAAATTAAAAAGAGGGATGCAACACGAGGACTTCCCAGGAGGTCACCCATCCTAGTACTACTCTCACCTAAGCACGCTTAACTTCGGAGCTCTGATGGGATCTGGTGCTTTAGTGCTGGTATGATCGCATCCGACAACTTCTTCACGGCGTGATGCTTTAACCTCTGCCACCCTCCGGATCCTTCTCACGCCTAAGCCTCCGTTCTTTTTGCTCTTTTCTTTTAGTTCCTTTCACGCCCGTCCCGGTTTACAGTCACCACGCCGCGATATTTACTGAAATAGACGTGCATGACTCGCCGCAAATAAAAACATCACGCCATCCGAGCGTTTCACCGGATCGACAAATCTGCACAAATTGACCCCGTCACCGAAAATCGACTGTAATTTCATCATACGACCTCGGATCGAATTTCGGCGAGAACGGAAAAGTTCCGTATCAAAATTTTACCTTGGCTAGCCGACAGCCTTTGGCGGTTAGGCGGTTCTACGGTTTCGTCTAGATCCGTTTGCAAGAGGGACTTTTAGGCGATGCAATAAAAAAATTAAAAAGAGGGATGCAACACAAGGACTTCCCAGGAGGTCACCCATCCTAGTACTACTCTCACCTAAGCACGCTTAACTTCGGAGCTCTGATGGGATCTGGTGCTTTAGTGCTGGTATGATCGCATCCGACAACTTCTTCACGGCGTGATGCTTTAACCTCTGCCACCCTCCGGCTCCTTCTCACGCCTAAGCCTTCGTTCTTTTTGCTCTTTTCTTTTAGTTCCTTTCACGCCCGTCCCGGTTTACAGTCACCACGCCGCGATATTTACTGAAATAGACGTGCATGACTCGCCGCAAATAAAAACATCACGCCATCCGAGCGTTTCACCGGATCGACAAATCTGCACAAATTGACCCCGTCACCGAAAATCGACTGTAATTTCATCATACGACCTCGGATCGAATTTCGGCGAGAACGGAAAAGTTCCGTATCCAAATTGTACCTTGGCTAGCCGACAGCCTTTGGCGGTTAGGCGGTTCTACGGTTTCGTCTAGATCCGTTTGCAAGAGGGACTTTTAGGCGATGCAATAAAAAAATTAAAAAGAGGGATGCAACACGAGGACTTCCCAGGAGGTCACCCATCCTAGTACTACTCTCACCTAAGCACGCTTAACTTCGGAGCTCTGATGGGATCTGGTGCTTTAGTGCTGGTATGATCGCATCCGACAACTTCTTCACGGCGTGATGCTTTAACCTCTGCCACCCTCCGGATCCTTCTCACGCCTAAGCCTCCGTTCTTTTTGCTCTTTTCTTTTAGTTCCTTTCACGCCCGTCCCGGTTTACAGTCACCACGCCGCGATATTTACTGAAATAGACGTGCATGACTCGCCGCAAATAAAAACATCACGCCATCCGAGCGTTTCACCGGATCGACAAATCTGCACAAATTGACCCCGTCACCGAAAATCGACTGTAATTTCATCATACGACCTCGGATCGAATTTCGGCGAGAACGGAAAAGTTCCGTATCAAAATTTTACCTTGGCTAGCCGACAGCCTTTGGCGGTTAGGCGGTTCTACGGTTTCGTCTAGATCCGTTTGCAAGAGGGACTTTTAGGCGATGCAATAAAAAAATTAAAAAGAGGGATGCAACACGAGGACTTCCCAGGAGGTCACCCATCCTAGTACTACTCTCACCTAAGCACGCTTAACTTCGGAGCTCTGATGGGATCTGGTGCTTTAGTGCTGGTATGATCGCATCCGACAACTTCTTCACGGCGTGATGCTTTAACCTCTGCCACCCTCCGGATCCTTCTCACGCCTAAGCCTCCGTTCTTTTTGCTCTTTTCTTTTAGTTCCTTTCACGCCCGTCCCGGTTTACAGTCACCACGCCGCGATATTTACTGAAATAGACGTGCATGACTCGCCGCAAATAAAAACATCACGCCATCCGAGCGTTTCACCGGATCGACAAATCTGCACAAATTGACCCCGTCACCGAAAATCGACTGTAATTTCATCATACGACCTCGGATCGAATTTCGGCGAGAACGGAAAAGTTCCGTATCAAAATTTTACCTTGGCTAGCCGACAGCCTTTGGCGGTTAGGCGGTTCTACGGTTTCGTCTAGATCCGTTTGCAAGAGGGACTTTTAGGCGATGCAATAAAAAAATTAAAAAGAGGGATGCAACACGAGGACTTCCCAGGAGGTCACCCATCCTAGTACTACTCTCGCCTAAGCACGCTTAACTTCGGAGTTCTGATGGGATCTTGTGCTTTAGTGCTGGTATGATCGCATCCGACAACTTCTTCACGACGTGATGCTTTAACCTCTGCCACCCTCCGGCTCCTTCTCACGCCTAAGCCTTCGTTCTTTTTGCTTTTTTCTTTTAGTTCCTTTCACGCCCGTCCCGGTTTACAGTCACCACGCCGCGATATTTACTGAAAAAGACGTGCATGACTCGCCGCAAATAAAAACATCACGCCATCCGAGCGTTTCACCGGATCGAGAAATCTGCACAAATTGACCGGTCACCGAAAATCGACTGTAATTTCATCATACGACCTCGGATCGAATTTCGGCGAGAACGGAAAAGTTCCGTATCGAAATTTTACCTTGGCTAGCCGACAGCCTTTGGCGGTTAGGCGGTTCTACGGTTTCGTCTAGATCCGTTTGCAAGAGGGACTTTTAGGCGATGCAATAAAAAAATTAAAAAGAGGGATGCAACACAAGGACTTCCCAGGAGGTCACCCATCCTAGTACTACTCTCACCTAAGCACGCTTAACTTCGGAGCTCTGATGGGATCTGGTGCTTTAGTGCTGGTATGATCGCATCCGACAACTTCTTCACGGCGTGATGCTTTAACCTCTGCCACCCTCCGGCTCCTTCTCACGCCTAAGCCTTCGTTCTTTTTGCTCTTTTCTTTTAGTTCCTTTCACGCCCGTCCCGGTTTACAGTCACCACGCCGCGATATTTACTGAAATAGACGTGCATGACTCGCCGCAAATAAAAACATCACGCCATCCGAGCGTTTCACCGGATCGACAAATCTGCACAAATTGACCCCGTCACCGAAAATCGACTGTAATTTCATCATACGACCTCGGATCGAATTTCGGCGAGAACGGAAAAGTTCCGTATCAAAATTTTACCTTGGCTAGCCGACAGCCTTTGGCGGTTAGGCGGTTCTACGGTTTCGTCTAGATCCGTTTGCAAGAGGGACTTTTAGGCGATGCAATAAAAAAATTAAAAAGAGGGATGCAACACGAGGACTTCCAAGGAGGTCACCCATCCTAGTACTACTCTCGCCTAAGCACGCTTAACTTCGGAGTTCTGATGGGATCTTGTGCTGGTATGATCGCATCCGACAACTTCTTCACGACGTGATGCTTTAACCTCTGCCACCCTCCGGCTCCTTCTCACGCCTAAGCCTCCGTTCTTTTTGCTCTTTTCTTTTAGTTCCTTTCACGCCCGTCCCGGTTTACAGTCACCACGCCGCGATATTTACTGAAAAAGACGTGCATGACTCGCCGCAAATAAAAACATCACGCCATCCGAGCGTTTCACCGGATCGAGAAATCTGCACAAATTGACCGGTCACCGAAAATCGACTGTAATTTCATCATACGACCTCGGATCGAATTTCGGCGAGAACGGAAAAGTTCCGTATCGAAATTTTACCTTGGCTAGCCGACAGCCTTTGGCGGTTAGGCGGTTCTACGGTTTCGTCTAGATCCGTTTGCAAGAGGGACTTTTAGGCGATGCAATAAAAAAATTAAAAAGAGGGATGCAACACGAGGACTTCCCAGGAGGTCACCCATCCTAGTACTACTCTCACCTAAGCACGCTTAACTTCGGAGCTCTGATGGGATCTGGTGCTTTAGTGCTGGTATGATCGCATCCGACAACTTCTTCACGGCGTGATGCTTTAACCTCTGCCACCCTCCGGATCCTTCTCACGCCTAAGCCTCCGTTCTTTTTGCTCTTTTCTTTTAGTTCCTTTCACGCCCGTCCCGGTTTACAGTCACCACGCCGCGATATTTACTGAAATAGACGTGCATGACTCGCCGCAAATAAAAACATCACGCCATCCGAGCGTTTCACCGGATCGACAAATCTGCACAAATTGACCCCGTCACCGAAAATCGACTGTAATTTCATCATACGACCTCGGATCGAATTTCGGCGAGAACGGAAAAGTTCCGTATCAAAATTTTACCTTGGCTAGCCGACAGCCTTTGGCGGTTAGGCGGTTCTACGGTTTCGTCTAGATCCGTTTGCAAGAGGGACTTTTAGGCGATGCAATAAAAAAATTAAAAAGAGGGATGCAACACGAGGACTTCCCAGGAGGTCACCCATCCTAGTACTACTCTCGCCTAAGCACGCTTAACTTCGGAGTTCTGATGGGATCTTGTGCTTTAGTGCTGGTATGATCGCATCCGACAACTTCTTCACGACGTGATGCTTTAACCTCTGCCACCCTCCGGCTCCTTCTCACGCCTAAGCCTTCGTTCTTTTTGCTCTTTTCTTTTAGTTCCTTTCACGCCCGTCCCGGTTTACAGTCACCACGCCGCGATATTTACTGAAAAAGACGTGCATGACTCGCCGCAAATAAAAACATCACGCCATCCGAGCGTTTCACCGGATCGAGAAATCTGCACAAATTGACCGGTCACCGAAAATCGACTGTAATTTCATCATACGACCTCGGATCGAATTTCGGCGAGAACGGAAAAGTTCCGTATCGAAATTTTACCTTGGCTAGCCGACAGCCTTTGGCGGTTAGGCGGTTCTACGGTTTCGTCTAGATCCGTTTGCAAGAGGGACTTTTAGGCGATGCAATAAAAAAATTAAAAAGAGGGATGCAACACAAGGACTTCCCAGGAGGTCACCCATCCTAGTACTACTCTCACCTAAGCACGCTTAACTTCGGAGCTCTGATGGGATCTGGTGCTTTAGTGCTGGTATGATCGCATCCGACAACTTCTTCACGGCGTGATGCTTTAACCTCTGCCACCCTCCGGCTCCTTCTCACGCCTAAGCCTTCGTTCTTTTTGCTCTTTTCTTTTAGTTCCTTTCACGCCCGTCCCGGTTTACAGTCACCACGCCGCGATATTTACTGAAATAGACGTGCATGACTCGCCGCAAATAAAAACATCACGCCATCCGAGCGTTTCACCGGATCGACAAATCTGCACAAATTGACCCCGTCACCGAAAATCGACTGTAATTTCATCATACGACCTCGGATCGAATTTCGGCGAGAACGGAAAAGTTCCGTATCAAAATTTTACCTTGGCTAGCCGACAGCCTTTGGCGGTTAGGCGGTTCTACGGTTTCGTCTAGATCCGTTTGCAAGAGGGACTTTTAGGCGATGCAATAAAAAAATTAAAAAGAGGGATGCAACACGAGGACTTCCAAGGAGGTCACCCATCCTAGTACTACTCTCGCCTAAGCACGCTTAACTTCGGAGTTCTGATGGGATCTTGTGCTGGTATGATCGCATCCGACAACTTCTTCACGACGTGATGCTTTAACCTCTGCCACCCTCCGGCTCCTTCTCACGCCTAAGCCTCCGTTCTTTTTGCTCTTTTCTTTTAGTTCCTTTCACGCCCGTCCCGGTTTACAGTCACCACGCCGCGATATTTACTGAAAAAGACGTGCATGACTCGCCGCAAATAAAAACATCACGCCATCCGAGCGTTTCACCGGATCGAGAAATCTGCACAAATTGACCGGTCACCGAAAATCGACTGTAATTTCATCATACGACCTCGGATCGAATTTCGGCGAGAACGGAAAAGTTCCGTATCGAAATTTTACCTTGGCTAGCCGACAGCCTTTGGCGGTTAGGCGGTTCTACGGTTTCGTCTAGATCCGTTTGCAAGAGGGACTTTTAGGCGATGCAATAAAAAAATTAAAAAGAGGGATGCAACACGAGGACTTCCCAGGAGGTCACCCATCCTAGTACTACTCTCACCTAAGCACGCTTAACTTCGGAGCTCTGATGGGATCTGGTGCTTTAGTGCTGGTATGATCGCATCCGACAACTTCTTCACGGCGTGATGCTTTAACCTCTGCCACCCTCCGGCTCCTTCTCACGCCTAAGCCTCCGTTCTTTTTGCTCTTTTCTTTTAGTTCCTTTCACGTCCGTCCCGGTTTACAGTCACCACGCCGCGATATTTACTGAAATAGACGTGCATGACTCGCCGCAAATAAAAACATCACGCCATCCGAGCGTTTCACCGGATCGACAAATCTGCACAAATTGACCCCGTCACCGAAAATCGACTGTAATTTCATCATACGACCTCGGATCGAATTTCGGCGAGAACGGAAAAGTTCCGTATCAAAATTTTACCTTGGCTAGCCGACAGCCTTTGGCGGTTAGGCGGTTCTACGGTTTCGTCTAGATCCGTTTGCAAGAGGGACTTTTAGGCGATGCAATAAAAAAATTAAAAAGAGGGATGCAACACGAGGACTTCCCAGGAGGTCACCCATCCTAGTACTACTCTCACCTAAGCACGCTTAACTTCGGAGCCCTGATGGGATCTGGTGCTTTAGTGCTGGTATGATCGCATCCGACAACTTCTTCACGGCGTGATGCTTTAACCTCTGCCACCCTCCGGCTCCTTCTCACGCCTAAGCCTCCGTTCTTTTTGCTCTTTTCTTTTAGTTCCTTTCACGTCCGTACCGGTTTACAGTCACCACGCCGCGATATTTACTGAAATAGACGTGCATGACTCGCCGCAAATAAAAACATCACGCCATCCGAGCGTTTCACCGGATCGACAAATCTGCACAAATTGACCCCGTCACCGAAAATCGACTGTAATTTCATCATACGACCTCAGATCGAATTTCGGCGAGAACGGAAAAGTTCCGTATCAAAATTTTACCTTGGCTAGCCGACAGCCTTTGGCGGTTAGGCGGTTCTACGGTTTCGTCTAGATCCGTTTGCAAGAGGGACTTTTAGGCGATGCAATAAAAAAATTAAAAAGAGGGATGCAACACGAGGACTTCCCAGGAGGTCACCCATCCTAGTACTACTCTCACCTAAGCACGCTTAACTTCGGAGCTCTGATGGGATCTGGTGCTTTAGTGCTGGTATGATCGCATCCGACAACTTCTTCACGGCGTGATGCTTTAACCTCTGCCACCCTCCGGATCCTTCTCACGCCTAAGCCTCCGTTCTTTTTGCTCTTTTCTTTTAGTTCCTTTCACGCCCGTCCCGGTTTACAGTCACCACGCCGCGATATTTACTGAAATAGACGTGCATGACCTGCCGCAAATAAAAACATCACGCCATCCGAGCGTTTCACCGGATCGACAAATCTGCACAAATTGACCCCATCACCGAAAATCGACTGTAATTTCATCATACGACCTCGGATCGAATTTCGGCGAGAACGGAAAAGTTCCGTATCAAAATTTTACCTTGGCTAGCCGACAGCCTTTGGCGGTTATGCGGTTCTACGGTTTCGTCTAGATCCGTTTGCAAGAGGGACTTTTAGGCGATGCAATAAAAAAATTAAAAAGAGGGATGCAACACGAGGACTTCCCAGGAGGTCACCCATCCTAGTACTACTCTCACCTAAGCACGCTTAACTTCGGAGCTCTGATGGGATCTGGTGCTTTAGTGCTGGTATGATCGCATCCGACAACTTCTTCACGGCGTGATGCTTTAACCTCTGCCACCCTCCGGATCCTTCTCACGCCTAAGCCTCCGTTCTTTTTGCTCTTTTCTTTTAGTTCCTTTCACGCCCGTCCCGGTTTACAGTCACCACGCCGCGATATTTACTGAAATAGACGTGCATGACTCGCCGCAAATAAAAACATCACGCCATCCGAGCGTTTCACCGGATCGACAAATCTGCACAAATTCACCCCGTCACCGAAAATCGACTGTAATTTCATCATACGACCTCGGATCGAATTTCGGCGAGAACGGAAAAGTTCCGTATCAAAATTTTACCTTGGCTAGCCGACAGCCTTTGGCGGTTAGGCGGTTCTACGGTTTCGTCTAGATCCGTTTGCAAGAGGGACTTTTAGGCGATGCAATAAAAAAATTAAAAAGAGGGATGCAACACGAGGACTTCCAAGGAGGTCACCCATCCTAGTACTACTCTCGCCTAAGCACGCTTAACTTCGGAGTTCTGATGGGATCTTGTGCTGGTATGATCGCATCCGACAACTTCTTCACGACGTGATGCTTTAACCTCTGCCACCCTCCGGCTCCTTCTCACGCCTAAGCCTCCGTTCTTTTTGCTCTTTTCTTTTAGTTCCTTTCACGCCCGTCCCGGTTTACAGTCACCACGCCGCGATATTTACTGAAAAAGACGTGCATGACTCGCCGCAAATAAAAACATCACGCCATCCGAGCGTTTCACCGGATCGAGAAATCTGCACAAATTGACCGGTCACCGAAAATCGACTGTAATTTCATCATACGACCTCGGATCGAATTTCGGCGAGAACGGAAAAGTTCCGTATCGAAATTTTACCTTGGCTAGCCGACAGCCTTTGGCGGTTAGGCGGTTCTACGGTTTCGTCTAGATCCGTTTGCAAGAGGGACTTTTAGGCGATGCAATAAAAAAATTAAAAAGAGGGATGCAACACGAGGACTTCCCAGGAGGTCACCCATCCTAGTACTACTCTCACCTAAGCACGCTTAACTTCGGAGCTCTGATGGGATCTGGTGCTTTAGTGCTGGTATGATCGCATCCGACAACTTCTTCACGGCGTGATGCTTTAACCTCTGCCACCCTCCGGATCCTTCTCACGCCTAAGCCTCCGTTCTTTTTGCTCTTTTCTTTTAGTTCCTTTCACGCCCGTCCCGGTTTACAGTCACCACGCCGCGATATTTACTGAAATAGACGTGCATGACTCGCCGCAAATAAAAACATCACGCCATCCGAGCGTTTCACCGGATCGACAAATCCGCACAAATTGACCCCGTCACCGAAAATCGACTGTAATTTCATCATACGACCTCGGATCGAATTTCGGCGAGAACGGAAAAGTTCCGTATCGAAATTTTACCTTGGCTAGCCGACAGCCTTTGGCGGTTAGGCGGTTCTACGGTTTCGTCTAGATCCGTTTGCAAGAGGGACTTTTAGGCGATGCAATAAAAAAATTAAAAAGAGGGATGCAACACGAGGACTTCCCAGGAGGTCACCCATCCTAGTACTACTCTCACCTAAGCACGCTTAACTTCGGAGCTCTGATGGGATCTGGTGCTTTAGTGCTGGTATGATCGCATCCGACAACTTCTTCACGGCGTGATGCTTTAACCTCTGCCACCCTCCGGATCCTTCTCACGCCTAAGCCTCCGTTCTTTTTGCTCTTTTCTTTTAGTTCCTTTCACGCCCGTCCCGGTTTACAGTCACCACGCCGCGATATTTACTGAAATAGACGTGCATGACTCGCCGCAAATAAAAACATCACGCCATCCGAGCGTTTCACCGGATCGACAAATCCGCACAAATTGACCCCGTCACCGAAAATCGACTGTAATTTCATCATACGACCTCGGATCGAATTTCGGCGAGAACGGAAAAGTTCCGTATCGAAATTTTACCTTGGCTAGCCGACAGCCTTTGGCGGTTAGGCGGTTCTACGGTTTCGTCTAGATCCGTTTGCAAGAGGGACTTTTAGGCGATGCAATAAAAAAATTAAAAAGAGGGATGCAACACGAGGACTTCCCAGGAGGTCACCCATCCTAGTACTACTCTCACCTAAGCACGCTTAACTTCGGAGCTCTGATGGGATCTGGTGCTTTAGTGCTGGTATGATCGCATCCGACAACTTCTTCACGGCGTGATGCTTTAACCTCTGCCACCCTCCGGATCCTTCTCACGCCTAAGCCTCCGTTCTTTTTGCTCTTTTCTTTTAGTTCCTTTCACGCCCGTCCCGGTTTACAGTCACCACGCCGCGATATTTACTGAAATAGACGTGCATGACTCGCCGCAAATAAAAACATCACGCCATCCGAGCGTTTCACCGGATCGACAAATCCGCACAAATTGACCCCGTCACCGAAAATCGACTGTAATTTCATCATACGACCTCGGATCGAATTTCGGCGAGAACGGAAAAGTTCCGTATCAAAATTTTACCTTGGCTAGCCGACAGCCTTTGGCGGTTAGGCGGTTCTACGGTTTCGTCTAGATCCGTTTGCAAGAGGGACTTTTAGGCGATGCAATAAAAAAATTAAAAAGAGGGATGCAACACGAGGACTTCCCAGGAGGTCACCCATCCTAGTACTACTCTCACCTAAGCACGCTTAACTTCGGAGCTCTGATGGGATCTGGTGCTTTAGTGCTGGTATGATCGCATCCGACAACTTCTTCACGGCGTGATGCTTTAACCTCTGCCACCCTCCGGATCCTTCTCACGCCTAAGCCTCCGTTCTTTTTGCTCTTTTCTTTTAGTTCCTTTCACGCCCGTCCCGGTTTACAGTCACCACGCCGCGATATTTACTGAAATAGACGTGCATGACTCGCCGCAAATAAAAACATCACGCCATCCGAGCGTTTCACCGGATCGACAAATCCGCACAAATTGACCCCGTCACCGAAAATCGACTGTAATTTCATCATACGACCTCGGATCGAATTTCGGCGAGAACGGAAAAGTTCCGTATCGAAATTTTACCTTGGCTAGCCGACAGCCTTTGGCGGTTAGGCGGTTCTACGGTTTCGTCTAGATCCGTTTGCAAGAGGGACTTTTAGGCGATGCAATAAAAAAATTAAAAAGAGGGATGCAACACGAGGACTTCCCAGGAGGTCACCCATCCTAGTACTACTCTCACCTAAGCACGCTTAACTTCGGAGCTCTGATGGGATCTGGTGCTTTAGTGCTGGTATGATCGCATCCGACAACTTCTTCACGGCGTGATGCTTTAACCTCTGCCACCCTCCGGATCCTTCTCACGCCTAAGCCTCCGTTCTTTTTGCTCTTTTCTTTTAGTTCCTTTCACGCCCGTCCCGGTTTACAGTCACCACGCCGCGATATTTACTGAAATAGACGTGCATGACTCGCCGCAAATAAAAACATCACGCCATCCGAGCGTTTCACCGGATCGACAAATCCGCACAAATTGACCCCGTCACCGAAAATCGACTGTAATTTCATCATACGACCTCGGATCGAATTTCGGCGAGAACGGAAAAGTTCCGTATCGAAATTTTACCTTGGCTAGCCGACAGCCTTTGGCGGTTAGGCGGTTCTACGGTTTCGTCTAGATCCGTTTGCAAGAGGGACTTTTAGGCGATGCAATAAAAAAATTAAAAAGAGGGATGCAACACAAGGACTTCCCAGGAGGTCACCCATCCTAGTACTACTCTCACCTAAGCACGCTTAACTTCGGAGCTCTGATGGGATCTGGTGCTTTAGTGCTGGTATGATCGCATCCGACAACTTCTTCACGGCGTGATGCTTTAACCTCTGCCACCCTCCGGATCCTTCTCACGCCTAAGCCTCCGTTCTTTTTGCTCTTTTCTTTTAGTTCCTTTCACGCCCGTCCCGGTTTACAGTCACCACGCCGCGATATTTACTGAAATAGACGTGCATGACTCGCCGCAAATAAAAACATCACGCCATCCGAGCGTTTCACCGGATCGACAAATCCGCACAAATTGACCCCGTCACCGAAAATCGACTGTAATTTCATCATACGACCTCGGATCGAATTTCGGCGAGAACGGAAAAGTTCCGTATCGAAATTTTACCTTGGCTAGCCGACAGCCTTTGGCGGTTAGGCGGTTCTACGGTTTCGTCTAGATCCGTTTGCAAGAGGGACTTTTAGGCGATGCAATAAAAAAATTAAAAAGAGGGATGCAACACGAGGACTTCCCAGGAGGTCACCCATCCTAGTACTACTCTCACCTAAGCACGCTTAACTTCGGAGCTCTGATGGGATCTGGTGCTTTAGTGCTGGTATGATCGCATCCGACAACTTCTTCACGGCGTGATGCTTTAACCTCTGCCACCCTCCGGATCCTTCTCACGCCTAAGCCTCCGTTCTTTTTGCTCTTTTCTTTTAGTTCCTTTCACGCCCGTCCCGGTTTACAGTCACCACGCCGCGATATTTACTGAAATAGACGTGCATGACTCGCCGCAAATAAAAACATCACGCCATCCGAGCGTTTCACCGGATCGACAAATCCGCACAAATTGACCCCGTCACCGAAAATCGACTGTAATTTCATCATACGACCTCGGATCGAATTTCGGCGAGAACGGAAAAGTTCCGTATCGAAATTTTACCTTGGCTAGCCGACAGCCTTTGGCGGTTAGGCGGTTCTACGGTTTCGTCTAGATCCGTTTGCAAGAGGGACTTTTAGGCGATGCAATAAAAAAATTAAAAAGAGGGATGCAACACGAGGACTTCCCAGGAGGTCACCCATCCTAGTACTACTCTCACCTAAGCACGCTTAACTTCGGAGCTCTGATGGGATCTGGTGCTTTAGTGCTGGTATGATCGCATCCGACAACTTCTTCACGGCGTGATGCTTTAACCTCTGCCACCCTCCGGATCCTTCTCACGCCTAAGCCTCCGTTCTTTTTGCTCTTTTCTTTTAGTTCCTTTCACGCCCGTCCCGGTTTACAGTCACCACGCCGCGATATTTACTGAAATAGACGTGCATGACTCGCCGCAAATAAAAACATCACGCCATCCGAGCGTTTCACCGGATCGACAAATCCGCACAAATTGACCCCGTCACCGAAAATCGACTGTAATTTCATCATACGACCTCGGATCGAATTTCGGCGAGAACGGAAAAGTTCCGTATCAAAATTTTACCTTGGCTAGCCGACAGCCTTTGGCGGTTAGGCGGTTCTACGGTTTCGTCTAGATCCGTTTGCAAGAGGGACTTTTAGGCGATGCAATAAAAAAATTAAAAAGAGGGATGCAACACGAGGACTTCCCAGGAGGTCACCCATCCTAGTACTACTCTCACCTAAGCACGCTTAACTTCGGAGCTCTGATGGGATCTGGTGCTTTAGTGCTGGTATGATCGCATCCGACAACTTCTTCACGGCGTGATGCTTTAACCTCTGCCACCCTCCGGATCCTTCTCACGCCTAAGCCTCCGTTCTTTTTGCTCTTTTCTTTTAGTTCCTTTCACGCCCGTCCCGGTTTACAGTCACCACGCCGCGATATTTACTGAAATAGACGTGCATGACTCGCCGCAAATAAAAACATCACGCCATCCGAGCGTTTCACCGGATCGACAAATCCGCACAAATTGACCCCGTCACCGAAAATCGACTGTAATTTCATCATACGACCTCGGATCGAATTTCGGCGAGAACGGAAAAGTTCCGTATCGAAATTTTACCTTGGCTAGCCGACAGCCTTTGGCGGTTAGGCGGTTCTACGGTTTCGTCTAGATCCGTTTGCAAGAGGGACTTTTAGGCGATGCAATAAAAAAATTAAAAAGAGGGATGCAACACGAGGACTTCCCAGGAGGTCACCCATCCTAGTACTACTCTCACCTAAGCACGCTTAACTTCGGAGCTCTGATGGGATCTGGTGCTTTAGTGCTGGTATGATCGCATCCGACAACTTCTTCACGGCGTGATGCTTTAACCTCTGCCACCCTCCGGATCCTTCTCACGCCTAAGCCTCCGTTCTTTTTGCTCTTTTCTTTTAGTTCCTTTCACGCCCGTCCCGGTTTACAGTCACCACGCCGCGATATTTACTGAAATAGACGTGCATGACTCGCCGCAAATAAAAACATCACGCCATCCGAGCGTTTCACCGGATCGACAAATCCGCACAAATTGACCCCGTCACCGAAAATCGACTGTAATTTCATCATACGACCTCGGATCGAATTTCGGCGAGAACGGAAAAGTTCCGTATCGAAATTTTACCTTGGCTAGCCGACAGCCTTTGGCGGTTAGGCGGTTCTACGGTTTCGTCTAGATCCGTTTGCAAGAGGGACTTTTAGGCGATGCAATAAAAAAATTAAAAAGAGGGATGCAACACGAGGACTTCCCAGGAGGTCACCCATCCTAGTACTACTCTCACCTAAGCACGCTTAACTTCGGAGCTCTGATGGGATCTGGTGCTTTAGTGCTGGTATGATCGCATCCGACAACTTCTTCACGGCGTGATGCTTTAACCTCTGCCACCCTCCGGATCCTTCTCACGCCTAAGCCTCCGTTCTTTTTGCTCTTTTCTTTTAGTTCCTTTCACGCCCGTCCCGGTTTACAGTCACCACGCCGCGATATTTACTGAAATAGACGTGCATGACTCGCCGCAAATAAAAACATCACGCCATCCGAGCGTTTCACCGGATCGACAAATCTGCACACAAATTGACCGGTCACCGAAAATCGACTGTAATTTCATCATACGACCTCGGATCGAATTTCGGCGAGAACGGAAAAGTTCCGTATCGAAATTTTACCTTGGCTAGCCGACAGCCTTTGGCGGTTAGGCGGTTCTACGGTTTCGTCTAGATCCGTTTGCAAGAGGGACTTTTAGGCGATGCAATAAAAAAATTAAAAAGAGGGATGCAACACGAGGACTTCCCAGGAGGTCACCCATCCTAGTACTACTCTCACCTAAGCACGCTTAACTTCGGAGCTCTGATGGGATCTGGTGCTTTAGTGCTGGTATGATCGCATCCGACAACTTCTTCACGGCGTGATGCTTTAACCTCTGCCACCCTCCGGATCCTTCTCACGCCTAAGCCTCCGTTCTTTTTGCTCTTTTCTTTTAGTTCCTTTCACGCCCGTCCCGGTTTACAGTCACCATGCCGCGATATTTACTGAAATAGACGTGCATGACTCGCCGCAAATAAAAACATCACGCCATCCGAGCGTTTCACCGGATCGACAAATCTGCACAAATTGACCCCGTCACCGAAAATCGACTGTAATTTCATCATCCGACCTCGGATCGAATTTCGGCGAGAACGGAAAAGTTCCGTATCAAAATTTTACCTTGGCTAGCCGACAGCCTTTGGCGGTTAGGCGGTTCTACGGTTTTGTCTAGATCCGTTTGCAAGAGGGACTTTTAGGCGATGCAATAAAAAAATTAAAAAGAGGGATGCAACACGAGGACTTCCCAGGAGGTCACCCATCCTAGTACTACTCTCACCTAAGCACGCTTAACTTCGGAGCTCTGATGGGATCTGGTGCTTTAGTGCTGGTATGATCGCATCCGACAACTTCTTCACGGCGTGATGCTTTAACCTCTGCCACCCTCCGGATCCTTCTCACGCCTAAGCCTCCGTTCTTTTTGCTCTTTTCTTTTAGTTCCTTTCACGCCCGTCCCGGTTTACAGTCACCACGCCGCGATATTTACTGAAATAGACGTGCATGACTCGCCGCAAATAAAAACATCACGCCATCCGAGCGTTTCACCGGATCGACAAATCTGCACAAATTGACCCCGTCACCGAAAATCGACTGTAATTTCATCATACGACCTCAGATCGAATTTTGGCGAGAACGGAAAAGTTCCGTATCAAAATTTTACCTTGGCTAGCCGACAGCCTTTGGCGGTTAGGCGGTTCTACGGTTTTGTCTAGATCCGTTTGCAAGAGGGACTTTTAGGCGATGCAATAAAAAAAATAAAAAGAGGGATGCAACACGAGGACTTCCCAGGAGGTCACCCATCCTAGTACTACTCTCACCTAAGCACGCTTAACTTCGGAGCTCTGATGGGATCTGGTGCTTTAGTGCTGGTATGATCGCATCCGACAACTTCTTCACGGCGTGATGCTTTAACCTCTGCCACCCTCCGGATCCTTCTCACGCCTAAGCCTCCGTTCTTTTTGCTCTTTTCTTTTAGTTCCTTTCACGCCCGTCCCGGTTTACAGTCACCACGCCGCGATATTTACTGAAATAGACGTGCATGACTCGCCGCAAATAAAAACATCACGCCATCCGAGCGTTTCACCGGATCGACAAATCTGCACAAATTGACCCCGTCACCGAAAATCGACTGTAATTTCATCATACGACCTCGGATCGAATTTCGGCGAGAACGGAAAAGTTCCGTATCAAAATTTTACCTTGGCTAGCCGACAGCCTTTGGCGGTTAGGCGGTTCTACGGTTTTGTCTAGATCCGTTTGCAAGAGGGACTTTTAGGCGATGCAATAAAAAAATTAAAAAGAGGGATGCAACACGAGGACTTCCAAGGAGGTCACCCATCCTAGTACTACTCTCGCCTAAGCACGCTTAACTTCGGAGTTCTGATGGGATCTTGTGCTGGTATGATCGCATCCGACAACTTCTTCACGACGTGATGCTTTAACCTCTGCCACCCTCCGGCTCCTTCTCACGCCTAAGCCTCCGTTCTTTTTGCTCTTTTCTTTTAGTTCCTTTCACGCCCGTCCCGGTTTACAGTCACCACGCCGCGATATTTACTGAAAAAGACGTGCATGACTCGCCGCAAATAAAAACATCACGCCATCCGAGCGTTTCACCGGATCGAGAAATCTGCACAAATTGACCCCGTCACCGAAAATCGACTGTAATTTCATCATCCGACCTCGGATCGAATTTCGGCGAGAACGGAAAAGTTCCGTATCAAAATTTTACCTTGGCTAGCCGACAGCCTTTGGCGGTTAGGCGGTTCTACGGTTTTGTCTAGATCCGTTTGCAAGAGGGACTTTTAGGCGATGCAATAAAAAAAATAAAAAGAGGGATGCAACACGAGGACTTCCCAGGAGGTCACCCATCCTAGTACTACTCTCACCTAAGCACGCTTAACTTCGGAGCTCTGATGGGATCTGGTGCTTTAGTGCTGGTATGATCGCATCCGACAACTTCTTCACGGCGTGATGCTTTAACCTCTGCCACCCTCCGGATCCTTCTCACGCCTAAGCCTCCGTTCTTTTTGCTCTTTTCTTTTAGTTCCTTTCACGCCCGTCCCGGTTTACAGTCACCACGCCGCGATATTTACTGAAATAGACGTGCATGACTCGCCGCAAATAAAAACATCACGCCATCCGAGCGTTTCACCGGATCGACAAATCTGCACAAATTGACCCCGTCACCGAAAATCGACTGTAATTTCATCATACGACCTCGGATCGAATTTCGGCGAGAACGGAAAAGTTCCGTATCAAAATTTTACCTTGGCTAGCCGACAGCCTTTGGCGGTTAGGCGGTTCTACGGTTTTGTCTAGATCCGTTTGCAAGAGGGACTTTTAGGCGATGCAATAAAAAAATTAAAAAGAGGGATGCAACACGAGGACTTCCAAGGAGGTCACCCATCCTAGTACTACTCTCGCCTAAGCACGCTTAACTTCGGAGTTCTGATGGGATCTTGTGCTGGTATGATCGCATCCGACAACTTCTTCACGACGTGATGCTTTAACCTCTGCCACCCTCCGGCTCCTTCTCACGCCTAAGCCTCCGTTCTTTTTGCTCTTTTCTTTTAGTTCCTTTCACGCCCGTCCCGGTTTACAGTCACCACGCCGCGATATTTACTGAAATAGACGTGCATGACTCGCCGCAAATAAAAACATCACGCCATCCGAGCGTTTCACCGGATCGACAAATCTGCACAAATTGACCCCGTCACCGAAAATCGACTGTAATTTCATCATACGACCTCAGATCGAATTTTGGCGAGAACGGAAAAGTTCCGTATCAAAATTTTACCTTGGCTAGCCGACAGCCTTTGGCGGTTAGGCGGTTCTACGGTTTTGTCTAGATCCGTTTGCAAGAGGGACTTTTAGGCGATGCAATAAAAAAAATAAAAAGAGGGATGCAACACGAGGACTTCCCAGGAGGTCACCCATCCTAGTACTACTCTCACCTAAGCACGCTTAACTTCGGAGCTCTGATGGGATCTGGTGCTTTAGTGCTGGTATGATCGCATCCGACAACTTCTTCACGGCGTGATGCTTTAACCTCTGCCACCCTCCGGATCCTTCTCACGCCTAAGCCTCCGTTCTTTTTGCTCTTTTCTTTTAGTTCCTTTCACGCCCGTCCCGGTTTACAGTCACCACGCCGCGATATTTACTGAAATAGACGTGCATGACTCGCCGCAAATAAAAACATCACGCCATCCGAGCGTTTCACCGGATCGACAAATCTGCACAAATTGACCCCGTCACCGAAAATCGACTGTAATTTCATCATACGACCTCGGATCGAATTTCGGCGAGAACGGAAAAGTTCCGTATCAAAATTTTACCTTGGCTAGCCGACAGCCTTTGGCGGTTAGGCGGTTCTACGGTTTTGTCTAGATCCGTTTGCAAGAGGGACTTTTAGGCGATGCAATAAAAAAATTAAAAAGAGGGATGCAACACGAGGACTTCCAAGGAGGTCACCCATCCTAGTACTACTCTCGCCTAAGCACGCTTAACTTCGGAGTTCTGATGGGATCTTGTGCTGGTATGATCGCATCCGACAACTTCTTCACGACGTGATGCTTTAACCTCTGCCACCCTCCGGCTCCTTCTCACGCCTAAGCCTCCGTTCTTTTTGCTCTTTTCTTTTAGTTCCTTTCACGCCCGTCCCGGTTTACAGTCACCACGCCGCGATATTTACTGAAAAAGACGTGCATGACTCGCCGCAAATAAAAACATCACGCCATCCGAGCGTTTCACCGGATCGAGAAATCTGCACAAATTGACCCCGTCACCGAAAATCGACTGTAATTTCATCATCCGACCTCGGATCGAATTTCGGCGAGAACGGAAAAGTTCCGTATCAAAATTTTACCTTGGCTAGCCGACAGCCTTTGGCGGTTAGGCGGTTCTACGGTTTTGTCTAGATCCGTTTGCAAGAGGGACTTTTAGGCGATGCAATAAAAAAAATAAAAAGAGGGATGCAACACGAGGACTTCCCAGGAGGTCACCCATCCTAGTACTACTCTCACCTAAGCACGCTTAACTTCGGAGCTCTGATGGGATCTGGTGCTTTAGTGCTGGTATGATCGCATCCGACAACTTCTTCACGGCGTGATGCTTTAACCTCTGCCACCCTCCGGATCCTTCTCACGCCTAAGCCTCCGTTCTTTTTGCTCTTTTCTTTTAGTTCCTTTCACGCCCGTCCCGGTTTACAGTCACCACGCCGCGATATTTACTGAAATAGACGTGCATGACTCGCCGCAAATAAAAACATCACGCCATCCGAGCGTTTCACCGGATCGACAAATCTGCACAAATTGACCCCGTCACCGAAAATCGACTGTAATTTCATCATACGACCTCGGATCGAATTTCGGCGAGAACGGAAAAGTTCCGTATCAAAATTTTACCTTGGCTAGCCGACAGCCTTTGGCGGTTAGGCGGTTCTACGGTTTTGTCTAGATCCGTTTGCAAGAGGGACTTTTAGGCGATGCAATAAAAAAAATAAAAAGAGGGATGCAACACGAGGACTTCCCAGGAGGTCACCCATCCTAGTACTACTCTCACCTAAGCACGCTTAACTTCGGAGCTCTGATGGGATCTGGTGCTTTAGTGCTGGTATGATCGCATCCGACAACTTCTTCACGGCGTGATGCTTTAACCTCTGCCACCCTCCGGATCCTTCTCACGCCTAAGCCTCCGTTCTTTTTGCTCTTTTCTTTTAGTTCCTTTCACGCCCGTCCCGGTTTACAGTCACCACGCCGCGATATTTACTGAAATAGACGTGCATGACTCGCCGCAAATAAAAACATCACGCCATCCGAGCGTTTCACCGGATCGACAAATCTGCACAAATTGACCCCGTCACCGAAAATCGACTGTAATTTCATCATACGACCTCGGATCGAATTTCGGCGAGAACGGAAAAGTTCCGTATCAAAATTTTACCTTGGCTAGCCGACAGCCTTTGGCGGTTAGGCGGTTCTACGGTTTTGTCTAGATCCGTTTGCAAGAGGGACTTTTAGGCGATGCAATAAAAAAAATAAAAAGAGGGATGCAACACGAGGACTTCCCAGGAGGTCACCCATCCTAGTACTACTCTCACCTAAGCACGCTTAACTTCGGAGCTCTGATGGGATCTGGTGCTTTAGTGCTGGTATGATCGCATCCGACAACTTCTTCACGGCGTGATGCTTTAACCTCTGCCACCCTCCGGATCCTTCTCACGCCTAAGCCTCCGTTCTTTTTGCTCTTTTCTTTTAGTTCCTTTCACGCCCGTCCCGGTTTACAGTCACCACGCCGCGATATTTACTGAAATAGACGTGCATGACTCGCCGCAAATAAAAACATCACGCCATCCGAGCGTTTCACCGGATCGACAAATCTGCACAAATTGACCCCGTCACCGAAAATCGACTGTAATTTCATCATACGACCTCGGATCGAATTTCGGCGAGAACGGAAAAGTTCCGTATCAAAATTTTACCTTGGCTAGCCGACAGCCTTTGGCGGTTAGGCGGTTCTACGGTTTTGTCTAGATCCGTTTGCAAGAGGGACTTTTAGGCGATGCAATAAAAAAATTAAAAAGAGGGATGCAACACGAGGACTTCCAAGGAGGTCACCCATCCTAGTACTACTCTCGCCTAAGCACGCTTAACTTCGGAGTTCTGATGGGATCTTGTGCTGGTATGATCGCATCCGACAACTTCTTCACGACGTGATGCTTTAACCTCTGCCACCCTCCGGCTCCTTCTCACGCCTAAGCCTCCGTTCTTTTTGCTCTTTTCTTTTAGTTCCTTTCACGCCCGTCCCGGTTTACAGTCACCACGCCGCGATATTTACTGAAAAAGACGTGCATGACTCGCCGCAAATAAAAACATCACGCCATCCGAGCGTTTCACCGGATCGAGAAATCTGCACAAATTGACCGGTCACCGAAAATCGACTGTAATTTCATCATACGACCTCGGATCGAATTTCGGCGAGAACGGAAAAGTTCCGTATCGAAATTTTACCTTGGCTAGCCGACAGCCTTTGGCGGTTAGGCGGTTCTACGGTTTTGTCTAGATCCGTTTGCAAGAGGGACTTTTAGGTGATGCAATAAAAAAATTAAAAAGAGGGATGCAACACGAGGACTTCCCAGGAGGTCACCCATCCTAGTACTACTCTCACCTAAGCACGCTTAACTTCGGAGCTCTGATGGGATCTGGTGCTTTAGTGCTGGTATGATCGCATCCGACAACTTCTTCACGGCGTGATGCTTTAACCTCTGCCACCCTCCGGATCCTTCTCACGCCTAAGCCTCCGTTCTTTTTGCTCTTTTCTTTTAGTTCCTTTCACGCCCGTCCCGGTTTACAGTCACCACGCCGCGATATTTACTGAAATAGACGTGCATGACTCGCCGCAAATAAAAACATCACGCCATCCGAGCGTTTCACCGGATCGACAAATCTGCACAAATTGACCCCGTCACCGAAAATCGACTGTAATTTCATCATACGACCTCGGATCGAATTTCGGCGAGAACGGAAAAGTTCCGTATCAAAATTTTACCTTGGCTAGCCGACAGCCTTTGGCGGTTAGGCGGTTCTACGGTTTTGTCTAGATCCGTTTGCAAGAGGGACTTTTAGGTGATGCAATAAAAAAATTAAAAAGAGGGATGCAACACGAGGACTTCCCAGGAGGTCACCCATCCTAGTACTACTCTCACCTAAGCACGCTTAACTTCGGAGCTCTGATGGGATCTGGTGCTTTAGTGCTGGTATGATCGCATCCGACAACTTCTTCACGGCGTGATGCTTTAACCTCTGCCACCCTCCGGATCCTTCTCACGCCTAAGCCTCCGTTCTTTTTGCTCTTTTCTTTTAGTTCCTTTCACGCCCGTCCCGGTTTACAGTCACCACGCCGCGATATTTACTGAAATAGACGTGCATGACTCGCCGCAAATAAAAACATCACGCCATCCGAGCGTTTCACCGGATCGAGAAATCTGCACAAATTGACCCCGTCACCGAAAATCGACTGTAATTTCATCATACGACCTCGGATCGAATTTCGGCGAGAACGGAAAAGTTCCGTATCAAAATTTTACCTTGGCTAGCCGACAGCCTTTGGCGGTTAGGCGGTTCTACGGTTTCGTCTAGATCCGTTTGCAAGAGGGACTTTTAGGCGATGCAATAAAAAAATTAAAAAGAGGGATGCAACACGAGGACTTCCAAGGAGGTCACCCATCCTAGTACTACTTTCACCTAAGCACGCTTAACTTCGGAGCTCTGATGGGATCTGGTGCTTTAGTGCTGGTATGATCGCATCCGACAACTTCTTCACGGCGTGATGCTTTAACCTCTGCCACCCTCCGGCTCCTTCTCACGCCTAAGCCTCCGTTCTTTTTGCTTTTTTCTTTTAGTTCCTTTCACGTCCGTCCCGGTTTACAGTCACCACGCCGCGATATTTACTGAAATAGACGTGCATGACTCGCCGCAAATAAAAACATCACGCCATCCGAGCGTTTCACCGGATCGACAAATCTGCACAAATTGACCCCGTCACCGAAAATCGACTGTAATTTCATCATACGACCTCGGATCGAATTTCGGCGAGAACGGAAAATTTCCGTATCAAAATTTTACCTTGGCTAGCCGACAGCCTTTGGCGGTTAGACGGTTCTACGGTTTTGTCTAGATCCGTTTGCAAGAGGGAATTTTAGGCGATGCAATAAAAAAATTAAAAAGAGGGATGCAACACGAGGACTTCCAAGGAGGTCACCCATCCAAGTACTACTCTCGCCTAAGCACGCTTAACTTCGGAGTTCTGATGGGATCTTGTGCTTTAGTGCTGGTATGATCGCATCCGACAACTTCTTCACGACGTGATGCTTTAACCTCTGACACCCTCCGGCTCGTTCTCACGCCTAAGCCTTCGTTCTTTTTGCTCTTTTCTTTTAGTTCCTTTCACGCCCGTCCCGGTTTACAGTCACCACGCCGCGATATTTACTGAAAAAGACGTGCATGACTCGCCGCAAATAAAAACATCACGCCATCCGAGCGTTTCACCGGATCGAGAAATCTGCACAAATTGACCGGTCACCGAAAATCGACTGTAATTTCATCATACGACCTCGGATCGAATTTCGGCGAGAACGGAAAAGTTCAGTATCGAAATTTTACCTTGGCTAGCCGACATCCTTTGGCGGTTAGGCGGTTCTACGGTTTCGTGTAGATCCGTTTGCAAGAGGGACTTTTAGGCGATGCAATAAAAAAATTAAAAAGAGGGATGCAACACGAGGACTTCCCAGGAGGTCACCCATCCTAGTACTACTCTAACCTAAGCACGCTTAACTTCGGAGCTCTGATGGGATCTGGTGCTTTAGTGCTGGTATGATCGCATCCGACAACTTCTTCACGGCGTGATGCTTTAACCTCTGCCACCCTCCGGATCCTTCTCACGCCTAAGCCTCCGTTCTTTTTGCTCTTTTCTTTTAGTTCCTTTCACGCCCGTCCCGGTTTACAGTCACCACGCCGCGATATTTACTGAAATAGACGTGCATGACTCGCCGCAAATAAAAACATCACGCCATCCGAGCGTTTCACCGGATCGACAAATCTGCACAAATTGACCCCGTCACCGAAAATCGACTGTAATTTCATCATACGACCTCGGATCGAATTTCGGCGAGAACGGAAAAGTTCCGTATCAAAATTATACCTTGGCTAGCCGACAGCCTTTGGCGGTTAGGCGGTTCTACGGTTTTGTCTAGATCCGTTTGCAAGAGGGACTTTTAGGCGATGCAATAAAAAAATTAAAAAGAGGGATGCAACACGAGGACTTCCAAGGAGGTCACCCATCCTAGTACTACTCTCACCTAAGCACGCTTAACTTCGGAGCTCTGATGGGATCTGGTGCTTTAGTGCTGGTATGATCGCATCCGACAACTTCTTCACGGCGTGATGCTTTAACCTCTGCCACCCTCCGGCTCCTTCTCACGCCTAAGCCTCCGTTCTTTTTGCTTTTTTCTTTTAGTTCCTTTCACGTCCGTCCCGGTTTACAGTCACCACGCCGCGATATTTACTGAAATAGACGTGCATGACTCGCCGCAAATAAAAACATCACGCCATCCGAGCGTTTCACCGGATCGACAAATCTGCACAAATTGACCCCGTCACCGAAAATCGACTGTAATTTCATCATACGACCTCGGATCGAATTTCGGCGAGAACGGAAAATTTCCGTATCAAAATTTTACCTTGGCTAGCCGACAGCCTTTGGCGGTTAGACGGTTCTACGGTTTTGTCTAGATCCGTTTGCAAGAGGGAATTTTAGGCGATGCAATAAAAAAATTAAAAAGAGGGATGCAACACGAGGACTTCCAAGGAGGTCACCCATCCTAGTACTACTCTCGCCTAAGCACGCTTAACTTCGGAGTTCTGATGGGATCTTGTGCTTTAGTGCTGGTATGATCGCATCCGACAACTTCTTCACGACGTGATGCTTTAACCTCTGACACCCTCCGGCTCCTTCTCACGCCTAAGCCTTCGTTCTTTTTGCTCTTTTCTTTTAGTTCCTTTCACGCCCGTCCCGGTTTACAGTCACCACGCCGCGATATTTACTGAAAAAGACGTGCATGACTCGCCGCAAATAAAAACATCACGCCATCCGAGCGTTTCACCGGATCGAGAAATCTGAACAAATTGACCGGTCACCGAAAATCGACTGTAATTTCATCATACGACCTCGGATCGAATTTCGGCGAGAACGGAAAAGTTCAGTATCGAAATTTTACCTTGGCTAGCCGACAGCCTTTGGCGGTTAGGCGGTTCTACGGTTTCGTCTAGATCCGTTTGCAAGAGGGACTTTTAGGCGATGCAATAAAAAAATTAAAAAGAGGGATGCAACACGAGGACTTCCCAGGAGGTCACCCATCCTAGTACTACTCTAACCTAAGCACGCTTAACTTCGGAGCTCTGATGGGATCTGGTGCTTTAGTGCTGGTATGATCGCATCCGACAACTTCTTCACGGCGTGATGCTTTAACCTCTGCCACCCTCCGGATCCTTCTCACGCCTAAGCCTCCGTTCTTTTTGCTCTTTTCTTTTAGTTCCTTTCACGCCCGTCCCGGTTTACAGTCACCACGCCGCGATATTTACTGAAATAGACGTGCATGACTCGCCGCAAATAAAAACATCACGCCATCCGAGCGTTTCACCGGATCGACAAATCTGCACAAATTGACCCCGTCACCGAAAATCGACTGTAATTTCATCATACGACCTCGGATCGAATTTCGGCGAGAACGGAAAAGTTCCGTATCAAAATTATACCTTGGCTAGCCGACAGCCTTTGGCGGTTAGGCGGTTCTACGGTTTTGTCTAGATCCGTTTGCAAGAGGGACTTTTAGGCGATGCAATAAAAAAATTAAAAAGAGGGATGCAACACGAGGACTTCCAAGGAGGTCACCCATCCTAGTACTACTCTCGCCTAAGCACGCTTAACTTCGGAGTTCTGATGGGATCTTGTGCTGGTATGATCGCATCCGACAACTTCTTCACGACGTGATGCTTTAACCTCTGCCACCCTCCGGCTCCTTCTCACGCCTAAGCCTCCGTTCTTTTTGCTCTTTTCTTTTAGTTCCTTTCACGCCCGTCCCGGTTTACAGTCACCACGCCGCGATATTTACTGAAAAAGACGTGCATGACTCGCCGCAAATAAAAACATCACGCCATCCGAGCGTTTCACCGGATCGACAAATCTGCACAAATTGACCCCGTCACCGAAAATCGACTGTAATTTCATCATACGACCTCGGATCGAATTTCGGCGAGAACGGAAAAGTTCCGTATCAAAATTTTACCTTGGCTAGCCGACAGCCTTTGGCGGTTAGGCGGTTCTACGGTTTTGTCTAGATCCGTTTGCAAGAGGGACTTTTAGGCGATGCAATAAAAAAATTAAAAAGAGGGATGCAACACGAGGACTTCCAAGGAGGTCACCCATCCTAGTACTACTCTCGCCTAAGCACGCTTAACTTCGGAGTTCTGATGGGATCTTGTGCTTTAGTGCTGGTATGATCGCATCCGACAACTTCTTCACGACGTGATGCTTTAACCTCTGCCACCCTCCGGCTCCTTCTCACGCCTAAGCCTCCGTTCTTTTTGCTCTTTTCTTTTAGTTCCTTTCACGCCCGTCCCGGTTTACAGTCACCACGCCGCGATATTTACTGAAAAAGACGTGCATGACTCGCCGCAAATAAAAACATCACGCCATCCGAGCGTTTCACCGGATCGAGAAATCTGAACAAATTGACCGGTCACCGAAAATCGACTGTAATTTCATCATACGACCTCGGATCGAATTTCGGCGAGAACGGAAAAGTTCAGTATCGAAATTTTACCTTGGCTAGCCGACAGCCTTTGGCGGTTAGGCGGTTCTACGGTTTCGTCTAGATCCGTTTGCAAGAGGGACTTTTAGGCGATGCAATAAAAAAATTAAAAAGAGGGATGCAACACGAGGACTTCCCAGGAGGTCACCCATCCTAGTACTACTCTAACCTAAGCACGCTTAACTTCGGAGCTCTGATGGGATCTGGTGCTTTAGTGCTGGTATGATCGCATCCGACAACTTCTTCACGGCGTGATGCTTTAACCTCTGCCACCCTCCGGATCCTTCTCACGCCTAAGCCTCCGTTCTTTTTGCTCTTTTCTTTTAGTTCCTTTCACGCCCGTCCCGGTTTACAGTCACCACGCCGCGATATTTACTGAAATAGACGTGCATGACTCGCCGCAAATAAAAACATCACGCCATCCGAGCGTTTCACCGGATCGACAAATCTGCACAAATTGACCCCGTCACCGAAAATCGACTGTAATTTCATCATACGACCTCGGATCGAATTTCGGCGAGAACGGAAAAGTTCCGTATCAAAATTATACCTTGGCTAGCCGACAGCCTTTGGCGGTTAGGCGGTTCTACGGTTTTGTCTAGATCCGTTTGCAAGAGGGACTTTTAGGCGATGCAATAAAAAAATTAAAAAGAGGGATGCAACACGAGGACTTCCAAGGAGGTCACCCATCCTAGTACTACTCTCGCCTAAGCACGCTTAACTTCGGAGTTCTGATGGGATCTTGTGCTGGTATGATCGCATCCGACAACTTCTTCACGACGTGATGCTTTAACCTCTGCCACCCTCCGGCTCCTTCTCACGCCTAAGCCTCCGTTCTTTTTGCTCTTTTCTTTTAGTTCCTTTCACGCCCGTCCCGGTTTACAGTCACCACGCCGCGATATTTACTGAAAAAGACGTGCATGACTCGCCGCAAATAAAAACATCACGCCATCCGAGCGTTTCACCGGATCGACAAATCTGCACAAATTGACCCCGTCACCGAAAATCGACTGTAATTTCATCATACGACCTCGGATCGAATTTCGGCGAGAACGGAAAAGTTCCGTATCAAAATTTTACCTTGGCTAGCCGACAGCCTTTGGCGGTTAGGCGGTTCTACGGTTTTGTCTAGATCCGTTTGCAAGAGGGACTTTTAGGCGATGCAATAAAAAAATTAAAAAGAGGGATGCAACACGAGGACTTCCAAGGAGGTCACCCATCCTAGTACTACTCTCGCCTAAGCACGCTTAACTTCGGAGTTCTGATGGGATCTTGTGCTTTAGTGCTGGTATGATCGCATCCGACAACTTCTTCACGACGTGATGCTTTAACCTCTGCCACCCTCCGGCTCCTTCTCACGCCTAAGCCTCCGTTCTTTTTGCTCTTTTCTTTTAGTTCCTTTCACGCCCGTCCCGGTTTACAGTCACCACGCCGCGATATTTACTGAAAAAGACGTGCATGACTCGCCGCAAATAAAAACATCACGCCATCCGAGCGTTTCACCGGATCGAGAAATCTGCACAAATTGACCGGTCACCGAAAATCGACTGTAATTTCATCATACGACCTCGGATCGAATTTCGGCGAGAACGGAAAAGTTCCGTATCGAAATTTTACCTTGGCTAGCCGACAGCCTTTGGCGGTTAGGCGGTTCTACGGTTTCGTCTAGATCCGTTTGCAAGAGGGACTTTTAGGCGATGCAATAAAAAAATTAAAAAGAGGGATGCAACACGAGGACTTCCCAGGAGGTCACCCATCCTAGTACTACTCTCGCCTAAGCACGCTTAACTTCGGAGCTCTGATGGGATCTGGTGCTTTACTGCTGGTATGATCGCATCCGACAACTTCTTCACGGCGTGATGCTTTAACCTCTGCCACCCTCCGGATCCTTCTCACGCCTAAGCCTCCGTTCTTTTTGCTCTTTTCTTTTAGTTCCTTTCACGCCCGTCCCGGTTTACAGTCACCACGCCGCGATATTTACTGAAATAGACGTGCATGACTCGCCGCAAATAAAAACATCACGCCATCCGAGCGTTTCACCGGATCGACAAATCTGCACAAATTGACCCCGTCACCGAAAATCGACTGTAATTTCATCATACGACCTCGGATCGAATTTCGGCGAGAACGGAAAAGTTCCGTATCAAAATTTTACCTTGGCTAGCCGACAGCCTTTGGCGGTTAGGCGGTTCTACGGTTTTGTCTAGATCCGTTTGCAAGAGGGACTTTTAGGCGATGCAATAAAAAAATTAAAAAGAGGGATGCAACACGAGGACTTCCAAGGAGGTCACCCATCCTAGTACTACTCTCGCCTAAGCACGCTTAACTTCGGAGTTCTGATGGGATCTTGTGCTGGTATGATCGCATCCGACAACTTCTTCACGACGTGATGCTTTAACCTCTGCCACCCTCCGGCTCCTTCTCACGCCTAAGCCTCCGTTCTTTTTGCTCTTTTCTTTTAGTTCCTTTCACGCCCGTCCCGGTTTACAGTCACCACGCCGCGATATTTACTGAAAAAGACGTGCATGACTCGCCGCAAATAAAAACATCACGCCATCCGAGCGTTTCACCGGATCGAGAAATCTGCACAAATTGACCGGTCACCGAAAATCGACTGTAATTTCATCATACGACCTCGGATCGAATTTCGGCGAGAACGGAAAAGTTCCGTATCGAAATTTTACCTTGGCTAGCCGACAGCCTTTGGCGGTTAGGCGGTTCTACGGTTTCGTCTAGATCCGTTTGCAAGAGGGACTTTTAGGCGATGCAATAAAAAAATTAAAAAGAGGGATGCAACACGAGGACTTCCCAGGAGGTCACCCATCCTAGTACTACTCTCGCCTAAGCACGCTTAACTTCGGAGCTCTGATGGGATCTGGTGCTTTACTGCTGGTATGATCGCATCCGACAACTTCTTCACGGCGTGATGCTTTAACCTCTGCCACCCTCCGGATCCTTCTCACGCCTAAGCCTCCGTTCTTTTTGCTCTTTTCTTTTAGTTCCTTTCACGCCCGTCCCGGTTTACAGTCACCACGCCGCGATATTTACTGAAATAGACGTGCATGACTCGCCGCAAATAAAAACATCACGCCATCCGAGCGTTTCACCGGATCGACAAATCTGCACAAATTGACCCCGTCACCGAAAATCGACTGTAATTTCATCATACGACCTCGGATCGAATTTCGGCGAGAACGGAAAAGTTCCGTATCAAAATTTTACCTTGGCTAGCCGACAGCCTTTGGCGGTTAGGCGGTTCTACGGTTTTGTCTAGATCCGTTTGCAAGAGGGACTTTTAGGCGATGCAATAAAAAAATTAAAAAGAGGGATGCAACACGAGGACTTCCAAGGAGGTCACCCATCCTAGTACTACTCTCGCCTAAGCACGCTTAACTTCGGAGTTCTGATGGGATCTTGTGCTGGTATGATCGCATCCGACAACTTCTTCACGACGTGATGCTTTAACCTCTGCCACCCTCCGGCTCCTTCTCACGCCTAAGCCTCCGTTCTTTTTGCTCTTTTCTTTTAGTTCCTTTCACGCCCGTCCCGGTTTACAGTCACCACGCCGCGATATTTACTGAAAAAGACGTGCATGACTCGCCGCAAATAAAAACATCACGCCATCCGAGCGTTTCACCGGATCGACAAATCTGCACAAATTGACCCCGTCACCGAAAATCGACTGTAATTTCATCATACGACCTCGGATCGAATTTCGGCGAGAACGGAAAAGTTCCGTATCAAAATTTTACCTTGGCTAGCCGACAGCCTTTGGCGGTTAGGCGGTTCTACGGTTTTGTCTAGATCCGTTTGCAAGAGGGACTTTTAGGCGATGCAATAAAAAAATTAAAAAGAGGGATGCAACACGAGGACTTCCAAGGAGGTCACCCATCCTAGTACTACTCTCGCCTAAGCACGCTTAACTTCGGAGTTCTGATGGGATCTTGTGCTTTAGTGCTCGCATCCGACAACTTCTTCACGACGTGATGCTTTAACCTCTGCCACCCTCCGGCTCCTTCTCACGCCTAAGCCTCCGTTCTTTTTGCTCTTTTCTTTTAGTTCCTTTCACGCCCGTCCCGGTTTACAGTCACCACGCCGCGATATTTACTGAAAAAGACGTGCATGAATCGTCGCAAATAAAAACATCACGCCATCCGAGCGTTTCACCGGATCGAGAAATCTGCACAAATTGACCGGTCACCGAAAATCGACTGTAATTTCATCATACGACCTCGGATCGAATTTCGGCGAGAACGGAAAAGTTCCGTATCGAAATTTTACCTTGGCTAGCCGACAGCCTTTGGCGGTTAGGCGGTTCTACGGTTTCGTCTAGATCCGTTTGCAAGAGGGACTTTTAGGCGATGCAATAAAAAAATTAAAAAGAGGGATGCAACACGAGGACTTCCCAGGAGGTCACCCATCCTAGTACTACTCTCGCCTAAGCACGCTTAACTTCGGAGCTCTGATGGGATCTGGTGCTTTACTGCTGGTATGATCGCATCCGACAACTTCTTCACGGCGTGATGCTTTAACCTCTGCCACCCTCCGGATCCTTCTCACGCCTAAGCCTCCGTTCTTTTTGCTCTTTTCTTTTAGTTCCTTTCACGCCCGTCCCGGTTTACAGTCACCACGCCGCGATATTTACTGAAATAGACGTGCATGACTCGCCGCAAATAAAAACATCACGCCATCCGAGCGTTTCACCGGATCGACAAATCTGCACAAATTGACCCCGTCACCGAAAATCGACTGTAATTTCATCATACGACCTCGGATCGAATTTCGGCGAGAACGGAAAAGTTCCGTATCAAAATTTTACCTTGGCTAGCCGACAGCCTTTGGCGGTTAGGCGGTTCTACGGTTTTGTCTAGATCCGTTTGCAAGAGGGACTTTTAGGCGATGCAATAAAAAAATTAAAAAGAGGGATGCAACACGAGGACTTCCAAGGAGGTCACCCATCCTAGTACTACTCTCGCCTAAGCACGCTTAACTTCGGAGTTCTGATGGGATCTTGTGCTGGTATGATCGCATCCGACAACTTCTTCACGACGTGATGCTTTAACCTCTGCCACCCTCCGGCTCCTTCTCACGCCTAAGCCTCCGTTCTTTTTGCTCTTTTCTTTTAGTTCCTTTCACGCCCGTCCCGGTTTACAGTCACCACGCCGCGATATTTACTGAAAAAGACGTGCATGACTCGCCGCAAATAAAAACATCACGCCATCCGAGCGTTTCACCGGATCGAGAAATCTGCACAAATTGACCGG
Source organism: Poa annua (assembly GCA_026929855.1). Lineage (NCBI taxonomy): Eukaryota > Viridiplantae > Streptophyta > Magnoliopsida > Poales > Poaceae > Poa > Poa annua. The sequence continues at coordinate 24,085,257 of CM049428.1, read as the reverse complement.
TCACCGAAAATCGACTGTAATTTCATCATACGACCTCGGATCGAATTTCGGCGAGAACGGAAAAGTTCCGTATCGAAATTTTACCTTGGCTAGCCGACAGCCTTTGGCGGTTAGGCGGTTCTACGGTTTCGTCTAGATCCGTTTGCAAGAGGGACTTTTAGGCGATGCAATAAAAAAATTAAAAAGAGGGATGCAACACGAGGACTTCCCAGGAGGTCACCCATCCTAGTACTACTCTCGCCTAAGCACGCTTAACTTCGGAGCTCTGATGGGATCTGGTGCTTTACTGCTGGTATGATCGCATCCGACAACTTCTTCACGGCGTGATGCTTTAACCTCTGCCACCCTCCGGATCCTTCTCACGCCTAAGCCTCCGTTCTTTTTGCTCTTTTCTTTTAGTTCCTTTCACGCCCGTCCCGGTTTACAGTCACCACGCCGCGATATTTACTGAAATAGACGTGCATGACTCGCCGCAAATAAAAACATCACGCCATCCGAGCGTTTCACCGGATCGACAAATCTGCACAAATTGACCCCGTCACCGAAAATCGACTGTAATTTCATCATACGACCTCGGATCGAATTTCGGCGAGAACGGAAAAGTTCCGTATCAAAATTTTACCTTGGCTAGCCGACAGCCTTTGGCGGTTAGGCGGTTCTACGGTTTTGTCTAGATCCGTTTGCAAGAGGGACTTTTAGGCGATGCAATAAAAAAATTAAAAAGAGGGATGCAACACGAGGACTTCCAAGGAGGTCACCCATCCTAGTACTACTCTCGCCTAAGCACGCTTAACTTCGGAGTTCTGATGGGATCTTGTGCTGGTATGATCGCATCCGACAACTTCTTCACGACGTGATGCTTTAACCTCTGCCACCCTCCGGCTCCTTCTCACGCCTAAGCCTCCGTTCTTTTTGCTCTTTTCTTTTAGTTCCTTTCACGCCCGTCCCGGTTTACAGTCACCACGCCGCGATATTTACTGAAAAAGACGTGCATGACTCGCCGCAAATAAAAACATCATGCCATCCGAGCGTTTCACCGGATCGACAAATCTGCACAAATTGACCCCGTCACCGAAAATCGACTGTAATTTCATCATACGACCTCGGATCGAATTTCGGCGAGAACGGAAAAGTTCCGTATCAAAATTTTACCTTGGCTAGCCGACAGCCTTTGGCGGTTAGGCGGTTCTACGGTTTTGTCTAGATCCGTTTGCAAGAGGGACTTTTAGGCGATGCAATAAAAAAATTAAAAAGAGGGATGCAACACGAGGACTTCCAAGGAGGTCACCCATCCTAGTACTACTCTCGCCTAAGCACGCTTAACTTCGGAGTTCTGATGGGATCTTGTGCTTTAGTGCTCGCATCCGACAACTTCTTCACGACGTGATGCTTTAACCTCTGCCACCCTCCGGCTCCTTCTCACGCCTAAGCCTCCGTTCTTTTTGCTCTTTTCTTTTAGTTCCTTTCACGCCCGTCCCGGTTTACAGTCACCACGCCGCGATATTTACTGAAAAAGACGTGCATGAATCGTCGCAAATAAAAACATCACGCCATGCGAGCGTTTCACCGGATCGAGAAATCTGCACAAATTGACCGGTCACCGAAAATCGACTGTAATTTCATCATACGACCTCGGATCGAATTTCGGCGAGAACGGAAAAGTTCCGTATCGAAATTTTACCTTGGCTAGCCGACAGGCTTTGGCGGTTAGGCGGTTCTACGGTTTCGTCTAGATCCGTTTGCAAGAGGGACTTTTAGGCGATGCAATAAAAAAATTAAAAAGAGGGATGCAACACGAGGACTTCCCAGGAGGTCACCCATCCTAGTACTACTCTCACCTAAGCACGCTTAACTTCGGAGCTCTGATGGGATCTGGTGCTTTAGTGCTGGTATGATCGCATCCGACAACTTCTTCACGGCGTGATGCTTTAACCTCTGCCACCCTCCGGATCCTTCTCACGCCTAAGCCTCCGTTCTTTTTGCTCTTTTCTTTTAGTTCCTTTCACGCCCGTCCCGGTTTACAGTCACCACGCCGCGATATTTACTGAAATAGACGTGCATGACTCGCCGCAAATAAAAACATCACGCCATCCGAGCGTTTCACCGGATCGACAAATCTGCACAAATTGACCCCGTCACCGAAAATCGACTGTAATTTCATCATACGACCTCGGATCGAATTTCGGCGAGAACGGAAAAGTTCCGTATCAAAATTTTACCTTGGCTAGCCGACAGCCTTTGGCGGTTAGGCGGTTCTACGGTTTTGTCTAGATCCGTTTGCAAGAGGGACTTTTAGGCGATGCAATAAAAAAATTAAAAAGAGGGATGCAACACGAGGACTTCCAAGGAGGTCACCCATCCTAGTACTACTCTCGCCTAAGCACGCTTAACTTCGGAGTTCTGATGGGATCTTGTGCTGGTATGATCGCATCCGACAACTTCTTCACGACGTGATGCTTTAACCTCTGCCACCCTCCGGCTCCTTCTCACGCCTAAGCCTCCGTTCTTTTTGCTCTTTTCTTTTAGTTCCTTTCACGCCCGTCCCGGTTTACAGTCACCACGCCGCGATATTTACTGAAAAAGACGTGCATGACTCGCCGCAAATAAAAACATCACGCCATCCGAGCGTTTCACCGGATCGACAAATCTGCACAAATTGACCCCGTCACCGAAAATCGACTGTAATTTCATCATACGACCTCGGATCGAATTTCGGCGAGAACGGAAAAGTTCCGTATCAAAATTTTACCTTGGCTAGCCGACAGCCTTTGGCGGTTAGGCGGTTCTACGGTTTTGTCTAGATCCGTTTGCAAGAGGGACTTTTAGGCGATGCAATAAAAAAATTAAAAAGAGGGATGCAACACGAGGACTTCCAAGGAGGTCACCCATCCTAGTACTACTCTCGCCTAAGCACGCTTAACTTCGGAGTTCTGATGGGATCTTGTGCTGGTATGATCGCATCCGACAACTTCTTCACGACGTGATGCTTTAACCTCTGCCACCCTCCGGCTCCTTCTCACGCCTAAGCCTCCGTTCTTTTTGCTCTTTTCTTTTAGTTCCTTTCACGCCCGTCCCGGTTTACAGTCACCACGCCGCGATATTTACTGAAAAAGACGTGCATGACTCGCCGCAAATAAAAACATCACGCCATCCGAGCGTTTCACCGGATCGACAAATCTGCACAAATTGACCCCGTCACCGAAAATCGACTGTAATTTCATCATACGACCTCGGATCGAATTTCGGCGAGAACGGAAAAGTTCCGTATCAAAATTTTACCTTGGCTAGCCGACAGCCTTTGGCGGTTAGGCGGTTCTACGGTTTTGTCTAGATCCGTTTGCAAGAGGGACTTTTAGGCGATGCAATAAAAAAATTAAAAAGAGGGATGCAACACGAGGACTTCCAAGGAGGTCACCCATCCTAGTACTACTCTCGCCTAAGCACGCTTAACTTCGGAGTTCTGATGGGATCTTGTGCTGGTATGATCGCATCCGACAACTTCTTCACGACGTGATGCTTTAACCTCTGCCACCCTCCGGCTCCTTCTCACGCCTAAGCCTCCGTTCTTTTTGCTCTTTTCTTTTAGTTCCTTTCACGCCCGTCCCAGTTTACAGTCACCACGCCGCGATATTTACTGAAAAAGACGTGCATGACTCGCCGCAAATAAAAACATCACGCCATCCGAGCGTTTCACCGGATCGACAAATCTGCACAAATTGACCCCGTCACCGAAAATCGACTGTAATTTCATCATACGACCTCGGATCGAATTTCGGCGAGAACGGAAAAGTTCCGTATCAAAATTTTACCTTGGCTAGCCGATAGCCTTTGGCGGTTAGGCGGTTCTACGGTTTTGTCTAGATCCGTTTGCAAGAGGGACTTTTAGGCGATGCAATAAAAAAATTAAAAAGAGGGATGCAACACGAGGACTTCCAAGGAGGTCACCCATCCTAGTACTACTCTCGCCTAAGCACGCTTAACTTCGGAGTTCTGATGGGATCTTGTGCTTTAGTGCTGGTATGATCGCATCCGACAACTTCTTCACGACGTGATGCTTTAACCTCTGCCACCCTCCGGCTCCTTCTCACGCCTAAGCCTCCGTTCTTTTTGCTCTTTTCTTTTAGTTCCTTTCACGCCCGTCCCGGTTTACAGTCACCACGCCGCGATATTTACTGAAAAAGACGTGCATGACTCGCCGCAAATAAAAACATCACGCCATCCGAGCGTTTCACCGGATCGAGAAATCTGCACAAATTGACCCTGTCACCGAAAATCGACTGTAATTTCATCATACGACCTCGGATCGAATTTCGGCGAGAACGGAAAAGTTCCGTATCGAAATTTTACCTTGGCTAGCCGACAGCCTTTGGCGGTTAGGCGGTTCTACGGTTTTGTCTAGATCCGTTTGCAAGAGGGACTTTTAGGCGATGCAATAAAAAAATTAAAAAGAGGGATGCAACACGAGGACTTCCCAGGAGGTCACCCATCCTAGTACTACTCTCGCCTAAGCACGCTTAACTTCGGAGCTCTGATGGGATCTTGTGCTTTAGTGCTGGTATGATCGCATCCGACAACTTCTTCACGGCGTGATGCTTTAACCTCTGCCACCCTCCGGCTCCTTCTCACGCCTAAGCCTCCGTTCTTTTTGCTCTTTTCTTTTAGTTCCTTTCACGTCCGTCCCGGTTTACAGTCACCACGCCGCGATATTTACTGAAATAGACGTGCATGACTCGCCGCAAATAAAAACATCACGCCATCCGAGCGTTTCACCGGATCGACAAATCTGCACAAATTGACCCCGTCACCGAAAATCGACTGTAATTTCATCATACGACCTCGGATCGAATTTCGGCGAGAACGGAAAAGTTCCGTATCAAAATTTTACCTTGGCTAGCCGACAGGCTTTGGCGGTTAGGCGGTTCTACGGTTTTGTCTAGATCCGTTTGCAAGAGGGACTTTTAGGCGATGCAATAAAAAAATTAAAAAGAGGGATGCAACACGAGGACTTCCCAGGAGGTCACCCATCCTAGTACTACTCTCGCCTAAGCACGCTTAACTTCGGAGCTCTGATGGGATCTGGTGCTTTAGTGCTGGTATGATCGCATCCGACAACTTCTTCACGGCGTGATGCTTTAACCTCTGCCACCCTCCGGATCCTTCTCACGCCTAAGCCTCCGTTCTTTTTGCTCTTTTCTTTTAGTTCCTTTCACGCCCGTCCCGGTTTACAGTCACCACGCCGCGATATTTACTGAAATAGACGTGCATGACTCGCCGCAAATAAAAACATCACGCCATCCGAGCGTTTCACCGGATCGACAAATCTGCACAAATTGACCCCGTCACCGAAAATCGACTGTAATTTCATCATACGACCTCGGATCGAATTTCGGCGAGAACGGAAAAGTTCCGTATCAAAATTTTACCTTGGCTAGCCGACAGCCTTTGGCGGTTAGGCGGTTCTACGGTTTTGTCTAGATCCGTTTGCAAGAGGGACTTTTAGGCGATGCAATAAAAAAATTAAAAAGAGGGATGCAACACGAGGACTTCCCAGGAGGTCACCCATCCTAGTACTACTCTCGCCTAAGCACGCTTAACTTCGGAGCTCTGATGGGATCTGGTGCTTTAGTGCTGGTATGATCGCATCCGACAACTTCTTCACGGCGTGATGCTTTAACCTCTGCCACCCTCCGGATCCTTCTCACGCCTAAGCCTCCGTTCTTTTTGCTCTTTTCTTTTAGTTCCTTTCACGCCCGTCCCGGTTTACAGTCACCACGCCGCGATATTTACTGAAATAGACGTGCATGACTCGCCGCAAATAAAAACATCACGCCATCCGAGCGTTTCACCGGATCGACAAATCTGCACAAATTGACCCCGTCACCGAAAATCGACTGTAATTTCATCATACGACCTCGGATCGAATTTCGGCGAGAACGGAAAAGTTCCGTATCAAAATTTTACCTTGGATAGCCGACAGCCTTTGGCGGTTAGGCGGTTCTACGGTTTTGTCTAGATCCGTTTGCAAGAGGGACTTTTAGGCGATGCAATAAAAAAATTAAAAAGAGGGATGCAACACGAGGACTTCCAAGGAGGTCACCCATCCTAGTACTACTCTCGCCTAAGCACGCTTAACTTCGGAGTTCTGATGGGATCTTGTGCTGGTATGATCGCATCCGACAACTTCTTCACGACGTGATGCTTTAACCTCTGCCACCCTCCGGCTCCTTCTCACGCCTAAGCCTCCGTTCTTTTTGCTCTTTTCTTTTAGTTCCTTTCACGCCCGTCCCGGTTTACAGTCACCACGCCGCGATATTTACTGAAAAAGACGTGCATGACTCGCCGCAAATAAAAACATCACGCCATCCGAGCGTTTCACCGGATCGACAAATCTGCACAAATTGACCCCGTCACCGAAAATCGACTGTAATTTCATCATACGACCTCGGATCGAATTTCGGCGAGACTGGAAAAGTTCCGTATCAAAATTTTACCTTGGCTAGCCGACAGCCTTTGGCGGTTAGGCGGTTCTACGGTTTTGTCTAGATCCGTTTGCAAGAGGGACTTTTAGGCGATGCAATAAAAAAATTAAAAAGAGGGATGCAACACGAGGACTTCCAAGGAGGTCACCCATCCTAGTACTACTCTCGCCTAAGCACGCTTAACTTCGGAGTTCTGATGGGATCTTGTGCTTTAGTGCTGGTATGATCGCATCCGACAACTTCTTCACGGCGTGATGCTTTAACCTCTGCCACCCTCCGGCTCCTTCTCACGCCTAAGCCTCCGTTCTTTTTGCTCTTTTCTTTTAGTTCCTTTCACGTCCGTCCCGGTTTACAGTCACCACGCCGTGATATTTACTGAAATAGACGTGCATGACTCGCCGCAAATAAAAACATCACGCCATCCGAGCGTTTCACCGGATCGACAAATCTGCACAAATTGACCCCGTCACCGAAAATCGACTGTAATTTCATCATACGACCTCGGATCGAATTTCGGCGAGAACGGAAAAGTTCCGTATCAAAATTTTACCTTGGCTAGCCGACAGCCTTTGGCGGTTAGGCGGTTCTACGGTTTTGTCTAGATCCGTTTGCAAGAGGGACTTTTAGGCGATGCAATAAAAAAATTAAAAAGAGGGATGCAACACGAGGACTTCCCAGGAGGTCACCCATCCTAGTACTACTCTCGCCTAAGCACGCTTAACTTCGGAGCTCTGATGGGATCTGGTGCTTTAGTGCTGGTATGATCGCATCCGACAACTTCTTCACGGCGTGATGCTTTAACCTCTGCCACCCTCCGGATCCTTCTCACGCCTAAGCCTCCGTTCTTTTTGCTCTTTTCTTTTAGTTCCTTTCACGCCCGTCCCGGTTTACAGTCACCACGCCGCGATATTTACTGAAATAGACGTGCATGACTCGCCGCAAATAAAAACATCACGCCATCCGAGCGTTTCACCGGATCGACAAATCTGCACAAATTGACCCCGTCACCGAAAATCGACTGTAATTTCATCATACGACCTCGGATCGAATTTCGGCGAGAACGGAAAAGTTCCGTATCAAAATTTTACCTTGGCTAGCCGACAGCCTTTGGCGGTTAGGCGGTTCTACGGTTTTGTCTAGATCCGTTTGCAAGAGGGACTTTTAGGCGATGCAATAAAAAAATTAAAAAGAGGGATGCAACACGAGGACTTCCAAGGAGGTCACCCATCCTAGTACTACTCTCGCCTAAGCACGCTTAACTTCGGAGTTCTGATGGGATCTTGTGCTTTAGTGCTGGTATGATCGCATCCGACAACTTCTTCACGGCGTGATGCTTTAACCTCTGCCACCCTCCGGCTCCTTCTCACGCCTAAGCCTCCGTTCTTTTTGCTCTTTTCTTTTAGTTCCTTTCACGTCCGTCCCGGTTTACAGTCACCACGCCGCGATATTTACTGAAATAGACGTGCATGACTCGCCGCAAATAAAAACATCACGCCATCCGAGCGTTTCACCGGATCGACAAATCTGCACAAATTGACCCCGTCACCGAAAATCGACTGTAATTTCATCATACGACCTCGGATCGAATTTCGGCGAGAACGGAAAAGTTCCGTATCAAAATTTTACCTTGGCTAGCCGACAGCCTTTGGCGGTTAGGCGGTTCTACGGTTTTGTCTAGATCCGTTTGCAAGAGGGACTTTTAGGCGATGCAATAAAAAAATTAAAAAGAGGGATGCAACACGAGGACTTCCAAGGAGGTCACCCATCCTAGTACTACTCTCGCCTAAGCACGCTTAACTTCGGAGCTCTGATGGGATCTTGTGCTTTAGTGCTGGTATGATCGCATCCGACAACTTCTTCACGGCGTGATGCTTTAACCTCTGCCACCCTCCGGCTCCTTCTCACGCCTAAGCCTCCGTTCTTTTTGCTCTTTTCTTTTAGTTCCTTTCACGTCCGTCCCGGTTTACAGTCACCACGCCGCGATATTTACTGAAATAGACGTGCATGACTCGCCGCAAATAAAAACATCACGCCATCCGAGCGTTTCACCGGATCGACAAATCTGCACAAATTGACCCCGTCACCGAAAATCGACTGTAATTTCATCATACGACCTCGGATCGAATTTCGGCGAGAACGGAAAAGTTCCGTATCAAAATTTTACCTTGGCTAGCCGACAGCCTTTGGCGGTTAGGCGGTTCTACGGTTTTGTCTAGATCCGTTTGCAAGAGGGACTTTTAGGCGATGCAATAAAAAAATTAAAAAGAGGGATGCAACACGAGGACTTCCAAGGAGGTCACCCATCCTAGTACTACTCTCGCCTAAGCACGCTTAACTTCGGAGTTCTGATGGGATCTTGTGCTGGTATGATCGCATCCGACAACTTCTTCACGACGTGATGCTTTAACCTCTGCCACCCTCCGGCTCCTTCTCACGCCTAAGCCTCCGTTCTTTTTGCTCTTTTCTTTTAGTTCCTTTCACGCCCGTCCCGGTTTACAGTCACCACGCCGCGATATTTACTGAAAAAGACGTGCATGACTCGCCGCAAATAAAAACATCACGCCATCCGAGCGTTTCACCGGATCGACAAATCTGCACAAATTGACCCCGTCACCGAAAATCGACTGTAATTTCATCATACGACCTCGGATCGAATTTCGGCGAGAATGGAAAAGTTCCGTATCAAAATTTTACCTTGGCTAGCCGACAGCCTTTGGCGGTTAGGCGGTTCTACGGTTTTGTCTAGATCCGTTTGCAAGAGGGACTTTTAGGCGATGCAATAAAAAAATTAAAAAGAGGGATGCAACACGAGGACTTCCAAGGAGGTCACCCATCCTAGTACTACTCTCGCCTAAGCACGCTTAACTTCGGAGTTCTGATGGGATCTTGTGCTGGTATGATCGCATCCGACAACTTCTTCACGACGTGATGCTTTAACCTCTGCCACCCTCCGGCTCCTTCTCACGCCTAAGCCTCCGTTCTTTTTGCTCTTTTCTTTTAGTTCCTTTCACGCCCGTCCCGGTTTACAGTCACCACGCCGCGATATTTACTGAAAAAGACGTGCATGAATCGCCGCAAATAAAAACATCACGCCATCCGAGCGTTTCACCGGATCGAGAAATCTGCACAAATTGACCGGTCACCGAAAATCGACTGTAATTTCATCATACGACCTCGGATCGAATTTCGGCGAGAGCGGAAAAGTTCCGTATCGAAATTTTACCTTGGCTAGCCGACAGCCTTTGGCGGTTAGGCGGTTCTACGGTTTCGTCTAGATCCGTTTGCAAGAGGGACTTTTAGGCGATGCAATAAAAAAATTAAAAAGAGGGATGCAACACGAGGACTTCCCAGGAGGTCACCCATCCTAGTACTACTCTCACCTAAGCACGCTTAACTTCGGAGCTCTGATGGGATCTGGTGCTTTAGTGCTGGTATGATCGCATCCGACAACTTCTTCACGGCATGATGCTTTAACCTCTGCCACCCTCCGGCTCCTTCTCACGCCTAAGCCTCCGTTCTTTTTGCTCTTTTCTTTTAGTTCCTTTCACGTCCGTCCCGGTTTACAGTCACCACGCCGCGATATTTACTGAAATAGACGTGCATGACTCGCCGCAAATAAAAACATCACGCCATCCGAGCGTTTCACCGGATCGACAAATCTGCACAAATTGACCCCGTCACCGAAAATCGACTGTAATTTCATCATACGACCTCGGATCGAATTTCGGCGAGAACGGAAAAGTTCCGTATCAAAATTTTACCTTGGCTAGCCGACAGCCTTTGGCGGTTAGGCGGTTCTACGGTTTTGTCTAGATCCGTTTGCAAGAGGGACTTTTAGGCGATGCAATAAAAAAATTAAAAAGAGGGATGCAACACGAGGACTTCCAAGGAGGTCACCCATCCTAGTACTACTCTCGCCTAAGCACGCTTAACTTTGGAGTTCTGATGGGATCTTGTGCTGGTATGATCGCATCCGACAACTTCTTCACGACGTGATGCTTTAACCTCTGCCACCCTCCGGCTCCTTCTCACGCCTAAGCCTCCGTTCTTTTTGCTCTTTTCTTTTAGTTCCTTTCACGCCCGTCCCGGTTTACAGTCACCACGCCGCGATATTTACTGAAAAAGACGTGCATGAATCGCCGCAAATAAAAACATCACGCCATCCGAGCGTTTCACCGGATCGAGAAATCTGCACAAATTGACCGGTCACCGAAAATCGACTGTAATTTCATCATACGACCTCGGATCGAATTTCGGCGAGAGCGGAAAAGTTCCGTATCGAAATTTTACCTTGGCTAGCCGACAGCCTTTGGCGGTTAGGCGGTTCTACGGTTTCGTCTAGATCCGTTTGCAAGAGGGACTTTTAGGCGATGCAATAAAAAAATTAAAAAGAGGGATGCAACACGAGGACTTCCCAGGAGGTCACCCATCCTAGTACTACTCTCACCTAAGCACGCTTAACTTCGGAGCTCTGATGGGATCTGGTGCTTTAGTGCTGGTATGATCGCATCCGACAACTTCTTCACGGCGTGATGCTTTAACCTCTGCCACCCTCCGGCTCCTTCTCACGCCTAAGCCTCCGTTCTTTTTGCTCTTTTCTTTTAGTTCCTTTCACGTCCGTCCCGGTTTACAGTCACCACGCCGCGATATTTACTGAAATAGACGTGCATGACTCGCCGCAAATAAAAACATCACGCCATCCGAGCGTTTCACCGGATCGACAAATCTGCACAAATTGACCCCGTCACCGAAAATCGACTGTAATTTCATCATACGACCTCGGATCGAATTTCGGCGAGAACGGAAAAGTTCCGTATCAAAATTTTACCTTGGCTAGCCGACAGCCTTTGGCGGTTAGGCGGTTCTACGGTTTTGTCTAGATCCGTTTGCAAGAGGGACTTTTAGGCGATGCAATAAAAAAATTAAAAAGAGGGATGCAACACGAGGACTTCCAAGGAGGTCACCCATCCTAGTACTACTCTCGCCTAAGCACGCTTAACTTCGGAGTTCTGATGGGATCTTGTGCTTTAGTGCTGGTATGATCGCATCCGACAACTTCTTCACGACGTGATGCTTTAACCTCTGCCACCCTCCGGCTCCTTCTCACGCCTAAGCCTTCGTTCTTTTTGCTCTTTTCTTTTAGTTCCTTTCACGCCCGTCCCGGTTTACAGTCACCACGCCGCGATATTTACTGAAAAAGACGTGCATGAATCGCCGCAAATAAAAACATCACGCCATCCGAGCGTTTCACCGGATCGAGAAATCTGCACAAATTGACCGGTCACCGAAAATCGACTGTAATTTCATCATACGACCTCGGATCGAATTTCGGCGAGAACGGAAAAGTTCCGTATCGAAATTTTACCTTGGCTAGCCGACAGCCTTTGGCGGTTAGGCGGTTCTACGGTTTTGTCTAGATCCGTTTGCAAGAGGGACTTTTAGGCGATGCAATAAAAAAATTAAAAAGAGGGATGCAACACGAGGACTTCCAAGGAGGTCACCCATCCTAGTACTACTCTCGCCTAAGCACGCTTAACTTCGGAGTTCTGATGGGATCTTGTGCTTTAGTGCTGGTATGATCGCATCCGACAACTTCTTCACGACGTGATGCTTTAACCTCTGCCACCCTCCGGCTCCTTCTCACGCCTAAGCCTTCGTTCTTTTTGCTCTTTTCTTTTAGTTCCTTTCACGCCCGTCCCGGTTTACAGTCACCACGCCGCGATATTTACTGAAAAAGACGTGCATGACTAGCCGCAAATAAAAACATCACGCCATCCGAGCGTTTCACCGGATCGAGAAATCTGCACAAATTGACCGGTCACCGAAAATCGACTGTAATTTCATCATACGACCTCGGATCGAATTTCGGCGAGAACGGAAAAGTTCCGTATCGAAATTTTACCTTGGCTAGCCGACAGCCTTTGGCGGTTAGGCGGTTCTACGGTTTCGTCTAGATCCGTTTGCAAGAGGGACTTTTAGGCGATGCAATAAAAAAATTAAAAAGAGGGATGCAACACGAGGACTTCCAAGGAGGTCACCCATCCTAGTACTACTCTCGCCCAAGCACGCTTAACTTCGGAGTTCTGATGGGATCCGGTGCTTTAGTGCTGGTATGATCGCATCCGACAACTTCTTCACGGCGTGATGCTTTAACCTCTGCCACCCTCCGGCTCCTTCTCACGCCTAAGCCTCCGTTCTTTTTGCTCTTTTCTTTTAGTTCCTTTCACGCCCGTCCCGGTTTACAGTCACCACGCCGCGATATTTACTGAAAAAGACGTGCATGACTAGCCGCAAATAAAAACATCACGCCATCCGAGCGTTTCACCGGATCGAGAAATCTGCACAAATTGACCGGTCACCGAAAATCGACTGTAATTTCATCATACGACCTCGGATCGAATTTCGGCGAGAACGGAAAAGTTCCGTATCGAAATTTTACCTTGGCTAGCCGACAGCCTTTGGCGGTTAGGCGGTTCTACTGTTTCGTCTAGATCCGTTTGCAAGAGGGACTTTTAGGCGATGCAATAAAAAAATTAAAAAGAGGGATGCAACACGAGGACTTCCCAGGAGGTCACCCATCCTAGTACTACTCTCGCCTAAGCACGCTTAACTTCGGAGCTCTGATGGGATCTGATGCTTTAGCGCTGGTATGATCGCATCCGACAACTTCTTCACGGCGTGATGCTTTAACCTCTGCCACCCTCCGGCTCCTTCTCACGCCTAAGCCTCCGTTCTTTTTGCTCTTTTCTTTTAGTTCCTTTCACGCCCGTCCCGGTTTACAGTCACCACGCCGCGATATTTACTGAAATAGACGTGCATGACTCGCCGCAAATAAAAACATCACGCCATCCGAGCGTTTCACCGGATCGACAAATCTGCACAAATTGACCCCGTCACCGAAAATCGACTGTAATTTCATCATACGACCTCGGATCGAATTTCGGCGAGAACGGAAAAGTTCCATATCAAAATTTTACCTTGGCTAGCCGACAGCCTTTGGCGGTTAGGCGGTTCTACGGTTTTGTCTAGATCCGTTTGCAAGAGGGACTTTTAGGCGATGCAATAAAAAAATTAAAAAGAGGGATGCAACACGAGGACTTCCAAGGAGGTCACCCATCCTAGTACTACTCTCGCCTAAGCACGCTTAACTTCGGAGTTCTGATGGGATCTTGTGCTGGTATGATCGCATCCGACAACTTCTTCACGGCGTGATGCTTTAACCTCTGCCACCCTCCGGCTCCTTCTCACGCCTAAGCCTCCGTTCTTTTTGCTCTTTTCTTTTAGTTCCTTTCACGCCCATCCCGGTTTACAGTCACCACGCCGCGATATTTACTGAAAAATACGTGCATGACTAGCCGCAAATAAAAACATCACGCCATCCGAGCGTTTCACCGGATCGAGAAATCTGCACAAATTGACCGGTCACCGAAAATCGACTGTAATTTCATCATACGACCTCGGATCGAATTTCGGCGAGAACGGAAAAGTTCCGTATCGAAATTTTACCTTGGCTAGCCGACAGCCTTTGGCGGTTAGGCGGTTCTACGGTTTCGTCTAGATCCGTTTGCAAGAGGGACTTTTAGGCGATGCAATAAAAAAATTAAAAAGAGGGATGCAACATGAGGACTTCCCAGGAGGTCACCCATCCTAGTACTACTCTCGCCCAAGCACGCTTAACTTCGGAGTTCTGATGGGATCCGGTGCTTTAGTGCTGGTATGATCGCATCCGACAACTTCTTCACGGCGTGATGCTTTAACCTCTGCCACCCTCCGGCTCCTTCTCACGCCTAAGCCTCCGTTCTTTTTGCTCTTTTCTTTTAGTTCCTTTCACGCCCGTCCCGGTTTACAGTCACCACGCCGCGATATTTACTGAAATAGACGTGCATGACTAGCCGCAAATAAAAACATCACGCCATCCGAGCGTTTCACCGGATCGAGAAATCTGCACAAATTGACCGGTCACCGAAAATCGACTGTAATTTCTTCATACGACCTCGGATCGAATTTCGGCGAGAACGGAAAAGTTCCGTATCGAAATTTTACCTTGGCTAGCCGACAGCCTTTGGCGGTTAGGCGGTTCTACGGTTTCGTCTAGATCCGTTTGCAAGAGGGACTTTTAGGCGATGCAATAAAAAAATTAAAAAGAGGGATGCAACACGAGGACTTCCAAGGAGGTCACCCATCCTAGTACTACTCTCGCCCAAGCACGCTTAACTTCGGAGTTCTGATGGGATCCGGTGCTTTAGTGCTGGTATGATCGCATCCGACAACTTCTTCACGGCGTGATGCTTTAACCTCTGCCACCCTCCGGCTCCTTCTCACGCCTAAGCCTCCGTTCTTTTTGCTCTTTTCTTTTAGTTCCTTTCACGCCCGTCCCGGTTTAGAGTCACCACGCCGCGATATTTACTGAAAAAGACGTGCATGACTCGCCGCAAATAAAAACATCACGCCATCCGAGCGTTTCACCGGATCGAGAAATCTGCACAAATTGACCGGTCACCGAAAATCGACTGTAATTTCTTCATACGACCTCGGATCGAATTTCGGCGAGAACGGAAAAGTTCCGTATCGAAATTTTACCTTGGCTAGCCGACAGCCTTTGGCGGTTAGGCGGTTCTACGGTTTCGTCTAGATCCGTTTGCAAGAGGGACTTTTAGGCGATGCAATAAAAAAACTAAAAAGAGGGATGCAACACGAGGACTTCCCAGGAGGTCACCCATCCTAGTACTACTCTCGCCCAAGCACGCTTAACTTCGGAGTTCTGATGGGATCCGGTGCTTTAGTGCTGGTATGATCGCATCCGACAACTTCTTCACGGCGTGATGCTTTAACCTCTGCCACCCTCCGGCTCCTTCTCACGCCTAAGCCTCCGTTCTTTTTGCTCTTTTCTTTTAGTTCCTTTCACGCCCGTCCCGTATTACAGTCACCACGCCGCGATATTTACTGAAAAAGACGTGCATGACTAGCCGCAAATAAAAACATCACGCCATCCGAGCGTTTCACCGGATCGAGAAATCTGCACAAATTGACCGGTCACCGAAAATCGACAGTAATTTCATCATACGACCTCGGATCGAATTTCGGCGAAAACGGAAAAGTTCCGTATCAAAATTTTACCTTGGCTAGCCGACAGCCTTTGGCGGTTAGGCGGTTCTACGGTTTTGTCTAGATCCGTTTGCAAGAGGGACTTTTAGGCGATGCAATAAAAAAATTAAAAAGAGGGATGCAACACGAGGACTTCCAAGGAGGTCACCCATCCTAGTACTACTCTCGCCTAAGCACGCTTAACTTCGGAGTTCTGATGGGATCTTGTGCTTTAGTGCTGGTATGATCGCATACGACAACTTCTTCACGACGTGATGCTTTAACCTCTGCCACCCTCCGGCTCCTTCTCACGCCTAAGCCTCCGTTCTTTAGTTCCTTTCACGCCCGTCCCGGTTTACAGTCACCACGCCGCGATATTTACTGAAAAAGACGTGCATGACTCGCCGCAAATAAAAACATCACGCCATCCGAGCGTTTCACCGGATCGAGAAATCTGCACAAATTGACCGGTCACCGAAAATCGACTGTAATTTCATCATACGACCTCGGATCGAATTTCGGCGAGAACGGAAAAGTTCCGTATCGAAATTTTACCTTGGCTAGCCGACAGCCTTTGGCGGTTCTACGGTTTCGTCTAGATCCGTTTGCAAGAGGGACTTTTAGGCGATGCAATAAAAAAATTAAAAAGAGGGATGCAACACGAGGACTTCCAAGGAGGTCACCCATCCTAGTACTACTCTCGCCCAAGCACGCTTAACTTCGGAGTTCTGATGGGATCCGGTGCTTTAGTGCTGGTATGATCGCATCCGACAACTTCTTCACGGCGTGATGCTTTAACCTCTGCCACCCTCCGGCTCCTTCTCACGCCTAAGCCTCCGTTCTTTTTGCTCTTTTCTTTTAGTTCCTTTCACGCCCGTCCCGGTTTACAGTCACCACGCCGCGATATTTACTGAAAAATACGTGCATGACTAGCCGCAAATAAAAACATCACGCCATCCGA
Organism: Poa annua; assembly: GCA_026929855.1. Taxonomy (NCBI): domain Eukaryota; kingdom Viridiplantae; phylum Streptophyta; class Magnoliopsida; order Poales; family Poaceae; genus Poa; species Poa annua. Next base: position 24,068,733 of record CM049428.1, on the reverse strand, counting down.
GCGTTTCACCGGATCGAGAAATCTGCACAAATTGACCGGTCACCGAAAATCGACTGTAATTTCATCATACGACCTCGGATCGAATTTCGGCGAGAACGGACAAGTTCCGTATCGAAATTTTACCTTGGCTAGCCGACAGCCTTTGGCGGTTAGGCGGTTCTACGGTTTCGTCTAGATCCGTTTGCAAGAGGGACTTTTAGGCGATGCAATAAAAAAATTAAAAAGAGGGATGCAACACGAGGACTTCCCAAGAGGTCACCCATCCTAGTACTACTCTCGCCCAAGCACGCTTAACTTCGGAGTTCTGATGGGATCCGGTGCTTTAGTGCTGGTATGATCGCATCCGACAACTTCTTCACGGCGTGATGCTTTAACCTCTGCCACCCTCCGGCTCCTTCTCACGCCTAAGCCTCCGTTCTTTTTGCTCTTTTCTTTTAGTTCCTTTCACGCCCGTCCCGGTTTACAGTCACCACGCCGCGATATTTACTGAAATAGACGTGCATGACTAGCCGCAAATAAAAACATCACGCCATCCGAGCGTTTCACCGGATCGAGAAATCTGCACAAATTGACCGGTCACCGAAAATCGACTGTAATTTCTTCATACGACCTCGGATCGAATTTCGGCGAGAACGGAAAAGTTCCGTATCGAAATTTTACCTTGGCTAGCCGACAGCCTTTGGCGGTTAGGCGGTTCTACGGTTTCGTCTAGATCCGTTTGCAAGAGGGACTTTTAGGCGATGCAATAAAAAAATTAAAAAGAGGGATGCAACACGAGGACTTCCAAGGAGGTCACCCATCCTAGTACTACTCTCGCCCAAGCACGCTTAACTTCGGAGTTCTGATGGGATCCGGTGCTTTAGTGCTGGTATGATCGCATCCGACAACTTCTTCACGGCGTGATGCTTTAACCTCTGCCACCCTCCGGCTCCTTCTCACGCCTAAGCCTCCGTTCTTTTTGCTCTTTTCTTTTAGTTCCTTTCACGCCCGTCCCGGTTTAGAGTCACCACGCCGCGATATTTACTGAAAAAGACGTGCATGACTCGCCGCAAATAAAAACATCACGCCATCCGAGCGTTTCACCGGATCGAGAAATCTGCACAAATTGACCGGTCACCGAAAATCGACTGTAATTTCTTCATACGACCTCGGATCGAATTTCGGCGAGAACGGAAAAGTTCCGTATCGAAATTTTACCTTGGCTAGCCGACAGCCTTTGGCGGTTAGGCGGTTCTACGGTTTCGTCTAGATCCGTTTGCAAGAGGGACTTTTAGGCGATGCAATAAAAAAACTAAAAAGAGGGATGCAACACGAGGACTTCCCAGGAGGTCACCCATCCTAGTACTACTCTCGCCCAAGCACGCTTAACTTCGGAGTTCTGATGGGATCCGGTGCTTTAGTGCTGGTATGATCGCATCCGACAACTTCTTCACGGCGTGATGCTTTAACCTCTGCCACCCTCCGGCTCCTTCTCACGCCTAAGCCTCCGTTCTTTTTGCTCTTTTCTTTTAGTTCCTTTCACGCCCGTCCCGTATTACAGTCACCACGCCGCGATATTTACTGAAAAAGACGTGCATGACTAGCCGCAAATAAAAACATCACGCCATCCGAGCGTTTCACCGGATCGAGAAATCTGCACAAATTGACCGGTCACCGAAAATCGACAGTAATTTCATCATACGACCTCGGATCGAATTTCGGCGAAAACGGAAAAGTTCCGTATCAAAATTTTACCTTGGCTAGCCGACAGCCTTTGGCGGTTAGGCGGTTCTACGGTTTTGTCTAGATCCGTTTGCAAGAGGGACTTTTAGGCGATGCAATAAAAAAATTAAAAAGAGGGATGCAACACGAGGACTTCCAAGGAGGTCACCCATCCTAGTACTACTCTCGCCTAAGCACGCTTAACTTCGGAGTTCTGATGGGCTCTTGTGCTTTAGTGCTGGTATGATCGCATACGACAACTTCTTCACGACGTGATGCTTTAACCTCTGCCACCCTCCGGCTCCTTCTCACGCCTAAGCCTCCGTTCTTTAGTTCCTTTCACGCCCGTCCCGGTTTACAGTCACCACGCCGCGATATTTACTGAAAAAGACGTGCATGACTCGCCGCAAATAAAAACATCACGCCATCCGAGCGTTTCACCGGATCGAGAAATCTGCACAAATTGACCGGTCACCGAAAATCGACTGTAATTTCATCATACGACCTCGGATCGAATTTCGGCGAGAACGGAAAAGTTCCGTATCGAAATTTTACCTTGGCTAGCCGACAGCCTTTGGCGGTTCTACGGTTTCGTCTAGATCCGTTTGCAAGAGGGACTTTTAGGCGATGCAATAAAAAAATTAAAAAGAGGGATGCAACACGAGGACTTCCAAGGAGGTCACCCATCCTAGTACTACTCTCGCCCAAGCACGCTTAACTTCGGAGTTCTGATGGGATCCGGTGCTTTAGTGCTGGTATGATCGCATCCGACAACTTCTTCACGGCGTGATGCTTTAACCTCTGCCACCCTCCGGCTCCTTCTCACGCCTAAGCCTCCGTTCTTTTTGCTCTTTTCTTTTAGTTCCTTTCACGCCCGTCCCGGTTTACAGTCACCACGCCGCGATATTTACTGAAAAATACGTGCATGACTAGCCGCAAATAAAAACATCACGCCATCCGAGCGTTTCACCGGATCGAGAAATCTGCACAAATTGACCGGTCACCGAAAATCGACTGTAATTTCATCATACGACCTCGGATCGAATTTCGGCGAGAACGGACAAGTTCCGTATCGAAATTTTACCTTGGCTAGCCGACAGCCTTTGGCGGTTAGGCGGTTCTACGGTTTCGTCTAGATCCGTTTGCAAGAGGGACTTTTAGGCGATGCAATAAAAAAATTAAAAAGAGGGATGCAACACGAGGACTTCCCAAGAGGTCACCCATCCTAGTACTACTCTCGCCCAAGCACGCTTAACTTCGGAGTTCTGATGGGATCCGGTGCTTTAGTGCTGGTATGATCGCATCCGACAACTTCTTCACGGCGTGATGCTTTAACCTCTGCCACCCTCCGGCTCCTTCTCACGCCTAAGCCTCCGTTCTTTTTGCTCTTTTCTTTTAGTTCCTTTCACGCCCGTCCCGGTTTACAGTCACCACGCCGCGATATTTACTGAAAAAGACGTGCATGACTAGCCGCAAATAAAAACATCACGCCATCCGAGCGTTTCACCGGATCGAGAAATCTGCACAAATTGACCGGTCACCGAAAATCGACAGTAATTTCATCATACGACCTCGGATCGAATTTCGGCGAAAACGGAAAAGTTCCGTATCAAAATTTTACCTTGGCTAGCCGACAGCCTTTGGCGGTTAGGCGGTTCTACGGTTTTGTCTAGATCCGTTTGCAAGAGGGACTTTTAGGCGATGCAATAAAAAAATTAAAAAGAGGGATGCAACACGAGGACTTCCAAGGAGGTCACCCATCCTAGTACTACTCTCGCCTAAGCACGCTTAACTTCGGAGTTCTGATGGGATCTTGTGCTTTAGTGCTGGTATGATCGCATACGACAACTTCTTCACGACGTGATGCTTTAACCTCTGCCACCCTCCGGCTCCTTCTCACGCCTAAGCCTCCGTTCTTTAGTTCCTTTCACGCCCGTCCCGGTTTACAGTCACCACGCCGCGATATTTACTGAAAAAGACGTGCATGACTCGCCGCAAATAAAAACATCACGCCATCCGAGCGTTTCACCGGATCGAGAAATCTGCACAAATTGACCGGTCACCGAAAATCGACTGTAATTTCATCATACGACCTCGGATCGAATTTCGGCGAGAACGGAAAAGTTCCGTATCGAAATTTTACCTTGGCTAGCCGACAGCCTTTGGCGGTTCTACGGTTTCGTCTAGATCCGTTTGCAAGAGGGACTTTTAGGCGATGCAATAAAAAAATTAAAAAGAGGGATGCAACACGAGGACTTCCAAGGAGGTCACCCATCCTAGTACTACTCTCGCCCAAGCACGCTTAACTTCGGAGTTCTGATGGGATCCGGTGCTTTAGTGCTGGTATGATCGCATCCGACAACTTCTTCACGGCGTGATGCTTTAACCTCTGCCACCCTCCGGCTCCTTCTCACGCCTAAGCCTCCGTTCTTTTTGCTCTTTTCTTTTAGTTCCTTTCACGCCCGTCCCGGTTTACAGTCACCACGCCGCGATATTTACTGAAAAATACGTGCATGACTAGCCGCAAATAAAAACATCACGCCATCCGAGCGTTTCACCGGATCGAGAAATCTGCACAAATTGACCGGTCACCGAAAATCGACTGTAATTTCATCATACGACCTCGGATCGAATTTCGGCGAGAACGGACAAGTTCCGTATCGAAATTTTACCTTGGCTAGCCGACAGCCTTTGGCGGTTAGGCGGTTCTACGGTTTCGTCTAGATCCGTTTGCAAGAGGGACTTTTAGGCGATGCAATAAAAAAATTAAAAAGAGGGATGCAACACGAGGACTTCCCAAGAGGTCACCCATCCTAGTACTACTCTCGCCCAAGCACGCTTAACTTCGGAGTTCTGATGGGATCCGGTGCTTTAGTGCTGGTATGATCGCATCCGACAACTTCTTCACGGCGTGATGCTTTAACCTCTGCCACCCTCCGGCTCCTTCTCACGCCTAAGCCTCCGTTCTTTTTGCTCTTTTCTTTTAGTTCCTTTCACGCCCGTCCCGGTTTACAGTCACCACGCCGCGATATTTACTGAAATAGACGTGCATGACTAGCCGCAAATAAAAACATCACGCCATCCGAGCGTTTCACCGGATCGAGAAATCTGCACAAATTGACCGGTCACCGAAAATCGACTGTAATTTCTTCATACGACCTCGGATCGAATTTCGGCGAGAACGGAAAAGTTCCGTATCGAAATTTTACCTTGGCTAGCCGACAGCCTTTGGCGGTTAGGCGGTTCTACGGTTTCGTCTAGATCCGTTTGCAAGAGGGACTTTTAGGCGATGCAATAAAAAAATTAAAAAGAGGGATGCAACACGAGGACTTCCCAGGAGGTCACCCATCCTAGTACTACTCTCGCCCAAGCACGCTTAACTTCGGAGTTCTGATGGGATCCGGTGCTTTAGTGCTGGTATGATCGCATCCGACAACTTCTTCACGGCGTGATGCTTTAACCTCTGCCACCCTCCGGCTCCTTCTCACGCCTAAGCCTCCGTTCTTTTTGCTCTTTTCTTTTAGTTCCTTTCACGCCCGTCCCGTATTACAGTCACCACGCCGCGATATTTACTGAAAAAGACGTGCATGACTAGCCGCAAATAAAAACATCACGCCATCCGAGCGTTTCACCGGATCGAGAAATCTGCACAAATTGACCGGTCACCGAAAATCGACTGTAATTTCATCATACGACCTCGGATCGAATTTCGGCGAAAACGGAAAAGTTCCGTATCAAAATTTTACCTTGGCTAGCCGACAGCCTTTGGCGGTTAGGCGGTTCTACGGTTTTGTCTAGATCCGTTTGCAAGAGGGACTTTTAGGCGATGCAATAAAAAAATTAAAAAGAGGGATGCAACACGAGGACTTCCAAGGAGGTCACCCATCCTAGTACTACTCTCGCCTAAGCACGCTTAACTTCGGAGTTCTGATGGGATCTTGTGCTTTAGTGCTGGTATGATCGCATCCGACAACTTCTTCACGACGTGATGCTTTAACCTCTGCCACCCTCCGGCTCCTTCTCACGCCTAAGCATCCGTTCTTTAGTTCCTTTCACGCCCGTCCCGGTTTACAGTCACCACGCCGCGATATTTACTGAAAAAGACGTGCATGACTCGCCGCAAATAAAAACATCACGCCATCCGAGCGTTTCACCGGATCGAGAAATCTGCACAAATTGACCGGTCACCGAAAATCGACTGTAATTTCATCATACGACCTCGGATCGAATTTCGGCGAGAACGGAAAAGTTCTGTATCGAAATTTTACCTTGGCTAGCCGACAGCCTTTGGCGGTTCTACGGTTTCGTCTAGATCCGTTTGCAAGAGGGACTTTTAGGCGATGCAATAAAAAAATTAAAAAGAGGGATGCAACACGAGGACTTCCAAGGAGGTCACCCATCCTAGTACTACTCTCGCCCAAGCACGCTTAACTTCGGAGTTCTGATGGGATCCGGTGCTTTAGTGCTGGTATGATCGCATCCGACAACTTCTTCACGGCGTGATGCTTTAACCTCTGCCACCCTCCGGCTCCTTCTCACGCCTAAGCCTCCGTTCTTTTTGCTCTTTTCTTTTAGTTCCTTTCACGCCCGTCCCGGTTTACAGTCACCACGCCGCGATATTTACTGAAAAATACGTGCATGACTAGCCGCAAATAAAAACATCACGCCATCCGAGCGTTTCACCGGATCGAGAAATCTGCACAAATTGACCGGTCACCGAAAATCGACTGTAATTTCATCATACGACCTCGGATCGAATTTCGGCGAGAACGGACAAGTTCCGTATCGAAATTTTACCTTGGCTAGCCGACAGCCTTTGGCGGTTAGGCGGTTCTACGGTTTCGTCTAGATCCGTTTGCAAGAGGGACTTTTAGGCGATGCAATAAAAAAATTAAAAAGAGGGATGCAACACGAGGACTTCCCAAGAGGTCACCCATCCTAGTACTACTCTCGCCCAAGCACGCTTAACTTCGGAGTTCTGATGGGATCCGGTGCTTTAGTGCTGGTATGATCGCATCCGACAACTTCTTCACGGCGTGATGCTTTAACCTCTGCCACCCTCCGGCTCCTTCTCACGCCTAAGCCTCCGTTCTTTTTGCTCTTTTCTTTTAGTTCCTTTCACGCCCGTCCCGTATTACAGTCACCACGCCGCGATATTTACTGAAAAAGACGTGCATGACTAGCCGCAAATAAAAACATCACGCCATCCGAGCGTTTCACCGGATCGAGAAATCTGCACAAATTGACCGGTCACCGAAAATCGACAGTAATTTCATCATACGACCTCGGATCGAATTTCGGCGAAAACGGAAAAGTTCCGTATCAAAATTTTACCTTGGCTAGCCGACAGCCTTTGGCGGTTAGGCGGTTCTACGGTTTTGTCTAGATCCGTTTGCAAGAGGGACTTTTAGGCGATGCAATAAAAAAATTAAAAAGAGGGATGCAACACGAGGACTTCCAAGGAGGTCACCCATCCTAGTACTACTCTCGCCTAAGCACGCTTAACTTCGGAGTTCTGATGGGATCTTGTGCTTTAGTGCTGGTATGATCGCATCCGACAACTTCTTCACGACGTGATGCTTTAACCTCTGCCACCCTCCGGCTCCTTCTCACGCCTAAGCCTCCGTTCTTTAGTTCCTTTCACGCCCGTCCCGGTTTACAGTCACCACGCCGCGATATTTACTGAAAAAGACGTGCATGACTCGCCGCAAATAAAAACATCACGCCATCCGAGCGTTTCACCGGATCGAGAAATCTGCACAAATTGACCGGTCACCGAAAATCGACTGTAATTTCATCATACGACCTCGGATCGAATTTCGGCGAGAACGGAAAAGTTCTGTATCGAAATTTTACCTTGGCTAGCCGACAGCCTTTGGCGGTTCTACGGTTTCGTCTAGATCCGTTTGCAAGAGGGACTTTTAGGCGATGCAATAAAAAAATTAAAAAGAGGGATGCAACACGAGGACTTCCAAGGAGGTCACCCATCCTAGTACTACTCTCGCCCAAGCACGCTTAACTTCGGAGTTCTGATGGGATCCGGTGCTTTAGTGCTGGTATGATCGCATCCGACAACTTCTTCACGGCGTGATGCTTTAACCTCTGCCACCCTCCGGCTCCTTCTCACGCCTAAGCCTCCGTTCTTTTTGCTCTTTTCTTTTAGTTCCTTTCACGCCCGTCCCGGTTTACAGTCACCACGCCGCGATATTTACTGAAAAATACGTGCATGACTAGCCGCAAATAAAAACATCACGCCATCCGAGCGTTTCACCGGATCGAGAAATCTGCACAAATTGACCGGTCACCGAAAATCGACTGTAATTTCATCATACGACCTCGGATCGAATTTCGGCGAGAACGGACAAGTTCCGTATCGAAATTTTACCTTGGCTAGCCGACAGCCTTTGGCGGTTAGGCGGTTCTACGGTTTCGTCTAGATCCGTTTGCAAGAGGGACTTTTAGGCGATGCAATAAAAAAATTAAAAAGAGGGATGCAACACGAGGACTTCCCAAGAGGTCACCCATCCTAGTACTACTCTCGCCCAAGCACGCTTAACTTCGGAGTTCTGATGGGATCCGGTGCTTTAGTGCTGGTATGATCGCATCCGACAACTTCTTCACGGCGTGATGCTTTAACCTCTGCCACCCTCCGGCTCCTTCTCACGCCTAAGCCTCCGTTCTTTTTGCTCTTTTCTTTTAGTTCCTTTCACGCCCGTCCCGGTTTACAGTCACCACGCCGCGATATTTACTGAAAAAGACGTGCATGACTAGCCGCAAATAAAAACATCACGCCATCCGAGCGTTTCACCGGATCGAGAAATCTGCACAAATTGACCGGTCACCGAAAATCGACTGTAATTTCTTCATACGACCTCGGATCGAATTTCGGCGAGAACGGAAAAGTTCCGTATCGAAATTTTACCTTGGCTAGCCGACAGCCTTTGGCGGTTAGGCGGTTCTACGGTTTCGTCTAGATCCGTTTGCAAGAGGGACTTTTAGGCGATGCAATAAAAAAATTAAAAAGAGGGATGCAACACGAGGACTTCCCAGGAGGTCACCCATCCTAGTACTACTCTCGCCCAAGCACGCTTAACTTCGGAGTTCTGATGGGATCCGGTGCTTTAGTGCTGGTATGATCGCATCCGACAACTTCTTCACGGCGTGATGCTTTAACGTCTGTCACCCTCCGGCTCCTTCTCACGCCTAAGCCTCCGTTCTTTTTGCTCTTTTCTTTTAGTTCCTTTCACGCCCGTCCCGGTTTAGAGTCACCACGCCGCGATATTTACTGAAAAAGACGTGCATGACTCGCCGCAAATAAAAACATCACGCCATCCGAGCGTTTCACCGGATCGAGAAATCTGCACAAATTGACCGGTCACCGAAAATCGACTGTAATTTCTTCATACGACCTCGGATCGAATTTCGGCGAGAACGGAAAAGTTCCGTATCGAAATTTTACCTTGGCTAGCCGACAGCCTTTGGCGGTTAGGCGGTTCTACGGTTTCGTCTAGATCCGTTTGCAAGAGGGACTTTTAGGCGATGCAATAAAAAAACTAAAAAGAGGGATGCAACACGAGGACTTCCCAGGAGGTCACCCATCCTAGTACTACTCTCGCCCAAGCACGCTTAACTTCGGAGTTCTGATGGGATCCGGTGCTTTAGTGCTGGTATGATCGCATCCGACAACTTCTTCACGGCGTGATGCTTTAACCTCTGCCACCCTCCGGCTCCTTCTCACGCCTAAGCCTCCGTTCTTTTTGCTCTTTTCTTTTAGTTCCTTTCACGCCCGTCCCGTATTACAGTCACCACGCCGCGATATTTACTGAAAAAGACGTGCATGACTAGCCGCAAATAAAAACATCACGCCATCCGAGCGTTTCACCGGATCGAGAAATCTGCACAAATTGACCGGTCACCGAAAATCGACTGTAATTTCATCATACGACCTCGGATCGAATTTCGGCGAAAACGGAAAAGTTCCGTATCAAAATTTTACCTTGGCTAGCCGACAGCCTTTGGCGGTTAGGCGGTTCTACGGTTTTGTCTAGATCCGTTTGCAAGAGGGACTTTTAGGCGATGCAATAAAAAAATTAAAAAGAGGGATGCAACACGAGGACTTCCAAGGAGGTCACCCATCCTAGTACTACTCTCGCCTAAGCACGCTTAACTTCGGAGTTCTGATGGGATCTTGTGCTTTAGTGCTGGTATGATCGCATCCGACAACTTCTTCACGACGTGATGCTTTAACCTCTGCCACCCTCCGGCTCCTTCTCACGCCTAAGCCTCCGTTCTTTTTGCTCTTTTCTTTTAGTTCCTTTCACGCCCGTCCCGGTTTACAGTCACCACGCCGCGATATTTACTGAAATAGACGTGCATGACTAGCCGCAAATAAAAACATCACGCCATCCGAGCGTTTCACCGGATCGACAAATCTGCACAAATTGACCGGTCACCGAAAATCGACTGTAATTTCTTCATACGACCTCGGATCGAATTTCGGCGAGAACGGAAAAGTTCCGTATCGAAATTTTACCTTGGCTAGCCGACAGCCTTTGGCGGTTAGGCGGTTCTACGGTTTCGTCTAGATCCGTTTGCAAGAGGGACTTTTAGGCGATGCAATAAAAAAATTAAAAAGAGGGATGCAACACGAGGACTTCCAAGGAGGTCACCCATCCTAGTACTACTCTCGCCCAAGCACGCTTAACTTCGGAGTTCTGATGGGATCCGGTGCTTTAGTGCTGGTATGATCGCATCCGACAACTTCTTCACGGCGTGATGCTTTAACCTCTGCCACCCTCCGGCTCCTTCTCACGCCTAAGCCTCCGTTCTTTTTGCTCTTTTCTTTTAGTTCCTTTCACGCCCGTCCCGTATTACAGTCACCACGCCGCGATATTTACTGAAAAAGACGTGCATGACTAGCCGCAAATAAAAACATCACGCCATCCGAGCGTTTCACCGGATCGAGAAATCTGCACAAATTGACCGGTCACCGAAAATCGACTGTAATTTCTTCATACGACCTCGGATCGAATTTCGGCGAGAACGGAAAAGTTCCGTATCGAAATTTTACCTTGGCTAGCCGACAGCCTTTGGCGGTTAGGCGGTTCTACGGTTTCGTCTAGATCCGTTTGCAAGAGGGACTTTTAGGCGATGCAATAAAAAAATTAAAAAGAGGGATGCAACACGAGGACTTCCAAGGAGGTCACCCATCCTAGTACTACTCTCGCCCAAGCACGCTTAACTTCGGAGTTCTGATGGGATCCGGTGCTTTAGTGCTGGTATGATCGCATCCGACAACTTCTTCACGGCGTGATGCTTTAACCTCTGCCACCCTCCGGCTCCTTCTCACGCCTAAGCCTCCGTTCTTTTTGCTCTTTTCTTTTAGTTCCTTTCACGCCCGTCCCGGTTTACAGTCACCACGCCGCGATATTTACTGAAATAGACGTGCATGACTAGCCGCAAATAAAAACATCACGCCATCCGAGCGTTTCACCGGATCGAGAAATCTGCACAAATTGACCGGTCACCGAAAATCGACTGTAATTTCTTCATACGACCTCGGATCGAATTTCGGCGAGAACGGAAAAGTTCCGTATCAAAATTTTACCTTGGCTAGCCGACAGCCTTTGGCGGTTAGGCGGTTCTACGGTTTCGTCTAGATCCGTTTGCAAGAGGGACTTTTAGGCGATGCAATAAAAAAACTAAAAAGAGGGATGCAACACGAGGACTTCCCAGGAGGTCACCCATCCTAGTACTACTCTCACCCAAGCACGCTTAACTTCGGAGTTCTGATGGGATCCGGTGCTTTAGTGCTGGTATGATCGCATCCGACAACTTCTTCACGGCGTGATGCTTTAACCTCTGCCACCCTCCGGCTCCTTCTCACGCCTAAGCCTCCGTTCTTTTTGCTCTTTTCTTTTAGTTCCTTTCACGCCCGTCCCGGTTTAGAGTCACCACGCCGCGATATTTACTGAAAAAGACGTGCATGACTCGCCGCAAATAAAAACATCACGCCATCCGAGCGTTTCACCGGATCGAGAAATCTGCACAAATTGACCGGTCACCGAAAATCGACTGTAATTTCTTCATACGACCTCGGATCGAATTTCGGCGAGAACGGAAAAGTTCCGTATCGAAATTTTACCTTGGCCAGCCGACAGCCTTTGGCGGTTAGGCGGTTCTACGGTTTCGTCTAGATCCGTTTGCAAGAGGGACTTTTAGGCGATGCAATAAAAAAATTAAAAAGAGGGATGCAACACGAGGACTTCCAAGGAGGTCACCCATCCTAGTACTACTCTCGCCCAAGCACGCTTAACTTCGGAGTTCTGATGGGATCCGGTGCTTTAGTGCTGGTATGATCGCATCCGACAACTTCTTCACGGCGTGATGCTTTAACCTCTGCCACCCTCCGGCTCCTTCTCACGCCTAAGCCTCCGTTCTTTTTGCTCTTTTCTTTTAGTTCCTTTCACGCCCGTCCCGGTTTACAGTCACCACGCCGCGATATTTACTGAAATAGACGTGCATGACTAGCCGCAAATAAAAACATCACGCCATCCGAGCGTTTCACCGGATCGAGAAATCTGCACAAATTGACCGGTCACCGAAAATCGACTGTAATTTCTTCATACGACCTCGGATCGAATTTCGGCGAGAACGGAAAAGTTCCGTATCAAAATTTTACCTTGGCTAGCCGACAGCCTTTGGCGGTTAGGCGGTTCTACGGTTTCGTCTAGATCCGTTTGCAAGAGGGACTTTTAGGCGATGCAATAAAAAAACTAAAAAGAGGGATGCAACACGAGGACTTCCCAGGAGGTCACCCATCCTAGTACTACTCTCACCCAAGCACGCTTAACTTCGGAGTTCTGATGGGATCCGGTGCTTTAGTGCTGGTATGATCGCATCCGACAACTTCTTCACGGCGTGATGCTTTAACCTCTGCCACCCTCCGGCTCCTTCTCACGCCTAAGCCTCCGTTCTTTTTGCTCTTTTCTTTTAGTTCCTTTCACGCCCGTCCCGGTTTAGAGTCACCACGCCGCGATATTTACTGAAAAAGACGTGCATGACTCGCCGCAAATAAAAACATCACGCCATCCGAGCGTTTCACCGGATCGAGAAATCTGCACAAATTGACCGGTCACCGAAAATCGACTGTAATTTCTTCATACGACCTCGGATCGAATTTCGGCGAGAACGGAAAAGTTCCGTATCGAAATTTTACCTTGGCTAGCCGACAGCCTTTGGCGGTTAGGCGGTTCTACGGTTTCGTCTAGATCCGTTTGCAAGAGGGACTTTTAGGCGATGCAATAAAAAAACTAAAAAGAGGGATGCAACACGAGGACTTCCCAGGAGGTCACCCATCCTAGTACTACTCTCGCCCAAGCACGCTTAACTTCGGAGTTCTGATGGGATCCGGTGCTTTAGTGCTGGTATGATCGCATCCGACAACTTCTTCACGGCGTGATGCTTTAACCTCTGCCACCCTCCGGCTCCTTCTCACGCCTAAGCCTCCGTTCTTTTTGCTCTTTTCTTTTAGTTCCTTTCACGCCCGTCCCGTATTACAGTCACCACGCCGCGATATTTACTGAAAAAGACGTGCATGACTAGCCGCAAATAAAAACATCACGCCATCCGAGCGTTTCACCGGATCGAGAAATCTGCACAAATTGACCGGTCACCGAAAATCGACTGTAATTTCATCATACGACCTCGGATCGAATTTCGGCGAAAACGGAAAAGTTCCGTATCAAAATTTTACCTTGGCTAGCCGACAGCCTTTGGCGGTTAGGCGGTTCTACGGTTTTGTCTAGATCCGTTTGCAAGAGGGACTTTTAGGCGATGCAATAAAAAAATTAAAAAGAGGGATGCAACACGAGGACTTCCAAGGAGGTCACCCATCCTAGTACTACTCTCGCCCAAGCACGCTTAACTTCGGAGTTCTGATGGGATCCGGTGCTTTAGTGCTGGTATGATCGCATCCGACAACTTCTTCACGGCGTGATGCTTTAACCTCTGCCACCCTCCGGCTCCTTCTCACGCCTAAGCCTCCGTTCTTTTTGCTCTTTTCTTTTAGTTCCTTTCACGCCCGTCCCGGTTTACAGTCACCACGCCGCGATATTTACTGAAATAGACGTGCATGACTAGCCGCAAATAAAAACATCACGCCATCCGAGCGTTTCACCGGATCGACAAATCTGCACAAATTGACCGGTCACCGAAAATCGACTGTAATTTCTTCATACGACCTCGGATCGAATTTCGGCGAGAACGGAAAAGTTCCGTATCGAAATTTTACCTTGGCTAGCCGACAGCCTTTGGCGGTTAGGCGGTTCTACGGTTTCGTCTAGATCCGTTTGCAAGAGGGACTTTTAGGCGATGCAATAAAAAAATTAAAAAGAGGGATGCAACACGAGGACTTCCAAGGAGGTCACCCATCCTAGTACTACTCTCGCCCAAGCACGCTTAACTTCGGAGTTCTGATGGGATCCGGTGCTTTAGTGCTGGTATGATCGCATCCGACAACTTCTTCACGGCGTGATGCTTTAACCTCTGCCACCCTCCGGCTCCTTCTCACGCCTAAGCCTCCGTTCTTTTTGCTCTTTTCTTTTAGTTCCTTTCACGCCCGTCCCGGTTTAGAGTCACCACGCCGCGATATTTACTGAAAAAGACGTGCATGACTCGCCGCAAATAAAAACATCACGCCATCCGAGCGTTTCACCGGATCGAGAAATCTGCACAAATTGACCGGTCACCGAAAATCGACTGTAATTTCTTCATACGACCTCGGATCGAATTTCGGCGAGAACGGAAAAGTTCCGTATCGAAATTTTACCTTGGCTAGCCGACAGCCTTTGGCGGTTAGGCGGTTCTACGGTTTCGTCTAGATCCGTTTGCAAGAGGGACTTTTAGGCGATGCAATAAAAAAACTAAAAAGAGGGATGCAACACGAGGACTTCCCAGGAGGTCACCCATCCTAGTACTACTCTCGCCCAAGCACGCTTAACTTCGGAGTTCTGATGGGATCCGGTGCTTTAGTGCTGGTATGATCGCATCCGACAACTTCTTCACGGCGTGATGCTTTAACCTCTGCCACCCTCCGGCTCCTTCTCACGCCTAAGCCTCCGTTCTTTTTGCTCTTTTCTTTTAGTTCCTTTCACGCCCGTCCCGTATTACAGTCACCACGCCGCGATATTTACTGAAAAAGACGTGCATGACTAGCCGCAAATAAAAACATCACGCCATCCGAGCGTTTCACCGGATCGAGAAATCTGCACAAATTGACCGGTCACCGAAAATCGACTGTAATTTCATCATACGACCTCGGATCGAATTTCGGCGAAAACGGAAAAGTTCCGTATCAAAATTTTACCTTGGCTAGCCGACAGCCTTTGGCGGTTAGGCGGTTCTACGGTTTTGTCTAGATCCGTTTGCAAGAGGGACTTTTAGGCGATGCAATAAAAAAATTAAAAAGAGGGATGCAACACGAGGACTTCCAAGGAGGTCACCCATCCTAGTACTACTCTCGCCCAAGCACGCTTAACTTCGGAGTTCTGATGGGATCCGGTGCTTTAGTGCTGGTATGATCGCATCCGACAACTTCTTCACGGCGTGATGCTTTAACCTCTGCCACCCTCCGGCTCCTTCTCACGCCTAAGCCTCCGTTCTTTTTGCTCTTTTCTTTTAGTTCCTTTCACGCCCGTCCCGGTTTACAGTCACCACGCCGCGATATTTACTGAAATAGACGTGCATGACTAGCCGCAAATAAAAACATCACGCCATCCGAGCGTTTCACCGGATCGACAAATCTGCACAAATTGACCGGTCACCGAAAATCGACTGTAATTTCTTCATACGACCTCGGATCGAATTTCGGCGAGAACGGAAAAGTTCCGTATCGAAATTTTACCTTGGCTAGCCGACAGCCTTTGGCGGTTAGGCGGTTCTACGGTTTCGTCTAGATCCGTTTGCAAGAGGGACTTTTAGGCGATGCAATAAAAAAATTAAAAAGAGGGATGCAACACGAGGACTTCCAAGGAGGTCACCCATCCTAGTACTACTCTCGCCCAAGCACGCTTAACTTCGGAGTTCTGATGGGATCCGGTGCTTTAGTGCTGGTATGATCGCATCCGACAACTTCTTCACGGCGTGATGCTTTAACCTCTGCCACCCTCCGGCTCCTTCTCACGCCTAAGCCTCCGTTCTTTTTGCTCTTTTCTTTTAGTTCCTTTCACGCCCGTCCCGGTTTAGAGTCACCACGCCGCGATATTTACTGAAAAAGACGTGCATGACTCGCCGCAAATAAAAACATCACGCCATCCGAGCGTTTCACCGGATCGAGAAATCTGCACAAATTGACCGGTCACCGAAAATCGACTGTAATTTCTTCATACGACCTCGGATCGAATTTCGGCGAGAACGGAAAAGTTCCGTATCGAAATTTTACCTTGGCTAGCCGACAGCCTTTGGCGGTTAGGCGGTTCTACGGTTTCGTCTAGATCCGTTTGCAAGAGGGACTTTTAGGCGATGCAATAAAAAAACTAAAAAGAGGGATGCAACACGAGGACTTCCCAGGAGGTCACCCATCCTAGTACTACTCTCGCCCAAGCACGCTTAACTTCGGAGTTCTGATGGGATCCGGTGCTTTAGTGCTGGTATGATCGCATCCGACAACTTCTTCACGGCGTGATGCTTTAACCTCTGCCACCCTCCGGCTCCTTCTCACGCCTAAGCCTCCGTTCTTTTTGCTCTTTTCTTTTAGTTCCTTTCACGCCCGTCCCGTATTACAGTCACCACGCCGCGATATTTACTGAAAAAGACGTGCATGACTAGCCGCAAATAAAAACATCACGCCATCCGAGCGTTTCACCGGATCGAGAAATCTGCACAAATTGACCGGTCACCGAAAATCGACTGTAATTTCATCATACGACCTCGGATCGAATTTCGGCGAAAACGGAAAAGTTCCGTATCAAAATTTTACCTTGGCTAGCCGACAGCCTTTGGCGGTTAGGCGGTTCTACGGTTTTGTCTAGATCCGTTTGCAAGAGGGACTTTTAGGCGATGCAATAAAAAAATTAAAAAGAGGGATGCAACACGAGGACTTCCAAGGAGGTAACCCATCCTAGTACTACTCTCGCCTAAGCACGCTTAACTTCGGAGTTCTGATGGGATCTTGTGCTTTAGTGCTGGTATGATCGCATCCGACAACTTCTTCACGACGTGATGCTTTAACCTCTGCCACCCTCCGGCTCCTTCTCACGCCTAAGCCTCCGTTCTTTTTGCTCTTTTCTTTTAGTTCCTTTCACGCCCGTCCCGGTTTACAGTCACCACGCCGCGATATTTACTGAAAAAGACGTGCATGACTAGCCGCAAATAAAAACATCACGCCATCCGAGCGTTTCACCGGATCGAGAAATCTGCACAAATTGACCGGTCACCGAAAATCGACTGTAATTTCATCATACGACCTCGGATCGAATTTCGGCGAAAACGGAAAAGTTCCGTATCAAAATTTTACCTTGGCTAGCCGACAGCCTTTGGCGGTTAGGCGGTTCTACGGTTTTGTCTAGATCCGTTTGCAAGAGGGACTTTTAGGCGATGCAATAAAAAAATTAAAAAGAGGGATGCAACACGAGGACTTCCAAGGAGGTCACCCATCCTAGTACTACTCTCGCCTAAGCACGCTTAACTTCGGAGTTCTGATGGGATCTTGTGCTTTAGTGCTGGTATGATCGCATCCGACAACTTCTTCACGACGTGATGCTTTAACCTCTGCCACCCTCCGGCTCCTTCTCACGCCTAAGCCTCCGTTCTTTAGTTCCTTTCACGCCCGTCCCGGTTTACAGTCACCACGCCGCGATATTTACTGAAAAAGACGTGCATGACTCGCCGCAAATAAAAACATCACGCCATCCGAGCGTTTCACCGGATCGAGAAATCTGCACAAATTGACCGGTCACCGAAAATCGACTGTAATTTCATCATACGACCTCGGATCGAATTTCGGCGAGAACGGAAAAGTTCCGTATCGAAATTTTACCTTGGCTAGCCGACAGCCTTTGGCGGTTAGGCGGTTCTACGGTTTCGTCTAGATCCGTTTGCAAGAGGGACTTTTAGGCGATGCAATAAAAAAATTAAAAAGAGGGATGCAACACGAGGACTTCCAAGGAGGTAACCCATCCTAGTACTACTCTCGCCCAAGCACGCTTAACTTCGGAGTTCTGATGGGATCCGGTGCTTTAGTGCTGGTATGATCGCATCCGACAACTTCTTCACGGCGTGATGCTTTAACCTCTGCCACCCTCCGGCTCCTTCTCACGCCTAAGCCTCCGTTCTTTTTGCTCTTTTCTTTTAGTTCCTTTCACGCCCGTCCCGGTTTACAGTCACCACGCCGCGATATTTACTGAAAAATACGTGCATGACTAGCCGCAAATAAAAACATCACGCCATCCGAGCGTTTCACCGGATCGAGAAATCTGCACAAATTGACCGGTCACCGAAAATCGACTGTAATTTCATCATACGACCTCGGATCGAATTTCGGCGAGAACGGAAAAGTTCCGTATCGAAATTTTACCTTGGCTAGCCGACAGCCTTTGGCGGTTAGGCGGTTCTACGGTTTCGTCTAGATCCGTTTGCAAGAGGGACTTTTAGGCGATGCAATAAAAAAATTAAAAAGAGGAATGCAACACGAGGACTTCCCAAGAGGTCACCCATCCTAGTACTACTCTCGCCCAAGCACGCTTAACTTCGGAGTTCTGATGGGATCCGGTGCTTTAGTGCTGGTATGATCGCATCCGACAACTTCTTCACGGCGTGATGCTTTAACCTCTGCCACCCTCCGGCTCCTTCTCACGCCTAAGCCTCCGTTCTTTTTGCTCTTTTCTTTTAGTTCCTTTCACGCCCGTCCCGGTTTAGAGTCACCACGCCGCGATATTTACTGAAAAAGACGTGCATGACTCGCCGCAAATAAAAACATCACGCCATCCGAGCGTTTCACCGGATCGAGAAATCTGCACAAATTGACCGGTCACCGAAAATCGACTGTAATTTCTTCATACGACCTCGGATCGAATTTCGGCGAGAACGGAAAAGTTCCGTATCGAAATTTTACCTTGGCTAGCCGACAGCCTTTGGCGGTTAGGCGGTTCTACGGTTTTGTCTAGATCCGTTTGCAAGAGGGACTTTTAGGCGATGCAATAAAAAAATTAAAAAGAGGGATGCAACACGAGGACTTCCAAGGAGGTAACCCATCCTAGTACTACTCTCGCCTAAGCACGCTTAACTTCGGAGTTCTGATGGGATCTTGTGCTTTAGTGCTGGTATGATCGCATCCGACAACTTCTTCACGACGTGATGCTTTAACCTCTGCCACCCTCCGGCTCCTTCTCACGCCTAAGCCTCCGTTCTTTTTGCTCTTTTCTTTTAGTTCCTTTCACGCCCGTCCCGGTTTACAGTCACCACGCCGCGATATTTACTGAAAAAGACGTGCATGACTAGCCGCAAATAAAAACATCACGCCATCCGAGCGTTTCACCGGATCGAGAAATCTGCACAAATTGACCGGTCACCGAAAATCGACTGTAATTTCATCATACGACCTCGGATCGAATTTCGGCGAAAACGGAAAAGTTCCGTATCAAAATTTTACCTTGGCTAGCCGACAGCCTTTGGCGGTTAGGCGGTTCTACGGTTTTGTCTAGATCCGTTTGCAAGAGGGACTTTTAGGCGATGCAATAAAAAAATTAAAAAGAGGGATGCAACACGAGGACTTCCAAGGAGGTCACCCATCCTAGTACTACTCTCGCCTAAGCACGCTTAACTTCGGAGTTCTGATGGGATCTTGTGCTTTAGTGCTGGTATGATCGCATCCGACAACTTCTTCACGACGTGATGCTTTAACCTCTGCCACCCTCCGGCTCCTTCTCACGCCTAAGCCTCCGTTCTTTAGTTCCTTTCACGCCCGTCCCGGTTTACAGTCACCACGCCGCGATATTTACTGAAAAAGACGTGCATGACTCGCCGCAAATAAAAACATCACGCCATCCGAGCGTTTCACCGGATCGAGAAATCTGCACAAATTGACCGGTCACCGAAAATCGACTGTAATTTCATCATACGACCTCGGATCGAATTTCGGCGAGAACGGAAAAGTTCCGTATCGAAATTTTACCTTGGCTAGCCGACAGCCTTTGGCGGTTAGGCGGTTCTACGGTTTCGTCTAGATCCGTTTGCAAGAGGGACTTTTAGGCGATGCAATAAAAAAATTAAAAAGAGGGATGCAACACGAGGACTTCCAAGGAGGTAACCCATCCTAGTACTACTCTCGCCCAAGCACGCTTAACTTCGGAGTTCTGATGGGATCCGGTGCTTTAGTGCTGGTATGATCGCATCCGACAACTTCTTCACGGCGTGATGCTTTAACCTCTGCCACCCTCCGGCTCCTTCTCACGCCTAAGCCTCCGTTCTTTTTGCTCTTTTCTTTTAGTTCCTTTCACGCCCGTCCCGGTTTACAGTCACCACGCCGCGATATTTACTGAAAAATACGTGCATGACTAGCCGCAAATAAAAACATCACGCCATCCGAGCGTTTCACCGGATCGAGAAATCTGCACAAATTGACCGGTCACCGAAAATCGACTGTAATTTCATCATACGACCTCGGATCGAATTTCGGCGAGAACGGAAAAGTTCCGTATCGAAATTTTACCTTGGCTAGCCGACAGCCTTTGGCGGTTAGGCGGTTCTACGGTTTCGTCTAGATCCGTTTGCAAGAGGGACTTTTAGGCGATGCAATAAAAAAATTAAAAAGAGGAATGCAACACGAGGACTTCCCAAGAGGTCACCCATCCTAGTACTACTCTCGCCCAAGCACGCTTAACTTCGGAGTTCTGATGGGATCCGGTGCTTTAGTGCTGGTATGATCGCATCCGACAACTTCTTCACGGCGTGATGCTTTAACCTCTGCCACCCTCCGGCTCCTTCTCACGCCTAAGCCTCCGTTCTTTTTGCTCTTTTCTTTTAGTTCCTTTCACGCCCGTCCCGGTTTAGAGTCACCACGCCGCGATATTTACTGAAAAAGACGTGCATGACTCGCCGCAAATAAAAACATCACGCCATCCGAGCGTTTCACCGGATCGAGAAATCTGCACAAATTGACCGGTCACCGAAAATCGACTGTAATTTCTTCATACGACCTCGGATCGAATTTCGGCGAGAACGGAAAAGTTCCGTATCGAAATTTTACCTTGGCTAGCCGACAGCCTTTGGCGGTTAGGCGGTTCTACGGTTTCGTCTAGATCCGTTTGCAAGAGGGACTTTTAGGCGATGCAATAAAAAAACTAAAAAGAGGGATGCAACACGAGGACTTCCCAGGAGGTCACCCATCCTAGTACTACTCTCGCCCAAGCACGCTTAACTTCGGAGTTCTGATGGGATCCGGTGCTTTAGTGCTGGTATGATCGCATCCGACAACTTCTTCACGGCGTGATGCTTTAACCTCTGCCACCCTCCGGCTCCTTCTCACGCCTAAGCCTCCGTTCTTTTTGCTCTTTTCTTTTAGTTCCTTTCACGCCCGTCCCGTATTACAGTCACCACGCCGCGATATTTACTGAAAAAGACGTGCATGACTAGCCGCAAATAAAAACATCACGCCATCCGAGCGTTTCACCGGATCGAGAAATCTGCACAAATTGACCGGTCACCGAAAATCGACTGTAATTTCATCATACGACCTCGGATCGAATTTCGGCGAAAACGGAAAAGTTCCGTATCAAAATTTTACCTTGGCTAGCCGACAGCCTTTGGCGGTTAGGCGGTTCTACGGTTTTGTCTAGATCCGTTTGCAAGAGGGACTTTTAGGCGATGCAATAAAAAAATTAAAAAGAGGGATGCAACACGAGGACTTCCAAGGAGGTCACCCATCCTAGTACTACTCTCGCCTAAGCACGCTTAACTTCGGAGTTCTGATGGGATCTTGTGCTTTAGTGCTGGTATGATCGCATCCGACAACTTCTTCACGACGTGATGCTTTAACCTCTGCCACCCTCCGGCTCCTTCTCACGCCTAAGCCTCCGTTCTTTAGTTCCTTTCACGCCCGTCCCGGTTTACAGTCACCACGCCGCGATATTTACTGAAAAAGACGTGCATGACTCGCCGCAAATAAAAACATCACGCCATCCGAGCGTTTCACCGGATCGAGAAATCTGCACAAATTGACCGGTCACCGAAAATCGACTGTAATTTCATCATACGACCTCGGATCGAATTTCGGCGAGAACGGAAAAGTTCCGTATCGAAATTTTACCTTGGCTAGCCGACAGCCTTTGGCGGTTAGGCGGTTCTACGGTTTCGTCTAGATCCGTTTGCAAGAGGGACTTTTAGGCGATGCAATAAAAAAACTAAAAAGAGGGATGCAACACGAGGACTTCCCAGGAGGTCACCCATCCTAGTACTACTCTCGCCCAAGCACGCTTAACTTCGGAGTTCTGATGGGATCCGGTGCTTTAGTGCTGGTATGATCGCATCCGACAACTTCTTCACGGCGTGATGCTTTAACCTCTGCCACCCTCCGGCTCCTTCTCACGCCTAAGCCTCCGTTCTTTTTGCTCTTTTCTTTTAGTTCCTTTCACGCCCGTCCCGTATTACAGTCACCACGCCGCGATATTTACTGAAAAAGACGTGCATGACTAGCCGCAAATAAAAACATCACGCCATCCGAGCGTTTCACCGGATCGAGAAATCTGCACAAATTGACCGGTCACCGAAAATCGACTGTAATTTCATCATACGACCTCGGATCGAATTTCGGCGAAAACGGAAAAGTTCCGTATCAAAATTTTACCTTGGCTAGCCGACAGCCTTTGGCGGTTAGGCGGTTCTACGGTTTTGTCTAGATCCGTTTGCAAGAGGGACTTTTAGGCGATGCAATAAAAAAATTAAAAAGAGGGATGCAACACGAGGACTTCCAAGGAGGTCACCCATCCTAGTACTACTCTCGCCCAAGCACGCTTAACTTCGGAGTTCTGATGGGATCCGGTGCTTTAGTGCTGGTATGATCGCATCCGACAACTTCTTCACGGCGTGATGCTTTAACCTCTGCCACCCTCCGGCTCCTTCTCACGCCTAAGCCTCCGTTCTTTTTGCTCTTTTCTTTTAGTTCCTTTCACGCCCGTCCCGGTTTACAGTCACCACGCCGCGATATTTACTGAAATAGACGTGCATGACTAGCCGCAAATAAAAACATCACGCCATCCGAGCGTTTCACCGGATCGACAAATCTGCACAAATTGACCGGTCACCGAAAATCGACTGTAATTTCTTCATACGACCTCGGATCGAATTTCGGCGAGAACGGAAAAGTTCCGTATCGAAATTTTACCTTGGCTAGCCGACAGCCTTTGGCGGTTAGGCGGTTCTACGGTTTCGTCTAGATCCGTTTGCAAGAGGGACTTTTAGGCGATGCAATAAAAAAATTAAAAAGAGGGATGCAACACGAGGACTTCCAAGGAGGTCACCCATCCTAGTACTACTCTCGCCCAAGCACGCTTAACTTCGGAGTTCTGATGGGATCCGGTGCTTTAGTGCTGGTATGATCGCATCCGACAACTTCTTCACGGCGTGATGCTTTAACCTCTGCCACCCTCCGGCTCCTTCTCACGCCTAAGCCTCCGTTCTTTTTGCTCTTTTCTTTTAGTTCCTTTCACGCCCGTCCCGGTTTAGAGTCACCACGCCGCGATATTTACTGAAAAAGACGTGCATGACTCGCCGCAAATAAAAACATCACGCCATCCGAGCGTTTCACCGGATCGAGAAATCTGCACAAATTGACCGGTCACCGAAAATCGACTGTAATTTCTTCATACGACCTCGGATCGAATTTCGGCGAGAACGGAAAAGTTCCGTATCGAAATTTTACCTTGGCTAGCCGACAGCCTTTGGCGGTTAGACGGTTCTACGGTTTCGTCTAGATCCGTTTGCAAGAGGGACTTTTAGGCGATGCAATAAAAAAACTAAAAAGAGGGATGCAACACGAGGACTTCCCAGGAGGTCACCCATCCTAGTACTACTCTCGCCCAAGCACGCTTAACTTCGGAGTTCTGATGGGATCCGGTGCTTTAGTGCTGGTATGATCGCATCCGACAACTTCTTCACGGCGTGATGCTTTAACCTCTGCCACCCTCCGGCTCCTTCTCACGCCTAAGCCTCCGTTCTTTTTGCTCTTTTCTTTTAGTTCCTTTCACGCCCGTCCCGTATTACAGTCACCACGCCGCGATATTTACTGAAAAAGACGTGCATGACTAGCCGCAAATAAAAACATCACGCCATCCGAGCGTTTCACCGGATCGAGAAATCTGCACAAATTGACCGGTCACCGAAAATCGACTGTAATTTCATCATACGACCTCGGATCGAATTTCGGCGAAAACGGAAAAGTTCCGTATCAAAATTTTACCTTGGCTAGCCGACAGCCTTTGGCGGTTAGGCGGTTCTACGGTTTTGTCTAGATCCGTTTGCAAGAGGGACTTTTAGGCGATGCAATAAAAAAATTAAAAAGAGGGATGCAACACGAGGACTTCCAAGGAGGTAACCCATCCTAGTACTACTCTCGCCTAAGCACGCTTAACTTCGGAGTTCTGATGGGATCTTGTGCTTTAGTGCTGGTATGATCGCATCCGACAACTTCTTCACGACGTGATGCTTTAACCTCTGCCACCCTCCGGCTCCTTCTCACGCCTAAGCCTCCGTTCTTTTTGCTCTTTTCTTTTAGTTCCTTTCACGCCCGTCCCGGTTTACAGTCACCACGCCGCGATATTTACTGAAAAAGACGTGCATGACTAGCCGCAAATAAAAACATCACGCCATCCGAGCGTTTCACCGGATCGAGAAATCTGCACAAATTGACCGGTCACCGAAAATCGACTGTAATTTCATCATACGACCTCGGATCGAATTTCGGCGAAAACGGAAAAGTTCCGTATCAAAATTTTACCTTGGCTAGCCGACAGCCTTTGGCGGTTAGGCGGTTCTACGGTTTTGTCTAGATCCGTTTGCAAGAGGGACTTTTAGGCGATGCAATAAAAAAATTAAAAAGAGGGATGCAACACGAGGACTTCCAAGGAGGTCACCCATCCTAGTACTACTCTCGCCTAAGCACGCTTAACTTCGGAGTTCTGATGGGATCTTGTGCTTTAGTGCTGGTATGATCGCATCCGA
Source organism: Poa annua (assembly GCA_026929855.1). Taxonomy (NCBI): domain Eukaryota; kingdom Viridiplantae; phylum Streptophyta; class Magnoliopsida; order Poales; family Poaceae; genus Poa; species Poa annua. The sequence goes on along the minus strand of CM049428.1, from coordinate 24,043,821 downwards.
CAACTTCTTCACGACGTGATGCTTTAACCTCTGCCACCCTCCGGCTCCTTCTCACGCCTAAGCCTCCGTTCTTTAGTTCCTTTCACGCCCGTCCCGGTTTACAGTCACCACGCCGCGATATTTACTGAAAAAGACGTGCATGACTCGCCGCAAATAAAAACATCACGCCATCCGAGCGTTTCACCGGATCGAGAAATCTGCACAAATTGACCGGTCACCGAAAATCGACTGTAATTTCATCATACGACCTCGGATCGAATTTCGGCGAGAACGGAAAAGTTCCGTATCGAAATTTTACCTTGGCTAGCCGACAGCCTTTGGCGGTTAGGCGGTTCTACGGTTTCGTCTAGATCCGTTTGCAAGAGGGACTTTTAGGCGATGCAATAAAAAAATTAAAAAGAGGGATGCAACACGAGGACTTCCAAGGAGGTCACCCATCCTAGTACTACTCTCGCCCAAGCACGCTTAACTTCGGAGTTCTGATGGGATCCGGTGCTTTAGTGCTGGTATGATCGCATCCGACAACTTCTTCACGGCGTGATGCTTTAACCTCTGCCACCCTCCGGCTCCTTCTCACGCCTAAGCCTCCGTTCTTTTTGCTCTTTTCTTTTAGTTCCTTTCACGCCCGTCCCGGTTTACAGTCACCACGCCGCGATATTTACTGAAAAATACGTGCATGACTAGCCGCAAATAAAAACATCACGCCATCCGAGCGTTTCACCGGATCGAGAGATCTGCACAAATTGACCGGTCACCGAAAATCGACTGTAATTTCTTCATACGACCTCGGATCGAATTTCGGCGAGAACGGAAAAGTTCCGTATCGAAATTTTACCTTGGCTAGCCGACAGCCTTTGGCGGTTAGGCGGTTCTACGGTTTCGTCTAGATCCGTTTGCAAGAGGGACTTTTAGGCGATGCAATAAAAATATTAAAAAGAGGGATGCAACACGAGGACTTCCCAGGAGGTCACCCATCCTAGTACTACTCTCACCTAAGCACGCTTAACTTCGGAGCTCTGATGGGATCTGGTGCTTTAGTGCTGGTATGATCGCATCCGACAACTTCTTCACGGCGTGATGCTTTAACCTCTGCCACCCTCCGGCTCCTTCTCACGCCTAAGCCTCCGTTCTTTTTGCTCTTTTCTTTTAGTTCCTTTCACGCCCGTCCCGGTTTACAGTCACCACGCCGCGATATTTACTGAAATAGACGTGCATGACTCGCCGCAAATAAAACATCACGCCATCCGAGCGTTTCACCGGATCGAGAGATCTGCACAAATTGACCGGTCACCGAAAATCGACTGTAATTTCTTCATACGACCTCGGATCGAATTTCGGCGAGAACGGAAAAGTTCCGTATCGAAATTTTACCTTGGCTAGCCGACAGCCTTTGGCGGTTAGGCGGTTCTACGGTTTTGTCTAGATCCGTTTGCAAGAGGGACTTTTAGGCGATGCAATAAAAAAATTAAAAAGAGGGATGCAACACGAGGACTTCCAAGGAGGTCACCCATCCTAGTACTACTCTCGCCTAAGCACGCTTAACTTCGGAGTTCTGATGGGATCTTGTGCTTTAGTGCTGGTATGATCGCATCCGACAACTTCTTCACGACGTGATGCTTTAACCTCTGCCACCCTCCGGCTCCTTCTCACGCCTAAGCCTCCGTTCTTTAGTTCCTTTCACGCCCGTCCCGGTTTACAGTCACCACGCCGCGATATTTACTGAAAAAGACGTGCATGACTCGCCGCAAATAAAAACATCACGCCATCCGAGCGTTTCACCGGATCGAGAAATCTGCACAAATTGACCGGTCACCGAAAATCGACTGTAATTTCTTCATACGACCTCGGATCGAATTTCGGCGAGAACGGAAAAGTTCCGTATCGAAATTTTACCTTGGCTAGCCGACAGCCTTTGGCGGTTAGGCGGTTCTACGGTTTTGTCTAGATCCGTTTGCAAGAGGGACTTTTAGGCGATGCAATAAAAAAATTAAAAAGAGGGATGCAACACGAGGACTTCCAAGGAGGTCACCCATCCTAGTACTACTCTCGCCCAAGCACGCTTAACTTCGGAGTTCTGATGGGATCCGGTGCTTTAGTGCTGGTATGATCGCATCCGACAACTTCTTCACGGCGTGATGCTTTAACCTCTGCCACCCTCCGGCTCCTTCTCACGCCTAAGCCTCCGTTCTTTTTGCTCTTTTCTTTTAGTTCCTTTCACGCCCGTCCCGGTTTACAGTCACCACGCCGCGATATTTACTGAAAAATACGTGCATGACTAGCCGCAAATAAAAACATCACGCCATCCGAGCGTTTCACCGGATCGAGAGATCTGCACAAATTGACCGGTCACCGAAAATCGACTGTAATTTCTTCATACGACCTCGGATCGAATTTCGGCGAGAACGGAAAAGTTCCGTATCGAAATTTTACCTTGGCTAGCCGACAGCCTTTGGCGGTTAGGCGGTTCTACGGTTTCGTCTAGATCCGTTTGCAAGAGGGACTTTTAGGCGATGCAATAAAAATATTAAAAAGAGGGATGCAACACGAGGACTTCCCAGGAGGTCACCCATCCTAGTACTACTCTCACCTAAGCACGCTTAACTTCGGAGCTCTGATGGGATCTGGTGCTTTAGTGCTGGTATGATCGCATCCGACAACTTCTTCACGGCGTGATGCTTTAACCTCTGCCACCCTCCGGCTCCTTCTCACGCCTAAGCCTCCGTTCTTTTTGCTCTTTTCTTTTAGTTCCTTTCACGCCCGTCCCGGTTTACAGTCACCACGCCGCGATATTTACTGAAATAGACGTGCATGACTCGCCGCAAATAAAACATCACGCCATCCGAGCGTTTCACCGGATCGAGAGATCTGCACAAATTGACCGGTCACCGAAAATCGACTGTAATTTCTTCATACGACCTCGGATCGAATTTCGGCGAGAACGGAAAAGTTCCGTATCGAAATTTTACCTTGGCTAGCCGACAGCCTATGGCGGTTAGGCGGTTCTACGGTTTTGTCTAGATCCGTTTGCAAGAGGGACTTTTAGGCGATGCAATAAAAAAATTAAAAAGAGGGATGCAACACGAGGACTTCCAAGGAGGTCACCCATCCTAGTACTACTCTCGCCTAAGCACGCTTAACTTCGGAGTTCTGATGGGATCTTGTGCTTTAGTGCTGGTATGATCGCATCCGACAACTTCTTCACGACGTGATGCTTTAACCTCTGCCACCCTCCGGCTCCTTCTCACGCCTAAGCCTCCGTTCTTTAGTTCCTTTCACGCCCGTCCCGGTTTACAGTCACCACGCCGCGATATTTACTGAAAAAGACGTGCATGACTCGCCGCAAATAAAAACATCACGCCATCCGAGCGTTTCACCGGATCGAGAAATCTGCACAAATTGACCGGTCACCGAAAATCGACTGTAATTTCATCATACGACCTCGGATCGAATTTCGGCGAGAACGGAAAAGTTCCGTATCGAAATTTTACCTTGGCTAGCCGACAGCCTTTGGCGGTTAGGCGGTTCTACGGTTTCGTCTAGATCCGTTTGCAAGAGGGACTTTTAGGCGATGCAATAAAAAAATTAAAAAGAGGGATGCAACACGAGGACTTCCAAGGAGGTCACCCATCCTAGTACTACTCTCGCCCAAGCACGCTTAACTTCGGAGTTCTGATGGGATCCGGTGCTTTAGTGCTGGTATGATCGCATCCGACAACTTCTTCACGGCGTGATGCTTTAACCTCTGCCACCCTCCGGCTCCTTCTCACGCCTAAGCCTCCGTTCTTTTTGCTCTTTTCTTTTAGTTCCTTTCACGCTCGTCCCGGTTTACAGTCACCACGCCGCGATATTTACTGAAAAAGACGTGCATGACTAGCCGCAAATAAAAACATCACGCCATCCGAGCGTTTCACCGGATCGACAAATCTGCACAAATTGACCGGTCACCGAAAATCGACTGTAATTTCATCATACGACCTCGGATCGAATTTCGGCGAGAACGGAAAAGTTCCGTTTCAAAATTTTACCTTGGCTAGCCGACAGCCTTTGGCGGTTAGGCGGTTCTACGGTTTCGTCTAGATCCGTTTGCAAGAGGGACTTTTAGGCGATGCAATAAAAAAATTAAAAAGAGGGATGCAACGCGAGGACTTCCAAGGAGGTCACCCATCCTAGTACTACTCTCGCCTAAGCACGCTTAACTTCGGAGTTCTGATGGGATCTTGTGCTGGTATGATCGCATCCGACAACTTCTTCACGACGTGATGCTTTAACCTCTGCCACCCTCCGGCTCCTTCTCACGCCTAAGCCTCCGTTCTTTTTGCTCTTTTCTTTTAGTTCCTTTCACGCCCGTCCCGGTTTACAGTCACCACGCCGCGATATTTACTGAAAAAGACGTGCATGACTCGCCGCAAATAAAAACATCACGCCATCCGAGCGTTTCACCGGATCGAGAAATCCGCACAAATTGACCGGTCACCGAAAATCGACTGTAATTTCATCATACGACCTCGGATCGAATTTCGGCGAGAACGGAAAAGTTCCGTATCGAAATTTTACCTTGGCTAGCCGACAGCCTTTGGCGGTTAGGCGGTTCTACGGTTTCGTCTAGATCCGTTTGCAAGAGGGACTTTTAGGCGATGCAATAAAAATATTAAAAAGAGGGATGCAACACGAGGACTTCCCAGGAGGTCACCCATCCTAGTACTACTCTCACCTAAGCACGCTTAACTTCGGAGCTCTGATGGGATCTGGTGCTTTAGTGCTGGTATGATCGCATCCGACAACTTCTTCACGGCGTGATGCTTTAACCTCTGCCACCCTCCGGCTCCTTCTCACGCCTAAGCCTCCGTTCTTTTTGCTCTTTTCTTTTAGTTCCTTTCACGCCCGTCCCGGTTTACAGTCACCACGCCGCGATATTTACTGAAATAGACGTGCATGACTCGCCGCAAATAAAACATCACGCCATCCGAGCGTTTCACCGGATCGAGAGATCTGCACAAATTGACCGGTCACCGAAAATCGACTGTAATTTCTTCATACGACCTCGGATCGAATTTCGGCGAGAACGGAAAAGTTCCGTATCGAAATTTTACCTTGGCTAGCCGACAGCCTTTGGCGGTTAGGCGGTTCTACGGTTTCGTCTAGATCCGTTTGCAAGAGGGACTTTTAGGCGATGCAATAAAAATATTAAAAAGAGGGATGCAACACGAGGACTTCCCAGGAGGTCACCCATCCTAGTACTACTCTCACCTAAGCACGCTTAACTTCGGAGCTCTGATGGGATCTGGTGCTTTAGTGCTGGTATGATCGCATCCGACAACTTCTTCACGGCGTGATGCTTTAACCTCTGCCACCCTCCGGCTCCTTCTCACGCCTAAGCCTCCGTTCTTTTTGCTCTTTTCTTTTAGTTCCTTTCACGCCCGTCCCGGTTTACAGTCACCACGCCGCGATATTTACTGAAATAGACGTGCATGACTCGCCGCAAATAAAACATCACGCCATCCGAGCGTTTCACCGGATCGAGAGATCTGCACAAATTGACCGGTCACCGAAAATCGACTGTAATTTCTTCATACGACCTCGGATCGAATTTCGGCGAGAACGGAAAAGTTCCGTATCGAAATTTTACCTTGGCTAGCCGACAGCCTTTGGCGGTTAGGCGGTTCTACGGTTTTGTCTAGATCCGTTTGCAAGAGGGACTTTTAGGCGATGCAATAAAAAAATTAAAAAGAGGGATGCAACACGAGGACTTCCAAGGAGGTCACCCATCCTAGTACTACTCTCGCCTAAGCACGCTTAACTTCGGAGTTCTGATGGGATCTTGTGCTTTAGTGCTGGTATGATCGCATCCGACAACTTCTTCACGACGTGATGCTTTAACCTCTGCCACCCTCCGGCTCCTTCTCACGCCTAAGCCTCCGTTCTTTAGTTCCTTTCACGCCCGTCCCGGTTTACAGTCACCACGCCGCGATATTTACTGAAAAAGACGTGCATGACTCGCCGCAAATAAAAACATCACGCCATCCGAGCGTTTCACCGGATCGAGAAATCTGCACAAATTGACCGGTCACCGAAAATCGACTGTAATTTCATCATACGACCTCGGATCGAATTTCGGCGAGAACGGAAAAGTTCCGTATCGAAATTTTACCTTGGCTAGCCGACAGCCTTTGGCGGTTAGGCGGTTCTACGGTTTCGTCTAGATCCGTTTGCAAGAGGGACTTTTAGGCGATGCAATAAAAAAATTAAAAAGAGGGATGCAACGCGAGGACTTCCAAGGAGGTCACCCATCCTAGTACTACTCTCGCCTAAGCACGCTTAACTTCGGAGTTCTGATGGGATCTTGTGCTGGTATGATCGCATCCGACAACTTCTTCACGACGTGATGCTTTAACCTCTGCCACCCTCCGGCTCCTTCTCACGCCTAAGCCTCCGTTCTTTTTGCTCTTTTCTTTTAGTTCCTTTCACGCCCGTCCCGGTTTACAGTCACCACGCCGCGATATTTACTGAAAAAGACGTGCATGACTCGCCGCAAATAAAAACATCACGCCATCCGAGCGTTTCACCGGATCGAGAAATCCGCACAAATTGACCGGTCACCGAAAATCGACTGTAATTTCATCATACGACCTCGGATCGAATTTCGGCGAGAACGGAAAAGTTCCGTATCGAAATTTTACCTTGGCTAGCCGACAGCCTTTGGCGGTTAGGCGGTTCTACGGTTTCGTCTAGATCCGTTTGCAAGAGGGACTTTTAGGCGATGCAATAAAAATATTAAAAAGAGGGATGCAACACGAGGACTTCCCAGGAGGTCACCCATCCTAGTACTACTCTCACCTAAGCACGCTTAACTTCGGAGCTCTGATGGGATCTGGTGCTTTAGTGCTGGTATGATCGCATCCGACAACTTCTTCACGGCGTGATGCTTTAACCTCTGCCACCCTCCGGCTCCTTCTCACGCCTAAGCCTCCGTTCTTTTTGCTCTTTTCTTTTAGTTCCTTTCACGCCCGTCCCGGTTTACAGTCACCACGCCGCGATATTTACTGAAATAGACGTGCATGACTCGCCGCAAATAAAACATCACGCCATCCGAGCGTTTCACCGGATCGAGAGATCTGCACAAATTGACCGGTCACCGAAAATCGACTGTAATTTCTTCATACGACCTCGGATCGAATTTCGGCGAGAACGGAAAAGTTCCGTATCGAAATTTTACCTTGGCTAGCCGACAGCCTTTGGCGGTTAGGCGGTTCTACGGTTTCGTCTAGATCCGTTTGCAAGAGGGACTTTTAGGCGATGCAATAAAAATATTAAAAAGAGGGATGCAACACGAGGACTTCCCAGGAGGTCACCCATCCTAGTACTACTCTCACCTAAGCACGCTTAACTTCGGAGCTCTGATGGGATCTGGTGCTTTAGTGCTGGTATGATCGCATCCGACAACTTCTTCACGGCGTGATGCTTTAACCTCTGCCACCCTCCGGCTCCTTCTCACGCCTAAGCCTCCGTTCTTTTTGCTCTTTTCTTTTAGTTCCTTTCACGCCCGTCCCGGTTTACAGTCACCACGCCGCGATATTTACTGAAATAGACGTGCATGACTCGCCGCAAATAAAACATCACGCCATCCGAGCGTTTCACCGGATCGAGAGATCTGCACAAATTGACCGGTCACCGAAAATCGACTGTAATTTCTTCATACGACCTCGGATCGAATTTCGGCGAGAACGGAAAAGTTCCGTATCGAAATTTTACCTTGGCTAGCCGACAGCCTTTGGCGGTTAGGCGGTTCTACGGTTTTGTCTAGATCCGTTTGCAAGAGGGACTTTTAGGCGATGCAATAAAAAAATTAAAAAGAGGGATGCAACACGAGGACTTCCAAGGAGGTCACCCATCCTAGTACTACTCTCGCCTAAGCACGCTTAACTTCGGAGTTCTGATGGGATCTTGTGCTTTAGTGCTGGTATGATCGCATCCGACAACTTCTTCACGACGTGATGCTTTAACCTCTGCCACCCTCCGGCTCCTTCTCACGCCTAAGCCTCCGTTCTTTAGTTCCTTTCACGCCCGTCCCGGTTTACAGTCACCACGCCGCGATATTTACTGAAAAAGACGTGCATGACTCGCCGCAAATAAAAACATCACGCCATCCGAGCGTTTCACCGGATCGAGAAATCTGCACAAATTGACCGGTCACCGAAAATCGACTGTAATTTCATCATACGACCTCGGATCGAATTTCGGCGAGAACGGAAAAGTTCCGTATCGAAATTTTACCTTGGCTAGCCGACAGCCTTTGGCGGTTAGGCGGTTCTACGGTTTCGTCTAGATCCGTTTGCAAGAGGGACTTTTAGGCGATGCAATAAAAAAATTAAAAAGACGGATGCAACACGAGGACTTCCAAGGAGGTCACCCATCCTAGTACTACTCTCGCCCAAGCACGCTTAACTTCGGAGTTCTGATGGGATCCGGTGCTTTAGTGCTGGTATGATCGCATCTGACAACTTCTTCACGGCGTGATGCTTTAACCTCTGCCACCCTCCGGCTCCTTCTCACGCCTAAGCCTCCGTTCTTTTTGCTCTTTTCTTTTAGTTCCTTTCACGCCCGTCCCGGTTTACAGTCACCACGCCGCGATATTTACTGAAAAAGACGTGCATGACTAGCCGCAAATAAAAACATCACGCCATCCGAGCGTTTCACCGGATCGAGAAATCTGCACAAATTGACCGGTCACCGAAAATCGACTGTAATTTCTTCATACGACCTCGGATCGAATTTCGGCGAGAACGGAAAAGTTCCGTATCGAAATTTTACCTTGGCTAGCCGACAGCCTTTGGCGGTTAGGCGGTTCTACGGTTTCGTCTAGATCCGTTTGCAAGAGGGACTTTTAGGCGATGCAATAAAAAAATTAAAAAGAGGGATGCAACACGAGGACTTCCAAGGAGGTCACCCATCCTAGTACTACTCTCGCCCAAGCACGCTTAACTTCGGAGTTCTGATGGGATCCGGTGCTTTAGTGCTGGTATGATCGCATCCGACAACTTCTTCACGGCGTGATGCTTTAACCTCTGCCACCCTCCGGCTCCTTCTCACGCCTAAGCCTCCGTTCTTTTTGCTCTTTTCTTTTAGTTCCTTTCACGCCCGTCCCGGTTTACAGTCACCACGCCGCGATATTTACTGAAATAGACGTGCATGACTAGCCGCAAATAAAAACATCACGCCATCCGAGCGTTTCACCGGATCGAGAAATCTGCACAAATTGACCGGTCACCGAAAATCGACTGTAATTTCTTCATACGACCTCGGATCGAATTTCGGCGAGAACGGAAAAGTTCCGTATCGAAATTTTACCTTGGCTAGCCGACAGCCTTTGGCGGTTAGGCGGTTCTACGGTTTCGTCTAGATCCGTTTGCAAGAGGGACTTTTAGGCGATGCAATAAAAAAATTAAAAAGAGGGATGCAACACGAGGACTTCCAAGGAGGTCACCCATCGTAGTACTACTCTCGCCTAAGCACGCTTAACTTCGGAGTTCTGATGGGATCTTGTGCTGGTATGATCGCATCCGACAACTTCTTCACGGCGTGATGCTTTAACCTCTGCCACCCTCCGGCTCCTTCTCACGCCTAAGCCTCCGTTCTTTTTGCTCTTTTCTTTTAGTTCCTTTCACGCCCGTCCCGGTTTACAGTCACCACGCCGCGATATTTACTGAAAAATACGTGCATGACTAGCCGCAAATAAAAACATCACGCCATCCGAGCGTTTCACCGGATCGAGATATCTGCACAAATTGACCGGTCACCGAAAATCGACTGTAATTTCTTCATACGACCTCGGATCGAATTTCGGCGAGAACGGAAAAGTTCCGTATCGAAATTTTACCTTGGCTAGCCGACAGCCTTTGGCGGTTAGGCGGTTCTACGGTTTCGTCTAGATCCGTTTGCAAGAGGGACTTTTAGGCGATGCAATAAAAAAATTAAAAAGAGGGATGCAACACGAGGACTTCCAAGGAGGTCACCCATCCTAGTACTACTCTCGCCTAAGCACGCTTAACTTCGGAGTTCTGATGGGATCTTGTGCTGGTATGATCGCATCCGACAACTTCTTCACGGCGTGATGCTTTAACCTCTGCCACCCTCCGGCTCCTTCTCACGCCTAAGCCTCCGTTCTTTTTGCTCTTTTCTTTTAGTTCCTTTCACGCCCGTCCCGGTTTACAGTCACCACGCCGCGATATTTACTGAAAAATACGTGCATGACTAGCCGCAAATAAAAACATCACGCCATCCGAGCGTTTCACCGGATCGAGAAATCTGCACAAATTGACCGGTCACCGAAAATCGACTGTAATTTCTTCATACGACCTCGGATCGAATTTCGGCGAGAACGGAAAAGTTCCGTATCGAAATTTTACCTTGGCTAGCCGACAGCCTTTGGCGGTTAGGCGGTTCTACGGTTTCGTCTAGATCCGTTTGCAAGAGGGACTTTTAGGCGATGCAATAAAAAAATTAAAAAGAGGGATGCAACACGAGGACTTCCAAGGAGGTCACCCATCCTAGTACTACTCTCGCCTAAGCACGCTTAACTTCGGAGTTCTGATGGGATCTTGTGCTGGTATGATCGCATCCGACAACTTCTTCACGGCGTGATGCTTTAACCTCTGCCACCCTCCGGCTCCTTCTCACGCCTAAGCCTCCGTTCTTTTTGCTCTTTTCTTTTAGTTCCTTTCACGCCCGTCCCGGTTTACAGTCACCACGCCGCGATATTTACTGAAAAATACGTGCATGACTAGCCGCAAATAAAAACATCACGCCATCCGAGCGTTTCACCGGATCGAGATATCTGCACAAATTGACCGGTCACCGAAAATCGACTGTAATTTCTTCATACGACCTCGGATCGAATTTCGGCGAGAACGGAAAAGTTCCGTATCGAAATTTTACCTTGGCTAGCCGACAGCCTTTGGCGGTTAGGCGGTTCTACGGTTTCGTCTAGATCCGTTTGCAAGAGGGACTTTTAGGCGATGCAATAAAAAAATTAAAAAGAGGGATGCAACACGAGGACTTCCAAGGAGGTCACCCATCCTAGTACTACTCTCGCCTAAGCACGCTTAACTTCGGAGTTCTGATGGGATCTTGTGCTGGTATGATCGCATCCGACAACTTCTTCACGGCGTGATGCTTTAACCTCTGCCACCCTCCGGCTCCTTCTCACGCCTAAGCCTCCGTTCTTTTTGCTCTTTTCTTTTAGTTCCTTTCACGCCCGTCCCGGTTTACAGTCACCACGCCGCGATATTTACTGAAAAATACGTGCATGACTAGCCGCAAATAAAAACATCACGCCATCCGAGCGTTTCACCGGATCGAGAAATCTGCACAAATTGACCGGTCACCGAAAATCGACTGTAATTTCTTCATACGACCTCGGATCGAATTTCGGCGAGAACGGAAAAGTTCCGTATCGAAATTTTACCTTGGCTAGCCGACAGCCTTTGGCGGTTAGGCGGTTCTACGGTTTCGTCTAGATCCGTTTGCAAGAGGGACTTTTAGGCGATGCAATAAAAAAATTAAAAAGAGGGATGCAACACGAGGACTTCCAAGGAGGTCACCCATCCTAGTACTACTCTCGCCTAAGCACGCTTAACTTCGGAGTTCTGATGGGATCTTGTGCTGGTATGATCGCATCCGACAACTTCTTCACGGCGTGATGCTTTAACCTCTGCCACCCTCCGGCTCCTTCTCACGCCTAAGCCTCCGTTCTTTTTGCTCTTTTCTTTTAGTTCCTTTCACGCCCGTCCCGGTTTACAGTCACCACGCCGCGATATTTACTGAAAAATACGTGCATGACTAGCCGCAAATAAAAACATCACGCCATCCGAGCGTTTCACCGGATCGAGAAATCTGCACAAATTGACCGGTCACCGAAAATCGACTGTAATTTCATCATACGACCTCGGATCGAATTTCGGCGAGAACGGAAAAGTTCCGTATCGAAATTTTACCTTGGCTAGCCGACAGCCTTTGGCGGTTAGGCGGTTCTACGGTTTCGTCTAGATCCGTTTGCAAGAGGGACTTTTAGGCGATGCAATAAAAAAATTAAAAAGAGGGATGCAACACGAGGACTCCCAGGAGGTCACCCATCCTAGTACTACTCTCGCCCAAGCACGCTTAACTTCGGAGTTCTGATGGGATCCGGTGCTTTAGTGCTGGTATGATCGCATCCGACAACTTCTTCACGGCGTGATGCTTTAACCTCTGCCACCCTCCGGCTCCTTCTCACGCCTAAGCCTCCGTTCTTTTTGCTCTTTTCTTTTAGTTCCTTTCACGCCCGTCCCGGTTTACAGTCACCACGCCGCGATATTTACTGAAATAGACGTGCATGACTAGCCGCAAATAAAAACATCACGCCATCCGAGCGTTTCACCGGATCGAGAAATCTGCACAAATTGACCGGTCACCGAAAATCGACTGTAATTTCTTCATACGACCTCGGATCGAATTTCGGCGAGAACGGAAAAGTTCCGTATCGAAATTTTACCTTGGCTAGCCGACAGCCTTTGGCGGTTAGGCGGTTCTACGGTTTCGTCTAGATCCGTTTGCAAGAGGGACTTTTAGGCGATGCAATAAAAAAACTAAAAAGAGGGATGCAACACGAGGACTTCCCAGGAGGTCACCCATCCTAGTACTACTCTCGCCCAAGCACGCTTAACTTCGGAGTTCTGATGGGATCCGGTGCTTTAGTGCTGGTATGATCGCATCCGACAACTTCTTCACGGCGTGATGCTTTAACCTCTGCCACCCTCCGGCTCCTTCTCACGCCTAAGCCTCCGTTCTTTTTGCTCTTTTCTTTTAGTTCCTTTCACGCCCGTCCCGGTTTACAGTCACCACGCCGCGATATTTACTGAAATAGACGTGCATGACTAGCCGCAAATAAAAACATCACGCCATCCGAGCGTTTCACCGGATCGACAAATCTGCACAAATTGACCGGTCACCGAAAATCGACTGTAATTTCTTCATACGACCTCGGATCGAATTTCGGCGAGAACGGAAAAGTTCCGTATCGAAATTTTACCTTGGCTAGCCGACAGCCTTTGGCGGTTAGGCGGTTCTACGGTTTCGTCTAGATCCGTTTGCAAGAGGGACTTTTAGGCGATGCAATAAAAAAATTAAAAAGAGGGATGCAACACGAGGACTTCCAAGGAGGTCACCCATCCTAGTACTACTCTCGCCTAAGCACGCTTAACTTCGGAGTTCTGATGGGATCTTGTGCTGGTATGATCGCATCCGACAACTTCTTCACGGCGTGATGCTTTAACCTCTGCCACCCTCCGGCTCCTTCTCACGCCTAAGCCTCCGTTCTTTTTGCTCTTTTCTTTTAGTTCCTTTCACGCCCGTCCCGGTTTACAGTCACCACGCCGCGATATTTACTGAAAAATACGTGCATGACTAGCCGCAAATAAAAACATCACGCCATCCGAGCGTTTCACCGGATCGAGATATCTGCACAAATTGACCGGTCACCGAAAATCGACTGTAATTTCATCATACGACCTCGGATCGAATTTCGGCGAGAACGGAAAAGTTCCGTATCGAAATTTTACCTTGGCTAGCCGACAGCCTTTGGCGGTTAGGCGGTTCTACGGTTTTGTCTAGATCCGTTTGCAAGAGGGACTTTTAGGCGATGCAATAAAAAAATTAAAAAGAGGGATGCAACACGAGGACTTCCAAGGAGGTCACCCATCCTAGTACTACTCTCGCCTAAGCACGCTTAACTTCGGAGTTCTGATGGGATCCGGTGCTTTAGTGCTGGTATGATCGCATCCGACAACTTCTTCACGGCGTGATGCTTTAACCTCTGCCACCCTCCGGCTCCTTCTCACGCCTAAGCCTCCGTTCTTTTTGCTCTTTTCTTTTAGTTCCTTTCACGCCCGTCCCGGTTTACAGTCACCACGCCGCGATATTTACTGAAATAGACGTGCATGACTAGCCGCAAATAAAAACATCACGCCATCCGAGCGTTTCACCGGATCGAGAAATCTGCACAAATTGACCGGTCACCGAAAATCGACTGTAATTTCATCATACGACCTCGGATCGAATTTCGGCGAGAACGGAAAAGTTCCGTATCGAAATTTTACCTTGGCTAGCCGACAGCCTTTGGCGGTTAGGCGGTTCTACGGTTTCGTCTAGATCCGTTTGCAAGAGGGACTTTTAGGCGATGCAATAAAAAAATTAAAAAGAGGGATGCAACACGAGGACTTCCCAGGAGGTCACCCATCCTAGTACTACTCTCGCCCAAGCACGCTTAACTTCGGAGTTCTGATGGGATCCGGTGCTTTAGTGCTGGTATGATCGCATCCGACAACTTCTTCACGGCGTGATGCTTTAACCTCTGCCACCCTCCGGCTCCTTCTCACGCCTAAGCCTCCGTTCTTTTTGCTCTTTTCTTTTAGTTCCTTTCACGCCCGTCCCGGTTTACAGTCACCACGCCGCGATATTTACTGAAATAGACGTGCATGACTAGCCGCAAATAAAAACATCACGCCATCCGAGCGTTTCACCGGATCGAGAAATCTGCACAAATTGACCGGTCACCGAAAATCGACTGTAATTTCTTCATACGACCTCGGATCGAATTTCGGCGAGAACGGAAAAGTTCCGTATCGAAATTTTACCTTGGCTAGCCGACAGCCTTTGGCGGTTAGGCGGTTCTACGGTTTCGTCTAGATCCGTTTGCAAGAGGGACTTTTAGGCGATGCAATAAAAAAACTAAAAAGAGGGATGCAACACGAGGACTTCCCAGGAGGTCACCCATCCTAGTACTACTCTCGCCCAAGCACGCTTAACTTCGGAGTTCTGATGGGATCCGGTGCTTTAGTGCTGGTATGATCGCATCCGACAACTTCTTCACGGCGTGATGCTTTAACCTCTGCCACCCTCCGGCTCCTTCTCACGCCTAAGCCTCCGTTCTTTTTGCTCTTTTCTTTTAGTTCCTTTCACGCCCGTCCCGGTTTACAGTCACCACGCCGCGATATTTACTGAAAAAGACGTGCATGACTCGCCGCAAATAAAAACATCACGCCATCCGAGCGTTTCACCGGATCGAGAAATCTGCACAAATTGACCGGTCACCGAAAATCGACTGTAATTTCTTCATACGACCTCGGATCGAATTTCGGCGAGAACGGAAAAGTTCCGTATCGAAATTTTACCTTGGCTAGCCGACAGCCTTAGGCGGTTCTACGGTTTCGTCTAGATCCGTTTGCAAGAGGGACTTTTAGGCGATGCAATAAAAAAAATTAAAAAGAGGGATGCAACACGAGGACTTCCCAGGAGGTCACCCATCCTAGTACTACTCTCGCCCAAGCACGCTTAACTTCGGAGTTCTGATGGGATCCGGTGCTTTAGTGCTGGTATGATCGCATCCGACAACTTCTTCACGGCGTGATGCTTTAACCTCTGCCACCCTCCGGCTCCTTCTCACGCCTAAGCCTCCGTTCTTTTTGCTCTTTTCTTTTAGTTCCTTTCACGCCCGTCCCGGTTTACAGTCACCACGCCGCGATATTTACTGAAATAGACGTGCATGACTAGCCGCAAATAAAAACATCACGCCATCCGAGCGTTTCACCGGATCGAGAAATCTGCACAAATTGACCGGTCACCGAAAATCGACTGTAATTTCATCATACGACCTCGGATCGAATTTCGGCGAGAACGGAAAAGTTCCGTATCGAAATTTTACCTTGGCTAGCCGACAGCCTTTGGCGGTTAGGCGGTTCTACGGTTTCGTCTAGATCCGTTTGCAAGAGGGACTTTTAGGCGATGCAATAAAAAAATTAAAAAGAGGGATGCAACACGAGGACTTCCCAGGAGGTCACCCATCCTAGTACTACTCTCGCCCAAGCACGCTTAACTTCGGAGTTCTGATGGGATCCGGTGCTTTAGTGCTGGTATGATCGCATCCGACAACTTCTTCACGGCGTGATGCTTTAACCTCTGCCACCCTCCGGCTCCTTCTCACGCCTAAGCCTCCGTTCTTTTTGCTCTTTTCTTTTAGTTCCTTTCACGCCCGTCCCGGTTTACAGTCACCACGCCGCGATATTTACTGAAATAGACGTGCATGACTAGCCGCAAATAAAAACATCACGCCATCCGAGCGTTTCACCGGATCGAGAAATCTGCACAAATTGACCGGTCACCGAAAATCGACTGTAATTTCATCATACGACCTCGGATCGAATTTCGGCGAGAACGGAAAAGTTCCGTATCGAAATTTTACCTTGGCTAGCCGACAGCCTTTGGCGGTTAGGCGGTTCTACGGTTTCGTCTAGATCCGTTTGCAAGAGGGACTTTTAGGCGATGCAATAAAAAAATTAAAAAGAGGGATGCAACACGAGGACTTCCCAGGAGGTCACCCATCCTAGTACTACTCTCGCCCAAGCACGCTTAACTTCGGAGTTCTGATGGGATCCGGTGCTTTAGTGCTGGTATGATCGCATCCGACAACTTCTTCACGGCGTGATGCTTTAACCTCTGCCACCCTCCGGCTCCTTCTCACGCCTAAGCCTCCGTTCTTTTTGCTCTTTTCTTTTAGTTCCTTTCACGCCCGTCCCGGTTTACAGTCACCACGCCGCGATATTTACTGAAATAGACGTGCATGACTAGCCGCAAATAAAAACATCACGCCATCCGAGCGTTTCACCGGATCGAGAAATCTGCACAAATTGACCGGTCACCGAAAATCGACTGTAATTTCTTCATACGACCTCGGATCGAATTTCGGCGAGAACGGAAAAGTTCCGTATCGAAATTTTACCTTGGCTAGCCGACAGCCTTTGGCGGTTAGGCGGTTCTACGGTTTCGTCTAGATCCGTTTGCAAGAGGGACTTTTAGGCGATGCAATAAAAAAACTAAAAAGAGGGATGCAACACGAGGACTTCCCAGGAGGTCACCCATCCTAGTACTACTCTCGCCCAAGCACGCTTAACTTCGGAGTTCTGATGGGATCCGGTGCTTTAGTGCTGGTATGATCGCATCCGACAACTTCTTCACGGCGTGATGCTTTAACCTCTGCCACCCTCCGGCTCCTTCTCACGCCTAAGCCTCCGTTCTTTTTGCTCTTTTCTTTTAGTTCCTTTCACGCCCGTCCCGGTTTACAGTCACCACGCCGCGATATTTACTGAAAAAGACGTGCATGACTCGCCGCAAATAAAAACATCACGCCATCCGAGCGTTTCACCGGATCGAGAAATCTGCACAAATTGACCGGTCACCGAAAATCGACTGTAATTTCTTCATACGACCTCGGATCGAATTTCGGCGAGAACGGAAAAGTTCCGTATCGAAATTTTACCTTGGCTAGCCGACAGCCTTAGGCGGTTCTACGGTTTCGTCTAGATCCGTTTGCAAGAGGGACTTTTAGGCGATGCAATAAAAAAATTAAAAAGAGGGATGCAACACGAGGACTTCCCAGGAGGTCACCCATCCTAGTACTACTCTCGCCCAAGCACGCTTAACTTCGGAGTTCTGATGGGATCCGGTTCTTTAGTGCTGGTATGATCACATCCGACAACTTCTTCACGGCGTGATGCTTTAACCTCTGCCACCCTCCGGCTCCTTCTCACGCCTAAGCCTCCGTTCTTTTTGCTCTTTTCTTTTAGTTCCTTTCACGCCCGTCCCGGTTTACAGTCACCACGCCGCGATATTTACTGAAAAAGACGTGCATGACTCGCCGCAAATAAAAACATCACGCCATCCGAGCGTTTCACCGGATCGAGAAATCTGCACAAATTGACCGGTCACCGAAAATCGACTGTAATTTCATCATACGACCTCGGATCGAATTTCGGCGAGAACGGAAAAGTTCAGTATCGAAATTTTACCTTGGCTAGCCGACAGCCTTTGGAGGTTAGGCGGTTCTACGGTTTCGTCTAGATCCGTTTGCAAGAGGGACTTTTAGGCGATGCAATAAAAAAATTAAAAAGAGGGATGCAACACGAGGACTTCCAAGGAGGTCACCCATCCTAGTACTACTCTCGCCCAAGCACGCTTAACTTCGGAGTTCTGATGGGATCCGGTGCTTTAGTGCTGGTATGATCGCATCCGACAACTTCTTCACGGCGTGATGCTTTAACCTCTGCCACCCTCCGGCTCCTTCTCACGCCTAAGCCTCCGTTCTTTTTGCTCTTTTCTTTTAGTTCCTTTCACGCTCGTCCCGGTTTACAGTCACCACGCCGCGATATTTACTGAAAAAGACGTGCATGACTAGCCGCAAATAAAAACATCACGCCATCCGAGCGTTTCACCGGATCGAGAAATCTGCACAAATTGACCGGTCACCGAAAATCGACTGTAATTTCATCATACGACCTCGGATCGAATTTCGGCGAGAACGGAAAAGTTCCGTATCAAAATTTTACCTTGGCTAGCCGACAGCCTTTGGCGGTTAGGCGGTTCTACGGTTTTGTCTAGATCCGTTTGCAAGAGGGACTTTTAGGCGATGCAATAAAAAAATTAAAAAGAGGGATGCAACACGAGGACTTCCAAGGAGGTCACCCATCCTAGTACTACTCTCGCCTAAGCACGCTTAACTTCGGAGTTCTGATGGGATCTTGTGCTTTAGTGCTGGTATGATCGCATCCGACAACTTCTTCACGACGTGATGCTTTAACCTCTGCCACCCTCCGGCTCCTTCTCACGCCTAAGCCTCCGTTCTTTAGTTCCTTTCACGCCCGTCCCGGTTTACAGTCACCACGCCGCGATATTTACTGAAAAAGACGTGCATGACTCGCCGCAAATAAAAACATCACGCCATCCGAGCGTTTCACCGGATCGAGAAATCTGCACAAATTGACCGGTCACCGAAAATCGACTGTAATTTCATCATACGACATCGGATCGAATTTCGGCGAGAACGGAAAAGTTCCGTATCGAAATTTTACCTTGGCTAGCCGACAGCCTTTGGTGGTTAGGCGGTTCTACGGTTTCGTCTAGATCCGTTTGCAAGAGGGACTTTTAGGCGATGCAATAAAAAAATTAAAAAGAGGGATACAACACGAGGACTTCCAAGGAGGTCACCCATCCTAGTACTACTCTCGCCCAAGCACGCTTAACTTCGGAGTTCTGATGGGATCCGGTGCTTTAGTGCTGGTATGATCGCATCCGACAACTTCTTCACGGCGTGATGCTTTAACCTCTGCCACCCTCCGGCTCCTTCTCACGCCTAAGCCTCCGTTCTTTTTGCTCTTTTCTTTTAGTTCCTTTCACGCCCGTCCCGGTTTACAGTCACCACGCCGCGATATTTACTGAAAAAGACGTGCATGACTAGCCGTAAATAAAAACATCACGCCATCCGAGCGTTTCACCGGATCGAGAAATCTGCACAAATTGACCGGTCACCGAAAATCGACTGTAATTTCATCATACGACCTCGGATCGAATTTCGGCGAGAACGGAAAAGTTCCGTATCGAAATTTTACCTTGGCTAGCCGACAGCCTTTGGCGGTTAGGCGGTTCTACGGTTTCGTCTAGATCCGTTTGCAAGAGGGACTTTTAGGCGATGCAATAAAAAAATTAAAAAGAGGGATGCAACACGAGGACTTCCAAGGAGGTCACCCATCCTAGTACTACTCTCGCCCAAGCACGCTTAACTTCGGAGTTCTGATGGGATCCGGTGCTTTAGTGCTGGTATGATCGCATCCGACAACTTCTTCACGGCGTGATGCTTTAACCTCTGCCACCCTCCGGCTCCTTCTCACGCCTAAGCCTCCGTTCTTTTTGCTCTTTTCTTTTAGTTCCTTTCACGCCCGTCCCGGTTTACAGTCACCACGCCGCGATATTTACTGAAAAAGACGTGCATGACTAGCCGTAAATAAAAACATCACGCCATCCGAGCGTTTCACCGGATCGAGAAATCTGCACAAATTGACCGGTCACCGAAAATCGACTGTAATTTCATCATACGACCTCGGATCGAATTTCGGCGAGAACGGAAAAGTTCTGTATCGAAATTTTACCTTGGCTAGCCGACAGCCTTTGGCGGTTAGGCGGTTCTACGGTTTCGTCTAGATCCGTTTGCAAGAGGGACTTTTAGGCGATGCAATAAAAAAATTAAAAAGAGGGATGCAACACGAGGACTTCCCAGGAGGTCACCCATCCTAGTACTACTCTCGCCCAAGCACGCTTAACTTCGGAGTTCTGATGGGATCCGGTGCTTTAGTGCTGGTATGATCGCATCCGACAACTTCTTCACGGCGTGATGCTTTAACCTCTGCCACCCTCCGGCTCCTTCTCACGCCTAAGCCTCCGTTCTTTTTGCTCTTTTCTTTTAGTTCCTTTCACGCTCGTCCCGGTTTACAGTCACCACGCCGCGATATTTACTGAAAAAGACGTGCATGACTAGCCGCAAATAAAAACATCACGCCATCCGAGCGTTTCACCGGATCGAGAAATCTGCACAAATTGACCGGTCACCGAAAATCGACTGTAATTTCATCATACGACCTCGGATCGAATTTCGGCGAGAACGGAAAAGTTCCGTATCAAAATTTTACCTTGGCTAGCCGACAGCCTTTGGCGGTTAGGCGGTTCTACGGTTTTGTCTAGATCCGTTTGCAAGAGGGACTTTTAGGCGATGCAATAAAAAAATTAAAAAGAGGGATGCAACACGAGGACTTCCAAGGAGGTCACCCATCCTAGTACTACTCTCACCTAAGCACGCTTAACTTCGGAGTTCTGATGGGATCTTGTGCTTTAGTGCTGGTATGATCGCATCCGACAACTTCTTCACGACGTGATGCTTTAACCTCTGCCACCCTCCGGCTCCTTCTCACGCCTAAGCCTCTGTTCTTTAGTTCCTTTCACGCCCGTCCCGGTTTACAGTCACCACGCCGCGATATTTACTGAAAAAGACGTGCATGACTCGCCGCAAATAAAAACATCACGCCATCCGAGCGTTTCACCGGATCGAGAAATCTGCACAAATTGACCGGTCACCGAAAATCGACTGTAATTTCTTCATACGACCTCGGATCGAATTTCGGCGAGAACGGAAAAGTTCCGTATCGAAATTTTACCTTGGCTAGCCGACAGCCTTTGGCGGTTAGGCGGTTCTACGGTTTCGTCTAGATCCGTTTGCAAGAGGGACTTTTAGGCGATGCAATAAAAAAATTAAAAAGAGGGATGCAACACGAGGACTTCCCAGGAGGTCACCCATCCTAGTAGTACTCTCGCCTAAGCACGCTTAACTTCGGAGCTCTGATGGGATCTGGTGCTTTAGTGCTGGTATGATCGCATCCGACAACTTCTTCACGGCGTGATGCTTTAACCTCTGCCACCCTCCGGCTCCTTCTCACGCCTAAGCCTCCGTTCTTTTTGCTCTTTTCTTTTAGTTCCTTTTACGCCCGTCCCGGTTTACAGTCACCACGCCGCGATATTTACTGAAAAATACGTGCATGACTAGCCGCAAATAAAAACATCACGCCATCCGAGCGTTTCACCGGATCGAGAAATCTGCACAAATTGACCGGTCACCGAAAATCGACTGTAATTTCTTCATACGACCTCGGATCGAATTTCGGCGAGAACGGAAAAGTTCCGTATCGAAATTTTACCTTGGCTAGCCGACAGCCTTTGGCAGTTAGGCGGTTCTACGGTTTCGTCTAGATCCGTTTGCAAGAGGGACTTTTAGGCGATGCAATAAAAAAATTAAAAAGAGGGATGCAACACGAGGACTTCCCAGGAGGTCACACATCCTAGTACTACTCTCACCTAAGCACGCTTAACTTCGGAGCTCTGATGGGATCTGGTGCTTAAGTGCTGGTATGATCGCATCAGACAACTTCTTCACGGCGTGATGCTTTAACCTCTGCCACCCTCCGGCTCCTTCTCACGCCTAAGCCTCCGTTCTTTTTGCTCTTTTCTTTTAGTTCCTTTCACGCCCGTCCCGGTTTACAGTCACCACGCCGCGATATTTACTGAAAAATACGTGCATGACTAGCCGCAAATAAAAACATCACGCCATCCGAGCGTTTCACCGGATCGAGAAATCTGCACAAATTGACCGGTCACCGAAAATCGACTGTAATTTCTTCATACGACCTCGGATCGAATTTCGGCGAGAACGGAAAAGTTCCGTATCGAAATTTTACCTTGGCTAGCCGACAGCCTTTGGCAGTTAGGCGGTTCTACGGTTTCGTCTAGATCCGTTTGCAAGAGGCCCTTTTGGGCGATGCAATAAAAAAATTAAAAAGAGGGATGCAACACGAGGACTTCCCAGGAGGTCACCCATCCTAGTACTACTCTCACCTAAGCACGCTTAACTTCGGAGCTCTGATGGGATCTGGTGCTTTAGTGCTGGTATGATCGCATCCGACAACTTCTTCACGGCGTGATGCTTTAACCTCTGCCACCCTCCGGCTCCTTCTCACGCCTAAGCCTCCGTTCTTTTTGCTCTTTTCTTTTAGTTCCTTTCACGCCCGTCCCGGTTTACAGTCACCACGCCGCGATATTTACTGAAAAATACGTGCATGACTAGCCGCAAATAAAAACATCACGCCATCCGAGCGTTTCACCGGATCGAGAAATCTGCACAAATTGACCGGTCACCGAAAATCGACTGTAATTTCTTCATACGACCTCGGATCGAATTTCGGCGAGAACGGAAAAGTTCCGTATCGAAATTTTACCTTGGCTAGCCGACAGCCTTTGGCAGTTAGGCGGTTCTACGGTTTCGTCTAGATCCGTTTGCAAGAGGGACTTTTAGGCGATGCAATAAAAAAATTAAAAAGAGGGATGCAACACGAGGACTTCCCAGGAGGTCACCCATCCTAGTACTACTCTCACCTAAGCACGCTTAACTTCGGAGCTCTGATGGGATCTGGTGCTTTAGTGCTGGTATGATCGCATCAGACAACTTCTTCACGGCGTGATGCTTTAACCTCTGCCACCCTCCGGCTCCTTCTCACGCCTAAGCCTCCGTTCTTTTTGCTCTTTTCTTTTAGTTCCTTTCACGCCCGTCCCGGTTTACAGTCACCACGCCGCGATATTTACTGAAAAATACGTGCATGACTAGCCGCAAATAAAAACATCACGCCATCCGAGCGTTTCACCGGATCGAGAAATCTGCACAAATTGACCGGTCACCGAAAATCGACTGTAATTTCTTCATACGACCTCGGATCGAATTTCGGCGAGAACGGAAAAGTTCCGTATCGAAATTTTACCTTGGCTGGCCGACAGCCTTTGGCAGTTAGGCGGTTCTACGGTTTCGTCTAGATCCGTTTGCAAGAGGGACTTTTAGGCGATGCAATAAAAAAATTAAAAAGAGGGATGCAACACGAGGACTTCCCAGGAGGTCACCCATCCTAGTACTACTCTCACCTAAGCACGCTTAACTTCGGAGCTCTGATGGGATCTGGTGCTTTAGTGCTGGTATGATCGCATCCGACAACTTCTTCACGGCGTGATGCTTTAACCTCTGCCACCCTCCGGCTCCTTCTCACGCCTAAGCCTCCGTTCTTTTTGCTCTTTTCTTTTAGTTCCTTTCACGCCCGTCCCGGTTTACAGTCACCACGCCGCGATATTTACTGAAAAATACGTGCATGACTAGCCGCAAATAAAAACATCACGCCATCCGAGCGTTTCACCGGATCGAGAAATCTGCACAAATTGACCGGTCACCGAAAATCGACTGTAATTTCTTCATACGACCTCGGATCGAATTTCGGCGAGAACGGAAAAGTTCCGTATCGAAATTTTACCTTGGCTAGCCGACAGCCTTTGGCAGTTAGGCGGTTCTACGGTTTCGTCTAGATCCGTTTGCAAGAGGGACTTTTAGGCGATGCAATAAAAAAATTAAAAAGAGGGATGCAACACGAGGACTTCCCAGGAGGTCACCCATCCTAGTACTACTCTCACCTAAGCACGCTTAACTTCGGAGCTCTGATGGGATCTGGTGCTTTAGTGCTGGTATGATCGCATCAGACAACTTCTTCACGGCGTGATGCTTTAACCTCTGCCACCCTCCGGCTCCTTCTCACGCCTAAGCCTCCGTTCTTTTTGCTCTTTTCTTTTAGTTCCTTTCACGCCCGTCCCGGTTTACAGTCACCACGCCGCGATATTTACTGAAAAATACGTGCATGACTAGCCGCAAATAAAAACATCACGCCATCCGAGCGTTTCACCGGATCGAGAAATCTGCACAAATTGACCGGTCACCGAAAATCGACTGTAATTTCTTCATACGACCTCGGATCGAATTTCGGCGAGAACGGAAAAGTTCCGTATCGAAATTTTACCTTGGCTAGCCGACAGCCTTTGGCAGTTAGGCGGTTCTACGGTTTCGTCTAGATCCGTTTGCAAGAGGGACTTTTAGGCGATGCAATAAAAAAATTAAAAAGAGGGATGCAACACGAGGACTTCCCAGGAGGTCACCCATCCTAGTACTACTCTCACCTAAGCACGCTTAACTTCGGAGCTCTGATGGGATCTGGTGCTTTAGTGCTGGTATGATCGCATCAGACAACTTCTTCACGGCGTGATGCTTTAACCTCTGCCACCCTCCGGCTCCTTCTCACGCCTAAGCCTCCGTTCTTTTTGCTCTTTTCTTTTAGTTCCTTTCACGCCCGTCCCGGTTTACAGTCACCACGCCGCGATATTTACTGAAAAATACGTGCATGACTAGCCGCAAATAAAAACATCACGCCATCCGAGCGTTTCACCGGATCGAGAAATCTGCACAAATTGACCGGTCACCGAAAATCGACTGTAATTTCTTCATACGACCTCGGATCGAATTTCGGCGAGAACGGAAAAGTTCCGTATCGAAATTTTACCTTGGCTGGCCGACAGCCTTTGGCAGTTAGGCGGTTCTACGGTTTCGTCTAGATCCGTTTGCAAGAGGGACTTTTAGGCGATGCAATAAAAAAATTAAAAAGAGGGATGCAACACGAGGACTTCCCAGGAGGTCACCCATCCTAGTACTACTCTCACCTAAGCACGCTTAACTTCGGAGCTCTGATGGGATCTGGTGCTTAAGTGCTGGTATGATCGCATCAGACAACTTCTTCACGGCGTGATGCTTTAACCTCTGCCACCCTCCGGCTCCTTCTCACGCCTAAGCCTCCGTTCTTTTTGCTCTTTTCTTTTAGTTCCTTTCACGCCCGTCCCGGTTTACAGTCACCACGCCGCGATATTTACTGAAATAGACGTGCATGACTAGCCGCAAATAAAACATCACGCCATCCGAGCGTTTCACCGGATCGAGAAATCTGCACAAATTGACCGGTCACCGAAAATCGACTGTAATTTCTTCATACGACCTCGGATCGAATTTCGGCGAGAACGGAAAAGTTCCGTATCGAAATTTTACCTTGGCTAGCCGACAGCCTTTGGCGGTTAGGCGGTTCTACGGTTTCGTCTAGATCCGTTTGCAAGAGGGACTTTTAGGCGATGCAATAAAAAAATTAAAAAGAGGGATGCAACACGAGGACTTCCCAGGAGGTCACCCATCCTAGTACTACTCTCGCCCAAGCACGCTTAACTTCGGAGTTCTGATGGGATCCGGTGCTTTAGTGCTGGTATGATCGCATCCGACAACTTCTTCACGGCGTGATGCTTTAACCTCTGCCACCCTCCGGCTCCTTCTCACGCCTAAGCCTCCGTTCTTTTTGCTCTTTTCTTTTAGTTCCTTTCACGCTCGTCCCGGTTTACAGTCACCACGCCGCGATATTTACTGAAAAAGACGTGCATGACTCGCCGCAAATAAAAACATCACGCCATCCGAGCGTTTCACCGGATCGAGAAATCTGCACAAATTGACCGGTCACCGAAAATCGACTGTAATTTCTTCATACGACCTCGGATCGAATTTCGGCGAGAACGGAAAAGTTCCGTATCGAAATTTTACCTTGGCTAGCCGACAGCCTTTGGCGGTTAGGCGGTTCTACGGTTTCGTCTAGATCCGTTTGCAAGAGGGACTTTTAGGCGATGCAATAAAAAAATTAAAAAGAGGGATGCAACACGAGGACTTCCCAGGAGGTCACCCATCCTAGTAGTACTCTCGCCTAAGCACGCTTAACTTCGGAGCTCTGATGGGATCTGGTGCTTTAGTGCTGGTATGATCGCATCCGACAACTTCTTCACGGCGTGATGCTTTAACCTCTGCCACCCTCCGGCTCCTTCTCACGCCTAAGCCTCCGTTCTTTTTGCTCTTTTCTTTTAGTTCCTTTTACGCCCGTCCCGGTTTACAGTCACCACGCCGCGATATTTACTGAAAAATACGTGCATGACTAGCCGCAAATAAAAACATCACGCCATCCGAGCGTTTCACCGGATCGAGAAATCTGCACAAATTGACCGGTCACCGAAAATCGACTGTAATTTCTTCATACGACCTCGGATCGAATTTCGGCGAGAACGGAAAAGTTCCGTATCGAAATTTTACCTTGGCTGGCCGACAGCCTTTGGCGGTTAGGCGGTTCTACGGTTTCGTCTAGATCCGTTTGCAAGAGGGACTTTTAGGCGATGCAATAAAAAAATTAAAAAGAGGGATGCAACACGAGGACTTCCCAGGAGGTCACCCATCCTAGTACTACTCTCGCCCAAGCACGCTTAACTTCGGAGTTCTGATGGGATCCGGTGCTTTAGTGCTGGTATGATCGCATCCGACAACTTCTTCACGGCGTGATGCTTTAACCTCTGCCACCCTCCGGCTCCTTCTCACGCCTAAGCCTCCGTTCTTTTTGCTCTTTTCTTTTAGTTCCTTTCACGCTCGTCCCGGTTTACAGTCACCACGCCGCGATATTTACTGAAAAAGACGTGCATGACTCGCCGCAAATAAAAACATCACGCCATCCGAGCGTTTCACCGGATCGAGAAATCTGCACAAATTGACCGGTCACCGAAAATCGACTGTAATTTCTTCATACGACCTCGGATCGAATTTCGGCGAGAACGGAAAAGTTCCGTATCGAAATTTTACCTTGGCTAGCCGACAGCCTTTGGCGGTTAGGCGGTTCTACGGTTTCGTCTAGATCCGTTTGCAAGAGGGACTTTTAGGCGATGCAATAAAAAAATTAAAAAGAGGGATGCAACACGAGGACTTCCCAGGAGGTCACCCATCCTAGTAGTACTCTCGCCTAAGCACGCTTAACTTCGGAGCTCTGATGGGATCTGGTGCTTTAGTGCTGGTATGATCGCATCCGACAACTTCTTCACGGCGTGATGCTTTAACCTCTGCCACCCTCCGGCTCCTTCTCACGCCTAAGCCTCCGTTCTTTTTGCTCTTTTCTTTTAGTTCCTTTTACGCCCGTCCCGGTTTACAGTCACCACGCCGCGATATTTACTGAAAAATACGTGCATGACTAGCCGCAAATAAAAACATCACGCCATCCGAGCGTTTCACCGGATCGAGAAATCTGCACAAATTGACCGGTCACCGAAAATCGACTGTAATTTCTTCATACGACCTCGGATCGAATTTCGGCGAGAACGGAAAAGTTCCGTATCGAAATTTTACCTTGGCTAGCCGACAGCCTTTGGCAGTTAGGCGGTTCTACGGTTTCGTCTAGATCCGTTTGCAAGAGGGACTTTTAGGCGATGCAATAAAAAAATTAAAAAGAGGGATGCAACACGAGGACTTCCCAGGAGGTCACACATCCTAGTACTACTCTCACCTAAGCACGCTTAACTTCGGAGCTCTGATGGGATCTGGTGCTTAAGTGCTGGTATGATCGCATCAGACAACTTCTTCACGGCGTGATGCTTTAACCTCTGCCACCCTCCGGCTCCTTCTCACGCCTAAGCCTCCGTTCTTTTTGCTCTTTTCTTTTAGTTCCTTTCACGCCCGTCCCGGTTTACAGTCACCACGCCGCGATATTTACTGAAAAATACGTGCATGACTAGCCGCAAATAAAAACATCACGCCATCCGAGCGTTTCACCGGATCGAGAAATCTGCACAAATTGACCGGTCACCGAAAATCGACTGTAATTTCTTCATACGACCTCGGATCGAATTTCGGCGAGAACGGAAAAGTTCCGTATCGAAATTTTACCTTGGCTAGCCGACAGCCTTTGGCAGTTAGGCGGTTCTACGGTTTCGTCTAGATCCGTTTGCAAGAGGCCCTTTTGGGCGATGCAATAAAAAAATTAAAAAGAGGGATGCAACACGAGGACTTCCCAGGAGGTCACCCATCCTAGTACTACTCTCACCTAAGCACGCTTAACTTCGGAGCTCTGATGGGATCTGGTGCTTTAGTGCTGGTATGATCGCATCCGACAACTTCTTCACGGCGTGATGCTTTAACCTCTGCCACCCTCCGGCTCCTTCTCACGCCTAAGCCTCCGTTCTTTTTGCTCTTTTCTTTTAGTTCCTTTCACGCCCGTCCCGGTTTACAGTCACCACGCCGCGATATTTACTGAAAAATACGTGCATGACTAGCCGCAAATAAAAACATCACGCCATCCGAGCGTTTCACCGGATCGAGAAATCTGCACAAATTGACCGGTCACCGAAAATCGACTGTAATTTCTTCATACGACCTCGGATCGAATTTCGGCGAGAACGGAAAAGTTCCGTATCGAAATTTTACCTTGGCTAGCCGACAGCCTTTGGCAGTTAGGCGGTTCTACGGTTTCGTCTAGATCCGTTTGCAAGAGGGACTTTTAGGCGATGCAATAAAAAAATTAAAAAGAGGGATGCAACACGAGGACTTCCCAGGAGGTCACCCATCCTAGTACTACTCTCACCTAAGCACGCTTAACTTCGGAGCTCTGATGGGATCTGGTGCTTTAGTGCTGGTATGATCGCATCAGACAACTTCTTCACGGCGTGATGCTTTAACCTCTGCCACCCTCCGGCTCCTTCTCACGCCTAAGCCTCCGTTCTTTTTGCTCTTTTCTTTTAGTTCCTTTCACGCCCGTCCCGGTTTACAGTCACCACGCCGCGATATTTACTGAAAAATACGTGCATGACTAGCCGCAAATAAAAACATCACGCCATCCGAGCGTTTCACCGGATCGAGAAATCTGCACAAATTGACCGGTCACCGAAAATCGACTGTAATTTCTTCATACGACCTCGGATCGAATTTCGGCGAGAACGGAAAAGTTCCGTATCGAAATTTTACCTTGGCTGGCCGACAGCCTTTGGCAGTTAGGCGGTTCTACGGTTTCGTCTAGATCCGTTTGCAAGAGGGACTTTTAGGCGATGCAATAAAAAAATTAAAAAGAGGGATGCAACACGAGGACTTCCCAGGAGGTCACCCATCCTAGTACTACTCTCACCTAAGCACGCTTAACTTCGGAGCTCTGATGGGATCTGGTGCTTTAGTGCTGGTATGATCGCATCCGACAACTTCTTCACGGCGTGATGCTTTAACCTCTGCCACCCTCCGGCTCCTTCTCACGCCTAAGCCTCCGTTCTTTTTGCTCTTTTCTTTTAGTTCCTTTCACGCCCGTCCCGGTTTACAGTCACCACGCCGCGATATTTACTGAAAAATACGTGCATGACTAGCCGCAAATAAAAACATCACGCCATCCGAGCGTTTCACCGGATCGAGAAATCTGCACAAATTGACCGGTCACCGAAAATCGACTGTAATTTCTTCATACGACCTCGGATCGAATTTCGGCGAGAACGGAAAAGTTCCGTATCGAAATTTTACCTTGGCTAGCCGACAGCCTTTGGCAGTTAGGCGGTTCTACGGTTTCGTCTAGATCCGTTTGCAAGAGGGACTTTTAGGCGATGCAATAAAAAAATTAAAAAGAGGGACGCAACACGAGGACTTCCCAGGAGGTCACCCATCCTAGTACTACTCTCACCTAAGCACGCTTAACTTCGGAGCTCTGATGGGATCTGGTGCTTTAGTGCTGGTATGATCGCATCAGACAACTTCTTCACGGCGTGATGCTTTAACCTCTGCCACCCTCCGGCTCCTTCTCACGCCTAAGCCTCCGTTCTTTTTGCTCTTTTCTTTTAGTTCCTTTCACGCCCGTCCCGGTTTACAGTCACCACGCCGCGATATTTACTGAAAAATACGTGCATGACTAGCCGCAAATAAAAACATCACGCCATCCGAGCGTTTCACCGGATCGAGAAATCTGCACAAATTGACCGGTCACCGAAAATCGACTGTAATTTCTTCATACGACCTCGGATCGAATTTCGGCGAGAACGGAAAAGTTCCGTATCGAAATTTTACCTTGGCTAGCCGACAGCCTTTGGCAGTTAGGCGGTTCTACGGTTTCGTCTAGATCCGTTTGCAAGAGGGACTTTTAGGCGATGCAATAAAAAAATTAAAAAGAGGGACGCAACACGAGGACTTCCCAGGAGGTCACCCATCCTAGTACTACTCTCACCTAAGCACGCTTAACTTCGGAGCTCTGATGGGATCTGGTGCTTTAGTGCTGGTATGATCGCATCAGACAACTTCTTCACGGCGTGATGCTTTAACCTCTGCCACCCTCCGGCTCCTTCTCACGCCTAAGCCTCCGTTCTTTTTGCTCTTTTCTTTTAGTTCCTTTCACGCCCGTCCCGGTTTACAGTCACCACGCCGCGATATTTACTGAAAAATACGTGCATGACTAGCCGCAAATAAAAACATCACGCCATCCGAGCGTTTCACCGGATCGAGAAATCTGCACAAATTGACCGGTCACCGAAAATCGACTGTAATTTCTTCATACGACCTCGGATCGAATTTCGGCGAGAACGGAAAAGTTCCGTATCGAAATTTTACCTTGGCTAGCCGACAGCCTTTGGCAGTTAGGCGGTTCTACGGTTTCGTCTAGATCCGTTTGCAAGAGGGACTTTTAGGCGATGCAATAAAAAAATTAAAAAGAGGGATGCAACACGAGGACTTCCCAGGAGGTCACCCATCCTAGTACTACTCTCACCTAAGCACGCTTAACTTCGGAGCTCTGATGGGATCTGGTGCTTTAGTGCTGGTATGATCGCATCAGACAACTTCTTCACGGCGTGATGCTTTAACCTCTGCCACCCTCCGGCTCCTTCTCACGCCTAAGCCTCCGTTCTTTTTGCTCTTTTCTTTTAGTTCCTTTCACGCCCGTCCCGGTTTACAGTCACCACGCCGCGATATTTACTGAAAAATACGTGCATGACTAGCCGCAAATAAAAACATCACGCCATCCGAGCGTTTCACCGGATCGAGAAATCTGCACAAATTGACCGGTCACCGAAAATCGACTGTAATTTCTTCATACGACCTCGGATCGAATTTCGGCGAGAACGGAAAAGTTCCGTATCGAAATTTTACCTTGGCTAGCCGACAGCCTTTGGCAGTTAGGCGGTTCTACGGTTTCGTCTAGATCCGTTTGCAAGAGGGACTTTTAGGCGATGCAATAAAAAAATTAAAAAGAGGGATGCAACACGAGGACTTCCCAGGAGGTCACCCATCCTAGTACTACTCTCACCTAAGCACGCTTAACTTCGGAGCTCTGATGGGATCTGGTGCTTTAGTGCTGGTATGATCGCATCAGACAACTTCTTCACGGCGTGATGCTTTAACCTCTGCCACCCTCCGGCTCCTTCTCACGCCTAAGCCTCCGTTCTTTTTGCTCTTTTCTTTTAGTTCCTTTCACGCCCGTCCCGGTTTACAGTCACCACGCCGCGATATTTACTGAAAAATACGTGCATGACTAGCCGCAAATAAAAACATCACGCCATCCGAGCGTTTCACCGGATCGAGAAATCTGCACAAATTGACCGGTCACCGAAAATCGACTGTAATTTCTTCATACGACCTCGGATCGAATTTCGGCGAGAACGGAAAAGTTCCGTATCGAAATTTTACCTTGGCTGGCCGACAGCCTTTGGCAGTTAGGCGGTTCTACGGTTTCGTCTAGATCCGTTTGCAAGAGGGACTTTTAGGCGATGCAATAAAAAAATTAAAAAGAGGGATGCAACACGAGGACTTCCCAGGAGGTCACCCATCCTAGTACTACTCTCACCTAAGCACGCTTAACTTCGGAGCTCTGATGGGATCTGGTGCTTTAGTGCTGGTATGATCGCATCAGACAACTTCTTCACGGCGTGATGCTTTAACCTCTGCCACCCTCCGGCTCCTTCTCACGCCTAAGCCTCCGTTCTTTTTGCTCTTTTCTTTTAGTTCCTTTCACGCCCGTCCCGGTTTACAGTCACCACGCCGCGATATTTACTGAAAAATACGTGCATGACTAGCCGCAAATAAAAACATCACGCCATCCGAGCGTTTCACCGGATCGAGAAATCTGCACAAATTGACCGGTCACCGAAAATCGACTGTAATTTCTTCATACGACCTCGGATCGAATTTCGGCGAGAACGGAAAAGTTCCGTATCGAAATTTTACCTTGGCTAGCCGACAGCCTTTGGCAGTTAGGCGGTTCTACGGTTTCGTCTAGATCCGTTTGCAAGAGGGACTTTTAGGCGATGCAATAAAAAAATTAAAAAGAGGGACGCAACACGAGGACTTCCCAGGAGGTCACCCATCCTAGTACTACTCTCACCTAAGCACGCTTAACTTCGGAGCTCTGATGGGATCTGGTGCTTTAGTGCTGGTATGATCGCATCAGACAACTTCTTCACGGCGTGATGCTTTAACCTCTGCCACCCTCCGGCTCCTTCTCACGCCTAAGCCTCCGTTCTTTTTGCTCTTTTCTTTTAGTTCCTTTCACGCCCGTCCCGGTTTACAGTCACCACGCCGCGATATTTACTGAAAAATACGTGCATGACTAGCCGCAAATAAAAACATCACGCCATCCGAGCGTTTCACCGGATCGAGAAATCTGCACAAATTGACCGGTCACCGAAAATCGACTGTAATTTCTTCATACGACCTCGGATCGAATTTCGGCGAGAACGGAAAAGTTCCGTATCGAAATTTTACCTTGGCTAGCCGACAGCCTTTGGCAGTTAGGCGGTTCTACGGTTTCGTCTAGATCCGTTTGCAAGAGGGACTTTTAGGCGATGCAATAAAAAAATTAAAAAGAGGGATGCAACACGAGGACTTCCCAGGAGGTCACCCATCCTAGTACTACTCTCACCTAAGCACGCTTAACTTCGGAGCTCTGATGGGATCTGGTGCTTTAGTGCTGGTATGATCGCATCAGACAACTTCTTCACGGCGTGATGCTTTAACCTCTGCCACCCTCCGGCTCCTTCTCACGCCTAAGCCTCCGTTCTTTTTGCTCTTTTCTTTTAGTTCCTTTCACGCCCGTCCCGGTTTACAGTCACCACGCCGCGATATTTACTGAAAAATACGTGCATGACTAGCCGCAAATAAAAACATCACGCCATCCGAGCGTTTCACCGGATCGAGAAATCTGCACAAATTGACCGGTCACCGAAAATCGACTGTAATTTCTTCATACGACCTCGGATCGAATTTCGGCGAGAACGGAAAAGTTCCGTATCGAAATTTTACCTTGGCTAGCCGACAGCCTTTGGCAGTTAGGCGGTTCTACGGTTTCGTCTAGATCCGTTTGCAAGAGGGACTTTTAGGCGATGCAATAAAAAAATTAAAAAGAGGGATGCAACACGAGGACTTCCCAGGAGGTCACCCATCCTAGTACTACTCTCACCTAAGCACGCTTAACTTCGGAGCTCTGATGGGATCTGGTGCTTTAGTGCTGGTATGATCGCATCAGACAACTTCTTCACGGCGTGATGCTTTAACCTCTGCCACCCTCCGGCTCCTTCTCACGCCTAAGCCTCCGTTCTTTTTGCTCTTTTCTTTTAGTTCCTTTCACGCCCGTCCCGGTTTACAGTCACCACGCCGCGATATTTACTGAAAAATACGTGCATGACTAGCCGCAAATAAAAACATCACGCCATCCGAGCGTTTCACCGGATCGAGAAATCTGCACAAATTGACCGGTCACCGAAAATCGACTGTAATTTCTTCATACGACCTCGGATCGAATTTCGGCGAGAACGGAAAAGTTCCGTATCGAAATTTTACCTTGGCTGGCCGACAGCCTTTGGCAGTTAGGCGGTTCTACGGTTTCGTCTAGATCCGTTTGCAAGAGGGACTTTTAGGCGATGCAATAAAAAAATTAAAAAGAGGGATGCAACACGAGGACTTCCCAGGAGGTCACCCATCCTAGTACTACTCTCACCTAAGCACGCTTAACTTCGGAGCTCTGATGGGATCTGGTGCTTTAGTGCTGGTATGATCGCATCAGACAACTTCTTCACGGCGTGATGCTTTAACCTCTGCCACCCTCCGGCTCCTTCTCACGCCTAAGCCTCCGTTCTTTTTGCTCTTTTCTTTTAGTTCCTTTCACGCCCGTCCCGGTTTACAGTCACCACGCCGCGATATTTACTGAAATAGACGTGCATGACTAGCCGCAAATAAAACATCACGCCATCCGAGCGTTTCACCGGATCGAGAAATCTGCACAAATTGACCGGTCACCGAAAATCGACTGTAATTTCTTCATACGACCTCGGATCGAATTTCGGCGAGAACGGAAAAGTTCCGTATCGAAATTTTACCTTGGCTAGCCAACAGCCTTTGGCGGTTAGGCGGTTCTACGGTTTCGTCTAGATCCGTTTGCAAGAGGGACTTTTAGGCGATGCAATAAAAAAATTAAAAAGAGGGATGCAACACGAGGACTTCCCAGGAGGTCACCCATCCTAGTACTACTCTCACCTAAGCACGCTTAACTTCGGAGCTCTGATGGGATCTGGTGCTTTAGTGCTGGTATGATCGCATCAGACAACTTCTTCACGGCGTGATGCTTTAACCTCTGCCACCCTCCGGCTCCTTCTCACGCCTAAGCCTCCGTTCTTTTTGCTCTTTTCTTTTAGTTCCTTTCACGCCCGTCCCGGTTTACAGTCACCACGCCGCGATATTTACTGAAATAGACGTGCATGACTAGCCGCAAATAAAACATCACGCCATCCGAGCGTTTCACCGGATCGAGAAATCTGCACAAATTGACCGGTCACCGAAAATCGACTGTAATTTCTTCATACGACCTCGGATCGAATTTCGGCGAGAACGGAAAAGTTCCGTATCGAAATTTTACCTTGGCTAGCCAACAGCCTTTGGCGGTTAGGCGGTTCTACGGTTTCGTCTAGATCCGTTTGCAAGAGGGACTTTTAGGCGATGCAATAAAAAAATTAAAAAGAGGGATGCAACACGAGGACTTCCCAGGAGGTCACCCATCCTAGTACTACTCTCACCTAAGCACGCTTAACTTCGGAGCTCTGATGGGATCTGGTGCTTTAGTGCTGGTATGATCGCATCAGACAACTTCTTCACGGCGTGATGCTTTAACCTCTGCCACCCTCCGGCTCCTTCTCACGCCTAAGCCTCCGTTCTTTTTGCTCTTTTCTTTTAGTTCCTTTCACGCCCGTCCCGGTTTACAGTCACCACGCCGCGATATTTACTGAAATAGACGTGCATGACTAGCCGCAAATAAAACATCACGCCATCCGAGCGTTTCACCGGATCGAGAAATCTGCACAAATTGACCGGTCACCGAAAATCGACTGTAATTTCTTCATACGACCTCGGATCGAATTTCGGCGAGAACGGAAAAGTTCCGTATCGAAATTTTACCTTGGCTAGCCGACAGCCTTTGGCGGTTAGGCGGTTCTACGGTTTCGTCTAGATCCGTTTGCAAGAGGGACTTTTAGGCGATGCAATAAAAAAATTAAAAAGAGGGATGCAACACGAGGACTTCCCAGGAGGTCACCCATCCTAGTACTACTCTCACCTAAGCACGCTTAACTTCGGAGCTCTGATGGGATCTGGTGCTTTAGTGCTGGTATGATCGCATCAGACAACTTCTTCACGGCGTGATGCTTTAACCTCTGCCACCCTCCGGCTCCTTCTCACGCCTAAGCCTCCGTTCTTTTTGCTCTTTTCTTTTAGTTCCTTTCACGCCCGTCCCGGTTTACAGTCACCACGCCGCGATATTTACTGAAAAATACGTGCATGACTAGCCGCAAATAAAAACATCACGCCATCCGAGCGTTTCACCGGATCGAGAAATCTGCACAAATTGACCGGTCACCGAAAATCGACTGTAATTTCTTCATACGACCTCGGATCGAATTTCGGCAATAACGGAAAAGTTCCGTATCGTAATTTTACCTTGGCTAGCGGACAGCCTTTGGCGGTTAGGCGGTTCTACGGTTTCGTCTAGATCCGTTTGCAAGAGGGACTTTTAGGCGATGCAATAAAAAAATTAAAAAGAGGGATGCAACACGAGGACTTCCCAGGAGGTCACCCATCCTAGTACTACTCTCACCTAAGCACGCTTAACTTCGGAGCTCTGATGGGATCTGGTGCTTTAGTGCTGGTATGATCGCATCAGACAACTTCTTCACGGCGTGATGCTTTAACCTCTGCCACCCTCCGGCTCCTTCTCACGCCTAAGCCTCCGTTCTTTTTGCTCTTTTCTTTTAGTTCCTTTCACGCCCGTCCCGGTTTACAGTCACCACGCCGCGATATTTACTGAAATAGACGTGCATGACTAGCCGCAAATAAAACATCACGCCATCCGAGCGTTTCACCGGATCGAGAAATCTGCACAAATTGACCGGTCACCGAAAATCGACTGTAATTTCTTCATACGACCTCGGATCGAATTTCGGCGAGAACGGAAAAGTTCCGTATCGAAATTTTACCTTGGCTAGCCGACAGCCTTTGGCGGTTAGGCGGTTCTACGGTTTCGTCTAGATCCGTTTGCAAGAGGGACTTTTAGGCGATGCAATAAAAAAATTAAAAAGAGGGATGCAACACGAGGACTTCCCAGGAGGTCACCCATCCTAGTACTACTCTCACCTAAGCACGCTTAACTTCGGAGCTCTGATGGGATCTGGTGCTTTAGTGCTGGTATGATCGCATCAGACAACTTCTTCACGGCGTGATGCTTTAACCTCTGCCACCCTCCGGCTCCTTCTCACGCCTAAGCCTCCGTTCTTTTTGCTCTTTTCTTTTAGTTCCTTTCACGCCCGTCCCGGTTTACAGTCACCACGCCGCGATATTTACTGAAAAATACGTGCATGACTAGCCGCAAATAAAAACATCACGCCATCCGAGCGTTTCACCGGATCGAGAAATCTGCACAAATTGACCGGTCACCGAAAATCGACTGTAATTTCTTCATACGACCTCGGATCGAATTTCGGCAATAACGGAAAAGTTCCGTATCGTAATTTTACCTTGGCTAGCGGACAGCCTTTGGCGGTTAGGCGGTTCTACGGTTTCGTCTAGATCCGTTTGCAAGAGGGACTTTTAGGCGATGCAATAAAAAAATTAAAAAGAGGGATGCAACACGAGGACTTCCCAGGAGGTCACCCATCCTAGTACTACTCTCACCTAAGCACGCTTAACTTCGGAGCTCTGATGGGATCTGGTGCTTTAGTGCTGGTATGATCGCATCAGACAACTTCTTCACGGCGTGATGCTTTAACCTCTGCCACCCTCCGGCTCCTTCTCACGCCTAAGCCTCCGTTCTTTTTGCTCTTTTCTTTTAGTTCCTTTCACGCCCGTCCCGGTTTACAGTCACCACGCCGCGATATTTACTGAAAAATACGTGCATGACTAGCCGCAAATAAAAACATCACGCCATCCGAGCGTTTCACCGGATGGAGAAATCTGCACAAATTGACCGGTCACCGAAAATCGACTGTAATTTCTTCATACGACCTCGGATCGAATTTCGGCGAGAACGGAAAAGTTCCGTATCGAAATTTTACCTTGGCTAGCCGACAGCCTTTGGCAGTTAGGCGGTTCTACGGTTTCGTCTAGGGCGATGCAATAAAAAAATTAAAAAGAGGGATGCAACACGAGGACTTCCCAGGAGGTCACCCATCCTAGTACTACTCTCACCTAAGCACGCTTAACTTCGGAGCTCTGATGGGATCTGGTGCTTTAGTGCTGGTATGATCGCATCCGACAACTTCTTCACGGCGTGATGCTTTAACCTCTGCCACCCTCCGGCTCCTTCTCACGCCTAAGCCTCCGTTCTTTTTGCTCTTTTCTTTTAGTTCCTTTCACGCCCGTCCCGGTTTACAGTCACCACGCCGCGATATTTACTGAAAAATACGTGCATGACTAGCCGCAAATAAAAACATCACGCCATCCGAGCGTTTCACCGGATCGAGAAATCTGCACAAATTGACAATCGACTGTAATTTCTTCATACGACCTCGGATCGAATTTCGGCGAGAACGGAAAAGTTCCGTATCGAAATTTTACCTTGGCTAGCCGACAGCCTTTGGCAGTTAGGCGGTTCTACGGTTTCGTCTAGATCCGTTTGCAAGAGGGACTTTTAGGCGATGCAATAAAAAAATTAAAAAGAGGGATGCAACACGAGGACTTCCCAGGAGGTCACCCATCCTAGTACTACTCTCACCTAAGCACGCTTAACTTCGGAGCTCTGATGGGATCTGGTGCTTTAGTGCTGGTATGATCGCATCAGACAACTTCTTCACGGCGTGATGCTTTAACCTCTGCCACCCTCCGGCTCCTTCTCACGCCTAAGCCTCCGTTCTTTTTGCTCTTTTCTTTTAGTTCCTTTCACGCCCGTCCCGGTTTACAGTCACCACGCCGCGATATTTACTGAAAAATACGTGCATGACTAGCCGCAAATAAAAACATCACGCCATCCGAGCGTTTCACCGGATCGAGAAATCTGCACAAATTGACCGGTCACCGAAAATCGACTGTAATTTCTTCATACGACCTCGGATCGAATTTCGGCGAGAACGGAAAAGTTCCGTATCGAAATTTTACCTTGGCTAGCCGACAGCCTTTGGCAGTTAGGCGGTTCTACGGTTTCGTCTAGATCCGTTTGCAAGAGGGACTTTTAGGCGATGCAATAAAAAAATTAAAAAGAGGGATGCAACACGAGGACTTCCCAGGAGGTCACCCATCCTAGTACTACTCTCACCTAAGCACGCTTAACTTCGGAGCTCTGATGGGATCTGGTGCTTTAGTGCTGGTATGATCGCATCAGACAACTTCTTCACGGCGTGATGCTTTAACCTCTGCCACCCTCCGGCTCCTTCTCACGCCTAAGCCTCCGTTCTTTTTGCTCTTTTCTTTTAGTTCCTTTCACGCCCGTCCCGGTTTACAGTCACCACGCCGCGATATTTACTGAAAAATACGTGCATGACTAGCCGCAAATAAAAACATCACGCCATCCGAGCGTTTCACCGGATCGAGAAATCTGCACAAATTGACCGGTCACCGAAAATCGACTGTAATTTCTTCATACGACCTCGGATCGAATTTCGGCAATAACGGAAAAGTTCCGTATCGTAATTTTACCTTGGCTAGCGGACAGCCTTTGGCGGTTAGGCGGTTCTACGGTTTCGTCTAGATCCGTTTGCAAGAGGGACTTTTAGGCGATGCAATAAAAAAATTAAAAAGAGGGATGCAACACGAGGACTTCCCAGGAGGTCACCCATCCTAGTACTACTCTCACCTAAGCACGCTTAACTTCGGAGCTCTGATGGGATCTGGTGCTTTAGTGCTGGTATGATCGCATCAGACAACTTCTTCACGGCGTGATGCTTTAACCTCTGCCACCCTCCGGCTCCTTCTCACGCCTAAGCCTCCGTTCTTTTTGCTCTTTTCTTTTAGTTCCTTTCACGCCCGTCCCGGTTTACAGTCACCACGCCGCGATATTTACTGAAAAATACGTGCATGACTAGCCGCAAATAAAAACATCACGCCATCCGAGCGTTTCACCGGATCGAGAAATCTGCACAAATTGACCGGTCACCGAAAATCGACTGTAATTTCTTCATACGACCTCGGATCGAATTTCGGCGAGAACGGAAAAGTTCCGTATCGAAATTTTACCTTGGCTAGCCGACAGCCTTTGGCAGTTAGGCGGTTCTACGGTTTCGTCTAGATCCGTTTGCAAGAGGGACTTTTAGGCGATGCAATAAAAAAATTAAAAAGAGGGATGCAACACGAGGACTTCCCAGGAGGTCACCCATCCTAGTACTACTCTCACCTAAGCACGCTTAACTTCGGAGCTCTGATGGGATCTGGTGCTTTAGTGCTGGTATGATCGCATCCGACAACTTCTTCACGGCGTGATGCTTTAACCTCTGCCACCCTCCGGCTCCTTCTCACGCCTAAGCCTCCGTTCTTTTTGCTCTTTTCTTTTAGTTCCTTTCACGCCCGTCCCGGTTTACAGTCACCACGCCGCGATATTTACTGAAAAATACGTGCATGACTAGCCGCAAATAAAAACATCACGCCATCCGAGCGTTTCACCGGATCGAGAAATCTGCACAAATTGACAATCGACTGTAATTTCTTCATACGACCTCGGATCGAATTTCGGCGAGAACGGAAAAGTTCCGTATCGAAATTTTACCTTGGCTAGCCGACAGCCTTTGGCAGTTAGGCGGTTCTACGGTTTCGTCTAGATCCGTTTGCAAGAGGGACTTTTAGGCGATGCAATAAAAAAATTAAAAAGAGGGATGCAACACGAGGACTTCCCAGGAGGTCACCCATCCTAGTACTACTCTCACCTAAGCACGCTTAACTTCGGAGCTCTGATGGGATCTGGTGCTTTAGTGCTGGTATGATCGCATCAGACAACTTCTTCACGGCGTGATGCTTTAACCTCTGCCACCCTCCGGCTCCTTCTCACGCCTAAGCCTCCGTTCTTTTTGCTCTTTTCTTTTAGTTCCTTTCACGCCCGTCCCGGTTTACAGTCACCACGCCGCGATATTTACTGAAAAATACGTGCATGACTAGCCGCAAATAAAAACATCACGCCATCCGAGCGTTTCACCGGATCGAGAAATCTGCACAAATTGACCGGTCACCGAAAATCGACTGTAATTTCTTCATACGACCTCGGATCGAATTTCGGCGAGAACGGAAAAGTTCCGTATCGAAATTTTACCTTGGCTAGCCGACAGCCTTTGGCAGTTAGGCGGTTCTACGGTTTCGTCTAGATCCGTTTGCAAGAGGGACTTTTAGGCGATGCAATAAAAAAATTAAAAAGAGGGATGCAACACGAGGACTTCCCAGGAGGTCACCCATCCTAGTACTACTCTCACCTAAGCACGCTTAACTTCGGAGCTCTGATGGGATCTGGTGCTTTAGTGCTGGTATGATCGCATCAGACAACTTCTTCACGGCGTGATGCTTTAACCTCTGCCACCCTCCGGCTCCTTCTCACGCCTAAGCCTCCGTTCTTTTTGCTCTTTTCTTTTAGTTCCTTTCACGCCCGTCCCGGTTTACAGTCACCACGCCGCGATATTTACTGAAAAATACGTGCATGACTAGACGCAAATAAAAACATCACGCCATCCGAGCGTTTCACCGGATCGAGAAATCTGCACAAATTGACCGGTCACCAAAAATCGACTGTAATTTCTTCATACGACCTCGGATCGAATTTCGGCGAGAACGGAAAAGTTCCGTATCGAAATTTTACCTTGGCTAGCCGACAGCCTTTGGCGGTTAGGCGGTTCTACGGTTTCGTCTAGATCCGTTTGCAAGAGGGACTTTTAGGCGATGCAATAAAAAAATTAAAAAGAGGGATGCAACACGAGGACTTCCCAGGAGGTCACCCATCCTAGTACTACTCTCACCTAAGCACGCTTAACTTCGGAGCTCTGATGGGATCTGGTGCTTTAGTGCTGGTATGATCGCATCAGACAACTTCTTCACGGCGTGATGCTTTAACCTCTGCCACCCTCCGGCTCCTTCTCACGCCTAAGCCTCCGTTCTTTTTGCTCTTTTCTTTTAGTTCCTTTCACGCCCGTCCCGGTTTACAGTCACCACGCCGCGATATTTACTGAAAAATACGTGCATGACTAGCCGCAAATAAAAACATCACGCCATCCGAGCGTTTCACCGGATCGAGAAATCTGCACAAATTGACAATCGACTGTAATTTCTTCATACGACCTCGGATCGAATTTCGGCGAGAACGGAAAAGTTCCGTATCGAAATTTTACCTTGGCTAGCCGACAGCCTTTGGCAGTTAGGCGGTTCTACGGTTTCGTCTAGATCCGTTTGCAAGAGGGACTTTTAGGCGATGCAATAAAAAAATTAAAAAGAGGGATGCAACACGAGGACTTCCCAGGAGGTCACCCATCCTAGTACTACTCTCACCTAAGCACGCTTAACTTCGGAGCTCTGATGGGATCTGGTGCTTTAGTGCTGGTATGATCGCATCAGACAACTTCTTCACGGCGTGATGCTTTAACCTCTGCCACCCTCCGGCTCCTTCTCACGCCTAAGCCTCCGTTCTTTTTGCTCTTTTCTTTTAGTTCCTTTCACGCCCGTCCCGGTTTACAGTCACCACGCCGCGATATTTACTGAAAAATACGTGCATGACTAGCCGCAAATAAAAACATCACGCCATCCGAGCGTTTCACCGGATCGAGAAATCTGCACAAATTGACCGGTCACCGAAAATCGACTGTAATTTCTTCATACGACCTCGGATCGAATTTCGGCGAGAACGGAAAAGTTCCGTATCGAAATTTTACCTTGGCTAGCCGACAGCCTTTGGCAGTTAGGCGGTTCTACGGTTTCGTCTAGATCCGTTTGCAAGAGGGACTTTTAGGCGATGCAATAAAAAAATTAAAAAGAGGGATGCAACACGAGGACTTCCCAGGAGGTCACCCATCCTAGTACTACTCTCACCTAAGCACGCTTAACTTCGGAGCTCTGATGGGATCTGGTGCTTTAGTGCTGGTATGATCGCATCAGACAACTTCTTCACGGCGTGATGCTTTAACCTCTGCCACCCTCCGGCTCCTTCTCACGCCTAAGCCTCCGTTCTTTTTGCTCTTTTCTTTTAGTTCCTTTCACGCCCGTCCCGGTTTACAGTCACCACGCCGCGATATTTACTGAAAAATACGTGCATGACTAGACGCAAATAAAAACATCACGCCATCCGAGCGTTTCACCGGATCGAGAAATCTGCACAAATTGACCGGTCACCAAAAATCGACTGTAATTTCTTCATACGACCTCGGATCGAATTTCGGCGAGAACGGAAAAGTTCCGTATCGAAATTTTACCTTGGCTAGCCGACAGCCTTTGGCGGTTAGGCGGTTCTACGGTTTCGTCTAGATCCGTTTGCAAGAGGGACTTTTAGGCGATGCAATAAAAAAATTAAAAAGAGGGATGCAACACGAGGACTTCCCAGGAGGTCACCCATCCTAGTACTACTCTCACCTAAGCACGCTTAACTTCGGAGCTCTGATGGGATCTGGTGCTTTAGTGCTGGTATGATCGCATCAGACAACTTCTTCACGGCGTGATGCTTTAACCTCTGCCACCCTCCGGCTCCTTCTCACGCCTAAGCCTCCGTTCTTTTTGCTCTTTTCTTTTAGTTCCTTTCACGCCCGTCCCGGTTTACAGTCACCACGCCGCGATATTTACTGAAAAATACGTGCATGACTAGCCGCAAATAAAAACATCACGCCATCCGAGCGTTTCACCGGATCGAGAAATCTGCACAAATTGACAATCGACTGTAATTTCTTCATACGACCTCGGATCGAATTTCGGCGAGAACGGAAAAGTTCCGTATCGAAATTTTACCTTGGCTAGCCGACAGCCTTTGGCAGTTAGGCGGTTCTACGGTTTCGTCTAGATCCGTTTGCAAGAGGGACTTTTAGGCGATGCAATAAAAAAATTAAAAAGAGGGATGCAACACGAGGACTTCCCAGGAGGTCACCCATCCTAGTACTACTCTCACCTAAGCACGCTTAACTTCGGAGCTCTGATGGGATCTGGTGCTTTAGTGCTGGTATGATCGCATCAGACAACTTCTTCACGGCGTGATGCTTTAACCTCTGCCACCCTCCGGCTCCTTCTCACGCCTAAGCCTCCGTTCTTTTTGCTCTTTTCTTTTAGTTCCTTTCACGCCCGTCCCGGTTTACAGTCACCACGCCGCGATATTTACTGAAAAATACGTGCATGACTAGCCGCAAATAAAAACATCACGCCATCCGAGCGTTTCACCGGATCGAGAAATCTGCACAAATTGACCGGTCACCGAAAATCGACTGTAATTTCTTCATACGACCTCGGATCGAATTTCGGCGAGAACGGAAAAGTTCCGTATCGAAATTTTACCTTGGCTAGCCGACAGCCTTTGGCAGTTAGGCGGTTCTACGGTTTCGTCTAGATCCGTTTGCAAGAGGGACTTTTAGGCGATGCAATAAAAAAATTAAAAAGAGGGATGCAACACGAGGACTTCCCAGGAGGTCACCCATCCTAGTACTACTCTCACCTAAGCACGCTTAACTTCGGAGCTCTGATGGGATCTGGTGCTTTAGTGCTGGTATGATCGCATCAGACAACTTCTTCACGGCGTGATGCTTTAACCTCTGCCACCCTCCGGCTCCTTCTCACGCCTAAGCCTCCGTTCTTTTTGCTCTTTTCTTTTAGTTCCTTTCACGCCCGTCCCGGTTTACAGTCACCACGCCGCGATATTTACTGAAAAATACGTGCATGACTAGACGCAAATAAAAACATCACGCCATCCGAGCGTTTCACCGGATCGAGAAATCTGCACAAATTGACCGGTCACCAAAAATCGACTGTAATTTCTTCATACGACCTCGGATCGAATTTCGGCGAGAACGGAAAAGTTCCGTATCGAAATTTTACCTTGGCTAGCCGACAGCCTTTGGCGGTTAGGCGGTTCTACGGTTTCGT
The DNA here is from genome assembly GCA_026929855.1 of Poa annua. Lineage (NCBI taxonomy): Eukaryota > Viridiplantae > Streptophyta > Magnoliopsida > Poales > Poaceae > Poa > Poa annua. The sequence goes on along the minus strand of CM049428.1, from coordinate 23,999,153 downwards.
CTAGATCCGTTTGCAAGAGGGACTTTTAGGCGATGCAATAAAAAAATTAAAAAGAGGGATGCAACACGAGGACTTCCCAGGAGGTCACCCATCCTAGTACTACTCTCACCTAAGCACGCTTAACTTCGGAGCTCTGATGGGATCTGGTGCTTTAGTGCTGGTATGATCGCATCAGACAACTTCTTCACGGCGTGATGCTTTAACCTCTGCCACCCTCCGGCTCCTTCTCACGCCTAAGCCTCCGTTCTTTTTGCTCTTTTCTTTTAGTTCCTTTCACGCCCGTCCCGGTTTACAGTCACCACGCCGCGATATTTACTGAAAAATACGTGCATGACTAGCCGCAAATAAAAACATCACGCCATCCGAGCGTTTCACCGGATCGAGAAATCTGCACAAATTGACAATCGACTGTAATTTCTTCATACGACCTCGGATCGAATTTCGGCGAGAACGGAAAAGTTCCGTATCGAAATTTTACCTTGGCTAGCCGACAGCCTTTGGCAGTTAGGCGGTTCTACGGTTTCGTCTAGATCCGTTTGCAAGAGGGACTTTTAGGCGATGCAATAAAAAAATTAAAAAGAGGGATGCAACACGAGGACTTCCCAGGAGGTCACCCATCCTAGTACTACTCTCACCTAAGCACGCTTAACTTCGGAGCTCTGATGGGATCTGGTGCTTTAGTGCTGGTATGATCGCATCAGACAACTTCTTCACGGCGTGATGCTTTAACCTCTGCCACCCTCCGGCTCCTTCTCACGCCTAAGCCTCCGTTCTTTTTGCTCTTTTCTTTTAGTTCCTTTCACGCCCGTCCCGGTTTACAGTCACCACGCCGCGATATTTACTGAAAAATACGTGCATGACTAGCCGCAAATAAAAACATCACGCCATCCGAGCGTTTCACCGGATCGAGAAATCTGCACAAATTGACCGGTCACCGAAAATCGACTGTAATTTCTTCATACGACCTCGGATCGAATTTCGGCGAGAACGGAAAAGTTCCGTATCGAAATTTTACCTTGGCTAGCCGACAGCCTTTGGCAGTTAGGCGGTTCTACGGTTTCGTCTAGATCCGTTTGCAAGAGGGACTTTTAGGCGATGCAATAAAAAAATTAAAAAGAGGGATGCAACACGAGGACTTCCCAGGAGGTCACCCATCCTAGTACTACTCTCACCTAAGCACGCTTAACTTCGGAGCTCTGATGGGATCTGGTGCTTTAGTGCTGGTATGATCGCATCAGACAACTTCTTCACGGCGTGATGCTTTAACCTCTGCCACCCTCCGGCTCCTTCTCACGCCTAAGCCTCCGTTCTTTTTGCTCTTTTCTTTTAGTTCCTTTCACGCCCGTCCCGGTTTACAGTCACCACGCCGCGATATTTACTGAAAAATACGTGCATGACTAGACGCAAATAAAAACATCACGCCATCCGAGCGTTTCACCGGATCGAGAAATCTGCACAAATTGACCGGTCACCAAAAATCGACTGTAATTTCTTCATACGACCTCGGATCGAATTTCGGCGAGAACGGAAAAGTTCCGTATCGAAATTTTACCTTGGCTAGCCGACAGCCTTTGGCGGTTAGGCGGTTCTACGGTTTCGTCTAGATCCGTTTGCAAGAGGGACTTTTAGGCGATGCAATAAAAAAATTAAAAAGAGGGATGCAACACGAGGACTTCCCAGGAGGTCACCCATCCTAGTACTACTCTCACCTAAGCACGCTTAACTTCGGAGCTCTGATGGGATCTGGTGCTTTAGTGCTGGTATGATCGCATCAGACAACTTCTTCACGGCGTGATGCTTTAACCTCTGCCACCCTCCGGCTCCTTCTCACGCCTAAGCCTCCGTTCTTTTTGCTCTTTTCTTTTAGTTCCTTTCACGCCCGTCCCGGTTTACAGTCACCACGCCGCGATATTTACTGAAAAATACGTGCATGACTAGCCGCAAATAAAAACATCACGCCATCCGAGCGTTTCACCGGATCGAGAAATCTGCACAAATTGACAATCGACTGTAATTTCTTCATACGACCTCGGATCGAATTTCGGCGAGAACGGAAAAGTTCCGTATCGAAATTTTACCTTGGCTAGCCGACAGCCTTTGGCAGTTAGGCGGTTCTACGGTTTCGTCTAGATCCGTTTGCAAGAGGGACTTTTAGGCGATGCAATAAAAAAATTAAAAAGAGGGATGCAACACGAGGACTTCCCAGGAGGTCACCCATCCTAGTACTACTCTCACCTAAGCACGCTTAACTTCGGAGCTCTGATGGGATCTGGTGCTTTAGTGCTGGTATGATCGCATCAGACAACTTCTTCACGGCGTGATGCTTTAACCTCTGCCACCCTCCGGCTCCTTCTCACGCCTAAGCCTCCGTTCTTTTTGCTCTTTTCTTTTAGTTCCTTTCACGCCCGTCCCGGTTTACAGTCACCACGCCGCGATATTTACTGAAAAATACGTGCATGACTAGCCGCAAATAAAAACATCACGCCATCCGAGCGTTTCACCGGATCGAGAAATCTGCACAAATTGACCGGTCACCGAAAATCGACTGTAATTTCTTCATACGACCTCGGATCGAATTTCGGCGAGAACGGAAAAGTTCCGTATCGAAATTTTACCTTGGCTAGCCGACAGCCTTTGGCAGTTAGGCGGTTCTACGGTTTCGTCTAGATCCGTTTGCAAGAGGGACTTTTAGGCGATGCAATAAAAAAATTAAAAAGAGGGATGCAACACGAGGACTTCCCAGGAGGTCACCCATCCTAGTACTACTCTCACCTAAGCACGCTTAACTTCGGAGCTCTGATGGGATCTGGTGCTTTAGTGCTGGTATGATCGCATCAGACAACTTCTTCACGGCGTGATGCTTTAACCTCTGCCACCCTCCGGCTCCTTCTCACGCCTAAGCCTCCGTTCTTTTTGCTCTTTTCTTTTAGTTCCTTTCACGCCCGTCCCGGTTTACAGTCACCACGCCGCGATATTTACTGAAAAATACGTGCATGACTAGACGCAAATAAAAACATCACGCCATCCGAGCGTTTCACCGGATCGAGAAATCTGCACAAATTGACCGGTCACCAAAAATCGACTGTAATTTCTTCATACGACCTCGGATCGAATTTCGGCGAGAACGGAAAAGTTCCGTATCGAAATTTTACCTTGGCTAGCCGACAGCCTTTGGCGGTTAGGCGGTTCTACGGTTTCGTCTAGATCCGTTTGCAAGAGGGACTTTTAGGCGATGCAATAAAAAAATTAAAAAGAGGGATGCAACACGAGGACTTCCCAGGAGGTCACCCATCCTAGTACTACTCTCACCTAAGCACGCTTAACTTCGGAGCTCTGATGGGATCTGGTGCTTTAGTGCTGGTATGATCGCATCAGACAACTTCTTCACGGCGTGATGCTTTAACCTCTGCCACCCTCCGGCTCCTTCTCACGCCTAAGCCTCCGTTCTTTTTGCTCTTTTCTTTTAGTTCCTTTCACGCCCGTCCCGGTTTACAGTCACCACGCCGCGATATTTACTGAAAAATACGTGCATGACTAGCCGCAAATAAAAACATCACGCCATCCGAGCGTTTCACCGGATCGAGAAATCTGCACAAATTGACCGGTCACCGAAAATCGACTGTAATTTCTTCATACGACCTCGGATCGAATTTCGGCGAGAACGGAAAAGTTCCGTATCGAAATTTTACCTTGGCTAGCCGACAGCCTTTGGCAGTTAGGCGGTTCTACGGTTTCGTCTAGATCCGTTTGCAAGAGGGACTTTTAGGCGATGCAATAAAAAAATTAAAAAGAGGGATGCAACACGAGGACTTCCCAGGAGGTCACCCATCCTAGTACTACTCTCACCTAAGCACGCTTAACTTCGGAGCTCTGATGGGATCTGGTGCTTTAGTGCTGGTATGATCGCATCAGACAACTTCTTCACGGCGTGATGCTTTAACCTCTGCCACCCTCCGGCTCCTTCTCACGCCTAAGCCTCCGTTCTTTTTGCTCTTTTCTTTTAGTTCCTTTCACGCCCGTCCCGGTTTACAGTCACCACGCCGCGATATTTACTGAAAAATACGTGCATGACTAGCCGCAAATAAAAACATCACGCCATCCGAGCGTTTCACCGGATCGAGAAATCTGCACAAATTGACCGGTCACCGAAAATCGACTGTAATTTATTCATACGACCTCGGATCGAATTTCGGCGAGAACGGAAAAGTTCCGTATCGAAATTTTACCTTGGCTAGCCGACAGCCTTTGGCGGTTAGGCGGTTCTACGGTTTCGTCTAGATCCGTCTGCAAGAGGGACTTTTAGGCGATGCAATAAAAAAATTAAAAAGAGGGATGCAACACGAGGACTTCCCAGGAGGTCACCCATCCTAGTACTACTCTCACCTAAGCACGCTTAACTTCGGAGCTCTGATGGGATCTGGTGCTTTAGTGCTGGTATGATCGCATCAGACAACTTCTTCACGGCGTGATGCTTTAACCTCTGCCACCCTCCGGCTCCTTCTCACGCCTAAGCCTCCGTTCTTTTTGCTCTTTTCTTTTAGTTCCTTTCACGCCCGTCCCGGTTTACAGTCACCACGCCGCGATATTTACTGAAATAGACGTGCATGACTAGCCGCAAATAAAACATCACGCCATCCGAGCGTTTCACCGGATCGAGAAATCTGCACAAATTGACCGGTCACCGAAAATCGACTGTAATTTCTTCATACGACCTCGGATCGAATTTCGGCGAGAACGGAAAAGTTCCGTATCGAAATTTTACCTTGGCTAGCGGACAGCCTTTGGCGGTTAGGCGGTTCTACGGTTTCGTCTAGATCCGTTTGCAAGAGGGACTTTTAGGCGATGCAATAAAAAAATTAAAAAGAGGGATGCAACACGAGGACTTCCCAGGAGGTCACCCATCCTAGTACTACTCTCACCTAAGCACGCTTAACTTCGGAGCTCTGATGGGATCTGGTGCTTTAGTGCTGGTATGATCGCATCAGACAACTTCTTCACGGCGTGATGCTTTAACCTCTGCCACCCTCCGGCTCCTTCTCACGCCTAAGCCTCCGTTCTTTTTGCTCTTTTCTTTTAGTTCCTTTCACGCCCGTCCCGGTTTACAGTCACCACGCCGCGATATTTACTGAAATAGACGTGCATGACTAGCCGCAAATAAAACATCACGCCATCCGAGCGTTTCACCGGATCGAGAAATCTGCACAAATTGACCGGTCACCGAAAATCGACTGTAATTTCTTCATACGACCTCGGATCGAATTTCGGCGAGAACGGAAAAGTTCCGTATCGAAATTTTACCTTGGCTAGCCGACAGCCTTTGGCGGTTAGGCGGTTCTACGGTTTCGTCTAGATCCGTCTGCAAGAGGGACTTTTAGGCGATGCAATAAAAAAATTAAAAAGAGGGATGCAACACGAGGACTTCCCAGGAGGTCACCCATCCTAGTACTACTCTCACCTAAGCACGCTTAACTTCGGAGCTCTGATGGGATCTGGTGCTTTAGTGCTGGTATGATCGCATCAGACAACTTCTTCACGGCGTGATGCTTTAACCTCTGCCACCCTCCGGCTCCTTCTCACGCCTAAGCCTCCGTTCTTTTTGCTCTTTTCTTTTAGTTCCTTTCACGCCCGTCCCGGTTTACAGTCACCACGCCGCGATATTTACTGAAATAGACGTGCATGACTAGCCGCAAATAAAACATCACGCCATCCGAGCGTTTCACCGGATCGAGAAATCTGCACAAATTGACCGGTCACCAAAAATCGACTGTAATTTCTTCATACGACCTCGGATCGAATTTCGGCGAGAACGGAAAAGTTCCGTATCGAAATTTTACCTTGGCTAGCGGACAGCCTTTGGCGGTTAGGCGGTTCTACGGTTTCGTCTAGATCCGTTTGCAAGAGGGACTTTTAGGCGATGCAATAAAAAAATTAAAAAGAGGGATGCAACACGAGGACTTCCCAGGAGGTCACCCATCCTAGTACTACTCTCACCTAAGCACGCTTAACTTCGGAGCTCTGATGGGATCTGGTGCTTTAGTGCTGGTATGATCGCATCAGACAACTTCTTCACGGCGTGATGCTTTAACCTCTGCCACCCTCCGGCTCCTTCTCACGCCTAAGCCTCCGTTCTTTTTGCTCTTTTCTTTTAGTTCCTTTCACGCCCGTCCCGGTTTACAGTCACCACGCCGCGATATTTACTGAAATAGACGTGCATGACTAGCCGCAAATAAAACATCACGCCATCCGAGCGTTTCACCGGATCGAGAAATCTGCACAAATTGACCGGTCACCGAAAATCGACTGTAATTTCTTCATACGACCTCGGATCGAATTTCGGCGAGAACGGAAAAGTTCCGTATCGAAATTTTACCTTGGCTAGCCGACAGCCTTTGGCGGTTAGGCGGTTCTATGGTTTCGTCTAGATCCGTCTGCAAGAGGGACTTTTAGTCGATGCAATAAAAAAATTAAAAAGAGGGATGCAACACGAGGACTTCCCAGGAGGTCACCCATCCTAGTACTACTCTCACCTAAGCACGCTTAACTTCGGAGCTCTGATGGGATCTGGTGCTTTAGTGCTGGTATGATCGCATCAGACAACTTCTTCACGGCGTGATGCTTTAACCTCTGCCACCCTCCGGCTCCTTCTCACGCCTAAGCCTCCGTTCTTTTTGCTCTTTTCTTTTAGTTCCTTTCACGCCCGTCCCGGTTTACAGTCACCACGCCGCGATATTTACTGAAAAATACGTGCATGACTAGCCGCAAATAAAAACATCACGCCATCCGAGCGTTTCACCGGATCGAGAAATCTGCACAAATTGACCGGTCACCGAAAATCGACTGTAATTTCATCATACGACCTCGGATGGAATTTCGGCGAGAACGGAAAAGTTCCGTATCGAAATTTTACCTTGGCTAGGCGACAGCCTTTGGCGGTTAGGCGGTTCTACGGTTTCGTCTAGATCCGTCTGCAAGAGGGACTTTTAGGCGATGCAATAAAAAAATTAAAAAGAGGGATGCAACACGAGGACTTCCCAGGAGGTCACCCATCCTAGTACTACTCTCACCTAAGCACGCTTAACTTCGGAGTTCTGATGGGATCCGGTGCTTTAGTGCTGGTATGATCGCATCCGACAACTTCTTCACGGCGTGATGCTTTAACCTCTGCCACCCTCCGGCTCCTTCTCACGCCTAAGCCTCCGTTCTTTTTGCTCTTTTCTTTTAGTTCCTTTCACGCCCGTCCCGGTTTACAGTCACCACGCCGCGATATTTACTGAAAAAGACGTGCATGACTAGCCGCAAATAAAAACATCACGCCATCCGAGCGTTTCACCGGATCGAGAAATCTGCACAAATTGACCGGTCACCGAAAATCGACTGTAATTTCATCATACGACCTCGGATCGAATTTCGGCGAGAACGGAAAAGTTCCGTATCGAAATTTTACCTTGGCTAGCCGACAGCCTTTGGCGGTTAGGCGGTTCTACGGTTTCGTCTAGATCCGTCTGCAAGAGGGACTTTTAGTCGATGCAATAAAAAAATTAAAAAGAGGGATGCAACACGAGGACTTCCAAGGAGGTCACCCATCCTAGTACTACTCTCGCCCAAGCACGCTTAACTTCGGAGTTCTGATGGGATCCGGTGCTTTAGTGCTGGTATGATCGCATCCGACAACTTCTTCACGGCGTGATGCTTTAACCTCTGCCACCCTCCGGCTCCTTCTCACGCCTAAGCCTCTGTTCTTTTTGCTCTTTTCTTTTAGTTCCTTTCACGCCCGTCCCGGTTTACAGTCACCACGCCGCGATATTTACTGAAAAAGACGTGCATGACTAGCCGCAAATAAAAACATCACGCCATCCGAGCGTTTCACCGGATCGAGAAATCTGCACAAATTGACCGGTCACCGAAAATCGACTGTAATTTCATCATACGACCTCGGATGGAATTTCGGCGAGAATGGAAAAGTTCCGTATCGAAATTTTACCTTGGCTAGCCGACAGCCTTTGGCGGTTAGGCGGTTCTACGGTTTCGTCTAGATCCGTCTGCAAGAGGGACTTTTAGTCGATGCAATAAAAAAATTAAAAAGAGGGATGCAACACGAGGACTTCCAAGGAGGTCACCCATCCTAGTACTACTCTCGCCCAAGCACGCTTAACTTCGGAGTTCTGATGGGATCCGGTGCTTTAGTGCTGGTATGATCGCATCCGACAACTTCTTCACGGCGTGATGCTTTAACCTCTGCCACCCTCCGGCTCCTTCTCACGCCTAAGCCTCTGTTCTTTTTGCTCTTTTCTTTTAGTTCCTTTCACGCCCGTCCCGGTTTACAGTCACCACGCCGCGATATTTACTGAAAAAGACGTGCATGACTAGCCGCAAATAAAAACATCACGCCATCCGAGCGTTTCACCGGATCGAGAAATCTGCACAAATTGACCGGTCACCGAAAATCGACTGTAATTTCATCATACGACCTCGGATCGAATTTCGGCGAGAACGGAAAAGTTCCGTATCGAAATTTTACCTTGGCTAGCCGACAGCCTTTGGCGGTTAGGCGGTTCTACGGTTTCGTCTAGATCCGTCTGCAAGAGGGACTTTTAGTCGATGCAATAAAAAAATTAAAAAGAGGGATGCAACACGAGGACTTCCAAGGAGGTCACCCATCCTAGTACTACTCTCGCCCAAGCACGCTTAACTTCGGAGTTCTGATGGGATCCGGTGCTTTAGTGCTGGTATGATCGCATCCGACAACTTCTTCACGGCGTGATGCTTTAACCTCTGCCACCCTCCGGCTCCTTCTCACGCCTAAGCCTCCGTTCTTTTTGCTCTTTTCTTTTAGTTCCTTTCACGCCCGTCCCGGTTTACAGTCACCACGCCGCGATATTTACTGAAAAAGACGTGCATGACTAGCCGCAAATAAAAACATCACGCCATCCGAGCGTTTCACCGGATCGAGAAATCTGCACAAATTGACCGGTCACCGAAAATCGACTGTAATTTCATCATACGACCTCGGATCGAATTTCGGCGAGAACGGAAAAGTTCCGTATCGAAATTTTACCTTGGCTAGCCGACAGCCTTTGGCGGTTAGGCGGTTCTACGGTTTCGTCTAGATCCGTCTGCAAGAGGGACTTTTAGTCGATGCAATAAAAAAATTAAAAAGAGGGATGCAACACGAGGACTTCCAAGGAGGTCACCCATCCTAGTACTACTCTCGCCCAAGCACGCTTAACTTCGGAGTTCTGATGGGATCCGGTGCTTTCGTGCTGGTATGATCGCATCCGACAACTTCTTCACGGCGTGATGCTTTAACCTCTGCCACCCTCCGGCTCCTTCTCACGCCTAAGCCTCCGTTCTTTTTGCTCTTTTCTTTTAGTTCCTTTCACGCCCGTCCCGGTTTACAGTCACCACGCCGCGATATTTACTGAAAAAGACGTGCATGACTAGCCGCAAATAAAAACATCACGCCATCCGAGCGTTTCACCGGATCGAGAAATCTGCACAAATTGACCGGTCACCGAAAATCGACTGTAATTTCATCATACGACCTCGGATCGAATTTCGGCGAGAACGGAAAAGTTCCGTATCGAAATTTTACCTTGGCTAGCCGACAGCCTTTGGCGGTTAGGCGGTTCTACGGTTTCGTCTAGATCCGTCTGCAAGAGGGACTTTTAGTCGATGCAATAAAAAAATTAAAAAGAGGGATGCAACACGAGGACTTCCAAGGAGGTCACCCATCCTAGTACTACTCTCGCCCAAGCACGCTTAACTTCGGAGTTCTGATGGGATCCGGTGCTTTAGTGCTGGTATGATCGCATCCGACAACTTCTTCACGGCGTGATGCTTTAACCTCTGCCACCCTCCGGCTCCTTCTCACGCCTAAGCCTCCATTCTTTTTGCTCTTTTCTTTTAGTTCCTTTCACGCCCGTCCCGGTTTACAGTCACCACGCCGCGATATTTACTGAAAAAGACGTGCATGACTAGCCGCAAATAAAAACATCACGCCATCCGAGCGTTTCACCGGATCGAGAAATCTGCACAAATTGACCGGTCACCGAAAATCGACTGTAATTTCATCATACGACCTCGGATCGAATTTCGGCGAGAACGGAAAAGTTCCGTATCGAAATTTTACCTTGGCTAGCCGACAGCCTTTGGCGGTTAGGCGGTTCTACGGTTTCGTCTAGATCCGTCTGCAAGAGGGACTTTTAGTCGATGCAATAAAAAAATTAAAAAGAGGGATGCAACACGAGGACTTCCAAGGAGGTCACCCATCCTAGTACTACTCTCGCCCAAGCACGCTTAACTTCGGAGTTCTGATGGGATCCGGTGCTTTAGTGCTGGTATGATCGCATCCGACAACTTCTTCACGGCGTGATGCTTTAACCTCTGCCACCCTCCGGCTCCTTCTCACGCCTAAGCCTCCGTTCTTTTTGCTCTTTTCTTTTAGTTCCTTTCACGCCCGTCCCGGTTTACAGTCACCACGCCGCGATATTTACTGAAAAAGACGTGCATGACTAGCCGCAAATAAAAACATCACGCCATCCGAGCGTTTCACCGGATCGAGAAATCTGCACAAATTGACCGGTCACCGAAAATCGACTGTAATTTCATCATACGACCTCGGATCGAATTTCGGCGAGAACGGAAAAGTTCCGTATCGAAATTTTACCTTGGCTAGCCGACAGCCTTTGGCGGTTAGGCGGTTCTACGGTTTCGTCTAGATCCGTCTGCAAGAGGGACTTTTAGTCGATGCAATAAAAAAATTAAAAAGAGGGATGCAACACGAGGACTTCCAAGGAGGTCACCCATCCTAGTACTACTCTCGCCCAAGCACGCTTAACTTCGGAGTTCTGATGGGATCCGGTGCTTTCGTGCTGGTATGATCGCATCCGACAACTTCTTCACGGCGTGATGCTTTAACCTCTGCCACCCTCCGGCTCCTTCTCACGCCTAAGCCTCCGTTCTTTTTGCTCTTTTCTTTTAGTTCCTTTCACGCCCGTCCCGGTTTACAGTCACCACGCCGCGATATTTACTGAAAAAGACGTGCATGACTAGCCGCAAATAAAAACATCACGCCATCCGAGCGTTTCACCGGATCGAGAAATCTGCACAAATTGACCGGTCACCGAAAATCGACTGTAATTTCATCATACGACCTCGGATCGAATTTCGGCGAGAACGGAAAAGTTCCGTATCGAAATTTTACCTTGGCTAGCCGACAGCCTTTGGCGGTTAGGCGGTTCTACGGTTTCGTCTAGATCCGTCTGCAAGAGGGACTTTTAGTCGATGCAATAAAAAAATTAAAAAGAGGGATGCAACACGAGGACTTCCAAGGAGGTCACCCATCCTAGTACTACTCTCGCCCAAGCACGCTTAACTTCGGAGTTCTGATGGGATCCGGTGCTTTAGTGCTGGTATGATCGCATCCGACAACTTCTTCACGGCGTGATGCTTTAACCTCTGCCACCCTCCGGCTCCTTCTCACGCCTAAGCCTCCATTCTTTTTGCTCTTTTCTTTTAGTTCCTTTCACGCCCGTCCCGGTTTACAGTCACCACGCCGCGATATTTACTGAAAAAGACGTGCATGACTAGCCGCAAATAAAAACATCACGCCATCCGAGCGTTTCACCGGATCGAGAAATCTGCACAAATTGACCGGTCACCGAAAATCGACTGTAATTTCATCATACGACCTCGGATCGAATTTCGGCGAGAACGGAAAAGTTCCGTATCGAAATTTTACCTTGGCTAGCCGACAGCCTTTGGCGGTTAGGCGGTTCTACGGTTTCGTCTAGATCCGTCTGCAAGAGGGACTTTTAGTCGATGCAATAAAAAAATTAAAAAGAGGGATGCAACACGAGGACTTCCAAGGAGGTCACCCATCCTAGTACTACTCTCGCCCAAGCACGCTTAACTTCGGAGTTCTGATGGGATCCGGTGCTTTAGTGCTGGTATGATCGCATCCGACAACTTCTTCACGGCGTGATGCTTTAACCTCTGCCACCCTCCGGCTCCTTCTCACGCCTAAGCCTCTGTTCTTTTTGCTCTTTTCTTTTAGTTCCTTTCACGCCCGTCCCGGTTTACAGTCACCACGCCGCGATATTTACTGAAAAAGACGTGCATGACTAGCCGCAAATAAAAACATCACGCCATCCGAGCGTTTCACCGGATCGAGAAATCTGCACAAATTGACCGGTCACCGAAAATCGACTGTAATTTCATCATACGACCTCGGATGGAATTTCGGCGAGAATGGAAAAGTTCCGTATCGAAATTTTACCTTGGCTAGCCGACAGCCTTTGGCGGTTAGGCGGTTCTACGGTTTCGTCTAGATCCGTCTGCAAGAGGGACTTTTAGTCGATGCAATAAAAAAATTAAAAAGAGGGATGCAACACGAGGACTTCCAAGGAGGTCACCCATCCTAGTACTACTCTCGCCCAAGCACGCTTAACTTCGGAGTTCTGATGGGATCCGGTGCTTTAGTGCTGGTATGATCGCATCCGACAACTTCTTCACGGCGTGATGCTTTAACCTCTGCCACCCTCCGGCTCCTTCTCACGCCTAAGCCTCTGTTCTTTTTGCTCTTTTCTTTTAGTTCCTTTCACGCCCGTCCCGGTTTACAGTCACCACGCCGCGATATTTACTGAAAAAGACGTGCATGACTAGCCGCAAATAAAAACATCACGCCATCCGAGCGTTTCACCGGATCGAGAAATCTGCACAAATTGACCGGTCACCGAAAATCGACTGTAATTTCATCATACGACCTCGGATCGAATTTCGGCGAGAACGGAAAAGTTCCGTATCGAAATTTTACCTTGGCTAGCCGACAGCCTTTGGCGGTTAGGCGGTTCTACGGTTTCGTCTAGATCCGTCTGCAAGAGGGACTTTTAGTCGATGCAATAAAAAAATTAAAAAGAGGGATGCAACACGAGGACTTCCAAGGAGGTCACCCATCCTAGTACTACTCTCGCCCAAGCACGCTTAACTTCGGAGTTCTGATGGGATCCGGTGCTTTAGTGCTGGTATGATCGCATCCGACAACTTCTTCACGGCGTGATGCTTTAACCTCTGCCACCCTCCGGCTCCTTCTCACGCCTAAGCCTCCGTTCTTTTTGCTCTTTTCTTTTAGTTCCTTTCACGCCCGTCCCGGTTTACAGTCACCACGCCGCGATATTTACTGAAAAAGACGTGCATGACTAGCCGCAAATAAAAACATCACGCCATCCGAGCGTTTCACCGGATCGAGAAATCTGCACAAATTGACCGGTCACCGAAAATCGACTGTAATTTCATCATACGACCTCGGATCGAATTTCGGCGAGAACGGAAAAGTTCCGTATCGAAATTTTACCTTGGCTAGCCGACAGCCTTTGGCGGTTAGGCGGTTCTACGGTTTCGTCTAGATCCGTCTGCAAGAGGGACTTTTAGTCGATGCAATAAAAAAATTAAAAAGAGGGATGCAACACGAGGACTTCCAAGGAGGTCACCCATCCTAGTACTACTCTCGCCCAAGCACGCTTAACTTCGGAGTTCTGATGGGATCCGGTGCTTTCGTGCTGGTATGATCGCATCCGACAACTTCTTCACGGCGTGATGCTTTAACCTCTGCCACCCTCCGGCTCCTTCTCACGCCTAAGCCTCCGTTCTTTTTGCTCTTTTCTTTTAGTTCCTTTCACGCCCGTCCCGGTTTACAGTCACCACGCCGCGATATTTACTGAAAAAGACGTGCATGACTAGCCGCAAATAAAAACATCACGCCATCCGAGCGTTTCACCGGATCGAGAAATCTGCACAAATTGACCGGTCACCGAAAATCGACTGTAATTTCATCATACGACCTCGGATCGAATTTCGGCGAGAACGGAAAAGTTCCGTATCGAAATTTTACCTTGGCTAGCCGACAGCCTTTGGCGGTTAGGCGGTTCTACGGTTTCGTCTAGATCCGTCTGCAAGAGGGACTTTTAGTCGATGCAATAAAAAAATTAAAAAGAGGGATGCAACACGAGGACTTCCAAGGAGGTCACCCATCCTAGTACTACTCTCGCCCAAGCACGCTTAACTTCGGAGTTCTGATGGGATCCGGTGCTTTAGTGCTGGTATGATCGCATCCGACAACTTCTTCACGGCGTGATGCTTTAACCTCTGCCACCCTCCGGCTCCTTCTCACGCCTAAGCCTCCGTTCTTTTTGCTCTTTTCTTTTAGTTCCTTTCACGCCCGTCCCGGTTTACAGTCACCACGCCGCGATATTTACTGAAAAAGTCGTGCATGACTAGCCGCAAATAAAAACATCACGCCATCCGAGCGTTTCACCGGATCGACAAATCTGCACAAATTGACCGGTCACCGAAAATCGACTGTAATTTCATCATACGACCTCGGATCGAATTTCGGCGAGAACGGAAAAGTTCCGTATCGAAATTTTACCTTGGCTAGCCGACAGCCTTTGGCGGTTAGGCGGTTCTACGGTTTCGTCTAGATCCGTCTGCAAGAGGGACTTTTAGTCGATGCAATAAAAAAATTAAAAAGAGGGATGCAACATGAGGACTTCCAAGGAGGTCACCCATCCTAGTACTACTCTCGCCCAAGCACGCTTAACTTCGGAGTTCTGATGGGATCCGGTGCTTTAGTGCTGGTATGATCGCATCCGACAACTTCTTCACGGTGTGATGCTTTAACCTCTGCCACCCTCCGGCTCCTTCTCACGCCTAAGCCTCCGTTCTTTTTGCTCTTTCCTTTTAGTTCCTTTCACGCCCGTCCCGGTTTACAGTCACCACGCCGCGATATTTACTGAAAAAGACGTGCATGACTAGCCGCAAATAAAAACATCACGCCATCCGAGCGTTTCACCGGATCGAGAAATCTGCACAAATTGACCGGTCACCGAAAATCGACTGTAATTTCATCATACGACCTCGGATCGAATTTCGGCGAGAACGGAAAAGTTCCGTATCGAAATTTTACCTTGGCTAGCCGACAGCCTTTGGCGGTTAGGCGGTTCTACGGTTTCGTCTAGATCCGTCTGCAAGAGGGACTTTTAGTCGATGCAATAAAAAAATTAAAAAGAGGGATGCAACACGAGGACTTCCAAGGAGGTCACCCATCCTAGTACTACTCTCGCCCAAGCACGCTTAACTTCGGAGTTCTGATGGGATCCGGTGCTTTCGTGCTGGTATGATCGCATCCGACAACTTCTTCACGGCGTGATGCTTTAACCTCTGCCACCCTCCGGCTCCTTCTCACGCCTAAGCCTCCGTTCTTTTTGCTCTTTTCTTTTAGTTCCTTTCACGCCCGTCCCGGTTTACAGTCACCACGCCGCGATATTTACTGAAAAAGACGTGCATGACTAGCCGCAAATAAAAACATCACGCCATCCGAGCGTTTCACCGGATCGAGAAATCTGCACAAATTGACCGGTCACCGAAAATCGACTGTAATTTCATCATACGACCTCGGATCGAATTTCGGCGAGAACGGAAAAGTTCCGTATCGAAATTTTACCTTGGCTAGCCGACAGCCTTTGGCGGTTAGGCGGTTCTACGGTTTCGTCTAGATCCGTCTGCAAGAGGGACTTTTAGTCGATGCAATAAAAAAATTAAAAAGAGGGATGCAACACGAGGACTTCCAAGGAGGTCACCCATCCTAGTACTACTCTCGCCCAAGCACGCTTAACTTCGGAGTTCTGATGGGATCCGGTGCTTTAGTGCTGGTATGATCGCATCCGACAACTTCTTCACGGCGTGATGCTTTAACCTCTGCCACCCTCCGGCTCCTTCTCACGCCTAAGCCTCCGTTCTTTTTGCTCTTTTCTTTTAGTTCCTTTCACGCCCGTCCCGGTTTACAGTCACCACGCCGCGATATTTACTGAAAAAGTCGTGCATGACTAGCCGCAAATAAAAACATCACGCCATCCGAGCGTTTCACCGGATCGACAAATCTGCACAAATTGACCGGTCACCGAAAATCGACTGTAATTTCATCATACGACCTCGGATCGAATTTCGGCGAGAACGGAAAAGTTCCGTATCGAAATTTTACCTTGGCTAGCCGACAGCCTTTGGCGGTTAGGCGGTTCTACGGTTTCGTCTAGATCCGTCTGCAAGAGGGACTTTTAGTCGATGCAATAAAAAAATTAAAAAGAGGGATGCAACATGAGGACTTCCAAGGAGGTCACCCATCCTAGTACTACTCTCGCCCAAGCACGCTTAACTTCGGAGTTCTGATGGGATCCGGTGCTTTAGTGCTGGTATGATCGCATCCGACAACTTCTTCACGGTGTGATGCTTTAACCTCTGCCACCCTCCGGCTCCTTCTCACGCCTAAGCCTCCGTTCTTTTTGCTCTTTCCTTTTAGTTCCTTTCACGCCCGTCCCGGTTTACAGTCACCACGCCGCGATATTTACTGAAAAAGACGTGCATGACTAGCCGCAAATAAAAACATCACGCCATCCGAGCGTTTCACCGGATCGAGAAATCTGCACAAATTGACCGGTCACCGAAAATCGACTGTAATTTCATCATACGACCTCGGATCGAATTTCGGCGAGAACGGAAAAGTTCCGTATCGAAATTTTACCTTGGCTAGCCGACAGCCTTTGGCGGTTAGGCGGTTCTACGGTTTCGTCTAGATCCGTCTGCAAGAGGGACTTTTAGTCGATGCAATAAAAAAATTAAAAAGAGGGATGCAACACGAGGACTTCCAAGGAGGTCACCCATCCTAGTACTACTCTCGCCCAAGCACGCTTAACTTCGGAGTTCTGATGGGATCCGGTGCTTTCGTGCTGGTATGATCGCATCCGACAACTTCTTCACGGCGTGATGCTTTAACCTCTGCCACCCTCCGGCTCCTTCTCACGCCTAAGCCTCCGTTCTTTTTGCTCTTTTCTTTTAGTTCCTTTCACGCCCGTCCCGGTTTACAGTCACCACGCCGCGATATTTACTGAAAAAGACGTGCATGACTAGCCGCAAATAAAAACATCACGCCATCCGAGCGTTTCACCGGATCGAGAAATCTGCACAAATTGACCGGTCACCGAAAATCGACTGTAATTTCATCATACGACCTCGGATCGAATTTCGGCGAGAACGGAAAAGTTCCGTATCGAAATTTTACCTTGGCTAGCCGACAGCCTTTGGCGGTTAGGCGGTTCTACGGTTTCGTCTAGATCCGTCTGCAAGAGGGACTTTTAGTCGATGCAATAAAAAAATTAAAAAGAGGGATGCAACACGAGGACTTCCAAGGAGGTCACCCATCCTAGTACTACTCTCGCCCAAGCACGCTTAACTTCGGAGTTCTGATGGGATCCGGTGCTTTAGTGCTGGTATGATCGCATCCGACAACTTCTTCACGGCGTGATGCTTTAACCTCTGCCACCCTCCGGCTCCTTCTCACGCCTAAGCCTCCGTTCTTTTTGCTCTTTTCTTTTAGTTCCTTTCACGCCCGTCCCGGTTTACAGTCACCACGCCGCGATATTTACTGAAAAAGACGTGCATGACTAGCCGCAAATAAAAACATCACGCCATCCGAGCGTTTCACCGGATCGAGAAATCTGCACAAATTGACCGGTCACCGAAAATCGACTGTAATTTCATCATACGACCTCGGATCGAATTTCGGCGAGAACGGAAAAGTTCCGTATCGAAATTTTACCTTGGCTAGCCGACAGCCTTTGGCGGTTAGGCGGTTCTACGGTTTCGTCTAGATCCGTCTGCAAGAGGGACTTTTAGTCGATGCAATAAAAAAATTAAAAAGAGGGATGCAACACGAGGACTTCCAAGGAGGTCACCCATCCTAGTACTACTCTCGCCCAAGCACGCTTAACTTCGGAGTTCTGATGGGATCCGGTGCTTTCGTGCTGGTATGATCGCATCCGACAACTTCTTCACGGCGTGATGCTTTAACCTCTGCCACCCTCCGGCTCCTTCTCACGCCTAAGCCTCCGTTCTTTTTGCTCTTTTCTTTTAGTTCCTTTCACGCCCGTCCCGGTTTACAGTCACCACGCCGCGATATTTACTGAAAAAGACGTGCATGACTAGCCGCAAATAAAAACATCACGCCATCCGAGCGTTTCACCGGATCGAGAAATCTGCACAAATTGACCGGTCACCGAAAATCGACTGTAATTTCATCATACGACCTCGGATCGAATTTCGGCGAGAACGGAAAAGTTCCGTATCGAAATTTTACCTTGGCTAGCCGACAGCCTTTGGCGGTTAGGCGGTTCTACGGTTTCGTCTAGATCCGTCTGCAAGAGGGACTTTTAGTCGATGCAATAAAAAAATTAAAAAGAGGGATGCAACACGAGGACTTCCAAGGAGGTCACCCATCCTAGTACTACTCTCGCCCAAGCACGCTTAACTTCGGAGTTCTGATGGGATCCGGTGCTTTAGTGCTGGTATGATCGCATCCGACAACTTCTTCACGGCGTGATGCTTTAACCTCTGCCACCCTCCGGCTCCTTCTCACGCCTAAGCCTCCGTTCTTTTTGCTCTTTTCTTTTAGTTCCTTTCACGCCCGTCCCGGTTTACAGTCACCACGCCGCGATATTTACTGAAAAAGTCGTGCATGACTAGCCGCAAATAAAAACATCACGCCATCCGAGCGTTTCACCGGATCGACAAATCTGCACAAATTGACCGGTCACCGAAAATCGACTGTAATTTCATCATACGACCTCGGATCGAATTTCGGCGAGAACGGAAAAGTTCCGTATCGAAATTTTACCTTGGCTAGCCGACAGCCTTTGGCGGTTAGGCGGTTCTACGGTTTCGTCTAGATCCGTCTGCAAGAGGGACTTTTAGTCGATGCAATAAAAAAATTAAAAAGAGGGATGCAACATGAGGACTTCCAAGGAGGTCACCCATCCTAGTACTACTCTCGCCCAAGCACGCTTAACTTCGGAGTTCTGATGGGATCCGGTGCTTTAGTGCTGGTATGATCGCATCCGACAACTTCTTCACGGTGTGATGCTTTAACCTCTGCCACCCTCCGGCTCCTTCTCACGCCTAAGCCTCCGTTCTTTTTGCTCTTTCCTTTTAGTTCCTTTCACGCCCGTCCCGGTTTACAGTCACCACGCCGCGATATTTACTGAAAAAGACGTGCATGACTAGCCGCAAATAAAAACATCACGCCATCCGAGCGTTTCACCGGATCGAGAAATCTGCACAAATTGACCGGTCACCGAAAATCGACTGTAATTTCATCATACGACCTCGGATCGAATTTCGGCGAGAACGGAAAAGTTCCGTATCGAAATTTTACCTTGGCTAGCCGACAGCCTTTGGCGGTTAGGCGGTTCTACGGTTTCGTCTAGATCCGTCTGCAAGAGGGACTTTTAGTCGATGCAATAAAAAAATTAAAAAGAGGGATGCAACACGAGGACTTCCAAGGAGGTCACCCATCCTAGTACTACTCTCGCCCAAGCACGCTTAACTTCGGAGTTCTGATGGGATCCGGTGCTTTAGTGCTGGTATGATCGCATCCGACAACTTCTTCACGGCGTGATGCTTTAACCTCTGCCACCCTCCGGCTCCTTCTCACGCCTAAGCCTCCGTTCTTTTTGCTCTTTCCTTTTAGTTCCTTTCACGCCCGTCCCGGTTTACAGTCACCACGCCGCGATATTTACTGAAAAAGACGTGCATGACTAGCCGCAAATAAAAACATCACGCCATCCGAGCGTTTCACCGGATCGACAAATCTGCACAAATTGACCGGTCACCGAAAATCGACTGTAATTTCATCATACGACCTCGGATCGAATTTCGGCGAGAACGGAAAAGTTCCGTATCGAAATTTTACCTTGGCTAGCCGACAGCCTTTGGCGGTTAGACGGTTCTACGGTTTCGTCTAGATCCGTTTGCAAGAGGGACTTTTAGTCGATGCAATAAAAAAATTAAAAAGAGGGATGCAACACGAGGACTTCCCAGGAGGTCACCCATCCTAGTACTACTCTCGCCCAAGCACGCTTAACTTCGGAGTTCTGATGGGATCCGGTGCTTTAGTGCTGGTATGATCGCATCCGACAACTTCTTCACGGCGTGATGCTTTAACCTCTGCCACCCTCCGGCTCCTTCTCACGCCTAAGCCTCCGTTCTTTTTGCTCTTTTCTTTTAGTTCCTTTCACGCCCGTCCCGGTTTACAGTCACCACGCCGCGATATTTACTGAAATAGACGTGCATGACTAGCCGCAAATAAAAACATCACGCCATCCGAGCGTTTCACCGGATCGAGAAATCTGCACAAATTGACCGGTCACCGAAAATCGACTGTAATTTCATCATACGACCTCGGATCGAATTTCGGCGAGAACGGAAAAGTTCCGTATCGAAATTTTACCTTGGCTAGCCGACAGCCTTTGGCGGTTAGGCGGTTCTACGGTTTCGTCTAGATCCGTTTGCAAGAGGGACTTTTAGTCGATGCAATAAAAAAATTAAAAAGAGGGATGCAACACGAGGACTTCCAAGGAGGACACCCATCCTAGTACTACTCTCGCCCAAGCACGCTTAACTTCGGAGTTCTGATGGGATCCGGTGCTTTAGTGCTGGTATGATCGCATCCGACAACTTCTTCACGGCGTGATGCTTTAACCTCTGCCACCCTCCGGCTCCTTCTCACGCCTAAGCCTCCGTTCTTTTTGCTCTTTTCTTTTAGTTCCTTTCACGCCCGTCCCGGTTTACAGTCACCACGCCGCGATATTTACTGAAAAATACGTGCATGACTAGCCGCAAATAAAAACATCACGCCATCCGAGCGTTTCACCGGATCGAGAAATCTGCACAAATTGACCGGTCACCGAAAATCGACTGTAATTTCTTCATACGACCTCGGATCGAATTTCGGCGAGAACGGAAAAGTTCCGTATCGAAATTTTACCTTGGCTAGCCGACAGCCTTTGGCGGTTAGGCGGTTCTACGGTTTCGTCTAGATCCGTTTGCAAGAGGGACTTTTAGGCGATGCAATAAAAAAATTAAAAAGAGGGATGCAACACGAGGACTTCCCAGGAGGTCACCCATCCTAGTACTACTCTCACCTAAGCACGCTTAACTTCGGAGCTCTGATGGGATCCGGTGCTTTAGTGCTGGTATGATCGCATCCGACAACTTCTTCACGGCGTGATGCTTTAACCTCTGCCACCCTCCGGCTCCTTCTCACGCCTAAGCCTCCGTTCTTTTTGCTCTTTTCTTTTAGTTCCTTTCACGCCCGTCCCGGTTTACAGTCACCACGCCGCGATATTTACTGAAAAATACGTGCATGACTAGCCGCAAATAAAAACATCACGCCATCCGAGCGTTTCACCGGATCGAGAAATCTGCACAAATTGACCGGTCACCGAAAATCGACTGTAATTTCTTCATACGACCTCGGATCGAATTTCGGCGAGAACGGAAAAGTTCCGTATCGAAATTTTACCTTGGCTAGCCGACAGCCTTTGGCGGTTAGGCGGTTCTACGGTTTCGTCTAGATCCGTTTGCAAGAGGGACTTTTAGGCGATGCAATAAAAAAATTAAAAAGAGGGATGCAACACGAGGACTTCCAAGGAGGTCACCCATCCTAGTACTACTCTCACCTAAGCACGCTTAACTTCGGAGCTCTGATGGGATCCGGTGCTTTAGTGCTGGTATGATCGCATCCGACAACTTCTTCACGGCGTGATGCTTTAACCTCTGCCACCCTCCGGCTCCTTCTCACGCCTAAGCCTCCGTTCTTTTTGCTCTTTTCTTTTAGTTCCTTTCACGCCCGTCCCGGTTTACAGTCACCACGCCGCGATATTTACTGAAAAATACGTGCATGACTAGCCGCAAATAAAAACATCACGCCATCCGAGCGTTTCACCGGATCGAGAAATCTGCACAAATTGACCGGTCACCGAAAATCGACTGTAATTTCTTCATACGACCTCGGATCGAATTTCGGCGAGAACGGAAAAGTTCCGTATCGAAATTTTACCTTGGCTAGCCGACAGCCTTTGGCGGTTAGGCGGTTCTACGGTTTCGTCTAGATCCGTTTGCAAGAGGGACTTTTAGGCGATGCAATAAAAAAATTTAAAAGAGGGATGCAACACGAGGACTTCCAAGGAGGTCACCCATCCTAGTACTACTCTCACCTAAGCACGCTTAACTTCGGAGCTCTGATGGGATCTGGTGCTTTAGTGCTGGTATGATCGCATCCGACAACTTCTTCACGGCGTGATGCTTTAACCTCTGCCACCCTCCGGCTCCTTCTCACGCCTAAGCCTCCGTTCTTTTTGCTCTTTTCTTTTAGTTCCTTTCACGCCCGTCCCGGTTTACAGTCACCACGCCGCGATATTTACTGAAAAATACGTGCATGACTAGCCGCAAATAAAAACATCATGCCATCCGAGCGTTTCACCGGATCGAGAAATCTGCACAAATTGACCGGTCACCGAAAATCGACTGTAATTTCATCATACGACCTCGGATCGAATTTCGGCGAGAACGGAAAAGTTCCGTATCGAAATTTTACCTTGGCTAGCCGACAGCCTTTGGCGGTTAGGCGGTTCTACGGTTTCATCTAGATCCGTTTGCAAGAGGGACTTTTAGGCGATGCAATAAAAAAATTTAAAAGAGGGATGCAACACGAGGACTTCCCAGGAGGTCACCCATCCTAGTACTACTCTCACCTAAGCACGCTTAACTTCGGAGCTCTGATGGGATCCGGTGCTTTAGTGCTGGTATGATCGCATCCGACAACTTCTTCACGGCGTGATGCTTTAACCTCTGCCACCCTCCGGCTCCTTCTCACGCCTAAGCCTCCGTTCTTTTTGCTCTTTTCTTTTAGTTCCTTTCACGCCCGTCCCGGTTTACAGTCACCACGCCTCGATATTTACTGAAATAGACGTGCATGACTAGCCGCAAATAAAAACATCACGCCATCCGAGCGTTTCACCGGATCGAGAAATCTGCACAAATTGACCGGTCACCGAAAATCGACTGTAATTTCATCATACGACCTCGGATCGAATTTCGGCGAGAACGGAAAAGTTCCGTATCAAAATTTTACCTTGGCTAGCCGACAGCCTTTGGCGGTTAGGCGGTTCTACGGTTTCGTCTAGATCCGTTTGCAAGAGGGACTTTTAGGCGATGCAATAAAAAAATTTAAAAGAGGGATGCAACACGAGGACTTCCAAGGAGGTCACCCATCCTAGTACTACTCTCACCTAAGCACGCTTAACTTCGGAGCTCTGATGGGATCTGGTGCTTTAGTGCTGGTATGATCGCATCCGACAACTTCTTCACGGCGTGATGCTTTAACCTCTGCCACCCTCCGGCTCCTTCTCACGCCTAAGCCTCCGTTCTTTTTGCTCTTTTCTTTTAGTTCCTTTCACGCCCGTCCCGGTTTACAGTCACCACGCCGCGATATTTACTGAAAAATACGTGCATGACTAGCCGCAAATAAAAACATCACGCCATCCGAGCGTTTCACCGGATCGAGAAATCTGCACAAATTGACCGGTCACCGAAAATCGACTGTAATTTCTTCATACGACCTCGGATCGAATTTCGGCGAGAACGGAAAAGTTCCGTATCGAAATTTTACCTTGGCTAGCCGACAGCCTTTGGCGGTTAGGCGGTTCTACGGTTTCGTCTAGATCCGTTTGCAAGAGGGACTTTTAGGCGATGCAATAAAAAAATTAAAAAGAGGGATGCAACACGAGGACTTCCCAGGAGGTCACCCATCCTAGTACTACTCTCACCTAAGCACGCTTAACTTCGGAGCTCTGATGGGATCCGGTGCTTTAGTGCTGGTATGATCGCATCCGACAACTTCTTCACGGCGTGATGCTTTAACCTCTGCCACCCTCCGGCTCCTTCTCACGCCTAAGCCTCCGTTCTTTTTGCTCTTTTCTTTTAGTTCCTTTCACGCCCGTCCCGGTTTACAGTCACCACGCCGCGATATTTACTGAAAAATACGTGCATGACTAGCCGCAAATAAAAACATCACGCCATCCGAGCGTTTCACCGGATCGAGAAATCTGCACAAATTGACCGGTCACCGAAAATCGACTGTAATTTCTTCATACGACCTCGGATCGAATTTCGGCGAGAACGGAAAAGTTCCGTATCGAAATTTTACCTTGGCTAGCCGACAGCCTTTGGCGGTTAGGCGGTTCTACGGTTTCGTCTAGATCCGTTTGCAAGAGGGACTTTTAGGCGATGCAATAAAAAAATTAAAAAGAGGGATGCAACACGAGGACTTCCCAGGAGGTCACCCATCCTAGTACTACTCTCACCTAAGCACGCTTAACTTCGGAGCTCTGATGGGATCCGGTGCTTTAGTGCTGGTATGATCGCATCCGACAACTTCTTCACGGCGTGATGCTTTAACCTCTGCCACCCTCCGGCTCCTTCTCACGCCTAAGCCTCCGTTCTTTTTGCTCTTTTCTTTTAGTTCCTTTCACGCCCGTCCCGGTTTACAGTCACCACGCCGCGATATTTACTGAAAAATACGTGCATGACTAGCCGCAAATAAAAACATCACGCCATCCGAGCGTTTCACCGGATCGAGAAATCTGCACAAATTGACCGGTCACCGAAAATCGACTGTAATTTCATCATACGACCTCGGATCGAATTTCGGCGAGAACGGAAAAGTTCCGTATCAAAATTTTACCTTGGCTAGCCGACAGCCTTTGGCGGTTAGGCGGTTCTACGGTTTCGTCTAGATCCGTTTGCAAGAGGGACTTTTAGGCGATGCAATAAAAAAATTTAAAAGAGGGATGCAACACGAGGACTTCCAAGGAGGTCACCCATCCTAGTACTACTCTCACCTAAGCACGCTTAACTTCGGAGCTCTGATGGGATCTGGTGCTTTAGTGCTGGTATGATCGCATCCGACAACTTCTTCACGGCGTGATGCTTTAACCTCTGCCACCCTCCGGCTCCTTCTCACGCCTAAGCCTCCGTTCTTTTTGCTCTTTTCTTTTAGTTCCTTTCACGCCCGTCCCGGTTTACAGTCACCACGCCGCGATATTTACTGAAAAATACGTGCATGACTAGCCGCAAATAAAAACATCACGCCATCCGAGCGTTTCACCGGATCGAGAAATCTGCACAAATTGACCGGTCACCGAAAATCGACTGTAATTTCTTCATACGACCTCGGATCGAATTTCGGCGAGAACGGAAAAGTTCCGTATCGAAATTTTACCTTGGCTAGCCGACAGCCTTTGGCGGTTAGGCGGTTCTACGGTTTCGTCTAGATCCGTTTGCAAGAGGGACTTTTAGGCGATGCAATAAAAAAATTAAAAAGAGGGATGCAACACGAGGACTTCCCAGGAGGTCACCCATCCTAGTACTACTCTCACCTAAGCACGCTTAACTTCGGAGCTCTGATGGGATCCGGTGCTTTAGTGCTGGTATGATCGCATCCGACAACTTCTTCACGGCGTGATGCTTTAACCTCTGCCACCCTCCGGCTCCTTCTCACGCCTAAGCCTCCGTTCTTTTTGCTCTTTTCTTTTAGTTCCTTTCACGCCCGTCCCGGTTTACAGTCACCACGCCTCGATATTTACTGAAAAATACGTGCATGACTAGCCGCAAATAAAAACATCACGCCATCCGAGCGTTTCACCGGATCGAGAAATCTGCACAAATTGACCGGTCACCGAAAATCGACTGTAATTTCTTCATACGACCTCGGATCGAATTTCGGCGAGAACGGAAAAGTTCCGTATCGAAATTTTACCTTGGCTAGCCGACAGCCTTTGGCGGTTAGGCGGTTCTACGGTTTCGTCTAGATCCGTTTGCAAGAGGGACTTTTAGGCGATGCAATAAAAAAATTTAAAAGAGGGATGCAACACGAGGACTTCCAAGGAGGTCACCCATCCTAGTACTACTCTCACCTAAGCACGCTTAACTTCGGAGCTCTGATGGGATCTGGTGCTTTAGTGCTGGTATGATCGCATCCGACAACTTCTTCACGGCGTGATGCTTTAACCTCTGCCACCCTCCGGCTCCTTCTCACGCCTAAGCCTCCGTTCTTTTTGCTCTTTTCTTTTAGTTCCTTTCACGCCCGTCCCGGTTTACAGTCACCACGCCGCGATATTTACTGAAAAATACGTGCATGACTAGCCGCAAATAAAAACATCATGCCATCCGAGCGTTTCACCGGATCGAGAAATCTGCACAAATTGACCGGTCACCGAAAATCGACTGTAATTTCATCATACGACCTCGGATCGAATTTCGGCGAGAACGGAAAAGTTCCGTATCGAAATTTTACCTTGGCTAGCCGACAGCCTTTGGCGGTTAGGCGGTTCTACGGTTTCATCTAGATCCGTTTGCAAGAGGGACTTTTAGGCGATGCAATAAAAAAATTTAAAAGAGGGATGCAACACGAGGACTTCCCAGGAGGTCACCCATCCTAGTACTACTCTCACCTAAGCACGCTTAACTTCGGAGCTCTGATGGGATCCGGTGCTTTAGTGCTGGTATGATCGCATCCGACAACTTCTTCACGGCGTGATGCTTTAACCTCTGCCACCCTCCGGCTCCTTCTCACGCCTAAGCCTCCGTTCTTTTTGCTCTTTTCTTTTAGTTCCTTTCACGCCCGTCCCGGTTTACAGTCACCACGCCTCGATATTTACTGAAATAGACGTGCATGACTAGCCGCAAATAAAAACATCACGCCATCCGAGCGTTTCACCGGATCGAGAAATCTGCACAAATTGACCGGTCACCGAAAATCGACTGTAATTTCATCATACGACCTCGGATCGAATTTCGGCGAGAACGGAAAAGTTCCGTATCAAAATTTTACCTTGGCTAGCCGACAGCCTTTGGCGGTTAGGCGGTTCTACGGTTTCGTCTAGATCCGTTTGCAAGAGGGACTTTTAGGCGATGCAATAAAAAAATTTAAAAGAGGGATGCAACACGAGGACTTCCAAGGAGGTCACCCATCCTAGTACTACTCTCACCTAAGCACGCTTAACTTCGGAGCTCTGATGGGATCTGGTGCTTTAGTGCTGGTATGATCGCATCCGACAACTTCTTCACGGCGTGATGCTTTAACCTCTGCCACCCTCCGGCTCCTTCTCACGCCTAAGCCTCCGTTCTTTTTGCTCTTTTCTTTTAGTTCCTTTCACGCCCGTCCCGGTTTACAGTCACCACGCCGCGATATTTACTGAAAAATACGTGCATGACTAGCCGCAAATAAAAACATCACGCCATCCGAGCGTTTCACCGGATCGAGAAATCTGCACAAATTGACCGGTCACCGAAAATCGACTGTAATTTCTTCATACGACCTCGGATCGAATTTCGGCGAGAACGGAAAAGTTCCGTATCGAAATTTTACCTTGGCTAGCCGACAGCCTTTGGCGGTTAGGCGGTTCTACGGTTTCGTCTAGATCCGTTTGCAAGAGGGACTTTTAGGCGATGCAATAAAAAAATTAAAAAGAGGGATGCAACACGAGGACTTCCCAGGAGGTCACCCATCCTAGTACTACTCTCACCTAAGCACGCTTAACTTCGGAGCTCTGATGGGATCCGGTGCTTTAGTGCTGGTATGATCGCATCCGACAACTTCTTCACGGCGTGATGCTTTAACCTCTGCCACCCTCCGGCTCCTTCTCACGCCTAAGCCTCCGTTCTTTTTGCTCTTTTCTTTTAGTTCCTTTCACGCCCGTCCCGGTTTACAGTCACCACGCCTCGATATTTACTGAAAAATACGTGCATGACTAGCCGCAAATAAAAACATCACGCCATCCGAGCGTTTCACCGGATCGAGAAATCTGCACAAATTGACCGGTCACCGAAAATCGACTGTAATTTCTTCATACGACCTCGGATCGAATTTCGGCGAGAACGGAAAAGTTCCGTATCGAAATTTTACCTTGGCTAGCCGACAGCCTTTGGCGGTTAGGCGGTTCTACGGTTTCGTCTAGATCCGTTTGCAAGAGGGACTTTTAGGCGATGCAATAAAAAAATTAAAAAGAGGGATGCAACACGAGGACTTCCCAGGAGGTCACCCATCCTAGTACTACTCTCACCTAAGCACGCTTAACTTCGGAGCTCTGATGGGATCCGGTGCTTTAGTGCTGGTATGATCGCATCCGACAACTTCTTCACGGCGTGATGCTTTAACCTCTGCCACCCTCCGGCTCCTTCTCACGCCTAAGCCTCCGTTCTTTTTGCTCTTTTCTTTTAGTTCCTTTCACGCCCGTCCCGGTTTACAGTCACCACGCCGCGATATTTACTGAAAAATACGTGCATGACTAGCCGCAAATAAAAACATCATGCCATCCGAGCGTTTCACCGGATCGAGAAATCTGCACAAATTGACCGGTCACCGAAAATCGACTGTAATTTCATCATACGACCTCGGATCGAATTTCGGCGAGAACGGAAAAGTTCCGTATCGAAATTTTACCTTGGCTAGCCGACAGCCTTTGGCGGTTAGGCGGTTCTACGGTTTCATCTAGATCCGTTTGCAAGAGGGACTTTTAGGCGATGCAATAAAAAAATTTAAAAGAGGGATGCAACACGAGGACTTCCCAGGAGGTCACCCATCCTAGTACTACTCTCACCTAAGCACGCTTAACTTCGGAGCTCTGATGGGATCCGGTGCTTTAGTGCTGGTATGATCGCATCCGACAACTTCTTCACGGCGTGATGCTTTAACCTCTGCCACCCTCCGGCTCCTTCTCACGCCTAAGCCTCCGTTCTTTTTGCTCTTTTCTTTTAGTTCCTTTCACGCCCGTCCCGGTTTACAGTCACCACGCCTCGATATTTACTGAAATAGACGTGCATGACTAGCCGCAAATAAAAACATCACGCCATCCGAGCGTTTCACCGGATCGAGAAATCTGCACAAATTGACCGGTCACCGAAAATCGACTGTAATTTCATCATACGACCTCGGATCGAATTTCGGCGAGAACGGAAAAGTTCCGTATCAAAATTTTACCTTGGCTAGCCGACAGCCTTTGGCGGTTAGGCGGTTCTACGGTTTCGTCTAGATCCGTTTGCAAGAGGGACTTTTAGGCGATGCAATAAAAAAATTTAAAAGAGGGATGCAACACGAGGACTTCCAAGGAGGTCACCCATCCTAGTACTACTCTCACCTAAGCACGCTTAACTTCGGAGCTCTGATGGGATCTGGTGCTTTAGTGCTGGTATGATCGCATCCGACAACTTCTTCACGGCGTGATGCTTTAACCTCTGCCACCCTCCGGCTCCTTCTCACGCCTAAGCCTCCGTTCTTTTTGCTCTTTTCTTTTAGTTCCTTTCACGCCCGTCCCGGTTTACAGTCACCACGCCGCGATATTTACTGAAAAATACGTGCATGACTAGCCGCAAATAAAAACATCACGCCATCCGAGCGTTTCACCGGATCGAGAAATCTGCACAAATTGACCGGTCACCGAAAATCGACTGTAATTTCTTCATACGACCTCGGATCGAATTTCGGCGAGAACGGAAAAGTTCCGTATCGAAATTTTACCTTGGCTAGCCGACAGCCTTTGGCGGTTAGGCGGTTCTACGGTTTCGTCTAGATCCGTTTGCAAGAGGGACTTTTAGGCGATGCAATAAAAAAATTAAAAAGAGGGATGCAACACGAGGACTTCCCAGGAGGTCACCCATCCTAGTACTACTCTCACCTAAGCACGCTTAACTTCGGAGCTCTGATGGGATCCGGTGCTTTAGTGCTGGTATGATCGCATCCGACAACTTCTTCACGGCGTGATGCTTTAACCTCTGCCACCCTCCGGCTCCTTCTCACGCCTAAGCCTCCGTTCTTTTTGCTCTTTTCTTTTAGTTCCTTTCACGCCCGTCCCGGTTTACAGTCACCACGCCGCGATATTTACTGAAAAATACGTGCATGACTAGCCGCAAATAAAAACATCACGCCATCCGAGCGTTTCACCGGATCGAGAAATCTGCACAAATTGACCGGTCACCGAAAATCGACTGTAATTTCTTCATACGACCTCGGATCGAATTTCGGCGAGAACGGAAAAGTTCCGTATCGAAATTTTACCTTGGCTAGCCGACAGCCTTTGGCGGTTAGGCGGTTCTACGGTTTCGTCTAGATCCGTTTGCAAGAGGGACTTTTAGGCGATGCAATAAAAAAATTAAAAAGAGGGATGCAACACGAGGACTTCCCAGGAGGTCACCCATCCTAGTACTACTCTCACCTAAGCACGCTTAACTTCGGAGCTCTGATGGGATCCGGTGCTTTAGTGCTGGTATGATCGCATCCGACAACTTCTTCACGGCGTGATGCTTTAACCTCTGCCACCCTCCGGCTCCTTCTCACGCCTAAGCCTCCGTTCTTTTTGCTCTTTTCTTTTAGTTCCTTTCACGCCCGTCCCGGTTTACAGTCACCACGCCGCGATATTTACTGAAAAATACGTGCATGACTAGCCGCAAATAAAAACATCACGCCATCCGAGCGTTTCACCGGATCGAGAAATCTGCACAAATTGACCGGTCACCGAAAATCGACTGTAATTTCTTCATACGACCTCGGATCGAATTTCGGCGAGAACGGAAAAGTTCCGTATCGAAATTTTACCTTGGCTAGCCGACAGCCTTTGGCGGTTAGGCGGTTCTACGGTTTCGTCTAGATCCGTTTGCAAGAGGGACTTTTAGGCGATGCAATAAAAAAATTAAAAAGAGGGATGCAACACGAGGACTTCCCAGGAGGTCACCCATCCTAGTACTACTCTCACCTAAGCACGCTTAACTTCGGAGCTCTGATGGGATCCGGTGCTTTAGTGCTGGTATGATCGCATCCGACAACTTCTTCACGGCGTGATGCTTTAACCTCTGCCACCCTCCGGCTCCTTCTCACGCCTAAGCCTCCGTTCTTTTTGCTCTTTTCTTTTAGTTCCTTTCACGCCCGTCCCGGTTTACAGTCACCACGCCGCGATATTTACTGAAAAATACGTGCATGACTAGCCGCAAATAAAAACATCACGCCATCCGAGCGTTTCACCGGATCGAGAAATCTGCACAAATTGACCGGTCACCGAAAATCGACTGTAATTTCTTCATACGACCTCGGATCGAATTTCGGCGAGAACGGAAAAGTTCCGTATCGAAATTTTACCTTGGCTAGCCGACAGCCTTTGGCGGTTAGGCGGTTCTACGGTTTCGTCTAGATCCGTTTGCAAGAGGGACTTTTAGGCGATGCAATAAAAAAATTAAAAAGAGGGATGCAACACGAGGACTTCCCAGGAGGTCACCCATCCTAGTACTACTCTCACCTAAGCACGCTTAACTTCGGAGCTCTGATGGGATCCGGTGCTTTAGTGCTGGTATGATCGCATCCGACAACTTCTTCACGGCGTGATGCTTTAACCTCTGCCACCCTCCGGCTCCTTCTCACGCCTAAGCCTCCGTTCTTTTTGCTCTTTTCTTTTAGTTCCTTTCACGCCCGTCCCGGTTTACAGTCACCACGCCGCGATATTTACTGAAAAATACGTGCATGACTAGCCGCAAATAAAAACATCACGCCATCCGAGCGTTTCACCGGATCGAGAAATCTGCACAAATTGACCGGTCACCGAAAATCGACTGTAATTTCTTCATACGACCTCGGATCGAATTTCGGCGAGAACGGAAAAGTTCCGTATCGAAATTTTACCTTGGCTAGCCGACAGCCTTTGGCGGTTAGGCGGTTCTACGGTTTCGTCTAGATCCGTTTGCAAGAGGGACTTTTAGGCGATGCAATAAAAAAATTAAAAAGAGGGATGCAACACGAGGACTTCCCAGGAGGTCACCCATCCTAGTACTACTCTCACCTAAGCACGCTTAACTTCGGAGCTCTGATGGGATCCGGTGCTTTAGTGCTGGTATGATCGCATCCGACAACTTCTTCACGGCGTGATGCTTTAACCTCTGCCACCCTCCGGCTCCTTCTCACGCCTAAGCCTCCGTTCTTTTTGCTCTTTTCTTTTAGTTCCTTTCACGCCCGTCCCGGTTTACAGTCACCACGCCGCGATATTTACTGAAAAATACGTGCATGACTAGCCGCAAATAAAAACATCACGCCATCCGAGCGTTTCACCGGATCGAGAAATCTGCACAAATTGACCGGTCACCGAAAATCGACTGTAATTTCTTCATACGACCTCGGATCGAATTTCGGCGAGAACGGAAAAGTTCCGTATCGAAATTTTACCTTGGCTAGCCGACAGCCTTTGGCGGTTAGGCGGTTCTACGGTTTCGTCTAGATCCGTTTGCAAGAGGGACTTTTAGGCGATGCAATAAAAAAATTAAAAAGAGGGATGCAACACGAGGACTTCCCAGGAGGTCACCCATCCTAGTACTACTCTCACCTAAGCACGCTTAACTTCGGAGCTCTGATGGGATCCGGTGCTTTAGTGCTGGTATGATCGCATCCGACAACTTCTTCACGGCGTGATGCTTTAACCTCTGCCACCCTCCGGCTCCTTCTCACGCCTAAGCCTCCGTTCTTTTTGCTCTTTTCTTTTAGTTCCTTTCACGCCCGTCCCGGTTTACAGTCACCACGCCGCGATATTTACTGAAAAATACGTGCATGACTAGCCGCAAATAAAAACATCACGCCATCCGAGCGTTTCACCGGATCGAGAAATCTGCACAAATTGACCGGTCACCGAAAATCGACTGTAATTTCTTCATACGACCTCGGATCGAATTTCGGCGAGAACGGAAAAGTTCCGTATCGAAATTTTACCTTGGCTAGCCGACAGCCTTTGGCGGTTAGGCGGTTCTACGGTTTCGTCTAGATCCGTTTGCAAGAGGGACTTTTAGGCGATGCAATAAAAAAATTAAAAAGAGGGATGCAACACGAGGACTTCCCAGGAGGTCACCCATCCTAGTACTACTCTCACCTAAGCACGCTTAACTTCGGAGCTCTGATGGGATCCGGTGCTTTAGTGCTGGTATGATCGCATCCGACAACTTCTTCACGGCGTGATGCTTTAACCTCTGCCACCCTCCGGCTCCTTCTCACGCCTAAGCCTCCGTTCTTTTTGCTCTTTTCTTTTAGTTCCTTTCACGCCCGTCCCGGTTTACAGTCACCACGCCGCGATATTTACTGAAAAATACGTGCATGACTAGCCGCAAATAAAAACATCACGCCATCCGAGCGTTTCACCGGATCGAGAAATCTGCACAAATTGACCGGTCACCGAAAATCGACTGTAATTTCATCATACGACCTCGGATCGAATTTCGGCGAGAACGGAAAAGTTCCGTATCAAAATTTTACCTTGGCTAGCCGACAGCCTTTGGCGGTTAGGCGGTTCTACGGTTTCGTCTAGATCCGTTTGCAAGAGGGACTTTTAGGCGATGCAATAAAAAAATTTAAAAGAGGGATGCAACACGAGGACTTCCAAGGAGGTCACCCATCCTAGTACTACTCTCACCTAAGCACGCTTAACTTCGGAGCTCTGATGGGATCTGGTGCTTTAGTGCTGGTATGATCGCATCCGACAACTTCTTCACGGCGTGATGCTTTAACCTCTGCCACCCTCCGGCTCCTTCTCACGCCTAAGCCTCCGTTCTTTTTGCTCTTTTCTTTTAGTTCCTTTCACGCCCGTCCCGGTTTACAGTCACCACGCCGCGATATTTACTGAAAAATACGTGCATGACTAGCCGCAAATAAAAACATCACGCCATCCGAGCGTTTCACCGGATCGAGAAATCTGCACAAATTGACCGGTCACCGAAAATCGACTGTAATTTCTTCATACGACCTCGGATCGAATTTCGGCGAGAACGGAAAAGTTCCGTATCGAAATTTTACCTTGGCTAGCCGACAGCCTTTGGCGGTTAGGCGGTTCTACGGTTTCGTCTAGATCCGTTTGCAAGAGGGACTTTTAGGCGATGCAATAAAAAAATTAAAAAGAGGGATGCAACACGAGGACTTCCCAGGAGGTCACCCATCCTAGTACTACTCTCACCTAAGCACGCTTAACTTCGGAGCTCTGATGGGATCCGGTGCTTTAGTGCTGGTATGATCGCATCCGACAACTTCTTCACGGCGTGATGCTTTAACCTCTGCCACCCTCCGGCTCCTTCTCACGCCTAAGCCTCCGTTCTTTTTGCTCTTTTCTTTTAGTTCCTTTCACGCCCGTCCCGGTTTACAGTCACCACGCCTCGATATTTACTGAAAAATACGTGCATGACTAGCCGCAAATAAAAACATCACGCCATCCGAGCGTTTCACCGGATCGAGAAATCTGCACAAATTGACCGGTCACCGAAAATCGACTGTAATTTCTTCATACGACCTCGGATCGAATTTCGGCGAGAACGGAAAAGTTCCGTATCGAAATTTTACCTTGGCTAGCCGACAGCCTTTGGCGGTTAGGCGGTTCTACGGTTTCGTCTAGATCCGTTTGCAAGAGGGACTTTTAGGCGATGCAATAAAAAAATTTAAAAGAGGGATGCAACACGAGGACTTCCAAGGAGGTCACCCATCCTAGTACTACTCTCACCTAAGCACGCTTAACTTCGGAGCTCTGATGGGATCTGGTGCTTTAGTGCTGGTATGATCGCATCCGACAACTTCTTCACGGCGTGATGCTTTAACCTCTGCCACCCTCCGGCTCCTTCTCACGCCTAAGCCTCCGTTCTTTTTGCTCTTTTCTTTTAGTTCCTTTCACGCCCGTCCCGGTTTACAGTCACCACGCCGCGATATTTACTGAAAAATACGTGCATGACTAGCCGCAAATAAAAACATCATGCCATCCGAGCGTTTCACCGGATCGAGAAATCTGCACAAATTGACCGGTCACCGAAAATCGACTGTAATTTCATCATACGACCTCGGATCGAATTTCGGCGAGAACGGAAAAGTTCCGTATCGAAATTTTACCTTGGCTAGCCGACAGCCTTTGGCGGTTAGGCGGTTCTACGGTTTCATCTAGATCCGTTTGCAAGAGGGACTTTTAGGCGATGCAATAAAAAAATTTAAAAGAGGGATGCAACACGAGGACTTCCCAGGAGGTCACCCATCCTAGTACTACTCTCACCTAAGCACGCTTAACTTCGGAGCTCTGATGGGATCCGGTGCTTTAGTGCTGGTATGATCGCATCCGACAACTTCTTCACGGCGTGATGCTTTAACCTCTGCCACCCTCCGGCTCCTTCTCACGCCTAAGCCTCCGTTCTTTTTGCTCTTTTCTTTTAGTTCCTTTCACGCCCGTCCCGGTTTACAGTCACCACGCCTCGATATTTACTGAAATAGACGTGCATGACTAGCCGCAAATAAAAACATCACGCCATCCGAGCGTTTCACCGGATCGAGAAATCTGCACAAATTGACCGGTCACCGAAAATCGACTGTAATTTCATCATACGACCTCGGATCGAATTTCGGCGAGAACGGAAAAGTTCCGTATCAAAATTTTACCTTGGCTAGCCGACAGCCTTTGGCGGTTAGGCGGTTCTACGGTTTCGTCTAGATCCGTTTGCAAGAGGGACTTTTAGGCGATGCAATAAAAAAATTTAAAAGAGGGATGCAACACGAGGACTTCCAAGGAGGTCACCCATCCTAGTACTACTCTCACCTAAGCACGCTTAACTTCGGAGCTCTGATGGGATCTGGTGCTTTAGTGCTGGTATGATCGCATCCGACAACTTCTTCACGGCGTGATGCTTTAACCTCTGCCACCCTCCGGCTCCTTCTCACGCCTAAGCCTCCGTTCTTTTTGCTCTTTTCTTTTAGTTCCTTTCACGCCCGTCCCGGTTTACAGTCACCACGCCGCGATATTTACTGAAAAATACGTGCATGACTAGCCGCAAATAAAAACATCACGCCATCCGAGCGTTTCACCGGATCGAGAAATCTGCACAAATTGACCGGTCACCGAAAATCGACTGTAATTTCTTCATACGACCTCGGATCGAATTTCGGCGAGAACGGAAAAGTTCCGTATCGAAATTTTACCTTGGCTAGCCGACAGCCTTTGGCGGTTAGGCGGTTCTACGGTTTCGTCTAGATCCGTTTGCAAGAGGGACTTTTAGGCGATGCAATAAAAAAATTTAAAAGAGGGATGCAACACGAGGACTTCCAAGGAGGTCACCCATCCTAGTACTACTCTCACCTAAGCACGCTTAACTTCGGAGCTCTGATGGGATCTGGTGCTTTAGTGCTGGTATGATCGCATCCGACAACTTCTTCACGGCGTGATGCTTTAACCTCTGCCACCCTCCGGCTCCTTCTCACGCCTAAGCCTCCGTTCTTTTTGCTCTTTTCTTTTAGTTCCTTTCACGCCCGTCCCGGTTTACAGTCACCACGCCGCGATATTTACTGAAAAATACGTGCATGACTAGCCGCAAATAAAAACATCATGCCATCCGAGCGTTTCACCGGATCGAGAAATCTGCACAAATTGACCGGTCACCGAAAATCGACTGTAATTTCATCATACGACCTCGGATCGAATTTCGGCGAGAACGGAAAAGTTCCGTATCGAAATTTTACCTTGGCTAGCCGACAGCCTTTGGCGGTTAGGCGGTTCTACGGTTTCATCTAGATCCGTTTGCAAGAGGGACTTTTAGGCGATGCAATAAAAAAATTTAAAAGAGGGATGCAACACGAGGACTTCCCAGGAGGTCACCCATCCTAGTACTACTCTCACCTAAGCACGCTTAACTTCGGAGCTCTGATGGGATCCGGTGCTTTAGTGCTGGTATGATCGCATCCGACAACTTCTTCACGGCGTGATGCTTTAACCTCTGCCACCCTCCGGCTCCTTCTCACGCCTAAGCCTCCGTTCTTTTTGCTCTTTTCTTTTAGTTCCTTTCACGCCCGTCCCGGTTTACAGTCACCACGCCTCGATATTTACTGAAATAGACGTGCATGACTAGCCGCAAATAAAAACATCACGCCATCCGAGCGTTTCACCGGATCGAGAAATCTGCACAAATTGACCGGTCACCGAAAATCGACTGTAATTTCATCATACGACCTCGGATCGAATTTCGGCGAGAACGGAAAAGTTCCGTATCAAAATTTTACCTTGGCTAGCCGACAGCCTTTGGCGGTTAGGCGGTTCTACGGTTTCGTCTAGATCCGTTTGCAAGAGGGACTTTTAGGCGATGCAATAAAAAAATTTAAAAGAGGGATGCAACACGAGGACTTCCAAGGAGGTCACCCATCCTAGTACTACTCTCACCTAAGCACGCTTAACTTCGGAGCTCTGATGGGATCTGGTGCTTTAGTGCTGGTATGATCGCATCCGACAACTTCTTCACGGCGTGATGCTTTAACCTCTGCCACCCTCCGGCTCCTTCTCACGCCTAAGCCTCCGTTCTTTTTGCTCTTTTCTTTTAGTTCCTTTCACGCCCGTCCCGGTTTACAGTCACCACGCCGCGATATTTACTGAAAAATACGTGCATGACTAGCCGCAAATAAAAACATCATGCCATCCGAGCGTTTCACCGGATCGAGAAATCTGCACAAATTGACCGGTCACCGAAAATCGACTGTAATTTCATCATACGACCTCGGATCGAATTTCGGCGAGAACGGAAAAGTTCCGTATCGAAATTTTACCTTGGCTAGCCGACAGCCTTTGGCGGTTAGGCGGTTCTACGGTTTCATCTAGATCCGTTTGCAAGAGGGACTTTTAGGCGATGCAATAAAAAAATTTAAAAGAGGGATGCAACACGAGGACTTCCCAGGAGGTCACCCATCCTAGTACTACTCTCACCTAAGCACGCTTAACTTCGGAGCTCTGATGGGATCCGGTGCTTTAGTGCTGGTATGATCGCATCCGACAACTTCTTCACGGCGTGATGCTTTAACCTCTGCCACCCTCCGGCTCCTTCTCACGCCTAAGCCTCCGTTCTTTTTGCTCTTTTCTTTTAGTTCCTTTCACGCCCGTCCCGGTTTACAGTCACCACGCCTCGATATTTACTGAAATAGACGTGCATGACTAGCCGCAAATAAAAACATCACGCCATCCGAGCGTTTCACCGGATCGAGAAATCTGCACAAATTGACCGGTCACCGAAAATCGACTGTAATTTCATCATACGACCTCGGATCGAATTTCGGCGAGAACGGAAAAGTTCCGTATCAAAATTTTACCTTGGCTAGCCGACAGCCTTTGGCGGTTAGGCGGTTCTACGGTTTCGTCTAGATCCGTTTGCAAGAGGGACTTTTAGGCGATGCAATAAAAAAATTTAAAAGAGGGATGCAACACGAGGACTTCCAAGGAGGTCACCCATCCTAGTACTACTCTCACCTAAGCACGCTTAACTTCGGAGCTCTGATGGGATCTGGTGCTTTAGTGCTGGTATGATCGCATCCGACAACTTCTTCACGGCGTGATGCTTTAACCTCTGCCACCCTCCGGCTCCTTCTCACGCCTAAGCCTCCGTTCTTTTTGCTCTTTTCTTTTAGTTCCTTTCACGCCCGTCCCGGTTTACAGTCACCACGCCGCGATATTTACTGAAAAATACGTGCATGACTAGCCGCAAATAAAAACATCACGCCATCCGAGCGTTTCACCGGATCGAGAAATCTGCACAAATTGACCGGTCACCGAAAATCGACTGTAATTTCTTCATACGACCTCGGATCGAATTTCGGCGAGAACGGAAAAGTTCCGTATCGAAATTTTACCTTGGCTAGCCGACAGCCTTTGGCGGTTAGGCGGTTCTACGGTTTCGTCTAGATCCGTTTGCAAGAGGGACTTTTAGGCGATGCAATAAAAAAATTAAAAAGAGGGATGCAACACGAGGACTTCCCAGGAGGTCACCCATCCTAGTACTACTCTCACCTAAGCACGCTTAACTTCGGAGCTCTGATGGGATCCGGTGCTTTAGTGCTGGTATGATCGCATCCGACAACTTCTTCACGGCGTGATGCTTTAACCTCTGCCACCCTCCGGCTCCTTCTCACGCCTAAGCCTCCGTTCTTTTTGCTCTTTTCTTTTAGTTCCTTTCACGCCCGTCCCGGTTTACAGTCACCACGCCGCGATATTTACTGAAAAATACGTGCATGACTAGCCGCAAATAAAAACATCACGCCATCCGAGCGTTTCACCGGATCGAGAAATCTGCACAAATTGACCGGTCACCGAAAATCGACTGTAATTTCTTCATACGACCTCGGATCGAATTTCGGCGAGAACGGAAAAGTTCCGTATCGAAATTTTACCTTGGCTAGCCGACAGCCTTTGGCGGTTAGGCGGTTCTACGGTTTCGTCTAGATCCGTTTGCAAGAGGGACTTTTAGGCGATGCAATAAAAAAATTAAAAAGAGGGATGCAACACGAGGACTTCCCAGGAGGTCACCCATCCTAGTACTACTCTCACCTAAGCACGCTTAACTTCGGAGCTCTGATGGGATCCGGTGCTTTAGTGCTGGTATGATCGCATCCGACAACTTCTTCACGGCGTGATGCTTTAACCTCTGCCACCCTCCGGCTCCTTCTCACGCCTAAGCCTCCGTTCTTTTTGCTCTTTTCTTTTAGTTCCTTTCACGCCCGTCCCGGTTTACAGTCACCACGCCGCGATATTTACTGAAAAATACGTGCATGACTAGCCGCAAATAAAAACATCACGCCATCCGAGCGTTTCACCGGATCGAGAAATCTGCACAAATTGACCGGTCACCGAAAATCGACTGTAATTTCATCATACGACCTCGGATCGAATTTCGGCGAGAACGGAAAAGTTCCGTATCAAAATTTTACCTTGGCTAGCCGACAGCCTTTGGCGGTTAGGCGGTTCTACGGTTTCGTCTAGATCCGTTTGCAAGAGGGACTTTTAGGCGATGCAATAAAAAAATTTAAAAGAGGGATGCAACACGAGGACTTCCAAGGAGGTCACCCATCCTAGTACTACTCTCACCTAAGCACGCTTAACTTCGGAGCTCTGATGGGATCTGGTGCTTTAGTGCTGGTATGATCGCATCCGACAACTTCTTCACGGCGTGATGCTTTAACCTCTGCCACCCTCCGGCTCCTTCTCACGCCTAAGCCTCCGTTCTTTTTGCTCTTTTCTTTTAGTTCCTTTCACGCCCGTCCCGGTTTACAGTCACCACGCCGCGATATTTACTGAAAAATACGTGCATGACTAGCCGCAAATAAAAA
This sequence comes from Poa annua, assembly GCA_026929855.1. Lineage (NCBI taxonomy): Eukaryota > Viridiplantae > Streptophyta > Magnoliopsida > Poales > Poaceae > Poa > Poa annua. Next base: position 23,959,090 of record CM049428.1, on the reverse strand, counting down.
CATCACGCCATCCGAGCGTTTCACCGGATCGAGAAATCTGCACAAATTGACCGGTCACCGAAAATCGACTGTAATTTCTTCATACGACCTCGGATCGAATTTCGGCGAGAACGGAAAAGTTCCGTATCGAAATTTTACCTTGGCTAGCCGACAGCCTTTGGCGGTTAGGCGGTTCTACGGTTTCGTCTAGATCCGTTTGCAAGAGGGACTTTTAGGCGATGCAATAAAAAAATTAAAAAGAGGGATGCAACACGAGGACTTCCCAGGAGGTCACCCATCCTAGTACTACTCTCACCTAAGCACGCTTAACTTCGGAGCTCTGATGGGATCCGGTGCTTTAGTGCTGGTATGATCGCATCCGACAACTTCTTCACGGCGTGATGCTTTAACCTCTGCCACCCTCCGGCTCCTTCTCACGCCTAAGCCTCCGTTCTTTTTGCTCTTTTCTTTTAGTTCCTTTCACGCCCGTCCCGGTTTACAGTCACCACGCCGCGATATTTACTGAAAAATACGTGCATGACTAGCCGCAAATAAAAACATCACGCCATCCGAGCGTTTCACCGGATCGAGAAATCTGCACAAATTGACCGGTCACCGAAAATCGACTGTAATTTCTTCATACGACCTCGGATCGAATTTCGGCGAGAACGGAAAAGTTCCGTATCGAAATTTTACCTTGGCTAGCCGACAGCCTTTGGCGGTTAGGCGGTTCTACGGTTTCGTCTAGATCCGTTTGCAAGAGGGACTTTTAGGCGATGCAATAAAAAAATTAAAAAGAGGGATGCAACACGAGGACTTCCCAGGAGGTCACCCATCCTAGTACTACTCTCACCTAAGCACGCTTAACTTCGGAGCTCTGATGGGATCCGGTGCTTTAGTGCTGGTATGATCGCATCCGACAACTTCTTCACGGCGTGATGCTTTAACCTCTGCCACCCTCCGGCTCCTTCTCACGCCTAAGCCTCCGTTCTTTTTGCTCTTTTCTTTTAGTTCCTTTCACGCCCGTCCCGGTTTACAGTCACCACGCCGCGATATTTACTGAAAAATACGTGCATGACTAGCCGCAAATAAAAACATCACGCCATCCGAGCGTTTCACCGGATCGAGAAATCTGCACAAATTGACCGGTCACCGAAAATCGACTGTAATTTCTTCATACGACCTCGGATCGAATTTCGGCGAGAACGGAAAAGTTCCGTATCGAAATTTTACCTTGGCTAGCCGACAGCCTTTGGCGGTTAGGCGGTTCTACGGTTTCGTCTAGATCCGTTTGCAAGAGGGACTTTTAGGCGATGCAATAAAAAAATTTAAAAGAGGGATGCAACACGAGGACTTCCAAGGAGGTCACCCATCCTAGTACTACTCTCACCTAAGCACGCTTAACTTCGGAGCTCTGATGGGATCTGGTGCTTTAGTGCTGGTATGATCGCATCCGACAACTTCTTCACGGCGTGATGCTTTAACCTCTGCCACCCTCCGGCTCCTTCTCACGCCTAAGCCTCCGTTCTTTTTGCTCTTTTCTTTTAGTTCCTTTCACGCCCGTCCCGGTTTACAGTCACCACGCCGCGATATTTACTGAAAAATACGTGCATGACTAGCCGCAAATAAAAACATCATGCCATCCGAGCGTTTCACCGGATCGAGAAATCTGCACAAATTGACCGGTCACCGAAAATCGACTGTAATTTCATCATACGACCTCGGATCGAATTTCGGCGAGAACGGAAAAGTTCCGTATCGAAATTTTACCTTGGCTAGCCGACAGCCTTTGGCGGTTAGGCGGTTCTACGGTTTCATCTAGATCCGTTTGCAAGAGGGACTTTTAGGCGATGCAATAAAAAAATTTAAAAGAGGGATGCAACACGAGGACTTCCCAGGAGGTCACCCATCCTAGTACTACTCTCACCTAAGCACGCTTAACTTCGGAGCTCTGATGGGATCCGGTGCTTTAGTGCTGGTATGATCGCATCCGACAACTTCTTCACGGCGTGATGCTTTAACCTCTGCCACCCTCCGGCTCCTTCTCACGCCTAAGCCTCCGTTCTTTTTGCTCTTTTCTTTTAGTTCCTTTCACGCCCGTCCTGGTTTACAGTCACCACGCCTCGATATTTACTGAAATAGACGTGCATGACTAGCCGCAAATAAAAACATCACGCCATCCGAGCGTTTCACCGGATCGAGAAATCTGCACAAATTGACCGGTCACCGAAAATCGACTGTAATTTCATCATACGACCTCGGATCGAATTTCGGCGAGAACGGAAAAGTTCCGTATCAAAATTTTACCTTGGCTAGCCGACAGCCTTTGGCGGTTAGGCGGTTCTACGGTTTCGTCTAGATCCATTTGCAAGAGGGACTTTTAGGCGATGCAATAAAAAAATTTAAAAGAGGGATGCAACACGAGGACTTCCAAGGAGGTCACCCATCCTAGTACTACTCTCACCTAAGCACGCTTAACTTCGGAGCTCTGATGGGATCTGGTGCTTTAGTGCTGGTATGATCGCATCCGACAACTTCTTCACGGCGTGATGCTTTAACCTCTGCCACCCTCCGGCTCCTTCTCACGCCTAAGCCTCCGTTCTTTTTGCTCTTTTCTTTTAGTTCCTTTCACGCCCGTCCCGGTTTACAGTCACCACGCCGCGATATTTACTGAAAAATACGTGCATGACTAGCCGCAAATAAAAACATCACGCCATCCGAGCGTTTCACCGGATCGAGAAATCTGCACAAATTGACCGGTCACCGAAAATCGACTGTAATTTCTTCATACGACCTCGGATCGAATTTCGGCGAGAACGGAAAAGTTCCGTATCGAAATTTTACCTTGGCTAGCCGACAGCCTTTGGCGGTTAGGCGGTTCTGCGGTTTCGTCTAGATCCGTTTGCAAGAGGGACTTTTAGGCGATGCAATAAAAAAATTAAAAAGAGGGATGCAACACGAGGACTTCCCAGGAGGTCACCCATCCTAGTACTACTCTCACCTAAGCACGCTTAACTTCGGAGCTCTGATGGGATCCGGTGCTTTAGTGCTGGTATGATCGCATCCGACAACTTCTTCACGGCGTGATGCTTTAACCTCTGCCACCCTCCGGCTCCTTCTCACGCCTAAGCCTCCGTTCTTTTTGCTCTTTTCTTTTAGTTCCTTTCACGCCCGTCCCGGTTTACAGTCACCACGCCGCGATATTTACTGAAAAATACGTGCATGACTAGCCGCAAATAAAAACATCACGCCATCCGAGCGTTTCACCGGATCGAGAAATCTGCACAAATTGACCGGTCACCGAAAATCGACTGTAATTTCTTCATACGACCTCGGATCGAATTTCGGCGAGAACGGAAAAGTTCCGTATCGAAATTTTACCTTGGCTAGCCGACAGCCTTTGGCGGTTAGGCGGTTCTACGGTTTCGTCTAGATCCGTTTGCAAGAGGGACTTTTAGGCGATGCAATAAAAAAATTAAAAAGAGGGATGCAACACGAGGACTTCCCAGGAGGTCACCCATCCTAGTACTACTCTCACCTAAGCACGCTTAACTTCGGAGCTCTGATGGGATCCGGTGCTTTAGTGCTGGTATGATCGCATCCGACAACTTCTTCACGGCGTGATGCTTTAACCTCTGCCACCCTCCGGCTCCTTCTCACGCCTAAGCCTCCGTTCTTTTTGCTCTTTTCTTTTAGTTCCTTTCACGCCCGTCCCGGTTTACAGTCACCACGCCGCGATATTTACTGAAAAATACGTGCATGACTAGCCGCAAATAAAAACATCACGCCATCCGAGCGTTTCACCGGATCGAGAAATCTGCACAAATTGACCGGTCACCGAAAATCGACTGTAATTTCTTCATACGACCTCGGATCGAATTTCGGCGAGAACGGAAAAGTTCCGTATCGAAATTTTACCTTGGCTAGCCGACAGCCTTTGGCGGTTAGGCGGTTCTACGGTTTCGTCTAGATCCGTTTGCAAGAGGGACTTTTAGGCGATGCAATAAAAAAATTAAAAAGAGGGATGCAACACGAGGACTTCCCAGGAGGTCACCCATCCTAGTACTACTCTCACCTAAGCACGCTTAACTTCGGAGCTCTGATGGGATCCGGTGCTTTAGTGCTGGTATGATCGCATCCGACAACTTCTTCACGGCGTGATGCTTTAACCTCTGCCACCCTCCGGCTCCTTCTCACGCCTAAGCCTCCGTTCTTTTTGCTCTTTTCTTTTAGTTCCTTTCACGCCCGTCCCGGTTTACAGTCACCACGCCGCGATATTTACTGAAAAATACGTGCATGACTAGCCGCAAATAAAAACATCACGCCATCCGAGCGTTTCACCGGATCGAGAAATCTGCACAAATTGACCGGTCACCGAAAATCGACTGTAATTTCTTCATACGACCTCGGATCGAATTTCGGCGAGAACGGAAAAGTTCCGTATCGAAATTTTACCTTGGCTAGCCGACAGCCTTTGGCGGTTAGGCGGTTCTACGGTTTCGTCTAGATCCGTTTGCAAGAGGGACTTTTAGGCGATGCAATAAAAAAATTAAAAAGAGGGATGCAACACGAGGACTTCCCAGGAGGTCACCCATCCTAGTACTACTCTCACCTAAGCACGCTTAACTTCGGAGCTCTGATGGGATCCGGTGCTTTAGTGCTGGTATGATCGCATCCGACAACTTCTTCACGGCGTGATGCTTTAACCTCTGCCACCCTCCGGCTCCTTCTCACGCCTAAGCCTCCGTTCTTTTTGCTCTTTTCTTTTAGTTCCTTTCACGCCCGTCCCGGTTTACAGTCACCACGCCGCGATATTTACTGAAAAATACGTGCATGACTAGCCGCAAATAAAAACATCACGCCATCCGAGCGTTTCACCGGATCGAGAAATCTGCACAAATTGACCGGTCACCGAAAATCGACTGTAATTTCTTCATACGACCTCGGATCGAATTTCGGCGAGAACGGAAAAGTTCCGTATCGAAATTTTACCTTGGCTAGCCGACAGCCTTTGGCGGTTAGGCGGTTCTACGGTTTCGTCTAGATCCGTTTGCAAGAGGGACTTTTAGGCGATGCAATAAAAAAATTAAAAAGAGGGATGCAACACGAGGACTTCCCAGGAGGTCACCCATCCTAGTACTACTCTCACCTAAGCACGCTTAACTTCGGAGCTCTGATGGGATCCGGTGCTTTAGTGCTGGTATGATCGCATCCGACAACTTCTTCACGGCGTGATGCTTTAACCTCTGCCACCCTCCGGCTCCTTCTCACGCCTAAGCCTCCGTTCTTTTTGCTCTTTTCTTTTAGTTCCTTTCACGCCCGTCCCGGTTTACAGTCACCACGCCGCGATATTTACTGAAAAATACGTGCATGACTAGCCGCAAATAAAAACATCACGCCATCCGAGCGTTTCACCGGATCGAGAAATCTGCACAAATTGACCGGTCACCGAAAATCGACTGTAATTTCTTCATACGACCTCGGATCGAATTTCGGCGAGAACGGAAAAGTTCCGTATCGAAATTTTACCTTGGCTAGCCGACAGCCTTTGGCGGTTAGGCGGTTCTACGGTTTCGTCTAGATCCGTTTGCAAGAGGGACTTTTAGGCGATGCAATAAAAAAATTAAAAAGAGGGATGCAACACGAGGACTTCCCAGGAGGTCACCCATCCTAGTACTACTCTCACCTAAGCACGCTTAACTTCGGAGCTCTGATGGGATCCGGTGCTTTAGTGCTGGTATGATCGCATCCGACAACTTCTTCACGGCGTGATGCTTTAACCTCTGCCACCCTCCGGCTCCTTCTCACGCCTAAGCCTCCGTTCTTTTTGCTCTTTTCTTTTAGTTCCTTTCACGCCCGTCCCGGTTTACAGTCACCACGCCGCGATATTTACTGAAAAATACGTGCATGACTAGCCGCAAATAAAAACATCACGCCATCCGAGCGTTTCACCGGATCGAGAAATCTGCACAAATTGACCGGTCACCGAAAATCGACTGTAATTTCTTCATACGACCTCGGATCGAATTTCGGCGAGAACGGAAAAGTTCCGTATCGAAATTTTACCTTGGCTAGCCGACAGCCTTTGGCGGTTAGGCGGTTCTACGGTTTCGTCTAGATCCGTTTGCAAGAGGGACTTTTAGGCGATGCAATAAAAAAATTAAAAAGAGGGATGCAACACGAGGACTTCCCAGGAGGTCACCCATCCTAGTACTACTCTCACCTAAGCACGCTTAACTTCGGAGCTCTGATGGGATCCGGTGCTTTAGTGCTGGTATGATCGCATCCGACAACTTCTTCACGGCGTGATGCTTTAACCTCTGCCACCCTCCGGCTCCTTCTCACGCCTAAGCCTCCGTTCTTTTTGCTCTTTTCTTTTAGTTCCTTTCACGCCCGTCCCGGTTTACAGTCACCACGCCGCGATATTTACTGAAAAATACGTGCATGACTAGCCGCAAATAAAAACATCACGCCATCCGAGCGTTTCACCGGATCGAGAAATCTGCACAAATTGACCGGTCACCGAAAATCGACTGTAATTTCTTCATACGACCTCGGATCGAATTTCGGCGAGAACGGAAAAGTTCCGTATCGAAATTTTACCTTGGCTAGCCGACAGCCTTTGGCGGTTAGGCGGTTCTACGGTTTCGTCTAGATCCGTTTGCAAGAGGGACTTTTAGGCGATGCAATAAAAAAATTAAAAAGAGGGATGCAACACGAGGACTTCCCAGGAGGTCACCCATCCTAGTACTACTCTCACCTAAGCACGCTTAACTTCGGAGCTCTGATGGGATCCGGTGCTTTAGTGCTGGTATGATCGCATCCGACAACTTCTTCACGGCGTGATGCTTTAACCTCTGCCACCCTCCGGCTCCTTCTCACGCCTAAGCCTCCGTTCTTTTTGCTCTTTTCTTTTAGTTCCTTTCACGCCCGTCCCGGTTTACAGTCACCACGCCGCGATATTTACTGAAAAATACGTGCATGACTAGCCGCAAATAAAAACATCACGCCATCCGAGCGTTTCACCGGATCGAGAAATCTGCACAAATTGACCGGTCACCGAAAATCGACTGTAATTTCTTCATACGACCTCGGATCGAATTTCGGCGAGAACGGAAAAGTTCCGTATCGAAATTTTACCTTGGCTAGCCGACAGCCTTTGGCGGTTAGGCGGTTCTACGGTTTCGTCTAGATCCGTTTGCAAGAGGGACTTTTAGGCGATGCAATAAAAAAATTAAAAAGAGGGATGCAACACGAGGACTTCCCAGGAGGTCACCCATCCTAGTACTACTCTCACCTAAGCACGCTTAACTTCGGAGCTCTGATGGGATCCGGTGCTTTAGTGCTGGTATGATCGCATCCGACAACTTCTTCACGGCGTGATGCTTTAACCTCTGCCACCCTCCGGCTCCTTCTCACGCCTAAGCCTCCGTTCTTTTTGCTCTTTTCTTTTAGTTCCTTTCACGCCCGTCCCGGTTTACAGTCACCACGCCGCGATATTTACTGAAAAATACGTGCATGACTAGCCGCAAATAAAAACATCACGCCATCCGAGCGTTTCACCGGATCGAGAAATCTGCACAAATTGACCGGTCACCGAAAATCGACTGTAATTTCTTCATACGACCTCGGATCGAATTTCGGCGAGAACGGAAAAGTTCCGTATCGAAATTTTACCTTGGCTAGCCGACAGCCTTTGGCGGTTAGGCGGTTCTACGGTTTCGTCTAGATCCGTTTGCAAGAGGGACTTTTAGGCGATGCAATAAAAAAATTAAAAAGAGGGATGCAACACGAGGACTTCCCAGGAGGTCACCCATCCTAGTACTACTCTCACCTAAGCACGCTTAACTTCGGAGCTCTGATGGGATCCGGTGCTTTAGTGCTGGTATGATCGCATCCGACAACTTCTTCACGGCGTGATGCTTTAACCTCTGCCACCCTCCGGCTCCTTCTCACGCCTAAGCCTCCGTTCTTTTTGCTCTTTTCTTTTAGTTCCTTTCACGCCCGTCCCGGTTTACAGTCACCACGCCGCGATATTTACTGAAAAATACGTGCATGACTAGCCGCAAATAAAAACATCACGCCATCCGAGCGTTTCACCGGATCGAGAAATCTGCACAAATTGACCGGTCACCGAAAATCGACTGTAATTTCTTCATACGACCTCGGATCGAATTTCGGCGAGAACGGAAAAGTTCCGTATCGAAATTTTACCTTGGCTAGCCGACAGCCTTTGGCGGTTAGGCGGTTCTACGGTTTCGTCTAGATCCGTTTGCAAGAGGGACTTTTAGGCGATGCAATAAAAAAATTAAAAAGAGGGATGCAACACGAGGACTTCCAAGGAGGTCACCCATCCTAGTACTACTCTCACCTAAGCACGCTTAACTTCGGAGCTCTGATGGGATCTGGTGCTTTAGTGCTGGTATGATCGCATCCGACAACTTCTTCACGGCGTGATGCTTTAACCTCTGCCACCCTCCGGCTCCTTCTCACGCCTAAGCCTCCGTTCTTTTTGCTCTTTTCTTTTAGTTCCTTTCACGCCCGTCCCGGTTTACAGTCACCACGCCGCGATATTTACTGAAAAATACGTGCATGACTAGCCGCAAATAAAAACATCACGCCATCCGAGCGTTTCACCGGATCGAGAAATCTGCACAAATTGACCGGTCACCGAAAATCGACTGTAATTTCTTCATACGACCTCGGATCGAATTTCGGCGAGAACGGAAAAGTTCCGTATCGAAATTTTACCTTGGCTAGCCGACAGCCTTTGGCGGTTAGGCGGTTCTACGGTTTCGTCTAGATCCGTTTGCAAGAGGGACTTTTAGGCGATGCAATAAAAAAATTAAAAAGAGGGATGCAACACGAGGACTTCCAAGGAGGTCACCCATCCTAGTACTACTCTCGCCCAAGCACGCTTAACTTCGGCGCTCTGATGGGATCCGGTGCTTTAGTGCTGGTATGATCGCATCCGACAACTTCTTCACGGCGTGATGCTTTAACCTCTGCCACCCTCCGGCTCCTTCTCACGCCTAAGCCTCCGTTCTTTTTGCTCTTTTCTTTTAGTTCCTTTCACGCCCGTCCCGGTTTACAGTCACCACGCCTCGATATTTACTGAAAAATACGTGCATGACTAGCCGCAAATAAAAACATCACGCCATCCGAGCGTTTCACCGGATCGAGAAATCTGCACAAATTGACCGGTCACCGAAAATCGACTGTAATTTCATCATACGACCTCGGATCGAATTTCGGCGAGAACGGAAAAGTTCCGTATCAAAATTTTACCTTGGCTAGCCGACAGCCTTTGGCGGTTAGGCGGTTCTACGGTTTCGTCTAGATCCGTTTGCAAGAGGGACTTTTAGGCGATGCAATAAAAAAATTTAAAAGAGGGATGCAACACGAGGACTTCCAAGGAGGTCACCCATCCTAGTACTACTCTCACCTAAGCACGCTTAACTTCGGAGCTCTGATGGGATCTGGTGCTTTAGTGCTGGTATGATCGCATCCGACAACTTCTTCACGGCGTGATGCTTTAACCTCTGCCACCCTCCGGCTCCTTCTCACGCCTAAGCCTCCGTTCTTTTTGCTCTTTTCTTTTAGTTCCTTTCACGCCCGTCCCGGTTTACAGTCACCACGCCGCGATATTTACTGAAAAATACGTGCATGACTAGCCGCAAATAAAAACATCACGCCATCCGAGCGTTTCACCGGATCGAGAAATCTGCACAAATTGACCGGTCACCGAAAATCGACTGTAATTTCTTCATACGACCTCGGATCGAATTTCGGCGAGAACGGAAAAGTTCCGTATCGAAATTTTACCTTGGCTAGCCGACAGCCTTTGGCGGTTAGGCGGTTCTACGGTTTCGTCTAGATCCGTTTGCAAGAGGGACTTTTAGGCGATGCAATAAAAAAATTAAAAAGAGGGATGCAACACGAGGACTTCCCAGGAGGTCACCCATCCTAGTACTACTCTCGCCCAAGCACGCTTAACTTCGGAGTTCTGATGGGATCCGGTGCTTTAGTGCTGGTATGATCGCATCCGACAACTCCTTCACGGCGTGATGCTTTAACCTCTGCCACCCTCCGGCTCCTTCTCACGCCTAAGCCTCCGTTCTTTTTGCTCTTTTCTTTTAGTTCCTTTCACGCCCGTCCCGGTTTACGGTCACCACGCCGCGATATTTACTGAAAAATACGTGCATGACTAGCCGCAAATAAAAACATCACGCCATCCGAGCGTTTCACCGGATCGAGAAATCTGCACAAATTGACCGGTCACCGAAAATCGACTGTAATTTCTTCATACGACCTCGGATCGAATTTCGGCGAGAACGGAAAAGTTCCGTATCGAAATTTTACCTTGGCTAGCCGACAGCCTTTGGCGGTTAGGCGGTTCTACGGTTTCGTCTAGATCCGTTTGCAAGAGGGACTTTTAGGCGATGCAATAAAAAAATTAAAAAGAGGGATGCAACACGAGGACTTCCCAGGAGGTCACCCATCCTAGTACTACTCTCGCCCAAGCACGCTTAACTTCGGAGTTCTGATGGGATCCGGTGCTTTAGTGCTGGTATGATCGCATCCGACAACTCCTTCACGGCGTGATGCTTTAACCTCTGCCACCCTCCGGCTCCTTCTCACGCCTAAGCCTCCGTTCTTTTTGCTCTTTTCTTTTAGTTCCTTTCACGCCCGTCCCGGTTTACGGTCACCACGCCGCGATATTTACTGAAATAGACGTGCATGACAAGCCGCAAATAAAAACATCACGCCATCCGAGCGTTTCACCGGATCGAGAAATCTGCACAAATTGACCGGTCACCGAAAATCGACTGTAATTTCTTCATACGACCTCGGATCGAATTTCGGCGAGAACGGAAAAGTTCCGTATCGAAATTTTACCTTGGCCAGCCGACAGCCTTTGGCGGTTAGGCGGTTCTACGGTTTCGTCTAGATCCGTTTGCAAGAGGGACTTTTAGGCGATGCAATAAAAAAATTAAAAAGAGGGATGCAACACGAGGACTTCCCAGGAGGTCACCCATCCTATTACTACTCTCGCCCAAGCACGCTTAACTTCGGAGCTCTGATGGGATCCGGTGCTTTAGTGCTGGTATGATCGCATCCGACAACTCCTTCACGGCGTGATGCTTTAACCTCTGCCACCCTCCGGCTCCTTCTCACGCCTAAGCCTCCGTTCTTTTTGCTCTTTTCTTTTAGTTCCTTTCACGCCCGTCCCGGTTTACGGTCACCACGCCGCGATATTTACTGAAAAATACGTGCATGACTAGCCGCAAATAAAAACATCACGCCATCCGAGCGTTTCACCGGATCGAGAAATCTGCACAAATTGACCGGTCACCGAAAATCGACTGTAATTTCTTCATACGACCTCGGATCGAATTTCGGCGAGAACGGAAAAGTTCCGTATCGAAATTTTACCTTGGCTAGCCGACAGCCTTTGGCGGTTAGGCGGTTCTACGGTTTCGTCTAGATCCGTTTGCAAGAGGGACTTTTAGGCGATGCAATAAAAAAATTAAAAAGAGGGATGCAACACGAGGACTTCCCAGGAGGTCACCCATCCTAGTACTACTCTCGCCCAAGCACGCTTAACTTCGGAGTTCTGATGGGATCCGGTGCTTTAGTGCTGGTATGATCGCATCCGACAACTCCTTCACGGCGTGATGCTTTAACCTCTGCCACCCTCCGGCTCCTTCTCACGCCTAAGCCTCCGTTCTTTTTGCTCTTTTCTTTTAGTTCCTTTCACGCCCGTCCCGGTTTACGGTCACCACGCCGCGATATTTACTGAAAAATACGTGCATGACTAGCCGCAAATAAAAACATCACGCCATCCGAGCGTTTCACCGGATCGAGAAATCTGCACAAATTGACCGGTCACCGAAAATCGACTGTAATTTCTTCATACGACCTCGGATCGAATTTCGGCGAGAACGGAAAAGTTCCGTATCGAAATTTTACCTTGGCTAGCCGACAGCCTTTGGCGGTTAGGCGGTTCTACGGTTTCGTCTAGATCCGTTTGCAAGAGGGACTTTTAGGCGATGCAATAAAAAAATTAAAAAGAGGGATGCAACACGAGGACTTCCCAGGAGGTCACCCATCCTAGTACTACTCTCGCCCAAGCACGCTTAACTTCGGAGTTCTGATGGGATCCGGTGCTTTAGTGCTGGTATGATCGCATCCGACAACTCCTTCACGGCGTGATGCTTTAACCTCTGCCACCCTCCGGCTCCTTCTCACGCCTAAGCCTCCGTTCTTTTTGCTCTTTTCTTTTAGTTCCTTTCACGCCCGTCCCGGTTTACGGTCACCACGCCGCGATATTTACTGAAAAATACGTGCATGACTAGCCGCAAATAAAAACATCACGCCATCCGAGCGTTTCACCGGATCGAGAAATCTGCACAAATTGACCGGTCACCGAAAATCGACTGTAATTTCTTCATACGACCTCGGATCGAATTTCGGCGAGAACGGAAAAGTTCCGTATCGAAATTTTACCTTGGCTAGCCGACAGCCTTTGGCGGTTAGGCGGTTCTACGGTTTCGTCTAGATCCGTTTGCAAGAGGGACTTTTAGGCGATGCAATAAAAAAATTAAAAAGAGGGATGCAACACGAGGACTTCCCAGGAGGTCACCCATCCTAGTACTACTCTCGCCCAAGCACGCTTAACTTCGGAGTTCTGATGGGATCCGGTGCTTTAGTGCTGGTATGATCGCATCCGACAACTCCTTCACGGCGTGATGCTTTAACCTCTGCCACCCTCCGGCTCCTTCTCACGCCTAAGCCTCCGTTCTTTTTGCTCTTTTCTTTTAGTTCCTTTCACGCCCGTCCCGGTTTACGGTCACCACGCCGCGATATTTACTGAAATAGACGTGCATGACAAGCCGCAAATAAAAACATCACGCCATCCGAGCGTTTCACCGGATCGAGAAATCTGCACAAATTGACCGGTCACCGAAAATCGACTGTAATTTCTTCATACGACCTCGGATCGAATTTCGGCGAGAACGGAAAAGTTCCGTATCGAAATTTTACCTTGGCCAGCCGACAGCCTTTGGCGGTTAGGCGGTTCTACGGTTTCGTCTAGATCCGTTTGCAAGAGGGACTTTTAGGCGATGCAATAAAAAAATTAAAAAGAGGGATGCAACACGAGGACTTCCCAGGAGGTCACCCATCCTAGTACTACTCTCGCCCAAGCACGCTTAACTTCGGAGTTCTGATGGGATCCGGTGCTTTAGTGCTGGTATGATCGCATCCGACAACTCCTTCACGGCGTGATGCTTTAACCTCTGCCACCCTCCGGCTCCTTCTCACGCCTAAGCCTCCGTTCTTTTTGCTCTTTTCTTTTAGTTCCTTTCACGCCCGTCCCGGTTTACGGTCACCACGCCGCGATATTTACTGAAAAATACGTGCATGACTAGCCGCAAATAAAAACATCACGCCATCCGAGCGTTTCACCGGATCGAGAAATCTGCACAAATTGACCGGTCACCGAAAATCGACTGTAATTTCTTCATACGACCTCGGATCGAATTTCGGCGAGAACGGAAAAGTTCCGTATCGAAATTTTACCTTGGCTAGCCGACAGCCTTTGGCGGTTAGGCGGTTCTACGGTTTCGTCTAGATCCGTTTGCAAGAGGGACTTTTAGGCGATGCAATAAAAAAATTAAAAAGAGGGATGCAACACGAGGACTTCCCAGGAGGTCACCCATCCTAGTACTACTCTCGCCCAAGCACGCTTAACTTCGGAGTTCTGATGGGATCCGGTGCTTTAGTGCTGGTATGATCGCATCCGACAACTCCTTCACGGCGTGATGCTTTAACCTCTGCCACCCTCCGGCTCCTTCTCACGCCTAAGCCTCCGTTCTTTTTGCTCTTTTCTTTTAGTTCCTTTCACGCCCGTCCCGGTTTACGGTCACCACGCCGCGATATTTACTGAAAAATACGTGCATGACTAGCCGCAAATAAAAACATCACGCCATCCGAGCGTTTCACCGGATCGAGAAATCTGCACAAATTGACCGGTCACCGAAAATCGACTGTAATTTCTTCATACGACCTCGGATCGAATTTCGGCGAGAACGGAAAAGTTCCGTATCGAAATTTTACCTTGGCTAGCCGACAGCCTTTGGCGGTTAGGCGGTTCTACGGTTTCGTCTAGATCCGTTTGCAAGAGGGACTTTTAGGCGATGCAATAAAAAAATTAAAAAGAGGGATGCAACACGAGGACTTCCCAGGAGGTCACCCATCCTAGTACTACTCTCGCCCAAGCACGCTTAACTTCGGAGTTCTGATGGGATCCGGTGCTTTAGTGCTGGTATGATCGCATCCGACAACTCCTTCACGGCGTGATGCTTTAACCTCTGCCACCCTCCGGCTCCTTCTCACGCCTAAGCCTCCGTTCTTTTTGCTCTTTTCTTTTAGTTCCTTTCACGCCCGTCCCGGTTTACGGTCACCACGCCGCGATATTTACTGAAATAGACGTGCATGACAAGCCGCAAATAAAAACATCACGCCATCCGAGCGTTTCACCGGATCGAGAAATCTGCACAAATTGACCGGTCACCGAAAATCGACTGTAATTTCTTCATACGACCTCGGATCGAATTTCGGCGAGAACGGAAAAGTTCCGTATCGAAATTTTACCTTGGCCAGCCGACAGCCTTTGGCGGTTAGGCGGTTCTACGGTTTCGTCTAGATCCGTTTGCAAGAGGGACTTTTAGGCGATGCAATAAAAAAATTAAAAAGAGGGATGCAACACGAGGACTTCCCAGGAGGTCACCCATCCTATTACTACTCTCGCCCAAGCACGCTTAACTTCGGAGTTCTGATGGGATCCGGTGCTTTAGTGCTGGTATGATCGCATCCGACAACTCCTTCACGGCGTGATGCTTTAACCTCTGCCACCCTCCGGCTCCTTCTCACGCCTAAGCCTCCGTTCTTTTTGCTCTTTTCTTTTAGTTCCTTTCACGCCCGTCCCGGTTTACGGTCACCACGCCGCGATATTTACTGAAAAATACGTGCATGACTAGCCGCAAATAAAAACATCACGCCATCCGAGCGTTTCACCGGATCGAGAAATCTGCACAAATTGACCGGTCACCGAAAATCGACTGTAATTTCTTCATACGACCTCGGATCGAATTTCGGCGAGAACGGAAAAGTTCCGTATCGAAATTTTACCTTGGCTAGCCGACAGCCTTTGGCGGTTAGGCGGTTCTACGGTTTCGTCTAGATCCGTTTGCAAGAGGGACTTTTAGGCGATGCAATAAAAAAATTAAAAAGAGGGATGCAACACGAGGACTTCCCAGGAGGTCACCCATCCTAGTACTACTCTCGCCCAAGCACGCTTAACTTCGGAGTTCTGATGGGATCCGGTGCTTTAGTGCTGGTATGATCGCATCCGACAACTCCTTCACGGCGTGATGCTTTAACCTCTGCCACCCTCCGGCTCCTTCTCACGCCTAAGCCTCCGTTCTTTTTGCTCTTTTCTTTTAGTTCCTTTCACGCCCGTCCCGGTTTACGGTCACCACGCCGCGATATTTACTGAAAAATACGTGCATGACTAGCCGCAAATAAAAACATCACGCCATCCGAGCGTTTCACCGGATCGAGAAATCTGCACAAATTGACCGGTCACCGAAAATCGACTGTAATTTCTTCATACGACCTCGGATCGAATTTCGGCGAGAACGGAAAAGTTCCGTATCGAAATTTTACCTTGGCTAGCCGACAGCCTTTGGCGGTTAGGCGGTTCTACGGTTTCGTCTAGATCCGTTTGCAAGAGGGACTTTTAGGCGATGCAATAAAAAAATTAAAAAGAGGGATGCAACACGAGGACTTCCCAGGAGGTCACCCATCCTAGTACTACTCTCGCCCAAGCACGCTTAACTTCGGAGTTCTGATGGGATCCGGTGCTTTAGTGCTGGTATGATCGCATCCGACAACTCCTTCACGGCGTGATGCTTTAACCTCTGCCACCCTCCGGCTCCTTCTCACGCCTAAGCCTCCGTTCTTTTTGCTCTTTTCTTTTAGTTCCTTTCACGCCCGTCCCGGTTTACGGTCACCACGCCGCGATATTTACTGAAATAGACGTGCATGACAAGCCGCAAATAAAAACATCACGCCATCCGAGCGTTTCACCGGATCGAGAAATCTGCACAAATTGACCGGTCACCGAAAATCGACTGTAATTTCTTCATACGACCTCGGATCGAATTTCGGCGAGAACGGAAAAGTTCCGTATCGAAATTTTACCTTGGCTAGCCGACAGCCTTTGGCGGTTAGGCGGTTCTACGGTTTCGTCTAGATCCGTTTGCAAGAGGGACTTTTAGGCGATGCAATAAAAAAATTAAAAAGAGGGATGCAACACGAGGACTTCCCAGGAGGTCACCCATCCTAGTACTACTCTCACCTAAGCACGCTTAACTTCGGAGCTCTGATGGGATCCGGTGCTTTAGTGCTGGTATGATCGCATCCGACAACTTCTTCACGGCGTGATGCTTTAACCTCTGCCACCCTCCGGCTCCTTCTCACGCCTAAGCCTCCGTTCTTTTTGCTCTTTTCTTTTAGTTCCTTTCACGCCCGTCCCGGTTTACAGTCACCACGCCGCGATATTTACTGAAAAATACGTGCATGACTAGCCGCAAATAAAAACATCACGCCATCCGAGCGTTTCACCGGATCGAGAAATCTGCACAAATTGACCGGTCACCGAAAATCGACTGTAATTTCTTCATACGACCTCGGATCGAATTTCGGCGAGAACGGAAAAGTTCCGTATCGAAATTTTACCTTGGCCAGCCGACAGCCTTTGGCGGTTAGGCGGTTCTACGGTTTCGTCTAGATCCGTTTGCAAGAGGGACTTTTAGGCGATGCAATAAAAAAATTAAAAAGAGGGATGCAACACGAGGACTTCCCAGGAGGTCACCCATCCTATTACTACTCTCGCCCAAGCACGCTTAACTTCGGAGTTCTGATGGGATCCGGTGCTTTAGTGCTGGTATGATCGCATCCGACAACTCCTTCACGGCGTGATGCTTTAACCTCTGCCACCCTCCGGCTCCTTCTCACGCCTAAGCCTCCGTTCTTTTTGCTCTTTTCTTTTAGTTCCTTTCACGCCCGTCCCGGTTTACGGTCACCACGCCGCGATATTTACTGAAAAATACGTGCATGACTAGCCGCAAATAAAAACATCACGCCATCCGAGCGTTTCACCGGATCGAGAAATCTGCACAAATTGACCGGTCACCGAAAATCGACTGTAATTTCTTCATACGACCTCGGATCGAATTTCGGCGAGAACGGAAAAGTTCCGTATCGAAATTTTACCTTGGCTAGCCGACAGCCTTTGGCGGTTAGGCGGTTCTACGGTTTCGTCTAGATCCGTTTGCAAGAGGGACTTTTAGGCGATGCAATAAAAAAATTAAAAAGAGGGATGCAACACGAGGACTTCCCAGGAGGTCACCCATCCTAGTACTACTCTCGCCCAAGCACGCTTAACTTCGGAGTTCTGATGGGATCCGGTGCTTTAGTGCTGGTATGATCGCATCCGACAACTCCTTCACGGCGTGATGCTTTAACCTCTGCCACCCTCCGGCTCCTTCTCACGCCTAAGCCTCCGTTCTTTTTGCTCTTTTCTTTTAGTTCCTTTCACGCCCGTCCCGGTTTACGGTCACCACGCCGCGATATTTACTGAAAAATACGTGCATGACTAGCCGCAAATAAAAACATCACGCCATCCGAGCGTTTCACCGGATCGAGAAATCTGCACAAATTGACCGGTCACCGAAAATCGACTGTAATTTCTTCATACGACCTCGGATCGAATTTCGGCGAGAACGGAAAAGTTCCGTATCGAAATTTTACCTTGGCTAGCCGACAGCCTTTGGCGGTTAGGCGGTTCTACGGTTTCGTCTAGATCCGTTTGCAAGAGGGACTTTTAGGCGATGCAATAAAAAAATTAAAAAGAGGGATGCAACACGAGGACTTCCCAGGAGGTCACCCATCCTAGTACTACTCTCGCCCAAGCACGCTTAACTTCGGAGTTCTGATGGGATCCGGTGCTTTAGTGCTGGTATGATCGCATCCGACAACTCCTTCACGGCGTGATGCTTTAACCTCTGCCACCCTCCGGCTCCTTCTCACGCCTAAGCCTCCGTTCTTTTTGCTCTTTTCTTTTAGTTCCTTTCACGCCCGTCCCGGTTTACGGTCACCACGCCGCGATATTTACTGAAATAGACGTGCATGACAAGCCGCAAATAAAAACATCACGCCATCCGAGCGTTTCACCGGATCGAGAAATCTGCACAAATTGACCGGTCACCGAAAATCGACTGTAATTTCTTCATACGACCTCGGATCGAATTTCGGCGAGAACGGAAAAGTTCCGTATCGAAATTTTACCTTGGCCAGCCGACAGCCTTTGGCGGTTAGGCGGTTCTACGGTTTCGTCTAGATCCGTTTGCAAGAGGGACTTTTAGGCGATGCAATAAAAAAATTAAAAAGAGGGATGCAACACGAGGACTTCCCAGGAGGTCACCCATCCTATTACTACTCTCGCCCAAGCACGCTTAACTTCGGAGTTCTGATGGGATCCGGTGCTTTAGTGCTGGTATGATCGCATCCGACAACTCCTTCACGGCGTGATGCTTTAACCTCTGCCACCCTCCGGCTCCTTCTCACGCCTAAGCCTCCGTTCTTTTTGCTCTTTTCTTTTAGTTCCTTTCACGCCCGTCCCGGTTTACGGTCACCACGCCGCGATATTTACTGAAAAATACGTGCATGACTAGCCGCAAATAAAAACATCACGCCATCCGAGCGTTTCACCGGATCGAGAAATCTGCACAAATTGACCGGTCACCGAAAATCGACTGTAATTTCTTCATACGACCTCGGATCGAATTTCGGCGAGAACGGAAAAGTTCCGTATCGAAATTTTACCTTGGCTAGCCGACAGCCTTTGGCGGTTAGGCGGTTCTACGGTTTCGTCTAGATCCGTTTGCAAGAGGGACTTTTAGGCGATGCAATAAAAAAATTAAAAAGAGGGATGCAACACGAGGACTTCCCAGGAGGTCACCCATCCTAGTACTACTCTCGCCCAAGCACGCTTAACTTCGGAGTTCTGATGGGATCCGGTGCTTTAGTGCTGGTATGATCGCATCCGACAACTCCTTCACGGCGTGATGCTTTAACCTCTGCCACCCTCCGGCTCCTTCTCACGCCTAAGCCTCCGTTCTTTTTGCTCTTTTCTTTTAGTTCCTTTCACGCCCGTCCCGGTTTACGGTCACCACGCCGCGATATTTACTGAAAAATACGTGCATGACTAGCCGCAAATAAAAACATCACGCCATCCGAGCGTTTCACCGGATCGAGAAATCTGCACAAATTGACCGGTCACCGAAAATCGACTGTAATTTCTTCATACGACCTCGGATCGAATTTCGGCGAGAACGGAAAAGTTCCGTATCGAAATTTTACCTTGGCTAGCCGACAGCCTTTGGCGGTTAGGCGGTTCTACGGTTTCGTCTAGATCCGTTTGCAAGAGGGACTTTTAGGCGATGCAATAAAAAAATTAAAAAGAGGGATGCAACACGAGGACTTCCCAGGAGGTCACCCATCCTAGTACTACTCTCGCCCAAGCACGCTTAACTTCGGAGTTCTGATGGGATCCGGTGCTTTAGTGCTGGTATGATCGCATCCGACAACTCCTTCACGGCGTGATGCTTTAACCTCTGCCACCCTCCGGCTCCTTCTCACGCCTAAGCCTCCGTTCTTTTTGCTCTTTTCTTTTAGTTCCTTTCACGCCCGTCCCGGTTTACGGTCACCACGCCGCGATATTTACTGAAATAGACGTGCATGACAAGCCGCAAATAAAAACATCACGCCATCCGAGCGTTTCACCGGATCGAGAAATCTGCACAAATTGACCGGTCACCGAAAATCGACTGTAATTTCTTCATACGACCTCGGATCGAATTTCGGCGAGAACGGAAAAGTTCCGTATCGAAATTTTACCTTGGCCAGCCGACAGCCTTTGGCGGTTAGGCGGTTCTACGGTTTCGTCTAGATCCGTTTGCAAGAGGGACTTTTAGGCGATGCAATAAAAAAATTAAAAAGAGGGATGCAACACGAGGACTTCCCAGGAGGTCACCCATCCTATTACTACTCTCGCCCAAGCACGCTTAACTTCGGAGTTCTGATGGGATCCGGTGCTTTAGTGCTGGTATGATCGCATCCGACAACTCCTTCACGGCGTGATGCTTTAACCTCTGCCACCCTCCGGCTCCTTCTCACGCCTAAGCCTCCGTTCTTTTTGCTCTTTTCTTTTAGTTCCTTTCACGCCCGTCCCGGTTTACGGTCACCACGCCGCGATATTTACTGAAAAATACGTGCATGACTAGCCGCAAATAAAAACATCACGCCATCCGAGCGTTTCACCGGATCGAGAAATCTGCACAAATTGACCGGTCACCGAAAATCGACTGTAATTTCTTCATACGACCTCGGATCGAATTTCGGCGAGAACGGAAAAGTTCCGTATCGAAATTTTACCTTGGCTAGCCGACAGCCTTTGGCGGTTAGGCGGTTCTACGGTTTCGTCTAGATCCGTTTGCAAGAGGGACTTTTAGGCGATGCAATAAAAAAATTAAAAAGAGGGATGCAACACGAGGACTTCCCAGGAGGTCACCCATCCTAGTACTACTCTCGCCCAAGCACGCTTAACTTCGGAGTTCTGATGGGATCCGGTGCTTTAGTGCTGGTATGATCGCATCCGACAACTCCTTCACGGCGTGATGCTTTAACCTCTGCCACCCTCCGGCTCCTTCTCACGCCTAAGCCTCCGTTCTTTTTGCTCTTTTCTTTTAGTTCCTTTCACGCCCGTCCCGGTTTACGGTCACCACGCCGCGATATTTACTGAAAAATACGTGCATGACTAGCCGCAAATAAAAACATCACGCCATCCGAGCGTTTCACCGGATCGAGAAATCTGCACAAATTGACCGGTCACCGAAAATCGACTGTAATTTCTTCATACGACCTCGGATCGAATTTCGGCGAGAACGGAAAAGTTCCGTATCGAAATTTTACCTTGGCTAGCCGACAGCCTTTGGCGGTTAGGCGGTTCTACGGTTTCGTCTAGATCCGTTTGCAAGAGGGACTTTTAGGCGATGCAATAAAAAAATTAAAAAGAGGGATGCAACACGAGGACTTCCCAGGAGGTCACCCATCCTAGTACTACTCTCGCCCAAGCACGCTTAACTTCGGAGTTCTGATGGGATCCGGTGCTTTAGTGCTGGTATGATCGCATCCGACAACTCCTTCACGGCGTGATGCTTTAACCTCTGCCACCCTCCGGCTCCTTCTCACGCCTAAGCCTCCGTTCTTTTTGCTCTTTTCTTTTAGTTCCTTTCACGCCCGTCCCGGTTTACGGTCACCACGCCGCGATATTTACTGAAAAATACGTGCATGACTAGCCGCAAATAAAAACATCACGCCATCCGAGCGTTTCACCGGATCGAGAAATCTGCACAAATTGACCGGTCACCGAAAATCGACTGTAATTTCTTCATACGACCTCGGATCGAATTTCGGCGAGAACGGAAAAGTTCCGTATCGAAATTTTACCTTGGCTAGCCGACAGCCTTTGGCGGTTAGGCGGTTCTACGGTTTCGTCTAGATCCGTTTGCAAGAGGGACTTTTAGGCGATGCAATAAAAAAATTAAAAAGAGGGATGCAACACGAGGACTTCCCAGGAGGTCACCCATCCTAGTACTACTCTCGCCCAAGCACGCTTAACTTCGGAGTTCTGATGGGATCCGGTGCTTTAGTGCTGGTATGATCGCATCCGACAACTCCTTCACGGCGTGATGCTTTAACCTCTGCCACCCTCCGGCTCCTTCTCACGCCTAAGCCTCCGTTCTTTTTGCTCTTTTCTTTTAGTTCCTTTCACGCCCGTCCCGGTTTACGGTCACCACGCCGCGATATTTACTGAAATAGACGTGCATGACAAGCCGCAAATAAAAACATCACGCCATCCGAGCGTTTCACCGGATCGAGAAATCTGCACAAATTGACCGGTCACCGAAAATCGACTGTAATTTCTTCATACGACCTCGGATCGAATTTCGGCGAGAACGGAAAAGTTCCGTATCGAAATTTTACCTTGGCCAGCCGACAGCCTTTGGCGGTTAGGCGGTTCTACGGTTTCGTCTAGATCCGTTTGCAAGAGGGACTTTTAGGCGATGCAATAAAAAAATTAAAAAGAGGGATGCAACACGAGGACTTCCCAGGAGGTCACCCATCCTATTACTACTCTCGCCCAAGCACGCTTAACTTCGGAGTTCTGATGGGATCCGGTGCTTTAGTGCTGGTATGATCGCATCGAAAAACTTCTTCACGGCGTGATGCTTTAACCTCTGCCACCCTCCGGCTCATTCTCACGCCTAAGCCTCCGTTCTTTTTGCTCTTTTCTTTTAGTTCCTTTCACGCCCGTCCCGGTTTACGGTCACCACGCCGCGATATTTACTGAAAAATACGTGCATGACTAGCCGCAAATAAAAACATCACGCCATCCGAGCGTTTCACCGGATCGAGAAATCTGCACAAATTGACCGGTCACCGAAAATCGACTGTAATTTCTTCATACGACCTCGGATCGAATTTCGGCGAGAACGGAAAAGTTCCGTATCGAAATTTTACCTTGGCTAGCCGACAGCCTTTGGCGGTTAGGCGGTTCTACGGTTTCGTCTAGATCCGTTTGCAAGAGGGACTTTTAGGCGATGCAATAAAAAAATTAAAAAGAGGGATGCAACACGAGGACTTCCCAGGAGGTCACCCATCCTAGTACTACTCTCGCCCAAGCACGCTTAACTTCGGAGTTCTGATGGGATCCGGTGCTTTAGTGCTGGTATGATCGCATCCGACAACTCCTTCACGGCGTGATGCTTTAACCTCTGCCACCCTCCGGCTCCTTCTCACGCCTAAGCCTCCGTTCTTTTTGCTCTTTTCTTTTAGTTCCTTTCACGCCCGTCCCGGTTTACGGTCACCACGCCGCGATATTTACTGAAATAGACGTGCATGACTAGCCGCAAATAAAAACATCACGCCATCCGAGCGTTTCACCGGATCGAGAAATCTGCACAAATTGACCGGTCACCGAAAATCGACTGTAATTTCTTCATACGACCTCGGATCGAATTTCGGCGAGAACGGAAAAGTTCCGTATCGAAATTTTACCTTGGCCAGCCGACAGCCTTTGGCGGTTAGGCGGTTCTACGGTTTCATCTAGATCCGTTTGCAAGAGGGACTTTTAGGCGATGCAATAAAAAAATTAAAAAGAGGGATGCAACACGAGGACTTCCCAGGAGGTCACCCATCCTAGTACTACTCTCGCCCAAGCACGCTTAACTTCGGAGTTCTGATGGGATCCGGTGCTTTAGTGCTGGTATGATCGCATCCGACAACTCCTTCACGGCGTGATGCTTTAACCTCTGCCACCCTCCGGCTCCTTCTCACGCCTAAGCCTCCGTTCTTTTTGCTCTTTTCTTTTAGTTCCTTTCACGCCCGTCCCGGTTTACGGTCACCACGCCGCGATATTTACTGAAATAGACGTGCATGACTAGCCGCAAATAAAAACATCACGCCATCCGAGCGTTTCACCGGATCGAGGAATCTGCACAAATTGACCGGTCACCGAAAATCGACTGTAATTTCTTCATACGACCTCGGATCGAATTTCGGCGAGAACGGAAAAGTTCCGTATCGAAATTTTACCTTGGCTAGCCGACAGCCTTTGGCGGTTAGGCGGTTCTACGGTTTCGTCTAGATCCGTTTGCAAGAGGGACTTTTAGGCGATGCAATAAAAAAATTAAAAAGAGGGATGCAACACGAGGACTTCCCAGGAGGTCACCCATCCTAGTACTACTCTCGCCCAAGCACGCTTAACTTCGGAGTTCTGATGGGATCCGGTGCTTTAGTGCTGGTATGATCGCATCCGACAACTCCTTCACGGCGTGATGCTTTAACCTCTGCCACCCTCCGGCTCCTTCTCACGCCTAAGCCTCCGTTCTTTTTGCTCTTTTCTTTTAGTTCCTTTCACGCCCGTCCCGGTTTACGGTCACCACGCCGCGATATTTACTGAAATAGACGTGCATGACTAGCCGCAAATAAAAACATCACGCCATCCGAGCGTTTCACCGGATCGAGAAATCTGCACAAATTGACCGGTCACCGAAAATCGACTGTAATTTCTTCATACGACCTCGGATCGAATTTCGGCGAGAACGGAAAAGTTCCGTATCGAAATTTTACCTTGGCCAGCCGACAGCCTTTGGCGGTTAGGCGGTTCTACGGTTTCGTCTAGATCCGTTTGCAAGAGGGACTTTTAGGCGATGCAATAAAAAAATTAAAAAGAGGGATGCAACACGAGGACTTCCCAGGAGGTCACCCATCCTAGTACTACTCTCGCCCAAGCACGCTTAACTTCGGAGTTCTGATGGGATCCGGTGCTTTAGTGCTGGTATGATCGCATCCGACAACTCCTTCACGGCGTGATGCTTTAACCTCTGCCACCCTCCGGCTCCTTCTCACGCCTAAGCCTCCGTTCTTTTTGCTCTTTTCTTTTAGTTCCTTTCACGCCCGTCCCGGTTTACGGTCACCACGCCGCGATATTTACTGAAATAGACGTGCATGACTAGCCGCAAATAAAAACATCACGCCATCCGAGCGTTTCACCGGATCGAGGAATCTGCACAAATTGACCGGTCACCGAAAATCGACTGTAATTTCTTCATACGACCTCGGATCGAATTTCGGCGAGAACGGAAAAGTTCCGTATCGAAATTTTACCTTGGCTAGCCGACAGCCTTTGGCGGTTAGGCGGTTCTACGGTTTCGTCTAGATCCGTTTGCAAGAGGGACTTTTAGGCGATGCAATAAAAAAATTAAAAAGAGGGATGCAACACGAGGACTTCCCAGGAGGTCACCCATCCTAGTACTACTCTCGCCCAAGCACGCTTAACTTCGGAGTTCTGATGGGATCCGGTGCTTTAGTGCTGGTATGATCGCATCCGACAACTCCTTCACGGCGTGATGCTTTAACCTCTGCCACCCTCCGGCTCCTTCTCACGCCTAAGCCTCCGCTCTTTTTGCTCTTTTCTTTTAGTTCCTTTCACGCCCGTCCCGGTTTACGGTCACCACGCCGCGATATTTACTGAAATAGACGTGCATGACTAGCCGCAAATAAAAACATCACGCCATCCGAGCGTTTCACCGGATCGAGAAATCTGCACAAATTGACCGGTCACCGAAAATCGACTGTAATTTCTTCATACGACCTCGGATCGAATTTCGGCGAGAACGGAAAAGTTCCGTATCGAAATTTTACCTTGGCTAGCCGACAGCCTTTGGCGGTTAGGCGGTTCTACGGTTTCGTCTAGATCCGTTTGCAAGAGGGACTTTTAGGCGATGCAATAAAAAAATTAAAAAGAGGGATGCAACACGAGGACTTCCCAGGAGGTCACCCATCCTAGTACTACTCTCGCCCAAGCACGCTTAACTTCGGAGTTCTGATGGGATCCGGTGCTTTAGTGCTGGTATGATCGCATCGAAAAACTTCTTCACGGCGTGATGCTTTAACCTCTGCCACCCTCCGGCTCCTTCTCACGCCTAAGCCTCCGTTCTTTTTGCTCTTTTCTTTTAGTTCCTTTCACGCCCGTCCCGGTTTACGGTCACCACGCCGCGATATTTACTGAAATAGACGTGCATGACTAGCCGCAAATAAAAACATCACGCCATCCGAGCGTTTCACCGGATCGAGGAATCTGCACAAATTGACCGGTCACCGAAAATCGACTGTAATTTCTTCATACGACCTCGGATCGAATTTCGGCGAGAACGGAAAAGTTCCGTATCGAAATTTTACCTTGGCTAGCCGACAGCCTTTGGCGGTTAGGCGGTTCTACGGTTTCGTCTAGATCCGTTTGCAAGAGGGACTTTTAGGCGATGCAATAAAAAAATTAAAAAGAGGGATGCAACACGAGGACTTCCCAGGAGGTCACCCATCCTAGTACTACTCTCGCCCAAGCACGCTTAACTTCGGAGTTCTGATGGGATCCGGTGCTTTAGTGCTGGTATGATCGCATCGAAAAACTTCTTCACGGCGTGATGCTTTAACCTCTGCCACCCTCCGGCTCCTTCTCACGCCTAAGCCTCCGTTCTTTTTGCTCTTTTCTTTTAGTTCCTTTCACGCCTGTCCCGGTTTACGGTCACCACGCCGCGATATTTACTGAAATAGACGTGCATGACTAGCCGCAAATAAAAACATCACGCCATCCGAGCGTTTCACCGGATCGAGGAATCTGCACAAATTGACCGGTCACCGAAAATCGACTGTAATTTCTTCATACGACCTCGGATCGAATTTCGGCGAGAACGGAAAAGTTCCGTATCGAAATTTTACCTTGGCTAGCCGACAGCCTTTGGCGGTTAGGCGGTTCTACGGTTTCGTCTAGATCCGTTTGCAAGAGGGACTTTTAGGCGATGCAATAAAAAAATTAAAAAGAGGGATGCAACACGAGGACTTCCCAGGAGGTCACCCATCCTAGTACTACTCTCGCCCAAGCACGCTTAACTTCGGAGTTCTGATGGGATCCGGTGCTTTAGTGCTGGTATGATCGCATCCGACAACTCCTTCACGGCGTGATGCTTTAACCTCTGCCACCCTCCGGCTCCTTCTCACGCCTAAGCCTCCGTTCTTTTTGCTCTTTTCTTTTAGTTCCTTTCACGCCCGTCCCGGTTTACGGTCACCACGCCGCGATATTTACTGAAATAGACGTGCATGACTAGCCGCAAATAAAAACATCACGCCATCCGAGCGTTTCACCGGATCGAGGAATCTGCACAAATTGACCGGTCACCGAAAATCGACTGTAATTTCTTCATACGACCTCGGATCGAATTTCGGCGAGAACGGAAAAGTTCCGTATCGAAATTTTACCTTGGCCAGCCGACAGCCTTTGGCGGTTAGGCGGTTCTACGGTTTCATCTAGATCCGTTTGCAAGAGGGACTTTTAGGCGATGCAATAAAAAAATTAAAAAGAGGGATGCAACACGAGGACTTCCCAGGAGGTCACCCATCCTAGTACTACTCTCGCCCAAGCACGCTTAACTTCGGAGTTCTGATGGGATCCGGTGCTTTAGTGCTGGTATGATCGCATCCGACAACTCCTTCACGGCGTGATGCTTTAACCTCTGCCACCCTCCGGCTCCTTCTCACGCCTAAGCCTCCGTTCTTTTTGCTCTTTTCTTTTAGTTCCTTTCACGCCCGTCCCGGTTTACGGTCACCACGCCGCGATATTTACTGAAATAGACGTGCATGACTAGCCGCAAATAAAAACATCACGCCATCCGAGCGTTTCACCGGATCGAGGAATCTGCACAAATTGACCGGTCACCGAAAATCGACTGTAATTTCTTCATACGACCTCGGATCGAATTTCGGCGAGAACGGAAAAGTTCCGTATCGAAATTTTACCTTGGCTAGCCGACAGCCTTTGGCGGTTAGGCGGTTCTACGGTTTCGTCTAGATCCGTTTGCAAGAGGGACTTTTAGGCGATGCAATAAAAAAATTAAAAAGAGGGATGCAACACGAGGACTTCCCAGGAGGTCACCCATCCTAGTACTACTCTCGCCCAAGCACGCTTAACTTCGGAGTTCTGATGGGATCCGGTGCTTTAGTGCTGGTATGATCGCATCGAAAAACTCCTTCACGGCGTGATGCTTTAACCTCTGCCACCCTCCGGCTCCTTCTCACGCCTAAGCCTCCGTTCTTTTTGCTCTTTTCTTTTAGTTCCTTTCACGCCCGTCCCGGTTTACGGTCACCACGCCGCGATATTTACTGAAATAGACGTGCATGACTAGCCGCAAATAAAAACATCACGCCATCCGAGCGTTTCACCGGATCGAGGAATCTGCACAAATTGACCGGTCACCGAAAATCGACTGTAATTTCTTCATACGACCTCGGATCGAATTTCGGCGAGAACGGAAAAGTTCCGTATCGAAATTTTACCTTGGCCAGCCGACAGCCTTTGGCGGTTAGGCGGTTCTACGGTTTCGTCTAGATCCGTTTGCAAGAGGGACTTTTAGGCGATGCAATAAAAAAATTAAAAAGAGGGATGCAACACGAGGACTTCCCAGGAGGTCACCCATCCTAGTACTACTCTCGCCCAAGCACGCTTAACTTCGGAGTTCTGATGGGATCCGGTGCTTTAGTGCTGGTATGATCGCATCCGACAACTCCTTCACGGCGTGATGCTTTAACCTCTGCCACCCTCCGGCTCCTTCTCACGCCTAAGCCTCCGTTCTTTTTGCTCTTTTCTTTTAGTTCCTTTCACGCCCGTCCCGGTTTACGGTCACCACGCCGCGATATTTACTGAAATAGACGTGCATGACTAGCCGCAAATAAAAACATCACGCCATCCGAGCGTTTCACCGGATCGAGGAATCTGCACAAATTGACCGGTCACCGAAAATCGACTGTAATTTCTTCATACGACCTCGGATCGAATTTCGGCGAGAACGGAAAAGTTCCGTATCGAAATTTTACCTTGGCTAGCCGACAGCCTTTGGCGGTTAGGCGGTTCTACGGTTTCGTCTAGATCCGTTTGCAAGAGGGACTTTTAGGCGATGCAATAAAAAAATTAAAAAGAGGGATGCAACACGAGGACTTCCCAGGAGGTCACCCATCCTAGTACTACTCTCGCCCAAGCACGCTTAACTTCGGAGTTCTGATGGGATCCGGTGCTTTAGTGCTGGTATGATCGCATCCGACAACTCCTTCATGGCGTGATGCTTTAACCTCTGCCACCCTCCGGCTCCTTCTCACGCCTAAGCCTCCGCTCTTTTTGCTCTTTTCTTTTAGTTCCTTTCACGCCCGTCCCGGTTTACGGTCACCACGCCGCGATATTTACTGAAATAGACGTGCATGACTAGCCGCAAATAAAAACATCACGCCATCCGAGCGTTTCACCGGATCGAGAAATCTGCACAAATTGACCGGTCACCGAAAATCGACTGTAATTTCTTCATACGACCTCGGATCGAATTTCGGCGAGAACGGAAAAGTTCCGTATCGAAATTTTACCTTGGCTAGCCGACAGCCTTTGGCGGTTAGGCGGTTCTACGGTTTCGTCTAGATCCGTTTGCAAGAGGGACTTTTAGGCGATGCAATAAAAAAATTAAAAAGAGGGATGCAACACGAGGACTTCCCAGGAGGTCACCCATCCTAGTACTACTCTCGCCCAAGCACGCTTAACTTCGGAGTTCTGATGGGATCCGGTGCTTTAGTGCTGGTATGATCGCATCGAAAAACTTCTTCACGGCGTGATGCTTTAACCTCTGCCACCCTCCGGCTCCTTCTCACGCCTAAGCCTCCGTTCTTTTTGCTCTTTTCTTTTAGTTCCTTTCACGCCCGTCCCGGTTTACGGTCACCACGCCGCGATATTTACTGAAATAGACGTGCATGACTAGCCGCAAATAAAAACATCACGCCATCCGAGCGTTTCACCGGATCGAGGAATCTGCACAAATTGACCGGTCACCGAAAATCGACTGTAATTTCTTCATACGACCTCGGATCGAATTTCGGCGAGAACGGAAAAGTTCCGTATCGAAATTTTACCTTGGCTAGCCGACAGCCTTTGGCGGTTAGGCGGTTCTACGGTTTCGTCTAGATCCGTTTGCAAGAGGGACTTTTAGGCGATGCAATAAAAAAATTAAAAAGAGGGATGCAACACGAGGACTTCCCAGGAGGTCACCCATCCTAGTACTACTCTCGCCCAAGCACGCTTAACTTCGGAGTTCTGATGGGATCCGGTGCTTTAGTGCTGGTATGATCGCATCGAAAAACTTCTTCACGGCGTGATGCTTTAACCTCTGCCACCCTCCGGCTCCTTCTCACGCCTAAGCCTCCGTTCTTTTTGCTCTTTTCTTTTAGTTCCTTTCACGCCTGTCCCGGTTTACGGTCACCACGCCGCGATATTTACTGAAATAGACGTGCATGACTAGCCGCAAATAAAAACATCACGCCATCCGAGCGTTTCACCGGATCGAGGAATCTGCACAAATTGACCGGTCACCGAAAATCGACTGTAATTTCTTCATACGACCTCGGATCGAATTTCGGCGAGAACGGAAAAGTTCCGTATCGAAATTTTACCTTGGCTAGCCGACAGCCTTTGGCGGTTAGGCGGTTCTACGGTTTCGTCTAGATCCGTTTGCAAGAGGGACTTTTAGGCGATGCAATAAAAAAATTAAAAAGAGGGATGCAACACGAGGACTTCCCAGGAGGTCACCCATCCTAGTACTACTCTCGCCCAAGCACGCTTAACTTCGGAGTTCTGATGGGATCCGGTGCTTTAGTGCTGGTATGATCGCATCCGACAACTCCTTCACGGCGTGATGCTTTAACCTCTGCCACCCTCCGGCTCCTTCTCACGCCTAAGCCTCCGCTCTTTTTGCTCTTTTCTTTTAGTTCCTTTCACGCCCGTCCCGGTTTACGGTCACCACGCCGCGATATTTACTGAAATAGACGTGCATGACTAGCCGCAAATAAAAACATCACGCCATCCGAGCGTTTCACCGGATCGAGAAATCTGCACAAATTGACCGGTCACCGAAAATCGACTGTAATTTCTTCATACGACCTCGGATCGAATTTCGGCGAGAACGGAAAAGTTCCGTATCGAAATTTTACCTTGGCTAGCCGACAGCCTTTGGCGGTTAGGCGGTTCTACGGTTTCGTCTAGATCCGTTTGCAAGAGGGACTTTTAGGCGATGCAATAAAAAAATTAAAAAGAGGGATGCAACACGAGGACTTCCCAGGAGGTCACCCATCCTAGTACTACTCTCGCCCAAGCACGCTTAACTTCGGAGTTCTGATGGGATCCGGTGCTTTAGTGCTGGTATGATCGCATCCGACAACTCCTTCACGGCGTGATGCTTTAACCTCTGCCACCCTCCGGCTCCTTCTCACGCCTAAGCGTCCGTTCTTTTTGCTCTTTTCTTTTAGTTCCTTTCACGCCCGTCCCGGTTTACGGTCACCACGCCGCGATATTTACTGAAATAGACGTGCATGACTAGCCGCAAATAAAAACATCACGCCATCCGAGCGTTTCACCGGATCGAGAAATCTGCACAAATTGACCGGTCACCGAAAATCGACTGTAATTTCTTCATACGACCTCGGATCGAATTTCGGCGAGAACGGAAAAGTTCCGTATCGAAATTTTACCTTGGCTAGCCGACAGCCTTTGGCGGTTAGGCGGTTCTACGGTTTCGTCTAGATCCGTTTGCAAGAGGGACTTTTAGGCGATGCAATAAAAAAATTAAAAAGAGGGATGCAACACGAGGACTTCCCAGGAGGTCACCCATCCTAGTACTACTCTCGCCCAAGCACGCTTAACTTCGGAGTTCTGATGGGATCCGGTGCTTTAGTGCTGGTATGATCGCATCCGACAACTCCTTCACGGCGTGATGCTTTAACCTCTGCCACCCTCCGGCTCCTTCTCACGCCTAAGCGTCCGTTCTTTTTGCTCTTTTCTTTTAGTTCCTTTCACGCCCGTCCCGGTTTACGGTCACCACGCCGCGATATTTACTGAAATAGACGTGCATGACTAGCCGCAAATAAAAACATCACGCCATCCGAGCGTTTCACCGGATCGAGAAATCTGCACAAATTGACCGGTCACCGAAAATCGACTGTAATTTCTTCATACGACCTCGGATCGAATTTCGGCGAGAACGGAAAAGTTCCGTATCGAAATTTTACCTTGGCTAGCCGACAGCCTTTGGCGGTTAGGCGGTTCTACGGTTTCGTCTAGATCCGTTTGCAAGAGGGACTTTTAGGCGATGCAATAAAAAAATTAAAAAGAGGGATGCAACACGAGGACTTCCCAGGAGGTCACCCATCCTAGTACTACTCTCGCCCAAGCACGCTTAACTTCGGAGTTCTGATGGGATCCGGTGCTTTAGTGCTGGTATGATCGCATCCGACAACTCCTTCACGGCGTGATGCTTTAACCTCTGCCACCCTCCGGCTCCTTCTCACGCCTAAGCGTCCGTTCTTTTTGCTCTTTTCTTTTAGTTCCTTTCACGCCCGTCCCGGTTTACGGTCACCACGCCGCGATATTTACTGAAATAGACGTGCATGACTAGCCGCAAATAAAAACATCACGCCATCCGAGCGTTTCACCGGATCGAGAAATCTGCACAAATTGACCGGTCACCGAAAATCGACTGTAATTTCTTCATACGACCTCGGATCGAATTTCGGCGAGAACGGAAAAGTTCCGTATCGAAATTTTACCTTGGCTAGCCGACAGCCTTTGGCGGTTAGGCGGTTCTACGGTTTCGTCTAGATCCGTTTGCAAGAGGGACTTTTAGGCGATGCAATAAAAAAATTAAAAAGAGGGATGCAACACGAGGACTTCCCAGGAGGTCACCCATCCTAGTACTACTCTCGCCCAAGCACGCTTAACTTCGGAGTTCTGATGGGATCCGGTGCTTTAGTGCTGGTATGATCGCATCCGACAACTCCTTCACGGCGTGATGCTTTAACCTCTGCCACCCTCCGGCTCCTTCTCACGCCTAAGCGTCCGTTCTTTTTGCTCTTTTCTTTTAGTTCCTTTCACGCCCGTCCCGGTTTACGGTCACCACGCCGCGATATTTACTGAAATAGACGTGCATGACTAGCCGCAAATAAAAACATCACGCCATCCGAGCGTTTCACCGGATCGAGAAATCTGCACAAATTGACCGGTCACCGAAAATCGACTGTAATTTCTTCATACGACCTCGGATCGAATTTCGGCGAGAACGGAAAAGTTCCGTATCGAAATTTTACCTTGGCTAGCCGACAGCCTTTGGCGGTTAGGCGGTTCTACGGTTTCGTCTAGATCCGTTTGCAAGAGGGACTTTTAGGCGATGCAATAAAAAAATTAAAAAGAGGGATGCAACACGAGGACTTCCCAGGAGGTCACCCATCCTAGTACTACTCTCGCCCAAGCACGCTTAACTTCGGAGTTCTGATGGGATCCGGTGCTTTAGTGCTGGTATGATCGCATCCGACAACTCCTTCACGGCGTGATGCTTTAACCTCTGCCACCCTCCGGCTCCTTCTCACGCCTAAGCGTCCGTTCTTTTTGCTCTTTTCTTTTAGTTCCTTTCACGCCCGTCCCGGTTTACGGTCACCACGCCGCGATATTTACTGAAATAGACGTGCATGACTAGCCGCAAATAAAAACATCACGCCATCCGAGCGTTTCACCGGATCGAGAAATCTGCACAAATTGACCGGTCACCGAAAATCGACTGTAATTTCTTCATACGACCTCGGATCGAATTTCGGCGAGAACGGAAAAGTTCCGTATCGAAATTTTACCTTGGCTAGCCGACAGCCTTTGGCGGTTAGGCGGTTCTACGGTTTCGTCTAGATCCGTTTGCAAGAGGGACTTTTAGGCGATGCAATAAAAAAATTAAAAAGAGGGATGCAACACGAGGACTTCCCAGGAGGTCACCCATCCTAGTACTACTCTCGCCCAAGCACGCTTAACTTCGGAGTTCTGATGGGATCCGGTGCTTTAGTGCTGGTATGATCGCATCCGACAACTCCTTCACGGCGTGATGCTTTAACCTCTGCCACCCTCCGGCTCCTTCTCACGCCTAAGCGTCCGTTCTTTTTGCTCTTTTCTTTTAGTTCCTTTCACGCCCGTCCCGGTTTACGGTCACCACGCCGCGATATTTACTGAAATAGACGTGCATGACTAGCCGCAAATAAAAACATCACGCCATCCGAGCGTTTCACCGGATCGAGAAATCTGCACAAATTGACCGGTCACCGAAAATCGACTGTAATTTCTTCATACGACCTCGGATCGAATTTCGGCGAGAACGGAAAAGTTCCGTATCGAAATTTTACCTTGGCTAGCCGACAGCCTTTGGCGGTTAGGCGGTTCTACGGTTTCGTCTAGATCCGTTTGCAAGAGGGACTTTTAGGCGATGCAATAAAAAAATTAAAAAGAGGGATGCAACACGAGGACTTCCCAGGAGGTCACCCATCCTAGTACTACTCTCGCCCAAGCACGCTTAACTTCGGAGTTCTGATGGGATCCGGTGCTTTAGTGCTGGTATGATCGCATCCGACAACTCCTTCACGGCGTGATGCTTTAACCTCTGCCACCCTCCGGCTCCTTCTCACGCCTAAGCGTCCGTTCTTTTTGCTCTTTTCTTTTAGTTCCTTTCACGCCCGTCCCGGTTTACGGTCACCACGCCGCGATATTTACTGAAATAGACGTGCATGACTAGCCGCAAATAAAAACATCACGCCATCGGAGCGTTTCACCGGATCGAGAAATCTGCACAAATTGACCGGTCACCGAAAATCGACTGTAATTTCTTCATACGACCTCGGATCGAATTTCGGCGAGAACGGAAAAGTTCCGTATCGAAATTTTACCTTGGCTAGCCGACAGCCTTTGGCGGTTAGGCGGTTCTACGGTTTCGTCTAGATCCGTTTGCAAGAGGGACTTTTAGGCGATGCAATAAAAAAATTAAAAAGAGGGATGCAACACGAGGACTTCCCAGGAGGTCACCCATCCTAGTACTACTCTCGCCCAAGCACGCTTAACTTCGGAGTTCTGATGGGATCCGGTGCTTTAGTGCTGGTATGATCGCATCCGACAACTCCTTCACGGCGTGATGCTTTAACCTCTGCCACCCTCCGGCTCCTTCTCACGCCTAAGCGTCCGTTCTTTTTGCTCTTTTCTTTTAGTTCCTTTCACGCCCGTCCCGGTTTACGGTCACCACGCCGCGATATTTACTGAAATAGACGTGCATGACTAGCCGCAAATAAAAACATCACGCCATCCGAGCGTTTCACCGGATCGACAAATCTGCACAAATTGACCGGTCACCGAAAATCGACTGTAATTTCTTCATACGACCTCGGATCGAATTTCGGCGAGAACGGAAAAGTTCCGTATCGAAATTTTACCTTGGCTAGCCGACAGCCTTTGGCGGTTAGGCGGTTCTACGGTTTCGTCTAGATCCGTTTGCAAGAGGGACTTTTAGGCGATGCAATAAAAAAATTAAAAAGAGGGATGCAACACGAGGACTTCCCAGGAGGTCACCCATCCTAGTACTACTCTCGCCCAAGCACGCTTAACTTCGGAGTTCTGATGGGATCCGGTGCTTTAGTGCTGGTATGATCGCATCCGACAACTCCTTCACGGCGTGATGCTTTAACCTCTACCACCCTCCGGCTCCTTCTCACGCCTAAGCGTTCGTTCTTTTTGCTCTTTTCTTTTAGTTCCTTTCACGCCCGTCCCGGTTTACGGTCACCACGCCGCGATATTTACTGAAATAGACGTGCATGACTAGCCGCAAATAAAAACATCACGCCATCCGAGCGTTTCACCGGATCGAGAAATCTGCACAAATTGACCGGTCACCGAAAATCGACTGTAATTTCTTCATACGACCTCGGATCGAATTTCGGCGAGAACGGAAAAGTTCCGTATCGAAATTTTACCTTGGCTAGCCGACAGCCTTTGGCGGTTAGGCGGTTCTACGGTTTCGTCTAGATCCGTTTGCAAGAGGGACTTTTAGGCGATGCAATAAAAAAATTAAAAAGAGGGATGCAACACGAGGACTTCCCAGGAGGTCACCCATCCTAGTACTACTCTCGCCCAAGCACGCTTAACTTCGGAGTTCTGATGGGATCCGGTGCTTTAGTGCTGGTATGATCGCATCCGACAACTCCTTCACGGCGTGATGCTTTAACCTCTGCCACCCTCCGGCTCCTTCTCACGCCTAAGCGTCCGTTCTTTTTGCTCTTTTCTTTTAGTTCCTTTCACGCCCGTCCCGGTTTACGGTCACCACGCCGCGATATTTACTGAAATAGACGTGCATGACTAGCCGCAAATAAAAACATCACGCCATCCGAGCGTTTCACCGGATCGAGAAATCTGCACAAATTGACCGGTCACCGAAAATCGACTGTAATTTCTTCATACGACCTCGGATCGAATTTCGGCGAGAACGGAAAAGTTCCGTATCGAAATTTTACCTTGGCTAGCCGACAGCCTTTGGCGGTTAGGCGGTTCTACGGTTTCGTCTAGATCCGTTTGCAAGAGGGACTTTTAGGCGATGCAATAAAAAAATTAAAAAGAGGGATGCAACACGAGGACTTCCCAGGAGGTCACCCATCCTAGTACTACTCTCGCCCAAGCACGCTTAACTTCGGAGTTCTGATGGGATCCGGTGCTTTAGTGCTGGTATGATCGCATCCGACAACTCCTTCACGGCGTGATGCTTTAACCTCTGCCACCCTCCGGCTCCTTCTCACGCCTAAGCGTCCGTTCTTTTTGCTCTTTTCTTTTAGTTCCTTTCACGCCCGTCCCGGTTTACGGTCACCACGCCGCGATATTTACTGAAATAGACGTGCATGACTAGCCGCAAATAAAAACATCACGCCATCCGAGCGTTTCACCGGATCGAGAAATCTGCACAAATTGACCGGTCACCGAAAATCGACTGTAATTTCTTCATACGACCTCGGATCGAATTTCGGCGAGAACGGAAAAGTTCCGTATCGAAATTTTACCTTGGCTAGCCGACAGCCTTTGGCGGTTAGGCGGTTCTACGGTTTCGTCTAGATCCGTTTGCAAGAGGGACTTTTAGGCGATGCAATAAAAAAATTAAAAAGAGGGATGCAACACGAGGACTTCCCAGGAGGTCACCCATCCTAGTACTACTCTCGCCCAAGCACGCTTAACTTCGGAGTTCTGATGGGATCCGGTGCTTTAGTGCTGGTATGATCGCATCCGACAACTCCTTCACGGCGTGATGCTTTAACCTCTGCCACCCTCCGGCTCCTTCTCACGCCTAAGCGTCCGTTCTTTTTGCTCTTTTCTTTTAGTTCCTTTCACGCCCGTCCCGGTTTACGGTCACCACGCCGCGATATTTACTGAAATAGACGTGCATGACTAGCCGCAAATAAAAACATCACGCCATCCGAGCGTTTCACCGGATCGAGAAATCTGCACAAATTGACCGGTCACCGAAAATCGACTGTAATTTCTTCATACGACCTCGGATCGAATTTCGGCGAGAACGGAAAAGTTCCGTATCGAAATTTTACCTTGGCTAGCCGACAGCCTTTGGCGGTTAGGCGGTTCTACGGTTTCGTCTAGATCCGTTTGCAAGAGGGACTTTTAGGCGATGCAATAAAAAAATTAAAAAGAGGGATGCAACACGAGGACTTCCCAGGAGGTCACCCATCCTAGTACTACTCTCGCCCAAGCACGCTTAACTTCGGAGTTCTGATGGGATCCGGTGCTTTAGTGCTGGTATGATCGCATCCGACAACTCCTTCACGGCGTGATGCTTTAACCTCTGCCACCCTCCGGCTCCTTCTCACGCCTAAGCGTCCGTTCTTTTTGCTCTTTTCTTTTAGTTCCTTTCACGCCCGTCCCGGTTTACGGTCACCACGCCGCGATATTTACTGAAATAGACGTGCATGACTAGCCGCAAATAAAAACATCACGCCATCCGAGCGTTTCACCGGATCGACAAATCTGCACAAATTGACCGGTCACCGAAAATCGACTGTAATTTCTTCATACGACCTCGGATCGAATTTCGGCGAGAACGGAAAAGTTCCGTATCGAAATTTTACCTTGGCTAGCCGACAGCCTTTGGCGGTTAGGCGGTTCTACGGTTTCGTCTAGATCCGTTTGCAAGAGGGACTTTTAGGCGATGCAATAAAAAAATTAAAAAGAGGGATGCAACACGAGGACTTCCCAGGAGGTCACCCATCCTAGTACTACTCTCGCCCAAGCACGCTTAACTTCGGAGTTCTGATGGGATCCGGTGCTTTAGTGCTGGTATGATCGCATCCGACAACTCCTTCACGGCGTGATGCTTTAACCTCTG
The DNA here is from genome assembly GCA_026929855.1 of Poa annua. Classification (NCBI taxonomy): domain Eukaryota; kingdom Viridiplantae; phylum Streptophyta; class Magnoliopsida; order Poales; family Poaceae; genus Poa; species Poa annua. The sequence goes on along the minus strand of CM049428.1, from coordinate 23,921,105 downwards.
CCACCCTCCGGCTCCTTCTCACGCCTAAGCGTCCGTTCTTTTTGCTCTTTTCTTTTAGTTCCTTTCACGCCCGTCCCGGTTTACGGTCACCACGCCGCGATATTTACTGAAATAGACGTGCATGACTAGCCGCAAATAAAAACATCACGCCATCCGAGCGTTTCACCGGATCGAGAAATCTGCACAAATTGACCGGTCACCGAAAATCGACTGTAATTTCTTCATACGACCTCGGATCGAATTTCGGCGAGAACGGAAAAGTTCCGTATCGAAATTTTACCTTGGCTAGCCGACAGCCTTTGGCGGTTAGGCGGTTCTACGGTTTCGTCTAGATCCGTTTGCAAGAGGGACTTTTAGGCGATGCAATAAAAAAATTAAAAAGAGGGATGCAACACGAGGACTTCCCAGGAGGTCACCCATCCTAGTACTACTCTCGCCCAAGCACGCTTAACTTCGGAGTTCTGATGGGATCCGGTGCTTTAGTGCTGGTATGATCGCATCCGACAACTCCTTCACGGCGTGATGCTTTAACCTCTGCCACCCTCCGGCTCCTTCTCACGCCTAAGCGTCCGTTCTTTTTGCTCTTTTCTTTTAGTTCCTTTCACGCCCGTCCCGGTTTACGGTCACCACGCCGCGATATTTACTGAAATAGACGTGCATGACTAGCCGCAAATAAAAACATCACGCCATCCGAGCGTTTCACCGGATCGAGAAATCTGCACAAATTGACCGGTCACCGAAAATCGACTGTAATTTCTTCATACGACCTCGGATCGAATTTCGGCGAGAACGGAAAAGTTCCGTATCGAAATTTTACCTTGGCTAGCCGACAGCCTTTGGCGGTTAGGCGGTTCTACGGTTTCGTCTAGATCCGTTTGCAAGAGGGACTTTTAGGCGATGCAATAAAAAAATTAAAAAGAGGGATGCAACACGAGGACTTCCCAGGAGGTCACCCATCCTAGTACTACTCTCGCCCAAGCACGCTTAACTTCGGAGTTCTGATGGGATCCGGTGCTTTAGTGCTGGTATGATCGCATCCGACAACTCCTTCACGGCGTGATGCTTTAACCTCTGCCACCCTCCGGCTCCTTCTCACGCCTAAGCGTCCGTTCTTTTTGCTCTTTTCTTTTAGTTCCTTTCACGCCCGTCCCGGTTTACGGTCACCACGCCGCGATATTTACTGAAATAGACGTGCATGACTAGCCGCAAATAAAAACATCACGCCATCCGAGCGTTTCACCGGATCGACAAATCTGCACAAATTGACCGGTCACCGAAAATCGACTGTAATTTCTTCATACGACCTCGGATCGAATTTCGGCGAGAACGGAAAAGTTCCGTATCGAAATTTTACCTTGGCTAGCCGACAGCCTTTGGCGGTTAGGCGGTTCTACGGTTTCGTCTAGATCCGTTTGCAAGAGGGACTTTTAGGCGATGCAATAAAAAAATTAAAAAGAGGGATGCAACACGAGGACTTCCCAGGAGGTCACCCATCCTAGTACTACTCTCGCCCAAGCACGCTTAACTTCGGAGTTCTGATGGGATCCGGTGCTTTAGTGCTGGTATGATCGCATCCGACAACTCCTTCACGGCGTGATGCTTTAACCTCTACCACCCTCCGGCTCCTTCTCACGCCTAAGCGTCCGTTCTTTTTGCTCTTTTCTTTTAGTTCCTTTCACGCCCGTCCCGGTTTACGGTCACCACGCCGCGATATTTACTGAAATAGACGTGCATGACTAGCCGCAAATAAAAACATCACGCCATCCGAGCGTTTCACCGGATCGAGAAATCTGCACAAATTGACCGGTCACCGAAAATCGACTGTAATTTCTTCATACGACCTCGGATCGAATTTCGGCGAGAACGGAAAAGTTCCGTATCGAAATTTTACCTTGGCTAGCCGACAGCCTTTGGCGGTTAGGCGGTTCTACGGTTTCGTCTAGATCCGTTTGCAAGAGGGACTTTTAGGCGATGCAATAAAAAAATTAAAAAGAGGGATGCAACACGAGGACTTCCCAGGAGGTCACCCATCCTAGTACTACTCTCGCCCAAGCACGCTTAACTTCGGAGTTCTGATGGGATCCGGTGCTTTAGTGCTGGTATGATCGCATCCGACAACTCCTTCACGGCGTGATGCTTTAACCTCTGCCACCCTCCGGCTCCTTCTCACGCCTAAGCGTCCGTTCTTTTTGCTCTTTTCTTTTAGTTCCTTTCACGCCCGTCCCGGTTTACGGTCACCACGCCGCGATATTTACTGAAATAGACGTGCATGACTAGCCGCAAATAAAAACATCACGCCATCCGAGCGTTTCACCGGATCGAGAAATCTGCACAAATTGACCGGTCACCGAAAATCGACTGTAATTTCTTCATACGACCTCGGATCGAATTTCGGCGAGAACGGAAAAGTTCCGTATCGAAATTTTACCTTGGCTAGCCGACAGCCTTTGGCGGTTAGGCGGTTCTACGGTTTCGTCTAGATCCGTTTGCAAGAGGGACTTTTAGGCGATGCAATAAAAAAATTAAAAAGAGGGATGCAACACGAGGACTTCCCAGGAGGTCACCCATCCTAGTACTACTCTCGCCCAAGCACGCTTAACTTCGGAGTTCTGATGGGATCCGGTGCTTTAGTGCTGGTATGATCGCATCCGACAACTCCTTCACGGCGTGATGCTTTAACCTCTGCCACCCTCCGGCTCCTTCTCACGCCTAAGCGTCCGTTCTTTTTGCTCTTTTCTTTTAGTTCCTTTCACGCCCGTCCCGGTTTACGGTCACCACGCCGCGATATTTACTGAAATAGACGTGCATGACTAGCCGCAAATAAAAACATCACGCCATCCGAGCGTTTCACCGGATCGACAAATCTGCACAAATTGACCGGTCACCGAAAATCGACTGTAATTTCTTCATACGACCTCGGATCGAATTTCGGCGAGAACGGAAAAGTTCCGTATCGAAATTTTACCTTGGCTAGCCGACAGCCTTTGGCGGTTAGGCGGTTCTACGGTTTCGTCTAGATCCGTTTGCAAGAGGGACTTTTAGGCGATGCAATAAAAAAATTAAAAAGAGGGATGCAACACGAGGACTTCCCAGGAGGTCACCCATCCTAGTACTACTCTCGCCCAAGCACGCTTAACTTCGGAGTTCTGATGGGATCCGGTGCTTTAGTGCTGGTATGATCGCATCCGACAACTCCTTCACGGCGTGATGCTTTAACCTCTACCACCCTCCGGCTCCTTCTCACGCCTAAGCGTCCGTTCTTTTTGCTCTTTTCTTTTAGTTCCTTTCACGCCCGTCCCGGTTTACGGTCACCACGCCGCGATATTTACTGAAATAGACGTGCATGACTAGCCGCAAATAAAAACATCACGCCATCCGAGCGTTTCACCGGATCGAGAAATCTGCACAAATTGACCGGTCACCGAAAATCGACTGTAATTTCTTCATACGACCTCGGATCGAATTTCGGCGAGAACGGAAAAGTTCCGTATCGAAATTTTACCTTGGCTAGCCGACAGCCTTTGGCGGTTAGGCGGTTCTACGGTTTCGTCTAGATCCGTTTGCAAGAGGGACTTTTAGGCGATGCAATAAAAAAATTAAAAAGAGGGATGCAACACGAGGACTTCCCAGGAGGTCACCCATCCTAGTACTACTCTCGCCCAAGCACGCTTAACTTCGGAGTTCTGATGGGATCCGGTGCTTTAGTGCTGGTATGATCGCATCCGACAACTCCTTCACGGCGTGATGCTTTAACCTCTGCCACCCTCCGGCTCCTTCTCACGCCTAAGCCTCCGTTCTTTTTGCTCTTTTCTTTTAGTTCCTTTCACGCCCGTCCCGGTTTACGGTCACCACGCCGCGATATTTACTGAAATAGACGTGCATGACTAGCCGCAAATAAAAACATCACGCCATCCGAGCGTTTCACCGGATCGAGAAATCTGCACAAATTGACCGGTCACCGAAAATCGACTGTAATTTCTTCATACGACCTCGGATCGAATTTCGGCGAGAACGGAAAAGTTCCGTATCGAAATTTTACCTTGGCTAGCCGACAGCCTTTGGCGGTTAGGCGGTTCTACGGTTTCGTCTAGATCCGTTTGCAAGAGGGACTTTTAGGCGATGCAATAAAAAAATTAAAAAGAGGGATGCAACACGAGGACTTCCCAGGAGGTCACCCATCCTAGTACTACTCTCGCCCAAGCACGCTTAACTTCGGAGTTCTGATGGGATCCGGTGCTTTAGTGCTGGTATGATCGCATCCGACAACTCCTTCACGGCGTGATGCTTTAACCTCTGCCACCCTCCGGCTCCTTCTCACGCCTAAGCCTCCGTTCTTTTTGCTCTTTTCTTTTAGTTCCTTTCACGCCCGTCCCGGTTTACGGTCACCACGCCGCGATATTTACTGAAATAGACGTGCATGACTAGCCGCAAATAAAAACATCACGCCATCCGAGCGTTTCACCGGATCGAGAAATCTGCACAAATTGACCGGTCACCGAAAATCGACTGTAATTTCTTCATACGACCTCGGATCGAATTTCGGCGAGAACGGAAAAGTTCCGTATCGAAATTTTACCTTGGCTAGCCGACAGCCTTTGGCGGTTAGGCGGTTCTACGGTTTCGTCTAGATCCGTTTGCAAGAGGGACTTTTAGGCGATGCAATAAAAAAATTAAAGATCCGTTTGCAAGAGGGACTTTTAGGCGATGCAATAAAAAAATTAAAAAGAGGGATGCAACACGAGGACTTCCCAGGAGGTCACCCATCCTAGTACTACTCTCGCCCAAGCACGCTTAACTTCGGAGTTCTGATGGGATCCGGTGCTTTAGTGCTGGTATGATCGCATCCGACAACTCCTTCACGGCGTGATGCTTTAACCTCTGCCACCCTCCGGCTCCTTCTCACGCCTAAGCGTCCGTTCTTTTTGCTCTTTTCTTTTAGTTCCTTTCACGCCCGTCCCGGTTTACGGTCACCACGCCGCGATATTTACTGAAATAGACGTGCATGACTAGCCGCAAATAAAAACATCACGCCATCCGAGCGTTTCACCGGATCGACAAATCTGCACAAATTGACCGGTCACCGAAAATCGACTGTAATTTCTTCATACGACCTCGGATCGAATTTCGGCGAGAACGGAAAAGTTCCGTATCGAAATTTTACCTTGGCTAGCCGACAGCCTTTGGCGGTTAGGCGGTTCTACGGTTTCGTCTAGATCCGTTTGCAAGAGGGACTTTTAGGCGATGCAATAAAAAAATTAAAAAGAGGGATGCAACACGAGGACTTCCCAGGAGGTCACCCATCCTAGTACTACTCTCGCCCAAGCACGCTTAACTTCGGAGTTCTGATGGGATCCGGTGCTTTAGTGCTGGTATGATCGCATCCGACAACTCCTTCACGGCGTGATGCTTTAACCTCTACCACCCTCCGGCTCCTTCTCACGCCTAAGCGTCCGTTCTTTTTGCTCTTTTCTTTTAGTTCCTTTCACGCCCGTCCCGGTTTACGGTCACCACGCCGCGATATTTACTGAAATAGACGTGCATGACTAGCCGCAAATAAAAACATCACGCCATCCGAGCGTTTCACCGGATCGAGAAATCTGCACAAATTGACCGGTCACCGAAAATCGACTGTAATTTCTTCATACGACCTCGGATCGAATTTCGGCGAGAACGGAAAAGTTCCGTATCGAAATTTTACCTTGGCTAGCCGACAGCCTTTGGCGGTTAGGCGGTTCTACGGTTTCGTCTAGATCCGTTTGCAAGAGGGACTTTTAGGCGATGCAATAAAAAAATTAAAAAGAGGGATGCAACACGAGGACTTCCCAGGAGGTCACCCATCCTAGTACTACTCTCGCCCAAGCACGCTTAACTTCGGAGTTCTGATGGGATCCGGTGCTTTAGTGCTGGTATGATCGCATCCGACAACTCCTTCACGGCGTGATGCTTTAACCTCTGCCACCCTCCGGCTCCTTCTCACGCCTAAGCCTCCGTTCTTTTTGCTCTTTTCTTTTAGTTCCTTTCACGCCCGTCCCGGTTTACGGTCACCACGCCGCGATATTTACTGAAATAGACGTGCATGACTAGCCGCAAATAAAAACATCACGCCATCCGAGCGTTTCACCGGATCGAGAAATCTGCACAAATTGACCGGTCACCGAAAATCGACTGTAATTTCTTCATACGACCTCGGATCGAATTTCGGCGAGAACGGAAAAGTTCCGTATCGAAATTTTACCTTGGCTAGCCGACAGCCTTTGGCGGTTAGGCGGTTCTACGGTTTCGTCTAGATCCGTTTGCAAGAGGGACTTTTAGGCGATGCAATAAAAAAATTAAAAAGAGGGATGCAACACGAGGACTTCCCAGGAGGTCACCCATCCTAGTACTACTCTCGCCCAAGCACGCTTAACTTCGGAGTTCTGATGGGATCCGGTGCTTTAGTGCTGGTATGATCGCATCCGACAACTCCTTCACGGCGTGATGCTTTAACCTCTGCCACCCTCCGGCTCCTTCTCACGCCTAAGCCTCCGTTCTTTTTGCTCTTTTCTTTTAGTTCCTTTCACGCCCGTCCCGGTTTACGGTCACCACGCCGCGATATTTACTGAAATAGACGTGCATGACTAGCCGCAAATAAAAACATCACGCCATCCGAGCGTTTCACCGGATCGAGAAATCTGCACAAATTGACCGGTCACCGAAAATCGACTGTAATTTCTTCATACGACCTCGGATCGAATTTCGGCGAGAACGGAAAAGTTCCGTATCGAAATTTTACCTTGGCTAGCCGACAGCCTTTGGCGGTTAGGCGGTTCTACGGTTTCGTCTAGATCCGTTTGCAAGAGGGACTTTTAGGCGATGCAATAAAAAAATTAAAGATCCGTTTGCAAGAGGGACTTTTAGGCGATGCAATAAAAAAATTAAAAAGAGGGATGCAACACGAGGACTTCCCAGGAGGTCACCCATCCTAGTACTACTCTCGCCCAAGCACGCTTAACTTCGGAGTTCTGATGGGATCCGGTGCTTTAGTGCTGGTATGATCGCATCCGACAACTCCTTCACGGCGTGATGCTTTAACCTCTGCCACCCTCCGGCTCCTTCTCACGCCTAAGCCTCCGTTCTTTTTGCTCTTTTCTTTTAGTTCCTTTCACGCCCGTCCCGGTTTACGGTCACCACGCCGCGATATTTACTGAAATAGACGTGCATGACTAGCCGCAAATAAAAACATCACGCCATCCGAGCGTTTCACCGGATCGAGAAATCTGCACAAATTGACCGGTCACCGAAAATCGACTGTAATTTCTTCATACGACCTCGGATCGAATTTCGGCGAGAACGGAAAAGTTCCGTATCGAAATTTTACCTTGGCTAGCCGACAGCCTTTGGCGGTTAGGCGGTTCTACGGTTTCGTCTAGGTCCGTTTGCAAGAGGGACTTTTAGGCGATGCAATAAAAAAATTAAAAAGAGGGATGCAACACGAGGACTTCCCAGGAGGTCACCCATCCTAGTACTACTCTCGCCCAAGCACGCTTAACTTCGGAGTTCTGATGGGATCCGGTGCTTTAGTGCTGGTATGATCGCATCCGACAACTCCTTCACGGCGTGATGCTTTAACCTCTGCCACCCTCCGGCTCCTTCTCACGCCTAAGCCTCCGTTCTTTTTGCTCTTTTCTTTTAGTTCCTTTCACGCCCGTCCCGGTTTACGGTCACCACGCCGCGATATTTACTGAAATAGACGTGCATGACTAGCCGCAAATAAAAACATCACGCCATCCGAGCGTTTCACCGGATCGAGAAATCTGCACAAATTGACCGGTCACCGAAAATCGACTGTAATTTCTTCATACGACCTCGGATCGAATTTCGGCGAGAACGGAAAAGTTCCGTATCGAAATTTTACCTTGGCTAGCCGACAGCCTTTGGCGGTTAGGCGGTTCTACGGTTTCGTCTAGGTCCGTTTGCAAGAGGGACTTTTAGGCGATGCAATAAAAAAATTAAAAAGAGGGATGCAACACGAGGACTTCCCAGGAGGTCACCCATCCTAGTACTACTCTCGCCCAAGCACGCTTAACTTCGGAGTTCTGATGGGATCCGGTGCTTTAGTGCTGCTATGATCGCATCCGACAACTTCTTCACGGCGTGATGCTTTAACCTCTGCCACCCTCCGGCTCCTTCTCACGCCTAAGCCTCCGTTCTTTTTGCTCTTTTCTTTTAGTTCCTTTCACGCCCGTCCCGGTTTACGGTCACCACGCCGCGATATTTACTGAAATAGACGTGCATGACTAGCCGCAAATAAAAACATCACGCCATCCGAGCGTTTCACCGGATCGAGAAATCTGCACAAATTGACCGGTCACCGAAAATCGACTGTAATTTCTTCATACGACCTCGGATCGAATTTCGGCGAGAACGGAAAAGTTCCGTATCGAAATTTTACCTTGGCTAGCCGACAGCCTTTGGCGGTTAGGCGGTTCTACGGTTTCGTCTAGATCCGTTTGCAAGAGGGACTTTTAGGCGATGCAATAAAAAAATTAAAAAGAGGGATGCAACACGAGGACTTCCCAGGAGGTCACCCATCCTAGTACTACTCTCGCCCAAGCACGCTTAACTTCGGAGTTCTGATGGGATCCGGTGCTTTAGTGCTGGTATGATCGCATCGAAAAACTCCTTCACGGCGTGATGCTTTAACCTCTGCCACCCTCCGGCTCCTTCTCACGCCTAAGCGTCCGTTCTTTTTGCTCTTTTCTTTTAGTTCCTTTCACGCCCGTCCCGGTTTACGGTCACCACGCCGCGATATTTACTGAAATAGACGTGCATGACTAGCCGCAAATAAAAACATCACGCCATCCGAGCGTTTCACCGGATCGACAAATCTGCACAAATTGACCGGTCACCGAAAATCGACTGTAATTTCTTCATACGACCTCGGATCGAATTTCGGCGAGAACGGAAAAGTTCCGTATCGAAATTTTACCTTGGCTAGCCGACAGCCTTTGGCGGTTAGGCGGTTCTACGGTTTCGTCTAGATCCGTTTGCAAGAGGGACTTTTAGGCGATGCAATAAAAAAATTAAAAAAAAAGATGCAACACGAGGACTTCCCAGGAGGTCACCCATCCTAGTACTACTCTCGCCCAAGCACGCTTAACTTCGGAGTTCTGATGGGATCCGGTGCTTTAGTGCTGGTATGATCGCATCCGACAACTCCTTCACGGCGTGATGCTTTAACCTCTGCCACCCTCCGGCTCCTTCTCACGCCTAAGCCTCCGTTCTTTTTGCTCTTTTCTTTTAGTTCCTTTCACGCCCGTCCCGGTTTACGGTCACCACGCCGCGATATTTACTGAAATAGACGTGCATGACTAGCCGCAAATAAAAACATCACGCCATCCGAGCGTTTCACCGGATCGAGAAATCTGCACAAATTGACCGGTCACCGAAAATCGACTGTAATTTCTTCATACGACCTCGGATCGAATTTCGGCGAGAACGGAAAAGTTCCGTATCGAAATTTTACCTTGGCTAGCCGACAGCCTTTGGCGGTTAGGCGGTTCTACGGTTTCGTCTAGATCCGTTTGCAAGAGGGACTTTTAGGCGATGCAATAAAAAAATTAAAAAAAAAGATGCAACACGAGGACTTCCCAGGAGGTCACCCATCCTAGTACTACTCTCGCCCAAGCACGCTTAACTTCGGAGTTCTGATGGGATCCGGTGCTTTAGTGCTGGTATGATCGCATCCGACAACTCCTTCACGGCGTGATGCTTTAACCTCTGCCACCCTCCGGCTCCTTCTCACGCCTAAGCCTCCGTTCTTTTTGCTCTTTTCTTTTAGTTCCTTTCACGCCCGTCCCGGTTTACGGTCACCACGCCGCGATATTTACTGAAATAGACGTGCATGACTAGCCGCAAATAAAAACATCACGCCATCCGAGCGTTTCACCGGATCGAGAAATCTGCACAAATTGACCGGTCACCGAAAATCGACTGTAATTTCTTCATACGACCTCGGATCGAATTTCGGCGAGAACGGAAAAGTTCTGTATCGAAATTTTACCTTGGCTAGCCGACAGCCTTTGGCGGTTAGGCGGTTCTACGGTTTCGTCTAGATCCGTTTGCAAGAGGGACTTTTAGGCGATGCAATAAAAAAATTAAAAAGAGGGATGCAACACGAGGACTTCCCAGGAGGTCACCCATCCTAGTACTACTCTCGCCCAAGCACGCTTAACTTCGGAGTTCTGATGGGATCCGGTGCTTTAGTGCTGGTATGATCGCATCGAAAAACTCCTTCACGGCGTGATGCTTTAACCTCTGCCACCCTCCGGCTCCTTCTCACGCCTAAGCCTCCGTTCTTTTTGCTCTTTTCTTTTAGTTCCTTTCACGCCCGTCCCGGTTTACGGTCACCACGCCGCGATATTTACTGAAATAGACGTGCATGACTAGCCGCAAATAAAAACATCACGCCATCCGAGCGTTTCACCGGATCGACAAATCTGCACAAATTGACCGGTCACCGAAAATCGACTGTAATTTCTTCATACGACCTCGGATCGAATTTCGGCGAGAACGGAAAAGTTCCGTATCGAAATTTTACCTTGGCTAGCCGACAGCCTTTGGCGGTTAGGCGGTTCTACGGTTTCGTCTAGATCCGTTTGCAAGAGGGACTTTTAGGCGATGCAATAAAAAAATTAAAAAAAAAGATGCAACACGAGGACTTCCCAGGAGGTCACCCATCCTAGTACTACTCTCGCCCAAGCACGCTTAACTTCGGAGTTCTGATGGGATCCGGTGCTTTAGTGCTGGTATGATCGCATCCGACAACTCCTTCACGGCGTGATGCTTTAACCTCTGCCACCCTCCGGCTCCTTCTCACGCCTAAGCCTCCGTTCTTTTTGCTCTTTTCTTTTAGTTCCTTTCACGCCCGTCCCGGTTTACGGTCACCACGCCGCGATATTTACTGAAATAGACGTGCATGACTAGCCGCAAATAAAAACATCACGCCATCCGAGCGTTTCACCGGATCGAGAAATCTGCACAAATTGACCGGTCACCGAAAATCGACTGTAATTTCTTCATACGACCTCGGATCGAATTTCGGCGAGAACGGAAAAGTTCCGTATCGAAATTTTACCTTGGCTAGCCGACAGCCTTTGGCGGTTAGGCGGTTCTACGGTTTCGTCTAGATCCGTTTGCAAGAGGGACTTTTAGGCGATGCAATAAAAAAATTAAAAAAAAAGATGCAACACGAGGACTTCCCAGGAGGTCACCCATCCTAGTACTACTCTCGCCCAAGCACGCTTAACTTCGGAGTTCTGATGGGATCCGGTGCTTTAGTGCTGGTATGATCGCATCCGACAACTCCTTCACGGCGTGATGCTTTAACCTCTGCCACCCTCCGGCTCCTTCTCACGCCTAAGCCTCCGTTCTTTTTGCTCTTTTCTTTTAGTTCCTTTCACGCCCGTCCCGGTTTACGGTCACCACGCCGCGATATTTACTGAAATAGACGTGCATGACTAGCCGCAAATAAAAACATCACGCCATCCGAGCGTTTCACCGGATCGAGAAATCTGCACAAATTGACCGGTCACCGAAAATCGACTGTAATTTCTTCATACGACCTCGGATCGAATTTCGGCGAGAACGGAAAAGTTCTGTATCGAAATTTTACCTTGGCTAGCCGACAGCCTTTGGCGGTTAGGCGGTTCTACGGTTTCGTCTAGATCCGTTTGCAAGAGGGACTTTTAGGCGATGCAATAAAAAAATTAAAAAGAGGGATGCAACACGAGGACTTCCCAGGAGGTCACCCATCCTAGTACTACTCTCGCCCAAGCACGCTTAACTTCGGAGTTCTGATGGGATCCGGTGCTTTAGTGCTGGTATGATCGCATCGAAAAACTCCTTCACGGCGTGATGCTTTAACCTCTGCCACCCTCCGGCTCCTTCTCACGCCTAAGCCTCCGTTCTTTTTGCTCTTTTCTTTTAGTTCCTTTCACGCCCGTCCCGGTTTATGGTCACCACGCCGCGATATTTACTGAAATAGACGTGCATGACTAGCCGCAAATAAAAACATCACGCCATCCGAGCGTTTCACCGGATCGAGAAATCTGCACAAATTGACCGGTCACCGAAAATCGACTGTAATTTCTTCATACGACCTCGGATCGAATTTCGGCGAGAACGGAAAAGTTCCGTATCGAAATTTTACCTTGGCTAGCCGACAGCCTTTGGCGGTTAGGCGGTTCTACGGTTTCGTCTAGGTCCGTTTGCAAGAGGGACTTTTAGGCGATGCAATAAAAAAATTAAAAAGAGGGATGCAACACGAGGACTTCCCAGGAGGTCACCCATCCTAGTACTACTCTCGCCCAAGCACGCTTAACTTCGGAGTTCTGATGGGATCCGGTGCTTTAGTGCTGGTATGATCGCATCAAAAAACTCCTTCACGGCGTGATGCTTTAACCTCTGCCACCCTACGGCTCCTTCTCACGCCTAAGCCTCCGTTCTTTTTGCTCTTTTCTTTTAGTTCCTTTCACGCCCGTCCCGGTTTACGGTCACCACGCCGCGATATTTACTGAAATAGACGTGCATGACTAGCCGCAAATAAAAACATCACGCCATCCGAGCGTTTCACCGGATCGAGAAATCTGCACAAATTGACCGGTCACCGAAAATCGACTGTAATTTCTTCATACGACCTCGGATCGAATTTCGGCGAGAACGGAAAAGTTCCGTATCGAAATTTTACCTTGGCTAGCCGACAGCCTTTGGCGGTTAGGCGGTTCTACGGTTTCGTCTAGGTCCGTTTGCAAGAGGGACTTTTAGGCGATGCAATAAAAAAATTAAAAAGAGGGATGCAACACGAGGACTTCCCAGGAGGTCACCCATCCTAGTACTACTCTCGCCCAAGCACGCTTAACTTCGGAGTTCTGATGGGATCCGGTGCTTTAGTGCTGGTATGATCGCATCGAAAAACTCCTTCACGGCGTGATGCTTTAACCTCTGCCACCCTCCGGCTCCTTCTCACGCCTAAGCGTCCGTTCTTTTTGCTCTTTTCTTTTAGTTCCTTTCACGCCCGTCCCGGTTTACGGTCACCACGCCGCGATATTTACTGAAATAGACGTGCATGACTAGCCGCAAATAAAAACATCACGCCATCCGAGCGTTTCACCGGATCGACAAATCTGCACAAATTGACCGGTCACCGAAAATCGACTGTAATTTCTTCATACGACCTCGGATCGAATTTCGGCGAGAACGGAAAAGTTCCGTATCGAAATTTTACCTTGGCTAGCCGACAGCCTTTGGCGGTTAGGCGGTTCTACGGTTTCGTCTAGATCCGTTTGCAAGAGGGACTTTTAGGCGATGCAATAAAAAAATTAAAAAAAAAGATGCAACACGAGGACTTCCCAGGAGGTCACCCATCCTAGTACTACTCTCGCCCAAGCACGCTTAACTTCGGAGTTCTGATGGGATCCGGTGCTTTAGTGCTGGTATGATCGCATCCGACAACTCCTTCACGGCGTGATGCTTTAACCTCTGCCACCCTCCGGCTCCTTCTCACGCCTAAGCCTCCGTTCTTTTTGCTCTTTTCTTTTAGTTCCTTTCACGCCCGTCCCGGTTTACGGTCACCACGCCGCGATATTTACTGAAATAGACGTGCATGACTAGCCGCAAATAAAAACATCACGCCATCCGAGCGTTTCACCGGATCGAGAAATCTGCACAAATTGACCGGTCACCGAAAATCGACTGTAATTTCTTCATACGACCTCGGATCGAATTTCGGCGAGAACGGAAAAGTTCTGTATCGAAATTTTACCTTGGCTAGCCGACAGCCTTTGGCGGTTAGGCGGTTCTACGGTTTCGTCTAGATCCGTTTGCAAGAGGGACTTTTAGGCGATGCAATAAAAAAATTAAAAAGAGGGATGCAACACGAGGACTTCCCAGGAGGTCACCCATCCTAGTACTACTCTCGCCCAAGCACGCTTAACTTCGGAGTTCTGATGGGATCCGGTGCTTTAGTGCTGGTATGATCGCATCGAAAAACTCCTTCACGGCGTGATGCTTTAACCTCTGCCACCCTCCGGCTCCTTCTCACGCCTAAGCCTCCGTTCTTTTTGCTCTTTTCTTTTAGTTCCTTTCACGCCCGTCCCGGTTTATGGTCACCACGCCGCGATATTTACTGAAATAGACGTGCATGACTAGCCGCAAATAAAAACATCACGCCATCCGAGCGTTTCACCGGATCGAGAAATCTGCACAAATTGACCGGTCACCGAAAATCGACTGTAATTTCTTCATACGACCTCGGATCGAATTTCGGCGAGAACGGAAAAGTTCCGTATCGAAATTTTACCTTGGCTAGCCGACAGCCTTTGGCGGTTAGGCGGTTCTACGGTTTCGTCTAGGTCCGTTTGCAAGAGGGACTTTTAGGCGATGCAATAAAAAAATTAAAAAGAGGGATGCAACACGAGGACTTCCCAGGAGGTCACCCATCCTAGTACTACTCTCGCCCAAGCACGCTTAACTTCGGAGTTCTGATGGGATCCGGTGCTTTAGTGCTGGTATGATCGCATCAAAAAACTCCTTCACGGCGTGATGCTTTAACCTCTGCCACCCTCCGGCTCCTTCTCACGCCTAAGCCTCCGTTCTTTTTGCTCTTTTCTTTTAGTTCCTTTCACGCCCGTCCCGGTTTACGGTCACCACGCCGCGATATTTACTGAAATAGACGTGCATGACTAGCCGCAAATAAAAACATCACGCCATCCGAGCGTTTCACCGGATCGAGAAATCTGCACAAATTGACCGGTCACCGAAAATCGACTGTAATTTCTTCATACGACCTCGGATCGAATTTCGGCGAGAACGGAAAAGTTCCGTATCGAAATTTTACCTTGGCTAGCCGACAGCCTTTGGCGGTTAGGCGGTTCTACGGTTTCGTCTAGATCCGTTTGCAAGAGGGACTTTTAGGCGATGCAATAAAAAAATTAAAAAGAGGGATGCAACACGAGGACTTCCCAGGAGGTCACCCATCCTAGTACTACTCTCGCCCAAGCACGCTTAACTTCGGAGTTCTGATGGGATCCGGTGCTTTAGTGCTGGTATGATCGCATCGAAAAACTCCTTCACGGCGTGATGCTTTAACCTCTGCCACCCTCCGGCTCCTTCTCACGCCTAAGCGTCCGTTCTTTTTGCTCTTTTCTTTTAGTTCCTTTCACGCCCGTCCCGGTTTACGGTCACCACGCCGCGATATTTACTGAAATAGACGTGCATGACTAGCCGCAAATAAAAACATCACGCCATCCGAGCGTTTCACCGGATCGACAAATCTGCACAAATTGACCGGTCACCGAAAATCGACTGTAATTTCTTCATACGACCTCGGATCGAATTTCGGCGAGAACGGAAAAGTTCCGTATCGAAATTTTACCTTGGCTAGCCGACAGCCTTTGGCGGTTAGGCGGTTCTACGGTTTCGTCTAGATCCGTTTGCAAGAGGGACTTTTAGGCGATGCAATAAAAAAATTAAAAAGAGGGATGCAACACGAGGACTTCCCAGGAGGTCACCCATCCTAGTACTACTCTCGCCCAAGCACGCTTAACTTCGGAGTTCTGATGGGATCCGGTGCTTTAGTGCTGGTATGATCGCATCAAAAAACTCCTTCACGGCGTGATGCTTTAACCTCTGCCACCCTCCGGCTCCTTCTCACGCCTAAGCCTCCGTTCTTTTTGCTCTTTTCTTTTAGTTCCTTTCACGCCCGTCCCGGTTTACGGTCACCACGCCGCGATATTTACTGAAATAGACGTGCATGACTAGCCGCAAATAAAAACATCACGCCATCCGAGCGTTTCACCGGATCGACAAATCTGCACAAATTGACCGGTCACCGAAAATCGACTGTAATTTCTTCATACGACCTCGGATCGAATTTCGGCGAGAACGGAAAAGTTCCGTATCGAAATTTTACCTTGGCTAGCCGACAGCCTTTGGCGGTTAGGCGGTTCTACGGTTTCGTCTAGGTCCGTTTGCAAGAGGGACTTTTAGGCGATGCAATAAAAAAATTAAAAAGAGGGATGCAACACGAGGACTTCCCAGGAGGTCACCCATCCTAGTACTACTCTCGCCCAAGCACGCTTAACTTCGGAGTTCTGATGGGATCCGGTGCTTTAGTGCTGGTATGATCGCATCGAAAAACTCCTTCACGGCGTGATGCTTTAACCTCTGCCACCCTCCGGCTCCTTCTCACGCCTAAGCCTCCGTTCTTTTTGCTCTTTTCTTTTAGTTCCTTTCACGCCCGTCCCGGTTTACGGTCACCACGCCGCGATATTTACTGAAATAGACGTGCATGACTAGCCGCAAATAAAAACATCACGCCATCCGAGCGTTTCACCGGATCGAGAAATCTGCACAAATTGACCGGTCACCGAAAATCGACTGTAATTTCTTCATACGACCTCGGATCGAATTTCGGCGAGAACGGAAAAGTTCCGTATCGAAATTTTACCTTGGCTAGCCGACAGCCTTTGGCGGTTAGGCGGTTCTACGGTTTCGTCTAGATCCGTTTGCAAGAGGGACTTTTAGGCGATGCAATAAAAAAATTAAAAAGAGGGATGCAACACGAGGACTTCCCAGGAGGTCACCCATCCTAGTACTACTCTCGCCCAAGCACGCTTAACTTCGGAGTTCTGATGGGATCCGGTGCTTTAGTGCTGGTATGATCGCATCAAAAAACTCCTTCACGGCGTGATGCTTTAACCTCTGCCACCCTCCGGCTCCTTCTCACGCCTAAGCCTCCGTTCTTTTTGCTCTTTTCTTTTAGTTCCTTTCACGCCCGTCCCGGTTTACGGTCACCACGCCGCGATATTTACTGAAATAGACGTGCATGACTAGCCGCAAATAAAAACATCACGCCATCCGAGCGTTTCACCGGATCGACAAATCTGCACAAATTGACCGGTCACCGAAAATCGACTGTAATTTCTTCATACGACCTCGGATCGAATTTCGGCGAGAACGGAAAAGTTCCGTATCGAAATTTTACCTTGGCTAGCCGACAGCCTTTGGCGGTTAGGCGGTTCTACGGTTTCGTCTAGGTCCGTTTGCAAGAGGGACTTTTAGGCGATGCAATAAAAAAATTAAAAAGAGGGATGCAACACGAGGACTTCCCAGGAGGTCACCCATCCTAGTACTACTCTCGCCCAAGCACGCTTAACTTCGGAGTTCTGATGGGATCCGGTGCTTTAGTGCTGGTATGATCGCATCGAAAAACTCCTTCACGGCGTGATGCTTTAACCTCTGCCACCCTCCGGCTCCTTCTCACGCCTAAGCCTCCGTTCTTTTTGCTCTTTTCTTTTAGTTCCTTTCACGCCCGTCCCGGTTTACGGTCACCACGCCGCGATATTTACTGAAATAGACGTGCATGACTAGCCGCAAATAAAAACATCACGCCATCCGAGCGTTTCACCGGATCGAGAAATCTGCACAAATTGACCGGTCACCGAAAATCGACTGTAATTTCTTCATACGACCTCGGATCGAATTTCGGCGAGAACGGAAAAGTTCCGTATCGAAATTTTACCTTGGCTAGCCGACAGCCTTTGGCGGTTAGGCGGTTCTACGGTTTCGTCTAGATCCGTTTGCAAGAGGGACTTTTAGGCGATGCAATAAAAAAATTAAAAAGAGGGATGCAACACGAGGACTTCCCAGGAGGTCACCCATCCTAGTACTACTCTCGCCCAAGCACGCTTAACTTCGGAGTTCTGATGGGATCCGGTGCTTTAGTGCTGGTATGATCGCATCCGACAACTCCTTCACGGCGTGATGCTTTAACCTCTGCCACCCTCCGGCTCCTTCTCACGCCTAAGCCTCCGTTCTTTTTGCTCTTTTCTTTTAGTTCCTTTCACGCCCGTCCCGGTTTACGGTCACCACGCCGCGATATTTACTGAAATAGACGTGCATGACTAGCCGCAAATAAAAACATCACGCCATCCGAGCGTTTCACCGGATCGAGAAATCTGCACAAATTGACCGGTCACCGAAAATCGACTGTAATTTCTTCATACGACCTCGGATCGAATTTCGGCGAGAACGGAAAAGTTCCGTATCGAAATTTTACCTTGGCTAGCCGACAGCCTTTGGCGGTTAGGCGGTTCTACGGTTTCGTCTAGATCCGTTTGCAAGAGGGACTTTTAGGCGATGCAATAAAAAAATTAAAAAGAGGGATGCAACACGAGGACTTCCCAGGAGGTCACCCATCCTAGTACTACTCTCGCCCAAGCACGCTTAACTTCGGAGTTCTGATGGGATCCGGTGCTTTAGTGCTGGTATGATCGCATCCGACAACTCCTTCACGGCGTGATGCTTTAACCTCTGCCACCCTCCGGCTCCTTCTCACGCCTAAGCCTCCGTTCTTTTTGCTCTTTTCTTTTAGTTCCTTTCACGCCCGTCCCGGTTTACGGTCACCACGCCGCGATATTTACTGAAATAGACGTGCATGACTAGCCGCAAATAAAAACATCACGCCATCCGAGCGTTTCACCGGATCGAGAAATCTGCACAAATTGACCGGTCACCGAAAATCGACTGTAATTTCTTCATACGACCTCGGATCGAATTTCGGCGAGAACGGAAAAGTTCCGTATCGAAATTTTACCTTGGCTAGCCGACAGCCTTTGGCGGTTAGGCGGTTCTACGGTTTCGTCTAGATCCGTTTGCAAGAGGGACTTTTAGGCGATGCAATAAAAAAATTAAAAAGAGGGATGCAACACGAGGACTTCCCAGGAGGTCACCCATCCTAGTACTACTCTCGCCCAAGCACGCTTAACTTCGGAGTTCTGATGGGATCCGGTGCTTTAGTGCTGGTATGATCGCATCCGACAACTCCTTCACGGCGTGATGCTTTAACCTCTGCCACCCTCCGGCTCCTTCTCACGCCTAAGCCTCCGTTCTTTTTGCTCTTTTCTTTTAGTTCCTTTCACGCCCGTCCCGGTTTACGGTCACCACGCCGCGATATTTACTGAAATAGACGTGCATGACTAGCCGCAAATAAAAACATCACGCCATCCGAGCGTTTCACCGGATCGAGAAATCTGCACAAATTGACCGGTCACCGAAAATCGACTGTAATTTCTTCATACGACCTCGGATCGAATTTCGGCGAGAACGGAAAATTTCCGTATCGAAATTTTACCTTGGCTAGCCGACAGCCTTTAAAGGTTAGGCGGTTCTACGGTTTCGTCTAGATCCGTTTGCAAGAGGGACTTTTAGGCGATGCAATAAAAAAATTAAAAAGAGGGATGCAACACGAGGACTTCCCAGGAGGTCACCCATCCTAGTACTACTCTCGCCCAAGCACGCTTAACTTCGGAGTTCTGATGGGATCCGGTGCTTTAGTGCTGGTATGATCGCATCCGACAACTCCTTCACGGCGTGATGCTTTAACCTCTGCCACCCTCCGGCTCCTTCTCACGCCTAAGCCTCCGTTCTTTTTGCTCTTTTCTTTTAGTTCCTTTCACGCCCGTCCCGGTTTACGGTCACCACGCCGCGATATTTACTGAAATAGACGTGCATGACTAGCCGCAAATAAAAACATCACGCCATCCGAGCGTTTCACCGGATCGAGAAATCTGCACAAATTGACCGGTCACCGAAAATCGACTGTAATTTCTTCATACGACCTCGGATCGAATTTCGGCGAGAACGGAAAAGTTCCGTATCGAAATTTTACCTTGGCTAGCCGACAGCCTTTGGCGGTTAGGCGGTTCTACGGTTTCGTCTAGATCCGTTTGCAAGAGGGACTTTTAGGCGATGCAATAAAAAAATTAAAAAGAGGGATGCAACACGAGGACTTCCCAGGAGGTCACCCATCCTAGTACTACTCTCGCCCAAGCACGCTTAACTTCGGAGTTCTGATGGGATCCGGTGCTTTAGTGCTGGTATGATCGCATCCGACAACTCCTTCACGGCGTGATGCTTTAACCTCTGCCACCCTCCGGCTCCTTCTCACGCCTAAGCCTCCGTTCTTTTTGCTCTTTTCTTTTAGTTCCTTTCACGCCCGTCCCGGTTTACGGTCACCACGCCGCGATATTTACTGAAATAGACGTGCATGACTAGCCGCAAATAAAAACATCACGCCATCCGAGCGTTTCACCGGATCGAGAAATCTGCACAAATTGACCGGTCACCGAAAATCGACTGTAATTTCTTCATACGACCTCGGATCGAATTTCGGCGAGAACGGAAAAGTTCCGTATCGAAATTTTACCTTGGCTAGCCGACAGCCTTTAAAGGTTAGGCGGTTCTACGGTTTCGTCTAGATCCGTTTGCAAGAGGGACTTTTAGGCGATGCAATAAAAAAATTAAAAAGAGGGATGCAACACGAGGACTTCCCAGGAGGTCACCCATCCTAGTACTACTCTCGCCCAAGCACGCTTAACTTCGGAGTTCTGATGGGATCCGGTGCTTTAGTGCTGGTATGATCGCATCCGACAACTCCTTCACGGCGTGATGCTTTAACCTCTGCCACCCTCCGGCTCCTTCTCACGCCTAAGCCTCCGTTCTTTTTGCTCTTTTCTTTTAGTTCCTTTCACGCCCGTCCCGGTTTACGGTCACCACGCCGCGATATTTACTGAAATAGACGTGCATGACTAGCCGCAAATAAAAACATCACGCCATCCGAGCGTTTCACCGGATCGAGAAATCTGCACAAATTGACCGGTCACCGAAAATCGACTGTAATTTCTTCATACGACCTCGGATCGAATTTCGGCGAGAACGGAAAAGTTCCGTATCGAAATTTTACCTTGGCTAGCCGACAGCCTTTGGCGGTTAGGCGGTTCTACGGTTTCGTCTAGATCCGTTTGCAAGAGGGACTTTTAGGCGATGCAATAAAAAAATTAAAAAGAGGGATGCAACACGAGGACTTCCCAGGAGGTCACCCATCCTAGTACTACTCTCGCCCAAGCACGCTTAACTTCGGAGTTCTGATGGGATCCGGTGCTTTAGTGCTGGTATGATCGCATCCGACAACTCCTTCACGGCGTGATGCTTTAACCTCTGCCACCCTCCGGCTCCTTCTCACGCCTAAGCCTCCGTTCTTTTTGCTCTTTTCTTTTAGTTCCTTTCACGCCCGTCCCGGTTTACGGTCACCACGCCGCGATATTTACTGAAATAGACGTGCATGACTAGCCGCAAATAAAAACATCACGCCATCCGAGCGTTTCACCGGATCGAGAAATCTGCACAAATTGACCGGTCACCGAAAATCGACTGTAATTTCTTCATACGACCTCGGATCGAATTTCGGCGAGAACGGAAAAGTTCCGTATCGAAATTTTACCTTGGCTAGCCGACAGCCTTTAAAGGTTAGGCGGTTCTACGGTTTCGTCTAGATCCGTTTGCAAGAGGGACTTTTAGGCGATGCAATAAAAAAATTAAAAAGAGGGATGCAACACGAGGACTTCCCAGGAGGTCACCCATCCTAGTACTACTCTCGCCCAAGCACGCTTAACTTCGGAGTTCTGATGGGATCCGGTGCTTTAGTGCTGGTATGATCGCATCCGACAACTCCTTCACGGCGTGATGCTTTAACCTCTGCCACCCTCCGGCTCCTTCTCACGCCTAAGCCTCCGTTCTTTTTGCTCTTTTCTTTTAGTTCCTTTCACGCCCGTCCCGGTTTACGGTCACCACGCCGCGATATTTACTGAAATAGACGTGCATGACTAGCCGCAAATAAAAACATCACGCCATCCGAGCGTTTCACCGGATCGAGAAATCTGCACAAATTGACCGGTCACCGAAAATCGACTGTAATTTCTTCATACGACCTCGGATCGAATTTCGGCGAGAACGGAAAAGTTCCGTATCGAAATTTTACCTTGGCTAGCCGACAGCCTTTAAAGGTTAGGCGGTTCTACGGTTTCGTCTAGATCCGTTTGCAAGAGGGACTTTTAGGCGATGCAATAAAAAAATTAAAAAGAGGGATGCAACACGAGGACTTCCCAGGAGGTCACCCATCCTAGTACTACTCTCGCCCAAGCACGCTTAACTTCGGAGTTCTGATGGGATCCGGTGCTTTAGTGCTGGTATGATCGCATCCGACAACTCCTTCACGGCGTGATGCTTTAACCTCTGCCACCCTCCGGCTCCTTCTCACGCCTAAGCCTCCGTTCTTTTTGCTCTTTTCTTTTAGTTCCTTTCACGCCCGTCCCGGTTTACGGTCACCACGCCGCGATATTTACTGAAATAGACGTGCATGACTAGCCGCAAATAAAAACATCACGCCATCCGAGCGTTTCACCGGATCGAGAAATCTGCACAAATTGACCGGTCACCGAAAATCGACTGTAATTTCTTCATACGACCTCGGATCGAATTTCGGCGAGAACGGAAAAGTTCCGTATCGAAATTTTACCTTGGCTAGCCGACAGCCTTTGGCGGTTAGGCGGTTCTACGGTTTCGTCTAGATCCGTTTGCAAGAGGGACTTTTAGGCGATGCAATAAAAAAATTAAAAAGAGGGATGCAACACGAGGACTTCCCAGGAGGTCACCCATCCTAGTACTACTCTCGCCCAAGCACGCTTAACTTCGGAGTTCTGATGGGATCCGGTGCTTTAGTGCTGGTATGATCGCATCCGACAACTCCTTCACGGCGTGATGCTTTAACCTCTGCCACCCTCCGGCTCCTTCTCACGCCTAAGCCTCCGTTCTTTTTGCTCTTTTCTTTTAGTTCCTTTCACGCCCGTCCCGGTTTACGGTCACCACGCCGCGATATTTACTGAAATAGACGTGCATGACTAGCCGCAAATAAAAACATCACGCCATCCGAGCGTTTCACCGGATCGAGAAATCTGCACAAATTGACCGGTCACCGAAAATCGACTGTAATTTCTTCATACGACCTCGGATCGAATTTCGGCGAGAACGGAAAAGTTCCGTATCGAAATTTTACCTTGGCTAGCCGACAGCCTTTAAAGGTTAGGCGGTTCTACGGTTTCGTCTAGATCCGTTTGCAAGAGGGACTTTTAGGCGATGCAATAAAAAAATTAAAAAGAGGGATGCAACACGAGGACTTCCCAGGAGGTCACCCATCCTAGTACTACTCTCGCCCAAGCACGCTTAACTTCGGAGTTCTGATGGGATCCGGTGCTTTAGTGCTGGTATGATCGCATCCGACAACTCCTTCACGGCGTGATGCTTTAACCTCTGCCACCCTCCGGCTCCTTCTCACGCCTAAGCCTCCGTTCTTTTTGCTCTTTTCTTTTAGTTCCTTTCACGCCCGTCCCGGTTTACGGTCACCACGCCGCGATATTTACTGAAATAGACGTGCATGACTAGCCGCAAATAAAAACATCACGCCATCCGAGCGTTTCACCGGATCGAGAAATCTGCACAAATTGACCGGTCACCGAAAATCGACTGTAATTTCTTCATACGACCTCGGATCGAATTTCGGCGAGAACGGAAAAGTTCCGTATCGAAATTTTACCTTGGCTAGCCGACAGCCTTTGGCGGTTAGGCGGTTCTACGGTTTCGTCTAGATCCGTTTGCAAGAGGGACTTTTAGGCGATGCAATAAAAAAATTAAAAAGAGGGATGCAACACGAGGACTTCCCAGGAGGTCACCCATCCTAGTACTACTCTCGCCCAAGCACGCTTAACTTCGGAGTTCTGATGGGATCCGGTGCTTTAGTGCTGGTATGATCGCATCCGACAACTCCTTCACGGCGTGATGCTTTAACCTCTGCCACCCTCCGGCTCCTTCTCACGCCTAAGCCTCCGTTCTTTTTGCTCTTTTCTTTTAGTTCCTTTCACGCCCGTCCCGGTTTACGGTCACCACGCCGCGATATTTACTGAAATAGACGTGCATGACTAGCCGCAAATAAAAACATCACGCCATCCGAGCGTTTCACCGGATCGAGAAATCTGCACAAATTGACCGGTCACCGAAAATCGACTGTAATTTCTTCATACGACCTCGGATCGAATTTCGGCGAGAACGGAAAAGTTCCGTATCGAAATTTTACCTTGGCTAGCCGACAGCCTTTAAAGGTTAGGCGGTTCTACGGTTTCGTCTAGATCCGTTTGCAAGAGGGACTTTTAGGCGATGCAATAAAAAAATTAAAAAGAGGGATGCAACACGAGGACTTCCCAGGAGGTCACCCATCCTAGTACTACTCTCGCCCAAGCACGCTTAACTTCGGAGTTCTGATGGGATCCGGTGCTTTAGTGCTGGTATGATCGCATCCGACAACTCCTTCACGGCGTGATGCTTTAACCTCTGCCACCCTCCGGCTCCTTCTCACGCCTAAGCCTCCGTTCTTTTTGCTCTTTTCTTTTAGTTCCTTTCACGCCCGTCCCGGTTTACGGTCACCACGCCGCGATATTTACTGAAATAGACGTGCATGACTAGCCGCAAATAAAAACATCACGCCATCCGAGCGTTTCACCGGATCGAGAAATCTGCACAAATTGACCGGTCACCGAAAATCGACTGTAATTTCTTCATACGACCTCGGATCGAATTTCGGCGAGAACGGAAAAGTTCCGTATCGAAATTTTACCTTGGCTAGCCGACAGCCTTTAAAGGTTAGGCGGTTCTACGGTTTCGTCTAGATCCGTTTGCAAGAGGGACTTTTAGGCGATGCAATAAAAAAATTAAAAAGAGGGATGCAACACGAGGACTTCCCAGGAGGTCACCCATCCTAGTACTACTCTCGCCCAAGCACGCTTAACTTCGGAGTTCTGATGGGATCCGGTGCTTTAGTGCTGGTATGATCGCATCCGACAACTCCTTCACGGCGTGATGCTTTAACCTCTGCCACCCTCCGGCTCCTTCTCACGCCTAAGCCTCCGTTCTTTTTGCTCTTTTCTTTTAGTTCCTTTCACGCCCGTCCCGGTTTACGGTCACCACGCCGCGATATTTACTGAAATAGACGTGCATGACTAGCCGCAAATAAAAACATCACGCCATCCGAGCGTTTCACCGGATCGAGAAATCTGCACAAATTGACCGGTCACCGAAAATCGAATGTAATTTCTTCATACGACCTCGGATCGAATTTCGGCGAGAACGGAAAAGTTCCGTATCGAAATTTTACCTTGGCTAGCCGACAGCCTTTGGCGGTTAGGCGGTTCTACGGTTTCGTCTAGATCCGTTTGCAAGAGGGACTTTTAGGCGATGCAATAAAAAAATTAAAAAGAGGGATGCAACACGAGGACTTCCCAGGAGGTCACCCATCCTAGTACTACTCTCGCCCAAGCACGCTTAACTTCGGAGTTCTGATGGGATCCGGTGCTTTAGTGCTGGTATGATCGCATCCGACAACTCCTTCACGGCGTGATGCTTTAACCTCTGCCACCCTCCGGCTCCTTCTCACGCCTAAGCCTCCGTTCTTTTTGCTCTTTTCTTTTAGTTCCTTTCACGCCCGTCCCGGTTTACGGTCACCACGCCGCGATATTTACTGAAATAGACGTGCATGACTAGCCGCAAATAAAAACATCACGCCATCCGAGCGTTTCACCGGATCGAGAAATCTGCACAAATTGACCGGTCACCGAAAATCGACTGTAATTTCTTCATACGACCTCGGATCGAATTTCGGCGAGAACGGAAAAGTTCCGTATCGAAATTTTACCTTGGCTAGCCGACAGCCTTTAAAGGTTAGGCGGTTCTACGGTTTCGTCTAGATCCGTTTGCAAGAGGGACTTTTAGGCGATGCAATAAAAAAATTAAAAAGAGGGATGCAACACGAGGACTTCCCAGGAGGTCACCCATCCTAGTACTACTCTCGCCCAAGCAAGCTTAACTTCGGAGTTCTGATGGGATCCGGTGCTTTAGTGCTGGTATGATCGCATCCGACAACTCCTTCACGGCGTGATGCTTTAACCTCTGCCACCCTCCGGCTCCTTCTCACGCCTAAGCCTCCGTTCTTTTTGCTCTTTTCTTTTAGTTCCTTTCACGCCCGTCCCGGTTTACGGTCACCACGCCGCGATATTTACCGAAAAAGACGTGCATGACTAGCCGCAAATAAAAACATACGCCATCCGAGCGTTTCACCGGATCGAGAAATCTGCACAAATTGACCGGTCACCGAAAATCGAATGTAATTTCTTCATACGACCTCGGATCGAATTTCGGCGAGAACGGAAAAGTTCCGTATCGAAATTTTACCTTGGCTAGCCGACAGCCTTTGGCGGTTAGGCGGTTCTACGGTTTCGTCTAGATCCGTTTGCAAGAGGGACTTTTAGGCGATGCAATAAAAAAATTAAAAAGAGGGATGCAACACGAGGACTTCCCAGGAGGTCACCCATATTAGTACTACTCTCGCCCAAGCACGGTTAACTTCGGAGTTCTGATGGGATTCGGTGCTTTAGTGCTGGTATGATCGCATCCGACAACTTCTTCACGGCGTGATGCTTTAACCTCTGCCACCCTCCGGCTCCTTCTCACGCCTAAGCCTCCGTTCTTTTTGCTCTTTTCTTTTAGTTCCTTTCACGCCCGTCCCGGTTTACAGTCACCACACCACGGTATTTACCGAAAAAGACGTGCATGACTAGCCGCAAATAAAAACATACGCCATCCGAGCGTTTCACCGGATCGACAAATCTGCACAAATTGAACGGTCACCGAAAATCGAATGTAATTTCTTCATACGACCTCGGATCGAATTTCGGCGAGAACGGAAAAGTTCCGTATCGAAATTTTACCTTGGCTAGCCGACAGCCTTTGGCGGTTAGGCGGTTCTACGGTTTCGTCTAGATCCGTTTGCAAGAGGGACTTTTAGGCGATGCAATAAAAAAATTAAAAAGAGGGATGCAACACGAGGACTTCCCAGGAGGTCACCCATATTAGTACTACTCTCGCCCAAGCACGGTTAACTTCGGAGTTCTGATGGGATTCGGTGCTTTAGTGCTGGTATGATCGCATCCGACAACTTCTTCACGGCGTGATGCTTTAACCTCTGCCACCCTCCGGCTCCTTCTCACGCCTAAGCCTCCGTTCTTTTTGCTCTTTTCTTTTAGTTCCTTTCACGCCCGTCCCGGTTTACAGTCACCACACCACGGTATTTACCGAAAAAGACGTGCATGACTAGCCGCAAATAAAAACATACGCCATCCGAGCGTTTCACCGGATCGACAAATCTGCACAAATTGAACGGTCACCGAAAATCGACTGTAATTTCTTCATACGACCTCGGATCGAATTTCGGCGAGAACGGAAAAGTTCCGTATCGAAATTTTACCTTGGCTAGCCGACAGCCTTTGGCGGTTAGGCGGTTCTACGGTTTCGTCTAGATCCGTTTGCAAGAGGGACTTTTAGGCGATGCAATAAAAAAATTAAAAAGAGGGATGCAACACGAGGACTTCCCAGGAGGTCACCCATATTAGTACTACTCTCGCCCAAGCACGGTTAACTTCGGAGTTCTGATGGGATTCGGTGCTTTAGTGCTGGTATGATCGCATCCGACAACTTCTTCACGGCGTGATGCTTTAACCTCTGCCACCCTCCGGCTCCTTCTCACGCCTAAGCCTCCGTTCTTTTTGCTCTTTTCTTTTAGTTCCTTTCACGCCCGTCCCGGTTTACAGTCACCACACCACGGTATTTACCGAAAAAGACGTGCATGACTAGCCGCAAATAAAAACATACGCCATCCGAGCGTTTCACCGGATCGACAAATCTGCACAAATTGAACGGTCACCGAAAATCGACTGTAATTTCTTCATACGACCTCGGATCGAATTTCGGCGAGAACGGAAAAGTTCCGTATCGAAATTTTACCTTGGCTAGCCGACAGCCTTTGGCGGTTAGGCGGTTCTACGGTTTCGTCTAGATCCGTTTGCAAGAGGGACTTTTAGGCGATGCAATAAAAAAATTAAAAAGAGGGATGCAACACGAGGACTTCCCAGGAGGTCACCCATATTAGTACTACTCTCGCCCAAGCACGGTTAACTTCGGAGTTCTGATGGGATTCGGTGCTTTAGTGCTGGTATGATCGCATCCGACAACTTCTTCACGGCGTGATGCTTTAACCTCTGCCACCCTCCGGCTCCTTCTCACGCCTAAGCCTCCGTTCTTTTTGCTCTTTTCTTTTAGTTCCTTTCACGCCCGTCCCGGTTTACAGTCACCACACCACGGTATTTACCGAAAAAGACGTGCATGACTAGCCGCAAATAAAAACATACGCCATCCGAGCGTTTCACCGGATCGACAAATCTGCACAAATTGACCGGTCACCGAAAATCGAATGTAATTTCTTCATACGACCTCGGATCGAATTTCGGCGAGAACGGAAAAGTTCCGTATCGAAATTTTACCTTGGCTAGCCGACAGCCTTTGGCGGTTAGGCGGTTCTACGGTTTCGTCTAGATCCGTTTGCAAGAGGGACTTTTAGGCGATGCAATAAAAAAATTAAAAAGAGGGATGCAACACGAGGACTTCCCAGGAGGTCACCCATATTAGTACTACTCTCGCCCAAGCACGGTTAACTTCGGAGTTCTGATGGGATTCGGTGCTTTAGTGCTGGTATGATCGCATCCGACAACTTCTTCACGGCGTGATGCTTTAACCTCTGCCACCCTCCGCCTCCTTCTCACGCCTGAGCCTCCGTTCTTTTTGCTCTTTTCTTTTAGTTCCTTTCACGCCCGTCCCGGTTTACAGTCACCACACCACGGTATTTACCGAAAAAGACGTGCATGACTAGCCGCAAATAAAAACATACGCCATCCGAGCGTTTCACCGGATCGACAAATCTGCACAAATTGACCGGTCACCGAAAATCGAATGTAATTTCTTCATACGACCTCGGATCGAATTTCGGCGAGAACGGAAAAGTTCCGTATCGAAATTTTACCTTGGCTAGCCGACAGCCTTTGGCGGTTAGGCGGTTCTACGGTTTCGTCTAGATCCGTTTGCAAGAGGGACTTTTAGGCGATGCAATAAAAAAATTAAAAAGAGGGATGCAACAAGAGGACTTCCCAGGAGGTCACCCATATTAGTACTACTCTCGCCCAAGCACGGTTAACTTCGGAGTTCTGATGGGATTCGGTGCTTTAGTGCTGGTATGATCGCATCCGACAACTTCTTCACGGCGTGATGCTTTAACCTCTGCCACCCTCCGGCTCCTTCTCACGCCTAAGCCTCCGTTCTTTTTGCTCTTTTCTTTTAGTTCCTTTCACGCCCGTCCCGGTTTACAGTCACCACACCACGGTATTTACCGAAAAAGACGTGCATGACTAGCCGCAAATAAAAACATACGCCATCCGAGCGTTTCACCGGATCGACAAATCTGCACAAATTGACCGGTCACCGAAAATCGAATGTAATTTCTTCATACGACCTCGGATCGAATTTCGGCGAGAACGGAAAAGTTCCGTATCGAAATTTTACCTTGGCTAGCCGACAGCCTTTGGCGGTTAGGCGGTTCTACGGTTTCGTCTAGATCCGTTTGCAAGAGGGACTTTTAGGCGATGCAATAAAAAAATTAAAAAGAGGGATGCAACACGAGGACTTCCCAGGAGGTCACCCATATTAGTACTACTCTCGCCCAAGCACGGTTAACTTCGGAGTTCTGATGGGATTCGGTGCTTTAGTGCTGGTATGATCGCATCCGACAACTTCTTCACGGCGTGATGCTTTAACCTCTGCCACCCTCCGGCTCCTTCTCACGCCTAAGCCTCCGTTCTTTTTGCTCTTTTCTTTTAGTTCCTTTCACGCCCGTCCCGGTTTACAGTCACCACACCACGGTATTTACCGAAAAAGACGTGCATGACTAGCCGCAAATAAAAACATACGCCATCCGAGCGTTTCACCGGATCGACAAATCTGCACAAATTGACCGGTCACCGAAAATCGAATGTAATTTCTTCATACGACCTCGGATCGAATTTCGGCGAGAACGGAAAAGTTCCGTATCGAAATTTTACCTTGGCTAGCCGACAGCCTTTGGCGGTTAGGCGGTTCTACGGTTTCGTCTAGATCCGTTTGCAAGAGGGACTTTTAGGCGATGCAATAAAAAAATTAAAAAGAGGGATGCAACACGAGGACTTCCCAGGAGGTCACCCATATTAGTACTACTCTCGCCCAAGCACGGTTAACTTCGGAGTTCTGATGGGATTCGGTGCTTTAGTGCTGGTATGATCGCATCCGACAACTTCTTCACGGCGTGATGCTTTAACCTCTGCCACCCTCCGGCTCCTTCTCACGCCTAAGCCTCCGTTCTTTTTGCTCTTTTCTTTTAGTTCCTTTCACGCCCGTCCCGGTTTACAGTCACCACACCACGGTATTTACCGAAAAAGACGTGCATGACTAGCCGCAAATAAAAACATACGCCATCCGAGCGTTTCACCGGATCGACAAATCTGCACAAATTGACCGGTCACCGAAAATCGAATGTAATTTCTTCATACGACCTCGGATCGAATTTCGGCGAGAACGGAAAAGTTCCGTATCGAAATTTTACCTTGGCTAGCCGACAGCCTTTGGCGGTTAGGCGGTTCTACGGTTTCGTCTAGATCCGTTTGCAAGAGGGACTTTTAGGCGATGCAATAAAAAAATTAAAAAGAGGGATGCAACACGAGGACTTCCCAGGAGGTCACCCATATTAGTACTACTCTCGCCCAAGCACGGTTAACTTCGGAGTTCTGATGGGATTCGGTGCTTTAGTGCTGGTATGATCGCATCCGACAACTTCTTCACGGCGTGATGCTTTAACCTCTGCCACCCTCCGGCTCCTTCTCACGCCTAAGCCTCCGTTCTTTTTGCTCTTTTCTTTTAGTTCCTTTCACGCCCGTCCCGGTTTACAGTCACCACACCACGGTATTTACCGAAAAAGACGTGCATGACTAGCCGCAAATAAAAACATACGCCATCCGAGCGTTTCACCGGATCGACAAATCTGCACAAATTGAACGGTCACCGAAAATCGAATGTAATTTCTTCATACGACCTCGGATCGAATTTCGGCGAGAACGGAAAAGTTCCGTATCGAAATTTTACCTTGGCTAGCCGACAGCCTTTGGCGGTTAGGCGGTTCTACGGTTTCGTCTAGATCCGTTTGCAAGAGGGACTTTTAGGCGATGCAATAAAAAAATTAAAAAGAGGGATGCAACACGAGGACTTCCCAGGAGGTCACCCATATTAGTACTACTCTCGCCCAAGCACGCTTAACTTCGGAGTTCTGATGGGATTCGGTGCTTTAGTGCTGGTATGATCGCATCCGACAACTTCTTCACGGCGTGATGCTTTAACCTCTGCCACCCTCCGGCTCCTTCTCACGCCTAAGCCTCCGTTCTTTTTGCTCTTTTCTTTTAGTTCCTTTCACGCCCGTCCCGGTTTACAGTCACCACACCACGGTATTTACCGAAAAAGACGTGCATGACTAGCCGCAAATAAAAACATACGCCATCCGAGCGTTTCACCGGATCGACAAATCTGCACAAATTGAACGGTCACCGAAAATCGACTGTAATTTCTTCATACGACCTCGGATCGAATTTCGGCGAGAACGGAAAAGTTCCGTATCGAAATTTTACCTTGGCTAGCCGACAGCCTTTGGCGGTTAGGCGGTTCTACGGTTTCGTCTAGATCCGTTTGCAAGAGGGACTTTTAGGCGATGCAATAAAAAAATTAAAAAGAGGGATGCAACACGAGGACTTCCCAGGAGGTCACCCATATTAGTACTACTCTCGCCCAAGCACGGTTAACTTCGGAGTTCTGATGGGATTCGGTGCTTTAGTGCTGGTATGATCGCATCCGACAACTTCTTCACGGCGTGATGCTTTAACCTCTGCCACCCTCCGGCTCCTTCTCACGCCTAAGCCTCCGTTCTTTTTGCTCTTTTCTTTTAGTTCCTTTCACGCCCGTCCCGGTTTACAGTCACCACACCACGGTATTTACCGAAAAAGACGTGCATGACTAGCCGCAAATAAAAACATACGCCATCCGAGCGTTTCACCGGATCGACAAATCTGCACAAATTGACCGGTCACCGAAAATCGAATGTAATTTCTTCATACGACCTCGGATCGAATTTCGGCGAGAACGGAAAAGTTCCGTATCGAAATTTTACCTTGGCTAGCCGACAGCCTTTGGCGGTTAGGCGGTTCTACGGTTTCGTCTAGATCCGTTTGCAAGAGGGACTTTTAGGCGATGCAATAAAAAAATTAAAAAGAGGGATGCAACACGAGGACTTCCCAGGAGGTCACCCATATTAGTACTACTCTCGCCCAAGCACGGTTAACTTCGGAGTTCTGATGGGATTCGGTGCTTTAGTGCTGGTATGATCGCATCCGACAACTTCTTCACGGCGTGATGCTTTAACCTCTGCCACCCTCCGGCTCCTTCTCACGCCTAAGCCTCCGTTCTTTTTGCTCTTTTCTTTTAGTTCCTTTCACGCCCGTCCCGGTTTACAGTCACCACACCACGGTATTTACCGAAAAAGACGTGCATGACTAGCCGCAAATAAAAACATACGCCATCCGAGCGTTTCACCGGATCGACAAATCTGCACAAATTGAACGGTCACCGAAAATCGAATGTAATTTCTTCATACGACCTCGGATCGAATTTCGGCGAGAACGGAAAAGTTCCGTATCGAAATTTTACCTTGGCTAGCCGACAGCCTTTGGCGGTTAGGCGGTTCTACGGTTTCGTCTAGATCCGTTTGCAAGAGGGACTTTTAGGCGATGCAATAAAAAAATTAAAAAGAGGGATGCAACACGAGGACTTCCCAGGAGGTCACCCATATTAGTACTACTCTCGCCCAAGCACGCTTAACTTCGGAGTTCTGATGGGATTCGGTGCTTTAGTGCTGGTATGATCGCATCCGACAACTTCTTCACGGCGTGATGCTTTAACCTCTGCCACCCTCCGGCTCCTTCTCACGCCTAAGCCTCCGTTCTTTTTGCTCTTTTCTTTTAGTTCCTTTCACGCCCGTCCCGGTTTACAGTCACCACACCACGGTATTTACCGAAAAAGACGTGCATGACTAGCCGCAAATAAAAACATACGCCATCCGAGCGTTTCACCGGATCGACAAATCTGCACAAATTGAACGGTCACCGAAAATCGACTGTAATTTCTTCATACGACCTCGGATCGAATTTCGGCGAGAACGGAAAAGTTCCGTATCGAAATTTTACCTTGGCTAGCCGACAGCCTTTGGCGGTTAGGCGGTTCTACGGTTTCGTCTAGATCCGTTTGCAAGAGGGACTTTTAGGCGATGCAATAAAAAAATTAAAAAGAGGGATGCAACACGAGGACTTCCAAGGAGGTCACCCATCCTAGTACTACTCTCGCCCAAGCACGCTTAACTTCGGAGTTCTGATGGGATTCGGTGCTTTAGTGCTGGTATGATCGCATCCGACAACTTCACGGCGTGATGCTTTAACCTCTGCCACCCTCCGCCTCCTTCTCACGCCTGAGCCTCCGTTCTTTTTGCTCTTTTCTTTTAGTTCCTTTCACGCCCGTCCCGGTTTACAGTCACCACACCACGGTATTTACCGAAAAATGCGTGCATGACCAGCCGCAAATAAAAACATACGCCATCCGAGCGTTTCCCCGGATCGACAAATCTGCACAAATTGACCGGTCACCGAAAATCGACTGTAATTTCTTCATACGACCTCGGATCGAATTTCGGCGAGAACGGAAAAGTCTGTATCGAAATTTTACCTTGGCTAGCCGACAGCCTTTGGCGGTTAGGCGGTTCTACGGTTTCGTCTAGATCCGTTTGCAAGAGGGACTTTTAGGCGATGCAATAAAAAATTAAAAAGAGGGATGCAACACGAGGACTTCCAAGGAGGTCACCCATATTAGTACTACTCTCGCCCAAGCACGCTTAACTTCGGAGTTCTGATGGGATCCGGTGCTTTAGTGCTGGTATGATCGCATCCGACAACTTCTTCACGGCTTGATGCTTTAACCTCTGCCACCCTCCGGCTCCTTCTCACGCCTAAGCCTCCGTTCTTTTTGCTCTTTTCTTTTAGTTCCTTTCACGCCCGTCCCGGTTTACAGTCACCACACCACGGTATTTACCGAAAAAGACGTGCATGACTAGCCGCAAATAAAAACATACGCCATCCGAGCGTTTCACCGGATCGACAAATCTGCACAAATTGACCGGTCACCGAAAATCGACTGTAATTTCTTCATACGACCTCGGATCGAATTTCGGCGAGAACGGAAAAGTTCCGTATCGAAATTTTACCTTGGCTAGCCGACAGCCTTTGGCGGTTAGGCGGTTCTACGGTTTCGTCTAGATCCGTTTGCAAGAGGGACTTTTAGGCGATGCAATAAAAAAATTAAAAAGAGGGATGCAACACGAGGACTTCCCAGGAGGTCACCCATATTAGTACTACTCTCGCCCAAGCACGCTTAACTTCGGAGTTCTGATGGGATTCGGTGCTTTAGTGCTGGTATGATCGCATCCGACAACTTCTTCACGGCGTGATGCTTTAAC
Source organism: Poa annua (assembly GCA_026929855.1). Classification (NCBI taxonomy): domain Eukaryota; kingdom Viridiplantae; phylum Streptophyta; class Magnoliopsida; order Poales; family Poaceae; genus Poa; species Poa annua. The sequence continues at coordinate 23,886,667 of CM049428.1, read as the reverse complement.
CTCTGCCACCCTCCGGCTCCTTCTCACGCCTAAGCCTCCGTTCTTTTTGCTCTTTTCTTTTAGTTCCTTTCACGCCCGTCCCGGTTTACAGTCACCACACCACGGTATTTACCGAAAAAGACGTGCATGACTAGCCGCAAATAAAAACATACGCCATCCGAGCGTTTCACCGGATCGACAAATCTGCACAAATTGAACGGTCACCGAAAATCGACTGTAATTTCTTCATACGACCTCGGATCGAATTTCGGCGAGAACGGAAAAGTTCCGTATCGAAATTTTACCTTGGCTAGCCGACAGCCTTTGGCGGTTAGGCGGTTCTACGGTTTCGTCTAGATCCGTTTGCAAGAGGGACTTTTAGGCGATGCAATAAAAAAATTAAAAAGAGGGATGCAACACGAGGACTTCCAAGGAGGTCACCCATCCTAGTACTACTCTCGCCCAAGCACGCTTAACTTCGGAGTTCTGATGGGATTCGGTGCTTTAGTGCTGGTATGATCGCATCCGACAACTTCACGGCGTGATGCTTTAACCTCTGCCACCCTCCGCCTCCTTCTCACGCCTGAGCCTCCGTTCTTTTTGCTCTTTTCTTTTAGTTCCTTTCACGCCCGTCCCGGTTTACAGTCACCACACCACGGTATTTACCGAAAAATGCGTGCATGACCAGCCGCAAATAAAAACATACGCCATCCGAGCGTTTCCCCGGATCGACAAATCTGCACAAATTGACCGGTCACCGAAAATCGACTGTAATTTCTTCATACGACCTCGGATCGAATTTCGGCGAGAACGGAAAAGTCTGTATCGAAATTTTACCTTGGCTAGCCGACAGCCTTTGGCGGTTAGGCGGTTCTACGGTTTCGTCTAGATCCGTTTGCAAGAGGGACTTTTAGGCGATGCAATAAAAAATTAAAAAGAGGGATGCAACACGAGGACTTCCAAGGAGGTCACCCATATTAGTACTACTCTCGCCCAAGCACGCTTAACTTCGGAGTTCTGATGGGATCCGGTGCTTTAGTGCTGGTATGATCGCATCCGACAACTTCTTCACGGCTTGATGCTTTAACCTCTGCCACCCTCCGGCTCCTTCTCACGCCTAAGCCTCCGTTCTTTTTGCTCTTTTCTTTTAGTTCCTTTCACGCCCGTCCCGGTTTACAGTCACCACACCACGGTATTTACCGAAAAAGACGTGCATGACTAGCCGCAAATAAAAACATACGCCATCCGAGCGTTTCACCGGATCGACAAATCTGCACAAATTGACCGGTCACCGAAAATCGACTGTAATTTCTTCATACGACCTCGGATCGAATTTCGGCGAGAACGGAAAAGTTCCGTATCGAAATTTTACCTTGGCTAGCCGACAGCCTTTGGCGGTTAGGCGGTTCTACGGTTTCGTCTAGATCCGTTTGCAAGAGGGACTTTTAGGCGATGCAATAAAAAAATTAAAAAGAGGGATGCAACACGAGGACTTCCCAGGAGGTCACCCATATTAGTACTACTCTCGCCCAAGCACGCTTAACTTCGGAGTTCTGATGGGATTCGGTGCTTTAGTGCTGGTATGATCGCATCCGACAACTTCTTCACGGCGTGATGCTTTAACCTCTGCCACCCTCCGGCTCCTTCTCACGCCTAAGCCTCCGTTCTTTTTGCTCTTTTCTTTTAGTTCCTTTCACGCCCGTCCCGGTTTACAGTCACCACACCACGGTATTTACCGAAAAAGACGTGCATCACTAGCCGCAAATAAAAACATACGCCATCCGAGCGTTTCACCGGATCGACAAATCTGCACAAATTGAACGGTCACCGAAAATCGACTGTAATTTCTTCATACGACCTCGGATCGAATTTCGGCGAGAACGGAAAAGTTCCGTATCGAAATTTTACCTTGGCTAGCCGACAGCCTTTGGCGGTTAGGCGGTTCTACGGTTTCGTCTAGATCCGTTTGCAAGAGGGACTTTTAGGCGATGCAATAAAAAAATTAAAAAGAGGGATGCAACACGAGGACTTCCAAGGAGGTCACCCATCCTAGTACTACTCTCGCCCAAGCACGCTTAACTTCGGAGTTCTGATGGGATTCGGTGCTTTAGTGCTGGTATGATCGCATCCGACAACTTCACGGCGTGATGCTTTAACCTCTGCCACCCTCCGCCTCCTTCTCACGCCTGAGCCTCCGTTCTTTTTGCTCTTTTCTTTTAGTTCCTTTCACGCCCGTCCCGGTTTACAGTCACCACACCACGGTATTTACCGAAAAATGCGTGCATGACCAGCCGCAAATAAAAACATACGCCATCCGAGCGTTTCCCCGGATCGACAAATCTGCACAAATTGACCGGTCACCGAAAATCGACTGTAATTTCTTCATACGACCTCGGATCGAATTTCGGCGAGAACGGAAAAGTCTGTATCGAAATTTTACCTTGGCTAGCCGACAGCCTTTGGCGGTTAGGCGGTTCTACGGTTTCGTCTAGATCCGTTTGCAAGAGGGACTTTTAGGCGATGCAATAAAAAAATTAAAAAGAGGGATGCAACACGAGGACTTCCAAGGAGGTCACCCATATTAGTACTACTCTCGCCCAAGCACGCTTAACTTCGGAGTTCTGATGGGATCCGGTGCTTTAGTGCTGGTATGATCGCATCCGACAACTTCTTCACGGCTTGATCCTTTAACCTGTGCCACCCTCCGGCTCCTTCTCACGCCTAAGCCTCCGTTCTTTTTGCTCTTTTCTTTTAGTTCCTTTCACGCCCGTCCCGGTTTACAGTCACCACACCACGGTATTTACCGAAAAAGACGTGCATGACTAGCCGCAAATAAAAACATACGCCATCCGAGCGTTTCACCGGATCGACAAATCTGCACAAATTGACCGGTCACCGAAAATCGACTGTAATTTCTTCATACGACCTCGGATCGAATTTCGGCGAGAACGGAAAAGTTCCGTATCGAAAATTTACCTTGGCTAGCCGACAGCCTTTGGCGGTTAGGCGGTTCTACGGTTTCGTCTAGATCCGTTTGCAAGAGGGACTTTTAGGCGATGCAATAAAAAAATTAAAAAGAGGGATGCAACACGAGGACTTCCCAGGAGGTCACCCATCCTAGTACTACTCTCGCCCAAGCACGCTTAACTTCGGAGTTCTGATGGGATTCGGTGCTTTAGTGCTGGTATGATCGCATCCGACAACTTCTTCACGGCGTGATGCTTTAACCTCTGCCACCCTCCGGCTCCTTCTCACGCCTAAGCCTCCGTTCTTTTTGCTCTTTTCTTTTAGTTCCTTTCACGCCCGTCCCGGTTTACAGTCACCACACCACGGTATTTACCGAAAAAGACGTGCATCACTAGCCGCAAATAAAAACATACGCCATCCGAGCGTTTCACCGGATCGACAAATCTGCACAAATTGAACGGTCACCGAAAATCGACTGTAATTTCTTCATACGACCTCGGATCGAATTTCGGCGAGAACGGAAAAGTTCCGTATCGAAATTTTACCTTGGCTAGCCGACAGCCTTTGGCGGTTAGGCGGTTCTACGGTTTCGTCTAGATCCGTTTGCAAGAGGGACTTTTAGGCGATGCAATAAAAAAATTAAAAAGAGGGATGCAACACGAGGACTTCCAAGGAGGTCACCCATCCTAGTACTACTCTCGCCCAAGCACGCTTAACTTCGGAGTTCTGATGGGATTCGGTGCTTTAGTGCTGGTATGATCGCATCCGACAACTTCACGGCGTGATGCTTTAACCTCTGCCACCCTCCGCCTCCTTCTCACGCCTGAGCCTCCGTTCTTTTTGCTCTTTTCTTTTAGTTCCTTTCACGCCCGTCCCGGTTTACAGTCACCACACCACGGTATTTACCGAAAAATGCGTGCATGACCAGCCGCAAATAAAAACATACGCCATCCGAGCGTTTCCCCGGATCGACAAATCTGCACAAATTGACCGGTCACCGAAAATCGACTGTAATTTCTTCATACGACCTCGGATCGAATTTCGGCGAGAACGGAAAAGTCTGTATCGAAATTTTACCTTGGCTAGCCGACAGCCTTTGGCGGTTAGGCGGTTCTACGGTTTCGTCTAGATCCGTTTGCAAGAGGGACTTTTAGGCGATGCAATAAAAAAATTAAAAAGAGGGATGCAACACGAGGACTTCCAAGGAGGTCACCCATATTAGTACTACTCTCGCCCAAGCACGCTTAACTTCGGAGTTCTGATGGGATCCGGTGCTTTAGTGCTGGTATGATCGCATCCGACAACTTCTTCACGGCTTGATCCTTTAACCTGTGCCACCCTCCGGCTCCTTCTCACGCCTAAGCCTCCGTTCTTTTTGCTCTTTTCTTTTAGTTCCTTTCACGCCCGTCCCGGTTTACAGTCACCACACCACGGTATTTACCGAAAAAGACGTGCATGACTAGCCGCAAATAAAAACATACGCCATCCGAGCGTTTCACCGGATCGACAAATCTGCACAAATTGACCGGTCACCGAAAATCGACTGTAATTTCTTCATACGACCTCGGATCGAATTTCGGCGAGAACGGAAAAGTTCCGTATCGAAAATTTACCTTGGCTAGCCGACAGCCTTTGGCGGTTAGGCGGTTCTACGGTTTCGTCTAGATCCGTTTGCAAGAGGGACTTTTAGGCGATGCAATAAAAAAATTAAAAAGAGGGATGCAACACGAGGACTTCCCAGGAGGTCACCCATCCTAGTACTACTCTCGCCTAAGCACGCTTAACTTCGGAGTTCTGATGGGATCTGGTGCTTTAGTGCTGGTATGATCGCATCCGACAACTTCTTCACGGCGTGATGCTTTAACCTCTGCCACCCTCCGGCTCCTTCTCACGCCTAAGCCTCCGTTCTTTTTGCTCTTTTCTTTTAGTTCCTTTCACGCCCGTCCCGGTTTACAGTCACCACACCACGGTATTTACCGAAAAAGACGTGCATGACTAGCCGCAAATAAAAACATACGCCATCCGAGCGTTTCACCGGATCGACAAATCTGCACAAATTGACCGGTCACCGAAAATCGACTGTAATTTCTTCATACGACCTCGGATCGAATTTCGGCAAGAACGGAAAAGTTCCGTATCGAAAATTTACCTTGGCTAGCCGACAGCCTTTGGCGGTTAGGCGGTTCTACGGTTTCGTCTAGATCCGTTTGCAAGAGGGACTTTTAGGCGATGCAATAAAAAAATTAAAAAGAGGGATGCAACACGAGGACTTCCCAGGAGGTCACCCATCCTAGTACTACTCTCGCCTAAGCACGCTTAACTTCGGAGTTCTGATGGGATCTGGTGCTTTAGTGCTGGTATGATCGCATCCGACAACTTCTTCACGGCGTGATGCTTTAACCTCTGCCACCCTCCGGCTCCTTCTCACGCCTAAGCCTCCGTTCTTTTTGCTCTTTTCTTTTAGTTCCTTTCACGCCCGTCCCGGTTTACAGTCACCACACCACGGTATTTACCGAAAAAGACGTGCATGACTAGCCGCAAATAAAAACATACGCCATCCGAGCGTTTCACCGGATCGACAAATCTGCACAAATCGACCGGTCACCGAAAATCGACTGTAATTTCTTCATACGACCTCGGATCGAATTTCGGCGAGAACGGAAAAGTTCCGTATCGAAAATTTACCTTGGCTAGCCGACAGCCTTTGGCGGTTAGGCGGTTCTACGGTTTCGTCTAGATCCGTTTGCAAGAGGGACTTTTAGGCGATGCAATAAAAAAATTAAAAAGAGGGATGCAACACGAGGACTTCCAAGGAGGTCACCCATCCTAGTACTACTCTCGCCCAAGCACGCTTAACTTCGGAGTTCTGATGGGATTCGGTGCTTTAGTGCTGGTATGATCGCATCCGACAACTTCACGGCGTGATGCTTTAACCTCTGCCACCCTCCGCCTCCTTCTCACGCCTGAGCCTCCGTTCTTTTTGCTCTTTTCTTTTAGTTCCTTTCACGCCCGTCCCGGTTTACAGTCACCACACCACGGTATTTACCGAAAAATGCGTGCATGACCAGCCGCAAATAAAAACATACGCCATCCGAGCGTTTCCCCGGATCGACAAATCTGCACAAATTGACCGGTCACCGAAAATCGACTGTAATTTCTTCATACGACCTCGGATCGAATTTCGGCAAGAACGGAAAAGTTCCGTATCGAAAATTTACCTTGGCTAGCCGACAGCCTTTGGCGGTTAGGCGGTTCTACGGTTTCGTCTAGATCCGTTTGCAAGAGGGACTTTTAGGCGATGCAATAAAAAAATTAAAAAGAGGGATGCAACACGAGGACTTCCAAGGAGGTCACCCATATTAGTACTACTCTCGCCCAAGCACGCTTAACTTCGGAGTTCTGATGGGATCCGGTGCTTTAGTGCTGGTATGATCGCATCCGACAACTTCTTCACGGCTTGATGCTTTAACCTGTGCCACCCTCCGGCTCCTTCTCACGCCTAAGCCTCCGTTCTTTTTGCTCTTTTCTTTTAGTTCCTTTCACGCCCGTCCCGGTTTACAGTCACCACACCACGGTATTTACCGAAAAAGACGTGCATGACTAGCCGCAAATAAAAACATACGCCATCCGAGCGTTTCACCGGATCGACAAATCTGCACAAATTGACCGGTCACCGAAAATCGACTGTAATTTCTTCATACGACCTCGGATCGAATTTCGGCGAGAACGGAAAAGTTCCGTATCGAAAATTTACCTTGGCTAGCCGACAGCCTTTGGCGGTTAGGCGGTTCTACGGTTTCGTCTAGATCCGTTTGCAAGAGGGACTTTTAGGCGATGCAATAAAAAAATTAAAAAGAGGGATGCAACACGAGGACTTCCCAGGAGGTCACCCATCCTAGTACTACTCTCGCCTAAGCACGCTTAACTTCGGAGTTCTGATGGGATCTGGTGCTTTAGTGCTGGTATGATCGCATCCGACAACTTCTTCACGGCGTGATGCTTTAACCTCTGCCACCCTCCGGCTCCTTCTCACGCCTAAGCCTCCGTTCTTTTTGCTCTTTTCTTTTAGTTCCTTTCACGCCCGTCCCGGTTTACAGTCACCACACCACGGTATTTACCGAAAAAGACGTGCATGACTAGCCGCAAATAAAAACATACGCCATCCGAGCGTTTCACCGGATCGACAAATCTGCACAAATTGACCGGTCACCGAAAATCGACTGTAATTTCTTCATACGACCTCGGATCGAATTTCGGCGAGAACGGAAAAGTTCCGTATCGAAAATTTACCTTGGCTAGCCGACAGCCTTTGGCGGTTAGGCGGTTCTACGGTTTCGTCTAGATCCGTTTGCAAGGGGGACTTTTAGGCGATGCAATAAAAAAATTAAAAAGAGGGATGCAACACGAGGACTTCCCAGGAGGTCACCCATCCTAGTACTACTCTCGCCTAAGCACGCTTAACTTCGGAGTTCTGATGGGATCTGGTGCTTTAGTGCTGGTATGATCGCATCCGACAACTTCTTCACGGCGTGATGCTTTAACCTCTGCCACCCTCCGGCTCCTTCTCACGCCTAAGCCTCCGTTCTTTTTGCTCTTTTCTTTTAGTTCCTTTCACGCAGGTCCCGGTTTACAGTCACCACACCACGGTATTTACCGAAAAAGACGTGCATGACTAGCCGCAAATAAAAACATACGCCATCCGAGCGTTTCACCGGATCGACAAATCTGCACAAATTGACCGGTCACCGAAAATCGACTGTAATTTCTTCATACGACCTCGGATCGAATTTCGGCGAGAACGGAAAAGTTCCGTATCGAAAATTTACCTTGGCTAGCCGACAGCCTTTGGCGGTTAGGCGGTTCTACGGTTTCGTCTAGATCCGTTTGCAAGGGGGACTTTTAGGCGATGCAATAAAAAAATTAAAAAGAGGGATGCAACACGAGGACTTCCCAGGAGGTCACCCATCCTAGTACTACTCTCGCCTAAGCACGCTTAACTTCGGAGTTCTGATGGGATCTGGTGCTTTAGTGCTGGTATGATCGCATCCGACAACTTCTTCACGGCGTGATGCTTTAACCTCTGCCACCCTCCGGCTCCTTCTCACGCCTAAGCCTCCGTTCTTTTTGCTCTTTTCTTTTAGTTCCTTTCACGCCCGTCCCGGTTTACAGTCACCACACCACGGTATTTACCGAAAAAGACGTGCATGACTAGCCGCAAATAAAAACATACGCCATCCGAGCGTTTCACCGGATCGACAAATCTGCACAAATTGACCGGTCACCGAAAATCGACTGTAATTTCTTCATACGACCTCGGATCGAATTTCGGCGAGAACGGAAAAGTTCCGTATCGAAAATTTACCTTGGCTAGCCGACAGCCTTTGGCGGTTAGGCGGTTCTACGGTTTCGTCTAGATCCGTTTGCAAGAGGGACTTTTAGGCGATGCAATAAAAAAATTAAAAAGAGGGATGCAACACGAGGACTTCCAAGGAGGTCACCCATATTAGTACTACTCTCGCCCAAGCACGCTTAACTTCGGAGTTCTGATGGGATCCGGTGCTTTAGTGCTGGTATGATCGCATCCGACAACTTCTTCACGGCTTGATGCTTTAACCTCTGCCACCCTCCGGCTCCTTCTCACGCCTAAGCCTCCGTTCTTTTTGCTCTTTTCTTTTAGTTCCTTTCACGCCCGTCCCGGTTTACAGTCACCACACCACGGTATTTACCGAAAAATGCGTGCATGACCAGCCGCAAATAAAAACATACGCCATCCGAGCGTTTCCCCGGATCGACAAATCTGCACAAATTGACCGGTCACCGAAAATCGACTGTAATTTCTTCATACGACCTCGGATCGAATTTCGGCGAGAACGGAAAAGTCTGTATCGAAATTTTACCTTGGCTAGCCGACAGCCTTTGGCGGTTAGGCGGTTCTACGGTTTCGTCTAGATCCGTTTGCAAGAGGGACTTTTAGGCGATGCAATAAAAAAATTAAAAAGAGGGATGCAACACGAGGACTTCCAAGGAGGTCACCCATATTAGTACTACTCTCGCCCAAGCACGCTTAACTTCGGAGTTCTGATGGGATCCGGTGCTTTAGTGCTGGTATGATCGCATCCGACAACTTCTTCACGGCTTGATGCTTTAACCTCTGCCACCCTCCGGCTCCTTCTCACGCCTAAGCCTCCGTTCTTTTTGCTCTTTTCTTTTAGTTCCTTTCACGCCCGTCCCGGTTTACAGTCACCACACCACGGTATTTACCGAAAAAGACGTGCATGACTAGCCGCAAATAAAAACATACGCCATCCGAGCGTTTCACCGGATCGACAAATCTGCACAAATTGACCGGTCACCGAAAATCGACTGTAATTTCTTCATACGACCTCGGATCGAATTTCGGCGAGAACGGAAAAGTTCCGTATCGAAAATTTACCTTGGCTAGCCGACAGCCTTTGGCGGTTAGGCGGTTCTACGGTTTCGTCTAGATCCGTTTGCAAGAGGGACTTTTAGGCGATGCAATAAAAAAATTAAAAAGAGGGATGCAACACGAGGACTTCCCAGGAGGTCACCCATCCTAGTACTACTCTCGCCTAAGCACGCTTAACTTCGGAGTTCTGATGGGATCTGGTGCTTTGGTGCTGGTATGATCGCATCCGACAACTTCTTCACGGCGTGATGCTTTAACCTCTGCCACCCTCCGGCTCCTTCTCACGCCTAAGCCTCCGTTCTTTTTGCTCTTTTCTTTTAGTTCCTTTCACGCCCGTCCCGGTTTACAGTCACCACGCCGCGATATTTACTGAAATAGACGTGCATGACTAGCCGCAAATAAAAACATCACGCCATCCGAGCGTTTCACCGGATCGACAAATCTGCACAAATTGACCGGTCACCGAAAATCGACTGTAATTTCTTCATACGACCTCGGATCGAATTTCGGCGAGAACGGAAAAGTTCCGTATCGAAATTTTACCTTGGCTAGCCGACAGCCTTTGGCGGTTAGGCGGTTCTACGGTTTCGTCTAGATCCGTTTGCAAGAGGGACTTTTAGGCGATGCAATAAAAAAATTAAAAAGAGGGATGCAACACGAGGACTTCCAAGGAGGTCACCCATCCTAGTACTACTCTCGCCCAAGCACGCTTAACTTCGGAGTTCTGATGGGATTCGGTGCTTTAGTGCTGGTATGATCGCATCCGACAACTTCACGGCGTGATGCTTTAACCTCTGCCACCCTCCGCCTCCTTCTCACGCCTGAGCCTCCGTTCTTTTTGCTCTTTTCTTTTAGTTCCTTTCACGCCCGTCCCGGTTTACAGTCACCACACCACGGTATTTACCGAAAAATGCGTGCATGACCAGCCGCAAATAAAAAAATACGCCATCCGAGCGTTTCCCCGGATCGACAAATCTGCACAAATTGACCGGTCACCGAAAATCGACTGTAATTTCTTCATACGACCTCGGATCGAATTTCGGCGAGAACGGAAAAGTCTGTATCGAAATTTTACCTTGGCTACCCGACAGCCTTTGGCGGTTAGGCGGTTCTACGGTTTCGTCTAGATCCGTTTGCAAGAGGGACTTTTAGGCGATGCAATAAAAAAATTAAAAAGAGGGATGCAACACGAGGATTTCCAAGGAGGTCACCCATCCTAGTACTACTCTCGCCCAAGCACGCTTAACTTCGGAGTTCTGATGGGATCCGGTGCTTTAGTGCTGGTATGATCGCATCCGACAACTTCTTCACGGCGTGATGCTTTAACCTCTGCCACCCTCCGGCTCCTTCTCACGCCTAAGCCTCCGTTCTTTTTGCTCTTTTCTTTTAGTTCCTTTCACGCCCGTCCCGGTTTACAGTCACCACGCCGCGATATTTACTGAAATAGACGTGCATGACTAGCCGCAAATAAAAACATCACGCCATCCGAGCGTTTCACCGGATCGACAAATCTGCACAAATTGACCGGTCACCGAAAATCGACTGTAATTTCTTCATACGACCTCGGATCGAATTTCGGCGAGAACGGAAAAGTTCCGTATCGAAAATTTACCTTGGCTAGCCGACAGCCTTTGGCGGTTAGGCGGTTCTACGGTTTCGTCTAGATCCGTTTGCAAGAGGGACTTTTAGGCGATGCAATAAAAAAATTAAAAAGAGGGATGCAACACGAGGACTTCCAAGGAGGTCACCCATCCTAGTACTACTCTCGCCCAAGCACGCTTAACTTCGGAGTTCTGATGGGATTCGGTGCTTTAGTGCTGGTATGATCGCATCCGACAACTTCACGGCGTGATGCTTTAACCTCTGCCACCTTCCGCCTCCTTCTCACGCCTGAGCCTCCGTTCTTTTTGCTCTTTTCTTTTAGTTCCTTTCACGCCCGTCCCGGTTTACAGTCACCACACCACGGTATTTACCGAAAAATGCGTGCATGACCAGCCGCAAATAAAAAAATACGCCATCCGAGCGTTTCCCCGGATCGACAAATCTGCACAAATTGACCGGTCACCGAAAATCGACTGTAATTTCTTCATACGACCTCGGATCGAATTTCGGCGAGAACGGAAAAGTCTGTATCGAAATTTTACCTTGGCTAGCCGACAGCCTTTGGCGGTTAGGCGGTTCTACGGTTTCGTCTAGATCCGTTTGCAAGAGGGACTTTTAGGCGATGCAATAAAAAAATTAAAAAGAGGGATGCAACACGAGGATTTCCAAGGAGGTCACCCATCCTAGTACTACTCTCGCCCAAGCACGCTTAACTTCGGAGTTCTGATGGGATCCGGTGCTTTAGTGCTGGTATGATCGCATCCGACAACTTCTTCACGGCGTGATGCTTTAACCTCTGCCACCCTCCGGCTCCTTCTCACGCCTAAGCCTCCGTTCTTTTTGCTCTTTTCTTTTAGTTCCTTTCACGCCCGTCCCGGTTTACAGTCACCACGCCGCGATATTTACTGAAATAGACGTGCATGACTAGCCGCAAATAAAAACATCACGCCATCCGAGCGTTTCACCGGATCGACAAATCTGCACAAATTGACCGGTCACCGAAAATCGACTGTAATTTCTTCATACGACCTCGGATCGAATTTCGGCGAGAACGGAAAAGTTCCGTATCGAAAATTTACCTTGGCTAGCCGACAGCCTTTGGCGGTTAGGCGGTTCTACGGTTTCGTCTAGATCCGTTTGCAAGAGGGACTTTTAGGCGATGCAATAAAAAAATTAAAAAGAGGGATGCAACACGAGGACTTCCAAGGAGGTCACCCATCCTAGTACTACTCTCGCCCAAGCACGCTTAACTTCGGAGTTCTGATGGGATTCGGTGCTTTAGTGCTGGTATGATCGCATCCGACAACTTCACGGCGTGATGCTTTAACCTCTGCCACCCTCCGCCTCCTTCTCACGCCTGAGCCTCCGTTCTTTTTGCTCTTTTCTTTTAGTTCCTTTCACGCCCGTCCCGGTTTACAGTCACCACACCACGGTATTTACCGAAAAATGCGTGCATGACCAGCCGCAAATAAAAAAATACGCCATCCGAGCGTTTCCCCGGATCGACAAATCTGCACAAATTGACCGGTCACCGAAAATCGACTGTAATTTCTTCATACGACCTCGGATCGAATTTCGGCGAGAACGGAAAAGTCTGTATCGAAATTTTACCTTGGCTAGCCGACAGCCTTTGGCGGTTAGGCGGTTCTACGGTTTCGTCTAGATCCGTTTGCAAGAGGGACTTTTAGGCGATGCAATAAAAAAATTAAAAAGAGGGATGCAACACGAGGATTTCCAAGGAGGTCACCCATCCTAGTACTACTCTCGCCCAAGCACGCTTAACTTCGGAGTTCTGATGGGATCCGGTGCTTTAGTGCTGGTATGATCGCATCCGACAACTTCTTCACGGCGTGATGCTTTAACCTCTGCCACCCTCCGGCTCCTTCTCACGCCTAAGCCTCCGTTCTTTTTGCTCTTTTCTTTTAGTTCCTTTCACGCCCGTCCCGGTTTACAGTCACCACGCCGCGATATTTACTGAAATAGACGTGCATGACTAGCCGCAAATAAAAACATCACGCCATCCGAGCGTTTCACCGGATCGACAAATCTGCACAAATTGACCGGTCACCGAAAATCGACTGTAATTTCTTCATACGACCTCGGATCGAATTTCGGCGAGAACGGAAAAGTTCCGTATCGAAATTTTACCTTGGCTAGCCGACAGCCTTTGGCGGTTAGGCGGTTCTACGGTTTCGTCTAGATCCGTTTGCAAGAGGGACTTTTAGGCGATGCAATAAAAAAATTAAAAAGAGGGATGCAACACGAGGACTTCCAAGGAGGTCACCCATCCTAGTACTACTCTCGCCCAAGCACGCTTAACTTCGGAGTTCTGATGGGATCCGGTGCTTTAGTGCTGGTATGATCGCATCCGACAACTTCTTCACGGCGTGATGCTTTAACCTCTGCCACCCTCCGGCTCCTTCTCACGCCTAAGCCTCCGTTCTTTTTGCTCTTTTCTTTTAGTTCCTTTCACACCCGTCCCGGTTTACAGTCACCACGCCGCGATATTTACTGAAATAGACGTGCATGACTAGCCGCAAATAAAAACATCACGCCATCCGAGCGTTTCACCGGATCGACAAATCTGCACAAATTGACCGGTCACCGAAAATCGACTGTAATTTCTTCATACGACCTCGGATCGAATTTCGGCGAGAACGGAAAAGTTCCGTATCGAAAATTTACCTTGGCTAGCCGACAGCCTTTGGCGGTTAGGCGGTTCTACGGTTTCGTCTAGATCCGTTTGCAAGAGGGACTTTTAGGCGATGCAATAAAAAAATTAAAAAGAGGGATGCAACACGAGGACTTCCAAGGAGGTCACCCATCCTAGTACTACTCTCGCCCAAGCACGCTTAACTTCGGAGTTCTGATGGGATCCGGTGCTTTAGTGCTGGTATGATCGCATCCGACAACTTCTTCACGGCGTGATGCTTTAACCTCTGCCACCCTCCGGCTCCTTCTCACGCCTAAGCCTCCGTTCTTTTTGCTCTTTTCTTTTAGTTCCTTTCACGCCCGTCCCGGTTTACAGTCACCACGCCGCGATATTTACTGAAATAGACGTGCATGACTAGCCGCAAATAAAAACATCACGCCATCCGAGCGTTTCACCGGATCGACAAATCTGCACAAATTGACCGGTCACCGAAAATCGACTGTAATTTCTTCATACGACCTCGGATCGAATTTCGGCGAGAACGGAAAAGTTCCGTATCGAAAATTTACCTTGGCTAGCCGACAGCCTTTGGCGGTTAGGCGGTTCTACGGTTTCGTCTAGATCCGTTTGCAAGAGGGACTTTTAGGCGATGCAATAAAAAAATTAAAAAGAGGGATGCAACACGAGGACTTCCAAGGAGGTCACCCATCCTAGTACTACTCTCGTCCAAGCACGCTTAACTTCGGAGTTCTGATGGGATTCGGTGCTTTAGTGCTGGTATGATCGCATCCGACAACTTCACGGCGTGATGCTTTAACCTCTGCCACCCTCCGCCTCCTTCTCACGCCTGAGCCTCCGTTCTTTTTGCTCTTTTCTTTTAGTTCCTTTCACGCCCGTCCCGGTTTACAGTCACCACACCACGGTATTTACCGAAAAATGCGTGCATGACCAGCCGCAAATAAAAAAATACGCCATCCGAGCGTTTCCCCGGATCGACAAATCTGCACAAATTGACCGGTCACCGAAAATCGACTGTAATTTCTTCATACGACCTCGGATCGAATTTCGGCGAGAACGGAAAAGTCTGTATCGAAATTTTACCTTGGCTACCCGACAGCCTTTGGCGGTTAGGCGGTTCTACGGTTTCGTCTAGATCCGTTTGCAAGAGGGACTTTTAGGCGATGCAATAAAAAAATTAAAAAGAGGGATGCAACACGAGGATTTCCAAGGAGGTCACCCATCCTAGTACTACTCTCGCCCAAGCACGCTTAACTTCGGAGTTCTGATGGGATCCGGTGCTTTAGTGCTGGTATGATCGCATCCGACAACTTCTTCACGGCGTGATGCTTTAACCTCTGCCACCCTCCGGCTCCTTCTCACGCCTAAGCCTCCGTTCTTTTTGCTCTTTTCTTTTAGTTCCTTTCACGCCCGTCCCGGTTTACAGTCACCACGCCGCGATATTTACTGAAATAGACGTGCATGACTAGCCGCAAATAAAAACATCACGCCATCCGAGCGTTTCACCGGATCGACAAATCTGCACAAATTGACCGGTCACCGAAAATCGACTGTAATTTCTTCATACGACCTCGGATCGAATTTCGGCGAGAACGGAAAAGTTCCGTATCGAAAATTTACCTTGGCTAGCCGACAGCCTTTGGCGGTTAGGCGGTTCTACGGTTTCGTCTAGATCCGTTTGCAAGAGGGACTTTTAGGCGATGCAATAAAAAAATTAAAAAGAGGGATGCAACACGAGGACTTCCAAGGAGGTCACCCATCCTAGTACTACTCTCGTCCAAGCACGCTTAACTTCGGAGTTCTGATGGGATTCGGTGCTTTAGTGCTGGTATGATCGCATCCGACAACTTCACGGCGTGATGCTTTAACCTCTGCCACCCTCCGCCTCCTTCTCACGCCTGAGCCTCCGTTCTTTTTGCTCTTTTCTTTTAGTTCCTTTCACGCCCGTCCCGGTTTACAGTCACCACACCACGGTATTTACCGAAAAATGCGTGCATGACCAGCCGCAAATAAAAAAATACGCCATCCGAGCGTTTCCCCGGATCGACAAATCTGCACAAATTGACCGGTCACCGAAAATCGACTGTAATTTCTTCATACGACCTCGGATCGAATTTCGGCGAGAACGGAAAAGTCTGTATCGAAATTTTACCTTGGCTACCCGACAGCCTTTGGCGGTTAGGCGGTTCTACGGTTTCGTCTAGATCCGTTTGCAAGAGGGACTTTTAGGCGATGCAATAAAAAAATTAAAAAGAGGGATGCAACACGAGGATTTCCAAGGAGGTCACCCATCCTAGTACTACTCTCGCCCAAGCACGCTTAACTTCGGAGTTCTGATGGGATCCGGTGCTTTAGTGCTGGTATGATCGCATCCGACAACTTCTTCACGGCGTGATGCTTTAACCTCTGCCACCCTCCGGCTCCTTCTCACGCCTAAGCCTCCGTTCTTTTTGCTCTTTTCTTTTAGTTCCTTTCACGCCCGTCCCGGTTTACAGTCACCACGCCGCGATATTTACTGAAATAGACGTGCATGACTAGCCGCAAATAAAAACATCACGCCATCCGAGCGTTTCACCGGATCGACAAATCTGCACAAATTGACCGGTCACCGAAAATCGACTGTAATTTCTTCATACGACCTCGGATCGAATTTCGGCGAGAACGGAAAAGTTCCGTATCGAAAATTTACCTTGGCTAGCCGACAGCCTTTGGCGGTTAGGCGGTTCTACGGTTTCGTCTAGATCCGTTTGCAAGAGGGACTTTTAGGCGATGCAATAAAAAAATTAAAAAGAGGGATGCAACACGAGGACTTCCAAGGAGGTCACCCATCCTAGTACTACTCTCGCCCAAGCACGCTTAACTTCGGAGTTCTGATGGGATTCGGTGCTTTAGTGCTGGTATGATCGCATCCGACAACTTCACGGCGTGATGCTTTAACCTCTGCCACCCTCCGCCTCCTTCTCACGCCTGAGCCTCCGTTCTTTTTGCTCTTTTCTTTTAGTTCCTTTCACGCCCGTCCCGGTTTACAGTCACCACACCACGGTATTTACCGAAAAATGCGTGCATGACCAGCCGCAAATAAAAAAATACGCCATCCGAGCGTTTCCCCGGATCGACAAATCTGCACAAATTGACCGGTCACCGAAAATCGACTGTAATTTCTTCATACGACCTCGGATCGAATTTCGGCGAGAACGGAAAAGTCTGTATCGAAATTTTACCTTGGCTACCCGACAGCCTTTGGCGGTTAGGCGGTTCTACGGTTTCGTCTAGATCCGTTTGCAAGAGGGACTTTTAGGCGATGCAATAAAAAAATTAAAAAGAGGGATGCAACACGAGGATTTCCAAGGAGGTCACCCATCCTAGTACTACTCTCGCCCAAGCACGCTTAACTTCGGAGTTCTGATGGGATCCGGTGCTTTAGTGCTGGTATGATCGCATCCGACAACTTCTTCACGGCGTGATGCTTTAACCTCTGCCACCCTCCGGCTCCTTCTCACGCCTAAGCCTCCGTTCTTTTTGCTCTTTTCTTTTAGTTCCTTTCACGCCCGTCCCGGTTTACAGTCACCACGCCGCGATATTTACTGAAATAGACGTGCATGACTAGCCGCAAATAAAAACATCACGCCATCCGAGCGTTTCACCGGATCGACAAATCTGCACAAATTGACCGGTCACCGAAAATCGACTGTAATTTCTTCATACGACCTCGGATCGAATTTCGGCGAGAACGGAAAAGTTCCGTATCGAAAATTTACCTTGGCTAGCCGACAGCCTTTGGCGGTTAGGCGGTTCTACGGTTTCGTCTAGATCCGTTTGCAAGAGGGACTTTTAGGCGATGCAATAAAAAAATTAAAAAGAGGGATGCAACACGAGGACTTCCAAGGAGGTCACCCATCCTAGTACTACTCTCGCCCAAGCACGCTTAACTTCGGAGTTCTGATGGGATTCGGTGCTTTAGTGCTGGTATGATCGCATCCGACAACTTCACGGCGTGATGCTTTAACCTCTGCCACCCTCCGCCTCCTTCTCACGCCTGAGCCTCCGTTCTTTTTGCTCTTTTCTTTTAGTTCCTTTCACGCCCGTCCCGGTTTACAGTCACCACACCACGGTATTTACCGAAAAATGCGTGCATGACCAGCCGCAAATAAAAAAATACGCCATCCGAGCGTTTCCCCGGATCGACAAATCTGCACAAATTGACCGGTCACCGAAAATCGACTGTAATTTCTTCATACGACCTCGGATCGAATTTCGGCGAGAACGGAAAAGTTCCGTATCGAAATTTTACCTTGGCTACCCGACAGCCTTTGGCGGTTAGGCGGTTCTACGGTTTCGTCTAGATCCGTTTGCAAGAGGGACTTTTAGGCGATGCAATAAAAAAATTAAAAAGAGGGATGCAACACGAGGACTTCCAAGGAGGTCACCCATCCTAGTACTACTCTCGCCCAAGCACGCTTAACTTCGGAGTTCTGATGGGATCCGGTGCTTTAGTGCTGGTATGATCGCATCCGACAACTTCTTCACGGCGTGATGCTTTAACCTCTGCCACCCTCCGGCTCCTTCTCACGCCTAAGCCTCCGTTCTTTTTGCTCTTTTCTTTTAGTTCCTTTCACGCCCGTCCCGGTTTACAGTCACCACGCCGCGATATTTACTGAAATAGACGTGCATGACTAGCCGCAAATAAAAACATCACGCCATCCGAGCGTTTCACCGGATCGACAAATCTGCACAAATTGACCGGTCACCGAAAATCGACTATAATTTCTTCATACGACCTCGGATCGAATTTCGGCGAGAACGGAAAAGTTCCGTATCGAAAATTTACCTTGGCTAGCCGACAGCCTTTGGCGGTTAGGCGGTTCTACGGTTTCGTCTAGATCCGTTTGCAAGAGGGACTTTTAGGCGATGCAATAAAAAAATTAAAAAGAGGGATGCAACACGAGGACTTCCAAGGAGGTCACCCATCCTAGTACTACTCTCGCCCAAGCACGCTTAACTTCGGAGTTCTGATGGGATTCGGTGCTTTAGTGCTGGTATGATCGCATCCGACAACTTCACGGCGTGATGCTTTAACCTCTGCCACCCTCCGCCTCCTTCTCACGCCTGAGCCTCCGTTCTTTTTGCTCTTTTCTTTTAGTTCCTTTCACGCCCGTCCCGGTTTACAGTCACCACACCACGGTATTTACCGAAAAATGCGTGCATGACCAGCCGCAAATAAAAAAATACGCCATCCGAGCGTTTCCCCGGATCGACAAATCTGCACAAATTGACCGGTCACCGAAAATCGACTGTAATTTCTTCATACGACCTCGGATCGAATTTCGGCGAGAACGGAAAAGTCTGTATCGAAATTTTACCTTGGCTACCCGACAGCCTTTGGCGGTTAGGCGGTTCTACGGTTTCGTCTAGATCCGTTTGCAAGAGGGACTTTTAGGCGATGCAATAAAAAAATTAAAAAGAGGGATGCAACACGAGGATTTCCAAGGAGGTCACCCATCCTAGTACTACTCTCGCCCAAGCACGCTTAACTTCGGAGTTCTGATGGGATCCGGTGCTTTAGTGCTGGTATGATCGCATCCGACAACTTCTTCACGGCGTGATGCTTTAACCTCTGCCACCCTCCGGCTCCTTCTCACGCCTAAGCCTCCGTTCTTTTTGCTCTTTTCTTTTAGTTCCTTTCACGCCCGTCCCGGTTTACAGTCACCACGCCGCGATATTTACTGAAATAGACGTGCATGACTAGCCGCAAATAAAAACATCACGCCATCCGAGCGTTTCACCGGATCGACAAATCTGCACAAATTGACCGGTCACCGAAAATCGACTGTAATTTCTTCATACGACCTCGGATCGAATTTCGGCGAGAACGGAAAAGTTCCGTATCGAAAATTTACCTTGGCTAGCCGACAGCCTTTGGCGGTTAGGCGGTTCTACGGTTTCGTCTAGATCCGTTTGCAAGAGGGACTTTTAGGCGATGCAATAAAAAAATTAAAAAGAGGGATGCAACACGAGGACTTCCAAGGAGGTCACCCATCCTAGTACTACTCTCGCCCAAGCACGCTTAACTTCGGAGTTCTGATGGGATTCGGTGCTTTAGTGCTGGTATGATCGCATCCGACAACTTCACGGCGTGATGCTTTAACCTCTGCCACCCTCCGCCTCCTTCTCACGCCTGAGCCTCCGTTCTTTTTGCTCTTTTCTTTTAGTTCCTTTCACGCCCGTCCCGGTTTACAGTCACCACACCACGGTATTTACCGAAAAATGCGTGCATGACCAGCCGCAAATAAAAACATACGCCATCCGAGCGTTTCCCCGGATCGACAAATCTGCACAAATTGACCGGTCACCGAAAATCGACTGTAATTTCTTCATACGACCTCGGATCGAATTTCGGCGAGAACGGAAAAGTTCCGTATCGAAATTTTACCTTGGCTAGCCGACAGCCTTTGGCGGTTAGGCGGTTCTACGGTTTCGTCTAGATCCGTTTGCAAGAGGGACTTTTAGGCGATGCAATAAAAAAATTAAAAAGAGGGATGCAACACGAGGACTTCCAAGGAGGTCACCCATCCTAGTACTACTCTCGCCCAAGCACGCTTAACTTCGGAGTTCTGATGGGATCCGGTGCTTTAGTGCTGGTATGATCGCATCCGACAACTTCTTCACGGCGTGATGCTTTAACCTCTGCCACCCTCCGGCTCCTTCTCACGCCTAAGCCTCCGTTCTTTTTGCTCTTTTCTTTTAGTTCCTTTCACGCCCGTCCCGGTTTACAGTCACCACGCCGCGATATTTACTGAAATAGACGTGCATGACTAGCCGCAAATAAAAACATCACGCCATCCGAGCGTTTCACCGGATCGACAAATCTGCACAAATTGACCGGTCACCGAAAATCGACTATAATTTCTTCATACGACCTCGGATCGAATTTCGGCGAGAACGGAAAAGTTCCGTATCGAAAATTTACCTTGGCTAGCCGACAGCCTTTGGCGGTTAGGCGGTTCTACGGTTTCGTCTAGATCCGTTTGCAAGAGGGACTTTTAGGCGATGCAATAAAAAAATTAAAAAGAGGGATGCAACACGAGGACTTCCAAGGAGGTCACCCATCCTAGTACTACTCTCGCCCAAGCACGCTTAACTTCGGAGTTCTGATGGGATTCGGTGCTTTAGTGCTGGTATGATCGCATCCGACAACTTCACGGCGTGATGCTTTAACCTCTGCCACCCTCCGCCTCCTTCTCACGCCTGAGCCTCCGTTCTTTTTGCTCTTTTCTTTTAGTTCCTTTCACGCCCGTCCCGGTTTACAGTCACCACACCACGGTATTTACCGAAAAATGCGTGCATGACCAGCCGCAAATAAAAAAATACGCCATCCGAGCGTTTCCCCGGATCGACAAATCTGCACAAATTGACCGGTCACCGAAAATCGACTGTAATTTCTTCATACGACCTCGGATCGAATTTCGGCGAGAACGGAAAAGTCTGTATCGAAATTTTACCTTGGCTAGCCGACAGCCTTTGGCGGTTAGGCGGTTCTACGGTTTCGTCTAGATCCGTTTGCAAGAGGGACTTTTAGGCGATGCAATAAAAAAATTAAAAAGAGGGATGCAACACGAGGATTTCCAAGGAGGTCACCCATCCTAGTACTACTCTCGCCCAAGCACGCTTAACTTCGGAGTTCTGATGGGATCCGGTGCTTTAGTGCTGGTATGATCGCATCCGACAACTTCTTCACGGCGTGATGCTTTAACCTCTGCCACCCTCCGGCTCCTTCTCACGCCTAAGCCTCCGTTCTTTTTGCTCTTTTCTTTTAGTTCCTTTCACGCCCGTCCCGGTTTACAGTCACCACGCCGCGATATTTACTGAAATAGACGTGCATGACTAGCCGCAAATAAAAACATCACGCCATCCGAGCGTTTCACCGGATCGACAAATCTGCACAAATTGACCGGTCACCGAAAATCGACTGTAATTTCTTCATACGACCTCGGATCGAATTTCGGCGAGAACGGAAAAGTTCCGTATCGAAATTTTACCTTGGCTAGCCGACAGCCTTTGGCGGTTAGGCGGTTCTACGGTTTCGTCTAGATCCGTTTGCAAGAGGGACTTTTAGGCGATGCAATAAAAAAATTAAAAAGAGGGATGCAACACGAGGACTTCCCAGGAGGCACCCATCCTAGTACTACTCTCGCCTAAGCACGCTTAACTTCGGAGTTCTGATGGGATCTGGTGCTTTAGTGCTGGTATGATCGCATCCGACAACTTCTTCACGGCGTGATGCTTTAACCTCTGCCACCCTCCGGCTCCTTCTCACGCCTAAGCCTCCGTTCTTTTTGCTCTTTTCTTTTAGTTCCTTTCACGCCCGTCCCGGTTTACAGTCACCACGCCGCGATATTTACTGAAATAGACGTGCATGACTAGCCGCAAATAAAAACATCACGCCATCCGAGCGTTTCACCGGATCGACAAATCTGCACAAATTGACCGGTCACCGAAAATCGACTGTAATTTCTTCATACGACCTCGGATCGAATTTCGGCGAGAACGGAAAAGTTCCGTATCGAAAATTTACCTTGGCTAGCCGACAGCCTTTGGCGGTTAGGCGGTTCTACGGTTTCGTCTAGATCCGTTTGCAAGAGGGACTTTTAGGCGATGCAATAAAAAAATTAAAAAGAGGGATGCAACACGAGGACTTCCAAGGAGGTCACCCATCCTAGTACTACTCTCGCCCAAGCACGCTTAACTTCGGAGTTCTGATGGGATTCGGTGCTTTAGTGCTGGTATGATCGCATCCGACAACTTCACGGCGTGATGCTTTAACCTCTGCCACCCTCCGCCTCCTTCTCACGCCTGAGCCTCCGTTCTTTTTGCTCTTTTCTTTTAGTTCCTTTCACGCCCGTCCCGGTTTACAGTCACCACACCACGGTATTTACCGAAAAATGCGTGCATGACCAGCCGCAAATAAAAACATACGCCATCCGAGCGTTTCCCCGGATCGACAAATCTGCACAAATTGACCGGTCACCGAAAATCGACTGTAATTTCTTCATACGACCTCGGATCGAATTTCGGCGAGAACGGAAAAGTCTGTATCGAAATTTTACCTTGGCTAGCCGACAGCCTTTGGCGGTTAGGCGGTTCTACGGTTTCGTCTAGATCCGTTTGCAAGAGGGACTTTTAGGCGATGCAATAAAAAAATTAAAAAGAGGGATGCAACACGAGGACTTCCAAGGAGGTCACCCATCCTAGTACTACTCTCGCCCAAGCACGCTTAACTTCGGAGTTCTGATGGGATTCGGTGCTTTAGTGCTGGTATGATCGCATCCGACAACTTCACGGCGTGATGCTTTAACCTCTGCCACCCTCCGCCTCCTTCTCACGCCTGAGCCTCCGTTCTTTTTGCTCTTTTCTTTTAGTTCCTTTCACGCCCGTCCCGGTTTACAGTCACCACACCACGGTATTTACCGAAAAATGCGTGCATGACCAGCCGCAAATAAAAAAATACGCCATCCGAGCGTTTCCCCGGATCGACAAATCTGCACAAATTGACCGGTCACCGAAAATCGACTGTAATTTCTTCATACGACCTCGGATCGAATTTCGGCGAGAACGGAAAAGTCTGTATCGAAATTTTACCTTGGCTAGCCGACAGCCTTTGGCGGTTAGGCGGTTCTACGGTTTCGTCTAGATCCGTTTGCAAGAGGGACTTTTAGGCGATGCAATAAAAAAATTAAAAAGAGGGATGCAACACGAGGATTTCCAAGGAGGTCACCCATCCTAGTACTACTCTCGCCCAAGCACGCTTAACTTCGGAGTTCTGATGGGATCCGGTGCTTTAGTGCTGGTATGATCGCATCCGACAACTTCTTCACGGCGTGATGCTTTAACCTCTGCCACCCTCCGGCTCCTTCTCACGCCTAAGCCTCCGTTCTTTTTGCTCTTTTCTTTTAGTTCCTTTCACGCCCGTCCCGGTTTACAGTCACCACGCCGCGATATTTACTGAAATAGACGTGCATGACTAGCCGCAAATAAAAACATCACGCCATCCGAGCGTTTCACCGGATCGACAAATCTGCACAAATTGACCGGTCACCGAAAATCGACTGTAATTTCTTCATACGACCTCGGATCGAATTTCGGCGAGAACGGAAAAGTTCCGTATCGAAAATTTACCTTGGCTAGCCGACAGCCTTTGGCGGTTAGGCGGTTCTACGGTTTCGTCTAGATCCGTTTGCAAGAGGGACTTTTAGGCGATGCAATAAAAAAATTAAAAAGAGGGATGCAACACGAGGACTTCCAAGGAGGTCACCCATCCTAGTACTACTCTCGCCCAAGCACGCTTAACTTCGGAGTTCTGATGGGATTCGGTGCTTTAGTGCTGGTATGATCGCATCCGACAACTTCACGGCGTGATGCTTTAAACTCTACCACCCTCCGCCTCCTTCTCACGCCTGAGCCTCCGTTCTTTTTGCTCTTTTCTTTTAGTTCCTTTCACGCCCGTCCCGGTTTACAGTCACCACACCACGGTATTTACCGAAAAATGCGTGCATGACCAGCCGCAAATAAAAACATACGCCATCCGAGCGTTTCCCCGGATCGACAAATCTGCACAAATTGACCGGTCACCGAAAATCGACTGTAATTTCTTCATACGACCTCGGATCGAATTTCGGCGAGAACGGAAAAGTCTGTATCGAAATTTTACCTTGGCTAGCCGACAGCCTTTGGCGGTTAGGCGGTTCTACGGTTTCGTCTAGATCCGTTTGCAAGAGGGACTTTTAGGCGATGCAATAAAAAAATTAAAAAGAGGGATGCAACACGAGGACTTCCAAGGAGGTCACCCATCCTAGTACTACTCTCGCCCAAGCACGCTTAACTTCGGAGTTCTGATGGGATTCGGTGCTTTAGTGCTGGTATGATCGCATCCGACAACTTCACGGCGTGATGCTTTAACCTCTGCCACCCTCCGCCTCCTTCTCACGCCTGAGCCTCCGTTCTTTTTGCTCTTTTCTTTTAGTTCCTTTCACGCCCGTCCCGGTTTACAGTCACCACACCACGGTATTTACCGAAAAATGCGTGCATGACCAGCCGCAAATAAAAAAATACGCCATCCGAGCGTTTCCCCGGATCGACAAATCTGCACAAATTGACCGGTCACCGAAAATCGACTGTAATTTCTTCATACGACCTCGGATCGAATTTCGGCGAGAACGGAAAAGTCTGTATCGAAATTTTACCTTGGCTAGCCGACAGCCTTTGGCGGTTAGGCGGTTCTACGGTTTCGTCTAGATCCGTTTGCAAGAGGGACTTTTAGGCGATGCAATAAAAAAATTAAAAAGAGGGATGCAACACGAGGATTTCCAAGGAGGTCACCCATCCTAGTACTACTCTCGCCCAAGCACGCTTAACTTCGGAGTTCTGATGGGATCCGGTGCTTTAGTGCTGGTATGATCGCATCCGACAACTTCTTCACGGCGTGATGCTTTAACCTCTGCCACCCTCCGGCTCCTTCTCACGCCTAAGCCTCCGTTCTTTTTGCTCTTTTCTTTTAGTTCCTTTCACGCCCGTCCCGGTTTACAGTCACCACGCCGCGATATTTACTGAAATAGACGTGCATGACTAGCCGCAAATAAAAACATCACGCCATCCGAGCGTTTCACCGGATCGACAAATCTGCACAAATTGACCGGTCACCGAAAATCGACTGTAATTTCTTCATACGACCTCGGATCGAATTTCGGCGAGAACGGAAAAGTTCCGTATCGAAATTTTACCTTGGCTAGCCGACAGCCTTTGGCGGTTAGGCGGTTCTACGGTTTCGTCTAGATCCGTTTGCAAGAGGGACTTTTAGGCGATGCAATAAAAAAATTAAAAAGAGGGATGCAACACGAGGACTTCCAAGGAGGTCACCCATCCTAGTACTACTCTCGCCCAAGCACGCTTAACTTCGGAGTTCTGATGGGATTCGGTGCTTTAGTGCTGGTATGATCGCATCCGACAACTTCACGGCGTGATGCTTTAAACTCTACCACCCTCCGCCTCCTTCTCACGCCTGAGCCTCCGTTCTTTTTGCTCTTTTCTTTTAGTTCCTTTCACGCCCGTCCCGGTTTACAGTCACCACACCACGGTATTTACCGAAAAATGCGTGCATGACCAGCCGCAAATAAAAACATACGCCATCCGAGCGTTTCCCCGGATCGACAAATCTGCACAAATTGACCGGTCACCGAAAATCGACTGTAATTTCTTCATACGACCTCGGATCGAATTTCGGCGAGAACGGAAAAGTCTGTATCGAAATTTTACCTTGGCTAGCCGACAGCCTTTGGCGGTTAGGCGGTTCTACGGTTTCGTCTAGATCCGTTTGCAAGAGGGACTTTTAGGCGATGCAATAAAAAAATTAAAAAGAGGGATGCAACACGAGGACTTCCAAGGAGGTCACCCATCCTAGTACTACTCTCGCCCAAGCACGCTTAACTTCGGAGTTCTGATGGGATTCGGTGCTTTAGTGCTGGTATGATCGCATCCGACAACTTCACGGCGTGATGCTTTAACCTCTGCCACCCTCCGCCTCCTTCTCACGCCTGAGCCTCCGTTCTTTTTGCTCTTTTCTTTTAGTTCCTTTCACGCCCGTCCCGGTTTACAGTCACCACACCACGGTATTTACCGAAAAATGCGTGCATGACCAGCCGCAAATAAAAAAATACGCCATCCGAGCGTTTCCCCGGATCGACAAATCTGCACAAATTGACCGGTCACCGAAAATCGACTGTAATTTCTTCATACGACCTCGGATCGAATTTCGGCGAGAACGGAAAAGTCTGTATCGAAATTTTACCTTGGCTAGCCGACAGCCTTTGGCGGTTAGGCGGTTCTACGGTTTCGTCTAGATCCGTTTGCAAGAGGGACTTTTAGGCGATGCAATAAAAAAATTAAAAAGAGGGATGCAACACGAGGATTTCCAAGGAGGTCACCCATCCTAGTACTACTCTCGCCCAAGCACGCTTAACTTCGGAGTTCTGATGGGATCCGGTGCTTTAGTGCTGGTATGATCGCATCCGACAACTTCTTCACGGCGTGATGCTTTAACCTCTGCCACCCTCCGGCTCCTTCTCACGCCTAAGCCTCCGTTCTTTTTGCTCTTTTCTTTTAGTTCCTTTCACGCCCGTCCCGGTTTACAGTCACCACGCCGCGATATTTACTGAAATAGACGTGCATGACTAGCCGCAAATAAAAACATCACGCCATCCGAGCGTTTCACCGGATCGACAAATCTGCACAAATTGACCGGTCACCGAAAATCGACTGTAATTTCTTCATACGACCTCGGATCGAATTTCGGCGAGAACGGAAAAGTTCCGTATCGAAATTTTACCTTGGCTAGCCGACAGCCTTTGGCGGTTAGGCGGTTCTACGGTTTCGTCTAGATCCGTTTGCAAGAGGGACTTTTAGGCGATGCAATAAAAAAATTAAAAAGAGGGATGCAACACGAGGACTTCCAAGGAGGTCACCCATCCTAGTACTACTCTCGCCCAAGCACGCTTAACTTCGGAGTTCTGATGGGATTCGGTGCTTTAGTGCTGGTATGATCGCATCCGACAACTTCACGGCGTGATGCTTTAAACTCTACCACCCTCCGCCTCCTTCTCACGCCTGAGCCTCCGTTCTTTTTGCTCTTTTCTTTTAGTTCCTTTCACGCCCGTCCCGGTTTACAGTCACCACACCACGGTATTTACCGAAAAATGCGTGCATGACCAGCCGCAAATAAAAACATACGCCATCCGAGCGTTTCCCCGGATCGACAAATCTGCACAAATTGACCGGTCACCGAAAATCGACTGTAATTTCTTCATACGACCTCGGATCGAATTTCGGCGAGAACGGAAAAGTCTGTATCGAAATTTTACCTTGGCTAGCCGACAGCCTTTGGCGGTTAGGCGGTTCTACGGTTTCGTCTAGATCCGTTTGCAAGAGGGACTTTTAGGCGATGCAATAAAAAAATTAAAAAGAGGGATGCAACACGAGGACTTCCAAGGAGGTCACCCATCCTAGTACTACTCTCGCCCAAGCACGCTTAACTTCGGAGTTCTGATGGGATTCGGTGCTTTAGTGCTGGTATGATCGCATCCGACAACTTCACGGCGTGATGCTTTAAACTCTACCACCCTCCGCCTCCTTCTCACGCCTGAGCCTCCGTTCTTTTTGCTCTTTTCTTTTAGTTCCTTTCACGCCCGTCCCGGTTTACAGTCACCACACCACGGTATTTACCGAAAAATGCGTGCATGACCAGCCGCAAATAAAAACATACGCCATCCGAGCGTTTCCCCGGATCGACAAATCTGCACAAATTGACCGGTCACCGAAAATCGACTGTAATTTCTTCATACGACCTCGGATCGAATTTCGGCGAGAACGGAAAAGTCTGTATCGAAATTTTACCTTGGCTAGCCGACAGCCTTTGGCGGTTAGGCGGTTCTACGGTTTCGTCTAGATCCGTTTGCAAGAGGGACTTTTAGGCGATGCAATAAAAAAATTAAAAAGAGGGATGCAACACGAGGACTTCCAAGGAGGTCACCCATCCTAGTACTACTCTCGCCCAAGCACGCTTAACTTCGGAGTTCTGATGGGATTCGGTGCTTTAGTGCTGGTATGATCGCATCCGACAACTTCACGGCGTGATGCTTTAACCTCTGCCACCCTCCGCCTCCTTCTCACGCCTGAGCCTCCGTTCTTTTTGCTCTTTTCTTTTAGTTCCTTTCACGCCCGTCCCGGTTTACAGTCACCACACCACGGTATTTACCGAAAAATGCGTGCATGACCAGCCGCAAATAACAAAATACGCCATCCGAGCGTTTCCCCGGATCGACAAATCTGCACAAATTGACCGGTCACCGAAAATCGACTGTAATTTCTTCATACGACCTCGGATCGAATTTCGGCGAGAACGGAAAAGTCTGTATCGAAATTTTACCTTGGCTAGCCGACAGCCTTTGGCGGTTAGGCGGTTCTACGGTTTCGTCTAGATCCGTTTGCAAGAGGGACTTTTAGGCGATGCAATAAAAAAATTAAAAAGAGGGATGCAACACGAGGATTTCCAAGGAGGTCACCCATCCTAGTACTACTCTCGCCCAAGCACGCTTAACTTCGGAGTTCTGATGGGATCCGGTGCTTTAGTGCTGGTATGATCGCATCCGACAACTTCTTCACGGCGTGATGCTTTAACCTCTGCCACCCTCCGGCTCCTTCTCACGCCTAAGCCTCCGTTCTTTTTGCTCTTTTCTTTTAGTTCCTTTCACGCCCGTCCCGGTTTACAGTCACCACGCCGCGATATTTACTGAAATAGACGTGCATGACTAGCCGCAAATAAAAACATCACGCCATCCGAGCGTTTCACCGGATCGACAAATCTGCACAAATTGACCGGTCACCGAAAATCGACTGTAATTTCTTCATACGACCTCGGATCGAATTTCGGCGAGAACGGAAAAGTTCCGTATCGAAATTTTACCTTGGCTAGCCGACAGCCTTTGGCGGTTAGGCGGTTCTACGGTTTCGTCTAGATCCGTTTGCAAGAGGGACTTTTAGGCGATGCAATAAAAAAATTAAAAAGAGGGATGCAACACGAGGACTTCCAAGGAGGTCACCCATCCTAGTACTACTCTCGCCCAAGCACGCTTAACTTCGGAGTTCTGATGGGATTCGGTGCTTTAGTGCTGGTATGATCGCATCCGACAACTTCACGGCGTGATGCTTTAAACTCTACCACCCTCCGCCTCCTTCTCACGCCTGAGCCTCCGTTCTTTTTGCTCTTTTCTTTTAGTTCCTTTCACGCCCGTCCCGGTTTACAGTCACCACACCACGGTATTTACCGAAAAATGCGTGCATGACCAGCCGCAAATAAAAACATACGCCATCCGAGCGTTTCCCCGGATCGACAAATCTGCACAAATTGACCGGTCACCGAAAATCGACTGTAATTTCTTCATACGACCTCGGATCGAATTTCGGCGAGAACGGAAAAGTCTGTATCGAAATTTTACCTTGGCTAGCCGACAGCCTTTGGCGGTTAGGCGGTTCTACGGTTTCGTCTAGATCCGTTTGCAAGAGGGACTTTTAGGCGATGCAATAAAAAAATTAAAAAGAGGGATGCAACACGAGGACTTCCAAGGAGGTCACCCATCCTAGTACTACTCTCGCCCAAGCACGCTTAACTTCGGAGTTCTGATGGGATTCGGTGCTTTAGTGCTGGTATGATCGCATCCGACAACTTCACGGCGTGATGCTTTAACCTCTGCCACCCTCCGCCTCCTTCTCACGCCTGAGCCTCCGTTCTTTTTGCTCTTTTCTTTTAGTTCCTTTCACGCCCGTCCCGGTTTACAGTCACCACACCACGGTATTTACCGAAAAATGCGTGCATGACCAGCCGCAAATAAAAAAATACGCCATCCGAGCGTTTCCCCGGATCGACAAATCTGCACAAATTGACCGGTCACCGAAAATCGACTGTAATTTCTTCATACGACCTCGGATCGAATTTCGGCGAGAACGGAAAAGTCTGTATCGAAATTTTACCTTGGCTAGCCGACAGCCTTTGGCGGTTAGGCGGTTCTACGGTTTCGTCTAGATCCGTTTGCAAGAGGGACTTTTAGGCGATGCAATAAAAAAATTAAAAAGAGGGATGCAACACGAGGATTTCCAAGGAGGTCACCCATCCTAGTACTACTCTCGCCCAAGCACGCTTAACTTCGGAGTTCTGATGGGATCCGGTGCTTTAGTGCTGGTATGATCGCATCCGACAACTTCTTCACGGCGTGATGCTTTAACCTCTGCCACCCTCCGGCTCCTTCTCACGCCTAAGCCTCCGTTCTTTTTGCTCTTTTCTTTTAGTTCCTTTCACGCCCGTCCCGGTTTACAGTCACCACGCCGCGATATTTACTGAAATAGACGTGCATGACTAGCCGCAAATAAAAACATCACGCCATCCGAGCGTTTCACCGGATCGACAAATCTGCACAAATTGACCGGTCACCGAAAATCGACTGTAATTTCTTCATACGACCTCGGATCGAATTTCGGCGAGAACGGAAAAGTTCCGTATCGAAAATTTACCTTGGCTAGCCGACAGCCTTTGGCGGTTAGGCGGTTCTACGGTTTCGTCTAGATCCGTTTGCAAGAGGGACTTTTAGGCGATGCAATAAAAAAATTAAAAAGAGGGATGCAACACGAGGACTTCCAAGGAGGTCACCCATCCTAGTACTACTCTCGCCCAAGCAC
Source organism: Poa annua (assembly GCA_026929855.1). Lineage (NCBI taxonomy): Eukaryota > Viridiplantae > Streptophyta > Magnoliopsida > Poales > Poaceae > Poa > Poa annua. The sequence continues at coordinate 23,855,747 of CM049428.1, read as the reverse complement.
GCTTAACTTCGGAGTTCTGATGGGATTCGGTGCTTTAGTGCTGGTATGATCGCATCCGACAACTTCACGGCGTGATGCTTTAAACTCTACCACCCTCCGCCTCCTTCTCACGCCTGAGCCTCCGTTCTTTTTGCTCTTTTCTTTTAGTTCCTTTCACGCCCGTCCCGGTTTACAGTCACCACACCACGGTATTTACCGAAAAATGCGTGCATGACCAGCCGCAAATAAAAACATACGCCATCCGAGCGTTTCCCCGGATCGACAAATCTGCACAAATTGACCGGTCACCGAAAATCGACTGTAATTTCTTCATACGACCTCGGATCGAATTTCGGCCAGAACGGAAAAGTCTGTATCGAAATTTTACCTTGGCTAGCCGACAGCCTTTGGCGGTTAGGCGGTTCTACGGTTTCGTCTAGATCCGTTTGCAAGAGGGACTTTTAGGCGATGCAATAAAAAAATTAAAAAGAGGGATGCAACACGAGGACTTCCAAGGAGGTCACCCATCCTAGTACTACTCTCGCCCAAGCACGCTTAACTTCGGAGTTCTGATGGGATCCGGTGCTTTAGTGCTGGTATGATCGCATCCGACAACTTCTTCACGGCGTGATGCTTTAACCTCTGCCACCCTCCGGCTCCTTCTCACGCCTAAGCCTCCGTTCTTTTTGCTCTTTTCTTTTAGTTCCTTTCACGCCCGTCCCGGTTTACAGTCACCACGCCGCGATATTTACTGAAATAGACGTGCATGACTAGCCGCAAATAAAAACATCACGCCATCCGAGTGTTTCACCGGATCGACAAATCTGCACAAATTGACCGGTCACCGAAAATCGACTGTAATTTCTTCATACGACCTCGGATCGAATTTCGGCGAGAACGGAAAAGTTCCGTATCGAAATTTTACCTTGGCTAGCCGACAGCCTTTGGCGGTTAGGCGGTTCTACGGTTTCGTCTAGATCCGTTTGCAAGAGGGACTTTTAGGCGATGCAATAAAAAAATTAAAAAGAGGGATGCAACACGAGGACTTCCAAGGAGGTCACCCATCCTAGTACTACTCTCGCCCAAGCACGCTTAACTTCGGAGTTCTGATGGGATTCGGTGCTTTAGTGCTGGTATGATCGCATCCGACAACTTCACGGCGTGATGCTTTAAACTCTACCACCCTCCGCCTCCTTCTCACGCCTGAGCCTCCGTTCTTTTTGCTCTTTTCTTTTAGTTCCTTTCACGCCCGTCCCGGTTTACAGTCACCACACCACGGTATTTACCGAAAAATGCGTGCATGACCAGCCGCAAATAAAAAAATACGCCATCCGAGCGTTTCCCCGGATCGACAAATCTGCACAAATTGACCGGTCACCGAAAATCGACTGTAATTTCTTCATACGACCTCGGATCGAATTTCGGCGAGAACGGAAAAGTTCCGTATCGAAAATTTACCTTGGCTAGCCGACAGCCTTTGGCGGTTAGGCGGTTCTACGGTTTCGTCTAGATCCGTTTGCAAGAGGGACTTTTAGGCGATGCAATAAAAAAATTAAAAAGAGGGATGCAACACGAGGACTTCCAAGGAGGTCACCCATCCTAGTACTACTCTCGCCCAAGCACGCTTAACTTCGGAGTTCTGATGGGATTCGGTGCTTCAGTGCTGGTATGATCGCATCCGACAACTTCACGGCGTGATGCTTTAAACTCTACCACCCTCCGCCTCCTTCTCACGCCTGAGCCTCCGTTCTTTTTGCTCTTTTCTTTTAGTTCCTTTCACGCCCGTCCCGGTTTACAGTCACCACACCACGGTATTTACCGAAAAATGCGTGCATGACCAGCCGCAAATAAAAACATACGCCATCCGAGCGTTTCCCCGGATCGACAAATCTGCACAAATTGACCGGTCACCGAAAATCGACTGTAATTTCTTCATACGACCTCGGATCGAATTTCGGCCAGAACGGAAAAGTCTGTATCGAAATTTTACCTTGGCTAGCCGACAGCCTTTGGCGGTTAGGCGGTTCTACGGTTTCGTCTAGATCCGTTTGCAAGAGGGACTTTTAGGCGATGCAATAAAAAAATTAAAAAGAGGGATGCAACACGAGGACTTCCAAGGAGGTCACCCATCCTAGTACTACTCTCGCCCAAGCACGCTTAACTTCGGAGTTCTGATGGGATCCGGTGCTTTAGTGCTGGTATGATCGCATCCGACAACTTCTTCACGGCGTGATGCTTTAACCTCTGCCACCCTCCGGCTCCTTCTCACGCCTAAGCCTCCGTTCTTTTTGCTCTTTTCTTTTAGTTCCTTTCACGCCCGTCCCGGTTTACAGTCACCACGCCGCGATATTTACTGAAATAGACGTGCATGACTAGCCGCAAATAAAAACATCACGCCATCCGAGCGTTTCACCGGATCGACAAATCTGCACAAATTGACCGGTCACCGAAAATCGACTGTAATTTCTTCATACGACCTCGGATCGAATTTCGGCGAGAACGGAAAAGTTCCGTATCGAAATTTTACCTTGGCTAGCCGACAGCCTTTGGCGGTTAGGCGGTTCTACGGTTTCGTCTAGATCCGTTTGCAAGAGGGACTTTTAGGCGATGCAATAAAAAAATTAAAAAGAGGGATGCAACACGAGGACTTCCCAGGAGGCACCCATCCTAGTACTACTCTCGCCTAAGCACGCTTAACTTCGGAGTTCTGATGGGATCTGGTGCTTTAGTGCTGGTATGATCGCATCCGACAACTTCTTCACGGCGTGATGCTTTAACCTCTGCCACCCTCCGGCTCCTTCTCACGCCTAAGCCTCCGTTCTTTTTGCTCTTTTCTTTTAGTTCCTTTCACGCCCGTCCCGGTTTACAGTCACCACGCCGCGATATTTACTGAAATAGACGTGCATGACTAGCCGCAAATAAAAACATCACGCCATCCGAGCGTTTCACCGGATCGACAAATCTGCACAAATTGACCGGTCACCGAAAATCGACTGTAATTTCTTCATACGACCTCGGATCGAATTTCGGCGAGAACGGAAAAGTTCCGTATCGAAAATTTACCTTGGCTAGCCGACAGCCTTTGGCGGTTAGGCGGTTCTACGGTTTCGTCTAGATCCGTTTGCAAGAGGGACTTTTAGGCGATGCAATAAAAAAATTAAAAAGAGGGATGCAACACGAGGACTTCCAAGGAGGTCACCCATCCTAGTACTACTCTCGCCCAAGCACGCTTAACTTCGGAGTTCTGATGGGATTCGGTGCTTTAGTGCTGGTATGATCGCATCCGACAACTTCACGGCGTGATGCTTTAAACTCTACCACCCTCCGCCTCCTTCTCACGCCTGAGCCTCCGTTCTTTTTGCTCTTTTCTTTTAGTTCCTTTCACGCCCGTCCCGGTTTACAGTCACCACACCACGGTATTTACCGAAAAATGCGTGCATGACCAGCCGCAAATAAAAACATACGCCATCCGAGCGTTTCCCCGGATCGACAAATCTGCACAAATTGACCGGTCACCGAAAATCGACTGTAATTTCTTCATACGACCTCGGATCGAATTTCGGCCAGAACGGAAAAGTCTGTATCGAAATTTTACCTTGGCTAGCCGACAGCCTTTGGCGGTTAGGCGGTTCTACGGTTTCGTCTAGATCCGTTTGCAAGAGGGACTTTTAGGCGATGCAATAAAAAAATTAAAAAGAGGGATGCAACACGAGGACTTCCAAGGAGGTCACCCATCCTAGTACTACTCTCGCCCAAGCACGCTTAACTTCGGAGTTCTGATGGGATCCGGTGCTTTAGTGCTGGTATGATCGCATCCGACAACTTCTTCACGGCGTGATGCTTTAACCTCTGCCACCCTCCGGCTCCTTCTCACGCCTAAGCCTCCGTTCTTTTTGCTCTTTTCTTTTAGTTCCTTTCACGCCCGTCCCGGTTTACAGTCACCACGCCGCGATATTTACTGAAATAGACGTGCATGACTAGCCGCAAATAAAAACATCACGCCATCCGAGTGTTTCACCGGATCGACAAATCTGCACAAATTGACCGGTCACCGAAAATCGACTGTAATTTCTTCATACGACCTCGGATCGAATTTCGGCGAGAACGGAAAAGTTCCGTATCGAAATTTTACCTTGGCTAGCCGACAGCCTTTGGCGGTTAGGCGGTTCTACGGTTTCGTCTAGATCCGTTTGCAAGAGGGACTTTTAGGCGATGCAATAAAAAAATTAAAAAGAGGGATGCAACACGAGGACTTCCAAGGAGGTCACCCATCCTAGTACTACTCTCGCCCAAGCACGCTTAACTTCGGAGTTCTGATGGGATTCGGTGCTTTAGTGCTGGTATGATCGCATCCGACAACTTCACGGCGTGATGCTTTAAACTCTACCACCCTCCGCCTCCTTCTCACGCCTGAGCCTCCGTTCTTTTTGCTCTTTTCTTTTAGTTCCTTTCACGCCCGTCCCGGTTTACAGTCACCACACCACGGTATTTACCGAAAAATGCGTGCATGACCAGCCGCAAATAAAAAAATACGCCATCCGAGCGTTTCCCCGGATCGACAAATCTGCACAAATTGACCGGTCACCGAAAATCGACTGTAATTTCTTCATACGACCTCGGATCGAATTTCGGCGAGAACGGAAAAGTTCCGTATCGAAAATTTACCTTGGCTAGCCGACAGCCTTTGGCGGTTAGGCGGTTCTACGGTTTCGTCTAGATCCGTTTGCAAGAGGGACTTTTAGGCGATGCAATAAAAAAATTAAAAAGAGGGATGCAACACGAGGACTTCCAAGGAGGTCACCCATCCTAGTACTACTCTCGCCCAAGCACGCTTAACTTCGGAGTTCTGATGGGATTCGGTGCTTTAGTGCTGGTATGATCGCATCCGACAACTTCACGGCGTGATGCTTTAAACTCTACCACCCTCCGCCTCCTTCTCACGCCTGAGCCTCCGTTCTTTTTGCTCTTTTCTTTTAGTTCCTTTCACGCCCGTCCCGGTTTACAGTCACCACACCACGGTATTTACCGAAAAATGCGTGCATGACCAGCCGCAAATAAAAACATACGCCATCCGAGCGTTTCCCCGGATCGACAAATCTGCACAAATTGACCGGTCACCGAAAATCGACTGTAATTTCTTCATACGACCTCGGATCGAATTTCGGCCAGAACGGAAAAGTCTGTATCGAAATTTTACCTTGGCTAGCCGACAGCCTTTGGCGGTTAGGCGGTTCTACGGTTTCGTCTAGATCCGTTTGCAAGAGGGACTTTTAGGCGATGCAATAAAAAAATTAAAAAGAGGGATGCAACACGAGGACTTCCAAGGAGGTCACCCATCCTAGTACTACTCTCGCCCAAGCACGCTTAACTTCGGAGTTCTGATGGGATCCGGTGCTTTAGTGCTGGTATGATCGCATCCGACAACTTCTTCACGGCGTGATGCTTTAACCTCTGCCACCCTCCGGCTCCTTCTCACGCCTAAGCCTCCGTTCTTTTTGCTCTTTTCTTTTAGTTCCTTTCACGCCCGTCCCGGTTTACAGTCACCACGCCGCGATATTTACTGAAATAGACGTGCATGACTAGCCGCAAATAAAAACATCACGCCATCCGAGCGTTTCACCGGATCGACAAATCTGCACAAATTGACCGGTCACCGAAAATCGACTGTAATTTCTTCATACGACCTCGGATCGAATTTCGGCGAGAACGGAAAAGTTCCGTATCGAAATTTTACCTTGGCTAGCCGACAGCCTTTGGCGGTTAGGCGGTTCTACGGTTTCGTCTAGATCCGTTTGCAAGAGGGACTTTTAGGCGATGCAATAAAAAAATTAAAAAGAGGGATGCAACACGAGGACTTCCCAGGAGGCACCCATCCTAGTACTACTCTCGCCTAAGCACGCTTAACTTCGGAGTTCTGATGGGATCTGGTGCTTTAGTGCTGGTATGATCGCATCCGACAACTTCTTCACGGCGTGATGCTTTAACCTCTGCCACCCTCCGGCTCCTTCTCACGCCTAAGCCTCCGTTCTTTTTGCTCTTTTCTTTTAGTTCCTTTCACGCCCGTCCCGGTTTACAGTCACCACGCCGCGATATTTACTGAAATAGACGTGCATGACTAGCCGCAAATAAAAACATCACGCCATCCGAGCGTTTCACCGGATCGACAAATCTGCACAAATTGACCGGTCACCGAAAATCGACTGTAATTTCTTCATACGACCTCGGATCGAATTTCGGCGAGAACGGAAAAGTTCCGTATCGAAAATTTACCTTGGCTAGCCGACAGCCTTTGGCGGTTAGGCGGTTCTACGGTTTCGTCTAGATCCGTTTGCAAGAGGGACTTTTAGGCGATGCAATAAAAAAATTAAAAAGAGGGATGCAACACGAGGACTTCCAAGGAGGTCACCCATCCTAGTACTACTCTCGCCCAAGCACGCTTAACTTCGGAGTTCTGATGGGATTCGGTGCTTTAGTGCTGGTATGATCGCATCCGACAACTTCACGGCGTGATGCTTTAAACTCTACCACCCTCCGCCTCCTTCTCACGCCTGAGCCTCCGTTCTTTTTGCTCTTTTCTTTTAGTTCCTTTCACGCCCGTCCCGGTTTACAGTCACCACACCACGGTATTTACCGAAAAATGCGTGCATGACCAGCCGCAAATAAAAACATACGCCATCCGAGCGTTTCCCCGGATCGACAAATCTGCACAAATTGACCGGTCACCGAAAATCGACTGTAATTTCTTCATACGACCTCGGATCGAATTTCGGCCAGAACGGAAAAGTCTGTATCGAAATTTTACCTTGGCTAGCCGACAGCCTTTGGCGGTTAGGCGGTTCTACGGTTTCGTCTAGATCCGTTTGCAAGAGGGACTTTTAGGCGATGCAATAAAAAAATTAAAAAGAGGGATGCAACACGAGGACTTCCAAGGAGGTCACCCATCCTAGTACTACTCTCGCCCAAGCACGCTTAACTTCGGAGTTCTGATGGGATCCGGTGCTTTAGTGCTGGTATGATCGCATCCGACAACTTCTTCACGGCGTGATGCTTTAACCTCTGCCACCCTCCGGCTCCTTCTCACGCCTAAGCCTCCGTTCTTTTTGCTCTTTTCTTTTAGTTCCTTTCACGCCCGTCCCGGTTTACAGTCACCACGCCGCGATATTTACTGAAATAGACGTGCATGACTAGCCGCAAATAAAAACATCACGCCATCCGAGCGTTTCACCGGATCGACAAATCTGCACAAATTGACCGGTCACCGAAAATCGACTGTAATTTCTTCATACGACCTCGGATCGAATTTCGGCGAGAACGGAAAAGTTCCGTATCGAAATTTTACCTTGGCTAGCCGACAGCCTTTGGCGGTTAGGCGGTTCTACGGTTTCGTCTAGATCCGTTTGCAAGAGGGACTTTTAGGCGATGCAATAAAAAAATTAAAAAGAGGGATGCAACACGAGGACTTCCCAGGAGGCACCCATCCTAGTACTACTCTCGCCTAAGCACGCTTAACTTCGGAGTTCTGATGGGATCTGGTGCTTTAGTGCTGGTATGATCGCATCCGACAACTTCTTCACGGCGTGATGCTTTAACCTCTGCCACCCTCCGGCTCCTTCTCACGCCTAAGCCTCCGTTCTTTTTGCTCTTTTCTTTTAGTTCCTTTCACGCCCGTCCCGGTTTACAGTCACCACGCCGCGATATTTACTGAAATAGACGTGCATGACTAGCCGCAAATAAAAACATCACGCCATCCGAGCGTTTCCCCGGATCGACAAATCTGCACAAATTGACCGGTCACCGAAAATCGACTGTAATTTCTTCATACGACCTCGGATCGAATTTCGGCGAGAACGGAAAAGTTCCGTATCGAAAATTTACCTTGGCTAGCCGACAGCCTTTGGCGGTTAGGCGGTTCTACGGTTTCGTCTAGATCCGTTTGCAAGAGGGACTTTTAGGCGATGCAATAAAAAAATTAAAAAGAGGGATGCAACACGAGGACTTCCAAGGAGGTCACCCATCCTAGTACTACTCTCGCCCAAGCACGCTTAACTTCGGAGTTCTGATGGGATTCGGTGCTTTAGTGCTGGTATGATCGCATCCGACAACTTCACGGCGTGATGCTTTAAACTCTACCACCCTCCGCCTCCTTCTCACGCCTGAGCCTCCGTTCTTTTTGCTCTTTTCTTTTAGTTCCTTTCACGCCCGTCCCGGTTTACAGTCACCACACCACGGTATTTACCGAAAAATGCGTGCATGACCAGCCGCAAATAAAAACATACGCCATCCGAGCGTTTCCCCGGATCGACAAATCTGCACAAATTGACCGGTCACCGAAAATCGACTGTAATTTCTTCATACGACCTCGGATCGAATTTCGGCCAGAACGGAAAAGTCTGTATCGAAATTTTACCTTGGCTAGCCGACAGCCTTTGGCGGTTAGGCGGTTCTACGGTTTCGTCTAGATCCGTTTGCAAGAGGGACTTTTAGGCGATGCAATAAAAAAATTAAAAAGAGGGATGCAACACGAGGACTTCCAAGGAGGTCACCCATCCTAGTACTACTCTCGCCCAAGCACGCTTAACTTCGGAGTTCTGATGGGATCCGGTGCTTTAGTGCTGGTATGATCGCATCCGACAACTTCTTCACGGCGTGATGCTTTAACCTCTGCCACCCTCCGGCTCCTTCTCACGCCTAAGCCTCCGTTCTTTTTGCTCTTTTCTTTTAGTTCCTTTCACGCCCGTCCCGGTTTACAGTCACCACGCCGCGATATTTACTGAAATAGACGTGCATGACTAGCCGCAAATAAAAACATCACGCCATCCGAGCGTTTCACCGGATCGACAAATCTGCACAAATTGACCGGTCACCGAAAATCGACTGTAATTTCTTCATACGACCTCGGATCGAATTTCGGCGAGAACGGAAAAGTTCCGTATCGAAATTTTACCTTGGCTAGCCGACAGCCTTTGGCGGTTAGGCGGTTCTACGGTTTCGTCTAGATCCGTTTGCAAGAGGGACTTTTAGGCGATGCAATAAAAAAATTAAAAAGAGGGATGCAACACGAGGACTTCCCAGGAGGCACCCATCCTAGTACTACTCTCGCCTAAGCACGCTTAACTTCGGAGTTCTGATGGGATCTGGTGCTTTAGTGCTGGTATGATCGCATCCGACAACTTCTTCACGGCGTGATGCTTTAACCTCTGCCACCCTCCGGCTCCTTCTCACGCCTAAGCCTCCGTTCTTTTTGCTCTTTTCTTTTAGTTCCTTTCACGCCCGTCCCGGTTTACAGTCACCACGCCGCGATATTTACTGAAATAGACGTGCATGACTAGCCGCAAATAAAAACATCACGCCATCCGAGCGTTTCACCGGATCGACAAATCTGCACAAATTGACCGGTCACCGAAAATCGACTGTAATTTCTTCATACGACCTCGGATCGAATTTCGGCGAGAACGGAAAAGTTCCGTATCGAAAATTTACCTTGGCTAGCCGACAGCCTTTGGCGGTTAGGCGGTTCTACGGTTTCGTCTAGATCCGTTTGCAAGAGGGACTTTTAGGCGATGCAATAAAAAAATTAAAAAGAGGGATGCAACACGAGGACTTCCAAGGAGGTCACCCATCCTAGTACTACTCTCGCCCAAGCACGCTTAACTTCGGAGTTCTGATGGGATTCGGTGCTTTAGTGCTGGTATGATCGGATCCGACAACTTCACGGCGTGATGCTTTAAACTCTACCACCCTCCGCCTCCTTCTCACGCCTGAGCCTCCGTTCTTTTTGCTCTTTTCTTTTAGTTCCTTTCACGCCCGTCCCGGTTTACAGTCACCACACCACGGTATTTACCGAAAAATGCGTGCATGACCAGCCGCAAATAAAAACATACGCCATCCGAGCGTTTCCCCGGATCGACAAATCTGCACAAATTGACCGGTCACCGAAAATCGACTGTAATTTCTTCATACGACCTCGGATCGAATTTCGGCCAGAACGGAAAAGTCTGTATCGAAATTTTACCTTGGCTAGCCGACAGCCTTTGGCGGTTAGGCGGTTCTACGGTTTCGTCTAGATCCGTTTGCAAGAGGGACTTTTAGGCGATGCAATAAAAAAATTAAAAAGAGGGATGCAACACGAGGACTTCCAAGGAGGTCACCCATCCTAGTACTACTCTCGCCCAAGCACGCTTAACTTCGGAGTTCTGATGGGATCCGGTGCTTTAGTGCTGGTATGATCGCATCCGACAACTTCTTCACGGCGTGATGCTTTAACCTCTGCCACCCTCCGGCTCCTTCTCACGCCTAAGCCTCCGTTCTTTTTGCTCTTTTCTTTTAGTTCCTTTCACGCCCGTCCCGGTTTACAGTCACCACGCCGCGATATTTACTGAAATAGACGTGCATGACTAGCCGCAAATAAAAACATCACGCCATCCGAGTGTTTCACCGGATCGACAAATCTGCACAAATTGACCGGTCACCGAAAATCGACTGTAATTTCTTCATACGACCTCGGATCGAATTTCGGCGAGAACGGAAAAGTTCCGTATCGAAATTTTACCTTGGCTAGCCGACAGCCTTTGGCGGTTAGGCGGTTCTACGGTTTCGTCTAGATCCGTTTGCAAGAGGGACTTTTAGGCGATGCAATAAAAAAATTAAAAAGAGGGATGCAACACGAGGACTTCCAAGGAGGTCACCCATCCTAGTACTACTCTCGCCCAAGCACGCTTAAATTCGGAGTTCTGATGGGATTCGGTGCTTTAGTGCTGGTATGATCGCATCCGACAACTTCACGGCGTGATGCTTTAAACTCTACCACCCTCCGCCTCCTTCTCACGCCTGAGCCTCCGTTCTTTTTGCTCTTTTCTTTTAGTTCCTTTCACGCCCGTCCCGGTTTACAGTCACCACACCACGGTATTTACCGAAAAATGCGTGCATGACCAGCCGCAAATAAAAAAATACGCCATCCGAGCGTTTCCCCGGATCGACAAATCTGCACAAATTGACCGGTCACCGAAAATCGACTGTAATTTCTTCATACGACCTCGGATCGAATTTCGGCGAGAACGGAAAAGTTCCGTATCGAAAATTTACCTTGGCTAGCCGACAGCCTTTGGCGGTTAGGCGGTTCTACGGTTTCGTCTAGATCCGTTTGCAAGAGGGACTTTTAGGCGATGCAATAAAAAAATTAAAAAGAGGGATGCAACACGAGGACTTCCAAGGAGGTCACCCATCCTAGTACTACTCTCGCCCAAGCACGCTTAACTTCGGAGTTCTGATGGGATTCGGTGCTTTAGTGCTGGTATGATCGCATCCGACAACTTCACGGCGTGATGCTTTAAACTCTACCACCCTCCGCCTCCTTCTCACGCCTGAGCCTCCGTTCTTTTTGCTCTTTTCTTTTAGTTCCTTTCACGCCCGTCCCGGTTTACAGTCACCACGGTATTTACCGAAAAATGCGTGCATGACCAGCCGCAAATAAAAACATACGCCATCCGAGCGTTTCCCCGGATCGACAAATCTGCACAAATTGACCGGTCACCGAAAATCGACTGTAATTTCTTCATACGACCTCGGATCGAATTTCGGCCAGAACGGAAAAGTCTGTATCGAAATTTTACCTTGGCTAGCCGACAGCCTTTGGCGGTTAGGCGGTTCTACGGTTTCGTCTAGATCCGTTTGCAAGAGGGACTTTTAGGCGATGCAATAAAAAAATTAAAAAGAGGGATGCAACACGAGGACTTCCAAGGAGGTCACCCATCCTAGTACTACTCTCGCCCAAGCACGCTTAACTTCGGAGTTCTGATGGGATCCGGTGCTTTAGTGCTGGTATGATCGCATCCGACAACTTCTTCACGGCGTGATGCTTTAACCTCTGCCACCCTCCGGCTCCTTCTCACGCCTAAGCCTCCGTTCTTTTTGCTCTTTTCTTTTAGTTCCTTTCACGCCCGTCCCGGTTTACAGTCACCACGCCGCGATATTTACTGAAATAGACGTGCATGACTAGCCGCAAATAAAAACATCACGCCATCCGAGCGTTTCACCGGATCGACAAATCTGCACAAATTGACCGGTCACCGAAAATCGACTGTAATTTCTTCATACGACCTCGGATCGAATTTCGGCGAGAACGGAAAAGTTCCGTATCGAAATTTTACCTTGGCTAGCCGACAGCCTTTGGCGGTTAGGCGGTTCTACGGTTTCGTCTAGATCCGTTTGCAAGAGGGACTTTTAGGCGATGCAATAAAAAAATTAAAAAGAGGGATGCAACACGAGGACTTCCAAGGAGGTCACCCATCCTAGTACTACTCTCGCCCAAGCACGCTTAACTTCGGAGTTCTGATGGGATTCGGTGCTTTAGTGCTGGTATGATCGCATCCGACAACTTCACGGCGTGATGCTTTAAACTCTGCCACCCTCCGCCTCCTTCTCACGCCTGAGCCTCCGTTCTTTTTGCTCTTTTCTTTTAGTTCCTTTCACGCCCGTCCCGGTTTACAGTCACCACACCACGGTATTTACCGAAAAATGCGTGCATGACCAGCCGCAAATAAAAACATACGCCATCCGAGCGTTTCCCCGGATCGACAAATCTGCACAAATTGACCGGTCACCGAAAATCGACTGTAATTTCTTCATACGACCTCGGATCGAATTTCGGCGAGAACGGAAAAGTCTGTATCGAAATTTTACCTTGGCTAGCCGACAGCCTTTGGCGGTTAGGCGGTTCTACGGTTTCGTCTAGATCCGTTTGCAAGAGGGACTTTTAGGCGATGCAATAAAAAAATTAAAAAGAGGGATGCAACACGAGGACTTCCAAGGAGGTCACCCATCCTAGTACTACTCTCGCCCAAGCACGCTTAACTTCGGAGTTCTGATGGGATTCGGTGCTTTAGTGCTGGTATGATCGCATCCGACAACTTCACAGCGTGATGCTTTAAACTCTGCCACCCTCCGCCTCCTTCTCACGCCTGAGCCTCCGTTCTTTTTGCTCTTTTCTTTTAGTTCCTTTCACGCCCGTCCCGGTTTACAGTCACCACGGTATTTACCGAAAAATGCGTGCATGACCAGCCGCAAATAAAAACATACGCCATCCGAGCGTTTCCCCGGATCGACAAATCTGCACAAATTGACCGGTCACCGAAAATCGACTGTAATTTCTTCATACGACCTCGGATCGAATTTCGGCGAGAACGGAAAAGTCTGTATCGAAATTTTACCTTGGCTAGCCGACAGCCTTTGGCGGTTAGGCGGTTCTACGGTTTCGTCTAGATCCGTTTGCAAGAGGGACTTTTAGGCGATGCAATAAAAAAATTAAAAAGAGGGATGCAACACGAGGACTTCCAAGGAGGTCACCCATCCTAGTACTACTCTCGCCCAAGCACGCTTAACTTCGGAGTTCTGATGGGATCCGGTGCTTTAGTGCTGGTATGATCGCATCCGACAACTTCTTCACGGCGTGATGCTTTAACCTCTGCCACCCTCCGGCTCCTTCTCACGCCTAAGCCTCCGTTCTTTTTGCTCTTTTCTTTTAGTTCCTTTCACGCCCGTCCCGGTTTACAGTCACCACGCCGCGATATTTACTGAAATAGACGTGCATGACTAGCCGCAAATAAAAACATCACGCCATCCGAGCGTTTCACCGGATCGACAAATCTGCACAAATTGACCGGTCACCGAAAATCGACTGTAATTTCTTCATACGACCTCGGATCGAATTTCGGCGAGAACGGAAAAGTTCCGTATCGAAATTTTACCTTGGCTAGCCGACAGCCTTTGGCGGTTAGGCGGTTCTACGGTTTCGTCTAGATCCTTTTGCAAGAGGGACTTTTAGGCGATGCAATAAAAAAATTAAAAAGAGGGATGCAACACGAGGACTTCCCAGGAGGTCACCCATATTAGTACTACTCTCGCCCAAGCACGCTTAACTTCGGAGTTCTGATGGGATTCAGTGCTTTAGTGCTGGTATGATCGCATCCGACAACTTCTTCACGGCGTGATGCTTTAACCTCTGCCACCCTCCGGCTCCTTCTCACGCCTAAGCCTCCGTTCTTTTTGCTCTTTTCTTTTAGTTCCTTTCACGCCCGTGCCGGTTTACAGTCACCACACCACGGTATTTACCGAAAAAGGCGTGCATGACTAGCCGCAAATAAAAACATACGCCATCCGAGCGTTTCACCGGATCGACAAATCTGCACAAATTGACCGGTCACCGAAAATCGACTGTAATTTCTTCATACGACCTCGGATCGAATTTCGGCGAGAACGGAAAAGTTCCGTATCGAAAATTTACCTTGGCTAGCCGACAGCCTTTGGCGGTTAGGCGGTTCTACGGTTTCGTCTAGATCCGTTTGCAAGAGGGACTTTTAGGCGATGCAATAAAAAAATTAAAAAGAGGGATGCAACACGAGGACTTCCAAGGAGGTCACCCATCCTAGTACTACTCTCGCCCAAGCACGCTTAACTTCGGAGTTCTGATGGGATTCGGTGCTTTAGTGCTGGTATGATCGCATCCGACAACTTCACAGCGTGATGCTTTAAACTCTGCCACCCTCCGCCTCCTTCTCACGCCTGAGCCTCCGTTCTTTTTGCTCTTTTCTTTTAGTTCCTTTCACGCCCGTCCCGGTTTACAGTCACCACACCACGGTATTTACCGAAAAATGCGTGCATGACCAGCCGCAAATAAAAACATACGCCATCCGAGCGTTTCCCCGGATCGACAAATCTGCACAAATTGACCGGTCACCGAAAATCGACTGTAATTTCTTCATACGACCTCGGATCGAATTTCGGCGAGAACGGAAAAGTCTGTATCGAAATTTTACCTTGGCTAGCCGACAGCCTTTGGCGGTTAGGCGGTTCTACGGTTTCGTCTAGATCCGTTTGCAAGAGGGACTTTTAGGCGATGCAATAAAAAAATTAAAAAGAGGGATGCAACACGAGGACTTCCAAGGAGGTCACCCATCCTAGTACTACTCTCGCCCAAGCACGCTTAACTTCGGAGTTCTGATGGGATCCGGTGCTTTAGTGCTGGTATGATCGCATCCGACAACTTCTTCACGGCGTGATGCTTTAACCTCTGCCACCCTCCGGCTCCTTCTCACGCCTAAGCCTCCGTTCTTTTTGCTCTTTTCTTTTAGTTCCTTTCACGCCCGTCCCGGTTTACAGTCACCACGCCGCGATATTTACTGAAATAGACGTGCATGACTAGCCGCAAATAAAAACATCACGCCATCCGAGCGTTTCACCGGATCGACAAATCTGCACAAATTGACCGGTCACCGAAAATCGACTGTAATTTCTTCATACGACCTCGGATCGAATTTCGGCGAGAACGGAAAAGTTCCGTATCGAAATTTTACCTTGGCTAGCCGACAGCCTTTGGCGGTTAGGCGGTTCTACGGTTTCGTCTAGATCCTTTTGCAAGAGGGACTTTTAGGCGATGCAATAAAAAAATTAAAAAGAGGGATGCAACACGAGGACTTCCCAGGAGGTCACCCATATTAGTACTACTCTCGCCCAAGCACGCTTAACTTCGGAGTTCTGATGGGATTCAGTGCTTTAGTGCTGGTATGATCGCATCCGACAACTTCTTCACGGCGTGATGCTTTAACCTCTGCCACCCTCCGGCTCCTTCTCACGCCTAAGCCTCCGTTCTTTTTGCTCTTTTCTTTTAGTTCCTTTCACGCCCGTGCCGGTTTACAGTCACCACACCACGGTATTTACCGAAAAAGGCGTGCATGACTAGCCGCAAATAAAAACATACGCCATCCGAGCGTTTCACCGGATCGACAAATCTGCACAAATTGACCGGTCACCGAAAATCGACTGTAATTTCTTCATACGACCTCGGATCGAATTTCGGCGAGAACGGAAAAGTTCCGTATCGAAAATTTACCTTGGCTAGCCGACAGCCTTTGGCGGTTAGGCGGTTCTACGGTTTCGTCTAGATCCGTTTGCAAGAGGGACTTTTAGGCGATGCAATAAAAAAATTAAAAAGAGGGATGCAACACGAGGACTTCCAAGGAGGTCACCCATCCTAGTACTACTCTCGCCCAAGCACGCTTAACTTCGGAGTTCTGATGGGATTCGGTGCTTTAGTGCTGGTATGATCGCATCCGACAACTTCACAGCGTGATGCTTTAAACTCTGCCACCCTCCGCCTCCTTCTCACGCCTGAGCCTCCGTTCTTTTTGCTCTTTTCTTTTAGTTCCTTTCACGCCCGTCCCGGTTTACAGTCACCACACCACGGTATTTACCGAAAAATGCGTGCATGACCAGCCGCAAATAAAAACATACGCCATCCGAGCGTTTCCCCGGATCGACAAATCTGCACAAATTGACCGGTCACCGAAAATCGACTGTAATTTCTTCATACGACCTCGGATCGAATTTCGGCGAGAACGGAAAAGTCTGTATCGAAATTTTACCTTGGCTAGCCGACAGCCTTTGGCGGTTAGGCGGTTCTACGGTTTCGTCTAGATCCGTTTGCAAGAGGGACTTTTAGGCGATGCAATAAAAAAATTAAAAAGAGGGATGCAACACGAGGACTTCCAAGGAGGTCACCCATCCTAGTACTACTCTCGCCCAAGCACGCTTAACTTCGGAGTTCTGATGGGATCCGGTGCTTTAGTGCTGGTATGATCGCATCCGACAACTTCTTCACGGCGTGATGCTTTAACCTCTGCCACCCTCCGGCTCCTTCTCACGCCTAAGCCTCCGTTCTTTTTGCTCTTTTCTTTTAGTTCCTTTCACGCCCGTCCCGGTTTACAGTCACCACGCCGCGATATTTACTGAAATAGACGTGCATGACTAGCCGCAAATAAAAACATCACGCCATCCGAGCGTTTCACCGGATCGACAAATCTGCACAAATTGACCGGTCACCGAAAATCGACTGTAATTTCTTCATACGACCTCGGATCGAATTTCGGCGAGAACGGAAAAGTTCCGTATCGAAATTTTACCTTGGCTAGCCGACAGCCTTTGGCGGTTAGGCGGTTCTACGGTTTCGTCTAGATCCTTTTGCAAGAGGGACTTTTAGGCGATGCAATAAAAAAATTAAAAAGAGGGATGCAACACGAGGACTTCCCAGGAGGTCACCCATATTAGTACTACTCTCGCCCAAGCACGCTTAACTTCGGAGTTCTGATGGGATTCAGTGCTTTAGTGCTGGTATGATCGCATCCGACAACTTCTTCACGGCGTGATGCTTTAACCTCTGCCACCCTCCGGCTCCTTCTCACGCCTAAGCCTCCGTTCTTTTTGCTCTTTTCTTTTAGTTCCTTTCACGCCCGTGCCGGTTTACAGTCACCACACCACGGTATTTACCGAAAAAGGCGTGCATGACTAGCCGCAAATAAAAACATACGCCATCCGAGCGTTTCACCGGATCGACAAATCTGCACAAATTGACCGGTCACCGAAAATCGACTGTAATTTCTTCATACGACCTCGGATCGAATTTCGGCGAGAACGGAAAAGTTCCGTATCGAAAATTTACCTTGGCTAGCCGACAGCCTTTGGCGGTTAGGAGGTTCTACGGTTTCGTCTAGATCCGTTTGCAAGAGGGACTTTTAGGCGATGCAATAAAAAAATTAAAAAGAGGGATGCAACAAGAGGACTTCCCAGGAGGTCACCCATATTAGTACTACTCTCTCCCAAGCACGCTTAACTTCGGAGTTCTGATGGGATTCGGTGCTTTAGTGCTGGTATGATCGCATCCGACAACTTCACGGCGTGATGCTTTAACCTCTGCCACCCTCCGCCTCCTTCTCACGCCTGAGCCTCCGTTCTTTTTGCTCTTTTCTTTTAGTTCCTTTCACGCCCGTCCCGGTTTACAGTCACCACACCACGGTATTTACCGAAAAATGCGTGCATGACCAGCCGCAAATAAAAACATACGCCATCCGAGCGTTTCCCCGGATCGACAAATCTGCACAAATTGACCGGTCACCGAAAATCGACTGTAATTTCTTCATACGACCTCGGATCGAATTTCGGCGAGAACGGAAAAGTTCCGTATCGAAATTTTACCTTGGCTAGCCGACAGCCTTTGGCGGTTAGGCGGTTCTACGGTTTCGTCTAGATCCGTTTGCAAGAGGGACTTTTAGGCGATGCAATAAAAAAATTAAAAAGAGGGATGCAACACGAGGACTTCCCAGGAGGTCACCCATCCTAGTACTACTCTCGCCCAAGCACGCTTAACTTCGGAGTTCTGATGGGATCCGGTGCTTTAGTGCTGGTATGATCGCATCCGACAACTTCTTCACGGCGTGATGCTTTAACCTCTGCCACCCTCCGGCTCCTTCTCACGCCTAAGCCTCCGTTCTTTTTGCTCTTTTCTTTTAGTTCCTTTCACGCCCGTCCCGGTTTACAGTCACCACGCCGCGATATTTACTGAAAAAGACGTGCATGACCAGCCGCAAATAAAAACATACGCCATCCGAGCGTTTCCCCGGATCGACAAATCTGCACAAATTGACCGGTCACCGAAAATCGACTCTAATTTCTTCATACGACCTCGGATCGAATTTCGGCGAGAACGGAAAAGTTCTGTATCGAAATTTTACCTTGGCTAGCCGACAGCGCGGTTCTACGGTTTCGTCTAGATCCATTTGCAAGAGGGACTTTTAGGCGATGCAATAAAATCTAAAAAGAGGGATGCAACACGAGGACTTCCCAGGAGGTCACCCATATTAGTACTACTCTCGCCCAAGCACGCTTAACTTCGGAGTTCTGATGGGATTCGGTGCTTTAGTGCTGGTATGATCGCATCCGACAACTTCACGGCGTGATGCTTTAACCTCTGCCACCCTCCGCCTCCTTCTCACGCCTGAGCCTCCGTTCTTTTTGCTCTTTTCTTTTAGTTCCTTTCACGCCCGTCCCGGTTTACAGTCACCACACCACGGTATTTACCGAAAAATGCGTGCATGACCAGCCGCAAATAAAAACATACGCCATCCGAGCGTTTCCCCGGATCGACAAATCTGCACAAATTGACCGGTCACCGAAAATCGACTGTAATTTCTTCATACGACCTCGGATCGAATTTCGGCGAGAACGGAAAAGTCTGTATCGAAATTTTACCTTGGCTAGCCGACAGCCTTTGGCGGTTAGGCGGTTCTACGGTTTCGTCTAGATCCGTTTGCAAGAGGGACTTTTAGGCGATGCAATAAAAAAATTAAAAAGAGGGATGCAACACGAGGACTTCCAAGGAGGTCACCCATCCTAGTACTACTCTCGCCCAAGCACGCTTAACTTCGGAGTTCTGATGGGATCCGGTGCTTTAGTGCTGGTATGATCGCATCCGACAACTTCTTCACGGCGTGATGCTTTAACCTCTGCCACCCTCCGGCTCCTTCTCACGCCTAAGCCTCCGTTCTTTTTGCTCTTTTCTTTTAGTTCCTTTCACGCCCGTCCCGGTTTACAGTCACCACGCCGCGATATTTACTGAAATAGACGTGCATGACTAGCCGCAAATAAAAACATCACGCCATCCGAGCGTTTCACCGGATCGACAAATCTGCACAAATTGACCGGTCACCGAAAATCGACTGTAATTTCTTCATACGACCTCGGATCGAATTTCGGCGAGAACGGAAAAGTTCCGTATCGAAATTTTACCTTGGCTAGCCGACAGCCTTTGGCGGTTAGGCGGTTCTACGGTTTCGTCTAGATCCGTTTGCAAGAGGGACTTTTAGGCGATGCAATAAAAAAATTAAAAAGAGGGATGCAACACGAGGACTTCCAAGGAGGTCACCCATCCTAGTACTACTCTCGCCCAAGCACGCTTAACTTCGGAGTTCTGATGGGATTCGGTGCTTTAGTGCTGGTATGATCGCATCCGACAACTTCACAGCGTGATGCTTTAAACTCTGCCACCCTCCGCCTCCTTCTCACGCCTGAGCCTCCGTTCTTTTTGCTCTTTTCTTTTAGTTCCTTTCACGCCCGTCCCGGTTTACAGTCACCACACCACGGTATTTACCGAAAAATGCGTGCATGACCAGCCGCAAATAAAAACATACGCCATCCGAGCGTTTCCCCGGATCGACAAATCTGCACAAATTGACCGGTCACCGAAAATCGACTGTAATTTCTTCATACGACCTCGGATCGAATTTCGGCGAGAACGGAAAAGTCTGTATCGAAATTTTACCTTGGCTAGCCGACAGCCTTTGGCGGTTAGGCGGTTCTACGGTTTCGTCTAGATCCGTTTGCAAGAGGGACTTTTAGGCGATGCAATAAAAAAATTAAAAAGAGGGATGCAACACGAGGACTTCCAAGGAGGTCACCCATCCTAGTACTACTCTCGCCCAAGCACGCTTAACTTCGGAGTTCTGATGGGATTCGGTGCTTTAGTGCTGGTATGATCGCATCCGACAACTTCACAGCGTGATGCTTTAAACTCTGCCACCCTCCGCCTCCTTCTCACGCCTGAGCCTCCGTTCTTTTTGCTCTTTTCTTTTAGTTCCTTTCACGCCCGTCCCGGTTTACAGTCACCACACCACGGTATTTACCGAAAAATGCGTGCATGACCAGCCGCAAATAAAAACATACGCCATCCGAGCGTTTCCCCGGATCGACAAATCTGCACAAATTGACCGGTCACCGAAAATCGACTGTAATTTCTTCATACGACCTCGGATCGAATTTCGGCGAGAACGGAAAAGTCTGTATCGAAATTTTACCTTGGCTAGCCGACAGCCTTTGGCGGTTAGGCGGTTCTACGGTTTCGTCTAGATCCGTTTGCAAGAGGGACTTTTAGGCGATGCAATAAAAAAATTAAAAAGAGGGATGCAACACGAGGACTTCCAAGGAGGTCACCCATCCTAGTACTACTCTCGCCCAAGCACGCTTAACTTCGGAGTTCTGATGGGATCCGGTGCTTTAGTGCTGGTATGATCGCATCCGACAACTTCTTCACGGCGTGATGCTTTAACCTCTGCCACCCTCCGGCTCCTTCTCACGCCTAAGCCTCCGTTCTTTTTGCTCTTTTCTTTTAGTTCCTTTCACGCCCGTCCCGGTTTACAGTCACCACGCCGCGATATTTACTGAAATAGACGTGCATGACTAGCCGCAAATAAAAACATCACGCCATCCGAGCGTTTCACCGGATCGACAAATCTGCACAAATTGACCGGTCACCGAAAATCGACTGTAATTTCTTCATACGACCTCGGATCGAATTTCGGCGAGAACGGAAAAGTTCCGTATCGAAATTTTACCTTGGCTAGCCGACAGCCTTTGGCGGTTAGGCGGTTCTACGGTTTCGTCTAGATCCGTTTGCAAGAGGGACTTTTAGGCGATGCAATAAAAAAATTAAAAAGAGGGATGCAACACGAGGACTTCCAAGGAGGTCACCCATCCTAGTACTACTCTCGCCCAAGCACGCTTAACTTCGGAGTTCTGATGGGATTCGGTGCTTTAGTGCTGGTATGATCGCATCCGACAACTTCACAGCGTGATGCTTTAAACTCTGCCACCCTCCGCCTCCTTCTCACGCCTGAGCCTCCGTTCTTTTTGCTCTTTTCTTTTAGTTCCTTTCACGCCCGTCCCGGTTTACAGTCACCACACCACGGTATTTACCGAAAAATGCGTGCATGACCAGCCGCAAATAAAAACATACGCCATCCGAGCGTTTCCCCGGATCGACAAATCTGCACAAATTGACCGGTCACCGAAAATCGACTGTAATTTCTTCATACGACCTCGGATCGAATTTCGGCGAGAACGGAAAAGTCTGTATCGAAATTTTACCTTGGCTAGCCGACAGCCTTTGGCGGTTAGGCGGTTCTACGGTTTCGTCTAGATCCGTTTGCAAGAGGGACTTTTAGGCGATGCAATAAAAAAATTAAAAAGAGGGATGCAACACGAGGACTTCCAAGGAGGTCACCCATCCTAGTACTACTCTCGCCCAAGCACGCTTAACTTCGGAGTTCTGATGGGATCCGGTGCTTTAGTGCTGGTATGATCGCATCCGACAACTTCTTCACGGCGTGATGCTTTAACCTCTGCCACCCTCCGGCTCCTTCTCACGCCTAAGCCTCCGTTCTTTTTGCTCTTTTCTTTTAGTTCCTTTCACGCCCGTCCCGGTTTACAGTCACCACGCCGCGATATTTACTGAAATAGACGTGCATGACTAGCCGCAAATAAAAACATCACGCCATCCGAGCGTTTCACCGGATCGACAAATCTGCACAAATTGACCGGTCACCGAAAATCGACTGTAATTTCTTCATACGACCTCGGATCGAATTTCGGCGAGAACGGAAAAGTTCCGTATCGAAATTTTACCTTGGCTAGCCGACAGCCTTTGGCGGTTAGGCGGTTCTACGGTTTCGTCTAGATCCTTTTGCAAGAGGGACTTTTAGGCGATGCAATAAAAAAATTAAAAAGAGGGATGCAACACGAGGACTTCCCAGGAGGTCACCCATATTAGTACTACTCTCGCCCAAGCACGCTTAACTTCGGAGTTCTGATGGGATTCAGTGCTTTAGTGCTGGTATGATCGCATCCGACAACTTCTTCACGGCGTGATGCTTTAACCTCTGCCACCCTCCGGCTCCTTCTCACGCCTAAGCCTCCGTTCTTTTTGCTCTTTTCTTTTAGTTCCTTTCACGCCCGTGCCGGTTTACAGTCACCACACCACGGTATTTACCGAAAAAGACGTGCATGACTAGCCGCAAATAAAAACATACGCCATCCGAGCGTTTCACCGGATCGACAAATCTGCACAAATTGACCGGTCACCGAAAATCGACTGTAATTTCTTCATACGACCTCGGATCGAATTTCGGCGAGAACGGAAAAGTTCCGTATCGAAAATTTACCTTGGCTAGCCGACAGCCTTTGGCGGTTAGGAGGTTCTACGGTTTCGTCTAGATCCGTTTGCAAGAGGGACTTTTAGGCGATGCAATAAAAAAATTAAAAAGAGGGATGCAACAAGAGGACTTCCCAGGAGGTCACCCATATTAGTACTACTCTCTCCCAAGCACGCTTAACTTCGGAGTTCTGATGGGATTCGGTGCTTTAGTGCTGGTATGATCGCATCCGACAACTTCACGGCGTGATGCTTTAACCTCTGCCACCCTCCGCCTCCTTCTCACGCCTGAGCCTCCGTTCTTTTTGCTCTTTTCTTTTAGTTCCTTTCACGCCCGTCCCGGTTTACAGTCACCACACCACGGTATTTACCGAAAAATGCGTGCATGACCAGCCGCAAATAAAAACATACGCCATCCGAGCGTTTCCCCGGATCGACAAATCTGCACAAATTGACCGGTCACCGAAAATCGACTGTAATTTCTTCATACGACCTCGGATCGAATTTCGGCGAGAACGGAAAAGTTCCGTATCGAAATTTTACCTTGGCTAGCCGACAGCCTTTGGCGGTTAGGCGGTTCTACGGTTTCGTCTAGATCCGTTTGCAAGAGGGACTTTTAGGCGATGCAATAAAAAAATTAAAAAGAGGGATGCAACACGAGGACTTCCCAGGAGGTCACCCATCCTAGTACTACTCTCGCCCAAGCACGCTTAACTTTGGAGTTCTGATGGGATCCGGTGCTTTAGTGCTGGTATGATCGCATCCGACAACTTCTTCACGGCGTGATGCTTTAACCTCTGCCACCCTCCGGCTCCTTCTCACGCCTAAGCCTCCGTTCTTTTTGCTCTTTTCTTTTAGTTCCTTTCACGCCCGTCCCGGTTTACAGTCACCACGCCGCGATATTTACTGAAAAAGACGTGCATGACCAGCCGCAAATAAAAACATACGCCATCCGAGCGTTTCCCCGGATCGACAAATCTGCACAAATTGACCGGTCACCGAAAATCGACTCTAATTTCTTCATACGACCTCGGATCGAATTTCGGCGAGAACGGAAAAGTTCTGTATCGAAATTTTACCTTGGCTAGCCGACAGCGCGGTTCTACGGTTTCGTCTAGATCCATTTGCAAGAGGGACTTTTAGGCGATGCAATAAAATCTAAAAAGAGGGATGCAACACGAGGACTTCCCAGGAGGTCACCCATATTAGTACTACTCTCGCCCAAGCACGCTTAACTTCGGAGTTCTGATGGGATTCGGTGCTTTAGTGCTGGTATGATCGCATCCGACAACTTCACGGCGTGATGCTTTAACCTCTGCCACCCTCCGCCTCCTTCTCACGCCTGAGCCTCCGTTCTTTTTGCTCTTTTCTTTTAGTTCCTTTCACGCCCGTCCCGGTTTACAGTCACCACACCACGGTATTTACCGAAAAATGCGTGCATGACCAGCCGCAAATAAAAACATACGCCATCCGAGCGTTTCCCCGGATCGACAAATCTGCACAAATTGACCGGTCACCGAAAATCGACTCTAATTTCTTCATACGACCTCGGATTGAATTTCGGCGAGAACGGAAAAGTTCTGTATCGAAAATTTACCTTGGCTAGCCGACAGCCTTTGGCGGTTAGGCGGTTCTACGGTTTCGTCTAGATCCGTTTGCAAGAGGGACTTTTAGGCGATGCAATAAAAAAATTAAAAAGAGGGATGCAACACGAGGACTTCCCAGGAGGTCACCCATCCTAGTACTACTCTCGCCTAAGCACGCTTAACTTCGGAGTTCTGATGGGATCTGGTGCTTTAGTGCTGGTATGATCGCATCCGACAACTTCTTCACGGCGTGATGTTTTAACCTCTGCCACCCTCCGGCTCCTTCTCACGCCTAAGCCTCCGTTCTTTTTGCTCTTTTCTTTTAGTTCCTTTCACGCCCGTCCCGGTTTACAGTCACCACACCACGGTATTTACCGAAAAAGACGTGCATGACTAGCCGCAAATAAAAACATACGCCATCCGAGCGTTTCACCGGATCGACAAATCTGCACAAATTGACCGGTCACCGAAAATCGACTGTAATTTCTTCATACGACCTCGGATCGAATTTCGGCGAGAACGGAAAAGTTCCGTATCGAAAATTTACCTTGGCTAGCCGACAGCCTTTGGCGGTTAGGAGGTTCTACGGTTTCGTCTAGATCCGTTTGCAAGAGGGACTTTTAGGCGATGCAATAAAAAAATTAAAAAGAGGGATGCAACAAGAGGACTTCCCAGGAGGTCACCCATATTAGTACTACTCTCGCCCAAGCACGCTTAACTTCGGAGTTCTGATGGGATTCGGTGCTTTAGTGCTGGTATGATCGCATCCGACAACTTCACGGCGTGATGCTTTAACCTCTGCCACCCTCCGCCTCCTTCTCACGCCTGAGCCTCCGTTCTTTTTGCTCTTTTCTTTTAGTTCCTTTCACGCCCGTCCCGGTTTACAGTCACCACACCACGGTATTTACCGAAAAATGCGTGCATGACCAGCCGCAAATAAAAACATACGCCATCCGAGCGTTTCCCCGGATCGACAAATCTGCACAAATTGACCGGTCACCGAAAATCGACTGTAATTTCTTCATACGACCTCGGATCGAATTTCGGCGAGAACGGAAAAGTTCCGTATCGAAATTTTACCTTGGCTAGCCGACAGCCTTTGGCGGTTAGGCGGTTCTACGGTTTCGTCTAGATCCGTTTGCAAGAGGGACTTTTAGGCGATGCAATAAAAAAATTAAAAAGAGGGATGCAACACGAGGACTTCCCAGGAGGTCACCCATCCTAGTACTACTCTCGCCCAAGCACGCTTAACTTCGGAGTTCTGATGGGATCCGGTGCTTTAGTGCTGGTATGATCGCATCCGACAACTTCTTCACGGCGTGATGCTTTAACCTCTGCCACCCTCCGGCTCCTTCTCACGCCTAAGCCTCCGTTCTTTTTGCTCTTTTCTTTTAGTTCCTTTCACGCCCGTCCCGGTTTACAGTCACCACGCCGCGATATTTACTGAAAAAGACGTGCATGACCAGCCGCAAATAAAAACATACGCCATCCGAGCGTTTCCCCGGATCGACAAATCTGCACAAATTGACCGGTCACCGAAAATCGACTCTAATTTCTTCATACGACCTCGGATCGAATTTCGGCGAGAACGGAAAAGTTCTGTATCGAAATTTTACCTTGGCTAGCCGACAGCGCGGTTCTACGGTTTCGTCTAGATCCATTTGCAAGAGGGACTTTTAGGCGATGCAATAAAATCTAAAAAGAGGGATGCAACACGAGGACTTCCCAGGAGGTCACCCATATTAGTACTACTCTCGCCCAAGCACGCTTAACTTCGGAGTTCTGATGGGATTCGGTGCTTTAGTGCTGGTATGATCGCATCCGACAACTTCACGGCGTGATGCTTTAACCTCTGCCACCCTCCGCCTCCTTCTCACGCCTGAGCCTCCGTTCTTTTTGCTCTTTTCTTTTAGTTCCTTTCACGCCCGTCCCGGTTTACAGTCACCACACCACGGTATTTACCGAAAAATGCGTGCATGACCAGCCGCAAATAAAAACATACGCCATCCGAGCGTTTCCCCGGATCGACAAATCTGCACAAATTGACCGGTCACCGAAAATCGACTCTAATTTCTTCATACGACCTCGGATTGAATTTCGGCGAGAACGGAAAAGTTCTGTATCGAAAATTTACCTTGGCTAGCCGACAGCCTTTGGCGGTTAGGCGGTTCTACGGTTTCGTCTAGATCCGTTTGCAAGAGGGACTTTTAGGCGATGCAATAAAAAAATTAAAAAGAGGGATGCAACACGAGGACTTCCCAGGAGGTCACCCATCCTAGTACTACTCTCGCCTAAGCACGCTTAACTTCGGAGTTCTGATGGGATCTGGTGCTTTAGTGCTGGTATGATCGCATCCGACAACTTCTTCACGGCGTGATGTTTTAACCTCTGCCACCCTCCGGCTCCTTCTCACGCCTAAGCCTCCGTTCTTTTTGCTCTTTTCTTTTAGTTCCTTTCACGCCCGTCCCGGTTTACAGTCACCACACCACGGTATTTACCGAAAAAGACGTGCATGACTAGCCGCAAATAAAAACATACGCCATCCGAGCGTTTCACCGGATCGACAAATCTGCACAAATTGACCGGTCACCGAAAATCGACTGTAATTTCTTCATACGACCTCGGATCGAATTTCGGCGAGAACGGAAAAGTTCCGTATCGAAAATTTACCTTGGCTAGCCGACAGCCTTTGGCGGTTAGGAGGTTCTACGGTTTCGTCTAGATCCGTTTGCAAGAGGGACTTTTAGGCGATGCAATAAAAAAATTAAAAAGAGGGATGCAACAAGAGGACTTCCCAGGAGGTCACCCATATTAGTACTACTCTCGCCCAAGCACGCTTAACTTCGGAGTTCTGATGGGATTCGGTGCTTTAGTGCTGGTATGATCGCATCCGACAACTTCACGGCGTGATGCTTTAACCTCTGCCACCCTCCGCCTCCTTCTCACGCCTGAGCCTCCGTTCTTTTTGCTCTTTTCTTTTAGTTCCTTTCACGCCCGTCCCGGTTTACAGTCACCACACCACGGTATTTACCGAAAAATGCGTGCATGACCAGCCGCAAATAAAAACATACGCCATCCGATCGTTTCCCCGGATCGACAAATCTGCACAAATTGACCGGTCAGCGAAAATCGACTGTAATTTCTTCATACGACCTCGGATCGAATTTTGGCGAGAACGGAAAAGTTCCGTATCGAAATTTTACCTTGGCTAGCCGACAGCCTTTGGCGGTTACGCGGTTCTACGGTTTCGTCTAGATCCGTTTGCAAGAGGGACTTTTAGGCGATGCAATAAAAAAATTAAAAAGAGGGATGCAACACGAGGACTTCCCAGGAGGTCACCCATCCTAGTACTACTCTCGCCCAAGCACGCTTAACTTCGGAGTTCTGATGGGATCCGGTGCTTTAGTGCTGGTATGATCGCATCCGACAACTTCTTCACGGCGTGATGCTTTAACCTCTGCCACCCTCCGGCTCCTTCTCACGCCTAAGCCTCCGTTCTTTTTGCTCTTTTCTTTTAGTTCCTTTCACGCCCGTCCCGGTTTACAGTCACCACGCCGCGATATTTACTGAAAAAGACGTGCATGACCAGCCGCAAATAAAAACATACGCCATCCGAGCGTTTCCCCGGATCGACAAATCTGCACAAATTGACCGGTCACCGAAAATCGACTCTAATTTCTTCATACGACCTCGGATCGAATTTCGGCGAGAACGGAAAAGTTCTGTATCGAAATTTTACCTTGGCTAGCCGACAGCCTTTGGCGGTTAGGCGGTTCTACGGTTTCGTCTAGATCCATTTGCAAGAGGGACTTTTAGGCGATGCAATAAAATCTAAAAAGAGGGATGCAACACGAGGACTTCCCAGGAGGTCACCCATATTAGTACTACTCTCGCCCAAGCACGCTTAACTTCGGAGTTCTGATGGGATTCGGTGCTTTAGTGCTGGTATGATCGCATCCGACAACTTCACGGCGTGATGCTTTAACCTCTGCCACCCTCCGCCTCCTTCTCACGCCTGAGCCTCCGTTCTTTTTGCTCTTTTCTTTTAGTTCCTTTCACGCCCGTCCCGGTTTACAGTCACCACACCAAGGTATTTACCGAAAAATGCGTGCATGACCAGCCGCAAATAAAAACATACGCCATCCGAGCGTTTCCCCGGATCGACAAATCTGCACAAATTGACCGGTCACCGAAAATCGACTCTAATTTCTTCATACGACCTCGGATTGAATTTCGGCGAGAACGGAAAAGTTCTGTATCGAAAATTTACCTTGGCTAGCCGACAGCCTTTGGCGGTTAGGCGGTTCTACGGTTTCGTCTAGATCCGTTTGCAAGAGGGACTTTTAGGCGATGCAATAAAAAAATTAAAAAGAGGGATGCAACACGAGGACTTCCCAGGAGGTCACCCATCCTAGTACTACTCTCGCCTAAGCACGCTTAACTTCGGAGTTCTGATGGGATCTGGTGCTTTAGTGCTGGTATGATCGCATCCGACAACTTCTTCACGGCGTGATGTTTTAACCTCTGCCACCCTCCGGCTCCTTCTCACGCCTAAGCCTCCGTTCTTTTTGCTCTTTTCTTTTAGTTCCTTTCACGCCCGTCCCGGTTTACAGTCACCACGCCGCGATATTTACTGAAATAGACGTGCATGACCAGCCGCAAATAAAAACATCACGCCATCCGAGCGTTTCACCGGATCGACAAATCTACACAAATTGACCGGTCACCGAAAATCGACTGTAATTTCTTCATACGACCTCGGATCGAATTTCGGCGAGAACGGAAAAGTTCCGTATCGAAAATTTACCTTGGCTAGCCGACAGCCTTTGGCGGTTAGGCGGTTCTACGGTTTCGTCTAGATCCGTTTGCAAGAGGGACTTTTAGGCGATGCAATAAAAAAATTAAAAAGAGGGATGCAACACGAGGACTTCCCAGGAGGTCACCCATCCTAGTACTACTCTCGCCCAAGCACGCTTAACTTCGGAGTTCTGATGGGATCCGGTGCTTTAGTGCTGGTATGATCGCATCCGACAACTCCTTCACGGCGTGATGCTTTAACCTCTGCCACCCTCCGGCTCCTTCTCTCGCCTAAGCCTCCGTTCTTTTTGCTCTTTTCTTTTAGTTCCTTTCACGCCCGTCCCGGTTTACAGTCACCACGCCGCGATATTTACCGAAAAAGACGTGCATGACTAGCCGCAAATAAAAAAATCACGCCATCCGAGCGTTTCACCGGATCGACAAATCTGCACAAATTGACCGGTCACCGAAAATCGACTGTAATTTCTTCATACGACCTCGGATCGAATTTCGGCGAGAACGGAAAAGTTCTGTATCGAAATTTTACCTTGCTAGCCGACAGCCTTTGGCGGTTAGGCGGTTCTACGGTTTCTTCTAGATCCGTTTGCAAGAGGGACTTTTAGGCGATGCAATAAAAAAATTAAAAAGAGGGATGCAACACGAGGACTTCCCAGGAGGTCACCCATCCTAGTACTACTCTCGCCCAAGCACGCTTAACTTCGGATTTTTGATGGGATCCGGTGCTTTAGTGCTGGTATGATCGCATCCGACAACTTCTTCACTGCGTGATGCTTTAATCTCTGCCACCCTCCGGCTCCTTCTCACGCCTAAGCCTCTGTTCTTTTTTTAGTTCCTTTCACGCCCGTCCCGGTTTACAGTCACCACGTCGCGATATTTACCAAAAAGACGTGCATGACTAGCCGCAAAAAAAAACATCACGCCATCCGAGCGTTTCACCGGATCGACAAATCTGCACAAATTGACCGGTCACCGAAAATCGACTATAATTTCTTCATACGACCTCGGATCGAATTTCGGCGAGAACGGAAAAGTTCTATATCGAAATTTTACCTTGGCTGGCCGACAGCCTTTGGCGGTTAGGCGGTTCTACGGTTTCTTCTAGATCCGTTTGCAAGAGGGACTTTTAGGCAATGCAATAAAAAAATTAAAAAGAGGGATGCAACACGAGGACTTCCAAGGAGGTCACCCATCCTAGTACTACTCTCTCCCAAGCACGCTTAACTTCGGAGTTCTGATGGGATCCGGTGCTTTAGTGCTGGTATGATCGCATCCGACAACTTCTTCACGGCGTGATGCTTTAACCTCTGCCACCCTCCGCCTCCTTCTCACGCCTGAGCCTCCGTTCTTTTTGCTCTTTTCTTTTAGTTCCTTTCACGCCCGTCCGGTTTACAGTCACCACACCACGGTATTTACCGAAAAATGCGTGCTGGAC
The DNA here is from genome assembly GCA_026929855.1 of Poa annua. Lineage (NCBI taxonomy): Eukaryota > Viridiplantae > Streptophyta > Magnoliopsida > Poales > Poaceae > Poa > Poa annua. The sequence continues at coordinate 23,825,125 of CM049428.1, read as the reverse complement.
CAGCCGCAAATAAAAACATACGCCATCCGAGCGTTTCCCCGGATCGACAAATCTGCACAAATTGACCGGTCACCGAAAATCGACTATAATTTCTTCATACGACCTCGGATCGAATTTCGGCGAGAACGGAAAAGTTCTATATCGAAATTTTACCTTGGCTAGCCGACAACCTTTGGCGGTTAGGCGGTTCTACGGTTTCTTCTAGATCCGTTTGCAAGAGGGACTTTTAGGCAATGCAATAAAAAAATTAAAAAGAGGGATGCAACACGAGGACTTCCCAGGAGGTCACCCATCCTAGTACTACTCTCGCCCAAGCACGCTTAACTTCGAAGTTCTGATGGGATCCGGTGCTTTAGTGCTGGTATGATCGCATCCGACAACTTCTTCACGGCGTGATGCTTTAACCTCTGCCACCCTCCGGCTCCTTCTCACGCCTAAGCCTCCGTTCTTTTTGCTCTTTTCTTTTAGTTCCTTTCACGCCCGTCCGGTTTACAGTCACCACGCCGCGGTATTTACCGAAAAAGACGTGCATGACTAGACGCAAATAAAAAAATCACGCCATCCGAGCGTTTCACCGGATCGACAAATCTGCACAAATTGACCGGTCACCGAAAATCGACTATAATTTCTTCATACGACCTCGGATCGAATTTCGGCGAGAACGGAAAAGTTCTATATCGAAATTTTACCTTGGCTAGCCGACAGCCTTTGGCGGTTAGGCGGTTCTACGGTTTCTTCTAGATCCGTTTGCAAGAGGGACTTTTAGGCAATGCAATAAAAAAATTAAAAAGAGGGATGCAACACGAGGACTTCCAAGGAGGTCACCCATCCTAGTACTACTCTCGCCCAAGCACGCTTAACTTCGGAGTTCTGATGGGATCCGGTGCTTTAGTGCTGGTATGATCGCATCCGACAACTTCTTCACGGCGTGATGCTTTAACCTCTGCCACCCTCCGGCTCCTTCTCACGCCTAAGCCTCCGTTCTTTTTGCTCTTTTCTTTTAGTTCCTTTCACGCCCGTCCGGTTTACAGTCACCACGCCGCGGTATTTACCGAAAAAGACGTGCATGACTAGACGCAAATAAAAAAATCACGCCATCCGAGCGTTTCACCGGATCGACAAATCTGCACAAATTGACCGGTCACCGAAAATCGACTATAATTTCTTCATATGACCTCGGATCGAATTTCGGCGAGAACGGAAAAGTTCTATATCGAAATTTTACCATGGCAAGCCGACAGCCTTTGGCGGTTAGGCGGTTCTACGGTTTCTTCTAGATCTGTTTGCAAGAGGGACTTTTAGGCAATGCAATAAAAAAATTAAAAAGAGGGATGCAACACGAGGACTTCCCAGGAGGTCACCCATCCTAGTACTACTCTCGCCCAAGCACGCTTAACTTCGAAGTTCTGATGGGATCCGGTGCTTTAGTGCTGGTATGATCGCATCCGACAACTTCTTCACGGCGTGATGCTTTAACCTCTGCCACCCTCCGGCTCCTTCTCACGCCTAAGCCTCCGTTCTTTTTGCTCTTTTCTTTTAGTTCCTTTCACGCCCGTCCGGTTTACAGTCACCACGCCGCGGTATTTACCGAAAAAGACGTGCATGACTAGACGCAAATAAAAAAATCACGCCATCCGAGCGTTTCACCGGATCGACAAATCTGCACAAATTGACCGGTCACCGAAAATCGACTATAATTTCTTCATACGACCTCGGATCGAATTTCGGCGAGAACGGAAAAGTTCTATATCGAAATTTTACCTTGGCTAGCCGACAGCCTTTGGCGGTTAGGCGGTTCTACGGTTTCTTCTAGATCCGTTTGCAAGAGGGACTTTTAGGCAATGCAATAAAAAAATTAAAAAGAGGGATGCAACACGAGGACTTCCAAGGAGGTCACCCATCCTAGTACTACTCTCGCCCAAGCACGCTTAACTTCGGAGTTCTGATGGGATCCGGTGCTTTAGTGCTGGTATGATCGCATCCGACAACTTCTTCACGGCGTGATGCTTTAACCTCTGCCACCCTCCGGCTCCTTCTCACGCCTAAGCCTCCGTTCTTTTTGCTCTTTTCTTTTAGTTCCTTTCACGCCCGTCCGGTTTACAGTCACCACGCCGCGGTATTTACCGAAAAAGACGTGCATGACTAGACGCAAATAAAAAAATCACGCCATCCGAGCGTTTCACCGGATCGACAAATCTGCACAAATTGACCGGTCACCGAAAATCGACTATAATTTCTTCATATGACCTCGGATCGAATTTCGGCGAGAACGGAAAAGTTCTATATCGAAATTTTACCATGGCAAGCCGACAGCCTTTGGCGGTTAGGCGGTTCTACGGTTTCTTCTAGATCTGTTTGCAAGAGGGACTTTTAGGCAATGCAATAAAAAAATTAAAAAGAGGGATGCAACACGAGGACTTCCCAGGAGGTCACCCATCCTAGTACTACTCTCGCCCAAGCACGCTTAACTTCGAAGTTCTGATGGGATCCGGTGCTTTAGTGCTGGTATGATCGCATCCGACAACTTCTTCACGGCGTGATGCTTTAACCTCTGCCACCCTCCGGCTCCTTCTCACGCCTAAGCCTCCGTTCTTTTTGCTCTTTTCTTTTAGTTCCTTTCACGCCCGTCCGGTTTACAGTCACCACGCCGCGGTATTTACCGAAAAAGACGTGCATGACTAGACGCAAATAAAAAAATCACGCCATCCGAGCGTTTCACCGGATCGACAAATCTGCACAAATTGACCGGTCACCGAAAATCGACTATAATTTCTTCATACGACCTCGGATCGAATTTCGGCGAGAACGGAAAAGTTCTATATCGAAATTTTACCTTGGCTAGCCGACAGCCTTTGGCGGTTAGGCGGTTCTACGGTTTCTTCTAGATCCGTTTGCAAGAGGGACTTTTAGGCAATGCAATAAAAAAATTAAAAAGAGGGATGCAACACGAGGACTTCCAAGGAGGTCACCCATCCTAGTACTACTCTCGCCCAAGCACGCTTAACTTCGGAGTTCTGATGGGATCCGGTGCTTTAGTGCTGGTATGATCGCATCCGACAACTTCTTCACGGCGTGATGCTTTAACCTCTGCCACCCTCCGGCTCCTTCTCACGCCTAAGCCTCCGTTCTTTTTGCTCTTTTCTTTTAGTTCCTTTCACGCCCGTCCGGTTTACAGTCACCACGCCGCGGTATTTACCGAAAAAGACGTGCATGACTAGACGCAAATAAAAAAATCACGCCATCCGAGCGTTTCACCGGATCGACAAATCTGCACAAATTGACCGGTCACCGAAAATCGACTATAATTTCTTCATATGACCTCGGATCGAATTTCGGCGAGAACGGAAAAGTTCTATATCGAAATTTTACCATGGCAAGCCGACAGCCTTTGGCGGTTAGGCGGTTCTACGGTTTCTTCTAGATCTGTTTGCAAGAGGGACTTTTAGGCGATGCAATAAAAAAATTAAAAAGAGGGATGCAACACGAGGACTTCCCAGGAGGTCACCCATATTAGTACTACTCTCGCCCAAGCACGCTTAACTTCGGAGTTCTGATGGGATTCGGTGCTTTAGTGCTGGTATGATCGCATCCGACAACTTCACGGCGTGATGCTTTAACCTCTGCCACCCTCCGGCTCCTTCTCACGCCTGAGCCTCCGTTCTTTTTGCTCTTTTCTTTTAGTTCCTTTCACGCCCGTCCCGGTTTACAGTCACCACACCACGGTATTTACCGAAAAATGCGTGCATGACCAGCCGCAAATAAAAACATACGCCATCCGAGCGTTTCCCCGGATCGACAAATCTGCACAAATTGACCGGTCACCGAAAATCGACTGTAATTTCTTCATACGACCTCGGATCGAATTTCGGCGAGAACGGAAAAGTTCTGTATCGAAATTTTACCTTGGCTAGCCGACAGCCTTTGGCGGTTCTACGGTTTCTTCTAGATCCGTTTGCAAGAGGGACTTTTAGGCGATGCAATAAAAAAATTAAAAAGAGGGATGCAACACGAGGACTTCCCAGGAGGTCACCCATCCTAGTACTACTCTCGCCCAAGCACGCTTAACTTCGGAGTTCTGATGGGATCCGGTGCTTTAGTGCTGGTATGATCGCATCCGACAACTTCTTCACTGCGTGATGCTTTAATCTCTGCCACCCTCCGGCTCCTTCTCACGCCTAAGCCTCTGTTCTTTTTTTAGTTCCTTTCACGCCCGTCCCGGTTTACAGTCACCACGCCGCGATATTTACCGAAAAATACGTGCATGACTAGCCGCAAATAAAAACATACGCCATCCGAGCGTTTCACCAGATCGACAAATCTGCACAAATTGACCGGTCACCGAAAATCGACTGTAATTTCTTCATACGACCTCGGATCGAATTTCGGCGAGAACGGAAAAGTTCTGTATCCAAATTTTACCTTGGCTAGCCGACAGCCTTTGGCGGTTAGGCGGTTCTACGGTTTCTTCTAGATCCGTTTGTAAGAGGGACTTTTAGTCGATGCAATAAAAAAATTAAAAAGAGGGATGCAACACGAGGACTTCCCAGGAGGTCACCCATCCTAGTACTACTCTCGCCCAAGCACGCTTAACTTCGGAGTTCTGATGGGATCCGGTGCTTTAGTGCTGGTATGATCGCATCCGACAACTTCTTCACTGCGTGATGCTTTAATCTCTGCCACCCTCCGGCTCCTTCTCACGCCTAAGCCTCTGTTCTTTTTTTAGTTCCTTTCACGCCCGTCCCGGTTTACAGTCACCACGTCGCGATATTTACCAAAAATACGTGCATGACTAGCCGCAAAAAAAAACATCACGCCATCCGAGCGTTTCACCGGATCGACAAATCTGCACAAATTGACCGGTCACCGAAAATCGACTATAATTTCTTCATACGACCTCGGATCGAATTTCGGCGAGAACGGAAAAGTTCTATATCGAAATTTTACCTTGGCTAGCCGACAGCCTTTGGCGGTTAGGCGGTTCTACGGTTTCTTCTAGATCCGTTTGCAAGAGGGACTTTTAGGCAATGCAATAAAAAAATTAAAAAGAGGGATGCAACACGAGGACTTCCCAGGAGGTCACCCATCCTAGTACTACTCTCGCCCAAGCACGCTTAACTTCGAAGTTCTGATGGGATCCGGTGCTTTAGTGCTGGTATGATCGCATCCGACAACTTCTTCACGGCGTGATGCTTTAACCTCTGCCACCCTCCGGCTCCTTCTCACGCCTAAGCCTCCGTTCTTTTTGCTCTTTTCTTTTAGTTCCTTTCACGCCCGTCCGGTTTACAGTCACCACGCCGCGGTATTTACCGAAAAAGACGTGCATGACTAGACGCAAATAAAAACATCACGCCATCCGAGCGTTTCACCGGATCGACAAATCTGCACAAATTGACCGGTCACCGAAAATCGACTATAATTTCTTCATACGACCTCGGATCGAATTTCGGCGAGAACGGAAAAGTTTATCGAAATTTTACCTTGGCTAGCCGACAGCCTTTGGCGGTTAGGCGGTTCTACGGTTTCTTCTAGATCCGTTTGCAAGAGGGACTTTTAGGCAATGCAATAAAAAAATTAAAAAGAGGGATGCAACACGAGGACTTCCAAGGAGGTCACCCATCCTAGTACTACTCTCGCCCAAGCACGCTTAACTTCGGAATTCTGATGGGATCCGGTGCTTTAGTGCTGGTATGATCGCATCCGACAACTTCTTCACGGCGTGATGCTTTAACCTCTGCCACCCTCCGGCTCCTTCTCACGCCTAAGCCTCCGTTCTTTTTGCTCTTTTCTTTTAGTTCCTTTCACGCCCGTCCCGGTTTACAGTCACCACACCACGGTATTTACCAAAAAATGCGTGCATGACCAGCCGCAAATAAAAACATACGCCATCCGAGCGTTTCCCCGGATCGACAAATCTGCACAAATTGACCGATCACCGAAAATCGACTATAATTTCTTCATACGACCTCGGATCGAATTTCGGCGAGAACGGAAAAGTTCTGTATCGAAATTTTACCTTGGCTAGCCGACAGCCTTTGGCGGTTAGGCGGTTCTACGGTTTCGTCTAGATCCATTTGCAAGAGGGACTTTTAGGCGATGCAATAAAAAAATTAAAAAGAGGGATGCAACACGAGGACTTCCCAGGAGGTCACCCATCCTAGTACTACTCTCGCCCAACCAAGCTTAACTTTGGAGTTCTGATGGGATCCGGTGCTTTAGTGCTGGTATGATCGCATCCGACAACTTCTTCACTGCGTGATGCTTTAATCTCTGCCACCCTCCGGCTCCTTCTCACGCCTAAGCCTCTGTTCTTTTTTTAGTTCCTTTCACGCCCGTCCCGGTTTACAGTCACCACGCCGCGATATTTACCGAAAAATACGTGCATGACTAGCCGCAAATAAAAACATACGCCATCCGAGCGTTTCACCAGATCGACAAATCTGCACAAATTGACCGGTCACCGAAAATCGACTGTAATTTCTTCATACGACCTCGGATCGAATTTCGGCGAGAACGGAAAAGTTCTGTATCGAAATTTTACCTTGGCTAGCCGACAGCCTTTGGCGGTTAGGCGGTTCTACGGTTTCTTCTAGATCCGTTTGCAAGAGGGACTTTTAGGCGATGCAATAAAAAAATTAAAAAGAGGGATGCAACACGAGGACTTCCCAGGAGGTCACCCATCCTAGTACTACTCTCGCCCAAGCACGCTTAACTTCGGAGTTCTGATGGGATCCGGTGCTTTAGTGCTGGTATGATCGCATCCGACAACTTCTTCACGGCGTGATGCTTTAACCTCTGCCACCCTCCGCCTCCTTCTCACGCCTAAGCCTCTGTTCTTTTTTTAGTTCCTTTCACGCCCGTCCCGGTTTACAGTCACCACGTCGCGATATTTACCAAAAAGACGTGCATGACTAGCCGCAAAAAAAAACATAACGCCATCCGAGCGTTTCCCCGGATCGACAAATCTGCACAAATTGATCGGTCACCGAAAATCGACTATAATTTCTTCATACGACCTCGGATCGAATTTCGGCGAGAACGGAAAAGTTCTATATCAAAATTTTACCTTGGCTAGCCGACAGCCTTTGGCGGTTAGGCGGTCCTACGGTTTCAGCTAGTTCCGTTTACAAGACGGACTTTTAGGCGATGCAATAAAAAAATTAAAAAGAGGGATGCAACACGAGGACTTCCCAGGAGGTCACCCATCCTAGTACTACTCTCGCCCAAGCACGCTTAACTTCGGAGTTCTGATGGGATCCGGTGCTTTAGTGCTGGTATGATCGCATCCGACAACTTCTTCACTGCGTGATGCTTTAACCTCTGCCACCCTCCGGCTCCTTCTCACGCCTAAGCTTCCGTTCTTTTTGCTCTTTTCTTTTAGTTCCTTTCACGCCCGTCCGGTTTACAGTCACCACGCCGCGGTATTTACCGAAAAAGACGTGCATGACTAGACGCAAATAAAAACATCACGCCATCCGAGCGTTTCACCGGATCGACAAATCTGCACAAATTGACCGGTCACCGAAAATCGACTATAATTTCTTCATACGACCTCGGATCGAATTTCGGCGAGAACGGAAAAGTTCTATATCAAAATTTTACCTTGGCTAGCCGACAGCCTTTGGCGGTTAGGCGGTTCTACGGTTTCTTCTAGATCCGTTTGCAAGAGGGACTTTTAGGCAATGCAATAAAAAAATTAAAAAGAGGGATGCAACACGAGGACTTCCAAGGAGGTCACCCATCCTAGTACTACTCTCGCCCAAGCACGCTTAACTTCGGAGTTCTGATGGGATCCGGTGCTTTAGTGCTGGTATGATCGCATCCGACAACTTCTTCACGGCGTGATGCTTTAACCTCTGCCACCCTCCGCCTCCTTCTCACGCCTGAGCCTCCGTTCTTTTTGCTCTTTTCTTTTAGTTCCTTTCACGCCCGTCCCGGTTTACAGTCACCACACCACGGTATTTACCGAAAAATGCGTGCATGACCAGCCGCAAATAAAAACATACGCCATCCGAGCGTTTCCCCGGATCGACAAATCTGCACAAATTGACCGGTCACCGAAAATCGACTATAATTTCTTCATACGACCTCGGATCGAATTTCGGCGAGAACGAAAAAAGTTCGTATCGAAATTTTACCTTGGCTAGCCGACAGCCTTTCACGGTTAGGCGGTTCTACGGTTTCTTCTAGTTCCGTTTACAAGACGGACTTTTAGGCGATGCAAAAAAGAAATTAAAAAGAGGGATGCAACACGAGGACTTCCCAGGAGGTCACCCATCCTAGTACTACTCTCGCCCAAGCACGCTTAACTTCGGAGTTCTGATGGGATCCGGTGCTTTAGTGCTGGTATGATCGCATCCGACAACTTCTTCACGGCGTGATGCTTTAACCTCTGCCACCCTCCGGCTCCTTCTCACGCCTAAGCTTCCGTTCTTTTTGCTCTTTTCTTTTAGTTCCTTTCACGCCCGTCCGGTTTACAGTCACCACGCCGCGGTATTTACCGAAAAAGACGTGCATGACTAGACGCAAATAAAAACATCACGCCATCCGAGCGTTTCACCGGATCGACAAATCTGCACAAATTGACCGGTCACCGAAAATCGACTATAATTTCTTCATACGACCTCGGATCGAATTTCGGCGAGAACGGAAAAGTTCTATATCGAAATTTTACCTTGGCTAGCCGACAGCCTTTGGCGGTTAGGCGGTTCTACGGTTTCTTCTAGATCCGTTTGCAAGAGGGACTTTTAGGCAATGCAATAAAAAAATTAAAAAGAGGGATGCAACACGAGGACTTCCAAGGAGGTCACCCATCCTAGTACTACTCTCGCCCAAGCACGCTTAACTTCGGAGTTCTGATGGGATCCGGTGCTTTAGTGCTGGTATGATCGCATCCGACAACTTCTTCACGGCGTGATGCTTTAACCTCTGCCACCCTCCGCCTCCTTCTCACGCCTGAGCCTCCGTTCTTTTTGCTCTTTTCTTTTAGTTCCTTTCACGCCCGTCCCGGTTTACAGTCACCACACCACGGTATTTACCGAAAAATGCGTGCATGACCAGCCGCAAATAAAAACATACGCCATCCGAGCGTTTCCCCGGATCGACAAATCTGCACAAATTGACCGGTCACCGAAAATCGACTGTAATTTCTTCATACGACCTCGGATCGAATTTCGGCGAGAACGGAAAAGTTCTGTATCGAAATTTTACCTTGGCTAGCCGACAGCCTTTGGCGGTTAGGCGGTTCTACGGTTTCTTCTAGATCCGTTTGCAAGAGGGACTTTTAGGCGATGCAATAAAAAAATTAAAAAGAGGGATGCAACACGAGGACTTCCCAGGAGGTCACCCATCCTAGTACTACTCTCGCCCAAGCACGCTTAACTTCGGAGTTCTGATGGGATCCGGTGCTTTAGTGCTGGTATGATCGCATCCGACAACTTCTTCACTGCGTGATGCTTTAATCTCTGCCACCCTCCGCCTCCTTCTCACGCCTGAGCCTCCGTTCTTTTTGCTCTTTTCTTTTAGTTCCTTTCACGCCCGTCCCGGTTTACAGTCACCACACCACGGTATTTACCGAAAAATGCGTGCATGACCAGCCGCAAATAAAAACATACGCCATCCGAGCGTTTCCCCGGATCGACAAATCTGCACAAATTGACCGGTCACCGAAAATCGACTATAATTTCTTCATACGACCTCGGATCGAATTTCGGCGAGAACGAAAAAAGTTCGTATCGAAATTTTACCTTGGCTAGCCGACAGCCTTTCACGGTTAGGCGGTTCTACGGTTTCTTCTAGTTCCGTTTACAAGACGGACTTTTAGGCGATGCAAAAAAGAAATTAAAAAGAGGGATGCAACACGAGGACTTCCCAGGAGGTCACCCATCCTAGTACTACTCTCGCCCAAGCACGCTTAACTTCGGAGTTCTGATGGGATCCGGTGCTTTAGTGCTGGTATGATCGCATCCGACAACTTCTTCACGGCGTGATGCTTTAACCTCTGCCACCCTCCGGCTCCTTCTCACGCCTAAGCTTCCGTTCTTTTTGCTCTTTTCTTTTAGTTCCTTTCACGCCCGTCCGGTTTACAGTCACCACGCCGCGGTATTTACCGAAAAAGACGTGCATGACTAGACGCAAATAAAAACATCACGCCATCCGAGCGTTTCACCGGATCGACAAATCTGCACAAATTGACCGGTCACCGAAAATCGACTATAATTTCTTCATACGACCTCGGATCGAATTTCGGCGAGAACGGAAAAGTTCTATATCGAAATTTTACCTTGGCTAGCCGACAGCCTTTGGCGGTTAGGCGGTTCTACGGTTTCTTCTAGATCCGTTTGCAAGAGGGACTTTTAGGCAATGCAATAAAAAAATTAAAAAGAGGGATGCAACACGAGGACTTCCAAGGAGGTCACCCATCCTAGTACTACTCTCGCCCAAGCACGCTTAACTTCGGAGTTCTGATGGGATCCGGTGCTTTAGTGCTGGTATGATCGCATCCGACAACTTCTTCACGGCGTGATGCTTTAACCTCTGCCACCCTCCGCCTCCTTCTCACGCCTGAGCCTCCGTTCTTTTTGCTCTTTTCTTTTAGTTCCTTTCACGCCCGTCCCGGTTTACAGTCACCACACCACGGTATTTACCGAAAAATGCGTGCATGACCAGCCGCAAATAAAAACATACGCCATCCGAGCGTTTCCCCGGATCGACAAATCTGCACAAATTGACCGGTCACCGAAAATCGACTATAATTTCTTCATACGACCTCGGATCGAATTTCGGTGAGAACGGAAAAGTTCTGTATCGAAATTTTACCTTGGCTAGCCGACAGCCTTTGGCGGTTAGGCGGTTCTACGGTTTCTTCTAGATCCGTTTGCAAGAGGGACTTTTAGGCGATGCAATAAAAAAATTAAAAAGAGGGATGCAACACGAGGACTTCCCAGGAGGTCACCCATCCTAGTACTACTCTCGCCCAAGCACGCTTAACTTCGGAGTTCTGATGGGATCCGGTGCTTTAGTGCTGGTATGATCGCATCCGACAACTTCTTCACTGCGTGATGCTTTAATCTCTGCCACCCTCCGGCTCCTTCTCACGCCTAAGCCTCTGTTCTTTTTTTAGTTCCTTTCACGCCCGTCCCGGTTTACAGTCACCACGTCGCGATATTTACCAAAAAGACGTGCATGACTAGCCGCAAAAAAAAACATAACGCCATCCGAGCGTTTCACCGGATCGACAAATCTGCACAAATTGACCGGTCACCGAAAATCGACTATAATTTCTTCATACGACCTCGGATCGAATTTCGGCGAGAACGGAAAAGTTCTATATCAAAATTTTACCTTGGCTAGCCGACAGCCTTTGGCGGTTAGGCGGTTCTACGGTTTCTTCTAGATCCGTTTGCAAGAGGGACTTTTAGGCGATGCAATAAAAAAATTAAAAAGAGGGATGCAACACGAGGACTTCCCAGGAGGTCACCCATCCTAGTACTACTCTCGCCCAAGCACGCTTAACTTCGGAGTTCTGATGGGATCCGGTGCTTTAGTGCTGGTATGATCGCATCCGACAACTTCTTCACGGCGTGATGCTTTAACCTCTGCCACCCTCCGGCTCCTTCTCACGCCTAAGCCTCCGTTCTTTTTGCTCTTTTCTTTTAGTTCCTTTCACGCCCGTCCGGTTTACAGTCACCACGCCGCGGTATTTACCGAAAAAGACGTGCATGACTAGACGCAAATAAAAACATCACGCCATCCGAGCGTTTCACCGGATCGACAAATCTGCACAAATTGACCGGTCACCGAAAATCGACTATAATTTCTTCATACGACCTCGGATCGAATTTCGGCGAGAACGGAAAAGTTCTATATCGAAATTTTACCTTGGCTAGCCGACAGCCTTTGGCGGTTAGGCGGTTCTACGGTTTCTTCTATATCCGTTTGCAAGAGGGACTTTTAGGCAATGCAATAAAAAAATTAAAAAGAGGGATGCAACACGAGGACTTCCAAGGAGGTCACCCATCCTAGTACTACTCTCGCCCAAGCACGCTTAACTTCGGAGTTCTGATGGGATCCGGTGCTTTAGTGCTGGTATGATCGCATCCGACAACTTCTTCACGGCGTGATGCTTTAACCTCTGCCACCCTCCGCCTCCTTCTCACGCCTGAGCCTCCGTTCTTTTTGCTCTTTTCTTTTAGTTCCTTTCACGCCCGTCCCGGTTTACAGTCACCACACCACGGTATTTACCGAAAAATGCGTGCATGACCAGCCGCAAATAAAAACATACGCCATCCGAGCGTTTCCCCGGATCGACAAATCTGCACAAATTGACCGGTCACCGAAAATCGACTGTAATTTCTTCATACGACCTCGGATCGAATTTCGGCGAGAACGGAAAAGTTCTGTATCGAAATTTTACCTTGGCTAGCCGACAGCCTTTGGCGGTTAGGCGGTTCTACGGTTTCTTCTAGATCCGTTTGCAAGAGGGACTTTTAGGCGATGCAATAAAAAAATTGAAAAGAGGGATGCAACACGAGGACTTCCCAGGAGGTCACCCATCCTAGTACTACTCTCGCCCAAGCACGCTTAACTTCGGAGTTCTGATGGGATCCGGTGCTTTAGTGCTGGTATGATCGCATCCGACAACTTCTTCACTGCGTGATGCTTTAATCTCTGCCACCCTCCGGCTCCTTCTCACGCCTAAGCCTCTGTTCTTTTTTTAGTTCCTTTCACGCCCGTCCCGGTTTACAGTCACCACGTCGCGATATTTACCAAAAAGACGTGCATGACTAGCCGCAAAAAAAAACATAACGCCATCCGAGCGTTTCACCGGATCGACAAATCTGCACAAATTGACCGGTCACCGAAAATCGACTATAATTTCTTCATACGACCTCGGATCGAATTTCGGCGAGAACGGAAAAGTTCTATATCAAAATTTTACCTTGGCTAGCCGACAGCCTTTGGCGGTTAGGCGGTTCTACGGTTTCTTCTAGATCCGTTTGCAAGAGGGACTTTTAGGCAATGCAATAAAAAAATTAAAAAGAGGGATGCAACACGAGGACTTCCCAGTAGGTCACCCATCCTAGTACTACTCTCGCCCAAGCACGCTTAACTTCGGAGTTCTGATGGGATCCGGTGCTTTAGTGCTGGTATGATCGCATCGGACAACTTCTTCACGGCGTGATGCTTTAACCTCTGCCACCCTCCGGCTCCTTCTCACGCCTAAGCCTCCGTTCTTTTTGCTCTTTTCTTTTAGTTCCTTTCACGCCCGTCCGGTTTACAGTCACCACGCCGCGGTATTTACCGAAAAAGACGTGCATGACTAGACGCAAATAAAAACATCACGCCATCCGAGCGTTTCACCGGATCGACAAATCTGCACAAATTGACCGGTCACCGAAAATCGACTATAATTTCTTCATACGACCTCGGATCGAATTTCGGCGAGAACGGAAAAGTTCTATATCGAAATTTTACCTTGGCTAGCCGACAGCCTTTGGCGGTTAGGCGGTTCTACGGTTTCTTCTAGATCCGTTTGCAAGAGGGACTTTTAGGCAATGCAATAAAAAAATTAAAAAGAGGAATGCAACACGAGGACTTCCAAGGTGGTCACCCATCCTAGTACTACTCTCGCCCAAGCACGCTTAACTTCGGAGTTCTGATGGGATCCGGTGCTTTAGTGCTGGTATGATCGCATCCGACAACTTCTTCACGGCGTGATGCTTTAACCTCTGCCACCCTCCGCCTCCTTCTCACGCCTGAGCCTCCGTTCTTTTTGCTCTTTTCTTTTAGTTCCTTTCACGCCCGTCCCGGTTTACAGTCACCACACCACAGTATTTACCGAAAAATGCGTGCATGACCAGCCGCAAATAAAAACATACGCCATCCGAGCGTTTCCCCGGATCGACAAATCTGCACAAATTGACCGATCACCGAAAATCGACTGTAATTTCTTCATACGACCTCGGATCGAATTTCGGCGAGAACGGAAAAGTTCTGTATCGAAATTTTACCTTGGCTAGCCGACAGCCTTTGGCGGTTAGGCGGTTCTACGGTTTCGTCTAGATCCATTTGCAAGAGGGACTTTTAGGCGATGCAATAAAAAAATTAAAAAGAGGGATGCAACACGAGGACTTTCCAGGAGGTCACCCATCCTAGTACTACTCTCGCCCAACCAAGCTTAAGTTCGGAGTTCTGATGGGATCCGGTGCTTTAGTGCTGGTATGATCGCATCCGACAACTTCTTCACTGCGTGATGCTTTAATCTCTGCCACCCTCCGGCTCCTTCTCACGCCTAAGCCTCTGTTCTTTTTTTAGTTCCTTTCACGCCCGTCCCGGTTTACAGTCACCACGCCGCGATATTTACCGAAAAATACGTGCATGACTAGCCGCAAATAAAAACATACGCCATCCGAGCGTTTCACCAGATCGACAAATCTGCACAAATTGACCGGTCACCGAAAATCGACTGTAATTTCTTCATACGACCTCGGATCGAATTTCGGCGAGAACGGAAAAGTTCTGTATCGAAATTTTACCTTGGCTAGCCGACAGCCTTTGGCGGTTAGGCGGTTCTACGGTTTCTTCTAGATCCGTTTGCAAGAGGGACTTTTAGGCGATGCAATAAAAAAATTAAAAAGAGGGATGCAACACGAGGACTTCCCAGGAGGTCACCCATCCTAGTACTACTCTCGCCAAAGCACGCTTAACTTCGGAGTTCTGATGGGATCCGGTGCTTTAGTGCTGGTATGATCGCATCCGACAACTTCTTCACTGCGTGATGCTTTAATCTCTGCCACCCTCCGGCTCCTTCTCACGCCTAAGCCTCTGTTCTTTTTTTAGTTCCTTTCACGCCCGTCCCGGTTTACAGTCACCACGTCGCGATATTTACCAAAAAGACGTGCATGACTAGCCGCAAAAAAAAACATCACGCCATCCGAGCGTTTCACCGGATCGACAAATCTGCACAAATTGACCGGTCACCGAAAATCGACTATAATTTCTTCATACGACCTCGGATCGAATTTCGGCGAGAACGGAAAAGTTCTATATCGAAATTTTACCTTGGCTAGACGACAGCCTTTGGCGGTTAGGCGGTTCTACGGTTTCTTCTAGATCCGTTTGCAAGAGGGACTTTTAGGCAATGCAATAAAAATTAAAAAGAGGGATGCAACACGAGGACTTCCAAGGAGGTCACCCATCCTAGTACTACTCTCGCCCAAGCACGCTTAACTTCGGAGTTCTGATGGGATCCGGTGCTTTAGTGCTGGTATGATCGCATCCGACAACTTCTTCACGGCGTGATGCTTTAACCTCTGCCACCCTCCGCCTCCTTCTCACGCCTGAGCCTCCGTTCTTTTTTCTCTTTTCTTTTAGTTCCTTTCACGCCCGTCCCGGTTTACAGTCACCACACCACGGTATTTACCGAAAAATGCGTGCATGACCAGCCGCAAATAAAAACATACGCCATCCGAGCGTTTCCCCGGATCGACAAATCTGCACAAATTGACCGATCACCGAAAATCGACTGTAATTTCTTCATACGACCTCGGATCGAATTTCGGCGAGAACGGAAAAGTTCTGTATCGAAATTTTACCTTGGCTAGCCGACAGCCTTTGGCGGTTAGGCGGTTCTACGGTTTCGTCTAGATCCATTTGCAAGAGGGACTTTTAGGCGATGCAATAAAAAAATTAAAAAGAGGGATGCAACACGAGGACTTTCCAGGAGGTCACCCATCCTAGTACTACTCTCGCCCAACCAAGCTTAAGTTCGGAGTTCTGATGGGATCCGGTGCTTTAGTGCTGGTATGATCGCATCCGACAACTTCTTCACGGCGTGATGCTTTAACCTCTGCCACCCTCCGGCTCCATCTCACGCCTAAGCCTCCGTTCTTTTTGCTCTTTTCTTTTAGTTCCTTTCACGCCCGTCCGGTTTACAGTCACCACACCACGGTATTTACCGAAAAAGACGTGCATGACCAGCCGCAAATAAAAACATACGCCATCCGAGCGTTTCCCCGGATCGACAAATCTGCACAAATTGACCGGTCACCGAAAATCGACTGTAATTTCTTCATACGACCTCGGATCGAATTTCGGCGAGAACGGAAAAGTTCTGTATCGAAATTTTACCTTGGCTAGCCGACAGCCTTTGGCGGTTAGGCGGTTCTACGGTTTCTTCTAGATCCGTTTGCAAGAGGGACTTTTAGGCGATGCAATAAAAAAATTAAAAAGAGGGATGCAACACGAGGACTTCCCAGGAGGTCACCCATCCTAGTACTACTCTCGCCCAAGCACGCTTAACTTCGGGATCCGGTGCTTTAGTGCTGGTATGATCGCATCCGACAACTTCTTCACTGCGTGATGCTTTAATCTCTGCCACCCTCCGGCTCCTTCTCACGCCTAAGCCTCTGTTCTTTTTTTAGTTCCTTTCACGCCCGTCCCGGTTTACAGTCACCACGTCGCGATATTTACCAAAAAGACGTGCATGACTAGCCGCAAAAAAAAACATCACGCCA
This sequence comes from Poa annua, assembly GCA_026929855.1. Classification (NCBI taxonomy): domain Eukaryota; kingdom Viridiplantae; phylum Streptophyta; class Magnoliopsida; order Poales; family Poaceae; genus Poa; species Poa annua. The sequence goes on along the minus strand of CM049428.1, from coordinate 23,808,611 downwards.
TCTGAGCGTTTCACCGGATCGACAAATCTGCACAAATTGACCGGTCACCGAAAATCGACTATAATTTCTTCATACGACCTCGGATCGAATTTCGGCGAGAACGGAAAAGTTCTATATCGAAATTTTACCTTGGCTAGCCGACAGCCTTTGGCGGTTAGGCGGTTCTACGGTTTCTTCTAGATCCGTTTGCAAGAGGGACTTTTAGGCAATGCAATAAAAAAATTAAAAAGAGGGATGCAACACGAGGACTTCCCAGGAGGTCACCCATCCTAGTACTACTCTCGCCCAAGCACGCTTAACTTCGGAGTTCTGATGGGATCCGGTGCTTTAGTGCTGGTATGATCGCATCCGACAACTTCTTCACGGCGTGATGCTTTAACCTCTGCCACCCTCCGGCTCCTTCTCACGCCTAAGCCTCCGTTCTTTTTGCTCTTTTCTTTTAGTTCCTTTCACGCCCGTCCGGTTTACAGTCACCACGCCGCGGTATTTACCGAAAAAGACGTGCATGACTAGACGCAAATAAAAACATCACGCCATCCGAGCGTTTCCCCGGATCGACAAATCTGCACAAATTGACCGGTCACCGAAAATCGACTGTAATTTCTTCATACGACCTCGGATCGAATTTCGGCGAGAACGGAAAAGTTCCGTATCGAAATTTTACCTTGGCTAGCCGACAGCCTTTGGCGGTTAGGCGGTTCTACGGTTTCTTCTAGATCCGTTTGCAAGAGGGACTTTTAGGCAATGCAATAAAAAAATTAAAAAGAGGGATGCAACACGAGGACTTCCAAGGAGGTCACCCATCCTAGTACTACTCTCGCCCAAGCACGCTTAACTTCGGAGTTCTGATGGGATCCGGTGCTTTAGTGCTGGTATGATCGCATCCGACAACTTCTTCACGACGTGATGCTTTAACCTCTGCCACCCTCCGCCTCCTTCTCACGCCTGAGCCTCCGTTCTTTTTGCTCTTTTCTTTTAGTTCCTTTCACGCCCGTCCCGGTTTACAGTCACCACACCACGGTATTTACCGAAAAATGCGTGCATGACCAGCCGCAAATAAAAACATACGCCATCCGAGCGTTTCCCCGGATCGACAAATCTGCACAAATTGACCGGTCACCGAAAATCGACTGTAATTTCTTCATACGACCTCGGATCGAATTTCGGCGAGAACGGAAAAGTTCTGTATCGAAATTTTACCTTGGCTAGCCGACAGCCTTTGGCGGTTAGGCGGTTCTACGGTTTCTTCTAGATCCGTTTGCAAGAGGGACTTTTAGGCGATGCAATAAAAAAATTAAAAAGAGGGATGCAACACGAGGACTTCCCAGGAGGTCACCCATCCTAGTACTACTCTCGCCCAAGCACGCTTAACTTCGGAGTTCTGATGGGATCCGGTGCTTTAGTGCTGGTATGATCGCATCCGACAACTTCTTCACTGCGTGATGCTTTAATCTCTGCCACCCTCCGGCTCCTTCTCACGCCTAAGCCTCCGTTCTTTTTCCTCTTTTCTTTTAGTTCCTTTCACGCCCGTCCGGTTTACAGTCACCACGCCGCGGTATTTACCGAAAAAGACGTGCATGACTAGACGCAAATAAAAACATCACGCCATCCGAGCGTTTCACCGGATCGACAAATCTGCACAAATTGACCGGTCACCGAAAATCGACTATAATTTCTTCATACGACCTCGGATCGAATTTCGGCGAGAACGGAAAAGTTCCGTATCGAAATTTTACCTTGGCTAGCCGACAGCCTTTGGCGGTTAGGCGGTTCTACGGTTTCTTCTAGATCCGTTTGCAAGAGGGACTTTTAGGCGATGCAATAAAAAAATTAAAAAGAGGGATGCAACACGAGGACATACCAGGAGGTCACCCATCCTAGTACTACTCTCGCCCAAGCACGCTTAACATCGGAGTTCTGATGGGATCCGGTGCTTTTGTGCTGGTATGATCGCATCCGACAACTTCTTCACGGCGTGATGCTTTAACCTCTGCCACCCTCCGGCTCCTTCTCACGCCTAAGCCTCCGTTCTTTTTGCTCTTTTCTTTTAGTTCCTTTCACGCCCGTCCGGTTTACAGTCACCACGCCGCGGTATTTACCGAAAAAGACGTGCATGACTAGACGCAAATAAAAACATCACGCCATCTGAGCGTTTCACCGGATCGACAAATCTGCACAAATTGACCGGTCACCGAAAATCGACTATAATTTCTTCATACGACCTCGGATCGAATTTCGGCGAGAACGGAAAAGTTCCGTATCGAAATTTTACCTTGGCTAGCCGACAGCCTTTGGCGGTTAGGCGGTTCTACGGTTTCTTCTAGATCCGTTTGCAAGAGGGACTTTTAGGCGATGCAATAAAAAAATTAAAAAGAGGGATGCAACACGAGGACTTCCCAGGAGGTCACCCATCCTAGTACTACTCTCGCCCAAGCACGCTTAACTTCGGAGTTCTGATGGGATCCGGTGCTTTAGTGCTGGTATGATCGCATCCGACAACTTCTTCACTGCGTGATGCTTTAATCTCTGCCACCCTCCGGCTCCTTCTCACGCCTAAGCCTCCGTTCTTTTTGCTCTTTTCTTTTAGTTCCTTTCACGCCCGTCCGGTTTACAGTCACCACGCCGCGGTATTTACCGAAAAAGACGTGCATGACTAGACGCAAATAAAAACATCACGCCATCCGAGCGTTTCACCGGATCGACAAATCTGCACAAATTGACCGGTCACCGAAAATCGACTATAATTTCTTCATACGACCTCGGATCGAATTTCGGCGAGAACGGAAAAGTTCCGTATCGAAATTTTACCTTGGCTAGCCGACAGCCTTTGGCGGTTAGGCGGTTCTACGGTTTCTTCTAGATCCGTTTGCAAGAGGGACTTTTAGGCGATGCAATAAAAAAATTAAAAAGAGGGATGCAACACGAGGACTTCCCAGGAGGTCACCCATCCTAGTACTACTCTCGCCCAAGCACGCTTAACTTCGGAGTTCTGATGGGATCCGGTGCTTTAGTGCTGGTATGATCGCATCCGACAACTTCTTCACTGCGTGATGCTTTAATCTCTGCCACCCTCCGGCTCCTTCTCACGCCTAAGCCTCCGTTCTTTTTCCTCTTTTCTTTTAGTTCCTTTCACGCCCGTCCGGTTTACAGTCACCACGCCGCGGTATTTACCGAAAAAGACGTGCATGACTAGACGCAAATAAAAACATCACGCCATCCGAGCGTTTCACCGGATCGACAAATCTGCACAAATTGACCGGTCACCGAAAATCGACTATAATTTCTTCATACGACCTCGGATCGAATTTCGGCGAGAACGGAAAAGTTCCGTATCGAAATTTTACCTTGGCTAGCCGACAGCCTTTGGCGGTTAGGCGGTTCTACGGTTTCTTCTAGATCCGTTTGCAAGAGGGACTTTTAGGCGATGCAATAAAAAAATTAAAAAGAGGGATGCAACACGAGGACATACCAGGAGGTCACCCATCCTAGTACTACTCTCGCCCAAGCACGCTTAACATCGGAGTTCTGATGGGATCCGGTGCTTTTGTGCTGGTATGATCGCATCCGACAACTTCTTCACGGCGTGATGCTTTAACCTCTGCCACCCTCCGGCTCCTTCTCACGCCTAAGCCTCCGTTCTTTTTGCTCTTTTCTTTTAGTTCCTTTCACGCCCGTCCGGTTTACAGTCACCACGCCGCGGTATTTACCGAAAAAGACGTGCATGACTAGACGCAAATAAAAACATCACGCCATCTGAGCGTTTCACCGGATCGACAAATCTGCACAAATTGACCGGTCACCGAAAATCGACTATAATTTCTTCATACGACCTCGGATCGAATTTCGGCGAGAACGGAAAAGTTCCGTATCGAAATTTTACCTTGGCTAGCCGACAGCCTTTGGCGGTTAGGCGGTTCTACGGTTTCTTCTAGATCCGTTTGCAAGAGGGACTTTTAGGCGATGCAATAAAAAAAGTAAAAAGAGGGATGCAACACGAGGACTTCCCAGGAGGTCACCCATCCTAGTACTACTCTCGCCCAAGCACGCTTAACTTCGGAGTTCTGATGGGATCCGGTGCTTTAGTGCTGGTATGATCGCATCCGACAACTTCCACGGCGTGATTCTTTAACCTCTGCCACCCTCCGGCTCCTTCTCACGCCTAAGCCTCTGTTCTTTTTTTAGTTCCTTTCACGCCCGTCCCGGTTTACAGTCACCACGTCGCGATATTTACCAAAAAGACGTGCATGACTAGCCGCAAAAAAAAACATCACGCCATCCGAGCGTTTCACCGGATCGACAAATCTGCACAAATTGACCGGTCACCGAAAATCGACTATAATTTCTTCATACGACCTCGGATCGAATTTCGGCGAGAACGGAAAAGTTCTATATCAAAATTTTACCATGGCAAGCCGACAGCCTTTGGCGGTTAGGCGGTTCTACGGTTTCTTCTAGATCCGTTTGCAAGAGGGACTTTTAGGCGATGCAATAAAAAATTTAAAAAGAGGGATGCAACACGAGGACTTCCCAGGAGGTCACCCATCCTAGTACTACTCTCGCCCAAGCACGCTTAACTTCGGAGTTCTGATGGGATCCGTTGCTTTAGTGCTGGTATGATCGCATCCGACAACTTCTTCACTGCGTGATGCTTTAATCTCTGCCACCCTCCGGCTCCTTCTCACGCCTAAGCCTCTGTTCTTTTTTTAGTTCCTTTCACGCCCGTCCCGGTTTACAGTCACCACGCCGCGGTATTTACCGAAAAAGACGTGCATGACTAGACGCAAATAAAAACATCACGCCATCCGAGCGTTTCACCGGATCGACAAATCTGCACAAATTGACCGGTCACCGAAAATCGACTATAATTTCTTCATACGACCTCGGATCGAATTTCGGCGAGAACGGAAAAGTTCCGTATCGAAATTTTACCTTGGCTAGCCGACAGCCTTTGGCGGTTAGGCGGTTCTACGGTTTCTTCTAGATCCGTTTGCAAGAGGGACTTTTAGGCGATGCAATAAAAAAATTAAAAAGAGGGATGCAACACGAGGACATACCAGGAGGTCACCCATCCTAGTACTACTCTCGCCCAAGCACGCTTAACATCGGAGTTCTGATGGGATCCGGTGCTTTTGTGCTGGTATGATCGCATCCGACAACTTCTTCACGGCGTGATGCTTTAACCTCTGCCACCCTCCGGCTCCTTCTCACGCCTAAGCCTCCGTTCTTTTTGCTCTTTTCTTTTAGTTCCTTTCACGCCCGTCCGGTTTACAGTCACCACGCCGCGGTATTTACCGAAAAAGACGTGCATGACTAGACGCAAATAAAAACATCACGCCATCTGAGCGTTTCACCGGATCGACAAATCTGCACAAATTGACCGGTCACCGAAAATCGACTATAATTTCTTCATACGACCTCGGATCGAATTTCGGCGAGAACGGAAAAGTTCCGTATCGAAATTTTACCTTGGCTAGCCGACAGCCTTTGGCGGTTAGGCGGTTCTACGGTTTCTTCTAGATCCGTTTGCAAGAGGGACTTTTAGGCGATGCAATAAAAAAAGTAAAAAGAGGGATGCAACACGAGGACTTCCCAGGAGGTCACCCATCCTAGTACTACTCTCGCCCAAGCACGCTTAACTTCGGAGTTCTGATGGGATCCGGTGCTTTAGTGCTGGTATGATCGCATCCGACAACTTCCACGGCGTGATTCTTTAACCTCTGCCACCCTCCGGCTCCTTCTCACGCCTAAGCCTCTGTTCTTTTTTTAGTTCCTTTCACGCCCGTCCCGGTTTACAGTCACCACGTCGCGATATTTACCAAAAAGACGTGCATGACTAGCCGCAAAAAAAAACATCACGCCATCCGAGCGTTTCACCGGATCGACAAATCTGCACAAATTGACCGGTCACCGAAAATCGACTATAATTTCTTCATACGACCTCGGATCGAATTTCGGCGAGAACGGAAAAGTTCTATATCAAAATTTTACCATGGCAAGCCGACAGCCTTTGGCGGTTAGGCGGTTCTACGGTTTCTTCTAGATCCGTTTGCAAGAGGGACTTTTAGGCGATGCAATAAAAAATTTAAAAAGAGGGATGCAACACGAGGACTTCCCAGGAGGTCACCCATCCTAGTACTACTCTCGCCCAAGCACGCTTAACTTCGGAGTTCTGATGGGATCCGTTGCTTTAGTGCTGGTATGATCGCATCCGACAACTTCTTCACTGCGTGATGCTTTAATCTCTGCCACCCTCCGGCTCCTTCTCACGCCTAAGCCTCTGTTCTTTTTTTAGTTCCTTTCACGCCCGTCCCGGTTTACAGTCACCACGCCGCGGTATTTACCGAAAAAGACGTGCATGACTAGACGCAAATAAAAACATCACGCCATCCGAGCGTTTCACCGGATCGACAAATCTGCACAAATTGACCGGTCACCGAAAATCGACTATAATTTCTTCATACGACCTCGGATCGAATTTCGGCGAGAACGGAAAAGTTCCGTATCGAAATTTTACCTTGGCTAGCCGACAGCCTTTGGCGGTTAGGCGGTTCTACGGTTTCTTCTAGATCCGTTTGCAAGAGGGACTTTTAGGCGATGCAATAAAAAAATTAAAAAGAGGGATGCAACACGAGGACTTCCCAGGAGGTCACCCGTCCTAGTACTACTCTCGCCCAAGCACGCTTAACTTCGGAGTTCTGATGGGATCCGGTGCTTTAGTGCTGGTATGATCGCATCCGACAACTTCTTCACTGCGTGATGCTTTAATCTCTGCCACCCTCCGGCTCCTTCTCACGCCTAAGCCTCCGTTCTTTTTCCTCTTTTCTTTTAGTTCCTTTCACGCCCGTCCGGTTTACAGTCACCACGCCGCGGTATTTACCGAAAAAGACGTGCATGACTAGACGCAAATAAAAACATCACGCCATCCGAGCGTTTCACCGGATCGACAAATCTGCACAAATTGACCGGTCACCGAAAATCGACTATAATTTCTTCATACGACCTCGGATCGAATTTCGGCGAGAACGGAAAAGTTCCGTATCGAAATTTTACCTTGGCTAGCCGACAGCCTTTGGCGGTTAGGCGGTTCTACGGTTTCTTCTAGATCCGTTTGCAAGAGGGACTTTTAGGCGATGCAATAAAAAAATTAAAAAGAGGGATGCAACACGAGGACATACCAGGAGGTCACCCATCCTAGTACTACTCTCGCCCAAGCACGCTTAACATCGGAGTTCTGATGGGATCCGGTGCTTTTGTGCTGGTATGATCGCATCCGACAACTTCTTCACGGCGTGATGCTTTAACCTCTGCCACCCTCCGGCTCCTTCTCACGCCTAAGCCTCCGTTCTTTTTGCTCTTTTCTTTTAGTTCCTTTCACGCCCGTCCGGTTTACAGTCACCACGCCGCGGTATTTACCGAAAAAGACGTGCATGACTAGACGCAAATAAAAACATCACGCCATCTGAGCGTTTCACCGGATCGACAAATCTGCACAAATTGACCGGTCACCGAAAATCGACTATAATTTCTTCATACGACCTCGGATCGAATTTCGGCGAGAACGGAAAAGTTCCGTATCGAAATTTTACCTTGGCTAGCCGACAGCCTTTGGCGGTTAGGCGGTTCTACGGTTTCTTCTAGATCCGTTTGCAAGAGGGACTTTTAGGCGATGCAATAAAAAAAGTAAAAAGAGGGATGCAACACGAGGACTTCCCAGGAGGTCACCCATCCTAGTACTACTCTCGCCCAAGCACGCTTAACTTCGGAGTTCTGATGGGATCCGGTGCTTTAGTGCTGGTATGATCGCATCCGACAACTTCCACGGCGTGATTCTTTAACCTCTGCCACCCTCCGGCTCCTTCTCACGCCTAAGCCTCTGTTCTTTTTTTAGTTCCTTTCACGCCCGTCCCGGTTTACAGTCACCACGTCGCGATATTTACCAAAAAGACGTGCATGACTAGCCGCAAAAAAAAACATCACGCCATCCGAGCGTTTCACCGGATCGACAAATCTGCACAAATTGACCGGTCACCGAAAATCGACTATAATTTCTTCATACGACCTCGGATCGAATTTCGGCGAGAACGGAAAAGTTCTATATCAAAATTTTACCATGGCAAGCCGACAGCCTTTGGCGGTTAGGCGGTTCTACGGTTTCTTCTAGATCCGTTTGCAAGAGGGACTTTTAGGCGATGCAATAAAAAATTTAAAAAGAGGGATGCAACACGAGGACTTCCCAGGAGGTCACCCATCCTAGTACTACTCTCGCCCAAGCACGCTTAACTTCGGAGTTCTGATGGGATCCGTTGCTTTAGTGCTGGTATGATCGCATCCGACAACTTCTTCACTGCGTGATGCTTTAATCTCTGCCACCCTCCGGCTCCTTCTCACGCCTAAGCCTCTGTTCTTTTTTTAGTTCCTTTCACGCCCGTCCCGGTTTACAGTCACCACGCCGCGGTATTTACCGAAAAAGACGTGCATGACTAGACGCAAATAAAAACATCACGCCATCCGAGCGTTTCACCGGATCGACAAATCTGCACAAATTGACCGGTCACCGAAAATCGACTATAATTTCTTCATACGACCTCGGATCGAATTTCGGCGAGAACGGAAAAGTTCCGTATCGAAATTTTACCTTGGCTAGCCGACAGCCTTTGGCGGTTAGGCGGTTCTACGGTTTCTTCTAGATCCGTTTGCAAGAGGGACTTTTAGGCGATGCAATAAAAAAAGTAAAAAGAGGGATGCAACACGAGGACTTCCCAGGAGGTCACCCATCCTAGTACTACTCTCGCCCAAGCACGCTTAACTTCGGAGTTCTGATGGGATCCGGTGCTTTAGTGCTGGTATGATCGCATCCGACAACTTCCACGGCGTGATTCTTTAACCTCTGCCACCCTCCGGCTCCTTCTCACGCCTAAGCCTCTGTTCTTTTTTTAGTTCCTTTCACGCCCGTCCCGGTTTACAGTCACCACGTCGCGATATTTACCAAAAAGACGTGCATGACTAGCCGCAAAAAAAAACATCACGCCATCCGAGCGTTTCACCGGATCGACAAATCTGCACAAATTGACCGGTCACCGAAAATCGACTATAATTTCTTCATACGACCTCGGATCGAATTTCGGCGAGAACGGAAAAGTTCTATATCAAAATTTTACCATGGCAAGCCGACAGCCTTTGGCGGTTAGGCGGTTCTACGGTTTCTTCTAGATCCGTTTGCAAGAGGGACTTTTAGGCGATGCAATAAAAAATTTAAAAAGAGGGATGCAACACGAGGACTTCCCAGGAGGTCACCCATCCTAGTACTACTCTCGCCCAAGCACGCTTAACTTCGGAGTTCTGATGGGATCCGTTGCTTTAGTGCTGGTATGATCGCATCCGACAACTTCTTCACTGCGTGATGCTTTAATCTCTGCCACCCTCCGGCTCCTTCTCACGCCTAAGCCTCTGTTCTTTTTTTAGTTCCTTTCACGCCCGTCCCGGTTTACAGTCACCACGCCGCGGTATTTACCGAAAAAGACGTGCATGACTAGACGCAAATAAAAACATCACGCCATCCGAGCGTTTCACCGGATCGACAAATCTGCACAAATTGACCGGTCACCGAAAATCGACTATAATTTCTTCATACGACCTCGGATCGAATTTCGGCGAGAACGGAAAAGTTCCGTATCGAAATTTTACCTTGGCTAGCCGACAGCCTTTGGCGGTTAGGCGGTTCTACGGTTTCTTCTAGATCCGTTTGCAAGAGGGACTTTTAGGCGATGCAATAAAAAAATTAAAAAGAGGGATGCAACACGAGGACATCCCAGGAGGTCACCCATCCTAGTACTACTCTCGCCCAAGCACGCTTAACTTCGGAGTTCTGATGGGATCCGGTGCTTTTGTGCTGGTATGATCGCATCCGACAACTTCTTCACGGCGTGATGCTTTAACCTCTGCCACCCTCCGGCTCCTTCTCACGCCTAAGCCTCCGTTCTTTTTGCTCTTTTCTTTTAGTTCCTTTCACGCCCGTCCGGTTTACAGTCACCACGCCGCGGTATTTACCGAAAAAGACGTGCATGACTAGACGCAAATAAAAACATCACGCCATCTGAGCGTTTCACCGGATCGACAAATCTGCACAAATTGACCGGTCACCGAAAATCGACTATAATTTCTTCATACGACCTCGGATCGAATTTCGGCGAGAACGGAAAAGTTCCGTATCAAAATTTTACCTTGGCTAGCCGACAGCCTTTGGCGGTTAGGCGGTTCTACGGTTTCTTCTAGATCCGTTTGCAAGAGGGACTTTTAGGCGATGCAATAAAAAAAGTAAAAAGAGGGATGCAACACGAGGACTTCCGAGGAGGTCACCCATCCTAGTACTACTCTCGCCCAAGCACGCTTAACTTCGGAGTTCTGATGGGATCCGGTGCTTTAGTGCTGGTATGATCGCATCCGACAACTTCCACGGCGTGATGCTTTAACCTCTGCCACCCTCCGCCTCCTTCTCACGCCTGAGCCTCCGTTCTTTTTGCTCTTTTCTTTTAGTTCCTTTCACGCCCGTCCGGTTTACAGTCACCACACCACGGTATTTACCGAAAAAGACGTGCATGACTAGCCGCAAATAAAAACATCATGCCATCCGAGCGTCTCACCGGATCGACAAAACTGCACAAATTGACCGGTAACCGAAAATCGACTGTAATTTCTTCATATGACCTCGGATCGAATTTCGGCGAGAACGGAAAAGTTCCGTATAGAAATTTTACCATGGCAAGCCGACAGCCTTTGGCGGTTAGGCGGTTCTACGGTTTCTTCTAGATCCGTTTGCAAGAGGGACTTTTAGGCGATGCAATAAAAAAATTAAAAAGAGGGATGCAACACGAGGACTTCCCAGGAGGTCACCCATCCTAGTACTACTCTCGCCCAAGCACGCTTAACTTCGGAGTTCTGATGGGATCCGTTGCTTTAGTGCTGGTATGATCGCATCCGACAACTTCTTCACTGCGTGATGCTTTAATCTCTGCCACCCTCCGGCTCCTTCTCACGCCTAAGCCTCTGTTCTTTTTTTAGTTCCTTTCACGCCCGTCCCGGTTTACAGTCACACGTCGCGATATTTACCAAAAAGACGTGCATGACTAGCCGCAAAAAAAAACATCACGCCATCCGAGCGTTTCACCGGATCGACAAATCTGCACAAATTGACCGGTCACCGAAAATCGACTATAATTTCTTCATACGACCTCGGATCGAATTTCGGCGAGAACGGAAAAGTTCTATATCGAAATTTTACCTTGGCTAGCCGACAGCCTTTGGCGGTTAGGCGGTTCTACGGTTTCTTCTAGATCCGTTTGCAAGAGAGACTTTTAGGCAATGCAATAAAAAAATTAAAAAGAGGGATGCAACACGAGGACTTCCCAGGAGGTCACCCATCCTAGTACTACTCTCGCCCAAGCACGCTTAACTTTGGAGTTCTGATGGGATCCGGTGCTTTAGTGCTGGTATGATCGCATCCGACAACTTCTTCACTGCGTGATGCTTTAATCTCTGCCACCCTCCGGCTCCTTCTCACGCCTAAGCCTCCGTTCTTTTTGCTCTTTTCTTTTAGTTCCTTTCACGCCCGTCCGGTTTACAGTCACCACGCCGCGGTATTTACCGAAAAATGCGTGCATGACCAGCCGCAAATAAAAACATCACGCCATCCGAGCGTTTCCCCGGATCGACAGATCTGCACAAATTGACCGGTCACCGAAAATCGACTGTAATTTCTTCATACGACCTCGGATCGAATTTCGGCGAGAACGGAAAAGTTCCGTATCGAAATTTTACCTTGGCTAGCCGACAGCCTTTGGCGGTTACGCGGTTCTACGGTTTCTTCTAGATCCGTTTGCAAGAGGGACTTTTAGGCGATGCAATAAAAAAATTAAAAAGAGGGATGCAACACGAGGACTTCCCAGGAGGTCACCCATCCTAGTACTACTCTCGCCCAAGCACGCTTAACTTCGGAGTTCTGATGGGATCCGGTGCTTTAGTGCTGGTATGATCGCATCCGACAACTTCCACGGCGTGATGCTTTAAGCTCTGCCACCCTCCGCCTCCTTCTCACGCCTGAGCCTCCGTTCTTTTTGCTCTTTTCTTTTAGTTCCTTTCACGCCCGTCCGGTTTACAGTCACCACACCACGGTATTTACCGAAAAAGACGTGCATGACTAGCCGCAAATAAAAACATCATGCCATCCGAGCGTCTCACCGGATCGACAAAACTGCACAAATTGACCGGTCACCGAAAATCGACTGTAATTTCTTCATATGACCTCGGATCGAATTTCGGCGAGAACGGAAAAGTTCCGTATAGAAATTTTACCATGGCAAGCCGACAGCCTTTGGCGGTTAGGCGGTTCTACGGTTTCTTCTAGATCCGTTTGCAAGAGGGACTTTTAGGCGATGCAATAAAAAAATTAAAAAGAGGGATGCAACACGAGGACTTCCCAGGAGGTCACCCATCCTAGTACTACTCTCGCCCAAGCACGCTTAACTTCGGAGTTCTGATGGGATCCGTTGCTTTAGTGCTGGTATGATCGCATCCGACAACTTCTTCACTGCGTGATGCTTTAATCTCTGCCACCCTCCGGCTCCTTCTCACGCCTAAGCCTCTGTTCTTTTTTTAGTTCCTTTCACGCCCGTCCCGGTTTACAGTCACCACGTCGCGATATTTACCAAAAAGACGTGCATGACTAGCCGTAAAAAAAAACATCACGCCATCCGAGCGTTTCACCGGATCGACAAATCTGCACAAATTGACCGGTTACCGAAAATCGACTATAATTTCTTCATACGACCTCGGATCGAATTTCGGCGAGAACGGAAAAGTTCTATATCAAAATTTTACCTTGGCTAGCCGACAGCCTTTGGCGGTTAGGCGGTTCTACGGTTTCTTCTAGATCCGTTTGCAAGAGGGACTTTTAGGCGATGCAATAAAAAAATTAAAAAGAGGGATGCAACACGAGGACTTCCCAGGAGGTCACCCATCCTAGTACTACTCTCGCCCAAGCACGCTTAACTTCGGAGTTCTGATGGGATCCGCTGCTTTAGTGCTGGTATGATCGCATCCGACAACTTCTTCACTGCGTGATGCTTTAATCTCTGCCACCCTCCGGCTCCTTCTCACGCCTAAGCCTCTGTTCTTTTTTTAGTTCCTTTCACGCCCGTCCCGGTTTACAGTCACCACGTCGCGATATTTACCAAAAAGACGTGCATGACTAGCCGCAAAAAAAAACATCACGCCATCCGAGCGTTTCACCGGATCGACAAATCTGCACAAATTGACCGGTCACCGAAAATCGACTATAATTTCTTCATACGACCTCGGATCGAATTTCGGCGAGAACGGAAAAGTTCTATATCAAAATTTTACCTTGGCTAGCCGACAGCCTTTGGCGGTTAGGCGGTTCTACGGTTTCTTCTAGATCCGTTTGCAAGAGGGACTTTTAGGCGATGCAATAAAAAAATTAAAAAGAGGGATGCAACACGAGGACTTCCCAGGAGGTCACCCATCCTAGTACTACTCTCGCCCAAGCACGCGTAACTTCGGAGTTCTGATGGGATCCGGTGCTTTAGTGCTGGTATGATCGCATCCGACAACTTCCACGGCGTGATGCTTTAAGCTCTGCCACCCTCCGCCTCCTTCTCACGCCTGAGCCTCCGTTCTTTTTGCTCTTTTCTTTTAGTTCCTTTCACGCCCGTCCGGTTTACAGTCACCACACCACGGTATTTACCGAAAAAGACGTGCATGACTAGCCGCAAATAAAAACATCATGCCATCCGAGCGTCTCACCGGATCGACAAAACTGCACAAATTGACCGGTCACCGAAAATCGACTGTAATTTCTTCATATGACCTCGGATCGAATTTCGGCGAGAACGGAAAAGTTCCGTATAGAAATTTTACCATGGCAAGCCGACAGCCTTTGGCGGTTAGGCGGTTCTACGGTTTCTTCTAGATCCGTTTGCAAGAGGGACTTTTAGTCGATGCAATAAAAAAATTAAAAAGAGGGATGCAACACGAGGACTTCCCAGGAGGTCACCCATCCTAGTACTACTCTCGCCCAAGCACGCTTAACTTCGGAGTTTTGATGGGATCCGTTGCTTTAGTGCTGGTATGATCGCATCCGACAACTTCTTCACTGCGTGATGCTTTAATCTCTGCCACCCTCCGGCTCCTTCTCACGCATAAGCCTCTGTTCTTTTTTTAGTTCCTTTCACGCCCGTCCCGGTTTACAGTCACCACGTCGCGATATTTACCAAAAAGACGTGCATGACTAGCCGTAAAAAAAAACATCACGCCATCCGAGCGTTTCACCGGATCGACAAATCTGCACAAATTGACCGGTCACCGAAAATCGACTATAATTTCTTCATACGACCTCGGATCGAATTTCGGCGAGAACGGAAAAGTTCTATATCAAAATTTTACCTTGGCTAGCCGACAGCCTTTGGCGGTTAGGCGGTTCTACGGTTTCTTCTAGATCCGTTTGCAAGAGGGACTTTTAGGCGATGCAATAAAAAAATTAAAAAGAGGGATGCAACACGAGGACTTCCCAGGAGGTCACCCATCCTAGTACTACTCTCGCCCAAGCACGCTTAACTTCGGAGTTCTGATGGGATCCGCTGCTTTAGTGCTGGTAAGATCGCATCCGACAACTTCTTCACTGCGTGATGCTTTAATCTCTGCCACCCTCCGGCTCCTTCTCACGCCTAAGCCTCTGTTCTTTTTTTAGTTCCTTTCACGCCCGTCCCGGTTTACAGTCACCACGTCGCGATATTTACCAAAAAGACGTGCATGACTAGCCGCAAAAAAAAACATTACGCCATCCGAGCGTTTCACCGGATCGACAAATCTGCACAAATTGACCGGTCACCGAAAATCGACTATAATTTCTTCATACGACCTCGGATCGAATTTCGGCGAGAACGGAAAAGTTCTATATCAAAATTTTACCTTGGCTAGCCGACAGCCTTTGGCGGTTAGGCGGTTCTACGGTTTCTTCTAGATCCGTTTGCAAGAGGGACTTTTAGGCGATGCAATAAAAAAATTAAAAAGAGGGATGCAACACGAGGACTTCCCAGGAGGTCACCCATCCTAGTACTACTCTCGCCCAAGCACGCTTAACTTCGGAGTTCTGATGGGATCCGTTGCTTTAGTGCTGGTATGATCGCATCCGACAACTTCTTCACTGCGTGATGCTTTAATCTCTGCCACCCTCCGGCTCCTTCTCACGCCTAAGCCTCTGTTCTTTTTTTAGTTCCTTTCACGCCCGTCCCGGTTTACAGTCACCACGTCGCGATATTTACCAAAAAGACGTGCATGACTAGCCGTAAAAAAAAACATCACGCCATCCGAGCGTTTCACCGGATCGACAAATCTGCACAAATTGACCGGTTACCGAAAATCGACTATAATTTCTTCATACGACCTCGGATCGAATTTCGGCGAGAACGGAAAAGTTCTATATCAAAATTTTACCTTGGCTAGCCGACAGCCTTTGGCGGTTAGGCGGTTCTACGGTTTCTTCTAGATCCGTTTGCAAGAGGGACTTTTAGGCGATGCAATAAAAAAATTAAAAAGAGGGATGCAACACGAGGACTTCCCAGGAGGTCACCCATCCTAGTACTACTCTCGCCCAAGCACGCTTAACTTCGGAGTTCTGATGGGATCCGCTGCTTTAGTGCTGGTATGATCGCATCCGACAACTTCTTCACTGCGTGATGCTTTAATCTCTGCCACCCTCCGGCTCCTTCTCACGCCTAAGCCTCTGTTCTTTTTTTAGTTCCTTTCACGCCCGTCCCGGTTTACAGTCACCACGTCGCGATATTTACCAAAAAGACGTGCATGACTAGCCGCAAAAAAAAACATCACGCCATCCGAGCGTTTCACCGGATCGACAAATCTGCACAAATTGACCGGTCACCGAAAATCGACTATAATTTCTTCATACGACCTCGGATCGAATTTCGGCGAGAACGGAAAAGTTCTATATCAAAATTTTACCTTGGCTAGCCGACAGCCTTTGGCGGTTAGGCGGTTCTACGGTTTCTTCTAGATCCGTTTGCAAGAGGGACTTTTAGGCGATGCAATAAAAAAATTAAAAAGAGGGATGCAACACGAGGACTTCCCAGGAGGTCACCCATCCTAGTACTACTCTCGCCCAAGCACGCGTAACTTCGGAGTTCTGATGGGATCCGGTGCTTTAGTGCTGGTATGATCGCATCCGACAACTTCCACGGCGTGATGCTTTAAGCTCTGCCACCCTCCGCCTCCTTCTCACGCCTGAGCCTCCGTTCTTTTTGCTCTTTTCTTTTAGTTCCTTTCACGCCCGTCCGGTTTACAGTCACCACACCACGGTATTTACCGAAAAAGACGTGCATGACTAGCCGCAAATAAAAACATCATGCCATCCGAGCGTCTCACCGGATCGACAAAACTGCACAAATTGACCGGTCACCGAAAATCGACTGTAATTTCTTCATATGACCTCGGATCGAATTTCGGCGAGAACGGAAAAGTTCCGTATAGAAATTTTACCATGGCAAGCCGACAGCCTTTGGCGGTTAGGCGGTTCTACGGTTTCTTCTAGATCCGTTTGCAAGAGGGACTTTTAGTCGATGCAATAAAAAAATTAAAAAGAGGGATGCAACACGAGGACTTCCCAGGAGGTCACCCATCCTAGTACTACTCTCGCCCAAGCACGCTTAACTTCGGAGTTTTGATGGGATCCGTTGCTTTAGTGCTGGTATGATCGCATCCGACAACTTCTTCACTGCGTGATGCTTTAATCTCTGCCACCCTCCGGCTCCTTCTCACGCATAAGCCTCTGTTCTTTTTTTAGTTCCTTTCACGCCCGTCCCGGTTTACAGTCACCACGTCGCGATATTTACCAAAAAGACGTGCATGACTAGCCGTAAAAAAAAACATCACGCCATCCGAGCGTTTCACCGGATCGACAAATCTGCACAAATTGACCGGTCACCGAAAATCGACTATAATTTCTTCATACGACCTCGGATCGAATTTCGGCGAGAACGGAAAAGTTCTATATCAAAATTTTACCTTGGCTAGCCGACAGCCTTTGGCGGTTAGGCGGTTCTACGGTTTCTTCTAGATCCGTTTGCAAGAGGGACTTTTAGGCGATGCAATAAAAAAATTAAAAAGAGGGATGCAACACGAGGACTTCCCAGGAGGTCACCCATCCTAGTACTACTCTCGCCCAAGCACGCTTAACTTCGGAGTTCTGATGGGATCCGCTGCTTTAGTGCTGGTAAGATCGCATCCGACAACTTCTTCACTGCGTGATGCTTTAATCTCTGCCACCCTCCGGCTCCTTCTCACGCCTAAGCCTCTGTTCTTTTTTTAGTTCCTTTCACGCCCGTCCCGGTTTACAGTCACCACGTCGCGATATTTACCAAAAAGACGTGCATGACTAGCCGCAAAAAAAAACATTACGCCATCCGAGCGTTTCACCGGATCGACAAATCTGCACAAATTGACCGGTCACCGAAAATCGACTATAATTTCTTCATACGACCTCGGATCGAATTTCGGCGAGAACGGAAAAGTTCTATATCAAAATTTTACCTTGGCTAGCCGACAGCCTTTGGCGGTTAGGCGGTTCTACGGTTTCTTCTAGATCCGTTTGCAAGAGGGACTTTTAGGCGATGCAATAAAAAAATTAAAAAGAGGGATGCAACACGAGGACTTCCCAGGAGGTCACCCATCCTAATACTACTCTCGCCCAAGCACGCTTAACTTCGGAGTTCTGATGGGATCCGTTGCTTTAGTGCTGGTATGATCGCATCCGACAACTTCTTCACTGCGTGATGCTTTAATCTCTGCCACCCTCCGGCTCCTTCTCACGCCTAAGCCTCTGTTCTTTTTTTAGTTCCTTTCACGCCCGTCCCGGTTTACAGTCACCACGTCGCGATATTTACCAAAAAGACGTGCATGACTAGCCGTAAAAAAAAACATCACGCCATCCGAGCGTTTCACCGGATCGACAAATCTGCACAAATTGACCGGTTACCGAAAATCGACTATAATTTCTTCATACGACCTCGGATCGAATTTCGGCGAGAACGGAAAAGTTCTATATCAAAATTTTACCTTGGCTAGCCGACAGCCTTTGGCGGTTAGGCGGTTCTACGGTTTCTTCTAGATCCGTTTGCAAGAGGGACTTTTAGGCGATGCAATAAAAAAATTAAAAAGAGGGATGCAACACGAGGACTTCCCAGGAGGTCACCCATCCTAGTACTACTCTCGCCCAAGCACGCTTAACTTTGGAGTTCTGATGGGATCCGCTGCTTTAGTGCTGGTATGATCGCATCCGACAACTTCTTCACTGCGTGATGCTTTAATCTCTGCCACCCTCCGGCTCCTTCTCACGCCTAAGCCTCTGTTCTTTTTTTAGTTCCTTTCACGCCCGTCCCGGTTTACAGTCACCACGTCGCGATATTTACCAAAAAGACGTGCATGACTAGCCGCAAAAAAAAACATCACGCCATCCGAGCGTTTCACCGGATCGACAAATCTGCACAAATTGACCGGTCACCGAAAATCGACTATAATTTCTTCATACGACCTCGGATCAAATTTCGGCGAGAACGGAAAAGTTCTATATCAAAATTTTACCTTGGCTAGCCGACAGCCTTTGGCGGTTAGGCGGTTCTACGGTTTCTTCTAGATCCGTTTGCAAGAGGGACTTTTAGGCGATGCAATAAAAAAATTAAAAAGAGGGATGCAACACGAGGACTTCCCAGGAGGTCACCCATCCTAATACTACTCTCGCCCAAGCACGCTTAACTTCGGAGTTCTGATGGGATCCGTTGCTTTAGTGCTGGTATGATCGCATCCGACAACTTCCACGGCGTGATGCTTTAAGCTCTGCCACCCTCCGCCTCCTTCTCACGCCTGAGCCTCCGTTCTTTTTGCTCTTTTCTTTTAGTTCCTTTCACGCCCGTCCGGTTTACAGTCACCACACCACGGTATTTACCGAAAAAGACGTGCATGACTAGCCGCAAATAAAAACATCATGCCATCCGAGCGTTTCACCGGATCGACAAATCTGCACAAATTGACCGGTCACCGAAAATCGACTGTAATTTCTTCATACGACCTCGGATCGAATTTCGGCGAGAACGGAAAAGTTCCGTATCGAAATTTTACCTTGGCTAGCCGACAGCCTTTGGCGGTTAGGCGGTTCTACGGTTTCGTCTAGATCCGTTTGCAAGAGGGACTTTTAGGCGATGCAATAAAAAAATTAAAAAGAGGGATGCAACACGAGGACTTCCCAGGAGGTCACCCATCCTAGTACTACTCTCGCCCAAGCACGCTTAACTTCGGAGTTCTGATGGGATCCGCTGCTTTAGTGCTGGTATGATCGCATCCGACAACTTCTTCACTGCGTGATGCTTTAATCTCTGCCACCCTCCGGCTCCTTCTCACGCCTAAGCCTCTGTTCTTTTTTTAGTTCCTTTCACGCCCGTCCCGGTTTACAGTCACCACGTCGCGATATTTACCAAAAAGACGTGCATGACTAGCCGCAAAAAAAAACATCACGCCATCCGAGCGTTTCACCGGATCGACAAATCTGCACAAATTGACCGGTCACCGAAAATCGACTATAATTTCTTCATACGACCTCGGATCGAATTTCGGCGAGAACGGAAAAGTTCTATATCAAAATTTTACCTTGGCTAGCCGACAGCCTTTGGCGGTTAGGCGGTTCTACGGTTTCTTCTAGATCCGTTTGCAAGAGCGACTTTTAGGCGATGCAATAAAAAAATTAAAAAGAGGGATGCAACACGAGGACTTCCCAGGAGGTCACCCATCCTAATACTACTCTCGCCCAAGCACGCTTAACTTCGGAGTTCTGATGGGATCCGTTGCTTTAGTGCTGGTATGATCGCATCCGACAACTTCCACGGCGTGATGCTTTAAGCTCTGCCACCCTCCGCCTCCTTCTCACGCCTGAGCCTCCGTTCTTTTTGCTCTTTTCTTTTAGTTCCTTTCACGCCCGTCCGGTTTACAGTCACCACACCACGGTATTTACCGAAAAAGACGTGCATGACTAGCCGCAAATAAAAACATCATGCCATCCGAGCGTCTCACCGGATCGACAAAACTGCACAAATTGACCGGTCACCGAAAATCGACTGTAATTTCTTCATATGACCTCGGATCGAATTTCGGCGAGAACGGAAAAGTTCCGTATAGAAATTTTACCATGGCAAGCCGACAGCCTTTGGCGGTTAGGCGGTTCTACGGTTTCTTCTAGATCCGTTTGCAAGAGGGACTTTTAGGCGATGCAATAAAAAAATTAAAAAGAGGGATGCAACACGAGGACTTCCCAGGAGGTCACCCATCCTAGTACTACTCTCGCCCAAGCACGCTTAACTTCGGAGTTCTGATGGGATCCGTTGCTTTAGTGCTGGTATGATCGCATCCGACAACTTCTTCACTGCGTGATGCTTTAATCTCTGCCACCCTCCGGCTCCTTCTCACGCCTAAGCCTCTGTTCTTTTTTTAGTTCCTTTCACGCCCGTCCCGGTTTACAGTCACCACGTCGCGATATTTACCAAAAAGACGTGCATGACTAGCCGTAAAAAAAAACATCACGCCATCCGAGCGTTTCACCGGATCGACAAATCTGCACAAATTGACCGGTCACCGAAAATCGACTATAATTTCTTCATACGACCTCGGATCGAATTTCGGCGAGAACGGAAAAGTTCTATATCAAAATTTTACCTTGGCTAGCCGACAGCCTTTGGCGGTTAGGCGGTTCTACGGTTTCTTCTAGATCCGTTTGCAAGAGGGACTTTTAGGCGATGCAATAAAAAAATTAAAAAGAGGGATGCAACACGAGGACTTCCCAGGAGGTCACCCATCCTAGTACTACTCTCGCCCAAGCACGCTTAACTTCGGAGTTCTGATGGGATCCGGTGCTTTAGTGCTGGTATGATCGCATCCGACAACTTCTTCACTGCGTGATGCTTTAATCTCTGCCACCCTCCGGCTCCTTCTCACGCCTAAGCCTCTGTTCTTTTTTTAGTTCCTTTCACGCCCGTCCCGGTTTACAGTCACCACGTCGCGATATTTACCAAAAAGACGTGCATGACTAGCCGCAAAAAAAAACATCACGCCATCCGAGCGTTTCACCGGATCGACAAATCTGCACAAATTGACCGGTCACCGAAAATCGACTATAATTTCTTCATACGACCTCGGATCGAATTTCGGCGAGAACGGAAAAGTTCTATATCAAAATTTTACCTTGGCTAGCCGACAGCCTTTGGCGGTTAGGCGGTTCTACGGTTTCTTCTAGATCCGTTTGCAAGAGGGACTTTTAGGCGATGCAATAAAAAAATTAAAAAGAGGGATGCAACACGAGGACTTCCCAGGAGGTCACCCATCCTAATACTACTCTCGCCCAAGCACGCTTAACTTCGGAGTTCTGATGGGATCCGTTGCTTTAGTGCTGGTATGATCGCATCCGACAACTTCTTCACTGCGTGATGCTTTAATCTCTGCCACCCTCCGGCTCCTTCTCACGCCTAAGCCTCTGTTCTTTTTTTAGTTCCTTTCACGCCCGTCCCGGTTTACAGTCACCACGTCGCGATATTTACCAAAAAGACGTGCATGACTAGCCGCAAAAAAAAACATCACGCCATCCGAGCGTTTCACCGGATCGACAAATCTGCACAAATCGACCGGTCACCGAAAATCGACTATAATTTCTTCATACGACCTCGGATCGAATTTCGGCGAGAACGGAAAAGTTCTATATCAAAATTTTACCTTGGCTAGCCGACAACCTTTGGCGGTTAGGCGGTTCTACGGTTTCGGTTAGGCGGTTCTACGGTTTCTTCTAGATCCGTTTGCAAGAGGGACTTTTAGGCAATGCAATAAAAAAATTAAAAAGAGGGATGCAACACGAGGACTTCCCAGGAGGTCACCCGTCCTAGTACTACTCTCGCCCAAGCACGCTTAACTTCGGAGTTCTGATGGGATCCGGTGCTTTAGTGCTGGTATGATCGCATCCGACAACTTCTTCACTGCGTGATGCTTTAATCTCTGCCACCCTCCGGCTCCTTCTCACGCCTAAGCCTCCGTTCTTTTTCCTCTTTTCTTTTAGTTCCTTTCACGCCCGTCCGGTTTACAGTCACCACGCCGCGGTATTTACCGAAAAAGACGTGCATGACTAGACGCAAATAAAAACATCACGCCATCCGAGCGTTTCACCGGATCGACAAATCTGCACAAATTGACCGGTCACCGAAAATCGACTATAATTTCTTCATACGACCTCGGATCGAATTTCGGCGAGAACGGAAAAGTTCCGTATCGAAATTTTACCTTGGCTAGCCGACAGCCTTTGGCGGTTAGGCGGTTCTACGGTTTCTTCTAGATCCGTTTGCAAGAGGGACTTTTAGGCGATGCAATAAAAAAATTAAAAAGAGGGATGCAACACGAGGACTTCCCAGGAGGTCACCCATCCTAGTACTACTCTCGCCCAAGCACGCTTAACTTCGGAGTTCTGATGGGATCCGTTGCTTTAGTGCTGGTATGATCGCATCCAACAACTTCTTCACTGCGTGATGCTTTAATCTCTGCCACCCTCCGGCTCCTTCTCACGCCTAAGCCTCTGTTCTTTTTTTAGTTCCTTTCACGCCCGTCCCGGTTTACAGTCACCATGTCGCGATATTTACCAAAAAGACGTGCATGACTAGCCGTAAAAAAAAACATCACGCCATCCGAGCGTTTCACCGGATCGACAAATCTGCACAAATTGACCGGTCACCGAAAATCGACTATAATTTCTTCATACGACCTCGGATCGAATTTCGGCGAGAACGGAAAAGTTCTATATCAAAATTTTACCTTGGCTAGCCGACAGCCTTTGGCGGTTAGGCGGTTCTACGGTTTCTTCTAGATCCGTTTGCAAGAGGGACTTTTAGGCGATGCAATAAAAAAATTAAAAAGAGGGATGCAACACGAGGACTTCCCAGGAGGTCACCCATCCTAGTACTACTCTCGCCCAAGCACGCTTAACTTCGGAGTTCTGATGGGATCCGTTGCTTTAGTGCTGGTATGATCGCATCCGACAACTTCTTCACTGCGTGATGCTTTAATCTCTGCCACCCTCCGGCTCCTTCTCACGCCTAAGCCTCTGTTCTTTTTTTAGTTCCTTTCACGCCCGTCCCGGTTTACAGTCACCACGTCGCGATATTTACCAAAAAGACGTGCATGACTAGCCGCAAAAAAAAACATCACGCCATCCGAGCGTTTCACCGGATCGACAAATCTGCACAAATTGACCGGTCACCGAAAATCGACTATAATTTCTTCATACGACCTCGGATCGAATTTCGGCGAGAACGGAAAAGTTCTATATCAAAATTTTACCTTGGCTAGCCGACAACCTTTGGCGGTTAGGCGGTTCTACGGTTTCTTCTAGATCCGTTTGCAAGAGGGACTTTTAGGCAATGCAATAAAAAAATTAAAAAGAGGGATGCAACACGAGGACTTCCCAGGAGGTCACCCATCCTAGTACTACTCTCGCCCAAGCACGCTTAACTTCGGAGTTCTGATGGGATCCGGTGCTTTTTTGCTGGTATGATCGCATCCGACAACTTCTTCACGGCGTGATGCTTTAACCTCTGCCACCCTCCGGCTCCTTCTCAAGCCTAAGCCTCCGTTCTTTTTGCTCTTTTCTTTTAGTTCCTTTCACGCCCGTCCGGTTTACAGTCACCACGCCGCGGTATTTACCGAAAAAGACGTGCATGACTAGACGCAAATAAAAACATCACGCCATCCGAGCGTTTCACCGGATCGACAAATCTGCACAAATTGACCGGTCACCGAAAATCGACTATAATTTCTTCATACGACCTCGGATCGAATTTCGGCGAGAACGGAAAAGTTCTATATCAAAATTTTACCTTGGCTAGCCGACAGCCTTTGGCGGTTAGGCGGTTCTACGGTTTCTTCTAGATCCGTTTGCAAGAGGGACTTTTAGGCGATGCAATAAAAAAATTAAAAAGAGGGATGCAACACGAGGACTTCCCAGGAGGTCACCCATCCTAGTACTACTCTCGCCCAAGCACGCTTAACTTCGGAGTTCTGATGGGATCCGGTGCTTTAGTGCTGGTATGATCGCATCCGACAACTTCTTCACTGCGTGATGCTTTAATCTCTGCCACCCTCCGGCTCCTTCTCACGCCTAAGCCTCTGTTCTTTTTTTAGTTCCTTTCACGCCCGTCCCGGTTTACAGTCACCACGTCGCGATATTTACCAAAAAGACGTGCATGACTAGCCGCAAAAAAAAACATCACGCCATCCGAGCGTTTCACCGGATCGACAAATCTGCACAAATTGACCGGTCACCGAAAATCGACTATAATTTCTTCATACGACCTCGGATCGAATTTCGGCGAGAACGGAAAAGTTCTATATCAAAATTTTACCTTGGCTAGCCGACAACCTTTGGCGGTTAGGCGGTTCTACGGTTTCTTCTAGATCCGTTTGCAAGAGGGACTTTTAGGCAATGCAATAAAAAAATTAAAAAGAGGGATGCAACACGAGGACTTCCCAGGAGGTCACCCATCCTAGTACTACTCTCGCCCAAGCACGCTTAACTTCAGAGTTCTGATGGGATCCGGTGCTTTTGTGCTGGTATGATCGCATCCGACAACTTCCACGGCGTGATGCTTTAACCTCTGCCACCCTCCGCCTCCTTCTCACGCCTGAGCCTCCGTTCTTTTTGCTCTTTTCTTTTAGTTCCTTTCACGCCCGTCCGGTTTACAGTCACCACACCACGGTATTCACCGAAAAAGACGTGCATGACTAGCCGCAAATAAAAACATCATGCCATCCGAGCGTCTCACCGGATCGACAAAACTGCACAAATTGACCGGTCACCGAAAATCGACTGTAATTTCTTCATATGACCTCGGATCGAATTTCGGCGAGAACGGAAAAGTTCCGTATAGAAATTTTACCATGGCAAGCCGACAGCCTTTGGCGGTTAGGAGGTTCTACGGTTTCTTCTAGATCCGTTTGCAAGAGGGACTTTTAGGCGATGCAATAAAAAAATTAAAAAGAGGGATGCAACACGAGGACTTCCCAGGAGGTCACCCATCCTAGTACTACTCTCGCCCAAGCACGCTTAACTTCGGAGTTCTGATGGGATCCGGTGCTTTAGTGCTGGTATGATCGCATCCGACAACTTCCACGGCGTGATGCTTTAACCTCTGCCACCCTCCGCCTCCTTCTCACGCCTGAGCCTCCGTTCTTTTTGCTCTTTTCTTTTAGTTCCTTTCACGCCCGTCCGGTTTACAGTCACCACACCACGGTATTCACCGAAAAAGACGTGCATGACTAGCCGCAAATAAAAACATCAAGCCATCCGAGCGTCTCACCGGATCGACAAAACTGCACAAATTGACCGGTCACCGAAAATCGACTGTAATTTCTTCATATGACCTCGGATCGAATTTCGGCGAGAACGGAAAAGTTCCGTATAGAAATTTTACCATGGCAAGCCGACAGCCTTTGGCGGTTAGGCGGTTCTACGGTTTCTTCTAGATCCGTTTGCAAGAGGGACTTTTAGGCGATGCAATAAAAAAATTAAAAAGAGGGATGCAACACGAGGACTTCCCAGGAGGTCACCCATATTAGTACTACTCTCGCCCAAGCACGCTTAACTTCGGAGTTCTGATGGGATCCGGTGCTTTAGTGCTGGTATGATCGCATCCGACAACTTCTTCACGGCGTGATGCTTTAACCTCTGCCACCCTCCGGCTCCTTCTCACGCCTAAGCCTCCGTTCTTTTTGCTCTTTTCTTTTAGTTCCTTTCACGCCCGTCCGGTTTACAGTCACCACACCACGGTATTTACCGAAAAAGACGTGCATGACTAGCCGCAAATAAAAACATCATGCCATCCGAGCGTCTCACCGGATCGACAAAACTGCACAAATTGACCGGTCACCGAAAATCGACTGTAATTTCTTCATATGACCTCGGATCGAATTTCGGCGAGAACGGAAAAGTTCCGTATCGAAATTTTACCATGGCAAGCCGACAGCCTTTGGCGGTTAGGCGGTTCTACGGTTTCTTCTAGATCCGTTTGCAAGAGGGACTTTTAGGCGATGCAATAAAAAAATTAAAAAGAGGGATGCAACACGAGGACTTCCCAGGAGGTCACCCATATTAGTACTACTCTCGCCCAAGCACGCTTAACTTCGGAGTTCTGATGGGATCAGGTGCTTTAGTGCTGGTATGATCGCATCCGACAACTTCTTCACGGCGTGATGTTTTAACCTCTGCCACCCTCCGGCTCCTTCTCACGCCTAAGCCTCTGTTCTTTTTTTAGTTCCTTTCACGCCCGTCCCGGTTTACAGTCACCACGTCGCGATATTTACCAAAAAGACGTGCATGACTAGCCGCAAAAAAAAACATCACGCCATCCGAGCGTTTCACCGGATCGACAAATCTGCACAAATTGACCGGTCACCGAAAATCGACTATAATTTCTTCATACGACCTCGGATCGAATTTCGGCGAGAACGGAAAAGTTCTATATCAAAATTTTACCTTGGCTAGCCGACAGCCTTTGGCGGTTAGGCGGTTCTACGGTTTCTTCTAGATCCGTTTGCAAGAGGGACTTTTAGGCGATGCAATAAAAAAATTAAAAAGAGGGATGCAACACGAGGACTTCCCAGGAGGTCACCCATCCTAGTACTACTCTCGCCCAAGCACGCTTAACTTCGGAGTTCTGATGGGATCCGTTGCTTTAGTGCTGGTATGATCGCATCCGACAACTTCTTCACTGCGTGATGCTTTAATCTCTGCCACCCTCCGGCTCCTTCTCACGCCTAATCCTCTGTTCTTTTTTTAGTTCCTTTCACGCCCGTCCCGGTTTACAGTCACCACGTCGCGATATTTACCAAAAAGACGTGCATGACTAGCCGCAAAAAAAAACATCACGCCATCCGAGCGTTTCACCGGATCGACAAATCTGCACAAATTGACCGGTCACCGAAAATCGACTATAATTTCTTCATACGACCTCGGATCGAATTTCGGCGAGAACGGAAAAGTTCTATATCAAAATTTTACCTTGGCTAGCCGACAGCCTTTGGCGGTTAGGCGGTTCTACGGTTTCTTCTAGATCCGTTTGCAAGAGGGACTTTTAGGCAATGCAATAAAAAAATTAAAAAGAGGGATGCAACACGAGGACTTCCCAGGAGGTCACCCATCCTAGTACTACTCTCGCCCAAGCACGCTTAACTTCAGAGTTCTGATCGGATCCGGTGCTTTTGTGCTGGTATGATCGCATCCGACAACTTCTTCACGGCGTGATGCTTTAACCTCTGCCACCCTCCGGCTCCTTCTCAAGCCTAAGCCTCCGTTCTTTTTGCTCTTTTCTTTTAGTTCCTTTCACGCCCGTCCGGTTTACAGTCACCACGCCGCGGTATTTACCGAAAAAGACGTGCATGACTAGACGCAAATAAAAACATAACGCCATCCGAGCGTTTCACCGGATCGACAAATCTGCACAAATTGACCGGTCACCGAAAATCGACTATAATTTCTTCATACGACCTCGGATCGAATTTCGGCGAGAACGGAAAAGTTCCGTATCGAAATTTTACCTTGGCTAGCCGACAGCCTTTGGCGGTTAGGCGGTTCTACGGTTTCTTCTAGATCCGTTTGCAAGAGGGACTTTTAGGCGATGCAATAAAAAAATTAAAAAGAGGGATGCAACACGAGGACTTCCCAGGAGGTCACCCATCCTAGTACTACTCTCGCCCAAGCACGCTTAACTTCGGAGTTCTGATGGGATCCGGTGCTTTAGTGCTGGTATGATCGCATCCGACAACTTCTTCACGACGTGATGCTTTAACCTCTGCCACCCTCCGGCTCCTTCTCACGCCTAAGCCTCCGTTCTTTTTGCTCTTTTCTTTTAGTTCCTTTCACGCCCGTCCGGTTTACAGTCACCACACCACGGTATTTACCGAAAAAGACGTGCATGACTAGCCGCAAATAAAAACATCATGCCATCCGAGCGTCTCACCGGATCGACAAAACTGCACAAATTGACCGGTCACCGAAAATCGACTGTAATTTCTTCATATGACTTCGGATCGAATTTCGGCGAGAACGGAAAAGTTCCGTATCGAAATTTTACCATGGCAAGCCGACAGCCTTTGGCGGTTAGGCGGTTCTACGGTTTCTTCTAGATCCGTTTGCAAGAGGGACTTTTAGGCGATGCAATAAAAAAATTAAAAAGAGGGATGCAACACGAGGACTTCCCAGGAGGTCACCCATATTAGTACTACTCTCGCCCAAGCACGCTTAACTTCGGAGTTCTGATGGGATTCGGTGCTTTAGTGCTGGTATGATCGCATCCGACAACTTCTTCACGGCGTGATGCTTTAACCTCTGCCACCCTCCGGCTCCTTCTCACGCCTAAGCCTCCGTTCTTTTTGCTCTTTTCTTTTAGTTCCTTTCACGTCCGTCCCGGTTTACAGTCACCACGCCACGGTATTTACCGAAAAAGACGTGCATGACTAGCCGCAAATAAAAACATACGCCATCCGAGCGTTTCACCGGATCGACAAATCTGCACAAATTGACCGGTCACCGAAAATCGAATGTAATTTCTTCATACGACCTCGCATCGAATTTCGGCGAGAACGGAAAAGTTCCGTATCGAAATTTTACCTTGGCTAGCCGACAGCCTTTGGCGGTTAGGCGGTTCTACGGTTTCTTCTTGATCCGTTTGCAAGAGGGACTTTTAGGCGATGCAATAAAAAAATTAAAAAGAGGGATGCAACACGAGGACTTCCCAGGAGGTCACCCATATTAGTACTACTCTCGCCCAAGCACGCTTAACTTCGGAGTTCTGATGGGATTCGGTGCTTTAGTGCTGGTATGATCGCATCCGACAACTTCTTCACGGCGTGATGCTTTAACCTCTGCCACCCTCCGGCTCCTTCTCACGCCTAAGCCTCCGTTCTTTTTGCTCTTTTCTTTTAGTTCCTTTCACGTCCGTCCCGGTTTACAGTCACCACGCCACGGTATTTACCGAAAAAGACGTGCATGACTAGCCGCAAATAAAAACATACGCCATCCGAGCGTTTCACCGGATCGACAAATCTGCACAAATTGACCGGTCACCGAAAATCGAATGTAATTTCTTCATACGACCTCGCATCGAATTTCGGCGAGAACGGAAAAGTTCCGTATCGAAATTTTACCTTGGCTAGCCGACAGCCTTTGGCGGTTAGGCGGTTCTACGGTTTCTTCTTGATCCGTTTGCAAGAGGGACTTTTAGGCGATGCAATAAAAAAATTAAAAAGAGGGATGCAACACGAGGACTTCCCAGGAGGTCACCCATATTAGTACTACTCTCGCCCAAGCACGCTTAACTTCGGAGTTCTGATGGGATTCGGTGCTTTAGTGCTGGTATGATCGCATCCGACAACTTCTTCACGGCGTGATGCTTTAACCTCTGCCACCCTCCGGCTCCTTCTCACGCCTAAGCCTCCGTTCTTTTTGCTCTTTTCTTTTAGTTCCTTTCACGCCCGTCCCGGTTTACAGTCACCACACCACGGTATTTACCGAAAAAGACGTGCATGACTAGCCGCAAATAAAAACATACGCCATCCGAGCGTTTCACCGGATCGACAAATCTGCACAAATTGACCGGTCACCGAAAATCGAATGTAATTTCTTCATACGACCTCGGATCGAATTTCGGCGAGAACGGAAAAGTTCCGTATCGAAATTTTACCTTGGCTAGCCGACAGCCTTTGGCGGTTAGGCGGTTCTACGGTTTCGTCTTGATCCGTTTGCAAGAGGGACTTTTAGGCGATGCAATAAAAAAATTAAAAAGAGGGATGCAACACGAGGACTTCCCAGGAGGTCACCCATATTAGTACTACTCTCGCCCAAGCACGCTTAACTTCGGAGTTCTGATGGGATCCGGTGCTTTAGTGCTGGTATGATCGCATCCGACAACTTCTTCACGGCGTGATGCTTTAACCTCTGCCACCCTCCGGCTCCTTCTCACGCCTAAGCCTCCGTTCTTTTTGCTCTTTTCTTTTAGTTCCTTTCACGCCCGTCCGGTTTACAGTCACCACACCACGGTATTTACCGAAAAAGACGTGCATGACTAGCCGCAAATAAAAACATCATGCCATCCGAGCGTCTCACCGGATCGACAAAACTGCACAAATTGACCGGTCACCGAAAATCGACTGTAATTTCTTCATATGACCTCGGATCGAATTTCGGCGAGAACGGAAAAGTTCCGTATCGAAATTTTACCATGGCAAGCCGACAGCCTTTGGCGGTTAGGCGGTTCTACGGTTTCTTCTAGATCCGTTTGCAAGAGGGACTTTTAGGCGATGCAATAAAAAAATTAAAAAGAGGGATGCAACACGAGAACTTCCCAGGAGGTCACCCATATTAGTACTACTCTCGCCCAAGCACGCTTAACTTCGGAGTTCTGATGGGATTCGGTGCTTTAGTGCTGGTATGATCGCATCCGACAACTTCTTCACGGCGTGATGCTTTAACCTCTGCCACCCTCTGGCTCCTTCTCACGCCTAAGCCTCCGTTCTTTTTGCTCTTTTCTTTTAGTTCCTTTCACGTCCGGCCCGGTTTACAGTCACCACACCACGGTATTTACCGAAAAAGACGTGCATGACTAGCCGCAAATAAAAACATACGCCATCCGAGCGTTTCACCGGATCGACAAATCTGCACAAATTGAACGGTCACCGAAAATCGACTGTAATTTCTTCATACGACCTCGGATCGAATTTCGGCGAGAACGGAAAAGTTCCGTATCGAAATTTTACCTTGGCTAGCCGACAGCCTTTGGCGGTTAGGCGGTTCTACGGTTTCGTCTAGATCCGTTTGCAAGAGGGACTTTTAGGCGATGCAATAAAAAAATTAAAAAGAGGGATGCAACACGAGGACTTCCCAGGAGGTCACCCATATTAGTACTACTCTCGCCCAAGCACGCTTAACTTCGGAGTTCTGATGGGATCCGGTGCTTTAGTGCTGGTATGATCGCATCCGACAACTTCTTCACGGCGTGATGCTTTAACCTCTGCCACCCTCCGGCTCCTTCTCACGCCTAAGCCTCCGTTCTTTTTGCTCTTTTCTTTTAGTTCCTTTCACGCCCGTCCCGGTTTACAGTCACCACACCACGGTATTTACCGAAAAAGACGTGCATGACTAGCCGCAAATAAAAACATACGCCATCCGAGCGTTTCACCGGATCGACAAATCTGCACAAATTGACCGGTCACCGAAAATCGAATGTAATTTCTTCATACGACCTCGGATCGAATTTCGGCGAGAACGGAAAAGTTCCGTATCGAAATTTTACCTTGGCTAGCCGACAGCCTTTGGCGGTTAGGCGGTTCTACGGTTTCGTCTTGATCCGTTTGCAAGAGGGACTTTTAGGCGATGCAATAAAAAAATTAAAAAGAGGGATGCAACACGAGGACTTCCCAGGAGGTCACCCATATTAGTACTACTCTCGCCCAAGCACGCTTAACTTCGGAGTTCTGATGGGATCCGGTGCTTTAGTGCTGGTATGATCGCATCCGACAACTTCTTCACGGCGTGATGCTTTAACCTCTGCCACCCTCCGGCTCCTTCTCACGCCTAAGCCTCCGTTCTTTTTGCTCTTTTCTTTTAGTTCCTTTCACGCCCGTCCGGTTTACAGTCACCACACCACGGTATTTACCGAAAAAGACGTGCATGACTAGCCGCAAATAAAAACATCATGCCATCCGAGCGTCTCACCGGATCGACAAAACTGCACAAATTGACCGGTCACCGAAAATCGACTGTAATTTCTTCATATGACCTCGGATCGAATTTCGGCGAGAACGGAAAAGTTCCGTATCGAAATTTTACCATGGCAAGCCGACAGCCTTTGGCGGTTAGGCGGTTCTACGGTTTCGTCTAGATCCGTTTGCAAGAGGGACTTTTAGGCGATGCAATAAAAAAATTAAAAAGAGGGATGCAACACGAGGACTTCCCAGGAGGTCACCCATATTAGTACTACTCTCGCCCAAGCACGCTTAACTTCGGAGTTCTGATGGGATCCGGTGCTTTAGTGCTGGTATGATCGCATCCGACAACTTCTTCACGGCGTGATGCTTTAACCTCTGCCACCCTCCGGCTCCTTCTCACGCCTAAGCCTCCGTTCTTTTTGCTCTTTTCTTTTAGTTCCTTTCACGCCCGTCCCGGTTTACAGTCACCACACCACGGTATTTACCGAAAAAGACGTGCATGACTAGCCGCAAATAAAAACATACGCCATCCGAGCGTTTCACCGGATCGACAAATCTGCACAAATTGACCGGTCACCGAAAATCGAATGTAATTTCTTCATACGACCTCGGATCGAATTTCGGCGAGAACGGAAAAGTTCCGTATCGAAATTTTACCTTGGCTAGCCGACAGCCTTTGGCGGTTAGGCGGTTCTACGGTTTCGTCTTGATCCGTTTGCAAGAGGGACTTTTAGGCGATGCAATAAAAAAATTAAAAAGAGGGATGCAACACGAGGACTTCCCAGGAGGTCACCCATATTAGTACTACTCTCGCCCAAGCACGCTTAACTTCGGAGTTCTGATGGGATCCGGTGCTTTAGTGCTGGTATGATCGCATCCGACAACTTCTTCACGGCGTGATGCTTTAACCTCTGCCACCCTCCGGCTCCTTCTCACGCCTAAGCCTCCGTTCTTTTTGCTCTTTTCTTTTAGTTCCTTTCACGCCCGTCCGGTTTACAGTCACCACACCACGGTATTTACCGAAAAAGACGTGCATGACTAGCCGCAAATAAAAACATCATGCCATCCGAGCGTCTCACCGGATCGACAAAACTGCACAAATTGACCGGTCACCGAAAATCGACTGTAATTTCTTCATATGACCTCGGATCGAATTTCGGCGAGAACGGAAAAGTTCCGTATCGAAATTTTACCATGGCAAGCCGACAGCCTTTGGCGGTTAGGCGGTTCTACGGTTTCTTCTAGATCCGTTTGCAAGAGGGACTTTTAGGCGATGCAATAAAAAAATTAAAAAGAGGGATGCAACACGAGAACTTCCCAGGAGGTCACCCATATTAGTACTACTCTCGCCCAAGCACGCTTAACTTCGGAGTTCTGATGGGATTCGGTGCTTTAGTGCTGGTATGATCGCATCCGACAACTTCTTCACGGCGTGATGCTTTAACCTCTGCCACCCTCTGGCTCCTTCTCACGCCTAAGCCTCCGTTCTTTTTGCTCTTTTCTTTTAGTTCCTTTCACGTCCGGCCCGGTTTACAGTCACCACACCACGGTATTTACCGAAAAAGACGTGCATGACTAGCCGCAAATAAAAACATACGCCATCCGAGCGTTTCACCGGATCGACAAATCTGCACAAATTGAACGGTCACCGAAAATCGACTGTAATTTCTTCATACGACCTCGGATCGAATTTCGGCGAGAACGGAAAAGTTCCGTATCGAAATTTTACCTTGGCTAGCCGACAGCCTTTGGCGGTTAGGCGGTTCTACGGTTTCGTCTAGATCCGTTTGCAAGAGGGACTTTTAGGCGATGCAATAAAAAAATTAAAAAGAGGGATGCAACACGAGGACTTCCCAGGAGGTCACCCATATTAGTACTACTCTCGCCCAAGCACGCTTAACTTCGGAGTTCTGATGGGATCCGGTGCTTTAGTGCTGGTATGATCGCATCCGACAACTTCTTCACGGCGTGATGCTTTAACCTCTGCCACCCTCCGGCTCCTTCTCAGGCCTAAGCCTCCGTTCTTTTTGCTCTTTTCTTTTAGTTCCTTTCACGCCCGTCTGGTTTACAGTCACCACGCCGCGGTATTTACCGAAAAAGACGTGCATGACTAGCCGCAAATAAAAACATACGCCATCCGAGCGTTTCACCGGATCGACAAATCTGCACAAATTGACCGGTCACCGAAAATCGAATGTAATTTCTTCATACGACCTCGGATCGAATTTCGGCGAGAACGGAAAAGTTCCGTATCGAAATTTTACCTTGGCTAGCCGACAGCCTTTGGCGGTTAGGCGGTTCTACGGTTTCGTCTTGATCCGTTTGCAAGAGGGACTTTTAGGCGATGCAATAAAAAAATTAAAAAGAGGGATGCAACACGAGGACTTCCCAGGAGGTCACCCATATTAGTACTACTCTCGCCCAAGCACGCTTAACTTCGGAGTTCTGATGGGATTCGGTGCTTTAGTGCTGGTATGATCGCATCCGACAACTTCTTCACGGCGTGATGCTTTAACCTCTGCCACCCTCCGGCTCCTTCTCACGCCTAAGCCTCCGTTCTTTTTGCTCTTTTCTTTTAGTTCCTTTCACGCCCGTCCCGGTTTACAGTCACCACACCACGGTATTTACCGAAAAAGACGTGCATGACTAGCCGCAAATAAAAACATACGCCATCCGAGCGTCTCACCGGATCGACAAATCTGCACAAATTGACCGGTCACCGAAAATCGAATGTAATTTCTTCATACGACCTCGGATCGAATTTCGGCGAGAACGGAAAAGTTCCGTATCGAAATTTTACCTTGGCTAGCCGACAGCCTTTGGCGGTTAGGCGGTTCTACGGTTTCGTCTTGATCCGTTTGCAAGAGGGACTTTTAGGCGATGCAATAAAAAAATTAAAAAGAGGGATGCAACACGAGGACTTCCCAGGAGGTCACCCATATTAGTACTACTCTCGCCCAAGCACGCTTAACTTCGGAGTTCTGATGGGATCCGGTGCTTTAGTGCTGGTATGATCGCATCCGACAACTTCTTCACGGCGTGATGCTTTAACCTCTGCCACCCTCCGGCTCCTTCTCACGCCTAAGCCTCCGTTCTTTTTGCTCTTTTCTTTTAGTTCCTTTCACGCCCGTCCGGTTTACAGTCACCACGCCACGGTATTTACCGAAAAAGACGTGCATGACTAGCCGCAAATAAAAACATACGCCATCCGAGCGTTTCACCGGATCGACAAATCTGCACAAATTGACCGGTCACCGAAAATCGAATGTAATTTCTTCATACGACCTCGCATCGAATTTCGGCGAGAACGGAAAAGTTCCGTATCGAAATTTTACCTTGGCTAGCCGACAGCCTTTGGCGGTTAGGCGGTTCTACGGTTTCGTCTAGATCCGTTTGCAAGAGGGACTTTTAGGCGATGCAATAAAAAAATTAAAAAGAGGGATGCAACACGAGGACTTCCCAGGAGGTCACCCATATTAGTACTACTCTCGCCCAAGCACGCTTAACTTCGGAGTTCTGATGGGATCCGGTGCTTTAGTGCTGGTATGATCGCATCCGACAACTTCTTCACGGCGTGATGCTTTAACCTCTGCCACCCTCCGGCTCCTTCTCAGGCCTAAGCCTCCGTTCTTTTTGCTCTTTTCTTTTAGTTCCTTTCACGCCCGTCTGGTTTACAGTCACCACGCCGCGGTATTTACCGAAAAAGACGTGCATGACTAGCCGCAAATAAAAACATACGCCATCCGAGCGTTTCACCGGATCGACAAATCTGCACAAATTGACCGGTCACCGAAAATCGAATGTAATTTCTTCATACGACCTCGGATCGAATTTCGGCGAGAACGGAAAAGTTCCGTATCGAAATTTTACCTTGGCTAGCCGACAGCCTTTGGCGGTTAGGCGGTTCTACGGTTTCGTCTTGATCCGTTTGCAAGAGGGACTTTTAGGCGATGCAATAAAAAAATTAAAAAGAGGGATGCAACACGAGGACTTCCCAGGAGGTCACCCATATTAGTACTACTCTCGCCCAAGCACGCTTAACTTCGGAGTTCTGATGGGATTCGGTGCTTTAGTGCTGGTATGATCGCATCCGACAACTTCTTCACGGCGTGATGCTTTAACCTCTGCCACCCTCCGGCTCCTTCTCACGCCTAAGCCTCCGTTCTTTTTGCTCTTTTCTTTTAGTTCCTTTCACGCCCGTCCCGGTTTACAGTCACCACACCACGGTATTTACCGAAAAAGACGTGCATGACTAGCCGCAAATAAAAACATACGCCATCCGAGCGTCTCACCGGATCGACAAATCTGCACAAATTGACCGGTCACCGAAAATCGAATGTAATTTCTTCATACGACCTCGGATCGAATTTCGGCGAGAACGGAAAAGTTCCGTATCGAAATTTTACCTTGGCTAGCCGACAGCCTTTGGCGGTTAGGCGGTTCTACGGTTTCGTCTTGATCCGTTTGCAAGAGGGACTTTTAGGCGATGCAATAAAAAAATTAAAAAGAGGGATGCAACACGAGGACTTCCCAGGAGGTCACCCATATTAGTACTACTCTCGCCCAAGCACGCTTAACTTCGGAGTTCTGATGGGATCCGGTGCTTTAGTGCTGGTATGATCGCATCCGACAACTTCTTCACGGCGTGATGCTTTAACCTCTGCCACCCTCCGGCTCCTTCTCACGCCTAAGCCTCCGTTCTTTTTGCTCTTTTCTTTTAGTTCCTTTCACGCCCGTCCGGTTTACAGTCACCACGCCACGGTATTTACCGAAAAAGACGTGCATGACTAGCCGCAAATAAAAACATACGCCATCCGAGCGTTTCACCGGATCGACAAATCTGCACAAATTGACCGGTCACCGAAAATCGAATGTAATTTCTTCATACGACCTCGCATCGAATTTCGGCGAGAACGGAAAAGTTCCGTATCGAAATTTTACCTTGGCTAGCCGACAGCCTTTGGCGGTTAGGCGGTTCTACGGTTTCGTCTTGATCCGTTTGCAAGAGGGACTTTTAGGCGATGCAATAAAAAAATTAAAAAGAGGGATGCAACACGAGGACTTCCCAGGAGGTCACCCATATTAGTACTACTCTCGCCCAAGCACGCTTAACTTCGGAGTTCTGATGGGATTCGGTGCTTTAGTGCTGGTATGATCGCATCCGACAACTTCTTCACGGCGTGATGCTTTAACCTCTGCCACCCTCCGGCTCCTTCTCACGCCTAAGCCTCCGTTCTTTTTGCTCTTTTCTTTTAGTTCCTTTCACGCCCGTCCCGGTTTACAGTCACCACACCACGGTATTTACCGAAAAAGACGTGCATGACTAGCCGCAAATAAAAACATACGCCATCCGAGCGTCTCACCGGATCGACAAAACTGCACAAATTGACCGGTCACCGAAAATCGAATGTAATTTCTTCATACGACCTCGGATCGAATTTCGGCGAGAACGGAAAAGTTCCGTATCGAAATTTTACCTTGGCAAGCCGACAGCCTTTGGCGGTTAGGCGGTTCTACGGTTTCTTCTAGATCCGTTTGCAAGAGGGACTTTTAGGCGATGCAATAAAAAAATTAAAAAGAGGGATGCAACACGAGGACTTCCCAGGAGGTCACCCATATTAGTACTACTCTCGCCCAAGCACGCTTAACTTCGGAGTTCTGATGGGATCCGGTGCTTTAGTGCTGGTATGATCGCATCCGACAACTTCTTCACGGCGTGATGCTTTAACCTCTGCCACCCTCCGGCTACTTCTCACGCCTAAGCCTCCGTTCTTTTTGCTCTTTTCTTTTAGTTCCTTTCACGCCCGTCCCGGTTTACAGTCACCACACCACGGTATTTACCGAAAAAGACGTGCATGACTAGCCGAAAATAAAAACATACGCCATCCGAGCGTTTCACCGGATCGACAAATCTGCACAAATTGAACGGTCACCGAAAATCGACTGTAATTTCTTCATACGACCTCGGATCGAATTTCGGCGAGAACGGAAAAGTTCCGTATCGAAATTTTACCATGGCAAGCCGACAGCCTTTGGCGGTTAGGCAGCTCTACGGTTTCTTCTAGATCCGTTTGCAAGAGGGACTTTTAGGCGATGCAATAAAAAAATTAAAAAGAGGGATGCAACACGAGGACTTCCCAGGAGGTCACCCATATTAGTACTACTCTCGCCCAAGCACGCTTAACTTCGGAGTTCTGATGGGATTCGGTGCTTTAGTGCTGGTATGATCGCATCCGACAACTTCTTCACGGCGTGATGCTTTAACCTCTGCCACCCTCCGGCTCCTTCTCACGCCTAAGCCTCCGTTCTTTTTGCTCTTTTCTTTTAGTTCCTTTCACGCCCGTCCCGGTTTACAGTCACCACGCCACGGTATTTACCGAAAAAGACGTGCATGACTAGCCGCAAATAAAAACATACGCCATCCGAGCGTCTCACCGGATCGACAAAACTGCACAAATTGACCGGTCACCGAAAATCGAATGTAATTTCTTCATACGACCTCGGATCGAATTTCGGCGAGAACGGAAAAGTTCCGTATCGAAATTTTACCTTGGCAAGCCGACAGCCTTTGGCGGTTAGGCGGTTCTACGGTTTCTTCTAGATCCGTTTGCAAGAGGGACTTTTAGGCGATGCAATAAAAAAATTAAAAAGAGGGATGCAACACGAGGACTTCCCAGGAGGTCACCCATATTAGTACTACTCTCGCCCAAGCACGCTTAACTTCGGAGTTCTGATGGGATCCGGTGCTTTAGTGCTGGTATGATCGCATCCGACAACTTCTTCACGGCGTGATGCTTTAACCTCTGCCACCCTCCGGCTACTTCTCACGCCTAAGCCTCCGTTCTTTTTGCTCTTTTCTTTTAGTTCCTTTCACGCCCGTCCCGGTTTACAGTCACCACACCACGGTATTTACCGAAAAAGACGTGCATGACTAGCCGCAAATAAAAACATACGCCATCCGAGCGTTTCACCGGATCGACAAATCTGCACAAATTGAACGGTCACCGAAAATCGACTGTAATTTCTTCATACGACCTCGGATCGAATTTCGGCGAGAACGGAAAAGTTCCGTATCGAAATTTTACCATGGCAAGCCGACAGCCTTTGGCGGTTAGGCGGTTCTACGGTTTCTTCTAGATCCGTTTGCAAGAGGGACTTTTAGGCGATGCAATAAAAAAATTAAAAAGAGGGATGCAACACGAGGACTTCCCAGGAGGTCACCCATATTAGTACTACTCTCGCCCAAGCACGCTTAACTTCGGAGTTCTGATGGGATTCGGTGCTTTAGTGCTGGTATGATCGCATCCGACAACTTCTTCACGGCGTGATGCTTTAACCTCTGCCACCCTCCGGCTCCTTCTCACGCCTAAGCCTCCGTTCTTTTTGCTCTTTTCTTTTAGTTCCTTTCACGTCCGTCCCGGTTTACAGTCACCACGCCACGGTATTTACCGAAAAAGACGTGCATGACTAGCCGCAAATAAAAACATACGCCATCCGAGCGTTTCACCGGATCGACAAATCTGCACAAATTGAACGGTCACCGAAAATCGACTGTAATTTCTTCATACGACCTCGGATCGAATTTCGGCGAGAACGGAAAAGTTCCGTATCGAAATTTTACCTTGGCTAGCCGACAGCCTTTGGCGGTTAGGCGGTTCTACGGTTTCGTCTAGATCCGTTTGCAAGAGGGACTTTTAGGCGATGCAATAAAAAAATTAAAAAGAGGGATGCAACACGAGGACTTCCCAGGAGGTCACCCATATTAGTACTACTCTCGCCCAAGCACGCTTAACTTCGGAGTTCTGATGGGATCCGGTGCTTTAGTGCTGGTATGATCGCATCCGACAACTTCTTCACGGCGTGATGCTTTAACCTCTGCCACCCTCCGGCTCCTTCTCAGGCCTAAGCCTCCGTTCTTTTTGCTCTTTTCTTTTAGTTCCTTTCACGCCCGTCTGGTTTACAGTCACCACGCCGCGGTATTTACCGAAAAAGACGTGCATGACTAGACGCAAATAAAAACATAACGCCATCCGAGCGTTTCACCGGATCGACAAATCTGCACAAATTGACCGGTCACCGAAAATCGACTATAATTTCTTCATACGACCTCGGATCGAATTTCGGCGAGAACGGAAAAGTTCCGTATCGAAATTTTACCTTGGCTAGCCGACAGCCTTTGGCGGTTAGGCGGTTCTACGGTTTCTTCTAGATCCGTTTGCAAGAGGGACTTTTAGGCGATGCAATAAAAAAATTAAAAAGAGGGATGCAACACGAGGACTTCCCAGGAGGTCACCCATCCTAGTACTACTCTCGCCCAAGCACGCTTAACTTCGGAGTTCTGATGGGATCCGGTGCTTTAGTGCTGGTATGATCGCATCCGACAACTTCTTCACGACGTGATGCTTTAACCTCTGCCACCCTCCGGCTCCTTCTCACGCCTAAGCCTCCGTTCTTTTTGCTCTTTTCTTTTAGTTCCTTTCACGCCCGTCCGGTTTACAGTCACCACACCACGGTATTTACCGAAAAAGACGTGCATGACTAGCCGCAAATAAAAACATCATGCCATCCGAGCGTCTCACCGGATCGACAAAACTGCACAAATTGACCGGTCACCGAAAATCGACTGTAATTTCTTCATACGACCTCGGATCGAATTTCGGCGAGAACGGAAAAGTTCCGTATCGAAATTTTACCATGGCAAGCCGACAGCCTTTGGCGGTTAGGCGGTTCTACGGTTTCTTCTAGATCCGTTTGCAAGAGGGACTTTTAGGCGATGCAATAAAAAAATTAAAAAGAGGGATGCAACACGAGGACTTCCCAGGAGGTCACCCATATTAGTACTACTCTCGCCCAAGCACGCTTAACTTCGGAGTTCTGATGGGATTCGGTGCTTTAGTGCTGGTATGATCGCATCCGACAACTTCTTCACGACGTGATGCTTTAACCTCTGCCACCCTCCGGCTCCTTCTCACGCCTAAGCCTCCGTTCTTTTTGCTCTTTTCTTTTAGTTCCTTTCACGTCCGTCCCGGTTTACAGTCACCACGCCACGGTATTTACCGAAAAAGACGTGCATGACTAGCCGCAAATAAAAACATACGCCATCCGAGCGTTTCACCGGATCGACAAATCTGCACAAATTGACCGGTCACCGAAAATCGAATGTAATTTCTTCATACGACCTCGCATCGAATTTCGGCGAGAACGGAAAAGTTCCGTATCGAAATTTTACCTTGGCTAGCCGACAGCCTTTGGCGGTTAGGCGGTTCTACGGTTTCGTCTTGATCCGTTTGCAAGAGGGACTTTTAGGCGATGCAATAAAAAAATTAAAAAGAGGGATGCAACACGAGGACTTCCCAGGAGGTCACCCATATTAGTACTACTCTCGCCCAAGCACGCTTAACTTCGGAGTTCTGATGGGATTCGGTGCTTTAGTGCTGGTATGATCGCATCCGACAACTTCTTCACGGCGTGATGCTTTAACCTCTGCCACCCTCCGGCTCCTTCTCACGCCTAAGCCTCCGTTCTTTTTGCTCTTTTCTTTTAGTTCCTTTCACGCCCGTCCCGGTTTACAGTCACCACACCACGGTATTTACCGAAAAAGACGTGCATGACTAGCCGCAAATAAAAACATACGCCATCCGAGCGTCTCACCGGATCGACAAAACTGCACAAATTGACCGGTCACCGAAAATCGAATGTAATTTCTTCATACGACCTCGGATCGAATTTCGGCGAGAACGGAAAAGTTCCGTATCGAAATTTTACCTTGGCAAGCCGACAGCCTTTGGCGGTTAGGCGGTTCTACGGTTTCTTCTAGATCCGTTTGCAAGAGGGACTTTTAGGCGATGCAATAAAAAAATTAAAAAGAGGGATGCAACACGAGGACTTCCCAGGAGGTCACCCATATTAGTACTACTCTCGCCCAAGCACGCTTAACTTCGGAGTTCTGATGGGATCCGGTGCTTTAGTGCTGGTATGATCGCATCCGACAACTTCTTCACGGCGTGATGCTTTAACCTCTGCCACCCTCCGGCTACTTCTCACGCCTAAGCCTCCGTTCTTTTTGCTCTTTTCTTTTAGTTCCTTTCACGCCCGTCCCGGTTTACAGTCACCACACCACGGTATTTACCGAAAAAGACGTGCATGACTAGCCGAAAATAAAAACATACGCCATCCGAGCGTTTCACCGGATCGACAAATCTGCACAAATTGAACGGTCACCGAAAATCGACTGTAATTTCTTCATACGACCTCGGATCGAATTTCGGCGAGAACGGAAAAGTTCCGTATCGAAATTTTACCATGGCAAGCCGACAGCCTTTGGCGGTTAGGCAGCTCTACGGTTTCTTCTAGATCCGTTTGCAAGAGGGACTTTTAGGCGATGCAATAAAAAAATTAAAAAGAGGGATGCAACACGAGGACTTCCCAGGAGGTCACCCATATTAGTACTACTCTCGCCCAAGCACGCTTAACTTCGGAGTTCTGATGGG
Source organism: Poa annua (assembly GCA_026929855.1). Lineage (NCBI taxonomy): Eukaryota > Viridiplantae > Streptophyta > Magnoliopsida > Poales > Poaceae > Poa > Poa annua. The sequence goes on along the minus strand of CM049428.1, from coordinate 23,766,261 downwards.
ATTCGGTGCTTTAGTGCTGGTATGATCGCATCCGACAACTTCTTCACGGCGTGATGCTTTAACCTCTGCCACCCTCCGGCTCCTTCTCACGCCTAAGCCTCCGTTCTTTTTGCTCTTTTCTTTTAGTTCCTTTCACGCCCGTCCCGGTTTACAGTCACCACGCCACGGTATTTACCGAAAAAGACGTGCATGACTAGCCGCAAATAAAAACATACGCCATCCGAGCGTCTCACCGGATCGACAAAACTGCACAAATTGACCGGTCACCGAAAATCGAATGTAATTTCTTCATACGACCTCGGATCGAATTTCGGCGAGAACGGAAAAGTTCCGTATCGAAATTTTACCTTGGCAAGCCGACAGCCTTTGGCGGTTAGGCGGTTCTACGGTTTCTTCTAGATCCGTTTGCAAGAGGGACTTTTAGGCGATGCAATAAAAAAATTAAAAAGAGGGATGCAACACGAGGACTTCCCAGGAGGTCACCCATATTAGTACTACTCTCGCCCAAGCACGCTTAACTTCGGAGTTCTGATGGGATCCGGTGCTTTAGTGCTGGTATGATCGCATCCGACAACTTCTTCACGGCGTGATGCTTTAACCTCTGCCACCCTCCGGCTACTTCTCACGCCTAAGCCTCCGTTCTTTTTGCTCTTTTCTTTTAGTTCCTTTCACGCCCGTCCCGGTTTACAGTCACCACACCACGGTATTTACCGAAAAAGACGTGCATGACTAGCCGCAAATAAAAACATACGCCATCCGAGCGTTTCACCGGATCGACAAATCTGCACAAATTGAACGGTCACCGAAAATCGACTGTAATTTCTTCATACGACCTCGGATCGAATTTCGGCGAGAACGGAAAAGTTCCGTATCGAAATTTTACCTTGGCTAGCCGACAGCCTTTGGCGGTTAGGCGGTTCTACGGTTTCGTCTTGATCCGTTTGCAAGAGGGACTTTTAGGCGATGCAATAAAAAAATTAAAAAGAGGGATGCAACACGAGGACTTCCCAGGAGGTCACCCATATTAGTACTACTCTCGCCCAAGCACGCTTAACTTCGGAGTTCTGATGGGATTCGGTGCTTTAGTGCTGGTATGATCGCATCCGACAACTTCTTCACGGCGTGATGCTTTAACCTCTGCCACCCTCCGGCTCCTTCTCACGCCTAAGCCTCCGTTCTTTTTGCTCTTTTCTTTTAGTTCCTTTCACGCCCGTCCCGGTTTACAGTCACCACGCCACGGTATTTACCGAAAAAGACGTGCATGACTAGCCGCAAATAAAAACATACGCCATCCGAGCGTCTCACCGGATCGACAAAACTGCACAAATTGACCGGTCACCGAAAATCGAATGTAATTTCTTCATACGACCTCGGATCGAATTTCGGCGAGAACGGAAAAGTTCCGTATCGAAATTTTACCTTGGCAAGCCGACAGCCTTTGGCGGTTAGGCGGTTCTACGGTTTCTTCTAGATCCGTTTGCAAGAGGGACTTTTAGGCGATGCAATAAAAAAATTAAAAAGAGGGATGCAACACGAGGACTTCCCAGGAGGTCACCCATATTAGTACTACTCTCGCCCAAGCACGCTTAACTTCGGAGTTCTGATGGGATCCGGTGCTTTAGTGCTGGTATGATCGCATCCGACAACTTCTTCACGGCGTGATGCTTTAACCTCTGCCACCCTCCGGCTACTTCTCACGCCTAAGCCTCCGTTCTTTTTGCTCTTTTCTTTTAGTTCCTTTCACGCCCGTCCCGGTTTACAGTCACCACACCACGGTATTTACCGAAAAAGACGTGCATGACTAGCCGCAAATAAAAACATACGCCATCCGAGCGTTTCACCGGATCGACAAATCTGCACAAATTGAACGGTCACCGAAAATCGACTGTAATTTCTTCATACGACCTCGGATCGAATTTCGGCGAGAACGGAAAAGTTCCGTATCGAAATTTTACCATGGCAAGCCGACAGCCTTTGGCGGTTAGGCGGTTCTACGGTTTCTTCTAGATCCGTTTGCAAGAGGGACTTTTAGGCGATGCAATAAAAAAATTAAAAAGAGGGATGCAACACGAGGACTTCCCAGGAGGTCACCCATATTAGTACTACTCTCGCCCAAGCACGCTTAACTTCGGAGTTCTGATGGGATTCGGTGCTTTAGTGCTGGTATGATCGCATCCGACAACTTCTTCACGGCGTGATGCTTTAACCTCTGCCACCCTCCGGCTCCTTCTCACGCCTAAGCCTCCGTTCTTTTTGCTCTTTTCTTTTAGTTCCTTTCACGTCCGTCCCGGTTTACAGTCACCACGCCACGGTATTTACCGAAAAAGACGTGCATGACTAGCCGCAAATAAAAACATACGCCATCCGAGCGTTTCACCGGATCGACAAATCTGCACAAATTGACCGGTCACCGAAAATCGAATGTAATTTCTTCATACGACCTCGCATCGAATTTCGGCGAGAACGGAAAAGTTCCGTATCGAAATTTTACCTTGGCTAGCCGACAGCCTTTGGCGGTTAGCCGGTTCTACGGTTTCGTCTTGATCCGTTTGCAAGAGGGACTTTTAGGCGATGCAATAAAAAAATTAAAAAGAGGGATGCAACACGAGGACTTCCCAGGAGGTCACCCATATTAGTACTACTCTCGCCCAAGCACGCTTAACTTCGGAGTTCTGATGGGATTCGGTGCTTTAGTGCTGGTATGATCGCATCCGACAACTTCTTCACGGCGTGATGCTTTAACCTCTGCCACCCTCCGGCTCCTTCTCACGCCTAAGCCTCCGTTCTTTTTGCTCTTTTCTTTTAGTTCCTTTCACGCCCGTCCCGGTTTACAGTCACCACACCACGGTATTTACCGAAAAAGACGTGCATGACTAGCCTCAAATAAAAACATACGCCATCCGAGCGTCTCACCGGATCGACAAAACTGCACAAATTGACCGGTCACCGAAAATCGAATGTAATTTCTTCATACGACCTCGGATCGAATTTCGGCGAGAACGGAAAAGTTTCGTATCGAAATTTTACCTTGGCAAGCCGACAGCCTTTGGCGGTTAGGCGGTTCTACGGTTTCTTCTAGATCCGTTTGCAAGAGGGACTTTTAGGCGATGCAATAAAAAAATTAAAAAGAGGGATGCAACACGAGGACTTCCCAGGAGGTCACCCATATTAGTACTACTCTCGCCCAAGCACGCTTAACTTCGGAGTTCTGATGGGATCCGGTGCTTTAGTGCTGGTATGATCGCATCCGACAACTTCTTCACGGCGTGATGCTTTAACCTCTGCCACCCTCCGGCTCCTTCTCACGCCTAAGCCTCCGTTCTTTTTGCTCTTTTCTTTTAGTTCCTTTCACGCCCGTCCCGGTTTACAGTCACCACACCACGGTATTTACCGAAAAAGACGTGCATGACTAGCCGCAAATAAAAACATACGCCATCCGAGCGTCTCACCGGATCGACAAAACTGCACAAATTGACCGGTCACCGAAAATCGAATGTAATTTCTTCATACGACCTCGGATCGAATTTCGGCGAGAACGGAAAAGTTCCGTATCGAAATTTTACCTTGGCTAGCCGACAGCCTTTGGCGGTTAGGCGGTTCTACGGTTTCGTCTTGATCCGTTTGCAAGAGGGACTTTTAGGCGATGCAATAAAAAAATTAAAAAGAGGGATGCAACACGAGGACTTCCCAGGAGGTCACCCATATTAGTACTACTCTCGCCCAAGCACGCTTAACTTCGGAGTTCTGATGGGATTCGGTGCTTTAGTGCTGGTATGATCGCATCCGACAACTTCTTCACGGCGTGATGCTTTAACCTCTGCCACCCTCCGGCTCCTTCTCACGCCTAAGCCTCCGTTCTTTTTGCTCTTTTCTTTTAGTTCCTTTCACGCCCGTCCCGGTTTACAGTCACCACACCACGGTATTTACCGAAAAAGACGTGCATGACTAGCCTCAAATAAAAACATACGCCATCCGAGCGTCTCACCGGATCGACAAAACTGCACAAATTGACCGGTCACCGAAAATCGAATGTAATTTCTTCATACGACCTCGGATCGAATTTCGGCGAGAACGGAAAAGTTCCGTATCGAAATTTTACCTTGGCAAGCCGACAGCCTTTGGCGGTTAGGCGGTTCTACGGTTTCTTCTAGATCCGTTTGCAAGAGGGACTTTTAGGCGATGCAATAAAAAAATTAAAAAGAGGGATGCAACACGAGGACTTCCCAGGAGGTCACCCATATTAGTACTACTCTCGCCCAAGCACGCTTAACTTCGGAGTTCTGATGGGATCCGGTGCTTTAGTGCTGGTATGATCGCATCCGACAACTTCTTCACGGCGTGATGCTTTAACCTCTCCCACCCTCCGGCTCCTTCTCACGCCTAAGCCTCCGTTCTTTTTGCTCTTTTCTTTTAGTTCCTTTCACGCCCGTCCCGGTTTACAGTCACCACGCCACGGTATTTACCGAAAAAGACGTGCATGACTAGCCGCAAATAAAAACATACGCCATCCGAGCGTCTCACCGGATCGACAAAACTGCACAAATTGACCGGTCACCGAAAATCGAATGTAATTTCTTCATACGACCTCGGATCGAATTTCGGCGAGAACGGAAAAGTTCCGTATCGAAATTTTACCTTGGCAAGCCGACAGCCTTTGGCGGTTAGGCGGTTCTACGGTTTCTTCTAGATCCGTTTGCAAGAGGGACTTTTAGGCGATGCAATAAAAAAATTAAAAAGAGGGATGCAACACGAGGACTTCCCAGGAGGTCACCCATATTAGTACTACTCTCGCCCAAGCACGCTTAACTTCGGAGTTCTGATGGGATCCGGTGCTTTAGTGCTGGTATGATCGCATCCGACAACTTCTTCACGGCGTGATGCTTTAACCTCTGCCACCCTCCGGCTACTTCTCACGCCTAAGCCTCCGTTCTTTTTGCTCTTTTCTTTTAGTTCCTTTCACGCCCGTCCCGGTTTACAGTCACCACACCACGGTATTTACCGAAAAAGACGTGCATGACTAGCCGCAAATAAAAACATACGCCATCCGAGCGTTTCACCGGATCGACAAATCTGCACAAATTGAACGGTCACCGAAAATCGACTGTAATTTCTTCATACGACCTCGGATCGAATTTCGGCGAGAACGGAAAAGTTCCGTATCGAAATTTTACCATGGCAAGCCGACAGCCTTTGGCGGTTAGGCGGTTCTACGGTTTCTTCTAGATCCGTTTGCAAGAGGGACTTTTAGGCGATGCAATAAAAAAATTAAAAAGAGGGATGCAACACGAGGACTTCCCAGGAGGTCACCCATATTAGTACTACTCTCGCCCAAGCACGCTTAACTTCGGAGTTCTGATGGGATTCGGTGCTTTAGTGCTGGTATGATCGCATCCGACAACTTCTTCACGGCGTGATGCTTTAACCTCTGCCACCCTCCGGCTCCTTCTCACGCCTAAGCCTCCGTTCTTTTTGCTCTTTTCTTTTAGTTCCTTTCACGTCCGTCCCGGTTTACAGTCACCACGCCACGGTATTTACCGAAAAAGACGTGCATGACTAGCCGCAAATAAAAACATACGCCATCCGAGCGTTTCACCGGATCGACAAATCTGCACAAATTGACCGGTCACCGAAAATCGAATGTAATTTCTTCATACGACCTCGCATCGAATTTCGGCGAGAACGGAAAAGTTCCGTATCGAAATTTTACCTTGGCTAGCCGACAGCCTTTGGCGGTTAGCCGGTTCTACGGTTTCGTCTTGATCCGTTTGCAAGAGGGACTTTTAGGCGATGCAATAAAAAAATTAAAAAGAGGGATGCAACACGAGGACTTCCCAGGAGGTCACCCATATTAGTACTACTCTCGCCCAAGCACGCTTAACTTCGGAGTTCTGATGGGATTCGGTGCTTTAGTGCTGGTATGATCGCATCCGACAACTTCTTCACGGCGTGATGCTTTAACCTCTGCCACCCTCCGGCTCCTTCTCACGCCTAAGCCTCCGTTCTTTTTGCTCTTTTCTTTTAGTTCCTTTCACGCCCGTCCCGGTTTACAGTCACCACACCACGGTATTTACCGAAAAAGACGTGCATGACTAGCCTCAAATAAAAACATACGCCATCCGAGCGTCTCACCGGATCGACAAAACTGCACAAATTGACCGGTCACCGAAAATCGAATGTAATTTCTTCATACGACCTCGGATCGAATTTCGGCGAGAACGGAAAAGTTTCGTATCGAAATTTTACCTTGGCAAGCCGACAGCCTTTGGCGGTTAGGCGGTTCTACGGTTTCTTCTAGATCCGTTTGCAAGAGGGACTTTTAGGCGATGCAATAAAAAAATTAAAAAGAGGGATGCAACACGAGGACTTCCCAGGAGGTCACCCATATTAGTACTACTCTCGCCCAAGCACGCTTAACTTCGGAGTTCTGATGGGATCCGGTGCTTTAGTGCTGGTATGATCGCATCCGACAACTTCTTCACGGCGTGATGCTTTAACCTCTGCCACCCTCCGGCTCCTTCTCACGCCTAAGCCTCCGTTCTTTTTGCTCTTTTCTTTTAGTTCCTTTCACGCCCGTCCCGGTTTACAGTCACCACACCACGGTATTTACCGAAAAAGACGTGCATGACTAGCCGCAAATAAAAACATACGCCATCCGAGCGTCTCACCGGATCGACAAAACTGCACAAATTGACCGGTCACCGAAAATCGAATGTAATTTCTTCATACGACCTCGGATCGAATTTCGGCGAGAACGGAAAAGTTCCGTATCGAAATTTTACCTTGGCTAGCCGACAGCCTTTGGCGGTTAGGCGGTTCTACGGTTTCGTCTTGATCCGTTTGCAAGAGGGACTTTTAGGCGATGCAATAAAAAAATTAAAAAGAGGGATGCAACACGAGGACTTCCCAGGAGGTCACCCATATTAGTACTACTCTCGCCCAAGCACGCTTAACTTCGGAGTTCTGATGGGATTCGGTGCTTTAGTGCTGGTATGATCGCATCCGACAACTTCTTCACGGCGTGATGCTTTAACCTCTGCCACCCTCCGGCTCCTTCTCACGCCTAAGCCTCCGTTCTTTTTGCTCTTTTCTTTTAGTTCCTTTCACGCCCGTCCCGGTTTACAGTCACCACACCACGGTATTTACCGAAAAAGACGTGCATGACTAGCCTCAAATAAAAACATACGCCATCCGAGCGTCTCACCGGATCGACAAAACTGCACAAATTGACCGGTCACCGAAAATCGAATGTAATTTCTTCATACGACCTCGGATCGAATTTCGGCGAGAACGGAAAAGTTCCGTATCGAAATTTTACCTTGGCAAGCCGACAGCCTTTGGCGGTTAGGCGGTTCTACGGTTTCTTCTAGATCCGTTTGCAAGAGGGACTTTTAGGCGATGCAATAAAAAAATTAAAAAGAGGGATGCAACACGAGGACTTCCCAGGAGGTCACCCATATTAGTACTACTCTCGCCCAAGCACGCTTAACTTCGGAGTTCTGATGGGATCCGGTGCTTTAGTGCTGGTATGATCGCATCCGACAACTTCTTCACGGCGTGATGCTTTAACCTCTCCCACCCTCCGGCTCCTTCTCACGCCTAAGCCTCCGTTCTTTTTGCTCTTTTCTTTTAGTTCCTTTCACGCCCGTCCCGGTTTACAGTCACCACGCCACGGTATTTACCGAAAAAGACGTGCATGACTAGCCGCAAATAAAAACATACGCCATCCGAGCGTCTCACCGGATCGACAAAACTGCACAAATTGACCGGTCACCGAAAATCGAATGTAATTTCTTCATACGACCTCGGATCGAATTTCGGCGAGAACGGAAAAGTTCCGTATCGAAATTTTACCTTGGCAAGCCGACAGCCTTTGGCGGTTAGGCGGTTCTACGGTTTCTTCTAGATCCGTTTGCAAGAGGGACTTTTAGGCGATGCAATAAAAAAATTAAAAAGAGGGATGCAACACGAGGACTTCCCAGGAGGTCACCCATATTAGTACTACTCTCGCCCAAGCACGCTTAACTTCGGAGTTCTGATGGGATTCGGTTATTTAGTGCTGGTATGATCGCATCCGACAACTTCTTCACGGCGTGATGCTTTAACCTCTGCCACCCTCCGGCTCCTTCTCACGCCTAAGCCTCCGTTCTTTTTGCTCTTTTCTTTTAGTTCCTTTCACGTCCGTCCCGGTTTACAGTCACCACGCCACGGTATTTACCGAAAAAGACGTGCATGACTAGCCGCAAATGAAAACATACGCCATCCGAGCGTTTCACCGGATCGACAAATCTGCACAAATTGACCGGTCACCGAAAATCGAATGTAATTTCTTCATACGACCTCGCATCGAATTTCGGCGAGAACGGAAAAGTTCCGTATCGAAATTTTACCTTGGCTAGCCGACAGCCTTTGGCGGTTAGCCGGTTCTACGGTTTCGTCTTGATCCGTTTGCAAGAGGGACTTTTAGGCGATGCAATAAAAAAATTAAAAAGAGGGATGCAACACGAGGACTTCCCAGGAGGTCACCCATATTAGTACTACTCTCGCCCAAGCACACTTAACTTCGGAGTTCTGATGGGATTCGGTGCTTTAGTGCTGGTATGATCGCATCCGACAACTTCTTCACGGCGTGATGCTTTAACCTCTGCCACCCTCCGGCTCCTTCTCACGCCTAAGCCTCCGTTCTTTTTGCTCTTTTCTTTTAGTTCCTTTCACGCCCGTCCCGGTTTACAGTCACCACACCACGGTATTTACCGAAAAAGACGTGCATGACTAGCCTCAAATAAAAACATACGCCATCCGAGCGTCTCACCGGATCGACAAAACTGCACAAATTGACCGGTCACCGAAAATCGAATGTAATTTCTTCATACGACCTCGGATCGAATTTCGGCGAGAACGGAAAAGTTCCGTATCGAAATTTTACCTTGGCAAGCCGACAGCCTTTGGCGGTTAGGCGGTTCTACGGTTTCTTCTAGATCCGTTTGCAAGAGGGACTTTTAGGCGATGCAATAAAAAAATTAAAAAGAGGGATGCAACACGAGGACTTCCCAGGAGGTCACCCATATTAGTACTACTCTCGCCCAAGCACGCTTAACTTCGGAGTTCTGATGGGATCCGGTGCTTTAGTGCTGGTATGATCGCATCCGACAACTTCTTCACGGCGTGATGCTTTAACCTCTGCCACCCTCCGGCTCCTTCTCACGCCTAAGCCTCCGTTCTTTTTGCTCTTTTCTTTTAGTTCCTTTCACGCCCGTCCCGGTTTACAGTCACCACGCCACGGTATTTACCGAAAAAGACGTGCATGACTAGCCGCAAATAAAAACATACGCCATCCGAGCGTCTCACCGGATCGACAAAACTGCACAAATTGACCGGTCACCGAAAATCGAATGTAATTTCTTCATACGACCTCGGATCGAATTTCGGCGAGAACGGAAAAGTTCCGTATCGAAATTTTACCTTGGCAAGCCGACAGCCTTTGGCGGTTAGGCGGTTCTACGGTTTCTTCTAGATCCGTTTGCAAGAGGGACTTTTAGGCGATGCAATAAAAAAATTAAAAAGAGGGATGCAACACGAGGACTTCCCAGGAGGTCACCCATATTAGTACTACTCTCGCCCAAGCACGCTTAACTTCGGAGTTCTGATGGGATCCGGTGCTTTAGTGCTGGTATGATCGCATCCGACAACTTCTTCACGGCGTGATGCTTTAACCTCTGCCACCCTCCGGCTACTTCTCACGCCTAAGCCTCCGTTCTTTTTGCTCTTTTCTTTTAGTTCCTTTCACGCCCGTCCCGGTTTACAGTCACCACACCACGGTATTTACCGAAAAAGACGTGCATGACTAGCCGCAAATAAAAACATACGCCATCCGAGCGTTTCACCGGATCGACAAATCTGCACAAATTGAACGGTCACCGAAAATCGACTGTAATTTCTTCATACGACCTCGGATCGAATTTCGGCGAGAACGGAAAAGTTCCGTATCGAAATTTTACCTTGGCAAGCCGACAGCCTTTGGCGGTTAGGCGGTTCTACGGTTTCTTCTAGATCCGTTTGCAAGAGGGACTTTTAGGCGATGCAATAAAAAAATTAAAAAGAGGGATGCAACACGAGGACTTCCCAGGAGGTCACCCATATTAGTACTACTCTCGCCCAAGCACGCTTAACTTCGGAGTTCTGATGGGATTCGGTTATTTAGTGCTGGTATGATCGCATCCGACAACTTCTTCACGGCGTGATGCTTTAACCTCTGCCACCCTCCGGCTCCTTCTCACGCCTAAGCCTCCGTTCTTTTTGCTCTTTTCTTTTAGTTCCTTTCACGTCCGTCCCGGTTTACAGTCACCACGCCACGGTATTTACCGAAAAAGACGTGCATGACTAGCCGCAAATGAAAACATACGCCATCCGAGCGTTTCACCGGATCGACAAATCTGCACAAATTGACCGGTCACCGAAAATCGAATGTAATTTCTTCATACGACCTCGCATCGAATTTCGGCGAGAACGGAAAAGTTCCGTATCGAAATTTTACCTTGGCTAGCCGACAGCCTTTGGCGGTTAGCCGGTTCTACGGTTTCGTCTTGATCCGTTTGCAAGAGGGACTTTTAGGCGATGCAATAAAAAAATTAAAAAGAGGGATGCAACACGAGGACTTCCCAGGAGGTCACCCATATTAGTACTACTCTCGCCCAAGCACACTTAACTTCGGAGTTCTGATGGGATTCGGTGCTTTAGTGCTGGTATGATCGCATCCGACAACTTCTTCACGGCGTGATGCTTTAACCTCTGCCACCCTCCGGCTCCTTCTCACGCCTAAGCCTCCGTTCTTTTTGCTCTTTTCTTTTAGTTCCTTTCACGCCCGTCCCGGTTTACAGTCACCACACCACGGTATTTACCGAAAAAGACGTGCATGACTAGCCTCAAATAAAAACATACGCCATCCGAGCGTCTCACCGGATCGACAAAACTGCACAAATTGACCGGTCACCGAAAATCGAATGTAATTTCTTCATACGACCTCGGATCGAATTTCGGCGAGAACGGAAAAGTTCCGTATCGAAATTTTACCTTGGCAAGCCGACAGCCTTTGGCGGTTAGGCGGTTCTACGGTTTCTTCTAGATCCGTTTGCAAGAGGGACTTTTAGGCGATGCAATAAAAAAATTAAAAAGAGGGATGCAACACGAGGACTTCCCAGGAGGTCACCCATATTAGTACTACTCTCGCCCAAGCACGCTTAACTTCGGAGTTCTGATGGGATCCGGTGCTTTAGTGCTGGTATGATCGCATCCGACAACTTCTTCACGGCGTGATGCTTTAACCTCTGCCACCCTCCGGCTCCTTCTCACGCCTAAGCCTCCGTTCTTTTTGCTCTTTTCTTTTAGTTCCTTTCACGCCCGTCCCGGTTTACAGTCACCACGCCACGGTATTTACCGAAAAAGACGTGCATGACTAGCCGCAAATAAAAACATACGCCATCCGAGCGTCTCACCGGATCGACAAAACTGCACAAATTGACCGGTCACCGAAAATCGAATGTAATTTCTTCATACGACCTCGGATCGAATTTCGGCGAGAACGGAAAAGTTCCGTATCGAAATTTTACCTTGGCAAGCCGACAGCCTTTGGCGGTTAGGCGGTTCTACGGTTTCTTCTAGATCCGTTTGCAAGAGGGACTTTTAGGCGATGCAATAAAAAAATTAAAAAGAGGGATGCAACACGAGGACTTCCCAGGAGGTCACCCATATTAGTACTACTCTCGCCCAAGCACGCTTAACTTCGGAGTTCTGATGGGATCCGGTGCTTTAGTGCTGGTATGATCGCATCCGACAACTTCTTCACGGCGTGATGCTTTAACCTCTGCCACCCTCCGGCTACTTCTCACGCCTAAGCCTCCGTTCTTTTTGCTCTTTTCTTTTAGTTCCTTTCACGCCCGTCCCGGTTTACAGTCACCACACCACGGTATTTACCGAAAAAGACGTGCATGACTAGCCGCAAATAAAAACATACGCCATCCGAGCGTTTCACCGGATCGACAAATCTGCACAAATTGAACGGTCACCGAAAATCGACTGTAATTTCTTCATACGACCTCGGATCGAATTTCGGCGAGAACGGAAAAGTTCCGTATCGAAATTTTACCTTGGCAAGCCGACAGCCGTTGGCGGTTAGGCGGTTCTACGGTTTCTTCTAGATCCGTTTGCAAGAGGGACTTTTAGGCGATGCAATAAAAAAATTAAAAAGAGGGATGCAACACGAGGACTTCCCAGGAGGTCACCCATATTAGTACTACTCTCGCCCAAGCACGCTTAACTTCGGAGTTCTGATGGGATCCGGTGCTTTAGTGCTGGTATGATCGCATCCGACAACTTCTTCACGGCGTGATGCTTTAACCTCTGCCACCCTCCGGCTCCTTCTCACGCCTAAGCCTCCGTTCTTTTTGCTCTTTTCTTTTAGTTCCTTTCACGCCCGTCCCGGTTTACAGTCACCACACCACGGTATTTACCGAAAAAGACGTGCATGACTAGCCGCAAATAAAAACATACGCCATCCGAGCGTCTCACCGGATCGACAAAACTGCACAAATTGACCGGTCACCGAAAATCGAATGTAATTTCTTCATACGACCTCGGATCGAATTTCGGCGAGAACGGAAAAGTTCCGTATCGAAATTTTACCTTGGCTAGCCGACAGCCTTTGGCGGTTAGGCGGTTCTACGGTTTCTTCTAGATCCGTTTGCAAGAGGGACTTTTAGGCGATGCAATAAAAAAATTAAAAAGAGGGATGCAACACGAGGACTTCCCAGGAGGTCACCCATATTAGTACTACTCTCGCCCAAGCACGCTTAACTTCGGAGTTCTGATGGGATCCGGTGCTTTAGTGCTGGTATGATCGCATCCGACAACTTCTTCACGGCGTGATGCTTTAACCTCTGCCACCCTCCGGCTCCTTCTCACGCCTAAGCCTCCGTTCTTTTTGCTCTTTTCTTTTAGTTCCTTTCACGCCCGTCCCGGTTTACAGTCACCACACCACGGTATTTACCGAAAAAGACGTGCATGACTAGCCTCAAATAAAAACATACGCCATCCGAGCGTCTCACCGGATCGACAAAACTGCACAAATTGACCGGTCACCGAAAATCGAATGTAATTTCTTCATACGACCTCGGATCGAATTTCGGCGAGAACGGAAAAGTTCCGTATCGAAATTTTACCTTGGCAAGCCGACAGCCGTTGGCGGTTAGGCGGTTCTACGGTTTCTTCTAGATCCGTTTGCAAGAGGGACTTTTAGGCGATGCAATAAAAAAATTAAAAAGAGGGATGCAACACGAGGACTTCCCAGGAGGTCACCCATATTAGTACTACTCTCGCCCAAGCACGCTTAACTTCGGAGTTCTGATGGGATCCGGTGCTTTAGTGCTGGTATGATCGCATCCGACAACTTCTTCACGGCGTGATGCTTTAACCTCTGCCACCCTCCGGCTCCTTCTCACGCCTAAGCCTCCGTTCTTTTTGCTCTTTTCTTTTAGTTCCTTTCACGCCCGTCCCGGTTTACAGTCACCACACCACGGTATTTACCGAAAAAGACGTGCATGACTAGCCGCAAATAAAAACATACGCCATCCGAGCGTCTCACCGGATCGACAAAACTGCACAAATTGACCGGTCACCGAAAATCGAATGTAATTTCTTCATACGACCTCGGATCGAATTTCGGCGAGAACGGAAAAGTTCCGTATCGAAATTTTACCTTGGCTAGCCGACAGCCTTTGGCGGTTAGGCGGTTCTACGGTTTCTTCTAGATCCGTTTGCAAGAGGGACTTTTAGGCGATGCAATAAAAAAATTAAAAAGAGGGATGCAACACGAGGACTTCCCAGGAGGTCACCCATATTAGTACTACTCTCGCCCAAGCACGCTTAACTTCGGAGTTCTGATGGGATCCGGTGCTTTAGTGCTGGTATGATCGCATCCGACAACTTCTTCACGGCGTGATGCTTTAACCTCTGCCACCCTCCGGCTCCTTCTCACGCCTAAGCCTCCGTTCTTTTTGCTCTTTTCTTTTAGTTCCTTTCACGCCCGTCCCGGTTTACAGTCACCACACCACGGTATTTACCGAAAAAGACGTGCATGACTAGCCGCAAATAAAAACATACGCCATCCGAGCGTCTCACCGGATCGACAAAACTGCACAAATTGACCGGTCACCGAAAATCGAATGTAATTTCTTCATACGACCTCGGATCGAATTTCGGCGAGAACGGAAAAGTTCCGTATCGAAATTTTACCTTGGCAAGCCGACAGCCGTTGGCGGTTAGGCGGTTCTACGGTTTCTTCTAGATCCGTTTGCAAGAGGGACTTTTAGACGATGCAATAAAAAAATTAAAAAGAGGGATGCAACACGAGGACTTCCCAGGAGGTCACCCATATTAGTACTACTCTCGCCCAAGCACGCTTAACTTCGGAGTTCTGATGGGATCCGGTGCTTTAGTGCTGGTATGATCGCATCCGACAACTTCTTCACGGCGTGATGCTTTAACCTCTGCCACCCTCCGGCTCCTTCTCACGCCTAAGCCTCCGTTCTTTTTGCTCTTTTCTTTTAGTTCCTTTCACGCCCGTCCCGGTTTACAGTCACCACACCACGGTATTTACCGAAAAAGACGTGCATGACTAGCCGCAAATAAAAACATACGCCATCCGAGCGTCTCACCGGATCGACAAAACTGCACAAATTGACCGGTCACCGAAAATCGAATGTAATTTCTTCATACGACCTCGGATCGAATTTCGGCGAGAACGGAAAAGTTCCGTATCGAAATTTTACCTTGGCTAGCCGACAGCCTTTGGCGGTTAGGCGGTTCTACGGTTTCTTCTAGATCCGTTTGCAAGAGGGACTTTTAGGCGATGCAATAAAAAAATTAAAAAGAGGGATGCAACACGAGGACTTCCCAGGAGGTCACCCATATTAGTACTACTCTCGCCCAAGCACGCTTAACTTCGGAGTTCTGATGGGATCCGGTGCTTTAGTGCTGGTATGATCGCATCCGACAACTTCTTCACGGCGTGATGCTTTAACCTCTGCCACCCTCCGGCTCCTTCTCACGCCTAAGCCTCCGTTCTTTTTGCTCTTTTCTTTTAGTTCCTTTCACGCCCGTCCCGGTTTACAGTCACCACGCCACGGTATTTACCGAAAAAGACGTGCATGACTAGCCGCAAATAAAAACATACGCCATCCGAGCGTCTCACCGGATCGACAAAACTGCACAAATTGACCGGTCACCGAAAATCGAATGTAATTTCTTCATACGACCTCGGATCGAATTTCGGCGAGAACGGAAAAGTTCCGTATCGAAATTTTACCTTGGCAAGCCGACAGCCTTTGGCGGTTAGGCGGTTCTACGGTTTCTTCTAGATCCGTTTGCAAGAGGGACTTTTAGGCGATGCAATAAAAAAATTAAAAAGAGGGATGCAACACGAGGACTTCCCAGGAGGTCACCCATATTAGTACTACTCTCGCCCAAGCACGCTTAACTTCGGAGTTCTGATGGGATCCGGTGCTTTAGTGCTGGTATGATCGCATCCGACAACTTCTTCACGGCGTGATGCTTTAACCTCTGCCACCCTCCGGCTCCTTCTCACGCCTAAGCCTCCGTTCTTTTTGCTCTTTTCTTTTAGTTCCTTTCACGCCCGTCCCGGTTTACAGTCACCACGCCACGGTATTTACCGAAAAAGACGTGCATGACTAGCCGCAAATAAAAACATACGCCATCCGAGCGTCTCACCGGATCGACAAAACTGCACAAATTGACCGGTCACCGAAAATCGAATGTAATTTCTTCATACGACCTCGGATCGAATTTCGGCGAGAACGGAAAAGTTCCGTATCGAAATTTTACCTTGGCAAGCCGACAGCCTTTGGCGGTTAGGCGGTTCTACGGTTTCTTCTAGATCCGTTTGCAAGAGGGACTTTTAGGCGATGCAATAAAAAAATTAAAAAGAGGGATGCAACACGAGGACTTCCCAGGAGGTCACCCATATTAGTACTACTCTCGCCCAAGCACGCTTAACTTCGGAGTTCTGATGGGATCCGGTGCTTTAGTGCTGGTATGATCGCATCCGACAACTTCTTCACGGCGTGATGCTTTAACCTCTGCCACCCTCCGGCTCCTTCTCACGCCTAAGCCTCCGTTCTTTTTGCTCTTTTCTTTTAGTTCCTTTCACGCCCGTCCCGGTTTACAGTCACCACACCACGGTATTTACCGAAAAAGACGTGCATGACTAGCCGCAAATAAAAACATACGCCATCCGAGCGTTTCACCGGATCGACAAATCTGCACAAATTGAACGGTCACCGAAAATCGACTGTAATTTCTTCATACGACCTCGGATCGAATTTCGGCGAGAACGGAAAAGTTCCGTATCGAAATTTTACCATGGCAAGCCGACAGCCTTTGGCGGTTAGGCGGTTCTACGGTTTCTTCTAGATCCGTTTGCAAGAGGGACTTTTAGGCGATGCAATAAAAAAATTAAAAAGAGGGATGCAACACGAGGACTTCCCAGGAGGTCACCCATATTAGTACTACTCTCGCCCAAGCACGCTTAACTTCGGAGTTCTGATGGGATTCGGTGCTTTAGTGCTGGTATGATCGCATCCGACAACTTCTTCACGGCGTGATGCTTTAACCTCTGCCACCCTCCGGCTCCTTCTCACGCCTAAGCCTCCGTTCTTTTTGCTCTTTTCTTTTAGTTCCTTTCACGTCCGTCCCGGTTTACAGTCACCACGCCACGGTATTTACCGAAAAAGACGTGCATGACTAGCCGCAAATAAAAACATACGCCATCCGAGCGTTTCACCGGATCGACAAATCTGCACAAATTGACCGGTCACCGAAAATCGAATGTAATTTCTTCGTACGACCTCGGATCGAATTTCGGCGAGAACGGAAAAGTTCCGTATCGAAATTTTACCTTGGCTAGCCGACAGCCTTTGGCGGTTAGCCGGTTCTACGGTTTCGTCTTGATCCGTTTGCAAGAGGGACTTTTAGGCGATGCAATAAAAAAATTAAAAAGAGGGATGCAACACGAGGACTTCCCAGGAGGTCACCCATATTAGTACTACTCTCGCCCAAGCACGCTTAACTTCGGAGTTCTGATGGGATTCGGTGCTTTAGTGCTGGTATGATCGCATCCGACAACTTCTTCACGGCGTGATGCTTTAACCTCTGCCACCCTCCGGCTCCTTCTCACGCCTAAGCCTCCGTTCTTTTTGCTCTTTTCTTTTAGTTCCTTTCACGCCCGTCCCGGTTTACAGTCACCACACCACGGTATTTACCGAAAAAGACGTGCATGACTAGCCTCAAATAAAAACATACGCCATCCGAGCGTCTCACCGGATCGACAAAACTGCACAAATTGACCGGTCACCGAAAATCGAATGTAATTTCTTCATACGACCTCGGATCGAATTTCGGCGAGAACGGAAAAGTTCCGTATCGAAATTTTACCTTGGCAAGCCGACAGCCGTTGGCGGTTAGGCGGTTCTACGGTTTCTTCTAGATCCGTTTGCAAGAGGGACTTTTAGGCGATGCAATAAAAAAATTAAAAAGAGGGATGCAACACGAGGACTTCCCAGGAGGTCACCCATATTAGTACTACTCTCGCCCAAGCACGCTTAACTTCGGAGTTCTGATGGGATCCGGTGCTTTAGTGCTGGTATGATCGCATCCGACAACTTCTTCACGGCGTGATGCTTTAACCTCTGCCACCCTCCGGCTCCTTCTCACGCCTAAGCCTCCGTTCTTTTTGCTCTTTTCTTTTAGTTCCTTTCACGCCCGTCCCGGTTTACAGTCACCACACCACGGTATTTACCGAAAAAGACGTGCATGACTAGCCGCAAATAAAAACATACGCCATCCGAGCGTTTCACCGGATCGACAAATCTGCACAAATTGAACGGTCACCGAAAATCGACTGTAATTTCTTCATACGACCTCGGATCGAATTTCGGCGAGAACGGAAAAGTTCCGTATCGAAATTTTACCATGGCAAGCCGACAGCCTTTGGCGGTTAGGCGGTTCTACGGTTTCTTCTAGATCCGTTTGCAAGAGGGACTTTTAGGCGATGCAATAAAAAAATTAAAAAGAGGGATGCAACACGAGGACTTCCCAGGAGGTCACCCATATTAGTACTACTCTCGCCCAAGCACGCTTAACTTCGGAGTTCTGATGGGATTCGGTGCTTTAGTGCTGGTATGATCGCATCCGACAACTTCTTCACGGCGTGATGCTTTAACCTCTGCCACCCTCCGGCTCCTTCTCACGCCTAAGCCTCCGTTCTTTTTGCTCTTTTCTTTTAGTTCCTTTCACGTCCGTCCCGGTTTACAGTCACCACGCCACGGTATTTACCGAAAAAGACGTGCATGACTAGCCGCAAATAAAAACATACGCCATCCGAGCGTTTCACCGGATCGACAAATCTGCACAAATTGACCGGTCACCGAAAATCGAATGTAATTTCTTCGTACGACCTCGGATCGAATTTCGGCGAGAACGGAAAAGTTCCGTATCGAAATTTTACCTTGGCTAGCCGACAGCCTTTGGCGGTTAGCCGGTTCTACGGTTTCGTCTTGATCCGTTTGCAAGAGGGACTTTTAGGCGATGCAATAAAAAAATTAAAAAGAGGGATGCAACACGAGGACTTCCCAGGAGGTCACCCATATTAGTACTACTCTCGCCCAAGCACGCTTAACTTCGGAGTTCTGATGGGATTCGGTGCTTTAGTGCTGGTATGATCGCATCCGACAACTTCTTCACGGCGTGATGCTTTAACCTCTGCCACCCTCCGGCTCCTTCTCACGCCTAAGCCTCCGTTCTTTTTGCTCTTTTCTTTTAGTTCCTTTCATGCCCGTCCCGGTTTACAGTCACCACACCACGGTATTTACCGAAAAAGACGTGCATGACTAGCCGCAAATAAAAACATACGCCATCCGAGCGTTTCACCGGATCGACAAATCTGCACAAATTGACCGGTCACCGAAAATCGAATGTAATTTCTTCGTACGACCTCGGATCGAATTTCGGCGAGAACGGAAAAGTTCCGTATCGAAATTTTACCTTGGCTAGCCGACAGCCTTTGGCGGTTAGCCGGTTCTACGGTTTCGTCTTGATCCGTTTGCAAGAGGGACTTTTAGGCGATGCAATAAAAAAATTAAAAAGAGGGATGCAACACGAGGACTTCCCAGGAGGTCACCCATATTAGTACTACTCTCGCCCAAGCACGCTTAACTTCGGAGTTCTGATGGGATTCGGTGCTTTAGTGCTGGTATGATCGCATCCGACAACTTCTTCACGGCGTGATGCTTTAACCTCTGCCACCCTCCGGCTCCTTCTCACGCCTAAGCCTCCGTTCTTTTTGCTCTTTTCTTTTAGTTCCTTTCATGCCCGTCCCGGTTTACAGTCACCACACCACGGTATTTACCGAAAAAGACGTGCATGACTAGCCTCAAATAAAAACATACGCCATCCGAGCGTCTCACCGGATCGACAAAACTGCACAAATTGACCGGTCACCGAAAATCGAATGTAATTTCTTCATACGACCTCGGATCGAATTTCGGCGAGAACGGAAAAGTTCCGTATCGAAATTTTACCTTGGCAAGCCGACAGCCTTTGGCGGTTAGGCGGTTCTACGGTTTCTTCTAGATCCGTTTGCAAGAGGGACTTTTAGGCGATGCAATAAAAAAATTAAAAAGAGGGATGCAACACGAGGACTTCCCAGGAGGTCACCCATATTAGTACTACTCTCGCCCAAGCACGCTTAACTTCGGAGTTCTGATGGGATCCGGTGCTTTAGTGCTGGTATGATCGCATCCGACAACTTCTTCACGGCGTGATGCTTTAACCTCTGCCACCCTCCGGCTCCTTCTCACGCCTAAGCCTCCGTTCTTTTTGCTCTTTTCTTTTAGTTCCTTTCACGCCCGTCCCGGTTTACAGTCACCACGCCACGGTATTTACCGAAAAAGACGTGCATGACTAGCCGCAAATAAAAACATACGCCATCCGAGCGTCTCACCGGATCGACAAAACTGCACAAATTGACCGGTCACCGAAAATCGAATGTAATTTCTTCATACGACCTCGGATCGAATTTCGGCGAGAACGGAAAAGTTCCGTATCGAAATTTTACCTTGGCTAGCCGACAGCCTTTGGCGGTTAGGCGGTTCTACGGTTTCGTCTTGATCCGTTTGCAAGAGGGACTTTTAGGCGATGCAATAAAAAAATTAAAAAGAGGGATGCAACACGAGGACTTCCCAGGAGGTCACCCATATTAGTACTACTCTCGCCCAAGCACGCTTAACTTCGGAGTTCTGATGGGATTCGGTGCTTTAGTGCTGGTATGATCGCATCCGACAACTTCTTCACGGCGTGATGCTTTAACCTCTGCCACCCTCCGGCTCCTTCTCACGCCTAAGCCTCCGTTCTTTTTGCTCTTTTCTTTTAGTTCCTTTCACGCCCGTCCCGGTTTACAGTCACCACACCACGGTATTTACCGAAAAAGACGTGCATGACTAGCCTCAAATAAAAACATACGCCATCCGAGCGTCTCACCGGATCGACAAAACTGCACAAATTGACCGGTCACCGAAAATCGAATGTAATTTCTTCATACGACCTCGGATCG
Source organism: Poa annua (assembly GCA_026929855.1). NCBI lineage: Eukaryota > Viridiplantae > Streptophyta > Magnoliopsida > Poales > Poaceae > Poa > Poa annua. The sequence continues at coordinate 23,745,587 of CM049428.1, read as the reverse complement.
AATTTCGGCGAGAACGGAAAAGTTCCGTATCGAAATTTTACCTTGGCAAGCCGACAGCCTTTGGCGGTTAGGCGGTTCTACGGTTTCTTCTAGATCCGTTTGCAAGAGGGACTTTTAGGCGATGCAATAAAAAAATTAAAAAGAGGGATGCAACACGAGGACTTCCCAGGAGGTCACCCATATTAGTACTACTCTCGCCCAAGCACGCTTAACTTCGGAGTTCTGATGGGATCCGGTGCTTTAGTGCTGGTATGATCGCATCCGACAACTTCTTCACGGCGTGATGCTTTAACCTCTCCCACCCTCCGGCTCCTTCTCACGCCTAAGCCTCCGTTCTTTTTGCTCTTTTCTTTTAGTTCCTTTCACGCCCGTCCCGGTTTACAGTCACCACGCCACGGTATTTACCGAAAAAGACGTGCATGACTAGCCGCAAATAAAAACATACGCCATCCGAGCGTCTCACCGGATCGACAAAACTGCACAAATTGACCGGTCACCGAAAATCGAATGTAATTTCTTCATACGACCTCGGATCGAATTTCGGCGAGAACGGAAAAGTTCCGTATCGAAATTTTACCTTGGCAAGCCGACAGCCTTTGGCGGTTAGGCGGTTCTACGGTTTCTTCTAGATCCGTTTGCAAGAGGGACTTTTAGGCGATGCAATAAAAAAATTAAAAAGAGGGATGCAACACGAGGACTTCCCAGGAGGTCACCCATATTAGTACTACTCTCGCCCAAGCACGCTTAACTTCGGAGTTCTGATGGGATTCGGTTATTTAGTGCTGGTATGATCGCATCCGACAACTTCTTCACGGCGTGATGCTTTAACCTCTGCCACCCTCCGGCTCCTTCTCACGCCTAAGCCTCCGTTCTTTTTGCTCTTTTCTTTTAGTTCCTTTCACGTCCGTCCCGGTTTACAGTCACCACGCCACGGTATTTACCGAAAAAGACGTGCATGACTAGCCGCAAATGAAAACATACGCCATCCGAGCGTTTCACCGGATCGACAAATCTGCACAAATTGACCGGTCACCGAAAATCGAATGTAATTTCTTCATACGACCTCGCATCGAATTTCGGCGAGAACGGAAAAGTTCCGTATCGAAATTTTACCTTGGCTAGCCGACAGCCTTTGGCGGTTAGCCGGTTCTACGGTTTCGTCTTGATCCGTTTGCAAGAGGGACTTTTAGGCGATGCAATAAAAAAATTAAAAAGAGGGATGCAACACGAGGACTTCCCAGGAGGTCACCCATATTAGTACTACTCTCGCCCAAGCACACTTAACTTCGGAGTTCTGATGGGATTCGGTGCTTTAGTGCTGGTATGATCGCATCCGACAACTTCTTCACGGCGTGATGCTTTAACCTCTGCCACCCTCCGGCTCCTTCTCACGCCTAAGCCTCCGTTCTTTTTGCTCTTTTCTTTTAGTTCCTTTCACGCCCGTCCCGGTTTACAGTCACCACACCACGGTATTTACCGAAAAAGACGTGCATGACTAGCCTCAAATAAAAACATACGCCATCCGAGCGTCTCACCGGATCGACAAAACTGCACAAATTGACCGGTCACCGAAAATCGAATGTAATTTCTTCATACGACCTCGGATCGAATTTCGGCGAGAACGGAAAAGTTCCGTATCGAAATTTTACCTTGGCAAGCCGACAGCCTTTGGCGGTTAGGCGGTTCTACGGTTTCTTCTAGATCCGTTTGCAAGAGGGACTTTTAGGCGATGCAATAAAAAAATTAAAAAGAGGGATGCAACACGAGGACTTCCCAGGAGGTCACCCATATTAGTACTACTCTCGCCCAAGCACGCTTAACTTCGGAGTTCTGATGGGATCCGGTGCTTTAGTGCTGGTATGATCGCATCCGACAACTTCTTCACGGCGTGATGCTTTAACCTCTGCCACCCTCCGGCTCCTTCTCACGCCTAAGCCTCCGTTCTTTTTGCTCTTTTCTTTTAGTTCCTTTCACGCCCGTCCCGGTTTACAGTCACCACGCCACGGTATTTACCAAAAAAGACGTGCATGACTAGCCGCAAATAAAAACATACGCCATCCGAGCGTCTCACCGGATCGACAAAACTGCACAAATTGACCGGTCACCGAAAATCGAATGTAATTTCTTCATACGACCTCGGATCGAATTTCGGCGAGAACGGAAAAGTTCCGTATCGAAATTTTACCTTGGCAAGCCGACAGCCTTTGGCGGTTAGGCGGTTCTACGGTTTCTTCTAGATCCGTTTGCAAGAGGGACTTTTAGGCGATGCAATAAAAAAATTAAAAAGAGGGATGCAACACGAGGACTTCCCAGGAGGTCACCCATATTAGTACTACTCTCGCCCAAGCACGCTTAACTTCGGAGTTCTGATGGGATCCGGTGCTTTAGTGCTGGTATGATCGCATCCGACAACTTCTTCACGGCGTGATGCTTTAACCTCTGCCACCCTCCGGCTACTTCTCACGCCTAAGCCTCCGTTCTTTTTGCTCTTTTCTTTTAGTTCCTTTCACGCCCGTCCCGGTTTACAGTCACCACACCACGGTATTTACCGAAAAAGACGTGCATGACTAGCCGCAAATAAAAACATACGCCATCCGAGCGTTTCACCGGATCGACAAATCTGCACAAATTGAACGGTCACCGAAAATCGACTGTAATTTCTTCATACGACCTCGGATCGAATTTCGGCGAGAACGGAAAAGTTCCGTATCGAAATTTTACCATGGCAAGCCGACAGCCTTTGGCGGTTAGGCGGTTCTACGGTTTCTTCTAGATCCGTTTGCAAGAGGGACTTTTAGGCGATGCAATAAAAAAATTAAAAAGAGGGATGCAACACGAGGACTTCCCAGGAGGTCACCCATATTAGTACTACTCTCGCCCAAGCACGCTTAACTTCGGAGTTCTGATGGGATTCGGTTATTTAGTGCTGGTATGATCGCATCCGACAACTTCTTCACGGCGTGATGCTTTAACCTCTGCCACCCTCCGGCTCCTTCTCACGCCTAAGCCTCCGTTCTTTTTGCTCTTTTCTTTTAGTTCCTTTCACGTCCGTCCCGGTTTACAGTCACCACGCCACGGTATTTACCGAAAAAGACGTGCATGACTAGCCGCAAATGAAAACATACGCCATCCGAGCGTTTCACCGGATCGACAAATCTGCACAAATTGACCGGTCACCGAAAATCGAATGTAATTTCTTCATACGACCTCGCATCGAATTTCGGCGAGAACGGAAAAGTTCCGTATCGAAATTTTACCTTGGCTAGCCGACAGCCTTTGGCGGTTAGCCGGTTCTACGGTTTCGTCTTGATCCGTTTGCAAGAGGGACTTTTAGGCGATGCAATAAAAAAATTAAAAAGAGGGATGCAACACGAGGACTTCCCAGGAGGTCACCCATATTAGTACTACTCTCGCCCAAGCACACTTAACTTCGGAGTTCTGATGGGATTCGGTGCTTTAGTGCTGGTATGATCGCATCCGACAACTTCTTCACGGCGTGATGCTTTAACCTCTGCCACCCTCCGGCTCCTTCTCACGCCTAAGCCTCCGTTCTTTTTGCTCTTTTCTTTTAGTTCCTTTCACGCCCGTCCCGGTTTACAGTCACCACACCACGGTATTTACCGAAAAAGACGTGCATGACTAGCCTCAAATAAAAACATACGCCATCCGAGCGTCTCACCGGATCGACAAAACTGCACAAATTGACCGGTCACCGAAAATCGAATGTAATTTCTTCATACGACCTCGGATCGAATTTCGGCGAGAACGGAAAAGTTCCGTATCGAAATTTTACCTTGGCAAGCCGACAGCCTTTGGCGGTTAGGCGGTTCTACGGTTTCTTCTAGATCCGTTTGCAAGAGGGACTTTTAGGCGATGCAATAAAAAAATTAAAAAGAGGGATGCAACACGAGGACTTCCCAGGAGGTCACCCATATTAGTACTACTCTCGCCCAAGCACGCTTAACTTCGGAGTTCTGATGGGATTCGGTTATTTAGTGCTGGTATGATCGCATCCGACAACTTCTTCACGGCGTGATGCTTTAACCTCTGCCACCCTCCGGCTCCTTCTCACGCCTAAGCCTCCGTTCTTTTTGCTCTTTTCTTTTAGTTCCTTTCACGTCCGTCCCGGTTTACAGTCACCACGCCACGGTATTTACCGAAAAAGACGTGCATGACTAGCCGCAAATGAAAACATACGCCATCCGAGCGTTTCACCGGATCGACAAATCTGCACAAATTGACCGGTCACCGAAAATCGAATGTAATTTCTTCATACGACCTCGCATCGAATTTCGGCGAGAACGGAAAAGTTCCGTATCGAAATTTTACCTTGGCTAGCCGACAGCCTTTGGCGGTTAGCCGGTTCTACGGTTTCGTCTTGATCCGTTTGCAAGAGGGACTTTTAGGCGATGCAATAAAAAAATTAAAAAGAGGGATGCAACACGAGGACTTCCCAGGAGGTCACCCATATTAGTACTACTCTCGCCCAAGCACACTTAACTTCGGAGTTCTGATGGGATTCGGTGCTTTAGTGCTGGTATGATCGCATCCGACAACTTCTTCACGGCGTGATGCTTTAACCTCTGCCACCCTCCGGCTCCTTCTCACGCCTAAGCCTCCGTTCTTTTTGCTCTTTTCTTTTAGTTCCTTTCACGCCCGTCCCGGTTTACAGTCACCACACCACGGTATTTACCGAAAAAGACGTGCATGACTAGCCTCAAATAAAAACATACGCCATCCGAGCGTCTCACCGGATCGACAAAACTGCACAAATTGACCGGTCACCGAAAATCGAATGTAATTTCTTCATACGACCTCGGATCGAATTTCGGCGAGAACGGAAAAGTTCCGTATCGAAATTTTACCTTGGCAAGCCGACAGCCTTTGGCGGTTAGGCGGTTCTACGGTTTCTTCTAGATCCGTTTGCAAGAGGGACTTTTAGGCGATGCAATAAAAAAATTAAAAAGAGGGATGCAACACGAGGACTTCCCAGGAGGTCACCCATATTAGTACTACTCTCGCCCAAGCACGCTTAACTTCGGAGTTCTGATGGGATCCGGTGCTTTAGTGCTGGTATGATCGCATCCGACAACTTCTTCACGGCGTGATGCTTTAACCTCTGCCACCCTCCGGCTCCTTCTCACGCCTAAGCCTCCGTTCTTTTTGCTCTTTTCTTTTAGTTCCTTTCACGCCCGTCCCGGTTTACAGTCACCACGCCACGGTATTTACCGAAAAAGACGTGCATGACTAGCCGCAAATAAAAACATACGCCATCCGAGCGTCTCACCGGATCGACAAAACTGCACAAATTGACCGGTCACCGAAAATCGAATGTAATTTCTTCATACGACCTCGGATCGAATTTCGGCGAGAACGGAAAAGTTCCGTATCGAAATTTTACCTTGGCAAGCCGACAGCCTTTGGCGGTTAGGCGGTTCTACGGTTTCTTCTAGATCCGTTTGCAAGAGGGACTTTTAGGCGATGCAATAAAAAAATTAAAAAGAGGGATGCAACACGAGGACTTCCCAGGAGGTCACCCATATTAGTACTACTCTCGCCCAAGCACGCTTAACTTCGGAGTTCTGATGGGATCCGGTGCTTTAGTGCTGGTATGATCGCATCCGACAACTTCTTCACGGCGTGATGCTTTAACCTCTGCCACCCTCCGGCTACTTCTCACGCCTAAGCCTCCGTTCTTTTTGCTCTTTTCTTTTAGTTCCTTTCACGCCCGTCCCGGTTTACAGTCACCACACCACGGTATTTACCGAAAAAGACGTGCATGACTAGCCGCAAATAAAAACATACGCCATCCGAGCGTTTCACCGGATCGACAAATCTGCACAAATTGAACGGTCACCGAAAATCGACTGTAATTTCTTCATACGACCTCGGATCGAATTTCGGCGAGAACGGAAAAGTTCCGTATCGAAATTTTACCATGGCAAGCCGACAGCCTTTGGCGGTTAGGCGGTTCTACGGTTTCTTCTAGATCCGTTTGCAAGAGGGACTTTTAGGCGATGCAATAAAAAAATTAAAAAGAGGGATGCAACACGAGGACTTCCCAGGAGGTCACCCATATTAGTACTACTCTCGCCCAAGCACGCTTAACTTCGGAGTTCTGATGGGATTCGGTGCTTTAGTGCTGGTATGATCGCATCCGACAACTTCTTCACGGCGTGATGCTTTAACCTCTGCCACCCTCCGGCTCCTTCTCACGCCTAAGCCTCCGTTCTTTTTGCTCTTTTCTTTTAGTTCCTTTCACGTCCGTCCCGGTTTACAGTCACCACGCCACGGTATTTACCGAAAAAGACGTGCATGACTAGCCGCAAATAAAAACATACGCCATCCGAGCGTTTCACCGGATCGACAAATCTGCACAAATTGACCGGTCACCGAAAATCGAATGTAATTTCTTCATACGACCTCGCATCGAATTTCGGCGAGAACGGAAAAGTTCCGTATCGAAATTTTACCTTGGCTAGCCGACAGCCTTTGGCGGTTAGCCGGTTCTACGGTTTCGTCTTGATCCGTTTGCAAGAGGGACTTTTAGGCGATGCAATAAAAAAATTAAAAAGAGGGATGCAACACGAGGACTTCCCAGGAGGTCACCCATATTAGTACTACTCTCGCCCAAGCACACTTAACTTCGGAGTTCTGATGGGATTCGGTGCTTTAGTGCTGGTATGATCGCATCCGACAACTTCTTCACGGCGTGATGCTTTAACCTCTGCCACCCTCCGGCTCCTTCTCACGCCTAAGCCTCCGTTCTTTTTGCTCTTTTCTTTTAGTTCCTTTCACGCCCGTCCCGGTTTACAGTCACCACACCACGGTATTTACCGAAAAAGACGTGCATGACTAGCCTCAAATAAAAACATACGCCATCCGAGCGTCTCACCGGATCGACAAAACTGCACAAATTGACCGGTCACCGAAAATCGAATGTAATTTCTTCATACGACCTCGGATCGAATTTCGGCGAGAACGGAAAAGTTCCGTATCGAAATTTTACCTTGGCAAGCCGACAGCCTTTGGCGGTTAGGCGGTTCTACGGTTTCTTCTAGATCCGTTTGCAAGAGGGACTTTTAGGCGATGCAATAAAAAAATTAAAAAGAGGGATGCAACACGAGGACTTCCCAGGAGGTCACCCATATTAGTACTACTCTCGCCCAAGCACGCTTAACTTCGGAGTTCTGATGGGATCCGGTGCTTTAGTGCTGGTATGATCGCATCCGACAACTTCTTCACGGCGTGATGCTTTAACCTCTGCCACCCTCCGGCTCCTTCTCACGCCTAAGCCTCCGTTCTTTTTGCTCTTTTCTTTTAGTTCCTTTCACGCCCGTCCCGGTTTACAGTCACCACGCCACGGTATTTACCGAAAAAGACGTGCATGACTAGCCGCAAATAAAAACATACGCCATCCGAGCGTCTCACCGGATCGACAAAACTGCACAAATTGACCGGTCACCGAAAATCGAATGTAATTTCTTCATACGACCTCGGATCGAATTTCGGCGAGAACGGAAAAGTTCCGTATCGAAATTTTACCTTGGCAAGCCGACAGCCTTTGGCGGTTAGGCGGTTCTACGGTTTCTTCTAGATCCGTTTGCAAGAGGGACTTTTAGGCGATGCAATAAAAAAATTAAAAAGAGGGATGCAACACGAGGACTTCCCAGGAGGTCACCCATATTAGTACTACTCTCGCCCAAGCACGCTTAACTTCGGAGTTCTGATGGGATCCGGTGCTTTAGTGCTGGTATGATCGCATCCGACAACTTCTTCACGGCGTGATGCTTTAACCTCTGCCACCCTCCGGCTACTTCTCACGCCTAAGCCTCCGTTCTTTTTGCTCTTTTCTTTTAGTTCCTTTCACGCCCGTCCCGGTTTACAGTCACCACACCACGGTATTTACCGAAAAAGACGTGCATGACTAGCCGCAAATAAAAACATACGCCATCCGAGCGTTTCACCGGATCGACAAATCTGCACAAATTGAACGGTCACCGAAAATCGACTGTAATTTCTTCATACGACCTCGGATCGAATTTCGGCGAGAACGGAAAAGTTCCGTATCGAAATTTTACCATGGCAAGCCGACAGCCTTTGGCGGTTAGGCGGTTCTACGGTTTCTTCTAGATCCGTTTGCAAGAGGGACTTTTAGGCGATGCAATAAAAAAATTAAAAAGAGGGATGCAACACGAGGACTTCCCAGGAGGTCACCCATATTAGTACTACTCTCGCCCAAGCACGCTTAACTTCGGAGTTCTGATGGGATTCGGTGCTTTAGTGCTGGTATGATCGCATCCGACAACTTCTTCACGGCGTGATGCTTTAACCTCTGCCACCCTCCGGCTCCTTCTCACGCCTAAGCCTCCGTTCTTTTTGCTCTTTTCTTTTAGTTCCTTTCACGTCCGTCCCGGTTTACAGTCACCACGCCACGGTATTTACCGAAAAAGACGTGCATGACTAGCCGCAAATAAAAACATACGCCATCCGAGCGTTTCACCGGATCGACAAATCTGCACAAATTGACCGGTCACCGAAAATCGAATGTAATTTCTTCATACGACCTCGCATCGAATTTCGGCGAGAACGGAAAAGTTCCGTATCGAAATTTTACCTTGGCTAGCCGACAGCCTTTGGCGGTTAGCCGGTTCTACGGTTTCGTCTTGATCCGTTTGCAAGAGGGACTTTTAGGCGATGCAATAAAAAAATTAAAAAGAGGGATGCAACACGAGGACTTCCCAGGAGGTCACCCATATTAGTACTACTCTCGCCCAAGCACGCTTAACTTCGGAGTTCTGATGGGATTCGGTGCTTTAGTGCTGGTATGATCGCATCCGACAACTTCTTCACGGCGTGATGCTTTAACCTCTGCCACCCTCCGGCTCCTTCTCACGCCTAAGCCTCCGTTCTTTTTGCTCTTTTCTTTTAGTTCCTTTCACGCCCGTCCCGGTTTACAGTCACCACACCACGGTATTTACCGAAAAAGACGTGCATGACTAGCCTCAAATAAAAACATACGCCATCCGAGCGTCTCACCGGATCGACAAAACTGCACAAATTGACCGGTCACCGAAAATCGAATGTAATTTCTTCATACGACCTCGGATCGAATTTCGGCGAGAACGGAAAAGTTCCGTATCGAAATTTTACCTTGGCAAGCCGACAGCCGTTGGCGGTTAGGCGGTTCTACGGTTTCTTCTAGATCCGTTTGCAAGAGGGACTTTTAGGCGATGCAATAAAAAAATTAAAAAGAGGGATGCAACACGAGGACTTCCCAGGAGGTCACCCATATTAGTACTACTCTCGCCCAAGCACGCTTAACTTCGGAGTTCTGATGGGATCCGGTGCTTTAGTGCTGGTATGATCGCATCCGACAACTTCTTCACGGCGTGATGCTTTAACCTCTGCCACCCTCCGGCTCCTTCTCACGCCTAAGCCTCCGTTCTTTTTGCTCTTTTCTTTTAGTTCCTTTCACGCCCGTCCCGGTTTACAGTCACCACACCACGGTATTTACCGAAAAAGACGTGCATGACTAGCCGCAAATAAAAACATACGCCATCCGAGCGTCTCACCGGATCGACAAAACTGCACAAATTGACCGGTCACCGAAAATCGAATGTAATTTCTTCATACGACCTCGGATCGAATTTCGGCGAGAACGGAAAAGTTCCGTATCGAAATTTTACCTTGGCTAGTCGACAGCCTTTGGCGGTTAGGCGGTTCTACGGTTTCGTCTTGATCCGTTTGCAAGAGGGACTTTTAGGCGATGCAATAAAAAAATTAAAAAGAGGGATGCAACACGAGGACTTCCCAGGAGGTCACCCATATTAGTACTACTCTCGCCCAAGCACGCTTAACTTCGGAGTTCTGATGGGATCCGGTGCTTTAGTGCTGGTATGATCGCATCCGACAACTTCTTCACGGCGTGATGCTTTAACCTCTGCCACCCTCCGGCTCCTTCTCACGCCTAAGCCTCCGTTCTTTTTGCTCTTTTCTTTTAGTTCCTTTCACGCCCGTCCCGGTTTACAGTCACCACACCACGGTATTTACCGAAAAAGACGTGCATGACTAGCCGCAAATAAAAACATACGCCATCCGAGCGTCTCACCGGATCGACAAAACTGCACAAATTGACCGGTCACCGAAAATCGAATGTAATTTCTTCATACGACCTCGGATCGAATTTCGGCGAGAACGGAAAAGTTCCGTATCGAAATTTTACCTTGGCAAGCCGACAGCCTTTGGCGGTTAGGCGGTTCTACGGTTTCTTCTAGATCCGTTTGCAAGAGGGACTTTTAGGCGATGCAATAAAAAAATTAAAAAGAGGGATGCAACACGAGGACTTCCCAGGAGGTCACCCATATTAGTACTACTCTCGCCCAAGCACGCTTAACTTCGGAGTTCTGATGGGATCCGGTGCTTTAGTGCTGGTATGATCGCATCCGACAACTTCTTCACGGCGTGATGCTTTAACCTCTGCCACCCTCCGGCTCCTTCTCACGCCTAAGCCTCCGTTCTTTTTGCTCTTTTCTTTTAGTTCCTTTCACGCCCGTCCCGGTTTACAGTCACCACGCCACGGTATTTACCGAAAAAGACGTGCATGACTAGCCGCAAATAAAAACATACGCCATCCGAGCGTCTCACCGGATCGACAAAACTGCACAAATTGACCGGTCACCGAAAATCGAATGTAATTTCTTCATACGACCTCGGATCGAATTTCGGCGAGAACGGAAAAGTTCCGTATCGAAATTTTACCTTGGCAAGCCGACAGCCTTTGGCGGTTAGGCGGTTCTACGGTTTCTTCTAGATCCGTTTGCAAGAGGGACTTTTAGGCGATGCAATAAAAAAATTAAAAAGAGGGATGCAACACGAGGACTTCCCAGGAGGTCACCCATATTAGTACTACTCTCGCCCAAGCACGCTTAACTTCGGAGTTCTGATGGGATCCGGTGCTTTAGTGCTGGTATGATCGCATCCGACAACTTCTTCACGGCGTGATGCTTTAACCTCTGCCACCCTCCGGCTCCTTCTCACGCCTAAGCCTCCGTTCTTTTTGCTCTTTTCTTTTAGTTCCTTTCACGCCCGTCCCGGTTTACAGTCACCACACCACGGTATTTACCGAAAAAGACGTGCATGACTAGCCGCAAATAAAAACATACGCCATCCGAGCGTCTCACCGGATCGACAAAACTGCACAAATTGACCGGTCACCGAAAATCGAATGTAATTTCTTCATACGACCTCGGATCGAATTTCGGCGAGAACGGAAAAGTTCCGTATCGAAATTTTACCTTGGCAAGCCGACAGCCTTTGGCGGTTAGGCGGTTCTACGGTTTCTTCTAGATCCGTTTGCAAGAGGGACTTTTAGGCGATGCAATAAAAAAATTAAAAAGAGGGATGCAACACGAGGACTTCCCAGGAGGTCACCCATATTAGTACTACTCTCGCCCAAGCACGCTTAACTTCGGAGTTCTGATGGGATCCGGTGCTTTAGTGCTGGTATGATCGCATCCGACAACTTCTTCACGGCGTGATGCTTTAACCTCTGCCACCCTCCGGCTCCTTCTCACGCCTAAGCCTCCGTTCTTTTTGCTCTTTTCTTTTAGTTCCTTTCACGCCCGTCCCGGTTTACAGTCACCACACCACGGTATTTACCGAAAAAGACGTGCATGACTAGCCGCAAATAAAAACATACGCCATCCGAGCGTCTCACCGGATCGACAAAACTGCACAAATTGACCGGTCACCGAAAATCGAATGTAATTTCTTCATACGACCTCGGATCGAATTTCGGCGAGAACGGAAAAGTTCCGTATCGAAATTTTACCTTGGCAAGCCGACAGCCTTTGGCGGTTAGGCGGTTCTACGGTTTCTTCTAGATCCGTTTGCAAGAGGGACTTTTAGGCGATGCAATAAAAAAATTAAAAAGAGGGATGCAACACGAGGACTTCCCAGGAGGTCACCCATATTAGTACTACTCTCGCCCAAGCACGCTTAACTTCGGAGTTCTGATGGGATCCGGTGCTTTAGTGCTGGTATGATCGCATCCGACAACTTCTTCACGGCGTGATGCTTTAACCTCTGCCACCCTCCGGCTCCTTCTCACGCCTAAGCCTCCGTTCTTTTTGCTCTTTTCTTTTAGTTCCTTTCACGCCCGTCCCGGTTTACAGTCACCACGCCACGGTATTTACCGAAAAAGACGTGCATGACTAGCCGCAAATAAAAACATACGCCATCCGAGCGTCTCACCGGATCGACAAAACTGCACAAATTGACCGGTCACCGAAAATCGAATGTAATTTCTTCATACGACCTCGGATCGAATTTCGGCGAGAACGGAAAAGTTCCGTATCGAAATTTTACCTTGGCAAGCCGACAGCCTTTGGCGGTTAGGCGGTTCTACGGTTTCTTCTAGATCCGTTTGCAAGAGGGACTTTTAGGCGATGCAATAAAAAAATTAAAAAGAGGGATGCAACACGAGGACTTCCCAGGAGGTCACCCATATTAGTACTACTCTCGCCCAAGCACGCTTAACTTCGGAGTTCTGATGGGATCCGGTGCTTTAGTGCTGGTATGATCGCATCCGACAACTTCTTCACGGCGTGATGCTTTAACCTCTGCCACCCTCCGGCTCCTTCTCACGCCTAAGCCTCCGTTCTTTTTGCTCTTTTCTTTTAGTTCCTTTCACGCCCGTCCCGGTTTACAGTCACCACACCACGGTATTTACCGAAAAAGACGTGCATGACTAGCCGCAAATAAAAACATACGCCATCCGAGCGTTTCACCGGATCGACAAATCTGCACAAATTGAACGGTCACCGAAAATCGACTGTAATTTCTTCATACGACCTCGGATCGAATTTCGGCGAGAACGGAAAAGTTCCGTATCGAAATTTTACCATGGCAAGCCGACAGCCTTTGGCGGTTAGGCGGTTCTACGGTTTCTTCTAGATCCGTTTGCAAGAGGGACTTTTAGGCGATGCAATAAAAAAATTAAAAAGAGGGATGCAACACGAGGACTTCCCAGGAGGTCACCCATATTAGTACTACTCTCGCCCAAGCACGCTTAACTTCGGAGTTCTGATGGGATTCGGTGCTTTAGTGCTGGTATGATCGCATCCGACAACTTCTTCACGGCGTGATGCTTTAACCTCTGCCACCCTCCGGCTCCTTCTCACGCCTAAGCCTCCGTTCTTTTTGCTCTTTTCTTTTAGTTCCTTTCACGTCCGTCCCGGTTTACAGTCACCACGCCACGGTATTTACCGAAAAAGACGTGCATGACTAGCCGCAAATAAAAACATACGCCATCCGAGCGTTTCACCGGATCGACAAATCTGCACAAATTGACCGGTCACCGAAAATCGAATGTAATTTCTTCGTACGACCTCGGATCGAATTTCGGCGAGAACGGAAAAGTTCCGTATCGAAATTTTACCATGGCAAGCCGACAGCCTTTGGCGGTTAGGCGGTTCTACGGTTTCTTCTAGATCCGTTTGCAAGAGGGACTTTTAGGCGATGCAATAAAAAAATTAAAAAGAGGGATGCAACACGAGGACTTCCCAGGAGGTCACCCATATTAGTACTACTCTCGCCCAAGCACGCTTAACTTCGGAGTTCTGATGGGATCCGGTGCTTTAGTGCTGGTATGATCGCATCCGACAACTTCTTCACGGCGTGATGCTTTAACCTCTGCCACCCTCCGGCTCCTTCTCACGCCTAAGCCTCCGTTCTTTTTGCTCTTTTCTTTTAGTTCCTTTCACGCCCGTCCCGGTTTACAGTCACCACGCCACGGTATTTACCGAAAAAGACGTGCATGACTAGCCGCAAATAAAAACATACGCCATCCGAGCGTCTCACCGGATCGACAAAACTGCACAAATTGACCGGTCACCGAAAATCGAATGTAATTTCTTCATACGACCTCGGATCGAATTTCGGCGAGAACGGAAAAGTTCCGTATCGAAATTTTACCTTGGCAAGCCGACAGCCTTTGGCGGTTAGGCGGTTCTACGGTTTCTTCTAGATCCGTTTGCAAGAGGGACTTTTAGGCGATGCAATAAAAAAATTAAAAAGAGGGATGCAACACGAGGACTTCCCAGGAGGTCACCCATATTAGTACTACTCTCGCCCAAGCACGCTTAACTTCGGAGTTCTGATGGGATCCGGTGCTTTAGTGCTGGTATGATCGCATCCGACAACTTCTTCACGGCGTGATGCTTTAACCTCTGCCACCCTCCGGCTCCTTCTCACGCCTAAGCCTCCGTTCTTTTTGCTCTTTTCTTTTAGTTCCTTTCACGCCCGTCCCGGTTTACAGTCACCACACCACGGTATTTACCGAAAAAGACGTGCATGACTAGCCGCAAATAAAAACATACGCCATCCGAGCGTTTCACCGGATCGACAAATCTGCACAAATTGAACGGTCACCGAAAATCGACTGTAATTTCTTCATACGACCTCGGATCGAATTTCGGCGAGAACGGAAAAGTTCCGTATCGAAATTTTACCATGGCAAGCCGACAGCCTTTGGCGGTTAGGCGGTTCTACGGTTTCTTCTAGATCCGTTTGCAAGAGGGACTTTTAGGCGATGCAATAAAAAAATTAAAAAGAGGGATGCAACACGAGGACTTCCCAGGAGGTCACCCATATTAGTACTACTCTCGCCCAAGCACGCTTAACTTCGGAGTTCTGATGGGATTCGGTGCTTTAGTGCTGGTATGATCGCATCCGACAACTTCTTCACGGCGTGATGCTTTAACCTCTGCCACCCTCCGGCTCCTTCTCACGCCTAAGCCTCCGTTCTTTTTGCTCTTTTCTTTTAGTTCCTTTCACGTCCGTCCCGGTTTACAGTCACCACGCCACGGTATTTACCGAAAAAGACGTGCATGACTAGCCGCAAATAAAAACATACGCCATCCGAGCGTTTCACCGGATCGACAAATCTGCACAAATTGACCGGTCACCGAAAATCGAATGTAATTTCTTCGTACGACCTCGGATCGAATTTCGGCGAGAACGGAAAAGTTCCGTATCGAAATTTTACCTTGGCTAGCCGACAGCCTTTGGCGGTTAGCCGGTTCTACGGTTTCGTCTTGATCCGTTTGCAAGAGGGACTTTTAGGCGATGCAATAAAAAAATTAAAAAGAGGGATGCAACACGAGGACTTCCCAGGAGGTCACCCATATTAGTACTACTCTCGCCCAAGCACGCTTAACTTCGGAGTTCTGATGGGATTCGGTGCTTTAGTGCTGGTATGATCGCATCCGACAACTTCTTCACGGCGTGATGCTTTAACCTCTGCCACCCTCCGGCTCCTTCTCACGCCTAAGCCTCCGTTCTTTTTGCTCTTTTCTTTTAGTTCCTTTCACGTCCGTCCCGGTTTACAGTCACCACGCCACGGTATTTACCGAAAAAGACGTGCATGACTAGCCGCAAATAAAAACATACGCCATCCGAGCGTTTCACCGGATCGACAAATCTGCACAAATTGACCGGTCACCGAAAATCGAATGTAATTTCTTCGTACGACCTCGGATCGAATTTCGGCGAGAACGGAAAAGTTCCGTATCGAAATTTTACCTTGGCTAGCCGACAGCCTTTGGCGGTTAGCCGGTTCTACGGTTTCGTCTTGATCCGTTTGCAAGAGGGACTTTTAGGCGATGCAATAAAAAAATTAAAAAGAGGGATGCAACACGAGGACTTCCCAGGAGGTCACCCATATTAGTACTACTCTCGCCCAAGCACGCTTAACTTCGGAGTTCTGATGGGATTCGGTGCTTTAGTGCTGGTATGATCGCATCCGACAACTTCTTCACGGCGTGATGCTTTAACCTCTGCCACCCTCCGGCTCCTTCTCACGCCTAAGCCTCCGTTCTTTTTGCTCTTTTCTTTTAGTTCCTTTCATGCCCGTCCCGGTTTACAGTCACCACACCACGGTATTTACCGAAAAAGACGTGCATGACTAGCCTCAAATAAAAACATACGCCATCCGAGCGTCTCACCGGATCGACAAAACTGCACAAATTGACCGGTCACCGAAAATCGAATGTAATTTCTTCATACGACCTCGGATCGAATTTCGGCGAGAACGGAAAAGTTCCGTATCGAAATTTTACCTTGGCAAGCCGACAGCCTTTGGCGGTTAGGCGGTTCTACGGTTTCTTCTAGATCCGTTTGCAAGAGGGACTTTTAGGCGATGCAATAAAAAAATTAAAAAGAGGGATGCAACACGAGGACTTCCCAGGAGGTCACCCATATTAGTACTACTCTCGCCCAAGCACGCTTAACTTCGGAGTTCTGATGGGATCCGGTGCTTTAGTGCTGGTATGATCGCATCCGACAACTTCTTCACGGCGTGATGCTTTAACCTCTGCCACCCTCCGGCTCCTTCTCACGCCTAAGCCTCCGTTCTTTTTGCTCTTTTCTTTTAGTTCCTTTCACGCCCGTCCCGGTTTACAGTCACCACGCCACGGTATTTACCGAAAAAGACGTGCATGACTAGCCGCAAATAAAAACATACGCCATCCGAGCGTCTCACCGGATCGACAAAACTGCACAAATTGACCGGTCACCGAAAATCGAATGTAATTTCTTCATACGACCTCGGATCGAATTTCGGCGAGAACGGAAAAGTTCCGTATCGAAATTTTACCTTGGCAAGCCGACAGCCTTTGGCGGTTAGGCGGTTCTACGGTTTCTTCTAGATCCGTTTGCAAGAGGGACTTTTAGGCGATGCAATAAAAAAATTAAAAAGAGGGATGCAACACGAGGACTTCCCAGGAGGTCACCCATATTAGTACTACTCTCGCCCAAGCACGCTTAACTT
Organism: Poa annua; assembly: GCA_026929855.1. Classification (NCBI taxonomy): domain Eukaryota; kingdom Viridiplantae; phylum Streptophyta; class Magnoliopsida; order Poales; family Poaceae; genus Poa; species Poa annua. The sequence continues at coordinate 23,728,756 of CM049428.1, read as the reverse complement.
CGGAGTTCTGATGGGATCCGGTGCTTTAGTGCTGGTATGATCGCATCCGACAACTTCTTCACGGCGTGATGCTTTAACCTCTGCCACCCTCCGGCTCCTTCTCACGCCTAAGCCTCCGTTCTTTTTGCTCTTTTCTTTTAGTTCCTTTCACGCCCGTCCCGGTTTACAGTCACCACACCACGGTATTTACCGAAAAAGACGTGCATGACTAGCCGCAAATAAAAACATACGCCATCCGAGCGTTTCACCGGATCGACAAATCTGCACAAATTGAACGGTCACCGAAAATCGACTGTAATTTCTTCATACGACCTCGGATCGAATTTCGGCGAGAACGGAAAAGTTCCGTATCGAAATTTTACCATGGCAAGCCGACAGCCTTTGGCGGTTAGGCGGTTCTACGGTTTCTTCTAGATCCGTTTGCAAGAGGGACTTTTAGGCGATGCAATAAAAAAATTAAAAAGAGGGATGCAACACGAGGACTTCCCAGGAGGTCACCCATATTAGTACTACTCTCGCCCAAGCACGCTTAACTTCGGAGTTCTGATGGGATTCGGTGCTTTAGTGCTGGTATGATCGCATCCGACAACTTCTTCACGGCGTGATGCTTTAACCTCTGCCACCCTCCGGCTCCTTCTCACGCCTAAGCCTCCGTTCTTTTTGCTCTTTTCTTTTAGTTCCTTTCACGTCCGTCCCGGTTTACAGTCACCACGCCACGGTATTTACCGAAAAAGACGTGCATGACTAGCCGCAAATAAAAACATACGCCATCCGAGCGTTTCACCGGATCGACAAATCTGCACAAATTGACCGGTCACCGAAAATCGAATGTAATTTCTTCATACGACCTCGCATCGAATTTCGGCGAGAACGGAAAAGTTCCGTATCGAAATTTTACCTTGGCTAGCCGACAGCCTTTGGCGGTTAGCCGGTTCTACGGTTTCGTCTTGATCCGTTTGCAAGAGGGACTTTTAGGCGATGCAATAAAAAAATTAAAAAGAGGGATGCAACACGAGGACTTCCCAGGAGGTCACCCATATTAGTACTACTCTCGCCCAAGCACGCTTAACTTCGGAGTTCTGATGGGATTCGGTGCTTTAGTGCTGGTATGATCGCATCCGACAACTTCTTCACGGCGTGATGCTTTAACCTCTGCCACCCTCCGGCTCCTTCTCACGCCTAAGCCTCCGTTCTTTTTGCTCTTTTCTTTTAGTTCCTTTCACGCCCGTCCCGGTTTACAGTCACCACGCCACGGTATTTACCGAAAAAGACGTGCATGACTAGCCGCAAATAAAAACATACGCCATCCGAGCGTCTCACCGGATCGACAAAACTGCACAAATTGACCGGTCACCGAAAATCGAATGTAATTTCTTCATACGACCTCGGATCGAATTTCGGCGAGAACGGAAAAGTTCCGTATCGAAATTTTACCTTGGCAAGCCGACAGCCTTTGGCGGTTAGGCGGTTCTACGGTTTCTTCTAGATCCGTTTGCAAGAGGGACTTTTAGGCGATGCAATAAAAAAATTAAAAAGAGGGATGCAACACGAGGACTTCCCAGGAGGTCACCCATATTAGTACTACTCTCGCCCAAGCACGCTTAACTTCGGAGTTCTGATGGGATCCGGTGCTTTAGTGCTGGTATGATCGCATCCGACAACTTCTTCACGGCGTGATGCTTTAACCTCTGCCACCCTCCGGCTCCTTCTCACGCCTAAGCCTCCGTTCTTTTTGCTCTTTTCTTTTAGTTCCTTTCACGCCCGTCCCGGTTTACAGTCACCACACCACGGTATTTACCGAAAAAGACGTGCATGACTAGCCGCAAATAAAAACATACGCCATCCGAGCGTTTCACCGGATCGACAAATCTGCACAAATTGAACGGTCACCGAAAATCGACTGTAATTTCTTCATACGACCTCGGATCGAATTTCGGCGAGAACGGAAAAGTTCCGTATCGAAATTTTACCATGGCAAGCCGACAACCTTTGGCGGTTAGGCGGTTCTACGGTTTCTTCTAGATCCGTTTGCAAGAGGGACTTTTAGGCGATGCAATAAAAAAATTAAAAAGAGGGATGCAACACGAGGACTTCCCAGGAGGTCACCCATATTAGTACTACTCTCGCCCAAGCACGCTTAACTTCGGAGTTCTGATGGGATTCGGTGCTTTAGTGCTGGTATGATCGCATCCGACAACTTCTTCACGGCGTGATGCTTTAACCTCTGCCACCCTCCGGCTCCTTCTCACGCCTAAGCCTCCGTTCTTTTTGCTCTTTTCTTTTAGTTCCTTTCACGTCCGTCCCGGTTTACAGTCACCACGCCACGGTATTTACCGAAAAAGACGTGCATGACTAGCCGCAAATAAAAACATACGCCATCCGAGCGTTTCACCGGATCGACAAATCTGCACAAATTGACCGGTCACCGAAAATCGAATGTAATTTCTTCATACGACCTCGCATCGAATTTCGGCGAGAACGGAAAAGTTCCGTATCGAAATTTTACCTTGGCTAGCCGACAGCCTTTGGCGGTTAGCCGGTTCTACGGTTTCGTCTTGATCCGTTTGCAAGAGGGACTTTTAGGCGATGCAATAAAAAAATTAAAAAGAGGGATGCAACACGAGGACTTCCCAGGAGGTCACCCATATTAGTACTACTCTCGCCCAAGCACGCTTAACTTCGGAGTTCTGATGGGATTCGGTGCTTTAGTGCTGGTATGATCGCATCCGACAACTTCTTCACGGCGTGATGCTTTAACCTCTGCCACCCTCCGGCTCCTTCTCACGCCTAAGCCTCCGTTCTTTTTGCTCTTTTCTTTTAGTTCCTTTCATGCCCGTCCCGGTTTACAGTCACCACACCACGGTATTTACCGAAAAAGACGTGCATGACTAGCCTCAAATAAAAACATACGCCATCCGAGCGTCTCACCGGATCGACAAAACTGCACAAATTGACCGGTCACCGAAAATCGAATGTAATTTCTTCATACGACCTCGGATCGAATTTCGGCGAGAACGGAAAAGTTCCGTATCGAAATTTTACCTTGGCAAGCCGACAGCCTTTGGCGGTTAGGCGGTTCTACGGTTTCTTCTAGATCCGTTTGCAAGAGGGACTTTTAGGCGATGCAATAAAAAAATTAAAAAGAGGGATGCAACACGAGGACTTCCCAGGAGGTCACCCATATTAGTACTACTCTCGCCCAAGCACGCTTAACTTCGGAGTTCTGATGGGATCCGGTGCTTTAGTGCTGGTATGATCGCATCCGACAACTTCTTCACGGCGTGATGCTTTAACCTCTGCCACCCTCCGGCTCCTTCTCACGCCTAAGCCTCCGTTCTTTTTGCTCTTTTCTTTTAGTTCCTTTCACGCCCGTCCCGGTTTACAGTCACCACACCACGGTATTTACCGAAAAAGACGTGCATGACTAGCCGCAAATAAAAACATACGCCATCCGAGCGTCTCACCGGATCGACAAAACTGCACAAATTGAACGGTCACCGAAAATCGAATGTAATTTCTTCATACGACCTCGGATCGAATTTCGGCGAGAACGGAAAAGTTCCGTATCGAAATTTTACCTTGGCTAGCCGACAGCCTTTGGCGGTTAGGCGGTTCTACGGTTTCGTCTTGATCCGTTTGCAAGAGGGACTTTTAGGCGATGCAATAAAAAAATTAAAAAGAGGGATGCAACACGAGGACTTCCCAGGAGGTCACCCATATTAGTACTACTCTCGCCCAAGCACGCTTAACTTCGGAGTTCTGATGGGATTCGGTGCTTTAGTGCTGGTATGATCGCATCCGACAACTTCTTCACGGCGTGATGCTTTAACCTCTGCCACCCTCCGGCTCCTTCTCACGCCTAAGCCTCCGTTCTTTTTGCTCTTTTCTTTTAGTTCCTTTCACGGCCGTCCCGGTTTACAGTCACCACACCACGGTATTTACCGAAAAAGACGTGCATGACTAGCCTCAAATAAAAACATACGCCATCCGAGCGTCTCACCGGATCGACAAAACTGCACAAATTGACCGGTCACCGAAAATCGAATGTAATTTCTTCATACGACCTCGGATCGAATTTCGGCGAGAACGGAAAAGTTCCGTATCGAAATTTTACCTTGGCAAGCCGACAGCCTTTGGCGGTTAGGCGGTTCTACGGTTTCTTCTAGATCCGTTTGCAAGAGGGACTTTTAGGCGATGCAATAAAAAAATTAAAAAGAGGGATGCAACACGAGGACTTCCCAGGAGGTCACCCATATTAGTACTACTCTCGCCCAAGCACGCTTAACTTCGGAGTTCTGATGGGATCCGGTGCTTTAGTGCTGGTATGATCGCATCCGACAACTTCTTCACGGCGTGATGCTTTAACCTCTGCCACCCTCCGGCTCCTTCTCACGCCTAAGCCTCCGTTCTTTTTGCTCTTTTCTTTTAGTTCCTTTCACGCCCGTCCCGGTTTACAGTCACCACACCACGGTATTTACCGAAAAAGACGTGCATGACTAGCCTCAAATAAAAACATACGCCATCCGAGCGTCTCACCGGATCGACAAATCTGCACAAATTGACCGGTCACCGAAAATCGAATGTAATTTCTTCATACGACCTCGGATCGAATTTCGGCGAGAACGGAAAAGTTCCGTATCGAAATTTTACCTTGGCTAGCCGACAGCCTTTGGCGGTTAGGCGGTTCTACGGTTTCTTCTAGATCCGTTTGCAAGAGGGACTTTTAGGCGATGCAATAAAAAAATTAAAAAGAGGGATGCAACACGAGGACTTCCCAGGAGGTCACCCATATTAGTACTACTCTCGCCCAAGCACGCTTAACTTCGGAGTTCTGATGGGATCCGGTGCTTTAGTGCTGGTATGATCGCATCCGACAACTTCTTCACGGCGTGATGCTTTAACCTCTGCCACCCTCCGGCTCCTTCTCACGCCTAAGCCTCCGTTCTTTTTGCTCTTTTCTTTTAGTTCCTTTCACGCCCGTCCCGGTTTACAGTCACCACACCACGGTATTTACCGAAAAAGACGTGCATGACTAGCCGCAAATAAAAACATACGCCATCCGAGCGTTTCACCGGATCGACAAATCTGCACAAATTGACCGGTCACCGAAAATCGAATGTAATTTCTTCATACGACCTCGGATCGAATTTCGGCGAGAACGGAAAAGTTCCGTATCGAAATTTTACCTTGGCTAGCCGACAGCCTTTGGCGGTTAGGCGGTTCTACGGTTTCGTCTTGATCCGTTTGCAAGAGGGACTTTTAGGCGATGCAATAAAAAAATTAAAAAGAGGGATGCAACACGAGGACTTCCCAGGAGGTCACCCATATTAGTACTACTCTCGCCCAAGCACGCTTAACTTCGGAGTTCTGATGGGATTCGGTGCTTTAGTGCTGGTATGATCGCATCCGACAACTTCTTCACGGCGTGATGCTTTAACCTCTGCCACCCTCCGGCTCCTTCTCACGCCTAAGCCTCCGTTCTTTTTGCTCTTTTCTTTTAGTTCCTTTCACGCCCGTCCCGGTTTACAGTCACCACACCACGGTATTTACCGAAAAAGACGTGCATGACTAGCCGCAAATAAAAACATACGCCATCCGAGCGTTTCACCGGATCGACAAATCTGCACAAATTGACCGGTCACCGAAAATCGAATGTAATTTCTTCATACGACCTCGGATCGAATTTCGGCGAGAACGGAAAAGTTCCGTATCGAAATTTTACCTTGGCTAGCCGACAGCCTTTGGCGGTTAGGCGGTTCTACGGTTTCTTCTAGATCCGTTTGCAAGAGGGACTTTTAGGCGATGCAATAAAAAAATTAAAAAGAGGGATGCAACACGAGGACTTCCCAGGAGGTCACCCATATTAGTACTACTCTCGCCCAAGCACGCTTAACTTCGGAGTTCTGATGGGATCCGGTGCTTTAGTGCTGGTATGATCGCATCCGACAACTTCTTCACGGCGTGATGCTTTAACCTCTGCCACCCTCCGGCTCCTTCTCACGCCTAAGCCTCCGTTCTTTTTGCTCTTTTCTTTTAGTTCCTTTCACGCCCGTCCCGGTTTACAGTCACCACACCACGGTATTTACCGAAAAAGACGTGCATGACTAGCCGCAAATAAAAACATACGCCATCCGAGCGTTTCACCGGATCGACAAATCTGCACAAATTGACCGGTCACCGAAAATCGAATGTAATTTCTTCATACGACCTCGGATCGAATTTCGGCGAGAACGGAAAAGTTCCGTATCGAAATTTTACCTTGGCTAGCCGACAGCCTTTGGCGGTTAGGCGGTTCTACGGTTTCTTCTAGATCCGTTTGCAAGAGGGACTTTTAGGCGATGCAATAAAAAAATTAAAAAGAGGGATGCAACACGAGGACTTCCCAGGAGGTCACCCATATTAGTACTACTCTCGCCCAAGCACGCTTAACTTCGGAGTTCTGATGGGATCCGGTGCTTTAGTGCTGGTATGATCGCATCCGACAACTTCTTCACGGCGTGATGCTTTAACCTCTGCCACCCTCCGGCTCCTTCTCACGCCTAAGCCTCCGTTCTTTTTGCTCTTTTCTTTTAGTTCCTTTCACGCCCGTCCCGGTTTACAGTCACCACACCACGGTATTTACCGAAAAAGACGTGCATGACTAGCCGCAAATAAAAACATACGCCATCCGAGCGTTTCACCGGATCGACAAATCTGCACAAATTGACCGGTCACCGAAAATCGAATGTAATTTCTTCATACGACCTCGGATCGAATTTCGGCGAGAACGGAAAAGTTCCGTATCGAAATTTTACCTTGGCTAGCCGACAGCCTTTGGCGGTTAGGCGGTTCTACGGTTTCTTCTAGATCCGTTTGCAAGAGGGACTTTTAGGCGATGCAATAAAAAAATTAAAAAGAGGGATGCAACACGAGGACTTCCCAGGAGGTCACCCATATTAGTACTACTCTCGCCCAAGCACGCTTAACTTCGGAGTTCTGATGGGATCCGGTGCTTTAGTGCTGGTATGATCGCATCCGACAACTTCTTCACGGCGTGATGCTTTAACCTCTGCCACCCTCCGGCTCCTTCTCACGCCTAAGCCTCCGTTCTTTTTGCTCTTTTCTTTTAGTTCCTTTCACGCCCGTCCCGGTTTACAGTCACCACACCACGGTATTTACCGAAAAAGACGTGCATGACTAGCCGCAAATAAAAACATACGCCATCCGAGCGTTTCACCGGATCGACAAATCTGCACAAATTGACCGGTCACCGAAAATCGAATGTAATTTCTTCATACGACCTCGGATCGAATTTCGGCGAGAACGGAAAAGTTCCGTATCGAAATTTTACCTTGGCTAGCCGACAGCCTTTGGCGGTTAGGCGGTTCTACGGTTTCTTCTAGATCCGTTTGCAAGAGGGACTTTTAGGCGATGCAATAAAAAAATTAAAAAGAGGGATGCAACACGAGGACTTCCCAGGAGGTCACCCATATTAGTACTACTCTCGCCCAAGCACGCTTAACTTCGGAGTTCTGATGGGATCCGGTGCTTTAGTGCTGGTATGATCGCATCCGACAACTTCTTCACGGCGTGATGCTTTAACCTCTGCCACCCTCCGGCTCCTTCTCACGCCTAAGCCTCCGTTCTTTTTGCTCTTTTCTTTTAGTTCCTTTCACGCCCGTCCCGGTTTACAGTCACCACACCACGGTATTTACCGAAAAAGACGTGCATGACTAGCCGCAAATAAAAACATACGCCATCCGAGCGTTTCACCGGATCGACAAATCTGCACAAATTGACCGGTCACCGAAAATCGAATGTAATTTCTTCATACGACCTCGGATCGAATTTCGGCGAGAACGGAAAAGTTCCGTATCGAAATTTTACCTTGGCTAGCCGACAGCCTTTGGCGGTTAGGCGGTTCTACGGTTTCTTCTAGATCCGTTTGCAAGAGGGACTTTTAGGCGATGCAATAAAAAAATTAAAAAGAGGGATGCAACACGAGGACTTCCCAGGAGGTCACCCATATTAGTACTACTCTCGCCCAAGCACGCTTAACTTCGGAGTTCTGATGGGATCCGGTGCTTTAGTGCTGGTATGATCGCATCCGACAACTTCTTCACGGCGTGATGCTTTAACCTCTGCCACCCTCCGGCTCCTTCTCACGCCTAAGCCTCCGTTCTTTTTGCTCTTTTCTTTTAGTTCCTTTCACGCCCGTCCCGGTTTACAGTCACCACACCACGGTATTTACCGAAAAAGACGTGCATGACTAGCCTCAAATAAAAACATACGCCATCCGAGCGTTTCACCGGATCGACAAATCTGCACAAATTGACCGGTCACCGAAAATCGAATGTAATTTCTTCATACGACCTCGGATCGAATTTCGGCGAGAACGGAAAAGTTCCGTATCGAAATTTTACCTTGGCAAGCCGACAGCCTTTGGCGGTTAGGCGGTTCTACGGTTTCTTCTAGATCCGTTTGCAAGAGGGACTTTTAGGCGATGCAATAAAAAAATTAAAAAGAGGGATGCAACACGAGGACTTCCCAGGAGGTCACCCATATTAGTACTACTCTCGCCCAAGCACGCTTAACTTCGGAGTTCTGATGGGATCCGGTGCTTTAGTGCTGGTATGATCGCATCCGACAACTTCTTCACGGCGTGATGCTTTAACCTCTGCCACCCTCCGGCTCCTTCTCACGCCTAAGCCTCCGTTCTTTTTGCTCTTTTCTTTTAGTTCCTTTCACGCCCGTCCCGGTTTACAGTCACCACACCACGGTATTTACCGAAAAAGACGTGCATGACTAGCCGCAAATAAAAACATACGCCATCCGAGCGTTTCACCGGATCGACAAATCTGCACAAATTGACCGGTCACCGAAAATCGAATGTAATTTCTTCATACGACCTCGGATCGAATTTCGGCGAGAACGGAAAAGTTCCGTATCGAAATTTTACCTTGGCTAGCCAACAGCCTTTGGCGGTTAGGCGGTTCTACGGTTTCGTCTTGATCCGTTTGCAAGAGGGACTTTTAGGCGATGCAATAAAAAAATTAAAAAGAGGGATGCAACACGAGGACTTCCCAGGAGGTCACCCATATTAGTACTACTCTCGCCCAAGCACGCTTAACTTCGGAGTTCTGATGGGATTCGGTGCTTTAGTGCTGGTATGATCGCATCCGACAACTTCTTCACGGCGTGATGCTTTAACCTCTGCCACCCTCCGGCTCCTTCTCACGCCTAAGCCTCCGTTCTTTTTGCTCTTTTCTTTTAGTTCCTTTCACGCCCGTCCCGGTTTACAGTCACCACACCACGGTATTTACCGAAAAAGACGTGCATGACTAGCCTCAAATAAAAACATACGCCATCCGAGCGTCTCACCGGATCGACAAAACTGCACAAATTGACCGGTCACCGAAAATCGAATGTAATTTCTTCATACGACCTCGGATCGAATTTCGGCGAGAACGGAAAAGTTCCGTATCGAAATTTTACCTTGGCAAGCCGACAGCCTTTGGCGGTTAGGCGGTTCTACGGTTTCTTCTAGATCCGTTTGCAAGAGGGACTTTTAGGCGATGCAATAAAAAAATTAAAAAGAGGGATGCAACACGAGGACTTCCCAGGAGGTCACCCATATTAGTACTACTCTCGCCCAAGCACGCTTAACTTCGGAGTTCTGATGGGATCCGGTGCTTTAGTGCTGATATGATCGCATCCGACAACTTCTTCACGGCGTGATGCTTTAACCTCTGCCACCCTCCGGCTACTTCTCACGCCTAAGCCTCCGTTCTTTTTGCTCTTTTCTTTTAGTTCCTTTCACGCCCGTCCCGGTTTACAGTCACCACACCACGGTATTTACCGAAAAAGACGTGCATGACTAGCCGCAAATAAAAACATACGCCATCCGAGCGTTTCACCGGATCGACAAATCTGCACAAATTGAACGGTCACCGAAAATCGACTGTAATTTCTTCATACGACCTCGGATCGAATTTCGGCGAGAACGGAAAAGTTCCGTATCGAAATTTTACCTTGGCTAGCCGACAGCCTTTGGCGGTTAGGCGGTTCTACGGTTTCGTCTTGATCCGTTTGCAAGAGGGACTTTTAGGCGATGCAATAAAAAAATTAAAAAGAGGGATGCAACACGAGGACTTCCCAGGAGGTCACCCATATTAGTACTACTCTCGCCCAAGCACGCTTAACTTCGGAGTTCTGATGGGATCCGGTGCTTTAGTGCTGGTATGATCGCATCCGACAACTTCTTCACGGCGTGATGCTTTAACCTCTGCCACCCTCCGGCTCCTTCTCACGCCTAAGCCTCCGTTCTTTTTGCTCTTTTCTTTTAGTTCCTTTCACGCCCGTCCCGGTTTACAGTCACCACACCACGGTATTTACCGAAAAAGACGTGCATGACTAGCCGCAAATAAAAACATACGCCATCCGAGCGTTTCACCGGATCGACAAATCTGCACAAATTGACCGGTCACCGAAAATCGAATGTAATTTCTTCATACGACCTCGGATCGAATTTCGGCGAGAACGGAAAAGTTCCGTATCGAAATTTTACCATGGCAAGCCGACAGCCTTTGGCGGTTAGGCGGTTCTACGGTTTCTTCTAGATCCGTTTGCAAGAGGGACTTTTAGGCGATGCAATAAAAAAATTAAAAAGAGGGATGCAACACGAGGACTTCCCAGGAGGTCACCCATATTAGTACTACTCTCGCCCAAGCACGCTTAACTTCGGAGTTCTGATGGGATCCGGTGCTTTAGTGCTGGTATGATCGCATCCGACAACTTCTTCACGGCGTGATGCTTTAACCTCTGCCACCCTCCGGCTCCTTCTCACGCCTAAGCCTCCGTTCTTTTTGCTCTTTTCTTTTAGTTCCTTTCACGCCCGTCCCGGTTTACAGTCACCACACCACGGTATTTACCGAAAAAGACGTGCATGACTAGCCGCAAATAAAAACATACGCCATCCGAGCGTTTCACCGGATCGACAAATCTGCACAAATTGACCGGTCACCGAAAATCGAATGTAATTTCTTCATACGACCTCGGATCGAATTTCGGCGAGAACGGAAAAGTTCCGTATCGAAATTTTACCTTGGCTAGCCGACAGCCTTTGGCGGTTAGGCGGTTCTACGGTTTCTTCTAGATCCGTTTGCAAGAGGGACTTTTAGGCGATGCAATAAAAAAATTAAAAAGAGGGATGCAACACGAGGACTTCCCAGGAGGTCACCCATATTAGTACTACTCTCGCCCAAGCACGCTTAACTTCGGAGTTCTGATGGGATCCGGTGCTTTAGTGCTGGTATGATCGCATCCGACAACTTCTTCACGGCGTGATGCTTTAACCTCTGCCACCCTCCGGCTCCTTCTCACGCCTAAGCCTCCGTTCTTTTTGCTCTTTTCTTTTAGTTCCTTTCACGCCCGTCCCGGTTTACAGTCACCACACCACGGTATTTACCGAAAAAGACGTGCATGACTAGCCTCAAATAAAAACATACGCCATCCGAGCGTTTCACCGGATCGACAAATCTGCACAAATTGACCGGTCACCGAAAATCGAATGTAATTTCTTCATACGACCTCGGATCGAATTTCGGCGAGAACGGAAAAGTTCCGTATCGAAATTTTACCTTGGCAAGCCGACAGCCTTTGGCGGTTAGGCGGTTCTACGGTTTCTTCTAGATCCGTTTGCAAGAGGGACTTTTAGGCGATGCAATAAAAAAATTAAAAAGAGGGATGCAACACGAGGACTTCCCAGGAGGTCACCCATATTAGTACTACTCTCGCCCAAGCACGCTTAACTTCGGAGTTCTGATGGGATCCGGTGCTTTAGTGCTGGTATGATCGCATCCGACAACTTCTTCACGGCGTGATGCTTTAACCTCTGCCACCCTCCGGCTCCTTCTCACGCCTAAGCCTCCGTTCTTTTTGCTCTTTTCTTTTAGTTCCTTTCACGCCCGTCCCGGTTTACAGTCACCACACCACGGTATTTACCGAAAAAGACGTGCATGACTAGCCGCAAATAAAAACATACGCCATCCGAGCGTTTCACCGGATCGACAAATCTGCACAAATTGACCGGTCACCGAAAATCGAATGTAATTTCTTCATACGACCTCGGATCGAATTTCGGCGAGAACGGAAAAGTTCCGTATCGAAATTTTACCTTGGCAAGCCGACAGCCTTTGGCGGTTAGGCGGTTCTACGGTTTCTTCTAGATCCGTTTGCAAGAGGGACTTTTAGGCGATGCAATAAAAAAATTAAAAAGAGGGATGCAACACGAGGACTTCCCAGGAGGTCACCCATATTAGTACTACTCTCGCCCAAGCACGCTTAACTTCGGAGTTCTGATGGGATCCGGTGCTTTAGTGCTGATATGATCGCATCCGACAACTTCTTCACGGCGTGATGCTTTAACCTCTGCCACCCTCCGGCTACTTCTCACGCCTAAGCCTCCGTTCTTTTTGCTCTTTTCTTTTAGTTCCTTTCACGCCCGTCCCGGTTTACAGTCACCACACCACGGTATTTACCGAAAAAGACGTGCATGACTAGCCGCAAATAAAAACATACGCCATCCGAGCGTTTCACCGGATCGACAAATCTGCACAAATTGAACGGTCACCGAAAATCGACTGTAATTTCTTCATACGACCTCGGATCGAATTTCGGCGAGAACGGAAAAGTTCCGTATCGAAATTTTACCTTGGCTAGCCGACAGCCTTTGGCGGTTAGGCGGTTCTACGGTTTCGTCTTGATCCGTTTGCAAGAGGGACTTTTAGGCGATGCAATAAAAAAATTAAAAAGAGGGATGCAACACGAGGACTTCCCAGGAGGTCACCCATATTAGTACTACTCTCGCCCAAGCACGCTTAACTTCGGAGTTCTGATGGGATCCGGTGCTTTAGTGCTGGTATGATCGCATCCGACAACTTCTTCACGGCGTGATGCTTTAACCTCTGCCACCCTCCGGCTCCTTCTCACGCCTAAGCCTCCGTTCTTTTTGCTCTTTTCTTTTAGTTCCTTTCACGCCCGTCCCGGTTTACAGTCACCACACCACGGTATTTACCGAAAAAGACGTGCATGACTAGCCGCAAATAAAAACATACGCCATCCGAGCGTTTCACCGGATCGACAAATCTGCACAAATTGACCGGTCACCGAAAATCGAATGTAATTTCTTCATACGACCTCGGATCGAATTTCGGCGAGAACGGAAAAGTTCCGTATCGAAATTTTACCTTGGCTAGCCGACAGCCTTTGGCGGTTAGGCGGTTCTACGGTTTCGTCTAGATCCGTTTGCAAGAGGGACTTTTAGGCGATGCAATAAAAAAATTAAAAAGAGGGATGCAACACGAGGACTTCCCAGGAGGTCACCCATATTGGTACTACTCTCGCCCAAGCACGCTTAACTTCGGAGTTCTGATGGGATTCGGTGCTTTAGTGCTGGTATGATCGCATCCGACAACTTCTTCACGGCGTGATGCTTTAACCTCTGCCACCCTCCGGCTCCTTCTCACGCCTAAGCCTCCGTTCTTTTTGCTCTTTTCTTTTAGTTCCTTTCACGCCCGTCCCGGTTTACAGTCACCACACCACGGTATTTACCGAAAAAGACGTGCATGACTAGCCGCAAATAAAAACATACGCCATCCGAGCGTTTCACCGGATCGACAAATCTGCACAAATTGACCGGTCACCGAAAATCGAATGTAATTTCTTCATACGACCTCGGATCGAATTTCGGCGAGAACGGAAAAGTTCCGTATCGAAATTTTACCTTGGCTAGCCGACAGCCTTTGGCGGTTAGGCGGTTCTACGGTTTCGTCTAGATCCGTTTGCAAGAGGGACTTTTAGGCGATGCAATAAAAAAATTAAAAAGAGGGATGCAACACGAGGACTTCCCAGGAGGTCACCCATATTAGTACTACTCTCGCCCAAGCACGCTTAACTTCGGAGTTCTGATGGGATCCGGTGCTTTAGTGCTGGTATGATCGCATCCGACAACTTCTTCACGGCGTGATGCTTTAACCTCTGCCACCCTCCGTCTCCTTCTCACGCCTAAGCCTCCGTTCTTTTTGCTCTTTTCTTTTAGTTCCTTTCACGCCCGTCCCGGTTTACAGTCACCACACCACGGTATTTACCGAAAAAGACGTGCATGACTAGCCGCAAATAAAAACATACGCCATCCGAGCGTCTCACCGGATCGACAAAACTGCACAAATTGACCGGTCACCGAAAATCGACTGTAATTTCTTCATACGACCTCGGATCGAATTTCGGCGAGAACGGAAAAGTTCCGTATCGAAATTTTACCTTGGCAAGCCGACAGCCTTTGGCGGTTAGGCGGTTCTACGGTTTCTTCTAGATCCGTTTGCAAGAGGGACTTTTAGGCGATGCAATAAAAAAATTAAAAAGAGGGATGCAACACGAGGACTTCCCAGGAGGTCACCCATATTAGTACTACTCTCGCCCAAGCACGCTTAACTTCGGAGTTCTGATGGGATTCGGTGCTTTAGTGCTGGTATGATCGCATCCGACAACTTCTTCACGGCGTGATGCTTTAACCTCTGCCACCCTCCGGCTCCTTCTCACGCCTAAGCCTCCGTTCTTTTTGCTCTTTTCTTTTAGTTCCTTTCACGCCCGTCCCGGTTTACAGTCACCACACCACGGTATTTACCGAAAAAGACGTGCATGACTAGCCGCAAATAAAAACATACGCCATCCGAGCGTTTCACCGGATCGACAAATCTGCACAAATTGACCGGTCACCGAAAATCGAATGTAATTTCTTCATACGACCTCGGATCGAATTTCGGCGAGAACGGAAAAGTTCCGTATCGAAATTTTACCTTGGCAAGCCGACAGCCTTTGGCGGTTAGGCGGTTCTACGGTTTCTTCTAGATCCGTTTGCAAGAGGGACTTTTAGGCGATGCAATAAAAAAATTAAAAAGAGGGATGCAACACGAGGACTTCCCAGGAGGTCACCCATATTAGTACTACTCTCGCCCAAGCACGCTTAACTTCGGAGTTCTGATGGGATCCGGTGCTTTAGTGCTGGTATGATCGCATCCGACAACTTCTTCACGGCGTGATGCTTTAACCTCTGCCACCCTCCGGCTCCTTCTCACGCCTAAGCCTCCGTTCTTTTTGCTCTTTTCTTTTAGTTCCTTTCACGCCCGTCCCGGTTTACAGTCACCACACCACGGTATTTACCGAAAAAGACGTGCATGACTAGCCTCAAATAAAAACATACGCCATCCGAGCGTCTCACCGGATCGACAAAACTGCACAAATTGACCGGTCACCGAAAATCGAATGTAATTTCTTCATACGACCTCGGATCGAATTTCGGCGAGAACGGAAAAGTTCCGTATCGAAATTTTACCTTGGCAAGCCGACAGCCTTTGGCGGTTAGGCGGTTCTACGGTTTCGTCTTGATCCGTTTGCAAGAGGGACTTTTAGGCGATGCAATAAAAAAATTAAAAAGAGGGATGCAACACGAGGACTTCCCAGGAGGTCACCCATATTAGTACTACTCTCGCCCAAGCACGCTTAACTTCGGAGTTCTGATGGGATCCGGTGCTTTAGTGCTGGTATGATCGCATCCGACAACTTCTTCACGGCGTGATGCTTTAACCTCTGCCACCCTCCGGCTACTTCTCACGCCTAAGCCTCCGTTCTTTTTGCTCTTTTCTTTTAGTTCCTTTCACGCCCGTCCCGGTTTACAGTCACCACACCACGGTATTTACCGAAAAAGACGTGCATGACTAGCCGCAAATAAAAACATACGCCATCCGAGCGTCTCACCGGATCGACAAAACTGCACAAATTGACCGGTCACCGAAAATCGAATGTAATTTCTTCATACGACCTCGGATCGAATTTCGGCGAGAACGGAAAAGTTCCGTATCGAAATTTTACCTTGGCAAGCCGACAGCCTTTGGCGGTTAGGCGGTTCTACGGTTTCTTCTAGATCCGTTTGCAAGAGGGACTTTTAGGCGATGCAATAAAAAAATTAAAAAGAGGGATGCAACACGAGGACTTCCCAGGAGGTCACCCATATTAGTACTACTCTCGCCCAAGCACGCTTAACTTCGGAGTTCTGATGGGATCCGGTGCTTTAGTGCTGGTATGATCGCATCCGACAACTTCTTCACGGCGTGATGCTTTAACCTCTGCCACCCTCCGGCTACTTCTCACGCCTAAGCCTCCGTTCTTTTTGCTCTTTTCTTTTAGTTCCTTTCACGCCCGTCCCGGTTTACAGTCACCACACCACGGTATTTACCGAAAAAGACGTGCATGACTAGCCGCAAATAAAAACATACGCCATCCGAGCGTTTCACCGGATCGACAAATCTGCACAAATTGAACGGTCACCGAAAATCGACTGTAATTTCTTCATACGACCTCGGATCGAATTTCGGCGAGAACGGAAAAGTTCCGTATCGAAATTTTACCTTGGCTAGCCGACAGCCTTTGGCGGTTAGGCGGTTCTACGGTTTCTTCTAGATCCGTTTGCAAGAGGGACTTTTAGGCGATGCAATAAAAAAATTAAAAAGAGGGATGCAACACGAGGACTTCCCAGGAGGTCACCCATATTAGTACTACTCTCGCCCAAGCACGCTTAACTTCGGAGTTCTGATGGGATCCGGTGCTTTAGTGCTGGTATGATCGCATCCGACAACTTCTTCACGGCGTGATGCTTTAACCTCTGCCACCCTCCGGCTCCTTCTCACGCCTAAGCCTCCGTTCTTTTTGCTCTTTTCTTTTAGTTCCTTTCACGCCCGTCCCGGTTTACAGTCACCACACCACGGTATTTACCGAAAAAGACGTGCATGACTAGCCGCAAATAAAAACATACGCCATCCGAGCGTCTCACCGGATCGACAAAACTGCACAAATTGACCGGTCACCGAAAATCGAATGTAATTTCTTCATACGACCTCGGATCGAATTTCGGCGAGAACGGAAAAGTTCCGTATCGAAATTTTACCTTGGCAAGCCGACAGCCTTTGGCGGTTAGGCGGTTCTACGGTTTCTTCTAGATCCGTTTGCAAGAGGGACTTTTAGGCGATGCAATAAAAAAATTAAAAAGAGGGATGCAACACGAGGACTTCCCAGGAGGTCACCCATATTAGTACTACTCTCGCCCAAGCACGCTTAACTTCGGAGTTCTGATGGGATCCGGTGCTTTAGTGCTGGTATGATCGCATCCGACAACTTCTTCACGGCGTGATGCTTTAACCTCTGCCACCCTCCGGCTACTTCTCACGCCTAAGCCTCCGTTCTTTTTGCTCTTTTCTTTTAGTTCCTTTCACGCCCGTCCCGGTTTACAGTCACCACACCACGGTATTTACCGAAAAAGACGTGCATGACTAGCCGCAAATAAAAACATACGCCATCCGAGCGTCTCACCGGATCGACAAAACTGCACAAATTGACCGGTCACCGAAAATCGAATGTAATTTCTTCATACGACCTCGGATCGAATTTCGGCGAGAACGGAAAAGTTCCGTATCGAAATTTTACCTTGGCAAGCCGACAGCCTTTGGCGGTTAGGCGGTTCTACGGTTTCTTCTAGATCCGTTTGCAAGAGGGACTTTTAGGCGATGCAATAAAAAAATTAAAAAGAGGGATGCAACACGAGGACTTCCCAGGAGGTCACCCATATTAGTACTACTCTCGCCCAAGCACGCTTAACTTCGGAGTTCTGATGGGATCCGGTGCTTTAGTGCTGGTATGATCGCATCCGACAACTTCTTCACGGCGTGATGCTTTAACCTCTGCCACCCTCCGGCTACTTCTCACGCCTAAGCCTCCGTTCTTTTTGCTCTTTTCTTTTAGTTCCTTTCACGCCCGTCCCGGTTTACAGTCACCACACCACGGTATTTACCGAAAAAGACGTGCATGACTAGCCGCAAATAAAAACATACGCCATCCGAGCGTTTCACCGGATCGACAAATCTGCACAAATTGAACGGTCACCGAAAATCGACTGTAATTTCTTCATACGACCTCGGATCGAATTTCGGCGAGAACGGAAAAGTTCCGTATCGAAATTTTACCTTGGCTAGCCGACAGCCTTTGGCGGTTAGGCGGTTCTACGGTTTCTTCTAGATCCGTTTGCAAGAGGGACTTTTAGGCGATGCAATAAAAAAATTAAAAAGAGGGATGCAACACGAGGACTTCCCAGGAGGTCACCCATATTAGTACTACTCTCGCCCAAGCACGCTTAACTTCGGAGTTCTGATGGGATCCGGTGCTTTAGTGCTGGTATGATCGCATCCGACAACTTCTTCACGGCGTGATGCTTTAACCTCTGCCACCCTCCGGCTCCTTCTCACGCCTAAGCCTCCGTTCTTTTTGCTCTTTTCTTTTAGTTCCTTTCACGCCCGTCCCGGTTTACAGTCACCACACCACGGTATTTACCGAAAAAGACGTGCATGACTAGCCGCAAATAAAAACATACGCCATCCGAGCGTCTCACCGGATCGACAAAACTGCACAAATTGACCGGTCACCGAAAATCGAATGTAATTTCTTCATACGACCTCGGATCGAATTTCGGCGAGAACGGAAAAGTTCCGTATCGAAATTTTACCTTGGCAAGCCGACAGCCTTTGGCGGTTAGGCGGTTCTACGGTTTCTTCTAGATCCGTTTGCAAGAGGGACTTTTAGGCGATGCAATAAAAAAATTAAAAAGAGGGATGCAACACGAGGACTTCCCAGGAGGTCACCCATATTAGTACTACTCTCGCCCAAGCACGCTTAACTTCGGAGTTCTGATGGGATCCGGTGCTTTAGTGCTGGTATGATCGCATCCGACAACTTCTTCACGGCGTGATGCTTTAACCTCTGCCACCCTCCGGCTACTTCTCACGCCTAAGCCTCCGTTCTTTTTGCTCTTTTCTTTTAGTTCCTTTCACGCCCGTCCCGGTTTACAGTCACCACACCACGGTATTTACCGAAAAAGACGTGCATGACTAGCCGCAAATAAAAACATACGCCATCCGAGCGTCTCACCGGATCGACAAAACTGCACAAATTGACCGGTCACCGAAAATCGAATGTAATTTCTTCATACGACCTCGGATCGAATTTCGGCGAGAACGGAAAAGTTCCGTATCGAAATTTTACCTTGGCAAGCCGACAGCCTTTGGCGGTTAGGCGGTTCTACGGTTTCTTCTAGATCCGTTTGCAAGAGGGACTTTTAGGCGATGCAATAAAAAAATTAAAAAGAGGGATGCAACACGAGGACTTCCCAGGAGGTCACCCATATTAGTACTACTCTCGCCCAAGCACGCTTAACTTCGGAGTTCTGATGGGATCCGGTGCTTTAGTGCTGGTATGATCGCATCCGACAACTTCTTCACGGCGTGATGCTTTAACCTCTGCCACCCTCCGGCTACTTCTCACGCCTAAGCCTCCGTTCTTTTTGCTCTTTTCTTTTAGTTCCTTTCACGCCCGTCCCGGTTTACAGTCACCACACCACGGTATTTACCGAAAAAGACGTGCATGACTAGCCGCAAATAAAAACATACGCCATCCGAGCGTTTCACCGGATCGACAAATCTGCACAAATTGAACGGTCACCGAAAATCGACTGTAATTTCTTCATACGACCTCGGATCGAATTTCGGCGAGAACGGAAAAGTTCCGTATCGAAATTTTACCTTGGCTAGCCGACAGCCTTTGGCGGTTAGGCGGTTCTACGGTTTCTTCTAGATCCGTTTGCAAGAGGGACTTTTAGGCGATGCAATAAAAAAATTAAAAAGAGGGATGCAACACGAGGACTTCCCAGGAGGTCACCCATATTAGTACTACTCTCGCCCAAGCACGCTTAACTTCGGAGTTCTGATGGGATCCGGTGCTTTAGTGCTGGTATGATCGCATCCGACAACTTCTTCACGGCGTGATGCTTTAACCTCTGCCACCCTCCGGCTCCTTCTCACGCCTAAGCCTCCGTTCTTTTTGCTCTTTTCTTTTAGTTCCTTTCACGCCCGTCCCGGTTTACAGTCACCACACCACGGTATTTACCGAAAAAGACGTGCATGACTAGCCGCAAATAAAAACATACGCCATCCGAGCGTCTCACCGGATCGACAAAACTGCACAAATTGACCGGTCACCGAAAATCGAATGTAATTTCTTCATACGACCTCGGATCGAATTTCGGCGAGAACGGAAAAGTTCCGTATCGAAATTTTACCTTGGCAAGCCGACAGCCTTTGGCGGTTAGGCGGTTCTACGGTTTCTTCTAGATCCGTTTGCAAGAGGGACTTTTAGGCGATGCAATAAAAAAATTAAAAAGAGGGATGCAACACGAGGACTTCCCAGGAGGTCACCCATATTAGTACTACTCTCGCCCAAGCACGCTTAACTTCGGAGTTCTGATGGGATCCGGTGCTTTAGTGCTGGTATGATCGCATCCGACAACTTCTTCACGGCGTGATGCTTTAACCTCTGCCACCCTCCGGCTACTTCTCACGCCTAAGCCTCCGTTCTTTTTGCTCTTTTCTTTTAGTTCCTTTCACGCCCGTCCCGGTTTACAGTCACCACACCACGGTATTTACCGAAAAAGACGTGCATGACTAGCCGCAAATAAAAACATACGCCATCCGAGCGTCTCACCGGATCGACAAAACTGCACAAATTGACCGGTCACCGAAAATCGAATGTAATTTCTTCATACGACCTCGGATCGAATTTCGGCGAGAACGGAAAAGTTCCGTATCGAAATTTTACCTTGGCAAGCCGACAGCCTTTGGCGGTTAGGCGGTTCTACGGTTTCTTCTAGATCCGTTTGCAAGAGGGACTTTTAGGCGATGCAATAAAAAAATTAAAAAGAGGGATGCAACACGAGGACTTCCCAGGAGGTCACCCATATTAGTACTACTCTCGCCCAAGCACGCTTAACTTCGGAGTTCTGATGGGATCCGGTGATTTAGTGCTGGTATGATCGCATCCGACAACTTCTTCACGGCGTGATGCTTTAACCTCTGCCACCCTCCGGCTACTTCTCACGCCTAAGCCTCCGTTCTTTTTGCTCTTTTCTTTTAGTTCCTTTCACGCCCGTCCCGGTTTACAGTCACCACACCACGGTATTTACCGAAAAAGACGTGCATGACTAGCCGCAAATAAAAACATACGCCATCCGAGCGTTTCACCGGATCGACAAATCTGCACAAATTGAACGGTCACCGAAAATCGACTATAATTTCTTCATACGACCTCGGATCGAATTTCGGCGAGAACGGAAAAGTTCCGTATCGAAATTTTACCTTGGCTAGCCGACAGCCTTTGGCGGTTAGGCGGTTCTACGGTTTCTTCTAGATCCGTTTGCAAGAGGGACTTTTAGGCGATGCAATAAAAAAATTAAAAAGAGGGATGCAACACGAGGACTTCCCAGGAGGTCACCCATATTAGTACTACTCTCGCCCAAGCACGCTTAACTTTGGAGTTCTGATGGGATTCGGTGCTTTAGTGCTGGTATGATCGCATCCGACAACTTCTTCACGGCGTGATGCTTTAACCTCTGCCACCCTCCGGCTCCTTCTCACGCCTAAGCCTCCGTTCTTTTTGCTCTTTTCTTTTAGTTCCTTTCACGCCCGTCCCGGTTTACAGTCACCACACCACGGTATTTACCGAAAAAGACGTGCATGACTAGCCGCAAATAAAAACATACGCCATCCGAGCGTCTCACCGGATCGACAAAACTGCACAAATTGACCGGTCACCGAAAATCGAATGTAATTTCTTCATACGACCTCGGATCGAATTTCGGCGAGAACGGAAAAGTTCCGTATCGAAATTTTACCTTGGCAAGCCGACAGCCTTTGGCGGTTAGGCGGTTCTACGGTTTCTTCTAGATCCGTTTGCAAGAGGGACTTTTAGGCGATGCAATAAAAAAATTAAAAAGAGGGATGCAACACGAGGACTTCCCAGGAGGTCACCCATATTAGTACTACTCTCGCCCAAGCACGCTTAACTTCGGAGTTCTGATGGGATCCGGTGCTTTAGTGCTGGTATGATCGCATCCGACAACTTCTTCACGGCGTGATGCTTTAACCTCTGCCACCCTCCGGCTACTTCTCACGCCTAAGCCTCCGTTCTTTTTGCTCTTTTCTTTTAGTTCCTTTCACGCCCGTCCCGGTTTACAGTCACCACACCACGGTATTTACCGAAAAAGACGTGCATGACTAGCCGCAAATAAAAACATACGCCATCCGAGCGTTTCACCGGATCGACAAATCTGCACAAATTGAACGGTCACCGAAAATCGACTATAATTTCTTCATACGACCTCGGATCGAATTTCGGCGAGAACGGAAAAGTTCCGTATCGAAATTTTACCTTGGCTAGCCGACAGCCTTTGGCGGTTAGGCGGTTCTACGGTTTCTTCTAGATCCGTTTGCAAGAGGGACTTTTAGGCGATGCAATAAAAAAATTAAAAAGAGGGATGCAACACGAGGACTTCCCAGGAGGTCACCCATATTAGTACTACTCTCGCCCAAGCACGCTTAACTTTGGAGTTCTGATGGGATTCGGTGCTTTAGTGCTGGTATGATCGCATCCGACAACTTCTTCACGGCGTGATGCTTTAACCTCTGCCACCCTCCGGCTCCTTCTCACGCCTAAGCCTCCGTTCTTTTTGCTCTTTTCTTTTAGTTCCTTTCACGCCCGTCCCGGTTTACAGTCACCACACCACGGTATTTACCGAAAAAGACGTGCATGACTAGCCGCAAATAAAAACATACGCCATCCGAGCGTCTCACCGGATCGACAAAACTGCACAAATTGACCGGTCACCGAAAATCGAATGTAATTTCTTCATACGACCTCGGATCGAATTTCGGCGAGAACGGAAAAGTTCCGTATCGAAATTTTACCTTGGCAAGCCGACAGCCTTTGGCGGTTAGGCGGTTCTACGGTTTCTTCTAGATCCGTTTGCAAGAGGGACTTTTAGGCGATGCAATAAAAAAATTAAAAAGAGGGATGCAACACGAGGACTTCCCAGGAGGTCACCCATATTAGTACTACTCTCGCCCAAGCACGCTTAACTTCGGAGTTCTGATGGGATCCGGTGATTTAGTGCTGGTATGATCGCATCCGACAACTTCTTCACGGCGTGATGCTTTAACCTCTGCCACCCTCCGGCTACTTCTCACGCCTAAGCCTCCGTTCTTTTTGCTCTTTTCTTTTAGTTCCTTTCACGCCCGTCCCGGTTTACAGTCACCACACCACGGTATTTACCGAAAAAGACGTGCATGACTAGCCGCAAATAAAAACATACGCCATCCGAGCGTTTCACCGGATCGACAAATCTGCACAAATTGAACGGTCACCGAAAATCGACTATAATTTCTTCATACGACCTCGGATCGAATTTCGGCGAGAACGGAAAAGTTCCGTATCGAAATTTTACCTTGGCTAGCCGACAGCCTTTGGCGGTTAGGCGGTTCTACGGTTTCTTCTAGATCCGTTTGCAAGAGGGACTTTTAGGCGATGCAATAAAAAAATTAAAAAGAGGGATGCAACACGAGGACTTCCCAGGAGGTCACCCATATTAGTACTACTCTCGCCCAAGCACGCTTAACTTCGGAGTTCTGATGGGATTCGGTGCTTTAGTGCTGGTATGATCGCATCCGACAACTTCTTCACGGCGTGATGCTTTAACCTCTGCCACCCTCCGGCTACTTCTCACGCCTAAGCCTCCGTTCTTTTTGCTCTTTTCTTTTAGTTCCTTTCACGCCCGTCCCGGTTTACAGTCACCACACCACGGTATTTACCGAAAAAGACGTGCATGACTAGCCGCAAATAAAAACATACGCCATCCGAGCGTCTCACCGGATCGACAAAACTGCACAAATTGACCGGTCACCGAAAATCGAATGTAATTTCTTCATACGACCTCGGATCGAATTTCGGCGAGAACGGAAAAGTTCCGTATCGAAATTTTACCTTGGCAAGCCGACAGCCTTTGGCGGTTAGGCGGTTCTACGGTTTCGTCTTGATCCGTTTGCAAGAGGGACTTTTAGGCGATGCAATAAAAAAATTAAAAAGAGGGATGCAACACGAGGACTTCCCAGGAGGTCACCCATATTAGTACTACTCTCGCCCAAGCACGCTTAACTTCGGAGTTCTGATGGGATCCGGTGCTTTAGTGCTGGTATGATCGCATCCGACAACTTCTTGACGGCGTGATGCTTTAACCTCTGCCACCCTCCGGCTCCTTCTCACGCCTAAGCCTCCGTTCTTTTTGCTCTTTTCTTTTAGTTCCTTTCACGCCCGTCCCGGTTTACAGTCACCACACCACGGTATTTACCGAAAAATGCGTGCATGACCAGCCGCAAATAAAAACATACGCCATCCGAGCGTTTCACCGGATCGACAAATCTGCACAAATTGAACGGTCACCGAAAATCGACTGTAATTTCTTCATACGACCTCGGATCGAATTTCGGCGAGAACGGAAAAGTTCCGTATCGAAATTTTACCTTGGCTAGCCGACAGCCTTTGGCGGTTAGGCGGTTCTACGGTTTCTTCTAGATCCGTTTGCAAGAGGGACTTTTAGGCGATGCAATAAAAAAATTAAAAAGAGGGATGCAACACGAGGACTTCCCAGGAGGTCACCCATATTAGTACTACTCTCGCCCAAGCACGCTTAACTTCGGAGTTCTGATGGGATTCGGTGCTTTAGTGCTGGTATGATCGCATCCGACAACTTCTTCACGGCGTGATGCTTTAACCTCTGCCACCCTCCGGCTACTTCTCACGCCTAAGCCTCCGTTCTTTTTGCTCTTTTCTTTTAGTTCCTTTCACGCCCGTCCCGGTTTACAGTCACCACACCACGGTATTTACCGAAAAAGACGTGCATGACTAGCCGCAAATAAAAACATACGCCATCCGAGCGTCTCACCGGATCGACAAAACTGCACAAATTGACCGGTCACCGAAAATCGAATGTAATTTCTTCATACGACCTCGGATCGAATTTCGGCGAGAACGGAAAAGTTCCGTATCGAAATTTTACCTTGGCAAGCCGACAGCCTTTGGCGGTTAGGCGGTTCTACGGTTTCTTCTAGATCCGTTTGCAAGAGGGACTTTTAGGCGATGCAATAAAAAAATTAAAAAGAGGGATGCAACACGAGGACTTCCCAGGAGGTCACCCATATTAGTACTACTCTCGCCCAAGCACGCTTAACTTCGGAGTTCTGATGGGATCCGGTGATTTAGTGCTGGTATGATCGCATCCGACAACTTCTTCACGGCGTGATGCTTTAACCTCTGCCACCCTCCGGCTACTTCTCACGCCTAAGCCTCCGTTCTTTTTGCTCTTTTCTTTTAGTTCCTTTCACGCCCGTCCCGGTTTACAGTCACCACACCACGGTATTTACCGAAAAAGACGTGCATGACTAGCCGCAAATAAAAACATACGCCATCCGAGCGTTTCACCGGATCGACAAATCTGCACAAATTGAACGGTCACCGAAAATCGACTATAATTTCTTCATACGACCTCGGATCGAATTTCGGCGAGAACGGAAAAGTTCCGTATCGAAATTTTACCTTGGCTAGCCGACAGCCTTTGGCGGTTAGGCGGTTCTACGGTTTCTTCTAGATCCGTTTGCAAGAGGGACTTTTAGGCGATGCAATAAAAAAATTAAAAAGAGGGATGCAACACGAGGACTTCCCAGGAGGTCACCCATATTAGTACTACTCTCGCCCAAGCACGCTTAACTTCGGAGTTCTGATGGGATTCGGTGCTTTAGTGCTGGTATGATCGCATCCGACAACTTCTTCACGGCGTGATGCTTTAACCTCTGCCACCCTCCGGCTACTTCTCACGCCTAAGCCTCCGTTCTTTTTGCTCTTTTCTTTTAGTTCCTTTCACGCCCGTCCCGGTTTACAGTCACCACACCACGGTATTTACCGAAAAAGACGTGCATGACTAGCCGCAAATAAAAACATACGCCATCCGAGCGTCTCACCGGATCGACAAAACTGCACAAATTGACCGGTCACCGAAAATCGAATGTAATTTCTTCATACGACCTCGGATCGAATTTCGGCGAGAACGGAAAAGTTCCGTATCGAAATTTTACCTTGGCAAGCCGACAGCCTTTGGCGGTTAGGCGGTTCTACGGTTTCGTCTTGATCCGTTTGCAAGAGGGACTTTTAGGCGATGCAATAAAAAAATTAAAAAGAGGGATGCAACACGAGGACTTCCCAGGAGGTCACCCATATTAGTACTACTCTCGCCCAAGCACGCTTAACTTCGGAGTTCTGATGGGATCCGGTGATTTAGTGCTGGTATGATCGCATCCGACAACTTCTTCACGGCGTGATGCTTTAACCTCTGCCACCCTCCGGCTACTTCTCACGCCTAAGCCTCCGTTCTTTTTGCTCTTTTCTTTTAGTTCCTTTCACGCCCGTCCCGGTTTACAGTCACCACACCACGGTATTTACCGAAAAAGACGTGCATGACTAGCCGCAAATAAAAACATACGCCATCCGAGCGTTTCACCGGATCGACAAATCTGCACAAATTGAACGGTCACCGAAAATCGACTATAATTTCTTCATACGACCTCGGATCGAATTTCGGCGAGAACGGAAAAGTTCCGTATCGAAATTTTACCTTGGCTAGCCGACAGCCTTTGGCGGTTAGGCGGTTCTACGGTTTCTTCTAGATCCGTTTGCAAGAGGGACTTTTAGGCGATGCAATAAAAAAATTAAAAAGAGGGATGCAACACGAGGACTTCCCAGGAGGTCACCCATATTAGTACTACTCTCGCCCAAGCACGCTTAACTTCGGAGTTCTGATGGGATTCGGTGCTTTAGTGCTGGTATGATCGCATCCGACAACTTCTTCACGGCGTGATGCTTTAACCTCTGCCACCCTCCGGCTACTTCTCACGCCTAAGCCTCCGTTCTTTTTGCTCTTTTCTTTTAGTTCCTTTCACGCCCGTCCCGGTTTACAGTCACCACACCACGGTATTTACCGAAAAAGACGTGCATGACTAGCCGCAAATAAAAACATACGCCATCCGAGCGTCTCACCGGATCGACAAAACTGCACAAATTGACCGGTCACCGAAAATCGAATGTAATTTCTTCATACGACCTCGGATCGAATTTCGGCGAGAACGGAAAAGTTCCGTATCGAAATTTTACCTTGGCAAGCCGACAGCCTTTGGCGGTTAGGCGGTTCTACGGTTTCGTCTTGATCCGTTTGCAAGAGGGACTTTTAGGCGATGCAATAAAAAAATTAAAAAGAGGGATGCAACACGAGGACTTCCCAGGAGGTCACCCATATTAGTACTACTCTCGCCCAAGCACGCTTAACTTCGGAGTTCTGATGGGATCCGGTGCTTTAGTGCTGGTATGATCGCATCCGACAACTTCTTGACGGCGTGATGCTTTAACCTCTGCCACCCTCCGGCTCCTTCTCACGCCTAAGCCTCCGTTCTTTTTGCTCTTTTCTTTTAGTTCCTTTCACGCCCGTCCCGGTTTACAGTCACCACACCACGGTATTTACCGAAAAATGCGTGCATGACCAGCCGCAAATAAAAACATACGCCATCCGAGCGTTTCACCGGATCGACAAATCTGCACAAATTGAACGGTCACCGAAAATCGACTGTAATTTCTTCATACGACCTCGGATCGAATTTCGGCGAGAACGGAAAAGTTCCGTATCGAAATTTTACCTTGGCTAGCCGACAGCCTTTGGCGGTTAGGCGGTTCTACGGTTTCTTCTAGATCCGTTTGCAAGAGGGACTTTTAGGCGATGCAATAAAAAAATTAAAAAGAGGGATGCAACACGAGGACTTCCCAGGAGGTCACCCATATTAGTACTACTCTCGCCCAAGCACGCTTAACTTCGGAGTTCTGATGGGATTCGGTGCTTTAGTGCTGGTATGATCGCATCCGACAACTTCTTCACGGCGTGATGCTTTAACCTCTGCCACCCTCCGGCTACTTCTCACGCCTAAGCCTCCGTTCTTTTTGCTCTTTTCTTTTAGTTCCTTTCACGCCCGTCCCGGTTTACAGTCACCACACCACGGTATTTACCGAAAAAGACGTGCATGACTAGCCGCAAATAAAAACATACGCCATCCGAGCGTCTCACCGGATCGACAAAACTGCACAAATTGACCGGTCACCGAAAATCGAATGTAATTTCTTCATACGACCTCGGATCGAATTTCGGCGAGAACGGAAAAGTTCCGTATCGAAATTTTACCTTGGCAAGCCGACAGCCTTTGGCGGTTAGGCGGTTCTACGGTTTCTTCTAGATCCGTTTGCAAGAGGGACTTTTAGGCGATGCAATAAAAAAATTAAAAAGAGGGATGCAACACGAGGACTTCCCAGGAGGTCACCCATATTAGTACTACTCTCGCCCAAGCACGCTTAACTTCGGAGTTCTGATGGGATCCGGTGATTTAGTGCTGGTATGATCGCATCCGACAACTTCTTCACGGCGTGATGCTTTAACCTCTGCCACCCTCCGGCTACTTCTCACGCCTAAGCCTCCGTTCTTTTTGCTCTTTTCTTTTAGTTCCTTTCACGCCCGTCCCGGTTTACAGTCACCACACCACGGTATTTACCGAAAAAGACGTGCATGACTAGCCGCAAATAAAAACATACGCCATCCGAGCGTTTCACCGGATCGACAAATCTGCACAAATTGAACGGTCACCGAAAATCGACTATAATTTCTTCATACGACCTCGGATCGAATTTCGGCGAGAACGGAAAAGTTCCGTATCGAAATTTTACCTTGGCTAGCCGACAGCCTTTGGCGGTTAGGCGGTTCTACGGTTTCTTCTAGATCCGTTTGCAAGAGGGACTTTTAGGCGATGCAATAAAAAAATTAAAAAGAGGGATGCAACACGAGGACTTCCCAGGAGGTCACCCATATTAGTACTACTCTCGCCCAAGCACGCTTAACTTCGGAGTTCTGATGGGATTCGGTGCTTTAGTGCTGGTATGATCGCATCCGACAACTTCTTCACGGCGTGATGCTTTAACCTCTGCCACCCTCCGGCTACTTCTCACGCCTAAGCCTCCGTTCTTTTTGCTCTTTTCTTTTAGTTCCTTTCACGCCCGTCCCGGTTTACAGTCACCACACCACGGTATTTACCGAAAAAGACGTGCATGACTAGCCGCAAATAAAAACATACGCCATCCGAGCGTCTCACCGGATCGACAAAACTGCACAAATTGACCGGTCACCGAAAATCGAATGTAATTTCTTCATACGACCTCGGATCGAATTTCGGCGAGAACGGAAAAGTTCCGTATCGAAATTTTACCTTGGCAAGCCGACAGCCTTTGGCGGTTAGGCGGTTCTACGGTTTCGTCTTGATCCGTTTGCAAGAGGGACTTTTAGGCGATGCAATAAAAAAATTAAAAAGAGGGATGCAACACGAGGACTTCCCAGGAGGTCACCCATATTAGTACTACTCTCGCCCAAGCACGCTTAACTTCGGAGTTCTGATGGGATCCGGTGCTTTAGTGCTGGTATGATCGCATCCGACAACTTCTTGACGGCGTGATGCTTTAACCTCTGCCACCCTCCGGCTCCTTCTCACGCCTAAGCCTCCGTTCTTTTTGCTCTTTTCTTTTAGTTCCTTTCACGCCCGTCCCGGTTTACAGTCACCACACCACGGTATTTACCGAAAAATGCGTGCATGACCAGCCGCAAATAAAAACATACGCCATCCGAGCGTTTCACCGGATCGACAAATCTGCACAAATTGAACGGTCACCGAAAATCGACTGTAATTTCTTCATACGACCTCGGATCGAATTTCGGCGAGAACGGAAAAGTTCCGTATCGAAATTTTACCTTGGCTAGCCGACAGCCTTTGGCGGTTAGGCGGTTCTACGGTTTCTTCTAGATCCGTTTGCAAGAGGGACTTTTAGGCGATGCAATAAAAAAATTAAAAAGAGGGATGCAACACGAGGACTTCCCAGGAGGTCACCCATATTAGTACTACTCTCGCCCAAGCACGCTTAACTTCGGAGTTCTGATGGGATTCGGTGCTTTAGTGCTGGTATGATCGCATCCGACAACTTCTTCACGGCGTGATGCTTTCACCTCTGCCACCCTCCGGCTACTTCTCACGCCTAAGCCTCCGTTCTTTTTGCTCTTTTCTTTTAGTTCCTTTCACGCCCGTCCCGGTTTACAGTCACCACACCACGGTATTTACCGAAAAATGCGTGCATGACCAGCCGCAAATAAAAACATACGCCATCCGAGCGTTTCACCGGATCGACAAATCTGCACAAATTGAACGGTCACCGAAAATCGACTGTAATTTCTTCATACGACCTCGGATCGAATTTCGGCGAGAACGGAAAAGTTCCGTATCGAAATTTTACCTTGGCTAGCCGACAGCCTTTGGCGGTTAGGCGGTTCTACGGTTTCTTCTAGATCCGTTTGCAAGAGGGACTTTTAGGCGATGCAATAAAAAAATTAAAAAGAGGGATGCAACACGAGGACTTCCCAGGAGGTCACCCATATTAGTACTACTCTCGCCCAAGCACGCTTAACTTCGGAGTTCTGATGGGATTCGGTGCTTTAGTGCTGGTATGATCGCATCCGACAACTTCTTCACGGCGTGATGCTTTAACCTCTGCCACCCTCCGGCTACTTCTCACGCCTAAGCCTCCGTTCTTTTTGCTCTTTTCTTTTAGTTCCTTTCACGCCCGTCCCGGTTTACAGTCACCACACCACGGTATTTACCGAAAAAGACGTGCATGACTAGCCGCAAATAAAAACATACGCCATCCGAGCGTCTCACCGGATCGACAAAACTGCACAAATTGACCGGTCACCGAAAATCGAATGTAATTTCTTCATACGACCTCGGATCGAATTTCGGCGAGAACGGAAAAGTTCCGTATCGAAATTTTACCTTGGCAAGCCGACAGCCTTTGGCGGTTAGGCGGTTCTACGGTTTCTTCTAGATCCGTTTGCAAGAGGGACTTTTAGGCGATGCAATAAAAAAATTAAAAAGAGGGATGCAACACGAGGACTTCCCAGGAGGTCACCCATATTAGTACTACTCTCGCCCAAGCACGCTTAACTTCGGAGTTCTGATGGGATCCGGTGCTTTAGTGCTGGTATGATCGCATCCGACAACTACTTCACGGCGTGATGCTTTAACCTCTGCCACCCTCCGGCTACTTCTCACGCCTAAGCCTCCGTTCTTTTTGCTCTTTTCTTTTAGTTCCTTTCACGCCCGTCCCGGTTTACAGTCACCACACCACGGTATTTACCGAAAAAGACGTGCATGACTAGCCGCAAATAAAAACATACGCCATCCGAGCGTTTCACCGGATCGACAAATCTGCACAAATTGAACGGTCACCGAAAATCGACTGTAATTTCTTCATACGACCTCGGATCGAATTTCGGCGAGAACGGAAAAGTTCCGTATCGAAATTTTACCTTGGCTAGCCGACAGCCTTTGGCGGTTAGGCGGTTCTACGGTTTCTTCTAGATCCGTTTGCAAGAGGGACTTTTAGGCGATGCAATAAAAAAATTAAAAAGAGGGATGCAACACGAGGACTTCCCAGGAGGTCACCCATATTAGTACTACTCTCGCCCAAGCACGCTTAACTTCGGAGTTCTGATGGGATTCGGTGCTTTAGTGCTGGTATGATCGCATCCGACAACTTCTTCACGGCGTGATGCTTTAACCTCTGCCACCCTCCGGCTCCTTCTCACGCCTAAGCCTCCGTTCTTTTTGCTCTTTTCTTTTAGTTCCTTTCACGCCCGTCCCGGTTTACAGTCACCACACCACGGTATTTACCGAAAAAGACGTGCATGACTAGCCGCAAATAAAAACATACGCCATCCGAGCGTTTCACCGGATCGACAAATCTGCACAAATTGACCGGTCACCGAAAATCGAATGTAATTTCTTCATACGACCTCGGATCGAATTTCGGCGAGAACGGAAAAGTTCCGTATCGAAATTTTACCTTACCTAGCCGACAGCCTTTGGCGGTTTGGCGGTTCTACGGTTTCGTCTTGATCCGTTTGCAAGAGGGACTTTTAGGCGATGCAATAAAAAAATTAAAAAGAGGGATGCAACACGAGGACTTCCCAGGAGGTCACCCATATTAGTACTACTCTCGCCCAAGCACGCTTAACTTCGGATTTCTGATGGGATCCGGTGCTTTAGTGCTGGTATGATCGCATCCGACAACTTCTTCACGGCGTGATGCTTTAACCTCTGCCACCCTCCGGCTACTTCTCACGCCTAAGCCTCCGTTCTTTTTGCTCTTTTCTTTTAGTTCCTTTCTCGCCCGTCCCGGTTTACAGTCACCACACCACGGTATTTACCGAAAAAGACGTGCATGACTAGCCGCAAATAAAAACATACGCCATCCGAGCGTTTCACCGGATCGACAAATCTGCACAAATTGAACGGTCACCGAAAATCGACTGTAATTTCTTCATACGACCTCGGATCGAATTTCGGCGAGAACGGAAAAGTTCCGTATCGAAATTTTACCTTGGCTAGCCGACAGCCTTTGGCGGTTAGGCGGTTCTACGGTTTCTTCTAGATCCGTTTGCAAGAGGGACTTTTAGGCGATGCAATAAAAAAATTAAAAAGAGGGATGCAACACGAGGACTTCCCAGGAGGTCACCCATATTAGTACTACTCTCGCCCAAGCACGCTTAACTTCGGAGTTCTGATGGGATTCGGTGCTTTAGTGCTGGTATGATCGCATCCGACAACTTCTTCACGGCGTGATGCT
The DNA here is from genome assembly GCA_026929855.1 of Poa annua. Lineage (NCBI taxonomy): Eukaryota > Viridiplantae > Streptophyta > Magnoliopsida > Poales > Poaceae > Poa > Poa annua. The sequence goes on along the minus strand of CM049428.1, from coordinate 23,695,987 downwards.
TTAACCTCTGCCACCCTCCGGCTACTTCTCACGCCTAAGCCTCCGTTCTTTTTGCTCTTTTCTTTTAGTTCCTTTCACGCCCGTCCCGGTTTACAGTCACCACACCACGGTATTTACCGAAAAAGACGTGCATGACTAGCCGCAAATAAAAACATACGCCATCCGAGCGTCTCACCGGATCGACAAAACTGCACAAATTGACCGGTCACCGAAAATCGAATGTAATTTCTTCATACGACCTCGGATCGAATTTCGGCGAGAACGGAAAAGTTCCGTATCGAAATTTTACCTTGGCAAGCCGACAGCCTTTGGCGGTTAGGCGGTTCTACGGTTTCTTCTAGATCCGTTTGCAAGAGGGACTTTTAGGCGATGCAATAAAAAAATTAAAAAGAGGGATGCAACACGAGGACTTCCCAGGAGGTCACCCATATTAGTACTACTCTCGCCCAAGCACGCTTAACTTCGGAGTTCTGATGGGATCCGGTGCTTTAGTGCTGGTATGATCGCATCCGACAACTACTTCACGGCGTGATGCTTTAACCTCTGCCACCCTCCGGCTACTTCTCACGCCTAAGCCTCCGTTCTTTTTGCTCTTTTCTTTTAGTTCCTTTCACGCCCGTCCCGGTTTACAGTCACCACACCACGGTATTTACCGAAAAAGACGTGCATGACTAGCCGCAAATAAAAACATACGCCATCCGAGCGTTTCACCGGATCGACAAATCTGCACAAATTGAACGGTCACCGAAAATCGACTGTAATTTCTTCATACGACCTCGGATCGAATTTCGGCGAGAACGGAAAAGTTCCGTATCGAAATTTTACCTTGGCTAGCCGACAGCCTTTGGCGGTTAGGCGGTTCTACGGTTTCTTCTAGATCCGTTTGCAAGAGGGACTTTTAGGCGATGCAATAAAAAAATTAAAAAGAGGGATGCAACACGAGGACTTCCCAGGAGGTCACCCATATTAGTACTACTCTCGCCCAAGCACGCTTAACTTCGGAGTTCTGATGGGATTCGGTGCTTTAGTGCTGGTATGATCGCATCCGACAACTTCTTCACGGCGTGATGCTTTAACCTCTGCCACCCTCCGGCTCCTTCTCACGCCTAAGCCTCCGTTCTTTTTGCTCTTTTCTTTTAGTTCCTTTCACGCCCGTCCCGGTTTACAGTCACCACACCACGGTATTTACCGAAAAAGACGTGCATGACTAGCCGCAAATAAAAACATACGCCATCCGAGCGTTTCACCGGATCGACAAATCTGCACAAATTGACCGGTCACCGAAAATCGAATGTAATTTCTTCATACGACCTCGGATCGAATTTCGGCGAGAACGGAAAAGTTCCGTATCGAAATTTTACCTTACCTAGCCGACAGCCTTTGGCGGTTTGGCGGTTCTACGGTTTCGTCTTGATCCGTTTGCAAGAGGGACTTTTAGGCGATGCAATAAAAAAATTAAAAAGAGGGATGCAACACGAGGACTTCCCAGGAGGTCACCCATATTAGTACTACTCTCGCCCAAGCACGCTTAACTTCGGATTTCTGATGGGATCCGGTGCTTTAGTGCTGGTATGATCGCATCCGACAACTTCTTCACGGCGTGATGCTTTAACCTCTGCCACCCTCCGGCTACTTCTCACGCCTAAGCCTCCGTTCTTTTTGCTCTTTTCTTTTAGTTCCTTTCTCGCCCGTCCCGGTTTACAGTCACCACACCACGGTATTTACCGAAAAAGACGTGCATGACTAGCCGCAAATAAAAACATACGCCATCCGAGCGTTTCACCGGATCGACAAATCTGCACAAATTGAACGGTCACCGAAAATCGACTGTAATTTCTTCATACGACCTCGGATCGAATTTCGGCGAGAACGGAAAAGTTCCGTATCGAAATTTTACCTTGGCTAGCCGACAGCCTTTGGCGGTTAGGCGGTTCTACGGTTTCTTCTAGATCCGTTTGCAAGAGGGACTTTTAGGCGATGCAATAAAAAAATTAAAAAGAGGGATGCAACACGAGGACTTCCCAGGAGGTCACCCATATTAGTACTACTCTCGCCCAAGCACGCTTAACTTCGGAGTTCTGATGGGATTCGGTGCTTTAGTGCTGGTATGATCGCATCCGACAACTTCTTCACGGCGTGATGCTTTAACCTCTGCCACCCTCCGGCTCCTTCTCACGCCTAAGCCTCCGTTCTTTTTGCTCTTTTCTTTTCGTTCCTTTCACGCCCGTCCCGGTTTACAGTCACCACACCACGGTATTTACCGAAAAATGCGTGCATGACCAGCCGCAAATAAAAACATACGCCATCCGAGCGTTTCCCCGAATCGACAAATCTGCACGAATTGACCGGTCACCGAAAATCGACTGTAATTTCTTCATACGACCTCGGATCGAATTTCGGCGAGAACGGAAAAGTTCTGTATCGAAATTTTACCTTGGCTAGCCGACAGCCTTTGGCGGTTAGGCGGTTCTACGGTTTCGTCTTGATCCGTTTGCAAGAGGGACTTTTAGGCGATGCAATAAAAAAATTAAAAAGAGGGATGCAACACGAGGACTTCCCAGGAGGTCACCCATCCTAGTACTACTCTCGGCCAAGCACGCTTAACTTCGGAGTTCTGATGGGATTCGGTGCTTTAGTGCTGGTATGATCGCATCCGACAACTTCTTCACGGCGTGATGCTTTAACCTCTGCCACCCTCCGGCTCCTTCTCACGCCTAAGCCTCCGTTCTTTTTGCTCTTTTCTTTTAGTTCCTTTCACGCCCGTCCCGGTTTACAGTCACCACACCACGGTATTTACCGAAAAATGCGTGCATGACCAGCCGCAAATAAAAACATACGCCATCCGAGCGTTTCCCCGAATCGACAAATCTGCACGAATTGACCGGTCACCGAAAATCGACTGTAATTTCTTCATACGACCTCGGATCGAATTTCGGCGAGAACGGAAAAGTTCTGTATCGAAATTTTACCTTGGCTAGCCGACAGCCTTTGGCGGTTAGGCGGTTCTACGGTTTCATCTAGATCCATTTGCAAGAGGGACTTTTAGGCGATGCAATAAAATCTAAAAAGAGGGATGCAACACGAGGACTTCCCAGGAGGTCACCCATCCTAGTACTACTGTCGCCCAACCAAGCTTAACTTCGGAGTTCTGATGGGATCCGGTGCTTTAGTGCTGGTATGATCGCATCCGACAACTTCTTCACTGCGTGATGCTTTAATCTCTGCCACCCTCCGGCTCCTTCTCACGCCTAAGCCTCTGTTCTTTTTTTAGTTCCTTTCACGCCCGTCCCGGTTTACAGTCACCACGCCGCGATATTTACCGAAAAATACGTGCATGACTAGCCGCAAATAAGAACATACGCCATCCGAGCGTTTCACCAGATCGACAAATCTGCACAAATTGACCGGTCAATGAAAATCGACTGTAATTTCTTCATAAGACCTCGGATCGAATTTCGGCGAGAACGGAAAAGTTCTGTATCGAAATTTTACCTTGGCTAGCCGTCAGCCTTTGGCGGTCAGGCGGTTCTACGGTTTCTTCTAGATCCGTTTGCAAGAGGGACTTTTAGGCGATGCAATAAAAAAATTAAAAAGAGGGATGCAACACGAGGACTTCCCAGGAGGTCACCCATCCTAGTACTACTCTCGCCCAAGCACGCTTAACTTCGGAGTTCTGATGGGATCCGGTGCTTTAGTGCTGGTATGATCGCATCCGACAACTTCTTCACTGCGTGATGCTTTAATCTCTGCCACCCTCCGGCTCCTTCTCACGCCTAAGCCTCTGTTCTTTTTTTAGTTCCTTTCACGCCCGTCCCGGTTTACAGTCACCACGTCGCGATCTTTACCAAAAAGACGTGCATGACTAGCCGCAAATAAAAACATCACGCCATCCGAGCGTTTCACCGGATCGACAAATCTGCACAAATTGACCGGTCACCGAAAATCGACTATAATTTCTTCATACGACCTCGGATCGAATTTCGGCGAGAACGGAAAAGTTCTATATCGAAATTTTACCTTGGCTAGCCGACAGCCTTTGGCGGTTAGGCGGTTCTACGGTTTCTTCTAGATCCGTTTGCAAGAGGGACTTTTAGGCGATGCAATAAAAAAATTAAAAAGAGGGATGCAACACGAGGACTTCCCAGGAGGTCACCCATCCTAGTACTACTCTCGCCCAAGCACGCTTAACTTCAGAGTTCTGATGGGATCCGGTGCTTTAGTGCTGGTATGATCGCATCCGACAACTTCTTCACGGCGTGATGCTTTAACCTCTGCCACCCTCCGGCTCCTTCTCACGCCTAAGCCTCCGTTCTTTTTGCTCTTTTCTTTTAGTTCTTTCACGCCCGTCCGGTTTACAGTCACCACGCCGCGGTATTTACCGAAAAAGGCGTGCATGACTAGCCGCAAATAAAAACGTCACGCCATCCGAGCGTTTCACCGGATCAACAAATCTGCACAAATTGACCGGTCACCGAAAATCGACTATAATTTCTTCATACGACCTCAGATCGAATTTCGGCGAGAACGGAAAAGTTCCGTATCGAAATTTTACCTTGGCTAGCCGACAGCATTTGGCGGTTCTACGGTTTCCTCTAGATCCGTTTGCAAGAGGGACTTTTAGGCGATGCAATAAAAAAATTAAAAAGAGGGATGCAACACGAGGACTTCCCAGGAGGTCACCCATCCTAGTACTACTCTCGCCCAACCAAGCTTAACTTCGGAGTTCTGATGGGATCCGGTGCTTTAGTGCTGGTATGATCGCATCCGACAACTTCTTCACTGCGTGATGCTTTAAACTCTGCCACCCTCCGGCTCCTTCTCACGCCTAAGCCTCTGTTCTTTTTTTAGTTCCTTTCACGCCCGTCCCGGTTTACAGTCACCACGCCGCGATATTTACCAAAAAAGACGTGCATGACTAGCCGCAAATAAAAACATCACGCCATCCGAGCGTTTCACCGGATCAACAAATCTGCACAAATTGACCGGTCACCGAAAATCGACTATAATTTCTTCATACGACCTCAGATCGAATTTCGGCGAGAACGGAAAAGTTCCGTATCGAAATTTTACCTTGGCTAGCCGACAGCCTTTGGCGGTTAGGCGGTTCTACGGTTTCTTCTAGATCCGTTTGCAAGAGGGACTTTTAGGCGATGGAATAAAAAAATTAAAAAGAGGGATGCAACACGAGGACTTCCCAGGAGGTCACCCATATTAGTACTACTCTCGCCCAAGCACGCTTAACTTCGGAGTTCTGATGGGATTCGGTGCTTTAGTGCTGGTATGATCGCATCCGACAACTTCTTCACGGCGTGATGCTTTAACCTCTGCCACCCTCCGGCTCATTCTCACGCCTGAGCCTCCGTTCTTTATGCTCTTTTCTTTTAGTTCCTTTCACGCCCGTCCCGGTTTACAGTCACCACACCACGGTATTTACCGAAAAATGCGTGCATGACTAGCCGCAAATAAAAACATACGCCATCCGAGCGTTTCACCGGATCGACAAATCTGCACAAATTGACCGGTCACCGAAAATCGACTGTAATTTCTTCATACGACCTCGGATCGAATTTCGGCGAGAACGGAAAAGTTCTGTATCGAAATTTTACCTTGGCTAGCCGACAGCCTTTGACGGTTAGGCGGTTCTACGGTTTTTTCTAGATCCGTTTGCAAGAGGGACTTTTAGGCGATGCCATAAAAAAATTAAAAAGAGGGATGCAACACGAGGACTTCCCAGGAGGTCACCCATCCTAGTACTACTCTCGCCCAACCAAGCTTAACTTCGGAGTTCTGATGGGATCCGGTGCTTTAGTGCTGGTATGATCGCATCCGACAACTTCTTCACTGCGTGATGCTTTAATCTCTGCCACCCTCCGGCTCCTTCTCACGCCTAAGCCTCTGTTCTTTTTTTAGTTCCTTTCACGCCCGTCCCGGTTTACAGTCACCACGCCGCGATATTTACCAAAAAAGACGTGCATGACTAGCCGCAAATAAAAACATCACGCCATCCGAGCGTTTCACCGGATCAACAAATCTGCACAAATTGACCGGTCACCGAAAATCGACTATAATTTCTTCATACGACCTCGGATCGAATTTCGGCGAGAACGGAAAAGTTCCGTATCAAAATTTTACCTTGGCTAGCCGACAGCCTTTGGCGGTTAGGCGGTTCTACGGTTTCTTCTAGATCCGTTTGCAAGAGGGACTTTTAGGCGATGCAATAAAAAAATTAAAAAGAGGGATGCAACACGAGGACTTCCCAGGAGGTCACCCATCCTAGTACTACTCTCGCCCAAGCACGCTTAACTTCAGAGTTCTGATGGGATCCGGTGCTTTAGTGCTGGTATGATCGCATCCGACAACTTCTTCACGGCGTGATGCTTTAACCTCTGCCACCCTCCGGCTCCTTCTCACGCCTAAGCCTCCGTTCTTTTTGCTCTTTTCTTTTAGTTCTTTCACGCCCGTCCGGTTTACAGTCACCACGCCGCGGTATTTACCGAAAAAGGCGTGCATGACTAGCCGCAAATAAAAACGTCACGCCATCCGAGCGTTTCACCGGATCAACAAATCTGCACAAATTGACCGGTCACCGAAAATCGACTATAATTTCTTCATACGACCTCAGATCGAATTTCGGCGAGAACGGAAAAGTTCCGTATCGAAATTTTACCTTGGCTAGCCGACAGCATTTGGCGGTTCTACGGTTTCCTCTAGATCCGTTTGCAAGAGGGACTTTTAGGCGATGCAATAAAAAAATTAAAAAGAGGGATGCAACACGAGGACTTCCCAGGAGGTCACCCATCCTAGTACTACTCTCGCCCAACCAAGCTTAACTTCGGAGTTCTGATGGGATCCGGTGCTTTAGTGCTGGTATGATCGCATCCGACAACTTCTTCACTGCGTGATGCTTTAAACTCTGCCACCCTCCGGCTCCTTCTCACGCCTAAGCCTCTGTTCTTTTTTTAGTTCCTTTCACGCCCGTCCCGGTTTACAGTCACCACGCCGCGATATTTACCAAAAAAGACGTGCATGACTAGCCGCAAATAAAAACATCACGCCATCCGAGCGTTTCACCGGATCAACAAATCTGCACAAATTGACCGGTCACCGAAAATCGACTATAATTTCTTCATACGACCTCGGATCGAATTTCGGCGAGAACGGAAAAGTTCCGTATCAAAATTTTACCTTGGCTAGCCGACAGCCTTTGGCGGTTAGGCGGTTCTACGGTTTCTTCTAGATCCGTTTGCAAGAGGGACTTTTAGGCGATGCAATAAAAAAATTAAAAAGAGGGATGCAACACGAGGACTTCCCAGGAGGTCACCCATCCTAGTACTACTCTCGCCCAAGCACGCTTAACTTCAGAGTTCTGATGGGATCCGGTGCTTTAGTGCTGGTATGATCGCATCCGACAACTTCTTCACGGCGTGATGCTTTAACCTCTGCCACCCTCCGGCTCCTTCTCACGCCTAAGCCTCCGTTCTTTTTGCTCTTTTCTTTTAGTTCTTTCACGCCCGTCCGGTTTACAGTCACCACGCCGCGGTATTTACCGAAAAAGGCGTGCATGACTAGCCGCAAATAAAAACGTCACGCCATCCGAGCGTTTCACCGGATCAACAAATCTGCACAAATTGACCGGTCACCGAAAATCGACTATAATTTCTTCATACGACCTCAGATCGAATTTCGGCGAGAACGGAAAAGTTCCGTATCGAAATTTTACCTTGGCTAGCCGACAGCATTTGGCGGTTCTACGGTTTCCTCTAGATCCGTTTGCAAGAGGGACTTTTAGGCGATGCAATAAAAAAATTAAAAAGAGGGATGCAACACGAGGACTTCCCAGGAGGTCACCCATCCTAGTACTACTCTCGCCCAACCAAGCTTAACTTCGGAGTTCTGATGGGATCCGGTGCTTTAGTGCTGGTATGATCGCATCCGACAACTTCTTCACTGCGTGATGCTTTAAACTCTGCCACCCTCCGGCTCCTTCTCACGCCTAAGCCTCTGTTCTTTTTTTAGTTCCTTTCACGCCCGTCCCGGTTTACAGTCACCACGCCGCGATATTTACCAAAAAAGACGTGCATGACTAGCCGCAAATAAAAACATCACGCCATCCGAGCGTTTCACCGGATCAACAAATCTGCACAAATTGACCGGTCACCGAAAATCGACTATAATTTCTTCATACGACCTCAGATCGAATTTCGGCGAGAACGGAAAAGTTCCGTATCGAAATTTTACGTTGGCTAGCCGACAGCCTTTGGCGGTTAGGCGGTTCTACGGTTTCTTCTAGATCCGTTTGCAAGAGGGACTTTTAGGCGATGGAATAAAAAAATTAAAAAGAGGGATGCAACACGAGGACTTCCCAGGAGGTCACCCATATTAGTACTACTCTCGCCCAAGTACGCTTAACTTCGGAGTTCTGATGGGATTCGGTGCTTTAGTGCTGGTATGATCGCATCCGACAACTTCTTCACGGCGTGATGCTTTAACCTCTGCCACCCTCCGGCTCATTCTCACGCCTGAGCCTCCGTTCTTTTTGCTCTTTACTTTTAGTTCCTTTCACGCCCGTCCCGGTTTACAGTCACCACACCACGGTATTTACCGAAAAATGCGTGCATGACTAGCCGCAAATAAAAACATACGCCATCCGAGCGTTTCACCGGATCGACAAATCTGCACAAATTGACCGGTCACCGAAAATCGACTGTAATTTCTTCATACGACCTCGGATCGAATTTCGGCGAGAACGGAAAAGTTCTGTATCGAAATTTTACCTTGGCTAGCCGACAGCCTTTGGCGGTTAGGCGGTTCTACGGTTTTTTCTAGATCCGTTTGCAAGAGGGACTTTTAGGCGATGCAATAAAAAAATTAAAAAGAGGGATGCAACACAAGGACTTCCCAGGAGGTCACCCATCCTAGTACTACTCTCGCCCAAGCACGCTTAACTTCAGAGTTCTGTTGGGATCCGGTGCTTTAGTGCTGGTATGATCGCATCCGACAACTTCTTCACGGCGTGATGCTTTAACCTCTGCCACCCTACGGCTCCTTCTCACGCCTAAGCCTCCGTTCTTTTTGCTCTTTTCTTTTAGTTCTTTCACGCCCGTCCGGTTTACAGTCACCACGCCGCGGTATTTACCGAAAAAGGCGTGCATGACTAGCCGCAAATAAAAACGTCACGTCATCGGAGCGTTTCACCGGATCGAGAAATCTGCACAAATTGACCGGTCACCGAAACTCGACTGTAATTTCTTCATACGACCTCGGATCGAATTTCGGCGAGAACGGAAAAGTTCCGTATCGAAATTTTACCTTGGCTAGCCGACAGAATTTGGCGGTTCTACGGTTTCCTCTAGATCCGTTTGCAAGAGGGACTTTTAGGCGATGCAATAAAAAAATTAAAAAGAGGGATGCAACACGAGGACTTCCCAGGAGGTCACCCATCCTAGTACTACTCTCGCCCAACCAAGCTTAACTTCGGAGTTCTGATGGGATCCGGTGCTTTAGTGCTGGTATGATCACATCCGACAACTTCTTCACTGCGTGATGCTTTAATCTCTGCCACCCTCCGGCTCCTTCTCACGCCTAAGCCTCTGTTCTTTTTTTAGTTCCTTTCACGCCCGTCCCGGTTTACAGTCACCACGCCGCGATATTTACCAAAAAAGACGTGCATGACTAGCCGCAAATAAAAACATCACGCCATCCGAGCGTTTCACCGGATCAACAAATCTGCACAAATTGACCGGTCACCGAAAATCGACTATAATTTCTTCATACGACCTCAGATCGAATTTCGGCGAGAACGGAAAAGTTCCGTATCGAAATTTTACCTTGGCTAGCCGACAGCCTTTGGCGGTTAGGCGGTTCTACGGTTTCTTCTAGATCCGTTTGCAAGAGGGACTTTTAGGCGATGGAATAAAAAAATTAAAAAGAGGGATGCAACACGAGGACTTCCCAGGAGGTCACCCATATTAGTACTACTCTCGCCCAAGCACGCTTAACTTCGGAGTTCTGATGGGATTCGGTGCTTTAGTGCTGGTATGATCGCATCCGACAACTTCTTCACGGCGTGATGCTTTAACCTCTGCCACCCTCCGGCTCATTCTCACGCCTGAGCCTCCGTTCTTTATGCTCTTTTCTTTTAGTTCCTTTCACGCCCGTCCCGGTTTACAGTCACCACACCACGGTATTTACCGAAAAATGCGTGCATGACTAGCCGCAAATAAAAACATACGCCATCCGAGCGTTTCACCGGATCGACAAATCTGCACAAATTGACCGGTCACCGAAAATCGACTGTAATTTCTTCATACGACCTCGGATCGAATTTCGGCGAGAACGGAAAAGTTCTGTATCGAAATTTTACCTTGGCTAGCCGACAGCCTTTGACGGTTAGGCGGTTCTACGGTTTTTTCTAGATCCGTTTGCAAGAGGGACTTTTAGGCGATGCCATAAAAAAATTAAAAAGAGGGATGCAACACGAGGACTTCCCAGGAGGTCACCCATCCTAGTACTACTCTCGCCCAACCAAGCTTAACTTCGGAGTTCTGATGGGATCCGGTGCTTTAGTGCTGGTATGATCGCATCCGACAACTTCTTCACTGCGTGATGCTTTAATCTCTGCCACCCTCCGGCTCCTTCTCACGCCTAAGCCTCTGTTCTTTTTTTAGTTCCTTTCACGCCCGTCCCGGTTTACAGTCACCACGCCGCGATATTTACCAAAAAAGACGTGCATGACTAGCCGCAAATAAAAACATCACGCCATCCGAGCGTTTCACCGGATCAACAAATCTGCACAAATTGACCGGTCACCGAAAATCGACTATAATTTCTTCATACGACCTCGGATCGAATTTCGGCGAGAACGGAAAAGTTCCGTATCAAAATTTTACCTTGGCTAGCCGACAGCCTTTGGCGGTTAGGCGGTTCTACGGTTTCTTCTAGATCCGTTTGCAAGAGGGACTTTTAGGCGATGCAATAAAAAAATTAAAAAGAGAGATGCAACACGAGGACTTCCCAGGAGGTCACCCATATTAGTACTACTCTCGACCAAGCACGCTTAACTTCGGAGTTCTGATGGGATTCGGTGCTTTAGTGCTGGTATGATCGCATCCGACAACTTCTTCACGGCGTGATGCTTTAACCTCTGCCACCCTCCGGCTCATTCTCACGCCTGAGCCTCCGTTCTTTTTGCTCTTTTCTTTTAGTTCCTTTCACGCCCGTCCCGGTTTACAGTCACCACACCACGGTATTTACCGAAAAATGCGTGCATGACTAGCCGCAAATAAAAACATACGCCATCCGAGCGTTTCACCGGATCGACAAATCTGCACAAATTGACCGGTCACCGAAAATCGACTATAATTTCTTCATACGACCTCGGATCGAATTTCGGCGAGAACGGAAAAGTTCTGTATCGAAATTTTACCTTGGCTAGCCGACATCCTTTGGCGGTTAGGCGGTTCTACGGTTTTTTCTAGATCCGTTTGCAAGAGGGACTTTTAGGCGATGCCATAAAAAAATTAAAAAGAGGGATGCACTCCGGCTCATTCTCACGCCTGAGCCTCCGTTCTTTTTGCTCTTTTCTTTTAGTTCCTTTCACGCCCGTCCCGGTTTACAGTCACCACACCACGGTATTTACCGAAAAATGCGTGCATGACTAGCCGCAAATAAAAACATACGCCATCCGAGCGTTTCACCGGATCGACAAATCTGCACAAATTGACCGGTCACCGAAAATCGACTATAATTTCTTCATACGACCTCGGATCGAATTTCGGCGAGAACGGAAAAGTTCTGTATCAAAATTTTACCTTGGCTAGCCGACATCCTTTGGCGGTTAGGCGGTTCTACGGTTTTTTCTAGATCCGTTTGCAAGAGGGACTTTTAGGCGATGCAATAAAAAAATTAAAAAGAGGGATGCAACACGAGGACTTCCCAGGAGGTCACCCATCCTAGTACTACTCTCGCCCAAGCACGCTTAACTTCAGAGTTCTGATGGGATCCGGTGCTTTAGTGCTGGTATGATCGCATCCGACAACTTCTTCACGGCGTGATGCTTTAACCTCTGCCACCCTCCGGCTCCTTCTCACGCCTAAGCCTCCGTTCTTTTTGCTCTTTTCTTTTAGTTCTTTCACGCCCGTCCGGTTTACAGTCACCACGCCGCGGTATTTACCGAAAAAGGCGTGCATGACTAGCCGCAAATAAAAACGTCACGTCATCGGAGCGTTTCACCGGATCGAGAAATCTGCACAAATTGACCGGTCACCGAAACTCGACTGTAATTTCTTCATACGACCTCGGATCGAATTTCGGCGAGAACGGAAAAGTTCCGTATCGAAATTTTACCTTGGCTAGCCGACAGCATTTGGCGGTTCTACGGTTTCCTCTAGATCCGTTTGCAAGAGGGACTTTTAGGCGATGCAATAAAAAAATTAAAAAGAGGGATGCAACACGAGGACTTCCCAGGAGGTCACCCATCCTAGTACTACTCTCGCCCAACCAAGCTTAACTTCGGAGTTCTGATGGGATCCGGTGCTTTAGTGCTGGTATGATCGCATCCGACAACTTCTTCACTGCGTGATGCTTTAATCTCTGCCACCCTCCGGCTCCTTCTCACGCCTAAGCCTCTGTTCTTTTTTTAGTTCCTTTCACGCCTGTCCCGGTTTACAGTCACCACGCCGCGATATTTACCAAAAAAGACGTGCATGACTAGCCGCAAATAAAAACATCACGCCATCCGAGCGTTTCACCGGATCAACAAATCTGCACAAATTGACCGGTCACCGAAAATCGACTATAATTTCTTCATACGACCTCGGATCGAATTTCGGCGAGAACGGAAAAGTTCCGTATCGAAATTTTACCTTGGCTAGCCGACAGCCTTTGGCGGTTAGGCGGTTCTACGGTTTCTTCTAGATCCGTTTGCAAGAGGGACTTTTAGGCGATGGAATAAAAAAATTAAAAAGAGGGATGCAACACGAGGACTTCCCAGGAGGTCACCCATATTAGTACTACTCTCGCCCAAGCACGCTTAACTTCGGAGTTCTGATGGGATTCGGTGCTTTAGTGCTGGTATGATCGCATCCGACAACTTCTTCACGGCGTGATGCTTTAACCTCTGCCACCCTCCGGCTCATTCTCACGCCTGAGCCTCCGTTCTTTTTGCTCTTTTCTTTTAGTTCCTTTCACGCCCGTCCCGGTTTACAGTCACCACACCACGGTATTTACCGAAAAATGCGTGCATGACTAGCCGCAAATAAAAACATACGCCATCCGAGCGTTTCACCGGATCGACAAATCTGCACAAATTGACCGGTCACCGAAAATCGACTGTAATTTCTTCATACGACCTCGGATCGAATTTCGGCGAGAACGGAAAAGTTCTGTATCGAAATTTTACCTTGGCTAGCCGACAGCCTTTGGCGGTTAGGCGGTTCTACGGTTTTTTCTAGATCCGTTTGCAAGAGGGACTTTTAGGCGATGCAATAAAAAAACTAAAAAGAGGGATGCAACACGAGGACTTCCCAGGAGGTCACCCATATTAGTACTACTCTCGCCCAAGCACGCTTAACTTCAGAGTTCTGATGGGATCCGGTGCTTTAGTGCTGGTATGATCGCATCCGACAACTTCTTCACGGCGTGATGCTTTAACCTCTGCCACCCTACGGCTCCTTCTCACGCCTAAGCCTCCGTTCTTTTTGCTCTTTTCTTTTAGTTCTTTCACGCTCGTCCGGTTTACAGTCACCACGCCGCGGTATTTACCGAAAAAGGCGTGCTTGACTAGCCGCAAATAAAAACGTCACGTCATCGGAGCGTTTCACCGGATCGAGAAATCTGCACAAATTGACCGGTCACCGAAACTCGACTGTAATTTCTTCATACGACCTCGGATCGAATTTCGGCGAGAACGGAAAAGTTCCGTATCGAAATTTTACCTTGGCTAGCCGACAGCATTTGGCGGTTCTACGGTTTCCTCTAGATCCGTTTGCAAGAGGGACTTTTAGGCGATGCAATAAAAAAATTAAAAAGAGGGATGCAACACGAGGACTTCCCAGGAGGTCACCCATCCTAGTACTGCTCTCGCCCAACCAAGCTTAACTTCGGAGTTCTGATGGGATCCGGTGCTTTAGTGCTGGTATGATCGCATCCGACAACTTCTTCACTGCGTGATGCTTTAATCTCTGCCACCCTCCGGCTCCTTCTCACGCCTAAGCCTCTGTTCTTTTTTTAGTTCCTTTCACGCCCGTCCCGGTTTACAGTCACCACGCCGCGATATTTACCAAAAAAGACGTGCATGACTAGCCGCAAATAAAAACATCACGCCATCCGAGCGTTTCACCGGATCAACAAATCTGCACAAATTGACCGGTCACCGAAAATCGACTATAATTTCTTCATACGACCTCAGATCGAATTTCGGCGAGAACGGAAAAGTTCCGTATCGAAATTTTACCTTGGCTAGCCGACAGCATTTGGCGGTTCTACGGTTTCCTCTAGATCCGTTTGCAAGAGGGACTTTTAGGCGATGCAATAAAAAAATTAAAAAGAGGGATGCAACACGAGGACTTCCCAGGAGGTCACCCATCCTAGTACTACTCTCGCCCAACCAAGCTTAACTTCGGAGTTCTGATGGGATCCGGTGCTTTAGTGCTGGTATGATCGCATCCGACAACTTCTTCACTGCGTGATGCTTTAATCTCTGCCACCCTCCGGCTCCTTCTCACGCCTAAGCCTCTGTTCTTTTTTTAGTTCCTTTCACGCCCGTCCCGGTTTACAGTCACCACGCCGCGATATTTACCAAAAAAGACGTGCATGACTAGCCGCAAATAAAAACATCACGCCATCCGAGCGTTTCACCGGATCAACAAATCTGCACAAATTGACCGGTCACCGAAAATCGACTATAATTTCTTCATACGACCTCAGATCGAATTTGGGCGAGAACGGAAAAGTTTCGTATCGAAATTTTACCTTGGCTAGCCGACAGCCTTTGGCGGTTAGGCGGTTCTACGGTTTCTTCTAGATCCGTTTGCAAGAGGGACTTTTAGGCGATGGAATAAAAAAATTAAAAAGAGGGATGCAACACGAGGACTTCCCAGGAGGTCACCCATATTAGTACTACTCTCGCCCAAGCACGCTTAACTTCGGAGTTCTGATGGGATTCGGTGCTTTAGTGCTGGTATGATCGCATCCGACAACTTCTTCACGGCGTGATGCTTTAACCTCTGCCACCCTCCGGCTCATTCTCACGCCTGAGCCTCCGTTCTTTTTGCTCTTTTCTTTTAGTTCCTTTCACGCCCGTCCCGGTTTACAGTCACCACACCACGGTATTTACCGAAAAATGCGTGCATGACTAGCCGCAAATAAAAACATACGCCATCCGAGCGTTTCACCGGATCGACAAATCTGCACAAATTGACCGGTCACCGAAAATCGACTGTAATTTCTTCATACGACCTCGGATCGAATTTCGGCGAGAACGGAAAAGTTCTGTATCGAAATTTTACCTTGGCTAGCCGACAGCCTTTGACGGTTAGGCGGTTCTACGGTTTTTTCTAGATCCGTTTGCAAGAGGGACTTTTAGGCGATGCAATAAAAAAATTAAAAAGAGGGATGCAACACGAGGACTTCCCAGGAGGTCACCCATCCTAGTACTACTCTCGCCCAAGCACGCTTAACTTCAGAGTTCTGATGGGATCCGGTGCTTTAGTGCTGGTATGATCGCATCCGACAACTTCTTCACGGCGTGATGCTTTAACCTCTGCCACCCTCCGGCTCCTTCTCACGCCTAAGCCTCCGTTCTTTTTGCTCTTTTCTTTTAGTTCTTTCACGCCCGTCCGGTTTACAGTCACCACGCCGCGGTATTTACCGAAAAAGGCGTGCATGACTAGCCGCAAATAAAAACGTCACGTCATCGGAGCGTTTCACCGGATCGAGAAATCTGCACAAATTGACCGGTCACCGAAACTCGACTGTAATTTCTTCATACGACCTCGGATCGAATTTCGGCGAGAACGGAAAAGTTCCGTATCGAAATTTTACCTTGCCTAGCCGACAGCATTTGGCGGTTCTACGGTTTCCTCTAGATCCGTTTGCAAGAGGGACTTTTAGGCGATGCAATAAAAAAATTAAAAAGAGGGATGCAACACGAGGACTTCCCAGGAGGTCACCCATCGTAGTACTACTCTCGCCCAACCAAGCTTAACTTCGGAGTTCTGATGGGATCCGGTGCTTTAGTGCTGGTATGATCGCATCCGACAACTTCTTCGCTGCGTGATGCTTTAATCTCTGCCACCCTCCGGCTCCTTCTCACGCCTAAGCCTCTGTTCTTTTTTTAGTTCCTTTCACGCCCGTCCCGGTTTACAGTCACCACGCCGCGATATTTACCAAAAAAGACGTGCATGACTAGCCGCAAATAAAAACATCACGCCATCCGAGCGTTTCACCGGATCAACAAATCTGCACAAATTGACCGGTCACCGAAAATCGACTATAATTTCTTCATACGACCTCGGATCGAATTTCGGCGAGAACGGAAAAGTTCCGTATCAAAATTTTACCTTGGCTAGCCGACAGCCTTTGGCGGTTAGGCGGTTCTACGGTTTCTTCTAGATCCGTTTGCAAGAGGGACTTTTAGGCGATGCATAAAAAAATTAAAAAGAGAGATGCAACACGAGGACTTCCCAGGAGGTCACCCATATTAGTACTACTCTCGACCAAGCACGCTTAACTTCGGAGTTCTGATGGGATTCGGTGCTTTAGTGCTGGTATGATCTCATCCGACAACTTCTTCACGGCGTGATGCTTTAACCTCTGCCACCCTCCGGCTCATTCTCACGCCTGAGCCTCCGTTCTTTTTGCTCTATTCTTTTAGTTCCTTTCACGCCCGTCCCGGTTTACAGTCACCACACCACGGTATTTACCGAAAAATGCGTGCATGACTAGCCGCAAATAAAAACATACGCCATCCGAGCGTTTCACCGGATCGACAAATCTGCACAAATTGACCGGTCACCGAAAATCGACTGTAATTTCTTCATACGACCTCGGATCGAATTTCGGCGAGAACGGAAAAGTTCTGTATCGAAATTTTACCTTGGCTAGCCGACATCCTTTGGCGGTTAGGCGGTTCTACGGTTTTTTCTAGATCCGTTTGCAAGAGGGACTTTTAGGCGATGCAATAAAAAAATTAAAAAGAGGGATGCAACACGAGGACTTCCCAGGAGGTCACCCATCCTAGTACTACTCTCGCCAAAGCACGCTTAACTTCGGAGTTCTGATGGGATCCGGTGCTTTAGTGCTGGTATGATCGCATCCGACAACTTCTTCACGGCGTGATGCTTTAACCTCTGCCACCCTCCGGCTCCTTCTCACGCCTAAGCCTCCGATCTTTTTGCTCTTTTCTTTTAGTTCTTTCACGCCCGTCCGGTTTACAGTCACCACGCCGCGGTATTTACCGAAAAAGGCGTGCATGACTAGCCGCAAATAAAAACGTCACGTCATCGGAGCGTTTCACCGGATCGAGAAATCTGCACAAATTGACCGGTCACCGAAACTCGACTGTAATTTCTTCATACGACCTCGGATCGAATTTCGGCGAGAACGGAAAAGTTCCGTATCGAAATTTTACCTTGGCTAGCCGACAGCATTTGGCGGTTCTACGGTTTCCTCTAGATCCGTTTGCAAGAGGGACTTTTAGGCGATGCAATAAAAAAATTAAAAAGAGGGATGCAACACGAGGACTTCCCAGGAGGTCACCCATCCTAGTACTACTCTCGCCCAACCAAGCTTAACTTCGGAGTTCTGATGGGATCCGGTGCTTTAGTGCTGGTATGATCGCATCCGACAACTTCTTCACTGCGTGATGCTTTAATCTCTGCCACCCTCCGGCTCCTTCTCACGCCTAAGCCTCTGTTCTTTTTTTAGTTCCTTTCACGCCTGTCCCGGTTTACAGTCACCACGCCGCGATATTTACCAAAAAAGACGTGCATGACTAGCCGCAAATAAAAACATCACGCCATCCGAGCGTTTCACCGGATCAACAAATCTGCACAAATTGACCGGTCACCGAAAATCGACTATAATTTCTTCATACGACCTCGGATCGAATTTCGGCGAGAACGGAAAAGTTCCGTATCGAAATTTTACCTTGGCTAGCCGACAGCCTTTGGCGGTTAGGCGGTTCTACGGTTTCTTCTAGATCCGTTTGCAAGAGGGACTTTTAGGCGATGGAATAAAAAAATTAAAAAGAGGGATGCAACACGAGGACTTCCCAGGAGGTCACCCATATTAGTACTACTCTCGCCCAAGCACGCTTAACTTCGGAGTTCTGATGGGATTCGGTGCTTTAGTGCTGGTATGATTGCATCCGACAACTTCTTCACGGCGTGATGCTTTAACCTCTGCCACCCTCCGGCTCATTCTCACGCCTGAGCCTCCGTTCTTTTTGCTCTTTTCTTTTAGTTCCTTTCACGCCCGTCCCGGTTTACAGTCACCACACCACGGTATTTACCGAAAAATGCGTGCATGACTAGCCGCAAATAAAAACATACGCCATCCTAGCGTTTCACCGGATCGACAAATCTGCACAAATTGACCGGTCACCGAAAATCGACTGTAATTTCTTCATACGACCTCGGATCGAATTTCGGCGAGAACGGAAAAGTTCTGTATCGAAATTTTACCTTGTCTAGCCGACAGCCTTTGGCGGTTAGGCGGTTCTACGGTTTTTTCTAGATCCGTTTGCAAGAGGGACTTTTAGGCGATGCAATAAAAAAATTAAAAAGAGGGATGCAACACGAGGACTTCCCAGGAGGTCACCCATCCTAGTACTACTCTCGCCCAAGCACGCTTAACTTCAGAGTTCTGATGGGATCCGGTGCTTTAGTGCTGGTACGATCGCATCCGACAACTTCTTCACGGCGTGATGCTTTAACCTCTGCCACCCTCCGGCTCCTTCTCACGCCTAAGCCTCCGTTCTTTTTGCTCTTTTCTTTTAGTTCTTTCACGCCCGTCCGGTTTACAGTCACCACGCCGCGGTATTTACCGAAAAAGGCATGCATGACTAGCCGCAAATAAAAACATCACGTCATCGGAGCGTTTCACCGGATCGAGAAATCTGCACAAATTGACCGGTCACCGAAACTCGACTGTAATTTCTTCATACGACCTCGGATCGAATTTCGGCGAGAACGGAAAAGTTCCGTATCGAAATTTTACCTTGGCTAGCCGACAGCATTTGGCGGTTCTACGGTTTCCTCTAGATCCGTTTGCAAGAGGGACTTTTAGGCGATGCAATAAAAAAATTAAAAAGAGGGATGCAACACGAGGACTTCCCAGGAGGTCACCCATCCTAGTACTACTCTCGCCCAACCAAGCTTAACTTCGGAGTTCTGATGGGATCCGGTGCTTTAGTGCTGGTATGATCGCATCCGACAACTTCTTCACTGCGTGATGCTTTAATCTCTGCCACCCTCCGGCTCCTTCTCACGCCTAAGCCTCTGTTCTTTTTTTAGTTCCTTTCACGCCCGTCCGGTTTACAGTCACCACGCCGCGGTATTTACCGAAAAAGACGTGCATGACTAGCCGCAAATAAAAACATCACGCCATCCGAGCGTTTCACCGGATCAACAAATCTGCACAAATTGACCGGTCACCGAAAATCGACTGTAATTTCTTCATACGACCTCGGATCGAATTTCGGCGAGAACGGAAAAGTTCCGTATCGAAATTTTACCTTGGCTAGCCGACAGCATTTGGCGGTTCTACGGTTTCCTCTAGATCCGTTTGCAAGAGGGACTTTTAGGCGATGGAATAAAAAAATTAAAAAGAGGGATGCAACACGAGGACTTCCCAGGAGGTCACCCATATTAGTACTACTCTCGCCCAAGCAAGCTTAACTTCGGAGTTCTGATGGGATCCGGTGCTTTAGTGCTGGTATGATCGCATCCGACAACTTCTTCACTGCGTGATGCTTTAATCTCTGCCACCCTCCGGCTCCTTCTCACGCCTAAGCCTCTGTTCTTTTTTTAGTTCCTTTCACGCCCGTCCCGGTTTACAGTCACCACGCCGTGATATTTACCAAAAAAGACGTGCATGACTAGCCGCAAATAAAAACATCACGCCATCCGAGCGTTTCACCGGATCAACAAATCTGCACAAATTGACCGGTCACCGAAAATCGACTATAATTTCTTCATACGACCTCGGATCGAATTTCGGCGAGAACGGAAAAGTTCCGTATCAAAATTTTACCTTGGCTAGCCGACAGCCTTTGGCGGTTAGGCGGTTCTACGGTTTCTTCTAGATCCGTTTGCAAGAGGGACTTTCAGGCGATGCAATAAAAAAATTAAAAAGAGGGATGCAACACGAGGACTTCCCAGGAGGTCACCCATATTAGTACTACTCTCGCCCAAGCATGCTTAACTTAGGAGTTCTGATGGGATTCGGTGCTTTAGTGCTGGTATGATCGCATCCGACAACTTCTTCACGGCGTGATGCTTTAACCTCTGCCACCCTCCGGCTCATTCTCACGCCTGAGCCTCCGTTCTTTTTGCTCTTTTCTTTTAGTTCCTTTCACGCCCGTCCCGGTTTACAGTCACCACACCACGGTATTTACCGAAAAATGCGTGCATGACTAGCCGCAAATAAAAACATACGCCATCCGAGCGTTTCACCGGATCGACAAATCTGCACAAATTGACCGGTCACCGAAAATCGACTGTAATTTCTTCATACGACCTCGGATCGAATTTCGGCGAGAACGGAAAAGTTCTGTATCGAAATTTTACCTTGGCTAGCCGACAGCCTTTGGCGGTTAGGCGGTTCTACGGTTTTTTCTAGATCCGTTTGCAAGAGGGACTTTTAGGCGATGCAATAAAAAAATTAAAAAGAGGGATGCAACACGAGGACTTCCCAGGAGGTCACCCATCCTAGTACTACTCTCGCCCAACCAAGCTTAACTTCGGAGTTCTGATGGGATCCGGTGCTTTAGTGCTGGTATGATCGCATCCGACAACTTCTTCACTGCGTGATGCTTTAATCTCTGCCACCCTCCGGCTCCTTCTCACGCCTAAGCCTCTGTTCTTTTTTTAGTTCCTTTCACGCCCGTCCCGGTTTACAGTCACCACGCCGCGATATTTACCAAAAAAGACGTGCATGACTAGCCGCAAATAAAAACATCACGCCATCCGAGCGTTTCACCGGATCAACAAATCTGCACAAATTGACCGGTCACCGAAAATCGACTATAATTTCTTCATATGACCTCGGATCGAATTTCGGCGAGAACGGAAAAGTTCTGTATCGAAATTTTACCTTGGCTAGCCGACAGCCTTTGGCGGTTAGGCGGTTCTACGGTTTTTTCTAGATCCGTTTGCAAGAGGGACTTTTAGGCGATGCAATAAAAAAATTAAAAAGAGGGATGCAACACGAGGACTTCCCAGGAGGTCACCCATCCTAGTACTACTCTCGCCCAACCAAGCTTAACTTCGGAGTTCTGATGGGATCCGGTGCTTTAGTGCTGGTATGATCGCATCCGACAACTTCTTCACTGCGTGATGCTTTAATCTCTGCCACCCTCCGGCTCCTTCTCACGCCTAAGCCTCTGTTCTTTTTTTAGTTCCTTTCACGCCCGTCCCGGTTTACAGTCACCACGCCGCGATATTTACCAAAAAAGACGTGCATGACTAGCCGCAAATAAAAACATCACGCCATCCGAGCGTTTCACCGGATCAACAAATCTGCACAAATTGACCGGTCACCGAAAATCGACTATAATTTCTTCATATGACCTCGGATCGAATTTCGGCGAGAACGGAAAAGTTCCGTATCAAAATTTTACCTTGGCTAGCCGACAGCCTTTGGCGGTTAGGCGGTTCTACGGTTTCTTCTAGATCCGTTTGCAAGAGGGACTTTTAGGCGATGGAATAAAAAAATTAAAAAGAGGGATGCAACACGAGGACTTCCCAGGAGGTCACCCATATTAGTACTACTCTCGCCCAAGCACACGTAACTTCGGAGTTCTGATGGGATTCGGTGCTTTAGTGCTGGTATGATCGCATCCGACAACTTCTTCACGGCGTGATGCTTTAACCTCTGCCACCCTCCGGCTCATTCTCACGCCTGAGCCTCCGTTATTTTTGCTCTTTTCTTTTAGTTCCTTTCACGCCCGTCCCGGTTTACAGTCACCACACCACGGTATTTACCGAAAAATGCGTGCATGACTAGCCGCAAATAAAAACATCACGCCATCCGAGCGTTTCACCGGATCAACAAATCTGCACAAATTGACCGGTCACCGAAAATCGACTATAATTTCTTCATATGACCTCGGATCGAATTTCGGCGAGAACGGAAAAGTTCCGTATCAAAATTTTACCTTGGCTAGCCGACAGCCTTTGGCGGTTAGGCGGTTCTACGGTTTCTTCTAGATCCGTTTGCAAGAGGGACTTTTAGGCGATGGAATAAAAAAATTAAAAAGAGGGATGCAACACGAGGACTTCCCAGGAGGTCACCCATATTAGTACTACTCTCGCCCAAGCACGCGTAACTTCGGAGTTCTGATGGGATTCGGTGCTTTAGTGCTGGTATGATCGCATCCGACAACTTCTTCACGGCGTGATGCTTTAACCTCTGCCACCCTCCGGCTCATTCTCACGCCTGAGCCTCCGTTCTTTTTGCTCTTTTCTTTTAGTTCCTTTCACGCCCGTCCCGGTTTACAGTCACCACACCACGGTATTTACCGAAAAATGCGTGCATGACTAGCCGCAAATAAAAACATACGCCATCCGAGCGTTTCACCGGATCGACAAATCTGCACAAATTGACCGGTCACCGAAAATCGACTGTAATTTCTTCATACGACCTCGGATCGAGTTTCGGCGAGAACGGAAAAGTTCTGTATCGAAATTTTACCTTGGCTAGCCGACAGCCTTTGGCGGTTAGGCGGTTCTACGGTTTTTTCTAGATCCGTTTGCAAGAGGGACTTTTAGGCGATGCAATAAAAAAATTAAAAAGAGGGATGCAACACGAGGACTTCCCAGGAGGTCACCCATCCTAGTACTACTCTCGCCCAACCAAGCTTAACTTTTGAGTTCTGATGGGATCCGGTGCTTTAGTGCTGGTATGATCGCATCCGACAACTTCTTCACGGCGTGATGCTTTAACCTCTGCCACCCTCCGGCTCCTTCTCACGCCTTAGCCTCCGTTCTTTTTGCTCTTTTCTTTTAGTTCTTTTACGCCCGTCCGGTTTACAGTCACCACGCCGCGGTATTTACCGAAAAAGACGTGCATGACTAGCCGCAAATAAAAACGTCACGTCATCGGAGCGTTTCACCGGATCGAGAAATCTGCACAAATTGACCGGTCACCGAAAATCGACTGTAATTTCTTCATACGACCTCGGATCGAATTTCGGCGAGAACGGAAAAGTTCCGTATCGAAATTTTACCTTGGCTAGCCGACAGCATTTGGCGGTTCTACGGTTTCCTCTAGATCCGTTTGCAAGAGGGACTTTTAGGCGATGCAATAAAAAAATTAAAAAGAGGGATGCAACACGAGGACTTCCCAGGAGGTCACCCATCCTAGTACTACTCTCGCCCAACCAAGCTTAACTTCGGAGTTCTGATGGGATCCGGTGCTTTAGTGCTGGTATGATCGCATCCGACAACTTCTTCACTGCGTGATGCTTTAATCTCTGCCACCCTCCGGCTCCTTCTCACGCCTAAGCCTCTGTTCTTTTTTAGTTCCTTTCACGCCCGTCCCGGTTTACAGTCACCACGCCGCGATATTTACCAAAAAAGACGTGCATGACTAGCCGCAAATAAAAACATCACGCCATCCGAGCGTTTCACCGGATCAACAAATCTGCACAAATTGACCGGTCACCGAAAATCGACTATAATTTCTTCATACGACCTCGGATCGAATTTCGGCGAGAACGGAAAAGTTTCGTATCAAAATTTTACCTTGGCTAGCCGACAGCCTTTGGCGGTTAGGCGGTTCTACGGTTTCTTCTAGATCCGTTTGCAAGAGGGACTTTTAGGCGATGCAATAAAAAAATTAAAAAGAGGGATGCAACACGAGGACTTCCCAGGAGGTCACCCATATTAGTACTACTCTCGCCCAAGCACGCTTAACTTCGGAGTTCTGATGGGATTCGGTGCTTTAGTGCTGGTATGATCGCATCCAACAACTTCTTCACGGCGTGATGCTTTAACCTCTGCCACCCTCCGGCTCATTCTCACGCCTGAGCCTCCGTTCTTTTTGCTCTTTTCTTTTAGTTCCTTTCACGCCCGTCCCGGTTTACAGTCACCACACCACGGTATTTACCGAAAAATGCGTGCATGACTAGCCGCAAATAAAAACATACGCCATCCGAGCGTTTCACCGGATCGACAAATCTGCACAAATTGACCGGTCACCGAAAATCGACTGTAATTTCTTCATACGACCTCGGATCGAATTTCGGCGAGAACGGAAAAGTTCTGTATCGAAATTTTACCTTGGCTAGCCGACAGCCTTTGGCGGTTAGGCGGTTCTACGGTTTTTTCTAGATCCGTTTGCAAGAGGGACTTTTAGGCGATGCAATAAAAAAAATAAAAAGAGGGATGCAACACGAGGACTTCCCAGAAGGTCACCCATCCTAGTACTACTCTCGCCCAAGCACGCTTAACTTTTGAGTTCTGATGGGATCCGGTGCTTTAGTGCTGGTATGATCGCATCCGACAACTTCTTCACGGCGTGATGCTTTAACCTCTGCCACCCTCCGGCTCCTTCTCACGCCTAAGCCTCCGTTCTTTTTGCTCTTTTCTTTTAGTTCTTTCACGCCCGTCCGGTTTACAGTCACCACGCCGCGGTATTTACCGAAAAAGACGTGCATGACTAGCCGCAAATAAAAACGTCACGTCATCGGAGCGTTTCACCGGATCGAGAAATCTGCACAAATTGACCGGTCACCGAAAATCGACTGTAATTTCTTCATA
This sequence comes from Poa annua, assembly GCA_026929855.1. NCBI lineage: Eukaryota > Viridiplantae > Streptophyta > Magnoliopsida > Poales > Poaceae > Poa > Poa annua. The sequence goes on along the minus strand of CM049428.1, from coordinate 23,671,004 downwards.
CGACCTCGGATCGAATTTCGGCGAGAACGGAAAAGTTCCGTATCGAAATTTTACCTTGGCTAGCCGACAGCATTTGGCGGTTCTACGGTTTCCTCTAGATCCGTTTGCAAGAGGGACTTTTAGGCGATGCAATAAAAAAATTAAAAAGAGGGATGCAACACGAGGACTTCCCAGGAGGTCACCCATCCTAGTACTACTCTCGCCCAACCAAGCTTAACTTCGGAGTTCTGATGGGATCCGGTGCTTTAGTGCTGGTATGATCGCATCCGACAACTTCTTCACTGCGTGATGCTTTAATCTCTGCCACCCTCCGGCTCCTTCTCACGCCTAAGCCTCTGTTCTTTTTTTAGTTCCTTTCACGCCCGTCCCGGTTTACAGTCACCACGCCGCGATATTTACCAAAAAAGACGTGCATGACTAGCCGCAAATAAAAACATCACGCCATCCAAGCGTTTCACCGGATCAACAAATCTGCACAAATTGACCGGTCACCGAAAATCGACTATAATTTCTCCATACGACCTCGGATCGAATTTCGGCGAGAACGGAAAAGTTCCGTATCAAAATTTTACCTTGGCTAGCCGACAGCCTTTGGCGGTTAGGCGGTTCTACGGTTTCTTCTAGATCCGTTTGCAAGAGGGACTTTTAGGCGATGGAATAGAAAAATTAAAAAGAGGGATGCAACACGAGGACTTCCCAGGAGGTCACCCATATTAGTACTACTCTCGCCCAAGCACGCTTAACTTCGGAGTTCTGATGGGATTCGGTGCTTTAGTGCTGGTATGATCGCATCCGACAACTTCTTCACGGCGTGATGCTTTAACCTCTGCCACCCTCCGGCTCATTCTCACGCCTGAGCCTCCGTTCTTTTTGCTCTTTTCTTTTAGTTCCTTTCACGCCCGTCCCGGTTTACAGTCACCACACCACGGTATTTACCGAAAAATGCGTGCATGACTAGCCGCAAATAAAAACATACGCCATCCGAGCGTTTCACCGGATCGACAAATCTGCACAAATTGACCGGTCACCGAAAATCGACTGTAATTTCTTCATACGACCTCGGATCGAATTTCGGCGAGAACGGAAAAGTTCTGTATCGAAATTTTACCTTGGCTAGCCGACAGCCTTTGGCGGTTAGGCGGTTCTACGGTTTTTTCTAGATCCGTTTGCAAGAGGGACTTTTAGGCGATGCAATAAAAAAATTAAAAAGAGGGATGCAACACGAGGACTTCCCAGGAGGTCACCCATCCTAGTACTACTCTCGCCCAAGCACGCTTAACTTTTGAGTTCTGATGGGATCCGGTGCTTTAGTGCTGGTATGATCGCATCCGACAACTTCTTCACGGCGTGATGCTTTAACCTCTGCCACCCTCCGGCTCCTTCTCACGCCTTAGCCTCCGTTCTTTTTGCTCTTTTCTTTTAGTTCTTTCACGCCCGTCCGGTTTACAGTCACCACGCCGCGGTATTTACCGAAAAAGACGTGCATGACTAGCCGCAAATAAAAACGTCACGTCATCGGAGCGTTTCACCGGATCGAGAAATCTGCACAAATTGACCGGTCACCGAAAATCGACTGTAATTTCTTCATACGACCTCGGATCGAATTTCGGCGAGAACGGAAAAGTTCCGTATCGAAATTTTACCTTGGCTAGCCGACAGCATTTGGCGGTTCTACGGTTTCCTCTAGATCCGTTTGCAAGAGGGACTTTTAGGCGATGCAATAAAAAATTAAAAAGAGGGATGCAACACGAGGACTTCCCAGGAGGTCACCCATCCTAGTACTACTCTCGCCCAACCAAGCTTAACTTCGGAGTTCTGATGGGATCCGGTGCTTTAGTGCTGGTATGATCGCATCCGACAACTTCTTCACTGCGTGATGCTTTAATCTCTGCCACCCTCCGGCTCCTTCTCACGCCTAAGCCTCTGTTCTTTTTTTAGTTCCTTTCACGCCCGTCCCGGTTTCCAGTCACCACGCCGCGATATTTACCAAAAAAGACGTGCATGACTAGCCGCAAATAAAAACATCACGCCATCCGAGCGTTTCACCGGATCAACAAATCTGCACAAATTGACCGGTCACCGAAAATCGACTATAATTTCTTCATACGACCTCGGATCGAATTTCGGCGAGAACGGAAAAGTTCCGTATCGACATTTTACCTTTGCTAGCCGACAGCCTTTGGCGGTTAGGCGGTTCTACGGTTTCTTCTAGATCCGTTTGCAAGAGGGACTTTTAGGCGATGCAATAAAAAAATTAAAATGAGGGATGCAACACGAGGACTTCCCAGGAGGTCACCCATATTAGTACTACTCTCGCCCAAGCACGCTTAACTTCGGAGTTCTGATGGGATTCGGTGCTTTAGTGCTGGTATGATCGCATCCGACAACTTCTTCACGGCGTGATGCTTTAACCTCTGCCACCCTCCGGCTCATTCTCACGCCTGAGCCTCCGTTCTTTTTGCTCTTTTCTTTTAGTTCCTTTCACGCCCGTCCCGGTTTACAGTCACCACACCACGGTATTTACCGAAAAATGCGTGCATGACTAGCCGCAAATAAAAACATACGCCATCCGAGCGTTTCACCGGATCGACAAATCTGCACAAATTGACCGGTCACCGAAAATCGACTGTAATTTCTTCATACGACCTCGGATTGAATTTCGGCGAGAACGGAAAAGTTCTGTATCGAAATTTTACCTTGGCTAGCCGACAGCCTTTGGCGGTTAGGCGGTTCTACGGTTTTTTCTAGATCCGTTTGCAAGAGGGACTTTTAGGCGATGCAATAAAAAAATTAAAAAGAGGGATGCAACACGAGGACTTCCCAGGAGGTCACCCATCCTAGTACTACTCTCGCCCAAGCACGCTTAACTTTTGAGTTCTGATGGGATCCGGTGCTTTAGTGCTGGTATGATCGCATCCGACAACTTCTTCACGGCGTGATGCTTTAACCTCTGCCACCCTCCGGCTCCTTCTCACGCCTAAGCCTCCGTTCTTTTTGCTCTTTTCTTTTAGTTCTTTCACGCCCGTCCGGTTTACAGTCACCACGCCGCGGTATTTACCGAAAAAGACGTGCATGACTAGCCGCAAATAAAAACGTCACGTCATCGGAGCGTTTCACCGGATCGAGAAATCTGCACAAATTGACCGGTCACCGAAAATCGACTGTAATTTCTTCATACGACCTCGGATCGAATTTCGGCGAGAACGGAAAAGTTCCGTATCGAAATTTTACCTTGGCTAGCCGACAACATTTGGCGGTTCTACGGTTTCCTCTAGATCCGTTTGCAAGAGGGACTTTTAGGCGATGCAATAAAAAAATTAAAAAGAGGGATGCAACACGAGGACTTCCCAGGAGGTCACCCATCCTAGTACTACTCTCGCCCAACCAAGCTTAACTTCGGAGTTCTGATGGGATCCGGTGCTTTAGTGCTGGTATGATCGCATCCGACAACTTCTTCACTGCGTGATGCTTTAATCTCTGCCACCCTCCGGCTCCTTCTCACGCCTAAGCCTCTGTTCTTTTTTTAGTTCCTTTCACGCCCGTCCCGGTTTACAGTCACCACGCCGCGATATTTACCAAAAAAGACGTGCATGACTAGCCGCAAATAAAAACATCACGCCATCCGAGCGTTTCACCGGATCAACAAATCTGCACAAATTGACCGGTCACCGAAAATCGACTATAATTTCTTCATACGACCTCGGATCGAATTTCGGCGAGAACGGAAAAGTTCCGTATCGAAATTTTACCTTTGCTAGCCGACAGCCTTTGGCGGTTAGGCGGTTCTACGGTTTCTTCTAGATCCGTTTGCAAGAGGGACTTTTAGGCGATGCAATAAAAAAATTAAAATGAGGGATGCAACACGAGGACTTCCCAGGAGGTCACCCATATTAGTACTACTCTCGCCCAAGCACGCTTAACTTCGGAGTTCTGATGGGATTCGGTGCTTTAGTGCTGGTATGATCGCATCCGACAACTTCTTCACGGCGTGATGCTTTAACCTCTGCCACCCTCCGGCTCATTCTCACGCCTGAGCCTCCGTTCTTTTTGCTCTTTTCTTTTAGTTCCTTTCACGCCCGTCCCGGTTTACAGTCACCACACCACGGTATTTACCGAAAAATGCGTGCATGACTAGCCGCAAATAAAAACATACGCCATCCGAGCGTTTCACCGGATCGACAAATCTGCACAAATTGACCGGTCACCGAAAATCGACTGTAATTTCTTCATACGACCTCGGATTGAATTTCGGCGAGAACGGAAAAGTTCTGTATCGAAATTTTACCTTGGCTAGCCGACAGCCTTTGGCGGTTAGGCGGTTCTACGGTTTTTTCTAGATCCGTTTGCAAGAGGGACTTTTAGGCGATGCAATAAAAAAATTAAAAAGAGGGATGCAACACGAGGACTTCCCAGGAGGTCACCCATCCTAGTACTACTCTCGCCCAAGCACGCTTAACTTTTGAGTTCTGATGGGATCCGGTGCTTTAGTGCTGGTATGATCGCATCCGACAACTTCTTCACGGCGTGATGCTTTAACCTCTGCCACCCTCCGGCTCCTTCTCACGCCTAAGCCTCCGTTCTTTTTGCTCTTTTCTTTTAGTTCTTTCACGCCCGTCCGGTTTACAGTCACCACGCCGCGGTATTTACCGAAAAAGACGTGCATGACTAGCCGCAAATAAAAACGTCACGTCATCGGAGCGTTTCACCGGATCGAGAAATCTGCACAAATTGACCGGTCACCGAAAATCGACTGTAATTTCTTCATACGACCTAGGATCGAATTTCGGCGAGAACGGAAAAGTTCCGTATCGAAATTTTACCTTGGCTAGCCGACAACATTTGGCGGTTCTACGGTTTCCTCTAGATCCGTTTGCAAGAGGGACTTTTAGGCGATGCAATAAAAAAATTAAAAAGAGGGATGCAACACGAGGACTTCCCAGGAGGTCACCCATCCTAGTACTACCCTCGCCCAACCAAGCTTAACTTCGGAGTTCTGATGGGATCCGGTGCTTTAGTGCTGGTATGATCGCATCCGACAACTTCTTCACTGCGTGATGCTTTAATCTCTGCCACCCTCCGGCTCCTTCTCACGCCTAAGCCTCTGTTCTTTTTTTAGTTCCTTTCACGCCCGTCCCGGTTTACAGTCACCACGCCGCGATATTTACCAAAAAAGACGTGCATGACTAGCCGCAAATAAAAACATCACGCCATCCGAGCGTTTCACCGGATCAACAAATCTGCACAAATTGACCGGTCACCGAAAATCGACTATAATTTCTTCATACGACCTCGGATCGAATTTCGGCGAGAACGGAAAAGTTCCGTATCGAAATTTTACCTTGGCTAGCCGACAACCTTTGGCGGTTAGGCGGTTCTACGGTTTCTTCTAGATCCGTTTGCAAGAGGGACTTTTAGGCAATGCAATAAAAAATTTAAAAAGAGGGATGCAACACGACGACTTCCCAGAAGGTCACCCATCCTAGTGCTACTCTCGCCCAAGCACGCTTAACTTCAAAGTTCTGATGGGATCCGGTGCTTTAGTGCTGGTATGATCGCATCCGACAACTTCTTCACGGCGTGATGCTTTAACCTCTGCCACCCTCCGGCTCCTTCTCACGCCTAAGCCTCCGTTCTTTTTGCTCTTTTCTTTTAGTTCCTTTCACGCCCGTCCGGTTTACAGTCACCACGCCGCGGTATTTACCGAAAAAGACGTGCATGACTAGACGTAAATAAAAACATCACGCCATCCGAGCGTTTCACCGGATCGAGAAATCTGCACAAATTGACCGGTCACCGAAAATCGACTGTAATTTCTTCATACGACCTCGGATCGAATTTCGGCGAGAACGGAAAAGTTCCGTATCGAAATTTTACCTTGGCTAGCCGACAACATTTGGCGGTTCTACGGTTTCCTCTAGATCCGTTTGCAAGAGGGACTTTTAGGCGATGCAATAAAAAAATTAAAAAGAGGGATGCAACACGAGGACTTCCCAGGAGGTCACCCATCCTAGTACTACTCTCGCCCAACCAAGCTTAACTTCGGAGTTCTGATGGGATCCGGTGCTTTAGTGCTGGTATGATCGCATCCGACAACTTCTTCACTGCGTGATGCTTTAATCTCTGCCACCCTCCGGCTCCTTCTCACGCCTAAGCCTCTGTTCTTTTTTTAGTTCCTTTCACGCCCGTCCCGGTTTACAGTCACCACGCCGCGATATTTACCAAAAAAGACGTGCATGACTAGCCGCAAATAAAAACATCACGCCATCCGAGCGTTTCACCGGATCAACAAATCTGCACAAATTGACCGGTCACCGAAAATCGACTATAATTTCTTCATACGACCTCGGATCGAATTTCGGCGAGAACGGAAAAGTTCCGTATCGAAATTTTACCTTGGCTAGCCGACAACCTTTGGCGGTTAGGCGGTTCTACGGTTTCTTCTAGATCCGTTTGCAAGAGGGACTTTTAGGCAATGCAATAAAAAATTTAAAAAGAGGGATGCAACACGACGACTTCCCAGAAGGTCACCCATCCTAGTGCTACTCTCGCCCAAGCACGCTTAACTTCAAAGTTCTGATGGGATCCGGTGCTTTAGTGCTGGTATGATCGCATCCGACAACTTCTTCACGGCGTGATGCTTTAACCTCTGCCACCCTCCGGCTCCTTCTCACGCCTAAGCCTCCGTTCTTTTTGCTCTTTTCTTTTAGTTCCTTTCACGCCCGTCCGGTTTACAGTCACCACGCCGCGGTATTTACCGAAAAAGACGTGCATGACTAGACGCAAATAAAAACATCACGCCATCCGAGCGTTTCACCGGATCGAGAAATCTGCACAAATTGACCGGTCACCGAAAATCGACTGTAATTTCTTCATACGACCTCGGATCGAATTTCGGCGAGAACGGAAAAGTTCCGTATCGAAATTTTACCTTGGCTAGCCGACAGCCTTTGGCGGTTAGGCGGTTCTACGGTTTTTTCTAGATCCGTTTGCAAGAGGGACTTTTAGGCGATGCAATAAAAAAATTAAAAAGAGGGATGCAACACGAGGACTTCCCAGGAGGTCACCCATCCTAGTACTACTCTCGCACAAGCACGCTTAACTTTTGAGTTCTGATGGGATCCGGTGCTTTAGTGCTGGTATGATCGCATCCGACAACTTCTTCACGGCGTGATGCTTTAACCTCTGCCACCCTCCGGCTCCTTCTCACGCCTTAGCCTCCGTTCTTTTTGCTCTTTTCTTTTAGTTCTTTCACGCCCGTCCGGTTTACAGTCACCACGCCGCGATATTTACCGAAAAAGACGTGCATGACTAGCCGCAAATAAAAACGTCACGTCATCGGAGCGTTTCACCGGATCGAGAAATCTGCACAAATTGACCGGTCACCGAAAATCGACTGTAATTTCTTCATACGACCTCGGATCGAATTTCGGCGAGAACGGAAAAGTTCCGTATCGAAATTTTACCTTGGCTAGCCGACAGCATTTGGCGGTTCTACGGTTTCCTCTAGATCCGTTTGCAAGAGGGACTTTTAGGCGATGCAATAAAAAAATTAAAAAGAGGGATGCAACACGAGGACTTCCCAGGAGGTCACCCATCCTAGTACTACTCTCGCCCAACCAAGCTTAACTTCGGAGTTCTGATGGGATCCGGTGCTTTAGTGCTGGTATGATCGCATCCGACAACTTCTTCACTGCGTGATGCTTTAATCTCTGCCACCCTCCGGCTCCTTCTCACGCCTAAGCCTCTGTTCTTTTTTTAGTTCCTTTCACGCCCGTCCCGGTTTACAGTCACCACGCCGCGATATTTACCAAAAAAGACGTGCATGACTAGCCGCAAATAAAAACATCACGCCATCCGAGCGTTTCACCGGATCAACAAATCTGCACAAATTGACCGGTCACCGAAAATCGACTATAATTTCTTCATACGACCTCGGATCGAATTTCGGCGAGAACGGAAAAGTTCCGTATCGAAATTTTACCTTGGCTAGCCGACAGCCTATGGCGGTTAGGCGGTTCTACGGTTTCGTCTAGATCCGTTTGCAAGAGGGACTTTTAGGCGATGCAATAAAAAAATTAAAAAGAGGGATGCAACACGAGGACTTCCCAGGAGGTCACCCATATTAGTACTACTCTCGCCCAAGCACGCTTAACTTCGGAGTTCTGATGGGATTCGGTGCTTTAGTGCTGGTATGATCGCATCCGACAACTTCTTCACGGCGTGATGCTTTAACCTCTGCCACTCTCCGGCTCCTTGTCACGCCTAAGCCTCCGTTCTTTTTGCTCTTTTCTTTTAGTTCTTTCACGCCCGTCCGGTTTACAGTCACCACGCCGCGGTATTTACCGAAAAAGACGTGCATGACTAGCCGCAAATAAAAACGTCACGTCATCGGAGCGTTTCACCGGATCGACAAATCTGCACAAATTGACCGGTCACCGAAAATCGACTGTAATTTCTTCATACGACCTCGGATCGAATTTCGGCGAGAACGGAAAAGTTCTGTATCGAAATTTTACCTTGGCTAGCCGACAGCCTTTGGCGGTTAGGCGGTTCTACGGTTTTTTCTAGATCCGTTTGCAAGAGGGACTTTTAGGCGATGCAATAAAAAAATTAAAAAGAGGGATGCAACACGAGGACTTCCCAGGAGGTCACCCATCCTAGTACTACTCTCGCACAAGCACGCTTAACTTTTGAGTTCTGATGGGATCCGGTGCTTTGGTGCTGGTATGATCGCATCCGACAACTTCTTCACGGCGTGATGCTTTAACCTCTGCCACCCTCCGGCTCCTTCTCACGCCTAAGCCTCCGTTCTTTTTGCTCTTTTCTTTTAGTTCTTTCACGCCCGTCCGGTTTACAGTCACCACGCCGCGGTATTTACCGAAAAAGACGTGCATGACTAGCCGCAAATAAAAACGTCACGTCATCGGAGCGTTTCACCGGATCGAGAAATCTGCACAAATTGACCGGTCACCGAAAATCGACTGTAATTTCTTCATACGACCTCGGATCGAATTTCGGCGAGAACGGAAAAGTTCCGTATCGAAATTTTACCTTGGCTAGCCGACAGCATTTGGCGGTTCTACGGTTTCCTCTAGATCCGTTTGCAAGAGGGACTTTTAGGCGATGCAATAAAAAATTAAAAAGAGGGATGCAACACGAGGACTTCCCAGGAGGTCACCCATCCTAGTACTACTCTCGCCCAACCAAGCTTAACTTCGGAGTTCTGATGGGATCCGGTGCTTTAGTGCTGGTATGATCGCATCCGACAACTTCTTCACTGCGTGATGCTTTAATCTCTGCCACCCTCCGGCTCCTTCTCACGCCTAAGCCTCTGTTCTTTTTTTAGTTCCTTTCACGCCCGTCCCGGTTTACAGTCACCACGCCGCGATATTTACCAAAAAAGACGTGCATGACTAGCCGCAAATAAAAACATCACGCCATCCGAGCGTTTCACCGGATCAACAAATCTGCACAAATTGACCGGTCACCGAAAATCGACTATAATTTCTTCATACGACCTCGGATCGAATTTCGGCGAGAACGGAAAAGTTCCGTATCGACATTTTACCTTTGCTAGCCGACAGCCTTTGGCGGTTAGGCGGTTCTACGGTTTCTTCTAGATCCGTTTGCAAGAGGGACTTTTAGGCGATGCAATAAAAAAATTAAAATGAGGGATGCAACACGAGGACTTCCCAGGAGGTCACCCATATTAGTACTACTCTCGCCCAAGCACGCTTAACTTCGGAGTTCTGATGGGATTCGGTGCTTTAGTGCTGGTATGATCGCATCCGACAACTTCTTCACGGCGTGATGCTTTAACCTCTGCCACCCTCCGGCTCATTCTCACGCCTGAGCCTCCGTTCTTTTTGCTCTTTTCTTTTAGTTCCTTTCACGCCCGTCCCGGTTTACAGTCACCACACCACGGTATTTACCGAAAAATGCGTGCATGACTAGCCGCAAATAAAAACATACGCCATCCGAGCGTTTCACCGGATCGACAAATCTGCACAAATTGACCGGTCACCGAAAATCGACTGTAATTTCTTCATACGACCTCGGATTGAATTTCGGCGAGAACGGAAAAGTTCTGTATCGAAATTTTACCTTGGCTAGCCGACAGCCTTTGGCGGTTAGGCGGTTCTACGGTTTTTTCTAGATCCGTTTGCAAGAGGGACTTTTAGGCGATGCAATAAAAAAATTAAAAAGAGGGATGCAACACGAGGACTTCCCAGGAGGTCACCCATCCTAGTACTACTCTCGCCCAAGCACGCTTAACTTTTGAGTTCTGATGGGATCCGGTGCTTTAGTGCTGGTATGATCGCATCCGACAACTTCTTCACGGCGTGATGCTTTAACCTCTGCCACCCTCCGGCTCCTTCTCACGCCTAAGCCTCCGTTCTTTTTGCTCTTTTCTTTTAGTTCTTTCACGCCCGTCCGGTTTACAGTCACCACGCCGCGGTATTTACCGAAAAAGACGTGCATGACTAGCCGCAAATAAAAACGTCACGTCATCGGAGCGTTTCACCGGATCGAGAAATCTGCACAAATTGACCGGTCACCGAAAATCGACTGTAATTTCTTCATACGACCTCGGATCGAATTTCGGCGAGAACGGAAAAGTTCCGTATCGAAATTTTACCTTGGCTAGCCGACAACATTTGGCGGTTCTACGGTTTCCTCTAGATCCGTTTGCAAGAGGGACTTTTAGGCGATGCAATAAAAAAATTAAAAAGAGGGATGCAACACGAGGACTTCCCAGGAGGTCACCCATCCTAGTACTACTCTCGCCCAACCAAGCTTAACTTCGGAGTTCTGATGGGATCCGGTGCTTTAGTGCTGGTATGATCGCATCCGACAACTTCTTCACTGCGTGATGCTTTAATCTCTGCCACCCTCCGGCTCCTTCTCACGCCTAAGCCTCTGTTCTTTTTTTAGTTCCTTTCACGCCCGTCCCGGTTTACAGTCACCACGCCGCGATATTTACCAAAAAAGACGTGCATGACTAGCCGCAAATAAAAACATCACGCCATCCGAGCGTTTCACCGGATCAACAAATCTGCACAAATTGACCGGTCACCGAAAATCGACTATAATTTCTTCATACGACCTCGGATCGAATTTCGGCGAGAACGGAAAAGTTCCGTATCGAAATTTTACCTTTGCTAGCCGACAGCCTTTGGCGGTTAGGCGGTTCTACGGTTTCTTCTAGATCCGTTTGCAAGAGGGACTTTTAGGCGATGCAATAAAAAAATTAAAATGAGGGATGCAACACGAGGACTTCCCAGGAGGTCACCCATATTAGTACTACTCTCGCCCAAGCACGCTTAACTTCGGAGTTCTGATGGGATTCGGTGCTTTAGTGCTGGTATGATCGCATCCGACAACTTCTTCACGGCGTGATGCTTTAACCTCTGCCACCCTCCGGCTCATTCTCACGCCTGAGCCTCCGTTCGTTTTGCTCTTTTCTTTTAGTTCCTTTCACGCCCGTCCCGGTTTACAGTCACCACACCACGGTATTTACCGAAAAATGCGTGCATGACTAGCCGCAAATAAAAACATACGCCATCCGAGCGTTTCACCGGATCGACAAATCTGCACAAATTGACCGGTCACCGAAAATCGACTGTAATTTCTTCATACGACCTCGGATTGAATTTCGGCGAGAACGGAAAAGTTCTGTATCGAAATTTTACCTTGGCTAGCCGACAGCCTTTGGCGGTTAGGCGGTTCTACGGTTTTTTCTAGATCCGTTTGCAAGAGGGACTTTTAGGCGATGCAATAAAAAAATTAAAAAGAGGGATGCAACACGAGGACTTCCCAGGAGGTCACCCATCCTAGTACTACTCTCGCCCAAGCACGCTTAACTTTTGAGTTCTGATGGGATCCGGTGCTTTAGTGCTGGTATGATCGCATCCGACAACTTCTTCACGGCGTGATGCTTTAACCTCTGCCACCCTCCGGCTCCTTCTCACGCCTAAGCCTCCGTTCTTTTTGCTCTTTTCTTTTAGTTCTTTCACGCCCGTCCGGTTTACAGTCACCACGCCGCGGTATTTACCGAAAAAGACGTGCATGACTAGCCGCAAATAAAAACGTCACGTCATCGGAGCGTTTCACCGGATCGAGAAATCTGCACAAATTGACCGGTCACCGAAAATCGACTGTAATTTCTTCATACGACCTAGGATCGAATTTCGGCGAGAACGGAAAAGTTCCGTATCGAAATTTTACCTTGGCTAGCCGACAACATTTGGCGGTTCTACGGTTTCCTCTAGATCCGTTTGCAAGAGGGACTTTTAGGCGATGCAATAAAAAAATTAAAAAGAGGGATGCAACACGAGGACTTCCCAGGAGGTCACCCATCCTAGTACTACCCTCGCCCAACCAAGCTTAACTTCGGAGTTCTGATGGGATCCGGTGCTTTAGTGCTGGTATGATCGCATCCGACAACTTCTTCACTGCGTGATGCTTTAATCTCTGCCACCCTCCGGCTCCTTCTCACGCCTAAGCCTCTGTTCTTTTTTTAGTTCCTTTCACGCCCGTCCCGGTTTACAGTCACCACGCCGCGATATTTACCAAAAAAGACGTGCATGACTAGCCGCAAATAAAAACATCACGCCATCCGAGCGTTTCACCGGATCAACAAATCTGCACAAATTGACCGGTCACCGAAAATCGACTATAATTTCTTCATACGACCTCGGATCGAATTTCGGCGAGAACGGAAAAGTTCCGTATCGAAATTTTACCTTGGCTAGCCGACAACCTTTGGCGGTTAGGCGGTTCTACGGTTTCTTCTAGATCCGTTTGCAAGAGGGACTTTTAGGCAATGCAATAAAAAATTTAAAAAGAGGGATGCAACACGACGACTTCCCAGAAGGTCACCCATCCTAGTGCTACTCTCGCCCAAGCACGCTTAACTTCAAAGTTCTGATGGGATCCGGTGCTTTAGTGCTGGTATGATCGCATCCGACAACTTCTTCACGGCGTGATGCTTTAACCTCTGCCACCCTCCGGCTCCTTCTCACGCCTAAGCCTCCGTTCTTTTTGCTCTTTTCTTTTAGTTCCTTTCACGCCCGTCCGGTTTACAGTCACCACGCCGCGGTATTTACCGAAAAAGACGTGCATGACTAGACGTAAATAAAAACATCACGCCATCCGAGCGTTTCACCGGATCGAGAAATCTGCACAAATTGACCGGTCACCGAAAATCGACTGTAATTTCTTCATACGACCTCGGATCGAATTTCGGCGAGAACGGAAAAGTTCCGTATCGAAATTTTACCTTGGCTAGCCGACAACATTTGGCGGTTCTACGGTTTCCTCTAGATCCGTTTGCAAGAGGGACTTTTAGGCGATGCAATAAAAAAATTAAAAAGAGGGATGCAACACGAGGACTTCCCAGGAGGTCACCCATCCTAGTACTACTCTCGCCCAACCAAGCTTAACTTCGGAGTTCTGATGGGATCCGGTGCTTTAGTGCTGGTATGATCGCATCCGACAACTTCTTCACTGCGTGATGCTTTAATCTCTGCCACCCTCCGGCTCCTTCTCACGCCTAAGCCTCTGTTCTTTTTTTAGTTCCTTTCACGCCCGTCCCGGTTTACAGTCACCACGCCGCGATATTTACCAAAAAAGACGTGCATGACTAGCCGCAAATAAAAACATCACGCCATCCGAGCGTTTCACCGGATCAACAAATCTGCACAAATTGACCGGTCACCGAAAATCGACTATAATTTCTTCATACGACCTCGGATCGAATTTCGGCGAGAACGGAAAAGTTCCGTATCGAAATTTTACCTTGGCTAGCCGACAGCCTTTGGCGGTTAGGCGGTTCTACGGTTTCTTCTAGATCCGTTTGCAAGAGGGACTTTTAGGCAATGCAATAAAAAATTTAAAAAGAGGGATGCAACACGACGACTTCCCAGAAGGTCACCCATCCTAGTGCTACTCTCGCCCAAGCACGCTTAACTTCAAAGTTCTGATGGGATCCGGTGCTTTAGTGCTGGTATGATCGCATCCGACAACTTCTTCACGGCGTGATGCTTTAACCTCTGCCACCCTCCGGCTCCTTCTCACGCCTAAGCCTCCGTTCTTTTTGCTCTTTTCTTTTAGTTCCTTTCACGCCCGTCCGGTTTACAGTCACCACGCCGCGGTATTTACCGAAAAAGACGTGCATGACTAGACGCAAATAAAAACATCACGCCATCCGAGCGTTTCACCGGATCGAGAAATCTGCACAAATTGACCGGTCACCGAAAATCGACTGTAATTTCTTCATACGACCTCGGATCGAATTTCGGCGAGAACGGAAAAGTTCCGTATCGAAATTTTACCTTGGCTAGCCGACAGCCTTTGGCGGTTAGGCGGTTCTACGGTTTCTTCTAGATCCGTTTGCAAGAGGGACTTTTAGGCGATGCAATAAAAAAATTAAAAAGAGGGATGCAACACGAGGACTTCCCAGGAGGTCACCCATATTAGTACTACTCTCGCCCAAGCACGCTTAACTTCGGAGTTCTGATGGGATCCGGTGCTTTAGTGCTGGTATGATCGCATCCGACAACTTCTTCACTGCGTGATGCTTTAATCTCTGCCACCCTCCGGCTCCTTCTCACGCCTAAGCCTCTGTTCTTTTTTAAGTTCCTTTCACGCCCGTCCCGGTTTACAGTCACCACGCCGCGATATTTACCAAAAAAGACGTGCATGACTAGCCGCAAATAAAAACATCACGCCATCCGAGCGTTTCACCGGATCAACAAATCTGCACAAATTGACCGGTCACCGAAAATCGACTATAATTTCTTCATACGACCTCGGATCGAATTTCGGCGAGAACGGAAAAGTTCCGTATCGAAATTTTACCTTGGCTAGCCGACAACCTTTGGCGGTTAGGCGGTTCTACGGTTTCTTCTAGATCCGTTTGCAAGAGGGACTTTTAGGCAATGCAATAAAAAATTTAAAAAGAGGGATGCAACACGACGACTTCCCAGGAGGTCACCCATCCTAGTGCTACTCTCGCCCAAGCACGCTTAACTTCGAAGTTCTGATGGGATCCGGTGCTTTAGTGCTGGTATGATCGCATCCGACAACTTCTTCACGGCGTGATGCTTTAACCTCTGCCACCCTCCGGCTCCTTCTCACGCCTAAGCCTCCGTTCTTTTTGCTCTTTTCTTTTAGTTCCTTTCACGCCCGTACGGTTTACAGTCACCACGCCGCGGTATTTACCGAAAAAGACGTGCATGACTAGACGCAAATAAAAACATCACGCCATCCGAGCGTTTCACCGGATCGAGAAATCTGCACAAATTGACCGGTCACCGAAAATCGACTGTAATTTCTTCATACGACCTCGGATCGAATTTCGGCGAGAACGGAAAAGTTCCGTATCGAAATTTTACCTTCTCTAGCCGACAGC
The DNA here is from genome assembly GCA_026929855.1 of Poa annua. Lineage (NCBI taxonomy): Eukaryota > Viridiplantae > Streptophyta > Magnoliopsida > Poales > Poaceae > Poa > Poa annua. The sequence continues at coordinate 23,655,589 of CM049428.1, read as the reverse complement.
CTTTGGCGGTTAGGCGGTTCTACGGTTTCTTCTAGATCCGTTTGCAAGAGGGACTTTTAGGCGATGCAATAAAAAAATTAAAAAGAGGGATGCAACACGAGGACTTCCCAGGAGGTCACCCATATTAGTACTACTCTCGCCCAAGCACGCTTAACTTCGGAGTTCTGATGGGATTCGGTGCTTTAGTGCTGGTATGATCGCATCCGACAACTTCTTCACGGCGTGATGCTTTAACCTCTGCCACCCTCCGGCTCCTTCTCACGCCTAAGCCTCCGTTCTTTTTGCTCTTTTCTTTTAGTTCCTTTCACGCCCGTCCGGTTTACAGTCACCACGCCGCGGTATTTACCGAAAAAGACGTGCATGACTAGACGCAAATAAAAACATCACGCCATCCGAGCGTTTCACCGGATCGAGAAATCTGCACAAATTGACCGGTCACCGAAAATCGACTGTAATTTCTTCATACGACCTCGGATCGAATTTCGGCGAGAACGGAAAAGTTCCGTATCGAAATTTTACCTTCTCTAGCCGACAGCCTTTGGCGGTTAGGCGGTTCTACGGTTTCTTCTAGATCCGTTTGCAAGAGGGACTTTTAGGCGATGCAATAAAAAAATTAAAAAGAGGGATGCAACACGAGGACTTCCCAGGAGGTCACCCATATTAGTACTACTCTCGCCCAAGCACGCTTAACTTCGGAGTTCTGATGGGATTCGGTGCTTTAGTGCTGGTATGATCGCATCCGACAACTTCTTCACGGCGTGATGCTTTAACCTCTGCCACCCTCCGGCTCATTCTCACGCCTGAGCCTCCGTTCTTTTTGCTCTTTTCTTTTAGTTCCTTTCACGCCCGTCCCGGTTTACAGTCACCACACGACGGTACTTACCGAAAAATGCGTGCATGACTAGCCGCAAATAAAAACATACGCCATCCGAGCGTTTCACCGGATCGACAAATCTGCACAAATTGACCAGTCACCGAAAATCGACTGTAATTTCTTCATACGACCTCGGATCGAATTTCGGCGAGAACGGAAAAGTTCTGTATCGAAATTTTACCTTGGCTAGCCGACAGCCTTTGGCGGTTAGGCGGTTCTACGGTTTTTTCTAGATCCGTTTGCAAGAGGGACTTTTAGGCGATGCAATAAAAAAATTAAAAAGAGGGATGCAACACGAGGACTTCCCAGGAGGTCACCCATATTAGTACTACTCTCGCCCAAGCACGCTTAACTTCGGAGTTCTGATGGGATCCGGTGCTTTAGTGCTGGTATGATCGCATCCGACAACTTCTTCACTGCGTGATGCTTTAATCTCTGCCACCCTCCGGCTCCTTCTCACGCCTAAGCCTCTGTTCTTTTTTAAGTTCCTTTCACGCCCGTCCCGGTTTACAGTCACCACGCCGCGATATTTACCAAAAAAGACGTGCATGACTAGCCGCAAATAAAAACATCACGCCATCCGAGCGTTTCACCGGATCAACAAATCTGCACAAATTGACCGGTCACCGAAAATCGACTATAATTTCTTCATACGACCTCGGATCGAATTTCGGCGAGAACGGAAAAGTTCCGTATCGAAATTTTACCTTGGCTAGCCGACAACCTTTGGCGGTTAGGCGGTTCTACGGTTTCTTCTAGATCCGTTTGCAAGAGGGACTTTTAGGCAATGCAATAAAAAAATTAAAAAGAGGGATGCAACACGACGACTTCCCAGGAGGTCACCCATCCTAGTGCTACTCTCGCCCAAGCACGCTTAACTTCGAAGTTCTGATGGGATCCGGTGCTTTAGTGCTGGTATGATCGCATCCGACAACTTCTTCACGGCGTGATGCTTTAACCTCTGCCACCCTCCGGCTCCTTCTCACGCCTAAGCCTCCGTTCTTTTTGCTCTTTTCTTTTAGTTCCATTCACGCCCGTCCGGTTTACAGTCACCACGCCGCGGTATTTACCGAAAAAGACGTGCATGACTAGACGCAAATAAAAACATCACGCCATCCGAGCGTTTCACCGGATCGAGAAATCTGCACAAATTGACCGGTCACCGAAAATCGACTATAATTTCTTCATACGACCTCGGATCGAATTTCGGCGAGAACGGAAAAGTTCCGTATCGAAATTTTACCTTGGCTAGCCGACAACCTTTGGCGGTTAGGCGGTTCTACGGTTTCTTCTAGATCCGTTTGCAAGAGGGACTTTTAGGCAATGCAATAAAAAATTTAAAAAGAGGGATGCAACACGAGGACTTCCCAGGAGGTCACCCATCCTAGTGCTACTCTCGCCCAAGCACGCTTAACTTCGAAGTTCTGATGGGATCCGGTGCTTTAGTGCTGGTATGATCGCATCCGACAACTTCTTCACGGCGTGATGCTTTAACCTCTGCCACCCTCCGGCTCCTTCTCACGCCTGAGCCTTCGTTCTTTTTGCTCTTTTCTTTTAGTTCCTTTCACGCCCGTCCCGGTTTACAGTCACCACACCACGGTATTTACCGAAAAATGCGTGCATGACTAGCCGCAAATAAAAACATACGCTATCCGAGCGTTTCACCGGATCGACAAATCTGCACAAATTGACCGGTCACCGAAAATCGACTGTAATTTCTTCATACGACCTCGGATCGAATTTCGGCGAGAACGGAAAAGTTCTGTATCGAAATTTTACCTTGGCTAGCCTACAGCCTTTGGCGGTTAGGCGGTTCTACGGTTTCGTCTAGATCCGTTTGCAAGAGGGACTTTTAGGCGATGCAATAAAAAAATTAAAAAGAGGGATGCAACACGAGGACTTCCCAGGAGGTCACCCATATTAGTACTACTCTCGCCCAAGCACGCTTAACTTCGGAGTTCTGATGGGATTCGGTGCTTTAGTGCTGGTATGATCGCATCCGACAACTTCTTCACGGCGTGATGCTTTAACCTCTGCCACCCTCCGGCTCATTCTCACGCCTGAGCCTCCGTTCTTTTTGCTCTTTTCTTTTAGTTCCTTTCACGCCCGTCCCGGTTTACAGTCACCACACGACGGTATTTACCTAAATATGCGTGCATGACTAGCCGCAAATAAAAACATACGCCATCCGAGCGTTTCACCGGATCGACAAATCTGCACAAATTGACCGGTCACCGAAAATCGACTGTAATTTCTTCATACGACCTCGGATCGAATTTCGGCGAGAACGGAAAAGTTCTGTATCGAAATTTTACCTTGGCTAGCCGACAGCCTTTGGCGGTTAGGCGGTTCTACGGTTTTTTCTAGATCCGTTTGCAAGAGGGACTTTTAGGCGATGCAATAAAAAATTAAAAAGAGGGACGCAACACGAGGACTTCCCAGGAGGTCACCCATCCTAGTACTACTCTCGCCCAAGCACGCTTAACTTCAGAGTTCTGATGGGATCCGGTGCTTTAGTGCTGGTATGATCGCATCCGACAACTTCTTCACGGCGTGATGCTTTAACCTCTGCCACCCTCCGGCTCATTCTCACGCCTGAGCCTCCGTTCTTTTTGCTCTTTTCTTTTAGTTCCTTTCACGCCCGTCCCGGTTTACAGTCACCACACGACGGTATTTACCGAAAAATGCGTGCATGACTAGCCGCAAATAAAAACATACGCCATCCGAGCGTTTCACCGGATCGACAAATCTGCACAAATTGACCGGTCACCGAAAATCGACTGTAATTTCTTCATACGACCTCGGATCGAATTTCGGCGAGAACGGAAAAGTTCTGTATCGAAATTTTACCTTGGCTAGCCGACAGCCTTTGGCGGTTAGGCGGTTCTACGGTTTTTTCTAGATCCGTTTGCAAGAGGGACTTTTAGGCGATGCAATAAAAAATTAAAAAGAGGGACGCAACACGAGGACTTCCCAGGAGGTCACCCATCCTAGTACTACTCTCGCCCAAGCACGCTTAACTTCAGAGTTCTGATGGGATCCGGTGCTTTAGTGCTGGTATGATCGCATCCGACAACTTCTTCACGGCGTGATGCTTTAACCTCTGCCACCCTCCGGCTCCTTCTCACGCCTAAGCCTCCGTTCTTTTTGCTCTTTTCTTTTATTTCTTTCACGCCCGTCCGGTTTACAGTCACCACGCCGCGGTATTTACCGAAAAAGACGTGCATGACTAGCCGCAAATAAAAACGTCACGTCATCGGAGCGTTTCACCGGATCGAGAAATCTGCACAAATTGACCGGTCACCGAAAATCGACTGTAATTTCTTCATACGACCTCGGATCGAATTTCGGCGAGAACGGAAAAGTTCTGTATCGAAATTTTACCTTGGCTAGCCGACAGCATTTGGCGGTTCTACGGTTTCCTCTAGATCCGTTTGCAAGAGGGACTTTTAGGCGATGCAATAAAAAAATTAAAAAGAGGGAAGCAACACGAGGACTTCCCAGGAGGTCACCCATCCTAGTACTACTCTCGCCCAACCAAGCTTAACTTCGGAGTTCTGATGGGATCCGGTGCTTTAGTGCTGGTATGATCGCATCCGACAACTTCTTCACTGCATGATGCTTTAATCTCTGCCACCCTCCGGCTCCTTCTCACGCCTAAGCCTCTGTTCTTTTTTTAGTTCCTTTCACGCCCGTCCCGGTTTACAGTCACCACGCCGCGATATTTTCCAAAAAAGACGTGCATGACTAGCCGCAAATAAAAACATCACGCCATCCGAGCGTTTCACCGGATCAACAAATCTGCACAAATTGACCGGTCACCGAAAATCGACTATAATTTCTTCATTCGACCTCGGATCGAATTTCGGCGAGAACGGAAAAGTTCCGTATCGAAATTTTACCTTGGCTAGCCGACAGCCTTTGGCGGTTAGGCGGTTCTACGGTTTCTTCTAGATCCGTTTGCAAGAGGGACTTTTAGGCAATGCAATAAAAAAATTAAAAAGAGGGATGCAACACGAGGACTTCCCAAGAGGTCACCCATACTAGTACTACTCTCGCCCAAGCACGCTTAACTTCGGAGTTCTGATGGGATTCGGTGCTTTAGTGCTGGTATGATCGCATCCGACAACTTCTTCACGGCGTGATGCTTTAACCTCTGCCACCCTCCGGCTCCTTCTCACGCCTGAGCCTTCGTTCTTTTTGCTCTTTTCTTTTAGTTCCTTTCACGCCCGTCCCGGTTTACAGTCAACCACACCACGGTATTTACCGAAAAATGCGTGCATGACTAGCCGCAAATAAAAACATACGCCATCCGAGCGTTTCACCGGATCGACAAATCTGCACAAATTGACCGGTCACCGAAAATCGACTGTAATTTCTTCATACGACCTCGGATCGAATTTCGGCGAGAACGGAAAAGTTCTGTATCGAAATTTTACCTTGGCTAGCCGACAGCCTTTGGCGGTTAGGCGGTTCTACGGTTTTTTCTAGATCCGTTTGCAAGAGGGACTTTTAGGCGATGCAATAAAAAATTAAAAAGAGGGACGCAACACGAGGACTTCCCAGGAGGTCACCCATCCTAGTACTACTCTCGCCCAAGCACGCTTAACTTCGGAGTTCTAATGGGATCCGGTGCTTTAGTGCTGGTATGATCGCATCCGACAACTTCTTCACGGCGTGATGCTTTAACCTCTGCCACCCTCCGGCTCCTTCTCACGCCTAAGCCTCCGTTCTTTTTGCTCTTTTCTTTTATTTCTTTCACGCCCGTCCGGTTTACAGTCACCACGCCGCGGTATTTACCGAAAAAGACGTGCATGACTAGCCGCAAATAAAAACGTCACGTCATCGGAGCGTTTCACCGGATCGAGAAATCTGCACAAATTGACCGGTCACCGAAAATCGACTGTAATTTCTTCATACGACCTCGGATCGAATTTCGGCGAGAACGGAAAAGTTCTGTATCGAAATTTTACCTTGGCTAGCCGACAGCATTTGGCGGTTCTACGGTTTCCTCTAGATCCGTTTGCAAGAGGGACTTTTAGGCGATGCAATAAAAAAATTAAAAAGAGGGAAGCAACACGAGGACTTCCGAGGAGGTCACCCATCCTAGTACTACTCTCGCCCAACCAAGCTTAACTTCGGAGTTCTGATGGGATCCGGTGCTTTAGTGCTGGTATGATCGCATCCGACAACTTCTTCACTGCATGATGCTTTAATCTCTGCCACCCTCCGGCTCCTTCTCACGCCTAAGCCTCTGTTCTTTTTTTAGTTCCTTTCACGCCCGTCCCGGTTTACAGTCACCACGCCGCGATATTTTCCAAAAAAGACGTGCATGACTAGCCGCAAATAAAAACATCACGCCATCCGAGCGTTTCACCGGATCAACAAATCTGCACAAATTGACCGGTCACCGAAAATCGACTATAATTTCTTCATTCGACCTCGGATCGAATTTCGGCGAGAACGGAAAAGTTCCGTATCGAAATTTTACCTTGGCTAGCCGACAGCCTTTGGCGGTTAGGCGGTTCTACGGTTTCTTCTAGATCCGTTTGCAAGAGGGACTTTTAGGCAATGCAATAAAAAAATTAAAAAGAGGGATGCAACACGAGGACTTCCCAAGAGGTCACCCATATTAGTACTACTCTCGCCCAAGCACGCTTAACTTCGGAGTTCTGATGGGATTCGGTGCTTTAGTGCTGGTATGATCGCATCCGACAACTTCTTCACGGCGTGATGCTTTAACCTCTGCCACCCTCCGGCTCCTTCTCACGCCTGAGCCTTCGTTCTTTTTGCTCTTTTCTTTTAGTTCCTTTCACGCCCGTCCCGGTTTACAGTCAACCACACCACGGTATTTACCGAAAAATGCGTGCATGACTAGCCGCAAATAAAAACATACGCCATCCGAGCGTTTCACCGGATCGACAAATCTGCACAAATTGACCGGTCACCGAAAATCGACTGTAATTTCTTCATACGACCTCGGATCGAATTTCGGCGAGAACGGAAAAGTTCTGTATCAAAATTTTACCTTGGCTAGCCAACAGCCTTTGGCGGTTAGGCGGTTCTACGGTTTCTTCTAGATCCGTTTGCAAGAGGGACTTTTAGGCGATGCAATAAAAAAATTAAAAAGAGGGATGCAACACGAGGACTTCCCAGGAGGTCACCCATCCTAGTACTACTCTCGCCCAAGCACGCTTAACTTGGGAGTTCTGATGGGATCCGGTGCTTTAGTGCTGGTATGATCGCATCCAACAACTTCTTCACGCCGTGATGCTTTAACCTCCGCTACCCTCCGGCTCCTTCTCACGCCTAAGCCTCCGTTCTTTTTGCTCTTTTCTTTTAGTTCCTTTCACGCCCGTCCGGTTTACAGTCACCACGCCGCGGTATTTACCGAAAAAGACGTGCATGACTAGCCGCAACTAAAAACATCACGCCATCCCAGCGTTTCACCGGATCGAGAAATCTGCTCAAATTGACCGATCACCGAAAATCGACTGTAATTTCTTCATACGACCTCGGATCGAATGTCGGCGAGAACGGAAAAGTTCCGTATCGAAATTTTACCATGGCTAGCCGACAGGCTTTGACGGTTAGGCGGTTCTACGGTTTTGTCTAGATCCATTTGCAAGAGGGACTTTTAGGCGATGCAATAAAAAACTAAAAAGAGGGATGCAACACGAGGACTTCCCAGGAGGTCACCCATACTAGTACTACTCTCGCCCAAGCACGCTTAACTTCGGAGTTCTGATGGGATCCGGTGCTTGAGTGCTGGTATGATCGCATCCGACAACTTCTTCACGGCGTGATGCTTTAACCTCTGCAACCCTCCGACTCCTTCTCACGCCTAAGACTCCGTTCTTTTTTTAGTTCCTTTCACGCTCGTCCCGGTTTACATTCACCACGCCGCGATATTTACCGAAAAAGACGTGCATGACTAGCCGCAAATAAAAACATCACGTCATCCGAGCGTTTCACCGGATCGAGAAATCTGCTCAAATTGACCGGTCACCGAAAATCGACTGTAATTTCTTCATATGACCTCGGATCGAATTTCGGCGAGAACGGAAAAGTTCCGTATCGAAATTTACCATCGCTAGCCGACAGCCTTTGGCGGTTAGGCGGTTCTATGGTTTCGTCTAGATCCATTTGCAAGAGGGACTTTTAGGCGATGCAAAAAAATATTAAAAAGAGGGATGCAACACGAGGACTTCCCAGGAGGTCACCCATCCTAGTACTACTCTCGCCCAAGCACGCTTAACTTCGGAGTTCTGATGGGATCCGGTGCTTTAGTGCTGGTATGATCGCATCCGACAACTTCTTCACGGCGTGATGCTTTAACCTCTGCCACCCTCCGGCTCCTTCTCACGCCTAAGCCTCCGTTCTTTTTGCTCTTTTCTTTTATTTCTTTCACGCCCGTCCGGTTTACAGTCACCACGCCGCGGTATTTACAGAAAAAGACGTGCATGACTAGCCGCAAATAAAAACGTCACGTCATCGGAGCGTTTCACCGGATCGAGAAATCTGCACAAATTGACCGGTCACCGAAAATCGACTGTAATTTCTTCATACGACCTCGGATCGAATTTCGGCGAGAACGGAAAAGTTCTGTATCGAAATTTTACCTTGGCTAGCCGACAGCATTTGGCGGTTCTACGGTTTCCTCTAGATCCGTTTGCAAGAGGGACTTTTAGGCGATGCAATAAAAAAATTAAAAAGAGGGAAGCAACACGAGGACTTCCCAGGAGGTCACCCATCCTAGTACTACTCTCGCCCAACCAAGCTTAACTTCGGAGTTCTGATGGGATCCGGTGCTTTAGTGCTGGTATGATCGCATCCGACAACTTCTTCACTGCATGATGCTTTAATCTCTGCCACCCTCCGGCTCCTTCTCACGCCTAAGCCTCTGTTCTTTTTTTAGTTCCTTTCACGCCCGTCCCGGTTTACAGTCACCACGCCGCGATATTTTCCAAAAAAGACGTGCATGACTAGCCGCAAATAAAAACATCACGCCATCCGAGCGTTTCACCGGATCAACAAATCTGCACAAATTGACCGGTCACCGAAAATCGACTATAATTTCTTCATTCGACCTCGGATCGAATTTCGGCGAGAACGGAAAAGTTCCGTATCGAAATTTTACCTTGGCTAGCCGACAGCCTTTGGCGGTTAGGTGGTTCTACGGTTTCGTCTAGATCCATTTGCAAGAGGGACTTTTAGGCGATGCAATAAAAAAATAAAAAGAGGGATGCAACACGAGGACTTCCCAGGAGGTCACCCATCCTAGTACTACTCTCGCCCAAGCACGCTTAACTTCGGAGTTTTGATGGGATCCGGTGCTTTAGTGCTGGTATGATCGCATCCTACAACTTATTCACTACGTGATGCTTTAATCTCTGCCACCCTCCGGCTCCTTCTCACGCCTAAGCCTCTGTTCTTTTTTTAGTTCCTTTCACGCCCGTCCCGGTTTACAGTCACCACGCCGCGATATTTACCGAAAAAGACGTGCATGACTAGCGGCAAATAAAAAAATCAAGCCATCCGAGCGTTTCGCCGGATCGACAAATCTGCACAAATTGACCGGTCACCGAAAATCGACTGTAATTTCTTCATACGACCTCGGATCGAATTTCGGCGAGAACGGAAAAGTTCCGTATCGAAATTTTACCATGGCAAGCCGACAGCCTTTGGCGGTTAGGCGGTTCTACGGTTTCTTCTAGATCCGTTTGCAAGAGGGACTTTTAGGCGATGCAATAAAAAAATTAAAAAGAGGGATGCAACACGAGGACTTCCCAGGAGGTCACCCATATTAGTACTACTCTCGCCCAAGCACGCTTAACTTCGGAGTTCTGATGGGTTTCGGTGCTTTAGTGCTGGAATGATCGCATCCGACAACTTCTTCACGGCGTGATGCTTTAACCTCTGCCACCCTCCGGCTCCTTCTCACGCCTGAGCCTTCGTTCTTTTTGCTCTTTTCTTTTAGTTCCTTTCACGCCCGTCCCGGTTTACAGTCAACCACACCACGGTATTTACCGAAAAATGCGTGCATGACTAGCCGCAAATAAAAACATACGCCATCCGAGCGTTTCACCGGATCGACAAATCTGCACAAATTGACCGGTCACCGAAAATCGACTGTAATTTCTTCATACGACCTCGGATCGAATTTAAGCGAGAACGGAAAAGTTCTGTATCAAAATTTTACCTTGGCTAGCCAACAGCCTTTGGCGGTTAGGCGGTTCTACGGTTTCTTCTAGATCCGTTTGCAAGAGGGACTTTTAGGCGATGCAATAAAAAAATTAAAAAGAGGGATGCAACACGAGGACTTCCCAGGAGGTCACCCATCCTAGTACTACTCTCGCCCAAGCACGCTTAACTTCGGAGTTCTGATGGGATCCGGTGCTTTAGTGCTGGTATGATCGCATCCAACAACTTCTTCACGGCGTGATGCTTTAACCTCCGCCACCCTCCGGCTCCTTCTCACGCCTAAGCCTCCGTTCTTTTTGCTCTTTTCTTTTAGTTCCTTTCACGCCCGTCCGGTTTACAGTCACCACGCCGCGGTATTTACCGAAAAAGACGTGCATGACTAGGCGCAACTAAAAACATCACGCCATCCCAGCGTTTCACCGGATCGAGAAATCTGCTCAAATTGACCGGTCACCGAAAATCGACTGTAATTTCTTCATACGACCTCGGATCGAATGTCGGCGAGAACGGAAAAGTTCCGTATCAAAATTTTACCATGGCTAGCCGACAGGCTTTGGCGGTTAGGCGGTTCTACGGTTTTGTCTAGATCCATTTGCAAGAGGGACTTTTAGGCGATGCAATAAAAAACTAAAAAGAGGGATGCAACACGAGGACTTCCCAGGAGGTCACCCATCCTAGTACTACTCTCGCCCAAGCACGCTTAACTTCGGAGTTCTGACGGGATCCGGTGCTTGAGTGCTGGTATGATCACATCCGACAACTTCTTCACGGCGTGATGCTTTAACCTCTGCAACCCTCCGACTCCTTCTCACGCCTAAGACTCCGTTCTTTTTTTAGTTCCTTTCACGCTCGTCCCGGTTTACATTCACCACGCCGCGATATTTACCGAAAAAGACGTGCATGACTAGCCGCAAATAAAAACATCACGCCATCCGAGCGTTTCACCGGATCGAGAAATCTGCTCAAATTGACCGGTCACCGAAAATCGACTGTAATTTCTTCATATGACCTCGGATCGAATTTCGGCGAGAACGGAAAAGTTCCGTATCGAAATTTACCATCGCTAGCCGACAGCCTTTGGCGGTTAGGCGGTTCTACGGCTTCTTCTAGATCCATTTGCAAGAGGGACTTTTAGGCGATGCAAAAAAATATTAAAAAGAGGGATGCAACACGAGGACTTCCCAGGAGGTCACCCATCCTAGTACTACTCTCGCCCAAGCACGCTTAACTTCGGAGTTCTGATGGGATCCGGTGCTTTAGTGCTGGAATGATCACATCCGACAACTTCTTCACGGCGTGATGCTTTAACCTCTGCCACCCTCCGGCTCCTTCTCACGCCTAAGACTCCGTTCTTTTTGCTCTTTTCTTTTAGTTCCTTTCACGCCCGTCCCGGTGTACAGTCACCACACCACGGTATTTACCGAAAAATGCGTGCATGACTAGCCGCAAATAAAAACATACGCCATCCGAGCGTTTCACCGGATCGACAAATCTGCACAAATTGACCGGTCACCGAAAATCGACTGTAATTTCTTCATACGACCTCGGATCGAATTTCGGCGAGAACGGAAAAGTTCTGTATCGAAATTTTACCTTGGCTAGCCGACAGCCTTTGGCGGTTAGGCGGTTCTACGGTTTCTTCTAGATCCGTTTGCAAGAGGGACTTTTAGGCGATGCAATAAAAAAATTAAAAAGAGGGATGCAACACGAGGACTTCCCAGGAGGTCACCGAGGTCACCCATCCTAGTACTACAGTCGCCCAAGCACGCTTAACTTCGGAGTTCTGATGGGATCCGGTGCTTTAGTGCTGGTATGATCGCATCCAACAACTTCTTCACGGCGTGATGCTTTAACCTCCGCCACCCTCCGGCTCCTTCTCACGCCTAAGCCTCCGTTCTTTTTGCTCTTTTCTTTTAGTTCCTTTTACGCCCGTCCGGTTTACAGTCACCACGCCGCGGTATTTACCGAAAAAGACGTGCATGACTAGCCGCAACTAAAAACATCACGCCATCCCAGCGTTTCACCGGATCGAGAAATCTGCTCAAATTGACCGGTCACCGAAAATCGACTTCAATTTCTTCATATGACCTCGGATCGAATTTCGGCGAGAACGGAAAAGTTCCGTATCGAAATTTTACCATGGCTAGCCGACAGCCTTTGGCGGTTAGGCGGTTCTACGGTTTCGTCTAGATCCATTTGCAAGAGGGACTTTTAGGCGATGCAATAAAAAAATAAAAAGAGGGATGCAACACGAGGACTTCCCAGGAGGTCACCCATCCTAGTACTACTCTCGCCCAAGCACGCTTAACTTGGGAGTTCTGATGGGATCCGGTGCTTTAGTTCTGGTATGATCGCATCCGACAACTTATTCACTCCGTGATGCTTTAATCTCTGCCACCCTCCGGCTCCTTCTCACGCCTAAGCCTCTGTTCTTTTTTTAGTTCCTTTCACGCCCGTCCCGGTTTACAGTCACCACGCCGCGATATTTACCGAAAAAGACGCGCATGACTAGCGGCAAATAAAAAAATCACGCCATCCGAGCGTTTCACCGGATCGACAAATCTGCACAAATTGACCGGTCACCGGAAATCGACTGTAATTTCTTCATACGACCTCGGATCGAATTTCGGCGAGAACGGAAAAGTTCCGTATCGAAATTTTACCTTGACTAGCCGACAGCCTCTGGCGGTTAGGCGGTTCTACGGTTTCGTCTTGATCCGTTTGCTAGAGGGACTTTTAGGCGATGCAATAAAAAAATTAAAAAGAGGGGGTCACCCATCCTAGTACTACTCTCGCCCAAACACGCTTAACTTCGAAGTTCTGATAGGATCCGGTGCTTTAGTGCTGGTATGATCGCATCCAACAACTTCTTCACGACGTGATGCTTTAACCTCTGCCACCCTCCGGCTCCTTCTCACGCCTACGCCTCCGTTCTTTTTGCTATTTTTTTTAGTTCCTTTCACGTCCGTCCCGGTTTACAGTCACCACGCCGCGATATTTACCGAAAAAGGCATGCATGACTAGCGGCAAATAAAAACATCACGCCATCCGAGCTTTTCACCGGATCGAGAAATCGACCGGTCACCGAAAATCGACTGTAATTTCTTCATACGACCTCGGATCGAATTTCGGCGAGAACGGAAAAGTTCCGTATCGAAAATTTACCTTGGCTAGCCGACAGCCTTTGGCGGTTAGGCGGTTCTACGGTTTTGTCTAGATCCGTTTGCAAGAGGGACTTTTAGGCGATGCAATAAAAAAATTAAAAAGAGGGATGCAACACGAGGACTTCCCAGGAGGTCACCAATCCTAGTACTACTCTCGCCCAAGCACGCTTAACTTCGGAGTTCTGATGGGATCCGGTGCTTGAGTGCTGGTATGATCGCATCCGACAACTTCTTCACGGCGTGATGCTTTAACCTCTGCAACCCTCCGGCTCCTTCTCACGCCTAAGCCTCCGCTCTTTTTTAGTTCCTTTCACGCCCGTCCCGGTTTACAGTCACCACGCCGCGATATTTACCGAAAAAGACGTGCATGACTAGACGCAAATAAAAACATCATGCCATCCGAGCGTCTCACCGGATCGACAAAACTGCACAAATTGACCGGTCACCGAAAATCGACTGTAATTTCTTCATATGACCTCGGATCGAATTTCGGCGAGAACGGAAAAGTTCCGTATCGAAATTTTACCATGGCAAGCCGACAGCCTTTGGCGGTTAGGCGGTTCTACGGTTTCTTCTAGATCCGTTTGCAAGAGGGACTTTTAGGCGATGCAATAAAAAAATTAAAAAGAGGGATGCAACACGAGGACTTCCCAGGAGGTCACCCATATTAGTACTACTCTCGCCCAAGCACGCTTAACTTCGGAGTTCTGATGGGTTTCGGTGCTTTAGTGCTGGAATGATCGCATCCGACAACTTCTTCACGGCGTGATGCTTTAACCTCTGCCACCCTCCGGCTCCTTCTCACGCCTGAGCCTCCGTTCTTTTTGCTCTTTTCTTTTAGTTCCTTTCACGCCCGTCCCGGTTTACAGTCACCACACCACGGTATTTACCGAAAAATGCGTGCATGACTAGCCGCAAATAAAAACATACGCCATCCGAGCGTTTCACCGGATCGACAAATCTGCACAAATTGACCGGTCACCGAAAATCGACTGTAATTTCTTCATACGACCTCGGATCGAATTTCGGCGAGAACGGAAAAGTTCTGTATCGAAATTTTACCTTGGCTAGCCGACAGCCTTTGGCGGTTAGGCGGTTCTACGGTTTCTTCTAGATCCGTTTGCAAGAGGGACTTTTAGGCGATGCAATAAAAAAATTAAAAAGAGGGATGCAACACGAGGACTTCCCAGGAGGTCACCGAGGTCACCCATCCTAGTACTACACTCGCCCAAGCACGCTTAACTTCGGAGTTCTGATGGGATCCGGTGCTTTAGTGCTGGTATGATCGCATCCAACAACTTCTTCACGGCGTGATGCTTTAACCTCTGCCACCCTCCGGCTCCTTCTCACGCCTATGCCTCCGTTCTTTTTGCTATTTTTTTTTTAGTTCCTTTCACGTCCGTCCCGGTTTACAGTCACCACGCCGCGATATTTACCGAAAAAGGCATGCATGACTAGCGGCAAATAAAAACATCACGCCATCCGAGCTTTTCACCGGATCGAGAAATCTGCACAAATTGACCGGTCACCGAAAATCGACTGTAATTTCTTCATACGACCTCGGATCAAATTTCGGCGAGAACAGAAAAGTTCCGGATCGAAATTTTACCTGGGCTAGCCGTCAGCCTTTGGCGGTTAGGCGGTTCTACGGTTTCGTCAAGATCCGTTTGCAAGAGGGACTTTTAGGCGATGCAATAAAAAAATTAAAAAGAGGGATGCAACACGAGGACTTCCCAGGAGGTCACCCATCCTAGTACTACTCTCGCCCAAGCACGCTTAACTTCGGAGTTCTGATGGGATCCGGTGCTTTAGTGCTGGTATGATCGCATCCGACAACTTATTCACTACGTGATGCTTTAATCTCTGCCACCCTCCGGCTCCTTCTCACGCCTAAGCCTCTGTTCTTTTTTTAGTTCCTTTCACGCCCGTCCCGGTTTACAGTCACCACGCCGCGATATTTACCGAAAAAGACGTGCATGACTAGCGGCAAATAAAAAAATCAAGCCATCCGAGCGTTTCGCCGGATCGACAAATCTGCACAAATTGACCGGTCACCGAAAATCGACTGTAATTTCTTCATACGACCTCGGATCGAATTTCGGCGAGAACGAAAAAGTTCCGTATCGAAATTTTACCTTGTCTAGCCGACAGCCTTTGGCGGTTAGGCGGTTCTACGGTTTCGTCTTGATCCGTTTGCTAGAGGGACTTCTAGGCGATGCAATAAAAAAATTAAAAAGGGGGGGTCACCCATCCTAGTACTACTCTCGCCCAAACACGCTTAACTTCGGAGTTCTGATAGGATCCGGTGCTTTAGTGCTGGTATGATCGCATCCGACAACTTCTTCACGACGTGATGCTTTAACCTCTGCCACCCTCCGGCTCCTTCTCACGCCTATGCCTCCGTTCTTTTTGCTATTTTTTTTTTAGTTCCTTTCACGTCCGTCCCGGTTTACAGTCACCACGCCGCGATATTTACCGAAAAAGGCATGCATGACTAGCGGCAAATAAAAACATCACGCCATCCGAGCTTTTCACCGGATCGAGAAATCTGCACAAATTGACCGGTCACCGAAAATCGACTGTAATTTCTTCATACGACCTCGGATCAAATTTCGGCGAGAACAGAAAAGTTCCGGATCGAAATTTTACCTGGGCTAGCCGTCAGCCTTTGGCGGTTAGGCGGTTCTACGGTTTCGTCAAGATCCGTTTGCAAGAGGGACTTTTAGGCGATGCAATAAATAAATTAAAAAGAGGGATGCAACACAAGGACTTCCCAGGAGGTCACCCATCCTAGTACTACTCTCGCCCAAGCACGCTTAACTTCGGAGTTCTCATGGGATCCGGTGATTTAGTGCTGGTATGATCGCATCCAACAACTTATTCACTACGTGATGCTTTAATCTCTGCCACCCTCCGGCTCCTTCTCACGCCTAAGCCTCTGTTCTTTTTTTGGTTCCTTTCACGCCCGTCCCGGTTTACAGTCACCACGCCGCGATATTTACCGAAAAAGACGTGCATGACTAGCGGCAAATAAAAACATCACGCCATCCGAGCGTTTCGCCGGATCGAGAAATCTGCACAAATTGACCGGTCACCGAAAATCGACTGTAATTTCTTCATACGACCTCGGATCAAATTTCGGCGAGAACAGAAAAGTTCCGGATCGAAATTTTACCTGGGCTAGCCGTCAGCCTTTGGCGGTTAGGCGGTTCTACGGTTTCGTCAAGATCCGTTTGCAAGAGGGACTTTTAGGCGATGCAATAAAAAAATTAAAAAGAGGGATGCAACACGAGGACTTCCCAGGAGGTCACCCATCCTAGTACTACTCTCGCCCAAGCACGCTTAACTTCGGAGTTCTGATGGGATCCGGTGCTTTAGTGCTGGTATGATCGCATCCGACAACTTCTTCACTGCGTGATGCTTTAATCTCTGCCACCCTCCGGCTCCTTCTCACGCCTAAGCCTCTGTTCTTTTTTTAGTTCCTTTCACGCCCGTCCCGGTTTACAGTCAGCACGCCGCGATATTTACCGAAAAAGACGTGCATGACTAGCGGCAAATAAAAAAATCAAGCCATCCGAGCGTTTCGCCGGATCGACAAATCTGCACAAATTGACCGCTCACCGAAAATCGACTGTAATTTCTTCATACGACCTCGGATCGAATTTCGGCGAGAACGGAAAAGTTCCGTATCGAAATTTTACCTTGTCTATCCGACAGCCTTTGGCGGTTAGGCGTTTCTACGGTTTCGTCTTGATCCGTTTGCTAGAGGGACTTCTAGGCGATGCAATAAAAAAATTAAAAAGGGGGGGTCACCCATCCTAGTACTACTCTCGCCCAAACACGCTTAACTTCGGAGTTCTGATAGGATCCGGTGCTTTAGTGCTGGTATGATCGCATCCGACAACTTCTTCACGACGTGATGCTTTAACCTCTGCCACCCTCCGGCTCCTTCTCACGCCTATGCCTCCGTTCTTTTTGCTATTTTTTTTTAGTTCCTTTCACGTCCGTCCCGGTTTACAGTCACCACGCCGCGATATTTACCGAAAAAGGCATGCATGACTAGCGGCAAATAAAAACATCACGCCATCCGAGCTTTTCACCGGATCGAGAAATCTGCACAAATTGACCGGTCACCGAAAATCGACTGTAATTTCTTCATACGACCTCGGATCAAATTTCGGCGAGAACAGAAAAGTTCCGGATCAAAATTTTACCTGCGCTAGCCGTCAGCCTTTGGCGGTTAGGCGGTTCTACGGTTTCGTCAAGATCCGTTTGCAAGAGGGACTTTTAGGCGATGCAATAAAAAAATTAAAAAGAGGGATGCAACACGAGGACTTCCCAGGAGGTCACCCATCCTAGTACTACTCTCGCCCAAGCACGCTTAACTTCGGAGTTCTCATGGGATCCGGTGCTTTAGTGCTGGTATGATCGCATCCGACAACTTATTCACTACGTGATGCTTTAATCTCTGCCACCCTCCGGCTCCTTCTCACGCCTAAGCCTCTGTTCTTTTTTTAGTTCCTTTCACGCCCGTCCCGGTTTACAGTCACCACGCCGCGATATTTACCGAAAAAGACGTGCATGACTAGCGGCAAATAAAAAAATCAAGGCATCCGAGCGTTTCGCCGGATCGACAAATCTGCACAAATTGACCGGTCACCGAAAATCGACTGTAATTTCTTCATACGACCTCGGGTCGAATTTCGGCGAGAACGGAAAAGTTCCGTATCGAAATTTTACCTTGTCTAGCCGACAGCCTTTGGCGGTTAGGCGGTTCTACGGTTTCGTCTTGATCCGTTTGCTAGAGGGACTTCTAGGCGATGCAATAAAAAAATTAAAAAGGGGGGGTCACCCATCCTAGTACTACTCTCGCCCAAACACGCTTAACTTCGGAGTTCTGATAGGATCCGGTGCTTTAGTGCTGGTATGATCGCATCCGACAACTTCTTCACGACGTGATGCTTTAACCTCTGCCACCCTCCGGCTCCTTCTCACGCCTATGCCTCCGTTCTTTTTGCTATTTTTTTTAGTTCCTTTCACGTCCGTCCCGATTTACAGTCACCACGCCGCGATATTTACCGAAAAAGGCATGCATGACTAGCGGCAAATAAAAACATCACGCCATCCGAGCTTTTCACCGGATCGAGAAATCTGCACAAATTGACCGGTCACCGAAAATCGACTGTAATTTCTTCATACGACCTCGGATCAAATTTCGGCGAGAACAGAAAAGTTCCGGATCAAAATTTTACCTGGGCTAGCCGTCAGCCTTTGGCGGTTAGGCGGTTCTACGGTTTCGTCAAGATCCGTTTGCAAGAGGGACTTTTAGGCGATGCAATAAAAAAATTAAAAAGAGGGATGCAACACGAGGACTTCCCAGGAGGTCACCCATCCTAGTACAACTCTCGCCCAAGCACGCTTAACTTCGGAGTTCTCATGGGATCCGGTGCTTTAGTGCTGGTATGATCGCATCCGACAACTTATTCACTACGTGATGCTTTAATCTCTGCCACCCTCCGGCTCCTTCTCACGCCTAAGCCTCTGTTCTTTTTTTAGTTCCTTTCACGCCCGTCCCGGTTTACAGTCACCACGCCGCGATATTTACCGAAAAAGACGTGCATGACTAGCGGCAAATAAAAAAATCAAGGCATCCGAGCGTTTCGCCGGATCGACAAATCTGCACAAATTGACCGGTCACCGAAAATCGACTGTAATTTCTTCATACGACCTCGGGTCGAATTTCGGCGAGAACGGAAAAGTTCCGTATCGAAATTTTACCTTGTCTAGCCGACAGCCTTTGGCGGTTAGGCGGTTCTACGGTTTCGTCTTGATCCGTTTGCTAGAGGGACTTCTAGGCGATGCAATAAAAAAATTAAAAAGGGGGGGTCACCCATCCTAGTACTACTCTCGCCCAAACACGCTTAACTTCGGAGTTCTGATAGGATCCGGTGCTTTAGTGCTGGTATGATCGCATCCGACAACTTCTTCACGACGTGATGCTTTAACCTCTGCCACCCTCCGGCTCCTTCTCACGCCTATGCCTCCGTTCTTTTTGCTATTTTTTTTAGTTCCTTTCACGTCCGTCCCGGTTTACAGTCACCAGGCCGCGATATTTACCGAAAAAGGCATGCATGACTAGCGGCAAATAAAAACATCACGCCATCCGAGCTTTTCACCGGATCGAGAAATCTGCACAAATTGACCGGTCACCGAAAATCGACTGTAATTTCTTCATACGACCTCGGATCAAATTTCGGCGAGAACAGAAAAGTTCCGGATCAAAATTTTACCTGGGCTAGCCGTCAGCCTTTGGCGGTTAGGCGGTTCTACGGTTTCGTCAAGATCCGTTTGCAAGAGGGACTTTTAGGCGATGCAATAAAAAAATTAAAAAGAGGGATGCAACACGAGGACTTCCCAGGAGGTCACCCATCCTAGTACAACTCTCGCCCAAGCACGCTTAACTTCCGAGTTCTCATGGGATCCGGTGCTTTAGTGCTGGTATGATCGCATCCGACAACTTATTCACTACGTGATGCTTTAATCTCTGCCACCCTCCGGCTCCTTCTCACGCCTAAGCCTCTGTTCTTTTTTTAGTTCCTTTCACGCCCGTCCCGGTTTACAGTCACCACGCCGCGATATTTACCGAAAAAGACGTGCATGACTAGCGGCAAATAAAAAAATCAAGGCATCCGAGCGTTTCGCCGGATCGACAAATCTGCACAAATTGACCGGTCACCGAAAATCGACTGTAATTTCTTCATACGACCTCGGATCGAATTTCGGCGAGAACGGAAAAGTTCCGTATCGAAATTTTACCTTGTCTAGCCGACAGCCTTTGGCGGTTAGGCGGTTCTACGGTTTCGTCTTGATCCGTTTGCTAGAGGGACTTCTAGGCGATGCAATAAAAAAATTAAAAAGGGGGGGTCACCCATCCTAGTACTACTCTCGCCCAAACACGCTTAACTTCGGAGTTCTGATAGGATCCGGTGCTTTAGTGCTGGTATGATCGCATCCGACAACTTCTTCACGACGTGATGCTTTAACCTCTGCCACCCTCCGGCTCCTTCTCACGCCTATGCCTCCGTTCTTTTTGCTAATTTTTTTAGTTCCTTTCACGTCCGTCCCGGTTTACAGTCACCACGCCGCGATATTTACCGAAAAAGGCATGCATGACTAGCGGTAAATAAAAACATCACGCCATCCGAGCTTTTCACCGGATCGAGAAATCTGCACAAATTGACCGGTCACCGAAAATCGACTGTAATTTCTTCATACGACCTCGGATCAAATTTCGGCGAGAACAGAAAAGTTCCGGATCAAAATTTTACCTGGGCTAGCCGTCAGCCTTTGGCGGTTAGGCGGTTCTACGGTTTCGTCAAGATCCGTTTGCAAGAGGGACTTTTAGGCGATGCAATAAAAAAATTAAAAAGAGGGATGCAACACGAGGACTTCCCAGGAGGTCACCCATCCTAGTACTACTCTCGCCCAAGCACGCTTAACTTCGGAGTTCTCATGGGATCCGGTGCTTTAGTGCTGGTATGATCGCATCGGACAACTTATTCACTACGTGATGCTTTAATCTCTGCCACCCTCCGGCTCCTTCTCACGCCTAAGCCTCTGTTCTTTTTTTAGTTCCTTTCACGCCCGTCCCGGTTTACAGTCACCACGCCGCGATATTTACCGAAAAAGACGTGCATGACTAGCGGCAAATAAAAAAATCAAGGCATCCGAGCGTTTCGCCGGATCGACAAATCTGCACAAATTGACCGGTCACCGAAAATCGACTGTAATTTCTTCATACGACCTCGGATCAAATTTTGGCGAGAACAGAAAAGTTCCGGATCGAAATTTTAACTAGGCTAGCCGACATGCTTTGGCGGTTAGGCGGTTCTACGGTTTCGTCTTGATCCGTTTGCAAGAGAGACTTTTAGGCGATGCAATAAAAAAATTTAAAAACAGGGATGCAACACGAGGACTTTCTAGGAGGTCACCCATCCTAGTACTACTCTCGTCCAAGCACGCTTAACTTCGGAGTTCTGATGGGATCCGGTGCTTTAGTTCTGGTATGATCGCGTCCGACAAGTTCTTCACGGCGTGATGCTTTAAGCTCTGCCACCCTCCGGCTCCTTCTCACGCATAAGCCTCTGTTCTTTTTGCTCTCTTTTTTAGCTCCTTTCACGCCCGTCCCGGTTTACAGTCACCACGCCGCGATATTTACCAAAAAATACGTGCATGACTAGCCGCAAATAAAAACATCACGCCATCCGAGCGTTTCACCGGATCGAGAAATCTGCACAAATTGACCGGTCACCGAAAATCGACTGTAATTTCTTCATACGACCTCGGATCGAATTTCGGCGAGAACAGAAAAGTTCCGTATCGAAATTTTACCTGGGCTAGCCGACAGGCTTTGGCGGTTAGGCGGTTCTACGGTGTCGTCAAGATCCGTTTGCAAGAGGGACTTTTAGGCGATGCAATAAAAAAATTAAAAAGAGGGATGCAACACGAGGACTTCCCAGGAGGTCACCCATCCTAGTACTACTCTAGCCTAAGCACGCTTAACTTTGAAGTTCTAATGGGATCCGGTGCTTTAGTGCTGGTATGATCGCATCCGACAACTTCTTCACGGCGTGATGCTTTAAGCTCTGCCACCCTCCGGCTCCTTCTCACGCCTAAGCCTCTGTTCTTTTTGCTCTTTTTTTTAGGTCCTTTCACGCCCGTCCCGGTTTACAGTCACCACGCCGCGATATTTACCAAAAAATTCATGCATGACTAGCCGCAAATAAAAACATCACGCCATCCGAGCGTTTCACCGGATCGAGAAATCTGCACAAATTGACCGGTCACCGAAAATCGACTGTAATTTCTTCATACGACCTCGGATCGAATTTCGGCGAGAACAGAAAAGTTCCGTATCGAAATTTTAACTGTGCTAGCCGACAGCATTTGGCGGTTAGGCGGTTCTACGGTTTCGTCAAGATCCGTTTGCAAGAGGGACTTTTAGGCGATGCAATAAAAAAATTAAAAAGAGGGATGCAACACGAGGACTTCCCAGGAGGTCACCCATCCTAGTACTACTCTCGCCCAAGCACGCTTAACTTCGGAGTTCTGATGGGATCCGGTGCTTTACTGCTGGTATGATTGAATCCGACAACTTTTTCACGGCGTGATGCTTTAACCTCTGCCACCCTCCGGCTCCTTCTCACGCCTAAGCCTCTCTTCTTTTTGCTCTTTTTTTTAGTTCCTTTCACGCCCGTCCCGGTTTACAGTCACCACGCCACGGTATTTACCGAAAAAGGCGTGCATGACTAGCCGCAAATAAAAACATCACGCCATCCGAGCGTTTCACCGGATCGAGAAATCTACACAAATTGACCGGTCACCGAAAATCGACTGTAATTTCTTCATACGACCTCGTATCGAATTTCGGCGAGAACGGAAAAGTTCTGTATCGAAATTTTATCTGGGCTAGCCGACAGCATTTGGCGGTTAGGCGGTTCTACGGTTTCGTATTGATCCATTTGCTAGAGGGACTTTTAGGCGATGCAATAAAAAAATTAAAAAGAGGGATGCAACACGAGGACTTCCCAGGAGGTCACCCATCCTAGTACTACTCTCGCCCAAACATGCTTAACTTCGGAGTTCTGATGGGATCCGGTGCTTTAGTGCTGGTATGATCGCATCCGACAACTTCTTCACGGCGTGATGCTTTAACCTCTGGCACCCTCCGGTTCCTTCTCACGCCTATGCCTCCGTTCTTTTTGCTAATTTTTTTAGTTCCTTTCACGTTCGTCCCGGTTTACAGTCACCACGCCGCGATATTTACCGAAAAAGGCGTGCATGACTAGCGGCAAATAAAAACATCACGCCATCCGAGCGTTTCACCGGATCGAGAAATCTGCACAAATTGACCGGTCACCGAAAATCGACTTTAATTTCTTCATACGACCTCGGATCGAATTTCAGCGAGAACGGAAAAGTTCTGTATCGAAATTTTACCTGGGCTAGCCGTCATCCTTTGGAGGTTAGGCGGTTCTACGGTTTCGTCAAGATCCGTTTGCAAGAGGGACTTTTAGGCGATGCAATAAAAAAATTAAAAAGAGGGATGCAACACGAGGACTTCCCAGGAGGTCACCCATCCTAGTACTACTCTAGCCTAAGCACACTTAACTTCGAAGTTCTAATGGGATCCGGTGCTTTAGTGCTGGTATGATCGCATCCGACAACTTCTTCACGGCGTGATGCTTTAAGCTCTGCCACCCTCCGGCTCCTTCTCACGCCTAAGCCTCAGTTCTTTTTGCTCTTTTTTTTAGGTCCTTTCACGCCCGTCCCGGTTTACAGTCACCACGCCGCGATATTTACCAAAAAATACATGCATGACTAGCCGCAAATAAAAACATCACGCCATCCGAGCGTTTCACCGGATCGAGAAATCTGCACAAATTGACCGGTCACCGAAAATCGACTGTAATTTCTTCATACGACCTCGGATCGAATTTCGGCGAGAACAGAAAAGTTCCGTATCGAAATTTTACCTGTGCTAGCCGACAGCATTTGGCGGTTAGGCGGTTCTACGGTTTCGTCAAGATCCGTTTGCAAGAGGGACTTTTAGGCGATGCAATAAAAAAATTAAAAAGAGGGATGCAACACGAGGACTTCCCAGGAGGTCACCCATCCTAGTACTACTCTCGCACAAGCACGCTTAACTTCGGAGTTCTGATGGGATCCGGTGCTTTACTGCTGGTATGATTGAATCCGACAACTTTTTCACGGCGTGATGCTTTAACCTCTGCCACCCTCCGGCTCCTTCTCACGCCTAAGCCTCTGTTCTTTTTGCTCTTTTTTTTAGTTCCTTTCACGCCCGTCCCGGTTTACAGTCACCACGCCACGGTATTTACCGAAAAAGGCGTGCATGACTAGCCGCAAATAAAAACATCACGCCATCCGAGCGTTTCACCGGATCGAGAAATCTGCACAAATTGACCGGTCACCGAAAATCGACCGTAATTTCTTCATACGACCTTGGATCGAATTTCGGCGAGAACGGAAAAGTTCTGTATCGAAATTTTATCTGGGCTAGCCGACAGCATTTGGTGGTTAGGCGGTTCTACGGTTTCGTATTGATCCGTTTGCTAGAGGGACTTTTTGGCGATGCAATAAAAAAATTTAAAAAGAGGGATGCAACACGAGGACTTCCCAGGAGGTCACCCATCCTAGTACTACTCTAGCCCAAACATGCTTAACTTCGGAGTTCTGATGGGATCCGGTGCTTTAGTGCTGGTATGATCGCATCCGACAACTTCTTCACGGCGTGATGCTTTAACCTCTCGCACCCTCCGGTTCCTTCTCACGCCTATGCCTCCGTTCTTTTTGCTAATTTTTTTAGTTCCTTTCATGTTCGTCCCGGTTTACAGTCACCACGCCGCGATATTTACCGAAAAAGGCGTGCATGACTAGCGGCAAATAAAAACATCACGCCATCCGAGCGTTTCACCGGATCGAGAAATCTTTACAAATTGATCGGTCACGAAAATCGACTTTAATTTCTTCATGCGACCTCGGATCGAATTTCGGAGAGAAAGGAAAAGTTCCGTATCGAAATTTTACCTGGGCTAGCCGACAACCTTTGGCGGTTAGGCGGTTCTACGGTTTCGTCTAGATCCGTTTGCAAGAGGGACTTTTAGGCGATGCAATAAAAAAATAAAAAGAGGGATGCAACACAAGGACTCAGGACTTCACAGGAGGTCACCCATCCTAGTACTACTCTCGCCCAAGCACGCTTAACTTTAAAGTTATGATGGGATCCGGTGCTTTAGTGCTGATATGATCTCATCCGACAACTTCTTTACGGCGTGATGCTTTAACCTCTGCCACCCTCCGGCTCCTTCTCACGCCTAAGCCTCTGTTCTTTTTGCTCTTTTTTTAGTTCCTTTCACGCCCGTCCCGGTTTACAGTCACCACGCCGCGATATTTACCGAAAAAGACGTGCATGATGACTAGCCGCAAATAAAAACATCACGCCATCCGAGCGTTTCACCGGATTGAGAAATCTGCACAAATTGGCCGGTCACCGAAAATCGACTGTAATTTCTTCATACGACCTCGGATCGAATTTCGGCGAGAACAGAAAAGTTCCGTATCGAAATTTTACCTGGGCTAGCCGTCAGCCTTTGGAGGTTAGGCGGTTCTTCGGTTTCGTCAAGATCCGTTTGCAAGAGGGACTTTTAGGCGATGCAATATAAAATTAAAAAGAGGGATGCAACACGAGGACTTCCCAGGAGGTCACCCATCCTAGTACTACTCTAGCCTAAGCACGCTTAACTTCGAAATTCTAATGGGATCTGGTGCTTTAGTGCTGGTATGATTGCATTCGACAACTTCTTCACGGCGTGATGCTTTAACCTCTGCCACCCTCTGGCTCCTTCTCACGCCTAAGCCTCTGTTCTTTTTGCTCTTTTTTTTAGTTCCTTTCACGCCCGTCCCGGTTTACAGTCACCACGCCGCGATATTTACCGAAAAAGACGTGCATGACTAGCCGCAAATAAAAACATCACGCCATCCGAGCATTTCGGCGGATCAAGAAATCTGCACAAATTGACCGGTCACCGAAAATCGACTGTAATTTCTTCATACAACCTCGGATCGAATTTCGGCGAGAACAGAAAAGTTCTGTATCAAAATTTTACCTGGGCTAGCCGTCAGCCTTTGGCGGTTAGGCGGTTCTACGGTTTCGTCAAGATCCGTTTGCAAGAGGGACTTTTAGGCGATGCAATAAAAATATTAAAAAGAGGGATGCAACACGAGGACTTCCTAGGAGGTCACCCATCCTAGTACTACTCTCGCCCAAGCACGCTTAACTTCGCAGTTCTGATGGGATCCAGTGCTTTAGTGTTGGTATGATCGCATCCGACAACTTCTTCAAGGCGTGATGCTTTAACCTCTGCCACCCTCCGGCTCCTTCTCACGCCTAAGCCCTTGTTCTTTTTGCTCTTTTTTTAGTTCCTTTCACGCCCGTCCCGGTTTACAGTCACCACGCCACGATATTTACCGAAAAAGGCGTGCATGACTAGCCGCAAATAAAAACATCACGCCATCCGAGCGTTTCACCGGATCGAGAAATCTGCACAAATTGACCGGTCACCGAAAATCGACTGTAATTTCTTCATACGACCTCGGATCGAATTTCGGCGAGAACGGAAAAGTTCTGTATCGAAATTTTACCTGGGCTAGCCAACAGCATTTGGCGGTTAGGCGGTTCTACGGTTTCTTCTTGATCCGTTTGCTAGAGGGACTTTTAGGCGATGCAATAAAAAAATTTAAAAAGAGTAATGCAACACGAGGACTTCCCAGGAGGTCACCCATCCTAGTACTACTCTCGCCCAAACACGATTAACTTTGGAGTTCTGATGGGATCCGGTGCTTTAGTGCTGGTATGATCGCATCCGACAACTTCTTCACGGCGTGATGCTTTAACCTCTGCCACCCTCCGGCTCCTTCTCACGCCTATGCCTCCGTTCTTTTTGCGAAAAAAATTAGTTCCTTTCACGTTCGTCCCGGTTTACAGTCACCACGCCGCGATATTTACCGAAAAAGGCGTGCATGACTAGCGGCAAATAAAAACATCACGCCATCCGAGCGTTTCACCGGATCAAGAAATCTTTACAAATTGATCGGTCACGGAAATCGACTGTAATTTCTTCATACGACCTCGGATCGAATTTCAGCGAGAAAGGAAAATTTCCGTATCGAAATTTTACCTGGGCTAGCCAACAGCCCTTGGCGGTTAGGCGGTTCTACGGTTTCGTCTAGATCTGTTTGCAAGAGGGACTTTTAGGCGATGCAATAAAAAAATTAAAAAGAGGGATGCAACACGAGGACTTCCTAGGAGGTCAACCATCCTAGTACAACTCTCGCCCAAGCACGCTTAACTTCGAAGTTCTGATGGGATCCGGTGCTTTCGTGCTGGTATGATCGCATCCGACAACTTCTTTACGGCGTGATGCTTTAACCTCTGCCACCCTCCGGCTCCTTCTCACGCCTAAGCCTCTGTTCTTTTTGCTCTTTTTTTTAGTTCCTTTCACGCCCGTCCCGGTTTACAGTCACCACGCCGCGATATTTACCGAAAAAGACGTGCATGACTAGCCGCAAATAAAAACATCACGCCATCCGAGCGTTTCACCGGATCGAGAAATTTGCACAAATTGACCGGTCACCGAAAATCGACTGTAATTTCTTCATACGACCTCGAATCAAATTTCGGCGAGAACAGAAAAGTTCCGTATCGAAATTTTACCTGGGCTAGCCGTTAGCCTTTGGCAGTTAGGCGGTTCTACGGTTTCGTCAAGATCCGTTTGCAAGAGGGACTTTTAGGCGATGCAATAAAAAAAGAAAAAAAGAGGGATGCAACACGAGGACTTCCCAGGAGGTCACCCATCCTAGTACTACTCTAGCCTAAGCACGCTTAACTTCGAAGTTCTGATGGGATCCGGTGCTTTAGTGCTGGTAAAATCGCATCCGACAACTTCTTCACGGCGTGATGCTTTAACCTCTGCCACCCTCCGGCTCCTTCTCACGCCTAAACCTCTGTTCTTTTTGCTCTTTTTTTTAGGTCCTTTCACGCCCGTCCCGGTTTACAGTCACCACGCCGCGATATTTACCGAAAAAGACGTGCATGACTAGCCGCAAATAAGAACATCACGCCATCCGAGCGTTTCACCGGATCGAGAAATCTGCACAGATTGACCGGTCACCGAAAATCGACTGTAATTTCTTCATACGACCTCGGATCGAATTTCGGCGAGAACAGAAAAGTTCCGTATCGAAATTTTACCTGGGCTAGCCGTCAGCCTTTGGCGGTTAGGCGGTTCTACGGTTTCGTCAAGATCCGTTTGCAAGAGGGACTTTTAGGCGATGCAATAAAAAAATTAAAAAGAGGGATGCAACACGAGGACTTCCCAGGAGGTCACCCATCCTAGTACTACTCTAGCCTAAGCACGCTTAACTTCGAAGTTCTGATGGGTCCGGTGCTTTAGTGCTGGTATGATCGCATCCAACAACTTCTTCACGGCGTGATGCTTTAACCTCTGCCACCCTCCGGCTCCTTCTCACGCCTAAGCCTCTGTTCTTTTTGCTCTTTTTTTTAGTTCTTTCACGCCAGTCCCGGTTTACAGTCACCACGCCACGATATTTACCAAAAAAAGACGTGCATGACTAGCCGCGAATAAAAACATCACGCCATCCGAGCGTTTCACCGGATCGAGAAATCTGCACAAATTGACCGGTCACCGAAAATCGACTGTAATTTCTTCATACGACCTCGGATCGAATTTCGGCGAGAACAGAAAAGTTCCGTATCGAAATTTTACGTAGGCTAGCCGTCAGCCTTTGGCGGTTAGGCGGTTCTACGGTTTCGTCAAGATCCGTTTGCAAGAGGGACTTTTAGGCGATGCAATAAAAAAATTAAAAAGAGGGATGCAACACGAGGACTTCCCAGGAGGTCACCCATCCTAGTACTACTCTCGCCTAAGCACGCTTAACTTCGAAGTTCTGATGGGATCTGGTGCTTTAGTGCTGGTATGATCGCATCCGACAACTTCTTCACGGCGTGATGCTTTAACATATGCCACCCTCTGGCTCCTTCTCACGCCTAAGCCTCTGTTCTTTTTGCTCGTTTTTTTTAGTTCCTTTCACGCCCGTCCCGGTTTACAGTCACCACGCCGCGATATTTACCGAAAAAGGCGTGCATGACTAGGGGGAAATAAAAACGTCACGCCATCCGAGCGTTTCACCGGATTGAGAAATCTGCACAAATTGATCGGTCACCGAAAATCGGCTGTAATATCTTCATACGACCTCGGATCGAATTTCGGTGAGAACAGAAAAGTTCCGTATCGAAATTTTACCTGGGCTAGCCGTCAGCCTTTGGCGGTTAGGCGGTTCTACGGTTTCGTCAAGATCCGTTTGCAAGAGGGACTTTTAGGCGATGCAATAAAAAAATTAAAAAGAGGGATGCAACACGAGGACTTCCCAGGAGGTCACCCATCCTAGTACAACTCTAGCCTTAGCACGCTTAACTTCGAAGTTCTGATGGGATCCGGTGCTTTAGTGCTGATATGATCGCATCCGACAACTTCTTCACGGCGTGATGCTTTAACCTCTGCCACCCTCCGGCTCCTTCTCACGCCTAAGCCTCTGTTCTTTTTGCTCTTTTTTTTAGGTCCTTTCACGCCCGTCCCGGTTTACAGTCACCACGCCGCGATATTTACCGAAAAAGACGTGCATGACTAGCCGCAAATAAGAACATCACGCCATCCGAGCGTTTCACCGGATCGAGAAATCTGCACAGATTGACCGGTCACTGAAAATCGACTGTAATTTCTTCATACGACCTCGGATCGAATTTCGGCGAGAACAGAAAAGTTCCGTATCGAAATTTTACCTGGGCTAGCCGTCAGCCTTTGGCGGTTAGGCGGTTCTACGGTTTCGTCAAGATCCGTTTGCAAGAGGGACTTTTAGGCGATGCAATAAAAAAATAAAAAGAGGGATGCAACACGAGGACTTCCCAGGAGGTCACCCATCCTAGTACTACTCTAGCCTAAGCACGCTAAACTTCGAAGTTCTGATGGGTCCGGTGCTTTAGTGCTCGTATGATCGCATCCAACAACTTCTTCACGGCGTGATGCTTTAACCTCTGCCACCCTCCGGCTCCTTCTCACGCCTAAGCCTCTGTTCTTTTTGCTCTTTTTTTTAGTTCTTTCACGCCCGTCCCGGTTTACAGTCACCACGCCGTGATATTTACCAAAAAAAGACGTGCATGACTAGCCGCAAATAAAAACATCACGCCATCCGAGCGTTTCACCGGATCGAGAAATCTACACAAATTGACCGGTCACCGAAAATCGACTGTAATTTCTTCATACGACCTCGGATCGAATTTCGGCGAGAACAGAAAAGTTCCGTATCGAAATTTTACCTAGGCTAGCCGTCAGCCTTTGGCGGTTAGGCGGTTCTACGGTTTCGTCAAGATCCGTTTGCAAGAGGGACTTTTAGGCGATGCAATAAAAAAATTAAAAAGAGGGATGCAACACGAGGACTTCCCAGGAGGTCACCCATCCTAGTACTACTCTCGCCTAAGCACGCTTAACTTCGAAGTTCTGATGGGATCTGGTGCTTTAGTGCTGGTATGATCGCATCCGACAACTTCTTCACGGCGTGATGCTTTAACATATGCCACCCTCTGGCTCCTTCTCACGCCTAAGCCTCTGTTCTTTTTGCTCGTTTTTTTTAGTTCCTTTCACGCCCGTCCCGGTTTACAGTCACCACGCCGCGATATTTACCGAAAAAGGCGTGCATGACTAGGGGGAAATAAAAACGTCACGCCATCCGAGCGTTTCACCGGATTGAGAAATCTGCACAAATTGATCGGTCACCGAAAATCGGCTGTAATATCTTCATACGACCTCGGATCGAATTTCGGTGAGAACAGAAAAGTTCCGTATCGAAATTTTACCTGGGCTAGCCGTCAGCCTTTGGCGGTTAGGCGGTTCTACGGTTTCGTCAAGATCCGTTTGCAAGAGGGACTTTTAGGCGATGCAATAAAAAAATTAAAAAGAGGGATGCAACACGAGGACTTCCCAGGAGGTCACCCATCCTAGTACAACTCTAGCCTTAGCACGCTTAACTTCGAAGTTCTGATGGGATCCGGTGCTTTAGTGCTGATATGATCGCATCCGACAACTTCTTCACGGCGTGATGCTTTAACCTCTGCCACCCTCCGGCTCCTTCTCACGCCTAAGCCTCTGTTCTTTTTGCTCTTTTTTTTAGGTCCTTTCACGCCCGTCCCGGTTTACAGTCACCACGCCGCGATATTTACCGAAAAAGACGTGCATGACTAGCCGCAAATAAGAACATCACGCCATCCGAGCGTTTCACCGGATCGAGAAATCTGCACAGATTGACCGGTCACTGAAAATCGACTGTAATTTCTTCATACGACCTCGGATCGAATTTCGGCGAGAACAGAAAAGTTCCGTATCGAAATTTTACCTGGGCTAGCCGTCAGCCTTTGGCGGTTAGGCGGTTCTACGGTTTCGTCAAGATCCGTTTGCAAGAGGGACTTTTAGGCGATGCAATAAAAAAATAAAAAGAGGGATGCAACACGAGGACTTCCCAGGAGGTCACCCATCCTAGTACTACTCTAGCCTAAGCACGCTAAACTTCGAAGTTCTGATGGGTCCGGTGCTTTAGTGCTCGTATGATCGCATCCAACAACTTCTTCACGGCGTGATGCTTTAACCTCTGCCACCCTCCGGCTCCTTCTCACGCCTAAGCCTCTGTTCTTTTTGCTCTTTTTTTTAGTTCTTTCACGCCCGTCCCGGTTTACAGTCACCACGCCGTGATATTTACCAAAAAAAGACGTGCATGACTAGCCGCAAATAAAAACATCACGCCATCCGAGCGTTTCACCGGATCGAGAAATCTACACAAATTGACCGGTCACCGAAAATCGACTGTAATTTCTTCATACGACCTCGGATCGAATTTCGGCGAGAACAGAAAAGTTCCGTATCGAAATTTTACCTAGGCTAGCCGTCAGCCTTTGGCGGTTAGGCGGTTCTACGGTTTCGTCAAGATCCGTTTGCAAGAGGGACTTTTAGGCGATGCAATAAAAAAATTAAAAAGAGGGATGCAACACGAGGACTTCCCAGGAGGTCACCCATCCTAGTACTACTCTCGCCTAAGCACGCTTAACTTCGAAGTTCTGATGGGATCTGGTGCTTTAGTGCTGGTATGATCGCATCCGACGACTTCTTCACGGCGTGATGCTTTAACATATGCCACCCTCTGGCTCCTTCTCACGCCTAAGCCTCTGTTCTTTTTGCTCGTTTTTTTTAGTTCCTTTCACGCCCGTCCCGGTTTACAGTCACCACGCCGCGATATTTACCGAAAAAGGCGTGCATGACTAGGGGGAAATAAAAACGTCACGCCATCCGAGCGTTTCACCGGATTGAGAAATCTGCACAAATTGATTGGTCACCAAAAATCGGCTGTAATATCTTCATACGACCTCGGATCGAATTTCGGTGAGAACAGAAAAGTTCCGTATCGAAATTTTACCTGGGCTAGCCGTCAGCCTTTGGCGGTTCTACGGTTTCGTCAAGATCCGTTTGCAAGAGGGACTTTTAGGCGATGCAATAAAAAAAATAAAAAGAGGGATGCAACACGAGGACTTCCCAGGAGGTCACCCATCCTAGTACAACTCTAGCCTAAGCACGCTTAACTTCGAAGTTCTGATGGGATCCGGTGCTTTAGTGCTGGTATGATCGCATCCGACAACTTCTTCACGGCGTGATGCTTTAACCTCTGCCACCCTCCGGCTCCTTCTCACGCCTAAGCCTCTGTTCTTTTTGCTCTTTTTTTTAGGTCCTTTCACGCCCGTCCCGGTTTACAGTCACCACGCCGCGATATTTACCGAAAAAGACGTGCATGACTAGCCGCAAATAAGAACATCACTCCATCCGAGCGTTTCACCGGATCGAGAAATCTGCACAGATTGACCGGTCACCGAAAATCGACTGTAATTTCTTCATACGACCTCGGATCGAATTTCGGCGACAACAGAAAAGTTCCGTATCGAAATTTTACTTGGGCTAGCCGTCAGCCTTTGGCGGTTAGGCGGTTCTACGGTTTCGTCAAGGTCCGTTTGCAAGAGGGACTTTTAGGCGATGCAATAAAAAAAATAAAAAGAGGGATGCAACACGAGGACTTCCCAGGAGGTCACCCATCCTAGTACTACTCTAGCCTAAGCACGCTTAACTTCGAAGTTCTGATGGGTCCGGTGCTTTAGTGCTGGTATGATCGCATCCAACAACTTCTTCACGGCGTGATGCTTTAACCTCTGCCACCCTCCGGCTCCTTCTCACGCCTAAGTCTCTGTTCTTTTTGCTCTTTTTTTAGTTCTTTCACGCCCGTCCCGGTTTACAGTCACCACGCCGCGATATTTACCGAAAAAGACGTGCATGACTAGCCGCAAATAAAAACATCACGCCATCCGAGCGTTTCACCTGATCGAGAAATCTGCACAAATTGACCGGTCACCGAAAATCGACTGTAATTTCTTCATACGACCTCGGATCGAATTTCGGCGAGAACAGAAAAGTTCCGTATGCAAATTTTACCTAGGCTAGCAGTCAGCCTTTGGCGGTTAGGAGGTTCTACGGTTTCGTCAAGATCCGTTTGAAAGAGGGACTTTTAGGCGATGCAATAAAAAAATTAAAAAGAGGGATGCAACACGAGGACTTCCCAGGAGGTCACCCATCCTAGTACTACTCTCGCCCAAGTACGCTTAACTTCGAAGTTCTGATGGGATCTGGTGCTTTAGTGCTGGTATGATCGCATCCAGCAACTTCTTCACGGCGTGATGCTTTAACATCTGCCACCCTCCGGCTCCTTCTCACGCCTAAGCCTCTGTTCTTTTTGCTCTTTTTTTTTAGTTCCTTTCACGCCCGTCCCGGTTTACAGTCACCACGCCGCGATATTTAGCGAAAAAGGCGTGCATGACTAGGGGGAAATAAAAACGTCACGCCATCCGAGCGTTTCACCGGATTGAGAAATCTACACAAATTGATCGGTCACCGAAAATCGGCTGTAACAGTCACCACGCCGCGATATTTAGCGAAAAAGGCGTGCATGACTAGGGGGAAATAAAAACGTCACGCCATCCGAGCGTTTCACCGGATTGAGAAATCTACACAAATTGATCGGTCACCGAAAATCGGCTGTAATATCTTCATATGACCTCGGATCGAATTTCGGTGAGAACAGAAAAGTTCCGTATCGTAATTTTACCTAGGCTAGCCGTCAGCCTTTGGCGGTTAGGCGGTTCTACGGTTTCGTCAAGATCCGTTTGCAAGAGGGACTTTTAGGCGATGCAATAAAAAAATTAAAAAGAGGGATGCAAAACGAGGACTTCCCAGGAGGTCACCCATCCTAGTACTACTCTCGCCCAAGCACGCTTTACTTCAAAGTTCTGATGGGATCCGGTGCTTTAGTGCTGGTATGATCGCATCCGACAACTTCTTCACGGCGTGATGCTTTAACCTCTGCCACCCTCCGGCTCCTTCTCACGCCTAAGCCTCTGTTCTTTTTGCTCTTTTTTTTAGTTCCTTTCACGCTCGTCCCGGTTTACAGTCACCGCGCCACGATATTTACCGAAAAAGGCGTGCATGACTAGCCGCAAATAAAAACATCACGCCATCCGAGCGTTTCACCGGATCGAGAAATCTGCACAAATTGACCGGTCACCGAAAATTGACTGTAATTTCTTCATACGACCTCGGATCGAATTTCGGCGAGAACGGAAAAGTTATGTATCGAAATTTTACCTGGGCTAGCCGACAGCATTTGGCGGTTTGGCGGTTCTACGGTTTCGTCTTGATCCGTTTGCTAGAGGGACTTTTAGGCGATGCAATAAAAAAATTTAAAAAGAGGGATGCAACACGAGGACTTCCCAGGAGGTCACCCATCCTAGTAATACTCTCGCCCAAACACGATTAACTTCGGAGTTCTGATGGGATCCGATGCTTTAGTGCTGGTATGATCGCATCCGACAACTTCTTCACGGCGTGATGTTTTAACCTCTGCCACCCTCCGGCTCCTTCTCACGCCTATGCCTCCGTTCTTTTTGCAATTTTTTTTAGTTCCTTTCACGTTCGTCCCGGTTTACAGTCACCACGCCGCGATATGTACCGAAAAAGGCGTGCATGACTAGCGGCAAATAAAAACATCACGCCATCCGAGCGTTTCACCGGATCGAGAAATCTTTACAAATTGATCGGTCACGGAAGTCGACTGTAATTTCTTCATACGACCTCGGATCGAATTTCGGCGAGAAAGGAAAAGTTCCGTATCGAAATTTTACCTGGGCTAGCCGACAGCCTTTATCGGTTAGACGGTTCTACGGTTTCTTCTAGATCCGTTTGCAAGAGGGACTTTTAGGTGATGCAATAAAAAAATTAAAAAGAGGGATGCAACACGAGGACTTCCTAGGAGGTCAACCATCCTAGTACAACTCTCGCCCAAGCACGCTTAACTTCGAAGTTCTGATGGGATCCGGTGCTTTAGTACTGGTATGATCGCATCCGACAACTTCTTTACGGCGTGATGCTTTAACCTCTGCCACCCTCCGGCTCCTTCTCACGCCTAAGCCTCTGTTCTTTTTGCTCTTTTTTTTAGGTCCTTTCACGCCCGTCCCGGTTTACAGTCACCACGCCGCGATATTTACCGATAAAGACGTGCATGACTAGCCGCAAATAAGAATATCACGCCATCCGAGCGTTTCACCGGATCGAGAAATCTGCACAGATTGACCGGTCACCGAAAATCGACTGTAATTTCTTCATACGACCTCGGATCGAATTTCGGCGAGAACAGAAAAGTTCCGTATGCAAATTTTACCTAGGCTAGCCGTCAGCCTTTGGCGGTTAGGCGGTTCTACGGTTTCGTCAAGATCCGTTTGAAAGAGGGACTTTTAGGCGATGCAATAAAAAAATTAAAAAGAGGGATGCAACACGAGGACTTCCCAGGAGGTCACCCATCCTAGTACTACTCTCGCCCAAGTACGCTTAACTTCGAAGTTCTGATGGGATCTGGTGCTTTAGTGCTGGTATGATCGCATCCAGCAACTTCTTCACGGCGTGATGCTTTAACATCTGCCACCCTCCGGCTCCTTCTCACGCCTAAGCCTCTGTTCTTTTTGCTCTTTTTTTTTAGTTCCTTTCACGCCCGTCCCGGTTTACAGTCACCACGCCGCGATATTTAGCGAAAAAGGCGTGCATGACTAGGGGGAAATAAAAACGTCACGCCATCCGAGCGTTTCACCGCATTGAGAAATCTACACAAATTGATCGGTCACCGAAAATCGGCTGTAACAGTCACCACGCCGCGATATTTAGCGAAAAAGGCGTGCATGACTAGGGGGAAATAAAAACGTCACGCCATCCGAGCGTTTCACCGGATTGAGAAATCTACACAAATTGATCGGTCACCGAAAATCGGCTGTAATATCTTCATACGACCTCGGATCGAATTTCGGTGAGAACAGAAAAGTTCCGTATCGAAATTTTACCTAGGCTAGCCGTCAGCCTTTGGCGGTTAGGCGGTTCTACGGTTTCGTCAAGATCCGTTTGCAAGAGGGACTTTTAGGCGATGCAATAAAAAAATTAAAAAGAGGGATGCAAAACGAGGACTTCCCAGGAGGTCACCCATCCTAGTACTACTCTCGCCCAAGCACGCTTTACTTCAAAGTTCTGATGGGATCCGGTGCTTTAGTGCTGGTATGATCGCATCCGACAACTTCTTCACGGCGTGATGCTTTAACCTCTGCCACCCTCCGGCTCCTTCTCACGCCTAAGCCTCTGTTCTTTTTGCTCTTTTTTTAGTTCCTTTCACGCTCGTCCCGGTTTACAGTCACCGCGCCACGATATTTACCGAAAAAGGCGTGCATGACTAGCCGCAAATAAAAACATCACGCCATTCGAGCGTTTCACCGGATCGAGAAATCTGCACAAATTGACCGGTCACCGAAAATTGACTGTAATTTCTTCATACGACCTCGGATCGAATTTCGGCGAGAACGGAAAAGTTATGTATTGAAATTTTACCTGGGCTAGCCGACAGCATTTGGCGGTTTGGCGGTTCTACGGTTTCGTCTTGATCCGTTTGCTAGAGGGACTTTTAGGCGATGCAATAAAAAATTTTAAAAAGAGGGATGCAACACGAGGACTTCCCAGGAGGTCACCCATCCTAGTAATACTCTCGCCCAAACACGATTAACTTCGGAGTTCTGATGGGATCCGATGCTTTAGTGCTGGTATGATCGCATCCGACAACTTCTTCACGGCGTGATGTTTTAACCTCTGCCACCCTCCGGCTCCTTCTCACGCCTATGCCTCCGTTCTTTTTGCAATTTTTTTTAGTTCCTTTCACGTTCGTCCCGGTTTACAGTCACCACGCCGCGATATGTACCGAAAAAGGCGTGCATGACTAGCGGCAAATAAAAACATCACGCCATCCGAGCGTTTCACCGGATCGAGAAATCTTTACAAATTGATCGGTCACGGAAATCGACTGTAATTTCTTCATACGACCTCGGATCGAATTTCGGCGAGAAAGGAAAAGTTCCGTATCGAAATTTTACCTGGGCTAGCCGACAGCCTTTATCGGTTAGACGGTTCTACGGTTTCGTCTAGATCCGTTTGCAAGAGGGACTTTTAGGTGATGCAATAAAAAAATTAAAAAGAGGGATGCAACACGAGGACTTCCTAGGAGGTCAACCATCCTAGTACAACTCTCGCCCAAGCACGCTTAACTTCGAAGTTCTGATGGGATCCGGTGCTTTAGTGCTGGTATGATCGCATCCGACAACTTCTTTACGGCGTGATGCTTTAACCTCTGCCACCCTCCGGCTCCTTCTCACGCCTAAGCCTCTGGTCTTTTTGCTCTTTTTTTTAGGTCCTTTCACGCCCGTCCCGGTTTACAGTCACCACGCCGCGATATTTACCGATAAAGACGTGCATGACTAGCCGCAAATAAGAATATCACGCCATCCGAGCGTTTCACCGGATCGAGAAATCTGCACAGATTGACCGGTCACCGAAAATCGACTGTAATTTCTTCATACGACCTCGGATCGAATTTCGGCGAGAACAGAAAAGTTCCGTATCGAAATTTTACCTGGGCTAGCCGTCAGCCTTTGGCGGTTAGGCGGTTCTACGGTTTCGTCAAGATCCGTTTGCAAGAGGGACTTTTAGGCGATGCAATAAAAAATTAAAAAGAGGGATGCAACACGAGGACTTCCTAGAAGGTCACCCATCCTAGTACTACTCTAGCCTAAGCACGCTTAACTTCGAAGTTCTGATGGGTCCGGTGCTTTAGTGCTGGTATGATCGCATCCAACAACTTCTTCACGGCGTGATGCTTTAACCTCTGCCACCCTCCGGCTCCTTCTCACGCCTAAGCCTCTGTTCTTTTTGCTCTTTTTTTTAGTTCTTTCACGCCCGTGCCGGTTTACAGTCACCACGCCGCGATATTTACCGAAAAAGACGTGCATGACTAGCCGCAAATAAAAACATCACGCCATCCGAGCGTTTCACCGGATCGAGAAATCTGCACAAATTGACCGGTCACCGAAAATCGACTGTAATTTCTTCATACGACCTCGGATCGAATTTCAGCGAGAACAGAAAAGTTCTGTATCGAAATTTTACCTAGGCTAGCCGTCAGCCTTTGGAGGTTAGGCGGTTCTACGGTTTCGTCAAGATCCGTTTGCAAGAGGGACTTTTAGGCGATGCAATAAAAAAATTAAAAAGAGGGATGCAACACGAGGACTTCCCAGGAGGTCACCCATCCTAGTACTACTCTCGCCCATGCACGCTTAACTTCGAAGTTTTGATGGGATCTGGTGCTTTAGTGCTGGTATGATCGCATCCAACAACTTCTTCACGGCGTGATGCTTTAACATCTGTCCCCCTCCGGCTCCTTCTCACGCCTAAACCTCTGTTCTTTTTGCTCTCTTTTTTTTAGTTCCTTTCACGCCTGTCCCGGTTTACAGTCACCACGCCGCGATATTTACCGAAAAAGGCGTGCATGACTAGTGGGAAATAAAAATGTCACGCCATCCGAGCGTTTCACCGGATTGAGAAATCTGCAAAAATTGATCGGTCACCGAAAATCGGCTGTAATATCTTCATACGACCTCGGATCGAATTTCGGTGAGAACAGAAAAGTTCCGTATAGAAATTTTACCTGGGCTAGCCGTCAGCCTTTGGCGGTTAGGCGGTTCTACGGTTTCGTCAAGATCCGTTTGCAAGAGGGACTTTTAGGCGATGCAATAACAAAATTAAAAAGAGGGATGCAACACGAGGACTTCCCAGGAGGTCACCCATCCTAGTACTACTCTCGCCCAAGCACGCTTAACTTCAAAGTTCTGATGGGATCCGGTGCTTTAGTGCTGGTATGATCGCATCCGACAACTTCTTCACGGCGTGATGCTTTAAGCTCTGCCACCCTCCGGCTCCTTCTCACGCCTAAGCCTCTGTTCTTTTTGCTCTTTTTTTTAGTTCCTTTCACGCCCGTCCCGGTTTACAGTAACCACGCCACGATATTTACCGAAAAAGACGTGCATGACTAGCCGCAAATAAAAACATCACGCCATCCGAGCGTTTCACCTGATCGAGAAATCTGCACAAATTGACCGGTCACCGAAAATCGACTGTAATTTCTTCATACGACCTCGGATCGAATTTCGGCGAGAACAGAAAAGTTCCGTATCGAAATTTTACCTAGGCTAGCCGTCAGCCTTTGGCGGTTAGGCTGTTCTACGGTTTCGTCAAGATCCGTTTGCAAGAGGGACTTTTAGGCGATGCAATAAAAAAATTAAAAAGAGCGATGCAACACGAGCACGCTTAACTTCGAAGTTCTGATGGGATCTGGTGCTTTAGTGCTGGTATGATCGCATCCAACAACTTCTTCACGGCGTGATGCTTTAACATCTGCCACCCTCCGGCTCCTTCTCACGCCTAAGCCTCTGTTCTTTTTGCTCTCTTTTTTTTAGTTCCTTTCACGCCCGTCCCGGTTTACAGTCACCACGCCGCGATATTTACCGAAAAAGGCGTGCATGACTAGGGGGAAATAAAAATGTCACACCATCCGAGCGTTTCACCGGATTGAGAAATCTGCACAAATTGATCGGTCACCGAAAATCGGCTGTAATATCTTCATACGACCTCGGATCGAATTTCGGTGAGAACAGAAAAGTTCCGTATCGAAATTTTACCTGGGCTAGCCGTCAGCCTTTGGCGGTTAGGCGGTTCTACGGTTTCGTCAAGATCCGTTTGCAAGAGGGACTTTTAGGCGATGCAGTAAAAAAATTAAAAAGAGGGATGCAACACGAGGACTTCCCAGGAGGTCACCCATCCTAGTACTACTCTCGCCCAAGCACGCTTAACTTCAAAGTTCTGATGGGATCCGGTGCTTTAGTGCTGGTATGATCGCATCCGACAACTTCTTCGCGGCGTGATGCTTTAACCTCTGCCACCCTCCGGCTCCTTCTCACGCATAAGCCTCTGTTCTTTTTGCTCTTTTTTATAGTTCCTTTCACGCCCGTCCCGGTTTACAGTCACCACGCCACGATATTTACCGAAAAAGGCGTGCATGACTAGCCGCAAATAAAAACATCACGCCATCCGAGCGTTTCACCGGATCGAGAAATCTGCACAAATTGACCGGTCACCGAAAATTGACTGTAATTTCTTCATACGACCTCGGATCGAATTTCGGCGAGAACGGAAAAGTTATGTATCGAAATTTTACCTAGGCTAGCCGACAGCATTTGGCAGTTTGGCGGTTCTACGGTTTCGTCTTGATCCGTTTGCTAGAGGGGCTTTTAGGAGATGCAATAAAAAAATTTAAAAAGAGGGATGCAACACGAGGACTTCCCAGGAGGTCACCCATCCTAGTAATACTCTCGCCAAACACGATTAACTTCGGAGTTCTGATGGGATCCGGTGCTTTAGTGCTGGTATGATCGCATCCGACAACTTCTTCACGGCGTGATTTTTAACCTCTGCCACCCTCCGGCTCCTTCTCACGCCTATGCCTCCGTTCTTTTTGCAATTTTTTTTAGTTCCTTTCACGTTCGTCCCGATTTACAGTCACCACGCCGCGATATGTACCGAAAAAGACGTGTATGAATAGCCGCAAATAAAAACATCACGCCATCTGAGCGTTTCACCGGATCGAGAAATCTGCACAAATTGACCGGTCACCTAAAATCGACTGTAATTTCTTCATACGACCTCGGATCGAATTTCGGCGAGAACAGAAAAGTTCCGTATCGAAATTTTACCTGGGCTAGCCGTCAGCCTTTGGCGGTTAGGCAGTTCTACGGTTTCGTCAAGATCCGTTTGCAAGAGGGACTTTTAGGCGATGCAATAAAAAAATTAAAAAGAGGGATGCAATACGAGGACTTCCTAGGAGTCACCCATCCTAGTACTACTCTAGCCTAAGCACGCTTAACTTCGAAGTTCTGATGGGATCCGGTGCTTTAATGCTGGTATGATCGCATCTGACATCTTCTTCACGGCGTAATGTTTAACCTCTGCCACCCTCCGGCTCTTCTCACGCCTAAGCCTCCGTTTTTTTTGCTCTCTTTTTTTTTAGTTCCTTTCACGCCCGTCCCGGTTTACAGTCACCACGCCGCGATATTTACCGAAAAATGTGTGCATGACTAGCGGTAAATAAAAACGTCACGCCATCCGAGCGTTTCACCGGATCGAGAAACCTGCACAAATTTATCGGTCACCGAAAATCGACTGTAATTTCTTCATACGACCTCGGATCGAATTTCGGCGAGAATGGAAAAGTTTCGTATCGAAATTTTACCTGGGCTAGCCGACAACATTTCGCGGTTAGGCGGTTCTACGGTTTAGTCTAGTTTCGTTTACAAGACGGACTTTTAGGCGATGCAAAAAAAAATTAAAAAGAGGATGCAACACGAGGACTTCCCAGGAGGTAACCCATCCTAGTACTACTCTCGCCCAAGCAGGCTTAACTTCGAACATCTGATGGGATCCGGTGCTTTAGTGCTGGTATGATCGCATCCGACAACTTCTTTACGGCGTGATGCTTTAACCTCTGCCACCCTCCAGCTCCTTCTCACGCCTATGCCTCTGTTCTTTTTGCTATTTTTTCTTAGTTCCTTTCACGCCCGTCCCGGTTTACAGTCACCACGCCGCGATATTTACCAAAAAAGGCGTGCATGACTAGCGGCAAATAAAAACATCACGCCATCCGAGCGTTTCACCGGATCGAGAAATCTGCACAAATTGATCGGTCACCGGAAATCGACTGTTATTTCTTCATACGACCTCGGATCGAATTTCGGTGAGAACAGAAAAGTTCCGTATCGAAATTTTACCTTGGCTAGCCGACACCCTTTGGCGGTTAGGCGGTTCTACGGTTTCGTCTAGATCCGTTTGCAAGAGGGACTTTTAGGCGATGCAAAAATGAAATTAAAAGGAAGGATGCAACCCGAGGACTTCCCAGAAGGTCACCCATCCTAGTACTACTCTCGCCCAAGCACGCTTAACTTAGGAGTTCTGATGAGATCTGGTGCTTGAGTGCTGGTATGATCGCATCCGACATCTTCTTCACGGCGTGATGCTTTAACCTCTGCCACCCTCCGACTCCTTCTCACGCATAAGCCTCCGTCCTTTTTGCTCTTTTTTTAGTTCCTTTCACGCCCGTCCAGGTTTACAGTCACCACGCCGCGATATTTACCAAAAAAGGCGTGCATGACTAGCGGCAAATTAAAACGTCACGCCATCCGAGCGTTTCACCGGATCGAGAAATATGAACAAATTGATCGGTCAACTAAAATCGAATGTAATTTCTTCATACGACCTTGGATCGAATTTCGGCGAGAACGAAAAAAGTTCGTATCGAAATTTTACCTGGGCTAGCCGACATCCTTTCACGGTTAGGCGGTTCTACGGTTTCATCTAGTTCCGTTTACAAGACGGACTTTTAGGCGATGCAAAAAACTAATTAAAAAGAGGGATGCAACACGAGGACTTCCCAGGAGGTCACCCATCCTAGTACTACTCTCTCCCAAGCACGCTTAACTTCGGAGTTTTGATAAGATCTGGTGCCTTAATGCTTGCATGATCGCATCCGACATATTTTTCACGGCGTGATGTTTAACCTCTGCCACCCTCCGGCTCCTTCTCACGCCTAAGCCTCCGTTATTTTTGCTCTCTTTTTTTTAGTTCCTTTCACGCCCGTCCCGGTTTACAGTCACCACGCCGCGATATTTACCGAAAAAGGCGTGCATGACTAGCGGCAAATAAAAACGTCACGCCATCCGAGCGTTTCACCGGATCGAGAAATCTGCACAAATTGATCGGTCACAGAAAATCGACTGTAATTTCTTCATACGACCTCGAATCAAATTTCGGCGAGAACAGAAAAGTTCCGTATGCAAATTTTACCTAGGCTAGCCGTCAGCCTTTGGCGGTTAGGCGGTTCTACGGTTTCGTCAAGATCCGTTTGAAAGAGGGACTTTTAGGCGATGCAATAAAAAAATTAAAAAGAGGGATGCAACACGAGGACTTCCAAGGAGGTCACCCATCCTAGTCTACTCTCGCCCAAGCACGCTTAACTTCGGAGTTTTGATAAGATCAGGTGTCTTAATGCATGCATGATCGCATCCGACATCTTTTTCACGGCGTGATGTTCTACCTCTGCCACCCTTCGGCTCCTTCTCACGCCTAGGCCTCCGTTCTTTTTGCTCTCTTTTTTAGTTCCTTTCACGCCCGTCCCGGTTTACAGTCACCACGCCGCGA
The DNA here is from genome assembly GCA_026929855.1 of Poa annua. Classification (NCBI taxonomy): domain Eukaryota; kingdom Viridiplantae; phylum Streptophyta; class Magnoliopsida; order Poales; family Poaceae; genus Poa; species Poa annua. The sequence goes on along the minus strand of CM049428.1, from coordinate 23,611,946 downwards.
TATTTACCGAAAAAGGCGTGCATGACTAGCGGCAAATAAAAACGTCACGCCATCCGAGCGTTTCACCGGATCGAGAAATCTGCACAAATTGATCGGTCAACTAAAATCGACTGTAATTTCTTCATACGACCTTGTATCGAATTTCGGCGAGAACGGAAAAGTTTCGTATCGAAATTTTACCTGGGCTAGCCGACAGCCTTTCGCGGTTAGGCGGTTCTACGGTTTCGTCTAGTTCCGTTTGCAAGACGGACTTTTAGGCGATGCAAAAAAGAAATTAAAAGGAGGGATGCAACACGAGGACTTCCCAGGAGGTCACCCATCCTAGTACTACTCTGGCCCAAGCACGCTTAACTTCGGAGTTTTGATAAGATCCGGTGCCTTAATGCTTGCATGATCGCATCCGACATCTTTTTCACGGCGTGATGTTTAACCTCTGCCACCCTCCGGCTCCTTCTCACGCCTAAGCCTCTGTTCTTTTTGCTCTCTTTTTTTTAGTTCCTTTCACGCCCGTCCCGGTTTACAGTCACCACGCCGCGATATTTACCGAAAAAGGCGTGCATGACTAGCGGCAAATAAAAATGTCACGCCAACCGAGCGTTTCACCGGATCGAGAAATCTGCACAAATTGATCGGTCGCAGAAAATCGACTGTAATTTCTTCATACGACCTCGAATCAAATTTCGGCGAGAACGGAAAAGTTTCTTATCGAAATTTTACCTAGGCTAGCCGCAGTATTGCGCGGTTAGGCCGTTCTAAAGTTTCGTCTAGTTCCGTTTACAAGACGGACTTTTAGGGGATGCAAAAAAGAAATTAAAAGGAGGGATGCAACACGAGGACTTCCAAGGAGGTCACCCATCCTAGTCTACTCTCGCCCAAGCACACTTAACTTCGGAGTTTTGATAAGATCAGGTGCCTTAATGCTTGCATGATCGCATCCGACATCTTTTTCACGGCGTGATGTTTAACCTCTGCCACCCTTCGGCTCCTTCTAACGCCTAGGCCTCCGTTCTTTTTGCTCTTTTTTTTAGTTCCTTTCACGCCCGTCCCGGTTTACAGTCACCACGCCGCGATATTTACCGAAAAAGGCGTGCATGACTAGCGGCAAATAAAAACGTCACGCCATCCGAGCGTTTCACCGGATCGAGAAATCTGCACAAATTGATCGGTCAACTAAAATCGACTGTAATTTCTTCATACGACCTTGTATCGAATTTCGGCGAGAACGGAAAAGTTTCGTATCAAAATTTTACCTGGGCTAGCCGACAGCCTTTCGCGGTTAGGCGGTTCTACGGTTTCGTCTAGTTCCGTTTGCAAGACGGACTTTTAGGCGATGCAAAAAAGAAATTAAAAGGAGGGATGCAACACGAGGACTTCCCAGGAGGTCACCCATCCTATTACTACTCTGGCCCAAGCACGCTTAACTTCGGAGTTTTGATAAGATCCGGTGCCTTAATGCTTGCATTATCGCATCCAACATCTTTTTCACAGCGTGATGTTTAACGTCTGCCACCCTCCGGCTCCTTCTCACGCCTTAGCCTCCGTTCTTTTTGCTCTCTTTTTTTTAGTTCCTTTCACGCCCGTCCCGGTTTACAGTCACCACGCCGCGATATTTACCAAAAAAGGCGTGCATGACTAGCGGCAAATAAAAACGTCACGCCATCCGAGCGTTTCACCGGATCGAGAAATCTGCACAAATTGATCGGTCATAGAAAATTGACAGTAATTTCTTCATACGACCTCGGATCAAATTTCGGCAAGAACGAAAAAGTTTCATATCGAAATTTTACCTAGGCTAGCCGCAGTCTTTCACGGTTAGGCCGTTCTAAAGTTTCGTCTTTAAATTACAAGACGGACTTTTAGGGGATGCAAAAAAGAAATTAAAAGGAGGGATGCAACACGAGGACTTCCAAGGAGGTCACCCATCCTAGTACTACTCTCGCCCAAGCACGCTTAACTCTGGAGTTTTGATAAGATCAGGTGCCTTAATGCTTGCATGATCGCATCCGACATCTTTTTCATGGCGTGATGTTTAACCTCTGCCACCCTCCGGCTCCTTCTCACGCCTAAGCCTCCGTTCTTTTTGCTCTTTTTTTTTAGTTCCTTTCACGCCCGTCCCGGTTTACAGTCACCATGCCGTGATATTTACCGAAAAAGGCGTGCATGACTAGCGGCAAATAAAAAGATCACGCCATCCGAGCGTTTCACCGGATTGAGAAATCTGCACAAATTGATCGGTCACCAAAAATCGGCTGTAATTTCTTCATACGACCTCGGATCGAATTTCGGCGAGAACCGAAAAGTTTCGAGTCAAAAGTTTACCTGGGCTAGCCGACATCCTATCGCGGTTAGGCGGTTTCGTCTAGTTTCGTTTACAAGACGGACTTTTAGGCGATGCAAAAAAGATATTAAAAGGAGGGATGCAACACGAGGATTTCCCAGGAGGTCACCCATCCTAGTACTACTCTCGACCAAGCACACTTAACTTTGGAGTTTTGATGGGATCCGGTGCTTTAATGCTGGTGAGATCGCATCAAACATCTTCTTCACGGCGTAATGTTTAACCTCTGCCACCCTCCGGCTCCTTCTCACGCCTAAGCCTCCGTTCTTTTTGCTCTTTTGTTTTAGTTCCTTTGACGCCCGTCCCGGTTTACAGTCACCACGCCGCGATATATACCGAAAAAGGCGTGCATGACTAGCGGTAAATAAAAACGTCACGCCATCGGAGCGTTTCACCGGATCGAGAAACCTGCCCAAATTGATCGGTCACCGAAAATCGACTGTAATTTCTTCATACGGCAACGGATCGAATTTCGGCGAGAACGGAAAAGTTTCGTATCGAAATTTTACCTGGGCTAGCCGACAACATTACGCGGGTAGCCGGTTCTACGGTTTCGTCTAGTTTCGTTTACAAGACGAAATTTTAGGCGATGCAAAAAAAAATTAAAAAGAGGATGCAACACGAGGACTTTCCAGAAAGTCACCCATCCTAGTACTACTCTCGCCCAAGCAGGCTTAACTTAGGACATCTGATGGGATCCGGTGCTTTAGTGCTGGTATGATCGCATCCGACAACTTCTTTACGGCGTGATTCTTTAACCTCTGCCACCCTCCGGCTCCTTCTCACGCCTATGCCTCTGTTCTTTTTGCTATTTTTTCTTAGTTCCTTTCACGTCCGTCCCGGTTTACAGTCACCACGCCGCGATATTTACCAAAAAAAGGGGTGCATGACTAGCGGCAAATAAAAACATCACGCCATCCGAGCGTTTCACCGGATCGAGAAATCTGCACAAATTGATCGGTCACCGAAAATCGACTGTTATTTCTTCATACGACCTCGGATCGAATTTCGGTGAGAACAGAAAAGTTCCGTATCGAAATTTTACCTTGGCTAGCCGACAACCTTTGGCGGTTAGGCGATTCTACGGTTTCGTCTAGATCCGTTAGCAAGATGGACTTTTAGGCGATGCAAAAAAGAAATTAAAAGGAGGGATGCAACCCGAGGACTTCCCAGGAGGTCACCCATCCTAGTACTACTCTCGCTCAAGCACGCTTAACTTAGGAGTTCTGATGAGATCCGGTGCTTTAGTGCTGGTATGATCGCATCCGACATCTTCTTCACGACGTGATGCTTTAACCTCTGCCACCCTCCGACTCCTTCTCACGCCTAAGCCTCCGTCCTTTTTGCTCTTTTTTTAGTTCCTTTCACGCCCGTCCCGGTTTACAGTCACCACGCCGCGATATTTACCGAAGAAGGCGTGCATGACTAGCGGCAAATAAAAACGTCACGCCATCCGAGCGTTTCACCGGATCGAGAAATCTGCACAAATTGATCGGTCAACTAAAATCGACTGTAATTTCTTGATACGACCTTGGATCGAATTTCGGCGAGAACGAAAAAAGTTCGTACCGAAATTTTACCTGGGCTAGCCGACAGCCTTTCACGGTTAGGCGGTTCTACGGTTTCATCTAGTTCCGTTTACAAGACGGACTTTTAGGCGATGCAAAAAAGAAATTAAAAGGAGGGATGGAACACGAGGACTTCCCAGGAGGTCACCCATCCTAGTACTACTCTCACCCAAGCACGCTTAACTTCGGAGTTTTGATAATCCGGTGCCTTAATGCTTGCATGATCACATCCGACATCTTTTTCACGGCGTGATGTTTAACCTCTCCCACCCTCCGGCTCCTTCTCACGCCTAAGCCTCCGTTCTTTTTGCTCTCTTTTTTTTGGTTCCTTTCACGCCCGTCCCGGTTTACAGTCACCACGCCGCGATATTTACCGAAAAAGGCGTGCATGACTAGCGGCAAATAAAAACGTCACGCCATCCGAGCGTTTCACCCGATCGAGAAATCTGCACAAATTGATCGGTCACAGAAAATCGACTGTAATTTCTTCTTACGACCTCGGATTAAAATCGATGAGAACGGAAAAGTTTCATATCGAAATTTTACCTAGGCTAGCCGCAGTCTTTCGCGGTTAGGCCCTTCTAAAGTTTCGTCTAGTTCCGTTTACAAGACGGACTTTTAGGGGATGCAAAAAAGAAATTAAAAGGAGGGATGCAACACGAGCACTTCCAAGGAGGTCACCCATCCTAGTACTACTCTCGCCCAAGCACGCTTAACTTCGGAGTTTTTATAAGATCAGGTGCCTTAATGGTTGCATGATCGCATCCGACATCTTTTTCAGGGCGTGATGTTTAACCTCTGCCACCCTCCGGCTCCTTCTCACGCCTAAGCCTCCGTTCTTTTTGCTCTCTTTTTTTTTAGTTCCTTTTACGCCCGTCCCGGTTTACAGTCACCACGCCGTGATATTTACCGAAAAAGGCGTGCATGACTAGCGGCAAATAAAAACGTCACGCCATCCGAGCGTTTCACCGGATTGAGAAATCTGCACAAATTGATCGGTCACCGAAAATCGGCTGTAATTTCTTCATACGACCTCGGATCGAATTTCGGCGAGAACAAAAAAGAAATTAAAAGGAGGGATGCAACCCGAGGACTTCCCAGGAGGTCACCCATCATAGTACTACTCTCGCCCAAGCACGCTTAACTTCGAACATCTGATGGGATCCGGTGCTTTAGTGCTGGTATGATCGCATCCGACAACTTCTTTACGGCGTGATGCTTTAACCTCTGCCACCCTCCGGCTCCTTCTCACGCCTATGCCTCTGTTCTTTTTGCTATTTTTTCTTAGTTCCTTTCACGCCAGTCCCGGTTTACAGTCACCACGCCTCGATATTTACCAAAAAAAGGCGTGCATGACAAGCGGCAAATAAAAACATCACGCCATCCGAGCGTTTCACCGGATCGAGAAATCTGCACAAATTGATCGGTCCCCGGAAATCGACTGTTATTTCTTCATACGACCTCGGATCGAATTTCGGTGAGAACAGAAAAGTTCCGTATCGAAATTTTACCTTGGCTAGCCGACAGCCTTTGGCGGTTAGGCTCTACGGTTTCGTCTAGATCCGTTTGCAAGAGGGACTTTTAGGCGATGCAAAAATGAATTAAAAGTAAGGATGCAACCCGAGGACTTCCCAGAAGGTCACCCATCCTAGTACTACTCTCGCCCAAGCACGCTTCACTTAGGAGTTCTGATGAGATCCGGTGCTTGAGTGCTGGTATGATCGCATCCGACATCTTCTTCACGGCGTGATGCTTTAACCTTTGCCACCCTCCGACTCCTTCTCACGCCTAAGCCTCCGTCCTTTTTGCTCTTTTTTTAGTTCCTTTCACGCCCGTCCCGGTTTACAGTCACCACGCCGCGATATTTACCGAAAAAGGCGTGCATGACTAGCGGCAAATAAAAACGTCACGCCATCCGAGCGTTTCACCGGATTGAGAAATCTGCACAAATTGATCGGTCAACTAAAATCGACTGTAATTTCTTCATACGACCTTGGATCGAATTTCGGCGAGAACAAAAAAAGTTCGTATCGAAACCTGTCAGAAGAAGAATAAGAGGAATCGAAGCAATCATAAAAGCAACGGTTTCATCTAGTTCCGTTTACAAGACGGACTTTTAGGCGATGCAAAAAAGAAATTAAAAGGAGGGATGCAACACAAGGACTTCCCAGGAGGTCACCCATCCTAGTACTACTCACGCCCAAGCACGCTTAACTTCGGAGTTTTGATAAGATCTGGTGCTTTAATGCTTGCATGATCGCATCCGACATCTTTTTCACGGCGTGATGTTTAACCTCTGCCACCCTCCGGCTCCTTCTCACGCCTAAGCCTCCGTTCTTTTTGCTCTCTTTTTTTTAGTTCCATTCACGCCCGTCCCGGTTTACAGTCACCACGCCGCGATATTTACCGAAAAAGGCGTGCATGACTAGCGGCAAATAAAAACGTCACGCCATCCGAGCGTTTCACCGGATCGAGAAATCTACACAAATTGATCGGTCACAGAAAATCGACTGTAATTTCTTCATACAACATCGAATCAAATTTCGGCGAGAACGGAAAAGTTTCTTATCGAAATTTTACCTAGGCTAGCCGCAGTCTTGCGCGGTTAGGCCGTTCTAAAATTTCGTCTAGTTCCGTTTACAAGACGGACTTTTAGGGGATGCAAAAAAGAAATTAAAAGGAGGGATGCAACACGAGGACTTCCAAGGAGGTCACCCATCCTAGTCTACTCTCGCCCAAGCACGCTTAACTTCGGAGTTTTGATAAGTTCAGGTGCGTTAATGCTTGAATGATCGCATCCGACATCTTTTTCACGGCGTGATGTTTAACCTCTGCCACCCTTCGGCTCCTTCTCACGCCTAAGCCTCCGTTCTTTTTTCTCTTTGTTTTTTAGTTCCTTTCACGCCCGTCCCGGTTTACAGTCACCGCGCCGCGATATTTACCGAAAAATGCGTGCATGACTAGCGGCAAATAAAAACGTCACGCCATCCGAGCGTTTCACCGGATCGAGAAATCTGCACAAATTGATCGGTCAACTAAAATCGACTGTAATTTCTGCATACGACCTTGTATCGAATTTCGGCGAGAACGAAAAAAGTTCGTATCGAAATTTTACCTGGGCTAGCCGACAGCCTTTCACGGTTAGGCGGTCCTACGGTTTCAGCTAGTTCCGTTTACAAGACGGACTTTTAGGCGATGCAAAAAAGAAATTAAAAGGAGGGATGCAACACGAGGACTTCCCAGGAGGTCACCCATCCTAGTACTACTCTCGCCCAAGCACGCTTAACTTCGAAGTTTTGATAAGATCCGGTGCCTTAATGCTTGCATGATCGCATCCAACATCTTTTTCACAGCGTGATGTTTAACCTCTGCCACCCTCCGGCTTCTTCTCACGCCTAAGCCTCCGTTCTTTTTGCTCTCTTTTTTTTAGTTCCTTTCACGCCCGTCCCGGTTTACAGTCACCATGCCGCGATATTTACCAAAAAAGGCGTGCATGACTAGCGGCAAATAAAAACGTCACGCCATCCGAGCGTTTCACCGGATCGAGAAATCTGCACAAATTGATCGGTCACAGAAAATCGACTGTAATTTCTTCATACGACCTCGGATCAAATTTCGGCGAGAACGGAAAAGTTTCGTATCGAAATTTTACCTAGGCTAGCCGCAGTCTTTCGCGGTTAGGACGTTCTAAAGTTTCGTCTAGTTCCGTTTACAAGACGGACTTTTAGGGGATGCAAAAAAGAAATTAAAAGGAGGGATGCAACACGAGGACTTCCAAGGAGGTCACCCATCCTAGTACTACTCTCGCCCAAGCACGCTTAACTTCGGAGTTTTGATAAGATCAGGTGCCTTAATGCTTGCATGATCGCATCCGACATCTTTTTCAGGGCGTGATGTATAACCTCTGCCACCCTCCGGCTCCTTCTCACGCCTAAGCCTCCGTTCTTTTTGCTCTCTTTTTTTTTAGTTCCTTTCACGCCCGTCCCGGTTTACAGTCACCACGCCGCGATATTTACCGAAAAAGGCGTGCATGACTAGCGTTTCACCGGATTGAGAAATCTGCACAAATTGATCGGTCACCGAAAATCGGCTGTAATTTCTTCATACGACCTCGGATCGAATTTCGGCGAGAACCGAAAAGTTTCGTATCAAAAGTTTACCTAGGCTAGCCGACAGCCTATCACGGTTAGGCGGTTTCGTCTAGTTTCGTTTACAAGACGGACTTTTAGGCGATGCAAAAAAGATATTAAAGGGAGGGATGCAACATGAGGATTTCCCAGGAGGTCACACATCCTAGTACTACTCTCGACCAAGCACACTTAACTTTGGAGTTTTGATGGGATCCGGTGCTTTAATGCTGGTATGATCGCATCAAACATCTTCTTCACGGCGTAATGTTTAACCTCTGCCACCCTCCGGCTCCTTCTCACGCCTAAGCCTCCGTTCTTTTTGCTCTTTTTTTTTAGTTCCTTTCACGCCCGTCCCGGTTTACAGTCACCACGCCGCGATATATACCGAAAAAGGCGTGCATGACTAGCGGTAAATAAAAACGTCACGCCATCGGAGCGTTTTACCGGATCGAGAAACCTGCACAAATTGATCGGTCACCGAAAATCGACTGTAATTTCTTCATACGGCATCGGATCAAATTTCGGCGAGAACGGAAAAGTTTCGTATCGAAATTTTACCTGGGCTAGCCGACAACATTTCGCGGGTAGGCGGTTCTACGGTTTCGTCTAGTTTCGTTTACAAGACGAACTTTTAGGCGATGCAAAAAAAATTAAAAAGAGGATGCAACACGAGAACTTCCCAGAAAGTCACCCATCCTAGTACTACTGTCGCCCAAGCAGGCTTAACTTCGGACATCTGATGGGATCCGGTGCTTTAGTGCTGGTATGATCGCATCCGACAACTTCTTTACGGCGTGATGCTTTAACCTCTGCCACCCTCCGGCTCCTTCTCACGCCTATGCCTATGTTCTTTTTGCTATTTTTTCTTAGTTCCTTTCACATCCGTCCCGGTTTACAGTCACCACGCCGCGATATTTACCAAAAAAAGGGTGCATGACTGGCGGCAAATAAAAACATCACGCCATCCGAGCGTTTCACCGGATCGAGAAATCTGCACAAATTGATCGGTCACCGGAAATCGACTGTTATTTCTTCATACGACCTCGGATCGAATTTCGGTGAGAACAAAAAAGTTCTGTATCGAAATTTTACCTTGGCTAGCCGACAGCCTTTGGCGGTTAGGCGGTTCTACGGTTTCGTCTAGATCCGTTTGCAAGATGGACTTTTAGGCGATGCAAAAAAGAAATTAAAAGGAGGGATGCAACCCGAGGACTTCCCAGGAGGTCAACCATCCTAGTACTACTCTCGCCCAAGCACACTTAACTTAGGAGTTCTGATGAGATCCGGTGCTTTAGTGCTGGTATGATCGCATCCGACGTCTTCTTCACGACTTGATGCTTTAACATCTGCCACCCTCCGACTCCTTCTCACGCCTAAGCCTCCGTCCTTTTTGCTCTTTTTTTAGTTCCTTTCACGCCCGTCCCGGTTTACAGTCACCACGCCGCGATATTTACCGAAGAAGGCGTGCATGACTAGCGGCAAATAAAAACGTCACGCCATTCGAGCGTTTCACCGGATCGAGAAATCTGCACAAATTGATCGGTCAACTAAAATCGAATGTAATTTCTTGATACGACCTTGGATCGAATTTCGGCGAGAACGAAAAAAGTTCGTATCGAAATTTTACCTGGCTAGCCGACAGCCTTTCACGGTTAGGCGGTTCTACGGTTTCATCTAGTTCCGTTTACAAGACGGACTTTTAGGCGATGCAAAAAAGAAATTAAAAGGAGGGATGGAACACGAGGACTTCCTAGGAGGTCACCCATCCTAGTACTACTCTCACCCAACCACGCTTAACTTCGCAGTTTTGATAAGATCTGGTGCCTTAATGCTTGCATGATCACATCCGACATCTTTTTCACGACGTGATGTTTATCCTCTGCCACCCTCCGGCTCCTTCTCACGCCTAAGCCTCCGTTCTTTTTGCTCTCTTTTTTTAGTTCCTTTCACGCCCGTCCCGGTTTACAGTCACCACGCCGCGATATTTACCGAAAAAGGCGTGCATGACTAGCGGCAAATAAAAACGTCACGCCATCCGAGCGTTTCACCGGATCGAGAAATCTGCACAAATTGATCGGTCACAGAAAATCGACTGTAATTTCTTCATACGACCTCGGATCAAATTTCGGTGCGAACGGAAAAGTTTCGTATCGAAATTTTACCTAGGCTAGCCGCAGTCTTTCGCGATTAGGCCCTTCTAAAGTTTCGTCTAGTTCCGTTTACAAGACGGACTTTTAGGGGATGCAAAAGAGAAATTAAAAGGAGGGATGCAACACGAGGACTTCCAAGGAGGTCACCCATCCTAGTACTACTCTCGCCCAAGCACGCTTAACTTCGGAGTTTTGATAAGATCAGGTGCCTTAATGCTTGCATGATCGCATCCGACATCTTTTTCACGGCGTGATGTTTAACCTCTGCGACCCTCCGGCTCCTTCTCACGCCTAAGCCTCCGTTCTTTTTGCTCTCTTTTTTTTAGTTCCTTTCACGCACGTCCCGGTTTACAGTCACCACGCCGCATGACTAGCGGCAAATAAAAACGTCACGCCATCCGAGCGTTTCACCGGATTGAGAAATCTGCACAAATTGATCGGTCACCGAAAATCGGCTGTAATTTCTTCATACGACCTCGGATCGAATTTCGGCGAGAACCGAAAAGTTTCGTATCGAAATTTTACCTAGGCTAGCCGACAGCCTATCGCGGTTAGGCGGTTTCGTCTAGTTTCGTTTACAAGACGGACTTTTAGGCGATGCAAAAAAGATATTAAAAGGAGGGATGCAACACGAGGACTTCCCAGGAGGTCACCCATCCTAGTACTACTCTCGACCAAGCACACTTAACTTTGGAGTTTTGATGAGATCCGGTGCTTTAATGCTGGTATGATCGCATCTGACATGTTCTTCACGGCGTAATGTTTAACCTCTGCCACCCTTCGGCTCCTTCTCACGCCTAAGCCTCCGTTCTTTTTGCTCTCTTTTTTTTTAGTTCCTTTCACGCTCGTCCCGGTTTATAGTCACCACGACGCGATATATACCGAAAAAGGCGTGCATGACTAGCGGTAAATAAAAACGTCACGCCATCCGGGCGTTTCACCGGATCGAGAAACCTGCACCAATTGATCGGTCACCGAAAATCGACTGTAATTTCTTCATACGACCTCGGATCGAATTTCGGGGAGAACGGAAAAGTTTCGTATCGAAATTTTACATGGGCTAGCCGACAACATTTCGCGGTTAACGGTTCTACGGTTTGATCTAGTTTCGTTTACAAGACGGACTTTTAGGCGATGCAAAAAAAATTAAAAAGAGGATGCAATACGAGGACTTCCCAGAAGGTCACCCATCCTAGTATTACTCTCGCCCAAGCAGGCTTAACTTTGGACATCTGATGGGATCCGTTGCTTTAGTGCTGGTATGATCGCATCCGACAACTTCTTTACGGCGTGATGCTTTAACCTCTGCCACCCTCCGGCTCCTTCTCACGCCTATGCCTCTGTTCTTGTTGCTATTTTTTCTTAGTTCCTTTCACGTCTGTCCCGGTTTACAGTCACCACGCCGCGATATTTACCAAAAAAAGGCGTCCATGACTAGCGGCAAATAAAAACATCACGCCATCCGAGCGTTTCACCGGATCGAGAAATCTGCACAAATTGATCGGTCACCGGAAATCGACTGTTATTTCTTCATACGACCTCGGATCGAATTTCGGTGAGAACAGAAAAGTTCTGTATCGAAATTTTACCTTGGCTAGCCGACAGTCTTTGGCGGTTAGGCGGTTCTACGGTTTCGTCTAGATCCGTTTGCAAGATGGACTTTTAGGCGATGGAAAAAAGAAATTAAAAGGAGGGATGCAACCCGAGGACTTCCTAGGAGGTCACCCATCCTAGTACTACTCTCGCCCAAGCACGCTTAACTTAGGAGTTCTGATGAGATCCGGTGCTTTAGTGCTGGTATGATCGCATCCGACATCTTCTTCACGGCGTGATGCTTTAACCTCTGCCACCCTCCGACTCCTTCTCACACCTAAGCCTCCGTCCTTTTTGCTCTTTTTTTAGTTCCTTTCACGCCCGTCCCGGTTTACAGTCACCACGCCGCGATATTTACCGAAGAAGGCGTGCATGACTAGCGGCAAATAAAAACGTCACGCCATCCGAGCGTTTCACCGGATCGAGAAATCTGCACAAATTGATCGGTCAACTAAAATCGACTGTAATTTCTTGATACGACCTTGGATCGAATTTCGGCGAGAACGAAAAAAGTTCGTATCGAAATTTTACCTGGGCTAGCCGACAGCCTTTCACGGTTAGGCGGTTCTACGGTTTCATCTAGTTCCGTTTACAAGACGGACTTTTAGGCGATGCAAAAAAGAAATTAAAAGGAGGGATGGAACACGAGGACTTCCCAGGAGGTCACCCATCCTAGTACTACTCTCGCCCAAGCACGCTTAACTTCGGACTTTTGATAAGATCTGGTGCCTTAATGCTTGCATGATCGCATCCGACATCTTTTTCACGGCGTGATGTTTAACCTCTGCCACCCTCCGGCTCCTTCTCACGCCTAAGCCTACGTTCTTTTTGCTCTCTTTTTTTTAGTTCCTTTCACGCCCGTCCTGGTTTACAGTCACCACGCCGCGATATTTACCGAAAAAGGCGTGCATGACTAGGGGGAAATAAAAACGTCACGCCATCCGAGCGTTTCACCGGATTGAGAAATCTGCACAAATTGATCGGTCACCGAAAATCGGCTGTAATTTCTTCATACGACCTCGGATCGAATTTCGGCGAGAACGGAAAAGTTTCGTATCGAAATTTTACCTGGGCTAGCCGACAGCCTTTCGCGGTAAGGCGGTTTCGTCTAGTTTCGTTTACAAGACGGACTTTTAGGCGATGCAAAAAAGAAATTAAAAGGAGGGATGCAACACGAGGACTTCCCAGGAGGTCACCCATCCTAGTACTACTATAGCCCAAGCACACTTAACTTTGAAGTTCTGATGGGATCCGATGCTTTAGTGCTGGTATGATCGCATCCGACATCTTATTCACGGCTTGATATTTTAACCTTTGCCACCCTCCGGCTCCTTCTCACTCCTAAGTCTCCGTTCTTTTTGCTCTCTACTTTTTTTTAGTTCCTTTCACGCCCGTCCCGGTTTACAGTCACCACGCCGCGATGTACCGAAAAAGGCGTGCATGACTAGCGGCAAATAAAAACGTCACGCCATCCGAGCGTTTCACGGGATCGAGCAATCTGCACAAATTGATCGGTCACCGAAAATCGACTGTAATTTCTTCATACGACCTCGGATCGAATTCGGTGAGACCGAAAAAGTTTCGTATCAAAATTTTACCTGTGCTAGCCGACAGCTTTCGCGGTTAGGCGGTTCTACGCTTTCGTCAAGTTCCGTTTACAAGACAGACTTTTAAACGATGCAAAAAAAATTAAAAGGAGGGATGCAACACGAGGACTTCCCAGGAGGTCACCCATCCTAGTACTACTCTCGTCCAAGCACACTTAACTTTGGAGTTCTGATGGGATCCAGTGCTTTAGTGCTGGTATGATCGCATCCGATATCTTCTTCACGGCGTGATTCTTTAACCTCAGCCACCCTCCGGCTCCTTCTTACGCCTAAGCCTCCGTTCTTTTTGCTCTCTCTTTTATTTAGTTCCTTTCATGCCCATCCCGGTTTACAGTCACCACGTCGCGATATTTACCGAAAAAGGCGTGCATGACTAGCGGCAAATAAAAACGTCACGCCATCCGAGCGTTTCACCGGATCAAGCAATCTGCACAAATTGACAGGTCACCGAAAATTGACTGTAATTTCTTCATACGACCTCAGATCGAATTTCGGCGAGAACGGAAAAGTTTTGTATCGGAATTTTACCTGGGCTAGCCGACAGTCTTTCGCGGTTAGGCGGTTCTACGGTTTCGTCTAGTTCTGTTTACAAGACATTCTTTTAGGCGATGCAAAAAATAAATTAAAAGGAGGGAAGCAACACGAGGACTTCCCAGGAGGTCACCCATCCTAGTACTACTCTCGCCCAAGTGATGGGATCCGGTGTTGTAGTGCCGGTATGATCGCATCCGACATCTTCTGCACGGCGTGATGCTTTAACCTCTGCCACCCTCCGGCTCCTTCTCACGCCTAAGCCTCCGTTCTTTTTGCTCTCTCTCTCTCTTTTTTTTAGTTCCTTTCACGCCCGTCCCGGTTTACAGTCACCATGCCGCGATATTTACCGAAAAAGGCGTGCATCACTAGCGGCAAATAAAAACGTCATGCCATCCGGGTGTTTCACCGGATCGAGAAATCTGCACAAATTGATCGGTCACCGAAAATCGACTTTAATTTCTTCATACGACCTCGGATCGAATTTCGGCGAGAACGGAAAAGTTTCGTATCGAAATTTTACCTGGGCTAGCCGACAGCCTTTCGCGGTTAGGCGGTTCTACGGTTTCGTCTAGTTCCGTTTGCAAGACGGACTTTTAGGCGATGCAAAAAAGAAATTAAAAGGAGGGATGCAACACGAGGACTTCCCAGGAGGTCACCCATCCTAGTACTACTCTCGTCCAAGCACACTTAACTTTGGAGTTCTGATGGGATCCAGTGCTTTAGTGCTGGTATGATCGCATCCGATATCTTCTTCACGGCGTGATTCTTTAACCTCAGCCACCCTCCGGCTCCTTCTTACGCCTAAGCCTCCGTTCTTTTTGCTCTCTCTTTTTTTTAGTTCCTTTCACGTCCGTCCCGGTTTACAGTCACCACGTCGCGATATTTACCGAAAAAGGCGTGCATGACTAGCGGAAAATAAAAACGTCACGCCATCCGAGCGTTTCACAGGATCAAGCAATCTGCACAAATTGACAGGTCACCGAAAATTGACTGTAATTTCTTCATACGACCTCAGATCGAATTTCGGCGAGAACGGAAAAGTTTTGTATCGGAATTTTACCTGGTCTAGCCGACAGTCTTTCGCGGTTAGGCGGTTCTACGGTTTCGTCTAGTTGTGTTTACAAGACATTCTTTTAGGCGATGCAAAAAATAAATTAAAAGGAGGGAAGCAACACGAGGACTTCCCAGGAGGTCACCCATCCTAGTACTACTCTCGCCCAAGTGATGGGATCCGGTGTTGTAGTGCTGGTATGATCGCATCCGACATCTTCTGCACGGCGTGATGCTTTAACCTCTGCCACGCTCCGGCTCCTTCTCACGCCTAAGCCTCCGTTCTTTTTGCTCTCTCTCTCTCTCTCTCTTTTTAGTTCCTTTCACGCCCGTCCCGGTTTACAGTCACCATGCCGCGATATTTACCGAAAAAGGCGTGCATGACTAGCGGCAAATAAAAACGTCATGCCATCCGGGTGTTTCACCGGATCGAGAAATCTGCACAAATTGATCGGTCACCGAAAATCGACTTTAATTTCTTCATACGACCTCGGATCGAATTTCGGCGAGAACGGAAAAGTTCCGTATCGAAATTTTACCTGGGCTAGCCGACAGCCTTTCGCGGTTAGGCGGTTCTACGGTTTCGTCTAGTTCCGTTTGCAAGACGGACTTTTAGGCGATGCAAAAAAGAAATTAAAAGGAGGGATGCAACACGAGGACTTCCCAGGAGGTCACCCATCCTAGTACTACTCTCGCCCAAGCACGCTTAACTTCGGAGTTCTGATGGGATCCAGTGCTTTAGTGCTGGTATGATCGCATCCGACAACTTCTTCACGGCGTGATGCTTTAACCTCTGCCACCCTCCGGCTCCTTCCCACGCCTAAGTCTCCGTTCTTTTTGCTCTTTTCTTTTAGTTCCTTTCACCCCCGTCCCGGTTTACAGTCACCACGCTGCGATATTTACCGATGACTAGCGGCAAATAAAAACGTCACGCCATCCAGTATGACCTTTTCTTTTTCTTGATAAGTTCTTGTTAAGTAGTCCCCAAGAGTCGGAATGACAACTTGCAGTGTTCTGGGTCTTCATTTGTATGCTTGCCTTTATTTTCAACTGTGTAGTCCCCAGGGTCGGGTTATCTTGTTGGACTTCTATTTGTTGAAGTCACAATTGAGTAGCCCCCAAGTACCGGGTCTTAGCCTACGCTACCTGGGATTTATAACAATTTGGGATTTCTTACTCACTTGCCATTTCTTGACCCCTTTTCTTTGTTTCTTGTTTCAGGACCAAACTCGCCAGCAAGGCCATGCCCTTGACGTTGTCAAGGGGGAGTTGGAATCAGAAGCCGGCCGTCGTGCTGGGCTTGAAAATAAGATCGCCGAGCTTGAGAAGAAGCTCGGCGAGGTTGCTGAAGAGAACTCCTTCCTCCGTCAAGAGATGGAGGAGCATGAAACCAGCTAGACGGAGCAACAGGACAAGCTGTAGGAGGACCTAAATGCCTCCAACGCTAAGTACAACAAGCTTGTCTCGTTTCTCTCCGAGGTGGTGGCCTCGCTCTTTGGTAAGCCAGCTTTGTTTTTGAATTCCTTTGTCTTGTTTGCTGTAATTTGTTCTTTCGACTTATGCTTCTGGCTTTCTTGTCTCAGGGTCTTGGAACCCCATTTGTAAGCTTGAGCCGGAGGAGAAGCTCAAAGCCGGCTACACCCTTGCGCAGCAGTTGTACTATGGAGCTGGCAAGGCGCTGATGGCCTGTCACGGCTAGGAGAAGCCGCCAACGCAACAGACCAAGTTTCTCCAACAACTGAACGTCCTGCCGGCTTGGCTCGACACCTGGAGGAGGTCTGCAGCTCGCCGTGCTGCTATGCACATCTTGGTTTTGACCAAGGAGCATTACCCAGCCGTTGACACGGAGTTGCTAACCCAGGGATGGCCCTCCAAGAGCGATGGGTCTCCTTTGACGAAGGAGGACATCAAGGCCATCGACGAGAAGACCCGGCACCATGCGACGGTCCTGACGGATACCCTAAGCCTGAGCCACTTCCAAACCGGGTTCTCCGCTGACAGAGCTAAGTTGTATCCTAAGGAGCCGGTGACGATGAAGCTGGACCCAAGCTAAAAGGCTCCTCTTTTGACTCAGCCGGAGACGGCTCCTTCGTCCGGGACTCCCGTTGTGTTGGCTCCTCCTCGTTCGGTTGTTCATTCCAACCCCTTCCCGAGTGTCTTTGAGATATCTTGGGAAGATGCTAAGGGTTTGGCCAAGAGGAAGGACAAGAAGAAGTCCGCCGCCTCTGGTTCGTCCGGCGTAGCCCCCGTGACCCCATCTGCTCCAACTAAGATTGGCCCGGAAGTATAACCGGCTTGTAAACTTGTCTCAACTGATGTTTTAAACTTGTATTTTTGTGGCCTTCATGGCATGTAATAGGTTAGCTTAAACTTATGGAGTTATACCTGTTCTGGTGCGTGTTCGTGCGCCTGAAAAACTTGCTTTGAAATGATAGCCGGCCTCAACCGGATTTTGCAAGTTTTGTGTTTGGTGTCGATGACCCTTTTGGTTTCCTTTGCTTCTGCCTAGCCGGCTTTCGTGTGACATCTTGTGCGTAAAACTCTAGGTTAATCAGGGTCTGCTAAGTCCCCATGGGCATCATAGTCAGATTGAAAGCCGGTTTTTTAGCATCGGGTCACAATGGCGTCAATGTCGGGTTAGAATAACATCAAGCTAGCAGGCAAGTATAACCAAGAAAAATTGTGGCGTCCGTGCCGGGTCTTGAGTTTTCAACTTGTAACTGATAGTCAGCAAGCCCCCACGACCCCTTCAGAAATAATGATATGAACTTTGTGGCGTCTCTGCCGAGTCTTGAGTTTTCAACTTGTAACTTTTAGTTAGTAAGCCCCACGACCCCTTTTAAAACATAAAGATCTAAATATAATGGCGTCTCTGCCGAGTCTTAAGTTTTCAACTTCTAAGTCTTAGTTAGTAAGCCCCCAAGACCCCTTACTATATGATGACTGAATATCGGTACCAAGAAACTCTTTTCTTCAGAGAAGTTCTCTTTTATTTATCATAAGATATGTACATAGCTAGCAAGCCGCCTCATTAAAAACCTTCCAGTCCCCTTAGGTACCCTGGTAAGGAAAAGAGCGCGTCTGAAACCTGATGCTTTCTCAGTAAAAAAGATACAAAAAAGGGTGGAACCCGTCTCATCCGGGTCTCCTTCTGTCTATGTGTAGTATGGCCTAAGCTCTTCTATATTTCAGGGCCTGTCATTTTCTGTCATTGGGTATCTCGTGTGATCTGTGTTCGGTCCAGCCAGCTCGGTTTTTCTCTCTGAGGTCCACCAAGTAGTATGATCCAAGTGTAGGTTTCTGCTTATCATGAAAGGTCCTTCGCAAGGAGGGGTGAGCTTATGAAAGCCGGCTCTATTCTGATCCAGTTTGAGGACCAAATCTCCCTCCTGGAAAGCCCTTGATCTAACCCGGCGACTATGGTATCGCCTGAGGTCTTGCTGATAAATAGCTGATCTTGCAAGGGCTAGTTCTCTTGCATCCTCCAATAACTCCACTGAGGTCAGCCGGGCTTGCTCATTTTCTGTCTCCACATAGTTTGCAACTCTTGGAGAATCATGAATGATATCGCTGGGTAACACAGCCTCTGCCCCGTAAACCATGAAAAAGGGGGTGAAGTATGTTGACCTCTTTGGGGTTGTGTTGATGCTCCAAACAACTGATGCCAGTTCCTCTTCCCAGGCTCCGGCTGCCCTGATCAGTGGAACCTGGAGTCTTGGTTTTACTCCTCTGAGCAGCTCCTGGTTTGTTCTTTCAACTTGGTCGTTTGATTGGGGATGCGAAACTGAAGCGAGGTCAAGCCGGATCCCATTGTCCCCACAGAACTTCTGCATCTCTCCGAGTGAAAAGTTTGTCCCATTGCCTGTGATGATACTGTGAGGGTACCCGAATCTAAATATGATTTTCGTCAGGAACTTAACTGTTGTTGCTGCTAAGCAACTGTTGACGGCTTGAAACTCGACCCACTTTGTGAATTTGTCCACTGCTACCAAGAGATGTGTTTTCTTGCCGGGTGATGGCTGGAAAGGTCTAACCATGTCCATACCCCATACCGCGAAAGGCCATGTAATTGGGATGGTCCTTAAGTCCTGAGCCGGCACATTAATCTGCCTTGCATATCTCTGACATCCATCGCAAACCCGGGCTATGTTCTCCGCGTCTGCCAAAGCCGTCAGCCAGAAAAAACCATGTATGTATGCTTTGGCTACTATTGATCTTGTCGATGCGTGGTGTCCTCAATCTCCTAAGTGGATCTCCTGTAAGATTTTCCGGCCTTCCTCTGGTGAGACACATCGCAGAAAAACTCCTGAAGTGCTCCTCTTGTGTAACTCGCCATTGATGATGACATACGCCTTAGCCCGGCGTACAGTTTATCTTGCCAGAACTTCATCTTGTGGTAGCTCTTCTCTGAGCAGGTACGCCAGATACGGCTCTGTCCATAACGGGGCTTGGTGTAAGGCGGCAACCAACTGGGACTCCGGGTCATCTGGGACTACAAGTTCTTCTTCTGTTGGAAGCTTGACGGATGGATGATATAACTCGGCTTTGAACACATTGGGTGGTATCGGGTCTCTCCTAGAGCCGATTCTTGATAAAGCATCTGTTGCCTCGTTCTTTCTTCTATCAATGTGTTCCACTTGATACCCGGAAAAGAAACCGGCTACCCTATCAACTTCTCTTCTGTATGCTACCATATTGGCATCCTTCCGATCCCAAGTCCCTGATACTTGTTGTGCCACTAGGTCCGAGTCCCCATAGCACATGATCCTCTTGATATCCATCTCCTTGGCGACTCTCAGGCCGTGTAACAAAGCTTCATACTCGGCAATGTTGTCTGTGCATGGCTCGAAGTGTATCTGCAAGACGTAACTCAACTTGTCTCCTTTTGGCGAAGTCAAAACAACGTCGGCTCCCGATCCTCCGAATAGCTTGGACCCGTCAAAGTGCATGACCCAATGCTTGATACTCAGCGCAGGGGATAAGGGGTCAAACTCGGTGACGAGGTGTTAACTCGACAAGTCCCAGGGTTGTGCACCCCGGGTTGATTGATGTGGAGAGAGAGAGGTGTTGGTGATCACGACGGCTGACAAGCAAGGTTTTACCCAGGTTCAGGCTCCCGGAGGATAACACCCTACTCCTGCTTGTCTGATTATTGATGCGAGTAGCGATTACAATGGCGAGATTGCGATCTCGCTAGGGTTTGTGGCGGTGACTATGAGCGTGTCTCTTCGTTGTCCTGGGGACGAGCCACCCTCCTGGATTTATAGGTAGCCAGGTCTCGGGTGGTCGATGCCGATGACGATTACAGATATGGCAGGTTATGCGACCTAACCGACTTGGACTAGGTTACATGGCACCCCGCGTGGGCCTTCTGTGGGCCTCCGAATCCTTGGCGCGGCCCAGGTAGCCTCATCGTGGGCTACCCGAAAGGTAGCCCCACGTCACTCGGTCCAATCATTGATGAAATCGGCTAAAGCTTAGACTTGATTGCTGTCCTTGGCTCATAATTGATGTGATAAGGCCCCATCTCATGGCCCACTTTGCTACTTTGCATGTTGCCTCTCTGTTTCTGATTATTTCTGCTAAGGGGGCCGAGCTAACCACTGTTATGGGATGTTCCTAGAAGTAGTGTGGCATTTTCCGGCTTGCCATGAAGACTCCAAAGACCAACTTCTGCCACTGTGGATATCTCTGTTTTGACTCGGTCAGGGCCTCACTTGCATAGTAAACCGGCCTCTGGACCGGGTACTCTTTTCCTTCCTCTTTCCTCTCTACGACAACCACGTCACTGACGGCTCGTCAGTTGGCAGAGACATATAGCAACAGTGTCTCCTTGCTTGTGGGAGCCGCTAAGGCTGGTGCTGTGGACAATGTTTTCTTTAAATCTTCAAAGGCTTCATCCGCTTCCTGGTCCCATACGAACTTGTCTGATTTCTTCAACAGCTTGTACAGTGGAAGTGCTTTCTCTCCCATCCTTGCTATGAACCGGTTGAGGGCTGTGATGCAACCCGTCAACTTCTGGACATCGTTTACGCACTCCGACTTTTTAAGGTTCATGATCGCCTTAATCTTGGCCGAGTTTGCCTCTATTCATCTCTCTGAGACTATGAAACCGAGTAACATGCCTGCTGGAACCCCGAACACGCACTTGGTCAGGTTTAGCTTCATCTGATACTTGCGGAGATTGGTGAAGGTCTCCTTCAGGTCATCTAAGAGTGACCCGGCTTTCTGTGACTTGATCACAACATCATCAACATAAGCATGAACGTTGCATCCGATCTGATCCTCAAAACACTTCAGGATACACCTCTGGTACGTTGCCCCTGCGTTCTTAAGGCCGAAGGACATTGTCTTGTAACAAAAAGCTCCATAGGGTGTGATGAATGATGTCTTCTCTTGGTCTTCTACTTTGAGCTTGATCTGGTGATACCCGGAATAAGCATCCAGGAAACACAGCAACTCGCTGTCGGCTGTGGCATCAATTATCTGGTCTATCCGAGGCAGCACAAAAGGATCCTTTGGACAGACTTTGTTCAAACTTGTGTAATCAACACAGAGTCTCCACTCTTCGTTCTTTTTCAACACGAGGACCGGGTTAGCCAGCCACTTCGGGTGATACACTTCCATGATAAAGCCGGCCGCTAGAAGGCGTGCTATCTCCTCTCCAATGATCTTTTTCATGTCTGCATTGAAACGACGCAGACCTTGCTTTACTAGCTTTGCTGCTGGATCAACATGTAAGCTATGCTCGGCGAGTTCGCTCGGGACACCCGACATGTCTAAAGGGGACCATGAAAAAATGTCACGATGCTCACGGATGAACTCGACGAGCACGCTTTCCTATTTCGGGTCCATGTAAGACCCGATCGAGAACTGCTTGGAGGAATCTCCTTCCACGAAATCGACCATCTTAGTATCCTGGGCGGATTTGAATTTTTTCTTCTCTTCTTCGTGAGCCGGTTTATCCAACACACGCTTGTCAGCCGGGTCTACCTGAGACTTGTAGTACTTCAGCTCTTCTTCTGAACAGGCCTGATCTGCCATGATGGCATCACCTCGATCACAGTCGATTGCCATGTCTTTGCTTCCTTCAACAGTGATGGTTCCCTGGGGACCCAATATCTTCAATTTGAGGTAAACATAACACAGTCTCGCCATGAACTTGGTGTATGTCGGCCTTCCAAATAAAGCATGAACGGGCTCTTTAAATCTACCACCTCGAATGATAGGTACTCTGATCTGTACTGCGCCTTGCTTACTCCAAAGGCTACCTCCAACCTGATTTTGCCGATCGGGTGAGCCGACTTTCCTGATATTATGCCGTGAAAAATTGTTGATGTTGGTGTTAGCCGGCTCTCAGATAGGCCCATCCTCTGGATTGTTTCCAGGTATAAGATGTTGATACTGCTTCCTCCGTCCATCAAGACCTTGTTCAGACGAAATCCATCAACTTGTGGCGCAACCACCAAGGCTAGGAGACCTGGGTGTTCTATCCCTTCCGGGTGATCTTCTCTACTCCAGGTAACTGGTTGTTCTGACCACCTCAAGTATCTTGGTATGGTTGTTGCTACGGCATTGACCTCTCTTTCCTTCAACTTTTGCTCTCTTCTGCATGTGCTAGTGGTGAACACATGATATTGGCCCTGACTATCAAGTTCTTTTGGAGTTTGTTGATAACCTCTTCCCTGATTTTGGTTTGACCCGGCATTGTTGTTTGGTGGTCCCTGAGACCCGGACCCTTGCCCTTGGTTGGACGGGTTACCGTTGTTGCTGTGGTTTCCATGATTACCACTGTTCCCGTTGTTTCTGTTGAAGTTGCCTTGGTTCTGCTCTAAATACTGCTCGTGTCTCCTCCATGCTCTCATGTCAGCACATTGTGCTAACATGTGACTAGCTGGTTTACCATTCTTGGCATGCCTAGGGCACGACATATTGTATATCTCGCTGATATTTGACCCTCTCGCAGGACCGCCTCTGAAGTTTCCGCCGGGTCTCGGTCCTCTGTAACCTGAGGCCTGGGTGGTTCCAACAAACTCTGCATTTCCTCCCTCATAGGGTCTTTTGTTGTTATTTTGATTTCCATTGTTCTGATTTGGCGCCGGGTTCCGCGCTGCATTCACCCGGTTATTCTTTTGTTGCTCTTCCGTCTCGCCTACTCTCTTGTCTGTCACTGCATACTTGTAAACAATTGAAACTACTTCACCAATGGTGATGTCTTGGCGAGTCGGATCTTCCCTCATACGTCCGAGTTTGTGCGTCAAAGAATCGAAAGCACAGTTCTTCTCCATCGTTGTTATTACCGTGTGAGCCGAGATATTTATTGACGACTGTAAGATCGCAGTGATCCGGGCTACCCATTGTCTTGCTGACTCGATCTTCCTCATGACACACCTATCGAGATCCGCCTCGGTGTACTGTTTCTTGCATGTCCCGACAAAATTTGAAATAAAAGCCGTCTTGAGTTCCTCCCATGAATGGATGTTGTTCGGCGGAAGCCGCCGGTCAAGCCAAATCTTGGGTGCTCCTTCTGCCATCATCAGATACAAGTACCGCGCACACAAGTTTGTTGTTGCGTTCTTCATGTCCATGGCCATGCTATAACCACTCAGCCACGTCTCCGGGTTCATGTTCGGCTCATAGTTGACAATCTTGCTTGGCTCTTTGAATTTTTCTGGAAAGGTTCTGATCTGATCGCATCTGATAAACACTTGGGCCCTGTCAGGTTTGCTGACGAGCCTCCTCCTTGACCCGGCACTGGTGAATTCACGACGGGTCTGGGGTGAGCCATAGCTCCAACTCCCACCCCGGCTTCTGGTGCGGCAAGTCCTGCTGCCGCGCATCTTGCTCTTGAACAGTCTACTATAGACTGGGCAGCAGAGGCGACAGGCGCGGCCATCCTCCATGGCGCGGGCGCCTGCTGTTGCTGTTGTGGCTGTGGTTGTAGTTGCTGCACTGGTTGCGGGGCTGGCCAATTTACCGGTACCAACCTGTTTTGAACTGATCTTGCTGCTACCGTCTCTGGATGCCGGGTTCTGGTATGGCTCCTCGTCGGCTCTAAGTTGAAAGCTTGTGAACCTCGTGGGTTATTGTTCTGCTGGACCACAGCCGTCCGTAGTAGATCTACGGCTCTCCTTGCTTCTAACCCGGCAGGAGAGTTGTCGAAGGGTATTCGCTCTAGGGCGTGTGTTGCTGCAAAAATATTGTCAACTGGGTTATTGTAATGAACCGGAGGAGAATCAAACCTGGGTGGTGGTGGTGGTTGCTCGACGATTGCTACTCCGGCTCCTGCTGAGTTTCTCGCTGGTGCTCCTGGTAACCCGGGCGGGGGCGCGCCTGCCCCTAGCGCCGGGTTGACCGTTGCCACTGGTACTGGTGCAGGCACCGCGTTTGGTGTCGTTTGGAACTCCAAAGCCTGAGGTGCTATGGTGTTTGTCTCTGTTGGAAGGTGAAGCCGGCTTCCACGTCTCCTGTTCTGGACAGCAGTTAGCTCGTCCCTTCTTCTCTGGAGGGTACTCCTTTCTTCCAGTAAGCTCTGCTCTTGCTGAATCACAAGCCATTCTCTATCCTATATACGTCGGATCTCGTCCGCGCGCTCTTGATTTGCCCTTGCCGCTGCCTGCCACAGATCTTCTAACTCTCTCATCACAGTCGTGCTATTGTTTGTTATGTCTCCCTGATGCTGCACCGGGCTTGCTAATGTTCCTGCGAGTGCGTGCTGCTGCAACAGAGGAGGCCTAACCAAGTTGGTCGGGTTTGGCGTTGGCATGGGTGTTTGTGCTAGTATCGGGTTTCCAAGGGGTATCCCTGCAGCTGGTGTCTGCACATGAGCCAAAGAACTGAAAGCCGGTAAAACTCCTCCGATCACAGGATTAGGTGGTGCGTAGTTTGCTGCTGGTGCGAATTGGTGTTGATCCCAATTATCTTTGTTCTGTCTCGTCAGTAGCTCGGCGCTCGTCACATCGCTCACGGAAGCCGATCTTCCATCTACCGGTGGTTCCCAGGTCACAACATGAACCGTCATATGACGTACGGGTCCCAGCGGTGCCGGGTAATCTTCATCGGCGAGCCCATCTCCATAATGATCTTCGAACAAGGGTAAGATTGATTTTGTGTCTGTATCCAGATCTGACATATTGGTGAGGGTGAAGATGGAGTCCTGCATGACCCGGATCACCGACTCTCCCTCTTCTGGTGATCCAACTGATTCTTCTCCGTCCGTCTAGGCCATCGTGGTTGACCCGGACTCTGATTCGAACTCCGGCTCATACTGCTCTCGGCCGGCTCCGCTAGATCGGATCACACCGATGAAAACATCGATCTGCCCAAAGATGAGCATAGATCCGGTTTCCAAGAAATCCGCCTCTTCTGTCCAGCCGGAGTCATCCACGATCCGCTCCCTTCTTGGGAGCGTGTGGATCTGGCCGATAGCTAGGTTTTCCATACCTCGTCGCGCTTCTCCTGAAAAAGTGATGCTCTTGGCCGCATGCCCCACGGTGGGCGCCAACTATCGTGGGATTGTCATGACAGATGTTTCCGGGTAGAGACTTGAGATGAGGGGCATGGCGGCTTCCAACAACCGGAGCTTGTCTAGTGTGGCGTGGGGGAACAAGGGTTTACCCAGGTTCGGCCCCTCGTCTTGAGGTAAAGACCTACTTCCTGCTTCGGCTTTATTGATTAGGGTTTCGAGAACTCGGCGCCTTAGCTTCCGGGTCTCGAGATTACAATGGTGTGTCTCCTTTGACTTGAACTTAGCCCTCTAGGAACCAGGAGCCCCCCTTATATAGGTGGCGGGTCTCGCCGGAGGTACAAGGCCGGGTCCGGGTTCCTATCATAC
Source organism: Poa annua (assembly GCA_026929855.1). NCBI lineage: Eukaryota > Viridiplantae > Streptophyta > Magnoliopsida > Poales > Poaceae > Poa > Poa annua. Next base: position 23,586,142 of record CM049428.1, on the reverse strand, counting down.
CCGGACTCTACTCTAAGTCCTATAAGCTTCTTCTTTCCTTAGCAGGACTCCGTCTTGTACTTGGTCTCCAGCCTTCTAGATCCTTCTTGCTTGCGGGCCAAGGCACACGTTGCGCACCGGCTTACGTGTCACCCGGCCCATATCTTTACGGTTGATTCGGCCCAGGCTCGTGCCAGGCCGGCTTATTTTTATGTCGGTGGGCCTACCGGGTTATGATCCCCCCAACACGTAGGGTGACACACTTAAGCTTTGTCGACGCTTTTGGGTAGACACGGAATTTCAGAGAAAACTTTGGACAACACCGAAATTGTTTCGGATAATATTGAAATAGTTAAATGGGTTAATTGTCAAAGGTTGCGAATTGTTGTTAATAGAATTAACAAATGAATCAAGGGGATAAGTGTTAATGTTTGTTAATAGAATTAAAAAAATATTAAAAGGAAATGAAATTGTTTTATTTAATAAAGAGAAACCCTTGGGATTTTTTTAGTGGAGATTAAAAGAGAGTGAGTCGGCATGAGTGGATGCTCCACTCACATCAAGAGGGAAGAGGTGGAGTCACCCCTAGGGGGCAACGACCCAACATCACCCCTCTCCTATATATGGAGGGGTGGGAGCTCCCTCTTGAGACACACTTGCCTCTCTCCCCCTCATCCTGCTGCTCCACCTTCCAGCCATCCGCTTGGCGAAGCCATGGCCGATTAGTTTCTCCACCACAACACACCGTCGTGCTTCTGGAGTTTCTGGTGGTTCTACTACTTCCGCTGCCCCGCTGGATCGAGGGAATGGAGGTCTTCATCAAGCCGTATGTGTGACCGAGTACGGAGGCGTTGCCCGTTGTAGCGCTCATCTTCTCGATCTTGAGATCGGCGAGTGAACGACTACATCATCCACGAGATTTATTCTCGAAACACTTACGGTCTTCGAGGGTTAGTTCTCTTGGAATATGTTCCACTCGTTACGTGCTTCTCCTAGATTAGATCTTGGCTTGTTGGTTTGTTCGCACCGTAGGAATTTTTTTGTTTTCTATGCTACGAACCCATCAAATCTGTAGAAATTGATCGGTCACCGAAAATCGACTGTAATTTCTGCATACGACCTCAGATCAAATTCCGGCGAGGAAGAAAAAGTTTTGTATCAAAATTTTACCTGGTCTAATCGACGGACTTTGGCGGTTAGGCAGTTCTATGGTTCCGTCTAGTTCCGTTTGCAAGATGGAATTTTAGGCGATGCAAAAAAATTAAAAAGAGGGATACAACACGAGGACTTCTCCGGAAGTCACCCATCCTAGTACTACTCTCGCCCAAGCACGCTTAAATTCGGAGTTCTGATTAGATCTGGTGCTTTAGTGCTGGGATGATCGCATATGACATCTTCTGAACGGCGTATTGTTTTAACCTCTGCCCCCTCTGGCTCCTTCTCACGCCGAACCCTCCGTTATTTTTGCTATGTCTCTCTCTATTTTTTTTCTTTCACGCCCGCCCCGATTTAACGTCACCAAGAGGCGATATTTACCGAAAAGGCATGCACGACTAGCCGCAAATAAAATTGCCACGCCATCTGAGCGTTTCGTCGGATCGAGAAATCTGTAGAAATTTATCATTCACCGAAAATCGACTCTAATTTCTGCATACAACCTCAGATCGAATTTCTGCGAGAATGAAAAAGTTTCGTATTGAAATTTTACCTGGGCTAGCCGACAACCTTTGGCGGTTAGGCAGTTCTACGGTTTCATCTAGTTCCGTTTACAAAATGGACTTTTAGGCGATGCAAAAAAAATTAAAAAGAGGGATGCAACATGAGGACTTCCTAGGAGGTCACCCATCCTAGTACTATTCTCGCCCAAGCACAATTAACTTCGGAGTTCTTATGGGATCCGGTACTTTAGTGCTGGTATGATCGCATCCGACATCTTTTGCACGGCGTGTTGCTTTAACTTCTGCCCCTCCGGGTAATTCTCACGTTTAACTTTGTAGTTTATAGGTTTAGGCATTTTTCCACCTCTAAGAGCATCTCTAGCAGACACCGCATTTCCGCCAAAACTGCATAAAAACCGCCATTTTGATGTTTCGGACCGAAAACGCTTGCAGACCAAATCCCCTCAAAAGTGACCGGCCTGCAATTTTTAAATTATTTTGAGAGGAGGGACAGTTCCCTTATGACGCCCCAAAATCGGTACTATGTAGATTTAAGCGATCCCACCGAAATCCACAAAATAACGATTTTAGGTCGCCCACTAGACATAATGTACACGCCGAAACATGCGCGTTATGTGGGTGGAATTGTGATAACATTACAACAGTTCCGATACATCCACAACAACAGCAAAAGATTATAATATACAACAACGACTCGAATGATTCAAGATACAAATGACATAATACAAAGATACAAATGACAACGGAAGAAAAAATAATATCCGACTACGGATAAGATACAAATTGGACTAAGAATGCTGAAGATAAGCAATGGCGCCATATCCCTGCCCAGCCAAGCCGGAGGGGTTCCCAAGCTTACGTTGTTAGACTTCAAACCTGTTAACTGCACATAAAGCACAGCCCAAAGAAGGGTCAGGGCACTCCCTGGCAAGCAAAACTAACCTGCCTACTTTCTACACCATCTCCCAAAATATGGGGTAGGTGGACTTAGCAGCAGCAGCACTAGCAACCTAACAGAGACACGCTACAACTTCCGTCTAATCAGAGAGAAATGAGTGAGCGCATAACTAACCAACTACTACTAACACCAAATATAACCCATTCTCGGATTAACCCCCTCAACCAAGTATGAGGAAGCAATTCGAGAAACTCACACATTGAACAATTTTAGTTACCATTTATTGTGGAAGTAATGCTTTATTACTAGTCAAATTAATTAACAATGATTAGGTGTAAGTTGTCTAGATCTTGTTAGCCAGCATCATCACCAAGTCGTCCATAACCGTGGACACGGCTCATCGATAAGATTATACCCTGCAGGTGTGCACTACTTTACCCATACTCGTATGATCAACCCAATCAAACATCAGGATCTCTCAACACGACTCGTTCCTTCACTACACCAAGTCCAGGTGCCACCCATATGAGCTGTTACCCGCGTCAAGAGTCCGGCCAAATCTCAATTACAAACTTATTAGTTTGCGACTACGCCGCCATGCGGCTCAAACCACAGTAGGAATTGTCTGCTTCGCGTCGTACCGCCCCTGTATGACCCCCCGTATCACATAACCTCTCATCAACATCATCATCATGCACATGCATATGAGAAAATGGAAAACCTGAACTACTTGCGGCACATGGACAAGCTGTAGATCCGTTCAAAGTCGAGGCGTGCTCGATAGGGCCTCCCACAAGTTGTTAGTGCGCTCAAAATTGGATCCGAGGACAAAATCTCAGTTCCTAGGTCGACACTTAGCAGAACAAAACACCTCGCAAGGCCTTCCGTCGGTGCCTTATCATTTAATTATAATACCCCAACAGATGGTAGCATTTTATTAAATTAGAATAATATATCATACTAAGCATGTAAAACATAAGACTAACAAACGACTCGCACAATCAACTCTAAGCATGCGCTACGACTAGCAAGGCCAACAGATAAACATGCAACATGTAATAGGTTGTGGGGATCAAACTGTATAGGCTGCAGGATAAACATGTGATGGGATCGCGACACAAGAATCGAATACTAGGATAGCAGAGATCAACGGCAGGAATGAAAGACAATGTATAGGTAAACAAGCAAATTTTGCTTGCCTTGAATCCCGCATGGAAGAAGATCTTGTCGTTGCTCACACATCTCAATGTCTTATCCGCGAAGAAGCAACAATCACTGCAAAGCGTGAAAGATGCATCTTATAACTACGGAAAAAGATCCAGCATGATCATACGAGAATGATGCATGACATGGCAAGATACAAAACAAATACAATTAATCCAAATTAAGCGGGAAAGCAACCCCGACAAGTAATATTTAGGTGCAAGTTATTTATCTACTCAACAATATTAAATGTTGGTTAACATTGTAACACATGGCAGGGGTGATCTAATTAAATAAAATGGAATAGAGCAATAATTAAATAAAGCCCAACACATTCCATATTTAATTGTTCAGGTGCAACAAATAAATTACACTAAGAAATTAAATAAAAGATGAAAAATGGCATAAGAATGTCATATTAATGTTCATTGCATTTTTATGATAAATAAACATATAAAGATTATTTAATTTGGAGTTATGGATTAAAAGTTATTAGCCTTTTAAGTTTAGGGGGTGTTCTATAATTTACAGGGACCTACTGGTGATGGAAAACGTGTTGGTGGGGGCTTAAGTGTGAAAAACAGAGAGCAGGGGGCTCGGGGCAATTGTCCCAGACGATCTGGTCACTTACGGGGGGGACCCGCATGTCAGTGACTGAAAGAAAATAAAAGGAGGCCTTTTAATCAACGCGGCCGGGTGAGGATTTGAACTCGCGACTGCGCTCACGAATCGTTCAGCGCTGCTACCAGTAGGGAGGGAAGAGGGTTGGTGTTATGATACCGAGAAGAAACAATATGATGCATGTATTCAGTTAACTGAACTTTTAACACCAAAGGTTCAGGCTTTCAGAACAGAGCTGTGACGACAAAGACGTGACCGGCGGCGACCACGGACTAGTGGCGCTGAGGCGCGGGCGTGCGCGTGCGGGATGCGTGCGGGTGCTGGGTGTGTGCGGGAGGCCGGAACTGCAAGGCGGCGAGACAAAGGAGCGCATCCAGGAGCTCGGCCCGCCCGGCCATGGCGGAAACAGAGGAGGACGAGGACGGTTTCGACGCTCCTGGCAGTAAATCGAGTGGGAGAGAGAAGGAAACGGACGCGTAGCTCACCAGGAGTTTGTCAGGGAAGTTGTTCTTGCTCGGGGCGGTTCGAAGACGGAGAATTTTGGCGGCGGGCGTCGCCGGACGTGGAGAAGAAGATGACGGGGACGACAGACTGAGCAGCTCCCGGCTCGATTCCCTCAGCTTGGGGGACGACGACAACGAGGCGCAGCTTTGGGGCTCCTTCATGGGTCTTCGACGACAGCGTAGCAGCGGCGCGACGACGAGGTGCCCTCGGTGGGATGGTGGAGGTGGAGGAAATCAAAGAGAAGGAGGGGCAGAAGAAGGAGAGGAAAGCGGCGACGCGAGGAGGGGAAGAGAGAGGAGCTAGGTTTAGGGTTGGGGGAGGCGCTGGAGCGACTTTAAGGGAGGGGAGCAGGTGAGGCAGTGGGGCTCCATTGCTGCCTCGCTGTAAAGCAAGGAAGACGACAGGGGAGGAGAGAAAAGTGGGCCGGGGTTGGGCCAAGTTGGGCCAGAAGGTGGGCTTCGGCCTGAGGTAAGGTTCTTCCTCTGGTTTTTTATTATGTTTGTTTTATTCTTTTCCTGTTTTGTATTTTGAAGAAGAAAAGAAAAGAATAAGATGCATAACATTTTGACAAATATTCATAGTTTCAAAATAGACAATTTGATACACTAGTTTGAGTATTTTGAAAGTATTTGAAACAACACATTTTAATTCATTTGAATTGCATTTAAATTGAAAAGTGTAATTTTAATTTGAATGCAACAATTTAAATAAAAGAGGTGACAAATGCATGATGACATGATGATGCAAAAAAGAAAAATAAACAAACTAATTGGAGAAATTTCCGGGGCGTTACAGTCAACACCACTAACAAGGGATCGCGTCTCGCGATCCACGCCGAGACCACAAGAAGAGAGGGGAAACGACCGAGTCTTCATGCTCCGAGATGAACTTCTCGACACCACTAACAAGGGATTGTTGCTCCACCTCGAAATTCTCGACACCACTAACAAGATGTTCTAACTCCACCTTCAACTTCTCGACACCACTAACAAGAAGAGTTGCTCCGTCGAAGTTGCTTCCAAAAGATCGAACATAATAGGATAAAAGGAAAGAGATCGTCCACCCACACGTAGGATCCTAAAACTTTGAAAGTTGGATAAGAGAAGAGACTCCAAAACAAGTAAGGTGAGAGGAGAAATAGAATCGAGGTAAGGAATAAACAAGAATCCTATTGAGATCTTTTCAAAATAAATTTAGTCAAATAGTTTAGACACTCTAGAAACAATGACCGTTAGCGAGGTTATCCTACAGGCTTTTGTGGACCCGCTGCTTCGATAACCAATCGTATCGAAACAACAAGGAGATCGAAACCAAGACTCTTATACCACTTTGTGACGCCCCAAAATTGGTACTATATAGATTTAAGCGATCCCGCCGAAATCCGCATAATAACGATTCTAGCTCGCCCCCCAGACATAATGTGCACGCCGAAACATGTGCATTATGTGGGTGAAATTGTGATAACATTACAACAGTTCCGATACATCCACAACAACAACAAAAGATTATAATATACAACAATGACTCGAACGAGTCAAGATACAAATGACAAAATACAAATATACAAATGACAGCGGAAGCAAAAAATAATATCCGACTACGGATAAGATACAAATTGGACTACGAGTCCTGAAGATAAGCAATGGCGTCATATCCCTGCCCAGCCAAGCCGGAGGGATTCCCAAGCTAACGTCGTCAGACTTCAAACCTGTTAACTGCACATAAAGCACAACCCAACGAAGGGTCAGGGCACTCCATGGCAACCAAAACCAACCTGCCTACTTTCTACACCATCTCCCAAAATATTGGGTAGGTGGACTTAGTGGCAGCAGCACTAGCAACCTAATAGAGACACGCTACATTTTCCGTCTAATCAGAGAGGGATGAGTGAGCACATAAGTAACCAACTACTACTAACACCAAACATAACCCATTCTCGGATTAACCCCCTCAACCAAGTATGAGGAAACAATTCGGGAAACTCACACATTGAACAATTTTAGTTACCATTTGTTGTGTAAGTAATGCTTTATTACTAGTCAAATTAATTAACAATGATTAGGTGTAAGTTGTCTAGATCTTGTTAGCCAGCATCATCATCAAGTCGTCCATAACCGTGGACACGGCTTATCGATAAGATTATACCCTGCAGGGGTGCACTACTGTACACATACTCGTATGATCAATCCAATCAAACATCAGGGCCTCTCAACACGACTCGTTTCCTCACTACCGCAAGTCCAAGTGCCACCCATATGAGTTGTTACCCACGTCAAGAGTCCGGCGAATCTCAATTGCAGACTCATTAGTTTGCGAATACGCCGCCATGCGGCTCAAAGCACAGTAGGAACTGTGCGCTTCGCGTCGTACCGCCCCTGTATGACCCCCCGTATCACATAAACTCTCATCAACATCATCATCATGCACATGCATATGAGCAAATGGAAAACCCGAACTACTTGCGGCACATGGACAAGCTGTAGATCCGTTCAAAGTCGAGGGGTGCTCCATAGGGCCTCCCACAAGTGGTTAGTGCGCTCAAAATTGGATCCGAGGACAAAATCTCAGTTCCTAGGTCGACACTTAGCAGAACAAAGCAGCTCGCAAGGCCTTTCGCCGGTGCCTTATCATTTAATTATAATACCCCAACAGATGATAGCATTTTATTAAAGTAGAACAATCTATCATACTGAGCATGTAAAACATAAGACCAACAAACGACTCGCACAATCAACTCTAAGCATGCGCTACGACTCGCAAGGCCAACAGATAAACATGCAACATGTAATAGGTTGTGGGGATAAAGCTGTATAGGGTGCAGGATAAACATGTGATGGGATCGCGACACAAGAATCGAATACTACGATAGCAGAGATCAACGACAGGAATGAAAGACAATGCATAGGTAAACAAGCAAACTTTGCTTGCCTGGAATTCCGCATGAAAGCAGAACTTGTCGTTGCTCACACATCTCAACGTCTTATCCGCGAAGAAGCAACAAATACTGGAAAGTATGAAAGATGCATCTTATAACTACGGCAAAAGATTCAGCATGATCATATGAGAATGATGCAAGACATGGCAAGATGCAAAACAAATGCAATTAATTGAAATTAAGCGGGAAAGCAACCCCGACAAGTAATATTTAGGTGCAAGTTATTTATCTACTCAACAATATTAAATGTTGGTTAACATGGTAACACATGGCATGGGTGATCTAATTAAATTGAATGGAAAAGAGCAATAATTAATTAAAGCCCAACACATTCCATATTTAATTATTTAGGTGCAACAAATAATTAAACTAAGCAATTAAATAAAATATGCAAAATGACATAACAATGTCATATTAATGTTTATTGCATTTTTCTGATAAATAAACATATAAAGATTATTTAATTTGGAGTTATGGATTAAAAGTTATTAGCATTTTAAGTTTAGGGGGTGTTCTGTAATTTAAGGGACCTACTTGTGATGGAAAACGTGCTGGTGGGGGCTTAAGTGCGAAAAACAGAGAGCAGGGGGCTCGGGGCAATTGTCCCAGACGCTCTGGTCACTGACGGGTGGGACCCGCATGTCATTGACTGAAAGAAAATAAAAGGAGGCCTTTTAATCAACACGGCCGGGTGAGGATTCGAACTCGCGACTGCGCTCATGAATCTTTCGGTGCTGCAATCCAATAGGGCGGGAAGAGGGTTGGTGTTACGATACCGAGAATAAACAATATGAAGCATGTATTCAGTTAAGTGAACTTTTAACACCAAATGTTCAGGCTTTCAGAACAAAGCTGCGATGACAAAGACGTGACCGGCGGCGACCACGGACTGGTGGCGTTGGGGCGCGGGCGTGCGCGTGCGGGATGCGTTCGGGTGCGGGGTGTGTGCGGGAGGCCGGAACGGCGAGACAAAGGAGCGCATCCAGGAGCTCGGCCCGCCCGGCCATGGCGGAAACAGAGGAGGACGAGGACGGATTCGACGCTCCCGGCAGTAAATCGAGTGGGGGAGAGAGGGAAACGGACGCGTAGCTCACCGAGAGTTCGTCGGGGGAGTTGTTCTTGCTCGGGGCGGTTCGAAGACGGAGAATTTCGGCGGCGGGCGTCGCCGGCCATGGAGAAGAAGAGGACGGGGACGATGGACTGAGCAACTCCCGGCTCAATTCCCTCAGCTTGGGGGACGACGACGACGAGGTGCAACTTTGGGGCTCCTTCACGGGTTTTCGATGGCGGCGTAGCAGCGGCGCGAAAGCGAGGTGCCCTCGGTGGGATGGTGGCGGTGGAGGAAATCAGAGAGAAGGAGGGGAAGAAGAAGGAGAGGAAAGCGGCGACGCGAGGAGGGGAAGAGAGAGGAGCTAGGTTTAGGGTTGGGGGAGGCCCTGGAGCGGCTTTAAGGGAGGGGGAGCAGGTGAGGCAGTGGGGCTCCATTGCTGCCTCGCTGTAAATCGAGGAAGACGACATGGGAGGAGAGAAAAGTGGGCCGGGGTTGGGCCAAGTTGGGCCAGAAGGTGGGCTTCGGCCTGAGGTAAGGTTTTTCCTCTGGTTTTTTTATTCTGTTTGTTTTATTCTTTTCATGTTTTGTATTTTGAAAAAGAAAAGAAAAGAATAAGATGTAGAACTTTTTGACAAATATTCATAGTTTCAAAATAGACAATTTGATACACTAGTTTGAGTATTTGGAAAATATTTGAAACAACATATTTTAATTTATTTGAATTGCATTTAAATTGAAAAGTGTAATTTTAATTTGAATGCAACAATTTAAATAAAAGAGGTGACAAATGCATGATGATGTACAAAGAAAAATAAACAAACTAATTGGAGAAATTTCCGGGCGTTACATCCCCCCCCCCCCCCGAACTGTTAAAACGAGATTTCGCCACGCGGCCCGGGGTGCCCTGTATTGCACGGAAGTAGTTGGCGGGAGGGACATTTCTGCGTGCGGGCTGCTTCCCTCCCCCTTTCCTCTTCCAGCCGCCATGACCGCCCACCCCGCCGCCGCCCTAGATTGCCGCCGCCGAACCCCATTCTCCCCGCCCCCGCCGCACATCACCGCAGGCCCTACGCGTCTGGGTCCCAACGGCAGAGCCGACTCTTTGTCTTCGCCGCCCAAGATCAAGGCTGATGTGCCGCCTTGATGGACCAACCCCCACCGCGTCGGCCGCGCAAAATCTCAGGTGAGATTCGCCACACCGTCCTGCACCGCTCCGCCGCCCACTCTCTCATACTCGTTCTTTTGGCATATGGAGTTGAAATCCAACGAGGAATATTATGTTTTGAAGTTCGTCATTACAGTGACTGTTCGGCCAAAAAAATGTACCTGCAAACCCGTTTGCCGCGTCCGTCATCGCAGGTTTGCGGGACGGGACTATACCTGGCCAAACGGGCCGTGCTTGTCGGGCCGGCCCGAGGCACGCATTTTGCGGCCCGGCACGAGCACGGCCCGGCCCGTCAGTAATCGTGTCGTGCCTCGGCCCGGCACGCCACGGGCCCGTGCCCAACTCGGAGGCAAGGCACGCGGGCCGGCCCGGCACGGCACGGTTGCTTTCGTGCCGGCCCGTGGCCCGTCAGGCACGACACGGCCCGGCGGCACGTTGCGGCGAGCGGGCTGGAGCGGGGGGGGTGGCGACGCGACGTGGGCACGCGGGCACGCGGGACGCCGGCGGGGAGCGTGGTCGACGGGCCGTTGTCGGGCCGGCGTGTGCCTGGCGTGCCGTGCCGGCACGCTACCGGCACGCCGCGCGCGGCACGAGGGCCCGATAAGCCGGCGGCGGCCCGTTAGGCACGGGAATTTTTTTTTTCGTTTTTCAAAATTTGAACTTCAAACAGCTCTATTTTTTGCTATAAAAAGGGCCTCACATCCCCTACATTCAGCACACTCAACTCAACCCACACTTCTCACCATACATTCTCACACTTCTCATCCCATGGAAGACCCTCCCCCTCCCCCGCCGTTCAATCCAAACCCCCGGGGGCATCACCCCGAGCCGATGATCGACTTCACAATGGACCAATTCGGTCTTCAAGTGGATGATTTCAACTTCATAAGCCCCACCCCCCACCCCCCCCCCCCACCTATACTCAGCCACCATCTCAATCGATACCTTCTAGTGGTAGTTCTGGCGGTAGTTCAAGCACCTCCACCGGCACGAAGAGGCGGAAGCGAAGCTCCTGGGTGTGGTTGGAGGGCCATTTCGAGGATCGTGTAACGATTCTCGAGGATGGCACCAAGCAATGGGACGCGGTGTGCAAGTGGGCGGGTTGCGACAAGATCCTCACCGGCAACTCCTCCATGGGAACCGGCCACTTGGAGTGGCATGTGAAGACACACCGGAGGTTGCAGGCCGAGGAGATGGCGAGAAGACAAGGCGACCTTCCCTTCCAACCCGACGGGCAGGTAATGAACTGGAACTATAATGCTGACATATCTCGTCGAGGTCTATGTGGTGTGATAGCTTCGCATGATTTACCGCTTGGATTTGGGGCACATCCCGCTGTTGTTGATTGGATTAAAACTTGTCACAATCCACGCTATGAACCTGTTTCTAGGCAAACTACATCTAGGGATATGAAAAAACTAGCTAAAGAACTAGCTAATGATCTAAAAGATGAATTTACAAAGTGTGTATTTTCAGTTTCATTAACATCTGATATCTGGAGTGGTAGAGCTAAGCAAGATTATCTAAGTGTTGTTGCTCATTATGTGGACAGTAATACTTGGGAACTTAAAAAAGCTTTGCTTGGATTTGAATTAATTGATGTTAGCCATACTGGTCCCGCCATTGCCGCCAAAATCTTGCAAGTCGTGGAAGAATTTGGCCTCGAGTCTAAGGTGTTTGCAATAACTTTAGATAATGCTTCAAACAATGCTAGGGCAATGACTGATCTTATTCCCAAACTTTCGGCTTATTCTGCACCATACCTTTTCCATCAACGTTGTGCATGCCATATTATTAATCTTATTGCTAAAAGTGCTTTAAAGCTAATGAAAGCACCCATTGAGAAAATAAGAAGTGGCATAACTTATCTGAGTATTTCTAATCCACGGCTAGCTGAGTATAAGCGGTGTGAGGCGGCTTCAAATGCACATCATGTCTACAATGTTGATATGGATATTAGATGGAACTCCACGTACGTATCCAGTGCTTTCCATACTTGCACGAGATGTGTTAACTGTCCCCGTATCAACCACATCGTCGGAGGGAACATTTAGTCTAAGTGGAAGAGTACTAGAGCCAAGAAGAGCAACTCTCCACCCTTCAATGGTGAAGAGTTTAATGACGGTGAAAGATCGCGAGCGGGCGAAGCGGAGATCCCAACACATGCCGGAGGACCCCGAGTTATTGGCTGCGATGGAGAACTTTCATATCCAGGACAATGAAGAATAATAGTTTTTTTTTCCTCTTTGTAATTTTCTTTCTATTTTTGTAATTTGAACTCGGTCTGTAATATGAACAATTAAGTAGGAGAGCAGCAAGTTTCAGACGCACTCTTTCCTTACCAGGGTACCCGAGGGGACTGGAAGGTTTTAATGAGACGGCTTGCTAGCTAAATAAAATTATTATGATCATATCAAACTATGTCTTGTGTTTTTTTACTATAAGAAAGATAAAACAACATAAAACATCATAAACCAATATAAAACATCATAAAAGAGAAAAAAAACATAAAACAGGATAAAAAACAGCTTAAATTAAAAAAAACGTGCCTACCGTGCCGGCCGGGCCGTGCCGGACCGCCGGGCCCATAACGTGTCGGCCGTGCCATGCCTGAGGCCGCGCGCAGGCACGCGGGCCGGCCCGACCACGGCCCGTTAGACTAACGGGCCTGGCGTGCCGGGCAGCTATCGGGCCGGGCCTCGGGCGACGCGTGCCGTGCCGTGCCGGACCGGCCCGATGGCCAGGTATAGACGGGACCTGGAAAAACATTCGCTCGGACTTGAACCAAAACACTCCCGCGCCACGACAGCGCCAAGTCCGGTCACCGTCCGGCAGTCACCCCCGCGGCGCAAACACCCCGCATGCCGCCGCCTCAGCCCCTGGCGCTCCACCGCGCGTTCTCCCTCCTCACGCGCCTCGACACCCCGCGCCACCTCCTGCAGGCCCACGCCTTCCTCCTCCCACGCGGCGGCCACCACAACGCGCGCCTCCTCTCCGCGCTCCTCCTCGCCTCTCTCCGCCTCCCGTTCCGGTCCCACGCCCTCGCCCTCCTCCGCAGCATCCACCCCTCCGTATCCCTCAACGCTGCCGCCCGGATCCCCCACCTGCGTGGCACCCTCGGCCCGCAGCTCCACTCCCTCGTCGTCCGCGCCGGGCTTGCCTCCGACGCGCACGTCTCGACAAGCCTCATCCAGGCCTACTTCTCCTGCGGAAGCATATCCTCCGCACGTGCTGTGTTCGAGGAAACGATTCACAAGGACATCTTTTGCTGGAATGTCACCATCTCGGGGTATGTGAAGTCTGGGAACTTGGACCGTGCGCGTGAGTTGTTCGATGCTATGCCGCAGAGGAACGTGGTGTCGTGGACGACTGTGATCGGGGCATATGCACAGATGAAACGGCCAGTTGAGGCGATCGAGGTGTTCCGGAGGATGCAGGTGGAGGAGGGGATCGAGCCTGATGGGATTGCGCTGCTGTCGGTGCTGTCAGCTTGCGGGGATCTTGGTGCGGTTGATTTGGGGGAGTGGGTGCACAGGTTCGTGGTGAAGCGGGGCTTATGCTGGCATATACCGCTCACGAATGCGATCATTGACATGTACCTCAAATGCGGGTGTGTCGGGAAGGCGGTGGAGGTGTTTGAGGGTATGGAGCAGAAGAGCGTCGTGACTTGGACAACGGTGATCGCTGGATTTGCGTTGCATGGCCTTGGTCTGGAAGCTATTGAGATGTTTCGCCGGATGGAAAGGGAGAATGTGGCACCAAATGACGTTACTTTTCTTGCAATCCTGTCAGCGTGTAGCCACATTGGACTGACTGACTTGGGTCGCTGGTATTTCAATATCATGATGTCTCACTATGGGATTAAGCCGCGAGTTGAACATTATGGATGCATGGTCGATTTACTTGGCCGTGCTGGCTGTTTGATGGAAGCTCAAGACTTAGTTAAGGGCATGCCTTTCATGGCAAATGCAGCAATATGGGGAGCTCTTCTTGCTGCTGCTCGGACCCACGGTGATGCTGAGCTTGGGGAACAAGCTTTGTTGCATCTAATTCGGCTTGAGCCTCACAATAGTGGGAACTATATTCTCCTATCAAATATTTACGCAGAACAGGAGAGGTGGGATGATGTGAGCAAACTTCGAAAGGCAATGAAAGACGGGGGCCTAACAAATGTACCAGGGGCAAGTTCTATTGAAATTGATGGCATGGTTCATGAGTTCACTTCCAGAGATGAATCTCATCCATCATTACATGAGATATGCAAAGTATTACGTGATATCACCACTGACATGAAATCCATTCATCATGTCTCCGTTCTCTCTGAAGCACCACATTATATAGAAGAAGAGTAAGACTGTAAGCATTAAGTAAGACATCTTTCTAAGATAATAGGTGGTGTTTGTGTACGGAAGATCAATATTCAAATAGCTGATTCTTGATGGTACTTGTCATTGCATGGGAGATTTGTTCTTTGATCGAAAACTAAACAAGCCTTTCGGCTTTCGTTGCAGGTATGGGAACCATCTACTGACTACCTAGGAGTCTCTTACTTGATATTTACTTATTACTTGTTTCCTCTGCTTCTCGTTTTGCAACATACAAATAGGCCACTCCCTTTTAGATTCACCTAAAAATATGTAGTATAGTGATTTAAGTTGCTTTTCTAAAGAAATCCTTATTGCATGCATTAGTGTGTGATGTAATTAAATTAGCTAACAAAATATTTTCTCTGAGTTAATATAGTGCATAATGTTACAGTTGTTGTGTTAGAATGAATGTATGATACATCAGATGACTTTTCTCAAAAAAAAGATACATCAGATGACGCATTATCATAGTTTGTTCACGCTTGCACTTTCTTGTCACTTTTATTTTGGTCCCACAAGAATCATCCGTCATCAAACCAACCGTTGCAGCAACGCAGCTTGAGATAGCATCATAGCAATTCACCTGTCGCTTTGTCAATTATCAAACCAGCAATACATCTCCTGACATAATTTACTCTTAAAACCGAGTAATACCTCTTAGAAATGACAAGATTGTACTTACTTCAGAGCATCAAGCTATGAAAGAAGTCGTGCTCTAAACCAAGGCTGAGAGTGCCTAATCCTAGACGAACACCGGCCAAAGCTATTTGGAGAGCTTGAAAGAACTTTATCAGCTTTCCTGTGCAAAAAATAAATAAACTCAGTAAACGTAGAACCTTCCGTAATAGAGACATCGATAGATGTGCAGAAGTGGAAGTTGAGGCTACAAAATAATGAAAAAATGGTACTGAATTTCTTATGCTAGCTTTGCAGTTTGTTTATATAATAATATGACAACGACTTCATGTTTGTAGTGCAAAAATAAGTATATTTTTCATCGGTGTTTCACTAATTACTATATTAAACTCTTATCCTGTTAAGACATGATGTTGCTCGATATAATGTTCCTGCTTGAAGAAAAGTTTAACCAATATTGTTAGCTAATAAGCATAGAGATTCATGTTAGTCTGAAACTCCATTATCGACCATAATTTAGAAGAGTGCTTATTCTAATTTCACCCTGGGATGTAACTCTATAGCTTAGTTATACAACTTTTGTATATGTTTAACAGTGTACTACCAAGCAGCAATTACTCAATTAGAGTAAAACACACATGATCTTCCTGTGTTTCTAAGCTTCTTTTGCGTGCTTATGGGTGTATTAGGATCTTTTGCATGACCAGATAGATATAAAAGTACGAAGGTCTACAATATCAAATCAATACCAATCGGTTCACCATAAGATATATCTTAATAATGTATTTATTCAACATTCTAGTTGATATTTCCTAATATATATATTTTCAAACTTATAAAGTATTGGTTTTTACTCCATTATTTGCCACCTATTTGGGGACTGAGGGAGTATGAAATAGCATCGACCAGCCCTGATGTCACTAAATTTATAATGCCCTTTTGGAATATGCATTATCCTTAAAGCACATTCAGCAATGCTAGACACCATTACCTATGTTGCGCTCCTCTTCATGGGACCTGATTTCAGCATGTGTACTTAGATCAGCCTCATTGTTTGGCTGCTTCAGCATGCAATCATCCAGCTTTTCTTGAAGAGATCTTCTGGATCTCCCATGATATGCAAAAGTTTCATTTGTATGTTTATTTGTTTCGTTGTTGCTGCAAAGTTCTCTTGACGGAGGACTGCGTAATTCTGTTCTGGAGAAATGATTCACTGAATTGCCTTGCTTTATATCCATCACATTGAGTGGTGGGAGGTGAAGGGTTAGGTCACTTTCTTCACCGTGTGCCTGGTTACAACCTTTAGCCCTTTCAATCTTAATTGGTGAAGGAATGTTGGAAGTTTCATCTCCAATTACTTTGGGGACATTGGGATCCCTTTTCCTTTGACACGTGGCAGTGCTTTCAAGTATTTGTTGGTGGATCCAATTATCAATGTCTATAATGCCCCTTTCTTCAGTTTTGTTCTGCAAATTCTCTGATTCTGTAAGTTGCCATTCTTTGAAGGAAATCACTTGACCCTGTGATGGTTTCTCATGTTCAGAGAAAATCATCTGTTTGATCTCGTACTCTGATGTATCTTGGCTATATTCAGTCCCATCTTGTATGCTCGGTGTCCAATTAATGTCACTTGTCATTGAGATACTGCATTCAGAACTACACTCTGACTGCCAAGTGTCTGTATTTACTGGAAGCCTTACAGATTCAGCATAAACAGAAGAAGGCCTTCTCTTTGGTGGTACTGGTGGTTTCAGTCTGTTAAGACTGGGGACGTTATTATTTAAGCCTATCCTGTGCTGGCTAGCAGCAGTGGGCTTCATGAACCTCGGTATCCCAGACAAAACTGCTTTATGTTTCTTCAGACTTCTTACATTCTTTGACATGTTAATCTTCACCTCTTCAGTGGATGGACGTGAAATGGCGAATTTTGGGCTAACAGATAGCTGAGGCCCTTTCAAATGCTCCATTGTATCCTCAAGCGTCTTGATTTTTCTTCTAATATTCTCACATTCTTGTTCCAAATCATTGACCTTCTGTCCTAACTCCATTAAGAACTGTTCCTTCTTTGCTTTTACATCCTGATTGATACCAAAATATTAGTTTTCTGTAGCAAAGAGTGTTTTCAAGTGGATAAAAACTAAAGCCGACATCCAAAATAGCTCGGTTACTAATGTGCTTACATGAATACAGACCATCATGTTAATTTCTTGAATGTTCATTAAGTTTGTCAGATCTAACACGTCCTCATTGGTAGTTCAAGTCGTATTTTTGCCAGTTGGCATGTTTTGGCATTATGCTTTTGAATGAACTAAACCACCAAATGTTTGACTCATAACAGTGATGATTGATGAACATATTTTTTTTGGTGGATGTATATTCTTGTCAACGGTAACTGCAAAAGCTTACTGGCGATTCTTCACTTTCTAGACGGATACTTCTCACTCTTGTTGCAAAACCCAAGGTACAAACTGTCTCACACAAATCATTTTCAGTTGGCCTAATATGCACAAGCATCAACGTTTTGGACTCACATCCTGTGAACATGATTACAGAAGGGTGAGTCTGGGTTTGCAAAAAAGAAAGTAAGAAACTTCCCTAGGAACAGTTACTGGGGATCTATTTACCTAGAGAATCTCTTAGAACTTGTGTAAGCTTACTGTTCCTGCAAAATCAAGAAAGTGAAAGGTTATAAATGTCTTCAACTTTACCGATAAATTGGCAATGTTATGTGCTAATTGCCGAACATGGTCATGATGGATTTCACTCACCTGTAAGGTACATGAGTTTTTTTTTTCTGTAGTGCATCAATCACATCCCCTAGGGCTGACAATGACAAATTTATAGCTTTGCCTTCCTTGAGCCTTTTGCCGGTTGCTTTTGTCTTTACTAGTCTTTCACTTCCACCAAGATCAATCATCCATAATTTGTTTCTTGCTTTTTTTCTCTCAGGTGCGTTGAAGGAGGTCAATGAAATGCGAATCAAACTGTTGCATAAAGAATATGCGAAATATAAGGCTTCAGGTAACAATCCATCCATCATATTCTGTTTCTTAATTCAGTAATTATTCTTTATACACACATAGTAGGCTTTACCCAGACTTTGTTATCCAATTCGATTCAGGACCTCTTCCGGCCAGGTTGAATCATGGTTAATATCTTTTAAATTGTTATTAGAAATGACATGTATTTCATTCAATAAAATAAAATACATTACCAGTGAGATCTGCTTGATGTAGAATTAGCCATAGTGGAAGCTGTTGATCTAAGACGGGTCCCCACGCCATATAATCTGTTCACTTCTTGAAAATTATTCACAGTAACTGCCACAAGGTTTTCAATCTCAATGCCACATCTGGATCCGTTTTAATAGTGAGGCTGTATACAGAAACGCATTAAAATTTATTTTTACAAAAGATGAGAAGATATATAGAAATTATTTGACCTGCACTATACATAATATACAAGAACAACCCAAAAAATACACGTCTCCAGTAGATAATGTAAGATTCTCTTTCCTAGGTGATGACTCTTCACTCAGATTCTCAATGGCATAAAACTTCAAAGTTGGGCTCTGCGCATGTTTCTTAGTTGCCTATGCATAAGTCCATACTGACATGAGATATGCTTTCGTAGTTCATATATGTACAGGAGGCACTTTTAACATTCATTTCTGTTTGATTTAGAAAGCATCACGACACAGTCACATACCTGCCAACCTCATATCAGTGTTAGAACATGCTATTCAAAATTGCAAAATATTGACTAGTTACCGAGCAAGCTCTCGTGTCATTGGATTGAAAGACTGAAAACAAGGATACAGCTTAGCCGGAGATGGCATCAAACGAGACTGAAATGCTTCCACACATCTCCTTAAATATTAAAGCATAAGTGTAATACAATTTAGTTTTATGGATTCAACATTATTGGACAGTGGAGATTCGTTGCTGCTGTTACATTACAGTCAGGATTCAGGAACTGGCCCCAACTTTCATTGTCTTCTATTTGTTACAAGTAGGAAGTTCAGAGCTAACATATCCGTTTGTTTAGCTAGTATGCTAATAAACCACACTGTAAAAGGAACCCCACCATTTCCTGGTCTTGCAAGAAAGTAGTCATTCCTTTTCCTTCCATCAAGTTTAGGAAATTACCTCGGAATGTTCTTAAACCCGTTGGTCTTGCTCCCTGGAACTAGCAGATCTCTTAGGTTCCCCATATATATCTCGAGCATACTGAAAGTGAACAATAATCTGCTGTTGCTCTTTGAAGCTCGGTCGAACAGTACTTGAATCCCACGTGGTATCACACCCAAATCTGCAGGCTTGCCTTCCTAATTCATATGGTAATGGATTGTAAGTACAACATTTGCCTTTCAGTCTGTGTAGGGTGTTTATACGTTTCATTTGTTCTTTTGTGCGTTGAAGGAAGGAGGGAATAGAAGTGCTGGATGTAGTAAATCTTACCATTGTATAAGTTTTTCCACTACCTGTCTGCCCATAGGCAAAGATGCAAACATTATAGCCATCTATAGCAGATTTAATCACTGGTTCGACTTCAGCAAATACATCACCTGGAGAAGCATATTGTCGCAACTTGTATTCAAACAATTGAAAAGGAACAGCTCGTGTAGTCTTATTAAAAATCTTATTCAATACCTTGTGTTGAGCATGGGTCAAAAACCTTATCAAATTTGTATTGTTTTCTCTTGGTTTCAGCAACTCTTAAGAAAACATTAGTCTCATCCATGGCAAACATGGTTCTGGAACTGTAACTTTCTTCATGGTTGAGAGGCCTAATACGACAGAATACCCTTATACTTCCTGTGGAATACAACGCATAATAATTGGCAGTTAAGGGCACCTTATGCTCTCCAAAAAAATGGCAGATAAGGGCATCTAGTATTATTTTCCTAGAAGTGCGTGTGCAAGCAAAAAATTCAATAACAAAGTTTTACCTTTCAAATCCAAATAGTTATTTAATGAATCTCTCTTCTGGAGTGTTATCTCTTTTAGTTGGGCACTCAGTGAAACCATTTCATCTGTCATATGACAAAAAAGAAAGAGAATATTTTCAGAAAATTCTAGAGGTTTTGAGGGCAAGAATGAGAAATGCATACCTTGAATCTTTGCAACTTTACTGTATGATTCTGTGTCATCGCACTCAAGTATATCTTGAGCCTTATCTTCCATTACTTTCTGTGGCTTGGCTGGTGCCAACTCCTTGATGATGTGAGACACTGATTCAATCCAACTGGGTGTGAGGTACTTGTTGAACCCCTTGAGGGATGACAATGCATCTGGCAGACTCTGCATGGTTTTCCCTGACTGCCCATCCATGTATGGTGTCAAGAAGGCGGTCACCAAGAACCAGTATTGATGATCTCTATCATGCTACTCCTGTTTTCATTTTTGCTCGTGATCCTGCCTGCCATTTGGAATGAGGTTCTAAAGTTATACAGAAGATAAAACAACGTTTCACTGGAAGTCAAACATAATCCAAATTAGACCATTTCAGCACGCCGAGTCTACCCACATGTAGTGGTCATCCAAGACCTGTTGTCTGATTTTCTAATTATTTTCTGACCAAGTATTTCGTTGCAGTTAGACTTAAGAAGGTTTCTTGACGTGAAGAAATTTCAAGACACCATACAAATTAATGATAAACGAGATATTGGTAGTTCATACCTGCACTTTCATACCGCGTCAAATGCCTAGAGTGTGCAAGAGCAAAAGGAGTTTTCTCTGGAGAACCCATACATTGCTTAAATCGTTCTTGGAGTTCCCATGTCTCTATCACTTTGCAAGGAAAGGTCAGTTCTACTTCAAGGCCTCCAACTACTGCATTTCCTAAGTTAGATAAACAAAGACCATCATGAAGCAAGATAAAGGAAAGAATACATCGCTTTTTCTTGCAGAGTAATTCAAGTGCCAAATAAGGCTTTCAAGCATTGGAAGATAAGAAACTTTGCAATACCTCAATTCCTCAACTAGCTCTTCGCACCTTCAAGACAGTTTCTTTGCTCCATATGTTTCACCGTGTCACTGTAAAAGAGGACAGTGTCACTATCTCCTGGTTTCAGCATTTTGAATCTTGACTGTAGAACC
Source organism: Poa annua (assembly GCA_026929855.1). Lineage (NCBI taxonomy): Eukaryota > Viridiplantae > Streptophyta > Magnoliopsida > Poales > Poaceae > Poa > Poa annua. Next base: position 23,565,003 of record CM049428.1, on the reverse strand, counting down.
CGCCATAGCTGCTACCTCCATATCATACAGATCAGTCAGAGAACTTGGAGACTCGAAATAGCCATCGAGATTGCTGCTTTAACTATGTGATTAAAACATGGTGAAGAGACTAACAAAACGAAGCATATGCACCATGCCTTGAATCTTTCGGTCAAGGGAGCTAAAATCCAGTGAGAACTGTAACAGCTCAGTAGCACCCGCTCTGTGTGTGTTTGAATGTCAGTCTCAGAGATGGAAAGACAGGGGAGATAGGGAGGGAGAGGCAGAGAGACCGAGACATAAGGAGAGGACAGAGCAAGTGATGGTAATTAAGTATGACAGAGCCCATGATAGATTGTGTTCTCTGGCTTATGGCGACAATATTTAATGGCTTATGGCAAATGAAATCACTTCTGTTCTGCTGTCATCACCTACCATGTGCCATGCTGAACTTTTGAGAGAGGCAACAGGTGGTTCTGATCAATCTCGTGACCATCCTTTAAAACAAAAGGCCACGCTAGTATTTCTCAGTGGGCTCGTACAGCCATACTACTGTACTAGCAGCAGCACTATTCCCGATCATATAAGTGTGGTACGTCCTGGTACTGATTCATTCACGAGATGCTCTCAGCCTTTGCAGACGACCAGGTACGTTGATTGTACATGTACTTTTAAATAACTACATTTGGACTTCCATCACATGATATAACTGAGGAGATTCCCTTGTCAGGAGTCCATGGAGCAATTTCTTTATCTGGCTGTGATTATATTATCTTGTAGGGCTGTACCTAGAAATAGTGAAACCCATGTACTGTCGTTGCAAAGGCAACTCGCTCAGCTCTCTGTGTCTCTCACACTTGCAAGAACAGAAGATGAACACTCGGGTTTTGTGCTGCGTACTGCGTAACTGCAGCTTTTCTGGTTTACTGAATATAAACTGAACTTACAACTGAAAACTACTGGAAATGCGGACCGTGAGCGAGTCGTGAGGAGCTGCCATCCCAGCTCCACTCGTCCACGTCCTGAGTGCCGCGATGATCGCTTTTGACCGTGCCATCCCACGAAGTGATCATCGCCGCCACTAACTACCTTATCTCTAGGTTTAACGGAAATAAACTAGAGACCAAGTCGTGTACAAACACACGCTACATGGCTCACATTATTCAGCTAAGTCTGAACTTTATGCAGTAAACTGAATTTCTTCAGTTAACTACGCACACTGTCGTCGGGATCCAATGCAGGGTTTAGTTCCCACATTTCACCCCCTTAAACCTGCACCTTGGTGACAGCAAGCCTCTCCCTCATCTCCACAAATCGTGTCTTGCCCAGCGCCTTCGTCAAGATGTCAGCCAACTGGTCATCGGTCCTGACATAATCAACTATGACCTTGCCTTCCTCGATACACTGTCGGATGTGATGAAACTTGATGTCAATGTGCTTGCTCCGATCATGGTGAACTGGATTCTTGCTTAGAGCTATCGCAGACTTGTTGTCGATGTAGAGTCTGAATTTCTCCGGCGATGCTCCTGTCAGGTCAGCCAGCAAGCTCCTAAGCCACTCTCCTTGGCAAGTGGCCGCCGCTCCAGCGACGTACTCGGCCTCACATGAGGACGTAGCCACTACCTTTTGCTTCTGCGATGACTAGGTGATCGTACTGCCACCAAGGAAGAAAACCACTCCAGACGTGCTCTTGCGGTCGTTGACATCCCCAGCATGATCACTGTCGCTGTAGCCTATCAGCTCTGGCATTCCGGTGCCCTTCTTATAGCGACACCCATACCCCATTGTGCCACGGACATACCTCATTATCTGTTTCACCAATGCCCAATGCTCCGTGCTTGGATCTTCCATGAAACGGCTTGCCACCCCAACTGCGTGAGCAATGTCAGGGCGCGTGTTGACGAGGTACCGGAGACATCCGACAATGCCTCTGTACTCCGTGGCATCAACAACTTCAGCAGCTTGGTTCTTCTGTGCACCATCTTGCTTCAACAGCTTCAGACGCACCTCCATCGGCGTGCGGCAAGCGTTGCACTCGCGCAGGCCGGCTCGCTCGAGGATCTTCTCCGCATATGCCCTCTGACAAAGCGTGATCTCTCCATGCTCCTGCTTCACCTCGATGCCAAGGTAGTATGAGAGCAGGCCGAGATCGCTCATTTTGAACAGGCGATGCATTTCAGCTTTGAAAGCCTTGATCTCCTCGACGTCAGTGCCCGTGATGATTAGATCATCGACGTACACTCCCACCAACAAGTAGTGGTCAGCATCTCCTCGCCGATACACGGCGTGCTCCAACGGACTGCGTGTAAAACCAAGACTGACAAGAGATGTGTCGAGCTTAGCATACCAGGCACGCGGCGCCTGACGCAGTCCATACAGCGCTTTGCTCAGCTTCAGTACTGCTCCTGGCCGCTTCTCATCGACAAAACCTGGCGGCTGCTGGACGTAAACTTCTTCAGCAAGCTCTCCGTTCAGAAACGCAGATTTGACATCCATGTGGTGGACTTGCCAGCCTCCATGCGCTGCGAGGGCCAGCAAGACACGCACTGTCTCCATGCGAGCGACAGGCGCGAATACTTCATCAAAGTCCACCCCCTGACGCTGAGCATAGCCCTTTACGACCAATCTGGCTTTGTGCTTGACCACATTCCCCTCTGGATCCTTCTTCAATTTGAAGACCCACTTCAGCCCAATTGCACGGTGTGCGGCTGGGAGCGCGCTGAGCGCCCATGTCTTGTTGTCGAGGATGCAGTCCATCTCCTCCTTCATCGCTTTCTTCCAGGCCGGTGATGATAGAGCCTCTTCCACGCTCCCGGGCTCCTCGGCAGCGGCGAGGCACAAGGTCTCGTCTTCGTCCTCGCTCTGCTCATCCTCCACGCCGGGCGCGGCAGGAGTGACAGAAGATGCCGTGCTGAGCTCGAGTCACCATGTTGTGTGTGGGCAGCGCCACTGGAGCCTTGGGCGCGGCCGGTTCCGCGCTGACATGCACTGGAGTCGATGGGGATGTTGAGGATGCCGAACGGGACGTCATGGGCGACGTGTCCGGCGCTGGCAGTGAGTGCGAGCGTGCACTGGCACTGCTGCTCATGTTCTCGCCGTCGTCTTCCACAGTCCCACCGTCGTCAGTGATGTAGACCACGGTGAAGCGAGATGACGCCGTTGTGCCTTGAGTCGCCACTGGAGTAGCCCAGTCCCAGCTCCGGCGTTCTTCGAACGCGACGTCGCGCGTGGCGTATACCCTGTTGCCAACAGGATCGTACACCCTGTACGCCTTGGAGCCCTCCTCGTATCCTGTGAACATTGTCAACAAAGACCGATCAGAAAGCTTGGTGATGCCAGGGCCGGTCCTCTTCATGTGCGCGACGCAGCCGAAAGTACGCAGGTGTTCGACAGTCGGCTTCCTCTTGTTCCAAGCCTCGTATGGTGTGATTCCGTCGAGACTACGCGTCGGGGCGCGATTGATCACGTATACGGCGCACTTGACAGCTTCCCCCCAGAACGTGGCCGGCATCGACATGCTCTTGAGCATGCAGCGTGCCATCTCCACCACGGTCTGGTTGCGGCGCTCCACCACGCCGTTCTGCTGCGGCGAGTACGGTGCAGTGGTGTAGTGGAGGATGCCGTTCTTGTCACAGTACGCCTTGAACTCCAACGAGTTGAACTCCCCACCCCGATCGGACCGGAACGCCCGCAGTCGGCAGTGCTGCTTCGCCTCCGCCTGTACCTTGATCTTCTGAAACCTGACGAACGCCTCATCCTTCGTCTTCAGGAGCTCGATCCACATGTATCTGCTGAAATCATCAACGACGAGGAGAAAGTAATTGTTCCCGCCCGCCGTCGCTGGCTTGATCGGTCCACACAGATCAGTGTGAACGAGGTCGAGTCCTTGCTCGGACCTGTACGAGCTCGCTCGAGGAAACGCCATCCGGTGCTGCTTGCCGATGGTGCAGCCGTCGCAGATGTCGTCGATGTGCTTCACTGCCGGCATCCCGCGCACCATGCCTCGCCTGGACATGGCATTCACCGCTCTGAAGTGCAGGTGGCCAAGACGGGCATGCCACAGCCACGCCGGTTCATCCACCTTCGCAAGCAGACACACGGGTGCGACAGTGTTCATGTTCAGAAGGTACAGTCGATTACCTGAACGCCTTACTCGCATCACCAGGCGCCTCTGCTGATCAAGGATCGTGATGTAGCCATCCGCCACGACTGCCTTGCATCCGATCTCGTCCAGCTGACCGATCGAGATGATGTTCGTGCACAGCTTGGGGATGAAGAACACACCGGCGAGCACCCTCTGGCTACCGTCAGGGCAGCGGAACGAATAGCACATCGCCTTTTCCTTGGATCGCCACCTTGGATCCGTCGCTGAAGCGCACGGTGCCCGTGATCTTGCTGTCGAATGTGGTGAATGAGGTCCTTGTCCCCGTCATGTGGCTGCTCGCACCCGTGTCGAGGTGCCACACGCCGGTGGCAGCGGGCACGGGCACGACTCGCTCCTCGTTGAGGAACACTACATGCTGCTCTGACGCAACGCTGACGACATCGGTTGCAGGTGCCCGCGCTGCAGGATCCTCGATCGACGCCTCCATCACACCAAGGAAGAGGGCAGGTGGTTCGGCCTCCGCCGCCTCCGCGACGTGCGCCGCCTCCCCCTTTCTCTCGCGGTCACGTTGAGCCTTTCTGCACTCCTTGGCCCGGTGACCTGGCTTGCCGCAGTATCGGCAATTGCCTGGCTTGCGCGCGCTGGCGCTGCCGCCGGCGTGGTTCCCGCCGGGCTTATCACCAGTCTGGGGTTTGGGCTTGCCTCCCCCTTTGTTTCCTGGCGATGAGGTCTGGCCACGCTGCTGGCGTGAGCTCCATTCCTCTTCAGTGAGAAGCAGCTTGCCGCTGTTCTCTGTCTCTGTCTCCCCGCGACCTTCTGACGCTGACAGACGTCCGCAGAGTTCTTCAATGGACATGCCCTCGATTGAGCACGCCATCTGAGCATACCGCGGCGGCACGACACGCAGGAATTTCTGCACCGCGGCGAGCTCGGTCGTCGCGTCGCCCAAAGCCTGCAGATCGGTGACGATTCCGGCGAGACGCAGCGAGAAGTCTTCGATCGCCTCATTGTTCTTGAAAGTGAGATTCTCGAAATCACGCCGCAGCTTCTGACGCCGCGCTTCTCGGACGCGATCCACTCCCACACGCATGACCCGGATCGTCGTCCAGGCCTCACGCGCGTCGTCCTTGGCAGCGAGTACTGGCACCATCTCGGGCGGGACCGAGCGAAGGATGGCGCCCAGCGCCAGCCGCTCCTGCCGCACGTCGTCGGTGCCGGGCTCGATCGCCTCCCACAAGCACGCTCCTTGCAGCTGCACCCGCATCAGGATCGCCCACTCGGTGTAATTTGTCCGAGTTAGCATCGGCAGATGCATCGAGCCACCGCCGCCACCGCCGCTCTCCCTCACCACCTCACGCACCACGATCTCGCGTGTACCGGTGTCGCCCCTGCCACGTCGTGACAGGCTGCGCCCACGGTTGTGCGCCGGCGGCTGCGTACCAGGTGGAGTTCCGGTCATGGCTTCTAGCAACTAGGCTCTGATACCAAATGTCGTTGCAAAGGCAACTCGCTCAGCTCTCTGTGTCTCTCACACTTGCAAGAACAGAAGATGAACACTCGGGTTTTGTGCTGCGTACTGCGTAACTGCAGCTTTTCTGGTTTACTGAATATAAACTGAACTTACAACTGAAAACTACTGGAAATGCGGACCGTGAGCGAGTCGTGAGGAGCTGCCATCCCAGCTCCACTCGTCCACGTCCTGAGTGCCGCGATGATCGCTTTTGACCGTGCCATCCCACGAAGTGATCATCGCCGCCACTAACTACCTTATCTCTAGGTTTAACGGAAATAAACTAGAGACCAAGTCGTGTACAAACACACGCTACATGGCTCACATTATTCAGCTAAGTCTGAACTTTATGCAGTGAACTGAATTTCTTCAGTTAACTACGCACACTGTCGTCGGGATCCAATGCAGGGTTTAGTTCCCACATGTACATTACTGGCGCCTTCCACGGCCATGCAGTAGAATTGAAGCAGCGAAGAATGTCTTGCAAGATAATTTTTGGGCGCAACTAGGTGTGCAGATAAAATGTTAACGCCTCTTTGGGGCCATTATATATATTCTTATAATTTTCTAGACGATCCTGTGAGGCTATTAAGCAAGGGCATACATGATTGCGTTGATATTTGGGTCTCAACGGTGAAGTTTCACCGGTGAGGCAGTGACCAACTGCAGACAAATAAATCAAGCGCCCGTCACTCTTTTGGAGATATTGGCTTGTCTCCATCCTTAATTACTAAGAAACTGTATTTTCAAGTACGCTTGCTGTCCAATGGAAAGAGAAATGAATGTTCAGAATCGACTATAGATAGTTAGACTGGGATGCAAGCTCGTACAGTCGTACTCAACTATAATAGAGGTCTTGTATTTGCTCTCCCTAGGAGCTCAAGGTTTATGTACAAGAATCAGGCACTGGCAAGCCAGGCCAGGGACTCCTAAAGCTACTAAGCTACTCTCGCGCTGCATCATTAAGGACTCCAAATTGCTCCCTGCAGGACCTCCTGATGTTTTTGAACTCCTCAAGAACTCCTTCCACTGGCCTCTCCACCGGGAGCTGACGGTGCGGATTGTTGAAGCACCATGCATTTCGATTCTTCCAAACCATATAACATAGCGTGCAAACAAGAGTGTCAAACCACCTCCCATCATTCCCACCAAAGCTTCTCCTTTGCAAGCACCACCAATCCTCCAAGGTGCTTGTCGGGCTGGGAGGCAGGATGTTGACTCCAAGCCTTTGAGCACACCTGAACCAGACCTCACGCACAAAGACACACTGAACCAGGATATGTTCCGCCGTGTCCTCTTTTTGCTGACAGACAAAACATGCACTGGTGTGCTGCTGTAAATCATGACGCATTCGGCGATCCGAGGTCCAGATCATGTGCTGCGCCGCGAGCCAGACAAAGAACTTGCTCTTCGGAGTCGCTCTGCTATGCCAGATAGGTTCTGCCTGCGAGAATCGCAACCCGCCCTATGCTAGCATATCGTATGTGGAGCTAGCCGTGTACCCATTGGTGCTAGAGCACGGCCAACCAAACACATCACTGCCCTCTCCGTCTCTGTGCACGTTTTGGATCGCACACCAGAGGTCAGTGCACTCCCGCGCCCCACGGTAAGCCATGTATCCTGAATGTCCAAGATCCAACAGTTATCCTGCAGACAGGCCTTCCTCGACAGTTCGCGAGTTCTTCGCCCTTGTACTTATCAGAAGTGCGATCCCAGGTGCTATCTCCTTGGCTTCTCTCCCATTGATCCACCGATCGGTCCAGAAGAGGGTGTTCTGGCCGTTCCCGATGTGGATGTTTACCAGTGCTTTGAACACCGCCTTCGCCTCCCTGTCTTTTAGCATAGGCAGACCTTGCCATGGCCTGTTGTGGTCAGTCCGCTGCAACCACTCCCAGCGCGTGCGTAGTGCTAAGCCCTGCAGGTGCAAATCATTTATACCCAGTCCTCCAAACTCAAAAGGCTTGCAGATCCGATCCCAAGCGACGAGAGACTGGCCTCCAGCGGCACGCTCTTTTCCGGCCCAGAGAAAGCCGCGAAAACTCTTACCCAATTCCTCCAACAGCCATACCGGGGGTTCCAGGACGAGGAGATGGTGTATCACGCGCGCTGCCATCACCATTTTTACCAGGACCAACCTGCCTGGCCTAGCAATAAGCCCGCGCTGCCAGGCCGGCGTAATTCTCGTGGCAGCATCCAACATAGGCTGTCAATGGCATTTAGTAAGTGGTTTGAGCACTAACTGCAGTCCCAGATATTTCAAAGGGAAGGCAGAGATTGGACAGTGCAACAAGGACTCCACCCTCCCTTTCTCCAGTTCTCCAGCACGGATCAAAGTGGCTGACGTTTTCCTGTAATTTACCCAAAGACCTGACGCCCTCCCGAAAATGCTCATAATACCTTGATCACAAGCAGGTCCAGTGCCTCTGGTTTCACAAAGATGACCACATCGTCAGCGTATATCGACACCCGTTGGATTGGTGTAGCATGGGCAATAGGGGAGAAAAGTTGATCTTCAAAGGCCCGAATGACAAACAAGGTGACAACCTCCATCGCCAACACGAACAGCTGAGGGGATAAGGGGTCGCCTTGACGCAGACCTCTAACCTGACATATCCTCTTTCCCGGAAGGCCATTCACAACAACTCTGGTGCTAGCAGACCGAAGGCAGATCGCCATCCAGTTTAGACAGCACTCCGGGAACCCTAATTTTGCAAGCACCTCGAAGAGGAAGGGCCATGACACCGAGTCGAAAGCTCTTGAGATATCCAATTTGAGGAGTTCACCAGCCTCTCTCCTGCTATTGATCCTCCGAGCCAGCTGTCGCACCAACAAGAAATTGTCGTGAAGATGTCTGCCTTTGATGAACGCTGACTGGTTAGCAGATACAAGCTCAATCATTCTCAGCCTAAGTCTGTTGGATAGCACTTTAGTGAACAGCTTGGCGAAGCTGTGCACAAGGCTAATGGGCCTGTAGTCGCCTACTTCTTTGGCCTCTTGCTTCTTGGGGACTAGGGTGATTATGGCACGGTTTAATCTGCCAAAATTGCGACCATCTCCGATGAAAAGCTTCAACATAGCTGCCATAAAATTGATAGTGGGCCAGGCCCTCCTATAAAAGGCTCCAATTAAACCATCATGGCCTAGGGCCCGATCAGCGGGGAGTTCTTTAACAACGGCCCACACTTCTTCTTTAGAAAAAATGTTGCTCAGTTCAGACAGATCGTGCTATTGCATACCTAGCGCCTCCAAGTCAAGCGTCACGTCTCTATTCTGGATTGTACCAAGCAATGTGTTGTAAGACTGAAAGAACTTTTCCTCCTTCTCCACTTGGCCTGTTATCAGGCGGTCGCCATCACGGATTGCCGGAATAAACGTTTTAATCCTTCTACCGTTAGCGACATGGAAAAGCCGTGAGTTGCGTCCCCCTCCGTCAACCAGCGCATCCGAGATTGCTGGCGAGCCATAGTTCGCTCCAGGGAGCATAACACAAGCAAACGATGTTTGAGCATCCTCCGTAGCCACCATTCTCCAATGGAAAGGCTGCGCCTTTCCTGAGCCTCATCAAATCTATGGATCAAGAAACCCGCCATGCGATCTGGAGCTTTAGGATGCCAATTTTCCGCGCGCTCCACGCCTTAAGATGTACTGCCAGAGTACGGAAGCAGGCATCCAGCCGCAGGAAGGGGTCCACAATCGTGTGATCGCACTTCCAGCCCTCCTTGACAGCCTCGTCAAAACCCTCCAATTTTGGCCAGAAAAGTTCAAACTTGAAGCGTTGTTTCGGTCTGTGAGTGGCGGTCATTGTGAGATGAATCGGAGCGTGGTCAGAAACGCCAGAAGAGAGAGTTTGTAGCAGTGTATCCAGATAGAGCAGCTCCCAATCGATGGACACTAGAGCACGATCCAGTTTGGACATAGTCGACACTCTCCTCTTATTGCTCCATGTAAACAAGCGCTCGTGCATGTACAAATCCTTGAGCTCCATAGAACTGACAAAGTCATTGAATCTATTCATGCTCGTGCGATCGAGGTTATTATTGTTCTTCTCAGATGCCCGGAGGATCATATTGAAGTCACCAATAAGTATCCATGGCCCCGGGCAAAGCGTTCTATGCTCGCACAACTCCGTGAGGAACTGTGCCTTATCCTCATTCGTCTGCGGCCCATAGACAACGGTGACCCACCAGATATTACCATCGTTCGAGTGGACCTCACCCGTGATCGCATGAGAGTCCAGAGAGATGGTCGAAATCTGCAGTGTTGCCGTGTTCCAGGCAAGCAGGATTCCACCTCTAGTTTGCACCGCGGGTAAGTAGACGAACTCGTCAAACGACGGTCCCAGACACTGGTTCACGACGACGCGATCTACAACCTCCATCTTGGTCTCCTGGAGGCAGACCGGGTTTACCCTAATCGAGTCTACGAACTCCCTAACGGAATCCCTCTTCGCAGGGTCATTAAGACCGCGAGGGTTCCAGCTCAGAATCTTAGGGCTACAATCCATAAAAACACACAGGGAAGTCTCCAGGTGCCGCCAGCAACTCAGGCTAGCGCGCTGACCTCCGTTGCACCAAGCCTCCAGACCACATCCCGGTCCTCCTCAATTTCTTCCAGGGGTGGCATTGTCTTGCCAAAGACAGCTGCTAGTACTCGCAGTTGCTGCTCCCGCACCGGGGAGTCAAACAACTGCCGGAACTCCTGAACAGCTGCTTCACTTGCGTTCAGATTAACCGAGGACATGCCCAACACATTCAGAAGTGACGCCTCCGTTGCAGTCACCTTCTTCGGCTGCTTGCTTGCCGTTTTCGCAGGGGGGGGGCTAGGTGTGGGGAATCTCGCGCTCCTCCTTGGGGTGAAAGGCTCTGCCTCGATACGTAATGCCGATGCGGCTTGAACTTCTCTGAGAAGGGGCGGCGCAAGGGTCTTGAGGATTCTCGCACAGAAAGAGCGCATGCGCCCCAAGTCATGTACTCTATTCGCCGTAGCGGCCTCTACACCAATAGGATCCCGACTAGTGAGCTCCAGATCCTCAGCAACTGGGGCAGGCGGTAGATCCGTAATGCCCATAGCATCCTGCTCCGTCGATGCCAGATCAGCTTCCAGCGTGGCATTACCTTCAGTAGAAAGCGACACAATAAAAACCTCCTCCGAGGAACGTTGTGGCCGTTGTGTGGCCTCGCCTACACCGGTCTCCAAGGAATCCTACACAGAGGATCCACTGCTAGCCGTGCCACCAGCTGTCGACCCAGCAGTGGTCGGAGACTCCTGTATCAGATCCGGTGCGGGGTCAGCACTACCAGCCGCAGCTGGCACCTACACCCCTTGTCCCCCACCAGTCGTCACAGTCTCCAGCACTGACGGAGCCTCGGGATAGTGCACCAAATCAGGAGCCGCCACCTTGCTAACCGCCTTGTCCTTGTCCGCCAAAGCTGCCTTGTCTGCCTGTAGAGCTGGCCGCTGCAGGATTTTTGGCTGCCAGCTCTTTTCTCCAGAGGTTTCCCGCCGAGGCACACCCACCTTGCTGGGAAGTGAATTCAAATTGCCTCCATGCTTCTGTTGACTAGTCAACCCGATCACCTTCCCCATAGGTCCCTTCATTGGTGGCAACCTCCAATCGGACGGTCAATCATCTGCCACCTGGCAGTATGAGCGTCTCTGCCCCACTCCGCCCTCGCCAGTGTTTCCGCCGCCGTGTTGGTCAGGAACCCCTCTCTTCCATGGCGGCCGCCGTGCTGTTCTGCCTCCACGACCATCCGGGCTGTGCGGGATACCACTCTGGCTTGAGTTAGAGGAAGCTGGGAAGAACATCCAGTCCTCCAACACCTCATCTTCCTCCACACGATCCACATGGATCAGTACATCGTACTTCAGCAGCTTGACCTCGGAGGTGATTTGCGCCACCACCGTGTCGATGGACCCATCAGAGAACTCCCTAGCCGGGGACGGCGTATCCTCACCAGCCACAGCTGGCTCCGGAATGGCCAGAATTTTGATCGGCGGGATGCGGTCGACATTGTTGGTCCAAGCAGAGAGCTTGAAGGTGGAGAGGTCCAGCCTAGATGCAGTCTCCGGCGCAATCGAGTCCACGGAGCAGGAATCTCCCAACAGCTCCTCCACCACCTCCCGATCCCAGGCATGCGCCAGAATTCCTTCCACGACCAGATTCACTTTTGAGCGCCAAGACTCCGCCTTTGTCTGTGCAAACCGATTCCACTTCTTGAAGAACAACACAGACCCCCCACAGTCCAGCGACGGCCGCGCCGCAATTATGTTGTGAGCCTCGGCCGACATGACGATGAGGAAATCCTTCGACTGGAAGGGATGGACTGAGAACTCATTCACGGGGAGTCCACCAGCACGAATCAAAGCCTCCTTTGCCTGCTGGCAGGACACCACTGGCCTGCTACCTCCAACGTGCGCCACCATGGCGTAGCACAGGCGGTGCTCCAGAGCTTGTAGCACCGGGGTACGGCGTATCACACACATCGGAGGGTCCAGAGCCACAACCGACTGCACCGGGGAGCCTCGCTCCCAAGTCCTCTCCAAAGTCGGCTCCCTGTTCACAACAGGGCGAGCCTGGGCTTCCGGGACCACTGGATGCGGCGCAGGAACCCGCTCCACATGACCACCATGCCGCGCCATCTTGGCCAATGCTTGGCGGCGGAGCTCCACTTCCGGTTCAGGGCTTCTTGGCCTCTTGCAGTCCAAGGTCTCATGACCTTCCTCACCACACCGGAAGCAGACAGCGTTGTTTCTGCACTCGAACTTGCGGTGGCGTAGAAGCAGAGGCCCGCCATGCCAGGCTCCACCACCTGCGGCGGCAAGGGAGGGCCAGCGCGACTTGCTGCCTGCCGCCTGCGCCAGAGGGTCTTGCGGGACGGCCTCGAAGTGGCAGCCGGCGTGAAGGGTGGACGCCAGGGCCGGAGTGGCCGTCGTCGGCTAGGGCGCTAGCTCGCTAGAGAGCCACCGCAGAGAGAGCGGTGTAGTTATTTAGTTCGCTACAACTGAAGCAGGAAGTTTCATACACGTTCCGTTCTTCACCAGGATAGGAGCTCTGATCAAGCTCGGTCATTCCTTGGTACAGAAACTGAAAAGTGATTAAGAAAATGATCTCTTTATAGATCTGGGACGATAAGATAAACTGGAGGCATGGGCCATATGAGAATCGTATAATCATGAGTACAGTACTTGCCTATGTACGTACCCTACATATGGCCCAGTGTCTTGCTGGCTCGCTTGTCTCTCGCTGGCAAGCACGTTTTGAGCTCTCGGGTGAGTAAAGACATGACGAGTTCTTCTTTTCTTCAAATAAAAAGGAAGGGAAAAGACATGGCATGTTGATGGCTACATCAAGCATGGAGGATATGTTACCAAAACTGCGGACATGGCACAAAGTGTAAAGGAATGAGCTTTTAAGGAAAAAATCAACGGTTTCTTTTCATATCAGATCAAGTCTTTGAAACGATAATATCGAGTATAGGATAGTATAGTAGGTCCATATTTTCTACTATCTCAGAACCAGTCCAGGCTCATTTGGTGAAATCTCTACTATATGATACGGCTTAAGCTAAGGATGGTACGTCACTTTTTCTTCTGATTTTACCCCTGTAATTTTGAAATATTACCCAACACTGCCACCGCTAAGTTAAGTACGTTTCGTTTCTGTTCGAGCCGGCCATCGACCTGCCGTGACATGTTTCTGCTCGAGCCGGCCATCAGCGGGCAGACCCAAGTCCAAGGCCACCATCCTATAACGTATCAAGCATCTTCTATCCAGCGGCGCCCCTAGCGAAAAACCTAGGATTTCTTTTTCCTCCGGCGATTCCAATCGCCGTGAGTTTTTTCCGAGACAAGAGAGATCGGAGAGTGCGCTCTCCTGCGTTTCGTTTCCGTCTAGGGCTGCAGCTCTCGGGGGTCTACTGCGACTTGGGGTATGGACAAGGCGGAGTCAAGTGGATCGAGAAGCAAGAAGAAAACTGAGGGGGTGGAAACTCTGCTCGGTAGATTGCATCTGGAGGAGGATGAGGTTGAGGACTTCGTCTGGGAGGATGAGGCTGATCAATCAGAGGTAAAAGCAAAGTGGCTTGCTATTGCTAGGGTTCATACGGACAAGTTAGGGTTTAGCCAAAGCGCTCTTTTCGCTGATATGCGATCTGCATGGAACCCTGCAAAAGATGTAATATGGAGGAGGATAGAAGATAATCTCTTTACTATTCAGTTCAATTGCTTTGCGGACTGGGATAAAGCTATGAATCAAGGACCATGGTTATTCCGTGATCAACCTTTGATCATGGAGGAATATGATGGGTTTACAAATCCACTATCAGTGAAGCTGGATAAATTCATTGTATGGGCACAAATTCATAAGTTACCGGACAATTACCTTAAGGACAAGGCCATTAGGGGTATGGCGAGAGGAGTTGGAGAGATCAAGGAGGTACAGATAAAGCTCCCAGCTGGTTTTGTCGGCGGTTTTGTGAGGATAAAGGTGAAACTGGATGTCAATAAAAAGCTAAGCCGCTTTGTTTCAGTCACAAGGGAAAGAATAAAGGATTTCTATCAGGTGAAATATGAGAAGATGCCTGTCTCTTTGCGCTCATTGTGGTATGATTGGGCATTGGTATGGTGAGTGCGGTTCAGGAGAGCATGATCCTGGATCCCTCGAATGGGGAAGTTTCATATTGGCGGATGGAGGTACTGGACGAGGCCGTGGTAGAGGCGCAAGTCGAGGGCGTGGTGGAAGAGGTAGTAATTATCCATGGGGTCAGGGTGGCAGAGATTACATTGAACCCTGGGGCCGTGGTAGGGGTAGAGGCTTTAATAATTTCCCGACTGAGGAAACAACGGGTGTTTCGGCTGTGGATGAAGAAACAACACTAATGGAATACGAGAAGTATCAGATTCATAACACGTTTATTCGTAAGAGGCTAGCTATGAATTCAAATTCGGAGGAGTCCACTGGAAAGGAGCCGGCTCCCGAGTTAGAATCTCTTGCTATGAATACAGTGGTGAGTAAGGTGGACAGGTTTGAAGGAAGCAAAGGTACAGTTACCGATATCCCGGGGAAAAGTCCCATCAAGAAGAAGCTCAAGTCTGGTAATGATGTTGGAGATTCCACTCATAGCATATCGGCGGCCCCTTTCGAGGGTGACCACCGGGAGCAATGAAAATCTTAAGTCTCAACTGCCATGGCCTCCGGGGGGCTGCGGTAGTTACATCGCCTGTGAACCTTCACAAGCGTAGGGGTGCGGATGTTTTGTTTTTATCGGAAACTCATTTGGATGATTGGCCTGCGGAATGTTTGCGACGTCGCCTGCAAATGGATCACAAGTTTGTGGTGCGTAGTGATGGACGTAGTGGAGGTTTGTTGTTGCTTTGGAAAAAGGAAGCTGCGGTTGATCTCAGATTTAAGTGTGATAACTATATTGATGTTACAGTTGGCCGTGGAGTAGATAATATCTGGAGATTCACAGGTTTGTATGGTGAACCTTCTTGGAGAAATAAACACTTGACTTGGGAAAGAATTAAGAAGTTACACGCAGAAAGTACCATGCTGTGGATTATTATGGGTGATATGAATGAAATTATGTACCAATTTGAGAAGGAAGGAGGTAACCCGAGACCTGAACGTTGCATGCAAGCATTTAGAGATGTTTTGTCCGAGTGTAATCTCTCGGACCTGGGATATACAGGAGATAAATTTACTGGCATAGAGGCTTGATTAGGGAAAGATTAGACCGGGAGTGTCTAATGATGCCTGGAAGATTAAGTTTCCTGGAGCAATTATTGAAAATTTGCCGTATTGTAAATCTGAGCACAGGCCCATTCTATTGAGCCTGGAAGAACTACCTGTACAGGATACACATGGACCCAATGTACTTCGTTTTGAAGCTCGATGGTTAAAGGAAAAGGACTTCAGAGGAGTGGTTGAAGGGGCTTGGGAAGCTAGTGAGTTTTCTAACTCCGGTGGTTTGGCGGGAAGATTGGCTTTGGTTCATGATCGGCTGCACAGGTGGGATCGGTCAGTGCTTAAGAGCTCAAAGAACAAAATAAAAAATTGTTAAAGAGAGATGGAACGCATTGCCAGAGATACTCTAACTGATGCAAATATAACACGTCAAAAGGAGATAGCTCTAGAAATTGAAAAATTACTTGAGCAGGAGGAAATATATTGGGCACAAAGGAGTAGAATTAATTGGCTCCAGTTCGGCGACAAAAATACGTCCTACTTCCATAATTTTGCTAGTGCAAGGAGGCAACGGAATAAAATTAAGAAACTTCGTGATGGACGGGGAAACTGGTTGGAAGGTACAGCATACCTTAATCCCATGATTTCTGATTATTTCTCTGGTCTATTTGCTTCAGAAGTATATGATACAGATCCGAACTTGTTAGAAAAAGTGAGGCCACGTGTTACTTTGGACATGAATGATGCACTGCTAAAACCTTTTACACCCGAGGATGTGAAGAAGGCTTTATTTTCAATCGGGGATTTAAAAGCTCCCTGATGGCTTACATGCTATATTCTATAAGAAGTGTTGGGATTTTTTTGGTGAGGCGCTGACCCAAGTGGTCCTGGAGGCGGTTAATAATAAAATTATCCCTGATGGCTGGAATGACACGGTGATAGTCTTAATTCCCAAGGTAGATGATCCTGAGCTTATTTCTCAATATAGACCAATCAGTCTTTGCAACGTCCTTTATAAGGTAATATCTAAAATGATTGCATTTCGGTTTAAACATATTCTGGATGAGATTATTTCGCCTGTCCAAAGTGCTTTTGTTCCAGGTAGAATGATTACGGATAATATTTTAGTGGCCTATGAATCCATGAACACCATTAAGAATAAGAAGAAAGGCAAAAGTGGATTTTGTGCCGTAAAACTGGACATGCACAAGGCCTATGATAGGATCGAGTGGAACTTTCTGGAGAAAATGTTGATCAGGCTCGGCTTTCATGAGGAGTTTGTTGAGTTGCTTATGGCTTGTGTCAGATCGGTAAACTACAAAATTCGATTTAATGACCAAGAGACAGAGGGTTTTGTTCCCACCAGGGGTTTGAGACAAGGGGATCCCCTATCCCCTTATTTGTTCTTAATTTGTGCAGAGGGTTTATCAAGTTTATTGGCTCATCAAGAGGAAGTTCGTGGCATTGAAGGAGTTAGGGTGTGTAGGAATGCACCGTCAGTTTCACATCTTTTATTTGCTGACGATTCCCTAATCCTTATGAAGGCAGATTTGGTTAATGCAACCTCGTTGAGACATGTCCTTGATCAATATTGTGCAAATTCAGGGCAACTTATTAGTGAAGCAAAATGCAGTATCTATTTTAGTCCGAATGTGGATGTGGGTGTGAAGGTAAACATTTGCACTGAGCTTAATATTTTGACTGAAGCTATTTCATATAAATACTTAGGCCTTCCGGCCATGGTAGGGATGGATAGAAGTGAGAGTTTCATTTATCTGTTGGAAAGAATTATTGCTCGCTTGAATGGATGGAAAGAAAAGAACCTATCTATGGGAGCAAAGGAAATTTTGTTGAAAGCCATCATCCAATCAATTCCTGTTTTTGCTATGGCCGTGTTTAAAATACCTAAGAATATTTGCAAAGAGATCACATATGCTATGGTGGCTTTTTGGTGGGGGGGGGGGCACTCAGGATCAGAAGAGAATGCATTGGGCTGCTTGGTGGCGTATGTGCATACCGAAGAAACAAGGCGGTATGGGGTTTCGAGACCTACATGCTTTTAATCTGGCAATGTTGTCAAAACAGACTTGGAGGTTACTTACAAAACCAGATTCCCTATGTGCTACTGTTTTGAGAGCAAAATATTATCCTGATGGTAATTTGTTGAATGCTGGACCGAAAAAGGGCTCTTCTTTTACATGGCAAAGTGTTATATGTGGGCTGCAAACCTTCAAGCGAGGACACATTTGGAGAGTTGGTAATGGTAGAAACATCGACATTTGGCGGGATCATTGGATCCCTAGCAGTAGCTCAAGGCAAATTGAAACTCCAAGAGGTCATTGCTTGTTACGGACGGTAGATGAATTAATATCTCCCGATTCAAGTCAGTGGGATGAACAAATTATTAGAGATATTTTTAACCCTTTAGATGCCCGGAGGATCTTGCAAATACCGCTGAGCACAAACATGGAGGATGATTTTGTTGCGTGGCACAAGACAAAAACGTTTAGTTTCTTTGTCCGATCAGCTTATTATTTGGAATGGGAACATCAATTTGGTAGCAGAACACGAAGACATGATGGACAAGGGCCAACTGAAGCTAACCCGGTTTGGGACTTACAGTGGAAAATTAAAGTACCATCAAAAATTAAAATCTTTGCATGGCGAGCGTTGCATGGACTTATTCGAGGTAAATGTATTCTTGCAAACAAGCATATAAAAGTCTCACCGGAATGTCCGATTTGCATGCAGGGGCCTGAAGATATTAGGCATTTAATCTTTACCTGTAAACGTGCTAAGGAGGTGTGGAAAGCACTGGGTTTGGACCGGTTTATCATGGATGCTATTAATGTTGATAAGTCTGGATCAGTGGTGCTTGAAAGTATTATCAGACGAGAGAATAGTCATTCTCCGGTGGTCGGTTTGCTCGGGTTACAAGAAACTGTTATTGTTGCTGCTTGGTATATTTGGTGGCAGAGACGGGAGGTGGTTCATGGCGAGAAGGTTGCATCTGCAACGAGATCTGCGTTTTCAATACAAGCCCTAACACTGAACTATGGGCGTGCAGCTAAGTTGTCAACGCCGAAAAGTACTTCCTGGTATAAACCTCCACGCAACCACTACAAACTGAATGTAGATGCTGCTTTTTTCCCTGATGGAACTGGGGCGTCTGGCGCTATCATATGAAATGATCATGGCCAAGTTATTGCAGGGTCGGCTAAGCCAATGACAAATATTTTAAATGCAGCGATGGCTGAAGCTTTTGCATTGAGAGATGGTCTGAACCTGGTGGAACATATTGGATGCATCAATATTATTGTAGAATCAGATAATGCAGAGTTGATTGAGGCTTGCTCGGGAGGTTCTGAAATCTGGAGCCCACATTCATCTATCATGGCGGATTGCTTTATTATAGCGGGAGGACTGGGCAATATTTCTTTCAAGCACTGCCCAAGAGAGACAAACAAGGTGGCGCATAATTTAGCTAGAAAATGTTATGATTCTGATGTAATTTTTATTTGGGAGGGTGACCCACCCCTTTCGGTGGCTCAAGATGCCCTAAACGACATATATGTACTCTCTGGTTAAAAGCGGCAAGTTTCAAACGCGCTCTTTTTCTTACCAGGGTACCTAAGGGGACTGGAAGGTTTTTAATGAGGCGGCTTGCTGACTTAATATAGTGTGTTTTAAATTTAAAAAAAAAGGCCACCATCCTGTCGCCCGCGGCACGCAGCGCATAAGTCACAGCGCGCGCCCGCGCGTTCTCCATCAGCCTCATGGCGGTCTTGCGGCGCGGGGTAACGGCGGTGGCTGGCATCTTCACGCGTGATGCAGCTGCTGCTTCGAATCAGACGGCCTCAGCTTGTTCTGGCTCTCCGACGAGGCGGCCGGCAGGTATATGTAGTAGAATCGCGGGCAGGAGAGCTTCTTCTATAGAATCGTGCTCGTCTCTCCCGAACGCGGTGGCTCGCCATGGCTAGCTAGCTGCTAGGCACTAGGTCAATAGACCTATTAAGCTGCCAGCAATAATTACTAGCTTAGCTCTGAACAAATAAGCAAACGACGATGCTGCTCTGGTGTAGGGTGCTTAGCTGATCCACAATTTGGTTCCACCTCAGTAACAACCTCAGTAACAACGTGATTAGGCAAGAAAGGAAGGTGACGGCTAGCTGTATGTAAACCGATCCGATGTGCCCGGTGAATCCCGACTTCTGCTACGGTTTTGCTAATTCTCAGGTGCGATGAGATTTTCTTAAGTCTCAGTCGTCCACAAAAATATGCACCAATTGCACTTTTTATGCCGTAAAATGCAATTGCAGTTTTCTGCAATTGTAGTTTTCTGCCAGAGCCCTTCGCGCGTGGCCAACGGCAGGCTGCGTTGATTGATAGCTCGGGCAGCCCGCGCAGGAACTTGCAGGACGGGAATCAGATAGGAAGGCGACAGCCGGGGTTGGCGGTCCGGAGTTTGTCGGAGCCCCGATGTGCTTTGCTGGAAACATGTCGCCACAGTCCATCTTCGGCGAGCGGCGCCGCGTCCCTTGTCCGGCAGGTGAAACGGAACGGCCCTTAGTATTAAATCAGGCCCATACCCTCTCCTCTGGCCGAGCTGCTCCTCCCCCTTATGGTGTCGACCATAGTGGCCGTCAGACGTATTAAGGAGATTCGAGGTACTAGATCATGAAGAGGAATCCGGGCTAGAAGCTCTCGCGACCGCCGGAAGACGGTGTGTGTTTCTCCAAAATGCCGCAATCTGGAGCTTCCAAAACACGGGCCTCAAGGACAGCATGAACGGCGGGCATCTATTCTAGCACATGGAATTGAAGGATTGGGAGACGTATGAACAAGGTGTTTCATGCAGCATCGAATTGAAGGATTTGGAGCATTATGAAGAAGGTCTTCATGTCGCATCGGTGGGCAAACATCACCTCATAGAAGATGAACACTAGTTGTCAACCACATCTAGACCATGGTGCCCATCGATGGAGTTATGGGTGTCTTCCACTTGTGGATTATGGTTCAGTAGCATGTGGATTATGGTTCAGCAGCATGTGGATTAATTTCATGATGTCCAACGACCGACGGGCAGACTGAATCTGATTTTAACTACATCAGTTGGAAATCCAGGTGCAGGACAGATGGGTTCAATGGGATTCAATCTGATTTCCAGAGTAGGCAGCTTGTATGTTATTAATTCACCACATACAGTGTTTGGCTTAGTCCTTTGTGGAGAGAAACAAAGGTCTACATGGTTTAGTTATACTGTTGTGAAACTGAAATACAATTGAGTAATTATCTATCAGGAACTAATATAGGCGATTTAAGGAAAATGAGCAGCTTTTCCTATGCGCTTTTTTCTGTAAGCGCACTGAGAAGAGCTTGCTTTTTTTGCATATATAGATTCAGTATAACATATGCAAGTGCGGTTTTCATTTGGGTATACATGGATGTATGTATCTTTTTGTAGCATGAACCTTGCATAATGGTAAAACATAGCTATTCCATGGTGGGCAACTTAGTTGCCCTTCCGCCATCTAATTTTTCTTGTGTATCTCTACATATTCTTAGGGAAACTATTAGGCAGACATGCTTCAAAACTAGGGTTTAGGGAGGTGGGTCATCAATTAACAAATGCTTAAGTAAAATTCAGTGCATTGGTATCTTCGTAATAATAATCTCCTCTTACGGTGATAGTAACTCATATGAAGGATGAATCACGAATTTAATGTAATGTAACCTAACACTTTATCATTGTACTCAACGTCATCTAACCCAAACCCAACACCCAGCATTGCCAACAAGAATTTACTTTATGCACATCCGTGGAAAAGATTTTTTCACTCCCGTTCTCAGCCTTTACTAGTATCAGTATTATCTGTTATGCACCTTTTTCTTATGTTTCCAACCCATAAGATGATAGAACACTCATCTTTACTAACAAGCATATTTCTGTCAAGTAACTTTCTATCCATTACATATCAAATTAGGTAACACGCCAGTCAGCATACAGACTCAACTACCACAATATCACTTTAGGGTTGACCAAGTAATTTTCTGGGGGCACATGCTGTTTGAAAATTGAAACTTGTGTTCAGATGCTAAATAATGGGCATTGCATGACATACATATAATGTGGTCTCATAACACTTGAAAATGCAGATCCAGTAAACGGGTTGGATAACCAAGAATGTCATATGTTAGCTCAAAAGAGGAAATGAAGATCATATTCAGGGATGCAGGCCACTCCATACCCGTTTTGTAGGTTGAAAACTAGCCGCGTAGAATAAAAACACCAAAACGAACTGCATATTTAAAATTTGACATTTCGCGGGAATTCTAAAACAAGCTGCGCCCCCTATTGTTTCGCTAGTTCCGTGGAAACATTTGGTCGATCGGTGATTTTTTTCCATCAAGTCGACTACTTGTTAGGCCAGGCCTTCAACAATCAAATCTAGGAGCAGCACCACCGGAAATCCTTAGCAAAATGCTTCCCTTTGTAAATGTATATTTTCATCAACTGAGTTTCTGACACGTGTCGCAATTTCGTTCATTTTCAACTCTCATCTTTCCTCCCGCGTGACAAGTGGCGGCTTCCTGGTGGTGCACAAAGGGTTGGACGTGCATTTATTTTGAGATCCGTTTTTTCAAAATAAAATATCTTGTGATCCGTTTATCCGAATTACGAACCATTTTCATTTTTGAACTCCTCGCGTCGAGATCTTCAAAACTAGATCCATTGTTGATAGGTTTCGACGATTTTTTTATACTTCGGATTGTGTACAGTTCATACAACCCCGTATGTGTAGTTTTACATCCAACTGAAAACTGTGTGTAGTTATACATACAACCTGATATGTGTAGTTGTACGTTGAACCCTGTTTTGTATAACCTAATATATATAACTGTACGACCTGATCTGTACAACTTGAGTCTGTATAGTTATACGTCTGACTATATGTAGTTGTATGTACGAACTAATCCTATATAGTTGTACTCGTTTGAGTTTGTGTAGTTATATGTGTAAATCTATATAGTTGTATGTTTGAATTTATCTCAATCGTACCTGGATCCGTAGCGTACTACGTCAGGTTCTCCGGGGGGCTTCTACGTCGGGGCCGACGCAGGGAGCTTCAGGATCCGTACGTGACGCCGCGCGGTGCGCGGCCGCACGGATTGCCTTCGCAAAGGGCGGCCTAGCACCCAGCACCACCAGTTCTGCACGAACTATCCATTTAACCAGGCCCCCAATTAGTAGATTGATAGAAGCCCATTTATAAACTGGAGACACCTACAACCAGGTAGGTTTAGTAATCAGCACGAATACACGATCTGATCGTTTCATTTTCCGCCTGTGTTAAATATTTTTCACTTCTTGCCGGCCGGCGCCGCATGGATAAGTGACCTGAGCACCGGCCGCCGGCGACCGCACAGTCAGCTTGAGGGACGATGGCGGGAGGCAAAAAAGGTTTGTCATATCTCAACGTTAGATTAACTGTGACCTAAATATTAATTAGGAAATTTTGGATTGTCTACTGATGCGTGTGTAGAGTGTAGCCATGAAGATGAAGATAATGAGAGAGTTAGGTTAATTTAGAAACAGATAAGTCTCTCGTTCATTCAAAGATGATGAGATGACTTATGACATATCAACTGGTAGTCGAAGTTAAATTGCTACTACGATTCGGAGACCTAATTTATAAATTATTTTTTGTTTTATCTTGCCAAATAGTATTGCTATAATTTGATAAATAAATGATATAGCTAGATCATGTATATTGCAATTATGTGTGTGCCGAGGAAAAAATCTACGCACTGCCTTTATTCTCTTCGCCCCCCTCATGGTGAAATCCTGGCTCCGTCCCTGGTGCTAGCAGAGGCCATGGTGGTGGATCTACGTGCGGGGGGGGGGGGGGGGGGGGGGGGGTTGTCGGAGGCGCGGTGGATTTGTCACCGGAGCTGGGAGGGGATGCGGCAGAGCGGTGAGGCGGAGCGGCAGCGAGGGATAGGGTTCGGCCTGCATCAGTGCCTCTGCGCGGCATATATCCCGATCGGCGTGGACCAGTTACATGCCGCAACATAAATTATGCAGAGCCCGATGAGGTTTCTGGGCTGCACGAAAAACACGGCTTAAACAACATACCGCCCGCACACGCCGATACGGCCGATATGCGAGATCAGATAGAGATGCTCACAAACATCACAATGCCTACGCTAATAAGCAAACATTGCTCAACTCATATGCACGGCAGGTGAATAAGTTCCAGTTACATTGTATTTGCACCAGCTAGTTGAGCACAACACATCCCAAAAATTTATCAACACATCACAGAACTTTATGCACTGGCTTATGCAGAAGTTGGGGGTTTCAAGCTCCATTTTGAAGAAAAAAATGTGCCATGCTGGTAGTGAGCTAGGAAACCATAGTAATACTGCCTTTTTCACTGATGAATGTGGAGAGAGGTACTCCCCTGTCTGGTATGATCGGTGAGGTGGATCATCTGGAGATGGAGGAAGATGGTCGTGCATGGGGGTCTTTCCTCAGGGCACGTATCAATGTTGAGGTTAATGAACCTTTGATGCGATGTGTCGCAGTGGAGATGACTAAGCCGAAGAGAACTGTGTACTTCAACGTTAAATAAGAGAATCTCCCAATGTACTGTGTCTCCTGTGGGCTCATTGGGCATTCTTCAGTGCAATGTCTTCAGCCAGTAGAGAGAGACGAAGAGGATAAACTTCCATGGTGTATGGAGAGAGTTTGTGTTCCCGATATGAGGAGAAAGGAGCGTGCGTCCTCTGTCCTCTGGACAAGCCTCGAACTCAGGTCATAGTTCTAGCTCTCAGCCAAGCACTAAGGAGAAGCGGAATGTGGAGGTGAACTCGCCTAGTAAACCCCGTAAACCGAGGGCCAAAAGGCAACCAGATGGAGGCGGTGTTGTTCCCAGACGCCGTACCTAAGACTGCAGGGCAAAAGAGGAAACTTCTTAGGGTTTATAAACCAAAGAACCCGCAGCCTGCCATGTGTATTGATAATGGTCCAGTGGCTGGTCTCCGAACCAGCTAACAATTGGTACTAATGAGATTGCTGAGAATGTAGCTGGGAGTGTTGACTCCAACAGTAAAACTGCCTTTTTCACTGATGATTGTGGAGCTTTGGAAGGTTGAGCCTTCTGCCAAATTCATTTTAATAGTACCGGAGCAACTAGTTGCTCTGGTTAAAAAGAACCATGCCTGAAATTTATCATGACTTTTTCTCTACTCGCCACCCTTAAACTACTCCACTTAATGCCTCTATAATTTGCATAAATATTGCTCAATTTAAAATATAGTGTACACGAAATTTATATGCGTCGATGAGTAGGTTCCAATCTCATGCTCGGTTTTGAGTTTCGTGATTGTAGCTTCTCATTTTTATCAATATTTTCCCCCTTTTAGACGAATTTTGTCAAATTCGTGCTACTTGGTCTTCGTCGCTTCATCTTAACGTTCCGCACAACTTTTGTGTTGTAAGTTTTTTGTTTGAACTGTCGTATATGAGCAGATTTTGTATTGTATGTATGCGTTACCGCCACTTGCCGCTCTCGTGAACTCCGCCATCGCCGCCACCGCTGCTAGGTTGTGCTTGGTGGATGTTCTTCAACCTCTCTCTCGTCGCCGCATCCATGAACAATGTCATTTCATCGCCTTCTCGTTGTCGCTCGTAGCCATGAAATGCGCCATTGTTGCTGCGGTTATTAGGCTGACTTGGTTTACGTGTGTGAGTAACCGCGCCTCGTCGCCGCCCCGGAGCCGCCGACCCGGCATCGCCGCCGTGCCAGGCCGTTGTTCTGCTCGCCGCACTTCATTTTCTCTCGTACACCATCGATACAAAGTCGAGTCCATGGCGGTGCTTACACAGGCTCCCTTTAAAATATTAAAAGAAGATTTTACTACTCTACTGCTAATCTTGTACTAGTCCATTACTTAGCCCATTGAATGAGGTATACAGCCCCTGCGGCCCAGCCCACACAATTCTTACCGTCCCACTCGCACACACTAACGAGCACAGACACATCCTCGTACGAATTCAAAAAAAAAGACACATCCCGTACAGACTCGGAAACTCCCCTTGTTCGATCCGCAAGCTGGGCTCATCGGCAACCATCGTCTTGGGTAAGGATAAGGATGTCAAGCAGCGTCGCACTAGGCCCGCCAAAGCCTTACGTAGCACAAACTGAGCAAATCAATATCAATCAATCTGTACTGCTTTCTATAAACAAGTGTCTTAAATTTATTTAAAAAATGTATCTAGACATAACCAGATATATCTTTTTTTAATAAAGTTGTGACACTTATTTTTATACGGAGGGAGTACTATTAAACAAGCCAAAATTTACTTTTCTAAAACCACACAATCTTAGTACACAAAATAATAGTGGCAACTACAACTTCACGATCCTGGCCCACGAACTAGGGTCCAACCGTCAAGACAACAACTAGCCCTCAGCATGTGTACGACAGCGTTTAGCCTTCTGTCACATGAAGAAACAACAAGGACGGTGACCACCTTATGGGCGATCTGGTATGCACGTAGGAAGGCAATTCATGAGGATATCTTTCAAAGCCCGTTGTCAACACATTGTTTCATTGACAGGTTTTTGGATGATCTACAAGGAGTGGATGTGCAGCCAGGAAAGAAATCTAGGGTTTCGGCCCCAACACCGAGATGGATACCTCATCCGGAGGGTTTGATGAAGATTAACGTGGATGCCGCAACATCAAAGAACTCGTCGATTTCGGCTTTTGCAGCTATAGTGCGAGATGGCGATGGAAAATATCTTGGAGCATCCTCTTGTACGATAGACAGAGTCACTGATCCAGAGACTCTGGAGGTTTTAGCCTGCCGTGAAGGCCTGGCAATAGCTGCTGATCTGCTTCTGCAGAGGTTTCGGCTAGCATCAGATAGCAGCAATGCGATCCGTAGCTTGCATGGAGAAGGAATGGGAGGCTATGGGCAAATTGTCAAGGAGATCAAGTCCAGAGCAGCAGGCTTCGTTTCGGTGGATTTTTTCCACGAGAAACGAAACGCGAATGGTGACGCACATAACCTACCTAGGCAATCTACTTATCTTTCTGTTGGCAGGCATGTGTGGCTTTTATCTCCGCCGGATGGCGTACGTGTAACTTATGACTCTGTAAACTCGGAGCAGCAAGTTTTTACGCACTCTTTTCCTCACCAGGGTACCGAAAGGGACTGGGAGGTTTTTAATGAGGCGGCTTGTTAGCTGTAATAAAGTGTGTTATTCTCAAAAAAAAAATGTGTACGTTTAGCAATTTGATGGAGCGGACGAAAACTCTGCCACGCCCCGTCCACACCACCCCCAATACACTGATTCTCTAATCCCTAATCTAATTAAGAAAAACACAATCCTCTCGCACAAACCACGCCGCCGCCTCCCTCACATCCCGCAACACCGACCACACACGTCGTCATTAGACCCGCGGAATAACCTGAGTAGGCGTTCAGAAAGGACAGGCGTTCGCAGCCTGCTGTCGAGTCGATGATCTGATCTATCCGCGGGAGCGGGAAGTGATCCTTGGGGCAGCATTTGTTGATGGCGGTGAAGTCGACGCACATGCGTACCTTCTTCGTCTTCTTCTTCTCTACTAGGACAGGGTTCGCGACCCAGTCTGAGTCCTTGATTTCTCGGATGAACTTGGCGTGCAGCAGTCGGTCGATTTCTGCGGTGATCGCGTCCCGTTTGGGTCCGGAAAAGCGTCTCATGGCCTGTTTGACGGGTCTGGCGTTCTTGTGAACTTTTCAGAAGTGCTCGGCGAGATTCCTGGGTATTCCTGGCATGTCAGAGGGTTGCCATGCGAAGATTTTCCAGTTCTCACGTAGAAACTCGACGAGTGCGCCTTCCTATGCGGGGGTCAAGCTTGAGGACACTTTGACCGTCTTGCTGTTGTCACTCGGATGGACCTGATGAGTTGTGGTGTCGTCAGTCGTGTTGAAGGTGGCATCCTTGGCTGGCTTCTTTCAGGGTGGAAAGATGGTCTTATCGTTGTCGGCTGATATGGCCTTGAAGTGTTCTTCGACCCCGAAGAACTCAGAGATCTTGCTGAACTCGCGGTCGCAGCTGTTAGAGCGGTCAAAGTCGCCGCGTACCGTGATTACTCCTTTGGGTCCCGGCAACTTGATCATCAGGTAGGCGTAGTGAGGTACTGCCATGAACCTGGTGAAAGTTGGGCGCCCAAGAATATCATGATACTGTGACTTCCAGTCGACAACCTCAAAGTCGATCGACTCTTTCCTGAAGTGCTCGGGTGTCCCGAGTATGACGTCGAGTGTGATCGTCGACTTGTTCATCCTCCTCAGGGTGTCGGCGAATATGATGTTGATGCCACTTCCTCCATCCATGAAAACTTTCTTCAGGTTGTAATCTCCGATCAGGGCTTCAACGACTAGGGCGGCATGCCCGGTTCGAGGTACATCTGACGGGTGGTCTGCCCTGGAGAACGTGATTGGTGTCTCTGACCCTCTCAGGTAGTTTGGTACTGCCGGTGGGCAAGTAGTGGCCTGTAGTACTTGGCGGGTTATGAGCTTTTGCGCCCTGCTTGAAGGGCGTCCTTTTTGTATCATATTGAGTTGTCCCCGCGCAGCTAGGTACGCGTCGTGTGCCATCGGGTGGGCTTCTTGTAGCTGCTGCTGGGGGAAGGTGCCCGCTGCCTGTGTCGGGTTGTTGTTCGCGGGTGCTGCCTGAATGGCGAGGTGCGGGGCTGGCTACAGCGCTGGCACAGGGGTGATGATATTTTGCATCGCCTGGTAAATCTTGCGTGCTTTGCGGCAATCTTTCAATAGGTGGTTGGCGCCCCACTTGCCCGTTTCTAGGTTGCGGAACGAGTGATGCTTGCAAGGTTGCATCAGCTCCTCTGCTGGGGTCAGCGCGCGCTTTCACTCGCGCTTCTGGCCTTCGTCATTGCGGCTAATGCCACCGTTGTTGCGGCTGTATTGTCTTGGGTCGGACTGCCGACCGTGATCGCTGTTTCGACTGTACTGGCGACCTTCATCATAGTGGCGACTGCTATCGCGCGCATCATCACGGGGGGTTTGATATCCCGCCGCTACTAGCTCGATCGAGTCGAGGTTGGTGAAACGTTGTTTATTCTTCTGGCGTCCATCTCGCCAGTTACTTGTTCCGGCTACGTTCTTTGGAGAGGTGTCGCGGACGTAGTCCTCTCCTTCGGCCCACTGGTTGGCTATCTTCATGAGCTCGATCGTGGTCTTCGGCTGGAGCCTACCGGACTCTTCGCGGAGGTCGCGGCGAGCGACGCCATGCATGAACGCGTCCATCACCCGGTCTTCTGAGACGGGTTCCATGGTGTTGCGGAGGAGTGTCCACCGTTGGATGTATGACCGGAGTGACTCATCTCTTCCTTGCTTACAGTCTTGCAACTCGATGTAGGTCGTCGGCCTTGCATATGTTCCAGAGAAATTTTTGATAAAGGTATCTTGGAATTCTTCCCAGGTCTTGAAAGAGTCCTTGGGTTGGCTGGTGAGCCATCCGCGTGCCAAATCCGTGAGCATGAGCTGGATGTACTGCATCGCTGTGGTCGATGTCCCACCTTGACAGGTACAGGCGATGAGGTAGTCTTCGAGCCAGAGGCGCGGGTCTTGTTTCCCGTCGTACCTGGGTGTTCCTGCTGCTAGCTTGAAGCCCTTCGGCATGCGGGTGTCGCGAATGTTGAAACTGAAGCATGTTGCGCCGCACGGCTCGAAGTTGCGATCGGCCTGCTCATCTGGGTTCGTCGTGTCAGCCGAACGCTGGCTGCGGTTGCGGTCTACCGTCCTTTGCATGATGACGTTGCGAAGGTCTTCGCCTGGTTGTGGGTGTCGCAGTGGCTGTGCTGCAGGGACATCTGGTGCTGCCGGATCGCGGGCTTGGTGTTCTCGCTCTTCACGTGCCCGGTTGCTTGGCACACTGTTCGCCAGGGATTCCTCGATTGCCTTCATGGACATGATCTATTGCTTGTGGAGAAGGGCTCGTGCGTCTCCCTCCGGTGGCTGTGTGAGCCGAAGGTACGTTTCGACTGCCATGATGCAGGCGTTCGCCGTTTTTGGGACGGGTATCCCGTTTTCGTCCTCGGTGACGAAGGATGAGTCAAGGTTGCGGGTGATTCTGGCTCGATCGGCTTCCGTCATGAGGGGAACGGGGCTCTACGTCGCCGTCCTCCTTGGCTGACCTCGGTGGAGGAAGTAAACGAGTAGGCATCCCTTCTGGCGCTTGACGCGTCCGCATCCCTCTTGCGTCGGATAAGTTCGGCTTTTTCGGCGCGTAGTCGTTCGCCTTCCTTGCGTAGCAAGTACTAGACTGCCAGCTGATCCTCCCGAGGTGCGTCGGGTGGTGGAAACGTGCCATCGTCGACGTGCTTCATGGTCATGATCGCCATGTCGTCCGTGATGGTGAGCCGAGTCGTCTGGTCGGGCATGACCACCTCCAGTGGGTATGCGGGTTCGTCGTTGCCTTCTGGAGGTGTTGTGCCGGCCATGAAGACTTGCGCGGGGTAAACCTGGGTAGGGGTATTTACGCTGCCGCTGCTGCTTCCGTCATCCGAATCTTGCTCTGGATCGAAAATTGCTGCCACGTGGCGGGCGGCGCAGCCGTTGTTGCGTCTTTTTGTGATCTTTACAGGGGTCGTGGAAGGAGATTTCGCAGTCGCCGGAGCGAGTGCGATCGGCTTGGGGTAGACTTGATGAGTACACGAGGATGTGGGCGACGTGGCTGTCGACAGCGTGTCCTTGGTCACACGTGCGGGTGCAATCGATGCAGTCGTGGTTGAGGTAGATCTTGGTTTTGTCGGCCGTGCGATCGAGGTGGTTGAAGTAGACTCGATCTGCATGGCCGCTGTCGAAGTAGTCGATGTAGTCGAAGTAGTTGCGATCCTCACAGTTGTGGCAGATGCGGCTCCCGCGGTAGACGACGGCGGGTACGGCGCGAGGGTGGCCGATGTGGGCGTCACCGCCGTGCGTGGTGCGGTCGCCGTGGACCTGAATATTCCACGATTGTCGACGAAACAGTATATGGAGCCAAAGGTGATGTGTATACCTTCGTACAGATCGGCGTACACCGAGCGGTGGGCCGGCCGGTGGAAGGCGTACTCGAAGGAGCCAAAGCGGATGGGCTCCAGGGTGGTGCAGATGTCGATCTTCCTTGAGGATGGAGCCGGTGCGACCATGATTCCAACGCTTGTTCTTTCCCACAGACGGCGCCAATTGACGAGGGTGTAACTCGACAAATCCCTGGGTTGTCCACCCCGGGTTGATTGAGGGAGAGAGAGAGAAGCGTTGGTGATCACGACGGCTGACAAGCGGGGCGATTTACCCAGGTTCAGGCTCCCTGAGGATAACACCCTACTTCCTGCTTGTCTGATATTGATGGCGAGTAGCGATTACAATGGCGAGATTGCGATCTCGCTAGGGTTTATGGTGGCGGCTATGAGCGTGTCTTGAGACGAGCAACCCTCCTGGCCTTTATAGGTAGGCCAGGTCCCGGGTGAACGGTGCCGATGGAAATTACAGATATGGCAAGCTATGCGACCTAACCGAATAGGACTGGGTCACATGATACCGCTAGTGGGCCTTCTGTGGGCCTCTATAAGTTTGGCACGGCCCAGGTAGACTCATTGTGGGGTAGTCGAAGAGTAGCCCCACGTTAATTGGCAAGTAAGGTATAATGTATTTGTGTGCTCAAGCATTTTTTAATATTCTTGCTATTTCGTTCAAGTTTTTTCTCTCCTTACAACTTGTGACGGAAAGCTTCTGGGTCACGACCAAGTAATTATATGCATGGTTTATTTTAAAATGGAATATCCATCTGATAAGGATCCATTTATTGTGCTCTGCTACAATCTTACTTTTTATTAAATTTATTCTATATCATCTCATTTATGATTCCCATCATCTTTTTGAACAAATTTGGGATATGATGGACATCATGATATGATGATAAGTCTTTTTTCCTTTTAGTTATCTTTGAACCTTAAAAAAATGTAGTCTTTGTCATTCAAGTTTGGAAAATTATGTTGAATGTGTTTACATAATACAAATTCTTTTTCGATATATCATTTCACATGTTTAGTTTTTCCGTGCGTGCACGTGCAAAGTTACTAGTATTATAAAACTAACCAAACAATTTTAAGTAGGAATGGGGAAGATCGGGCGCCGCTACGAAACATGAGCGCTAGGCAACGACACGTTGCGTATTTTCCAATTCTCAAACTATTTTGCAATATGTCCATTGTCATTACTAGTTACCCTAAAAAAATTGTACTAGTTCATGTGTTGTGAATTGATTTATATCCAATACAGTTTGCTTTCAGATTTGCAAAAGTGAAGAGTAAGAAGAAGTAATGACATTTACCATTTGATTTTGTCCTTTTTATTGTTACTTCTCTAGTACTGGATGTATTAGTGTGTGAAATACATGGTTTTTGACAAATTGTGTGGTAAATTTGTCTTAAATAATTCCATGTCTTATATAATAACGAAAAAAATGTTTAGTTTACTTTGAGCCCACCCTCCAATTAATTCCTGAACTCGTTGTTGAATGTGGACAAATAATAAAACATCTTATAAGTATTTAGAAATGAACGGATTAGTACATAGGAGTATGATAAAAATGTACAATGTCTCGGAAGACTAAGTTTAAACTTTGATGCGGAACTAAAATAACCAAAGAAGATCAAGACATTTTACACAATGTACACTGTACACTAGAGTATTGGAGTTGGCCTCAAGCAGTAGGGACAATTAATTTGAGCTAGCTATTTCTACAACATGGAGCTATCCAGGAAGGTGCTCTAGAATGTCGTTTTTTTTATTTTAGAAATGAAGGCAAAAGCTTTGCCTTATATTTATTAAGAAGAAGGTGCCCGGTTTTTTAATGGAAGAAACTGGGCGAAAACCATACAACGAACATCAATACCATAAACCCACACAAAAGCAAAGACCAACACCTATGGCAACATCCAGAAGCAACCCGACCGCTCATAAACTCGCCTAACATATCCCAACCACGAACCGACTACCTTACTACCTCAAAAGGTCTCAACAATCAACTAGGCGTCTTGTCAATGGTGCCACTCTTCTTGCCTATGATCTGAAGAGCTTTCACCACCTTCTTGATCTTGCCAGTAGGAGCCTCCTCTGCTAGGAGGCAAATAAGCGGCTTGCCAGACCCAGGGCTAGCTGTCTCCAATGAAGCGAGCAAACCACCAAGTTTATCCACGAAGACCGCCTCAACAATACGTGCCAACATACCATCACAATCAAAGAAGGGTATTCAGATGGACTTCAACACCTCAGAATTAGATGCCAAAGCACCTACCTCATCAACCTCATATTCCATAGACGCAACCTGGCCAACAACCATGGGTGAGGGAGCAACACCCACACAGGGCGTCGAGGCCATCGTCAAATCCTCCACCGAGCTGAACTCCGTCAAAGACATAATAGATGACTCCTCACATGACTCTTGAAGCACTGGAGTCAAGATCTCGCCTATGTCCTTGCCCTCACGTGCGGACGTGGCAACAATCTGCGGCGACGGACAAGGACTACCACGAGGAGAGAAACAACCAAAGTGAAGAGCTTCCTCAACCACAGACGACTGCATAGTAGAGTCAAATGGAACTGAAGCCTGCACAAGGGCGGGCCCTAGGCCACCAGAGGTACATGTCTCCATCGGCCGCAAAGAATCACCACCGCGTGCCAACAACAGTTTGAGAGTTTCAATCTCTTCACGAAGGGGGCGAGACGCCTCTTCAACACGGTCAACTACCAACTGACGAAGCTCCATACGTAGCAAGGCAAAGTGCGACTGAAAAACAGAGTCATCGAACTCCTCGCAACACCTAGGAGAGGGCCTTTGATCCACCGGAGCAGTACCCAGGCAAGGAGCGCTCGTGTCCGGTGAACGAGGCCGAGCATCTGGAGAGCAAGAACGAGCAGATGGAGAGCGTGCATGGCAGAAACGCTCCCGATGGCCAGGACGACGACATCGGATGCATCTGAAGGGCCCCCGACAAGTGCTGACTTGGTGGCCACGGTCAAGGCACCGAAAACACCTCCCTCGAGCCCAGCGCTTGAAGGCGAGGCAACGCTCGAGACCATCCTCCTGAAGCGAAGTCATTGGAGCGCGGCTAGGACGTCCGCCCCGAACCACCTGGACCCAGCCTTCCTCATCTCCAAGAGCGGTAGCCACAGTAGAGAGGCCATTGCAGGGCTCCGCATCGTCGACCTCGACAGAGCTCAGAGAAGCCGCCGCCTTGACAGGGGGCGACGGTGCCAAAAAAGCTGAAGAGTGGGGCATCCCAAAGCCCCAATCAACCGACGCGGACAACACGTCAGCTCCAGAAAAGGTGTTGGTGGCAACAGGTCTTGTAGCTTCCACAACCATGACACCGTCTTCGACAGCCTTGCTGCTGCACCGTGACCCAAACTGCGCTGGCGTCGGGGAGGAGTGGCAGGTCCATGGTGGGGGAAGAGGGACGGAGGCCGTGCTCGTTCCCAAAGCAGCCATGGCGGTCGAGGAAGTTCGCAGCAGGGACGATGTCGTCGCAGCAGCCGGCTTGGAGGGAGGAGAGTACCGCACCCGTCTTCCGCCAATGGCGGGGTCGGACCTCCAGTGGCCGAGCATGGCATCAGCCGCGAGCTTGGCGGCGGTTGTAGCAGGCAGTCCGTGAGGAGCCGGGAGCATGGACGGAGCAGGGGCTACTGGAGGAGCACGGACGCAAGGGGAGCTGGATCTTGGAGAGGACTTTGCGGGGACGCCGGATGTGGTCGCGGGCCCTGCAGCTGAGCTCGACTGGAGGAGATCGAGGCGGCGGCAGCGCGCACGGACAGGCCGCGGGCGTGGTCGCGAGAGCCCCATCCCTCAAAACTTGCCAGCTCGCCTGCCTCACATCCTCATGATTGCTCTTATGCAGGACCAGCAGAGGAAGCAGCACTGCGCTGCTGGCTCTGCGCGCGGCACGCGTAGAGGAGGCCGGAGCAAGGAGATCCGGCCGGCGGCGGCCGCACGCTCACGCGGTTGCCAGAGCC
Source organism: Poa annua (assembly GCA_026929855.1). Classification (NCBI taxonomy): domain Eukaryota; kingdom Viridiplantae; phylum Streptophyta; class Magnoliopsida; order Poales; family Poaceae; genus Poa; species Poa annua. The sequence continues at coordinate 23,530,646 of CM049428.1, read as the reverse complement.
ATCGCCAGGCACTGGAAGAACTCCCTGATAGAAAATTACAATGACATTCCCTCAGTTTTTAAATATCTCTAGAATGTCGTGATGTCTTGTTTAACGCTGCTACTCGGTTGGAACTTGGGAATGGTAAGAAAGTTTTCTTTTGGACTGACAAATGGATGTTGGGTCGTGCGGTGGAAAGCTTAGCTCCTGATGTGTTCGCGACCGACCCCCGTATATCATAGCTACTAGAACAGTCGAGGAGGGGCTCCCTCAGTGCAACTGGATTAAAGACATCAAGAAGGAGATCAACATAAATACTTTCATGTAAGTGGTCGATTTGTGGGAGCACACGAGGTCGATCACCCTAAACCCTCTGGCTGATGATCACTGGACTTGGACTTGGGAGCCTAGCGGAATTTATTCTGCTAAATCAGTCTACGCGGCACAGTTTGCAACCAACACAAATTGTGAGGCGGCCAAGGCTATCTGGGAACCTACAGTTCCCCTCAGAATCAAGTTCTTTGTGTGGTTGCTGTTCAAAAGGAGGATCTGGACGGCGGATAGATTGGCTAAGAGAGGTCTTCCCCATAACAGCAAATGCGTTTTCTGCAATACCCACATGGAGCGGTCGCACACCTGTTTGTAAAATGCACCATAAGCAACATCATTTGGGGCAACGTTTTGACTTGGGCTGGTCTTCAGAGGGCCAAACCAAGGACCAATTCTTTGCTAAATAATTGGTGTCTGAAGAGTGCGGAGAAACTTACTTTTTGAGAAACACTGTCCAGATGCAGACACTCACAAACACGCACGTAAAGACACCCATATGACCGCACACACGCAAATCCTACCACTATGAGCACCTCTGATAGACTGGTCCGACATATCTAGAGATTGACGAAGTCACCACGGGCGTCTCGCTGTTGACGGGCACGAAAGCATAGCGCCAGTTAAATCCTATAAAATCCAGAAAAGTGTGAGCACTCATGACTATTCTGGAACTTAAACCTGGATGTGCTGGTTGCACCACAAGGAACCAAATCAATTGACCTAGCCTCACTTCACAGTGTGGAGAAACTGAAGGGTATGGATAGGAAGAAATTCCTCGTCATCTTCAGTTTGGGAACATGGACGATTTGGCGTGAAAGGAATAAGAGAGTTTTCGAACAAGAGGCTAGGCCACTGCAAGTCATTATGGACACCATCAAAGCGGAAGCCAAGCAGTTGGCGTCAATGAGTAGGGGTCGCTTAACCTTCCAATAGAGTTTTAGTCATTTGATCAAGGTCGTTTCCAGGCGTCTTTTTGTTTCTCTTCTTGTAACAAGGGCAGTTCTCCTGCATGGATCTAATAAAAAAAATGTCGTGCTGCGGTCCTGCGGACAGCATTACTCGAAAATTCAACGAGAGACTGAGATACGTTTAGCTAGCTAGGAAACCGGAACTCCCAGCCACCCCCATCGGCCCGAAACCCACTGACCCTGGACTCAACGGTGGCCCGCGGCACGCCAGCTTGGCGAGCTCCCGCCCCGGCGACCTCATAGCCGTGGAGCGCCATGAAGAGCCTCTCCTTCTCCAGCTCCTCCTCTTTGCCAAGAATCCTCCTGGGCCGCTGCTTCTTTACGCCTCCACCTCCGACCCTCGCCACAGGCGGTGCCCCGCTGGCCTTCCTCCTACCGCCGCCAATGCCGCCTCGCCGGCCTCTTCCGACGGGCACGGGGACGGAATCAAGGCCCATGAGCTTGGCCACGACGCCGGGCTTGCACCACACCACGCTCTCCCCGGCTACTGTGGCCGGCATCCGCAGAGTCCGCTCCAGGTCCATCTCGTAGCCCGCCGCGTCACCCTCCCACGATCTGCAGTACCCCGCGCCGGTGGCGGCGCAGCACACTGAAGCCCTCCGGTACCGGTCCAAGGGGACGATTCGGCCGTCGCGGAGCGCGGGGCCGTCAAAGCCCATGGCTGCGTCGTGGTAGCTGCTAAAGGAGGCGCGGCACATTGCGTCCCGGCCGTCGAGGGAGAAGCGCGGGTAGTGGGTCAGCGCGTCCCGTGCCGACCGGAGCACGTAGTGGTCGGAGCTGTCGACGCACGACATGCGACGCGCCTTCTTGCTGGCCGCCTCCTCCTCCAGGTCCAGCTGCAGGATCATCTGCTCCAGGGTCAGCGCCGGCTGCGGACCTCCGCCGACGACGCTCTCGGCCGCGCAGGAGCCCACCACAGACGACGGCACGGTCAGGAACGAGGACGACGCCGCGTCGCCGTCCCTGTCTCCGCCGGCAAGCTGCTGCGTGGACGTGGAGTCGACGTCGTGGCAGAAGCCGCGGATGCCGCGGCGCATCGTCCTGGAGGCCACCGCGAGCGGGTTCCTGAGCAGGAAGAGCGGGGCGGGGTGCTGCAGCTGGTTTTCGCTCATGTCATGGGGCATGGCGTGCATGCGCTGGTGGTGTGTATGTGTGTGCGCCAAGGCTCGCCTACTCGTGATGCGGCTTAAGCAGAAGGGACGGTGCATGGGGAGGGATCGCACACGAGAGCCGAGTGAGCGTGCTGGATCGCGCGGTGGTGCACAATGAGGATCACATGAGATGGATGGGTATGGATCACTACTCACGAGTTCAGGGTAATATAAGAGCACCGGCATCCTTAAATTCGGGTCCAGCACCTCTCAATTCAGACCTAATTGGAGAACACAGGCATGGGTTCAATCCAATGGATCTAATACACTAAATAGGCCTTGTCCCAAATCAACACCCCAAAATTTTCATTTACTTTTGGACTTACTTTACTTGTCTTTCATGAAACACTTACATTTCACGATGAAAATGCAAAGTGTAAATACTACTAGCAGCATCTGCTGCTACTACAACTACAGCTTATAGTTCTTGATGAAGACCCGCTCTTGTCGTAGTTGTACACGACGGTCTCCCTCTTGCATAAAGTACAGTCGAAGATCTTGATGAAGGACCCATCTCACTGTCAAACTCGAAGCACAATAAGTACCCTGCTCAAGCTTGAACGTATCGGCGTAAGTTTCCTTGGCGAGGCACAAATCGCCCCGGTCGTCACAGAAGGCCCTCTTCACCGTCTAGCTGTTGCATTCTGGCAATGCTCCATCCGCCGATGCATTGTATGTGGCACCCTGTCTTGGAGGTTCTCCGCAAACGCCGCCTGGAGCCTCAGACGCCCCTCGACGCGCCCTTGTACAGGGCAACCATGAACTCAAAGCCGCACAGCTCCGAGAACAGGTCTTGGTAGACGTTAAGCACGACGCTGAAGGTGGGGCATTGGCGCTATGCCCTCTATCACGATGATGGAATTGGATGGAGCGAATTTGGCAAAGTTTGGAAAAAGAGAGACGAGTGAGTATGGTGTGTTGTGGTGTGCTGTGTTTGCTACACGGCGGGAATGCTTTCTATAGGCGGGTCGGGCGAGGGTCGACGTGGGAAACGGAGGCGGGAAGCAGTCTCGCCAGGCGGGAAGCGACGGGTAGGTGAGCAAGCGTAGGGTCGGATTTAATGGCGGCGACACGTCACCACCGTGCAGGCGCTTGGGAAGCCGGGAAAGGTTGGAGGCCTTGTGCGACAGACGCTTCCCGTGCGACAGACAGACGCACCGTCCCGTCATTTCGTCGCCTGCGAAAACGCCGCGGCGTGACGCCGTCCGGATGGCCTCCGCCCTCCTGCTTGGCGACAATAACCGATTATGCGCGGTTTCTGCGCATGACGAGCGGGCCTTTTGGGGGTGTCAGGCATAAATTGGATCGGACAAGGCCTTTGGGGTGCCACTTGGGGGTGCTTTTTTTTGCGTCCTGGCCCCACGTTTAGAGGAATGCCATTTCTGACAACAGTGAAATCTATATGGTAGCGAAAAGCGCAGAAACATGAGTAGACTAAAATAAAAATGTAGGAAAAATAAAGACATGAAATGTATGAGTACGTATTCAGCAACAAAAAAATCATTTGCACATTACAAAACACTAGTTGCGGATTTGAGAAATGTGCAACTACCAACTAGTGTGATACGAGGCACTAGCTCTCAATTTTTTGTTTACCTTCCTCGGCGAATGTATAAAATTGAATTCATTCTATTTCAAATTAAATTCAAAAAAGAACTCCTAATGCTTAACTTTTTTAGGAATCTTTCGTGTTTAACTTTTTTAGGAATCTTTCGTGAGTGGTTGTGAATGGCTCATTTTTTCAATCATTTCGCCATTGGTTCCCGAGGAGCAAGCGAGAAAGGTTGAAAAACATAACCATCTGATTTGATTTGTTGGAAATATCCATGAGATGATAATCATAGGGTCATCCTTTTGTCGGTGTGTTCCTATTACATGTGTAGTTTATGAAGGGCGACTCTACACCGACTTCATATCATTAAGGAAATCAGTCTAGAAACAAGGTCTTCGGAACTACCCGACCTGGGCTTTTTACAAGCCACTATGTAACATCTACATTAATTATTGTATATGTCATTACCCTGATTCTTTGTAGGAACTACCTGTAATAACGAGCTTAAAGTGGATATGTTTATCGTAAAGAGATTCATTGTTCCTCACCCTGGTTCACCCTAGTTGTTATTTGAACAAAAATATCATAATAAACTTTTGGTAAGGATTCTATCCTGATCGTAGGATAACATTTTGCTTCTGTATGGTTTAAGAGTTTTGAGAAACCCAATCACCTCAGAGATAGATATAGATGTAAGAATTTGTCGAACGAACCACGAACCACGCTATTTCAAGAGTCCACTCATGAAAAGGAGTGGGGGAAGATTGAATTCAACTTTGAATATAAGTGGACTTGAAATTTCTAAAGAGTATTGATAAGACCATTCACATTTATCTTGCAGCTGGATCCCGTAGGCCCTAGATAAACCACATAGCCATGAGAAACCATAAACCAGAATAGAGGAGCTTGCTCCACCCATGAGTAAATATTTCATAATATCCTTATTAGACTGCATATCTCTCTTGGTATATCCAAGATAGTAGGTAGGTAATCAAGCAAGCTCATTGAGTCACCCAACAAAAAACACCATATGTGAAAGCCTTTGGGAGAAAATAAGTTAAGTCAACACAAATTGTCAATTTAAACCGAAATATCCTCATCGGTTCATTCATCAAATCAAATTTAAGAGGAGAGAATAGACAGCATCAATTTCATCACTAGAAAGGCGTCAGGCGATAGTTCGGGTCTCTGTCCGGTTCTGACCTACCCCTCTTAATGTGCGTAAGTGGTGTATGTTACTACTGACCAGATCCCGTTTGTGAGTGATTGCATTAGTCATTTCATACTAACATGCTAATGGGTCAAAACTAGCCAGAGAAGGGGTTTAAGTGCCTCTCACCGACATCATATTCCACACTAGTGTTGGAGAACACAATAAAACCCAAGAAAACAAGTTTTTCAGATAAAAATTGCATTTCTCAAGTTTATGGTACAAATTCCAGGTCATGAGCACATAAAGGACTTGCTTACCATGCAAAAAATGAACATCAAAATATTTCTACAAATGAAAATATCATCAAAGTTAATCCCAGTGGAAGTTTTGAGAACATGATTCTTGGAGCGCATAAAAGTGTTAAGGGAATTGGACAAACCAAAAGGCATAACACGTCACTCGGAAAGACAAAACTTAGTTTTTAAACAGTTTTCAGTTAACCTCCTATGCTCATTTTATTTTGGTGATGTCCACCTTACAAAATAAACTTGGAAAATATCGTGGCACTACTAGACTCATCTTGCATATCATTATCATCTAATTGGGGCCTATGATGACGATACCAAATGGTAGGCTCTAGGCATGTGATTTACATTCATGCATGTCAAATTTCAAGAAATTAAAAGAATTGGTTAAAATTCTGAGAGTGGTCATGTTTCACTTTAGTCGATTAGTTAAGATTCGATTGTCGATTTGAGTGTGATAAATTTTGACATAAACCTTCCTTTAAAATTTATAGGTTTTGATATCAATATAGAAATGAGATGATAATATTAGAAGTCTATAAAGAACAATGACAACAAAATTGGAAAAATATTTTCCAAAAAAATTATTTCAGTTGTTACTAATAATACAAATACATGAGAATAAATTGTAAAATGTGAATATTAGAACAAGACACGCGATCCATGTTGACAAGGTTATATGTGATAATATTAGGCTGCCTTTTTAGCTGTATCAATATGGAGACGGCGACAATAAGTATTGTTATCATCCAAGCAACAACCACTTCGTAAACAAATTCTAAGTTAATGTACATAAGTATTTAGTCATAATTAGATGCACATATCCTTGTCTCCTGTAACATCCCAATTTTCAGAAAAATTTAAAACTTTTACATCCATGCATCATCATCATTAAACTTGTCATAAGAATTACATAAAATGTGAATTTAATTATTTAAATATGTTTTAATTGAATTTATGACCCTAAAATTGTTATTTTGAATTTATAATAATGTTCCTTTTATTCTATTTTTACTTTAGACAAAAATAATGACAAAAGGATCTATTTTTCATAAGCTTTTCAAATTATATTTTTATGAATTTTTCTGAGAAGTTTTAATATAGTTTTGAATTTGTTTTATAATCAAAAGATTTAAAAACAGAAAATAATTTTCAAAAAGAAAAATAGAGTCGGGCCAGTTAGTGGGCCGAAGCCCACTAGCTATCTACCGCGCGCGCGTCGCAACCCAGCCCGCTAGCGGCCCGTCCCCGCCCGCGCGCGTGCTCACTCGCCGACAGGTGGGTCCCACCTGTCATCACCGACCCGGTCTTCTTCCCCAAAATCACGCGCACGTCCACGGTAACCTCCGGCCGGCGATTCCTCCTCGTTAATTCGAGCCATTAAGGACACGATTCATTGCCTCGCATACGCCTACAAATAGCCCCCGAGCTCTTCTTCGTTTTGCCCTCGAAACCGCAGCACGGGAGCTCTCAGGCTGCCGCGTTTTTCCGCCGCCGTGCCGCGACTGCCGCCGGCCAAAATCTTGAACTCCGGTGAGTCCCGAGCTCCTCTGGTCACCCCTAGTATCTCTCTCGACTCCCCGTAGCCGTGCGCCTCCCGGTGACAACTTCGTTCATTCCTTTCCGCAGCAGTTCGAGGAGAACGTCCACGACGAAGCAAGCCGCCGCCCGCAGCAACTCCGGCGAGCAACCAGAGGAGGCAGGAGGAGCTACGAGCCCCACCACTTCGCCAACGACGTCGCCTCGACGCCCTCTACCCGTAGGTATGACCCGCTCGTCTCGGAACGCAGTAGAACATCGAGAATGTGCGATGCCGTGCGTGTCGCCGCCGCGCGCGCGTCTCCGGCGAGGTCCTCCGGTGACCTAGCGCCGCCAGTTTTTGGTCAACGCGTGTAGGCCGTACGATCTCGATCCTACGGTTAGGATTAGAACTTTTAAAACGAAACGGTACGGTGGATCTGGACCGCCAGATCCAGATCTGACGGCCCAGATCAAATCACTTAAACACGTCAGCATGCCCAGTCAGCGCCCCGTCAGCGCTGACGTGTAATTTCTTTTTCCTATTTTATTTAAATTGGCAGTTTTGCAGAAAACACCCTGCACACTGTTTTTATCACTACTTTTTATCTGTTTATCCAAATTTAAATATTTTTATATATTTGAGATCCTTGGAACCAGTAGAACACTTTGGCATCATTTGTTTTCTGTTTTGACACACACAAAATTTTCAAATATTTTCTAGAGTAGTTTAAGTGTTTTTGACATAACTTTAGTTATAAAATTTATTTTTGAGTAAATCAAATTGCTAACAACTTGTTTAGATGCCCTCTGCCCAAATGTCATTTTTACAAAATTTAATTTCGAAATTTTATTTAAGTGAACTAAAGTCCTTGTCATTAACCCTTTATTCATGTTTAAATAATAAAACAAATCAAAAATTTGTTCATGCATATATCATGAAAATCCAAAGGGATAGTTTCTAGACGTTGGAAATAAATTGTTGCATCTCATCCCATGCATAGCATATATCTTCTTTGTATGAACCTTTGTTTGTGTGTTTATGTGTGGCTCTTTATTTCTCTGTTAGACTATTCGGAGGGAAACGAGAATCTTTGCAACTGTAACTGCTGCACTCCCGATTGCCAAGGCAAGTGGCACACCCCCATAAAAGTCCTATAATTTCTATGCATGAGTAGAGTATTTTCTATAAGCATGTGTAGGATAGCATTGCTATGCAAGCCATGATAGACCTCTTTATTCCTGTGTCTAGGTTCCCATGAAATTTCTTAGTAGAATAGTGATGCTATGCAAAAACTATTTTGATGAAAAAGATAAAGTCTAATAAGTTTTTAATCAAACACCTGGGTGGAAATTGGTTGCTTGGCTGTATGAGTTGAGTGTTGTTCCCAGGGGTTTTACCTGTGGAATATTCACTTGTGGAAGGCCACCCAGGAGCAAAGGAATCTGAAGAACTCCAAGTGAAGATTGCTTCTCATGCAGCCATTGCCAATATGGGCTCTGGCTTGATCAACTAAGCTGCGTGGACTCTCCCCGGCCTGACAGGTGGTTGTAGAGGATTTGTAGGTGGAGCGCGTCAGGCCAGAGTGGGAGGGAAAATGTTTCTGAAAGATCTCGTCTCATTCTTTCCTTTCCTTATCACAAATGGTGTGTAAAGGGTAATTTGGGTTGAATGGGTACAATGGTGAACGTGCACAACCTCTGCAGAGTTGAAATCTAAGTACTTAGCCGTGTCCCCGGAAACGGACAATTGAGCAGCTGAACGAGGATGTCAACGGAGGATTCCACCATTCCAACTTATAAATTAAAACTTGATGGGTGAACAAGGGTAGAATGAGACAGTGGATTTCATGCCACGGATGTCTCGAATAGAAGAAAAGTGTTTTCCAAAGAGTTAGGAAAAATTGGCTTTATGCAAAATAGCCTTGAACTCCACCAACCAAATATGCATATAGGCTGTAGAGTTATTCCATTAAGTGTCCACCATAGTGTCACTTGCCAGACTCCATTTTTAATGGAATCTGACCCACGTTGTTGCAATATTTTTCTTATTGCGGATTGTTCAGATGACGAGTGAGGTTTCGTATATAGGTTTCGAGTCTACAACCAACATGTTTTCGCCTGTGGCAGCATGAAAGTGATAGAGACTCACTGCTATTGTATTTCCGCTGTGTACTTTTTCAATGCTAGCTTTCTGCTATGCAACTTGTATCGAATATTTGTAAGTCTAGATCATCGATGTAATAAAATTGATACTTTGTTGTGATATTACATCGTAGACTGTGTGTGCAAACGAATCGATCCAGGGATTTGCACTATACACAGGTATCTGCCATATTTTAGGTGCAGGTACACTACAGATGGTATCAGAGCCTTGTGTTGCATGTAGGTTCGAGCCCTTAGGATTGGAAAAACCTTTTTGATCATAGTATTGACTACTTAAGTATTTTTGGATCCTAGCGGCATAGTGAGATGAAGCGGCCTGGAAACAAACCTTACATATCCGCTTACATGAGAACTGTTCCACAATTAAGTGGCTGGCCGGGTGTCTGTCTCTCTCACTATAGTGAATATCCAATTTATAAGAGTTGTTTATAATTGTTGATCACATTGAGATTTGACTTAGTTTTGACTCTAATTTAATAATACACTTATGACTAGTACCTCCTTACCTTACACATTTCTTGTTTTAAAATTCTTACTTCTTCCTAAAGGATGACGAGCTTCCACTTCACCACTCCGGAGGACTTCGAGGACACCCGTTTTGGCTGCTACCTTCTCGACATCGGCGAGAAGATAGGTTTACCGCTACCTCAAGTTAAGGGCTTCATCCTGAAGAAGTTTAACAAGGAAGGCTGTTGGGGAATAAAAGCAACTCAGCCAGGACGTGGAGAAGAGCCCCCGTTGGAAATCAAGATGGTTAGTGACTCCAAAGAGAAAGGACTCAATCTCGTCATGCAGGACCTGATTGGACGTCTCTGCGGACGCTATAGCACAGAGTTGAGGGGCCACTACTCCATTTTCTTTGGAAGGAGAAATGAGGAGGGAGAACCATACCTCTTTGATGTTGGAGATAGAGGCAAAGCAAAGCCCCTTAGTCTGTATTTCCAGGAGTTGGAGGTCCTCGTCACAGAACTTTATGAGGATAGACGCACTGAACTTCTGAAGAACGATGAGTTGTGTGCCTTACTCAAGGAGAACGAGGAAAAGATAAAATCTCAAGAGGAAGTGGCTAAGGCCCAAGAAGAAAAGTTTGCTTCACAAGAGGAGAAATACAAGAGACAGGAGAAAAGGGTTCAAGAGAAAAACAAGACTATCAGAGAACAGAAGGCAGAACTCGAGAGCAATGAAGTCGAGTTTGAAGCTGATAGTGACTTGAACAAGCGTCTTCGTACCGATAAAAGAGAACTGCAAGAGAAGAACTCTGCCCTGGAGAAAGAAGTGAAGGAATTAAGGGAAGTACTCGACAATGAAGGAATCGAGATTCAGAAAATTGAAGAAGAAGAAGAAGACGACATGGTCGAATAGTTCGTTAGCGAGACTACCATTTATTTACACCTCATCGTTATCTTAGTCTTGTATTGACCTATCAACTTGTGATAAGGCAGTACCTTCCATTGTATTCCGAGGAACCTCGCGCTATATTTTTACAAAACTCTCATGTCTGATTTATCCAAAGTTTTGAGTTGTGTGATGTTTGTTTGTTCCTTAGGTTGTTTGTTTGTTGGGGTAATTTCTTTCCATTAGATCTTTCCGTCTAAAAACTCACCTATACAAATCACAGATGCCTCCCCGTCGTACGCCCGATCACAACAACAACAACAACAACGACCACAACAACAATGATGCTATACAACAGTTAATGGCTGCTCAAGCTCAGTTAATGACTATGATGACCCAGTTCATTGCGGCAACCAACAACAACAACAACAACCACAACCCGCCTCCGCCGCCACCCCCCCCATGTGGATAGACTTACCAGATTTCTGAGACTCCGACCGAACAAGTTCTCCACTGCAACTGAACCCATTGTGGCAGATGACTGGCTGCGTTCAGTGGACAGGGATCTGGTGACTTGTGAATGTACTGAAGATGAGAAGGTGAGGTTCACCACTCATCTGTTGGAAGGACCAGCGATCCAGTGGTGGGAAACCTATCAAATCACCCACCCACTAGAAACCATGACTTGGAAAAATTTCAAGGAAGGTTTTCGTAATGCTTATATCTCCTCGGGCATTATGAACTTGAAACAGGAAGAGTTCAGAAACCTGAGACAAGGAAACAGGAGCCTTAAGGAGTACATGGCTGATTTCCATGCCCTTTCCCGTTATGCCTCTGAAGACATTAACACCGAGGCAAAGAGGAAGGCAAAATTTCTAAATGGGCTGAGTGACGAGCTGAAGATCCCTTTGACAGTGGCATACGCCCCAAATTATCAGACTCTCCTAGATCAGGCTATCATACTAGAGGATAACATCAAGAAGGCTGAAAATAGGAAGAGAAAGTTGAATGTTCACAAACCCCATTCTGAGACTTCTTTCAAGAGGTCTCTCCCTCAAGATGCAAACCCGAGTTATAAACCTGGTCACTATCCTAGTGGAGGAAGCAACCATAAACATCATGGTCACAACCATAGTGGTGGTTTCAAGGGAAACAATGGGAATCACAAGGGAAATGGAAATGCTGGCCACAACAATGGACAACATCGCCCAAACCCCGAATATAAGAAAGATATCAGCCAAGTCCTATGCTTCAAGTGCAATAACAAGGGTCACTACGCCACTGACTGCCCCGAAAAGAAGGCCGCAGAAGCTGCCAAGCCCAATCCCTTCCAGAAAGGACAGGTGAACCACATCAATGTGGAAGAAGTGTACGATGAACCTGATGCTGTCATTGGTACGTTCTTGCTAAATTCATGCCCAGCATTAGTTTTATTTGATACTGGAGCATCGCATTCTTTCATTTCAAGAGCTTTTGTAAACAAACATGGGTTAGAAGTGGAAAATATAGGAAGCCCCATTAGAGTAAGCTCTCCGGGCGGAGAGATGCTAGTAACCTCTGGCTGTAGACAGTTGAGTCTGGAGATTGGAAAGCATCGGTTTCCTACGGACTTGATCATCCTGGAAACACAAGGCCTGGATGTTATCATAGGGATGGATTGGATGACCCGCTATGCAGGAATCATAGACTGCGCAAATAGAACCATCACTCTCACCACTCCAGAAGGTTCGAAGATCAACTTTAGATCAAAGTTTGAACTAAAGAAGGTTAGGCTAAATTCTCTTAAGGGGGTTAGTCTCGGTGAGGTCCTTATAGTTAAGGAATACCCTGACGTGTTTCCGGAAGAACTACCAGGAATGCCACCCGATAGAGATGTAGAGTTCCTCATAGAACTAAAACCAGGGACAGGACCCATTGCTAAAAGGCCCTACCCAATGGCAACTGATTAACTGAAAGAACTCAAGAAACAACTAGAAGAGTTTATGCAGAAAGGCTTTATCCGTCCAAGTTCATCACCCTGGGGAGACCCGATTCTTTTTGTCAAGAAGAAGGATAATACTCAGAGATTAGTCACCGATTACCGTGACATAAATGAGCATACAATCAAGAACAAGTATCCGCTACCCAAAATCACTGAACTGTTCGATCAACTAGAAGGGGCTGTCGTCTTCTCCAAGATCGATCTCAGATCAGGGTACTTTCAGATGAAAGTCAGAGAGATGTATATACCCAAGACTTCTTTCGTTACAAGATATGGATCGTATGAGTACACGGTAATGCCTTTTGGATTAACCAATGCTCCAGCCTATTTCATGAATATGATGAATAAGGTGTTTATGGATTTTCTGGACAAGTTTGTTGTTGTCTTCATCGATGACATCTTAGTCTACTCCAAAAGTCACAAAGAACACGAAGAACATTTACGTCTGGTATTGCAAAGGCTCCGAGAGCATAAATTATATGCTAAGTTCAACAAGTGTGAATTCTGGTTAAAACAAGTAGGATTTCTAGGACACCTGGTGTCTAAGGATGGGATAGCAGTGGACCCGGAAAAAGTTGCTGCTGTGACAAATTGGGAATCGCCCAAAAATGTGGGAGAAATCCGCAGTTTTCTAGGACTGGCAAGGTACTACCGGAGATTCATTGAAAACTTCTCCAAGATTGCCAAGGCCTTGACTGAATTACTGAAGAAATGTCACCCAGAAATGGCAGAAACACTGCTAAGAGATACGGTGCCACTAGAGGAAGTACAACTAGAAAGTGATCTCACTTATGAAGAAAAACCAATAAAGATCTTGGAGACAGCAGAACGTGTCACCCGAACCAAGACCATCAAATTCTGTAAAGTACAGTGGAATCACCATTCAGAAGAGGAAGCAACTTGGGAAAGACAAGATGACCTTAAAGAAGATCACCCTCACCTATTTGCTAGCCAATCCGAATCTCGAGGGTGAGATTCATCTTAAAGGGGTTAGGTTTGTAACATCCCAATTTTCAGAAAAATTTAAAACTTTTGCATCCATGCATCATCATCATTAAACTTGTCATAAGAATTACATAAAATGTGAATTTAATTATTTAAATATGTTTTAATTGAATTTATGACCCTAAAATTGTTATTTTGAATTTATAATAATGTTCCTTTTATTCTATTTTTACTTTAGACAAAAATAATGACAAAAGGATCTATTTTTCATAAGCTTTTCAAATTATATTTTTATGAATTATTCTGAGAAGTTTTAATATAGTTTTGAATTTGTTTTACAATCAAAAGATTTAAAAACAGAAAAGAATTTTCAAAAAGAAAAATAGAGTCGGGCCAGTTAGTGGGCCGAAGCCCACTAGCTATCTACCGCGCGCGCGTCGCAACCCAGCCCGCCAGCGGCCCGTCCCCGCCCGCGCGCGTGCTCACTCGCCGACAGGTGGGTCCCACCTGTCATCCCCGACCCGGTCTTCTTCCCCAAAATCACGCGCACGTCCACGGTAACCTCCGGCCGGCGATTCCTCCTCGTTAATTCGAGCCATTAAGGACACGATTCATTGCCTCGCATACGCCTACAAATAGCCCCCGAGCTCTTCTTCGTTTTGCCCTAGAAACCGCAGCACGGGAGCTCTCAGGCTGCCGTATTTTTCCGCCGCCGTGCCGCGACTGCCGCCGGCCAAAATCTTGAACTCCGGTGAGTCCCGAGCTCCTCTGGTCACCCCTATTATCTCTCTCGACTCCTCGTAGCCGTGCGTCTCCCGGTGACAACTTCGTTCATTCCTTTCCGCAGCAGTTCGAGGAGAACGTCCACGACCGAAGCAAGCCGCCGCCCGCAGCAACTCCGGCGAGCAACCAGAGGAGGCAGGAGGAGCTACGAGCCCCACCACTTCGCCAACGACGTCGCCTCGACGCCCTCTACCCGTAGGTATGACCCACTCGTTTCGGAACGCAGTAGAGCATCGAGAATGTGCGATGCCGTGCGTGTCGCCGCCGCGCGCGCGTCTCCTGCGAGGTCCTCCGGTGACCTAGCGCCGCCAGTTTTTGGTCAACGCGTGTAGGCCGTACGATCTCGATCCTACGGTTAGGATTAGAACTTTTAAAACGAAACGGTACGGTGGATCTGAACCGCCAGATCCAGATCTGACGGCCCAGATCAAATCACTTAAACACGTCAGCATGCCCAGTCAGCGCACAGTCAGCGCCCCGTCAGCGCTGACGTGTAATTTCTTTTTCCTATTTTATTTAAATTGGCAGTTTTGCAGAAAACACCCTGCACACTGTTTTTATCACTACTTTTTATCTGTTTATCCAAATTTAAATTTTTTTATATCTTTGAGATCCTTGGAACCAGTAGAACACTTTGGCATCATTTGTTTTCTGTTTTGACACACACAAAATTTTCAAATATTTTTCAGAGTAGTTTAAGTGTTTTTTACATAACTTTAGTTATACAATTTATTTTTGAGTAAATCAAATTGCTAACAACTTGTTTAGATGCCCTCTGCCCAAATGTCATTTTTACAAAATTTATTTTCGAAATTTTATTTAAGTGAACTAAAGTCCTTGTCATTAACCCTTTATTCATGTTTAAATAATAAAACAAATCAAAAATTTGTTCATGCATATATCATGAAAATCCAAAGGGATAGTTTCTAGACGTTGGAAATAAAGTGTTGCATCTCATCCCATGCATAGCATATATCTTCTTTGTATGAACCTTTGTTTGTGTGTTTATGTGTGGCTCTTTATTTCTCTGTTAGACTATTCGGAGGGAAACGAGAATCTTTGCAACTGTAACTGCTGCACTCCCAATTGCCAAGGCAAGTGGCACACCCCCATAAAAGTCCTATAATTTCTATGCATGAGTAGAGTATTTTCTATAAGCATGTGTAGGATAGCATTGCTATGCAAGCCATGATAGACCTCTTTATTCCTGTGTCTAGGTTCCCATGAAATTTCTTAGTAGAATAGTGATGCTATGCAAAAACTATTTTGATGAAAAAGATAATGTCTACTAAGTTTTTAATCAAACACCTGGGTGGAAATTGGTTGCTTGGCTGTATGAGTTGAGTGTTGTTCCCAGGGGTTTTACCTGTGGAATATTCACTTGTGGAAGGCCACCCAGAAGCAAAGGAATCTGAAGAACTCCAAGTGAAGATTGCTTCTCGTGCAGCCATTGCCAATATGGGCTCTGGCTTGATCAACTAAGCTGCGTGGACTCTCCCCGGCCTGACAGGTGGTTGTAGAGGATTTGTAGGTGGAGCGCGTCAGGCCAGAGTGGGAGGGAAAAATGTTTCTGAAAGATCTCGTCTCATTCTTTCCTTTCCTTATCACAAATGGTGTGTAAAGGGTAATTTGGGTTGAATGGGTACAATGGTGAACGTGCACAACCTCTCAGAGTTGAAATCTAAGTACTTAGTCGTGTCCCCGGAAACGGACAATTGAGCAGCTGAACGAGGATGTCAACGGAGGATTCCACCATTCCAACTTATAAATTAAAACTTGATGAGTGAACAAGGGTAGAATGAGACAGTGGATTTCATGCCACGGATGTCTCGAATAGAAGAAAAGTGTTTTCCAAAGAGTTAGGAAAAATTGGCTTTATGCAAAATAGCCTTGAACTCCACCAGCCAAATATGCATATAGGCTGTAGAGTTATTCCATTAAGTGTCCACCATAGTGTCACTTTCCAGACTCCATTTTTAATGGAATTTGACCCACGTTGTTGCAATATTTTTCTTATTGCAGATTGTTCAGATGACGAGTGAGGTTTCGTATATAGGTTTCGAGTCTACAACCAACATGTTTTCGCCTGTGGCAGCATGAAAGTGATAGAGACTCACTGCTATTGTATTTCCGCTGTGTACTTTTTCAATGCTAGCTTTCTGCTATGCAACTTGTATCGAATATTTGTAAGTCTAGATCATCGATGTAACAAAATTGATACTTTGTTGTGATATTACATCGTAGACTGTGTGTGCAAACGAATCGATCCAGTGATTTGCACTATACACAGGTATCTGCCATATTTTAGGTGCAGGTTCACTACATCTCCTTCTGCTCTCAGAGCGTCGAATGTCACCCATTTTGTCTCCAAGACTCCAACATAACCAATACCAATTCTCTACTTGATTTAGTCCATAAATGTCACATCATGTTAAAACTGAAGTAATTAAGCTCTCTACTTCACCTTTTGGTCACAACATTGCCCCAACTGCCCACATTCCATAAAGATAAGGTCGATTTGTTTGTTGCTTGGCCAAATCTGACAAGGAAGTATCTACTGCTTTAGTTCCCATATTGTGTTTCCTAATTTGACCATGTGGTCAAGAATAGAATTTGGCATCGCTATTTTTTCATAATCTTGGGCACTCATTTTATTTTGCGCATGATCTTAGCGTTATTTTATCAAATCTGGTCCTTGCGCTTGAACCATGTCACCTCTCGTCTCTGGACTAAACAATTTTCAAATCTAAACCCTGAGGTCGGTGCTAAGCAAGGTGGAACAAAACTTGTGCAGATCGACGCTAGTCGTTTTTGTCGCTGAAACATAGGTTGGCGTCAAGGCTTTCGGCGCTGCACCCTAAAAATTCCAGGCACCCAGATTTTTTACGTCGACGCAAACATTCAGCTTCATCTTGAGCCCCTGTGTTATACTGTATTTATAAAAAAAAGATTTAAAAATAAATTTGCCATCAGCCAAATCTGATATTAGTTTACCCTAGGGGCAGATCTGACAAAAAATACTTTATAGCTACACCTTGCAAGAAAAAGGGAGAACCGTTCTCATGGTTCTTTCTCCTTCGAGTAGGACATGGATGACGTGGCGGGATAGGCTCGCAGAGCAGACAGTGATGTGACATTATTGGAGTTGCCCATTCCCGGCGGTTGGCGAATCACAGGTCACCACGCCACGAGCGCGCGGTCAGCGTCCGCAGGTAAACCACACGGCCGCCCCCAACCGCCAAAACAACCCCTTTTAACCAGCACCAGACACTATCCCACCGACAGATAGGTCCACCCTAATCTTAGGCCCACATCTCAGCGAATCAAAGAACCATGGAAAATGTAGCCCCGTCTTTCCAGGGGTAAACCCGCTCGAGATCTATCTCAATTCACAACCTCACATCCCCCTTGAGGACACGACCTCGTTCCTCTAAACCCAAACCCTAATCCCCGGCACCCTAAACCCTACCCGGGCGGCGGCGGCGGCGGTCATGGACGGCGGCGGAGGAGGCATGGTGGGCCCCGTGGGCGGAGGCGGAGGCATGGTGGGGGGTCCCGTCGGCGTCGGCGGCGGCGGCGGCGGCAGCGACGTGGAGCTCGTCAGCAAGACGCTGCAGTTCGAGCACAAGCTCTTCTACTTCGATCTCAAGGAGAACCCGCGGGGCAGGTACCTCAAGGTCTCCGAGAAGACCTCCACCACGCGCTCCACCATCATCGTGCCCATCGCAGGCGTCGCATGGTTCCTCGACCTCTTCGACTACTACATCCGCACCGACGAGCGCGACGTCTTCAGCAAGGAGCTCCGCCTCGACACCAAGGTTTGTCGCCGCTTGGCCCTCCCATCCCCTCCTCTCCCTTCCCCGCGGCTTAATTTATTCTGCCGATTTCGCTCTCGCCGATGCTGAATTTTCCGTTTTGCGCCGTGCAGGTGTTCTACTTCGACATCGGGGAGAACAAGAGAGGCCGCTACCTCAAGGTGACGTGACCTTCTTTCTATTTTCGTTAACGTCGGTGTGGTGGTATTGCCCCTAATTGGTAAACAGGTGTTGCGAATTTAGCAAGGGAGAGTTGTGTGCCCCAAAAAATTAATTTTCTTTTAGTGCAACTTCCGTTTCCTAAAATAGCATATACTGATTATTAAATAATGATAGATGAAGCCTATCATGATACTATATGCTAAAAATACACCTACACCTACTTGTCAGAGATAGATGGCCTTTTCTGACCAGAGTCAAGTTAAGAGGTTGCTTTGGGCTTTGAACCCGTTGGGAGGACCAAATTGGAACCTTCCTCCTTACAGTATTCCACTACTCAGGCTTTAGAGCATCATTTATGTTAACCGTGCATATGCAATTGATCTTGAATGTTCAAGAGGATGCATGCTAGTCGGGAATTTTGTGGGTGTTGTTGATTGGAGACACACATCTGCCAATTTCCTTTGTGGTCCAAGAAAAATGTGTTTTTGGTGACGTGTTCGATGCTTGTAGAAACTTATTTGCGCAATTGTTTCCCACCAAACACTCGAGGTTCCGAGATAAGAGAACGTAAATAGTGATTGCTCAATGCTCAGATCATGTGGCAAAATCCGATCTGAATATTGTGTCCAAAACTCACAAATTTGATATGTTCCCGTCTCTAATTAGATTGTCTGTCAGTATACATTGCTTTTGTGGGTTGTGACTTCTTTTACTTACTTAAAATCTAATCTAAAATTTAAAATGTGACCTGTTAGTGTTCTAAGTTCAAAAGTCTAGTAAAGTAAAAAAATCTCCTTTATGTATCCTTAAACCGTATAAATGGGGGTAAATGGGGATTCTGATATCTCATAGAAAATGTTTTTTTTACCTATTTGCCTAGCGGTCAAGTAGATAGTAGGTCCCCCCTGGCCCCGCAACCAAGAGTCACTCGTTGAAAGCTGACCAGGAAGACAATAACTGCTATTTCAAGATAGCAGAAAGACCAAGATATGACCTTTCTTGTTCAAATACCTTAATTTCCTCCTTCCCCTAAACGACTCTGAACACCTTATTTTGAAATACTCCCTCTGGTCGGGAATTAGTGTCGCTGCTCTGTACAGATTTCGTACGTTTGCGACACTTAAAATGGACCGGAGGGAGTACCTTAATATCCGCGAATCAACTGTCATTTCCCACCTGACCTAAACTTCCGAGCATCATCTTATATTTTGTTCTCATTAAGATATTTTTGGGTTGTTAAGTGTTAACTGTGAGAAGGATTATTTTAATACTGGCTAGTACACTATAAGCAGCCTAGTAATTTATGGCCTTTGCAGTGATATGAAATTTTCATTTAATACAAAGGTACAGTAGGTCCCACGTCCATCTCTTTTCTCAGAAAATATCTTGTGGATTTGGTGAATATCCTGTCTTTATAGGCAGCTCCCACCTTGTCGATTTTGAAACAACTGTATTTTTTTTTGAATTTTCCATATATATTAAACCAACAAAGAGCACACGATTACATCGATTACAAAAACAAAACTAGAAGAGACGAGCAAATCTATGAGATCTTCAAGCCCTTTCTTTCTCCATGACATAATCTTGTACTTTTCTGAAGGAACCGTATAAAAACGTCAAGAACACCAAACCACAAACATGTGAATACCACTGATGATTCTCCCCTTTTAATTTTGAGCCGCAATGTCAAGGCTTTGTGCACGCACGCAACCATTAAATAGTCAAGCAACATCGGCAAGAGCACCACCACTGATATTTCAGGGACAAATAACCGAGCCACTTTGTCGTTGATGTTGGGAGCCGAGAGAACGAATCACCATTGCCGAAGACGTAGTAGCCGGGATAGATAACGCGAGGACAAACCTCCTCGCGGCAACCATGAGAAACAATCCAAGATTGATCTGGCGAAGCAAGATTTGAAGAACCATACCTAGACAAACTTAATCTTCCAAAGTCACCATTGACGTCGAGAAGGAGATCTCGCCGACGTCTGAAGCACGGAAGATCACTTATTCCAGACGATGCCATCTTCATTAACGAAGAAGACAACAACCAAAACACTACTCTAACATTAAGGACCCTTGTATAGCGCCCTGCGCAGGTCCGAGGTCCCCACCCCTCCTAGTGCCAGAGCGGCACCTAGAGGAGATGAGGACCCGTTAATTCTTAAACGAAGGCGGCGATGAAGTTGCAGATGGCGTCGGCGGCTACGGCTAGGGTTGAAACCCTAGGCCGCCGCCTCTCTCCTCACGTACCTCTTGCGAGTATGATTGATTCATGAAATAACTGTAACTTGGTTTGAAGGCGGAGAGTAATTTTTTTGGTGTGTCTTGTTTCTGTTGCTGGTGTTACCTATTGAGCCTTGTTATGGAAACCTGCTAAGCTCTGTGGTCACTACATCTAGCTTTCAGTTAAAATTCAGAGAAACCCTGGGTGTCTAAAGCTTAGGTTGGTTAAAATTCAGTTACATCTTATAGCAAAGGCAAAGCTATTATGTAACTTACAAATTCAGAGAAACCCTGGAATCAAAAATGGGCAACCCTGAGCCAAAACATGTATAGGCAAACGTGATGGAAAGATCGTTTCTACTGATACTAAGATCCTTTTATCGAGTAGTGGGAGACTCTTAAGTATTCCTTTAGTTAACCACCGTCGGTCTAACAAAATACTTGTATGCACCAAAGACTATGGGTTCTGTGGTATAAATCGCCTGAAGGTGTTGTTCGTCGATAGTTCAGCAAGTATAACTTTATTCTTATTTCAAATATGCAACATCCACAGCTCCCTTTATTATGAACCTGTTGTGATTTTGATTGCAGTTTTCAGTTACATAATAGCTTAGGTTGGTTATGCAAAGCTCTGTGGTCACTACATCCACACTACATCTCGCTTCTGATGTCTGAGGACCAAGACCAGCTGGGTCTACTTTCTGTTATTTACTTCTTGTATTTTCAATACTTCTGTCATTTTGAAAGTAGAAAAGTGGATATTATGCAGATAGAAACCAGTAACCACACAAGATCATATATTGGTGGGCTGCACTACTATTTATCTTTATATTTGCATTCATTCATCTTCTCTTATCATTTTGATTGTCCTACATCACATGCTTTGCTGTCTTTGCTTCTAACATACACGGGTAGTGTAAATAATTTTCTCCACATGATTACAATATTTACCTGCTGGCACAATTTTTTTTCAGGTTTCGGAGGCATCTGTCAACAGAAACCGTAGCACGATAATTGTTCCGGCTGGTAGTTCTGGTGAAGAAGGTTGGGAAGCATTTCGGAGTGTACTGTTAGAAATCAATGATGAAGCTTCCCGACTCTACGTTCTTCCTAATCATCCAAGTCAGGTATAAGAAAGATACCAGTTTCTGGCTTACTTATGAGCACCTTAGACTACTATATGACATTGTTATTAAATTCTTCTGATTTTGTATTGTCAGCAACACCTGGAACCTCCAGAGCGCCTTCCTGGCCTATCTGACGATGTTGGTGCTGGATTTATAGCTGGACATGGCAGCCAGTCTGCATCTGTACCAGAAGTAGACGTTGAGCGCTTGGTTGATGTGCCTCCTATTGAAGAATTTAGTGGCATGGGGCTGTCTAAGGTGATAAGGGCAGATCAGAAGAGGTTTTTCTTTGACCTGGGCAGCAATAACAGGGGCCATTATTTGAGGATTTCTGAGGTATTGTATTCATGTTTATCACTCGTGATACTGACAGCTCTAACCTTTACTAGAGTAAGACCCCATTATTCCTGTTCGATGCAGGTTGCTGGAGCTGATAGATCGTCTATAATCTTGCCGCTTTCTGGTTTGAAGCAGTTCCATGAGATGGTGGGACACTTTGTAGATATAATGAAGGACAGACTTGAAGGAATGACAGGCGCGAATGTGCGCACGGTCGAGCCCAGTCAGAGATGATTAGGTCGATCTTGTGGCCCTTACTGCTGTTATGCCTCTTCTAGGATTCGTCAGTCTTGTGGTGTGTGGTTGTGTAGATCATGCAGTATTAATTCGTCTGATGGGATAATAATGTTTGATCGTTAGTTTTTCTTTTTCTTTTGAATTCCATGGCGAGGATTGATTTGTTTGGGACCTTTTCTGTCGAGGAATAATAAGCAGTATATTGTCTATGGGGTGGTATATTCTGGTTGTAGCGTGTGTCAGAGTTCATTTAGTAAGATTTCTTGTGATCCGTGATCTTGGTATAATCAGGCGTATGTTCTGTACTTCTGTGTTTCCTAGTGGCCAATTTGTACTGCCAACGCGTGGGCCGGCTATATATCTGGGCAGTTCTTTGAAGAAGCAATGTCGAAGAAACATTTTTACTGGTGCCATTTGTAGATACGTATGCTGGTTGTTTCACAAGCTTAGGGTGTGGCAAAAGGCGATGGCCTTATTGTGCGATCTCAAATCTCCCAACTCAAATAAATAAATAGTACCCCTCATTAGTTTCAGAAAAAAGAAGTGTAAGCCATCAGACTACGATTCAATGGAGTCAGCTCTCTTCCCTTCGCATGTAAACCTCAAACTTTTCTGGTATCCCAAAATATAAGATGCATTATTTTTATACTGACTTTTTATGCATGATTTTTATCCACTAGTGTATACTTAAATATATGGATTTGAATCGTGTTGTATTTTTTTCATTTTGTGGACATATTATAGGTACAAATCATATTCAAAACGTAAGTCCTTGACCTTTGAAATTTAAGGGTGACTCTGGGATAGAGGGATTTTTTGAACCGGTGAATTCACCATCGGAGAGGGGCGGTGCCGCGGTGCATACCTGAAAAAAAAGATCATTAAACGACAACTGGTTACTGGTGTATGGAATGCAATGCTAACAAATATGGTAATTTGTTTTTTGTTATTTTACAGTGGGGCAAGAATCAACAAAAAGTGCAAATGGAGCCCGATCTCCACGCAATTTGTCTTTTTCAAAACTTGCAATGAAAAAATAGTTTCAAAAAAAATTGTTGAAGAAAAATCGTACATATTTACAAGCTCCAAATCAACACAACCGACATTTTCTGCTCAGGCCCAAAATGCCGCTCCCCAAAAACCCAATTAACAAAGTTTTCCTTACCGTCAATTGTCCTGTAGTAGGGGAGCTACGTGCAGCTGTAACCGGGAGAGGTGAACACTTCCCCTATCAACTGGCTTGAGGGCGCCGCAACACCGGATAGCACATGCAAGGGACGGGCACAAAGCAAACTAGGACTGCAGGATCAGACCTACCACAAACACCGTCAAAGAATGTTACAAGATGGTGTCGCCGTCCAGCCGTCTACTGCACGTCGATAGAACCCACGACATCACTCCATGTCTCCCAAAGCAACGCCTCTAGGAAGGTCACGTCGCCCATGGGTCGCCCTCGCCCAATAAAGTTGTTATTTTCACCCCGGGAGACCAACATGCGAGGGGTGGGGAGAAAGAAGTACCTAGATGGCGCCTCCAAGAAGGGGAAATAGCCGCCCCGCGTCATGCTCATCGCCCGCCGACACCCACCCTGCCGCACACATGACCGAAGATAACATATCGCACCTATGCCGAGGGCTTGCCGCCAAGCCAGGGACGTCGAACCTTCCAAGGATGACATCTCAGTAACCAGAGCCCTCCGCACGGGGCAGTAGCAGCGAAGGCCTAGCCGCGACCTTCCTCAATGCCGTCTGCGAGAGGTGACACGTGGGAGGATGGGTGTCTAGAGTGTTTTTCCCGTGAATGACTATGTTTACAGTTGGCAGATCTATGAGACCACTACTAGCTAGATCCATACTTGTTTGGAGGTGCACAAAAGTATGGAAAACCACACATCACATGACCAGCTTCGCGGAGATCTGACCGATCATTAGTTTTCATCCTTATGAATATGTTCATGTTTTATTTGAATCATTCATTTGGTATAGGACAACCTAGCTTTGTTTGAATTTAACTTGAAAAATTCAAATTAGGGACTCAAATTTATCTTTTATTGATGTCAAACTAGAGTTACACATATGAATAATGAAAGATAAATGGTTTTACGGCCTACAAGTATACATTATAGTATCCAAAAAAAGGTAAATCATCTTCGACCCTTTGTTGGTAATAATTACAATACAAAAGTGCTTATGTGCTTTCTGAAAAGTTCTTCTGCATAAACGTTAAAGCGATCGACTATGAATATGATTAGTACTCTTCTTACATCACTTCTAAATCCCATATGAAAGGATTTAATTCCATGCTCCATCCTAATTACAGCCGTTGGTGCATTTTAAATTCAGTGGCTTTCACCTTTTACTACTCTAGGAGAAGGAGCAGTATGATTTCATTAAACGGTTCAGATCTGACGCCTCACCGCGCCGTAGCTGGTGCCTGTGAGCACTTCAACACTGACATGGCTACGGAAGTTCCTGATGACCTGCCTAAAGAACAATCCGTGCATGCGCCTCACTCAATGGCGCACTACTCGCACACCCGTTTGTGGCTCGCCGCGACCTCTAGTCATTGAGCTGTCTGCTGTAAGAATTCATCGTACATTCCATGTTGAAGCAAATTAAGACGGATATAAACAACTACTTGGTCAATCGTCTAATTTCGGGTCTTCAGATTGGTTTCCTTGATAGCTATTAGTTACGTTTCCTGAGAGAAACTGATGATTTAAAATATTAAATTGTGCTTATTAACAATCTGATGGGGAGCACTATTTTATATGAAAATTGTGGCCTTGATTGAGTGGTTATAAGAGGGATCAAACCATGAGAATTCTAATAAATAAAACCCGGTGGAGACAGCTGCGGCCGGTGGTGGAGACAAGTGAACCGTTGGCCGGCAATGAGCCTAAAAGCTGACGAGAAACGCATTATGCTAGCACCTCAAATCAACTAAGTAAGATGTCAGTTTATTTTCAGAGAGGATGCAAAACACTGACGACAGTAAACAATTAATTCGTGTTGGGCCTATGCTATCTGCAATCTTAGGCCGACCCATCACTGACGTGGTGCCAATTTCGGCAGCAGTATGATTTGTACTCGGGGTTATTTTAGAGCAGTATGAAATGTCGTGAACCCTTGAATTGATGAAAATAGAGTGCTCTTATCGATCTGGGGTACCATAAAACATCTCTAAATCCATATAGAAAAACTTCCCTAAAACACACTTCTCATTACAGCACGCATGACAGTCAAGGTTTATTCACTGGATCAAACTCAAAACACACTGGACAGTCAAGGTTTATTCACTGGATCAAACTCAAAACACACTGGAAAGTGTTCACATGGCCCACAATATCCGTTGCTTCGTTGATCTTTTTGACAAATGGAAGTCATCTAATTTAAATAGAGCGAGTAGTTATTTCTAGAATGTTCTTATTATTGACTATTGACTCGAGTAGTATACTCTACGTTTGACTTGATATTTATGCATCTGGGAGGACGATAGAGGAGAGGAAAATTTTGACCAGCCGGCATTGTGTGCGTGTGGCCGTGTGTATGTGTATGTGTGAGAAGAGAGAGAGAGAGCAATGGCGGGCGAGGGGGTCTTGCTTCAAGCATCGTGAAGGCGGTGCTAGTCAAGTTCGGATCCTCGATTTGGGGCGAGCTGTCGCTCCTGAGAAGTTTCAGGAGCGATCTGAAGGCCATGGAGGACAAGTTCGGCACCATCCTGGCGTGCTCGCGGATGCTGAGGCGCGCGCCGTCCGCGACTGGCTGCAGAGGCTCAAGGACGTTGCCCACGACATCGACGACTTCCTAGACGCTTGCCAGTCCGACCTACACGCCGCCCGTCGCCGCCGCCGATGCATCCCGGGTTGCAGATTCACCGCCGACTGCTGCATCATGCATTCCGTCCTCATGGCGCACAGACTGAGGTCTCTGAGGCGTAAGCTACACGCCGTCGTCGCCGGGAGAGACAAACTCTGCTTGAATCCCAATGTTTCTCCTCCGGTGCATCCGGCTGCTCCCCCAAAGCGCGAGACCATCTCGATGGTCGACGGGGCCAAGACGGTCGGGAGGGCCGCTGACAAGGAGAAGCTCATGAAGCTGGTGCTTGACTTGGCGAGCGAGGAGGACGTGTCCGTGATCCCCATCGTCGGCCTCGGCGGCCTCGGCAAGACGACGCTCGCGCAGCTAGTATTCAACGACCGGAGGGCCAACGACGAGGTGTTCGACCTCCGGATCTGGGTCTCCATGTCCGTTGATTTCGGTCTCAGGAGGCTGATCCAGCCGATTGTGAGCGCGGCCAAGTTGAAGCGCGATCTGACCAGCTTGGAAGCCATTGCAAAATTCTTGTCGGAGACATTCACGGGGAAGAAGTACCTGCTGGTTCTTGACGATGTGTGGAGCGAGAGCCAAGAGGAATGGGAGAGGCTGAAGCTACTCCTCAAGGATGGCAAACGGGGCAGCAAGATCATCGTGACTACACGGAGCCGCAAGGTCGGTATGATGGTGCGCACTGTGCCACCAGTTGTGCTCAAAGGCCTCTCCGATGATGATTGTTGGGTGCTATTCAAGGGAAAGGCTTTTTGAGGACGGAGGGGACGAATTTCATCCCAAGTTGGTCAAGGTAGGGAAGGAGATTGTCTAGAAATGCGGCGGTTGGCAGCCAAGGCTCTTGTGAGCATGTTGCGGTTCAAGAGGAACGAGGAATTATGGATGCTGTTAAGGACAGTGAGATATGGCAGCTGGATAAGGAAGACACAATCTTGCCGTCTCTCAAGCTTACCTATGACCAAATGCCACCTGGTCTAAAAAAAAGCAGTGCTTCGCCTATTGCGCATCATTTCCTAGAAACCATGAGATTGACACGGACAAGCTTATTCAGCAGTGGATCACTCTTGGCTTTATTGAACCGACAAAGTATGACTACCAGTCGGTTTTTGATAAAGCGAACGACTATTTTGAGCACTTATTGTGGATTTCTTTCCTTCAAGAAGTGGAGGAGCACGATTTATCGAAGAAAGAACTAGAGGAAGATGGCAATATCAAGCACAAGATTTATGATTTGGTGCATGACCTTGCTCAATCTGTTGCCGGTGATGAAGTCCGGATCATAACTCTAAGAATGCCATTGGGCGCTCTGATGCATGTCACTATGCGTCGTTGGCTGGTGACATGGGGGTGCCTAAAGTTCTCTGGAGCATGCTTCATAAAGTTCGTGCATTACATTCCTGGGGTCATGCTCTTGACACCCAATTGTTTCTTCACTCCATGTGCTTGCGAGTACTAGACTTGCGAGGCAGTCAAATTACAGAGGTAGATTAAAACCCAAAGGTACTTGGATATCTCCTCATCCCCTATCCGAAGTCTGCCGAGTTGCATCAGTAACCTCCACAATCTGCAAACACTTCATTTATCTAATTGTATCAATCTATATGTGCTCCCCATGTCAATATGCAACCTTGAGAATCTAGAAACCTTGAGTCTATCATTTTGCCACTTTCATACCTTACCAGATTTTGTATGACATCTTCAAAACCTAAAAAATTTGAACATGTCATTTTGCAGTTTCCTTTGGACATTACCCAGCTCCATCGGTGAACCGCAAAGTTTGCAAGCCTTGAATTTTAAAGGTTGTGTCAACCTTAAGGCTCTGCCTGACAATATATGCAGACTGCAAAGTTTGCAGTTCTGAGGCAATCCCGAACTCAATAGGCTCTATTACAAGGCTGCATACTATGGATATGTCTCACTGTAGTAATTTATCAAAATTGCCTGGAATCATTGGTGATCTTCTAGAGCTTCAAACTCTCATTTTATCACATCATGCACGCAGTTTGGCATTGCCCATAGCAACCAGTAACCTACCAGTCTTGCAAACATTAGATCTCTCATGGAATATCGGTTTGGAGGAATTGCCTGAATCAATTGGGAATCTTCATAGTCTGAAGGAGCTTATTTTGTTCCAGTGCTGGAATTTCGTAAGCTTCCTGAGTCTATAACTAATCTTATGATGTTGGAGAGTTTGAGCCTTGTTGGCTGTGAAGAGCTAGCCAAGCTACCTGACGGCATGACAACCATCACTAATATGAAGCACCTAAAAAATTACCAGTGCCAATCTTTGGAGAGACTACCCGGTGGATTTGGGCAATGGACTAAACTTGAAACATTGTCGCTGCTCATTATAGGTGACACATGCAGCAACATTGCGGAGCTAAAAGACCTAAATCTTCTGACTGGCTTTCTTACAATTGAATGCTGCTCACAAAAGAAGGATTTGACAAACGATGCGAAGAGAGCAAACTTGAGGAACAAGCATAAACTAGGCACCTTAACTTTCTCATGGACTAATTCTTGTTCTTCTGATGATCTCGACAATGTTGAAACACTTCTTGAAGTTCTCTTGCCTCCTGAAAACCTTGAGGTCCTTGAAATATATGGCTACATGGGCACTGAATTTCCCAGTTGGATGATGAAGAGCATGGAGTCCTGGCTTCCAAATATTACCTCTCTAAGTTTAGGAAACATCCCTAACTGTATATGCCTCCCACCCCTTGGTCATATTCCCTAGCTCCGATCTCTTGAGTTCCGCCACATGAGCAGTGTCAACAGCATGGGATCTGAAATACTTACAAAACGACAGAAAACCACACTATACCAGTCACTGAAGGAACTCCATTTTGAAGATATGCCTAATCTGGAGATCTGGCCAACTTCATTGGCAATGGATAGCGAAGAAAGTCAACAGGAACTATTCATGTTTCCAGTTCTTAAAATTGTCACTTCAAGTGGATGTATAAAGATGAGGCCATATCCATGCCTTCCAGGTGCCATAGCAGATTTGTCACTATCCAACAGCAATGAGATGTTATCAGTTGGTAGGATGTTCGGACCATCATCTTCAAAATATGCATCGCTTCTTAGGAGACCGTGGATTACAAATTGCCATGCATCATCAAATGATTGGAAATTACTGCAACACAGGCCAAAACTTGAGGATCTAACCAACGAGTACTGTGAAAGGCTACATGTTTTGCCAGAGGCCATCCGGTACCTTAGCATGTTGCGTAAGCTGAAGATTGACAATTGCACTGATTTGGAAGTCCTCACAGAATGGCTAGGTGACCTGATAGGACTTGAATTCTAGATAAGTTGATGCCCAAAGTTGGCCTCATTGCTAGAAGGTTTGCGGTGTTTGACTGCACTGGAAGAGTTGATTGTCAATGGTTGCGGCTTTACACTGACTGAAAATTTCCGAAAAGAGACAGGCAAGGATTGGTTCAAGATCAATCATATACCAAGTATCCTCATCTCGTGACAGGTAACATTGCATCTTCTTTCGGTGAAGATTTGCTTTTCGTTAAGTACTATAGCAAAGCTAGTTATTCTGTATAATTTACTTTTCTTGTTTGTCATGGGCATCAACAACATGGGCATGAACACATATGCATGTACACACAATAAAATACCTAAATGGAAGTATAGTTTTTCACTACCTGTTTAAAAGGTAAATGACCCCGCCGACCCCTCCCTTGCATTATTTCAAGATCTGCACTTGCTGAGAATTATTCATTATGTTAGCTAAACAGGTACTCCCTCTGTCCAACAAAGGATGTCTTAAATTTGTCAAAAAGAGCATGTCTTGAATTTGTCATGCTCTTTTTGACAAATTCAAGACATCCTTTGTTGGACAGAGTGAGTATAAGGGTTGTTAGATTGTATGCACTCCTGCTGCGATTCAGGCAAAGAACATCCATGTTGCCAAGTTAGTTATATTCAACAGAGTGCAGTTGAAAGTCCAGGTCTGCTACTATACACTGATTAGCATTGTACCATGTGCATTATAAAGTAAAAAATCACAAAGTTATGTTACTAACTGAAAGAGCATTTTCCCTCATGTGTGGTTTTGGTAATTGAATGACAATCTCTATGGACTAATGTTTGCATTGAGATATCATTATAGATTATGTCCATGGAATTGTGGAGTTCATGTGTTGGACTCTTGAAGCTTATGTGTTGAGTGGAGCATATTGCAAGTATGTCTTGAAGGATTCAAGACATCATATTAGTGAAGAAATGTTGGAAGATACAAGGTTGATCAAGATGTTGATCAACACACAAAGCTACAAGATGTACCAAGAGCGATCATGTATCTCTTGGGATGGTAAAGACTTGTCCGCATAGCTTTGTGAACTAACCCATGATATATGTGTGTGTGGTATCTTGATATGAGGTTAGGTATCTTCCCATGGGCTTGCATCAAATGAAGATTTCATGTAGCTCATGGAGTATGACGTCATGTGGTGATCGTCATCAAGGTGAAATGTGCAAGACCAAGACCAAGAGAAGCTTCTTGAATAGATCCTATGCTTGGTGCTTGCAATGGATACATGAAGATGAAGCTAAGCGAGACTCTCCCTTTGTGAGCATGGGGGAGTATTTGGAGAAGTCTTCATCAAGCATGTGCTTGGACGCGCAATCAAGGAAAGATGATCCACTTGATGAGATCAACATAGTCATCATCTAACTCAAGTGGAATGCTCAAGACAAAGGTATGATCTTGATAGGGCTATAGGATAGATAGACGTACTATCAAGAGGGGTTCTCAAGTTAGTAACTTGATCGCATCGTTGTGGAGAGCTCAAACCTTTGCATACTTGGCATATCATATTTCTTGGTTCTTATTTGGCTTTTATGTTGGTGAGGAATTAGAGCTTGGTTCATCTCCATGTCAAGCTCTTGTTAATCGAAATCGGTTTTACTTTGGACAACTTGTTGTGTTTTTGGTGGCAGAAATATTGTCGGTTTTACCATGAGGAAAGTCCCTCACCTTGCCATGTGTGGTGATTTTACTCTATTTATGGGATGCAATATTGGTCGCTATCTTTCCAACAAAATTGGTCTCACCTCATTTGGAGTTCATTTGCAAAAGTTATAGCAGTTTTCGTTTCGGTGTTTTGCTGATTCGGATTATTGGGGCCGGATATTTCGCTCTACCGGAATTTCCGGTTCCCCAGCTGATCCAAGAAAATGGCTAAGGAAAGGAGAAAAAGGGTTCTGACTCCAGTCGGAAATTGTACTCGGAAATTTCCATATACCGGAATTTCCGAGTGCACCCAGAAAAGTCCTCCAGAATTGGCTAAGGAAAAGTTTGGTTTTGGTTCTGACTCCAGCCGAAATTTCTGCTCGGAAATTTCATGGACTCGGAATTTCCGGGTAACCGGAATTTCCGAGTCTCACTTATACCGGAATTTCCGAGTGTCGAAACAGCCAACGACTATATTTCCCCCTAAGGCAACACGTTTTCCCCCTCTCTCCTACTCCATTGTTGATCTTGGAAAGCTCATTTCCCTCTCAATCCCTCCATTGAATCTTCCATATTCTTTAGGGAAAGTTGAGAGGAGATCTAGATCTACAATCCTACCAATCAATCTCTCCTCTAAGTGAGGGGAACTTAGTGGATCTAGTTCTTGGAGTTCCTTTGTGGTTCTTCTTCTTTGTTCTTCCTCTCTTCTCCCCCATAAGCATTAGTTGCTTTTGGTGGGATTTGGGAGGTAAGGATTTGACTCCTTTGTGGTTTCCTTTGTTCTTCCTCTCTTATTCCCCCATAAACATTTGTTATTGTGTTGGAATTTGAGAGTGAAGGACTTGACCACTTCGTGTGCTCTTGCCATTGCATTTGCATCGGTTTGAGCCCTCCACGAGGATTCGTGGTGGTGATACTTGTGAGCTTGTTACTCTTGGGTCTTTGGACCCTAGACGCCTTTTGTGGCCGGCCTTTTGTGGCCAAGACCTTTTGTGATCACTTGAGAGCCCCCAATTAAGTTGTGGGTGTGTGCCTCAAGACTTGGGAGCCCCCAATTAAGTTGTGGGTGTGTGCCTCAATAGTTGTACGAGATTTGATCTCCGCCCCAAAGGAGATCAATAGTGGAAGGTGAACTCGCAACCTTTTGTGGTTGAGTTCATCAGGAGAAGAAGGTGAGCCTTTGTGGCGTTGCGGCTAACCTGTTGTGGTTGCGCACACCTCTCCAAACGAGACGTACACCCTTTGGGTGGAACTCGGGAATACATCCTCGTCTCCGCGTGGCTCGATTATTTCTATACCCGAGCTCTTTACTTATGCATTTTACATTGTGATAGCCTTCGTGCTTGAAGTCATATATCTTGCTATCACCTTGTTACTTGTATTGCTTAGCATAAGTTGTTGGTGCACATAGGTGAGCCTAGTATTTATATCTAGGTTGTATGCTTGTTAAAGTAAACCTCTAGTTTTAATTTTTATCAAGCATACCGGAATTTCCGGGTCATTCTTGGACCGGATATTTCGGCTCCTCGGAAAAAGTTTTAAACCGCCTATTCACCCCCCCTAGGCGACGTCTATCCGTTCACTAACTTACTATGCAGCCAACGACATCGACAAACACCAGAATTTTGTTTAATAGCAGCACAAAATATGGAAACTGTAATATGCAGCCAACGGCAAACTCCATAAACAGATAACTTTATGCAATTGCAATTTTAAATGAATTCATTTGATTTTTGTGTTCCTATCATCCTATGTAGTTTTAGCCACTGTGCTGTAGTTAATACGTTGAAAGGCTACATGTTTATGGTCTATTCGGTTGAGCTTTGTGTATAGCATATGATTGTGGCAACACATCGCCACCTCTATAAATCTCTCCCTGTAGGGCCTATCTCCCTGAATGTGTTTTATTTTCTCTAAAGATGTGTAGCGCTATCACAAACTGAAAATAAGCACTTGTTTCTTTCAGCACTTGACAAAAAAACACCTCCGATTGCATTATTTCTGTGCATTTTCAGAGTTCTGTATCAGCAGCGTTCTCTAGATCTTTGGGTGGTAATATTTAATCGGTGGTTATTTGTATGATGTTTTGAATATGTGCTCTTCTTCTGTTGTATCGTGTGTTCGGTGCTTACGAAATTACATGTATTTTACAGGGTGTTCACTGAAAAGGAATGGGATTCGATCCAGAGCAAGATATGCTGACTTCAATTATGCGAATGCGATGGGTGATTTTTGCGCAAGGATACCCCAGTTGTCACGGATGGTCGTGAGGTGGAGATGAAAATTTTCATCCAGGCCGGGTTCTTGGAGCCTGCCCTGCTCGGAGCAGCTAGCGGTAGCGTGGTCATTTGGCTACGGTGGTCCAAGGGCCAAGGCACGGCATCTGCTTCGGCCACCAGCCCACCAGGTGAGACAGTGAGAGAAGAGTAACAGAAGCTTGCATCTACGTTAATTCTGCATCTCACTGTGATGCATGCAGCGTCCGAAATTAAACTCTTCATGTTCGTCTCAGGTGTTATGCTGCGCTTTCGGTGACCGTGTCGGGATTCGGGAATGCGAGGAGCAGCGTCTGGGACATGGGCATCCGGCGAAGGTGCAGCTTCCTCGCTGTGCCGCCCGTGCGTTCCTATCCTGGATGATGTTCTTGGTTGGCGCTCGTGACCAATACAGCTCGCCGGCCGAGTCTCCTTGGCTCGCCGGGCACAACCGCACGACGCAGCATTTTTTTTCATTTGCACAAGAGAAGAATACTAAAATGAACATCTCTATTAAGAGCCGTATACATTTTTAGTCCCACAACTTGTCCAACATGTACAATTTAGTCCTACAAGTTGTAAAATGTGAACTCGCAGTACCACAACTTGTATTTTTTCTTTTTTCGAAACGGAAGCAAAACCTTTGCCTCATCTCTAATTAAGAAGAAGAATTGCCCATCTCATTTTTTGAAATGTGAACTCGCAATACCATAACTTGTATTGAGTCACTCTTTTATTGGCATGACCGGCTCCAATGACATCAATATGCTCTAGCGTTACAACAAGTGCTACTACCTTGCCGATGGCATCTATCCCTACTGGTCTAATTTTGTAAAAACAATTCGTGAACGAACCGAAGAGAAAATAGAAAGTTTGCTAAGCGACAGGAAGCATGCGGGAAGGATGAGGACATCTATCCCGACTGGTCTACTTTTTATGAGTTATATGTCTATTGTCTAGGCATAAGTCCAATATAAATATCATGTTTTGTATCTTCTCTAAACAATGCACAATACATGAGATACATTTGACCATTTTTATGAGTTATATGTCTAATGTGTAGGCATCAGTCCAATATAAATATCATGTTTTGTATCTTCCCTAAACAATGTACTATAAAGGAGATAGATGTAATACATAAAAATTAAACCATCTTATATTTTGGATCAGAGGGGGTAACAACTATTTACGAGAAGAAACGTTTAAAAACAGAATCCTAGACCCATTTTGTGCAGCCAAATTTTTTTACGGAAAAACATGTTAGACAAGTGGTGCCTATTTATACCATTTCATGTCATATATAGACAATGTTATAGATAATATATTTTTAGCCATACTATAGTTCGAGTTACATACATCATACATAAAACAAACCATACATATAAAAACAATTTTTCCCTTTGTAAGTTGTCTATAACAATCCTAAGCATTTATTACTTTACGGACAATCTCATTAGCTATGCTCTTTCTTTTTCCTTTACGTCATCAAAACCACATGTAACAACCCTTCAGATAGCTGAGTCATCACCATTGTATTTGGCCTAAACTATGTGTGGAAGAAAATGAGCATGGACACGCAATAGTTGGATAATTTTTTTTAATTACAATGCTATCGAGGACAAATCCTTAAACGTACCAAGAAGATAGGGGTTAAATATTAAATCCCAGCGCGGGCTCCACCCTAGCTGCTCTGTTCTTTATACTACACACTCACAATTGTCAGATGCGCATTGAATCAAGAACTTGTCTTTTTTTGCTCTTGAATCGATTCAACACCGGACGGGAGATGGCCGTCGCTAATTGTGGCGCCGCGTTCTTGTTCAACATCCCCCAAAAACACCGCAGTGAGCGTCAATTCTCGATCCAATGTCGCGTCGGCAGATCGCGCCTCCACATTCCGCTCGCCATGTCGTCCACCGCCGTGCCGGAGGAGCCGCCGCGCCCGGTGCGCTTCGGCATCATGGGCTGCGGCTCCATCGCGCGGAAGCTCGCGCGCGCCATGTTGCTGGTCGGCCCCGTCGTCGACGTGGCCGCCGTCGCCAGCCGCTCCGGGGACAAGGCGCGCCTCTTCGCCGCGGACAACGGCCTCCCCGCCTGCACGCGCCTCCACGGCTCCTACGAGGCGCTCCTCGACGACCCGGACATCGACGCCATCTACCTCCCGCTCCCCACCAGCCTCCACCTCAAGTGGGCCACGGCCGCCGCCGCGCGCGGAAAGCACCTGCTCCTCGAGAAGCCCACCGCGCCCTGCGCCGCCGACCTCGACCCTATCCTCGCCGCCTGCGAGGCTAGCGGCGTCCAGTTCATGGACTCCACCATGTGGATGCACAACCCCCGCACTGCCAAGATGCGCCAGCTCCTCGCCGATCAGAGCACCATCGGCGATGTCAGAGTTGTAAGTTCTTGGAAATTTCGTGCTACATTTTGATTTGGTTCGAATTGCAATGGTGTACTCCCTCCGTCCACAAATAAGTGTCTCAAGTCTCTAAAAAAGAAAAGACACTTATTTGTGGACGGAGGGAGTAGTTATTATCAGAATGTAGATTTTCTAGAGGATCTTAATTTCAAAAACGTTGCCATAATATTGCTTGGTATTAATCTTTCTAAGTACTAAGCTCCCTAGAATTGGTGCCTTCTCATTCTCCCACATGTCCACATCATGGTGGACCCCACTCCCATTACATTTTATATTTAGTTATAGTTCATAATTTTAATTTCAGTTTGAAAAATATTCATCTATACATATTTTGTACTTATCTATTAAATTTTTGGTGAAATAAAAAGGGATTCCCATCTTAAAAAGACAAAAAATAGCGCCACTTCCCTTGAAAATTACTCTTTTTGTGTAGACAAAAATACATAAAAAAATTCTAGAGTGTGTAGATATCTTTCTAAGTACTAAGCTCCCTAGAATTGGTGCCTTCTCCTTCTCCCACATGTCCACATCATGGTGGACCCCACTCCCATTTCATTTTATATTTAGTTATAGTTCACAATTTTAATTTCAGTTTAAAAAATATTCATATATACATATTTTGTACGTATCTGTTAAATTTTTGGTGAAATAAAAAGGGATTCCCATCTTAAAAAGACAAAAAATAGCGCCACTTCCCCTGAAAATTACTCTTTTTGTGTAGACAAAAATACATTAAAAAACTTCTAGAGTGTGTAGAATATGTGCACGTAGTGGTATGTTTTATTTCGTAAAAATGAAACCTAAACATGTTGTTTCGATTTTTTTTAAATCACATGCGGTGAGTTCGGAGCCACCGACAATATCCAATAACTCTCTCTCTTATCTCTGCCTAGCGTCCACCATAATGTCATGCCACCTGTGCCACATGACACCGTTTCTCTCCCTCAGCCTCCCTCAAGTCGTATTGTACCGAAAACAACCAACCCTATGCAAAGTTTTCCCTTCTCTCCACACACACCTCTAGCTTTGTCAAGCACATGTGACTACACACCTCCATTCATGATGTGGATCCTCAAGACCATTGTAAACTTGCACACACCACATGCGCTCCCCTCTGATGTCCATCCAACACCAAGTCCATTGTTAAATTGCATGCCATCGGGAGCGAATTCTTGCAGTGGCAAAGAATTAGGTGTGGCCTAGTGGCAAAGGGCTTGCAGTGGCAACCCTGCGTCCAGGGCTGCTACCTATACAGTATAAAGTCCTGGGTGCTAGTGCCCATGGATCTCTTTTTTTAAAAATTGCATGTCATGTGTGCTCCCCTCTGGTGCGCACCCAACACCATTGAGCCGGCTTCCTATAATCCTCTAGTAGTTGCATGTGAACACCCATGTCGCCTCCCGGTTCGGCCACCGCTATCACCGTTGCTATCATTAGTGGTCGACGCTCCATCCCTAATGTTGCCCCTCAAGTCCATTGTTAACTTGCATGCTACGTGCGCTCTCTCTAGCGGTCAGTCAATGCCAT
Source organism: Poa annua (assembly GCA_026929855.1). Lineage (NCBI taxonomy): Eukaryota > Viridiplantae > Streptophyta > Magnoliopsida > Poales > Poaceae > Poa > Poa annua. The sequence continues at coordinate 23,493,575 of CM049428.1, read as the reverse complement.
TGAGCTGACTTTCTACAACCCTCATAGTAGTTGCATGTGAACACCCATGTCGCCTCCCGTATCGGTTGTCGATGTCACTGTTTCTGTTAGTAGTGGTCGACACGGTAGTGGTGGCAGCTGCAGTTGAAACCTCGAAAGACAAATCGATGGTGAATGGGGATGGAAGGATGAGTTATACGCCTCGTTGTTGGATGCCACCTACTGATGAAAAATGACATAAGATTTAATCGTGAACTTTCTTTCTATGAACTTTCTTTCTATGGTATATTTGCTTATATCTCGATTGTATTCAGAGAATCAGCCAAATCATGTAAGAAAATGCATGTGTATTTTGTAGATGGTTGAATGCATACATAAAAATGATCTATGTTTGACTAGACTTAGTTGCAATCATCAGAGTGTAGAAAAGTCATGACCATGAGGGTACAATAATAAAATAGCATATGATGTTAAAATGTGTGGTGAACATATAAGCTATATGTCAAAAGAAGTGTCTTCCTACAATTAAATATGTAATGGTTGGTGGTATTCATACAAATTTTTTAAAATTTTACTTTTTACAATCTAGATCCAATGCACAAATTAATATTGCATAAAAAAAGTTCAAGATATCAGTTTGATGTATATTTTTGTGAATTATTTAGTATTTATTGGTGAAATGTTCCTCTGTTTTTATATAGTATTGACGGTATTCGATACAATTTACTTAAATATGTTTAGACATGATTATTCCAACTATTATTGATATTGGGATAATTTATGTCGAAAAAATATACTTAAATTAATGAGCTTCACTGTATGACCACCTCGACGGCTAATCTAGCTCTTTGACTTTGCAATGTTTATCATATCGTACAATGTTTGTAGATCGTCGGGAATTTGATCAAATCATTATAGAATCATGTACACAACTTAACTTTCATGACATTTCATAAATTATCGTATCCTTATTATCTAACTGAGTGTAAACTCTTATAAGCGGGGTCATGTTCTTTCAGTTGAGTGGTGTACTCCTAACCTTAATACAAATAAATAATTGTGCCCCTTCTCTACTTCTATGTAGTGATAGAGTTGTACTACTTTTTTCATCATTAATATTGCTTTATATGTATGTTTTGTTTAAAAAAAATATCTATCGTTGTTCGTATTAGGACGGACGCGGCAACGCGTGTCTTTTCCTTCTAGTCTCGGATGTATGGCTAGGATGTATGGCGACAGAACGTTCTTACACTTCCTTATTTATTTTTACTGAGATCGTCTGACATGTTACCTGATATAAAGACCCAGTTCACTCATCTAAAAAAAAAGACCCAGTGCATTATTTACCAGAGGAGCAACTGTTTATCAACACCAGCAAACACTATGAAGATATAAATCACCATATAATTTGAAAGGATGCTCAGGCACCAAAAGTAAAATAAGAGGACAAAATGGCATGCATAGTACCCAAAAACATGAAACGGAAAAGAAGCTGGAAGCTTAATTAAGTAAGGCATGACAGCTACCTTTACATGAAATTGCCAATTGACCAAGTGGGTATGAAGTGAACTATGTTGTGTTTCTGGCACTTTGGTATCATCGTCATTCTTGACATATATGCTCTCTTTGATTTTCTCCTTCCTGCAAAATTTGCCCAGCGAATCTCTAACCAATAAATCGACAAAGCTCTTATTAAGAAAGACACATCATCTTTCCATATCTCGATTTCCTAGTCGAATATGGTGAATATCAGCGATATTTTGTTGCTAGCAATTGGAACTACCAAAAGACCTCAACGAATTTGTCAATGTGTACATCCAACTAAGAAATTGGTAAAATGGTTGCTAGTACGCCATCTATCCAAGTTCCATGTTTCCCTTAGTGTACAGAAAGGAACAGATGTCTTGTTTCTTGCAGCTTGGACTATACTTTCAATTGACATGTAGAGTTTGTATGCTCTGCTTCTTCCTCTGAAACTCCTTGAAGGTCCTTAACATGACCACACGGTTTGAGCACCTACTGCTGCTTTATTGTCTGTCACATCTTGCACTCTCATAGACTGTGGTCTAAATGCACCCCTCTCTAATTTGGTAATCTTTGTTGGTTTTAGTATTACTTTTCTTCATCGAGAATTCTGTGAGAATTCTTCTAAGTTTCAGTTTTAGACATTATTATAACTAGCGATTAATTCATCGCTTTGCCAATCTTTTTTGTTTGCCCTTATAGTGATTTATGTTCCATATAATAATACCCTATCTGTTTACATAATCTGACACACAGTTATGATCCGTTGATTTGTTGTTCCCAGTCAGTTTCCTACTGAATGAACCGAGTTCAATGCCCTCTTGCACTATACAATTGCTCACTCAACACCTAGCCGGCCTACCAGGTGCTTGCTTATAGATATGGTTTTTCTCTGTTAAAAATTACAATGCTTCAAGGTCTCACATGCACCTGAATCTGACATGCTGTTGCCTTGGTAAAAATTTACACAAGTTACCCTCCTTACATCTGTATTATTGATTTTTTTATGGATCATAGTATTCTCATCTAGTCAGGTACAGCTGCATCCATTTGTAGACATGACTTCGTTTTGCTAGTACCAATGCAAATGTCAACACATGAGAAACAATGCTCCCTGGTAGTTCAAGGAACCAAATCAGCATCTAAATTTCGAAAACTACTTACATGTGTACTTCCCATTTTACTCTTAAGTTTAAAATGTTAAGTTCAGTTCAGTACTAAATGTTGTAAGAGTAGCCAAAAAGAGGGAAAGTTTCGAGAAGTAAAAGTGTAAAGGGAAATGTAAATGAGAAACAGACCAAAGAAAACAAATCTTTTTGTTTCCTCAAACAAACTTTAAGTTGAAGTTTCGAAATTTGGGGGTGCTATAACACTCCAAAGAAATTCTCATATTTGAAGCCTCGAGCGAAACCAGATTGCACGATTACATCATTGAGCCCTGTGGCTGGGTTGCATTGTCACCTAATATGTTTTTGTGCATAATATACACTTCCAGGTGATCTGGCAATACCATTCAATGACGCTAAAAGTATGTCAGCTGTTTTTTTAAACTCTCGCATGTCTACAATATTTGCTATTTTGTGTCTGAAGTCTGAATTTCCCAATCTTAATGTTAAAAATCTGACCTGGCAATGGCAGGTATACCACATAGTAGCCGGGAATTGTATTTTTGCCCAAAAAAACTTCACCACAGGTACGCGGACATTACCACCCTGATGTTGAACTAGCTGACAGGGGGCATTTTTTTAAGCTCGCTTTAGGACGTAACAAACAGGCAAACAGATATCTAAAAATGACACTTTGATGGTTCTTTCTAATTGCTTGTTCGACATGGATGCTGGCAATTGCAACACTGAAAGCAACCAAACCAAGATGTGATGAAGTTAACACTGAGCCGATCAAATACAGAGAACTCTTAAAGATAGATCAGCATATAGATATAAATAAATTAACAAAACATAAATTTATGTTTGTGTGAGCAATAAATTGGTGATGGCTACTACTCCCTCCATTCTAAATCAGATGAATTCCATTTGTCCACATGTGGGTGTATCTATACATGTAACATGTCTAGATACATTTACATTTGAACAAATGGAAGTCATCTAATCCGGAACGGAGGGAGTAGAAGGGAAGGGGTTCAATCTGGTAATGTTGTACAGCTTTGGGTTCAGATCATTTTGATAGTGCTGGAAATGTTGAAACTGGTGTTAAAAATTAAAACTGGGGTTGGCTTTGTCTTCCACAGTGGCTCAAAGCCTCAAACCTCTCACTATGAGTTGGGGAAGGAAAAGATAATGGAAGAGTAGAAACAGTGTTATCTTGTCAAAGCTTTCCTGCTTTACAAGTATTGCCATATTTCATCTGTCATAATGCGCTACCATCTGGTTTTATATTTTATAGCTTGAGAAAAAAATTGTAAATCGATAGTTTTTTCTAGAATTTACAACTTATGGAAGAGCAAAAAGTGCATACTGCTGATTCCATTTTTGCAAAGTTTGTCAAATTGTTGCTTGTCAGTACTGAACTCTGGGCAGAGAATATATATAGCAACATCAATGTGATTCTTGGTTTCTGTGTTCGAGGAAATAATATTGTTGGTTATTGTGGGGAAAAGTGTACGAATCATAAAAACAAACTCAGAAATGGCTGCAGTCATAGGACTTACAGCACATATATGGATTCTGAAATGCTTATGAGATGATATATTCCCCTTTGACATGCGTTAAGTGTGTTCTGCCACTACCTGTGATGATCTATTTCTTGATATAATCTCACAACTATTGGTTTCCACTTACGTTGGTCACTTTTACATTTGCCAGAGTTTAACCTTGAAGGTAAATAATTATTTTCTTTTGTTGCTTCAGATAAACAGCATGGTCAGCTTTCGAGCAAACGAAGATTTCCTCCAGAATGACATTAGGGTAAAACCAGACCTTGATGGCCTGGGTGCACTTGGTGATATCGGGTGGTACTGCATCCGTGCAATCTTGTGGGCTGTTGACTATGAGCTTCCCAAGAATGTGATTGCTCTCTGTCACCCTGTTAAGAACCAAGCTGGTGTGCTCCTTGCTTGTGGCGCATCGCTCTACTGGGCTGATGGCAAGACCGCCACCTTCCACTGCTCGTTCCTTACCAATCTTACCATGGACGTTACCATCGTTGGCACAAATGGTACCATTCATGTTACCGACTTGGTCATCCCATACGATGAAAAGTTTGGTCCATTCAGTGTAGACTCCAAGACGAACTTCACCGAACTCACTACTGGATGGGATCCACATCCGAGCAAGCATCTTGTCACGACGGACCTACCGCAGGAGGCCCTGATGGTCCAAGAGTTCTGTAAGCTGGTGCGGAACATCAGAGATGCCGGTGGCAAGCCTGAGGGGAAGTGGCCATCCATCACCCGAAAGACACAAATTGTGGTGGATGCAGTGAAAACATCTATTGACAATGGATCTGAGTCGGTCGATGTTGCCAGCTAGATACATCACATAACTGGCCATTGCCATTGTATGTCATCCTGACCATGGCCCATAGTTTGTATTTTTGCTCAAGCCATACTTTGATGTTCTACCTTTTGAAATAATTTGAGTGATCCTTCTCGTAGTAAGACAATATTGCAATGGTCGAGTCAGATGTTACTGTGAATTTTCTGTGTGATATATGGATGCTTTGAGTGATCAATTTTTCGATAAAGTTATCTATGTAAAACTGACAAATTCTAAGAAGGCGCATCAATCTCTCCGAGGAAGGTGTTAAATGACAGTAATATTCTGGTTTCTGGCATGAGAACAGAATCAGGGTGGCTGCCATTTTCCCTGAAGAACCGTTTAGCAATTACTAGTTTCAAGAAAATAGGCAACAAAGAGTGACTGGAGTATTTTGGTTGGAATGGTTCATTTGAAGAACTTGTAGTGAAGAGCTACACGGAAATCAGCCAGTGTGACTTCTTAAAGTTTGATCCAGGATGGACGAAGCTCCAGAAGTTTGAGTTTTGGACAGCAGGAAGATTTTGACCTTGTGCTAGGGTCATGGCTGATGGGCTATCATCCCTGATAGTGATAGAATGCTACAAGTGGGTCATCTTGTTCTGCTGATTCCCCAGCAGAAATAGGATTCACACAGAACAGAAGGGTCTTCTGGTGATAATTTAGTCTTCCCATTTCGTGTTCTCATGCTAAATGGTGTCAACTTCTTCTTCGATGATGGTATGAAGGCACTTATCCGCTCCGTTCCAGGAGACACTTGAGCTTGTGGATTGCAAGGCGATTGCTGATGTTGGGATGACGGGATGCGCTTCATCCTGCATACCCCGCGCTTGAGTAATCTCACACTCTGGTGTTGTCATCATACGACTGATGTTGGAGTGGCCGACCTGGTGCATGCTCGTAAGTTAGAGTCTCTGATCATTGAAGGTTGTTCTAAGGTCTTCAGGCTATCCAAAGCTGGTTCATGCCGGGATGTATGTAAGCTGTCCACGCCGCAACCTTTGCCGGTAAGGGCTGCTGGAGTAGTGTGCTACTCCGTCAGGCTGCTGCACCCACCGACCTAAAAAGAATGTCCTATTAGGACTGTTGATGAAGTGACCTCCAATATTAGCAGTTTAAAACATGTTTCGGAAGTTGGTAAGTTGTTGCTATCTGCGCATCATCGACAAGAGTGCGCTGTCGAACCTAAATTCATCTGTGTGTTAAACCGTTGTATTCTCGGTCTCAGTCTTCTGAACTTTCTTAGCTGATATAAATTACCTTCATTGGAAAAAGGAAGGAACTGTATGTTTGACTTTAATTCAGGTCGCGTCCATCTGCTGGTAAAAGCAAGGGTGTCTCGCACCTTTTTTGCAGTTATGCGCTGCCTCGGAGGACTGGTTCTTGGGGATCTGGCAGTGGTGAAACAGACTAGAGATTCACTCCCGTGCAAGCTCAACTTTTCGTAGTACTCCTGCTCTGTTTGACAAAGTTAAGACATCTTTTGTTGGACAGAGGTAGTATATGTTGCCTGGAAGATGCATCAATGGAGGCCGAAGCTTTGTCTTGAGGCCCCTTTCCTTGAGTACCTTCAAAAAAAAGAACTTCGACCTTGGTCGGCGCGGCATCTTATTGTTCTTCAGCAAAGCCAAGTGTACTAGTACCGGTTAGGGTATCACCTATGTATGTTGTCAAACTTGTCTATAAGCTGGGACCTACGTACTACACCATAAGCTTATTAATTCCATCACTATGTATGTGGCTAAGTTTGTCCATAAGCTGGGACGCACGCGTAAGAGCAACCATGTCATGAGTGGTGTAGTAAAAATTCATTGTATATTGTTGCATGTACTAGATAGTACAATTTTAATGCTTATAGACATCCACAAACTTATGGACAACCCATAAGAAAAATTCCTTATGGACAAGCTCCACTATGCATAAGGTCATGCATATAGACTACTTTTTGCTTGTGGACATCCTTATGGACAACATAGTGGATGCCCTTACTGATAAAATTTCTTCGAATTTGGTGTGAGAGTTTTGCAGAGTATATAATCTTGCTAGACCAGGGCGAGTTAGTGAGACCGGGTTCCTGTAAGCTATGAACTTTGTAACTGAAGTGGTGTTGAGAGATTCTGCCGCACCACTTGGTTAATGGAAATTTTGTGTTTCCTCTCCAAAAAAAAAAAAGATAAACATGTGCTGCCACTTTCTTATTGCACCAACCATTGGCACTCGGACACTATCGCTACCTGAAGAAGGGGAGGGTTTTGGGGCTGTCCCACTAGCTGTTACACGGAGAGACAAAAAGAAATTGCATGGGTAGCCTCTGCCGTCCAAAGAACGAAAGCATGATTCGTGTTCTACATGACGAACACGTCCAACAATATTCTCGTTTGAAAGTAGTACTAATTTATGTCTCTGAACAGACAGGTCATCTATCAGCAGAGACCGGATATCCTCTCATCTGAATCATTCTGCCCATCAACTCAACATATTCAACTTTATCGCCCTAGCAGCTGGCTGGACTAAAACTTCCATATATACGTATGCTCTCCAAGCCAAGCATTTCTTCATATGATCATGCCTCAAAATTAACAACACATACATCTACACCTACAGCGTACAAGTCAGCATGCATGCGCATGGCTTGTTTCTCCTAGTCGCCGCAGTAAGCTTACTCAACTCAGAATTTGTAAAAGTTCTTAGTAATCAGTTAACTTTAACACCACAGATATACATACACTTTAAACAAGACTAGGCTAATTATCGGTCATGTCTATGTTTTTACTCACTATAAAGAGGAAAGGTGCATGCATGGCCTCTTTATCCTCCACTAGTTAGCCCCAGTTGTCTTCATCTACTGCCCCCTAACCCGATTTAGTGAGCATAAAATCCCGAAACAATAAAGCAGTTCCCCACTAGCAAGGCGCGCATCTCCTTTAATCACCCTGCTATGCAAAGTCTCTAAATTTGGATTACTTTACACCATGGCCCATGCATAAGGTTGACTGTTAAGCAGTACCAGCTAAACTGATATATTTCTTCTTACAATGCCCCTACATGCCCTCCACGTCCTCCACATATAATTGCGTGCACTCCCTAAAGAATCTACCTACAGGTAAATTTAAAGTGCATCAACACTTTAAAGCAGTACTGCCTCGTCCTTCGTTCAAAAAAGTCCCTATTTTTAGTATATAGTGTGCTGAAATACACGCACGCGGATTTATCTCGTACTTTGCTTGTTAACACATAGAAGTTCTTATGTCATGCAAAATTAGTATTAGTATCTTATCATGTTTTTTCCCAAAATCATGTATAGTAGCGTATTCATATAAATTGATCTTTGTTTCAAACATCGGGCATTGATGACCATAGGGCATTACTAGCTACTTGCTAAATATCTAACTAGAAATGCAAGAGTATGAATAGTAAAAGGGAAAGTTGGGAGTTACCATAATTCTATATGCCTGCATGCCGGAAAAGTAATTAGCTAACCAGGCTTTTTACCCTCTGTGCAGCAGTGCAGCTCATCATAGTTTCAACCTCAAGTAAACTATGACTGATGCCTGTTTGTGCTCGGCATGTTGCGTGCATGTTTGTCGCTTGTATGGCCATCAAACGCCACTACCGCAGATCTCTGACGAATGTCCACCCCCCACCACCCTTGAGAAAGTAGTACTACTATATACAAGCTTATGTATACATAAAATTACTTCAGGCTTAATTAAGTAATTCTAACCTCTTATTAACTTATGGTACCTACCATCACAAAGTTGAACAACAAAACAGTCTCTCAGTTGGGCCTCGTTTTCATGACGGTAAACAAAAGAAGCAAAATACAGTATGCTGTTATTGCACTTCCAAGAATGAATATGGCATATACATTATAAATTTGCATGGTCAGTTGCTTTAGCTTCTCGGGCTAGCTGGCCTGCACCAGCAAGTCTAATGTGATGATGAGTGAAAGGCCCTGAAAAATTCCATAAGGAAAGCTCTGACCCATGCCTTTAATCCCCACTTTTCATTTTAATACGCAGCAGACTCCACTGAGATTCACATCCCCATCATGCCCTAGAGAAATAATACTAGTCATCAATACTAAATCCATTCTGTTCTTGCAGACAGCTCATATCTGCAGGGTGTTGGTTCCTTTGTGTCCAAACCAAGGAAAGGCTATCCTCCCTCTCTCTCCTGCCATTGCCTTCTGGCTCTCTTCAAGCTGAGGAAAGGTAGCTGCATGCTCTCCTTGCCAGGCCGGCGCCATGGAGGCCAACAAGCCAAGCTACTATCTCTTCACCGTTGTCTTCGCGGCGCTCCTTCTGTCCTCCATGGCTGGTTAGCTTGAGCACCCCACATGGATATAGCATTTCATCTTAGTTAGGTCATGAATGTGCTTTTCTTTTCTGTCCGTAGTTAGCTCTTGTGCTTCAGAGAAATATGTTGGTTGCATTACTTGTTTATGTGTATGATTCGATGGAGTTGGTTTGATGCAGGAGCGCAGAGGAAACTGCTGTATGAAGATCATGTGGGATTGACGATGGTATATAAATGACCCAACTAGTAATCGGTGCATATATGTTCTTTGGGTTTTCATATTTCTCTCATAATAGTTTGAGAAAGTTGAATCAAAATTTATTCAAAAGAAGAAGTACTTGTTTTGTGAGAAAATATGAAGTATGGAATAAATCAATTCTATAATTAACTTCTTCTCCCATCTCCTCTTGATCTCGAGAGCACAAAAATTAATAGGACATATGCCACATAAGTTGACCGGCTAAGCATTAGACCGTTCCATGCAATTTCCCCTGATTGGCACAAAGCTTTTGTATGCGCCAGTCTCTGAATCATTTTTTACATAAGTTGAACTGTATTTTTTGTTTAACGAGTAGTTTGCACAAACCCTTCAAGAGATATTTTATAGCCACAACAATTGCAATCATTAGGTCACAATCATAAATGAGTCGAATCAAAGTAGCAGCAATATTCCGTATATGCCTGACCGAATTATCTCATCACTATGTAGATAAGCTTCTGGCAAGGCGGTATTTTAATATATTAGATGTTGTACAAGTGTTACATCCTTCTTTATCTTCTTCTGGCTAGTCTTTGTGGCAACCTTATATGCCATCAAAGATTTTGTAAACTATGATTCATTAACTCTGCAATAAAATGTATGTGTGCATCAACTGAGGCAGCTCTCTTTTTCGAAGAAAGAAAACATCAGATATGCACATGTATATGCATCCATACGGTCATCCATTTGTAATTTTACTCAACTATAATCTATTACTCGTATAGTTGTTTTTACATCTTTGCTCTTGTGCTAATTAGTTAGTAACAGTAATTGATTGTACTACTAGCTAATTACTCTTGTGCAATGCATGTGTTGCATGGCATGCAGGACACACCCAAATCATCCATGCAGCAGGAGCAGGAAGACGACGAAGTGTTGGTGGTGGTGCATGGCGGGAGAATACTCAGGCAGGTCAAGACGAATGACTACGGGACCTATGACCCAACTCCAACAATGGCCAAGCCTCACTTCAAGGACATACCTAACTGATTAACTGACCATCTATATAAATGAGATCGATGGCTGGATATATTCTGCTACTAGGTGCCCCAACGATCGATCAAGATCTCGACCGATGGCCGGGTTAAATGCTGTCAGTGTCACACGTATATGCGGAAACAAAATATGATATGCGCCATATATTAATTTGTCCTCCAATAAATCTCATCTCACGTATCAATGTGCGATGGGCGTGTGGAACATATATATTTGTATGTATGTACAATGGTTTTTGTGGATATATACACTCGTGTGTGCATGCCTGTTTGGTACTCATGGTCGTTGTTGATTATTCATGTGCGTTCTAGAAGTTGGTATATTTACAAACATATACTGAAAATGTATATATGTTACACTATGCATATGTGCATGTATATGTGTGGTATTTAGTAGGGCATATGTTTTTCGATAAAGAGCGATTTATTACTTAAAAGGTTTAATCGTTTACACGCAGCCTCTGCATAGCAAAGATGCAGACAACTGTTCTAAAGTACACAATCCGAAAATGAAAAAAAGGCGTATTACATATCATATCAAAAAGAGCAAATGCAACTACGCCTGAAGCGGTGGTGACTCAATCCGTAGATTATGCTGCCACCCATGATGGGAAAAAGTATCCCTTGCCGTGAACTCCAACCGTGCACAGACCTCCGTAAATAGGTCTCGGTGCTCCACCCGCTGAAGAGACGACCATGAACGGAGTGTACCGGTACACCGGTAGATGACCTGCAAGGGAGAAGATAATTTATTGTTAAACACTTAATCATTTCTACATAGCCATAGCGACCAAACGATGGCAAGCGCTCCCACCCTAAGAAACTTCCTAAACCTATTATCAATATCGTGTAACTAATTCCCAAAGATATTGGTCACACTGCGTGGGGATAAAGTGAAGGAGATATGCCCGAGAGGCAAATAAATAAGTAGTATTTATTGCATTATCTCATAAGTTTATAATAGGTTTGTGTATTATGCTATAACTGTATTAATCAGAATTATTAATACACGTGTGATACATAGACAACCAGGTCCCTAGCAAGCCTCTATATGAGCTAGTCCATTGGGCAACAGTTGATCGAGATTCCCGATCAAGGACAATGACGTCGGTTGGCAATGGGGTCATCTTGTTAGTTGAATAAGGTGGTGGACATACGCAAAGTATTGCAATAAGATCGTATTACGATGTTTGTCATTTGCAATAGATAAGAATATGATAGCTTATTCCTTAGACCGTGAGACCGTACTTATTAATGCTTCGTAGGGGTGCTTTGAGAGCATCAAACGTTGTGTCTTATATAGCATGACAATAACGGTGTCCATCTTGGGTATTCCGAAAGAGCATCAAGACGTAAGGATCAAGAGCGGGATTTGTTCATTCTTGTAATGGAAAGATACTCTGGGCCCACTCGGTGATATTGCATCTATATATAGCTGCGCAGCTTATGACTAGGTCATGGGGATGTAATATCGCAGACGAGTTAATAACCTTCGTCGGTAACGAGATACAACAAAGGCATCGGTGTGTCTGCGATCATATCTCGGACAAGGTGGTATCGCAGAGACAAAGGGAATGAATATCATATTTATGGTTCAACGACGATATTCGTGGAATGCACAGGGGTCGTCATATATTTCCAGGTATCCCTGACGATCATTGGTGAGCGGAGTGTCTCGACCATGTCTGGAGTGTTCTCGAACCGTAGCGTAACAAACTTAAGGTCTTAGCGACGCTAGGAGATAGGTTCTGGAATATTATAGGATTGTGTTGGAGAGAGAGAAATGATCCGGAAAGAGTTCCGGTGGTCCGGAAGGAGTTCCGGGAAGGTATGGAATGGTTCCGGGAATGTCCGAAAGTTGTTCGGGTGGTTCCGAAATAGTTTCGGAGTCATGGGATATTGAATTATATATAAATATATTAATTATGAATTAATAGGAATTTATATTAATTTAATATTAATTAAATAAAGGAAAAAGGGGGCTCCCACCTACATGGGCCCTAAGAGGGCCCAAGAGGGGGGAGCCGCACCCCACAAGGAAGGGAGGCTTGGGCCTCCTAGTCCGAGTTGGACTAGGAGTAGGAAAGCCCAAGGGGGGGTTCGGCCGAACCCCCCTCTCCCCTCTCCTCCTTTAGTCCCACATGGGGGAGCCAAGGGGTTTGCACACCCCCTTCCCCCTTTATATAGCAAGGCATATTAATTGATTTAATTCATTGGAAAATACAATTAATTGTATGCAGGCCGGCCGAGCTGTTTCTCCGCCCGTTTTGCCCCCTCTCTCCACCTAAGCTATACCGCAGAGCGCCGTTGCTCTGCAGAATTCCAGATAAGATCTACCCCTGCGATTTCAGCTGGATCTGAATGACCGGGGGTTGTCGCTAAGCTCCGTATGTTTGTGAGTGCACGGAGGTGACTCCTTTTGAGTAGCCTGGGCGACGTCGTCGCGCCCCGCAGCCGTCGCGCCTCCCCTCCCTCTGCTGCCGGCGCACCAACCCCGGTGCTGGCGCTCTGCCTTCTTCCGCCCGACGCCCGTCGACGCAGATCATCATCGACATTCCGGCGTCATCGACTTCGACATCGCGGCAAGATCTTCGCGACCTCGAGGTCGGCTACGTACGACTTCATCATCAATGCTTGTGCGGGAGCGTAATCCCCGCTATCGGTCTACATGGAGGTAATGTAACCCGTTCCGCCACCGTTATCGCATGTACTAGATAGATAGATCCTGGCTAGTTAGGGTTTCGTTCGCTAGAAAAATTATTGTTTTCTGCACCGTAACCCCTTCAGTGGTATCAGAGCCGATCTATGCGTAGTACTGCTGGTACGGTTAGAACTCATGTTGAATGAGGGTGTCTTTCTTATATTTGCTACCCTCTAGCGTGCACTTGCGATGCCTTCGGTATTGAGTTGATGAAGCGGCCCGGACCGACTTTACGCGTACGCTTACGCGAGACTGGTTCCACTACTGACATACGGCTTGCACCGTATCTGTGGCTGGCGGGTGTCTGTCTCTCTCTCTCTAGTCGGCAAAGCATTTTCAATGGAGGGCCCGAAAGGGATGCTTAAACATGCAATTATACGATCGACGTTGTGGTACAAAGTTCGTAGGTAGGGAAGCGATTCTCTTGCGAATAAACCTATATGCCACGTAAAACTTGCAAAACTAAATAAAGCTAGAGGCGTCTAACTTTGTTTTGCAGAGGCGTTATTTTATGTGACATGGTTACAGTAAGTTTTGATATTAGTCGTACTGTCGGAGGCAATGGAGGGCTCTGTAGACTCGGAGCCATGCCGGGGCGCCGGGGGCCAGGCACATGGCGCCATGAAGGTCCAGGCGCATCGACCATGTCACATCGCACTTCATTGCATCATTATTGTGTGCTGTTGTGTGTGCATCCTATTGATTGCTTATATACTAGATATACAACGGTAGCATCATAAATAGGATGATCCCTAACAAATACCAAAATTGTGTTCTCCCTCGTTGCGCACCACCAAGAAAGTTCTACGTTATGAGGCAGGCCGTGATGATCGGGTGTCACACATCTCTTCGTTCGCATACAGTGGGTGCAAGCCATGTTGCACGCGCAGGGTCTTCGAGGTTTTATTGGCGGGCCTAGCATACTCAGAGGTATGGCCTCGGAACACGGGAAGATCGAAAGTTCGAGCACGAGTCATAGAGTTGTTGTGATCGACATTTTATGTCCACCTCTGAAGATGTGCTGCCGGTCGTGATGATCGGGGGTGGTGCAGTGGATGGGGGTCGTGTCATCGCCATTATTATTTTAGGGATAATAATCTTGGTGTGGTGTGTTTTAGATAATAAGATTGTAAAACTAAAACTCACATGCGTATTATAAACTTAACCTTACCTCTTTTGTGATCACATCTGTAGACTACGCAACTATACTTCGGTTACTTCCTCAAGAGCCCGGATGCTACATTAGAAGCCGACGAATCCAACTTCATCAGATGGTACAGGGGTTTTAGAAACATTCTCGAACACAACAACATTCTATATGTTCTCGATGAACCGTTAGGAGAAGGACCAGGAGATTCTGCTAGCGAGGAGGAGGAAGATGATTTCCGTAGGCGTCGAGACATATTCATTGAAGTGGAGATCACCATGACTGTATGCCTGACACCCGAGTTGAAAGAGTTGTTTCGACGCAAGGAGCCAAGCGTCATGATGGATGCGATAAAGACACACTTCGGAGATGAATTAAAGCGTGAGCAATTCAGGCAGCTTAGAATGTTCCAGACCATTCACATGGAGGAGCATACCTGTCTGAAGACACATTTGAAGAGATTGTATGACATCTACTTCCAGCTGACGATGGTCTTCGATTACTGGATGGCAGATTCCTGTGCCATTCGGACTGTCCTGATATCTCTACCTCCTAGCTATGAGAAGCATGTGCGCAAGTACATTTTGAAAGCCGACGATATGAACTTCTACAAGTTCGTACGTGAGTTCCAGTCTCTGAAGGTTGATTTCATCGAAGGAGAGATCTTCGATGCTACAGGTATATATTTGATATATGCAGAATTATGAATTCGCCCTTGGTATATGATGAAGTATTTGATGATTGTTCTGTTTGTGAAACAGGTCCTGATTATCACATATATGCGGCGCAGTTTGATGTGACCTGGCGCTGAAGCTGGTAGTCAAGGAGTTGATGGCCTTTTGGTGTTCACGTCCTCAAGTTATCATAGTTATCATTAATAGTTTTTGATACGATCTTTTGTAATAAGTGAGCGAGTGTGTGTGTCTTGATTGTTGCAAGACAAAGTTATTCATGTAATAAGACAAGTTCAGTTGTTTTATGTTATGGAACAAGTCAGTTGTTTTATCTTATGAATAAAGCTTCCACATCTCAGTTACATTGATTGTATGATAAGTATTCATAATTGTAGAAATGATAAAATAGCTTGTCCCATGAACAAAGGTTCTATTGCTAGAAAAAACACCGTCGAGTTTAGTCATAAAAGCAATGAAAGAAGTAATGGATGTTTTGGTCCATTTAAGTATTTCGAGTGCTGAGTTGGTTAAGCTTGAAATCAAGTATTGAAGTTGCAATACTAGCGGAAATTAATTGAGTGTCATTTTTAATTATTAATTAATGGTGTTTACTACTTGATCCGAATTCCTCCATGACTTTGGTAAATAGGAGTATTTGCCCGATAAATTATGGAGTCTGAGATTAATTTGATAATAGATCAAATGGGGTTTTTCAGAAGAAAGATTAGTGAACATTGTATTCACAAAATTCGATCAAAGGACAATATTTTTGAATTATGTTTTCAACACAAGAGACTTGTGGAAATTTGCTTCACAAAATTATAATGTCATATATAGTGATATGTGGGGAATTATAATCATGCTCTATTTTAAATAAAGTGTGGTCTGTCAGAATCAGTCTTAGAATCTCCTAATATGTTCGAAACATTATAGTCGATGTCCACTTTAGAAAATAGATATTTTTCTCAACAAGAATTCGTAGGATCGACAGTAGTGTCGACATGTATATGATTATGCGATTATTTGGAATATACATGAGTGGTTCTTTGTAGATTGCTCGCATTGGATGAGAGTGTATTCCAAAATCAATTAGAAACAAAGTTCAGTTTGTTGTCTATGTAATTCCGAGGAAAAGGTGATTTTCGAATTATGGTTTATGGATTGGAATTAGAAAGTTTGGAATAAAGTGTCAGACCTATGTTGGAAAGTGTTCCAAAGAGTATATGTCTGCTAATGAAAGTTTAGTGATTAAGAGTGAGGGAGACTAGAAAATTGTTTTCTGCTTGCAATCCTCTTCATAAAGATCATAACATTTTTCATGAAAGAAACTTCTAAATAAAGTGCTGTTATATTTAATATTGCTGTCGGGTCACAACACTGTATTAAGTATTACAGATCTTGTTGACAGATCAAGGTGCACTTTATGAATAGAAAGAAAGTTGAGAAAATATCGGAATACAAACAAAGTCTTTTTTGAGCCTGGAAATCCAAGGTTACATTTGAAAGGATTAAGAGAGTAATTGTTGCTGCAATTCTTATCAGAGGAATAAGATTGTTTAATCGTCATATAAGGTGTTATATGATAAATGTGACTATAAGAAAGACGTGGTAGCATGTCTTGTCAAGAAATGTGTCTTGGACAAGATCAAATTTGTTGACTACATTTATGTAGACATGCTTGAAGTCTGAGGGATTTGTATTAATGTAATACTGTAGTTTGTATTAAATTCGAATTGATAGCAGATCAATGATTTTGGTTTGACCAAAATGTCGATTTAAGTGGGAGTCATAGTTGGTTCACTCGGGTGAAATATGTGAAGAACATATTTTTGAGTGGGAGCTCAGGAACTCAAATATGTGGATAACACATTTTTGAGTGGGAGCTCGTGTTGTCAAATATGTGGAAACATATTTTGAGTGGGAGTCGAATTCATCTTGTGTAGCTAACACATTGTGAGACTGTATCAATGGAATAGGATGAAGTTGTGAAACTATTTGAAAGTTAGTGTCTATTTTGAAATAGAACGGGAATTTTAAATAGTTAGTCGAGTTGTTTTTGGATTATATCTAAGGAGTCAGAGTAGAATCAAAAGGATGGTCCTTTGAAATCCAATTAATCATTAAGAGTAATGATGCGTGAAAGTAATGGTTGTATGACATGTGAGTCTATTATGTAATATTAGACATCATACAGAAATCATATTATCTGCTCGATGAAATATAACCGATGTTCTTGGAATAAGAGCAGTTATGAAAGTAAATTTGGAATTTACTGGAAGTAGAAGTGCGTTAGTTAAGGGATTGACATTTGAATGTCAAGTTTTCTACATTGGTGTGAAAGTATGTAGATATCGCGAGTTTGTAATTGTTACAAGGGGCTCTGCATGGCTGAGTGTGTTTTTCAGGGCAGTTATCTGGTTAGTATAATCAGAGTAAGCGATGGGAAACGGAAGTCTCACTTAGTTACGGTATTTGCATATGTGTTGTTGGACAACATGGTGATATCAAGCTAGTTGATATCAGTGAATCGCAAAATTTTGCACAAATCGTGTGTTGTGCAGATTGTCAGAGCAACACTCTTCCACAAGCAAGCATCATCGAATGATTCTTATTTGATAAGGGATTTTGATAAAGTAAAATGCAGCTGGTTTATTTGTACTCTAGTGCAAGTGGGAGACTGAAGGAGATATGCCCTAGAGGCAAATAAATAAGTAGTATTTATTGCATTATCTCATAAGTTTATAATAGGTTTGTGTATTATGCTATAACTGTATTAATCGGAATTATTAATACACGTGTGATACATAGACAACCAGGTCCCTAGCAAGACTCTATATGAGCTAGTCCATTGGGCAACAGTTGATCGAGATTCCCGATCAAGGACAATGACGTCGGTTGGCAACGGGGTCATCTTGTTAGTTGAATAAGGTGGTGGACATACGCAAAGTATTGCAATAAGATCGTATTACGATGTTTGTCATTTGCAATAGATAAGAATATGATAGCTTATTCCTTAGACCGTGAGACCGTACTTATTAATGCTTCGTAGGGGTGCTTTGAGAGCATCAAACGTTGTGTCTTATATAGCATGACAATAACGGTGTCCATCTTGGGTATTCCGAAAGAGCATCAAGACGTAAGGATCAAGAGCGGGATTTGTTCATTCTTGTAATGGAAAGATACTCTGGGCCCACTCGGTGATATTGCATCTATATATAGCTGCGCAGCTTATGACTAGGTCATGGGGATGTAATATCGCAGACGAGTTAATAACCTTCGTCGGTAACGAGATACAACAAAGGCATCGGTGTGTCTGCGATCATATCTCGGACAAGGTGGTATCGCAGAGACAAAGGGAATGAATATCATATTTATGGTTCAACGACGATATTCGTGGAATGCACAGGGGTCGTCATATATTTCCAGGTATCCCTGACGATCATTGGTGAGCGGAGTGTCTCGACCATGTCTGGAGTGTTCTCGAACCGTAGCGTAACAAACTTAAGGTCTTAGCGACGCTAGGAGATAGGTTCTGGAATATTATAGGATTGTGTTGGAGAGAGAGAAATGATCCGGAAAGAGTTCCGGTGGTCCGGAAGGAGTTCCGGGAAGGTATGGAATGGTTCCGGGAATGTCCGAAAGTTGTTCGGGTGGTTCCGAAATAGTTTCGGAGTCATGGGATATTGAATTATATATAAATATATTAATTATGAATTAATAGGAATTTATATTAATTTAATATTAATTAAATAAAGGAAAAAGGGGGTTCCCACCTACATGGGCCCTAAGAGGGCCCAAGAGGGGGGAGCCGCACCCCACAAGGAAGGGAGGCTTGGGCCTCCTAGTCCGAGTTGGACTAGGAGTAGGAAAGCCCAAGGGGGGGTTCGGCCGAACCCCCCTCTCCCCTCTCCTCCTTTAGTCCCACATGGGGGAGCCAAGGGGTTTGCACACCCCCTTCCCCCTTTATATAGCAAGGCATATTAATTGATTTAATTCATTGGAAAATACAATTAATTGTATGCAGGCCGGCCGAGCTGTTTCTCCGCCCGTTTTGCCCCCTCTCTCCACCTAAGCTATACCGCAGAGCGCCGTTGCTCTGCGGAATTCCAGATAAGATCTACCCCTGCGATTTCAGCTGGATCTCAATGACCGGGGGTTGTCGCTAAGCTCCGTATGTTTGTGAGTGCTCGGAGGTGACTCCTTTTGAGTAGCCTGGGCGACGTCGTCTCGCCCCGCAGCCGCCGCGCCTCCCCTCCCTCTGCTGCCGGCGCACCAACCCCGGTGCTGGCGCTCTGCCTTCTTCCGCCCGACGCCCGTCGACGCAGATCATCATCGACATTCCGGCGTCATTGACTTCAACATCGCGGCAAGATCTTCGCGACCTCGAGGTCGGCTACGTACGACTTCATCATCAACGCTTGTGCGGGAGCGTAATCCCCGCTATCGGTCTACATGGAGGTAATGTAACCCGTTCTGCCACCGTTATCGCATGTACTAGATAGATAGATCCTGGCTAGTTAGGGTTTTGTTCGCTAGAAAAATTATTGTTTTCTGCACCGTAACCCCTTCATAAAGGTTAGATGCTACTTGGATGATTGACCATATAGACCTCGCGAACCGGCATTGAAAGAAGAGATGTTTTATTGTTTCATTCTGATGACAGAAAACACAACTCTTACTTCCCTGCCAGTTCCGTTTAGCAAGATTGTCTTTGGTTAGAATTACTCCACGACGAAGGTACCATCCAAACACCTTAGTTTTAAGTGGTATTTTCATCTTCCAAAGCAACTTGTTGTTATCAACCGGTATATGAGAATGGGATAAAGCATTATACATGGAGTCTACCGAGAATTTGCCATTCTTGCGTAGGTTCCATCGAAATTCGTCTGGCCCGGCTGAAAGTTAAACATGGGCTAACCGTTGTAAAATGGTTTGCCATGCAACCAACCGCTAGCCAATCAAATATCTCATGAGCGTTATATCTGGAGGTGAGGTTGCCATTACCTTCTTAATGGTATCACTTTTGTAACGGATAATATTATATAATGCCGGATATTGTTCTCGGAGTGTGGTATTGCCTAGCCACGAGTCCTCCCAGAACCTTATCTGAGACCCATCTTTAATGGAAAAATGTCCAAATCTAAAGAACTGTGATTTTGCAGCCATCAGACCCGCCCAAAAATGCGAATCACCATGTTTCCAAGAAACTTGTGACAGCGGTTTGGAGCCAACATATTTTCGATTTAGGAGGGTTTGCCGCTGTCCATTTTCGGTCAGCAACTTAAACAACCATTTACCAAGAAGAGCTGTATTCTTGACCTCAAGGTCGTGAATACCCAACCCTCCTTGGTCTTTAGGTGTACAAATCACACTCCATTTAACCAGTCGATATTTCTTCTTCTCGCTATCCCCTTGCCAAAAGAATCTATACTGATAATAATCTACTTTTTGGAGCACACCTTTGGGCATGAGGAAGAAAGATAACATATATAGCGCCATATTGGTCAGCACCGAATTTATGAGTATCAATCTTCCACCGAGGGATAGCAATTTTCCTTTCCAACTACTTAAGCGTTTTTGTAGTCTTTCTTCGACACATTTCCATTCGGCAATAGTAAGCCTCCGATAATGAATCAGAATGCCTAAATACCGAATCGGAAATTGACCTTGCCCACAACCGAAAAGTTCGGCATAGAGATCGGCCTCGTCTAAAGCCTCGCCAAAACAGAATAACTCACTCTTATGGAAATTAATTTTCAGACCTGAAAGTTGCTCGAAAGTTGCTAAAATTAATTTCAGATTTCGAGCTTTTTCAATGTCATGTTCCATAAAAAGAATTGTGTCGTCGGCGTATTGAATGATTGATAGACCCCCATCAATAAGATGAGGAATCAACCCTTCAATCTAACCATCCACTTTAGCGCGCTCAATCATAATAGAAAGCATATCCGACACTATAGTAAATAACATAGGGGATAATGGATCGCCTTGTCTAAGACCTTTTCGAGTCTGAAAATAGCGTCCAATGTCATCGTTAACCTTGATGGCGACGCTACCCCCAGATACAAAATTACGAATTAGAGCACGCCACTCATCAGAGAAACCTTTCATTCTGAGAGTTTGTTGGATGAAAGACCACTTAACTTTATCGTAAGCTTTTTCAAAATCTAATTTAAGAATGACCCCATTTAACTTTTTTGAATGTAACTCATGAACCGTTTCGTGCAACACAACTACCCCATCAAGAATATTATGTCCTTGCATAAAGGCAGTTTGAGATGGTCGCACCACATGTTCAGCAACTATATTCAGACGAATCGTGGCTACTTTTGTAAAAATCTTGGAACTAACGTTCAAGAGGCATATAGGTCTAAATTGTTGAATCCTTTCTGACTCATTCACCTTAGGTAACAAAATAATTTCACCAAAATTCAACCGAAACAAATCGAGTTGATCATCTTGAAGAGCGCTGAACATAACGAGAAGGTCATCCTTGATGGCATCCCAGAATGTTTGGTAAAACTCCGCTGGCAACCCATTCGGACCTGGAGCCTTGTTATGTTCCATAAGGAAAATTGCCTTCTTTACTTCCTCCTCAATGTAGGGGGTTGTAAGTAAGCTATTTTCCACAACAAAAACTTGGGGGATATCGTCTGTTCTGGCCTCAGCCATTGTGAAGTTACCTTCATCAGGTTCGCCGAACATATTTTTATAATAATTCGTAATGTAAGCCTTCAACTGTTCATGTCCTTCAATTCTTCCATCCTCATGGACAAGAGAATGAATAAGTTTCTTCCTATGTCTGCCATTAGCAACACAATGGAAGTATCTAGTATTCGTATCTCCTTCAAGAAGAAATTGAGACTTGGACTGTTGATACCACTTGATCTCCTCCTCACGTGGTAGGTTTGCTATTTGTGCATTAGATTGACTTTTCGGTTCAATCTCATGTGTAGATAGCGTCCGCACTTCCGCGAGGGCCTCAATCTCATCAATAATGGTGGACAGCCGTTGTTTTTCTTTCCTAAGAATACATGTAACATGACGTGGCCAACCAGAGAGATGTTTGCGCAATGCACGCATTTTGTTATTCCATCTCTCAATCGGCGAACGTCCCGTTACCGGTCTTTCCCATACATTCTTAACCATCATGGAAGCCTTCCCTATGTAACCAACCAAGTTCAAATTTGAACGGTTTTCTACATATAGGACGTGGCGTTCCTGTGTTCAGAAGTATAAGAGCATGATCAGACAGTCTCTCAATACGTTCTAGAGCGCGAACCGTCACCATTGGGTATTTGTTTTCCCAGTCGGTGCACATTAGCACGCGGTCCAGTTTTTTGTATGTTGGATCAGAGAGATTGTTAGCACACGTGTATTGCCTACCAACCATTGACACCTCTCTAAGATCTAAGTTGTCGATAATAGCATTAAATAAGAAAGGCCAATGGCTGTCAAAACGGTCTTTACTTTTCTCATGCGCAAATCTAAGCAAACTAAAATCAACCCCAATTAAAATAGGGTGCGGATTGTCCTTTGCAAGATTAACGAGCTCACGCAAAAAGTCAGCCTTGAAATCATCTTGAGCAGCTCCATAAACGGCGACGAGACTCCATTGGAAGTTATCAGCTTTGTTGCGGATGTGGAGTTTAACATGAAACTCACCAACCAAACTAGCTAAAATGTCCATGGTATCAACTCGTACACCGACAAGGATGCCAACCGAACGGCCTCGAGGCGGACGAGACACCCACTCATAGTCCCTACCACCAGAAAGGCGACTGAGGAAACTTGGTGTGTAATCTCGTTTACCCGTCTCCGAAACAGCCACAAAATCTAAATTATGATCCCGACAACAATCAGCAATGTGAACATGTTTAGCCAAGTGCGTAGACCTCTGCTATTTAGAAACATGTCATTCATCGGGAAACAATTTTAGATTTTGAAACCTTAGGCCTCTTACTAGATCGCTTTTCAGCGGAAGTTTTGGATTTGCGACCCGAAGCTTTTAGATCATATAATGAACTTAGCTCTGTCTCATCTAAACCAACCTCTGATATGATCCCAACAAGACTAGAGAGAAGCTGACCATCCATTGTGGCATTCGCCTCCTCATCGTCAAAAACAGGGTTATCCGGCATGGTGAAAACTTTAGGAATTACCGTCAACCGGTCATATTCCATATGTTTCAACACACTAGCAGAAACCGAAATAGCATCACTAGTCTTACCAAGTGAAACTCCTAAACTACTCAGATTAGAAACCATGCGTGAATCGGAAAAACGTAAAAAAGACTTAGAAGAGGGATAGTTATCACTAGTATCCAGGTTCTGCTGAGCCTTGTGGCTCATCGACTTCATCGTGGTATCCTCATCGGTCGCCGATCCCCCCCTACATCCATTGCATGCCTCCCACTCCGCCTCAAAGCCGTGGGTGGCGCAGGAGTCGCCGGCGAGGACGGCGAGGTTGGCGCCGGGGGAGAGGATGGAGCGGCGACCCGAACCGTAGCCTCCGAAGGTGTCATTGATGGCCAAGAGACACCCTCCGTAGCCACAGTTTGGGGCAGCTCCTGCACGGTCGTCGAAAGGGGAGGTGTCGGCGTAGACACCACAACAGCCGACGTGGAAGAAAAAGGCCGCGTCATGCGAGCTGTTCAGTGCCGCAGGAAATGGCCCACCATCGCCGATCGGCATGGAAGAAAGAGACGCGCCATGCAGACTGTCCCTCGCCGCGGGAGACGGTACATCTTCCGCTTCAGCAGGCGCCGGCTGCTCCTGGGCTGGCCTAGCGATCAGCTCCCGTACGCTGTCCACCTTTGCTCCCTGTACAAAAGGCAAGGAGCTATCGATCGGTCCATCTATAGCACCAGGAGATGACGATCGGGAACTGGATACGGTCCGTTTCAACATATTTGGTCATCCACGCGCCAGCGACGCCGACCGAGTCCGAGTAGCAGCTGAAACATCCGTCAAAGAAACACGAACCGGAGTAGTTCGGCGACATCCGTTTAGCCCTCTCCACAATTTCCACCGCTCGAGGCGTACGGCGAGAAGGATTGTAGGGTGTCACAACGATCAACTGGTTGCTAGGCGGCATCAAGGGAGCAGCAACAGATTTACCATGAGGCACTGAGGTGCCCAACGGATTGGAATCCACATCCATGATGGACTCCGAAGTATTGGCGCGGCGATCCGAAGACTCATGCTGCTTGTCACTACCATCAAAACCAGCATCCCCATCCATGTCGTCATCTTTCCGATTCCAGAAGTGCGGCTTGAAGTTAGGATCAGGAACAAAATCCTCAGCCTCACGCCGGAACCGAAACTCATATCCACACAAGCGTACCAAAACCACAGCACCGACATAATGTCCGGAAGCATCAGAAGTTGTATCGAAGCACTTAGTGTCCATCATTGCCACCTGAACGCGGACAATCGAAAGTGCATTCTATGCACTCCCAGTTTTTGGTGACTAATGACAACACAAAAGGTTTTCTAATGTTTGTGATGAAGCATGCAGGTTCTGTTACAGGTCGTTTGATAAAGAGGAACACTTATATTGCCTAATTCTCAATACTGTTTCACTTGGTCTTTCATGAGTAATTAAGTCAGGAGATTTCCGGGACTCGGAGATTTACGGTCCCCAGACCGGAGATCTCCGGGCTATTCGAGTTTTTCACTGTCTTAAATCAGATGCGTACTGACTCCAACTCGAGCTGAGCCGGAAATTCTCTCGGAGATTTCCGGCGCTCGGAGATTTCCGAGCCCTAGTCCGGAGATCTCCAAGTGACAGAGGAATTTCGACCAAGTCCAGAACTCAGAATGCGTACTGACTCCAACACAAACTTAGCCGGAAATGCTCTAGGAGATTTCCGGCGCTCGGAGATTTCCGAGCCCCAGCCCGGAGATCTCCGAGTGTCAGAGAAATTTCTACCAAGTCAAGAAGCCCAACCAGTACTGATCCAGAGTCAAGCACAGCCGGAATTCCTACCGGAAATTTCCGGAGTCCGGAGATCTCCGGTCCTCAACCCGGAGATTTACGGGCTGGCGGCTGTACAACTGGCAGATTTTGAAGAGGGGTATAAATACCCCTCCACCTACCTCCAGCAGTTTAAGATTCCAGATTTTCTCTCTCCTCCATTGGTGCTGAAGCTTGTTTCTTCCGGATCTCCCAATCTAGCCACTCAAATCCTTTGATACTTGGGGATCTGAGGGAGAAGCCACCGATCTACAACTCCACCGAAGCGTTTTGTTTTCCTCCCTGTATTTCTTGAGGGGCAACGAATCTAGGGTTGCTTTGTGGATAGCTAGGTTCAACTTTGTGTGTTCTTGATCCTTTGTGGATTCCTTTGTGGATTTGACCTGTTGTGGTCTTTGTGGGAGCCCCCAATTCAGTTGTGCGTGTGTGCCTCACGTGTTTGTACGGGATCTTCTCCGCCCTTAAAGGAGTCCTTAGTGGAAGAGTGGATTTGCACCTTTGTGGTCGAATTCACAGGAGAATAGGGTGAGGCCTTTGTGGCGTTGATCAAACCTTTGTGGTAGCTCACACCCCTCCAACGAGACGTACACCTATGTGGTGGAACACGGGATAAAATCGATGTCTTTGAGTTACTACGGTGTTCTTGTTCCACTCTCCTTTACTGCATTAATGTACTTGTTTTGTTTCCTTGTTGTCTTTCACTTGTATCACCTAGTTGCACATTCAGACAACTTACCTTCCGCTAGCCTAAAACTTAAAAACACATAAAAATTGGTCACCACCTATTCACCCCCCCCCCCCCCCCTCTAGGTGGTCAACTGTCGTTCTATTGGTATCAGAGCCAGGTTGTCTCTTAAAAGCTTCACCACTTGAGACCAACCTTGGACAATGCAAGTTGATCCGAAAGAGGGTACCGAAGCGGACGCCGCGACTTTGGCTGCAATGCAAGAGAAAGGTGCCACTATGGCCGATATCAACTCTTTGAAAACAAAGTTGACATCGTCCATACAAACCGAGTTCAAGAAGTTTCATGATATGCTTGAGTCTCTCAAGACATCCAAGGAAACCTCTCTTGCGTTGCCCTCAAAGTCTCCGGTGCTTCCGGGCATTACTCAAGATGTGGACCCCGAATTGTTAAAGGGAAAGCAATTGCCTTTGGATGGGAAGGGTGATGCTACTAGTTCCTCAAACCATCAAAACACTTCATCTTCCCAAGATGAAGTGCCTAAAGGCTACAACGCCACTCCTCCCCCATCCCAATACCATACCCCCGATCCCATTATCCCTCATCCGCAAGTTTCTCATAGGGGCGATCCCCCATTGCTTAAAGATTATACTTTCTCTCAATGGCAATATGTGATGAAGTCTCATGTGTGCAGCTCTTCAATCGAGTTGTGGCGCATCATTCAAGTTGGATACAAGCCGCATGATCCAACCAACTTAACAAGAAGAGAAGTGGTGGAGGCTCAACTTGATGCCACTGCACTCTACATGATCCAAAAAGCGGTTGGGAACAAGGACATGTCTCTCATCCAACACCTCATCACCGCCAAGGATACATGGGATGCTCTATCCGAATTGTTCGTTGGAAATGATAGCATGAGGAGGAATCGCTATGACTCTTTGAGCAATGAAGCCGAGGGCTTCTTCAAGCTTGATGGTGAAGATCATGAGATGATGTATAGAAGATTGGTGACAATAGCCACAAGCTTTCGGGAAATTGGTGCCTCTCATATTGATGATGCTTGGATCAAGAGGAAGTATGTTAGCTCTATGATGGCGTTTGAACCAACCGATGTCAAGAGTCTTCAAGGAAGACATAACTACCATCTCATGACGTCTAATGAGGTTATGCAAGAGATGGCCGCGTACAAGGTAGCCACTAAGAATGCTCAAGGCGCAAGGGCAAGGGCTCTTGGAATGCAAAGAGGCAGAACCAACCTCGCCTTGAAGGCTACCGTTGAGGAAGACAACGATGATGATGATCTTAGAAGCTTTGCCGCCATGTCCGAGGAAGCACTCAAGATTGCTTACAATGATCATCTCGCTCTTGCCGCTCGCACCTTTTGGAACAACCCCTCAAGAGGCAAGATGTGTTTTGACAAGAGTGCATCTCAAGCCGATAGGGTCTCACCCTCCAAGTCAAGGACATGTTACAAATGTCAAGACAAGTTCCATTTCGTTGCCGAGTGCCCTTATGAGAAAAGAGAAGAGCATGGTGGACGTCTAGTGCTCAAGGACAAAACCAAGATGCCTCCCAAGAAGGCCTATGGAAAGAAGAGGCCTTTTAACAAGAAACCTCGCATCGTGTTGTTGACTCAAGAGGAGTATCCCACCGATGATGAAGAGTCGGAGGAAGAAACGCTAAATGAAGTGGCGGCTCTTGCCACCACATCGACAACTACCGTTTCTCCATCAACGACAAGAACTCCTTCAACTACGACAAGCTCATCATCGTCTCTATTCACATCACCAAATGAGAACTCCATCACCAAGAGCTCAAGATGTCTTATGGCAAAGGCATCGGAGGTACCTTCATCCTTTTCCTCTCTCATGAATGAAATGAATGAGCTTGATGATGCCTCTAGCCTTCAAATCAAGCAAGAGCTTGTAGCTTTCGACTCTTTTATCACTAACTTGCAAGGTGATAGCAAGAAACATGTTGGTGCCCTAATGGCTCGATTGGTGAGCTAGAGCATCTCAATGAAGAGAAGGGTAAGATAGAAAGAGAAGACGCTATTTCTCTATCTTATTTGAAATCCTCTCTCGGGGAGGTTGAAGAGTCTCATGCTCGTCTTGAGGAGCAACTTGAAATTATTGAGGAAACTCATAACTCCTCACATGCTAAGCTCATTAAGGATCATGATATGTACTTTGCTAAATTCAAGGTGGCTCAACAAGATAAAGCCGAATTTGCGGTTGGGCATGTTAGACTCATTGAGGACATGGAGAAGCTCGTCATAGCTCACAAGGCTTTGGAGAGTGAACATGCTCTTCTAAAGGAGTCGTATGCTCAACTCCAAACTCGACTAACTAACCTTGATTCTCTTAGCATCTCTACCTCTAAGTGTTCATGTGATAATGCTAATCTTGTGAAGGAGAATGCTAGGTTGAAGAGTGAGATTACTAAGGCCTCCACATCCAAGATCATCCTTCTTAAGGGTAAGCAAGTTGTTGAGACTCCCATCGTGGAGCCTCACACTCGACAAGGAAAGGAAGGTCTTGGATATGTGCCTCCCATGAAGATGAATGCCAAGAAGGGTATTCCCAAGAGCGTCAACCCCATCCAAGCCAAGAAGGCCGACTCCATTCAATCCAAGGAAGGTCTTGCGAGTAGGAATGCCACAAAGGGAAAGCCTACTCGTAAAGATCACGCAGGGGACAACAACCCTAACTATGCTTTATATGTCGATTATTATGGGAATGTTTGTGCTCGTTACATTGGACCCTACTATGGCTTTATTTCATATGCTATTTGGGTTCCTAAATCTCTTGTCGCTAACCATAAAGCACCTATTGTGAAGCAATGGGTTGCTAAATGCAAGAATTGATCTCTTGTAGGACCTTGCTCCCGGTGGTTCAAAATGGATAATTGATAGTGGATGTACAAGTCATATGACTGGAGCAAAGAACTCGTCACGGAGTTGAAACCTAATGAAGATCAAGTAACCGTGACGTTTGGTGACTTATCAAGGTCTAAGGTAACCGGGCTTGGCAGAGTGGTAATTGCCCCCGACATTACTCTTGTCAATGTTATGCTTGTGGAATCTCTTGGTTATAATTTGTTATCGGTTTGTGCCTTAACAAAGATGGGGATCTCTCCCTTCTTTGATAAGGACATTGTGGTCCTCTTGTGGAGCAAGTCGCTAAGAGTGGCTTTCGTGGGATACGTGGAGCATGAGCTCTATGTGGTGGACTTCTCCGGAGCCACCACTTCTCAAGCCATGCGTCTCTTCGGAAAAGCCGACGTGGGTTGGCTTTGGCATCGCCGTCTAGCCCACGTAAACATGCGCACTTTGCAAAGTCTCCACAAGGGTGGCCACATCCTTGGACTAAAAGATCATGTTTTCTTTTCAAGGGATCAAATTTGTAGAGCTTGTGTGGAAGGCAAGATGCATGATATTCCTCATCCAAGCAAGACCATTACATCTTCGTCCCGGATTTTTGAGCTCCTTCATGTTGATCTATTTGGACCAATTCCGGAAATAAGTCTTGGTGGCAAGAAATATTGCCTCGTGATTGTTGATGACTATTCAAGGTATATATGGGTCTATTTCTTCAAGACCAAGGATGAAACTCAACAAGTCTTCATCGACTTCTCAAAGGAAGTTCAACACCAACATGACCTTCCCATATTGGTTGTTCGAAGTGACAATGGGTCGGAATTCAAGAACTACACTCTTAACGACTTTCTTAGTGAAGAAGGCATTCATCATCAATATTCCGCTGCTTACACTCCTCAACAAAATGGCATTGCCGAAGGGAAGAACCAGACTCTCATCGATATGGCGAGATCTATGTTGACGGAGTTCAAGTCTCCCATCAACTTTTGGGCGGAGGCTATTTCCACCGCATGTCACTCATCAAATCGCCTCTACTTCCGCAAGGGCTTGAAGAAGACTCCATATGAGATCCTTACCGGCAATAAACCCAACATTGGCTACTTCCGAGTGTTTGGATGTAAGTGCTATTATCTCATCAAGGGTGTCCGGTTGGGTAAGTTCCACTCTAAATCTATTGAAGGGATTTTTGTTGGATATGGAAGCGAGTCCCACACTTATAAAGTCTTTGATAAATCCTCCCGGATTATCATAGAGTCTTGTAGTGTGGAATTCGATGAAAATGATGGCTCCCAAGTGGAGCAAGTTGGTATTGTGATGTAGGTGATGAACAATCTTTTGATGCTATTAAGAAGATGGGGGTGGGCTTTCTTCGCCCCATTGAAGTCCATCAAGGAGTTGTTCAAGAAGACTCAAGTTCTCCCATCAAGGAGACCTCACCATCACAAGAACCATAAGGTGGCTCACCCATAGCAAATGATGAATCCCCTCAAGAACAATCTCAAGATCTTCCTCAACAAGAGCATGCTATTTATTCTCAAGATGAAGCTCATGATGAGCCTCAACAAGATCTTCATCAACAAAAAGATCATGCCTCCTCCACCAAGATTATCGAAGACAACTCCACTTTTCCAAGTTCTACTCAAGGGCAAGATCATCCTTCTTCACCACACAAAGAGACTTCTCATGATGATCAAGGCCCTCAAGAAGGTCAAGACGAGGATCCAAAGGATCAAGATGGTCAAGAGATTGTCCCCACAACAAGGGCGGCAATTGAAACTCGTCGTCAAGCTCGCTTTGCAAAGTCATTGGAACTTAGAGCATTATCTCTTGACAAGGTCATTGGTGATATACGAGCAAGGGTCTCCACACGAAGTCAATTAGCTCACTTTAGTGCGCATCAAGCTCACATTTCCATGGTCGAGCCCAAGAAAGTATTCGATGCTCTTGAAGATCCCGATTGGCTAGGGGCTATGCATGAAGAACTTAACAACTTCGAGCGCAACAAAGTGTGGCGCCTAGTTGAGAAGCCTAAAGATTGTCGCAACGTTATTGGCACTAAGTGGATTTTCAAGAACAAGCAAGATGAACATGGTATCATTGTAAGGAACAAGGCGCGGTTGGTGGCACAAGGCTTTTCTCAAGTCGAAGGCATCGATTTTGGAGAAACTTTTGCACCGGTCGCAAGACTCGAATCGATACGTATTCTCATCGCT
Organism: Poa annua; assembly: GCA_026929855.1. NCBI lineage: Eukaryota > Viridiplantae > Streptophyta > Magnoliopsida > Poales > Poaceae > Poa > Poa annua. Next base: position 23,462,749 of record CM049428.1, on the reverse strand, counting down.
TATGCTTCTCACCATGGTTTCAAATTGCAACAAATGGATGTAAAAAGTGCTTTTCTTAATGGTCCCTTGCAAGAACTTGTTAAACAACCCCCGGGTTTTGAAAACCCCAACCATCCTCACCACGTCTATGTCTTGGACAAAGCTCTCTATGGCCTTAAACAGCCCCCCGGTGCATGGTACGAGCACTTGAGAGAGTTCTTGGTAGACCGTGGATTTGAGGTTGGGGTAATCGATCCCACTCTTTTCACTAAAAAGGTTAATAGTGAACTCTTCATTTGTCAATTATATGTCGATGACATTATCTTCGGTTCTACTAACCGTGTGTTCAATGATGAGTTTTCCAAGTTAATGACCGACAAGTTTGAGATGTCCATGATGGGTGAACTCAAGTTCTTTCTTGGCTTTGAGATAAAGCAATTGAGGGAAGGGACTTTCATATGTCAAGCCAAGTACATTCAAGATATGATCAAGAAATTCAAATTGCTTGGACTTAACGGTGTGACTACTCCTATGCAAACCAAGTGCCACCTCCAACTCAACCCCGACGGTAAAGAGGTAGACCAAAAGGAGTATCGTTCTATGATTGGGTCTCTTCTTTATTTGTGTGCGTCTAGGCCCGATATCGTTTTAAGCGTTGGAGTGTGTGCTCGTTATCAAGCTGCGCCTAAGGAAAGTCATTTGATGGCCGTGAAGAGAATCTTCAGATATTTGGTTCACACCCCTTGCTTTGGGTTGTGGTATCCCAAATATGGCACTATGTCTCTTTGTGGATACACTGACTCCGATTGGGCGGGCGACATTGATGATAGGAAGTCCACATCCGGGACGTGTCAATTTCTTGGAAGATCTTTGGTGAGGGTGTCCTCGAAGAAACAATTGCATCTCTTTATCCACGGTGGAGGCCGAGTACGTCGCCGCCGCAAGCGGGTGTACTCAACTTCTTTGGATGCGGCAAACTTTAAAGGATTACGGTGTCCTCTTGGACAAAGTGCCGCTTTTATGTGATAATGAGAGTGCCATCAAAATTGCATACAATCCGGTGCAACATTCAAGGACCAAGCACATTGAGATTCGTCATCATTTCATCCGCGATCACGTGGCACGAGGAGATATTGATCTATCATATGTTGGTACAAGGGATCAATTGGCGGATATCTTCACGAAGCCCCTTGATGAAGCCCGTTTTTTGCTACTTGAGGAATGAGCTCAATATCGTAGATTCTCGAGCCTTGGCTTGAACTCCGTACACACATTCCAACGTTTAAGGCTTTATTAGACCTAGAGGTACGCATGGACTTAGGGGGAGTGCTTTCCTAATACATTGGACTCTTCCTCCCCCTACTATGCATATAGTGACATATCATTGCTAAAACTTCAAATTAAATCTAATTTGTGAGCTTCAATGTTGAGATGTAGTTATGGACCCAAGATATATCTTCGCGGTGCCATGCTACAACTCATACACGGTGGCCTCGACCACCAACACTCTTTTTTTGGATTCTATTTGGTTTTATTTTTGATTCTCACTTGCATTGTCTTTGGCTCTTTTGGGAAAACACAATCTTGGTTGGTCTTCTCTTGTGTTTTATGGTTCTTGCAACTCGAGTGTGTTTTCTTTATTCAGTTTGAGTATCTATCCTAAGCCTTTCACTATCTTTAAACATGCTTTTCCCCACTCATGTCCCCTTTTGGTTTCTTGTTCCCGGAGTTGTTGGGTTTGAACGGAAATCTCCGAGCCTTACTCGAAAATCTCCGGTCCACCAGAGAATTTCGAGACTAAGTCTATTAAAAAATCAGCACTGACCTGTGATGATTATTGACCGGAAATAGTCCCGGAAATTTCCGGTGTCCGGACATTTTCGGGCCGAGACTCGGAAATCTCCGACCCCTGTGATTTTTTCGGCACCTAAGTCCTTTTCAATTTCGGCACTGACCTCAGGCGAAGCTGAATCGGAAATAGAGCCGGAAATCTCCGGTCCGATGTCCGGAAATCTCCGAGCGTGCGAAAGTTTTCCAGGGCTAAGTCCAAATCAGATTCGGTACTGACCTCAGACGAATCCGATCCTGAAATAGTCCCGGAAATCTCCAGCACCCGGAGATCTCCGAGCCTCTGTCCGGAGATTTCCGTTTCAAATTTTTCTGCCTATATAAGGGCACGGGTGGACTGGCCGGTTCGGCCAGTTCGTCCACCCCGTGCCCTAATCCTCTCTCTCCTCCGAAAATCTACAAATCTTCCGTTCCTTGCTGCGGGTGGATCGTTCGAGGGTTTCTCGCGTCCTTCGGGGATCTTCTTCTCCTCCTCGAGGGCTTCGATTTCATTTGCACGCTTTCTGCGATGTCTTTCGGTAACTCCTCGTTTTTCAAATCTAGGATGAAACTTGTTTTCGTTTAACCTAGCCGATTTAGGAGGTTGTTGCTTGTTTCCTTTGGTAGAATTGCTCCCCTTGGCATGCTCTACCCTCCACGTGCACATATCTGTTTTTCGTTCATATATTTTGTTCAAATCTGTCAAAATTTCGTGCAGACCGGAAATCTCCGAGTCTGACTCGGAAATCTCCGAACCCCGGAGATCTCCAAGTCGGACCCGGAAATCTCCGGCCTACTCAGAATCAAATCAGCTAAGGACAAAAACTGTGATTGCTAAAAACTTCTCTAGTACGTTCCATTTTCATTCTCGGACATGAGTGCTTACCCCATATGCTTTCCATCCTCTCTATGTTGTGTGCTTGCAGGTTCCACCCCTCGAAGCCGTTTCAAGCAAATTTCTACACGCGGAAGAGGCAAACCAGTTCATTCTCGCCCTCCTAGTGGGTCCTCAAGTGAAGATAGCACACCAGCTGAGTCTGCAGCTCTGCTCAGGAGAGCCACTGGGACTAGCAAGAAGAAGAGGCCCGAGCTCTGTATTGAAGACTTCAACAAAGGCAGTTTTCGCAAGTGGCGAAGTGAGCTCTCCTATAACGTGGAGTCTGATGATCCCAAGTACTTTTGCACTGAGATGGCATGGCTCTACAGGGAAGTCTATCAGAAGTTCTCAATTGACAAGCCCATCTGCCCCATGAAGTGGATTGACTTTGACAAATTAATGAAGAAGGCTGATTATTTTGGTGGTGTTGTCAAGGTATGTGGACTTCTGGGTTTGGAGCACTTGATGAGGACTGAATGCAATTACAGTGTATCTCTTATCCATCAGTTCTATGCTACTGTGGTGTTTGACTCCTCAGAGGATATTGTGATGACTTGGATGTCTGGCAGGCAGCGCTTGACTTCCTCTTTCCGAGAGTTTGCTCGGATTCTTGGCTGCCCCTTCAGTGGTTTGTCTGTTCCAGCTGGCGCCCGCATGCATGTCCATGGCATGTCTTACAACAAACATGTCATGTGTGATCTTTACCAGCCTGGAGGAAGGATTGGCTCTCAGAATGGTCTCCTCCCTACTTATGATATTCTGCTTCGCATGTTCCGTTGGACCATTACTCCCATTGCCGGCAATGTGGACAATATTGCAGGGGCTCTAGTCAACTTGATGGCCAAGGCTCATGCGGCCTATCTTGGTGAGTATGAGGTTGAGCAGGAGGCCTACAAAGTGGATGTCATGGATTTTATTTTCCAGGAGATGTCACTAGCTGTTTTTGAGAGGAAAGTTCCTCCATATGCTCCCTATGTGATGTTACTCATCAAGAGGCTCTACAAGCTTTCCGAGCAAGACAGTGATGATTTTGATGCAGCTTATGGTACTCAGCCCCACAAGGCAGCCCTGCTTATCCAGAAATCTGCTCATCTTGTTCAGCAACAAGCCACCATGCAAGATATCAACGAGGATGAGATTTTTGGTGGTCCATCTCGGGTTCCCTCCAATCCCAACATCAAGAAAGCTGCCAAGAAGAGTCGCCCATGGGTTGTTTGAGCAATTGAGAAAATCATGAACATGAACTGTTGCATTCACAATGAGAACTACTCCAACTACTCTCAGAACCATCGCATTATGAAGCGCCAAGAAGAAATGATGGCTCATATAAAGATGCCTGCTCTGAAGCACCCTTTGAAGCTTGTGATTCCTTTCAAGGATTGGAATGCAGATGGACTCACATTTGATTGGGATGATGCAGTGCCAGAGGACAGCGATCTTGAGTATGATGATGATGATGCTGAGGAGGAGGAGGATGATGATGCCGAGCAGGGTTCCGATTCTTGAGTCATGGGCCGTTAGTGGAACCTCCTCCCTTTTTGGTATCTTGATGCCAAAGGGGGAGAAGTATCTCTAGGACTCTCGGGATTTGCATGGGTTGAGAGCACTTCTTTCTTTCTCTTTGTTTTGTTTTGTTTTTAAATGCTCCCTATTATCGTGACTGTTTATTTCTTCATGTGTGTGAGACATGAGTACTGTTAAATTCTCTATTGCAATAACTCTATTGTCTTAGTTTGTTGCTTCTATTGTGTATTGTGTATTTGTGTGTTTTGTAAAATCTAGGGGGGGGTGTTGATACTAAGGAATGTGCACTTTGTATTCCAAAAACAGCCTAAAATAGTGCACTCACTTAGGGGGAGCTCTGTCTATATTTTGCAAATCCGTTCTCCTTTCGTGTTGTCATCATTCGCCAAAAAGGGGGAGATTGAAAGTGCATTCTATGCACTCCCAGATTTTGGTGACTAATGACAACACAAAAGGTTTTCTAATGTTTGTGATGAAGCATGCAAGTTCTATTACAGGTCGTTTGATAAAGTGGGACACTTATATTGCCTAATTCTCAATACTGTTTCACTTGGTCTTTCATCAGGAATTAAGTCAGGAGATTTCCGGGACTCGGAGATTTCCGGTCCCCAGACCGGAGATCTCCGGGCTATTCGAGTTTTTCACTGTCTTAAATCAGATGCGTACTGACTCCAACTCGAGCTGAGCCGGAAATGCTCTCGGAGATTTCCGGCGCTCGGAGATTTCCGAGCCCCAGTCCGGAGATCTCCGAGTGACAGAGGAATTTTGACCAAGTCCAGAACTCAGAATGCGTACTGACTCCAACACAAACTTAGCCGGAAATGCTCTAGGAGATTTCCGGCGCTCGAAGATTTCCGAGCCCCAGTCCGGAGATCTCCGAGTGTCAGAGAAATTTCTACCAAGTCAAGAAGCCCAACCAGTACTGATCCAGAGTCAAGCACAGCCGAAATTCCTACCGGATATTTCCGGAGTCCGGAGATCTCCGGTCCTCAACCCGAAGATTTCCGGGCTGGCGGCTGTACAACGGGCAGATGTTGAAGAGGGGTATAAATACCCCTCCACCTACCTCCAGCAGTTTAAGCTTCCAGATTTTCTCTCTCGTCCATTGGCGTTGAAGCTTGTTTCTTCCGGATCTCCCAATCTAGCCAGTCAAATCCTTTGGTACTTGGGTATCTGAGGGAGAAGCCACCGATCTACAACTCCACCGAAGCGTTTTGTTTCCCCCCCTCTATTTCTTGAGGGGCAACGAATCTAGTGTTCCTTTGTGGATAGCTAGGTTCAACTTTGTGTGTTCTTGATCCTTTGTGGATTCCTTTGTGGATTTGACATGTTGTGGTCTTTGTGGGAGCCCCTAATTCAGTTGTGGGTGTGTGCCTCACGTGTTTGTACGGGATCTTCTCCGCCCTTAAAGGAGTCCTTAGTGGAAGAGTGGATTCGCACCTTTGTGGTCGAATTCACAGGAGAATAGGGTGAGGCCTTTGTGGCGTTGAGCAAACCTTTGTGGTAGCTTACACCCCTCCAACGAGACGTACACCTATGTGGTGGAACTCGGGATAAAATCGGTGTCTTTGAGTTCCTACGGTTGTCCTGTTCCACTTTCCTTTACTGCATTCATGTACTTGTTTAGTTTCCTTGTTGTCTTTCACTTGTATCACCTAGTTGCACATTTAGACACATAAAAATTGGTCACCACCTATTCACCCCCCTCCCTCCCCCCTCTAAGTGGTCAACTGCCGTTCAACAATTCCACGACTCCGAAGCGTAACAAGATCAACATCCTGTGGTGCACCCAGGAGAGAGGCAATCGCCCAAAGTCCATGGAAATGACGAAGAGCATGAGGTACCCCCTCAACATGAACCCAGAACGGTTGTAAGACAACCATCAAAGGAATATCCTGGAACTTCCATGAAGTAATAGTGAGCTGGGTTGTGGAAGAAGGTACACCCAGTTGCATACCATCAATACGCTGAAGATCATCCGCCGAGGGAACCGCAATTGTGAAAGCATTCTCACCATGTGAGATCGTCTCCCACTTCCACTACGAGTGACCAGGGCAACCTCTCCGCCATCTGCGACCGAATCACCAAGGCATCCACCAACCCACCAGAGACTGTAACCAGAGCAGTTGGAGCGCTAGATGGTATAAGATGCGGCTTGTAGACACTACCAGGAAGATGCAAATTAAGAGTATCAATATTAACTGTTCCAGTAAAAAACGCGAGCGGCCTCGGCATCTTGAGAGTTGGACATCTCCGTGTTGGGTGAGCCGTAGTATTAGTTTTACAGACAAGGCAGTAGTGTTTAACTGGACATTCCTTTGACGCATGGGTATCCATTGCACACTTCCAGCAATGAATCGGTTTAGTAGGAGCTTCCACAATCACACCCGGGGTCTGAACAACAGGCGTAGCAGGCACCACAGTAGATGCAGCGGACAAGGCATTGCCCCCAAGCTGCCCTAAAGGAAAACCAGGCTGGTACAACGGCTGCGGGAACCCTGGCGGATGACTACCCACAACAGCGGCTGCGGGTGGAGGCTTCTTCTTCTTTTTACGCTTTTGCACTGTCGACGAAGAAGCAACACCCGGAACAGCAGGTCTAACCGCAGGTTGCTGCATGAATTGCTGATTTTGTGGCCTCGGACCAGGTTGGAACATGCCGACACCCTGCGGCGGAGTGAAAGAAGCCTGCTGCCCTCCTTGATAGTACTAGAAAGGCGTGTATACAGGAGGAGCTTGCATTCTTGGCTGGAACTGCCCGGCAGGATTGAACGCGCCCGCACTCGTGCTGGACTACACAGGAGCTGCTGGGCTACCATAGCCGTGATACAGGACCTGAGGCGCACTCGCCAGCTGTTGCGGAGCCGGCTGATAGTTGCCCGACATGCTGCCCTGAAGCACAGGCCGCTGCGGCGGCCCCGACATGCTTCTCGGCGACGGACCAGCGACCACAACCGCGAAGGAACGGGCCGGCGAAGTCCTGGATGTTTGAAGACGCGAGGTTGACAAGGACGACTTGCCGATGCCGCTGACTGCTTGCAGTTGTGGAGTAGCAGATAGCGGTGTCGACGGCTTGCTCGGGGATGAGACGGATGGCGGCGGTGAAGGATCGTCGTGAAGGCTTGCGACGGGACGAGGGAACGGAAAGGTTTTTAGGGCTTTCCATCCGGGCCCAGAAGCAGCAAATCCCACGGCGCAGCGACACCACCAATGGGCGGCCGGGATCGTCTGCATGCGATTTTTGAAACGGCACAATTACCGCATCATCCGCAGCAGTTTTCTCCGCCTCCGTCGCCGGCTTCAGAACCAGAGAAGACAACGCCTCCAGCTTGGCCGGATCGAAGAACTGCCCGAGAACCGGCAGCGGCGTGATCCTTCGACTCGGAATCGGACCCCTCCATGGACCCAAACGCGGCGGGCGTGCTAGCCGAACTCCCAATGGAGAGTTGGTCTGCCGCGAAGCCGGCGACGGCGCGGCCGTATAGGCTGTAGACGGCGGCGACACCGAGTCCGCTTGTGCCTCCTCTAAAGGATCCGGCAACATCCTGCATACATCACCTGTTACCTCACCTGCAACGGCAGCCGGAGACGATGACGAACCCCTCTCCCAGAAACGCGAGGCTGGCGTCGGGAAACCGATCTCATCCCAGAAAGCCTGTGCTAGCGCCTCGTCCGTGAGCTTCCCCTTCTTTGTCACCCACTAGTAGAAAACAGGCTAAAGGACCAAACTCCAAAACCCCATTTGTCCCGGTCGTACTGCAAACCGGGACAGATGGGGCATTAAACACGCCGAGCGCTCCAGGCGACACCCATTTGTCCCGATTCCAGCCACGAACCGGGACAAATGAGGTAGCACCCGCCGAGCGCTTCAGGCGACACCCATTTGTCCCGGTTCCAGTCACGAACCGGGACAAATGTCATTCGCGCGCGCGGAAGCAGAGCCATCGCCGCGTTTTTTCGACGCGCACGGAAGACGAGCGGAAATACGGCGCCGCCGGCGATTCCTCTGCCCTCCGGCGATTAATTCCTCTGCTCTCCGCCGGCGATTCATCTTCCTCTCCGGCGCTATAAAATGCACTGCACAGTACGCCTCCTCCACACACCATTTCTCCGGCCATCTCTCCTCTCTTTTCTCCGTCCCTATGGAGCCACTCGTGCCTCGGTCCGATGAGTTTTACGACTACGAGAAGGAAGGCATGCGGTTCAAGGTGTGGGTCACCCTTCCTGCATGGCGCGTGGAGAAGTGGATCCGCGACGTGAAGAACTACTTCCTCGACGCTGCTCCGATCAAAGCCGTTGGACTCGATTGCGAGTTCACCGACCCTCGACGGAAGGATACTCCGCAGTGCGCCGCCGTCCTTCAACTCTCGGTGGCGACCGAGACTCTTGTCTTCCAAATTTGCAAAGTTGATCGGGTGCCACAGGTCCTCGTGGATTTCTTAGGTGATGAGACAATCAAATTCTACGGCGTGGCAATCCATAATGACATGAAGATGCTAGCCTACTACGGAATTATTATTCGGTCCGCGGTCAACCTGCAGAGGGATCGCCGAAACCCTACCGGCAATTTTACTCCTAGTCTATATGCTCTCTCTAATGCGGTCATTGGGACAAATCTTGAGAAGAAGAAGAAATACAAGAACAAGAAGAACACGGACGACGACAAGGAAGACACGTTACAAAAAAAACTAATTTTCGGATGGGGCAACGTTCCATTGAGCTACGATCAAGTCGTATATGCTGCTTTAGACGCTCGCCTTGGCTTCGAGATTGCACGGAAGTGGGATAGTCTACGCGGCTATAATACGGACAATGATCATCTTAATGTCGTTGATGAGTAGACTATCTATGTATTCCGTTACGTAAAAATTATGTGTACGCGTGTTCTCTTGTATTGACCGAAATATTGAAGGGGTTACGGTGCAGAAAACAATAATTTTCTAGCGAGCGAAACCCTAACTAGCCAGGATCTATCTATCTAGTACATGCGATAACGGTGGCGGAACGGGTTACATTAACTCCATGTAGACCGATAGCGGGGATTACGCTCCCGCACAAGCGTTGACGATGAAGTCGTACGTAGCCGACCTCGAGGTCGCGGAGAACTTGCCGCGATGTCGGAGTCGATGACGCCGGGGTGTCGACGATGATCTGCGTCGACGAGCGTCAGGCGGAAGAAGGCAGAGCGCCAGCACCGGGGCTGGCGCGCCGGCAGCAGAGGGGGGTGGCGCGGAGGCTGTAGGGGGCGAGACGACGTCGCCCAAGCTCCTCAAAAGAGTAGCCTCCGAGCACTCGCAAACATACAGAGCCTAGCGACAACTCCCGGTCATTCAGATCCAGCTGAAATCGCAGGAGTAGATCTTATCTGGAATCCCGCAGAGCAACGGCGCTCTGCGGTATGTCTTAGGTGGAGAGAGACCCCCTTCCTCAGCTCGGCGCGGCTCCGACTTGGGAACCACGAGATCGAGAGAGAAATTGGGAATTAATTGAATTTCCTATGAATTAAATCAATTAATATGCCTTGCTATATAAAGGGGGAAGGGGTGTGCCAACCCCCTTGGCTCCCCCATGTGGGACTAAAAGGAGGAGAGGGGAGGGGGGGTTCGGCCGAACCCCCCATGGGCTCTCCCACTCCTAGTCCGAGTTGGACTAGGAGGCCCAAGCCTTCCCCTTCCTTGTGGGGTGCGGTTTCCCCTTCTTGGGCCCTCTTAGGGCCCATTTAGGTGGGAGCCCCCTTTTTCCTTTATTTAATTAATATTAAATTAATATAAAAATCCCATTAATTCATAATTAATATATTTATATATAATTCAATATCCCATGACTCCGAAACTATTTCGGAACCACCCGAACAACTTTCGGACATTCCCGGAACCATTCCATACCTCCCCGGAACTCCTTCCGGACCACCGGAACTCTTTCCGGATCATTTCTCTCTCTCCAATAAAAACCTATAAAATTCCAGAACCTATCTCTAGCGTCGCTAAGACCTTAAGTTTGTTACGCTACGGTTCGGGGATACTCCAGACATGGTTGAGACACTCCGCTCACCAATGATCGTCAGGGATACCTGGAAATATATGACGACCCCTGTGTATTCCACGAATATCGTCGTTGAACCATAAATATGATATTCATTCCCTTTGTCTCTGCGATACTACCTTGTCCGAGATATGATCGTAGACACACCGATGCATTTGCTGTATCTCGTTACCGACGAAGGTTATTAACTCGTCTGCGATATTACATCTCCATGACCTAGTCATAAGCTGCGCAGCTATATAGATGCAATATCACCGAGTGGGCCCAGAGTATCTTTCCATTACAAGAATGAACAAATCCCGCTCTTGATCCTTACGTCTCGATGCTCTTTCGGAATACCCAAGATGGACACCGTTATTGTCATGCTATATAAGACACAACGTTTGATGCTCTCAAAGCACTCCTACGAAGCAACAATAAGTACGGTCTCACGGTCTAAGGAATAAGCTATCATACTCTTATCTATTGCAAATGACAAACATCGTAATACGATCTTATTGCAATACTTTGCGTATGTCCATCACCTTATTCTACTAACAAGATGACCCCATTGTCAACCGACGTCATTGTCCTTGATCGGGAATCTCGATCAACTGTTGCCCAATGGACTAGCTCATATAGAGGCTTGCTAGGGACCTGGTTGTCTATGTATCACACGTGTATTAACAATTCCGATTAATACAGTTATAGCATAATACACAAACCTATCATAAAATCATGAGATAATGCAATAAATACTACTTATTTATTTGCCTCTAGGGCATATCTCCTTCAGTCTCCCACTTGCACTAGAGTACAAATAAACTAGCTGCATTTTACTTTATCAGAATCCCTTATCAAATAAGAATCATTTGATAATGCTTGCTTGTGGAAAAGTGTTACTGCACAATCCATGATTGTACACGCTTTTGTGATTCACTGGTATCAACTTGTTTGATATCATCACGTTGTCTAACAACATATATGCAAATACCACAACTAAGTGAGACTACCGCTTCCCAGCGCTTACTCTGATTATACTAACCAGATAACTGCCCTGAAAAACACACTCAGTCATGCCGAGCCCCTTGTAACAATTACAAACTCGTGATGTCTACATATTTACACACCAATGTAGAAAACTTGACATTCAAATGTCAATCCCTTAACTAACGCACTTCTACTTCCTGTAAATTCCAAATTTACTTTCATAACTGCTCTTATTCCAAGAGCATCGGTTATATTTCATCGAGCAGATAATATGGTTCCTGTATGACGTCTAATATTACATAATAGACCCCCATGTCATACAACCATTACTTTCATGCATCATTACTCTTAATGATCAATTGGATTCCAAAGGACCATCCTTTTGATTCTATTCGGACTCCTCAGATATAATCCAAAACAACTCGATTAACTATTTAAAATTCTGGTTCTATTTCCAAATAGACACTAGTTTTTAAAATAGTTTCACAACTTCATCCTATTCTATTGGTACAGTTTCACAATGTGTTAACCACACAAGATGAATTCGACTCCCACTCAAAATATGTCTCCACATATTTGATAACACGAGCTCCCACTCAAAAACGTGTCATCCACATATTTGAGTTCCTGAGCTCCCACTCAAAAATATGTTCTTCACATATTTTACCTGAGTGAACCAACTATGACTCCCACTTAAATCGACATTTTGGTCAAACCAAAATCATTGATCTGCTATCAATTCGAATTTAATACAAACTACAGCATTACATTAATACAGACTTCAAGCATGTCTACATAAATGTAGTCAACAAATTTGATCTTGTCAAGACACATTTCTTGACAAGACATGCTACCGCGTCTTTCTTATAGTCACATTTATCATATAACACCTTATATGACGATTAAACAATCTTATTCCTCTAATAAGAATTGCAGCAACAATTACTCTCTTAATCCTTTTAAACGTAACTTGGGTTTCCAGGCTGAAGAGCCTTTGTTCGTATTTCAATATTTTCTCAACTTTCTTTGTATTCATAAAGTGCACCTTGATCTGTCAACAAGATCTGAAATACTTAATATAGTGCTGTGACCCGACAGCAATATTAAATATAATAGCACCTTATTCAGAAGTTTATTTCATGAAAATATTATGATCTTTATGAAGAGGATTGCAAGCAGAAAACAATTTTCTAGTCTCCCTCACTCTTAATCACTAAACTTTCATTAGCAGACATATACTCTTTGGAACATCTTCCAACATAAGTCTGACACTTTATTCCAAACTTCTAATTTCAATCCATAAACCATAATTCGAAAAGTCATCTTTTCTCGGAATTACATAGACAACAAACTGAACTTTGTTTCTATTTGGTTTTGGAATACACTCTCATCTAATGCGAGCAATCTACAAAGAACCACTCATGTATATTCCGAATCATTGCATAATCATATACATGTCGACACTACTGTCGATCCTACGAATTCTCGTTGAGAAAAATATCTGTTTTCTAAAGTGGACATCGACTATAATGTTTCGAACGTATTTAGGAGATTCTAAGACTGATTCTGACAGGCCACACTTTATTTAAAATAGAGCATGATTATAATTCCCCACATATCACTATATATGACATTATAATCCTGTGAAGCAAATTTCCACAAGTCTCTCGCGTTGAAAACATAATTCAAAAATACTGTCCTTTGATCGAATTTTGTGAACACAATATTCACCAATCTTTCCTCTGAAAAACCCCATTTGATCTATTATCAAATTAATTCTCAGATTCCATAATTTATCGGGCAAATACTCCTATTTGCCAAAGTCATGGAGGAATTCGAATCAAGCAATAAACACCATTAATTAATCATTAAAATGACACTCAATTAATTTCTGCCAGTATTGCAACTTCAATACATGATTTCAAGCTTAATCAACTCAGCACTCGAAATACTTAAATGGACCAAAAAACATCCATTACTTCTTTCATTGCTTTTATGACTAAACTCGACGGTGTTTATTCTAGCAATAGAACCTTTGTTCATGGGACAAGCTATTTTATCATATCTACAATTATGAATACTTATCATACAATCAATGTAACTGAGATGTGGAAACTTTATTCATAAGATAAAACAACTGACTTGTTCCATAACATAAAACAACTGAACTTGTCTTATTACATGAATAACTTTGTCTTGCAACAATCAAGACACACACACTCGCTCACTATTACAAAAGATCGTATCAAAAACTATTAATGATAACTATGATAACTTGAGGACGTGAACACCAAAAGGCCATCAACTCCTTGACTACCAGCTTCAGCGCCAGGTCATATCAAACTGCGCCGCATATATGTGATAATCAGGACCTGTTTCACAAACAGAGCAATTATCAAACATTTCATCATATACCATGGGCGAATTCATAATTCTGCATATATCAAATATATATACCTGTAGCATCGAAGATCTCTCCTTCGATGGAATCAACCTTCAGAGACTGGAACTCACGTACGAACACGTAGAAGTTCATATCATCGGCTTTCAAAATGTACTTGCGAACATGCTTCTCATAGCTAGGAGGTAGAGATATCAGGACAGTCCGAATGGCGGAAGAATCCGCCATCCAGTAATCGAAGACCATCGTCAGCTGGAAGTAGATGTCATACAATCTCTTCAAATGTGTCTTCAGACAGGTATGCTCCTCCATGTGAACGGTCTGGAACATTCTAAGCTGTCTGAACTGCTCACGTTTTAATTCATCCCCGAAGTGCGTCTTTATCGCATCCACCATGACGCTTGGCTCCTTGCGTCAAAATATCTCTTTCAACTCGGGAGCCAGGCATACGGTCATGGTGATCTCCACTTCAATGAATATGTCTCGACGCCTACGGAAATCATCTTCCTCCTCCTCGCTTGCAGAATCTCCTGGTCCTTCTCCTACCGGTTCATCGAGAACATATAGAATGTTGTTGTGTTCGAGAATGTTTCTAAAACCCCTGTACCATCTGATGAAGTTGGACCCGTCGGCTTCTAATGTAGCATCCGGGCTCTTGAGGAAGTAACCGAAGTATAGTTGCGTAGTCTACAGATGTGATCGCAAAAGAGGTAAGATAAGTTTATAATATATATAGGTGAGTTTTAGTTCTATAATCTCATTATCAAAAACACACCACACCAAGATTATTATCCCTAAAATAATAATGGCGACTACACGACCCTCATCCACCACACTACCCCCGATCATCACGGCCGGCAGCACGGCTTCAAAGGTGGACATAAAATGTCGATCATAACAACTCTATGACTCGTGCTCGATCTTTCGATCTTCCCGTGTTCCGAGGCCATACCTCTGAGTATGCTAGGCTCGCCAATCAAACCTCGAAGACCTGCGCGTGCAACATGGCTTACACCCACTGTATGCGAACGACGAGATGTGTGACACCCGATCATCACGGCCTGCCTCATAACGTAGAACTTTCTTGGTGGTGCGCAACGAGGGAGAACACTATTTTGGTATTTTGTTAGGGATCATCCTATTCATGATGCTACCGTTGTCTATCTAGCATATAAGCAATCAATAGGATGCACACACAACAGCACACAATAATGATGCAATGAAGTGCGATGTGACATGGTCGATGCGCCTGGACCTTCATGGCGCCATGTGCCTGGCCCCTGGCGCCCCGGCATGGCTCCGAGTCTACAGAGCCCTCCATTGCCTCCGACAGTACGAGTAATATCAAAACTTACCGTAACCATGTCACATAAAATAACGCCTCTGCAAAATAAAGTTAGACGCCTCTAGCTTCATTTAGTTTTGCAAGTTTTACGTGGCATATAGGCTTATTCGTAAGAGAATCGCTTCCCTACCTACGAACTTTGTACCACAACGTCGATCGTATAATTGCATGTTTAAGCATCCCTTTCGGGCCCTCCATTGAAAATGTTTTGCCGACTAGAGAGAGAGAAACAGACACCCGCCAGCCACAGATACGGTGCAAGCCGTATGTCAGTAGTGGAACCAGTCTCGCGTAAGCGTACGCGTAAAGTCGGTCCGGGCCGCTTCATCAACTCAATACCGAAGGCATCGCAAGTGCACGCTAGAGGGTAGCAAATATAAGAAAGACGCCCTCATTCAACATGAGTTCTAACCGTACCAGCAGTACTACGCATAGATCGGCTCTGATACCACTGAAGGGGTTACGGTGCAGAAAACAATAATTTTCTAGCGAGCGAAACCCTAACTAGCCAGGATCTATCTATCTAGTACATGCGATAACGGTGGCGGAACGGGTTACATTACCTCCATGTAGACCGATAGCGGGGATTACGCTCCCGCACAAGCGTTGACGATGAAGTCGTACGTAGCCGACCTCGAGGTCGCGGAGAACTTGCCGCGATGTCGGAGTCGATGACGCCGGGGTGTCGACGATGATCTGCGTCGACGGGCGTCGGGCGGAAGAAGGCAGAGCGCCAGCACCGGGGCTGGCGCGCCGGCAGCAGAGGGGGGTGGGGCGGCGGCTGTAGGGGGCGAGACGACGTCGCCCAAGCTCCTCAAAAGAGTAGCCTCCGAGCACTCGCAAACATACGGAGCCTAGCGACAACTCCCGGTCATTCAGATCCAGCTGAAATCGCAGGAGTAGATCTTATCTGGAATCCCGCAGAGCAACGGCGCTCTGCGGTATGGCTTAGGTGGAGAGAGACCCCCTTCCTCAGCTCGGCGCGGCTCCGACTTGGGAACCACGAGATCGAGAGAGAAATTGGGAATTAATTGAATTTCCTATGAATTAAATCAATTAATATGCCTTGCTATAGAAAGGGGGAAGGGGTGTGCCAACCCCCTTGGCTCCCCCATGTGGGACTAAAAGGAGGAGAGGGGGGGGGGGGGGGGTTCGGCCGAACCCCCCATGGGCTCTCCCACTCCTAGTCCGAGTTGGACTAGGAGGCCCAAGCCTTCCCCTTCCTTGTGGGGTGCGGTTTCCCCTTCTTGGGCCCTCTTAGGACCCATTTAGGTGGGAGCCCCCTTTTTTCCTTTATTTAATTAATATTAAATTAATATAAAAATCCCATTAATTCATAATTAATATATTTATATATAATTCAATATCCCATGACTCCGAAACTATTTCGGAACCACCCGAACAACTTTCGGACATTCCCGGAACCATTCCATACCTCCCCGGAACTCCTTCCGGACCACCGGAACTCTTTCCGGATCATTTCTCACTCTCCAATAAAAACCTATAAAATTCCAGAACCTATCTCTAGCGTCGCTAAGACCTTAAGTTTGTTACGCTACGGTTCGGGAATACTCCAGACATGGTTGAGACACTCCGCTCACCAATGATCGTCAGGGATACCTGGAAATATATGACGACCCCTGTGTATTCCACGAATATCGTCGTTGAACCATAAATATGATATTCATTCCCTTTGTCTCTGAGATACTACCTTGTCCGAGATATGATCGTAGACACACCGATGCCTTTGCTGTATCTCGTTACCGACGAAGGTTATTAACTCGTCTGCGATACTACATCTCCATGACCTAGTCATAAGCTGCGCAGCTATATAGATGCAATATCACCGAGTGGGCCCAGAGTATCTTTCCATTACAAGAATGAACAAATCCCGCTCTTGATCCTTACGTCTCGATGCTCTTTCGGAATACCCAAGATGGACACCGTTATTGTCATGCTATATAAGACACAACGTTTGATGCTCTCAAAGCACTCCTACGAAGCAACAATAAGTACGGTCTCACGGTCTAAGGAATAAGCTATCATACTCTTATCTATTGCAAATGACAAACATCGTAATACGATCTTATTGCAATACTTTGCGTATGTCCATCACCTTATTCTACTAACAAGATGACCCCATTGTCAACCGACGTCATTGTCCTTGATCGGGAATCTCGATCAACTGTTGCCCAATGGACTAGCTCATATAGAGGCTTGCTAGGGACCTGGTTGTCTATGTATCACACTT
Organism: Poa annua; assembly: GCA_026929855.1. Taxonomy (NCBI): domain Eukaryota; kingdom Viridiplantae; phylum Streptophyta; class Magnoliopsida; order Poales; family Poaceae; genus Poa; species Poa annua. The sequence continues at coordinate 23,445,534 of CM049428.1, read as the reverse complement.
GTATTAACAATTCCGATTAATACAGTTATAGCATAATACACAAACCTATCATAAACTCATGAGATAATGCAATAAATAATACTTATTTATTTGCCTCTAGGGCATATCTCCTTCAGTCTCCCACTTGCACTAGAGTACAAATAAACTAGCTGCATTTTACTTTATCAGAATCCCTTATCAAATAAGAATCATTTGATAATGCTTGCTTGTGGAAAAGTGCTACTGCACAATCCATGATTGTACACGCTTTTGCGATTCACTGGTATCAACTTGTTTGATATCATCACGTTGTCTAACAACATATATGCAAATACCACAACTAAGTGAGACTACCGCTTCCCAGCGCTTACTGCCGAGTACATGACAGGTTTGAGGAAATTTCATTATATAATGCAGATGGACCGACAATGGATGTATGGTGACCGACGCACTGCCGAGTACATGACAGGTTTGAGGAAATTTCTAGAGAAAGCCAAGGCCCACAGTATCAATGGTTTCATGTGTTGTCCATGTGTCAACTGTCAGAATAAGACAGATCACCCAAACGTGAGAACCCTTCAAAGTCATCTTATTCGGCATGGTTTCATGCCCAGCTATAATTGTTGGACGAAGCACGGAGAAAAAGGAGTTATGATGGAAGACAATGAAGAAGAGGAAGATGATGACAACTATCCTATGTTCCCGGAGTACGGAGATTCTGCAACGGGGGAAGCTGAAGCTGAAGAGGCACCAGATGAGCCCACTGACGATCTTGGTAGGGCCATTGCTGATGCAAAGAGAGAGTGCGGAACTGAAAAGGAGAGGTTGAAGTTCGACCAGATGTTAGAGGATCACAAGAAATTGTTGTATCCAAGTTGCGAAGATGGTCAGAAAAAGCTGGGTACCACACTGGAATTACTGCAGTGGAAGGCAGAGTGTGCTGTGACTGACAAGGGATTTGGAAAGTTGCTGCAGATAATTAGGAAGATGCTTCCAAAGGTCAACGAGTTGCCCGACAGCACGTACGAAGCAAAGAAGGTTGTGTGCCCTCTAGGATTAGACGTGCATAAGATACATGCCTGCCCTAATGACTGCATCCTCTACCGCGGTGAGTATGAGAATTTGGATGCATGTCCAGTATGCACTGCATTGCGGTATAAGATCAGACGAGATGACCCTGGTGAAGTTGAGGGTGAGCGTCCCCGGAAGAGGGTTCCTGCCAAGGTGATGTGGTATGCTCCTATAATACCACGGTTGAAACGCCTGTTCGCGAATAAAGAGCATGCCAAGTTGTTGCGATGGCACAAAGAGGGTCGTAAGAAAGACGCGATGTGTAGACACCCCGCTGATGGTACGCAGTGGAGAAAAATTGAGAGAGAGTTCCCGGAATTTGAAGATGACGCAAGGAACTTAAGGTTTGGTCTAAGTACAGACGGTTTCAATCCGTTTGGGGAGCAGAGCAGCAGTCATAGCACATGGCCTGTGACTCTATGTATTTATAACCTTCCTCCTTGGTTGTGCATGAAGCGAAAGTTCATTATGATGCCATTGCTCATCCAAGGCCCGAAGCAACCCGGCGACGACCTTGATGTGTACCTCAGGCCATTATTTGAAGAACTTTTACAGTTGTGGCGGGAAGAAGGTGTACGGGTGTGGGATGAGCACAAACATGAGGAATTTGACCTACAAGCTCTGCTTTTTGTAACAATTAACGATTGGCCTGCTCTTGCTAACCTCTCAGGGCAGTCGACCAAGGGGTACAATGCATGCACACACTGTTTGGGTGAGACTGAATGTTTATATTTGGATAAATGTAAGAAGTGTGTGTATCTGGGGCATCGTCGATTTCTTCCGATCAGGCATACCGCAAGGAAGAAAGTCAAGCATTTTAAAGGTGAGGCTGATCACAGTAGGAGGCTTGTCAACCGTACTGGTGAAGAAATATTTGATATGGTCAAGGATCTAAAAGTAATCTTTGGAAAGGGTCCTGGAGGACAACAGGTTCCGAAAGACGCTAACGGGCACGCACCCATGTGGAAGAAAAAATCTATATTTTGGGAGCTACCATATTGGAAGGTCCTAGAGGTTAGATCTTCTATCGACGTGATGCACGTGACGAAGAATGTTTGCGTGAACCTGCTAGGCTACTTGGGCGTGTACGGGAAGAAAAAAGATACAGAGGAAGCACAGGAGAACCAGAAACGTGTGAAAGAACGAGACGGCCTAAGTCCCGAACACTACGAAGGTCCTGCCAGCTACGCTCTTACCAAACAAGAGAAAGTAATATTCTTTGAATGCCTGAGCAGTATCAAGGTCACGGCTGGGTTCTCGTCGAATATAAAGAGGATAGTAAATGTGAGACTCCAAAAATTTCAGAACCTAAAGTCTCATGATTGCCACGTGATTATGACGCAATTGCTTCCGATTGCACTGAGGGGGCTACTACCGGAAAATGTTCGAGTACCCATTGTGAAGCTTTGTGCATTCCTCAATGCAATATCTCAAAAGGTAATCGATCCGGCGATTCTACCAGGGTTGTAAAATGATGTGGTCCAGTGTCTTGTCAGTTTTGAGTTGGTGTTCCCTCCATCCTTCTTCGATGTTATGACGCATCTCCTGGTTCACCTAGTCGAAGAGATTCAAGTTCTCGGTCCTGTATTTCTGCACAATATGTTCCCATTTGAGAGGTTCATGGCAGTCTTAAAGAAATATGTGCATAACCGTGCTAGGCCAGAAGGAAGCATCTCCAACGGCTACGGTAACGAGGAGGTCATTGAGTTCTGTGTTGACTTTATTCATGACCTTAAGCCGATAGGTGTTCCACAATCACGACATGAGGGTAGACTTAGTGGAAAAGGCACACTAGGAAAGAAAACAAAAATTTGTATGGATGGACATTCTTTCACTGAAGCACACTATACAGTTCTACAAAGTTCTACCTTGGTGGCCCCGTATATCGATGAACACAAGAATTTTGTACGCTCTCTACACGCGGGGAAGTCTGACAACTGGATTGTACGTACACACATGGCCACGTTCGGCGGTTGGTTGTGAGAACATCTTGAAAATAAAGACAAGGTTGATGAAGAGTTACACTTGTTGGCCAGGGCACCATCTACAACTATATGTACTTTCCAAGGGTACGAGATAAATGGAAATACATTTTACACGAGTGTCCAAGATAAAAAGAGCACGAACCAAAACAGTGGTGTTCGCATTGATGCAACAAACAACAATGGGCAGAAGAACACATATTATGGTTGCATAGAGGAGATATGGGAACTTGACTATGGACCTTCTTTTAAGATCCCTTTGTTTCGGTGCAAATGGGTCAATCTGAAAGGCGGGGTTGAGGTAGACAAGATGTACGGAATGACAATAGTGGATCTAAACAATCTTGCGTACAGAGACGAACCATTCGTGCTAGCCAATGATGTGGCTCAGGTTTTCTATGTGAAAGACATGTCTAGCAGACCCAAAAAAAGAAACATCCTGGGAGTGGAGGAGTCGAGGCGTCACATAGTTCTTTCAGGAAAAAGAAACATCGTGGGAGTGGAGGACAAGACAGACATGTCAGATGATTATAATAATTTTGATGAAATTCCGCCTTTCGTAGTGAACATTGACCCAATCATCAAGTTGATTGAAGAAGATGCTCCATGGTTCCGACCAAGATTCGCTTCGTGCCGTTGGCAAAACACTGGGCAGAAGAACTGGCGGTGTTGTGTGATGGAGATGTTGGTGCGATATGTAATAATTAATATATTAAACTTTTGATATGAAGAAGATGCTCCATTTTTACCTGCATATCAAATGGATCCGTCGGCGTTGATAGAACAAAACACACGATTTCACCTGCATACAGCCCCACGGTGGCTCTTGATGAGTGCCTGCATATCAAATGCACCGTGGGGCGTATGCAGGGAATCCGAGTAATTTGTATATATTCCTCAGTATATGAATTGAACTATTCTTTTGATAGAACAAAACACACGATTTCACCTGCATACAGCCCCACGGTGGCTCCTGAGTGCCTGCATATCAAATGCACCGTGGGGCGTATGCAGGGAATCCGAGTGATTTGTATACCACACACCACCCGGCTAGGCACTAGAAGGAGGAAACACTGAGTGCTCGCCTCGTCCGAGAGGGGGCTATATATAGGGTCACGGGCTCAACCAGTGGTACTGATAGTGTTGATCCAACAGCTCTCAAGTGCTCAAAAGAAGCACACCCCCTGATCCAACGGCTAACAAGTGTTTCAAAGAAACACACGATCCGTGTGCTTCTTTAGTCCCGGTTTGAAACTGAAAGCGTTAATCGAACAGCTCAGAAGCAATTAAAAGAAACACACACCTGATCAAACGGCTTACAAGTGCTTGAAAGAAACACACGATCTGTGTTCTTCTTTAGTCCCGGTTTGGAAGTTAAAGTGTTGATCAAACAACTCAGAATTCCAAAGTTTGCAAAAGTTATACAAATTCACATTCAAAATAGTTTTAAACTAATTAAAATAATGGTTATAGAAAAGAGAAAATGTTTTTGTATTAGTTAGTCAAATCAAACACTTTTCATATTGAAAGTTTTTTCAAATTCCAAAGTTTGCAAAAGTTATACAAATTCACATTCAAAATAGTTTTAAACTAATTAAAATAATGGTTATAGAAAAGAGAAAATGTTTTTGTATTAGTTAGTCAAATTCAAACACTTTTCATATTGAAAGTTGTTTCAAATTCCAAAGTTTGCAAAAGTTATACAAATTCACATTCAAATAGTTTTAAACTAATTAAAATAATGCTTATAGAAAAGAGAAAATGTTTTTGTATTATTTAGTTAAATTCAAACACTTTTCATATTGAAAGTTGTTTCAAATTCCAAAGTTATTTAAAACTGAAAACAGAAAAAGAAAAGAAAAAGAAAAAGAAAAAGAAAAAGAAAAAACCCCATCTATCCCGGGTGGTGGCTCAGCCCGGGACAGATGGGGTGCTATCTATCCCGGGCTGAGCCACGACCCGGGACAGATGGGGTGCTATCTGTATCTGTCCCGGGTGTAGCCGCCACCCGGGACAGTTGAGTGCTATCTGTCCCGGGCTGAGCCACCACCCGGGACAGTTGAGTGTTGCTATATAAGCAACACTTAGCCACGGGTGGTGGCTCAACCCGGAGCCATTCCCCTCACCTCGCGAAGGGCTGCCCAAATTTCCCGTGAACCACCCTAGCCGCCGCCGCCTCCTTCTTCGACTCCGGCTGGGCCTCGCCGCCACCTTCCTCGCCTCCTTTTTCGACTAGGTGAGCCTCGCGCGTGCCCTGAACCCTAGCTCGTGCTCCCTTTCTCTCTCTGCGCGCGCGTGCCACGAACCCTAGCCTCATCTCGCCATCTTCGGCTCCGCGGCCGAGCGACTCCGGCGAGCGGCAACAGCGGCCTGGCGGCGCTCCGTTAGGGGTTTTGGGGGGCAAACGGACCGCGGTGTCGGGGGCTCGAGTATGGGAACAAATCCCGTAAGAAACGCGCTGATTTTGAACGAATTTGGGAGAGGATTTCGGCCGGATTTCTCGAACGACGGTTCAAGATGCAGTGATGTCATAGCTGACGTCACAAGTGAATTTCTTTTTCTGATTTTTCCATTTTATTCATATCTTTTGATTTAAATGTCCAAATGAAGTCAAACAAATTTCTAAAAATTTGTAAAATTGTTATCTTTGTGTTAAACCAGTTGTGGGCATGTTTTGAATAATTTTGAAAATTAATATTTTGAAATATTCATAAAATGCAAAATTGCCCATTTAGGTCAACTTTGAGATTAGTTATTTAAATAATTCATTTTGGGTTAATAAAATAATTTTTGCTTTAATAGGTTATTTAAATAACATATTACAACTATTGGAAATGAAAAGAGAAAATGCAATGAAATCATTTTTAATTCAAAATATTTTGTGCACCAAAAGTTTTTATATTATCATAAATTATTTGAAAACTTCATAACATATCTTTAGAATAGATTTTACATTTAATTCTTTACTTATATAGAATATATATTCATGAAAATCATTTTGTGTTTTGAAAATAAATGAAGATCATTTTAAGCTAATGAAATATTCATTTGGATAATCCATTTATTATAAAATATATAAAGTTATTAAAGTTATTTAGTTGTATGACATATCGGTAAAGTTATTTAGATGTTGAGTTATTAAAATTATTTAAATGGATTGAAATCTCTTGCAGAAACTATGGACACCCGTAGAAACCTTCAACAAGAAGAGGACAAGTTCGCCATCATTCGCGAAGATGATGAATTGGACCCCGGCAGAAACCATGAACAAGAAGAGAAACACTTAGACGATTTCACCGGGCAATTTCTGAACGAGTCCGGTGATGGACTGGAGGGGCATTCAGACGGAATAGACGTCACCGACAGTTCAGCTCACCGTCAGTTCACCGACTCTACTGTTGGAAAGTCGGCCGCCGAGGTAGATATATGCCCTCAGGTTTTTGTCTCCGTTGAATAGATTTGTGTGTATACATATATTAACTATCACTTTTTCTTTTGTTTAGCTGTCGGCGGGCCATGAACCGGAACCAAGCAAAAAAGCAGCTGTGAAACGAGGCGGGCCACGAACCAGGACCAAAAAGCTCCAAGGGAAACAGAAGTACCACATCGACGCAATTAATGAAAAAGGCAAACCGATTGCTCCCGCTAACCACACAAGGAAATTTGTAGCTCAATGCGGAGTCATCGTTCGGGACAGACTCTCCATCAGGGCTCAAGAATGGTATAAGCCAAAGGTGCCAAAAGAGGGGGTTATTTATGTCTCGAATGCAGACAAACAACTCCTTTGGGACGAGCTCATGCAGAATTTCACTTTACCGGAAGAGGAGGATGTAGAGGAGCCGGTTATAGAGAATCGATGCAAGGCCTGGACTTATATTGAGATGGGTGAATTGTTCCGCAGCTGGAAGAAAAGGCTAAACAAGTTCATAAAAGAAGGTAAAACTCCAGAATTTGTCAGAGTCTATGAAAAGATAAAAGATGAGTGGCCCGAATTTAAGGCGTACAAGCAATCGGAAGCCGCTAAGATAATGTCAGTGAGAAATAAGAAAAATGAAGACAAAAAGATATATCACCATAACATGGGGTCAGGTGGCTACCTGACGGCCCTGCCTAAGTTTCTGAAAATGGAGGAAGAGTTTTTGGCTAAAGGTATACAGATCGAGACATTTGGCTGGCCAGACCGGCTTAAGGCTTGGTTCTATGGGCATGGTGGAAAGTTAGACCCTGAAACAGTTGACTGTCTTTTTACCAAGGAGCACGGACCTGACCCTATTGAAGCTCTCATAGAGGTATGGAAGGAGGTCACGGAAGGCAGGTTCCACCCTAACAGAGAGAAGGACGAGCTATCGCGAGCCCTTAAGAATCCTGAACACAGTGGACGAACAAGAGGAACCGTCGGCTCCGTACCGTGGATACTTGGGTTTCCCAAAGATGTTGGCACTTACAGAAGCCGATCGAGAAAGAAGAAAGAGATTGCCGACCGGGCCCAGTGGATGGAAAATAAATTACTACAGCATGAGAAGGAGATAGTAGAGCTAAAGGCAGCGCAGACTCGACGGATGCCCTGCGAATCTGAGACGCCCGAAGATCCTTCTCCTGATCCAAAATCGATGCGGAGAAGCAGCGTGGCTTCGACGGAGCTCGATCGCCACAATGATATGCCGGGTCCTCGTCACCCCGTGGATAATATCGTGCAGCGGGAACTTTGCGACCTACATGTGCCATGCTTGAACATAACCGTGAAGGTGGCGCACGGCTTTGCCCTACCGCCTAGACCAAATGGAACTTACCATTGTCGCCCTATTCCAGATGGCTATGCTGTTGTCGGGGTTGATGAGGTTATCAAGACATATGAGGGAATTAAGCTGGACTTCCCTACGGGTGAAGACGAGGTTGAGTTGAGATTTGCCCTCAAGAGTACCTGCTTATGGAAAAAAGAATACATCGTGTTCCCACACATGCAGCAAAATAGCCCTCCCAGTCCACAAGCCAGTCCACATAACTACAACAACGACAACCAATGCGCTAGTCCAGACACCCCCCACAACGACAACCAAGGCGCTAGTCCATCTCCGCCGTCGCGTGAGCGTACTCCGCCGCGTCAACGTACTCCATCGCCTCCTCAAAAGAAGCGGAAGTGCATCGCTACGTCGACTAGTACTGAGAAAAGCGAAACGGGGAAGTCTCTCTTTGTGAACTCTCGCGAAGATGTCGATACATGGGTGGAGGAGATCCAGGCTTCCCAGAGAAAGAAGGCAAAAAAGATGTCTTTGCCTGTTCCGGTTTATTCTTCGGATGCGATACGGTGGGTCATAGAATTTCTTACGCATCCGTCGCAATATGAACTAAATATGGACGATGACTACACACGCGTTCTGGTGCGTACATCTAGGAGAGTGCGGGAAGAACAAAAATCTGGTGCCACCCAGAAGAGAGATGTTCCACAGCTCGGAATGCAGGCGGGACAATCGGCCCCTCCACTCATATTGGCGCCTTACAACCGGAACCCGGTCGATGATGTACTTTCGCAGCAAGCTAGAGATATGGGTATAACTCTGGCAGAGCTTAAGGCATTGCAATCTGGCGAGAGTGTCACCATACATGAGGTGGTGCGGACATATGTGAGAGGAGAAGATCTTGTCGACCCTGCAATGGTGCGCACTCTACCAGCTAGGTTGCACAAACTAAATGCATGGTACTTGCGTACCACGAAAAGTCAAGACGGAGACTGGCTCTATGGCAAAATTCCAAAGGATTTTTTTGGCCCAGGTGATGATGAGGTTCAAATTGAGTATTGCGAATTATGGCAGTTATTCAATTTTGACGCGCTCGACAAATCTATCATCAGTGCCTTTTGCATGTAAGTAATTAAATTATGTATATATGTCAGTAATTCTCTAGCTCTACTTATTTTTCATTGCTTGTAATTATCCTTATCACTATATTACTTTTGTACTCTATTATGCAGGCTGAAAATTATACAATCTCGAAAGCTGGGACTCAATCACAAGATTGGATTCATTGACCCTAATCGAGTTCATGTTTGTTACATTACCCAGATCAAACGGAGGAGCTTTTGCTTACTTATTTGATGGCGCAACATTACAAAAGCACCATAATTTTCCCGTTCAACTTCGAGTGAGTTGTTTACTTTCTTATACATACTCGATGTTAATTAAGTATATGTAATTGATGATTTAGTTATTAACAAATATAAACATATGGCAGATTTCACTAGGTATTATTTGAGATTGATGTTGAAAAGGCAATCGTTGATGTCTTCGACCCATTATCGAAACCTGAAGAAAAGTTCGACGACACGAAACAGATGCTCCAGAGGTAATTTCGTTCATTATCACAATCGACCTCGTCTTTTCTAATAATATATAGTAATTAGTTAACTTCTTTACTAAATTTCCATACCGTAAACTTCAGGGTTTGGGACAAGTTCACCGGTTTCCACAAGGAAGTCGGTATAGCTAAGAACCTCACTTTTAAATGGCGAGAGGTAAGACGTACTAGGTAGGTTCCACGTATGCATATTCTTAATTTCAGTCTCACAATACCATTTTTTCAATATTTTTTATTATTTTTTATTGATTTCTTATCTTATTCTATCATAAAGAGCGCGAAGCAGCAACAAGGCACCAATTTGTGTGGATTCTATGTCTGCGAGTTCATCCGAATTCACTTCAATGAGGGTGTAGACTGGAATAGGGTACGTTAACAATTCATTCAAACTTGTTCACTTTTCAAATTGAATTATTTTCATAATGGTTGATATATTGGTGTTGATCTCTCCTTTTTAGTTTGAAAAGATCCGGAACAGGCTTGATGCAAAAGACCGCCTACTACCAATTGCGGAGGAAATTGCGGGCTTTCTGCTTGACTATGTCATAAAGCCAGGCGCAGAATGCAGTATAATCCGGCCGCCAAAAAAGACCATCCCGAGGAAAAAATAGGGTCTAATGCTTCTCTGTCATGTAATGATCTCTGTTTATAAATATTTAGACATGATCTTCCGGTTGTAAATATTTGTTTGGGAGAACTCGTGTACTACTAGTATTCATGACTATATCCCGAGGAAAAAATCGTGTATTTTTCATATATATTACATAGTAACGTATAATATGCAACTCGATATTGTTTGAAATGAAACATAAATGAAAAAACACAAACACAAAAGAATCAGTAACATAAATAGAAAACAGAAACAAAAATAGAAAACAGGAAACAAAATAAAAGAAACAAAAAAAACATATATACTGTCCCGGTTCGTATTACGAACCGGGACAAATGAGTCGCAGCCAGAGGCTGCCTTGATTGGCCACGTGGCCCCCCTATTGGTCTCGGGCCGTGGCGTGCCCGGGACAAATAGGGGAGGCTATTTGTCCCGAACACGCTGTCCCGGGCGCGTGACCGGGACAAAAAGCCCTCACGGCCCGGGACCAGTGGCCGGTTTTGCTCTAGTGTACCGTTGTCCAGCCGACCCGCGGTGACTCCTCAATAACATCCATGGCGGCATCGAAGGGGACCTCCTTCACATCCATCGGAGACCCAGTCTTCCTCCTCAGCGATCTTATCGGCCTCCTCCAGGCATGTAAACCGAGAGCCTCTGACCTCAGCCGCCGGCTGCAGACCGCCCGGAGGCAGAGTCAGTCACCGACGGCGCGTCGCCTCGCCTAACGCCACCCCGCATGCGCGGCTTCGTGGATATTTTTTTCTGTCAGTCTCTTCTCCAGCCTATGGGCTATGCATGTTGTGCTGGGGACCTCAGTAGGGCATATGTGTGTTCCCCTTTTGGTAAAATAGTAGGTATTATGTGCAGTGTAATTATGTATAGGAGTACATAATCTTGGCATCGATATGGATTATATATTCTCACTTGGTATAATAGTATTAGCGTGTTTTTTCAATTGATTACCATGTTTTGGTAAATAATATGTAGAAAAAATATTGGTAGTGATTATTTACGTTTGGTTAATATGTACAAAAGAGCATAAAACTACTCCGTAGCTGATAGGAGAGCATGTTATCATTGTGGTATGTTTTCTTATTGCAAATTACTACTCCCTCTATTTTTAATATAAAATGTTTTAGCATTTGTCCATGTTCACATTTACATAAATATATGTAGACATATTTTAGTGGATATGTTCACTCATTTTAGTGTGCACCTAGACAACATGTGAAACACCTAAAACATCTTATTTTAAAAAAATGAAGGTAGGTAGAGTTTGATCTTATACCAAGATCCTCTGAGCAACAACATCAGAATTAGTCCACTTCCGAACGAGAGTGTCCGGCATCCCATCGGGGAACACAAAAACATTAAGGTGTTCAACGATTTCGTTGATCAAGATAGATATTTCTACGAAATAGTTAAGTGCACTCTGGGGATTATGGATTTATCCGTGCAAATTTGAAGATATGAGTGAGTGGGTGATGCCGTTCTTTACAAAAGGTAAATATGTTGTTTCGGTGGGTGTTGCAGCTGTTTTCTAGGTAGTCTGGAAAGCCATATATGTTTTTATTTACCATGTTTACGCACGTGATCCGGAATAGTGGGATGACAAAAATAATTGGGGTTGGATGAAGAAATCATCTGACGAGCTGGGTGTAGAGAAAGTTAATTATGCTTATGTAATGTGTGTGTTAGATAAGCTTCAATTTTTTCATCTAGTTGTCCCCTATTCTGTCCGATGAGTGAAAACTGCAATAGTTGATGAAGAGTTGTTAGTTTGGTGTCGTTTGGACTATTCTGAAGGTAGTGTGTTGGTAGTCCGCCGTAGCGTCTCAGTTCCTGAATTATGGAGTTTGCTGGTTTGAAGTTGAGTCAACGGCGATTGCGAGCAGGCCAATTACATGGACCCAATTGCTCGTTCTAAATCTTTTGTAGAGCTTTTTCTGTAAGAATCAGGGACATATTTGTGTACGTGTGTTGAATAAACATGTTTGTGGTGATGTATTTTAGTACGTATGATTAACTAACTAATTCACGCGCTGTATTCTAACGTGTCTGCAAGATCAATGTCAGCCTTTGCGCGGTCAAAAATGCTAAATTGATGCTGAAAAATTATTTTGAACTCGGCGCTTTTGGACAACGGATACTCTTACCCTTTTTTTCTAGTGGATTTTCCTGTTTCTCAGCTGCCTGTTTTCTTTTTCATGCGCAGTTAGATTTTTGTCCGTCCATCTGCTTCGCGATTCGCGCTGGTTTTTGTCCGCCCCGTTCGCGTGTTGGGTCGGCGGGCCGAGTTAATGTGTCGGGTCGTCGCCCGTTTCAGCCTATATCCTGTGGATATCGTTTCTTTTTTGAATCTCATTTTATTCTCCCCCGTCGGCTCCGCTTTGTCGGAGAGAGAGAGAGAGGTAGCAAGCGGCGGAACAGGGGAGCTTCTCAATCCCCATGGCCGCAGTCCGAGATGGGGATGCCGGGTGGCGCCGTCCTCGTCGGCACAACAGGTAGCTCCTTCCCGCTCTCCTTCTCCCGCTCGCGCTCGGGTTTTGCCCGCTGTTTTTCACTCTTGAAGTCGATGGCGAGGCGCGGCGGGGGCTGGCTTCTTTGTGTATGAGCTTCTCCCGCTCCTGCAGTGTTTGTTTGCTCTGTTAGGTTTTGTGTTGTGTAGCTATTTTGTTCTCTGAAACCCCGATGGCCTTCATGCGTCCCTTCGTGAGTCGCCCCGCTCCTCCCTCCCTCTTCCTGCTAGTTTGCCGTGGCGGTTTTGGTCCGATTCGATTCACCGGAGGTTTAGATCTGCGGGTGTAGGCCAGGGGGTTCCAGTAGCAGATGGTGTGGATTGTTGCGGAGGGGGAGCAGTCCAAAAAAGGTGGTAGCTATGCGCCTTTTGAGTCCTCAGGGAAGCCGTGACCCCGATGCCGTCAGAGACTTGGGGGTGGGGGATTGTTTGGCGGCCTTGGGGGAGTTTCCATTGTTAGTATGTTATTAATCCCAGGTGTGGTGTCGTTCTGGATTTTCGAGCTGTGCCACATGTTTTGTCTGCTAGTTAATCTGCTTTCTGCAATTTTGTCTATGATTTCGCCATATTTGTATCGATCTCAGAGAGTCCATTTGTACACACTAAAGTATGGGCCATAAGTTACTCATGAATTTGTTGAGCCGATTGTCCTATGATACTTAGAAACTTTGATGGGAACCAAGTGCGTGAGTGTCCGGGGGTGGGGGTGGGGGGCGTGTGATGTTTGATGTCGGGGATTGGGGGCCGTGTACGCTCTGAACTTTTGTGTATTCATTCACCGTCAGAGGAGGTTGTAGGGGCAGAGAGCTAGAGGATTCTTATGGCCCATACTTTAGTGTTGGTTTGTAGGTTTATTGGGCAGAGAGCTAGAGGATTCTTAGAGCCTGCTGAGGTGTTGGTCTGTAGGTTTATTGGATGGATATATTTTGTGTGGTGTTGTAGTTTTTGTCAGCAGAGGTTCCCTAGTTCGTAGAGCCATTTTTCTGCCGCTTACTTGTGTAGTTCTATGTAGTACTTGTGTAGTTCTATGCAGTATCTGTTATATTTTTTAGCTGAGTTTGTTTGATTTTTAGTACTCAGCATGAGTTTCAGAGGAGTTAATTATGTTCTGATTTTCATGGAGTATGGTTATTTTTGCTTTCGTAAGTTCCCTGGCAGCGAGCTCTTGTTTCATCTATGATCTGTTCTTTCTATATGGCATTAGACGAGGTGATGAATCCAGATGTTTCCTGGAGCAGTGCGATTCCATAGAGTAGTTATTTTTGTTCTGAAATTTCATAGAGTATGCTTATTGTTGCTTTGTCATTGTCATGGCAGTGATCTATTTGTTTCAGTTTTTGGGGGGCAGCTATGATTGCACTCCCATGGTCATGGTCCTCGTATCTGGTGCGTTTGAGGCCTCATTTATTGTTTGCTGCTCGTCGGTACAGGTGTTTTTATCCGTGCACCTCTGAATTGTATTTAGTTCATTTGGATCATCAAGTAATTTGACAAGAACAAAATGTCTACGTTGTATTTGTTTACGTTTGCACCAGTTTGTTATCTCATTGACTGCTTTTTTGAGGTTGGTATGATTGAATCCATTATGTTTTTTATAGGTCTCTGAATTTCAATGAAATACCTCGAGCTGCTCAATTCTGCATCCCTAAGCGTTATATCATTTTTGTTTGTCAATTGAGTACTCATTACCCTCCTGGGATAGTGTATCTTCACTTACCAGAATGTTTTCAATATCCTCCTCACAATTTTTGTGTTTCTTCGTCCAGTGCTTGGCAGTGTGCTTTTGTTTTTTTGGTTATCCATGTTTTTTCAACTGAATTTTTTTGGCTCCTCTAATATTTTGTCCTACCCTTTATATGCAGAGGGCAGAGCTCATCATATGGCGCGACGGATGATGTTTTCGGGTCTGGATTCAGTGATGGGCTTAGTTTTTCCAGTAATTGTGATGTAGGTTTTTTTTGTTTGCTCTTTTTTTTGCATTTATATATAATTGTGTGTTTATGTGCGTCTCTTTTGTGTGTTTTAATGTTTTTTATTTGATTTTTTTCAGGAGAGCATAAATGAATTAAGTAGTAGGGATAAGCTTGTGGAAGATGCTCTGTTTGGGCTTTTCGGGAGAGAGGTGTGGCAGCTATCCCTTTTTGTGTTGCTTATGTTTCATTTTTTGTAGGGTATTGGGTATTTTTTTGCTAATCTTTTTGTTTTTGTATTTTTTGCTGTTTTGATAGGCTGTAAAAAGTTTGAAAAGGAAATTCTCTGCTGTTTGCAAGGATACGCTTGGACTTGATGAGGTAAGTTTTTGCTTTATAATATTATGTCAGCTTTTAAATCTAGATCAATATGATAGATATTGTTTTGTGTTTCTCTATTTTTCTTAAACTGCTAATCGTTTTTGTTTTATGTAGGACAAGAAGGGCAATATCAATACATCTTTCACCAGATTTGGGTTAAAGTATTTTGTTGAGGTTATAAAGAAGTTGTCGCCAGTTCAGAGAGCTATCATTGAGAAGTTCGGGTTTGGGTGCCTGCATTTGTTTGATTGCAGTTATATTCCTTCAGTCTTTTCTAGATGGGTTGCTGGCTGTGTTGATCCGTTTTTCTCTCAAATAAGTCATTTCTTATATCGAAGAACACTTTTCATGTTGTGCTGGGGCTGCCAATTGGGGGGATGCCCATTCCATCAAACAGTCATGATGGCACCGAATTCATTCTATCTCATTTCCAGTTGTCTGATATGCCGCACATTACCTTTTTTGGCAACAAGCTCTGCGGTCGCGACCCTTTAAGTGAGCTTGATGTCTTCGTCTGTTTTATGACTGTGGCTTTCTCTTGCTTCCTTTGCCCTGGGTTGGTTGAGTCTGTGAACACCAATCACCTTGCACTTCTCAAGGATCCTGCAGCTGTAAAGCATTTTGATTTCAGCAAGCTTGTGTATGAGTATTCCATGAGTAGCTTGGGTCAGTTCAGTGCTTTTGGTAAATCAAGAGGCAGGAGGTTGAAGGCTCCTTTTTGTTGTAACTATGCTCTTGTGGTGAGTTACCATTGTTTTTCTTTTATTTTTCGTTAGTGGTCATAAGTCGTTATGCTTTTAATTTTCCATGTGTTTGTTCACCTTTTTTGGTTGTCTGTTTGATGTTCAAAATTAGGTTTGATACCTCGATTTTTTGGATTTTGGAATCAAGAATGTTGATCAGAGCACCCCGAGAGTTCATGTTTGGAGGGGCAACATGATTAAGGTGTATTCAGATCTTGAGTGCAAAGGGTTTCATCATTATGGGAAGAAGCCTCTTAAAGAAGGGTTGATTGGTAGTCGCATTCAAGTAATGTTTTGTTCCTTTTTTTGTCAGTAGTCTTTTCCTGTGATATCTTTCTTTATTTTTGTATGATGATATATCTATCTCAGTTGTGCAACTATTTTTTTGCTTTTCATGGGTTTTTTTTGGTTTTGTTTCCAGGGTCCCATTGCTTCTGATATAATGAAGAGATCCAGTTCCCATATTAGATTGTCTCCTCTCACTTCTAATTTCAAGTCCAGTGTGCATGATCAGTTTGTTAACCTTCTTCAGGTTGATGTATAGCTTATGTTTATGTTTTAGCATTCTCACCATCATTGAACTAGCTTATGTTTACGTTTTTTTTGCGATGCGTGTTTGTGTGTGTGCTGAGTATTGTTGTTTTATTTTATTTTTCTTTTCAGGTTATAGATGGAATTGTCAGCATCACTGATAAGTTTGCTTTAAATCAGTCCCAAGACAATAAACCAAAGCTGGATGTGTTGGTGTCTAGTGTGCTTGATTTTCTTTGTAAATCTGGTTTTCCACCAAAGAAAGTTGATCCAAAGCAAGCCCCAGGCGATGTTAAGCATGATATGTTATCTGAGAAGTAGCCATCACCCAACGTATGATTCAGCCTGTGTGTTTTTTGTTGTTCTTTTTGTTTTGTCCTGCATTTTTTTATTCTGTTGACTGAAAGTATCTCCCTGAAGGTCCACTTTTCTCCAACCTGTTTCGTGGATGGCACTACCTCTGGCCAGATGGCGAAAGTTGAACCAGTTGAACAAGGTCATTGATCAAGTTCAACCAGGAGTTATTTATTTATTTCTCTTTTTCGTGTTTTCATCAATGTTTTTTTTTCTGATTTTTGTTGTTTTGTGTGATGTGTTTCTTTTTTGCAGGTACACCAGATTGTTTGATAACTGGATTTGGCAAGGCTACAAGCGGCATGACCGGTACTTTTTCCGCTTTTTTTGTGTGTTTCACATTTTTCATTGTTTTCAGTTATATTCAATATTCAGTCTTCATTGTGTTCCATTTTCCTTTTTTTGGTCTCTTGGTATTTGTAGCCCTTGCCCTAAATCCGATTAGGAAGGTGAAATCCAGGAGGTGTAACTTTGTGTCTGAGCAAGATGAAGCCAATCTTTTGGACCGGAAGGTTCCCCCTACCTGCCAAACTAAAGTTGCACGATCTTTTGAGCGTTCTAAAGTTGTCATTCAACCTATGAGAGATCTTATTGATTTGACCGGTGCTACTTGCACTAATTTGACTGATTTTGACTCAATAATGGTTTGTTTTTTTGTATTTACTTTTCTGTAGTTTCTATTTTAACTTTCATTTCTGTTCTTTTTTTTGGGCACTTTCTATGACTATATGCGTTTCTTTTTTTTGTTAGCCGCAAACAAGCAATTTTAAGTTAGAAAGGATGCCACAAAAGAATTCGTTTATAGAGCCCATCAAAATTGCTGACACATCCCCAAGTCAGCCAATGGTAAAATGTCACATATGTCTATGGTCATGTTTGTTTACTTTATGCAATGTGTATCATTAGTTGTTGTTCTTTCTTTTTATTAATCTCAGCTTTGTTGGTTTTTTTGTAGAAGGGGAAGTCAAATGAAGTAAATCTTGTGGGGTCTAATGATTTCCGAAGGAGGTGTGTGGAGCTATCAAAACAAACTGACAATGCCTATAATAATTTGTTGATGTCCAACAGGCATGTTTCTAATCTAAATCAAGCTCACCAAGATGTCCCAAGTGCTGATGTAAAGGATGGTGAAGCTGATTTGAATGATAAGAATGTCGTTGTTGCTCCTGTTAGGCGGAAGTTTCGGTTTGTCAATTTGCTTGTTGCTGGTTTGTCTCCTCCTCTTCAGTTCAACAGCAGATTTCCAGTTTCCCAAGATCAAATTATTGATTATTCAGCCATTGTTGAGTTAGCTCACAGTGAACACAAGAAGTAAGATCTGTTATATTCTAATGGCTTTTTTCTTATAGCGTTTTTTTTCTGTGATTCATGTTGCTTTCTTTTTTTCAGAGCATACATGAGTTTGTTTTTTCATACCTTTTTCCTTCGTTTTTTCTCCTTATTTGTAGGGATATAGGGTTGTCTTACCAGAAGGTTCACTGTAGCTTCAAGTCTCTTGGGGAGTCATTAATGCCAAAAGGGGAAGTAGACAACTTCTTAATACCTTGTTTCTGTCGCATGCTATTCGAAGAAAGGCACCCTTCATCGTCGGGGAGGCATTGTTTCTTTCCTCATATTGGGGTTAGTATAGTTGTGTTCATGTTTTGTGTTTTTAATTCAGTGTTATCAGTGGGGTACGCATTTATAAGCATGTCTTACAAGTTTTCCTTTTTGTTTTTTTGCTAGGAGTCCATCCTCAAGTATGTTGGTGAGCATCAGGAGTCTACTGTCCGGGGGTCTTTTGAGGGTGCAGCTAAGGCCAGCAGGGGCAGGAACCTTGGGCACAAGAGTAATAGGGTACCAACTAACGCCTTTTTCCACAAGTTCTTGTTTTATATTTATTCCTTGCCATTTTATATGCAATGAGTTCATTTTTCTGGAGTTTAGTTTCAAGTATTAAGGTGTGGTTTATGTGTTCTAATATATCTTTTTATGTTTCTGTTTTAAATTTTCAGCTTTTGTTTCCTATTGTTGATTCTCGTCATTGGATTCTTTTCGTTGTTGATTTTGAGTACAAGCTTTTTGTCTTCCTGGACTCTTTGTTTGAGAAAGACTCTGATTTCCATTCAAGGATTAGGGATCGGTTGGTTAGTGTTCTGTTCCCCTTGTATTCTCCTTTTTTTCCATGTTTCGTTGTTAACTATGTAGTAACTTTTTCAGTTTTTCTCTCTGTTTTTTACAGATCGACAATTTTGTGCATTTGTGGGAAGTTATTGTGAACCCAAATCACAATTTTGGCTCTTTTGAAGTATTGTATCCTAACGTTCCAAAACAACGTCCTAATTCGTAAGCTTAATCATTTTTTATCTGTTTTATATATTATTTTTGTTTTTTGTTTTTTTTCTGATAGTCTTTTTTTCTCTTTGATTATTTATGCAGGTTGGACTGTGGCGTTTTTGTAATGAAGTTTATGGAAGATTGGATGCCTGATGTTGATTTGCGCTCAATTTTTGGGTCTGAAGATATCCTCAACTTGAGAATTTTATTTGCAAACAGGATGTTCTTCTCACAGCAAAACGATACCGACCCCAGGGTGGTCACTGATTATTATGGACAGGTTTTTTACATATGAAACCTCTGTTTTGCTTGTTTATTTTTCATTTTTTATTTTTTTTATTTTCCTTTTTGTTGTTTTGTGTCTGATGGTCTATTTTTTCTTTTCTACTTTTTTCGCACATCAGGGGTGATATCAACGTCTAGTGGCAAGTACATGAGTGGTTGATATCAGTGGAGGATTTTCATAGTTGCTGGAGACGAAACCTGCTGATTGTGCATGGGGGGAGGAGTTTCAAAGCTTTGTCGCCCTTCAGGGGGGGGGGGGTGTTATCCGATGTGTTTTTTTATTTTTGTTCTGTTGAGCTGTTGTGGAAGTTTGTTCGTCGATGCCATAATTGGGCTTAGTATGTAGCCAGTGGTTTTGTGTGTTTCTCCCGGAGTGTGGGATTTAAAACTTTTGTGTTTACCGTTATATAGTCGTTCTTCGCAAACTAAACAAAGTTCTATATCTTTCCCTGTTTACATATATGTCTCCTTTTGTTGGGCCAGTTCTAGCGCTCCGAAAATACAGGGAGGGTGTGAAAATAAACACTCAATGTAGGTATCCATACATAAATCAGTATTACAAATCATATATGGTTTGAATGTCTTATTCTCAAAGTATTTTTTCCCCAGGCAGCATTCGCAGTTTTTATCAGGGCTTTGCCTGCTGATTCTTGTCTTCATCTAGCATGTTAGCAGTATAGGCTTTTTCTCTTGCTTCAACTGTAGCTTCTCCACAAGCTTGCTTCTTAGTTGTTTTCCGCTGTTTTGGGGCTGATTTCTTTTGGGGGGGTGCTGTTGAGTTGATGTCATCATCTTCAGTCCCTGCTGGTACATTTCAATTTTTGCTATTGTGTTAGTTCAGTAATATATAAATTTTCTCTTATTTTTTCGAAATTAAATCAGACTGTACCAGATTTAGTTAGCACGCTTGCAGTATTGCCTTTTTCTGTTGCTTCAACTGTAGCATCTCCACAAGCTTTCTTGATAGTCGTTTTCCGCTGTTTTGGGACTGATTTCTTTTGCGTGGGCGCAGCTGAGTTGATGCCATCATCTTGAGTTCCTGCGTATACATCAAATTTTTGTCATTGTGTTAGTTCAGTAATATATCATTTTTTTCTTATTTTTTTTACGAAACTAAATCAGTCTGTACCAGATTTAGTCGTTTGTCTCCTGCGCTTGGTTTTTGGTTTTGGTAAGTTATACTCTTCACCGAGGTTGGTGCAGGTCTTCAATGTGTGTGTATGCTCTCCACAGTGGATGCACGTGTAAAATTTGTTTGCCTTTATTGCTTCGCGGATGTTCATCATCCTTGGTCTTCCTTTAGTGTGAGCGTTATCAGGATCAAGAAGCTCCAGCACCGAGGTTGCGTCATTCTCTGTTTGTGTGTTTGCAAAATTTGTCATTGTCCTTGTATTGAGAGCCTCATTCTTCATTTCTTCCTCCAGTTCTTTTTCAATCTTTTCAAGCGCCTCATCAAGTCTGTCCATTTCGGATAGCAAGTATTCGTACTTCCTTTTGTGTGTGGCTCCTTTTGATGCTGTCTTGACCATTCTGCGCGCTAGCATATTGTATCGTAGCGTGTCGTTGTCCGCAAGTCTATCAGGCACAGGTAATGGTTTCATCCTCTTGTGATTCTTTCGCCACCTGTCGATGATATACTTGTCTGGTATGCTTGGGATGTCAAGGTGAAGCATTATCTTGAGTATGTGGGAACACACTAACCCATCTTTCTCAAATTTGCAGCATATGCATTGGTATTCTTCCTTTCCAGAGTCAACTTGTACAACATATGTCCTGGTCCTGTGTTCCTTTATGGGATAGTTTGAGGCCTGAAACACCAGGTAGAGCTGCCCTGCCTTTTCTTCTTTTACTCTGAGTCTTGTAACATCAACTAATATTTTCTGAAATTTTCTGAATATAGAGAGGTTGTACAGTTGATGTGCTTGTATCTCTATGTAGTATTTTGTCTTGAATGTTTCAGTTGGCACCTTTTTGTGTAATGTGTTGTGGTCGCACTCTCTTTCTGTAGCATGAATTGAGTCCATTATCCGCTGATACTCTCTAAAAAAACTTGTCATGCTATACTGTGCTCCGACTCCTCTTTTGAACAGTGAGTTAGTCCCCTCACTTCTTGCTGTTGTTTGCAGGAATGGGAAGAAATGCTTCTTGAAGTAAACTGGTACGTACTTCTTTTGACTGTCCCACAAGGTTTTGAAGTAGTCGACATGCCCTACCTTGTAATCTGTAATCATTTCTTGCCATAGCGTCTCAAACTCTTCCACTGTTAGTGAGTTATTTATTATGTCGTGAAACTCCTCATACAGCCCCTCATTAGCTCTGAAAGTTGGGCACAGTTTATTTTCTGCTTTACTCTTCACATGAAACAAGCAAGACCTGTGAACTGTATTTGGAAACACTTCCTCTATTGCAAGTTGCATAGCTTTATCTTGATCTGTAATTATTGTCTGGGGTTGTTTCCCCCCCATAGCCCATATGAACTCTCTAAAAACCCATTTGAAGGTTTTAGCTGTCTCATTCACTAGTAGAGCACAAGCAAATAGGTATGTGTGTCCATGTGGAGAAACACCAACAATGGGGGCAAATGGTAGGTTGTACTTGTTGGTCAGGAAAGTTGTATCAAAACTGACGCAATCTCCACACGATTCATAGTATTGTCTTGATTTTGCATCTGCCCAAAAAACACTTCTGACCTTGTTGTTTTTGTCCACTTGAAAAGAGTAGTAGAACCCTGAGTCCTCAACTCGTTTCTTTTTGAAAAACTGCACAACCTGCATCACATCACTGTTCTTGAGCTCCCTGTTAATGCTTGTGCCGTAATTGCTCACCTTTTTCTTGTTGTAAGGTGTGTTTTCATGCCCTCCTCGTAGGAAGGACAACACCGATACAATTTTGCTTGTTGTTATGTTGGCTTGCATTAGCGATCTTATCATTGCTTTTTCCTCATTCGTCATATAGATGTGAGACCTGAAGAGCTTGCTCTGTGGGCTTAAAGCGTGGTTGTGGTCGAGCAACAGGTTTGTGATACGCCAAACTCCATCCCGCTCAGCTATTACCATTTCTACTTTGCATCCTGTTCTGTCTATAACTGTACTTTGTCTCTGCCTTGCCTTTTGCTCTTCCTCAAGGGCAGTGTTTCTTCCAAATTTGTTACATTTGATTGTTGCTCTTATAACCTCTCCATTTCTCTTTTTACTTGCTGTCCTGTAAGCTGACACTATGGCTATCGAGAAACCAATTGCAAACGCATACATATTAAAAAAAATCTGAGCCTCCTCTCGTGTTTTAAATTCCATCCCCACTTCGGGTATCATTTTGGGGTGAACTGAGTAATCATTCTGTCCTTGTGAATTACTTTCTTCATTTTCCAAGAAAGTGTCAATATCCTCTTCACAGAGATCTCTTTCTTCCTCTTGAATATCAAAGTCTTGTCGTGGTTCTCCATCTGCATTGCCTTTTGCCTGTTCTGTGCATTTGAAGTTTTGTGTTGTCATTTCATTGCCAACTGTTTCATGTCCATCGCACTCCTGCATAGCAGCAATGCAACCTTTTCATCATTATCTGTGTGTGTTTTGTTTATATTCCTTTTTGAATTTTTTAAATGTTTTGAGTTTAAGTATAGAATCATACCTCATCATGCTCTATGTTTTTAAACAAGCTGTTAGTCCAATGACCACTGTCCAGATCCCCCTGAACCGCTGACTCTTGATTATTCCCCATGCTTGCATTCCTCACATCTTCCGTTATACTCTGCCCACTGTAACTCCTTTTACCATTCAAGTTTTCACCCCCCTGAAAATAACGAGCTGATGGGTCATTATTTTTATTCAGTCCTAACAATTTTTGTGTGTATGGTCATACAAGTTTTATGCGTTTACCTGAATTGCCCCTTCTTTGTTCTTAGGCTTGTGCTGCCATTCCAAACTTGAAGAATCTCGACTGCTTCCTCGGGCGCTTACCTGAATTCCATATTCCTGGTTAGTTTTTGGTGTTTTTTAAAAGTAATTTTACCTTTAAAAAAATAAAATTAGAACCTTGAGTGATGTCGTGTAACTTTGTTGTGTACATATGTCGTCAAAGTTTCCTTCAAGCATCCGAGTGTATGAGAAATCCTTTGTCTTCATTTTGAATATCACAAAAAAATTATTAGTTCTGTCAGTACATAACAAAATTCTTTTTTAGTCATCATATATACATATTTGTATGATTAGAATCATTACACACCTGGAAGAAGTCGTCATCGAAGGTTAAATTGTCATAAAAATCCTGAGTGCGCGCATCATCATTAACCTGCATTTTATAAACAATCAGTCAGCTTAAAATTCGTCGTTCGTAATAATTTAGAATTAGGAGATGCAAACTCTTATATCTCTCTCTGACTCACTCTCTCTTTCTGTATTATATCTCTCGTCTCACTCTCTCTCTCTCTCATTTTTGTTTGTCTCATTCTTGTCTCTCATTACTCTCTCTGACTCATCTCTCTGTCTCACTCACTCTCTCTCTCTCTCACACACACTCTCTCTCACACACTCTCTCTCTCTGATTTCAGATTTTGTTTTCATTTTCTCCGTTTTGTCTTAGTGTCTTAACTCTCTTTCTCTCTCACACTCTCTCTCTCTTATCTCATTACAGTCTCACTGACTCAGTATTCAGTTCCAGACAGTGAATCTGTGTCTCATTGTTACTCTTTCTCTCTTTTCTTCTCATTCTCAAACTCTCTCTCTATTTATTTTCTCTCTCTTGTTCTTTGTTTTTCTCTATTATTTAATCTCTCTCGTTATTTCTCTATATATAATTCATAATATATCTCTCTGTCTTCTTTTGTCTCTGTTATTCTCTGACTCTATATTATTATCTCAATGTTTCGTTGTCTCTCTCTCTCTCTCATTGTGACTCTATCTTATTACTATCTCATTGTTTCTGTGTCTCTCTATCTTATTATTCTCTGACTCTATATTATTATCTAAATGATTCGCTCTCTCTCTCTCTCATTGTGACTCTATCTCTCTATCATCTTTTATTACTATCTCATTGTTTTTGTGTCTCTCTATCACTGTGATTCTCTCTCTCTGTCATTAGTTGTCTCTTGTTTTACTGTCTCTGTGAGTAAGAGTTTGAGATTGTTTCAGTCTCTTAGTGTCAGTGTCTTAGTTTTTTCTTCAGACCGTATAGTATCATTGTCTTAGTTTTCAGTTTTAGACTATCTCACTCTCTCCTTCTCTCTCTCTTTCTCTTTATCTCAGTGTCTCAGTCTCAATGTCTCAGTATTGATTTTGTATTTGCTCAGTATTTTTTCATTGTCATTATCCATTTTATGTTTCAGTATTTTCAGTATTTAGTTTTTTGTCCTTAGACTGTCTCATTATAGTATCTTTGTCTCAGTTTTTTATTATTGTCTCAATATTGTTTGTTTCAGATTTTTTTGTCTGATTGTTTCATTGATTAGTATCTGTTTTATTGTATTCAATTGTTTTATTCTGTCCTTAGTTATTTCTTAGCCTAAAGATAGCCAACTTCCATTTTCAAAATCATTTTTTAATCTGGTGCTTTCAATGCCATTATTTCAAATTGTCATTACTAATTTTTTCTATTATTAGAGTGCTATGTTTGGGGTAGGTGGGGGGGAGATGTGGGGGCCTATAAAACTCTCACCTCTCACATCAAGCAAGGAACCCTCTTTCTCTTTTGTTCTCTTTTCTTTGTGTAACATTCCCACAAGCTTTCCCAATCTAATATGGCTTGTGCCAGGTGCGGTTCATCTGAGGGTCAATGCGGAGAAGTGGCAAGTGTCACTTTCAATGTTTCTGGTATAGAGTTTCAAATTACGGAATCGCAGTTTAGCAGGTACCACGCCTTAATGCAGGGGGCCAGTGCAGTGGACAACACGTATCTCCACCGTTTATCTCCCTCAGACATCAGTCTCAACTACATGGTAATTTTTTTTGTGTGTTATCTTTTTTGTGGTCTCTCTTTTATCTATTTTTTTATCTAAAATGCACTGCTTTTTTATTTTTTTTCAGAGGATACCCAGATCAATCTCTCAAGTTTTAGGTCTGGGGGTAAATGGCAATGCATTATTGTCGGTGCATGGGGGTTTGGTTTCTGAAGATGAGTACTCCATATGTGCCGATGGCAGGAGAAGGTTCACCTCTGGCTGGGACTCATTCACTTCATCGAACAACCTTAAGGCTGGCCAGCTTGTTTTGATTTTCTTCAAGAAGAATAGAGCCCAGCCTGTCAACATTGTTTTCCATCTTTTGTAGGTTGTACTATGTTGTGGTTTTATTATCCTTTTTATTTTAAAGTCTGTTGTAGTTGTTTTTGTGCAAGACAATGATGTACCCTGCATGTTTTTTATAAGTTTGTGTACTGTCTAAGAATGTATCATTTCTTTTTATAAGTTAGTTTTGTGTTTCTGTTTTGTGGAGTCTCCAGGCATGTATTAAATTGTATTTTGTTTGTCTTAACTTTTATTGTTTTTATCTTCTTTCTGTTTTGGGGTTTTTGTTTGGGGTGGGTAACTCCGCCTACCAATCTGTTTTTTGGTAGCCGGTTCCAAGCCCGGGTAAAGGAGGAGGACCCTTTTTTTTCTTCTTTTTCTTCCTGTTTTTCTGTTTTTTTTTTCATTTTCGGTTTTGGATGCGAGATGAAATACTTATTTCCGGCAGTGTTTAAGTTCTCTGATTTTTTAGTTTTCAGTATGCAAACTATGCGAGCTCCTGATTCTTTGCTCAATCATCGGTTTCAACCAGCTTTAGTCAATCGATCAGTTTTAGGTAGTTTATGTTTTTAGTTTTCTGTTTTTTTAGTTTCTGACAGTGATTTAGGTTATGACAGTGATTCTCTGAATCTAGAGTTGCTATCTCTGTTATCTTTTGTTTTTTGATAATCTATTTTTCCATGTCTCTAAGAAACAAGAACCTCTTTGAGCTATATAAATAGGACGTATAAAAAAAGGTATATAAATAACAAGTAAAGTTCACATCATTGGTGCTCTGTTTTGTCCATGTGCTCTGTTCATAAGTATGTGCTGCATAACTTCATGTTGCATTCATATTATCTATCTAAGTCTCTATCTTTTTTTGGTTAGTTTATTCTAGTCTCACTTCACATCTTAGTGTGTTTAGTACTTTTTTGCATTGCGTGTCTAACATCATATCATCTCTACTGACATCCGAAGGGACTACTTGGGCCTTAAGCCTTATATACATCTTTCCTATCAAAGTAGCGCTATTTTTTTTGCAACAAAGAGTTTGACTATGAGAGTTTTGGAAACAGTCTAGTATCCTCATTGTTTCATCTCAGTATTGGAATGTCTTGTACTTTTAGGAGGAAATCGCCACTTTTTTCTCCTTTGCTTCTAATTTTCATTTTGTTTCCTTTCAATAATGCCAGGCTCTAGAGTTAGCTATGCATCTAGGTTTCTTATTTCTATTGTTTTTGGTGATAATTTTTTTTTATTAATGTAGATGCGGTGTGTAGTTTGTTGTGTTCTTCAAGGGGCTGAAACTGACTATTGGTCAGTTGGCAAGGATGAACGTGTGAGTCGTCACACGCGGTATTGGTTTGGGAGCTGTTTTATCCCCTAATTATCAGTCATATATGTTGCGCCCAAGGGGATTAGTAATTCTTTGCTTCTTTTCAGTTAGCATTTAGATTTTTTCTCTTTTTTTTGCATATGTTCTTTTGTACTTTTAGGTTCACTGATTTTGATTTCTTTTTGTTGGTTCCTTGTTTTTGCAACACATTCCCAAGGAGATTATCTCTGTTTTCAAAAGATCATGAGATACAATTTTTCGACAGAGATTCAGTTCATGTGTTTTTGAGTTTTTTACGATAGTGATTTAGTAGTTCATCAGCTGATGTGTCCTGCAGTTGGTGGGCTGGGGTGGGGGGGGGGGACTAGTTTTCTATACAACACCCAATCGCTGGATCACTAGCAAAATAGAAACAGGATGGAGATCATGGTCGCACCTGAAGAAGTTGCTGCGTCTTCCCCCCAAGGTACTCATCCATCTCGTCAGATCTTCTGCCCTTTTGTTCATCTGATTCCATCACTCCCTTTTTGTTCTGTGGTTGGATCTCCCTCACAGATCTCGCTCCCCTGGTCTGCCCCCTCCCTTTTGTTCTCTCTATGCGTTGGTCATTGTTTGGTTCTTGCTCTCTCTGTCATTTTTTTCCAATGGAGGGGGCGCAGCTGGATTGTTCTTCGGTTTCTTGGTGAAGAAGAAGATCGCACCAACGTCTTTGTTCTGGGTGATGGGCTTTTTTCCGTTCCCTTGGCCTCTCCTTTTTTTTGTTAACGGGCTGTGTCTTCTTGAGGCTTTTGTCGGACCCGTTAAAGAGGCCGCGCGAGTGCGCTCATTTTTTCGAGTGGCTCTTTTCGCGCGCGCGCTCGGAAGACTTAATCAGACGACGTGGCAGCTGTTCATTCGCTGAAAAATCTGTCTGTGCACGAATTACAAATCAGATAGCTGACAGTTAGACAGTCCCTTTCTAGTCGAAGGGGCATTTCCAGTTACCTGGTCCATCCATACACATTACCGGGCCGATCTCTTCAGGCGTGGCAGTAGATACGGTCCAAAATGACCCGGCAGACCCAACAGTCCTACGGCCCAACCCACTCAGCTGCGGGGTGATCCGAGCCCATAATATAGGGTGCTCATAGTTTCCGCGTTGCACGGAGTTAAGAAACCTCCGCGTATTTCTTCTGTTGTTCGAAGCAGTTAACGGGCCGACCCATTTCCTTTTTTCGCTCCGCGCTTCTTTCTGTTCGCTTCATTCCTCGTACCAC
Organism: Poa annua; assembly: GCA_026929855.1. Classification (NCBI taxonomy): domain Eukaryota; kingdom Viridiplantae; phylum Streptophyta; class Magnoliopsida; order Poales; family Poaceae; genus Poa; species Poa annua. Next base: position 23,417,712 of record CM049428.1, on the reverse strand, counting down.
TTTGTCTATCTTTTCGTGTAGCTTTTGAATGGTTCGGTTCTACATAGCATAGAGAAAAAAGGCTGAAGATAGAAAAATGTTCAAATTTTTTTGTTCAAACATAAATTTGAACCGAGAAGAATTTACTAAAATTTAAATATTTTAAAAAATTCTGCTTGAACAATTTTAAAATTTGAACATTTTAAAAATTTGAACTGTTTTCAAAATATAAAAGAATTTACTAAAATTTAAATATTTTCGAAAACTGAACATTTTTTGTTTTAAACAAATTTATGTTTAAACATTTTAATTTTTAGACGGTTGAACATTTTTCAAAATATAAAAGGTGCATAGAAAAAAGTCTATAAATGAAAAAATATTATTACATATTTTATAAAAATTGAACAAAAAGAATCTTTGAACGGAAACTTGTTTTGAACAAAATTTATGTTTAAATATTTTAGATTTTTAAACATTTTCAATTTTAAAAAGTTGAGTATTTTTCACAAAAATATATAAGAAATATTATACAAAACTGAACAATTTTTAAATTCGAATAAATTTATATTTTAAACATTTTAAATATCTCCACAAAAAACAGAAAAGAAAAAAAATAAGAAGAAAAAAGAAACAGTCAAAAAAGAAAAAAAGAAAAAAAACAAACAGAAAAAAAAGAAAAAACAAAGATATGTATTGGGCCGGTCCACCGCGCGAAGAGGGGTAGGCGGAGGTTTCTTAACTCCGCACTCAGGGCCTGTTTGTTTGAGTTGCAACTGTTTAGAAGCAGCTGTAGCTGGTAGACTGTGGAAAAGCAGCTGCAGGAATCAGAGATTTGGTGTTTGGTAGTCCGACTGCAGCTGTAGGTTTGGAAGTGAAATGTCTGAAATAACCCTAAGTGCTAAAGTTTGTATGAATACCGATTTAAAATGACTTAGCTATTTTTGAGAGCCAACTTCTAAATGTAGGTAAAGTTATTTTTAACACATTTTTTATTGATTTTTTTTTGGTGCGTTTTGTATTTGATACTATTCACTGCCGAGAAGCGGTGAGATGGCGGTTAGAAGTGCTCCTTTCGCTGATAATCGACTGGAGTGATATTGGTTCGTCGTGCGCCCGGAGCAGTGGAAGAGATCTTGTAGGTCGACGCTGAGAAGCAACGACAGTGGCTCCACGTGAATTAATATTTGAAACAAATACTATATTTATATGAATATGACGTGGTTCATACTATATTTATATGAATATGACGTGGTTCAGTTCGTATATGTCCTGCGAAATATAAAGTTATAACAGGAAAGTCAGGGGAAACGCTGAAAGTGATCTACTCGTGGAAGGAAATTTCAAACGGTTCACCCTGAACCGAGTCCGACGAATTTGACCAAATTTGTCTAAAAATAGTGCGAATTTCGGTCCAAAATTAAGAAGCTACAGTCCACAAAACTCGAAAGCAATTACGGGCAATAAAACCTATTCGTCAATATGCACAAATTCTATATAAAAATCATTTGAAATCAAAAATATATTTAAATTTTGTGCGTAAAGTGGAAATCCATCCGTGCATGCACCTAACCTGAAATCCATCAACACAGGCACGCACATACGTCGATATGCACGATCAAGAAACCTTTTAATGCCTTGGGTGGCAGTGCAGTTGTAAATTCCAACAACGCGAGGGGCAGTACCAAATAACGTTTCGGGATTTAAGGTGAAAGCTGCGGGAAGCTCCTCCCGCTCCGCTTCGTTTCCTTTCGCAGTGTATCTGTATGCAGCGTTTTTCACACGGGCTTTTCAATTGTTGGATGTTTGTTTGGGCTTCTGCTTTTAGACCTCAAAAGCAGAAGCAAACAAATAGGGCCTCAGGGCCCTTTTGTTCGGGTTGGCTGTGGCTGGCTGCGGGTGTTGTGTAGAAAAGCTGCTGTATAGGGAAAACTGCTTTTTTCAGTGGAGGTTTTTGGCAACCCGACTGGCTGTCTGACTGTAGATTATGAAATTGTCTGAAACACCCTTTATAATCATCAGAGTTGTTTTGCTGCTGCTATCACGTGTAATGTCATCAAATTTAAGTCAATCTTCATATCCATTCATTGTGTGTAAAATACATTTTGTGTAAATACATGTAAAATATCCAAAATACATTTTGTTTGATTACACAATATAATACCGTGAATATCCAATAACACATAAAATAATCCATCAAATATATATTATGCAAAAAAAATCACCGGATATACTTTTATAAAAAGATCACTACACCCATATATTTTACCTAGTCACGAACTAACTAGTAACGTAAGAAGCAATCAGCGAGAAAAAAAATCGTGTACTACACGTTCATACAAGCTAGCCATATAGAGAGTTTTGATTCAACCGTGTACAGCCCAACCATGTCTCCAGTGAGAAAAGAGAAAAAAGTGAAAAGGAATGGAGGGATGGCACATAATGGCAGATTCCCGTAAATATGATCAACGCCGGTGGCAAATCAATATACCGTTTCGCTGTTTTAGTCCAAAGCTGCGGAAAGCACCTCCCAAGGTGCTTCGCTCCCGTAGTGCATTTGGTGCTTTGGCTTTTGCCAAAGCCAATCAGGAAGCCACCCTTTTGTTTCAATTTCATGACTTATTTTCGTGGAAAGCCAAAAAAAACTCAAACAAAAGGGCCCTCAGTCTACCGCGGCAAGTAGGATTCGCCCATAATACATCGGTACACTACGGCCGACATGCGCCACCTGGTGGCGCTACGAGTCAGCGAGTGAACGTCCCAATCGCTCCACTTTCTTGAAATGAAATGAAAATTTCTGTACGAACAGAAACGCGCCACGCTCCGACGCGCAGAGCTCCACAGTCAATGCGCGTAGGCCCGGCTCCGCTCAGCGCGGGCCCGCCGTGGACCGCCGTGTGTGTGTACGAGCTCGGGTGGCCGGAGAGTTTCCACCCGGCAGCCTGCGGCAGGCGCGGAGGAGAAGGGAAGGGGAGCAAAACCATTTCCCACCAGTCTTCCTACCCACTCCTCACACACCCACCCGCATCCCACGCTCTCTCCCCTCTCTCTCTCCTCGTCCTGCCCACCCTCCCTCCGTGTCTCCCGGCCCTAACCCTAGCCCCCGCGACGACGTCGCGGGATCTGGCCCGGACCTCCGCCGGGGCGGGTCCGTGTCGGTGGAGCTGCGGCCCTTGTTGCGCGATTTCGTGCCCGCTCCAGCCTCCGATTGGGGCTAGATTCGAGGTAATTTCTGGGGATTTCGATTCGATTGTCGCTGATGCGGAAAAAATGGTGAATCACGAGGTGCCGTTTTTCTCGGGGGGAGTTGAGAGATCCACGAGCGTAGGATTTGTTTTATGTGATATGATATATGTTGTGATGCAATTTAATGATTAGAAAATTTTGTACACCTTGTTTAGTCATGTCCAGAGTTAGATGATTACTGCTAGGGTCAGATGACTTCCGTAGTTGAAAGGGAATTGTGTGGGTTAGTCGATTTTGACGGAAAAAAACACCGATTGTCCCGTTGAAACACATAGATTGAGCGGTTATTCACACTCCTGAGTGAATTACAGTCACACCGTTTATCTTATATAGCTGGTCACTCTAAACTGGTATGTTCCATGCTCCATTTTGTTAGTTTTGCAAAATCCAGGGTACAATAGCCATCCGTTTCTGAAGATTCGTATGCTATTTATTAGCCATTGTGATTTAACCTGATACACAAGAAAAATAATTTGTACATGTAATTCAGCCTTCTGTTCTACACCTCATGGTCATGTGTTGCACGTAAGGAATAGGTTCTCTTTGAGTGTGTGTTGGTTTTGGAATATCTTGCACATGAGTATTTGTTGGCTACATAGCTCCTAGGTGAAGTTAATAGCTTTGTGGTAGCCTTATGATGTTCGTACGTTTAGAAGGTCGTGAACATAATCACTCAAACGTGTGCCCGCTCCATCCGTTTTTTTCGGTGAATTAGGTCCCTTTTTTTCGAGAGGAGCTACGAGATTGACGAGCGTAGGATTTCAGGCGGAGCTTAATATTGCCCAGAGTCAGAAATTACTGCTAGGGTAGACGATTTCCATGGTTGAAGTTGTACAAGTTAGTCGATTTGATGGAAAACCACCGATTGTCCCATTGAAACACATAGATTCAGTGTTTATTCACACTCCTGAGTGAATTACAGTCACACGGTTTTATCTTACATTGCTGGCCACTCTCAGTTTCTAAAGATTCGTAAGCTACGTATATTAGCCATCGTGATTTAACCTGATACCTAAGACAGATAATTTGTACATGTAATTCAACCTTCTGTTCTACAACTCGTGGTCATGTGTTGCACGTAAGGAATTGTTTCTCTTTGAGCGTGTGTTGGTTTTGGAATATCTTGCACATGCGTATGTGTTGGCTACAGTAGCTCCTATGTGAAGTTAATAGCTTTGTGGTAGCCTGACGATGTTCGTATTGTGAATATAATCAGTTAATCTCTCAAACGTATGCGTGCTACATGCATACGCTGTTAGCATGTCCAGAAAACACAAGTTATCTTTGTATGTTCATTCCTTTATTTGAATATGAATTTTTATATTTGTGATCTTTTACAGTCCACAAATCCAATGTGACAATTAAGTTTGGACCCCTCCTGCATTTCTTTCTGGGTTAGGACAAATATACAATTCTCCCAAGTCAAGAGTGTAGCTGTCTCAAATTTAATGAACAATGGTCCTACGTTTTCTTAAATAAACCCACTTATAATGATTCTTATCTTCTTGGCTTCTTCCCGTGGTTGCTTCTTTCTAGTCTCTCAATGCCCCTAGTACAACTTAGGGTGTCCCTACCTATAACATAGTATTATCTATTCTTATTTAAAGTTCCATCTTTTGTTCATTTATATGAAGCCTCTCATTGTCTTGCAGTTTCATCTTGGGAGAGTGAACATGTTGTGCACGACTTCCATTCTCGGTCACATGGATGAATTCTGAAGATTTGGGTGTGTATAAGTCAAGGCAGTCGAGGACATTGATTTTCTCTTACACAATTATTATGGGGGCTAATTGTTGCATAGCTGCCAAGGAGAGGCCTGATTCGTCAGTAGCTTCAGTTGAGGTTTCGGCATACAGGACTAGACACTCGCCATCATGGAGCTTCCGGTGGGACAATCGCACACACATAGAGGATATAATGGAAAATGCTGCAATGTTTTCTAACCACAGTAGTGGAAACATTCGGCCAGAACTAAAGAGTGGTTCTGTTGCACCAACTGAAGGCCATCCCAGTGAGAACAGCCTTTCTGATATTCGTGGGGTCAAATGGCAAAAATCTGACAAGAAGATGGAAGCATTCAGATGCTCGAAAGTTGGTCATCGAGGTATCAAAGATTGGTGTTCTGTGGTTTTATTTTAGTCATCTGCTTCCTTATGTGGTTTCTCTTTTTCTTCTGGGATTAATATTACTGATTGGGTAGTTATGGTGGTCATATTATCGTATAAACATACGTATGTTGTAAGATAACAAAATGAACCTGCTTATGCGGTCATATTGGGAGGGGCCATTGTTAACCTAGTACTAGCATTTTCGTTTTCTGTGCACTCGAGACCAGTTGTGCTTACATTCCTTTTTCACCGGCTATTTACAATGTCTAGAAAATTAGGAAGTCAAAGGAAATCAGTTTTGTTAGATCAGAATTCACACTTTACTGAAGAACTGAATTTTTTTTTTTATTGATATCCATTTTATGTTTTCAGCTGTTCAATCTGCAGCAAGCAGCTCGCCCCTGGAGGTATGCAGTATTTAGTATTACAGCTAATTTTCCTAATCTTGCACTCTTGTTTCCAAAATGGTTTGTAAGATTTTTCCTTCATTGATCACAATTTTATGTAGGCAAATTCCTGCAAATCACTAGCCATGGTAACTGTTTCTTCAGACATAAAGACATCAAAGTCGCTTCCTTCAACACCACCCCTAGTCCCCAGAGCAGATCCTTCATCCTCAAGGTGTCATTCTCTTCACGTGGACTCCTTTTCAATGAGGAAAGCACGTCGATCACCTGGACATCAGTTATGTAGGCAGATTTCCGACAGCAAGATCCCATCTCTCAAGTCCTTCAATGAGAGTAGCTTTGCAGAAGGAAGGCCATCGAGTTCCATGCTCTCTGCTTGCAGCAATGATGTATTTGCAGGAGGCTCACAACATGGTGGGTCATCTGATGGGTGGTCAACTCGCACATTTTCTGATTTGGTGGCCTCATCTCAGAGAGAGCGGTGGTCAGTTGACAGTGAGCTCTTAGGCTCTGTCACCAGTAAAGTAGCTAGATCAAATGATTCACATGGTACTGCTCCCTCTCCCGACCAAGAGGTTTGCAAGCTGTGTTTAAAGCTATTAAAGGAGCGGTCTACATGGAGTGCTCATGAGCTCGCAGTTGTCGCTGTTTTATTCTGCGGTCATGCATACCATGCAAACTGTTTGGATAGTATAACTGCAGACAGTGAGAAATATGACCCTCCATGTCCTATATGCACCCATGGTGAGAAGGGTACAGCAAAACTGTTTGGGAAGTTGGACTCAAAGATTAGGAGCAGGAAATCTAAGAACTTGATGTCAGATAGTGATGTAGATAGGAACTCTAAGCACCAGAAGAGAAGTATGAGAGAACCCAGGTTAGGTACAAGTTCTAGCATGAAGGATTCATTCCGTCGGCCCTTTTTGAAGAGGCATTTTTCAATTGGTTCTCGACCACCAAGATCAATGCTGGGGAGTGAGCCAACAGGAAAGAAAGGCTTCTGGGCAAGACACTGGAGAGAATAGTCAGCTACACATCATCAATGTGGTTAGCATCTCTATATGCATTTGTTACTCCATAAGTTCAATGCCGTTGGCTCTTTGCAGACAAAGGGAGCTCATGAGCAAGTAAGGCTAGCTTCATGTTATAAGTTTCAGTACTATCCCTGAAAGCACACTTTGTGCTAAACATATTTAGTGTTCTAGAAACTGTCTTATACTTGTGACCGAGGATTGTTACGCCTTATTTCACTTCTAGGCAATGCAAATAGAATAGAAATGGGAATAGTATCCCAGGCCAGATTTAATGGTTTAAATCTGCTATGCGACATTATTATCTTTCAATCCTTTTTTGTAATATTTATTGTTGTCAGTTCATATACATAATGAGAACTGTAGCATCCACATATTTTCTCGTTGCAGTTTTTCACAACATAATGACTTGGAAGGATATCAGACGGGAGAGGCAGTAGATCAAATATTATAGATCATATGGTGAGCTACCTCTCCTCCAACTGCCAATCCACTTCCTTCATTTCGACCTTTCAACTAGAGTGCTGCGCATTTCGATAAAAAAAGATATCAATTATACTGCTTAGTTTCAGGCTTCAATCCTAAAGTAGGGCCAGTTAAATAAACATGTCCATATAGACATATCTCAATGTTATTCGACATCTTGACAATCAAAACAATTTGAATTAACCCATCATGTACAAAGGACATGAGTCAACCGTGGGGGAAGTTAGCTTAGAGCATCTTGGACGTGTATATCCTCATATACACCTTCTCAATTTTTACACCTCCTATTTTTCCGCTATATTTATAATGGCTATATTTCAAACGCTATATTTTCAAACCCATGGTATCCAGAAAGCTTTGGTTTTCTTCCATCTACAAAAATAAGCAGCAAAATTGAGTACAAAATAGTTGTAGCATTTTAATCTACATTCTCAACAAGAGCATCAGAAAACTAGAAAAGCAGTAGCATTTTAATCTACATACCACTAGCCAAATCCGCACCAAATCCGCAGCCCAAATCGGTATATACCAACCCAGATTGCACAGCATAGCAAACTAGCAACCAAGGAAAATGCTGCCTGATCGATCCGCAGCCCAAATCGGTATATACCAACCCAGATTGCACAGCATAGCAAACTAGCAACCAAGGAAAATGCTGCCTGATCGATCTTTGGCGGCCGGGATCGTCAGTACTCCGCCGGAAATCACCGCCGCCCTTTTTGCTGCTCGCCGCCGCGGAGATAGTCGCCGGCAGCAATTCCGGCCAGCATTTGGCACGCCCCGCGGCCGGCTGGACGCGCCTCGCCTTGATCTACAAGCCCCGCGCCTCCATGGCCCAGGACTGGGCGGCGCTGCGCTGCTGCGAGTCGACCGCCCCCGCCCGCGTTCGCCGGCGCTGACGTCAAAGGCTGACGTCAGCGCTGTGTGGCTGACGCACCGGGCCCGCCTGTCAGTTTTCTGCATTTTCAGACGGAAAAAACAGAAAAAATCATATCTATTCAAATACAACTCGAATAAACACAAAAAATATATCAAATTTCACAGAAAAATAATATCTTTACAACCAACCCAACCCCATACATGTTTAAACAACTTTAAAAAAATTAAATACACTACACATTATAATTTATGTAACTCCATTAATTTGTTCGGTTGTAATTTGAATACTTCACTCCGATATTATGATCCGATATTATGATCATGTGCATATACTCTACAAAAATATATTAGACATAGAAAACTTAGCACATTTTGCTCCTTCTAACCTTTGTAATTATGAAGTTTTGGGCAACTGAAATCGGAAAACTACTGAAATATTTTTGAATGGTTTAATAAGTCCATCTCATACATACGTCTTGCACATATACATCGAGATAATATGATTATTGTTTACGTCTTTCAAATATTTCCGCGCTGTTCTACAACTTCATGTTCAATACACAAACTTTCTCTGTTGCCTATTCAAATATTTTCCAAACATATGAGAATTATAACTTTACTGATATGAAAGCCGTGTAATAACATAATTAAAACTACACTTCGAAATCTGAAAACGCACCACTTCCAATAATTTCCGCAAACTAAACAATTTTCAGACGTAGACTTCTTCAAATTTCGTTAATTTTGAAACCTCTGTAATTTTAAAATATCCAAACACCAAGTTTAAAACTACAAAATTTCAAAATGTTCAAAACATAGAATTCAAATTTTATTTACAACACGGGCGCGACATTGCCGCGTTAAGTTGCCTAGTAAATCCCAATGTACAGAGACATAGGCCATCGTCTTCCTCATCCCTGCTGCTCTCCAACTGCCCCCGACCTCCTCTCCATCCGCCCTCCTCCTTGCCCGCTGCTCTCTCTCCCCCGGCAGCCTGAGCTCTACTCTCCCCGACCTTCCCTCTCTCCCTGCCATCCCCTCTCTCTACCTCCTTGGCTCCCCGAGTTTCATATGTGTAAGAAATGTACTGATTCATTAGTGGGAAACCAGAGAACTTGCCTGTTGCAAGATGGTTAGGTGGGTGGTTGTACCACCAGTCCACCAAAGTTCAAACGCTAGATTTAACGTTGGTGTTTCTCATTTAGTCAGAATATTCTTAAGTGGGAGGCGACGTTTCCGTCAACAGCGAGTCGACTGTGGTGATTTCGTTAATCTAAAAACCTGACCCGCCGGCTCAGTCTCTTGGAGGTGCTCATAGAGGTAGGGTGTGCGTGCGTGCGTTCATAGATATGAGTGTGTGCGCGTGCATATTAGTGCTTGCTCCTGTTAAAAAAAACAATAGTGGAAACCAGCCGAAAATTACTATAAATGGAACATAATCATATTGAGCAACACCGTCGGACCAATTTTGGAGTTTCAGTTGAAGGCTCTCCCTCCCCTCTCCCTCTCTCTCAAGTAACATATAAAATATATCACTTGAGTTTCCGTCAAACAAGATCGTTGTATAAGGAGATTCAAAATTATTTTTTATGCAGTCTTCTCTTTGACTTCCTTTTCTTGCCTGACAAGACAAGCATAAGTATGATAATACTTGCACGTACCGCAGCAAAAATATTTTTTAACTCAAACTAATATTTTCACGCGCTATGTTTTATTGATTTTAGAAAAAGAACCGACTCGGTTTATAAGAAAAACTAGGCAAAAAGTATATAACACCTAGCAACACTTGGTCAGCGACATCGTGTTGATTTTAGATATAGTATACGAACGTACTCAAACCGATAAATTATGACAAATACTTCCGTAAGTTGGTATATGAGACGTGGGGTAGTTACCTTTGAGGGTAGAAACCATTTTACCTATATATATATATATATATATATATATATATTACCTTTGAGGGTAGAAACCATTTTACCTATATATATATATATATATATATATATATATATATATATATATATATATATATATATATATATATATATATATATATAGGTTAAATGCTTTCTACTCCCGGGTGTAACTACACCCATGTCTCGTATACCACCTTACAGAAGTATTTGTCATACTTTATTGGTTTGAGTATGTGCATATACTATATCTAAGATACCCTAAAATAAGTTTCGTCAAAAAATTGCAATTGTCCTAATATTTTACACTATATACTTAAAATACCGTCATATATGCATATATATGCATATAAAAGAGAAGTATGTAGAATTGTTTTACATACTGCCTAAAAAGAAGTATCTTTAGTACTAAAATAACATTATATACTCCATACTACATGTTACATACCTCCCGGTATGATAGATACTCCATACTCGCGTGAAACACACATGGGTGTAGTTACACCCGGGTGTAGTATGAATAAGTCATATATATATATATATATATATATATATATATATATATATATATATATATATATATATATATATATATATATATATATATATATATATATATATATATATATATATATAGGTAAAATGGTTTCTACCCTCAAAGGTAACTACCCCACGTCTCATATACCAACTTACGGAAGTATTTGTCATAATTTATCGGTTTGAGTATGTTCGTATACTATATCTAAGATACCCAAAAACAACTTTAATGAAAAAAATGCAAATGGCCTAATATTTTACACTATATACTCGAAATATCGTCATATATGCATATAAAAGAGAAGTATGTAGAAGTTTTCTACATACTACTAAAAAAAGTATCTATAGTACTGAAATAGCATTATATACTCCATACTACATGATACATACCTCATGTTATGATAGATACTCCATACATTGTGTGAAACACACGTGGGGTAGTTACCTTCGAGGGTAGTATGAATATGTCCTATGTATATATATATATATGTATATATATATATATATAGAACTCCTATTATATACTCCCAGGTGTACATACTCCCATATTCAATATACCTCACATACATAGGTATAATACCTCTTTATAAATTTTTATATACCTCATTAATTATTCTAAGATACCTCAAAAAAAAAGTATGAAAAAATATCATCGGAGTTCTTGATAATTTGAATATACCATTTTAAGTGTAAAAAGGTAGTATATGTGCAAATAATTCAAAATATATAGTTTCAAATGAAATTTTTCACATAATTCACTTTGGGGTATCTACTATTGTATAATGAAGTATATTAAAAATGATAAAGAGGTATACATACTTCAGATATGTGGTATATTGAACGTGGGAGTATGTACGCTCAGGAGTACAGAACCATTGTTTCACACGAGTATGGAGTATCTATCATACCGGGAGGTATGTAACATGTAGTATGAAGTATATAATGTTATTTTAGTACTAAAGATACTTCTTTTTAGGCAGTATGTAAAAAAATTCTACATACTTCTCTTTTATATGCATATATAATGGTATTTTGAGTATATAGTGTAAAATATTAGCACAGTTGCATATATATATATATATATATATATATATATATATATATATATATATATATATATATATATATATATATAACCACCTCCACAATGTTGTAACATACAAAGTATTTATATATATATATATATATATATATATATATGTGCTAGCGATATTTGACTCCCCGGGAGTAGAACACCCACCCCATATCTTTTGAATCGTAAAGAATTTTTACGTGACGTAAATTTTGTCATACTTCGTACGTTAATAGGAACGTAAGAAAATATTAACATGACGTAAATCTTTATTTATGTGTCATATAAAAATATTACGTAAAATACGCATTTTTACCTATTTTTACAATGTTATGACTTATATATTACATTTCTTATGCATATTTTTAATTATGAGACGAAATAAATGCAATTATTTTGCTGATAAACATATTTTATTTTATAAAATTAATGTAAAAAAACCTCGGATGCAAAATAATTTATCCTGCACCTGGATGCAGAATAGGGTTTATATACATATATATATATATATATATATATATATAGGACATATTCGTACTACCCTCGAAGGTAACTACCCCACATGTGTTTCACACAATGTATGGAGTATCTATCATAACATGAGGTATGTATCATGTAGTATGGAGTATATAATGCTATTTCAGTACTATAGATACTTTTTTTAGTAGTATGTAGAAAACTTCTACATACTTCTCTTTTATATGCATATATGACGATATTTCGAGTATATATTGTAAAATATTAGGCAATTTGCAATTTTTCATTAAAGTTGTTTTTGAGTATCTTAGATATAGTATACGAACATACTCAAACCGATAAATTATGACAAAGTACTTCCGTAAGTTGGTATATGAGACGTGGGGTAGTTACCTTTGAGGGTAGAAACCATTTATATATATATATGATACATACCTCATGTTATGATAGATACTCCATACATTGTGTGAAACACATGTGGGGTAGTTACCTTCGAGGGTAGTATGAATATGTCCTATATATATATATATATATAGGTTAAATGCTTTCTACTCCCGGGTGTAACTACACCCATGTCTCGTATACCACCTTACGGAAGTATTTGTCATACTTTATTGGTTTGAGTATGTTCATATACTATATCTAAGATACCCTAAAATAAGTTTCGTCAAAAAATTGTAATTGTCCTAATATTTTACACTATATACTCAAAATACCGTCATATATGCATATATATGCATATAAAAGAGAAGTATGTAAATTGTTTTTACATACTGCCTAAAAAGAAGTATCTATAGTACTAAAATAACATTATATACTCCATACTACATGTTACATACCTTCCGGTATGATAGATACTCCATACTCGTGTGAAACACACGTGGGTGTAGTTACACCCGGGTGTAGTATGAATATATCCTATATATACTAAAATAACATTATATACTCCCTACTACATGTTACATACCTTCCGGTATGATAGATACTCCATACTCGTGTGAAACACACGTGGGTGTAGTTACACCCGGGTGTAGTATGAATATATCCTATATATTCATACTACACCCGGGTGTAACTACACCCACGTGTGTTTCACACGAGTATGGAGTATCTATCATACCGGAAGGTATGTAACATGTAGTATGGAGTATATAATGTTATTTTAGTACTATAGATACTTCTTTTTAGGTAGTATGTAAAAAAATTCTACATACTTTTCTTTTATATGCATATATATGCATATATGACGGTATTTTTAGTATATAGTGTAAAATATGAGGACAGTTGCAATTTTTTCATGAAACTTATTTTGAGATATTTTAGATATAGTATATGAACATACTCAAAGCGATAAAGTATAACAAATATTTCTGTAATATGGTATACGAGACGTGGGTGTAGTTACACCCGGGAGTAGAAAGCATTTAACCTATATATATATGCAAAATAGTGGGCTGTCCATGGCGGTAGCTACGCACCCCTATCTAGCCATTGGATCAATCTATAGGACATTTTGGAATGACTTAACGCCGTCAGCGACTTTCTTTCCGCTCCCCCAACTCAGATCGCTACGAAAAAGGACCCGTGCCCGATCGAAAAGCACGGTGCCCGTGGCTAAAAAGAAAATAAATCCACCGACCACCGCATGACGGTACCTTTTTCCTCCAAACCCGGCCACATTTTCGCTGCTGTCCCCCCCCCCCCCATCCCCACCCACGGCAAACACACTCTCTCTCTCTCTCTTTCTCTCTCTCTCTCTCTCCCCTTTCCCCTTTCCACGCCCTTGCCGCCGGCGGCGAGCTGCCCCGCCCACCATCGACGGTGGCCTCCTCCCGGACGGATATGGGAGAGCGGCACGACAGAGCCTATCTTCCTTCTCTGTGTGCCCCGGCTTCCGTTCGTGTCGGGACCGGTTCGAGAATTAGAAGCGACCGAGCCATGGTCCTCCTCTGCGCCATGGGCCGGCTCGGGAGGTAGAGGAGGTCAAGCTCTGTACACCCTCCGTCCTGGGCGGGTCATACGCCTGGAAGCAGGTGAGAAAAGGATGCGGCCGTCCTGAGCGTCCAGGAGAAAAGGAGAAGCGGGGTTCCGATCTGGGATTTGCTTTTTTAATCCGATTTTTACTTCCAGGGACGAGACTGAAGGGCGACTGGGGACGAGACTGAAGGGCGGCGCTCGCGGCCGATAAGGGAGAAGCGGGGGACCGCGATGGGGGTAGGGGATGCGGGAGCCAGGGACGTCACGCCATCTGCTCCCATGGACAGCACCGGCGGCAGGATCCATAGACGTTGCGTCGTCTGCTCCCATGGACGTCATGGGCGGCGTCTCGGACGAGCTCTGCGGCGCTTGGGGGGCAGCGTGGTCAATTTAGCTACGTCCCCAGCACCATCTAGCAACATCCCCAGCACCATCTCCTTCGATGGTGTTCGATTTGGACCACCGTGTCGTGTCCTGACCAGGGAAAAGGTGGGCCATCTGTTGGCCGTGTGGAGTGTAAGAGACGAGCGGACGAGGTACAGGGCTCACGAGCTCGAGGCGGCGCTACGACCGCCGTCCAAGGGGAAGACGAGATGGAGGATTCCCGCTGGCTGATGTTTTTGCTTTTTTTGTTTATCTGATTTAATTCAGCTCTCTTTTCCCTTCCTATCTTGATTTTGCTTCACGGTAAGGGAATCATTTCCATGTTTGATTTTTTGTCCAGGGGTGTTCCCGATCTAGATCCATTTTGTTCTTATTTTTATTTCTAGGCAGATCCAGTCCATCTTTCTCTGGAATTAGTTTCCTTTTACGGAATGGTAAATAACAAAAATCATGTTCGTATTATTAGAGCTGATGATTTACTGAAGAAAATAAATCGTTTGAGCCATCAAATCGTAAAACTTATGCTGCTGATTCGTTGTTTACGGTTCTCTTTACAATATTCTGTAGATCAGTTTCATGTTTCTTCGGGAAGAATAGGGTCTCCATATTTTTTTATCAGTTTCTTTCCCTGTTACAATTTCTGTAAAATGCTTGATTGCAAAACTTCTTTTTAATACCATTTTATGCTTAGTGGGCTGATGGTGCATGCTATTTTCTTGTTAATGTATTTTATCATGAAAAAAATTTCAATGCTTTTGATACAGCAAGATCCGAATATGTTAATTGATGATCTTACTGTAAATCCATGGATCCATAATAATGTCTATCATAAATTTTGTCAGGTTCATACAAGAATTTAAAAAATTAAAGATCCCAAAATCGTTTGTTAATCCATGAATTTTGTTTAGAATAATACGTGAATTTTATTTTTAAAAACAAAACACATGGATTTAAACATGGATTTGATTTTTTAAAACAAAACACATGGATTTAAACATAGATGTGATATACCTGATCAAAAATAAAACACATGGATTTAAATAGATTTGACACACCTTGTACCAAAATTAATGTTAATATATCAAGATGTTTTTTGTTAATGTATGGAGTCAGTTGATGACAGCCAGCTCGGCCAGAACTCCAATCGTATTTCTCTTGCGGATGCATGCATGCATGTACGGGCCCACCTTGGTGGAGCAGGGCAAGGGTACCACTTGCAACGAAAAAACGATTTTCAACCGTACAGTGGCAAACGGGAATGGTAAACGGACCTTGACAGCAACACGAATCTTGATATTAGATCTAATGGCTTCATGTAGGTGCATAGCTACCACCCCAGGTAGAAAATCCGCGTTGATATATATATATATATATATATATATATATATATATATATATATATATATATATATATATATATAGCATGCCAGCACGACAATCTCATAAAGTTTAACTGAATGTCATAAGGTAGGGACGAGGAAGAAATAATAGTTTCAATCATCATGGATGCAGATGCAGTGCTGTTTAATCCACACGACTTCAGCAAGAAATCGAATGTATTTGGTTTGTCTTTTCCTCACATCATGTAGAAGAACAACACTTGTGACATGGATGCTCCTCCTCTCTTCTGTCGACAAAACAGTTTGGTGCAGAAACAATGGTTCCATTTCCCCACTTCATGTTTTCCTCATCTGCCACCAGGGAATGGTACCTGAATATTCTGTAGCGCATCTTCTTTTCCTCCTCATCCTTGTAAGTACAGCCATACTTAATCATCCATGCTTCAAATCTCCTCTTCAATAGTTCCTCCTTCTCATCAGTCACAAAAGCAGCTTCCATGGTTTCCTCCTCCACCACCTTCTCAACAGTCAGCTTGGAGGCTATGTTTACATGCAATTCAAGTTTCATGATTAGGTTATTATCACAGGAAAGTACCACAGGTAATCCATTATAACAGGAAGGACCACGGGAAATCCAAAGGTTGTCATTTCATACCTGCTGGCTTTTGTGCATCTTTGAAATACCACAATCCTCCTAACAAGCCAGCAGATACAACAGTCACTGCAACACCCCTACGAAACGACTCCTCCCCCATGGTGAACCTGCAAATTAAGATCAAAACTTGTTTAAACTAGAAAACTAGAAAACAATAGCACAACCACTAGTAGCACTGCTATGGCAGAATTGCAGATTCTTATATCTAGTCTTAGATTCTCCCAACGCTCTAGTGTTGCTTGAAAATGGCGCACTGATATGGCAAGAATTTAACAGCACTTAATTTGCTAGCCAGATGAATGGACTGAAACGAACAGACAGCTTTCCAAATCACATATACTGTCATAACTCCGAAAGAATGATATGGCTGAAACTCTACTATTCAATTATTTGATTTTAACTTTCAATATAGTCTTACGATAATATTACTTCAAACAATCTAGCAAATCAAAAGCTACAGTATTATACCAGAATTCCAAAACCTATTAATATTTATCTTATTTTGGATGACAACTAGGCTAAGAAGATTTTCATTACCCATACATGCTTCTTAATCTTAACTACTCTTTCTGTTCCTCAAAAGCAGTTGCATGATTGGTTTTAAAAAATAAACACAATGTAAAATTTGACCAATGTTTTAGAAAAAAAATATCAACAACTCTGATACTACAAAGATATCATATGAAAAAAAAATTGTACTAATGATATTGATTTATATTGTAGATGTAATGATTTTACTAAAAAGCTTGGTGAAACTTTGTACACAGTTTGAGATGAGAAACAAATTATAGGTCTTGTTCTGAGGAAGGGAGTAGTAATTACTATTGAGTTTGATGCTTTTGCATTACATGTCAATCCTCGTGGTCCATAAAGTAGAGGTCCACGTTTCCAAGGGCACAAACTATTTCACTGTTTTTCTTCGAGAATCGGGTGTTTACTGTTTTTATACTCAATGCGCAAGATGCAATTTGCTTTTTATGCTTGTGAACTCTGATTATCATAATCTTTAATACTCTTCACTACTATTACCTCGAAATAGGCTTTCAACACATTCCATAATTAAAGCAAACCAACTTCCTTACTACTGTTACCATCTGATTTCATAACATCAATTTCTAGGCCACCCAATTTCTAAGTCAACAGAATGTGAGAGTAGGGGTATTCCGATGGAATTTTACTAGCGCAGCAAAGGAAGGAAATCTCGCTGGTAAATGATAATATTTTCGTGCTGAATGAACCAATTTGCTGGTCAGTTGATGTTCCTAAGAAACACTGGATTCGCTATACAGCTGTGAGGTTCCTCTGCATCTGATGGGATAAATCAATTAATCGCACGCAGAGAGAGAGAGAGAGAGAGAGTGAGAGAATTGTTGTGATATATAGACCGGGGAGTCGCCGATCCTAAGGTTTGGCCGCAGATCCGGCGCGAGGATAGCCTCCCCATGACGATAGATCCAAAAGATTGAAGCTGCGACATGATTTCTCACGATCTCCGCTGCTTGGTGTTCTAGGGTTTTGTTTCTTTCACGGGGACGCAGCTTCGGTGACTTCACGCCGAGCGACTTTGGCCCTACTATTGGCCCTCCGATTCAGATCTAATGGATAAGAATTTTCCAAATTTAAAACTCAAAATGAAAAGTGTTCACAAAATTAAAAAAATTCAGTAAATCGCAAATGTCTTTTTTTAATACTATGAGAAAGTTTCATTTCAATGATGTCTCAAATTTGAATGTCAACACTATGCATAAAACAAATAGCAAACGACACTGCCGTAAGCTCACCATGGGGGTGGGTTTGGAATTACCCAAGTTTCTAGGCTCCAATATCCAACGTACTCAAACACCATAATTCGGGTCCACAAATTCTAAATGTCCAATTCAAAGTCCCAATTCAAACATTCAAGCACAACCTTATACATATCCAAGCAGAGAGGTGTACACTTCCAATCTCCAATCGAAACGAGAGAAGGCACCCATTCGTGAAAATGGCTCAGCTTCAGTTAGAGATGCAAGTGGGATCTCACCAATGTCTCACTTCTAATTCATTTGGGGACTTTTAATACAAAATTTTGGATCAAAATTTGAACTAGATATTCATAAATGAACTAGAAGTGGGACAGTGGTGGGACCCCGCTTGACACCTTAGCTTCAGTGACTTGGGGTGGCAAGGTCACTCAACATTGTTCACGCGACTAATATTTTGTGAGTAAGTAATTTATGTAGTTTAAAAATGATAAAACAACGCAAATTTGCTGCCCACGGTGGTAGTTGTGCATAGGCTGCGCGCGGTAGGATGTCGCGAGGAGAGCCCGCTTCATAAACAGCATAAAAGAAGGTAAACAGGGAAGCGAGTATCAAAACAGCAACTTCCGTGTATCCTAACGTCTGCACAAACGCGAGCCACGTGTTGGTCGCTCCTTTGATGTCACACGTAATCCATGAAGGGGTTTGTTCGTGATCCCCGGTCGTGGAACTTCCATGCTTGATGCAGCGGGGGATGGGTATGGGCAGGTGATGGCATGATTGACGTCGATGAATTGTGTTCTCTCCGTGAAGCTGAGCATGTTGTGATGGACGCTGGATAGAAGACTGTTTGGGGCAGGTTGCATGGGCCCCTAGCCAAAAAAGATCCATGTGGGAAGTAGTTGACGGTCGGCAAGCGAACCATTTTTGCCGTCTACGAGCGTTGAACATGGTATAGGATTGGCCTATTGGTGAAATCCACAAACCAAGGGCTCCTGCACAATTATGATGGGAATGCACGCTTGTCCCTGTAGATTTCTGCATATTTCGGAGTTGGTACTGTCGTGCTTGTGAGCTAACGCTTAAGCCAATGATATGTAAACTTTGTTGTTCAAGTTGATACGGACGTGGCGTTTTTTGTTTGTTTCTGGGCAAAGACTGTATGAGTGCGCAGAGAGGTGCGACGAGACACAACGTAAACCATGCAATTTTTTTGTTACCGTGACGCGTGTGTCTCGTCAGGGGTCGGTGTTCATTTGTTTGACAGAATGCGGCTCATGCATGTACCGGATGACCGGGTAATTACGAATGACATGTACCGATTTCTCCCGCGTGATTCACTCATCCCGAGGGGAGCCGCGTGATTCTCACAAGATAACCGCGTGATTCTCACAATCAGGCTGGAAATGACATGGCCATCGGCTTGCCGGGGGATAGTTTACGTGTATGTCGTGGCCAGACTGTGTGCTCTCATTACAACGGCGACTGTGGATCCGTTGGATGACCGCAAGCTTTGCCATTGCACCGTGTATGCGAAACTTCACCCCCTATCGTATATGTACGGTTAGATGGCTATGTGCAGCTATCCCGTGAGTAGCCAGCTATTTGCGAATGATAAAATACTATTTATTTATAAAATATTGGTCTGAATGAAATGATGGTCGCTGGATGTAAATGTGTCATGACATAGTAAGTAATGGAATATCGCCACATCAGTTCAGGAAGCAAACCAAGCCAGCCATGCGTCCGTGACCGTGCCGCGTCAGGAAAAATGGCACGAGTGTTGACCCGCTAGTCAGATGCTTGTGGTGGTTCAATGTCGCAGCGGCACGAGTGTATTTACAAACACACACGAAGGCTCATTCCATTTCAAAAATGACACAAAGAGAATCACTATTCCCGATTAGATGGGAGAATTGATTTTAACCCCCTCAGTACGTGCGTCTTGGATCATATGCCCCTTTTTTCGTCTACCTCACTATTAAGTCCCAGATTGTCCTAGTTGTTGCTGGTTGCCCCTTTGTCCTGATTAACTTGTTTGTCAAAATTAAAACCAACAACTAGGCACATGACTAACAGAACTGTGTTTCACTGCTCCGGCCTCCATCACTCCACACGAGCGACCGCCGCCGTCCTGCTGTTCATCTCCAGCGGAGCTACAGGTCGCTACCACCAGTCTCCGCTCTAAATTCCGCACACTAATTTCACAGATTCCTGCCGCTCTAAATCCCACACGCTAATTCTTACCCTTTCAAAATCTGTGAGGATGGAAACCAGAGAAATGCATCGATAAATTGCTCGTTAAATGGCAAGAACACAAACCTAAGATACGGGAGTGATATCCAGCTTGAGCGGGACCTCATGGTTCGGCCGCTCCGCCGGTCGTTGCCGGTCGCCGACAATCTCTGCTCCGGCCAGAAAATCCACGAAAAATGGAGGTTCTTACCTTGGGCAGCAATGGAAGGGTGCACATAACACGGGGATGCGGCGCAGCAGCCAGGGGCGAAGCGCGGCGGCAAGGTCAGGGATGGGGCGAGCATAAACGAAAAGCAACTTCTCTGCAACGTGTGAGTTGGAAGAAACTGATGGGGTATATTTGTCATTTCGGATTAGAATTAGCCTATAATATTAGATTATTAGCTTAATCAGGAGATAACAAAGGCAAAGGGGATACTTAGCAACAACTAGACCGATCTCGGGGCTTAGAAGTGAGGCACACGAAAAAAGGGGCATATAATCCAAGTCGCAGAGAGGGGGTTAAAATCAATTCTCCCCGATTAGTTCAACAATTTTTAGAGTCCATGTTGGCTTGGAAGAAAATAGTAAATACATATCGACAAAAGTATCCTATGTTGATCCACATAGGACGACCAAACATGTACTACGATCACATTCTATATTTTGTTTGAAATTAAAATCCATTATATTAAGTCAGCAAACCGCCTCATTAAAAACCTTCCAGCCCCCTTAGATACTCTGGTATGGAAAAGAGCGCGTTTTTAAACTTTCCGCTTCTGAATCATTGTATGCATCACGAATGAGAGAATTAAGGAGGAACCTAGTGGATCATCATCCCAAATATAAAGAAATCTAATCCTAAATCCCTCCTGGGCTAAATTAACTGACGTTTCTAGCTTTGTTTGAAGCGAAGCTTCTCTAAATCTGACCAGGTCTATTATAATTATGGTACTCCTTCCAATCTAAAATGATTGATAGAAATTTGTTTAAATACGAATACATCTAAACATATTTTAATTATAATACTCCGGTGATACTCGGTATGGAGTATGCAAATACGAGTGATATGTATTGCAATAATGCTACACCTATGTAAAACTTCTACGCAAAACTCTTACGCGCTGACGTGCCGTCCGAGCTGGCCACAATTTGCTCCCACGAGAATAGAAGGAAGTGGTCATAAAATAAGATGAATCGACCCAATAATTACGTCTCCCTCGTGCAAACAAAAACTAATAATTCCCCATCTCTTTTTTCTCTTCCAAGCAACGGCCGTCGCTTGCGGCGACACGTCTTGGCGCGGCCGTGAATACCTTTGTGGCGGTGCGAATGGCCATGTCCCCGTCGCGGCTGAACGGGAATCCGGCACCTAGAGGGGGGGTGAATAAGTTCTATTACAAATTTTAGGTCTTTTCAAATTTAGTCTCAACACAAAGGTAAATTCTCTAGATATGCAACTACGGTGAATTTACCTAAATGACAATCTAAGCAATAACAAGATAAACAAGCTAACAAGACAAGCAAGTAAGGGAACAAAGATAAGGGGAACCGAGCGAAGCACGCGGAGACGAGGATGTAATCCCGAGTTCCACCCAAGGGTGTACGTCTCGTTTGGAGAGGTGTGCGCTACCACAACAGGTTAGCCGCAACGCCACAAAGGCTCACCTTCTTCTCCGATGAACTCAACCACAAAGGTTGCGAGTCCACCTTCCACTATTGATCCCCTTTTAGGGCGGAGATCGAATCCCTTACAAACGCTTGAGGCACGTACCCACAACTTAATTGGGGGCTCTCAAGATGACCACAAAAGGTCAAGCACCACAAAAGGTCAAGGCAACACCAAGATTACAACAATGGTGAACTAGGTTTTCCCACCGGAAACCCTAGCCACGAAATCCCCAAGTGAATGGGGAGGAAAGCAAATCCCTTCGGTGAAGATGTAGATCCGGGCCTTCTCCTCCAATCCTCCAAAGATCAACGAATTTGGATGAAGGGCTTGGGAGATCTTGTTGATTTGAGCTTTCAAGAATAGTAGGAGAGAGAAAATCTGAGAGCTAGCTGTTCTTGAGTGAGTGGGCCGTTGGCTGCCTCGGGGACCCGGAAATTCCGGTATAAGTGACACCCGGAAATTCCGGGTCACCCGGCATATCCGAGTCTGAGAAATATCCGAGTTGAATTTCCGGTTGAGATCAGAACGTCTTCGACATCTTGACTTAGACAAATTTCTTAGGGTGACTCGGAAATTCCGAGTCAGTGAAATTTCCGAGCTGAATTTCCGGTTGAAGTCAGAACCACTTTGACATCTTGACTTAGCCAAATTTCTGAGGGTGACTCGGAAATTCCAAGTCAGTGAAATTTCCGAGCTGAATTTCCGGTTGAAGTCAGAACCACTTGACATCTTGACTTAGCCAAATTTCTGAGGGTGACTCGGAAATTCCGAGTCAGTGAAATTTCCGAGCTGAATTTCCGGTTGAAGTCAGAACCACTTTCTGATTTTTCCTTAGCCATTTTTCTGTTAGGTATAGGAGACCCGGAATTTCCGATCCTGGAAATTTCCGGTTCCAATAATCCGATTCTGGGAAGAATTCCAGAAACTCTTTTTCTCTACATTTTGACTTTGGGATATGTGATATGCAACTCACACAAACTGAAATACTTAGCAATAGGATTAGTACATCATTGGTATTGTTAATTAACACTCAAAACACTAGGGATTAAGAAATGTTCTTTCAATCTCCCCCTTCTTGGTGTTAGATGACAATACCAAGATTTGCAAAGAAACAAAATGCAATATCATGTTTTTGACAGAAAATGGCTCCCCCTAAACAAGTGCATGTAAGCAACACAATATGACAAACGATAAGAGCAATTTTATAACAACAAACACAAGATATCACATAGGAGAAAGGAGACAAAATGTAAGGTTATGGTAGCATTTGAGACTAGATAGATTTTCATACCTTGTGTATATAGGATATGAAGAGAATACCAACACAATAAATTTGAAGTCTCAACCATAGGATAATGATAGCATAACATTGTCTCAATACACATAGTCATCACACATAGAAAATAAAAGAGTTCAACAAATAACTTCAAACAAGAT
The DNA here is from genome assembly GCA_026929855.1 of Poa annua. Lineage (NCBI taxonomy): Eukaryota > Viridiplantae > Streptophyta > Magnoliopsida > Poales > Poaceae > Poa > Poa annua. The sequence continues at coordinate 23,394,138 of CM049428.1, read as the reverse complement.
AAATGGACACAAGCGCAAATAAATGGTAAACGCATATGCTTGTGCCCGAACCCTTGCAAATCCCCGAAGTCCTACTAGAGCAACTTCTCCCCCTTTGGCATCTAAACGCCAAAAAGGAAGAGGAGCGATGCTACGTCCCATGAAGGTCTTCAGTCCGAGGGGGTCTCGTCATCATTATCATCATCAGCATCATCATCATCATCATCATCCTCATACTCTGCCTCCTCATCATCATCTTCCTCCTCCTCATCATCATCATCATAATCATGTCCAGTGGTGTACGAGCTGCCGCCAAGGTCATGGTCAATCTGAGTCCACGGAGCCAAAGAACCCTGGTTCCACTGAGCAAAGGTCAGGGGATCAGAGAGTTCTGCAGGAGCAGGAGAGCCAGACGCATGATGAAGGATCAAGTCTTGCTTGTAGGCCAGCTGACGGCGATCCTTGTAGGCAGTGTATTGCTCCTTGCGGATGTCCACATTCATGCACAAGATGTTGCGTTGGAACCAATTCAGCTTCTTTACCTTCGCATGAGTGGCTGGGACATAAGTAGGAGCAGCAGCCCTCCTAGCATCACCCATAAAAGATCCACCCTGAGCTGAGCTAGAAGAAGGCCTAGGAGGGGGCTTGACCACTGTCTTCTTCTCATAAAGTTTCTTGAAGTCATGCAGCTCCCTCTCATCATTGCTGAAGTTATAGTCAGGAAACTTGAACTTGATGAGTTTCATGATGTAAGGAGCATAGGGAATAGTGACCCTGGTGGTCATGGCTTCATACATCTCATTGTAGATGTAATCCATAACATCCACACTCCAGTCTGCATCAGAACCAGGGTCCTCCACAATGCGGTTGGCATGAAGGAGCAAGTTGCATAGAGGGGTCACCACATTGTCGTTGTTGCCACCACTTGGTGCAATGTTCTCACGGAGGATGCGCACAAGAACATCATAAAGTGGAAGCAAGTCTCGAGAATTGCCAGGGGTGGCTCCCTCACCATATAAGTGCACGGTATGCTTCTTGTTGAGCTTGTAAGGGTGGTGCATGTGATAGCCTTGAGGATTGTCACCATCAAACCTGTAGCCCAAAACCTTGGCAAACTCCTCAAAGTTGGACTCACAGAAAGATTCACCAGTCATCCACTTCATTGTCTTCTTCGAGTCACCCTTGATCACTAGAGTGGCAAAGAACTGCATCACAAGCTGAGAGTTGTAAGGACAACGAGTGAGCACCAGCCTCTCCAAGCCCATAGTCTTGACAATATGAATAGGTTCAACAAAGGAGGCTTTCTTCTGCAGATTTGCAAGATCAAACGGATGCATAAGCCGAATGGGCTTCGACAGAGAGAGGTAGAGGTCCATGAGTATGTGCTTGCTCTTGACACCAATAGCTGCGATCATCCAGAGTGTTGTCCCTTGGCCTAAGGTACCAATCCCCTTGTCTGAGCTGAGAGTATTCAACAGAGTTCATCTTTGAGTAGTTCTGACGTTGAGGAATAGGAGCATTCTTCCTTTTCTTGGATGGTGGCTTGCTAGCAACAGCTTTCTTCTGCCTTTGAATAGGTGGATTGCTGGAGGTGGCAGGACCCTTACCCTTGTTGACAGGGTTCTTGTGAAGAGGTTCCCTTAATGTGTTCCTTGATGCCCCAGCGGACGGACTCCCACTAGAACCCGTGAATTTGAGCATAGTGGGTAGCATAAGGTAAGTGCACACAAGTCAGGAGATTATACACACATTAGGTAGGCATTTGATGAATCATATGTAGTTAAACATGAGTTAATCTTAAAACTGCAGTGTTTGGCTCGGAAATTCCGATTCAAACATAACCGGAAATTCCGGGGGACCGGAAATTCCGAGTCAAATTGAGTCGGAAATTTCGACCCAAACAGAAACAGTGCAGATCTGAGATTGACTCGGTCTAAAACTAGATCGATCCAACACAATGCAAAACTAATGTATGTAGATGGCAGGGATTAGTGCTAGGAACAATCTCTACCAAGCAATATTGAAACAAATAGCTCCACATCATGATCCTAGTGCAAGCACATAAGGAAGAAGAAAAGTGAAGTTACCCTCATCCATTGAGGCCATTGCTTGGAGGAGTGAGTTCCCGGGGCGGAGGAGGAGCAGATCCGGCCGAGAAAGAGGTTCCCCGGCGGTCGGAGTGCCCGGAGGGATCTTGGAGCAGCAGGGGCGGTGGTTGGAGGAGAGAGAGGTCGGGGGTGGTAGAAGGGCACGAATGAGCCCTTTACCCCGAGCCTGCCCTTATATTTTTGGACAAACCGCCCGACCGGATATTCCGAGTGTAACTTACACCGGAAATTCCGGGTCACCGGATATTCCGATTCATAAATGAACCGGATATTCCGACCTGCTGAACTAAAATCCCAGTTTTAAAATGGATGACTTGTGTGCAATAGAGAGAAATGTTTTCAGGGGGAAATAGGCTTGGGATAGATATCCAAACTGTCATTGGTACACCATATTCAACTCACAAGTACCAAAACGAAACATAAAGCGCCAAGTTGAGTAGGTTTCCACATGCATGAAAAGGAGGGCAAATAGCAACAATAAGCTCCAAATAAAATCAACTCTTCAAAGAGAAGAAGTCGGTGGCCGAGGCCACCATGTAGGAGTGTATGGCATGTTACCGCGAAGATGTATCTTGGGTACATAACCAATACTCGTCGTTTTAGCTCATTAGTCATAAGAATGAATATAGAGATAAAAAAACACTTGCTATCGGCATAATGGAGGGAGGGATGATCCAATGTATTAGGATCGCACTCCCCCTATTTCCATGCCTACATCTAAACAAGATAAGATGCAATTACGCCCTAGGTGAGTGTGCAAGCGATCAAGCTAAGGACCTCGAATCAATGATATTTAGCTCATTCCTCAAAAAGCAAAACCTTCCTTCCTCAAGGGGCTTCGTGAAGATATCCGCCAATTGATCCCTTGTGCCCACATATGATAAGTCAATGTCTCCTCGGGCCACATGATCTCTTATGAAATGATGGCGGATCTCAATATGCTTGGTTCTTGAATGTTGCACCGGGTTGTAAGCAATCTTGATGGCACTTTCGTTGTCACATAGAAGAGGCACTTTGTCGCAATCGACTCCGTACTCCTTTAAAGTTTGCCTCATCCATAGCAACTGAGTGCAACAACTTGCGGCGGCAACATACTCGGCTTCGGCGGTGGAGAGAGAGATATACAATTTTTCTTCTTAGAAGACCAACTTACCAAGGACCTCCCAATAAATTGACAAGCGCCGGAGGTTGACTTCCTATCATCTTGATCTCCCGCCCAATCGGAATCCGTGTACCCACATAATGAGAAATTTTCATCCTTGGGGTACCACAATCCAAAGGTTGGGGTATAGCCAAATATCTAAAGATCCTCTTGACCGCCATATCATGGCTTTCTTTAGGAGCCGCCTGATATCTTGCACACACTCCTACGGCTAGCACTATATCCGGTCTAGATGCACAAAGGTAGAGGAGAGATCCAATCATGGAGCGGTATACCTTTTGATCCACATCCTTACCCTTAGGGTTGAGCTCAAGGTGGCATTTGGTTTGCATTGGGGTAGAGGCACCCTTGAGCTCAAGCAACTCGTACTTCTTGAGCATGTCTTGAATGTACTTTGCTTGGTTGATGAACGTTCCTTCCCTCAATTGTTTGATCTCAAATCCGAGGAAGAACTTCATCTCACACATCATAGACATCTCAAACCTGTCAGTCATAAGCTTAGAGAATTCTTCGTTAAATGCTTTGTTAGTCGATCCAAATATAATGTCATCCACATATAATTGACAAATGAAAAGCTCTCCATTAACTTTCTTAGTGAAAAGTGTGGGGTCGATTTCCCCAACTTGGAATCCACGGTCTACAAATAGTTCTCTAAGGTGCTCGTACCACGCTCGTGGGGCTTGTTTAAGGCCATAGAGTGCCTTATCCAACTTGTAGACATGGTTCAAATACTTGAGGTCTTCAAACCCCGGTGGTTGCTTAACATAAACAAGTTCATTTAGTGGACCATTTAGAAAAGCGGATTTGACATCCATTTGTTGCAACTTAAAGTTATGATGAGAGGCATAAGCAAGAAGAATACGAATTGAATCAAGTCGAGCCACGGGCGCATAGGTTTCTCCAAAGTCAATGCCTTCAATTTGGGAGTAACCTTGAGCCACCAATCTTGCCTTGTTCCTCACCACCATGCCATGTTCATCTTGCTTGTTCTTGAAAATCCACTTGGTGCCGATAACATTGCGGCAATCTTTGGGTCTTTCCACCAACTTCCACACCTTGTTGCGCTCGAAGTTGTTGAGCTCTTCATGGATAGCATCAAGCCAATCTTTATCTTCAAGAGCTTCAAAGACCTTCTTGGGTTCCACCATGGAGATGTGAGCTTGATGTTCACTAAAGCTTGCAAGTTGTCTTCGGGTAGAGACCTTGCTTCTCACATCACCAAGCACCTTGTCAATAGATAGAGCTCTTAATTCTTGTGAGGTGCCAACCCTATTCAAACGGCGGATCTCGATTTCCCTCCGAGTGGTGGGAGGAATCGCTTGATCATCTTGATCATTCATGTCTCCGCCTTGACAGATTTGATGGCCTTGATCAACCATTGGAGTGATGTCCATCGGTGAAGGAGAGGGTTGATCTTGGCCTTGCTGCGAGCTGCCACCGGGAATGTCAGCAGGACCGGATATTCCGGGTTCAGTATGGACCGGAAATTCCGAATCACCAGAATTTCCGACTCCAGTTTGAACCGGATTTTCCGGCCCTCCGGAAATTCCAGGAGCAGCTGGAGAATCTTGTGCTTCTTCTTGGCTAGGCGTATTGGGCATGGTGTTGTCGATGGATGTTTCTTGTGTTGGGGTAGCCGCCACATGTGAAGAACTTGATCCTTGTTGAGCAACCTCATAATAGAGTTCAACGGGGCGGTGGACTCCCAACCCCATTCTTCGGATATCATCTTGAGGTTGATCATCACCTACAACGGAAACACCACTTTGCTCCACAAGGGAGCCGTCATTCTCCTCGAACACCACACTACAAGTTTCTATGATTATGCGCGAGGCCTTATCATAGACTCTATAAGTGTGGGATTCGGACCCGTAGCCCACAAATGTCCCTTCAAGAGACTTAGATTCAAACTTGCCTAAACGAACACCTTTGATGAGATAAAAACACTTACAACCAAAAACTCGGAAGTAAGAGATATTGGGCTTGTTCCCGGTGAGCACTTCATAGGTGGTCTTCGTGAGTCCTTTGCGGAAGAAGAGTCGGTTGGATGAATGGCAAGCGGTGTTGACGGGTTCGGCCCAAAAGTTGTGAGGGGACTTGAACTCGACCTTGCCATCTCAATAAGAGCGCGATTCTTCCTTTCGGCTACACCATTTTGTTGGGGAGTATAAGCAGCGGAATATTGATGACGAATCCCTTCTTCACTAAGGAACTCGTTTAAGGTGTAGTTCTTGAACTCGTACCCGTTGTCACTTCTTATCACCAAGATAGGGACATTGTGTTGACGTTGAGCTTCATTGGAGAAGTCGATGATGGTTTGTTGAGTCTCCATATTCGACTTGAAGAAGAAAATCCATGTGTATCTTGAATAGTCATCAACAATCACCAAGCAATATTTCTTGCCACCAAGACTAGCTTCCGGAATGGGACCAAAGAGGTCAACATGGAGAAGCTCCAAAACCCTTTTTGAAGAAATGATGGTCTTGCTTGGATGGTGAATGTCATGCATTTTTCCTTCAACACACGCCCTACACATTCGATCCTTCGAGAAAGAAACATGGTCTTTTAGTCCTAGGATATGGCCACCCTTGTGGAGACTTTGCAAAGTCCTCATGTTGACATAGGCTAGTCGGCGAAGCCATAGCCAACCCAAGTCCGCCTTTGCGAATAGGCACATTATATGGGAAGTGGTGACTCCGGAGAAGTCAACCAAATAGAGTCCATTCTCAATGTACCCAACGAAAGACACATTGAGAGACTTGCTCCGCAAGAGAATGACCATTTCCTTTTCGAATACAACGGTATAACCCAAACAAGTTAAGGAATGGACCGAGATCAAGTTGAAACCTAGGGACTCGACAAGCAAGACATTCACAAGTGTGATGTCCGGTGCCACTTGAAGGGGATCGTGTGCAGAAAACAAAATTTTTCCTACCAACGATATCCTTAAACTAGCCAAGATCTACACTATGCAGATATAGAAGTACGGCGGAGATCGGAATACATACCCTCGTAGACCGAATAGCGGGGATTACGCTCCCGCACAAGCGTTGACGATGAAGACGCCGTAGCCGACCTCTAGGTCGCGGAGAACTCGGCGCGACGAAGACGACGAAGATGACCCCGAGGTCGGGTGGAGGAAGTAGGCCTCCGAGTACCGCTAGCGCAACACCTCGCAGGTAGTCGCACACATACGGTGGAGACGACGGCCTCCGAAGCTCCAGTCCAGGACGAGCAGCGGAAGACTTGGACCGGAACACCAGCAGCGCGGCAGCGGGCTATGGTGGAAGAGATCCCCCTCCTCTACTCGGCGCGGCTCCGTCAAGGGAACCACGAGATCGAGAGAGAAATTGAGAATTAATTGGTGAATTAAAAGGCCAGGGGTGCCCTTTCTTATATAGGCTCCCAGGGGGAGCCAACCTTGCCAGCCAGGCAATGTGGGACTATCCCCCACTGCCTGGTTCGGCCAAACCAGGTGCGCCGGCCCTAGGTGGGCCCCATTTGGCTCACCTAGGCCGGCCAAGCCTCCCCCACAAAATTCCCTTGAGGGTTTTCACCCCCATGGGCCTTCTTTCGACCAGAAGGCCCATTTAGGGAAATCAGCCTAAATAAATTCGAAAATAAATATATAAAATCATATTTGCATATTAATTACACTAATTAATATCAAACATAATATATATAATTTTTCCTAGATCCGAAAACTCTTTCGGCGCTGCCCGATCTCCATCGGACCCCTCCCGGGACGCTCCCGGTGATCTCTTTCCTTTCCAGTTGTCTTATCGAAACCCCTTAAGTGTGTTAACCTAGCGGTTCGATATAATATCAGGTATGATCAAGACTCCTCAATGATCAACGACTAACTCGTAGGCCTGGACCCCATGAATTAACCCCTGAGATATAACGAATGACTTTCATCTATCAAACCTGGACGTCTAGTCTTAAACCCTTTGTCATGGAGATACTTAGCGTGTCCGAGCATCATTCTCAGATATCTCCATACCTAGCATGATCTCGTTACCGACATCGCTATCTTCTACTCGTCTATGATATTATGTCAGCTGGTGACCTAGTCACATGTTTGCAAACTCATTTGACATAATCTCACCGAGTGGGCCCTAGAGTATCTATCCGGCTATGCGGACTGACAAATCCCGCTGTTGACCCCTCGTCTCAACTACTCCTTTCCGATACCCAAAAGTATCACCGTTATTGTCATACTAAATAAGATACGACGTTTGGTGCGATCAAAGTATCTTCCAGAAATAATAATAAGAGTTGGTCTCACGGTCTTAAGGCGTAATGACTATGTCCTATAAATACTAGGTACGTCCATCACATCGTTACTCCTAACGATATGACTTCCATTGCCGACCGGCGCCATGCCCTATGATCGGAAAACCTCGATCATCAATCGCGCAACGAAACTAGTCTTAGTAGAGGCTACTAGGGACCTGGTTGTTTATCTACCACACCTGTATTAATGTTTTCGCTTAATACAGTTATAGCATGGTATAAAACATATAATGAACGATTGGGATATTGCCAATAAACTATGTTTATTAAGTGCCTCTAGGGCATATTCCCTTCAGTCTCCCACTTGCACTAGAGTAACACTTAATCTAGTTTACAACTTGGTAAAAGCTCAACACCCATAGCATCTTGGTGCCTGCTCGCCTTGTGGAAGAGGAATACAGTCAATAGAACTCACACATTGAGATCTATATGTGCTTTGCAACACTTCTATGTCACCTAGTTTGACATAAACCCGTATCTTACGATGACGGTGAAATATATCCCAGTGGATGGAGTGAGACTCGAGCATTCGCGTAGCATGCGCCTTAAAAGTCTGAAAGATCTATTAAGGGGACCATCTACGATCGGAAAACTGCTCAGTCCAATCACACTTGCTACTTCTAAAGTCGCGATATATTTCTATACCTACGTAGATTATGCGACAGTGCATTCATATGCGACTTCGCAAACTAACCATGTCTATCTTCAAAATAAAGGACATCTCCTATATGAGATTTCTAGTCGTATGGGTCAGTGTAATAACTTGCATCATCGTAACCGCTTTACGGCAAGTTGCCATTCCACTCTTACCCGTTACTAGAAAACCTATCTTCAGTTCTCATAGACACTAAAGAATAAACTTAATGTTTGTTCATTGATCCACACAAGGATCACTCTAGAACCTGTTCTTTAACCAAGAACTCGGGTCACACCAAGTCGAGCTTTCAGCCTGATAGACTCTATGTGTGATACATAGAGAATGTCGAACATCATTTTCTATCACTGAAAAAGTCAAGATTAACTTAATCTTTTACCTAGTCATACAAGCAAGAACCTCTTTCTTCGCTTGTCCTTTTCTGAAACACTTCAGAATCCTGACTTAGGAAATACTCCGACTTAATGTTATTAAGCCCCCTCTGATCTATACAATTATAAATCGGATGCCTAATACTCCTAACTTCATATCATAGAAAATTTAATCACTTAAATAATCCTTTACACTGTACTAGAGGATCTGTATCATTCAATATGTTGTTACATACCAAATCACGAATGACACCTAGCTCCCACACAAATATGCCTTCCGCATATAAGATCAAGGAAAAGCTACTTAGCTCCCACTCAAATATGCCTTCCGCATATAAGATCAAGGAAAGCTACTTTGCTCCCACTCACTTCTTTGCAAATGTAGGTTTCTTCAACTATTTTGGACAACTCCAAAATCCTTTGATCACATTATCAAAGTGAAGATTCCAGCTCCGATATGCCTGCTTCTGCCCATGAATGGACAACCGAAGTTTGCACACATGTTTAGCATCCTCAGGATTACAAACCATTCTTAATTACACTATTAAGAACCATGGTTTTCTCATCCATCTACCAGTTTCTCATTCGAAATTATAGTAATTGCTAAACGACCCAGAATAGATTTAGGCTTCGCCACTTGAGACAAACTCTCATGTGGTCTGTCGGAACTGCTTCACGACAAATCGAATCTGCTCAATGTCGACTCTCTCATAAAATTCCATATACTATTAACATCCTAGATGCCATCAAGAAGATCTCCCAAGTCAATACCTGGTAATCGTATATGGATTTTATTTCGGATCATAAATGACTCATAGCCATTTCTCGGACTTAGGTTCACCATCTCTTCTTCGTAGTTCGTAGGTCTATCATATTCTATTAATATGACCTTCATAACAAGATTGTCGTAACACATAGTGTGGAAACCAACCTCGTATGCCTACGCTCTAAGTATGAGCTCAAAACATCATGATCTTGAATCATTAGCTTTTTCAAGCTGTGGGGCCTGACACCGAAAACACTTTCGATTGCGCCACTCTGATGTTTGGGGAAGAAGTTCACCAACTTCGTCTTGCTCTACTTTCTTTCTCACTTATACCCTCGGACAAGAAACTATTTCTTTCGCAAGGTATATCCCGGCAAAGATTTTGCCTATGTCGTGAGACATGTACCCAACTAACTCTTTAGGTAGGGTATACTACAAAGATTAATCCATTTTAGGTTTGATTACATCGAAACACTAAATTGCTGAAACGACAATCCAGACTAAAAGCCATGCCATCACTCGTACGGTATTGTCTCCATGGATTCATATGGTTTCCCTATTTGCTAACGTGAGTGTTTACGTTTCTACCATATGACTCTAATGATCACAATAATTCGGTAAGAGATTTATTTACCACACACTATCCGATAGGGTGCAATTACGACGTCCTAACACACCATAACACTATGGTGTTCCATGCGACGTAATTTGTGGAACTCTTCTCACAAGTCTTCCAATGATGTGCCAACATTATAACTCAAATCTTCATTCCTCGATTTGCATCGCGGGAATTTGATTTTCTTGTTAAATTTATTTCCTACTTCATTCTGAACTTCGTTTGATCGAATCAAAAATTCAGACTAACATTCCCCGGAGTGGATATCCATATATCTACTCGGAATATTCATGAAGCCTATGAAATAAAGACTTCCACTACACGTTAAAGTACTTCATTGATTCACATACACCCATATGCATGATTCTCAACAAGCTATACTCAAAACGTTCAGTGAAGTTTACGAAATAAAGGTCTCCACTACCCGTCAATTACTATATTGAACCACATACATCTCTATGTATGACTATCAATAAGTTACATGCCCGCTTTCCAAAAACGGTGTCACAGTTATTTTGCAAGTGTCAAAAGATCAAATCTTAGGACTTGTAGGTCCATCCAGTGTGGAGCTAATGCATATAACATTGACATGACTAAACGGTAGTGCAACACATATGTGGTGTCTTTATTAAGTTTGTATCCTTTGGCATTAATATTATGAATGTGGGAGCTTCTACCATCTAAATTCAAATCGGCATATGATCATTACTTCATAAATATAGGACACCAATTTGTCACTATCATGTATGAACAAGTGTCTCGCTAGAGGAGACACACTCGTAACGATCATACCAACACCCGATCATAAAGAATTATTCAAATGGTAGATCTAGAGGGAGAGTGTCTATGGCCGTCACAACAACTTGACTGCCATTATCAACACGCAATGTCGCCTCATCCTTTCAAGCTACTCAAGCAGTAAACCTGGTTTTTCACAAAACATGACTAGTTCAAGACTTAGTCACTACTGCGAGCACTTGCTTAGCTAAAACATTCATAACATGTATATCATATATACACCATCATCATTGATGACTTCCGGCGATCTGTTTCATCTTCTTGATACTTCCACCGTAATCAAGAACCATGAAGGTGAACGATTCCCCTTGCATGACATAGTCTATGAAAGAGGATTTGCACTTGGCAACGATGTCTGTCATCCAGTAATTGAGCTGAGCGAGGCGTCTCAATGTTCATTAATCATGAACATATGTCATTAAGTATGACCGCCACGTGCTCCCTCAATGTGTGCATTCTCTTCCATCTTGGTTGAGAAGACAATCAGTCAACGTACTGATAAACTTCATCAACCCAACTATAGAGGTACCCCGAGTTTAGCGACCATATCATATGTTCGCGATCTAAAAACTCGTACCCACCGTTGGTTCTCTATGGCAGAGATCATAGCATACACTGGACTATGATGATATCATCCGCACAAAATCCGATAATCCAAATTATCTTTTGTTAGCGGAATCTCCGGGTTTATCTCCTAGCGGGTATTTGTAACACAAAGAGCTAATGGTTTAAACAAGGAGTATCCTCAAGCTAAAGTATAAAACTATGAAGTTTGGACCCAACCTTTTAAGTTTCTCAATCGCAGGAATGCGCCTAATTTGAAAAGATGCTATCACAATGGTTAATATCTACAAAGGTTTGCAAAACAGACTCTGTTCATTATATCCTGAGTTCTAGTATTTTAGAAAATAACTATCCAAACTCCCACTCAAACGAACATCCCTCCTGGTCGTTTAAGCGATTACACGACCCCCATCCATTGTACTACCCCTCATCATCAAAGCCGGCGGCACAACTTCAAGAGTAGACAAAATCGTCCGCCACACCAATTTTGTGACTCGTGCTCGACCTTTCGGTCTTCCTGTTCCGAGGCCATACCTCTGAGTATGCTAGGCTCGCCACCAAAAACCTCCACGCTGACGCTTGTGCAACATGGCTTACACCCACCGTATGCGAACGAAGATATGTCTGACACCCGATCATCACGGCCTGCCTCATAACGTAGAACTTTCTTGGTGGTGCGCGTTGGAGGGAGAACACTAGTGGTATTTTGAAGGGATCATCTTATTCAGCTACCGCCGTGTAACTAATGCATACTATACACACAATCACACAAAATAAGATGCACACAAAACATCAAATGTAATGCAATGTGATATAGTCCATTGCGCCATGGTCTTCTTGGCGCCCGCAGTTTATAAACAATTTAATAAACCTACCTTGACCATATCACATAGCCCCTGCAAAATAAAGTTAGACGCTTCTACTTTATCTTTTGCATATTTTACGTGGCTTGGAGCTTTCGTAAATAGAACTGCTTCATACCTACGAACCTTATGACCACAACAACGATCCAATAATTGCATGTTTAAGCATCCCTTTCGGGCCCTCCATTGAAAATGCAAAGCCAACTAAAGAGAGAGAAACAGGCACCCGCCAGCCACAGATACGGTACAAGCCGTATGTCAGTAGTGGAACCAGTCTCGCGTAAGCGTACGCGTAAAGTCGGTCCGGGCCGCTTCATCAACTCGATGCCGCTGGAATCACAAGTGCACGCTAGAGGGTAGCAAATAACAGGAACGGTGCCCCCGTGCAGAACACGGGTTCTAACATCGTACAGCTATATCTACGATAGATCGGCTCTGATACCACTGAAGGGGATCGTGTGCAGAAAACAAAAAAATTCCTACCAACGATATCCTTAAACTAGCCAAGATCTACACTATGCAGATATAGAAGTACGGCGGAGATCGGAATACATACCCTCGTAGACCGAATAGCGGGGATTACGCTCTCGCACAAGCGTTGACGATGAAGACGTCGTAGCCGACCTCTAGGTCGCGGAGAACTCGGCGCGACGAAGACGAAGAAGATGACCCCGAGGTCGGGTGGAGGAAGTAGGCCTCCGAGTACCGCTAGCGCAGCACCTCGCAGGGAGTCGCACACATACGGTGGAGACGACGGCCTCCGAAGCTCCAGTCCAGGACGAGCAGCGGAAGACTTGGACCGGAACACCAGCAGCGCGGCAGCGGGCTATGGTGGAAGAGATCCCCCTCCTCTACTCGGCGCGGCTCCGTCAAGGGAACCACGAGATCGAGAGAGAAATTGGGAATTAATTGGTGAATTAAAAGGCCAGGGGTGCCCTTTCTTATATAGGCTCCCAGGGGGAGCCAACCTTGCCAGCCAGGCAATGTGGGACTATCCCCCACTGCCTGGTTCGGCCAAACCAGGTGCGCCGGCCCTAGGTGGGCCCCATTTGGTCCACCTAGGCCGGCCAAGCCTCCCCCACAAAATTCCCTTGAGGGTTTTTCCCCCCATGGGCCTTCTTTCGACCAGAAGGCCCATTTAGGGAAATCAGCCTAAATAAATTCGAAAATAAATATATAAAATCATATTTGCATATTAATTACACTAATTAATATCAAACATAATATATATAATTTTTCCTAGCTCCGAAAACTCTTTCGGCGCTGCCCGATCTCCATCGGACCCCTCCCGGGACGCTCCCGGTGATCTCTTTCCTTTCCGGTTGTCTTGTCGAAACCCCTTAAGTGTGTTACCCTAGCGGTTCGATATAATATCAGGTATGATCAAGACTCCTCAATGATCAACGACTAACTCGTAGGCCTGGACCCCATGAATTAACCCCTGAGATATAACGAATGACTTTCATCTATCAAACCTGGACGTCTAGTCTTAAACCCTTTGTCATGGCGATACTTAGCGTGTCCGAGCATCATTCTCAGATATCTCCATACCTAGCATGATCTCGTTACCGACATCTCTATCTTCTACTCGTCTATGATATTATGTCAGCTGGTGACCTAGTCACATGTTTGCAAACTCATTTGACATAATCTCACCGAGTGGGCCCTAGAGTATCTATCCGGCTATGCGGACTGACAAATCCCGCTGTTGACCCCTCGTCTCAACTACTCCTTTCCGATACCCAAAAGTATCACCGTTATTGTCATACTAAATAAGATACGACGTTTGGTGCGATCAAAGTATCTTCCAGAAATAATAATAAGAGTTGGTCTCACGATCTTAAGGCGTAATGACTATGTCCTATAAATACTGGGTACGTCCATCACATCGTTACTCCTAACGATATGACTTCCATTGCCGACCGGCGCCATGCCCTATGATCGGAAAACCTCGATCATCAATCGCGCAACGAAACTAGTCTTAGTAGAGGCTACTAGGGACCTGGTTGTTTATCTACCACACCTGTATTAATGTTTTCGCTTAATACAGTTATAGCATGGTATAAAACATATAATGAACGATTGGGATGTTTCCAATAAACTATGTTTATTAAGTGCCTCTAGGGCATATTCCCTTCACCACTACCACCTTGCCGAGCCCTATTACCTTAGACTTAGAATTGTCACCATATGTAACGGTCATTTGATCATCATTGGGCTTCAACGCCGTTACAATCTCCTTGCTTCCGGTCATATGACTAGTGCACCCACTATCAATTATCCATTTCGATCCTCCGGAAGCAAGGCCCTACACACAATCAATTCTTTGGTTTAGGTACCCATTTTGCAATGGGTGCCTTTTGGTTAGCAACAAGGGTCTTTGGAACCAGAATAACATATTCAATATAACCATCAAAAGGACCAATGTATCTAGCATAGACATCCCCATAATGATCAACATATAAGGCATAATTGGGGTTAGATATGCCCGCAAAGTCATCACGAGTGGGAGTGCCCCTTGTGGCATTTCCACTCGCAATGTCATCTTTCTTGGCTTGTGCGGGTTTGGTCTTCTTCTTGATCTTCTTCTTCCCTTAGCAACATAGCCTAGACCTTCCTTACCCTTGTGGGGCACTCGCTCATGAAGAGGAGTAGTGAGTGTCCCCTTGCCTTTATCAAGGGAGGTCTTGGGCTCGGTTGCCATGGAGGGAACAAACAAGATCCTAGCTTTATCCTTGACAACATTTGCATTAGTATTCAAAGGAGTAGAAGTACTAGGTTTCTCAAGAATAGATATCCGAGTTTGGAGTTGATCACGAGACTTGAGGAGACGTCGTGATCACTTGTCAATACCTTGTGGGTATTTTCAAGTGACTCGAAGTCTTCGCAAAGTCTAGCATGAGCAACTACAAGCTCGGACTTTTCATTTTGCACAATTTTACATTTAGCAAAGTAGAGATCACGATCCTTAGTGATCTTAGCAAGTTGCTCCTTGAGGAGAGCATGAGCTTCTTGTTCATCTTCGAGAGAGGATTGGAGGGACACCTTAGCGTGTGCATCCTCTCTCTCAATCTCACCTTTTAATTCAAGCTCATCCTCAAGCTCACCTATACGACTCATAATTGAGCCAAAGTGTTTCTTTCCTTCTCCTTGCAAGTTAGTCATGAATTTATCAAACGCAATAATTTCTTCCTTGACTTCTAGGCTCATACCATCATCATTGTCATGGGATATGGAGGTGGGGGACAATTTTACCTCGGATGTCTTTGCCATGAGACATCTTGGATTCTTGATGATGGGGCTCTCGTTTGGTGAGGAGAAGAGTGACAGAGGTGTGGAAGAAATGGCTAGTGCGGCCACTTGCGTTGGAGTATCCTCCTTGTCACTATCTTCATCATCGGTGGGATATTGCCCTTGAGTTACCAAGACAATCTTTTGGTTCTTCTTGAAGTAGGGCTTCTTCATGGGCATGGGCCCCTTTCCCTTCGTCTTGGCCACGAGCCTCCCACCATGATCCTCTCTTCTCTCCCATGGGCAATCTGCAACAAAGTGGCTTTTGTCATCACAATTATAGCAAAGCCTCACCTTGTTGAATGGCTTTCCTCCATTGGATGGAAACTTCTTGTCAATCCTCGCTTTGTCCCTTCCGGGGTTCTTCCAAAACGTTCTTGCCGCAAGACCCATGTGTTGAGTAAGAGTACTTGAGAGGGTCTCACTAGATAGCTCGACTTGATCATCATACTCCTCTTCATCCTCTTCTTCAACGGTGGTCTTCAAGGCAATTGAGGCATGCTTGTGCATCCCTATGGCTCTAGCTCTTGCATCTTGTGCAATCTTGGAGGCCACCTTGTATGCGGTCATCTCTTGCATGACTTCATTGGATGTCATCTTTGCAAAGTCATGTCTCCCTTGGAGTGTCTTCAAATCCGTTTCCTAAAAGGGCAAGAGAGCGGTCACAAACTTCCTCTTGATCCAAACATCATCAATGTAGACCGCCCCGAGGTTCTTGAAGGAGTTGGCAACCAACACCAACCTCCGGTACATGTCCTCGTGGCTTTCTCCATCCAACTTGTAGAACCCTTCCACCTCATTGCATAATGCATCATACCGGTTCTTCTTCATGCTCTCATTCCCGACGAAGATGTCGGAAAGAGCATTCCAAACTTCTTTGGCGGTGGAGAATTGTTGAATGAGCGCCATGTTCTTCTCTCTAACGGCCATTTGGAGTTGATGAAGAGCGGTGGCGTTGAGTTGGCTATCAACCACCTCTCTTCTTGTCAAGTTGGTTGGATCATGGGGTTTGTATCCTTCTTCAATGATGCGCCATAGCTCAATGGAGGCACTACATAGATGAGACTTCATTAGAAATTGCCATTGAGAGAAATGAGTAGGTTTAAGCTTAGGAGGATCACTTCTAAAGTTTACATGAGGGTGAGGGATAGGAGGGTTAGGAGAGTAATTATGGTTGACATTATGAAATTCCTCTCCTTTGGGGGTGTTAGAGGAGTTAGGTGATTCATCCGTTTCCGCCTTCCCGAGGGAAACACTTGGAGTAACATCTTTGGACCCATCCGAAGATGACTCCTTAGAGTTCTCAGCATGCTCCTTAGGAGGAGGAGAGGGAGAAGTAGCCTCGGGCTCCTTAGACTTCAAGAGTGCCATGAGCATCTCATTCATCTTGAGGAGTTGGGCCTCCAAGGACGATCTCATATCAATAAGATCGGCCATGGTTGCCCCTTTGGCTAACGCCTCCTTCTCCGCCTCTAATTTCTCACGGGCGGCCCTCTCGGCATCGGATTCCGTCATCGTTGCACTTAGGCGGTTAAGCCCTTAAAAGTGAACTTGGCTCTGATACCAATTGAACGGGAATCCGGCACCTAGAGGGGGGGGGGGGGGGGGGTGAATAGGTGCTATTACAAATTTTAGGTCTTTTCAAATTTAGGCTCAACACAAAGGTAAATTCTCTAGATATGCAACTACGGTGAATTTACCTAAATGACAATCTAAGCAATAACAAGATAAACAAGCTAACAAGACAAGCAAGTAAGGGAGCAAAGATAAGGGGAACCGAGCGAAGCACGCGGAGACGAAGATGTAATCGCGAGTTCCACCCAAGGGTGTACGTCTCGTTTGGAGAGGTGTGCGCTACCACAACAGGTTAGCCGCAACGCCACAAAGGCTCACCTTCTTCTCCGATGAACTCAACCACAAAGGTTGCGAGTCCACCTTCCACTATTGATCCCCTTTTAGGGCGGAGATCGAATCCCTTACAAACGCTTGAGGCACGCACCCACAACTTAATTGGGGGCTCTCAAGATGACCACAAAAGGTCAAGGACCACAAAAGGTCAAGCCAACACCAAGATTACAACAATGGTGAACTAGGTTTTCCCACCGGAAACCCTAGCCACGAAATCCCCAAGTGAATGGGGAGGAAATGCAAATCCCTTCGGTGAAGATGTAGATTCGGGCCTTCTCCTCCAATCCTTCAAATATCAACGAATTTGGATGGAGGGATTGGGAGATCTTGTTGATTTGAGCTTTCAAGAATAGTAGGAGAGAGAAAATCTGAGAGCTAGCTGTTCTTAAGTGAGTGAGGGGGTATTTATACCCCCTCCCAATATCTGGCCGTTGGCTGCCTCGGGGACCCGGAAATTCCGGTATAAGTGACACCCGGAAATTCCGGGTCACCCGGAATATCCGAGTCTGAGAAATATCCGAGTTGAATTTCCGGTTGATATCAGAACGTCTTCGACATCTTGACTTAGCCAAATTTCTGAGGGTGACTCGGAAATTCCGAGTCAGCGAAATTTCCGAGCTGAATTTCCGGTTGAAGTCAGAACCACTTTGACATCTTGACTTAGCCAAATTTCTGAGGGTGACTCGGAAATTCCGAGTCAGTGAAATTTCCGAGCTGAATTTCCGGTTGAAGTCAGAACCACTTTGACATCTTGACTTAGCCAAATTTCTGAGGGTGACTCGGAAATTCCGAGTCAGTGAAATTTCCGAGCTGAATTTCCGGTTGAAGTCAGAACCACTTTCTGATTTTTCCTTAGCCATTTTTCTGTTAGGTATAGGAGACCCGGAATTTCCGATCCTGGAAATTTCCGGTTCCAATAATCCGATTCTATGAAGAATTCCAGAAACTCTTTTTCTCTACATGTTGGCTTTGGGATATGTGATATGCAACTCACACAAACTGAAATACTTAGCAATATGATTAGTACATCATTGGTATTTTTAATTAACACTCAAAACACTAGGGATTAAGAAATGTTCTTTCAGCGGCACAACTCCTTGAGCACCCATGTGGTGTTCTGCCATGGCGATTTCTTCCCGGGCGGCACGACAGGCTCCGTCGAGGGGGACGAAGCGAGGTTCATGGCCGGCGAGGTTCCAGCGGCGCCCACGGCGGCCTACCTGGTCTCCAAGCATGCCAAGTATCTCAACTTAATGTGTGATAGCCAAGGCTTCAACTACTTCCGTGAACGAGTGCAGGGACGACAAGCAGGGAAAAGTTCAGATACTTCAACAGTGATGCATGTTCAGTATAGCTTTGTGAAGTCCAAGTTAAGCAGAAGCTTTGCATCAATGCCATTGGGAGAAATGACAATATCATAGGGAAAAAAATATGTACGCATTGTGCTGGGTGTATCCGTGTATGATTTATTCATTCATCCTATGTATGCGCTTTACATTCTTCACGTTGTACCTTTACTGACTATTCTCAGTTAATATATATGAATGAATTACATATATAGTGTGTCGCATGTCCTTGTGACTTGTTCTGATCATGAATTGTTGGGGATATATCAACTAGGGGTGTAACCAACATGGATTAATCCGGCTAGTCCAGGGTGGCCCAAGGGTGGTAAGGCTGAAGCCTGCCGGGCGGCCCAGATAGCTGACGTACAAGGAAGTAGGCGGACGGTCCAAGGAAGGCGGAAGGCCGAAGCCCATCAAGCCACCAAGCCCAAGACGGAAGGCGGCAACTAAGCCGGCTAGGTCCAGGACTCTGTTTACTTGCCGGACAAGTACTTGCCTTGTACCCTGGGGTCTGGCCGCCTATATAAGCCGGCCACCAGGGAGCCTTTAGGGCAGACGCTTCAATACGCCTCGTACACATTGTAACCTGTTCACGGCTATTGCCTCATAGTAAATTATAGCAGCACGTAGGATCTCGCCACCGCTGTGGGATCCGAAGCTGGGTAAACTGCCGTGTTCAATCCGGTCCTCGACGACACCAACCTTCTTCCCCACAATCCATACGTAGGCTAGAGGACCCCCGTCTCCTATCAATTATGCCGATACCACGACAGTTGGCGCCCACCGTGGGGCATAAGGTTCCTGGCGTCACGTTCCAGGCGGGAACACTTGGCGGCGTGGGCAAGCAGATCGCCGTCGGTCGCGTCACAAGGTATGGCGGCCACAGCTACGTCAACTCGGATGAGTCCTGGCTCCCGGCGGACGACTACCTTATCGGATGCGCAATTGTACCGATCGGAGGGATCGACGTCTTCATCGGGTATACGCCAGAGGCGTACGGCCTACCGCGTTTCTACAACCCCACCCACCAACCCTTCGACCAAGCAGTCGACCGACAAGATGGATCTGAATCCGCCTTCTCCCAGGAGTCGGCCGAATCTGATTTCCACTACGTCGGAGTTGTCGGACTGGGATCAGACTCCCTGCCGGAAAACAACGATCCTGAGTCAATCCTCCCTGCTCTCCAGGAGGATGCGATGTCAGATGCCGGATCCAGATCTACCGTTCAAGTCAACGTAGACTCTGACTCTGATGATGATGCTAGTCTCTTCGAAGAGAAGATCAAAACCCGCTTTTCCAGTGGTAATCCGGCTCCTTCAGAGGGCCAGCGGATACTGACATGCCTGACAAGCTGGCTATGATGGTTGTTGTCGGTCACGAGACAACCCCAGTTACTTCGGAAGCGCAAAACAAGCCGGCGGAAGATGCCGGCGACACCACTGCCGGTCAACTCATTGAAAGTTCCGACAAGGTGCGTGCAAAGAAGAAAACTGGCCTCGAGAAAGGCGACAGCAGCAAACCCACGGATTTGCTCTCCGTCATCAAAGAAGTAGACGAGATCATGAATACTCCGGTGAATAAAGACACCCCACTTGACGAAGTGGAAGCGCTTAGGCTTAACATGCTTAAGCACTCTGACTTCCTGCGAAAAAGAGAGGAGCACGTTGAGAACCTTGCGAAGAAGATCGAGAAAGAACAAGAGAAGATGTCGGCCAAAACAAGACGGCAACTCTTTGAGGAGAAAAGGTCATCAAAAAACCGCCGTGGCAAGGAGCCGCCAACACAAGCAACGACTGCGGCTCAAGATCTCGGGTTCGACTGGCGTACGGCACCACAGCGCGTGGACAAAAGGGGAGATGTTGTCTTCTGCACCCCCGTCCTCAACGCGGCCGCCGCACTAGATACCTTGGACGACAACACTTACACGGCGGAAGAAAAGCTGGCCAATGCAAGACACTTCGTGAGCAAGGCCCTAGAACAACAAGCTCGCGCTGATTCCTACGGCCACATGGCGGATGCTCGCGGGGGAGACCTAGAGTCTAAGTCAGGAAAGTGCAAAGCTGCACCTGGCGCCGACCCGAAGGCCCGTCTGGCTCCAGTAGCCATGGCGACAAAAGGAAGGCAACGCCACCTCCAAAGAAGACGCCACCGCCAAAGCCAATGCGGGACGAGAATTCAAGGACAGGAAGCAGAGGAGACCTGCCACCTCCATCCCAGCCAAGACGCGACAACGGCGGTAGCCGGAACAATAGGCCGCCGCCTAGGAAGGATGTCGGCAACGACCCTCCCAGGAGAGGTCGAAGCCGGTCTCCACAGCGTAGCACCGACAGCAAGAGGAAAGAGGAGGCAGAAGGACCCAGGCGCAGCATAAGCCGGGCAGCGCAGGACGAGCCAGACGCAAACAGAGGCGCACGACAGCTCGATCCAAAAGACGCACGACAACGCCTACAAGACATAGCAAGAGGAAAGGAGCCGCTATATTCTGGACCAAAGTGCTTCGGTGACGCCATCCGCAGAGAGCCGTTCCCTAAGGACATGACATCAGTGTCAAAAAAACTGTTCTAGGTACAACGGCCTCGTTAAGCCGGATTCATGGCTATCCGATTATGCCATGGCCATAGAAATTGCCGGCGGGCGCAGCTATATTGCCGTCCGCTACCTACCTCTCATGTTGGAAGGCACGGCAAGAGCTTGGATCGACAACCTTCCTGAAAAGTCTATCCATAGCTAGTACGACATGGAAAAGGTTTTCTCCAGGCACTTCCAAGGAACATACAAGCGTCCAAATACCTACACGGATTTGCAACGTTGTATCCAAAAGCCGGACGAAACCATGACAGATTTTGTCAGCCGTTGGATATCCGAAAAAGCCAACTGTCATGGTGTTTCGGACGCACAGGCTATCCACGCCTTGTACACGGGCCTGCAGAAGAAGTCCTTGCTCCGTCATAGGCTCGTCCGCGAGCAAACCACGGACCTTGGTGAGATGCTCAACCTAGCCGCCCAATACGCGGCGGCGGATGACGACGCCCGGGACGATGACCCAGACGTCAACATCATACCAAAGCGGAACAACAAGCGCAAGCAGGCGGCAGATGACAAAGCCGGACCTTCCAACGAGGTAGCCGTAGCATTCCAAGGGAATGCCGGCAAAAAGAAGTGGAAGAATAAGAAAGATGGTCGCGACGCCGGCTCAGGGCCTAAGGCGGCGCGAATCACTTATGAACAGGCAAAACTTTTGCCATGTCCCATCCACGCCTCACTGGGCAAGGTCAACCATATGCTTGGCGAGTGCCGTTTCATAGACGACTTCAAAAAGGACCCCACAGTCGGCTGGAAGTCAAAGAAGTCAAAGAAGAACGACAAGAAAGACAACAAGGAGGATGAGGATGACGACGACATGTCTATCTCAAGCGAAGATGACGCAGCCGCCAAGAAAAAGAAACCATATCCGAAGGTCAAAGAATCTCTTGTGTGGTTTGTCGGCACGCCTTCGGCTAAGGCGGATAAGGCGGAAATGCGTGAACTCAACGCGACAATGCCGGACGTCCCTCAGTATTAGAACTGGTCGGAAGCAACGATCACTTGGGACCGGTCCGACCACCCTGATCACGTTCCTCACCCAGGCAAGTACGCCCTTGTCATCGATCCCATTGTCGACAACTTCGGACTCACAAAGGTACTCATGGATGGCGGCAGCAGCCTCAACATCCAGTACTATGACACACTAAGCCGCATGAACCTATCAGAGGATCAGCTGGACCACAGCAACCTCACTTCTCATGGCATAGTGCCCGGCAGGCAAGCAAAGTCAATGGGGAGCATTAGGCTGAAGGTAACTTTCGGACCAAAAGAGAACTACCGCTCAGAGTTCCTCCGGTTCGAAGTTGTCCCCTTCAAAAGCGCCTATCATGCAATCTTCGGACGACCGGCTTTCGCCAAGTTCATGGCAAGGCCGTGCTACATATACAGCAAGCTCAAAATGCCGGGGGAGCACGGAACCATCACGATTTCCAGCAACTTCAAGAAAGCCAAGGAGTGCGAGCGTGGCATGGCCGCCTTCGCAGAGGCCGTCATCCACAAGGAAGAACTCGCGCTGCTCGGGGCGGATTCAGACAACTCCATGCCAAGGCCAAAGATTGATGTCAAGAAGACCTTCGAAGCTTCAGAAGACACCAAAAAGGCGGACCTCATCCCAGGTGACAAGTCTAAGCAAGTTGTCATCGGCTCCAACCTTGACAGCAAATAGGAAGGCGCGCTCGTCGAGTTCCTCCGTGAGAATCGTGACATCTTTGCATGGTCGCCTTCCGACATGCCTGGTGTACCGAGGGAACTTGCCGAGCACTCACTCAACGTCATAAAAGGATCAAAGCCGGTGAAGCAAGCAACAAGACGCTTTGGAGATGAGAGACGCAAGGATATAGGAAAGGAGATAAATAGGCTGAAGGCCGCCAATTTCATAAAAGAAGTTGTACACACTGATTGGGTGGCAAATCCTGTACTTGTTCCAAAGAAGAATAAAGAGCTGAGGATGTGTATTGACTATACCGGTGTTAACAAGTGCTGCCCAAAGGATCCCTTTGCGCTGCCTAGAATTGACCAACTCGTAGACTCCACAGCAGGCTCCGAGCTGCTTTGTTTTTTGGACGCCT
This sequence comes from Poa annua, assembly GCA_026929855.1. Classification (NCBI taxonomy): domain Eukaryota; kingdom Viridiplantae; phylum Streptophyta; class Magnoliopsida; order Poales; family Poaceae; genus Poa; species Poa annua. Next base: position 23,370,763 of record CM049428.1, on the reverse strand, counting down.
ACTCAGGATACCACCAAATCAAGATGAGAGAGTCGGATCAGCTGAAAACATCTTTCACCACTCCATACGGGACTTTCTGCTACATCACGATGCCTTTTGGCCTGAAGAATGCAGGGGCAACATACCAGCGATGTATGCAAAATTGCCTGCACGAACAGATCGGCCGCAATGTTCACGTCTACGTGGACGACATCGCGGTAATGTCAAAAAAGAAGGCAGATCTCCTAGAGGATTTGGAAGAAACATTTCAGAATCTCCGGAGGTATCAGATGAAACTCAATCCCGCCAAGTGTGTTTTCGGCGTTCCAGCCGGCAAACTGCTCGGGTTTATCGGCTCAGAACGAGGGATCGAGGTTAATCTGGAGAAGATCAAGGCCATCCAAAACATATCCAGACCTACTTGTCTGAAGGACGTGCAGCGTCTAGCCGGATCGGCGGCAGCCGTCAGTCGTTTCATAGGCCGCCTAGGGGAAAAGGAAATGCCTCTCTACCGGCTACTGAAGAAATCCGACAACTTTGAGTGGACAACAGAGGCAGACGCCGCCTTACAACAACTTAAGGAGGCCCTCGTATCCGCTCCGATATTGGCAGCACCTCGATCACAGGAACCAATGCTGCTGTACATCGCGGCAACAGGAGCTGTTGTCAGCGTTGTCTTGGTTGTGGAAAGAAAGGAGAACGAAGCCGCGACGTGTGAGCAACGACCGGTCTACTTCATCAGTGAAGTATTCTCCGCCTCCAAGCAGAGGTATCCGCATTACCAAAAGCTGGCTTATGGTGTATTCTTCGCCGCCAGAAAGCTTAGGCATTACTTCCAGGAACACACAGTGACAGTAGTCAGCAAGGCACCGTTGGGTGACATAATCAACAATGCAGAGGCAACAGGTCAATTTGCCAAATGGGGCATCGAACTTGCCGCCTTTGATATAGTCTATAAACCACGGACCGCCATTAAGTCTCAAGCGCTTGCAGATTTTGTCGCCGACTGGACAGAGGCCATGGAGGAAACGACACTACCCGAATCAGAATATTGGGTCATGCACTTTGACGGATCAAAGATGCTCAAAGGCTCGGGGGCTGGAGTCGTGCTACGCACGCCTAAAGGTGACAAGCTTAGCTACGTGTTGCAAATCCACTTCACAACAACCAACAACGTTGCCGAGTACGAAGCTTTGCTTCATGGGTTACACGTGGCAAACGACCTAGGCGTCAAAAGAATCCTCTGTTATGGCGACTCAGATTTGGTCGCGCAGCAAGTAAGCGGAACATGGGATGCGAAAAGCGCAACAATGGCGGCATACAGAGCCAAAGTTGATGAATTCGCAAAAAACTTCGCGGGCTACGAAGTCCGGCATGTTCCAAGAGCTGAGAACGAGGCGGCAGACACACTTGCAAGACTAGGATCGGAACGTAAAAAGGTACCAAAAGATATTTTCCTGGAACATTTGCACAAGCCATCCATTAAAGGCGCCGATTTGATGGACCCCGATGCAGAAGAACCGGTAGAAGCGGCAAGTCTCGCTGTCTACTTGACACAGCCGGATTGGACAGTCCCATATCTCGATTTTCTAATCGACAGAAAGTTGCCGGAGGACGATGAGGTGCTAAAAAGGCAGATCATAAGGCGAGCCAAGGCATTCACGATAATAAAAGGCGAGCTATATAAGCGAAGCACGTGCGACATCTATCAGCGGTGCATACAGCCGGAAGAAGGCCGGGAAATTCTGAGGGACATACATATTGGCACCTGCGGGCATCATGCTTCCGCCAGGTCCATTGTATCCAAAGCTTTCCGCCAAGGTTTCTACTGGCTTACCGCCAAAGAAGACGCCGAGAACATCGTAAAGACATGCAAATGCTGCCAGTTGTATGCTCGTCAACCTCACTTACCGGCACAAGAACTAAGGACGATTCTAATCACCTGGCCGTTCGCGGTCTGGGGCTTAGACATGGTGGGTCCCTTCAAGAGGGCGCGTGGTGGGTATACCCACCTACTGGTTGCTGTCGACAAGTTCACCAAATGGGTCGAGGCTAAACCGATCAGCAAACTTGACGCACGAACAACCACCAATTTCCTCTGGGGAATTATCCCTCGGTTTGGAGTTCCACACAGCATTATCACTGATAATGGCAGCAACCTATCTCAAGGCGACATAGAAGAATACTGCAGCGATCTGGGTATCCGGCTTGATTTGGCATCCGTGTCACACCCTCAATCCAATGGACAAGTAGAGCGTACAAACGGCCTAGTCTTATCAGGACTTAAGCCTCGTCTCGAAGCTCCATTACACAGGGCAGCCGGCGCTTGGGCAGATGAGTTACAGTCGGTGCTATGGAGTTTGCGCACAACGCCAAACAGGTCTACCGGCTACACTCCTTTCTTCTTAGTATACGGCGCTGAGGCGGTGCTACCTACCGACATGAAATACGATTCCCCAAGAGTTCAAGCCTACATCGAGAAAGACGTAGAAGGTGCAAGACAGGATAGCCTCGACCTGCTAGACGAAGAAAGAGACGTCGCTCTACATCGCTCCGCCTTGTACCAGCAACAACTTCGCCGCTATCATAGCCGGAGAGTGCGGAAGCGAAGCTTCAGAACAGGTGACCTGGTTCTCCGCCTAATTCAAGACAGAAAATGCTTGCACAAATTATCCCCGCCATGGGAAGGACCGTTTATAGTCACAAAGGCGCTGCTCAATGGTTCCTACTACCTGGACGACATCCACGACGAAGACGAAAAGAAAATGCGCAAGAAGGCGGCAGGAAAAAGGGGAACCAAGCGCGAAAGAGGCATTGACGATCCGTTTGAACAAACAAGACGGCCTTAGAATATTGAGCAGCTACGTCCTTTCTACACTTAGCAATTTATAATTGTAATAAGTTAAATATGATTATGAAATAAAAGTCTATGGTTCCTCATCTTTGTTGAGAAGCATGCCATCTTTTGTCTTTTCTTGCAATCATATTTCCCCTATGTATCTAAGTTACCTATTTTTCTAGCTCCGTGCAAAGGTTCAAACTGGTAGATACATGTAGCTTTCGAGCCAACCTAAAGCAAAAATAAACTTTTTTGCGCCGCCTAATTTCTTTACCTTTGATTACTTATATGTGGTTCGCCTAGTAGTATGTCTTTGACATCAACATGTTGGCTTTGGTCTTTGATTCTAAACGCATGGTTTAGCCCTGGTTGTTTCAGCTAAAGTTACCGGCTGAGGTTTCGTCAACATACAAAAAGTCAAACATATAAGTCAGGGTAAAATTAAGGCGGGCCATATAAATAAAGACAAAATAAAACTTGTCAGCTAGTTTCCGCCTAGCAAAGCAACAACAAAAGTATATACAAATATTACAAGTCAAAGTTGCATTGTTTCAGGGGCCGACAAATAATGCTAGAAGGAGGCAAGGACAGAAAGCTATGGCTCGGGGGAGCGTCTACATCAGGCTTGGGGGCTGACAACTTCAGCCCCGGAACTGTCACTCCCCTCCGCCTCGGCCGCGCCGGCAGCTCCAGCTTCCCCTCCGGCGGACACAGGATGGCGCCGGTAGAAGATTGAAGTGTCCACCATATCGGCAACACGCGTGGCGTAGCCGGCAACGCTGTCCAGAACAGCGGCCGGCTCAACCTCGCTGCCGTCTTCATATGTAGACGGCATGCCTTCGGTGACGGCTTCTATCTCCGCCTCGGGGTAGTGCGCCATTAATAACCCAAGTGCGGTCTTGGCACCACCCCGCGCCGCCGACTTCAGTGAGCTCTTGTTCAGTTTGGTCGCCTGATCCAAGATAGCGGGCACGTCGCTGAATTCGGTTGGTTCCTGGCTGCCGGAGGAGATGAAGAACTTGGCGGCAAACCGCTTGGACGCTGCCAAAGTCTCGGTGATCAGTTCGCCTAGACGCGCAAGGCGATCCAGGCGGGGGCTGACAACCTTGTCGTCGCCTAAACCGGCGGGAACTGTATCAAAAATAAAACCATCAGTTTGGTTCAGGCTAAGCAAAATGGCAAAATCAAATAAGGAGTGAGAAATTACCAAGGGCCGAGTTATGGAAAGCGGACAACTCAATCATATGAGCCGCCAATGCGTCCTCAGCAGTTTGGGCGCGAGAAGTCTGCTTGGAGATTTCCTCGGCAGCCGTCTTCTCCGCCTCCGCCAACTTCTTGTGCAGGCTATCCAGCTCACCGGTAAGTTGGCTAGATTCCTGCGCAAATTTCAGCTGCTGGGCCTCCATCTCCTTCTGGTGATCCTCCTTCATCGCCAAGTTGGCGGCCGCCAAATCAGAAGCTTCATTCATAAGAGCTTGCATATCAGTGGACGCCTTCAGTATATCATGGGCGTGGTCTAGCAGTTCTACAAATATGGATTCGCTAACTAAATGATTGACGGCAACATAGGTCGAAAATATAGCTGAAGGCAAAGAGGATCAACCCTACCTTCATCTTTTTTGCGGCCCGCCTCCAACTCGGCAATCCGCAGGTCCTTAGCCTCGCACTCCTTCTTCAGGTCGCGGCAACGCTTGTTTATCTCGACTCGGGAGGAGACAAGCTCAACGTTGGCGGACACAAGGCCCTGCAGGACAAAACAAAGGCATAAAACATATTGTCGAATAACCACTAAGCCGGCAGTCAAAATTTTATTTTTGACACGCCATCTAAGTGCTCGGGGGAAAGACTATGTATATGCCGGAGTGGTAAAAACTTACAGACAGGTCGCCCTCCAAGTCGGCGAGGGTCTGGGAGGTGAAGTTGGCAAAAGCCAAAGCTGACTCCTTGGCCTCCTTAAAGGTGGACCAAGGGTCCCTGACTTTGCCGCCTCCCGCAGTCAGGGCTGCCCTCTTGGACCCGCCGGCAGTCGCCTCCAGCAACCCTTCCTTGGCGGCGCGCGATTGAGGGCTTCATCGGCCGTAGACTCAGCCAAAAGTAGGGGAGTCTTGGGTGCGCGGTCAGCGGAGGAGGTCCTTGGCGGCACGCCAGAAGCCGGAGCCGGGGGCTGACGACGAGCGTCGCCCATAAAGTTGCCGGCCCGGGGCTGAGGAGTTGGCGGCACGGTAGCCGGCGAGCTGCCTTGGGGCCGCTTACCCTTGGTAAGAAGCCTGTGAAGGAGATATGCCCTAGAGGCAATTAATAAAGTGTATTCTTTATCATATCTCGTTTGTTCATAATAGGTTTTTGTGTCATGCTAGAACCGTATTAAGCGGAAACATTAATGCGGGTGTGATACGCAAATAACCAGGTCCCTAGTAGCCTCTACTAAGACTAGTTTCGTTGCACGATTGATGATCGAGGTTTCCCGGTCATGGGGCATGGCGCCGGTCGGCAATGAGAGTCATATCGCTGGAGAGTGATGTGATGGACATACCCAGATTTGGAGAACATAGTCATTACACCTTTGACCGTGAGATCAACTCTTATTGATATTCCCCGAAGATACTTTGATTGCACCAAACGTCGTATCTTATTTAGTATGACAATAACGGTGATACTTTTGGGTATTGGAAAGGAGTATTGAGACGAGGGGTCAAGAGCGGGATTTGCCAGTCCGCGTAGCAGGATAGATACTCTCGGGCCCACTTGGTGAGATCTTGTCTAATGAGCTTGCAAGCATGTGACTAGGTCACGGAGACATGAGATCATGAACGAGTAGAAGATGGCATCGTCGGTAACGAGGTCGGGATTAGGTATGGAGATATCTATGGAGCGACGCTCGGACGTGCTAAGTATCGCTATGGCAAAAGGTCTAAGACTTCACGTTCAGGTTTGATAGATGAAAGTCATTCGTTATATCTCAGGGATTAATTCATGGGGTCCAGGCCTACGGATTAGTCGTTGATCATTGAGGAGTCTTGATCATACCTGATATTATATCGAACCGCTAGGGTAACACACTTAAGGGGTTTCGACAAGACAACCGGAAAGGAAGGAGATCACCGGGAACGTCCCGGGAGAGGTCCGATGGAGATCGGGCAGCGCCGAAAGAGTTTTCGGAGCTAGAAAATATTATATATATTATGTTTGATATTAATTAGTGTTATTAATATGCAAATATGATTTTATATATTTATTTTCGAATTTATTAAGGCAGATTTCCCTAAATGGGCCTTCCGGACGAAAGAAGGCCCAAGAGGGGAAAATTCCCTAGGGGAATTCGGTGGGGGCCATGAGGGCCGGCCTAGGTGGGCCACAAGGGGCCCACCAGGGGGCCGGCGCACCTCCCAAGCCGAACCAGACTGTGGGGGGTTAGTCCCACATTGCCTGGCTGGCAAGGTTGGCTCCCCTTGGGAGCCTATATAAGAAGGGGCAACCCGAGCCTTTTAACTCACCAATTAATTCCTGATTTCTCTCTCGATCTCGTGGTTCCCAAGTTGGAGCCGCGCCGAGCAAGGGGAGTCGGGGATCTCCTCCACCATAGCCCGCTGCCGCGCTGCTGGTGTTCCGGTCCAAGTCTTCCGCTGCTCGTCCTGGACTGGAGCTTCGGAGGCGTCGTCTCCACCGTACGTGTGCGACTCCCTGCGAGGTGCTGCGCTAGCGGTACTCGGAGGCCTGCTTCCTCTACACGACCTTGAGGTCGGCTTCGTCGGTCTTCATCGACAACGTTTGTGCGGGAACATAATCTCCGCTTTCGGTCTACAAGGGTACGTATTCCGATCTCCGTTCGTACTACTATATCTGCATAGAATAGATCTTGTCTAGTTTAAGGATATCGTTGCTAGGAAAATTATTGTTTTCTGCCCACGATCCCCTTCAGTGGTATCAGAGCCGATCTATCGTAAGATATAGTTGTACGCTGTTAGAACCCGTGCTCTGCACGGGGGCACCGTTCCTGTTATTTGCTACCCTCTAGCGTGCACTTGTGTATTCCAGCGGCATTGAGTTGATGAAGCGGCCCGGACCGACTTTACGCGTACGCTTACGCGAGACTGGTTCCACTACTGACATACGGCTTGTACCGTATCTGTGGCTGGCGGGTGACAATTTCTCTCTCTTTAGTTGGTCTTCGCATTTTCAATGGAGGGCCCGAAAGGGATGCTTAAACATGTAATTATTGGATCGTTGTTGTGGTCATAAGATTCGTAGGTATGAAGCGGTTCTATTTACGAAAGCCCAAAGCCACGTAAATATGCAAAAGATAAAGTAGAAGCGTCTAACTTTATTTTGCAGGGGCTATGTGATATGGTCAAGGTAGGTTTATTAAATTGTTTATAAAATGCGGGCGCCAAGAAGACCATGGCGCGATGGACTATATCACATTGCATTACATTTGATGTTTTGTGTGCATCTTATTTTGTGTGTGATTGTGTGTTACACGGCGGTAGTTGAATAAGATGATCCCTTCAAAATACCACTAGTGTTCTCCCTCCAACGCGCACCACCAATAAAGTTCTACGTTATGAGGCAGGCCGTGATGATCGGGTGTCAGACATATCTTCGTTCGCATACGGTGGGTGTAAGCCATGTTGCACAAGCGTCAGCGTGGAGGTCTTTGGTGGCGAGCCTAGCATACTCAGAAGTATGGCCTCGGAACAGGAAGACCGAAAGGTCGAGCACGAGTCACAAAATTGGTGTGACGGACGATTTTGTCTACTCTTGAAGTTGTGCCGCCGGCTTTGATGATGAGGGGTGGTGCAATGGATGGGGGTCGTGTAATCGTTTAAACGACCAGGAGGGATGTTCGTTTGAGTGGGAGTTATGTTAGTTATTTTCTTTAAAAAAAACTATAACTCAAAATTATTATGAACAAAGTCTTATGTTGTTGCAAATTCCATTGTAGATGTCTCGCCCCTCGTTTAACCTAGGTCTGTTCCTTGAGAAAGAAAAGCTTAAGACCAATGGGTCAAACTTCATGGCCTGGTTTCGCAACCTGAGGATCCTCCTCACTCCCCATAGGGTGGCCTACGTCATTGAGGCCGCCATAGGTGACCCTCCTGCAGATGAAGCCTCTGAGGATGAGAAGAAGGTCTTCCAGACCCGATCGGAGGATTCTGCCTTTGTCCAGAGTGGCATGCTCTACGCCATGGAAGCCGACCTGCAGAAGCGCTTTGAGAAGATGAGCGCCTTTGAGATCATCTCGGATCTCAAGGCTGTCTTTGCGCCGCAGGCTAAGGCTGAGAGATATGAGGCTTCTGAGCTTTTCTTCTCAGCCAAGATGGAAGAGCATAGCAGTGTGAGCGAGCATGTAGTCAAGATGTCTGGCTACGTTCAACGCCTGAATGCTCTGGAGTGCAAGATTCCCGATGAGCTGGCGATTGACAGGGTGTTGCAATCGTTGCCGCCAAGCTACAAAGGCTTCGTCATGAACTACAACATGCAGGGCATGGCTAAGTCCCTGAGTGAAGTGTTCGTGATGCTCAAGACTGCTGAGGTAGAGATTAAGAAGGAGCACACGCTGTTGATGGTCAACAAGACCGTTGATTTCAAGAAGTCCGGTGGCAAGGGAAAGCAGAGCTGGAAGTCCCGGAGGGAGGCAAAGTTGGCTGCCAAGCCCAGGACTAACAAATCTGGTCCCAGAGCTAGCGTGGAGTGTTTCTACTGCAAGGGGAAGGGTCACTGGAAGCGCAACTGCCCCAAGTATCTGGAGGATAGGAAGTCTGGCAAGACGGTCGACAAAGAGAAAGGTATATTTGATATACATGTTATAGATGTGTACCTTACATCCGCCCGGAGCAATACGTGGGTATTTGATACTGGTTCTGTTGCTCATATATGTAACTCTCAGGAGGAGTTACGGAATAGAAGGCGGCTGGCGAAGGATGAGGTGACGATGCGCGTCGGCGACGGATCGAGAGTCGACGTGGTGGCTGTCGGCACGCTCCCTCTACATCTACCATCGGGATTAGTTTTGGTTTTAAATAAATGTTATTTTGTGCCATCCTTGAGTGTAAACATTATAAGTGGGTCTTGCCTGTTACAAGACGGTTATTCATTTAAGTCAGTGTCAAGCAATTGTGCTATTTATATGAATGATATCTTTTATGTTGATGCTCCCGAGAGTAATGGTTTATTCTTGTTGAATCTCGATCGTAGTACTCGCATCCATAACATAGAGGCCAAACGAATTAAGTGTAGTGACGATACCGCCATGTTTTTGTGGCATTGCCGTCTTGGTCATATTGGTATAAAGCGCATGAAGCGACTCCACTCCGATGGACTCTTGGACTCGTTGGATTTCGGATCCCTCGATACATGTGAACCATGCCTCATGGGCAAAATGACCAGGACACCGTTCAAAGGTTTCGTTGAACGGGCGTCGGATTTGTTGGGGATCATACATACAGACGTATGTGGACCAATGAGCGTTTCGACACGCAATGGTTATCGTTACTTCGTCACCTTCACTGATGACTTGAGTAGATACAGTTATATCTACTTGATGAAACACAAGTCTGAAACGTTTGAAAAGTTCAAAGAATTCCAGAGTGAAGTTGAGAATCAGCTTAATAGGAAAATCAAGCATCTCCGGTCCGATCGCGGTGGAGAGTACTTGAGTTTTGAGTTTGGCACACATCTGAAGAGTTGTGGCATAGTGCCCCAACTTACGCCCGCCGGAACGCCGCAGCGTAACGGTGTGTCCGAGCGACGTAATCGTACTCTACTGGATAGTGTCCGATCTATGATGTCTCTTACCGATCTGCCAGTGTCCTTCTAGGGTTATGCGTTAGAAACAGCCGCATTCATTTTAAATAGGGCTCCGTCCAAGTCCGTTGAAACGACGCCGTATGAATTATGGTATGGCCATAAGCCTAAGTTATCGTTTCTGAAGGTTTGGGGTTGTGAGGCGTACGTTAAGAAACTACAGCCCGACAAACTCGAACCGAAGTCGGAGAAAGTCGTCTTTGTAGGATATCCGCGGGAAACCGTTGGGTACACCTTCTACAACCAAGCTGAGGGCAAAACTTTTGTCGCGAAGACCGGTGCCTTTATAGAGAAGGAGTTTCTCGCGAAAGGAGTAAGTGGGAGGAAGGTAGACCTCGATGAAATCGTTGATCCTGAACTCGAGATTCCGAGTGGCGCAACGGAAGCAATTTCGGAAACGTCCTCCGTGGAAGGAGTGGGAGAAACTGTCGAGGAAGATGTTCTACCTCGTAGGTCTGGTAGATCTCGGATCCCACCAGAATGGTATGGCAACATGGTTTGCACCGTCATGCTAGTTGAGCAAGACGAACCTACGAACTACAAGGAGGCGATGGAGAGTCTAGAGTCCGAGAAATGGCTTGAAGCCATGAAATCCGAAATAGGATCCATGTATGATAACCAAGTGTGGACTTTGGTGGATATTCCCGAAGGGCGCAAGGCCGTCGAGAATAAGTGGATCTTTAAGAAGAAGACTGATGCTGATGGTAATGTGACCGTCTATAAGGCTCGGCTTGTCGCAAAAGGTTTCCGACAAGTTCATGGAATTGACTACAATGAAACTTTTTCACCGGTAGCGATGCTTAAGTCTATTCGGATTTTGTTAGCGGTAGCTGCCTACTATGATTATGAAATCTGGCAGATGGACGTCAAAACGGCCTTCCTGAATGGAAACATTGAGGAAGAGTTGTACATGGTACAGCCGGAAGGTTTTGTCGATCCAGGAAGTGCTAACAAGGTGTGCAAGCTTCAGCGATCCATCTATGGATTGAAGCAGGCATCTCGGAGCTGGAATCTTCGCTTTGATGAGGTAATCAAAGGTTTTGGATTTATCCAGAATGTGGAAGAGACCTGTATTTACAAGAAAATGAGTGGGAGCTCGGTTGTGTTCTTAGCACTGTATGTTGACGACATATTGCTAATAGTGAATGATGTGGAACTTCTGAATAGCGTGAAGGAATATTTAAACAGTAAGTTTTCCATGAAGGACTTAGGAGAAGTTGCGTATGTTTTAGGCATAAAAATCTACCGTGATAGATCAAGGCGCCTATTAGCACTAAGTCAGAGTACTTATCTTGATAAAATATTGAAGCGTTTTCATATGGAGAAGGCAAAGAAGGGTTCTCTGCCGGTTATTAAGAATAAGATATTGCGTAAGGCGCAGTGTCCGGTGACGGAACTGGGTAAGGCCGAAATGACGAAACATCCTTATGCTTCAGCCATAGGATCGATCATGTATGCAATGTTGAGTACTAGACCAGATGTGGCATTAGCTCTAAGTTTGACAAGCCGGTTCCAGAGTAATCCTGGAATGCCGCATTGGGTAGCTGTTAAGAGCATTCTTAAGTATCTCAATAAGACAAAGGAAATGTTCCTTGTGTATGGTGGCTGCGATGAGGAACTTGGCGTAACGGGTTACGTAGATGCAAGTTTCTGCTCAGACCCCGATGAGAGTAAGTCACAGACAGGTTACGTGTTCAAGGTGAATGGAGGCGCCGTGTGCTGGAGAAGTGGGAAGCAACCCATAGTCGCACAATCTACAATGGAGTCGGAGTACATTGCTGCCTGCGAGGCCGCGAATGAAGCTGTGTGGCTGAGGAAGTTCGTCATCGAACTTGGAGTGTTCCCGAGCGTGCAAGACCCCGTGGTCCTCTTCTGCGACAATACGGGTGCCATTGCGAACGCCAAGGAGCCAAGGTCTCACTCCACCGCCAAACACATTCTCCGACGCTTCCACGTGATACGTCAGTACGTACAAGAAGGCGATGTGAAGATTTGCAAAGTGCATACAGATCTGAATGTGGCAGATCCGCTGACAAAGCCTCTCCCGCTTGATAAGCATGAACAACACCAGTTAGCTATGGGTGTTAGGCTTTTACCAAGTTGTAATCTAGATTAAATTGTACTCTAGTGCAAGTGGGAGACTGAAGGAGATATGCCCTAGAGGCAATTAATAAAGTGTATTCTTTATCATATCTCGTTTGTTCATAATAGGTTTTTGTGTCATGCTAGAACCGTATTAAGCGGAAACATTAATGCGGGTGTGATACGCAAACAACCAGGTCCCTAGTAGCCTCTACTAAGACTAGTTTCGTTGCGCGATTGATGATCGAGGTTTCCCGGTCATGGGGCATGGCGCCGGTCGGCAATGAGAGTCATATCGCTGGAGAGTGATGTGATGGACATACCCAGATTTGGAGAACATAGTCATTACACCTTTGACCGTGAGATCAACTCTTATTGATATTCCCCGAAGATACTTTGATTGCACCAAACGTCGTATCTTATTTAGTATGACAATAACGGTGATACTTTTGGGTATTGGAAAGGAGTATTGAGACGAGGGGTCAAGAGCGGGATTTGCCAGTCCGCGTAGCAGGATAGATACTCTCGGGCCCACTCGGTGAGATCTTGTCTAATGAGCTTGCAAGCATGTGACTAGGTCACGGAGACATGAGATCATGAACGAGTAGAAGATGGCATCGTCGGTAACGAGGTCGGGATTAGGTATGGAGATATCTATGGAGCGACGCTCGGACGTGCTAAGTATCGCTATGGCAAAAGGTCTAAGACTTCACGTTCAGGTTTGATAGATGAAAGTCATTCGTTATATCTCAGGGATTAATTCATGGGGTCCAGGCCTACGGATTAGTCGTTGATCATTGAGGAGTCTTGATCATACCTGATATTATATCGAACCGCTAGGGTAACACACTTAAGGGGTTTCGACAAGACAACCGGAAAGGAAGGAGATCACCGGGAACGTCCCGGGAGAGGTCCGATGGAGATCGGGCAGCGCCGAAAGAGTTTTCGGAGCTAGGAAATATTATATATATTATGTTAGATATTAATTAGTGTTATTAATATGCAAATATGATTTTATATATTTATTTTCGAATTTATTAAGGCAGATTTCCCTAAATGGGCCTTCCGGACGAAAGAAGGCCCAAGAGGGGAAAATTCCCTAGGGGAATTCGGTGGGGGCCAGGAGGGCCGGCCTAGGTGGGCCACAAGGGGCCCACCAGGGGGCCGGCGCACCTCCCAAGCCGAACCAGGCTGTGGGGGGTTAGTCCCACATTGCCTGGCTGGCAAGGTTGGCTCCCCTTGGGAGCCTATATAAGAAGGGGCAACCCCAGCCTTTTAATTCACCAATTAATTCCTGATTTCTCTCTCGATCTCGTGGTTCCCAAGTTGGAGCCGCGCCGAGCAAGAGGAGTCGGGGATCTCCTCCACCATAGCCCGCTGCCGCGCTGCTGGTGTTCCGGTCCAAGTCTTCCGCTGCTCGTCCTGGACTGGAGCTTCGGAGGCGTCGTCTCCACCGTACGTGTGCGACTCCCTGCGAGGTGCTGCGCTAGCGGTACTCGGAGGCCTGCTTCCTCTACACGACCTTGAGGTCGGCTTCGTCGGTCTTCATCGACAACGTTTGTGCGGGAACGTAATCCCCGCTTTCGGTCTACAAGGGTACGTATTCCGATCTCCGTTCGTACTACTATATCTGCATAGAATAGATCTTGGCTAGTTTAAGGATATCGTTGCTAGGAAAAATATTGTTTTCTGCCCACGATCCCCTTCAGTCTGGTCGTCAACCGGGAAGTTGCGACCCTTTCCCTGTCAATAAAAAGCAAGCACAGTTAATTGGGTGCCAGTATTGAAGAAGTTTGTCGTCTATTAAAGGCAGAATTGAGTACCTTCGGGGGATGTTAATCCCCGTGTTCTCGTCAAGGTTGGCGAGAGCCGGCTCGGTAGCCGATGCGATCCGTTTCTTCCTCTCGGCAATCACCGTAGAGGAAGCGGCGCCGGATGTTTTGCGCTGCTTCGTCTTCCCGGCTTCCGACTCGTAAAAGTCGGGAGCCAGGTCATCCTCCCCCAAGTCGGAGAGCTGAAAAAGAAGACAAGTGTTAATGGAACTCAAGGTTAGCCGGCAAAGTCAAAAAGGGGCAAGGAACAAGATATCTACCTCGAGGGGAGGGTTGTCGTGGGTGTGCATAGGCACGCCCTCCACCGCTTTCACCTGCCCCGCCTTGACGAGGCTGCGGAGCCGGAACGCCAAGTCGGCAACCGGCAACCTCTCTTCGCTTACGCGGAGAGAGGCCGTGGCAGTAGGCGAATACTGACACATTTTGTGCGGTCTGTACCGCAGGGGGAGGATCTGCCGGCCGAGCCAGCAGATGACGGTGTCGACCCCATCCAGCAGAGGGGGAGCCATCATCCGTGTGAGGAATTCAATCCGCCTTTGAAAAAGGCGGAGTTCCTCCGTCAGCTTGGGCACCGCCTCGTCCCAGCATGGCCGGGGCATAGGCGGCGCGTTGACGAATTCCGGGATGCCAAATTGGCGGCCCCGAGCTGCCATATCTTGGCAGTAAAAGAATGTGGAGGTCCAGCCCTTGACGGATTCAAGGTATGGTATCTTAGGATACCATTGGCGGCCCTGGCGGTAGTTGAAAGTGACACTGCCGCAGGTTGCCAGCCCGCCGTCCGACACAGTCTGTCACCGGCAACGGAAACAGTATCTGAAGAAGTCTAGACTAGGCCTAATACCTAGGTAGCCTTCGAACAGAGCTGTGAAGCCGGCTAAGACTAAGATGCTATTGGGTGCTATGTTGTGGGGCTGGAGCCCATAGTGATCTAAAACCTCGCTAAAGAAGGCGGAAGGCGGCAACGCCATTCCCCTAACTAAGTGGGAGGTGAGGATTACCCGCTCCCCGGCTCTCGGAGCCGGGATGACGTCTCCGAAGGCGGCCCTCCATTGGTAGTCTTCCCGAGTGGGGAGATAGCCGACGGCCTCCAAATCCCGAAGGGCGTCTTCGTCGACTATGGAGGGAAGCCAGTAGCGGGACCCGAGGTCCGCCGCTTCCTCTTCCTCGTCGACGGGAGCGCCTCTCGCCGTCGTCGCCGCGGTAGACGATGGAGGAGCCGAGGAGACCGCCGTCGACGCACGCGCGGTAGAAATCCGAGGGGCGGCGGTGGCGACATTGCCCGCCGCCGCCGTCGAGGGACGAGATACCGCGCCGCCCATCGCTGCCGCGGGCGCGGTGTCGGTCGCCGGATCGCTGGATGCCGTGGAAGGAAGGTCTTGGCCGGTGGACATCGCCGCGCGCGGAGGTCGTCGGAGGAGATGTGCTCGCCGGAGTTCGCTCGGAAGCAAGAAACGGAGAAGTGGAAGGGCAAGAGGTCGAGGAGAGCAAAGGCAGGGCGACGAAAATGAGCCTTTCGGTTCCCTATTTATAGGGTCAGGCGTTGCTCCCTGTGCAACGGCGCTTTTAGTCGGACACGTGTCCAGCATCCGTTACAACGCATGATCGCACGATCTCCCCACCTCCTCTTTTCCTGCAATTTGTGATCATGGCGAGATTCCCGCCTAGGCCGTTTTTCAAACTGTCGTGAGCCGGCTAAGTGGAATCCGTCAAGAAGAATGCTCGGCGAAATTGCAGAGTAGCCGTCTTTTCCCGTGTTGGATAAAGGCGGCCGCGCGTCAGTATCAAGACGCGCGTGCCTCGTTGATTTTCAGAATGGTTCAAGTCTTGCAGCCGCCAACATTGGCAGATGAAGAATCAAGAAGAAGCCAGCGCCTGGAGAACTTCAACCTTTCTGGGGGCTAATGTTGGGGATATATCAACTAGGGGTGTAACCAACATGGATTAATCCGGCTAGTCCAGGGTGGCCCAAGGGTGGTAAGGCTGAAGCCTGCCGGGCGGCCCAGATAGCTGACGTACAAGGAAGTAGGCGGACGGTCCAAGGAAGGCGGAAGGCCGAAGCCCATCAAGCCACCAAGCCAAGACGGAAGGCGGCAACTAAGCCGGCTAGGTCTAGGACTCTGTTTACTTGCCGGACAAGTACTTGCCTTGTACCCTGGGGTCTGGCCGCCTATATAAGCCGGCCACCAGGGAGTCTTTAGGGCAGACGCTTCAATACGCATCGTACACATTGTAACCTGTTCACGGCTATTGCCTCATAGTAAATTACAGCAGCACGTAGGATCTCGCCACCGCTGTGGGATCCGAAGCTGGGTAAACTGCCATGTTCAATCCCGTCCTCGACGACACCAACCTTCTTCCCCACAATCCATACGTAGGCTAGAGGACCCCCGTCTCCAATCAATTATGCCGATACCACGACATGAATAATGAAATGAAATGTGATGTATTTCATTTCAGTTTTGATTTGTGAAAGTGATATATGAGTAGTCTTCTCTCCGATCAAGTACTATGATTCCTACTACTTATTACAATGAACTTGCAACTAAAAAAGTGAAATGCTGCATCTCTAACTCTGATTCATCCTATTGTCCCACATTCCATCTCCATCAAATTGTATCTCTATAGAACTTGACACTCCAGCAGAGGTTTTTTGGACTTCAAGCAACAAGCTTGTATAATTTCAAAAAATTGGTGGCATAACCATTTTCGATGTTACTCCTGATTGTACTGGAGCTGTAATCATTGGATTTATGTTTCCAGTAGTAATGTCCAAGTCAAATGCTTCCTGTTCCAAAAAAATGGTTTGAATTAAATGTTGAAGTAACTATATATCAACATGGATTTTCTAACATGGTGGCTAGCTATGCATGTCCTGGAAACCGTTGGATATAGGTAGTACTAGTTCCCTATATTTTGAGCGGCTGGATAGAGCTTGCATGCCTGTTTGTGCTATCTGTGGTATGGAGATCTTAGTGTTGTTATCTAAAATAGAGAAAAGAGGAATCTTTTGCATCCACTTTTAAATTGTGGATGGACAACTATTTTACCTAATTTTAGCATAAAGCGCGTCACAAAGGTTGAAACAAGACACTAGTTTGCCTATTTAAAACAATGTTCTTGCTATCGATTAGATAGTATATTTTTTAGGAAAACTGGGTAGTACAACCTACTCTCCTCGCAGACAAAACATTGTTTTGCCTATTTTGAAACCAGGTACTTGCTAACAATCAGATAGTATTTTTTTAGGAAAATTGGGTAGTGGTTGCCATTATAAGTGAGTAGAAATAAATGTTAGGCATGAAGAAATGGGGCTCATCTACTACTCATTTAGGCTCTAGAAAATACTCACGGACAAAAAAAAAAGACTTGCAAAGCATATACTTAGCTTTAGCATTGTGCAGATCCTAGCATTTTTTTGCATAAACAAATCCTTCAAGCTAGGTCCAAAATTTACATAATCATCAAAAATAAATTCGATCAATTCTTGGACAACATCCACACCATCAAAAGTCATATCCAACTTAGGGTCTTGAAGTAACGCTTCTGGTTATGCGTTAGCATGATCCTTTTCGAGTTCCACAATGCATGCCTTCTCTTGCTCAAAGCCATCTTCATCGCTGCAGATCGACATGCCACTTGAATCTTGAAAACCACTAGTTGGATTATCCATTCCTACAAATCAATGAAACTTTTTCAATACTTAGGCGGCCACTCAATGATAAGTACTTCACATCAGACTGAAAATCATTAGAACACAGATACTAGGATTACCTCAATATGTGTGCTGCTGCCCAAAGGTCGTTAAGAAATTTTACGAGCAGGAACAGAGGACAGCGTCTTGCATGGACGATCAATCCCCAACAAGAAATAATAGAAGAATCAATCCTGACCGGAAATCTCCGATCAATTTTGAACCAGAACAATTATGCATCAGCCGCCCTTCTCTCTGTTTTCTCCCGCACAATTTTTTTCCTGGCCTTCTCTTTCTATTTTCATGGGAGAAAATTGTGGGACTACGGGAAGTAAATCGCTGGAGCAGTTAATTATTTTCTGGCCACTTCCTTCTATTCTCGCGGGAACAAATCGTGGCCAGCTGGGACGGCACATCAGCGCGTAAGAGTTTTGCGTAGAAGTTTTACGTAGGTGTAGCATTATTGTATACTCCCTCCATTCCAGAATATAAGATGTTTTAGCCATTTTCAACATTCATATGTGTAAACATGTATCTTAACATATTTTAGTGTATGTGCACTCATTTTAGTGCGAATCTAGACAACATGTGTTATAACTAAAATATCTTATATTGTACTAGTAAAAGGCCCGTGCGTTGCTACGGGTAGAAAAAACATACTATTTTATAAAATAAATGTCAGCACAATTTAAATTTTACTCAAAAAACGATCGAACATGGGTTCTTACAAGCATATTGTGAACGGGAATCCGGCACCTAGAGGGGTGAATAGGTGCTATTAAAATTTTTAGGTCTATTCAAATTTAGCCTCAACACAAAGGTAAATTCTCTAGATATGCAACTACGGTGAATTTACCTAAATGACAATCTAAGCAATAACAAGATAAACAAACTAACAAGACAAGCAAGTAAGGGAGCAAAGATAAGGGGAACCGAGCGAAGCAGGCGGAGACGAAGATGTAATCCCGAGTTCCACCCAAGGGTGTACGTCTCGTTTGGAGAGGTGTGCGCTACCACAACAGGTTAGCCGCAACGCCACAAAGGCTCACCTTCTTCTCCGATGAACTCAACCACAAAGGTTGCGAGTCCAATCCTTCAAATATCAACGAATTTGGATGGAGGGATTGGGAGATCTTGTTGATTTGAGCTTTCAAGAATAGTAGGAGAGAGAAAATCTGTGAGCTCACTGTTCTTGAGTGAGTGAGGGGGTATTTATACCCCCTCCCAAAATCTGGCCGTTGGCTGCCTCGGGGACCCGGAAATTCCGGTATAAGTGACACCCGGAAATTCCGGGTCCCCGGAATATCCGAGTCTGTGAAATATCCGAGCTGAATTTCCGGTTGAAGTCAGAACCACTTTGACATCTTGACTTAGCCAAATTTCTGAGGGTGACTCGGAAATTCCGAGTCAGTGAATTTTCCGAGCTGAATTTCCGGTTGAAGTCAGAACCACTTTGACATCTTGACTTAGCCAAATTTCTGAGGGTGACTCGGAAATTCCGAGTCAGTGAAATTTCCGAGCTGAATTTCCGGTTGAAGTCAGAACCACTTTCTGATTTTTCCTTAGCCATTTTTCTGTTAGGTATAGGAGACCCGAAATTTCCGATCCTAGAAATTTCCGGTTCCAATAATCCGATTCTGGGAAGAATTCCAGAAACTCTTTTTCTCTACATTTTGGCTTTGGGATATGTGATATGCAACTCACACAAACTGAAATACTTAGCAATAGGATTAGTACATCATTGGTATTGTTAACTAACACTCAAAACACTAGGGATTAAGAAATGTTCTTTCAATCTCCCCCTTTTTGGTGTTAGATGACAATACTAAGATTTGCAAAGAAACAAAATGCAATATCATGTTTTTGACAGAAAATGGCTCCCTCTAAACAAGTGCATGTAAGCAACACAATATGACAAACGATAAGAGCAATTTTATAACAACAAACACAAGATATCACATAGGAGAAAGGAGACAAAATGTAAGGTTATGGTAGCATTTGAGACTAGATAGATTTTCATACCTTGTGTATATAGGATATGAAGAGAATACCAACACAATAAATTTGAAGTCTCAACCATAGGATAATGATAGCATAACATTGTCTCAATACACATAGTCATCACACATAGAAAATAAAAGAGTTCAACAAATAACTTCAAACAAGATAAATGGACACAAGCGCAAATAAATGGTAAACACATATGCTTGTGCCCGAACCCTTGCAAATCCCCGAAGTCCTACTAGAGAAACTTCTCCCCCTTTGGCATCTAAACGCCAAAAAGGAAGAGGAGCGATGCTACGTCCCATGAAGGTCTTCAGTCCGAGGGGGTCTCCTCATCATCATCATCATCATCATCCTCATCATCCTCATCATCCTCCTCATACTCTGCCTCCTCATCATCATCTTCCTCCTCATCATCATCATCATAATCATGTCCAGTGGTGTACGAGCTGCCGCCAAGGTCATGGTCAATCTGAGTCCACGGAGCCAAAGAACCCTGGTTCCACTGAGCAAAGGTCAGGGGATCAGAGAGTTCTGCATGAGCAGGAGAGCCAGACGCATGATGAAGGATCAAGTCTTGCTTGTAGGCCAGCTGACGGCGATCCTTGTAGGCAGTGTATTGCTCCTTGCGGATGTCCACATTCATGCACAGGATGTTGCGTTGGAACCAATTCAGCTTCTTTACCTTCGCATGAGTGGCTGGGACATAAGTAGGAGCAGCAGCCCTCCTAGCATCACCCATAAAAGATCCACCCTGAGCTGAGCTAGAAGAAGGCCTAGGAGGGGGCTTGACCACTGTCTTCTTCTCATAAAGTTTCTTGAAGTCATGCAGCTCCCTCTCATCATTGCTGAAGTTATAGTCAGGAAACTTGAACTTGATGAGTTTCATGATGTAAGGAGCATAGGGAATAGTGACCCTGGTGGTCATGGCTTCATACATCTCATTGTAGATGTAATCCATAACATCCACACTCCAGTCTGCATCAGAACCAGGGTCCTCCACAATGCGGTTGGCATGAAGGAGCAAGTTGCATAGAGGGGTCACCACATTGTCGTTGTTGCCACCACTTGGTGCAATGTTCTCACGGAGGATGCGCACAAGAACATCATAAAGTGGAAGCAAGTCTCGAGAATTGCCAGGGGTGGCTCCCTCACCATATAAGTGCACGGTCTGCTTCTTGTTGAGCTTGTAAGGGTGGTGCATGCGATAGCCTTGAGGATTGTCACCATCAAACCTATAGCCCAAAACCTTGGCAAACTCCTCAAAGTTGGACTCACAGAAAGATTCACCAGTCATCCACTTCATTATCTTCTTCGAGTCACCCTTGATCACTAGAGTGGCAAAGAACTGCATCACAAGCTGAGAGTTGTAAGGACAACGAGTGTGCACCAGCCTCTCCAAGCCCATAGTCTTGACAATATGAATAGCTTCAACAAAGGAGGCTTTCTTCTGCAGAGTTGCAAGATCAAACGGATGCATAGGCCGAATGGGCTTCGACAGAGAGAGGTAGAGGTCCACGAGTATGTGCTCTTGCTCTTGACACCAATAGCTGCGATCATCCAGAGTGTTGTCCCTTGGCCTAAGGTACCAATCCCCTTGTCTAAGCTGAGAGTATTCAACAGAGTTCATCTTTGAGTACTTCTGACGTTGAGAATATGAGCATTCTTCCTTTTCTTGGATGGTGGCTTGCTAGCAACAACTTTCTTCTGCCTTTGAATAGGTGTATTGCTGGAGGAGGCAGGACCTTTACCCTTGTTGACAGGGTTCTTGTGAACAGGTGCCCTTGAGGTGTTCCTTGATGCCCCAGCGGACGGACTCCCACTAGAACCCGTGAATTTGAGCATAGTGGGTAGCATAAGGTAAGTGCACACAAGTCAGGAGATTATACACACATTTGCTAGGCATTTGATGAATCATATGTAGTTAAACATGAGTTAATCTTAAAACTGCAGTGTTTGGCTCAGACATAACCGGAAATTCCGGGGAACCGGAAATTCCGAGTCAAACTGAGTCGGAAATTTCGACCCAAACAGAAACAATGCAGATCTGAGATTGACTCGGTCTAAAACTAGATCGATCCAACACAATGCAAAACTAATGTATGTAGATGGCAGGGAATGGTGCTAGGAACAATCTCTACCAAGCAATATTGAAACAAATAACTCCACATCAAGATCCTAGTGCAAGCACATAAGGAAGAAGAAAAGTGAAGTTACCCTCATCCATTGAGGCCATTGCTTGGAGGAGTGAGTTCCCGGGGCGGAGGAGGAGCAGATCCGGCCGAGAAAGAGGTTCCCCGGCGGTCGGAGTGCTCCGGAGGGATCTTGGAGCAGCAGGGACGGCGGTTGGAGGAGAGAGAGGTCGGGGGTGGAAGAAGGGCACGAATGATCCCTTCACCCCGAGCCTGCCCTTATATTTTTGGACAAACCGCCCGACCGGATATTCCGAGTGTAACTTACACCGGAAATTCCGAGTCACCGGATATTCCGATTCATAAATGAACCGGATATTCCGACCTGCTGAACTAAAATCCCAGTTTTCAAATGGATGACTTGTGTGCAATAGAGAGAAATGTTTTTAGGGGGAAGTAGGCTTGGGATAGATTTCCAAACTGTCATTGGTACACCATACTCAACTCACAAGTACCAAAACGAAACATAGAGCGCCAAGTTGAGTAGGTTTCCCATATGCATGAAAAGGAGGGCAAATAGCAACAATAAGCTCCAAATAAAATCAACTCTTCAAAGAGAAGAGGTTGGTGGCCGAGGCCACCATGTAGGAGTGTATGGCATGTTACCGCGAAGATGTATCTTGGGTACATAACCAATACTCGTCGTTTTAACTCATTAGTCATAAGAATGAATATAGAGATAAAAGAACACTTGCTATCGGCATAATGGGGGGAGGGATGGTCCAATGTATTAGGACCGGACTCCCCCTATTTCCATGCCTACATCTAAACAAGATAAGATGCAATTACGCCCTAGGTGAGTGTGCAAGCGATCAAGCTAAGGACCTCGAATCAATGATATTTAGCCCATTCCTCAAAAAGCAAAACCTTCCTTCCTCAAGGGGCTTCGTGAAGATATCCGCCAATTGATCCCTTATGCCCACATATGATAAGTCAATGTCTCCTCGGGCCACATGATCTCTTATGAAATGATGGCGGATCTCAATATGCTTGGTTCTTGAATGTTGCACCGGGTTGTAAGCAATCTTGATGGCACCTTCGTTGTCACATAGAAGAGGCACTTTGTCGCAATCGACTCCGTACTCCTTTAAAGTTTGCCTCATCCATAGCAACTGAGTGCAACAACTTGCGGCGGCAATATACTCGGCTTCGGCGGTGGAGAGAGATATACAATTTTGCTTCTTAGAAGACCAACTTACCAAGGACCTCCCAATAAATTGACAAGCGTCGGAGGTTGACTTCCTATCATCTTGATCTCCCGCCCAATCGGAATCCGTGTACCCACATAATGAGAAATTTGCATCCTTGGGGTACCACAATCCAAAGGTTGGGGTATAAGCCAAATATCTAAAGATCCTCTTGACAACCATATCATGGCTTTCTTTAGGAGCCGCCTGATATCTTGCACACACTCCTACGGCTAGCACTATATCCGGTCTAGATGCACAAAGGTAGAGTAGAGATCCAATCATGGAGCGGTATACCTTTTGATCCACATCCTTACCCTTAGGGTTGAGCTCAAGGTGGCATTTGGTTTGCATTGGGGTAGAGGCACCCTTGAGCTCAAGCAACTCGTACTTCTTGAGCATGTCTTGAATGTACTTTGCTTGGTTGATGAACGTTCCTTCCCTCAATTGTTTGATCTCAAATCCGAGGAAGAACTTCATCTCACCCATCATAGACATCTCAAACCTGTCAGTCATAAGCTTAGAGAATTATTCGTTAAATGATTTGTTAGTCGATTCAAATATAATGTCATCCACATATAATTGACAAATGAAAAGCTTTCCATTAACTTTCTTAGTGAAAAGTGTGGGGTCGATTTCCCCAACTTGGAATCCACGGTCTACAAGTAGTTCTCTAAGGTGCTCGTACCACGCTCGTGGGGCTTGTTTAAGGCCATAGAATGCCTTATCCAACTTGTAGACATGGTTCGTATACTTGAGGTCTTCAAACCCCGGTGGTTGCTTAACATAAACAAGTTCATTTAGTGGACCATTTAGAAAAGCGGATTTGACATTCATTTGTTGCAACTTAAAGTTATGATGAGAGGCATAAGCAAGAAGAATACGAATTGACTCAAGTCGAGCCACGGGCGCATAGGTTTCTCCAAAGTCAATGCCTTCAATTTGGGAGTAACCTTGAGCCACCAATCTTGCCTTGTTCCTCACCACCATGCCATGTTCATCTTGCTTGTTCTTGAAAATCCACTTGGTGCCGATAACATTGCGGCAATCTTTGGGTCTTTCCACCAACTTCCACACCTTGTTGCGCTCGAAGTTGTTGAGCTCTTCATGGATAGCATCAAGCCAATCTTTATCTTCAAGAGCTTCCAAGACCTTCTTGGGTTCCACCATGGAGATGTGAGCTTGATGTTCACTAAAGCTTGCAAGTTGTCTTCGGGTAGAGACCTTGCTTCTCACATCACCAAGCACCTTGTCAATAGATAGAGCTCTTAATTCTTGTGAGGTGCAAACCCTATTCAAACGGCGGATCTCGATTTCCCTCCGAGTGGTGGGAGGAATCGCTTGATCATCTTGATCATTCATGTCTCCGCCTTGATAGATTTGATGGCCTTGATCAACCATTGGAGTGATGTCCATCGGTGAAGGAGAGGGTTGATCTTGGCCTTGCTGCGAGCTGCCACCGGGAATGTCAGCAGGACCGGATATTCCGGGTTCAGTATGGACCGGAAATTCCGAATCACCAGAATTTCCGACTCCAGTTTGAACCGGATTTTCCGGCCCTCCGGAAATTCCAGGAGCAGCTGGAGAATCTTGTGCTTCTTCTTGGCTAGGCGTATTGGGCACGGTGTTGTCGATGGATGTTTCTTGTGTTGGGGTAGCCACCACATTTGAAGAACTTGATCCTTGTTGAGCAACCTCATAATAGAGTTCAACAGGGCGGTGGACTCCCAACCCCATTCTTCGGATAGCATCTTGAGGTTGATCATCACCTACAACGGAAACACCACTTTGCTCCACAAGGGAGCCGTCATTCTCCTCGAACACCACACTACAAGTTTTTATGATTATGCGCGAGGCCTTATCATAGACTCTATAAGTGTGGGATTCGGACCCGTAGCCCACAAATGTCCCTTCAAGAGACTTAGATTCAAACTTGCCTAAACGAACACCTTTGATGAGATAAAAACACTTACAACCAAAAACTCGGAAGTAAGAGATATTGGGCTTGTTCCTGGTGAGCACTTCATAGGGGGTCTTCATGAGTCCTTTGCGGAAGAAGAGTCGGTTGGATGAATGGCAAGCGGTGTTGACGGCTTCGGCCCAAAAGTTGTGAGGGGACTTGAACTCGGCCTTGCCATCTCAATAAGAGTGCGATTCTTCCTTTCGGCTACACCATTTTGTTGGGGAGTATAAGCAACGGAATATTGATGACGAATCCCTTCTTCACTAAGGAACTCGTTTAAGGTGTAGTTCTTGAACTCGGACCCGTTGTCACTTCTTATCACCAAGATAGGGACATTGTGTTGACGTTGAGCTTCATTGGAGAAGTCGATGATAGTTTGTTGAGTCTCCATCTTCGACTTGAAGAAGAAAACCCATGTGTATCTTGAATAGTCATCAACAATCACCAAGCAATATTTCTTGCCACCAAGACTAGCTTCCGGAATGGGACCAAAGAGGTCAACATGGAGAAGCTCCAAAACCCTTTTTGAAGAAATAATGGTCTTGCTTGGATGGTGAATGTCATGCATTTTTCCTTCAATACACGACCTACACATTCGATCCTTCGAGAAAGAAACATGGTCTTTTAGTCCTAGGATATGGCCACCCTTGTGGATACTTTGCAAAGTCCTCATGTTGACATGGGCTAGTCGGCGATGCCATAGCCAACCCAAGTCCGCCTTTGCGAATAGGCACATTGTATGGGAAGTGGTGACTCCGGAGAAGTCAACCACATAGAGCCCATTCTCAATGTACCCAACGAAAGACACATTGAGAGACTTGCTCCGCAAGAGAATGACCATTTCCTTTTCGAAGACAACGGTATAACCCAAACAAGTTAAGGAATGGACCGAGATCAAGTTGAAACCTAGGGACTCGACAAGCAAGACATTCACAAGTGTGATGTCCGGTGCCACTACCACCTTGCCGAGCCCTATTACCTTAGACTTAGAATTGTCACCATATGTAACGGTCATTTGATCATCATTGGGCTTCAACTCCGTTACAATCTCCTTGCTTCCGGTCATATGACTAGTGCACCCACTATCAATTATCCATTTCGATCCTCCGGAAGCAAGGCCCTACACACAATCAATTCTTTGGTTTAGGTACCCATTTTGCAATGGGTGCCTTTTGGTTAGCAACAAGGGTCTTCGGAACCCAAATAGCATATTCAATATAACCATCAAAAGGACCAATGTATCTAGCATAGACATCCCCATAATGATCAACATATAAGGCATAATTGGGGTTAGATATGCCCGCAAAGTCATCACGAGTGGGAGTGCCCCTTGTGGCATTTCCACTCGCAATGTCATCTTTCTTGGCTTGTGCGGGCTTGGTCTTCTTCTTGATCTTCTTCTTCTTCGTAGCAACATAGCCTAGACCTTCCTTACCCTTGTGGGGCACTCGCTCATGAAGAGGAGTAGTGAGTGTCCCCTTGCCTTTATCAAGGGAGGTCTTGGGCTCGGTTGCCATGGAGGGAACAAACAAGATCCTAGCTTTATCCTTGACAACATTTGCATTAGTATTCAAATGAGTAGAAGTACTAGGTTTCTCAAGAATAGATATCCGAGTTTGGAGTTGATCACGAGACTTGAGGAGACGTTCGTGATCACTCGTCAATACCTTGTGAGTATTTTCAAGTGACTCGAGGTCTTCGCAAAGTATAGCATGAGCAACTACAAGCTCGGACTTTTCATTTTGCACAATTTTACATTTAACAAAGTAGAGATCACGATCCTTAGTGATCTTAGCAAGTTGCTCCTTGAGGAGAGCATGGGCTTCTTGTTCATCTTCGAGAGACGATTGGAGGGACACCTTACCGTGTGCATCCTCTCTCTCAATCTCACCTTTTAATTCAAGCTCATCCTCAAACTCACCTATACGACTCATAATTGAGCCAAAGTGTTTCTTTCCTTCTCCTTGCAAGTTAGTCATGAATGTATCAAACGCAATAATTTCTTCCTTGACTTCTATGCTCATACCATCATCAATGTCATGGGATATGGAGGTGGGGGACAATTTTACCTCGGATGTCTTTGCCATGAGACATCTTGAATTCTTGATGATGGGGCTCTGGTTTGGTGAGGAGAAGAGTGACAGAGGTGTGGAAGAAATGGCTAGTGCGGCCACTTGCGTTGGAGTATCCTCCTTGTCACTATCTTCATCATCGGTGGGATATTGCTCTTGAGTTACCAACACAATCTTTTGGTTCTTCTTGAAGTAAGGCTTCTTCATGGGCGTGGGCCCCTTGCCCTTCGTCTTGGCCACGAGCCTCCCACCATGATCCTCTCTTCTCTCCCATGGGCAATCTGCAACAAAGTGGCTTTTGTCATCACAATTATAGCAAAGCCTCACCTTGTTGAATGGCTTTCCTCCATAGGATGGAAACTTCTTGTCAATCCTTGCTTTGGCCCTTCCGGGGTTCTTCCAAAACGTTCTTGCCGCAAGACCCATGTGTTGAGTAAGAGTACTTGAGAGGGTCTCACTAGATAGCTCGACTTGATCATCATACTCCTCTTCATCCTCTTCTTCAACGGTGGCCTTCAAGGCAATTGAGGCATGCTTGTGCATCCCTATGGCTCTAGCTCTTGCATCTTGTGCAATCTTGGAGGCCACCTTGTATGCGGTCATCTCTTGCATGACTTCATTGGATATCATCTTTGCGAAGTCATGTCTCCCTTGGAGTGTCTTCAAATCCGTTTCCTCAAAGGGCAAGAGAGCGGTCACAAACTTCCTCTTGATCCAAGCGTCATCAATGTAGACCGCCCCGAGGTTCTTGAAGGAGTTGGCAACCAACACCAACCTCCGGTACATGTCCTCGTGGCTTTCTCCATCCAACTTGTAGAACCCTTCCACCTCATTGCATAAGGCATCATACTGGTTCTTCTTCATGCTCTTATTCCCGACGATGATGTCGGAAAGAGCATTCCAAACTTCTTTGGCGGTGGAGAATTGTTGAATGAGCGCCATGTCCTTCTCTCCAACGGCCATTTGGAGTTGATGAAGAGCGGTGGCGTTGAGTTGGCTATCAACCACCTCTCTTCTTGTCAAGTTGGTTGCATCATGGGGCTTGTATCCTTCTTCAATGATGCGCCATAGCTCAATGGAGGCACTACATAGATGAGACTTCATTAGAAATTGCCATTGAGAGAAATGAGTAGGTTTAAGCTTAGGAGGATCACTTCTAAAGTTTACATGAGGGTGAGGGATTGGAGGGTTAGGAGAGTAATTATGGTTGACATTATGAAATTCCTCTCCTTTGGGGGTGTTAGAGGAGCTAGGTGATTCATCCTTTTCCGCCTTCCCGAGGGAAACACTTGGAGTAACATCTTTGGACCCATCCGAAGATGACTCCTTAGAGTTCTCAACATGCTCCTTAGGAGGAGGAGAGGGAGAAGTAGCCTCGGTCTCCTTAGACTTTAAGAGTGCCATGAGCATCTCATTCATCTTGAGGAGTTGGGCCTCCAAGGACAATCTCATATCAATAAGATCGGTCATGGTTGCCCCTGTGGCTAACGCCTCCTTCTCCACCTCTAATTTCTCACGGGCGGCCCTCTCGGCATCGGATTCCGTCATCGTTGCACTTAGGCGGTTAAGCCCTTAAAAGTGAACCATGCTCTGATACCAATTGAACGGGAATCCGACACCTAGAGGGGGGGGGGGTGAATAGGTGCTATTACAAATTTTAGGTCTTTTCAAATTTAGGCTCAACACAAAGGTAAATTCTCTAGGTATGCAACTACGGTGAATTTACCTAAATGACAATCTAAGCAATAACAAGATAAACAAACTAACAAGACAAGCAAGTAAGGGAGCAAAGATAAGGGGAACCGAGCGAAGCACGCGGAGACGAAGATGTAATCCCGAGTTCCACCCAAGGGTGTACGTCTCGTTTGGAGAGGTGTGCGCTACCACAACAGGTTAGCCGCAACGCCACAAAGGCTCACCTTCTTCTCCGATGAACTCAACCACAAAGGTTGCGAGTCCATCTTCCACTATTGATCCCCTTTTAGGGTGGAGATCGAATCCCTTACAAACGTTTGAGGCACGCACCCACAACTTAATTGGGGGCTCTCAAGATGACCACAAAAGGTCAAGGACCACAAAAGGTCAAGGCAACACCAAGATTACAACAATGGTGAACTAGGTTTTCCCACCGGAAACCCTAGCCACAAAATCCCCAAGTGAATTGGGAGGAAATGCAAATCACTTCGGTGAAGATGTAGATCCGGGCCTTCTCCTCCAATCCTCCAAAGATCAACGAATTTGGGTGGAGGGATTGGGAGATCTTGTTGATTTGAGCTTTCAAGAATAGTAGGAGAGAGAAAATCTGAGAGCTCACTGTTCTTGAGTGAGTGAGGGGGTATTTATACCCCCTCCCAAAATCTGGCCGTTGGCTGCCTCGGGGACCCGGAAATTCCGGTATAAGTGACACCCGGAAATTCCGGGTCCCCGGAATATCCGAGTCTGTGAAATATCCGAGCTGAATTTCCAATTGAAGTCAGAACCACTTTGACATCTTGACTTAGCCAAATTTCTGAGGGTGACTCGGAAATTCCGAGTCAGTGAAATTTTCGAGCTGAATTTCCGGTTGAAGTCAGAACCACTTTGACATCTTGACTTAGCCAAATTTCTGAGGGTGACTCGGAAATTCCGAGTCAGTAAAATTTCCGAGCTGAATTTCCGGTTGAAGTCAGAACCACTTTCTGATTTTTCCTTAGCCATTTTTCTGTTAGGTATAGGAGACCCGGAATTTCCGATCCTGCAAATTTCCGGCCGATTCAGGGAAGAATTCCAGAAACTCTTTTTCTCTACATTTTGGCTTTGGGATATGTGATATGCAACTCACACAAACTGAAATACTTAGCAATAGGATTAGTACATCATTGGTATTGTTAACTAACACTCAAAACAATAGGGATTAAGAAATGTTCTTTCATATTGACTTTCCACCAGGTTCCAATTGTATGACATGTCCCATTATATAACAATCCTCACAAAGTAAAATAAAACGTCGGCACTTACTTTATAATCTAGGTACCGAAAAGTACAAACTCATAATGCAGAAAATTACTTGTTAAGTTCGATGGAAAAAAATAGCATTCATTTTGGTATCACACATATTCTGATCCCACTACTTTATCTGATCCACAGGCAAATTAAGCTTAGGCTAAGAAAATATAAGTGCAACTTGTAGCAACTTCAAGCAGTTTGAACTGAACTTGGATATATTTTCTGTTAAAATGCCCGTGCGTTGCAACCGGGAGAAAAATCCTACATTTGAAAACTACCAAGATCAGTTTTGTAACCTTATTTTTATCTTAATGTTTGTTCAAAATTGATTTTTTAGTTGTTTGTAAGAAATTGATAAGGCATATATTCTGATGAAAAAATTCAGTCAACCTGATGTTGAACCTTTTGCAATTAGCCTTTCTTTTGCAATTTCTTCCAACAGAAAAATCAGAAAGTGAATGTGTTTTTTTTTTCATATTCAACTGGGCTCCCAATTGACCATCCCTATTTCTAATTGTATACGAATTGTTTGAACTACGTACAAGTACAAGAAGTACAAATGTCTCATGTTTAGGGAATTAAATCATAATTTTTTGATGGCATCGAACAGAGACAAATTTCAAACTCTTTGAACCATCAACCCTCAAGTTAGTAGAATAGACATGAACCCACAAGTTTCATGCAGTAGGCTAGAATGTCTAGGAAATCCAAACATTTTGCATGAATTATTTGAACTACGTCCAAAAAGTACACATCGGTTGCGAAACAACCGTTAGCTCAGAGGCATATTAGCAAACATCTGGTGTCCGCGCGGAGTCGCCCATGGAGCAGGAGAAGCTCCCTCCTCCGGTTCTCCCCGTGCGTACCTTGTAGCTGTCATAGATTTTGTTGAATGAACTCTGCTTCCCTGCGGATGCTCTCGTGTAAGCCCTGCCTGGCCAGGCCTCCAGCATGGTCTGGTCTCCTCATCCGTCTTCGTCTTGGTGTACTGCTCGACGACCCAGAAAAAGTCGGCTGCTCCTCACTACTTGTGTGTCTGCGGTTGGTCGTGGTTTTCGATAAGCAGAGAGAGAGAGAGAGGAGGGAACAGACTCAATTGTGTACGAGTTGTTCCTCCTCCACTCTCCTTCCATAGCTGGTCCTCTCTACTCTGAAACTTCGTAGCCTTGGAAGAAAATGCAGGAACGAAAGGATACGGTATTTAGACAAGAGGTGCTGAGCCTTAAAGAATATCCCGGTAAAAATCAACCTCTGGTGGTCGACAAGTACCCCAACTACACCATCTTTTGCTTTAGGCTTAAAACTGTCTCCCGTGAAGAAAATAAAATTAGCGATATAAGGACATCCATTGTCCTGTTTCTAAAAATAGGAATTGAGAGTCAACCATTTTTTGGCGCTTCGACGCCGGATCTAGACGGCGTGGAGTAAAATTAGTTGACTGGACTGTTATCGTCGGATGAAGGGGAGTCCGTACCTCGGAAACCAACACCCGCTGTCGTGTACGAACGGGCCGGCGGGGTCGGTTGTAGCACGACGGGAAGGTAGGAGGTGCACTATGGGGCGGAGCTGGGACAGCGACGTGCGGCAGAGGGCGAGGCGGATGTGGGCTGAAGCTGTAGGGCACGAACGTCGGAGGAGAGGGAGAACAGAGGAAAAGAAACGGTCGAGGGTGATGGGATTTTGACTCTGGTGGAGCGGGGGAGGCTGCCTCGGATCTCTTCCTCTCCACCGTTTTCTTTGTCCGGGAGGATGGTGCCTGGGCGCGGCGGCGTTGGGGGCTTGGCGGCGGCGGAGATTCCGTACGCGGATAGCCCTAGATCGAGGATATCGTTTCCTGAGAGAGAAAAACGGTTCGTTAAACTTATGGAACTTATGAACTGCGGGTTGATTCTCCAAAAATCGGAGGATTAAACTGCAAATCGTCCGACGAGAGGGAGTATATTGCATCAAATATTTCTCGGTGCTGCGACGTCCGAGTTGGCACCCTGTGTATGGTGAGCCTCTAGAGACTGACGTCATCTCATCTGGTTTGCTCCCGGTGGGTGGTGGGTGGTGGCAGGAGGAGGACGGCGAGGCTTGGTCTGCACGGCAAGGCCGACGTGGCCATGGCCCCACCGCCAACTTATCACCGGATCCGACGGCTTGACCGGGAGGGAGGGAGGAGGACGACCGCGTTAAGGAAGCGGTTTTCTTTGGTGTAAAAACGCGTGCGCACCCAGCGGCGCACGCCACAACGTCGCCACTTCCTCGCAGCTTCCCTCTCCTCCTCCGCCGCGCACACCACATCTCACCTCACGCGCCTCGCATCCCCATTCCCTTCTTCAGCGCCGCCGCCGCCGCCGCTCCCTCTCGCGTCGTGCCAGCATAGGAGGAGACAGAGCACCACGCCGCCCCACCCGACTTGACTCGTTCCTGCGACGGCGACCGCCTCGACCTCTTCGCCTCCGCCGCCCCGTCTTTCGTCCTTACCTCATGGCGAATTAGCCCAAGCCCCGGCTTCCCCCCTGGTGGTTCTCCCCCCTCCGATCAACCCGCGGCTCTGCTCTGCGTAGTCCGTACCAGAGGTGAGGGAATCCCCTTTCTCCGTACCAGCGATTTTCGATCGATTCTATTCTATTCTCCCGCTGCTGCTTTAGGACTTTAGGTTTACGTGCGTGTTCCTGGATTTACGCCTTTGGTGGAGGACAGGGAAGGAGAGAGCTAGCACGCATCGCTCCTCTATTCGGGTTCTGACTGGCGCACGCGCCACGCGGCGATTGATTCCTCCCCCCTTCCCGCCCGCTAAATCTCCTCCCGTTGGCTCAATCAACACCGCCAGACCAGCGGGGATTCGATCGGCATCCTCGTGGGTGAGGAGATGTGGATCGGTTGTCGCCTTGTCGGCTCGTTGCACTACTAATAGTTAGATCCCTGTCTGGGGCCGTTTGCTTTGTTTAGCCGAGGGAGGTTCTTAATGTCTGAATTCACATATCCTCCACATCAGTGAAGAGAGCAAATACTGGCTCCATTTACCAGTAGGTGTTACGTTCTAGGTCGATGAAGAGAGCAAATAGTGATAGTGATAGATCCTCTTGTAATTTACCAGTAGGTGTTACGTTCTAGGTCAGTGAAGAGGGGAAATACCGGCTATGTTTCCATGCCGTGCTAGAGGCGTACAGCTTTGCTGATAAATGATAGTATGTCCTCCTATTACCTCGAGTGTATTAAAACTCAAATTTCCAGTGGATGTGTACATTTTCATCGGTTTAACCGTTTTAAGATATCCATCTCTTATTTACCTTCTGAGAAATGGCAACCGTATGAGAGAATTTCAAGAGCTGGACATAGGACGTTGTTCAGTTGATATAGTGTGACAGATAATTCTCAATTTTGAGCCTGTAACTTTCAGCTTTAGGTGTTTAGGTTTACATGACATGCTGAATATGCTTTAGGTACTTTACGTTGTTACACTATATGCTGAAAATGGTTCCAAGAGTGAGATTCATGCACTTGGGTTTCTTCAAACCTGTTACCATGTCATTATCTTTCATAAGGTGGCCTGTTAAACATGAGTTCATGAATACGATTGACCTCAAGCTCTTCCTTAGAAAGGGGACGGGAAAACAATAATGCTTGAACTGACATGCATATGTTCATTAGAAATTAGGCTCAGTGTCTTGTGTGTACCATAAGATTACTAGTATTATGTCTTTCTAGACCTAAATTTTCTACTGATTACTTTGTTAAGTTTGGGAAACGTTGTGCTAATCATATTTGTGTTTGTTTGTTCTTGCAGATTTTACCAAATGGAAACTTTACGTGACATGGCCTTGCCACCAGGATTTGGTTTTCATCCGAAAGACACCGAACTCGTTTCTCACTATCTGAAAAAGAAAATACTCGGTCAGAAAATTGAATATGACATCATACCAGAGGTAGACATATACAAGCATGAACCATGGGATTTACCTAGTAAGTTGAACATGCTTCCATAGTTTCTTGTGATTATTTTGCTTCATATATAGGAGAGTTTAAAATGGTTAGGTTAGGTATAGTCTTCTGTATATAATTATTTATGTTGGTTCTTCTTCCCATGATCAAGCCATCTGAGGTAACATAAACATAATAATCTGGTACATGAGACCATAACTAGACATTTGGTAGAAGTAATAACTAAAGAATACTTAATACTACTGTGTCTTCTTTCAAATAAATTTCAGTTGCTAGTGATGTATATTCTTAGTCTGTACCTGTCCTTCAGCTTTGTGAAGGATTTACATTCGGTCTTTAGTAGCTAAAACTCCCTCTGTTTCGAATTATAAGCTGTCTTTGATATTTCAATGTGAACTACGTAAGGACTGAAATGAGTGAACAGACACACTGAAACGTATCTAAATACATGTGAGTCAGAAAAAAGTTAGAGCATCTTATACTTTGGAATGGAGAGTATATTCTTTAATTTATATGCTTTGTTCTCCAAATCCTCATTGTATCTAATCCTCTGATGATATTTCATGTTACAGCAAAGTGCAATGTTCCAACCCAGGATAACAAGTGGCATTTCTTTGCTGCTCGAGACAGAAAATATCCTAACGGTGCTCGATCAAATAGGGCAACAGTTGCTGGGTATTGGAAGTCTACTGGAAAAGACCGGACCATTAAGGTAGATAAACGGACCATTGGAACAAAGAAAACTTTAGTTTTTCACGAAGGCCGGCCTCCAACTGGAAGGCGTACTGAGTGGATTATGCATGAATACTACATAGATGAGAATGAATGTCAGGCCAGCCCCGATGTGAAGGTATTGTACTAATACACGTTGTATGAATGATTGGTATACCATAACAGTGTAATATTTAGAGACTGCATGAGAGCTAGTTATGTTTAATTGCATCTTTTGCATTGCATGGAAGTTATCTGCACTTCACATGATGGGTTTGCCATTCGTTCTTTTCCGCCCAATCCTGTATTCTCATGGTGTTCCTTTTTCTTCAGGATGCCTTTGTTCTTTGTAAAGTTACTAAAAGAATCGACTGGACATCAGAGAATGGTAACCAGGCAGGGAACACTAACCCTCAGCCACAACTATCAAATGTTGCAGCTATTTCTGATGTTAGTGTTGAACAACTGGATACTGGTGCATCATCAGTTATCGTTGCTGAACAACTTAGTGATGTTGCTACTGTAGTTGCCACTGCCAACACAGCAACTCCAGATGGCGACAAAGGATTACAAGAGTGGTTGGAAGAACTTATTGATCCTTCCTTTGATCCTTCCTTCACCACTGTAGTGAATTCTGTTTCTGCTGAACCATCTCTCGATGAACAAAATGCTGAATCATCGGTATGTTCTTATCCTCCCAGTATTGCACAGACCAAACATAATTCAACCAGTATTTCATTACGGGAGATTTTAGTTTCTAGTTCCTTCGTAAGCAAAGTGCTAATGTTTTGACAAGAACTTTTTTGGGTTGATTCGAGAGTCAATAATAAACCAAATCAAAACTTGCTGAACTGTAACCGCATTGATTCCTACTTGGATGTTAAAGTGGTTGATCTAATAATAAGCTTGTAACTGGTGATTTGCTGAGGGGGGACCCTATACCTTAGGCTAGTTGTAATATAGTGGCCAAATATTTTGGCTGTAATTTGGTATAACCTCCCTTTTTTCCCTTCCTGTATTTGCAAAAACATGCTTTCCAGTGTTGCTAATTTCTTTTTTTAGCAAAGTGTTGTCAATTATTTTAGAGGGACTGAAATCGTGTGGTTCCATTTAATGTGAAGTTAAAACTAATCGGTGCCATTATGACTTGTTCAGAACCTGGGCAAGTAGCCCCTCAATTCCTTTAACTTGCTTATGTCTTACCAGTTTATCCTTTCTATAATGCTGAATTTGCCCATACTTCTACTCGTTGTCACTGCAAAAACTAGACAATATTAATTAAGTCATGGACATATATGTCCTAGTGTAAATTCCAAGTTAAGTTTTTCGTTGTGCTGTGCATGGTACTACATATTGACTGGATTTTTTGGTTCCTGCATGCTCACTCATTACATTTATCTGCCCTGCTGAATTTGTAGAACCATGGTGCTATAGCTCTGAAGGTGGAACCAGAATATGCCAGTCCTAACCAGATTGGGGTGGATGAAACAGACTACCTGTTGCCAGATGACATCCACGCCATGTTGTATCCTGGTACTGATGACTTCAATTCATGGCATGCGGAGCAGGCAGCTCTTTTTGCTGAGCAAACATACTTTACAGGGGTGGATCCCTTCACTCTGCCGAACAACTTTGCTGATGGATTTCAGATGGAAGAGCTACAGTTACCTCTGGAAAATAATGGGCCTTCGGATAATGGGGTTGCAGTCATACAAAGGCGTAATAGAGAAACACCTGAAGCTAGCATTCCACAAAACGGGTTTAAGAGGCAGAGCAAACTTGGCAGGATGGTAATGAGCAGCTCTGAATCTGTCAACCAGACCATCAAAATCGTTGACAACAACGGTCATCTTGATCTCATGACTAATGTCAAACACCAGAGAAAACTTGTGCGTGATGTTACTTCTGTCAAGCAGTCTGATGCAGGAAAGTCAAGTGGAAATGGCAACAACCAAGGATTTTTCAGGGGTGTTCGAACGGCATTTAGAGGAAGTTCAGCTGTCGGACTGAACATACTCGTTGCTCTTTTCATGGTTGGAGTTGCTGCAGCAATACTGCATCATGGACGTCACCGAGGTGCTGGGATCAGTTTATAGAGCATGCTTAGTTTTTAGCTGTACAAATCATTATAATCTACCCACTGCGATCTTGACAGTCGGCACTGTGGTTAAAGCGTATGAGCAGTCGAGTATTCGGCTGAGATGCTTGCCTTCCAGAGATACTTGCTCTTGGTGCAGACCATTGATCCCCTTACATATGGTTTCTGCGTTGTTCTGTATATAGAAAGTTCTTTCCAGAGATACTTGCTCTTGGTGCAGACCATTAATATCTGACTAGCTATTATGGTGATTGTTGGGTGCCAAATAGAAAAAAACGGGAATAATGGCTAACATGTTAGATTTGTAGCTTGGAGTAATTTTCTGTATAAATATGAATTCAGGATACATTATGTAAATCCAAGTACTCTATCATCCCTTTAGCTATAGATTTCCAGCATTATTTTCATCTCAATTGATGACCTGTTCGGTTCAAGGCTGCCGTTGCTTGTCATATGCTTGTGACAGATTTTGGCAGAGCTGCAGAGCCGATTCTATGATTCTTCAGAATACCCATGACAACCAACCGAAAACACGTCTAAGAAATGCGATCTGCATAAGCTTTCGTGTGGCAGACTTATATAGTAAGCCCTGATGGTTGATCAATTGCTTGTATAGCCCTTAAACTAACTCTTCAGAATTTGAATCAATTTGCAGTCAAATTTCAGTAGTGAATATATGACTGAGGACGATGTGATAGTGATACATTTTTTTTCTAACAAGATAGTGATACATTTTTTAGTGCGGTGATATGTAGCTCAAGCTATCTAGATGACTATATCGCTTTTTCTTTTGAAAATTTGAGATCTGCAATTATGTTTCTAAAAAATCGAAACAAAAACTCTAGGTGGAGATAATGTTGAGATGTTAAGATCTATCGTTGTGTGAAAAAAAAGGATCCACATAGCTCGAGCTACGTTTGGGACCTTTCTGTTTTCGTACATTTTTCCAATACTTATGCTAGGCATATTGTTCCTTGGCGAACTAACCATGCCTTACAAGAAGACAATATATCATGTGAATATTTCAAAGTTTTCTCGGTTCAGTCCTTTAATTAACATGTCAAATATTCTTTCCAACAATATCTCTCTTCAAGTCCGATTTGTCCTACATGCATAGATGCTGGAAAATAATTTTATAAGACCCGGTTTACAAATCATCCTCGTGCACCAACTCCAACAATTGACAAGTGACATGCGGTGACAATTTAGATTAAAAATATGAATATGGACAATAAGATTTGTAATTTTTCTCTCTCCTGCTCACGTGTCAATTGTTAGAGTTGGTGCACGGAGGTGATTTTGTAGAGATCCCCTGATGCTTAATATTCACTTTAAACGAAAAGAATAGTGGCAACGAAAAATGGTGCCTGCCTTAGTGGTTGAAAACCGAGGAATAGTTTCTGATCAAGACTCCTAGAGCAGATATACTTTGAATTCTCTTGATACCTGGTATTATGATATGAGATGTATAGGGCATGAACGAGGGGATCCGTTATTTATGAAACAATTTATAGCCGCTAAAAAATAGACTAAGTTAGCTTTTGTAAAATAATAGGCAGATGCTTCAAATTGTTGAAGAACTAGAACAAAAACATACCTAAGGCAGAATTTTATGTAGAAACAGTAGACATAACAAATACTGATGCTTTAATGTAGCTAAACGAGAACCACATGCAAGTAAAACAGTAAATGTGAACAAGTATGAAATATGCGGTGACCTAGCACATCACTACATGTTGTTGTGTATAATTCGTTAACGCAAAAGTATGTAATATTGTTCCATAAATACTGCATGTTTCAGAGTTGTATAACAAAAACATTGCGAGTTAAAGTCTTACACATATAATAGGAAAAATACCCGTGCTTCGCTACGGGGGATGGTCGTCGCAGCGGCGGCCGTCATCCTCCTCCCCTCTCGCACCGGCCGAAATTTGGAGTTCTTACTTCGTCATCACGGGAATTACTTCCTCCTTAGCGGATGACGTCCCACCCGGCGGCAGGCATAATCGGCTCTGCCGAGCCCTGGGTCGACCAAGCTAGCACGCACACGGGGCTGAGGCAAAGCGTGTTCGTTGGAAGAGCACGGGGAGCGGAACGGGTGGCGCTGGTGACCATTTGGTCTACGGCTCGCCGAAGGACCTGATTGCTTCTTTTTGTGTGTTCAAAATTGTTCGCTGGAAGAGCACGTGGAGAGGAACGTGTGGCGCTGGTGACCGTTTGGTCACCGGCTCGCCGAAGGACCTGATTGCTTCTTTTTTGTGTTTAAAATTATTCCGTGAAATTTTAGACCTATCTATAATTTTTATTTTTAGACATATCTGAAATTTTAGATCCAGTAAAAGTGTCTGATAAGTGTTATCAGTATATGACTGCATAATATTAAAAAATAATATATGACCACATTTTATTGCATCATGGGCCCCACCACAAGGATAAAGCATTGGCCTTCTTCCTTGCAAGTTGCAACGGACTAAAGTGCAAAAGTTGTCCAGTTACAATGTTGTACGGCGGGTTTACTTCCTACTTTCTAAGGAACTAAATTGTAAAAATGATGGACTGCAGGTGGACTTCCCTATTTGTCAGGGGTTTTCTGTAAAACGATCGACACATGAGGATGATAGGTGGGGCCAGGACCAACCAAAGGAAGGAAGCCATCCTTCCTTTAGTATTAGGTACAAATAAGGAAAAAGTGCGAAACAACTTACTAATCCTCCTGGGTTGGAATCCTCAATGGTAAAGCATAACTTACTCTAACAAGGCTTAAGATTAATGGACAACTAAACTAAGTACCATTAGAGCTCAACAACTTAGAGCTTGAGCCTTGAGGCACCCGCTGCACTACTTTACTGTTCTGAAATTTTCAAGCAACCATATACTATATAAAACTCTGATTAAATAGATATTGTAATAGACAACATATAAATTCAAATTAACTAGTAATAACAATCAAAAATTACATTTTTCTGAAATGTATCAATCAAACAATATGGATGAAACAAAGGACGAAGTTACCCCAAAAAGATTGTTTACATTTTAAAATTTCAAAATAAATCATTAAATATCAAGGCTTCGTTAACTTGCAAAATATTAAAAGCGGACTTAAATTTTGGTGAAGCATAGTAGAATTACCAAAATTATAGTACTCATGTAGTACTTACCATTTAGCGAAACATAGTAGAATGACCAAAATTATACTACTCATGTAGTACTTACCTTAGTGAAAGAATGGCCAAAGTTATAGTACTCACCATTTAGTACTTACCATGTAGAATGACCAAAAGTTTTTTACTAATTACCTTTTACTCTTTTAGTGCATCCCTTCTTTAAAGCCATGTAGTACTTACCGGTTGATCATTGATGACTTGTTCATTTCCTTTTCTCCACATAACAAATAACATCATCACATCTAGCGATGATACTTTTCTTATAATAAGAAAGCTATCCATAATATACATGTGTTTATTCACATTAGACTAATTTTTATAAGAAAATGACACATACATGTACATAAGCCCTAGCCACATTTTGTATGGGGTTTTATCTACTAGCAACAATTTTCTTTCCACCACAATATGAACTGAAAATTTGAGAGCCATTGGATCTCGACCCAACGACTCGTGTAAACCCTTTCCACGCAAAACCCAAACGCAGCAGCGCAGCGCGGACCATTGATAAGAGACAGGAGGAGAGGGAGCTTCGCGAAGGAAGAGTTGCCATGGTTGAAAGTGGAAATTGTTAGTTGTCCCTGGAAATAAAATTAGTTATATTCTTTTGTTCAGATTTCATTATCGTGGTCCTAATATGGTTGTATGAAGGAAAAGATGATAACAACATGAACACCTTGAAGAGCCAATTTGTTTTTTTTTTGGGATTTTCCTCACTGTTATGCAGTACCACATGGATCGTAGGACTTCTTTGAGTAACACAAACTTTTGATTATGCTCCCCTAGATATATGGTCATCTTATGCATGTTATACTAACTTTGTTACAAAGAGAGAACCTTCCATGTCTCGACAACTGGAACAACAATTACGTTGATCATTTAGGCTTAGCAATGTATACCGAACATGTTTTAACG
This sequence comes from Poa annua, assembly GCA_026929855.1. Taxonomy (NCBI): domain Eukaryota; kingdom Viridiplantae; phylum Streptophyta; class Magnoliopsida; order Poales; family Poaceae; genus Poa; species Poa annua. Next base: position 23,330,315 of record CM049428.1, on the reverse strand, counting down.
GAGTAGGTAACACTCATATGTCAATTTCATGCACACCCATATTCATTTAAGTTAAATAATCAATTTCTGCTATATTGAAGGCATTTTTTACGTTAATTGATAATGATGCTATGTAAGTGCACATAAAACTGGCTACACTGAAGTAGAGGCACGGTTATATTTTCTTGCTTCTATATTATACCTGAATATGAACATTCATCTTCCTGTAAATCAAGTAGTATGATACAATGATTTAGTATGTATGGCTAATTATATATTTGTCTGTTATTGTTTCTGATATGGCTGTTCTCGACTTGGTCTACAGATGGATGTGGTGAATCATTCTCATGCTTGTGGATGTCATGGTGTGAATAAAATACTGTCAGTTCTAAAGGAATCTCGAAGTGTATCGATGTTTCATATATCTGCCATATCTGGAAGAATTTGTATGCAAACAAGTGCATAAAATCACCCCTCATCTGTTCTTCTTGCTATGTCTTAAATCTATGGAGCTGCGATTTCCTTTGTACTTGTATCATTTCTTCTATGGGGTCTCTAAAGCTTGTGCAGTTGGACTACCCTGGTGTTTTTATTAGAGAACCCCTTATAAAGCTCACATAAACAACTGATTATTAGTCCTAACAACCATAGTGATGCTGAGAAAGATTTTCATCCAATCATCCCATTGTATAGACACATTGTATAGACATGATATCAGCCAGTTCGTCGAAAAGCACATATCCGCATCTCCAATGGTATCTCCTATATGGCCAAGCTGTATCAAAACGCAATGCAGGCGGCGAGGCGAAGCTCGCTGTTCGTCTAGTAACTTGTATGCAGTGCCAGCATCTTACGATCTGTTACGGAGACAACATCGGTTGTTATCGCAATCCCAGATCCACTTTTCAACCCACATGCCTCACGAACTTGCTGTATATGCGTCTCGTCCACCAACCAGGGACCAACATGTATTCATATCTCTGGCATTATAAATCATCTATCTATGCAGTTCAGTTCTAGACGAGATGGAACGATCAAATCTGTCATATTCTTGATGGTTCTCGCAAATATACTGGTTGTCCGCTCCAACAGCCAGACAGTAGTTTGACGAAGATAAATCACTACATCTGCATCTCATGACCACCGATGTTACATCTCAGGCAAAACAATGAACAATATACTCCCTCCCTTCCTTGATATAACATGTATAGTTTTTCCTAAAAAGTCAAACATTACTATCTTTACCAATATTTTAGAAAATATTATTACCGGTTACAGTATTAAATCAATACCATTAGCTTCATTATGAAATATATTTTCCTATTTTATTTTCTTAGTATTTAAAATATTGATAGTTTTTTTCTTCTGAAATCCTGATCAAAGTTAGTCAAGTTTGACTTTGCAGGAAAAACTATACACCTTGATATATCAAGGAACGGAGGGAGTATCATCTTCTGTGATGCATTGCAGTTAGATAAATATCATCACATTTTCTTCAGCTATGTACGACAGTGTTGCAAATTATGTACTGAGATCAAACAATAGCTTGTGCGCTCAACCAACAATTAAAAAAATTACAACTGCAAACATAACAATCTACCAAGCTGGATTGTACCTTCAGCCTGAAGGCCATCATCACCTTCTCTGTTAGAATACTTGCTAATAAGTTGCGACGGGGTCTGCAAGAACCCTCAGTTGCATAGTACAGAAACTGTTATTCTACTATCGTGAAAACCCTCTGATAGCACAGAGTGTCCAACTCTGAACATAACGACTGGGAGGAACTTCCAAGTACAATGGTTGGGTCAAACAGCAAATATCCTCTGTATCAGTTCCACTTCACTGCAAGATGCTCGGTTGTTGCTTGGGAGTTTGCCTCCTCTTCGAGAGCCTTTCTAGCAGAATCAGAAAAACATGGACTTAGATAAGCATATTCTTTGATCTGTCTTCACCATATACGCCAATGATTACAAGAAAATTGGTATCACGGTCCAACTTGCATCCTTGAAATGTAAAGGAACGTAACTTGTGAACATAGGTGAAGCTGCTCACCTCTTTGACGACTGAATGCTACACTATTCTCTCCAGTGCCTAGCCCAGAAGCCCTTCTTTCTTGTTGACTCGCTCTCTGAAACTAGTCGGGGTGGCTGAGAGCCAACTGAGAAATGCCTCCTCAAAAATGGCCGACTAAACGAGCCCTTCATGCTACTGCTTGTGCCTAATCCGGGCTCTCTGCTACTTTTCTTCTGGCGCTTAGAGTTCCCATCCAGATCACTATCAACTTTTGCATTTGACTGTATCTTGTTCTTAATCTTCGATTCCAGCTTACCAAATAGCTTCACACTACTGTGCTCACCATGGATGCATACCGGACAAGGAGGATCATATTTCTCAGCTTCTGCAGTTAAGCTATCCAGGCAGTCAGCATGGTAAAGATGTCCGCACAACAAAACAGCGACAACACCCAGATCACGAGCATTCCACACGGACCTTTCATTTAGTAGCTTTAAACATAGTTTGCACACCTCTTGGTCAGGGGAGACTGTAGTAGGATTTGAAGCACTTGATCGACTCATTTTACTTGAAACGGAACCTAAGATCTCACTATCAACTGACCATCTCTCTCTTTGCGATGATGCAACCATTTCCGAAAATGTTCGCATTGACCAACCATCAGATGACTCACAATGTGATCCTGCTGCAGATAAATCATTGCTGCAGACTGAGAGCATGGAGGAGGAAGCCCTTCCTTCAGGAGAGCTGCTCTCATTGAGAGACCTGAGAGATGGAATCTTGCTGTCTGATACTTGTCTACACAGTTGATACCCTGGTGCTCGACGCGCTTTTCTCACTGAATCTGGATCCATTGCCAGAGAATGCCCTCTAGAAGATGAAGGATCTGCTCTGGATACTACAGGTGTTGTCGAGCGAACAGAGTTTGTAGTCTTTGTATCTGAATCAACACTTACCATGTCTAATGATTTCCTGTAAAGCTTTGCCTACGAACGATATTGATGAACAGAGTTGTTAAAAACAGACCATATAAATCTTACAACTGCATATAGCATAATGTAACAGTTGCCAATTTATACCTCAGGGGAAGAGTGGCTGGCAGTAGATCTATCCGCTGAGGAAAAAAGAAATGGAAATCAGCAAGGAAATGCACAGGATATCCACTGGCCAGGCGTTTAATAAATAAAGATGACATGTTAAAGTAGAAATGGTTATCTAGATAAATGCAGAATAGTTTAAAGAGTGCAACTGTAATCATTCTGCTCACCAGAATGGTTGGATACTCCAACAATCTAACTCAATGCACTCCCATTTAACATGGTAGTCTCTCCTCCCATTTTCGTTGTAATAACATCTTATATTACTTTTGCTCCCTCCCGAGAGAGAATGAAAGGTAGTTGGCCAGCTACTATGGGTGTTGTCAATATCTTACACTAATACGGAGCAACTCAAGCCCCAAATGCTGCAAGGTTCAGGATGGTGTTGATGGCTGTTTCCTGCTAGCCGTTAACAATGTTGAGCTTCTTCAAGGTAAGTTATGGCCATGGTGGTCTGAGCAGCTGCACCCTGGCAACATCAATGATCAGCCCACCATGGCACTCCACACATCCACCTACAATTATGAAACCCTGTGGGCATTCGACTGCGTCCGAACCATCAGATATCAACCTAGATGACTAGCCCAGTGCCCCAGTCCACCTTTTTATATTGGTCCAAGGGAACCAGGTCATGAGGAGGTCAGCTTCGGATCAACCCACTTCCTTTCAAACTGTCTCAGCCTCTCAGAGTACTAGTGGTGATTAAGAGATATAGGTTTAAATACAAGTCATATTCACGACAAATAAGGGAATTTTGAGTTAGCTAGGCTATGTTTTCTCAGGGTACTAGTGGTGATTAAGAGATACAGGTTTAAATACAAGTCATATTCACTACAAATAAGGGAATGTTGAGTTAGCTGGGGTATGTTCTCTCAGGGTACTAGTGGTGATTAAGAGATACAGGTTTAAACACAAGTCATATTCACTACAAATAAGGGAATGTTGAGTTAACTGGGGTATGTTCTCTCAGGGTACTAGTGGTGATTAAGAGATACAGGTTTAAATACAAGTCATATTCACTAAAAATAAGGGAATTTTGAGCTAACCAGGGTATGTTCTTTTTAGCATGGTATGGCAGCTTTGTGGAGCAAAAAGAATGTCGGTTGCAAATGAATCATTCGAGCGATGATGATTGCAATGGTACGGAAGTTGTAACATGGGAAAATCACAGAAAACATGACTTATATGGATCCTACCGAGCTATCTCCAAGTTATTTTTGTACCTAAGTCGTAGGTTATTGTTATCCTAAAAGACGATCATATCTATCTCATTAGAAAACTTTGATTATGAATATCATCAATGTTAAATCCCATCATGTTTTTAATGCATAATAACATGAAACTATCGGAGCATATCACATATCATGAACTTATCTGTTTACCTCGAGCATCAGATTGTGCGACTTTAGATGGTCCCATCTTCTTTTCTGATTTGTGCCACTTGACCTTGTGGAACAGATCAGAAGGGCTACCGCCATTTGAAAAGCCTTCAGTTGGTGCAATGGAACCACTCTTTGCTTCAGGTCGAATACTTCCACTACTATGGGTCGAAAAAAATGTGGGGATTTCCATTATGTCTTCTATGTGTGTTCTGTTGTCCCACCGGAAGCTCCATGATGGGGAGTGTCTTATATTCCTGTAAGCTGTCACTTCAACTGGAATCACACATGGCTGAGGCCTCTGCTTTGCAGCTATACAGCAATTAGCTCCCATATCGACAGATCAACAGAAATCAATATGACACAGATTTGATCACTCAAACTCGGAATGGCGAGAGCTTAATCATGTGAGGCAAATCCATGAGCCAAACTTAATAAGCTCACCCTACCTAGCTGTCAAAAGGAAGATACCAATAATAAGGATCATCTTCAATCAAGAAAAGAATAAATACAAGAGGTAGAGAAAAAACCATCTAGAGTAGACAGCTAGGGGCATAGATCAAAATAAGAAAGGAAACCGGCAATGAATTTAAAGTGCTTTGACAGCAAGCTGATCTCAAGAAAAAGGTATGACTAGAGAGTACTAATAAACTTTGATAGATCTAATTTCGTTCCTTGCATGTGTCAGCCTCGTAACATGGTCCTACAAAAGCTGTACATGAAAGGAAGCATGGTCCCCTGGACTGAGATCCCGTGCCCCGCTCAAGGCAGGGCACAGCGTGCCCTGAGGCATAAAATCCACCATCTGTTTCCCATCCAACGGTTCTAACAAATCTAAATTTAGATCTCAAAATTAAACATCTCAGAAAAAATCGAAAAAATTCCCACGAGTTCTATATGTTCCATTGTGTGTTCAGAAATTTTTAGGATTTTTTTGGACAAATGGTTTATCATTAATTAAATTTTCTTTGTTTTTAACTTAAAAAGCTATTAAATCGTAAACCGGTGATCCAAAAAAATCGGCGAGTTACCAGAATACACAACGTGACATATAGAAGTCGTGGGAATTATTTCAATTTTTTCTGAGAAGTTTTAATTTTGAGATCTAAATTTGGACCTGTTAGCACCGTCGGATGGAAAACGGATGGCGGATGTTAGGCCTCAGGGCACGCTGTGCCTTGCCTTGAGCGGGGCACGGGATCTCAGTTCTGGTCCCCTATCCCTATGTGTGGTAAACAGAAAAGTCAAGAGGATATGGAAGAATAAAATAAAGAAATACTATAATTCTAATATGGCGTTCACATATTTGATACTAAAATCAGACATATTTTATCAATTCAAATTAGGGTGGAACTTAATCTTACAAAAATCAAAAGTGAATTACTTTATGTTAACTTGTTTTCCTGTTTGATTTTTTTTTAAATAGTGCAGGCAGTATTAACTTAAGGGAAGGACAGACTGAAGACTGAGACGTCTCTGAAAATGTCCAAAAAAGGGAGCATCTGCCTGCTTTTCACACATAAGTTCTACCATAAGCCGAACATTAACAACCATAAAGCAAGCATTCAACCTATTCAGAATAAAAAAAAGTTAAAGTTAAACACAAAGGTTGCTTTCGTATGATTGAAGGCACAAAACAGGGAAGCCAGGTAACCGCAGTTGGTGAAAATACTACGTGATATGAATATGATAATGTGAAAGAAGAAAGGCGTCGTTAGGTGGACCAGTATCCAAGACATTCCTAAACAAAACACACTCAAAGGGCACTGATTCTTCTCCCCATACAACACACCAGCATATATCACATTTTATTCCCGTGTGGGCTCAAGACTTATGTAGGCCACCACAGGACCGAAAGGCACATAAACAATATCCTACACAGGGTATCGCATTAAAGCAACATACAAAGCGAAATTGTTCTATGCTCGTGTATGTATGACTCAAAAGCCAGATTATACTAGTGGGCAGCTAGGCACAGTTCATCACATCGGGCCATCAGGGGTGGCTTTCAATCTTGACAATCTAGATTTCCTTTTGCAACGCGAAATACTGCCGTTAATGTTTTCAGCTACTATCAACTACTGTAGTACTACATGAATGAATGGATGAATGAATGGGTAGCAACTAAACAAATAGAAAGTCTAGCAAGCAAAACCGGGAACAGAAGAACATCATGTCAGCAACTCAGCATAAACATACGCTACAATCAACCAAACAGGAAAGAGCCACGACAAACTAGTGCTGGAGAAACCCAACACAGTTAATCGGAGACTGGCTGAAAGATTAGCAACACTACGCGTGATCACCGAAATTCCACAATTCGCGGGAATTACCTCGAATCACGCGAGCAAGGAGACCCGATCAGAGAGCGGCGGCGTCCCCACAGCTCCACGGTCGCAGAGGAACCGCCGGCCGGCCGGTACCAGGTACGGATCTGACAGATGACAAGGACCGGCCAAGCGGGGCCAGCCGCCAGCGACGCGAGCCGAGCTGGGCTAGGTTCCGCTAGGGCTGGCTGGCTGAGGCTCTCTCCGGGAGATGAGAAGAGGCGAGCGACGGGGAGGAGGGAGAGAGGTGGGGAGCGGAGTGTGTATAAAAACTGGTAGGAATGAATGGAGATTTGCTCCGGCGACACGACACCAGTGGACACGAGAGGTGACGATTCCAGACTTCGAGTGCCGGACCACGTGGCCCACCGCGTGTCACCGGATGTGTGGGCCCACTTGCATTGACCCTCTGGCCTTTCGGGGTGTTACATGTGTTTCTTTTTCTATCTCTGCATGAACCAACTTGGGGCGCATTTGATAGGTTTGGACGTGTTTAAAAAAAGTTGGACTAAAATCAAAAATGTTTTTATCGGAAATCATATAACTAAGGAGTAATATTATGAACTCTAAACAAATTGATAGTGAACATGTTGCTCAAACTTAGTACAAAATGAAGTATATAAGGTTCAAAGTTGTCCCACACATGGATTAACTACTTGGATGTCCAAACTTTTTACAAAGGTTTAAATTTTTCTAAAGGAATTTGTTGGATTCAGCTGAGGGGAACCTTATATCCAACACATCAGGTGCAAAAACTAATTTCTTGGATGATATGATGAAAAATTATTCTTAGCCACATACCGAAAGAGTCCCAACTGATGATAATAAGGTAAACTCTATTGAGAAAATATCTTCTTTAAATGTTTAAGTTGATATGATTATGTCTATACTAGCTGGTAAAAATGTTCCTATGTATCATAATATTGTTCCCTTATCTTCTTTGGTTGCTCGAGAGGATCAAGTTGATGTCCATGTTGTCTCTATAAATAACTTCAACAACAATCATAGGAACAACTTTGGTAACAACAATCATAAACCCTATCTTCCCAACAATAGGAGTTCTTATTGAAATTCTGATGTACTAATTCCTAGTGATGAGAGATTGCTTGAAATTGAAAAGGACAAAAGAAAATATGCATACACAATATGAGCAAAATAAAATATTTTCTAAACAAATGGAGGAGCATTCTCGTATATTGAAAAGTATAAGCAAAAAACTTGGTGGTGTGAACAGAGAAGTCTCTAATTTAAAATTTAGGCTTGCTAATAATGAATCTTGTATCTCGAACATGTCTGAAGTTCAAGCTTCCTTAATAAATAAAATGCAGACAATTCTGAGTTATTTTCTTCTCCTGAAAACAATATTGGCAATGTTTGCACTATTGTAGTTCATGAAAATGATGAAAATTTAAATGCGTATGAGTCACATACAAGTCCTAGGTATGCTGATCGTAAAAGAACCAGGGTAGGAAATTTCTCAACTTTATATAAAAAGAGCCCTAAAATTTATGAGAATGTTAAAACTGCTTTAGAGAAAAATGCTGAAAATGGTATGAATGATAAGGATACTTTAGGAGATGATGTTCTCATTTTTTTTATAATAATGATCTTGATTTTGATAATTACAACCTCACAGAAGTTATAGTTTATTTGCAAAAGGTTGCTGAAACTCCTAATGCTAGTCAAATGAATATGGGTTTTACTAAACCTATCATCAATGCTCTAGAGAAGAAAAGCTTCAAGACCAGATTTGACGCAAGATGAATGGCGTTGGGGTTTTTCAGGTGCAGCGACATGACATGGCCAATTAATTAATTAAGAAAGTGAATTAAGAAAGCTCTGTTTTGCAAGGATTTCCTACTAGTCTCTGGTGCAAACCTTGGTCGTTTACATTGGTGAACTAGCATACATTTTTCACTAATAAGAAAGGAATTCATCATAGTTCAATACAGACTTTTAAGTACATAGGTTATGGCAATACAACATTCTATCTTTTGCTTAGGCTTGAAACACCTATTTTCTTATTATCTTTTTGATTTACTTTCGCCCTAGGCAATCTCTTAAAAGATAGCAAAAAACGATGAAAAGTGGAACGATCTAACCAAATCCATTAGACAGAACCAAATGTGTCCATGACGAAATAGATGTCTATGCAAAACAAGTTTTTCCCATAAATATTTTTTGAAGCAAATTTATTGATCTCGAGTACAACAAATAGCCTATATTTTTTCTACGGACGTAGGAGACATACCGACGGCACCATGGGATCTACTAGACAAGAATTGAGAAGAAGAATGACCTATTTTTCAACGCAGTGATTGCACAACTGCGTGCGAACCCATCAACCATCGTCACCATTGGTTGTGCTTTACGATTCGCGCTAGTCAGAAGATTTTTAACGTTGTAAACCCACCAATCATCATTACCGTTGGTTCAGCAACTTTCGACGGTGACGATGGTTGGTGGGTTCGCATGTAGTTGTGGAGTTAAATTTTCGCCTATTTTTGTCTATAGACGATAGGAGACATACCGACGTTACCATGGGATTGCAAATAACATTATTTTCTGAACAAAAAAGACAGAAACACCAGAAATTTTATTGGACAAACGATCAGATTTCAGTTGGTTGAGCCAGCGGCCGCCGCAGCGGCGCTTTCCTGCATCGCCCTGGCATAGGCATACTCGATCAGCCTCTGCACATCCGGCATGACCGCTTCAACCTCCTCCAGTTGGCCGAAGCGCTCCGCCCACGCGGCCAGGAGCGGGGTAGTCGAGGGGTCGAAGGTCTTGACGCCCTGCATCACCTCGATCGCTCGCACCCACCCTAGGAGGCCGCCGAGGATGACGTCCACGAAGCCTACGCTGTCGCCGCCGAAGAAAGGCTTCCCCTTGGAGCACTCGCTCAGGCCTCCCTCGAGGGTCACAATGGCAGCAGCCGCCTTCTCCTTTCCCTCCGCCTTCTCCTCCTCCGTCTTGCCGCTCGAAGCCTGGGACGACGCTTTCAGGAGCTGCACCATAAACCACAAATGGTGAAACCGCCGTCCAGATGCTCACAAGAACACAACTGATCAAGCGAAAACAATACCGTGTCGTCAATGAAGGCGGCCCAGAAGCGAGCGATGGCGCGTTCGTAGGGGTCGGCCGGGATGAGGGAGGTGCCGGCGCCGGCGAAGGCCTCGTCGATGTACTGCACGATGATTGATGACTCGCAGACGGAATTGCCGTTGTGGATCAACACCGGCACCTTGTTGTGGACAGGGTTGGACTTGAGGAGCAGCTCGCTCTTGTTCTTCAGGTCCTCCTCCACGTACTCGTAGCTCAGGCCCTTGAGCCGGAGCGCAAGATGCACTCGCAGAACGTACGGGCTTGCCCACGTGCCGACCAGCTTGAGCTCCTCTCCTCCTTCGGCCATTGCTGCTATCTCGAGGTCTCAGCTTTAGAGTATTACTACCCGGCCGGTAGCTTGTGTGTCCTCCTTTTTCTCAGTTCTTGCCTTGTTGTGTTTGGTTGTCAACCAGCGGTTGGTATATGTAGCAGACTAGCAGGTTGGGAGTTCCCTAGGGAATAGGTCACTGCGGAAAATGCAATGAACCATAAAAGTAAGCGTTAATAAAATTCAAATACCGGCTATCCTCAAGAACATGATCAGTAGTATAAAAACTTACTCCCTCCGGTCGGCAAAAACTGTCGTAAGTTGTGTGTTCAGTTGGTCCGGGATCTATTGTTCTCTTCCGTCATTTTTTTCGGATCGGAGGTTGTATTACAAATATGCACAAAGCCACAAATAACTACACTGGTGCAGACTATCGTGCTTTCGTAGACATGAATAAGTCATCCATCCTCTGACGTACTTCATTAAAATACGGTTCGTTTCCAAGAGCGTGACCAGTATGCAGTGCCGGTTAATCAAACTTCAATGACAATATTTTTGCCTTTCAGTATAACACAATTTTATATTATCCTCCAATTCTTGTACATGAAGAAATGAAGAAGTTTGACATTTTTCTCCAGAATATTTCGTCACTGCCGACGTAATCAGCAAGGCGTGCGTGTACTCACTAAAGGAATAGCAGACTATTCAACGGTATTTGCCGTCGGACTCACGCTGGAAACCCTCGTTGTATACCTAGTCCGACAGCCACCCTCGCGTCATCGGCGTGTAATCCATTGGGATCACACCGTTATCGTCGGGGTCGTAAATGCCGTCGGGCTCACTCCTTATGCCGACGATTTTTTCATTGCCGTCGGCCTCACTATACACGCGTCAGAAGCTGGGCGTGTGCTAGCGCTATGTCGTGCACGATGCCGACGGCAATGCGGTCGGCCTCACCGTTACGCTCCTACGCCGAGGGCAAATGCCGTCAGGCTCACCATGGCGTGGATCAGTGTCAGGTTCTACGCCGACTTTCTACACGTTTCTACACGTTTCTACATGATCAAGTACCATACTTAAACTTCCACACGGTTTCTACACGCATGAATTACAAGCTCATGAAGCGACATCTCTCGGAAGGAACTCTCAACCACGAAGTCGACCGCCGAGAGCATGATCACTATAAAATGAAAAGGAACTCCGGTTAGCATGGTAAATGTATCAAGTCCAAATTCATGCAAGGAAAAATGATCAAAGTCATGCAAACGTTCTAAGTCCAAATTCATGCAAGGCAAAATGATCAAAGTCATGCAAACGTTCTAAGTCCAAATTCATGTAAACGTTCTAAGTCCAAATTCATGCAAACATTCTAAGTCCAAATTCATGAAAATATTCTAAGTCCAAACTGAATCATGAAAAATAGTTCTAAGTCTATTGTTGGTTTATGTCAGAGTTTGTCATGAACTAACCGGGTTTGGTGATTGTCGACGCGACTCGCGGTTCTCGGGGTGGGGTGCTCGAGTCAGCGAGGTAGAAACACCCAGGATAGGACCTTGTGAGTGAACCGGAGTGGCCATGGGCGAGGCAGAAGCTCGACCAAAAGGAGCCAGTGCCCGTGAAGAAGACGATCCCTACATGTTTGAACAAAATATGACTAAGTGTAAATATCTAGATGTACAAAAAATGACTTAGTAAACCTTTGGTGAAGTACTAACAGGAGTTGCATGGGTGTAGAGTGCAACGAAATTGGCATAGCACGACCATGGAGGATACAACGGTGGTGGCGGAGCCGGTACTGGATCGGGTAGTGGAGTACCATTTCTCATTGCCGTAGTAAGCGCCTGGAAGTGAGTTTATATGCCATGCATCATGAAGGACAAACTCGAACAATGAAAATTATTGGCTAGTAGATTAGATGGACCACAACTCACCGTCATATAGGCAAATTGATGCGCCTGCTGAGCTTGATACACAACCATCAAATGATCCTGCATCTGCTGCATCCAAGCATCCTGAGCCTCTTGCTAGGCTTGTTCCATTTCCTTAAATATGACATAGTGAATCTCATGAAAATATACATATATGAATGAGAACTAAGAATGAAGAAGAAAAATGAGAGAAAGCTTACATGGTCCACGGCACAGACGACTCTAGCATGCGGTTCATGAGGTGGAACAGAAACACCCGTGATTGTTTTGACATGTGTGAGGTTGGTGGTAGGCTCGATCACCGTGTTGAACATCTTGAAGCGGCCATGTTTCCTTTCATGTCCTGCGAGAAACACGACCCGCTCGTCGACTGACTACTTAACGGGGTCAGAATCCGGTCCATTTAGCTCCTTGTACCTTATGGCATTCATAACAAATAAACAATTAGTAAGTACAAATCTGCAGGTTCGAATCCTGTCCCCGCCTCTGCATAAGTATCCACCTATTTTCATGGTTTTCATGCGATTCTAGGTACTTCGTAGAACCTGGTGACGTGGGGCTACCTTTCGACTAGCCCACGATGAGCCTACCTGGGTCGCGCCAAGCTTGAGAAGGCCCACAGAAGGCCCACTAGGGGTACCGTGTAACCTAGTCCAAGTCAGTTAGGTCTCATAACCTGCCATATCTGTAATTGCCATCGACATCGACCACCCGAGACCTGGCTTACCTATAAAAGCCAGGAGGGTCGCTCGTCTAAAGAACACGCCAACAACCGCCACAAACCCTAGCGAGATCGCAATCTTGCCATTGTAATCGCCACTCGCCATTAATACCAGACAAGCAGGAAGTAGGGTGTTATCCTCCGGGATCCTGAACCTGGGTAAATTCCCCGCTTGTCAGCCGTCGTGATCACCAACGCTTATCTATCTCCCCCTCAATCAACCCGGGGTGGACAACCCTGGGATTTGCCGAGTTATACCCTCGTCAATTGGCGCCGTCTGTGGAAAAGACACAACAAGCGTTGGAATCATGGTCGCACTGGCTCCTTCCGCAATGAAGATCGACGTCTGCACCACGCGAGAGCCCATCTGCTTCGGCTCCTTCGAGTACGCCTTCCACCCGCCGGCCCGCCGCTCGGTGTACGCCGATCTGTACAAAGGTATACACATCACCTTTGGCTCCATATACTGTTTCGTCGACAGTCGCGGAATATTCAGGTCCGCGGCAACCGCGCCACGCGCGGCGGCAGTACCCGCATCGGTCACCCTCGCGCCGTAGTCGCCGTCACCCACTGCGGGAGTCGCATCTGCCACACCCGTGAAGATTGTACCTGCGTCGACTGCATCGACAACCTCGGCAACGGCCGCGCAGATCGAGTCTACTCCAACCATCTCGGTCGCACGGCGAGCAAAGTCAAGATCTACCTCAACCACGGCTGCACCCGCGCATGCGATCAAGGGCGTGCTGCAGACAGCCGCATCACGCGCGTCTTCGTGGGTCCATCAAGTCTACCCCAAGCCAATCGCACTCGCTCCGGCGACTGCGAAATCTCCTTCCACGATCACGGTGACGATCGCAAGAAGACACAACGACGATTACGCTGTCCACCATGTAGCAGCAATTTTTGATCCAGAGCAAGATTCGGACGAAGGAAGCAGCAGCGGCAGCGTAAACACTCCTACCCAGGTTTACCCCGCCCAAGTCTTCATGGCCGGCACAACGCCCCCAGAAGGAGACGAGGAACCCGCGTATCCACTGGAGGTGGTCATGCCTGACCAGACACGACTCACCATCACGCGTGACATAGGGATCAGGGCCATGAAGCATGTCGACGATGGCACGTTCCCTCCACCCGACGCACCTAGAGAGGATCATCTGGCGGTCCAGTACTTGCTACGCAAGGAAGGCGAGCGACTTCACGCCGAAAAGGCCGAACTGCTCAGGCGCAAGAGGGATGCGGATGCGTCGAGTGCCAGACGGGCTTCCATCTCGTTTACTTCTTCCACAAAAGTTAACCAAGGAGGACGGCGACACAGAGCCCGTGTTCCCCTCATGACGGACGCCGATCGAGCCAGGGTCACCCGCAACCTCGACTCGTCCTTCGTCACCGAGGACGAGAACGGAATACCTGTCCCCAAAACGGCGAACGCCGCCATCATAGCAGTTGAAACATATCTTCGGCTCACGCAGCCGCCAGAGGGAGACGCATGCGCCCTTCTTCACAAGCAGCAGATCATGTCCATGAAGGCAATCGAGGAAGCTCTGGCGACCAGGGCGCCAAGCAACCGGGCACGTGAAGAGCGGGAGCACCAAGCCCGCGAGCCAGCAACGTCAGGGGTCCCGGCAGTGCAGCCACTAAGACAAGCCCAACCAGGCGAGGATCTTCGCAACGTCATTACGCAAAGGACGGTGGACCGCAACCGCAGCCAGCGTTCGGCTGACACGACGAACCTGGACGAACAGGTCGATCGCAACTTCAAGCCGTGCGGCGCCGCATGCTTCAGCTTCAACATCCACGACACTCGCATGCCCATGGGCTTCAAGCTGACAGCGGGAACCCCCAGGTACGACGGGAAGCAAGACCCGCGCCTGTGGCTCGAAGACTACCTCATCGCCTGCACCTGCCAAGGCGGGACGTCGACTACGGCAATGCAGTACATCCAGCTCATGCTCACGGACTCAGCGTGCGGGTGGCTCACCAGCCAGCCCAAGGACTCCTTCCGAACCCGGAAAGAATTCCAAGATACTTTCATAAAAAGTTTCTCTGGAAGATACGCAAGGCTAACGACCTACATCGAGTTGCAAGCCTGCAAATAAGGAAGAGATGAGTCGCTCCGCTCGTACATCCAGCGGTGGACACTTCTCCGAAACACCATGGAACCCGTCTCAGAAGACCGGGTGATGGATGCTTTCATGCATGGCATCGCTCGCCGCGACCTCCGCGAGGAATTTGGTAGGCTCCAGCCGAAGACCACGATCGAGCTCATGAAGATAGCCAACCAGTGGGCCGAGGGAGAGGACTACGTCCGCGACACCTCTCCAAAGAAGGAAGCCGAAACAAGTAACTGGCGGGACGGACGCCAGAAGAAGAAACAATGTTTCACCAATATCGACACAATCGAGCTAGTAGCGGCGGGATATCAAACCCCCCGTGATGACACTCGAGATAACAGTCGCCAATATGATCAGGGTCGACAGTCCAGCTCGGGGCAGTACAACCGCAACAGCGGCAGCATTAGCCACAATGATGGAAGCCAGAAGCGCGAGTGGAAGCGCGCGCTAACCCCAGCCGAAGAACTAATGCAACCTTGCAAGCATCACTCGTTCCGCAACCCGGACACATGCAAGTGGGGTGCCAACCACCTGCTGAAGGACTGCCGCAAAGCACACAAGATTTACCAGGCTATGCAGCAGATCATCACTCCCGTGCAAGCACTGCCGGCAGCTCCACAGCTCGCTATTCAGGCAGCACCCGCAAACAACAACACAACACAAGCGGCTGGAACCTTCCCCTAGCAGCAGCCGCAGCATGAAGTCCAGACGGTGGCGCACGACGCATACCCGACTGCGCGAGGACAGCTCAACATGATCCAAAAAGGACGCCCTTCGAACAGGGCCCAGAAGCTCATCACCCGCCAAGTACTCCAGGCTACCACCAGCCCGCGCGCAGTACCAGACTACCTGAGAGGGTCAGAGACACCAATCACATTCTCCAGGGCAGACCACCCGTCAGAGGTGCCTCGACCCGGTCACGCCGCTCTGGTTATTGAAGCCCTAATTGGCGACTACATCCTGAAGAAGGTATTCATGGACGGAGGCAGCGGCATCAGCATCATATTCGCCGACACCCTGAGAAGAATGAACAGGTCGACGGAGAAGTTGCCGGAGTCGGAGAAGTTGCAGGCGACCTGGTCCTCCGCCTCAAGCAGAAGAAGGTGCAGAAGCTCGCCTCCCCATTGGAGGCTCATACATTGTGACAGAGGCAATTGGCAACGGAGCTTATCGCCTGAAGGACTCGAAGACAGGAGCAGTCTGCAGCAACCCATGGAACGTCGCACAACTTCGTCGGTTCTATGCCTAGTCGACCCAATCATTGTACCAATGATAGCATGTCAACGCGACAGGTTTCAGACACACTCTTTCCCTTACCAGGGTACCTAAGGGGGCTGGAAGGGTTTTAATGAGGCGGCCTGTTCGCAAGAATCAATAAAGTGATTTGAAGAAAATGTTGTCCACTTTACCTTCTCAATCAAGGCAAACAAAAATTCTAGGCCGTCACTCGAATCACTCGAGGGCTGCGCCACACAGGTTGAAAGAAAAGCCTAAGCCGCCACTCGAATAACTCGGGGGTTGCGCCGTGCAGGCACAACTCACAAAATCCTAGGCCTCTACCCGATCTACTCGGGAGCTGCGCCGCACAGGTCAAGTCAAAAATCCTAGGTCGCCACCCGACGCACTCGGGGGCTGCGCCTCGCAGGTAACACTTGAAAAAGCCTAGGCCGCCACTCAAATCACTCGGGGGCTGCGCCGTACAGGCACAACTCACAAAATCCTAGGCCTCTACCTGACGTACTCGGGAGTTGCGCCGCACAGCTCAAGTCAAAATCCTAGGTCGCCACCCGACGCACTCGGGGGCTGCGCCTCGCAGGTAACACTTGAAAAACCCTAGGCCACCACTCGAATTACTCGGGGGCTGCGCCATACAGGCCTCACTTGAAAAATCCTAAGCCGCCACCCGAGCTACTCGGGGGCTGCGCCATACGGGTCAAGTCCTAAAAACCTAAGTCGCCACCCGACACACTCGTAGACTGCGCTATACAGGTCTCACTTGAAAAATCCTAGGACGCCACTCGAAGAACTCGGGGGCTGCGCCACACAGGTTCACAACACAGACTTAGGCTGTCACCCAAGGTACTCGGGGGCTGCGCCATACAGGTCAAAGACACAGCAGATACTCACACAGTAATGCAAATAGTTTCATTCTCATTACTCGGTAACTCCTTTAACCTCATACATTGTCATTTACATTGGCAAATTCGCCCCCTATAGCTAACCCTGTACAACAGAAGACAACTACCCCTAATCTGCAGGCTCGTCCTTCGGAGCGTCGAGTGGGCCTACAAGGCGCTCACTCAGCTTTTGAACCTGATCGATCATTTGGCGCGCAGCCGCCAAGGTGTCGGCATAGTCGTCATCCCCAGGCAGGCCACCCATCAACCTCTCCAGCGGAAGGTTCGGCCGGTGCAGCCGGACGTATGCTAGCGCCGCATTCGCCCCGGCGGCGAGCTGGGCGTGGACCACCTCCTTCAGCGCATCACCCTCGCGGAACCTCTCCAGCAAGGCGGCCAGCCCATGCGGCTGGCCATTGTGTGGGAAGTACACACGGTGGATGTGCCAGAGGGTCTTCCGGCAACCTTCAAGAAGAAAGGCAGCACGCCAAGTACGATCAAGCATGCGCGCGAGGATTTGCCCTCTCGACTTGTGCGACCAGAATTGGCGAGACTCGAAAGAATCGCCAGTCGCCTTCCAGGTGACCCGCTCCTCAACCCGAGCCTGCTCAGCCTGCCAATCCGGGTTCACATCTGCATCCAGAAATTACAAGTCATAACAGGCAAGTTCCAATGAAGAAAGCAAGCTGCAAAATATACAAACCTTGCAGCTGTCGACTGATCAGATCGATTTCGCCAAGCAAAAAAAATTCACGCTGGGAGAACCCCGCAGCAGGGTGCGACTTGGACCGCTGCAACTCCAGTTCGGCACGCTTAAGACTCGCTTCAAGCTCAACCACCTTGTTCTTCAAGTAGGTGATTATTCGTTGGTCGTTTGTGCTTCGTGGCGGAGCAGGCGTTGATCTACGACGGCGCACAGCCGAAGAAGAAGAGCCCTCGCCACTCGCGCCAGTCGCCGCAGCAGTGTGAGTAGCTCCACGCACGTCAGTCTGCCAGGAACACAGAGTCAATACAAAAAGGCCACTCCTCAGCAAAAGCAAAAGTCGATGGGAAGAAACATTCAATTTCAGCATAAAATACTGTTCAAGGCCAGAAGACCCGACAGAACATCAGTCATTACAAGCAAAAGACAAAAGTACAGGCCACCGCGACTACTGGAAATCTACACTACAATGGCCCCTAGGCAGCAGACTCCGACCGGGAGCGACTCTTCCGAGCAGCAGCCGCCTCGGTCGCCTTGGCGAGCGCCCTCTCAAAGGTAGCCACAAGCTTCACATCCATCTATGTAGCCTGCGCCTTCACCCTGCTCAGAGATGCCGTCCGCCCATCAGGATTTCGAGGGAAGCCGCTGACAACCTTCTCAAAGTCGCCAGCAACCTGATGGCCTAGCAGAAGCTGGAACGTGAGCTCGGAGCCGCGTACTGTCTGAAGTCCGCGAGGGTGGTCGCGTCGTCTTCAAACGGAGCCGCAAGGGCATCAACGACAGTCGGCGGCGGGTCACTTGGAAAGATGCTGCGGTGCACCGTCGCGAGCGCTCCTGTCGACTTCTGCAGCGCGGCCGTCGACTTCTGCAGCGCATCGGACGCATACGCGCAGACGGGGTCGAGGAAGCCGACAGCGGTCGCCAAGTCAACATCGTCACGCGACGAACCTTCCGGAGGGGCGCCACCGCATCTCTCTGGGCAAAAACACCAACTGTTAGAAAGGAGCAAAGCAAATACAAGTAGGCGCCAAAGCCGAAAACTCACCTCCAAGGGCACCGGCGAGCGAGAGAAGGCGGTCGACTTGGGTCTTCTCCTGGATGGCCCGCACTCGCTCACGCTCCTGGGACTCGTGCAGGGTTCGCTCAAGCTCCGTCTGAGCCTGAGGGTTCAGCTCCAACTCCTCAGCCCGCTTGGTAGCCTGGTCCAGAGAGGTGCGCAACTGGTCCCTCTCCTTCTCCAGGCGAACGTAGGAAGCGGCTGCCTCGAGCTGCTGGCGGTAGTACGGCTACAGAAACAACATGTTATATAAAGTTGCGGGCGACTATACTAGTCACCCACACCTTCGGGGGCTACTCCCATCGGGAGCGCTGTTCGCGCACCCGATGAAATTTCATGACTACAAGTACAAGCATAAAGGACTTACGTGGTCCAGGAGGTCGACACCCTCCAAAGCCGCTGGGGGAGCACGAATCGACTCCGTGAGGCCACCAGTCGGCGCGCGCTCCTCGATCGCCACCTGAGTCACCAGCTCTGTCGAAGGGGCAGATGTGTGCTCCACGTCACGTCGAGGGGAGCTGACATCGCCAGACCGGTGACTGGAGAAAAAAACAATACAATGCTCAACTCGAAGATTGAAACTCCAAAGTACAGCTCGGAAAAGCAAGGTAAAAAGAAACTCACCTGGTGGTCTCGAACTCGTCGTCGCTCCCCAGGGAGAGAGACGGCATCCGAGCGAACTCGCGTGGTGGCGCAGAGCTAACATGAGGAGCGGCCAAAGGTTCGTCCCAGTCGCCCTGGGACCGTACACCCGAAGATGTTGCGCCAGCTTTATCCAAATCAGCATCCGCACCCTTAGCGGGCGACGAAGCAGTCGCAGAATCGCCACCACTTCGACGTTTTGCCTCTTCCGTGCGGGTTCCTCCTCGTCGTCATCGTCCTCCACCTCTTCGCCAGGAGAGATAGCGGACGGGAGGTCGTCGTCGTCACCCTCCTCCTCCATGATATTCGACTCGTCATGAGGACCGTTTTCAGGGAGAGGAGGAAGGCTGACCAGAAAAGAGCGACCCTGGAGCAAACAAAGCCAAGTCGATTCAAGAAACAAAAGAAGAAGAAAGCAAGCCAGGAAAAGAATAAATCAAGAACTCACCTCGGGAACAGGGTTCGCCGCTCCGTACGCAGCAACTGGACATTTGACGTTGCAGAGGTCCGCGGCTCGGAGGTTAGTGATGCCCCTCACCTTGGTTTCCACTTCCTCGTTGTCGAGTGGCTGGTCGCTGACGCCCTCAACTGCCCACATCGGGTGGGGCCGAGCGCCAAGCGGTTGGACGCGAAGCCGGAAGAAGGTGGCCATCAGGTAGACGCCACCCGACTCGCGCCCCAGGGTCTTGAGGAGATTGCGCAGCAGGCTCAGCAGCGGCCTTGCGGACTCCATCTCCTCCTCGGCAAGCGGGTGCGACCAAGCGCGAGTCTTCCGCAACCCGCGCTCGCCGTCAAACTGCGCCAGGCCGTCCTGGTTCCACTGGATGTAGAACCACCTCTTCCGCCACCCCTGGATGGAGTCCGACTTCTTCATCTGAAAGTACGCGGTGTCGCCGCGCACCTGGATGCCGAAGCCGCCCACCGGGTATGTCAACCCGCTCTTCCCAACGTTCTTACGAACAAGGAAGAGCGACTTCCATAACGCCCAGTGGGGTGCGATCCCCAAGAAGCACTCGCAGAGCACGATGAAGCTCGCGATGCTCAAGACGCCATTGGGGGTCAGATCGTGGATCTGAACCCTATAGGCATACAAGAGACCACGAACAAAATCATGGAGAGGGAACCCGAAGCTCCGTGGAAGGAAATCCACGAAGCATACGCGCTCCCCCTCGCGCACTGCGGGGTACACCTCCTTGCCAGGGGCACGTACCTGGGCCTGATCCAACGACGGCAGGAGAACCTGCATGCGCAACAGCTCGAGGTCCGTCTTCTTCACCGAGGACCTCTGCCAGTCGCCATGGGGTTTCTTCATCACCCCAGCTCTGGCGGCGGCGGCGGAGGTGCCAGCGGTGGTCTTCGACTTGCCCATGGCTTCGCGAGATCGTAGAAGGTGGGAGGACAAGTGGCACAGAGCTTGGATGGAGCAAGAATGGCAGAAAACCAGAGGAATGGAGGCGCGGACGATTGGAGAAGATGATATGCCCTCGCACTGCGGCGCAGTACTTATGCTGTGCGAGATACATCTCATCCGCCCGTAAAGGAACTGTTCCAATCAACGGCATCCAGCAATCCACGTGTCGTGTGGAGAGGCTAACCGTCGCCGCCCACTTCGTCCACTACGCACGGGAATCAAGGCGTCATCATCGTGCCGCGAAAATTTCACGCCCAGTTCGAGAGACGTGACAAATGTTGACCATAGTCAACTCAGACAGCGGGGCCGACTACGTCACGTCCCATCGAGCGCAGAAGTGTGCCACGAAGCGTCATCGTTGACGTCAACAAGACAGTCTGGAGAAGACAAGGAGAAACAAGGCAACTCGAACACACGATTCGAGTAGTAAGCTTCACAGCTGAAAACAACAAAGTAGGACAGGGCACTGATCTGAGAACCCGAAACAATCATTCGGGTGGCAAAGAAAATTGTGTAAGCTCAAGCAGTCAAATCAATCTACAAGTAAGCCCACGGGCCGAATAGAAGCAAACTTCACAAGGAGATCAAGGCAAAGTAATTCGACTGCAGAGATTACTCCCATCGAGAGTGTCCTGTTTGACTGAAGAAAGCGAGTTCAAGCTCAAGAACAAGCAATCCGGCGGCGGGCCCAGGAGGAAGAAGTCCTTTGCCCGACTCTACGATTCGATCAAGCACTCGGGGGATACTGACGTGGGGCTACCTTTCGACTAGCCCACGGTGAGGCTACCTGGGCCGCGCCAATCTTGAGAAGGCCCACAGAAGGCTCACTACGGGTACCGTGTAACCTAGTCCAAGTCGGTTAGGTCTCATAACCTGCCATATCTGTAGTTGCCATCGGCATCGACCACCCGAGACCTGGCTTACCTATAAAAGCCAGGAGGGTCGCCCGTCTCAAGGACACGCCAACAGCCGCCACAAACCCTAGCGAGATCGCAATCTCGCCATTGTAATCGCCACTCGCCATTAATACCAGACAAGGATGAAGTAGGGTGTTATCCTCCGGGAGCCTCAACCTGGGTAAATTCCCTGCAGCCGTCGTGATCACCAACGCTTATCTCTCTCCCCCTCAATCAACCCGGGGTGGACAACCCTGGGATTTGCCGAGTTATACCCTCGTCACGTGGCGACTGCATGCCAAAAAGCCTTTCTCCTTTCAATTACTCATTTTTATTGCATTTTAGAGAAATGTCTCTAAAGAAGACAACACCGAGATCTTCGACTTAGCTCCCACAGGTCATCCACCTGGGGCGGAAGATAACGAAAGGGAGACAAAGTCCTAACTTCCCGCTTGCATTTAGTAAACATGATCTTGAAAAATAAACTTGGTCGTGTACTCATCAAGGTCATCGGTGGTTGTGCCATAGTATGGATCCTCGCCCTCCGTGACCACCTTCTTCTTATGAGCCAATTTCCACACTTCAAACTCTCCCATGTCCTAGCCCTTCATTAACGGCCATGTAAAATGCATTAAAAAGGAAACACTGCGGGGGAAAACTAGTAGGGTGTTTCATATATATACCTGATGATCCATGTAGTGGTAGAAGTGTCGGTTCCCTTGACTGTGTGTTCTCTCATGGCCGCGATTGAGACTGTTTTGAATGCTCTTGGCCGTGAAATTTAGATCTTTCCCGGTCCACATGTCACCAATTTCTCCCAACCATCCTTATTTCCCAAAGCCCATTTTGGAAAAATCTTAAGATGAAAACATCTCAAGTGAAGAACAGATAATGCACTTTACGATGGACATGGAATAAAAAGAAAATTTAATTACCCCAATGAAATCCTCGTGGGACATCTTCTCAGCAAGTTTGAGCTCAAGGATTTTCTTCTTGTTGTATCTCTTTCCTTTCTCGGCGTAGAACTTAGCGATAGCTGTCATTTTAACATCATACCACATCTGGCGTAACTTGATCCTCACCATCGTAAAGAAGACCTCTTGGCTCTTGTGCTCGTCCTCGGGAGCCACACGATAGAACTTCTACAATCATGTAAAAAATCTTACTATGGTGAGAATCACAAATTAACAAAACTATGGTTAACTATGGTTGAGAATCACAAGTTAACAAAACACAACAGAAAAATTCTTACCCAGAACTTGTGAACCACAACCTCTGCACAACTGGGGTTAAAACCCTCACCCTCCACAATCTCCACGTAGCCGGAGCCCTGAGCGGCCTCGTAGTCCTCCCACCTGAGGGCTAACTTCTTCGAAGAATCTTGCACCTCAGGGTCCTCCTTGTAGAGGCCTGGCCAGTGCCTCTTCAGAAGGCCCACAATTACACCACCTGGAAGATTTCCCGGACCGACGACTTGAAAATTGCTGCACATGAAAAGACAATATTAGTATGCAAGGAGAGTTAGCCACATACTTATATGATCAAGAGATAGCCACTTACTTATTCTTGATCGGCTTAATAAGAATTTTGCCCTCTTGAAATCTTGGTCTTCTTGGAAGATTCTTTATTCCTCGAGTCCACAAGGGCCCAAGCTCCTCCCCCTCGTGCTGCAAATTAAAATTAAAATGCAAATTAGAGTTCAAATAAAATGTAAGTGAACAAAACGAACTGGTAGGAATAGGAGAAAATAGCGTACCTCCTCCTACTCGGCGTGCTGCTCCAGGTCCTCATCGTCTTGCTGCTCGACGTCCACCCCGAAGTACTGCTGCTGAGGCTGCTCCACCTCGAAGTGCTGCTGCTGCTCCCTGTCCTCCTCGTTGGTTGCTACGGAGGGTACCTAAATAAAATAGAAGTTAGTGTGTATGAGCATGATAGTAGGGAGTAGGCATGATAGCAATTACATCACTGAAGTAAGACGTCGAAGGTGTCGTCATCCGTGAAGATGAAACCTCCGACAAAGGTCTAGTCCTCGAGGCTCGTCCTCGTCCTCGTTAGGGGTCTGGTCCTCCGAAAAACTACCAACACACTAGTATACATATGTTAGGAGTCTATGCAAGTTTTTATGGGGTTCCGACGCTCCTGACCCCCTCTACGGCGAAACCCTACTCCCGCTGGAGAAAAGTCCGACCTATCGATCTACCCCTCTAAACGGCGCCGAGAGGGGGTAGACGCATGATTTTTTTGCTTGGTTGTGTTAGGTTGGTATATTGGACCATGGGGAACCAACATTCCATGTGTTCCGTCGCATGATTCCATGCCCGACACCCGAAACAGAGGTTTTCACCTCTAAGTGCAGGAACTTACTACGGAGTAAGAGGGGTCGGTGAAGCGGGTCGCACCTCGGAGATGTATCTTGGTTCCCAAAAACTACCAACACACTAGTATACATATGTTAGGGGTCTATGCAAGTTTTTATGGGGTTCCGACGCTCCAGACCCCCTCTACGGCGAAACCCTTCTCCCGCTAGAGAAAAGTCTGACTTGTCGATGTACCCCTCTAAACGGCGCCGGGAGGGGGTAGATGCATAAATTTTGTTTCTTGGTTGTGTTATGTTGATATATTTTACCATGGGGAACCAACATTTCATGTGTTTCGTTGCACGATTCCATGCCCGACACCGAAACGGAGGTTTTCACCTCTAAGGGCAAGAACTTACTACGGAGTAAGAGGGGTCGGTGAAGCCGGTCGTACCTCGGAGATGTATCTTGGTTCTCACAAACTACCAAAACACTAGTATACATATGTTAGGGGTCTATGCAAGTTTTGATGGGGTTCCGACGCTCTGGACCCCCTCTACGGCGAAACCCTACTCCCGCTGGAGAAAAGTCCTACCTGACGATCTACCCCTCTAAACGGCGCTGAGAAGGGGTAGAAGCGTGATTTTTTTGCTTGGTTGTGTTAGGTTTATACATAGGGCCATGGGGAACCAACATTTCATGTGTTCCGTCGCACGATTCCATGCCCGGCACCCGAAACGGGGGTTTTCACCTCTAAATGCAAGAACTTACTACAGAGTAAGAGGGGTCGGTGAAGCGGGTCGCACCTCGGAGATGTATCTTGGATCCACAAACTACCAACACACTAGTATACATATGTTAGTGGTATATGCAAGTTTTTATGGGGTTCCGACGCTCCGGACCCCCTCTACGGCGAAACCCTACTCCCTCTAGAGAAAAGTCTGACCTGTCGATCTACCCCTCTAAACGGCGCTGGGAGGGGGTAGACGCATGAATTTTTTTGCTTGGTTGTGTTAGGTTGATATATTGAACCATGGGGAACCAACATTTCATGTGTTCCGTCGCACGATTCCATGTCCGACACCCGAAGCGGGGGTTTTCACCTCTAAATGCAATAACTTACTAAAGAGTAAGAGGGGTCGGTGAAGCGGGTCGCACCTCTGAGATGTATCTTGGTCCCCACAAACTAACAACACACTAGTATACATATTTTAGGGGTGTATGAAAGTTTTGATGTGGTTCCGATGCTCCGGACCCCCTCTACGGCAAAACCCTACTCCCGTTGGAGAAAAGTCCGACTTGTCGATCCACCCCTCTAAACGACGCCGGGAGGGGGTAGACGCATGATTTTTTTCTTGGTTGCGTTAGGTTTATATATTGTACCATGGGGAACCACCATTTCATGTGTTCCGTCGTACGATTCCATACCCGACACCCGAAACGGGGGTTTTCACCTCTAAATGCAAGAACTTACTATAGAGTAAGAGGGGTCGGTGAAGCGGGTCGCACCTCGGAGATGTATCTTGGTTCCCACAAACTACCAACACACTAGTATACATATGTTAGGGGTCTATGCAAGTTTTGATGGGGTTCCGACGCTCCAGACCCCCTCTACGGCGAAACCCTACTCCCCTTGGAGAAAAGTCTGACCTGTCGACCTACCCCTCTAAACGGCGCCGGGAGGGGGTAGACGCATGATGTTTTTTATTGGTTGTGTAAGGTTGATATATTGGACCATGGGGAACCAACATTTCATGTGTTCGGTCGCACGATTCCATTCCCAACACCCGAAACAGGGGTTTTCACTTCTTAAGTTCCGGAACCCCGCCACAATAAAACCCCGGAGGTACAAGCATATGTGTCCTTATATTATGGACACATTTGATCACAATATTTGTACAATTAGTTCTTATGTTATTTATTGTGATTTAGTGCCGCTACAATTTTTTTTGAATGTAATCTAAATTTTTAAGAAAAACTGGAAAATAGTGTATTGAGCCCGACGGTATTGCCGTCGGCATTAAAGTGGGTGGTTACGGCGCCGTTATACCACCTCGTCCAGATGGCCACGCGGGGGCAGTACTCTGACGGTGTTTTCACGCCGACTGTGGCCATCAGGCTCACTAAAGGAACGCTGACGGCACTATGAGCCCGACGGTGGCCGTCGGCCGCACCACTAGGACGCCGACGGCAAAACGATGCTGACGGGTTTTCTCTTTTTGTCGGTCTCACGTTGTGACGCCGACGGCCTCGACTTATTGCCGTCAGCGTTGAAATTGCCATCGACGTGTCCTGAGATTCCCGTTGTGACTGCAGCGCCAGGTACATAAAAATATTTTTCCACAAGTCATGAGTGATCAAGTATTTTATTTGTTTGTGCATGATTTTCACGAGTACTCTCTCAGTGATTGGGTGTTGAAGGCCTCGCGTCCTCCTCCCCCCGTCTAGGGTTCCGCGTCCGCGGCCGCCGTCGCCATGCCCCTGCACCGCCGCCCCTCCTCCCTCTCCCCGCCTTTCCCCTCCCCTGCCCCTCCCCCGCACCCGTGCTGCCCGAGGGAGGGCCCCCCGCCTGCTGCCCCATCTCCGCCGCTGCCGCTGGCATTGCTGTGGTGGCGGCGTCTCCCGCCCCCAAATGACTGGTTGGGAGAGAACTCACGGTGGACGCGTAGGCGGATCTCGGCCGTGCGAGGTGGCTATCCTCGGCGGCGCCAGGCCCTCCCGGCGGTGCGGGTCGGCGGTCCCAGTGTTGTGCCCGTCGTTGGAGGTCGCTTGGCGCGAGGCCATGGCGGCCCGAGATGGCATCTGGGCAGCGGCCTAGCGCCTTGCCGGCGCTCCCTCACCGTCGTGGTGGAGGCAACGGTCGTTCGCAGGTTGTGGCGGCCTCCTGCTCGCCGGTTTGGCCTTCTGCTCCGCCCTGAGGTGTCTCCTGTGCGCCGGCATGGCGGCGGAGGTGCGGCGGCCTCGTGGGCCGATTTGGCTCGCATTGGCCCGATCCGGGCGCGCACGTCACGACTCTGCGGAGGCCATTTTCCCGCCCCGGTGGAGGCAGCCATGGCCGTCGGCCAGAGTTGTGCTGCTGGCAGCCGGTGGGTGGTCTGGGTGGCGTTGCCACCGCCTGCCACGGCCTGCCTCCTCTGCTATCAGCTAAGGTCGTCGCCGGCGCGACGGCTGATGGTGGTGGCAGGGAGATCCCTCACATGCATGCGTGTGTGGGTGTTCCTCCTTCCTCCCCTCGATGGAGCTCGGTGACGAACTCCGGTGATGTCCCGGCTCTCCGTCTTTGACGTGTCTCCGATGTGCTGTGTTAGAACAACGAGTTTTCCCGAGGTTCGGAGGTCGGTGAATCCGTCCTTTGGTGTTCTCCTCCGCGTCCTCGTGATGGTGGCTGACGTTTGGTTCTGGACGGGTCTCGGTGAAAACTGTGCATTGGTTTGTCCAGTGTTGGCGATGACAACACCTTCGGGTGTCGTTCCCTTGTTGAAGGCATCGCCAGGAAGATCTTCCTGTTACTAGACGGTCGGAAACCGTCTCGCTGTTTCGCCCCGTTTCCCAAGTGCATGTGTCTGGTGCAGGCTCTCTTAGCGGTTTGTGAATCTCCCTACTTCTAGGGTTGGTGTCTCGGGGTCTTGGCGAAAGCTCTAAAGGTTCTCTGCCGGGAACGACGACGTCTTGGACGCCGTTTTCCTTCTTGGAGGCGCTGCTGTAATGAAGGGGATCGCATGCAGAAAACAATAATTTTCTAACGACGATATCCTTAAACTAGCCAGAATCAACACAATGCAGATATAGTAATACGGAGGAGATCAGAATACATACCCTTGTAGACCGAAAAGCGGGGATTACGTTCCCGCACAAACGATGACGATGAAGACGACGTAGCCGACCTCAAGGTCGTGAAGAGGACGTAGACCTCCTAGCACCGCTAGCGCAGAACCTTGCAGAGCGTCACACATGTACCGTGAGATGATGGCCTCCAAAGCTCCAGTCCAGGATGAGCAGCAGAAGAGTTGGACCGGAACACCAACATCACGGCAGCGGGCGTATGGTGGAGAGAACTCTCTCCTCGGTGCAACTCCGACAAAGGGAATCACATAATCGAGGAGAAAAAGAGAATTAATTAGATGAATTAAAAGGCCAGGGGTGCCCCTCTATATAAAGGTGAAGGATGGGCGCCAACCTTGCCAGCCGGGCGGTGTGGGACTAAACCCCACACCCCCTCCCGCCGGCCATAGGCAGCCGCCGACCCTTGGTCGGCCCCATTTGGCCCCCATAGGACGACCTCCTCCCAATCCGCACCAAGGAGAGGACTCCCCCCCCATTCTTTTCACCGGAAGGCCCATTTAGGAAAATTAGCCATTAAAAATTCGAAAATAAATAAATAAAATTGTATTTCAATATTAATTACACTAATTAATATTAAACACATATTATATAATTTATTCCGACTCCAAAAACTATTTTGTCGCTGCCCGATCTCCATCAGACCATTCCCTGGACGTTCCCGGTGTTCTCTATTTCTTTTTTTCCTTTCCGGTAAATATGTCGAAACCCCTTAGTTGTGTTGCCCTAGCGGTTCGATATAATAAATAACATGATGGAGACCCTTCTCCCATCAATGACTAATTCGTGGGCCTAGACGCCTTGAATTAACCCTTGTGATATAACGAATGACTTTTGTCGATCGAACCTAGACGTCGAGTCTTTAACCTTTTGCCATAGTGATACTTAGCGTGTCCGAGACTCGTTCATAGATATCTCCATTCCTAGCTTGATCTCGTTACCGATAACACTATCTTCTTCTCGTCCATGATCTTATGTCCGGGTGACCTAGTCACATGCTTGCAAGCTCATTTGACATAATTTCACCGAGTGGGCCCTAGAGTGTCTATCCTGCTATGCGGACTAGCAAATCCCGCTCTTGATCCCTTGTCTCAACTACTCCCTTCCGATACCCGAGAGGAACACCTTTATTGCCACACTATTAAGATATGACGTTTGATGCAATCAAAGTATCTTTCAGGAATAACAATAAGAGTTGATCTCACGGTCGAAGGCGTAATGGCTACGTCCTGCAAATATATTGGGTATGTCCATCACATCGTTCTACCAACGATATGACTCCATTGTCAACTGACGCCATGTCACATGATCGGGAAAACTCGATCATCATTTGCACAATGAACTAGTCACGTAGAGGCTACTAGGGACCTGGTTGTTTTATGTATCACACGTGTATTAATGTTTCCGCTTAATACAGTTATAGCATGACACAAAAACGTATTATGAACAAACGAGATATGATAAATAAAACACTTTATTAATTGCCTCTAGCGCATATCTCCTTCAGTCTCCCACTTGCACTAGAGTACAACTTAATCTAGATTACAACTTGGTAAAAGCTTAACACCCATAGCTTCTTGGTGTTTCTCATGCTTGTCAAGCGGTAGAGGCTTCGTCAGAGGATCTGCCACATTCAAGTCTATATGCACTTTACAAATCTTCACATCGCCTTCCTGTACATACTGTCGTATCACATGTAAGCGTCATTGAATGTGTGGCAGTTGAGTGAGACCTTAGTTCCTTCTCGTTAGCAATAGCACCCGTATTGTCGCAGTAGAGGGTCATGGGGTCTTGCGCACTACGGAACACTCCAAGCTCAGTGATGAACTTCCTCAGCAACACAACTTCATTCACAGCTTCAGAAGCAACGATGTACTCCGATTCCATTGTAGATTGTGCCACGATGGGTTGCTTCCCACTTCTCCAGCACACGGTGCCTCCATTCACCTTGAAAACATATCCTATGCTGAAACTTGCATCAACGTAACCTGTTACACCAAGTTCTTCATTACAGCCACCATAGACAAGGACCATTTCCTTTGTCCTCTTGAGATGCTTAAAAATACACTTAACAACTATCCAATGTTCATTTCCAGGATTACTTTGGAACCGACTCGTTAAACTAAGAGCCAATGCTACATCAGGTCGAGTACTTAACATGGCATACATGATCGATCCTATGGCTGAAGCATAAGGATGTTTAGTCATTTCGGCTTTATCATGTTCCGTTACCAGACACTGTGCCTTGCACAATGTTTTATTCTTGACAACTGGCAGAGAACCTTTCTTTAACGTCTCCATACCGAAACGATCCAGTATCTTGTCAAGATAAGTACTCTGACTTAACGCTAATAGACGTCATGATCTATCACGATAGATTTTAATGCCTAAGACGTATGCAGCTTCTCCTTAGTCCTTCATGGAAAATTTACCGTCTAAATATTTCTTCACGCTAATCAGAATTTTCACATTATTCCCAATCAATAATATGTCATCTACATATAGTGCTAGGAACACAACCGAGCTCCCACTCATTTTCTTGTAATTGCAGGTCTCTTCTACATTTTGGACAAATCCAAAACCTTTGATCACCTCATCAAAGCAAAGATTCTAGCTCCGAGTTGCTTGCTTCAATGCATAAATGGAACGCTGAAGCTTGCATAGTTTGTCAACATTTTCTGGATTGGCAAAACCTTCCGGTTTTACCATATACAACTCTTCCTCAATGTTACCATTTAGGAATGTTGTTTTAACATTCATCTGCGATATTTCATAATCGTAATATGCAGAAATTGCTAACAAAATCTGAATAGACTTCAACATCGCTACCGGTGAAAAAGTTTCATCGTATTCAATCCCAAGAACTTGTCGGAAACCTTTTGCGACAAGCCAAGCTTTATAGACGGTTACATTACCGTCAACATCGGTCTTCTTAAAGATCCATTTATTCTCGACGGCCTTGCGCCCTTCGGGAATCTCCATCAAAGTCCATAATTTGTTGTCATACATGGATCCTATTTCGAATTTCATATCTTTTAGCCATTTCTCGGACTCTAGGCTTGCCATAGCCTCTTTGTAGTTTGTAGGTTCGTCTTGTTCAATTAACATGACGGTGCAAACCATGTTATCATACCACTCTGGTGCGATACGAGATCTTCCAGACCTACGAAGTAGAACAATATCCTCGACATGTTCTCCCACTCCTTCTATGGAGGATGTTTTCGGAACATCTTCTGTTGCGCCACTCGGAATTTCGAGTTCAGTATCAACGATCTCGTCGAGGTCTACTTTCCTCCCACTTACTCCTTTCGCGAGAAACTCCTTCTGAAAAAAGGTACCGTTCTTCGCGACAAACGTTTTTCCCTCAGCTTGGTTGTAGAAGGTGTATCCTATGGTTTCCCGCGGATACCCTACAAAGGCGACTTTCTCCGATTTTGATTCGACTTTGTCGGGCTGCAGTTTCTTAACATACGCGTCACAACCCCAGACCTTCAGGAACAACAACTTAAGTTTCTTACCATGCCATAACTCATATGGTGTCGTTTCTACGGATTTGGACGAAGCCCTATTTAAAATGAATGGGGATGTTTCTAACGCATAACCCCAGAAGGATACTGGCAGATCGGTAAGAGACATCATAGACCGAACGCTATCTAATAAAGTACGATTATGTCGCTCGGACACACCGTTACGTTGTGGTGTTCCAGCAGGCGTAAGTTGTGGCACGATGCCACATGCCTTCAGATGTGTGCCAAACTCATAACTCAAATACTCGCCACCACGATCAGATCGTAGGTGCTTGATTTTCTTGTTAAGAAGATTTTCAACTTCACTTTGAATTTTTTTGAACTTTTCAAATGTTTCAGACTTGTGTTTCATCAAATAGATATATTCGTATATACTCAAGTCATCGGTGAAGGTGACAAAGTAACGATAACCATTGCGTGTCGACACGCTCATTGGTCCACACACATCTGTATGTTCCACGAAACCTTTGAACGGTGTCCTGGTCATCTTGCCCATGAGGCATGGTTCGCATGTGTCGAGGGATCGAAAATCCAACAAACCCAAAAGTCCATCGGCATGGAGTTTCTTCATGCGCTTTATACCAATAAGACCGAGACGGCAATGCCACATATACATGGCGGTATCACTACTAAGTTTAATCCTCTTGGCATCTATGTTATGGATGTGAGTACTACGATCGAGATTCAACAAGAATAAACCATTACTCTCGGGAGCATTAACAAAAAAGATATCATTCATCAAAATAGTACAACCAGTTGATACTTAATTGAATGATGTCGGCCCAGTGGAGACTGGGGTATGAAGAGCCCACTCTCCCCAGGCCCCGCACGCGGGCTGATCAGACGAAACGGCTAAGGACCAAGCTACCGCTTGGAGAGACCCTCGAGAGGCAAATCCCCTCGAGGGCCTTAAGATGAAGCAAGGGCCTGAAGAGGACCCGCGCTTCAAGAGACCCTCCCGAGGCGCAATGCGCCTGAAGGGAAGTCAACAGAAACCCCTCCATAGGCCACCTCAGGCATGTGGGGAGACTTCGCGGCCAAGGAAGTACGGCAGGGCGCACATGGCCTCTGCCGTATCCGCAGGGTGACATAGGCGCTCCCCTTACCGTTTTGGTGATAAAGGAGTCAATAAGGGTGTGCCGGCTGCGCCAGGACAGCTGGTACCTTCCTCTCTGATGATAAAGCACCTGGACGGCGCAACACTCCAAGAGGAACGTCAACGTGGGCTCCACTCCGAAGACTGCGGACTCTGCGAGCCGCTCTGCGCGGGCTGCAGCTTGTCGGCCACCGCTCCCAACTTCATCGATGATGGACCGCGTCCATGAACGATCGGGCAGCGGTGGACTCCAACTCCTCCACGCCGCTGCCGTGTGGGAGCCCACCTCGGACGCCAAGCGGAAGGAAGACGCCTGCGTCGCCTATAAAAGGAGCAAGACCTCCACCGTAGAGGAGGTCGGCCAATTGCTTGGAGAACACTTGTAAACCCTAGCTCGGCTGAGTAGAATAGCTTTCGGCCGGAGGAGGAAGAAGACCATTGCTTCCCTCCCCACGCACGAACTGCCTCAAGAGAGCCCTCGGCAAGCTCAGTTGTACTGTAACCTCGACAGTGCAATACAGACAAGCAGGAGTAGCGGTCTTACCTCCTCCTAAGGGCCGTGGACCTGGTTACGGGCTGGTGTCATTCTCTGTCGTGGGTGTTCCTCTCCAGGCCCCGCGAGCACCGTCGTCGTGCCTCTCGAGGGTCTTGACCTCCGCGTTCAATCCCCTTCACGAACTACTCTTCAGGAAGTGACCACCCATGTTCCATGGGAGTCATAACCCGACATTTGGCGCGCCAGGTAGGGGATTGAGGTGCGTCAACGACCTTCGAGCCGCCTCCGCACCATGGCGAACACCCGCGCTACCCGCGCCGCCCGCGCTCACCGGCACGCACCTGAAGGCATGCGAGCCACGCCCGGCGCCACGGCCACACGCGCGTGACGGGGGCGACCCCATCGTGAAGAGCGTGCCAACTCGGGCCCCCATGCGGAAGAGCCCGAGCACAACTCCGAGCACCAGGAGGATGTGCAGTCGTCGCACCCGACGCGGCGTCCGAGCGGCTCCGGTCCAGGCAGGACGGACCCCGCGCCACACACCGCACTGCTCATGGTGTAGGAACTTCTCCGCTATCA
The DNA here is from genome assembly GCA_026929855.1 of Poa annua. NCBI lineage: Eukaryota > Viridiplantae > Streptophyta > Magnoliopsida > Poales > Poaceae > Poa > Poa annua. The sequence continues at coordinate 23,296,726 of CM049428.1, read as the reverse complement.
GCCTACCGCTAAGGCCCACGAGCAGTGGCTGGAGCGCCTCAACCACCTCGTCGGCATCGCCACGACGTGCCCCGCTCCGTCGCAGTCAACCGTGCACCCCTCCCTCGTGGGCACGGCCGCGCCAGACGCGCCTCCGCCCCCGCCGGGGCCTGTACCGGTTGCGACGCAGAGGGCAGCCTCGCACGCGTCCTCGCCACACGACTGCTTGATCGTGCAGCGCACCGCGCCAGACGCTCGCGTGGGGATGGAGCTCCAGCGCAACCGCCAAAACAGGCTCGTGGAAGAAATCGGCCAGGCGGGCCAGCAGAATCACAGCGCGCTGCAGCACGGGGTCGCCACATACGCCACCGGCTGCATGGCGTTCACCCGCTCCCTGCGCCGCGTGGTTTGGCCCCCGAAGTTCAGGCCGGCTCTCCCCAAGGGCTACGACGGCTCCAACAACCCCATCGAGTTCGTGCAGCTCTACACCACCTCCATCCAAGCGGTAGGCGGAGACGATAAGGTCATGGCCAACTGGTTCTCCCACGCGCTTCGCGACTCTGTGCTGTCGTGGCTCCTGAACCTCCCCGAGGACTCTGTGAACTCTTGGGAGGAGCTCTGCAAGCAGTTCGTCTCCAACTTCAAGGGGACGTACGAGCGCGCTCTCACCCACAACGACCTACGCGCGGTGGTGCAAAAGAAGGATGAGACCCTCCGCAAGTACATCCAGCGCTTCAGCCAAGTGCGCAACAAGATCCTGAACATCCCTGACACCTAAGTCATCGCCGCCTTCCGCGAGGACGTCACCAACAACAGGATGCTCGAGAAGCTGGGTATCCATGACAAGCTCACCTATGTGGTGAAGTTGTTCGACCTGGCGGACAAGTGCGCCAAGGCTGAAGAGGGACTCCTCTTCGTCAAGATGTCCTTGAGAGGGGATGAGCACGCTGAGGGGTCCAGGAGCCAGAAGAAGAAGGAGGATCCCAAGCGCAAGGCCACCGCGGTCCTCGCGGCAGAGCCTGACGCGAAGGGCATCCGCAGGGACTCTCCCGAGCCTGGGAAGAGGAAAGACGAACACCGCCCATTCTGCATCTACTACAACAGGCGCGGCCACTCTACCGAGACTTGCTTCGACCTCAAGAGGTTGTGCAAAGAGCACGAGCAAGCAGAAGGCAGTGGAAGCCGCGGTCGAGGCCGTAGCTACCGTGGAAGTGGGCGCAAGAGCGGCTACCAGAAACCATCTGGAAACCAGGCCAACGCTACGGAGAGGAATGGCAACCTCCCTGAGGCTATCAAGCTCCGAGAGGCGCCATGGCCTGCATCCTAGGTGGAGCACATGCGCCCAACTCAAACAATCAGTTCAAGCAGTTCGCTCGCGAGCTCAATGCCGCCCTCCCCCGCCCCGAGACCTCCAGGCCCCTCAAGTGGTCCCAGTACACCATCGCCTTCGATGCTCAGGACCACCCCAAGTCCACCAAGACTGTTGGAACCCTCCCGCTGGTCTGCAGCCCCACCATCGACAACATCGCGGTCTCCAAGACACTCATTGATGGTGGAGCAGGCCTGAATGTCATCTCCATTGAGACGTTCAAAGCGCTTCAAGTGCCCTACGAGCGGCTCATGCCCTCTAGGCCCTTCACGGGAGTCACCAGCGGCTCGATCGAGCCCCTAGGGCAGGTCAGGCTTGCCGTCACCTTCAGAAGCGAGGAAAACTACCGCACCGAGCACATCGACTTTGATGTTGCGCACATCGGCCTGCCATACAACGCCATCCTTGGCTACCCCACCCTCGCGAAATTCATGGCCGTCACACATCATGCCTACAACATGGTCAAGATCCCCGGCAGCGCTGGCACAATCACCATCCGTGGACATGTCCTGGATGCCACGCGCGCTGTCGAGACAGCCTACAAGGCAACCGCCATGGAGTTCCCCGCAGACGAGGACATGGAGCCTCTAGAGAGACCCAAGAAGAAGAAGAAGCAGTTGTTCTCCCAGGAGCCAGCCGCTACAAAGAAAGTCTCTCTAAGCTCCAGCAGCTCGGGGGCTGAGGGCTCGGGGGCTAGCGTCACCATTGGCGTTGCGCTGCCTCCCAAATAGGAAAGCGCGCTCGTCGCCTTCCTCCGGGCAAACTCTGACATGTTCACGTGGACACCGTCAGATATGTCCGGTGTACCGAGGGAGGTGATCGAGCACAACTTAGCCGTGTGTCCAAACGCGCGCCCCGTCAAGCAAAAAGCAAGAAAACAAGCCCCCGAGAAGCAAGCATTCATCTTCAAAGAGGTCGAGAAGCTAAAAGCGGCAAAGGTCATCCGTGAAGTCGCACACCCCACTTGGCTCTCCAGCGTCATGGTCGTCCCAAAACCCGCCGGAGGAGGCCGCCTTTGCATAGACTACACTGACGTGAACAAGGCTTGCCCACAGGACCCTTATCCCATGCCAAGAATCGATCAGATTGTGGACTCCATGGCAGGCTGCAACCGTCCTCTGCTTCCTCGATGCCTTCTCTGGTTATCATCAGATAAAAATGGCTAAGGAAGATGAGGAGAAGACGGCTTTCCTCACCCCTTGCGGTGTGTATTGCTATGTCTGCATGCCCTCCGGCCTAAAAAACGCCGGAGCCAATTTCAAGAGGCTAATGAGGATAGCGCTTGGCGAGCAAATAGGTAGAAATGCCAAGGCTTATGTCGATGACATTGTCGTAAAATCTCGTGAGGGAGATACTCTCCTCAGGGACCTTGAAGAGACTTTCGCCAGCTTGCGCAAGGTGAACATCAAGCTCAACCCCGCCAAGTGCGTCTTCGGAGTGCCTTCAGGCAAATTGCTTGGTTTCCTCGCGTCCCACCGGGGCATAGAGGCAAACCCTGACAAAATCAAGGCCATAGAGGAAATGCAACCTCCACGCCGACTCAAGGACATGCAACGCCTAGCAGGCTGCATGGCCAACTTGGGTAGATTCATCTCCAAGTTCGGAGAAAGAGCCCTGCCGTTCTTCAAGATCATGAAAAGAACCGACACTTTCAAGTGGACACCTGAAGCGGAAAAAGCATTTAAGGACTTAAAGAGGTACCTAGCCAGCCCACCAGTCCTGGTCTCTCCAAGGACAGGCGAGCACCTGAAGCTGTATCTATCAGCCACCCCACAGACCGCCAGTGACGTCCTTGTGGTAGAAAGGGAAGAGCCAGTACTCCACCAGAAGAGTGCAACCACTCCAAAGCAAAAAAAAACCTGATAGAGAGCTCGACAAAGGAACATGCCTCGCAAAATCACCGCCAGGCCCAAAGCCACAAGCGGGGCCTGCCCCAAGTCAACCGCTACAGGAGGATCCCGCCAGGGAGCCTGAAGAGCCTCCACAGGCCAACCCCCTCGAGGGCCCTGGAGAGCCTCCACAGGCCAACACCCTCGAGGGCCCTGGAGAGCCTCCAGAGGCCAACCCCCTTGAGGGCCCAGCAGAGCCCCCTCAGGCAGAGTGCACCAAGACTAAACTGATAACCCTTGTCGAGCATTCAGTTTACTTCGTTAGCATAGTACTACGTGATGCTCGCGAGCGGTACACAATGCAGCAGAAACTCCTCGTCGCGCTCCTCATCGCCTCAAGAAAGCTGCGACACTACTTCCAGGGGCACCCCATCACGGTGGTCACCTCTTTTCCCCTGGAGCAAATCCTGCGCAACCCTAACGCCACATATCGTGTCGCATGATGGAATATAGAGCTACAACCATTCAATTTGTGCTTCGATACCACAAGGGTAATCAAAGGAAGAGACTTCGTCGCCGAATGGACTGACCCAACCGTGAAGAGCCTTGGGGAGAAGAACAAGAGCCCTCTGGAGACAAAATGCCCAGCCACTGGATCATGAAGTTCGACGGAGCTTTCGCTCGTCGCCACGGTGGGGCTGGCGTGGTCTTGATCTCACCAAAAGGCGACAAGCTATATTACGCGATCCAGCTGTGCTTCAAAATCGACAAGATCTCCAACAATATCGCTGAGTACGAAGGCCTGCTTGCTGGCCTACGCGCCGCAATCGCTTTAGGCATCAAGCACCGGCTCATCAAGGGCGACTCCCAGCTGCTCGTCAACTTCTCCAACAAAAGCTATAAGCCTAAGGACGACCACATGGCCGCGTACCTCGAAGAGGTCCGTAGGCTTGAGAAGCACTTCAGGGGAATGGAGCTCATGCACATCCAAAGAAAGGAGAACCAAGAGGCTGATGACATCACCAAACGCGCATCAAAGAGGCAAGCTCAGCTGCCAGGCGTCTTTTAAGAAAGACTCGTCAAGGCATCCATAAAACAACCTCAAGAGGTCATGCCCGCAAGCACAGACGAAGTGCTCCCGCCACCACCCACAAACGAGGCTCCCGATTGCGGACCCCTTATAGGGGACCGTCTGTTGCTCACAGCGGCGCATCAAGAAGCAGGATGGATTGACGAGATCAAAGGCTACCTCAACAAAGGGATCCTTCCCGAGGAAGATGTTGAAGCGGAGCGAATCACCCGCCAGGCAAAATCTTACCACATCCTCGAAGGAAATCTCTACCGCAAGCGCCCAAATGGCATTGCGCTCAAATGCGTTCCTCCTGAAGAAGGCAAAATGCTGATCAAGGATATCCACAGCGGGGATTGCGGCCACCATTCGTGCGCCTGCACCCTCGCATGCAAAGTCTTCAGGAGCGGCTTCTACTGGCCTCAAGCACTTCAGGATGTAGCTGACATCGTTCAAGCATGTGAAGCCATCCAATTCCATGCCAAGCAAATCCACCAACCCACGCTAGGGCTACAGACCATTCCGCTCTCCTGGCCGTTCGCGGTCTGGGGGCTGGACATCCTGTGACATTTCCCAACAGCGCAAGGGGGATATCGCTACCTCTTCGTGGCCATCGACAAGTTCACTAAGTGGCCCGAAGTGGAGGCGACGCGCACAATTACAGCAGGCGCGGCGGTGAAATTCATCAGCGGCCTGGTCTGCCGCTTCGAAGTGCCTAACCGCATCATCACTGACAATGTCTCGCAATTCACAAGTGGCATCTTCAGAGCTTATTGCGAAAGGATAGGCATCAAGCTCTGCTTCGCCTCAGTCGCTCATCCGCAAAGCAACATACATGCTGAGCGAGCAAACACAGAAGTCCTCAAGGGCCTAAAGACTAGGACCTTCGACATCCTCAAAGGCCACGACAAGGGTTGGATCACCGAGCTCCCTTCGGTGCTCTGGTCCATACACACAACGCCACCCAAGCCCACGGGGGAAACACCGTTCGCCCTCGTCTATGGAGCCGAAGCAGTCCTCCCCACAGAGATAAAGCATGGATCCCCGCGGGTCCTTGCCTTTAACGAGGACCAGCAAGAGGACCTCCACAACGAAGACCTGCTGCTCCACGAGGGACTACGACGCCACGCCGCCCTCCAGGCGGCCAAATACCAGCAGGACCTGCGACGCTATCACAGGCGCAACGTGCGCTCGCGTACCCTGGAGGCAGGCGATCTCGTCCTCAGGTGAATCCTCTCCAGGGAAGGACTCCACAAGCTGTCACCGATGTGGGAAGGTCCCTACAGGGCCACCCACGTCGCCAGGCCTGGCACGACTCGTCTCGAGACTCAAGATGGCATCCCCGTAAAAAACCCGTGGAACATCATACACATACGCAAGTTCTACCCGTGATCATTGTCACGTGAAGGCATCTAGTGGAAGAGGCAGCTTACGGCTCAACCTCCAAGCTTTTTTTGTCTCTAGGGGTTAAAAGCTCACGGCTTAAACCTCCCAAGATTTTTTTTGTCTCTAGAAGGAACAAACGCAAACGTGATCATCGTCACGCCCGTGATCATTGTCACGTCAAGACATCTGGCGGAAGAGGCAGCTTACGGCTCAACCTCCAAGCATTTTTGTCTCCAGAGGTTAAAAGCTCACGGCTTAAACCTCCAAGCTCCAAAGGCTTCTCTCGAGGGTTAACCCTCCGAGCTCTCCATGTAACGAGCCACCTCAGGCCGTTGAGAGTCTCTGCCACTAATGGGTGGTCCCCATCCCTCGACATGGTCAAAACATTAACTTGGCAACTCCAAGCATAATGAGACAATTTCGTTCCTAAGTGAACTTAGCGCTACGGCGCCGCTGTGTAATATTTGGTGGTGAGTTTTATTTACGCATTATTTCATTGAAATGTGCGCTTATATATCTCCACATGCGTACCTCACGAGCGGGGGCTGAGTACGGTGCCAGTGCCTCAAATGACACACCAGCAGCACTGCAAAATCCAAGGATCTGAGCTCTGGCTGGAGGGCAAGTTCCCACAAACACGCCATCTCTACAGAGGACCTTGGTACTTACTCTCCTCGCGAGGAACGCCTGAGGGGACCTATAAGCGCGCACGAGTCTCTTCTACCGTGCACCAGCGTTTGGGTTCACCTCTATAACATCTACAGGGAAGGAATGCTCCCGCAAGCCCGAGGAGGCGTCCGGGAACGATCCCTTAAGAGGACCTCCTCGCCAGGCAAAAGGCCTCTACAGGGCAAAAACCTCGGGAAGCTAAGTCTTGCACCTACGCCTTAAGAGCTTTTTTCCCCACAAGCACACGTTTGCCCCTCAGGCGGCTTCGCTTTTCCTTACGCTTCATGGACTACTCGTACGCCTAAAGGGGGCACTTGAACATCGCGACTCAGGGCTCCTACCTCTCCTAGGCCTAAACTCCTCCCGGCCTTGCAGAGTCATTGCTCTAGCATACCGAAGTGGCGGAGTCATGGCACGAAGAGATGGGTCCTAACGACACAGAGAACAAATATACATGGAGATAGTCCAAAGGGACCTCTTGAGGGGCAAGCAAGCTAAAAGAAAATTGCAAACAAGAGTATATTACATGCCCGAAGGTCGCAAATGTCTAAGCATAAAACTGTTTCAAATACAAGCGCACGTAGGCGCAATGGCAAAAAGCTCAGGTGGAGCCATCATCATCCTGGACCTCCTCCACTGCGCCCTCCTCGATCTCGGCAGAGGCGGCCTCCTCCTCGCTATCCTCAGCAGCGGCCTCCGCACGCTTGAAGCGGTTGCAGAAAGCGTCAACTTGCTCGCGGAGGGAGTTGGAGACCCGCCGCGCGTCCTCGCCTTGGAGATCCTCCGTCACGGTGGAGAGGTCGAAGCCAGGCGGGAGGATCCTGAGGTTGGTGAAGATGCGGTCGACGACCACCCCCAGGAGCTGCTGGCTCTCATCCTCTATCACCTCGCGGAGGTCAGCGACTGGGCCCTCGAGCGCCGTGAAGAGCTGGTCGAAGTAGACCAGGTACATGGCAGCATCGCCATGGCCTCGGGCCTCGGTGTGCGGCGCGTCCGCGCCAAACTGCGCGGCGAGCTCGTTGCCCCGGGCGACCAGCGCCTCGAACATGCGCTCCCGCTGCTTCGTAAGCGCGTGAGCCGCCTGGGCAGAGTCCGCAGCCTCCGTCGCCTGCTCCATTGAAGGAGCCACCTGCTCCTCCACATCCTTGGCCAGGGTGTTGAGGTCGTGAACAGCCACGCCGCGGTCCTCCTCCCGCCTGGCATCGACCATCCTTGGCGCGCTTGAGGCGAGCCTCTAGCTTGGAGATGGCCTTCTCAAGCTCAGCGATCCGCTGAGCATCGGTGGCGTGCCTGGCCTTGAAGTGGTCCTCCTGCTTCTGGGCCAAGTCGCGGTACTCCTGAGACTTGGCCAGCCAGAGCTGCTTCTCGCGCTCCGCAAGGGCATCCTCCGCCTCTTTCTTCTTCTCAGCAAATCGCTGCTCGAAGCGCTCATAAGCACGCTTCTGGGCAGCGACGCTCTCATCGTACTGGTGGAGCGCTTGGGCCAGGTCCGCCTCTTGCGCCTCAAGGTCCTCGCGCTGAGTGACGAGCGTGCTCTCTGCTTGAAGTCGCTGCTCATCGCGCAGCTGCACCTCCTTCTCCTTGAGGACCAGTTGCCGCTCGCGCTCGGCAAGACCCTTGCGGTCCTCCTCCAAAGTTGCCTGCGCAGCCTGGTGGGCGGAGAGCAGCTGGGTCTCCAGCTGGCCCAGCTCGCGGCGTTTCTGCGCCAACGAGTCCTCCATAGCCTCGCTCTCGGCCGTCGCTGCGCGCAGGAGCTCAGCAGCAGCGTCACGTTCCTCCTGGAGGGGCGCAAGAAGCTCTGAGGCATCACAGATGGCCCCCTCGCGGACCTCCTTGGTGAAGCGGGTGGCCTCCTCGCGTGCGGCCTTTAGCGCCAAGTCCTCCTGTCGGCGTGCCTCGACAGCCGCGTTGAAGGACGCCCACGACCTCGGGAGCTCCTCCCGCTCTTGGGCGTGCTGTATGTCCCCGAGGGCGAGATGCGCCTCCAGGCCCTCTAGGGACTCCCTCACGAGGCGGAAGACGACCTCGCGGTGTCCAGTGCTCCAGTCCCAGCCTCGGAGGACTAGGTCTTGGCTTGTCGCGGGCCCCGCCCCGGCGTCTAGTCCCGAGAGCCTGGCCCCGGGGTGCGCTCGGGGGCTGGGCTGTGCTCCATTCCCGCCCGCACCAGCGTCCTCCTCGGCGCCCGCTTCAGCCGGGCGCTCATCCCCTGCAACCGGACGGGGCGAAGAAGAAGCATCTCCTCCTGCGGAATCGCACGCGCCCTGTAGCGCCTCGCTTGCCTCAGCTCCTGGCTGCGCAAGAGCCATGGGCGCGCGCGGCAGAGTTGGCACACGCGGCGGCGTTAGCTCGCGCGGCGGAGTCGCCTCACACGGTGGCATAATCGCGCGAGGTAGAGTAGGGGCGCGAGGCGGAGTGGCGATCCTCTCCTCCGAAGCCTCCACCACCATTGGCTCAGGGGGTGGCCTAGAGGCCTCTGGGCGAGGCGCGTCCTCAGTAGGGCATGTGGAGGCTGTCTCCACAAGCCTCGTGGCCTCTTCAGCCACGGCCTCAGCCGTGGCTTTCTTCACATCTGCAGCCTTGCGAAGCCTACGGCGCTTCGCAGGCACAAGATCACTGGCAAAAGCCAAGAAAAGACCTTAAGTAAAGGATAAAGCAAAGATACACGAGAGTCAAACGACCAAGAGCCAGGAACACTTACCCAGACGGTGGAGCGCCAGTGTCGACCCACGCCTGGCCTGTGAGCGCCAGGAGGGCATGGTCCGGGCGCCTGACCCCCCCCGGAGACGTCACCGCTTTCCTCTTGGAGGGGACGTCGGATGGCCTCGCCCCAGAACGGTCCACGTCAGCCTTGGTGCGAGGCTCGCGCCTCCCCGGAGTGGCCTCCGCGTCGGAGGCCTCTCCCTCCTCAGCCTCCTCCTCCACGGGGCGGGAGGGTGCCACCACAAAGGCATTATCGTTGCCTGACGAGATGTCGCAAACCACGTAAGTAAATGGCCCAGGCCTCGAGGAGGACACCTCTCCCGTCGCGGCCTCCTCTTCGCCACGCCAGGCTCCAGAGGCCGAGGGAGAGTCAGCTCCCCCCGCCTCCTGCATCATTGGCATGGGCACCTTCATCCCCGCCTGGCCAGCCGGGGTGAACGGGGGAATCCCCTCTAGGATGGCCATGCGCTCGGTCATGTTGTATTGGTGGAGAGGCCGGAGCGTGATGGGGAGCTTATCGGCGGCAGGCACCGTCGGGTTGCGGAAGAGCGCGGACAGGACGTTGTCGACGGTGTCCTTGTCGTTGTCCTCACGATGGAGCCGCATCTTGTCGTTCGGCCCAGAGTACATCGACATGGGCACCGAGTGTGTCTGGAGGGGGGCAATGCGGCGCGTCACGAAGTCCGCCACAATGATCTACCCCGTGAGGCCCTCCTCGCGAAGGAAACTCAGGCGCCCCATCAGGCTCGCGTTCTTCGTGCCGTCGAAAGGCGCCTTGCCTTCACGGGCGGCGCGTCGGGGACCTCGAGAAAAGCGTAGGGCTTCTCAACCCCGACGAAGAACCACTTCTGACGGAAGTCGTCCACCTTCTTCGTCACCGAGGTGACAACCTTGTCTTCGCTTCATGACATGGGGATGTAAACACTCCCCATGTCGTCCACGATGCGGAATGAGACGCACCCAGAGCGCTCATTCTTCGCCATGTTCCGGAGTGCGTAGAAGCACCGAAAGAGCCCCACCGAGGGCTCCAAGCCCAGGTACGCCTCGCAGAGGTACGGGAAGACGGCAAGGATTAGGACGGAGTTGGGGTGCAGATGCACCAACTGCACCTGGTAGAACGCCTGTTTCGCCTCCAGGAATGGCGAGAAGGGCGGCACCTGCCCGGCAGCAAGGCAGTGCTGGAATATCGGGAAGTACCCTCACGGGCGTTTCCTGTGCGCCGCGGGCTTCAGCACGGAGGCACCGTGCTCGTTCGTCCGGTCCGCAACCAGGTAGCGGACCTTGACGAGGACCTTGGCGAAGGCTTCTGCGAGAAGAATTGGAAACAGTAACGGCTCACTGCTCTGGCGCTCGGGCTTTATGTCCCTTCAAGGAGCACTTACCGGGGCGTGGTGGGACCCCCCACGACGCACGCCCAAGATCGTGCGCGACCGTTACTCGTCTGAGGGACGCGTGGCTCGGGCTGGCCGGGAACTTTGGGCCCACGACGCTCTGCTTGCGCCCATGGGCTCATTCGCGCCCCTCGTGGGCCCGGGGGCTACTGTCGGCCCAGTGGAGACTGGGGTATGAAGAGCCCACTCTCCCCACGCCCCGCACGCGGGCTGATCAGACGAAACGGCTAAGAACAAAGCTACCGCTTGGAGAGACCCTCGAGAGGCAAATCCCCTCGAGGGCCTGAAGAGGAAGCAAGGGCCTGAAGAGGACCCGCGCTTCAAGAGACCCTCCCGAGGCGCAATGCGCCTGAAGGGAAGTCAACAGAAACCCCTCCATAGGCCACCTCAGGCCTGTGGGGGGACTTCACAGCCAAGGAAGTACGGCAGGGCGCACATGGCCTCTGCCGTATCCACAGGGTGACGCAGGCGCTGCCTTGCCGTTTTGGTGATAAAGGAGTCAATAAAGGTGTGCCGGCTGCGCCAGGACAGCTGGTACCTTCCTCTCTGATGATAAAGCAGCTGGACGGCGCAACACTCCAAGAGGAACGTCATCGTGGGCTCCACTCCGAAGACTGCGGACTCTGCAAGCCGCTCTGCGCGGCTTGCAGCTTGTCGGTCACCGCTCCCAACTTTATCGACGATGGACCGCGTCCATGAATGATCGGGCAGCGGGGGACTCCAACTCGTCCACGCCGCTGCCGTGTAGGAGCCCACCTCGGACGCCAAGCGGAGAGAAGACTCCTGCGGCGCCTATAAAAGGAGCAAGACCTCCACCGTAGAGGAGGTCGGCCAATGCTTGGAGAACACTTGTAAACCCTAGCTCGGCTGAGTAGAATAGCTTTCGGCTGGAGGAGGAAGAAGACCATTGCTTCCCTCCCTAGGCACGAACTGCCTCAAGAGAGCCCTCGGCAAGCTCAGTTGTACTGTAACCTCCACAGTGCAATACAGACAAGCAGGAGTAGCGGTCTACCTCCCCAGGTACGGGCTGGTGTCATTCTCTGTCGTGGGTGTTCCTCTCCAGGCCTGGCGAGCACCGTCGTTGTGGCTCTCGAGGGTCTTGACCTCCGCGTTCAATCCCCTTCACGAACTACTCTTCAGGAAGTGACCACCCCTGTTCCGTGGGAGTCATAACCCAACAAATGAATATCCGTCTTGCAACAAGGAAGACCCACTGATAATGTTTACACTGAAGGACGGTACAAAATAACACTTATTTAAAACCAAAACAAATCCCGATGATAGATGTAGAGGGAGTGTGCCGACAGCCACCACGTCAACTCTTGATCTATTGCCGACGCACATCGTCACCTCGTCCTTAGCCAGGCGCCTGATATGTCCATTTTTCATCACTATTTTATATCATAAATTTACTGCTATTCATTGATATATATCGTATTTGGAGATGATACTTATGTTATTTCATCTATTTTGCATGATTGATGATCATTGGGGGATGGAACCCCGGAGGCTGAATTCTGCTGGAAAAAGCACCGTCAAGATACAATATTTGTGGATACCAAAATAACAAAGTGGCCAACTGGGAATTATTTCTGAATTATTTCATCAAGGGAGCCAAAAGGGGAGCCTAGGGTGGGGCCCAAAGGGCCCACACCACCTCTCGTCGCGGCTTTTTAAACAACTAGGTAACGACCATGTTGCTCAAGCTTGGGAAAGAATGAAATCTTTAATAAAGAATTGCCCAACCCATGGACTGACTGCTTGGATGATCATCCAAACCTTTTGTGCATGACTGAATTTTTCTTCAAGAAACTTATTGGATTCAGCTGCTGTAGGTACCTTTATGTCCATCACTTTGGGGGCTGCAACAAAACTCTTGGATGATATGATGGTGAATTATTCTGAATGGTATACGGAGAAGACACCTCAAGGTAAGAAGGTAAATTATGTTGAAGAAACCTCCTCTTGAATGAAAAGATTGATATTATTATGTCTATGCTTGCTAGTGGTAAATCCCATATTGATCCCAATAATGTTCCTTTAGATTCTTTAGTTGCACAAGAAGATCATGTTGATGTAAATTTCATTAAAAGCAACAATTTTAACAACAATGCCTATAGGAACAACTATGGTAATAACAACTATAACCCTATCCTCCTAATAATGGAAACTCTTATGGTAACTCTTATGGTAATTCATACAACAATAATAGGACTACCACCTCTGAATTTGAAACCATGTAATTTTATCACTACACAAACTTTGTTTAATAAAACTGTTGAGGAAGAGCTTGGGAAAATTGATATTCTTGCATCTAAAGTTGATAGTCTTGTCCTTGATGTTGATCTCTTAAAATCTAAAGTTATGCCTACTGAAACAAATGAGAGTAACCCCTTTGCTAAAATTAATGCCATCCAAATTCAAATTGATGAAAATGTTAGGATGATGGCCCAATTACGTGCTAGATGGGAAAGAGAGAAAACTAGAGAAAGAGGCTAATATTGTTAAAAAATTACTATTACTACCTCTGAAAATAATGGTGTGTCACATTTTAGTAAGCCTCCTACTATCAATGGTAACATAGTTGGTATAGGAAATGTCTCCTCTATTTCATCCAAAAATATAAAATTGCCTAAAACTGTTGAAACTAGTGTTGACAAAAGTGCTAAATTTTTTAAGAATGTTGTTCGGTTTGCTTTGATGATAATAATTTTGATAATTGAAATATCTCTGAAGTTATTAAGTTTCTGCAAAAATTGGCCACAAGTCCTAATGCTAGCTCTCTTAATTTGGCTTTTACTACTCACATTACAAATGCTCTCATTAAAGATAGGGAAGATAAATTAAAACTTAAAGCTTTTATCCCTAAGAAGTTAGAAGATGGTTAGGAGCCCATCATTAAAATGAAAGTAGATCAATTTGATTGCAATGCTTTGTGTGACCTTGGTGCAAGTATTTCTGTTATGCCTAAAAAGCTCTATGATATGTTTGATTTGCCACCATTGGAACATTGCTATTTGGATGTTTTTCTTGTTGATAATGCTTTGAAGAAACCTTTGGGGAGGATCAATGATATTCCTGTTATGGTCAATAATAACCTGGTCCCCGTTGATTTTATTTTCTTGGATATTGAATGCAATCTATCTTGTCCAATTGTGTTGGGAAGACCCTTTCTGAGAACTGTGGGTGCTATTATTGATATGAAAGAAGGTACCATCAAGTTTCCCACTCAAGAAAGGTATGTAACACTTCCCTAGGAAAATAATGAAGCTACCTTTTGATTGTATTGTTCGTTCAAATTATGGTGTTGATGCTTCATCTCTTGATAATACTTGAGTTTTACTTTGTGCCTAGATCAAAGGCGTTAAACAAAAGCGCTTATGGGAGACAACCCACTTTTATTTCCTGTCATTTTAATTTGTTTTGCTTGTATAAAGGACTTGTCCTACCTCTGTAGCAATTCCTTTGTATCTTTATTTTATCGCAATGTTGTGTCAAGTTAAGCCTCTAGTCGAAAGTTGATGTTAAAATTCAATTCATGTGCTTCTTCTGTCCACCGTTAAATTTATATAAATTCACTTGAACGTCATAAAAATCTGCCCTTTTTTGTGCGCAGTCCTCAGATGTATACACAACTTTCATTACTTTTTAGTTTTCTGATCTGAGCAAGTTAAGTGCTTCGAACAAATTCGTCTTTACGGACTGTTCTGTTTTTGACAGATTCTACCATTTTCTTTTGCAATAACTCTTTTAATATTTTGATTGGATCTTTTTATCCTATTAAGTATCAGTGGCTGTAGGTAATATCCAGTAGAATTGGTAGCAATTGTGTTCCTACATAATATCATATATTTTTTGTGCACTAACCCTCTAATGAAGTTACTCTAAGTTTGGTGTGGAGAAAGTTTTCAAGGATCAAGAGAGAAGGATGATATACAAGAAGATAGTAACGCCAAAGCTTGGGGATGACCCGGTGGTTCACCCCAATATATTCAAGAATACTCAAGCGTCAAATCTTGGGGATGCCCAAGGCATCCCCCTCTTCATCGACAAAATATCATGTCATTTCTAGTGAAACTATATTTTAATTCCGTCACATCTTATGTGCTTATCTTGAAGCGTATGTTTGTTTTTATTTTTGTTTTTGTTATTTTCATTCTCTAAATAAAATGGATCCTAGCATTTTTTTTGTGTGGGAGATAGACACGCTCCGCTTTTTCATTTGAATACTCGTATTTTTCACTTATATTCGTTGAGTATTCGTCTTTGGTTATCATTTGCTCTCTAGCTCTTGTTTTTCATGCATCTCCTGTTAGAGCTGTTAGCTTTGTTATATTATACTCTCATATCTCATTGTTCAATTACTTGGAGAGTTTATCTTTAAAATAAGTTGATTGATGTTTTGTTGAGAACAGAAATGCTAAATGTTGTAGATGGTATAACTAAATGATTCACAATCGTGTCACTTGAATCATTGATGTTGTTTTGAGATATTAATTTGCTTAATAGTAAACATGATGGTCTAGTAAAGTGCAATGATTAAATGGTTGGTCTAGAGAAACTTGAAAACTGTGCCACACTTAAATTTCCAGTTGATTGCATTATGATATATGACCTCTATTTCCCTAAAGCAACCTTAATAACTTTATGGTATGCGCTACGGTCGGGGAAGCCAACGGTGACTTTGTCATTCGCCACGATCCCTCTAGGAGTAATTTTCATTATGCCTTGTATGATCATATTTTTATTTGGAATCTTTTTACTTGTGAGTTCTAAAACTGCGGTTTTCATGACACTTTCACCACCATATTGCTAGCCTCTTCGGTACTTTGTTTTCCCCTTTCTTATATTGAGAGTTGGTGCATTTTTCGTGGGTACATCCAAACTCGTGGGAGATCTTCATCTTGTTCTCCACACATAAGCCAAATATCTTCCTCAAAACATCCACCATACCTACCTACTACAACATTTCCATAGCTGTTCCGAGATATATTGCCATGCAACATCCATCTTACATTACATGTCTTGTTGTCATTCGTTACTTATTCATTGCTTTGCGTGTTTCTATAAAGCTGATGTGTGGTTTTATCCATGTTACGCTAGAGCACTGCATAACCTGCTACTCTTGCAGAGGCACCGTTGTCATATTATTCTTATGGCACATTCATATTAGTTACTTATATCATCAGTATGTTGTTTTATCATCATTAGTGTGTTGTCATATATCATATATCATATTAGGATGCTTGCCCCTAAAAGTTAAAAGAGCCATGGAGGCCATCGAAAAGAGAAACAGAAAAAGAAAAAAAAAGAGAAATAAAGAAAGAAATAAAAAAGGGGGTAGCATTACTATTCTTTATCACACACTTATGCTTTTGTTATAGCACCATGTCATTTATAGTCATCACTTGTGCTCATGTTATAGCACCATATCATTTGTGATCATCATTTGTGCTCATGTTTAGCACATTTACTCCATATGAGAGAGTTTCCATGTCTTAGTTGCATAACTATGTGGGGAACTTTACACTATAGAACTTGGCTTGTATATTCCAATGATGAGCCTCCTCAAAAGTGCTCTAGGTCTTCGTGAGCAAGCAAGTTGGATGCACCCCCACTAGTTCCATTGGATAGCTTTCATATACTTATAGCTCATTGTGCATCCGTTTTATGGCAATCACTACTCCTTGCATACCTTCGATTGTATGACTTTCTCTTGTCTAATGATCATCTACAGCTGTGTGAGCCTTTCTTCCGTTGGCCTTACAAACCTCCGTTAACATTCTCTTAGCCATAACATCCTGGTGTCAGGAACCAACATTGAACGCTTGCTTGTTTCTTTTGAACAAATAGTATATTGGTCTTCTACGTGCATATTGATATTGCTTGACTTGATCCTTTCATTAAGTTGTCATGTTTGTTGGAAGCATTAGATGATTATATTGTTGTGCTTGAAGCTTAATCATCTTTAATATCTACTTTGCACGGTTGATTGCTATCTAGTACTATATCATTGAAACCTTTGCTTGCTTCACCTTGTTTATTCATTACTCGTTTGATATCAATATAAACTACATCCCTTATTCATTTGATCTCAGTTTACATGCCTTACATTATTATATGATCAAGATTGTGTTTAAGCATGTCACTTCAGAAATTAATCTTCTTTTATCGTTCTTGCCTACTCAGGACGAGTAGAACTAAGCTTGGGGATGTTGATACGTCTCAGACGTATCCATAATTTCTTATGTTCCATGCTATGTTATATCATATTATTACATGTTTTATATGCATTTTATATAGTTTTATGCATTTTCTGTGACTAACCTATTAACAAGATGCCACAGTGCCAGTTCCCTGTTTTATGTTGTTTTTGGTTTCATAAAAGTGCTTAAGGAAATATCCGCCAAATTGGAAATAAATCAACCTGGAATTATTTTTGGAATATTTGCGTCACGAGGAACCGTAGACGAGACGAAGATGGGCCGCGAGTGTCGTGGTATCGGCATAATTGATAGGAGACGGGGGTCCTCTAGCCTACGTATGGATTGTGGGGGAGAAGGTTGGTGTCGTCGAGGTCGGGATTGAACACGGCGAGTTTACCCAGCTTCGGATCCCACAGCGGTGGCGGGATCCTACGTGCTGCTATAATTCACTATGAGGCAATATCCGTGAACAGGTTACAATGTGTTTGATGCGTATCCAAGCGTGCCCTAAAGGCTTCCTGGTGGCCGGCTTATATAGGCGGCCAGACCCCAGGATACAAGGCAAGTACTTGTCCGGCAAGTAATCAGAGTCCTAGACCTAGCCGGCTTAGTTGCCGCCTTCCGTCTTGGGCTCGGTGGCTTGATGGGCTTAGGCCTTCCGCCTTCCTTGGACCGTCCGCCTACTTCCTTGCACGTCAGCTATCTGGGCCGCCCGGCAGGCCTTGGCCTTACCACCCTTGGGCCACCCTGGACTAGCCGGATTGATCCATGCTGGTTATACCCCTAGTTGATATATCCCCAACATTAGCCCCCAGAAAGGTTGGAGTTCTCCAGGCGCCGGCTTCTCCTTGATTCTCCATCTGCCAAGGTTGGCGGCTGCAGGACTTGAACCATTCTGAAACTGAACGAGGCTCGCGTGTCTTGATGTTGACACGCGGCCGCCTTTGTCCATCATGGGAAAAGACGGCCACTCGGCAATCTTTGCCGAGCATTCTTCTTGGCGGTTTCCACCTAGCCGGCTTCTCGACAGTTTGAAAACAGCCTAGGCGGGAATCTCGCCACAATCACAAATTGCGGGAAAAGAGGAGGCGTGGAGATCGTGCAATCATGGGCTGCAACGGATGCTGGACACGTGTCCGACTAAAAACGCCGTTGCACAGGTAGCAACGCCCGGCCCTATAAATAGGAAGCCAAACGGTCCATTTTCTTTACCCTGCCTTTGCTCTCCGTGCGCCCTTGCCTCTTCCACTTCTTTGCTCCCTGCCTCCGAACGAGCTCCGGCGAACTTCTTCCCTCCGGCGACCTTCTCTCGCGGCGATGTCCACCGGTCCAACCCATTCGACGGCGTCGAGCGGCGCGGCGACCGAGGCCGTGCTCGCGGCGTCTATGGGCGGCGCCATAACCCGTCCCGCGGCGGCGGCGACGGCGGGCAATGTCACCGCCGTCGTCCCTCGGACTTCCTCCGCGCGCGCACTCGCGGCGGGCTCCTCGGCTCCTCCACCGACCACCACAGCAATGGCGACGGTGAACGCCCCCGGCGACGAGGAAGAAGAAGCGGCGGACCTTGGGTCCCGCTACTGGCTGCCTTCTATCGTCGACGAAGACGCCCTCCAAGACTTGGAGGCTGTCGGCTACCTCCCTACTCGGGAGGATTGCCGGTGGAGGGCCGCCTTGGGAGACATCATCCCGGCCCCGGAAGCCGGAGAACGGGTAATCCTTACCTCCCACCTTGTCAAGGGAATGGCGCTTCCGCCTTCCGCCTTTTTTAGTGAGGTCTTGGATCACTACGGGCTCCAGCCTCATAACATCGCACCCAATAGCATATTAGTCTTAGCCGGCTTCACAGCTCTGTTTGAAGGCTACCTAGGGATTAGGCCTAGTTTAGACTTCTTCAGATACTGCTTCCGTTGCCGGCGACAGACGGTGCCGGATGGCGGGCTGGCGACCTGCGGCAGTGTCACCTTCAACTGCCGCCAGGGCCGCCAATGGTATCCTAAGATACCATACCTTGAGTCCGTCAAGGGCTGGACCTCCACATTCTTCTACTGCCAAGACATGGCAGCGCCGGGCCGTCAAGTCGGCATTCCGGCATTCGTCAACGCGCCACCCATGCCTCGCCCATGCTGGGACGAGGCGGTGCCCAAGTTGACGGAGGAACTCCGCCTTATTCAAAGGCGGATTGAGTTCCTCACGAGGACGATGGCTCCCCCCCCAGCTGGATGGGGTCGACACCGTCATTTGCTGGCTCAGCCGGCAAATCCTCCCCCTGCGGTACAGCCCGCACAAGATGTGTCAGTATTCGCCTACTGACACAGCCTCTCTTCGCGTGAGCGAAGAGATATTGCCGGTCGCCGACCTGGCATTCCGGCTCCGCAGCCTTGTCAAGGCGGGGTCGTTGAAGGCGGCCGAGGGCGTGCCCATGCACACCCACGACAACCCTCCCCTCGAGGTGAATATTTTCTTCCTTTACCCCTTGTTTGACAGCTTTGCCGGCTAGGATTGAGTTCCTTTAACATGTCTTCTTTTTCAGCTCTCCGAGTTGCGGGAGGAAGACCTGGCTCCCGACTTCTACGAGTCGGAAGCCGGGAAGACGAAGAAGCGCAAGGCGTCCGGCGCTGCTTCCTCTACGGCGAATGCCGAGAGGAAGAAACGGATCGCGTCGGCTACCGAGCCGACTCTCGCCAACATTGGCGAGAACGCGGGGATTAATATCCCCCGAAGGTACTCAACTTTGCCTTTATCAGACGACAAAACTCTTCAATACTGGCCAATTGACTGTGCTTGCTTTTTGTTAACAGGGAAAGGGTCGCAACCTCCCGGTTGACGACAAGGCTCCTTGGCAAAGGCAAGCGGCCGCAAGGCGGCTCGCCGGCCACCGTGCCGCCAACCCCTCAGCTCCACGCCGGCAGCTTCATGGGCGACGCTCGACGTCAGCCCCCAGCTCCGGCCTCAGGTGCTCCGCCAAGGGCCCCTTCTGCCGACCGCGCGCCCAAAACTCCCCTTCTGCTGGCTGAGGCTACGGCCGATGATGCCGCGCAATCGCGCGCCGCCAACGAAGGGTTGCTGGAGTCGACTGCCGGCGGGTCCCGGAGGGCAGCCCCGACTGCGGGAGGCGGCAAAGTCAGAGACCCTTGGTCTACTTTTAAGGAGGCCAAGGAGTCAACTTTGGCTTTTGCCGCCTTTGCCTCGCAGGCCTTTGACGACTTGGAGGGCGACCTATCTGTAATGTTTCTACCCCTCCGGCATATACATAGTCTTTCCCCCGAGCACTTAGATGGCTAGTCAAAAGAAACTTTTGACTGCCGGCTTAGTGGTTATTCGACAATATGTTATATGCTTTTGGTTTTTGTTGCAGGGCCTTGTGTCCGCCAACGTCGAGCTCGTCTCCTCCCGAGTCGAGATAAACCGGCGCCACCGCGACCTGAAGAAGGAGTGTGAGGCCAAGGACAGGCGGATCGCCGAACTGGAGGCGGCCCGCCAAAAAGATGAAGGTAGGGTTGATCCCTTTCTCCAACTATGCTTTTGACCTATGTTTCCGTCAATCATTTAGCTTAGCGAATCCATATTTGTAGAACTGCTAGACCATGCCCAGGATATCCTGAAGGCGTCCACTGATATGCAAGCTCTTATGAATGAAGCTTCAGACTTGGCGGCCGCCAACTTGGAGTTGAAGGCGGCTCATCAAAAGGAGATGGAGGCCCAGCAACTCAAGTTTGCGCAGGAATCCAGCCAGCTCACTGGTGAGCTGGAAAGCCTGCGCAACAAGTTGGCGGAGGCGGAGAAGATGGCTGCGGAAGAGATATCCAAGCAGACTTCTCGCGCCCAAACTGCAGAGGACGCGCTGGCAACTCATATGATTGAGTTGTCGGCTTTCCATAACTCGGTCCTTGGTAACTTCTTGCTCCTTTTTTGATACTGCCATGTTGCTTTTAGCCTGAGCCCAACTTATGGCTTTATTTTTGATGCAGTTCCCGCCGGTTTAGGCGATGACAAGGTTGTCAGCCCCCGCCTGGATCGCCTTGCGCGTCTGGGCGAGTTGATCGCCGAGACTTTGGCGGCGTCCAAGCGGTTTGCCGCCAAGTTCTTCACTTCGTCTGGCAGCCAGGAGCCGACCGAGTTCAGCGACGTGCCCGCCATCTTGGAGCAGGCGACCAAATTGCACAAAAGCTCGCTGAAGTCGGCGGCGCGGGGAGGAGCCAAGACCGCCCTTGGGTTGTTCATGGCGCACTACCCCGAGGCGGAGATAGAAGCCGTCACCGAAGGCATGCCGTCAACGTATGAAGACGGTAGCGAGGTTGAGCCAGCCGCTGTGCTGAACAGCGTTGCCGGCTACGCCACGCGGGTTGCCGACATGGTGGATACTTCAATCTTCTACCGGCGCCATCCTGTGCCTGGCGGAGAGGGAGCTGAAGCTGCCGGCGCGGCCGAGGCAGAGGGGAGTGATAGTTCCGGGGCTGAAGTTGTCAGCCCCCAAGCCTGATGTAGACGCTCCCCCGAGCCATATCTTCTATCCTTGCCTTCCACCAGCCTTATTTTGTCAGCCCCTGAAACAATGCAACACTTGTAATATTTGTATATACTTTTGCTGTTGCCTTGTTAGGCGGAAACTAGCTGACAAGTTTTACTTTGTCTTTATTTATATGGCCCGCCTTAATTTTACCCTGACTTATATGCTTGACTTTTTGTATGTTGACGAAACCTCAGCCGGTAACTTTAGCTGAAACAACCAGGGCTAGACCATTTGTTTAGAATCAGAAACCAAAGCCAACATGTTGGTGTCAAAGACATACTACTAGGCGAATCACATACAAGTAATCAGAGGCAAAGGAATTAGGCGGCACAAAAAGTTTGATTTTGCTTTGGGTTGGCTCGAAAGCTGCAAGTATCTACCAGTTTGAACCTTTGCACGGAGCTAGAAAATAGGTAACTTAGATACATAGGGGAAATATGATTGCAAGAAAAGACAAAAGATGGCATGCATCTCAACACAGATGAGGAACCATAGACTTTTATTTCATAATCATATTTAACTTATTACAATTATAAATTGCTAAGTGTAGAAAGGACGTAGCTGCTCAATATTCCAAGGCCGTCTTGTTTGCTCGAACGGATCGTCGATGCCTCTCTTGCGCTTGGTTCCGCTTTTTCCTGCCGCCTTCTTGCGCATTTTCTTTTCTTCTTCGTCGCGGATGTCGGCTAGGTAGTAGGAACCATTGAGCAGCGCCTTTGTGACTATAAATGGTCCTTCCCATGGCGGGGATAACTTGTGCAAGCCTTTTCTATCTTGAATTAGGCGGAGAACCAGGTCACCTGTTCTGAAGCTTCACTTCCGCACTCTCCGGCTATGATAGCGGCGGAGTTGTTGCTGATACAAGGCGGAGCGATGGAGAGCGACGTCTCTTTCCTCGTCTAGCAGGTCTAGGCTATCCTGTCTTGCACCTTCTACGTATTCCTCGATGTAGGCTTGAACTCTTGGGGAATCGTACTTCATGTCGGTAGGTAGCACTGCCTCTGCGCCATATACTAAGAAGAAAGGAGTGTAGGCGGTGGATCTGTTTGGCGTTGTGCGCAAACTCCATAATACCGACTGTAACTCATCTGCCCAAGCGCCGGCTGCCCTATGTAATGGAGCTTCGAGACGGGGCTTAAGTCCTGATAGGACTAGGCCGTTTGTACGCTCTACTTGCCCATTGGATTGAGGGTGTGACACGGATGCCAAATCAAGCCGGATGCCCAGATCATCTTGAGACAAATTGCTGCCATTATCGGTGATAATGCTGTGTGGAACTCCAAACCGAGAGATAATTCCCCAGAGAAAGTTGGTGGCTGTTCGTGCGTCAAGTTTGCTGATCGGTTTGGCCTCGACCCATTTGGTGAACTTGTCGACAGCGACCAATAGGTGAGTGTACCCACCGCGTGCCTTTTTGAAGGGACCCACCATGTCTAAGCCCCAGACCGCGAACGGCCAGGTGATTGGGATCGTCCTTAGCTCCTGTGCCGGCAAGTGAGGTTGACGGGCGTACAACTGGCAACCTTTGCATGTTTTGACGATGTTCTCGGCATCTTCTTTGGCGGTGAGCCAGTAGAAACCTTGGCGGAAAGCTTTGGATACAATGGACCTAGCGGAAGCATGATGCCCGCAGGCGCCAATATGTATGTCCTTCAGAATTTCCCGGCCTTCCTCCGGCTGTATGCACCGCTGATAGATGCCACATGTGCTTCGCTTGTACAGCTCGCCTTTTATTATCGTGAATGCTTTGGCTCGCCTTATGATCTGCCTTTTTAGCACCTCATCGTCCTCCGGCAACTTTTGGTCGATTAGAAAATCGAGATATGGGACTGTCCAATCCGGCAATGTTAAGTAGATAGCGAGACTTGCCGCTTCTACTGGTTCTTCTGAGTCGGGGTCCATCAAATCGGCGCCTTTAATGGATGGCTTGTGCAATTGCTCCAGGAAGATATCTTGTGGTACCTTTTTGTGTTCCGATCCTAGTCTTGCAAGTGTATCTGCCGCCTCATTCTCAGCTCTTGGAACATGTCGGACTTCGTAGCCTACGAAGTTTTTTGCAAATTCGTCAACTTTGGCTCTGTAAGCCGCCATTGTTGCGCTTTTCGCATCCCATGTTCCGCTTACTTGCTGTGCGACCAAATCTGAGTCGCCGTAACAGAGGATTCTTTTGACGCCTAGGTCGTTTGCCACGTGTAACCCATGAAGCAAAGCTTCGTACTCGGCAACATTGTTGGTTGATGTGAAGTGGATTTGTAACACGTAGCTAAGCTTGTCACCTTTAGGCGTACGTAGAACGACTCCAGCCCCCGATCCTTTGAGCATCTTTGATCCGTCAAAGTGCATGACCCAATATTCTGACTCGGGGAGTGCTGTTTCCTCCATAGCCTCTGTCCAGTCGGCGACAAAGTCTGCAAGTGCTTGAGATTTGATGGCGGTCCGTGGTTTATAGACTATATCAAAAGCGGCAAGTTCGATGCCCCATTTGGCGACTCGACCTGTTGCCTCTGCATTGTTGATTATGTCTCCCAACGGTGCCTTGCTGACTACTGTCACTGTGTGTTCCTGGAAGTAATGCCTAAGCTTTCTGGCGGCGAAGAATACACCATAAGCCAGCTTTTGGTAATGCGGATACCTCTGCTTGGAGGCGGAGAACACTTCACTGATGAAGTAGACCAGTCGCTGCTCACACTCCGCGGCTTCGCTCTCCTTTCTTTCCACAGCCAAGACAACGCTGACAACAGCTCCTGTTGCCGCGATGTACAGCAGCATTGGTTCCTGTGATCGAGGTGCTGCCAATATCGGAGCGGACATGAGGGCCTCCTTAAGTTGTTGCAAGGCGGCGTCTGCCTCTGTTGTCCACTCGAAGTTGTCGGATTTCTTCAGTAGCCGGTAGAGAGGCATTGCCTTTTCCCCTAGGCGGCTTATGAAACGACTGACGGCTGCCGCCGATCCGGCTAGGCGCTGCACGTCCTTCAGACAAGTAGGTCTGGATATGTTTTGTATGGCCTTGATCTTCTCCGGGTTAACCTCAATCCCTCGTTCTGAGACGATAAACCCGAGGAGTTTGCCGGCTGGGACGCCGAAAACGCACTTGGCGGGATTGAGCTTCATCTGATACCTCCGGAGGTTCTGAAAAGTTTCTTCCAAATCCTCTAGGAGATCTGCCTTCTTTTTTGACATTACTGCGATGTCGTCTACATAGACGTGAACATTGCGACCGATTTGTTCGTGCAGGCAATTTTGCATACAGCGCTGGTATGTTGCCCCTGCATTCTTCAGGCCAAAAGGCATGGTAATGTAGCAGAAAGTCCCATATGGAGTTGTGAAAGATGTTTTCAGTTGATCTGACTCTCTCATCTTGATTTGGTGGTATCCTGAGTAGGCGTCCAGAAAACAAAGCAGCTCGGATCCTGCTGTGGAGTCTACGACTTGGTCAATCCTAGGCAGCGCAAAGGGGTCCTTTGGGCAGCACTTGTTAACACCAGTATAGTCGATACACATCCTCGGCTCTTTAATTTTCTTTGGGACGAGTACAGGATTTGCCACCCAATCGGTGTGTACAACTTCTTTTATGAAATTGGCGGCCTTCAGCCTATTTATCTCATTCCCTATAGCCTTGCGTCTTTCATCTCCAAAGCGTCTTGTGGCTTGCTTCACCGGCTTGGATCCTTTTATGACGTTGAGCGAGTGCTCGGCAAGTTCCCTCGGTACACCAGGCATGTCGGAAGGCGACCATGCAAAGATGTCACGATTCTCACGGAAGAACTCGACGAGCGCGCCTTCCTATTTGCCGTCAAGGTTGGAGCCGATGACAACTTGCTTAGACTTGTCACCTGGGATGAGGTCCGCCTTTTTGGTGTCTTCTGAAGCTTCGAAAGTCTTCTTGACATCCATCTTTGGCTTTGGCATGGAGTTGTCTGAATCTGCCCCGAGCAGCGCGAGTTCTTCCTTGTGGATGACGGCTTCTGCGAAGGCGGCCATGCCACGCTCGCACTCCTTGGCTTTCTTGAAGTTGCCGGAAACCGTGATGGTTCCGTTTTCCCCCGGCATTTTAAGCTTGCTGTATATGTAGCACGGCCTTGCCATGAACTTGGCGAAAGCCGGTCGTCCGAAGATTGCATGATAGGCCCTTTTGAAGGGGACAACTTCGAACCGGAGGAACTCTGAGCGGTAGTTCTCTTTTGGTCCGAAAGTTACCTTCAGCCTGATGCTTCCCATTGACTTTGCTTGCCTGCCGGGCACTATGCCATGAAAAGTGAGGTTGCTGTGATCCAGCTGATCCTCTGACAGGTTCATGCGGCTTAGTGTGTCGTAGTACATGATGTTGAGGCTGCTGCCGCCATCCATGAGTACCTTTGTGAGTCTGAAGTTGTCGACAATTGGGTCGACGACAAGGGCGTACTTGCCTGGGTGGGGGACGTGATCAGGGTGGTCGGACCGGTCCCAAGTGATTGTTGCCTCCGACCAGTTCAAGTACTGAGGGACGTCCGGCATTGTCGCGTTGAGCTCGCGCATCTCCGCCTTGTCCGCTTTCGCCGAAGGTGTGCCGACAAAGCACACAAGAGATTCTTTGACCTTCGGATACGGCTTCTTTTTCTTGGCGGTTGCATCCTCTTCGCTTGAGATAGACATGTCGTCGTCGTCCTCGTCCTCCTTGATGTCCTTCTTGTCGTTCTTCTTTGACTTCTTTGACTTCCAGCCGACTGTGGGATCCTTTTTGAAGTCGTCCATGAAACGGCACTCTCCAAGCATGTGGTTGACCTTGCCCAATGAGGCGTGGATGGGACACGGCAAGAGCTTTGCCTGTTCGTAAGTGATTCGCGCCGCCTTAGGCCCTGAGCCGGCTTCGCGATTATCTTTCTTATTTTTCCACTTCTTTTTGCCGGCGTTTCCTTGGAACGCTACGGCTACCTCATTGGAAGGACCGGCTTTGTCATCCGCCGCCTGTTTGCGCTTGTTATTCCGCTTTGGTATGATGTTGACGTCTGGGTCATCGTCCCGGGCGGCGTCATCCGCCGCCGCGTATTGGGCGGCTAGGTTGAGCATCTTACCAAGGTCCGTGATTTGCTCGCGGACGAGCCTGTGACGGAGCAAGGACTTCTTCTGTAGGCCCGTGTAGAAGGCATGGATAGCCTGTGCGTCCGAAACACCATGACAGTTGGCCTTTTCGGATATCCAGCGGCTGACAAAATCTGTCATGGTTTCGTCCGGCTTTTGGATACAGCGCTGCAAATCCGTGTAGGTATTTGGACGCTTGTATGTTCCTTGGAAGTGCTGGGAGAAAACCTTTTCCATGTCGTACCAGCTATGGATGGACTTTTCAGGGAGGTTGTCAATCCAAGCTCTTTTCGTGCCTTCCAACATGAGAGGTAGGTAGCGGACGGCAATATGGCTGCTCCCGCCGGCAATCTCTATGGCCATGGCGTAGTCGGAAAGCCATGAGTCCGGCTTAACAAGGCCGTTGTACTTAGAACAGTTTTTTGACACTGATGTCATGTCCTTGGGGAACGGCTCTTTGCGGATGGCGTCACCGAAGCACTTTGGTCCAGAGTATAGCGGCTCCTTTCCTCTTGCTATGTCTTGTAGGCGGTGTCGTGCGTCTTTTGGATCGAGCTGCCGTGCGCCTCTGTTTGCGTCCGGCTCGTCCTGCGCCGCTCGGCTTATGCTGCGCCTGGGCCCTTCTACCTCCTCTCTCCTCTTGCTGCCATTGCTATGCTGCGGAGACCGGCTGCGGCCTCTCCTCGGAGGGTCGTTGCCGGCATCTTTTCTAGGCGGCTGCCTGTTGTTCCGGCTACCGCCATTGTCGCGCCTTGGCTGAGGTGGAGGTGGTAGGTCTCCTCTGCTTCCCGTTCTTGAATTCTCGTCCCGCCTTTGTTTTGGCGGTGGTGCCTTCTTTGGAGGTGGCGTTGCCTTCCTTTTGTCGCCATGGCTACTGGAGCCAGACGGGCCTTCGGGGTCGGCACCTGGTGCAGCTTTACACTTGCCTGACTTAGACTCTAGGTCTCCCCCGCGGGCATCCGCCATGTGGCCGTAGGAATCAGCGCGAGCTTGTTGTTCTAGGGCCTTGCTTACGAAGTGTCTTGCGTTGGCCAGCTTCTCTTCCGCCGTGTAATTGTTCTCATCCAGGGTATCTAGCGCGGCCGCCGCGTTGAGGATAGGGGTGCAGAAGACAACATCCCCCCTTCTATCCACTCGCTGTGGTGCCGTACGCCAATCGAACCCTAGGTCTTGAGCCGCTGTCGTTGCTTGCGTAGGCGGCTCTTTTCCGCGGCGGTTTTTTGATGACCTTTTCTCCTCGAAGAGTTGCCGGCTTGTTTTGGCCGACATCTTCTCCTGCTCTTTCTTGATCTTCTTCGTAAGGCTCTCAACGTGCTCCTCTCTTTTTCGCAGGAAGTCAGAGTGCTTAAGCATGTTAAGCCTAAGCTCTTCCACTTCGTCGAGTGGGGTGTTTTTGTTCACCGGAGTATTCATGATCTCGTCTACTTCTTTGATGACGGAGAGCAAATCCGTGGGTTTGCTGCTGCCGCCTTTCTCGAGGCCAGTTTTCTTCTTTGCGCACACCTTGTCGGAACTTTCAATGAGTTGGCCGGCAGTGGTGTCTCCGGCTTCTTCCACCGGCTTGATTTGCGCTTCCGAAGTAACTGGGGTTGTCTCGTGACCGACAACAACCATCATAGCCAGCTTGTCAGGCATGTCTGTATCCGCTGTACCCTCTGAGGGAGCCGGATTTCCACTGGAAAAGCGGGTTTTGATCTTCTCTTCGAAGAGACTAGCATCATCATCGGAGTCCGAGTCTATGTTGACTTGAACGGTAGATCTGGATCCGGCATCTGACATCGCATCCTCCTGCAGAGCAGGGAGGATCGACTCAGGATCGTTGTTTTCCGGCTGGGAGTCGGATCCCAGTCCGACAACTCCGACGAAGTGGAAATCAGATTCGGCCGACTCCTGGGAGAAGGCGGATTCAGATCCATCTTGCCGGTCGACTGCTTGGTCGAAGGGTTGGTGGGTGGGATTGTAGAAACGCGGTAGGCCGTACGCCTCTGGCGTGTACCCGATGAAGACGTCGATCCCTCCGATCGGCACGATTGCGCATCCGATAAGGTAGTCGTCTGCCGGGAGCCAGGACTCATCTGAGTTGACGTAGCTGTGGCCGTCACACCTTGTGACGCGACCGACGGCGATCTGCTTGCCCATGCCGCCAAGTGTTCCCGCCTGGAACGTGACGCCAGGAACCTCATGCCCCACGGTGGGCGCCAACTGTCGTGGTATCGGCATAATTGATAGGAGACGGGGGTCCTC
The DNA here is from genome assembly GCA_026929855.1 of Poa annua. NCBI lineage: Eukaryota > Viridiplantae > Streptophyta > Magnoliopsida > Poales > Poaceae > Poa > Poa annua. Next base: position 23,268,316 of record CM049428.1, on the reverse strand, counting down.
TAGCCTACGTATGGATTGTGGGGGAGAAGGTTGGTGTCGTCGAGGTCGGGATTGAACACGGCGAGTTTACCCAGCTTCGGATCCCACAGCGGTGGCGGGATCCTACGTGCTGCTATAATTCACTATGAGTCAATAGCCGTGAACAGGTTACAATGTGTTTGATGCGTATCCAAGCGTGCCCTAAAGGCTTCCTGGTGGCCGGCTTATATAGGCGCCCAGACCCCAGGATACAAGGCAAGTACTTGTCCGGCAAGTAATCAGAGTCCTAGACCTAGCCGGCTTAGTTGCCGCCTTCCGTCTTGGGCTCGGTGGCTTGATGGGCTTAGGCCTTCCGCCTTCCTTGGACCGTCCGCCTACTTCCTTGCACGTCAGCTATCTGGGCCGCCCGGCAGGCCTTGGCCTTACCACCCTTGGGCCACCCTGGACTAGCCGGATTGATCCATGCTGGTTATACCCCTAGTTGATATATCCCCAACAGCGAGGGGCCAACACCACCTGCTCGCGCGGTAGAAGAAGGAGCCGCGCCAGGAGGTGATGTGGTGCCCTCGGGCGCCCACCGACCTAGCTCTTTCGCCCATAAAAACCTCCCTGACCTAAAAACTCGATACGGTTAATCAATTTTTCCTCCATGGGTCCCGAGCCGCCGCTGTTGTCACCACCACTCCGGGATAGATCAGAACTGCTCCCCGGCACCCTGCCGGGAGGGGGAATCGTCACCGGAGGCCTCTACGTCGCCATGACCGCCTCCGGACTGATGCGTGAGTAGTCTACCTTGGACTACGAGTCCATAGCAGTAGCTAGATGGTTGTCTTCTCCTCTTGTGCTATCATGTTTAGATCTTGTGAGTTGTTAATCATGATCAAGATCATATTTATGTAATTCTCCATGTTGTGTTTGCTGGGATCCGATGAATATTGAGTACTAAAGTTATTGCTTCACAATATATCATGTGTGTGCTATTTAATGATCTTGCATGCTCTCCGCTACTTGTGTGTACTTTGGCCAAGTAGATGCTCGTAACTCCAAGAGGGGGTATTTATGCTCGATAGTGGGTTCATGTCCCTATTAAATCTGGGGCAGTGACAGAAAGCTCTAAGGTTGTAGATGTATTGTTGTTACTAGGGAGAAAACAATAGTACTTTGTCTAAGGATGATGTTACTTACTTACTTTACACACAGTGCTTAAGGCGATAATCTATTGCATGCAACTTAAAACTAAAAGGGGTGCAGACGGTAACCAGTAGGTGGATTATTAGTCATAGATGAGGTTGGAACAGTCTATGTATATTGTTGTAATGCCCGAATGAATCTCACACTAGACATTAAAACGTTAGTATATGCATTGGGTTGCTCATCATTATTATGTCAATTGCCTAACTGTAATTTGTTTACCAGGCATGGATGAATGTTATTATTATTTATGGAGAGACACCACTAGTGAATTATGGACCCCGGTCCTTCTCATTAATCTGATAAAACCACAACTGCAAACCTGTAACTTTCTGTAAACATACATCTTTCGTCCACACATACGTTTAATCCTTTGTTACAGCAAGCCGGTGAGCTTGACAACCTCACCGTTGAGTTGGGAAAATATACTTTGATTGAAATCTCGAGGGGAACGTGCATCTCCTACTATTTCGATAACCTTTTTTTCATAACTGAGTGAAATCTTGCTGACGTGCTTTCACACCTTCCTCTTGGGGTTTTCCAACCACACGCTTAGCACCATCAAAGAATTTCTGACTCCGTTGCCGGGGACATAAAGAAACAACACGACATCCATCTCCCTCGTCAACTTCGCGCCCGTGTAGTGCATCACTTCCACTCAAACAAACATCACTCTAATTGTTTCGCGATTACATGACCCCAATCCATTGCGCAACCCCTCATCATCAGAGCCGGCAACACAACTTCAAAGGTAGACATCGAAATGTCGATCACAACAACTCTGTGACTAATGCTCAACCTTTCGGTCACCGTGTTTCGAGGCCATGTCTGCACATGCTAGGCTCGCCACAATAACCTTTAACGTAAACGCTCGTGTAAAACTATCTTACACCCACCGTATGCGAACGACAATATGTCTGTCACCCGATCGTCACGGCCTGCCTCATAACGTAAAACTTTCTCGGTGGTGCATGTTGAAGGAAGAACACTAATGGTATTTTGGAGGGATCATCTTATATTACTACCACTGTGTATCTAATAAACAATCACACAATATAAGATGCACTCAAAACATCAAATGTAATGCGACGTGATATGGTCCATGCGCCATGGTCTTTTTGGCGCCCACATTTTATAAACAATTTAATAACCTACCTTGACCATATCACAATGCCCCTACAAAATAAAGTTAGACGCGTTCTACTTTATCTTTTGCATATTTTACATGACTTGGGGCTGTCGTAAATAGAACCGCTTCATACCTACGAACTTATGACCCCAACAACGATCCAATAATTGCATCTTTAAGCATCCCTTTCGGGGCCTCCATTGAAAATGCAAAGCCAGCTAAAGAGAGAGAGATAGACACCCGACAACCACAGATACAGTACAAGCCGTATGTCAGTAGTGGAACCAGTTTTGCGTTCGCGTAAAGTTGGTCCGGGCCGCTTCATCAACTCAATGCTGTCGGAATTGCAAGTGCATGCTAGAGGGTAGCAAATAAGAGAACGATGCCCCCGTGAAGAACACGGGTTCTAAACTTGTACAGCCATATCTACGCATAGATCGGCTCTGATACCACTGAAGGGGATCGCAGGCAGAAAACAATAATTTTGTAAGACGATATCCTTAAACTAGCCAGAATCTATACTATGCAGATATAGTAATACAGAGGAGATCAAAATACATACCCTTGTAGACCGAAAAGCGGGAATTACGTTCCCGCACAAACGTTGACGATGAAGACAACGTAGCCGACCTCAAGGTCGTGAAGAGGACGTAGACCTCCTAGCACGGCTAGCGCGGCACCTTGCAGAGCGTCACACACGTACGGTGGAGACGACGGCCTTCGAAGCTCAAGTCCAGGACGAGCAGCGGAAGACTTGGACCGGAACACCAACATCACAGCAACGGGCGTATGGTGGAGATAACTCTCTCCTCGGCGCAACTCTGACAAAGGTAATCACGTAATTGAGGAGAAAAAGATAATTAATTAGATGAATTAAAAGGCCAGGGGTGCCCCTCTATATAAAGGGGAAGGATGGGCGCCAACCTTGCCAGCCGGGCGGTGTGGGACTAAACCCCACCCCCCCTCCCCCCCCCCCCTCGTTGGACAAAGGCAACCGCCAGCCCTAGGTGGGCCCCTTGGCCCACCTAGGCTGGCCTCCTCCCAGTCCGCACCAAGGAGGGGACTCCCCCCCCCCACCCCCACCCCCATGGGAATTCTTTCCACCAGAAGGCCCATTTAGGGAAATCAGCCTTTAAAAATTCGAAAATAAATAAATAAAAATGTATTTACCTATTAATTAATATTAAACACATATTATATAATTTATTCCGACTCTGAAAACTATTTCGTCGCTGCCCGATCTCCATCGGACCATTCCCGGGATGTTCCCGGTGTTCTCTATTTCTTTTTTTCCATTCCGGGAAATATGTTGAAACCCCTTAAGTGTGTTATCCTAACGGTTCGATATAATAACAGACATGATCGTGTGTTACCCTCTCCCATCAATGACTAATTCATGGTCCTGGACGCCTTGAATTAACCCTTGTGATATAACGAATGACTTTTGTCGATCGAACCTAGACGTCGAGTCTTAAACCTTTTGCCATAGCGATACTTAGCGTGTCCGAGACTCGTTCATAGATATCTCCATACCTAGCTTGATCTCGTTACCGATAGCACTATCTTCTACTCGTCCATGATCTTATGTCCGGGTGACCTAGTCACATGCTTGCAAGCTCATTTGACATAATTTCACCGAGTGGGCACTAGAGTATCTATCCTGCTATGCGGACTGGCAAATCCCGCTCTTGATCCCTCGTCTCAACTACTCCCTTCCGATACCCGAGAGGAACACCTTTATTGTCACACTATTAAGATATGACGTTTGCTGCAATCAAAGTATCTTTCAGGAATAGCAATAAGAGGTGATCTCACGGTCGAAGGCGTAATGACTACGTCCTACAAATATATTGGGTATGTCCATCACATCGTTCTACCAACGATATGACTCCATTGTCAACTGATGCCATGTCACATGATCGGGAAAAGTCGATCATCATTTGCACAATGAACTGGTCACGTAGAGGCTACTAGGGACCTGGTTGTTTTACGTATCACACGTGTATTAATGTTTTCGCTTAATACAGTTATAGCATGACACAAAAACGTATTATGAACAAACGAGATATGATAAATTAAACACTTTATTAATTGCCTCTAGGGCATATCTTCTTCAGTCTCCCACTTGCACTAGAGTACAATTTAATCTAGATTACAACTTGGTAAAAGCTTAACACCCATAGCTTCTTGGTGTTTCTCATGCTTATCAAGCGGAATAGGCTTCGTTAGAGGATCTGTCACATTCAGAAACGTATGCACTTTGCAAATCTTCACATCACCTTCCTGTACATATTGTCGTATCACATGGAAGCGACGAAGAATGTGTTTGGCAGTTGAGTGAGACCTTGGTTCCTTCACGTTAGCAATACCACCCGTATTGTCGCAGTAGAGGGTCACGGGGTCTTGCGCGCTAGGAAACACTCCAAGCTCAATGATGAACTTCCTCAACCACACAACTTCATTCGCGGCTTCAGAAACAGCGATGTCTCCGATTCCATTGTAGATTGCGCCACGATGTTTTCTTTCTCACTTCTCCAGCACACGACGCCTCCATTCACCTTGAAAACATATCATGTTTGTGACTTAGAGTCATCGGGGTCTGTTCTGAAACTTGTATCAACGTAACATGTTACGTCAAGTTCTTCATCGCAACCACCATAGACAAGGACCATTTCCTTTGTCTTCTTGAGATGCTTAAGAATACACTTAACAACTATCCAATGTTTCTTTTCTGGATTACTTTGGAACCGGCTCGTTAATCACATGTCTAAATTTGTATCCAGACAACATGTGCAATAGGTAAAAAAAATTATATTAAAAACGGAGGGAGTATATTCGAATCTTAGAATCAGTGAGTGAGATGAATCCTTGAGCATGTGGCACATCGTACACAAAAAACACTTTTTGGTTGAAAGATAGGAAAGAAAATAGTGCGCCAACACAACACTACCCGCCCGGGCGACACGGGTGAAAAACCCTAGCTATACGGCCCCTCCCCATCACTGTCGTCGGTGCATATAGTTGGCGAAGCCTGTGCGATAGACGACGACAGTGGGGCATCAGTCCCCGCAGTTTTTGGGACGTGCGGTGGTATTCGTGGTGTAGGAGAGATGGAGGGTTCTTTCTGCTCTAGGTGGCCGACACGTTGGCGGTTGTACGATAGTAGCATGGCGGCTGGATAGGAGCGATGTTGCAGTGATAGCGGCCACTACTTGTGGGTTAGTTCGGGACCTGGGTTGGCTATACCAAGAGGTGGCCTCATAGGTTCTATGGCCTCCATTTGGGCTTTGATGGACCAAACTTGATGTCTGTGGCGTCGTGAGACGCACGTTTTTCATACGGTGTATCATGCTCCATCTTCATGACTCGGAGATTTTTGGGTTGTGGAGTTGGACCATGGGGCATAGAGGTGGTGGCGCCTATGGGTGTCGCCACTCCTCTGTGGAGGGCATTGGGGACTTGGATTGTTTCACATACTCCAACCCCTACTATAAGCTCGAGGAAATCCTTAGACCGGTCCGTCAGCACTGATGTGAGGCGTCACATTCCTTTTTTAAGGAGCTTTTTTGCCACGCTATTCCCTAGATCATTGGGATGGTGGATAGATGTCGACCTCTGTCCGGGGCGTGTAGCTTTGAAGGGCGCAATGGACTCACGTTGTGGCATCGTGGAGGCAATCGATTTGATTTTCATTGAAGGTCAGTACGTTGCATCCTCGCCTCTTGATTGCGTGCTCGGAAGAGACGGCTTGGTGCATGGATTGGTGGTGGTGTCGTGGTGTTGTTGATGTTGTCTATATATATATATATATATATATATATATATATATATATATATATATATATATATATATATATATATATATGCAAAATAGCTGGCTACCCATGGTGATAGCTACACACCCTTATTTAGCCATTGGATTAACCTATAAGGCATTTTACACCGTAGATCGACTTAACTCCTTTAGCCATTTCCCTTCCGTTCCTCCAATCCCGGCTTGCTACTAAAAGAACCCGGTGCTGGGTCGAAAAGCACGACGGACACGGTGCCTGTGGCTGAAAAGCAAAAGGACTAGCAACCACCGCACGCACGCAAACTTGCAAACCCATCCCTGCCCCGGCCGCTCCGCCCCATCTTCTTCTCTTCCAGCTGCCCTCCCCTCTCAGTTAATTCGTGGATACGACGTCGTTCCTCCATGTCCGGTTTCATCCCTGGCTGCGAGCTCCCAGTATCCGCTCTGCCTCCATCTAGGTCGTGGATCCCCACCACCGTCAGCCCGGCTTGCAACTGCTCGGCAAGACGTGCACGGAGCTGGAGATGGCCGGGACGCACGCGGGGCTGGAGATGGTCGTACCCTCAAGCCGCCGAGATTTGGGGTAGAGGTGCTCCGTCATTTGCTGAAGGAAGGAAGGAGAAGCTGGGTCGGAATCCCGCGTCGACCTCTCTCTTTGGTGCCCGGTCCCTGCCGTCAACGGACCCACACTGCTGGGCCGTGTGCGAGCAAAGGAGGCGACCTTCCCGGCCATCCAGGAGGCGGAAGCGAACAGGAAAGAGAAGACAGAGCGGAGGCACGCACAAGGTCGTTCGTGTTTTTCTTCCGTTTAGGATTGTTTTTTTTCGATCTGGTTCTTGGCTTCACTGTTTGAAGAAATCAGGTAGCTACATGTTGTTTTTTCGATTTAGATCCCTTGTGCGGTTCTGAATCTCTCAATTTGTTTTTTGTTTACCGATAATATAGGGTTCTGATTTCCTGAGATTGGTGGTAAAACACCAATTTTTCATCCGGTGATGGATGGCCGTGGCGGCGCTCAGGATGAAGTTAATGGTGTCCTTGGTGGCGCATGGAGGAAGAAGACGGAGTAGCCGTGGAGGGCGGAGCAGCTCGTGCAAGGATTGACAAGGAAACTGGCGGCCGGCGTGTGCGGCCTGGACTGCGACGCCCCCGGCCTCGGCACAACAAATCGTGCCTCCCAGAAGCCGATTCTTCATTACCTGTATCTAATTTGATTGACTTTTTTCCAGTTCTGATCTGAACTTCGATTCACTTTCGAGGGAATCATGTCCATGTTTGATTTTTTGTATATGGTGCATCCCGATCTATTCCAATTTGTTCTAATCATTGGAACCATATCCATGTTTAATTTATTTACATGGTGTTTTCTTTATCAAGATCCATTTTTTTTTCCAATATTTCATTTTCAGCTGATCTTGTACCTTTATCTCTCTGGATTTTGCTTTTCCGAACAAGCTACTCGCAAAAACATGGTTAAGAAAACAAATCACCTTGAGAGGTGATGATTTTGTTTTAACAAATGGTGATAAAAGAAATCACGTTTGAATAACCAAACGGAAATATTGCTAGCATGCACATGAGAAATCGAGTTGAAAACGGCTTTTCAGAAGGGCACGGTACACTTATATTGTGTTTTTTGTGTGGCGACGGCAATTAAAACAGTTTTTCTAGGAAGTGGAACCGCAAACGGAGTTGAACGGAAGAAAAACGGCAGCACGAATCACGGAACTGCATCTGATGACTCTAAGCGCGTGCGTAGCTACCATCGTGGGTAGCAAATCCACGTTGATATATATATATATATAGGGAAACCCTATTCTGCACCCAGGTGCAGGATAAGTTATTTTGCACCCGAGAGTTTCTATATTGTTTTTTATGAAAGAAAATATGTTTATAATCCAAATAATTACATTTATTTTGCCCCATAACTAAAAAATCTACATAAGAAATGCAACATATAAGTCATAACAGTGTAAAAATAGGTAAAATTGCGTATTTTACGTAATATTTTTTATATGCCACATAAATAAATTTTTACGTCATGTTAATATTTTCTTACGTTCCTATAAACTTACGAAGTACGGCAAAATTTACGTGACGTAAAAATCCTTTATGGTTCAAAAGATACGGGGTGGGTGTAAAATAACTATTCTACTCCCAGAGAGTCAAATAGCGCTAGGACATATTCATACTACACCCGGGTGTAACTACATCCATGTGTGTTTCACACACGTATGAAGTATCTATCATACCGGTAGGTATGTAATATGTAGTATGGAGTATATAATGCTATTTTAGTACTATATACTTATTTTTTGGTAGTATGTAATTTTTTTTACATACTTCTCTTTTATATACATATATGCCGATATTTTGAATATATAGTGTAAAATATTATGACAGTTGCAATTTTTTCATAAAACTTATTTTGGGTAGATATAGTATATGAACATACTCAAACCAATAAAGTATGATAAATACTTTCATAAGTTGGTATACGAGAAGTGGGTGTAGTTACACCCGGGAGTAGAAAGCATTTAACCTATATATATATATATATATATATAGGACATATTCATACTACCCTCGAAGGTAACTACCCCACGTGTGTTTCACACAATGTATGGAGTATCTATCATAACATGAGGTATGTATCATGTAGTATGGAGTATATAATGCTATTTCAGTACTATAGATACTTTTTTAGTAGTATGTAGAAAATTTCTACATACTTCTCTTTTATATGCATATATGACGATATTTCGAGTATATAGTGTAAAATATTAGGCCATTTGCAATTTTTTTATTAAAGTTGTTTTTGGGTATCTTAGATATAGTATACGAACATACTCAAATCGATAAATTATGGCAAAGTACTTCCGTAAGTTGGTATATAAGACGTGGGGTAGTTACAACCATTTTACCTATCTATATATATATATATATATCAACGCGGATGGTGATAGCTGTGCATGCCTTTTTGACCTTTAGATCTTGTCTTGTGATTCCTTTTTGACCTTTAGATCTTGTCTTGTGATTCGTGCTGCCGTTTTCTGATGTTCACGTCCGTTTACCCGTACGCGCTGCAGTTTTTTTTGCCGTTCCCCATCGCTTTCACTTCAGCAAAAAGAACTAGCTACTTCCCTACTAGGAACTGTCGATCATCTTCATCTCGGTTAACACAACAACATATCAGGTTTTCTGTAAAAATAAACTTGGGTTAACATGGTATCTGGATCGGGAATATATAAAGTCAACATGAACTCGTGATTCTATTTGCAAAAAAGAAAACATCAACTCGTGAATCACTCAAAATGGAAAGCAAAAAACAGATTAAAAAACGTGGGATCTGGATCGGGGACATACACTATCCTCAAACTGTGAAGAAACAAACAGATCGGGAAAAAAACCTAAAATCAAACGTGGACATGGACATAAAATGCAGATCGGGAGGAAAAAAAAGACTAATCAGATCCAGAAAAAAACAACCGCTGCGAGACCCCAAATCCCTTTCCTTGCCGTGGTCGAATCTTCAACACGCACTTGCCGGCCGCTGGCGTCCCTTGCGCGCGCTGTAGACTGCAACGCCACGGCCAGAGACGGCCGCATCCTTTTCTCGCCTGCTTCCAGGCGTATGACCCGCCCAGGACGGAGGGTGTACAGAGCTTGACCTCCTCTACCTCCTGAGCGGTTGATGCTCGATGCGGATGGCGTCGGGATTGTGGTTGGGCAGATCGGCGGCATCGTGGTGAGAGGACCGACTCCAACGGCCGGGATGGGCGTGGCGACGGCCGGCCGTGGACGACGGCGACCTCGCCGGGAAGCGTGAGACGGCTGCCGGCCGACGGCGACCTAGCCGGGAGGCGACCCGCGGCGGCCGACCGTGAAGGACGGCGACCTCGCCGGGAAGCGCGCGACGGCTGCCGGCCGACGGCGACCTAGCCGGGAGGCGACCCGCGGCGGCCGAAAAAAGCGCACGAGCGAGGCGGCGCCCGGGAGGGACGTGGCGACCCCGTCGGCCAGGCCCGCGAGGCACGCGGCGGAGGCGTCCGCGGACGGGAGGCGGAACTGGCCCGTGGCGTGGAGCCGGCCCGTGAGGCCGATGCCGAACACGGAGAGCAGCGTCTGGCAGCACGCCGTCATGTTGGGGGAGGTGCCGGCGCAGGGGGTGGGGTTCCACGGGAAAGCCGGCACGTAGCTCAGGTCCATCGGGCACGTCGTCCCGTTTTCGTCGCCGGCTCCGGCGGCGCCGCCCTCCGGCGAGCTGGCGAGGAGCAGCGCCAGGAGGAGCGGAAGGATTCGGAGGAGCCTCGGGGTCGGCATTTGGGCGAGCAGCTGGTGTTCGGTGAGGGGAGGAGTGGCTGAGCAGGGGAAGCTTGAGAGAGAGAGAGAGAGAGAGGTTGTGCGCGGTGGGGGAGAAAACACGAGTGCTGTAGGGGGAGCCGTAGGAGGTTTTCCTTTTCTTTTGGTGAGAAGAGAGCGCACAAGTACGGGTGGGGTGTTTTTTTTTAATCATATGGAGAAACAGACGGAACCGAACGGCGTTATCTTGATCAGATATCAAAACTGCTCTATAGAGCGATCCAAGGGTTGGTAGTGGGTGCGCAGCTACCCCATGGGTAGCCAGCTATTTTGCATATATATATATATATATATATATATATATATATATATATATAGGTTAAATGATTTCTACTCCCGGGTGTAACTACACCCATGTCTCGTATATCACCTTACGGAAGTATTTGTCATACTTTATTGGTTTGAGTATGTTCATATACTATATCTAAGATACCCTAAAATAAGTTTCGTCAAAAAATTACAATTGTCCTAATATTTTACACTATATACTCAAAATACCGTCATATATGCATATATATGCATATAAAAGAGAAGTATGTAGAATTTTTTTACATACTGCCTAAAAAGAAGTATCTTTAGTACTAAAATAACATTATATACTCCATACTACATGTTACATACCTCCCGGTATGATAGATACTCCATACTTGCGTGAAACACACATGGGTGTAGCTACACCCGGGTGTAGTATGAATATGTCCTATATATATATATATATATATATATATATATATATATATATATATATATATATATATATGGTAGCGCTATTTGACTCTCTGAGAGTAGAATATTTATTCTACACCCACCTCGTATCTTTTGAACCGTAAAGAATTTTTACGTCATGTAAATTTTGCCATACTTTTTAATTTAATCGCAATATAAGAAAATATTAACATCACGTAAAACTTTATTTATGTGACATATAAAAAATATTACATAAAATACACAATTTTACCTACTTTTACACTATTATGACTTATATATTGCATTTCTTATGTAGATTTTTTAGTTATGGAGCAAAATAAATGTAATTATTTGGATCATAAACATATTTTCTTTCATAAAAACAATGTAAAAGCCTCGGGTGCAAAATAATTTATCCTGCACCCAGGAATAGGGTTTCCCGACTAAGTGGCACAATTGCAAAAATGTTGATGTGACATGTAATTAAGGAAGAGAGACAAATGTAGTAACTAGCTATGTTACTAACATCACATATTTCAAAACAATATGTGTCTACAACCTAACTAATAAGGCCTTAAGAACTGAGTGCTAACTCAGTGGCAGAGGCTGCGAGTGCATGCCTAGCCGGCCCGGGTTCAAGTACTAGTTGTGTCAAAATGGTCACAACCATGAATTCTCAGAAATCGGGAATCTCACATCCTACTTAACAACGTAAAGTCAATGGAGCGATCATTCCCCCGTTGACCACATTTTTTAAAACTAATAAGGCTTTGCATGCATCACACATGTTACTACACACTATGGAGATAATAAAATGTGTATGTTACTAGTCCATTTTACTCTACATCGTGACTAGTCTTATGTTTATACTCTTTTATATTTTGAAGACTTGTACTCCTACTTAAGGTTTGGTAGCGTGCCTGAATTCTGCCTGAATTCCGTCACGCATTGATCTTTATGAAGTAAGGCTTATCTTTTGATAAAGGCACGTATTATGTGTACACAGATTTTACAGCGATCAAGCTATTGATTTGATGTTCCATGTAAATGTTGGTGATGACTGATTTCCAATCCTGGTATCCAAATTTAAATATTTGTACAGATTATATTTCTATATTTTATTGTCCCAGCTGAGAGCTCGAGCGGCAGAGCGCGGCCAAACGCCCAAACCCCAACAAAACCCACCGAGTCCACCTCGCCGCGGCGGTCGTCACCCTCCACCGCACCGCACCGCTCCCCTCCCCTCCCCGCGCGGCGCCAGTATTTAAACCTCGCCGCCAGCCGCTGCTTTCCCCCCTCCACCCCAATGCTTCCCCCCACCTCCACCATCCAAACCAGCTCTCCGGTCCCCCACCCCGCCGCCCCAAACCCTAGCCTCCGCCTCCGCCCCGGCTTCCTCCAGGTCACCGCCTACTCCGCCGCCGCGCCGGTTCGGGCGTGCGGGACGGCCAGGCGTCCGATGAGCTCGGTGCGAGCCTCGGCCTCGGAGGGGGGCGGCTGGACGGTGCCGGCGGCGGGTAAGGACGGGGTAGATATGGAGCGGCTGGTGGAGGTGGCGCAGAGCGCAGCCGACGCCGCGGGCGAGGTGCTCCGGAAGTACTTCCGGCAACGGTTCGAGATCATCGACAAGGAGGACCACAGTGCGTGCTGTCCTTTCTACTGGGATCGTATTTTGGTGTTGATTGTTAGAGAGATGACAGTTTCTCGTCCTGTTAATAATAACTGTCTCTTGTTTGATTATCTTCCAACTGGAAGATGAAATTCATCTATTGGGCGGTTTCTAGTGATAGCTTGGTCAAAATGGTGCATCCTTCTGCAACAATAGTTTTAGATGTCTGGAGATTCGTAATGCTAGTTTGGTTCCATTGCCTATAGATAGTTTTCTGTAACACAGTAGTAATTTTGCCTTGTACTGCAGCTAAAAACAGAACACACGCTTGTAGATGAAAATTGTATGTGGTTCCTAATTATTGAAGTTGGAGAACAGTTGGAGTGGAATTGTGTTTTTATTACTGAAGTCAATATGTGAGCTGCTGATCGAGGCTTCATAAATTTCTGGGTCCTGAACTGGAATTACTGAATTTTGTCCAGGTCCTGTCACGATTGCAGATAGAGAAGCAGAGGAAGCAATGACGTCAGTCATACTGAAGAGCTTCCCTACTCATGCTGTGTGAGATTATTCACATAACTCTAGCTCACTTATGATGCAGCTACTAAAGTATGATAAATAATGCAATCTTCATTGGACTCATGCAGTTTCGGCGAGGAGAACGGTTGGAGATGTGTGGAGAAGTCTGCTGACTATGTCTGGGTCTTGGACCCCATTGATGGAACAAAGAGCTTCATAACTGGTAGTCAAATATAACCATTGTATGTTTCAGACAGCTAGTTTGAGCTTAAATAACAAGGATGGATGCTGATTTGTTGTTTGTAGGCAAGCCTCTCTTTGGTACACTTATTTCGCTTCTGCATAATGGGAAGCCGGTATGCTAATTTTCTCTTGCTCATATCTCCTTAGTTTCTTTGTATTTTCTCGATTTTATTGACTACAGGCTACCTATATGAAAAACTAAATAAATATAGCATTAGAAAATATAACATCTGAAATTTCCAATGATATAATTTTTGTAATATATACTTTGTATTACATTGGTTAAATAGGCGATCTAATAATACGTGTAGGAATTATAAACCGAAACAGAGGGAGTATATCATTACATTTGCCATCTGATTTAGCTGGATTTTGTTGATAAGTTGATAACAACAATGAACTGGCACTACATGGTATCCGATGCAACTTTTAAAACAATTGGTATGCTAATTACAGCCCATTATACATGTTCTAAATTCTCTTCTGGACATTTTGTGTAAGTGCAGCATACATATTTGATATTTCTTTGATATTACTTTGCCTTTGACTTTTTTTGCTTCTCTATTTAGGTAATTGGCATTATCGATCAGCCAATCTTGAGGGAGAGATGGGTTGGGGTAGACGGGAAGAAAACAACCTTAAACGGGCAAGAAGTATCGGTCCGACCTTGCAATGAATTGGCGCAAGCTTACTTGTAGGTATTATGTTATAGTACATAGACATAATACATGAAGGTGCATTGTTTAATCAAGCCTTCCCTTGTAATAATCATTGTTTTGCATGCGTCAGATATACAACGAGTCCACATCTCTTTGAAGGAGATGCTGAAGATGCATTTATTCGTGTACGAGACCAGGTATGTATCATTTTTGGTAATTATATTTGGTTTGTAAACTTGCACCATCAACGTCCCAACTCACACGTTTGCTGTTTTACTCATTTGTGATGCAAGGTGAAAGTTCCATTGTACGGCTGTGATTGTTATGCTTATGCTCTCCTGGCTTCTGGTTTTGTGGATCTTGTTGTTGAATCTGGGTTGAAGGTATATAACCCTAGCGTTTATATTATTTTATTGGTGCCTAAAATGGACCAAACTTGAGCATGCTGACCAAGTACATATTTGGCTTAAGTTGGCTTTATATTTGAGTGATTTTATGAGTATTTTTCTTTCACCAGCCCAAGATGAGTATTATGTCCACCATTCTTTCAAATTTATCAAATATACGCAAGTTTTGTACTAACAAAATTCATTTTGTTTTGCAGCCATATGATTTTCTCTCATTGGTACCGGTGATTGAAGGAGCTGGAGGGTCAATAACCAATTGGGAAGGGGACAAGCTCCACTGGCCTGTGACTTCGGAATCTCGGCCTACAAGTATAATACTTGAGTCTTCCCATAAATTTCAACAAATTGTGCTTCCAAATTACTTCTAACTTTCATTCATCGCACTCAGAAAATTGTAACACTATGAACAATATCGGTATTATGTGCGCTGAGATGCAAAAACTGGCACTGGCATTTCTGATGTGCTTTTGATTGATTGAAAACAAATGTTTCGGATACCGAAGATGTGATTCTTCCTCTTTTTTTCAGGTTTCAATGTGTTGGCGGCTGGAGATGCCCGTGTCCATGGGCAAGCACTAGCCACGCTGCGGTGGCGCTAGTCTGGAGCACGCAACGACTTCATTTAGATGATGACAACCTGTTTTTTTAATTTAAACAAGGCAAAATATTTTCCATTTTCATTGTTCATGATGTGTCCATGTAGAACTGCTATTCATGTGTCCAATAAACCGAGTCTATACTCTTCCTCAGACGGTCAAGCAAGCTGTACATTGTATTCAATAATGATCAGTGACTTGTTCTCTGATGTTATCATCAGCCATGGTGTATCCATTACTGAGCGACCTGTGTGTGTGATTGCACGGTGTAATTCATATGATGTTTGTCAAGGCTACTAGATCTCTCCAGTCACGTTCTAGAAACCAGCTAGACTAAGTTGCAAATCCTGGAAGGTTGATAAAATGATAATGTGATTTGTTGTTGTGCTGAAGGACTGAAATCACGTGAAGGAAACGATGATTTTGTGTAGGTGTTGCATGAGTAGGAAGCCAAACAATCAATAGCAGATAAGAAGATGATAGATTAGCAACGTTTGCTAACTCTTCAAGAGAAGCTCAAAACACCCGTTGGGCTGTTTGATGTAGAGCGATAAAGCGACCTGAACATTCGCTGGTTTCTCTGTAGTGTCCAACAGTCCAAGGAAACAGAACCACCAGCCCCCAAATACCTCAGCCACGATGGTTCCAGGAAGAATCGCCCCCAAGCCGGCGGCGCCGCTGATGGCCGCACAGCCGAAGAAGCCTGGGCACATGCTGGTGCTCGGCACCGGCTTCGTCGGCCGCTACGTCTCCGAGCGCCTCCTCGCACAGGGATGGTTAGTCTAGTGACCGTTCCAAGTCTGTATCTCCGGTCTCCCACCTCCCCTGACCCCTGATCGATGTATCTCCACTGATTCGACTCTGCCGCTCCCTCGAATTCAGTCCTGATTTGTGTCTGGATGAACGCAGGCGGGTGTCCGGGACGTGCACCAGTGCCGCCAAGAAGATGGAGCTGGAGAAGCTGGGAATGGACGTTTCCGTATTCGATGCCACGAGAAGCAAGTATGGTTTCTCCCTTTTTCTTTCAAGCATTGCTGTGTTCCCTGCTGCTGAGCACTTTGTTTTTTGAATTTTCCACATATATTAAACCAACAAAGAGTACATGATTACATCGATTATAAAAACAAAACTAAAATAGACTAGCATATCTATGAGATCTTCAAGCCCTTTCTTCATGACACAATCTTGTACTTTTTTGAATGCAGCCGTAGAACAACGCCAAAACCACCAAACCACACACCTGTGAATACCACCGAAGGTCCTCCCTTTTTAATTTTGAGCCGCAATGCCAAGGCTTTGTGCACACACGCAGCCATTAAATTAATCAAGCAACATCGGCAAGAGCACCACCACTGATATTCGGACAAATAACCGAGCCACTTTGTCGATGACGCTGGGAGCCGAGAGAACGAATCACCATTGCCGAAGATGTAGTAGTTGGGGTAGATAACGCGAGGACAAACCTCCTCGCGGCAACCATGAGAAACAATCCAAGATTGATCTGGTGAAGCAAGATCTGAAAAACCAAACATAGACAAATTTAATCTTCCAAAGCCACCATTGACGTCGAGAAGGAGATCTCGCCGATGACCGAAGCGCGGAAGATCACTTATTGCAAACAATGTCATCTCCATTAACAAAGAAGACAACAACCAAAACCAAACTCTAACATTAAGGACCCTTGTATAGCGCCCTGGGCAGGTTTGAGGTCCCCACCCCTCCTAATGCCAGAGCGGCACCTAGAGGAGGTGAGGACCCATCAATTCTTGGACGAAGACGACGATGAAGTTGCAGATGAGGCCGGCGGCGACGACTAGGGTTGAAACCCTAGCCGCCGCCTTTCTCTTTCTCTCCCGTCAGATGGATAGGCCACGAGAAGCACTTAGTTGCTACAGTAATTATTGGTTAAAAATCTGTTACTCACGAGCGTTTCACTAATGTTGTTTGGTTGAATCACATCTAAAAAGGTGAATGAACGTCGTTGCTGTTGCAAGCCAAAACTATTTGCTTAGAAGTCAGCCTTTCTGCAACTGTTATCAACTGAATAGCAGATTGGACAGTTGTTAGGGGAAGATCAACCCCATCGAAATTTTGTACCAGATTTCGATACATTTCCCTCAAATTTAATATGATGTGAATCTTGAACTCGTGATCTGGGATTCTGATCCCCCTTTTTTTTCTGGACAAGTTTCTTTTTCTGGTTACTCATGGCTGTAAAATTCCAGCCTTGCAAATCTTCATGCTATGCAAGATGCAACCCATTTGCTCATATCCATTCCACCCGTCCCTGGATTTGGTGATCCTGTAAGTTGCCAATAATTTGCTGCTAGATTCAGTATGGTTCACATTCACTTGAATTTTTAGTCCAATTTAACGTCATGGTTATTTGCATCTAACGCCCTATGCAGTTCCTTTCTTCACATGCTGACCTGCAGAGAACACTGACCGATTGCGGTCTTCAATGGTTATGTTACCTTTCTTCAACAGGTAAGTTCAAACATTGTATGCACCATTGCATCTATAGCACTAAATAGTGTCAATATTACTCTTGTATGTTGGTTTGGGGTTGAATTGATTACTAATATATCAATAGTTGTCATTCCACTGTATCATTTAATTTCAAGCAGTCAAATTAAGTTAGTGCCTACAGTTTTTCTTTTGAGGACCCTTACGTGACTTATCCCAGCCATGTTGATACACTAGAATGTTCATTTTCGTTTCATTCTTTTTTAGTACTTTATTTTTCCGGTTAGCTTAAACAAATTCCTTTTGATTCTTATTATTTTCCAGGTGTGTATGGTGATTGTGGTGGTGCATGGGTTAATGAGGAGTAAGAGACTGAATGGGTTGTATGTGTTTTCTCAATACATTTTTTGAAAAGCTGACGAAACTATTGTATACAGTCATGTAGTGAAGCCAAAGAGTGAGTCTTCCAAGTTCAGATATGCCGCTGAACAAGGATGGTTGGATCTTGCGGATGAGCTGAATCTATCGGCTTTTGTACTTCGTTTGGGTGGAATATATGGGCCTGGAAGAAGGTTGAGTTATGCTAATACTTCAATACGCTTTACTACTTTGATTTCTTATCAAATATTTTAGTCGACTGTAGAAATGCAAGAGTTAGCAATTGCCATGCTGATTTACACCATTGTATTTGCACTTATGTGACAAATGAAAGATTGGTAGCACTTTTATCTTGATTGTTTTGTACCTGTTGACGCGTCCTGATACTTCGTTTCTGAAGGCATCAGTAGATGACTATTCTTCTTTCTGTAGTTGTGATGACCATTATTTTATTCTATTGTTGCAGTGCTTTGGATACCATAGCTAAGAGAAAATCTTTATCAGGAAGACAGAAGTTGAGGGAGTCCAAGCAGTACACGGCACGAATCCATGTCGCTGATATCTATCAGGCTATCCTGGCTAGCATGAGCATCAGCTCTGCAAGGTCTCTGTTTTCTAATGCCTGCATAATTAGTTAGTTATGTGCAATTGCTTGAGCCTTGATGCGTTTTTCTCGAACTTCATTTCAACCTGTCTTACATAGCATAGCTCAAATATGAGAGAGTGCACCTTACATGTGGTGACAATATATACAGAGGCTGATTCCCATGTTTAACCATTTCAATGCAGGAAGATATACAATGTGGTGGATGATGACCCTGCCCCTAGATCCGAGGTCTTTGTATTTGCTCAGAGCTTGATAGAGAAAATATATCCTGATATGGCGACAGACTCTGCAGGATCGGACAGTCAGGATCGAATTATATCTGCTGAAAAACGGGTCTCTAATGCTCGTTTGAAAGAGGAACTCGGCGTCAGGCTTGTTCACCCATCTTATAGATCGGGGCTGCAGAGCATTTTTGATTCTTGGCTGGCCGAGTCCACAGTTACAAGGAGAAATGATGATGTTTAGCATGCACACGTGCAGCGAGTAGCATTGTTTGAACAAATTATGTGCTTGGATCATAAGAGACTGAACTGTAAATGATACCACAGACGTGGTACCCGAGACTGAATGTTTGAACTATGTTCTGAACAAATGTTTGGCAGACCAATATCCGAAGGTGAGTGACAAGGATTCAAGGAACGTAGAACAATTAATAGACGTGTTCTTACAATACAATGCACCTGTAGTATATGAGTGACAGTGCAGGCAGGTTAGCTTGACAATCTGAAACCAGAAGCACGTATAGACGTATAGTAGGCTAGTACATTGGTGAACTGGTTTATACATACCTTAATGGATTTGCAGCCTGGCGATCTGACAATGGATTTGTAGCTCGGCGAGCACCCTTGCGCCGCTCATGGCCTCCCGGTGCTCCCTGCGCAGATCGACCTCCCGGCGGTGGGCGGCGGCACAGGGCTCCGAACAGTGCTGCCTCATATCCCAGTGCACCACGGCGCTGCACTGCACGCAGGTGCCCGGCGCCCTCCTCAGCACCGGCAGAAGCAGCTGGCGCCGCCCGTGCTCGTCCACGCCCTCGCCAATGGGGTCGCCGAGGATACTCTCGACGTGGGGGAACCACGGCTCGGATCCCGTGCACCGGACACAGTAGGCGCCGCCGTGCTCCTCGATGCGGAGCACGGCGTGCGGGCCGCACGCATCGTGGTGGTGCGGGCAGGCGCCGGCGCCGGCGCAGAAGACCCTGCTGCAGAACATGCAGTACGAGTCTCTGGGGAGCCGCGTGGCGTAGTCCTCCGCGGCGATGGCGGCGATGACACCATTGCGCAAGGGCAGCGGCAGCGGCGCCATGAAGAAGACGGGCCGGCCGGCGGCGTCCACGTCGACGGGGATGGCGGCGTGGGACGGCCCGTGGCTGTGGTGATAGCCGCAGCAGTGGGAGCAGAAGGCGCGAGCGCAGAGCTGGCAGAACCGGTCCCTCCGGCATGTCTGCGACAGATCCTCGAGCTCCAGCGGCGACGACGCCATTGTATCCGTCTGCCTGGCTGCTTTGCAACGGCTTACGTGAGAACGGTGGGCCGGTTCGGTGGGAGATATATGTAGTGTAGAGGAGATCGCGAGACAATCCGACTTCCTCACGGTGTCGGTGATCGAGGAGCTCTGGTTCCGAGTTCCGGACGGACACGGCCAGGCAGAAGAGATTAAGAGAACGACCGCAAAGGAAATAGGGTCTCCCTGACACTCGGCTGATCCGAGAATTAGCAAGGTGACGTCAGAAATCCAGTTGCAAATCAAGTTACAACTCATAATTAGCACGACTCACGAAGCAAACTAAATGATCCGGAGCAGTTGCAAGTCTAGCTACTTGTTACTCATGTGAGCTTAATTCTCATTTACATTATGTTATAAGATCCCAGTTGCAAGTCTACTTGTAAGTAATGCACAAATTACGAGATTAATCAATTGGTCTAAAGCAGTCACAAATCCACTTGTAAGTGAGAATTAGTAAAACCGAAAAAATATCTCTACTATATAATATCTCTTAAGGTGTGAGGCGTCGTACGTCGTGTACGTTTTACAGTTTAGCCCCTCACAAAATAGAGAAAGAACCCGCAGTACACAAAATTAACACTTTTTATGGTCTAGCCCCTCCACTAACCTCCACTCAATCTTGTTCCTCCTTTGAGCGGCGACGACGAAGGGGAGCGGCCACCGGCAACGGAAGGGGGTGCAGCAACAGCGGACCGCCCTTGAGAATGTACGAAGGAACCACCATGTCCTCCTCCAAGCCACTCCTCTTCACCTGAAGTCTGTTGGAGCCGGACGACATGCTCGTCGGGGCCGTGCCCATGGAAGAAGGGGTGAGCCGCTAACAGGGAAGGTCGCCCCACGCACAGCACCTTAGACGCATCGGCAACGACCCACTGATCCAACCTCCCGAGTACCTCCGTTCAAGGTCGTCGTAGCAATCTGACCTTCTTCCAATGAATCCAATCTCAACCTCTCGGATTTAGGCGAACGTTCATGCCGATGAAGCAACTTTCCAGTATGTTGACGACAAGGAGAACAGCCACCACATGGGATTGGCGAAGAGGCTGGTGTGCTTCTCCCGCAAGATCCAACACACCTCCCCCGACCGTCAGCCAGAATCGAGCGGGCTGCCATCTGAATGTGAAGCTGTTGCATGCCCTGCTTGGAGTAGCGCCGCCTAGCTTGCCAGATGCAGTGAAGTCTGCTTGTCCCCTGAGCAATCCGTTCAGAGAAATCAACCTACTGGCTGAGGTAACTAGGAACCACGGGGATAATCCGTAATGCGCAGCACACACAGTCCATGCTCCTGTTCCTATTTTGGCCAGATAAGATTTTTCTTTTCCAGTTAGTATTTTGTAGCAAATCAATATACCTAAGCTAAAGAAGTATATCCTGAACAATTGCAAATCATTCCCTAGCAAGGTGGCGTGCTTTTGTTTTGAGTGGTTTCTTCTGGTCAATCTGACCCGCCTTGTTTTCCCCCTCGTGGCAGGATATGAACAAAGGCCTGAAGATTAAACCAACAATTATGGGAACTGCTTCCCTTAACCTTGATGATTATGCATCAGCAGCCGAAGAGGACATTGAGATGATTCTCCCGTTGTCTGTGTCATGGGGTGCACCTGAGTCTGCTCCATCGTTTCATGTGAGTTCGTGATGTGGATAACAAGTTCTAGCTAATAACTATCGTTTTTATTGTCGTCCGTTCTGACTTTAAAATCATCGTTTTCATTGTAGCTTACTCTGAGTATGGTGGAACAGGGAGCTCTTCAAGAAACCTCGGATGCTTCACAACGATCTGCTGTGGCCATTCCGTTATCTCCAACATCTTGTGATTCTCTACATGGAGGAAAAGATGAGGATTCAGTTATTAAAGCAGGGCTCACAAAGGTGAAAATCCTCAAGGATATATGGTGTCGACTCGAAGGTCCAAGAAGACGTTTCAGAGGGATGAACACAGTGACGACAATTGCTATGTTCACAGTGATGGCGCTGAATATCCGTAAGGTACTGAGCCTGTTGATGAAGATCTGGATGATAGAACACAAGAAGATAAAGTTGCAGATCCAGCAATCAGGAAGTCATTCAGCTATGGTTCTCTGCAGTCTGTTAACCATGTTGGTGGCCTATCCAAAAGGATATCCTACTTGAATGACTAATTGTTCACTTATACAGTAGAATGGTGATTTTGTGAATCGTGGGTGCAGCAGCTTTGTGGTCTTCCGTTCAGCGCCTGCATACTATAGTATTAATTATTGATATAATGTTAACTTTGTTTTCTGCTGTAACTTGGTAAATAGACAAATTTTCTCTACACGCTATGGCTTATTTTTGCACATAGTATTTTGATAGATTTTTATGGTTCCTTTCGTCATCAATTTAAATGGTGTAGTCAGTTCATATGTAAGGTATCTAGAAGGGTTGTTGTACGACCATTAGCCACCTACATGCTATACTCATTTGTTGTAGAACGAAATAATTAATTTATGCTTGATAAATTTTGCTCTACTCCGAGACGTATCATTTACAAAAGGGAGGTTCTAGGAGATGTATATATAACCGTGATGAAGAAGCCTATGATTTAGCTTGATGTGTACGAGGATTCTAAATATATACTCCCTCCGTCCAAAAATAAATGTCTTAAATTTGTGAAAAAGAAGATGTATGTAGACAAAAAACTATGTCTAGATACGTCTTCTTTTCGACAAACTTGAGACACTTATTTGTGGACGGAGGGAGTATGTTTGATGCGATTTGTGTTGGAACAATTAAATATTTATATTCCCGTTGCAACGCACGGGCATTTTACTAGTACTTATAGTATACATTAGCAAAACCGAAAAAAAAATACTTGTAAGCAAGTCGAGTGAGAATTAGCAAAAGCAGCCGCAAATCCACTTGTAGTATACACTATGACAAAAAGCCACGTCATTGTGTCTGTTCATCACCTCATGAAGAAGGAACAAGAGATTACGTCGTACAAATCCATACACCGCCTAGCGATGACTACAACCACTACAGCGAGACGAAGACGCCTGCTGCCATCGCTCCTCTCTCACTGGAGCTTGGCAAACCTTGTTTTACTATAGTCGAGAACTCACCGTGCAAAGACTGAAAGACCCCACATGACCGGCGCACAACCATCGTTGAAGAATAGAATTGTAAATCGGAGAAGTCCAAACTGTAGACACACAAACATACAAGTCAAAACCAGATTCAATCGGATCTGCCGAAGACAAACACCGATTGAATCCTACCAGATCCGTCAGAGTATCCACCTCCTACAATGCTTTATGCACGCACATAATTAGGGCTAGGCAGGGACAGGGCCGGCTCTGAGGGTAGTTGGCAGGTGTGACCAACTAGGGCCCAGGTCAGAAGGGGTCCAAACAATTTTATTCCTTCATAATTTAATTACAACACATCTAAAAAAATATTGGGCTGGCCTGGTCGGCTGGGCTTTTCTCTTCATCGATGGGCTGGGTCTTTCTCTCCATCCAGGCTAATAGCTAGCACACGACTAGAAGGGAATATTATTGTTATATTTCCAACTTGTTTAGACTTATGGTCTTAATATGACATTACTTAATTGCTTATATAAATTATCTATGGATGTCTTGGAAGAACAATATGTGGTTATATGTAAACTTTTAATATTTCACATCATATACGTAGAATATATGGGCCATTTTTTCAACCTTGCCCTAGGGCACCAAATTATATAGAGCCGGCCCTGGGCAGGGAGAACCTTACTCCCTCCTTGTCTTCCCGAGGAGAACGTAAATTGTAAAAACGGAGCCATCTCACTGACAAGGATTGATCCACCACACTTCCACCTATTTAGTGGTATGCATGGTTCCTTGGTAACCTCTAGTTTGATCAGGAAAACTACTAAAAATGAATCTACTAATGAAGGTTACAAATTTGGTCAAGAGGAAGAGACTTATATTATTGTGGCTGCTCATTGTTATTTTGGCCGATTAATATTCCGCTAGTTTTAACAACTCTCGTTCTTTACAACCCTAAGGCCACTAGAGACGAGGCAGACCACCCGTGACACCAGTGGAAGGCAGAAACACATGTTTTCTGAGAAGAGACGTGAATGGGGTATCATTGACAAAAATACGTATAGAACATGCACTTATAGCTAGCTAATATTGACATTGCATGTTATTAGGGATGAAAACTGAACGTATGCAGATAAACTTAAGTGCTGCTACCTTTATTTTCATACTTTTTTTGGGACAAGAAAATAAATATAGAAATCTCAAAAACATATATTTTCAGAAAAGATACATGCCGAATACTATAGGAACACTCATGCAAACTGACAAATTTGTTAACTGTCCGATGTAAAATCAAATACTCCCTCCGTTCATAAATAAGTGTCTCAAGTCTCTCAAATAGAAGATGTATCTAGATAAACATTTGTCTAGATCAAGGTTTTAAATAGCGCGCTATTTGAAATAGCGCAGCCTTCCAAAAAACGCTATGAACGAAATAGCGTGCTAATAGCACGCAAAATAGTGTGTCACAAAATATTGTTCAGATTTCAGCATATAGCAATAGAAATGACATATTTCAGCAGCTAAAAGTTTAAAACTAAGGCTAAAACATTGTTCAGCTAACAAAGCATGGTACATATATAGGCACTAGGCAATAAGGCGCGGCAATCCCGCACCCGTGTAGTAAATATAATTTGAATTCGGTTGTTTGAATGTTTCTAATCTTTATAAATAATGTTTGAATTCCATGGTTTGAAACGTTTTTTTTTTCAAATGTCTTGCATTGTGGCAGAAATATGTAGGTCTTTTTTTTGTGATCAGTTTGATATTTTTATTATTTTTTCTGATGCCTATATTTAAAGATGTTGAATTAATAAATTTAATCGTTTGCTATTTTTTTATGGAAAAAGGGCATACAGGCTGACAGACCGGGCCCACGGGTGCGTCATGCTGACGTCACGCGTGGCCGGATCTGGCGCCCGTGGCCGCGGCGGCGTCGACCACGCCGCCGGCGCATCCGCGCGAGCCGGACCTCCCGGTGGACGCGCCTCGCGACGGGGCAGCTGAACGTGGCGGCGCCGCCTCGCTTTGGTCACCGGAGCGCCGGTGGAGACGTGCGAACGCGGCGGCGGAGTCCGAACGCGTCGGCGGCGGTTGCGGCGCGGCTGCGAGCTGTCGGCTCGTGAAACCCGGCGAGGACGGAGAAGGATCGGCGGTGCGTCTCCTCATGGCAGCCGATTCGAGCGGGGAGGCCGGCAGCAACGGCGACGTGCGGCGGCGGCGCCGGCGACTTCCCGGTCGCGAGAGGGAAAAAGGGGTGGGGGGTTTCTGGCATGAACTTTTGCAAGAAAGCATCTGAGGTTTTTGGAATTCACGAACAGGTCCTCCGCAGTTCTGGAGATTGGAGTGCGGGTTACAGACTGAAATTTACAGTGGCTTTTGTGCAAATAGTCACGGTGACCGGCGCGTACCGGCTCCGACCGGGTGACGACCCGGCGACGTGGCGCCACATGATTGGCGTAGACGGCCGTGCTACAGTGATGCACATCTAGGGGTGGTTTTGAGTGAATCCAGGCCGTCCGATACGGTGATCCAACGGTTGGAAGAAAAAAGGTGACGTGGATAGCTGATCCGGATGCAAATCTGTCCAACCTTTATATATAGTACTATATATATAGCATTGTTCAGGGTTCAATAGTTCATACATCCGAGGAGGCGACGGCGACCAACAGATGTGATGCGGCGAGCAGAGGAGGCGACAAGAGGCGGCTGGCCGTGGCTGGAGGAGACGGGTGAGGGTGACGCACCGATGGCCGCCGCTACCGCTCGGTAGGTTCGGTCGGGTGAGGGCGAGGGAGTTAGGGTTCGCTCGATCGAGGGGTACAGCGATGTGGTTAGGGTTACTAGGCTGGAAACCCAAAAGAACAGTGGGCTGATGTTAAATTCTTCTGAAAAATAGCGCCGCGTCGAAAAAATAACGCCAATACGTGCTATGTGCAATTGCCGTATTTAGCGTGAATAGCACCGTAGCGACTAAAATATGTATAGCGCAGCGTTTAGTTGCCATATACGCTATTAGTGTGCTATAGCGACGTTTCAACATGCTATTTTTTTCCTTGATTTAGATATATCTTCCTTTTTTAGAGACTTGAGACATTTATTTGTCGATGGAAGGAGTACAAGGTATACCCGGTTTCCTTGTTTCCACGGAAAAGTAGGAAAGTTCTCGTTCCGTTGTCATTCCTACATGCTACCCTATAAACCAGAGGTGCAGATTGCTGTGATGGATAGGGAATAGTGGTCTGATATGTAATGAGCACGACGGGCAGTCTTCAGGAAATTCGGTAGAACCACTTCGAACCGCATTTAACTAGTTCACGCCAACACAGGACCTAGCTGTTAAATCAGTCTAGAGAGCACGGTCGCCCAGAACAATTGTGACAGTTACTGCTCATGGTGATACTATTGCAACATTGTACATATCAAATCAAAGAACTGTGGTGTAAATTCTGACCATCCAACCAGAAATGTGGAGAAAATTACATTTGATCACGCCAGAATCTTACTACATGTATTTGCAATCACAAAAATAATTTGAGGAAAGGGACAAAGGGTATTTTGTGTAAGAGAAAGACTTGTTTCGATGGTCCAGTGAAAAATGTTTCCCAGCAGATGTATTTTGCTTGATCTCACAGATGGTGTCAATAGTCAGTGTTACATTGACTGCCTTTCTATGGTATAATCCCGGGTTGACAACAGGTTGAAGCTATGCAGTGCAAACTAAAACAGAAAACGAAAAGACACTTGATGATGACAGAGGTGCTAACATTTACATAAGCGAGCCTTCAACACAGGTATTGCGAAGTTTCCTCTATATTATTTGTTTATCCAAACCCCCTCACTTCTCCATATATACCACTTCACTCATGTTTTGCTTCCTCAGCATTCACCGTGTTAGTTGCCGATGCCGTAGCACCATGCTGCACCATTTGCAATTGGATTTGCCACATCTGAAAACAAACAACTTATGAATTCTGTTGGAATTGGCCAGGGATCATTACTTGACATTTAGGAAAAATATATGTCATGAGCAACATTTCAGAATATAATCTACCAGCTATGACAAAGAATATACGTCTGAAGCTGATGCACTATGACTGTTTACAGCTACTTTATGATCATAAGAAATATGATGGAATAGAGGAATCAAGGGTATCTCAAGATAGTAAGGAAGCTGAAAAACATGAAACAAAAAACAATGAGCACGTTATCACTCTTAGAGATAACCATGTCCAGCTTAACTACGGGCAGTGATAATTGCTATAATAAACACTGGATATATTAGCGTAAAGGGAGTCTCTAACGATCAGCTGACTAGGGAATAAGCTTTTCCCAGTCATCTTACGATCAGCGCCTTGGCATAGGCAGGATCGGTGGCTTCTTTCCCGTGGCCTGCTGTTGGGTCGTTTTCATTTTCTTTTTGTTCTCTTTTTTATAGGCCGATTTCCTTGTCTATTATTTGTTTCGTTTTTTTGGGCCGGATTTGTTTTTGCTTGCGACAGGGAAGATGAGGATGAGAGCGCCGTTTTGTAGCTCGGGCTACATGTAGCCCGTTGAATTGAAAAAAATTAAAATGCCAATTTTTAGTTTCCAAAAGTCGTGACAAAAATCACAGGTGTAGATAGTATTGCTAAGAACAGGCGTGAATTTTTTTACCATAAAATGTTTTGTATTTTGTGCTGTGCAAAAAACACAAAAATCTGACAGATTTCAAAATTTGAATGTGGGTGATAAGATCCAAAAATTTGTCTTTTTTGTGCAGACCAAAATA
Organism: Poa annua; assembly: GCA_026929855.1. NCBI lineage: Eukaryota > Viridiplantae > Streptophyta > Magnoliopsida > Poales > Poaceae > Poa > Poa annua. The sequence goes on along the minus strand of CM049428.1, from coordinate 23,240,370 downwards.
ATTCGAATTTGGAGTTGAAACTCTACACGATTGTAGATCTGGGCAATATGTACATCTTGGAATTTGTTCACCATTTTTGGAAACTTAAAAAATGCCAATTTCAAATTGTTTTAAAAACAGGGTACAAGTAGACCGGGCTACAATGCGACTTTTCAGACACGGAGGCCTGTTCCGCACAGAAAAATGAAGAAAATATATGAAGGCGAGTGTCAGACCGTCTCTCTCGCTCGTGCGTGCCTTAGGATGTATCGGTCGTTGAACACGGCCGGCCGACATCAAAATACGATCCTGCTTGCGGTTGCCCAGCCAACCAGGCACAAACCGCGTTCTAGCCGGATGTGAATCGATTCCCATGTTATCGGCTAATGATTTCGATTCCAAGTGGGGAGCACGTTCGTGCGCAATGGTATTATGACGAGAATGTATGTGATAAAATGCTATGGTTTATTCAGTTTATTTATCAACTGTCAAGGTCCACGGCTTGGCGTGTCACTGTTCTATAGTACTTATTTTCCTTCTTTTGAAGTTTTGAATATTATCGGAAGAGTTGCTCGAAACAATGACACGCCTTACCTGGTCTCCATACATATTTGACATGGGGACGAGAGACGGAACTTTTAGACGACATTGGCGATATACCCTAATTGCAACAGACTCCTTTTACAGTCAGGGGAGGTTCATTTGGAAATTAGATGCCAAAAAACACCATCGAAAACATGAATTTTCAGTTACAAACCTAATTGCAACTGACTCACCTCGATTAAAAAATCGATGCAAGAAAATCAGGTCACGTGTTGAGTTGAGACGGACTACTTTTACAGTCAGAGGAGGGGGCAGGGGATGTCAGTTGCATGTAGAGTTGTAACTGAATATAATGACCATGGAACACAGATCGCCCTAGTTACAACCCTAATATACAGTCAGGGGAGGTTCATTTCAAAAATGTTGGTTGTGTGTCGGGTTGCAACAAAAAAAAACATCGAAAACATGATTTCTCAGTTCTAACCCTAATTGCAACTGACTCGGGTTTCATATGGAAATATTCGCAACAAAAAAAAGTACACGAACACGTCAAAACATGATCTCTGTTGCAACTGACTCACCTCGATCAAAAAACAATGCAAAAAAATTCAGTTGTGTGTCGAGTTGCAACTGAATGCAAAAAATATACGACGACCATGTAACACAATCCTCAGTTAAAACCCTGATCATCAAAAAAGAAAGAAGACAACCATGTAACAGAATCCTCAGTTACAGCCCTAGTTGCAACTTATCATCAAAAAAGAAAGACGACAACCATGTAACACAATCCTCAGTTACAACCCTAGTTGCAAATGACTCCCCGAATGTCAGTTGCGCATCGAGATGCAACTGACTCCCGACGATTTACAAATTGATACAAAAAATGACGACAAACATGAAACACAACCATCAGTTACAACTCTACTTCCAACTAACTCCTATTTGGGGGGTTGCGAAATTCCAGTTGCGTGTCGAGTTGCAACTGACTTCTGAATGTCAGTTGCGTGTTGAGTTGCAACTGAAGAAAAAGAAAGAAAGACAAATCCTCATTTGCAAACCCTACTTGCAACTCGACACCCCCAATGTCAGTTGTGTCGAATTGCGACTGATTCCCTCTACAGCTTGGGGGTGGGGGTGGAAAAAATCAGTTGTGTGTCGAGTTGCAACTGACTACCGAATGTCAGTAGCATGTCGAGTTGCAACTGAATACAAAAAAAAAGACGACCATGAAACACAATCCTCATTAACAACCCTAGTTGAAACTAAAGACAAAATAGAAAGATGACGACCATGGAACAATTACAACACTAGTTGCAAATGACTCCCCGAATGTCAGTTGCGCGTAGACTTGCAATAGAAAAAAAAAGACGAATCCTCGGTTGCAAACCGCTTCCAACTCGGCACCCCAAATGTCAGATGCGTGTCGACTTGCTACTGACTACCTCTACAATTGGATGTGGTTGGAAAATTTCAGTTGCATGTCGAGTTACAACTGTCAGCAGCGTGTGGAGTTGCAACTAAATACAAAAAAAATGACGACCATGGAACACAATGAACTGTTACAACCCTAGATGCAACTAAAGACATGTACTGACTCCACTATGTACATTCCCTTCGACACCTCCTACAACACAACAATCAATATTATTTATTACCCTAAAAAATATACTTCACAAACCAGGCCATCCTAGCACGCACGAGACGGGGCACCAGCGACTACCCCACCAAGCATGGTTTGCACATTGGCGCGAGAAGCCAACACGACACCACTATCACGCCAGTTATGGTTACTGGCGTGCGACCGCATTCACGACATGACTGTGTGGTGTCGTCGCCGGCTACGAATCGTGGACAAGGTCTTGTGGCGGAGCTCGAAAAGCGGCGATTCCAGAAACGGTGGCGAGGCCATCCCCCTGGTCTAGGTTGGCGCAAAAAAATAGACGCTAAAACAAACAAAAACAGTAAAAATAATTGGGCAAAAAATCAAGGTCCAGATTTTTTTTGGAAAAAATAAATAAATAATCTAGAAAATGAAAACGCCACAACAATGTCACTATAGGCAAAAACACATCTTTCTAATACACGCACAAGTACAACACAAAAATAAAGAAATTAGAAAATACACGTACTTCTGGAGCAAAAATTAAAAAATATCTACAAACCCCGATCGGGCCGCATTACACAGCGAAAAACGGCCCAAGAACAAAACTTCCGAGCCGTATTACACATACAGCCACTTCCTAACAAAAATCCTGGACAACAATACGGCCCGCTAAAGCAACTATGGGCCCAGGAAGCAACTCGGACCAAAAATGGGCCGAAACAGCACCAAAGGCATGCCTGCACAGATCGTGATGTGGGGGCAATCGAATGGTCTACAAGTTAGCTGGGCTGTAACTTATTTCCCAGCTAGCTGGGAAATAGCAATTCTCTAGCGTAAATCATATATTAGAGGCATATAGATTACTTTTTCAAATATCATCACATCATGAAAATCCAAACAAAAAGTGAAGAAAATACTTAACTAATAATCTAATATATCTCATGTAAAATTAAAATTCAATTTCAGTAGGTATTGAAGTTTTCAGAAGGCGGAAGCATAAAATCTTTCTCCTTGTCAAACTCCTGTGGAGTACAAACTGGAAATTGAAGGCTGACACATAACGCAATACACTATCTTCTCAGAAAGTTCTGGAAATTTTCACAAGAATTTGGTGCTCAAATAAAATATGCTAAATGATTGCAAGTTTGCAACTGATATATGTTTTGCAATGGATATGGTATCCACCAACATTGCCAGGGCCCAGGGACATATCCAGTGAAACGAGCTAATCTTTGTGTGGAATCGTGCAAACTCCTATGGGACATTGGATGCTAATTGAGTGGTCCAGATTCATTAAGTTATCATTGGTGACAGCACTCGTTAACAATTTGCAAACATGTGCATCTTATTCAGAAATATGTCTATCTAGCAAAGATCATTTTCATATTACTTTTTAGGCCCATCACAAATACCATCATAAGATCAAATCAGGTTGCGCTAGGAGAAAGATGATTATTACCTCTATCTGACTCCTTATAGCGTTTTCATAGGCCACTTGTAGTGATTTTTCAAGGTCGGTGTTGCTTGCTGTTGAGCTAACAGGACCATGTGAAATAAAAGGTTGAGATGGTGAGGGATCCCCAGTGTTCTGACGGTCATCCTGTGATTGATTGGAAGTACTTGCTTCTCCTGATTGCGAAGTACTTGATGCAGCACGTAGAGGTCCTGAATACCTGAAGATTGAATAAAAGGTACTTTGCGTTATAGTATTAGAATGTACATCACAAGATAGCACCGTTTCATAGTCTATTAGTAGAAATAATGAAAACAGTCAAACACAGGGAACAACCCAATCTCCAGCACCTAAGAGCTAACAAAAATGGCTATAACACCCACCTATGATGTGCTTAAAAAATGCAGCCTGGGTCTAAAAAGGCAAATTAACTTTATCTTGAAATCAATAACCACAGGACATATTGAGTTCCAAGGACTAAATGAGCTTAAGAGGCGACTCTGGTTTTTGCCCCAGTGTTGCATTCATCTTATTTCTTTCATACACTGCCTCAGCCAACATGTCAATGGTGTCAGTGCAAAATGAAAATGAAAATGAAGAAAGGGGATAAATGGAAGGCTTAGTGGCAAACCCAAATTATCCCAAGTGCATATGGTTAGTAAGAAAAAAAATAACATTTCCTACTAGATTATCCAGCAAACTCAACCAGCATCAACATAGCACAGGAAAAGCTATAACCAAACTGGCAAAGTTCATAAATATATTCTGGGTTAACAATGAGGCAGCTTGCAAATGCGATGCATATATAAATTCCAGAGGTTACAAAACTGATGATCTGCCAAAAAAAAATAGAGTCCGATTTTGGACATCAGAGAAGTACTCCCGCTGTTCCTTGATATAAGGTGTCTAAGGTTTTGGCACGGATATTAAGACGCCAGTATTTTGTATGCGGTGGACTCAGTTTCTCCTAAAAATCGAGAAAGAGTATTACCTAAACTTCATAAAATGAAAACAATAGGCCAAAATCCTCTGTTCTGAATTGTGACTCGTTTTTTTATCAGTAAAATTGTCCATAAATCACAATACACCTTAAATTTAAAAAAATTCTCAAAAACTCAGACACCGTATATTAAGGAACGAAGGAGTACCGAAGATGGTGAAAAACATACCTATTCAAAGTGTTGGTTGGAGGGTATGCAAAAGATCTCCCATACAAGGAAGCAGCTGAAGCAGCAGCTTCAAGTTTTGCTTGGCGCATGTTCACGTTCTCACTTGGTGCTCCTTCTGAACCTGGAGTGCCATTGCCTGCAGCTGTTTATCATAACACTGAATTAGGAATCACATAAGAAACAGCTTGCCTAACGTAGCACTAACTGATACACATGGTTAAGTAGAAATATGCCAAGAAAAAAATCAGAACAGAAGGAAGCTCACCGAACGGAACTCCCGGTTGAGCCCCATGTTGTCGAGCTGATGCAGCACGTCCATTGTCCGGGGGGATAATGGGAGCTCTACATGTCGGGCAAGTATGTTGGCGCTCTAGCCATGACCTCAAACAGTGCACATGGAACAAGTGACCACAAAGCAGCTTCTTTGCTGTGGTCATCTCTTCACGGCAAATTATACATGTAGCATCACTCCTAAATACACAAGGATATCTAATCACAAAACGAGGTCCATCATTAAATAAACTGAATCAGTGCAAACGAAATTAAATAACTCACGCAGTGAGCTCATCAGCTGTAGCATCTGGAAAACGTTCATTCATGTTGGAAGTTATCTTTCTGTAGCGCACATAATCTGAAACACGGATTCTGAAGTTGCGGAAGGTCTCGTACAGCTCACGGATCAAGTGCAGTGGCACACCATAGTTCCTGATATCAGTATAGCAGATGAGCCACTGAAGTTCAAACTAAAGTACTCTTAAGGAGAAATATCAGCTTAAGAAAACTTACAGGAAAATAGCTATGAAGAAGAGCATATATAAAGACAAGTGCACAAGGTCACTGATGAGTTCCAAATAAAAGGTATACACTGCCTTTTTCTCCCATTGTCCTTCCATTAGCATGTCACTGACATAGAATATATACTTCACAAATGTCGACACCGTCGATGTTGCTAGTATCATATACCTGAAAAACATTATTTTTACAGCTATGAATTTCAGTAACACGAAATAACAATTAAAAAATCACAACCCGATTTCATAAAAATAGAAGTGTAACCTCAAGTATATACTCACTTCGTTCCATATTAGATGACTTCCTTTTGTCAAAAAGTGGATGTATCTAGACTTATAGCATATCTAAATACATCCACTTTTGTCCAAATAGAAGTCATCTAATTTAGAACGGAGGGAGTAAAAGATTAGTCAATATGGCTGTTACCTTGCCAGAAAAGGCATGTCCTGTACTTGAAAATATACAATAAACGAGCAAAATTTACAGATAATAAAACTTACTGCAATTTAAACAATTCAGATTTATTGTTTTGAGCCACTTTCACTTTAAGGAACTAGATTTAAACAAATAATGGAGTCATATCCTGAAAAATTACAACCTTAGCTAAATGAATGGGGTTTGAGATTTAGGTGGTAACATACTACAACAACTTGGTGGAAGCACCAAGTGAAATGATTAACTGACGACTCAGGTACCAAAGCATGCTAGGCCGAGTAGAAACCAGGGTATGCAACATAAAACTCAAATAAAACCAAAATAACATATGATTCAGTGAAGTCCTAAGCCTATCTAATCATATTACCATTAAGGTGTGAATTGGCCAAACGGTTTACGTCATCAATTGGCATGTTCACACATGGGATAAACATGCAGCGCTTAAAATGGAACACCTAAACTGTTCGTCCGTGATTCTAGAATGGACATCGTAAAGATAGAATAAAATGTGAGACATTGACCGAATAGCTGGCAGCCTTATATCCTACCGATGCTTTCTTGTCAGTTAGTAAATGACATCCAAATTTACCTTTAAAAGAAGGAATGTCACATAAATGCCCCTTTCCATGAAAGGGGACTTCTTCAATTCATGGAAGAAATTTCCATCGTTAGAATCAAAGCATATCTTCATACTTACAAGATAGAGAGATTGATGCTTCACTGAATTCATATGGATGTCGTTTGAAAGGTGAAGTGGCGCACTAAAGATGCTGCAATGCTAGCCAATTTAAGAATAAAGAAGGATTCGATATATATAGCTTACTCAAAGGAAAAGAAGATTGCAACGGACGCCTCTCGCTTCTTTATCAGTGACATCAAGGAGTTGGAGAGGAAGATGCAGTCGACGGCAAGCAGGAAGACCATGAAGGAGACAATCCTTATGTGCGACAGCATGGGCACAGAGGGCGTGGTTTCAATGTAGTCGACCCTCTTCTGTGCGAGCCAATGCAGCGCCTTGACGAGGAGCAGGGCGGCGACCATGGCAAGGAAGGTGACTGAGAAGTCCTGGCGGAAGATGGTGACCGCAAAGAGGATCTCCACGACCTCCCGCCAGGACTGCTCGTTGAGGCGCTCGACCTCGGCCTCGCGGAGCGTGCCGAGGAAGACGCGCTTGACGATCTGCCAGGCGACGCACATGGCGACGAGGCCCGTGTTGAGGAGGAGCACGAAGCAGATCTTGGAGGAGGAGAGGTAGACCATCGCCGGGTAGAACTGCTCCCTGCTGCTGAACGCGTAGTACACCGCCGACGTCGTCGCCAGCAGGCTGAAGGCCGCGTAGGTCTGCAGCCGGATCATCCTCCCCGCCGCCCGCGGCGAACCAACAGGGGCGGATCTAGATGGCGCACGCACCCAAAATTAGTGGAGTTGTTAAAAAACTTCGGGTTTAAGCAATCATCATCGTTTGATTGCTCATACCTCAAAAACGAATGTCCGAAATTGTGGACGGGGCGGAGACACCAAGGACGCGGTGAGGTAGAAGGTAGGCGAGCGGGGATGGCGGCGACCCGCGTGGGAGGCGGAGGGGTCGGCGGTGGCGCTAAGCTACGGCAGGATGGCAGGCCTAGGGCACAACGGTGGCAGACTGTGTCGGATTGGACATTGGGTAGGTCGGAGCATCAGATGGATCAGGAGGAGGAAAGGCTGTGGAGTGTGGAGACGATGAGTTCTCACGACGGGGAGGGGGGAATTTTTTTTTGGGGGGAAAGGAAAACGAAAATTCATTAGCAGCGACAAGTTCAGATACAAAGCCAGGGGAATCCCACGCAGTACATTCTACATCTTCATGGGACCAAAACGAGCTAGTTCATGAGCAACTTTATTACATGGACGACTGTACATAGACGACTACAGTGTATGAAACTGTAAGTTTTCAAGCACCGACGTAGAAACTTTGCGATTCGTGGAGGAGAACTCCTATCTCAGAAAGTTCATGCCTTCCTGAGTTGAGGGCATCTCCTTCCGTGGCTGCTACACATGCCTTAGTTTTGGTTTGAAGGGCGCTACGCAGGTGTCTCAGTTTTCTTGTTGCTGCGGCGACAACCTCGCCTTATTCATCTCAACGACAAAAGGGGATTGTTCCGAACAAGGAGCGGAAGAACTAGCATTTTGGCACAACTTGTGATCATGAAGCTTCACACCTAGTTGGTAGCATGATTTCACAGAGAATATACCTTTTTTGTCAAAATGCCACACTACCATATCATCCATGCCTTGACGAAGAGGAATCGACAAGATGTCCCTTGCATCCTGTTTGTCGAAGAGGTTCATAATAATTTCTTCTTCCCAATCACCCGTGTTCGGGTCAATCAAATCACTAACACGTAGGTCCTCTTGCAGCTCATCCGGGCATCATCCTTGTTTGACCCCTCGGCAACCACAGGTCCTTGTGTACATCGATGTGCTCACCAGTTCCAACTCTCCAAACTATCCCCTCCTTCATCGACTCGAGACCCTGCAAAATGCTACGCCAAGTGTACGAGATGCATGGTTTAGGTATTGCATGCAAGATCGACGTATTAGGGAAGTACAAAGCCTTGAGAACCTGACCACACATGGAATCTGGGTTATTCAAGAGCCTCCATCTTTGACGTGCCAACATAGCCATGTTGGAAATGTGAAGATCTCGAAAAAAACATGCCACCATCTTGTTTAACTCTTGTCATCATGTCCCAGCCTATCCGGTGGCACCGATCCTTCTCATCCATTTGGCTCCACCAATACCGACTAATCATAGCACTAATTTCCTCATACAATGATTTCGTCAAATCGAAACAGGACATTGCATAAGTTGGGATGGCTTGTGCTATGACTTTAATCAAAATCTCCTTTCCGGCCTTAGACAATAGTCTCTCCTTCCACCGTTGTATCCGCTACCAAATGTGTTCCTTTATGTACTCGAACTCCTATCTTTTGGAGGCCCCCAGATGCACCGGCAATCCGAGGTAACTCTCATTATGAGATTCAAGAGAGATACCAAGGACTCCAAGAACAGCCTGCTTTGCTTGCCTCGACGTACCCTTGCTTACCTAAGACATACCCTTCTGACGGGGAGGGGGGATTGGCTGAGAACTCAAAATCAAAAACATTGTTTAGCAACAAACATCGGTTTTTTTGTTCTAATACGTTGGAGCTAGCCTAAATAGTTGATTTAGTGGCTTAACAAAGGCTCATGACACTGCACTGTATTTGAAGGAGATATGCCCTAGAGACAATTAATAAAGTGTTTTATTTATCATATCTCATTTGTTCATAATACGTTTTTGTGTCATGCTATAAGTGTATTAAGCGGAAACATTAATACACGTGTGATACGTAAAACAACCAGGTCCCTATTAGCCTCTATGTGACTAGGAATTGTGCAATTGATGATCGAGGTTTCCCGATCATGTGACATGGCGTCAGTTGACAATGGAGTGTAATCGTTGGTAGAACGATGTAATGGACATACCCAATATATGTAGGACGTAATCATTACGCCTTTGACCGTGAGATCAACTCTTATTGCTATTCCTGAAAGATACTTTGATTGCATCAAACGTCATATCTTAATAGTGTGACAATAAAGGTGTTTCTCTTGGGTATCGGAAGGGAGTATGTTGAGACGAGGGATCAAGAGCGGGATTTGCCAGTCCGCATAGCAGGATAGATACTTTAGGTCCCACTCGGTAAGATTATGTCAAATGAGCTTGCAAGCATGTGACTAGGTCACCCGGACATAATATCATGGACGAGTAGAAGATAGTGTTGTCGATAACGAGATCAGGCTTAGGTATGGAGATATCTACGAACGAGTCTCGGACACGCTAAGTATCACCATGGCAAAAGGTTTAAGACTCGACGTCTAGGTTCGAACGACAAAGTTATTCGTTATATCACTGGGATTAATTCTGGGTGTCCAGGCCCACAAATTGATCGGAGAGGTGTTGAAGGGGATCGTGTGCAGAAAACAAAAAAAAATCCTAGCAACGATATCCTTAAAACATGCCAAGATCTATTCTATGCAGATATAGTAGTACGAACAGAGATCGGAATACATACCCTAGTAGACCGAAAGCGGAATTACGTTCCCGCACAAACGTTGACGATGAAGACCGACGTAGCCGACCTCAAGGTCGTGAAGAGGAAGAAGACCTCCGAGCACCGCTAGCGCAACACCTCGCAGGGTGTTACACACGTACGGTGGAGATGACGGCCTCCGAAGCTCCAGTCCAGGACGAGCAGCGGAAGACTTGGACCGGAACACCAGCAACGCGACAGCGGGCTATGGTGGAAGAGATCCCCCTCTCAACTCAGCGCAACTCCGACAAAGGGAATCACGAAATCGAGAGAGAATTGGGGAATTAATTAGTAAATTAAAAGGCCAGCGGTGCCCCCTCTTATATAGCCTCCCAGGAGGGAGCCAACTTGCTAACTAGGCAAAGTGGGACTAACCCTCACATGCCTGGTGCGGCATGAGCAGGTGCCCGATCTCCATCGGACCTCTCCCGGGATGTTCCCGGTGATCTCTTTCCTTTCCGGTTGTCTTGTCAAAACCCCTTAAGTGTGTTACATTAGCGGTTCGATATAATAACAGACATGATCGAGACTCCTCTCCGATCAATGACTAACTCGTAGGCCTGGACCCCATGAATTAATCCCTGTGATATAACGAATGACTTTCATCTATCAAACCTGAACGTAAAGTCTTAAACCTTTTGCCATAGCGATACTTAGCGTGTCCGAGTGTCGTTCATAGATATCTCCATATCTAGCTAACCTCGCTACCGACAACGCTATCTTCTACTCGTCTATGATTTCATGTCTCCGTGACCTAGTCACATGCTTGCGAGCTCATTAGACATAATCTCACCGAGTGGGCCCTAGAGTATCTATCCTGCTATGCGGACTGGCAAATCCCGCTCTTGACCCCTCGTCTCAACTACTCCTTTCCAATACCCAAAAGTATCACCGTTATTGTCATACTAATTAAGATATGACGTTTGGTGCAATCAAAGTATCTTCCAGTAATAACAATAAGAGTTGGTCTCACGGTCAAAAGCGTAATGACTACGTCCTACAAATATGGGTATGTCCATCACATCGTTCTCTAACGATATGACTTCCATTACCGACCGGCGCCATGCCCTATGATCGGGAAACCTTGATCATCGATCGCGCAACGAAACTAGTCTTAGTAGAGGCTACTAGGGACCTGGTTGTTTACGCATCACACCCGTATTAATGTTTCTGCTTAATACGGTTACAGCATGACACAAAAACGTATTATGAACAAACGAGATATGATAAAGAAATACACTTTATTAATTGCCTCTAGGGCATATCTCCTTCAGTCTCCCACTTGCTCTAGAGTACAAATTAATCTAGATTACAACTTGATAAAAGCTTAACACCCATAGCTAACTGGTGTTTTTCATGCTTGTCAAGCGAAAGAGGCTTCGTCAGAGGATCTGCCACATTCAGATCCGTATGCACTTTGCAAATCTTCACATCGCCTCCTTGTACGTATTGTGGTATCACATGGAAGCGTTGGAGAATGTGTTTGGCGGTGGAGTGAGACCTTGGCTCCTTGGCGTTAGCATGGCACCCGTATTGTCGCAGAAGAGGATCACGGGGTCTTGCACGCTCGGGAACACTTCAAGTTCAGTGATGAACTTCCTCAGCCACACAGCTTCATTCGCGGCTTCACAAGCAACAATGTACTCCGACTCCATTGTACATTGTGCGACGAGGGGTTGCTTCCCACTTCTCCAGCACACGGCTCCTCCATTCACCTTAAACACATAACATGTCTGTGACTTAGAGTCATCGGGGTCTGAGCAGAAACTTGCATCCACGTAACCTGTTACGCCAAGTTCTTCATCGCAGCCACCATAGACAAGGAACATTTCCTTTGTCTTATTGAGATACTTAAGAATGCTCTTAACAGCAATCCAATGTGCCATTGCAGGATTACTCTGGAAACGGCTTGTCAAACTTAGAGCTAATGTCACATCAGGTCTAGTACTCAACATTGCATACATAATCGATCCTATGGCTGAAGCATAAGGATGTTTAGTCATATCGGCTTTATCCTGTTCCGTTACCGGACACTGCGCCTTTCACAATGTTTTATTCTTGATAACCGGCAGAGAACCCTTCTTTGCCTTCTCCATACCGAAACGCTTCAGTATTTTATTAAGATAAGTATTCTGACTCAACGCTAATAGACGTCTTGATCTATCACGATAGATTTTAATGCCTAAGACGTATGCAGCTTCTCCTAAGTCCTTCATGAAAAAATTACTGTTTAAATAATTCTTCACGCTATTCAGAAGTTCCACATCATTCCCAATCAGCAATATGTCATCTACATATAGTGCTAAGAACACAACCGAGCTCCCACTCATTTTCTTGTAAATGCAGGTCTCTTCCAAATTTTGGACAAATCCAAAACCTTTGACTACCTCATCAAAGCGAAGATTCCAGCTCCGAGATGCGTGCTTCAATCCATAGATGGAGCGATGAAGCTTGCATACCTTGTCAGCATTTCCTGGATCGACAAAACCTTCCGGTTATACCATGTACAACTCTTCATCAATGTTTCCATTTAGGAAGGCTGTTTTGACATCCATCTGCCATATTTCATAATCGTAATATGCAGCAACTGCTAACAAAATCCGAATAGACTTCAGCAACGGTACCAGTGAAAAAGTTTCATCGTAGTCAATCCCATGAACTTGTCGAAAACCTTTTGCGACAAGCCGAGCTTTATAGACGGTCACATTACCATCAACATCAGTCTTCTTCTTAAAGATCAATTTATTCTCGACGGCCTTGCGCCCTTCGGGAATATCCATCAAAGTCCACACTTTGTTATCATACATGGATCCTATTTTGGATTTCATGGCTTCTAGCCATTTCTCGGACTCTAGACTCGCCATTGCCTCCTTGTAGTTCGTAGGTTCTTCTTGTTCAATTAACATGACGGTGCAAACCATGTTGTCATACCATTCTGGTGCGATACGAGATCTACCAGACCTACGAGGTAGAATACTTTCCTCGACAGTTTCTCCCACTCCATCTGTGGAGGACGTTTCCGGAACAGCTTCCGTTGCGCCACTCGGAATTTCGAGTTCAGGATCAACGATCTCATTGAGGTCTACTTTCCTCCCACTTACTCCTTTCGCGAGAAACTCCTTCTCTAGAAAGGTACCGACCTTCGCGACAAACGTTTTGCCCTCAGCTTGGTTGTAGAAGGTGTATCCAACGGTTTCCCGCGGATATCCTTCAAAGACGACTTTCTCCGACTTCGGTTCGAGTTTGTCGGGTTGTAGTTTCTTAACATACGCCTCACAACCCCAAACCTTCAGAAACGATAACTTAGACTTCTTGCCATACCATAATTCATACGGTGTCGTTTCAACGGATTTGGACGGAACCCTATTTAAAATGAATGTGGTTGTTTCTAACGCATAACCCTAGAAGGATACGGGCAAATCGGTAAGAGGCATCATAGATCAAACACTATCCAGTAGAGTACGATTACGTCGCTCGGACACGCCGTTACGTTGCGGTGGTCCAGCAGGCGTAAGTTGGGGTACGATGCCACAACTCTTCAGATGTGTGCCAAACTCAAAACTCAAATACTCGCCACCGCGATTGGATCGGAGGTGCTTGATTTTCTTGTTAAGCTGATTTTTAACTTCACTTTGAAATTCTTTAAACTTTTCAAAAGTTTCAGACTTGTGTTTCATCAAATAGATATAACCGTATCTACTCAAGTCATCGGTGAAGGTGACGAAGTAACGATAACCATTGCGTGTCGATACGCTCATTGGTCCACACACATCTGTATGTATGACCCCCAACAAGTCTGACGCCCGTTCAACGAAACCTTTGAACGGTGTCCTGGTCATTTTGCCCATAAGGCATGGTTCGCATGTATCGAGGGATCCAAAATCCAACGAGTCCAAAAGTCCATCGGAGTGGAGTTTCTTCATGCGCTTTATACCAATATGACCGAGACGGTAATGCCACATATACATGGCGGTATCATCACTACACTTAATCCGTTTGGCTTTTATGTTATGGATGTGAGTACTATGATCGAAATTCAACAAGAATAAACCATTACTTTCGGGAGCATCAATGTCGTGGGATTGTCACGGCAGATGTGTCTGGGTGGAAATTTGATTTGAGGGGCAAGGCGACTCAGTCGCTCAGGAGATTGTCTAGCTCTATGGGGAATAAGATGTTTTTTACCCAAGTTCGGGTTCCCTCGGTGGAGGATCCCTACGTGTTGCTATAAATCACTGATATGATAATATGTTACATGGTGCGCCAATAGCGACCGCCGGGTTTCGATGACTCCGGCGTGGGAGCTCTCTCTTGGGAGCTCTCTCTATTTTGTCTATCTTACTTGGCTTGACTATCGCTTATCGTAGCCTCTCTTAGCTTATCTTTCTATGACCTAGGCGCCCGGTTATATAGACATCCGGGTCTCCTGGTTTACATGGTAAGACTACGTGGAATTCTACTCTATCTCGTCTTGTCTTTCGTATCCTCCAAGTCTTGGGCTCCGTGCTGAATACTGCCTCTGAGTCTTCTAGAGTCTTCCTTCTCTGGGTCTTCCTGAAACCTCTTCCAAATCCGGGTTTCGCCTGACAGCCAAATCCGGGTTTCGCCTGACACCTCACCCAGATCCGGGTTAGCTTCCTGGCCGGGTTATGATACTGCCGGGTTATGATTCTACCGGGCTATAATTCTGCCGGGTTATGAAATGAGCTCTCAGACCCAAGTGTAACCCTGCTCATGTGGAGTGCAGGGTAACCTCGCCCATGCCTCTTGCCTGCCGGGTTACGCTTCCCTCTTCATGGGCCTACCGGGTTATCATTCCCCCAACAGTAGCCCGCAAGATTAATTTGGATATGAGCTTGGCTTTCTCTTCTTTGTGACCTTCATCTTAATCATCCTGGTTCATGTGAAGCCTGCCAGCTCAAATCCGGGTTAATCTCCTGAAATAAGATAAATACTTGTGGACTAAAAGTCTGGGTTACACTATTAAATCATTGGGTCGGCTCTTCTTGGTGTTCCGCCTCATATAACCATGTTTTCTTCAGCCAGGTTTCATCTGACCCTGACTAAGCCTGCTCATACAGAGGCTATGCTGAAGGATGCTCCAGATATTTATAATCCTGGTTTGATGAAGACCTCGCGTAAAAACTCTGACTTACTTTTGAGACCCGAATTTGATTTTGGTTATTCACCTCGGGGAATATTACTTCCCGACTCTAGCCCCAACTGCCGGGTTGTTGCTCGCAGCAACCTGGAACTTTCAAGTTTCTTACTTCAATAGCTTTTTAGCTTCAAACTGAGTAGCCCCCAAGAGCCGGATATGCAGCTTGCTGCGTTCCGGGTCTTTTGTGAGAACTTTTGAGCTTCAAACTGGGTAGCACCCAAGTATCAGGTTCTAGCCCGCGACAACCTGGGACCAATTTGAGCATAACTTACTTTTCTATGAGTAGCCCCCAAGCGACGGGTCTGCTTCCTGCAGCTACTCGGGGCTATCTGAGTTTCATAATACTGAGTTACTTTTCTGATGGTGTCCATGCACCCTGAGAATTTGCGCTATTTGTCGAACGTTATCTTGTCGTTTTGTAAATCCTTTTGGTTTAGATGACCCTTTTGGTTTCTTTAGCTCTCTGCATAGCCGGTTTTCTCGTGACATCTTTCGTGCATAAAACTCTAGTACGATCAGGGTCTGCTAAATCCTCATGGGCATCATAGTCAGAGCATCAGGTCATTGTGGCGTCTTTGTCGGGTGAGAATAACATCGAGCTAGCAGGGAAGTATAACCAAGAATATTGTGGCGTCTCTGCCGGGTCTTGAGTTTTCAACTTGCAACTGATAGTTAACAAGCCCCCAAGACCCCTTTTCATATGAAAGATGATGATCTGAATTTTGTGGCGTCTCTGCCGAGTCTTGAGTTTTCAACTTACAACTTTTAGTTAATAAGCCCCCAAGACCCCTGATTTGTCATATGGCAAAGCACTTTTGGTGCTGATAATGCATAAGCCGGATTACGACAATTGGCTACGGCTATAGAGCCGGAGCATGATGATGGCGCTTTACTAGCGATCTTGCTATTAAGAAATCCATTGCAAGTGATATATAACTCGACTTTGATAAATCTGTTTGCGGGAATTCGATAGCCCGACTTTGAAAATTCCATTTGCGGGAATTCGATGGCCCGACTTTGATAAATACCTTTGCAGGAATTCTACAGCCCGACTTTGATAAATCCACTGTTCATATAAATACTCTGTAATGCTTGCGAAGCAAGGTAAAGGCTGAGAGATGTTTCACAGATCGTTCTCAAATATGTTTCACGTGTAGGGTTCGGTGTTTGTAACCCGAACATCCTCACACGCGTCTTCCAAGCGGTAGGATCAATGTCTTCAATACAGCAATCAGTAAAATGTGTCGACTTCTGACTGAATGATAAAATATTAACCATAAGCATGACTTAGCTGTCTGAATTAAATGTTGTTGGCGACGTGGTGAAACCCGACGGCAGGCGCGTTCGAAGCCGGCCGGTGGCCGGGTCACCGATGATCCTCGGAATCTAGACATATCTGTTATTTTGCTTATTTTATTTCTCCGCTCAACAGACTATGTACTGGAGTCTCAAAGGCCACTCTCTGGTCGTTGTAATTCTTCCTTGGACTTAGAACTGCTGTGATCACATATCTTGGCGCTAACTTTTTCTTTTCGCTCAAACAATACACGAACTGGATTTTCGTCAAACCCGGCCGTAACCTGCCGGGTACTGTATTCCTTTTCTTTTCTTTTTCCTTCAATCCTCTTGATAACTGTATCTCACATGGACTGGAATTTGCATCTCTTTTTCTTCTCGGATGGTGACGAAGCAATAATCCTTTTCTGATTCTTCTTCTTTTTTCTTTCTTGATTTTGCAAACCGGACAGCATATGGCAAGTTTGACCCACGTGAGTACTAGCTGCCCTTGATCCTTTCGTTCGGCTTTGGAAACCGTCCTGCAAGTTGTTGATGTGCTTTTGGAAACCATGCTGCACGTAGTACCCGGCACGGACTCCTTTTCTTTCCTGTACGTGTCCTTGGCCTGCATGCATCGGTGCTAGCTCCTGGAATCAGCTATTGCAGGCATTCTGACCTTCCCTTTTCTTTCTCTGCTCCATGGAACGAAAGATCCCGGGAGTCCTGTCTTTTCTTTCTATATCTTTATCTAATTTATTTATTTCCTTATTCGGACGGCTTCAGGGCTGAGATTAAAGGGGTTACGGTGCGAAAAACAATAATTTTCTAGCGTATGAAACCCTAACTTAGCCATGATCTATCTATCTAATACATGTGATAACGGTGGCAGAACGGGTTACATTACCTCCATGTAGACCGATAGCAGGGATTACGCTCCCACATAAACGTTAACGATGAACTCGTACGTAGCCGACCTCGAGGTCGCGGAGAACTTGCCGCGATGATGTAGACGATGACGCCGGGGTGTCGACGATGACCTGCGTCGACGGGCGTCGGGCGGAAAATGACGAGACGCCGGGGGGGGGGGGGGGGGGGGGGGAGGGGTGGTGCGCCAGCGGCAAAGGGGGGAGACGGCGCGGCGGCTGCAGGGGCGAGACGACGTCGCCCAGGCTCCTGAAAAGAGTTGCCTCCGAGTACTCGCAAACATACGGAGCTTAACGACAACCCCCGGTCATTTAGATCCAGCTGAAATCGCAGTGGTAGATCTTATCTGGAATCCCGCAGGGCAACGACGCCCGACGGTATAGCTTAGGTGGAGAGAGGGGGGGAAACGAACGGAGAAGCAACTCGGCCGGCCTGCTATACAATTAATTGTATTTTTCTGTGTGTTAATCCAATTAATATGCCTTGCTATATAAAGTGGGGAGGGGGTGTGCAAACTCCCTACCTCCCCCATGTGGGACAAAACAAAGGAGGAGGGGGGGGGGTGGCGCACCCACATGGGCTGACCGAACCAGCCATGGGGCCCACCCCCTTTGGTGGTGCGGCTCCCCCTCTTGGGCCCTCTCAGCGCCCATGTAGGTGGGAGCCCCTTTTTCCTTTATTTAATTAATATAAAATAAAATTAATTCATAATTAATAAATTTAAATACTATTTAATGTCCCGTGACTCCGAAATATTTTCCGAACCACCCGAACAACTTTTGGACATCCCTGGAATCATTCCAGACCTTCCCGGAACTCCTTCCGGACCACCGGAACTCTTTCCGGATCATTTCTCTCTCTCCAACAAAATCCTATATTATTCCAGAACCTATCTCCTGGTGTCGTTAAGACCTTAAGTTTGTTACGCTACGATTCGAGAATACTCCAGACATGGTCGGGACACTCCGCTCACCAATGACCGTCAGGGATACATGGATGTATATGACGGCCCCTGTGCATTCTACGAATATCGTCGTTGAACCATAAGTATGATATTCATTCCCTTTGTTTCTGCGATACTACCTTGTCCGAGATATGATCCTAGACACACCGATGTCTTTGTTGTATCTCGTTACCGACAAAGGTTATTAACTCATCTGTGATATTACATCTCCATGACCTAGTCATAATCTGCGCAGCTATATAGATGTAATCTCACCGAGTGGGCCCAGAGTATCTTTCCATTACAAGAATGAAGAAATCCCGCTCTTGATCCTTACGTCTCGATGCTCTTTCGGAATACCCAAGATGGACACCGTTATTGTCATGCTATATAAGACACAACGTTTGATGCTCTCAAAGCACCCCTACGAAGCATCAATAAGTACAGCCTCACGGTCTAAGGAATAAGCTATCATATTCTTATCTATTGCAAATGACAAACATCATAATACGATCTTATTGCAATACTTTGCGTATGTCCATCATCTTATTCAACTAATAAGATGACCCCACTGTCAACCGACGTCATTGTCCTTGATCGGGAATCTCGATCAACTGTTGCCCAATGGACTAGTTCATATAGAGGCTCACTAGGGACCTGGTTGTCTATGTATCACACGTGTATTAATAATTCCGATTAATATAGTTGTAGCATAATACACAAACCTATTATAAACTTATGAGATAACGCAATAAATACTACTTATTTATTTGCCTCTAGGGCATATCTCCTTCAGTCTCCCACTTGCACTAGAGTACAAATAAACTAGCTGCATTTTACTTTATCAAAATCCCTTATCAAATAAGAATCATTTGATCATGATTGCTTGTGGAAGAGTGTTACTCTGACAATCTGCACAATACATGATTGTGCATACTTTTGCGATTCATTGATATCAACTTGCTTGATATCACCATGTTATCCAATAACATACATGCAAATACCGTAACTAAGTGAGACTTCTGTTTCCCAGTGCTTACTCTGATTATACCAACCAGATAACTGCCTAGAAAAACACACTCAGTCACAGTGAGCCCCTTGTAACAATTACAAACTCGCGATATCTACATACTTTCACACCAATGTAGAAAACTTGACATTCTAATGTCAATCCATCAACTAACGCACTTCTACTTCCAGTAAATTCTAAATTTAGTTTTATAACTGTTCTTCTTCTAAGAACATCGGTTATATTTCATCGAGCGGATAATATGGTTTCTGTATGATGTCTAATATTACATAATAGACCAACATGTCATATAACCATTACTACATTGTATCATTACTCTTAATGATCAATTGGATTTCCAAAGACCATCCTTTTGATTCTATTATGACTCCTCAGATATAATCTAAAACAACTCGATTAACTATTTTAAATTCCCGTTCTATTCCAAATAGACACTAACTTTCAAATAGTTTCACAACTTCATCCTTCTCATCTATTCTACTAGTACAATTTCACAATGTGTCATTTACACAAGATGAATTCGGCTCCCACTCAAATTATGTCTCCACATATTTGAGAATACGAGCTCCCACTCAAAAACATGTTATCCACATATTTGAGTTCCTAAGCTCCCACTAAAAAATATGTTCTTCACATATTTCACCTGAGTGAACTAACTTTGACTCCCACTTAAATCGACATTTTGGTCAAACCAAAATCATTGATCTATTATCAATTCGAATTCAATACAAACTAAAGTATTAAATTAATACAAATCCTTCAGACTTCAAGCATGTCTACATAAATGCAGTCAATAAATTTGATCTTGTCCAAGACACATTTCTTGACAAGACATGCTTCCACGTCTTTCTTACAGTCACATTTCTCATATAACACTTTATATGCTGATTAAATAATCTTATTTCTCGAATAAGAATTGTAGCAACAATTACTATTTTAATCCTTTCAAATGTAACTTGGATTTCCAGGCCGAAACAACCTTTGTTCGTATTCCGATATTTTCTCAACTTTCTTTGTATTCATAAAGTGTACCTTGATCTGTCAACAAGATCTGAAACACTTAATATCGTGCTGTGACCTGACAGCAATATTAAATATAACAACACTTTATTTAGAAACTTCTTTCATGAAAATACTATGATCTTTATGAAGAGGATTGCAAGCAGAAAACAATTTTCTATTCTCCCTCACTCTTAATCACCAAATTTTCATCTGTAGAAATATACTCTTTGGAACACCTTCCAATATTCTACTTTTATGAATATAGGTCTGACACCTTATTTCAAGTTCCTAATTCCAATCCATAAACCATAATTCGAAAAATCATATTTTCCTCGGAATTACATAGACAACAAGCCAAGTTTTGTTTTTATTCGGTTTTGGAATACACTCCCATCCAATGCGAGTAATCTACAAAGAACTATTCATGTATATTCCGAATTATCATATAATCATATACATTTCGACACTATTGTCGATCACACGAATTCTTGTTGAGAGAAATATCTATTTCCTAAAGTGGACATCGACTATAATGTTTCGAACATATTAAGAGATTCTGAGACGGATTCTGACAGACCACACTTTATTTAAAATAGAGCATGATTATAATACCCCACATATCACCATATATGACATTATAATATAGTGAAACGGATTTCTACAAGTCTTTTGTGTTGAAACCATAATTCAAAAATATTGTCCTTTGATCGAATCTTGTGAATACAATATTCACTAATCTTTCTTCTGAAAAACCCCATTTGGTCTCTTATCAAATTAATTTCAGACTCATGATTTATCGGGCAAATACTCTTATTCACCAATAATCATAGAAGAATTCGGATCAAGCAAAAACACCATTAATTAATCATTAAAAAATGACTCAATTAATTTCCTCTTGTATTGCTACTTCAATACTTCATTTCAAACTTAATCAATTCGGCACTCGAAATACTTAAATGGACCAAAATTATCCATTACTTCTTTCATTGCCTTTATGACTAAATTCGATGGTGTTTGTTCTTTGGACACATAATTTTATCATTCTCGCTATTATAAATGTATATCATACGCATAATGTAATTGAGATGTGATGCAAATTACTCATAATATGAAACAACTGCTTTGTTTCATAACATAAAACAACTGATTTGTTCTATATGAATAATTATGTCTTGTAACATTCAAGACACCAAACTAGATCACACTATCACTATTACAAAATGTCTTATAAAAAAACTATTGATGATAACTAATATGATATCTCGAGGGCGTGAGCACTACTGGCCATGAACTTGCCATCACTTGTGCACTGTCACGTCACCCTTTGCCACATACTTGTGATAATCAGGGACTGTTTCATAAACTGAACAAGTATCAAATACTTTTCATCAAGTATGAGAAGAATACATTTATATCTTCGTATATCAAATATACCCGTAGCGACGAAGAACTCTTCTTCGATGGAGTCAACTTTTAGAGATTAGAACTTGTTCATGAACGTGAAGAAGCTCATCGTGTCTCTATAGCATATTCACGCACATGCTATTCACAGCTAGGAGGCAAAGCGCAATCTCTATTGCACTGGAGTTCGCTATCTAGAAATCGTAGATATTCGTAAGCCTGAAGTAGATGTCATACAACTTCTTCAATTGAGTCTCCAGACAGGTATGCTCCCCATGTGAATGGTCCGGAACTTTCTAAGCTGTCTGAACTGCTCAAGACTCAGTTCGTCTTTGAAGTGACCTTTGATCGCATCAATCACGACATATGGCTCCATGTGTTGAAACAACTTTCAACTCTGGTGCTAGGCATACGCTCATGACGACCTTCACTTCCATGAAAATATCATGATGCTTACAGAACTCATCTGCTTCTTCCTTGCTAGCAGAATCATCTGGTCTAACTCCTAACTAATGGTCTAGGACAGATAGGATGTTTGTTGTGTTTGGAGAATGTTTCTAAAACCAATGTACCAGCTGATGAAGTTGGACCCATCGACTTCTAAGGTAGAATCCGTGCACTTGAGGAAGTAACCGAAGTATAGTTGCGTAGTCTACAGATGTGATCGCAAAAGAGGTAAGGTAAAGTTTATAATATATAGGTGAGTTTTAGTTTTATAATCACATTATCAAAACACACCACACCAAGATTATTATCCCTAAAAATAATAATGGCGATTACACGACCCTCATCCACCACACCACCCCCGATCATCACGGCCGGCAGCACAGCTTCAAAGGTGGATATAAAATGTCGATCACAAGAACTCTGTGACTCGTGCTCGATCTTTCGATCTTCCCGTGTTCCGAGGCCATATCTGGATATGCTAGGCTCGCCAATCAAACCTCGAAGACCCTGCGCGTGCAACATGGCTTACACCCACTGTATGCGAACGACGAGATGTCTGACACGCGATCATCACGGCCTGCCTCATAACGTAGAACTTTCTTGGTGGTACGCAACGAGGGAGAACACAATTTTGGTATTTGTTAGGGATCATCCTATTCATGATGCTACCGTTGTATATCTAGCATATAAGCAATCAATAGGATGCACACACAACAGCACACAATAATGATGCAATGAAGTGCGATGTGACATGGTCGATGCGCCTGGACCTTCATGGCGCCATGTGCCTGGCCCCCGGCGCCCCGGCATGGCTCCGAGCCTACGGACCCCTCCATTGCCTCCGACAGTACGAGTAATATCAAACTTACCGTAACCATGTCACATAAAATAACGCCTCTGCAAAACAAAGTTAGACGCCTCTAGCTTTATTTAGGTTTGCAAGTTTTACGTGGCATATAGGCTTATTCGTAAGAGAATCGCTTCCCTACCTACAAACTTTGTACCACAACGTCGATCGTATAATTGCATGTTTAAGCATCCCTTTCGGGCCCTCCATTGAAAATGCTTTGCCGACTAGAGAGAAGGAAACATACACCCGCCAGCCACAGATATGGTGCAAGCCGTATGTCAGTAGTGGAACCAGTCCCGCGTAAGCATACGCGTAAAGTCGGTCCGGGCCGCTTCATCAACTCAATACCGAAGGCATCGCAAGTGCACGCTAGAGGGTAGCAAATATAAGAAAGACGTCCTCATTCAACATGAGTTCTAACCGTACCAGCAGTACTACGCATAGATCGGCTCTGAACCACTGAAGGGGTTACGGTGCGGAAAACAATAATTTTCTAGCGTATGAAACCCTAACTTAGCCAGGATCTATCTATCTAGTACATGTGATAACGGTGGCGGAACGGGTTACATTACCTCCATGTAGACCGATAGCGGGGATTACGCTCCCGCACAAGCGTTGACGATGAAGTCGTACGTAGCCGACCTCGAGGTCGCGGAGAACTTGCCGCGATGATGTAGACGATGACGCCGGGGTGTCGGCGATGACCTGCGTCGACGGGCGTAGGGCGGAAGATGGCGAGACGCCGGCGGCAAGGGGGGGGGGGGGGGGGGGGTGCGCCAGCGGCAAAGAGGGGAGGCGGCGCAGTGGCTGCAGGGGCGAGACGACGTCGCCCAGACTCCTCAAAAGAGTTGCCTCCGAGCACTCGCAAACATACGGAGCTTAACGACAACCCCCGGTCATTCAGATCCAGCTGAAACCGCAGGGGTAGATCTTATCTGGAATCCCGCAGGGCAACGGTGCCCGACGGTATAGCTTAGGTGGAGAGAGGGGGCAAAACGGGCGGAGAAGCAACTCGGCCGGCCTGCTATACAATTAATTGTATTTTTTTGTGTGTTAATCCAATTAATATGCCTTGCTATATAAAGGGGGGAGGGGGTGTGCAAACTCCCTAGCTCCCCCATGTGGGACAAAACAAAGGAGAAGGGGGGGGTGGCGCACCCACATGGGCTGGCCGAACAAGCCATGGGGCCCATCCCCTTTGGTGGTGCGGCTCCCCCTCTTGGGCCCTCTCAGCGCCCATGTAGGTGGGAGCCCCCTTTTTCCTTTATTTAATTAATATTAAATTAATATAAAATATAATTAATTCATAATTAATATATTTAAATACTATTTAATATCCTGTGACTCCGAAACATTTTCCGAACCACCCGAACAACTTTCGGACATCCCTGGAACCATTCCAGACCTTCCCGGAACTCCTTCCGGACCACCGGAACTCTTTCCGGACCATTTCTCTCTCTCCAACAAAATCCTATATTATTCCAGAACCTATCTCCTGGTGTCGTTAAGACCTTAAGTTTGTTACGCTACGGTTCGAGAATACTCCAGACATGGTCGAGACACTCCGCTCACCAATGACCGTCAGGATTACCTGGATGTATTTGACGGCCCCTGTGCATTCTATGAATATCGTCGTTGAACCATAAATATGATATTCATTCCCTTTATTTCTGCGATACTACCTTGTCCGAGATATGATCATAGACACACCGATGTCTTTGTTGTATCTCGTTACCGACAAAGGTTATTAACTCGTCTGTGATATTACATCTCCATGACCTAGTCATAAGTTGCGCAGCTATATAGATGTAATCTCACCGAGTGGGCCCTGAGTATCTTTCCATTACAAGAATGAAGAAATCCCGCTCTTGATCCTTATGTCTCGATGCTCTATCGGAATACCCAAGATGGACACCGTTATTGTCATGCTATATAAGACACAACGTTTGATGCTCTCAAAGCACCCCTACTTTGATCAATAAGTACGGTCTCACGGTCTAAGGAATAAGCTATCATATTCTTATCTTTTGCAAATGACAAACATCGTAATACGATCTTATTGCAATACTTTGCGTATGTCCATCAACTTATTCAACTAATAAGATGACCCCATTGTCAACCGACGTCATTGTCCTTGATCGGGAATCTCGATCAACTGTTGCCCAATGGACTAGTTCATATAGAGGCTCACTAGGGACCTGGCTGTCTATGTATCACACGTGTATTAATAATTCCGATTAATACAGTTATAGCATAATACACAAACCTATTATAAACTTATGAGATAACGCAATAAATACTACTTATTTATTTGCCTCTAGGGCATATCTCCTTCAGAGATTCGATCGGAATCAAGATGAAACCCGGCCGCTGCAGGCCACGTGCGATGCCATCGCCGCAACTTCTTTGATTCGGACCTGCCCTCGATGCTGGAACCGGCCGCACGCTGCTTTGTTACGAGGAGTCGGCATGCGTACTATTTTCCTTTGCGTGAACGTTGATATGACGAAATTATCCGCGGCGGGACTGATCTTGTTTCCTACTCTCTGGTTTCTTCGTTTTGTCTCATTACCGGCTTCTCCAATTTATTTTAGACCGGCTTCCTCTTCGATTACCTCTTCTTATTCTTTTTGGCGAATCTGCTCCCGGCTTCTAGCCAGAACTTTGACCGATGCGATCCTTTTGCTCTTGCTAATTCTTGATGATCTTGTCGGTGACGATTTTTCCATCCCCGCAACGCTTCTCCTTTGATGAGCACATACTTGGCCGCAGGCCCCACGGTGGGCGCCAACTGTCGTGTGATTGTCACGGCTGATGTTTCCGGGTGGTAACTTGAGATGAGGGGCAAGGCGACTCTGGCGCTCAAGAAACTGTCTAGCTCTACGGGGAAAAAGATGTTTTTTACCCAAGTTCGGGTCCCCTCGGTGGAGGATCCCTACGTCTTGCTATAAATCACTGATATGATAATATGTTACATGGTGCGCCAATGGCGATCGCCGGGTTTCGATGACTCCGGCGTGGGAGCTCTCTCTATTTTGTCTATCTTACTTGGCTTGACTATCGCTTATCGTAGCCTCTCTTAGCTTATCTTTCTATGACCTAGGAGCCCGGTTATATAGACATCCGGGTCTCCTGGTTTACATGGTAAGACTACATGGAATTCTACTCTATCTCGTCTTGTCTTTCGTATCCTCCAAGTCTTGGGCTCCGTGCTGAATACTGCCTCTGAGTCTTCTAGAGCCTTCCTTCTCTGGGTCTTCCTGAAACCTCTTCCAAATCCGGGTTTCGCCTGACAGCCAAATCCGGGTTTCGCCTGACACCTCACCCAGATCCGGGTTAGCTTCCTGGCCGGGTTATGATACTGCCGGGTTATGATTCTACCGGGCTATAATTCTGACGGGTTATGAAATGAGCTCTGAGACCCAAGTGTAACCCTGCTTATGTGGAGTGCAGGGTAACCTCGCCCAGGCCTCTTGCCTGCCGGGTTACGCTTCCCTCTTCATGGGCCTACCGGGTTATCATTCCCCCAACAATCAACATAAAATATATCATTCATTGAAATAGCACAACTGCTTGATACTGATCTAAATGAATAACTGTCTTGTAACAGGCAAGACCAGTTATAATGTTTACACTCAAGGATGGTACAAAATAACACTTATTTAAAACCAAAACTAATCCCGATGGTAGATGTAGAGGGAGCGTGCCGACAGCCACCACGTCGACTCTCGATCCGTTGCCGACGCGCATCGTCACCTCATCCTTAGCCAGCCGCCTCTTATTCCGCAACTCCTCCTGAGAGTTACAAATGTGAGCAACAGAACCAGTATCAAATACCCAAGTGTTGCTACGGGTGGATGTAAGGTACACATCTATAACATGTATATCAAATATATGTTGCTCTTTGTCGACTATCTTACCAGCTTTCCTGTCCTCCAGGTACTTGGGGTAGTTGCGCTCAGGTGATCCGATGGTCACTACCATCTTCTCCATCTTGATTTCTAATTCGGCTACTTCGAGCATCTTCATGATCTCTGACAGGGGTTTCGACGTCCCTTTCATGTCGTAGTCCACGATGGCGTTCTTATAGCTAGGGGGCAGAGAAATCAGCACCCTATCAATAACCAGCTCTTTTGGGATCATACTTCCCAGGTCATTTAGGAGCTGAACGCAGCCAAAAAACTTGGCTAAGTGCTCACTTATATTGACGTGCTCTTCCATCTGGTCTGAGAAGAAAAGCACGGATGCTTCGAACCTCTCAGCCTTGACTTGTCGTGCAAAAACAACCATGAGTACAGTGATTATCTCATAAGCACTCTTACTCTCAAAATGGTTTTGCAGGTCAGCCTCCATGGCAAAAAGCATGCCACTCTGGACATAAGAAGAAATCTCCGCCTTAACCTCATGGACAATCCTTTCGGTTTCTGAGGCGGTGTTTGGTAGATCACCTAAGGGGGGCTTCAAGGATGCATGCCACCTTGAGGGTTTCAAGAATGGACTTCTGGTCGCGGAACCAGGACACGAAGTTAGACCCATCGGTCTTAAGCTTCTCTTTCTCAAGGAACAGGGCTAGGTTAAAGGAGGGGTGAGACATCTACAATGGAATTTGCAACAACATAAGACTTTGTTCATAATAATTTTGAGTTATAGTATTTTTAGAAAATAACTAACATAACTCCCACTCAAACGAACATCCCTCCTGGTTGTTCAAGCGATTACACGACCCCATCCATTGCACCACCCCTCATCGTCAGAGCCGACAACACAACTTCAAGAGTAGACAATTGTCCGTCACACCAATTATATGACTCATGCTCGACCTTTCGGCCTCCGTGTTCCGAGTCCATATCTGCATATGCTAGGCTCGCCACTATAACCTCCACGTAACGCTTGTGCAACATGGCTTACACCCACTATATGCGAACGACGATATGTCTGACACCCGTTCGCACGGTCTGCCTCATAACCTAGAAATTTCTTGGTGGTGCTCGTTGGAGGAAGAACACTAGTGGTATTTTTGAAGGGATCATCTTATATATGACTACCGCCACATAACTAATATATACTAATATATATAATCACACAATATAAGATGCACACAAAAATAAAATGTAATGCAATGTGATATAGTCCATTGCGCCATAGTCTTCTTGGCGCCCGCAGTTCATAAACAATTTAATAAAACTACCTTGACCATATCACATAGCCCCTGCAAAATAAAGTTAGATGCTTCTACTTTATCTTTTGCATATTTTTCGTGGCTGAGGCTTTCGTAAAAAGAACCGCTTCTTACCTACGAACTTATGCCCACAACAACGATCCAATAATTGCATATTTAAGCATCCCTTTCGGCCCCTCCATTGAAAGTGCAAGACCAACTAAAGAGAGAGAGACAGACACCCGCCAACCACAGATACGGTACAAGCCGTATGTCAGTAGTGGAACCAGTCTCGCGTAAGCGTACGCGTAAAGTCGGTCCGGGCCGCTTCATCAACTCGTGCCACTTTAATCACAAGTGCAAGCTAGAGGGTAGCAAATAACAGGAACGGTGCCCTGAAAGCAAAGACGTCGCCTAGAGGGGGGGGGGGTGAATAGGCGAGGAACACTTTTTACAATTTAGGCTTGATAAATGTGGAGTAAAACTTAGTGCTTAATTTATCAATGACACAAGCTAAATATACTAGGTTCGCCTATGTGCACCAACAACTTATGCTATGCAAGACAAACAACAAAGGGATAGCAAGGTAAAGAACTTCAAGCACGATGCCTATCACAAAGTAAAGTGCATAAGTAAAGAGCTAGGGTATAGAGATAACCGAGGCACGCGGAGATGAGGATGTATTCCCGAGTTCCACCACAAAAGGTGTACGTCTCGTTGGAGAGGTGTGAGCAACCACAACAGGTTTGCTCAACGCCACAAAGGTTTCACCTTCTTCTCCGATGAACTCGACCACAAAGGTCCGAGTCCACCTTCCACTATGAACTCCTTTGGGGCGGAGAACAATCCCGTACAACAACCTTGGGGCACACACCCAAAACCGAATTGGGGGCTCCCAAATGACCACAAGAGGTCTTGACCACAAAGGTCCTAACTAACCACAAAGGCCTTGAACACAAAAGGTCCTATGCCACAAAGGCGGCCACTAAGACGTCTAGGGTCCAAGACCCAAGAGTAACAAGCTCACGAATTTCACCACCACGAATCCTCGTGGAGGGCTCAAACCGATGCAAGATGCAATGGCAAGAACACAATAAGTGCTCAAGTCCTTTACTCTCAAATTCTAACAAAGCAACACATGCTTATGGGGGAATAAGAGAGGAAAAACCAAGAAATCACAAAGGAGACAAATCCTACACTATCAAATCCCACCACAAGCAACTAATGCTTATGGGGGATAAGAGAGAGCAAAAAAAGGGGGAGAACCACAAAGCAACTCAAAGATCTAGATTCACTATGTTCCCCTCACTTAGAGGAGAGATGGATTGGTAGAATTGTAGATCTAGATGTCCTCTCACTTTCCCTCAAAGATATGCAAGAATCATGGGAGGATTTGAGAGGGGGCAAGCTTTCCCAAGGTCAACAATGGCAAGAGGGAGAGGGGAAAGTCGTGCTTACCCAAGGAAGAAGAAGGGGAGGAGTATTTATACCCCTCCCACAATTCTAGTCGTTACATCAGCTTAGACCGGAGATTTCAGGCGTAGGGCCGGAAATTTCCGACCCCCGGAGATTTTCAGAAAGATCTCCGAAGTTTTTTGGGCGAAATCAGTACTAAAATCCGCCCGATTCGGAAATCTCCGAGCCCGGTTCGGAGATTTCCGAGCACCCGAAAACTGCAGAAATACCAACATGGAAACGACAATATTTTGACCATCCGAACTCCGTTTTCGATGATTTTTGGCTCGTTGTAATCACAACGAAGAACACTACAAGATAATGAAGAGAAACATCATAGTACAATATGGGAGGTTAAAACCAAATGGGAAAACATAAAACCTCTCGAAAAAGGAACAACCGATAAAACCTCCAACATCAAAAACCAAGAAGCTTTTCAAACGAACTTTGTTTTTGATGAACTTGAGCTTGTTATGAAGATCGTAACAAGCTCCAAAACCTCACAAGGAGAAAAGCCAAATAAGAAACAAGAAAGATGATATGCTAAGTATGCAAAGGTTTGAGCTCTACACAAAGATCCGATCAAGGTACTCACTCGAGAGCCCCTCTTGATAGTACGCCTATCTATCCTATAGCCCTATCAAGATCATACCTTTGCCTTGAGCATTGCACTTGAGCTAGATGATGACGATCTTGATCTCTTCAAGTGGACCACCTTTCTTGATTGCGCTTGCTAGCACATGCTTGATGAAGACTCCTCCATATACTCCCCCATACTCCATTATGGGAGAGTCTCGTTTAGCTTCGTCTTCATGTCTCCTACATGCTTCCCTTGGGCTTGCACTTGTCAACCATCCCAAGAGATACATGATCCACTTGGTACATCTTGTAGCTTTGTGTGTTAATCAATATCTTGATCAACCTCGTATCATACCATGTTTCTTCATATAGGTGATGCCTTGACAACTTCAAGCCATACTTGCAATATGCTCAATACATACATTAGTCCTTAGGGATTGTCATTAATTACCAATACCATACATGAGGGCACATGCTCTTTCATGCCCCCGTGCAGAACACGGGTTCTAACAACGTACAGCTATATCTACTATAGATCGGCTCTGATACCACTGAAGAGGATCGTGTGCAGAAAACAAAAAAATTCCTAGCAACGATATCCTTAAAACATGCCAAGATCTATTCTATGCAGATATAGTAGTACGAACGGAGATTGGAATACATACTCTTGTAGACCAAAAGCGGGATTACATTCCCGCACAAACGTTGACGATGAAGACCGCCGTAGCCGACCTCAAGGTCGTGAACAGGAAGAAGACCTCCGAGCACCGCTAGCGCAGCACCTCGCAGGGTGTTACACACGTACGGTGGAGACGACGGCCTCCAAAGCTCTAGTCTAGGATGAGCCACAGAAGACTTGGACCGGAACACCAGCAGCGCGGCCGCGGGCTATGGTGGAAGAGATCCCCCTCTCAACTGGGCACAACTCCGACAAAGGGAATCACGAAATCGAGAGAGAATTGAGGAATTAATTGGTAAATTAAAAGGCCAGGGGTGCCCCTTCTTATATAGGCTCCCAGGAGGGAGCCAACTTGCTAACCAGGCAATGTGGGACTAACCCCCACATGCCTGGTGCGGCATGAGCAGGTGCGCCGGCCCTGGTGGGCCCCTTTTGGCCCACCTAGGCCGGCCATGCTCCCCCACGGAATTCACTTGGGGATTTTCCCCCCATGGGCCTGCTTTCCAACAGAAGACCCATTTAGGAAAATCAGGCTTAATAAATTCGAAAATAAATATATAAAATCATATTTAGACATTAATTACACTAATTAATATCAAACATATTATATATAATTTATTCTAGCTTCGAAAACTATTTCGTCGCTGCCCGATCTCCATCGGACCTCTCCCGGGACGTTCCCGGTGATCTCTTTCCTTTTCGGTTGTCTCTTCGAAACCCCTTAAGTGTATTACCCTAGCGGTTCGATATAGTAACATACATGATCGAGACTCCTCTCCGATCAATGACTAACTCGTAGGACTGGACCCCATGAATTAATCCCTGTGATATAACGAATGAATTTCATCTATCAAACCTGAACGTAAAGTCTTAACCTTTTGCCATAGCGATACTTAGTGTGTCCGAGCGTCGTTCATATATATCTCCATATCTAGCTGACCTCGTTACTGACAACGCTATCTTCTACTCGTATATTATTTCATGTCTCCTTGACCTAGTCACATGCTTGCAAGTTCATTAGACATAATCTCACCGAGTGGGCCCTACAGTATCTATCCTGCTATGCGGACCGGCAAATCCCGCTCTTGACCCCTCGTCTCAACTACTCCTTTCCAATACCCAAAAGTACCAACGTTATTTTCATACTAATTAAGATACGACGTTTGGTGCAATCAAAGTATCTTCCAGTAATAACAATAAGAGTTGGTCTCACGGTCAAAGGCGTAATGACTACGTCCTACAAATATGGGTATGTCCATCACATCGTTCTCTAACGATATGACTTCCATTGCCGACCGGCGCCATGCCCTATGATCGGGAAACCTCGATCATCGATCGCGCAACGAAACTAGTCTTAGTAGAGGCTATTACGGACCTGGTTGTTTACACATCACACCCGTATTAATGTTTCTGCTTAATACGGTTACAGCATGACACAAAAACGTGTTATGAACAAACGAAATATGATAAAGAAATACACTTTATTAATTGCCTCTAGGTCATATCTTCTTCAGGTGTCTCGATCATGTATGTTATTATATCGAACCGCTAGGGTAACACACTTAAGGGGAGTCGACATATTTACCAGATAAGAAATTAGGAAAGAGAACACGGGGAATGTCCCAGGAATGTTCCGATGGAGATCGGCAGCGACGAAATAGTTTCGAAGCCAGAATAAATTATATAATATGTATATAATATTAATTAATGTAATTAATAGTTAGATATATTTTATTTATTTTTTGTGAATTTTTAAGGCAAAATACCCTAAATGGGCCCTCTCATGCAAAGAGGGCCCATGAAGGGGGGAAGGTTCCCCCCAAGGGAGGAGGGGAGTTTGGCCGGCCCTCCCACCTAGGCCGGTGCACCATGCATGGCCGACCGGGGCTGGTGTGGGGTTTAGTCCCACACCGCCAGGCTGGCAAGGTTAGCACCCATCCTTCCCCTTTATATAGAGGTGCACCCTGGCCTTTTAATTCATCTAATTATCTCTCTGATTTCTCCTCAATTAACGTGATTCCCCTGTTGGAGTTGCGCAGAGGAGAAAGTTCTCTCCAATGATCCGGTCCCGGTCTTCTGCTGCTCGTCCTAGACTGGAGCTTTGAATGTCGTCGGCTTCATCGTACGTGTGTGAAACACTGCGAGGTGCCACGCTAGTGGTGCTGGGAGGTCTACTTCCTCTACACGACCTTGAAGTCGGCTACGTCGTCTTCATCGTCAACGCTTGTGCGGGAACGTAATCCCCGTCTTTTCGGTCTACAAGGGTATATATATCGATCTCCTCCGTATTACCGTATCTGCATAGTATAGATCATGCCTAGTTTACGGTTATTGTTGCTAGAAAAAATATTATTTTATGCCTGCGATCCCCTTCAATATTTGTATACCATATATCTAATTATAAGACAGTTTTTAAAAACACTTATACAAAAAATTTGCACTTCAATATATGCCTTTTGTATATGGGCTCGTCTATGCCACGGCGATTTTCACAAAAATCTCCTTTATTTGCCTCGATAGTGCCTGTCAACTCTATCAGATGCCGACTTTTCCAGACTTATACATTTGGCATGACATTAACCATGTTAGTTGATTAATACAACCTCAAAAGCTCTTGATTCACACAAAAATATCCTCAAATTGTCCCTGTGCTGTGATATTCTCAGTGACATGTCCTGGACAATGTCCCATGCATGTGAAGTAGTACTTGTGTACATATGTTCTCAATCACACGGTATATGATGCAGTTAACTAACATATCGATTGTAAAGGTGCAGATAAAATTGTTTGTTTTCTTAAACAACAATTAGATTCATAGCAAGGATGCGAAAATCATACTCACATCAACTAGCCCACTAGCCTATGCATATGATGGTGAAAAATATTTTGCACATGCGCTTTTTTATATGTTGTATCATGTGGTATACTGTATACAAATATATTGGAGCGTCATGGCCCCACTTAAATCAACAATTAGGGCTAGGTGCAACATATTAGGCAAAAAAAATTGGGGTAGTTGAAAAACAGTTTTGATTATGTATTTTGTGCAACAGTGACACCAAAGGTTGGTGTTGTTTGCAATTTCCTCAACAGGGGAGGAGAATTTTTCTACGAGCACGTTTGGTAGCTACATATAGGCAGGGCTCGTCCGACGCACGACATTTTGGTCGCCTGTGCGGGCTTCCGTTCCACCAACGCGGGTTATACCGACCTGAACGGATATTCCATTGCTCGAATTTATCGTTTGAGGTCGCCGAATAGACATGTTAAGATGACTTCAAACCACTGACCCAAATGGACATACGTTTTGTCCGTTTGGATCGTCAAACGGATAGCGGTTCGACCCTTACCCTTTCCTTTTTTACCACTGATCTCAACAGGTCGACGCATCGACTCCGTCGACTGAGGTTTTGGTCATTCTGATCATTTTTTCCTCGGCTAAGATATTGGTCATTTAAGTGTTGCACATTTTAATCACTAACTGATGATCAAAATCAATAAAATAATCATATGAACCAAAACATAGAGATATAAAGCATAGTTGATTTATTGGCTGGCTGACAAACACGGACGTCAAACCATTAAGCGGAACGTACATGGATGCACTGTGCGATATGTAGGGGTGTAAACGGATAAGATAATTTTCGCACCATATCCGATTCTGAAACCGTTTTTAGTAATCCATATCCGATTTTAAGAAATCCGATGAATAAGGATATCCGATTTCAAACTTGACACCCGGAAAATAGCCTGAAATATAGATTATCTGAAATTTAAATAGAATTATCCGATAGTTTGAATCCAAATAATCCGATTTTTTACCGAAATATCTAGTCTAATATAGCATCATGTGCAGCTAGTAAGTTGTCGAATTCGTTAGTCGAACAACATCTCACTTAAATAGTCATTTTAAAGATTATAAATTATAAGTTTGTTTGTTATTAGGTTATCAAACAATTATTTGTGTATGTATGGTTGGATAATTTACTTGTACATGTAACTATCCGATTAATATTGTTACCGCTCCGAATCCGTCCCGTTTCCGCCATCACGGATATCCGCATCCGCATTCGGTACTTATCCGCTCCGAATCCGATGAAAAATTATGATGAAGGATATGATAAAGGCAAAAATCAATCCAATCCGATCCATTTACACTCCTAGCGACATGCAAGTCCACGTTCCTGATTCACTAGATTTTTCTTTCTAAAAAATTCTCTCATCTCGTTGACGGTTGACCCATGTTATAGATTTTTGTGGTGAGAATTAACAGCCGCCACTTTATTGATTTTTGTAAAGGTTTACTGGAATACAACAAAGGTCTGGAGTCCCATCCAGCCACAAACATGTCGCCCGTACTCATGCACGGTAAGCCGATGCTCTAGCTAGGCCATGAGCTTCTCGGTTCGTCTCCCTTGGTTCATGAACAAATGTTGCCGCAACGAAGACAGCTGCTCTCAGCTTTATCTCCTGCATGACAGTGCAGAACCTCCCTTTGTATGGCCCCTGCATGGCTGCATGCAGTTAATCACCTCAAGGCAATCTGATGATGCCACCCGCACCCTCGTTAGTTGTAGATGATCAGCTGCCAGTGCCAAGCCTTCTCGGCATGTCATGGCTTCAAGCACTGCTAGATCCGAGATGCCTTGTATAACAACAGCGGATGCGCCTAGCTAGGAACACTCCTGTATCTGAACGACACACCGCTGCAACTGCTCCAGCGTTTCCTTGTTTTCTCACAGCAGCATCTACATTTATTTTCAGCGTCCCACTCACCCAGCCATTCGCGCTTAGCTGGTTTCTTGGCGGACGCTCCATCGCCTTTCTCCCTGAAGTAATCACCAGGCCCCGTACCGTTGATTCTACGAAAGCATGAATAGATGGAGGACTCTGAAAAATGCCCTCGTGAATAGCCTTTCGTCGAGCTGCCCAACAGCCATTGTCCCGCATCTGGTTCCGCGACATGGTGGACGTGTTTCAGCAATCGACTACGGACTCCGAAGCCAGAGCCCACACACTCCTGCTCAAGTGAAAATAAAAAGATGGTTTCAGTGAGACCGTTTAGCCCAACAAACATGCAGCATTTAGCCCCATACCGCATTTCACGAAACCAACGACCATCGATCGGGAGAGCAATTCACGTTTTTTCGAATTAAAAATGGTTTCAATTTTGAAAATGGATCAGATTTTTTAATTAATCAAATTTGAAAATGGTTCAATTTAAAAAAATTCTAATTTCTAAAAAGGTCTATAATTAATTTGGAGTTTACTTACTTCTAAGAATTATCAAGAATATATATATATATATTTAAGAATATAAAACATACGTGGTAATGCGCCGCAATAGTGCTGGCCAGCAACAATTTCTTCAGGCGGCAACGGCTTGGAGCGCTGCTAATGGGTGCCATATAGGCGTCCCCGATAGGGCGTAGGAGTCTGATAGAAATTGTTGTCTGACATGATGACCTAAGGTGACTTAATTCTCAGTCAACTGAACTCTAGGCGGAACCTAACATGAAACTGATGTGGTGAATGTGGTGATCCTCAGGTTCAATCTTTCACCTTTGTGCATGTGTTATCTAAGAGGACAAAAATTTCCAAGTTCATATTCTGCATTTCCTCATTTACTTCAGATATTTGTATCCCTGATAGGAGTATACCTGCAAACGTATATGCAAATCTATGTAAATTCCCAGCACATTAAAGCATCGAAAGAACGTTTCATATTTTCTAATTATCGTCGTTTTGGCTTTTCTTCAACTAGATGATACCCCGCGCGTTGCTGCGGAGCATGTGGCAAAAATATATGAGAAGATACCAAAGTTCTGCAAAATACACAGCTATATTTACAGAATACATTAGGTTCACAATTTTTTTAGTTAACATTGGTAGTCGACGGATAAGACACACCGTGATATGACATGCGTAATCTAGTATTCCCCGTTATTTCTATATCCTAAGACCCCGATTGGTTTGCCGTTTAAATTTCCTCTCCGGAAAAAACCGACGGACTGTTCGCTAATTTACAGACCTTTCGAGATCAGTATAATATTACAGGCCATTTACGGACCAATTACCCCGTTCCCAAGCGGGCCCTAACGGACAATTACTATGAAAAATAAAATGTCCCTGTCTTTTAGGGTCATGCGTTTCACACCTGCTAAATAAGATGGGAAATATGTTAAATATTTATTGTCAATGCCAACAACAATAAAAAATGAGCGGGAACACAACACCGTATATAGTGGAAAATGCATAAGTTTTAAAGGTTGATCAAAGATTATATATGTGAGTTATAAAAGTATGGAAATATATGTTTTTAGTAAGTGAATAGATTAGAGAAAAACATGTAAAGGACAAACAAAAAAGATCAGTCGACTGACGAATCTGTAAAACATGTTTGTTTATTCATTACATGACTTGGTGCTCACTTCTAATGGGCTCGATAAATATATATGCAAAATAGCTGGCTGCCCATGGGTAGCTACGCATAGTCATCGAACCATTGATCAGCCCTATATGCCATTTTACACCACACATCTTGTTAACGCCGTTAGACAATTTTTTATCAAATCCACCCCACACTCCCGCACGACAAGCCACATCTCTCTGGCGTGGTTTCTCTCTCTTTCCTTTCTAAACCGACATGCAGCAGGCCAGCCCCGCCCACCCTCCCCACGCGCCGCCCCGTGCTCCTCCACCGTGCGTGACAAGGCCGGCTTCGACCGATGTTCTCCGTCTCCTCCACCTGCTGTCAACCGCAGCCTCGCCTCCATTACCGGCAAGCCCGACCTCCGTCGGCCGCATGGCTTCGAACTACCCCGCGTCGGCTGACCCAATCCGCCTTGGCTTCCCTTCGCGTCGGGACAGGCTCGAGAATTAGAGGCGGCCGAGCCGTCGTCCTCCTCTGCGCCATGGGCCAGCTCGGGTGGTAGAGGAGGTCGAGCTCCCTCCGTCCTGGGCGGGTCACAGGCCCGGAAGCAGGCGGGAAGAGGGCACAGCCGTCCTGAGCTTCCAGTGGGAAGGAGAACGGGGGGTTCCGATCTGGGATGTGTTTTTTTCTCGATCTGATTTTTACTTGCCATTTTTGTGAATCACGCTGATGTGTTTTTTTTATGTTCACGATCCAGATCTCGTGTGCATCTCGTCATATCCCATGTTCACCTAAGTTATTTTACAGAAAACATGTGATTGATTCTGGTTTTTCCGATTGTCTGTAACACACGAAAATTACGACCTTACTTCTGGGTATTAACGAGATATTTAAAAGATATGTTTTCATGTCCCTTCGTGTGTGTCCTCTAGCTCTATCGGTGCTTCCGTATGGGAGAATATAATCAAGCAAGATTAGATTTCCATCTCCTCTCCGTCTCTGATTGAAACCGAATCGCGTGTGAGGGACTCTTGTCCATGTTTGATTTTTTGTACAGGTTTCTGATCCAGGTTCATTTTATTCATTTTATATATATATATATATATATATATATATATATATATATAAATGACATATTCATACTACACCCGGGTGTAACTACACCCATGTGTGTTTCACGCGAGTATGGAGTATCTATCATACCGGGAGGTATATAACATGTAGTATGGAGTATATAATGTTATTTTAGTACTAAAGATACTTTTTTTTAGGCAGTATGTAAAAATTTTTTACATACTTCTCTTTTATATGCATATATATGCATATATGACGGTATTTTAAGTATATAGTGTAAAATATTAGGACAATTGCAATTTTTTGACGAAACTTATTTTAGGGTATCTTAGATATAGTATATGAACATACTCAAACCAATAAAGTATGAAAAATACTTCCGTAAGGTGGTATACGAGACATGGGTGTAGTTACACCCGGGAGTAAAAAGCATTTAACCTATATATATATATATATATATATATATATATATATATATATATATATATATATATATATATGACATATTCATACTACCCTCGAAGGTAACTACCCCATGTGTGTTTTACACAATGTATGGAGTATCTATCATAACATGAGGTATGTATCATGTAGTATGGAGTATATAATGCTATTTCAGTACTATAGATACTTTTTTTAGTAGTATGTAGAAAACTTCTACGTACTTC
The DNA here is from genome assembly GCA_026929855.1 of Poa annua. Lineage (NCBI taxonomy): Eukaryota > Viridiplantae > Streptophyta > Magnoliopsida > Poales > Poaceae > Poa > Poa annua. Next base: position 23,201,258 of record CM049428.1, on the reverse strand, counting down.
TCTTTTATATGCATATATGACGATATTTCGAGTATATAGTGTAAAATATTAGGCCATTTACAATTTTTTCATTAAAGTTGTTTTTGGTTATCTTAGATAATATACTCAAACCGATAAATTATGACAAAGTACTTCCGTAAGTTGGTATATGAGACGTGGGGTAGTTACCTTTGAGGGTAGAAACTAATATATATATATATATATATATATATATATATATATATATATATATATATATATATATATATATATATATATATATCGACGTGGATTTGCTACCATGGCGGGTAGCTACGCACACACTTAGAGCCATTAGATGCTGTTTTAAGATTCGTGCTACCGTTAACTTTCCGTTCGCCTCGTTACCTTTGAGGGTAGAAACCATTTTCTCTATATATATATATATATATCAACGTGGATTTGCTACCATGGCGGGTAGCTACGCACACACTTAGAGCCATTAGATGCTGTTTTAAGATTCGTGCTACCGTTAACTTTCCGTTCGCCTCGTTTAGTCTTCTTTTTGTCTCTTTCCGGTTCTGAAATGTCATTTGAATGTCCTTTCGCTCGACTGTCTTTTCGTTTCCTTTCATCTTCAACAAAGTTTTCACTTTGATTATTCCTTTTCCACATCAAACGTCATTTTCTTTTATTACCATTTAGTACAAAAAATCATCAGCTCTCCTTAATAAGAGGGTGATTTACTGATTTTCTTAAAAAACTGTGAATGAGCATGGGATTTTGACAGAAAAAATGTTCCCAGACACTGTAATTAACAAAAAAAGTCACTCATATTTTTGGATCGGGAGCACAACATATACATTAAAAAAATCAACATCAACGATGAAGGAACTACCAGATCATAAACACAATGATCTACGAACAAAAAAATCAGATAAAAAAGAAAAGGAAATCCTACCATAGGATAGCTGCACATATGGTGGCTACCGTAGGATACAGAGAGTAAAGTAAGTCTTATAAGAAGCGCATTGGAACGACGAGCGGGCATAGAAGTTTCTTTCACGGAGGCGTTAAACGCTCCGTAAGCCGTTCCCATGTCATATACTCGGTGCATCACATCATTTACGCAGACATGGGCTACCAAGCTTCCCATGGTAATGATGCCAACCGGTGTCCATGAAAACACGCGACCGTCCATCACAAATCAACCATGGGACCGTGAAATAACGCTAGCATCCATCACAAATCAACCATGGGGACCGTGAAATAACGCTACCGTTCATTACATATCAAACATGGGATTGGTGTCCAGCCATACAACTACAAAATGATGTTCGTAGTACCCGCGATTTAATCATTTGTGGTTCTATCATCCACCGTTGCATGACATTCTTAGTACCTCGCCTTCTAGTACAGATTAATCTTGTTTCCATCATCCGCGGTTGCGAAGTTATTCATGGCTGGAGTAGGGAAGCATGATGGGTAAGCAAAACATCCTTTCTTACTTAAAATATGCATTGTGCAAGCACCACCCATCAACCTAGAAGGCAGCCAACATCAAAACATTTTACTAACCCTGCTAACAGCACTAGCACAAGCACACACACACTAACCCTGCTAACAGCACTAGCGCAAGCACGCACAACCTAGAAGGCCCGCCGACACACACGACGCACACACTCACTAACAGCACTAGCACAAGCACGCACACACTAACCCTACTGCCACTAACAGCACTAGCTGCACACACGCACAGCACGACCCGGCCAGCTAACTGATTCGCTTGGTCTACGTGTTTGGCCCGGTAATGACGGATGGTACGCATGACCCAGCCCGCCCGAGCGTGTTTTCTCTCCCAACGGCATGGTTGCGTCTACACCGCATGTAAGAGTGTGTGCTCTCGTTACGACACCGATCTTTGTCTCCGTTTGATGTCTGTTAGCCATGGCAGTGAACCGTCAATACGAAACTACACCTTATATCGGATGTGGATGGTTGGATGAAGGTGCGCAGCTATCACCGTGGGCAGCCAGCTATTTTGCATATATATATATATATATATATATATATATATATATATATATATATATATATATATATATATATATATATATATATATATATATATTATATCTTCTCTATCTAAATAGGAGATCCCCACTAAATGGATTTTTCTCAACATGCAAGTGAATTATGTCTCCACATATTTGAGAACACGAGATCCCACTCAAAATATGTCATCTGCATATATGAGGGTCTAACCTCCCACTCAAAAACATGTCCTTTACATATTCTACCCGAGTAAACTAACTTTGACTCCCACTTAAATTCATAATTTATTTTGACATTTTGGTCAAACCAAAATCATTGATCTCTTATCAATTCAAACTTAACACGAACTGCAGTATTCTATTAATACAAATCTCACAGTCTTCACACATGTCTACATTTATGTAGTCAAGAGATTTGATTTTGTCCAAGATACATTTCTTGACAAAAATATGCTTTTACGTCTTTCTTATAGTTACATTTCTCACATAACACTTTATATAATGATTAAACAATCTTATTCCTCTAATAAGTGTAACATCCTGGGATTTGAAAATTCAGAAAAATTTAAAACTTTTTAAAATTACTTTGTATGTTACTTTTGAAAGAGTATTCAAGCATTGCACTCCTGCATTCATGCATAATCATCATTTCATCTTGTGGCTTAAATTAAATAAGAGTTTGAAATTTTAAATTTTATTGATATGTTTTGAAAATTTTCCATAAACATGTTATTTGTATCTTTTATAATATTCCAATTTATAATTTTTATTTTGGGAAAGAATACTACCAAAAAGTTCTAAATTAAACAAGCTTTCCAAAACATATTTTTATGAATTTTTCTGAAAAGTTTTGGTTAAGTTTAAAAATCAAATTTGAATTAAAAGTTTGAAAATAGAAAATGATTTGTCAAAAAAAAAAGAGGAGAAGAACAGCCCGAACCAACTGGGCCGAAGCCCATCTCCTTTCTACCGCGCGCGCAGCAAGTCGTGGCCCAGCAGAAGCCCGACAGGAGCCCGCTTCTCTCCCTCTGTCGCTGACGTGTGGGTCCCACGGTCATCTCCTTCTTCACCGAATCCTAACAGAGTTCTAGCTCTTCCGAAGAAACCGAACGGAACACGATCAAATCGCGGCGATTTCTTGCGGGATAAGAAGCCCGTGCCCCCCCATATAAACTCCATGAACTCCTCTTCGTTTCCCCTCAAAAATTTCCATCTACGAGCCGCCAGGCTGCCCGCAGTTCCCCGCCGCCGCGCCGCCACTACCGCCGGCAGATTTCTCGAACTCCGGTGAGAACCGTTGACCCCGAGCCACCTCGTTGCTCCCATCCTCCTTAAATACTCCTGGCGCATCTCCCTGTGCCTTTTGCGCAACTTCTTGTGCCCCAGATCGACCCCTGGTTCATCGACCTCCGCCGGCCGCCGCGGGACCGACTCCGGCGAACGATACAGGAAGAAGAAGACTGCCCCCGTCCGCGACAACCTCTACCTCGGCCTCGCCTCGAACCTCTGAACCCCGTGGTAAGATCAGCGCCTCCCCTCCCTCTCTCATTCGTCGTGCGCGTGAAGACCGGCGATGGCGCCGCCGCGGGAGTGAGGTCGCCGGAGACCTCCGGTCGGTAGCGCGCTAGGTTTAGACCGGGTAGATCCGGACCGTTAGATCGCAATCTAACGGCTGCCTTTTAATGATCTCTCCGAACCGGTACCGTCCAATCAGAGGCAGCCACGCGGATGTACAGTCAGCGCCTCGTCAGCAGCACAGTCAGCGCCACGTCAGATTTGTTTTTCTGCGATTTTTCTTAAATAGATTAAAACTGGCAATTTTGCAGAAAAGCCCCTGTATCTTAAATCTATTATAACTTTTTATTGATTTGGCCAAATTTAACAAACTTTATATTTTTGAAAAGCTCTCGACTTGTAGAATATTTTAGCACTGTTGGTTTTCTGTTTTGAGTCTGTTTAAATTATTCCAATTTCAAATTATGAGATTAGGTAAATTTGACTTAGATTTAAATCTATAAGATCAAAAATTATAAATAAAATTGTTTTGGAAACCTTATAATATGTGTTATATGAATACACTGTTAGAAAATATTTTTCAGTATTATTTGGACTATTTCAAAATCATAATGTTAAATTGAATAAAGTTTGAGTAATGTTGACGTAACTTTTGATAGAAATATTATTTTTGAGTAAATCCAATTACTATAAATTTGAATGACTAAGTATTTGCAGTAGGAATTTTCTACTAATCATTGTGGAATTATTTTCTGTTTATTTTGTAAATAATATTGATTTAATACCTTTAAAAGATATTTTAATGAATAAAAACTAATTAAAAATATATTAAAATTAACTTCGTCATATATTCGAAATTATAAAGTACTTAGGCATATTATGAACACTTTGGTCACAAAAAGTACTTAGAAATATTTTGCCTTCTTAAAACAAAGTAAATTCTCTATTAGAAAATATTTGATAAATATTCGAGAATACTTTCCTTAAGAGAAATTTAGCATCTACAAACTTAGTTGTTTTTATTTTGTTAAGTGTTGTCCCTAGAAATAAAAGGCATTGCATGCATAGCATATTTTATTGTATAGTTATTGTTTTCTCTAAGTTAGGATTATTTTGAGCATAGTGTTTTGGTAAAGTGCTACAAAATGAAGACTAGAAGATCAACAAAGACTTAGAAGAAAAACAGACTCTGGAAGCAGCTCCAAAAAGTAGAAGCACTTAGAAGAAAATCAAGAGGAACTGCAAGAAGACTATTCCCTTTTATTTCTAAATCTCTCTCTCTTTTCTTTTCTTCCCTCTTGGACCTCGTGGTGGCTAAGTTATATCCATGACCATCCCTGGTGATATACAAATCCTCAAGTCTGAACCATCAAGTCTACATGATTCAATGAAGACATCACCAAGGAGAAATTACAAGTCAGGAGATGAAGCCTGGGGAATCAACTCTATCTTCTCTGTATCTTTTCTGTCTTCCTATTTTTCTTCCACTTTGGACATAAACCAAGTCCTTAGTGATTTTGACCAGGTCCTTAGAGTGCTAACTGAAGATGAAGGAAACTACAAAGGAGTTGAAGAATTCAAGATCAAACATGATGAAGACTAGGAGCAGTCTTACAACTTAGTCAAGTTGACTTATAGTAATTAATTTTATGACATTGGTCCTTAGTCATATTTGGCTAACACACTTGCCTTGCATTCACTTAGAATAATTTCTTGGCATGGCATGCATCTCTAGTTATAAATATTTTGCACATCATGCATAACATGTTTTTGTATGGTTATTTGGTTTGTATGTTTATTTGTGTCTTGTTTGATGTGTTAGAAATATCGGAGGGAAACGACAACTGTTGCAGCTGCTGTTGCTATTCTTCCTGTTGCCAAGGCAAGTGGCACACCCTCATAAACTTCCTAAGTATTTTTCTATGCATTACTTAGTGTATTTCTTATATGCATGTGTTGGATAGTATTGCTATGCTGAAACTACTATATCCCTTACACTAGTTGTGTCTAGAATCCTATGGGTAACTTGGTAGTAATATTGATGCTATGCAAAAGTTGTTTTGTGAAAAGTTAATTTCTACTAAGTTAAAGATACTTCTGGGTGGATGTGGCAAGAGGATGGAGGTTAGAGTTGAGTGGCTGCTTAGGCTCATTTAGGTGGGTGCACCTGGCTAAGATCCAGGCTCATTTAGATGAGTGAACCTGAGTACGTACACTTGAGGATGGCCACCCAGGAACAAAGGGACCAAAGTTTTCTCCAAGTGAAGATGTTTCCAGTGCAGCCACGTGGTATAATGGCTCTGCCTTGACTTTTCCCCAAAGGTCTCGTCTCAGGCTTCTCCTTTCCTTTTCACTACATGAGGGTCAAGGACAGAAGGGTTGTTTGAGTCTCGTGGTGAAAGTGCACAACCTCTGCAGAGTGTAAAACTAAGTACTTAGCCGTGTCCTCGGTTACGGACAATTTTGAGCAGCTGATCAAGGACGTCAACGGAGGATCCCAACATTCAAATTTATAAGTTAAAAGTTGATGGGTGAACAAGGGAAGATGAGATTATGGTTTTCATGCCATACTTGTCCTGATTTCAAGAAAAGTGTTTTCAAAAGAGTAGGAAAAATTGGCTTTATGCAAATTAGCCTTGAACTCCACCGGCCAAATATGCATATAGGCTATAGAGTTATTCCATTAAGTGTCCACCATAGTGTCACTTGCCAGACTCCATTTTTAATGGAATCTGACCCACTCTGTTGCAAAATTTTATTTGATACAGGTTGTTCAGATGACGAGTGAGGTTTTCGTTAAGGGATTTCGAGTCTGCACCAACATGTTTTCTCCTGTGGCATATCATGAAGTTGGAGGCTCATAGAAGATTTATTTCCGTTGGTTTATTGTTTTGAGCTAGCTTTAAGCTATGCAAAGATGTATCGAACTATTTACTTTTGTAAGTCTGGATCATCGATGTAATAAAATTGATACTTTGTTGTGATATTACATCGTAAACTGTGTGTGCAAACGAATCGATCCAGGGGTTTGCACTATACACAGGTATCTGCCTTATTTAAAGTGCAGGTACGTTACAGATGGTATCAGAGCCCTGTGTTGCCTGTAGGTTCGAAACCCGTAAGTCTGGATAGAAATAGGATTTGGCCATAGGATTGAAAATCTAGTATTATTCAGTTTGTTAAAACAAAACTTTACTAATTTTCCTCCTTGTAACTATCTTATCTATTTGCTTTCTAAAAATACTATATCTTCTTTTTAGATGACCAACCTCTTTGATTCACTCAAGAAGGGACCAGTGATGACCATGACCCTACAATGTGAGACTGACTTTCCAAGAGCACTTAAGGATAACATGAAGAGCTTGGGCTTTGAAGGAGAAGCAGTATACAAAGGATTTCCTTTCATGGGTGAAGGTCAAGAGTACTGGTGGGTGCAACTCCATCTATACAAAAGCAAAGAAGATAACCACAAGACCAAAGCCCACTGCATGTTCACCAACCCAATACTTTACACATCATTCTTTGACTCAGCAAGAAGTGCAGCATTCGAAGCCACCGAGAACCTTGGAACAAGACTTCGATTTAGGCTTCATAACACCCAAAAGTATCTTGATGAACTCAAGGAAATAGGAGAGGAACTTGATGCACTCAGGAAGGACATAGACTAGACCACCCATCTATGAGAGTAATGGGATCCTAATGATGTATTGACCTATCAAATTGTGGTATGGAAGTACCATCGTATGTGTTCTCCATAATATCGGTGTACTACGTTCGAAAACGATTAGTTAGGTTTTTCAAAAACAAGTTTGGAAATTTAATGATTGTGGTTGATTGTGCTATTGCTTGTATGGGTAGGATTTTTTTTTCCTAGTACCCTTCTATCTTTTACTTATCTATGCTAAAACCCACAGATGCCTCCCCGACGTGCTCCTGGGAACAACAACAACGACAACAACAATGATGCTATGCAACAGTTGATGGCTGCCCAAGCCCAGTTGATGACTATGATGACTCAGTTCATTGCAGGGGGCCACAACAACAATAACAACAACAACAACAACAACAATCCTCCACCGCCACCACCTCCCCAAGTGGACATGCTTACCAGGTTTCTGAGGCTTAGGACAAACAAGTTCTCAACCTCAACTGAGCCAATGGTGGCTGATGATTGGTTGCGTTCTGTGCAAAAGGATCTGGTGACAACTGAATGTGATGATGCTGAGAAAGTCAGGTTCACCGCACATCTCCTTGAAGGACCTGCTGCCCAATGGTGGGAAACCTATCAGATTACTCACCCACTGGACACCTTGACCTGGGAGGAATTCAAGGAAGGATTTCGTAATGCTCATGTCTCCACGGGGATTATGAATCTGAAACAGGAGGAGTTTCGCAATCTGCGTCAGGGTAACAGAAGTCTTAAGGAGTATATGGATGACTTTCTTGCCTTGTCTCGATATGCTCCTGAGGACATTGATACAGATGCAAAGAGGAAGGCAAAATTTCTCAAGGGACTATGTGATGAGCTGAAGATACCTCTGACAGTTGCTTATGCTCCAAACTATCAGATACTCCTCGATCAAGCAATCACCCTTGAAGATAGCATGAAGAAAGCTGAAAACAGGAAGAGGAAGATGAACAAGCATTCCTCTGAACCCTCATTCAAAAAGCATTTTGTTCATGATGGGAACCATGGTCACAAACTTGGAAACCACCATAGTGGGGGAAGCAACCACAAGCATCATGAACACAATGGTGGATTCAAGGGAAACGGACACGATGCTCCTAACCACAATCACCGCCCAAATGGGGAACCCAAGAAAAACCTCAATCATATCACATGCTACAACTGCAAGAAGCAAGGACACTACTCCACTGACTGCCCAGAAAAGAAAGGGGCCGAGGCCGCTGTCAAGCCAAATCCTTTTGATAAAGGATATGTGAACAACATCACCGTGGAAGAAGTGAAAGGTACATTTTAAATCAAGTTTTAATATTGAAGTTTCAGTACCAACAAAGATTTCTTTTAAGGGTGGTAGCCCACCCAGTCAAACCAGTCACAACCTTTTGCTAGCCTTCTCGAATCTCGAGGACGAGATTCCTTTTAAGGGTGGTAGTCTGTAACATCCTGGGATTTGAAAAATCGGAAAAATTTAAAACTTTTAAAAATTACTTTGTATGTTACTTTTGAAAGAGTATTCAAGCATTGCACTCCTGCATTCATGCATAATCATCATTTCATCTTGTGGCTTAAATTAAATAAGAGTTTGAAATTTTAAATTTTATTTATATGTTTTGAAAATTTTCCATAAACATGTTATTTGTATCTTTTATAATATTCCAATTTATAATTTTTATTTTGGGAAAGAATACTACCAAAAAGTTCTAAATTAAACAAGCTTTCCAAAACATATTTTTATGAATTTTTCTGAAAAGTTTTGGTTAAGTTTAAAAATCAAATTTGAATTAAAAGTTTGAAAATAGAAAATGATTTGTCAAAAAAAAGAGAGGAGAAGAACAGCCCGAACCAACTGGGCCGAAGCCCATCTCCTTTCTACCGCGCGCGCAGCAAGTCATGGCCCAGCAGAAGCCCGACAGCAGCCCGCTTCTCTCTCTCTGTCGCTGACGTGTGGGTCCCACAGTCATCTCCTTCTTCACCGAATCCTAACAGAGTTCTAGCTCTTCCGAAGAAACCGAACGGAACACGATCAAATCGCGGCGATTTCTTGCGGGATAAGAAGCCCGTGCCCCCCCATATAAACTCCATGAACTCCTCTTCGTTTCCCCTCAAAAATTTCCATCTACGAGCCGCCAGGCTGCCCGCAGTTCCCCGCCGCCGCGCCGCCACTACCGCCGGCAGATTTCTCGAACTCCGGTGAGAACCGTTGACCCCGAGCCACCTCGTTGCTCCCATCCTCCTTAAATACTCCTGGCGCATCTCCCTGTGCCTTTTGCGCAACTTCTTGTGCCCCAGATCGACCCCTGGTTCATCGACCTCCGCCGGTCGCCGCGGGACCGACTCCGGCGAACGATACAGGAAGAAGAAGACTGCCCCCGTCCGCGACAACCTCTACCTCGGCCTCGCCTCGAACCTCTGAACCCCGTGGTAAGATCAGCGCCTCCCCTCCCTCTCTCATTCGTCGTGCGCGTGAAGACCGGCGATGGCGCCGCCGCGGGAGTGAGGTCGCCGGAGACCTCCGGTCGGTAGCGCGCTAGGTTTAGACCGGGTAGATCCGGACCGTTAGATCGCAATCTAACGGCTGCCTTTTAATGATCTCTCCGAACCGGTACCGTCCAATCAGAGGCAGCCACGCGGATGTACAGTCAGCGCCTCGTCAGCAGCACAGTCAGCGCCACGTCAGATTTGTTTTTCTGCGATTTTTCTTAAATAGATTAAAACTGGCAATTTTGCAGAAAAGCCCCTGTATCTTAAATCTATTATAACTTTTTATTGGTTTGGCCAAATTTTACAAACTTTATATTTTTGAAAATCTCTCGACTTGTAGAATATTTTAGCACTGTTGGTTTTCTGTTTTGAGTCTGTTTAAATTATTCCAATTTCAAATTATGAGTTTAGGTAAATTTGACTTAGATTTAAATCTATAAGATCAAAAATTGTAAATAAAATTGTTTTGGAAACCTTATAATATGTGCTATATGAATACACTGTTAGAAAATATTTTTCAGTATTATTTGGACTATTTCAAAATCATAATGTTAAATTGAATAAAGTTTGAGTAATGTTGACGTAACTTTTGATAGAAATATTATTTTTGAGTAAATCCAATTACTATAAATTTGAATGACTGAGTATTTGCAGTAGGAATTTTCTACTAATCATTGTGGAATTATTTTCTGTTTATTTTGTAAATAATATTGATTTAATACCTTTAAAAGATATTTTAATGAATAAAAACTAATTAAAAATATATTAAAATTAACTTCGTCATATATTCGAAATTATAAAGTACTTAGGCATATTATGAACACTTTGGTCACAAAAAGTACTTAGAAATATTTTGCCTTCTTAAAACAAAGTAAATTCTCTATTAGAAAATATTTGATAAATATTCGAGAATACTTTCCTTAAGAGAAATTTAGCATCTACAAACTTAGTTGTTTTTATTTTGTTAAGTGTTGTCCCTAGAAATAAAAGGCATTGCATGCATAGCATATTGTATTGTATAGTTATTGTTTTCTCTAAGTTAGGATTATTTTGAGCATAGTGTTTTGGTAAAGTGCTACAAAATGAAGACTAGAAGATCAACAAAGACTTAGAAGAAAAACAGACTCTGGAAGCAGCTCCAAAAAGTAGAAGCACTTAGAAGAAAATCAAGAGGAACTGCAAGAAGACTATTCCCTTTTATTTCTAAATCTCTCTCTCTTTTCTTTTCTTCCCTCTTGGACCTCGTGGTGGCTAAGTTATATCCATGACCATCCCTGGTGATATACAAATCCTCAAGTCTGAACCATCAAGTCTACATGATTCAATGAAGACATCACCAAGGAGAAATTACAAGTCAGGAGATGAAGCCTGGGGAATCAACTCTATCTTCTCTGTATCTTTTCTGTCTTCCTATTTTTCTTCCACTTTGGACATAAACCAAGTCCTTAGTGATTTTGACCAGGTCCTTAGAGTGCTAACTGAAGATGAAGGAAACTACAAAGGAGTTGAAGAATTCAAGATCAAACATGATGAAGACTAGGAGCAGTCTTACAACTTAGTCAAGTTGACTTATAGTAATTAATTTTATGACCTTGGTCCTTAGTCATATTTGGCTAACACACTTGCCTTGCATTCACTTAGAATAATTTCTTTGCATGGCATGCATCTCTAGTTATAAATATTTTGCACATCATGCATAACATGTTTTTGTATGGTTATTTGGTTTGTATGTTTATTTGTGTCTTGTTTGATGTGTTAGAAATATCGGAGGGAAACGACAACTGTTGCAGCTGCTGTTGCTATTCTTCCTGTTGCCAAGGCAAGTGGCACACCCTCGTAAACTTCCTAAGTATTTTTCTATGCATTACTTAGTGTATTTCTTATATGCATGTGTTGGATAGTATTGCTATGCTGAAACTACTATATCCCTTACACTAGTTGTGTCTAGAATACTATGGGTAACTTGGTAGTAATATTGATGCTATGCAAAAGTTGTTTTGTGAAAAGTTAATTTCTACTAAGTTAAAGATACTTCTGGGTGGATGTGGCAAGAGGATGGAGGTTAGAGTTGAGTGGCTGCTTAGGCTCATTTAGGTGGGTGCACCTGGCTAAGACCCAGGCTCATTTAGATGAGTGAACCTGAGTACGTACACTTGAGGATGGCCACCCAGGAACAAAGGGACCAAAGTTTTCTCCAAGTGAAGATGTTTCCAGTGCAGCCACGTGGTATAATGGCTCTGCCTTGACTTTTCCCCAAAGGTCTCGTCTCAGGCTTCTCCTTTCCTTTTCACTACATGAGGGTCAAGGACAGAAGGGTTGTTTGAGTCTCGTGGTGAAAGTGCACAACCTCTGCAGAGTGTAAAACTAAGTACTTAGCCGTGTCCTCGGTTACGGACAATTTTGAGCAGCTGATCAAGGACGTCAACGGAGGATCCCAACATTCAAATTTATAAGTTAAAAGTTGATGGGTGAACAAGGGAAGATGAGATTATGGTTTTCATGCCATACTTGTCCTGATTTCAAGAAAAGTGTTTTCAAAAGAGTAGGAAAAATTGGCTTTATGCAAATTAGCCTTGAACTCCACCGGCCAAATATGCATATAGGCTATAGAGTTATTCCATTAAGTGTCCACCATAGTGTCACTTGCCAGACTCCATTTTTAATGGAATCTGACCCACTCTGTTGCAAAATTTTATTTGATACAGGTTGTTCAGATGACGAGTGAGGTTTTCGTTAAGGGATTTCGAGTCTGCACCAACATGTTTTCGCCTGTGGCGTATCATGAAGTTGGAGGCTCATAGAAGATTTATTTCCGTTGCTTTATTGTTTTGAGCTAGCTTTAAGCTATGCAAAGATGTATCGAACTATTTACTTTTGTAAGTCTGGATCATCGATGTAATAAAATTGATACTTTGTTGTGATATTACATCGTAAACTGTGTGTGCAAACGAATCGATCCAGGGGTTTGCACTATACACAGGTATCTTTCTTATAGTTACATTTCTCACATAACACTTTATATAATGATTAAACAATCTTATTCCTCTAATAAGTATTATAGTAACATTTACTATTTTAATCCTTCTAAATGTAACTTGGATTTTCAGCCTCAAGAGCCTTTGTTCGTATTCTGATATTTTCTCAACTTTCTTTGTATTCATAAGGTGTATCTTGATCTGTCAACAAGATCCGAAATATTCAATATTAAACTGTGACTTGACATCAAATATTAATATAACACCACCTTATTTAGAAGCTTCTTTCATGAAAATACTATGATCTTATCAAAGAGGATTGCAAGCGAAAACAATTTTCAAATCTCCTTCACTCTTATCATTAAATTTTCATTTGTAGACATATACCTTTTGGTATATTCCAATATTATACCTACTATGAATATATGTTTGATACCTTATTTCAATCTTCTAATTCTATTCCATAAACCATAATTCGAAAATCATATTTTCTCGGAATTACACAGACAACAACACAAGTTTTGTTTCTGTTGGGTTTTGGAATAGACTCTCATCTAATGTGAGTAATCTACAAAGAACTATTTGTGTATATTCTGAATTATTGTATAATCATCTCCATAACGACACTATTGTCGATCACACGAATTACCGCTGAAAAACATCTATTTTCTAAAGTGGACATCGACTACAATGTTTCGAACATATTAGGAGATTCTAAGACAGACTCTGAAAGATCACACTTTACCTAAAATAGAGTACGATTATAATATTTCATATATCACTATATTTGATATTTTAATTTTGTGAAACAAATTTTCACATGTCTATTGTGTTGAAACCATAATTCAAAAATATTGTTCTTTGATCAAATTCTGTGAATACAATATTCACTAATCTTTCTTCTGAAAAACCCCATTTGATGTTTAATCAAATTATTTTCAAGCTCATGATTTATTATGCAAATACACTTATTCACTAATAATCATAGAAGATTTCGAATCAAATAAATTTCACCATACAGTTAATTCAATAATCATCCGACATGACTTTAAATTACTTTCCTCACATATTGACACTTCAATATCAAATTTTGATTTTAATCAATTCGGCACATGTAATAAATAGATCAAAGTATCTATTATTTCATACATTGCTTTTATGATCAAATCGATGGTGTTTGTTCTAGTAACAAATCTTTTAATCCTTGGACACATAATTTTATCATTCCCGCTTTTATGAATGTATACCACACTATCATACAAGTAATGTAATTGAGATGTGATTGCATAAAAATTTATTCATAATATAAAACAACTGCCTTGTTCCATAACATAAAACAACTGAATTTGTCTTATTAAATATATGAATAACTTTGTCTTGTAACAATCAAGACACTAAACAAAATCACACTCTCACTATTACAAAAGGTCTTATCAAAAACTATTAATGATAACTATGATAACTTGAGGACGTGAACACCACTGGCCATCAACTTCCTTGCTAGCCATCACTTGTACCATGTCACATCATTATTCGCCACAGATAAATAATAATCAGGACCTGTTTCATAAAGAACAAGTATAAAATTCTTTTATCACATATCAAGAGAGGAATACACTCATAAGTCTGTATATCAAATATATACCTGTAGCGTCAAAGATTTCTCCTTCGATGGAATCTACCTCCATAGATTTGAATTCGGACATGAGCTTGTAGAAGTTCATATTGTCTGCCTTCAAAACATATTTGCGCACATGCTTCTCATAGCTTGGAGGTAGAGATATCAGCACCGTCTGAATTGCACATGAATCCGCCATCCAGTAATCGTAGACATTTGTCAGCTTGAAGTAGATGTCATACAACCTCTTCAAATGAGTCTCCAGGTATGTTCCTCCATGTGAATGGTCCGGAACTTTCTAAGTTGTCTCAACTACTCAAGACTCAAGTCATCTTTGAAGTCTCCTTTGATCGCATCAATCACGACATATGGCTCCATGTGTTGAAACAATTTTCAACTCTGGTGCTAGGCATACGCTCATGACGACCTCCACTTCTATGAAAATATCATGATGCTTACGAAACTCATCATCTTCCTCCTTGCTAGCAGAATCATCTGGTCTATCTCCTAACTTATGTTCAAGGACATATAGGATGTTTGTTGTGTTGGAGAATGTTTCTAAAACAATGGTACCATCTGATGAAGTTGGACCTGTCGGCTTCTAAGTTGGAAACCAAACTCCTAAGGAAGTAACTGAAGCATAGTTTCGTTGTCTACAAATATTATCGCAAAAGAGGTAAGGTAAAGTTTATAACATATGTAAGTTTTAGTTTATAATCATATTATCAAACACACTCCACTAACATTATTATCCCTAAAATAATAATAGCGATTACACGACCCTCATCGTCACGGCCGGCAGCACAACTTCAAAGGTGGACATAAAATGTCGATCACAACAACTCTGTGACGCATCCTCGATCTTTCGATCTTCCCGTGTTCCGAGGCCATATCTGCATATGCTAGGATCGCTAGTAAAACCTCGAAGACCCTGCGCGTGCAACATGGCTTACACCCACTGTATGCGAACGACAATATGTCTAACACCCGATCGTCACGGCCTACCTCATAACTTAGAACTTTCTTGGTGGTGCGCAACGAGGGAGAACACAATTTTGCCATTTGTTAGGGATCATCCTATTTAAGATGCTACCGTTGTATTTCTAACATATAATCAATCAATAGGATGCACACACAACAACACAATATCAACATAAAGTAATGAAGTGCGATGTGACATGGTCGATGCGCCTGGAACTCCATGGCGCCAGGTGCCTGGCCCCGGGCGCCCCGACATGGCTCCGAGTCTACGGTGCCCTCCATTGCCTCCGACAGTACGAGTAATATCAAACTTACTGTAACCATGTCACATAAAATAACGCCTCTGAAAAACAAAGTTAGACGCCTCTTCCTTTATTTAGTTTTGCAAGTTTTACGTGGCATATAGGCTTATTCGTAAGAGAACCTTCTCCCTACCTACGAACTTTGTACCACAAGGTCGATCATATAATTGCATGTTTAAGCATCCCTTTCGGGCCCTCCATTGAAAATGCTTTGCTGACTAAAGAGAGAGAAACAGACACCCGCCAGCCACAAATACGGTGCAAGCCGTATGTCAGAAGTGGAACCAGTCTCGCGTAAGCGTACGCGTAAAGTCGGTCAATGCCGCTTAATCAACTCAATACCAAAGGCATCGCAAGTGCATGCTAGAGGGTAGCAAATATAAGAAAGACGTTCTCATTCAACATGAGTTCTAACCGTACCAGCAGTACTACGCATAGATCGGCTCTGATACCACTAAAGGGGTTCCGGTGCAGAAAACAATAATTTTTCTAGCATAAGAACGCCCTAACTAGTCAGGATCTATCTATCTTGTACATGCGATAACGGTGGCGGAACGGGTCACATACCTCCATGTAGACCGATAGCGGGGATTACGCTCCCACACAAGCGTTGACGATGAAGTCGTACGTACCCGACCTCGAGGTCGTGGAGAACTTGCCGCGATGATGTAGACGATGATGCCGGGATGTCGACAATGACCTGCGTCGACGGGCGTCGGGCGGAAGATGGCGTGGCGCCGGCGGCTGGGGGGTGCGCCGGCGGCTGCTGTGTGGGCGAGACGACGTCGCCTAGGCTCCTCAAATGTGGCACGTCCGAGCAATCACAAGCATACAGAGCTAAACAACAACCCCCGATCACTCAGATCCAGCTGAGATCGCAGGGGTAGAACTTTTCTGGAATCCCGCAGGGCAACAGCCCCCGACGGTATAGCTTTGGTGGAGAGAGGAGGCAAAACGGGCGGAGAAACAGCTCGGCCGGCCTGCTACAAATTTAATTGTATTTTTCTGTAACTAATCCAATTAATATGCCTTGCTATATAAAGGGGGGGTGGAGGTGTGCAAACACCTTGCCTCCCACATGTGGGACTAAAGGGAAAAGAGGGGGATGGGGTTTGGCCGGCTCTCCTAGTCCGAATTGGACTAGGGGCCCAAGCCCCCTTCCTCTCTCCTTGGTGCGGATCCCCCCATGTGAAGGAGATATGCCCTAGAGGCAATTAATAAAGTGTATTCTTTATCATATCTCGTTTGTTCATAATAGGTTTTTGTGTCATGCTAGAACCGTATTAAGTGGAAACATTAATGCGGGTGTGATACGTAAACAACCAGGTCCCTAGTAGCCTCTACTAAGACTAGTTTCATTGCGCGATTGATGATCGAGGTTTCCCGGTCATGGGGCATGGCGCCGGTCGGCAATGAGAGTCATATCGCTAGAGAGTGATGTGATGGACATACCCAGATTTGGAGAACATAGTCATTACACCTTTGACCGTGAGATCAACTCTTATTGATATTCCCCGAAGATACTTTGATTGCACCAAACGTCGTATCTTATTTAGTATGAAAATAACGGTGATACTTTTGGGTATTGGAAAGGAGTATTGAGACGAGGGGTCAAGAGCGGGATTTGCCAGTCCGCGTAGCAGGATAGATACTCTCGGGCCCACTCGGTGAGATCTTGTCTAATGAGCTTGCAAGCATGTGACTAGGTCACGGAGACATGAGATCATGAACGAGTAGAAGATGGCATCGTCGGTAACGAGGTCGGGATTAGGTATGGAGATATCTATGGAACGACACTCGGACGTGCTAAGTATCGCTATGGCAAAAGGTCAAAGACTTCACGTTCAGTTTTGATAGATGAAAGTCATTCGTTATATCTCAGGGATTAATTCAGGGGGTCCAGGCCTACGAGTTAGTCTTTGATTATTGAGGAGTCTTGATCATACCTGATATTATATCGAACCGCTAGGGTAACACACTTAAGGGGTTTCGACAAGACAACCGGAAAGGAAGGAGATCACCGGGAGCGTCCCGGGAGAGGTCCGATGGAGATCGGGCAGCGCCGAAAGAGTTTTCGGAGCTAGGAAATATTTTATATATTATGTTTGATATTAATTAGTGTTATTAATATGCAAATATGATTTTATATATTTATTTTCGAATTTATTAAGGCAGATTTCCCTAAATGGGCCTTCCGGACGAAAGAAGGCCCAAGAGGGGAAAATTCCCTAGGGGAATTCGGTGGGGGCGAGGAGGGCCGGCCTAGGTGGGCCACAAGGGGCCCACCAGGGGGCCGGCGCACTCCATAGCCGAACCAGGCTATGTGGGGATAGTCCCACATTGCCTGGCTGGCAAGGTTGGCTCCCCTTGGGAGTCTATATAAGAAAGGGCACCCCCAGCCTTTTAATTCACCAATTAATTCCTGATTTCTCTCTCGATCTCGTGGTTCCCAAGTTGGAGCCGCGCCGAGCAAGAGGAGTCGGGGATCTCCTCCACCATAGCCCGCTGCTGGTGTTCCGGTCCAAGTCTTCCGCTGCTCGTCCTGGACTGGAGCTTCGGAGGCGTCGTCTCCACCGTACGTGTGCGACTCCCTGCGAGGTGCTGCGCTAGCGGTACTCGGAGGCCTGCTTCCTCTACACGACCTTGAGGTCGGCTTCGTCGGTCTTCATCGACAACGTTTGTGCGGGAACGTAATCCCCGCTTTCGGTCTACAAGGGTATGTATTCCGATCTCCGTTCGTACTACTATATCTGCATAGAATAGATCTTGGCTAGTTTAAGGATATCGTTGCTAGGAAAATTATTGTTTTCTGCCCACGATCCCCTTCAGTGGTATTAGAGCCGATCTATCGTAAGATATAGCTGTACGCTGTTAGAACCCGTGCTCTGCACGGGGGCACCGTTCCTGTTATTTGCTACCCTCTAGCGTGCACTTGTGTATTCCAGCGGCATTGAGTTGATGAAGCGGCCCGGACCGACTTTACGCATACGCTTACGCGAGACTGGTTCCACTACTGACATACGGCTTGTACCGTATCTGTGGCTGGCGGGTGACAGTTTCTCTCTCTTTAGTTGGTCTTCGCATTTTCAATGGAGGGCCCGAAAGGGATGCTTAAACATGCAATTATTGGATCGTTGTTGTGGTCATAAGATTCGTAGGTATGAAGCGGTTCTATTTACGAAAGCCCCAAGCCACGTAAAATATGCAAAAGATAAAGTAGAAGCGTCTAACTTTATTTTGCAGGGGCTATGTGATATGGTCAAGGTAGATTTATTAAATTGTTTATAAACTGCGGGCGCCAAGAAGACCATGGCGCGATGGACTATATCACATTGCATTACATTTGATGTTTTGTGTGCATCTTATTTTGTGTGATTGTGTGTGTTACACGGCGGTAGCTGAATAAGATGATCCCTTCAAAATACCACTAGTGTTCTCCCTCCAACGCGCACCACCAATAAAGTTCTACGTTATGAGGCAGGCCGTGATGATCGGGTGTCAGACATATCTTCGTTCGCATACGGTGGGTGTAAGCCATGTTGCACAAGCGTCAGCGTGGAGGTCTTTGGTGGCGAGCCTAGCATACTCAGAGGTATGGCCTCGGAACAGGAAGGCCGAAAGGCCGAGCACGAGTCACAAAATTGGTGTGACGGACGATTTTGTCTACTCTTGAAGTTGTGCCGCCAGCTTTGATGATGAGGGGTGGTGCAATGGATGGGGGTCGTGTAATCGCTTAAACGACCAGGAGGGATGTTCGTTTGAGTGGGAGTTATGTTAGTGATTTTCTAAAAATACTATAACTCAAAATTATTATGGACAAAGTCTTATGTTGTTGCAAATTCCATTGTAGATGTCTCGCCCCTCGTTTAACCTAGGTCTGTTACGCAACCTGAGGATCCTCCTCACTCCCCATAGGGTGGCCTACGTCATTGAGGCCGCCATAGGTGACCCTCCTGCAGATGAAGCCTCTGAGGATGAGAAGAAGGTCTTCCAGACCCGATCGGAGGATTCTGCCTTTGTCCAGAGTGGCATGCTCTACGCCATGGAAGCCGACCTGCAGAAGCGCTTTGAGAAGATGAGTGCCTTTAAGATCATCTCGGATCTTAAGGCTGTCTTTGCGCCGCAGGCTAAGGCTGAGAGATATGAGGCTTCTGAGCTTTTCTTCTCAGCCAAGATGGAAGAGCATAGCAGTGTGAGCGAGCATGTAGTCAAGATGTCTGGCTACGTTCAACGCCTGAATGTTCTGGAGTGTAAGATACCCGATGAGCTGGCGATTGACAGGGTGTTGCAATCATTGCCACCAAGCTACAAAGGCTTCGTCATGAACTACAACATGCAGGGCATGGCTAAGTCCCTGGGTGAAGTGTTCGTGATGCTCAAGACTGCTGAGGTAGAGATTAAGAAGGAGCACACGCTGTTGATGGTCAACAAGACCGTTGATTTCAAGAAGTCCGGTGGCAAGGGAAAGCAGAGCTGGAAGTCCCGGAGGGAGGCAAAGTTGGCTGCCAAGCCCAGGACTAACAAATCTGGTCCCAGAGCTAGCGTGGAGTGTTTCTACTGCAAGGGGAAGGGTCACTGGAAGCGCAACTGCCCCAAGTATCTGGAGGATAGGAAGGCTGGCAAGACGGTCGACAAAGAGAAAGGTATATTTGATATACATGTTATAGATGTGTACCTTACATCCGCCCGGAGCAATACGTGGGTATTTGATACTGGTTCTGTTGCTCATATATGTAACTCTCAGGAGGAGTTACGGAATAGAAGGCGGCTGGCGAAGGATGAGGTGACGATGCGCGTCGGCAACGGATCGAGAGTCGACGTGGTGGCTGTCGGCACGCTCCCTCTGCATCTACCATCGGGATTAGTTTTGGTTTTAAATAAATGTTATTTTGTGCCATCCTTGAGTGTAAACATTATAAGTGGGTCTTGCCTGTTACAAGACGGTTATTCATTTAAATCAGTGTCAAGCAATTGTGCTATTTATATGAATGATATCTTTTATGTTGATGCTCCCGAGAGTAATGGTTTATTCTTGTTAAATCTCGATCGTAGTACTCACATCCATAACATAGAGGCCAAACGAATTAAGTGTAGTGACGATACCGCCATGTTTTTGTGGCATTGCCGTCTTGGTCATATTGGTATAAAGCGCATGAAGCGACTCCACTCCGATGGACTCTTGGACTCGTTGGATTTCGGATCCCTCGATACATGTGAACCATGCCTCATGGGCAAAATGACCAGGACACCGTTCAAAGGTTTCGTTGAACGGGCGTCGGATTTGTTGGGGATCATACATACAGACATATGTGGACCAATGAGCGTTTCGACACGCAATGGTTATCGTTACTTCGTCACCTTCACTGATGACTTGAGTAGATACGGTTATATCTATTTGATGAAACACAAGTCTGAAACGTTTGAAAAGTTCAAAGAATTCCAGAGTGAAGTTGAGAATCAGCTTAATAGGAAAATCAAGCATCTCCGGTCCGATCGCGGTGGAGAGTACTTGAGTTTTGAGTTTGGCACACATCTGAAGAGTTGTGGCATAGTGCCCCAACTTGCGCCCGCCGGAACACCACAGCGTAACGGTGTGTCCGAGCGACGTAATCGTACTCTACTAGATAGTGTCCGATCTATGATGTCTCTTACCGATCTGCCAGTGTCCTTCTGGGGTTATGCGTTAGAAACAGCCGCATTCATTTTAAATAGGGCTCCGTCCAAGTCCGTTGAAACGACGCCATATGAATTATGGTATGGCCATAAGCCTAAGTTATCGTTTCTGAAGGTTTGGGGTTGTGAGGCGTACGTTAAGAAACTACAGCCCGACAAACTCGAACCGAAGTCGGAGAAAGTCGTCTTTGTAGGATATCCGCGGGAAACCGTTGGGTACACCTTCTACAACCAAGCTGAGGGCAAAACTTTTGTCGCGAAGACCGGTGCCTTTCTAGAGAAGGAATTTCTCGCGAAAGGAGTAAGTGGGAGGAAGGTAGACCTCGATGAAATCGTTGATCCTGAACTCGAGATTCCGAGTGGCGCAACAGAAGCAATTCCGGAAACATCCTCCGTGGAAGGAGTGGGAGAAACTGTCGAGGAAGATGTTCTACCTCGTAGGTCTGGTAGATCTCGGATCCCACCAGAATGGTATGGCAATATGGTTTGCACCGTCATGCTAGTCGAGCAAGACGAACCTACGAACTACAAGGATGCGATGGAGAGTCTAGAGTCCGAGAAATGGCTTGAAGCCATGAAATCCGAAATAGGATCCATGTATGATAACCAAGTGTGGACCTTGGTGGATATTCCCGAAGGGCGCAAGGCCGTCGAGAATAAGTGGATCTTTAAGAAGAAGACTGATGCTGATGGTAATGTGACCGTCTATAAAGCTCGGCTTGTCGCAAAGGGTTTCCGACAAGTTCATGGAATTGACTACGATGAAACTTTTTCACCGGTAGCGATGCTTAAGTCTATTCAGATTTTGTTAGCGGTAGCTGCCTACTATGATTATGAAATCTGGCAGATGGACGTCAAAACGGCCTTCCTGAATGGAAACATTGAGGAAGAGTTGTACATGGTACAGCCGGAAGGTTTTGTCGATCCAGGAAGTGCTAACAAGGTGTGCAAGCTTCAGCGATCCATCTATGGATTGAAGCAGGCATCTCGGAGCTGGAATCTTCGCTTTGATGAGGTAATCAAAGGTTTTGGATTTATCCAAAATGTGGAAGAGACCTGTATTTATAAGAAAATGAGTGGGAGCTCGGTTGTGTTCTTAGCACTATATGTTGACGACATATTGCTAATAGGGAATGATGTGGAACTTCTGAAGAGCGTGAAGGAATATTTAAACAGTAAGTTTTCCATGAAGGACTTAGGAGAAGCTGCGTATGTTTTAGGCATAAAGATCTACCGTGATAGATCAAGGCGCCTATTAGCACTAAGTCAGAGTACTTATCTTGATAAAATATTGAAGCGTTTTCATATGGAGAAGGCAAAGAAGGGTTCTCTGCCGGTTATCAAGAATAAGGTATTGCGTAAGGCGCAGTGTCCGGTAACGGAACTGGGTAAGGCCGAAATGACGAAACATCCTTATGCGTCAGCCATAGGATCGATCATGTATGCAATGTTGAGTACTAGACCAGATGTGGCATTAGCTCTAAGTTTGACAAGCCGGTTCCAGGGTAATCCTGGAATGCCGCATTGGATAGCTGTTAAGAGCATTCTTAAGTATCTCAATAAGACAAAGGAAATGTTCCTTGTGTATGGTGGCTGCGATGAGGAACTTGGCGTAACGGGTTACGTAGATGCAAGTTTCTGCTCAGACCCCGATGACTGTAAGTCACAGACATGTTACGTGTTCAAGGTGAATGGAGGCGCCGTGTGCTGGAGAAGTGGGAAGCAACCCATAGTCGCACAATCTACAATGGAGTCGGAGTACATTGCTGCCTGCGAGGCCGCGAATGAAGCTGTGTGGCTGAGGAAGTTCGTCATCGAACTTGGAGTATTCCCGAGCGTACAAGACCCCGTGGTCCTCTTCTGCGACAATACGGGTGCCATTGCGAACGCCAAGGAGCCAAGGACTCACTCCACCGCCAAACACATTCTCCGACGCTTCCACGTGATACGTCAGTACGTACAAGAAGGCGATGTGAAGATTTGCAAAATGCATACGGATCTGAATGTGGCAGATCCGCTGACGAAGCCTCTCCCGCTTGATAAGCATGAACAACACCAGTTAGCTATGGGTGTTAGGCTTTTACCAAGTTGTAATCTAGATTAAATTGTACTCTAGTGCAAGTGGGAGACTGAAGGAGATATGCCCTAGAGGCAATTAATAAAGTGTATTCTTTATCATATCTCGTTTGTTCATAATAGGTTTTTGTGTCATGCTAGAACCGTATTAAGCGGAAACATTAATGCGGGTGTGATACGTAAACAACCAGGTCCCTAGTAGCCTCTACTAAGACTAGTTTCATTGCGCGATTGATGATCGAGGTTTCCCGGTCATGGGGCATGGCGCCGGTCGGCAATGAGAGTCATATCGCTAGAGAGTGATGTGATGGACATACCCAGATTTGGAGAACATAGTCATTACACCTTTGACCGTGAGATCATACCTTATTGATATTCCCCGAAGATACTTTGATTGCACCAAACGTCGTATCTTATTTAGTATGACAATAACGGTGATACTTTTGGGTATTGGAAAGGAGTATTGAGACGAGGGGTCAAGAGCGGGATTTGCCAGTCCACGTAGCAGGATAGATACTCTCGGGCCCACTCGGTGAGATCTTGTCTAATGAGCTTGCAAGCATGTGACTAGGTAACGGAGACATGAGATCATGAACGAGTAGAAGATGGCATCGTCGGCAACGAGGTCGGGATTAGGTATGGAGATATCTATGGAACGACACTCGGACGTGCTAAGTATCGCTATGGCAAAAGGTCAAAGACTTCACGTTCAGGTTTGATAGATGAAAGTCATTCGTTATATCTCAGGGATTAATTCAGGGGGTCCAGGCCTACGAGTTAGTCGTTGATCATTGAGGAGTCTTGATCATACCTGATATTATATCGAACCGCTAGGGTAACACACTTAAGGGGTTTCGACAAGACAACCGGAAAGGAAGGAGATCACCGGGAGCGTCCCGGGAGAGATCCGATGGAGATCGGGCAGCGCCGAAAGAGTTTTCGGAGCTAGGAAATATTTTATATATTATGTTTGATATTAATTAGTGTTATTAATATGCAAATATAATTTTATATATTTATTTTCGAATTTATTAAGGCAGATTTCCCTAAATGGGCCTTCCGGACGAAAGAAGGCCTAAGAGGGGAAAATTCCCTAGGGGAATTCGGTGGGGGCCAGGAGGGCCGGCCTAGGTGGGCCACAAGGGGCCCACCAGGGGGCCGGCGCACTCCATAGCCAAACCAGGCTATGTGGGGATAGTCCCACATTGCCTGGCTGGCAAGGTTGGCTCCCCTTGGGAGCCTATATAAGAAAGGGCACCCCCAGCCTTTTAATTTACCAATTAATTCCTGATTTCTCTCTCGATCTCGTGGTTCCCAAGTTGGAGCCGCGCCGAGCAAGAGGAGTCGGGGATCTCCTCCACCATAGCCCGCTGCCGCGCTGCTGGTGTTCCGGTCCAAGTCTTCCGCTGCTCGTCCTGGACTGGAGCTTCGGCGGCGTCGTCTCCACCGTACGTGTGCGACTCCCTACGAGGTGCTGCGCTAGCGGTACTCGGAGGCCTGCTTCCTCTACACGACCTTGAGGTCGGCTTCGTCGGTCTTCATCGACAACGTTTGTGCGGGAACGTAATCCCCGCTTTCGGTCTACAAGGGTATGTATTCCGATCTCCGTTCGTACTACTATATCTGCATAGAATAGATCTTGGCTAGTTTAAGGATATCGTTGCTAGGAAAATTATTGTTTTCTACCCACGATCCCCTTCACCATGGGCCCTCCTAGGGCCAATTAAGGTGGCTGCGCTTTTTCCTTTATATAATTAATAATTAAATCAATATAAAATATAATTAATATATTTAAATACTATTTAACATCCCGTGACTCCGAAACATTTTCCGAACCACCCAAACATCTTTCGGACATCCCCGGAACCATTCCAAACCTTCTCGGAACTCCTTCCGGACCACCGGAACTCTTTCCGGATCATTTCTCTCTCTCAATAAAATCCTATAATATTCCAAAACTTTCTCCTAGTGTCGTTAAGACCTTAAGCTTGTTACGCTACGGTTCGAGAACACTCCAGACATGGTCGAGACCCTTCGCTCGCCAATGACCGCGAGGGATACCTGGATGCAGATGACGATCCCTATGCATTCTATGAATATCATCGTTGAACCATAAACATGATGTTCATTCCTTTTGTTTTTGCGATACTACCTTATCCGAGATGTGATCGAAGACATCCGATACCATGTTGCATCTCGTTACCGACATAGGTTATTAACTCGTCTATGATATTACATCTCCATGACCTAGTCATAAACTGCGTAGCTATATAGATGCAATATCACCGAGTGGGCTCAGAGTATCTTTCCATTACACGAATGAACAAATCCCGCTCTTCATCCTTACGTCTCAACATACTCTTTCGGGACACCCAAGATGGGCACCGTTATTGTCATGCTATATAACACATGACTTTTGATTCTCTCAAAGCACCCCTACGAAGTAGCAATAAGTACGGTCTCACGGTCTAAGGAATAAGCTATCATATGACTTATTTATTACAAATGACAAACATCGTATTACGATCCTATTGCAATACTTTGCGTATGTCCATCACCTTATTCAACCAATAAGATGATCCCACTGTCAACCGACGCCATTATCCATGATCGGGAATCTCGATCATCTGTTGCCCAATGGACTAGTTTATATAGAGGCTAACTAGGGACTCTGGTTGTCTATGTATCACACACATATTAATAATTCCGATTAATACAGTTATAGCATAATACAAACACATATTATAAACTTATGAGATAATATGATAAATACTACTTATTTATTTGCCTCTAGGGCATATTTCCTTCAGTCTCCCACTTGCACTAGAGTACAAATAAACTAGCTGCATTTTACTTCATCAAAACCCCTTATCAAATAAGCGTTATATGATAATGCTTGCTTGTGGAAGAGTGTTACTCGGACAATCTGTACAATACACAATTGCGTGTTCTTTTACGATTCATTGATATCAACATGTTATCCAATAACATATATATAAATACCGTAACTAATTGAGACTTCTGTTTCCCAGCGCTCACTCTGATTCTGTTAACCAGATAATTGCTTTACAAAAACACTCAGTCATAGAGAATTCTATGTAACATGTAAAATCTCACGATATCTATATACTTTCATACTTATGTAGAAGACTTGAAATTCCAATGTCAATCTAACGACTAATACATTTCTACTTCCAGTAAATTCCAATTTTACTTTCACAACTGTTCTTCTTAAGAACATGGGTCATATTTCATCGAGCACATAATATGGTTTCTGTATGATGTCTAATATCACATAATAGACCAACATATCATACAACCACTATTATCGTGTATCATTACTATTAATGATTAATTGGATTTCCAAGGACCAATCCTTTGATTTTAATCTATTTTGACTCTTGATATAATCCAAAACAACTCGACCATCTATTTAAAATTCCCGTTCTATTCCAAAAAAGATACTAACTTTTAAATAGTTTCACAACTTCATCTTTCTAATTAAATTTTACTGGTACAATTCACGATGTGTCATTTACACATGATGAATTCGGCTCTCACTCAAATTATGTCTCCACATATTTGAGAACACAAGCTCCCACTCAAAATATGTCATCTACATATATGAGGGTCTAAGCTCCCACTAAAAAACATGTCCATTACATATTCTACCTTAGTAAACTAACTTTGACTCCCACTTAAATTCATAATTTATTTTGACATTTTGGTCAAACCAAAATCATTGATCTCTTATCAATTCGAACTTAACACGAACTGCAGTATTCTATTAATACATATCTCACAGTCTTCACGCATGTCTACATTTATGTAGTCAAGAGATTTGATTTTGTCCAAGATACATTTCTTGACAAAAATATGCTTTCACGTCTTTCTTATAGTTACATTTCTCACATAACACTTTATATGATGATTAAGCAATCTTATTCCTCTAATAAGTATTATAGTAACATTTACTATTTTAATCCTTCTAAATGTAACTTGGATTTTCAGCGTCAAGAGCCTTTGTTCGTATTCTGATATTTTCTCAACTTTCTTTGTATTCATAAGGTGTATCTTGATCTGTCAACAAGATCCGAAATATTCAATATTAAACTGTGACTTGACAGCAAATATTAATATAAGAACACCTTATTTGGAAGCTTCTTTCATGAAAATACTATGATCTTATCAAAGAGGATTGCAAGCAGAAACAATTTTCAAGTCTCCTTCACTCTTATCATTAAATTTTCATTTGTAGACATATACCTTTTGGCATATTCAAATATTATACCTACTATGAATATAGGTTGACCGTATTTCAAGCTTCTAGTTCTATTCCATAAACCATAATTCGAAAATCATATTTTCTCGGAATTACACAAACAACAACACACGTTTTGTTTCTGTTGAGAATGTTCCTTAGGGGGTGGGGTGCCAATCAGGGTAAGCACCAGCGGGCGCTCAAACTCGACCTATCTAGGCAAATCCAGGCGCTGGATGCGCAAGCGGATGGACTAGGGCTAGATGAGGATGGCTGGGCGTTTAGGTACTCGTTGGAGGAGCAGTTGGTGCAATGTCTGTGAGCTGAGGAAGAGTATTGGCGCCAACGGGGGCTCCAGAACTGGCTCCTCCAGGGTGACGCAAACATGGCCTATTTCCACGCTTTCGCCAATGGCCGCAGGCGAAAGTTTGCGATCTTTAGCCTAGAAAAACCACAGGGCGTGGTGACGGCACAAAACCAGATCCTAGAGCACATTTATGATTTCTTAAGAGGTCTCATGGGGTGAGGAGCAACAGCTGTTATGCTTGGTCCCCTCGCCGTGGGATCAAGGGGCAATGGCCTCCTCTACAGACAATGAGATGATGTAGCGGGCTTTCTCAATGGACGAGCTGGAGGAGGTGCTCAAGGACACGAAACTAGTACTGCACCGGGGCCAGATGGGTTCCCCGTGGCGTTCTTTAAGTCCTTTTGGCCGGAGCTCAAGTTCATGGTGCTGGCCATTCTCAATGGGTTCATCCTAGGCACAGTGGATATTTCGAGGTTAAACTATGGCATTCACACTCTGATCCCCAAGGTGCTGGGGGCGGTGAATGTGAGACAATACAGACCGATTGCCCTGATTAATGTTGTGTTCAAACTAGTCTCTAAGGCCGTGGCCAGGAGATTGTCCCCGGTAGCGCACAAGGTTATTAGCCCGGTTCAGACTGTGTTCATTAAAGGTAGAATAATTCAGGATGGACCGCTAGCCCTGCACGAAATCATCCACGAACTCAAGTTGAAGAATCTGCCGGAGGTTCTCCTAAAACTGGATTTTGAGAAGGCCTACGATCGGGTAAGCTGGTCCTTTCTACGGGAAGTGCTCCTCAAGAAGGGTTTTGACTCCTCGGTAGTGCACAAGATCATGCAGTTGGTCTCGGGAGGGCATATTGCGATTGCAGTGAACGGCGAGGTGGGTCCGTATTTTCAGAATAAGCGTCGGGTTCGTAAGGGTGACCCCTTATTACCCCTGCTTTTTGACTTTGTGGTGGATGCTCTTGATGTGATGTTGTCTCGGGCCAGAGCAGCCGGGCACATTGCGGGAGTAGTCCCGCACCTCATTCCTGGTGGCGTATCTCATCTGCAGTATGCAGACGACACCATGGTGATGATAGAGAACTCGCCAGAAGGACTTGCAAACCTTAAATTTTTGCTTATTTCCTTTGAACTGATGTCTGGCATGTAAATTTTCATAAGAGCGAGGTTATTGTTGTGGGAGGTGGGGAAGGGGAGCAGGCTAGAGTAGCTGATACGTCCATTTTGCATCACTATTTTATATCATAATTTACTGCTATTCATTGATATATATCGTATTTGGAGATGATACTTATGTTATTTCATCTATTTTGCATGATTGATGATCATTGGAGGATGGAACTCCGGAGTCTGAATTCTGCTGGAAAAAGCACCGTCAAGATACAATATTTGCGAAGAATAGAAGAACAAAGTGGACATCTAGGATTTATTTATGATTTGTTTCATGAAGGAGGCCAAAAGGAGAGCCTGTGTGGGGCCTAGGGGGCCCAAACCACCTCCTGGCGCGGCCTGGAAGCTAGCCGCGCCAGCAGGTGGTGAGGCCACCCTGGCCCACCACTTGGTGCACCCCTTCGCGTACTTCTTCACCCGGAAGACCTAAAAATCATACGTTGTCCAGAAACCCTCTCCGTCGTCACCACGAGGCGGAGAAGACACAGAGAGAAAAGCTCTCCGACAGGCTGCGTTGCCGCCGGGGAAATTCCCTTTCGGAGAAATCGTCGCCATCGTCACCGTCATCGAGCTGCACTCCATCACCATCGCCAACACCACCATCTCCACCACCGACGCCGTCATCTCCATCCATCCACTCTGTTCCCGCTGTAACATTTAGTGCTAAACTCTGTGTATTTGATAGGGGAAACTCTCCCGGTGTTGATTGCTATTGTTATTGATGCTATTGAGTGAACTCGTTGAACTAGGGTTTATGTTCAGATTGTTATCCATCATTATATCACCTCTGATCATGTTCATTATGGTGTGTTGTGAGTAGTTCGTTGTGTTCTTGAGGACATGGGAGAAGTCTAGATGTTAGTAGTGAACTATGTTGAATAATATTTGATGTTTTGATATTTAAGTTGTGGTGCCATTCTTCTAGTGGTGTCATGTGAACATCGACTACATGACACTTCACCTTTATAGGCCTAGGGGAATGCATCGTGTACTCGGTTATCATTTTTGGGGTTGCCGGAGTGACAGAAACCTAAACCCCCGTTGGTATTCTGATGCACGAGGGATCGCAGGATCTCGGAGTTTAAGGCTATGGTTAGATTTATCTTAATTACTTTCTTATATTTGTGGATGCTTGTAAGGGGTATAATCATAAGTGTGTATTAGTACTAGAAAGGGTGGTGCATTAGCATAGGTTCACCCACACGACACTGATCTAAACACTAAAGATTATTCATTAATATGAAGCGAAAGCACTAGACAGAAATCCCGTGTGTCCTCAAGAACGTTTGGTCATCATAAGTAAACAAACCGGCTTGTCCTTTGCTCTCAAAAGGATTGGACCACTCGCTGCAATTATATTTGCCGCACTCTATTTACTCACACATTATTTATCTGTTATATCAAAGTCTACTGAAAACTTGTCTGTTAGTGTTTACAGTGAAATCCTCATCAAAACCACTTGTCAACACCTTCTGCTCCTCGTTGGGTTTGACACTCTTATTTATCGAAATTACTGCGATACACCCCCTATACGTGTGGGTCATCAGTAGCCAATCTCCTTAATTGCCAAGAAGGCTCCTTTCCGTTTACTTACCTCGATTTCCCACTAGCAGACATAAGACTTACCATTGCTGACCTTGAGCCAGTAGTGGCAAAAATAGGTTTCAGGACGGAGCCGTGGCAGGGCAAGTTCATGTGGTCGGCGGCGCGCTTGACACTTTTTGATTCTTGCATGTCTAACATGCCGATGCACATTATGGGGTTGTTCCTCCTTGCTAATGGTACCCATGGGGGCTTTGACAAGCACCAGAAGACGTTTTTTTGGGAAGGGAAAGGCAATAAACGCAAATACCATATGGTTGCGTGGGATGACATCTGCCGCCCTAAGGACCAGGGTGGCCTTGGGATTTCCAACTCGAAACTCTTGAATAGAGCCCTTATGGCCAAGTGGATTTGGAGGTTCCTGTGTGGGATGGAAGACAGTAGCCTCTGCGCCAGGCTGCTAAGGGCCAAATACCCGGGCTCCCAAGATTTCTTTGGGTCCACCTCTGCGGGGGGGGGGGGGGGGGGGGGGGGTGGCCCAATTCTGGCACAACCTACACAAAGTCAAGGAGGATTTTCGCTCGGGAGTTCGTTTCAGTCTTGGTAACGGTCAGCTTATTCGTTTCTGGACTGATCTTTGGATAGGGCCGTGCCCTCTGTCTACCAGGTTCCCGAGCCTCTATGTAATCGCCCTCAGGCCGGAGGATCTGGTTGCGCAGCTTCATGTGGGCGTGGGCTGGGATCTGCGGTTTAGGAGATGTTTTGGGCCGGAAGAGCAGCGGCAGTGGGTGCTGCTTGGCTAGGAGATCGAGGGAGTGGCACCCTCGCTTAGTAGAGATGGGATTGCTTGGGAGCTAGAGAGCTCTCGGGTGTTCTCCACCAAGTCCATGTATCGCAAACTGGTGTAGGATAGAGAGCCGATCCCTATATCAGATATCTGGCAAGCATCGATTCCAGCCAAAGTTAAAATCTTTCTCTGGCAGTTGGCAAGGGATAGATAACCGTCTAATTGCCATATCACGATGCGTCATGGTCCGTCTGACGGACAATGTGTCCTATGTCAGGAACCTGAGGATGTAAACCACATTGTCTACAACTGTGTCCTCGTGCGCTTCATTTGGAGTGGCCTCAAGGACACCCTCCAAGTCTCGTGGAACTCGTCGTCGTACCAGGAGCCGTTAGACGTGCTTGCCCCATATAAGGGCATGTGTGCTCTGTGTGTTGGGGTATGTGGTTTATTCGCAATAAGTTCACAATAGAACATAAGATCCCTAAACAGCCCGCTGATTGTATTTTCAAAATTTTGATACTTTTGCAGCTTTGGAGACCACTGCTCAAGGTCAACGCCGCGTTGCTGCTGGACAGGCTGATCGCCTCGCTTAAGATGTTGTTCAATGCAACGTACTCCAGACGTTAAGGAGGTGATATTGCCTCGCTTTGTGGGAGTGTCGTGATCTGGTGTGGAGGCGGTGTCCTTTTCCCTGCTGTTGGGTGTTCCTCTTTGTTTTCCCCCGCCGTGTAGCCTTTGGGCTGGAACCTGTTGTTGCCCCGCTTTCAGTAGTCTTTATCAGTTCCTCAATCTGTGTAAGCTATGTATGCCTTAAACAATGGCTTCGCTTGTCTGTGCACTATCATTCGTGGCTTTATTAATTTAAAATCGGACACGCGATGCCTTCCATCTAAAAAAAAGTTGACTAGAATGCTATCAGTAGAAAAAATCTTGTGCCACGAACAAGAGCCTTTCTCATCCAACATCCATAAGCTCCAGTTAGTCCAACGGAAGCAGAAAAGCCCATAGCTGGATCCAATGCACCGCCCGAATTGATAAACCTGTAAGACACATAAAATGTTTATTTTCTGTTAAAAACAAAATTATTCCTACAATTTTAAATAGACCGACAAATAGTCAAAACGCCAATACAAATCCTAGTCTTGGTCTTTCTATCGAATTCATTCAATCATTTTCTAGTGTATTAATAAAAGAGAAGTAGATATGCCTGAAAGTTGAAGTTTACATAGAGGCTATCACCGAGTCAGAGTGATAATAGAGATTAACCCTACGACAAAGGAGAAAGAAAACAAAGAAAAGGTATTGTACTACTGCCGTGAAAGGAGAAAGAAGACAAAGAAAAGGAACATTGACATCATAATTCATAAATAGGTTGGTAGATCCAAATAGGGACCGTAATGGACTAATGGTTATCATTCAGCGCGCAATTATCATGCGACCGAAGTACATTCTTTGCTGGCAGCCGGTCATATATAGCTACTAGATTTGGGGCGCGGCTTGCCGCGCGCCACCTGGTTTTAAATAATTTGTAAGCCTAGGTCTAACACCCTTTTCATCGTCATTTGCTTAGACGGTATTGTTAGGCACCGTTGTGGCAATTTTAAAATAGAAGGAAATATTGTTAGTTGTAGTATTTATTTTGTTATTGTTAATATTGACAACATTGAAATAAATAGTCTTAAAGACGAACCCAATAGATATATATGACAACATGGACATACATGTACAAATATTTAAATGCCAGCACATAGAAGGTAGATAAGTTAGATTCACATCTTATTATAGATTTTTATATGGATAGCGAATCATGTAGCAAATATTGTCTTAGTCTATTACATAAGATAGATGACAGAAGGATTAACAGGCTCTTACAGCCTACAATGTTTCATCTTAAGGGTCAAACATGGGGTTCATCAGCTTGAGCACTATGAGCACAAATAGGTAGACAGTACCTACTTCAAGCAGTATAAACATCGGAAAGTGCATCGATCGTCATCAGGTAAGCATTACCGATGGATTATGTTTACCAATACATCAAAATTAGTCAGATACACTAACCTAAAGACATAATAGGCGATGGGTAAAGCAAAGCACTATATGAAACATTATTAGTATTTACATGTCTTATAATATAAACGTAATAATACTCATTGTCTAATCTGAATCTACGTCAAGTGGTGGTATGCACATCAACCAAAAGGAACACAAGAAATTTCTAGTCCAAAGCATTGTTATTTCTCTGATTTAAGTCAAGGGGCAAAGTATAGTTCTTTTTCCGAAAAATGAACACTTGAAGGCAAAACCGACGACCTAACAACACTACGTATAGCAAGCATAAGTAAAACCAGGTCTACAGTTAACCATATAATGCCAGTGAATCAAGAGCCCAACAACATGATTAACTAAACAACTGATATCAAGACGAACCAGATAGCATATACAACAAGCACCACATAATAGTAGAAGGAGCAGCCAAAGAAGATACGTAGGAGTGTCGTCCTAGTGTACACCTAGTTCCTATTTATAGGGCAACTACGAAAAGGAGAAACACTATCTTCAGAGTGCAGGGAATGCAAACAGAGAAAGAACATTCACTTGCAACCTATATCAACAAAATCTGACAGTCCAGAAAAAGCAAAATATGGTTCAGCCAGGCCACTACCTCAATGGTAGAGCACACAAACAACAAATGGCATAGACAAACTTAGTTCACAGTCACAGGTTTACAAATTAAAATGATTCATTTTTGTTAGGGCAACTTTCGGGTAGATCTTATTTAGCAAGGTTAGCCCTTACACAAAATAACAAATCAGTATACCTATTGTGTTCCTCTTTACATGGAAAACATAAGGAAATCCATGTAAAGAGAACACTACTCAAGCTATTAAAAAATTGATCATCTAGTACATGTAAAAACAATAACAAAAATTACATCCCAAAAAACCTTTCTTTACCATCACCTTAAATTTAATTCACACAATGCATGTAACTACTTGTTTCAAGTTAAATGTTCCAATGACAAAAGCTTCTATAATAGGCCATGTGAATAAGTCGATAAGCACGACAAAATACCTTTGCAGGCCACAATAGCTTGGCACCAGTAAGAGTCAGTTGATCAAAGAATTAATATAGTGTATAACCCACAGCATTATACAGAGAATATTAGTGCAACTCGTAGAATCTGCAAGCCCAATGAAATCCCATTATACTCGTTTCTAAAAAAGTAAACTACATGTATAGAATTACGAACTGGACACAAATCAAAACAACCTTTGGACATCAATAAAATAGTAAAACAGAAAACACACATCTTAGGTACTTGATATCAACATATAAAAGTATGTCATCTGTAACTCATATAATCAAGCCCAGCCACAATAAATATCTGAAAAGCACGAAAACCAACTTAAATGAGAAAACCTGATATAGGTCGTACCATATTAGCAATTTGTTAGACACAATTGTGACAGATAAGGAATAATCATCAGATACAAATGAGTGAAAGTACTGGTCTTCCTAAACAATCCATAGTTCTAAGCAGATTGCACCTTTTAGTCAGTACCCGTTAGACAAAAAGTTGCCCTAAGAATGCAATGGAAGCCCCATTCAGTGGTAGGTGCACTCAGTCTTTAGATGACCCTTCTTATATTACTACCTATGTGATATTGTAACTATAAAATAAGAGATTATAGAATTTTTGACACTAAGAACTGCTATGTAGAAATATCTCAACGTGTACACTCCTGTCAATTTAGAAAAACGACAGAAAAGCATTAATGTTTAGTGCCTAGCTTACAAATAGCTGTACAAAAGGGCACATAATTATCTGCGCAAACTTTTCTATCTTGCATGCCAGCTGAATTCCGGGTAATAAAAACTAAGAGAACGTAGTATCTAAATTCACAAAGTAAAAGAACGCTATGGGCGGGGGATATGAGCATGAATCAGGATCAAATAACTCACTCAAATATTTTACCTACATATATAATTATAGATTAAATAACCAAGCACAAACTTCCCTACAAATCCACCTACACCAAGCATTGTTGTGCCTGACAACCTTGAGAACAAATATTTCAATAGATGATGCCTACCCTCAAAAAACTCAAACTATATTTTTAAATTTAAGTTACACCATAACCTGCAGGACACCAACGTTCATATCGTTCACCTTATGATGAGGTTTTATGTGAATTGGATATCCAATACATAACCATTCTGAGCAATAGAAATATTCTAATTAAAGCAATAGATTCCCCAGAAATAAGAATACCGTTCACCATAACCATTTATCAAAGCAACACGCTCAGTGACTCATTCTGAACAGTCAATTAAGCCTAGTTCAATAGAAATATTTCTAATTAGAGCAATAGATTCCTACGGAAATAAGAATATGCAATTTCATAAACCACGACTCATTCAGACTGTACTGAAAATAGATAACACCTATAATTAAAGCACACATTGTTCTAGTGACGTCCAATAATTAGATTATTCTAGTACAAAAGACACATGGGCAGTGTACATGGTAAGTTTCCAGTATGGTTTTAAGATGGCCAGTACACATTAACAATAGAAAACATGCTCCATATCACACTTACCCATGAGCTAAACACAACCCAGCCAATAAATCCATCTTACCATTGACTGAAAAAGACGAAATGCAGCTCCCAGCACTCCAGGTCTTCAGGCAATAGAACCTGGAAAAAACATTTAGAGGATACCATAGCTGAGAAATCAACAAAAACAAATAAATAATAATTATCTGCTGTGACAACAACCAAGCACCATGAATCAATGCAAGAAAATAAGAGAATATCGGTGAGGAAGCTCATATCAGTCAGGAAGCTTCTCCATGGCCGGGCGCCCAGATCTGCATAAACATAAATGTCATGGTCATTTTGGCCAGGTCAAAATGAGCAGGAAGGAAGAAGCTAACCTGCATACCGAGTGAAAATGTGCAGATCAAAGAGCGCAAGAAAAAAATCACAACTTGCAGCTGCCCCTGCATACATCCACTGTCCAATAAAAATTAAGAATGGGGCAAATTAGTACTTCTAGATTTGGATCCTAATAATTCTAGCATGCAAATCCATAGTCCAGTGCTCCCACTGAGGCAAGCATCACTAAAACATTTTTTTGTAAAATTCCGGATAATCAAGAAAAAGGGAGGCAAACCAGAGAGTTAGAATACAAACAATGACCCCTTAAGAACTAGAAGGCTGAGTTGAGGTGGATGAGAAAGCAACAATCAACAACAATGAAGCGTCCGAAACTCTTTCCTGACAAAAGACATCATTAGGCAGATATATAGAATAAGAACAGCAGGGATAAAGAAGACATGTATACAAACATGAAGCAAAAACTCTACCACTCACCCGCTGACCAATGGCAACTCTCGCACAGAACCGACAAACAATAATAAACCTTCCCCTGCAACCGACTTGCTTTTTCATCAAATAACTTGTTGGAAAAATTAAAAGGAATCTAGACGAACATAGATGCAGGATTAGGGGGTTAAACCAAAAGAGAGTAGTGGAAGAGAGATTGCGACAAATCTGTAGGAACAATTGCACACACCTACCTTGCTATTGAAGTAAGGTCAATGCTATTGTTCTATTCAAGAGAATGGATGATCCAATCGATGTCTAGGAGGCTGTGAAGTTGCAAGATGCATCGTGAACCTTCAACACATATATTTACAATTTTGCTGCCCACTGTTCCAAGGCACATTAGATGACCAAGATGCCTTAGAAACATTATGGAGGATTAAGTAAAGAGGTAGCAACCTATATTGAAGCACATATAAATTCGAGGATCACCAAAAAGACCTGCCAAATAAACATGTAACCTGGAATTAGAGTTTTAGAAACCAAACCTGCCAGCTAAGCCACCTTACCAGAGGGCATCATCTCTAATTTATTGATACTTTGAGTAATGCAACGTCTATTGCTAGATAATCCACTGCTTGTACTTCCGATGTTACACAAAAATGAACCATCTATGTATACTTACTATTATAAGCAAACAATTCCTGTCTATGAATACTATTTTTTGTCACCAAATAGTAAAGCTCTGACACGATTTTTTCCGTAACCGTGCAATATTTAACCTACAACAAAGGCTATTTGATCATGGTCATCTATTCCAAAGAAAATATATAATCTGCAGCAAGTTAAACACATCATTGAGATCTAGCATATATACCGAGGTGATATTCTAGTCTGGCCGGACAAATTTAGAGAAGATACGCAAAACAAATTTCTACCTTAACATGGACTAAGAATTGGCCATCTAAAACAGTAGCCCAAGCAAAAAAGAATATGTGAATAAAAAGAAAAGAAAAGAGAAATGGAGATAAAAAGGAAATTATTATTATGTGTGTGTACTGATGTATGTCTGTGTTGTGCTTTGATCAGAGAGGTTCTGTGTGATCTATGTAATTTTGCATGAAATTGATATTGGAATAAGAATGCGAGTTAGTTTTGAACATTCCTTGCATTTTCACTTGATTTCCATGTATTGTGAGGATTTGTAATATATCTATATACAATTCATGATCAGGTTTTCTCCTACAATCTGGACAATATGAATATGCTACTCCTACAATTTGAAAAGTGGAGAAAACGCAATTCCTAGTAGTGTATATATAATTCCTGGTGCATATGCATGTGGTATTCTATAAATAATCGTGCACTTGCCTGTTAATTTGTAATAACAGGAAAGTGCTAACTGAACACTTGGATATGCAGCAAACCATTTACTGCCAGACGCCTGAACTATTGAACCAAACAAATAGCTCTATTTCAAGAACTAAACTGAAATGAACGCAGTTTCATTTTCGCCTGACCTTTCTTCACTGAATTTTCACTACTTATCTGAAATACTCTCGTTTAAGTTGGAGTTCTACTGTAAATTTCCCTAATAAGAATTATATTATATCTGTAGAGCCAAAATACCGTAGTGTTCCAACTTAGTCTGCAGACACAAAGTTACAGATGTATGATAATAGTGATATACACCCTAGTGTTCCAACTTAGTCTGCAGACACAAAGCTACAGATGTATAACCATGGTGATCAACATCTCTAGCCAAGCTGAAGCTCTTTAGATATATTTGTTATTTCGTGTGTCAGCTAATTAAATTTGTTGTAAACTCAATATTTGCTACAAATAATCTATGTTGTTGTTCGCTTGCGCAATAGGTTTCAAAATCTTTAAATGACAGCATGAATCCAACTTCAGATATACTGTGTTTCCTAATTTTGTGTGATACCTACACTGCTCATTCCAATCAATCCAACGGAGCTGGTAGAAATACATGAATCGGAAGGTAATTTCAACCCCTTTGAATCAAAGATCTGAAGCATACCTTCTGCCTGCGGCCCGATTCAATGGAGCTAAATTGCTTCATCTTGTTGTTCGTCACCCGGCGCCCATCCTAGACAGACACGAATCAGCCTTCGTGCCACGGCGCGTTCGCGGAGCCTCGCACACCTTTCTGGCCACTCAACGCTCCTACACACCAGCCTCCCTCATGCCGCAGCCGCAATGCTCCCGGACGCAAATCGCATCCTCCTACCACTGGTTGTCCAGCGCCCTTGGGCACCGACCTCCCTCACCCCTCGGTCGCCATGCCTGCACCTGTCCATCTGGAGGTGAAGAAGGTAATCACTAATCAGAAAACTCTGAAAGAAAATTTAACAACAACATGACTACAAATTTCAACACCTTACTAACATGAGAATCTGGTGCATCTGTCTCAAACAACCAATGACAAATATATTTTCACATGAACCACTCAATCTATCTAGCAATTAATAGCTTACATATGGAAGTCAATACTGTCAATTCAATTCATATAATTGAGAAAGGTCATATGCAAGCCATTTTGATTCCAAAATCTAGTATCATATAATGTACATTACAACCAAGTTATAATTCAGAAAGCTTGCCTCACTTTCAGTGGCATGTGGTCGAGCAGTAATCTGTAGAAAATACCAAACACACCTGAAAAAATCAGATATTTACTGAATGAAAACACAAAAAATCTGCAATTTCAATCCCTTTTGAAATATTACATACATATGAAGAATTAATTAGCTGAGGAGTGGCGGTAGTATTGTGGGCTGAAGAGATTGTTCATTACGTGTTGCATTGCAAATGGAGGCAAAAAAACATGAAACTCGTAATGGGGAGATGATTACTGACATGGAGATGCAGAAACCAAAAAAAAAGTACAAAGTCACAGGACGTTCATCCGGGCAGGCTGCTAAGGATACTGTCCTTGGCCTCTAGCACTGATTGCGCCCTTCCCCGCATGTCAGTGGCCACAACACTAAGCATTAGTGCTGCCTCGACAACCCCATTACATGTCTCATGGCTGTTGGGAACCCTGCACAACGATCGAGGGCAATATGAATGGCGGTGTTGGTAGATATACCAAAATACACTTGGAAAAAGGAAAATTCAGAGGCATGTATTACACCACACCAGCATCAATTGTTTTGAAACCAACATCATCGTTCTCAACGAAAAACTGAATATCTACAGTTTCAATATCCTTTAGATAAGAAAATTCAGGACTATGCAAGGTAAACACATAATAAAAAATAACCGAGCATAAGACATTTGAGCTTTACATCATGACCATAATTAAACAGAAGATTTGGCACAGAACAATCAATTTCTAGATGGAACAATTTATAGCAACCACTAAGAGTTTCATACTCGTCTAATTTTTGGACCAGACAAACGACAGGGAGCGGAACTCAATTAAATAACTAAATTGGATTATGACCTGTACAGAAGAAATTGCGGCAAAAATGAACCGACGAACTGAGGAGATTGTGAGGTGAAATTGCCTCCCTTTTATGTAGTAGACTTAAACCAGCGTGACTGAAAATCCCCTGATCCAACCGAAGGGCAGATCACATCAGCACATGCATTAAAAACACCGTGCTATCACAGATTAATAGAACAAAATCACAAACAAAGATGAATAGGGGAGAAAAGGCAAGCCCCTCCATGTGCAAAGTAATAATTGGTGAACACTAAATTTATGATTATTTTTGCAAAACACTCAACCTAACACAGCTATCCAGATATTTGACAGAATTGAAAAATTGTTAAGCACATGAAATACTAAAAATAGACAATAAGGAGGCAAGTAATATGATTTCAGGAGAAAACTTAAAAGTCAATACCACTACGACAGCTAAGAAATTACCCTTTTCAGTAACTTGATTTATTACCAGAGAATTATTTCTTTCTACTGGTTCGATATGCGCTAGCAATTTTAAAGTAATTAATGAGATATCTTCCGGCAAATGTTTTGTAGCTAGCATGATCACCACCAACATCATACACTCCCTAATATATATTCATCTAAACAATGGAAAAAGTCGTTCTTGCGACATAAATAAGCATGCTCTGCAAAGATCAAATAATCTTAATTGGTGTACCACCTGATTTGATATTCATGTTAAGAATGCATAAACAAAATAGGAAAAGGATTTGGAACCTAGTGCATGTCATGAAGCAATGTTATAGGTAGGGGCAGACAGATCATCTATGAACTGATTACCTGAGCATACGTAAATCATGCACATAGAAAATGGATTACTTGAGCATGTCGACACATTACAATTGCAAGTTGGCTCGTTCATTACTTGGATTTGCTCTATTATCTGAAATGATGCCTTGTGAGCGTGGGTTGAAGATAATGATGGCTGCAAAACAGGATAAGCCAAAATGGTATTACTGGACAGAAGTAATAGCCTTATTGAATCACATGAGAGAGCAATAGTGAGTAATATGCTAAATGGACCAGAAAACAAAATTCCTGCTGCATTTTGGTGCATTTCTACCACGACCTACACAAAAAACTGAAATAAATATCTAAAACGAACAACAAAACATGCATTGTCTGATATGCAAGCAGAAAATGAAGTATTTCTACTTAATTACTAAATCGTAAATATTTGCTTTCCATCTTGCATCCGAGTGAGGAGCTATCCATCGAAAACTAATAAGTTGGTTGTAGTCTACTTGGAAGCGGAACTGAATGGCAGATTTACAGTATTCAGACCACATGCGAACGCAGACCAGAAGTCTACCTGGAAGCGGAGCTATCCATCCGTTTGCAGTGTATTCAGCTTTCCATCTCCATCTAGGTCTCCGTCGTTATTCATCCCCACTCTCAATGGCAGACCCGAATCACCCAAACAACTGAACACGGCAAGAAATAAAGAAAGAGACAATAGACTCAAAATCTAGAGAAAATTGTTCCTACAAATTTCAACCGAGAAATAAAAAGCTCACATTCTTGGCCTCTCCCATGGTGCAGATCGAGCTTGTCGGGCTGGCAGCTGCGAATTGCGGCGACTCAGGTCGAGCTCATCGTCGCGGAGCACGGAGGATGGAGAAGGTCAGCCGGTCGACATGGGGTCGTGGACGTGCCGGTGGAGGTCGAGCTCCTCATGCTAGCCGCCTCATCGTCGCCGCTGTCGTCGGCGGCTGAGAGAGAGCGACCGAGAGGATGTGAGACGGGAAAAGGAGAGAGCAGAGGTGGAGTAGAGAGACACACCTAGCACGAGGTGTGGCGGCTAATCTGGCGGCGCGATAAAGAGCTCGGGGGAGAGAAGCATCCGGCGGCGGCACATCGATGGAGATGCATGAAGGAGATATGCCCTAGAGGCAATTAATAAAGTGTATTCTTTATCATATCTCGTTTGTTCATAATAGGTTTTTGTGTCATGCTAGAACCGTATTAAGAGGAAACATTAATGCGGGTGTGATACGTAAACAACCAGGTCCCTAGTAGCCTCTACTAAGACTAGTTTCGTTGCGCGATTGATGATCGAGGTTTCCCGGTCATGGGGCATGGCGCCGGTCGGCAATGAGAGTCATATCGCTGGAGTGTGATGTGATGGACATACCCAGATTTGGAGAACATAGTCATTACACCTTTGACCGTGAGATCAACTCTTATTGATATTCCCCGAAGATACTTTGATTGCACCAAACGTCATATCTTATTTAGTATCACAATAACGGTGATACTTTTGGGTATTGGAAAGGAGTATTGAGACGAGGGGTCAAGAGCGGGATTTGCCAGTCCGCGTAGCAGGATAGATACTCTCGGGCCCACTCGGTGAGATCTTGTCTAATGAGCTTGCAAGCATGTGACTAGGTCACGGAGACATGAGATCATGAACGAGTAGAAGATAGCATCGTCGGTAACGAGGTCGGGATTAGGTATGGAGATATCTATGGAACGACACTCGGACGTGCTAAGTATCGCTATGGCAAAAGGTCTAAGACTTCACGTTCAGGTTTGATAAATGAAAGTCATTCGTTATATCTCAGGGATTAATTCAGGGGGTCCAGGCCTACGAGTTAGTCGTTGATCATTGAGGAGTCTTGATCATACCTGATATTATATCGAACCGCTAGGGTAACACACTTAAGGGGTTTCGACAAGACAACCGGAAAGGAAGGAGATCACCGGGAGCGTCCCGGGAGAGGTCCGGTGGAGATCGGGCAGCGCCGAAAGAGTTTTCGGAGCTAGGAAATATTTTATATATTATGTTTGATATTAATTAGTGTTATTAATATGCAAATATGATTTTATATATTTAATTTCGAATTTATTAAGGCAGATTTCCCTAAATGGGCCTTCCGGGCGAAAGAAGGCCCAAGAGGGGAAAATCCCTAGGGGATTCGGTGGGGAGCCTTGGTGGCCGGCCTGGATGGGCCAAGGGGCCCACCAGGAGGCCGGCGCACCAAGCCTAGCCGAACCAGGCTGTGGGATAGTCCCACATTGCCTAGCTGGCAAGGTTGGCTCCCCCTGGGAGCCTATATAAGAAAGGGCACCCCCAGCCTTTTAATTCACCAATTAATTCCTGATTTCTCTCTCGATCTCGTGGTTCCCAAGTTGGAGCCGCGCCGAGCAAGAGGAGTCGGGGATCTCCTCCACCATAGCCCGCTGCCGCGCTGCTGGTGTTCCGGTCCAAGTCTTCCGCTGCTCGTCCTGGACTGGAGCTTCGGAGGCGTCGTCTCCACCGTACGTGTGCGACTCCCTGCGAGGTGCTGCGTTAGCGGTACTCGGAGGCCTGCTTCCTCTACACGACCTTGAGGTCGGCTTCGTCGGTCTTCATCGACAACGTTTGTGCGGGAACGTAATCCCCGCTTTCGGTCTACAAGGGTATGTATTCCGATCTCCGTTCGTACTACTATATCTGGATAGAATAGATCTTGGCTAGTTTAAGGATATCGTTGCTAGGAAAATTATTGTTTTCTGCCCACGATCCCCTTCAGTGGTATCAGAGCCGATCTATCGTAAGATATAGCTGTACGCTGTTAGAACCCGTGCTCTGCACGGGGGCACCGTTCCTGTTATTTGCTACCCTCTAGCGTGCACTTGTGTATTCCAGCGGCATTGAGTTGATGAAGCGGCCCGGACCAACTTTACGCGTACGCTTACGCGAGACTGGTTCCACTACTGACATACGGCTTGTACCGTATCTGTGGCTGGCGGGTGACAGTTTCTCTCTCTTTAGTTGGTCTTC
Organism: Poa annua; assembly: GCA_026929855.1. Classification (NCBI taxonomy): domain Eukaryota; kingdom Viridiplantae; phylum Streptophyta; class Magnoliopsida; order Poales; family Poaceae; genus Poa; species Poa annua. The sequence continues at coordinate 23,157,294 of CM049428.1, read as the reverse complement.
GCATTTTCAATGGAGGGCCCGAAAGGGATGCTTAAACATGCAATTATAGGATCGTTGTTGTGGTCATAAGATTCGTAGGTCTGAAGCGGTTCTATTTACGAAAGCCCCAAGCCACGTAAAATATGCAAAAGATAAAGTAGAAGCGTCTAACTTTATTTTGCAGGGGCTATGTGATATGGTCAAGGTAGGTTTATTAAATTGTTTATAAACTGCGGGCGCCAAGTAGACAATGGCGCGATGGACTATATCACATTGCATTACATTTGATGTTTTGTGTGCATCTTATTTTGTGTGATTGTGTGTGTTACACGGCGGTAGCTGAATAAGATGATCCCTTCAAAATACCACTAGTGTTCTCCCTCCAACGCGCACCACCAATAAAGTTCTACGTTATGAGGCATGCCGTGATGATCGGGTGTCAGACATATCTTCGTTCGCATACGGTGGGTGTAAGCCATGTTGCACAAGCGTCAGCGTGGAGGTCTTTGGTGGCGAGCCTAGCATACTCAGAAGTATGGCCTCGGAACAGGAAGACCGAAAGGTCGAGCACGAGTCACAAAATTGGTGTGACGGACGATTTTGTCTACTCTTGAAGTTGTGCCGCCGGCTTTGATGATGAGGGGTGGTGCAATGGATGGGGGTCGTGTAATCGCTTAAACGACCAGGAGGGATGTTCGTTTGAGTGGGAGTTATGTTAGTTATTTTCTAAAATACTATAACTCAAAATTATTATGAACAAAGTCTTATGATGTTGCAAATTCCATTGTAGATGTCTCACCCCTCTTTTAACCTGAACCTGTTCATTAAGAAAGAGAAGCTTAAGACCGATGGGTCTAACTTCGTGTCCTGGTTCCGCGATCTGAAGTCCATCCTTGAAACCCACAAGGTGTCCTACATCCTTGATACCCCCTTAGGTGATCTTCCTAGCACCGCCCCGGAAATCGATAGGATTGTCCATGGGGTAAAGGAGGAGATTTCTTCTTATGTCCAGAGTGGCATGCTCTTTGCCATGGAGGCTGACCTGCAAAACCGTTTCATGAACAAGGGTGCTTATGATATAATCACTGAACTCATGGTTGTTTTCGCACGACAAGTCAAGGCTGAGACGTACGAGGCAACTGTGCTTCTCTTCTCAGCCCAGATGGAAGAGCACGGCAATATCAGTGAGCACTTGGCCAAGTTGTTTGGCTGCGCTCGACTTCTGAGTGATCTGGGAAGTGTGATCCCAGAGGAGTTGGTTATTGATAGGGCGCTGATTTCTCTGCCCCCTAGCTATAAGAACGCCATAGTGGACTACGACATGAAAGCGACGTCAAAACCCCTGTCGGAAATCCTGAAGATGCTCGAAGTGGCCGAATTAGAAATCAAGCTGCAGAAGATGGTGGTGACCATCGGATCACCTGAGCGCAACTGCCCCAAGTATCTGGAGGATAGGAAGTCTGGCAAGACGGTCGACAAAGAGAAAGGTATATTTGATATACATGTTATAGATGTGTACCTTACATCCGCCCGGAGCAATACGTGGGTATTTGATACTGGTTCGGTTGCTCATATATGTAACTCTCAGGAGGAGTTACGGAATAGAAGGCGGCTGGCGAAGGATGAGGTGACGATGCGCGTCGGCAACGGATCGAGAGTCGACGTGGTGGCTGTAGGCACGCTCCCTCTGCATCTACCATCGGGATTAGTTTTGGTTTTAAATAAATGTTATTTTGTGCCATCCTTGAGTGTAAACATTATAAGTGGGTCTTGCCTGTTACAAGACGGTTATTCATTTAAATCAGTGTCAAGCAATTGTGCTATTTATATGAATGATATCTTTTATGTTGATGCTCCCGAGAGTAATGGTTTATTCTTGTTGAATCTCGATCGTAGTACTCACATCCATAACATAGAGGCCAAACGAATTAAGTGTAGTGACGATACCGCCATGTTTTTGTGGCATTGCCGTCTTGGTCATATTGGTATAAAGCGCATGAAGCGACTCCACTCCGATGGACTCTTGGACTCGTTGGATTTCGGATCCCTCGATACATGTGAACCATGCCTCATGGGCAAAATGACCAGGACACCGTTCAAAGGTTTCGTTGAACGGGCGTCGGATTTGTTGGGGATCATACATACAGACGTATGTGGACCAATGAGCGTTTCGACACGCAATGGTTATCGTTACTTCGTCAGCTTCACTGATGACTTGAGTAGATACGGTTATATCTATTTGATGAAACACAAGTCTGAAACGTTTGAAAAGTTCAAAGAATTCCAGAGTGAAGTTGAGAATCAGCTTAATAGGAAAATCAAGCATCTCCGGTCCGATCGCGGTGGAGAGTACTTGAGTTTTGAGTTTGGCACACATCTGAAGAGTTGTGGCATAGTGCCCCAACTTACGCCCGCCGGAACGCCGCAGCGAAACGGTGTGTCCGAGCGACGTAATCGTACTCTACTGGATAGTGTCCGATCTATGATGTCTCTTACCGATCTGCCAGTGTCCTTCTGGGGTTATGCGTTAGAAACAGCCGCATTCATTTTAAATAGGGCTCCGTCCAAGTCCGTTGAAACGACGCCGTATGAATTATGGTATGGCCATAAGCCTAAGTTATCGTTTCTGAAGGTTTGGAGTTGTGAGGCGTACGTTAAGAAACTACAGCCCGACAAACTCGAACCGAAGTCGGAGAAAGTCGTCTTTGTAGGATATCCGCGGGAAACCGTTGGGTACACCTTCTACAACCAAGCTGAGGGCAAAACTTTTGTCGCGAAGACCGGTGCCTTTTTAGAGAAGGAGTTTCTCGCGAAAGGAGTAAGTGGGAGGAAGGTAGACCTCGATGAAATCGTTGATCCTGAACTCGAGATTCCGAGTGGCAGAACGGAAGCAATTCCGGAAACGTCCTCCGTGGAAGGAGTGGGAGAAACTGTCGAGGAAGATGTTCTACCTCGTAGGTCTGGTAGATCTCGGATCCCACCAGAATGGTATGGCAACATGGTTTGCACCGTCATGCTAGTCAAGCAAGACGAACCTACGAACTACAAGGAGGCGATGGAGAGTCTAGAGTCCGAGAAATGGCTTGAAGCCATGAAATCCGAAATAGGATCCATGTATGATAACAAAGTGTGGACTTTGGTGGATATTCCCGAAGGGCGCAAGGCCGTCGAGAATAAGTGGATCTTTAAGAAGAAGACTGATGCTGATGGTAATGTGACCGTCTATAAAGCTCGGCTTGTCGCAAAAGGTTTCCGACAAGTTCATGGAATTGACTACGATGAAACTTTTTCACCGGTAGCGATGCTTAAGTCTATTCGGATTTTGTTAGCAGTAGCTGCCTACTATGATTATGAAATCTGACAGATGGACGTCAAAACGGCCTTCCTGAATGGAAACATTGAGGAAGAGTTGTACATGGTACAGCCGGAAGGTTTTGTTGATCCAGGAAGTGCTAACAAGGTGTGCAAGCTTCAGCGATCCATCTATGGATTGAAGCAGGCATCTCGGAGCTGGAATCTTCGCTTTGATGAGGTAATCAAAGGTTTTGGATTTATCCAGAATGTGGAAGAGACCTGTATTTACAAGAAAATGAGTGGGAGCTCGGTTGTGTTCTTAGCACTGTATGTTGACGACATATTGCTAATAGGGAATGATGTGGAACTTCTGAATAGCGTGAAGGAATATTTAAACAGTAAGTTTTCCATGAAGGACTTAGGAGAAGCTGCGTATGTTTTAGGCATAAAAATCTACCGTGATAGATCAAGGCGCCTATTAGCACTAAGTCAGAGTACTTATCTAGATAAAATATTGAAGCGTTTTCATATGGAGAAGGCAAAGAAGGGTTCTCTGCCGGTTATCAAGAATAAGATATTGCGTAAGGCGCAGTGTCCGGTAACGGAACTGGGTAAGGCCGAAATGACGAAACATCCTTATGCTTCAGCCATAGGATCGATCATGTATGCAATGTTGAGTACTAGACCGGATGTGGCATTAGCTCTAAGTTTGACAAGCCGGTTCCAGAGTAATCCTGGAATGCCGCATTGGATAGCTGTTAAGAGCATTCTTAAGTATCTCAATAAGACAAAGGAAATGTTCCTTGTGTATGGTGGCTGCGATGAGGAACTTGGCGTAACGGGTTACGTAGATGCAAGTTTCTGCTCAGACCCCGATGACTGTAAGTCACAGACATGTTACGTGTTCAAGGTGAATGGAGGCGCCGTGTGCTGGAGAAGTGGGAAGCAACCCATAGTCGCACAATCTACAATGGAGTCGGAGTACATTGCTGCCTGCGAGGCCGCGAATGAAGCTGTGTGGCTGAGGAAGTTCGTCATCGAACTTGGAGTGTTCCCGAGCGTGCAAGACCCCGTGGTCCTCTTCTGCGACAATACGGGTGCCATTGCGAACGCCAAGGAGCCAAGGTCTCACTCCACCGCCAAACACATTCTCCGACGCTTCCACGTGATACGTCAGTACGTACAAGGAGGCGATGTGAAGATTAGCAAAGTGCATACGGATCTGAATGTGGCAGATCCGCTGACGAAGCCTCTCCCGCTTGATACACCAGTTAGCTATGGGTGTTAGGCTTTTACCAAGTTGTAATCTAGATTAAATTGTACTCTAGTGCAAGTGGGAGACTGAAGGAGATATGCCCTAGAGGCAATTAATAAAGTGTATTTTTTATCATATCTCGTTTGTTCATAATAGGTTTTTGTGTCATGCTAGAACCGTATTAAGCGGAAACATTAATGCGGGTGTGATACGTAAACAACCAGGTCCCTAGTAGCCTCTACTAAGACTAGTTTCGTTGCGCGATTGATGATCGAGGTTTCCCGGTCATGGGGCAATGGCGCCGGTCGGCAATGAGAGTCATATCGCTGGAGTGTGATGTGATGGACATACCCAGATTTGAAGAACATAGTCATTACACCTTTGACCGTGAGATCAACTCTTATTGATATTCCCCGAAGATACTTTGATTGCACCAAACGTCGTATCTTATTTAGTATGACAATAACAGTGATACTTTTGGGTATTGGAAAGGAGTATTGAGACGAGGGGTCAAGAGCGGGATTTGCCAGTCCGCGTAGCAGGATAGATACTCTCGGGCCCACTCGGTGAGATCTTGTCTAATGAGCTTGCAAGCATGTGACTAGGTCACGGAGACATGAGATCATGGACGAGTAGAAGATAGCATCGTCGGTAACGAGGTCGGGATTAGGTATGGAGATATCTATGGAACGACACTCGGACGTGCTAAGTATCGCTATGGCAAAAGGTCAAAGACTTCACGTTCAGGTTTGATAGATGAAAGTCATTCGTTATATCTCAGGGATTAATTCAGGGGGTCCAGGCCTACGAGTTAGTCGTTGATCATTGAGGAGTCTTGATCATACCTGATATTATATCGAACCGCTAGGGTAACACACTTAAGGGGTTTCGACAAGACAACCGGAAAGGAAGGAGATCACCGGGAGCGTCCCGGGAGAGGTCCGATGGAGATCGGGCAGCGCCGAAAGAGTTTTCGGAGCTAGGAAATATTTTATATATTATGTTTGATATTAATTAGTGTTATTAATATGCAAATATAATTTTATATATTTATTTTCGAATTTATTAAGGCAGATTTCCCTAAATGGGCCTTCCGGACGAAAGAAGGCCTAAGAGGGGAAAATTCCCTAGGGGAATTCGGTGGGGGCCAGGAGGGCCGGCCTAGGTGGGCCACAAGGGGCCCACCAGGGGGCCGGCGCACTCCATAGCCAAACCAGGCTATGTGGGGATAGTCCCACATTGCCTGACTGGCAAGGTTGGCTCCCCTTGGGAGCCTATATAAGAAAGGGCACCCCCAGCCTTTTAATTTACCAATTAATTCCTGATTTCTCTCTCGATCTCGTGGTTCCCAAGTTGGAGCCGCGCCGAGCAAGAGGAGTCGGGGATCTCCTCCACCATAGCCCGCTGCCAATCTGCTGGTGTTCCGGTCCAAGTCTTCCGCTGCTCGTCCTGGACTGGAGCTTCGGAGGCGTCGTCTCCACCGTACGTGTGCGACTCCCTGCGAGGTGCTGCGCTAGCGGTACTCGGAGGCCTGCTTCCTCTACACGACCTTGAGGTCGGCTTCGTCGGTCTTCATCGACAACGTTTGTGCGGGAACGTAATCCCCGCTTTCGGTCTACAAGGGTATGTATTCCGATCTCTGCTCGTACTACTATATCTGCATAGAATAGATCTTGGCTAGTTTAAGGATATCGTTGCTAGGAAAATTATTGTTTTCTGCCCACGATCCCCTTCAATGCAGCGAGATCGCGAGGGGATTGGAGGAGCTCGGTCAGAGTAGGGCTGCGCCATGAGGGACGGAGAGCCGGACGGCGGGTGAGAAGAACGGCGATGACGATGGTAGAAGGGAGAGGATTGGAGAAGGAGAGCCGTGGGAGGGGATTGGGTGCTAGTTGTGGCTAGGGTTTCCTCACGGAGGCACGGGCGCTGGAAAAGCTGAGGAAGTGGGGAGGAGACGCACGCGAGGAGAAGGTGTGGGTGCGGGGTCGTCTCTCGTCCACTCGTTTCGTCTGCACGTTTAGTTACACACGAATTTCGACCCGCGTAAAGGATGACAGATGGGACCAAAAATCGTAGTCAAATGTCAAAAGTAAAATGGACATCGGACGGCCGAGAACTCCAAATCGCTGGGGAAGCGCGGTGACTACCCATGTATATCTTTTTTAGATGCTGAAATCAAAACAGCGAAATGCTACTGTAGTACTGATTAAAATCCACATCTCCAAATTTACCCTTGGCCAAACTCAAACAACAAACTATCATGTATCGGTTTATATAGTATCAGTTTCTTAGTGCGAGCCCTCAGCATGAACCCTACGGAGATGCAGACGGGGTAATATATATGTTTTTTATAAGTTTTAGAGTGGTTGGCATTTTTAATAACCGTTGATCTACCAGATCTAACGATTTTATAGACGGTACCAGATTGACGGTACTGAACGGTTCCATGGTACCAAAATTTATGTGGGACCGGTACCAAAACTACATGGGCCAACACCAAAATTACATTATTTTTTCTTAAAGGGGAATGGGACCAAAATTACGTGGGACCAAAAAACTATGATCGGTTGTACTGGGCCGAAAAACTAAGATCGATACTAGCGTGCGAACTAAGTATATGTGCAAATTCTCTCTTTGTTCTATGACGCCAAAAAACAGGGGCAAAACAAGTTCAGCCCTAGCAGCCGGCTGCCATCTTTCCTCGTTCTACGGTCCTAAAAATGGATATAGAAAAATCTCCTGCTCCGTCGCCGGTTATCATCCCAGATGTTCATATGCTGATATGCATGGAATATGAAGTTTGGTACTCCAAACCAGTAAACTGACCAACACAAATGAATTGACTGCATGAAGCTGCCCGATGCTCCAAAAGACAGCAAAAGATATACCGTACCTAGAAACTTCACAAAAGAAATGAACTGAGAAGTACAGAATTGAGAGAAGGCATCTCGGCTTACCCAGAAACTTTACAAAAGAAATGAACTAAGAAGTACAGAATTGAGAGAAGGCACCTCGGCTGCTCATTGAAATTGAAATTCAAAAAGTGGATCCACGACTAAACTAGAATTTTTAGATATATAGATCATACCCTGCCATTCATGTTGATACAATTTTTCGAGACATTTTAATATACCTGTCGGGTTATGACTCCCAGAAATCGGAGGTAGTCACTTCCTGAAGTGTAGTTCGAGAGGGGATTGAACGCGGAGGTCTAAACCCTCAAGTGGCTCCGCGACGTTGCTCGCCAGACCCGAAGAAGACGCACACCCAACCAAGGAAGACACCGTCCTTTACCCAGGTTCACGGCCCTCGTGAGGAGGTAAGACCGCTACTCCTGCATGTCTGTATTATATGTGGGAGGTTACAGTACAATTGAGCTTGCCGGAAGCCCCCTTGAGGCAGTTCTTGCCTCGGGAGGGAAGCGATGATTTTCTTCCTCCTCCAGCCAGAGGCTAACCTAACCAGAGTTGCTAGGGTTTAGAAGGGAGTTTTGCACGCAAAGGGCCGACCCTTGCTACGATGGATGTCTTCTCTCTTTTATAGGCGCCTCGGGCCTTCTCCTTCGGCTTGGCCTTCAAGGTGGCTCCCACTTGCCAGTGGCGGGGCGGAGCACGAGTCCACCGTGCTCCATTCGTCCATGGACTCGGTCCATTGTTGATAAAGGTAGCGCCTTGGCCGACCGGCGGCCGACCGCGCGGTACTATCCGCAGAGCGGGCAGTCTCTGAGGTGGAGCCCGCGATGACGATCTCTGTTGGAGGGTTGCGCCATCCACCTGCTTTATCGTCAGAGTAGAAGGTCCTCACAGCTGTGCAACAGGCGGAGCAACTTTGTTGACCGCTTTATCACAGGGACAGCGACGGGGGTGTGAGCGCCACTGCACGAGCGTGGCAGAGGTCATGTGCGCTCTGCCGAGCTTCCTTGGCGACGACGTTTCCCTTCAGGCCTGAGGGGAGATTCCTGTTGGACCTCCCTCTGGCGGGTTGGTTCCTCGGGGGGAGGATCCCCTGAGGCGAGGGGTCCCTTGAGGCCCTCGCTTCCTCTTCAGGCCCTCGAGGGGAATCGCCTCTCGAGGGTCCCGCCAGGCGATGACGCCTGGTCCTTAGTCGTTTCGTCCGTCTGGCCCGCGATCGAGGCCTGTGGGGAATGGGCTCTTGATACCCCAGTTCCCACTGGGCCGACAGTAGCCCCCGGGCCCATGATGGGCGCGACTGAGCCCATGGGCTTAGGCGAAGCGTCGTGGGCCCTTAGTGCCCAGCCGGCCCGAGCCACGCGGCACTTGGACGATTAACGGCTTTGCACGATCTGGGGCGTGAGTCGTGGGGGGACCCACCATGCCCCGGTAACTGCTCCGGGAGAGGACATAAAGCCCATGCGTTGCCGCGCAGAGCCGTTAACGTTTCTAGTTCTTCCCGTAGAAGTTTCCGCTTCTCAGAGCTCTCCGCCTCCGCTCTCCCCTGCGCATCTCCCATCTTCGTCTTCGCCGAAACCCAAGTCCTCTCCGATGGGCCCGGTGAAGAGTAAAAGTAAGGCCACAGCGGGGTCTTCTTCCCGGGCGGCGGCCATGGAGGTAGTGCGGGGGGCGGCACTCGAGGGGGCGCGCACCGATCTTCAGGCGTTGGGGAAGATCCGCCACCTGGTTGCGGGGCCGACCAACGAGCATGGTGCCAGCAAACTCCAAGCCGCCCGGTTCGGGAGATTTCCTCAAGGGTTCTACCCCATTTTTCTCCACGCCATCACCGCCGGGCTGGTGCCGCCATACTCGCCCTTCTTGGAAGCAGTACTGGAATTCTACCAAATTCAACTCCTCCATCTTCACCCAAACTCCATACTCATCTTGTCCATCTTCGCCTACCTTTGCGAGGCTTATCTGGGCGTGCACCCTTCGGTAGCGCTCTTCAGGACCTTCTACTCGCTGCGGTGCACGGCTGGTGGCGAAAGGACGGGGTGCGTCTCCTTCCGCATCGCGGACGGCATGGGGCATGTATATATCCCCATGTCCTGGAGTGGGGATAAGCCTGTTACGGCCCTGCTAAAGAAGGTGGGTGACTTTCGCCAGAAGTGGCTGCTCATCGGCGTCTCGTCACCCTGCGCATTCCTGGACGTCCCAGAGGCGCCGCCCGTGAGGAACTCCCACTGGTGCAAGTCTGCTCTTCACGGTGCGGACAACACTTATTTGGAGGGGTGTTTGAGATTTCTCCGCGAGGAGGGTCTCACGGGTCAGATGGTCGCAGCGGACTTTGTGGCACGCCGCATCGCCCCCTTCAGGCGCACTCGGAGCCAATGTGGATGTATGCTGGCCCCTCCGACCCAATGCGGCTCCATCCGGAGGACCTTGGCTCGGACGTGGTTGACACCATCCTAAACATCCTCTTCGCCAGTCCGGATGTGCCTGGGAAGATCGCCGGCTCCGTGCGTCCCTTGCATCAGCTTCCTCTGAGCGACCGCATGGATATCCTGGACGGAATGCCGGATTTTACTCCTCATGGTCTAGCGGGCTTGATGGATCAGGAGGTCGCTCCGCCGGTGCGTGCAGTCGTGGGTGTTGATTCTTCGTCCGCCTCCCGTGCCTGGAGCGGCGAGGAAGAGGCCGCGATGGGAGGGGCGCCCCCTGCGAGGTACGAGCCATTCACCGACGAGATTTGCGACATCTCCTCGGGCGATGACGAAGCCTTCGTTGTGGCGCCTTCGCGCCTCGAGGAGGAGGCGTCTGAGGCGGGGCGGCCTCTGAGACAGATGCTTCGCCGGGGAGGCGCGAGCCTCGCACCAAGGCGATGGTGGATCGCTCTGGGGCGAGGCCCTCTGACATCCCCTCCAAAAGAAAAGCGGCGACGCCTCTGGAGGGATCAGGTGCCAAGCCCACACCTTCCTGGCGCTCTCCCGGCCTGTCGTGGGTCGACGCCGGTGCTTCCCCTTCATGGTGAGTATTCCCACCACTTGGTTATTTTTGGCTTTTGTTGTCTCCCCTGCTCCGTCTTCTCCTGAACAATCTTCTTTGGGCTTTTTCCAGTGATCTGGTGCCTGCGAAGCGTCGCAAGCTTCACGAGGCAGCAGGTGTGAAGAGAGCCGCATCTGCGGTGGCGGCTGGCGAGCGCCCGAGGCCTGTGGAGACGTTCACTCCAGGCCCAGTGGAGGGGGCGCCTCCGGAGGGAGCGGCCGTGCCCCTAGAGGGGGCACCTGAGCCTCAAACAGCGCCTCCCGAGCCTCTACTTGTGGAAAGCACGGAGGAGACGGCTCCCGCGTCACCTCGCGCTCCGACTCCTCCTCGCGCGGCTACGCCACCACGCGAGGCAATTTTGCTCCGCACGCTGCCATCGCCGCGCAGTGACGCCGCCGCCTGCGTCACCTCCACCATGCTCGTGAAGGAGATATGCCCTAGAGGCAAATAAATAAGTAGTATTTATTGTGTTATCTCATGAGTTTATAATAGGTTTGTGTATTATGCTATAACTGTATTAATCGGAATTGTTAATACACGTGTGATACATAGACAACCAGGTCCCTAGCAAGCCTCTATTTGAGCTAGTCCATTGGGCAACAGTTGATCGAGATTCCCGATCAAGGACAATGACGTCGGTTGACAATGGGGTCATCTTGTTGGTAGAATAAGGTGATGGACATACGCAAAGTATTGCAATAAGATCGTATTACGATGTTTGTCATTTGCAATAGATAAGAGTATGATAGCTTATTCCTTAGACCGTGAGACCGTACTTATTGTTGCTTCGTAGGAGTGCTTTGAGAGCATCAAACGTTGTGTCTTATATAGCATGACAATAACGGTGTCCATCTTGGGTATTCCGAAAGAGCATCGAGACGTAAGGATCAAGAGCGGGATTTGTTCATTCTTGTAATGGAAAGATACTCTGGGCCCACTCGGTGATATTGCATCTATATAGCTGCGCAGCTTATGACTAGGTCATGGAGATGTAATATCGCAGACGAGTTAATAACCTTCGTCAGTAACGAGATACAACAGAGGCATCGGTGTGTCTACGATCATACCTCGGACAGGGGTCGTCATATATTTCCAGGTATCCCTGACGATCATTGGTGAGCGGAGTGTCTCGTCCATGTCTGGAGTGTTCCCGAACCGTAGCGTAACAAACTTAATGTCTTAGCGACGCTAGGAGATAGGTTCTGGAATTTTATAGGTTTTTATTGGAGAGAGAGATATGATCCGGAAAGAGTTCCGGTGGTCCGGAAGGAGTTCCAGGAAGGTATGGAATGGTTCCGGGAATGTCCGAAAGTTGTTCGGGTGGTTCCGAAATAGTTTCGGAGTCATGGGATATTGAATTATATATAAATATATTAATTATGAATTAATGGGATTTTTATATTAATTTAATATTAATTAAATAAAGGAAAAAGGGGGCTCCCACCTAAATGGGCCCTAAGAGGGCCCATGAAGGGGAAACTGCACCCCACAAGGAAGGGGAAGGCTGGGCCTCCTAGTCCAACTCGAAGTAGGAGTTGGAGGGCCCATGGGGGGGTCGGCCGAACCCCCCCTCCCCTCTCCTCCTTTAGTCCCACATGGGGGAGCCAAGGGGGTTGGCACACCCCCTTCCCCCTTTATATAGCAAGGCATATTAATTGATTTAATACACAGGAAAATCCAATTAATTCCCGATTTCTCTATCGATCTCGTGGTTCCCAAGTCGGAGCCGCGCCGAGCTGAAGAAGGGGGTCTCTCTCCACCTAAGACATACCGCAGAGCGCCGTTGCTCTGCGGGATTCCAGATAAGATCTACTCCTGCGATTTCAGCTGGATCTGAATGACCGGGAGTTGTCGCTAGGCTCCGTATGTTTGCGAGTGCTCGGAGGCTACTCTATTGAGGAGCTTAGGCGATGTCGTCTCGCCCCCTGCAGCCGCCGCGCCTCCCCCCTCTGCTGCCGGCGCGCCAGCCCCGGTGCTGGCGCTCTGCCTTCTTCCGCCCGACGCCCGTCGACGCAGATCATCGTCGACACCCCGGCGTCATCGACTCCGACATCGCGGCAAGTTCTCCGCGACCTCGAGGTCGGCTACGTACGACTTCATCGTCAACGCTTGTGCGGGAGCGTAATCCCCGCTATCGGTCTACATGGAGGTAATGTAACCCGTTCCGCCACCGTTATCGCATGTACTAGATAGATAGATCCTGGCTAGTTAGGGTTTCGTACGCTAGAAAATTATTGTTTTCTGCACCGTAACCCCTTCAGTGGTATCAGAGCCGATCTATGCGTAGTACTGCTGATACGGTTAGAACTCATATTGAATGAGGGCGTCTTTCTTATATTTGCTACCCTCTAGCGTGCACTTGCAATGCCTTCGGTATTGAGTTGATGAAGCGGCCCGGACCGACTTTACGCGTACGCTTACGCGAGACTGGTTCCACTACTGACATACGGCTTGCACCGTATCTGTGGCTGGCGGGTGTCTGTTTCTCTCTCTCTAGTCGGCAAAGCATTTTCAATGGAGGGCCCGTAAGGGATGCTTAAACATGCAATTATACGATCGACGTTGTGGTACAAAGTTCGTAGGTAGGGAAGCGATTCTCTTATGAATAAGCCTATATGCCACGTAAAACTTGCAAAACTAAATAAAGCTAGAGGCGTCTAACTTTGTTTTGCAGAGGCGTTATTTTATGTGACATGGTTACGGTAAGTTTTGATATTACTCGTACTGTCGGAGGCAAAGGAGGGCTCTGTAGACTCGGAGCCATGCCGGGGCGCCGGGGGCCAGGCACATGGCGCCATGAAGGTCCAGGCGCATCGACCATGTCACATTGCACTTCATTGCATCATTATTGTGTGTTGTTGTGTGTGCATCCTATTGATTGCTTATATGCTAGATATACAACGGTAGCATCATAAATAGGATGATCCCTAACAAATACCAAAATTGTGTTCTCCCTCGTTGCGCACCACCAAGAAAGTTCTACGTTATGAGGCAGGCCGTGATGATCGGGTGTCACACATCTCGTCGTTTGCATACAGTGGGTGTAAGCCATGTTGCACGCGCAGGGTCTTCGAGGTTTGATTGGCGAGCCTAGCATACTCAGAGGTATGGCCTCGGAACACGGGAAGATCGAAAGATCGAGCACGAGTCATAGAGTTGTTATGATCGACAATTTATGTCCACTTTTGAAGCTGTGCTGCCGGCCGTGATGATCGGGGGTAGTATGGTGGATGAGGGTCGTGTCATCGCCATTATTATTTTAGGGATAATAATCTTGGTGAGGTGTGTTTTTGATAATGAGATTATAGAACTAAAACTCACCTACATATTATAAACTTAACCTTACCTCTTTTGCGATCACATCTGTAGACTACCCATCTATACTTCGGTTACTTCCTCAAGAGCCCGGATGCTACATTAGAAGCCGACGGGTCCAACTTCATCAGATGGTACAGGGGTTTTAGAAACATTCTCGAACACAACAACACTCTATATGTTCTCGATGAACCATTAGGAGAAGGACCAGGAGATTCTGCAAGCGAGGAGGAGGAAGATGATTTCCGTAGGCGTCGAGACATATTCATTGAAGTGGAGATCACCATGACCGTATGCCTGGCACCCGAGTTGAAAGAGATGTTTCGACGCAAGGAGCCAAGCGTCATGATGGATGCGATAAAAACGCACTTCGGGGATGAATTAAAACGTGAGCAATTCAGGCAGCTTAGACTGTTCCAGACCGTTCACATGGAGGAGCATACCTGTCTGAAGACACATTTGAAGAGATTGTATGACATCTACTTCCAGCTGACGATGGTCTTCGATTACTGGATGGCAGATTCTTGTGCCATTCGGACTGTCCTGGTATCTCTACCTCCTAGCTATGAGAAGCATGTGCGCAAGTACATTTTGAAAGCCGACGATATGAACTTCTACACGTTCGTACGTGAGTTCCAGTCTCTGAAGGTTGATTCCATCGAAGGAGAGATCTTCGATGCTACAGGTATATATTTGATATATGCATAATTATGAATTCGCCCATGGTATATGATGAAATGTTTGATAATTGCTCTGTTTGTGAAACAGGTCCTGATTATCACATATATGCGACGCAGTTTGATGTGACCTGGCGCTGAAGCTGGTAGTCAAAGAGTTGATGGCCTTTTGGTGTTTACGTCCTCAAGTTATCATAATTATCATTAATAGTTTTTGATACGATCTTTTGTAATAGTGAGCGAGTGTGTGTATCTTGATTGTTGCAAGACAAAGTTATTCATGTAATAAGACAAGATCAGTTGTTTTATGTTATGGAACAAGTCAGTTGTTTTATCTTATGAATAAAGTTTCCACATCTCAGTTACATTGATTGTATGATAAGTATTCATAATTGTAGATATGATAAAATAGCTTGTCCCATGAACAAAGGTTCTACTGCTAGAACAAACACCGTCGAGTTTAGTCATAAAAGCAATGAAAGAAGTAATGGATGTTTTTGGTCCATTTAAGTATTTCAAGTGCTGAGTTGATTAAGATTGAAATCAAGTATTGAACTTGCAATACTAGCGGAAATTAATTGAGTGTCATTTTTAAATGATTAATTAATGGTGTTTATTGTTTGATCCGAATTCCTCCATGACTTTGGCAAATAGGAGTATTTGCCCGATAAATTGTGGAGTCTGAGATTAATTTGATAATAGATCAAATGGGGTTTTTCAGAAGAAAGATTAGTGAACATTGTATTCACAGAATTCGATCAAAGGACAATATTTTTGAATTATGTTTTCAACATAAGAGACTTTTGGAAATTTGCTTCACAAAATTATAATGTCATATATAGTGATATGTGGGGAATTATAATCATGCTCTATTTTTAAAATAAAGTGTGGCCTGTCAGAATCAGTCTTAGAATCTCCTAATACGTTCGAAACATTATAGTCGATGTCCACTTTAGAAAATAGATATTTTTCTCAACGAGAATTCGTAGGATCGACAGTAGTGTCGACATGTATATGATTATGCGATAATTCGGAATATACATGAGTGGTTCTTTGTAGATTGCTCGCATTGGATGAGAGTGTATTCCAAGACCAAATAGAAATAAAGTTCAGTTTGTTGTCTATGTAATTCCGAGAAAAGATGACTTTTCGAATTATGGTTTATGGATTGAAATTAGAAGTTTGGAATAAAGTGTCAGACTTATGTTGGAAGATGTTCCAAAAGAGTATATGTCTGCTAATGAAAGTTTAGTGATTAAGAGTGAGGGAGACTAGAAAATTGTTTTCTGCTTGCAATCCTCTTCATAAAGATCATAATATTTTCATGAAAGAAACTTCTAAATAAAGTGCTGTTATATTTAATATTGCTGTCAGGTCACAGCACTGTATTAAGTATTGTTGACAGATCAAAGTGCACTTTATGAATACAAAGAAAGTTGAGAAAATATCGGAATACGAACAAAGGCTTTTGAGCCTGGAAATCCAAAGTTGCATTTGAAAGGATTAAGAGAGTAATTGTTGCTGCAATTCTTATTAGAGGAATAAGATTGTTTAATCGTCATATAAAGTGTTATATGAAAATGTGACTATAAGAAAGACGCGGTAGCATGTCTTGTCAAGAAATGTGTCTTGGACAAGATCAAATTTGTTGACTACATTTTATGTAGACATGCTTGAAGTCTGAGGGATTTGTATTAATGTAATACTATAGTTTGTATTAAATTCGAATTGATGATAGATCAATGATTTTGGTTTGACCTAAATGTCGAATTAAGTGGGAGTCGTAGTTAGTTTACTCAGATGGAATATGTATGGAACATATTTTTGAGTGGGAGCTCAGGAACTCAAATATGTGGATGACACGTTTTTGAGTGGGAGCTCGTGTTATCAAATATGTGGAGACATAATTTGAGTGGGAGTCGAATTCATCTTGTGTGGTTAACACATTGTGAAACTGTACCAATAGAATATAATGAAGTTGTGAAACTATTTGAAAGTTAGTGTCTATTTTGAAATAGAACGGGAATTTTAAATAGTTAGTCGAGTTGTGTTGGATTATATCTGAGGAGTCAGAATAGAATCAAAAGGATGGTCCTTTGGAATCCAATTGATCATTAAGAGTAATGATGCATGAAAGTAATAGTTGTATGACATGTGGGTCTATTATGTAATATTAGACATCATACAGAAACCATATTATCTGCTCGATGATATATAACCGATGTTCTTGGAATAAGAACAGTTATTTTGGAATTTACTGGAAGTAGATGTGCGTTAGTTAAGGGATTGACATTTGAATGTCAAGTTTTCTACATTGGTGCGAAAGTATGTAGACATCACGAGTTTGTAATTGTTACAAGGGGCTCTGCATGACTGAGTGTGTTTTTCCAGGGCAGTTATCTGGTTAGTATAATCAGGGTAAGCGCTGGGAAGCGGTAGTCTCACTTAGTTGCGGTGTTTGCATATATGTTGTTGAACAACATGGTGATATCAAGCAAGTTAATATCCGTGAATCGCAAAAGCATGTACAATCATGGATTGTGCAGTAACACTTTTCCACGAGCAAGCATTATCAAATGATTCTTATTTGATAAGGGATTCTGATAAAGTAAAATGCAGCTAGTTTATTTGTACTCTAGTGCAAGTGGGAGACTGAAGGAGATATGCCCTAGAGGCAAATAAATAAGTAGTATTTATTGTGTTATCTCATGAGTTTATAATAGGTTTGTGTATTATGCTATAACTATATTAATCGGAATTGTTAATACACGTGTGATACATAGACAACCAGGTCCCTAGCAAGCCTCTATTTGAGCTAGTCCATTGGGCAACAGTTGATCGAGATTCCCGATCAAGGACAATGACGTCGGTTGACAATGGGGTCATCTTGTTGGTAGAATAAGGTGATGGACATACGCAAAGTATTGCAATAAGATCGTATTACGATGTTTGTCATTTGATATAGATAAGAGTATGACAGCTTATTCCTTAGACCGTGAGACCGTACTTATTGTTGCTTCGTAGGAGTGCTTTGAGAGCATCAAACGTTGTGTCTTATATAGCATGACAATAACGGTGTCCATCTTGGGTATTCCGAAAGAGCATCGAGACGTAAGGATCAAGAGCGGGATTTGTTCATTCTTGTAATGGAAAGATACTCTGGGACCACTCGGTGATATGGCATCTATATAGCTGCGCAGCTTATGACTAGGTCATGGAGATGTAATATCGCAGACGAGTTAATAACCTTCATCGTTAACGAGATACAGCAGAGGCATCGGTGTGTCTACGATCATATCTCGGACAAGGTAGTATCGCAGAGACAAAAGGAATGAATATCATATTTATGGTTCAACGACGATATTCGTGGAATGCACAGGGGTCGTCATATATTTCCAGGTATCCCTGGCGATCATTGGTGAGCGGAGTGTCTCGACCATGTCTGGAGTGTTCCCGAACCGTAGCGTAACAAACTAAAGGTCTTAGCGACGCTAGGAGATAGGTTCTGGAATTTTATAGGTTTTTATTGGAGAGAGAGAAATGATCCGGAAAGAGTTCCGGTGGTCCGGAAGGAGTTCCGGGAAGGTATGGAATGGTTCCGGGAATGTCCGAAAGTTGTTCGGGTGGTTCCGAAATAGTTTCGGAGTCATGGGATATTGAATTATATATAAATATATTAATTATGAATTAATGGGATTTTTATATTAATTTAATATTAATTAAATAAAGGAAAAAGGGGGCTCCCACCTAAATGGGCCCTAAGAGGGCCCATGAAGGGGAAACCGCACCCCACAAGGAAGGGGAAGGCTGGGCCTCCTAGTCCAACTCGGACTAGGAGTTGGAGGGCCCATGGGGGGATCGGCCGAACCCCCCCTCCCCTCTCCTCCTTTAGTCCCACATGGGGGAGCCAAGGGGGTTGGCAGACCCCCTTCCCCCTTTATATAGCAAGGCATATTAATTGATTTAATACACAGCAAAATCCAATTAATTCCCGATTTCTCTCTCGATCTCGTGGTTCCCAAGTCGGAGCCGCGCCGAGCTGAGGAAGGGGGTCTCTCTCCACCTAAGCCATACCGCGGAGCGCCGTTGCTCTGCGGGATTCCAGATAAGATCTACTCCTGCGATTTCAGCTGGATCTGAATGACCGGGAGTTGTCGCTAGGCTCCGTATGTTTGCGAGTGCTCGGAGGCTACTCTATTGAGGAGCTTAGGCGACGTCGTCTCGCCCCCTGCAGCCGCCGCGCCTCCCCCCCTCTGCTGTCGGCGCGCCAGCCCCGGTGCTGGCGCTCTGCCTTCTTCCGCCCGACGCCCGTCGACGCAGATCATCGTCGACACCCCGGCGTCATCGACTCCGACATCGCGGCAAGTTCTCCGCGACCTCGAGGTCGGCTACGTACGACTTCATCGTCAACGCTTGTGCGGGAGCGTAATCCCCGCTATCGGTCTACATGGAGGTAATGTAACCCGTTCCGCCACCGTTATCGCATGTACTAGATAGATAGATCCTGGCTAGTTAGGGTTTCGTACGCTAGAAAATTATTGTTTTCTGCACCGTAACCCCTTCAGCTCGCCCGCGGCGCCCGCGCCACCTCTGGAGGGAGCGACCGAGGCTTCAGCGGGCGCAAGTGCGGCCACAGGAGGGGGTGCGGCCTCGCCTCCTCTAGAGGGAGTGACCGAGGTTCCCGCAGGCGCAAGTGCGGCCGCAGGAGGGGGTGCGGCCTCGCCACCTCGCCCTGCCGCAGAAGATGAGCGTCCCAATGACTCGAGTGTCGCAGCGGAAGCCGGCGTGTATGGAGGTGGAGCCACACCCAGCCCCCGAGCCCGACCTGGGGCATGGTTCACGGGACCGGCCGCTGCAGCTGGGCCCTCATCTAGCCAGGAACTGGTTCTCTGAGGTTGGGATTGGAGCGCGGGGCGCCGCGAGGTGGCATTCGGCCTTGTGCGGGAGTCTTTGGAGGGCCTGGAGTCCCACCTTGCCCTTGGCGACATACGGCTCACCCAGCAGCAGGAGGAACTTGCGAGATCATGGGCGTCCTTCCATGTGGCCGTCGAGGCGCGCCGGCTGGAGGACTCGGCGCTGCAGGCAGCCCGCGAAGAGGCCATCAACTTTGCCAAGGAAATCCGCGACGGAGCCATTCGCGATGCCGCAGAGCTACTTGAGCCCCTCCAGGCAGAACGCGACGCCGCTGAGGAGCTCCTGCGAGGGGCCACAGCCGAGCGCGAGGCGATGGAGGCTCGCTGGCGCGGAAGCGCTGCGAGCTGGACCGGTTGGAGTCTCATCTACTCTCTGCCCACCGCGTAGGGCGCTCTGGAGGAGGACCGCAAGTGCTTGGCCGAGCACGATCGGCAGCTGAACCTTAGGGGGAGTTAGCTGCAGCGGCGCGAGGAGCAGTGTCTCCAGACGGAGAAGGACTTGGTTGCCCAGCGTGAGGCCCTCGAAGCGCGCGAGGGAGGCCTGGCCCAGGCGATCTCGTAGTTCGACGAGCACGTCGCTGCTCAGAAGCGCTCCGACGAGCGCTCGGAGCGGCGCTTTGCCAAGAGGACGAGAGCGGCGCAGAGGGCCCTCGCGGAGCACGAGAGACATCTCCGTCGGTCCCTTCTCCAGAAGTACCGTGCTCGGCTGCGGAAGGGGGAGGACCGCCTCAAGGCCGAGCATGATGCGGACGCTCAGCGGCTCGCTGATCTCGAGAAGGCCAACTTCAAGCTGGCGCGCCGCTTCAAGAGCGCCAAGGCCTATTGGCTCCGAGCGGAGGAGGCTCGCGACGTGGCGACTCACGGCGCTGGCCCTTCGTCCAGTGTGCCTGCGATGCAGTGCGACCGCCTGTTTGAAGAGCTGGTTGCGCGTGGTGGTGAGCTTGCGGCGCGGCTCGGCGCAGATGCGCCGTATCCTTGGACCCAAGGCCACAACGACGCCGCCGCGTTCCTGGCCTATTTGGACCAGCTTTTCGCGGCGCTGGAGGGCCCCGCCGCTGAGCTTCGCGAGGTGATTGAAGACGAGAGCAGGCAGCTCTTGGGGGTGGCTGTTGATCGCATCTTCACCAACATCAAGCTCCTTGTGCTGGACTTTGACCTCCGCTTGGTGACCGAGGTTTCTCCCGGCGAGGGCGCGCAACGCGTCTCGTCTTCCCTCCGCGAGCAGGTGGATACGTTCTGCAACCGCTTCAGGCGTGTGGAGGCTGCGCCGGACTTCAGGGAGGAGGAGGCTCGCTCCGCCGAGGTCGAAGATGGCGCTGCGGAGGAGGAGGCCCGCTCCGCCGAGGTCGAAGTTGGCGCCGCGGAGGAGGAGGCCCGCTCCACCGAGGTCGAAGATGGTGTTGCGGAGGAGGCTCAAAGCGATGCTGCATCCCCCTGAGCCTTTCTTGGCTGCGCCTGCGAGCGCTTGTATCTGCACCATCTATGTGCTTTAGACATCTTGAGACTTTTGGCTTGTAATATACTTTAAATGATGTTTTAATTCGAGCTTGTCTGCCCCTCGTGAGGTCTCTTTGGACTCATCTTCATGTCTATTTGTTCTCTGCGTCGTTAGGTCCCATCTCTTTGTGCCATGACTCCGCCACCTCGATATGCGAGAGCAATGACTCCGCAAGGCCGGGGGGAGTTTAGGCCTAGGAGAGGTAAGAGCCTTGAGTCGCGATGCTCAAGTGCCCCCCTTAGACGTGCGAGTAGTCCATGAAGCGTAAGGGAAAGCGAAGTCGCTCGAGGGGCAAAGACGCGCGCTAGGGAGAGAAAAACGCTCTTAAGGCATGGGTGCGAGACTTAGCTTCTCGACGTTTCCGTTTTGTGAAGGTTTTTCGCCTGGCGAGGTTGCCCACTTGAGGGGTCGCTCCTGGGGAGGCCCTTTGCCTGGCAAGGTTGCCCGCTTGAGGGGTCGCTCCTGGGGAGGCTCTTTGCCTGGCGAGGTTGCCCGCCTGAGGGGTCGCTCCTGGGGAGGCTCTTCGCCTGACGAGGTTGCCCACTTGAGGGGTCACTCACGGATGCCCCTTCAGGCTCGCGGGGGAATTCTTCCCTGCAGGTATTAGAGGGGCGAGCCCAAACGCTGGAACACGGATCAACGGATTGTGCGCGCTTATAGGTCCCCTCAGGCGTTCCTTGCGAGGAGAGTAAGTACCAAGGTCCTCTGTAGAGATGGCGTGTTTGTGGGGTATTGCCCTCCAGCCAGAGCTCGGACTCTTGGATTTTGAAGTGTTGCTGGTGTGTCATTTGAGGCACTGGCACCGTACTCAGCCCCCGCTCGCGAGGTACGCATGTGGAGAGATATAAGCGCGCACTTCAACAATAGTAATGCGTAAATAAAAACCCCCCAAAAACGTTTTTTAAGCGGCGCCGAAGCGCTAACATCACTTAGGAACGAGATTGAGTCATTATGCTTGGGGTTGCCAAGTTAATGCTCTGACCATGTTGAGGCATGGGGACCACCTGTTGGTGGCAGAGACTCTCAACGGCCTGAGGTGGCTCGTTTTAATTGAGAGCTCAGAGGGTTTTCCCTCGAGTGAAGCCTTTGGGGCTTTGGAGGTTTAAGCCGTTGGCGTTTTAACCTCCAGAGACAGGAATGCTTGGAGGTTGAGCCGTAAGATGCCTCTTCCGCTAGGAGTCTCGACGTGACAATGATCACGTGTGTGGCAATGACCACGGTTACGTTTGTTCCCTTAGGAGACAAAGCATGTGTTTGAGGTTTAAGCCTTCAGGCGTTTTAACCTCTAGAGACGACATTGCTTGGAGGTTGAGCCGTAAGCTGCCTCTTCCGCTTTGTCTTCTAGACGTGACAATGATAACGGGTGTGGCAATGACCACTTTGGAATTTGTTCCTTTAGGAGACAAAGCTATGTTTTTGGAGGTTTAAGCCTTTCGGTGTTTTAACCTCTAGAGACGAAAAATGCTTAGAGGTTGAGCCGTAGGCTGCCTCGTCCGCTTGACGTCTCGACGTGACAATAATCACGGGCGTGACAATAATCACTTTTTTTACTTGTTCCTTGCGGATACAAAGGTTTGCGAGGTTTAAGCCTTGAGCTTTTAACCTTGAGGGACAAAAAGGTGCTTGGAGGTTGAGCCATGGGTTTTGACGGGGACGCCGTCTTCCGTCTCGAGGCGAGCCGCGCCAGGCCTGGCGATGTGGGTGACCCTGTAGGGACCTTCCCACATCGGGGACAACTTGTGGAGGCCTTCCCTGGAGAGGATTCGCCTGAGGACGAGATAGCCTACCTCCAGGGTGCGCGAGCGCACATTGCGGCTGTGGTAGCGCCTCAGGGACTGCTGGTACTTGGCCGCCCATAGGGCGGCGCGACGTCTTCGCCCTTCAAGGAGCAGCAGGTCATCGTTGTGGAGGTTCTCTTGCTGGTCCTCATTAAAGGCAAGGACCCGTGGGGACCCATGCTTTATCTCTGCGGGGAGGAGTGCTTTGGCTCCATAGACGAGTGCGAACGGCGTTTCCGCGGTGGGCTTGGGTGGCGTGGTACGGATGGACCAGAGCACCGAGGGTAGCTCATTGATCCAGCCCTTGCTGTGGCCCTTGAGGACATCGAAGGTCCTAGTCTTTAAGCCTTTGAGGACCTCTGCGTTTGCGTGCTCGGCCTATCCGTTGCTTTGCGGATGGGCGACTGAGGCGAAGCAGAGCTTGATGCCCATTTTCTGGCAGTAGGCTCTGAAGATGCCGCTTGTGAATTGCGACCCATTGTCGGTGATGATGCGGTTAGGCACTCCAAAGCGGCAGACCAGGCCTCTGATGAACTTCACCGCCGCGCCTGCTGTGATTGTGCGTGTCGCCTCAACTTCAGACCATTTTGTGAACTTGTCAATGGCCACGAAGAGGTAGCGATATCCACCCTGCGCCGTTGGGAAATGTCCCAGGATGTCCAGCCCCCAGACCGCGAACGGCCACGAGAGCGGAATGGTTTGTAGCCCCAGCGCTGGTTGGTGGATTTGCTTGGCATGGAATTGGCAGACTTCACAAGCTTGAATGATGTCCGTGAAGGAGATATGCCCTAGAGGCAAATAAATAAGTAGTATTTATTGCGTTATCTCATAAGTTTATAATAAGGTTTGTGTATTATGCTATAACTGTATTAATCGGAATTGTTAATACACGTGTGATACATAGACAACCAGGTCCCTAGCAAGCCTCTATATGAGCTAGTCCATTGGGCAACAGTTGATCGAGATTCCCGGTCAAGGATAATGACGTCGGTTGACAATGGGGTCATCTTGTTAGTTGAATAAGGTGGTGGACATACGCAAAGTATTGCAATAAGATCGTATTACGATGTTTGTCATTTGCAATAGATAAGAGTATGATAGCTTATTCCTTAGACCGTGAGACCGTACTTATTGTTGCTTCGTAGGAGTGCTTTGAGAGCATCAAACGTTGTGTCTTATATAGCATGACAATAACGGTGTCCATCTTGGGTATTCCGAAAGAGCATCAAGACGTAAGGATCAAGAGCGGGATTTGTTCATTCTTGTAATCGAAAGATACTCTGGGCCCACTTGGTGATATTGCATCTATATAGCTGCGCAGCTTATAACTAGGTCATGGAGATGTAATATCGCAGACGAGTTAATAACCTTCGTCGGTAACGAGATATAGCAGAGGCATCGGTGTGTCTACGATCATATCTCGGACAAGGTAGTATCGCAGAGACAAAGGGAATGAATATCATACTTATGGTTCAACGACGATATTCGTGGAATGCACAGGGGTCGTCATATATTTCCAGGTATCCCTGACGATCATTGGTGAGCGGAGTGTCTCGACCATGTCTGGAGTGTTCCCGAACCGTAGCGTAACAAACTTAAGGTCTTAGCGACGCTAGGAGATAGGTTCTGGAACTTTATAGGTTTTTATTGGAGAGAGAGAAATGATCCGGAAAGAGTTCCGGTGGTCCGGAAGGAGTTCCGGGGAGGTATGGAATGGTTCCGGGAATGTCCGAAAGTTGTTCGGGTGGTTCCGAAATAGTTTCGGAGTCATGGGATATTGAATTATATATAAATATATTAATTATGAATTAATGGGATTTTTATATTAATTTAATATTAATTAAATAAAGGAAAAAGGGGGGCTCCCACCTAAATGGGCCCTAAGAGGGCCCAAGAGGGGGAAACCGCACCCCACAAGGAAGGGGAAGGCTTGGGCCTCCTATTCCAACTCGGACTAGGAGTGGGAGGGCCCATGGGGGGTTCGGCCGAACCCCCCCCCCCCCCCCCTCCCCTCTCCTCCTTTAGTCCCACATGGGGGAGCCAAGGGGGTTGGCACACCCCCTTCCCCCTTTATATAGCAAGGCATATTAATTGATTTAATTCATAGAAAAATCCAATTAATTCCCGATTTCTCTCTCGATCTTGTGGTTCCCAAGTCGGAGCCGCGCCGAGCTGAGGAAGGGGGGTCTCTCTCCACCTAAGCCATACCGCAGAGCGCCGTTGCTCTGCGGGATTCCAGATAAGATCTACTCCTGCGATTTCAGCTGGATCTGAATGACCGGGAGTTGTCGCTAGGCTCCGTATGTTTGCGAGTGCTCGGAGGCTACTCTATTGAGGAGCTTGGGCGACGTTGTCTCGCCCCCTGCAGCCGCCGTGCCTCCCCCCTCTGCTGCCGGCGCACCAGCCCCGGTGCTGGCGCTCTGCCTTCTTTCGCCCGACGCCCGTCGACGCAGATCATCATCGACACCCCGGCGTCATCGACTTCGACATCGCAGCAAGTTCTCCGCGACCTCAAGGTCGGCTACGTACGACTTCATTGTCAACGCTTGTGCGGGAGCGTAATCCCCGCTATCGGTCTACATGGAGGTAATGTAACCCGTTCCGCCACCGTTATCGCATGTACTAGATAGATAGATCTTGGCTAGTTATGGTTTCGTACGCTAGAAAATTATTGTTTTCTGCACCGTAACCCCTTCAGTGGTATCAGAGCCGATCTATGCGTAGTACTGCTGGTACGGTTAGAACTCATGTTGAATGAGGGCGTCTTTCTTATATTTGCTACCCTCTAGCGTGCACTTGCGATGCCTTCGGTATTGAGTTGATGAAGCGGACCGGACCGACTTTACGCGTACGCTTACGCGAGACTGGTTCCACTACTGACATACGGCTTGCACCGTATCTGTGGCTGGCGGGTGCCTGTTTCTCTCTCTCTAGTCGGCAAAGCATTTTCAATGGATGGCCCGAAAGGGATGCTTAAACATGCAAGTATACGATCGACGTTGTGGTACAAAGTTCGTAGGTAGGGAAGCGATTCTCTTACGAATAAGCCTATATGCCACGTAAAACTTGCAAAACTAAATAAAGCTAGAGGCGTCTAATTTTGTTTTGCAGAGGCGTTATTTTATGTGACATGGTTACGGTAAGTTTTGATATTACTCGTACTGTCGGAGGCAATGGAGGGCTCTGTAGACTCGGAGCCATGCCGGGGCGCCGGGGGGGCAGGCACATGGCGCCATGAAGGTCCAGGCGCATCGACCATGTCACATCGCACTTCATTGCATCATTATTGTGTGCTGTTGTGTGTGCATCCTATTGATTGCTTATATGCTAGATATTCAACGGTAGCATCATAAATAGGATGATCCCTAACAAATACCAAAATTGTGTTCTCCCTCGTTGCGCACCACCAAGAAAGTTCTACGTTATGAGGCAGGCCGTGATGATCGGGTGTCACACATCTCGTCGTTCGCATACAGTGGGTGTAAGCCATGTTGCACGAGCAGGGTCTTCGAGGTTTGATTGGTGAGCCTAGCATACTCAGAGGTATGTCCTCGGAACACAGGAAGATCAAAAGATCGAGCACGAGTCATAGAGTTGTTATGATCGACATTTTATGTCCACCTTTGAAGCTGTGCTGCAGGCCGTGATGATCGGGGGTAGTATGGTGGATGAGGGTCGTGTCATCGCCATTATTATTTTAGGGATAATAATCTTGGTGAGGTGTGTTTTTGATAATGAGATTATAGAACTAAAACTCACCTACATATTATAAACTTAACCTTACCGCTTTTGCGATCACATCTGTAGACTACGCAACTATACTTCGGTTACTTCCTCAAGAACCCGGATGCTACATTAGAAGCCGACGGGTCCAACTTCATCAGATGGTACAGGGGTTTTAGAAACATTCTCGAACACAACAACATTCTATATGTTCTCGATGAACCATTAGGAGAAGGACCAGGAGATTCTGCAAGCGAGGAGGAGGAAGATGATTTCCGTAGGCGTCGAGACATATTCATTGAAGTGGAGATCACCATGACCGTATGCCTGGCACCCGAGTTGAAAGAGATGTTTCGACGCAAGGAGCCAAGCGTCATGATGGATGCGATAAAGACTCACTTCGGAGATGAATTAAAGCGTGAGCAATTCAGGCAGCTTAGAATGTTCCAGACCATTCACATGGAGGAGCATACCTGTCTGAAGACACATTTGAAGAGATTGTATGACATCTACTTCCAGCTGACGATGGTCTTCGATTACTGGATGGCAGATTCTTGTGCCATTCGGACTGTCCTGATATCTCTACCTCCTAGCTATGAGAAGCATGTGCGCAAGTACATTTTGAAAGCCGACGATATGAACTTCTACAAGTTCGTACGTGAGTTCCAGTCTCTGAAGGTTGATTCCATCGAAGGAGAGATCTTCGATGCTACAGGTATATATTTGATATATGCAGAATTATGAATTCGCCCATAGTATATGATGAAATGTTTGATAATTGCTCTGTTTGTGAAACAGGTCCTGATTATCACATATATGCGGCGCATTTGATGTGACCTGGCGCTGAAGCTGGTAATCAAGGAGTTGATGGCCTTTTGGTGTTCACGTCCTCAAGTTATCATAGTTATCATTAATAGTTTTTGATACGATCTTTTGTAATAGTGCGCGAGTGTGTGTGTCTTGATTGTTGCAAGACATAGTTATTCATGTAATAAGACAAGTTCAGTTGTTTTATGTTATGGAACAAGTCAGTTGTTTTATCTTATGAATAAAGTTTCCACATCTCAGTTACATTGATTGTATGATAAGTATTCATAATTGTAGATTTGATGAAATAGCTTGTCCCATGAACCAATGTTCTATTGCTAGAACAAACGCCGTCGAGTTTAGTCATAAAAGAAATGAAAGAAGTAATGGACGTTTTTGTCCATTTAAGTATTTCAAGTGCTGAATTGATTAAGCTTGAAATCAAGTATTGCAGTTGCAATACCAGCGGAAATTAATTGAGTATCATTTTAAATGATTAATTAATGGTGTTTATTGTTTGATCCGAATTCCTCCATGACTTTGGCAAATAGGAGTATTTGCCCGATAAATTGTGGAGTCTGAGATTAATTTGATAATAGATCAAATGGGGTTTTTCAGAAGAAAGATTAGTGAACATTGTATTCACAAAATTCGATCAAAGGACAGTATTTTGAATTATGTTTTCAACACAAGAGACTTGTGGAAATTTGCTTCACAAAATTATAATTTCATATATGGTGATATGTGGGGAATTATAATCATGCTTTATGGTCTGTCAGAATCATCTTAGAATCTCCTAATATGTTCGAAACATTATAGTCGATATCCACTTTAGGAAATAGATATTTTTCTCAACAAGAATTCATAGGATCGACAGTAATGTCGACGTGTATATGATTATGCGATAATTCGGAATATACATGAGTAGTTCTTTGTAGATTGCTCGCATTGGACGAGAGTGTATTCCAAAATCAATAAGAAACAAAGTTCAGTTTGTTGTCTGTGTAATTCCGAGAAAAGATGACTTTTCGAATTATGGTTTATGGATTGAAATTAGAAGTTTGGAATAAAGTGTCAGACTTATGTTGGAAGATGTTCCAAAGAGTATATGTCTGCTAATGAAAGTTTAGTGATTAAGAGTGAGGGAGACTAGAAAATTGTTTTCTGCTTGCAATCCTCTTCATAAAGATCATAATATTTTCATGAAAGAAACTTCTGAATAAGGTGCTGTTATATTTAATATTGCTGTCGGATCACAGCACTGTATTAAGTATTTCAGATCTTGTTGACAGATCAAGGTGCAATTTTTGAATACAAAGAAAGTTGAGAAAGTATCGGAATACGAACAAAGGCTCTTCAGCCTGGAAATCCAAAGTTGCATTTGAAAGGATTAAGAGAGTAATTGTTGCTGCAATTCTTATTAGAGGAATAAGATTGTTTAATCGTCATATAAGGAGTTATATGAGAAATGTGACTATAAGAAAGACGCGGTAGCATGTCTTGTCAAGAAATGTGTCTTGGATAAGATCAAATTTGTTGACTACATTTATGTAGACATGCTTGAAGTCTGAGGGATTTGTATTAATGTAATACTGTAGTTTGTATTAAATTCGAATTGATAGTAGATCAATGATTTTGGGTTTGACCAAATGTCGATTTAAGTGGGAGTCGTAGTTAGTTCACTCAGGTGAAATATGTGAAGAACATATTTTTGAGTGGGAGCTCAGGAACTCAAATATGTGGATAACACGTTTTTGAGTGGGAGCGTGTGTTGTCAAATATGTGGAGACATAGTTTGAGTGGGAGTTGAATTCATTTTGTGTAGTTAACACATTGTGAAACTGTACCAATAAATAGGATGAAGTTGTGAAACTATTTGAAAGTTAGTGTCTATTTTGAAATAGAACGGGAATTTTAAATAGTTGGTCGAGTTGTTTTGGATTATATCTGAGGAGTCAGAATAGAATCAAAAGGATGGTCCTTTGAAATCCAATTGATCATTAAGAGTAATGATGCATGAAAGTAATGGTTGTATGACATGTGGGTCTATTATGTAATATTAGACATCATACAGAAACCATATTATCTGCTCGATGAAATATAACCGATGTTCTTGGAATAAGAGCAGTTATGAAAGTAAATTTGAAATTTACTGGAAGTAGAAGTGCGTTAGTTAAGGGATTGACATTTGAATGTCAAGTTTTCTACATTGGTGTGAAAGTATGTAGATATCGCGAGTTTGTAATTGTTACAAGGGGCTCTGCATGGCTGAGTGTGTTTTTCAGGGCAGTTATCTGGTTAGTATAATCAGAGTAAGCGCTGGGAAGCAGAAGTCTCACTTAGTTACGGTATTTGCATATATGTTGTTAGACAACATGGTGATATCAAGCAAGTTGATGCCAGTGAATCGCAAAAGCATGTACAATCATGGACTGTGCAGTAACACTTTTCCACGAGGAAGCATTATCAAATGATTCTTATTTGATAAGGGATTCTGATAAAGTAAACTGCAGCTAGTTTATTTGTACTCTAGTGCAAGTGGGAGACTGAAGGAGATATGCCCTAGAGGCAAATAAATAAGTAGTATTTATTGCGTTATCTCATAAGTTTATAATAAGGTTTGTGTATTATGCTATAACTGTAGTAATCGGAATTGTTAATACACGTGTGATACATAGACAACCAGGTCCCTAGCAAGCCTCTATATGAGCTAGTCCATTGGGCAACAGTTGATCGAGATTCCCGATCAAGGACAATGACGTCGGTTGACAATGGGGTCATCTTATTAGTTGAATAAGGTGATGGACATACGCAAAGTATTGCAATAAGATCGTATTACGATGTTTTTCATTTGCAATAGATAAGAATATGATAGCTTATTCCTTAGACCGTGAGACCGTACTTATTGCTACTTCGTAGGGGTACTTTGAGAGCATCAAACGTTGTGTCTCATTTAGCATGAGAATAACGGTGTCCATCTTGGGTATCCCGAAAGAGCATCAAGACGTAAGGATCAAGAGCGGGATTTGTTCATTCTTGTAATGGAAAGATACTCTGGGCCCACTTGGTGATATTGCATCTATATAGCTGCGCAGCTTATGACTAGGTCATGGAGATGTAATATCGCAGACGAGTTAATAACCTTCGTCGGTAACGAGATACAGCAGAGGCATCGGTGTGTCTACGATCATATCTCGGACAAGGTAGTATCGCAGAGACAAAGGGAATGAATATCATACTTATGGTTCAACGACGATATTCGTGGAATGCACAGGGGTCGTCATATATTTCCAGGTATCCCTGACGATCATTGGTGAGCGGAGTGTCTCGACCATGTCTGGAGTGTTCCCGAACCGTAGCGTAACAAACTTAAGGTCTTAGCGACGCTAGGAGATAGGTTCCGGAATTTTATAGGTTTTTATTGGAGAGAGAGAAATGATCCGAAAAGAGTTCCGGTGGTCCGGAAGGAGTTCCGGGGAGGTATGGAATGGTTCCGGGAATGTCCGAAAGTTGTTCGGGTGGTTCCAAAATAGTTTCGGAGTCATGGGATATTGAATTATATATAAATATATTAATTATGAATTAATGGGATTTTTATATTAATTTAATATTAATTAAATAAAGGAAAAAGGGGGGCTCCCACCTAAATGGGCCCTAAGAGGGCCCAAGAGGGGGAAACCGCACCCCACGAGGAAGGGGAAGGCTTGGGCCTCCTAGTCCAACTCGGACTAGGAGTGGGAGGGCCCATGGGGGGTTCGGCCGAACCCCCCCCCCCCCTCCCCTCTCCTCCTTTAGTCCCACATGGGGAGCCAAGGGGGTTGGCACACCCCCTTCCCCCTTTATATAGCAAGGAATATTAATTGATTTAATTCATAGAAAAATCCAATTAATTCCCGATTTCTCTCTCGATCTCGTGGTTCCCAAGTCGGAGCCGCGCCGAGCTGAGGAAGGGGGTCTCTCTCCACCTAAGCCATACCGCAGAGCGCCGTTGCTCTGCGGGATTCCAGATAAGATCTACTCCTGCGATTTCAGCTGGATCTGAATGACCGGGAGTTGTCGCTAGGCTCCGTATGTTTGCGAGTGCTCGGAGGCTACTCTATTGAGGAGCTTGGGCGACGTCGTCTCGCCCCCTGCAGCCGCCGCGCCTCCCCCCTCTGCTGCCGGCGCACCAGCCCCGGTGCTGGCGCTCTGCCTTCTTCCGCCCGACGCCCGTCGACGCAGATCATCATCGACACCCCGGCGTCATCGACTTCGACTTCGCGGCAAGTTCTCCACAACCTCGAGGTCGGCTACGTACGACTTCATTGTCAACGCTTGTGCGGGAGCGTAATCCCCGCTATCGGTCTACATGGAGGTAATGTAACCCGTTCCGCCACCGTTATCGCATGTACTAGATAGATAGATCCTGGCTAGTTAGGGTTTCATACGCTAGAAAATTATTGTTTTCTGCACCGTAACCCCTTCAGTCCGTTGCATCTTGAAGCGCTTGAGGCCAGTAGAAGCCGCTCCTGAAGACTTTCCTGCGAGGGTGCGGGCGCACGAATGGTGGCCGCATTCCCCGCTGTGGATGTCTTTAATCAGCAGTTTTCCTTCTTCAGGAGGGACACACTTGAGCGTGATGCCGTTTGGGAGCTTGCGGTAGAGAATTCCTTCGAGGATTTGGTACGATTTTGCTTGGCGGGCAATTCGCTCCGCTTCAACATCTTCCTCGGGAAGGATCCCTTTGTGGAGGTAGTCTTTGATCTCGTCGATCCATCCTGCCTCTTGGTGCACCGCTGTGAGCAACAAACGCTCCCCTGTGGGGGGCCCGAAGCCTGGAGCTCCCCTTGTAGGTGGTGGCGGGAGCGCTTCGTCTGTGCTTGCGGGCAGGACCTCGAGGGGATGCTTTATGGATGCCTTGACGATCCTTTCTTCAAAGACACCTGGCAGCTGGGCTTGCCTCTTTGATGCGCGCTTGGCGATGTCATCAGCCTCTTGGTTTTCCTGCGACACGATATGCATGAGCTGCATTCCCCTGAAGTTCTTCTCCAGCCTACGGACCTCTTCAATGTATGCGGCCATGTGGTCGTCCTTGGCCTTGTAGCTTTTGTTGGAGAAGTTGACGAGCAGCTGGGAGTCGCCCTTGATGAGTATATGCTTGACGCCTAGGGCGATTGCGGCTCGTAGGCCAGCAAGCAGCCCTTCATACTCGGCGATGTTGTTGGATATCTTGTCGATTCCGAAGCACAGCTGGACTGCGTAATACAACTTGTCGCCTTTGGGTGAGGTCAAGACTACACCTGCCCCACCGTGGCGACAAGCGAAAGCTCCGTCGAACTTCATGGTCCAGTAGCTGGGCATTGCGGCTCCAGAGGACTCGTGCTCTTCTTCCCAGGGCTCTTCAGGGGTTGGATCAGTCCATTCGGCGACGAAGTCTGCCAGCGCTCTTCATTTGATTACCCTTGTGGTATCGAAGCGCAAATTGAATGGTTGTAGATCGATGTTCCATCCTGCGACACGATCTGTTGCATTTGGGTTGCGCAGAATTTGCTCCAGGGGGAAAGAGGTTACCACCGTGATGGGTTGCCCCTGGAAGTAGTGTCGCAGCTTTCTTGAGGCGATGAGGAGTGCGAGGAGAAGCTTCTGCTGCATCGGGTACCGCTCGCGAGCATCACGCAGTACTGTGCTGACGAAGTAAACTGGATGCTCGACGAGGGTAGTTCCTGTTTCCTTGGCGTCTTTCGCCTGAGGTGGCCCAGCTTGGCCCTCGATGGGGTTGGCTTCAAAGGGCTTGTCATGGGCCTCGAGGGATGTGGCCTCGAGGGACGTGGCCTCGAGGGACGTGGCCTCGAGGGACTTGGCCTCGAGGGACGTGGCCTCGAGGGACTTGGCCTCGAGGGACGTGGCCTCGAGGGACTTGGCCTCGAGGGACGTGGCCTCGAGGGACTTGTCCTTGAGGGACGTGACCTCGCAGCGCTCCTCCTGGGCCTCGGGTGTGTTAGCCTCTTGAGGCTCCTTAGTCCCTTCAGCATGAACCTCTTGCAGCGGTTGACTCGGGGCAGTCCCCTCTTGAGGCTTTGGGCCTGGCGGTGGCTTTGTGAGGACTGCCCTTTCGTCGAGCTCTTTATCAGGAGGCTTTTTCTTTGGAGTGGTTGCACTCTTCTTGTGAAGTACAGTCTCCTCTCTTTCCACCACAAGGACAACACTGCCTGTTTGTGGGGTAGCTGATAAGTACAGCTTCAGGTGCTCGCCAGGCCTTGGGGCGACCATTACAGGTGGGCTGGCCAAGTACTTCTTCAAGTCCTCAAATGCTTTTTCAGCTTCAGGGGTCCACTTGAAAGTGCCCGTTCTTTTCATGATCTTGAAAAACGGCAGGGCCCTTTCGCCGAACTTGGAGATGAATCGACCCAAGCTGGCCATGCAGCCTGCCAGGCGTTGCATGTCCTTGAGCCTGCGTGGGGGTTGCATGCCTTCTATGGCCTTGATTTTGTCTGGGTTCGCCTCTATGCCCCGGTGAGACACGAGGAAACCTAGCAATTTGCCTGAAGGTACTCCAAAGACCCACTTGGCGGGGTTGAGCTTGATGTTCACCTTGCGCAGGCTGGCGAAGGTTTCTTCCAGGTCTCAGAGAAGAGTATTTCCTTCTCGCGACTTCACGACGATGTCATCGACATACACTTCAGCGTTTTGCCCCATTTGCCCGCCAAGGGCTATCCTCATTAACCTCTGGAAAGTGGCTCCGACATTTTTTAGACCGAAGGGCATGCAGACGTAGCAATACACACCGCATGGGGTGAGGAAAGCCGTCTTCTCCTCATCCTCTTTAGCCATTTTAATCTGGTGATAACCAGAGAAGGCATCGAGGAAACAGAGTAGGTCGCAGCCTGCCGTGGAGTCCACGATCTGGTCAATTCTAGCCATGGGGTAAGGGTCCTTGGGGCAGGCCTTGTTTACGTCAATGTAGACGATGCAGAGGCGGCCTCCGCCGGTGGGTTTTGGGACTACCACGCCGTTGGAGAGCCAAGTGGGGTGCGCGACTTCGCGGACGACTTTTGCCGCTTTGAGATTCTCGACCTCCTTGACGATGAATGCTTGCTTCTCGGGGGCTTGCTTTCTTACTTTTTTCTTGACGGGGCGCGCGTTTGGGCACACGGCCAAGTGGTGCTCGATTACTTCCCTCGGTACACCAGACATATCTGACGGTGTCCATGCGAACATGTTAGAGTTTGCCTGGAGGAAGGCGACGAGCGCGCTTTCCTATTTTGGAGGCAGCACGGCGCCAATGGTGACGCTAGCCCCCAAGCCTTCAGCCCCCGAGCTACCTGAGCTTAGAGAGATTTTCTTTGTAGCAGCTGCCTCCTGGGAGAACAACTGCTTCTTCATCTTGGGCCTCTCGAGAGGCTCTTGGTCCTCGTCTGCGGGGAAGGCCATGGCGGCGGTCTTGTAGGCCGTCTCAACAGCGCGCGTAGCGTCCAGGACATGCCCACGTATGGTGATCGTGCCGGCGCTGCCGGGGATCTTGACCATGTTGTATGCATGGTGCGTGACGGCCATGAACTTCGCGAGCGCGGGGTAGCCGAGGATGGCGTTGTACGGCAGGCCGATGTGCGCAACATCGAAGTCGATGTGCTCGGTGCGGTAATTTTCTTCGCTCCCGAAGGTGACGGCAAGCCTGACCTGGCCTAGAGGCTCGATTGAGCCGCTGGTGACCCCCGTGAAGGGCCTCGAGGGCATAAGCCTCTCGTAGGGCACTTCAAGCGCTTCGAACGTATCTATGGAGATAACGTTCAGGCCTGCTCCGCCATCGATGAGCGTCTTGGAGACAGCCACGTTGTCGATGGTGGGGTGCAGACCAGCGGGAGGGTTCCAACAGTCTTGGTGGACTTGGGGTGGTCCTGAGCGTCGAAGGCGATGGTGTACTGCGACCACTTGAGGGGCTTGGAGGTTTCCGTGCTTGGGAGCGCGGCGTTGAGCTCGCGGGCGAACTGCTTGAACTGGTTGTTTGACTTCGGCGCCTGCGCCCCCCTAGGATGCAGGCAATGGCGCCCCTCGGGGCTTGGTAGCCGCCATCTTCCTCGTCAGGGAGGTTGCCATTCTTATCTGCGGCGTTGGCTCGATTTCTAGCTGGTTTCTGGTAGCCGCCCTTGCGTCCGCTCCCGCGGTAGCCACGGCCTCGACCGCGGCTGCCACCGTCTTCTGCTTGCTCGCGCTCCTTGCTCAACCTTTTGAGGTCGTAGCAGGACTCCGTAGAGTGGCCGCGCCTGTTGTGGTAGATGCAGAAAGGGCGGTGATCATCTTTCCTCTCTCCAGCCTCGGGGGAGTCCCTGCGGGTGCCTTTTGTGTCAGGCTCTGCCGCGAGGACTGCGGTGGCCTTGCGCTTGGGATCATCCTTCTTCTTCAGGCTCTTGGACCCCTCAGCATGATCGTCCCCTCTCGAGGACATATTCACGAAGAGGAGTCCCTCTTTAGCCTTGGCGCACTTGTCCGCCATGTCGAACAGCTTGACCACAGAGGTGAGCTTGTCGTGGATGCCCAGTTTCTCGAGCATCCTGCTGTTTGTGACGACCTCGCGGAAAGCAGCGATGACTTGAGTG
This sequence comes from Poa annua, assembly GCA_026929855.1. NCBI lineage: Eukaryota > Viridiplantae > Streptophyta > Magnoliopsida > Poales > Poaceae > Poa > Poa annua. The sequence goes on along the minus strand of CM049428.1, from coordinate 23,121,546 downwards.
TCGGGGATGTTCGGGATCTTGTTGCGCACTTGGCTGAAGCGCTGGATATACTTGCGTAGCGTTTCATCCTTCCTCTGCACCACAGCGCGTAGATCGTTGTGGGTGAGGGCGCGCTCGTACGTCCCCTTGAAGTTGGAGACGAACGGCTTGCAGAGCTCCTCCCAGGAGTTCACAGAGTCCTCCGGGAGGTTCAGGAGCCACGACAACGCAGAGTCGCGTAGCGCGTGAGAGAACCAGTTGGCCATGACCTTGTCGTCTCCCCCGCAGCTTGGATGGAGGTGGTGTAGAGCTGCAGGAACTCGACGGGGTTGCTGGAGCCGTCGTAGCCCTAGGGAAGAGACGGCCTGGACTTCTGCGGCCAGACCACGCGACGCAGAGAGCGAGTGAACGCCATGCAGCCAGAGGTGTATGTAGCGACCCCGTGCTGGAGTGCGCCGCGGTTCTGTTGTCCCGCCTGGCCGAGCTCCTCCACAAGCCTGTTCTGGCGGTCACGCTAGAGCTCCATCCCCACACGAGCGTCGGGCGCCGTGCGCTGCACGATTAAGCAATCGTGCGGCGAGGACGCGTGCAAAGCAGCCCTTTGCGCCGCAGCCGGTGCAGGCCCCGGAGGTGGCGGAGGCGCATTTGTTGCGACTGTGCCCGCGAGAGAGTGGTGCACTTTGGACTGCGACGGAGCGGGGCGTGTCGTGGCGATGCCGACGAGGTGGTTGAGGCGTCGGAGCCACTGCTCGTGGGCCTCAGCGGTGGGCTGGTAGCGGAGCAGCTCCTGCGCCATGAGCAGCGCGGCGTGGGGCGCAGGGTCTGTCCTCCCCGGGCCCGAGCCGCTCGGGCGCTGTGTCGGGTGCGAAGACTGCGCGTCCTCCTGGTGCTCGGCGTCGTGCTCCGGTGCTTCCGCGTGAGGGCCAGAAGGGACATGCTCCTCATGGCGGGGTCGGCCCCGCCGTGCGCGGGTGGTCGCGGCACCTGGGGGCGTGCGTATTCCCGCGGGCGCACGTCGGTTGACTCGAGCGGTGCGGGTGGCGCGCGTGTTCACCATGGCGCGGAGACGAACTCGAAGGTTGTTGACGCGCCTCAATCCCCTACCTGGCGCGCCAAATGTCGGGTTATGACTCCCAGGAATCGGGGGTAGTCACTTCCTGAAGTGTAGTTCGAGAGGGGATTGAACGCGGAGGTCTAAACCCTCAAGTGGCTCTGCGACGTTGCTCGCCGGACCCGAAGAAGACGCACACCCGACCAAGGAAGACACCGTCCTTTACCCAGGTTTACGGCCCTCGTGAGGAGGTAAGACCGCTACTCCTGCCTGTCTGTATTATATGTGGAAGGTTACAGTACAATTGAGCTTGCCGGAAGCCCCCTTGAGGCAGTTCTTGCCTGGGGAGGGAAGCGATGATCTTCTTCCTCCTCCAGCCAGAGGCTAACCTAACCAGAGTTGCTAGGGTTTAGAAGGGAGTTTTGCACGCAAAGGGCCGACCCTTGCTACGATGGATGTCTTCTCTCTTTTATAGGCGCCTCGGGCCTTCTCCTTCGGCTTGGCCTTCAAGGTGGCTCCCACTTGACAGTGGCGGGGCGGAGCACGAGTCCACCGTGCTCCATTCGTCCATGGACTCGGTCCATTGTTGATAAAGGTGGCGCCGTGGCTGACCGGCGGCCGACCGCGCGGTACTATCCGCAGAGCGGGCAGTCTCTTAGGTGGAGCCCGCTATGACGATCTCTGTTGGAGGGTTGCGCCATCCACCTTCTTTATCGTCAGAGTAGAAGGTCCTCACAGTTGTGCAAAAGGCGGAGCAGCTTTGTTGATCGCTTTATCGCCAGGGACAGCGACGGGGGTGTGAGCGCCACTGCACGAGCGTGGCAGAGGTCACGTGCGCTCTGCCGAGTTTCCTTGGCGACGACGTTTCCCTTCAGGCCTGAGGGGAGATTCCTGTCGGACTTCCCTCAGGCGGGTTGGTTCCTCGGGGGGAGGATCCCCTGAGGCGAGGGGTCCCTTGAGGCCCTCGCTTCCTCTTCAGACCCTCGAGGGGAATCGCCTCTCGAGGGTCCCGCCAGGCGATGACGCCTGGTCCTTAGTCGTTTCGTCCGTCTGGCCCGCGAGCGAGGCCTGGTGGGAATGGGCTCTTGATACCCCAGTTCCCACTGGGCCGACAATACCATTTTCAACAAATCTTTCATCAAGCTGGAGTACAAGATACATGCGGTCATTCATCCAAAACCCACGAGAAAATTCTTCCAAAATAAGAGACACTTACAACCATGGTTGTTCCGACATGATCGATGTTTTAAGTAGCTCGATACAGATTACAAAGTTCATCAGCTAAACTGACCACCACACACAACCATCCCAACGTCCCCAACAATGTTTGTGGCACCACCGGACCAAACCTAATGCATTCATTGACCACGGGTTGATTCCTTGTTGTCAGCTTGTTCATTTGAAACCTTCTTCAGACGCTGATAAGCCTCATTAGATTGAGATGCCCTGAAACACCGTGTTACAAAACTTCCGCAATGGATCACACAATACTGTACCAATGCAAAACTAAGAAAATTATTCATGCAATTGAACATCCTTTCACAATCAAACTGACCAGGTTCCAGAGACCTAGAGAATACACTCTTACAAGACAGTAGTAGACTCGATCAACAATCAAGGACTGGCACAGCTGATTAAGTTCCTAGCATCTAGGTAGTAAGTATGCACTTATTCTATTGTCTCCTATATTCCACTATGTACTACAACACGTTCAGAAGGCAACACCACAAATAGATTCAGAAGGCAACAAATTTGTATCACAGACTTGTATCGTACTAGTATCAAATTCTCCATGCCATATCTCGACCAACCACACACAATTCAGAAGGCAACACCACAAACAGATTCTCATAATCCTGCTCATGGTTTGGCAAAATTGTAAAAAAAATGCAAAGGGGATAGGTGGGAGGAGGCAGCATCTTGCATGGTATTGCATTCAAGATCGTTGTACACTACTACATAATAGCCTACTAGTGACGGTCCCAAAAGGCCCACTAGTGACGGGCAAGGCGCTCGTCACTAGTAACTAGTCACTGATAATAGGTTACCAGTGACGGGCAGGTGCCCGTCACTAGTATTAGTTACTAGTGACGGTCTTCTATTAGAGCCCGTCACTAGTAAGTTTTCGTAGCAGCTTAGTGCAAGCATTGTAGTGACGGATTTGATAGTTTGCCTGTCACTGGTACATATTATAGAAATAAAAAAATATAAATAAAAAATTGGATTTGCACATCAAAAACACTATATTATCACATGCACTCACAGGTAAACAAAATATGATCATAAGCAGTACAAAGTGGAGTTAACATCAATAGCACATTTAAGAACCGACTCCTCAAATATAAATGTCCAATTATTGTGAAATGACAAAGCTTCCACCATGCACCTATGAGGACTCATTGGCTCTAGCTGCTACCCAAAACAATTGCATTCGAAGAGCAGCCACCGATATAGGCAGCAAACCAACAGGCGTTTAGTGGCAGCCAAGTTCAGTTCACATCATAGCGCACACACAACACCACCCAACTCGAGCTTTTCAACATTCATCTGCATGGGGTGGAAAATATAAGACTTAATCAGTAATAGCTCTCTACTATACTAGATTAGAAATTACAAGAATAAGTACTCCCCAGATCTGTAGCTCATTTCTAAAAAATTAACTGAAACTCTTTCCCTCGCTGAACATGGCATAAAGATCACCCATGTTTTCTTCACATTAAAACTGAATCAGTAAGTGTATGTACGTACGAGAAATTTCACACTTCATATTAGTACAGATTAATTGTGCCCAGCAAAAGGTTTTTTTATCTAAGACATTAACAAGATGATGTGCAACTTATTCCTATAAGGTAACACTGACTAGTGCTAAAACACATCTTTCCTGGAGTAAAATACAACTTCAGAGTGTGTAAACTGAAGAGAAAATCAAGAACTATAGAATGAAATGACAAAATTAGGAAAATTATGAAATGAACTAGTGCTGACCTCTTGATCCTTGTAGGACTATAGATTCTGTCCACAGTTAGGTAAACCAAGACTGTGAGTCCGGATTAGACTAGTATATGATGATTAGCTTCATCTAAAAATCCTGATTTCACAACAACAAAAGAATCAGAACATAAGTGGATCGCAAACAGTGACATTAAGGAACTAGAGCATGCATATTCTCGACTACTACAGGAAGTTTTTGCATTGACATCTTGAAAATATCCTCTCTATGAACAAAGAATAAAAAACCACAACCATATTGTGGAGTCAGAACTAATTGTAGTTATTGCCTTCTAACAATCAGAGGTCAATCAAATTGCTGCTATCGTACCAATGTTTACATCACTGATATATTTTGAAGATAATTGAAAGTTTTTTAATCCTAGAGAAGATATCAATCTATCGAGCTGACTCTGGTTGCAGCATTCTGATTACTTACCTAATAACAGTTTGATTTAAATGTTGCAGTTGTGTTTGTGCGAAACAACACCTAAGCAGCAGAATAAGAGGACATGGAATAGACTACCATGCATGGAAGTCTGAACAACCGCTAACTGGAGTATCTAACCTTAAGTGCATGGCTAACACCACTGTGCAGACTGCGGAGCAACTGATGGAAATCACCAGATACACGCTGGCACCATGCTGCGATGCATGCTTCTTGACTTCTTGTTAGAGTTTGTATAACTCTTACAAATCTCTCCTAGGGATATTTGAAACTATATACGAAGAAGCATTGATCCAGTAATTCATAATATCGTCATTCACAGCAAATGATCGTGTAGATAAAAATGCAAACAATGGCAGGAAATCATCTAGAACATGCTAGAAGCTGCAGTGAAAGGGAATACAAAATTGAACTAATACTTATACTGATATGATTCTTTTGTCTATATGCAAGATCTTTCGTCAGATGTCATTTCCCAGGAAAACAGACATGAAAGTACATATTGGATCTAGATGTAAAACATGGATGGGGAGTGGTACTAACCATCAACGATCTTCTCACGCACTGTTCAGATTGGTGTCCGGCGGCTGCAACTCAGGGACACGTTCGGTGAAGATGAGGCCGGCGGCAACTCCGGGTCGGTGCTCGTAGGACCAGCCTGGCCAGGTCATAAGCAGATCCTCCTTTGTGCCTCTCCGTTGACCCTCCTGCGTTGTGGAGATGCCGGTCGCCGAGCGCCACCATCGAGCCGCCTTGCTCGTCCATGTCGGCACCAGGTCCACGCGTTAAGCCCCGACACATCGCCCTCCTTGGTCTCGACGAGCACGAGTCTGGCCGGTTCGGATCCATCAGCCAGTCAGCGTGGATGGGACGCCGGCAGTCTGTTACCGAGGATGTCGAGGAAGAGGAAGAAGGAGTTGTGCACGTCCTCCATGCCGCTGGACCTGCGCTGCCGCCTGCCGGTTACCTCCAGATCCAATCGGGGCGGGATGGGAGGGAACGTGAGGAGATGAAGTCGTGGGCGACGGGATTTAGCCCGCGATATATTTCCGAGACGCGTGGTCTCGTGGACAAGGCTGGGGCAAGGATTTCGGCCGCGAAATTATGTTGGGTCGTGCGGAATTATTTCGTCTAGGCGCGTACGTTTTCACCCACCACATAATACACCATGCCTCATTTGTCCCATAAAAAACAAAAAACAATTTTAGTATATTGAAGTTTGTTTCTATATAAACCGACACAAGGTAAGAGTATTATAATCTCTTTTAAGCGAAAAAATCAACTCTAAGTACCGACTATAATATTCATTTTCAATTACTATTAGGAGATAACTTTAGGCCCTTGCAAGAAAAAAGAGATAACTATACGTAAATATGTCTTTATTTTCTTTAAGATGTGCGATATGCAGACACATGAATTATGGTTACCGGTGACGGGCATTTATAGATGGCCGTCACTAAATAGTTTTCCCTTGCTAGTAGCCATAACAAAAAATACTAGTGACAGTCAGTTTCATGAGCCCGTCACTGGTAAGAAATACTAGTGACAGGCTTATTCTTTTCTGTCACTGATAAGATTAACCGTCACGTGCACAAATTTGCCCGTCACTAATCACTTGGCGGCTATAATCCTTTCTGCGGTAGTGGTAGTTCGTTACAGATCGAGCTCCTTGGTCGCACACTCGAGCTCCTTTAGATACTGTGACGTTCTTTCCCTTAAGAAACACCAAATCATATGCAAGAACACATCACAATAAGGAACGGAAGTGTACGACTGAGATAGTTGGTGTTCAAGAGAGCCTTCAGGAAGATGAAATATTAAGCCTCCTGGGCACAACCTTTATATATGTGGTGCATCAAAATCCTGTAGTAATGTCGTAACACATAATGAGAAAAAAACATCTGGTTAAGAAATATAAGATCAAAGAACACATACATTATTATATGAGACATCTCATGAAGGAGTAAAGGAGCCACAACCCATTTTACTGCATTCTCGGTTCTAGTCTCCCATTTGTGGTTGTCAATCAATTAAAACAGATAATAATTTTGAGATTCTGGAAACATATAACAATCCTTCCTACATTTTGAGCTTGACCTCTGCCAGATACCATACTATATATATTCAACCTTGTACAAAGATGCATATTAACCAGTATAGTCAACTGTATTATAATGTATTGTGTCCAGTGAATATTCTGCTATGAACTTCTAATTACCTTGTCACTGGCATCCAACTCAGAACACTTAGTCTGGTCTTGACGAAGTCAATTTGTCATAATATTTTATGCAGAGCCCTCTTGCATGTTCTTCATTTTATCTACCTCCAAAACTGGTATTTGGTAAAAAACAAGGATAACCAGTATAAGACAATGGGAGGTGTGTGGACTGGTGCTGGTGTTTTTTCCGTTTCAAATCCACTTGTAACCTTTCTTCTTACTCGAGCAGAGAGAGATTCAGAGGGAGGAAATATTGGGGTTGAATTCATCATTAACGTGCCCAGAGTCTCCTGTTGGGATACAGGTAGACTGTAGGTGTCTTACTGCCATTTTTTTTGCCAAGAACTGATTTAGCTAATCAATATATGTAGGAGCAGATATCATGAGACACTACGGGACTGGCAGCTCAGCCCGACGGCAATGATAACGCCGACGGCCAAATGTCATGGCCGTCGGCGTAACAACATAACACCGACGGCCGTAAACGTACTGTCGGGCTAAAAGTGTCGTCGGCGTCCAAGAGGTGAGCCCGACGGCCACCGTCGGCGTAGAAGTACCGTCGGTGTACCCCCCCCCCCCCGCGTGCACGTCTCCGGACGCGTTGATCTGACGGCGTAATCCCCCCTCCCCCCCCCCCCACTATGACGCCGACGGCAATACCGTCGGGCTCAGTACACTATTTTCCAGTTTTTCTTAAAATATTAGATTACATTTAAAAATATTATTTGTAAGGCTACTAAATCATAATAAATAACATAAGAACTAATTTATACAAATGTGGCCATAATATAAGGACAAATATGTGGGTATCTCCGGTGTTTTGTTGTGGCGGAGTTCTTGCACTTAGAGGTGAAAACCCCCGTTTCGGGTGTCGGGCATAGAATCGTGCGATGGAACACATGAAATGTTTGTTTTTATGGTCCAATATACCAACCAAACACATCCAAGCAAAAAAATCCATGCGTCTACCCCCTCCCGGCGCCGTTTAGAGGGGTAGATCAACGGGTCAGACTTTTCTCCAGCGGGAGTAGGGTTTCGCCGTAGAGTGGGTCCGGAGGGTCAAGACCCCATCAAGACTTTCATAGACCCCTAATATATGTATACTAGTGTGTTGGTAATTTGTGGGAACCAAGATACATCTCCGAGGTGCGACCCGCTTCACTGACCCCTCTTTCTCCGTAGTAAGTTCTTGCACTTAGAGGTGAAAACCCCCGTTTCGGGTGTCGGGCATACAATCGTGCGACGGAACACATGAAATGTTTGTTTTTTATGGTCCAATATACCAACGTAACACATCCAAGCAAAAAAATCCATGGGTCGACCCCCTCCCGGCGCCGTTTAGAGGGATAGATCGACGGGTCAGACTTTTCTCCAGCGGGAGTAGGGTTTCGCCGTAGAGTGGGTCCGGAAAGTCAAGACCCCATCAAGACTTGCATAGACCCCTAATATATGTATACTAGTGTGTTGGTAGTTTGTGGGAACCAAGATACATCTCCGAGGTGCGACCCGCTTCACTGACCCCTCTTTCTCCGTAGTCAGTTCTTGCACTTAGAGGTGAAAACCCCCGTTTCGGGTGTCGGGCATGGAACCGTGCGACGGAACACATGAAATGTTTGTTTTTTAGGGTCCAATATACCAACCTAACACATCCAAGCAAAAAAATCCATGCGTCTACCGCCTCCCGACGCCGTTTAGAGGGGTAGATCGACGGGCCAGACTTTTCTCCAGCGGGAATAGGGTTTCGCCGTAGAGTGGGTACGGAGGGTCAAGACCCCATCAAGACTTGCATAGACCCCTAATATATGTATACTAGTGCGTTGGTAATTTGTGGGAACCAAGATACATCTCCGAGGTGCGACCCGCTTCACTGACCCCTCTTTCTCCGTAGTAAGTTCTTCCACTTAGAGGTGAAAACCCCCGTTTCGGGTGTCGGGCATAGAAACGTGCGACGGAACACATGAAATGTTTGTTTTTTATGGTCCAATATACCAACCTAACACATCCAAGCAAAAAAATCCATGCGTCTACCCCCTCCCGGCGCCGTTTAGAGGGGTAGATCAACGGGTCAGACTTTTCTCCAGCGAGAGTAGGGTTTCGCCGTAGAGTGGGTCCGGAGGATCAAGACCCCATCAAGACTTTCATAGACCCCTAATATATGTATACTAGTGTGTTGGTAATTTGTGGGAACCAAGATACATCTCCGAGGTGCGACCCGCTTCACTGACCCCTCTTTCTCCTTAGTAAGTTCTTGCACTTAGAGGTGAAAACCCCCGTTTCGGGTGTCGGGCATAGAATCGTGCGACGGAACACATGAAATGTTTGTTTTTTATGGTCCAATATACCAACCTAACACATCCAAGCAAAAAAATCCATGCGTCTACCCCCTCCCGGCGCCGTTTAGAGGGATAGATCGACGGGTCAGACTTTTCTCCAGCGGGAGTAGGGTTTCGCCGTAGAGTGGGTCCGGAAAGTCAAGACCCCATCAAGACTTGCATAGACCCCTAATATATGTATACTAGTGTGTTGGTAGTTTGTGGGAACCAAGATACATCTCCGAGGTGCGACCCGCTTCACTGACCCCTCTTTCTCCGTAGTCACTTCTTGCACTTAGAGGTGAAAACCCCCGTTTCGGGTGTCGGACATGGAACCGTGCGACGAAACACATGAAATGTTTGTTTTTTAGGGTCCAATATACCAACCTAACACATCCAAGCAAAAAAATCCATGCGTCTACCGCCTCTCGACGCCGTTTAGAGGGGTAGATCGACGGGTCAGACTTTTCTCCAGCGGGAATAGGGTTTCGCCGTAGAGTGGGTACGGAGGGTCAAGACCCCATCAAGACTTGCATAGACCCCTAATATATGTATACTAGTGTTTTGGTAATTTTTGGGAACCAAGATACATCTCCGAGGTGCGACCCGCTTCACTGACCCCTCTTTCTCCGTAGTAAGTTCTTGCACTTAGAGGTGAAAACCCCCGTTTCGGGTGTCGGGCATAGAATCGTGCGACGGAACACATGAAATGTTTGTTTTTTATGGTCCAATATACCAACCTAACACATCCAAGCAAAAAAATCCATGCGTCTACCCCCTCCCGGCGCCGTTTAGAGGGGTAGATCGACGGGTCAGACTTTTCTCCAGCGGGAGTAGGGTTTCGCCGTAGAGTGGGTCCGGAGGGTCAAGACCCCATAAAGACTTGCATAGACCCCTAATATATGTATACTAGTGTGTTTGTAGTTTGTGGGAACCAAGATACATCTCCGAGGTGCGACCCGCTTCACTCACCCCTCTTTCTCCGTAGTCAGTTCTTGCACTTAGAGGTGAAAACCCCCGTTTCGGGTGTCGGGCATGGAACCGTGCGACGGAACACATGAAATGTTTGTTTTTTATGGTCCAATATACCAACCTAACACATCCAAGCAAAAAAATCCATGCGTCACCCCCTCCCGACGCCGTTTAGAGGGGTAGATCGACGGGTCAGACTTTTCTCCAGCGGGAGTAGGGTTTCGCCGTAGAGTGGGTCCGGAGTGTCAAGACCCCATCAAAACTTGCATAGACCCCTAATATATGTATACTAGTGTGTTGGTAATTTGTGGGAACCAAGATACATCTCCGAGGTGCGACCCGCTTCACTGACCCCTCTTTCTCCGTAGTAAGTTCTTGCACTTAGAGGTGAAAACCCCCGTTTCGGGTGTTGGGCATAGAATCATGCGACGGAACACATGAAATGTTTGTTTTTTATGGTCCAATATACCAACCTAACACATCCAAGCAAAAAAATCCATGCTTCTACCCCCTCCCGGCGCCGTTTAGAGGGGTAGATCGACGGGTCAGACTTTTCTCCAGCGGGAGTAGGGTTTCGCCGTAGAGTGGGTCCGGAGGGTCAAGACCCCATCAAGACTTGCATAGACCCCTAATATATGTATACTAGTGTGTTTGTAGTTTGTGGGAACCAAGATACATCTCCGAGGTGCGACCCGCTTCACTGACCCCTCTTTCTCCGTAGTAAGTTCTTGCACTTAGAGGTGAAAACCCCTGTTTCGGGTGTCGGGCATGGAACCGTGCGACGGAACACATGAAATGTTTGTTTTTTATGGTCCAATATACCAGCCTAACACATCCAAGCAAAAAAAATCATGCGTCTACCCCCTCCCGACGCCGTTTAGAGGGGTAGATCGACGGGTCAGACTTTTCTCCAGCGGGAGTAGGGTTTCGCCGTAGAGTGGGTCCGGAGTGTCAAGACCCCAGCAAAACTTGCATAGACCCCTAATATATGTATACTAGTGTGTTGGTAGTTTGTCGGAACCAAGATACATCTCCGAGGTGCGACCCGCTTCACTGACCCCTCTTTCTCCGTACTAAGTTCTTGCACTTAGAGGTGAAAACCCCCGTTTCGGGTGTCGGGCATGGAACCGTGCGACGGAACACATGAAATGTTTGTTTTTTATGTTCCAATATACCAACCTAACACATCCAAGCAAAAAAATCCATGCGTCTACCCCCTCCCGACGCCGTTTAGAGGGGTAGATCGACGGGTCAGACTTTTCTCCAGCGGGAGTAGGGTTTCGCCGTAGAGTGGGTCTGGAGTGTCAAGACCCCATCAAAACTTTCATAGACCCCTAATATATGTATACTAGTGTGTTGGTAGTTTGTGGGAACCAATATACATCTCCGAGGTGCGACCCGCTTCACTGACCACTCTTTCTCCGTAGTAAGTTCTTGCACATAGAGGTGAAAACCCCCGTTTCGGGTGCCGGGCATGGAACCGTGCGACGGAACACATGAAATGTTTGTTTTTTATGGTCCAATATACCAACCTAACACATCCAAGCAAAAAAATCCATGCGTCTACCCGCTCCCGACGCCGTTTAGAGGGGTAGATCGACGGGTCAGACTTTTCTCCAGCGGGAGTAGGGTTTCGCCGTAGAGTGGGTCCGGAGGGTCAAGACCCCATCAAGACTTGCATAGACCCCTAATATATGTATACTAGTGTGTTGGTAGTTTGTGGGAACGGAGATACATCTCCGAGGTGCGACCCGCTTCACTGACCCCTCTTTCTCCGTAGTAAGTTCTTGCACTCAGAGGTGAAAACCCCCGTTTCGGGTGCCGGGCATGGAACCGTGCGACGGAACACATGAAATGTTTGTTTTTTATGGTCCAATATACCAACCTAACACATCCAAGCAAAAAAATCCATGCGTCTACCCCCTCCCGACGCTGTTTAGAGGGGTAGATCGACGGGTCAGACTTTTCTCCAGCGGGAGTAGGGTTTCGCCGTAGAGTGGGTCCGGAGTGTCAATACCCCATAAAAACATGCATAGACCCCTAATATATGTATACTAGTGTGTTTTTAGTTTGTGGGATCAGAGATACATCTCCGAGGTGCGACCCGCTTCACTGACCCCTCTTTCTCCGTAGTAAGTTCTTGCACATAGAGGTGAAAACCCCCGTTTCGGATGCCGGGCATGGAACCGTGCGACGGAACACATGAAATGTTTGTTTTTTATGGTCCAATATACCAACCTAACACATCCAAGCAAAAAAATCCATGCGTCTACCCCCTCCCGACGCCGTTTAGAGGGGTAGATCGACGGGTCAGACTTTTCTCCAGCGGGAGTAGGGTTTCGCCGTAGAGTGGGTCCGGAGTGTCAAGACCCCATCAGAACTTGTATAGACCCCTAATATATGTATACTAGTGTGTTGGTAGTTTGTGGGAACCAAGATACATCTCCGAGGTGCGACCCGCTTCACTGACCCCTCTTTCTCCGTAGTAAGTTCTTGCACATAGAGGTGAAAACCCCCGTTTCGGGTGCCGGGCATGGAACCGTGCGACGAACCACATGAAATTTTTGTTTTTTATGGTCCAATATACCAACATAACACATCCAAGCAAAAAAAATCCATGCGTCTACCCCCTCCCGACGCCGTTTAGAGGGGTAGATCGACGGTTCAGACTTTTCTCCAGCGGGAGTAGGGTTTCGCCGTAGAGTGCGTCCGGAGTGTCAAGACCCCATCAAAACTTGCATAGACCCCTAATATATGTATAATAGTGTGTTGGTAGTTTGTGGGAACCAAGATACATCTCCGAGGTGCGACCCGCTTCACTGACCCCTCTTTCTCCGTAGTAAGTTCTTGGACATAGAGGTGAAAACCTCCGTTTCGGGTGCCGGGCATGGAACCGTGCGACGGAACACATGAAATGTTTTTTTTATGGTCCAATATACCAACCTACCACATACAAGCAAAAAAATCCATGCTTCTACCCCCTCTCGACGCCGTTTAGAGGGGTAGATCGACGGGTCAGACTTTTCTCCAGCGGGAGTAGGGTTTCGCCGTAGAGTGGGTCTGGAGTGTCAAGACCCCATCAAAACTTGCATAGACCCCTAATATATGTATACTAGTGTGTTGGTAGTTTGTGGGAACCAAGATACATCTCCGAGGTGTGACCCGCTTCACTGACCCCTCTTTCTCCGTAGTAAGTTCTTGCACATAGAGGTGAAAACCCCCGTTTCGGGTGCCGGGCATGGAACCGTGCGACGGAACACATGAAATGTTTGTTTTTTATAGTCCAATATACCAACATAACACATCCAAGCAAAAAAATCCATGCGTCTACCCCCTCCCGACGCCGTTTAGAGGGGTAGATCGACGGTTCAGACTATTCTCCAGCGGGAATAGGGTTTCGCCGTAGAGTGGGTCCGGAGTGTCAAGACCCCATCAAAACTTGCATAGACCCCTAATATATGTATAATAGTGTGTTGGTAGTTTGTGGGAACCAAGATACATCTCCGAGGTGCGACCCGCTTCACTGACCCCTCTTTCTCCGTAGTAAGTTCTTGCACATAGAGGTGAAAACCTCCGTTTCGGGTGCCGGGCATGGAACCGTGCGACGGAACACATGAAATATTTTTTTTTATGGTCCAATATACCAACCTACCACATCTAAGCAAAAAAATCCATGCTTCTACCCCCTCTTGACGCCGTTTAGAGGGGTAGATCGACGGGTCAGACTTTTCTCCAGCGGGAGTAGGGTTTCGCCGTAGAGTGGGTCCGGAGTGTCAAGACCCCATCAAAACTTGCATAGACCCCTAATATATGTATACTAGTGTGTTGGTAGTTTTTGGGAACCAAGATACATCTCCGAGGTGCGACCCGCTTCACTGACCGCTCTTTCTCCGTAGTAAGTTCTTGCACATAGAGGTGAAAACCTCCTTTTCGGGTGCCGGGCATGGAACCGTGCGACGGAACACATGCAATGTTTGTTTTTTATGGTCCAATATACCAACCTACCACATCCAAGCAAAAAAAATCCATGCTTCTACCCCCTCTTGACGCCGTTTAGAGGGGTAGATCGACGGGTAAGTTTTTCTCCAGCGGGAGTAGGGTTTCGCCGTAGAGTGGGTCCGGAGTGTCAAGACCTCATCAAAACTTGCATAGACCCCTAATATATGTATACTAGTGTGTTGGTAGTTTGTGGGAACCAAGATACATCTCCGAGGTGCGAGCCGCTTCACTGACCCCTCTTTCTCCGTAGTAAGTTCTTGCACATAGAGGTGAAAACCCCCGTTTCGGGTGCCGGGCATGGAACCGTGCGACGGAACACATGAAATGTTTGTTTTTTATGGTCCAATATACCAACATAACACATCCAAGCAAAAAAATCCATGCGTCTACCCCCTCCCGACGCCGTTTAGAGGGGTAGATCGACGGTTCCGACTTTTCTCCAGCGGGAGTAGGGTTTCGCCGTAGAGTGGGTCCGGAGTGTCAAGACCCCATCAAAACTTGCATAGACCCCTAATATATGTATAATAGTGTGTTGGTAGTTTGTGGGAACCAAGATACATCTCCGAGGTGCGACCCGCTTCACTGACCCCTCTTTCTCCGTAGTAAGTTCTTGCACATAGAGGTGAAAACGTCCGTTTCGGGTGCCGGGCATGGAACCGTGCGACGGAACACATGAAATGTTTGTTTTTTATGGTCCAATATACGAACCTACCACATCCAAGCAAAAAAATCCATGCTTCTACCCCCTCTCGACGCCGTTTAGAGGGGTAGATCGACGGGTCAGACTTTTCTCCAGCGGGAGTAGGGTTTCGCCGTAGAGTGGGTCCGGAGTGTCAAGACCCCATCAAAACTTGCATAGACCCCTAATATATGTATACTAGTGTGTTTGTAGTTTGTGGGAACCAAGATACATCTCCGAGGTGCGACCCGCTTCACTGACCCCTCTTTCTCCGTAGTAAGTTCTTGCACATAGAGGTGAAAACGTCCGTTTCGGGTGCCGGGAATGGAACCGTGCGACGGAACACATGAAATGTTTGTTTTTTATGGTCCTATATACCAACATAACACATCCAAGCAAAAAAATCCATGCTTCTACCCCCTCCCGACGCCGTTTAGATGGGTAGATCGACGGGTCAGACTTTTCTCCAGCGGGAGTAGGGTTTCGCCGTAGAGTGGTCCGGAGTGTCAAGACCCCATAAAAACTTGCATAGACCCCTAATATATGTATAATAGTGTGTTGGTAGTTTGTGGGAACCAAGATACATCTCCGAGGTGCGACCCGCTTCACTGACCCCTCTTTCTCCGTAGTAAGTTCTTGCACATAGAGGTGAAAACCCCCGTTTCGGGTGCCGGGCATGGAACCGTGCGACGGAACACATGAAATGTTTGTTTTTTATGGTCCAATATACCAACCTAACACATCCAAGCAAAAAAATCCATGCGTCTACCCCCTCCCGACGCCGTTTAGAGGGGTAGATCGACGGGTTAGACTTTTCTCCACCGGGAGTAGGGTTTCGCCGTAGAGTGGGTCCGGAGTGTCAAGA
Organism: Poa annua; assembly: GCA_026929855.1. Classification (NCBI taxonomy): domain Eukaryota; kingdom Viridiplantae; phylum Streptophyta; class Magnoliopsida; order Poales; family Poaceae; genus Poa; species Poa annua. The sequence goes on along the minus strand of CM049428.1, from coordinate 23,106,035 downwards.
CCCCATCAAAACATGCATAGACCCCTAATATATGTATACTAGTGTGTTGGTGGTTTGTGGGAACAGAGATACGTCTCCGAGGTGCGACCCGCTTCACTGACCCCTCTTTCTCCGTAGTAAGTTCTAGCACTTATAGGTGAAAACCCTTGTTTCGGGTGTCGGGCATGGAACCGTGCGACGGAACACATGAAATGTTTGTTTTTTATGGTCCAATATACCAACATAACACATCCAAGCAAAAAAAATCCATGCGTCTACCCCCTCCCGACGCCGTTTAGAGGGGTAGATCGACGGTTCAGACTTTTCTCCAGCGGGAGTAGGGTTTCGCCGTAGAGTGGGTCCGGAGTGTCAAGACCCCATCAAAACTTGCGTAGACCCCTAATATATGTATACTAGTGTGTTGGTAGTTTGTGGGAACCAATATACATCTCCGAGGTGCGACCCGCTTCACTGACCCCTCTTTCTCCGTAGTAAGTTCTTGCACATAGAGGTGAAAACCCCCGTTTCGGGTGCCGGGCATGGAACCGTGTGACGGAACACATGAAATGTTTGGTTTTTATGGTCCAATATACCAACCTAACACATCCAAGCAAAAAAATCCATGCGTCTACCCGCTCCCGACGCCGTTTAGAGGGGTAGATCGACGGGTCAGACTTTTCTCCAGCGGGAGTAGGGTTTCGCCGTAGAGTGGGTCCGGAGGGTCAAGACCCCATCAAGAATTGCATAGACCCCTAATATATGTATACTAGTGTGTTGGTATTTTGTGGGAACCAAGATACATCTCCGAGGTGCGACCCGCTTCACTGACCCCTCTTTCTTCGTAGTAAGTTCTTGCACTCAGAGGTGAAAACCCCCGTTTCGGGTGTCGGGCATGGAACCGTGCGACGGAACACATGAAATGTTTGTTTTTTATGGTCCAATATACCAACCTAACACATCCAAGCAAAAAAATCCATGCGTCTACCCCCTCCCGACGCCGTTTAGAGGGGTAGATCGACGGGTCAGACTTTTCTCCAGCGGGAGTAGGGTTTCGCCGTAGAGTGGGTCCGGAGTGTCAAGACCCCATCAAAACATGCATAGACCCCTAATATATGTATACTAGTGTGTTGGTAGTTTGTGGGAACAGAGATACATCTCCGAGGTGCGACCCGCTTCACTGACCCCTCTTTCTCCGTAGTAAGTTCTAGCACTTATAGGTGAAAACCCTCGTTTCAGGTGTCGGGCATGGAACCGTGCGACGGAACACATGAAATGTTTGTTTTTTATGGTCCAATATACCAACCTAACACATACAAGCAAAAAAATCTATGCGTATACCCCCTCCCGACGCCGTTTAGAGGGGTGGATCGACGGGTCAGACTTTTCTCCAACGGGAGTAGGGTTTCGCCGTAGAGTGGGTCCGGAGGGTCAAGACCCCATCAAGACTTGCATAGACCCCTAGTATATGTATACTAGTGTGTTGGTCGTTTGTGGGAACCAAGATACATCTCCGAGGTGCGACCCGCTTCACTGACCACTCTTTCTCCGTAGTAAGTTCTTGCACATAGAGGTGAAAACCCCCGTTTCGGGTGCCGGGCATGGAACCGTGCGACGGAACACATGAAATGTTTGTTTTTTATGGTCCAATATACCAACCTAACACATCCAAGCAAAAAAATCCATGCGTCTACCCCCTCCCGACGCTGTTTAGAGGGGTAGATCGACGGGTCAGACTTTTCTCCAGCGGGAGTAGGGTTTCGCCGTAGAGTGGGTCCGGAGTGTCAAGACCCCATCAAAACATGCATAGACCCCTAATATATGTATACTAGTGTGTTTGTAGTTTGTGGGATCAGAGATACATCTCCGAGGTGCGACCCGCTTCACTGACCCCTCTTTCTCCGTAGTAAGTTCTTGCACTCAGAGGTGAAAACCCCCGTTTCGGGTGTCGGGCATGGAACCGTGCGACGGAACACATGAAATGTTTGTTTTTTATGGTACAATATACCAACCTAACACATCCAAGCAAAAAAATCCATGCGTCTACCCCCTCCCGACGCCGTTTAGAGGGGTAGATCGACGGGTCAGACTTTTCTCCAGCGGGAGTAGGGTTTCACCGTAGAGTGGGTCCGGAGGGTCAAGACCCCATCAAGACTTTCATAGACCCCTAATATATGTATACTAGTGTGTTTGTAGTTTGTGGGAACCAAGATACATCTCCGAGGTGCGACCCGCTTCACGAACCCCTCTTTCTCCGTAGTAAGTTCTTGCACATAGAGGTGAAAACCCCCGTTTCGGGTGCCGGGCATGAAACCGTGCGACGGAACACATGAAATGTTTGTTTTTTATGGTCCAATATACCAACCTAACACATCCAAGCAAAAAAATCCATGCGTCTACCCCCTCCCGACGCCGTTTAGAGGGGTAGATCGACGGGTCAGACTTTTCTCCAGCGGGAGTAGGGTTTCGCCGTAGAGTGGGTCCGGAGTGTCAAGACCCCATCAAAACATGCATAGACCCTTAATATATGTATACTAGTGTGTTGGTAGTTTGTGGGAACAGAGATACATCTCCGAGGTGCGACCCGCTTCACTGACCCCTCTTTCTCCGTAGTAAGTTCTTGCACTCAGAGGTGAAAACCCCCGTTTCGGGTGTCGGGCATGGAACCGTGCGACGGAACACATGAAATGATTGTTTTTTATGGTCCAATATACCAACCTAACACATCCAAGCAAAAAAATCCATGCGTCTGCCCCCTCCCGACGCCGTTTAGAGGGGTAGATCGCCGGGTCAGACTTTTCTCCAACGGGAGTAGGGTTTCGCCGTAGAGTGGGTCCGGAGGGTCAAGACCCCATCAATACTTTCATAGACCCCTAATATATGTATACTATTGTGTTGGTAGTTTGTGGGAACCAAGATACATCTCCAAGGTGCGACCCGCTTCACTGACCCCTCTTTCTCCGTAGTAAGTTCTTGCACATAGAGGTGAAAACCCCCGTTTCGGATGCCGGGCATGGAACCGTGCGACGGAACACATGAAATGTTTGTTTTTTATGGTCCAATATACCAACCTAACACATGCAAGCAAAAAAATCATTGCGTCTACCCCCTCCCGACGCCGTTTAGAGGGGTAGATCGACGGGTCAGACTTTTCTCCAGCGGGAGTAGGGTTTCGCTGTAGAGTGGGTCCGGAGTGTCAAGACCCCATCAGAACTTGTATAGACCCCTAATATATGTATACTAGTGTGTTGGTAGTTTGTGGGAACCAAGATACATCTCCGAGGTGCGACCCGCTTCACTGACCCCTCTTTCTCCGTAGTAAGTTCTTGCACATAGAGGTGAAAACCCCCGTTTCGGGTGCCGGGCATGGAACCGTGCGACGGAACACATGAAATGTTTGTTTTTTATGGTCCAATATACCAACATAACACATCCAAGCAAAAAAATCCATGCGTCTACCCCCTCCCGACGCCGTTTAGAGGGGTAGATCGACGGTTCAGACTTTTCTCCAACGGGAGTAGGGTTTCGCCGTAGAGTGGGTCCGGAGTGTCAAGACCCCATCAAGACTTTCATAGACCCCTAATATATGTATAATAGTGTGTTGGTAGTGTGTGGGAACCAAGATACATCTCCGAGGTGCGACCCGCTTCACTGACCCCTCTTTCTCCGTAGTAAGTTCTTGCACATAGAGGTGAAAACCTCCGTTTCGGGTGCCGGGCATGGAACCGTGCGACGGAACACATGAAATGTTTGTTTTTTATAGTCCAATATACCAACCTACCACATCCAAGCAAAAAAATCCATGCTTCTACCCCCTCTCGACGCCGTTTAGAGGGGTAGATCGACGGGTCAGACTTTTCTCCAGCGGGAGTAGGGTTTCGCCGTAGAGTGGGTCCGGAGTGTCAAGACCCCATCAAAACTTGCATAGACCCCTAATATATGTATACTAGTGTGTTTGTAGTTTGTGGGAACCAAGATACATCTCCGAGGTGCGACCCGCTTCACTGACCCCTCTTTCTCCGTAGAAGTTCTTGCACATAGAGGTGAAAACCCCCGTTTCGGGTGCCGGGAATGGAACCGTGCGACGGAACACATGAAATTTTTGTTTTTTATGGTCCAATATACCAACATAACACATCCAAGCAAAAAAATCCATGCGTCTACCCCCTCCCGACGCCGTTTAGAGGGGTAGATCGACGGTTCAGACTTTTCTCCAGCGGGAGTAGGGTTTCGCCGTAGAGTGGGTCCGGAGTGTCAAGACCCCATCAAAACTTGCATAGACCCCTAATATATGTATACTAGTGTTTTGGTAGTTTGTGGGAACCAATATACATCTCCTAGGTGCGACCCGCTTCACTGACCCCTCTTTCTCCGTAGTAAGTTCTTGCACATAGAGGTGAAAACCCCCGTTTCGGGTGCCGGGCATGGAACCGTGTGACGGAACACATGAAATGTTTGTTTTTTATGGTCCAATATACCAACCTAACACATCCAAGCAAAAAAATCCATGCGTCTACCCGCTCCCGACGCCGTTTAGAGGGGTAGATCGACGGGTCAGACTTTTCTCCAGCGGGAGTAGGGTTTCGCCGTAGAGTGGGTCCGGAGGGTCAAGACCCCATCAAGAATTGCATAGACCCCTAATATATGTATACTAGTGTGTTGGTAGTTTGTGGGAACCAAGATACATCTCCGAGGTGCGACCCGCTTCACTGACCCCTCTTTCTTCGAAGTAAGTTCTTGCACTCAGAGGTGAAAACCCCCGTTTCGGGTGCCGGGCATGGAACCGTGCGACGGAACACATGAAATGTTTGTTTTTTATGGTCCAATATACCAACCTAACACATCCAAGCAAAAAAATCCATGCGTCTACCCCCTCCCGACGCCGTTTAGAGGGGTAGATCGACGGGTCAGACTTTTCTCCAGCGGGAGTAGGGTTTCGCCGTAGAGTGGGTCCGGAGTGTCAAGACCCCATCAAAACATGCATAGACCCCTAATATATGTATACTAGTGTGTTGGTAGTTTGTGGGAACGGAGATACATCTCCGAGGTGCGACCCGCTTCACTGACCCCTCTTTCTCCGTAGTAAGTTCTAGCACTTATAGGTGAAAACCCTCGTTTCGGGTGTCGGGCATGGAACCGTGCGACGGAACACATGAAATGTTTGTTTTTTATGGTCCAATATACCAACCTAACATATCAAAGAAAAAAAATCTATGCGTATACCCCCTCCCGACGCCGTTTAGAGGGGTGGATCGACGGGTCAGACTTATCTCCAACGGGAGTAGGGTTTCACCGTAGAGTGGGTCCGGAGGGTCAAGACCCCATCAAGACTTGCATAGACCCCTAATATATGTATACTAGTGTGTTGGTCGTTTGTGGGAACCAAGATACATCTCCGAGGTGCGACCCGCTTCACTGACCACTCTTTCTCCGTAGTAAGTTCTTGCACATAGAGGTGGAAACCCCCGTTTCGGGTGCCGGGCATGGAACCGTGCGATGGAACACATGAAATGTTTGTTTTTTATGGTCCAATATACCAACCTAACACATCCAAGCAAAAAAATCCATGCGTCTACCCCCTCCCGACGCCGTTAAGAGGGGTAGATCGACGGGTCAGACTTTTCTCCAGCGGGAGTAGGGTTTCGTCGTAGAGTGGGTCCGGAGTGTCAAGAGCCCATAAAAACATGCATAGACCCCTAATATATGTATACTAGTGTGTTGGTAGTTTGTGGGAACAGAGATACATCTCCGAGGTGCGATCCGCTTCACTGACCCCTCTTTCTCCGTAGAAAATTCTAGCACTTAGAGGTGAAAACCCCCGTTTCGGGTGTCGGGCATGGAACCGTGCGACGGAACACATGAAATGTTTGTTTTTTATGGTCCAATATACCAACCTAACACATCCAAGCAAAAAAATCTATGCGTCTACCCCCTCCCGACGCCGTTTAGAGGGGTGGATCGACGGGTCAGACTTTTCTCCAACGGGAGTAGGGTTTCGCCGTAGAGTGGGTCCGGAGGGTCAAGACCCCATCAAGACTTTCATAGACCCCTAATATATGTATAGTAGTGTGTTGGTCGTTTGTGGGAACCAAGATACATCTCCGAGGTGCGACCCGCTTCACTGACCACTCTTTCTCCGTAGTAAGTTCTTGCACATAGAGGTGGAAACCCCCGTTTCGGGTGCCGGGCATGGAACCGTGCGACGGAACACATGAAATGTTTGTTTTTTATGGTCCAATATACCAACCTAACACATCCAAGCAAAAAAATCCATGCGTCTACCCCCTCCCGACGCCGTTTAGAGGGGTAGATCGACGGGTCAGACTTTTCTCCAGCGGGAGTAGGGTTTCGTCGTAGAGTGGGTCCGGAGTGTCAAGACCCCATCAAAACTTGCATAGACCCCTAATATATGTATACTAGTGTGTTGGTAGTTTGTGGGAACAGATATACATCTCCGAGGTGCGACCCGCTTCACTGACCCCTCTTTCTCTGTAGTAAGTTCTTGCACTCAGAGGTGAAAACCCCCGTTTCGGGTGTCGGGCATGGAACCGTGCGACGGAACACATGAAATGTTTGTTTTTTATGGTCCAATATACCAACCTAACACATACAAGCAAAAAAATCCATGCGTCTACCCCCTCCCGACGCCGTTTAGAGGGGTAGATCGACGGGTCAGACTTTTCTCCAGCGGGAGTAGGGTTTCGCCGTAGAGTGGGTACGGAGGGTCAAGACCCCATCAAGACTTTCATAGACCCCTAATATATGTATACTAATGTGTTGGTAGTTTGTGGGAACCAAGATACATCTCCGAGGTGCGACCCGCTTCACTGACCCCTCTTTCTCCGTAGTAAGTTCTTGCACATAGAGGTGAAAACCCCCGTTTCGGGTGCCGGGCATGGAACCGTGCGACAGAACACATGAAATGTTTGTTTTTTATGGTCCAATATACCAACCTAACACATCCAAGCAAAAATATCCATGCGTCTACCCCCTCCCGACGCCGTTTAGAGGGGTAGATCGACGGGTCAGAATTTTCTCCAGCGGGAGTAGGGTTTCGCCGTAGAGTGGGTCCGGAGTGTCAAGACCCCATCAAAACTTGAATAGACCCCTAATATATGTATACTAGTGTTTTGGTAGTTTGTGGGAACCAAGATACATCTCCGAGGTGCGACCCGCTTCACTGACCCCTCTTTCTCCATAGTAAGTTCTTGCACATAGAGGTGAAAACCCCCGTTTCGGGTGTCGGGCATGGAACCGTGCGACGGAACACATGAAATGTTTGTTTTTTATGGTCCAATATACCAACATAACACATCCAAGCAAAAAAATCCATGCGTCTACCCCCTCCCGACGCCGTTTAGAGGGGTAGATCGACGGTTCAGACTTTTCTCCAGCGGGAGTAGGGTTTCGCCGTAGAGTGGGTCCGGAGTGTCAAGACCCCATCAAAACTTGCATAGACCCCTAATATATGTATAATAGTGTGTTGGTAGTTTGTGGGAACCAAGATACATCTCCGAGGTGCGACCCGCTTCACTGACCCCTCTTTCTCCGTAGTAAGTTCTTGCACATAGAGGTGAAAACCTCCGTTTCGGGTGCCGGGCATGGAACCGTGCGACGGAACACATGAAATGTTTGTTTTTTATAGTCCAATATACCAACCTACCACATCCAAGCAAAAAAATCCATGCTTCTACCCCCTCTCGACGCCGTTTAGAGGGGTAGATCGACGGGTCAGACTTTTCTCCAGCGGGAGTAGGGTTTCGCCGTAGAGTGGGTCCGGAGTGTCAAGACCCCATAAAAACTTGCATAGACCCCTAATATATGTATACTAGTGTGTTTGTAGTTTGTGGGAACCAAGATACATCTCCGAGGTGCGACCCGCTTCACTGACCCCTCTTTCTCCGTAGTAAGTTCTTGCACATAGAGGTGAAAACCCCCGTTTCGGGTGCCGGGAATGGAACCGTGCGACGGAACACATGAAATGTTTGTTTTTTATGGTCCAATATACCAACATAACACATCCAAGCAAAAAAGTCCATGCGTCTACCCCCTCCCGACGCCGTTTAGAGGGGTAGATCGACGGTTCAGACTTTTCTCCAGCGGGAGTAGGGTTTCGCCGTAGAGTGGGTCCGGAGTGTCAAGACCCCATCAAAACTTGCATAGACCCCTAATATATGTATAATAGTGTGTTGGTAGTTTGTGGGAACAAATATACATCTCCGAGGTGCGACCCGCTTCACTGACCCCTCTTTCTCCGTAGTAAGTTCTTGCACATAGAGGTGAAAACCCCCGTTTCGGGTGCCGGGCATGGAACCGTGTGACGGAACACATGAAATTTTTGTTTTTTATGGTCCAATATACCAACGTAACACATCCAAGCAAAAAAATCCATGCGTCTACCCGCTCCCGACGCCGTTTAGAGGGGTAGATCGACGGGTCAGACTTTTCTCCAGCGGGAGTAGGGTTTCGCCGTAGAGTGGGTCCGGAGGGTCAAGACCCCATCAAGAATTGCATAGACCCCTAATATATGTATAATAGTGTGTTGGTAGTTTGTGGGAACCAAGATACATCTCCGAGGTGCGACCCGCTTCACTGACCCCTCTTTCTTCGTAGTAAGTTCTTGCACTCAGAGGTGAAAACCCCCGTTTCGGGTGTCGGGCATGGAACCGTGCGACGGATCACATGAAATGTTTGTTTTTTATGGTCCAATATACCAACCTAACATATCCAAGCAAAAAAATCCATGCGACTACCCCCTCCCGACGCCGTTTAGAGGGGTAGATCGACGGGTCAGACTTTTCTCCAGCGGGAGTAGGGTTTCGCCGTAGAGTGGGTCCGGAGTGTCAAGACCCCATCAAAACATGCATAGACCCCTAATATATGTATACTAGTGTGTTGGTAGTTTGTGGGAACAGAGATACATCTCCGAGGTGCGACCCGCTTCACTGACCCCTCTTTCTCCGTAGTAAGTTCTAGCACTTAGAGGTGAAAACCCCCGTTTCGGGTGTCGGGCATGGAACCGTGCGACGGAACACATGAAATGTTTGTTTTTTATGGTCCAATATACCAACCTAACACATCCAAGCAAAAAAATCTATGCGTCTACCCCCTCCCGACGCCGTTTAGAGGGGTGGATCGACGGGTCAGACTTTTCTCCAACGGGAGTAGGGTTTCGCCGTAGAGTGGGTCCGAAGGGGCAAGACCCCATCAAGACTTTAATAGACCCCTAATATATGTATACTAGTGTGTTGGTCGTTTGTGGGAACCAAGATACATCTCCAAGGTGCGACCCGCTTCACTGACCACTCTTTCTCCGTAGTAAGTTCTTGCACATAGAGGTGGAAACCCCCGTTTCGGGTGCCGGGCATGGAACCGTGCGACAGAACACATGAAATGTTTGTTTTTTATGGTCCAATATACCAACCTAACACATCCAAGCAAAAATATCCATGCGTCTACCCCCTCCCGACGCCGTTTAGAGGGGTAGATCGACGGGTCAGACTTTTCTCCAGCGGGAGTAGGGTTTCGTCGTAGAGTGGGTCCGGAGTGTCAAGACCCCATCGAAACTTGCATAGACCCCTAATATATGTATACTAGTGTGTTGGTAGTTTGTGGGAACAGAGATACATCTCCGAGGTGCGACCCGCTTCACTGACCCCTCTTTCTCCGTAGTAAGTTCTTCCACTTAGAGGTGAAAACCCCCGTTTCGGGTGTCGGGCATAGAAACGTGCGACGGAACACATGAAATGTTTGTTTTTTATGGTCCAATATACCAACCTAACACATCCAAGCAAAAAAATCCATGCGTCTACCCCCTCCCGGCGCCGTTTAGAGGGGTAGATCAACGGGTCAGACTTTTCTCCAGCGGGAGTAGGGTTTCGCCGTAGAGTGGGTCCGGAGGGTCAAGACCCCATCAAGACTTTCATAGACCCCTAATATATGTATACTAGTGTGTTGGTAATTTGTGGGAACCAAGATACATCTCCGAGGTGCGACCCGCTTCACTGACCCCTCTTTCTCCGTAGTAAGTTCTTGCACTTAGAGGTGAAAACCCCCGTTTCGGGTGTCGGGCATAGAATCGTGCGACGGAACACATGAAATTTTTGTTTTTTATGGTCCAATATACCAACCTAACACATCCAAGCAAAAAAATCCATGCGTCTACCCCCTCCCGGCGCCGTTTAGAGGGATAGATCGACGGGTCAGACTTTTCTCCAGCGGGAGTAGGGTTTCGCCGTAGAGTGGGTCCGGAAAGTCAAGACCCCATAAAGACTTGCATAGACCCCTAATATATGTATACTAGTGTGTTGGTAGTTTGTGGGAACCAAGATACATCTCCGAGGTGCGACCCGCTTCACTGACCCCTCTTTCTCCGTAGTCAGTTCTTGCACTTAGAGGTGAAAACCCCCGTTTCGGGTGTCGGGCATGGAACCGTGCGACGGAACACATGAAATGTTTGTTTTTTAGGGTCCAATATACCAACCTAACACATCCAAGCAAAAAAATCCATGCGTCTACCGCCTCCCGACGCCGTTTAGAGGGGTAGATCAACGGGTTAGACTATTCTCCAGCGGGAATAGGGTTTCAACGTAGAGTGGGTACGGAGGGTCAAGACCCCATCAAGACTTGCATAGACCCCTAATATATGTATACTAGTGTGTTGGTAATTTGTGGGAACCAAGATACATCTCCGAGGTGCGACCCGCTTCACTGACCCCTCTTTCTCCGTAGAAAGTTCTTGCACTTAGAGGTGAAAACCCCCGTTTCGGGTGTCGGGCATAGAATCGTGCGACGGAACACATGAAATGTTTGTTTTTTATGGTCCAATATACCAACCTAACACATCCAAGCAAAAAAATCCATGCGTCTACCCCCTCCCGGCGCCGTTTAGAGGGGTAGATCGACGGGTCAGACTTTTCTCCAACGGGAGTAGGGTTTCGCCGTAGAGTGGGTCCGGAGGGTCAAGACCCCATCAAGACTTGCATAGACCCCTAATATATGTATACTAGTGTGTTTGTAGTTTGTGGGAACCAAGATACATCTCCGAGGTGCGACCCGCTTCACTGACCCCTCTTTCTTCGTAGTCAGTTCTTGCACTTAGAGGTGAAAACCCCCGTTTCGGGTGTCGGGCATGGAACCGTGCGACGGAACACATGAAATGTTTGTTTTTTATGGTCCAATATACAAACCTAACACATCCAAGCAAAAAAATCCATGCGTCACCCCCTCCCGACGCCGTTTAGAGGGGTAGATTGACGGGTCAGACTTTTCTCCAGCGGGAGTAGGGTTTCGCCGTAGAGTGGGTCCGGAGTGTCAAGACCCCATAAAAACTTGCATAGACCCCTAATATATGTATACTAGTGTGTTGGTAATTTGTGGGAACCAAGATACATCTCCGAGGTGCGACCCGCTTCACTGACCCCTCTTTCTCCGTAGTAAGTTCTTGCACTTAGAGGTGAAAACCCCCGTTTCGGGTGTTGGGCATAGAATCATGCGACGGAACACATGAAATGTTTGTTTTTTATGGTCCAATATACCAACCTAACACATCCAAGCAAAAAAATCCATGCGTCTACCCCCTCCCGGCGCCGTTTAGAGGGGTAGATCGACGGGTCAGACTTTTCTCCAGCGGGAGTAGGGTTTCGCCGTAGAGTGGGTCCGGAGGGTCAAGACCCCATCAAGACTTGCATAGACCACTAATATATGTATACTAGTGTGTTTGTAGTTTCTGGGAACCAAGATACATCTCCGAGGTGCGACCCGCTTCACTGACCCCTCTTTCTCCGTAGTAAGTTCTTGCACTTAGAGGTGAAAACCCCTGTTTCGGGTGTCGGGCATGGAACCGTGCGACGGAACACATGAAATGTTTGTTTTTATGGTCCAATATACCAGCCTAACACATCCAAGCAAAAAAAATCCATGCGTCTACCCCCTCCCGACGCCGTTTAGAGGGGTAGATCGACGGGTCAGACTTTTCTCCAGCGGGAGTAGGGTTTCGCCGTAGAGTGGGTCCGGAGTGTCAAGACCCCATCAAAACTTGCATAGACCCATAATATATGTATACTAGTGTGTTGGTAGTTTGTGGGAACCAAGATACATCTCCGAGGTGCGACCCGCTTCACTGACCCCTCTTTCTCCGTAGTAAGTTCTTGCACTTAGAGGTGAAAACCCCCGTTTCGGGTGTCGGGCATGGAACCGTGCGACGGCACACATGAAATGTTTGTTTTTTATGGTCCAATATACCAACCTAACACATCCAAGCAAAAAAATCCATGCGTCTACCACCTCCCGACGCCGTTTAGAGGGGTAGATCGACGGGTCAGACTTTTCTCCAGCTGGAGTAGGGTTTCGCCGTAGAGTGGGTCTGGAGTGTCAAGACCCCATCAAAACTTTCATAGACCCCTAATATATGTATACTAGTGTGTTGGTCGTTTGTGGGAACCAATATACATCTCCGAGGTGCGACCCGCTTCACTGACCACTCTTTCTCCGTAGTAAGTTCTTGCACATAGAGGTGAAAACCCCCGTTTCGGGTGCCGGGCATGGAACCGTGCGACGGAACACATGAAATTTTTGTTTTTTATGGTCCAATATACCAACCTAACACATCCAAGCAAAAAAATCCATGCGTCTACCCCCTCCCGACGCCGTTTATAGGGGTAGATCGACGGGTCAGAATTTTCTCCAGCGGGAGTAGGGTTTCGCCGTAGAGTGGGTCCGGAGTGTCAAGACCCCATCAAAACTTGAATAGACCCCTAATATATGTATACTAGTGTGTTGGTAGTTTGTGGGAACCAAGATACATCTCCGAGGTGCGACCCGCTTCACTGACCCCTCTTTCTCCGTAGTAAGTTCTTGCACATAGAGGTGAAAACCCCCGTTTCGGGTGTCGGGCATGGAACCGTGCGACGGAACACATGAAATGTTTGTTTTTTATGGTCCAATATACCAACATAACACATCCAAGCAAAAAAATCCATGCGTCTACCCCCTCCCGACGCCGTTTAGAGGGGTAGATCGACGGTTCAGACTTTTCTCCAGCGGGAGTAGGGTTTCGCCGTAGAGTGGGTCCGGAGTGTCAAGCCCCATCAAAACTTGCATAGACCCCTAATATATGTATAATAGTGTGTTGGTAGTTTGTGGGAACCAATATACATCTCCGAGGTGCGACCCGCTTCACTGACCCCTCTTTCTCCGTAGTAAGTTCTTGCACATAGAGGTGAAAACCTCCGTTTCGGGTGCCGGGCATGGAACCGTGCGACGGAACACATGAAATGTTTGTTTTTTATAGTCCAATATACCAACCTACCACATCCAAGCAAAAAAATCCATGCTTCTACCCCCTCTCGACGCCGTTTAGAGGGGTAGATCGACGGGTCAGACTTTTCTCCAGCGGGAGTAGGGTTTCGCCGTAGAGTGGGTCCGGAGTGTCAAGACCCTATCAAAACTTGCATAGACCCCTAATATATGTATACTAGTGTGTTTGTAGTTTGTGGGAACCAAGATACATCTCCGAGGTGCGACCCGCTTCACTGACCCCTCTTTCTCTGTAGTAAGTTCTTGCACATAGAGGTGAAAACCCCCGTTTCGGGTGCCGGGAATGGAACCGTGCGACGGAACACATGAAATGTTTGTTTTTTATGGTACAATATACCAACATAACACATCCAAGCAAAAAAATCCATGCGTCTACCACCTCCCGACGCCGTTTAGAGGGGTAGATCGACGGGTCAGACTTTTCTCCAGCTGGAGTAGGGTTTCGCCGTAGAGTGGGTCTGGAGTGTCAAGACCCCATCAAAACTTTCATAGACCCCTAATATATGTATACTAGTGTGTTGGTCGTTTGTGGGAACCAATATACATCTCCGAGGTGCGACCCGCTTCACTGACCACTCTTTCTCCGTAGTAAGTTCTTGCACATAGAGGTGAAAACCCCCGTTTCGGGTGCCGGGCATGGAACCGTGCGACGGAACACATGAAATTTTTGTTTTTTATGGTCCAATATACCAACCTAACACATCCAAGCAAAAAAATCCATGCGTCTACCCCCTCCCGACGCCGTTTATAGGGGTAGATCGACGGGTCAGAATTTTCTCCAGCGGGAGTAGGGTTTCGCCGTAGAGTGGGTCCGGAGTGTCAAGACCCCATCAAAACTTGAATAGACCCCTAATATATGTATACTAGTGTGTTGGTAGTTTGTGGGAACCAAGATACATCTCCGAGGTGCGACCCGCTTCACTGACCCCTCTTTCTCCGTAGTAAGTTCTTGCACATAGAGGTGAAAACCCCCGTTTCGGGTGTCGGGCATGGAACCGTGCGACGGAACACATGAAATGTTTGTTTTTTATGGTCCAATATACCAACATAACACATCCAAGCAAAAAAATCCATGCGTCTACCCCCTCCCGACGCCGTTTAGAGGGGTAGATCGACGGTTCAGACTTTTCTCCAGCGGGAGTAGGGTTTCGCCGTAGAGTGGGTCCGGAGTGTCAAGACCCCATCAAAACTTGCATAGACCCCTAATATATGTATAATAGTGTGTTGGTAGTTTGTGGGAACCAATATACATCTCCGAGGTGCGACCCGCTTCACTGACCCCTCTTTCTCCGTAGTAAGTTCTTGCACATAGAGGTGAAAACCTCCGTTTCGGGTGCCGGGCATGGAACCGTGCGACGGAACACATGAAATGTTTGTTTTTTATAGTCCAATATACCAACCTACCACATCCAAGCAAAAAAATCCATGCTTCTACCCCCTCTCGACGCCGTTTAGAGGGGTAGATCGACGGGTCAGACTTTTCTCCAGCGGGAGTAGGGTTTCGCCGTAGAGTGGGTCCGGAGTGTCAAGACCCCATCAAAACTTGCATAGACCCCTAATATATGTATACTAGTGTGTTTGTAGTTTGTGGGAACCAAGATACATCTCCGAGGTGCGACCCGCTTCACTGACCCCTCTTTCTCTGTAGTAAGTTCTTGCACATAGAGGTGAAAACCCCCGTTTCGGGTGCCGGGAATGGAACCGTGCGACGGAACACATGAAATGTTTGTTTTTTATGGTACAATATACCAACATAACACATCCAAGCAAAAAAATCCATGCGTCTACCCCCTCCCGACGCCGTTTAGAGGGGTAGATCGACGGTTCAGACTTTTCTCCGGCGGGAGTAGGGTTTCGCCGTAGAGTGGGTCCGGAGTGTCAAGACCCCATAAAAACTTGCATAGACCCCTAATATATGTATACTAGTGTGTTGGTAGTTTGTGGGAACAAATATACATCTCCGAGGTGCGACCCGCTTCACTGACCCCTCTTTCTCCGTAGTAAGTTCTTGCACATAGAGGTGAAAACCCCCGTTTCGGGTGCCGGGCATGGAACCGTGTGACGGAACACATTAAATGTTTGTTTTTTATGGTCCAATATACCAACCTAACACATCCAAGCAAAAAAATCCATGCGTCTACCCGCTCCCGACGCCGTTTAGAGGGGTAGATCGACGGGTCAGACTTTTCTCCAGCGGGAGTAGGGTTTCGCCGTAGAGTGGGTCCGGAGTGTCAAGACCCCATCAAAACTTGCATAGACCCCTAATATATGTATACTAGTGTGTTGGTAGTTTGTGGGAACCAAGATACATCTCCGAGGTGCGACCCGCTTCACTGACCCCTCTTTCTCCGTAGTAAGTTCTAGCACTTAGAGGTGAAAACCCCCGTTTCGGGTGTCGGGCATGGAACCGTGCGACGGAACACATGAAATGTTTGTTTTTTATGGTCCAATATACCAACCTAACACATCCAAGCAAAAAAATCTATGCGTCTACCCCCTCCCGACGCCGTTTAGAGGGGTGGATCGACGGGTCAGACTTTTCTCCAACGGGAGTAGGGTTTCGCCGTAGAGTGGGTCCGGAGGGTCAAGACCCCATCAATACTTTCATAGACCCCTAATATATGTATACTAGTGTGTTGGTAGTTTGTGGGAACCAAGATACATCTCCAAGGTGCGACCCGCTTCACCGACCCCTCTTTCTCCGTAGTAAGTTCTTGCACATAGAGGTGAAAACCCCCGTTTCGGATGCCGGGCATGGAACCGTGCGACGGAACACATGAAATGTTTGTTTTTTATGGTCCAATATACCAACCTAACACATGCAAGCAAAAAAATCCATGCGTCTACCCCCTCCCGACGCCGTTTAGAGGGGTAGATCGACGGGTCAGACTTTTCTCCAGCGGGAGTAGGGTTTCGCTGTAGAGTGGGTCCGGAGTGTCAAGACCCCATCAGAACTTGTATAGACCCCTAATATATGTATACTAGTGTGTTGGTAGTTTGTGGGAACCAAGATACATCTCCGAGGTGCGACCCGCTTCACTGACCCCTCTTTCTCCGTAGTAAGTTCTTGCACATAGAGGTGAAAACCCCCGTTTCGGGTGCCGGGCATGGAACCGTGCGACGAAACACATGAAATTTTTGTTTTTTATGGTCCAATATACCAACATAACACATACAAGCAAAAAAATCCATGCGTCTACCCCCTCCCGACGCCGTTTAGAGGGGTAGATCGACGGTTCAGACTTTTCTCCAGCGGGAGTAGGGTTTCGCCGTAGAGTGGGTCCGGAGTGTCAAGACCCCATCAAAACTTGCATAGACCCCTAATATATGTATACTAGTGTGTTGGTAGTTTGTGGGAACAGAGATACATCTCCGAGGTGCGACCCGCTTCACTGACCCCTCTTTCTCCGTAGTAAGTTCTTGGACATAGAGGTGAAAACCTCCGTTTCGGGTGCCGGGCATGGAACCGTGCGACGGAACACATGAAATGTTTGTTTTTTATGGTCCAATATACCAACCTACCACATCCAAGCAAAAAAATCCATGCTTCTACCCCCTCTCGACGCCGTTTAGAGGGGTAGATCGACGGGTCAGACTTTTCTCCAGCGGGAGTAGGGTTTCACCGTAGAGTGGGTCCGGAGTGTCAAGACCCCATCAAAACTTGCATAGACCCCTAATATATGTATACTAGTGTGTTGGTAGTTTGTGGGAACCAAGATACATCTCCGAGGTGCGACCCGCTTCACTGACCCCTCTTTCTCCGTAGTAAGTTCTTGCACATAGAGGTGAAAACCCCCGTTTCGGGTGCCGGGCATGGAACCGTGCGACGGAACACATGAAATGTTTGTTTTTTATGGTCCAATATACCAACATAACACATCCAAGCAAAAACATCCATGCGTCTACCCCCTCCCGACGCCGTTTAGAGGGGTAGATCGACGGTTCAGACTTTTCTCCAGCGGGAATAGGGTTTTGCCGTAGAGTGGGTCCGGAGTGTCAAGACCCCATCAAAACTTGCATAGACCCCTAATATATGTATAATAGTGTGTTGGTAGTTTGTGGGAACCAAGATACATCTCCGAGGTGCGACCCGCTTCACTGACCCCTCTTTCTCCGTAGTAAGTTCTTGCACATAGAGGTGAAAACCTCCGTTTCGGGTGCCGGGCATGGAACCGTGCGACGGAACACATGAAATATTTGTTTTTTATGGTCCAATATACCAACCTACCACATCTAAGCAAAAACATCCATGCTTCTACCCCCTCTTGACGCCGTTTAGAGGGGTAGATCGACGGGTCAGACTTTTCTCCAGCGGGAGTAGGGTTTCGCCGTAGAGTGGGTCCGGAGTGTCAAGACCCCATCAAAACTTGCATAGACCCCTAATATATGTATACTAGTGTGTTGGTAGTTTGTGGGAACCAAGATACATCTCCGAGGTGCGACCCGCTTCACTGACCCCTCTTTCTCCGTAGTAAGTTCTTGCACATAGAGGTGAAAACCTCCGTTTCGGGTGCCGTGCATGGAACCGTGCGACGGAACACATGAAATATTTGTTTTTTATGGTACAATATACCAACCTACCACATCTAAGCAAAAAAATCCATGCTTATACCACCTCTTGACGCCGTTTAGAGGGGTAGATCGACGGGTCAGACTTTTCTCCAGCGGGAGTAGGGTTTCGCCGTAGAGTGGGTCCGGAGTGTCAAGACCCCATCAAAACTTGCATAGACCCCTAATATATGTATACTAGTGTGTTGGTAGTTTGTGGGAACCAAGATACATCTCCGAGGTGCGACCCGCTTCACTGACCCCTCTTTCTCCGTAGTAAGTTCTTGCACATAGAGGTGAAAACCTCCTTTTCGGGTGCCGGGCATGGAACCGTGCGACGGAACACATGCAATGTTTGTTTTTTATGGTCCAATATACCAACCTACCACATCCAAGCAAAAAAAATCCATGCTTCTACCCCCTCTTGACGCCGTTTAGAGGGGTAGATCGACGGGTAAGACTTTTCTCCAGCGGGAGTAGGGTTTCGCCGTAGAGTGGGTCCGGAGTGTCAAGACCTCATCAAAACTTGCATAGACCCCTAATATATGTATAATAGTGTGTTGGTAGTTTGTGGGAACCAAGATACATCTCCGAGGTGCGACCCGCTTCACTGACCCCTCTTTCTCCGTAGTAAGTTCTTGCACATAGAGGTGAAAACCCCCGTTTCGGGTGCCGGGCATGGAACCGTGCGACGGAACACATGAAATGTTTGTTTTTTATGGTCCAATATACCAACATAACACATCCAAGCAAAAAAATCCATGCGTCTACGCCCTCCCGACGCCGTTTAGAGGGGTAGATCGACGGTTCCGACTTTTCTCCAGCGGGAGTAGGGTTTCGCCGTAGAGTGGGTCCGGAGTGTCAAGACCCCATCAAAACTTGCATAGACCCCTAATATATGTATAATAGTGTGTTGGTAGTTTGTGGGAACCAAGATACATCTCCGAGGTGCGACCCGCTTCACTGACCCCTCTTTCTCCGTAGTAAGTTCTTGCACTCAGAGGTGAAAACGTCCGTTTCGGGTGCCGGGCATGGAACCGTGCGACGGAACACATGAAATGTTTGTTTTTTATGGTCCAATATACGAACCTACCACATCCAAGCAAAAAAATCCATGCTTCTACCCCCTCTCGACGCCGTTTAGAGGGGTAGATCGACGGGTCAGACTTTTCTCCAGCGGGAGTAGGGTTTCGCCGTAGAGTGGGTCCGGAGTGTCAAGACCCCATCAAAACATGCATAGACCCCTAATATATGTATACTAGTGTGTTGGTAGTTTGTGGGAACAGAGATACATCTCCGAGGTGCGACCCGCTTCACTGACCCCTCTTTCTCCGTAGTAAGTTCTAGCAATTATAGGTGAAAACCCTCGTTTCGGGTGTCGGGCATGGAACCGTGTGACGGAACACATGAAATGTTTGTTTTTTATGGTCCAATATACCAACCTAACACATACAAGCAAAAAAATCTATGCGTATACCCCCTCCCGACGCCGTTTAGAGGGGTGAATCGACGGGTCAGACTTTTCTCCAACGGGAGTAGGGTTTCGCCGTAGAGTGGGTCCGGAGGGTCAAGACCCCATCAAGACTTGCATAGACCCCTAATATATGTATACTAGTGTGTTGGTCGTTTGTGGAAACCAAGATACATCTCCGAGGTGCGACCCGCTTCACTGACCACTCTTTCTCCGTAGTAAGTTCTTGCACATAGAGGTGAAAACCCCCGTTTCGGGTGCCGGGCATGGAACCGTGCGACGGAACACATGAAATGTTTGTTTCTTATGGTCCAATATACCAACCTAACACATCCAAGCAAAAAAATCCATGCGTCTACCCCCTCCCGACGCTGTTTAGAGGGGTAGATCGACGGGTCAGACTTTTCTCCAGCGGGAGTAGGGTTTCGCCGTAGAGTGGGTCCGGAGTGTCAAGACCCCATCAAAACTTGCATAGACCCCTAATATATGTATAATAGTGTGTTGGTAGTTTGTGGGAACCAAGATACATCTCCGAGTTGCGACCCGCTTCACTGACCCCTCTTTCTCCGTAGTAAGTTCTTGCACATAGAGGTGAAAACCTCCGTTTCGGGTGCCGGGCATGGAACCGTGCGACGGAACACATGAAATGTTTGTTTTTTATGGTCCAATATACCAACCTACCACATCCAAGCAAAAAAATCCATGCTTCTACCCCCTCTCTACGTCGTTTAGAGGGGTAGATCGACGGGTCAGACTTTTCTCCAGCGGGAGTAGGGTTTCGCCGTAGAGTGGGTCCGGAGTGTCAAGACCCCATCAAAACTTGCATAGACCCCTAATATATGTATACTAGTGTGTTTTTAGTTTGTGGGAACCAAGATACATCTCCGAGGTGCGACCCGCTTCACTGACCCCTCTTTCTCCGTTGTAAGTTCTTGCACATAGAGGTGAAAACCCCCGTTTCGGGTGCCGGGAATGGAACCGTGCGACGGAACACATGAAATGTTTGTTTTTTATGGTCCAATATACCAACATAACACATCCAAGCAAAAAAATCCATGCGTCTACCCCCTCCCGACGCCGTTTAGAGGGGTAGATCGACGGTTCAGACTTTTCTCCAGCGGGAGTAGGGTTTCGCCGTAGAGTGGGTCCGGAGTGTCAAGACCCCATCAAAACTTGCATAGACCCCTAATATATGTATACTAGTGTGTTGGTAGTTTGTGGGAACCAATATACATCTCCGAGGTGCGACCCGCTTCACTGACCCCTCTTTCTCCGTAGTAAGTTCTTGCACATAGAGGTGAAAACCCCCGTTTCGGGTGTCGGGCATGGAACCGTGCGACGGAACACATGAAATGTTTGTTTTTTATGGTCCAATATACCAACCTAACACATCCAAGCAAAAAAATCCATGCGTCTACCCCCTCCCGACGCCGTTTAGAGGGGTAGATCGATGGGTCAGACTTTTCTCCAACGGGAGTAGGGTTTCGCCGTAGAGTGGGTCCGGAGGGTCAAGACCCCATCAAAACATGCATAGACCCCTAATATATGTATACTAGTGTGTTGGTAGTTTGTGGGAGCAGAGATACATCTCCGAGGTGCGACCCGCTTCACTGACCCCTCTTTCTCCGTAGTAAGTTCTAGCACTTATAGGTGAAAACCCTCGTTTCGGGTGTCGGGCATGGAACCGTGCGACGGAACACATGAAATTATTGTTTTTTATGGTCCAATATACCAACATAACACATACAAGCAAAAAAATCCATGCGTCTACCCCCTCCCGACGCCGTTTAGAGGGGTAGATCGACGGTTCAGACTTTTCTCCAGCGGGAGTAGGGTTTCGCCGTAGAGTGGGTCCGGAGTGTCAAGACCCCATCAAAACTTGCATAGAACCCTAATATATGTATACTAGTGTGTTGGTAGTTTGTGGGAACCAATATACATCTCCGAGATGCGACCCGCTTCACTGACCCCTCTTTCTCCGTAGTAAGTTCTTGCACATAGAGGTGAAAACCCCCGTTTCGGGTGCCGGGCATGGAACTGTGTGAGGGAACACATGAAATGTTTGTTTTTTATGGTCCAATATACCAACCTAACACATCGAAGCAAAAAAATCCATGCGTCTACCCGCTCCCGACGCCGTTTAGAGGGGTAGATCGACGGGTCAGACTTTTCTCCAGCGGGAGTAGGGTTTCGCCGTAGAGTGGGTCCGGAGGGTCAAGACCCCATCAAGAATTGCATAGACCCCTAATATATGTATACTAGTGTGTTGGTAGTTTGTGGGAACCAAGATACATCTCCGAGGTGCGACCCGCTTCACTGACCCCTCTTTCTTCGTAGTAAGTTCTTGCACTCAGAGGTGAAAACCTTCGTTTCGGGTGTCGGGCATGGAACCGTGCGACGGAACACATGAAATGTTTGTTTTTTATGGTCCAATATACCAACCTAACACATCCAAGCAAAAAAATCCATGCGTCTACCCCCTCCCGACGCCGTTTAGAGGGGTAGATCGACGGGTCAGACTTTTCTCCAGCGGGAGTAGGGTTTCGCCATAGAGTGGGTCCGGAGTGTCAAGACCCCATCAAAACATGCATAGACCCCTAATATATGTATACTAGTGTGTTGGTAGTTTGTGGTAACAGAGATACATCTCCGAGGTGCGACCCGCTTCACTGACCCCTCTTTCTCCGTAGTAAGTTCTAGCAATTATAGGTGAAAACCCTCGTTTCGGGTGTCGGGCATGGAACCGTGCGACGGAACACATGAAATGTTTGTATTTTATGGTCCAATATACCAAACTAACACATACAAGCAAAAAAATCTATGCGTATACCCCCTCCCGACGCCGTTTAGAGGGGTGGATCGACGGGTCAGACTTTTCTCCAACGGGAGTAGGGTTTCGCCGTAGAGTGGGTCCGGAGGGTCAAGACCCCATCAAGACTTGCATAGACCCCTAATATATGTATACTAGTGTGTTGGTCGTTTGTGGGAACCAAGATACATCTCCGAGGTGCGACCCGCTTCACTGACCACTCTTTCTCCGTAGTAAGTTCTTGCACATAGAGGTGGAAACCCCCGTTTCGGGTGCCGGGCATGGAACCGTGCGACGGAACACATGAAATGTTTGTTTTTTATGGTCCAATATACCAACCTACCACATCAAAGCAAAAAAAATCCATGCGTCTACCCCCTCCCGACGCCGTTTAGAGGGGTAGATCGACGGGTCAGACTTTTCTCCAGCGGGAGTAGGGTTTCGTCGTAGAGTGGGTCCGGAGTGTCAAGACCCCATCAAAACATGCATAGACCACTAATATATGTATACTAGTGTGTTGGTAGTTTGTGGGAACAGAGATACATCTCCGAGGTGCGACCCGCTTCACTGACCCCTCTTTCTCCGTAGTAAGTTCTAGCACTTAGAGGTGAAAACCCCCGTTTCAGGTGTCGGGCATGGAACCGTGCGACGGAACACATGAAATGTTTGTTTTTTATGGTCCAATATACCAACCGAACACATCCAAGCAAAAAAATCTATGCGTCTACCCCCTCCCGACGCCGTTTAGAGGGGTGGATCGACGGGTCAGACTTTTCTCCAACGGGAGTAGGGTTTCGCCGTAGAGTGGGTCCGGAGGGTCAAGACCCCATCAAGACTTTCATAGACCCCTAATATATGTATACTAGTGTGTTGGTCGTTTGTGGGAACCAAGATACATCTCCGAGGTGCGACCCGCTTCACTGACCACTCTTTCTCCGTAGTAAGTTCTTGCACATAGAGGTGGAAACCCCCGTTTCGGGTGCCGGGCATGGAACCGTGCGACGGAACACATGAAATGTTTGTTTTTTATGGTCCAATATACCAACCTAACACATCCAAGCAAAAAAATCCATGCGTCTACCCCCTCCCGACGCCGTTTAGAGGGGTAGATCGACGGGTCAGACTTTTCTCCAGCGGGAGTAGGGTTTCGTCGTAGAGTGGGTCCGGAGTGTCAAGACCCCATAAAAACTTGCATAGACCCCTAATATATGTATACTAGTGTGTTGGTAGTTTGTGGGAACAGAGATACATCTCCGAGGTGCGACCCGCTTCACTGACCCCTCTTTCTCCGTAGTAAGTTCTTGCACTCAGAGGTGAAAACCCCCGTTTCGGGTGTCGGGCATGGAACCGTGCGACGGAACACATGAAATGTTTGTTTTTTATGGTCCAATATACCAACCTAACACATCCAAGCAAAAAATCCATGCGTCTACCCCCTCCCGACGCCGTTTAGAGGGGTAGATCAACGGGTCAGACTTTTCTCCAGCGGGAGTAGGGTTTCGCCGTAGAGTGGGTCCGGAGGGTAAAGACCCCATCAAGACTTTCATAGACCCCTAATATATGTATACTAGTGTGTTGGTAGTTTGTGGGAACCAAGATACATCTCCGAGGTGCGACCCGCTTCACTGACCCCTCTTTCTCCGTAGTAAGTTCTTGCACATAGAGGTGAAAAACCCCGTTTCGGGTGCCGGGCATGGAACCGTGCGACGGAACACATGAAATGTTTGTTTTTTATGGTCCAATATACCAACATAACACATCCAAGCAAAAAAATCCATGCGTATACCCCCTCCCGACGCTGTTTAGAGGGGTAGATCGACGGTTCAGACTTTTCTCCAACGGGAATAGTGTTTCGCCGTAGAGTGGGTCCGGAGTGTCAGGACCCCATCAAAACTTGCATAGACCCCTAATATATGTATAATAGTGTGTTGGTAGTTTGTGGGAACCAAGATACATCTCCGAGGTGCGACCCGCTTCACTGACCCCTCTTTCTCCGTAGTAAGTTCTTGCACATAGAGGTGAAAACCCCCGTTTCGGGTGCCGGGCATGGAACCGTGCGACGGAACACATGAAATGTTTGTTTTTTATGGTCCAATATACCAACATAACACATCCAAGCAAAAAAAATCCATGCGTCTACCCCCTCCCGACGCCGTTTAGAGGGGTAGATCCACGGTTCAGACTTTTCTCCAGCGGGAATAGGGTTTCACCGTAGAGTGGGTCCGGAGTGTCAAGACCCCATCAAAACTTGCATAGACCCCTAATATATGTATAATAGTGTGTTGGTAGTTTGTGGGAACCAAGATACATCTCCGAGGTGCGACCCGCTTCACTGACCCCTCTTTCTCCGTAGTAAGTTCTTGCACATAGAGGTGAAAACCTCCGTTTCGGGTGCCGGGCATGGAACCGTGCGACGGAACACATGAAATATTTGTTTTTTATGGTCCAATATACCAACCTACCACATCTAAGCAAAAAAATCCATGCTTCTACCCCCTCTTGACGCCGTTTAGAGGGGTAGATCGACGGTTCAGACTTTTCTCCAGCGGGAGTAGGGTTTCGCCGTAGAGTGGGTCCGGAGTGTCAAGACCCCATAAAAACTTGCATAGACCCCTAATATATGTATACTAGTGTGTTTGTAGTTTGTGGGAACCAAGATACATCTCCGAGGTGCGACCCGCTTCACTGACCCCTCTTTCTCCGTAGTAAGTTCTTGCACATAGAGGTGAAAACCCCCGTTTCGGGTGCCGGGAATGGAACCGTGCGACGGAACACATGAAATGTTTGTTTTTTATGGTCCTATATACCAACATAACACATCCAAGCAAAAAAATCCATGCGTCTACCCCCTCCCGACGCCGTTTAGAGGGGTAGATCGACGGGTCAGACTTTTCTCCAGCGGGAGTAGGGTTTCGCCGTAGAGTGGGTCCGGAGTGTCAAGACCCCATCAAAACTTGCATAGTCCCCTAATATATGTATAATAGTGTGTTGGTAGTTTGTGGGAACCAAGATACATCTCCGAGGTGCGACCCGCTTCACTGACCCCTCTTTCTCCGTAGTAAGTTCTTGCACATAGAGGTGAAAACCCCCGTTTCGGGTGCCGGGCATGGAACCGTGCGACGGAACACATGAAATGTTTGTTTTTTATGGTCCAATATACCAACCTAACACATCCAAGCAAAAAAATCCATGCGTCTACCCCCTCCCGACGCCGTTTAGAGGGGTAGATCGACGGGTTAGACTTTTCTCCAGCGGGAGTAGGGTTTCGCCGTAGAGTGGGTCCGGAGTGTCAAGACCCCATCAAAACATGCATAGACCCCTAATATATGTATACTAGTGTGTTGGTGGTTTGTGGGAACAGAGATACATCTCCGAGGTGCGACCCGCTTCACTGACCCCTCTTTCTCCGTAGTAAGTTCTAGCACTTATAGGTGAAAACCCTCGTTTCGGGTGTCGGGCATGGAACCGTGCGACGGAACACATGAAATGTTTGTTTTTTATGGTCCAATATACCAACATAACACATCCAAGCAAAAAAATCCATGCGTCTACCCCCTCCCGACGCCGTTTATAGGGGTAGATCGACGGTTCAGACTTTTCTCCAGCGGGAGTAGGGTTTCGCCGTAGAGTGGGTCCGGAGTGTCAAGACCCCATCAAAACTTGCATAGACCCCTAATATATGTATACTAGTGTGTTGGTAGTTTGTGGGAACCAATATACATCTCCGAGGTGCGACCCGCTTCACTGACCCCTCTTTCTCCGTAGTAAGTTCTTGCACATAGAGGTGAAAACCCCCGTTTCGGGTGCCGGGCATGGAACCGTGTGACGGAACACATGAAATGTTTGTTTTTTATGGTCCAATATACCAACGTAACACATCCAAGCAAAAAAATCCATGCGTCTACCCGCTCCCGACGCCGTTTAGAGGGGTAGATCGACGGGTCAGACTTTTCTCCAGCGGGAGTAGGGTTTCGCCGTAGAGTGGGTCCGGAGGGTCAAGACCCCATCAAGACTTGCATAGACCACTAATATATGTATACTAGTGTGTTTGTAGTTTCTGGGAACCAAGATACATCTCCGAGGTGCGACCCGCTTCACTGACCCCTCTTTCTCCGTAGTAAGTTCTTGCACTTAGAGGTGAAAACCCCTGTTTCGGGTGTCGGGCATGGAACCGTGCGACGGAACACATGAAATGTTTGTTTTTATGGTCCAATATACCAGCCTAACACATCCAAGCAAAAAAAATCCATGCGTCTACCCCCTCCCGACGCCGTTTAGAGGGGTAGATCGACGGGTCAGACTTTTCTCCAGCGGGAGTAGGGTTTCGCCGTAGAGTGGGTCCGGAGTGTCAAGACCCCATCAAAACTTGCATAGACCCATAATATATGTATACTAGTGTGTTGGTAGTTTGTGGGAACCAAGATACATCTCCGAGGTGCGACCCGCTTCACTGACCCCTCTTTCTCCGTAGTAAGTTCTTGCACTTAGAGGTGAAAACCCCCGTTTCGGGTGTCGGGCATGGAACCGTGCGACGGCACACATGAAATGTTTGTTTTTTATGGTCCAATATACCAACCTAACACATCCAAGCAAAAAAATCCATGCGTCTACCACCTCCCGACGCCGTTTAGAGGGGTAGATCGACGGGTCAGACTTTTCTCCAGCTGGAGTAGGGTTTCGCCGTAGAGTGGGTCTGGAGTGTCAAGACCCCATCAAAACTTTCATAGACCCCTAATATATGTATACTAGTGTGTTGGTCGTTTGTGGGAACCAATATACATCTCCGAGGTGCGACCCGCTTCACTGACCACTCTTTCTCCGTAGTAAGTTCTTGCACATAGAGGTGAAAACCCCCGTTTCGGGTGCCGGGCATGGAACCGTGCGACGGAACACATGAAATTTTTGTTTTTTATGGTCCAATATACCAACCTAACACATCCAAGCAAAAAAATCCATGCGTCTACCCCCTCCCGACGCCGTTTATAGGGGTAGATCGACGGGTCAGAATTTTCTCCAGCGGGAGTAGGGTTTCGCCGTAGAGTGGGTCCGGAGTGTCAAGACCCCATCAAAACTTGAATAGACCCCTAATATATGTATACTAGTGTGTTGGTAGTTTGTGGGAACCAAGATACATCTCCGAGGTGCGACCCGCTTCACTGACCCCTCTTTCTCCGTAGTAAGTTCTTGCACATAGAGGTGAAAACCCCCGTTTCGGGTGTCGGGCATGGAACCGTGCGACGGAACACATGAAATGTTTGTTTTTTATGGTCCAATATACCAACATAACACATCCAAGCAAAAAAATCCATGCGTCTACCCCCTCCCGACGCCGTTTAGAGGGGTAGATCGACGGTTCAGACTTTTCTCCAGCGGGAGTAGGGTTTCGCCGTAGAGTGGGTCCGGAGTGTCAAGACCCCATCAAAACTTGCATAGACCCCTAATATATGTATAATAGTGTGTTGGTAGTTTGTGGGAACCAATATACATCTCCGAGGTGCGACCCGCTTCACTGACCCCTCTTTCTCCGTAGTAAGTTCTTGCACATAGAGGTGAAAACCTCCGTTTCGGGTGCCGGGCATGGAACCGTGCGACGGAACACATGAAATGTTTGTTTTTTATAGTCCAATATACCAACCTACCACATCCAAGCAAAAAAATCCATGCTTCTACCCCCTCTCGACGCCGTTTAGAGGGGTAGATCGACGGGTCAGACTTTTCTCCAGCGGGAGTAGGGTTTCGCCGTAGAGTGGGTCCGGAGTGTCAAGACCCCATCAAAACTTGCATAGACCCCTAATATATGTATACTAGTGTGTTTGTAGTTTGTGGGAACCAAGATACATCTCCGAGGTGCGACCCGCTTCACTGACCCCTCTTTCTCTGTAGTAAGTTCTTGCACATAGAGGTGAAAACCCCCGTTTCGGGTGCCGGGAATGGAACCGTGCGACGGAACACATGAAATGTTTGTTTTTTATGGTACAATATACCAACATAACACATCCAAGCAAAAAAATCCATGCGTCTACCCCCTCCCGACGCCGTTTAGAGGGGTAGATCGACGGTTCAGACTTTTCTCCGGCGGGAGTAGGGTTTCGCCGTAGAGTGGGTCCGGAGTGTCAAGACCCCATAAAAACTTGCATAGACCCCTAATATATGTATACTAGTGTGTTGGTAGTTTGTGGGAACAAATATACATCTCCGAGGTGCGACCCGCTTCACTGACCCCTCTTTCTCCGTAGTAAGTTCTTGCACATAGAGGTGAAAACCCCCGTTTCGGGTGCCGGGCATGGAACCGTGTGACGGAACACATTAAATGTTTGTTTTTTATGGTCCAATATACCAACCTAACACATCCAAGCA
This sequence comes from Poa annua, assembly GCA_026929855.1. NCBI lineage: Eukaryota > Viridiplantae > Streptophyta > Magnoliopsida > Poales > Poaceae > Poa > Poa annua. Next base: position 23,077,557 of record CM049428.1, on the reverse strand, counting down.
AAAAAATCCATGCGTCTACCCGCTCCCGACGCCGTTTAGAGGGGTAGATCGACGGGTCAGACTTTTCTCCAGCGGGAGTAGGGTTTCGCCGTAGAGTGGGTCCGGAGGGTCAAGACCCCATCAAGAATTGCATAGACCCCTAATATATGTATACTAGTGTGTTGGTAGTTTGTGGGAACCAAGATACATCTCCGAGGTGCGACCCGCTTCACTGACCCCTCTTTCTTCGTAGTAAGTTCTTGCACTCAGAGGTGAAAACCCCCGTTTCGGGTGTCGGGCATGGAACCGTGCGACGGATCACATGAAATGTTTGTTTTTTATGGTCCAATATACCAACCTAACATATCCAAGCAAACAAATCCATGCGACTACCCCCTCCCGACGCCGTTTAGAGGGGTAGATCGACGGGTCAGACTTTTCTCCAGCGGGAGTAGGGTTTCGCCGTAGAGTGGGTCCGGAGTGTCAAGACCCCATCAAAACTTGCATAGACCCCTAATATATGTATACTAGTGTGTTGGTAGTTTGTGGGAACCAAGATACATCTCCGAGGTGCGACCCGCTTCACTGACCCCTCTTTCTCCGTAGTAAGTTCTAGCACTTAGAGGTGAAAACCCCCGTTTCGGGTGTCGGGCATGGAACCGTGCGACGGAACACATGAAATGTTTGTTTTTTATGGTCCAATATACCAACCTAACACATCCAAGCAAAAAAATCTATGCGTCTACCCCCTCCCGACGCCGTTTAGAGGGGTGGATCGACGGGTCAGACTTTTCTCCAACGGGAGTAGGGTTTCGCCGTAGAGTGGGTCCGGAGGGTCAAGACCCCATCAATACTTTCATAGACCCCTAATATATGTATACTAGTGTGTTGGTAGTTTGTGGGAACCAAGATACATCTCCAAGGTGCGACCCGCTTCACCGACCCCTCTTTCTCCGTAGTAAGTTCTTGCACATAGAGGTGAAAACCCCCGTTTCGGATGCCGGGCATGGAACCGTGCGACGGAACACATGAAATGTTTGTTTTTTATGGTCCAATATACCAACCTAACACATGCAAGCAAAAAAATCCATGCGTCTACCCCCTCCCGACGCCGTTTAGAGGGGTAGATCGACGGGTCAGACTTTTCTCCAGCGGGAGTAGGGTTTCGCTGTAGAGTGGGTCCGGAGTGTCAAGACCCCATCAGAACTTGTATAGACCCCTAATATATGTATACTAGTGTGTTGGTAGTTTGTGGGAACCAAGATACATCTCCGAGGTGCGACCCGCTTCACTGACCCCTCTTTCTCCGTAGTAAGTTCTTGCACATAGAGGTGAAAACCCCCGTTTCGGGTGCCGGGCATGGAACCGTGCGACGAAACACATGAAATTTTTGTTTTTTATGGTCCAATATACCAACATAACACATCCAAGCAAAAAAATCCATGCGTCTACCCCCTCCCGACGCCGTTTAGAGGGGTAGATCGACGGTTCAGACTTTTCTCCAGCGGGAGTAGGGTTTCGCCGTAGAGTGGGTCCGGAGTGTCAAGACCCCATCAAAACTTGCATAGACCCCTAATATATGTATAATAGTGTGTTGGTAGTTTGTGGGAACCAAGATACATCTCCGAGGTGCGACCCGCTTCACTGACCCCTCTTTCTCCGTAGTAAGTTCTTGGACATAGAGGTGAAAACCTCCGTTTCGGGTGCCGGGCATGGAACCGTGCGACGGAACACATGAAATGTTTGTTTTTTATGGTCCAATATACCAACCTACCACATCCAAGCAAAAAAATCCATGCTTCTACCCCCTCTCGACGCCGTTTAGAGGGGTAGATCGACGGGTCAGACTTTTCTCCAGCGGGAGTAGGGTTTCGCCGTAGAGTGGGTCCGGAGTGTCAAGACCCCATCAAAACTTGCATAGACCCCTAATATATGTATACTAGTGTGTTGGTAGTTTGTGGGAACCAAGATACATCTCCGAGGTGCGACCCGCTTCACTGACCCCTCTTTCTCCGTAGTAAGTTCTTGCACATAGAGGTGAAAACCCCCGTTTCGGGTGCCGGGCATGGAACCGTGCGACGGAACACATGAAATGTTTGTTTTTTATGGTCCAATATACCAACATAACACATCCAAGCAAAAACATCCATGCGTCTACCCCCTCCCGACGCCGTTTAGAGGGGTAGATCGACGGTTCAGACTTTTCTCCAGCGGGAATAGGGTTTTGCCGTAGAGTGGGTCCGGAGTGTCAAGACCCCATCAAAACTTGCATAGACCCCTAATATATGTATAATAGTGTGTTGGTAGTTTGTGGGAACCAAGATACATCTCCGAGGTGCGACCCGCTTCACTGACCCCTCTTTCTCCGTAGTAAGTTCTTGCACATAGAGGTGAAAACCTCCGTTTCGGGTGCCGGGCATGGAACCGTGCGACGGAACACATGAAATATTTGTTTTTTATGGTCCAATATACCAACCTACCACATCTAAGCAAAAAAATCCATGCTTCTACCCCCTCTTGACGCCGTTTAGAGGGGTAGATCGACGGGTCAGACTTTTCTCCAGCGGGAGTAGGGTTTCGCCGTAGAGTGGGTCCGGAGTGTCAAGACCCCATCAAAACTTGCATAGACCCCTAATATATGTATACTAGTGTGTTGGTAGTTTGTGGGAACCAAGATACATCTCCGAGGTGCGACCCGCTTCACTGACCCCTCTTTCTCCGTAGTAAGTTCTTGCACATAGAGGTGAAAACCTCCGTTTCGGGTGCCGTGCATGGAACCGTGCGACGGAACACATGAAATATTTGTTTTTTATGGTACAATATACCAACCTACCACATCTAAGCAAAAAAATCCATGCTTATACCCCCTCTTGACGCCGTTTAGAGGGGTAGATCGACGGGTCAGACTTTTCTCCAGCGGGAGTAGGGTTTCGCCGTAGAGTGGGTCCGGAGTGTCAAGACCCCATCAAAACTTGCATAGACCCCCAATATATGTATACTAGTGTGTTGGTAGTTTGTGGGAACCAAGATACATCTCCGAGGTGCGACCCGCTTCACTGACCCCTCTTTCTCCGTAGTAAGTTCTTGCACATAGAGGTGAAAACCTCCTTTTCGGGTGCCGGGCATGGAACCGTGCGACGGAACACATGCAATGTTTGTTTTTTATGGTCCAATATACCAACCTACCACATCCAAGCAAAAAAAATCCATGCTTCTACCCCCTCTTGACGCCGTTTAGAGGGGTAGATCGACGGGTAAGACTTTTCTCCAGCGGGAGTAGGGTTTCGCCGTAGAGTGGGTCCGGAGTGTCAAGACCTCATCAAAACTTGCATAGACCCCTAATATATGTATAATAGTGTGTTGGTAGTTTGTGGGAACCAAGATACATCTCCGAGGTGCGACCCGCTTCACTGACCCCTCTTTCTCCGTAGTAAGTTCTTGCACATAGAGGTGAAAACCCCCGTTTCGGGTGCCGGGCATGGAACCGTGCGACGGAACACATGAAATGTTTGTTTTTTATGGTCCAATATACCAACATAACACATCCAAGCAAAAAAATCCATGCGTCTACCCCCTCCCGACGCCGTTTAGAGGGGTAGATCGACGGTTCCGACTTTTCTCCAGCGGGAGTAGGGTTTCGCCGTAGAGTGGGTCCGGAGTGTCAAGACCCCATCAAAACTTGCATAGACCCCTAATATATGTATAATAGTGTGTTGGTAGTTTGTGGGAACCAAGATACATCTCCGAGGTGCGACCCGCTTCACTGACCCCTCTTTCTCCGTAGTAAGTTCTTGCACTCAGAGGTGAAAACGTCCGTTTCGGGTGCCGGGCATGGAACCGTGCGACGGAACACATGAAATGTTTGTTTTTTATGGTCCAATATACGAACCTACCACATCCAAGCAAAAAAATCCATGCTTCTACCCCCTCTCGACGCCATTTAGAGGGGTAGATCGACGGGTCAGACTTTTCTCCAGCGGGAGTAGGGTTTCGCCGTAGAGTGGGTCCGGAGTGTCAAGACCCCATCAAAACATGCATAGACCCCTAATATATGTATACTAGTGTGTTGGTAGTTTGTGGGAACAGAGATACATCTCCGAGGTGCGACCCGCTTCACTGACCCCTCTTTCTCCGTAGTAAGTTCTAGCAATTATAGGTGAAAACCCTCGTTTCGGGTGTCGGGCATGGAACCGTGTGACGGAACACATGAAATGTTTGTTTTTTATGGTCCAATATACCAACCTAACACATACAAGCAAAAAAATCTATGCGTATACCCCCTCCCGACGCCGTTTAGAGGGGTGGATCGACGGGTCAGACTTTTCTCCAACGGGAGTAGGGTTTCGCCGTAGAGTGGGTCCGGAGGGTCAAGACCCCATCAAGACTTGCATAGACCCCTAATATATGTATACTAGTGTGTTGGTCGTTTGTGGAAACCAAGATACATCTCCGAGGTGCGACCCGCTTCACTGACCACTCTTTCTCCGTAGTAAGTTCTTGCACATAGAGGTGAAAACCCCCGTTTCGGGTGCCGGGCATGGAACCGTGCGACGGAACACATGAAATGTTTGTTTTTTATGGTCCAATATACCAACCTAACACATCCAAGCAAAAAAATCCATGCGTCTACCCCCTCCCGACGCTGTTTAGAGGGGTAGATCGACGGGTCAGACTTTTCTCCAGCGGGAGTAGGGTTTCGCCATAGAGTGGGTCCGGAGTGTCAAGACCCCATCAAAACTTGCATAGACCCCTAATATATGTATAATAGTGTGTTGGTAGTTTGTGGGAACCAAGATACATCTCCGAGTTGCGACCCGCTTCACTGACCCCTCTTTCTCCGTAGTAAGTTCTTGCACATAGAGGTGAAAACCTCCGTTTCGGGTGCCGGGCATGGAACCGTGCGACGGAACACATGAAATGTTTGTTTTTTATGGTCCAATATACCAACCTACCACATCCAAGCAAAAAAATCCATGCTTCTACCCCCTCTCTACGTCGTTTAGAGGGGTAGATCGACGGGTCAGACTTTTCTCCAGCGGGAGTAGGGTTTCGCCGTAGAGTGGGTCCGGAGTGTCAAGACCCCATCAAAACTTGCATAGACCCCTAATATATGTATACTAGTGTGTTTTTAGTTTGTGGGAACCAAGATACATCTCCGAGGTGCGACCCGCTTCACTGACCCCTCTTTCTCCGTTGTAAGTTCTTGCACATAGAGGTGAAAACCCCCGTTTCGGGTGCCGGGAATGGAACCGTGCGACGGAACACATGAAATGTTTGTTTTTTATGGTCCAATATACCAACATAACACATCCAAGCAAAAAAATCCATGCGTCTACCCCCTCCCGACGCCGTTTAGAGGGGTAGATCGACGGTTCAGACTTTTCTCCAGCGGGAGTAGGGTTTCGCCGTAGAGTGGGTCCGGAGTGTCAAGACCCCATCAAAACTTGCATAGACCCCTAATATATGTATACTAGTGTGTTGGTAGTTTGTGGGAACCAATATACATCTCCGAGGTGCGACCCGCTTCACTGACCCCTCTTTCTCCGTAGTAAGTTCTTGCACATAGAGGTGAAAACCCCCGTTTCGGGTGTCGGGCATGGAACCGTGCGACGGAACACATGAAATGTTTGTTTTTTATGGTCCAATATACCAACCTAACACATCCAAGCAAAAAAATCCATGCGTCTACCCCCTCCCGACGCCGTTTAGAGGGGTAGATCGATGGGTCAGACTTTTCTCCAACGGGAGTAGGGTTTCGCCGTAGAGTGGGTCCGGAGGGTCAAGACCCCATCAAAACATGAATAGACCCCTAATATATGTATACTAGTGTGTTGGTAGTTTGTGGGAGCAGAGATACATCTCCGAGGTGCGACCCGCTTCACTGACCCCTCTTTCTCCGTAGTAAGTTCTAGCACTTATAGGTGAAAACCCTCGTTTCGGGTGTCGGGCATGGAACCGTGCGACGGAACACATGAAATTATTGTTTTTTATGGTCCAATATACCAACATAACACATACAAGCAAAAAAATCCATGCGTCTACCCCCTCCCGACGCCGTTTAGAGGGGTAGATCGACGGTTCAGACTTTTCTCCAGCGGGAGTAGGGTTTCGCCGTAGAGTGGGTCCGGAGTGTCAAGACCCCATCAAAACTTGCATAGAACCCTAATATATGTATACTAGTGTGTTGGTAGTTTGTGGGAACCAATATACATCTCCGAGATGCGACCCGCTTCACTGACCCCTCTTTCTCCGTAGTAAGTTCTTGCACATAGAGGTGAAAACCCCCGTTTCGGGTGCCGGGCATGGAACTGTGTGAGGGAACACATGAAATGTTTGTTTTTTATGGTCCAATATACCAACCTAACACATCGAAGCAAAAAAATCCATGCGTCTACCCGCTCCCGACGCCGTTTAGAGGGGTAGATCGACGGGTCAGACTTTTCTCCAGCGGGAGTAGGGTTTCGCCGTAGAGTGGGTCCGGAGGGTCAAGACCCCATCAAGAATTGCATAGACCCCTAATATATGTATACTAGTGTGTTGGTAGTTTGTGGGAACCAAGATACATCTCCGAGGTGCGACCCGCTTCACTGACCCCTCTTTCTTCGTAGTAAGTTCTTGCACTCAGAGGTGAAAACCTTCGTTTCGGGTGTCGGGCATGGAACCGTGCGACGGAACACATGAAATGTTTGTTTTTTATGGTCCAATATACCAACCTAACACATCCAAGCAAAAAAATCCATGCGTCTACCCCCTCCCGACGCCGTTTAGAGGGGTAGATCGACGGGTCAGACTTTTCTCCAGCGGGAGTAGGGTTTCGCCATAGAGTGGGTCCGGAGTGTCAAGACCCCATCAAAACATGCATAGACCCCTAATATATGTATACTAGTGTGTTGGTAGTTTGTGGTAACAGAGATACATCTCCGAGGTGCGACCCGCTTCACTGACCCCTCTTTCTCCGTAGTAAGTTCTAGCAATTATAGGTGAAAACCCTCGTTTCGGGTGTCGGGCATGGAACCGTGCGACGGAACACATGAAATGTTTGTATTTTATGGTCCAATATACCAAACTAACACATACAAGCAAAAAAATCTATGCGTATACCCCCTCCCGACGCCGTTTAGAGGGGTGGATCGACGGGTCAGACTTTTCTCCAACGGGAGTAGGGTTTCGCCGTAGAGTGGGTCCGGAGGGTCAAGACCCCATCAAGACTTGCATAGACCCCTAATATATGTATACTAGTGTGTTGGTCGTTTGTGGGAACCAAGATACATCTCCGAGGTGCGACCCGCTTCACTGACCCCTCTTTCTTCGTAGTAAGTTCTTGCACTCAGAGGTGAAAACCTTCGTTTCGGGTGTCGGGCATGGAACCGTGCGACGGAACACATGAAATGTTTGTTTTTTATGGTCCAATATACCAACCTAACACATCCAAGCAAAAAAATCCATGCGTATACCCCCTCCCGACGCCGTTTAGAGGGGTAGATCGACGGGTCAGACTTTTCTCCAGCGGGAGTAGGGTTTCGCCATAGAGTGGGTCCGGAGTGTCAAGACCCCATCAAAACATGCATAGACCCCTAATATATGTATACTAGTGTGTTGGTAGTTTGTGGTAACAGAGATACATCTCCGAGGTGCGACCCGCTTCACTGACCCCTCTTTCTCCGTAGTAAGTTCTAGCAATTATAGGTGAAAACCCTCGTTTCGGGTGTCGGGCATGGAACCGTGCGACGGAACACATGAAATGTTTGTATTTTATGGTCCAATATACCAACCTAACACATACAAGCAAAAAAATCTATGCGTATACCCCCTCCCGACGCCGTTTAGAGGGGTGGATCGACGGGTCAGACTTTTCTCCAACGGGAGTAGGGTTTCGCCGTAGAGTGGGTCCGGAGGGTCAAGACCCCATCAAGACTTGCATAGACCCCTAATATATGTATACTAGTGTGTTGGTCGTTTGTGGAAACCAAGATACATCTCCGAGGTGCGACCCGCTTCACTGACCACTCTTTCTCCGTAGTAAGTTCTTGCACATAGAGGTGAAAACCCCCGTTTCGGGTGCCGGGCATGGAACCGTGCGACGGAACACATGAAATGTTTGTTTTTTATGGTCCAATATACCAACCTAACACATCCAAGCAAAAAAATCCATGCGTCTACCCCCTCCCGACGCTGTTTAGAGGGGTAGATCGACGGGTCAGACTTTTCTCCAGCGGGAGTAGGGTTTCGCCATAGAGTGGGTCCGGAGTGTCAAGACCCCATCAAAACTTGCATAGACCCCTAATATATGTATAATAGTGTGTTGGTAGTTTGTGGGAACCAAGATACATCTCCGAGTTGCGACCCGCTTCACTGACCCCTCTTTCTCCGTAGTAAGTTCTTGCACATAGAGGTGAAAACCTCCGTTTCGGGTGCCGGGCATGGAACCGTGCGACGGAACACATGAAATGTTTGTTTTTTATGGTCCAATATACCAACCTACCACATCCAAGCAAAAAAATCCATGCTTCTACCCCCTCTCTACGTCGTTTAGAGGGGTAGATCGACGGGTCAGACTTTTCTCCAGCGGGAGTAGGGTTTCGCCGTAGAGTGGGTCCGGAGTGTCAAGACCCCATCAAAACTTGCATAGACCCCTAATATATGTATACTAGTGTGTTTTTAGTTTGTGGGAACCAAGATACATCTCCGAGGTGCGACCCGCTTCACTGACCCCTCTTTCTCCGTTGTAAGTTCTTGCACATAGAGGTGAAAACCCCCGTTTCGGGTGCCGGGAATGGAACCGTGCGACGGAACACATGAAATGTTTGTTTTTTATGGTCCAATATACCAACATAACACATCCAAGCAAAAAAATCCATGCGTCTACCCCCTCCCGACGCCGTTTAGAGGGGTAGATCGACGGTTCAGACTTTTCTCCAGCGGGAGTAGGGTTTCGCCGTAGAGTGGGTCCGGAGTGTCAAGACCCCATCAAAACTTGCATAGACCCCTAATATATGTATACTAGTGTGTTGGTAGTTTGTGGGAACCAATATACATCTCCGAGGTGCGACCCGCTTCACTGACCCCTCTTTCTCCGTAGTAAGTTCTTGCACATAGAGGTGAAAACCCCCGTTTCGGGTGTCGGGCATGGAACCGTGCGACGGAACACATGAAATGTTTGTTTTTTATGGTCCAATATACCAACCTAACACATCCAAGCAAAAAAATCCATGCGTCTACCCCCTCCCGACGCCGTTTAGAGGGGTAGATCGATGGGTCAGACTTTTCTCCAACGGGAGTAGGGTTTCGCCGTAGAGTGGGTCCGGAGGGTCAAGACCCCATCAAAACATGAATAGACCCCTAATATATGTATACTAGTGTGTTGGTAGTTTGTGGGAGCAGAGATACATCTCCGAGGTGCGACCCGCTTCACTGACCCCTCTTTCTCCGTAGTAAGTTCTAGCACTTATAGGTGAAAACCCTCGTTTCGGGTGTCGGGCATGGAACCGTGCGACGGAACACATGAAATTATTGTTTTTTATGGTCCAATATACCAACATAACACATACAAGCAAAAAAATCCATGCGTCTACCCCCTCCCGACGCCGTTTAGAGGGGTAGATCGACGGTTCAGACTTTTCTCCAGCGGGAGTAGGGTTTCGCCGTAGAGTGGGTCCGGAGTGTCAAGACCCCATCAAAACTTGCATAGAACCCTAATATATGTATACTAGTGTGTTGGTAGTTTGTGGGAACCAATATACATCTCCGAGATGCGACCCGCTTCACTGACCCCTCTTTCTCCGTAGTAAGTTCTTGCACATAGAGGTGAAAACCCCCGTTTCGGGTGCCGGGCATGGAACTGTGTGAGGGAACACATGAAATGTTTGTTTTTTATGGTCCAATATACCAACCTAACACATCGAAGCAAAAAAATCCATGCGTCTACCCGCTCCCGACGCCGTTTAGAGGGGTAGATCGACGGGTCAGACTTTTCTCCAGCGGGAGTAGGGTTTCGCCGTAGAGTGGGTCCGGAGGGTCAAGACCCCATCAAGAATTGCATAGACCCCTAATATATGTATACTAGTGTGTTGGTAGTTTGTGGGAACCAAGATACATCTCCGAGGTGCGACCCGCTTCACTGACCCCTCTTTCTTCGTAGTAAGTTCTTGCACTCAGAGGTGAAAACCTTCGTTTCGGGTGTCGGGCATGGAACCGTGCGACGGAACACATGAAATGTTTGTTTTTTATGGTCCAATATACCAACCTAACACATCCAAGCAAAAAAATCCATGCGTCTACCCCCTCCCGACGCCGTTTAGAGGGGTAGATCGACGGGTCAGACTTTTCTCCAGCGGGAGTAGGGTTTCGCCATAGAGTGGGTCCGGAGTGTCAAGACCCCATCAAAACATGCATAGACCCCTAATATATGTATACTAGTGTGTTGGTAGTTTGTGGTAACAGAGATACATCTCCGAGGTGCGACCCGCTTCACTGACCCCTCTTTCTCCGTAGTAAGTTCTAGCAATTATAGGTGAAAACCCTCGTTTCGGGTGTCGGGCATGGAACCGTGCGACGGAACACATGAAATGTTTGTATTTTATGGTCCAATATACCAAACTAACACATACAAGCAAAAAAATCTATGCGTATACCCCCTCCCGACGCCGTTTAGAGGGGTGGATCGACGGGTCAGACTTTTCTCCAACGGGAGTAGGGTTTCGCCGTAGAGTGGGTCCGGAGGGTCAAGACCCCATCAAGACTTGCATAGACCCCTAATATATGTATACTAGTGTGTTGGTCGTTTGTGGGAACCAAGATACATCTCCGAGGTGCGACCCGCTTCACTGACCCCTCTTTCTTCGTAGTAAGTTCTTGCACTCAGAGGTGAAAACCTTCGTTTCGGGTGTCGGGCATGGAACCGTGCGACGGAACACATGAAATGTTTGTTTTTTATGGTCCAATATACCAACCTAACACATCCAAGCAAAAAAATCCATGCGTATACCCCCTCCCGACGCCGTTTAGAGGGGTAGATCGACGGGTCAGACTTTTCTCCAGCGGGAGTAGGGTTTCGCCATAGAGTGGGTCCGGAGTGTCAAGACCCCATCAAAACATGCATAGACCCCTAATATATGTATACTAGTGTGTTGGTAGTTTGTGGTAACAGAGATACATCTCCGAGGTGCGACCCGCTTCACTGACCCCTCTTTCTCCGTAGTAAGTTCTAGCAATTATAGGTGAAAACCCTCGTTTCGGGTGTCGGGCATGGAACCGTGCGACGGAACACATGAAATGTTTGTATTTTATGGTCCAATATACCAAACTAACACATACAAGCAAAAAAATCTATGCGTATACCCCCTCCCGACGCCGTTTAGAGGGGTGGATCGACGGGTCAGACTTTTCTCCAACGGGAGTAGGGTTTCGCCGTAGAGTGGGTCCGGAGGGTCAAGACCCCATCAAGACTTGCATAGACCCCTAATATATGTATACTAGTGTGTTGGTCGTTTGTGGGAACCAAGATACATCTCCGAGGTGCGACCCGCTTCACTGACCACTCTTTCTCCGTAGTAAGTTCTTGCACATAGAGGTGGAAACCCCCGTTTCGGGTGCCGGGCATGGAACCGTGCGACGGAACACATGAAATGTTTGTTTTTTATGGTCCAATATACCAACCTACCACATCAAAGCAAAAAAAATCCATGCGTCTACCCCCTCCCGACGCCGTTTAGAGGGGTAGATCGACGGGTCAGACTTTTCTCCAACGGGAGTAGGGTTTCGTCGTAGAGTGGGTCCGGAGTGTCAAGACCCCATCAAAACATGCATAGACCACTAATATATGTATACTAGTGTGTTGGTAGTTTGTGGGAACAGAGATACATCTCCGAGGTGCGACCCGCTTCACTGACCCCTCTTTCTCCGTAGTAAGTTCTAGCACTTAGAGGTGAAAACCGCCGTTTCAGGTGTCGGGCATGGAACCGTGCGACGGAACACATGAAATGTTTGTTTTTTATGGTCCAATATACCAACCGAACACATCCAAGCAAAAAAATCTATGCGTCTACCCCCTCCCGACGCCGTTTAGAGGGGTGGATCGACGGGTCAGACTTTTCTCCAACGGGAGTAGGGTTTCGCCGTAGAGTGGGTCCGGAGGGTCAAGACCCCATCAAGACTTTCATAGACCCCTAATATATGTATACTAGTGTGTTGGTCGTTTGTGGGAACCAAGATACATCTCCGAGGTGCGACCCGCTTCACTGACCACTCTTTCTCCGTAGTAAGTTCTTGCACATAGAGGTGGAAACCCCCGTTTCGGGTGCCGGGCATGGAACCGTGCGACGGAACACATGAAATGTTTGTTTTTTATGGTCCAATATACCAACCTAACACATCCAAGCAAAAAAATCCATGCGTCTACCCCCTCCCGACGCCGTTTAGAGGGGTAGATCGACGGGTCAGACTTTTCTCCAGCGGGAGTAGGGTTTCGTCGTAGAGTGGGTCCGGAGTGTCAAGACCCCATAAAAACTTGCATAGACCCCTAATATATGTATACTAGTGTGTTGGTAGTTTGTGGGAACAGAGATACATCTCCGAGGTGCGACCCGCTTCACTGACCCCTCTTTCTCCGTAGTAAGTTCTTGCACTCAGAGGTGAAAACCCCCGTTTCGGGTGTCGGGCATGGAACCGTGCGACGGAACACATGAAATGTTTGTTTTTTATGGTCCAATATACCAACCTAACACATCCAAGCAAAAAATCCATGCGTCTACCCCCTCCCGACGCCGTTTAGAGGGGTAGATCAACGGGTCAGACTTTTCTCCAGCGGGAGTAGGGTTTCGCCGTAGAGTGGGTCCGGAGGGTAAAGACCCCATCAAGACTTTCATAGACCCCTAATATATGTATACTAGTGTGTTGGTAGTTTGTGGGAACCAAGATACATCTCCGAGGTGCGACCCGCTTCACTGACCCCTCTTTCTCCGTAGTAAGTTCTTGCACATAGAGGTGAAAAACCCCGTTTCGGGTGCCGGGCATGGAACCGTGCGACGGAACACATGAAATGTTTGTTTTTTATGGTCCAATATACCAACATAACACATCCAAGCAAAAAAATCCATGCGTATACCCCCTCCCGACGCTGTTTAGAGGGGTAGATCGACGGTTCAGACTTTTCTCCAACGGGAATAGGGTTTCGCCGTAGAGTGGGTCCGGAGTGTCAGGACCCCATCAAAACTTGCATAGACCCCTAATATATGTATAATAGTGTGTTGGTAGTTTGTGGGAACCAAGATACATCTCCGAGGTGCGACCCGCTTCACTGACCCCTCTTTCTCCGTAGTAAGTTCTTGCACATAGAGGTGAAAACCCCCGTTTCGGGTGTCGGGCATGGAACCGTGCGACGGAACACATGAAATGTTTGTTTTTTATGGTCCAATATACCAACATAACACATCCAAGCAAAAAAATCCATGCGTCTACCCCCTCCCGACGCCGTTTAGAGGGGTAGATCCACGGTTCAGACTTTTCTCCAGCGGGAATAGGGTTTCACCGTAGAGTGGGTCCGGAGTGTCAAGACCCCATCAAAACTTGCATAGACCCCTAATATATGTATAATAGTGTGTTGGTAGTTTGTGGGAACCAAGATACATCTCCGAGGTGCGACCCGCTTCACTGACCCCTCTTTCTCCGTAGTAAGTTCTTGCACATAGAGGTGAAAACCTCCGTTTCGGGTGCCGGGCATGGAACCGTGCGACGGAACACATGAAATATTTGTTTTTTATGGTCCAATATACCAACCTACCACATCTAAGCAAAAAAATCCATGCTTCTACCCCCTCTTGACGCCGTTTAGAGGGGTAGATCGACGGTTCAGACTTTTCTCCAGCGGGAGTAGGGTTTCGCCGTAGAGTGGGTCCGGAGTGTCAAGACCCCATAAAAACTTGCATAGACCCCTAATATATGTATACTAGTGTGTTTGTAGTTTGTGGGAACCAAGATACATCTCCGAGGTGCGACCCGCTTCACTGACCCCTCTTTCTCCGTAGTAAGTTCTTGCACATAGAGGTGAAAACCCCCGTTTCGGGTGCCGGGAATGGAACCGTGCGACGGAACACATGAAATGTTTGTTTTTTATGGTCCTATATACCAACATAACACATCCAAGCAAAAAAATCCATGCGTCTACCCCCTCCCGACGCCGTTTAGAGGGGTAGATCGACGGGTCAGACTTTTCTCCAGCGGGAGTAGGGTTTCGCCGTAGAGTGGGTCCGGAGTGTCAAGACCCCATCAAAACTTGCATAGTCCCCTAATATATGTATAATAGTGTGTTGGTAGTTTGTGGGAACCAAGATACATCTCCGAGGTGCGACCCGCTTCACTGACCCCTCTTTCTCCGTAGTAAGTTCTTGCACATAGAGGTGAAAACCCCCGTTTCGGGTGCCGGGCATGGAACCGTGCGACGGAACACATGAAATGTTTGTTTTTTATGGTCCAATATACCAACCTAACACATCCAAGCAAAAAAATCCATGCGTCTACCCCCTCCCGACGCCGTTTAGAGGGGTAGATCGACGGGTTAGACTTTTCTCCAGCGGGAGTAGGGTTTCGCCGTAGAGTGGGTCCGGAGTGTCAAGACCCCATCAAAACATGCATAGACCCCTAATATATGTATACTAGTGTGTTGGTGGTTTGTGGGAACAGAGATACATCTCCGAGGTGCGACCCGCTTCACTGACCCCTCTTTCTCCGTAGTAAGTTCTTGCACATAGAGGTGAAAACCCCCGTTTCGGGTGCCGGGCATGGAACCGTGTGACGGAACACATGAAATGTTTGTTTTTTATGGTCCAATATACCAACGTAACACATCCAAGCAAAAAAATCCATGCGTCTACCCGCTCCCGACGCCGTTTAGAGGGGTAGATCGACGGGTCAGACTTTTCTCCAGCGGGAGTAGGGTTTCGCCGTAGAGTGGGTCCGGAGGGTCAAGACCCCATAAAAACTTGCATAGACCCCTAATATATGTATACTAGTGTGTTGGTATTTTGTGGGAACCAATATACATCTCCGAGGTGCGACCCGCTTCACTGACCCCTCTTTCTTCGTAGTAAGTTCTTGCACTCAGAGGTGAAAACCCCCGTTTCGGGTGTCGGGCATGGAACCGTGCGACGGAACACATGAAATGTTTGTTTTTTATGGTCCAATATACCAACGTAACACATCCAAGCAAAAAAATCCATGCGTCTACCCCCTCCCGACGCCGTTTAGAGGGGTAGATCGACGGTTCAGACTTTTCTCCAGCGGGAGTAGGGTTTCGCCGTAGAGTGGGTCCGGAGTGTCAAGACCCCATCAAAACTTGCATAGACCCCTAATATATGTATACTAGTGTGTTGGTAGTTTGTGGGAACCAATATACATCTCCGAGGTGCGACCCGCTTCACTGACCCCTCTTTCTCCGTAGTAAGTTCTTGCACATAGAGGTGAAAACCCCCGTTTCGGGTGTCGGGCATGGAACCGTGCGACGGAACACATGAAATGTTTGTTTTTTATGGTCCAATATACCAACCTAACACATCCAAGCAAAAAAATCCATGCGTCTACCCCCTCCCGACGCCGTTTAGAGGGGTAGATCGATGGGTCAGACTTTTCTCCAACGGGAGTAGGGTTTCGCCGTAGAGTGGGTCCGGAGGGTCAAGACCCCATCAAAACATGAATAGACCCCTAATATATGTATACTAGTGTGTTGGTAGTTTGTGGGAGCAGAGATACATCTCCGAGGTGCGACCCGCTTCACTGACCCCTCTTTCTCCGTAGTAAGTTCTAGCACTTATAGGTGAAAACCCTCGTTTCGGGTGTCGGGCATGGAACCGTGCGACGGAACACATGAAATTATTGTTTTTTATGGTCCAATATACCAACATAACACATACAAGCAAAAAAATCCATGCGTCTACCCCCTCCCGACGCCGTTTAGAGGGGTAGATCGACGGTTCAGACTTTTCTCCAGCGGGAGTAGGGTTTCGCCGTAGAGTGGGTCCGGAGTGTCAAGACCCCATCAAAACTTGCATAGAACCCTAATATATGTATACTAGTGTGTTGGTAGTTTGTGGGAACCAATATACATCTCCGAGATGCGACCCGCTTCACTGACCCCTCTTTCTCCGTAGTAAGTTCTTGCACATAGAGGTGAAAACCCCCGTTTCGGGTGCCGGGCATGGAACTGTGTGAGGGAACACATGAAATGTTTGTTTTTTATGGTCCAATATACCAACCTAACACATCGAAGCAAAAAAATCCATGCGTCTACACGCTCCCGACGCCGTTTAGAGGGGTAGATCGACGGGTCAGACTTTTCTCCAGCGGGAGTAGGGTTTCGCCGTAGAGTGGGTCCGGAGGGTCAAGACCCCATCAAGAATTGCATAGACCCCTAATATATGTATACTAGTGTGTTGGTAGTTTGTGGGAACCAAGATACATCTCCGAGGTGCGACCCGCTTCACTGACCCCTCTTTCTTCGTAGTAAGTTCTTGCACTCAGAGGTGAAAACCTTCGTTTCGGGTGTCGGGCATGGAACCGTGCGACGGAACACATGAAATGTTTGTTTTTTATGGTCCAATATACCAACCTAACACATCCAAGCAAAAAAATCCATGCGTCTACCCCCTCCCGACGCCGTTTAGAGGGGTAGATCGACGGGTCAGACTTTTCTCCAGCGGGAGTAGGGTTTCGCCATAGAGTGGGTCCGGAGTGTCAAGACCCCATCAAAACATGCATAGACCCCTAATATATGTATACTAGTGTGTTGGTAGTTTGTGGTAACAGAGATACATCTCCGAGGTGCGACCCGCTTCACTGACCCCTCTTTCTCCGTAGTAAGTTCTAGCAATTATAGGTGAAAACCCTCGTTTCGGGTGTCGGGCATGGAACCGTGCGACGGAACACATGAAATGTTTGTATTTTATGGTCCAATATACCAAACTAACACATACAAGCAAAAAAATCTATGCGTATACCCCCTCCCGACGCCGTTTAGAGGGGTGGATCGACGGGTCAGACTTTTCTCCAACGGGAGTAGGGTTTCGCCGTAGAGTGGGTCCGGAGGGTCAAGACCCCATCAAGACTTGCATAGACCCCTAATATATGTATACTAGTGTGTTGGTCGTTTGTGGGAACCAAGATACATCTCCGAGGTGCGACCCGCTTCACTGACCCCTCTTTCTTCGTAGTAAGTTCTTGCACTCAGAGGTGAAAACCTTCGTTTCGGGTGTCGGGCATGGAACCGTGCGACGGAACACATGAAATGTTTGTTTTTTATGGTCCAATATACCAACCTAACACATCCAAGCAAAAAAATCCATGCGTATACCCCCTCCCGACGCCGTTTAGAGGGGTAGATCGACGGGTCAGACTTTTCTCCAGCGGGAGTAGGGTTTCGCCATAGAGTGGGTCCGGAGTGTCAAGACCCCATCAAAACATGCATAGACCCCTAATATATGTATACTAGTGTGTTGGTAGTTTGTGGTAACAGAGATACATCTCCGAGGTGCGACCCGCTTCACTGACCCCTCTTTCTCCGTAGTAAGTTCTAGCAATTATAGGTGAAAACCCTCGTTTCGGGTGTCGGGCATGGAACCGTGCGACGGAACACATGAAATGTTTGTATTTTATGGTCCAATATACCAAACTAACACATACAAGCAAAAAAATCTATGCGTATACCCCCTCCCGACGCCGTTTAGAGGGGTGGATCGACGGGTCAGACTTTTCTCCAACGGGAGTAGGGTTTCGCCGTAGAGTGGGTCCGGAGGGTCAAGACCCCATCAAGACTTGCATAGACCCCTAATATATGTATACTAGTGTGTTGGTCGTTTGTGGGAACCAAGATACATCTCCGAGGTGCGACCCGCTTCACTGACCACTCTTTCTCCGTAGTAAGTTCTTGCACATAGAGGTGGAAACCCCCGTTTCGGGTGCCGGGCATGGAACCGTGCGACGGAACACATGAAATGTTTGTTTTTTATGGTCCAATATACCAACCTACCACATCAAAGCAAAAAAAATCCATGCGTCTACCCCCTCCCGACGCCGTTTAGAGGGGTAGATCGACGGGTCAGACTTTTCTCCAACGGGAGTAGGGTTTCGTCGTAGAGTGGGTCCGGAGTGTCAAGACCCCATCAAAACATGCATAGACCACTAATATATGTATACTAGTGTGTTGGTAGTTTGTGGGAACAGAGATACATCTCCGAGGTGCGACCCGCTTCACTGACCCCTCTTTCTCCGTAGTAAGTTCTAGCACTTAGAGGTGAAAACCGCCGTTTCAGGTGTCGGGCATGGAACCGTGCGACGGAACACATGAAATGTTTGTTTTTTATGGTCCAATATACCAACCGAACACATCCAAGCAAAAAAATCTATGCGTCTACCCCCTCCCGACGCCGTTTAGAGGGGTGGATCGACGGGTCAGACTTTTCTCCAACGGGAGTAGGGTTTCGCCGTAGAGTGGGTCCGGAGGGTCAAGACCCCATCAAGACTTTCATAGACCCCTAATATATGTATACTAGTGTGTTGGTCGTTTGTGGGAACCAAGATACATCTCCGAGGTGCGACCCGCTTCACTGACCACTCTTTCTCCGTAGTAAGTTCTTGCACATAGAGGTGGAAACCCCCGTTTCGGGTGCCGGGCATGGAACCGTGCGACGGAACACATGAAATGTTTGTTTTTTATGGTCCAATATACCAACCTAACACATCCAAGCAAAAAAATCCATGCGTCTACCCCCTCCCGACGCCGTTTAGAGGGGTAGATCGACGGGTCAGACTTTTCTCCAGCGGGAGTAGGGTTTCGTCGTAGAGTGGGTCCGGAGTGTCAAGACCCCATAAAAACTTGCATAGACCCCTAATATATGTATACTAGTGTGTTGGTAGTTTGTGGGAACAGAGATACATCTCCGAGGTGCGACCCGCTTCACTGACCCCTCTTTCTCCGTAGTAAGTTCTTGCACTCAGAGGTGAAAACCCCCGTTTCGGGTGTCGGGCATGGAACCGTGCGACGGAACACATGAAATGTTTGTTTTTTATGGTCCAATATACCAACCTAACACATCCAAGCAAAAAATCCATGCGTCTACCCCCTCCCGACGCCGTTTAGAGGGGTAGATCAACGGGTCAGACTTTTCTCCAGCGGGAGTAGGGTTTCGCCGTAGAGTGGGTCCGGAGGGTAAAGACCCCATCAAGACTTTCATAGACCCCTAATATATGTATACTAGTGTGTTGGTAGTTTGTGGGAACCAAGATACATCTCCGAGGTGCGACCCGCTTCACTGACCCCTCTTTCTCCGTAGTAAGTTCTTGCACATAGAGGTGAAAAACCCCGTTTCGGGTGCCGGGCATGGAACCGTGCGACGGAACACATGAAATGTTTGTTTTTTATGGTCCAATATACCAACATAACACATCCAAGCAAAAAAATCCATGCGTATACCCCCTCCCGACGCTGTTTAGAGGGGTAGATCGACGGTTCAGACTTTTCTCCAACGGGAATAGGGTTTCGCCGTAGAGTGGGTCCGGAGTGTCAGGACCCCATCAAAACTTGCATAGACCCCTAATATATGTATAATAGTGTGTTGGTAGTTTGTGGGAACCAAGATACATCTCCGAGGTGCGACCCGCTTCACTGACCCCTCTTTCTCCGTAGTAAGTTCTTGCACATAGAGGTGAAAACCCCCGTTTCGGGTGTCGGGCATGGAACCGTGCGACGGAACACATGAAATGTTTGTTTTTTATGGTCCAATATACCAACATAACACATCCAAGCAAAAAAATCCATGCGTCTACCCCCTCCCGACGCCGTTTAGAGGGGTAGATCCACGGTTCAGACTTTTCTCCAGCGGGAATAGGGTTTCACCGTAGAGTGGGTCCGGAGTGTCAAGACCCCATCAAAACTTGCATAGACCCCTAATATATGTATAATAGTGTGTTGGTAGTTTGTGGGAACCAAGATACATCTCCGAGGTGCGACCCGCTTCACTGACCCCTCTTTCTCCGTAGTAAGTTCTTGCACATAGAGGTGAAAACCTCCGTTTCGGGTGCCGGGCATGGAACCGTGCGACGGAACACATGAAATATTTGTTTTTTATGGTCCAATATACCAACCTACCACATCTAAGCAAAAAAATCCATGCTTCTACCCCCTCTTGACGCCGTTTAGAGGGGTAGATCGACGGTTCAGACTTTTCTCCAGCGGGAGTAGGGTTTCGCCGTAGAGTGGGTCCGGAGTGTCAAGACCCCATAAAAACTTGCATAGACCCCTAATATATGTATACTAGTGTGTTTGTAGTTTGTGGGAACCAAGATACATCTCCGAGGTGCGACCCGCTTCACTGACCCCTCTTTCTCCGTAGTAAGTTCTTGCACATAGAGGTGAAAACCCCCGTTTCGGGTGCCGGGAATGGAACCGTGCGACGGAACACATGAAATGTTTGTTTTTTATGGTCCTATATACCAACATAACACATCCAAGCAAAAAAATCCATGCGTCTACCCCCTCCCGACGCCGTTTAGAGGGGTAGATCGACGGGTCAGACTTTTCTCCAGCGGGAGTAGGGTTTCGCCGTAGAGTGGGTCCGGAGTGTCAAGACCCCATCAAAACTTGCATAGTCCCCTAATATATGTATAATAGTGTGTTGGTAGTTTGTGGGAACCAAGATACATCTCCGAGGTGCGACCCGCTTCACTGACCCCTCTTTCTCCGTAGTAAGTTCTTGCACATAGAGGTGAAAACCCCCGTTTCGGGTGCCGGGCATGGAACCGTGCGACGGAACACATGAAATGTTTGTTTTTTATGGTCCAATATACCAACCTAACACATCCAAGCAAAAAAATCCATGCGTCTACCCCCTCCCGACGCCGTTTAGAGGGGTAGATCGACGGGTTAGACTTTTCTCCAGCGGGAGTAGGGTTTCGCCGTAGAGTGGGTCCGGAGTGTCAAGACCCCATCAAAACATGCATAGACCCCTAATATATGTATACTAGTGTGTTGGTGGTTTGTGGGAACAGAGATACATCTCCGAGGTGCGACCCGCTTCACTGACCCCTCTTTCTCCGTAGTAAGTTCTTGCACATAGAGGTGAAAACCCCCGTTTCGGGTGCCGGGCATGGAACCGTGTGACGGAACACATGAAATGTTTGTTTTTTATGGTCCAATATACCAACGTAACACATCCAAGCAAAAAAATCCATGCGTCTACCCGCTCCCGACGCCGTTTAGAGGGGTAGATCGACGGGTCAGACTTTTCTCCAGCGGGAGTAGGGTTTCGCCGTAGAGTGGGTCCGGAGGGTCAAGACCCCATCAAGACTTGCATAGACCCCTAATATATGTATACTAGTGTGTTGGTATTTTGTGGGAACCAATATACATCTCCGAGGTGCGACCCGCTTCACTGACCCCTCTTTCTTCGTAGTAAGTTCTTGCACTCAGAGGTGAAAACCCCCGTTTCGGGTGTCGGGCATGGAACCGTGCGACGGAACACATGAAATGTTTGTTTTTTATGGTCCAATATACCAACGTAACACATCCAAGCAAAAAAATCCATGCGTCTACCCGCTCCCGACGCCGTTTAGAGGGGTAGATCGACGGGTCAGACTTTTCTCCAGCGGGAGTAGGGTTTCGCCGTAGAGTGGGTCCGGAGGGTCAAGACCCCATCAAGACTTGCATAGACCCCTAATATATGTATACTAGTGTGTTGGTATTTTGTGGGAACCAATATACATCTCCGAGGTGCGACCCGCTTCACTGACCCCTCTTTCTTCGTAGTAAGTTCTTGCACTCAGAGGTGAAAACCCCCGTTTCGGGTGTCGGGCATGGAACCGTGCGACGGAACACATGAAATGTTTGTTTTTTATGGTCCAATATACCAACCTAACACATCCAAGCAAAAAAATCCATGCGTCTACCCCCTCCCGACGCCGTTTAGAGGGGTAGATCGACGGGTCAGACTTTTCTCCAGCGGGAGTAGGGTTTCGCCGTAGAGTGGGTCCGGAGGGTAAAGACCCCATCAAGACTTTAATAGACCCCTAATATATGTATACTAGTGTGTTGGTAGTTTGTGGGAACCAAGATACATCTCCGAGGTGCGACCCGCTTCACTGACCCCTCTTTCTCCGTAGTAAGTTCTTGCACATAGAGGTGAAAACCCCCGTTTCGGGTGCCGGGCATGGAACCGTGCGACGGAACACATGAAATGTTTGTTTTTTATGGTCCAATATACCAACATAACACATCCAAGCAAAAAAATCCATGCGTATACCCCCTCCCGACGCTGTTTAGAGGGGTAGATCGACGGTTCAGACTTTTCTCCAACGGGAATAGGGTTTCGCCGTAGAGTGGGTCCGGAGTGTCAGGACCCCATCAAAACTTGCATAGACCCCTAATATATGTATAATAGTGTGTTGGTAGTTTGTGGGAACCAAGATACATCTCCGAGGTGCGACCCGCTTCACTGACCCCTCTTTCTCCGTAGTAAGTTCTTGCACATAGAGGTGAAAACCCCCGTTTCGGGTGCCGGGCATGGAACCGTGTGACGGAACACATGAAATGTTTGTTTTTTATGGTCCAATATACCAACGTAACACATCCAAGCAAAAAAATCCATGCGTCTACCCGCTCCCGACGCCGTTTAGAGGGGTAGATCGACGGGTCAGACTTTTCTCCAGCGGGAGTAGGGTTTCGCCGTAGAGTGGGTCCGGAGGGTCAAGACCCCATCAAGACTTGCATAGACCCCTAATATATGTATACTAGTGTGTTGGTATTTTGTGGGAACCAATATACATCTCCGAGGTGCGACCCGCTTCACTGACCCCTCTTTCTTCGTAGTAAGTTCTTGCACTCAGAGGTGAAAACCCCCGTTTCGGGTGTCGGGCATGGAACCGTGCGACGGAACACATGAAATGTTTGTTTTTTATGGTCCAATATACCAACCTAACACATCCAAGCAAAAAAATCCATGCGTCTACCCCCTCCCGACGCCGTTTAGAGGGGTAGATCGACGGGTCAGACTTTTCTCCAGCGGGAGTAGGGTTTCGCCGTAGAGTGGGTCCGGAGGGTAAAGACCCCATCAAGACTTTAATAGACCCCTAATATATGTATACTAGTGTGTTGGTAGTTTGTGGGAACCAAGATACATCTCCGAGGTGCGACCCGCTTCACTGACCCCTCTTTCTCCGTAGTAAGTTCTTGCACATAGAGGTGAAAACCCCCGTTTCGGGTGCCGGGCATGGAACCGTGCGACGGAACACATGAAATGTTTGTTTTTTATGGTCCAATATACCAACATAACACATCCAAGCAAAAAAATCCATGCGTATACCCCCTCCCGACGCTGTTTAGAGGGGTAGATCGACGGTTCAGACTTTTCTCCAACGGGAATAGGGTTTCGCCGTAGAGTGGGTCCGGAGTGTCAAGACCCCATCAAAACTTGCATAGACCCCTAATATATGTATAATAGTGTGTTGGTAGTTTGTGGGAACCAAGATACATCTCCGAGTTGCGACCCACTTCACTGACCCCTCTTTCTCCGTAGTAAGTTCTTGCACATAGAGGTGAAAACCTCCGTTTCGGGTGCCGGGCATGGAACCGTGCGACGGAACACATGAAATGTTTGTTTTTTATGGTCCAATATACCAACCTACCACATCCAAGCAAAAAAATCCATGCTTCTACCCCCTCTCTACGTCGTTTAGAGGGGTAGATCGACGGGTCAGACTTTTCTCCAGCGGGAGTAGGGTTTCGCCGTAGAGTGGGTCCGGAGTGTCAAGAACCCATCAAAACTTGCATAGACCCCTAATATATGTATACTAGTGTGTTGGTAGTTTGTGGGAACCAATATACATCTCCGAGGTGCGACCCGCTTCACTGACCCCTCTTTCTCCGTAGTAAGTTCTTGCACATAGAGGTGAAAAACCCCGTTTCGGGTGCCGGGCATGGAACCGTGCGACGGAACACATGAAATGTTTTTTTTTTATGGTCCAATATACCAACATAACACATCCAAGCAAAAAAATCCATGCGTATACCCCCTCCCGACGCTGTTTAGAGGGGTAGATCGACGGTTCAGACTTTTCTCCAACGGGAATAGGGTTTCGCCGTAGAGTGGGTCCGGAGTGTCAGGACCCCATCAAAACTTGCATAGACCCCTAATATATGTATAATAGTGTGTTGGTAGTTTGTGGGAACCAAGATACATCTCCGAGGTGCGACCCGCTTCACTGACCCCTCTTTCTCCGTAGTAAGTTCTTGCACATAGAGGTGAAAACCCCCGTTTCGGGTGCCGGGCATGGAACCGTGCGACGGAACACATGAAATGTTTGTTTTTTATGGTCCAATATTCCAACATAACACATCCAAGCAAAAAAAATCCATGCGTCTACCCCCTCCCGACGCCGTTTAGAGGGGTAGATCCACGGTTCAGACTTTTCTCCAGCGGGAATAGGGTTTCACCGTAGAGTGGGTCCGGAGTGTCAAGACCCCATCAAAACTTGCATAGACCCCTAATATATGTATAATAGTGTGTTGGTAGTTTGTGGGAACCAAGATAAATCTCCGAGGTGCGACCCGCTTCACTGACCCCTCTTTCTCCGTAGTAAGTTCTTGCACATAGAGGTGAAAACCTCCGTTTCGGGTGCCGGGCATGGAACCGTGCGACGGAACACATGAAATATTTGTTTTTTATGGTCCAATATACCAACCTACCACATCTAAGCAAAAAAATCCATGCTTCTACCCCCTCTTGACGCCGTTTAGAGGGGTAGATCGACGGTTCAGACTTTTCTCCAGCGGGAGTAGGGTTTCGCCGTAGAGTGGGTCCGGAGTGTCAAGACCCCATCAAAACTTGCATAGACCCCTAATATATGTATACTAGTGTGTTTGTAGTTTGTGGGAACCAAGATACATCTCCGAGGTGCGACCCGCTTCACTGACCCCTCTTTCTCCGTAGTAAGTTCTTGCACATAGAGGTGAAAACCCCCGTTTCGGGTGCCGGGAATGGAACCGTGCGACGGAACACATGAAATGTTTGTTTTTTATGGTCCTATATACCAACATAACACATCCAAGCAAAAAAATCCATGCGTCTACCCCCTCCCGACGCCGTTTAGAGGGGTAGATCGACGGGTCAGACTTTTCTCCAGCGGGAGTAGGGTTTCGCCGTAGAGTGGGTCCGGAGTGTCAAGACCCCATCAAAACTTGCATAGACCCCTAATATATGTATAATAGTGTGTTGGTAGTTTGTGGGAACCAAGATACATCTCCGAGGTGCGACCCGCTTCACTGACCCCTCTTTCTCCGTAGTAAGTTCTTGCACATAGAGGTGAAAACCCCCGTTTCGGGTGCCGGGCATGGAACCGTGCGACGGAACACATGAAATGTTTGTTTTTTATGGTCCAATATACCAACCTAACACATCCAAGCAAAAAAATCCATGCGTCTACCCCCTCCCGACGCCGTTTAGAGGGGTAGATCGACGGGTTAGACTTTTCTCCAGCGGGAGTAGGGTTTCGCCGTAGAGTGGGTCCGGAGTGTCAAGACCCCATCAAAACATGCATAGACCCCTAATATATGTATACTAGTGTGTTGGTGGTTTGTGGGAACAGAGATACATCTCCGAGGTGCGACCCGCTTCACTGACCCCTCTTTCTCCGTAGTAAGTTCTAGCACTTATAGGTGAAAACCCTCGTTTCGGGTGTCGGGCATGGAACCGTGCGACGGAACACATGAAATGTTTGTTTTTTATGGTCCAATATACCAACATAACACATCCAAGCAAAAAAATCCATGCGTCTACCCCCTCCCGACGCCGTTTATAGGGGTAGATCGACGGTTCAGACTTTTCTCCAGCGGGAGTAGGGTTTCGCCGTAGAGTGGGTCCGGAGTGTCAAGACCCCATCAAAACTTGCATAGACCCCTAATATATGTATACTAGTGTGTTGGTAGTTTGTGGGAACCAATATACATCTCCGAGGTGCGACCCGCTTCACTGACCCCTCTTTCTCCGTAGTAAGTTCTTGCACATAGAGGTGAAAACCCCCGTTTCGGGTGCCGGGCATGGAACCGTGTGACGGAACACATGAAATGTTTGTTTTTTATGGTCCAATATACCAACGTAACACATCCAAGCAAAAAAATCCATGCGTCTACCCGCTCCCGACGCCGTTTAGAGGGGTAGATCGACGGGTCAGACTTTTCTCCAGCGGGAGTAGGGTTTCGCCGTAGAGTGGGTCCGGAGGGTCAAGACCCCATCAAGACTTGCATAGACCCCTAATATATGTATACTAGTGTGTTGGTATTTTGTGGGAACCAATATACATCTCCGAGGTGCGACCCGCTTCACTGACCCCTCTTTCTTCGTAGTAAGTTCTTGCACTCAGAGGTGAAAACCCCCGTTTCGGGTGTCGGGCATGGAACCGTGCGACGGAACACATGAAATGTTTGTTTTTTATGGTCCAATATACCAACCTAACACATCCAAGCAAAAAAATCCATGCGTCTACCCCCTTCCGACGCCGTTTAGAGGGGTAGATCGACGGGTCAGACTTTTCTCCAGCGGGAGTAGGGTTTCGCCGTAGAGTGGGTCCGGAGGGTAAAGACCCCATCAAGACTTTAATAGACCCCTAATATATGTATACTAGTGTGTTGGTAGTTTGTGGGAACCAAGATACATCTCCGAGGTGCGACCCGCTTCACTGACCCCTCTTTCTCCGTAGTAAGTTCTTGCACATAGAGGTGAAAACCCCCGTTTCGGGTGCCGGGCATGGAACCGTGCGACGGAACACATGAAATGTTTGTTTTTTATGGTCCAATATACCAACCTACCACATCCAAGCAAAAAAATCCATGCTTCTACTCCCTCTCTACGTCGTTTAGAGGGGTAGATCGACGGGTCAGACTTTTCTCCAGCGGGAGTAGGGTTTCGGCGTAGAGTGGGTCCGGAGTGTCAAGACCCCATCAAAACTTGCATAGACCCCTAATATATGTATACTAGTGTGTTGGTAGTTTGTGGGAACCAAGATACATCTCCGAGGTGCGACCCGCTTCACTGACCCCTCTTTCTCCGTAGTAAGTTCTTGCACATAGAGGTGAAAACCCCCGTTTCGGGTGCCGGGCATGGAACCGTGCGACGGAACACATGAAATGTTTGTTTTTTATGGTCCAATATACCAACATAACACATCCAAGCAAAAAAATCCATGCGTCTACCCCCTCCCGACGCCGTTTAGAGGGGTAGATCGACGGTTCCAACTTTTCTCCAGCGGGAGTAGGGTTTCGCCGTAGAGTGGGTCCGGAGTGTCAAGACCCCATCATAACTTGCATAGACCCCTAATATATGTATAATAGTGTGTTGGTAGTTTGTGGGAACCAAGATACATCTCCGAGGTGCGACCCGCTTCACTGACCCCTCTTTCTCCGTAGTAAGTTCTTGCACATAGAGGTGAAAACGTCCGTTTCGGGTGCCGGGCATGGAACCGTGCGACGGAACACATGAAATGTTTGTTTTTTATGGTCCAATATACCAACCTACCACATCCAAGCAAAAAAATTCATGCTTCTACCCCCTCTCGACGCCGTTTAGAGGGGTAGATCGACGGGTCAGACTTTTCTCCAGCGGGAGTACGGTTTCGCCGTAGAGTGGGTCCGGAGTGTCAAGACCCCATCAAAACTTGCATAGACCCCTAATATATGTATACTAGTGTGTTTGTAGTTTGTGGGAACCAAGATACATCTCCGAGGTGCGACCCGCTTCACTGACCCCTCTTTCTCCGTAGTAAGTTCTTGCACATAGAGGTGAAAACCCCCGTTTCGGGTGCCGGGAATGGAACCGTGCGACGGAACACATGAAATGTTTGTTTTTTATGGTCCTATATACCAACATAACACATCCAAGCAAAAAAATCCATGCGTCTACCCCCTCCCGACGCCGTTTAGAGGGGTAGATCGACGGGTCAGACTTTTCTCCAGCGGGAGTAGGGTTTCGCCGTAGAGTGGGTCCGGAGTGTCAAGACCCCATCAAAACTTGCATAGACCCCTAATATATGTATAATAGTGTGTTGGTAGTTTGTGGGAACCAAGATACATCTCCGAGGTGCGACCCGCTTCACTGACCCCTCTTTCTCCGTAGTAAGTTCTTGCACATAGAGGTGAAAACCCCCGTTTCGGGTGCCGGGCATGGAACCGTGCGACGGAACACATGAAATGTTTGTTTTTTATGGTCCAATATACCAACATAACCCATCCAAGCAAAAAAATCCATGCGTCTACCCCCTCCCGACGCCGTTTAGAGGGGTAGATCGACGGGTTAGACTTTTCTCCAGCGGGAGTAGGGTTTCGCCGTAGAGTGGGTCCGGAGTGTCAATACCCCATCAAAACATGCATAGACCCCTAATATATGTATACTAGTGTGTTGGTGGTTTGTGGGAACAGAGATACATCTCCGAGGTGCGACCCGCTTCACTGACCCCTCTTTCTCCGTAGTAAGTTCTATCACTTATAGGTGAAAACCCTCGTTTCGGGTGTCGGGCATGGAACCGTGCGACGGAACACATGAAATGTTTGTTTTTTATGGTCCAATATACCAACATAACACATCCAAGCAAAAAAATCCATGCGTCTACCCCCTCCCGACGCCGTTTAGAGGGGTAGATCGACGGTTCAGACTTTTCTCCAGCGGGAGTAGGGTTTCGTCGTAGAGTGGGTCAGGAGTGTCAAGACCCCATCAAAACTTGCATAGACCCCTAATATATGTATACTAGTGTGTTGGTAGTTTGTGGGAACCAAGATACATCTCCGAGGTGCGACCCGCTTCACTGACCCCTCTTTCTCCGTAGTAAGTTCTTGCACATAGAGGTGAAAACCCCCGTTTCGGGTGCCGGGCATGGAACCGTGTGACGGAACACATGAAATGTTTGTTTTTTATGGTCCAATATACCAACGTAACACATCCAAGCAAAAAAATCCATGCGTCTACCCGCTCCCGACGCCGTTTAGAGGGGTAGATCGACGGGTCAGACTTTTCTCCAGCGGGAGTAGGGTTTCGCCGTAGAGTGGGTCCGGAGGGTCAAGACCCCATCAAGACTTGCATAGACCCCTAATATATGTATACTAGTGTGTTGGTATTTTGTGGGAACCAATATACATCTCCGAGGTGCGACCCGCTTCACTGACCCCTCTTTCTTCGTAGTAAGTTCTTGCACTCAGAGGTGAAAACCCCCGTTTCGGGTGTCGGGCATGGAACCGTGCGACGGAACACATGAAATGTTTGTTTTTTATGGTCCAATATACCAACCTAACACATCCAAGCAAAAAAATCCATGCGTCTACCCCCTCCCGACGCCGTTTAGAGGGGTAGATCGACGGGTCAGACTTTTCTCCAGCGGGAGTAGGGTTTCGCCGTAGAGTGGGTCCGGAGGGTAAAGACCCCATCAAGACTTTCATAGACCCCTAATATATGTATACTAGTGTGTTGGTAGTTTGTGGGAACCAAGATACATCTCCGAGGTGCGACCCGCTTCACTGACCCCTCTTTCTACGTAGTAAGTTCTTGCACATAGAGGTGAAAACCCCCGTTTCGGGTGCCGGGCATGGAACCGTGCGACGGAACACATGAAATGTTTGTTTTTTATGGTCCAATATACCAACATAACACATCCAAGCAAAAAAATCCATGCGTCTACCCCCTCCCGACGCCGTTTAGAGGGGTAGATCGACGGTTCCGACTTTTCTCCAGCGGGAGTAGGGTTTCGCCGTAGAGTGGGTCCGGAGTGTCAAGACCCCATCATAACTTGCATAGACCCCTAATATATGTATAATAGTGTGTTGGTAGTTTGTGGGAACCAAGATACATCTCCGAGGTGCGACCCGCTTCACTGACCCCTCTTTCTCCGTAGTAAGTTCTTGCACATAGAGGTGAAAACCCCCGTTTCGGGTGCCGGGCATGGAACCGTGTGACGGAACACATGAAATGTTTGTTTTTTATGGTCCAATATACCAACGTAACACATCCAAGCAAAAAAATCCATGCGTCTACCCGCTCCCGACGCCGTTTAGAGGGGTAGATCGACGGGTCAGACTTTTCTCCAGCGGGAGTAGGGTTTCGCCGTAGAGTGGGTCCGGAGGGTCAAGACCCCATCAAGACTTGCATAGACCCCTAATATATGTATACTAGTGTGTTGGTATTTTGTGGGAACCAATATACATCTCCGAGGTGCGACCCGCTTCACTGACCCCTCTTTCTTCGTAGTAAGTTCTTGCACTCAGAGGTGAAAACCCCCGTTTCGGGTGTCGGGCATGGAACCGTGCGACGGAACACATGAAATGTTTGTTTTTTATGGTCCAATATACCAACCTAACACATCCAAGCAAAAAAATCCATGCGTCTACCCCCTCCCGACGCCGTTTAGAGGGGTAGATCGACGGGTCAGACTTTTCTCCAGCGGGAGTAGGGTTTCGCCGTAGAGTGGGTCCGGAGGGTAAAGACCCCATCAAGACTTTCATAGACCCCTAATATATGTATACTAGTGTGTTGGTAGTTTGTGGGAACCAAGATACATCTCCGAGGTGCGACCCGCTTCACTGACCCCTCTTTCTACGTAGTAAGTTCTTGCACATAGAGGTGAAAACCCCCGTTTCGGGTGCCGGGCATGGAACCGTGCGACGGAACACATGAAATGTTTGTTTTTTATGGTCCAATATACCAACATAACACATCCAAGCAAAAAAATCCATGCGTCTACCCCCTCCCGACGCCGTTTAGAGGGGTAGATCGACGGTTCCGACTTTTCTCCAGCGGGAGTAGGGTTTCGCCGTAGAGTGGGTCCGGAGTGTCAAGACCCCATCATAACTTGCATAGACCCCTAATATATGTATAATAGTGTGTTGGTAGTTTGTGGGAACCAAGATACATCTCCGAGGTGCGACCCGCTTCACTGACCCCTCTTTCTCCGTAGTAAGTTCTTGCACATAGAGGTGAAAACGTCCGTTTCGGGTGCCGGGCATGGAACCGTGCGACGGAACACATGAAATGTTTGTTTTTTATGGTCCAATATACCAACCTACCACATCCAAGCAAAAAAATCCATGCTTCTACCCCCTCTCGACGCCGTTTAGAGGGGTAGATCGACGGGTCAGACTTTTCTCCAGCGGGAGTAGGGTTTCGCCGTAGAGTGGGTCCGGAGTGTCAAGACCCCATCAAAACTTGCATAGA
The DNA here is from genome assembly GCA_026929855.1 of Poa annua. Classification (NCBI taxonomy): domain Eukaryota; kingdom Viridiplantae; phylum Streptophyta; class Magnoliopsida; order Poales; family Poaceae; genus Poa; species Poa annua. The sequence continues at coordinate 23,046,355 of CM049428.1, read as the reverse complement.
CCCCTAATATATGTATACTAGTGTGTTTGTAGTTTGTGGGAACCAAGATACATCTCCGAGGTGCGACCCGCTTCACTGACCCCTCTTTCTGCGTAGTAAGTTCTTGCACATAGAGGTGAAAACCCCCGTTTCGGGTGCCGGGAATGGAACCGTGCGACGGAACACATGAAATGTTTGTTTTTTATGGTCCTATATACCAACATAACACATCCAAGCAAAAAAATCCATGCGTCTACCCCCTCCCGACGCCGTTTAGAGGGGTAGATTGACGGGTCAGACTTTTCTCCAGCGGGAGTAGGGCTTCGCCGTAGAGTGGGTCCGGAGGGTCAAGACCCCATCAAGAATTGCATAGACCCCTAATATATGTATACTAGTGTGTTGGTATTTTATGGGAACCAATATACATCTCCGAGGTGCGACCCGCTTCACTGACCCCTCTTTCTTCGTAGTAAGTTCTTGCACTCAGAGGTGAAAACCCCCGTTTCGGGTGTCGGGCATGGAACCGTGCGACGGAACACATGAAATGTTTGTTTTTTATGGTCCAATATACCAACCTAACACATCCAAGCAAAAAAATCCATGCGTCTACCCCCTCCCGACGCCGTTTAGAGGGGTAGATCGACGGGTAAGACTTTTCTCCAGCGGGAGTAGGGTTTCGCCGTAGAGTGGGTCCGGAGGGTAAAGACCCCATCAAGACTTTCATAGACACCTAATATATGTATACTAGTGTGTTGGTAGTTTGTGGGAACCAAGATACATCTCCGAGGTGCGACCCGCTTCACTGACCCCTCTTTCTACGTAGTAAGTTCTTGCACATAGAGGTGAAAACCCCCGTTTCGGGTGCCGGGCATGGAACCGTGCGACGGAACACATGAAATGTTTGTTTTTTATGGTCCAATATACCAACATAACACATCCAAGCAAAAAAATCCATGCGTATACCCCCTCCCGACGCTGTTTAGAGGGGTAGATCGACGGTTCAGACTTTTCTCCAACGGGAATAGGGTTTCGCCGTAGAGTGGGTCCGGAGTGTCAAGACCCCATCAAAACTTGCATAGACCCCTAATATATGTATAATAGTGTGTTGGTAGTTTGTGGGAACCAATATACATCTCCGAGGTGCGACCCGCTTCACTGACCCCTCTTTCTCCGTAGTAAGTTCTTGCACATAGAGGTGAAAACCCCCGTTTCGGGTGCCGGGCATGGAACCGTGCGACGGAACACATGAAATGTTTGTTTTTTATGGTCCAATATACCAACATAACACATCCAAGCAAAAAAATCCATGCGTCTACCCCCTCCCGACGCCGTTTAGAGGGGTAGATCGACGGTTCAGACTTTTCTCCAGCGGGAATAGGGTTTCGCCGTAGAGTGGGTCCGGAGTGTCAAGACCCCATCAAAACTTGCATAGACCCCTAATATATGTATAATAGTGTGTTGGTAGTTTGTGGGAACCAAGATACATCTCCGAGGTGCGACCCGCTTCACTGACCCCTCTTTCTCCGTAGTAAGTTCTTGCACATAGAGGTGAAAACCTCCGTTTCGGGTGCCGGGCATGGAACCGTGCGACGGAACACATGAAATGTTTGTTTTTTATGGTCCAATATACCAACCTACCACATCTAAGCAAAAAAATCCATGCTTCTACCCCCTCTTGACGCCGTTTAGAGGGGTAGATCGACGGGTCAGACTTTTCTCCAGCGGGAGTAGGGTTTCGCCGTAGAGTGGGTCCGGAGTGTCAAGACCCCATCAAAACTTGCATAGACCCCTAATATATGTATAATAGTGTGTTGGTAGTTTGTGGGAACCAAGATACATCTCCGAGGTGCGACCCGCTTCACTGACCCCTCTTTCTCCGTAGTAAGTTCTTGCACATAGAGGTGAAAACCCCCGTTCCGGGTGCCGGGCATGGAACCGTGCGACGGAACACATGAAATGTTTGTTTTTTATGGTCCAATATACCAACCTAACACATCCAAGCAAAAAAATCCATGCGTCTACCCCCTCCCGACGCCGTTTAGAGGGGTAGATCGACGGGTTAGACTTTTCTCCACCGGGAGTAGGGTTTCGCCGTAGAGTGGGTCCGGAGTGTCAAGACCCCATCAAAACATGCATAGACCCCTAATATATGTATACTAGTGTGTTGGTGGTTTGTGGGAACAGAGATACATCTCCGAGGTGCGACCCGCTTCACTGACCCCTCTTTCTCCGTAGTAAGTTCTAGCACTTATAGGTGAAAACCCTCGTTTCGGGTGTCGGGCATGGAACCGTGCGACGGAACACATGAAATGTTTGTTTTTTATGGTCCAATATACCAACATAACACATCCAAGCAAAAAAATCCATGCGTCTACCCCCTCCCGACGCCGTTTAGAGGGGTAGATCGACGGTTCAGACTTTTCTCCAGCGGGAGTAGGGTTTCGCCGTAGAGTGGGTCCGGAGTGTCAAGACCCCATCAAAACTTGCATAGACCCATAATATATGTATACTAGTGTGTTGGTAGTTTGTGGGAACCAATATACATCTCCGAGGTGCGACCCGCTTCACTGACCCCTCTTTCTCCGTAGTAAGTTCTTGCACATAGAGGTGAAAACCCCCGTTTCGGGTGCCGGGCATGGAACCGTGTGACGGAACACATGAAATGTTTGTTTTTTATGGTCCAATATACCAACCTAACACATCCAAGCAAAAAAATCCATGCGTCTACCCGCTCCCGACGCCGTTTAGAGGGGTAGATCGACGGGTCAGACTTTTCTCCAGCGGGAGTAGGGTTTCGCCGTAGAGTGGGTCCGGAGGGTAAATACCCCATCAAGAATTGCATAGACCCCTAATATATGTATACTAGTGTGTTGGTATTTTGTGGGAACCAAGATACATCTCCGAGGTGCGACCCGCTTCACTGACCCCTCTTTCTTCGTAGTAAGTTCTTGCACTCAGAGGTGAAAACCCCCGTTTCGGGTGTCGGGCATGGAACCGTGCGACGGAACACATGAAATGTTTGTTTTTTATGGTCCAATATACCAACCTAACACATCCAAGCAAAAAAATCCATGCGTCTACCCCCTCCCGACGCCGTTTAGAGGGGTAGATCGACGGGTCAGACTTTTCTCCAGCGGGAGTAGGGTTTCGCCGTAGAGTGGGTCCGGAGTGTCAAAACCCCATCAAAACATGCATAGACCCCTAATATATGTATACTAGTGTGTTGGTAGTTTGTGGGAACAGAGATACATCTCCGAGGTGCGACCCGCTTCACTGACCCCTCTTTCTCCGTAGTAAGTTTTAGCACTTATAGGTGAAAACCCTCGTTTCGGGTGTCGGGCATGGAACCGTGCGACGGAACACATGAAATGTTTGTTTTTTATGGTCCAATATACCAACCTAACACATACAAGCAAAAAAATCTATGCGTATACCCCCTCCGGACGCCGTTTAGAGGGGTGGATCGACGGGTCAGACTTTTCTCCAACGGGAGTAGGGTTTCGCCGTAGAGTGGGTCCGGAGGGTCAAGACCCCATCAAGACTTGCATAGACCCCTAATATATGTATACTAGTGTGTTGGTCGTTTGTGGGAACCAAGATACATCTCCGAGGTGCGACCCGCTTCACTGACCACTCTTTCTCCGTAGTAAGTTCTTGCACATAGAGGTGGAAACCCCCGTTTCGGGTGCCGGGCATGGAACCGTGCGACGGAACACATGAAATGTTTGTTTTTTGTGGTCCAATATACCAACCTAACACATCCAAGCAAAAAAATCCATGCGTCTACCCCCTCCCGACGCCGTTTAGAGGGGTAGATCGACGGGTCAGACTTTTCTCCAGCGGGAGTAGGGTTTCGTCGTAGAGTGGGTCCGGAGTGTCAAGACCCCATCAAAACATGCATAGACCCCTAATATATGTATACTAGTGTGTTGGTAGTTAGTGGGAACAGAGATACATCTCCGAGGTGCGACCCGCTTCACTGAACCCTCTTTCTCCGTAGTAAGTTCTAGCACTTAGAGGTGAAAACCCCCGTTTCGGGTGTCGGGCATGGAACCGCCCGACGGAACACATGAAATGTTTGTTTTTTATGGTCCAATATACCAACCTAACACATCCAAGCAAAAAAATCCATGCGTCTACCCTATCCCGACGCCGTTTAGAGGGGTAGATCGACGGGTCAGACTTTTCTCCAGCGGGAGTAGGGTTTCGTCGTAGAGTGGGTCCGGAGTGTCAAGACCCCATCAAAACTTGCATAGACCCCTAATATATGTATACTAGTGTGTTGGTAGTTTGTGGGAACAGAGATACATCTCCGAGGTGCGACCCGCTTCACTGACCCCTCTTTCTCTGTAGTAAGTTCTTGCACTCAGAGGTGAAAACCCCCGTTTCGGGTGTCGGGCATGGAACCGTGCGACAGAACACATGAAATGTTTGTTTTTTATGTTCCAATATACCAACCTAACACATCCAAGCAAAAAAATCCATGCGTCTACCCCCTCCCGACGCCGTTTAGAGGGGTAGATCGACGGGTCAGACTTTTCTCCAGCGGGAGAAGGGTTTCGCCGTAGAGTGGGTCCGGAGTGTCAAGACCCCATCAAAACTTGCATAGACCCCTAATATATGTATAATAGTGTGTTGGTAGTTTGTGGGAACCAAGATACATCTCCGAGGTACGACCCGCTTCATTGACCCCTCTTTCTCCGTAGTAAGTTCTTGCACATAGAGGTGAAAACCTCCGTTTCGGGTGCCGGGCATGGAACCGTGCGACGGAACACATGAAATGTTTGTTTTTTATGGTCCAATATACCAACCTACCACATCTTAGCAAAAAAATCCATGCTTCTACCCCCTCTCTACGTCGTTTAGAGGGGTAGATCGATGGGTCAGACTTTTCTCCAGCGGGAGTAGGGTTTCGCCGTAGAGTGGGTCCGGAGTTTCAAGACCCCATAAAAACTTGCATAGACCCCTAATATATGTATAATAGTGTGTTTGTAGTTTGTGGGAACCAAGATACATCTCCGAGGTGCGACCCGCTTCACTGACCCCTCTTTCTCCGTTGTAAGTTCTTGCACATAGAGGTGAAAACCCCCGTTTCGGGTGCCGGGCATGGAACCGTGCGACGGAACACATGAAATGTTTGTTTTTTATGGTCCAATATACCAACATAACACATCCAAGCAAAAAAATCCATGCGTCTACCCCCTCCCGACGCCGTTTAGAGGGGTAGATCGACGGGTCAGACTTTTCTCCAGCGGGAGTAGGGTTTTGCCGTAGAGTGGGTCCGGAGGGTCAAGACCCCATCAAAACATGCATAGACCCCTAATATATGTATACTAGTGTGTTGGTAGTTTGTGGGAGCAGAGATACATCTCCGAGGTGCGACCCGCTTCACTGACCCATCTTTCTCCGTAGTAAGTTCTAGCACTTATAGGTGAGAACCCTCGTTTCGGGTGTCGGGCATGGAACCGTGCGACGGAACACATGAAATGTTTGTTTTTTATGGTCCAATATACCAACATAACACATCCAAGCAAAAAAATCCATGCGTCTACCCCCTCCCGACGCCGTTTAGAGGGGTGGATCGACGGTTCAGACTTTTCTCCAGCGGGAGTAGGGTTTCGCCGTAGAGTGGGTCCGGAGTGTCAAGACCCCATAAAAACTTGCATAGACCCCTAATATATGTATACTAGTGTGTTGGTAGTTTGTGGGAACCAATATACATCTCCGAGATGCGACCCGCTTCACTGACCCCTCTTTCTCCGTAGTAAGTTCTTGCACATAGAGGTGAAAACCCCCGTTTCGGGTGCCGGGCATGGAACCGAGTGACGGAACACATTAAATGTTTGTTTTTTATGGTCCAATATACCAACCTAACACATCCAAGCAAAAAAATCCATGCGTCTACCCGCTCCCGACGCCGTTTAGAGGGGTAGATCGACGGGTCAGACTTTTCTCCAGCGGGAGTAGGGTTTCGCCGTAGAGTGGGTCCGGAGGGTCAAGACCCCATCAAGAATTGCATAGACCCCTAATATATGTATACTAGTGTGTTGGTAGTTTGTGGGAACCAAGATACATCTCCGAGGTGCGACCCGCTTCACTGACCCCTCTTTCTTCGTAGTAAGTTCTTGCACTCAGAGGTGAAAACCCCCGTTTCGGGTGTCGGGCATGGAACCGTGCGACGGAACACATGAAATGTTTGTTTTTTATGGTCCAATATACCAACCTAACACATCCAAGCAAAAAAATCCATGCGTCTACCCCCTCCCGACGCCGTTTAGAGGGGTAGATCGACGGGTCAGACTTTTCTCCAGCGGGAGTAGGGTTTCGCTATAGAGTGGGTCCGGAGTGTCAAGACCCCATCAAAACATGCATAGACCCCTAATATATGTATACTAGTGTGTTGGTAGTTTGTGGGAACAGAGATACATCTCCGAGGTGCGACCCGCTTCACTGACCCCTCTTTCTCCGTAGTAAGTTCTAGCACTTATAGGTGAAAACCCTCGTTTCGGGTGTCGGGCATGGAACCGTGCGACGGAACACATGAAATGTTTGTTTTTTATGGTCCAATATACCAACCTAACACATACAAGCAAAAAAATCTATACGTATACCCCCTCCCGACGCCGTTTAGAGGGGTGGATCGACGGGTCAGACTTTTCTCCAACGGGAGTAGGGTTTCGCCGTAGAGTGGGTCCGGAGGGTCAAGACCCCATCAAGACTTGCATAGACCCCTAATATATGTATACTAGTGTGTTGGTCGTTTGTGGGAACCAAGATACATCTCCGAGGTGCGACCCGCTTCACTGACCACTCTTTCTCCGTAGTAAGTTCTTGCACATAGAGGTGGAAACCCCCGTTTCGGGTGCCGGGCATGGAACCGTGCGACGGAACACATGAAATGTTTGTTTTTTATGGTCCAATATACCAAACTAACACATCCAAGCAAAAAAATCCATGCGTCTACCCCCTCCCGACGCCGTTTAGAGGGGTAGATCGACGGGTCAGACTTTTCTCCAGCGGGAGTAGGGTTTCGTCGTAGAGTGGGTCCGGAGTGTCAAGACCCCATAAAAACATGCATAGACCACTAATATATGTATACTAGTGTGTTGGTAGTTTGTGGGAACAGAGATACATCTCCGAGGTGCGACCCGCTTCACTGACCCCTCTTTCTCCGTAGTAAGTTCTAGCACTTAGAGGTGAAAACCCCCGTTTCAGGTGTCGGGCATGGAACCGTGCGACGGAACACATGAAATGTTTGTTTTTTATGGTCCAATATACCAACCTAACACATCCAAGCAAAAAAATCTATGCGTCTACCCCCTCCCGACGCCGTTTAGAGGGGTGGATCGACGGGTCAGACTTTTCTCCAACGGGAGTAGGGTTTCGCCGTAGAGTGGGTCCGGAGGGTCAACACCCCATCATGACTTTCATAGACCCCTAATATATGTATACTAGTGTGTTGGTCGTTTGTGGGAACCAAGATACATCTCCGAGGTGCGACCCGCTTCACTGACCACTCTTTCTCCGTAGTAAGTTCTTGCACATAGAGGTGGAAACCCCCGTTTCGGGTGCCGGGCATGGAACCGTGCGACGGAACACATGAAATGTTTGTTTTTTATGGTCCAATATACCAACCTAACACATCCAAGCAAAAAAATCCATGCGTCTACCCCCTCCCGACGCCGTTTAGAGGGGTAGATCGACGGGTGAGACTTTTCTCCAGCGGGAGTAGGGTTTCGTCGTAGAGTGGGTCCGGAGTGTCAAGACCCCATAAAAACTTGCATAGACCCCTAATATATGTATACTAGTGTGTTGGTAGTTTGTGGGAACAGAGATACATCTCCGAGGTGCGACCCGCTTCACTGACCCCTCTTTCTCCGTAGTAAGTTCTTGCACTTAGAGGTGAAAACCCCCGTTTCGGGTGTCGGGCATACAATCGTGCGACGGAACACATGAAATGTTTGTTTTTTATGGTCCAATATACCAACCTAACACATCCAAGCAAAAAAATCCATGGGTCGACCCCCTCCCGGCGCCGTTTAGAGGGATAGATCGACGGGTCAGACTTTTCTCCAGCGGGAGTAGGGTTTCGCCGTAGAGTGGGTCCGGAAAGTCAAGACCCCATCAAGACTTGCATAGACCCCTAATATATGTATACTAGTGTGTTGGTAGTTTGTGGGAACCCAGATACATCTCCGAGGTGCGACCCGCTTCACTGACCCCTCTTTCTCCGTAGTCAGTTCTTGCACTTAGAGGTGAAAACCCCCGTTTCGGGTGTCGGGCATGGAACCGTGCGACGGAACACATGAAATGTTTGTTTTTTAGGGTCCAATATACCAACCTAACACATCCAAGCAAAAAAATCCATGCGTCTACCGCCTCCCGACGCCGTTTAGAGGGGTAGATCGACGGGTCAGACTTTTCTCCAGCGGGAATAGGGTTTCGCCGTAGAGTGGGTACGGAGGGTCAAGACCCCATCAAGACTTGCATAGACCCCTAATATATGTATACTAGTGCGTTGGTACTTTGTGGGAACCAAGATACATCTCCGAGGTGCGACCCGCTTCACTGACCCCTCTTTCTCCGTAGTAAGTTCTTCCACTTAGAGGTGAAAACCCCCGTTTCGGGTGTCGGGCATAGAAACGTGCGACGGAACACATGAAATGTTTGTTTTTTATGGTCCAATATACCAACCTAACACATCCAAGCAAAAAAATCCATGCGTCTACCCCCTCCCGGCGCCGTTTAGAGGGGTAGATCAACGGGTCAGACTTTTCTCCAGCGAGAGTAGGGTTTCGCCGTAGAGTGGGTCCGGAGGGTCAAGACCCCATCAAGACTTTCATAGACCCCTAATATATGTATACTAGTGTGTTGGTAATTTGTGGGAACCAAGATACATCTCCGAGGTGCGACCCGCTTCACTGACCCCTCTTTCTCCTTAGTAAGTTCTTGCACTTAGAGGTGAAAACCCCCGTTTCGGGTGTCGGGCATAGAATCGTGCGACGGAACACATGAAATGTTTGTTTTTTATGGTCCAATATACCAACCTAACACATCCAAGCAAAAAAATCCATGCGTCTACCCCCTCCCGGCGCCGTTTAGAGGGATAGATCGACGGGTCAGACTTTTCTCCAGCGGGAGTAGGGTTTCGCCGTAGAGTGGGTCCGGAAAGTCAAGACCCCATCAAGACTTGCATAGACCCCTAATATATGTATACTAGTGTGTTGGTAGTTTGTGGGAACCAAGATACATCTCCGAGGTGCGACCCGCTTCACTGACCCCTCTTTCTCCGTAGTCACTTCTTGCACTTAGAGGTGAAAACCCCCGTTTCGGGTGTCGGACATGGAACCGTGCGACGAAACACATGAAATGTTTGTTTTTTAGGGTCCAATATACCAACCTAACACATCCAAGCAAAAAAATCCATGCGTCTACCGCCTCTCGACGCCGTTTAGAGGGGTAGATCGACGGGTCAGACTTTTCTCCAGCGGGAATAGGGTTTCGCCGTAGAGTGGGTACGGAGGGTCAAGACCCCATCAAGACTTGCATAGACCCCTAATATATGTATACTAGTGTTTTGGTAATTTTTGGGAACCAAGATACATCTCCGAGGTGCGACCCGCTTCACTGACCCCTCTTTCTCCGTAGTAAGTTCTTGCACTTAGAGGTGAAAACCCCCGTTTCGGGTGTCGGGCATAGAATCGTGCGACGGAACACATGAAATGTTTGTTTTTTATGGTCCAATATACCAACCTAACACATCCAAGCAAAAAAATCCATGCGTCTACCCCCTCCCGGCGCCGTTTAGAGGGGTAGATCGACGGGTCAGACTTTTCTCCACCGGGAGTAGGGTTTCGCCGTAGAGTGGGTCCGGAGGGTCAAGACCCCATAAAGACTTGCATAGACCCCTAATATATGTATACTAGTGTGTTTGTAGTTTGTGGGAACCAAGATACATCTCCGAGGTGCGACCCGCTTCACTCACCCCTCTTTCTCCGTAGTCAGTTCTTGCACTTAGAGGTGAAAACCCCCGTTTCGGGTGTCGGGCATGGAACCGTGCGACGGAACACATGAAATGTTTGTTTTTTATGGTCCAATATACCAACCTAACACATCCAAGCAAAAAAATCCATGCGTCACCCCCTCCCGACGCCGTTTAGAGGGGTAGATCGACGGGTCAGACTTTTCTCCAGCGGGAGTAGGGTTTCGCCGTAGAGTGGGTCCGGAGTGTCAAGACCCCATCAAAACTTGCATAGACCCCTAATATATGTATACTAGTGTGTTGGTAATTTGTGGGAACCAAGATACATCTCCGAGGTGCGACCCGCTTCACTGACCCCTCTTTCTCCGTAGTAAGTTCTTGCACTTAGAGGTGAAAACCCCCGTTTCGGGTGTTGGGCATAGATTCATGCGACGGAACACATGAAATGTTTGTTTTTTATGGTCCAATATACCAACCTAACACATCCAAGCAAAAAAATCCATGCTTCTACCCCCTCCCGGCGCCGTTTAGAGGGGTAGATCGACGGGTCAGACTTTTCTCCAGCGGGAGTAGGGTTTCGCCGTAGAGTGGGTCCGGAGGGTCAAGACCCCATCAAGACTTGCATAGACCCCTAATATATGTATACTAGTGTGTTTGTAGTTTGTGGGAACCAAGATACATCTCCGAGGTGCGACCCGCTTCACTGACCCCTCTTTCTCCGTAGTAAGTTCTTGCACTTAGAGGTGAAAACCCCTGTTTCGGGTGTCGGGCATGGAACCGTGCGACGGAACACATGAAATGTTTGTTTTTTATGGTCCAATATACCAGCCTAACACATCCAAGCAAAAAAAAATCATGCGTCTACCCCCTCCCGACGCCGTTTAGAGGGGTAGATCGACGGGTCAGACTTTTCTCCAGCGGGAGTAGGGTTTCGCCGTAGAGTGGGTCCGGAGTGTCAAGACCCCAGCAAAACTTGCATAGACCCCTAATATATGTATACTAGTGTGTTGGTAGTTTGTCGGAACCAAGATACATCTCCGAGGTGCGACCCGCTTCACTGACCCCTCTTTCTCCGTACTAAGTTCTTGCACTTAGAGGTGAAAACCCCCGTTTCGGGTGTCGGGCATGGAACCGTGCGACGGAACACATGAAATGTTTGTTTTTTATGTTCCAATATACCAACCTAACACATCCAAGCAAAAAAATCCATGCGTCTACCCCCTCCCGACGCCGTTTAGAGGGGTAGATCGACGGGTCAGACTTTTCTCCAGCGGGAGTAGGGTTTCGCCGTAGAGTGGGTCTGGAGTGTCAAGACCCCATCAAAACTTTCATAGACCCCTAATATATGTATACTAGTGTGTTGGTAGTTTGTGGGAACCAATATACATCTCCGAGGTGCGACCCGCTTCACTGACCACTCTTTCTCCGTAGTAAGTTCTTGCACATAGAGGTGAAAACCCCCGTTTCGGGTGCCGGGCATGGAACCGTGCGACGGAACACATGAAATGTTTGTTTTTTATGGTCCAATATACCAACCTAACACATCCAAGCAAAAAAATCCATGCGTCTACCCGCTCCCGACGCCGTTTAGAGGGGTAGATCGACGGGTCAGACTTTTCTCCGGCGGGAGTAGGGTTTCGCCGTAGAGTGGGTCCGGAGGGTCAAGACCCCATCAAGACTTGCATAGACCCCTAATATATGTATACTAGTGTGTTGGTAGTTTGTGGGAACGGAGATACATCTCCGAGGTGCGACCCGCTTCACTGACCCCTCTTTCTCCGTAGTAAGTTCTTGCACTCAGAGGTGAAAACCCCCGTTTCGGGTGCCGGGCATGGAACCGTGCGACGGAACACATGAAATGTTTGTTTTTTATGGTCCAATATACCAACCTAACACATCCAAGCAAAAAAATCCATGCGTCTACCCCCTCCCGACGCTGTTTAGAGGGGTAGATCGACGGGTCAGACTTTTCTCCAGCGGGAGTAGGGTTTCGCCGTAGAGTGGGTCCGGAGTGTCAATACCCCATAAAAACATGCATAGACCCCTAATATATGTATACTAGTGTGTTTTTAGTTTGTGGGATCAGAGATACATCTCCGAGGTGCGACCCGCTTCACTGACCCCTCTTTCTCCGTAGTAAGTTCTTGCACATAGAGGTGAAAACCCCCGTTTCGGATGCCGGGCATGGAACCGTGCGACGGAACACATGAAATGTTTGTTTTTTATGGTCCAATATACCAACCTAACACATCCAAGCAAAAAAATCCATGCGTCTACCCCCTCCCGACGCCGTTTAGAGGGGTAGATCGACGGGTCAGACTTTTCTCCAGCGGGAGTAGGGTTTCGCCGTAGAGTGGGTCCGGAGTGTCAAGACCCCATCAGAACTTGTATAGACCCCTAATATATGTATACTAGTGTGTTGGTAGTTTGTGGGAACCAAGATACATCTCCGAGGTGCGACCCGCTTCACTGACCCCTCTTTCTCCGTAGTAAGTTCTTGCACATAGAGGTGAAAACCCCCGTTTCGGGTGCCGGGCATGGAACCGTGCGACGAACCACATGAAATTTTTGTTTTTTATGGTCCAATATACCAACATAACACATCCAAGCAAAAAAAATCCATGCGTCTACCCCCTCCCGACGCCGTTTAGAGGGGTAGATCGACGGTTCAGACTTTTCTCCAGCGGGAGTAGGGTTTCGCCGTAGAGTGCGTCCGGAGTGTCAAGACCCCATCAAAACTTGCATAGACCCCTAATATATGTATAATAGTGTGTTGGTAGTTTGTGGGAACCAAGATACATCTCCGAGGTGCGACCCGCTTCACTGACCCCTCTTTCTCCGTAGTAAGTTCTTGGACATAGAGGTGAAAACCTCCGTTTCGGGTGCCGGGCATGGAACCGTGCGACGGAACACATGAAATGTTTTTTTTATGGTCCAATATACCAACCTACCACATACAAGCAAAAAAATCCATGCTTCTACCCCCTCTCGACGCCGTTTAGAGGGGTAGATCGACGGGTCAGACTTTTCTCCAGCGGGAGTAGGGTTTCGCCGTAGAGTGGGTCCGGAGTGTCAAGACCCCATCAGAACTTGTATAGACCCCTAATATATGTATACTAGTGTGTTGGTAGTTTGTGGGAACCAAGATACATCTCCGAGGTGCGACCCGCTTCACTGACCCCTCTTTCTCCGTAGTAAGTTCTTGCACATAGAGGTGAAAACCCCCGTTTCGGGTGCCGGGCATGGAACCGTGCGACGGAACACATGAAATGTTTGTTTTTTATAGTCCAATATACCAACATAACACATCCAAGCAAAAAAATCCATGCGTCTACCCCCTCCCGACGCCGTTTAGAGGGGTAGATCGACGGTTCAGACTATTCTCCAGCGGGAATAGGGTTTCGCGGTAGAGTGGGTCCGGAGTGTCAAGACCCCATCAAAACTTGCATAGACCCCTAATATATGTATAATAGTGTGTTGGTAGTTTGTGGGAACCAAGATACATCTCCGAGGTGCGACCCGCTTCACTGACCCCTCTTTCTCCGTAGTAAGTTCTTGCACATAGAGGTGAAAACCTCCGTTTCGGGTGCCGGGCATGGAACCGTGCGACGGAACACATGAAATATTTTTTTTTATGGTCCAATATACCAACCTACCACATCTAAGCAAAAAAATCCATGCTTCTACCCCCTCTTGACGCCGTTTAGAGGGGTAGATCGACGGGTCAGACTTTTCTCCAGCGGGAGTAGGGTTTCGCCGTAGAGTGGGTCCGGAGTGTCAAGACCCCATCAAAACTTGCATAGACCCCTAATATATGTATACTAGTGTGTTGGTAGTTTGTGGGAACCAAGATACATCTCCGAGGTGCGACCCGCTTCACTGACCCCTCTTTCTACGTAGTAAGTTCTTGCACATAGAGGTGAAAACCCCCGTTTCGGGTGCCGGGCATGGAACCGTGCGACGGAACACATGAAATGTTTGTTTTTTATGGTCCAATATACCAACATAACACATCCAAGCAAAAAAATCCATGCGTATACCCCCTCCCGACGCTGTTTAGAGGGGTAGATCGACGGTTCAGACTTTTCTCCAACGGGAATAGGGTTTCGCCGTAGAGTGGGTCCGGAGTGTCAAGACCCCATCAAAACTTGCATAGACCCCTAATATATGTATAATAGTGTGTTGGTAGTTTGTGGGAACCAAGATACATCTCCGAGGTGCGACCCGCTTCACTGACCCCTCTTTCTCCGTAGTAAGTTCTTGCACATAGAGGTGAAAACCCCCGTTTCGGGTGCCGGGCATGGAACCGTGCGACGGAACACATGAAATGTTTGTTTTTTATGGTCCAATATACCAACATAACACATCCAAGCAAAAAAATCCATGCGTCTACCCCCTCCCGACGCCGTTTAGAGGGGTAGATCGACGGTTCAGACTTTTCTCCAGCGGGAATAGGGTTTCGCCGTAGAGTGGGTCCGGAGTGTCAAGACCCCATCAAAACTTGCATAGACCCCTAATATATGTATAATAGTGTGTTGGTAGTTTGTGGGAACCAAGATACATCTCCGAGGTGCGACCCGCTTCACTGACCCCTCTTTCTCCGTAGTAAGTTCTTGCACATAGAGGTGAAAACCTCCGTTTCGGGTGCCGGGCATGGAACCGTGCGACGGAACACATGAAATGTTTGTTTTTTATGGTCCAATATACCAACCTACCACATCTAAGCAAAAAAATCCATGCTTCTACCCCCTCTTGACGCCGTTTAGAGGGGTAGATCGACGGGTCAGACTTTTCTCCAGCGGGAGTAGGGTTTCGCCGTAGAGTGGGTCCGGAGTGTCAAGACCCCATCAAAACTTGCATAGACCCCTAATATATGTATAATAGTGTGTTGGTAGTTTGTGGGAACCAAGATACATCTCCGAGGTGCGACCCGCTTCACTGACCCCTCTTTCTCCGTAGTAAGTTCTTGCACATAGAGGTGAAAACCCCCGTTCCGGGTGCCGGGCATGGAACCGTGCGACGGAACACATGAAATGTTTGTTTTTTATGGTCCAATATACCAACCTAACACATCCAAGCAAAAAAATCCATGCGTCTACCCCCTCCCGACGCCGTTTAGAGGGGTAGATCGACGGGTTAGACTTTTCTCCACCGGGAGTAGGGTTTCGCCGTAGAGTGGGTCCGGAGTGTCAAGACCCCATCAAAACATGCATAGACCCCTAATATATGTATACTAGTGTGTTGGTGGTTTGTGGGAACAGAGATACATCTCCGAGGTGCGACCCGCTTCACTGACCCCTCTTTCTCCGTAGTAAGTTCTAGCACTTATAGGTGAAAACCCTCGTTTCGGGTGTCGGGCATGGAACCGTGCGACGGAACACATGAAATGTTTGTTTTTTATGGTCCAATATACCAACATAACACATCCAAGCAAAAAAATCCATGCGTCTACCCCCTCCCGACGCCGTTTAGAGGGGTAGATCGACGGTTCAGACTTTTCTCCAGCGGGAGTAGGGTTTCGCCGTAGAGTGGGTCCGGAGTGTCAAGACCCCATCAAAACTTGCATAGACCCATAATATATGTATACTAGTGTGTTGGTAGTTTGTGGGAACCAATATACATCTCCGAGGTGCGACCCGCTTCACTGACCCCTCTTTCTCCGTAGTAAGTTCTTGCACATAGAGGTGAAAACCCCCGTTTCGGGTGCCGGGCATGGAACCGTGTGACGGAACACATGAAATGTTTGTTTTTTATGGTCCAATATACCAACCTAACACATCCAAGCAAAAAAATCCATGCGTCTACCCGCTCCCGACGCCGTTTAGAGGGGTAGATCGACGGGTCAGACTTTTCTCCAGCGGGAGTAGGGTTTCGCCGTAGAGTGGGTCCGGAGGGTAAATACCCCATCAAGAATTGCATAGACCCCTAATATATGTATACTAGTGTGTTGGTATTTTGTGGGAACCAAGATACATCTCCGAGGTGCGACCCGCTTCACTGACCCCTCTTTCTTCGTAGTAAGTTCTTGCACTCAGAGGTGAAAACCCCCGTTTCGGGTGTCGGGCATGGAACCGTGCGACGGAACACATGAAATGTTTGTTTTTTATGGTCCAATATACCAACCTAACACATCCAAGCAAAAAAATCCATGCGTCTACCCCCTCCCGACGCCGTTTAGAGGGGTAGATCGACGGGTCAGACTTTTCTCCAGCGGGAGTAGGGTTTCGCCGTAGAGTGGGTCCGGAGTGTCAAAACCCCATCAAAACATGCATAGACCCCTAATATATGTATACTAGTGTGTTGGTAGTTTGTGGGAACAGAGATACATCTCCGAGGTGCGACCCGCTTCACTGACCCCTCTTTCTCCGTAGTAAGTTTTAGCACTTATAGGTGAAAACCCTCGTTTCGGGTGTCGGGCATGGAACCGTGCGACGGAACACATGAAATGTTTGTTTTTTATGGTCCAATATACCAACCTAACACATACAAGCAAAAAAATCTATGCGTATACCCCCTCCGGACGCCGTTTAGAGGGGTGGATCGACGGGTCAGACTTTTCTCCAACGGGAGTAGGGTTTCGCCGTAGAGTGGGTCCGGAGGGTCAAGACCCCATCAAGACTTGCATAGACCCCTAATATATGTATACTAGTGTGTTGGTCGTTTGTGGGAACCAAGATACATCTCCGAGGTGCGACCCGCTTCACTGACCACTCTTTCTCCGTAGTAAGTTCTTGCACATAGAGGTGGAAACCCCCGTTTCGGGTGCCGGGCATGGAACCGTGCGACGGAACACATGAAATGTTTGTTTTTTATGGTCCAATATACCAACCTAACACATCCAAGCAAAAAAATCCATGCGTCTACCCCCTCCCGACGCCGTTTAGAGGGGTAGATCGACGGGTCAGACTTTTCTCCAGCGGGAGTAGGGTTTCGTCGTAGAGTGGGTCCGGAGTGTCAAGACCCCATCAAAACATGCATAGACCCCTAATATATGTATACTAGTGTGTTGGTAGTTAGTGGGAACAGAGATACATCTCCGAGGTGCGACCCGCTTCACTGAACCCTCTTTCTCCGTAGTAAGTTCTAGCACTTAGAGGTGAAAACCCCCGTTTCGGGTGTCGGGCATGGAACCGCCCGACGGAACACATGAAATGTTTGTTTTTTATGGTCCAATATACCAACCTAACACATCCAAGCAAAAAAATCCATGCGTATACCCTATCCCGACGCCGTTTAGAGGGGTAGATCGACGGGTCAGACTTTTCTCCAGCGGGAGTAGGGTTTCGTCGTAGAGTGGGTCCGGAGTGTCAAGACCCCATCAAAAATTGCATAGACCCCTAATATATGTATACTAGTGTGTTGGTAGTTTGTGGGAACAGAGATACATCTCCGAGGTGCGACCCGCTTCACTGACCCCTCTTTCTCTGTAGTAAGTTCTTGCACTCAGAGGTGAAAACCCCCGTTTCGGGTGTCGGGCATGGAACCGTGCGACGGAACACATGAAATGTTTGTTTTTTATGTTCCAATATACCAACCTAACACATACAAGCAAAAAAATCCATGCTTCTACCCCCTCTCTACGTCGTTTAGAGGGGTAGATCGATGGGTCAGACTTTTCTCCAGCGGGAGTAGGGTTTCGCCGTAGAGTGGGTCCGGAGTTTCAAGACCCCATAAAAACTTGCATAGACCCCTAATATATGTATAATAGTGTGTTTGTAGTTTGTGGGAACCAAGATACATCTCCGAGGTGCGACCCGCTTCACTGACCCCTCTTTCTCCGTTGTAAGTTCTTGCACATAGAGGTGAAAACCCCCGTTTCGGGTGCCGGGCATGGAACCGTGCGACGGAACACATGAAATGTTTGTTTTTTATGGTCCAATATACCAACATAACACATCCAAGCAAAAAAATCCATGCGTCTACCCCCTCCCGACGCCGTTTAGAGGGGTAGATCGACGGGTCAGACTTTTCTCCAGCGGGAGTAGGGTTTTGCCGTAGAGTGGGTCCGGAGGGTCAAGACCCCATCAAAACATGCATAGACCCCTAATATATGTATACTAGTGTGTTGGTAGTTTGTGGGAGCAGAGATACATCTCCGAGGTGCGACCCGCTTCACTGACCCCTCTTTCTCCGTAGTAAGTTCTAGCACTTATAGGTGAAAACCCTCGTTTCGGGTGTCGGGCATGGAACCGTGCGACGGAACACATGAAATGTTTGTTTTTTATGGTCCAATATACCAACATAACACATCCAAGCAAAAAAATCCATGCGTCTACCCCCTCCCGACGCCGTTTAGAGGGGTGGATCGACGGTTCAGACTTTTCTCCAGCGGGAGTAGGGTTTCGCCGTAGAGTGGGTCCGGAGTGTCAAGACCCCATCAAAACTTGCATAGACCCCTAATATATGTATACTAGTGTGTTGGTAGTTTGTGGGAACCAATATACATCTCCGAGATGCGACCCGCTTCACTGACCCCTCTTTCTCCGTAGTAAGTTCTTGCACATAGAGGTGAAAACCCCCGTTTCGGGTGCCGGGCATGGAACCGAGTGACGGAACACATGAAATGTTTGTTTTTTATGGTCCAATATACCAACCTAACACATCCAAGCAAAAAAATCCATGCGTCTACCCGCTCCCGACGCCGTTTAGAGGGGTAGATCGACGGGTCAGACTTTTCTCCAGCGGGAGTAGGGTTTCGCCGTAGAGTGGGTCCGGAGGGTCAAGACCCCATCAAGAATTGCATAGACCCCTAATATATGTATACTAGTGTGTTGGTAGTTTGTGGGAACCAAGATACATCTCCGAGGTGCGACCCGCTTCACTGACCCCTCTTTCTTCGTAGTAAGTTCTTGCACTCAGAGGTGAAAACCCCCGTTTCGGGTGTCGGGCATGGAACCGTGCGACGGAACACATGAAATGTTTGTTTTTTATGGTCCAATATACCAACCTAACACATCCAAGCAAAAAAATCCATGCGTCTACCCCCTCCCGACGCCGTTTAGAGGGGTAGATCGACGGGTCAGACTTTTCTCCAGCGGGAGTAGGGTTTCGCTATAGAGTGGGTCCGGAGTGTCAAGACCCCATCAAAACATGCATAGACCCCTAATATATGTATACTAGTGTGTTGGTAGTTTGTGGGAACAGAGATACATCTCCGAGGTGCGACCCGCTTCACTGACCCCTCTTTCTCCGTAGTAAGTTCTAGCACTTATAGGTGAAAACCCTCGTTTCGGGTGTCGGGCATGGAACCGTGCGACGGAACACATGAAATGTTTGTTTTTTATGGTCCAATATACCAACCTAACACATACAAGCAAAAAAATCTATACGTATACCCCCTCCCGACGCCGTTTAGAGGGGTGGATCGACGGGTCAGACTTTTCTCCAACGGGAGTAGGGTTTCGCCGTAGAGTGGGTCCGGAGGGTCAAGACCCCATCAAGACTTGCATAGACCCCTAATATATGTATACTAGTGTGTTGGTCGTTTGTGGGAACCAAGATACATCTCCGAGGTGCGACCCGCTTCACTGACCACTCTTTCTCCGTAGTAAGTTCTTGCACATAGAGGTGGAAACCCCCGTTTCGGGTGCCGGGCATGGAACCGTGCGACGGAACACATGAAATGTTTGTTTTTTATGGTCCAATATACCAAACTAACACATCCAAGCAAAAAAATCCATGCGTCTACCCCCTCCCGACGCCGTTTAGAGGGGTAGATCGACGGGTCAGACTTTTCTCCAGCGGGAGTAGGGTTTCGTCGTAGAGTGGGTCCGGAGTGTCAAGACCCCATAAAAACATGCATAGACCACTAATATATGTATACTAGTGTGTTGGTAGTTTGTGGGAACAGAGATACATCTCCGAGGTGCGACCCGCTTCACTGACCCCTCTTTCTCCGTAGTAAGTTCTAGCACTTAGAGGTGAAAACCCCCGTTTCAGGTGTCGGGCATGGAACCGTGCGACGGAACACATGAAATGTTTGTTTTTTATGGTCCAATATACCAACCTAACACATCCAAGCAAAAAAATCTATGCGTCTACCCCCTCCCGACGCCGTTTAGAGGGGTGGATCGACGGGTCAGACTTTTCTCCAACGGGAGTAGGGTTTCGCCGTAGAGTGGGTCCGGAGGGTCAACACCCCATCATGACTTTCATAGACCCCTAATATATGTATACTAGTGTGTTGGTCGTTTGTGGGAACCAAGATACATCTCCGAGGTGCGACCCGCTTCACTGACCACTCTTTCTCCGTAGTAAGTTCTTGCACATAGAGGTGGAAACCCCCGTTTCGGGTGCCGGGCATGGAACCGTGCGACGGAACACATGAAATGTTTGTTTTTTATGGTCCAATATACCAACCTAACACATCCAAGCAAAAAAATCCATGCGTCTACCCCCTCCCGACGCCGTTTAGAGGGGTAGATCGACGGGTCAGACTTTTCTCCAGCGGGAGTAGGGTTTCGTCGTAGAGTGGGTCCGGAGTGTCAAGACCCCATAAAAACTTGCATAGACCCCTAATATATGTATACTAGTGTGTTGGTAGTTTGTGGGAACAGAGATACATCTCCGAGGTGCGACCCGCTTCACTGACCCCTCTTTCTCCGTAGTAAGTTCTTGCACTTAGAGGTGAAAACCCCCTTTTCGGGTGTCGGGCATACAATCGTGCGACGGAACACATGAAATGTTTGTTTTTTATGGTCCAATATACCAACCTAACACATCCAAGCAAAAAAATCCATGGGTCGACCCCCTCCCGGCGCCGTTTAGAGGGATAGATCGACGGGTCAGACTTTTCTCCAGCGGGAGTAGGGTTTCGCCGTAGAGTGGGTCCGGAAAGTCAAGACCCCATCAAGACTTGCATAGACCCCTAATATATGTATACTAGTGTGTTGGTAGTTTGTGGGAACCCAGATACATCTCCGAGGTGCGACCCGCTTCACTGACCCCTCTTTCTCCGTAGTCAGTTCTTGCACTTAGAGGTGAAAACCCCCGTTTCGGGTGTCGGGCATGGAACCGTGCAACGGAACACATGAAATGTTTGTTTTTTAGGGTCCAATATACCAACCTAACACATCCAAGCAAAAAAATCCATGCGTCTACCGCCTCCCGACGCCGTTTAGAGGGGTAGATCGACGGGTCAGACTTTTCTCCAGCGGGAATAGGGTTTCGCCGTAGAGTGGGTACGGAGGGTCAAGACCCCATCAAGACTTGCATAGACCCCTAATATATGTATACTAGTGCGTTGGTACTTTGTGGGAACCAAGATACATCTCCGAGGTGCGACCCGCTTCACTGACCCCTCTTTCTCCGTAGTAAGTTCTTCCACTTAGAGGTGAAAACCCCCGTTTCGGGTGTCGGGCATAGAAACGTGCGACGGAACACATGAAATGTTTGTTTTTTATGGTCCAATATACCAACCTAACACATCCAAGCAAAAAAATCCATGCGTCTACCCCCTCCCGGCGCCGTTTAGAGGGGTAGATCAACGGGTCAGACTTTTCTCCAGCGAGAGTAGGGTTTCGCCGTAGAGTGGGTCCGGAGGGTCAAGACCCCATCAAGACTTTCATAGACCCCTAATATATGTATACTAGTGTGTTGGTAATTTGTGGGAACCAAGATACATCTCCGAGGTGCGACCCGCTTCACTGACCCCTCTTTCTCCTTAGTAAGTTCTTGCACTTAGAGGTGAAAACCCCCGTTTCGGGTGTCGGGCATAGAATCGTGCGACGGAACACATGAAATGTTTGTTTTTTATGGTCCAATATTCCAACCTAACACATCCAAGCAAAAAAATCCATGCGTCTACCCCCTCCCGGCGCCGTTTAGAGGGATAGATCGACGGGTCAGACTTTTCTCCAGCGGGAGTAGGGTTTCGCCGTAGAGTGGGTCCGGAAAGTCAAGACCCCATCAAGACTTGCATAGACCCCTAATATATGTATACTAGTGTGTTGGTAGTTTGTGGGAACCAAGATACATCTCCGAGGTGCGACCCGCTTCACTGACCCCTCTTTCTCCGTAGTCACTTCTTGCACTTAGAGGTGAAAACCCCCGTTTCGGGTGTCGGACATGGAACCGTGCGACGAAACACATGAAATGTTTGTTTTTTAGGGTCCAATATACCAACCTAACACATCCAAGCAAAAAAATCCATGCGTCTACCGCCTCTCGACGCCGTTTAGAGGGGTAGATCGACGGGTCAGACTTTTCTCCAGCGGGAATAGGGTTTCGCCGTAGAGTGGGTACGGAGGGTCAAGACCCCATCAAGACTTGCATAGACCCCTAATATATGTATACTAGTGTTTTGGTAATTTTTGGGAACCAAGATACATCTCCGAGGTGCAACCCGCTTCACTGACCCCTCTTTCTCCGTAGTAAGTTCTTGCACTTAGAGGTGAAAACCCCCGTTTCGGGTGTCGGGCATAGAATCGTGCGACGGAACACATGAAATGTTTGTTTTTTATGGTCCAATATACCAACCTAACACATCCAAGCAAAAAAATCCATGCGTCTACCCCCTCCAGGCGCCGTTTAGAGGGGTAGATCGACGGGTCAGACTTTTCTCCACCGGGAGTAGGGTTTCGCCGTAGAGTGGGTCCGGAGGGTCAAGACCCCATAAAGACTTGCATAGACCCCTAATATATGTATACTAGTGTGTTTGTAGTTTGTGGGAACCAAGATACATCTCCGAGGTGCGACCCGCTTCACTCACCCCTCTTTCTCCGTAGTCAGTTCTTGCACTTAGAGGTGAAAACCCCCGTTTCGGGTGTCGGGCATGGAACCGTGCGACGGAACACATGAAATGTTTGTTTTTTATGGTCCAATATACCAACCTAACACATCCAAGCAAAAAAATCCATGCGTCACCCCCTCCCGACGCCGTTTAGAGGGGTAGATCGACGGGTCAGACTTTTCTCCAGCGGGAGTAGGGTTTCGCCGTAGAGTGGGTCCGGAGTGTCAAGACCCCATCAAAACTTGCATAGACCCCTAATATATGTATACTAGTGTGTTGGTAATTTGTGGGAACCAAGATACATCTCCGAGGTGCGACCCGCTTCACTGACCCCTCTTTCTCCGTAGTAAGTTCTTGCACTTAGAGGTGAAAACCCCCGTTTCGGGTGTTGGGCATAGAATCATGCGACGGAACACATGAAATGTTTGTTTTTTATGGTCCAATATACCAACCTAACACATCCAAGCAAAAAAATCCATGCTTCTACCCCCTCCCGGCGCCGTTTAGAGGGGTAGATCGACGGGTCAGACTTTTCTCCAGCGGGAGTAGGGTTTCGCCGTAGAGTGGGTCCGGAGGGTCAAGACCCCATCAAGACTTGCATAGACCCCTAATATATGTATACTAGTGTGTTTGTAGTTTGTGGGAACCAAGATACATCTCCGAGGTGCGACCCGCTTCACTGACCCCTCTTTCTCCGTAGTAAGTTCTTGCACTTAGAGGTGAAAACCCCTGTTTCGGGTGTCGGGCATGGAACCGTGCGACGGAACACATGAAATGTTTGTTTTTTATGGTCCAATATACCAGCCTAACACATCCAAGCAAAAAAAATCATGCGTCTACCCCCTCCCGACGCCGTTTAGAGGGGTAGATCGACGGGTCAGACTTTTCTCCAGCGGGAGTAGGGTTTCGCCGTAGAGTGGGTCCGGAGTGTCAAGACCCCAGCAAAACTTGCATAGACCCCTAATATATGTATACTAGTGTGTTGGTAGTTTGTCGGAACCAAGATACATCTCCGAGGTGCGACCCGCTTCACTGACCCCTCTTTCTCCGTACTAAGTTCTTGCACTTAGAGGTGAAAACCCCCGTTTCGGGTGTCGGGCATGGAACCGTGCGACGGAACACATGAAATGTTTGTTTTTTATGTTCCAATATACCAACCTAACACATCCAAGCAAAAAAATCCATGCGTCTACCCCCTCCCGACGCCGTTTAGAGGGGTAGATCGACGGGTCAGACTTTTCTCCAGCGGGAGTAGGGTTTCGCCGTAGAGTGGGTCTGGAGTGTCAAGACCCCATCAAAACTTTCATAGACCCCTAATATATGTATACTAGTGTGTTGGTAGTTTGTGGGAACCAATATACATCTCCGAGGTGCGACCCGCTTCACTGACCACTCTTTCTCCGTAGTAAGTTCTTGCACATAGAGGTGAAAACCCCCGTTTCGGGTGCCGGGCATGGAACCGTGCGACGGAACACATGAAATGTTTGTTTTTTATGGTCCAATATACCAACCTAACACATCCAAGCAAAAAAATCCATGCGTCTACCCGCTCCCGACGCCGTTTAGAGGGGTAGATCGACGGGTCAGACTTTTCTCCAGCGGGAGTAGGGTTTCGCCGTAGAGTGGGTCCGGAGGGTCAAGACCCCATCAAGACTTGCATAGACCCCTAATATATGTATACTAGTGTGTTGGTAGTTTGTGGGAACGGAGATACATCTCCGAGGTGCGACCCGCTTCACTGACCCCTCTTTCTCCGTAGTAAGTTCTTGCACTCAGAGGTGAAAACCCCCGTTTCGGGTGCCGGGCATGGAACCGTGCGACGGAACACATGAAATGTTTGTTTTTTATGGTCCAATATACCAACCTAACACATCCAAGCAAAAAAATCCATGCGTCTACCCCCTCCCGACGCTGTTTAGAGGGGTAGATCGACGGGTCAGACTTTTCTCCAGCGGGAGTAGGGTTTCGCCGTAGAGTGGGTCCGGAGTGTCAATACCCCATAAAAACATGCATAGACCCCTAATATATGTATACTAGTGTGTTTTTAGTTTGTGGGATCAGAGATACATCTCCGAGGTGCGACCCGCTTCACTGACCCCTCTTTCTCCGTAGTAAGTTCTTGCACATAGAGGTGAAAACCCCCGTTTCGGATGCCGGGCATGGAACCGTGCGACGGAACACATGAAATGTTTGTTTTTTATGGTCCAATATACCAACCTAACACATCCAAGCAAAAAAATCCATGCGTCTACCCCCTCCCGACGCCGTTTAGAGGGGTAGATCGACGGGTCAGACTTTTCTCCAGCGGGAGTAGGGTTTCGCCGTAGAGTGGGTCCGGAGTGTCAAGACCCCATCAGAACTTGTATAGACCCCTAATATATGTATACTAGTGTGTTGGTAGTTTGTGGGAACCAAGATACATCTCCGAGGTGCGACCCGCTTCACTGACCCCTCTTTCTCCGTAGTAAGTTCTTGCACATAGAGGTGAAAACCCCCGTTTCGGGTGCCGGGCATGGAACCGTGCGACGAACCACATGAAATTTTTGTTTTTTATGGTCCAATATACCAACATAACACATCCAAGCAAAAAAAATCCATGCGTCTACCCCCTCCCGACGCCGTTTAGAGGGGTAGATCGACGGTTCAGACTTTTCTCCAGCGGGAGTAGGGTTTCGCCGTAGAGTGCGTCCGGAGTGTCAAGACCCCATCAAAACTTGCATAGACCCCTAATATATGTATAATAGTGTGTTGGTAGTTTGTGGGAACCAAGATACATCTCCGAGGTGCGACCCGCTTCACTGACCCCTCTTTCTCCGTAGTAAGTTCTTGGACATAGAGGTGAAAACCTCCGTTTCGGGTGCCGGGCATGGAACCGTGCGACGGAACACATGAAATGTTTTTTTTATGGTCCAATATACCAACCTACCACATACAAGCAAAAAAATCCATGCTTCTACCCCCTCTCGACGCCGTTTAGAGGGGTAGATCGACGGGTCAGACTTTTCTCCAGCGGGAGTAGGGTTTCGCCGTAGAGTGGGTCTGGAGTGTCAAGACCCCATCAAAACTTGCATAGACCCCTAATATATGTATACTAGTGTGTTGGTAGTTTGTGGGAACCAAGATACATCTCCGAGGTGTGACCCGCTTCACTGACCCCTCTTTCTCCGTAGTAAGTTCTTGCACATAGAGGTGAAAACCCCCGTTTCGGGTGCCGGGCATGGAACCGTGCGACGGAACACATGAAATGTTTGTTTTTTATAGTCCAATATACCAACATAACACATCCAAGCAAAAAAATCCATGCGTCTACCCCCTCCCGACGCCGTTTAGAGGGGTAGATCGACGGTTCAGACTATTCTCCAGCGGGAATAGGGTTTCGCCGTAGAGTGGGTCCGGAGTGTCAAGACCCCATCAAAACTTGCATAGACCCCTAATATATGTATAATAGTGTGTTGGTAGTTTGTGGGAACCAAGATACATCTCCGAGGTGCGACCCGCTTCACTGACCCCTCTTTCTCCGTAGTAAGTTCTTGCACATAGAGGTGAAAACCTCCGTTTCGGGTGCCGGGCATGGAACCGTGCGACGGAACACATGAAATATTTTTTTTTATGGTCCAATATACCAACCTACCACATCTAAGCAAAAAAATCCATGCTTCTACCCCCTCTTGACGCCGTTTAGAGGGGTAGATCGACGGGTCAGACTTTTCTCCAGCGGGAGTAGGGTTTCGCCGTAGAGTGGGTCCGGAGTGTCAAGACCCCATCAAAACTTGCATAGACCCCTAATATATGTATACTAGTGTGTTGGTAGTTTTTGGGAACCAAGATACATCTCCGAGGTGCGACCCGCTTCACTGACCGCTCTTTCTCCGTAGTAAGTTCTTGCACATAGAGGTGAAAACCTCCTTTTCGGGTGCCGGGCATGGAACCGTGCGACGGAACACATGCAATGTTTGTTTTTTATGGTACAATATACCAACCTACCACATCCAAGCAAAAAAAATCCATGCTTCTACCCCCTCTTGACGCCGTTTAGAGGGGTAGATCGACGGGTAAGTTTTTCTCCAGCGGGAGTAGGGTTTCGCCGTAGAGTGGGTCCGGAGTGTCAAGACCTCATCAAAACTTGCATAGACCCCTAATATATGTATACTAGTGTGTTGGTAGTTTGTGGGAACCAAGATACATCTCCGAGGTGCGAGCCGCTTCACTGACCCCTCTTTCTCCGTAGTAAGTTCTTGCACATAGAGGTGAAAACCCCCGTTTCGGGTGCCGGGCATGGAACCGTGCGACGGAACACATGAAATGTTTGTTTTTTATGGTCCAATATACCAACATAACACATCCAAGCAAAAAAATCCATGCGTCTACCCCCTCCCGACGCCGTTTAGAGGGGTAGATCGACGGTTCCGACTTTTCTCCAGCGGGAGTAGGGTTTCGCCGTAGAGTGGGTCCGGAGTGTCAAGACCCCATCAAAACTTGCATAGACCCCTAATATATGTATAATAGTGTGTTGGTAGTTTGTGGGAACCAAGATACATCTCCGAGGTGCGACCCGCTTCACTGACCCCTCTTTCTCCGTAGTAAGTTCTTGCACATAGAGGTGAAAACGTCCGTTTCGGGTGCCGGGCATGGAACCGTGCGACGGAACACATGAAATGTTTGTTTTTTATGGTCCAATATACGAACCTACCACATACAAGCAAAAAAATCCATGCTTCTACCCCCTCTCGACGCCGTTTAGAGGGGTAGATCGACGGGTCAGACTTTTCTCCAGCGGGAGTAGGGTTTCGCCGTAGAGTGGGTCCGGAGTGTCAAGACCCCATCAAAACTTGCATAGACCCCTAATATATGTATACTAGTGTGTTTGTAGTTTGTGGGAACCAAGATACATCTCCGAGGTGCGACCCGCTTCACTGACCCCTCTTTCTCCGTAGTAAGTTCTTGCACATAGAGGTGAAAACGTCCGTTTCGGGTGCCGGGAATGGAACCGTGCGACGGAACACATGAAATGTTTGTTTTTTATGGTCCTATATACCAACATAACACATCCAAGCAAAAAAATCCATGCTTCTACCCCCTCCCGACGCCGTTTAGATGGGTAGATCGACGGGTCAGACTTTTCTCCAGCGGGAGTAGGGTTTCGCCGTAGAGTGGTCCGGAGTGTCAAGACCCCATAAAAACTTGCATAGACCCCTAATATATGTATAATAGTGTGTTGGTAGTTTGTGGGAACCAAGATACATCTCCGAGGTGCGACCCGCTTCACTGACCCCTCTTTCTCCGTAGTAAGTTCTTGCACATAGAGGTGAAAACCCCCGTTTCGGGTGCCGGGCATGGAACCGTGCGACGGAACACATGAAATGTTTGTTTTTTATGGTCCAATATACCAACCTAACACATCCAAGCAAAAAAATCCATGCGTCTACCCCCTCCCGACGCCGTTTAGAGGGGTAGATCGACGGGTTAGACTTTTCTCCACCGGGAGTAGGGTTTCGCCGTAGAGTGGGTCCGGAGTGTCAAGACCCCATCAAAACATGCATAGACCCCTAATATATGTATACTAGTGTGTTGGTGGTTTGTGGGAACAGAGATACGTCTCCGAGGTGCGACCCGCTTCACTGACCCCTCTTTCTCCGTAGTAAGTTCTAGCACTTATAGGTGAAAACCCTTGTTTCGGGTGTCGGGCATGGAACCGTGCGACGGAACACATGAAATGTTTGTTTTTTATGGTCCAATATACCAACATAACACATCCAAGCAAAAAAATCCATGCGTCTACCCCCTCCCGACGCCGTTTAGAGGGGTAGATCGACGGTTCAGACTTTTCTCCAGCGGGAGTAGGGTTTCGCCGTAGAGTGGGTCCGGAGTGTCAAGACCCCATCAAAACTTGCGTAGACCCCTAATATATGTATACTAGTGTGTTGGTAGTTTGTGGGAACCAATATACATCTCCGAGGTGCGACCCGCTTCACTGACCCCTCTTTCTCCGTAGTAAGTTCTTGCACATAGAGGTGAAAACCCCCGTTTCGGGTGCCGGGCATGGAACCGTGTGACGGAACACATGAAATGTTTGGTTTTTATGGTCCAATATACCAACCTAACACATCCAAGCAAAAAAATCCATGCGTCTACCCGCTCCCGACGCCGTTTAGAGGGGTAGATCGACGGGTCAGACTTTTCTCCAGCGGGAGTAGGGTTTCGCCGTAGAGTGGGTCCGGAGGGTCAAGACCCCATCAAGAATTGCATAGACCCCTAATATATGTATACTAGTGTGTTGGTATTTTGTGGGAACCAAGATACATCTCCGAGGTGCGACCCGCTTCACTGACCCCTCTTTCTTCGTAGTAAGTTCTTGCACTCAGAGGTGAAAACCCCCGTTTCGGGTGTCGGGCATGGAACCGTGCGACGGAACACATGAAATGTTTGTTTTTTATGGTCCAATATACCAACCTAACACATCCAAGCAAAAAAATCCATGCGTCTACCCCCTCCCGACGCCGTTTAGAGGGGTAGATCGACGGGTCAGACTTTTCTCCAGCGGGAGTAGGGTTTCGCCGTAGAGTGGGTCCGGAGTGTCAAGACCCCATCAAAACATGCATAGACCCCTAATATATGTATACTAGTGTGTTGGTAGTTTGTGGGAACAGAGATACATCTCCGAGGTGCGACCCGCTTCACTGACCCCTCTTTCTCCGTAGTAAGTTCTAGCACTTATAGGTGAAAACCCTCGTTTCAGGTGTCGGGCATGGAACCGTGCGACGGAACACATGAAATGTTTGTTTTTTATGGTCCAATATACCAACCTAACACATACAAGCAAAAAAATCTATGCGTATACCCCCTCCCGACGCCGTTTAGAGGGGTGGATCGACGGGTCAGACTTTTCTCCAACGGGAGTAGGGTTTCGCCGTAGAGTGGGTCCGGAGGGTCAAGACCCCATCAAGACTTGCATAGACCCCTAGTATATGTATACTAGTGTGTTGGTCGTTTGTGGGAACCAAGATACATCTCCGAGGTGCGACCCGCTTCACTGACCACTCTTTCTCCGTAGTAAGTTCTTGCACATAGAGGTGAAAACCCCCGTTTCGGGTGCCGGGCATGGAACCGTGCGACGGAACACATGAAATGTTTGTTTTTTATGGTCCAATATACCAACCTAACACATCCAAGCAAAAAAATCCATGCGTCTACCCCCTCCCGACGCTGTTTAGAGGGGTAGATCGACGGGTCAGACTTTTCTCCAGCGGGAGTAGGGTTTCGCCGTAGAGTGGGTCCGGAGTGTCAAGACCCCATCAAAACATGCATAGACCCCTAATATATGTATACTAGTGTGTTTGTAGTTTGTGGGATCAGAGATACATCTCCGAGGTGCGACCCGCTTCACTGACCCCTCTTTCTCCGTAGTAAGTTCTTGCACTCAGAGGTGAAAACCCCCGTTTCGGGTGTCGGGCATGGAACCGTGCGACGGAACACATGAAATGTTTGTTTTTTATGGTACAATATACCAACCTAACACATCCAAGCAAAAAAATCCATGCGTCTACCCCCTCCCGACGCCGTTTAGAGGGGTAGATCGACGGGTCAGACTTTTCTCCAGCGGGAGTAGGGTTTCACCGTAGAGTGGGTCCGGAGGGTCAAGACCCCATCAAGACTTTCATAGACCCCTAATATATGTATACTAGTGTGTTTGTAGTTTGTGGGAACCAAGATACATCTCCGAGGTGCGACCCGCTTCACGAACCCCTCTTTCTCCGTAGTAAGTTCTTGCACATAGAGGTGAAAACCCCCGTTTCGGGTGCCGGGCATGAAACCGTGCGACGGAACACATGAAATGTTTGTTTTTTATGGTCCAATATACCAACCTAACACATCCAAGCAAAAAAATCCATGCGTCTACCCCCTCCCGACGCCGTTTAGAGGGGTAGATCGACGGGTCAGACTTTTCTCCAGCGGGAGTAGGGTTTCGCCGTAGAGTGGGTCCGGAGTGTCAAGACCCCATCAAAACATGCATAGACCCTTAATATATGTATACTAGTGTGTTGGTAGTTTGTGGGAACAGAGATACATCTCCGAGGTGCGACCCGCTTCACTGACCCCTCTTTCTCCGTAGTAAGTTCTTGCACTCAGAGGTGAAAACCCCCGTTTCGGGTGTCGGGCATGGAACCGTGCGACGGAACACATGAAATGATTGTTTTTTATGGTCCAATATACCAACCTAACACATCCAAGCAAAAAAATCCATGCGTCTGCCCCCTCCCGACGCCGTTTAGAGGGGTAGATCGACGGGTCAGACTTTTCTCCAACGGGAGTAGGGTTTCGCCGTAGAGTGGGTCCGGAGGGTCAAGACCCCATCAATACTTTCATAGACCCCTAATATATGTATACTATTGTGTTGGTAGTTTGTGGGAACCAAGATACATCTCCAAGGTGCGACCCGCTTCACTGACCCCTCTTTCTCCGTAGTAAGTTCTTGCACATAGAGGTGAAAACCCCCGTTTCGGATGCCGGGCATGGAACCGTGCGACGGAACACATGAAATGTTTGTTTTTTATGGTCCAATATACCAACCTAACACATGCAAGCAAAAAAATCATTGCGTCTACCCCCTCCCGACGCCGTTTAGAGGGGTAGATCGACGGGTCAGACTTTTCTCCAGCGGGAGTAGGGTTTCGCTGTAGAGTGGGTCCGGAGTGTCAAGACCCCATCAGAACTTGTATAGACCCCTAATATATGTATACTAGTGTGTTGGTAGTTTGTGGGAACCAAGATACATCTCCGAGGTGCGACCCGCTTCACTGACCCCTCTTTCTCCGTAGTAAGTTCTTGCACATAGAGGTGAAAACCCCCGTTTCGGGTGCCGGGCATGGAACCGTGCGACGAAACACATGAAATTTTTGTTTTTTATGGTCCAATATACCAACATAACACATCCAAGCAAAAAAATCCATGCGTCTACCCCCTCCCGACGCCGTTTAGAGGGGTAGATCGACGGTTCAGACTTTTCTCCAGCGGGAGTAGGGTTTCGCCGTAGAGTGGGTCCGGAGTGTCAAGACCCCATCAAAACTTGCATAGACCCCTAATATATGTATAATAGTGTGTTGGTAGTTTGTGGGAACCAAGATACATCTCCGAGGTGCGACCCGCTTCACTGACCCCTCTTTCTCCGTAGTAAGTTCTTGGACATAGAGGTGAAAACCTCCGTTTCGGGTGCCGGGCATGGAACCGTGCGACGGAACACATGAAATGTTTGTTTTTTAAGGTCCAATATACCAACCTACCACATCCAAGCAAAAAAATCCATGCTTCTACCCCCTCTCGACGCCGTTTAGAGGGGTAGATCGACGGGTCAGACTTTTCTCCAGCGGGAGTAGGGTTTCGCCGTAGAGTGGGTCCGGAGTGTCAAGACCCCATCAAAACTTGCATAGACCCCTAATATATGTATACTAGTGTGTTGGTAGTTTGTGGGAACCAAGATACATCTCCGAGGTGCGACCCGCTTCACTGACCCCTCTTTCTCCGTAGTAAGTTCTTGCACATAGAGGTGAAAACCCCCGTTTCGGGTGCCGGGCATGGAACCGTGCGACGGAACACATGAAATGTTTGTTTTTTATGGTCCAATATACCAACATAACACATCCAAGCAAAAACATCCATGCGTCTACCCCCTCCCGACGCCGTTTAGAGGGGTAGATCGACGGTTCAGACTTTTCTCCAACGGGAATAGGGTTTCGCCGTAGAGTGGGTCCGGAGTGTCAAGACCCCATCAAAACTTGCATAGACCCCTAATATATGTATAATAGTGTGTTGGTAGTTTGTGGGAACCAAGATACATCTCCGAGGTGCGACCCGCTTCACTGACCCCTCTTTCTCCGTAGTAAGTTCTTGCACATAGAGGTGAAAACCTCCGTTTCGGGTGCCGGGCATGGAACCGTGCGACGGAACACATGAAATATTTGTTTTTTATGGTCCAATATACCAACCTACCACATCTAAGCAAAAAAATCCATGCTTCTACCCCCTCTTGACGCCGTTTAGAGGGGTAGATCGACGGGTCAGACTTTTCTCCAGCGGGAGTAGGGTTTCGCCGTAGAGTGGGTCCGGAGTGTCAAGACCCCATCAAAACTTGCATAGACCCCTAATATATGTATACTAGTGTGCTGGTAGTTTGTGGGAACCAAGATACATCTCCGAGGTGCGACCCGCTTCACTGACCCCTCTTTCTCCGTAGTAAGTTCTTGCACATAGAGGTGAAAACCTCCGTTTCGGGTGCCGGGCATGGAACCGTGCGACGGAACACATGAAATATTTGTTTTTTATGGTCCAATATACCAACCTACCACATCTAAGCAAAAAAATCCATGCTTCTACCCCCTCTTGACGCCGTTTAGAGGGGTAGATCGACGGGTCAGACTTTTCTCCAGCGGGAGTAGGGTTTCGCCGTAGAGTGGGTCCGGAGTGTCAAGACCCCATCAAAACTTGCATAGACCCCTAATATATGTATACTAGTGTGTTGGTAGTTTGTGGGAACCAACATACATCTCCGAGGTGCGACCCGCTTCACTGACCCCTCTTTCTCCGTAGTAAGTTCTTGCACATAGAGGTGAAAACCTCCTTTTCGGGTGCCGGGCATGGAACCGTGCGACGGAACACATGCAATGTTTGTTTTTTATGGTCCAATATACCAACCTACCACATAGAAGCAAAAAAAATCCATGCTTCTACCCCCTCTTGACGCCGTTTAGAGGGGTAGATCGACGGGTAAGACTTTTCTCCAGCGGGAGTAGGGTTTCGCCGTAGAGTGGGTCCGGAGTGTCAAGACCTCATCAAAACTTGCATAGACCCCTAATATATGTATACTAGTGTGTTGGTAGTTTGTGGGAACCAAGATACATCTCCGAGGTGCGACCCGCTTCACTGACCCCTCTTTCTCCGTAGTAAGTTCTTGCACATAGATGTGAAAACCCCCGTTTCGGGTGCCGGGCATGGAACCGTGCGACGGAACACATGAAATGTTTGTTTTTTATGGTCCAATATACCAACATAACACATCCAAGCAAAAAAATCCATGCGTCTACCCCCTCCCGACGCCGTTTAGAGGGGTAGATCGACGGTTCCGACTTTTCTCCAGCGGGAGTAGGGTTTCGCCGTAGAGTGGGTCCGGAGTGTCAAGACCCCATCAAAACTTGCATAGACCCCTAATATATGTATAATAGTGTGTTGGTAGTTTGTGGGAACCAAGATACATCTCCGAGGTGCGACCCGCTTCACTGACCCCTCTTTCTCCGTAGTAAGTTCTTGCACATAGAGGTGAAAACGTCCGTTTCGGGTGCCGGGCATGGAACCGTGCTACGGAACACATGAAATGTTTGTTTTTTATGGTCCAATATACGAACCTACCACATCCAAGCAAAAAAATCCATGCTTCTACCCCCTCTCGACGCCGTTTAGAGGGGTAGATCGACGGGTCAGACTTTTCTCCAGCGGGAGTAGGGTTTCGCCGTAGAGTGGGTCCGGAGTGTCAAGACCCCATCAAAACTTGCATAGACCCCTAATATATGTATACTAGTGTGTTTGTAGTTTGTGGGAACCAAGATACATCTCCGAGGTGCGACCCGCTTCACTGACCCCTCTTTCTCCGTAGTAAGTTCTTGCACATAGAGGTGAAAACGTCCGTTTCGGGTGCCGGGAATGGAACCGTGCGACGGAACACATGAAATGTTTGTTTTTTATGGTCCTATATACCAACATAACACATCCAAGCAAAAAAATCCATGCGTCTACCCCCTCCCGACGCCGTTTAGATGGGTAGATCGACGGGTCAGACTTTTCTCCAGCGGTAGTAGGGTTTCGCCATAGAGTGGGTCCGGAGTGTCAACACCCCATAAAAACTTGCATAGACCCCTAATATATGTATAATAGTGTGTTGGTAGTTTGTGGGAACCAAGATACATCTCCGAGGTGCGACCCGCTTCACTGACCCCTCTTTCTCCGTAGTAAGTTCTTGCACATAGAGGTGAAAACCCCCGTTTCGGGTGCCGGGCATGGAACCGTGCGACGGAACACATGAAATGTTTGTTTTTTATGGTCCAATATACCAACCTAACACATCCAAGCAAAAAAATCCATGCGTCTACCCCCTCCCGACGCCGTTTAGAGGGGTAGATCGACGGGTTAGACTTTTCTCCAGCGGGAGTAGGGTTTCGCCGTAGAGTGGGTCCGGAGTGTCAAGACCCCATCAAAACATGCATAGAGCCCTAATATATGTATACTAGTGTGTTGGTGGTTTGTGGGAACAGAGATACATCTCCGAGGTGCGACCCGCTTCACTGACCCCTCTTTCTCCGTAGTAAGTTCTAGCACTTATAGGTGAAAACCCTCGTTTCGGGTGTCGGGCATGGAACCGTGCGACGGAACACATGAAATGTTTGTTTTTTATGGTCCAGTATACCAACATAACACATCCAAGCAAAAAAATCCATGCGTCTACCCCCTCCCGACGCCGTTTAGAGGGGTAGATCGACGGTTCAGACTTTTCTCCAGCGGGAGTAGGGTTTTGCCATAGAGTGGGTCCGGAGTGTCAAGACCCCATCAAAACTTGCGTAGACCCCTAATATATTTATACTAGTGTGTTGGTAGTTTGTGGGAACCAATATACATCTCCGAGGTGCGACCCGCTTCACTGACCCCTCTTTCTCCGTAGTAAGTTCTTGCACATAGAGGTGAAAACCCCCGTTTCGGGTGCCGGGCATGGAACCGTGTGACGGAACACATGAAATGTTTGTTTTTTATGGTCCAATATACCAACTTAACACATCCAAGCAAAAAAATCCATGCGTCTACCCGCTCCCGACGCCGTTTAGAGGGGTAGATCGACGGGTCAGACTTTTCTCCAGCGGGAGTAGGGTTTCGCCGTAGAGTGGGTCCGGAGGGTCAAGACCCCATCAAGAATTGCATAGACCCCTAATATATGTATACTAGTGTGTTGGTATTTTGTGGGAACCAAGATACATCTCCGAGGTGCGACCCGCTTCACTGACCCCTCTTTCTTCGTAGTAAGTTCTTGCACTCAGAGGTGAAAACCCCCGTTTCGGGTGTCGGGCATGGAACCGTGCGACGGAACACATGAAATGTTTGTTTTTTATGGTCCAATATACCAACCTAACACATCCAAGCAAAAAAATCCATGCGTCTACCCCCTCCCGACGCCGTTTAGAGGGGTAGATCGACGGGTCAGACTTTTCTCCAGCGGGAGTAGGGTTTCGCCGTAGAGTGGGTCCGGAGTGTCAAGACCCCATCAAAACATGCATAGACCCCTAATATATGTATACTAGTGTGTTGGTAGTTTGTGGGAACAGAGATACATCTCCGAGGTGCGACCCGCTTCACTGACCCCTCTTTCTCCGTAGTAAGTTCTAGCACTTATAGGTGAAAACCCTCGTTTCGGGTGTCGGGCATGGAACCGTGCGACGGAACACATGAAATGTTTGTTTTTTATGGTCCAATATACCAACCTAACACCTACAAGCAAAAAAATCTATGCGTATACCCCCTCCCGACGCCGTTTAGAGGGGTGGATCGACGGGTCAGACTTTTCTCCAACGGGAGTAGGGTTTCGCCGTAGAGTGGGTCCGGAGGGTCAAGACCCCATCAAGACTTGCATAGACCCCTAATATATGTATACTAGTGTGTTGGTCGTTTGTGGGAACCAAGATACATCTCCGAGGTGCGACCCGCTTCACTGACCACTCTTTCTCCGTAGTAAGTTCTTGCACATAGAGGTGAAAACCCCCGTTTCGGGTGCCGGGCATGGAACCGTGCGACGGAACACATGAAATGTTTGTTTTTTATGGTCCAATATACCAACCTAACACATCCAAGCAAAAAAATCCATGCGTCTACCCCCTCCCGACGCTGTTTAGAGGGGTAGATCGACGGGTCAGACTTTTCTCCAGCGGGAGTAGGGTTTCGCCGTAGAGTGGGTCCGGAGTGTCAAGACCCCATCAAAACATGCATAGACCCCTAATATATGTATACTAGTGTGTTTGTAGTTTGTGGGATCAGAGATACATCTCCGAGTTGCGACCCGCTTCACTGACCCCTCTTTCTCCGTAGTAAGTTCTTGCACTCAGAGGTGAAAACCCCCGTTTCGGGTGTCGGGCATGGAACCGTGCGACGGAACACATGAAATGTTTGTTTTTTATGGTACAATATACCAACCTAACACATCCAAGCAAAAAAATCCATGCGTCTACCCCCTCCCGACGCCGTTTAGAGGGGTAGATCGACGGGTCAGACTTTTCTCCAGCGGGAGTAGGGTTTCACCGTAGAGTGGGTCCGGAGGGTCAAGACCCCATCAAGACTTTCATAGACCCCTAATATATGTATACTAGTGTGTTTGTAGTTTGTGGGAACCAAGATACATCTCCGAGGTGCGACCCGCTTCACGAACCCCTCTTTCTCCGTAGTAAGTTCTTGCACATAGAGGTGAAAACCCCCGTTTCGGGTGCCGGACATGAAACCGTGCGACGGAACACATGAAATGTTTGTTTTTTATGGTCCAATATACCAACCTAACACATCCAAGCGAAAAAATCCATGCGTCTACCCCCTCCCGACGCCGTTTAGAGGGGTAGATCGACGGGTCAGACTTTTCTCCAGCGGGAGTAGGGTTTCGCCGTAGAGTGGGTCCGGAGTGTCAAGACCCCATCAAAACATGCATAGACCCCTAATATATGTATAATAGTGTGTTGGTAGTTTGTGGGAACCAAGATACATCTCCGAGGTGCGACCCGCTTCACTGACCCCTCTTTCTCCGTAGTAAGTTCTTGCAC
The DNA here is from genome assembly GCA_026929855.1 of Poa annua. Classification (NCBI taxonomy): domain Eukaryota; kingdom Viridiplantae; phylum Streptophyta; class Magnoliopsida; order Poales; family Poaceae; genus Poa; species Poa annua. The sequence goes on along the minus strand of CM049428.1, from coordinate 23,008,833 downwards.
ATAGAGGTGAAAACCTCCGTTTCGGGTGCCGGGCATGGAACCGTGCGACGGAACACATGAAATATTTGTTTTTTATGGTCCAATATACCAACCTACCACATCTAAGCAAAAAAATCCATGCTTCTACCCCCTCTTGACGCCGTTTAGAGGGGTAGATCGACGGGTCAGACTTTTCTCCATCGGGAGTAGGGTTTCGCCGTAGAGTGGGTCCGGAGTGTCAAGACCCCATCAAAACTTGCATAGACCCCTAATATATGTATACTAGTGTGTTGGTAGTTTGTGGGAACCAAGATACATCTCCGAGGTGCGACCCGCTTCACTGACCCCTCTTTCTCCGTAGTAAGTTCTTGCACATAGAGGTGAAAACCTCCTTTTCGGGTGCCGGGCATGGAACCGTGCGACGGAACACATGAAATGTTTGTTTTTTATGGTCCAATATACCAACATAACACAGACAAGCAAAAAAATCCATGCGTCTACCCCCTCCCGACGCCGTTTAGAGGGGTAGATCGACGGTTCCGACTTTTCTCCAGCGGGAGTAGGGTTTCGCCGTAGAGTGGGTCCGGAGTGTCAAGACCCCATCATAACTTGCATAGACCCCTAATATATGTATAATAGTGTGTTGGTAGTTTGTGGGAACCAAGATACATCTCCGAGGTGCGACCCGCTTCACTGACCCCTCTTTCTCCGTAGTAAGTTCTTGCACATAGAGGTGAAAACGTCCGTTTCGGGTGCCGGGCATGGAACCGTGCGACGGAACACATGAAATGTTTGTTTTTTATGGTCCAATATACCAACCTACCACATCCAAGAAAAAAAATCCATGCTTCTACCCCCTCTCGACGCCGTTTAGAGGGGTAGATCGACGGGTCAGACTTTTCTCCAGCGGGAGTAGGGTTTCGCCGTAGAGTGGGTCCGGAGTGTCAAGACCCCATCAAAACTTGCATAGACCCCTAATATATGTATACTAGTGTGTTTGAAGTTTGTGGGAACCAAGATACATCTCCGAGGTGCGACCCGCTTCACTGACCCCTCTTTCTCCGTAGTAAGTTCTTGCACATAGAGGTGAAAACCCCCGTTTCGGGTGCCGGGAATGGAACCGTGCGACGGAACACATGAAATGTTTGTTTTTTATGGTCCTATATACCAACATAACACATCCAAGCAAAAAAATCCATGCGTCTACCCCCTCCCGACGCCGTTTAGAGGGGTAGATCGACGGGTCAGACTTTTCTCCAGCGGGAGTAGGGTTTCGCCGTAGAGTGGGTCCGGAGTGTCAAGACCCCATCAAAACTTGCATAGACCCCTAATATATGTATAATAGTGTGTTGGTAGTTTGTGGGAACCAAGATACATCTCCGAGGTGCGACCCGCTTCACTGACCCCTCTTTCTCCGTAGTAAGTTCTTGCACATAGAGGTGAAAACCCCCGTTTCGGGTGCCGGGCATGGAACCGTGCGACGGAACACATGAAATGTTTGTTTTTTATGGTCCAATATACCAACCTAACACATCCAAGCAAAAACATCCATGCGTCTACCCCCTCCCGACGCCGTTTAGAGGGGTAGATCGACGGGTTAGACTTTTCTCCAGCGGGAGTAGGGTTTCGCCGTAGAGTGGGTCCGGAGTGTCAAGACCCCATCAAAACATGCATAGACCCCTAATATATGTATACTAGTGTGTTGGTGGTTTGTGGGAACAGAGATACATCTCCGAGGTGCGACCCGCTTCACTGACCCCTCTTTCTCCGTAGTAAGTTCTAGCACTTATAGGTGAAAACCCTCGTTTCGGGTGTCGGGCATGGAACCGTGCGATGGAACACATGAAATGTTTGTTTTTTATGGTCCAATATACCAACATAACACATCCAAGCAAAAAAATCCATGCGTCTACCCCCTCCCGACGCCGTTTAGAGGGGTAGATCGACGGTTCAGACTTTTCTCCAGCGGGAGTAGGGTTTCGCCGTAGAGTGGGTCCGGAGTGTCAAGACCCCATCAAAACTTGCATAGACCCCTAATATATGTATACTAGTGTGTTGGTAGTTTGTGGGAACCAATATACATCTCCGAGGTGCGACCCGCTTCACTGACCCCTCTTTCTCCGTAGTAAGTTCTTGCACATAGAGGTGAAAACCCCCGTTTCGGGTGCCGGGCATGGAACCGTGTGACGGAACACATGAAATGTTTGTTTTTTATGGTCCAATATACCAACCTAACACATCCAAGCAAAAAAATCCATGCGTCTACCCGCTCCCGACGCCGTTTAGAGGGGTAGATCGACGGGTCAGACTTTTCTCCAGCGGGAGTAGGGTTTCGCCGTAGAGTGGGTCCGGAGGGTCAAGACCCCATCAAGAATTTCATAGACCCCTAATTTATGTATACTAGTGTGTTGGTATTTTGTGGGAACCAAGATACATCTCCGAGGTGCGACCCGCTTCACTGACCCCTCTTTCTTCGTAGTAAGTTCTTGCACTCAGAGGTGAAAACCCCCGTTTCGGGTGTCGGGCATGGAACCGTGCGACGGAACACATGAAATGTTTGTTTTTTATGGTCCAATATACCAACCTAACACATCCAAGCAAAAAAATCCATGCGTCTACCCCCTCCCGACGCCGTTTAGAGGGGTAGATCGACGGGTCAGACTTTTCTCCAGCGGGAGTAGGGTTTCGCCGTAGAGTGGGTCCGGAGTGTCAAGACCCCATCAAAACATGCATAGACCCCTAATATATGTATACTAGTGTGTTGGTAGTTTGTGGGAACAGAGATACATCTCCGAGGTGCGACCCGCTTCACTGACCCCTCTTTCTCCGTAGTAAGTTCTAGCACTTATAGGTGAAAACCCTCGTTTCGGGTGTCGGGCATGGAACCGTGCGACGGAACACATGAAATGTTTGTTTTTTATGGTCCAATATACCAACCTAACACATACAAGCAAAAAAATCTATGCGTATACCCCCTCCCGACGCCGTTTAGAGGGGTGGATCGACGGGTCAGACTTTTCTCCAACGGGAGTAGGGTTTCGCCGTAGAGTGGGTCCGGAGGGTCAAGACCCCATCAAGACTTGCATAGACCCCTAATATATGTATACTAGTGTGTTGGTCGTTTGTGGGAACCAAGATACATCTCCGAGGTGCGACCCGCTTCACTGACCACTCTTTCTCCGTAGTAAGTTCTTGCACATAGAGGTGGAAACCCCCGTTTCGGGTGCCGGGCATGGAACCGTGCGACGGAACACATGAAATTTTTGTTTTTTATGGTCCAATATACCAACCTAACACATCCAAGCAAAAAAAATCCATGCGTCTACCCCCTCCCGACGCCGTTTAGAGGGGTAGATCGACGGGTCAGACTTTTCTCCAGCGGGAGTAGTGTTTCGTCGTAGAGTGGGTCCGGAGTGTCAAGACCCCATAAAAACATGCATAGACCCCTAATATATGTATACTAGTGTGTTGGTAGTTAGTGGGAACAGACATACATCTCCGAGGTGCGACCCGCTTCACTGAACCCTCTTTCTCCGTAGTAAGTTCTAGCACTTAGAGGTGAAAACCCCCGTTTCGGGTGTCGGGCATGGAACCGCGCGACGGAACACATGAAATGTTTGTTTTTTATGGTCCAATATACCAACCTAACACATCCAAGCAAAAAAATCTATGCGTCTACCCCCTCCAGACGCCGTTTAGAGGGGTGGGTCGACGGGTCAGACTTTTCTCCAACGGGAGTAGGGTTTCGCCGTAGAGTGGGTCCGGAGGGTCAAGACCCCATCAAGACTTTCATAGACCCCTAATATATATATACTAGTGTGTTGGTCGTTTGTGGGAACCAAGATACATCTCCGAGGTGCGACCCGCTTCACTGACCACTCTTTCTCCGTAGTAAGTTCTTGCACATAGAGGTGGAAACCCCCGTTTCGGGTGCCGGGCATGGAAACGTGCGGCGGAACACATGAAATGTTTGTTTTTTATGGTCCAATATACCAACCTAACACATCCAAGCAAAAAAATCCATGCGTCTACCCTATCCCGACGCCGTTTAGAGGGGTAGATCGACGGGTCAGACTTTTCTCCAGCGGGAGTAGGGTTTCGTCGTAGAGTGGGTCCGGAGTGTCAAGACCCCATCAAAACTTGCATAGACCCCTAATATATGTATACTAGTGTGTTGGTAGTTTGTGAGAACAGAGATACATCTCCGAGGTGCGACCCGCTTCACTGACCCCTCTTTCTCTGTAGTAAGTTCTTGCACTCAGAGGTGAAAACCCCCGTTTCGGGTGTCGGGCATGGAACCGTGCGACGGAACACATGAAATGTTTGTTTTTTATGGTCCAATATACCAACCTAACACATCCAAGCAAAAAAATCCATGCGTCTACCCCCTCCCGACGCCGTTTAGAGGGGTAGATCGACGGGTCAGACTTTTCTCCAGCGGGAGTAGGGTTTCGCCGTAGAGTGGGTCCGGAGTGTCAAGACCCCATCAAAACTTGCATATACCCCTAATATTTTTGTAATAGTGTGTTGGTAGTTTGTGGGAACCAAGATACATCTCCGAGGTGCGACCCGCTTCACTGACCCCTCTTTCTCCGTTGTAAGTTCTTGCACATAGAGGTGAAAACCCCCGTTTCGGGTGCCGGGAATGGAACCGTGCGACGGAACACATGAAATGTTTGTTTTTTATGGTCCAATATACCAACATAACACATCCAAGCAAAAAAATCCATGCGTCTACCCCCTCCCGACGCCGTTTAGAGGGGTAGATCGACGGTTCAGACTTTTCTCCAGCGGGAGTAGGGTTTCGCCGTAGAGTGGTTCCGGAGTGTCAAGACCCCATCAAAACTTGCATAGACCCCTAATATATGTATACTAGTGTGTTGGTAGTTTGTGGGAACCAATATACATCTCCGAGGTGCGACCCGCTTCACTGACCCCTCTTTCTCCGTAGTAAGTTCTTGCACATAGAGGTGAAAACCCCCGTTTCGGGTGTCGGGCATGGAACCGTGCGACGGAACACATGAAATGTTTGTTTTTTATGGTCCAATATACCAACCTAACACATCCAAGCAAAAAAATCCATGCGTATACCCCCTCCCGACGCCGTTTAGAGGGGTAGATCGATGGGTCAGAATTTTCTCCAGCGGGAGTAGGGTTTCGCCGTAGAGTGGGTCCGGAGGGTCAAGACCCCATCAAAACATGCATAGACCCCTAATATATGTATACTAGTGTGTTGGTAGTTTGTGGGAGCAGAGATACATCTCCGAGGTGCGACCCGCTTCACTGACCCCTCTTTCTCCGTAGTAAGTTCTAGCACTTATAGGTGAAAACCCTCGTTTCGGGTGTCGGGCATGGAACCGTGCGACGGAACACATGAAATGTTTGTTTTTTATGGTCCAATATACCAACATAACACATACAAGCAAAAAAATCCATGCGTCTACCCCCTCCCGACGCCGTTTAGAGGGGTAGATCGACGGTTCAGACTTTTCTCCTGCGGGAGTAGGGTTTCGCCGTAGAGTGGGTCCGGAGTGTCAAGACCCCATCAAAACTTGCATAGACCCCTAATATATGTATACTAGTGTGTTGGTAGTTTGTGGGAACCAATATACATCTCCGAGATGCGACCCGCTTCACTGACCCCTCTTTCTCCGTAGTAAGTTCTTGCACATAGAGGTGAAAACCCCCGTTTCGGGTGCCGGGCATGGAACCGTGTGAGGGAACACATGAAATGTTTGTTTTTTATGGTCCAATATACCAACCTAACACATCGAAGCAAAAAAATCCATGCGTCTACCCGCTCCCGACGCCGTTTAGAGGGGTAGATCGACGGGTCAGACTTTTCTCCAGCGGGAGTAGGGTTTCGCCGTAGAGTGGGTCCGGAGGGTCAAGACCCCATCAAGAATTGCATAGACCCCTAATATATGTATACTAGTGTGTTGGTAGTTTGTGGGAACCAAGATACATCTCCGAGGTGCGACCCGCTTCACTGACCCCTCTTTCTTCGTAGTAAGTTCTTGCACTCAGAGGTGAAAACCCCCGTTTCGGGTGTCGGGCATGGAACCGTGCGACGGAACACATGAAATGTTTGTTTTTTATGGTCCAATATACCAACCTAACACATCCAAGCAAAAAAATCCATGCGTCTACCCCCTCCCGACGCCGTTTAGAGGGGTAGATCGACGGGTTAGACTTTTCTCCAGCGGGAGTAGGGTTGCGCCATAGAGTGGGTCCGGAGTGTCAAGACCCCATCAAAACATTCATAGACCCCTAATATATGATACTAGTGTGTTGGTAGTTTGTGGGAACAGAGATACATCTCCGAGGTGCGACCCGCTTCACTGACCCCTCTTTCTCCGTAGTAAGTTCTAGCACTTATAGGTGAAAACCCTCGTTTCGGGTGTCGGGCATGGAACCGTGCGACGGAACACATGAAATGTTTGTTTTTTATGGTCCAATATACCAAACTAACACATACAAGCAAAAAAATCTATGCGTATACCCCCTCCCGACGCCGTTTAGAGGGGTGGATCGACGGGTCAGACTTTTCTCCAACGGGAGTAGGGTTTCGCCGTAGAGTGGGTCCGGAGGGTCAAGACCCCATCAAGACTTGCATAGACCCCTAATATATGTATACTAGTGTGTTGGTCGTTTGTGGGAACCAAGATACATCTCCGAGGTGCGACCCGCTTCACTGACCACTCTTCGTAGTAAGTTCTTGCACATAGAGGTGGAAACCCCCGTTTCGGGTGCCGGGCATGGAACCGTGCGACGGAACACATGAAATGTTTGTTTTTTATGGTCCAATATACCAACGTAACACATCCAAGCAAAAAAATCCATGCGTCTACCCCCTCCCGACGCCGTTTAGAGGGGTAGATCGACGGGTCAGACTTTTCTCCAGCGGGAGTAGGGTTTCGTCGTAGAGTGGGTCCGGAGTGTCAAGACCCCATCAAAACATGCATAGACCACTAATATATGTATACTAGTGTGTTGGTAGTTTGTGGGAACAGAGATACATCTCCGAGGTGCGACCCGCTTCACTGACCCCTCTTTCTCCGTAGTAAGTTCTAGCACTTAGAGGTGAAAACCCCCGTTTCAGGTGTCGGGCATGGAACCGTGCGACGGAACACATGAAATGTTTGTTTTTTATGGTCCAATATACCAACCTAACACATCCAAGCAAAAAAATCTATGCGTCTACCCCCTCCCGACGCCGTTTAGAGGGGTGGATCGACGGGTCAGACTTTTCTCCAACGGGAGTAGGGTTTCGCCGTAGAGTGGGTCCGGAGGGTCAAGACCCCATCAAGACTTTCATAGACCCCTAATATATGTATACTAGTGTGTTGGTCGTTTGTGGGAACCAAGATACATCTCCGAGGTGCGACCCGCTTCACTGACCACTCTTTCTCCGTAGTAAGTTCTTGCACATAGAGGTGGAAACCCCCGTTTCGGGTGCCGGGCATGGAACCGTGCGACGGAACACATGAAATGTTTGTTTTTTATGGTCCAATATACCAACCTAACACATCCAAGCAAAAAAATCCATGCGTCTACCCCCTCCCGACGCCGTTTAGAGGGGTAGATCGACGGGTCAGACTTTTCTCCAGCGGGAGTAGGGTTTCGCCGTAGAGTGGGTCCGGAGGGTCAAGACCCCATCAAGACTTGCATAGACCCCTAATATATGTATACTAGTGTGTTGGTCGTTTGTGGGAACCAAGATACATCTCCGAGGTGCGACCCGCTTCACTGACCACTCTTTCTCCGTAGTAAGTTCTTGCACATAGAGGTGGAAACCCCCGTTTCGGGTGCCGGGCATGGAACCGTGCGACGGAACACATGAAATGTTTGTTTTTTATGGTCCAATATACCAACCTAACACATCCAAGCAAAAAAATCCATGCGTCTACCCCCTCCCGACGCCGTTTAGAGGGGTAGATCGACGGGTCAGACTTTTCTCCAGCGGGAGTAGGGTTTCGTCGTAGAGTGGGTCCGGAGTGTCAAGACCCCATCAAAACATGCATAGACCCCTAATATATGTATACTAGTGTGTTGGTAGTTAGTGGGAACAGATATACATCTCCGAGGTGCGACCCGCTTCACTGAACCCTCTTTCTCCGTAGTAAGTTCTAGCACTTAGAGGTGAAAACCCCCGTTTCGGGTGTCGGGCATGGAACCGCGCGACGGAACACATGAAATGTTTGTTTTTTATGGTCCAATATACCAACCTAACACATCCAAGCAAAAAAATCCATGCGTCTACCCTATCCCGACGACGTTTAGAGGGGTAGATCGACGGGTCAGACTTTTCTCCAGCGGGAGTAGGGTTTCGTCGTAGAGTGGGTCCGGAGTGTCAAGACCCCATCAAAACTTGCATAGACCCCTAATATATGTATACTAGTGTGTTGGTAGTTTGTGGGAACAGAGATACATCTCCGAGGTGCGACCCGCTTCACTGACCCCTCTTTCTCTGTAGTAAGTTCTTGCACTCAGAGGTGAAAACCCCCGTTTCGGGTGTCGGGCATGGAACCGTGCGACGGAACACATGAAATGTTTGTTTTTTATGTTCCAATATACCAACCTAACACATCCAAGCAAAAAAATCCATGCGTCTACCCCCTCCCGACGCCGTTTAGAGGGGTAGATCGACGGGTCAGACTTTTCTCCAGCGGGAGTAGGGTTTCGCCGTAGAGTGGGTCCGGAGTGTCAAGACCCCATCAAAACTTGCATAGACCCCTAATATATGTATAATAGTGTGTTGGTAGTTTGTGGGAACCAAGATACATATCCGAGGTACGACCCGCTTCATTGACCCCTCTTTCTCCGTAGTAAGTTCTTGCACATAGAGGTGAAAACCTCCGTTTCGGGTGCCGGGCATGGAACCGTGCGACGGAACACATGAAATGTTTGTTTTTTATGGTCCAATATACCAACCTACCACATCCAAGCAAAACAATCCATGCTTCTACCCCCTCTCTACGTCGTTTAGAGGGGTAGATCGACGGGTCAGACTTTTCTCCAGCGGGAGTAGGGTTTCGCCGTAGAGTGGGTCCGGAGTGTCAAGACCCCATCAAAACTTGCATAGACCCCTAATATATGTATACTAGTGTGTTTGTAGTTTGTGGGAACCAAGATACATCTCTGAGGTGCGACCCGCTTCACTGACCCCTCTTTCTCCGTTGTAAGTTCTTGCACATAGAGGTGAAAACCCCCGTTTCGGGTGCCGGGAATGGAACCGTGCGACGGAACACATGAAATGTTTGTTTTTTATGGTCCAATATACCAACATAACACATCCAAGAAAAAAAATCCATGCGTCTACCCCCTCCCGACGCCGTTTAGAGGGGTAGATCGACGGTTCAGACTTTTCTCCAGCGGGAGTAGGGTTTCGCCGTAGAGTGGGTCCGGAGTGTCAAGACCCCATCAAAACTTGCATAGACCCCTAATATATGTATACTAGTGTGTTGGTAGTTTTTGGGAACCAATATACATCTCCGAGGTGCGACCCGCTTCACTGACCCCTCTTTCTCCGTAGTAAGTTCTTGCACATAGAGGTGAAAACCCCCGTTTCGGGTGTCGGGCATGGAACCGTGCGACGGAACACATGAAATGTTTGTTTTTTATGGTCCAATATACCAATCTAACACATCCAAGCAAAAAAATCCATGCGTCTACCCCCTCCCGACGCCGTTTAGAGGGGTAGATCGACGGGTCAGACTTTTCTCCAGCGGGAGTAGGGTTTCGCCGTAGAGTGGGTCCGGAGGGTCAAGACCCCATCAAAACATGCATAGACCCCTAATATATGTATACTAGTGTGTTGGTAGTTTGTGGGAGCAGAGATACATCTCCGAGGTGCGACCCGCTTCACTGACCCCTCTTTCTCCGTAGTAAGTTCTAGCACTTATAGGTGAAAACCCTCGTTTCGGGTGTCGGGCATGGAACCGTGCGACGGAACACATGAAATGTTTGTTTTTTATGGTCCAATATACCAACATAACACATCCAAGCAAAAAAATCCATGCGTCTACCCCCTCCCGACGCCGTTTAGAGGGGTGGATCGACGGTTCAGACTTTTCTCCAGCGGGAGTAGGGTTTCGCCGTAGAGTGGGTCCGGAGTGTCAAGACCCCATAAAAACTTGCATAGACCCCTAATATATGTATACTAGTGTGTTGGTAGTTTGTGGGAACCAATATACATCTCCGAGATGCGACCCGCTTCACTGACCCCTCTTTCTCCGTAGTAAGTTCTTGCACATAGAGGTGAAAACCCCCGTTTCGGGTGCCGGGCATGGAACCGTGTGACGGAACACATGAAATGTTTGTTTTTTATGGTCCAATATACCAACCTAACACATCCAAGCAAAAAAATCCATGCGTCTACCCGCTCCCGACGCCGTTTAGAGGGGTAGATCGACGGGTCAGACTTTTCTCCAGCGGGAGTAGGGTTTCGCCGTAGAGTGGGTCGGGAGGGTCAAGACCCCATCAAGAATTGCATAGACCCCTAATATATGTATACTAGTGTGTTGGTAGTTTGTGGGAACCAAGATACATCTCCGAGGTGCGACCCGCTTCACTGACCCCTCTTTCTTCGTAGTAAGTTCTTGCACTCAGAGGTGAAAACCCCCGTTTCGGGTGTCGGGCATGGAACCGTGCGACGGAACACATGAAATGTTTGTTTTTTATGGTCCAATATACCAACCTAACACATCCAAGCAAAAAAATCCATGCGTCTACCCCCTCCCGACGCCGTTTAGAGGGGTAGATCGACGGGTCAGACTTTTCTCCAACGGGAGTAGGGTTTCGCCATAGAGTGGGTCCGGAGTGTCAAGACCCCATCAAAACATGCATAGACCCCTAATATATGTATACTAGTGTGTTGGTAGTTTGTGGGAACAGAGATACATCTCCGAGGTGCGACCCGCTTCACTGACCCCTCTTTCTCCGTAGTAAGTTGTAGCACTTATAGGTGAAAACCCTCGTTTCGGGTGTCGGGCATGGAACCGTGCGACGGAACACATGAAATGTTTGTTTTTTATGGTCCAATATACCAACCTAACACATACAAGCAAAAAAATCTATGCGTATACCCCCTCCCGACGCCGTTTAGAGGGGTGGATCGACGGGTCAGACTTTTCTCCAACGGGAGTAGGGTTTCGCCGTAGAGTGGGTCCGGAGGGTCAAGACCCCATAAAGACTTGCATAGACCCCTAATATATGTATACTAGTGTGTTGGTCGTTTGTGGGAACCAAGATACATCTCCGAGGTGCGACCCGCTTCACTGACCACTCTTTCTCCGTAGTAAGTTCTTGCACATAGAGGTGGAAACCCCCGTTTCGGGTGCCGGGCATGGAACCGTGCGACGGAACACATGAAATGTTTGTTTTTTATGGTCCAATATACCAACCTAACACATCCAAGCAAAAAAATCCATGCGTCTACCCCCTCCCGACGCCGTTTAGAGGGGTAGATCGACGGGTCAGACTTTTCTCCAGCGGGAGTAGGGTTTCGTCGTAGAGTGGGTCCGGAGTGTCAAGACCCCATAAAAACATGCATAGACCACTAATATATGTATACTAGTGTGTTGGTAGTTTGTGGGAACAGAGATACATCTCCGAGGTGCGACCCGCTTCACTGACCCCTCTTTCTCCGTAGTAAGTTCTAGCACTTAGAGGTGAAAACCCCCGTTTCAGGTGTCGGGCATGGAACCGTGCGACGGAACACATGAAATGTTTGTTTTTTATGGTCCAATATACCAACCTAACACATCCAAGCAAAAAAATCTATGCGTCTACCCCCTCCCGACGCCGTTTAGAGGGGTGGATCGACGGGTCAGACTTTTCTCCAACGGGAGTAGGGTTTCGCCGTAGAGTGGGTCCGGAGGGTCAACACCCCATCATGACTTTCATAGACCCCTAATATATGTATACTAGTGTGTTGGTCGTTTGTGGGAACCAAGATACATCTCCGAGGTGCGACCCGCTTCACTGACCACTCTTTCTCCGTAGTAAGTTCTTGCACATAGAGGTGGAAACCCCCGTTTCGGGTGCCGGGCATGGAACCGTGCGACGGAACACATGAAATGTTTGTTTTTTATGGTCCAATATACCAACCTAACACATCCAAGCAAAAAAATCCATGCGTCTACCCCCTCCCGACGCCGTTTAGAGGGGTAGATCGACGGGTCAGACTTTTCTCCAGCGGGAGTAGGGTTTCGTCGTAGAGTGGGTCCGGAGTGTCAAGACCCCATAAAAACTTGCATAGACCCCTAATATATGTATACTAGTGTGTTGGTAGTTTGTGGGAACAGAGATACATCTCCGAGGTGCGACCCGCTTCACTGACCCCTCTTTCTCTGTAGTAAGTTCTTGCACTCAGAGGTGAAAACCCCCGTTTCGGGTGTCGGGCATGGAACCGTGCGACGGAACACATGAAATGTTTGTTTTTTATGGTCCAATATACCAACCTAACACATCCAAGCAAAAAATCCATGCGTCTACCCCCTCCCGACGCCGTTTAGAGGGGTAGATCAACGGGTCAGACTTTTCTCCAACGGGAGTAGGGTTTCGCCGTAGAGTGGGTCCGGAGGGTAAAGACCCCATCAAGACTTTCATAGACCCCTAATATATGTATACTAGTGTGTTGGTAGTTTGTGGGAACCAAGATACATCTCCGAGGTGCGACCCGCTTCACTGACCCCTCTTTCTCCGTAGTAAGTTCTTGCACATAGAGGTGAAAACCCCCGTTTCGGGTGCCGGGCATGGAACCGTGCGACGGAACACATGAAATGTTTGTTTTTTATGGTCCAATATACCAACATAACACATCCAAGCAAAAAATCCATGCGTATACCCCCTCCCGACGCTGTTTAGAGGGGTAGATCGACGGTTCAGACTTTTCTCCAACGGGAATAGGGTTTCGCCGTAGAGTGGGTCCGGAGTGTCAAGACCCCATCAAAACTTGCATAGACCCCTAATATATGTATAATAGTGTGTTGGTAGTTTGTGGGAACCAAGATACATCTCCGAGGTGCGACCCGCTTCACTGACCCCTCTTTCTCCGTAGTAAGTTCTTGCACATAGAGGTGAAAACCTCCGTTTCGGGTGCCGGGCATGGAACCGTGCGACGGAACACATGAAATGTTTGTTTTTTATGGTCCAATATACCAACCTACCACATCCAAGCAAAAAAATCCATGCTTCTACCCCCTCTTGACGCCGTTTAGAGGGGTAGATCGACGGGTCAGACTTTTCTCCAGCGGGAGTAGGGTTTCGCCGTAGAGTGGGTCCGGAGTATCAAGACCCCATCAAAACTTGCATAGACCCCTAATATATGTATACTAGTGTGTTGGTAGTTTGTGGGAACCAAGATACATCTCCGAGGTGCGACCCGCTTCACTGACCCCTCTTTCTCCGTAGTAAGTTCTTGCACATAGAGGTGAAAACCTCCGTTTCGGGTGCCGGGCATGGAACCGTGCGACGGAACACATGAAATGTTTGTTTTTTATGGTCCAATATAGCAACCTACCACATCCAAGCAAAAAAATCCATGCTTCTACCCCCTCTTGACGCCGTTTAGAGGGGTAGATCGACGGGTCAGACTTTTCTCCAGGTTTTGCCGTAGAGTGGGTCCGGAGTGTCAAGACCCCATAAAAACTTGCATAGACCCCTAATATATGTATACTAGTGTGTTGGTAGTTTTTGGGAACCAAGATACATCTCCGAGGTGCGACCCGCTTCACTGACCCCTCTTTCTCCGTAGTAAGTTCTTGCACATAGAGGTGAAAACCCCCGTTTCGGGTGCCGGGCATGGAACCGTGCGACGGAACACATGAAATGTTTGTTTTTTATGGTCCAATATACCAACATAACACATCCAAGCAAAAAAATCCATGCGTCTACCCCCTCCCGACGCCGTTTAGAGGGGTAGATCGACGGTTCAGACTTTTCTCCAGCGGGAGTAGGGTTTCGCCGTAGAGTGGGTCCGGAGTGTCAAGACCCCATCAAAACTTGCATAGACCCCTAATATATGTATAATAGTGTGTTGGTAGTTTGTGGGAACCAAGATACATCTCCGAGGTGCGACCCGCTTCACTGACCCCTCTTTCTCCGTAGTAAGTTCTTGCACATAGAGGTGAAAACCTCCGTTTCGGGTGCCGGGCATGGAACCGTGCGACGGAACACATGAAATGTTTGTTTTTTATGGTCCAATATACCAACCTACCACATCCAAGCAAAAAAATCCATGCTTCTACCCCCTCTCGACGCCGTTTAGAGGGGTAGATCGACGGGTCAGACTTTTCTCCACCGGGAGTAGGGTTTTGCCGTAGAGTGGGTCCGGAGTGTCAAGACCCCATCAAAACTTGCATAGACCCATAATATATGTATACTAGTGTGTTGGTAGTTTGTGGGAACCAAGATACATCTCCGAGGTGCGACCCGCTTCACTGACCCCTCTTTCTCCGTAGTAAGTTCTTGCACATAGAGGTGAAAACCCCCGTTTCGGGTGCCGGGCATGGAACCGTGCGACGGAACACATGAAATGTTTGTTTTTTATGGTCCAATATACCAACATAACACATCCAAGCAAAAAAATCCATGCGTCTACCCCCTCCCGACGCCGTTTAGAGGGGTAGATCGACGGTTCAGACTTTTCTCCAACGGGAGTAGGGTTTCGCCGTAGAGTGGGTCCGGAGTGTCAAGACCCCATCAAGACTTTCATAGACCCCTAATATATGTATAATAGTGTGTTGGTAGTGTGTGGGAACCAAGATACATCTCCGAGGTGCGACCCGCTTCACTGACCCCTCTTTCTCCGTAGTAAGTTCTTGCACATAGAGGTGAAAACCTCCGTTTCGGGTGCCGGGCATGGAACCGTGCGACGGAACACATGAAATGTTTGTTTTTTATAGTCCAATATACCAACCTACCACATCCAAGCAAAAAAATCCATGCTTCTACCCCCTCTCGACGCCGTTTAGAGGGGTAGATCGACGGGTCAGACTTTTCTCCAGCGGGAGTAGGGTTTCGCCGTAGAGTGGGTCCGGAGTGTCAAGACCCCATCAAAACTTGCATAGACCCCTAATATATGTATACTAGTGTGTTTGTAGTTTGTGGGAACCAAGATACATCTCCGAGGGGCGACCCGCTTCACTGACCCCTCTTTCTCCGTAGAAGTTCTTGCACATAGAGGTGAAAACCCCCGTTTCGGGTGCCGGGAATGGAACCGTGCGACGGAACACATGAAATTTTTGTTTTTTATGGTCCAATATACCAACATAACACATCCAAGCAAAAAAATCCATGCGTCTACCCCCTCCCGACGCCGTTTAGAGGGGTAGATCGACGGTTCAGACTTTTCTCCAGCGGGAGTAGGGTTTCGCCGTAGAGTGGGTCCGGAGTGTCAAGACCCCATCAAAACTTGCATAGACCCCTAATATATGTATACTAGTGTTTTGGTAGTTTGTGGGAACCAATATACATCTCCTAGGTGCGACCCGCTTCACTGACCCCTCTTTCTCCGTAGTAAGTTCTTGCACATAGAGGTGAAAACCCCCGTTTCGGGTGCCGGGCATGGAACCGTGTGACGGAACACATGAAATGTTTGTTTTTTATGGTCCAATATACCAACCTAACACATCCAAGCAAAAAAATCCATGCGTCTACCCGCTCCCGACGCCGTTTAGAGGGGTAGATCGACGGGTCAGACTTTTCTCCAGCGGGAGTAGGGTTTCGCCGTAGAGTGGGTCCGGAGGGTCAAGACCCCATCAAGAATTGCATAGACCCCTAATATATGTATACTAGTGTGTTGGTAGTTTGTGGGAACCAAGATACATCTCCGAGGTGCGACCCGCTTCACTGACCCCTCTTTCTTCGAAGTAAGTTCTTGCACTCAGAGGTGAAAACCCCCGTTTCGGGTGCCGGGCATGGAACCGTGCGACGGAACACATGAAATGTTTGTTTTTTATGGTCCAATATACCAACCTAACACATCCAAGCAAAAAAATCCATGCGTCTACCCCCTCCCGACGCCGTTTAGAGGGGTAGATCGACGGGTCAGACTTTTCTCCAGCGGGAGTAGGGTTTCGCCGTAGAGTGGGTCCGGAGTGTCAAGACCCCATCAAAACATGCATAGACCCCTAATATATGTATACTAGTGTGTTGGTAGTTTGTGGGAACGGAGATACATCTCCGAGGTGCGACCCGCTTCACTGACCCCTCTTTCTCCGTAGTAAGTTCTAGCACTTATAGGTGAAAACCCTCGTTTCGGGTGTCGGGCATGGAACCGTGCGACGGAACACATGAAATGTTTGTTTTTTATGGTCCAATATACCAACCTAACACATCAAAGAAAAAAAATCTATGCGTATACCCCCTCCCGACGCCGTTTAGAGGGGTGGATCGACGGGTCAGACTTTTCTCCAACGGGAGTAGGGTTTCACCGTAGAGTGGGTCCGGAGGGTCAAGACCCCATCAAGACTTGCATAGACCCCTAATATATGTATACTAGTGTGTTGGTCGTTTGTGGGAACCAAGATACATCTCCGAGGTGCGACCCGCTTCACTGACCACTCTTTCTCCGTAGTAAGTTCTTGCACATAGAGGTGGAAACCCCCGTTTCGGGTGCCGGGCATGGAACCGTGCGATGGAACACATGAAATGTTTGTTTTTTATGGTCCAATATACCAACCTAACACATCCAAGCAAAAAAATCCATGCGTCTACCCCCTCCCGACGCCGTTAAGAGGGGTAGATCGACGGGTCAGACTTTTCTCCAGCGGGAGTAGGGTTTCGTCGTAGAGTGGGTCCGGAGTGTCAAGAGCCCATAAAAACATGCATAGACCCCTAATATATTTATACTAGTGTGTTGGTAGTTTGTGGGAACAGAGATACATCTCCGAGGTGCGATCCGCTTCACTGACCCCTCTTTCTCCGTAGAAAATTCTAGCACTTAGAGGTGAAAACCCCCGTTTCGGGTGTCGGGCATGGAACCGTGCGACGGAACACATGAAATGTTTGTTTTTTATGGTCCAATATACCAACCTAACACATCGAAGCAAAAAAATCTATGCGTCTACCCCCTCCCGACGCCGTTTAGAGGGGTGGATCGACGGGTCAGACTTTTCTCCAACGGGAGTAGGGTTTCGCCGTAGAGTGGGTCCGGAGGGTCAAGACCCCATCAAGACTTTCATAGACCCCTAATATATGTATAGTAGTGTGTTGGTCGTTTGTGGGAACCAAGATACATCTCCGAGGTGCGACCCGCTTCACTGACCACTCTTTCTCCGTAGTAAGTTCTTGCACATAGAGGTGGAAACCCCCGTTTCGGGTGCCGGGCATGGAACCGTGCGACGGAACACATGAAATGTTTGTTTTTTATGGTCCAATATACCAACCTAACACATCCAAGCAAAAAAATCCATGCGTCTACCCCCTCCCGACGCCGTTTAGAGGGGTAGATCGACGGGTCAGACTTTTCTCCAGCGGGAGTAGGGTTTCGTCGTAGAGTGGGTCCGGAGTGTCAAGACCCCATCAAAACTTGCATAGACCCCTAATATATGTATACTAGTGTGTTGGTAGTTTGTGGGAACAGATATACATCTCCGAGGTGCGACCCGCTTCACTGACCCCTCTTTCTCTGTAGTAAGTTCTTGCACTCAGAGGTGAAAACCCCCGTTTCGGGTGTCGGGCATGGAACCGTGCGACGGAACACATGAAATGTTTGTTTTTTATGGTCCAATATACCAACCTAACACATCCAAGCAAAAAAATCCATGCGTCTACCCCCTCCCGACGCCGTTTAGAGGGGTAGATCGACGGGTCAGACTTTTCTCCAGCGGGAGTAGGGTTTCGCCGTAGAGTGGGTACGGAGGGTCAAGACCCCATCAAGACTTTCATAGACCCCTAATATATGTATACTAATGTGTTGGTAGTTTGTGGGAACCAAGATACATCTCCGAGGTGCGACCCGCTTCACTGACCCCTCTTTCTCCGTAGTAAGTTCTTGCACATAGAGGTGAAAACCCCCGTTTCGGGTGCCGGGCATGGAACCGTGCGACAGAACACATGAAATGTTTGTTTTTTATGGTCCAATATACCAACCTAACACATCCAAGCAAAAATATCCATGCGTCTACCCCCTCCCGACGCCGTTTAGAGGGGTAGATCGACGGGTCAGAATTTTCTCCAGCGGGAGTAGGGTTTCGCCGTAGAGTGGGTCCGGAGTGTCAAGACCCCATCAAAACTTGAATAGACCCCTAATATATGTATACTAGTGTGTTGGTAGTTTGTGGGAACCAAGATACATCTCCGAGGTGCGACCCGCTTCACTGACCCCTCTTTCTCCATAGTAAGTTCTTGCACATAGAGGTGAAAACCCCCGTTTCGGGTGTCGGGCATGGAACCGTGCGACGGAACACATGAAATGTTTGTTTTTTATGGTCCAATATACCAACATAACACATCCAAGCAAAAAAATCCATGCGTCTACCCCCTCCCGACGCCGTTTAGAGGGGTAGATCGACGGTTCAGACTTTTCTCCAGCGGGAGTAGGGTTTCGCCGTAGAGTGGGTCCGGAGTGTCAAGACCCCATCAAAACTTGCATAGACCCCTAATATATGTATAATAGTGTGTTGGTAGTTTGTGGGAACCAAGATACATCTCCGAGGTGCGACCCGCTTCACTGACCCCTCTTTCTCCGTAGTAAGTTCTTGCACATAGAGGTGAAAACCTCCGTTTCGGGTGCCGGGCATGGAACCGTGCGACGGAACACATGAAATGTTTGTTTTTTATAGTCCAATATACCAACCTACCACATCCAAGCAAAAAAATCCATGCTTCTACCCCCTCTCGACGCCGTTTAGAGGGGTAGATCGACGGGTCAGACTTTTCTCCAGCGGGAGTAGGGTTTCGCCGTAGAGTGGGTCCGGAGTGTCAAGACCCCATAAAAACTTGCATAGACCCCTAATATATGTATACTAGTGTGTTTGTAGTTTGTGGGAACCAAGATACATCTCCGAGGTGCGACCCGCTTCACTGACCCCTCTTTCTCCGTAGTAAGTTCTTGCACATAGAGGTGAAAACCCCCGTTTCGGGTGCCGGGAATGGAACCGTGCGACGGAACACATGAAATGTTTGTTTTTTATGGTCCAATATACCAACATAACACATCCAAGCAAAAAAGTCCATGCGTCTACCCCCTCCCGACGCCGTTTAGAGGGGTAGATCGACGGTTCAGACTTTTCTCCAGCGGGAGTAGGGTTTCGCCGTAGAGTGGGTCCGGAGTGTCAAGACCCCATCAAAACTTGCATAGACCCCTAATATATGTATAATAGTGTGTTGGTAGTTTGTGGGAACAAATATACATCTCCGAGGTGCGACCCGCTTCACTGACCCCTCTTTCTCCGTAGTAAGTTCTTGCACATAGAGGTGAAAACCCCCGTTTCGGGTGCCGGGCATGGAACCGTGTGACGGAACACATGAAATGTTTGTTTTTTATGGTCCAATATACCAACGTAACACATCCAAGCAAAAAAATCCATGCGTCTACCCGCTCCCGACGCCGTTTAGAGGGGTAGATCGACGGGTAAGACTTTTCTCCAGCGGGAGTAGGGTTTCGCCGTAGAGTGGGTCCGGAGGGTCAAGACCCCATCAAGAATTGCATAGACCCCTAATATATGTATAATAGTGTGTTGGTAGTTTGTGGGAACCAAGATACATCTCCGAGGTGCGACCCGCTTCACTGACCCCTCTTTCTTCGTAGTAAGTTCTTGCACTCAGAGGTGAAAACCCCCGTTTCGGGTGTCGGGCATGGAACCGTGCGACGGATCACATGAAATGTTTGTTTTTTATGGTCCAATATACCAACCTAACATATCCAAGCAAAAAAATCCATGCGACTACCCCCTCCCGACGCCGTTTAGAGGGGTAGATCGACGGGTCAGACTTTTCTCCAGCGGGAGTAGGGTTTCGCCGTAGAGTGGGTCCGGAGTGTCAAGACCCCATCAAAACATGCATAGACCCCTAATATATGTATACTAGTGTGTTGGTAGTTTGTGGGAACAGAGATACATCTCCGAGGTGCGACCCGCTTCACTGACCCCTCTTTCTCCGTAGTAAGTTCTAGCACTTAGAGGTGAAAACCCCCGTTTCGGGTGTCGGGCATGGAACCGTGCGACGGAACACATGAAATGTTTGTTTTTTATGGTCCAATATACCAACCTAACACATCCAAGAAAAAAAATCTATGCGTCTACCCCCTCCCGACGCCGTTTAGAGGGGTGGATCGACGGGTCAGACTTTTCTCCAACGGGAGTAGGGTTTCGCCGTAGAGTGGGTCCGAAGGGGCAAGACCCCATCAAGACTTTAATAGACCCCTAATATATGTATACTAGTGTGTTGGTCGTTTGTGGGAACCAAGATACATCTCCAAGGTGCGACCCGCTTCACTGACCACTCTTTCTCCGTAGTAAGTTCTTGCACATAGAGGTGGAAACCCCCGTTTCGGGTGCCGGGCATGGAACCGTGCGACAGAACACATGAAATGTTTGTTTTTTATGGTCAAATATACCAACCTAACACATCCAAGCAAAAATATCCATGCGTCTACCCCCTCCCGACGCCGTTTAGAGGGGTAGATCGACGGGTCAGACTTTTCTCCAGCGGGAGTAGGGTTTCGTCGTAGAGTGGGTCCGGAGTGTCAAGACCCCATCGAAACTTGCATAGACCCCTAATATATGTATACTAGTGTGTTGGTAGTTTGTGGGAACAGAGATACATCTCCGAGGTGCGACCCGCTTCACTGACCCCTCTTTCTCCGTAGTAAGTTCTTCCACTTAGAGGTGAAAACCCCCGTTTCGGGTGTCGGGCATAGAAACGTGCGACGGAACACATGAAATGTTTGTTTTTTATGGTCCAATATACCAACCTAACACATCCAAGCAAAAAAATCCATGCGTCTACCCCCTCCCGGCGCCGTTTAGAGGGGTAGATCAACGGGTCAGACTTTTCTCCAGCGGGAGTAGGGTTTCGCCGTAGAGTGGGTCCGGAGGGTCAAGACCCCATCAAGACTTTCATAGACCCCTAATATATGTATACTAGTGTGTTGGTAATTTGTGGGAACCAAGATACATCTCCGAGGTGCGACCCGCTTCACTGACCCCTCTTTCTCCGTAGTAAGTTCTTGCACTTAGAGGTGAAAACCCCCGTTTCGGGTGTCGGGCATAGAATCGTGCGACGGAACACATGAAATTTTTGTTTTTTATGGTCCAATATACCAACGTAACACATCCAAGCAAAAAAATCCATGCGTCTACCCCCTCCCGGCGCCGTTTAGAGGGATAGATCGACGGGTCAGACTTTTCTCCAGCGGGAGTAGGGTTTCGCCGTAGAGTGGGTCCGGAAAGTCAAGACCCCATAAAGACTTGCATATACCCCTAATATATGTATACTAGTGTGTTGGTAGTTTGTGGGAACCAAGATACATCTCCGAGGTGCGACCCGCTTCACTGACCCCTCTTTCTCCGTAGTCAGTTCTTGCACTTAGAGGTGAAAACCCCCGTTTCGGGTGTCGGGCATGGAACCGTGCGACGGAACACATGAAATGTTTGTTTTTTAGGGTCCAATATACCAACCTAACACATCCAAGCAAAAAAATCCATGCGTCTACCGCCTCCCGACGCCGTTTAGAGGGGTAGATCAACGGGTTAGACTATTCTCCAGCGGGAATAGGGTTTCGCCGTAGAGTGGGTACGGAGGGTCAAGACCCCATCAAGACTTGCATAGACCCCTAATATATGTATACTAGTGTGTTGGTAATTTGTGGGAACCAAGATACATCTCCGAGGTGCGACCCGCTTCACTGACCCCTCTTTCTCCGTAGAAAGTTCTTGCACTTAGAGGTGAAAACCCCCGTTTCGGGTGTCGGGCATAGAATCGTGCGACGGAACACATGAAATGTTTGTTTTTTATGGTCCAATATACCAACCTAACACATCCAAGCAAAAAAATCCATGCGTCTACCCCCTCCCGGCGCCGTTTAGAGGGGTAGATCGACGGGTCAGACTTTTCTCCAACGGGAGTAGGGTTTCGCCGTAGAGTGGGTCCGGAGGGTCAAGACCCCATCAAGACTTGCATAGACCCCTAATATATGTATACTAGTGTGTTTGTAGTTTGTGGGAACCAAGATACATCTCCGAGGTGCGACCCGCTTCACTGACCCCTCTTTCTTCGTAGTCAGTTCTTGCACTTAGAGGTGAAAACCCCCGTTTCGGGTGTCGGGCATGGAACCGTGCGACGGAACACATGAAATGTTTGTTTTTTATGGTCCAATATACAAACCTAACACATCCAAGCAAAAAAATCCATGCGTCACCCCCTCCCGACGCCGTTTAGAGGGGTAGATTGACGGGTCAGACTTTTCTCCAGCGGGAGTAGGGTTTCGCCGTAGAGTGGGTCCGGAGTGTCAAGACCCCATAAAAACTTGCATAGACCCCTAATATATGTATACTAGTGTGTTGGTAATTTGTGGGAACCAAGATACATCTCCGAGGTGCGACCCGCTTCACTGACCCCTCTTTCTCCGTAGTAAGTTCTTGCACTTAGAGGTGAAAACCCCCGTTTCGGGTGTTGGGCATAGAATCATGCGACGGAACACATGAAATGTTTGTTTTTTATGGTCCAATATACCAACCTAACACATCCAAGCAAAAAAATCCATGCGTCTACCCCCTCCCGACGCCGTTTAGAGGGGTAGATCGACGGGTCAGACTTTTCTCCAGCGGGAGTAGGGTTTCGCCGTAGAGTGGGTCCGGAGTGTCAAGACCCCATCAAAACTTGCATAGACCCATAATATATGTATACTAGTGTGTTGGTAGTTTGTGGGAACCAAGATACATCTCCGAGGTGCGACCCGCTTCACTGACCCCTCTTTCTCCGTAGTAAGTTCTTGCACTTAGAGGTGAAAACCCCCGTTTCGGGTGTCGGGCATGGAACCGTGCGACGGCACACATGAAATGTTTGTTTTTTATGGTCCAATATACCAACCTAACACATCCAAGCAAAAAAATCCATGCGTCTACCACCTCCCGACGCCGTTTAGAGGGGTAGATCGACGGGTCAGACTTTTCTCCAGCTGGAGTAGGGTTTCGCCGTAGAGTGGGTCTGGAGTGTCAAGACCCCATCAAAACTTTCATAGACCCCTAATATATGTATACTAGTGTGTTGGTCGTTTGTGGGAACCAATATACATCTCCGAGGTGCGACCCGCTTCACTGACCACTCTTTCTCCGTAGTAAGTTCTTGCACATAGAGGTGAAAACCCCCGTTTCGGGTGCCGGGCATGGAACCGTGCGACGGAACACATGAAATTTTTGTTTTTTATGGTCCAATATACCAACCTAACACATCCAAGCAAAAAAATCCATGCGTCTACCCCCTCCCGACGCCGTTTATAGGGGTAGATCGACGGGTCAGAATTTTCTCCAGCGGGAGTAGGGTTTCGCCGTAGAGTGGGTCCGGAGTGTCAAGACCCCATCAAAACTTGAATAGACCCCTAATATATGTATACTAGTGTGTTGGTAGTTTGTGGGAACCAAGATACATCTCCGAGGTGCGACCCGCTTCACTGACCCCTCTTTCTCCGTAGTAAGTTCTTGCACATAGAGGTGAAAACCCCCGTTTCGGGTGTCGGGCATGGAACCGTGCGACGGAACACATGAAATGTTTGTTTTTTATGGTCCAATATACCAACATAACACATCCAAGCAAAAAAATCCATGCGTCTACCCCCTCCCGACGCCGTTTAGAGGGGTAGATCGACGGTTCAGACTTTTCTCCAGCGGGAGTAGGGTTTCGCCGTAGAGTGGGTCCGGAGTGTCAAGACCCCATCAAAACTTGCATAGACCCCTAATATATGTATAATAGTGTGTTGGTAGTTTGTGGGAACCAATATACATCTCCGAGGTGCGACCCGCTTCACTGACCCCTCTTTCTCCGTAGTAAGTTCTTGCACATAGAGGTGAAAACCTCCGTTTCGGGTGCCGGGCATGGAACCGTGCGACGGAACACATGAAATGTTTGTTTTTTATAGTCCAATATACCAACCTACCACATCCAAGCAAAAAAATCCATGCTTCTACCCCCTCTCGACGCCGTTTAGAGGGGTAGATCGACGGGTCAGACTTTTCTCCAGCGGGAGTAGGGTTTCGCCGTAGAGTGGGTCCGGAGTGTCAAGACCCCATCAAAACTTGCATAGACCCCTAATATATGTATACTAGTGTGTTTGTAGTTTGTGGGAACCAAGATACATCTCCGAGGTGCGACCCGCTTCACTGACCCCTCTTTCTCTGTAGTAAGTTCTTGCACATAGAGGTGAAAACCCCCGTTTCGGGTGCCGGGAATGGAACCGTGCGACGGAACACATGAAATGTTTGTTTTTTATGGTACAATATACCAACATAACACATCCAAGCAAAAAAATCCATGCGTCTACCCCCTCCCGACGCCGTTTAGAGGGGTAGATCGACGGTTCAGACTTTTCTCCGGCGGGAGTAGGGTTTCGCCGTAGAGTGGGTCCGGAGTGTCAAGACCCCATAAAAACTTGCATAGACCCCTAATATATGTATACTAGTGTGTTGGTAGTTTGTGGGAACAAATATACATCTCCGAGGTGCGACCCGCTTCACTGACCCCTCTTTCTCCGTAGTAAGTTCTTGCACATAGAGGTGAAAACCCCCGTTTCGGGTGCCGGGCATGGAACCGTGTGACGGAACACATTAAATGTTTGTTTTTTATGGTCCAATATACCAACCTAACACATCCAAGCAAAAAAATCCATGCGTCTACCCGCTCCCGACGCCGTTTAGAGGGGTAGATCGACGGGTCAGACTTTTCTCCAGCGGGAGTAGGGTTTCGCCGTAGAGTGGGTCCGGAGGGTCAAGACCCCATCAAGAATTGCATAGACCCCTAATATATGTATACTAGTGTGTTGGTAGTTTGTGGGAACCAAGATACATCTCCGAGGTGCGACCCGCTTCACTGACCCCTCTTTCTTCGTAGTAAGTTCTTGCACTCAGAGGTGAAAACCCCCGTTTCGGGTGTCGGGCATGGAACCGTGCGACGGATCACATGAAATGTTTGTTTTTTATGGTCCAATATACCAACCTAACATATCCAAGCAAAAAAATCCATGCGACTACCCCCTCCCGACGCCGTTTAGAGGGGTAGATCGACGGGTCAGACTTTTCTCCAGCGGGAGTAGGGTTTCGCCGTAGAGTGGGTCCGGAGTGTCAAGACCCCATCAAAACTTGCATAGACCCCTAATATATGTATACTAGTGTGTTGGTAGTTTGTGGGAACCAAGATACATCTCCGAGGTGCGACCCGCTTCACTGACCCCTCTTTCTCCGTAGTAAGTTCTAGCACTTAGAGGTGAAAACCCCCGTTTCGGGTGTCGGGCATGGAACCGTGCGACGGAACACATGAAATGTTTGTTTTTTATGGTCCAATATACCAACCTAACACATCCAAGCAAAAAAATCTATGCGTCTACCCCCTCCCGACGCCGTTTAGAGGGGTGGATCGACGGGTCAGACTTTTCTCCAACGGGAGTAGGGTTTCGCCGTAGAGTGGGTCCGGAGGGTCAAGACCCCATCAATACTTTCATAGACCCCTAATATATGTATACTAGTGTGTTGGTAGTTTGTGGGAACCAAGATACATCTCCAAGGTGCGACCCGCTTCACCGACCCCTCTTTCTCCGTAGTAAGTTCTTGCACATAGAGGTGAAAACCCCCGTTTCGGATGCCGGGCATGGAACCGTGCGACGGAACACATGAAATGTTTGTTTTTTATGGTCCAATATACCAACCTAACACATGCAAGCAAAAAAATCCATGCGTCTACCCCCTCCCGACGCCGTTTAGAGGGGTAGATCGACGGGTCAGACTTTTCTCCAGCGGGAGTAGGGTTTCGCTGTAGAGTGGGTCCGGAGTGTCAAGACCCCATCAGAACTTGTATAGACCCCTAATATATGTATACTAGTGTGTTGGTAGTTTGTGGGAACCAAGATACATCTCCGAGGTGCGACCCGCTTCACTGACCCCTCTTTCTCCGTAGTAAGTTCTTGCACATAGAGGTGAAAACCCCCGTTTCGGGTGCCGGGCATGGAACCGTGCGACGAAACACATGAAATTTTTGTTTTTTATGGTCCAATATACCAACATAACACATCCAAGCAAAAAAATCCATGCGTCTACCCCCTCCCGACGCCGTTTAGAGGGGTAGATCGACGGTTCAGACTTTTCTCCAGCGGGAGTAGGGTTTCGCCGTAGAGTGGGTCCGGAGTGTCAAGACCCCATCAAAACTTGCATAGACCCCTAATATATGTATAATAGTGTGTTGGTAGTTTGTGGGAACCAAGATACATCTCCGAGGTGCGACCCGCTTCACTGACCCCTCTTTCTCCGTAGTAAGTTCTTGGACATAGAGGTGAAAACCTCCGTTTCGGGTGCCGGGCATGGAACCGTGCGACGGAACACATGAAATGTTTGTTTTTTATGGTCCAATATACCAACCTACCACATCCAAGCAAAAAAATCCATGCTTCTACCCCCTCTCGACGCCGTTTAGAGGGGTAGATCGACGGGTCAGACTTTTCTCCAGCGGGAGTAGGGTTTCGCCGTAGAGTGGGTCCGGAGTGTCAAGACCCCATCAAAACTTGCATAGACCCCTAATATATGTATACTAGTGTGTTGGTAGTTTGTGGGAACCAAGATACATCTCCGAGGTGCGACCCGCTTCACTGACCCCTCTTTCTCCGTAGTAAGTTCTTGCACATAGAGGTGAAAACCCCCGTTTCGGGTGCCGGGCATGGAACCGTGCGACGGAACACATGAAATGTTTGTTTTTTATGGTCCAATATACCAACATAACACATCCAAGCAAAAACATCCATGCGTCTACCCCCTCCCGACGCCGTTTAGAGGGGTAGATCGACGGTTCAGACTTTTCTCCAGCGGGAATAGGGTTTTGCCGTAGAGTGGGTCCGGAGTGTCAAGACCCCATCAAAACTTGCATAGACCCCTAATATATGTATAATAGTGTGTTGGTAGTTTGTGGGAACCAAGATACATCTCCGAGGTGCGACCCGCTTCACTGACCCCTCTTTCTCCGTAGTAAGTTCTTGCACATAGAGGTGAAAACCTCCGTTTCGGGTGCCGGGCATGGAACCGTGCGACGGAACACATGAAATATTTGTTTTTTATGGTCCAATATACCAACCTACCACATCTAAGCAAAAAAATCCATGCTTCTACCCCCTCTTGACGCCGTTTAGAGGGGTAGATCGACGGGTCAGACTTTTCTCCAGCGGGAGTAGGGTTTCGCCGTAGAGTGGGTCCGGAGTGTCAAGACCCCATCAAAACTTGCATAGACCCCTAATATATGTATACTAGTGTGTTGGTAGTTTGTGGGAACCAAGATACATCTCCGAGGTGCGACCCGCTTCACTGACCCCTCTTTCTCCGTAGTAAGTTCTTGCACATAGAGGTGAAAACCTCCGTTTCGGGTGCCGTGCATGGAACCGTGCGACGGAACACATGAAATATTTGTTTTTTATGGTACAATATACCAACCTACCACATCTAAGCAAAAAAATCCATGCTTATACCCCCTCTTGACGCCGTTTAGAGGGGTAGATCGACGGGTCAGACTTTTCTCCAGCGGGAGTAGGGTTTCGCCGTAGAGTGGGTCCGGAGTGTCAAGACCCCATCAAAACTTGCATAGACCCCTAATATATGTATACTAGTGTGTTGGTAGTTTGTGGGAACCAAGATACATCTCCGAGGTGCGACCCGCTTCACTGACCCCTCTTTCTCCGTAGTAAGTTCTTGCACATAGAGGTGAAAACCTCCTTTTCGGGTGCCGGGCATGGAACCGTGCGACGGAACACATGCAATGTTTGTTTTTTATGGTCCAATATACCAACCTACCACATCCAAGCAAAAAAAATCCATGCTTCTACCCCCTCTTGACGCCGTTTAGAGGGGTAGATCGACGGGTAAGACTTTTCTCCAGCGGGAGTAGGGTTTCGCCGTAGAGTGGGTCCGGAGTGTCAAGACCTCATCAAAACTTGCATAGACCCCTAATATATGTATAATAGTGTGTTGGTAGTTTGTGGGAACCAAGATACATCTCCGAGGTGCGACCCGCTTCACTGACCCCTCTTTCTCCGTAGTAAGTTCTTGCACATAGAGGTGAAAACCCCCGTTTCGGGTGCCGGGCATGGAACCGTGCGACGGAACACATGAAATGTTTGTTTTTTATGGTCCAATATACCAACATAACACATCCAAGCAAAAAAATCCATGCGTCTACGCCCTCCCGACGCCGTTTAGAGGGGTAGATCGACGGTTCCGACTTTTCTCCAGCGGGAGTAGGGTTTCGCCGTAGAGTGGGTCCGGAGTGTCAAGACCCCATCAAAACTTGCATAGACCCCTAATATATGTATAATAGTGTGTTGGTAGTTTGTGGGAACCAAGATACATCTCCGAGGTGCGACCCGCTTCACTGACCCCTCTTTCTCCGTAGTAAGTTCTTGCACTCAGAGGTGAAAACGTCCGTTTCGGGTGCCGGGCATGGAACCGTGCGACGGAACACATGAAATGTTTGTTTTTTATGGTCCAATATACGAACCTACCACATCCAAGCAAAAAAATCCATGCTTCTACCCCCTCTCGACGCCGTTTAGAGGGGTAGATCGACGGGTCAGACTTTTCTCCAGCGGGAGTAGGGTTTCGCCGTAGAGTGGGTCCGGAGTGTCAAGACCCCATCAAAACATGCATAGACCCCTAATATATGTATACTAGTGTGTTGGTAGTTTGTGGGAACAGAGATACATCTCCGAGGTGCGACCCGCTTCACTGACCCCTCTTTCTCCGTAGTAAGTTCTAGCAATTATAGGTGAAAACCCTCGTTTCGGGTGTCGGGCATGGAACCGTGTGACGGAACACATGAAATGTTTGTTTTTTATGGTCCAATATACCAACCTAACACATACAAGCAAAAAAATCTATGCGTATACCCCCTCCCGACGCCGTTTAGAGGGGTGGATCGACGGGTCAGACTTTTCTCCAACGGGAGTAGGGTTTCGCCGTAGAGTGGGTCCGGAGGGTCAAGACCCCATCAAGACTTGCATAGACCCCTAATATATGTATACTAGTGTGTTGGTCGTTTGTGGAAACCAAGATACATCTCCGAGGTGCGACCCGCTTCACTGACCACTCTTTCTCCGTAGTAAGTTCTTGCACATAGAGGTGAAAACCCCCGTTTCGGGTGCCGGGCATGGAACCGTGCGACGGAACACATGAAATGTTTGTTTTTTATGGTCCAATATACCAACCTAACACATCCAAGCAAAAAAATCCATGCGTCTACCCCCTCCCGACGCTGTTTAGAGGGGTAGATCGACGGGTCAGACTTTTCTCCAGCGGGAGTAGGGTTTCGCCGTAGAGTGGGTCCGGAGTGTCAAGACCCCATCAAAACTTGCATAGACCCCTAATATATGTATAATAGTGTGTTGGTAGTTTGTGGGAACCAAGATACATCTCCGAGTTGCGACCCGCTTCACTGACCCCTCTTTCTCCGTAGTAAGTTCTTGCACATAGAGGTGAAAACCTCCGTTTCGGGTGCCGGGCATGGAACCGTGCGACGGAACACATGAAATGTTTGTTTTTTATGGTCCAATATACCAACCTACCACATCCAAGCAAAAAAATCCATGCTTCTACCCCCTCTCTACGTCGTTTAGAGGGGTAGATCGACGGGTCAGACTTTTCTCCAGCGGGAGTAGGGTTTCGCCGTAGAGTGGGTCCGGAGTGTCAAGACCCCATCAAAACTTGCATAGACCCCTAATATATGTATACTAGTGTGTTTTTAGTTTGTGGGAACCAAGATACATCTCCGAGGTGCGACCCGCTTCACTGACCCCTCTTTCTCCGTTGTAAGTTCTTGCACATAGAGGTGAAAACCCCCGTTTCGGGTGCCGGGAATGGAACCGTGCGACGGAACACATGAAATGTTTGTTTTTTATGGTCCAATATACCAACATAACACATCCAAGCAAAAAAATCCATGCGTCTACCCCCTCCCGACGCCGTTTAGAGGGGTAGATCAACGGTTCAGACTTTTCTCCAGCGGGAGTAGGGTTTCGCCGTAGAGTGGGTCCGGAGTGTCAAGACCCCATCAAAACTTGCATAGACCCCTAATATATGTATACTAGTGTGTTGGTAGTTTGTGGGAACCAATATACATCTCCGAGGTGCGACCCGCTTCACTGACCCCTCTTTCTCCGTAGTAAGTTCTTGCACATAGAGGTGAAAACCCCCGTTTCGGGTGTCGGGCATGGAACCGTGCGACGGAACACATGAAATGTTTGTTTTTTATGGTCCAATATACCAACCTAACACATCCAAGCAAAAAAATCCATGCGTCTACCCCCTCCCGACGCCGTTTAGAGGGGTAGATCGATGGGTCAGACTTTTCTCCAACGGGAGTAGGGTTTCGCCGTAGAGTGGGTCCGGAGGGTCAAGACCCCATCAAAACATGCATAGACCCCTAATATATGTATACTAGTGTGTTGGTAGTTTGTGGGAGCAGAGATACATCTCCGAGGTGCGACCCGCTTCACTGACCCCTCTTTCTCCGTAGTAAGTTCTAGCACTTATAGGTGAAAACCCTCGTTTCGGGTGTCGGGCATGGAACCGTGCGACGGAACACATGAAATTATTGTTTTTTATGGTCCAATATACCAACATAACACATACAAGCAAAAAAATCCATGCGTCTACCCCCTCCCGACGCCGTTTAGAGGGGTAGATCGACGGTTCAGACTTTTCTCCAGCGGGAGTAGGGTTTCGCCGTAGAGTGGGTCCGGAGTGTCAAGACCCCATCAAAACTTGCATAGAACCCTAATATATGTATACTAGTGTGTTGGTAGTTTGTGGGAACCAATATACATCTCCGAGATGCGACCCGCTTCACTGACCCCTCTTTCTCCGTAGTAAGTTCTTGCACATAGAGGTGAAAACCCCCGTTTCGGGTGCCGGGCATGGAACTGTGTGAGGGAACACATGAAATGTTTGTTTTTTATGGTCCAATATACCAACCTAACACATCGAAGCAAAAAAATCCATGCGTCTACCCGCTCCCGACGCCGTTTAGAGGGGTAGATCGACGGGTCAGACTTTTCTCCAGCGGGAGTAGGGTTTCGCCGTAGAGTGGGTCCGGAGGGTCAAGACCCCATCAAGAATTGCATAGACCCCTAATATATGTATACTAGTGTGTTGGTAGTTTGTGGGAACCAAGATACATCTCCGAGGTGCGACCCGCTTCACTGACCCCTCTTTCTTCGTAGTAAGTTCTTGCACTCAGAGGTGAAAACCTTCGTTTCGGGTGTCGGGCATGGAACCGTGCGACGGAACACATGAAATGTTTGTTTTTTATGGTCCAATATACCAACCTAACACATCCAAGCAAAAAAATCCATGCGTCTACCCCCTCCCGACGCCGTTTAGAGGGGTAGATCGACGGGTCAGACTTTTCTCCAGCGGGAGTAGGGTTTCGCCATAGAGTGGGTCCGGAGTGTCAAGACCCCATCAAAACATGCATAGACCCCTAATATATGTATACTAGTGTGTTGGTAGTTTGTGGTAACAGAGATACATCTCCGAGGTGCGACCCGCTTCACTGACCCCTCTTTCTCCGTAGTAAGTTCTAGCAATTATAGGTGAAAACCCTCGTTTCGGGTGTCGGGCATGGAACCGTGCGACGGAACACATGAAATGTTTGTATTTTATGGTCCAATATACCAAACTAACACATACAAGCAAAAAAATCTATGCGTATACCCCCTCCCGACGCCGTTTAGAGGGGTGGATCGACGGGTCAGACTTTTCTCCAACGGGAGTAGGGTTTCGCCGTAGAGTGGGTCCGGAGGGTCAAGACCCCATCAAGACTTGCATAGACCCCTAATATATGTATACTAGTGTGTTGGTCGTTTGTGGGAACCAAGATACATCTCCGAGGTGCGACCCGCTTCACTGACCACTCTTTCTCCGTAGTAAGTTCTTGCACATAGAGGTGGAAACCCCCGTTTCGGGTGCCGGGCATGGAACCGTGCGACGGAACACATGAAATGTTTGTTTTTTATGGTCCAATATACCAACCTACCACATCAAAGCAAAAAAAATCCATGCGTCTACCCCCTCCCGACGCCGTTTAGAGGGGTAGATCGACGGGTCAGACTTTTCTCCAGCGGGAGTAGGGTTTCGTCGTAGAGTGGGTCCGGAGTGTCAAGACCCCATCAAAACATGCATAGACCACTAATATATGTATACTAGTGTGTTGGTAGTTTGTGGGAACAGAGATACATCTCCGAGGTGCGACCCGCTTCACTGACCCCTCTTTCTCCGTAGTAAGTTACCCCCGTTTCAGGTGTCGGGCATGGAACCGTGCGACGGAACACATGAAATGTTTGTTTTTTATGGTCCAATATACCAACCGAACACATCCAAGCAAAAAAATCTATGCGTCTACCCCCTCCCGACGCCGTTTAGAGGGGTGGATCGACGGGTCAGACTTTTCTCCAACGGGAGTAGGGTTTCGCCGTAGAGTGGGTCCGGAGGGTCAAGACCCCATCAAGACTTTCATAGACCCCTAATATATGTATACTAGTGTGTTGGTCGTTTGTGGGAACCAAGATACATCTCCGAGGTGCGACCCGCTTCACTGACCACTCTTTCTCCGTAGTAAGTTCTTGCACATAGAGGTGGAAACCCCCGTTTCGGGTGCCGGGCATGGAACCGTGCGACGGAACACATGAAATGTTTGTTTTTTATGGTCCAATATACCAACCTAACACATCCAAGCAAAAAAATCCATGCGTCTACCCCCTCCCGACGCCGTTTAGAGGGGTAGATCGACGGGTCAGACTTTTCTCCAGCGGGAGTAGGGTTTCGTCGTAGAGTGGGTCCGGAGTGTCAAGACCCCATAAAAACTTGCATAGACCCCTAATATATGTATACTAGTGTGTTGGTAGTTTGTGGGAACAGAGATACATCTCCGAGGTGCGACCCGCTTCACTGACCCCTCTTTCTCCGTAGTAAGTTCTTGCACTCAGAGGTGAAAACCCCCGTTTCGGGTGTCGGGCATGGAACCGTGCGACGGAACACATGAAATGTTTGTTTTTTATGGTCCAATATACCAACCTAACACATCCAAGCAAAAAATCCATGCGTCTACCCCCTCCCGACGCCGTTTAGAGGGGTAGATCAACGGGTCAGACTTTTCTCCAGCGGGAGTAGGGTTTCGCCGTAGAGTGGGTCCGGAGGGTAAAGACCCCATCAAGACTTTCATAGACCCCTAATATATGTATACTAGTGTGTTGGTAGTTTGTGGGAACCAAGATACATCTCCGAGGTGCGACCCGCTTCACTGACCCCTCTTTCTCCGTAGTAAGTTCTTGCACATAGAGGTGAAAAACCCCGTTTCGGGTGCCGGGCATGGAACCGTGCGACGGAACACATGAAATGTTTGTTTTTTATGGTCCAATATACCAACATAACACATCCAAGCAAAAAAATCCATGCGTATACCCCCTCCCGACGCTGTTTAGAGGGGTAGATCGACGGTTCAGACTTTTCTCCAACGGGAATAGGGTTTCGCCGTAGAGTGGGTCCGGAGTGTCAGGACCCCATCAAAACTTGCATAGACCCCTAATATATGTATAATAGTGTGTTGGTAGTTTGTGGGAACCAAGATACATCTCCGAGGTGCGACCCGCTTCACTGACCCCTCTTTCTCCGTAGTAAGTTCTTGCACATAGAGGTGAAAACCCCCGTTTCGGGTGCCGGGCATGGAACCGTGCGACGGAACACATGAAATGTTTGTTTTTTATGGTCCAATATACCAACATAACACATCCAAGCAAAAAAAATCCATGCGTCTACCCCCTCCCGACGCCGTTTAGAGGGGTAGATCCACGGTTCAGACTTTTCTCCAGCGGGAATAGGGTTTCACCGTAGAGTGGGTCCGGAGTGTCAAGACCCCATCAAAACTTGCATAGACCCCTAATATATGTATAATAGTGTGTTGGTAGTTTGTGGGAACCAAGATACATCTCCGAGGTGCGACCCGCTTCACTGACCCCTCTTTCTCCGTAGTAAGTTCTTGCACATAGAGGTGAAAACCTCCGTTTCGGGTGCCGGGCATGGAACCGTGCGACGGAACACATGAAATATTTGTTTTTTATGGTCCAATATACCAACCTACCACATCTAAGCAAAAAAATCCATGCTTCTACCCCCTCTTGACGCCGTTTAGAGGGGTAGATCGACGGTTCAGACTTTTCTCCAGCGGGAGTAGGGTTTCGCCGTAGAGTGGGTCCGGAGTGTCAAGACCCCATAAAAACTTGCATAGACCCCTAATATATGTATAATAGTGTGTTTGTAGTTTGTGGGAACCAAGATACATCTCCGAGGTGCGACCCGCTTCACTGACCCCTCTTTCTCCGTAGTAAGTTCTTGCACATAGAGGTGAAAACCCCCGTTTCGGGTGCCGGGAATGGAACCGTGCGACGGAACACATGAAATGTTTGTTTTTTATGGTCCTATATACCAACATAACACATCCAAGCAAAAAAATCCATGCGTCTACCCCCTCCCGACGCCGTTTAGAGGGGTAGATCGACGGGTCAGACTTTTCTCCAGCGGGAGTAGGGTTTCGCCGTAGAGTGGGTCCGGAGTGTCAAGACCCCATCAAAACTTGCATAGTCCCCTAATATATGTATAATAGTGTGTTGGTAGTTTGTGGGAACCAAGATACATCTCCGAGGTGCGACCCGCTTCACTGACCCCTCTTTCTCCGTAGTAAGTTCTTGCACATAGAGGTGAAAACCCCCGTTTCGGGTGCCGGGCATGGAACCGTGCGACGGAACACATGAAATGTTTGTTTTTTATGGTCCAATATACCAACCTAACACATCCAAGCAAAAACATCCATGCGTCTACCCCCTCCCGACGCCGTTTAGAGGGGTAGATCGACGGGTTAGACTTTTCTCCAGCGGGAGTAGGGTTTCGCCGTAGAGTGGGTCCGGAGTGTCAAGACCCCATCAAAACATGCATAGACCCCTAATATATGTATACTAGTGTGTTGGTGGTTTGTGGGAACATAGATACATCTCCGAGGTGCGACCCGCTTCACTGACCCCTCTTTCTCCGTAGTAAGTTCTAGCACTTATAGGTGAAAACCCTCGTTTCGGGTGTCGGGCATGGAACCGTGCGACGGAACACATGAAATGTTTGTTTTTTATGGTCCAATATACCAACATAACACATCCAAGCAAAAAAATCCATGCGTCTACCCCCTCCCGACGCCGTTTAT
Source organism: Poa annua (assembly GCA_026929855.1). NCBI lineage: Eukaryota > Viridiplantae > Streptophyta > Magnoliopsida > Poales > Poaceae > Poa > Poa annua. The sequence goes on along the minus strand of CM049428.1, from coordinate 22,973,421 downwards.
AGGGGTAGATCGACGGTTCAGACTTTTCTCCAGCGGGAGTAGGGTTTCGCCGTAGAGTGGGTCCGGAGTGTCAAGACCCCATCAAAACTTGCATAGACCCCTAATATATGTATACTAGTGTGTTGGTAGTTTGTGGGAACCAATATACATCTCCGAGGTGCGCCCGCTTCACTGACCCCTCTTTCTCCGTAGTAAGTTCTTGCACATAGAGGTGAAAACCCCCGTTTCGGGTGCCGGGCATGGAACCGTGTGACGGAACACATGAAATGTTTGTTTTTTATGGTCCAATATACCAACGTAACACATCCAAGCAAAAAAATCCATGCGTCTACCCGCTCCCGACGCCGTTTAGAGGGGTAGATCGACGGGTCAGACTTTTCTCCAGCGGGAGTAGGGTTTCGCCGTAGAGTGGGTCCGGAGGGTCAAGACCCCATCAAGACTTGCATAGACCACTAATATATGTATACTAGTGTGTTTGTAGTTTCTGGGAACCAAGATACATCTCCGAGGTGCGACCCGCTTCACTGACCCCTCTTTCTCCGTAGTAAGTTCTTGCACTTAGAGGTGAAAACCCCTGTTTCGGGTGTCGGGCATGGAACCGTGCGACGGAACACATGAAATGTTTGTTTTTATGGTCCAATATACCAGCCTAACACATCCAAGCAAAAAAAATCCATGCGTCTACCCCCTCCCGACGCCGTTTAGAGGGGTAGATCGACGGGTCAGACTTTTCTCCAGCGGGAGTAGGGTTTCGCCGTAGAGTGGGTCCGGAGTGTCAAGACCCCATCAAAACTTGCATAGACCCATAATATATGTATACTAGTGTGTTGGTAGTTTGTGGGAACCAAGATACATCTCCGAGGTGCGACCCGCTTCACTGACCCCTCTTTCTCCGTAGTAAGTTCTTGCACTTAGAGGTGAAAACCCCCGTTTCGGGTGTCGGGCATGGAACCGTGCGACGGCACACATGAAATGTTTGTTTTTTATGGTCCAATATACCAACCTAACACATCCAAGCAAAAAAATCCATGCGTCTACCACCTCCCGACGCCGTTTAGAGGGGTAGATCGACGGGTCAGACTTTTCTCCAGCTGGAGTAGGGTTTCGCCGTAGAGTGGGTCTGGAGTGTCAAGACCCCATCAAAACTTTCATAGACCCCTAATATATGTATACTAGTGTGTTGGTCGTTTGTGGGAACCAATATACATCTCCGAGGTGCGACCCGCTTCACTGACCACTCTTTCTCCGTAGTAAGTTCTTGCACATAGAGGTGAAAACCCCCGTTTCGGGTGCCGGGCATGGAACCGTGCGACGGAACACATGAAATTTTTGTTTTTTATGGTCCAATATACCAACCTAACACATCCAAGCAAAAAAATCCATGCGTCTACCCCCTCCCGACGCCGTTTATAGGGGTAGATCGACGGGTCAGAATTTTCTCCAGCGGGAGTAGGGTTTCGCCGTAGAGTGGGTCCGGAGTGTCAAGACCCCATCAAAACTTGAATAGACCCCTAATATATGTATACTAGTGTGTTGGTAGTTTGTGGGAACCAAGATACATCTCCGAGGTGCGACCCGCTTCACTGACCCCTCTTTCTCCGTAGTAAGTTCTTGCACATAGAGGTGAAAACCCCCGTTTCGGGTGTCGGGCATGGAACCGTGCGACGGAACACATGAAATGTTTGTTTTTTATGGTCCAATATACCAACATAACACATCCAAGCAAAAAAATCCATGCGTCTACCCCCTCCCGACGCCGTTTAGAGGGGTAGATCGACGGTTCAGACTTTTCTCCAGCGGGAGTAGGGTTTCGCCGTAGAGTGGGTCCGGAGTGTCAAGACCCCATCAAAACTTGCATAGACCCCTAATATATGTATAATAGTGTGTTGGTAGTTTGTGGGAACCAATATACATCTCCGAGGTGCGACCCGCTTCACTGACCCCTCTTTCTCCGTAGTAAGTTCTTGCACATAGAGGTGAAAACCTCCGTTTCGGGTGCCGGGCATGGAACCGTGCGACGGAACACATGAAATGTTTGTTTTTTATAGTCCAATATACCAACCTACCACATCCAAGCAAAAAAATCCATGCTTCTACCCCCTCTCGACGCCGTTTAGAGGGGTAGATCGACGGGTCAGACTTTTCTCCAGCGGGAGTAGGGTTTCGCCGTAGAGTGGGTCCGGAGTGTCAAGACCCCATCAAAACTTGCATAGACCCCTAATATATGTATACTAGTGTGTTTGTAGTTTGTGGGAACCAAGATACATCTCCGAGGTGCGACCCGCTTCACTGACCCCTCTTTCTCTGTAGTAAGTTCTTGCACATAGAGGTGAAAACCCCCGTTTCGGGTGCCGGGAATGGAACCGTGCGACGGAACACATGAAATGTTTGTTTTTTATGGTACAATATACCAACATAACACATCCAAGCAAAAAAATCCATGCGTCTACCCCCTCCCGACGCCGTTTAGAGGGGTAGATCGACGGTTCAGACTTTTCTCCGGCGGGAGTAGGGTTTCGCCGTAGAGTGGGTCCGGAGTGTCAAGACCCCATAAAAACTTGCATAGACCCCTAATATATGTATACTAGTGTGTTGGTAGTTTGTGGGAACAAATATACATCTCCGAGGTGCGACCCGCTTCACTGACCCCTCTTTCTCCGTAGTAAGTTCTTGCACATAGAGGTGAAAACCCCCGTTTCGGGTGCCGGGCATGGAACCGTGTGACGGAACACATTAAATGTTTGTTTTTTATGGTCCAATATACCAACCTAACACATCCAAGCAAAAAAATCCATGCGTCTACCCGCTCCCGACGCCGTTTAGAGGGGTAGATCGACGGGTCAGACTTTTCTCCAGCGGGAGTAGGGTTTCGCCGTAGAGTGGGTCCGGAGGGTCAAGACCCCATCAAGAATTGCATAGACCCCTAATATATGTATACTAGTGTGTTGGTAGTTTGTGGGAACCAAGATACATCTCCGAGGTGCGACCCGCTTCACTGACCCCTCTTTCTTCGTAGTAAGTTCTTGCACTCAGAGGTGAAAACCCCCGTTTCGGGTGTCGGGCATGGAACCGTGCGACGGATCACATGAAATGTTTGTTTTTTATGGTCCAATATACCAACCTAACATATCCAAGCAAAAAAATCCATGCGACTACCCCCTCCCGACGCCGTTTAGAGGGGTAGATCGACGGGTCAGACTTTTCTCCAGCGGGAGTAGGGTTTCGCCGTAGAGTGGGTCCGGAGTGTCAAGACCCCATCAAAACTTGCATAGACCCCTAATATATGTATACTAGTGTGTTGGTAGTTTGTGGGAACCAAGATACATCTCCGAGGTGCGACCCGCTTCACTGACCCCTCTTTCTCCGTAGTAAGTTCTAGCACTTAGAGGTGAAAACCCCCGTTTCGGGTGTCGGGCATGGAACCGTGCGACGGAACACATGAAATGTTTGTTTTTTATGGTCCAATATACCAACCTAACACATCCAAGCAAAAAAATCTATGCGTCTACCCCCTCCCGACGCCGTTTAGAGGGGTGGATCGACGGGTCAGACTTTTCTCCAACGGGAGTAGGGTTTCGCCGTAGAGTGGGTCCGGAGGGTCAAGACCCCATCAATACTTTCATAGACCCCTAATATATGTATACTAGTGTGTTGGTAGTTTGTGGGAACCAAGATACATCTCCAAGGTGCGACCCGCTTCACCGACCCCTCTTTCTCCGTAGTAAGTTCTTGCACATAGAGGTGAAAACCCCCGTTTCGGATGCCGGGCATGGAACCGTGCGACGGAACACATGAAATGTTTGTTTTTTATGGTCCAATATACCAACCTAACACATGCAAGCAAAAAAATCCATGCGTCTACCCCCTCCCGACGCCGTTTAGAGGGGTAGATCGACGGGTCAGACTTTTCTCCAGCGGGAGTAGGGTTTCGCTGTAGAGTGGGTCCGGAGTGTCAAGACCCCATCAGAACTTGTATAGACCCCTAATATATGTATACTAGTGTGTTGGTAGTTTGTGGGAACCAAGATACATCTCCGAGGTGCGACCCGCTTCACTGACCCCTCTTTCTCCGTAGTAAGTTCTTGCACATAGAGGTGAAAACCCCCGTTTCGGGTGCCGGGCATGGAACCGTGCGACGAAACACATGAAATTTTTGTTTTTTATGGTCCAATATACCAACATAACACATCCAAGCAAAAAAATCCATGCGTCTACCCCCTCCCGACGCCGTTTAGAGGGGTAGATCGACGGTTCAGACTTTTCTCCAGCGGGAGTAGGGTTTCGCCGTAGAGTGGGTCCGGAGTGTCAAGACCCCATCAAAACTTGCATAGACCCCTAATATATGTATAATAGTGTGTTGGTAGTTTGTGGGAACCAAGATACATCTCCGAGGTGCGACCCGCTTCACTGACCCCTCTTTCTCCGTAGTAAGTTCTTGGACATAGAGGTGAAAACCTCCGTTTCGGGTGCCGGGCATGGAACCGTGCGACGGAACACATGAAATGTTTGTTTTTTATGGTCCAATATACCAACCTACCACATCCAAGCAAAAAAATCCATGCTTCTACCCCCTCTCGACGCCGTTTAGAGGGGTAGATCGACGGGTCAGACTTTTCTCCAGCGGGAGAAGGTTTCGCCGTAGAGTGGGTCCGGAGTGTCAAGACCCCATCAAAACTTGCATAGACCCCTAATATATGTATACTAGTGTGTTGGTAGTTTGTGGGAACCAAGATACATCTCCGAGGTGCGACCCGCTTCACTGACCCCTCTTTCTCCGTAGTAAGTTCTTGCACATAGAGGTGAAAACCCCCGTTTCGGGTGCCGGGCATGGAACCGTGCGACGGAACACATGAAATGTTTGTTTTTTATGGTCCAATATACCAACATAACACATCCAAGCAAAAACATCCATGCGTCTACCCCCTCCCGACGCCGTTTAGAGGGGTAGATCGACGGTTCAGACTTTTCTCCAGCGGGAATAGGGTTTTGCCGTAGAGTGGGTCCGGAGTGTCAAGACCCCATCAAAACTTGCATAGACCCCTAATATATGTATAATAGTGTGTTGGTAGTTTGTGGGAACCAAGATACATCTCCGAGGTGCGACCCGCTTCACTGACCCCTCTTTCTCCGTAGTAAGTTCTTGCACATAGAGGTGAAAACCTCCGTTTCGGGTGCCGGGCATGGAACCGTGCGACGGAACACATGAAATATTTGTTTTTTATGGTCCAATATACCAACCTACCACATCTAAGCAAAAAAATCCATGCTTCTACCCCCTCTTGACGCCGTTTAGAGGGGTAGATCGACGGGTCAGACTTTTCTCCAGCGGGAGTAGGGTTTCGCCGTAGAGTGGGTCCGGAGTGTCAAGACCCCATCAAAACTTGCATAGACCCCTAATATATGTATACTAGTGTGTTGGTAGTTTGTGGGAACCAAGATACATCTCCGAGGTGCGACCCGCTTCACTGACCCCTCTTTCTCCGTAGTAAGTTCTTGCACATAGAGGTGAAAACCTCCGTTTCGGGTGCCGTGCATGGAACCGTGCGACGGAACACATGAAATATTTGTTTTTTATGGTACAATATACCAACCTACCACATCTAAGCAAAAAAATCCATGCTTATACCCCCTCTTGACGCCGTTTAGAGGGGTAGATCGACGGGTCAGACTTTTCTCCAGCGGGAGTAGGGTTTCGCCGTAGAGTGGGTCCGGAGTGTCAAGACCCCATCAAAACTTGCATAGACCCCCAATATATGTATACTAGTGTGTTGGTAGTTTGTGGGAACCAAGATACATCTCCGAGGTGCGACCCGCTTCACTGACCCCTCTTTCTCCGTAGTAAGTTCTTGCACATAGAGGTGAAAACCTCCTTTTCGGGTGCCGGGCATGGAACCGTGCGACGGAACACATGCAATGTTTGTTTTTTATGGTCCAATATACCAACCTACCACATCCAAGCAAAAAAAATCCATGCTTCTACCCCCTCTTGACGCCGTTTAGAGGGGTAGATCGACGGGTAAGACTTTTCTCCAGCGGGAGTAGGGTTTCGCCGTAGAGTGGGTCCGGAGTGTCAAGACCTCATCAAAACTTGCATAGACCCCTAATATATGTATAATAGTGTGTTGGTAGTTTGTGGGAACCAAGATACATCTCCGAGGTGCGACCCGCTTCACTGACCCCTCATTCTCCGTAGTAAGTTCTTGCACATAGAGGTGAAAACCCCCGTTTCGGGTGCCGGGCATGGAACCGTGCGACGGAACACATGAAATGTTTGTTTTTTATGGTCCAATATACCAACATAACACATCCAAGCAAAAAAATCCATGCGTCTACCCCCTCCCGACGCCGTTTAGAGGGGTAGATCGACGGTTCCGACTTTTCTCCAGCGGGAGTAGGGTTTCGCCGTAGAGTGGGTCCGGAGTGTCAAGACCCCATCAAAACTTGCATAGACCCCTAATATATGTATAATAGTGTGTTGGTAGTTTGTGGGAACCAAGATACATCTCCGAGGTGCGACCCGCTTCACTGACCCCTCTTTCTCCGTAGTAAGTTCTTGCACTCAGAGGTGAAAACGTCCGTTTCGGGTGCCGGGCATGGAACCGTGCGACGGAACACATGAAATGTTTGTTTTTTATGGTCCAATATACGAACCTACCACATCCAAGCAAAAAAATCCATGCTTCTACCCCCTCTCGACGCCGTTTAGAGGGGTAGATCGACGGGTCAGACTTTTCTCCAGCGGGAGTAGGGTTTCGCCGTAGAGTGGGTCCGGAGTGTCAAGACCCCATCAAAACATGCATAGACCCCTAATATATGTATACTAGTGTGTTGGTAGTTTGTGGGAACAGAGATACATCTCCGAGGTGCGACCCGCTTCACTGACCCCTCTTTCTCCGTAGTAAGTTCTAGCAATTATAGGTGAAAACCCTCGTTTCGGGTGTCGGGCATGGAACCGTGTGACGGAACACATGAAATGTTTGTTTTTTATGGTCCAATATACCAACCTAACACATACAAGCAAAAAAATCTATGCGTATACCCCCTCCCGACGCCGTTTAGAGGGGTGGATCGACGGGTCAGACTTTTCTCCAACGGGAGTAGGGTTTCGCCGTAGAGTGGGTCCGGAGGGTCAAGACCCCATCAAGACTTGCATAGACCCCTAATATATGTATACTAGTGTGTTGGTCGTTTGTGGAAACCAAGATACATCTCCGAGGTGCGACCCGCTTCACTGACCACTCTTTCTCCGTAGTAAGTTCTTGCACATAGAGGTGAAAACCCCCGTTTCGGGTGCCGGGCATGGAACCGTGCGACGGAACACATGAAATGTTTGTTTTTTATGGTCCAATATACCAACCTAACACATCCAAGCAAAAAAATGCATGCGTCTACCCCCTCCCGACGCTGTTTAGAGGGGTAGATCGACGGGTCAGACTTTTCTCCAGCGGGAGTAGGGTTTCGCCGTAGAGTGGGTCCGGAGTGTCAAGACCCCATCAAAACTTGCATAGACCCCTAATATATGTATAATAGTGTGTTGGTAGTTTGTGGGAACCAAGATACATCTCCGAGTTGCGACCCGCTTCACTGACCCCTCTTTCTCCGTAGTAAGTTCTTGCACATAGAGGTGAAAACCTCCGTTTCGGGTGCCGGGCATGGAACCGTGCGACGGAACACATGAAATGTTTGTTTTTTATGGTCCAATATACCAACCTACCACATCCAAGCAAAAAAATCCATGCTTCTACCCCCTCTCTACGTCGTTTAGAGGGGTAGATCGACGGGTCAGACTTTTCTCCAGCGGGAGTAGGGTTTCGCCGTAGAGTGGGTCCGGAGTGTCAAGACCCCATCAAAACTTGCATAGACCCCTAATATATGTATACTAGTGTGTTTTTAGTTTGTGGGAACCAAGATACATCTCCGAGGTGCGACCCGCTTCACTGACCCCTCTTTCTCCGTTGTAAGTTCTTGCACATAGAGGTGAAAACCCCCGTTTCGGGTGCCGGGAATGGAACCGTGCGACGGAACACATGAAATGTTTGTTTTTTATGGTCCAATATACCAACATAACACATCCAAGCAAAAAAATCCATGCGTCTACCCCCTCCCGACGCCGTTTAGAGGGGTAGATCGACGGTTCAGACTTTTCTCCAGCGGGAGTAGGGTTTCGCCGTAGAGTGGGTCCGGAGTGTCAAGACCCCATCAAAACTTGCATAGACCCCTAATATATGTATACTAGTGTGTTGGTAGTTTGTGGGAACCAATATACATCTCCGAGGTGCGACCCGCTTCACTGACCCCTCTTTCTCCGTAGTAAGTTCTTGCACATAGAGGTGAAAACCCCCGTTTCGGGTGTCGGGCATGGAACCGTGCGACGGAACACATGAAATGTTTGTTTTTTATGGTCCAATATACCAACCTAACACATCCAAGCAAAAAAATCCATGCGTCTACCCCCTCCCGACGCCGTTTAGAGGGGTAGATCGATGGGTCAGACTTTTCTCCAACGGGAGTAGGGTTTCGCCGTAGAGTGGGTCCGGAGGGTCAAGACCCCATCAAAACATGAATAGACCCCTAATATATGTATACTAGTGTGTTGGTAGTTTGTGGGAGCAGAGATACATCTCCGAGGTGCGACCCGCTTCACTGACCCCTCTTTCTCCGTAGTAAGTTCTAGCACTTATAGGTGAAAACCCTCGTTTCGGGTGTCGGGCATGGAACCGTGCGACGGAACACATGAAATTATTGTTTTTTATGGTCCAATATACCAACATAACACATACAAGCAAAAAAATCCATGCGTCTACCCCCTCCCGACGCCGTTTAGAGGGGTAGATCGACGGTTCAGACTTTTCTCCAGCGGGAGTAGGGTTTCGCCGTAGAGTGGGTCCGGAGTGTCAAGACCCCATCAAAACTTGCATAGAACCCTAATATATGTATACTAGTGTGTTGGTAGTTTGTGGGAACCAATATACATCTCCGAGATGCGACCCGCTTCACTGACCCCTCTTTCTCCGTAGTAAGTTCTTGCACATAGAGGTGAAAACCCCCGTTTCGGGTGCCGGGCATGGAACTGTGTGAGGGAACACATGAAATGTTTGTTTTTTATGGTCCAATATACCAACCTAACACATCGAAGCAAAAAAATCCATGCGTCTACCCGCTCCCGACGCCGTTTAGAGGGGTAGATCGACGGGTCAGACTTTTCTCCAGCGGGAGTAGGGTTTCGCCGTAGAGTGGGTCCGGAGGGTCAAGACCCCATCAAGAATTGCATAGACCCCTAATATATGTATACTAGTGTGTTGGTAGTTTGTGGGAACCAAGATACATCTCCGAGGTGCGACCCGCTTCACTGACCCCTCTTTCTTCGTAGTAAGTTCTTGCACTCAGAGGTGAAAACCTTCGTTTCGGGTGTCGGGCATGGAACCGTGCGACGGAACACATGAAATGTTTGTTTTTTATGGTCCAATATACCAACCTAACACATCCAAGCAAAAAAATCCATGCGTCTACCCCCTCCCGACGCCGTTTAGAGGGGTAGATCGACGGGTCAGACTTTTCTCCGGCGGCAGTAGGGTTTCGCCATAGAGTGGGTCCGGAGTGTCAAGACCCCATCAAAACATGCATAGACCCCTAATATATGTATACTAGTGTGTTGGTAGTTTGTGGTAACAGAGATACATCTCCGAGGTGCGACCCGCTTCACTGACCCCTCTTTCTCCGTAGTAAGTTCTAGCAATTATAGGTGAAAACCCTCGTTTCGGGTGTCGGGCATGGAACCGTGCGACGGAACACATGAAATGTTTGTATTTTATGGTCCAATATACCAAACTAACACATACAAGCAAAAAAATCTATGCGTATACCCCCTCCCGACGCCGTTTAGAGGGGTGGATCGACGGGTCAGACTTTTCTCCAACGGGAGTAGGGTTTCGCCGTAGAGTGGGTCCGGAGGGTCAAGACCCCATCAAGACTTGCATAGACCCCTAATATATGTATACTAGTGTGTTGGTCGTTTGTGGGAACCAAGATACATCTCCGAGGTGCGACCCGCTTCACTGACCACTCTTTCTCCGTAGTAAGTTCTTGCACATAGAGGTGGAAACCCCCGTTTCGGGTGCCGGGCATGGAACCGTGCGACGGAACACATGAAATGTTTGTTTTTTATGGTCCAATATACCAACCTACCACATCAAAGCAAAAAAAATCCATGCGTCTACCCCCTCCCGACGCCGTTTAGAGGGGTAGATCGACGGGTCAGACTTTTCTCCAGCGGGAGTAGGGTTTCGTCGTAGAGTGGGTCCGGAGTGTCAAGACCCCATCAAAACATGCATAGACCACTAATATATGTATACTAGTGTGTTGGTAGTTTGTGGGAACAGAGATACATCTCCGAGGTGCGACCCGCTTCACTGACCCCTCTTTCTCCGTAGTAAGTTCTAGCACTTAGAGGTGAAAACCCCCGTTTCAGGTGTCGGGCATGGAACCGTGCGACGGAACACATGAAATGTTTGTTTTTTATGGTCCAATATACCAACCGAACACATCCAAGCAAAAAAATCTATGCGTCTACCCCCTCCCGACGCCGTTTAGAGGGGTGGATCGACGGGTCAGACTTTTCTCCAACGGGAGTAGGGTTTCGCCGTAGAGTGGGTCCGGAGGGTCAAGACCCCATCAAGACTTTCATAGACCCCTAATATATGTATACTAGTGTGTTGGTCGTTTGTGGGAACCAAGATACATCTCCGAGGTGCGACCCGCTTCACTGACCACTCTTTCTCCGTAGTAAGTTCTTGCACATAGAGGTGGAAACCCCCGTTTCGGGTGCCGGGCATGGAACCGTGCGACGGAACACATGAAATGTTTGTTTTTTATGGTCCAATATACCAACCTAACACATCCAAGCAAAAAAATCCATGCGTCTACCCCCTCCCGACGCCGTTTAGAGGGGTAGATCGACGGGTCAGACTTTTCTCCAGCGGGAGTAGGGTTTCGTCGTAGAGTGGGTCCGGAGTGTCAAGACCCCATAAAAACTTGCATAGACCCCTAATATATGTATACTAGTGTGTTGGTAGTTTGTGGGAACAGAGATACATCTCCGAGGTGCGACCCGCTTCACTGACCCCTCTTTCTCCGTAGTAAGTTCTTGCACTCAGAGGTGAAAACCCCCGTTTCGGGTGTCGGGCATGGAACCGTGCGACGGAACACATGAAATGTTTGTTTTTTATGGTCCAATATACCAACCTAACACATCCAAGCAAAAAATCCATGCGTCTACCCCCTCCCGACGCCGTTTAGAGGGGTAGATCAACGGGTCAGACTTTTCTCCAGCGGGAGTAGGGTTTCGCCGTAGAGTGGGTCCGGAGGGTAAAGACCCCATCAAGACTTTCATAGACCCCTAATATATGTATACTAGTGTGTTGGTAGTTTGTGGGAACCAAGATACATCTCCGAGGTGCGACCCGCTTCACTGACCCCTCTTTCTCCGTAGTAAGTTCTTGCACATAGAGGTGAAAAACCCCGTTTCGGGTGCCGGGCATGGAACCGTGCGACGGAACACATGAAATGTTTGTTTTTTATGGTCCAATATACCAACATAACACATCCAAGAAAAAAAATCCATGCGTATACCCCCTCCCGACGCTGTTTAGAGGGGTAGATCGACGGTTCAGACTTTTCTCCAACGGGAATAGGGTTTCGCCGTAGAGTGGGTCCGGAGTGTCAGGACCCCATCAAAACTTGCATAGACCCCTAATATATGTATAATAGTGTGTTGGTAGTTTGTGGGAACCAAGATACATCTCCGAGGTGCGACCCGCTTCACTGACCCCTCTTTCTCCGTAGTAAGTTCTTGCACATAGAGGTGAAAACCCCCGTTTCGGGTGCCGGGCATGGAACCGTGCGACGGAACACATGAAATGTTTGTTTTTTATGGTCCAATATACCAACATAACACATCCAAGCAAAAAAAATCCATGCGTCTACCCCCTCCCGACGCCGTTTAGAGGGGTAGATCCACGGTTCAGACTTTTCTCCAGCGGGAATAGGGTTTCACCGTAGAGTGGGTCCGGAGTGTCAAGACCCCATCAAAACTTGCATAGACCCCTAATATATGTATAATAGTGTGTTGGTAGTTTGTGGGAACCAAGATACATCTCCGAGGTGCGACCCGCTTCACTGACCCCTCTTTCTCCGTAGTAAGTTCTTGCACATAGAGGTGAAAACCTCCGTTTCGGGTGCCGGGCATGGAACCGTGCGACGGAACACATGAAATATTTGTTTTTTATGGTCCAATATACCAACCTACCACATCTAAGCAAAAAAATCCATGCTTCTACCCCCTCTTGACGCCGTTTAGAGGGGTAGATCGACGGTTCAGACTTTTCTCCAGCGGGAGTAGGGTTTCGCCGTAGAGTGGGTCCGGAGTGTCAAGACCCCATAAAAACTTGCATAGACCCCTAATATATGTATACTAGTGTGTTTGTAGTTTGTGGGAACCAAGATACATCTCCGAGGTGCGACCCGCTTCACTGACCCCTCTTTCTCCGTAGTAAGTTCTTGCACATAGAGGTGAAAACCCCCGTTTCGGGTGCCGGGAATGGAACCGTGCGACGGAACACATGAAATGTTTGTTTTTTATGGTCCTATATACCAACATAACACATCCAAGCAAAAAAATCCATGCGTCTACCCCCTCCCGACGCCGTTTAGAGGGGTAGATCGACGGGTCAGACTTTTCTCCAGCGGGAGTAGGGTTTCGCCGTAGAGTGGGTCCGGAGTGTCAAGACCCCATCAAAACTTGCATAGTCCCCTAATATATGTATAATAGTGTGTTGGTAGTTTGTGGGAACCAAGATACATCTCCGAGGTGCGACCCGCTTCACTGACCCCTCTTTCTCCGTAGTAAGTTCTTGCACATAGAGGTGAAAACCCCCGTTTCGGGTGCCGGGCATGGAACCGTGCGACGGAACACATGAAATGTTTGTTTTTTATGGTCCAATATACCAACCTAACACATCCAAGCAAAAAAATCCATGCGTCTACCCCCTCCCGACGCCGTTTAGAGGGGTAGATCGACGGGTTAGACTTTTCTCCAGCGGGAGTAGGGTTTCGCCGTAGAGTGGGTCCGGAGTGTCAAGACCCCATCAAAACATGCATAGACCCCTAATATATGTATACTAGTGTGTTGGTGGTTTGTGGGAACAGAGATACATCTCCGAGGTGCGACCCGCTTCACTGACCCCTCTTTCTCCGTAGTAAGTTCTAGCACTTATAGGTGAAAACCCTCGTTTCGGGTGTCGGGCATGGAACCGTGCGACGGAACACATGAAATGTTTGTTTTTTATGGTCCAATATACCAACATAACACATCCAAGCAAAAAAATCCATGCGTCTACCCCCTCCCGACGCCGTTTATAGGGGTAGATCGACGGTTCAGACTTTTCTCCAGCGGGAGTAGGGTTTCGCCGTAGAGTGGGTCCGGAGTGTCAAGACCCCATCAAAACTTGCATAGACCCCTAATATATGTATACTAGTGTGTTGGTAGTTTGTGGGAACCAATATACATCTCCGAGGTGCGACCCGCTTCACTGACCCCTCTTTCTCCGTAGTAAGTTCTTGCACATAGAGGTGAAAACCCCCGTTTCGGGTGCCGGGCATGGAACCGTGTGACGGAACACATGAAATGTTTGTTTTTTATGGTCCAATATACCAACGTAACACATCCAAGCAAAAAAATCCATGCGTCTACCCGCTCCCGACGCCGTTTAGAGGGGTAGATCGACGGGTCAGACTTTTCTCCAGCGGGAGTAGGGTTTCGCCGTAGAGTGGGTCCGGAGGGTCAAGACCCCATCAAGACTTGCATAGACCCCTAATATATGTATACTAGTGTGTTGGTATTTTGTGGGAACCAATATACATCTCCGAGGTGCGACCCGCTTCACTGACCCCTCTTTCTTCGTAGTAAGTTCTTGCACTCAGAGGTGAAAACCCCCGTTTCGGGTGTCGGGCATGGAACCGTGCGACGGAACACATGAAATGTTTGTTTTTTATGGTCCAATATACCAACGTAACACATCCAAGCAAAAAAATCCATGCGTCTACCCGCTCCCGACGCCGTTTAGAGGGGTAGATCGACGGGTCAGACTTTTCTCCAGCGGGAGTAGGGTTTCGCCGTAGAGTGGGTCCGGAGGGTCAAGACCCCATCAAGACTTGCATAGACCCCTAATATATGTATACTAGTGTGTTGGTATTTTGTGGGAACCAATATACATCTCCGAGGTGCGACCCGCTTCACTGACCCCTCTTTCTTCGTAGTAAGTTCTTGCACTCAGAGGTGAAAACCCCCGTTTCGGGTGTCGGGCATGGAACCGTGCGACGGAACACATGAAATGTTTGTTTTTTATGGTCCAATATACCAACCTAACACATCCAAGCAAAAAAATCCATGCGTCTACCCCCTCCCGACGCCGTTTAGAGGGGTAGATCGACGGGTCAGACTTTTCTCCAGCGGGAGTAGGGTTTCGCCGTAGAGTGGGTCCGGAGGGTAAAGACCCCATCAAGATTTTAATAGACCCCTAATATATGTATACTAGTGTGTTGGTAGTTTGTGGGAACCAAGATACATCTCCGAGGTGCGACCCGCTTCACTGACCCCTCTTTCTCCGTAGTAAGTTCTTGCACATAGAGGTGAAAACCCCCGTTTCGGGTGCCGGGCATGGAACCGTGCGACGGAACACATGAAATGTTTGTTTTTTATGGTCCAATATACCAACATAACACATCCAAGCAAAAAAATCCATGCGTATACCCCCTCCCGACGCTGTTTAGAGGGGTAGATCGACGGTTCAGACTTTTCTCCAACGGGAATAGGGTTTCGCCGTAGAGTGGGTCCGGAGTGTCAGGACCCCATCAAAACTTGCATAGACCCCTAATATATGTATAATAGTGTGTTGGTAGTTTGTGGGAACCAAGATACATCTCCGAGGTGCGACCCGCTTCACTGACCCCTCTTTCTCCGTAGTAAGTTCTTGCACATAGAGGTGAAAACCCCCGTTTCGGGTGCCGGGCATGGAACCGTGCGACGGAACACATGAAATGTTTATTTTTTATGGTCCAATATACCAACATAACACATCCAAGCAAAAAAAATCCATGCGTCTACCCCCTCCCGACGCCGTTTAGAGGGGTAGATCCACGGTTCAGACTTTTCTCCAGCGGGAATAGGGTTTCACCGTAGAGTGGGTCCGGAGTGTCAAGACCCCATCAAAACTTGCATAGACCCCTAATATATGTATAATAGTGTGTTGGTAGTTTGTGGGAACCAAGATAAATCTCCGAGGTGCGACCCGCTTCACTGACCCCTCTTTCTCCGTAGTAAGTTCTTGCACATAGAGGTGAAAACCTCCGTTTCGGGTGCCGGGCATGGAACCGTGCGACGGAACACATGAAATATTTGTTTTTTATGGTCCAATATACCAACCTACCACATCTAAGCAAAAAAATCCATGCTTCTACCCCCTCTTGACGCCGTTTAGAGGGGTAGATCGACGGTTCAGACTTTTCTCCAGCGGGAGTAGGGTTTCGCCGTAGAGTGGGTCCGGAGTGTCAAGACCCCATCAAAACTTGCATAGACCCCTAATATATGTATACTAGTGTGTTTGTAGTTTGTGGGAACCAAGATACATCTCCGAGGTGCGACCCGCTTCACTGACCCCTCTTTCTCCGTAGTAAGTTCTTGCACATAGAGGTGAAAACCCCCGTTTCGGGTGCCGGGAATGGAACCGTGCGACGGAACACATGAAATGTTTGTTTTTTATGGTCCTATATACCAATATAACACATCCAAGCAAAAAAATCCATGCGTCTACCCCCTCCCGACGCCGTTTAGAGGGGTAGATCGACGGGTCAGACTTTTCTCCAGCGGGAGTAGGGTTTCGCCGTAGAGTGGGTCCGGAGTGTCAAGACCCCATCAAAACTTGCATAGACCCCTAATATATGTATAATAGTGTGTTGGTAGTTTGTGGGAACCAAGATACATCTCCGAGGTGTGACCCGCTTCACTGACCCCTCTTTCTCCGTAGTAAGTTCTTGCACATAGAGGTGAAAACCCCCGTTTCGGGTGCCGGGCATGGAACCGTGCGACGGAACACATGAAATGTTTGTTTTTTATGGTCCAATATACCAACCTAACACATCCAAGCAAAAAAATCCATGCGTCTACCCCCTCCCGACGCCGTTTAGAGGGGTAGATCGACAGGTTAGACTTTTCTCCAGCGGGAGTAGGGTTTCGCCGTAGAGTGGGTCCGGAGTGTCAAGACCCCATCAAAACATGCATAGACCCCTAATATATGTATACTAGTGTGTTGGTGGTTTGTGGGAACAGAGATACATCTCCGAGGTGCGACCCGCTTCACTGACCCCTCTTTCTCCGTAGTAAGTTCTAGCACTTATAGGTGAAAACCCTCGTTTCGGGTGTCGGGCATGGAACCGTGCGACGGAACACATGAAATGTTTGTTTTTTATGGTCCAATATACCAACATAACACATCCAAGCAAAAAAATCCATGCGTCTACCCCCTCCCGACGCCGTTTATAGGGGTAGATCGACGGTTCAGACTTTTCTCCAGCGGGAGTAGGGTTTCGCCGTAGAGTGGGTCCGGAGTGTCAAGACCCCATCAAAACTTGCATAGACCCCTAATATATGTATACTAGTGTGTTGGTAGTTTGTGGGAACCAATATACATCTCCGAGGTGCGAACCGCTTCACTGACCCCTCTTTCTCCGTAGTAAGTTCTTGTACATAGAGGTGAAAACCCCCGTTTCGGGTGCCGGGCATGGAACCGTGTGACGGAACACATGAAATGTTTGTTTTTTATGGTCCAATATACCAACGTAACACATCCAAGCAAAAAAATCCATGCGTCTACCCGCTCCCGACGCCGTTTAGAGGGGTAGATCGACGGGTCAGACTTTTCTCCAGCGGGAGTAGGGTTTCGCCGTAGAGTGGGTCCGGAGGGTCAAGACCCCATCAAGACTTGCATAGACCCCTAATATATGTATACTAGTGTGTTGGTATTTTGTGGGAACCAATATACATCTCCGAGGTGCGACCCGCTTCACTGACCCCTCTTTCTTCGTAGTAAGTTCTTGCACTCAGAGGTGAAAACCCCCGTTTCGGGTGTCGGGCATGGAACCGTGCGACGGAACACATGAAATGTTTGTTTTTTATGGTCCAATATACCAACCTAACACATCCAAGCAAAAAAATCCATGCGTCTACCCCCTCCCGACGCCGTTTAGAGGGGTAGATCGACGGGTCAGACTTTTCTCCAGCGGGAGTAGGGTTTCGCCGTAGAGTGGGTCCGGAGGGTAAAGACCCCATCAAGACTTTAATAGACCCCTAATATATGTATACTAGTGTGTTGGTAGTTTGTGGGAACCAAGATACATCTCCGAGGTGCGACCCGCTTCACTGACCCCTCTTTCTCCGTAGTAAGTTCTTGCACATAGAGGTGAAAACCCCCGTTTCGGGTGCCGGGCATGGAACCGTGCGACGGAACACATGAAATGTTTGTTTTTTATGGTCCAATATACCAACATAACACATCCAAGCAAAAAAATCCATGCGTATACCCCCTCCCGACGCTGTTTAGAGGGGTAGATCGACGGTTCAGACTTTTCTCCAACGGGAATAGGGTTTCGCCGTAGAGTGGGTCCGGAGTGTCAAGACCCCATCAAAACTTGCATAGACCCCTAATATATGTATAATAGTGTGTTGGTAGTTTGTGGGAACCAAGATACATCTCCGAGTTGCGACCCACTTCACTGACCCCTCTTTCTCCGTAGTAAGTTCTTGCACATAGAGGTGAAAACCTCCGTTTCGGGTGCCGGGCATGGAACCGTGCGACGGAACACATGAAATGTTTGTTTTTTATGGTCCAATATACCAACCTACCACATCCAAGCAAAAAAATCCATGCTTCTACCCCCTCTCTACGTCGTTTAGAGGGGTAGATCGACGGGTCAGACTTTTCTCCAGCGGGAGTAGGGTTTCGCCGTAGAGTGGGTCCGGAGTGTCAAGACCCCATCAAAACTTGCATAGACCCCTAATATATGTATACTAGTGTGTTGGTAGTTTGTGGGAACCAAGATACATCTCCGAGGTGCGACCCGCTTCACTGACCCCTCTTTCTCCGTAGTAAGTTCTTGCACATAGAGGTGAAAACCCCCGTTTCGGGTGCCGGGCATGGAACCGTGCGACGGAACACATGAAATGTTTGTTTTTTATGGTCCAATATACCAACATAACACATCCAAGCAAAAAAATCCATGCGTCTACCCCCTCCCGACGCCGTTTAGAGGGGTAGATCGACGGTTCCAACTTTTCTCCAGCGGGAGTAGGGTTTCGCCGTAGAGTGGGTCCGGAGTGTCAAGACCCCATCATAACTTGCATAGACCCCTAATATATGTATAATAGTGTGTTGGTAGTTTGTGGGAACCAAGATACATCTCCGAGGTGCGACCCGCTTCACTGACCCCTCTTTCTCCGTAGTAAGTTCTTGCACATAGAGGTGAAAACGTCCGTTTCGGGTGCCGGGCATGGAACCGTGCGACGGAACACATGAAATGTTTGTTTTTTATGGTCCAATATACCAACCTACCACATCCAAGCAAAAAAATTCATGCTTCTACCCCCTCTCGACGCCGTTTAGAGGGGTAGATCGACGGGTCAGACTTTTCTCCAGCGGGAGTACGGTTTCGCCGTAGAGTGGGTCCGGAGTGTCAAGACCCCATCAAAACTTGCATAGACCCCTAATATATGTATACTAGTGTGTTTGTAGTTTGTGGGAACCAAGATACATCTCCGAGGTGCGACCCGCTTCACTGACCCCTCTTTCTCCGTAGTAAGTTCTTGCACATAGAGGTGAAAACCCCCGTTTCGGGTGCCGGGAATGGAACCGTGCGACGGAACACATGAAATGTTTGTTTTTTATGGTCCTATATACCAACATAACACATCCAAGCAAAAAAATCCATGCGTCTACCCCCTCCCGACGCCGTTTAGAGGGGTAGATCGACGGGTCAGACTTTTCTCCAGCGGGAGTAGGGTTTCGCCGTAGAGTGGGTCCGGAGTGTCAAGACCCCATCAAAACTTGCATAGACCCCTAATATATGTATAATAGTGTGTTGGTAGTTTGTGGGAACCAAGATACATCTCCGAGGTGCGACCCGCTTCACTGACCCCTCTTTCTCCGTAGTAAGTTCTTGCACATAGAGGTGAAAACCCCCGTTTCGGGTGCCGGGCATGGAACCGTGTGACGGAACACATGAAATGTTTGTTTTTTATGGTCCAATATACCAACGTAACACATCCAAGCAAAAAAATCCATGCGTCTACCCGCTCCCGACGCCGTTTAGAGGGGTAGATCGACGGGTCAGACTTTTCTCCAGCGGGAGTAGGGTTTCGCCGTAGAGTGGGTCCGGAGGGTCAAGACCCCATCAAGACTTGCATAGACCCCTAATATATGTATACTAGTGTGTTGGTATTTTGTGGGAACCAATATACATCTCCGAGGTGCGACCCGCTTCACTGACCCCTCTTTCTTCGTAGTAAGTTCTTGCACTCAGAGGTGAAAACCCCCGTTTCGGGTGTCGGGCATGGAACCGTGCGACGGAACACATGAAATGTTTGTTTTTTATGGTCCAATATACCAACCTAACACATCCAAGCAAAAAAATCCATGCGTCTACCCCCTCCCGACGCCGTTTAGAGGGGTAGATCGACGGGTCAGACTTTTCTCCAGCGGGAGTAGGGTTTCGCCGTAGAGTGGGTCCGGAGGGTAAAGACCCCATCAAGACTTTCATAGACCCCTAATATATGTATACTAGTGTGTTGGTAGTTTGTGGGAACCAAGATACATCTCCGAGGTGCGACCCGCTTCACTGACCCCTCTTTCTACGTAGTAAGTTCTTGCACATAGAGGTGAAAACCCCCGTTTCGGGTGCCGGGCATGGAACCGTGCGACGGAACACATGAAATGTTTGTTTTTTATGGTCCAATATACCAACATAACACATCCAAGCAAAAAAATCCATGCGTATACCCCCTCCCGACGCTGTTTAGAGGGGTAGATCGACGGTTCAGACTTTTCTCCAACGGGAATAGGGTTTCGCCGTAGAGTGGGTCCGGAGTGTCAAGACCCCATCAAAACTTGCATAGACCCCTAATATATGTATAATAGTGTGTTGGTAGTTTGTGGGAACCAAGATACATCTCCGAGGTGCGACCCGCTTCACTGACCCCTCTTTCTCCGTAGTAAGTTCTTGCACATAGAGGTGAAAACCCCCGTTTCGGGTGCCGGGCATGGAACCGTGCGACAGAACACATGAAATGTTTGTTTTTTATGGTCCAATATACCAAAATAACACATCCAAGCAAAAAAATCCATGCGTCTACCCCCTCCCGACGCCGTTTAGAGGGGTAGATCGACGGTTCAGACTTTTCTCCAGCGGGAATAGGGTTTCGCCGTAGAGTGGGTCCGGAGTGTCAAGACCCCATCAAAACTTGCATAGACCCCTAATATATGTATAATAGTGTGTTGGTAGTTTGTGGGAACCAAGATACATCTCCGAGGTGCGACCCGCTTCACTGACCCCTCTTTCTCCGTAGTAAGTTCTTGCACATAGAGGTGAAAACCTCCGTTTCGGGTGCCGGGCATGGAACCGTGCGACGGAACACATGAAATGTTTGTTTTTTATGGTCCAATATACCAACCTACCACATCTAAGCAAAAAAATCCATGCTTCTACCCGCCTCTTGACGCCGTTTAGAGGGGTAGATCGACGGGTCAGACTTTTCTCCAGCGGGAGTAGGGTTTCGCCGTAGAGTGGGTCCGGAGTGTCAAGACCCCATCAAAACTTGCATAGACCCCTAATATATGTATACTAGTGTGTTGGTAGTTTGTGGGAACCAAGATACATCTCCGAGGTGCGACCCGCTTCACTGACCCCTCTTTCTCCGTAGTAAGTTCTTGCACATAGAGGTGAAAACCTCCTTTTCGGGTGCCGGGCATGGAACCGTGCGACGGAACACATGAAATGTTTGTTTTTTATGGTCCAATATACCAACCTACCACATCCAAGCAAAAAAATCCATGCTTCTACCCCCTCTTGACGCCGTTTAGAGGGGTAGATCGACGGGTAAGACTTTTCTCCAACGGGAGTAGGGTTTCGCCGTAGAGTGGGTCCGGAGTGTCAAGACCCCATCAAAACTTGCATAGACCCCTAATATATGTATACTAGTGTGTTGGTAGTTTGTGGGAACCAAGATACATCTCCGAGGTGCGACCCGCTTCACTGACCCCTCTTTCTCCGTAGTAAGTTCTTGCACATAGAGGTGAAAACCCCCGTTTCGGGTGCCGGGCATGGAACCGTGCGACGGAACACATGAAATGTTTGTTTTTTATGGTCCAATATACCAACATAACACATCCAAGCAAAAAAATCCATGCGTCTACCCCCTCCCGACGCCGTTTAGAGGGGTAGATCGACGGTTCCGACTTTTCTCCAGCGGGAGTAGGGTTTCGCCGTAGAGTGGGTCCGGAGTGTCAAGACCCCATCATAACTTGCATAGACCCCTAATATATGTATAATAGTGTGTTGGTAGTTTGTGGGAACCAAGATACATCTCCGAGGTGCGACCCGCTTCACTGACCCCTCTTTCTCCGTAGTAAGTTCTTGCACATAGAGGTGAAAACGTCCGTTTCGGGTGCCGGGCATGGAACCGTGCGACGGAACACATGAAATGTTTGTTTTTTATGGTCCAATATACCAACCTACCACATCCAAGCAAAAAAATCCATGCTTCTACCCCCTCTCGACGCCGTTTAGAGGGGTAGATCGACGGGTCAGACTTTTCTCCAGCGGGAGTAGGGTTTCGCCGTAGAGTGGGTCCGGAGTGTCAAGACCCCATCAAAACTTGCATAGACCCCTAATATATGTATACTAGTGTGTTTGTAGTTTGTGGGAACCAAGATACATCTCCGAGGTGCGACCCGCTTCACTGACCCCTCTTTCTGCGTAGTAAGTTCTTGCACATAGAGGTGAAAACCCCCGTTTCGGGTGCCGGGAATGGAACCGTGCGACGGAACACATGAAATGTTTGTTTTTTATGGTCCTATATACCAACATAACACATCCAAGCAAAAAAATCCATGCGTCTACCCCCTCCCGACGCCGTTTAGAGGGGTAGATCGACGGGTCAGACTTTTCTCCAGCGGGAGTAGGGCTTCGCCGTAGAGTGGGTCCGGAGGGTCAAGACCCCATCAAGAATTGCATAGACCCCTAATATATGTATACTAGTGTGTTGGTATTTTATGGGAACCAATATACATCTCCGAGGTGCGACCCGCTTCACTGACCCCTCTTTCTTCGTAGTAAGTTCTTGCACTCAGAGGTGAAAACCCCCGTTTCGGGTGTCGGGCATGGAACCGTGCGACGGAACACATGAAATGTTTGTTTTTTATGGTCCAATATACCAACCTAACACATCCAAGCAAAAAAATCCATGCGTCTACCCCCTCCCGACGCCGTTTAGAGGGGTAGATCGACGGGTCAGACTTTTCTCCAGCGGGAGTAGGGTTTCGCCGTAGAGTGGGTCCGGAGGGTAAAGACCCCATCAAGACTTTCATAGACACCTAATATATGTATACTAGTGTGTTGGTAGTTTGTGGGAACCAAGATACATCTCCGAGGTGCGACCCGCTTCACTGACCCCTCTTTCTACGTAGTAAGTTCTTGCACATAGAGGTGAAAACCCCCGTTTCGGGTGCCGGGCATGGAACCGTGCGACGGAACACATGAAATGTTTGTTTTTTATGGTCCAATATACCAACATAACACATCCAAGCAAAAAAATCCATGCGTCTACCCCCTCCCGACGCCGTTTAGAGGGGTAGATCGACGGTTCAGACTTTTCTCCAGCGGGAATAGGGTTTCGCCGTAGAGTGGGTCCGGAGTGTCAAGACCCCATCAAAACTTGCATAGACCCCTAATATATGTATAATAGTGTGTTGGTAGTTTGTGGGAACCAAGATACATCTCCGAGGTGCGACCCGCTTCACTGACCCCTCTTTCTCCGTAGTAAGTTCTTGCACATAGAGGTGAAAACCTCCGTTTCGGGTGCCGGGCATGGAACCGTGCGACGGAACACATGAAATGTTTGTTTTTTATGGTCCAATATACCAACCTACCACATCTAAGCAAAAAAATCCATGCTTCTACCCCCTCTTGACGCCGTTTAGAGGGGTAGATCGACGGGTCAGACTTTTCTCCAGCGGGAGTAGGGTTTCGCCGTAGAGTGGGTCCGGAGTGTCAAGACCCCATCAAAACTTGCATAGACCCCTAATATATGTATAATAGTGTGTTGGTAGTTTGTGGGAACCAAGATACATCTCCGAGGTGCGACCCGCTTCACTGACCCCTCTTTCTCCGTAGTAAGTTCTTGCACATAGAGGTGAAAACCCCCGTTCCGGGTGCCGGGCATGGAACCGTGCGACGGAACACATGAAATGTTTGTTTTTTATGGTCCAATATACCAACCTAACACATCCAAGCAAAAAAATCCATGCGTCTACCCCCTCCCGACGCCGTTTAGAGGGGTAGATCGACGGGTTAGACTTTTCTCCACCGGGAGTAGGGTTTCGCCGTAGAGTGGGTCCGGAGTGTCAAGACCCCATCAAAACATGCATAGACCCCTAATATATGTATACTAGTGTGTTGGTGGTTTGTGGGAACAGAGATACATCTCCGAGGTGCGACCCGCTTCACTGACCCCTCTTTCTCCGTAGTAAGTTCTAGCACTTATAGGTGAAAACCCTCGTTTCGGGTGTCGGGCATGGAACCGTGCGACGGAACACATGAAATGTTTGTTTTTTATGGTCCAATATACCAACATAACACATCCAAGCAAAAAAATCCATGCGTCTACCCCCTCCCGACGCCGTTTAGAGGGGTAGATCGACGGTTCAGACTTTTCTCCAGCGGGAGTAGGGTTTCGCCGTAGAGTGGGTCCGGAGTGTCAAGACCCCATCAAAACTTGCATAGACCCATAATATATGTATACTAGTGTGTTGGTAGTTTGTGGGAACCAATATACATCTCCGAGGTGCGACCCGCTTCACTGACCCCTCTTTCTCCGTAGTAAGTTCTTGCACATAGAGGTGAAAACCCCCGTTTCGGGTGCCGGGCATGGAACCGTGTGACGGAACACATGAAATGTTTGTTTTTTATGGTCCAATATACCAACCTAACACATCCAAGCAAAAAAATCCATGCGTCTACCCGCTCCCGACGCCGTTTAGAGGGGTAGATCGACGGGTCAGACTTTTCTCCAGCGGGAGTAGGGTTTCGCCGTAGAGTGGGTCCGGAGGGTAAATACCCCATCAAGAATTGCATAGACCCCTAATATATGTATACTAGTGTGTTGGTATTTTGTGGGAACCAAGATACATCTCCGAGGTGCGACCCGCTTCACTGACCCCTCTTTCTTCGTAGTAAGTTCTTGCACTCAGAGGTGAAAACCCCCGTTTCGGGTGTCGGGCATGGAACCGTGCGACGGAACACATGAAATGTTTGTTTTTTATGGTCCAATATACCAACCTAACACATCCAAGCAAAAAAATCCATGCGTCTACCCCCTCCCGACGCCGTTTAGAGGGGTAGATCGACGGGTCAGACTTTTCTCCAGCGGGAGTAGGGTTTCGCCGTAGAGTGGGTCCGGAGTGTCAAAACCCCATCAAAACATGCATAGACCCCTAATATATGTATACTAGTGTGTTGGTAGTTTGTGGGAACAGAGATACATCTCCGAGGTGCGACCCGCTTCACTGACCCCTCTTTCTCCGTAGTAAGTTTTAGCACTTATAGGTGAAAACCCTCGTTTCGGGTGTCGGGCATGGAACCGTGCGACGGAACACATGAAATGTTTGTTTTTTATGGTCCAATATACCAACCTAACACATACAAGCAAAAAAATCTATGCGTATACCCCCTCCGGACGCCGTTTAGAGGGGTGGATCGACGGGTCAGACTTTTCTCCAACGGGAGTAGGGTTTCGCCGTAGAGTGGGTCCGGAGGGTCAAGACCCCATCAAGACTTGCATAGACCCCTAATATATGTATACTAGTGTGTTGGTCGTTTGTGGGAACCAAGATACATCTCCGAGGTGCGACCCGCTTCACTGACCACTCTTTCTCCGTAGTAAGTTCTTGCACATAGAGGTGGAAACCCCCGTTTCGGGTGCCGGGCATGGAACCGTGCGACGGAACACATGAAATGTTTGTTTTTTATGGTCCAATATACCAACCTAACACATCCAAGCAAAAAAATCCATGCGTCTACCCCCTCCCGACGCCGTTTAGAGGGGTAGATCGACGGGTCAGACTTTTCTCCAGCGGGAGTAGGGTTTCGTCGTAGAGTGGGTCCGGAGTGTCAAGACCCCATCAAAACATGCATAGACCCCTAATATATGTATACTAGTGTGTTGGTAGTTAGTGGGAACAGAGATACATCTCCGAGGTGCGACCCGCTTCACTGAACCCTCTTTCTCCGTAGTAAGTTCTAGCACTTAGAGGTGAAAACCCCCGTTTCGGGTGTCGGGCATGGAACCGCCCGACGGAACACATGAAATGTTTGTTTTTTATGGTCCAATATACCAACCTAACACATCCAAGCAAAAAAATCCATGCGTCTACCCTATCCCGACGCCGTTTAGAGGGGTAGATCGACGGGTCAGACTTTTCTCCAGCGGGAGTAGGGTTTCGTCGTAGAGTGGGTCCGGAGTGTCAAGACCCCATCAAAACTTGCATAGACCCCTAATATATGTATACTAGTGTGTTGGTAGTTTGTGGGAACAGAGATACATCTCCGAGGTGCGACCCGCTTCACTGACCCCTCTTTCTCTGTAGTAAGTTCTTGCACTCAGAGGTGAAAACCCCCGTTTCGGGTGTCGGGCATGGAACCGTGCGACGGAACACATGAAATGTTTGTTTTTTATGTTCCAATATACCAACCTAACACATCCAAGCAAAAAAATCCATGCGTCTACCCCCTCCCGACGCCGTTTAGAGGGGTAGATCGACGGGTCAGACTTTTCTCCAGCGGGAGAAGGGTTTCGCCGTAGAGTGGGTCCGGAGTGTCAAGACCCCATAAAAACTTGCATAGACCCCTAATATATGTATAATAGTGTGTTGGTAGTTTGTGGGAACCAAGATACATCTCCGAGGTACGACCCGCTTCATTGACCCCTCTTTCTCCGTAGTAAGTTCTTGCACATAGAGGTGAAAACCCCCGTTTCGGGTGTCGGGCATGGAACCGTGCGACGGAACACATGAAATGTTTGTTTTTTATGGTCCAATATACCAACCTAACACATACAAGCAAAAAAATCTATGCGTATACCCCCTCCGGACGCCGTTTAGAGGGGTGGATCGACGGGTCAGACTTTTCTCCAACGGGAGTAGGGTTTCGCCGTAGAGTGGGTCCGGAGGGTCAAGACCCCATCAAGACTTGCATAGACCCCTAATATATGTATACTAGTGTGTTGGTCGTTTGTGGGAACCAAGATACATCTCCGAGGTGCGACCCGCTTCACTGACCACTCTTTCTCCGTAGTAAGTTCTTGCACATAGAGGTGAAAACCTCCGTTTCGGGTGCCGGGCATGGAACCGTGCGACGGAACACATGAAATGTTTGTTTTTTATGGTCCAATATACCAACCTACCACATCTTAGCAAAAAAATCCATGCTTCTACCCCCTCTCTACGTCGTTTAGAGGGGTAGATCGATGGGTCAGACTTTTCTCCAGCGGGAGTAGGGTTTCGCCGTAGAGTGGGTCCGGAGTTTCAAGACCCCATAAAAACTTGCATAGACCCCTAATATATGTATAATAGTGTGTTTGTAGTTTGTGGGAACCAAGATACATCTCCGAGGTGCGACCCGCTTCACTGACCCCTCTTTCTCCGTTGTAAGTTCTTGCACATAGAGGTGAAAACCCCCGTTTCGGGTGCCGGGCATGGAACCGTGCGACGGAACACATGAAATGTTTGTTTTTTATGGTCCAATATACCAACATAACACATCCAAGCAAAAAAATCCATGCGTCTACCCCCTCCCGACGCCGTTTAGAGGGGTAGATCGACGGGTCAGACTTTTCTCCAGCGGGAGTAGGGTTTTGCCGTAGAGTGGGTCCGGAGGGTCAAGACCCCATCAAAACATGCATAGACCCCTAATATATGTATACTAGTGTGTTGGTAGTTTGTGGGAGCAGAGATACATCTCCGAGGTGCGACCCGCTTCACTGACCCCTCTTTCTCCGTAGTAAGTTCTAGCACTTATAGGTGAAAACCCTCGTTTCGGGTGTCGGGCATGGAACCGTGCGACGGAACACATGAAATGTTTGTTTTTTATGGTCCAATATACCAACATAACACATCCAAGCAAAAAAATCCATGCGTCTACCCCCTCCCGACGCCGTTTAGAGGGGTGGATCGACGGTTCAGACTTTTCTCCAACGGGAGTAGGGTTTCGCCGTAGAGTGGGTCCGGAGTGTCAAGACCCCATCAAAACTTGCATAGACCCCTAATATATGTATACTAGTGTGTTGGTAGTTTGTGGGAACCAATATACATCTCCGAGATGCGACCCGCTTCACTGACCCCTCTTTCTCCGTAGTAAGTTCTTGCACATAGAGGTGAAAACCCCCGTTTCGGGTGCCGGGCATGGAACCGAGTGACGGAACACATTAAATGTTTGTTTTTTATGGTCCAATATACCAACCTAACACATCCAAGCAAAAAAATCCATGCGTCTACCCGCTCCCGACGCCGTTTAGAGGGGTAGATCGACGGGTCAGACTTTTCTCCAGCGGGAGTAGGGTTTCGCCGTAGAGTGGGTCCGGAGGGTCAAGACCCCATCAAGAATTGCATAGACCCCTAATATATGTATACTAGTGTGTTGGTAGTTTGTGGGAACCAAGATACATCTCCGAGGTGCGACCCGCTTCACTGACCCCTCTTTCTTCGTAGTAAGTTCTTGCACTCAGAGGTGAAAACCCCCGTTTCGGGTGTCGGGCATGGAACCGTGCGACGGAACACATGAAATGTTTGTTTTTTATGGTCCAATATACCAACCTAACACATCCAAGCAAAAAAATCCATGCGTCTACCCCCTCCCGACGCCGTTTAGAGGGGTAGATCGACGGGTCAGACTTTTCTCCAGCGGGAGTAGGGTTTCGCTATAGAGTGGGTCCGGAGTGTCAAGACCCCATCAAAACATGCATAGAACCCTAATATATGTATACTAGTGTGTTGGTAGTTTGTGGGAACAGAGATACATCTCCGAGGTGCGACCCGCTTCACTGACCCCTCTTTCTCCGTAGTAAGTTCTAGCACTTATAGGTGAAAACCCTCGTTTCGGGTGTCGGGCATGGAACCGTGCGACGGAACACATGAAATGTTTGTTTTTTATGGTCCAATATACCAACCTAACACATACAAGCAAAAAAATCTATACGTATACCCCCTCCCGACGCCGTTTAGAGGGGTGGATCGACGGGTCAGACTTTTCTCCAACGGGAGTAGGGTTTCGCCGTAGAGTGGGTCCGGAGGGTCAAGACCCCATCAAGACTTGCATAGACCCCTAATATATGTATACTAGTGTGTTGGTCGTTTGTGGGAACCAAGATACATCTCCGAGGTGCGACCCGCTTCACTGACCACTCTTTCTCCGTAGTAAGTTCTTGCACATAGAGGTGGAAACCCCCGTTTCGGGTGCCGGGCATGGAACCGTGCGACGGAACACATGAAATGTTTGTTTTTTATGGTCCAATATACCAAACTAACACATCCAAGCAAAAAAATCCATGCGTCTACCCCCTCCCGACGCCGTTTAGAGGGGTAGATCGACGGGTCAGACTTTTCTCCAGCGGGAGTAGGGTTTCGTCGTAGAGTGGGTCCGGAGTGTCAAGACCCCATAAAAACATGCATAGACCACTAATATATGTATACTAGTGTGTTGGTAGTTTGTGGGAACAGAGATACATCTCCGAGGTGCGACCCGCTTCACTGACCCCTCTTTCTCCGTAGTAAGTTCTAGCACTTAGAGGTGAAAACCCCCGTTTCAGGTGTCGGGCATGGAACCGTGCGACGGAACACATGAAATGTTTGTTTTTTATGGTCCAATATACCAACCTAACACATCCAAGCAAAAAAATCTATGCGTCTACCCCCTCCCGACGCCGTTTAGAGGGGTGGATCGACGGGTCAGACTTTTCTCCAACGGGAGTAGGGTTTCGCCGTAGAGTGGGTCCGGAGGGTCAACACCCCATCATGACTTTCATAGACCCCTAATATATGTATACTAGTGTGTTGGTCGTTTGTGGGAACCAAGATACATCTCCGAGGTGCGACCCGCTTCACTGACCACTCTTTCTCCGTAGTAAGTTCTTGCACATAGAGGTGGAAACCCCCGTTTCGGGTGCCGGGCATGGAACCGTGCGACGGAACACATGAAATGTTTGTTTTTTATGGTCCAATATACCAACCTAACACATCCAAGCAAAAAAATCCATGCGTCTACCCCCTCCCGACGCCGTTTAGAGGGGTAGATCGACGGGTCAGACTTTTCTCCAGCGGGAGTAGGGTTTCGTCGTAGAGTGGGTCCGGAGTGTCAAGACCCCATAAAAACTTGCATAGACCCCTAATATATGTATACTAGTGTGTTGGTAGTTTGTGGGAACAGAGATACATCTCCGAGGTGCGACCCGCTTCACTGACCCCTCTTTCTCCGTAGTAAGTTCTTGCACTTAGAGGTGAAAACCCCCGTTTCGGGTGTCGGGCATACAATCGTGCGACGGAACACATGAAATGTTTGTTTTTTATGGTCCAATATACCAACCTAACACATCCAAGCAAAAAAATCCATGGGTCGACCCCCTCCCGGCGCTGTTTAGAGGGATAGATCGACGGGTCAGACTTTTCTCCAGCGGGAGTAGGGTTTCGCCGTAGAGTGGGTCCGGAAAGTCAAGACCCCATCAAGACTTGCATAGACCCCTAATATATGTATACTAGTGTGTTGGTAGTTTGTGGGAACCCAGATACATCTCCGAGGTGCGACCCGCTTCACTGACCCCTCTTTCTCCGTAGTCAGTTCTTGCACTTAGAGGTGAAAACCCCCGTTTCGGGTGTCGGGCATGGAACCGTGCGACGGAACACATGAAATGTTTGTTTTTTAGGGTCCAATATACCAACCTAACACATCCAAGCAAAAAAATCCATGCGTCTACCGCCTCCCGACGCCGTTTAGAGGGGTAGATCGACGGGTCAGACTTTTCTCCAGCGGGAATAGGGTTTCGCCGTAGAGTGGGTACGGAGGGTCAAGACCCCATCAAGACTTGCATAGACCCCTAATATATGTATACTAGTGCGTTGGTACTTTGTGGGAACCAAGATACATCTCCGAGGTGCGACCCGCTTCACTGACCCCTCTTTCTCCGTAGTAAGTTCTTCCACTTAGAGGTGAAAACCCCCGTTTCGGGTGTCGGGCATAGAAACGTGCGACGGAACACATGAAATGTTTGTTTTTTATGGTCCAATATACCAACCTAACACATCCAAGCAAAAAAATCCATGCGTCTACCCCCTCCCGGCGCCGTTTAGAGGGGTAGATCAACGGGTCAGACTTTTCTCCAGCGAGAGTAGGGTTTCGCCGTAGAGTGGGTCCGGAGGGTCAAGACCCCATCAAGACTTTCATAGACCCCTAATATATGTATACTAGTGTGTTGGTAATTTGTGGGAACCAAGATACATCTCCGAGGTGCGACCCGCTTCACTGACCCCTCTTTCTCCTTAGTAAGTTCTTGCACTTAGAGGTGAAAACCCCCGTTTCGGGTGTCGGGCATAGAATCGTGCGACGGAACACATGAAATGTTTGTTTTTTATGGTCCAATATACCAACCTAACACATCCAAGCAAAAAAATCCATGCGTCAACCCCCTCCCGGCGCCGTTTAGAGGGATAGATCGACGGGTCAGACTTTTCTCCAGCGGGAGTAGGGTTTCGCCGTAGAGTGGGTCCGGAAAGTCAAGACCCCATCAAGACTTGCATAGACCCCTAATATATGTATACTAGTGTGTTGGTAGTTTGTGGGAACCAAGATACATCTCCGAGGTGCGACCCGCTTCACTGACCCCTCTTTCTCCGTAGTCACTTCTTGCACTTAGAGGTGAAAACCCCCGTTTCGGGTGTCGGACATGGAACCGTGCGACGAAACACATGAAATGTTTGTTTTTTAGGGTCCAATATACCAACCTAACACATCCAAGCAAAAAAATCCATGCGTCTACCGCCTCTCGACGCCGTTTAGAGGGGTAGATCGACGGGTCAGACTTTTCTCCAGCGGGAATAGGGTTTCGCCGTAGAGTGGGTACGGAGGGTCAAGACCCCATCAAGACTTGCATAGACCCCTAATATATGTATACTAGTGTTTTGGTAATTTTTGGGAACCAAGATACATCTCCGAGGTGCGACCCGCTTCACTGACCCCTCTTTCTCCGTAGTAAGTTCTTGCACTTAGAGGTGAAAACCCCCGTTTCGGGTGTCGGGCATAGAATCGTGCGACGGAACACATGAAATGTTTGTTTTTTATGGTCCAATATACCAACCTAACACATCCAAGCAAAAAAATCCATGCGTCTACCCCCTCCCGGCGCCGTTTAGAGGGGTAGATCGACGGGTCAGACTTTTCTCCACCGGGAGTAGGGTTTCGCCGTAGAGTGGGTCCGGAGGGTCAAGACCCCATAAAGACTTGCATAGACCCCTAATATATGTATACTAGTGTGTTTGTAGTTTGTGGGAACCAAGATACATCTCCGAGGTGCGACCCGCTTCACTCACCCCTCTTTCTCCGTAGTCAGTTCTTGCACTTAGAGGTGAAAACCCCCGTTTCGGGTGTCGGGCATGGAACCGTGCGACGGAACACATGAAATGTTTGTTTTTTATGGTCCAATATACCAACCTAACACATCCAAGCAAAAAAATCCATGCGTCACCCCCTCCCGACGCCGTTTAGAGGGGTAGATCGACGGGTCAGACTTTTCTCCAGCGGGAGTAGGGTTTCGCCGTAGAGTGGGTCCGGAGTGTCAAGACCCCATCAAAACTTGCATAGACCCCTAATATATGTATACTAGTGTGTTGGTAATTTGTGGGAACCAAGATACATCTCCGAGGTGCGACCCGCTTCACTGACCCCTCTTTCTCCGTAGTAAGTTCTTGCACTTAGAGGTGAAAACCCCCGTTTCGGGTGTTGGGCATAGAATCATGCGACGGAACACATGAAATGTTTGTTTTTTATGGTCCAATATACCAACCTAACACATCCAAGCAAAAAAATCCATGCTTCTACCCCCTCCCGGCGCCGTTTAGAGGGGTAGATCGACGGGTCAGACTTTTCTCCAGCGGGAGTAGGGTTTCGCCGTAGAGTGGGTCCGGAGGGTCAAGACCCCATCAAGACTTGCATAGACCCCTAATATATGTATACTAGTGTGTTTGTAGTTTGTGGGAACCAAGATACATCTCCGAGGTGCGACCCGCTTCACTGACCCCTCTTTCTCCGTAGTAAGTTCTTGCACTTAGAGGTGAAAACCCCTGTTTCGGGTGTCGGGCATGGAACCGTGCGACGGAACACATGAAATGTTTGTTTTTTATGGTCCAATATACCAGCCTAACACATCCAAGCAAAAAAAAATCATGCGTCTACCCCCTCCCGACGCCGTTTAGAGGGGTAGATCGACGGGTCAGACTTTTCTCCAGCGGGAGTAGGGTTTCGCCGTAGAGTGGGTCCGGAGTGTCAAGACCCCAGCAAAACTTGCATAGACCCCTAATATATGTATACTAGTGTGTTGGTAGTTTGTCGGAACCAAGATACATCTCCGAGGTGCGACCCGCTTCACTGACCCCTCTTTCTCCGTACTAAGTTCTTGCACTTAGAGGTGAAAACCCCCGTTTCGGGTGTCGGGCATGGAACCGTGCGACGGAACACATGAAATGTTTGTTTTTTATGTTCCAATATACCAACCTAACACATCCAAGCAAAAAAATCCATGCGTCTACCCCCTCCCGACGCCGTTTAGAGGGGTAGATCGACGGGTCAGACTTTTCTCCAGCGGGAGTAGGGTTTCGCCGTAGAGTGGGTCTGGAGTGTCAAGACCCCATCAAAACTTTCATAGACCCCTAATATATGTATACTAGTGTGTTGGTAGTTTGTGGGAACCAATATACATCTCCGAGGTGCGACCCGCTTCACTGACCACTCTTTCTCCGTAGTAAGTTCTTGCACATAGAGGTGAAAACCCCCGTTTCGGGTGCCGGGCATGGAACCGTGCGACGGAACACATGAAATGTTTGTTTTTTATGGTCCAATATACCAACCTAACACATCCAAGCAAAAAAATCCATGCGTCTACCCGCTCCCGACGCCGTTTAGAGGGGTAGATCGACGGGTCAGACTTTTCTCCAGCGGGAGTAGGGTTTCGCCGTAGAGTGGGTCCGGAGGGTCAAGACCCCATCAAGACTTGCATAGACCCCTAATATATGTATACTAGTGTGTTGGTAGTT
The DNA here is from genome assembly GCA_026929855.1 of Poa annua. Classification (NCBI taxonomy): domain Eukaryota; kingdom Viridiplantae; phylum Streptophyta; class Magnoliopsida; order Poales; family Poaceae; genus Poa; species Poa annua. Next base: position 22,939,753 of record CM049428.1, on the reverse strand, counting down.
TGTGGGAACGGAGATACATCTCCGAGGTGCGACCCGCTTCACTGACCCCTCTTTCTCCGTAGTAAGTTCTTGCACTCAGAGGTGAAAACCCCCGTTTCGGGTGCCGGGCATGGAACCGTGCGACGGAACACATGAAATGTTTGTTTTTTATGGTCCAATATACCAACCTAACACATCCAAGCAAAAAAATCCATGCGTCTACCCCCTCCCGACGCTGTTTAGAGGGGTAGATCGACGGGTCAGACTTTTCTCCAGCGGGAGTAGGGTTTCGCCGTAGAGTGGGTCCGGAGTGTCAATACCCCATAAAAACATGCATAGACCCCTAATATATGTATACTAGTGTGTTTTTAGTTTGTGGGATCAGAGATACATCTCCGAGGTGCGACCCGCTTCACTGACCCCTCTTTCTCCGTAGTAAGTTCTTGCACATAGAGGTGAAAACCCCCGTTTCGGATGCCGGGCATGGAACCGTGCGACGGAACACATGAAATGTTTGTTTTTTATGGTCCAATATACCAACCTAACACATCCAAGCAAAAAAATCCATGCGTCTACCCCCTCCCGACGCCGTTTAGAGGGGTAGATCGACGGGTCAGACTTTTCTCCAGCGGGAGTAGGGTTTCGCCGTAGAGTGGGTCCGGAGTGTCAAGACCCCATCAGAACTTGTATAGACCCCTAATATATGTATACTAGTGTGTTGGTAGTTTGTGGGAACCAAGATACATCTCCGAGGTGCGACCCGCTTCACTGACCCCTCTTTCTCCGTAGTAAGTTCTTGCACATAGAGGTGAAAACCCCCGTTTCGGGTGCCGGGCATGGAACCGTGCGACGAACCACATGAAATTTTTGTTTTTTATGGTCCAATATACCAACATAACACATCCAAGCAAAAAAAATCCATGCGTCTACCCCCTCCCGACGCCGTTTAGAGGGGTAGATCGACGGTTCAGACTTTTCTCCAGCGGGAGTAGGGTTTCGCCGTAGAGTGCGTCCGGAGTGTCAAGACCCCATCAAAACTTGCATAGACCCCTAATATATGTATAATAGTGTGTTGGTAGTTTGTGGGAACCAAGATACATCTCCGAGGTGCGACCCGCTTCACTGACCCCTCTTTCTCCGTAGTAAGTTCTTGGACATAGAGGTGAAAACCTCCGTTTCGGGTGCCGGGCATGGAACCGTGCGACGGAACACATGAAATGTTTTTTTTATGGTCCAATATACCAACCTACCACATACAAGCAAAAAAATCCATGCTTCTACCCCCTCTCGACGCCGTTTAGAGGGGTAGATCGACGGGTCAGACTTTTCTCCAGCGGGAGTAGGGTTTCGCCGTAGAGTGGGTCTGGAGTGTCAAGACCCCATCAAAACTTGCATAGACCCCTAATATATGTATACTAGTGTGTTGGTAGTTTGTGGGAACCAAGATACATCTCCGAGGTGTGACCCGCTTCACTGACCCCTCTTTCTCCGTAGTAAGTTCTTGCACATAGAGGTGAAAACCCCCGTTTCGGGTGCCGGGCATGGAACCGTGCGACGGAACACATGAAATGTTTGTTTTTTATAGTCCAATATACCAACATAACACATCCAAGCAAAAAAATCCATGCGTCTTCCCCCTCCCGACGCCGTTTAGAGGGGTAGATCGACGGTTCAGACTATTCTCCAGCGGGAATAGGGTTTCGCCGTAGAGTGGGTCCGGAGTGTCAAGACCCCATCAAAACTTGCATAGACCCCTAATATATGTATAATAGTGTGTTGGTAGTTTGTGGGAACCAAGATACATCTCCGAGGTGCGACCCGCTTCACTGACCCCTCTTTCTCCGTAGTAAGTTCTTGCACATAGAGGTGAAAACCTCCGTTTCGGGTGCCGGGCATGGAACCGTGCGACGGAACACATGAAATATTTTTTTTTATGGTCCAATATACCAACCTACCACATCTAAGCAAAAAAATCCATGCTTCTACCCCCTCTTGACGCCGTTTAGAGGGGTAGATCGACGGGTCAGACTTTTCTCCAGCGGGAGTAGGGTTTCGCCGTAGAGTGGGTCCGGAGTGTCAAGACCCCATCAAAACTTGCATAGACCCCTAATATATGTATACTAGTGTGTTGGTAGTTTGTGGGAACCAAGATACATCTCCGAGGTGCGACCCGCTTCACTGACCCCTCTTTCTACGTAGTAAGTTCTTGCACATAGAGGTGAAAACCCCCGTTTCGGGTGCCGGGCATGGAACCGTGCGACGGAACACATGAAATGTTTGTTTTTTATGGTCCAATATACCAACATAACACATCCAAGCAAAAAAATCCATGCGTATACCCCCTCCCGACGCTGTTTAGAGGGGTAGATCGACGGTTCAGACTTTTCTCCAACGGGAATAGGGTTTCGCCGTAGAGTGGGTCCGGAGTGTCAAGACCCCATCAAAACTTGCATAGACCCCTAATATATGTATAATAGTGTGTTGGTAGTTTGTGGGAACCAAGATACATCTCCGAGGTGCGACCCGCTTCACTGACCCCTCTTTCTCCGTAGTAAGTTCTTGCACATAGAGGTGAAAACCCCCGTTTCGGGTGCCGGGCATGGAACCGTGCGACGGAACACATGAAATGTTTGTTTTTTATGGTCCAATATACCAACATAACACATCCAAGCAAAAAAATCCATGCGTCTACCCCCTCCCGACGCCGTTTAGAGGGGTAGATCGACGGTTCAGACTTTTCTCCAGCGGGAATAGGGTTTCGCCGTAGAGTGGGTCCGGAGTGTCAAGACCCCATCAAAACTTGCATAGACCCCTAATATATGTATAATAGTGTGTTGGTAGTTTGTGGGAACCAAGATACATCTCCGAGGTGCGACCCGCTTCACTGACCCCTCTTTCTCCGTAGTAAGTTCTTGCACATAGAGGTGAAAACCTCCGTTTCGGGTGCCGGGCATGGAACCGTGCGACGGAACACATGAAATGTTTGTTTTTTATGGTCCAATATACCAACCTACCACATCTAAGCAAAAAAATCCATGCTTCTAGCCCCTCTTGACGCCGTTTAGAGGGGTAGATCGACGGGTCAGACTTTTCTCCAGCGGGAGTAGGGTTTCGCCGTAGAGTGGGTCCGGAGTGTCAAGACCCCATCAAAACTTGCATAGACCCCTAATATATGTATAATAGTGTGTTGGTAGTTTGTGGGAACCAAGATACATCTCCGAGGTGCGACCCGCTTCACTGACCCCTCTTTCTCCGTAGTAAGTTCTTGCACATAGAGGTGAAAACCCCCGTTCCGGGTGCCGGGCATGGAACCGTGCGACGGAACACATGAAATGTTTGTTTTTTATGGTCCAATATACCAACCTAACACATCCAAGCAAAAAAATCCATGCGTCTACCCCCTCCCGACGCCGTTTAGAGGGGTAGATCGACGGGTTAGACTTTTCTCCACCGGGAGTAGGGTTTCGCCGTAGAGTGGGTCCGGAGTGTCAAGACCCCATCAAAACATGCATAGACCCCTAATATATGTATACTAGTGTGTTGGTGGTTTGTGGGAACAGAGATACATCTCCGAGGTGCGACCCGCTTCACTGACCCCTCTTTCTCCGTAGTAAGTTCTAGCACTTATAGGTGAAAACCCTCGTTTCGGGTGTCGGGCATGGAACCGTGCGACGGAACACATGAAATGTTTGTTTTTTATGGTCCAATATACCAACATAACACATCCAAGCAAAAAAATCCATGCGTCTACCCCCTCCCGACGCCGTTTAGAGGGGTAGATCGACGGTTCAGACTTTTCTCCAGCGGGAGTAGGGTTTCGCCGTAGAGTGGGTCCGGAGTGTCAAGACCCCATCAAAACTTGCATAGACCCATAATATATGTATACTAGTGTGTTGGTAGTTTGTGGGAACCAATATACATCTCCGAGGTGCGACCCGCTTCACTGACCCCTCTTTCTCCGTAGTAAGTTCTTGCACATAGAGGTGAAAACCCCCGTTTCGGGTGCCGGGCATGGAACCGTGTGACGGAACACATGAAATGTTTGTTTTTTATGGTCCAATATACCAACCTAACACATCCAAGCAAAAAAATCCATGCGTCTACCCGCTCCCGACGCCGTTTAGAGGGGTAGATCGACGGGTCAGACTTTTCTCCAGCGGGAGTAGGGTTTCGCCGTAGAGTGGGTCCGGAGGGTAAATACCCCATCAAGAATTGCATAGACCCCTAATATATGTATACTAGTGTGTTGGTATTTTGTGGGAACCAAGATACATCTCCGAGGTGCGACCCGCTTCACTGAACCCTCTTTCTCCGTAGTAAGTTCTAGCACTTAGAGGTGAAAACCCCCGTTTCGGGTGTCGGGCATGGAACCGCCCGACGGAACACATGAAATGTTTGTTTTTATGGTCCAATATACCAACCTAACACATCCAAGCAAAAAAATCCATGCGTCTACCCTATCCCGACGCCGTTTAGAGGGGTAGATCGACGGGTCAGACTTTTCTCCAGCGGGAGTAGGGTTTCGTCGTAGAGTGGGTCCGGAGTGTCAAGACCCCATCAAAACTTGCATAGACCCCTAATATATGTATACTAGTGTGTTGGTAGTTTGTGGGAACAGAGATACATCTCCGAGGTGCGACCCGCTTCACTGACCCCTCTTTCTCTGTAGTAAGTTCTTGCACTCAGAGGTGAAAACCCCCGTTTCGGGTGTCGGGCATGGAACCGTGCGACGGAACACATGAAATGTTTGTTTTTTATGTTCCAATATACCAACCTAACACATACAAGCAAAAAAATCCATGCGTCTACCCCCTCCCGACGCCGTTTAGAGGGGTAGATCGACGGGTCAGACTTTTCTCCAGCGGGAGAAGGGTTTCGCCGTAGAGTGGGTCCGGAGTGTCAAGACCCCATCAAAACTTGCATAGACCCCTAATATATGTATAATAGTGTGTTGGTAGTTTGTGGGAACCAAGATACATCTCCGAGGTACGACCCGCTTCATTGACCCCTCTTTCTCCGTAGTAAGTTCTTGCACATAGAGGTGAAAACCTCCGTTTCGGGTGCCGGGCATGGAACCGTGCGACGGAACACATGAAATGTTTGTTTTTTATGGTCCAATATACCAACCTACCACATCTTAGCAAAAAAATCCATGCTTCTACCCCCTCTCTACGTCGTTTAGAGGGGTAGATCGATGGGTCAGACTTTTCTCCAGCGGGAGTAGGGTTTCGCCGTAGAGTGGGTCCGGAGTTTCAAGACCCCATAAAAACTTGCATAGACCCCTAATATATGTATAATAGTGTGTTTGTAGTTTGTGGGAACCAAGATACATCTCCGAGGTGCGACCCGCTTCACTGACCCCTCTTTCTCCGTTGTAAGTTCTTGCACATAGAGGTGAAAACCCCCGTTTCGGGTGCCGGGCATGGAACCGTGCGACGGAACACATGAAATGTTTGTTTTTTATGGTCCAATATACCAACATAACACATCCAAGCAAAAAAATCCATGCGTCTACCCCCTCCCGACGCCGTTTAGAGGGGTAGATCGACGGGTCAGACTTTTCTCCAGCGGGAGTAGGGTTTTGCCGTAGAGTGGGTCCGGAGGGTCAAGACCCCATAAAAACATGCATAGACCCCTAATATATGTATACTAGTGTGTTGGTAGTTTGTGGGAGCAGAGATACATCTCCGAGGTGCGACCCGCTTCACTGACCCCTCTTTCTCCGTAGTAAGTTCTAGCACTTATAGGTGAAAACCCTCGTTTCGGGTGTCGGGCATGGAACCGTGCGACGGAACACATGAAATGTTTGTTTTTTATGGTCCAATATACCAACATAACACATCCAAGCAAAAAAATCCATGCGTCTACCCCCTCCCGACGCCGTTTAGAGGGGTGGATCGACGGTTCAGACTTTTCTCCAGCGGGAGTAGGGTTTCGCCGTAGAGTGGGTCCGGAGTGTCAAGACCCCATCAAAACTTGCATAGACCCCTAATATATGTATACTAGTGTGTTGGTAGTTTGTGGGAACCAATATACATCTCCGAGATGCGACCCGCTTCACTGACCCCTCTTTCTCCGTAGTAAGTTCTTGCACATAGAGGTGAAAACCCCCGTTTCGGGTGCCGGGCATGGAACCGAGTGACGGAACACATGAAATGTTTGTTTTTTATGGTCCAATATACCAACCTAACACATCCAAGCAAAAAAATCCATGCGTCTACCCGCTCCCGACGCCGTTTAGAGGGGTAGATCGACGGGTCAGACTTTTCTCCAGCGGGAGTAGGGTTTCGCCGTAGAGTGGGTCCGGAGGGTCAAGACCCCATCAAGAATTGCATAGACCCCTAATATATGTATACTAGTGTGTTGGTAGTTTGTGGGAACCAAGATACATCTCCGAGGTGCGACCCGCTTCACTGACCCCTCTTTCTTCGTAGTAAGTTCTTGCACTCAGAGGTGAAAACCCCCGTTTCGGGTGTCGGGCATGGAACCGTGCGACGGAACACATGAAATGTTTGTTTTTTATGGTCCAATATACCAACCTAACACATCCAAGCAAAAAAATCCATGCGTCTACCCCCTCCCGACGCCGTTTAGAGGGGTAGATCGACGGGTCAGACTTTTCTCCAGCGGGAGTAGGGTTTCGCTATAGAGTGGGTCCGGAGTGTCAAGACCCCATCAAAACATGCATAGACCCCTAATATATGTATACTAGTGTGTTGGTAGTTTGTGGGAACAGAGATACATCTCCGAGGTGCGACCCGCTTCACTGACCCCTCTTTCTCCGTAGTAAGTTCTAGCACTTATAGGTGAAAACCCTCGTTTCGGGTGTCGGGCATGGAACCGTGCGACGGAACACATGAAATGTTTGTTTTTTATGGTCCAATATACCAACCTAACACATACAAGCAAAAAAATCTATACGTATACCCCCTCCCGACGCCGTTTAGAGGGGTGGATCGACGGGTCAGACTTTTCTCCAACGGGAGTAGGGTTTCGCCGTAGAGTGGGTCCGGAGGGTCAAGACCCCATCAAGACTTGCATAGACCCCTAATATATGTATAATAGTGTGTTGGTCGTTTGTGGGAACCAAGATACATCTCCGAGGTGCGACCCGCTTCACTGACCACTCTTTCTCCGTAGTAAGTTCTTGCACATAGAGGTGGAAACCCCCGTTTCGGGTGCCGGGCATGGAACCGTGCGACGGAACACATGAAATGTTTGTTTTTTATGGTCCAATATACCAACCTAACACATCCAAGCAAAAAAATCCATGCGTCTACCCCCTCCCGACGCCGTTTAGAGGGGTAGATCGACGGGTCAGACTTTTCTCCAGCGGGAGTAGGGTTTCGTCGTAGAGTGGGTCCGGAGTGTCAAGACCACATAAAAACTTGCATAGACCCCTAATATATGTATACTAGTGTGTTGGTAGTTTGTGGGAACAGAGATACATCTCCGAGGTGCGACCCGCTTCACTGACCCCTCTTTCTCCGTAGTAAGTTCTTGCACTTAGAGGTGAAAACCCCCGTTTCGGGTGTCGGGCATACAATCGTGCGACGGAACACATGAAATGTTTGTTTTTTATGGTCCAATATACCAACCTAACACATCCAAGCAAAAAAATCCATGGGTCGACCCCCTCCCGGCGCCGTTTAGAGGGATAGATCGACGGGTCAGACTTTTCTCCAGCGGGAGTAGGGTTTCGCCGTAGAGTGGGTCCGGAAAGTCAAGACCCCATCAAGACTTGCATAGACCCCTAATATATGTATACTAGTGTGTTGGTAGTTTGTGGGAACCCAGATACATCTCCGAGGTGCGACCCGCTTCACTGACCCCTCTTTCTCCGTAGTCAGTTCTTGCACTTAGAGGTGAAAACCCCCGTTTCGGGTGTCGGGCATGGAACCGTGCGACGGAACACATGAAATGTTTGTTTTTTAGGGTCCAATATACCAACCTAACACATCCAAGCAAAAAAATCCATGCGTCTACCGCCTCCCGACGCCGTTTAGAGGGGTAGATCGACGGGTCAGACTTTTCTCCAGCGGGAATAGGGTTTCGCCGTAGAGTGGGTACGGAGGGTCAAGACCCCATCAAGACTTGCATAGACCCCTAATATATGTATACTAGTGCGTTGGTACTTTGTGGGAACCAAGATACATCTCCGAGGTGCGACCCGCTTCACTGACCCCTCTTTCTCCGTAGTAAGTTCTTCCACTTAGAGGTGAAAACCCCCGTTTCGGGTGTCGGGCATAGAAACGTGCGACGGAACACATGAAATGTTTGTTTTTTATGGTCCAATATACCAACCTAACACATCCAAGCAAAAAAATCCATGCGTCTACCCCCTCCCGGCGCCGTTTAGAGGGGTAGATCAACGGGTCAGACTTTTCTCCAGCGAGAGTAGGGTTTCGCCGTAGAGTGGGTCCGGAGGGTCAAGACCCCATCAAGACTTTCATAGACCCCTAATATATGTATACTAGTGTGTTGGTAATTTGTGGGAACCAAGATACATCTCCGAGGTGCGACCCGCTTCACTGACCCCTCTTTCTCCTAAGTAAGTTCTTGCACTTAGAGGTGAAAACCCCCGTTTCGGGTGTCGGGCATAGAATCGTGCGACGGAACACATGAAATGTTTGTTTTTTATGGTCCAATATACCAACCTAACACATCCAAGCAAAAAAATCCATGCATCTACCCCCTCCCGGCGCCGTTTAGAGGGATAGATCGACGGGTCAGACTTTTCTCCAGCGGGAGTAGGGTTTCGCCGTAGAGTGGGTCCGGAAAGTCAAGACCCCATCAAGACTTGCATAGACCCCTAATATATGTATACTAGTGTGTTGGTAGTTTGTGGGAACCAAGATACATCTCCGAGGTGCGACCCGCTTCACTGACCCCTCTTTCTCCGTAGTCACTTCTTGCACTTAGAGGTGAAAACCCCCGTTTCGGGTGTCGGACATGGAACCGTGCGACGAAACACATGAAATGTTTGTTTTTTAGGGTCCAATATACCAACCTAACACATCCAAGCAAAAAAATCCATGCGTCTACCGCCTCTCGACGCCGTTTAGAGGGGTAGATCGACGGGTCAGACTTTTCTCCAGCGGGAATAGGGTTTCGCCGTAGAGTGGGTACGGAGGGTCAAGACCCCATCAAGACTTGCATAGACCCCTAATATATGTATACTAGTGTTTTGGTAATTTTTGGGAACCAAGATACATCTCCGAGGTGCGACCCGCTTCACTGACCCCTCTTTCTCCGTAGTAAGTTCTTGCACTTAGAGGTGAAAACCCCCGTTTCGGGTGTCGGGCATAGAATCGTGCGACGGAACACATGAAATGTTTGTTTTTTATGGTCCAATATACCAACCTAACACATCCAAGCAAAAAAATCCATGCGTCTACCCCCTCCCGGCGCCGTTTAGAGGGGTAGATCGACGGGTCAGACTTTTCTCCACCGGGAGTAGGGTTTCGCCGTAGAGTGGGTCCGGAGGGTCAAGACCCCATAAAGACTTGCATAGACCCCTAATATATGTATACTAGTGTGTTTGTAGTTTGTGGGAACCAAGATACATCTCCGAGGTGCGACCCGCTTCACTCACCCCTCTTTCTCCGTAGTCAGTTCTTGCACTTAGAGGTGAAAACCCCCGTTTCGGGTGTCGGGCATGGAACCGTGCGACGGAACACATGAAATGTTTGTTTTTTATGGTCCAATATACCAACCTAACACATCCAAGCAAAAAAATCCATGCGTCACCCCCTCCCGACGCCGTTTAGAGGGGTAGATCGACGGGTCAGACTTTTCTCCAGCGGGAGTAGGGTTTCGCCGTAGAGTGGGTCCGGAGTGTCAAGACCCCATCAAAACTTGCATAGACCCCTAATATATGTATACTAGTGTGTTGGTAATTTGTGGGAACCAAGATACATCTCCGAGGTGCGACCCGCTTCACTGACCCCTCTTTCTCCGTAGTAAGTTCTTGCACTTAGAGGTGAAAACCCCCGTTTCGGGTGTTGGGCATAGAATCATGCGACGGAACACATGAAATGTTTGTTTTTTATGGTCCAATATACCAACCTAACACATCCAAGCAAAAAAATCCATGCTTCTACCCCCTCCCGGCGCCGTTTAGAGGGGTAGATCGACGGGTCAGACTTTTCTCCAGCGGGAGTAGGGTTTCGCCGTAGAGTGGGTCCGGAGGGTCAAGACCCCATCAAGACTTGCATAGACCCCTAATATATGTATACTAGTGTGTTTGTAGTTTGTGGGAACCAAGATACATCTCCGAGGTGCGACCCGCTTCACTGACCCCTCTTTCTCCGTAGTAAGTTCTTGCACTTAGAGGTGAAAACCCCTGTTTCGGGTGTCGGGCATGGAACCGTGCGACGGAACACATGAAATGTTTGTTTTTTATGGTCCAATATACCAGCCTAACACATCCAAGCAAAAAAAATCATGCGTCTACCCCCTCCCGACGCTGTTTAGAGGGGTAGATCGACGGGTCAGACTTTTCTCCAGCGGGAGTAGGGTTTCGCCGTAGAGTGGGTCCGGAGTGTCAAGACCCCAGCAAAACTTGCATAGACCCCTAATATATGTATACTAGTGTGTTGGTAGTTTGTCGGAACCAAGATACATCTCCGAGGTGCGACCCGCTTCACTGACCCCTCTTTCTCCGTACTAAGTTCTTGCACTTAGAGGTGAAAACCCCCGTTTCGGGTGTCGGGCATGGAACCGTGCGACGGAACACATGAAATGTTTGTTTTTTATGTTCCAATATACCAACCTAACACATCCAAGCAAAAAAATCCATGCGTCTACCCCCTCCCGACGCCGTTTAGAGGGGTAGATCGACGGGTCAGACTTTTCTCCAGCGGGAGTAGGGTTTCGCCGTAGAGTGGGTCTGGAGTGTCAAGACCCCATCAAAACTTTCATAGACCCCTAATATATGTATACTAGTGTGTTGGTAGTTTGTGGGAACCAATATACATCTCCGAGGTGCGACCCGCTTCACTGACCACTCTTTCTCCGTAGTAAGTTCTTGCACATAGAGGTGAAAACCCCCGTTTCGGGTGCCGGGCATGGAACCGTGCGACGGAACACATGAAATGTTTGTTTTTTATGGTCCAATATACCAACCTAACACATCCAAGCAAAAAAATCCATGCGTCTACCCGCTCCCGACGCCGTTTAGAGGGGTAGATCGACGGGTCAGACTTTTCTCCAGCGGGAGTAGGGTTTCGCCGTAGAGTGGGTCCGGAGGGTCAAGACCCCATCAAGACTTGCATAGACCCCTAATATATGTATACTAGTGTGTTGGTAGTTTGTGGGAACGGAGATACATCTCCGAGGTGCGACCCGCTTCACTGACCCCTCTTTCTCCGTAGTAAGTTCTTGCACTCAGAGGTGAAAACCCCCGTTTCGGGTGCCGGGCATGGAACCGTGCGACGGAACACATGAAATGTTTGTTTTTTATGGTCCAATATACCAACCTAACACATCCAAGCAAAAAAATCCATGCGTCTACCCCCTCCCGACGCTGTTTAGAGGGGTAGATCGACGGGTCAGACTTTTCTCCAGCGGGAGTAGGGTTTCGCCGTAGAGTGGGTCCGGAGTGTCAATACCCCATAAAAACATGCATAGACCCCTAATATATGTATACTAGTGTGTTTTTAGTTTGTGGGATCAGAGATACATCTCCGAGGTGCGACCCGCTTCACTGACCCCTCTTTCTCCGTAGTAAGTTCTTGCACATAGAGGTGAAAACCCCCGTTTCGGATGCCGGGCATGGAACCGTGCGACGGAACACATGAAATGTTTGTTTTTTATGGTCCAATATACCAACCTAACACATCCAAGCAAAAAAATCCATGCGTCTACCCCCTCCCGACGCCGTTTAGAGGGGTAGATCGACGGGTCAGACTTTTCTCCAGCGGGAGTAGGGTTTCGCCGTAGAGTGGGTCCGGAGTGTCAAGACCCCATCAGAACTTGTATAGACCCCTAATATATGTATACTAGTGTGTTGGTAGTTTGTGGGAACCAAGATACATCTCCGAGGTGCGACCCGCTTCACTGACCCCTCTTTCTCCGTAGTAAGTTCTTGCACATAGAGGTGAAAACCCCCGTTTCGGGTGCCGGGCATGGAACCGTGCGACGAACCACATGAAATTTTTGTTTTTATGGTCCAATATACCAACATAACACATCCAAGCAAAAAAAATCCATGCGTCTACCCCCTCCCGACGCCGTTTAGAGGGGTAGATCGACGGTTCAGACTTTTCTCCAGCGGGAGTAGGGTTTCGCCGTAGAGTGCGTCCGGAGTGTCAAGACCCCATCAAAACTTGCATAGACCCCTAATATATGTATAATAGTGTGTTGGTAGTTTGTGGGAACCAAGATACATCTCCGAGGTGCGACCCGCTTCACTGACCCCTCTTTCTCCGTAGTAAGTTCTTGGACATAGAGGTGAAAACCTCCGTTTCGGGTGCCGGGCATGGAACCGTGCGACGGAACACATGAAATGTTTTTTTTTATGGTCCAATATACCAACCTACCACATACAAGCAAAAAAATCCATGCTTCTACCCCCTCTCGACGCCGTTTAGAGGGGTAGATCGACGGGTCAGACTTTTCTCCAGCGGGAGTAGGGTTTCGCCGTAGAGTGGGTCTGGAGTGTCAAGACCCCATCAAAACTTGCATAGACCCCTAATATATGTATACTAGTGTGTTGGTAGTTTGTGGGAACCAAGATACATCTCCGAGGTGTGACCCGCTTCACTGACCCCTCTTTCTCCGTAGTAAGTTCTTGCACATAGAGGTGAAAACCCCCGTTTCGGGTGCCGGGCATGGAACCGTGCGACGGAACACATGAAATGTTTGTTTTTTATAGTCCAATATACCAACATAACACATCCAAGCAAAAAAATCCATGCGTCTACCCCCTCCCGACGCCGTTTAGAGGGGTAGATCGACGGTTCAGACTATTCTCCAGCGGGAATAGGGTTTCGCCGTAGAGTGGGTCCGGAGTGTCAAGACCCCATCAAAACTTGCATAGACCCCTAATATATGTATAATAGTGTGTTGGTAGTTTGTGGTAACCAAGATACATCTCCGAGGTGCGACCCGCTTCACTGACCCCTCTTTCTCCGTAGTAAGTTCTTGCACATAGAGGTGAAAACCTCCGTTTCGGGTGCCGGGCATGGAACCGTGCGACGGAACACATGAAATATTTTTTTTTATGGTCCAATATACCAACCTACCACATCTAAGCAAAAAAATCCATGCTTCTACCCCCTCTTGACGCCGTTTAGAGGGGTAGATCGACGGGTCAGACTTTTCTCCAGCGGGAGTAGGGTTTCGCCGTAGAGTGGGTCCGGAGTGTCAAGACCCCATCAAAACTTGCATAGACCCCTAATATATGTATACTAGTGTGTTGGTAGTTTTTGGGAACCAAGATACATCTCCGAGGTGCGACCCGCTTCACTGACCGCTCTTTCTCCGTAGTAAGTTCTTGCACATAGAGGTGAAAACCTCCTTTTCGGGTGCCGGGCATGGAACCGTGCGACGGAACACATGCAATGTTTGTTTTTTATGGTCCAATATACCAACCTACCACATCCAAGCAAAAAAAATCCATGCTTCTACCCCCTCTTGACGCCGTTTAGAGGGGTAGATCGACGGGTAAGACTTTTCTCCAGCGGGAGTAGGGTTTCGCCGTAGAGTGGGTCCGGAGTGTCAAGACCTCATCAAAACTTGCATAGACCCCTAATATATGTATACTAGTGTGTTGGTAGTTTGTGGGAACCAAGATACATCTCCGAGGTGCGAGCCGCTTCACTGACCCCTCTTTCTCCGTAGTAAGTTCTTGCACATAGAGGTGAAAACCCCCGTTTCGGGTGCCGGGCATGGAACCGTGCGACGGAACACATGAAATGTTTGTTTTTTATGGTCCAATATACCAACATAACACATCCAAGCAAAAAAATCCATGCGTCTACCCCCTCCCGACGCCGTTTAGAGGGGTAGATCGACGGTTCCGACTTTTCTCCAGCGGGAGTAGGGTTTCGCCGTAGAGTGGGTCCGGAGTGTCAAGACCCCATCAAAACTTGCATAGACCCCTAATATATGTATAATAGTGTGTTGGTAGTTTGTGGGAACCAAGATACATCTCCGAGGTGCGACCCGCTTCACTGACCCCTCTTTCTCCGTAGTAAGTTCTTGCACATAGAGGTGAAAACGTCCGTTTCGGGTGCCGGGCATGGAACCGTGCGACGGAACACATGAAATGTTTGTTTTTTATGGTCCAATATACGAACCTACCACATCCAAGCAAAAAAATCCATGCTTCTACCCCCTCTCGACGCCGTTTAGAGGGGTAGATCGACGGGTCAGACTTTTCTCCAGCGGGAGTAGGGTTTCGCCGTAGAGTGGGTCCGGAGTGTCAAGACCCCATCAAAACTTGCATAGACCCCTAATATATGTATACTAGTGTGTTTGTAGTTTGTGGGAACCAAGATACATCTCCGAGGTGCGACCCGCTTCACTGACCCCTCTTTCTCCGTAGTAAGTTCTTGCACATAGAGGTGAAAACGTCCGTTTCGGGTGCCGGGAATGGAACCGTGCGACGGAACACATGAAATGTTTGTTTTTTATGGTCCTATATACCAACATAACACATCCAAGCAAAAAAATCCATGCTTCTACCCCCTCCCGACGCCGTTTAGATGGGTAGATCGACGGGTCAGACTTTTCTCCAGCGGGAGTAGGGTTTCGTCGTAGAGTGGGTCCGGAGTGTCAAGACCCCATCAAAACTTGCATAGACCCCTAATATATGTATACTAGTGTGTTGGTAGTTTGTGGGAACAGAGATACATCTCCGAGGTGCGACCCGCTTCACTGACCCCTCTTTCTCCGTAGTAAGTTCTTGCACTCAGAGGTGAAAACCCCCGTTTCGGGTGTCGGGCATGGAACCGTGCGACGGAACACATGAAATGATTGTTTTTTATGGTCCAATATACCAACCTAACACATCCAAGCAAAAAAATCCATGCGTCTGCCCCCTCCCGACGCCGTTTAGAGGGGTAGATCGACGGGTCAGACTTTTCTCCAACGGGAGTAGGGTTTCGCCGTAGAGTGGGTCCGGAGGGTCAAGACCCCATCAATACTTTCATAGACCCCTAATATATGTATACTAGTGTGTTGGTAGTTTGTGGGAACCAAGATACATCTCCAAGGTGCGACCCGCTTCACTGACCCCTCTTTCTCCGTAGTAAGTTCTTGCACATAGAGGTGAAAACCCCCGTTTCGGATGCCGGGCATGGAACCGTGCGACGGAACACATGAAATGTTTGTTTTTTATGGTCCAATATACCAACCTAACACATGCAAGCAAAAAAATCATTGCGTCTACCCCCTCCCGACGCCGTTTAGAGGGGTAGATCGACGGGTCAGACTTTTCTCCAGCGGGAGTAGGGTTTCGCTGTAGAGTGGGTCCGGAGTGTCAAGACCCCATCAGAACTTGTATAGACCCCTAATATATGTATACTAGTGTGTTGGTAGTTTGTGGGAACCAAGATACATCTCCGAGGTGCGACCCGCTTCACTGACCCCTCTTTCTCCGTAGTAAGTTCTTGCACATAGAGGTGAAAACCCCCGTTTCGGGTGCCGGGCATGGAACCGTGCGACGAAACACATGAAATTTTTGTTTTTTATGGTCCAATATACCAACATAACACATCCAAGCAAAAAAATCCATGCGTCTACCCCCTCCCGACGCCGTTTAGAGGGGTAGATCGACGGTTCAGACTTTTCTCCAGCGGGAGTAGGGTTTCGCCGTAGAGTGGGTCCGGAGTGTCAAGACCCCATCAAAACTTGCATAGACCCCTAATATATGTATAATAGTGTGTTGGTAGTTTGTGGGAACCAAGATACATCTCCGAGGTGCGACCCGCTTCACTGACCCCTCTTTCTCCGTAGTAAGTTCTTGGACATAGAGGTGAAAACCTCCGTTTCGGGTGCCGGGCATGGAACCGTGCGACGGAACACATGAAATGTTTGTTTTTTAAGGTCCAATATACCAACCTACCACATCCAAGCAAAAAAATCCATGCTTCTACCCCCTCTCGACGCCGTTTAGAGGGGTAGATCGACGGGTCAGACTTTTCTCCAGCGGGAGTAGGGTTTCGCCGTAGAGTGGGTCCGGAGTGTCAAGACCCCATCAAAACTTGCATAGACCCCTAATATATGTTTACTAGTGTGTTGGTAGTTTGTGGGAACCAAGATACATCTCCGAGGTGCGACCCGCTTCACTGACCCCTCTTTCTCCGTAGTAAGTTCTTGCACATAGAGGTGAAAACCCCCGTTTCGGGTGCCGGGCATGGAACCGTGCGACGGAACACATGAAATGTTTGTTTTTTATGGTCCAATATACCAACATAACACATCCAAGCAAAAACATCCATGCGTCTACCCCCTCCCGACGCCGTTTAGAGGGGTAGATCGACGGTTCAGACTTTTCTCCAACGGGAATAGGGTTTCGCCGTAGAGTGGGTCCGGAGTGTCAAGACCCCATCAAAACTTGCATAGACCCCTAATATATGTATAATAGTGTGTTGGTAGTTTGTGGGAACCAAGATACATCTCCGAGGTGCGACCCGCTTCACTGACCCCTCTTTCTCCGTAGTAAGTTCTTGCACATAGAGGTGAAAACCTCCGTTTCGGGTGCCGGGCATGGAACCGTGCGACGGAACACATGAAATATTTGTTTTTTATGGTCCAATATACCAACCTACCACATCTAAGCAAAAAAATCCATGCTTCTACCCCCTCTTGACGCCGTTTAGAGGGGTAGATCGACGGGTCAGACTTTTCTCCAGCGGGAGTAGGGTTTCGCCGTAGAGTGGGTCCGGAGTGTCAAGACCCCATCAAAACTTGCATAGACCCCTAATATATGTATACTAGTGTGCTGGTAGTTTGTGGGAACCAAGATACATCTCCGAGGTGCGACCCGCTTCACTGACCCCTCTTTCTCCGTAGTAAGTTCTTGCACATAGAGGTGAAAACCTCCGTTTCGGGTGCCGGGCATGGAACCGTGCGACGGAACACATGAAATATTTGTTTTTTATGGTCCAATATACCAACCTACCACATCTAAGCAAAAAAATCCATGCTTCTACCCCCTCTTGACGCCGTTTAGAGGGGTAGATCGACGGGTCAGACTTTTCTCCAGCGGGAGTAGGGTTTCGCCGTAGAGTGGGTCCGGAGTGTCAAGACCCCATCAAAACTTGCATAGACCCCTAATATATGTATACTAGTGTGTTGGTAGTTTGTGGGAACCAACATACATCTCCGAGGTGCGACCCGCTTCACTGACCCCTCTTTCTCCGTAGTAAGTTCTTGCACATAGAGGTGAAAACCTCCTTTTCGGGTGCCGGGCATGGAACCGTGCGACGGAACACATGCAATGTTTGTTTTTTATGGTCCAATATACCAACCTACCACATCCAAGCAAAAAAAATCCATGCTTCTACCCCCTCTTGACGCCGTTTAGAGGGGTAGATCGACGGGTAAGACTTTTCTCCAGCGGGAGTAGGGTTTCGCCGTAGAGTGGGTCCGGAGTGTCAAGACCTCATCAAAACTTGCATAGACCCCTAATATATGTATACTAGTGTGTTGGTAGTTTGTGGGAACCAAGATACATCTCCGAGGTGCGACCCGCTTCACTGACCCCTCTTTCTCCGTAGTAAGTTCTTGCACATAGATGTGAAAACCCCCGTTTCGGGTGCCGGGCATGGAACCGTGCGACGGAACACATGAAATGTTTGTTTTTTATGGTCCAATATACCAACATAACACATCCAAGCAAAAAAATCCATGCGTCTACCCCCTCCCGACGCCGTTTAGAGGGGTAGATCGACGGTTCCGACTTTTCTCCAGCGGGAGTAGGGTTTCGCCGTAGAGTGGGTCCGGAGTGTCAAGACCCCATCAAAACTTGCATAGACCCCTAATATATGTATACTAGTGTGCTGGTAGTTTGTGGGAACCAAGATACATCTCCGAGGTGCGACCCGCTTCACTGACCCCTCTTTCTCCGTAGTAAGTTCTTGCACATAGAGGTGAAAACCTCCGTTTCGGGTGCCGGGCATGGAACCGTGCGACGGAACACATGAAATATTTGTTTTTTATGGTCCAATATACCAACCTACCACATCTAAGCAAAAAAATCCATGCTTCTACCCCCTCTTGACGCCGTTTAGAGGGGTAGATCGACGGGTCAGACTTTTCTCCAGCGGGAGTAGGGTTTCGCCGTAGAGTGGGTCCGGAGTGTCAAGACCCCATCAAAACTTGCATAGACCCCTAATATATGTATACTAGTGTGTTGGTAGTTTGTGGGAACCAACATACATCTCCGAGGTGCGACCCGCTTCACTGACCCCTCTTTCTCCGTAGTAAGTTCTTGCACATAGAGGTGAAAACCTCCTTTTCGGGTGCCGGGCATGGAACCGTGCGACGGAACACATGCAATGTTTGTTTTTTATGGTCCAATATACCAACCTACCACATCCAAGCAAAAAAAATCTTGCACATAGAGTGGGTCCGGAGTGTCAAGACCCCATCAAAACTTGCATAGACCCCTAATATATGTATAATAGTGTGTTGGTGGTTTGTGGGAACCAAGATACATCTCCGAGGTGCGACCCGCTTCACTGACCCCTCTTTCTCCGTAGTAAGTTCTTGCACATAGAGGTGAAAACGTCCGTTTCGGGTGCCGGGCATGGAACCGTGCTACGGAACACATGAAATGTTTGTTTTTTATGGTCCAATATACGAAGTGTGGGTCCGGAGTAGAGGGGTAGATCGACGGGTCAGACTTTTCTCCAGCGGGAGTAGGGTTTCGCCGTAGAGTGGGTCCGGAGTGTCAAGACCCCATCAAAACTTGCATAGACCCCTAATATATGTATACTAGTGTGTTTGTAGTTTGTGGGAACCAAGATACATCTCCGAGGTGCGACCCGCTTCACTGACCCCTCTTTCTCCGTAGTAAGTTCTTGCACATAGAGGTGAAAACGTCCGTTTCGGGTGCCGGGAATGGAACCGTGCGACGGAACACATGAAATGTTTGTTTTTTATGGTCCTATATACCAACATAACACATCCAAGCAAAAAAATCCATGCGTCTACCCCCTCCCGACGCAGTTTAGATGGGTAGATCGACGGGTCAGACTTTTCTCCAGCGGTAGTAGGGTTTCGCCATAGAGTGGGTCCGGAGTGTCAAGACCCCATAAAAACTTGCATAGACCCCTAATATATGTATAATAGTGTGTTGGTAGTTTGTGGGAACCAAGATACATCTCCGAGGTGCGACCCGCTTCACTGACCCCTCTTTCTCCGTAGTAAGTTCTTGCACATAGAGGTGAAAACCCCCGTTTCGGGTGCCGGGCATGGAACCGTGCGACGGAACACATGAAATGTTTGTTTTTTATGGTCCAATATACCAACCTAACACATCCAAGCAAAAAAATCCATGCGTCTACCCCCTCCCGACGCCGTTTAGAGGGGTAGATCGACGGGTTAGACTTTTCTCCAGCGGGAGTAGGGTTTCGCCGTAGAGTGGGTCCGGAGTGTCAAGACCCCATCAAAACATGCATAGAGCCCTAATATATGTATACTAGTGTGTTGGTGGTTTGTGGGAACAGAGATACATCTCCGAGGTGCGACCCGCTTCACTGACCCCTCTTTCTCCGTAGTAAGTTCTAGCACTTATAGGTGAAAACCCTCGTTTCGGGTGTCGGGCATGGAACCGTGCGACGGAACACATGAAATGTTTGTTTTTTATGGTCCAGTATACCAACATAACACATCCAAGCAAAAAAATCCATGCGTCTACCCCCTCCCGACGCCGTTTAGAGGGGTAGATCGACGGTTCAGACTTTTCTCCAGCGGGAGTAGGGTTTTGCCATAGAGTGGGTCCGGAGTGTCAAGACCCCATCAAAACTTGCATAGACCCCTAATATATTTATACTAGTGTGTTGGTAGTTTGTGGGAACCAATATACATCTCCGAGGTGCGACCCGCTTCACTGACCCCTCTTTCTCCGTAGTAAGTTCTTGCACATAGAGGTGAAAACCCCCGTTTCGGGTGCCGGGCATGGAACCGTGTGACGGAACACATGAAATGTTTGTTTTTTATGGTCCAATATACCAACTTAACACATCCAAGCAAAAAAATCCATGCGTCTACCCGCTCCCGACGCCGTTTAGAGGGGTAGATCGACGGGTCAGACTTTTCTCCAGCGGGAGTAGGGTTTCGCCGTAGAGTGGGTCCGGAGGGTCAAGACCCCATCAAGAATTGCATAGACCCCTAATATATGTATACTAGTGTGTTGGTATTTTGTGGGAACCAAGATACATCTCCGAGGTGCGACCCGCTTCACTGACCCCTCTTTCTTCGTAGTAAGTTCTTGCACTCAGAGGTGAAAACCCCCGTTTCGGGTGTCGGGCATGGAACCGTGCGACGGAACACATGAAATGTTTGTTTTTTATGGTCCAATATACCAACCTAACACATCCAAGCAAAAAAATCCATGCGTCTACCCCCTCCCGACGCCGTTTAGAGGGGTAGATCGACGGGTCAGACTTTTCTCCAGCGGGAGTAGGGTTTCGCCGTAGAGTGGGTCCGGAGTGTCAAGACCCCATCAAAACATGCATAGACCCCTAATATATGTATACTAGTGTGTTGGTAGTTTGTGGGAACAGAGATACATCTCCGAGGTGCGACCCGCTTCACTGACCCCTCTTTCTCCGTAGTAAGTTCTAGCACTTATAGGTGAAAACCCTCGTTTCGGGTGTCGGGCATGGAACCGTGCGACGGAACACATGAAATGTTTGTTTTTTATGGTCCAATATACCAACCTAACACCTACAAGCAAAAAAATCTATGCGTATACCCCCTCCCGACGCCGTTTAGAGGGGTGGATCGACGGGTCAGACTTTTCTCCAACGGGAGTAGGGTTTCGCCGTAGAGTGGGTCCGGAGGGTCAAGACCCCATAAAGACTTGCATAGACCCCTAATATATGTATACTAGTGTGTTGGTCGTTTGTGGGAACCAAGATACATCTCCGAGGTGCGACCCGCTTCACTGACCACTCTTTCTCCGTAGTAAGTTCTTGCACATAGAGGTGAAAACCCCCGTTTCGGGTGCCGGGCATGGAACCGTGCGACGGAACACATGAAATGTTTGTTTTTTATGGTCCAATATACCAACCTAACACATCCAAGCAAAAAAATCCATGCGTCTACCCCCTCCCGACGCTGTTTAGAGGGGTAGATCGACGGGTCAGACTTTTCTCCAGCGGGAGTAGGGTTTCGCCGTAGAGTGGGTCCGGAGTGTCAAGACCCCATCAAAACATGCATAGACCCCTAATATATGTATACTAGTGTGTTTGTAGTTTGTGGGATCAGAGATACATCTCCGAGTTGCGACCCGCTTCACTGACCCCTCTTTCTCCGTAGTAAGTTCTTGCACTCAGAGGTGAAAACCCCCGTTTCGGGTGTCGGGCATGGAACCGTGCGACGGAACACATGAAATGTTTGTTTTTTATGGTACAATATACCAACCTAACACATCCAAGCAAAAAAATCCATGCGTCTACCCCCTCCCGACGCCGTTTAGAGGGGTAGATCGACGGGTCAGACTTTTCTCCAGCGGGAGTAGGGTTTCACCG
Organism: Poa annua; assembly: GCA_026929855.1. Classification (NCBI taxonomy): domain Eukaryota; kingdom Viridiplantae; phylum Streptophyta; class Magnoliopsida; order Poales; family Poaceae; genus Poa; species Poa annua. Next base: position 22,918,064 of record CM049428.1, on the reverse strand, counting down.
TAGAGTGGGTCCGGAGGGTCAAGACCCCATCAAGACTTTCATAGACCCCTAATATATGTATACTAGTGTGTTTGTAGTTTGTGGGAACCAAGATACATCTCCGAGGTGCGACCCGCTTCACGAACCCCTCTTTCTCCGTAGTAAGTTCTTGCACATAGAGGTGAAAACCCCCGTTTCGGGTGCCGGGCATGAAACCGTGCGACGGAACACATGAAATGTTTGTTTTTTATGGTCCAATATACCAACCTAACACATCCAAGCGAAAAAATCCATGCGTCTACCCCCTCCCGACGCCGTTTAGAGGGGTAGATCGACGGGTCAGACTTTTCTCCAGCGGGAGTAGGGTTTCGCCGTAGAGTGGGTCCGGAGTGTCAAGACCCCATCAAAACATGCATAGACCCCTAATATATGTATAATAGTGTGTTGGTAGTTTGTGGGAACCAAGATACATCTCCGAGGTGCGACCCGCTTCACTGACCCCTCTTTCTCCGTAGTAAGTTCTTGCACATAGAGGTGAAAACCTCCGTTTCGGGTGCCGGGCATGGAACCGTGCGACGGAACACATGAAATATTTGTTTTTTATGGTCCAATATACCAACCTACCACATCTAAGCAAAAAAATCCATGCTTCTACCCCCTCTTGACGCCGTTTAGAGGGGTAGATCGACGGGTCAGACTTTTCTCCATCGGGAGTAGGGTTTCGCCGTAGAGTGGGTCCGGAGTGTCAAGACCCCATCAAAACTTGCATAGACCCCTAATATATGTATACTAGTGTGTTGGTAGTTTGTGGGAACCAAGATACATCTCCGAGGTGCGACCCGCTTCACTGACCCCTCTTTCTCCGTAGTAAGTTCTTGCACATAGAGGTGAAAACCTCCTTTTCGGGTGCCGGGCATGGAACCGTGCGACGGAACACATGAAATGTTTGTTTTTTATGGTCCAATATACCAACATAACACAGACAAGCAAAAAAATCCATGCGTCTACCCCCTCCCGACGCCGTTTAGAGGGGTAGATCGACGGTTCCGACTTTTCTCCAGCGGGAGTAGGGTTTCGCCGTAGAGTGGGTCCGGAGTGTCAAGACCCCATCATAACTTGCATAGACCCCTAATATATGTATAATAGTGTGTTGGTAGTTTGTGGGAACCAAGATACATCTCCGAGGTGCGACCCGCTTCACTGACCCCTCTTTCTCCGTAGTAAGTTCTTGCACATAGAGGTGAAAACGTCCGTTTCGGGTGCCGGGCATGGAACCGTGCGACGGAACACATGAAATGTTTGTTTTTTATGGTCCAATATACCAACCTACCACATCCAAGAAAAAAAATCCATGCTTCTACCCCCTCTCGACGCCGTTTAGAGGGGTAGATCGACGGGTCAGACTTTTCTCCAGCGGGAGTAGGGTTTCGCCGTAGAGTGGGTCCGGAGTGTCAAGACCCCATCAAAACTTGCATAGACCCCTAATATATGTATACTAGTGTGTTTGAAGTTTGTGGGAACCAAGATACATCTCCGAGGTGCGACCCGCTTCACTGACCCCTCTTTCTCCGTAGTAAGTTCTTGCACATAGAGGTGAAAACCCCCGTTTCGGGTGCCGGGAATGGAACCGTGCGACGGAACACATGAAATGTTTGTTTTTTATGGTCCTATATACCAACATAACACATCCAAGCAAAAAAATCCATGCGTCTACCCCCTCCCGACGCCGTTTAGAGGGGTAGATCGACGGGTCAGACTTTTCTCCAACGGGAGTAGGGTTTCGCCGTAGAGTGGGTCCGGAGTGTCAAGACCCCATCAAAACTTGCATAGACCCCTAATATATGTATAATAGTGTGTTGGTAGTTTGTGGGAACCAAGATACATCTCCGAGGTGCGACCCGCTTCACTGACCCCTCTTTCTCCGTAGTAAGTTCTTGCACATAGAGGTGAAAACCCCCGTTTCGGGTGCCGGGCATGGAACCGTGCGACGGAACACATGAAATGTTTGTTTTTTATGGTCCAATATACCAACCTAACACATCCAAGCAAAAACATCCATGCGTCTACCCCCTCCCGACGCCGTTTAGAGGGGTAGATCGACGGGTTAGACTTTTCTCCAGCGGGAGTAGGGTTTCGCCGTAGAGTGGGTCCGGAGTGTCAAGACCCCATCAAAACATGCATAGACCCCTAATATATGTATACTAGTGTGTTGGTGGTTTGTGGGAACAGAGATACATCTCCGAGGTGCGACCCGCTTCACTGACCCCTCTTTCTCCGTAGTAAGTTCTAGCACTTATAGGTGAAAACCCTCGTTTCGGGTGTCGGGCATGGAACCGTGCGATGGAACACATGAAATGTTGTATTTTTATGGTCCAATATACCAACATAACACATCCAAGCAAAAAAATCCATGCGTCTACCCCCTCCCGACGCCGTTTAGAGGGGTAGATCGACGGTTCAGACTTTTCTCCAGCGGGAGTAGGGTTTCGCCGTAGAGTGGGTCCGGAGTGTCAAGACCCCATCAAAACTTGCATAGACCCCTAATATATGTATACTAGTGTGTTGGTAGTTTGTGGGAACCAATATACATCTCCGAGGTGCGACCCGCTTCACTGACCCCTCTTTCTCCGTAGTAAGTTCTTGCACATAGAGGTGAAAACCCCCGTTTCGGGTGCCGGGCATGGAACCGTGTGACGGAACACATGAAATGTTTGTTTTTTATGGTCCAATATACCAACCTAACACATCCAAGCAAAAAAATCCATGCGTCTACCCGCTCCCGACGCCGTTTAGAGGGGTAGATCGACGGGTCAGACTTTTCTCCAGCGGGAGTAGGGTTTCGCCGTAGAGTGGGTCCGGAGGGTCAAGACCCCATCAAGAATTGCATAGACCCCTAATTTATGTATACTAGTGTGTTGGTATTTTGTGGGAACCAAGATACATCTCCGAGGTGCGACCCGCTTCACTGACCCCTCTTTCTTCGTAGTAAGTTCTTGCACTCAGAGGTGAAAACCCCCGTTTCGGGTGTCGGGCATGGAACCGTGCGACGGAACACATGAAATGTTTGTTTTTTATGGTCCAATATACCAACCTAACACATCCAAGCAAAAAAATCCATGCGTCTACCCCCTCCCGACGCCGTTTAGAGGGGTAGATCGACGGGTCAGACTTTTCTCCAGCGGGAGTAGGGTTTCGCCGTAGAGTGGGTCCGGAGTGTCAAGACCCCATCAAAACATGCATAGACCCCTAATATATGTATACTAGTGTGTTGGTAGTTTGTGGGAACAGAGATACATCTCCGAGGTGCGACCCGCTTCACTGACCCCTCTTTCTCCGTAGTAAGTTCTAGCACTTATAGGTGAAAACCCTCGTTTCGGGTGTCGGGCATGGAACCGTGCGACGGAACACATGAAATGTTTGTTTTTTATGGTCCAATATACCAACCTAACACATACAAGCAAAAAAATCTATGCGTATACCCCCTCCCGACGCCGTTTAGAGGGGTGGATCGACGGGTCAGACTTTTCTCCAACGGGAGTAGGGTTTCGCCGTAGAGTGGGTCCGGAGGGTCAAGACCCCATCAAGACTTGCATAGACCCCTAATATATGTATACTAGTGTGTTGGTCGTTTGTGGGAACCAAGATACATCTCCGAGGTGCGACCCGCTTCACTGACCACTCTTTCTCCGTAGTAAGTTCTTGCACATAGAGGTGGAAACCCCCGTTTCGGGTGCCGGGCATGGAACCGTGCGACGGAACACATGAAATTTTTGTTTTTTATGGTCCAATATACCAACCTAACACATCCAAGCAAAAAAAATCCATGCGTCTACCCCCTCCCGACGCCGTTTAGAGGGGTAGATCGACGGGTCAGACTTTTCTCCAGCGGGAGTAGTGTTTCGTCGTAGAGTGGGTCCGGAGTGTCAAGACCCCATAAAAACATGCATAGACCCCTAATATATGTATACTAGTGTGTTGGTAGTTAGTGGGAACAGACATACATCTCCGAGGTGCGACCCGCTTCACTGAACCCTCTTTCTCCGTAGTAAGTTCTAGCACTTAGAGGTGAAAACCCCCGTTTCGGGTGTCGGGCATGGAACCGCGCGACGGAACACATGAAATGTTTGTTTTTTATGGTCCAATATACCAACCTAACACATCCAAGCAAAAAAATCTATGCGTCTACCCCCTCCAGACGCCGTTTAGAGGGGTGGGTCGACGGGTCAGACTTTTCTCCAACGGGAGTAGGGTTTCGCCGTAGAGTGGGTCCGGAGGGTCAAGACCCCATCAAGACTTTCATAGACCCCTAATATATATATACTAGTGTGTTGGTCGTTTGTGGGAACCAAGATACATCTCCGAGGTGCGACCCGCTTCACTGACCACTCTTTCTCCGTAGTAAGTTCTTGCACATAGAGGTGGAAACCCCCGTTTCGGGTGCCGGGCATGGAAACGTGCGGCGGAACACATGAAATGTTTGTTTTTTATGGTCCAATATACCAACCTAACACATCCAAGCAAAAAAATCCATGCGTCTACCCTATCCCGACGCCGTTTAGAGGGGTAGATCGACGGGTCAGACTTTTCTCCAGCGGGAGTAGGGTTTCGTCGTAGAGTGGGTCCGGAGTGTCAAGACCCCATCAAAACTTGCATAGACCCCTAATATATGTATACTAGTGTGTTGGTAGTTTGTGAGAACAGAGATACATCTCCGAGGTGCGACCCGCTTCACTGACCCCTCTTTCTCTGTAGTAAGTTCTTGCACTCAGAGGTGAAAACCCCCGTTTCGGGTGTCGGGCATGGAACCGTGCGACGGAACACATGAAATGTTTGTTTTTTATGGTCCAATATACCAACCTAACACATCCAAGCAAAAAAATCCATGCGTCTACCCCCTCCCGACGCCGTTTAGAGGGGTAGATCGACGGGTCAGACTTTTCTCCAGCGGGAGTAGGGTTTCGCCGTAGAGTGGGTCCGGAGTGTCAAGACCCCATCAAAACTTGCATATACCCCTAATATTTTTGTAATAGTGTGTTGGTAGTTTGTGGGAACCAAGATACATCTCCGAGGTGCGACCCGCTTCACTGACCCCTCTTTCTCCGTTGTAAGTTCTTGCACATAGAGGTGAAAACCCCCGTTTCGGGTGCCGGGAATGGAACCGTGCGACGGAACACATGAAATGTTTGTTTTTTATGGTCCAATATACCAACATAACACATCCAAGCAAAAAAATCCATGCGTCTACCCCCTCCCGACGCCGTTTAGAGGGGTAGATCGACGGTTCAGACTTTTCTCCAGCGGGAGTAGGGTTTCGCCGTAGAGTGGTTCCGGAGTGTCAAGACCCCATCAAAACTTGCATAGACCCCTAATATATGTATACTAGTGTGTTGGTAGTTTGTGGGAACCAATATACATCTCCGAGGTGCGACCCGCTTCACTGACCCCTCTTTCTCCGTAGTAAGTTCTTGCACATAGAGGTGAAAACCCCCGTTTCGGGTGTCGGGCATGGAACCGTGCGACGGAACACATGAAATGTTTGTTTTTTATGGTCCAATATACCAACCTAACACATCCAAGCAAAAAAATCCATGCGTATACCCCCTCCCGACGCCGTTTAGAGGGGTAGATCGATGGGTCAGAATTTTCTCCAGCGGGAGTAGGGTTTCGCCGTAGAGTGTGTCCGGAGGGTCAAGACCCCATCAAAACATGCATAGACCCCTAATATATGTATACTAGTGTGTTGGTAGTTTGTGGGAGCAGAGATACATCTCCGAGGTGCGACCCGCTTCACTGACCCCTCTTTCTCCGTAGTAAGTTCTAGCACTTATAGGTGAAAACCCTCGTTTCGGGTGTCGGGCATGGAACCGTGCGACGGAACACATGAAATGTTTGTTTTTTATGGTCCAATATACCAACATAACACATACAAGCAAAAAAATCCATGCGTCTACCCCCTCCCGACGCCGTTTAGAGGGGTAGATCGACGGTTCAGACTTTTCTCCTGCGGGAGTAGGGTTTCGCCGTAGAGTGGGTCCGGAGTGTCAAGACCCCATCAAAACTTGCATAGACCCCTAATATATGTATACTAGTGTGTTGGTAGTTTGTGGGAACCAATATACATCTCCGAGATGCGACCCGCTTCACTGACCCCTCTTTCTCCGTAGTAAGTTCTTGCACATAGAGGTGAAAACCCCCGTTTCGGGTGCCGGGCATGGAACCGTGTGAGGGAACACATGAAATGTTTGTTTTTTATGGTCCAATATACCAACCTAACACATCGAAGCAAAAAAATCCATGCGTCTACCCGCTCCCGACGCCGTTTAGAGGGGTAGATCGACGGGTCAGACTTTTCTCCAGCGGGAGTAGGGTTTCGCCGTAGAGTGGGTCCGGAGGGTCAAGACCCCATCAAGAATTGCATAGACCCCTAATATATGTATACTAGTGTGTTGGTAGTTTGTGGGAACCAAGATACATCTCCGAGGTGCGACCCGCTTCACTGACCCCTCTTTCTTCGTAGTAAGTTCTTGCACTCAGAGGTGAAAACCCCCGTTTCGGGTGTCGGGCATGGAACCGTGCGACGGAACACATGAAATGTTTGTTTTTTATGGTCCAATATACCAACCTAACAGATCCAAGCAAAAAAATCCATGCGTCTACCCCCTCCCGACGCCGTTTAGAGGGGTAGATCGACGGGTCAGACTTTTCTCCAGCGGGAGTAGGGTTGCGCCATAGAGTGGGTCCGGAGTGTCAAGACCCCATCAAAACATTCATAGACCCCTAATATATGATACTAGTGTGTTGGTAGTTTGTGGGAACAGAGATACATCTCCGAGGTGCGACCCGCTTCACTGACCCCTCTTTCTCCGTAGTAAGTTCTAGCACTTATAGGTGAAAACCCTCGTTTCGGGTGTCGGGCATGGAACCGTGCGACGGAACACATGAAATGTTTGTTTTTTATGGTCCAATATACCAAACTAACACATACAAGCAAAAAAATCTATGCGTATACCCCCTCCCGACGCCGTTTAGAGGGGTGGATCGACGGGTCAGACTTTTCTCCAACGGGAGTAGGGTTTCGCCGTAGAGTGGGTCCGGAGGGTCAAGACCCCATCAAGACTTGCATAGACCCCTAATATATGTATACTAGTGTGTTGGTCGTTTGTGGGAACCAAGATACATCTCCGAGGTGCGACCCGCTTCACTGACCACTCTTCGTAGTAAGTTCTTGCACATAGAGGTGGAAACCCCCGTTTCGGGTGCCGGGCATGGAACCGTGCGACGGAACACATGAAATGTTTGTTTTTTATGGTCCAATATACCAACGTAACACATCCAAGCAAAAAAATCCATGCGTCTACCCCCTCCCGACGCCGTTTAGAGGGGTAGATCGACGGGTCAGACTTTTCTCCAGCGGGAGTAGGGTTTCGTCGTAGAGTGGGTCCGGAGTGTCAAGACCCCATCAAAACATGCATAGACCACTAATATATGTATACTAGTGTGTTGGTAGTTTGTGGGAACAGAGATACATCTCCGAGGTGCGACCCGCTTCACTGACCCCTCTTTCTCCGTAGTAAGTTCTAGCACTTAGAGGTGAAAACCCCCGTTTCAGGTGTCGGGCATGGAACCGTGCGACGGAACACATGAAATGTTTGTTTTTTATGGTCCAATATACCAACCTAACACATCCAAGCAAAAAAATCTATGCGTCTACCCCCTCCCGACGCCGTTTAGAGGGGTGGATCGACGGGTCAGACTTTTCTCCAACGGGAGTAGGGTTTCGCCGTAGAGTGGGTCCGGAGGGTCAAGACCCCATCAAGACTTTCATAGACCCCTAATATATGTATACTAGTGTGTTGGTCGTTTGTGGGAACCAAGATACATCTCCGAGGTGCGACCCGCTTCACTGACCACTCTTTCTCCGTAGTAAGTTCTTGCACATAGAGGTGGAAACCCCCGTTTCGGGTGCCGGGCATGGAACCGTGCGACGGAACACATGAAATGTTTGTTTTTTATGGTCCAATATACCAACCTAACACATCCAAGCAAAAAAATCCATGCGTCTACCCCCTCCCGACGCCGTTTAGAGGGGTAGATCGACGGGTCAGACTTTTCTCCAGCGGGAGTAGGGTTTCGTCGTAGAGTGGGTACGGAGTGTCAAGACCCCATCAAAACTTGCATAGACCCCTAATATATGTATACTAGTGTGTTGGTAGTTTGTGGGAACAGAGATACATCTCCGAGGTGCGACCCGCTTCACTGACCCCTCTTTCTCCGTAGTAAGTTCTTGCACTCAGAGGTGAAAACCCCCGTTTCGGGTGTCGGGCATGGAACCGTGCGACGGAACACATGAAATGTTTGTTTTTTATGGTCCAATATACCAACCTAACACATACAAGCAAAAAATCCATGCGTCTACCCCCTCCCGACGCCGTTTAGAGGGGTAGATCAACGGGTCAGACTTTTCTCCAGCGGGAGTAGGGTTTCGCCGTAGAGTGGGTCCGGAGGGTAAAGACCCCATCAAGACTTTCATAGACCCCTAATATATGTATACTAGTGTGTTGGTAGTTTGTGGGAACCAAGATACATCTCCGAGGTGCGACCCGCTTCACTGACCCCTCTTTCTCCGTAGTAAGTTCTTGCACATAGAGGTGAAAACCCCCGTTTCGGGTGCCGGGCATGGAACCGTGCGACGGAACACATGAAATGTTTGTTTTTTATGGTCCAGTATACCAACATAACACATCCAAGCAAAAAAATCCATGCGTATACCCCCTCCCGACGCTGTTTAGAGGGGTAGATCGACGGTTCAGACTTTTCTCCAACGGGAATAGGGTTTCGCCGTAGAGTGGGTCCGGAGTGTCAGGACCCCATAAAAACTTGCATAGACCCCTAATATATGTATAATAGTGTGTTGGTAGTTTGTGGGAACCAAGATACATCTCCGAGGTGCGACCCGCTTCACTGACCCCTCTTTCTCCGTAGTAAGTTCTTGCACATAGAGGTGAAAACCCCCGTTTCGGGTGCCGGGCATGGAACCGTGCGACGGAACACATGAAATGTTTGTTTTTTATGGTCCAATATACCAACATAACACATCCAAGCAAAAAAAATCCATGCGTCTACCCCCTCCCGACGCCGTTTAGAGGGGTAGATCGACGGTTCAGACTTTTCTCCAGCGGGAATAGGGTTTCGCCGTAGAGTGGGTCCGGAGTGTCAAGACCCCATCAAAACTTGCATAGACCCCTAATATATGTATAATAGTGTGTTGGTAGTTTGTGGGAACCAATATACATCTCCGAGGTGCGACCCGCTTCACTGACCCCTCTTTCTCCGTAGTAAGTTCTTGCACATAGAGGTGAAAACCTCCGTTTCGGGTGCCGGGCATGGAACCGTGCGACGGAACACATGAAATATTTGTTTTTTATGGTCCAATATACCAACCTACCACATCTAAGCAAAAAAATCCATGCTTCTACCCCCTCTTGACGCCGTTTAGAGGGGTAGATCGACGGGTCAGACTTTTCTCCAGCGGGAGTAGGGTTTCGCCGTAGAGTGGGTCCGGAGTGTCAAGACCCCATCAAAACTTGCATAGACCCCTAATATATGTATACTAGTGTGTTGGTAGTTTGTGGGAACCAAGATACATCTCCGAGGTGCGACCCGCTTCACTGACCCCTCTTTCTCCGTAGTAAGTTCTTGCACATAGAGGTGAAAACCTCCTTTTCGGGTGCCGGGCATGGAACCGTGCGACGGAACACATGAAATGTTTGTTTTTTATGGTCCAATATACCAACCTACCACATCCAAGCAAAAAAATCCATGCTTCTACCCCCTCTTGACGCCGTTTAGAGGGGTAGATCGACGGGTAAGACTTTTCTCCAGCGGGAGTAGGGTTTCGCCGTAGAGTGGGTCCGGAGTGTCAAGACCCCATAAAAACTTGCATAGACCCCTAATATATGTATACTAGTGTGTTGGTAGTTTGTGGGAACCAAGATACATCTCCGAGGTGCGACCCGCTTCACTGACCCCTCTTTCTCCTTAGTAAGTTCTTGCACATAGAGGTGAAAACCCCCGTTTCGGGTGTCGGGCATGGAATCGTGCGACGGAACACATGAAATGTTTGTTTTTTATGGTCCAATATACCAACATAACACATCCAAGCAAAAAAATCCATGCGTCTACCCCCTCCCGACGCCGTTTAGAGGGGTAGATCGACGGTTCCGACTTTTCTCCAGCGGGAGTAGGGTTTCGCCGTAGAGTGGGTCCGGAGTGTCAAGACCCCATCATAACTTGCATAGACCCCTAATATATGTATAATAGTGTGTTGGTAGTTTGTGGGAACCAAGATACATCTCCGAGGTGCGACCCGCTTCACTGACCCCTCTTTCTCCGTAGTAAGTTCTTGCACAAAGAGGTGAAAACGTCCGTTTCGGGTGCCGGGCATGGAACCGTGCGACGGAACACATGAAATGTTTGTTTTTTATGGTCCAATATACCAACCTACCACATCCAAGCAAAAAAATCCATGCTTCTACCCCCTCTCGACGCCGTTTAGAGGGGTAGATCGACGGGTCAGACTTTTCTCCAACGGGTGTAGGGTTTCGCCGTAGAGTGGGTCCGGAGTGTCAAGACCCCATCAAAACTTGCATAGACCCCTAATATATGTATACTAGTGTGTTTGTAGTTTGTGGGAACCAAGATACATCTCCGAGGTGCGACCCGCTTCACTGACCCCTCTTTCTCCGTAGTAAGTTCTTGCACATAGAGGTGAAAACCCCCGTTTCAGACTTTTCTCCAACGGGAATAGGGTTTCGCCGTAGAGTGGGTCCGGAGTGTCAAGACCCCATCAAAACTTGCATAGACCCCTAATATATGTATTATATGTGGAAGGTTACAGTACAATTGAGCTTGCCGGAAGCCCCCTTGAGGCAGTTCTTGCCTGGGGAGGGAAGCGATGATCTTCTTCCTCCTCCAGCCAGAGGCTAACCTAACCAGAGTTGCTAGGGTTTAGAAGGGAGTTTTGCACGCAAAGGGCCGACCCTTGCTACGATGGATGTCTTCTCTCTTTTATAGGCGCCTCGGGCCTTCTCCTTCGGCTTGGCCTTCAAGGTGGCTCCCACTTGACAGTGGCGGGGCGGAGCACGAGTCCACCGTGCTCCATTCGTCCATGGACTCGGTCCATTGTTGATAAAGGTGGCGCCGTGGCTGACCGGCGGCCGACCGCGCGGTACTATCCGCAGAGCGGGCAGTCTCTTAGGTGGAGCCCGCTATGACGATCTCTGTTGGAGGGTTGCGCCATCCACCTTCTTTATCGTCAGAGTAGAAGGTCCTCACAGTTGTGCAAAAGGCGGAGCAGCTTTGTTGATCGCTTTATCGCCAGGGACAGCGACGGGGGTGTGAGCGCCACTGCACGAGCGTGGCAGAGGTCACGTGCGCTCTGCCGAGTTTCCTTGGCGACGACGTTTCCCTTCAGGCCTGAGGGGAGATTCCTGTCGGACTTCCCTCAGGCGGGTTGGTTCCTCGGGGGGAGGATCCCCTGAGGCGAGGGGTCCCTTGAGGCCCTCGCTTCCTCTTCAGACCCTCGAGGGGAATCGCCTCTCGAGGGTCCCGCCAGGCGATGACGCCTGGTCCTTAGTCGTTTCGTCCGTCTGGCCCGCGAGCGAGGCCTGGTGGGAATGGGCTCTTGATACCCCAGTTCCCACTGGGCCGACAATACCATTTTCAACAAATCTTTCATCAAGCTGGAGTACAAGATACATGCGGTCATTCATCCAAAACCCACGAGAAAATTCTTCCAAAATAAGAGACACTTACAACCATGGTTGTTCCGACATGATCGATGTTTTAAGTAGCTCGATACAGATTACAAAGTTCATCAGCTAAACTGACCACCACACACAACCATCCCAGCGTCCCCAACAATGTTTGTGGCACCACCGGACCAAACCTAATGCATTCATTGACCACGGGTTGATTCCTTGTTGTCAGCTTGTTCATTTGAAACCTTCTTCAGACGCTGATAAGCCTCATTAGATTGAGATGCCCTGAAACACCGTGTTACAAAACTTCCGCAATGGATCACACAATACTGTACCAATGCAAAACTAAGAAAATTATTCATGCAATTGAACATCCTTTCACAATCAAACTGACCAGGTTCCAGAGACCTAGAGAATACACTCTTACAAGACAGTAGTAGACTCGATCAACAATCAAGGACTGGCACAGCTGATTAAGTTCCTAGCATCTAGGTAGTAAGTATGCACTTATTCTATTGTCTCCTATATTCCACTATGTACTACAACACGTTCAGAAGGCAACACCACAAATAGATTCAGAAGGCAACAAATTTGTATCACAGACTTGTATCGTACTAGTATCAAATTCTCCATGCCATATCTCGACCAACCACACACAATTCAGAAGGCAACACCACAAACAGATTCTCATAATCCTGCTCATGGTTTGGCAAAATTGTAAAAAAAATGCAAAGGGGATAGGTGGGAGGAGGCAGCATCTTGCATGGTATTGCATTCAAGATCGTTGTACACTACTACATAATAGCCTACTAGTGACGGTCCCAAAAGGCCCACTAGTGACGGGCAAGGCGCTCGTCACTAGTAACTAGTCACTGATAATAGGTTACCAGTGACGGGCAGGTGCCCGTCACTAGTATTAGTTACTAGTGACGGTCTTCTATTAGAGCCCGTCACTAGTAAGTTTTCGTAGCAGCTTAGTGCAAGCATTGTAGTGACGGATTTGATAGTTTGCCTGTCACTGGTACATATTATAGAAATAAAAAAATATAAATAAAAAATTGGATTTGCACATCAAAAACACTATATTATCACATGCACTCACAGGTAAACAAAATATGATCATAAGCAGTACAAAGTGGAGTTAACATCAATAGCACATTTAAGAACCGACTCCTCAAATATAAATGTCCAATTATTGTGAAATGACAAAGCTTCCACCATGCACCTATGAGGACTCATTGGCTCTAGCTGCTACCCAAAACAATTGCATTCGAAGAGCAGCCACCGATATAGGCAGCAAACCAACAGGCGTTTAGTGGCAGCCAAGTTCAGTTCACATCATAGCGCACACACAACACCACCCAACTCGAGCTTTTCAACATTCATCTGCATGGGGTGGAAAATATAAGACTTAATCAGTAATAGCTCTCTACTATACTAGATTAGAAATTACAAGAATAAGTACTCCCCAGATCTGTAGCTCATTTCTAAAAAATTAACTGAAACTCTTTCCCTCGCTGAACATGGCATAAAGATCACCCATGTTTTCTTCACATTAAAACTGAATCAGTAAGTGTATGTACGTACGAGAAATTTCACACTTCATATTAGTACAGATTAATTGTGCCCAGCAAAAGGTTTTTTTATCTAAGACATTAACAAGATGATGTGCAACTTATTCCTATAAGGTAACACTGACTAGTGCTAAAACACATCTTTCCTGGAGTAAAATACAACTTCAGAGTGTGTAAACTGAAGAGAAAATCAAGAACTATAGAATGAAATGACAAAATTAGGAAAATTATGAAATGAACTAGTGCTGACCTCTTGATCCTTGTAGGACTATAGATTCTGTCCACAGTTAGGTAAACCAAGACTGTGAGTCCGGATTAGACTAGTATATGATGATTAGCTTCATCTAAAAATCCTGATTTCACAACAACAAAAGAATCAGAACATAAGTGGATCGCAAACAGTGACATTAAGGAACTAGAGCATGCATATTCTCGACTACTACAGGAAGTTTTTGCATTGACATCTTGAAAATATCCTCTCTATGAACAAAGAATAAAAAACCACAACCATATTGTGGAGTCAGAACTAATTGTAGTTATTGCCTTCTAACAATCAGAGGTCAATCAAATTGCTGCTATCGTACCAATGTTTACATCACTGATATATTTTGAAGATAATTGAAAGTTTTTTAATCCTAGAGAAGATATCAATCTATCGAGCTGACTCTGGTTGCAGCATTCTGATTACTTACCTAATAACAGTTTGATTTAAATGTTGCAGTTGTGTTTGTGCGAAACAACACCTAAGCAGCAGAATAAGAGGACATGGAATAGACTACCATGCATGGAAGTCTGAACAACCGCTAACTGGAGTATCTAACCTTAAGTGCATGGCTAACACCACTGTGCAGACTGCGGAGCAACTGATGGAAATCACCAGATACACGCTGGCACCATGCTGCGATGCATGCTTCTTGACTTCTTGTTAGAGTTTGTATAACTCTTACAAATCTCTCCTAGGGATATTTGAAACTATATACGAAGAAGCATTGATCCAGTAATTCATAATATCGTCATTCATAGCAAATGATCGTGTAGATAAAAATGCAAACAATGGCAGGAAATCATCTAGAACATGCTAGAAGCTGCAGTGAAAGGGAATACAAAATTGAACTAATACTTATACTGATATGATTCTTTTGTCTATATGCAAGATCTTTCGTCAGATGTCATTTCCCAGGAAAACAGACATGAAAGTACATATTGGATCTAGATGTAAAACATGGATGGGGAGTGGTACTAACCATCAACGATCTTCTCACGCACTGTTCAGATTGGTGTCCGGCGGCTGCAACTCAGGGACACGTTCGGTGAAGATGAGGCCGGCGGCAACTCCGGGTCGGTGCTCGTAGGACCAGCCTGGCCAGGTCATAAGCAGATCCTCCTTTGTGCCTCTCCGTTGACCCTCCTGCGTTGTGGAGATGCCGGTCGCCGAGCGCCACCATCGAGCCGCCTTGCTCGTCCATGTCGGCACCAGGTCCACGCGTTAAGCCCCGACACATCGCCCTCCTTGGTCTCGACGAGCACGAGTCTGGCCGGTTCGGATCCATCAGCCAGTCAGCGTGGATGGGACGCCGGCAGTCTGTTACCGAGGATGTCGAGGAAGAGGAAGAAGGAGTTGTGCACGTCCTCCATGCCGCTGGACCTGCGCTGCCGCCTGCCGGTTACCTCCAGATCCAATCGGGGCGGGATGGGAGGGAACGTGAGGAGATGAAGTCGTGGGCGACGGGATTTAGCCCGCGATATATTTCCGAGACGCGTGGTCTCGTGGACAAGGCTGGGGCAAGGATTTCGGCCGCGAAATTATGTTGGGTCGTGCGGAATTATTTCGTCTAGGCGCGTACGTTTTCACCCACCACATAATACACCATGCCTCATTTGTCCCATAAAAAACAAAAAACAATTTTAGTATATTGAAGTTTGTTTCTATATAAACCGACACAAGGTAAGAGTATTATAATCTCTTTTAAGCGAAAAAATCAACTCTAAGTACCGACTATAATATTCATTTTCAATTACTATTAGGAGATAACTTTAGGCCCTTGCAAGAAAAAAGAGATAACTATACGTAAATATGTCTTTATTTTCTTTAAGATGTGCGATATGCAGACACATGAATTATGGTTACCGGTGACGGGTATTTATAGATGGCCGTCACTAAATAGTTTTCCCTTGCTAGTAGCCATAACAAAAAATACTAGTGACAGTCAGTTTCATGAGCCCGTCACTGGTAAGAAATACTAGTGACAGGCTTATTCTTTTCTGTCACTGATAAGATTAACCGTCACGTGCACAAATTTGCCCGTCACTAATCACTTGGCGGCTATAATCCTTTCTGCGGTAGTGGTAGTTCGTTACAGATCGAGCTCCTTGGTCGCACACTCGAGCTCCTTTAGATACTGTGACGTTCTTTCCCTTAAGAAACACCAAATCATATGCAAGAACACATAACAATAAGGAACGGAAGTGTACGACTGAGATAGTTGGTGTTCAAGAGAGCCTTCAGGAAGATGAAATATTAAGCCTCCTGGGCACAACCTTTATATATGTGGTGCATCAAAATCCTGTAGTAATGTCGTAACACATAATGAGAAAAAAACATCTGGTTAAGAAATATAAGATCAAAGAACACATACATTATTATATGAGACATCTCATGAAGGAGTAAAGGAGCCACAACCCATTTTACTGCATTCTCGGTTCTAGTCTCCCATTTGTGGTTGTCAATCAATTAAAACAGATAATAATTTTGAGATTCTGGAAACATATAACAATCCTTCCTACATTTTGAGCTTGACCTCTGCCAGATACCATACTATATATATTCAACCTTGTACAAAGATGCATATTAACCAGTATAGTCAACTGTATTATAATGTATTGTGTCCAGTGAATATTCTGCTATGAACTTCTAATTACCTTGTCACTGGCATCCAACTCAGAACACTTAGTCTGGTCTTGACGAAGTCAATTTGTCATAATATTTTATGCAGAGCCCTCTTGCATGTTCTTCATTTTATCTACCTCCAAAACTGGTATTTGGTAAAAAACAAGGATAACCAGTATAAGACAATGGGAGGTGTGTGGACTGGTGCTGGTGTTTTTTCCGTTTCAAATCCACTTGTAACCTTTCTTCTTACTCGAGCAGAGAGAGATTCAGAGGGAGGAAATATTGGGGTTGAATTCATCATTAACGTGCCCAGAGTCTCCTGTTGGGATACAGGTAGACTGTAGGTGTCTTACTGCCATTTTTTTTGCCAAGAACTGATTTAGCTAATCAATATATGTAGGAGCAGATATCATGAGACACTACGGGACTGGCAGCTCAGCCCGACGGCAATGATAACGCCGACGGCCAAATGTCGTGGCCGTCGGCGTAACAACATAACACCGACGGCCGTAAACGTACTGTCGGGCTAAAAGTGTCGTCGGCGTCCAAGAGGTGAGCCCGACGGCCACCGTCGGCGTAGAAGTACCGTCGGTGTACCCCCCCCCCCCGCGTGCACATCTCCGGACGCGTTGATCTGACGGCGTAATCCCCCCTCCCCCCCCCCCCCCACTATGACGCCGACGGCAATACCGTCGGGCTCAGTACACTATTTTCCAGTTTTTCTTAAAATATTAGATTACATTTAAAAATATTATTTGTAAGGCTACTAAATCATAATAAATAACATAAGAACTAATTTATACAAATGTGGCCATAATATAAGGACAAATATGCGGGTATCTCCGGTGTTTTGTTGTGGCGGAGTTCTTGCACTTAGAGGTGAAAACCCCCGTTTCGGGTGTCGGGCATACAATCGTGCGACGGAACACATGAAATGTTTGTTTTTTATGGTCCAATATACCAACGTAACACATCTAAGCAAAAAAATCCATGGGTCGACCCCCTCTTGACGCCGTTTAGAGGGGTAGATCAACGGGTCAGACTTTTCTCCAGCGGGAGTAGGGTTTCGCCGTAGAGTGGGTCCGGAGTGTCAAGACCCCATCAAAACTTGCATAGACCCCTAATATATGTATACTAGTGTGTTGGTAGTTTTTGGGAACCAAGATACATCTCCGAGGTGCGACCCGCTTCACTGACCCCTCTTTCTCCGTAGTAAGTTCTTGCACATAGAGGTGAAAACCTCCTTTTCGGGTGCCGGGCATGGAACCGTGCGACGGAACACATGCAATGTTTGTTTTTTATGGTCCAATATACCAACCTACCACATCCAAGCAAAAAAAAATCCATGCTTCTACCCCCTCTTGACGCCGTTTAGAGGGGTAGATCGACGGGTAAGACTTTTCTCCAGCGGGAGTAGGGTTTCGCCGTAGAGTGGGTCCGGAGTGTCAAGACCTCATCAAAACTTGCATAGACCCCTAATATATGTATACTAGTGTGTTGGTAGTTTGTGGGAACCAAGATACATCTCCGAGGTGCGACCCGCTTCACTGACCCCTCTTTCTCCGTAGTAAGTTCTTGCACATAGAGGTGAAAACCCCCGTTTCGGGTGCCGGGCATGGAACCGTGCGACGGAACACATGAAATGTTTGTTTTTTATGGTCCAATATACCAACATAACACATCCAAGCAAAAAAATCCATGCGTCTACCCCCTCCCGACGCCGTTTAGAGGGGTAGATCGACGGTTCCGACTTTTCTCCAGCGGGAGTAGGGTTTCGCCGTAGAGTGGGTCCGGAGTGTCAAGACCCCATCAACACTTGCATAGACCCCTAATATATGTATAATAGTGTGTTGGTAGTTTGTGGGAACCAAGATACATCTCCGAGGTGCGACCCGCTTCACTGACCCCTCTTTCTCCGTAGTAAGTTCTTGCACATAGAGGTGAAAACGTCCGTTTCGGGTGCCGGGCATGGAACCGTGCGACGGAACACATGAAATGTTTGTTTTTTATGGTCCAATATACGAACCTACCACATCCAAGCAAAAAAATCCATGCTTCTACCCCCTCTCGACGCCGTTTAGAGGGGTAGATCGACGGGTCAGACTTTTCTCCAGCGGGAGTAGGGTTTCGCCGTAGAGTGGGTCCGGAGTGTCAAGACCCCATCAAAACTTGCATAGACCCCTAATATATGTGTACTAGTGTGTTTGTAGTTTGTGGGAACCAAGATACATCTCCGAGGTGCGACCCGCTTCACTGACCCCTCTTTCTCCGTAGTAAGTTCTTGCACATAGAGGTGAAAACGTCCGTTTCGGGTGCCGGGAATGGAACCGTGCGACGGAACACATGAAATGTTTGTTTTTTATGGTCCTATATACCAACATAACACATCCAAGCAAAAAAATCCATGCTTCTACCCCCTCCCGACGCCGTTTAGATGGGTAGATCGACGGGTCAGACTTTTCTCCAGCGGGAGTAGGGTTTCGCCGTAGAGTGGTCCGGAGGGTCAAGACCCCATAAAAACTTGCATAGACCCCTAATATATGTATAATAGTGTGTTGGTAGTTTGTGGGAACCAAGATACATCTCCGAGGTGCGACCCGCTTCACTGACCCCTCTTTCTCCGTAGTAAGTTCTTGCACATAGAGGTGAAAACCCCCGTTTCGGGTGCCGGGCATGGAACCGTGCGACGGAACACATGAAATGTTTGTTTTTTATGGTCCAATATACCAACCTAACACATCCAAGCAAAAAAATCCATGCGTCTACCCCCTCCCGACGCCGTTTAGAGGGGTAGCTCGACGGTTCAGACTTTTCTCCAGCGGGAGTAGGGTTTCGCCGTAGAGTGGGTCCGGAGTGTCAAAACCCCATCAAAACTTGCGTAGACCCCTAATATATGTATACTAGTGTGTTGGTAGTTTGTGGGAACCAATATACATCTCCGAGGTGCGACCCGCTTCACTGACCCCTCTTTCTCCGTAGTAAGTTCTTGCACATAGAGGTGAAAACCCCCGTTTCGGGTGCCGGGCATGGAACCGTGTGACGGAACACATGAAATGTTTGGTTTTTATGGTCCAATATACCAACCTAACACATCCAAGCAAAAAAATCCATGCGTCTACCCGCTCCCGACGCCGTTTAGAGGGGTAGATCGACGGGTCAGACTTTTCTCCAGCGGGAGTAGGGTTTCGCCGTAGAGTGGGTCCGGAGGGTCAAGACCCCATCAAGAATTGCATAGACCCCTAATATATGTATACTAGTGTGTTGGTATTTTGTGGGAACCAAGATACATCTCCGAGGTGCGACCCGCTTCACTGACCCCTCTTTCTTCGTAGTAAGTTCTTGCACTCAGAGGTGAAAACCCCCGTTTCGGGTGTCGGGCATGGAACCGTGCGACGGAACACATGAAATGTTTGTTTTTTATGGTCCAATATACCAACCTAACACATCCAAGCAAAAAAATCCATGCGTCTACCCCCTCCCGACGCCGTTTAGAGGGGTAGATCGACGGGTCAGACTTTTCTCCAGCGGGAGTAGGGTTTCGCCGTAGAGTGGGTCCGGAGTGTCAAGACCCCATCAAAACATGCATAGACCCCTAATATATGTATACTAGTGTGTTGGTAGTTTGTGGGAACAGAGATACATCTCCGAGGTGCGACCCGCTTCACTGACCCCTCTTTCTCCGTAGTAAGTTCTAGCACTTATAGGTGAAAACCCTCGTTTCGGGTGTCGGGCATGGAACCGTGCGACGGAACACATGAAATGTTTGTTTTTTATGGTCCAATATACCAACCTAACACATACAAGAAAAAAAATCTATGCGTATACCCCCTCCCGACGCCGTTTAGAGGGGTGGATCGACGGGTCAGACTTTTCTCCAGCGGGAGTAGGGTTTCGCCGTAGAGTGGGTCCGGAGGGTCAAGACCCCATCAAGACTTGCATAGACCCCTAATATATGTATACTAGTGTGTTGGTCGTTTGTGGGAACCAAGATACATCTCCGAGGTGCGACCCGCTTCACTGACCACTCTTTCTCCGTAGTAAGTTCTTGCACATAGAGGTGAAAACCCCCGTTTCGGGTGCCGGGCATGGAACCGTGCGACGGAACACATGAAATGTTTGTTTTTTATGGTCCAATATACCAACCTAACACATCCAAGCAAAAAAATCCATGCGTCTACCCCCTCCCGACGCTGTTTAGAGGGGTAGATCGACGGGTCAGACTTTTCTCCAGCGGGAGTAGGGTTTCGCCGTAGAGTGGGTCCGGAGTGTCAAGACCCCATCAAAACATGCATAGACCCCTAATATATGTATACTAGTGTGTTTGTAGTTTGTGGGATCAGAGATACATCTCCGAGGTGCGACCCGCTTCACTGACCCCTCTTTCTCCGTAGTAAGTTCTTGCACTCAGAGGTGAAAACCCCCGTTTCGGGTGTCGGGCATGGAACCGTGCGACGGAACACATGAAATGTTTGTTTTTTATGGTACAATATACCAACCTAACACATCCAAGCAAAAAAATCCATGCGTCTACCCCCTCCCGACGCCGTTTAGAGGGGTAGATCGACGGGTCAGACTTTTCTCCAGCGGGAGTAGGGTTTCACCGTAGAGTGGGTCCGGAGGGTCAAGACCCCATCAAGACTTTCATAGACCCCTAATATATGTATACTAGTGTGTTTGTAGTTTGTGGGAACCAAGATACATCTCCGAGGTGCGACCCGCTTCACGAACCCCTCTTTCTCCGTAGTAAGTTCTTGCACATAGAGGTGAAAACCCCCGTTTCGGGTGCCGGGCATGAAACCGTGCGACGGAACACATGAAATGTTTGTTTTTTATGGTCCAATATACCAACCTAACACATCCAAGCAAAAAAATCCATGCGTCTACCCCCTCCCGACGCCGTTTAGAGGGGTAGATCGACGGGTCAGACTTTACTCCAGCGGGAGTAGGGTTTCGCCGTAGAGTGGGTCCGGAGTGTCAAGACCCCATCAAAACATGCATAGACCCTTAATATATGTATACTAGTGTGTTGGTAGTTTGTGGGAACAGAGATACATCTCCGCGGTGCGACCCGCTTCACTGACCCCTCTTTCTCCGTAGTAAGTTCTTGCACTCAGAGGTGAAAACCCCCGTTTCGGGTGTCGGGCATGGAACCGTGCGACGGAACACATGAAATGATTGTTTTTTATGGTCCAATATACCAACCTAACACATCCAAGCAAAAAAATCCATGCGTCTACCCCCTCCCGACGCCGTTTAGAGGGGTAGATCGACGGTTCAGACTTTTCTCCAGCGGGAGTAGGGTTTCGCCGTAGAGTGGGTCCGGAGTGTCAAGACCCCATCAAAACTTGCATAGACCCCTAATATATGTATAATAGTGTGTTGGTAGTTTGTGGGAACCAAGATACATCTCCGAGGTGCGACCCGCTTCACTGACCCCTCTTTCTCCGTAGTAAGTTCTTGGACATAGAGGTGAAAACCTCCGTTTCGGGTGCCGGGCATGGAACCGTGCGACGGAACACATGAAATGTTTGTTTTTTAAGGTCCAATATACCAACCTACCACATCCAAGCAAAAAAATCCATGCTTCTACCCCCTCTCGACGCCGTTTAGAGGGGTAGATCGACGGGTCAGACTTTTCTCCAGCGGGAGTAGGGTTTCGCCGTAGAGTGGGTCCGGAGTGTCAAGACCCCATCAAAACTTGCATAGACCCCTAATATATGTATACTAGTGTGTTGGTAGTTTGTGGGAACCAAGATACATCTCCGAGGTGCGACCCGCTTCACTGACCCCTCTTTCTCCGTAGTAAGTTCTTGCACATAGAGGTGAAAACCCCCGTTTCGGGTGCCGGGCATGGAACCGTGCGACGGAACACATGAAATGTTTGTTTTTTATGGTCCAATATACCAACATAACACATCCAAGCAAAAACATCCATGCGTCTACCCCCTCCCGACGCCGTTTAGAGGGGTAGATCGACGGTTCAGACTTTTCTCCAGCGGGAATAGGGTTTCGCCGTAGAGTGGGTCCGGAGTGTCAAGACCCCATCAAAACTTGCATAGACCCCTAATATATGTATAATAGTGTGTTGGTAGTTTGTGGGAACCAAGATACATCTCCGAGGTGCGACCCGCTTCACTGACCCCTCTTTCTCCGTAGTAAGTTCTTGCACATAGAGGTGAAAACCCCCGTTTCGGGTGCCGGGCATGGAACCGTGCGACGGAACACATGAAATGTTTGTTTTTTATGGTCCAATATACCAACCTAACACATCCAAGCAAAAAAATCCATGCGTCTACCCCCTCCCGACGCCGTTTAGAGGGGTAGCTCGACGGTTCAGACTTTTCTCCAGCGGGAGTAGGGTTTCGCCGTAGAGTGGGTCCGGAGTGTCAAAACCCCATCAAAACTTGCGTAGACCCCTAATATATGTATACTAGTGTGTTGGTAGTTTGTGGGAACCAATATACATCTCCGAGGTGCGACCCGCTTCACTGACCCCTCTTTCTCCGTAGTAAGTTCTTGCACATAGAGGTGAAAACCCCCGTTTCGGGTGCCGGGCATGGAACCGTGTGACGGAACACATGAAATGTTTGGTTTTTATGGTCCAATATACCAACCTAACACATCCAAGCAAAAAAATCCATGCGTCTACCCGCTCCCGACGCCGTTTAGAGGGGTAGATCGACGGGTCAGACTTTTCTCCAGCGGGAGTAGGGTTTCGCCGTAGAGTGGGTCCGGAGGGTCAAGACCCCATCAAGAATTGCATAGACCCCTAATATATGTATACTAGTGTGTTGGTATTTTGTGGGAACCAAGATACATCTCCGAGGTGCGACCCGCTTCACTGACCCCTCTTTCTTCGTAGTAAGTTCTTGCACTCAGAGGTGAAAACCCCCGTTTCGGGTGTCGGGCATGGAACCGTGCGACGGAACACATGAAATGTTTGTTTTTTATGGTCCAATATACCAACCTAACACATCCAAGCAAAAAAATCCATGCGTCTACCCCCTCCCGACGCCGTTTAGAGGGGTAGATCGACGGGTCAGACTTTTCTCCAGCGGGAGTAGGGTTTCGCCGTAGAGTGGGTCCGGAGTGTCAAGACCCCATCAAAACATGCATAGACCCCTAATATATGTATACTAGTGTGTTGGTAGTTTGTGGGAACAGAGATACATCTCCGAGGTGCGACCCGCTTCACTGACCCCTCTTTCTCCGTAGTAAGTTCTAGCACTTATAGGTGAAAACCCTCGTTTCGGGTGTCGGGCATGGAACCGTGCGACGGAACACATGAAATGTTTGTTTTTTATGGTCCAATATACCAACCTAACACATACAAGAAAAAAAATCTATGCGTATACCCCCTCCCGACGCCGTTTAGAGGGGTGGATCGACGGGTCAGACTTTTCTCCAGCGGGAGTAGGGTTTCGCCGTAGAGTGGGTCCGGAGGGTCAAGACCCCATCAAGACTTGCATAGACCCCTAATATATGTATACTAGTGTGTTGGTCGTTTGTGGGAACCAAGATACATCTCCGAGGTGCGACCCGCTTCACTGACCACTCTTTCTCCGTAGTAAGTTCTTGCACATAGAGGTGAAAACCCCCGTTTCGGGTGCCGGGCATGGAACCGTGCGACGGAACACATGAAATGTTTGTTTTTTATGGTCCAATATACCAACCTAACACATCCAAGCAAAAAAATCCATGCGTCTACCCCCTCCCGACGCTGTTTAGAGGGGTAGATCGACGGGTCAGACTTTTCTCCAGCGGGAGTAGGGTTTCGCCGTAGAGTGGGTCCGGAGTGTCAAGACCCCATCAAAACATGAATAGACCCCTAATATATGTATACTAGTGTGTTTGTAGTTTGTGGGATCAGAGATACATCTCCGAGGTGCGACCCGCTTCACTGACCCCTCTTTCTCCGTAGTAAGTTCTTGCACTCAGAGGTGAAAACCCCCGTTTCGGGTGTCGGGCATGGAACCGTGCGACGGAACACATGAAATGTTTGTTTTTTATGGTACAATATACCAACCTAACACATCCAAGCAAAAAAATCCATGCGTCTACCCCCTCCCGACGCCGTTTAGAGGGGTAGATCGACGGGTCAGACTTTTCTCCAGCGGGAGTAGGGTTTCACCGTAGAGTGGGTCCGGAGGGTCAAGACCCCATCAAGACTTTCATAGACCCCTAATATATGTATACTAGTGTGTTTGTAGTTTGTGGGAACCAAGATACATCTCCGAGGTGCGACCCGCTTCACGAACCCCTCTTTCTCCGTAGTAAGTTCTTGCACATAGAGGTGAAAACCCCCGTTTCGGGTGCCGGGCATGAAACCGTGCGACGGAACACATGAAATGTTTGTTTTTTATGGTCCAATATACCAACCTAACACATCCAAGCAAAAAAATCCATGCGTCTACCCCCTCCCGACGCCGTTTAGAGGGGTAGATCGACGGGTCAGACTTTACTCCAGCGGGAGTAGGGTTTCGCCGTAGAGTGGGTCCGGAGTGTCAAGACCCCATCAAAACATGCATAGACCCTTAATATATGTATACTAGTGTGTTGGTAGTTTGTGGGAACAGAGATACATCTCCGCGGTGCGACCCGCTTCACTGACCCCTCTTTCTCCGTAGTAAGTTCTTGCACTCAGAGGTGAAAACCCCCGTTTCGGGTGTCGGGCATGGAACCGTGCGACGGAACACATGAAATGATTGTTTTTTATGGTCCAATATACCAACCTAACACATCCAAGCAAAAAAATCCATGCGTCTACCCCCTCCCGACGCCGTTTAGAGGGGTAGATCGACGGTTCAGACTTTTCTCCAGCGGGAGTAGGGTTTCGCCGTAGAGTGGGTCCGGAGTGTCAAGACCCCATCAAAACTTGCATAGACCCCTAATATATGTATAATAGTGTGTTGGTAGTTTGTGGGAACCAAGATACATCTCCGAGGTGCGACCCGCTTCACTGACCCCTCTTTCTCCGTAGTAAGTTCTTGGACATAGAGGTGAAAACCTCCGTTTCGGGTGCCGGGCATGGAACCGTGCGACGGAACACATGAAATGTTTGTTTTTTAAGGTCCAATATACCAACCTACCACATCCAAGCAAAAAAATCCATGCTTCTACCCCCTCTCGACGCCGTTTAGAGGGGTAGATCGACGGGTCAGACTTTTCTCCAGCGGGAGTAGGGTTTCGCCGTAGAGTGGGTCCGGAGTGTCAAGACCCCATCAAAACTTGCATAGACCCCTAATATATGTATACTAGTGTGTTGGTAGTTTGTGGGAACCAAGATACATCTCCGAGGTGCGACCCGCTTCACTGACCCCTCTTTCTCCGTAGTAAGTTCTTGCACATAGAGGTGAAAACCCCCGTTTCGGGTGCCGGGCATGGAACCGTGCGACGGAACACATGAAATGTTTGTTTTTTATGGTCCAATATACCAACATAACACATCCAAGCAAAAACATCCATGCGTCTACCCCCTCCCGACGCCGTTTAGAGGGGTAGATCGACGGTTCAGACTTTTCTCCAGCGGGAATAGGGTTTCGCCGTAGAGTGGGTCCGGAGTGTCAAGACCCCATCAAAACTTGCATAGACCCCTAATATATGTATAATAGTGTGTTGGTAGTTTGTGGGAACCAAGATACATCTCCGAGGTGCGACCCGCTTCACTGACCCCTCTTTCTCCGTAGTAAGTTCTTGCACATAGAGGTGAAAACCTCCGTTTCGGGTGCCGGGCATGGAACCGTGCGACGGAACACATGAAATATTTGTTTTTTATGGTCCAATATACCAACCTACCACATCTAAGCAAAAAAATCCATGCTTCTACCCCCTCTTGACGCCGTTTAGAGGGGTAGATCGACGGGTCAGACTTTTCTCCAGCGGGAGTAGGGTTTCGCCGTAGAGTGGGTCCGGAGTGTCAAGACCCCATCAAAACTTGCATAGACCCCTAATATATGTATACTAGTGTGCTGGTAGTTTGTGGGAACCAAGATACATCTCCGAGGTGCGACCCGCTTCACTGACCCCTCTTTCTCCGTAGTAAGTTCTTGCACATAGAGGTGAAAACCTCCGTTTCGGGTGCCGGGCATGGAACCGTGCGACGGAACACATGAAATATTTGTTTTTTATGGTCCAATATACCAACCTACCACATCTAAGCAAAAAAATCCATGCTTCTACCCCCTCTTGACGCCGTTTAGAGGGGTAGATCGACGGGTCAGACTTTTCTCCAGCGGGAGTAGGGTTTCGCCGTAGAGTGGGTCCGGAGTGTCAAGACCCCATCAAAACTTGCATAGACCCCTAATATATGTATACTAGTGTGTTGGTAGTTTGTGGGAACCAACATACATCTCCGAGGTGCGACCCGCTTCACTGACCCCTCTTTCTCCGTAGTAAGTTCTTGCACATAGAGGTGAAAACCTCCTTTTCGGGTGCCGGGCATGGAACCGTGCGACGGAACACATGCAATGTTTGTTTTTTATGGTCCAATATACCAACCTACCACATCCAAGCAAAAAAAATCCATGCTTCTACCCCCTCTTGACGCCGTTTAGAGGGGTAGATCGACGGGTAAGACTTTTCTCCAGCGGGAGTAGGGTTTCGCCGTAGAGTGGGTCCGGAGTGTCAAGACCTCATCAAAACTTGCATAGACCCCTAATATATGTATACTAGTGTGTTGGTAGTTTGTGGGAACCAAGATACATCTCCGAGGTGCGACCCGCTTCACTGACCCCTCTTTCTCCGTAGTAAGTTCTTGCACATAGAGGTGAAAACCCCCGTTTCGGGTGCCGGGCATGGAACCGTGCGACGGAACACATGAAATGTTTGTTTTTTATGGTCCAATATACCAACATAACACATCCAAGCAAAAAAATCCATGCGTCTACCCCCTCCCGACGCCGTTTAGAGGGGTAGATCGACGGTTCCGACTTTTCTCCAGCGGGAGTAGGGTTTCGCCGTAGAGTGGGTCCGGAGTGTCAAGACCCCATCAAAACTTGCATAGACCCCTAATATATGTATAATAGTGTGTTGGTAGTTTGTGGGAACCAAGATACATCTCCGAGGTGCGACCCGCTTCACTGACCCCTCTTTCTCCGTAGTAAGTTCTTGCACATAGAGGTGAAAACGTCCGTTTCGGGTGCCGGGCATGGAACCGTGCTACGGAACACATGAAATGTTTGTTTTTTACGGTTCAATATACGAACCTACCACATCCAAGCAAAAAAATCCATGCTTCTACCCCCTCTCGACGCCGTTTAGAGGGGTAGATCGACGGGTCAGACTTTTCTCCAGCGGGAGTAGGGTTTCGCCGTAGAGTGGGTCCGGAGTGTCAAGACCCCATCAAAACTTGCATAGACCCCTAATATATGTATACTAGTGTGTTTGTAGTTTTTGGGAACCAAGATACATCTCCGAGGTGCGACCCGCTTCACTGACCCCTCTTTCTCCGTAGTAAGTTCTTGCACATAGAGGTGAAAACGTCCGTTTCGGGTGCCGGGAATGGAACCGTGCGACGGAACACATGAAATGTTTGTTTTTTATGGTCCTATATACCAACATAACACATCCAAGCAAAAAAATCCATGCGTCTACCCCCTCCCGACGCCGTTTAGATGGGTAGATCGACGGGTCAGACTTTTCTCCAGCGGTAGTAGGGTTTCGCTGTAGAGTGGGTCCGGAGTGTCAAGACCCCATAAAAACTTGCATAGACCCCTAATATATGTATAATAGTGTGTTGGTAGTTTGTGGGAACCAAGATACATCTCCGAGGTGCGACCCGCTTCACTGACCCCTCTTTCTCCGTAGTAAGTTCTTGCACATAGAGGTGAAAACCCCCGTTTCGGGTGCCGGGCATGGAACCGTGCGACGGAACACATGAAATGTTTGTTTTTTATGGTCCAATATACCAACCTAACACATCCAAGCAAAAAAATCCATGCGTCTACCCCCTCCCGACGCCGTTAAGAGGGGTAGATCGACGGGTTAGACTTTTCTCCAGCGGGAGTAGGGTTTCGCCGTAGAGTGGGTCCGGAGTGTCAAGACCCCATCAAAACATGCATAGAGCCCTAATATATGTATACTAGTGTGTTGGTGGTTTGTGGGAACAGAGATACATCTCCGAGGTGCGACCCGCTTCACTGACCCCTCTTTCTCCGTAGTAAGTTCTAGCACTTATAGGTGAAAACCCTCGTTTCGGGTGTCGGGCATGGAACCGTGCGACGGAACACATGAAATGTTTGTTTTTTATGGTCCAATATACCAACATAACACATCCAAGCAAAAAAATCCATGCGTCTACCCCCTCCCGACGCCGTTTAGAGGGGTAGATCGACGGTTCAGACTTTTCTCCAGCGGGAGTAGGGTTTCGCCGTAGAGTGGGTCCGGAGTGTCAAGACCCCATCAAAACTTGCGTAGACCCATAATATATGTATACTAGTGTGTTGGTAGTTTGTGGGAACTAATATACATCTCCGAGGTGCGACCCGCTTCACTGACCCCTCTTTCTCCGTAGTAAGTTCTTGCACATAGAGGTGAAAACCCCCGTTTCGGGTGCCGGGCATGGAACCGTGTGACGGAACACATGAAATGTTTGTTTTTTATGGTCCAATATACCAACCTAACACATCCAAGCAAAAAAATCCATGCGTCTACCCGCTCCCGACGCCGTTTAGAGGGGTAGATCGACGGGTCAGACTTTTCTCCAGCGGGAGTAGGGTTTCGCCGTAGAGTGGGTCCGGAGGGTCAAGACCCCATCAAGAATTGCATAGACCCCTAATATATGTATACTAGTGTGTTGGTATTTTGTGGGAACCAAGATACATCTCCGAGGTGCGACCCGCTTCACTGACCCCTCTTTCTTCGTAGTAAGTTCTTGCACTCAGAGGTGAAAACCCCCGTTTCGGGTGTCGGGCATGGAACCGTGCGACGGAACACATGAAATGTTTGTTTTTTATGGTCCAATATACCAACCTAACACATCCAAGCAAAAAAATCCATGCGTCTACCCCCTCCCGACGCCGTTTAGAGGGGTAGATCGACGGGTCAGACTTTTCTCCAGCGGGAGTAGGGTTTCGCCGTAGAGTGGGTCCGGAGTGTCAAGACCCCATCAAAACATGCATAGACCCATAATATATGTATACTAGTGTGTTGGTAGTTTGTGGGAACAGAGATACATCTCCGAGGTGCGACCCGCTTCACTGACCCCTCTTTCTCCGTAGTAAGTTCTAGCACTTATAGGTGAAAACCCTCGTTTCGGGTGTCGGGCATGGAACCGTGTGACGGAACACATGAAATGTTTGTTTTTTATGGTCCAATATACCAACCTAACACCTACAAGCAAAAAAATCTATGCGTATACCCCCTCCCGACGCCGTTTAGAGGGGTGGATCGACGGGTCAGACTTTTCTCCAACGGGAGTAGGGTTTCGCCGTAGAGTGGGTCCGGAGGGTCAAGACCCCATCAAGACTTGCATAGACCCCTAATATATGTATACTAGTGTGTTGGTCGTTTGTGGGAACCAAGATACATCTCCGAGGTGCGACCCGCTTCACTGACCACTCTTTCTCCGTAGTAAGTTCTTGCACATAGAGGTGAAAACCCCCGTTTCGGGTGCCGGGCATGGAACCGTGCGACGGAACACATGAAATGTTTGTTTTTTATGGTCCAATATACCAACCTAACACATCCAAGCAAAAAAATCCATGCGTCTACCCCCTCCCGACGCTGTTTAGAGGGGTAGATCGACGGGTCAGACTTTTCTCCAGCGGGAGTAGGGTTTCGCCGTAGAGTGGGTCCGGAGTGTCAAGACCCCATCAAAACATGCATAGACCCCTAATATATGTATACTAGTGTGTTTGTAGTTTGTGGGATCAGAGATACATCTCCGAGGTGCGACCCGCTTCACTGACCCCTCTTTCTCCGTAGTAAGTTCTTGCACTCAGAGGTGAAAACCCCCGTTTCGGGTGTCGGGCATGGAACCGTGCGACGGAACACATGAAATGTTTGTTTTTTATGGTACAATATACCAACCTAACACATCCAAGCAAAAAAATCCATGCGTCTACCCCCTCCCGACGCCGTTTAGAGGGGTAGATCGACGGGTCAGACTTTTCTCCAGCGGGAGTAGGGTTTCACCGTAGAGTGGGTCCGGAGGGTCAAGACCCCATCAAGACTTTCATAGACCCCTAATATATGTATACTAGTGTGTTTGTAGTTTGTGGGAACCAAGATACATCTCCGAGGTGCGACCCGCTTCACGAACCCCTCTTTCTCCGTAGTAAGTTCTTGCACATAGAGGTGAAAACCCCCGTTTCGGGTGCCGGGCATGAAACCGTGCGACGGAGTACATGAAATGTTTGTTTTATATGGTCCAATATACCAACCTAACACATCCAAGCAAAAAAATCCATGCGTCTACCCCCTCCCGACGCCGTTTAGAGGGGTAGATCGACGGGTCAGACTTTTCTCCAGCGGGAGTAGGGTTTCGCCGTAGAGTGGGTCCGGAGTGTCAAGACCCCATCAAAACATGCATAGACCCTTAATATATGTATACTAGTGTGTTGGTAGTTTGTGGGAACAGAGATACATCTCCGAGGTGCGACCCACTTCACTGACCCCTCTTTCTCCGTAGTAAGTTCTTGTACTCAGAGGTGAAAACCCCCGTTTCGGGTGTCGGGCATGGAACCGTGCGACGGAACACATGAAATGATTGTTTTTTATGGTCCAATATACCGACCTAACACATCCAAGCAAAAAAATCCATGCGTCTGCCCCCTCCCGACGCCGTTTAGAGGGGTAGATCGACGGGTCAGACTTTTCTCCAACGGGAGTAGGGTTTCGCCGTAGAGTGGGTCCGGAGGGTCAAGACCCCATCAATACTTTCATAGACCCCTAATATATGTATACTAGTGTGTTGGTAGTTTGTGGGAACCAAGATACATCTCCAAGGTGCGACCCGCTTCACTGACCCCTCTTTCTCCGTAGTAAGTTCTTGCACATAGAGGTGAAAACCCCCGTTTCGGATGCCGGGCATGGAACCGTGCGACGGAACACATGAAATGTTTGTTTTTTATGGTCCAATATACCAACCTAACACATTCAAGCAAAAAAATCCATGCGTCTACCCCCTCCCGACGCCGTTTAGAGGGGTAGATCGACGGGTCAGACTTTTCTCCAGCGGGAGTAGGGTTTCGCTGTAGAGTGGGTCCGGAGTGTCAAGACCCCATCATAACTTGAATAGACCCCTAATATATGTATACTAGTGTGTTGGTAGTTTGTGGGAACCAAGATACATCTCCGAGGTGCGACCCGCTTCACTGACCCCTCTTTCTCCGTAGTAAGTTCTTGCACATAGAGGTGAAAACCCCCGTTTCGGGTGCCGGGCATGGAACCGTGCGACGAAACACATGAAATTTTTGTTTTTTATGGTCCAATATACCAACATAACACATCCAAGCAAAAAAATCCATGCGTCTACCCCCTCCCGACGCCGTTTAGAGGGGTAGATCGACGGTTCAGACTTTTCTCCAGCGGGAGTAGGGTTTCGCCGTAGAGTGGGTCCGGAGTGTCAAGACCCCATCAAAACTTGCATAGACCCCTAATATATGTATAATAGTGTGTTGGTAGTTTGTGGGAACCAAGATACATCTCCGAGGTGCGATCCGCTTCACTGACCCCTCTTTCTCCGTAGTAAGTTCTTGGACATAGAGGTGAAAACCTCCGTTTCGGGTGCCGGGCATGGAACCGTGCGACGGAACACATGAAATGTTTGTTTTTTATGGTCCAATATACCAACCTACCACATCCAAGCAAAAAAATCCATGCTTCTACCCCCTCTCGACGCCGTTTAGAGGGGTAGATCGACGGGTCAGACTTTTCTCCAGCGGGAGTAGGGTTTCGCCGTAGAGTGGGTCCGGAGTGTCAAGACCCCATCAAAACTTGCATAGACCCCTAATATATGTATACTAGTGTGTTGGTAGTTTGTGGGAACCAAGATACATCTCCGAGGTGCGACCCGCTTCACTGACCCCTCTTTCTCCGTAGTAAGTTCTTGCACATAGAGGTGAAAACCCCCGTTTCGGGTGCCGGGCATGGAACCGTGCGACGGAACACATGAAATGTTTGTTTTTTATGGTCCAATATACCAACATAACACATCCAAGCAAAAAAATCCATGCGTCTACCCCCTCCCGACGCCGTTTAGAGGGGTAGATCGACGGTTCAGACTTTTCTCCAGCGGGAATAGGGTTTCGCCGTAGAATGGGTCCGGAGTGTCAAGACCCCATCAAAACTTGCATAGACCCCTAATATATGTATAATAGTGTGTTGGTAGTTTGTGGGAACCAAGATACATCTCCGAGGTGCGACCCGCTTCACTGACCCCTCTTTCTCCGTAGTAAGTTCTTGCACATAGAGGTGAAAACCTCCGTTTCGGGTGCCGGGCATGGAACCGTGCGACGGAACACATGAAATATTTGTTTTTTATGGTCCAATATACCAACCTACCACATCTAAGCAAAAAAATCCATGCTTCTACCCCCTCTTGACGCCGTTTAGAGGGGTAGATCGACGGGTCAGACTTTTCTCCAGCGGGAGTAGGGTTTCGCCGTAGAGTGGGTCCGGAGTGTCAAGACCCCATCAAAACTTGCATAGACCCCTAATATATGTATACTAGTGTGTTGGTAGTTTGTGGGAACCAACATATATCTCCGAGGTGCGACCCGCTTCACTGACCCCTCTTTCTCCGTAGTAAGTTCTTGCACATAGAGGTGAAAACCTCCTTTTCGGGTGCCGGGCATGGAACCGTGCGACGGAACACATGAAATGTTTGTTTTTTATGGTCCAATATACCAACATAACACAGACAAGCAAAAAAATCCATGCGTCTACCCCCTCCCGACGCCGTTTAGAGGGGTAGATCGACGGTTCCGACTTTTCTCCAGCGGGAGTAGGGTTTCGCCGTAGAGTGGGTCCGGAGTGTCAAGACCCCATCATAACTTGCATAGACCCCTAATATATGTATAATAGTGTGTTGGTAGTTTGTGGGAACCAAGATACATCTCCGAGGTGCGACCCGCTTCACTGACCCCTCTTTCTCCGTAGTAAGTTCTTGCACATAGAGGTGAAAACGTCCGTTTCAGGTGCCGGGCATGGAACCGTGCGACGGAACACATGAAATGTTTGTTTTTTATGGTCCAATATACCAACCTACCACATCCAAGAAAAAAAATCCATGCTTCTACCCCCTCTCGACGCCGTTTAGAGGGGTAGATCGACGGGTCAGACTTTTCTCCAGCGGGAGTAGGGTTTCGCCGTAGAGTGGGTCCGGAGTGTCAAGACCCCATCAAAACTTGCATAGACCCCTATTATATGTATACTAGTGTGTTTGAAGTTTTTGGGAACCAAGATACATCTCCGACGTGCGACCCGCTTCACTGACCCCTCTTTCTCCGTAGTAAGTTCTTGCACATAGAGGTGAAAACCCCCGTTTCGGGTGCCGGGAATGGAACCGTGCGACGGAACACATGAAATGTTTGTTTTTTATGGTCCTATATACCAACATAACACATCCAAGCAAAAAAATCCATGCGTCTACCCCCTCCCGACGCCGTTTAGAGGGGTAGATCGACGGGTCAGACTTTTCTCCAGCGGGAGTAGGGTTTCGCCGTAGAGTGGGTCCGGAGTGTCAAGACCCCATCAAAACTTGCATAGACCCCTAATATATGTATAATAGTGTGTTGGTAGTTTGTGGGAACCAAGATACATCTCCGAGGTGCGACCCGCTTCACTGAGCCCTCTTTCTCCGTAGTAAGTTCTTGCACATAGAGGTGAAAACCCCCGTTTCGGGTGCCGGGCATGGAACCGTGCGACGGAACACATGAAATGTTTGTTTTTTATGGTCCAATATACCAACCTAACACATCCAAGCAAAAAAATCCATGCGTCTACCCCCTCCCGACGCCGTTTAGAGGGGTAGATCGACGGGTTAGACTTTTCTCCAGCGGGAGTAGGGTTTCGCCGTAGAGTGGGTCCGGAGTGTCAAGACCCCATCAAAACATGCATAGACCCCTAATATATGTATACT
This sequence comes from Poa annua, assembly GCA_026929855.1. Lineage (NCBI taxonomy): Eukaryota > Viridiplantae > Streptophyta > Magnoliopsida > Poales > Poaceae > Poa > Poa annua. Next base: position 22,883,780 of record CM049428.1, on the reverse strand, counting down.
AGTGTGTTGGTGATTTGTGGGAACAGAGATACATCTCCGAGGTGCGACCCGCTTCACTGACCCCTCTTTCTCCGTAGTAAGTTCTAGCACTTATAGGTGAAAACCCTCGTTTCGGGTGTCGGGCATGGAACCGTGCGATGGAACACATGAAATGTTTGTTTTTTATGGTCCAATATACCAACATAACACATCCAAGCAAAAAAATCCATGCGTCTACCCCCTCCCGACGCCGTTTAGAGGGGTAGATCGACGGTTCAGACTTTTCTCCAGCGGGAGTAGGGTTTCGCCGTAGAGTGGGTCCGGAGTGTCAAGACCCCATCAAAACTTGCATAGACCCCTAATATATGTATACTAGTGTGTTGGTAGTTTGTGGGAACCAATATACATCTCCGAGGTGCGACCCGCTTCACTGACCCCTCTTTCTCCGTAGTAAGTTCTTGCACATAGAGGTGAAAACCCCCGTTTCGGGTGCCGGGCATGGAACCGTGTGACGGAACACATGAAATGTTTGTTTTTTATGGTCCAATATACCAACCTAACACATCCAAGCAAAAAAATCCATGCGTCTACCCGCTCCCGACGCCGTTTAGAGGGGTAGATCGACGGGTCAAACTTTTCTCCAGCGGGAGTAGGGTTTCGCCGTAGAGTGGGTCCGGAGGGTCAAGACCCCATCAATAATTGCATAGACCCCTAATTTATGTATACTAGTGTGTTGGTATTTTGTGGGAACCAAGATACATCTCCGAGGTGCGACCCGCTTCACTGACCCCTCTTTCTTCGTAGTAAGTTCTTGCACTCAGAGGTGAAAACCCCCGTTTCGGGTGTCGGGCATGGAACCGTGCGACGGAACACATGAAATGTTTGTTTTTTATGGTCCAATATACCAACCTAACACATCCAAGCAAAAAAATCCATGCGTCTACCCCCTCCCGACGCCGTTTAGAGGGGTAGATCGACGGGTCAGACTTTTCTCCAGCGGGAGTAGGGTTTCGCCGTAGAGTGGGTCCGGAGTGTCAAGACCCCATCAAAACATGCATAGACCCCTAATATATGTATACTAGTGTGTTGGTAGTTTGTGGGAACAGAGATACATCTCCGAGGTGCGACCCGCTTCACTGACCCCTCTTTCTCCGTAGTAAGTTCTAGCACTTATAGGTGAAAACCCTCGTTTCGGGTGTCGGGCATGGAACCGTGCGACGGAACACATGAAATGTTTGTTTTTTATGGTCCAATATACCAACCTAACACATACAAGCAAAAAAATCTATGCGTATACCCCCTCCCGACGCCGTTTAGAGGGGTGGATCGACGGGTCAGACTTTTCTCCAACGGGAGTAGGGTTTCGCCGTAGAGTGGGTCCGGAGGGTCAAGACCCCATCAAGACTTGCATAGACCCCTAATATATGTATACTAGTGTGTTGGTCGTTTGTGGGAACCAAGATACATCTCCGAGGTGCGACCCGCTTCACTGACCACTCTTTCTCCGTAGTAAGTTCTTGCACATAGAGGTGGAAACCCCCGTTTCGGGTGCCGGGCATGGAACCGTGCGACGGAACACATGAAATGTTTGTTTTTTATGGTCCAATATACCAACCTAACACATCCAAGCAAAAAAAATCCATGTGTCTACCCCCTCCCGACGCCGTTTAGAGGGGTAGATCGACGGGTCAGACTTTTCTCCAGCGGGAGTAGGGTTTCGTCGTAGAGTGGGTCCGGAGTGTCAAGACCCCATAAAAACATGCATAGACCCCTAATATATGTATACTAGTGTGTTGGTAGTTAGTGGGAACAGAGATACATCTCCGAGGTGCGACCCGCTTCACTGAACCCTCTTTCTCCGTAGTAAGTTCTAGCACTTAGAGGTGAAAACCCCCGTTTCGGGTGTCGGGCATGGAACCGCGCGACGGAACACATGAAATGTTTGTTTTTTATGGTCCAATATACCAACCTAACACATCCAAGCAAAAAAATCTATGCGTCTACCCCCTCCAGACGCCGTTTAGAGGGGTGGGTCGACGGGTCAGACTTTTCTCCAACGGGAGTAGGGTTTCGCCGTAGAGTGGGTCCGGAGGGTCAAGACCCCATCAAGACTTTCATAGACCCCTAATATATATATACTAGTGTGTTGGTCGTTTGTGGGAACCAAGATACATCTCCGAGGTGCGACCCGCTTCACTGACCACTCTTTCTCCGTAGTAAGTTCTTGCACATAGAGGTGGAAACCCCCGTTTCGGGTGCCGGGCATGGAACCGTGCGACGGAACACATGAAATGTTTGTTTTTTATGGTCCAATATACCAACCTAACACATCCAAGCAAAAAAATCCATGCGTCTACCCTATCCCGACGCCGTTTAGAGGGGTAGATCGACGGGTCAGACTTTTCTCCAGCGGGAGTAGGGTTTCGTCGTAGAGTGGGTCCGGAGTGTCAAGACCCCATCAAAACTTGCATAGACCCCTAATATATGTATACTAGTGTGTTGGTAGTTTGTGGGAACAGAGATACATCTCCGAGGTGCGACCCGCTTCACTGACCTCTCTTTCTCTGTAGTAAGTTCTTGCACTCAGAGGTGAAAACCCCCGTTTCGGGTGTCGGGCATGGAACCGTGCGACGGAACACATGAAATGTTTGTTTTTTATGGTCCAATATACCAACCTAACACATCCAAGCAAAAAAATCCATGCGTCTACCCCCTCCCGACGCCGTTTAGAGGGGTAGATCGACGGGTCAGACTTTTCTCCAGCGGGAGTAGGGTTTCGCCGTAGAGTGGGTCCGGAGTGTCAAGACCCCATCAAAACTTGCATAGACCCCTAATATATGTATAATAGTGTGTTGGTAGTTTGTGGGAACCAAGATACATCTCCGAGGTGCGACCCGCTTCACTGACCCCTCTTTCTCCGTTGTAAGTTCTTGCACATAGAGGTGAAAACCCCCGTTTCGGGTGCCGGGAATGGAACCGTGCGACGGAACACATGAAATGTTTGTTTTTTATGGTCCAATATACCAACATAACACATCCAAGCAAAAAAATCCATGCGTCTACCCCCTCCCGACGCCGTTTAGAGGGGTAGATCGACGGTTCAGACTTTTCTCCAGCGGGAGTAGGGTTTCGCCGTAGAGTGGGTCCGGAGTGTCAAGACCCCATCAAAACTTGCATAGACCCCTAATATATGTATACTAGTGTGTTGGTAGTTTGTGGGAACCAATATACATCTCCGAGGTGCGACCCGCTTCACTGACCCCTCTTTCTCCGTAGTAAGTTCTTGCACATAGAGGTGAAAACCCCCGTTTCGGGTGTCGGGCATGGAACCGTGCGACGGAACACATGAAATGTTTGTTTTTTATGGTCCAATATACCAACCTAACACATCCAAGCAAAAAAATCCATGCGTATACCCACTCCCGACGCCGTTTAGAGGGGTAGATCGATGGGTCAGACTTTTCTCCAACGGGAGTAGGGTTTCGCCGTAGAGTGGGTCCGGAGGGTCAAGACCCCATCAAAACATGCATAGACCCCTAATATATGTATACTAGTGTGTTGGTAGTTTGTGGGAGCAGAGATACATCTCCGAGGTGCGACCCGCTTCACTGACCCCTCTTTCTCCGTAGTAAGTTCTAGCACTTATAGGTGAAAACACTCGTTTCGGGTGTCGGGCATGGAACCGTGCGACGGAACACATGAAATGTTTGTTTTTTATGGTCCAATATACCAACATAACACATAAAAGCAAAAAAATCCATGCGTCTACCCCCTCTCGACGCCGTTTAGAGGGGTAGATCGACGGTTCAGACTTTTCTCCAGCGGGAGTAGGGTTTCGCCGTAGAGTGGGTCCGGAGTGTCAAGACCCCATCAAAACTTGCATAGACCCCTAATATATGTATACTAGTGTGTTGGTAGTTTGTGGGTACCAATATACATCTCCGAGATGCGACCCGCTTCACTGACCCCTCTTTCTCCGTAGTAAGTTCTTGCACATAGAGGTGAAAACCCCCGTTTCGGGTGCCGGGCATGGAACCGTGTGAGGGAACACATGAAATGTTTGTTTTTTATGGTCCAATATACCAACCTAACACATCGAAGAAAAAAAATCCATGCGTCTACCCGCTCCCGACGCCGTTTAGAGGGGTAGATCGACGGGTCAGACTTTTCTCCAGCGGGAGTAGGGTTTCGCCGTAGAGTGGGTCCGGAGGGTCAAGACCCCATCAAGAATTGCATAGACCCCTAATATATGTATACTAGTGTGTTGGTAGTTTGTGGGAACCAAGATACATCTCCGAGGTGCGACCCGCTTCACTGACCCCTCTTTCTTCGTAGTAAGTTCTTGCACTCAGAGGTGAAAACCCCCGTTTCGGGTGTCGGGCATGGAACCGTGCGACGGAACACATGAAATGTTTGTTTTTTATGGTCCAATATACCAACCTAACACATCCAAGCAAAAAAATCCATGCGTCTACCCCCTCCCGACGCCGTTTAGAGGGGTAGATCGATGGGTCAGACTTTTCTCCAGCGGGAGTAGGGTTTCGCCATAGAGTGGGTCCGGAGTGTCAAGACCCCATCAAAACATGCATAGACCCCTAATATATGATACTAGTGTGTTGGTAGTTTGTGGGAACAGAGATACATCTCCGAGGTGCGACCCGCTTCACTGACCCCTCTTTCTCCGTAGTAAGTTCTAGCACTTATAGGTGAAAACCCTCGTTTCGGGTGTCGGGCATGGAACCGCGCGACGGAACACATGAAATGTTTGTTTTTTATGGTCCAATATACCAAACTAACACATACAAGCAAAAAAATCTATGCGTATACCCCCTCCCGACGCCGTTTAGAGGGGTGGATCGACGGGTCAGACTTTTCTCCAACGGGAGTAGGGTTTCGCCGTAGAGTGGGTCCGGAGGGTCAAGACCCCATCAAGACTTGCATAGACCCCTAATATATGTATACTAGTGTGTTGGTCGTTTGTGGGAACCAAGATACATCTCCGAGGTGCGACCCGCTTCACTGACCACTCTTTCTCCGTAGTAAGTTCTTGCACATAGAGGTGGAAACCCCCGTTTCGGGTGCCGGGCATGGAACCGTGCGACGGAACACATGAAATGTTTGTTTTTATGGTCCAATATACCAACGTAACACATCCAAGCAAAAAAATCCATGCGTCTACCCCCTCCCGACGCCGTTTAGAGGGGTAGATCGACGGGTCAGACTTTTCTCCAGCGGGAGTAGGGTTTCGTCGTAGAGTGGGTCCGGAGTGTCAAGACCCCATCAAAACATGCATAGACCACTAATATATGTATACTAGTGTGTTGGTAGTTTGTGGGAACAGAGATACATCTCCGAGGTGCGACCCGCTTCACTGACCCCTCTTTCTCCGTAGTAAGTTCTAGCACTTAGAGGTGAAAACCCCCGTTTCAGGTGTCGGGCATGGAACCGTGCGACGGAACACATGAAATGTTTGTTTTTTATGGTCCAATATACCAACCTAACACATCCAAGCAAAAAAATCTATGCGTCTACCCCCTCCCGACGCCGTTTAGAGGGGTGGATCGACGGGTCAGACTTTTCTCCAACGGGAGTAGGGTTTCGCCGTAGAGTGGGTCCGGAGGGTCAAGACCCCATCAAGACTTTTATAGACCCCTAATATATGTATACTGGTGTGTTGGTCGTTTGTGGGAACCAAGATACATCTCCGAGGTGCGACCCGCTTCACTGACCACTCTTTCTCCGTAGTAAGTTCTTGCACATAGAGGTGGAAACCCCCGTTTCGGGTGCCGGGCATGGAACCGTGCGACGGAACACATGAAATGTTTGTTTTTTATGGTCCAATATACCAACCTAACACATCCAAGCAAAAAAATCCATGCGTCTACCCCCTCCCGACGCCGTTTAGAGGGGTAGATCGACGGGTCAGACTTTTCTCCACCGGGAGTAGGGTTTCGTCGTAGAGTGGGTACGGAGTGTCAAGACCCCATCAAAACTTGCATAGACCCCTAATATATGTATACTAGTGTGTTGGTAGTTTGTGGGAACAGAGATACATCTCCGAGGTGCGACCCGCTTCACTGACCCCTCTTTCTCCGTAGTAAGTTCTTGCACTCAGAGGTGAAAACCCCCGTTTCGGGTGTCGGGCATGGAACCGTGCGACGGAACACATGAAATGTTTGTTTTTTATGGTCCAATATACCAACCTAACACATCCAAGCAAAAAATCCATGCGTCTACCCCCTCCCGACGCCGTTTAGAGGGGTAGATCAACGGGTCAGACTTTTCTCCAGCGGGAGTAGGGTTTCGCCGTAGAGTGGGTCCGGAGGGTAAAGACCCCATAAAGACTTTCATAGACCCCTAATATATGTATACTAGTGTGTTGGTAGTTTGTGGGAACCAAGATACATCTCCGAGGTGCGACCCGCTTCACTGACCCCTCTTTCTCCGTAGTAAGTTCTTGCACATAGAGGTGAAAACCCCCGTTTCGGGTGCCGGGCATGGAACCGTGCGACGGAACACATGAAATGTTTGTTTTTTATGGTCCAATATACCAACATAACACATCCAAGCAAAAAAATCCATGCGTATACCCCCTCCCGACGCTGTTTAGAGGGGTAGATCGACGGTTCAGACTTTTCTCCAACGGGAATAGGGTTTCGCCGTAGAGTGGGTCCGGAGTGTCAGGACCCCATAAAAACTTGCATAGACCCCTAATATATGTATAATAGTGTGTTGGTAGTTTGTGGGAACCAAGATACATCTCCGAGGTGCGACCCGCTTCACTGACCCCTCTTTCTCCGTAGTAAGTTCTTGCACATAGAGGTGAAAACCCCCGTTTCGGGTGCCGGGCATGGAACCGTGCGACGGAACACATGAAATGTTTGTTTTTTATGGTCCAATATACCAACATAACACATCCAAGCAAAAAAAATCCATGCGTCTACCCCCTCCCAACGCCGTTTAGAGGGGTAGATCGACGGTTCAGACTTTTCTCCAGCGGGAAGAGGGTTTCGCCGTAGAGTGGGTCCGGAGTGTCAAGACCCCATCAAAACTTGCATAGACCCCTAATATATGTATAATAGTGTGTTGGTAGTTTGTGGGAACCAAGATACATCTCCGAGGTGCGACCCGCTTCACTGACCCCTCTTTCTCCGTTGTAAGTTCTTGCACATAGAGGTGAAAACCTCCGTTTCGGGTGCCGGGCATGGAACCGTGCGACGGAACACATGAAATATTTGTTTTTTATGGTCCAATATACCAACCTACCACATCTAAGCAAAAAAATCCATGCTTCTACCCCCTCTTGACGCCGTTTAGAGGGGTAGATCGACGGGTCAGACTTTTCTCCAGCGGGAGTAGGGTTTCGCCGTAGAGTGGGTCCGGAGTGTCAAGACCCCATCAAAACTTGCATAGACCCCTAATATATGTATACTAGTGTGTTGGTAGTTTGTGGGAACCAAGATACATCTCCGAGGTGCGACCCGCTTCACTGACCCCTCTTTCTCCGTAGTAAGTTCTTGCACATAGAGGTGAAAACCTCCTTTTCGGGTGCCGGGCATGGAACCGTGCGACGGAACACATGAAATGTTTGTTTTTTATGGTCCAATATACCAACCTACCACATCCAAGCAAAAAAATCCATGCTTCTACCCCCTCTTGACGCCGTTTAGAGGGGTAGATCGACGGGTAAGACTTTTCTCCAGCGGGAGTAGGGTTTCGTCGTAGAGTGGGTCCGGAGTGTCAAGACCCCATAAAAACTTGCATAGACCCCTAATATATGTATACTAGTGTGTTGGTAGTTTTTGGGAACCAAGATACATCTCCGAGGTGCGACCCGCTTCACTGACCCCTCTTTCTCCGTAGTAAGTTCTTGCACATAGAGGTGAAAACCCCCGTTTCGGGTGCCGGGCATGGAACCGTGCGACGGAACACATGAAATGTTTGTTTTTTATGGTCCAATATACCAACATAACACATCCAAGCAAAAAAATCCATGCGTCTACCCCCTCCCGACGCCGTTTAGAGGGGTAGATCGACGGTTCCGACTTTTCTCCAGCGGGAGTAGGGTTTCGCCGTAGAGTGGGTCCGGAGTGTCAAGACCCCATCATAACTTGCATAGACCCCTAATATATGTATAATAGTGTGTTGGTAGTTTGTGGGAACCAAGATACATCTCCGAGGTGCGACCCGCTTCACTGACCCCTCTTTCTCCGTAGTAAGTTCTTGCACAAAGAGGTGAAAACGTCCGTTTCGGGTGCCGGGCATGGAACCGTGCGACGGAACACATGAAATGTTTGTTTTTTATGGTCCAATATACCAACCTACCACATCCAAGCAAAAAAATCCATGCTTCTACCCCCTCTCGACGCCGTTTAGAGGGGTAGAGCGACGGGTCAGACTTTTCTCCAGCGGGAGTAGGGTTTCGCCGTAGAGTGGGTCCGGAGTGTCAAGACCCCATCAAAACTTGCATAGAGCCCTAATATATGTATACTAGTGTGTTTGTAGTTTGTGGGAACCAAGATACATCTCCGAGGTGCGACCCGCTTCACTGACCCCTCTTTCTCCGTAGTAAGTTCTTGCACATAGAGGTGAAAACCCCCGTTTCGGGTGCCGGGAATGGAACCGTGCGACGAAACACATGAAATGTTTGTTTTTTATGGTCCTATATACCAACATAACACATCCAAGCAAAAAAATCCATGCGTCTACCCCCTCCCGACGCCGTTTAGAGGGGTAGATCGACGGGTCAGACTTTTCTCCAGCGGGAGTAGGGTTTCGCCGTAGAGTGGGTCCGGAGTGTCAAGACCCAATCAAAACTTGCATAGACCCCTAATATATGTATACTAGTGTGTTGGTAGTTTGTGGGAACCAAGATACATCTCCGAGGTGCGAACCGCTTCACTGACCCCTCTTTCTCCGTAGTAAGTTCTTGCACATAGAGGTGAAAACCCCCGTTTCGGGTGCCGGGCATGGAACCGTGCGACGGAACACATGAAATGTTTGTTTTTTATGGTCCAATATACCAACCTAACACATCCAAGCAAAAAAATCCATGCGTCTACCCCCTCCCGACGCCGTTTAGAGGGGTAGATCGACGGGTTAGACTTTTCTCCAGCGGGAGTAGGGTTTCGCCGTAGAGTGGGTCCGGAGTGTCAAGACCCCATCAAAACATGCATAGACCCCTAATATATGTATACTAGTGTTTTGGTGGTTTGTGGGAACAGAGATACATCTCCGAGGTGCGACCCGCTTCACTGACCCCTCTTTCTCCGTAGTAAGTTCTAGCACTTATAGGTGAAAACCCTCGTTTCGGGTGTCGGGCATGGAACCGTGCGACGGAACACATGAAATGTTTGTTTTTTATGGTCCAATATACCAACATAACACATCCAAGCAAAAAAATCCATGCGTCTACCCCCAACCGACGCCGTTTAGAGGGGTAGATCGACGGTTCAGACTTTTCTCCAGCGGGAGTAGGGTTTCGCCGTAGAGTGGGTCCGGAGTGTCAAGACCCCATCAAAACTTGCATAGACCCCTAATATATGTATACTAGTGTGTTGGTAGTTTGTGGGAACCAATATACATCTCCGAGGTGCGACCCGCTTCACTGACCCCTCTTTCTCCGTAGTAAGTTCTTGCACATAGAGGTGAAAACCCCCGTTTCGGGTGCCGGGCATGGAACCGTGTGACGGAACACATGAAATGTTTGTTTTTTATGGTCCAATATACCAACGTAACACATCCAAGCAAAAAAATCCATGCGTCTACCCGCTCCCGACGCCGTTTAGAGGGGTAGATCGACGGGTCAGACTTTTCTCCAGCGGGAGTAGGGTTTCGCCGTAGAGTGGGTCCGGAGGGTCAAGACCCCATCAAGACTTGCATAGACCCCTAATATATGTATACTAGTGTGTTGGTATTTTGTGGGAACCAATATACATCTCCGAGGTGCGACCCGCTTCACTGACCCCTCTTTCTTCGTAGTAAGTTCTTGCACTCAGAGGTGAAAACCCCCGTTTCGGGTGTCGGGCATGGAACCGTGCGACGGAACACATGAAATGTTTGTTTTTTATGGTCCAATATACCAACCTAGCACATCCAAGCAAAAAAATCCATGCGTCTACCCCCTCCCGACGCCGTTTAGAGGGGTAGATCGACGGGTCAGACTTTTTTCCAGCGGGAGTAGGGTTTCGCCGTAGAGTGGGTCCGGAGGGTAAAGACCCCATCAAGACTTTCATAGACCCCTAATATATGTATACTAGTGTGTTGGTAGTTTGTGGGAACCAAGATACATCTCCGAGGTGCGACCCGCTTCACTGACCCCTCTTTTTCCGTAGTAAGTTCTTGCACATAGAGGTGAAAACCCCCGTTTCGGGTGCCGGGCATGGAACCGTGCGACGGAACACATGAAATGTTTGTTTTTTATGGTCCAATATACCAACATAACACATCCAAGCAAAAAAATCCATGCGTATACCCCCTCCCGACGCTGTTTAGAGGGGTAGATCGACGGTTCAGACTTTTCTCCAACGCGAATAGGGTTTCGCCGTAGAGTGGGTCCGGAGTGTAAAGACCCCATCAAACCTTGCATAGACCCCTAATATATGTATACTAGTGTTTTGGTAGTTTGTGGGAACCAAGATACATCTCCGAGGTGCGACCCGCTTCACTGACCCCTCTTTCTCCGTAGTAAGTTCTTGCACATAGAGGTGAAAACCTCCTTTTCGGGTGCCGGGCATGGAACCGTGCGACGGAACACATGAAATGTTTGTTTTTTATGGTCCAATATACCAACCTACCACATCCAAGAAAAAAAATCCATGCTTCTACCCCCTCTTGACGCCGTTTAGAGGGGTAGATCGACGGGTAAGACTTTTCTCCAGCGGGAGTAGGGTTTCGCCGTAGAGTGGGTCCGGAGTGTCAAGACCCCATCAAAACTTGCATAGACCCCTAATATATGTATAATAGTGTGTTGGTAGTTTGTGGGAACCAAGATACATCTCCGAGGTGCGACCCGCTTCACTGACCCCTCTTTCTCCGTAGTAAGTTCTTGCACATAGAGGTGAAAACCTCCGTTTCGGGTGCCGGGCATGGAACCGTGCGACGGAACACATGAAATATTTGTTTTTTATGGTCCAATATACCAACCTAACACATCTAAGCAAAAAAATCCAGGCTTCTACCCCCTCTTGACGCCGTTTAGAGGGGTAGATCGACGGGTCAGACTTTTCTCCAGCGGGAGTAGGGTTTCGCCGTAGAGTGGGTCCGGAGTGTCAAGACCCCATCAAAACTTGCATAGACCCCTAATATATGTATACTAGTGTGTTGGTAGTTTGTGGGAACCAAGATACATCTCCGAGGTGCGACCCGCTTCACTGACCCCTCTTTCTCCGTAGTAAGTTCTTGCACATAGAGGTGAAAACCTCCTTTTCGGGTGCCGGGCATGGAACCGTGCGACGGAACACATGAAATGTTTGTTTTTTATGGTCCAATATACCAACCTACCACATCCAAGCAAAAAAATCCATGCTTCTACCCCCTCTTGACGCCGTTTAGAGGGGTAGATCGACGGGTAAGACTTTTCTCCAGCGGGAGTAGGGTTTCGCCGTAGAGTGGGTCCGGAGTGTCAAGACCCCATCATAACTTGCATAGACCCCTAATATATGTATAATAGTGTGTTGGTAGTTTGTGGGAACCAAGATACATCTCCGAGGTGCGACCCGCTTCACTGACCCCTCTTTCTCCATAGTAAGTTCTTGCACATAGAGGTGAAAACGTCCGTTTCGGGTGCCGGGCATGGAACCGTGCGACGGAACACATGAAATGTTTGTTTTTTATGGTCCAATATACCAACCTACCACATCCAAGCATAAAAATCCATGCTTCTACCCCCTCTCGACGCCGTTTAGAGGGGTAGATCGACGGGTCAGACTTTTCTCCAGCGGGAGTAGGGTTTCGCCGTAGAGTGGGTCCGGAGTGTCAAGACCCCATCAAAACTTGCATAGACCACTAATATATGTATACTAGTGTGTTTGTAGTTTGTGGGAACCAAGATACATCTCCGAGGTGCGACCCGCTTCACTGACCCCTCTTTCTCCGTAGTAAGTTCTTGCACATAGAGGTGAAAACCCCCGTTTCGGGTGCCGGGAATGGAACCGTGCGACGGAACACATGAAATTTTTGTTTTTTATGGTCCTATATACCAACATAACACATCCAAGCAAAAAAATCCATGCGTCTACCCCCTCCCGACGCCGTTTAGAGGGGTAGATCGACGGGTCAGACTTTTCTCCAGCGGGAGTAGGGTTTCGTCGTAGAGTGGGTCCGGAGTTTCAAGACCCCATCAAAACTTGCATAGACCTCTAATATATGTATAATAGTGTGTTGGTAGTTTGTGGGAACCAAGATACATCTCCGAGGTGCGACCCGCTTCACTGACCCCTCTTTCTCCGTAGTAAGTTCTTGCACATAGAGGTGAAAACCCCCGTTTCGGGTGCCGGGCATGGAACCGTGCGACGGAACACATGAAATGTTTGTTTTTTATGGTCCAATATACCAACCTAACACATCCAAGCAAAACAATCCATGCGTCTACCCCCTCCCGACGCCGTTTAGAGGGGTAGATCGACGGGTTAGACTTTTCTCCAGCGGGAGTAGGGTTTCGCCGTAGAGTGGGTCCGGAGTGTCAAGACCCCATCAAAACATGCATAGACCCCTAATATATGTATACTAGTGTGTTGGTGGTTTGTGGGAACAGAGATACATCTCCGAGGTGCGACCCGCTTCACTGACCCCTCTTTCTCCGTAGTAAGTTCTAGCACTTATAGGTGAAAACCCTCGTTTCGGGTGTCGGGCATGGAACCGTGCGACGGAACACATGAAATGTTTGTTTATTATGGTCCAATATACCAACATAACACATCCAAGCAAAAAAATCCATGCGTCTACCCCCTCCCGACGCCGTTTTGGAGGGGTAGATCGACGGTTCAGACTTTTCTCCAGCGGGAGTAGGGTTTCGCCGTAGAGTGGGTCCGGAGTGTCAAGACCCCATCAAAACTTGCATAGACCCCTAATATATGTATACTAGTGTGTTGGTAGTTTGTGGGAACCAATATACATCTCCGAGGTGCGACCCGCTTCACTGACCCCTCTTTCTCCGTAGTAAGTTCTTGCACATAGAGGTGAAAACCCCCGTTTCGGGTGCCGGGCATGGAACCGTGTGACGGAACACATGAAATGTTTGTTTTTTATGGTCCAATATACCAACGTAACACATCCAAGCAAAAAAATCCATGCGTCTACCCGCTCCCGACGCCGTTTAGAGGGGTAGATCGACGGGTCAGACTTTTCTCCAGCGGGAGTAGGGTTTCGCCGTAGAGTGGGTCCGGAGGGTCAAGACCCCATCAAGAATTGCATAGACCCCTAATTTATGTATACTAGTGTGTTGGTATTTTGTGGGAACCAAGATACATCTCCGAGGTGCGACCCGCTTCACTGACCCCTCTTTCTTCGTAGTAAGTTCTTGCACTCAGAGGTGAAAACCCCCGTTTCGGGTGTCGGGCATGGAACCGTGCGACGGAACACATGAAATGTTTGTTTTTTATGGTCCAATATACCAACCTAACACATCCAAGCAAAAAAATCCATGCGTCTACCCCCTTCCGACGCCGTTTAGAGGGGTAGATCGACGGGTCAGACTTTTCTCCAGCGGGAGTAGGGTTTCGCCGTAGAGTGGGTCCGGAGGGTAAAGACCCCATCAAGACTTTCATAGAACCCTAATATATGTATACTAGTGTGTTGGTAGTTTGTGGGAACCAAGATACATCTCCGAGGTGCGACCCGCTTCACTGACCCCTCTTTCTACGTAGTAAGTTCTTGCACATAGAGGTGAAAACCCCCGTTTCAGGTGCCGGGCATGGAACCGTGCGACGGAACACATGAAATGTTTGTTTTTTATGGTCCAATATACCAACATAACACATCCAAGCAAAAAAATCCATGCGTATACCCCCTCCCGACGCTGTTTAGAGGGGTAGATCGACGGTTTAGACTTTTCTCCAACGGGAATAGGGTTTCGCCGTAGAGTGGGTCCGGAGTGTCAAGACCCCATCAAAACTTGCATAGACCCCTAATATATGTATAATAGTGTGTTGGTAGTTTGTGGGAACCAAGATACATCTCCGAGGTGCGACCCGCTTCACTGACCCCTCCTTCTCCGTAGTAAGTTCTTGCACATAGAGGTGAAAACCCCCGTTTCGGGTGCCGGGCATGGAACCGTGCGACGGAACACATGAAATGTTTGTTTTTCATGGTCCAATATACCAACATAACACATCCAAGCAAAAAAAATCCATGCGTCTACCCCCTCCCGACGCCGTTTAGAGGGGTAGATCGACGGTTCAGACTTTTCTCCAGCGGGAATAGGGTTTCGCCGTAGAGTGGGTCCGGAGTGTCAAGACCCCATCAAAACTTGCATAGACCCCTAATATATGTATAATAGTGTGTTGGTAGTTTGTGGGAACCAAGATACATCTCCGAGGTGCGACCCGCTTCACTGACCCCTCTTTCTCCTTAGTAAGTTCTTGCACATAGAGGTGAAAACCTCCGTTTCGGGTGCCGGGCATGGAACCGTGCGACGGAACACATGAAATATTTGTTTTTTATGGTCCAATATACCAACCTACCACATCTAAGCAAAAAAATCCATGCTTCTACCCCCTCTTGACGCCGTTTAGAGGGGTAGATCGACGGGTCAGACTTTTCTCCAACGGGAGTAGGGTTTCGCCGTAGAGTGGGTCCGGAGTGTCAAGACCCCATCAAAACTTGCATAGACCCCTAATATATGTATACTAGTGTGTTGGTAGTTTGTGGGAACCAAGATACATCTCCGAGGTGCGACCCGCTTCACTGACCCCTCTTTCTCCGTAGTAAGTTCTTGCACATAGAGGTGAAAACCTCCTTTTCGGGTGCCGGGCATGGAACCGTGCGACGGAACACATGAAATGTTTGTTTTTTATGGTCCAATATACCAACCTACCACATCCAAGCAAAAAAATCCATGCTTCTACCCCCTCTTGACGCCGTTTAGAGGGGTAGATCGACGGGTAAGACTTTTCTCCAGCGGGAGTAGGGTTTCGCCGTAGAGTGGGTCCGGAGTGTCAAGACCCCATCAAAACTTGCATAGACCCCTAATATATGTATACTAGTGTGTTGGTAGTTTGTGGGAACCAAGATACATCTCCGAGGTGCGACCCGCTTCACTGACCCCTCTTTCTCCGTAGTAAGTTCTTGCACATAGAGGTGAAAACCCCCGTTTCGGGTGCCGGGCATGGAACCGTGCGACGGAACACATGAAATGTTTGTTTTTTATGGTCCAATATACCAACATAACACATCCAAGCAAAAAAATCCATGCGTCTACCCCCTCCCGACGCCGTTTAGAGGGGTAGATCGACGGTTCCGACTTTTCTCCAGCGGGAGTAGGGTTTCGCCGTAGAGTGGGTCCGGAGTGTCAAGACCCCATCATAACTTGCATAGACCCCTAATATATGTATAATAGTGTGTTGGTAGTTTGTGGGAACCAAGATACATCTCCGAGGTGCGACCCGCTTCACTGACCCCTCTTTCTCCGTTGTAAGTTCTTGCACATAGAGGTGAAAACGTCCGTTTCGGGTGCCGGGCATGGAACCGTGCGACGGAACACATGAAATGTTTGTTTTTTATGGTCCAATATACCAACCTACCACATCCAAGCAAAAAAATCCATGCTTCTACCCCCTCTCGACGCCGTTTAGAGGGGTAGATCGACGGGTCAGACTTTTCTCCAGCGGGAGTAGGGTTTCGCCGTAGAGTGGGTCCGGAGTGTCAAGACCCCATCAAAACTTGCATAGACCCCTAATATATGTATAATAGTGTGTTGGTAGTTTGTGGGAACCAAGATACATCTCCGAGGTGCGACCCGCTTCACTGACCCCTCTTTCTCCGTAGTAAGTTCTTGCACATAGAGGTGAAAACCTCCGTTTCGGGTGCCGGGCATGGAACCGTGCAACGGAACACATGAAATATTTGTTTTTTATGGTCCAATATACCAACCTACCACATCTAAGCAAAAAAATCCATGCTTCTACCCCCTCTTGACGCCGTTTAGAGGGGTAGATCGACGGGTCAGACTTTTCTCCAGCGGGAGTAGGGTTTCGCCGTAGAGTGGGTCCGGAGTGTCAAGACCCCATAAAAACTTGCATAGACCCCTAATATATGTATACTAGTGTGTTGGTAGTTTGTGGGAACCAAGATACATCTCCGAGGTGCGACCCGCTTCACTGACCCCTCTTTCTCCGTAGTAAGTTCTTGCACATAGAGGTGAAAACCTCCTTTTCGGGTGCCGGGCATGGAACCGTGCGACGGAACACATGAAATGTTTGTTTTTTATGGTCCAATATACCAACCTACCACATCCAAGCAAAAAAATCCATGCGTATACCCCCTCCCGACGCTGTTTAGAGGGGTAGATCGACGGTTCAGACTTTTCTCCAACGGGAATAGGGTTTCGCCGTAGAGTGGGTCCGGAGTGTCAAGACCCCATCAAAACTTGCATAGACCCCTAATATATGTATACTAGTGTGTTGGTATTTTGTGGGAACCAATATACATCTCCGAGGTGCGACCCGCTTCACTGACCCCTCTTTCTTCGTAGTAAGTTCTTGCACTCAGAGGTGAAAACCCCCGTTTCGGGTGTCGGGCATGGAACCGTGCGACGGAACACATGAAATGTTTGTTTTTTATGGTCCAATATACCAACCTAACACATCCAAGAAAAAAAATCCATGCGTCTACCCCCTCCCGACGCCGTTTAGAGGGGTAGATCGACGGGTCAGACTTTTCTCCAGCGGGAGTAGGGTTTCGCCGTAGAGTGGGTCCGGAGGGTAAAGACCCCATCAAGACTTTCATAGACCCCTAATATATGTATACTAGTGTGTTGGTAGTTTGTGGGAACCAAGATACATCTCCGAGGTGCGACCCGCTTCACTGACCCCTCTTTCTACGTAGTAAGTTCTTGCACATAGAGGTGAAAACCCCCGTTTCGGGTGCCGGGCATGGAACCGTGCGACGGAACACATGAAATGTTTGTTTTTTATGGTCCAATATACCAACATAACACATCCAAGCAAAAAATCCATGCGTATACCCCCTCCCGACGCTGTTTAGAGGGGTAGATCGACGGTTCAGACTTTTCTCCAACGGGAATAGGGTTTCGCCGTAGAGTGGGTCCGGAGTGTCAAGACCCCATCAAAACTTGCATAGACCCCTAATATATGTATAATAGTGTGTTGGTAGTTTGTGGGAACCAAGATACATCTCCGAGGTGCGACCCGCTTCACTGACCCCTCTTTCTCCGTAGTAAGTTCTTGCACATAGAGGTGAAAACCCCCGTTTCGGGTGCCGGGCATGGAACCGTGCGACGGAACACATGAAATGTTTGTTTTTTATGGTCCAATATACCAACATAACACATCCAAGCAAAAAAATCCATGCGTCTACCCCCTCCCGACGCCGTTTAGAGGGGTAGATCGACGGTTCAGACTTTTCTCCAGCGGGAATAGGGTTTCGCCGTAGAGTGGGTCCGGAGTGTCAAGACCCCATAAAAACTTGCATAGACCCCTAATATATGTATAATAGTGTGTTGGTAGTTTTTGGGAACCAAGATACATCTCCGAGGTGCGACCCGCTTCACTGACCCCTCTTTCTCCGTAGTAAGTTCTTGCACATAGAGGTGAAAACCTCCGTTTCGGGTGCCGGGCATGGAACCGTGCGACGGAACACATGAAATATTTGTTTTTTATGGTCCAATATACCAACCTACCACATCTAAGCAAAAAAATCCATGCTTCTACCCCCTCTTGACGCCGTTTAGAGGGGTAGATCGACGGGTCAGACTTTTCTCCAGCGGGAGTAGGGTTTCGCCGTAGAGTGGGTCCGGAGTGTCAAGACCCCATCAAAACTTGCATAGACCCCTAATATATGTATACTAGTGTGTTGGTAGTTTGTGGGAACCAAGATACATCTCCGAGGTGCGACCCGCTTCACTGACCCCTCTTTCTCCGTAGTAAGTTCTTGCACATAGAGGTGAAAACCTCCTTTTCGGGTGCCGGGCATGGAACCGTGCGACGGAACACATGAAATGTTTGTTTTTTATGGTCCAATATACCAACCTACCACATCCAAGCAAAAAAATCCGTGCTTCTACCCCCTCTTGACGCCGTTTAGAGGGGTAGATCGACGGGTAAGACTTTTCTCCAGCGGGAGTAGGGTTTCGCCGTAGAGTGGGTCCGGAGTGTCAAGACCCCATCATAACTTGCATAGACCCCTAATATATGTATAATAGTGTGTTGGTAGTTTGTGGGAACCAAGATACATCTCCAAGGTGCGACCCGCTTCACTGACCCCTCTTTCTCCGTAGTAAGTTCTTGCACATAGAGGTGAAAACGTCCGTTTCGGGTGCCGGGCATGGAACCGTGCGACGGAACACATGAAATGTTTGTTTTTTATGGTCCAATATACCAACCTACCACATCCAAGCATAAAAATCCATGCTTCTACCCCCTCTCGACGCCGTTTAGAGGGGTAGATCGACGGGTCAGACTTTTCTCCAGCGGGAGTAGGGTTTCGCCGTAGAGTGGGTCCGGAGTGTCAAGACCCCATCAAAACTTGCATAGACCACTAATATATGTATACTAGTGTGTTTGTAGTTTGTGGGAACCAAGATACATCTCCGAGGTGCGACCCGCTTCACTGACCCCTCTTTCTCCGTAGTAAGTTCTTGCACATAGAGGTGAAAACCCCCGTTTCGGGTGCCGGGAATGGAACCGTGCGACGGAACACATGAAATGTTTGTTTTTTATGGTCCTATATACCAACATAACACATCCAAGCAAAAAAATCCATGCGTCTACCCCCTCCCGACGCCGTTTAGAGGGGTAGATCGACGGGTCAGACTTTTGTCCAGCGGGAGTAGGGTTTCGTCGTAGAGTGGGTCCGGAGTTTCAAGACCCCATCGAAACTTGCATAGACCCCTAATATATGTATAATAGTGTGTTGGTAGTTTGTGGGAACCAAGATACATCTCCGAGGTGCGACCCGCTTCACTGACCCCTCTTTCTCCGTAGTAAGTTCTTGCACATAGAGGTGAAAACCCCCGTTTCGGGTGCCGGGCATGGAACCGTGCGACGGAACACATGAAATGTTTGTTTTTTATGGTCCAATATACCAACCTAACACATCCAAGCAAAAAAATCCATGCGTCTACCCCCTCCCGACGCCGTTTAGAGGGGTAGATCGACGGGTTAGACTTTTCTCCAGCGGGAGTAGGGTTTCGCCGTAGAGTGGGTCCGGAGTGTCAAGACCCCATCAAAACATGCATAGACCCCTAATATATGTATACTAGTGTGTTGGTGGTTTGTGGGAACAGAGATACATCTCCGAGGTGCGACCCGCTTCACTGACCCCTCTTTCTCCATAGTAAGTTCTAGCACTTATAGGTGAAAACCCTCGTTTCGGGTGTCGGGCATGGAACCGTGCGACGGAACACATGAAATGTTTGTTTATTATGGTCCAATATACCAACATAACACATCCAAGCAAAAAAATCCATGCGTCTACCCCCTCCCGACGCCGTTTAGAGGGGTAGATCGACGGTTCAGACTTTTCTCCAGCGGGAGTAGGGTTTCGCCGTAGAGTGGGTCCGGAGTGTCAAGACCCCATCAAAACTTGCATAGACCCCTAATATATGTATACTAGTGTGTTGGTAGTTTGTGGGAACCAATATACATCTCCGAGGTGCGACCCGCTTCACTGACCCCTCTTTCTCCGTAGTAAGTTCTTGCACATAGAGGTGAAAACCCCCGTTTCGGGTGCCGGGCATGGAACCGTGTGACGGAACACATGAAATGTTTGTTTTTTATGGTCCAATATACCAACGTAACACATCCAAGCAAAAAAATCCATGCGTCTACCCGCTCCCGACGCCGTTTAGAGGGGTAGATCGACGGGTCAGACTTTTCTCCAACGGGAGTAGGGTTTCGCCGTAGAGTGGGTCCGGAGGGTCAAGACCCCATCAACACTTGCATAGACCCCTAATATATGTATACTAGTGTGTTGGTATTTTGTGGGAACCAATATACATCTCCGAGGTGCGACCCGCTTCACTGACCCCTCTTTCTTCGTAGTAAGTTCTTGCACTCAGAGGTGAAAACCCCCGTTTCGGGTGTCGGGCATGGAACCGTGCGACGGAACACATGAAATGTTTGTTTTTTATGGTCCAATATACCAACCTAACACATCCAAGCAAAAAAATCCATGCGTCTACCCCCTCCCGACGCCGTTTAGAGGGGTAGATCGACGGGTCAGACTTTTCTCCAGCGGGAGTAGGGTTTCGCCGTAGAGTGGGTCCGGAGGGTAAAGACCCCATCAAGACTTTCATAGAACCCTAATATATGTATACTAGTGTGTTGGTAGTTTGTGGGAACCAAGATACATCTCCGAGGTGCGACCCGCTTCACTGACCCCTCTTTCTACGTAGTAAGTTCTTGCACATAGAGGTGAAAACCCCCGTTTCAGGTGCCGGGCATGGAACCGTGCGACGGAACACATGAAATGTTTGTTTTTTATGGTCCAATATACCAACATAACACATCCAAGCAAAAAAATCCATGCGTATACCCCCTCCCGACGCTGTTTAGAGGGGTAGATCGACGGTTCAGACTTTTCTCCAACGGGAATAGGGTTTCGCCGTAGAGTGGGTCCGGAGTGTCAAGACCCCATCAAAACTTGCATAGACCCCTAATATATGTATAATAGTGTGTTGGTAGTTTGTGGGAACCAAGATACATCTCCGAGGTGCGACCCGCTTCACTGACCCCTCCTTCTCCGTAGTAAGTTCTTGCACATAGAGGTGAAAACCCCCGTTTCGGGTGCCGGGCATGGAACCGTGCGACGGAACACATGAAATGTTTGTTTTTCATGGTCCAATATACCAACATAACACATCCAAGCAAAAAAAATCCATGCGTCTACCCCCTCCCGACACCGTTTAGAGGGGTAGATCGACGGTTCAGACTTTTCTCCAGCGGGAATAGGGTTTCGCCGTAGAGTGGGTCCGGAGTGTCAAGACCCCATCAAAACTTGCATAGACCCCTAATATATGTATAATAGTGTGTTGGTAGTTTGTGGGAACCAAGATACATCTCCGAGGTGCGACCCGCTTCACTGACCCCTCTTTCTCCGTAGTAAGTTCTTGCACATAGAGGTGAAAACCTCCGTTTCGGGTGCCGGGCATGGAACCGTGCGACGGAACACATGAAATATTTGTTTTTTATGGTCCAATATACCAACCTACCACATCTAAGCAAAAAAATCCATGCTTCTACCCCCTCTTGACGCCGTTTAGAGGGGTAGATCGACGGGTCAGACTTTTCTCCAGCGGGAGTAGGGTTTCGCCGTAGAGTGGGTCCGGAGTGTCAAGACCCCATCAAAACTTGCATAGACCCCTAATATATGTATACTAGTGTGTTGGTAGTTTGTGGGAACCAAGATAAATCTCCGAGGTGCGACCCGCTTCACTGACCCCTCTTTCTCCGTAGTAAGTTCTTGCACATAGAGGTAAAAACCTCCTTTTCGGGTGCCGGGCATGGAACCGTGCGACGGAACACATGAAATGTTTGTTTTTTATGGTCCAATATACCAACCTACCACATCCAAGCAAAAAAATCCATGCTTCTACCCCCTCTTGACGCCGTTTAGAGGGGTAGATCGACGGGTAAGACTTTTCTCCAGCGGGAGTAGGGTTTCGCCGTAGAGTGGGTCCGGAGTGTCAAGACCCCATCAAACTTGCATAGACCCCTAATATATGTATACTAGTGTGTTGGTAGTTTGTGGGAACCAAGATACATCTCCGAGGTGCGACCCGCTTCACTGACCCCTCTTTCTCCGTAGTAAGTTCTTGCACATAGAGGTGAAAACCCCCGTTTCGGGTGCCGGGCATGGAACCGTGCGACGGAACACATGAAATGTTTGTTTTTTATGGTCCAATATACCAACATAACACATCCAAGCAAAAAAATCCATGCGTCTACCCCCTCCCGACGCCGTTTAGAGGGGTAGATCGACGGTTCCGACTTTTCTCCAGCGGGAGTAGGGTTTCGCCGTAGAGTGGGTCCGGAGTGTCAAGACCCCATCATAACTTGCATAGACCCCTAATATATGTATAATAGTGTGTTGGTAGTTTGTGGGAACCAAGATACATCTCCGAGGTGCGACCCGCTTCACTGACCCCTCTTTCTCCGTAGTAAGTTCTTGCACATAGAGGTGAAAACGTCCGTTTCGGGTGCCGGGCATGGAACCGTGCGACGGAACACATGAAATGTTTGTTTTTTATGGTCCAATATACCAACCTACCACATCCAAGCAAAAAAATCCATGCTTCTACCCCCTCTCGACGCCGTTTAGAGGGGTAGATCGACGGGTCAGACTTTTCTCCAGCGGGAGTAGGGTTTCGCCGTAGAGTGGGTCCGGAGTGTCAAGACCCCATCAAAACTTGCATAGACCCCTAATATATGTATAATAGTGTGTTGGTAGTTTGTGGGAACCAAGATACATCTCCGAGGTGCGACCCGCTTCACTGACCCCTCTTTCTCCGTAGTAAGTTCTTGCACATAGAGGTGAAAACCTCCGTTTCGGGTGCCGGGCATGGAACCGTGCGACGGAACACATGAAATATTTGTTTTTTATGGTCCAATATACCAACCTACCACATCTAAGCAAAAAAATCCATGCTTCTACCCCCTCTTGACGCCGTTTAGAGGGGTAGATCGACGGGTCAGACTTTTCTCCAGCGGGAGTAGGGTTTCGCCGTAGAGTGGGTCCGGAGTGTCAAGACCCCATCAAAACTTGCATAGACCCCTAATATATGTATACTAGTGTGTTGGTAGTTTGTGGGAACCAAGATACATCTCCGAGGTGCGACCCGCTTCACTGACCCCTCTTTCTCCGTAGTAAGTTCTTGCACATAGAGGTGAAAACCTCCTTTTCGGGTGCCGGGCATGGAACCGTGCGACGGAACACATGAAATGTTTGTTTTTTATGGTCCAATATACCAACCTACCACATCCAAGCAAAAAAATCCATGCGTATACCCCCTCCCGACGCTGTTTAGAGGGGTAGATCGACGGTTCAGACTTTTCTCCAACGGGAATAGGGTTTCGCCGTAGAGTGGGTCCGGAGTGTCAAGACCCCATCAAAACTTGCATAGACCCCTAATATATGTATACTAGTGTGTTGGTATTTTGTGGGAACCAATATACATCTCCGAGGTGCGACCCGCTTCACTGACCTCTCTTTCTTCGTAGTAAGTTCTTGCACTCAGAGGTGAAAACCCCCGTTTCGGGTGTCGGGCATGGAACCGTGCGACGGAACACATGAAATGTTTGTTTTTTATGGTCCAATATACCAACCTAACACATCCAAGCAAAAAAATCCATGCGTCTACCCCCTCCCGACGCCGTTTAGAGGGGTAGATCGACGGGTCAGACTTTTCTCCAGCGGGAGTAGGGTTTCGCCGTAGAGTGGGTCCGGAGGGTAAAGACCCCATCAAGACTTTAATAGACCCCTAATATATGTATACTAGTGTGTTGGTAGTTTGTGGGAACCAAGATACATCTCCGAGGTGCGACCCGCTTCACTGACCCCTCTTTCTACGTAGTAAGTTCTTGCACATAGAGGTGAAAACCCCCGTTTCGGGTGCCGGGCATGGAACCGTGCGACGGAACACATGAAATGTTTGTTTTTTATGGTCCAATATACCAACATAACACATCCAAGCAAAAAACTCCATGCGTATACCCCCTCCCGACGCTGTTTAGAGGGGTAGATCGACGGTTCAGACTTTTCTCCAACGGGAATAGGGTTTCGCCGTAGAGTGGGTCCGGAGTGTCAAGACCCCATCAAAACTTGCATAGACCCCTAATATATGTATAATAGTGTGTTGGTAGTTTGTGGGAACCAAGATACATCTCCGAGGTGCGACCCGCTTCACTGACCCCTCTTTCTCCGTAGTAAGTTCTTGCACATAGAGGTGAAAACCCCCGTTTCGGGTGCCGGGCATGGAACCGTGCGACGGAACACATGAAATGTTTGTTTTTTATGGTCCAATATACCAACATAACACATCCAAGCAAAAAAATCCATGCGTCTACCCCCTCCCGACGCCGTTTAGAGGGGTAGATCGACGGTTCAGACTTTTCTCCAGCGGGAATAGGGTTTCGCCGTAGAGTGGGTCCGGAGTGTCAAGACCCCATAAAAACTTGCATAGACCCCTAATATATGTATAATAGTGTGTTGGTAGTTTTTGGGAACCAAGATACATCTCCGAGGTGCGACCCGCTTCACTGACCCCTCTTTCTCCGTAGTAAGTTCTTGCACATAGAGGTGAAAACCTCCGTTTCGGGTGCCGGGCATGGAACCGTGCGACGGAACACATGAAATATTTGTTTTTTATGGTCCAATATACCAACCTACCACATCTAAGCAAAAAAATCCATGCTTCTACCCCCTCTTGACGCCGTTTAGAGGGGTAGATCGACGGGTCAGACTTTTCTCCAGCGGGAGTAGGGTTTCGCCGTAGAGTGGGTCCGGAGTGTCAAGACCCCATCGAAACTTGCATAGACCCCTAATATATGTATACTAGTGTGTTGGTAGTTTGTGGGAACCAAGATACATCTCCGAGGTGCGACCCGCTTCACTGACCCCTCTTTCTCCGTAGTAAGTTCTTGCACATAGAGGTGAAAACCTCCTTTTCGGGTGCCGGGCATGGAACCATGCGACGGAACACATGAAATGTTTGTTTTTTATGGTCCAATATACCAACCTACCACATCCAAGCAAAAAAATCCATGCTTCTACCCCCTCTTGACGCCGTTTAGAGGGGTAGATCGACGGGTAAGACTTTTCTCCAGCGGGAGTAGGGTTTCGCCGTAGAGTGGGTCCGGAGTGTCAAGACCCCATCAAAACTTGCATAGACCCCTAATATATGTATACTAGTGTGTTGGTAGTTTGTGGGAACCAAGATACATCTCCGAGGTGCGACCCGCTTCACTGATCCCTCTTTCTCCGTAGTAAGTTCTTGCACATAGAGGTGAAAACCCCCGTTTCGGGTGCCGGGCATGGAACCGTGCGACGGAACACATGAAATGTTTGTTTTTTATGGTCCAATATACCAACATAACACATCCAAGCAAAAAAATCCATGCGTCTACCCCCTCCCGACGCCGTTTAGAGGGGTAGATCGACGGTTCCGACTTTTCTCCAGCGGGAGTAGGGTTTCGCCGTAGAGTGGGTCCGGAGTGTCAAGACCCCATCATAACTTGCATAGACCCCTAATATATGTATAATAGTGTGTTGGTAGTTTGTGGGAACCAAGATACATCTCCGAGGTGCGACCCGCTTCACTGACCCCTCTTTCTCCGTAGTAAGTTCTGGCACATAGAGGTGAAAACGTCCGTTTCGGGTGCCGGGCATGGAACCGTGCGACGGAACACATGAAATGTTTGTTTTTTATGGTCCAATATACCAACCTACCACATCCAAGCAAAAAAATCCATGCTTCTACCCCCTCTCGACGCCGTTTAGAGGGGTAGATCGACGGGTGAGACTTTTCTCCAGCGGGAGTAGGGTTTCGCCGTAGAGTGGGTCCGGAGTGTCAAGACCCGATCAAAACTTGCATAGACCCCTAATATATGTATACTAGTGTGTTTGTAGTTTGTGGGAACCAAGATACATCTCCGAGGTGCGACCCGCTTCACTGACCCCTCTTTCTCCGTAGTAAGTTCTTGCACATAGAGGTGAAAACCCCCGTTTCGGGTGCCGGGCATGGAACCGTGTGAGGGAACACATGAAATGTTTGTTTTTTATGGTCCAATATACCAACCTAACACATCGAAGCAAAAAAATCCATGCGTCTACCCGCTCCCGACGCCGTTTAGAGGGGTAGATCGACGGTTCAGACTTTTCTCCAACGGGAATAGGGTTTCGCCGTAGAGTGGGTCCGGAGTGTCAAGACCCCATCAAAACTTGCATAGACCCCTAATATATGTATAATAGTGTGTTGGTAGTTTGTGGGAACCAAGATACATCTCCGAGGTGCGACCCGCTTCACTGACCCCTCCTTCTCCGTAGTAAGTTCTTGCACATAGAGGTGAAAACCCCCGTTTCGGGTGCCGGGCATGGAACCGTGCGACGGAACACATGAAATGTTTGTTTTTCATGGTCCAATATACCAACATAACACATCCAAGCAAAAAAAATCCATGCGTCTACCCCCTCCCGACACCGTTTAGAGGGGTAGATCGACGGTTCAGACTTTTCTCCAGCGGGAATAGGGTTTCGCCGTAGAGTGGGTCCGGAGTGTCAAGACCCCATCAAAACTTGCATAGACCCCTAATATATGTATAATAGTGTGTTGGTAGTTTGTGGGAACCAAGATACATCTCCGAGGTGCGACCCGCTTCACTGACCCCTCTTTCTCCGTAGTAAGTTCTTGCACATAGAGGTGAAAACCTCCGTTTCGGGTGCCGGGCATGGAACCGTGCGACGGAACACATGAAATATTTGTTTTTTATGGTCCAATATACCAACCTACCACATCTAAGCAAAAAAATCCATGCTTCTACCCCCTCTTGACGCCGTTTAGAGGGGTAGATCGACGGGTCAGACTTTTCTCCAGCGGGAGTAGGGTTTCGCCGTAGAGTGGGTCCGGAGTGTCAAGACCCCATCAAAACTTGCATAGACCCCTAATATATGTATACTAGTGTGTTGGTAGTTTGTGGGAACCAAGATACATCTCCGAGGTGCGACCCGCTTCACTGACCCCTCTTTCTCCGTAGTAAGTTCTTGCACATAGAGGTGAAAACCTCCTTTTCGGGTGCCGGGCATGGAACCGTGCGACGGAACACATGAAATGTTTGTTTTTTATGGTCCAATATACCAACCTACCACATCCAAGCAAAAAAATCCATGCTTCTACCCCCTCTTGACGCCGTTTAGAGGGGTAGATCGACGGGTAAGACTTTTCTCCAGCGGGAGTAGGGTTTCGCCGTAGAGTGGGTCCGGAGTGTCAAGACCCCATCAAAACTTGCATAGACCCCTAATATATGTATACTAGTGTGTTGGTAGTTTGTGGGAACCAAGATACATCTCCGAGGTGCGACCCGCTTCACTGACCCCTCTTTCTCCGTAGTAAGTTCTTGCACATAGAGGTGAAAACCCCCGTTTCGGGTGCCGGGCATGGAACCGTGCGACGGAACACATGAAATGTTTGTTTTTTATGGTCCAATATACCAACATAACACATCCAAGCAAAAAAATCCATGCGTCTGCCCTCTCCCGACGCCGTTTAGAGGGGTAGATCGACGGTTCCGACTTTTCTCCAGCGGGAGTAGGGTTTCGCCGTAGAGTGGGTCCGGAGTGTCAAGACCCCATCATAACTTGCATAGACCCCTAATATATGTATAATAGTGTGTTGGTAGTTTGTGGGAACCAAGATACATCTCCGAGGTGCGACCCGCTTCACTGACCCCTCTTTCTCCGTAGTAAGTTCTTGCACATAGAGGTGAAAACGTCCGTTTCGGGTGCCGGGCATGGAACCGTGCGACGGAACACATGAAATGTTTGTTTTTTATGGTCCAATATACCAACCTACCACATCCAAGCAAAAAAATCCATGCTTCTACCCCCTCTCGACGCCGTTTAGAGGGGTAGATCGACGGGTCAGACTTTTCTCCAGCGGGAGTAGGGTTTCGCCGTAGAGTGGGTCCGGAGTGTCAAGACCCCATCAAAACTTGCATAGACCCCTAATATATGTATAATAGTGTGTTGGTAGTTTGTGGGAACCAAGATACATCTCCGAGGTGCGACCCGCTTCACTGACCCCTCTTTCTCCGTAGTAAGTTCTTGCACATAGAGGTGAAAACCTCCGTTTCGGGTGCCGGGCATGGAACCGTGCGACGGAACACATGAAATATTTGTTTTTTATGGTCCAATATACCAACCTACCACATCTAAGCAAAAAAATCCATGCTTCTACCCCCTCTTGACGCCGTTTAGAGGGGTAGATCGACGGGTCAGACTTTTCTCCAGCGGGAGTAGGGTTTCGCCATAGAGTGGGTCCGGAGTGTCAAGACCCCATCAAAACTTGCATAGACCCCTAATATATGTATACTAGTGTGTTGGTAGTTTGTGGGAACCAAGATACATCTCCGAGGTGCGACCCGCTTCACTGACCCCTCTTTCTCCGCAGTAAGTTCTTGCACATAGAGGTGAAAACCTCCTTTTCGGGTGCCGGGCATGGAACCGTGCGACGGAACACATGAAATGTTTGTTTTTTATGGTCCAATATACCAACCTACCACATCCAAGCAAAAAAATCCATGCGTATACCCCCTCCCGACGCTGTTTAGAGGGGTAGATCGACGGTTCAGACTTTTCTCCAACGGGAATAGGGTTTCGCTGTAGAGTGGGTCCGGAGTGTCAAGACCCCATCAAAACTTGCATAGACCCCTAATATATGTATACTAGTGTGTTGGTATTTTGTGGGAACCAATATACATCTCCGAGGTGCGACCCGCTTCACTGACCCCTCTTTCTTCGTAGTAAGTTCTTGCACTCAGAGGTGAAAACCCCCGTTTCGGGTGTCGGGCATGGAACCGTGCGACGGAACACATGAAATGTTTGTTTTTTATGGTCCAATATACCAACCTAACACATCCAAGCAAAAAAATCCATGCGTCTACCCCCTCCCGACGCCGTTTAGAGGGGTAGATCGACGGGTCAGACTTTTCTCCAGCGGGAGTAGGGTTTCGCCGTAGAGTGGGTCCGGAGGGTAAAGACCCCATCAAGACTTTCATAGACCCCTAAAATATGTATACTAGTGTGTTGGTAGTTTGTGGGAACCAAGATACATCTCCGAGGTGCGACCCGCTTCACTGACCCCTCTTTCTACGTAGTAAGTTCTTGCACATAGAGGTGAAAACCCCCGTTTCGGGTGCCGGGCATGGAACCGTGCGACGGAACACATGAAATGTTTGTTTTTTATGGTCCAATATACCAACATAACACATCCAAGCGAAAAAATCCATGCGTATACCCCCTCCCGACGCTGTTTAGAGGGGTAGATCGACGGTTCAGACTTTTCTCCAACGGGAATAGGGTTTCGCCGTAGAGTGGGTCCGGAGTGTCAAGACCCCATCAAAACTTGCATAGACCCCTAATATATGTATAATAGTGTGTTGGTAGTTTGTGGGAACCAAGATACATCTCCGAGGTGCGACCCGCTTCACTGACCCCTCTTTCTCCGTAGTAAGTTCTTGCACATAGAGGTGAAAACCCCCGTTTCGGGTGCCGGGCATGGAACCGTGCGACGGAACACATGAAATGTTTGTTTTTTATGGTCCAATATACCAACATAACACATCCAAGCAAAAAAATCCATGCGTCTACCCCCTCCCGACGCCGTTTAGAGGGGTAGATCGACGGTTCAGACTTTTCTCCAGCGGGAATAGGGTTTCGCCGTAGAGTGGGTCCGGAGTGTCAAGACCCCATAAAAACTTGCATAGACCCCTAATATATGTATAATAGTGTGTTGGTAGTTTTTGGGAACCAAGATACATCTCCGAGGTGCGACCCGCTTCACTGACCCCTCTTTCTCCGTAGTAAGTTCTTGCACATAGAGGTGAAAACCTCCGTTTCGGGTGCCGGGCATGGAACCGTGCGACGGAACACATGAAATATTTGTTTTTTATGGTCCAATATACCAACCTACCACATCTAAGCAAAAAAATCCATGCTTCTACCCCCTCTTGACGCCGTTTAGAGGGGTAGATCGACGGGTCAGACTTTTCTCCAGCGGGAGTAGGGTTTCGCCGTAGAGTGGGTCCGGAGTGTCAAGACCCCATCGAAACTTGCATAGACCCCTAATATATGTATACTAGTGTGTTGGTAGTTTGTGGGAACCAAGATACATCTCCGAGGTGCGACCCGCTTCACTGACCCCTCTTTCTCCGTAGTAAGTTCTTGCACATAGAGGTGAAAACCTCCTTTTCGGGTGCCGGGCATGGAACCGTGCGACGGAACACATGAAATGTTTGTTTTTTATGGTCCAATATACCAACCTACCACATCCAAGCAAAAAAATCCATGCTTCTACCCCCTCTTGACGCCGTTTAGAGGGGTAGATCGACGGGTAAGACTTTTCTCCAGCGGGAGTAGGGTTTCGCCGTAGAGTGGGTCCGGAGTGTCAAGACCCCATCAAAACTTGCATAGACCCCTAATATATGTATACTAGTGTGTTGGTAGTTTGTGGGAACCAAGATACATCTCCGAGGTGCGACCCGCTTCACTGATCCCTCTTTCTCCGTAGTAAGTTCTTGCACATAGAGGTGAAAACCCCCGTTTCGGGTGCCGGGCATGGAACCGTGCGACGGAACACATGAAATGTTTGTTTTTTATGGTCCAATATACCAACATAACACATCCAAGCAAAAAAATCCATGCGTCTACCCCCTCCCGACGCCGTTTAGAGGGGTAGATCGACGGTTCCGACTTTTCTCCAGCGGGAGTAGGGTTTCGCCGTAGAGTGGGTCCGGAGTGTCAAGACCCCATCATAACTTGCATAGACCCCTAATATATGTATAATAGTGTCATGGTAGTTTGTGGGAACCAAGATACATCTCCGAGGTGCGACCCGCTTCACTGACCCCTCTTTCTCCGTAGTAAGTTCTGGCACATAGAGGTGAAAACGTCCGTTTCGGGTGCCGGGCATGGAACCGTGCGACGGAACACATGAAATGTTTGTTTTTTATGGTCCAATATACCAACCTACCACATCCAAGCAAAAAAATCCATGCTTCTACCCCCTCTCGACGCCGTTTAGAGGGGTAGATCGACGGGTCAGACTTTTCTCCAGCGGGAGTAGGGTTTCGCCGTAGAGTGGGTCCGGAGTGTCAAGACCCGATCAAAACTTGCATATACCCCTAATATATGTATACTAGTGTGTTTGTAGTTTGTGGGAACCAAGATACATCTCCGAGGTGCGACCCGCTTCACTGACCCCTCTTTCTCCGTAGTAAGTTCTTGCACATAGAGGTGAAAACCCCCGTTTCGGGTGCCGGGAATGGAACCGTGCGACGGAACACATGAAATGTTTGTTTTTTATGGTCCTATATACCAACATAACACATCCAAGCAAAAAAATCCATGCGTCTACCCCCTCCCGACGCCGTTTAGAGGGGTAGATCGACGGGTCAGACTTTTCTCCAGCGGGAGTAGGGTTTCGCCGTAGAGTGGGTCCGGAGTGTCAAGACCCCATCAAAACTTGCATAGACCCCTAATATATGTATAATAGTGTGTTGGTAGTTTGTGGGAACCAAGATACATCTCCGAGGTGCGACCCGCTTCACTGACCCCTCTTTCTCCGTAGTAAGTTCTTGCACATAGAGGTGAAACCCCCGTTCCGGGTGCCGGGCATGGAACCGTGCGACGGAACACATGAAATGTTTGTTTTTTATGGTCCAATATACCAACCTAACACATCCAAGCAAAAAAATCCATGCGTCTACCCCCTCCCGACGCCGTTTAGAGGGGTAGATCGACGGGTTAGACTTTTCTCCAGCGGGAGTAGGGTTTCGCCGTAGAGTGGGTCCGGAGTGTCAAGACCCCATCAAAACATGCATAGACCCCTAATATATGTATACTAGTGTGTTGGTGGTTTGTGGGAACAGAGATACATCTCCGAGGTGCGACCCGCTTCACTGACCCCTCTTTCTCCGTAGTAAGTTCTAGCACTTATAGGTGAAAACCCTCGTTTCGGGTGTCGGGCATGGAACCGTGCGACGGAACACATGAAATGTTTGTTTTTTATGGTCCAATATACCAACATAACACATCCAAGCAAAAAAATCCATGCGTCTACCCCCTCCCGACGCCGTTTAGAGGGGTAGATCGACGGTTCAGACTTTTCTCCAGCGGGAGTAGGGTTTCGCCGTAGAGTGGCTCCGGAGTGTCAAGACCCCATCAAAACTTGCATAGACCCCTAATATATGTATACTAGTGTGTTGGTAGTTTGTGGGAACCAATATACATCTCCGAGGTGCGACCCGCTTCACTGACCCCTCTTTCTCCGTAGTAAGTTCTTGCACATAGAGGTGAAAACCCCCGTTTCGGGTGCCGGGCATGGAACCGTGTGACGGAACACATGAAATGTTTGTTTTTTATGGTCCAATATACCAACCTAACACATCCAAGCAAAAAAATCCATGCGTCTACCCGCTCCCGACGCCGTTTAGAGGGGTAGATCGACGGGTCAGACTTTTCTCCAGCGGGAGTAGGGTTTCGCCGTAGAGTGGGTCCGGAGGGTCAAGACCCCATCAAGAATTGCATAGACCCCTAATATATGTATACTAGTGTGTTGGTATTTTGTGGGAACCAAGATACATCTCCGAGGTGCGACCCGCTTCACTGACCCCTCTTTCTTCGTAGTAAGTTCTTGCACTCAGAGGTGAAAACCCCCGTTTCGGGTGTCGGGCATGGAACCGTGCGACGGAACACATGAAATGTTTGTTTTTTATGGTCCAATATACCAACCTAACACATCCAAGCAAAAAAATCCATGCGTCTACCCCCTCCCGACGCCGTTTAGAGGGGTAGATCGACGGGTCAGACTTTTCTCCAGCGGGAGTAGGGTTTCGCCGTAGAGTGGGTCCGGAGTGTCAAGACCCCATAAAAACATGCATAGACCCCTAATATATGTATACTAGTGTGTTGGTAGTTTGTGGGAACAGAGATACATCTCCGAGGTGCGACCCGCTTCACTGACCCCTCTTTCTCCGTAGTAAGTTTTAGCACTTATAGGTGAAAACCCTCGTTTCGGGTGTCGGGCATGGAACCGTGCGACGGAACACATGAAATGTTTGTTTTTTATGGTCCAATATACCAACATAACACATCCAAGCAAAAAAATCCATGCGTCTACCCCCTCCCGACGCCGTTTAGAGGGGTAGATCGACGGTTCCGACTTTTCTCCAGCGGGAGTAGGGTTTCGCCGTAGAGTGGGTCCGGAGTGTCAAGACCCCATCATAACTTGCATAGACCCCTAATATATGTATAATAGTGTGTTGGTAGTTTGTGGGAACCAAGATACATCTCCGAGGTGCGACCCGCTTCACTGACCCCTCTTTCTCCGTAGTAAGTTCTGGCACATAGAGGTGAAAACGTCCGTTTCGGGTGCCGGGCATGGAACCGTGCGACGGAACACATGAAATGTTTGTTTTTTATGGTCCAATATAACAACCTACCACATCCAAGCAAAAAAATCCATGCTTCTACCCCCTCTCGACGCCGTTTAGAGGGGTAGATCGACGGGTCAGACTTTTCTCCAGCGGGAGTAGGGTTTCGCCGTAGAGTGGGTCCGGAGTGTCAATACCCGATCAAAACTTGCATAGAACCCTAATATATGTATACTAGTGTGTTTGTAGTTTGTGGGAACCAAGATACATCTCCGAGGTGCGACCCGCTTCACTGACCCCTCTTTCTCCGTAGTAAGTTCTTGCACATAGAGGTGAAAACCCCCGTTTCGGGTGCCGGGAATGGAACCGTGCGACGGAACACATTAAATGTTTGTTTTTTATGGTCCTATATACCAACATAACACATCCAAGCAAAAAAATCCATGCGTCTACCCCCTCCCGACGCCGTTTAGAGGGGTAGATCGACGGGTCAGACTTTTCTCCAGCGGGAGTAGGGTTTCGCCGTAGAGTGGGTCCGGAGTGTCAAGACCCCATAAAAACTTGCATAGACCCCTAATATATGTATAATAGTGTGTTGGTAGTTTGTGGGAACCAAGATACATCTCCGAGGTGCGACCCGCTTCACTGACCCCTCTTTCTCCGTATTAAGTTCTTGCACATAGAGGTGAAAACCCCCGTTCCGGGTGCCGGGCATGGAACCGTGCGACGGAACACATGAAATGTTTGTTTTTTATGGTCCAATATACCAACCTAACACATCCAAGCAAAAAAATCCATGCGTCTACCCCCTCCCGACGCCGTTTAGAGGGGTAGATCGACGGGTTAGACTTTTCTCCAGCGGGAGTAGGGTTTCGCCGTAGAGTGGGTCCGGAGTGTCAAGACCCCATCAAAACATGCATAGACCCCTAATATATGTATACTAGTGTGTTGGTGGTTTGTGGGAACAGAGATACATCTCCGAGGTGCGACCCGCTTCACTGACCCCTCTTTCTCCGTAGTAAGTTCTAGCACTTATAGGTGAAAACCCTCGTTTCGGGTGTCGGGCATGGAACCGTGCGACGGAACACATGAAATGTTTGTCTTTTATGGTCCAATATACCAACATAACACATCCAAGCAAAAAAATCCATGCGTCTACCCCCTCCCGACGCCGTTTAGAGGGGTAGATCGACGGTTCAGACTTTTCTCCAGCGGGAGTAGGGTTTCGCCGTAGAGTGGGTCCGGAGTGTCAAGACCCCATCAAAACTTGCATAGACCCCTAATATATGTATACTAGTGTGTTGGTAGTTTGTGGGAACCAATATACATCTCCGAGGTGCGACCCGCTTCACTGACCCCTCTTTCTCCGTAGTAAGTTCTTGCACATAGAGGTGAAAACCCCCGTTTCGGGTGCCGGGCATGGAACCGTGTGACGGAACACATGAAATGTTTGTTTTTTATGGTCCAATATACCAACCTAACACATCCAAGCAAAAAAATCCATGCGTCTACCCGCTCCCGACGCCGTTTAGAGGGGTAGATCGACGGGTCAGACTTTTCTCCAGCGGGAGTAGGGTTTCGCCGTAGAGTGGGTCCGGAGGGTCAAGACCCCATCAAGAATTGCATAGACCCCTAATATATGTATACTAGTGTGTTGGTATTTTGTGGGAACCAAGATACATCTCCGAGGTGCGACCCGCTTCACTGACCCCTCTTTCTTCGTAGTAAGTTCTTGCACTCAGAGGTGAAAACCCCCGTTTCGGGTGTCGGGCATGGAACCGTGCGACGGAACACATGAAATGTTTGTTTTTTATGGTCCAATATACCAACCTAACACATCCAAGCAAAAAAATCCATGCGTCTACCCCCTCCCGACGCCGTTTAGAGGGGTAGATCGACGGGTCAGACTTTTCTCCAGCGGGAGTAGGGTTTCGCCGTAGAGTGGGTCCGGAGTGTCAAGACCCCATCAAAACATGCATAGACCCCTAATATATGTATACTAGTGTGTTGGTAGTTTGTGGGAACAGAGATACATCTCCGAGGTGCGACCCGCTTCACTGACCCCTCTTTCTCCGTAGTAAGTTTTAGCACTTATAGGTGAAAACCCTCGTTTCGGGTGTCGGGCATGGAACCGTGCGACGGAACACATGAAATGTTTGTTTTTTATGGTCCAATATACCAACCTAACACATACAAGCAAAAAAATCTATGCGTATACCCCCTCCCGACGCCGTTTAGAGGGGTGGATCGACGGGTCAGACTTTTCTCCAACGGGAGTAGGGTTTCGCCGTAGAGTGGGTCCGGAGGGTCAAGACCCCATCAAGACTTGCATAGACCCCTAATATATGTATACTAGTGTGTTGGTCGTTTGTGGGAACCAAGATACATCTCCGAGGTGCGACCCGCTTCACTGACCACTCTTTCTCCGTAGTAAGTTCTTGCACATAGAGGTGGAAACCCCCGTTTCGGGTGCCGGGCATGGAACCGTGCGACGGAACACATGAAATGTTTGTTTTTTATGGTCCAATATACCAACTTAACACATCCAAGCAAAAAAATCCATGCGTCTACCCCCTCCCGACGCCGTTTAGAGGGGTAGATCGACGGGTCAGACTTTTCTCCAGCGGGAGTAGGGTTTCGTCGTAGAGTGGGTCCGGAGTGTCAAGACCCCATCAAAACATGCATAGACCCCTAATATATGTATACTAGTGTGTTGGTAGTTAGTGGGAACAGATATACATCTCCGAGGTGCGACCCGCTTCACTGAACCCTCTTTCTCCGTAGTAAGTTCTAGCACTTAGAGGTGAAAACCCCCGTTTCGGGTGTCGGGCATGGAACCGCGCGACGGAACACATGAAATGTTTGTTTTTTATGGTCCAATATACCAACCTAACACATCCAAGCAAAAAAATCCATGCGTCTACCCTATCCCGACGACGTTTAGAGGGGTAGATCGACGGGTCAGACTTTTCTCCAGCGGGAGTAGGGTTTCGTCGTAGAGTGGGTCCGGAGTGTCAAGACCCCATCAAAACTTGCATAGACCCCTAATATATGTATACTAGTGTGTTGGTAGTTTGTGGGAACAGAGATACATCTCCGAGGTGCGACCCGCTTCACTGACCCCTCTTTCTCTGTAGTAAGTTCTTGCACTCAGAGGTGAAAACCCCCGTTTCGGGTGTCGGGCATGGAACCGTGCGACGGAACACATGAAATGTTTGTTTTTTATGTTCCAATATACCAACCTAACACATCCAAGCAAAAAAATCCATGCGTCTACCCCCTCCCGACGCCGTTTAGAGGGGTAGATCGACGGGTCAGACTTTTCTCCAGCGGGAGTAGGGTTTCGCCGTAGAGTGGGTCCGGAGTGTCAAGACCCAATCAAAACTTGCATAGACCCCTAATATATGTATAATAGTGTGTTGGTAGTTTGTGGGAACCAAGATACATCTCCGAGGTACGACCCGCTTCATTGACCCCTCTTTCTCCGTAGTAAGTTCTTGCACATAGAGGTGAAAACCTCCGTTTCGGGTGCCGGGCATGGAACCGTGCGACGGAACACATGAAATGTTTGTTTTTTATGGTCCAATATACCAACCTACCACATCCAAGCAAAAAAATCCATGCTTCTACCCCCTCTCTACGTCGTTTAGAGGGGTAGATCGACGGGTCAGACTTTTCTCCAACGGGAGTAGGGTTTCGCCGTAGAGTGGGTCCGGAGTGTCAAGACCCCATCAAAACTTGCATAGACCCCTAATATATGTATACTAGTGTGTTTGTAGTTTGTGGGAACCAAGATACATCTCTGAGGTGCGACCCGCTTCACTGACCCCTCTTTCTCCGTTGTAAGTTCTTGCACATAGAGGTGAAAACCCCCGTTTCGGGTGCCGGGAATGGAACCGTGCGACGGAACACATGAAATGTTTGTTTTTTATGGTCCAATATACCAACATAACACATCCAAGAAAAAAAATCCATGCGTCTACCCCCTCCCGACGCCGTTTAGAGGGGTAGATCGACGGTTCAGACTTTTCTCCATCGGGAGTAGGGTTTCGCCGTAGAGTGGGTCCGGAGTGTCAAGACCCCATCAAAACTTGCATAGACCCCTAATATATGTATACTAGTGTGTTGGTAGTTTTTGGGAACCAATATACATCTCCGAGGTGCGACCCGCTTCACTGACCCCTCTTTCTCCGTAGTAAGTTCTTGCACATAGAGGTGAAAACCCCCGTTTCGGGTGTCGGGCATGGAACCGTGCGACGGAACACATGAAATGTTTGTTTTTTATGGTCCAATATACCAATCTAACACATCCAAGCAAAAAAATCCATGCGTCTACCCCCTCCCGACGCCGTTTAGAGGGGTAGATCGACGGGTCAGACTTTTCTCCAGCGGGAGTAGGGTTTCGCCGTAGAGTGGGTCCGGAGGGTCAAGACCCCATCAAAACATGCATAGACCCCTAATATATGTATACTAGTGTGTTGGTAGTTTGTGGGAGCAGAGATACATCTCCGAGGTGCGACCCGCTTCACTGACCCCTCTTTCTCCGTAGTAAGTTCTAGCACTTATAGGTGAAAACCCTCGTTTCGGGTGTCGGGCATGGAACCGTGCGACGGAACACATGAAATGTTTGTTTTTTATGGTCCAATATACCAACATAACACATACAAGCAAAAAAATCCATGCGTCTACCCCCTCCCGACGCCGTTTAGAGGGGTGGATCGACGGTTCAGACTTTTCTCCAGCGGGAGTAGGGTTTCGCCGTAGAGTGGGTCCGGAGTGTCAAGACCCCATAAAAACTTGCATAGACCCCTAATATATGTATACTAGTGTGTTGGTAGTTTGTGGGAACCAATATACATCTCCGAGATGCGATCCGCTTCACTGACCCCTCTTTCTCCGTAGTAAGTTCTTGCACATAGAGGTGAAAACCCCCGTTTCGGGTGCCGGGCATGGAACCGTGTGACGGAACACATGAAATGTTTGTTTTTTATGGTCCAATATACCAACCTAACACATCCAAGCAAAAAAATCCATGCGTCTACCCGCTCCCGACGCCGTTTAGAGGGGTAGATCGACGGGTCAGACTTTTCTCCAGCGGGAGTAGGGTTTCGCCGTAGAGTGGGTCGGGAGGGTCAAGACCCCATCAAGAATTGCATAGACCCCTAATATATGTATACTAGTGTGTTGGTAGTTTGTGGGAACCAAGATACATCTCCGAGGTGCGACCCGCTTCACTGACCCCTCTTTCTTCGTAGTAAGTTCTTGCACTCAGAGGTGAAAACCCCCGTTTCGGGTGTCGGGCATGGAACCGTGCGACGGAACACATGAAATGTTTGTTTTTTATGGTCCAATATACCAACCTAACACATCCAAGCAAAAAAATCCATGCGTCTACCCCCTCCCGACGCCGTTTAGAGGGGTAGATCGACGGGTCAGACTTTTCTCCAACGGGAGTAGGGTTTCGCCATAGAGTGGGTCCGGAGTGTCAAGACCCCATCAAAACATGCATAGACCCCTAATATATGTATACTAGTGTGTTGGTAGTTTGTGGGAACAGAGATACATCTCCGAGGTGCGACCCGCTTCACTGACCCCTCTTTCTCCGTAGTAAGTTCTAGCACTTATAGGTGAAAACCCTCGTTTCGGGTGTCGGGCATGGAACCGTGCGACGGAACACATGAAATGTTTGTTTTTTATGGTCCAATATACCAACCTAACACATACAAGCAAAAAAATCTATGCGTATACCCCCTCCCGACGCCGTTTAGAGGGGTGGATCGACGGGTCAGACTTTTCTCCAACGGGAGTAGGGTTTCGCCGTAGAGTGGGTCCGGAGGGTCAAGACCCCATAAAGACTTGCATAGACCCCTAATATATGTATACTAGTGTGTTGGTCGTTTGTGGGAACCAAGATACATCTCCGAGGTGCGACCCGCTTCACTGACCACTCTTTCTCCGTAGTAAGTTCTTGCACATAGAGGTGGAAACCCCCGTTTCGGGTGCCGGGCATGGAACCGTGCGACGGAACACATGAAATGTTTGTTTTTTATGGTCCAATATACCAACCTAACACATCCAAGCAAAAAAATCCATGCGTCTACCCCCTCCCGACGCCGTTTAGAGGGGTAGATCGACGGGTCAGACTTTTCTCCAGCGGGAGTAGGGTTTCGCCGTAGAGTGGGTCGGGAGGGTCAAGACCCCATCAAGAATTGCATAGACCCCTAATATATGTATACTAGTGTGTTGGTAGTTTGTGGGAACCAAGATACATCTCCGAGGTGCGACCCGCTTCACTGACCCCTCTTTCTTCGTAGTAAGTTCTTGCACTCAGAGGTGAAAACCCCCGTTTCGGGTGTCGGGCATGGAACCGTGCGACGGAACACATGAAATGTTTGTTTTTTATGGTCCAATATACCAACCTAACACATCCAAGCAAAAAAATCCATGCGTCTACCCCCTCCCGACGCCGTTTAGAGGGGTAGATCGACGGGTCAGACTTTTCTCCAACGGGAGTAGGGTTTCGCCATAGAGTGGGTCCGGAGTGTCAAGACCCCATCAAAACATGCATAGACCCCTAATATATGTATACTAGTGTGTTGGTAGTTTGTGGGAACAGAGATACATCTCCGAGGTGCGACCCGCTTCACTGACCCCTCTTTCTCCGTAGTAAGTTCTAGCACTTATAGGTGAAAACCCTCGTTTCGGGTGTCGGGCATGGAACCGTGCGACGGAACACATGAAATGTTTGTTTTTTATGGTCCAATATACCAACCTAACACATACAAGCAAAAAAATCTATGCGTATACCCCCTCCCGACGCCGTTTAGAGGGGTGGATCGACGGGTCAGACTTTTCTCCAACGGGAGTAGGGTTTCGCCGTAGAGTGGGTCCGGAGGGTCAAGACCCCATAAAGACTTGCATATACCCCTAATATATGTATACTAGTGTGTTGGTCGTTTGTGGGAACCAAGATACATCTCCGAGGTGCGACCCGCTTCACTGACCACTCTTTCTCCGTAGTAAGTTCTTGCACATAGAGGTGGAAACCCCCGTTTCGGGTGCCGGGCATGGAACCGTGCGACGGAACACATGAAATGTTTGTTTTTTATGGTCCAATATACCAACCTAACACATCCAAGCAAAAAAATCCATGCGTCTACCCCCTCCCGACGCCGTTTAGAGGGGTAGATCGACGGGTCAGACTTTTCTCCAGCGGGAGTAGGGTTTCGTCGTAGAGTGGGTCCGGAGTGTCAAGACCCCATAAAAACATGCATAGACCACTAATATATGTATACTAGTGTGTTGGTAGTTTGTGGGAACAGAGATACATCTCCGAGGTGCGACCCGCTTCACTGACCCCTCTTTCTCCGTAGTAAGTTCTAGCACTTAGAGGTGAAAACCCCCGTTTCAGGTGTCGGGCATGGAACCGTGCGACGGAACACATGAAATGTTTGTTTTTTATGGTCCAATATACCAACCTAACACATCCAAGCAAAAAAATCTATGCGTCTACCCCCTCCCGACGCCGTTTAGAGGGGTGGATCGACGGGTCAGACTTTTCTCCAACGGGAGTAG
This sequence comes from Poa annua, assembly GCA_026929855.1. Taxonomy (NCBI): domain Eukaryota; kingdom Viridiplantae; phylum Streptophyta; class Magnoliopsida; order Poales; family Poaceae; genus Poa; species Poa annua. The sequence continues at coordinate 22,842,906 of CM049428.1, read as the reverse complement.
GGTTTCGCCGTAGAGTGGGTCCGGAGGGTCAACACCCCATCATGACTTTCATAGACCCCTAAGATATGTATACTAGTGTGTTGGTCGTTTGTGGGAACCAAGATACATCTCCGAGGTGCGACCCGCTTCACTGACCACTCTTTCTCCGTAGTAAGTTCTTGCACATAGAGGTGAAAACCCCCGTTTCGGGTGTCGGGCATGGAACCGCGCGACGGAACACATGAAATGTTTGTTTTTTATGGTCCAATATACCAACCTAACACATCCAAGCAAAAAAATCCATGCGTCTACCCTATCCCGACGACGTTTAGAGGGGTAGATCGACGGGTCAGACTTTTCTCCAGCGGGAGTAGGGTTTCGTCGTAGAGTGGGTCCGGAGTGTCAAGACCCCATCAAAACTTGCATAGACCCCTAATATATGTATACTAGTGTGTTGGTAGTTTGTGGGAACAGAGATACATCTCCGAGGTGCGACCCGCTTCACTGACCCCTCTTTCTCTGTAGTAAGTTCTTGCACTCAGAGGTGAAAACCCCCGTTTCGGGTGTCGGGCATGGAACCGTGCGACGGAACACATGAAATGTTTGTTTTTTATGTTCCAATATACCAACCTAACACATCCAAGCAAAAAAATCCATGCGTCTACCCCCTCCCGACGCCGTTTAGAGGGGTAGATCGACGGGTCAGACTTTTCTCCAGCGGGAGTAGGGTTTCGCCGTAGAGTGGGTCCGGAGGGTCAAGACCCCATCAAAACATGCATAGACCCCTAATATATGTATACTAGTGTGTTGGTAGTTTGTGGGAGCAGAGATACATCTCCGAGGTGCGACCCGCTTCACTGACCCCTCTTTCTCCGTAGTAAGTTCTAGCACTTATAGGTGAAAACCCTCGTTTCGGGTGTCGGGCATGGAACCGTGCGACGGAACACATGAAATGTTTGTTTTTTATGGTCCAATATACCAACATAACACATACAAGCAAAAAAATCCATGCGTCTACCCCCTCCCGACGCCGTTTAGAGGGGTGGATCGACGGTTCAGACTTTTCTCCAGCGGGAGTAGGGTTTCGCCGTAGAGTGGGTCCGGAGTGTCAAGACCCCATAAAAACTTGCATAGACCCCTAATATATGTATACTAGTGTGTTGGTAGTTTGTGGGAACCAATATACATCTCCGAGATGCGATCCGCTTCACTGACCCCTCTTTCTCCGTAGTAAGTTCTTGCACATAGAGGTGAAAACCCCCGTTTCGGGTGCCGGGCATGGAACCGTGTGACGGAACACATGAAATGTTTGTTTTTTATGGTCCAATATACCAACCTAACACATCCAAGCAAAAAAATCCATGCGTCTACCCGCTCCCGACGCCGTTTAGAGGGGTAGATCGACGGGTCAGACTTTTCTCCAGCGGGAGTAGGGTTTCGCCGTAGAGTGGGTCGGGAGGGTCAAGACCCCATCAAGAATTGCATAGACCCCTAATATATGTATACTAGTGTGTTGGTAGTTTGTGGGAACCAAGATACATCTCCGAGGTGCGACCCGCTTCACTGACCCCTCTTTCTTCGTAGTAAGTTCTTGCACTCAGAGGTGAAAACCCCCGTTTCGGGTGTCGGGCATGGAACCGTGCGACGGAACACATGAAATGTTTGTTTTTTATGGTCCAATATACCAACCTAACACATCCAAGCAAAAAAATCCATGCGTCTACCCCCTCCCGACGCCGTTTAGAGGGGTAGATCGACGGGTCAGACTTTTCTCCAACGGGAGTAGGGTTTCGCCATAGAGTGGGTCCGGAGTGTCAAGACCCCATCAAAACATGCATAGACCCCTAATATATGTATACTAGTGTGTTGGTAGTTTGTGGGAACAGAGATACATCTCCGAGGTGCGACCCGCTTCACTGACCCCTCTTTCTCCGTAGTAAGTTCTAGCACTTATAGGTGAAAACCCTCGTTTCGGGTGTCGGGCATGGAACCGTGCGACGGAACACATGAAATGTTTGTTTTTTATGGTCCAATATACCAACCTAACACATACAAGCAAAAAAATCTATGCGTATACCCCCTCCCGACGCCGTTTAGAGGGGTGGATCGACGGGTCAGACTTTTCTCCAACGGGAGTAGGGTTTCGCCGTAGAGTGGGTCCGGAGGGTCAAGACCCCATAAAGACTTGCATAGACCCCTAATATATGTATACTAGTGTGTTGGTCGTTTGTGGGAACCAAGATACATCTCCGAGGTGCGACCCGCTTCACTGACCACTCTTTCTCCGTAGTAAGTTCTTGCACATAGAGGTGGAAACCCCCGTTTCGGGTGCCGGGCATGGAACCGTGCGACGGAACACATGAAATGTTTGTTTTTTATGGTCCAATATACCAACCTAACACATCCAAGCAAAAAAATCCATGCGTCTACCCCCTCCCGACGCCGTTTAGAGGGGTAGATCGACGGGTCAGACTTTTCTCCAGCGGGAGTAGGGTTTCGCCGTAGAGTGGGTCGGGAGGGTCAAGACCCCATCAAGAATTGCATAGACCCCTAATATATGTATACTAGTGTGTTGGTAGTTTGTGGGAACCAAGATACATCTCCGAGGTGCGACCCGCTTCACTGACCCCTCTTTCTTCGTAGTAAGTTCTTGCACTCAGAGGTGAAAACCCCCGTTTCGGGTGTCGGGCATGGAACCGTGCGACGGAACACATGAAATGTTTGTTTTTTATGGTCCAATATACCAACCTAACACATCCAAGCAAAAAAATCCATGCGTCTACCCCCTCCCGACGCCGTTTAGAGGGGTAGATCGACGGGTCAGACTTTTCTCCAACGGGAGTAGGGTTTCGCCATAGAGTGGGTCCGGAGTGTCAAGACCCCATCAAAACATGCATAGACCCCTAATATATGTATACTAGTGTGTTGGTAGTTTGTGGGAACAGAGATACATCTCCGAGGTGCGACCCGCTTCACTGACCCCTCTTTCTCCGTAGTAAGTTCTAGCACTTATAGGTGAAAACCCTCGTTTCGGGTGTCGGGCATGGAACCGTGCGACGGAACACATGAAATGTTTGTTTTTTATGGTCCAATATACCAACCTAACACATACAAGCAAAAAAATCTATGCGTATACCCCCTCCCGACGCCGTTTAGAGGGGTGGATCGACGGGTCAGACTTTTCTCCAACGGGAGTAGGGTTTCGCCGTAGAGTGGGTCCGGAGGGTCAAGACCCCATAAAGACTTGCATATACCCCTAATATATGTATACTAGTGTGTTGGTCGTTTGTGGGAACCAAGATACATCTCCGAGGTGCGACCCGCTTCACTGACCACTCTTTCTCCGTAGTAAGTTCTTGCACATAGAGGTGGAAACCCCCGTTTCGGGTGCCGGGCATGGAACCGTGCGACGGAACACATGAAATGTTTGTTTTTTATGGTCCAATATACCAACCTAACACATCCAAGCAAAAAAATCCATGCGTCTACCCCCTCCCGACGCCGTTTAGAGGGGTAGATCGACGGGTCAGACTTTTCTCCAGCGGGAGTAGGGTTTCGTCGTAGAGTGGGTCCGGAGTGTCAAGACCCCATAAAAACATGCATAGACCACTAATATATGTATACTAGTGTGTTGGTAGTTTGTGGGAACAGAGATACATCTCCGAGGTGCGACCCGCTTCACTGACCCCTCTTTCTCCGTAGTAAGTTCTAGCACTTAGAGGTGAAAACCCCCGTTTCAGGTGTCGGGCATGGAACCGTGCGACGGAACACATGAAATGTTTGTTTTTTATGGTCCAATATACCAACCTAACACATCCAAGCAAAAAAATCTATGCGTCTACCCCCTCCCGACGCCGTTTAGAGGGGTGGATCGACGGGTCAGACTTTTCTCCAACGGGAGTAGGGTTTCGCCGTAGAGTGGGTCCGGAGGGTCAACACCCCATCATGACTTTCATAGACCCCTAAGATATGTATACTAGTGTGTTGGTCGTTTGTGGGAACCAAGATACATCTCCGAGGTGCGACCCGCTTCACTGACCACTCTTTCTCCGTAGTAAGTTCTTGCACATAGAGGTGAAAACCCCCGTTTCGGGTGTCGGGCATGGAACCGCGCGACGGAACACATGAAATGTTTGTTTTTTATGGTCCAATATACCAACCTAACACATCCAAGCAAAAAAATCCATGCGTCTACCCTATCCCGACGACGTTTAGAGGGGTAGATCGACGGGTCAGACTTTTCTCCAGCGGGAGTAGGGTTTCGTCGTAGAGTGGGTCCGGAGTGTCAAGACCCCATCAAAACTTGCATAGACCCCTAATATATGTATACTAGTGTGTTGGTAGTTTGTGGGAACAGAGATACATCTCCGAGGTGCGACCCGCTGCACTGACCCCTCTTTCTCTGTAGTAAGTTCTTGCACTCAGAGGTGAAAACCCCCGTTTCGGGTGTCGGGCATGGAACCGTGCGACGGAACACATGAAATGTTTGTTTTTTATGTTCCAATATACCAACCTAACACATCCAAGCAAAAAAATCCATGCGTCTACCCCCTCCCGACGCCGTTTAGAGGGGTAGATCGACGGGTCAGACTTTTCTCCAGCGGGAGTAGGGTTTCGCCGTAGAGTGGGTCCGGAGTGTCAAGACCCAATCAAAACTTGCATAGACCCCTAATATATGTATAATAGTGTGTTGGTAGTTTGTGGGAACCAAGATACATCTCCGAGGTACGACCCGCTTCATTGACCCCTCTTTCTCCGTAGTAAGTTCTTGCACATAGAGGTGAAAACCTCCGTTTCGGGTGCCGGGCATGGAACCGTGCGACGGAACACATGAAATGTTTGTTTTTTATGGTCCAATATACCAACCTACCACATCCAAGCAAAAAAATCCATGCTTCTACCCCCTCTCTACGTCGTTTAGAGGGGTAGATCGACGGGTCAGACTTTTCTCCAGCGGGAGTAGGGTTTCGCCGTAGAGTGGGTCCGGAGTGTCAAGACCCCATCAAAACTTGCATAGACCCCTAATATATGTATACTAGTGTGTTTGTAGTTTGTGGGAACCAAGATACATCTCTGAGGTGCGACCCGCTTCACTGACCCCTCTTTCTCCGTTGTAAGTTCTTGCACATAGAGGTGAAAACCCCCGTTTCGGGTGCCGGGAATGGAACCGTGCGACGGAACACATGAAATGTTTGTTTTTTATGGTCCAATATACCAACATAACACATCCAAGAAAAAAAATCCATGCGTCTACCCCCTCCCGACGCCGTTTAGAGGGGTAGATCGACGGTTCAGACTTTTCTCCAGCGGGAGTAGGGTTTCGCCGTAGAGTGGGTCCGGAGTGTCAAGACCCCATCAAAACTTGCATAGACCCCTAATATATGTATACTAGTGTGTTGGTAGTTTTTGGGAACCAATATACATCTCCGAGGTGCGACCCGCTTCACTGACCCCTCTTTCTCCGTAGTAAGTTCTTGCACATAGAGGTGAAAACCCCCGTTTCGGGTGTCGGGCATGGAACCGTGCGACGGAACACATGAAATGTTTGTTTTTTATGGTCCAATATACCAATCTAACACATCCAAGCAAAAAAATCCATGCGTCTACCCCCTCCCGACGCCGTTTAGAGGGGTAGATCGACGGGTCAGACTTTTCTCCAGCGGGAGTAGGGTTTCGCCGTAGAGTGGGTCCGGAGGGTCAAGACCCCATCAAAACATGCATAGACCCCTAATATATGTATACTAGTGTGTTGGTAGTTTGTGGGAGCAGAGATACATCTCCGAGGTGCGACCCGCTTCACTGACCCCTCTTTCTCCGTAGTAAGTTCTAGCACTTATAGGTGAAAACCCTCGTTTCGGGTGTCGGGCATGGAACCGTGCGACGGAACACATGAAATGTTTGTTTTTTATGGTCCAATATACCAACATAACACATACAAGCAAAAAAATCCATGCGTCTACCCCCTCCCGACGCCGTTTAGAGGGGTGGATCGACGGTTCAGACTTTTCTCCAGCGGGAGTAGGGTTTCGCCGTAGAGTGGGTCCGGAGTGTCAAGACCCCATAAAAACTTGCATAGACCCCTAATATATGTATACTAGTGTGTTGGTAGTTTGTGGGAACCAATATACATCTCCGAGATGCGATCCGCTTCACTGACCCCTCTTTCTCCGTAGTAAGTTCTTGCACATAGAGGTGAAAACCCCCGTTTCGGGTGCCGGGCATGGAACCGTGTGACGGAACACATGAAATGTTTGTTTTTTATGGTCCAATATACCAACCTAACACATCCAAGCAAAAAAATCCATGCGTCTACCCGCTCCCGACGCCGTTTAGAGGGGTAGATCGACGGGTCAGACTTTTCTCCAGCGGGAGTAGGGTTTCGCCGTAGAGTGGGTCGGGAGGGTCAAGACCCCATCAAGAATTGCATAGACCCCTAATATATGTATACTAGTGTGTTGGTAGTTTGTGGGAACCAAGATACATCTCCGAGGTGCGACCCGCTTCACTGACCCCTCTTTCTTCGTAGTAAGTTCTTGCACTCAGAGGTGAAAACCCCCGTTTCGGGTGTCGGGCATGGAACCGTGCGACGGAACACATGAAATGTTTGTTTTTTATGGTCCAATATACCAACCTAACACATCCAAGCAAAAAAATCCATGCGTCTACCCCCTCCCGACGCCGTTTAGAGGGGTAGATCGACGGGTCAGACTTTTCTCCAACGGGAGTAGGGTTTCGCCATAGAGTGGGTCCGGAGTGTCAAGACCCCATCAAAACATGCATAGACCCCTAATATATGTATACTAGTGTGTTGGTAGTTTGTGGGAACAGAGATACATCTCCGAGGTGCGACCCGCTTCACTGACCCCTCTTTCTCCGTAGTAAGTTCTAGCACTTATAGGTGAAAACCCTCGTTTCGGGTGTCGGGCATGGAACCGTGCGACGGAACACATGAAATGTTTGTTTTTTATGGTCCAATATACCAACCTAACACATACAAGCAAAAAAATCTATGCGTATACCCCCTCCCGACGCCGTTTAGAGGGGTGGATCGACGGGTCAGACTTTTCTCCAACGGGAGTAGGGTTTCGCCGTAGAGTGGGTCCGGAGGGTCAAGACCCCATAAAGACTTGCATAGACCCCTAATATATGTATACTAGTGTGTTGGTCGTTTGTGGGAACCAAGATACATCTCCGAGGTGCGACCCGCTTCACTGACCACTCTTTCTCCGTAGTAAGTTCTTGCACATAGAGGTGGAAACCCCCGTTTCGGGTGCCGGGCATGGAACCGTGCGACGGAACACATGAAATGTTTGTTTTTTATGGTCCAATATACCAACCTAACACATCCAAGCAAAAAAATCCATGCGTCTACCCCCTCCCGACGCCGTTTAGAGGGGTAGATCGACGGGTCAGACTTTTCTCCAGCGGGAGTAGGGTTTCGCCGTAGAGTGGGTCGGGAGGGTCAAGACCCCATCAAGAATTGCATAGACCCCTAATATATGTATACTAGTGTGTTGGTAGTTTGTGGGAACCAAGATACATCTCCGAGGTGCGACCCGCTTCACTGACCCCTCTTTCTTCGTAGTAAGTTCTTGCACTCAGAGGTGAAAACCCCCGTTTCGGGTGTCGGGCATGGAACCGTGCGACGGAACACATGAAATGTTTGTTTTTTATGGTCCAATATACCAACCTAACACATCCAAGCAAAAAAATCCATGCGTCTACCCCCTCCCGACGCCGTTTAGAGGGGTAGATCGACGGGTCAGACTTTTCTCCAACGGGAGTAGGGTTTCGCCATAGAGTGGGTCCGGAGTGTCAAGACCCCATCAAAACATGCATAGACCCCTAATATATGTATACTAGTGTGTTGGTAGTTTGTGGGAACAGAGATACATCTCCGAGGTGCGACCCGCTTCACTGACCCCTCTTTCTCCGTAGTAAGTTCTAGCACTTATAGGTGAAAACCCTCGTTTCGGGTGTCGGGCATGGAACCGTGCGACGGAACACATGAAATGTTTGTTTTTTATGGTCCAATATACCAACCTAACACATACAAGCAAAAAAATCTATGCGTATACCCCCTCCCGACGCCGTTTAGAGGGGTGGATCGACGGGTCAGACTTTTCTCCAACGGGAGTAGGGTTTCGCCGTAGAGTGGGTCCGGAGGGTCAAGACCCCATAAAGACTTGCATAGACCCCTAATATATGTATACTAGTGTGTTGGTCGTTTGTGGGAACCAAGATACATCTCCGAGGTGCGACCCGCTTCACTGACCACTCTTTCTCCGTAGTAAGTTCTTGCACATAGAGGTGGAAACCCCCGTTTCGGGTGCCGGGCATGGAACCGTGCGACGGAACACATGAAATGTTTGTTTTTTATGGTCCAATATACCAACCTAACACATCCAAGCAAAAAAATCCATGCGTCTACCCCCTCCCGACGCCGTTTAGAGGGGTAGATCGACGGGTCAGACTTTTCTCCAGCGGGAGTAGGGTTTCGTCGTAGAGTGGGTCCGGAGTGTCAAGACCCCATAAAAACATGCATAGACCACTAATATATGTATACTAGTGTGTTGGTAGTTTGTGGGAACAGAGATACATCTCCGAGGTGCGACCCGCTTCACTGACCCCTCTTTCTCCGTAGTAAGTTCTAGCACTTAGAGGTGAAAACCCCCGTTTCAGGTGTCGGGCATGGAACCGTGCGACGGAACACATGAAATGTTTGTTTTTTATGGTCCAATATACCAACCTAACACATCCAAGCAAAAAAATCTATGCGTCTACCCCCTCCCGACGCCGTTTAGAGGGGTGGATCGACGGGTCAGACTTTTCTCCAACGGGAGTAGGGTTTCGCCGTAGAGTGGGTCCGGAGGGTCAACACCCCATCATGACTTTCATAGACCCCTAATATATGTATACTAGTGTGTTGGTCGTTTGTGGGAACCAAGATACATCTCCGAGGTGCGACCCGCTTCACTGACCACTCTTTCTCCGTAGTAAGTTCTTGCACATAGAGGTGGAAACCCCCGTTTCGGGTGTCGGGCATGGAACCGTGCGACGGAACACATGAAATGTTTGTTTTTTATGGTCCAATATACCAACCTAACACATCCAAGCAAAAAAATCCATGCGTCTACCCCCTCCCGACGCCGTTTAGAGGGGTAGATCGACGGGTCAGACTTTTCTCCAGCGGGAGTAGGGTTTCGTCGTAGAGTGGGTCCGGAGTGTCAAGACCCCATAAAAACTTGCATAGACCCCTAATATATGTATACTAGTGTGTTGGTAGTTTGTGGGAACAGAGATACATCTCCGAGGTGCGACCCGCTTCACTGACCCCTCTTTCTCTGTAGTAAGTTCTTGCACTCAGAGGTGAAAACCCCCGTTTCGGGTGTCGGGCATGGAACCGTGCGACGGAACACATGAAATGTTTGTTTTTTATGGTCCAATATACCAACCTAACACATCCAAGCAAAAAAATCCATGCGTCTACCCCCTCCCGACGCCGTTTAGAGGGGTAGATCAACGGGTCAGACTTTTCTCCAGCGGGAGTAGGGTTTCGCCGTAGAGTGGGTCCGGAGGGTAAAGACCCCATCAAGACTTTCATAGACCCCTAATATATGTATACTAGTGTGTTGGTAGTTTGTGGGAACCAAGATACATCTCCGAGGTGCGACCCGCTTCACTGACCCCTCTTTCTCCGTAGTAAGTTCTTGCACATAGAGGTGAAAACCCCCGTTTCGGGTGCCGGGCATGGAACCGTGCGACGGAACACATGAAATGTTTGTTTTTTATGGTCCAATATACCAACATAACACATCCAAGCAAAAAATCCATGCGTATACCCCCTCCCGACGCTGTTTAGAGGGGTAATCGACGGTTCAGACTTTTCTCCAACGGGAATAGGGTTTCGCCGTAGAGTGGGTCCGGAGTGTCAAGACCCCATCAAAACTTGCATAGACCCCTAATATATGTATAATAGTGTGTTGGTAGTTTGTGGGAACCAAGATACATCTCCGAGGTGCGACCCGCTTCACTGACCCCTCTTTCTCCGTAGTAAGTTCTTGCACATAGAGGTGAAAACCTCCGTTTCGGGTGCCGGGCATGGAACCGTGCGACGGAACACATGAAATGTTTGTTTTTTATGGTCCAATATACCAACCTACCACATCCAAGCAAAAAAATCCATGCTTCTACCCCCTCTGGACGCCGTTTAGAGGGGTAGATCGACGGGTCAGACTTTTCTCCAGCGGGAGTAGGGTTTCGCCGTAGAGTGGGTCCGGAGTATCAAGACCCCATCAAAACTTGCATAGACCCCTAATATATGTATACTAGTGTGTTGGTAGTTTGTGGGAACCAAGATACATCTCCGAGGTGCGACCCGCTTCACTGACCCCTCTTTCTCCGTAGTAAGTTCTTGCACATAGAGGTGAAAACCTCCGTTTCGGGTGCCGGGCATGGAACCGTGCGACGGAACACATGAAATGTTTGTTTTTTATGGTCCAATATAGCAACCTACCACATCCAAGCAAAAAAATCCATGCTTCTACCCCCTCTTGACGCCGTTTAGAGGGGTAGATCGACGGGTCAGACTTTTCTCCAGGTTTTGCCGTAGAGTGGGTCCGGAGTGTCAAGACCCCATAAAAACTTGCATAGACCCCTAATATATGTATACTAGTGTGTTGGTAGTTTTTGGGAACCAAGATACATCTCCGAGGTGCGACCCGCTTCACTGACCCCTCTTTCTCCGTAGTAAGTTCTTGCACATAGAGGTGAAAACCCCCGTTTCGGGTGCCGGGCATGGAACCGTGCGACGGAACACATGAAATGTTTGTTTTTTATGGTCCAATATACCAACATAACACATCCAAGCAAAAAAATCCATGCGTCTACCCCCTCCCGACGCCGTTTAGAGGGGTAGATCGACGGTTCAGACTTTTCTCCAGCGGGAGTAGGGTTTCGCCGTAGAGTGGGTCCGGAGTGTCAAGACCCCATCAAAACTTGCATAGACCCCTAATATATGTATAATAGTGTGTTGGTAGTTTGTGGGAACCAAGATACATCTCCGAGGTGCGACCCGCTTCACTGACCCCTCTTTCTCCGTAGTAAGTTCTTGCACATAGAGGTGAAAACCTCCGTTTCGGGTGCCGGGCATGGAACCGTGCGACGGAACACATGAAATGTTTGTTTTTTATGGTCCAATATACCAACCTACCACATCCAAGCAAAAAAATCCATGCTTCTACCCCCTCTCGACGCCGTTTAGAGGGGTAGATCGACGGGTCAGACTTTTCTCCACCGGGAGTAGGGTTTTGCCGTAGAGTGGGTCCGGAGTGTCAAGACCCCATCAAAACTTGCATAGAACCATAATATATGTATACTAGTGTGTTGGTAGTTTGTGGGAACCAAGATACATCTCCGAGGTGCGACCCGCTTCACTGACCCCTCTTTCTCCGTAGTAAGTTCTTGCACATAGAGGTGAAAACCCCCGTTTCGGGTGCCGGGCATGGAACCGTGCGACGGAACACATGAAATGTTTGTTTTTTATGGTCCAATATACCAACATAACACATCCAAGCAAAAAAATCCATGCGTCTACCCCCTCCCGACGCCGTTTAGAGGGGTAGATCGACGGTTCAGACTTTTCTCCAACGGGAGTAGGGTTTCGCCGTAGAGTGGGTCCGGAGTGTCAAGACCCCATCAAGACTTTCATAGACCCCTAATATATGTATAATAGTGTGTTGGTAGTGTGTGGGAACCAAGATACATCTCCGAGGTGCGACCCGCTTCACTGACCCCTCTTTCTCCGTAGTAAGTTCTTGCACATAGAGGTGAAAACCTCCGTTTCGGGTGCCGGGCATGGAACCGTGCGACGGAACACATGAAATGTTTGTTTTTTATAGTCCAATATACCAACCTACCACATCCAAGCAAAAAAATCCATGCTTCTACCCCCTCTCGACGCCGTTTAGAGGGGTAGATCGACGGGTCAGACTTTTCTCCAACGGGAGTAGGGTTTCGCCGTAGAGTGGGTCCGGAGTGTCAAGACCCCATCAAAACTTGCATAGACCCCTAATATATGTATACTAGTGTGTTTGTAGTTTGTGGGAACCAAGATACATCTCCGAGGTGCGACCCGCTTCACTGACCCCTCTTTCTCCGTAGTAAGTTCTTGCACATAGAGGTGAAAACCCCCGTTTCGGGTGCCGGGAATGGAACCGTGCGACGGAACACATGAAATTTTTGTTTTTTATGGTCCAATATACCAACATAACACATCCAAGCAAAAAAATCCATGCGTCTACCCCCTCCCGACGCCGTTTAGAGGGGTAGATCGACGGTTCAGACTTTTCTCCAGCGGGAGTAGGGTTTCGCCGTAGAGTGGGTCCGGAGTGTCAAGACCCCATCAAAACTTGCATAGACCCCTAATATATGTATACTAGTGTTTTGGTAGTTTGTGGGAACCAATATACATCTCCTAGGTGCGACCCGCTTCACTGACCCCTCTTTCTCCGTAGTAAGTTCTTGCACATAGAGGTGAAAACCCCCGTTTCGGGTGCCGGGCATGGAACCGTGTGACGGAACACATGAAATGTTTGTTTTTTATGGTCCAATATACCAACCTAACACATCCAAGCAAAAAAATCCATGCGTCTACCCGCTCCCGACGCCGTTTAGAGGGGTAGATCGACGGGTCAGACTTTTCTCCAGCGGGAGTAGGGTTTCGCCGTAGAGTGGGTCCGGAGGGTCAAGACCCCATCAAGAATTGCATAGACCCCTAATATATGTATACTAGTGTGTTGGTAGTTTGTGGGAACCAAGATACATCTCCGAGGTGCGACCCGCTTCACTGACCCCTCTTTCTTCGTAGTAAGTTCTTGCACTCAGAGGTGAAAACCTCCGTTTCGGGTGCCGGGCATGGAACCGTGCGACGGAACACATGAAATGTTTGTTTTTTATGGTCCAATATACCAACCTAACACATCCAAGCAAAAAAATCCATGCGTCTACCCCCTCCCGACGCCGTTTAGAGGGGTAGATCGACGGGTCAGACTTTTCTCCAGCGGGAGTAGGGTTTCGCCGTAGAGTGGGTCCGGAGTGTCAAGACCCCATCAAAACATGCATAGACCCCTAATATATGTATACTAGTGTGTTGGTAGTTTGTGGGAACGGAGATACATCTCGGAGGTGCGACCCGCTTCACTGACCCCTCTTTCTCCGTAGTAAGTTCTAGCACTTATAGGTGAAAACCCTCGTTTCGGGTGTCGGGCATGGAACCGTGCGACGGAACACATGAAATGTTTGTTTTTTATGGTCCAATATACCAACCTAACACATCAAAGAAAAAAAATCTATGCGTATACCCCCTCCCGACGCCGTTTAGAGGGGTGGATCGACGGGTCAGACTTTTCTCCAACGGGAGTAGGGTTTCACCGTAGAGTGGGTCCGGAGGGTCAAGACCCCATCAAGACTTGCATAGACCCCTAATATATGTATACTAGTGTGTTGGTCGTTTGTGGGAACCAAGATACATCTCCGAGGTGCGACCCGCTTCACTGACCACTCTTTCTCCGTAGTAAGTTCTTGCACATAGAGGTGGAAACCCCCGTTTCGGGTGCCGGGCATGGAACCGTGCGATGGAACACATGAAATGTTTGTTTTTTATGGTCCAATATACCAACCTAACACATCCAAGCAAAAAAATCCATGCGTCTACCCCCTCCCGACGGCGTTAAGAGGGGTAGATCGACGGGTCAGACTTTTCTCCAGCGGGAGTAGGGTTTCGTCGTAGAGTGGGTCCGGAGTGTCAAGAGCCCATAAAAACATGCATAGACCCCTAATATATGTATACTAGTGTGTTGGTAGTTTGTGGGAACAGAGATACATCTCCGAGGTGCGATCCGCTTCACTGACCCCTCTTTCTCCGTAGTAAGTTCTTGCACATAGAGGTGAAAACCCCCGTTTCGGGTGTCGGGCATGGAACCGTGCGACGGAACACATGAAATGTTTGTTTTTTATGGTCCAATATACCAATCTAACACATCCAAGCAAAAAAATCCATGCGTCTACCCCCTCCCGACGCCGTTTAGAGGGGTAGATCGACGGGTCAGACTTTTCTCCAGCGGGAGTAGGGTTTTGCCGTAGAGTGGGTCCGGAGGGTCAAGACCCCATCAAAACATGCATAGACCCCTAATATATGTATACTAGTGTGTTGGTAGTTTGTGGGAACCAATATACATCTCCGAGATGCGATCCGCTTCACTGACCCCTCTTTCTCCGTAGTAAGTTCTTGCACATAGAGGTGAAAACCCCCGTTTCGGGTGCCGGGCATGGAACCGTGTGACGGAACACATGAAATGTTTGTTTTTTATGGTCCAATATACCAACCTAACACATCCAAGCAAAAAAATCCATGCGTCTACCCGCTCCCGACGCCGTTTAGAGGGGTAGATCGACGGGTCAGACTTTTCTCCAGCGGGAGTAGGGTTTCGCCGTAGAGTGGGTCGGGAGGGTCAAGACCCCATCAAGAATTGCATAGACCCCTAATATATGTATACTAGTGTGTTGGTAGTTTGTGGGAACCAAGATACATCTCCGAGGTGCGACCCGCTTCACTGACCCCTCTTTCTTCGTAGTAAGTTCTTGCACTCAGAGGTGAAAACCCCCGTTTCGGGTGTCGGGCATGGAACCGTGCGACGGAACACATGAAATGTTTGTTTTTTATGGTCCAATATACCAACCTAACACATCCAAGCAAAAAAATCCATGCGTCTACCCCCTCCCGACGCCGTTTAGAGGGGTAGATCGACGGGTCAGACTTTTCTCCAACGGGAGTAGGGTTTCGCCATAGAGTGGGTCCGGAGTGTCAAGACCCCATCAAAACATGCATAGACCCCTAATATATGTATACTAGTGTGTTGGTAGTTTGTGGGAACAGAGATACATCTCCGAGGTGCGACCCGCTTCACTGACCCCTCTTTCTCCGTAGTAAGTTCTAGCACTTATAGGTGAAAACCCTCGTTTCGGGTGTCGGGCATGGAACCGTGCGACGGAACACATGAAATGTTTGTTTTTTATGGTCCAATATACCAACCTAACACATACAAGCAAAAAAATCTATGCGTATACCCCCTCCCGACGCCGTTTAGAGGGGTGGATCGACGGGTCAGACTTTTCTCCAACGGGAGTAGGGTTTCGCCGTAGAGTGGGTCCGGAGGGTCAAGACCCCATAAAGACTTGCATAGACCCCTAATATATGTATACTAGTGTGTTGGTCGTTTGTGGGAACCAAGATACATCTCCGAGGTGCGACCCGCTTCACTGACCACTCTTTCTCCGTAGTAAGTTCTTGCACATAGAGGTGGAAACCCCCGTTTCGGGTGCCGGGCATGGAACCGTGCGACGGAACACATGAAATGTTTGTTTTTTATGGTCCAATATACCAACCTAACACATCCAAGCAAAAAAATCCATGCGTCTACCCCCTCCCGACGCCGTTTAGAGGGGTAGATCGACGGGTCAGACTTTTCTCCAGCGGGAGTAGGGTTTCGCCGTAGAGTGGGTCGGGAGGGTCAAGACCCCATCAAGAATTGCATAGACCCCTAATATATGTATACTAGTGTGTTGGTAGTTTGTGGGAACCAAGATACATCTCCGAGGTGCGACCCGCTTCACTGACCCCTCTTTCTTCGTAGTAAGTTCTTGCACTCAGAGGTGAAAACCCCCGTTTCGGGTGTCGGGCATGGAACCGTGCGACGGAACACATGAAATGTTTGTTTTTTATGGTCCAATATACCAACCTAACACATCCAAGCAAAAAAATCCATGCGTCTACCCCCTCCCGACGCCGTTTAGAGGGGTAGATCGACGGGTCAGACTTTTCTCCAACGGGAGTAGGGTTTCGCCATAGAGTGGGTCCGGAGTGTCAAGACCCCATCAAAACATGCATAGACCCCTAATATATGTATACTAGTGTGTTGGTAGTTTGTGGGAACAGAGATACATCTCCGAGGTGCGACCCGCTTCACTGACCCCTCTTTCTCCGTAGTAAGTTCTAGCACTTATAGGTGAAAACCCTCGTTTCGGGTGTCGGGCATGGAACCGTGCGACGGAACACATGAAATGTTTGTTTTTTATGGTCCAATATACCAACCTAACACATACAAGCAAAAAAATCTATGCGTATACCCCCTCCCGACGCCGTTTAGAGGGGTGGATCGACGGGTCAGACTTTTCTCCAACGGGAGTAGGGTTTCGCCGTAGAGTGGGTCCGGAGGGTCAAGACCCCATAAAGACTTGCATAGACCCCTAATATATGTATACTAGTGTGTTGGTCGTTTGTGGGAACCAAGATACATCTCCGAGGTGCGACCCGCTTCACTGACCACTCTTTCTCCGTAGTAAGTTCTTGCACATAGAGGTGGAAACCCCCGTTTCGGGTGCCGGGCATGGAACCGTGCGACGGAACACATGAAATGTTTGTTTTTTATGGTCCAATATACCAACCTAACACATCCAAGCAAAAAAATCCATGCGTCTACCCCCTCCCGACGCCGTTTAGAGGGGTAGATCGACGGGTCAGACTTTTCTCCAGCGGGAGTAGGGTTTCGTCGTAGAGTGGGTCCGGAGTGTCAAGACCCCATAAAAACATGCATAGACCACTAATATATGTATACTAGTGTGTTGGTAGTTTGTGGGAACAGAGATACATCTCCGAGGTGCGACCCGCTTCACTGACCCCTCTTTCTCCGTAGTAAGTTCTAGCACTTAGAGGTGAAAACCCCCGTTTCAGGTGTCGGGCATGGAACCGTGCGACGGAACACATGAAATGTTTGTTTTTTATGGTCCAATATACCAACCTAACACATCCAAGCAAAAAAATCTATGCGTCTACCCCCTCCCGACGCCGTTTAGAGGGGTGGATCGACGGGTCAGACTTTTCTCCAACGGGAGTAGGGTTTCGCCGTAGAGTGGGTCCGGAGGGTCAACACCCCATCATGACTTTCATAGACCCCTAATATATGTATACTAGTGTGTTGGTCGTTTGTGGGAACCAAGATACATCTCCGAGGTGCGACCCGCTTCACTGACCACTCTTTCTCCGTAGTAAGTTCTTGCACATAGAGGTGGAAACCCCCGTTTCGGGTGTCGGGCATGGAACCGTGCGACGGAACACATGAAATGTTTGTTTTTTATGGTCCAATATACCAACCTAACACATCCAAGCAAAAAAATCCATGCGTCTACCCCCTCCCGACGCCGTTTAGAGGGGTAGATCGACGGGTCAGACTTTTCTCCAGCGGGAGTAGGGTTTCGTCGTAGAGTGGGTCCGGAGTGTCAAGACCCCATAAAAACTTGCATAGACCCCTAATATATGTATACTAGTGTGTTGGTAGTTTGTGGGAACAGAGATACATCTCCGAGGTGCGACCCGCTTCACTGACCCCTCTTTCTCTGTAGTAAGTTCTTGCACTCAGAGGTGAAAACCCCCGTTTCGGGTGTCGGGCATGGAACCGTGCGACGGAACACATGAAATGTTTGTTTTTTATGGTCCAATATACCAACCTAACACATCCAAGCAAAAAAATCCATGCGTCTACCCCCTCCCGACGCCGTTTAGAGGGGTAGATCAACGGGTCAGACTTTTCTCCAGCGGGAGTAGGGTTTCGCCGTAGAGTGGGTCCGGAGGGTAAAGACCCCATCAAGACTTTCATAGACCCCTAATATATGTATACTAGTGTGTTGGTAGTTTGTGGGAACCAAGATACATCTCCGAGGTGCGACCCGCTTCACTGACCCCTCTTTCTCCGTAGTAAGTTCTTGCACATAGAGGTGAAAACCCCCGTTTCGGGTGCCGGGCATGGAACCGTGCGACGGAACACATGAAATGTTTGTTTTTTATGGTCCAATATACCAACATAACACATCCAAGCAAAAAATCCATGCGTATACCCCCTCCCGACGCTGTTTAGAGGGGTAATCGACGGTTCAGACTTTTCTCCAACGGGAATAGGGTTTCGCCGTAGAGTGGGTCCGGAGTGTCAAGACCCCATCAAAACTTGCATAGACCCCTAATATATGTATAATAGTGTGTTGGTAGTTTGTGGGAACCAAGATACATCTCCGAGGTGCGACCCGCTTCACTGACCCCTCTTTCTCCGTAGTAAGTTCTTGCACATAGAGGTGAAAACCTCCGTTTCGGGTGCCGGGCATGGAACCGTGCGACGGAACACATGAAATGTTTGTTTTTTATGGTCCAATATACCAACCTACCACATCCAAGCAAAAAAATCCATGCTTCTACCCCCTCTGGACGCCGTTTAGAGGGGTAGATCGACGGGTCAGACTTTTCTCCAGCGGGAGTAGGGTTTCGCCGTAGAGTGGGTCCGGAGTATCAAGACCCCATCAAAACTTGCATAGACCCCTAATATATGTATACTAGTGTGTTGGTAGTTTGTGGGAACCAAGATACATCTCCGAGGTGCGACCCGCTTCACTGACCCCTCTTTCTCCGTAGTAAGTTCTTGCACATAGAGGTGAAAACCTCCGTTTCGGGTGCCGGGCATGGAACCGTGCGACGGAACACATGAAATGTTTGTTTTTTATGGTCCAATATAGCAACCTACCACATCCAAGCAAAAAAATCCATGCTTCTACCCCCTCTTGACGCCGTTTAGAGGGGTAGATCGACGGGTCAGACTTTTCTCCAGGTTTTGCCGTAGAGTGGGTCCGGAGTGTCAAGACCCCATAAAAACTTGCATAGACCCCTAATATATGTATACTAGTGTGTTGGTAGTTTTTGGGAACCAAGATACATCTCCGAGGTGCGACCCGCTTCACTGACCCCTCTTTCTCCGTAGTAAGTTCTTGCACATAGAGGTGAAAACCCCCGTTTCGGGTGCCGGGCATGGAACCGTGCGACGGAACACATGAAATGTTTGTTTTTTATGGTCCAATATACCAACATAACACATCCAAGCAAAAAAATCCATGCGTCTACCCCCTCCCGACGCCGTTTAGAGGGGTAGATCGACGGTTCAGACTTTTCTCCAGCGGGAGTAGGGTTTCGCCGTAGAGTGGGTCCGGAGTGTCAAGACCCCATCAAAACTTGCATAGACCCCTAATATATGTATAATAGTGTGTTGGTAGTTTGTGGGAACCAAGATACATCTCCGAGGTGCGACCCGCTTCACTGACCCCTCTTTCTCCGTAGTAAGTTCTTGCACATAGAGGTGAAAACCTCCGTTTCGGGTGCCGGGCATGGAACCGTGCGACGGAACACATGAAATGTTTGTTTTTTATGGTCCAATATACCAACCTACCACATCCAAGCAAAAAAATCCATGCTTCTACCCCCTCTCGACGCCGTTTAGAGGGGTAGATCGACGGGTCAGACTTTTCTCCACCGGGAGTAGGGTTTTGCCGTAGAGTGGGTCCGGAGTGTCAAGACCCCATCAAAACTTGCATAGAACCATAATATATGTATACTAGTGTGTTGGTAGTTTGTGGGAACCAAGATACATCTCCGAGGTGCGACCCGCTTCACTGACCCCTCTTTCTCCGTAGTAAGTTCTTGCACATAGAGGTGAAAACCCCCGTTTCGGGTGCCGGGCATGGAACCGTGCGACGGAACACATGAAATGTTTGTTTTTTATGGTCCAATATACCAACATAACACATCCAAGCAAAAAAATCCATGCGTCTACCCCCTCCCGACGCCGTTTAGAGGGGTAGATCGACGGTTCAGACTTTTCTCCAACGGGAGTAGGGTTTCGCCGTAGAGTGGGTCCGGAGTGTCAAGACCCCATCAAGACTTTCATAGACCCCTAATATATGTATAATAGTGTGTTGGTAGTGTGTGGGAACCAAGATACATCTCCGAGGTGCGACCCGCTTCACTGACCCCTCTTTCTCCGTAGTAAGTTCTTGCACATAGAGGTGAAAACCTCCGTTTCGGGTGCCGGGCATGGAACCGTGCGACGGAACACATGAAATGTTTGTTTTTTATAGTCCAATATACCAACCTACCACATCCAAGCAAAAAAATCCATGCTTCTACCCCCTCTCGACGCCGTTTAGAGGGGTAGATCGACGGGTCAGACTTTTCTCCAACGGGAGTAGGGTTTCGCCGTAGAGTGGGTCCGGAGTGTCAAGACCCCATCAAAACTTGCATAGACCCCTAATATATGTATACTAGTGTGTTTGTAGTTTGTGGGAACCAAGATACATCTCCGAGGTGCGACCCGCTTCACTGACCCCTCTTTCTCCGTAGTAAGTTCTTGCACATAGAGGTGAAAACCCCCGTTTCGGGTGCCGGGAATGGAACCGTGCGACGGAACACATGAAATTTTTGTTTTTTATGGTCCAATATACCAACATAACACATCCAAGCAAAAAAATCCATGCGTCTACCCCCTCCCGACGCCGTTTAGAGGGGTAGATCGACGGTTCAGACTTTTCTCCAGCGGGAGTAGGGTTTCGCCGTAGAGTGGGTCCGGAGTGTCAAGACCCCATCAAAACTTGCATAGACCCCTAATATATGTATACTAGTGTTTTGGTAGTTTGTGGGAACCAATATACATCTCCTAGGTGCGACCCGCTTCACTGACCCCTCTTTCTCCGTAGTAAGTTCTTGCACATAGAGGTGAAAACCCCCGTTTCGGGTGCCGGGCATGGAACCGTGTGACGGAACACATGAAATGTTTGTTTTTTATGGTCCAATATACCAACCTAACACATCCAAGCAAAAAAATCCATGCGTCTACCCGCTCCCGACGCCGTTTAGAGGGGTAGATCGACGGGTCAGACTTTTCTCCAGCGGGAGTAGGGTTTCGCCGTAGAGTGGGTCCGGAGGGTCAAGACCCCATCAAGAATTGCATAGACCCCTAATATATGTATACTAGTGTGTTGGTAGTTTGTGGGAACCAAGATACATCTCCGAGGTGCGACCCGCTTCACTGACCCCTCTTTCTTCGTAGTAAGTTCTTGCACTCAGAGGTGAAAACCTCCGTTTCGGGTGCCGGGCATGGAACCGTGCGACGGAACACATGAAATGTTTGTTTTTTATGGTCCAATATACCAACCTAACACATCCAAGCAAAAAAATCCATGCGTCTACCCCCTCCCGACGCCGTTTAGAGGGGTAGATCGACGGGTCAGACTTTTCTCCAGCGGGAGTAGGGTTTCGCCGTAGAGTGGGTCCGGAGTGTCAAGACCCCATCAAAACATGCATAGACCCCTAATATATGTATACTAGTGTGTTGGTAGTTTGTGGGAACGGAGATACATCTCGGAGGTGCGACCCGCTTCACTGACCCCTCTTTCTCCGTAGTAAGTTCTAGCACTTATAGGTGAAAACCCTCGTTTCGGGTGTCGGGCATGGAACCGTGCGACGGAACACATGAAATGTTTGTTTTTTATGGTCCAATATACCAACCTAACACATCAAAGAAAAAAAATCTATGCGTATACCCCCTCCCGACGCCGTTTAGAGGGGTGGATCGACGGGTCAGACTTTTCTCCAACGGGAGTAGGGTTTCACCGTAGAGTGGGTCCGGAGGGTCAAGACCCCATCAAGACTTGCATAGACCCCTAATATATGTATACTAGTGTGTTGGTCGTTTGTGGGAACCAAGATACATCTCCGAGGTGCGACCCGCTTCACTGACCACTCTTTCTCCGTAGTAAGTTCTTGCACATAGAGGTGGAAACCCCCGTTTCGGGTGCCGGGCATGGAACCGTGCGATGGAACACATGAAATGTTTGTTTTTTATGGTCCAATATACCAACCTAACACATCCAAGCAAAAAAATCCATGCGTCTACCCCCTCCCGACGGCGTTAAGAGGGGTAGATCGACGGGTCAGACTTTTCTCCAGCGGGAGTAGGGTTTCGTCGTAGAGTGGGTCCGGAGTGTCAAGAGCCCATAAAAACATGCATAGACCCCTAATATATGTATACTAGTGTGTTGGTAGTTTGTGGGAACAGAGATACATCTCCGAGGTGCGATCCGCTTCACTGACCCCTCTTTCTCCGTAGAAAATTCTAGCACTTAGAGGTGAAAACCCCCGTTTCGGGTGTCGGGCATGGAACCGTGCGACGGAACACATGAAATGTTTGTTTTTTATGGTCCAATATACCAACCTAACACATCCAAGCAAAAAAATCTATGCGTCTACCCCCTCCCGACGCCGTTTAGAGGGGTGGATCGACGGGTCAGACTTTTCTCCAACGGGAGTAGGGTTTCGCCGTAGAGTGGGTCCGGAGGGTCAAGACCCCATCAAGACTTTCATAGACCCCTAATATATGTATAGTAGTGTGTTGGTCGTTTGTGGGAACCAAGATACATCTCCGAGGTGCGACCCGCTTCACTGACCACTCTTTCTCCGTAGTAAGTTCTTGCACATAGAGGTGGAAACCCCCGTTTCGGGTGCCGGGCATGGAACCGTGCGACGGAACACATGAAATGTTTGTTTTTTATGGTCCAATATACCAACCTAACACATCCAAGCAAAAAAATCCATGCGTCTACCCCCTCCCGACGCCGTTTAGAGGGGTAGATCGACGGGTCAGACTTTTCTCCAGCGGGAGTAGGGTTTCGTCGTAGAGTGGGTCCGGAGTGTCAAGACCCCATCAAAACTTGCATAGACCCCTAATATATGTATACTAGTGTGTTGGTAGTTTGTGGGAACAGAGATACATCTCCGAGGTGCGACCCGCTTCACTGACCCCTCTTTCTCTGTAGTAAGTTCTTGCACTCAGAGGTGAAAACCCCCGTTTCGGGTGTCGGGCATGGAACCGTGCGACGGAACACATGAAATGTTTGTTTTTTATGGTCCAATATACCAACCTAACACATCCAAGCAAAAAAATCCATGCGTCTACCCCCTCCCGACGCCGTTTAGAGGGGTAGATCGACGGGTCAGACTTTTCTCCAGCGGGAGTAGGGTTTCGCCGTAGAGTGGGTACGGAGGGTCAAGACCCCATCAAGACTTTCATAGACCCCTAATATATGTATACTAATGTGTTGGTAGTTTGTGGGAACCAAGATACATCTCCGAGGTGCGACCCGCTTCACTGACCCCTCTTTCTCCGTAGTAAGTTCTTGCACATAGAGGTGAAAACCCCCGTTTCGGGTGCCGGGCATGGAACCGTGCGACAGAACACATGAAATGTTTGTTTTTTATGGTCCAATATACCAACCTAACACATCCAAGCAAAAAAATCCATGCGTCTACCCCCTCCCGACGCCGTTTAGAGGGGTAGATCGACGGGTCAGAATTTTCTCCAGCGGGAGTAGGGTTTCGCCGTAGAGTGGGTCCGGAGTGTCAAGACCCCATCAAAACTTGAATAGACCCCTAATATATGTATACTAGTGTGTTGGTAGTTTGTGGGAACCAAGATACATCTCCGAGGTGCGACCCGCTTCACTGACCCCTCTTTCTCCATAGTAAGTTCTTGCACATAGAGGTGAAAACCCCCGTTTCGGGTGTCGGGCATGGAACCGTGCGACGGAACACATGAAATGTTTGTTTTTTATGGTCCAATATACCAACATAACACATCCAAGCAAAAAAATCCATGCGTCTACCCCCTCCCGACGCCGTTTAGAGGGGTAGATCGACGGTTCAGACTTTTCTCCAGCGGGAGTAGGGTTTCGCCGTAGAGTGGGTCCGGAGTGTCAAGACCCCATCAAAACTTGCATAGACCCCTAATATATGTATAATAGTGTGTTGGTAGTTTGTGGGAACCAAGATACATCTCCGAGGTGCGACCCGCTTCACTGACCCCTCTTTCTCCGTAGTAAGTTCTTGCACATAGAGGTGAAAACCTCCGTTTCGGGTGCCGGGCATGGAACCGTGCGACGGAACACATGAAATGTTTGTTTTTTATAGTCCAATATACCAACCTACCACATCCAAGCAAAAAAATCCATGCTTCTACCCCCTCTCGACGCCGTTTAGAGGGGTAGATCGACGGGTCAGACTTTTCTCCAGCGGGAGTAGGGTTTCGCCGTAGAGTGGGTCCGGAGTGTCAAGACCCCATAAAAACTTGCATAGACCCCTAATATATGTATACTAGTGTGTTTGTAGTTTGTGGGAACCAAGATACATCTCCGAGGAGCGACCCGCTTCACTGACCCCTCTTTCTCCGTAGTAAGTTCTTGCACATAGAGGTGAAAACCCCCGTTTCGGGTGCCGGGAATGGAACCGTGCGACGGAACACATGAAATGTTTGTTTTTTATGGTCCAATATACCAACATAACACATCCAATCAAAAAAATCCATGCGTCTACCCCCTCCCGACGCCGTTTAGAGGGGTAGATCGACTGTTCAGACTTTTCTCCAGCGGGAGTAGGGTTTCGCCGTAGAGTGGGTCCGGAGTGTCAAGACCCCATCAAAACTTGCATAGACCCCTAATATATGTATACTAGTGTGTTGGTAGTTTGTGGGAACAAATATACATCTCCGAGGTGCGACCCGCTTCACTGACCCCTCTTTCTCCGTAGTAAGTTCTTGCACATAGAGGTGAAAACCCCCGTTTCGGGTGCCGGGCATGGAACCGTGTGACGGAACACATGAAATGTTTGTTTTTTATGGTCCAATATACCAACCTAACACATCCAAGCAAAAAAATCCATGCGTCTACCCGCTCCCGACGCCGTTTAGAGGGGTAGATCGACGGGTCAGACTTTTCTCCAGCGGGAGTAGGGTTTCGCCGTAGAGTGGGTCCGGAGGGTCAAGACCCCATCAAGAATTGCATAGACCCCTAATATATGTATAATAGTGTGTTGGTAGTTTGTGGGAACCAAGATACATCTCCGAGGTGCGACCCGCTTCACTGACCCATCTTTCTTCGTAGTAAGTTCTTGCACTCAGAGGTGAAAACCCCCGTTTCGGGTGTCGGGCATGGAACCGTGCGACGGATCACATGAAATGTTTGTTTTTTATGGTCCAATATACCAACCTAACATATCCAAGCAAAAAAATCCATGCGACTACCCCCTCCCGACGCCGTTTAGAGGGGTAGATCGACGGGTCAGACTTTTCTCCAGCGGGAGTAGGGTTTCGCCGTAGAGTGGGTCCGGAGTGTCAAGACCCCATCAAAACATGCATAGACCCCTAATATATGTATACTAGTGTGTTGGTAGTTTGTGGGAACAGAGATACATCTCCGAGGTGCGACCCGCTTCACTGACCCCTCTTTCTCCGTAGTAAGTTCTAGCACTTAGAGGTGAAAACCCCCGTTTCGGGTGTCGGGCATGGAACCGTGCGACGGAACACATGAAATGTTTGTTTTTTATGGTCCAATATACCAACCTAACACATCCAAGCAAAAAAATCTATGCGTCTACCCCCTCCCGACGCCGTTTAGAGGGGTGGATCGACGGGTCAGACTTTTCTCCAACGGGAGTAGGGTTTCGCCGTAGAGTGGGTCCGAAGGGGCAAGACCCCATCAAGACTTTCATAGACCCCTAATATATGTATACTAGTGTGTTGGTCGTTTGTGGGAACCAAGATACATCTCCAAGGTGCGACCCGCTTCACTGACCACTCTTTCTCCGTAGTAAGTTCTTGCACATAGAGGTGGAAACCCCCGTTTCGGGTGCCGGGCATGGAACCGTGCGACAGAACACATGAAATGTTTGTTTTTTATGGTCCAATATACCAACCTAACACATCCAAGCAAAAATATCCATGCGTCTACCCCCTCCCGACGCCGTTTAGAGGGGTAGATCGACGGGTCAGACTTTTCTCCAGCGGGAGTAGGGTTTCGTCGTAGAGTGGGTCCGGAGTGTCAAGACCCCATCAAAACTTGCATAGACCCCTAATATATGTATACTAGTGTGTTGGTAGTTTGTGGGAACAGAGATACATCTCCGAGGTGCGACCCGCTTCACTGACCCCTCTTTCTCCGTAGTAAGTTCTTCCACTTAGAGGTGAAAACCCCCGTTTCGGGTGTCGGGCATAGAAACGTGCGACGGAACACATGAAATGTTTGTTTTTTATGGTCCAATATACCAACCTAACACATCCAAGCAAAAAAATCCATGCGTCTACCCCCTCCCGGCGCCGTTTAGAGGGGTAGATCAACGGGTCAGACTTTTCTCCAGCGGGAGTAGGGTTTCGCCGTAGAGTGGGTCCGGAGGGTCAAGACCCCATCAAGACTTTCATAGACCCCTAATATATGTATACTAGTGTGTTGGTAATTTGTGGGAACCAAGATACATCTCCGAGGTGCGACCCGCTTCAC
Organism: Poa annua; assembly: GCA_026929855.1. Classification (NCBI taxonomy): domain Eukaryota; kingdom Viridiplantae; phylum Streptophyta; class Magnoliopsida; order Poales; family Poaceae; genus Poa; species Poa annua. Next base: position 22,816,677 of record CM049428.1, on the reverse strand, counting down.
TGACCCCTCTTTCTCCGTAGTAAGTTCTTGCACTTAGAGGTGAAAACCCCCGTTTCGGGTGTCGGGCATAGAATCGTGCGACGGAACACATGAAATTTTTGTTTTTTATGGTCCAATATACCAACCTAACACATCCAAGCAAAAAAATCCATGCGTCTACCCCCTCCCGGCGCCGTTTAGAGGGATAGATCGACGGGTCAGACTTTTCTCCAGCGGGAGTAGGGTTTCGCCGTAGAGTGGGTCCGGAAAGTCAAGACCCCATAGAGACTTGCATAGACCCCTAATATATGTATACTAGTGTGTTGGTAGTTTGTGGGAACCAAGATACATCTCCGAGGTGCGACCCGCTTCACTGACCCCTCTTTCTCCGTAGTCAGTTCTTGCACTTAGAGGTGAAAACCCCCGTTTCGGGTGTCGGGCATGGAACCGTGCGACGGAACACATGAAATGTTTGTTTTTTAGGGTCCAATATACCAACCTAACACATCCAAGCAAAAAATCCATGCGTCTACCGCCTCCCGACGCCGTTTAGAGGGGTAGATCAACGGGTTAGACTATTCTCCAGCGGGAATAGGGTTTCGCCGTAGAGTGGGTACGGAGGGTCAAGACCCCATCAAGACTTGCATAGACCCCTAATATATGTATACTAGTGTGTTGGTAATTTGTGGGAACCAAGATACATCTCCGAGGTGCGACCCGCTTCACTGACCCCTCTTTCTCCGTAGAAAGTTCTTGCACTTAGAGGTGAAAACCCCCGTTTCGGGTGTCGGGCATAGAATCGTGCGACGGAACACATGAAATGTTTGTTTTTTATGGTCCAATATACCAACCTAACACATCCAAGCAAAAAAATCCATGCGTCTACCCCCTCCCGGCGCCGTTTAGAGGGGTAGATCGACGGGTCAGACTTTTCTACAACGGGAGTAGGGTTTCGCCGTAGAGTGGGTCCGGAGGGTCAAGACCCCATCAAGACTTGCATAGACCCCTAATATATGTATACTAGTGTGTTTGTAGTTTGTGGGAACCAAGATACATCTCCGAGGTGCGACCCGCTTCACTGACCCCTCTTTCTCCGTAGTCAGTTCTTGCACTTAGAGGTGAAAACCCCCGTTTCGGGTGTCGGGCATGGAACCGTGCGACGGAACACATGAAATGTTTGTTTTTTATGGTCCAATATACAAACCTAACACATCCAAGCAAAAAAATCCATGCGTCACCCCCTCCCGACGCCGTTTAGAGGGGTAGATTGACGGGTCAGACTTTTCTCCAGCGGGAGTAGGGTTTCGCCGTAGAGTGGGTCCGGAGTGTCAAGACCCCATAAAAACTTGCATAGACCCCTAATATATGTATACTAGTGTGTTGGTAATTTGTGGGAACCAAGATACATCTCCGAGGTGCGACCCGCTTCACTGACCCCTCTTTCTCCGTAGTAAGTTCTTGCACTTAGAGGTGAAAACCCCCGTTTCGGGTGTTGGGCATAGAATCATGCGACGGAACACATGAAATGTTTGTTTTTTATGGTCCAATATACCAACCTAACACATCCAAGCAAAAAAATCCATGCGTCTACCCCCTCCCGGCGCCGTTTAGAGGGGTAGATCGACGGGTCAGACTTTTCTCCAGCGGGAGTAGGGTTTCGCCGTAGAGTGGGTCCGGAGGGTCAAGACCCCATCAAGACTTGCATAGACCACTAATATATGTATACTAGTGTGTTTGTAGTTTCTGGGAACCAAGATACATCTCCGAGGTGCGACCCGCTTCACTGACCCCTCTTTCTCCGTAGTAAGTTCTTGCACTTAGAGGTGAAAACCCCTGTTTCGGGTGTCGGGCATGGAACCGTGCGACGGAACACATGAAATGTTTGTTTTTATGGTCCAATATACCAGCCTAACACATCCAAGCAAAAACAATCCATGCGTCTACCCCCTCCCGACGCCGTTTAGAGGGGTAGATCGACGGGTCAGACTTTTCTCCAGCGGGAGTAGGGTTTCGCCGTAGAGTGGGTCCGGAGTGTCAAGACCCCATCAAAACTTGCATAGACCCCTAATATATGTATACTAGTGTGTTGGTAGTTTGTGGGAACCAAGATACATCTCCGAGGTGCGACCCGCTTCACTGACCCCTCTTTCTCCGTAGTAAGTTCTTGCACTTAGAGGTGAAAACCCCCGTTTCGGGTGTCGGGCATGGAACCGTGCGACGGCACACATGAAATGTTTGTTTTTTATGGTCCAATATACCAACCTAACACATCCAAGCAAAAAAATCCATGCGTCTACCACCTCCCGACGCCGTTTAGAGGGGTAGATCGACGGGTCAGACTTTTCTCCAGCTGGAGTAGGGTTTCGCCGTAGAGTGGGTCTGGAGTGTCAAGACCCCATCAAAACTTTCATAGACCCCTAATATATGTATACTAGTGTGTTGGTCGTTTGTGGGAACCAATATACATCTCCGAGGTGCGACCCGCTTCACTGACCACTCTTTCTCCGTAGTAAGTTCTTGCACATAGAGGTGAAAACCCCCGTTTCGGGTGCCGGGCATGGAACCGTGCGACGGAACACATGAAATTTTTGTTTTTTATGGTCCAATATACCAACCTAACACATCCAAGCAAAAAAATCCATGCGTCTACCCCCTCCCGACGCCGTTTATAGGGGTAGATCGACGGGTCAGAATTTTCTCCAGCGGGAGTAGGGTTTCGCCGTAGAGTGGGTCCGGAGTGTCAAGACCCCATCAAAACTTGAATAGACCCCTAATATATGTATACTAGTGTGTTGGTAGTTTGTGGGAACCAAGATACATCTCCGAGGTGCGACCCGCTTCACTGACCCCTCTTTCTCCGTAGTAAGTTCTTGCACATAGAGGTGAAAACCCCCGTTTCGGGTGTCGGGCATGGAACCGTGCGACGGAACACATGAAATGTTTGTTTTTTATGGTCCAATATACCAACATAACACATCCAAGCAAAAAAATCCATGCGTCTACCCCCTCCCGACGCCGTTTAGAGGGGTAGATCGACGGTTCAGACTTTTCTCCAGCGGGAGTAGGGTTTCGCCGTAGAGTGGGTCCGGAGTGTCAAGACCCCATCAAAACTTGCATAGACCCCTAATATATGTATAATAGTGTGTTGGTAGTTTGTGGGAACCAAGATACATCTCCGAGGTGCGACCCGCTTCACTGACCCCTCTTTCTCCGTAGTAAGTTCTTGCACATAGAGGTGAAAACCTCCGTTTCGGGTGCCGGGCATGGAACCGTGCGACGGAACACATGAAATGTTTGTTTTTTATAGTCCAATATACCAACCTACCACATCCAAGCAAAAAAATCCATGCTTCTACCCCCTCTCGACGCCGTTTAGAGGGGTAGATCGACGGGTCAGACTTTTCTCCAGCGGGAGTAGGGTTTCGCCGTAGAGTGGGTCCGGAGTGTCAAGACCCCATCAAAACTTGCATAGACCCCTAATATATGTATACTAGTGTGTTTGTAGTTTGTGGGAACCAAGATACATCTCCGAGGTGCGACCCGCTTCACTGACCCCTCTTTCTCTGTAGTAAGTTCTTGCACATAGAGGTGAAAACCCCCGTTTCGGGTGCCGGGAATGGAACCGTGCGACGGAACACATGAAATGTTTGTTTTTTATGGTACAATATACCAACATAACACATCCAAGCAAAAAAATCCATGCGTCTACCCCCTCCCGACGCCGTTCAGAGGGGTAGATCGACGGTTCAGACTTTTCTCCAGCGGGAGTAGGGTTTCGCCGTAGAGTGGGTCCGGAGTGTCAAGACCCCATCAAAACTTGCATAGACCCCTAATATATGTATACTAGTGTGTTGGTAGTTTGTGGGAACAAATATACATCTCCGAGGTGCGACCCGCTTCACTGACCCCTCTTTCTCCGTAGTAAGTTCTTGCACATAGAGGTGAAAACCCCCGTTTCGGGTGCCGGGCATGGAACCGTGTGACGGAACACATTAAATGTTTGTTTTTTATGGTCCAATATACCAACCTAACACATCCAAGCAAAAAAATCCATGCGTCTACCCGCTCCCGACGCCGTTTAGAGGGGTAGATCGACGGGTCAGACTTTTCTCCAGCGGGAGTAGGGTTTCGCCGTAGAGTGGGTCCGGAGGGTCAAGACCCCATCAAGAATTGCATAGACCCCTAATATATGTATACTAGTGTGTTGGTAGTTTGTGGGAACCAAGATACATCTCCGAGGTGCGACCCGCTTCACTGACCCCTCTTTCTTCGTAGTAAGTTCTTGCACTCAGAGGTGAAAACCCCCGTTTCGGGTGTCGGGCATGGAACCGTGCGACGGATCACATGAAATGTTTGTTTTTTATGGTCCAATATACCAACCTAACATATCCAAGCAAAAAAATCCATGCGACTACCCCCTCCCGACGCCGTTTAGAGGGGTAGATCGACGGGTCAGACTTTTCTCCACCGGGAGTAGGGTTTCGCCGTAGAGTGGGTCCGGAGTGTCAAGACCCCATCAAAACATGCATAGACCCCTAATATATGTATACTAGTGTGTTGGTAGTTTGTGGGAACAGAGATACATCTCCGAGGTGCGACCCGCTTCACTGACCCCTCTTTCTCCGTAGTAAGTTCTAGCACTTAGAGGTGAAAACCCCCGTTTCGGGTGTCGGGCATGGAACCGTGCGACGGAACACATGAAATGTTTGTTTTTTATGGTCCAATATACCAACCTAACACATCCAAGCAAAAAAATCTATGCGTCTACCCCCTCCCGACGCCGTTTAGAGGGGTGGATCGACGGGTCAGACTTTTCTCCAACGGGAGTAGGGTTTCGCCGTAGAGTGGGTCCGGAGGGTCAAGACCCCATCAATACTTTCATAGACCCCTAATATATGTATACTAGTGTGTTGGTAGTTTGTGGGAACCAAGATACATCTCCAAGGTGCGACCCGCTTCACTGACCCCTCTTTCTCCGTAGTAAGTTCTTGCACATAGAGGTGAAAACCCCCGTTTCGGATGCCGGGCATGGAACCGTGCGACGGAACACATGAAATGTTTGTTTTTTATGGTCCAATATACCAACCTAACACATGCAAGCAAAAAAATCCATGCGTCTACCCCCTCCCGACGCCGTTTAGAGGGGTAGATCGACGGGTCAGACTTTTCTCCAGCGGGAGTAGGGTTTCGCTGTAGAGTGGGTCCGGAGTGTCAAGACCCCATCAGAACTTGTATAGACCCCTAATATATGTATACTAGTGTGTTGGTAGTTTGTGGGAACCAAGATACATCTCCGAGGTGCGACCCGCTTCACTGACCCCTCTTTCTCCGTAGTAAGTTCTTGCACATAGAGGTGAAAACCCCCGTTTCGGGTGCCGGGCATGGAACCGTGCGACGAAACACATGAAATTTTTGTTTTTTATGGTCCAATATACCAACATAACACATCCAAGCAAAAAAATCCATGCGTCTACCCCCTCCCGACGCCGTTTAGAGGGGTAGATCGACGGTTCAGACTTTTCTCCAGCGGGAGTAGGGTTTCGCCGTAGAGTGGGTCCGGAGTGTCAAGACCCCATCAAAACTTGCATAGACCCCTAATATATGTATAATAGTGTGTTGGTAGTTTGTGGGAACCAAGATACATCTCCGAGGTGCGACCCGCTTCACTGACCCCTCTTTCTCCGTAGTAAGTTCTTGGACATAGAGGTGAAAACCTCCGTTTCGGGTGCCGGGCATGGAACCGTGCGACGGAACACATGAAATGTTTGTTTTTTATGGTCCAATATACCAACCTACCACATCCAAGCAAAAAAATCCATGCTTCTACCCCCTCTCGACGCCGTTTAGAGGGGTAGATCGACGGGTCAGACTTTTCTCCAGCGGGAGTAGGGTTTCGCCGTAGAGTGGGTCCGGAGTGTCAAGACCCCATCAAAACTTGCATAGACCCCTAATATATGTATACTAGTGTGTTGGTAGTTTGTGGGAACCAAGATACATCTCCGAGGTGCGACCCGCTTCACTGACCCCTCTTTCTCCGTAGTAAGTTCTTGCACATAGAGGTGAAAACCCCCGTTTCGGGTGCCGGGCATGGAACCGTGCGACGGAACACATGAAATGTTTGTTTTTTATGGTCCAATATACCAACATAACACATCCAAGCAAAAACATCCATGCGTCTACCCCCTCCCGACGCCGTTTAGAGGGGTAGATCGACGGTTCAGACTTTTCTCCAGCGGGAATAGGGTTTTGCCGTAAAGTGGGTCCGGAGTGTCAAGACCCCATCAAAACTTGCATAGACCCCTAATATATGTATAATAGTGTGTTGGTAGTTTGTGGGAACCAAGATACATCTCCGAGGTGCGACCCGCTTCACTGACCCCTCTTTCTCCGTAGTAAGTTCTTGCACATAGAGGTGAAAACCTCCGTTTCGGGTGCCGGGCATGGAACCGTGCGACGGAACACATGAAATATTTGTTTTTTATGGTCCAATATACCAACCTACCACATCTAAGCAAAAAAATCCATGCTTCTACCCCCTCTTGACGCCGTTTAGAGGGGTAGATCGACGGGTCAGACTTTTCTCCAGCGGGAGTAGGGTTTCGCCGTAGAGTGGGTCCGGAGTGTCAAGACCCCATCAAAACTTGCATAGACCCCTAATATATGTATACTAGTGTGTTGGTAGTTTGTGGGAACCAAGATACATCTCCGAGGTGCGACCCGCTTCACTGACCCCTCTTTCTCCGTAGTAAGTTCTTGCACATAGAGGTGAAAACCTCCGTTTCGGGTGCCGTGCATGGAACCGTGCGACGGAACACATGAAATATTTGTTTTTTATGGTACAATATACCAACCTACCACATCTAAGCAAAAAAATCCATGCTTATACCCCCTCTTGACGCCGTTTAGAGGGGTAGATCGACGGGTCAGACTTTTCTCCAGCGGGAGTAGGGTTTCGCCGTAGAGTGGGTCCGGAGTGTCAAGACCCCATCAAAACTTGCATAGACCCCTAATATATGTATACTAGTGTGTTGGTAGTTTGTGGGAACCAAGATACATCTCCGAGGTGCGACCCGCTTCACTGACCCCTCTTTCTCCGTAGTAAGTTCTTGCACATAGAGGTGAAAACCTCCTTTTCGGGTGCCGGGCATGGAACCGTGCGACGGAACACATGCAATGTTTGTTTTTTATGGTCCAATATACCAACCTACCACATCCAAGCAAAAAAAATCCATGCTTCTACCCCCTCTTGACGCCGTTTAGAGGGGTAGATCGACGGGTAAGACATTTCTCCAGCGGGAGTAGGGTTTCGCCGTAGAGTGGGTCCGGAGTGTCAAGACCTCATCAAAACTTGCATAGACCCCTAATATATGTATACTAGTGTGTTGGTAGTTTGTGGGAACCAAGATACATCTCCGAGGTGCGACCCGCTTCACTGACCCCTCTTTCTCCGTAGTAAGTTCTTGCACATAGAGGTGAAAACCCCCGTTTCGGGTGCCGGGCATGGAACCGTGCGACGGAACACATGAAATGTTTGTTTTTTATGGTCCAATATACCAACATAACACATCCAAGCAAAAAAATCCATGCGTCTACCCCCTCCCGACGCCGTTTAGAGGGGTAGATCGACGGTTCCGACTTTTCTCCAGCGGGAGTAGGGTTTCGCCGTAGAGTGGGTCCGGAGTGTCAAGACCCCATCAAAACTTGCATAGACCCCTAATATATGTATAATAGTGTGTTGGTAGTTTGTGGGAACCAAGATACATCTCCGAGGTGCGACCCGCTTCACTGACCCCTCTTTCTCCGTAGTAAGTTCTTGCACTCAGAGGTGAAAACGTCCGTTTCGGGTGCCGGGCATGGAACCGTGCGACGGAACACATGAAATGTTTGTTTTTTATGGTCCAATATACGAACCTACCACATCCAAGCAAAAAAATCCATGCTTCTACCCCCTCTCGACGCCGTTTAGAGGGGTAGATCGACGGGTCAGACTTTTCTCCAGCGGGAGTAGGGTTTCGCCGTAGAGTGGGTCCGGAGTGTCAAGACCCCATCAAAACATGCATAGACCCCTAATATATGTATACTAGTGTGTTGGTAGTTTGTGGGAACAGAGATACATCTCCGAGGTGCGACCCGCTTCACTGACCCCTCTTTCTCCGTAGTAAGTTCTAGCACTTATAGGTGAAAACCCTCGTTTCGGGTGTCGGGCATGGAACCGTGCGACGGAACACATGAAATGTTTGTTTTTTATGGTCCAATATACCAACCTAACACATACAAGCAAAAAAATCTATGCGTATACCCCCTCCCGACGCCGTTTAGAGGGGTGGATCGACGGGTCAGACTTTTCTCCAACGGGAGTAGGGTTTCGCCGTAGAGTGGGTCCGGAGGGTCAAGACCCCATCAAGACTTGCATAGACCCCTAATATATGTATACTAGTGTGTTGGTCGTTTGTGGAAACCAAGATACATCTCCGAGGTGCGACCCGCTTCACTGACCACTCTTTCTCCGTAGTAAGTTCTTGCACATAGAGGTGAAAACCCCCGTTTCGGGTGCCGGGCATGGAACCGTGCGACGGAACACATGAAATGTTTGTTTTTTATGGTCCAATATACCAACCTAACACATCCAAGCAAAAAAATCCATGTGTCTACCCCCTCCCGACGCTGTTTAGAGGGGTAGATCGACGGGTCAGACTTTTCTCCAGCGGGAGTAGGGTTTCGCCGTAGAGTGGGTCCGGAGTGTCAAGACCCCATCAAAACTTGCATAGACCCCTAATATATGTATAATAGTGTGTTGGTAGTTTGTGGGAACCAAGATACATCTCCGAGTTGCGACCCGCTTCACTGACCCCTCTTTCTCCGTAGTAAGTTCTTGCACATAGAGGTGAAAACCTCCGTTTCGGGTGCCGGGCATGGAACCGTGCGACGGAACACATGAAATGTTTGTTTTTTATGGTCCAATATACCAACCTACCACATCCAAGCAAAAAAATCCATGCTTCTACCCCCTCTCTACGTCGTTTAGAGGGGTAGATCGACGGGTCAGACTTTTCTCCAGCGGGAGTAGGGTTTCGCCGTAGAGTGGGTCCGGAGTGTCAAGACCCCATCAAAACTTGCATAGACCCCTAATATATGTATACTAGTGTGTTTTTAGTTTGTGGGAACCAAGATACATCTCCGAGGTGCGACCCGCTTCACTGACCCCTCTTTCTCCGTTGTAAGTTCTTGCACATAGAGGTGAAAACCCCCGTTTCGGGTGCCGGGAATGGAACCGTGCGACGGAACACATGAAATGTTTGTTTTTTATGGTCCAATATACCAACATAACACATCCAAGCAAAAAAATCCATGCGTCTACCCCCTCCCGACGCCGTTTAGAGGGGTAGATCGACGGTTCAGACTTTTCTCCAGCGGGAGTAGGGTTTCGCCGTAGAGTGGGTCCGGAGTGTCAAGACCCCATCAAAACTTGCATAGACCCCTAATATATGTATACTAGTGTGTTGGTAGTTTGTGGGAACCAATATACATCTCCGAGGTGCGACCCGCTTCACTGACCCCTCTTTCTCCGTAGTAAGTTCTTGCACATAGAGGTGAAAACCCCCGTTTCGGGTGTCGGGCATGGAACCGTGCGACGGAACACATGAAATGTTTGTTTTTTATGGTCCAATATACCAACCTAACACATCCAAGCAAAAAAATCCATGCGTCTACCCCCTCCCGACGCCGTTTAGAGGGGTAGATCGATGGGTCAGACTTTTCTCCAACGGGAGTAGGGTTTCGCCGTAGAGTGGGTCCGGAGGGTCAAGACCCCATCAAAACATGCATAGACCCCTAATATATGTATACTAGTGTGTTGGTAGTTTGTGGGAGCAGAGATACATCTCCGAGGTGCGACCCGCTTCACTGACCCCTCTTTCTCCGTAGTAAGTTCTAGCACTTATAGGTGAAAACCCTCGTTTCGGGTGTCGGGCATGGAACCGTGCGACGGAACACATGAAATGTTTGTTTTTTATGGTCCAATATACCAACATAACACATACAAGCAAAAAAATCCATGCGTCTACCCCCTCCCGACGCCGTTTAGAGGGGTAGATCGACGGTTCAGACTTTTCTCCAGCGGGAGTAGGGTTTCGCCGTAGAGTGGGTCCGGAGTGTCAAGACCCCATCAAAACTTGCATAGAACCCTAATATATGTATACTAGTGTGTTGGTAGTTTGTGGGAACCAATATACATCTCCGAGATGCGACCCGCTTCACTGACCCCTCTTTCTCCGTAGTAAGTTCTTGCACATAGAGGTGAAAACCCCCGTTTCGGGTGCCGGGCATGGAACCGTGTGAGGGAACACATGAAATGTTTGTTTTTTATGGTCCAATATACCAACCTAACACATCGAAGCAAAAAAATCCATGCGTCTACCCGCTCCCGACGCCGTTTAGAGGGGTAGATCGACGGGTCAGACTTTTCTCCAGCGGGAGTAGGGTTTCGCCGTAGAGTGGGTCCGGAGGGTCAAGACCCCATCAAGAATTGCATAGACCCCTAATATATGTATACTAGTGTGTTGGTAGTTTGTGGGAACCAAGATACATCTCCGAGGTGCGACCCGCTTCACTGACCCCTCTTTCTTCGTAGTAAGTTCTTGCACTCAGAGGTGAAAACCTTCGTTTCGGGTGTCGGGCATGGAACCGTGCGACGGAACACATGAAATGTTTGTTTTTTATGGTCCAATATACCAACCTAACACATCCAAGCAAAAAAATCCATGCGTCTACCCCCTCCCGACGCCGTTTAGAGGGGTAGATCGACGGGTCAGACTTTTCTCCAGCGGGAGTAGGGTTTCGCCATAGAGTGGGTCCGGAGTGTCAAGACCCCATCAAAACATGCATAGACCCCTAATATATGTATACTAGTGTGTTGGTAGTTTGTGGTAACAGAGATACATCTCCGAGGTGCGACCCGCTTCACTGACCCCTCTTTCTCCGTAGTAAGTTCTAGCACTTATAGGTGAAAACCCTCGTTTCGGGTGTCGGGCATGGAACCGTGCGACGGAACACATGAAATGTTTGTATTTTATGGTCCAATATACCAAACTAACACATACAAGCAAAAAAATCTATGCGTATACCCCCTCCCGACGCCGTTTAGAGGGGTGGATCGACGGGTCAGACTTTTCTCCAACGGGAGTAGGGTTTCGCCGTAGAGTGGGTCCGGAGGGTCAAGACCCCATCAAGACTTGCATAGACCCCTTATATATGTATACTAGTGTGTTGGTCGTTTGTGGGAACCAAGATACATCTCCGAGGTGCGACCCGCTTCACTGACCACTCTTTCTCCGTAGTAAGTTCTTGCACATAGAGGTGGAAACCCCCGTTTCGGGTGCCGGGCATGGAACCGTGCGACGGAACACATGAAATGTTTGTTTTTATGGTCCAATATACCAACATAACACATCCAAGCAAAAAAATCCATGCGTCTACCCCCTCCCGACGCCGTTTAGAGGGGTAGATCGACGGGTCAGACTTTTCTCCAGCGGGAGTAGGGTTTCGTCGTAGAGTGGGTCCGGAGTGTCAAGACCCCATCAAAACATGCATAGACCACTAATATATGTATACTAGTGTGTTGGTAGTTTGTGGGAACAGAGATACATCTCCGAGGTGCGACCCGCTTCACTGACCCCTCTTTCTCCGTAGTAAGTTCTAGCACTTAGAGGTGAAAACCCCCGTTTCAGGTGTCGGGCATGGAACCGTGCGACGGAACACATGAAATGTTTGTTTTTTATGGTCCAATATACCAACCGAACACATCCAAGCAAAAAAATCTATGCGTCTACCCCCTCCCGACGCCGTTTAGAGGGGTGGATCGACGGGTCAGACTTTTCTCCAACGGGAGTAGGGTTTCGCCGTAGAGTGGGTCCGGAGGGTCAAGACCCCATCAAGACTTTCATAGACCCCTAATATATGTATACTAGTGTGTTGGTCGTTTGTGGGAACCAAGATACATCTCCGAGGTGCGACCCGCTTCACTGACCACTCTTTCTCCGTAGTAAGTTCTTGCACATAGAGGTGGAAACCCCCGTTTCGGGTGCCGGGCATGGAACCGTGCGACGGAACACATGAAATGTTTGTTTTTTATGGTCCAATATACCAACCTAACACATCCAAGCAAAAAAATCCATGCGTCTACCCCCTCCCGACGCCGTTTAGAGGGGTAGATCGACGGGTCAGACTTTTCTCCAGCGGGAGTAGGGTTTCGTCGTAGAGTGGGTCCGGAGTGTCAAGACCCCATAAAAACTTGCATAGACCCCTAATATATGTATACTAGTGTGTTGGTAGTTTGTGGGAACAGAGATACATCTCCGAGGTGCGACCCGCTTCACTGACCCCTCTTTCTCCGTAGTAAGTTCTTGCACTCAGAGGTGAAAACCCCCGTTTCGGGTGTCGGGCATGGAACCGTGCGACGGAACACATGAAATGTTTGTTTTTTATGGTCCAATATACCAACCTAACACATCCAAGCAAAAAATCCATGCGTCTACCCCCTCCCGACGCCGTTTAGAGGGGTAGATCAACGGGTCAGACTTTTCTCCAGCGGGAGTAGGGTTTCGCCGTAGAGTGGGTCCGGAGTGTCAAGACCCCATCAAAACTTGCATAGACCCCTAATATATGTATACTAGTGTGTTGGTAGTTTGTGGGAACCAATATACATCTCCGAGGTGCGACCCGCTTCACTGACCCCTCTTTCTCCGTAGTAAGTTCTTGCACATAGAGGTGAAAACCCCCGTTTCGGGTGTCGGGCATGGAACCGTGCGACGGAACACATGAAATGTTTGTTTTTTATGGTCCAATATACCAACCTAACACATCCAAGCAAAAAAATCCATGCGTCTACCCCCTCCCGACGCCGTTTAGAGGGGTAGATCGATGGGTCAGACTTTTCTCCAACGGGAGTAGGGTTTCGCCGTAGAGTGGGTCCGGAGGGTCAAGACCCCATCAAAACATGCATAGACCCCTAATATATGTATACTAGTGTGTTGGTAGTTTGTGGGAGCAGAGATACATCTCCGAGGTGCGACCCGCTTCACTGACCCCTCTTTCTCCGTAGTAAGTTCTAGCACTTATAGGTGAAAACCCTCGTTTCGGGTGTCGGGCATGGAACCGTGCGACGGAACACATGAAATGTTTGTTTTTTATGGTCCAATATACCAACATAACACATACAAGCAAAAAAATCCATGCGTCTACCCCCTCCCGACGCCGTTTAGAGGGGTAGATCGACGGTTCAGACTTTTCTCCAGCGGGAGTAGGGTTTCGCCGTAGAGTGGGTCCGGAGTGTCAAGACCCCATCAAAACTTGCATAGAACCCTAATATATGTATACTAGTGTGTTGGTAGTTTGTGGGAACCAATATACATCTCCGAGATGCGACCCGCTTCACTGACCCCTCTTTCTCCGTAGTAAGTTCTTGCACATAGAGGTGAAAACCCCCGTTTCGGGTGCCGGGCATGGAACCGTGTGAGGGAACACATGAAATGTTTGTTTTTTATGGTCCAATATACCAACCTAACACATCGAAGCAAAAAAATCCATGCGTCTACCCGCTCCCGACGCCGTTTAGAGGGGTAGATCGACGGGTCAGACTTTTCTCCAGCGGGAGTAGGGTTTCGCCGTAGAGTGGGTCCGGAGGGTCAAGACCCCATCAAGAATTGCATAGACCCCTAATATATGTATACTAGTGTGTTGGTAGTTTGTGGGAACCAAGATACATCTCCGAGGTGCGACCCGCTTCACTGACCCCTCTTTCTTCGTAGTAAGTTCTTGCACTCAGAGGTGAAAACCTTCGTTTCGGGTGTCGGGCATGGAACCGTGCGACGGAACACATGAAATGTTTGTTTTTTATGGTCCAATATACCAACCTAACACATCCAAGCAAAAAAATCCATGCGTCTACCCCCTCCCGACGCCGTTTAGAGGGGTAGATCGACGGGTCAGACTTTTCTCCAGCGGGAGTAGGGTTTCGCCATAGAGTGGGTCCGGAGTGTCAAGACCCCATCAAAACATGCATAGACCCCTAATATATGTATACTAGTGTGTTGGTAGTTTGTGGTAACAGAGATACATCTCCGAGGTGCGACCCGCTTCACTGACCCCTCTTTCTCCGTAGTAAGTTCTAGCACTTAGAGGTGAAAACCTCCGTTTCGGGTGCCGGGCATGGAACCGTGCGACGGAACACATGAAATGTTTGTTTTTTATGGTCCAATATACCAACCTAACACATCCAAGCAAAAAAATCCATGCGTCTACCCCCTCCCGACGCCGTTTAGAGGGGTAGATCGACGGGTCAGACTTTTCTCCAGCGGGAGTAGGGTTTCGTCGTAGAGTGGGTCCGGAGTGTCAAGACCCCATAAAAACTTGCATAGACCCCTAATATATGTATACTAGTGTGTTGGTAGTTTGTGGGAACAGAGATACATCTCCGAGGTGCGACCCGCTTCACTGACCCCTCTTTCTCCGTAGTAAGTTCTTGCACTCAGAGGTGAAAACCCCCGTTTCGGGTGTCGGGCATGGAACCGTGCGACGGAACACATGAAATGTTTGTTTTTTATGGTCCAATATACCAACCTAACACATCCAAGCAAAAAATCCATGCGTCTACCCCCTCCCGACGCCGTTTAGAGGGGTAGATCAACGGGTCAGACTTTTCTCCAGCGGGAGTAGGGTTTCGCCGTAGAGTGGGTCCGGAGGGTAAAGACCCCATCAAGACTTTCATAGACCCCTAATATATGTATACTAGTGTGTTGGTAGTTTGTGGGAACCAAGATACATCTCCGAGGTGCGACCCGCTTCACTGACCCCTCTTTCTCCGTAGTAAGTTCTTGCACATAGAGGTGAAAAACCCCGTTTCAGGTGCCGGGCATGGAACCGTGCGACGGAACACATGAAATGTTTGTTTTTTATGGTCCAATATACCAACATAACACATCCAAGCAAAAAAATCCATGCGTATACCCCCTCCCGACGCTGTTTAGAGGGGTAGATCGACGGTTCAGACTTTTCTCCAACGTGAATAGGGTTTCGCCGTAGAGTGGGTCCGGAGTGTCAGGACCCCATCAAAACTTGCATAGACCCCTAATATATGTATAATAGTGTGTTGGTAGTTTGTGGGAACCAAGATACATCTCCGAGGTGCGACCCGCTTCACTGACCCCTCTTTCTCCGTAGTAAGTTCTTGCACATAGAGGTGAAAACCCCCGTTTCGGGTGCCGGGCATGGAACCGTGCGACGGAACACATGAAATCTTTGTTTTTTATGGTCCAATATACCAACATAACACATCCAAGCAAAAAAAATCCATGCGTCTACCCCCTCCCGACGCCGTTTAGAGGGGTAGATCCACGGTTCAGACTTTTCTCCAGCGGGAATAGGGTTTCACCGTAGAGTGGGTCCGGAGTGTCAAGACCCCATCAAAACTTGCATAGACCCCTAATATATGTATAATAGTGTGTTGGTAGTTTGTGGGAACCAAGATACATCTCCGAGGTGCGACCCGCTTCACTGACCCCTCTTTCTCCGTAGTAAGTTCTTGCACATAGAGGTGAAAACCTCCGTTTCGGGTGCCGGGCATGGAACCGTGCGACGGAACACATGAAATATTTGTTTTTTATGGTCCAATATACCAACCTACCACATCTAAGCAAAAAAATCCATGCTTCTACCCCCTCTTGACGCCGTTTAGAGGGGTAGATCGACGGTTCAGACTTTTCTCCAGCGGGAGTAGGGTTTCGCCGTAGAGTGGGTCCGGAGTGTCAAGACCCCATCAAAACTTGCATAGACCCCTAATATATGTATATTAGTGTGTTTGTAGTTTGTGGTAACCAAGATACATCTCCGAGGTGCGACCCGCTTCACTGACCCCTCTTTCTCCGTAGTAAGTTCTTGCTCATAGAGGTGAAAACCCCCGTTTCGGGTGCCGGGAATGGAACCGTGCGACGGAACACATGAAATGTTTGTTTTTTATGGTCCTATATACCAACATAACACATCCAAGCAAAAAAATCCATGCGTCTACCCCCTCCCGACGCCGTTTAGAGGGGTAGATCGACGGGTCAGACTTTTCTCCAGCGGGAGTAGGGTTTCGCCGTAGAGTGGGTCCGGAGTGTCAAGACCCCATCAAAACTTGCATAGACCCCTAATATATGTATAATAGTGTGTTGGTAGTTTGTGGGAACCAAGATACATCTCCGAGGTGCGACCCGCTTCACTGACCCCTCTTTCTCCGTAGTAAGTTCTTGCACATAGAGGTGAAAACCCCCGTTTCGGGTGCCGGGCATGGAACCGTGCGACGGAACACATGAAATGTTTGTTTTTTATGGTCCAATATACCAACCTAACACATCCAAGCAAAAAAATCCATGCGTCTACCCCCTCCCGACGCCGTTTAGAGGGGTAGATCGACGGGTCAGACTTTTCTCCAGCGGGAGTAGGGTTTCGCCGTAGAGTGGGTCCGGAGTGTCAAGACCCCATCATAACTTGCATAGACCCCTAATATATGTATAATAGTGTGTTGGTAGTTTGTGGGAACCAAGATACATCTCCGAGGTGCGACCCGCTTCACTGACCCCTCTTTCTCCGTAGTAAGTTCTTGCACATAGAGGTGAAAACCCCCGTTTCGGGTGCCGGGCATGGAACCGTGCGACGGAACACATGAAATGTTTGTTTTTTATGGTCCAATATACCAACCTAACACATCCAAGCAAAAAAATCCATGCGTCTACCCCCTCCCGACGCTGTTTAGAGGGGTAGATCGACGGGTCAGACTTTTCTCCAGCGGGAGTAGGGTTTCGCCGTAGAGTGGGTCCGGAGTGTCAAGACCCCATCATAACTTGCATAGACCCCTAATATATGTATAATAGTGTGTTGGTAGTTTGTGGGAACCAAGATACATCTCCGAGGTGCGACCCGCTTCACTGACCCCTCTTTCTCCGTAGTAAGTTCTTGCACATAGAGGTGAAAACGTCCGTTTCGGGTGCCGGGCATGGAACCGTGCGACGGAACACATGAAATGTTTGTTTTTTATGGTCCAATATACCAACCTACCACATCCAAGCAAAAAAATCCATGCTTCTACCCCCTCTCGACGCCGTTTAGAGGGGTAGATCGACGGGTCAGACTTTTCTCCAGCGGGAGTACGGTTTCGCCGTAGAGTGGGTCCGGAGTGTCAAGACCCCATCAAAACTTGCATAGACCCCTAATATATGTATACTAGTGTGTTTGTAGTTTGTGGGAACCAAGATACATCTCCGAGGTGCGACCCGCTTCACTGACCCCTCTTTCTGCGTAGTAAGTTCTTGCACATAGAGGTGAAAACCCCCGTTTCGGGTGCCGGGAATGGAACCGTGCGACGGAACACATGAAATGTTTGTTTTTTATGGTCCTATATACTAACATAACACATCCAAGCAAAAAAATCCATGCGTCTACCCCCTCCCGACGCCGTTTAGAGGGGTAGATCGACGGGTCAGACTTTTCTCCAGCGGGAGTAGGGTTTCGCCGTAGAGTGGGTCCGGAGTGTCAAGACCCCATCAAAACTTGCATAGACCCCTAATATATGTATAATAGTGTGTTGGTAGTTTGTGGGAACCAAGATACATCTCCGAGGTGCGACCCGCTTCACTGACCCCTCTTTCTCCGTAGTAAGTTCTTGCACATAGAGGTGAAAACCCCCGTTTCGGGTGCCGGGCATGGAACCGTGCGACGGAACACATGAAATGTTTGTTTTTTATGGTCCAATATACCAACCTAACACATCCAAGCAAAAAAATCCATGCGTCTACCCCCTCCCGACGCCGTTTAGAGGGGTAGATCGACGGGTTAGACTTTTCTCCAGCGGGAGTAGGGTTTCGCCGTAGAGTGGGTCCGGAGTGTCAATACCCCATCAAAACATGCATAGACCCCTAATATATGTATACTAGTGTGTTGGTGGTTTGTGGGAACAGAGATACATCTCCGAGGTGCGACCCGCTTCACTGACCCCTCTTTCTCCGTAGTAAGTTCTAGCACTTATAGGTGAAAACCCTCGTTTCGGGTGTCGGGCATGGAACCGTGCGACGGAACACATGAAATGTTTGTTTTTTATGGTCCAATATACCAACATAACACATCCAAGCAAAAAAATCCATGCGTCTACCCCCTCCCGACGCCGTTTAGAGGGGTAGATCGACGGTTCAGACTTTTCTCCAGCGGGAGTAGGGTTTCGTCGTAGAGTGGGTCAGGAGTGTCAAGACCCCATCAAAACTTGCATAGACCCCTAATATATGTATACTAGTGTGTTGGTAGTTTGTGGGAACCAATATACATCTCCGAGGTGCGACCCGCTTCACTGACCCCTCTTTCTCCGTAGTAAGTTCTTGCACATAGAGGTGAAAACCCCCGTTTCGGGTGCCGGGCATGGAACCGTGTGACGGAACACATGAAATGTTTGTTTTTTATGGTCCAATATACCAACGTAACACATCCAAGCAAAAAAATCCATGCGTCTACCCGCTCCCGACGCCGTTTAGAGGGGTAGATCGACGGGTCAGACTTTTCTCCAGCGGGAGTAGGGTTTCGCCGTAGAGTGGGTCCGGAGGGTCAAGACCCCATCAAGACTTGCATAGACCCCTAATATATGTATACTAGTGTGTTGGTATTTTGTGGGAACCAATATACATCTCCGAGGTGCGACCCGCTTCACTGACCCCTCTTTCTTCGTAGTAAGTTCTTGCACTCAGAGGTGAAAACCCCCGTTTCGGGTGTCGGGCATGGAACCGTGCGACGGAACACATGAAATGTTTGTTTTTTATGGTCCAATATACCAACCTAACACATCCAAGCAAAAAAATCCATGCGTCTACCCCCTCCCGACGCCGTTTAGAGGGGTAGATCGACGGGTCAGACTTTTCTCCAGCGGGAGTAGGGTTTCGCCGTAGAGTGGGTCCGGAGGGTAAAGACCCCATCAAGACTTTCATAGACCCCTAATATATGTATACTAGTGTGTTGGTAGTTTGTGGGAACCAAGATACATCTCCGAGGTGCGACCCGCTTCACTGACCCCTCTTTCTACGTAGTAAGTTCTTGCTCATAGAGGTGAAAACCCCCGTTTCGGGTGCCGGGCATGGAACCGTGCGACGGAACACATGAAATGTTTGTTTTTTATGGTCCAATATACCAACATAACACATCCAAGCAAAAAAATCCATGCGTATACCCCCTCCCGACGCTGTTTAGAGGGGTAGATCGACGGTTCAGACTT
Organism: Poa annua; assembly: GCA_026929855.1. Taxonomy (NCBI): domain Eukaryota; kingdom Viridiplantae; phylum Streptophyta; class Magnoliopsida; order Poales; family Poaceae; genus Poa; species Poa annua. The sequence goes on along the minus strand of CM049428.1, from coordinate 22,797,413 downwards.
TTCTCCAACGGGAATAGGGTTTCGCCGTAGAGTGGGTCCGGAGTGTCAAGACCCCATCAAAACTTGCATAGACCCCTAATATATGTATAATAGTGTGTTGGTAGTTTGTGGGAACCAAGATACATCTCCGAGGTGCGACCCGCTTCACTGACCCCTCTTTCTCCGTAGTAAGTTCTTGCACATAGAGCTGAAAACCCCCGTTTCGGGTGCCGGGCATGGAACCGTGCGACGGAACACATGAAATGTTTGTTTTTTATGGTCCAATATACCAACATAACACATCCAAGCAAAAAAATCCATGCGTCTACCCCCTCCCGACGCCGTTTAGAGGGGTAGATCGACGGTTCAGACTTTTCTCCAGCGGGAATAGGGTTTCGCCGTAGAGTGGGTCCGGAGTGTCAAGACCCCATCAAAACTTGCATAGACCCCTAATATATGTATAATAGTGTGTTGGTAGTTTGTGGGAACCAAGATACATCTCCGAGGTGCGACCTGCTTCACTGACCCCTCTTTCTCCGTAGTAAGTTCTTGCACATAGAGGTGAAAACCTCCGTTTCGGGTGCCGGGCATGGAACCGTGCGACGGAACACATGAAATATTTGTTTTTTATGGTCCAATATACCAACCTACCACATCTAAGCAAAAAAATCCATGCTTCTACCCGCCTCTTGACGCCGTTTAGAGGGGTAGATCGACGGGTCAGACTTTTCTCCAGCGGGAGTAGGGTTTCGCCGTAGAGTGGGTCCGGAGTGTCAAGACCCCATCAAAACTTGCATAGACCCCTAATATATGTATACTAGTGTGTTGGTAGTTTGTGGGAACCAAGATACATCTCCGAGGTGCGACCCGCTTCACTGACCCCTCTTTCTCTGTAGTAAGTTCTTGCACATAGAGGTGAAAACCTCCTTTTCGGGTGCCGGGCATGGAACCGTGCGACGGAACACATGAAATGTTTGTTTTTTATGGTCCAATATACCAACCTACCACATCCAAGCAAAAAAATCCATGCTTCTACCCCCTCTTGACGCCGTTTAGAGGGGTAGATCGACGGGTAAGACTTTTCTCCAGCGGGAGTAGGGTTTCGCCGTAGAGTGGGTCCGGAGTGTCAAGACCCCATAAAAACTTGCATAGACCCCTAATATATGTATACTAGTGTGTTGGTAGTTTGTGGGAACCAAGATACATCTCCGAGGTGCGACCCGCTTCACTGACCCCTCTTTTTCCGTAGTAAGTTCTTGCACATAGAGGTGAAAACCCCCGTTTCGGGTGCCGGGCATGGAACCGTGCGACGGAACACATGAAATGTTTGTTTTTTATGGTCCAATATACCAACATAACACATCCAAGCAAAAAAATCCATGCGTCTACCCCCTCCCGACGCCGTTTAGAGGGGTAGATCGACGGTTCCGACTTTTCTCTAGCGGGAGTAGGGTTTCGCCGTAGAGTGGGTCCGGAGTGTCAAGACCCCATCATAACTTGCATAGACCCCTAATATATGTATAATAGTGTGTTGGTAGTTTGTGGGAACCAAGATACATCTCCGAGGTGCGACCCGCTTCACTGACCCCTCTTTCTCCGTAGTAAGTTCTTGCACATAGAGGTGAAAACGTCCGTTTCGGGTGCCGGGCATGGAACCGTGCGACGGAACACATGAAATGTTTGTTTTTTATGGTCCAATATACCAACCTACCACATCCAAGCAAAAAAATCCATGCTTCTACCCCCTCTCGACGCCGTTTAGAGGGGTAGATCGACGGGTCAGACTTTTCTCCAGCGGGAGTAGGGTTTCGCCGTAGAGTGGGTCCGGAGTGTCAAGACCCCATCAAAACTTGCATAGACCCCTAATATATGTATACTAGTGTGTTTGTAGTTTGTGGGAACCAAGATACATCTCCGAGGTGCGACCCGCTTCACTGACCCCTCTTTCTGCGTAGTAAGTTCTTGCACATAGAGGTGAAAACCCCCGTTTCGGGTGCCGGGAATGGAACCGTGCGACGGAACACATGAAATGTTTGTTTTTTATGGTCCTATATACCAACATAACACATCCAAGCAAAAAAATCCATGCGTCTACCCCCTCCCTACGCCGTTTAGAGGGGTAGATCGACGGGTCAGACTTTTCTCCAGCGGGAGTAGGGTTTCGCCGTAGAGTGGGTCCGGAGTGTCAAGACCCCATCAAAACTTGCATAGACCCCTAATATATGTATAATAGTGTGTTGGGAGTTTGTGGGAACCAAGATACATCTCCGAGGTGCGACCCGCTTCACTGACCCCTCTTTCTCTGTAGTAAGTTCTTGCACATAGAGGTGAAAACCCCCATTTCGGGTGCCGGGCATGGAACCGTGCGACGGAACACATGAAATGTTTGTTTTTTATGGTCCAATATACCAACCTAACACATCCAAGCAAAAAAATCCATGCGTCTACCCCCTCCCGACGCCGTTTAGAGGGGTAGATCGACGGGTTAGACTTTTCTCCAGCGGGAGTAGGGTTTCGCCGTAGAGTGGGTCCGGAGTGTCAAGACCCCATCAAAACATGCATAGACCCCTAATATATGTATACTAGTGTGTTGGTGGTTTGTGGGAACAGAGATACATCTCCGAGGTGCGACCCGCTTCACTGACCCCTCTTTCTCCGTAGTAAGTTCTAGCACTTATAGGTGAAAACCCTCGTTTCGGGTGTCGGGCATGGAACCGTGCGACGGAACACATGAAATGTTTGTTTTTTATGGTCCAATATACCAACATAACACATCCAAGCAAAAAAATCCATGCGTCTACCCCCTCCCGACGCCGTTTAGAGGGGTAGATCGACGGTTCAGACTTTTCTCCAACGGGAGTAGGGTTTCGCCGTAGAGTGGGTCCGGAGTGTCAAGACCCCATCAAAACTTGCATAGACCCCTAATATATGTATACTAGTGTGTTGGTAGTTTGTGGGAACCAATATACATCTCCGAGGTGCGACCCGCTTCACTGACCCCTCTTTCTCCGTAGTAAGTTCTTGCACATAGAGGTGAAAACCCCCGTTTCGGGTGCCGGGCATGGAACCGTGTGACGGAACACATGAAATGTTTGTTTTTTATGGTCCAATATACCAACCTAACACATCCAAGCAAAAAAATCCATGCGTCTACCCGCTCCCGACGCTGTTTAGAGGGGTAGATCGACGGGTCAGACTTTTCTCCAGCGGGAGTAGGGTTTCGCCGTAGAGTGGGTCCGGAGGGTCAAGACCCCATCAAGAATTGCATAGACCCCTAATATATGTATACTAGTGTGTTGGTATTTTGTCGGAACCAAGATACATCTCCGAGGTGCGACCCGCTTCACTGACCCCTCTTTCTTCGTAGTAAGTTCTTGCACTCAGAGGTGAAAACCCCCGTTTCGGGTGTCGGGCATGGAACCGTGCGACGGAACACATGAAATGTTTGTTTTTTATGGTCCAATATACCAACCTAACACATCCAAGCAAAAAAATCCATGCGTCTACCCCCTCCCGACGCCGTTTAGAGGGGTAGATCGACGGGTCAGACTTTTCTCCAACGGGAGTAGGGTTTCGCCGTAGAGTGGGTCCGGAGGGTAAAGACCCCATCAAGAATTTCATAGACCCCTAATATATGTATACTAGTGTGTTGGTAGTTTGTGGGAACCAAGATACATCTCCGAGGTGCGACCCGCTTCACTGACCCCTCTTTCTCCGTAGTAAGTTCTAGCACTTATAGGTGAAAACCCTCGTTTCGGGTGTCGGGCATGGAACCGTGCGACGGAACACATGAAATGTTTGTTTTTTATGGTCCAATATACCAACATAACACATCCAAGCAAAAAAATCCATGCGTCTACCCCCTCCCGACGCCGTTTAGAGGGGTAGATCGACGGTTCAGACTTTTCTCCAGCGGGAGTAGGGTTTCGTCGTAGAGTGGGTCAGGAGTGTCAAGACCCCATCAAAACTTGAATAGACCCCTAATATATGTATACTAGTGTGTTGGTAGTTTGTGGGAACCAATATACATCTCCGAGGTGCGACCCGCTTCACTGACCCCTCTTTCTCCGTAGTAAGTTCTTGCACATAGAGGTGAAAACCCCCGTTTCGGGTGCCGGGCATGGAACCGTGTGACGGAACACATGAAATGTTTGTTTTTTATGGTCCAATATACCAACGTAACACATCCAAGCAAAAAAATCCATGCGTCTACCCGCTCCCGACGCCGTTTAGAGGGGTAGATCGACGGGTCAGACTTTTCTCCAGCGGGAGTAGGGTTTCGCCGTAGAGTGGGTCCGGAGGGTCAAGACCCCATCAAGACTTGCATAGACCCCTAATATATGTATACTAGTGTGTTGGTATTTTGTGGGAACCAATATACATCTCCGAGGTGCGACCCGCTTCACTGACCCCTCTTTCTTCGTAGTAAGTTCTTGCACTCAGAGGTGAAAACCCCCGTTTCGGGTGTCGGGCATGGAACCGTGCGACGGAACACATGAAATGTTTGTTTTTTATGGTCCAATATACCAACCTAACACATCCAAGCAAAAAAATCCATGCGTCTACCCCCTCCCGACGCCGTTTAGAGGGGTAGATCGACGGGTCAGACTTTTCTCCAGCGGGAGTAGGGTTTCGCCGTAGAGTGGGTCCGGAGGGTAAAGACCCCATCAAGACTTTCATAGACCCCTAATATATGTATACTAGTGTGTTGGTAGTTTGTGGGAACCAAGATACATCTCCGAGGTGCGACCCGCTTCACTGACCCCTCTTTCTACGTAGTAAGTTCTTGCACATAGAGGTGAAAACCCCCGTTTCGGGTGCCGGGCATGGAACCGTGCGACGGAACACATGAAATGTTTGTTTTTTATGGTCCAATATACCAACATAACACATCCAAGCAAAAAAATCCATGCGTATACCCCCTCCCGACGCTGTTTAGAGGGGTAGATCGACGGTTCAGACTTTTCTCCAACGGGAATAGGGTTTCGCCGTAGAGTGGGTCCGGAGTGTCAAGACCCCATCAAAACTTGCATAGACCCTAATATATGTATAATAGTGTGTTGGTAGTTTGTGGGAACCAAGATACATCTCCGAGGTGCGACCCGCTTCACTGACCCCTCTTTCTCCGTAGTAAGTTCTTGCACATAGAGGTGAAAACCCCCGTTTCGGGTGCCGGGCATGGAACCGTGCGACGGAACACATGAAATGTTTGTTTTTTATGGTCCAATATACCAACATAACACATCCAAGCAAAAAAATCCATGCGTCTACCCCCTCCCGACGCCGTTTAGAGGGGTAGATCGACGGTTCAGACTTTTCTCCAGCGGGAATAGGGTTTCGCCGTAGAGTGGGTCCGGAGTGTCAAGACCCCATCAAAACTTGCATATACCCCTAATATATGTATAATAGTGTGTTGGTAGTTTGTGGGAACCAAGATACATCTCCGAGGTGCGACCCGCTTCACTGACCCCTCTTTCTCCGTAGTAAGTTCTTGCACATAGAGGTGAAAACCTCCGTTTCGGGTGCCGGGCATGGAACCGTGCGACGGAACACATGAAATATTTGTTTTTTATGGTCCAATATACCAACCTACCACATCTAAGCAAAAAAATCCATGCTTCTACCCGCCTCTTGACGCCGTTTAGAGGGGTAGATCGACGGGTCAGACTTTTCTCCAGCGTGAGTAGGGTTTCGCCGTAGAGTGGGTCCGGAGTGTCAAGACCCCATCAAAACTTGCATAGACCCCTAATATATGTATACTAGTGTGTTGGTAGTTTGTGGGAACCAAGATACATCTCCGAGGTGCGACCCGCTTCACTGACCCCTCTTTCTCCGTAGTAAGTTCTTGCACATAGAGGTGAAAACCTCCTTTTCGGGTGCCGGGCATGGAACCGTGCGACGGAACACATGAAATGTTTGTTTTTTATGGTCCAATATACCAACCTACCACATCCAAGCAAAAAAATCCATGCTTCTACCCCCTCTTGACGCCGTTTAGAGGGGTAGATCGACGGGTAAGACTTTTCTCCAGCGGGAGTAGGGTTTCGCCGTAGAGTGGGTCCGGAGTGTCAAGACCCCATCAAAACTTGCATAGACCCCTAATATATGTATACTAGTGTGTTGGTAGTTTGTGGGAACCAAGATACATCTCCGAGGTGCGACCCGCTTCACTGACCCCTCTTTCTCCGTAGTAAGTTCTTGCACATAGAGGTGAAAACCCCCGTTTCGGGTGCCGGGCATGGAACCGTGCGACGGAACACATGAAATGTTTGTTTTTTATGGTCCAATATACCAACATAACACATCCAAGCAAAAAAATCCATGCGTCTACCCCCTCCCGACGCCGTTTAGAGGGGTAGATCGACGGTTCCGACTTTTCTCCAGCGGGAGTAGGGTTTCGCCGTAGAGTGGGTCCGGAGTGTCAAGACCCCATCATAACTTGCATAGACCCCTAATATATGTATAATAGTGTGTTGGTAGTTTGTGGGAACCAAGATACATCTCCGAGGTGCGACCCGCTTCACTGACCCCTCTTTCTCCGTAGTAAGTTCTTGCACATAGAGGTCAAAACGTCCGTTTCGGGTGCCGGGCATGGAACCGTGCGACGGAACACATGAAATGTTTGTTTTTTATGGTCCAATATACCAACCTACCACATCCAAGCAAAAAAATCCATGCTTCTACCCCCTCTCGACGCCGTTTAGAGGGGTAGATCGACGGGTCAGACTTTTCTCCAGCGGGAGTAGGGTTTCGCCGTAGAGTGGGTCCGGAGTGTCAAGACCCCATCAAAACTTGCATAGACCCCTAATATATGTATACTAGTGTGTTTGTAGTTTGTGGGAACCAAGATACATCTCCGAGGTGCGACCCGCTTCACTGACCCCTCTTTCTGCGTAGTAAGTTCTTGCACATAGAGGTGAAAACCCCCGTTTCGGGTGCCGGGAATGGAACCGTGCGACGGAACACATGAAATGTTTGTTTTTTATGGTCCTATATACCAACATAACACATCCAAGCAAAAAAATCCATGCTTCTACCCCCTCCCGACGCCGTTTAGAGGGGTAGATCGACGGGTCAGACTTTTCTCCAGCGGGAGTAGGGTTTCGCCGTAGAGTGGGTCCGGAGTGTCAAGACCCCATCAAAACTTGCATAGACCCCTAATATATGTATAATAGTGTGTTGGGAGTTTGTGGGAACCAAGATACATCTCCGAGGTGCGACCCGCTTCACTGACCCCTCTTTCTCCGTAGTAAGTTCTTGCACATAGAGGTGAAAACCCCCATTTCGGGTGCCGGGCATGGAACCGTGCGACGGAACACATGAAATGTTTGTTTTTTATGGTCCAATATACCAACCTAACACATCCAAGCAAAAAAATCCATGCGTCTACCCCCTCCCGACGCCGTTTAGAGGGGTAGATCGACGGGTTAGACTTTTCTCCAGCGGGAGTAGGGTTTCGCCGTAGAGTGGGTCCGGAGTGTCAAGACCCCATCAAAACATGCATAGACCCCTAATATATGTATACTAGTGTGTTGGTGGTTTGTGGGAACAGAGATACATCTCCGAGGTGCGACCCGCTTCACTGACCCCTCTTTCTCCGTAGTAAGTTCTAGCACTTATAGGTGAAAACCCTCGTTTCGGGTGTCGGGCATGGAACCGTGCGACGGAACACATGAAATGTTTGTTTTTTATGGTCCAATATACCAACATAACACATCCAAGCAAAAAAATCCATGCGTCTACCCCCTCCCGACGCCGTTTAGAGGGGTAGATCGACGGTTCAGACTTTTCTCCAACGGGAGTAGGGTTTCGCCGTAGAGTGGGTCCGGAGTGTCAAGACCCCATCAAAACTTGTATAGACCCCTAATATATGTATACTAGTGTGTTGGTAGTTTGTGGGAACCAATATACATCTCCGAGGTGCGACCCGCTTCACTGACCCCTCTTTCTCCGTAGTAAGTTCTTGCACATAGAGGTGAAAACCCCCGTTTCGGGTGCCGGGCATGGAACCGTGTGACGGAACACATGAAATGTTTGTTTTTTATGGTCCAACCAACCTAACACATCCAAGCAAAAAAATCCATGCGTCTACCCGCTCCCGACGCCGTTTAGAGGGGTAGATCGACGGGTCAGACTTTTCTCCAGCGGGAGTAGGGTTTCGCCGTAGAGTGGGTCCGGAGGGTCAAGACCCCATCAAGAATTGCATAGACCCCTAATATATGTATACTAGTGTGTTGGTATTTTGTCGGAACCAAGATACATCTCCGAGGTGCGACCCGCTTCACTGACCCCTCTTTCTTCGTAGTAAGTTCTTGCACTCAGAGGTGAAAACCCCCGTTTCGGGTGTCGGGCATGGAACCGTGCGACGGAACACATGAAATGTTTGTTTTTTATGGTCCAATATACCAACATAACACATCCAAGCAAAAAAATCCATGCGTCTACCCCCTCCCGACGCCGTTTAGAGGGGTAGATCGACGGGTCAGACTTTTCTCCAACGGGAGTAGGGTTTCGCCGTAGAGTGGGTCCGGAGGGTAAAGACCCCATCAAGAATTTCATAGACCCCTAATATATGTATACTAGTGTGTTGGTAGTTTGTGGGAACCAAGATACATCTCCGAGGTGCGACCCGCTTCACTGACCCCTCTTTCTCCGTAGTAAGTTCTTGCACATAGAGGTGAAAACCCCCGTTTCGGGTGCCGGGCATGGAACCGTGCGACGGAACACATGAAATGTTTGTTTTTTATGGTCCAATATACCAACATAACACATCCAAGCAAAAAAATCCATGCGTATACCCCCTCCCGACGCTGTTTAGAGGGGTAGATCGACGGTTCAGACTTTTCTCCAACGGGAATAGGGTTTCGCCGTAGAGTGGGTCCGGAGTGTCAAGACCCCATCAAAACTTGCATAGACCCCTAATATATGTATACTAGTGTTTTGGTAGTTTGTGGGAACCAAGATACATCTCCGAGGTGCGACCCGCTTCACTGACCCCTCTTTCTCCGTAGTAAGTTCTTGCACATAGAGGTGAAAACCTCCTTTTCGGGTGCCGGGCATGGAACCGTGCGACGGAACACATGAAATGTTTGTTTTTTATGGTCCAATATACCAACCTACCACATCCAAGAAAAAAATCCATGCTTCTACCCCCTCTTGACGCCGTTTAGAGGGGTAGATCGACGGGTAAGACTTTTCTCCAGCGGGAGTAGGGTTTCGCCGTAGAGTGGGTCCGGAGTGTCAAGACCCCATCAAAACTTGCATAGACCCCTAATATATGTATAATAGTGTGTTGGTAGTTTGTGGGAACCAAGATACATCTCCGAGGTGCGACCCGCTTCACTGACCCCTCTTTCTCCGTAGTAAGTTCTTGCACATAGAGGTGAAAACCTCCGTTTCGGGTGCCGGGCATGGAACCGTGCGACGGAACACATGAAATATTTGTTTTTTATGGTCCAATATACCAACCTACCACATCTAAGCAAAAAAATCCATGCTTCTACCCCCTCTTGACGCCGTTTAGAGGGGTAGATCGACGGGTCAGACTTTTCTCCAGCGGGAGTAGGGTTTCGCCGTAGAGTGGGTCCGGAGTGTCAAGACCCCATAAAAACTTGCATAGACCCCTAATATATGTATAATAGTGTGTTGGTAGTTTGTGGGAACCAAGATACATCTCCGAGGTGCGACCCGCTTCACTGACCCCTCTTTCTCCGTAGTAAGTTCTTGCACATAGAGGTGAAAACCTCCTTTTCGGGTGCCGGGCATGGAACCGTGCGACGGAACACATGAAATGTTTGTTTTTTATGGTCCAATATACCAACCTACCACATCCAAGCAAAAAAATCCATGCTTCTACCCCCTCTTGACGCCGTTTAGAGGGGGAGATCGACGGGTAAGACTTTTCTCCATCGGGAGTAGGGTTTCGCCGTAGAGTGGGTCCGGAGTGTCAAGACCCCATCAAAACTTGCATAGACCCCTAATATATGTATACTAGTGTGTTGGCAGTTTGTGGGAACCAAGATACATCTCCGAGGTGCGAACCGCTTCACTGACCCCTCTTTCTCCGTAGTAAGTTCTTGCACATAGAGGTGAAAACCCCCGTTTCGGGTGCCGGGCATGGAACCGTGCGACGGAACACATGAAATGTTTGTTTTTTATGGTCCAATATACCAACATAACACATCCAAGCAAAAAAATCCATGCGTCTACCCCCTCCCGACGCCGTTTAGAGGGGTAGATCGACGGTTCCGACTTTTCTCCAGCGGGAGTAGGGTTTCGCCGTAGAGTGGGTCCGGAGTGTCAAGACCCCATCATAACTTGCATAGACCCGTAATATATGTATAATAGTGTGTTGGTAGTTTGTGGGAACCAAGATACATCTCCGAGGTGCGACCCGCTTCACTGACCCCTCTTTCTCCGTAGTAAGTTCTTGCACATAGAGGTGAAAACGTCCGTTTCGGGTGCCGGGCATGGAACCGTGCGACGGAACACATGAAATGTTTGTTTTTTATGGTCCAATATACCAACCTACCACATCCAAGCAAAAAAATCCATGCTTCTACCCCCTCTCGACGCCGTTTAGAGGGGTAGATCGACGGGTCAGACTTTTCTCCAACGGGAGTAGGGTTTCGCCGTAGAGTGGGTCCGGAGTGTCAAGACCCCATCAAAACTTGCATAGACCCCTAATATATGTATACTAGTGTGTTTGTAGTTTGTGGGAACCAAGATACATCTCCGAGGTGCGACCCGCTTCACTGACCCCTCTTTCTCCGTAGTAAGTTCTTGCACATAGAGGTGAAAACCCCCGTTTCGGGTGCCGGGAATGGAACCGTGCGACGGAACACATGAAATGTTTGTTTTTTATGGTTCTATATACCAACATAACACATCCAAGCAAAAAAATCCATGCGTCTACCCCCTCCCGACGCCGTTTAGAGGGGTAGATCGACGGGTCAGACTTTTCTCCAGCCGGAGTAGGGTTTCGCCGTAGAGTGGGTCCGGAGTGTCAAGACCCCATCAAAACTTGCATAGACCCCTAATATATGTATAATAGTGTGTTGGTAGTTTGTGGAAACCAAGATACATCTCCGAGGTGCGACCCGCTTCACTGACCCCTCTTTCTCCGTAGTAAGTTCTTGCACATAGAGGTGAAAACCCCCGTTTCGGGTGCCGGGCATGGAACCGTGCGACGGAACACATGAAATGTTTGTTTTTTATGGTCCAATATACCAACCTAACACATCCAAGCAAAAAAATCCATGCGTCTACCCCCTCCCGACGCCGTTTAGAGGGGTAGATCGACGGGTTAGACTTTTCTCCAGCGGGAGTAGGGTTTCGCCGTAGAGTGGGTCCGGAGTGTCAAGACCCCATAAAAACATGCATAGACCCCTAATATATGTATACTAGTGTGTTGGTGGTTTGTGGGAACAGAGATACATCTCCGAGGTGCGACCCGCTTCACTGACCCCTCTTTCTCCGTAGTAAGTTCTAGCACTTATAGGTGAAAACCCTCGTTTCGGGTGTCGGGCATGGAACCGTGCGACGGAACACATGAAATGTTTGTTTTTTATGGTCCAATATACCAACATAACACATCCAAGCAAAAAAAATCCATGCGTCTACCCCCTCCCGACGCCGTTTAGAGGGGTAGATCGACGGTTCAGACTTTTCTCCAGCGGGAGTAGGGTTTCGCCGTAGAGTGGGTCCGGAGTGTCAAGACCCCATCAAAACTTGCATAGACCCCTAATATATGTATACTAGTGTGTTGGTAGTTTGTGGGAACCAATATACATCTCCGAGGTGCGACCCGCTTCACTGACCCCTCTTTCTCCGTAGTAAGTTCTTGCACATAGAGGTGAAAACCCCCGTTTCGGGTGCCGGGCATGGAACCGTGTGACGGAACACATGAAATGTTTGTTTTTTATGGTCCAATATACCAACGTAACACATCCAAGCAAAAAAATCCATGCGTCTACCCGCTCCCGACGCCGTTTAGAGGGGTAGATCGACGGGTCAGACTTTTCTCCAGCGGGAGTAGGGTTTCGCCGTAGAGTGGGTCCGGAGGGTAAAGACCCCATCAAGACTTTCATAGACACCTAATATATGTATAATAGTGTGTTGGTAGTTTGTGGGAACCAAGATACATCTCCGAGGTGCGACCCGCTTCACTGACCCCTCTTTCTACGTAGTAAGTTCTTGCACATAGAGGTGAAAACCCCCGTTTCGGGTGCCGGGCATGGAACCGTGCGACGGAACACATGAAATGTTTGTTTTTTATGGTCCAATATACCAACCTAACACATCCAAGCAAAAAAATCCATGCGTCTACCCCCTCCCGACGCCGTTTAGAGGGGTAGATCGACGGGTCAGACTTTTCTCCAGCGGGAGTAGGGTTTCGCCGTAGAGTGGGTCCGGAGGGTAAAGACCCCATAAAGACTTTCATAGACACCTAATATATGTATACTAGTGTGTTGGTAGTTTGTGGGAACCAAGATACATCTCCGAGGTGCGACCCGCTTCACTGACCCCTCTTTCTACGTAGTAAGTTCTTGCACATAGAGGTGAAAACCCCCGTTTCGGGTGCCGGGCATGGAACCGTGCGACGGAACACATGAAATGTTTGTTTTTTATGGTCCAATATACCAACATAACACATCCAAGCAAAAAAATCCATGCGTATACCCCCTCCCGACGCTGTTTAGAGGGGTAGATCGACGGTTCAGACTTTTCTCCAACGGGAATAGGGTTTCGCCGTAGAGTGGGTCCGGAGTGTCAAGACCCCATCAAAACTTGCATAGACCCCTAATATATGTATAATAGTGTGTTGGTAGTTTGTGGGAACCAAGATACATCTCCGAGGTGCGACCCGCTTCACTGACCCCTCTTTCTCCGTAGTAAGTTCTTGCACATAGAGGTGAAAACCCCCGTTTCGGGTGCCGGGCATGGAACCGTGCGACGGAACACATGAAATGTTTGTTTTTTATGGTCCAATATACCAACATAACACATCCAAGCAAAAAAATCCATGCGTCTACCCCCTCCCGACGCCGTTTAGAGGGGTAGATCGACGGTTCAGACTTTTCTCCAGCGGGAATAGGGTTTCGCCGTAGAGTGGGTCCGGAGTGTCAAGACCCCATCAAAACTTGCATAGACCCCTAATATATGTATAATAGTGTGTTGGTAGTTTGTGGGAACCAAGATACATCTCCGAGGTGCGACCCGCTTCACTGACCCCTCTTTCTCCGTAGTAAGTTCTTGCACATAGAGGTGAAAACCTCCGTTTCGGGTGCCGGGCATGGAACCGTGCGACGGAACACATGAAATATTTGTTTTTTATGGTCCAATATACCAACCTACCACATCTAAGCAAAAAAAATCCATGCTTCTACCCCCTCTTGACGCCGTTTAGAGGGGTAGATCGACGGGTCAGACTTTTCTCCAGCGGGAGTAGGGTTTCGCCGTAGAGTGGGTCCGGAGTGTCAAGACCCCATCAAAACTTGCATAGACCCCTAATATATGTATAATAGTGTGTTGGTAGTTTGTGGGAACCAAGATACATCTCCGAGGTGCGACCCGCTTCACTGACCCCTCTTTCTCCGTAGTAAGTTCTTGCACATAGAGGTGAAAACCCCCGTTCCGGGTGCCGGGCATGGAACCGTGCGACGGAACACATGAAATGTTTGTTTTTTATGGTCCAATATACCAACCTAACACATCCAAGCAAAAAAATCCATGCGTCTACCCCCTCCCGACGCCGTTTAGAGGGGTAGATCGACGGGTTAGACTTTTCTCCACCGGGAGTAGGGTTTCGCCGTAGAGTGGGTCCGGAGTGTCAAGACCCCATCAAAACATGCATAGACCCCTAATATATGTATACTAGTGTGTTGGTGGTTTGTGGGAACAGAGATACATCTCCGAGGTGCGACCCGCTTCACTGACCCCTCTTTCTCCGTAGTAAGTTCTAGCACTTATAGGTGAAAACCCTCGTTTCGGGTGTCGGGCATGGAACCGTGCGACGGAACACATGAAATGTTTGTTTTTTATGGTCCAATATACCAACATAACACATCCAAGCAAAAAAATCCATGCGTCTACCCCCTCCCGACGCCGTTTAGAGGGGTAGATCGACGGTTCAGACTTTTCTCCAGCGGGAGTAGGGTTTCGCCGTAGAGTGGGTCCGGAGTGTCAAGACCCCATCAAAACTTGCATAGACCCATAATATATGTATACTAGTGTGTTGGTAGTTTGTGGGAACCAATATACATCTCCGAGGTGCGACCCGCTTCACTGACCCCTCTTTCTCCGTAGTAAGTTCTTGCACATAGAGGTGAAAACCCCCGTTTCGGGTGCCGGGCATGGAACCGTGTGACGGAACACATGAAATGTTTGTTTTTTATGGTCCAATATACCAACCTAACACATCCAAGCAAAAAAATCCATGCGTCTACCCGCTCCCGACGCCGTTTAGAGGGGTAGATCGACGGGTCAGACTTTTCTCCAGCGGGAGTAGGGTTTCGCCGTAGAGTGGGTCCGGAGGGTCAATACCCCATCAAGAATTGCATAGACCCCTAATATATGTATACTAGTGTGTTGGTATTTTGTGGGAACCAAGATACATCTCCGAGGTGCGACCCGCTTCACTGACCCCTCTTTCTTCGTAGTAAGTTCTTGCACTCAGAGGTGAAAACCCCCGTTTCGGGTGTCGGGCATGGAACCGTGCGACGGAACACATGAAATGTTTGTTTTTTATGGTCCAATATACCAACCTAACACATCCAAGCAAAAAAATCCCTGCGTCTACCCCCTCCCGACGCCGTTTAGAGGGGTAGATCGACGGGTCAGACTTTTCTCCAGCGGGAGTAGGGTTTCGCCGTAGAGTGGGTCCGGAGTGTCAAAACCCCATCAAAACATGCATAGACCCCTAATATATGTATACTAGTGTGTTGGTAGTTTGTGGGAACAGAGATACATCTCCGAGGTGCGACCCGCTTCACTGACCCCTCTTTCTCCGTAGTAAGTTTTAGCACTTATAGGTGAAAACCCTCGTTTCGGGTGTCGGGCATGGAACCGTGCGACGGAACACATGAAATGTTTGTTTTTTATGGTCCAATATACCAACCTAACACATACAAGCAAAAAAATCTATGCGTATACCCCCTCCGGACGCCGTTTAGAGGGGTGGATCGACGGGTCAGACTTTTCTCCAACGGGAGTAGGGTTTCGCCGTAGAGTGGGTCCGGAGGGTCAAGACCCCATCAAGACTTGCATAGACCCCTAATATATGTATACTAGTGTGTTGGTCGTTTGTGGGAACCAAGATACATCTCCGAGGTGCGACCCGCTTCACTGACCACTCTTTCTCCGTAGTAAGTTCTTGCACATAGAGGTGGAAACCCCCGTTTCGGGTGCCGGGCATGGAACCGTGCGACGGAACACATGAAATGTTTGTTTTTTATGGTCCAATATACCAACCTAACACATCCAAGCAAAAAAATCCATGCGTCTACCCCCTCCCGACGCCGTTTAGAGGGGTAGATCGACGGGTCAGACTTTTCTCCAGCGGGAGTAGGGTTTCGTCGTAGAGTGGGTCCGGAGTGTCAAGACCCCATCAAAACATGCATAGACCCCTAATATATGTATACTAGTGTGTTGGTAGTTAGTGGGAACAGAGATACATCTCCGAGGTGCGACCCGCTTCACTGAACCCTCTTTCTCCGTAGTAAGTTCTAGCACTTAGAGGTGAAAACCCCCGTTTCGGGTGTCGGGCATGGAACCGCCCGACGGAACACATGAAATGTTTGTTTTTTATGGTCCAATATACCAACCTAACACATCCAAGCAAAAAAATCCATGCGTCTACCCTATCCCGACGCCGTTTAGAGGGGTAGATCGACGGGTCAGACTTTTCTCCAGCGGGAGTAGGGTTTCGTCGTAGAGTGGGTCCGGAGTGTCAAGACCCCATCAAAACTTGCATAGACCCCTAATATATGTATACTAATGTGTTGGTAGTTTGTGGGAACAGAGATACATCTCCGAGGTGCGACCCGCTTCACTGACCCCTCTTTCTCTGTAGTAAGTTCTTGCACTCAGAGGTGAAAACCCCCGTTTCGGGTGTCGGGCATGGAACCGTGCGACGGAACACATGAAATGTTTGTTTTTTATGTTCCAATATACCAACCTAACACATCCAAGCAAAAAAATCCATGCGTCTACCCCCTCCCGACGCCGTTTAGAGGGGTAGATCGACGGGTCAGACTTTTCTCCAGCGGGAGAAGGGTTTCGCCGTAGAGTGGGTCCGGAGTGTCAAGACCCCATCAAAACTTGCATAGACCCCTAATATATGTATAATAGTGTGTTGGTAGTTTGTGGGAACCAAGATACATCTCCGAGGTACGACCCGCTTCATTGACCCCTCTTTCTCCGTAGTAAGTTCTTGCACATAGAGGTGAAAACCTCCGTTTCGGGTGCCGGGCATGGAACCGTGCGACGGAACACATGAAATGTTTGTTTTTTATGGTCCAATATACCAACCTACCACATCCAAGCAAAAAAATCCATGCTTCTACCCCCTCTCTACGTCGTTTAGAGGGGTAGATCGATGGGTCAGACTTTTCTCCAGCGGGAGTAGGGTTTCGCCGTAGAGTGGGTCCGGAGTTTCAAGACCCCATAAAAACTTGCATAGACCCCTAATATATGTATACTAGTGTGTTTGTAGTTTGTGGGAACCAAGATACATCTCCGAGGTGCGACCCGCTTCACTGACCCCTCTTTCTCCGTTGTAAGTTCTTGCACATAGAGGTGAAAACCCCCGTTTCGGGTGCCGGGCATGGAACCGTGCGACGGAACACATGAAATGTTTGTTTTTTATGGTCCAATATACCAACATAACACATCCAAGCAAAAAAATCCATGCGTCTACCCCCTCCCGACGCCGTTTAGAGGGGTAGATCGACGGGTCAGACTTTTCTCCAGCGGGAGTAGGGTTTTGCCGTAGAGTGGGTCCGGAGGGTCAAGACCCCATCAAAACATGCATAGACCCCTAATATATGTATACTAGTGTGTTGGTAGTTTGTGGGAGCAGAGATACATCTCCGAGGTGCGACCCGCTTCACTGACCCCTCTTTCTCCGTAGTAAGTTCTAGCACTTATAGGTGAAAACCCTCGTTTCGGGTGTCGGGCATGGAACCGTGCGACGGAACACATGAAATGTTTGTTTTTTATGGTCCAATATACCAACATAACACATCCAAGCAAAAAAATCCATGCGTCTACCCCCTCCCGACGCCGTTTAGAGGGGTGGATCGACGGTTCAGACTTTTCTCCAGCGGGAGTAGGGTTTCGCCGTAGAGTGGGTCCGGAGTGTCAAGACCCCATCAAAACTTGCATAGACCCCTAATATATGTATACTAGTGTGTTGGTAGTTTGTGGGAACCAATATACATCTCCGAGATGCGACCCGCTTCACTGACCCCTCTTTCTCCGTAGTAAGTTCTTGCACATAGAGGTGAAAACCCCCGTTTCGGTTGCCGGGCATGGAACCGAGTGACGGAACACATGAAATGTTTGTTTTTTATGGTCCAATATACCAACCTAACACATCCAAGCAAAAAAATCCATGCGTCTACCCGCTCCCGACGCCGTTTAGAGGGGTAGATCGACGGGTCAGACTTTTCTCCAGCGGGAGTAGGGTTTCGCCGTAGAGTGGGTCCGGAGGGTCAAGACCCCATCAAGAATTGCATAGACCCCTAATATATGTATACTAGTGTGTTGGTAGTTTGTGGGAACCAAGATACATCTCCGAGGTGCGACCCGCTTCACTGACCCCTCTTTCTTCGTAGTAAGTTCTTGCACTCAGAGGTGAAAACCCCCGTTTCGGGTGTCGGGCATGGAACCGTGCGACGGAACACATGAAATGTTTGTTTTTTATGGTCCAATATACCAACCTAACACATCCAAGCAAAAAAATCCATGCGTCTACCCCCTCCCGACGCCGTTTAGAGGGGTAGATCGACGGGTCAGACTTTTCTCCAGCGGGAGTAGGGTTTCGCCATAGAGTGGGTCCGGAGTGTCAAGACCCCATCAAAACATGCATAGACCCCTAATATATGTATACTAGTGTGTTGGTAGTTTGTGGGAACAGAGATACATCTCCGAGGTGCGACCCGCTTCACTGACCCCTCTTTCTCCGTAGTAAGTTCTAGCACTTATAGGTGAAAACCCTCGTTTCGGGTGTCGGGCATGGAACCGTGCGACGGAACACATGAAATGTTTGTTTTTTATGGTCCAATATACCAACCTAACACATACAAGCAAAAAAATCTATGCGTATACCCCCTCCCGACGCCGTTTAGAGGGGTGGATCGACGGGTCAGACTTTTCTCCAACGGGAGTAGGGTTTCGCCGTAGAGTGGGTCCGGAGGGTCAAGACCCCATCAAGACTTGCATAGACCCCTAATATATGTATACTAGTGTGTTGGTCGTTTGTGGGAACCAAGATACATCTCTGAGGTGCGACCCGCTTCACTGACCACTCTTTCTCCGTAGTAAGTTCTTGCACATAGAGGTGGAAACCCCCGTTTCGGGTGCCGGGCATGGAACCGTGCGACGGAACACATGAAATGTTTATTTTTTATGGTCCAATATACCAAACTAACACATCCAAGCAAAAAAATCCATGCGTCTACCCCCTCCCGACGCCGTTTAGAGGGGTAGATCGACGGGTCAGACTTTTCTCCAGCGGGAGTAGGGTTTCGTCGTAGAGTGGGTCCGGAGTGTCAAGACCCCATAAAAACATGCATAGACCACTAATATATGTATACTAGTGTGTTGGTAGTTTGTGGGAACAGAGATACATCTCCGAGGTGCGACCCGCTTCACTGACCCCTCTTTCTCCGTAGTAAGTTCTAGCACTTAGAGGTGAAAACCCCCGTTTCAGGTGTCGGGCATGGAACCGTGCGACGGAACACATGAAATGTTTGTTTTTTATGGTCCAATATACCAACCTAACACATCCAAGCAAAAAAATCTATGCGTCTACCCCCTCCCGACGCCGTTTAGAGGGGTGGATCGACGGGTCAGACTTTTCTCCAACGGGAGTAGGGTTTCGCCGTAGAGTGGGTCCGGAGGGTCAACACCCCATCATGACTTTCATAGACCCCTAATATATGTATACTAGTGTGTTGGTCGTTTGTGGGAACCAAGATACATCTCCGAGGTGCGACCCGCTTCACTGACCACTCTTTCTCCGTAGTAAGTTCTTGCACATAGAGGTGGAAACCCCCGTTTCGGGTGCCGGGCATGGAACCGTGCGACGGAACACATGAAATGTTTGTTTTTTATGGTCCAATATACCAACCTAACACATCCAAGCAAAAAAATCCATGCGTCTACCCCCTCCCGACGCCGTTTAGAGGGGTAGATCGACGGGTCAGACTTTTCTCCAGCGGGAGTAGGGTTTCGTCGTAGAGTGGGTCCGGAGTGTCAAGACCCCATAAAAACTTGCATAGACCCCTAATATATGTATACTAGTGTGTTGGTAGTTTGTGGGAACAGAGATACATCTCCGAGGTGCGACCCGCTTCACTGACCCCTCTTTCTCTGTAGTAAGTTCTTGCACTCAGAGGTGAAAACCCCCGTTTCGGGTGTCGGGCATGGAACCGTGCGACGGAACACATGAAATGTTTGTTTTTTATGGTCCAATATACCAACCTAACACATCCAAGCAAAAAATCCATGCGTCTACCCCCTCCCGACGCCGTTTAGAGGGGTAGATCAACGGGTCAGACTTTTCTCCAGCGGGAGTAGGGTTTCGCCGTAGAGTGGGTCCGGAGGGTAAAGACCCCATCAAGACTTTCATAGACCCCTAATATATGTATACTAGTGTGTTGGTAGTTTGTGGGAACCAAGATACATCTCCGAGGTGCGACCCGCTTCACTGACCCCTCTTTCTCCGTAGTAAGTTCTTGCACATAGAGGTGAAAACCCCCGTTTCGGGTGCCGGGCATGGAACCGTGCGACGGAACACATGAAATGTTTGTTTTTTATGGTCCAATATACCAACATAACACATCCAAGCAAAAAATCCATGCGTATACCCCCTCCCGACGCTGTTTAGAGGGGTAGATCGACGGTTCAGACTTTTCTCCAACGGGAATAGGGTTTCGCCGTAGAGTGGGTCCGGAGTGTCAAGACCCCATCAAAACTTGCATAGACCCCTAATATATGTATAATAGTGTGTTGGTAGTTTGTGGGAACCAAGATACATCTCCGAGGTGCGACCCGCTTCACTGACCCCTCTTTCTCCGTAGTAAGTTCTTGCACATAGAGGTGAAAACCTCCGTTTCGGGTGCCGGGCATGGAACCGTGCGACGGAACACATGAAATGTTTGTTTTTTATGGTCCAATATACCAACCTACCACATCCAAGCAAAAAAATCCATGCTTCTACCCCCTCTTGACGCCGTTTAGAGGGGTAGATCGACGGGTCAGACTTTTCTCCAGCGGGAGTAGGGTTTCGCCGTAGAGTGGGTCCGGAGTATCAAGACCCCATCAAAACTTGCATAGACCCCTAATATATGTATACTAGTGTGTTCGTAGTTTGTGGGAACCAAGATACATCTCCGAGGTGCGACCCGCTTCACTGACCCCTCTTTCTCCGTAGTAAGTTCTTGCACATAGAGGTGAAAACCTCCGTTTCGGGTGCCGGGCATGGAACCGTGCGACGGAACACATGAAATGTTTGTTTTTTATGGTCCAATATAGCAACCTACCACATCCAAGCAAAAAAATCCATGCTTCTACCCCCTCTTGACGCCGTTTAGAGGGGTAGATCGACGGGTCAGACTTTTCTCCAGGTTTTGCCGTAGAGTGGGTCCGGAGTGTCAAGACCCCATAAAAACTTGCAAAGACCCCTAATATATGTATACTAGTGTGTTGGTAGTTTGTGGGAACCAAGATACATCTCCGAGGTGCGACCCGCTTCACTGACCCCTCTTTCTCCGTAGTTAGTTCTTGCACATAGAGGTGAAAACCCCCGTTTCGGGTGCCGGGCATGGAACCGTGCGACGGAACACATGAAATGTTTGTTTTTTATGGTCCAATATACCAACATAACACATCCAAGCAAAAAAATCCATGCGTCTACCCCCTCCCGACGCCGTTTAGAGGGGTAGATCGACGGTTCAGACTTTTCTCCAGCGGGAGTAGGGTTTCGCCGTAGAGTGGGTCCGGAGTGTCAAGACCCCATCAAAACTTGCATATACCCCTAATATATGTATAATAGTGTGTTGGTAGTTTGTGGGAACCAAGATACATCTCCGAGGTGCGACCCGCTTCACTGACCCCTCTTTCTCCGTAGTAAGTTCTTGCACATAGAGGTGAAAACCTCCGTTTCGGGTGCCGGGCATGGAACCGTGCGACGGAACACATGAAATGTTTGTTTTTTATGGTCCAATATACCAACCTACCACATCCAAGCAAAAAAATCCATGCTTCTACCCCCTCTCGACGCCGTTTAGAGGGGTAGATCGACGGGTCAGACTTTTCTCCACCGGGAGTAGGGTTTCGCCGTAGAGTGGGTCCGGAGTGTCAAGACCCCATCAAAACTTGCATAGACCCATAATATATGTATACTAGTGTGTTGGTAGTTTGTGGGAACCAAGATACATCTCCGAGGTGCGACCCGCTTCACTGACCCCTCTTTCTCCGTAGTAAGTTCTTGCACATAGAGGTGAAAACCCCCGTTTCGGGTGCCGGGCATGGAACCGTGCGACGGAACACATGAAATGTTTGTTTTTTATGGTCCAATATACCAACATAACACATCCAAGCAAAAAAATCCATGCGTCTACCCCCTCCCGACGCCGTTTAGAGGGGTAGATCGACGGTTCAGACTTTTCTCCAACGGGAGTAGGGTTTCGCCGTAGAGTGGGTACGGAGTGTCAAGACCCCATCAAGACTTTCATAGACCCCTAATATATGTATAATAGTGTGTTGGTAGTGTGTGGGAACCAAGATACATCTCCGAGGTGCGACCCGCTTCACTGACCCCTCTTTCTCCGTAGTAAGTTCTTGCACATAGAGGTGAAAACCTCCGTTTCGGGTGCCGGGCATGGAACCGTGCGACGGAACACATGAAATGTTTGTTTTTTATAGTCCAATATACCAACCTACCACATCCAAGCAAAAAAATCCATGCTTCTACCCCCTCTCGACGCCGTTTAGAGGGGTAGATCGACGGGTCAGACTTTTCTCCAGCGGGAGTAGGGTTTCGCCGTAGAGTGGGTCCGGAGTGTCAAGACCCCATCAAAACTTGCATAGACCCCTAATATATGTATACTAGTGTGTTTGTAGTTTGTGGGAACCAAGATACATCTCCGAGGTGCGACCCGCTTCACTGACCCCTCTTTCTCCGTAATAAATTCTTGCACATAGAGGTGAAAACCCCCGTTTCGGGTGCCGGGAATGGAACCGTGCGACGGAACACATGAAATGTTTGTTTTTTATGGTCCAATATACCAACATAACACATCCAAGCAAAAAAATCCATGCGTCTACCCCCTCCCGACGCCGTTTAGAGGGGTAGATCGACGGTTCAGACTTTTCTCCAGCGGGAGTAGGGTTTCGCCGTAGAGTGGGTCCGGAGTGTCAAGACCCCATCAAAACTTGCATAGACCCCTAATATATGTATACTAGTGTGTTGGTAGTTTGTGGGAACAAATATACATCTCCGAGGTGCGACCCGCTTCACTGACCCCTCTTTCTCCGTAGTAAGTTCTTGCACATAGAGGTGAAAACCCCCGTTTCGGGTGCCGGGCATGGAACCGTGTGACGGAACACATGAAATGTTTGTTTTGTATGGTCCAATATACCAACCTAACACATCCAAGCAAAAAAATCCATGCGTCTACCCGCTCCCGACGCTGTTTAGAGGGGTAGATCGACGGGTCAGACTTTTCTCCAGCGGGAGTAGGGTTTCGCCGTAGAGTGGGTCCGGAGGGTCAAGACCCCATCAAGAATTGCATAGACCCCTAATATATGTATACTAGTGTGTTGGTAGTTTGTGGGAACCAAGATACATCTCCGAGGTGTGACCCGCTTCACTGACCCCTCTTTCTTCGTAGTAAGTTCTTGCACTCAGAGGTGAAAACCCCCGTTTCGGGTGTCGGGCATGGAACCGTGCGACGGAACACATGAAATGTTTGTTTTTTATGGTCCAATATACCAACCTAACACATCCAAGCCAAAAAATCCATGCGTCTACCCCCTCCCGACGCCGTTTAGAGGGGTAGATCGACGGGTCAGACTTTTCTCCAACGGGAGTAGGGTTTCGCCGTAGAGTGGGTCCGGAGTGTCAAGACCCCATCAAAACATGCATAGACCCCTAATATATGTATACTAGTGTGTTGGTAGTTTGTGGGAACGGAGATACATCTCCGAGGTGCGACCCGCTTCACTGACCCCTCTTTCTCCGTAGTAAGTTCTAGCACTTATAGGTGAAAA
The DNA here is from genome assembly GCA_026929855.1 of Poa annua. NCBI lineage: Eukaryota > Viridiplantae > Streptophyta > Magnoliopsida > Poales > Poaceae > Poa > Poa annua. Next base: position 22,773,935 of record CM049428.1, on the reverse strand, counting down.
CCCTCGTTTCGGGTGTCGGGCATGGAACCGTGCGACGGAACACATGAAATGTTTGTTTTTTATGGTCCAATATACCAACCTAACACATCAAAGCAAAAAAATCTATGCGTATACCCCCTCCCGACGCCGTTTAGAGGGGTGGATCGACGGGTCAGACTTTTCTCCAACGGGAGTAGGGTTTCACCGTAGAGTGGGTCCGGAGGGTCAAGACCCCATCAAGACTTGCATAGACCCCTAATATATGTATACTAGTGTGTTGGTCGTTTGTGGGAACCAAGATACATCTCCGAGGTGCGACCCGCTTCACTGACCACTCTTTCTCCGTAGTAAGTTCTTGCACATAGAGGTGGAAACCCCCGTTTCGGGTGCTGGGCATGGAACCGTGCGATGGAACACATGAAATGTTTGTTTTTTATGGTCCAATATACCAACCTAACACATCCAAGCAAAAAAATCCATGCGTCTACCCCCTCCCGACGCCGTTAAGAGGGGTAGATCGACGGGTCAGACTTTTCTCCAGCGGGAGTAGGGTTTCGCCGTAGAGTGGGTCCGGAGTGTCAAGAGCCCATAAAAACATGCATAGACCCCTAATATATGTATACTAGTGTGTTGGTAGTTTGTGGGAACCAAGATACATCTCCGAGGTGCGACCCGCTTCACTGACCCCTCTTTCTCCGTAGTAAGTTCTAGCACTTAGAGGTGAAAACCTCCGTTTCGGGTGCCGGGCATGGAACCGTGCGACGGAACACATGAAATGTTTGTTTTTTATGGTCCAATCTACCAACCTACCACATCCAAGCAAAAAAATCCATGCTTCTACCCCCTCTCGACGCCGTTTAGAGGGGTAGATCGACGGGTCAGACTTTTCTCCAACGGGAGTAGGGTTTCGCCGTAGAGTGGGTCCGGAGGGTCAAGACCCCATCAAGACTTTCATAGACCCCTAATATATGTATAGTAGTGTGTTGGTCGTTTGTGGGAACCAAGATACATCTCCGAGGTGCGACCCGCTTCACTGACCACTCTTTCTCCGTAGTAAGTTCTTGCACATAGAGGTGGAAACCCCCGTTTCGGGTGCCGGGCATGGAACCGTGCGACGGAACACATGAAATGTTTGTTTTTTATGGTCCAATATACCAACCTAACACATCCAAGCAAAAAAATCCATGCGTCTACCCCCTCCCGACGCCGTTTAGAGGGGTAGATCGACGGGTCAGACTTTTCTCCAGCGGGAGTAGGGTTTCGTCGTAGAGTGGGTCCGGAGTGTCAAGACCCCATCAAAACTTGCATAGACCCCTAATATATGTATACTAGTGTGTTGGTAGTTTGTGGGAACAGAGATACATCTCCGAGGTGCGACCCGCTTCACTGACCCCTCTTTCTCCGTAGTAAGTTCTTGCACTCAGAGGTGAAAACCCCCGTTTCGGGTGTCGGGCATGGAACCGTGTGACGGAACACATGAAATGTTTGTTTTTTATGGTCCAATATACCAACCTAACACATCCAAGCAAAAAAATCCATGCGTCTACCCCCTCCCGACGCCGTTTAGAGGGGTAGATCGACGGGTCAGACTTTTCTCCAGCGGGAGTAGGGTTTCGCCGTAGAGTGGGTCCGGAGGGTCAAGACCCCATCAAGACTTTCATAGACCCCTAATATATGTATACTAATGTGTTGGTAGTTTGTGGGAACCAAGATACATCTCCGAGGTGCGACCCGCTTCACTGACCCCTCTTTCTCCGTAGTAAGTTCTTGCACATAGAGGTGAAAACCCCCGTTTCGGGTGCCGGGCATGGAACCGTGCGACAGAACACATGAAATGTTTGTTTTTTATGGTCCAATATACCAACCTAACACATCCAAGCAAAAAAATCCATGCGTCTACCCCCTCCCGACGCCGTTTAGAGGGGTAGATCGACGGGTCAGAATTTTCTCCACCGGGAGTAGGGTTTCGCCGTAGAGTGGGTCCGGACTGTCAAGACCCCATCAAAACTTGAATAGACCCCTAATATATGTATACTAGTGTGTTGGTAGTTTGTGGGAACCAAGATACATCTCCGAGGTGCGACCCGCTTCACTGACCCCTCTTTCTCCATAGTAAGTTCTTGCACATAGAGGTGAAAACCCCCGTTTCGGGTGTCGGGCATGGAACCGTGCGACGGAACACATGAAATGTTTGTTTTTTATGGTCCAATATACCAACATAACACATCCAAGCAAAAAAATCCATGCGCCTACCCCCTCCCGATGCCGTTTAGAGGGGTAGATCGACGGTTCAGACTTTTCTCCAGCGGGAGTAGGGTTTCGCCGTAGAGTGGGTCCGGAGTGTCAAGACCCCATCAAAACTTGCATAGACCCCTAATATATGTATAATAGTGTGTTGGTAGTTTGTGGGAACCAAGATACATCTCCGAGGTGCGACCCGCTTCACTAACCCCTCTTTCTCCGTAGTAAGTTCTTGCACATAGAGGTGAAAACCTCCGTTTCGGGTGCCGGGCATGGAACCGTGCGACGGAACACATGAAATGTTTGTTTTTTATAGTCCAATATACCAACCTACCACATCCAAGCAAAAAAATCCATGCTTCTACCCCCTCTCGACGCCGTTTAGAGGGGTAGATCGACGGGTCAGACTTTTCTCCAGCGGGAGTAGGGTTTCGCCGTAGAGTGGGTCCGGAGTGTCAAGACCCCATCAAAACTTGCATAGACCCCTAATATATGTATACTAGTGTGTTTGTAGTTTGTGGGAACCAAGATACATCTCCGAGGTGCGACCCGCTTCACTGACCCCTCTTTCTCCGTAGTAAGTTCTTGCACATAGAGGTGAAAACCCCCGTTTCGGGTGCCGGGAATGGAACCGTGCGACGGAACACATGAAATGTTTGTTTTTTATGGTCCAATATACCAACTTAACACATCCAAGCAAAAAAATCCATGCGTCTACCCCCTCCCGACGCCGTTTAGAGGGGTAGATCGACGGTTCAGACTTTTCTCCAGCGGGAGTAGGGTTTCGCCGTAGAGTGGGTCCGGAGTGTCAAGACCCCATCAAAACTTGCATAGACCCCTAATATATGTATACTAGTGTGTTGGTAGTTTGTGGGAACAAATATACATCTCCGAGGTGCGACCCGCTTCACTGACCCCTCTTTCTCCGTAGTAAGTTCTTGCACATAGAGGTGAAAACCCCCGTTTCGGGTGCCGGGCATGGAACCGTGTGACGGAACACATTAAATGTTTGTTTTTTATGGTCCAATATACCAACCTAACACATCCAAGCAAAAAAATCCATGCGTCTACCCGCTCCCGACGCCGTTTAGAGGGGTAGATCGACGGGTCAGACTTTTCTCCAGCGGGAGTAGGGTTTCGCCGTAGAGTGGGTCCGGAGGGTCAAGACCCCATCAAGAATTGCATAGACCCCTAATATATGTATACTAGTGTGTTGGTAGTTTGTGGGAACCAAGATACATCTCCGAGGTGCGACCCGCTTCACTGACCCCTCTTTCTTCGTAGTAAGTTCTTGCACTCAGAGGTGAAAACCCCCGTTTCGGGTGTCGGGCATGGAACCGTGCGACGGATCACATGAAATGTTTGTTTTTATGGTCCAATATACCAACCTAACATATCCAAGCAAAAAAATCCATGCTTCTACCCCCTCCCGACGCCGTTTAGAGGGGTAGATCGACGGGTCAGACTTTTCTCCAGCGGGAGTAGGGTTTCGCCGTAGAGTGGGTCCGGAGTGTCAAGACCCCATCAAAACTTGCATAGACCCCTAATATATGTATACTAGTGTGTTTGTAGTTTGTGGGAACCAAGATACATCTCCGAGGTGCGACCCGCTTCACTGACCCCTCTTTCTCCGTAGTAAGTTCTTGCACATAGAGGTGAAAACCCCCGTTTCGGGTGCCGGGAATGGAACCGTGCGACGGAACACATGAAATGTTTGTTTTTTATGGTCCAATATACCAACATAACACATCCAAGCAAAAAAATCCATGCGTCTACCCCCTCCCGACGCCGTTTAGAGGGGTAGATCGACGGTTCAGACTTTTCTCCAGCGGGAGTAGGGTTTCGCCGTAGAGTGGGTCCGGAGTGTCAAGACCCCATCAAAACTTGCATAGACCCCTAATATATGTATACTAGTGTGTTGGTAGTTTGTGGGAACAAATATACATCTCCGAGGTGCGACCCGCTTCACTGACCCCTCTTTCTCCGTAGTAAGTTCTTGCACATAGAGGTGAAAACCCCCGTTTCGGGTGCCGGGCATGGAACCGTGTGACGGAACACATTAAATGTTTGTTTTTTATGGTCCAATATACCAACCTAACACATCCAAGCAAAAAAATCCATGCGTCTACCCGCTCCCGACGCCGTTTAGAGGGGTAGATCGACGGGTCAGACTTTTCTCCAGCGGGAGTAGGGTTTCGCCGTAGAGTGGGTCCGGAGGGTCAAGACCCCATCAAGAATTGCATAGACCCCTAATATATGTATACTAGTGTGTTGGTAGTTTGTGGGAACCAAGATACATCTCCGAGGTGCGACCCGCTTCACTGACCCCTCTTTCTTCGTAGTAAGTTCTTGCACTCAGAGGTGAAAACCCCCGTTTCGGGTGTCGGGCATGGAACCGTGCGACGGATCACATGAAATGTTTGTTTTTATGGTCCAATATACCAACCTAACATATCCAAGCAAAAAAATCCATGCGACTACCCCCTCCCGACGCCGTTTAGAGGGGTAGATCGACGGGTCAGACCTTTCTCCAGCGGGAGTAGGGTTTCGCCGTAGAGTGGGTCCGGAGTGTCAAGACCCCATCAAAACATGCTTAGACCCCTAATATATGTATACTAGTGTGTTGGTAGTTTGTGGGAACAGAGATACATCTCCGAGGTGCGACCCGCTTCACTGACCCCTCTTTCTCCGTAGTAAGTTCTAGCACTTAGAGGTGAAAACCCCCGTTTCGGGTGTCGGGCATGGAACCGTGCGACGGAACACATGAAATGTTTGTTTTTTATGGTCCAATATACCAACCTAACACATCCAAGCAAAAAAATCTATGCGTCTACCCCCTCCCGACGCCGTTTAGAGGGGTGGATCGACGGGTCAGACTTTTCTCCAACGGGAGTAGGGTTTCGCCGTAGAGTGGGTCCGAAGGGGCAAGACCCCATCAAGACTTTCATAGACCCCTAATATATGTATACTAGTGTGTTGGTCGTTTGTGGGAACCAAGATACATCTCCAAGGTGCGACCCGCTTCACTGACCACTCTTTCTCCGTAGTAAGTTCTTGCACATAGAGGTGGAAACCCCCGTTTCGGGTGCCGGGCATGGAACCGTGCGACGGAACACATGAAATGTTTGTTTTTTATGGTCCAATATACCAACCTAACACATCCAAGCAAAAAAATCTATGCGTCTACCCCCTCCCGACGCCGTTTAGAGGGGTAGATCGACGGGTCAGACTTTTCTCCAGCGGGAGTAGGGTTTCGTCGTAGAGTGGGTCCGGAGTGTCAAGACCCCATAAAAACTTGCATAGACCCCTAATATATGTATACTAGTGTGTTGGTAGTTTGTGGGAACAGAGATACATCTCCGAGGTGCGACCCGCTTCACTGACCCCTCTTTCTCCGTAGTAAGTTCTTCCACTTAGAGGTGAAAACCCCCGTTTCGGGTGTCGGGCATAGAAACGTGCGACGGAACACATGAAATGTTTGTTTTTTATGGTCCAATATACCAACCTAACACATCCAAGCAAAAAAATCCATGCGTCTACCCCCTCCCGACGCCGTTTAGAGGGGTAGATCGACGGGTCAGACTTTTCTCCAGCGGGAGTAGGGTTTCGTCGTAGAGTGGGTCCGGAGTGTCAAGACCCCATCAAAACTTGCATAGACCCCTAATATATGTATACTAGTGTGTTGGTAGTTTGTGGGAACAGAGATACATCTCCGAGGTGCGACCCGCTTCACTGACCCCTCTTTCTCCGTAGTAAGTTCTTGCACATAGAGGTGAAAACCCCCGTTTCGGGTGCCGGGCATGGAACCGTGCGACGGAACACATGAAATGTTTGTTTTTTATGGTCCAATATACCAACATAACACATCCAAGCAAAAAATCCATGCGTATACCCCCTCCCGACGCTGTTTAGAGGGGTAGATCGACGGTTCAGACTTTTCTCCAACGGGAATAGGGTTTCGCCGTAGAGTGGGTCCGGAGTGTCAAGACCCCATCAAAACTTGCATAGACCCCTAATATATGTATAATAGTGTGTTGGTAGTTTGTGGGAACCAAGATACATCTCCGAGGTGCGACCCGCTTCACTGACCCCTCTTTCTCCGTAGTAAGTTCTTGCACATAGAGGTGAAAACCTCCGTTTCGGGTGCCGGGCATGGAACCGTGCGACGGAACACATGAAATGTTTGTTTTTTATGGTCCAATATACCAACCTACCACATCCAAGCAAAAAAATCCATGCTTCTACCCCCTCTTGACGCCGTTTAGAGGGGTAGATCGACGGGTCAGACTTTTCTCCAGCGGGAGTAGGGTTTCGCCGTAGAGTGGGTCCGGAGTATCAAGACCCCATCAAAACTTGCATAGACCCCTAATATATGTATACTAGTGTGTTCGTAGTTTGTGGGAACCAAGATACATCTCCGAGGTGCGACCCGCTTCACTGACCCCTCTTTCTCCGTAGTAAGTTCTTGCACATAGAGGTGAAAACCTCCGTTTCGGGTGCCGGGCATGGAACCGTGCGACGGAACACATGAAATGTTTGTTTTTTATGGTCCAATATAGCAACCTACCACATCCAAGCAAAAAAATCCATGCTTCTACCCCCTCTTGACGCCGTTTAGAGGGGTAGATCGACGGGTCAGACTTTTCTCCAGGTTTTGCCGTAGAGTGGGTCCGGAGTGTCAAGACCCCATAAAAACTTGCATAGACCCCTAATATATGTATACTAGTGTGTTGGTAGTTTGTGGGAACCAAGATACATCTCCGAGGTGCGACCCGCTTCACTGACCCCTCTTTCTCCGTAGTTAGTTCTTGCACATAGAGGTGAAAACCCCCGTTTCGGGTGCCGGGCATGGAACCGTGCGACGGAACACATGAAATGTTTGTTTTTTATGGTCCAATATACCAACATAACACATCCAAGCAAAAAAATCCATGCGTCTACCCCCTCCCGACGCCGTTTAGAGGGGTAGATCGACGGTTCAGACTTTTCTCCAGCGGGAGTAGGGTTTCGCCGTAGAGTGGGTCCGGAGTGTCAAGACCCCATCAAAACTTGCATATACCCCTAATATATGTATAATAGTGTGTTGGTAGTTTGTGGGAACCAAGATACATCTCCGAGGTGCGACCCGCTTCACTGACCCCTCTTTCTCCGTAGTAAGTTCTTGCACATAGAGGTGAAAACCTCCGTTTCGGGTGCCGGGCATGGAACCGTGCGACGGAACACATGAAATGTTTGTTTTTTATGGTCCAATATACCAACCTACCACATCCAAGCAAAAAAATCCATGCTTCTACCCCCTCTCGACGCCGTTTAGAGGGGTAGATCGACGGGTCAGACTTTTCTCCACCGGGAGTAGGGTTTCGCCGTAGAGTGGGTCCGGAGTGTCAAGACCCCATCAAAACTTGCATAGACCCATAATATATGTATACTAGTGTGTTGGTAGTTTGTGGGAACCAAGATACATCTCCGAGGTGCGACCCGCTTCACTGACCCCTCTTTCTCCGTAGTAAGTTCTTGCACATAGAGGTGAAAACCCCCGTTTCGGGTGCCGGGCATGGAACCGTGCGACGGAACACATGAAATGTTTGTTTTTTATGGTCCAATATACCAACATAACACATCCAAGCAAAAAAATCCATGCGTCTACCCCCTCCCGACGCCGTTTAGAGGGGTAGATCGACGGTTCAGACTTTTCTCCAACGGGAGTAGGGTTTCGCCGTAGAGTGGGTACGGAGTGTCAAGACCCCATCAAGACTTTCATAGACCCCTAATATATGTATAATAGTGTGTTGGTAGTGTGTGGGAACCAAGATACATCTCCGAGGTGCGACCCGCTTCACTGACCCCTCTTTCTCCGTAGTAAGTTCTTGCACATAGAGGTGAAAACCTCCGTTTCGGGTGCCGGGCATGGAACCGTGCGACGGAACACATGAAATGTTTGTTTTTTATAGTCCAATATACCAACCTACCACATCCAAGCAAAAAAATCCATGCTTCTACCCCCTCTCGACGCCGTTTAGAGGGGTAGATCGACGGGTCAGACTTTTCTCCAGCGGGAGTAGGGTTTCGCCGTAGAGTGGGTCCGGAGTGTCAAGACCCCATCAAAACTTGCATAGACCCCTAATATATGTATACTAGTGTGTTTGTAGTTTGTGGGAACCAAGATACATCTCCGAGGTGCGACCCGCTTCACTGACCCCTCTTTCTCCGTAATAAATTCTTGCACATAGAGGTGAAAACCCCCGTTTCGGGTGCCGGGAATGGAACCGTGCGACGGAACACATGAAATGTTTGTTTTTTATGGTCCAATATACCAACATAACACATCCAAGCAAAAAAATCCATGCGTCTACCCCCTCCCGACGCCGTTTAGAGGGGTAGATCGACGGTTCAGACTTTTCTCCAGCGGGAGTAGGGTTTCGCCGTAGAGTGGGTCCGGAGTGTCAAGACCCCATCAAAACTTGCATAGACCCCTAATATATGTATACTAGTGTGTTGGTAGTTTTTGGGAACAAATATACATCTCCGAGGTGCGACCCGCTTCACTGACCCCTCTTTCTCCGTAGTAAGTTCTTGCACATAGAGGTGAAAACCCCCGTTTCGGGTGCCGGGCATGGAACCGTGTGACGGAACACATGAAATGTTTGTTTTGTATGGTCCAATATACCAACCTAACACATCCAAGCAAAAAAATCCATGCGTCTACCCGCTCCCGACGCCGTTTAGAGGGGTAGATCGACGGGTCAGACTTTTCTCCAGCGGGAGTAGGGTTTCGCCGTAGAGTGGGTCCGGAGGGTCAAGACCCCATCAAGAATTGCATAGACCCCTAATATATGTATACTAGTGTGTTGGTAGTTTGTGGGAACCAAGATACATCTCCGAGGTGTGACCCGCTTCACTGACCCCTCTTTCTTCGTAGTAAGTTCTTGCACTCAGAGGTGAAAACCCCCGTTTCGGGTGTCGGGCATGGAACCGTGCGACGGAACACATGAAATGTTTGTTTTTTATGGTCCAATATACCAACCTAACACATCCAAGCAAAAAAATCCATGCGTCTACCCCCTCCCGACGCCGTTTAGAGGGGTAGATCGACGGGTCAGACTTTTCTCCAGCGGGAGTCGGGTTTCGCCGTAGAGTGGGTCCGGAGTGTCAAGACCCCATCAAAACATGCATAGACCCCTAATATATGTATACTAGTGTGTTGGTAGTTTGTGGGAACGGAGATACATCTCCGAGGTGCGACCCGCTTCACTGACCCCTCTTTCTCCGTAGTAAGTTCTAGCACTTATAGGTGAAAACCCTCGTTTCGGGTGTCGGGCATGGAACCGTGCGACGGAACACATGAAATGTTTGTTTTTTATGGTCCAATATACCAACCTAACACATCAAAGCAAAAAAATCTATGCGTATACCCCCTCCCGACGCCGTTTAGAGGGGTGGATCGACGGGTCAGACTTTTCTCCAACGGGAGTAGGGTTTCACCGTAGAGTGGGTCTGGAGGGTCAAGACCCCATCAAGACTTGCATAGACCCCTAATATATGTATACTAGTGTGTTGGTCGTTTGTGGGAACCAAGATACATCTCCGAGGTGCGACCCGCTTCACTGACCACTCTTTCTCCGTAGTAAGTTCTTGCACATAGAGGTGGAAACCCCCGTTTCGGGTGCCGGGCATGGAACCGTGCGATGGAACACATGAAATGTTTGTTTTTTATGGTCCAATATACCAACCTAACACATCCAAGCAAAAAAATCCATGCGTCTACCCCCTCCCGACGCCGTTAAGAGGGGTAGATCGACGGGTCAGACTTTTCTCCAGCGGGAGTAGGGTTTCGCCGTAGAGTGGGTCCGGAGTGTCAAGAGCCCATAAAAACATGCACAGACCCCTAATATATGTATACTAGTGTGTTGGTAGTTTGTGGGAACCAAGATACATCTCCGAGGTGCGACCCGCTTCACTGACCCCTCTTTCTCCGTAGTAAGTTCTAGCACTTAGAGGTGAAAACCTCCGTTTCGGGTGCCGGGCATGGAACCGTGCGACGGAACACATGAAATGTTTGTTTTTTATGGTCCAATCTACCAACCTACCACATCCAAGCAAAAAAATCCATGCTTCTACCCCCTCTCGACGCCGTTTAGAGGGGTAGATCGACGGGTCAGACTTTTCTCCAACGGGAGTAGGGTTTCGCCGTAGAGTGGGTCCGGAGGGTCAAGACCCCATCAAGACTTTCATAGACCCCTAATATATGTATATTAGTGTGTTGGTCGTTTGTGGGAACCAAGATACATCTCCGAGGTGCGACCCGCTTCACTGACCACTCTTTCTCCGTAGTAAGTTCTTGCACATAGAGGTGGAAACCCCCGTTTCGGGTGCCGGGCATGGAACCGTGCGACGGAACACATGAAATGTTTGTTTTTTATGGTCCAATATACCAACCTAACACATCCAAGCAAAAAAATCCATGCGTCTACCCCCTCCCGACGCCGTTTAGAGGGGTAGATCGACGGGTCAGACTTTTCTCCAGCGGGAGTAGGGTTTCGTCGTAGAGTGGGTCCGGAGTGTCAAGACCCCATCAAAACTTGCATAGACCCCTAATATATGTATACTAGTGTGTTGGTAGTTTGTGGGAACAGAGATACATCTCCGAGGTGCGACCCGCTTCACTGACCCCTCTTTCTCCGTAGTAAGTTCTTGCACTCAGAGGTGAAAACCCCCGTTTCGGGTGTCGGGCATGGAACCGTGTGACGGAACACATGAAATGTTTGTTTTTTATGGTCCAATATACCAACCTAACACATCCAAGCAAAAAAATCCATGCGTCTACCCCCTCCCGACGCCGTTTAGAGGGGTAGATCGACGGGTCAGACTTTTCTCCAGCGGGAGTAGGGTTTCGCCGTAGAGTGGGTCCGGAGGGTCAAGACCCCATCAAGACTTTCATAGACCCCTAATATATGTATACTAATGTGTTGGTAGTTTGTGGGAACCAAGATACATCTCCGAGGTGCGACCCGCTTCACTGACCCCTCTTTCTCCGTAGTAAGTTCTTGCACATAGAGGTGAAAACCCCCGTTTCGGGTGCCGGGCATGGAACCGTGCGACAGAACACATGAAATGTTTGTTTTTTATGGTCCAATATACCAACCTAACACATCCAAGCAAAAAAATCCATGCGTCTACCCCCTCCCGACGCCGTTTAGAGGGGTAGATCGACGGGTCAGAATTTTCTCCAGCGGGAGTAGGGTTTCGCCGTAGAGTGGGTCCGGAGTGTCAAGACCCCATCAAAACTTGAATAGACCCCTAATATATGTATACTAGTGTGTTGGTAGTTTGTGGGAACCAAGATACATCTCCGAGGTGCGACCCGCTTCACTGACCCCTCTTTCTCCATAGTAAGTTCTTGCACATAGAGGTGAAAACCCCCGTTTCGGGTGTCGGGCATGGAACCGTGCGACGGAACACATGAAATGTTTGTTTTTTATGGTCCAATATACCAACATAACACATCCAAGCAAAAAAATCCATGCGCCTACCCCCTCCCGACGCCGTTTAGAGGGGTAGATCGACGGTTCAGACTTTTCTCCAGCGGGAGTAGGGTTTCGCCGTAGAGTGGGTCCGGAGTGTCAAGACCCCATCAAAACTTGCATAGACCCCTAATATATGTATAATAGTGTGTTGGTAGTTTGTGGGAACCAAGATACATCTCCGAGGTGCGACCCGCTTCACTGACCCCTCTTTCTCCGTTGTAAGTTCTTGCACATAGAGGTGAAAACCTCCGTTTCGGGTGCCGGGCATGGAACCGTGCGACGGAACACATGAAATGTTTGTTTTTTATAGTCCAATATACCAACCTACCACATCCAAGCAAAAAATCCATGCTTCTACCCCCTCTCGACGCCGTTTAGAGGGGTAGATCGACGGGTCAGACTTTTCTCCAGCGGGAGTAGGGTTTCGCCGTAGAGTGGGTCCGGAGTGTCAAGACCCCATCAAAACTTGCATAGACCCCTAATATATGTATACTAGTGTGTTTGTAGTTTGTGGGAACCAAGATACATCTCCGAGGTGCGACCCGCTTCACTGACCCCTCTTTCTCCGTAGTAAGTTCTTGCACATAGAGGTGAAAACCCCCGTTTCGGGTGCCGGGAATGGAACCGTGCGACGGAACACATGAAATGTTTATTTTTTATGGTCCAATATACCAACATAACACATCCAAGCAAAAAAATCCATGCGTCTACCCCCTCCCGACGCCGTTTAGAGGGGTAGATCGACGGTTCAGACTTTTCTCCAGCGGGAGTAGGGTTTCGCCGTAGAGTGGGTCCGGAGTGTCAAGACCCCATCAAAACTTGCATAGACCCCTAATATATGTATACTAGTGTGTTGGTAGTTTGTGGGAACCAATATACATCTCCGAGGTGCGACCCGCTTCACTGACCCCTCTTTCTCCGTAGTAAGTTCTTGCACATAGAGGTGAAAACCCCCGTTTCGGGTGCCGGGCATGGAACCGTGTGACGGAACACATTAAATGTTTGTTTTTTATGGTCCAATATACCAACCTAACACATCCAAGCAAAAAAATCCATGCGTCTACCCGCTCCCGACGCCGTTTAGAGGGGTAGATCGACGGGTCAGACTTTTCTCCAGCGGGAGTAGGGTTTCGCCGTAGAGTGGGTCCGGAGGGTCAAGACCCCATCAAGAATTGCATAGACCCCTAATATATGTATACTAGTGTGTTGGTAGTTTGTGGGAACCAAGATACATCTCCGAGGTGCGACCCGCTTCACTGACCCCTCTTTCTTCGTAGTAAGTTCTTGCACTCAGAGGTGAAAACCCCCGTTTCGGGTGTCGGGCATGGAACCGTGCGACGGATCACATGAAATGTTTGTTTTTATGGTCCAATATACCAACCTAACATATCCAAGCAAAAAAATCCATGCGACTACCCCCTCCCGACGCCGTTTAGAGGGGTAGATCGACGGGTCAGACTTTTCTCCAGCGGGAGTAGGGTTTCGCCGTAGAGTGGGTCCGGAGTGTCAAGACCCCATCAAAACATGCATAGACCCCTAATATATGTATACTAGTGTGTTGGTAGTTTGTGGGAACAGAGATACATCTCCGAGGTGCGACCCGCTTCACTGACCCCTCTTTCTCCGTAGTAAGTTCTAGCACTTAGAGGTGAAAACCCCCGTTTCGGGTGTCGGGCATGGAACCGTGCGACGGAACACATGAAATGTTTGTTTTTTATGGTCCAATATACCAACCTAACACATCCAAGCAAAAAAATCTATGCGTCTACCCCCTCCCGACGCCGTTTAGAGGGGTGGATCGACGGGTCAGACTTTTCTCCAACGGGAGTAGGGTTTCGCCGTAGAGTGGGTCCGAAGGGGCAAGACCCCATCAAGACTTTCATAGACCCCTAATATATGTATACTAGTGTGTTGGTCGTTTGTGGGAACCAAGATACATCTCCAAGGTGCGACCCGCTTCACTGACCACTCTTTCTCCGTAGTAAGTTCTTGCACATAGAGGTGGAAACCCCCGTTTCGGGTGCCGGGCATGGAACCGTGCGACGGAACACATGAAATGTTTGTTTTTTATGGTCCAATATACCAACCTAACACATCCAAGCAAAAAAATCTATGCGTCTACCCCCTCCCGACGCCGTTTAGAGGGGTAGATCGACGGGTCAGACTTTTCTCCAGCGGGAGTAGGGTTTCGTCGTAGAGTGGGTCCGGAGTGTCAAGACCCCATAAAAACTTGCATAGACCCCTAATATATGTATACTAGTGTGTTGGTAGTTTGTGGGAACAGAGATACATCTCCGAGGTGCGACCCGCTTCACTGACCCCTCTTTCTCCGTAGTAAGTTCTTCCACTTAGAGGTGAAAACCCCCGTTTCGGGTGTCGGGCATAGAAACGTGCGACGGAACACATGAAATGTTTGTTTTTTATGGTCCAATATACCAACCTAACACATCCAAGCAAAAAAATCCATGCGTCTACCCCCTCCCGGCGCCGTTTAGAGGGGTAGATCAACGGGTCAGACTTTTCTCCAGCGGGAGTAGGGTTTCGCCGTAGAGTGGGTCCGGAGAGTCAAGAGCCCATCAAGACTTTCATAGACCCCTAATATATGTATACTAGTGTGTTGGTAATTTGTGGGAACCAAGATACATCTCCGAGGTGCGACCCGCTTCACTGACCCCTCTTTCTCCGTAGTAAGTTCTTGCACTTAGAGGTGAAAACCCCCGTTTCGGGTGTCGGGCATAGAATCGTGCGACGGAACACATGAAATTTTTGTTTTTTATGGTCCAATATACCAACCTAACACATCCAAGCAAAAAAATCCATGCGTCTACCCCCTCCCGGCGCCGTTTAGAGGGATAGATCGACGGGTCAGACTTTTCTCCAGCGGGAGTAGGGTTTCGCCGTAGAGTGGGTCCGGAAAGTCAAGACCCCATAAAGACTTGCATAGACCCCTAATATATGTATACTAGTGTGTTTGTAGTTTGTGGGAACCAAGATACATCTCCGAGGTGCGACCCGCTTCACTGACCCCTCTTTCTCCGTAGTCAGTTCTTGCACTTAGAGGTGAAAACCCCCGTTTCGGGTGTCGGGCATGGAACCGTGCGACGGAACACATGAAATGTTTGTTTTTTAGGGTCCAATATACCAACCTAACACATCCAAGCAAAAAAATCCATGCGTCTACCGCCTCCCGACGCCGTTTAGAGGGGTAGATCAACGGGTCAGACTTTTCTCCAGCGGGAATAGGGTTTCGCCGTAGAGTGGGTACGGAGGGTCAAGACCCCATCAAGACTTGCATAGACCCCTAATATATGTATACTAGTGTGTTGGTAATTTGTGGGAACCAAGATACATCTCCGAGGTGCGACCCGCTTCACTGACCCCTCTTTCTCCGTAGAAAGTTCTTGCACTTAGAGGTGAAAACCCCCGTTTCGGGTGTCGGGCATAGAATCGTGCGACGGAACACATGAAATGTTTATTTTTTATGGTCCAATATACCAACCTAACACATCCAAGCAAAAAAATCCATGCGTCTACCCCCTCCCGGCGCCGTTTAGAGGGGTAGATCGACGGGTCAGACTTTTCTCCAACGGGAGTAGGGTTTCGCCGTAGAGTGGGACCGGAGGGTCAAGACCCCATCAAGACTTGCATAGACCCCTAATATATGTATACTAGTGTGTTTGTAGTTTGTGGGAACCAAGATACATCTCCGAGGTGCGACCCGCTTCACTGACCCCTCTTTCTCCGTAGTCAGTTCTTGCACTTAGAGGTGAAAACCCCCGTTTCGGGTGTCGGGCATGGAACCGTGCGACGGAACACATGAAATGTTTGTTTTTTATGGTCCAATATACCAACCTAACACATCCAAGCAAAAAAATCCATGCGTCACCCCCTCCCGACGCCGTTTAGAGGGGTAGATCGACGGGTCAGACTTTTCTCCAGCGGGAGTAGGGTTTCGCCGTAGAGTGGGTCCGGAGTGTCAAGACCCCATCAAAACTTGCATAGACCCCTAATATATGTATACTAGTGTGTTGGTAATTTGTGGGAACCAAGATACATCTCCGAGGTGCGACCCGCTTCACTGACCCCTCTTTCTCCGTAGTAAGTTCTTGCACTTAGAGGTGAAAACCCCCGTTTCGGGTGTTGGGCATAGAATCATGCGACGGAACACATGAAATGTTTGTTTTTTATGGTCCAATATACCAACCTAACACATCCAAGCAAAAAAATCCATGCGTCTACCCCCTCCCGGCGCCGTTTAGAGGGGTAGATCGACGGGTCAGACTTTTCTCCAGCGGGAGTAGGGTTTCGCCGTAGAGTGGGTCCGGAGGGTCAAGACCCCATCAAGACTTGCATAGACCACTAATATATGTATACTAGTGTGTTTGTAGTTTGTGGGAACCAAGATACATCTCCGAGGTGCGACCCGCTTCACTGACCCCTCTTTCTCCGTAGTAAGTTCTTGCACTTAGAGGTGAAAACCCCTGTTTCGGGTGTCGGGCATGGAACCGTGCGACGGAACACATGAAATGTTTGTTTTTATGGTCCAATATACCAGCCTAACACATCCAAGCAAAAAAATTCCATGCGTCTACCCCTCCCGACGCCGTTTAGAGAGGTAGATCGACGGGTCAGACTTTTCTCCAGCGGGAGTAGGGTTTCGCCGTAGAGTGGGTCCGGAGTGTCAAGACCCCATCAAAACTTGCATAGACCCCTAATATATGTATACTAGTGTGTTGGTAGTTTGTGGGAACCAAGATACATCTCCGAGGTGCGACCCGCTTCACTGACACCTCTTTGTCCGTAGTAAGTTCTTGCACTTAGAGGTGAAAACCCCCGTTTCGGGTGTCGGGCATGGAACCGTGCGACGGCACACATGAAATGTTTGTTTTTTATGGTCCAATATACCAACCTAACACATCCAAGCAAAAAAATCCATGCGTCTACCACCTCCCGACGCCGTTTAGAGGGGTAGATCGACGGGTCAGACTTTTCTCCAGCGGGAGTAGGGTTTCGCCGTAGAGTGGGTCTGGAGTGTCAAGACCCCATCAAAACTTTCATAGACCCCTAATATATGTATACTAGTGTGTTGGTCGTTTGTGGGAACCAATATACATCTCCTAGGTGCGAGCCGCTTCACTGACCACTCTTTCTCCGTAGTAAGTTCTTGCACATAGAGGTGAAAACCCCCGTTTCGGGTGCCGGGCATGGAACCGTGCGACGGAACACATGAAATTTTTGTTTTTTATGGTCCAATATACCAACCTAACACATCCAAGCAAAAAAATCCATGCGTCTACCCCCTCCCGACGCCGTTTAGAGGGGTAGATCGACGGGTCAGAATTTTCTCCAGCGGGAGTAGGGTTTCGCCGTAGAGTGGGTCCGGAGTGTCAAGACCCCATCAAAACTAGAATAGACCCCTAATATATGTATACTAGTGTGTTGGTAGTTTGTGGGAACCAAGATACATCTCCGAGGTGCGACCCGCTTCACTGACCCCTCTTTCTCCATAGTAAGTTCTTGCACATAGAGGTGAAAACCCCCGTTTCGGGTGTCGGGCATGGAACCGTGCGACGGAACACATGAAATGTTTGTTTTTTATGGTCCAGTATACCAACATAACACATCCAAGCAAAAAAATCCATGCGTCTACCCCCTCCCGACGCCGTTTAGAGGGGTAGATCGACGGTTCAGACTTTTCTCCAGCGGGAGTAGGGTTTCGCCGTAGAGTGGGTCCGGAGTGTCAAGACCCCATCAAAACTTGCATAGACCCCTAATATATGTATAATAGTGTGTTGGTAGTTTGTGGGAACCAAGATACATCTCCGAGGTGCGACCCGCTTCACTGACCCCTCTTTCTCCGTAGTAAGTTCTTGCACATAGAGGTGAAAACCTCCGTTTCGGGTGCCGGGCATGGAACCGTGCGACGGAACACATGAAATGTTTGTTTTTTATAGTCCAATATACCAACCTACCACATCCAAGCAAAAAATCCATGCTTCTACCCCCTCTCGACGCCGTTTAGAGGGGTAGATCGACGGGTCAGACTTTTCTCCAGCGGGAGTAGGGTTTCGCCGTAGAGTGGGTCCGGAGTGTCAAGACCCCATCAGAACTTGCATAGACCCCTAATATATGTATACTAGTGTGTTTTTAGTTTGTGGGAACCAAGATACATCTCCGAGGTGCGACCCGCTTCACTGACCCCTCTTTCTCTGTAGTAAGTTCTTGCACATAGAGGTGAAAACCCCCGTTTCGGGTGCCGGGAATGGAACCGTGCGACGGAACACATTAAATGTTTGTTTTTTATGGTCCAATATACCAACATAACACATCCAAGCAAAAAAATCCATGCGTCTACCCCCTCCCGACGCCGTTTAGAGGGGTAGATCGACGGTTCAGACTTTTCTCCAGCGGGAGTAGGGTTTCGCCGTAGAGTGGGTCCGGAGTGTCAAGACCCCATCAAAACTTGCATAGACCCCTAATATATGTATACTAGTGTGTTGGTAGTTTGTGGGAACAAATATACATCTCCGAGGTGCGACCCGCTTCACTGACCCCTCTTTCTCCGTAGTAAGTTCTTGCACATAGAGGTGAAAACCCCCGTTTCGGGTGCCGGGCATGGAACCGTGTGACGGAACACATTAAATGTTTGTTTTTTATGGTCCAATATACCAACCTAACACATCCAAGCAAAAAAATCCATGCGTCTACCCGCTCCCGACGCCGTTTAGAGGGGTAGATCGACGGTTCAGACTTTTCTCCAGCGGGAGTAGGGTTTCGCCGTAGAGTGGGTCCGGAGTGTCAAGACCCCATCAAGAATTGCATAGACCCCTAATATATGTATACTAGTGTGTTGGTAGTTTGTGGGAACCAAGATACATCTCCGAGGTGCGACCCGCTTCACTGACCCCTCTTTCTTCATAGTAAGTTCTTGCACTCAGAGGTGAAAACCCCCGTTTCGGGTGTCGGGCATGGAACCGTGCGACGGATCACATGAAATGTTTGTTTTTTATGGTCCAATATACCAACCTAACATATCCAAGCAAAAAAATCCATGCGACTACCCCCTCCCGACGCCGTTTAGAGGGGTAGATCGACGGGTCAGACTTTTCTCCAGCGGGAGTAGGGTTTCGCCGTAGAATGGGTCCGGAGTGTCAAGACCCCATCAAAACATGCATAGACCCCTAATATATGTATACTAGTGTGTTGGTAGTTTGTGGGAACAGAGATACATCTCCGAGGTGCGACCCGCTTCACTGACCCCTCTTTCTCCGTAGTAAGTTCTTGCACATAGAGGTGAAAACCGCCGTTTCGGATGCCGGGCATGGAACCGTGCGACGGAACACATCAAATGTTTGTTTTTTATGGTCCAATATACCAACCTAACACATCCAAGCAAAAAAATCCATGCGTCTACCCCCTCCCGACGCCGTTTAGAGGGGTAGATCGACGGGTCAGACTTTTCTCCAGCGGGAGTAGGGTTTCGCCGTAGAGTGGGTCCGGAGTGTCAAGACCCCATCAGAACTTGCATAGACCCCTAATATATGTATACTAGTGTGTTGGTAGTTTGTGGGAACCAAGATACATCTCCGAGGTGCGACCCGCTTCACTGACCCCTCTTTCTCCGTAGTAAGTTCTTGCACATAGAGGTGAAAACCCCCGTTTCGGGTGCCGGGCATGGAACCGTGCGACGAAACACATAAAATTTTTGTTTTTATGGTCCAATATACCAACATAACACATCCAAGCAAAAAAATCCATGCGTCTACCCCCTCCCGACGCCGTTTAGAGGGGTAGATCGACGGTTCAGACTTTTCTCCAGCGGGAGTAGGGTTTCGCCGTAGAGTGGGTCCGGAGTGTCAAGACCCCATCAAAACTTGCATAGACCCCTAATATATGTATACTAGTGTGTTGGTAGTTTGTGGGAACCAAGATACATCTCCGAGGTGCGACCCGCTTCACTGACCCCTCTTTCTCCGTAGTAAGTTCTTGGACATAGAGGTGAAAACCTCCGTTTCGGGTGCCGGGCATGGAACCGTGCGACGGAACACATGAAATGTTTGTTTTTTATGGTCCAATATACCAACCTACCACATCCAAGCAAAAAAATCCATGCTTCTACCCCCTCTCGACGCCGTTTAGAGGGGTAGATCGACGGGTCAGACTTTTCTCCAGCGGGAGTAGGGTTTCGCCGTAGAGTGGGTCCGGAGTGTCAAGACCCCATCAAAACTTGCATAGACCCCTAATATATGTATACTAGTGTGTTGGTAGTTTGTGGGAACCAAGATACATCTCCGAGGTGCGACCCGCTTCACTGACCCCTCTTTCTCCGTAGAAAGTTCTTGCACATAGAGGTGAAAACCCCCGTTTCGGGTGCCGGGCATGGAACCGTGCGACGGAACACATGAAATGTTTGTTTTTTATGGTCCAATATACCAACATAACACATCCAAGCAAAAAAATCCATGCGTCTACCCCCTCCCGACGCCGTTTAGAGGGTTAGATCGACGGTTCAGACTTTTCTCCAGCGGGAATAGGGTTTCGCCGTAGAGTGGGTCCGGAGTGTCAAGACCCCATCAAAACTTGCATAGACCCCTAATATATGTATAATAGTGTGTTGGTAGTTTGTGGGAACCAAGATACATCTCCGAGGTGCGACCCGCTTCACTGACCCCTCTTTCTCCGTAGTAAGTTCTTGCACATAGAGGTGAAAACCTCCGTTTCGGGTGCCGGGCATGGAACCGTGCGACGGAACACATGAAATATTTGTTTTTTATGGTCCAATATACCAACCTACCACATCTAAGCAAAAAAATCCATGCTTCTACCCCCTCTTGACGCCGTTTAGAGGGGTAGATCGACGGGTCAGACTTTTCTCCAACGGGAGTAGGGTTTCGCCGTAGAGTGGGTCCGGAGTGTCAAGACCCCATCAAAACTTGCATAGACCCCTAATATATGTATACTAGTGTGTTGGTAGTTTGTGGGAACCAAGATACATCTCCGAGGTGCGACCCGCTTCACTGACCCCTCTTTCTCCGTAGTAAGTTCTTGCACATAGAGGTGAAAACCTCCTTTTCGGGTGCCGGGCATGGAACCGTGCGACGGAACACATGAAATGTTTGTTTTTTATGGTCCAATATACCAACCTACCACATCCAAGCAAAAAAATCCATGCTTCTACCCCCTCTTGACGCCGTTTAGAGGGGTAGATCGACGGGTCAGACTTTTCTCCAGCGGGAGTAGGGTTTCGCCGTAGAGTGGGTCCGGAGTGTCAAGACCCCATCAAAACTTGCATAGACCCCTAATATATGTATACTAGTGTGTTGGTAGTTTGTGGGAACCAAGATACATCTCCGAGGTGCGACCCGCTTCACTGACCCCTCTTTCTCCGTAGTAAGTTCTTGCACATAGAGGTGAAAACCTCCGTTTCGGGTGCCGGGCATGGAACCGTGCGACGGAACACATGAAATGTTTGTTTTTTATGGTCCAATATACCAACCTACCACATCCAAGAAAAAAAATCCATGCTTCTACCCCCTCTCGACGCCGTTTAGAGGGGTAGATCGACGGGTCAGACTTTTCTCCAGCGGGAGTAGGGTTTCGCCGTAGAGTGGGTCCGGAGTGTCAAGACCCCATCAAAACTTGCATAGACCCCTAATATATGTATACTAGTGTGTTGGTAGTTTGTGGGAACCAAGATACATCTCCGAGGTGCGACCCGCTTCACTGACCCCTCTTTCTCCGTAGTAAGTTCTTGCACATAGAGGTGAAAACCCCCGTTCCGGGTGCCGGGAATGGAACCGTGCGACGGAACACATGAAATGTTTGTTTTTTATGGTCCAATATACCAACATAACACATCCAAGCAAAAAAATCCATGCGTCTACCCCCTCCCGACGCCGTTTAGAGGGGTAGATCGACGGGTCAGACTTTTCTCCAGCGGGAGTAGGGTTTCGCCGTAGAGTGGGTCCGGAGTGTCAAGACCCCATCAAAACTTGCATAGACCCGTAATATATGTATAATAGTGTGTTGGTAGTTTGTGGGAACCAAGATACATCTCCGAGGTGCGACCCTCTTCACTGACCCCTCTTTCTCCGTAGTAAGTTCTTGCACATAGAGGTGAAAACCCCCGTTTCGGGTGCCGGGCATGGAATCGTGCGACGGAACACATGAAATGTTTGTTTTTTATGGTCCAATATACCAACCTAACACATCCAAGCAAAAAAATCCATGCGTCTACCCCCTCCCGACGCCGTTTAGAGGGGTAGATCGACGGGTTAGACTTTTCTCCAGCGGGAGTAGGGTTTCGCCGTAGAGTGGGTCCGGAGTGTCAAGACCCCATCAAAACATGCATAGACCCCTAATATATGTATACTAGTGTGTTGGTAGTTTGTGGGAACAGAGATACATCTCCGAGGTGCGACCCGCTTCACTGACCCCTCTTTCTCCGTCGTAAGTTCTAGCACTTATAGGTGAAAACCCTCGTTTCGGGTGTCGGGCATGGAACCGTGCGACGGAACACATGAAATGTTTGTTTTTTATGGTCCAATATACCAACATAACACATCCAAGCAAAAAAAATCCATGCGTCTACCCCCTCCCGACGCCGTTTAGAGGGGTAGATCGACGGTTCAGACTTTTCTCCAGCGGGAGTAGGGTTTCGCCGTAGAGTGGGTCCGGAGTGTCAAGACGCCATCAAAACTTGCATAGACCCCTAATATATGTATACTAGTGTGTTGGTAGTTTGTGGGAACCAATATACATCTCCGAGGTGCGACCCGCTTCACTGACCCCTCTTTCTCCGTAGTAAGTTCTTGCACATAGAGGTGAAAACCCCCGTTTCGGGTGCCGGGCATGGAACCGTGTGACGGAACACATGAAATGTTTGTTTTTTATGGTCCAATATACCAACCTAACACATCCAAGCAAAAAAATCCATGCGTCTACCCGCTCCCGACGCCGTTTAGAGGGGTAGATCGACGGGTCAGACTTTTCTCCAGCGGGAGTAGGGTTTCGCCGTAGAGTGGGTCCGGAGGGTCAAGACCCCATCAAGAATTGCATAGACCCCTAATATATGTATACTAGTGTGTTGGTAGTTTGTGGGAACCAAGATACATCTCCGAGGTGCGACCCGCTTCACTGACCCCTCTTTCTTCGTAGTAAGTTCTTGCACTCAGAGGTGAAAACCCCCGTTTCGGGTGTCGGGCATGGAACCGTGCGACGGAACACATCAAATGTTTGTTTTTTATGGTCCAATATACCAACCTAACACATCCAAGCAAAAAAATCCATGCGTCTACCCCCTCCCGACGCCGTTTAGAGGGGTAGATCGACGGGTCAGACTTTTCTCCAGCGGGAGTAGGGTTTCGCCGTAGAGTGGGTCCGGAGTGTCAAGACCCCATCAAAACATGCATAGACCCCTAATATATGTATACTAGTGTGTTGGTAGTTTGTGGGAACAGAGATACATCTCCGAGGTGCGACCCGCTTCACTGACCCCTCTTTCTCCGTAGTAAGTTCTAGCACTTATAGGTGAAAACCCTCGTTTCGGGTGTCGGGCATGGAACCGTGCGACGGAACACATGAAATGTTTGTTTTTTATGGTCCAATATACCAACCTAACACATCCAAGCAAAAAAATCTATGCGTATACCCCCTCCCGACGCCGTTTAGAGGGGTGGATCGACGGGTCAGACTTTTCTCCAACGGGAGTAGGGTTTCGCCGTAGAGTGGGTCCGGAGGGTCAAGACCCCATCAAGACTTGCATAGACCCCTAATATATGTATACTAGTGTGTTGGTCGTTTGTGGGAACCAAGATACATCTCCGAGGTGCGACCCGCTTTACTGACCACTCTTTCTCCGTAGTAAGTTCTTGCACATAGAGGTGGAAACCCCCGTTTCGGGTGCCGGGCATGGAACCGTTCGACGGAACACATGAAATGTTTGTTTTTTATGGTCCAATATACCAACCTAACACATCCAAGCAAAAAAATCCATGCGTCTACCCCCTCCCGACGCCGTTTAGAGGGGTAGATCGACGGGTCAGACTTTTCTCCAGCGGGAGTAGGGTTTCGTCGTAGAGTGGGTCCGGAGTGTCAAGACCCCATCAAAACATGCATAGACCCCTAATATATGTATACTAGTGTGTTGGTAGTTTGTGGGAACAGAGATACATCTCCGAGGTGCGACCCGCTTCACTGACCCCTCTTTCTCCGTAGTAAGTTCTAGCACTTAGAGGTGAAAACCCCCGTTTCGGGTGTCGGGCATGGAACCGTGCGACGGAACACATGAAATGTTTGTTTTTTATGGTCCAATATACCAACCTAACACATCCAAGCAAAAAAATCTATGCGTCTACCCCCTCCCGACGCCGTTTAGAGGGGTGGATCGACGGGTCAGACTTTTCTCCAGCGGGAGTAGGGTTTCGCCGTAGAGTGGGTCCGGAGTGTCAAGACCCCATCAAAACATGCATAGACCCCTAATATATGTATACTAGTGTGTTGGTAGTTTGTGAACAGAGATACATCTCCGAGGTGCGACCCGCTTCACTGACCCCTCTTTCTCCGTAGTAAGTTCTAGCACTTATAGGTGAAAACCCTCGTTTCGGGTGTCGGGCATGGAACCGTGCGACGGAACACATGAAATGTTTGTTTTTTATGGTCCAATATACCAACCTAACACATCCAAGCAAAAAAATCTATGCGTATACCCCCTCCCGACGCCGTTTAGAGGGGTGGATCGACGGGTCAGACTTTTCTCCAACGGGAGTAGGGTTTCGCCGTAGAGTGGGTCCGGAGGGTCAAGACCCCATCAAGACTTGCATAGACCCCTAATATATGTATACTAGTGTGTTGGTCGTTTGTGGGAACCAAGATACATCTCCGAGGTGCGACCCGCTTTACTGACCACTCTTTCTCCGTAGTAAGTTCTTGCACATAGAGGTGGAAACCCCCGTTTCGGGTGCCGGGCATGGAACCGTTCGACGGAACACATGAAATGTTTGTTTTTTATGGTCCAATATACCAACCTAACACATCCAAGCAAAAAAATCCATGCGTCTACCCCCTCCCGACGCCGTTTAGAGGGGTAGATCGACGGGTCAGACTTTTCTCCAGCGGGAGTAGGGTTTCGTCGTAGAGTGGGTCCGGAGTGTCAAGACCCCATCAAAACATGCATAGACCCCTAATATATGTATACTAGTGTGTTGGTAGTTTGTGGGAACAGAGATACATATCCGAGGTGCGACCCGCTTCACTGACCCCTCTTTCTCCGTAGTAAGTTCTAGCACTTAGAGGTGAAAACCCCCGTTTCGGGTGTCGGGCATGGAACCGTGCGACGGAACACATGAAATGTTTGTTTTTTATGGTCCAATATACCAACCTAACACATCCAAGCAAAAAAATCTATGCGTCTACCCCCTCCCGACGCCGTTTAGAGGGGTGGATCGACGGGTCAGACTTTTCTCCAGCGGGAGTAGGGTTTCGCCGTAGAGTGGGTCCGGAGTGTCAAGACCCCATCAAAACATGCATAGACCCCTAATATATGTATACTAGTGTGTTGATAGTTTGTAGGAACAGAGATACATCTCCGAGGTGCGACCCGCTTCACTGACCCCTCTTTCTCCGTAGTAAGTTCTAGCACTTATAGGTGAAAACCCTCGTTTCGGGTGTCGGGCATGGAACCGTGCGACGGAACACATGAAATGTTTGTTTTTTACGGTCCAATATACCAACCTAACACATCCAAGCAAAAAAAATCTATGCGTATACCCCCTCCCGACGCCGTTTAGAGGGGTGGATCGACGGGTCAGACTTTTCTCCAACGGGAGTAGGGTTTCGCCGTAGAGTGGGTCCGGAGGGTCAAGACCCCATCAAGACTTGCATAGACCCCTAATATATGTATACTAGTGTGTTGGTCGTTTGTGGGAACCAAGATACATCTCCGAGGTGCGACCCGCTTTACTGACCACTCTTTCTCCGTAGTAAGTTCTTGCACATAGAGGTGGAAACCCCCGTTTCGGGTGCCGGGCATGGAACCGTTCGACGGAACACATGAAATGTTTGTTTTTTATGGTCCAATATACCAACCTAACACATCCAAGCAAAAAAATCCATGCGTCTACCCCCTCCCGACGCCGTTTAGAGGGGTAGATCGACGGGTCAGACTTTTCTCCAGCGGGAGTAGGGTTTCGTCGTAGAGTGGGTCCGGAGTGTCAAGACCCCATCAAAACATGCATAGACCCCTAATATATGTATACTAGTGTGTTGGTAGTTTGTGGGAACAGAGATACATCTCCGAGGTGCGACCCGCTTCACTGACCCCTCTTTCTCCGTAGTAAGTTCTAGCACTTAGAGGTGAAAACCCCCGTTTCGGGTGTCGGGCATGGAACCGTGCGACGGAACACATGAAATGTTTGTTTTTTATGGTCCAATATACCAACCTAACACATCCAAGCAAAAAAATCTATGCGTCTACCCCCTCCCGACGCCGTTTAGAGGGGTGGATCGACGGGTCAGACTTTTCTCCAACGGGAGTAGGGTTTCGCCGTAGAGTGGGTCCGGAGGGTCAAGACCCCATCAAGACTTTCATAGACACCTAATATATTTATACTAGTGTGTTGGTCGTTTGTGGGAACCAAGATACATCTCCGAGGTGCGACCCGCTTCACTGACCACTCTTTCTCCGTAGTAAGTTCTTGCACATAGAGGTGGAAACCCCCGTTTCGAGTGCCGGGCATGGAACCGTGCGACGGAACACATGAAATGTTTGTTTTTTATGGTCCAATATACCAACCTAACACATCCAAGCAAAAAAATCCATGCGTCTACCCCCTCCCGACGCCGTTTAGAGGGGTAGATCGACGGGTCAGACTTTTCTCCAGCGGGAGTAGGGTTTCGTCGTAGAGTGGGTCCGGAGTGTCAAGACCCCATCAAAACTTGCATAGACCCCTAATATATGTATACTAGTGTGTTGGTAGTTTGTGGGAACAGAGATACATCTCCGAGGTGCGACCCGCTTCACTGACCCCTCTTTCTGTATAGTAAGTTCTTGCACTCAGAGGTGAAAACCCCCGTTTCGGGTGTCGGGCATGGAACCGTGCGACGGAACACATGAAATGTTTGTTTTTTATGGTCCAATATACCAACCTAACACATCCAAGCAAAAAAATCCATGCGTCTACCCCCTCCCGACGCCGTTTAGAGGGGTAGATCGACGGGTCAGACTTTTCTCCAGCGGGAGTAGGGTTTCGCTGTAGAGTGGGTCCGGAGTGTCAAGACCCCATCAAAACTTGTATAGACCCCTAATATATGTATAATAGTGTGTTGGTAGTTAGTGGGCACCAAGATACATCTCCGAGGTGCGACCCGCTTCACTGACCCCTCTTTCTCCGTAGTAAATTCTTGCACATAGAGGTGAAAACCTCCGTTTCGGGTGCCGGGCATGGAACCGTGCGACGGAACACATGAAATGTTTGTTTTTTATGGTCCAATATACCAACCTACCACATCCAAGCAAAAAAATCCATTCTTCTACCCCCTCTCGACGTTGTTTAGAGGGGTAGATCGACGGGTCAGACTTTTCTCCAGCGGGAGTAGGGTTTCACCGTAGAGTGTGTCCGGAGTGTCAAGACCCCATCAAAACTTTCATAGACCCCTAATATATGTATACTAGTGTGTTTGTAGTTTGTGGGAACCAAGATACATCTCCGAGGTGCGACCCGCTTCACTGACCCCTCTTTCTCCGTTGTAAGTTCTTGCACATAGAGGTGAAAACCCCCGTTTCGGGTGCCGGGAATGGAACCGTGCGACGGAACACATGAAATGTTTGTTTTTTATGGTCCAATATACCAACATAACACATCCAAGCAAAAAAAATCCATGCGTCTACCCCCTCCCGACGCCGTTTAGAGGGGTAGATCGACGGTTCAGACTTTTCTCCAGCGGGAGTAGGGTTTCGCCGTAGAGTGGGTCCGGAGTGTCAAGACCCCATCAAAACTTGCATAGACCCATAATATATGTATACTAGTGTGTTGGTAGTTTGTGGGAACCAATATACATCTCCGAGGTGCGACCCGCTTCACTGACCCCTCTTTCTCCGTAGTAAGTTCTTGCACATAGAGGTGAAAACCCCCGTTTCGGGTGTCGGGCATGGAACCGTGCGACGGAACACATGAAATGTTTGTTTTTTATGGTCCAATATACCAATCTAACACATCCAAGCAAAAAAATCCATGCGTCTACCCCCTCCCGACGCCGTTTAGAGGGGTAGATCGACGGGTCAGACTTTTCTCCAGCGGGAGTAGGGTTTTGCCGTAGAGTGGGTCCGGAGGGTCAAGACCCCATCAAAACATGCATAGACCCCTAATATATGTATACTAGTGTGTTGGTAGTTTGTGGGAACAGAGATACATCTCCGAGGTGCGACCCGCTTCACTGACCCCTCTTTCTCCGTAGTAAGTTCTAGCACTTATAGGTGAAAACCCTCGTTTCGGGTGTCGGGCATGGAACCGTGCGACGGAACACATGAAATGTTTGTTTTTTATGGTCCAATATACCAACATAACACATCCAAGCAAAAAAATACATGCGTCTACCCCCTCCCGACGCCGTTTAGAGGGGTAGATCGACGGTTCAGACTTTTCTCCAGCGGGAGTAGGGTTTCGCCGTAGAGTGGGTCCGGAGTGTCAAGACCCCATCAAAACTTGCATAGACCCCTAATATATGTATACTAGTGTGTTGGTAGTTTGTGGGAACCAATATACATCTCCGAGCTGCGACCCGCTTCACTGACCCCTCTTTCTCCGTAGTAAGTTCTTGCACATAGAGGTGAAAACCCCCGTTTCGGGTGCCGGGCATGGAACCGTGTGACGTAACACATGAAATGTTTGTTTTTTATGGTCCAATATACCAACCTAACACATCCAAGCAAAAAAATCCATGCGTCTACCCGCTCCCGACGCCGTTTAGAGGGGTAGATCGACGGGTCAGACTTTTCTCCAGCGGGAGTAGGGTTTCGCCGTAGAGTGGGTCCGGAGGGTCAAGACCCCATCAAGAATTGCATAGACCCCTAATATATGTATACTAGTGTGTTGGTAGTTTGTGGGAACCAAAATACATCTCCGAGGTGCGACCCGCTTCACTGACCCCTCTTTCTTCGTAGTAAGTTCTTGCACTCAGAGGTGAAAACCCCCGTTTCGGGTGTCGGGCATGGAACCGTGCGACGGAACACATGAAATGTTTGTTTTTTATGGTCCAATATACCAACCTAACACATCCAAGCAAAAAAATCCATGCGTCTACCCCCTCCCGACGCCGTTTAGAGGGGTAGATCGACGGGTCAGACTTTTCTCCAGCGGGAGTAGGGTTTCGCCGTAGAGTGGGTCCGGAGTGTCAAGACCTCATCAAAACATGCATAGACCCCTAATATATGTATACTAGTGTGTTGGTAGTTTGTGGGAACAGAGATACATCTCCGAGGTGCGACCCGCTTCACTGACCCCTCTTTCTCCGTAGTAAGTTCTAGCACTTATAGGTGAAAACCCTCGTTTCGGGTGTCGGGCATGGAACCGTGCGACGGAACACATGAAATGTTTGTTTTTTATGGTCCAATATACCAACCTAACACATACAAGCAAAAAAATCTATGCGTATACCCCCTCCCGACGCCGTTTAGAGGGGTGGATCGACGGGTCAGACTTTTCTCCAACGGGAGTAGGGTTTCGCCGTAGAGTGGGTCCGGAGGGTCAAGACCCCATCAAGACTTGCATAGACCCCTAATATATGTATACTAGTGTGTTGGTCGTTTGTGGGAACCAAGATACATCTCCGAGGTGCGACCCGCTTCACTGACCACTCTTTCTCCGTAGTAAGTTCTTGCACATAGAGGTGGAAACCCCCGTTTCGGGTGCCGGGCATGGAACCGTGCGACGGAACACATGAAATGTTTGTTTTTTATGGTCCAATATACCAACCTAACACATCCAAGCAAAAAAATCCATGCGTCTACCCCCTCCCGACGCTGTTTAGAGGGGTAGATCTACGGGTCAGACTTTTCTCCAGCGGGAGTAGGGTTTCGTCGTAGAGTGGGTCCGGAGTGTCAAGACCCCATCAAAACATGCATAGACCCCTAATATATGTATACTAGTGTGTTGGTAGTTTGTGGGAACAGAGATACATCTCCGAGGTGCGACCCGCTTCACTGACCCCTCTTTCTCCGTAGTAAGTTCTAGCACTTAGAGGTGAAAACGCCCGTTTCAGGTGTCGGGCATGGAACCGTGCGACGGAACACATGAAATGTTTGTTTTTTATGGTCCAATATACCAACCTAACACATCCAAGCAAAAAAATCTATGCGTCTACCCCCTCCCGACGCCGTTTAGAGGGGTGGATCGACGGGTCAGACTTTTCTCCAACGGGAGTAGGGTTTCACCGTAGAGTGGGTCCGGAGGGTCAAGACCCCATCAAGACTTTCATAGACCCCTAATATATGTATACTAGTGTGTTGGTCATTTGTGGGAACCAAGATACATCTCCGAGGTGCGACCCGCTTCACTGACCACTCTTTCTCCGTAGTAAGTTCTTGCACATAGAGGTGGAAACCCCCGTTTCGGGTGCCGGGCATGGAACCGTGCGACGGAACACAGGAAATGTTTGTTTTTTATGGTCCAATATACCAACCTAACACATCCAAGCAAAAAAATCCATGCGTCTACCCCCTCCCGACGCCGTTTAGAGGGGTAGATCGACGGGTCAGACTTTTCTCCAGCGGGAGTAGGGTTTTGTCGTAGAGTGGGTCCGGAGTGTCAAGACCCCATCAAAACTTGCATAGGCCCCTAATATATGTATACTAGTATTTTGGTAGTTTGTGGGAACAGAGATACATCTCCGAGGTGCGACCCGCTTCACTGACCCCTCTTTCTCTGTAGTAAGTTCTTGCACTCAGAGGTGAAAACCCCCGTTTCGGGTGTCGGGCATGGAACCGTGCGACGGAACACATGAAATGTTTGTTTTTTATGGTCCAATATACCAACCTAACACATCCAAGCAAAAAAATCCATGCGTCTACCCCCTCCCGACGCCGTTTAGAGGGGTAGATCGACGGGTCAGACTTTTCTCCAGCGGGAGTAGGGTTTCGCCGTAGAGTGGGTCCGGAGGGTCAAGACCCCATAAAGACTTTCATAGACCCCTAATATATGTATACTAGTGTGTTGGTAGTTTGTGGGAACCAAGATACATCTCCGAGGTGCGACCCGCTTCACTGACCCCTCTTTCTCCGTAGTAAGTTCTTGCACATAGAGGTGAAAACCCCCGTTTCGGGTGCCGGGCATGGAACCGTGCGACGGAACACATGAAATGTTTGTTTTTTATGGTGCAATATACCAACATAACACATCCAAGCAAAAAAATCCATGCGTATACCCCCTCCCGACGCCGTTTAGAGGGGTAGATCGACGGTTCAGACTTTTCTCCAACGGGAATAGGGTTTCGCCGTAGAGTGGGTCCGGAGTGTCAAGACCCCATCAAAACTTGCATAGACCCCTAATATATGTATAATAGTGTGTTGGTAGTTTGTGGGAACCAAGATGCATCTCCGAGGTGCGACCCGCTTCACTGACCCCTCTTTCTCCGTAGTAAGTTCTTGCACATAGAGGTGAAAACCTCCGTTTCGGGTGCCGGGCATGGAACCGTGCGACGGAACACATGAAATGTTTGTTTTTTATGGTCCAATATACCAACCTACCACATCCAAGCAAAAAAATCCATGCTTCTACCCCCTCTTGACGCCGTTTAGAGGGGTAGATCGACGGGTCAGACTTTTCTCCAGCGGGAGTAGGGTTTCGCCGTAGAGTGGGTCCGGAGTGTCAAGACCCCATCAAAACTTGCATAGACCCCTAATATATGTATACTAGTGTGTTGGTAGTTTGTGGGAACCAAGATACATCTCCGAGGTGCGACCCGCTTCACTGACCCCTCTTTCTCCGTAGTAAGTTCTTGCACATAGAGGTGAAAACCCCCGTTCCGGGTGCCGGGAATGGAACCGTGCGACGGAACACATGAAATGTTTGTTTTTTATGGTCCAATATACCAACATAACACATCCAAGCAAAAAAATCCATGCGTCTACCCCCTCCCGACGCCGTTTAGAGGGGTAGATCGACGGGTCAGACTTTTCTCCAGCGGGAGTAGGGTTTCGCCGTAGAGTGGGTCCGGAGTGTCAAGACCCCATCAAAACTTGCATAGACCCGTAATATATGTATAATAGTGTGTTGGTAGTTTGTGGGAACCAAGATACATCTCCGAGGTGCGACCCTCTTCACTGACCCCTCTTTCTCCGTAGTAAGTTCTTGCACATAGAGGTGAAAACCCCCGTTTCGGGTGCCGGGCATGGAATCGTGCGACGGAACACATGAAATGTTTGTTTTTTATGGTCCAATATACCAACCTAACACATCCAAGCAAAAAAATCCATGCGTCTACCCCCTCCCGACGCCGTTTAGAGGGGTAGATCGACGGGTTAGACTTTTCTCCAGCGGGAGTAGGGTTTCGCCGTAGAGTGGGTCCGGAGTGTCAAGACCCCATCAAAACATGCATAGACCCCTAATATATGTATACTAGTGTGTTGGTAGTTTGTGGGAACAGAGATACATCTCCGAGGTGCGACCCGCTTCACTGACCCCTCTTTCTCCGTCGTAAGTTCTAGCACTTATAGGTGAAAACCCTCGTTTCGGGTGTCGGGCATGGAACCGTGCGACGGAACACATGAAATGTTTGTTTTTTATGGTCCAATATACCAACATAACACATCCAAGCAAAAAAAATCCATGCGTCTACCCCCTCCCGACGCCGTTTAGAGGGGTAGATCGACGGTTCAGACTTTTCTCCAGCGGGAGTAGGGTTTCGCCGTAGAGTGGGTCCGGAGTGTCAAGACGCCATCAAAACTTGCATAGACCCCTAATATATGTATACTAGTGTGTTGGTAGTTTGTGGGAACCAATATACATCTCCGAGGTGCGACCCGCTTCACTGACCCCTCTTTCTCCGTAGTAAGTTCTTGCACATAGAGGTGAAAACCCCCGTTTCGGGTGCCGGGCATGGAACCGTGTGACGGAACACATGAAATGTTTGTTTTTTATGGTCCAATATACCAACCTAACACATCCAAGCAAAAAAATCCATGCGTCTACCCGCTCCCGACGCCGTTTAGAGGGGTAGATCGACGGGTCAGACTTTTCTCCAGCGGGAGTAGGGTTTCGCCGTAGAGTGGGTCCGGAGGGTCAAGACCCCATCAAGAATTGCATAGACCCCTAATATATGTATACTAGTGTGTTGGTAGTTTGTGGGAACCAAGATACATCTCCGAGGTGCGACCCGCTTCACTGACCCCTCTTTCTTCGTAGTAAGTTCTTGCACTCAGAGGTGAAAACCCCCGTTTCGGGTGTCGGGCATGGAACCGTGCGACGGAACACATCAAATGTTTGTTTTTTATGGTCCAATATACCAACCTAACACATCCAAGCAAAAAAATCCATGCGTCTACCCCCTCCCGACGCCGTTTAGAGGGGTAGATCGACGGGTCAGACTTTTCTCCAGCGGGAGTAGGGTTTCGCCGTAGAGTGGGTCCGGAGTGTCAAGACCCCATCAAAACATGCATAGACCCCTAATATATGTATACTAGTGTGTTGGTAGTTTGTGGGAACAGAGATACATCTCCGAGGTGCGACCCGCTTCACTGACCCCTCTTTCTCCGTAGTAAGTTCTAGCACTTATAGGTGAAAACCCTCGTTTCGGGTGTCGGGCATGGAACCGTGCGACGGAACACATGAAATGTTTGTTTTTTATGGTCCAATATACCAACCTAACACATCCAAGCAAAAAAATCTATGCGTATACCCCCTCCCGACGCCGTTTAGAGGGGTGGATCGACGGGTCAGACTTTTCTCCAACGGGAGTAGGGTTTCGCCGTAGAGTGGGTCCGGAGGGTCAAGACCCCATCAAGACTTGCATAGACCCCTAATATATGTATACTAGTGTGTTGGTCGTTTGTGGGAACCAAGATACATCTCCGAGGTGCGACCCGCTTTACTGACCACTCTTTCTCCGTAGTAAGTTCTTGCACATAGAGGTGGAAACCCCCGTTTCGGGTGCCGGGCATGGAACCGTTCGACGGAACACATGAAATGTTTGTTTTTTATGGTCCAATATACCAACCTAACACATCCAAGCAAAAAAATCCATGCGTCTACCCCCTCCCGACGCCGTTTAGAGGGGTAGATCGACGGGTCAGACTTTTCTCCAGCGGGAGTAGGGTTTCGTCGTAGAGTGGGTCCGGAGTGTCAAGACCCCATCAAAACATGCATAGACCCCTAATATATGTATACTAGTGTGTTGGTAGTTTGTGGGAACAGAGATACATCTCCGAGGTGCGACCCGCTTCACTGACCCCTCTTTCTCCGTAGTAAGTTCTAGCACTTAGAGGTGAAAACCCCCGTTTCGGGTGTCGGGCATGGAACCGTGCGACGGAACACATGAAATGTTTGTTTTTTATGGTCCAATATACCAACCTAACACATCCAAGCAAAAAAATCTATGCGTCTACCCCCTCCCGACGCCGTTTAGAGGGGTGGATCGACGGGTCAGACTTTTCTCCAGCGGGAGTAGGGTTTCGCCGTAGAGTGGGTCCGGAGTGTCAAGACCCCATCAAAACATGCATAGACCCCTAATATATGTATACTAGTGTGTTGGTAGTTTGTGAACAGAGATACATCTCCGAGGTGCGACCCGCTTCACTGACCCCTCTTTCTCCGTAGTAAGTTCTAGCACTTATAGGTGAAAACCCTCGTTTCGGGTGTCGGGCATGGAACCGTGCGACGGAACACATGAAATGTTTGTTTTTTATGGTCCAATATACCAACCTAACACATCCAAGCAAAAAAATCTATGCGTATACCCCCTCCCGACGCCGTTTAGAGGGGTGGATCGACGGGTCAGACTTTTCTCCAACGGGAGTAGGGTTTCGCCGTAGAGTGGGTCCGGAGGGTCAAGACCCCATCAAGACTTGCATAGACCCCTAATATATGTATACTAGTGTGTTGGTCGTTTGTGGGAACCAAGATACATCTCCGAGGTGCGACCCGCTTTACTGACCACTCTTTCTCCGTAGTAAGTTCTTGCACATAGAGGTGGAAACCCCCGTTTCGGGTGCCGGGCATGGAACCGTTCGACGGAACACATGAAATGTTTGTTTTTTATGGTCCAATATACCAACCTAACACATCCAAGCAAAAAAATCCATGCGTCTACCCCCTCCCGACGCCGTTTAGAGGGGTAGATCGACGGGTCAGACTTTTCTCCAGCGGGAGTAGGGTTTCGTCGTAGAGTGGGTCCGGAGTGTCAAGACCCCATCAAAACATGCATAGACCCCTAATATATGTATACTAGTGTGTTGGTAGTTTGTGGGAACAGAGATACATATCCGAGGTGCGACCCGCTTCACTGACCCCTCTTTCTCCGTAGTAAGTTCTAGCACTTAGAGGTGAAAACCCCCGTTTCGGGTGTCGGGCATGGAACCGTGCGACGGAACACATGAAATGTTTGTTTTTTATGGTCCAATATACCAACCTAACACATCCAAGCAAAAAAATCTATGCGTCTACCCCCTCCCGACGCCGTTTAGAGGGGTGGATCGACGGGTCAGACTTTTCTCCAGCGGGAGTAGGGTTTCGCCGTAGAGTGGGTCCGGAGTGTCAAGACCCCATCAAAACATGCATAGACCCCTAA
The DNA here is from genome assembly GCA_026929855.1 of Poa annua. Classification (NCBI taxonomy): domain Eukaryota; kingdom Viridiplantae; phylum Streptophyta; class Magnoliopsida; order Poales; family Poaceae; genus Poa; species Poa annua. The sequence continues at coordinate 22,738,416 of CM049428.1, read as the reverse complement.
TATATGTATACTAGTGTGTTGATAGTTTGTAGGAACAGAGATACATCTCCGAGGTGCGACCCGCTTCACTGACCCCTCTTTCTCCGTAGTAAGTTCTAGCACTTATAGGTGAAAACCCTCGTTTCGGGTGTCGGGCATGGAACCGTGCGACGGAACACATGAAATGTTTGTTTTTTACGGTCCAATATACCAACCTAACACATCCAAGCAAAAAAAATCTATGCGTATACCCCCTCCCGACGCCGTTTAGAGGGGTGGATCGACGGGTCAGACTTTTCTCCAACGGGAGTAGGGTTTCGCCGTAGAGTGGGTCCGGAGGGTCAAGACCCCATCAAGACTTGCATAGACCCCTAATATATGTATACTAGTGTGTTGGTCGTTTGTGGGAACCAAGATACATCTCCGAGGTGCGACCCGCTTTACTGACCACTCTTTCTCCGTAGTAAGTTCTTGCACATAGAGGTGGAAACCCCCGTTTCGGGTGCCGGGCATGGAACCGTTCGACGGAACACATGAAATGTTTGTTTTTTATGGTCCAATATACCAACCTAACACATCCAAGCAAAAAAATCCATGCGTCTACCCCCTCCCGACGCCGTTTAGAGGGGTAGATCGACGGGTCAGACTTTTCTCCAGCGGGAGTAGGGTTTCGTCGTAGAGTGGGTCCGGAGTGTCAAGACCCCATCAAAACATGCATAGACCCCTAATATATTTATACTAGTGTGTTGGTAGTTTGTGGGAACAGAGATACATCTCCGAGGTGCGACCCGCTTCACTGACCCCTCTTTCTCCGTAGTAAGTTCTAGCACTTAGAGGTGAAAACCCCCGTTTCGGGTGTCGGGCATGGAACCGTGCGACGGAACACATGAAATGTTTGTTTTTTATGGTCCAATATACCAACCTAACACATCCAAGCAAAAAAATCTATGCGTCTACCCCCTCCCGACGCCGTTTAGAGGGGTGGATCGACGGGTCAGACTTTTCTCCAACGGGAGTAGGGTTTCGCCGTAGAGTGGGTCCGGAGGGTCAAGACCCCATCAAGACTTTCATAGACACCTAATATATTTATACTAGTGTGTTGGTCGTTTGTGGGAACCAAGATACATCTCCGAGGTGCGACCCGCTTCACTGACCACTCTTTCTCCGTAGTAAGTTCTTGCACATAGAGGTGGAAACCCCCGTTTCGAGTGCCGGGCATGGAACCGTGCGACGGAACACATGAAATGTTTGTTTTTTATGGTCCAATATACCAACCTAACACATCCAAGCAAAAAAATCCATGCGTCTACCCCCTCCCGACGCCGTTTAGAGGGGTAGATCGACGGGTCAGACTTTTCTCCAGCGGGAGTAGGGTTTCGTCGTAGAGTGGGTCCGGAGTGTCAAGACCCCATCAAAACTTGCATAGACCCCTAATATATGTATACTAGTGTGTTGGTAGTTTGTGGGAACAGAGATACATCTCCGAGGTGCGACCCGCTTCACTGACCCCTCTTTCTGTATAGTAAGTTCTTGCACTCAGAGGTGAAAACCCCCGTTTCGGGTGTCGGGCATGGAACCGTGCGACGGAACACATGAAATGTTTGTTTTTTATGGTCCAATATACCAACCTAACACATCCAAGCAAAAAAATCCATGCGTCTACCCCCTCCCGACGCCGTTTAGAGGGGTAGATCGACGGGTCAGACTTTTCTCCAGCGGGAGTAGGGTTTCGCTGTAGAGTGGGTCCGGAGTGTCAAGACCCCATCAAAACTTGTATAGACCCCTAATATATGTATAATAGTGTGTTGGTAGTTAGTGGGCACCAAGATACATCTCCGAGGTGCGACCCGCTTCACTGACCCCTCTTTCTCCGTAGTAAATTCTTGCACATAGAGGTGAAAACCTCCGTTTCGGGTGCCGGGCATGGAACCGTGCGACGGAACACATGAAATGTTTGTTTTTTATGGTCCAATATACCAACCTACCACATCCAAGCAAAAAAATCCATTCTTCTACCCCCTCTCGACGTTGTTTAGAGGGGTAGATCGACGGGTCAGACTTTTCTCCAGCGGGAGTAGGGTTTCACCGTAGAGTGTGTCCGGAGTGTCAAGACCCCATCAAAACTTTCATAGACCCCTAATATATGTATACTAGTGTGTTTGTAGTTTGTGGGAACCAAGATACATCTCCGAGGTGCGACCCGCTTCACTGACCCCTCTTTCTCCGTTGTAAGTTCTTGCACATAGAGGTGAAAACCCCCGTTTCGGGTGCCGGGAATGGAACCGTGCGACGGAACACATGAAATGTTTGTTTTTTATGGTCCAATATACCAACATAACACATCCAAGCAAAAAAAATCCATGCGTCTACCCCCTCCCGACGCCGTTTAGAGGGGTAGATCGACGGTTCAGACTTTTCTCCAGCGGGAGTAGGGTTTCGCCGTAGAGTGGGTCCGGAGTGTCAAGACCCCATCAAAACTTGCATAGACCCATAATATATGTATACTAGTGTGTTGGTAGTTTGTGGGAACCAATATACATCTCCGAGGTGCGACCCGCTTCACTGACCCCTCTTTCTCCGTAGTAAGTTCTTGCACATAGAGGTGAAAACCCCCGTTTCGGGTGTCGGGCATGGAACCGTGCGACGGAACACATGAAATGTTTGTTTTTTATGGTCCAATATACCAATCTAACACATCCAAGCAAAAAAATCCATGCGTCTACCCCCTCCCGACGCCGTTTAGAGGGGTAGATCGACGGGTCAGACTTTTCTCCAGCGGGAGTAGGGTTTTGCCGTAGAGTGGGTCCGGAGGGTCAAGACCCCATCAAAACATGCATAGACCCCTAATATATGTATACTAGTGTGTTGGTAGTTTGTGGGAACAGAGATACATCTCCGAGGTGCGACCCGCTTCACTGACCCCTCTTTCTCCGTAGTAAGTTCTAGCACTTATAGGTGAAAACCCTCGTTTCGGGTGTCGGGCATGGAACCGTGCGACGGAACACATGAAATGTTTGTTTTTTATGGTCCAATATACCAACATAACACATCCAAGCAAAAAAATACATGCGTCTACCCCCTCCCGACGCCGTTTAGAGGGGTAGATCGACGGTTCAGACTTTTCTCCAGCGGGAGTAGGGTTTCGCCGTAGAGTGGGTCCGGAGTGTCAAGACCCCATCAAAACTTGCATAGACCCCTAATATATGTATACTAGTGTGTTGGTAGTTTGTGGGAACCAATATACATCTCCGAGCTGCGACCCGCTTCACTGACCCCTCTTTCTCCGTAGTAAGTTCTTGCACATAGAGGTGAAAACCCCCGTTTCGGGTGCCGGGCATGGAACCGTGTGACGTAACACATGAAATGTTTGTTTTTTATGGTCCAATATACCAACCTAACACATCCAAGCAAAAAAATCCATGCGTCTACCCGCTCCCGACGCCGTTTAGAGGGGTAGATCGACGGGTCAGACTTTTCTCCAGCGGGAGTAGGGTTTCGCCGTAGAGTGGGTCCGGAGGGTCAAGACCCCATCAAGAATTGCATAGACCCCTAATATATGTATACTAGTGTGTTGGTAGTTTGTGGGAACCAAAATACATCTCCGAGGTGCGACCCGCTTCACTGACCCCTCTTTCTTCGTAGTAAGTTCTTGCACTCAGAGGTGAAAACCCCCGTTTCGGGTGTCGGGCATGGAACCGTGCGACGGAACACATGAAATGTTTGTTTTTTATGGTCCAATATACCAACCTAACACATCCAAGCAAAAAAATCCATGCGTCTACCCCCTCCCGACGCCGTTTAGAGGGGTAGATCGACGGGTCAGACTTTTCTCCAGCGGGAGTAGGGTTTCGCCGTAGAGTGGGTCCGGAGTGTCAAGACCTCATCAAAACATGCATAGACCCCTAATATATGTATACTAGTGTGTTGGTAGTTTGTGGGAACAGAGATACATCTCCGAGGTGCGACCCGCTTCACTGACCCCTCTTTCTCCGTAGTAAGTTCTAGCACTTATAGGTGAAAACCCTCGTTTCGGGTGTCGGGCATGGAACCGTGCGACGGAACACATGAAATGTTTGTTTTTTATGGTCCAATATACCAACCTAACACATACAAGCAAAAAAATCTATGCGTATACCCCCTCCCGACGCCGTTTAGAGGGGTGGATCGACGGGTCAGACTTTTCTCCAACGGGAGTAGGGTTTCGCCGTAGAGTGGGTCCGGAGGGTCAAGACCCCATCAAGACTTGCATAGACCCCTAATATATGTATACTAGTGTGTTGGTCGTTTGTGGGAACCAAGATACATCTCCGAGGTGCGACCCGCTTCACTGACCACTCTTTCTCCGTAGTAAGTTCTTGCACATAGAGGTGGAAACCCCCGTTTCGGGTGCCGGGCATGGAACCGTGCGACGGAACACATGAAATGTTTGTTTTTTATGGTCCAATATACCAACCTAACACATCCAAGCAAAAAAATCCATGCGTCTACCCCCTCCCGACGCTGTTTAGAGGGGTAGATCTACGGGTCAGACTTTTCTCCAGCGGGAGTAGGGTTTCGTCGTAGAGTGGGTCCGGAGTGTCAAGACCCCATCAAAACATGCATAGACCCCTAATATATGTATACTAGTGTGTTGGTAGTTTGTGGGAACAGAGATACATCTCCGAGGTGCGACCCGCTTCACTGACCCCTCTTTCTCCGTAGTAAGTTCTAGCACTTAGAGGTGAAAACGCCCGTTTCAGGTGTCGGGCATGGAACCGTGCGACGGAACACATGAAATGTTTGTTTTTTATGGTCCAATATACCAACCTAACACATCCAAGCAAAAAAATCTATGCGTCTACCCCCTCCCGACGCCGTTTAGAGGGGTGGATCGACGGGTCAGACTTTTCTCCAACGGGAGTAGGGTTTCACCGTAGAGTGGGTCCGGAGGGTCAAGACCCCATCAAGACTTTCATAGACCCCTAATATATGTATACTAGTGTGTTGGTCATTTGTGGGAACCAAGATACATCTCCGAGGTGCGACCCGCTTCACTGACCACTCTTTCTCCGTAGTAAGTTCTTGCACATAGAGGTGGAAACCCCCGTTTCGGGTGCCGGGCATGGAACCGTGCGACGGAACACAGGAAATGTTTGTTTTTTATGGTCCAATATACCAACCTAACACATCCAAGCAAAAAAATCCATGCGTCTACCCCCTCCCGACGCCGTTTAGAGGGGTAGATCGACGGGTCAGACTTTTCTCCAGCGGGAGTAGGGTTTTGTCGTAGAGTGGGTCCGGAGTGTCAAGACCCCATCAAAACTTGCATAGGCCCCTAATATATGTATACTAGTATTTTGGTAGTTTGTGGGAACAGAGATACATCTCCGAGGTGCGACCCGCTTCACTGACCCCTCTTTCTCTGTAGTAAGTTCTTGCACTCAGAGGTGAAAACCCCCGTTTCGGGTGTCGGGCATGGAACCGTGCGACGGAACACATGAAATGTTTGTTTTTTATGGTCCAATATACCAACCTAACACATCCAAGCAAAAAAATCCATGCGTCTACCCCCTCCCGACGCCGTTTAGAGGGGTAGATCGACGGGTCAGACTTTTCTCCAGCGGGAGTAGGGTTTCGCCGTAGAGTGGGTCCGGAGGGTCAAGACCCCATAAAGACTTTCATAGACCCCTAATATATGTATACTAGTGTGTTGGTAGTTTGTGGGAACCAAGATACATCTCCGAGGTGCGACCCGCTTCACTGACCCCTCTTTCTCCGTAGTAAGTTCTTGCACATAGAGGTGAAAACCCCCGTTTCGGGTGCCGGGCATGGAACCGTGCGACGGAACACATGAAATGTTTGTTTTTTATGGTGCAATATACCAACATAACACATCCAAGCAAAAAAATCCATGCGTATACCCCCTCCCGACGCCGTTTAGAGGGGTAGATCGACGGTTCAGACTTTTCTCCAACGGGAATAGGGTTTCGCCGTAGAGTGGGTCCGGAGTGTCAAGACCCCATCAAAACTTGCATAGACCCCTAATATATGTATAATAGTGTGTTGGTAGTTTGTGGGAACCAAGATGCATCTCCGAGGTGCGACCCGCTTCACTGACCCCTCTTTCTCCGTAGTAAGTTCTTGCACATAGAGGTGAAAACCTCCGTTTCGGGTGCCGGGCATGGAACCGTGCGACGGAACACATGAAATGTTTGTTTTTTATGGTCCAATATACCAACCTACCACATCCAAGCAAAAAAATCCATGCTTCTACCCCCTCTTGACGCCGTTTAGAGGGGTAGATCGACGGGTCAGACTTTTCTCCAGCGGGAGTAGGGTTTCGCCGTAGAGTGGGTCCGGAGTGTCAAGACCCCATCAAAACTTGCATAGACCCCTAATATATGTATACTAGTGTGTTGGTAGTTTGTGGGAACCAAGATACATCTCCGAGGTGCGACCCGCTTCACTGACCCCTCTTTCTCCGTAGTAAGTTCTTGCACATAGAGGTGAAAACCTCCGTTTCGGGTGCCGGGCATGGAACCGTGCGACGGAACACATGAAATGTTTGTTTTTTATGGTCCAATATACCAACCTACCACATCAAAGCAAAAAAATCCATGCCTCTACCCCCTCTCGACGCCGTTTAGAGGGGTAGATCGACGGGTCAGACTTTTCTCCACCGGGAGTAGGGTTTCGCCGTTTAGTGGGTCCGGAGTGTCAAGACCCCATCAAAACTTGCATAGACCCCTAATATATGTATACTAGTGTGTTGGTAGTTTGTGGGAACCAAGATACATCTCCGAGGTGCGACCCGCTTCACTGACCCCTCTTTCTCCGTAGTAAGTTCTTGCACATAGAGGTGAAAACCCCCGTTTCGGGTGCCGGGCATGGAACCGTGCGACGGAACACATGAAATGTTTGTTTTTATGGTCCAATATACCAACATAACACATCCAAGCAAAAAAATCCATGCGTCTACCCCCTCCCGACGCCGTTTAGAGGGGTAGATCGACGGTTCAGACTTTTCTCCAACGGGAGTAGGGTTTCGCCGTAGAGTGGGTCCGGAGTGTCAAGACCCCATAAAAACTTGCATATACCCCTAATATATGCATAATAGTGTGTTGGTAGTTTGTGGGAACCAAGATACATCTCCGAGGTGCGACCCGCTTCACTGACCCCTCTTTCTCCGTAGTAAGTTCTTGCACATAGAGGTGAAAACCTCCGTTTCGGGTGCCGGGCATGGAACCGTGCGACGGAACACATGAAATGTTTGTTTTTTATAGTCCAATATACCAACCTACCACATCCAAGCAAAAAAATCCATGCTTCTACCCCCTCTCGACGCCGTTTAGAGGGGTAGATCGACGGGTCAGACTTTTCTCCAGCGGGAGTAGGGTTTCGCCGTAGAGTGGGTCCGGAGTGTCAAGACCCCATAAAAACTTGCATAGACCCCTAATATATGCATAATAGTGTGTTGGTAGTTTGTGGGAACCAAGATACATCTCCGAGGTGCGACCCGCTTCACTGACCCCTCTTTCTCCGTAGTAAGTTCTTGCACATAGAGGTGAAAACCTCCGTTTCGGGTGCCGGGCATGGAACCGTGCGACGGAACACATGAAATGTTTGTTTTTTATAGTCCAATATACCAACCTACCACATCCAAGCAAAAAAATCCATGCTTCTACCCCCTCTCGACGCCGTTTAGAGGGGTAGATCGACGGGTCAGACTTTTCTCCAGCGGGAGTAGGGTTTCGCCGTAGAGTGGGTCCGGAGTGTCAAGACCCCATCAAAACTTGCATAGACCCCTAATATATGTATACTAGTGTGTTTGTAGTTTGTGGGAACCAAGATACATCTCCGAGGTGCGACCCGCTTCACTGACCCCTCTTTCTCCGTAGTAAGTTCTTGCACATAGAGGTGAAAACCCCCGTTTCGGGTGCCGGGAATGGAACCGTGCGACGGAACACATGAAATGTTTGTTTTTTATGGTCCAATATACCAACATAACACATCCAAGCAAGAAAATCCATGCGTCTACCCCCTCCCGACGCCGTTTAGAGGGGTAGATCGACGGTTCAGACTTTTCTCCAGCGGGAGTAGGGTTTCGCCGTAGAGTGGGTCCGGAGTGTCAATACCCCATCAAAACTTGCATAGACCCCTAATATATGTATACTAGTTTGTTGGTAGTTTGTGGGAACCAATATACATCTCCGAGGTGCGACCCGCTTCACTGACCCCTCTTTCTCCGTAGTAAGTTCTTGCACATAGAGGTGAAAACCCCCGTTTCGGGTGCCGGGCATGGAACCGTGTGACGGAACACATGAAATGTTTGTTTTTTATGGTCCAATATACCAAACTAACACATCCAAGCAAAAAAATCCATGCGTCTACCCGCTCCCGACGCCGTTTAGAGGGGTAGATCGACGGGTCAGACTTTTCTCCAGCGGGAGTAGGGTTTCGCCGTAGAGTGGGTCCGGAGGGTCAAGACCCCATCAAGAATTGCATAGACCCCTAATATATGTATACTAGTGTGTTGGTAGTTTGTGGGAACCAAGATACATCTCCGAGGTGCGACCCGCTTCACTGACCCCTCTTTCTTCGTAGTAAGTTCTTGCACTCAGAGGTGAAAACCCCCGTTTCGGGTGTCGGGCATGGAACCGTGCGACGGAACACATGAAATGTTTGTTTTTTATGGTCCAATATACCAACCTAACACATACAAGCAAAAAAATCCATGCGTCTACCCCCTCCCGACGCCGTTTAGAGGGGTAGATCGACGGGTCAGACTTTTCTCCAGCGGGAGTAGGGTTTCGCCGTAGAGTGGGTCCGGAGTGTCAAGACCCCATAAAAACATGCATAGACACCTAATATATGTATACTAGTGTGTTGGTAGTTTGTGGGAACAGAGATACATCTCCGAGGTGCGACCCGCTTCACTGACCCCTCTTTCTCCGTAGTAAGTTCTAGCACTTATAGGTGAAAACCCTCGTTTCGGGTGTCGGGCATGGAACCGTGCGATGGAACACATGAAATGTTTGTTTTTTATGGTCCAATATACCAACATAACACATCAAAGCAAAAAAATCCATGCGTCTACCCCCTCCCGACGCCGTTTAGAGGGGTAGATCGACGGTTCAGACTTTTCTCCAGCGGGAGTAGGGTTTCGCCGTAGAGTTGGTCCGGAGTGTCAAGACCCCATCAAAACTTGCATAGACCCCTAATATATGTATACTAGTGTGTTGGTAGTTTGTGGGAACCAATATACATCTCCTAGGTTCGACCCGCTTCACTGACCCCTCTTTCTCCGTAGTAAGTTCTTGCACATAGAGGTGAAAACCCCCGTTTCGGCTGCCGGGCATGGAACCGTGTGACGGAACACATGAAATGTTTGTTTTTTATGGTCCAATATACCAACCTAACACATCCAAGCAAAAAAATCCATGCGTCTACCCCCTCCCGACGCCGTTTAGAGGGGTAGATCGACGGGTCAGACTTTTCTCCGGCGGGAGTAGGGTTTCGCCGTAGAGTGGGTCCGGAGTGTCAAGACCCCATCAAAACATGCATAGACCCCCAATATATGTATACTAGTGTGTTGGTAGTTTGTGGGAACAGAGATACATCTCCGAGGTGCGACCCGCTTCACTGACCCCTCTTTCTCCGTAGTAAGTTCTAGCACTTATAGGTGAAAACCCTCGTTTCGGGTGTCGGGCATGGAACCGTGCGACGGAACACATGAAATGTTTGTTTTTTATGGTCCAATATACCAACCTAACACATCCAAGCAAAAAAATCTATGCGTATACCCCCTCCCGACGCCGTTTAGAGGGGTGGATCGACGGGTCAGACTTTTCTCCAACGGGAGTAGGGTTTCACCGTAGAGTGGGTCCGGAGGGTCAAGACCCCATCAAGAATTGCATAGACCCCTAATATATGTATACTAGTGTGTTGGTAGTTTGTGGGAACCAAGATACATCTCCGAGGTGCGACCCGCTTCACTGACCCCTCTTTCTTCGTAGTAAGTTCTTGCACTCAGAGGTGAAAACCCCCGTTTCGGGTGTCGGGCATGGAACCGTGCGACGGAACACATGAAATGTTTGTTTTTTATGGTCCAATATACCAACCTAACACATCCAAGAAAAAAAATTCATGCGTCTACCCCCTCCCGACGCCGTTTAGAGGGGTAGATCGACGGGTCAGACTTTTCTCCAACGGGAGTAGGGTTTCGCCGTAGAGTGGGTCCGGAGTGTCAAGACCCCATCAAAACATGCATAGACCCCCAATATATGTATACTAGTGTGTTGGTAGTTTGTGGGAACAGAGATACATCTCCGAGGTGCGACCCGCTTCACTGACCCCTCTTTCTCCGTAGTAAGTTCTAGCACTTATAGGTGAAAACCCTCGTTTCGGGTGTCGGGCATGGAACCGTGCGACGGAACACATGAAATGTTTGTTTTTTATGGTCCAATATACCAACCTAACACATCCAAGCAAAAAAATCTATGCGTATACCCCCTCCCGACGCCGTTTAGAGGGGTGGATCGACGGGTCAGACTTTTCTCCAACGGGAGTAGGGTTTCACCGTAGAGTGGGTCCGGAGGGTCAAGACCCCATCAAGACTTGCATAGACCCCTAATATATGTATACTAGTGTGTTGGTCGTTTGTGGGAACCAAGATACATCTCCGAGGTGCGACCCGCTTCACTGACCACTCTTTCTCCGTAGTAAGTTCTTGCACATAGAGGTGGAAACCCCCGTTTCGGGTGCCGGGCATGGAACCGTGCGACGGAACACATGAAATGTTTGTTTTTTATGGTCCAATATACCAACCTAACACATCCAAGCAAAAAAATCCATGCGTCTACCCCCTCCCGACGCCGTTTAGAGGGGTAGATCGACGGGTCAGACTTTTCTCCAGCGGGAGTAGGGTTTCGTCGTAGAGTGGGTCCGGAGTGTCAAGACCCCATCAAAACATGCATAGACCCCTAATATATGTATACTAGTGTGTTGGTAGTTTGTGGGAACAGAGATACATCTCCGAGGTGCGACCCGCTTCACTGACCCCTCTTTCTCCGTAGTAAGTTCTAGCACTTAGAGGTGAAAACCCCCGTTTCGGGTGTCGGGCATGGAACCGTGCGACGGAACACATGAAATGTTTGTTTTTTATGGTCCAATATACCAACCTAACACATACAAGCAAAAAAATCTATGCGTCTACCCCCTCCCGACGCCGTTTAGAGGGGTGGATCGACGGGTCAGACTTTTCTCCAACGGGAGTAGGGTTTCGCCGTAGAGTGGGTCCGGAGGGTCAAGACCCCATCAAGACTTTCATAGACCCATAATATATGTATACTAGTGTGTTGGTCGTTTGTGGGAACCAAGATACATCTCCGAGGTGCGACCCGCTTCACTGACCACTCTTTCTCCGTAGTAAGTTCTTGCACATAGAGGTGGAAACCCCCGTTTCGGGTGCCGGGCATGGAACCGTGCGACGGAACACATGAAATGTTTGTTTTTTATGGTCCAATATACCAACCTAACACATCCAAGCAAAAAAATCCATGCGTCTACCCCCTCCCGACGCCGTTTAGAGGGGTAGATCGACGGGTCAGACTTTTCTCCAGCGGGAGTAGGGTTTCGTCGTAGAGTGGGTCCGGAGTGTCAAGACCCCATCAAAACTTGCATAGACCCCTAATATATGTATACTAGTGTGTTGGTAGTTTGTGGGAACAGAGATACATCTCCGAGGTGCGACCCGCTTCACTGACCCCTCTTTCTCTGTAGTAAGTTCTTGCACTCAGAGGTGAAAACCCCCGTTTCGGGTGTCGGGCATGGAACCGTGCGACGGAACACATGAAATGTTTGTTTTTTATGTTCCAATATACCAACCTAACACATCCAAGCAAAAAAATCCATGCGTCTACCCCCACGCGACGCCGTTTAGAGGGGTAGATCGACGGGTCAGACTTTTCTCCAGCGGGAGTAGGGTTTCGCCGTAGAGTGGGTCTGGAGGGTCAAGACCCCATCAAGACTTTCATAGACCCCTAATATATGTATACTAATGTGTTGGTAGTTTGTGGGAACCAAGATACATCTCCGAGGTGCGACCCGCTTCACTGACCCCTCTTTCTCCGTAGTAAGTTCTTGCACATAGAGGTGAAAACCCCCGTTTCGGGTGCCGGGCATGGAACGGTGCGACGGAACACATGAAATGTTTGTTTTTTATGGTCCAATATACCAACCTAACACATCCAAGCAAAAAAATCCATGCGTCTACCCCCTCCCGACGCCGTTTAGAGGGGTAGATCGACGGGTCAGACTTTTCTCCAGCGGGAGTAGGGTTTCACCGTAGAGTGGGTCCGGAGTGTCAAGACCCCATAAAAACTTGCATAGACCCCTAATATATGTATACTAGTGTGTTGGTAGTTTGTGGGAACCAAGATACATCTCCGAGGTGCGACCCGCTTCACTGACCCCTCTTTCTCCATAGTAAGTTCTTGCACATAGAGGTGAAAACCCCCGTTTCGGGTGTCGGGCATGGAACCGTGCGACGGAACACATGAAATGTTTGTTTTTTATGGTCCAATATACCAACATAACACATCCAAGCAAAAAAATCCATGCGTCTACCCCCACGCGACGCCGTTTAGAGGGGTAGATCGACGGGTCAGACTTTTCTCCAGCGGGAGTAGGGTTTCGCCGTAGAGTGGGTCTGGAGGGTCAAGACCCCATCAAGACTTTCATAGACCCCTAATATATGTATACTAATGTGTTGGTAGTTTGTGGGAACCAAGATACATCTCCGAGGTGCGACCCGCTTCACTGACCCCTCTTTCTCCGTAGTAAGTTCTTGCACATAGAGGTGAAAACCTCCGTTTCGGGTGCCGGGCATGGAACCGTGCGACGGAACACATGAAATGTTTGTTTTTTATGGTCCAATATACCAACCTACCACATCAAAGCAAAAAAATCCATGCCTCTACCCCCTCTCGACGCCGTTTAGAGGGGTAGATCGACGGGTCAGACTTTTCTCCACCGGGAGTAGGGTTTCGCCGTTTAGTGGGTCCGGAGTGTCAAGACCCCATCAAAACTTGCATAGACCCCTAATATATGTATACTAGTGTGTTGGTAGTTTGTGGGAACCAAGATACATCTCCGAGGTGCGACCCGCTTCACTGACCCCTCTTTCTCCGTAGTAAGTTCTTGCACATAGAGGTGAAAACCCCCGTTTCGGGTGCCGGGCATGGAACCGTGCGACGGAACACATGAAATGTTTGTTTTTATGGTCCAATATACCAACATAACACATCCAAGAAAAAAAATCCATGCGTCTACCCCCTCCCGACGCCGTTTAGAGGGGTAGATCGACGGTTCAGACTTTTCTCCAACGGGAGTAGGGTTTCGCCGTAGAGTGGGTCCGGAGTGTCAAGACCCCATAAAAACTTGCATATACCCCTAATATATGCATAATAGTGTGTTGGTAGTTTGTGGGAACCAAGATACATCTCCGAGGTGCGACCCGCTTCACTGACCCCTCTTTCTCCGTAGTAAGTTCTTGCACATAGAGGTGAAAACCTCCGTTTCGGGTGCCGGGCATGGAACCGTGCGACGGAACACATGAAATGTTTGTTTTTTATAGTCCAATATACCAACCTACCACATCCAAGCAAAAAAATCCATGCTTCTACCCCCTCTCGACGCCGTTTAGAGGGGTAGATCGACGGGTCAGACTTTTCTCCAGCGGGAGTAGGGTTTCGCCGTAGAGTGGGTCCGGAGTGTCAAGACCCCATAAAAACTTGCATAGACCCCTAATATATGCATAATAGTGTGTTGATAGTTTGTGGGAACCAAGATACATCTCCGAGGTGCGACCCGCTTCACTGACCCCTCTTTCTCCGTAGTAAGTTCTTGCACATAGAGGTGAAAACCTCCGTTTCGGGTGCCGGGCATGGAACCGTGCGACGGAACACATGAAATGTTTGTTTTTTATAGTCCAATATACCAACCTACCACATCCAAGCAAAAAAATCCATGCTTCTACCCCCTCTCGACGCCGTTTAGAGGGGTAGATCGACGGGTCAGACTTTTCTCCAGCGGGAGTAGGGTTTCGCCGTAGAGTGGGTCCGGAGTGTCAAGACCCCATCAAAACTTGCATAGACCCCTAATATATGTATACTAGTGTGTTTGTAGTTTGTGGGAACCAAGATACATCTCCGAGGTGCGACCCGCTTCACTGACCCCTCTTTCTCCGTAGTAAGTTCTTGCACATAGAGGTGAAAACCCCCGTTTCGGGTGCCGGGAATGGAACCGTGCGACGGAACACATGAAATGTTTGTTTTTTATGGTCCAATATACCAACATAACACATCCAAGCAAGAAAATCCATGCGTCTACCCCCTCCCGACGCCGTTTAGAGGGGTAGATCGACGGTTCAGACTTTTCTCCAGCGGGAGTAGGGTTTCGCCGTAGAGTGGGTCCGGAGTGTCAATACCCCATCAAAACTTGCATAGACCCCTAATATATGTATACTAGTTTGTTGGTAGTTTGTGGGAACCAATATACATCTCCGAGGTGCGACCCGCTTCACTGACCCCTCTTTCTCCGTAGTAAGTTCTTGCACATAGAGGTGAAAACCCCCGTTTCGGGTGCCGGGCATGGAACCGTGTGACGGAACACATGAAATGTTTGTTTTTTATGGTCCAATATACCAAACTAACACATCCAAGCAAAAAAATCCATGCGTCTACCCGCTCCCGACGCCGTTTAGAGGGGTAGATCGACGGGTCAGACTTTTCTCCAGCGGGAGTAGGGTTTCGCCGTAGAGTGGGTCCGGAGGGTCAAGACCCCATCAAGAATTGCATAGACCCCTAATATATGTATACTAGTGTGTTGGTAGTTTGTGGGAACCAAGATACATCTCCGAGGTGCGACCCGCTTCACTGACCCCTCTTTCTTCGTAGTAAGTTCTTGCACTCAGAGGTGAAAACCCCCGTTTCGGGTGTCGGGCATGGAACCGTGCGACGGAACACATGAAATGTTTGTTTTTTATGGTCCAATATACCAACCTAACACATACAAGCAAAAAAATCCATGCGTCTACCCCCTCCCGACGCCGTTTAGAGGGGTAGATCGACGGGTCAGACTTTTCTCCAGCGGGAGTAGGGTTTCGCCGTAGAGTGGGTCCGGAGTGTCAAGACCCCATCAAGAATTGCATAGACCCCTAATATATGTATACTAGTGTGTTGGTAGTTTGTGGGAACCAAGATACATCTCCGAGGTGCGACCCGCTTCACTGACCCCTCTTTCTTCGTAGTAAGTTCTTGCACTCAGAGGTGAAAACCCCCGTTTCGGGTGTCGGGCATGGAACCGTGCGACGGAACACATGAAATGTTTGTTTTTTATGGTCCAATATACCAACCTAACACATCCAAGAAAAAAAATTCATGCGTCTACCCCCTCCCGACGCCGTTTAGAGGGGTAGATCGACGGGTCAGACTTTTCTCCAACGGGAGTAGGGTTTCGCCGTAGAGTGGGTCCGGAGTGTCAAGACCCCATCAAAACATGCATAGACCCCCAATATATGTATACTAGTGTGTTGGTAGTTTGTGGGAACAGAGATACATCTCCGAGGTGCGACCCGCTTCACTGACCCCTCTTTCTCCGTAGTAAGTTCTAGCACTTATAGGTGAAAACCCTCGTTTCGGGTGTCGGGCATGGAACCGTGCGACGGAACACATGAAATGTTTGTTTTTTATGGTCCAATATACCAACCTAACACATCCAAGCAAAAAAATCTATGCGTATACCCCCTCCCGACGCCGTTTAGAGGGGTGGATCGACGGGTCAGACTTTTCTCCAACGGGAGTAGGGTTTCACCGTAGAGTGGGTCCGGAGGGTCAAGACCCCATCAAGACTTGCATAGACCCCTAATATATGTATACTAGTGTGTTGGTCGTTTGTGGGAACCAAGATACATCTCCGAGGTGCGACCCGCTTCACTGACCACTCTTTCTCCGTAGTAAGTTCTTGCACATAGAGGTGGAAACCCCCGTTTCGGGTGCCGGGCATGGAACCGTGCGACGGAACACATGAAATGTTTGTTTTTTATGGTCCAATATACCAACCTAACACATCCAAGCAAAAAAATCCATGCGTCTACCCCCTCCCGACGCCGTTTAGAGGGGTAGATCGACGGGTCAGACTTTTCTCCAGCGGGAGTAGGGTTTCGTCGTAGAGTGGGTCCGGAGTGTCAAGACCCCATCAAAACATGCATAGACCCCTAATATATGTATACTAGTGTGTTGGTAGTTTGTGGGAACAGAGATACATCTCCGAGGTGCGACCCGCTTCACTGACCCCTCTTTCTCCGTAGTAAGTTCTAGCACTTAGAGGTGAAAACCCCCGTTTCGGGTGTCGGGCATGGAACCGTGCGACGGAACACATGAAATGTTTGTTTTTTATGGTCCAATATACCAACCTAACACATACAAGCAAAAAAATCTATGCGTCTACCCCCTCCCGACGCCGTTTAGAGGGGTGGATCGACGGGTCAGACTTTTCTCCAACGGGAGTAGGGTTTCGCCGTAGAGTGGGTCCGGAGGGTCAAGACCCCATCAAGACTTTCATAGACCCATAATATATGTATACTAGTGTGTTGGTCGTTTGTGGGAACCAAGATACATCTCCGAGGTGCGACCCGCTTCACTGACCACTCTTTCTCCGTAGTAAGTTCTTGCACATAGAGGTGGAAACCCCCGTTTCGGGTGCCGGGCATGGAACCGTGCGACGGAACACATGAAATGTTTGTTTTTTATGGTCCAATATACCAACCTAACACATCCAAGCAAAAAAATCCATGCGTCTACCCCCTCCCGACGCCGTTTAGAGGGGTAGATCGACGGGTCAGACTTTTCTCCAGCGGGAGTAGGGTTTCGTCGTAGAGTGGGTCCGGAGTGTCAAGACCCCATCAAAACTTGCATAGACCCCTAATATATGTATACTAGTGTGTTGGTAGTTTGTGGGAACAGAGATACATCTCCGAGGTGCGACCCGCTTCACTGACCCCTCTTTCTCTATAGTAAGTTCTTGCACTCAGAGGTGAAAACCCCCGTTTCGGGTGTCGGGCATGGAACCGTGCGACGGAACACATGAAATGTTTGTTTTTTATGTTCCAATATACCAACCTAACACATCCAAGCAAAAAAATCCATGCGTCTACCCCCACGCGACGCCGTTTAGAGGGGTAGATCGACGGGTCAGACTTTTCTCCAGCGGGAGTAGGGTTTCGCCGTAGAGTGGGTCTGGAGGGTCAAGACCCCATCAAGACTTTCATAGACCCCTAATATATGTATACTAATGTGTTGGTAGTTTGTGGGAACCAAGATACATCTCCGAGGTGCGACCCGCTTCACTGACCCCTCTTTCTCCGTAGTAAGTTCTTGCACATAGAGGTGAAAACCCCCGTTTCGGGTGCCGGGCATGGAACGGTGCGACGGAACACATGAAATGTTTGTTTTTTATGGTCCAATATACCAACCTAACACATCCAAGCAAAAAAATCCATGCGTCTACCCCCTCCCGACGCCGTTTAGAGGGGTAGATCGACGGGTCAGACTTTTCTCCAGCGGGAGTAGGGTTTCACCGTAGAGTGGGTCCGGAGTGTCAAGACCCCATAAAAACTTGCATAGACCCCTAATATATGTATACTAGTGTGTTGGTAGTTTGTGGGAACCAAGATACATCTCCGAGGTGCGACCCGCTTCACTGACCCCTCTTTCTCCATAGTAAGTTCTTGCACATAGAGGTGAAAACCCCCGTTTCGGGTGTCGGGCATGGAACCGTGCGACGGAACACATGAAATGTTTGTTTTTTATGGTCCAATATACCAACATAACACATCCAAGCAAAAAAATCCATGCGTCTACCCCCTCCCGACGCCGTTTAGAGGGGTAGATCGACGGTTCAGACTTTTCTCCAGCGGGAGTAGGGTTTCGCCGTAGAGTGGGTCCGGAGTGTCAAGACCCCATCAAAACTTGCATAGACCCCTAATATATGTATAATAGTGTGTTGGTAGTTTTTGGGAACCAAGATACATCTCCGAGGTGCGACCCGCTTCACTGACCCCTCTTTCTCCGTAGTAAGTTCTTGCACATAGAGGTGAAAACCTCCGTTTCGGGTGCCGGGCATGGAACCGTGCGACGGAACACATGAAATGTTTGTTTTTTATAGTCCAATATACCAACCTACCACATACAAGCAAAAAAATCCATGCTTCTACCCCCTCTCGACGCCGTTTAGAGGGGTAGATCGACGGGTCAGACTTTTCTCCAGCGGGAGTAGGGTTTCGCCGTAGAGTGGGTCCGGAGTGTCAAGACCCCATCAAAACTTGCATAGACCCCTAATATATGTATACTAGTGTGTTTGTAGTTTGTGGGAACCAAGATACATCTCCGAGGTGCGACCCGCTTCACTGACCCCTCTTTCTCCGTAGTAAGTTCTTGCACATAGAGGTGAAAACCCCCGTTTCGGGTGCCGGGAATGGAACCGTGCGACGGAACACATGAAATGTTTGTTTTTTATGGTCCAATATACCAACATAACACATCCAAGAAAAAAAATCCATGCGTCTACCCCCTCCCGACGCCGTTTAGAGGGGTAGATCGACGGTTCAGACTTTTCTCCAGCGGGAGTAGGGTTTCGCCGTAGAGTGGGTCCGGAGTGTCAAGACCCCATAAAAACTTGCATAGACCCCTAATATATGTATACTAGTGTGTTGGTAGTTTGTGGGAACCAATATACATCTCCGAGGTGCGACCCGCTTCACTGACCCCTCTTTCTCCGTAGTAAGTTCTTGCACATAGAGGTGAAAACCCCCGTTTCGGGTGCCGGGCATGGAACCGTGTGACGGAACACATGAAATGTTTGTTTTTTATGGTCCAATATACCAACCTAACACATCCAAGCAAAAAAATCCATGCGTCTACCCGCTCCCGACGCCGTTTAGAGGGGTAGATCGACGGGTCAGACTTTTCTCCAGCGGGAGTAGGGTTTCGCCGTAGAGTGGGTCCGGAGTGTCAAGACCCCATCAAAACTTGCATAGACCCCTAATATATGTATAATAGTGTGTTGGTAGTTTTTGGGAACCAAGATACATCTCCGAGGTGCGACCCGCTTCACTGACCCCTCTTTCTCCGTAGTAAGTTCTTGCACATAGAGGTGAAAACCTCCGTTTCGGGTGCCGGGCATGGAACCGTGCGACGGAACACATGAAATGTTTGTTTTTTATAGTCCAATATACCAACCTACCACATACAAGCAAAAAAATCCATGCTTCTACCCCCTCTCGACGCCGTTTAGAGGGGTAGATCGACGGGTCAGACTTTTCTCCAGCGGGAGTAGGGTTTCGCCGTAGAGTGGGTCCGGAGTGTCAAGACCCCATCAAAACATGCATAGACACCTAATATATGTATACTAGTGTGTTGGTAGTTTGTGGGAACAGAGATACATCTCCGAGGTGCGACCCGCTTCACTGACCCCTCTTTCTCCGTAGTAAGTTCTAGCACTTATAGGTGAAAACCCTCGTTTCGGGTGTCGGGCATGGAACCGTGCGACGGAACACATGAAATGTTTGTTTTTTATGGTCCAATATACCAACATAACACATCAAAGCAAAAAAATCCATGCGTCTACCCCCTCCCGACGCCGTTTAGAGGGGTAGATCGACGGTTCGGACTTTTCTCCAGCGGGAGTAGGGTTTCGCCGTAGAGTTGGTCCGGAGTGTCAAGACCCCATCAAAACTTGCATAGACCCCTAATATATGTATACTAGTGTGTTGGTAGTTTGTGGGAACCAATATACATCTCCGAGGTGCGACCCGCTTCACTGACCCCTCTTTCTCCGTAGTAAGTTCTTGCACATAGAGGTGAAAACCCCCGTTTCGGGTGCCGGGCATGGAACCGTGTGACGGAACACATGAAATGTTTGTTTTTTATGGTCCAATATACCAACCTAACACATCCAAGCAAAAAAATCCATGCGTCTACCCGCTCACGACGCCGTTTAGAGGGGTAGATCGACGGGTCAGACTTTTCTCCAGCGGGAGTAGGGTTTCGCCGTAGAGTGGGTCCGGAGGGTCAAGACCCCATCAAGAATTGCATAGACCCCTAAAATATGTATACTAGTGTGTTGGTAGTTTGTGGGAACCAAGATACATCTCCGAGGTGCGACCCGCTTCACTGACCCCTCTTTCTTCGTAGTAAGTTCTTGCACTCAGAGGTGAAAACCCCCGTTTCGGGTGTCGGGCATGGAACCGTGCGACGGAACACATGAAATGTTTGTTTTTTATGGTCCAATATACCAACCTAACACATCCAAGCAAAAAAATCCATGCGTCTACCCCCTCCCGACGCCGTTTAGAGGGGTAGATCGACGGGTCAGACTTTTCTCCAGCGGGAGTAGGGTTTCGCCGTAGAGTGGGTCCGGAGTGTCAAGACCCCATCAAAACATGCATAGACCCCCAATATATGTATACTAGTGTGTTGGTAGTTTGTGGGAACAGAGATACATCTCCGAGGTGCGACCCGCTTCACTGACCCCTCTTTCTCCGTAGTAAGTTCTAGCACTTATAGGTGAAAACCCTCGTTTCGGGTGTCGGGCATGGAACCGTGCGACGGAACACATGAAATGTTTGTTTTTATGGTCCAATATACCAACCTAACACATCCAAGCAAAAAAATCTATGCGTATACCCCCTCCCGACGCCGTTTAGAGGGGTGGATCGACGGGTCAGACTTTTCTCCAACGGGAGTAGGGTTTCGGCGTAGAGTGGGTCCGGAGGGTCAAGACCCCATCAAGACTTGCATAGACCCCTAATATATGTATACTAGTGTGTTGGTCGTTTGTGGGAACCAAGATATATCTCTGAGGTGCGACCCGCTTCACTGACCACTCTTTCTCCGTAGTAAGTTCTTGCACATAGAGGTGGAAGCCCCCGTTTCGGGTGCCGGGATGGAACCGTGCGACGGAACACATGAAATGTTTGTTTTTTATGGTCCAATATACCAACCTAACACATCCAAGCAAAAAAATCCATGCGTCTACCCCCTCCCGACGCCGTTTAGAGGGGTAGATCGACGGGTCAGACTTTTCTCCAGCGGGAGTAGGGTTTCATCGTAGAGTGGGTCCGGAGTGTCAAGACCCCATCAAAACATGCATATACCCCTAATATATGTATACTAGTGTGTTGGTAGTTTGTGGGAACAGAGATACATCTCCGAGGTGCGACCCGCTTCACTGACCCCTCTTTCTCCGTAGTAAGTTCTAGCACTTAGAGGTGAAAACCCCCGTTTCGGGTGTCGGGCATGGAACCGTGCGACGGAACACATGAAATGTTTGTTTTTTATGGTCCAATATACCAACCTAACACATCCAAGCAAAAAAATCTATGCGTCTACCCCCTCCCGACGCCGTTTAGAGGGGTGGATCGACGGGTCAGACTTTTCTCCAACGGGAGTAGGGTTTCGCCGTAGAGTGGGTCCGGAGGGTCAAGACCCCATCAAGACTTTCATAGACCCCTAATATATGTATACTAGTGTGTTGGTCGTTTGTGGGAACCAAGATACATCTCCGAGGTGCGACCCGCTTCACTGACCACTCTTTCTCCGCAGTAAGTTCTTGCACATAGAGGTGGAAACCCCCGTTTCGGGTGCCGGGCATGGAACCGTGCGACGGAACACATGAAATGTTTGTTTTTTATGGTCCAATATACCAACCTAACACATCCAAGCAAAAAAATCCATGCTTCTACCCCCTCCCGACGCCGTTTAGAGGGGTAGATCGACGGGTCAGACTTTTCTCCAGCGGGAGTAGGGTTTCGTCGTAGAGTGGGTCCGGAGTGTAAAGACCCCATAAAAACTTGCATAGACCCCTAATATATGTATACTAGTGTGTTGGTAGTTTGTGGGAACAGAGATACATCTCCGAGGTGCGACCCGCTTCACTGACCCCTCTTTCTCTGTAGTAAGTTCTTGCACTCAGAGGTGAAAACCCCCGTTTCGGGTGTCGGGCATGGAACCGTGCGACGGAACACATGAAATTTTTGTTTTTTATGGTCCAATATACCAACCTAACACATCCAAGCAAAAAAATCCATGCGTCTACCCCCTCCCGACGCCGTTTAGAGGGGTAGATCGACGGGTCAGACTTTTCTCCAGCGGGAGTAGGGTTTCGCCGTAGAGTGGGTCCGGAGGGTCAAGACCCCATCAAGACTTTCATAGACCCCTAATATATATATACTAGTGTGTTGGTAGTTTGTGGGAACCAAGATACATCTCCGAGGTGCGACCCGCTTCACTGACCCCTCTTTCTCCGTAGTAAGTTCTTGCACATAGAGGTGAAAACCCCCGTTTCGGGTGCCGGGCATGGAACCGTGCGACGGAACACATGAAATGTTTGTTTTTTATGGTCCAATATACCAACCTAACACATCCAAGCAAAAAAATCCATGCGTCTACCCCCTCCCGACGCCGTTTAGAGGGGTAGATCGACGGGTCAGACTTTTCTCCAGCGGGAGTAGGGTTTCGCCGCAGAGTGGGTCCGGAGTGTCAAGACCCCATCAAAACTTGCATAGACCCCTAATATATGTATACTAGTGTGTTGGTAGTTTGTGGGAACCAAGATACATCTCCGAGGTGCGACCCGCTTCACTGACCCCTCTTTCTCCATAGTAAGTTCTTGCACATAGAGGTGAAAACCCCCGTTTCGGGTGCCGGGCATGGAACCGTGCGACGGAACACATGAAATGTTTGTTTTTTATGGTCCAATATACCAACCTAACACATCCAAGCAAAAAAATCCATGCGTCTACCCGCTCCCGACGCCGTTTAGAGGGGTAGATCGACGGGTCAGACTTTTCTCCAGCGGGAGTAGGGTTTCGCCGTAGAGTGGGTCCGGAGGGTCAATACCCCATCAAGAATTGCATAGACCCCTAATATATGTATACTAGTGTGTTGGTAGTTTGTGGGAACCAAGATACATCTCCGAGGTGCGACCCGCTTCACTGACCCCTTTTTCTTCGTAGTAAGTTCTTGCACATAGAGGTGAAAACCCCCGTTTCGGGTGCCGGGCATGGAACCGTGCGACGGAACACATGAAATGTTTGTTTTTTATGGTCCAATATACCAACCTAACACATCCAAGCAAAAAAATCCATGCGTCTACCCCCTCCCGACGGCGTTTAGAGGGGTAGATCGACGGGTCAGACTTTTCTCCAACGGGAGTAGGGTTTCGCCGTATAGGGGGTCCGGAGCGTCAAGACCCCATAAAAACTTGCATAGAACCCTAAGATATGTTATTAAAACATACTAGTAAATGTTTAGAGGTAGGTCGCCGAGAGAGGTATCGCCGTGTCGGTCCGGGGTGTTCAAATATGTTATTAAAACAATATTAGTGAAGGAAATTATAATTTATATTTTGTAATTGTTAATTCAAAAATTGCAATAGATTAATGTTATAAAAAATGAATTTATTTGTTGGAAAAAAAATCTAAGCCCGACGGTAATGCCGTCGGGCTAGCTCTAGGAAAAATAAGTCAACAAGCCGCGGGATTGGGGATTATTCCCCATCCACCCAAATCTCGCGAGCTAGCCATCTCCCCGCCACCCTTCGCACGCCGCCCCGCCGCCGCGGCCGCCCTCCCGCACGCCGCCGCGCCAGCCCGCACGCCGCCCGTACCTCGCCGCCGTCGCCCGCCGCGCGCCGCCCTTCGCACGCCGTCCCGCCGCGACGCCCTCCCGCATCCCGCACGCCCGCACGCCGCCGTCGCCCGCCCGCGCGCCTGCCTCGCCCTGCCCGCGCCTGCCTGCACGCCGTCGTCGCCCGCGCGCCTGCCTCGCCCTGCCCGCGCCTGCCTCGCCCTGCCCGCGTCTGCCTCGCCCTGCCCACGCCTGCCCGCACGCCGCCGTCGCCCGCAGCCCGCCGCGCCTGACCTCGGAGCCTTCTGGTTGTGAGGAAAACAGAATTGCATTTGAAAAATTAGTAAGTTTTCTGCTTGGCTTGCATTACTAGTCCAAACTTCTCTATTAGTTGAAATAGTATGTGATGAGATGATAGGTTCAGGATGTTCGTCGGTTTTTGTTCAACTTTTAAGGAGGCTAATAACGGGTGAATGTTTGTAGCAATGTTGGTTGTCACCATTTGTTTAGACATACATGTCATTACTTTTATACATCAATATGGTGGCCCAAAACTGCGAGGTTTAGTATGCAATCAGCAGTTTCTTATGCATGTATTTTTAGTAATAAACTAGTAGCTATGTCCTCCTCTAGAACAATGCTTGCTAGTATTAATCTGCATTATATTTTATCATGTAGGTTTCTCGGAGCCGTCGTGTCGGAGCCGTCGTCGTGTTCGTGTTGTTCGACTACTTCCTCTACAGCGGAGGGTGAGATAAAACTCCTTCTCCTCTCTTGTATTTTTATGTTCTAGATATTAGTTTCACGTCAAGTCACGTAACCTAGGTGTCTTTTCCCGTCCGAAAGTGTTACGTGGATAAATATGCGTTAGAGGTCAGCATATTATGATGCGTAACGCTTCGGCATTTACGGGACAGTCGGCGGATGCGTAGTTGGGTACGTTCTCTGTGTTCTGCTCCGGTCTGAGTCAGAATTTCGGTAGTGCCTCCCGGTTGTTCTCCGGATGCACATCCTCTCGGCTT
Source organism: Poa annua (assembly GCA_026929855.1). Lineage (NCBI taxonomy): Eukaryota > Viridiplantae > Streptophyta > Magnoliopsida > Poales > Poaceae > Poa > Poa annua. The sequence goes on along the minus strand of CM049428.1, from coordinate 22,713,749 downwards.
TTTGCCGAGACGTGTATCGGGAGAGCAGCGGGGAGGTGCTGCCGAAATTCTGTCTCGGGTCGGGGTAGAGCATGGAGAACGTACTCAATCTACGGATCCGGCGGCTGCTAGGAGGCTATCCTATTAGAGATGTAGGATGATGCACGCGTTTTCCCCGGTAGAGAATATCTTGTATTTAATTTAATGCCATTTATTTGATATCAATTTTTTTTTAGCTGTTATTAACTCTAAGTGCAGATGGCTGATGGTGAGTGGATGTACTGTGGTCGTATTAGTAGGACTGACATGACAGCTGAGTGGCAGTGGAAAACTGAATATTATGTGAAGTCGCACAGCGTGGTTCTAAGACAGTTCGTCCGCTTTGCCCTTGTGCTCGGTGCAAGATGAATAACCGTCAGGGTAGTTTAAAGATGACAAAACACCTTTGGCTTTACGGATATATGCCCGACTTTAACATGCAAATCAACTTTCCTGAGAGTGACCGTGTTAGAGAGGTGGTGATGCGGCAACACATCGATGGCAGTGCCCACGATGGCATTGCAAACATGCTTGTTGATCTTCACTATGCAAATCAGGCACATTCGCCACCTCCAGAAGATCCGGATGAACAGGAGGAATCGGATTTACCGGATGAACCAGAGGAAACCGCGAAGGCCTTCCTTGAAATGATGGCCACCGCGAAGAAACCTCTTTATCCGGGTGCAGAAGTTTCTCAGCTTGATGCCATATCGCAACTGTTAGCTGATAAGGCCAAACACGGCCAAACCCGATCAAGCTTTGAAGATCATTTGAAAACAATGGGTAACATGCTCCCTAAGGGACATTGTCTGCCTCGTACCATGTATGAGTCGAAGAAAATCATGAAATCGCTTTGCATGGATTATGAGAAGATACATTGTTGTCCTAAGGGTTGCCTTCTGTTTCGGAAAGAGTTTGTGAATCACACTCACTGTAGCAAGTGTGGGGCCTCTAGGTATGTAGAGGTGAAGGGCGCCGAAGGTGAAATGGTGCAGACGAAAGTTGCTGTAAAGATTCTTCGGTATCTCCCATTCATAAAAAGGATCCAACGCCTTTACATGGATGAGGAGACTGCCAAACAGATGACATGGCACAAGACGGGGAAGAGATACCCTGATATTAGTGATAAAAAGAAGAAGATGAAACATCCGGCTGATGGTGAAGCGCGGAAACATTTCGATAGAGTATACCCTGATAAAGCCCGAGAGTCTCGAAATGTCAGAATTGCGATAGCAACCGATGGTTTCAATCCATTCGGTATGTCGGCTAGGTCGTACAGCTGTTGGCCCGTGTTTGTTATGCCGCTCAATCTCCCTCCCGGAGTTTTAATGCAACGTAAGACCATATTGTTGTCTCTGATCATTCCGGGGCCTGAATATCCGGGGAAGAATTTGAGTGTGTACATGCAGCCGCTAATCGATGATTTGGAACATTCTTGGGCACACGGCACATGGACATATGACCGGGCAACGAAGAAAAACTTCTGCATGACAGTTTGGTACCAGTATTCCATGCATGACCTACCCGGGTATGCCCTATTCTGCGGACACTGTACAGCCGGAAAGATGCCATGCCCAGTGTGCAGGCATTCTCTTATGTTCGTATGGCTGAAGAAGGGTGGCAAGTATTCCGCCTTTGACAAGCATCGACAGTTCCTCGAAGAAGGTCATAGATTCAGAGAGGACAAAAAACACTTCTTGAAAGACAAAGTTGTCAGTGAAGTAAACAAGATACCAACGTTTGATGGTAAAGTTGTTGATGCGGAGCTACGTGCTCTAAAGCCTAAGACCAAAGGCAAAGGTTTTATTGGATATGGTGAGACGCACAACTGGACTCACATACCAGGTTTGACGCAACTCCCCTATTACAAGGACCTCAAACTTCCTCATAACATCGATGTGATGCACACCGAAAAGAATGTCGCAGAGTCCGTCTTTCACACAACCCTAGACATTCCTGAGAAGACGAAGGACAATGTGAAGGCTAGGGTCGATCAAGAGAGGCTTTGTGACAGAATAAAACTAAACATGCAGCGTCCTGAGGGCAATCGAAGAAATTGGGTCAAGCCAAATGCTGACTTCTGCCTTCTAGCTGCCCAAAAGAAGGAGGCATTCAATTGGCTCAAACACAATGTGAAGTTCCCAGATGGTTATTGTTCTAACATGAGTAACGGAGTCAATTTAACAACGGGCAGAGTCAACGGGCTTAAGAGTCATGACTATCACATATGGATTGAGCGAATAATGCCGGTGATGCTTCGAGGCTATCTCCCTGATCGTGTTTGGCGGCCACTTGCGGAGTTGAGCCATTTCTTCCGCACGCTGTGTGCCAAAGAAATATGTCCGGAAATGATGAAAAGACTTCATGAGAAAGTCCCAGAGTTGATATGCAAGTTAGAGATTATATTTCCGCCAGGCATGTTTACTCCGATGGTACATCTCATATTGCATCTACCTAACGAGGCATTATTGGGGGGACCGGTTCAGAACCGTTGGCAGTTTTGTATAGAGAGAATATTTAAGAATATGCGAACCAAATGTGGAAACAAAAATCAGATTGAAGCATGCATAGCAAAGGCATATATCATCGAGGAGGTGTCAGATGTATCTACAACATACTATCCTGAAGATGTTCCCAATATGCATAATCCGCTCTCTCGGTACAATACCGATAACCCCAGCTATAAACCCAAGCTTCATCTCTTCTAAGGCCAAGGCGGTAAGTCTGGTGGTCAACATATTTACACTGTAACGGAGCAGGAGTGGGAGGACATCATGCTCTATGTGTTGATGAACATAGATGAAGTAGAGGATACATTCGTGCCTCAATTTCTGGATGAGGAGTGGTTGGGAATAGAAAATCCTACTGTATCGGAATTTAATACTCTTTTAAGGAAGGGTGCCCCCAGAAGGCAAAATTTTGTGGCTTGGTTCATGGAAAAAGTAATTTCTAACTCACCCCCTTGTCTATTGTAGTTTATGTAAACACGAAACTAAATTTTTTGACTAAACTTGTAGGGAAATCAACCGAAAACATCTATGACAGATGAATTGAGATGGGTTTCGCAGGGTTTCAACCCTAAGGTGGCGACTTATGAAAAGTATGATGTGAATGGGTATCGTTTCCATACCGAGAAACACCAAAATACTCGGCCAAATGCGAAAACAGTAAATACTAGAGTGTTTACCGGAGGTCGAAATGAGGATGAGTACTATGGAAGGTTACAGAACATATATGAGGTGAAATTCGATAAAGGGGCCCATCCTCTCACTCTTGTTGTGTTCAAGTGCCATTGGTTCGACCCAGTGGTTGGACTAAAAAGTACCCCTTCCATTGGTTTAGTGGAAGTGAGGCCTTCAACCACCTATAGCGGGTCCGATGTATTTGTTGTGTCTAACCAGGCAACACAAGTTTATTATCTACCATACCCATGCCAGAACGAGGAACTACAGGCTTGGGAAGTTGTGTTCAAGGTATCGCCACGTGGTAAGCTACCCATGCCAAACGTGGACGATTACAACAATATAAACCCCATCACATACGAGGGAGATTTCTACCAGGAGGAAGAGGATGGCGGTGACTTTGATGTCCTTATGGGTGGTCTTGATGAAGTCGATGATAGTGAAAGACATGGAAGAGGTGAGGCAGTTGTGAATGTAAAGGACATAGATATGCTCAGCAAGTTACATCTAGATAGTGAAAGTGACGAGTATGAGCCTCCACCGTTCGATGGCATACCCTACTACTCACGTGATAGTGATAGTGAACCTGATGATGATTAGACCCGAACACAACCCAAAACTTGGTGAGCGTCTTTTATGATTTATTTCCAACTTGCTTACTACGTCTTATTTTTTCATCAATGTTCTCAATGCTTACTTTTGCTTATTTTCGAGTTCTCAATGCTTTCTTTTGCTTATTTTCGCATGAAATTGTAATTTCTGCTTACTAACATTTTACATGTTCTCAGTGCAGGTGACTAAACCATGAGCAAGAATTCCACGGCATCCATGCTTAGGAACATTTGTCGTTTGCGAAAGCCCCCTAAACGCTTAGGGGAGAGTGACGACGAGGACGATGGCCGAGGCGGGGGTCAACCCCCTAGAGGACGAGGCGGGGGCCTACCCCCTAGAGGACGAGGCGGGGGTCACCCCACTAGAGGTCGAGGACGAGCCTCGAGGGAGACCACAGTTGAGGTCGAGGTCGAGGACGAGGACGAGCCTCGAGGGCGACCTGCACCGCGAGCTCGAGGACGAGGACGAGGCTCGAGGACTAGACCTTTGTCGGAGGTTTCATCTTCACGGATGATGACACCTTCGACGTCTTACTTCAGTGAGGTAATTGCTATCATGCCTACTGTCTACTATCATGCTCATACTCACTAACTGCTATTTTATTTAGGTACCCTCCGCAGCAACCCACTCAGAGGACAGGGAGGTGGAGCAGCAGCACTTCGTGGTGCAGGAGCCTCAGCATCAGTACTTCGAGGGGGAGGAGCCTCAGCAGCAGTACTTTAGGGTAGAGCAGCCTCAGCAGCAGTACGTCGAGCATCAATACTTTGGGGTGGACTTGGAGCAGCCCGTTGATGAGGACCCGGAGCAGCCCGTTGACGAGGACCTGGAGCAGCACGCCGAGGAGGAGGAGGAGGATGTACGCTATTTTCTCCTATTCCTACCACTTAGTTTTGTTCACTTACATTTTATTTGAACTCTAATTTGCATTTTAATTTTAATTTGCAGCACGAGGGGGAGGAGCTTGGGCCCTTGTGGACTCGAGGAATAAAGAATCTTCCAAGAAGATCAAGATCTCAAGAGGTAAAAATTCTTATTAAGCCGGTCAACAGAAAGTAAGTGGCTATCTTTTGATCATATAAGTATGTGGCTAACTCTCCTTGCATACTAATATTGTTCTTTCATGTGCAGCAATTTTCAACTCATCACCAGTTCGGGAAATCTTCCAGGTGGTGTACTTGTGGGCCTTCTGAAGAGGCATTGGCCAGGCCTCTACAAGGAGAATCCTGAGGATCCAAATTCTCTGAAGAAGTTAGCCATGAGGTGGGAGGACTACGAGGCCGCTCAGGGCTCCGGCTACATGGAGACTGTGGAGGGTGAGGGTTTTAAGCCTAGCTGTGCAGAGGTTGTGGTTCACAAGTTCTGGGTAAGAACTATTATATGGTGTTTTGTTTACTTGTGATTCTCAACCATAGTTAACCATAGTTTTGTTAACTTGTGATTCTCACCATAATAAGATTGTCTACATGAATGTAGGAGTTCTATCGCGTGCCTCCCGAGCACGAGAACAAGAGCCACGAGGTCTTCTTTACGATGGTGAGGATCAAGTTACGCCAGATGTGGTATGATGTTAAATTACAGCTATCGCTCAGTTCTACGCCGAGAAAGGCACGAGATACAACAAGAAGAAAATCCTTGAGCTCAAACTTGGTGAGAAGATGTCCCACGAGGATTTCATGGGGGTAATGAAATTTTCTTTTTATTCCATGTCCATCGTAAAGTGCATTATCTGTTCTTCACTTGAGATGTTGACTTGAGATGTTTTCATCTTAAGATTTGTCCAAAGTGGGCTCTGGGAAAGAAGGATGGCTGGGAGAAACTGGTGGACATGTGGACCGGGAAAGATCTAGATTTCAAGGCCAAGAGCATTCAGAACAGTCTCAATCGCGGTCATGAGGGAACTCACTGTCAAGGGAACCGACACTTCTACCACTACAAGGATCATCAGGTATAAATATGGAACAACCTACTAGTTTTCCCTGGCAGTGTTTCCTTTTTAATGCATACCATTTGTTGTATGTATTTTAGATGACCGCTAATGAAGGGCGGGAGCTGGGAGAGTTTGAAGTGTGGCAATTGGCTCATAAGAAGAAGGTGGTCAAGGACGGCGATGATCAATACTATGGCACAACCACTGAAAACCTTGAGGAGTACAAGACCAGGTTTATTTTTCAAGATCATGTTTACTAAATGCAAGTAAGAAATAATTTGTACTTACTAATTGTTTACTTGTTATGAATGCCATCAGGTACAAGCAGCTGAATGGACCGGATTCTGACCCTGTTAAGGAGCCAGTCGACGAGAGGGTCGTGATTCTCGCAGGACATGGAAGGCCACATGGCCGCTACGGCACATTTGACACGGTGATTGAGCCTACCACCAACTACACACGTGTCAAATCACTCACGGGTGTTTCTGTTCCACCTCGTGCACCGCGTGCTAGAGCCGCCCATGTTGTGGACCATGTAAGCTTTCTCTCATTTTTCTTCTTCATTCTTAGTTCCCATTCATATATGTGTATGCTCATGAGATTCACTATGTCATATTTATGGAAATGGAACAAGCCTGGCAAGAGGCTCAGGATGCTTGGATGCAGCAGATGCAGGATCATTCGGCGGCTGTGTATCAAGCTCAGCAGTCGCATCAGTTTTCCTATATGACGGTGAGTTGTGGTCCATCCAATCCTAGCCAATAAATTTCATTGTCCGAGTTTGTACTTCATAATGCATGGCATCTAAACTCACTTGCAGGCGCTTAGTACGGCAATGAGAGAGGGTACTCCACTACCCGAGCCAGTACCGGTTCCGCCACCACCGCCGTAACCTCCACGGCCGTGCTACGCCGATTTCGTCGCACACTACACCCAGGCGACTCCTGTTAGTACTTCACCAAAGTTTCACTAAGTCATTTTTTGTACATCTAGATATTTACACGTAGTCATATTTTGTTCAAACATGTAGGGATCGTCTTCTTCACGGGCAATGGCTCCGTTTGGTCGAGCTTCTGCCTCACCCATGGCCACTCCGGTTCACTCACAAGGTGCTAGCCCGGGTGCTTCTACCTCGCTGCGTCGATCACCCCACCACGAGAGCCGCGAGATGCGTCGACAATCGCCAAACCCGGTTAGTTCATGAAAAACTCTAATGTTAGACATAAAACTTGTTATATTTGGCATGCTATTTAAAATTGAGACTTGTTAGATTTCGCATGCTAATCTTGGATTTTTTTTTTCATCTTGTAGTGATGATGCTCTTGTGGAGTGGAGAGTTCCTTTGGAGTTTTTTATCTCCAACTGTGAAGCAGACATGCTACATGAAGAAAAATCTATCAAACCACTCTTGGATGGTAGTGATCTGGACGACATCAAGGAAGAGCAGTAGTGATCTGCTGCATTTCCTTTAGTAGTAGCTGGTAGTAGTTCTAGCTATCTCTCCTCATTAAAAAAATCTGGTTCAGTTAAATGGTAATTACGATGTTATACTTATATGTAACTGGAGCAGGTGGTACCGTGTAACTCGATCAGATCTTTGTTTCATATTGTTGGAGGAATATTGATCTGCTTGTGTCAAAGTATTGTGAGGAATACTAATCTGCTTGTGTAGTGTGGTTCCAGTGCCTATTTGCCCAGAAAATATGCCCAGAACGATCTGGATGCCCAGAAATTATATTTGGATGGCAATCTAGCCCGACGGCAATGCCGTCGGCGTAGAGCTGGTGGCATTTTTAAGAGCGTGATGAGCCCGACGGCATTTACCGTCGGCGTAGTAACGCAATGGTGAGGCCGACGGCAATGCCGTCGGGCTCACCGTATGGCCTGGTGCTCGACGTGCAGCTCCAGCAGCTGACGCGTGTGTCGTGATGGCCAGAGCGCCGTTACGTGTTTCTGCGCCAGAGGGTTTTTTTAACACCGACGGCCTAAAATCACCGTCGGCGTCGCGCGCTAGCCCGACGGCATTTGCGAGCCCGACGGCCACGGCGTGAGCCCGATGGATCACAGCCCGACGGCCTTAGGCCGACGGTGGCCGTCGGGCTCACTGAGACCGAGGGTATCTGTGATGAGCCCGACGGCAAATGCCGTCGGGCTGGGCTGTTACTCCTATAGTGAGATTGATAACGACAATGGAAGAAAGGCAAGAAAGAGAAGAGCTGGTCACGGACCTTAAGGAGATGGGCTCTTGCGGGACGAACTCACGACCATGCGGCGTTGCTGCTACGCCCACTGGAAAGGCGGAACAAGATCACAACAAGAACAAGAACACACCATACCCACGCTGGCGCCGCGCGACCACGCCGCTGTCGTTCCACCTGACGACTATGACCCAAGCCACCAGCCGCCTATCAATCTGTGGCGTGTTGTGGCCTTCTCGTCACGCGCCTAGTTGGGGAGGGAAGATGGACGTGCTGCTACACCCTCGCCTTGAAGGGAGGCACCCGACGTTCACGGTGGCTGCGCTAGTCGCCGGAGGGATAAATGCAGCGGCTGCGCTAGTCGCTGGAGGGAACGACGCGGCGGCAGCCCTAATCCCGACGCGGCGATGTCTGCAAGATTAGATCAGCAATCAATCGGAAAAGCGGTGGACTAGTTTAGAAAAAACAGTCTTCACAATTTAATGAACGGCTAAAACAAATTATATAGTAATGAACTGTTGAGAAAAATAGTAGTGAACGGTACCAACGGTACCATCCGGTACCGTCCCAATTACCGTAAAAGAGCTCTATGTTTTTATGGTATAAGTACGAACACACACACGTTCTCTTATCCCAGACCGTCAATTGTCCTGCAATTAACGAGAAATTTAATATAACTCATATGCTCCTGTTCGAATTTGTAAAATTCAAAAAACAGAAAACACTTTAAGAATTCTGAAAAGGGCAGGGACTAACAGTTATAGTTTCGTGAAGAAATATATTTCTATGCCCTGTACGAAAAAGAGAAATTACATAAAAATATCACTATTCCCGCTGAGTTTACCGGATGGTACCACTTTAAGTATATGCACCACATTTTCTCAAATATTCGCAGAAAACACTGATCCGTGTTTAAACACGAAGTGACACCAAAACTGACATGCGGGACCAACCAATCAATCTGGCGTAGCAAAAAATATGTTGTGTTGTACTTGGTCCCACTAGTTAGCCCATTTAGAAATCTAAATATTAAGACAAGTGAGACGAGGCCTACATTAGGGACATTAAAACTGTGTCAAATTCGAACTCGCCATCAACATCCAGTGTCGTCGATTTAAGCGATCTAGCCATTCCTGTCCGTCAGATCACATAAGCGGTATGTCCCTAGTATACACCAAGGTCAACGCAATCCCAACATGTAGCCGTGCAGGCAGTCGTCGTTAGGGGTGAAAACGGAGCGGATACGGTCGAGTAGTAGTGAAACCATATCTGTAACCATATTTTTTTCGGATACGGAGTCGGAGCGGATAGTGTGCGGATACGAATACGGAATCGGATCATGCCGGTTACGAATATGGATCGAATATGGGGCGAATATGATTCGGTTGCGGATAAACATTTTGTCGGATGTGGTATTTAACATAGGACTAACATATATCAAATACTATCAACTAACTTATTTCAAATTAAATTTATATATTGTGACCAAGAATGTTCTAGTAACTCATACTTATCTTTTCAAGTGGCTACTTAAGTTTTAATATTATGGCCTAAGGGCGCCTCCAACATATGTGATTCACAAACATGGTAGTGCCTTGACAAGATTTGGTCGGAGTTATGTAAGTACATAAGTTTTATCTTGCCTAGAGCTCGGTCATATGAGGTTCGAGGTATTAGTTGTCGGATATTTCACCGGATAATCGTCGAATATAACCGTAAAATATGGTATATCTTCGAATACGGACGGATATTAGTAAAAAAAATTATCCCACTTTGTTCAGTTATTTCTATGCGAAATAACAAATGGATTAACGATACTACCACATCCTTTTCTGTATCCGTGGATTGCTATCCGTATCCGTGACCGTATCCGTCTACTATCCGACCGAATCCGTATTTGCCCTCCGTGTGCCTCCGGTCGGTCTGTCGGTCGGAAATAATCCGTACCGTTTTCATCCCTATTCGTCGTGCATCTCCTATCATGATCGAGGTTGCTGCCGTGTGCGACGCCATGGCAACGGGAGGAGGGGACTGAGATAACCGGTTGACCCGCTTTATGTCAGGCGTCAAAAATCATGTGGAAACATGACATGCGGTTGGAGGGCGACATGAAAGAAACTTGACCGTGGATCTCACCAAATGGACGGCCAGCATGAAGGTCGCGAAAGGCCGTAAATCTGCCTTTATATATAGTCTTATTTCGAACCTCTTAATCACTCAAATATCTTACTCCCTCCATACCGGTTTATAGGATGCAATTAGCAATTCTCTATAACCAAGGCATGAGTCTATTGGGTGAGAAAACTTCTTAAATACAATATTTATTATACAAATGACCAATGACTAGCACATGCATTAGTCTAATTAATTGGAGTTTTAAATAAAACACATGATGATTGGTGGAGGGAAGCAACATGCCTATTTAAAGTGGGTATTAATTACTAAATTGCATCCTATATTTTGGAAATACCTGATTTTGAAATTGCATCCTATAAACCGATATGGAGGGAGTACCTTAGATATGCTACCACCACCAACATTGTCTAATCGTACGCACAATAAAAGTGTTGGAGGCGCCAAGGAAATAAAGTTATGCTATTGCACGCTGCTACTACGCGTGTGTGTCTGTGTAGTGGGGTGGCAGAGAAAGGTGGAGGGTGACGGGAATGGCGACTCGTTTAATGAGACAGGTTCAGCACAACGACATGCGTGGTTGTATGACATTTCAGATGGTTGATCAATTAATCCATACCTGTAAAGATGTGATTGGATTTAAGTTCAGAGCTGTCACAAAAGTTGTTGGTTGGCTAGCACGTACGTACTGGAGTACATATAGCTAGGTCTATCCAAAACTCAGTGCATGCTAAAGCCATTGTTGGGCTCCATTTAGGAGGGATAATAATTTGCGCGGTGCTCATGCATCCTAATTACTACCAGTTCGTTCGTACAAGAGTAGCTTCATTCATCTTGTTGGCAATCAAAGAGCTAGCCAGATTCAATAGTGTCACATTCGTCAAATAGCTGTCTCATGCATGCTTAATGTTACTCCCTCCATCGTCCACAATTACTTGACATATGAGTTTAGTTTAAAATCTATATTTGACTAAGCATATAGTAGGAAGTATCAAAATTAAATAATATGTTCATTTATCTTATTGTGGATATACTGCTATTCAATCAGCATTGTAGAACTTCATATTATCAAACTTAGAAAGTTTTGACTTTTGACTTATTAACTTCATATGGAATGCATTTGTGGACGGCCGATGGAGTACAACTAGATGGAGCCACAGGTGGGTCTAGAACGAAGAAATGACAACAACTATGCATAATGCAACCGACCTTTATTAGACTATTAATGTTGCGTGACAAATGACGGGTGGGTACATTTGCTGAATTATCCTGATCACACGGGCCTAACCAACTAACAAAGCACATACCAGACCGTGGCATGATTACCTCTTGCGTGAACCCTGCAATTCTTGTGCTTTCCGAGGTAAACAATATATTTAGTTGGGGGGTATTTTCCAATGAATGTTTGAGAAACAATATGTGCTTAACCATTATGTTGGAGAAGACATTTGCTTTCCTACTTCATTGATTTCACAAGTCGTGTACGAAACATTACTGCATGTATCAATTGATGCAGTGGTTTGAGCTTACCAATTTGTAGAAAGGTGTATAAATATAACACCTAGCTTATTAATCCAATTTCCAAACTCTCTGAACTTAGCTTTTTTAAGCGAATACATTAATATCAAGATGATACCAATTACACCCATCCCGGTCAACAAGATACTGTTTAGAGCAAGCCTAAACATCAAGGATGCACACAACAAAACAAACAAAGCAAGAAAAAAACAAAGAACCTACGGAAGCAATAAAAACTCGCAACAGCAAGAGCACCACCAGTGGTGGCGGCACATATATTTAAAAAGAAAGTTTCTCAAAAAACGGCTTCTCGAGAAAGATAACAGCGTGCAAACACAATCATGTAGTATCTAGACAATGTCTTTAGCAAGGAAATGACTGACGAGACGCCATTGCCAGGTATAACCACAAAGATCAGATCTAGGGTAAGTTGCCGGTGTGACACACATATTTCTCCCAATCTGTTGCGAGTACTCCATAAAAACTTCACCAGCTATTGACATGACATGATCTTGAAAAATGGAACTTTCCAGAGCCTGTATCAACAATGACTCTCATGATCTCCCCATCAACACCTTAGTAATCGCGGCAATGAAGATGTCAAGGCAGACCCAAGGTGAATTGGGGATCGCCACCAGCCAAAGGAACATGGATCTTTATATCGCTAAGGGGTCAACACGAGGCAGCACATCGATCACACTCACATGACGAATGCAGAGCATGGAAAGAGACCAGCACTCTACCTACCACATACCTCGATCCAACATCTGTAAATCCAAACACAAACGAACTCTTCCTCGAAGAATTGTAGTGTGGTGCGTCTGTCCAGCCAAAACCAGCCCAATCGGGATCGCAGAGTCACAAGATTGTTGCCACACTGTTACGGGAGGCACGCCGTGGTCACGCCCGGATCCCTCCTCCTCGATTCAGTCCAGCGTCGCTCGGTGGAAGTTACACATGCCGGTGGCAACGGAAATTATTAGAGCCCAGAAAAGAGGCGAGAATCAGTGTGGTTTAATTAATGGAGAATAGCCATACTATAAAATGAATACTCACTCCGTCCCAAAATAAGTGTCTCAGGTCTCTTAAAAAGGTGATATATCACCTTTTTAAGATATATCACCTTTTAAGAGACTTGAGACACTTATTTTAGAACGGAAGGAGTAACAAGAGTGTAAAAGAACATGGTCCTTCACAGCAGTTTAATGCTTGAAATCACATAGTAGAACACTTGGGATCGTTCTTCTATAAGTCATGCAGAGTGACCACTTTACATGGCTATAAATATTGCGGTCGGCAAAGATAATGCGTGCTCTGCCATCGGTGTGAGCCTGTAAGGTATACTGTACTCCAGCCAGGGACGGAGCCAGCATTTAGTATTGGCAGGGGCAAAATTAAGTTGGAGGGGGCAAAACAGCTTAGTACTGCTAATTCTAAGCATGATTATAAGAAATATTAGGAAGAAAAACATATTTTTGGGGGTGGCTAAGCCCCTGCTCGTCCCCCCCTTCCTCCGTCCCTGACTCCAACATAGGAATACAGTAACTCGTCTCATAGCGGTACATTTCTTCTTCTTTGCCGGAAACTAAAATAAGACATCTAACTGAGCCTCTAGCAAAATGAGTCCAACGAGTATCATACACTAGCTAGGAAGACGTTACCCATCGGAAATGCTATACATTACATAAATCATACTAATCAAATAAACACATAGTATAGTTTTTTTTAGCAAAACAGAGTAACTTATATGTTTTATTGAGCAGGTGTGAAAGATACTTTTTTATGAATTTAAAAACTATCACACGAGAGTTTCTACCTTGAGAGTGATAACTTTCTTGAAAATAGCAGACAACACGAGGCACCAATAAACCCTTCAACTACAGGATAGTGTCAACTCGTAAATTGTAGCAAAAATTACACAATTACATGCACAAATGACACAACACATAAGATGAACCTTCTCAGGATCATAAGAAAAAACAATGATTGTGAACATATTAGTCTGCACAAGTTTGATTATAGATTTACATCACACCAATATGTCATTTTTTTAACACAAAAATGGTAGTGAAGGCCCCTACTATGTTATTTTTTATTTATATAAAAGATGGATAATTACAATGATAAGGGTTTATTTATGCTAAATAAAATACAAAGTATCAAACCAATACCCTCCGTTAGGTTAGGCTTTGCTATGCATAGAAAAAGCAAAGGTTTTCTCAGAATATCTAAAACATTCATGCAAAATCTAGGTTCTGGCCATAAAAAAAAAAATTCTACAATTCCATTGGCTCCAGCAACCTGTGATCATAATCTTCATGAAGCTTATAGATCTTGACCAACTGTTGCTATCCATAAGGAGTTCCATAAGGGGGGGTCAATATGTCATTCCTCATTTAATTTCCACAAGCTTTGGCTGAACTCACATTCTGTCATGTTGCCAACCGGTAACAACAAGAATAATCACAAGAACAAATAACCAGCAAAGAAAGAACATCAAAATTTATACACCCTTTGGCCCTGATTGGTTGGCCGTTTTTAGCCAAAACCGGGGGAATTATTCACGGACCTCTCTAGGCCGTTCGAAAAATATTGTGCGCGTGGCCGGATTGGATATGGCTCCGGAATTCCTCCCGACAATCCAAGCGAGGCCTTAGAGCATCTCTAATAGAGCCCTCAAACTAGGAACTCAAAAAAAATTAAGGTTCATCTTTTTTGAGAATTCTACGCGGAAGAACGAGCAACGCATAGCAGAAACCGTAAACATAACTGCAAATATTTTAATTTTAGCTGGAAGAAACTAGTGTCCGTCCCTGATTCATTTTACAGAGGATTTCATCACCGATCCAAACACTTTTTACATAATACTACACAAATCCAAAATCTAAACTACATATACCTTGTCGCCGCCCTAATCCTACTACCAAAATTCGGCTCACCGGAGCCCTGGATGCGGTGGCGACGGTGTCAGATGCGCCGCCTTCAGTTCTCGTCGGAGACGAGGTCACGGACGGCCGCCGCGTCGGCCTCCCAGAACGCCTTCCGCTCCCCGGCGAGCATGTCTGCCTCGTGCCCTTGGTGGAGGTAGATCTCCTCGATCTCTGCCACACGGGCGAGCTGCGTCGCCCTGTCCTCCGTCTCACGCTCCGAACGGAGCAACACTTGAGCCGTTATGGACTCAAGCGACTCGTCGGCGACGAAATCTTCCGGCGCCACGACAGACCCGTAGGCGGCGCCATCGTTTTCCTCCACCAGAGGGAGAGCCTGGAGCGCGGAGGAGCTCGCGGCGCTGCTTGAGCTTCCCTCGCCAATGAGCATCGCGCGGCGGCGGCGGCGGGCTTGCCGCTCCTCGGCGCGGAGTCGGTCGAACTACTCGACCTCGCGCCGCCAGAACCCCCTCGGGGCCGGCATGTTCCAGTTGCTGAACCAGCGTGCTCCACGCTTCCGCCCGGCGTCACTGGCCACCGCTTTCGCGCGACACTCCTCGGAGTAGTCGCCGTCGAATGGGTCGTCATCCCGCGGTGGGGTGGAGCTCTCACGCTTGGGAGGCCATCGTGGAGGAGGCGGTGGTGGTTCTCCGGCTACAGAGGATTTCTCGTCGGAGAAGAAGGCCGCGGAAGGCGGATTTCTTGTCGGCGGCGGCGGTGGATAGGGTTTTCGAACTGCGAAATGCGGGACTCCAACATATATACCGGTCGGTGGAGTTTACAGACTCTGCTATCGCGAAAAAAAAGACTCATCCCGTTAACTCGCCGACGTTTTACGGTTTTACGCGTGTTTGAGGACTCTATTAGAGATGCTCTTAGTAATCATGTCAACGTTTGTCAAATCCCTATATGAACTTAACGATATTTCAGGCAACCATATATCATTTGCCTACCCAGATTGTTCGCATATCAAGTTTGCCACCATGCACCTGTACATTGGAAGAGAACCGTGGAGCTCACATGGTTGAGAAACATATGTTTTAAGTGGATTATTGATGGTGACGTTCTCTCGCGGGTGATGTTACCACAATCTGAATGATGCCTCCAAGTTGTTGCCGGTAACGTTCTCATCTTCTGCCTATCTCCTAAGGATACTAAGCTCTCTAGGAATAGAGCTTTCTCCTTCTCCCATATGTTCATATTAAGATGGACCCCGCCCATATTTCATTTTATATTTAGTTATACTTCACAATTTTAAATTTAGTTTAAAAAAATTCTCTTACATATATTATATATACATATGTTTCTACTTACCTACTAAATTTTCTTGAAATATAAGATTCCTATCTTAAAAAAAAAAAAAAAAAAACAACTTAATTTTCTCCAAAAATTACTCTTTTTATGTAGAGAAAAATACAAACAATTTCTTGAGTTTGTAGAATGTGTGTATATAGTGGTATGTTTTATTTCGAAAATTTAAAAACTAAACCTGAAATTTTAATTTTTTTTAAATGACATTGGTGAGTTCAGAGCTATGAGAGAGATATCCGATAAGTCTCCCTCTTATCTTTGCCTAGCGTCCACCATAGCGCCACGCCGCTTGTGCCACACGACACTGTTTCTCTCCCTCGCCTCCCTTAAATTGTATTGTACCGAAAACAACCGTCCCTACGCAAAATTTGCCTTTCTCCCAACATACACACCTCTACACAAAGATTACCCTTCTCTCCACACACACCTGGCTTCGTCAAGCACTTGGTACTACATGTCACCTCATCCCTGATGCCACGTGACACCATTTATCTCTCTCCGCCTCTCTCAAGTCGTATTATATCGAAAACACGTTATTGAGTTGACTACTATGATCCTCGTAGTAGTTGCATGCGAACACCCATATCGCCTCCCGCACCGGCCACCGCTATCACCATTGCTATTAGTAGTGGTTGACTCTCCAATCCTAATGCCGCCTCTTAAGTGCATTGGTAACTTGCATGCTACGTGCGTTCAACTATATGCTAAAACAAGTGTATTTCTGCAATTCAATATATAATGGTCGGTGGTATTAATATAATTTATTTTTGATCGACTATTATGGCAATTATTATTGATTTTAGGTAATTTATGTCAAAAAATATATTTAATTTCATTATATTAAAATCAGTGACCATCACTGTATGAACTCGTATGAACTCGATGCCTAATCTAGCTCTTTGAGTTTGCAATGTTCATCATACAATGTCTTTAGATTGTCCGAAATTTGATCAAATCATTATAGAACCATGTGTACAATTTAAATTTCATGACATTATAACTAAATAATTATGTCCCTTCTCTATTTTACTTCCATGTAGTGACGGAAGTTGTAATATTTTTTCATCATTAATATTATTTTATAAGTATGTTTCTCTCAAAGTAATTTTTTTTTAATCTACCGTTGTTCGTATTAGGACGGACACGGCAACGCACGTCTTTTCCTTCTAGTATACAACAACCGTGATAGCTCTCGAAGATGCTTTTAACACCCGAGACCAATAAAATTGACACATTTCATTTCAAAGTTTTCAAATTTTCTTTTCTACATAATGTAATATTTTGGAAAACCTCATTACTTAATAAATTATCTGATTCCATTTGCTAAAATCTAGATCAATTTTTTTAATTCTTATTTGAATGTGAGTGTGTTAAATCCTGGTCACGCCAAGAACCATGATTTGATTATAAGACTCGCGACATAATTCCTGCGCATTCCGTTGCAAATTACAAAAATATTTTGCCTATTATATATAGACGTGTTTTAGTGTGTCAAATCATTTCATTTTGTATGTAGTCCACACCCAAATATTAAAAATATCTTATAATTTGGAACGGAACGAGTATAGCTCAAGTGCTATAAATTGTTTTGGGTATTGTTATAAATTTATACTTTCTTGCAAAACACAGCACTGACATACATCACGCACACACCCTACACTATTTTTTTTCCTGAGAAACACGCAGACGTTCACATACACGCGCGCACACCCACCCCTATAAACGCACACCCTACCACTGAGCACCTCCGAAATACTGAGCCGGCAGATTAAGTCTTGAGTTGACGAAGTGGGTCTCGCTGTCGACGGGATCATTGCCTCCCACTAAAAAAATATTTCGCTTAAATGTAACATATAAACGTCAAACCGGGGTTTAAACTCTGGTGGGTAGAGGGTACAACCACCCTGCTAACCATCCAACCACACACATTGGTAAAATAAGTCGCCACCAATGCCGTCTGCAGATTGATAAGATACACGTCGAAACTGGTCGGTGTCGAAAAAGAAAACATGCACGAGGGCGCCCGTGGCACTAATCAAAGTCAGGAACGAATTAATCAGGCGCGGCTTTGATTGCACATCGAATAATTTCCCCAACGGACTGGAGTTGGACCCGTATCCGTCCCCAACCGCCCCCATTGAAACCTAGCTCTGTAAACTAGCATCACAACAGTATATTCTAGTTCTACTCCGACTCCGGCCGCACCTGTCAGTGCTCACCTCACGCTGCCTCCGTAGCCTCGGCTCTCTCTGCCCCTATATACTCGCGTCGCCGATTAACTCGATATCATTGTTGGTTTCTCTCCCGCATATGGCACATCATCCATCGACTTGATCTTTCCGTCTAGAAGACTATACCATAGATTGTTCGTCGGCAAACTGATCATAATTCAGAGGTCCCCGCGCCGCCGCACCGGCCAGGTGGGGGGATCGTCGCCGACAAGATGGAGGACTTCGTGGTGAGCTATGTGGCCACCGGGCTGGCGTTCTGGTCGACGGCGTTCCTGCTGTTTCGGGCGCTGATGCCGAATCGGTCGTACGAGTTCTGCAACCGCGCCGTGTCCACCATGCACGCCGTCACCGCCGTCTGCATGGCCTGCCTCTCCGTGGCGGACTGGTCATGCCCCGTATGCCCGCTCAACTCCCCCTCCACGCCGCGCCAGGTACGCAACCGCCGGCCAACCTCTCCCGCCGTGATCCGCCATACACGCGCCCGCTTGCATGCACACAGCGGTACGAACTAACACGTGGCTCTTGCATGTCACAGATGAAGTCGCTGGCGGTGACGCTGTCGTACATGATCTACGACGCGGCGTGCTGCCACCTCAACGGCGATGTGCGGCTCGACAACACGCTGCACCACCTCGTCAGCATCGTCGGCGCCGGCGCCGGCCTCGGGTACCAGAGGTGCGGGACGGAAATGATGGCCTGCATGTTCATCACGGAGATCTCCAGCCCGCTGCTGCACCTCAGGGAGATGCTCAAGGAGATCGGCATCAAGGACACCGACCTCAACCTCCTCGTCGATGTACGTATACAATCTCCCCTTCTTCCCAATTAATCCCCCCTCTCTTGTTCTACTGTTTCTCACCTCTATCTCTTTCGCTGTATATTCTGTAGATTCTGTTTGCGGCGACCTTCTCAGTGGGACGGATGGTTGGTGGGCCGTACCTCGTCTATGTCACCTTGACGGCAGACTATCCGATCCTCATCAAGGTATTCTACTGATACTGTATATTGTAGCCAGACACCAAATTAAGGACCAAAACAAACCTTCGGTTCCCTGTCGATCTCGCACAGAAATCTCAACTACCTGATCTCCTACTATTTCCTACATGTATAAATGCTTAGAGTAAGAGATTGATTCCTTTTTTGTCGATTCGTTAGGCGATGGCGGCTGGTTTGCAACTGGTGAGCGCCTACTGGTTCGTGAGGATCATGAGGATGGTCTGGTACAAGCTCGGGAAGAAGAGGCCGGCGGCCAAAGTCAAGTGATCGATGTACATATATATAGCTTGCTTGCAACCTTCAGAGATTCTTAGTCAAAGGATCATGCTTGTACCATATCAATTGTTCCATTGGCAAGCGTCTTTCAAACAAAAGAAAGAGGCATATACATACTGTAGCAATTCAGTTTGACTGTTGTGCAGAAACAGTTTGTGATCACTGCTTTGCATTCTGACTGGCTTTAGAGAGTTTCAACCTGTACAGTAATCAGTAATGCTTGCTTGCACATGCTACGTTTGGTCATTCTGGTTACAACTCGCCTCATTAATGCAGAGATAAACAACACCAGTGCCATTTTCATACTATTGTCCATCGATCTTACTCCCTGCACAATGCGTGAAATTTCACAAAAATAACCCTTTGGACAAAGTTCAGCAAAAAATAACCTCTTTTCAAAACTATTTTGAAATCTAACCCTTGCCAAACGATGCGGCGCTACCCTCTGTGTGGTAACGCCACAGCCTCCGTCGCTACCCTCGTGCCAGCGTGGCAACGCGGGCTCCGCGAAGTGGATGTGCAACGCCACGCCCTTCGGCGCTACCCTTCGGAGGGTAGCGCCATGCCCCTCGGCGCTACCCTTAAGAGGGTAGCTCCAAGCCCCATGGCGCTACCCTCCCTGATTTAAGCGAGGCGCAGGCCCGCCCGAGTGTCTATCTCCAGAGGAAACCCGAGTTGTTGCGGCCCGAACCGTTCTTTCCCGTCATTCGCCCCCAACAGCTCATCTCTCCTTGTACTCACCCCCCTCACAAATCCCTCCATATTGGTTCGATTTGGTCGTGGAATTGGGCTCCCCTGCGTTGAGAGAGGTAATCTCCTCCATCCCCCATGTTTTTGTCCAATCAAATTGTTTCAATTCCGTGGCATTATGTTTAGATCTTGGAAACCCTAGAAATGTCATATGAGGGTGTAATGTTTTTTTGTGGATAATAGTGGGAAATGTGTGTGTGTATGGTTGTATTTGACCCATTGTATGTTAGGGTTAGGGTTAGTGTTGATTTGGACACATTGTATGTTAGGCTTAGGCTTGGGGTTAGGATTAGTGTTGATTTTGCTAGAATTATTTTGCTTTAGGATTTATTGTAGTATCATCAAATAATTAGCTATATCATGTTATTGTAGTATCATCAAATAATTTGTTCCCTACAAATTATTTGTTTTTAGATGGAGAGAATGGTTAGCGTTCATCATGTGGACAAAGAAGCATTTTTGAAAGGCAATGTTGAGCATGACCCGGAGGAGAAGGTTGTGGTGTTTGACCGTAGTCCTAACTATGTCGAGGTTGTTGCTAAAGTGAGGATTGCATTGAATTGGACGGACCTAAATGATATAGTTTGTTTGGAGCGAAGACACAATGTTGGGTTCGGTCCTCACTCCCGTTGGAAGATCATGCCTATCAACTCCGAGTTGTGTTGGAGTGCATATAAGGAGATGGTTGACGCATCTCAAGACAAGGCTCTCAAGTTATTTTCCACCAAAAAATTTGACTTGCACCGGGGTGCCGTCGAAGGTGAAGTTGGGGTTCAAAATGAGTTATCGAATGAACAAGAAGTGTACGAAGCAACGTGGAGCCAACCTCCGATGACCCAACATGAATTTAACCAACCTCCAAGCACGATGCAATTTGACCGCTATGAACTATCGGAGGAGGATACCGATGAGTTGGAGGATGAGCTTCATAACACTTGTATTGGTGACGTTGAGAGAACTTGTAGGCAAGAGGACATGGACCATGACATCCCTTATAGCCGAGGCTACGCATCCGACTCGGAGGTCGACAGACCGGACGAAGAAGTGGATGAGGATGGGTTCACAACTAAAGAATCTGAAGTGTTCAAGAAGATAGTGGGGCGGGACCATCGGATATCGTTGTTCCGTGATCTTAGTCTCGCGGATAAAGCCGTGGTTGATGGAGGCTCATGTAAATTGCTTGAAGCAAGGCCGAGTTCGAAGAAGGATACCAATGCGGACAATTATGGTATTGCCGAGGGAGTGAAGTTTGAAAGCTTGTTGGAGTTGAAGACCTTGATCAAGGAGTATGCGATTAGGTATTTTCGACCGTTCAAAGTTGTTCACTCGGATGTCTGAAATCGGGTACACAGTAAAGTGTGAGATAGCTCGCCGTGCTATGGAGGAGGACAAAGCCGGGAAGCACAAGGACAAGTACCCGCGTTGGACTCAATAGAGCCTCCAACATCTATGTCTTAGAGACTGTGGACTTGGTGGCTTTGTTATGAACCAAGTCATTCAATGTCATTTGGTGGATTTGGTCCGAACCTTGTAATATTGTTAACCATTTGGTGTTGTTTGAACCTTGTAATGTGCTCCTATCGATGGATTTATTTGAACCTTCCAAATATTGTGTTTGTTGTAGCTAGCAACTGGCTTGATACTGTTATTTTGTTTGTGTTGGCAAGAGCGAATGATAAAGGGGTCTGTGAGGTAGCGCCATGGCGCCTGGAGCTACCCTCTATAGGGCAGCGTCGTGGCCCTTGTTGCTACAACAGGGTAGCGCCGAGGCGCTTGGACCTAGCCTGTAGAGGGTAGCGCCACATACTGGGTCGCTACCACCCTTACAAAAAGTTACAGAGCCCTCTTTCCATGCCATCACGAGCACGTCGAAAACGGCTAAGTCTGCTAGGGTAGCGCCATGGGGCTTGGAGCTACCCTCTTAAGGGTAGCGCCGAGGTGCGTGGAGCTACCCTGTAGAACCCTCTTTCCATGCCATCGCGAGCACGTCAAAAACGGCTAAGTCTGAAGGGTAGCGCCATGGGGCTTGGAGCTACCCTCTTAAGGGTAGCGCCGAGGTGCGTGGAGCTACCCTGTAGAACCCTCTTTCCATGCCATCGCGAGCACGTCAAAAACGGCTAAGTCTGGGAGGGTAGCGTCATGGGCTTGGAGCTACCCTCTTAAGGGTAGCGCCGAGGGGCATGGCGCTACACTCCGAAGGGTTGTGCCGAAGGGTGTGGCGTTGCACATCCACCTCGCGGGGCCCGCGTTGCCACGCTGGCACGAGGGTAGCGACGGAGGCTGTGACGCTACCACACAGAGGGTAACGCCGCATCGTTGAGCGCTACCAAAAAGGGTTAGATTTCAAAATAGTTTAAAAAATGGGTTATTTTTTGCTGAATTTTACCCAAAGGGTTATTTTTTTGAAATTTCACGCACAATGCAGGAGTGATATCTTACTGTAATAAGTGTTTGCCAATAGATATACTAGTAAATAATCAAGATGACTCTGATTCAAGCACATGTATAAATCTCTGACTTTCACAACTCACGTGCAAATACCCCTAACAGCATCAAAACTATTTCAACTTTAACCTTAAGAGTAATGATTAAAAGGTAGAGTATTGTCCCTTCTTATCATCCTCCAGTCTGGAACGTGAATTTAATCAAGTCAACAACTCGAATACCTTAATTGCTTATGTGGCTATATTGATGACTGAGATATGAAAATATTAGACCCATCGAACCATATCCATGTACCCTGATGCTACCAGACAGTAAAGAAATCAGCTAACCAACTTTAACACGCCAATTATAAGTGACGTCAACTAAACAAACAAGAAAACACAAACAAACCAAATAATACATTTCACGTAGTTATAAGTTATAAAGATTCGAGTTGGTGGTTGTTTGTCCATCAAACTTTATTGCCTCAGCACGACAAATAGGATTGTGCAAACCCTCGCGTGTAACAGCAAGTAAGCATGTCCTCAACCACCTGCTTAAATAAAAACAATTACAATTTCACAAGTACTGATCATCAAGTTACAAAGACGGAAAATTTAAACCAAATAACTTTATGAGAAAGTTCAGAATAGCCAATCATGCATAGCCATTTTTACTGACCCTAGCTCAAGCAAAACAGGTTATCCCACAGTCAACGACAAGTGGTCGATATATATAGCTTGTTTGCTTTTTTAGATAAAATAGCTTGCTTGATATATCTTCAGAGATTCTTAGACAAAGGATCATGCCTGTACCGTATCAATTGTTCCATTGGCAAGCGTTTTTCAAACAAAAGTAAGATGCATATACATCTATACTATAGCAATCCAATTTGGCTCAACTTTTATCTCAAGAACAATGAAAAAATATATGGTTCGTTCTTATCATCTTCCACTCTAGCACGGGACATTTAATAAATAATCAAATCATTTAACTGTTGATGTGGCTATTGTTGACTGGATATGCAAAACTTAATTCCATCAAACCATATCCATGTACCTTGATGCTACTCGTCAGTTTAAGAAATCAGCTAACCAACTAGGGCACGTCAATAATAAGTGATGTCAAGTAAACAAAGAAGAAAACAAACAAGACAAATAGTAGTAATATGTTTCCCGTCCTCTTATAAATATTCGAGTTGGTGGTTGTTTGCTCATCAAACCTTTCATGTCTCAGCATGACAAGTAGTATTATGCAAATCTTCGAGCGTAACAGCAAGTTAGCATCTCCTCTGCCGCTTCATGAAATGAATATATTTTTCCGTAGCCTAGCACGGGCGTCTTACTAGCAAGGAATAAGAACAACAACTTCGGAAGTAAATATAACCAAGTTACTACAAAAAAAAAAGCCAAACCAAATAACTTTATGAGAAATTTCAAACCACAAATAATGCATAGCCGTTCTTACTGACCTTGCTCAAGCAAAACAGATTACCTACGTGTGGAAGACTCTGATTTAAGTGTATATATAAATATCAGAGTGTCACAACTCACGTACAAACCCCAAGAGATCACATCAAAATAACTCAAGTTTGACCTTAAGAATAATGATTAAAATCTATTGTCCATTCTTATCATCCTCCACTCTAGCACGGGACATTTAAAATACAACTCAAATCCTTTAGTTTTTAGGTGGCTATTGTTGACTGGGAACATAAAAAATTATATACATTAACCCATATCCATGTACCTTGATGCTTAATTACCTATCAGTTTAAGCTAACCAACTAGGACAAGTCAATAATAACTAATAAGTGATGTCAACTAAACAAAAAAGGAAACAAACATGTCAAATAATATATTTCCCATGCTTTTAAAGATTCTAGCTGGTGGTTATTTGTTGATCAAACCTTTCTTGCCTCTGCCCAACAAGCGGGACTATGCAAATCTTCGAGTGTA
This sequence comes from Poa annua, assembly GCA_026929855.1. Lineage (NCBI taxonomy): Eukaryota > Viridiplantae > Streptophyta > Magnoliopsida > Poales > Poaceae > Poa > Poa annua. The sequence goes on along the minus strand of CM049428.1, from coordinate 22,689,288 downwards.
ACAGCAAATTAGCATCTCTTCTACCACCTCATTAAATAAACTAGATGATACCCCGCGTGTTGCTGCGGATATTTGTAACTGAAATTGCAATAATAGTATTTTCTAATACTCCGTATCGATTAAAAGTTTTAAACTGACCATACACAATTCTTGAGAGGGACATAGTTTTACAGAGGCAGTGATTCTAGTCTTCCTTGATGATGCAAAAGGAGTAAAAAGAATGTAAGGGACATGCTTCATCGCAGCTTTATGCTAATGCAAAAGGAGGAAATAGAATGTATCGGCAACAATATAGACGGACAAAACTCGACCAGAAAGAATATTTATTTTGCATGGAGTGGTGTTTACCCATTTATATTAGTATATGCATGTTGTTGTATGCATGTGAAAATATGACAAAACAGTAGCTATGTACACTGAATTAGACTTTACCGGTAAAATATGACAAACAGTACCTATGTACATTGAATTAGATGACTTCCCGGCAATATAAGCTAAGGTAAATTCAAAAGATATCTAATAGTATACTGAACTCTGAAAATGTCCTCAACTATATTTGCATCATCAACACTGAATGTACAGGGAACATTATAACCCGATTTGAACTCTGAAGATGCATTCAACTATATGTGCATCAACAACTCTGAATTTGACCGACAGTATATATACATGAACCATTATAGTTGGAAGCCTGTTTGTTAGCACTATAAGCAAAGCACACAGAAGCTTCTTCGGATATGATGGTGTCCTGGTTGGTATTGGGCAATTCACATGCGAAACAGTCCAAAGATATATGTGGGCAAGATGAAAAGCTGATATATTAGTGTATGACTTAAAGGACACTATACATATACAGGATTAGTAGCTGATATATTACTTACAGGGATGAACAATCGCTAGGTAGGTACCTTGCATACTCGAAAATCCACATGAAAGCAAACACATCATGTATAAATACAGGGAAAGGGCAGATTAGGTGACATATGAGCACCGTATACAGCAATTTCATATATTTCTGTTTCTGCATCGTTTCAAGATAATCTCTTTAAAACAGATATGGACCTGCAAACAAATTAGATGAGTGTGTAGTTAGGGGATCATAACATACTAGGGAGAGATGTGACGATTAGACTGATAGAATATTGGAATTAGACTGCGACATGGAATCAATTGGCTCCTGCGGGCACGAGAATGTGTTGGACAAACCGGCGTTCTATCACCATCGTCTTGTGATCTACACCTGTTGACCTGCAGGCATAGAGTTAGCAATGTGTGCGACAGGAAAATGAATACGGAATCAGCGCCGTCCTGCTTCGCCTTCATCAGGGGTAGCAAGGTACCGTTCGGCCGAGCAGCGGGGAGAATACAACGAAAACCCAATCAAATCCAGCGGATGGAAAACATGGAGCAGCCCTGGAGGCGGATAACAACCTCACAAAGATATTTTGGGGAGGCAGCGAATTCAGACCGATGAGATTGTGGGGCGAGCTGGCTGGTGAGCTGTGTATCCATGGCAGGACGGGGAGGCTTTTAAGCATGGAGGAGCCATTGGTGAGGAGCTGAACCGACTCAAGAAAGCAATTTCTTGTTCATCCGTGGGATGAATGGTGGGCTGCTGCGGCAGCTGTAAGACTAGTCATAGTGGGAAGTATCATAGAGTGGTATCATATTTATGATACTAGTCTATGTTACTATCTTAATAGTGGGGGGTATCATATGAGTGGTATCATATAGTCATACATTTATTAGCCTATAGACTCATCTTGTCTTGGAATCCGCTATGTTATGGTATCTACCTATGATACCACCATCACCTCTCTCTTCATTACTTGCCACATCACTATTTTTGCATACGTGGCACTTATGATACTACCTATGTTACTCCCACTATGACTAGTCTAATAGCAGGAGGCCATCGGTCAGCGAGCAGGAATTATCGCCATGAATTTGGAGGTCGCCACCGTAGTGAAGAGGATTTTCAATGCGAATTTGGAGGTCGTGATGACATCGAAGAGGATTTTCAATGCGAGGGGGGAGCGCAGGGGACGACCCAACCATGTGGACTACCGGAGGCCCATACACAGCCAGACTGACTCTCGGTAACATGGCAGACGCGAGGAAACCTAGAAACGGTGGGGAAGAATTGAGGTGACGTGGAGGCATGAGAAGGCTGGAAATCATATAGTGGAGTTCTCCATTTAGATAGAAAAGATAAATCTGTAGCCTAGCCCGGACGTCTTACAAGGAATAATAATCACAATTTCACAACTACCAATCACCAAGTTATTGTAGAGACAGAAAATGCCAAACTAAATAACTTCATGAGAAATTTCAGAATAGCCTATCATGCATAGCTTGTCTTACTGGCCTAGCGGAAGCAAAACAGATTATCCCACACGAGGAAGACATAGAATTGGGTGAGACCATGGCCAGATAAACATGTTACCCCCTCTATCTCCATGCATGTAGCGCCCTTAGTTTTTGTTTGAAATAATTTGGTCAATGATACATTTCACTAGTTATAAAAAATGTACAATTGGAAACTTTATTCAAGTATGAGTTCAATGGTATAACTTCATGACATATAGTCCATGTTGCGTTGGTCAAACTGATGGTCCAACATAGACCATAAAAAAACATATATGACGCTGAAATGGTAACGGAGGGAGTAATAGATGACGAAACTTTTATCGGAGGCGATGTATTGGCTCATATGACTGGATAGCTCCTTATGGAAAATATATTTTGAAAACATTCCAAAATGTCAAAACTTCTGACGAAAAAATTGTAGCTGTACATATGGATATGTTCACCCAGAATGTTTCACCAAAAAACGACTTTTTGCTTCTGTAAACAAGATAAATTTCGGTGCTCCAAAATAAATTTTCATGAGATATTTTTTTTTATCTTTTTAAAACAGACTACAAATACCTTTTTCATTGAAACTTCGTGTGCAACTATATTTTATCCGCACCCCCAATATTTTACAATTTTCTGTTCATATTTTACAATGTGGTTTTGGACAGTGGGAGCATATGCTCCTATAACCCACGGTGGATTTCCGAGTTTATCCTGTAAGTATACACTTGCTACCTTAGAACTAAATTGGGGCTTTAGTCACAGGCCCAAGGATGAAATCATCGCTTTCCTGGGCATAGTACCTCAACCACTCACACGCGATTATCCTTTATGATCTCAACGAATTAGGCAGTGTGGGGCGTTCTCACCACACTGGCATAAGTATTCGAAAACACAGTTTGGAAACACGTTGTTGGGTAGGACATGAACACTAGTTTAGCAAGTACACTTATACTACTTTCTGAACTACACGTACACTACTTTGGGAATTACACGTGTCATCTTTTTTCCCATCAAAATCTTCATGGGAGCTAGTTTTGATGACGTCGAATACTCCAAAAACAGCAACAAAAGGAAAGACTGAACCCTAGCTCCCGCGAGCGACCGGGAGCTCCCCGTGCGCCGCCGCCGCCGGCAGCCTCCTCCTCCCATTCTCCTCCCTCGCCGCCGCCGGAGGACGTCCCCGGGCTCGGCTCGGTGGCGTTGGCGGCGGTGGGGCCTCGTTCCCCTCCTCGTCGGGACCTGGCGGCACGGGCTGCGGGGGCCGGAGAGGGCGCGGCGCTGGCAGCGTCGCCCTGCAGCGGCAGCGCTCTGGCGCGGCACTGCGGCGGCGGCCTGGGAGGCTTCGCGGAGGGTCCCGGGGGCGGGCGCGGGGTGGAGGATCCGCTGCGGCGGCGGGCGCGGGCTCGTGCGCGAGCCGTCGGGCGGCGGCTGCTCGGTGGCGGCGGTGCATGGCGCTCCCGCAGTGCTCCGGCGACCTGCAACAACGGCGGCGGCGTCAGCACGCCCATGGGCCCGATCTGGACCAGGCGGGTCTAGATCTGGGCCCTAGGGTTATTAGTTCCTGTGCACGTGTGGTTGGCTGTTGCGGGCTGGATTTGGGGCGAGGTGGTTTCAGATCCAGATCTGCCGGCGGCTGCGCTGCTGTGCCCACCTCCCGCGTATGGACCGCTCATACCCACGTGTTGTTGCCGCGGTGCTGCTCGGCTTGCGACGGTGCCTTGGTCCACGTCCGGGGGTTGTCCGGGATGGGTAAGGCCGGACATAGTGTAGGGGCGCCTCCTCTTGGCGGCAGGGCCGTGTCCGTTGTAGTGCTGATTTGAGGCGCCGCCCCGGCTTAGATCTGGGTCTTCGGATCCCATCTAGGTTTTAGGCGGGTCAGACCGAGTCCTCGATAGCACGCTCTGGTGTTGGAGAGCAGCTCGGATCTGGGGCGGCAACGCTAACGTCGTGCCTTCTACAACGCGACGGCGGGAACTTCACGGGCCTCGAGGGGCCCGGCCGGGTTTGCGGGCCTGGTGTGTTCCTGCTGTTGTGTCCGGTCGGTTACCGTCTCTGACGGTGGAGGTTGGTCCCTCCCGCACGTCGGCGGTATTGCAGCTCCTAGTCCCGACTCTTCCTCTTCGGAGTGTAGACCTTTCCTCTGTGTGCCGGGGTGAGACAGTGTGAACGGCTTCGCAATTGGGGCGTTGGGTGGTGGGCGGTATGGTGGAGTGCTCCAGAGCGTCTGGGGTTATGGAGGGGGTCGGGAGAAATCCTAGTCGGCGTTTTCGACTCCGGCGCGGTGGCGCTTGCGGGTGCCGCCAGACCTTCCTGGAGGGCGTTCGGTGCCCCTCCTCCTCTCCTCGTCGCGTACCGGGGGAGACCCTAGGCAACAGCGTCGTCATCGTCGCATCCCTTTCTGGAGGTGTTGATTGGTACCGACGTTTTGGAGCACTAGGAGCTTGGTGGCAGGCCTCCGGTGGGCGCATCGGTTGTGTAGTTTGCTTACTGTTGTCTTGCCATCGTTGTCGGCATTTTCATTTTCCTTTTTCTCTTTCTTTTTCTCTTCTCTTGTCCTTTGGGCGTTGTGCTGTCTGACCCAGCAACGGTATCAAACGGTGTGGCTTTATTTATAAAGCGGGGCGAAAGCCTGTTTCGAGAGAATTTTGATGACGTCGACACGGGGAATGCAACAACAAAAATGTTCATAATTTAGACAAACGGTATAAAATACCTAGAGGCACAATGTTATATAGGTGACCGAGCACCGGCCTTTTCATATACAGTGGTCTTTGTTTCAGTAGTTGGTGTACCATTTCATCTACCGCTAGTATTTTCAATCCCTTATTACTTGATGTCACTCTTGAGATGGCAACATAGAATTGTTAATAAGAAAATACAGGTCTTGATAAGTAGACATGCATGTACCTTGTCCAACGTTTGACATTGACTTGTGTTGATGGTTGTGGGCTAATCCATAGAGAAATTAAGTTTAGTATTTTGGGACGAAGTCAACATAATACGATTGGCAGAACGTATAGAGTTGTAACAATGGCACTCCCTAGAACAGGCTTCACCGCTCCATATAACATACTTCACAGTGCCACCAGGTCGGGCACAAAATATACGCCCCCAGAAGATAGCCTTGTCATACCCTCTGGCCACGGGGATGTACTATTAGTATGCAATGAAGATCGATGCACTAATGGCAGGAGATAATCATCTTTTGATTATTTGGGCTATTTTTTATTTTAATTTTAGAAAAGGAGGGTGTAATTCCCAAGCCTCTGCATCGAGTGATGCACACAGTCATACACACTTATTAATTCCAACCATATTTACAAAGTACAATGTTGAGAAACTGAAATCAACCTCTCAACAACAAGGGTCGCTACCACTATGATGGGGGTGACTAACACCAACACACATCATTTAAAACTGGAGTACCAGTTCAGCTACTCAACGCACACCAATATGTACGCTTTAGTCGCTGCCGCCGTCTTCCACGAACCCATTTTCAGAAAGAATCAACACCATGACCTTGCAAAACCGGTATGTCGTCAGTATCGCCACGATGCCGGACAGCGCCTCCAAGCGTGAATCCATCGACCCAAAATCGAGACCCCGCAGCGCCACATCGTCGAGACACACCGACCTCGACGTGGTAGATGACAATCGCTCCGCCAGCTTATAAAATAGACCATCATGCAGAAGCTCTCTTAGCATGTATGTATCTAATTCTCAAAACCAAGCTCTATTTGAATGTATCTAAGCCTTAAAAAAAATTACCTTAGATTTTTTGGCCTGATATTGGGTCCCTGGATTCAGTTCCACCACACGTTGAGCCACCGTGCTTATTGTTGCGAGGAGATAATTTCACTGGTCTCCTGCCTGCTGGAATTTTAGTGTATTTGGGCTAAGGCCTAACTAAAATTTGAAATTCTCATGGCCCATTCTGGTTGGCTGGTTGTGCATGTACGTGACTAATGTTTAGTCGCATACTGTTTGTGGAGAGTGAGTTGCACCACTTTATATAGTGGGATGTTCTAGTACTAGTATGAGCTAGTGAGAACAATAGAAGATGAAGAGTGTCACACGCGCGTTCCTCTTCCTCGCTCGCCTCGCCACGCCACGCCTCGCATCGCCTTGTCACGATACGTCACGACGCGCCGCGGGTTGCGGGAATCTCGCCGAGCCGATCTTATATTTTTGCAGTCCGGGAAAAGTAATAAGTCATTTATTAGTAATTAACGAACGCGTTAATTACCTTGCCGTTTCCGATTCCAATAGGATCGTGCGGCGTTACCGACTCGATCGTGCCTTACAGCTCACGTCCTACCCGACTCGCTCCATATATACAGCCCGGGGCAAACCCTAGCCGCCACCACGAGATACATGGTCTCACACCGTTCCAGAGCATTGCGCCGCCGTCTACCAAGTCTTCTCCATCCCGTCTTCCGGCGTGCACCGGTTGAAGGGACACTAGGGCTCCGGAACCCCACCTCTTGTGATCCTGTACGGGAGAGGGGCGATCAGGTTTTTGGGTAGCGCACTCGCGCGACTACTAGCTTTGAGTTCTTCCCCAACGACGACTTCTTCCCCGACATCGCTAGCCTTTTCATCTACGATATGGGCGACGACACGGGGAACTCTAGTGGTGCGACTGCCGCTGCACCGTATGTGTTCTTGATATTTCTATATGATATCTTGCTAGAGTTCTTACTTATTGTATATGATCTAGATTGCATATGGTTATCTACTATTTACGTAGATCACATGATTAGTATACTTTGTATTATTCTAGTCATGAATTGTTCACTGTTATTAGGATTTAAATCATATGCTAAATCGCCTAATTATTCAACAATCCAAAAACCTGAGTATAGGCAATTAGCACATGCTGGCTTTATCACGTCAACGAGGCCGTTTCCCTTTAAAGGGGTTATGTATAAGCGGTGGCGCATGAGAGCATTGTTATGGTTTCAGAACGTGAACTGCTATGCTGCCACCAAAGGCAAGCCTGATGGCAAGCTTGACCCTGCACAGCAGGAGTCCTTCGAGAGGCTCGACAACATGTTTATGAGTGCTCTTTTAAGTATTCTTGACGATTCCATTGTGGACTCGTATGTGTCGTTTTCTAACGGCAAGGACATGTGGGATGCGCTCGAGGCCAAGTTTGGGGTCTCGGACGCTGGCAACGAGTTGTATGTCATGGAAACTTTTTATGACTACAAGATGACTCATGAGCGCCCTGTTGTTCAACATGCTCATGAGATACAGTCACTCGCTAAGGAACTTGAGCACTTTAAGTGTATCTTACCGGACAAGTTTGTCGCCGGTGGCATTATCGCCAAGCTTCCACTTTCGTGGAGCAAGTTTGCTACCTCTCTGAAACACAAGAGACAAGAGTTTTCCGTTTCGGATCTCATTAGGTCGCTTGATGTGGAAGAGAAGGCGAGAGCGAAGGATACACGTGCTCGAGTTACTGAGGCTGGTTCTAGTGCCCATGTGTTAGAGAAGAAGAATTACCAGCCGCCCCACAAGACCAAGTTTAACAAGAACAACTCTGGGGCAAGGGCAAGCCTGATGGAAAGTTTAAGCCATCGAAGCCTACCAACTTCAAGAAGAAGAACAATAAACCGAGGAAGGGTTCATGCCATGTTTGCGGTTATCTAAATCACTGGGCACCTCGATGTCCCAACCGCCATGAGCTGCGCGAACCTGAGAACAATGGCAAGAGTGCCAATGTTGTCATTGGCGACACTGAGATGAAGGATTCAGGGTACAGAATATTTCCCACCATCCTTTCAGTTTGTAATTCACCTGAATGGTTGATTGACATTGTTGCCAATGTACATGTTTGTGTTGATGCCTCGATGTTCTCTTCTTACCAGGTCACTGGGACTTCCCCCGTGCTGATGGGTAATGGGTCACATGCTTTTGTTCGTGGAGTCGGTACGGTTGATCTGAAATTTACTTCGGGAAAGACCGTGCGTCTGAAGAACGTACATCATGTGCCCGCCATCAATAAAAATCTCGTCAGTGGATCGTTGTTGTGTCGAGATGGTTTTAAGTTGGTTTTCGAGTCCAATAAATTTGTAATATCTAAGTATGGACAATTTGTTGGAAAATACTATGAGTGCGGAGTCTTGTTCCGCCTATCTTTATCGGATATTTGCTCCAAAGTTATTAATCATGTTTGCCACGAAATTGTGTCTAATCTTTGGCATTCACGACTTTGTCATATTAACTTTGTTAGCATGACGCGGCTAGCTAATTTGAATTTAATTCCGAAATTCACTAATGTGAAAGGTTCCAAGTTTCAAGTGTGTGTTCAAGCTAAGCAACCTCGCAAGTCACATAAGACTGCGGAGGCAAGAGACTTGGCACCACTGGAACTTATACATTCAGATCTTTGTGAGATGAATGGTATATTGACGACAGGCGGAAAGAAATATTTCATGATGCTTATTGATAACTCCACTAGATATTGTTATGTGTATCTCCTGAAAACAAAAGATGAAGTTTTAAACTTCTTCAAAAACTATGAAGCTGAGGCAGAGAACCAACTTGATCTAAAAATAAAACGGCTAAGGTCTGATCACGGTGGAGAGTACTTTTCCAATTAGTTTGATTCTTTTTGTGCGGAACATGGTATAATCCATGAGAGGACGCCTCCCTATTCACCTCAGTCAAATGGGGTAGCCGAAAGAAAGAACCGAACTCTAACGGATTTGGTTAATGCCATGTTAGACACTTCGGGTCTCTCCGAGGCATGGTGGTGGGAGGCGCTATTGACAGCTTGTCATGTCCTAAACCAAGTTCCCGCAAAGAACAAAACCGTTTCTCCATTTGAGGAATGGGAAAGGAAAAAGTTGAGACTCTCTTACTTACGTACTTGGGGTTGTTTGGCGAAAGTCAATATTCCAATTCCCAAGAAGCGCAAGCTAGGATCAAAAACCGTGGATTGTGTTCTTCTCGGCTATGCTTTTCATAGCATTGGCTGTAGATTCTTGATAATCAAATCTAAGGTACCTGGCATGCATGTTGGTACGATTATGGAGTCGAATGATGCGACTTTCTTTGAGGACATTTTTCCCATGAAGGGTATGTCTAGCTCATCAAATCAGGATATACCTAATACACCTAATCAAGAATTAGTTGAGATTCCTGATCCTACCATTCCGATAGAACACACTGATAATCCCGTGGAGGATGACAATGAAGTTCCTGTTAGGAGCAAGAGACAGAGGACTTCTAAGTCCTTTGGTGATGGTTTCATTGTGTATCTTGTGGATGACACCCCCAGTACCATTTTAGAAGCTTATGCATCTCTTGATGCTGACTACTGGAAGGAGGCTGTCCGTAGTGAGATGGATTCCATCTTAGCTAACGGAACCTGGGAAGATATTGATCGTCCGTATGGGTGCAAACCTGTAGGATGTAAGTTGGTGTTCAAGAAAAAGCTTAGGCCTGATGGTACTATTGAGAAGTAAAAGGCGTGGCTTGTGGCCAAGGGTTATACCCAGAAACAAGGAGAAGACTTCTTTGATACTTACTCACCTGTGGCTAGACTGATCACGATTCGGGTGCTACTTTCATTGGTTGCCTTCCATCGTCTTCTCATTCATCAAATGGACGTTAAGACAGCTTTCCTAAATGGAGAGTTAGACGAGGAAATTTATATGGATCAGCCTGATGGTTTTGTAGTACCGGGTCAAGAAGCAAAGGTGTGCAAGCTATTTAAGTCTTTATATGGCCTTAAGCAAGCTCCTAAGTAGTGGCATGCGAAGTTTGAAAGAACTTTAACTCATGCAGATTTCGTTGTTAACGAATCCGATAAGTGTGTATACTATCGCTATGGTGGGGGCGAGGGAGTTATTCTATGTCTGTATGTCGATGACATACTGATATTTGGAACCAATCTTGATTTAATCAAGGAGGTTAAGGATTTCTTATCTCACTGCTTTGAGATGAAGGATCTTGGAGTAGCCGATGTAATATTAAACATCAAGCTGCTGAGAGATGGTGATGGTGGGATTACACTGATTCAATCCCACTATGTGGAAAAGATCTCGAGTCGCTTCGGGTATGACGACTGCAAGCCTTCCCCGACACCATATGATCCCAGTGTGTTGATTCGAAAGAATCAGGGCATTGTTAGAGATCAACTGAGATATTCTCAGATCATTGGCTCGCTTATGTATTTGGCTTGTGCCACGAGGCCTGACATCTCTTTTGTTGTAAGCAAGTTGAGCCGGTTTGTTTCCAACCCGGGAGATGATCATTGGCATGCGCTTGAGAGAGTTATGCGCTATTTAAAAGGCACAACGAGCTATGGAATTCACTATTCTGGTTATCCTAGAGTGCTGGAAGGTTATAGTGATTCCAATTGGATATCTGATGCTGATGAGATTAAGGCCACGCGTGGTTATGTGTTTATACTCGGTGGTGAAGATGTTTCCTGAAAGTCTTGCAAGCAGACCATCTTAACGAGGTCAACTGTGGAAGCATAACTCACAGCATTAGACATAGCCACTGTTGAAGCAGAGTGGCTTCGAGAGCTTTTGATGGACTTACCTGTGGTTGAAAAACCCATACCCGCTATCCTTATGAACTGTGATAATCAAACTGTGATAGTTAAGATTAAAAGTTCAAAGAATAATTTAAAGTCATCAAGGCATGTGAAAAGGAGATTGAAATCTGTCAGAAAATTGAAAACTCCGGAGTTATTGCGTTGGATTATATCCAAACTTCTATAAACTTGGCAGATCCTTTCACAAAGGGTTCATCACGTAATGTGATAGATAATGCATCAGGGAGATGGGTTTGAGACCCACCGTATGAGTTGTCCACAGTGGTAACCTACTCTATGTGATCGTAGATCCCGTGAATTAGAAGTGGGAGACAAGCTGTTGGTCGGCTGGGAGGATAGTATCCTTACTTTTTACTATCCCACTCCGCAAAGATGCAATACTCTCCTGATCTGCATGGCAGGTTGATATTTATCTTAATGTGTTCCAAGAGGCTTACTTTTATAAGCGGAGATGTTATCCTGTAGAGCATCTCTTGAGGAACACACCTATATGAGTCTGACTGTTAAACGTCGCAGTCTATGAGAGTCGGGTGCTCTTTAATAAACTCATGAAAGGACTTGGAGTATGATGTATAAGCTCCACATCGCGGGGAAGCCCTGCGGTAGCCTAGTATCGGTCAAGGGCTTGTGTGAAACTAGGTCGCAACAAACTTGTAGTTCAAGTCATAGTCCACTATTCAAGTTGTGGTCTAACATAGCAAAAGTTTCTAAGTGGAGTCCAACTTAACAGTCCCCACTAAGCACCGGTATATGAAACAATGTTTTAGAACAAAGTGGTACAATGTGCCAATGAGACTTTGTGAGGGATTGCAGGAATTTTAGTGTACTTGGGCTAAGGCCCAACTAAAATCCGAAATTCTTATGGCCCATTCTGGTTGGCTGGTTGTGCATGTAAGTGACTAATGTTTAGTCCCATACTGCTTGTGGAGAGTGAGTTGCACCACTTTATATAGTGGGATGTTCTAGTACTAGTCTGAGCTAGTGAGAACAAGAGAAGATGAAGAGTGCCACACGCGCGCTCCTCCTCCTCGCTCGCCTCGCCACGCCACACCTTGCCTCGTCAGTCACGACGCGCCGCGGGTTGCGGGAATCTCGCCGAGCCGAGCTTATATTTTTGCAGTCCAGGAAAATTAATGAGTCATTGATTAGTAATTAACGGACGCGTTGATTACCTTGCCGTTTCCGATTCTAATGGGATCGTGGGGCGTTACCGACGCGATCGTGGCTTACAGCCCACGTCCTACAAGACTCGCTCCATATATACAGCCCGAGGAAAACCCTAGCCGCCACCACGAGATACATGGTCTCACACCGTTCCAGAGCATTGTGCCGCCGTCTACCAAGTCCTCTCCATCCCGTCTTCCGGCGTGCACCGGTTGAAGGGACAGTAGGCCTCTGAAACCCCGCCTCTTGTGATCCCGTACGGGAGAGGGGCGATCAGGTTTTTGGGGAGCGCACTCGCGCGACTACTGGCTTCGAGTTCTTCCCCAACGACGACTTCTTCCCCGACATCGCTAGCCTCTTCATCGACGACATGGGCGACGACACGGGGAACTCCAGTGGTGCGACTGCCGCTGCACCGTGTGTGTTCTTGATATTCCTATATGATATTTTGCTAGAGTTTTTACTTATAGTATATGCTCTAGATTGCATATGTTTATCTACTATTTACGTAAATCACATGATTAGTATACTTTGTATTATTCTAGTCATGAATTGTTCACTCTTATTAGGAACTAAATCATATGCTAAATCGCCTAATTATTCAACACTGCCATCGGGCTAGCTGGGTCACGTTGTTTCGTGTTGATCTTGCTGGAATGAAGGACAGCGTCACCGTGTCGGATATCAACTTCCGGTGAACGTATGAGAAAATATATTATCGAATTGATTGAAGAACTTGTCCCACGGTCAATTAATACATAATCTTTTTTTTTCTTTTGTGCCTTTTGAATTAATAGAAATTTCATTATTTAGAAAAAGAAACATACAAAACCTAGTCAATTAAGGTGTACCCTTTAGCAAAATCCTACATTCGCCACTGTTTGATTGTCGTTTTTTTAGTGGGAAAGTATGTCTAGATGAAGAGAAAGCTGGTATTGATTTAATTTCCCCCAAAATAAAGGAGGAATGATTTTCTCTATATATCATGTAAAGCAACATGCATTAATAATAGCTTATCTCTACATGCAAAGTATTCATGTCATTCATTTATTCGAGACATCTTTTTGTCCATATCATCTCACTCGCCTTTGCATGCAAGGTATACGTATACTCAATTCTTTAACTACGCTTGTCCACATCTAGACGTCAAATACATACTCCCTCCGTTTAGGTGTATTAGGCCCATAAGAAATGTCATCGCGACCAAGGTAGAAATAGATTGGGTGATGTTTCCTCTAATCCAGTCATTGAATTAATTGTACGAGAGAAAAAACGTGTATGCATTGGTCAAGCCATTTTAATTTTTGCATGCATAGAATAGAGAGATGACGATAGTTGGGTGAGGAGTAATTTTTGGGAGAAACAAGTCCACAAAGCAATTAATTAGGAGCATTAATTAGATAAAGAGGCCTTATTCTAACGAACAAATAGTTTTTCATTAGGGGCCTAAACGGAGGGAGTAATGATTTTACATTGATTAAACTGAATCTCTTGACTATGACTAGTGTGACCAATTTCTTTTAGTGGAGTGTGACCGATTAAATCTTGCACACGATGATGGTGTGCGATCAGCCCATTTGAACAGTACACCCGTCAGCCCATCAACCGTGATGCAGGCTTCCAGTTTTCAGCGCACACAGCTGGCAGCGTCTCGTGTCTCACGCGGCCCATCATTCCATTGACAGCTAGTGTGACTGGTGTTCGCTCTTCTTTTTAGTGGAACGCATCCTACGTTTGGCGATTTCTTATTTATATGAAATATTGTACAGTAGAATTTGTCAATAGTGAGGTACATGTGGTGACTTCGTCAATCTCATGACCTAATTTGTTGTCTCAGTCTCTAGGTGCTCATAGGGTAGGATGTACGTGTATGCGTTCATAGGGGTGTGTGTATGCGTGCAGTGACAGAGCTTAGTTAAGGCCAACCTGGGCCTTGGCTTGCCCAGGATTTGGTTGCTCCTTCGTATTTTTGGTTGAGCCGGCCTATTAACACTCAAACTCTAAACAAAAATCTTGTTGTTTTGCAGTCTGGCCTGTCCAGAAAATCTGTTGAAACTCCGCCAGTGTATGCGTGTGTATATAAGTGTTTGTGTGGTACTGTGTTTCTAAAAAAAGACTTGTATGGGATGTTGTCGATACCTACTCGTTTCTACATTCTTGCACAGTACGGTTCTTAACGCATACTCCCTCCTTCCCAAGGATTAAGGCGTAATTTTTTTTTCTGGCTTTTAGCAGAAAATTAGGAGAGAAGTTAATGAGGAGTAGTTATTGTGGATCAGCTATTGGGTGCATGCAGGAGAAATAAAAGGAATGCATGTGGAGAGAGAGAAGATAGGAGGTATATAATTACACTACATGCGCAAGAAGGAAAAGATGTCAACTATTTCTCTCCACCAATCGTTGCCTTGATAATTGCGCTGAGATTTATACGCCCTAAGCCTTGGCAAGGAGGGAATATCTGTTTAACAGGTCCAGAAGGAATGTTTGGTTTGACACTTTTTTTAGGGACAGAACCAAACATGACGAAAATCGATAACGGAAGCTGGGTCGTGAGAAGGCAAAATCGAAGCGTTATTGCGCATCAAAGGTAGGGGTAACCTCCCTCCTCCCTCTTAGGTTACCTCCTCCATTAGCTCTCTCCCAAAAATGTGTTTCCCCAATTTCAGCCGTGGTGGCGGCGACTTAGATCTGCACTCGCAAATCTAACATGGAAGAGGTAAGACTAGTCATAGTGGGAGTAACATAGGTAGTATCATACATGCCACGTATGCAAAAAGATGATGTGGCACTACAATTAATGATGAAAGAGAGTATAGTGGTATCATAGGTAGATACCGTAACATAACGCATTTCGAGACAAGTTAAGTCTACAACCTAATTAATACAACACTATATGATACCACAAATATGTTTCTCAGTAACAAAGACTAGTATCTTATGCATGATACTAGTATATGATACTCCCTAGTCTAAGGCAAACTACTGTGCTCTACTATGGTGTTCGATTCGTGCATGTAAAACTAGTTGGGTTCGATAAAACCGTTCGTATGCACCAACGAATCGCCATTAAATCTCCCACGCCACAATTAAGCGGCACACCAATATTCTGCCTACTGCTGCACATGGGGCAGCCCACGCTGCCTCGTTCTGCCGCTAATTAATCCGCGCCCTCTCCTCTCCTCTCCGCTGCCTGCCTCCTCCCGTCCTACAGCCAACAACACTGTATCTTCCCTTCCGCGCCATTGTTCTCCTCGTCCCTTTTCCCTTTGCGCGCTAGAGCAAGTTACCATATATACAAGGATCGATGGAGGAGTACGGCGTGCCGCCGGTGGTGAGCTGGGTGGCGTCCGGGGTGGCCTTCTGGTCCACGGCGTTCCTGCTGCTGCGGGCGCTGCTCCCCAAGCGCTCCTACGACTTCTGCAACCGGGCCGTCTCCACCATGCACGCCGTCGCCGGCGTCACCCTCGGCTGCCTCTCCGTGCAGGACTGGGCCTCGCCCGTCTCCCCCGTCGCCTCCCCATCCTCGCCCAGCCAGGTAACCCACGCTGCCACGCACGAACCACCCTTCGCATTGGTTGATTAACTAACTAGTAGTAGCTTTTTCGTCTTATACGTTGAACCTGTCATCATGGAGTACTTCTAATTAACAAGTCAATGTTCGTCGGGCAGTTAGTGTTGTGCTGTGTAAGTTAACCCAGCGATGTTCTGGTTATATAAATTCAAAGTACCAAATGTTTTGAGCAGCAGCGCGAACCATTGACGGCAAAGAGGCTTATAGGGCTTCAAAGTACTATAGGGATTATACATTTATACTTGGTTGAGTGATTTAGATTGCTTATTCTACGACAGCAGCAGAGGAAGAACCATATAAACTAATTTCAGTTGCAGTTCTTGCTTACGTCGTTTCATAAACCTGCTTGCAGCCCAGGAAGACTACTATGTCATTCGGAAATTGTGAAACAGTATATCATCCGCAAATGGCTGTACATGTACATGTGACATGTCCTTTGGTACCCAGGGATTGATGGTGTGTGCATTTATTCTCGAGTAAAGTTGTGGTGTCATCATGCCATCAATTTTTAGATCTAGCGGTGGTACTACCTTCGAACCCCCTATGCATAGAAAATGGTTTATTCCCATTTTTACCGGCTTTATGGATGGATTCAGTCAGGGTGTGTTTGGTAGCTTGTATCACCCCATCAAAACTTTCTCAAGTGAGACATGTTGATATGGGCCAGGTTGAGCTGAGATTTCCTTCTCTGTTTGGTGGCCTGTATTTGTTGAGACAAGCTCCCGTGAGATGCTGTTTGGTATGTTGTATCCCTTAGGACATGCTGAGATTACAGTCCAGGAAACAAAATTACACACAGGTCCTAAATCTTACACAAAAGACCCTAGACTGAAAGAAAAAAAATCAATCAGCTCCTCAACAGCGTTGCTAGGTCAATCCATGGAGAGCTCATCCTGGCGGCCTGGCGGCGGCGTTGGGTGGTCTAGTTGCCGGCTGGCGGTGCTAGGAGCTGGCCGGCGGGGAGGCGGGGCAGACGTGGGGAGGCGGGGCCAGGCGCGGGCCAGCACCAGGCGCGTAGGGAACGTCTCTGGCGTGGAGGCGGCGGCGGTCCTCCGTTACGGCGTGACGTGGAGGAGGCGGTGGTCCTCCGTGGCTTCCCGAGGAGGCGACGGTGTTGCTCCTCCATGGCAGCCCGAGGAGGCAGCGGTGCTGCTCCTCCATGGCAGCCCGAGGGGATGGGCGGGGCTGGGCACAAGCGGCTCGGGGATGGGCACGGGCGGCGGCCCTCGGGAGGAGGTGCAGGGCGGCGGCGCTCCGGTGCGGGGCGGCGCTAGAAGGTGGTGTACGGCCGCGGCGCTGGAGGAGGTGCAGGGCGGCTGAGCTCGGGAGGAGGTCGAAGGGGGAAAGTGAGGAGAGGTTTCCGCACGGGCTGGGCGCTCGCGACTCGCGGTGGGCCCACGCGTGGGATTTTTCGTATGAGCTCAGCCTGGCCGGGTTGTGAAGCTCGATTTCGAGTTCTCAACCGGGCATGGCTGAGAGGCCTTTTTCGTATGAAGTGGGCATGGCCCAGATGACTAATGCAGGCTACCAAACAGCTGAAAATTGGGTGAGGTGGGAATTTCTGAGCTCACCCAGGCTACCAAACACACCCTCAGCCTCACTCCTTCCTTTTGAAAAGTGACGCTTTGCGTCTTCGCTTCCGAGGGTTAGGGTATAGGCCGTTTCGAGCAAGCTTTCGCTTTTTCTCCCGGCTTTCGCTTTAGCTTCCAAAGGCGACCCAATGACCTTTCCGTAATTGGAAGTATTCGTCGCCCTACCCTAAGAAAGAAGTCACTATAAAACTGCTTGCCCTCCAGAAGTACCAAAGGTGTGCCTCCAAGTTGTGCAGTTGTGACGGCATGACGTTTCCTCACAAAAGCATATGCTTTCGAAATGAACAGAAAAATTGTTTTTAAAAGCTCGTATTCTTTAATTAGACATGTTGGTGTCATTGAAACGGACGCAAAGTTTCATGTAGAAACAAAATATGATGTGCTATGAGCGTAAAAAAAAACAGTGTTCTAGATAGAGCGCGATTATTGGATCACCAAATTTATCTATTACCCACAGACCACAAAACTGTCTTTTTTTTGTGTGAAGATGCACACGCTGCATATAGACCACAGATATCCACATTTGCATGAACAACCATCTTTGATAAAAACGATTGAAACCACCAAACGTTTGAGCAGGTCTAGGACACATTGCACTACTAATTCGATGATTTACTCGGTTTAATCCTTTTTAATTGTTCAGACCCATTTGTCGAGCTACGCGGCAAAATTAGATGGAGAAAATGTACCGTATTTCACATGTTAAACCGAGCTATTAAAATAGACAGCGTTGCTATAGATTCGATGATCCCTATAGGGCGTGCCCACTAGTGGACTTGGGGCCCCGCACCTCAGATCAATCTTTGTTATTTGAATCACCTCCTCTAAATCCCCGAGTCCTCCCTCCCTGAACTCTGGCATTGGACAAAGGTCCAACTCCCTCTCAACTAGCAATGTGGGATCAAATTCTAATCCCATCTTTTGCCATCCATGAATGAGCCTCATGTGATTTTCTAGGAATTTAGTGGACCATGGGCCTAAACTCCCAGTTGACTCAGTTTGGCATTTTGATTTCCAAATTCTATAGCTATAATTATCAGCATATACAAGATTCCTGTAAAGTTTACATTATATTGA
The DNA here is from genome assembly GCA_026929855.1 of Poa annua. Classification (NCBI taxonomy): domain Eukaryota; kingdom Viridiplantae; phylum Streptophyta; class Magnoliopsida; order Poales; family Poaceae; genus Poa; species Poa annua. Next base: position 22,670,948 of record CM049428.1, on the reverse strand, counting down.
AAGAAATGTTTAATTCAAAAGGATATGGCAACCATGAAACTAAATCGGCTGAAATAAAAGCAATAGTTACAATCTATGTACCTCTCGGCTCTCAATTTACATACAAATGCACTCCCCCTACGGAAATAAACAGAGGAAGTAACATCTGGTGAACTTTCAGATGAGGGCACTGGCGGTGACACTATCATACATGATCTACGACGCGGCGTGCTGCCACCTGAGCGGCGACGCGCGGCTGGACAACGCCCTGCACCACCTCATCAGCATCGTCGGCCTTGCCGCCGGCCTCGCCTACCAGAAGGTACAGTATTTTCTATTCGAGCTAACTAGCTTGTGTTGTCTGTAGTATCTCTGCGGGTGGCTAATGGATGAATATGATGTGCAGTGTGGGACGGAGCTGGTGGCATGCCTGATCGTCACGGAGATCACCGCCCCGCTGCTGCACCTCAGGGAAATGCTCAAGGAGGTTGGCATCAAGGACACCGACCTCAACCTCCTCGCCGACGTTCGTAAACACGCCTTAGCAGCCGCCTGTTCCTCACTCTCTGTCTCTCATGCAATTTTAAAGGTGATAACTAACTGAAGTATATCTGATTTTCTCCATGTCATTCGTATGTAGATTCTGTTCGCGTTTACCTTCTCCGTGGCTCGAATGGTGTGTGGGACGTACGTCACGTACCGCACTGTGACGGCCGACAATCCAATCCTCATCAAGGTAACAGACACATTGAACTTCAAGGACTGTGGAACTTCAAACTGAAAGCCATATGTACATTTATGCATCTTCTTACTCATGTTTCTTCTTCTACTTGAAAGACGATGGCTACGAGCTTGCTGCTGGTGAGCGCCTACTGGTTCTTGAGGATCCTCAGGATGGTCAGGCACAAGCTGGGGAAGAAGAGGCCAGCGGCCAAAGTCACCGCCAAGTGACGTTGCAGCGAGGACTTGGGCTCGGCAAAGCGGCGTAGCGATGATTCATGGGCATTTCTTCCTTCTGTCGAGATCATGTAGTAGCATTTTTTTCAAGGCAAGGAATTCTTAGAACGGAACAGTAGATGTAACCTAGAAATTCAAGTTTATTCGTGTGTACAAACGGCTCAATTAATTGCCATCTGAGTTCTCAATGCAATATGGATAATTCCAAGCCGTATATATATTATATATAGTAGCACTTGTGCTTCCAGAAACATGGAATCCGTTTTCGTTATAAAGTACTACTAGTACCCTCCTCAGAAATCAAGGAATACTCATTGCTGCCACAGTACCATTCACATGTACATTTTTATAGTGCCGAACTTGCCGGTCCTACCTACAGTACTAGGTAGAAAAGAAGGACGAACCAACAACACACCCACGCATGACAACAGTTGGGAGTGGCAACACAGGAAGCAGTAATCTACAGTTGACCCCGAGTTCGGGTTCAGCCTTGCTAAAACTCTGGATGCTGGATGCTGGATGCTGGATCTACATGTTGGCGCAAGAAATCCACGATGCCACTGGAAACGGCTGCTGCAGAGAGGCTCAAGAATGCGAATGCTGCAGAACTTCCTTCAACACCGTGGCAATACGGTCGGCCATGTGGTATTCCGTGAACCTCTCCTTCACTCGGGCAAAGCCCCTGTTTCCCATGGCGACCCTTTCCTCAACATGGCTTGCAAGCCTTACCATGTTCTTCGCGAGAGGCAGGACACCCTCCTTCCCGGCAGGGTGCAGAAGGCCAGTAGAGCCATCCAATACAATCTCGGTGGTCCCTCCGGCAGCCGTGCCCTGATATTGCAGCGTCATTAAACCCAGTCAATGAAATGCAGGCTAAGAAAATGGATGGAGGGGACCCAAGGTCATTTTTACGCAGTAACCCCAGCCTCATGATTGCCAACAATAACTCTAGATTCATAGAAATGCTGGACCATGTTCCAGCAACCATTGGAGAGAGAGAGAGTATTACCAGTACTGGCAACTTGAACGCCATTGCTTCAATCGTTATCCTTCCAAAGCACTCTCCACGTGCCTAAGTATAGGAAAAGAACATATTACTGCGATGCCTTATGATAGCACATGCTCCTCTGGTTTGTTCGATGTGACTAACCAAGAGTGGTTACAGTAGAGAAGCAAACAAGCGAACTAGAGTTGTAGAAAGGTATTCTAGAGTAAATAAATGGAACGTTTTGATAAACTGGACCGTTAAATTATCTTAGTTGCATAATAAGTGATAACCAAAATGGACCGACAATTCCATAGAAGCATGCATTAAACTGATAGGTTTGACTAGTAACACTAATACATGCTTCTATGGAGATGGTAAGCTATGCCTACAGGCAAGGCTATGACACAAGAAACTTACAAAAACAAATAATGGAAATGTTCATCTAAATGATATTCTCACATAAGGAATGGCTGATAACTATTATCTATTTGCATTCCCTGTCTGGACTGAAGCTTCTCTATGTAAAAATCACAGCGTATCTTGTGAAGTAACTTAAGCATGCTGCAGGAATGAACATAAGCTGCATAATTTTTCGCTATTTAAGTAGTATAATCCGTACAAATAGCATAGACAGACTAGATTAACCTCATTTACTCAGTTATCCCCAGTCACTCTCAAAAGTAGCATGAATGGACTCAACCTATAAGAGTATTGTTGTTCCCAGACCAAAAATAAATGCTGATGAAAGGTGTTTTAGTGCTCTGCCCAAGTTGAAAATGCAAACAGCGATGTAAATATTTGCAAGGGATACAGCTCCACATCACCGAAATGGGGAAACAAGAGAAACCATTATCCGTAAATGACACTGACTCACCTGAGAGTTCTGGACAAGCACATCAATTGCAGACAAATAAGGCGCTACTGCCAGGGTCTTGTTTATAAAGTGAACACGGTCATGGATTCCATTCTTCACCACAAATTCACGTAATTGTGTCTCAAACTTCGTCTGAGCATTCATATCACTTCCCACAACTAAAGCATGCATTCTCGGCACTTTTAACTTCTGATGTTGAATGAGTTGCAGACTCTGATAAAATGCTTGAAGAAATAAGTCCTGTCCTTTTCCTCGTGAGACACCTGGATTACAGGATATTTACTAGGGCGATGAAAATATAAGAACAAAAAGATTTGACATTGATCGGGAAATGGTTGGCCCAACGAATATATAGTTTGGAAGTATGAGTTTGGCAAACGAAACATACTGTTTATTATTGCAAACAGGAGATCTTCACTCCTAACTCCAAGTGACTCGCGTATATGTTCACGCAGGACTCTTCTTGCGACATTATCTTCGGCAACTTCAGTTAACTCTTTGCTATTCCCGAGGTGAACAACATAAGTTTGTGGCATCTGTATACTTTATGCAGACAAACATTAGAAGTACATAATAATGAAGTCAGGATTAGGATGTCAAAAGCATGGGACAACCAAACTGATCATGGTCTACAATGTTCCATTTGTGGAGTAAAAATTCAAATATAGGCCTACAGCAGAAGAAAAATACCCCTCCATTCCTAAATATAAGAGGTTTTAGCCTTTTCTGACCCACACGTATCTAGACGTGTTTTAGTGTAAGATGCACATGAATCTGCACACAAAAACGCGTCTAGGTACGTGGGGCCAGAAACGGTAAACATTATATATTTAGGAACAGAGGTAGTAAATAGCTAGTAATGTTTAGAAGTAAATCACCACATATCTAAGGGACCAGAGAGATAATATCCACTAGGCTGGTAAAATACACAAACAAGTCCGGCACAAACTGTAGCATTCTATTCATAATGCATGTAGACAGAAAAGTAAGCATTCAACACCATATAACAATGAGTACTACAAGTTTTGCACATACTTTAGACGGTCGTGAGTCCTATTCTTCCAATACTCGGCTGTTGTATGAGAATCAATCATGGCTCCAGCAACCAAAGGAAGATGCTTCACATATTCAAGTTTGAAGTAATGTCCTCGCATTTCATGGATCCACCACAAAATCTTCGGAAGAACTTCATGAACATGATCTTTTAGAACTGCATCAAGCCACTTGCCAGCAACAGCAGTGTTCAAGATAACCAGGTCAGCCTTCAGAGCAGTGTCAATTGCCTCCTGCCCCCTAGCAGGTAAAATCTGTGAAGCAACCAGCCAAACTGTTGAATGCGATTTTCTCTAAAGCTACAAATTAGTGCCCTAGCAAATAAAGTATTACATTATAGTACATCAAGTTTTTATACTGGACATGATTTGTTCAACAGTGTCCTCGACTATGGATTATTCCATGACACTTTAAAAATGAAATTTAGTACACTCAAGCCGAATAAGATAAAACATGAACTTCATCAGTTTCCTATTTTAGATATGCTTTATTCAAACAATGTCAGCGATGGTACTTGAATTATGACTAATTCAATGACACTTTGTCATAGAAATCTACTACTATCATGCCAAACAAGATGAAACGTCAACTTTTGATAGTGTCATGCATACAAGTGACACAAATATTTGACTGGTGATATCTTTTCAAACATTTCTTGGTCACATAAAATATTAATACACGTAAATTTATCGCAGTAAGTATGTATACATGTTACACATTTTGATATATACAGATACATTGTGATCATACTGAGTGGAAATTGTAGAAAGTATAAAACATCCAGAATTTGTTACAGGAACGTGTTTCTGAAAAACAACAAGTCTAGGAGTCGGGGCATACCTGCACTCCATGGTTCAACATCTTATGCTCCAGGCTATATGAAGCCTCATTTGTCCCTTCAGGTCGCTGGTTTGTTATCCACACCACTTGGGAACCAACCTGCCGCAGAAGAAATGCCAACTCCATCAGTAATAACGGCCCACCTGCATAAAACAGAAGTATCTCTAATAACACTAGGATAAACAAAATGGTGGAAATTATCTCTGCCAATGATAAAGGCGGAAAATCTCAGAGAGACTTGAAAGCTCTAGTCTTCCAACTTATGAGCAACTAGACCAAAGTGAACTATTTCAGCAGCACTCCTTTATAGTCTGTGATGTCTCGCTGATTCTTTTTTAATATTCTAACTAGAAATTTTCACTAGCCTATCAGTCATTTTCTGTGCTTACTACCTGGAGATACAGAATTCCTAGCATCCCGAGTACGAATCGATCAGGCACAGCAGTGAACACACATCCGTGTACTAATCTAGGGACGGTAACACGGTACAGCATTTGCTAAAACTAACGCAAAAGGGAAAATTGAAGCACACCGCGATTATTTACCGGATAGGGAGAGCTCGTGGGAGACAAGCAGCACGAGCTTAGACTTCATGAAGCCGAGGGGGCTCGCGGCGGCACCGCCAGCGCTGGCGGTGGCGAGGACGCCAGGATCCCCTCGGGAATCGCATAGGGCGACTGGGGCGCCGCGGAGGAGGTAACCCGCAGTGGAGGCGGAGGCAGCCACGGCGACGAGGAGCAGCAGGAGGAAGCGGGTCCGGTGGTGGGCCTGTCCGCGGCCGCCGGCGGCCGACGTCGCCGCGGACGGCGGGGGTTTCGCCATCGTCGGCAGGGGAGGAACACGGTGCGGCAAGATTAGAATCTAAGATTGGACGAACGGCCTGGATTTAGCGATCGGCTTTTTAAGTGCGTTTTGATAAATTGGATTTTTTTTTAGAGAACTAAAGGGGAAATTGGGATCTTCTAGGAGAGTGTGGTTGCCAGCACGTGGAGCCTGTGAAGAGAAATTGGTTAGTCAAGTTTGACATCGATACATTTTGTGCCTGGGAAGAACTGCCTGAAGAAACTGAGGGAGCAACAAACACTCGTCCGAACTTATCCGCAAACATTACCCTATATATAAAAGGGCGTCCGATTCGAGTCCCATTTCAGCGTCCACATCACCCGCAAAACCATAGCCGTCCGATCGGACCAACCAACGGTCCAGATGCGTGCAAAACCCCCTCCAAACGCGCATTACTGTAGCTCGGCCTTCTAAGCCAATAACGTTGCGCCTCGTGTCCCGGTAGCCCGCCGGTCGCCCCCGGTTTCGCCGGTGACCGGGGCATTTTGCAGAAAAACAATTGACGGAACGAACTCGTGACCCGCAGTCCAGATTTTAACACGTAGATGGACCCGTTTGTAATTCCACCGAACTTCGAAGACGTTTCTGCAAAATGGTTCCACACAATCACTACGCCTCCTTTCCCTCCCCGCGTGCCTCCGCGGTCGACGCCGCCGCCGTCCAGCCCCGCCGCTCCGCTCCAAGCCGCTCAAATCAAAGGCCGCCAATAGCTCCGCCGCCGCTTCCTCTCTAGCCTCGTCGGCGGCCGCATCTCGGGACATCCGGAATCGGCCGCGTTCGTCAGCACAGGTTGCCTCTCCCTCTCCCCTCCCCTCTCTCCTCCACCAGTCCACCCTCAAGCTCGCCAGCCACCTCCACCCTTGCAGACCCTGGCCCCGGCCGCCCTACTCGCCTCCACGCGTCTCCTCTTCCTCCCGCGACATGTCGCCGCTTGCATGCCCCTGCTTCGCTCCGGCCGCGCAGCGCACCGCCGTCCTCTCTCTCACGCTCTTCCGCCTCGGCCACCGGCCGCCGCATCAACTCACGCCGCCCCGTATCCTCCTACTCGCTCGCCGGCAGCCACACAGCCAACCGCGACCCGACGCATCCGTTGTCCCTGTCCCGTCGAGGGCGTTGCTCCGGTATCATCTCGGTTCAGACTCAAGCCTCCACTCCTCCAGCGGCAGGGATCCGACTCTCCTCCAGGGCGTGGAATCTGGAGGTAGCGCTCGCCCGACGACCATTGGTGGGGCGTTCTGCTGGCGGCTGCTCCGGCACCGTTTCCCACCCAGGCGCCCGCCTGTGCTGCTCCTTCTGCCCACACCCCTGCCGTGGATTGCATCCTTTTGTTCATCAATTTTGCTTTCTGAGAAGTTTTTGTGCTTCGGGTGATTGGGATGGGTACGTTTCGTTGAGACTATGTTGCAGCGGTCGCCGGCCGGCCGGCATGCCCCATGTGCCCTGTGCGCCTGTCCATCCTCAAGGTCGTGCTTGCTTGCTTAACATTTTTAGATGTGTTTTTACTGAAGCAAACATTTGTATGATGGATTTGGACTACAAAAGTCAAAAGAAGTAGTGCATAAGGATTTTTTTTCCTTGCTTGGTAGTGAGATTTCATTCACTAGGTTAGGACCTCAATTCACCATGTGACTCCGTAATTCGGCAATTTTGATGTCCAAGGAAGACGGGGATCTGCAGCATAAGACGTCGCTGGAATTGCAGCCCAAGGTGGTGGATGTCACTGAGCCTGTTTGTGCCATGAAGGTATTGATACAGCAATGAAGATCCCCTTTTTATTAGTTTTGTGCACATGCCATAGCTCCATGTTATATGTGATCCTGATATGTGTGTTGTTTGTTCTCTTTTAATTCAACAGGGCTGGTCGGTGATGGGAGGAAGAGCTAGCCTAGGGAAATTGCAACGTTAATGTAAGTATATTGTTGTACTTCCTGATATTTAGTTTGTTCAGTTAGGTTTCTTGAGCATTGATTTTTTTCTGAATTTGGAGATTTTTACGTATCTAATTGTTTAGTGGTGAGAATTGTGATGACACTAGATCAGTATCACCATAGAAGAAGATCTGTTACAATGGTAACGTTTAATTAGGATGTAACAATAGTGCTTAACCTGCTCTTCATATTATAGTTTCGGGTGCTCTGGACGACTGGACATAGTTCTTGAAAAGCCAACACTCTCAGCCTACATATAATTTCCCTCAATTGTTGTTTGTGTTGTTTGTATACTGTTTTCTTGCACAGCCGACTTTCAGATCTACAAAGGATTGTATTGTCGTTAATACTTCCATTTATTATTTTCTTGCTCATTTATAATGTGTAGGCCAAAATATATCTGCCATCACTTAAATCTGAATAGGCATAGACATAATTGATTCTACAAGTAATCAAAAATATGATATCTGGTTTGTTTCTTCCCATGACAGTGCTAATGAAATATATAATGTACACAATTGAATAACAGCTATATGTCTGCTGCCTTGTGAGAATAGGGCCTATCGTCATGTGCAAGAACAAAGAGTAGGGTATCCTTCGTTACGGTAGCAGCTGAATCAACATTACCAAATAAATTACTTCGGTCGATTTGTTGGTTATTACTCAAAACATAATAGGATTTTTTCAACATAAAGTTACACTTCATGAACATCATTGAATATTATTAATTCTCATTTACATTAAGTATTTTTCTAAAAAAATTGTGTTGATGAAAAATTTATTTTAAAAGGTTATCTTACTATTGGGATGGTGTTGCTTTTAGAGCACCAGTTATAGTTGTTGCGGGTTCTCTATTGATATTTTTGTCTTTGTTGTACGACATGTTAAGTGTTTTGAAAAAACTTAATTGTATATTTTAACATTAATAAAGAATTGCATAATATATTTATGGTCAGGTTGGGCGTAAGAATATAAGTTTGCAGTTGAGTGTAACGTTCTCAGTTCCATCCTTTCCTTCAATGACTCATCTTCTTGCAACAATTTTTCAGGTTTAGTTATTTTGCTATAAGTGTTACTTTGGCATCATCAAATTGCTCTCCTGGCATATTTCTCTCTCTAATAAATGAAAGCCAAAGTTTGTATTTATCTATCCAGTTTGATTTATTTATAAGCTTTGGTTGAATTTGACTGTATCAAGATTTCTTTGCAAATATTTCTGTTTAGCATGAACAATTACTGTTGATGAGTTGGCATTAGAGTTTTTGGTTAGCAATGTCCAAAGAACGTCATGTTTACATGAATTTAATTTTGAGTTATCGTGTCTGTTGGATCAACTCTCTTGCTGGCATATTGAATTCAGTAAGCATAATCGTTGTCTGGACTGTTTACACTTTTCATTTTTTTGTTGCTTCGGAATATGCAGTAATGCACAGTGGAAAGCCTAATTTCAGCAGTAAGAGGGAGGATGGTTTTAGGGAAACCGACATAGAGATGGTGGGTTCTGGTCATCGCACATGTGGACTGCAGTGCCGTGGAGCAATGTCTTACCTTAGATTTTTTAGCATGACACAATGAATGTAGCATCAATGAAATTATCAGTTGTTCAAGTTCTAATTCTGATCATACTTTAAGTATGCATGCTTGGCTATATTGTATGCAACAAATTTGATTCACGACGGTCTTAGTTTATTCTCTTTCTGACGAGATAGATTTGTATTGGACGGACAAATAGGAGAGTTATACATATACACCTGATTCTTGGTTGTTTACAAATCTGAAGGTTCGGAAGATAAATGTTGTATTCACACTTTCATGCCTTTTTTATAAACACAGAATCATTTAATTTCAGACCTATAAGGAGAAACATATAAATTGTATACCCATCCTATATTTGGACCTTTTGATATACAGTAAGTTATAATTTGCTTATCATACACACCTACTGAATGTTGGAGATAGCACTACACGAGTCATAGACTGAACAAACATTATGATATATTCTTGTTTTTGCATATTTCTGTTTTCTTCTGGTCAGGTGTTGCTGGTTTGGACGCCTGTTGATTTCCTAAATTCTGTTAGATCGACTGCCAATGTGCTACCATCTTATCCTGCTGATGGTATTTTCTTATTTCCTTTGTTACATTCCCCCCAAAAAAGTATGCTTCTGCTATTATGTTATCTTTGAAGCTACTAAACATATGAAGTTGAATTTTACTCAAGGTGTCATACTTTACACCAGTCTGTTCGCTCGGTGGTCACGCCTATTTATTGTATGCATGTATTTTCAATTATCTCAGAATGTCCTAAAGACTGTATAATTCATGTTCTTATTCCTATTGTAAGCTCAATGCCAATCATGAAAATTCCCTACCTTAATAACAATTTGTTCTATTTATTATACTTACATACACAAAGCACGGGTGCGGCGTGTCGCCTCGCCATATTGTCTAGTATAGGGTTAAATATGTGCAGTCGTGGAGATGTTCTTACTAAAAACTAGCTAATGTCTTGGTAGGACTAGCTTGGGTGAAAACCAAACATACCCTGGGCCAAATTATAATGTTGGGTTGTTTTATACATTAAATTAAACAATTTGCCAACAATAACAGCTTGGGTGAAAACCATCAATAAATCACAGATGCAAGTCATAAGATACAAGGGAAATAACTACAATAGATAATACCAAAACAACACGAGGACTGGAGCAATTGTCCCAATATACAACATAGAGCCATTGTTGCCAATAGGCACTCCAATATGTCTAATTTTAAAATGTTCGCTATTGTCATACTCTGTTCCTAAATACCAAAACATGTCCAAATACATGTGTGGAAAAGCCTATAAATACTTACATTTAGGAATAGAGGGACTAGTAACGAGTATTACGTGACACATATATGCACATCGTGTACCACATACTCCCACCACAAGTTTCCATTGTGATGCAATTCCATGTTCTTTTTTTTAAGACAACAATGTTTTTGCTCGATATCAATATAAAAGCTATTTTTTCTGGATAAAAATATTCAATGCTTGTTGTTGTCCTACCTTGCGAATTGACGAGATTATACCAAACGGGTACCATATCGTATGGGTACCTGATGCACGACTATAACCCAATTATACAAAAAAAATCGATGTGGGGGCTTCCCCCACCGCTTTCCTTTGAAAAAAAACCAACACGCAAAACTCAAAACGAAGATTGTTACCATAGATAGACATAGTCGGTTATACTTTTTTTACTTGTAGTCCTAGTCGGTTACATATCCGAGACTTGTACCATGTACCCCTATATAAATGACAGGAGGGTAGCCGATCAAGAACAAGCGCCCAATCAGATACAACAAAACATAGTAAGATCGACATCTTGCTAGACCATTGTACTCGCCGCATATTCACAATCAATACAGACATGCAGGAAGTAGGGGTGTTACCTCAGTCGAGGGCGTTGAATCTGGGTAATTTCCGCTTGTCAGTCAACGAATCTACCAACACTACGCGTTCTCTACCTCATAACTCTCATCCTAATCTAGCTAGTAACCATGGGTATTGATGTGGACACCCCTCATCACGAATATATCAACAAAGGAGATGACCATTGCTATGATACACCACTTAGTTGAAGAATACTAAGACTTTTTTTGGTAGAATTTAACTTGGTTGGTGTACTATATTTTCTACTAAAAGTTGCAGTTTGGAGACCGAATGAAGTTAGAGGAAACTCTTTGGTGTAAAAAGGGTCATCATGTGAAAACCAACAAATGTTCCATATACCTCTCTTTATAGTTGGAATGTTTTGTATTGTTAGATATTTGGCCTCCGAGGCATCAAGTGTTTGTTTTGAGAGACTGATGCATGTTGTTTTGAGAGACTGATGCATCAAGCTGACAGTTTTTTCTTGTTGTTTCCACAGTAAAGAGGCGAAAGGAAAAAATAAATACATAATGGAGTACCTGCAAAAAAAGAAATTGAAATACTACCGGTTCTTTGACCAAACCTAAACGCATTCTCAAAATACGCCGCTACGTCCCTGTCTCCTCCCCTCTCCACTGGCGGCCACCGCACCCAGCAATGGCCGCCTCGTCGCCGCCGCCACAGTCCCTCTCCGCCGGCGGAGGCGCCCTCATAGGCTTGTTCCTCGACACAGACCTCGGCACCCACCTCGCCCTGGACGCCGCCGCGGACTCCACCATCCGCGGCCTCAAGTGTACGCCTCTCGTCGCCTCCTCTCCTCCTCTGATACTGATGGAACTCTTATCTGACGCTCGTTTTTTTGTTGCCTCCACGCAGCGCAAGTGTCCGTGGAGCACGCCGCCGCCTTCCCCGATTTCGGCACCGTCTCCGTCAAGTCCATTCGGGTTCTGATTTATGCCTTTGATCGTTTTCATATTTTACTACATGATTTTTGTCTGAATATAATAAGCTCCTCACTCCCGCTTTAACTTCATGTGTATTCTGAAATTGAGTTTTTCTCGTGCGTGGATGTTCCAGTGTAGGTTTTGTCGGAGTGTTTTGTTAGGTTTAAGAAAAGTCAGATTTTTTAGCCTGTGGGTACGTTCAGTGGCGGAGCCAGCATTCAAACTCTGTGATGTCAAGCTTTACTGATGTAAAACAAATCTTCCGAAAACACGCCTATGTAAAAAAATTAAACAGAAGCAGAAAAGGTTGAACTTCATTGCAACCATGATTTTTGAGTCGCCGAGTCGAGTCAAGTCGCCAAGGCTGCGGCTCGCTGTATAGTCGACCAAAGTCGCTGTATAGTCGCGAGTCGCCGTGATTTTTGAGAAACGACTTGGCGATTAGTTGGCGACTAATCAGCGACTAATCGGCGACTCAAAAACCATGATTGCAACATAATCATGGCAGCAGTTCTTTGTGATCATGCTTACCTTGATAGGTATGCATAATAGCATTGGTACTAATAGATTGGAACATATCAGTTTCAACATAGGTAATGAGACAATGATATAAGAAGTCATAGCCTATTCTATTGGGCAAATCAGTCTTGATAATTTTCATTGCAGAAAATGCTCTCTCAACTGTTGACGTCGGGCGTCGCGACCAGCAAAATCAATGCTAGCTTCACCAAAAGAAATACTAGAGGAAAACTTGTATGCTTCTTTGTCTCAACTAGTTTTCGGCAAAGTTCACTAATCCCTTTCAGATTAGAGAGTCTCGAATCATCACGAACATTTTCAAGAAAATTGTCAAGTTGGACGCTAAGCTCTTCCATCTTGCTTTTATCTTCAAAATCATCAGGATATAACTGAGCCATTGCCAATACTTTGTCTTTTTCAAAATTAGAAAAAGAGTCAGAAGGATCCAAACAAGCCATTCCAAGTAGCAAAGTTGTGCTGCTCTCACTAAAGCGGTCATCCAGCTCTACACGCAATAGATCAATAACAGCATACACGACCCTTTGGTAGTAGTTCAGATTTGATATGCCATCGGTTTGAGTTTTGCGCTTTGATATTAATCCCAGAGGAATATGCATACCATTCATATCTGGAAGTTAATATCATTTTTGACGCAGAAATTGCTAACCGATGTAAACATATCTTCCCAGCCTTCGTTTCTCATTCCTTGTAGCCTTCTTTTTGTTGTACCAAGATATGACACAGCATTTACAACATGAGTACCTAGTCTCTTCAGGTTATTCCAACTTCTCCATCCCTTGGTTGAAAATCATCTCCACACCACGACCAATACTTTCATTTTGAAATAAGTAGCAACAAAGGCAAAATGCTGCATCCTCCTTATACTATACTCTAGCCAAGGCTTGTATGTCTTGAACCAATCTTCATTAAAATGACGCTTTATTCCACTGAAATCTATCCTAGGGAAATCATGACCTATAGGTTCGAATGGCCCTTTCTTTAGGTAAGTTCTCCGCACATCATCACATATTTGTGCTGTTTTGTATTGGGAAATAGGCTTTCGTTTTGCAGGATCAGCTGGAAGTTTAGATAGATCAACAACTTCATTTTATACGCTTGAGTGTGGCCTTGCATTGCTGTTAACTAGCACCCTTTCCAGAGCAGCTCTAGGATCAACAGGAGTCTGTGTCTGTACCTCATTTTCAGCTGCTCTCTGTGAAGAATTTTCAGAAATTGGCTCTGACTGCCATTGTTTTACAAACTTGTCCATTTACCAACTGTTTACCGAACTTCAGTCCTGACATAAAAAAGCTATTGCCATTAGAAACACTACAACACTATACTGTACTCATAATTTGTATTCCTTATACAACAATATATCAAACATAATCATATTTCTTATCTCTAAAGTGAACTAATCTACTAAAACATTGAAGAAAAGAAACCAGAATACAACAAAAGGGGAACGGCCTCGTCCTGTTGTTGTTGTGAGCGCGGACAAACTAATGACGACCCGTCGATTGCAGAATGCGGTGGTGCCCGGCCGGCTGGTGATCGCCGGGGTGGCCGTGCGCCTAATCGCGGAGACTAAGAGATGGTCATGTATGACCGAGCGAATTTGACTGGCAACCTTAGCTCTCTGTACTGTTCGGCGTATTCATCCCCATCCCCATGGCGTCGCTTTCCAATTCGGCTTACAGATCGATTACTCAATTTGGGGATTAACACGGGAAGTTGAAGCGGAAGAGGAGAAGTCGAGAACATGGTCGACAAATAAGCATCGTGGGTGATCAGAAAGTTACAAGAGCCTCGTTTGCTTGTTATGCTATATATGGGCCTATGGACAGGGCCAGCTAAATCTTAGTGATATAGCGAAACTGGGCCTGTGAGGTCAATTTCTGTATTTTTTCTGTCCAGCAGTGGAATACGTATACGTGGGGTTGATCGATTTGCAAAAATCCTGTGTAGTCGCATGACTACACAGCTATAACGTGGCTCCGCCACTGGGTACATTTTAGTGAGTTCATCTGTGTTCTGTGATCATCTGGGTGCATAGTGCCACCGAATCCCTGAGCGGTCCATAAACCTTGCCATCACTCGAGTAGTTTTGGTTGTTTTACCATGTTAACTTTGTTTTTTGCAGTGATGTTTTGTTTCCACTACATTTTGTAAAAATCGAAATTAATGTATGAGATGTTGATATCTGCAAGTGGCTAAGTGCAACGTGATGCATCTGCCAACAAATGTACATAATGTTGCATTGATTGACTGGCTTTGTTTCGTATGGGCCGTGTGAATTAGTACAATTATGCAGTTAAGTTAGATTTATCAGTGATTTTTTGGAAGCTACCGAGCTTGGCTTTGCTGTTTACACAAATTTATGTCGGTATTTTCGAAGTCATATTGCAATATATATGGTCCTTGAAACGCCTGATGGAGATTAATGTTGATATACGGCGTAAATCCGGATGATTGAAACAAATTCCTCTTCATTCTGTTGTGCTCAGCGAAGGAACTGCCTAAGCATACTTTAGTAAACAATTTTGGTTTCTTTGATGACATGATAGATGGTTATCGAATTTTACAAGTTAATTGAAATATGTACATGATTTGTTATTATCGAAAGATGTTTACCTTGAGTCTGATGGTTAGCGCATTCGTTTTCCCTTCATGGTTCTGGATTGAATTACACGCTGTTTCGGAACTTCATACAGTTGCATGTGCAATCTGGAGACCCTGGAAAGCATCGTGCAAGTTTCTAAATATGTGATTATTTGCAACAGGTGCTACGGAAGGGTGCAATGTATCACCTCTCTGATTCGATGACAGTGAGGAGTGCATTTGCCAATGTTAAAGGTGGCTACTTTCTGCATGTCAAGATGGCAGCAGCGGAGAAGGACACACAATACTGCAGAGAGGAGGACACAGGGAAATCAAGTGATAAGCTTCCTCCAATATTAGAAGGTGTTGAATTACCATTAACTGTTGCATTTGAACATATTAATTATGACATCAAGCTAACATTGGTACTGCTTGGTAGTTTTCTTAGTGTTGGTTATTAAAGTGTTATGGTAACTATATTTAGGTTAGCTATTCACTTGAATTGAGTATTGAATATTTTATGAATTGAATCTTTCAAATCTCTTGCATCAAGATCAACTTAAAGTTGTTTCAGTGCAGACTATGAACTTTGTAGGCATTCTCAAGTCAATAGCTTTCTCATGTCATGATTAAACTCTGTTCAATATGCATATAAAATATAAAATTGCACATATTTCTCTTGACTCTTCAGGCATGAGGTCGAACCTGCTAATGATGTTGATCTCCCTTGTTGTGTACTTCGAAGCATCTTAAATCTAATAGTTACAGTGCTTTCTAAGGTAGTGAAGCTGCTGCAGTTTGGGTTAATGTTCATGCACATGATGTTCATCTCCCTTTGTTGTGTACTTCGAAGTATTTTAAATCTAATAGTTCCTGTGCTTTCTAAGGTCGTGAAGCTGCTGCAATTTGGGTTAATGTGCATGCACATGATGTTCATCCGTCATCCTCGTCACAACGGAATATAGAAAGAAATAGCAGAGCACCATGCCTGGCGACAGATGTACGGACAATTTTTGTCCCAGCTATTGACAAATCAGAGAGCTACAAGCAAGGGAACAAACATATGGATCAAAATGAAGAGGTTTATGTCAATTCAACATCGGTGGCAAACATCAATGGATTGAAAAATCAAAGTAACATGACCCTGGTTGGAAAGGAGGTACACATAAGAGAGGAAGACCTTATGCATAGTGTTAGAGACCGTGAAGGGAACAAGCAAATGGGTACAAGGGAGGAAACTTTTGGAGAGCTTCATGTATTGGATGATCCACCTCAGGAAAAGGGTCGCAAAAAGGCTAGAGTGACCGGTTCTTTTGACCAATTAGTTGTCGATCCTATTAGAGAAAGAAGAGACGTGGAGAACTTTGATAAGGTCCCGCTGGAAACTAACACTGATTCTCGCGAGGTGCTTTCAAACACTTCTTTTCAGCAGGACGTGGATGGAAACGTAAAACATGCTTTAATCCAACTAGAAAATCCAATCATTACTGGAAAGAACAAGAAAGGGAAAAAGGGTCAGATAGTCACTTCAAAAGATGTTTCTGCTCGAGAAATGTCAGAACCATCAACTGGAGAAATGGAGGTACCAAAAGCCATAAGCGAAGATCTGCTACATGAAATCCAAGGGCTGCGAGGTAATACCCCTGAATTGCTTTACATACAACATTTGTTTTTTATCTACGGGTGTTTGTTTGGAACATAGCTCAGGCTAATGCGGCATCCCCTCTGTGCTTGAATTCGGTCATGACGTTTTTAAGAACTAGATGGTACCCTGCGCGTTGCCGCGGGACATTTTAGAAACAAATAACTGGTCATATAAAATGTTGAAATTAAGTAAAAAGATAGCTTATTAACATACCATAACCTAAAAGATTATATATATCGCATGGTCAAAATCATGTTTTATCTACGTAGGACTTTAGCAAAAGTAAAACAACCGACACCGATTTAGAACAACATTTAAATTTATCTATAAGGAGATCCCGCGTGTGAGTTTAGTGCATAAGTTATGGGCTTTGTTGAATAAGAGTGCTAATTTCATAGAAAACCATGTCCTTCAGCAGAAAAAAAACATGATGCAATTATAGGTCCTAGAAAAAATAAAAAAAATTGGCGCAAGAAATATGTCTATCCCGAAGTATAGTAAATTGTACTGACTAACCAAGATGGAGTATACTAACTGGACATATGAGCACACTTACAACTGCGATGTATATGGACTGAATGATTGTTTTGAAGATACCGTCACATACTTAGATTTCAATAGCTGGAGGGCTACAACATAATGCTCCGACCAAACAGAATTTGATATTGAGTAGCTCACGATATATAAGACCGAAAAGTTAGAAAAATGTATGAATAATGCTAAAATACTTAGACACAAATATGGTGTTGTTGCTTCATTGGAATTTTTTTACCAGAAAAGTAATTGAAATGATGTAGTTCACCCAAATTCCATTGAGTTTGCACGAGAATCACCCGAGCACATTTTTCCTACCAGGCTTGGCTGCCCTTGACCACCAGACAAAACTTAGAAGCAGTTAGCGTCGCCTAATGGTATGTGGCAATTAGCTTACCTATTATTTTCAGTTAACCTTGTCATACTGCATATTCGAACTGACAAACACAAACTCCAAAATAATAAACATGATATAGTTTTATAGACTTAAGACTTACCATGGTGTGCTACCTAGATACATTAGCATGAAGTGACTTATTCGCTACAGACTGCAGCAAAATCAGTCCACTTGTGCATCCCCCTTGCAGGGAGATTGCTAAGAAATTCTAATACTTAAATAAAAACAGTTAAGAAAAAAATCTTACATACTACAACTACAACTGTATGGAGGGCCTTAATCATGCATGGGATGGAGGAGTTGGCATGAGGAAATGCATTTTGTTGCCACAAAGATTAGATAGACCAGCCCAGGTCAAATATAGACATTAAACATATATGGAAGCAAAAGAACAGTCGCTAGATTAAAAGAATTGATCTTACCTTCTTGAGTTTGTTTTGGTACCAATACTAATTCCCATACTGTACTGATGTCTGAAATAAATATGTGGAATAATGAACCGCAGGCAGAGTAGCAAAGAGGATAATCTCCATCCTGTAGAGCTGCCTGTCTCAGGATAATGATCTGTAGTACTAATGCCATATTGTTCAGAAAGATGAAGGTACCAAATAGAATTAGGTAAACCAGGACTCAAGAGCAACAGCTTAACCTTGGTACAAAAATATCCTTGATTATATATCACAAGTAACCTCCTGTATCTGTCAAATAAACCGAGTTAAAAAATATTGCACAGGAGATGGACACATTACAGAGGAATGTTTAGCCAGCGCCAGAGTAGATTAACAGGCACATACCACATATGAAGTATTTTTAAGAAAATGAAATACCTGAAGGACGGGGATGCCTTGGAGTTGGTATGCTCGTCGGCATTAGACTGTCCAGCTACACTGCAAAACTGAGAGAAAGATAACCAAAAGGGCACGGGCAAAGCAGTAAGGGATCTATCAATACTGCAAGCCGCACCCTTAATCAAGGAGATGGCAATTGGAGCACGGTAAGAGTGCTTCTCTTGATTCTTGTTCTGCTAGCTCCCTGACAATGGAGCATGGTTAATTGAAACCAGGATGCCATGGGCTGGATCGGCCGAGAGGCATCAGGCAAGAGTCCAGGCAGCAGGCAGGAAGGTCGGCGGTGAGGAGGCGAGGAGAATGGGACAGATGTAGGGGCAGCGATGAATGGATTGGTTCATAGGAAAAGACAGGTAGATGAATAGACGATGCATCTGTATCAATTTCCTGTGCTACCGTTTCTCGCGGGGTTTGTGGGGAGAGGAAGGGAATCGTGGGGGAGAGGAAGAGAGAGCTGCTTGGTGGAGAATGAGCAGTCGGTCGATTCATATTCTATTTGGTGTTGGCGAGAAATGGGAGTGCCGCTGGTTGCTTCTGTTGCAAACGTGGATATCTAGGGGAAAACTAATAGAGAATAGAAAGAAAAAAATTCTGCTGTGGCATGTTGCTGAGTTGGATGCCTTACATGTTGAGAGAATTACCCTTAGTGGGTTGCTCCCATTTAGATACTATAGATATGCTAGATTTAATAAAGTATGCGTTTTGTGTCGAAACTATGGCTTTGGTCCATGTCCTAGACAAATGCAAAACTGGAGCATTAGAAAAACATGCATTTGTCTGTGTTCTAAAGTTCCCTTAGAATTCCAAGAACTATTAAACCCAATTTCTTGTTTCTCTAGCTAAACCATGCATTTTGGAAAGTCTATTTCTATTACTCAGTACTGATACTTATTTTTCTTTTTCATCCCTCAGGTGATGATGCATCTAACGGCGAAATCACTAGAGGAGACAAAACAAAGGTCATACCACCTGACATGTTTCTTTTGTCATCACAACTAAATAGTGGAAGCCAAGGGGCGAAGCATGTTCAATTGGGGACTGATGCTCAAGGAAGTAGTGATCTTGCTGCTGACCAAAGTAATTTCGATCTTGTACAAGAAGGATCTGGAAATCCGGTCTATGGAGACATCAGTGTTTCCACATGCAAAGTTGTAGCTAGTGGTAAATCTGCTGAAGGAGCCAATGATGGGGGTCATGATCAATGTGCAGTTGACACAAGCAACATGGAGAAAGACAGCAAAAGCGAGGATGTCCTAGAGACACTGGATAATATTTCTCAAGCGAAAAGTTGCAAGCAATCAAAGAAGGCTAGCTCTGTTGGTCTAACTTCCATGGATATTGCTGAAGCAAAAGACCAGTGTGGGTATGGCAAGAAAGCAGGCAAGTCAGATAATATTTCTACTCAGCAGGAGATTGTAAATGACTCTTATAAGCAACAGACTGCAAGCAATGTGCAACACGGGGATTGTAATGTAATAGAAAATCCAAACGGTGATGCAAGGAGGAAGAAAAGGAGAAGACATCACCGGGAGTCTTCAAAGGATGATCCTACTCAAGATGTGGCAAAATCATTTGGAGTCATCATGAATGCAAGCTCAGTACAGAATGCTAGTTCCCGCTCTCTAGATGCAAATCCAATAACACTAGGCAATAGAGAAGAAACAGCAGATGAAAAAGATCAGTGCATGCATGAAAAGGTGGCTGAAAAGGTTATAGTTTCTATGCAGGTGGTGGGTGTAAATGACCCAAGCAATGTGCAGCAAGGTGATTCTGATGTAATAAAGAATCCAAATGGTGATAGGAAGCGAAAAAAGAAGGAAAAACGCCACTTGGAGTCTTCAAAGGATGATCCTATTCAAGATGTGACAAAACCATCTGTATTGATTACAAATGGAAGCTCAGTACAAAATATAAGTGCTGATCCCCCAAATGCAGAGCAAACAACACCAGGAACTATAGGAGAATCAGCAGTTAGTGACCGCGGGAAGGTTGATGAAACTGTGGATGTAGCAACAACATACGTGATGAATGAGGTACTGGCAGATGTAAGATGCACATACAACTTAAGTAAGGTTTGGAATGTAGATCCGTTGTTGGCACAAACTAAAGGTGGTGCTAGTGCAGCGTTGCCCCCATCAGCTCTTCAATCCGATCCCCCCATCGGCTCACATAGTCATAAGTCTGAAGGAAAACCAGTGGAAATACTGTCAACTATACTTGACCCTTCTCATTCCTCTGGTGGTCTACCTGTTGAAATCAGTGATGTTAAGGATGTTTTGACTGAGAATACAGTAGTCCCAGCTAATGGCAGAACCAAATCCACTAAGCGTCAGAGAAATACGGTTTCCTTAAAGCATGTTCCCACTGATAGTGGTAAAGCTATGCAGTCTTTGGATGAGCATGCCAGCCATGTTCCTGCAGATGACTTGAAAGGAACAAATTGTACCAAAGCCGAATTGTTTCAAGGAGGTTCTGCAATCAATGCTCCTGCAAGTACTGGTCAAATAATACAGAAGAAAAGCAAAAAGTCTTCAAAGACTCGGACTCCTAAACTAGAGGAAGTTGATCATTCCACACATGGACATGAGATTCAGTTTGCCAATGATAGCCAGAACAAACATGTAACTGACATTGGTGAGACCCATAATAACGAAAGGACAGCAGGAGCTCTAGTAGAATCAGCTGCAGATCATAAAGATGACACACCTGTCACACGGGACAAGCCTAATAATGCTCGAAAGGGGAGGAAAAAATCTTCCAAGACTGAACTTCAGAGTCAGGATACCAATGTGGAACATGGTTCTGATGCAGATCTCATGAACTCCAGGGCTCAACAGGGGGCAGTTATGCCTGAAGGTTCTTCTGTTGCCGTTGAACCAAATGATCATGTAGCAGTTCATCCTGATAATGAAAAAATCAATTTCATTGACCATTTTAGCCCCAGTGCGACAAATGGCCCGTCTGATTCTGCAAAAAACAATGACGAAACTATAAGGGAAGTAAAGGGTAAAAAGAAAAGCAAAAGAATAGCAGATACAAAGTCTCAATATGCTGGTAGTGTTGAACCAAATGATCTACCAGAATCTGATGTTCATACAGATAAAGCTAGCTTGGTTGCTCATTTCGGTACTGGCAATGTGGGTGTGGCTTCTGTTTCAGAAAACATGAACAGAGAACTAGAAGACCGTAATGTGAAGAAAGCCAAGGGGAAAAGGAAGAGCAAAACAAAACCGGATTTGCTCAAGCCCGAGTCTCTTAATCCTATGGGTGGTAACCATGACACTGATAATTACACACAAGATTTGATGCATTCTGATGCACAGAAGGGAAGTATGGAGCATGGCAATCCAAATGAGAACAACGATAGAGTTATCCGGAATGGTGGTATGCTGCAACAGGAGACAGAAGATGCCACACATTATAGCACACTTGAAAAGAAGCCCGACCAACGCATGAGCAAAGAGCAAAGGAGCTCTAATTCTCGGACAAGTCATCGTGCTAAGGATATAAAACATGATGGGTCTATTGATGGAAGGATAAGTACAAATCCTAATTCTAAAAGCAACCCTGTTCAGAGCGTCCCCATGAGCCCACAAGCATCAAATGAAAGCGCTTATGGTACACCAGATGATAACCAATTTATAGTAGCAGTTCGGAAAGTTCCAAGAAAAATGTTTGACCAAGTCAAGGACAAATCCAAAAAGGGTGCTACTAAAAGAGGCACTGGCACAATCTTTGGTGACACCATAAGTCACCATGCGTGAAAAGGTCACCATGGAAAACTCATCATCCACATCTGCGGGCTCAGGTAGGAACATGTATTATCATATGAAGTAGGTATTAGCTGGCCAACGCCCTACCGTATTGCATTTGCACTTTGTTATTCATTCATTTACTTGAATTAAAACCACTGCTTCTTTTTCTCGCAAAAAGAGACAACCGCTTCTGATCTGTTATGTTTTTATCTGTCGAATAAATTAATAAGTAAAAGGAAAGGGCACATAAAGCTTGATATCTCCTCTAGAAAATTGGGCAGTCAGCAACTACTTAGAACACTATATTTTTTATATTCATTTGGAAATTCTTACTTAAGATAAATTCCGCTTTCAGTATTGTAGTGTATCCCAAAATGCCATGTAATATTACTGTTTCTGATTTTGGTGTTCTGTTGATAGACATGTACAATCTACGGTTTGTTTTGTGGTTGTTATCTAGTGTGGTTGTGCACAAACTACTTTCTGGAATTGCATTTGTACCCTAGTTTACCTATGGAAGTTGACAAACTGATGTGCATTGCTTGGGATGGAAGTAACATACCTGACGATGATGATATTGTATCACTGTAAGTTCTCAAATCTATAAAAAACTTGTTTAGCATATTACAACGTAAGCGGTCAGGTGTAAATGTTGTGTGAGTATAGTAGATTGGCATCAGATATACTGTAGGGTCTTCCATCCCCGTTAGAATTAACTGTGATGGACATGTTTTTTTTTCGGGCCTTGAGTTGAAGCTTGCTGACACCTGAGTTGCCTTAGTCCCATTTGTTTAGATCTCAGAAGAGTGACATCCACTCCATCCTCCGAGGCTCCACTAGCTACAAGAAGGCGAGGCTGAAACCAATCGAGCTGTTGGAAGACAACGAAGTGCCTGATAGCCAGCCACCTATCTGATGAATGAACCAAAGGCTTGACTAAACCGTCTTTGGAACTGCATGAAATGAACCTGATGCTTAGATGAGACGAGCTTCACGAACTTTTCCAATGTTTGTCCATTGTGGATTTTGTAGCTGAACGTATGTGGCTACTATCATCCAAGAGCCGATCTCTTTTTCATTAAGTATCATTAACAGACCGCTTGCTTACGAGCTTGGTAGCCGCCTTGGAGCCGAGGCAGAGGGAGGAACCTCTCGAACCTGGAATCCACTTTCCACTTGTCCTCCATATGCTATGCTCGGGTCTGCTGTTTGACCAGTATCTAATGCAATTTCTTACTTCGACCAGACGGGCACTAACGCATTACGCAGTGAGATCGCCTACTCCTCTCGAGGTCTATACCTTTCCTAGTGGTGAGCAGAGCCCTCGTCCTATCAATAACCGGCTCACCTGAGACTTGAATTCCTATTCAGAGACAAGCCGTAGTTTCTTTAGTGATCGAACGCTATCTTGCCTCATGCAGCCCCCAACCAAGCTCAATAGTTATAGATAAGAAGAGAGAATTTGGTTTGCACTTTCCATTATTACCACTTAAAACAGAATTTCGAAATTCGATGTAGTCACCTGAGGTCAAGACCTCAAATCAATGAAAAGCGATTGGTATCATGTTAAAAAATGAAGTGCACACCTCTGGCTTTCTTTTCTGCCTGTGGAGGTTTTGGTTGGAGACAATCCTAAAAACATTCATCGAATTTTTTTGGTCCTAATACCGTGGTACCTTTGACAATTGGTCTTGTATTGTCGGCTGAAGATCAATCAATAGCTATGGTTAAGAAAAGCTCACAAACCAAGCTGCACTACGATGGACGCGGTAGTGACCTGATGGCCTGAACTGAATTAGAGCACTAGAAGCATCCCTAGCATAGCCCTTAAAAGGGAATTAGAGCACTAAAAGCATCCAGAGCCCTTAAAAGGGTCAACTCTTAAAAATAACTGTTTTTTTACAGATTTAGGAGGCAAAACACCAACTAGAAGAGAAGAGCCCCTTAAACCGCAAAACCGTAAAAAAAATTGAGGGTCGACCCGTATTTTCCCCTCCGAACCTGTACAAGTGAGGGTTGGGTGGGGAAAATCGACCCAACCCCTACTCGCCCGCCGCAAGCGCGCGGGCTAAAATTTCAGCCTCCGGTCTCCCGCCGCCTCGCCATTTCCGCCCCGCCGTCTCCGATCGTCCCCTGCGTCGCCCGCACCCGCGCCTGCCTCTGACGCGGCCCTGCCCCGCGCACTCCTCCCGTGCTGCCCCGTGCCTGTGATTCCGGTCGCCGCTGCCCTGTGATTCGCCGTCGCCTGGCCGCGTGCGAGCTCGCCTGAGAACGCGGCGGCCGGATCCAGCCGCCGCCCACGCCTGGCTGCGAGCGCCCGGCTTGGAGCTCACCCGACCCGGCCTCGCCGCCCGCTTTGGTCGACGCCACGCCTGGCCGCGATTGGCTCGGCCCCTGGCCTCGTGCTTGCGCGCCCGACCCCTCCTCGGTCGGATCCATCCGCTTTAATTTATAGGGAATCAAATATTGACAATATTTTGTATGTTGTAGATGGACACTGATGGTTCCGGTTGGTCGTCGTTCGACGATTCGGACATCGATGATTTGCTTCAAGATGCCGATGATGAGATGATGGTCATCGTCATGGCCGTGCAAGAGCTAGAGGACCGCTCGAAGCTGCTCGATCAGAGAAGGGGGTCTTAGATGGGTCGCATTGCATCCACAAGAACTGCGATCTCGGGCACGACCAACTTATGCAAGACTGAAGGGGTTCTGAGGCAGAAAACAATAATTTTCTAGCGTATGAACACCGAAACTAGGCAGGATCTATCTATCTAGTACATTCGATAACGGTGGCGGAATCTGGTCACATACCTCTTGTAGACCGAATAGCGGGGATTACGCTCACGCATAAGCGTTGCCGATGAAGCCGTACGTAGCCGACCTCAAGGTCGCGGAGAACTTGGCGCGACGAAGTTGACGATGACGCGGCGATGTCGATGATGACCTGACGTCGACGGGAGTCGGGCGCACCCAGTAGAGAGGGGCGGCGCCGGCGGCATGGCTGTGGCGGTGGCGAGACGACGTCGCCCTAGCACCTCAAATGTGGCATCTCCGAGTACTCATAAGCATACAGAGCTTAACAACGACCCCCGGCCACTCAGATCCAACTGAGATCGCAGGAGTAGAACTTTTCTGAAATCCCGCAGGGCAACGGCGCCCAGCGGTATAGCTTCGTGGGAGAGAGAAAGCAAAGTGGGCGGAGAATTAACTTAGACCGGCGGATACAACATTAATTGTATTTTAAATGTATTTAATCCAATTAATATGCCTTGCTATATAAAGTGGGATGGGGTGTGCAAACTCCCTAGCTCCCGCATGTGGGACTAAACAAAGGAGAGGTGGTGGTGGTGGTGGTGGGGGGGGGGGGGGGCAGTTCGGCCGGCCAAGCCTTGGCCGAATCGGCTTGGGCCTCCCCCCCTTTCCTTGTGTGGTGCGACTCCCCCTCTTGGGCCTCTCTTGCCCCCATTTAGGTGGGCTGCCCACTTTTTCTCCTTTTTAATTAATATAAAATATAATTAATTCATAATTAATATATGTACATATTATTTAATCTCTCGTGACTCCGAAACATTTTCCGGACCACCCGAACATCTTTCGGATATTCCCGGAACCATTCCAGACCTTCCTGGAACACCTTCCGGACCACCGGAACCCTTTCCGGATTATTTCTCTCTCTCCATTCACTTCCTATATTATTCCAAAACCTTCTCCAAGTGTCGTTAAGATCTTAAGTCTTGTTACGCTACGGTTCGCGAACACTCCAGACATGGTCGAGACCCTTCGCACACCAATGACCGCCAGGGATACCTGGATGCATGTGACGGTCCCTGTGCATTCTACGAATATCATCGTTGAACCATAAACATGATATTCATTCTCTTTGTTTCTACGATACTACCTTATCCGAGATATGATCGTAGACATCCGATCCTCTGTTGTATCTCGATACCGACAAAGGTTAATAACTCGTCTGTGATATTACATCTGCATGACCTAGTCATAAGCTGCGCAACTATATAGACGTAATCTCACCGAGTGGACCCACAGTATCTCTCCATTACACGAATGAACAAATCCCGCTCTTGATGCAGACGTCTCTACATACTCTTTGGAAATTTCCAAGATAGACACCTTTATTGTCATGCTATATAAAACACAACGTTTGATGCACTCAAAGTACCCCTACGGAGCAGAAATAAATACGATCTCACGGTCTAAGGAATAAGTTATCATATTACTTCCTATTGCAAATGACAAACATCGTAATACAACCTTATTGCAATACTTTGCGTATGTCCATCACCTTATTCCACCAATAAGATGACCCCATTGTCAACTGACGTCATTGTCCATGATTGGGAATCTCGATCAACTGTTGCCTAATGGACTAGTTTATATAGAGTCTTACTAGGGACTCTGGTTTGTCTATGAGAGAATTCCTTATATGGCCCTTGCTTAAAATTTTGTTCCCTATTTGGCCCTAAAATATTTACTCTTCCTTATTTGACACCTAAATTTCGTTTCTTCCCTTATCTGACCCTGTAGTGCATTATGAGCACTAACAGTGTTAAATAGGAATGTAAAAAGACTCTTTTGCCCATGAGCACTAACGGTGCCAAAAAATGACTCTCTAGTGTTTGTGACACATTTAACCAGTCAGCTCAATAATTTCTAAAAGCTGCCAAACACATGTAACCAGATTTTATAAAAATAAAAAAATTGGGCAAAACATCTTCTAAATTTGACCAAATCTCTGCACACAATAAGCATATATAAATATATAATTTATAACAGTGCATCCACATCATATAAACATCAGTACTACTATCACATGCTTAAGTTCAGGGCTCAAAAGCACCTCCAAGACATGGCACAAAAGCACCTCTAGGTTCATTCACAAAAGCACCTCCACGTCTGTTTACATCACGTACTTGAGGTCAAGTACACAAAAAATTACATGGACAAAGCAAGAAACACCTCTCATACGACCCAGGACATGAAGAAAAGGCATGATAATCACAAGCTGAGCCTTCTTTTGCTTCTTGTGCTCATTGCAGGGCTATTGTGAACAAAAGTTTTGCTTCTTGTACTCATAGCTGGGCTTTCAAGTGGCGCAGTAGGAACCACAACATCATCTTGCTTCTTGTTCTTCTTGGCTCTTACCTTCTCAGGTTGACTTGAGCTGGTATTTGACCTACACTCATGCATGTATAGCAGCAACAATTATATGAATATAAACATGCTTTATATAATCTTGAGCATAAATGTAAAATGACTTACCTTGGTGGAAAACACATTCTAGTTGGTGCTCCATCCACACATGGCACAATGGCCGAATCACTTGCTTTGGTGGTTTTTATCCTCTTCTTTGGTGGCTCTCTGCAATAGAAAGAAAAATTATATAAGAAGAGTAGACCTATACAACCTCACTGTCAATATGTATAGTTGGTTAGAAAACAAATTATATAAGAAAGAGTAAACCTATACTACCTCACTGCCAACATTGCAGCAATGTCACCTGGGTTACCCTTTTTGCAATTGTGCCAATGATGTCCATAGTCCTTACATATAGGGCATAGGTGTTGGCCCGATTTTCTTTTTTTTTTCGCCGCAACCTTTATACCTCTCAGTTTTGGGCCTACCAGCAGTGGCTTTTAGGAGTGGTGGATGCATGAAGAATCCATGATCAGATTCAGGCCACTGGGTCTTGTCAGGCATAGCAGGGATTAGTTGGGCATATGCTCCTCTAAACTTGTCGATGGAGTAATACAAGTCAACATAGTTCTGTATATGTGCATTGCTAAGTGATGTAATGAATGCAAGAGCATGTTTGCAAGGATGACCAGAAACTTGCCACTGCCTACAAGAACACGTCATGTCTTGCAAGTTGACAACAAACCTAAAGCCGCTGCCTCCTAATGCGGTCACTTCGGCCACTTCTTCTGAGCTCTGTACCACCTCCAGATTTAATTCTCTAGTCATTGCATTCAGCTTCTTAATTATGTGTGGAAGAATCAATCCATCCAACTTCTTTCCCACAGTTCTTCTTTCGTTCCACTTGATCATCAACAACTGCCGCACCTTGTCTACGAAGTCGTCCAAGTTCAAGGACTTGTGTTGCTTAATCCAATTGTTAAAGCACTCTGCCAAGTTGTTGGTTACATAATCCACCTTGCACATCGTCGAGAACTGACTCCTAGACCATAACCTATTGTGCCACTTCCTCAGATATGCAGTTGCGGCTGGCTTTGCTGCCTCCATTGCAACCCAATTTTTGTCAAACAAATATGGGTTCCATGAGTACGCAGCAGCCAAAAGGTGATCATCAAACACCTTTCCGTGGAACTTCTTCTTGAAGTTGCTCACCAAGTGGAACATACATTCCCTATGTTCAGCCTCTGGGAAGACTTCTTTTACCCCTGTCATAACTGCCTGGCCAGCATCAGTGCATATGGCTAGTCCTGTTGGTGATCCTATGGCTTGCCTAAGCAATTGCATAAACCAGATCCAATTTTCATTAGTTTCGGAATAAAAAATTCCAAAACAAACTGGATACATCCAACAATGGCCATCAACAGCAGTAGCACTAGCCAGCTGCCCCTTAAACTTTCCTGTCAAGAATGTGCTATCTACTGCCAAATATGGTCTGCAACCATTACTGAACCCCTCCAAGCAAGGTTTCAAAGCAACAAAAATTCTCCTAAACCTGATTTTACCATTTATTGTATGATGATCAATCTGCACTCTGCTACCAGGAGAACATCTTTCAACTTGTGCCTTAAACCTATATAAATTTTCAAAGCTGCTATCCCAATCACCATACAGCTGGTTCAAAGCTAGCATCTTACCCATATATACTCTCTTGTAATGGGGTTTGACCTTATAATGTTCTTTAAGCTTCTTTTGCAATGCCGTTGCTCCGAGAGTTGCATCTTCAATGAGCCAATCCTTCACCTTCTCACATATCCAATGCTTGGTTGCATTTTTCACCTTCTTTTTCCTTGTTGTACTAGAGCAATCATGCTCACAGGGGCATTTTCTCACCTGAAAAACAGAAAAACAATTAATTAGTTTGGAACAATTACACAATAGGAATAGAAAATATGTTCACAATGGAGAATGAGAGTTAAACCATTACCACTACAGTGCACATATCGTCCGTTGTGGAAGCATATATCCTCCATGGACACTTATCTTCATCTCTTCTTTTACAATACCCCCTAAACCTATGTGGTGCACTTTTCTGAATGTTGTATTCAAATTCATGTTTGATTGCATGCTGAGAAAGGGCCAACTTAAACTCAGCCATATTGGGATACTTGGAACCTTCGGTCATTGGAGGGTCTTCTTTATTGTACTCTACAGTTGGCGCATGCTCTGCCTCATGCACCTCTTCATCCTCCTCTATCTCAGGCTCGTCCTCGCTCCCATCTTTGCTCCCATACTCGCTGTCATCCTCGGGAACATATTCTTTGTCCCTCTCTTTCTCAGAAAAAAGAACCACATTTAAAGGTGTAGGTTCTTTCTCTAGATACAGATTCTCCTCATCAATACCAACATGCTCATTCTCTGGAATTGGGTTGCAAAGATAACTATCATCGTCTTCTTCTATGTTGTGTTCAGGTCGGGTAAACAGGTCACTAAAATATTCAGTTATAGGCTCATATGGCTCAGCAGGATCACAATAAGTAATGAACAATTGCACAACCTTAGTCTTGGAGAATTTCTCAAACATAGACATCAACTCTTGGTCAGATTTTACTTTTGGAAATATTTTCAGAACATCATCATAGTATTGAACATGTGCAACATCCAAATATCGTGGCGGGTACTGCTCTACAATTGATTCAACCAAATCCTTGTAATTTGTCAAGTCAGAATCAATCACCTTCTCAAAAAGAAAACATCTCATTTCTTTTCTAGCCTTTTTTGGGTTGCCAAACAATCTAATTATCAACAAATAACTTGAATTCGGATCCATCCTGTAATGAAATAGAAACAACAAATAAAACAGAAATTCGGATCCACCCTGTAATGAAACAATCCAATGCATATATGATTGGGAGAGACGAAAGCTCTCTCTAATGCATATGAGCAGCGAAACTCACCCTTCGGGGCATACCGACGATGGTGCCCGTGAGGCCGAACCTGCAGCTTCATCTTCCGCTGAGCTTGCTCCCTCCTTGCCGGCCGTAGCATCCGTGCCCGCCCCCTCTGCCACATCCGAGACCACGCAGGACGCCACAGCAGAGCCTTCTCCCTCCGCCGCAGCCGAGCGCGCTCCCTCCGCCGCATCTGCGCTCGCGCAAGCCACCGGAAGCGAGCTCGCGCCTTCCTCTGCATCTGCGCCTGCGCCAGCCCCCGCGACCGAGCCCGCGCTAGCCCCCGCATCCGGTCCACTTCCGTCCGCCGAAGCCGCTGCACCACCACCTGAAGCCGCCATCACCGGTGGCGAGGCACGGTGTCGCCGGTGGCTAGGTTTTACTGTTGGAGAGACGAGTTGGGGAAGAGAGGAAGGTCGGGCTGGGTCGGGGAAGAGAGGAAGGTCGGGTTGGGTTGACTCGTTCGGCCTGTTAAGTCAGGGAGGGGTAGTTTGGTCCAACAACATAAAAACTAACAGCAAAACATAACGCCACAAACGGTGGTGTCAGATAAGGAAAGAAACGAAATTTAGGTGTCAAATAAGGAAGAGTAAATATTTTAGGGTCAAATAGGGAACACAATTTTAAGCAAGGGCCATATAAGGAATTCTCTCTTTGTCTATGTATCACACGTGTATTAATAATTCCGATTAATACAGTTATAGCATAATACAAAAAACATATTATAAACTTATGAGATAATGTCATAAATACTATATATTTATTTGCCTCTAGGGCATATCTCCTTCAGTCTCCCACTTGCACTAGAGTACAAATAAACCAGCTGCATTTTACTCCATCATAACCACTTATCAGATAAGCGTTATATGATAATGCTTGCTTGTGGAAGAGTGTTACTTCAACAATCTGTACAATACATAATTGTATGTTTCTTTGTGATTCATTGACATCAACTTGCTTGATATCATCATGTTATCTAATAACATATGTATATAAATACCGTAACTTAAGTGAGACTTTTGTTTCCTAGCGCTTACTCTGATTATGTCAATCAGCCAATTGCTTTGCAAACACACTCAGTCATAGCAAACTCTTTGTAATATTTAGAATCTCGCGATATCTACATACACTCATACCTATGTAGAAGATTTGACATTCCAATGTCAATCTAATGCCTAATACATTTCTATTTCTAGTAAATTCTAAATTTACTTTGATAACCGTTCTTCTTCTATGAACATGGGTCACAATTTATCGAGCACATAATATGGTTCATATATGATGTCTAATATCACATAATAGACCAACTTATCTTATAACCACTATTATTGTGTATCATTACACTTAATGATTAATTGGATTTCCAAAGACCATTCCTTTGATTTTAATCTATTCTGACTTATCAGAATCAATACAAATAAAACAACTCGATTTTATTTTTAAAATTTCCGTTCTATTCTAAATAGACGCTATCTTTTAAATAGTTTCATAACTTCATCTTTCCTACCGGTACTATCCATAATATGTCATTTACATACGGTGGATTTAACTCCCACTCAAATTATGTCATCTACATTTTTTAGAACATGAGCTCCCACTCAAAAAATGTCATCTACATACGTGAGGGTTCTAAGCTCCCACTCAAAAATATGTCTCTTACATA
The DNA here is from genome assembly GCA_026929855.1 of Poa annua. Classification (NCBI taxonomy): domain Eukaryota; kingdom Viridiplantae; phylum Streptophyta; class Magnoliopsida; order Poales; family Poaceae; genus Poa; species Poa annua. The sequence goes on along the minus strand of CM049428.1, from coordinate 22,639,061 downwards.
TTAAACTTGAGTAAACTAATTTGACTCCCACTAAATTAGCAAATTCATAATTTCTTTCGATATTTTGGTCAAACCAAAATCATTGATCATTTATCAATTTGAATTTAATACGACCTGTAGTATTCTATTAACACATATCCCACAGACTTTAAGCATGTCTACATTTTATGTAGTCGACAAATTTGATTTTGTCGAAGACACATTTCTTGACAAAATATGCTTTCATGTCTTTCTTATAGTTGCATTTCTTTCATATAACACTTTATATGACGATTAAGCAATCTTATTCTTAATAAGATTTATAGTAACATATACTTCTTTAATTTAAATGTAACTTCGATTTTCAGACTCAAAAGGCTTTGTTCATATTCTGATATTTTCTCAACTTTCTTTGTATTTATAAGGTGCACCTTGTTCTGTCAACAAGATCTAAAATACTTAATATTAAACTGTGACCTGACAACAAATATTATTATTATAACACCTTATTAAAATCTTCTTGTATGAAAATAATATGATCTCCTTGAAGAGGATTGCAAGCAAAAAAACAATTTTCAAATCTCCTTCACTCTTATCATCAAATTTTCATTTCATTAGGAGACATAATCCTTTTGGAACATATTCCAATATTCTACTTTCATGAAAATAGGTCTGAAACCTTATTTCAAGCTTCTACTTTTATTTCATAAACCATAATTTGAAAATCACATTTTCCTTAGAAATTACACAGGCAGCAATACAAGTTTTGCTTCTATTGGTATTTGGAATACACTCTCATCCTAATGTGAGTATTCAACAAAGAACTATTCGTGTATATTTGTATTATCGTATAATCATCTATACTATGACACTTTTGTGATCACACGAATTATCGTTGAAAAATATATATTTTCTAAAGTGGATGTCGACTATAATGTTTTGAACATATTAAGAGATTCTGAAAGACCACACTTTATCTAAAATAGAATATGATTATAATATTTCATATATCACTATATCTGATATTATAATTTTGTGAAACAAATTTCCACAAGTCTTTGTGTTGAAACCATAATTCAAAAATATTGTCCTTTTTTATCAAATCTTGTGAATACAATATTCACTAATCTTTCTTCTGAAAATCCCTTTGATCTTTTATCAAATTATTTTCCAGACTCATGATTCATTAGGAAAATAAATTTATTCACTTAAAATCCTAGAAAAATCGGATAAATGAAATCCACCATTTATTTAATTTAATAATCATCTAGTATGACTTTCAATTAATTTCCTTGCATATTGACAATTCAATATCCAATTTTAACTTTAATCAATTCGGCATATGCAACACTTTAATAGATAGAAGTATCTATCATTTCTTACATTGCTTTTATGATCAAATTTGGTGGTGTTTGTTCTTGCAACAAAATCATTTAACTCTTGGACACATAATTTTATCATTCCCACTTCTATAAATGTATATCATACAAGTAATGTAATTGAGATGTGATTGCATAAAATTTACTCATAATATAAAACAACTGCCTTGTTCCATAACATAAAACTACTGATTTGTTCTATTACATATATGAATAACTTTGTCTTGTAATATTCAAGACACTAAGCTAAATCACACTCTCACTATTACAAAAGGTCTTATAAAAAACTATTAATGATAACTACTATGATAACTCGAGGACGTGAGCATCACTGGCCATCAACTCCCTTGCTTGCCGTCACTTGCACACTGTCACATCATATATCTTGTCATACTTGTAACAATCTGGACCTGTTTCATAAACATAATAAGTATCAAATAATTTTCATCAAGTATGAGAAGAATACATTTATAACTTCGTATATCAAATATACCTGAAGCGTCGAAGAGCTCTCCTTCGATGGACTCAACCTTTAGAGATTTGAGTTTGTTCACGAACGTGAAGAAACTCATCGTATCTCTATTTATAGCATATTCACGCACATGCTCCTCGTAGCTGGGAGGTAGAGATATCAGCGCAATCTCTATTGCACATGAGTCTGCCATCCAGAAATCGTAGACATTCGTAAGTTTGAAGTAGATGTCATACAATCTCTTCAAATGCATCTCTAGAAAGGTATGTTCCTTCATGTGGATGGTCTGCAACTTTCTCAGCTGTCTGAATTGCTGAAGCTTCATTTCATCTTTGAAGTGCTCCTTGATCGCATCAATCATGACATAAGGCTCCATGTGCCGAAACAACATTTTTAACTTTGCTGCTAGGCTTACGGTCATGACGGACCACTTCTACGAAAATGTCACGACGCTGATGGAATTCCTCATCTTCCTCTTCGCTAGCAGAATCATTTGGTTTCTCTCCTAATGCTTGTTCTATGACATATAGTATGTTGTTGTGTATGAGAGTTTCCCTAAGTAAGTTGTACCACTTGATGAAGTTGGACCCATCGACTGATAAGCTCGATCTCGAACTTCTAAGGAAGTAACCGAAGTAGAGTTCCATCTACAGATATGATCGCAAAGAAGGTAAGGCTAAGTTTATAACATTTTGTGAGTTTTATTTTATAATCAAATTATTAAACACACTCCACTAAGATTATTATCCCTACAATAATTTAGCGATTACACGACCCCATCCACTATACCACCCCCGATCGTCACGGCCGGCAGCATAGCTTCAAAGGTGGACATAAAATGTTGATCACAAAAACTATGTGACTCATGCTCGATCTTTCGATCTTCCCGTGTTCCGAGTCTATGTCTGCACATACTAGGCTCGCCAATAGAACCTCGAAGGGTTTTGCGCGTGCAACATGGCTTACACCCACTCTATGCGAACGACGAAATGTATGACACCCGATCGTCACGGTCTGCCTCATAACGTAGAACTTTATTGGTGGTGCACAACGAGGGAGAACACAATTTTGGTATTTTGGGGATTTAAAAGCTACCGTTGTATATCTGCACACACAACAACACAATATCAAATAATGTAATAAAGTTCCATATGACATGGTCGTTGCGCCTGGACCTCCATGGCGCCATGTGCCTGGTCCGGGCGACCCGGCATGGCTCCGAGTCTACGGTGCCCTCCATTGCCTCCGACAGTACGAGTAATATCAAACTTACCGTAACCATGTCATATATAAAAACGCCTCTACAAAACAAAGTTAGACGCTTCTACCTTTATTTAGTTTTGCAAGTTTTACGTGGCTTATAGGCTTATTTGCGAGAGAACCGTTTCCCTACGTACAAACTTTGTACCACGAGGTCGATCATATAATTGCATGTTTAAGCATCCCTTTCGGGCCCTCCATTGAAAATGTGTAGCCGCTAAAGAGAGAGAGAAAGACACCCGCCAGCCACAGATACGGTGCAAGCCGTATGTTAGTAGTGGAACCAATCTCGCGTAAGCGTACACGTAAAGTCGGTCTGGGCCGCTTCATCAACTCAATACTGAAGGCATAGCAAGTGCACGCTAGAGGGTAGCAAATACAAGAAAGACGTCCTCATTCAACATGAGTTCTAACCGTACTAGCAGTACTACACATAGATCGGCTCTGATACCACTGAAGGGGTTCCGAGGCAGAAAACAATAATTTTCTAGCGTATGAACACCGAAACTAGCAAGGATCTATCTATCTAGTACATGCAATAACGGTGGCGGAAACTGATCACATACCTCTTGTAGACCGAATAGCGGGAATTACGCTCCCGCACAAGCGTTGCCGATGAAGCCGTATGTAGCCGACCTCAAGGTCACAGAGAACTTGGCGCGGCGAATTTGACGATGACTCGGCGATGTCGACGATGACCTGACATCGACGGGAGCAGGGCGCACCCACCGGAGGGGGGCGGCGTCGGTGGCAGCTCGGGGGGGTGGCGCCGGCGTCAGGGCAACGGCAGGGCTGCGGCGGTGGCGAGACGACATCGCCCTAGCACCTCAAATGTGGCGCCTCCGAGTACTCACAAGCATACGGAGCTTAACAACAACCCCCGGTCACTCGGATCCAGCTTCGATCGCAGGAGTAGAACTTTTCTGGAATCCCGCAAGGCAACGACGCCTAGCGGTCTAGCTTCGTGGGAGAGAGAAAGCAAAGTGGGCGGAGAATTAACTCAGGCCGGTGGATACAACATTTATTGAATTTTAGATGTATTGAATCCAACTAATATGCCTTGCTATATAAAGGAGGAGGGGGTGTGCAAACTCACTAGCTCCCCCATGTGGGACTAAACAAAGGAGAGGTGTGAAGGGGTTCCGGTGCAGAAAACAATAATGTTTCTAGCGTAAGAACGCGTTTACTAGCCAAGATCTATCTATCTAGTACATACGATAACGGTGGCGGAACGGGTCACATACCTACATGTAGACCGATAGCGGGGATTACGCTCCCGCACAAGCGTTGACGATGAAGTCGAACGTAGCCGACCTCGAGGTCGCGGAGAACTTGCCGCGGCGATGTTGACGATGACACCGCGATGTTGACGATGACCTTCGACGGGCGTCGGGCGGAAGGTGGCGTGGCGCCGGCAGTTAGGGGGTGCGCCGGCGGCAGCGCAGCGGCAGGGCTGCTGGGTAGGCGAGACGACATCGCCCAGGCTCCTCAAATGTGACGCCTCCGAGCACTCGCAAGCATACGGAGCTTAACAACAACCCCCGGTCACTCAGATCCAGCTGAGATAGCATGGGTAGAACTTTTCTGGAATCTCGCAGGGCAACGGTGCCCGACATTATAGCTTTGGTGGAGAGGGAGGGCAAAACGGGCGGAGAAGCAACTCGGCCGGCCTGCTATACAATTAATTGTATTTTTCTGTAATTAATCCAATTAATATGCTTTGCTATATAAAGGGGGGAGGGGGTGTGCAAACACCTTGCCTCCCCCATGTGGGACTAAAGGAAAGGAGGGGGAGGGGGTTCGGCCGGCTGTCCTAGTCCGAATTGGACTAGGGGCCCAAGCCCCCTTTCCTCCTTGATTGGTGCGGCTCCCTCTTGGGCCCTCTTAGGGCCCATGTAGGTGGGCTGCCCCTTTTTCCTTTATTATTTAATAATTAAATTAATATAAAATATACTTAATTCATAATTAATATATTTAAATACTATTTAATATCCTGTGACTCCGAAACATTTTTCTGAACCACCCGAACAACTTTCGGATATTCCTGGAACCCTTCCAGACCTTCCCGGAACTTCTTCCGGACCACCGGAACTCTTTACGGATCATTTCTCTCTCTCCAATAAAATCCTATATTATTCTAGAACCTTTCTCCCGGTGTCGTCAAGACCTTAAGTTTGTTACGCTACGGTTCGAGAACAATCCAGACATGGTCGAGACACTCCGCTCACCAATGACCGCCAGGGATACTTGGATGCATATGACGGTCCCTGTGCATTCTACGAATATCGTCGCTGAACCATAAACATGATATTCATTCCCTTTGTTTCTGTGATACTACCTTGTCAAAGATATGATCATAGACATCCGATGTCTTTGTGAAGGGGATCGGGTGCAGAAAACGAAAAAATTCCTAACAACGATATCCCTAAAACATGCCAAGATCTATTCTATGCAGATATAGTAGTACGAACGGAGATCGGAATACATACCCTTGTAGAACGAAAGAGGGGATTACGTTCCCACACAAACATTGTCGATGAAGACCGACGAAGCCGACCTCAAGGTCGTGTAGAGGAAGCAGACCTCCGAGTACCGCTAGCGCAGCACCTCGCAGGGCGTTACACACGTACGGTGGAAACGACGGCCTCCGAAACTATAGTCCAGGACGAGCAGCGGAAGACTTGGACCGGAACACCCGCATCGCGGCAGCGGGCTATGGTGAAAGAGATCCCCCTCTGAACTCGGCACAACTCCGACAAAGGGAATCATGAAATCGAGAGAGAATTGGGGAATTAATTAGTGAATTAAAAGGCCAGGGGTGCCCCTTCAACTTGCTAACCAGGCAATGTGGGACTAACCCCCACATTCCTGGTGCGGCATGAGCAGGTGCGCCGACCCTGGTGGGCCCCTTTTGGCCTGCCTAGGCCGGCCATGCTCCCCCCACCGAATTCCCTTGGGGATTTTTCCCCCATGGGCCTTCTTTCCACTAGAAGGCCCATTTAGGAAAATCAGCCTTAATAAATTCGAAAATAAATATATAAAATCATATTTAGACATTAATTACACTAATTAATATCAAACACATTATATATAATTTATTCTAGCTCCAAAAACTCTTTCGTCGCTGCCCGATCTCCATCGGACCTCTCCCGGGACGTTCCCGGTGATCTCTTTCCTTTCTGGTTGTCTTGTCGAAACCCCTTAAGTGTGTTACCCTAGCGGTTCGATATAATAAGAGGTACGATCAAGACTCCTCTATGATCAACGACTAACTCGTAGGCCTGGATCCCATGAATTAATCCCTGTGATATAACGAATGACTTTCATCTATCAAACCTGAACGTAAAGTCTTAAACCTTTTGCCATGGTGATACTTAGCGTGTCCGAGCGTTGTTCATAGATATCTCCATATCTAGCTTGACCTTGTTACCGACAATGCTATCTTCTACTCATCTATGATTTCATGTCTCCATGACCTAGTCACATGCTTGCAAGCTCATTAGACATAATCTCACCGAGTGGGCCCTAGAGTATCTATCCTGCTATGCGGACTGGCAAATCCCGCTCTTGACTCCTCGTCTCAACTACTCCTTTCCGATACCCAAAAATATCACCGTTATTGTCATACTAATTAAGATACGACGTTTGGTGCAATCAAAGTATCTTCCAGGAATAACAATAAGAGTTGGTATCACGGTCAAAGGCGTAATGACTACGTCCTCCAAATCTGGGTATGTCCATCACATTGTTCTCCAACGATATGACTTCCATTGCCGATCGGCACCATTCCCTATGATCGAGAAACCTTGATCATCAATCGCGCAATGAAACTAGTCTTAGTAGAGGCTACTAGGGACCTGGTTGTTTACGCATCACACCCGTATTAATGTTTCCGCTTAATACGGTTATAGCATGACACAAAAACCTATTATGAACAAACGAGATATGATAAAGAAATACACTTTATTAATTGCCTCTAGAGCATATCTCCTTCACTTTGTTGTATCTCGTTAACGACACGGGGTCTTGCACGCTCGGGAACACTCCAAGTTCAATAATAAACTTCCTCAGCCACACAACTTCATTCACAGCTTCGCAAGCAGCAATGTACTCCGACTCCATTGTAGATTATCGGACAATGGGCTACTTCCCACTTCTCCAGCACACGGTGCCTCCATTCACCTTGAACACATAACCTGTATATGACTTATAGTCATCGGGGTCTGAGTAGAAACTTGCATCCACGTAACCTGTTACGCCAAGTTCTTCATCGCAGCCACCATAGACAAGGAACATTTCCTTTATCTTATTGAGATACTTAAGAATGCTCTTAACAGCAATCCAATGCGCCATTCCAGGATTACTCTGGAACCGGCTTGTCAAACTTAGAGCTAATGCCTCATCAGGTCTAGTACTTAACATTGCATACATAATCGATCCTATGGCTGAAGCATAAGGATGTTTAGTCATATCGGCCTTATCCAGTTTCGTTACCGGACACTGTGCCTTTCGCAATGTTCTATTCTTGATAACCGGCAGAGAACCCTTCTTTGCCTTCTCCATACCGAAATGCATTCAGTATTTTATCAAGATAAGTACTCTGACTCAACGCTAATAGACGTCTTGATCTATCACGATAGATTTTAATGCCTAAGACGTATGCAGCTTCTCCTAAGTCCTTCATGGAAAATTTATTGTTTAAATATTCCTTCACGCTATTCAGAAGTTCCACATCATTCCCAATCAGCAATATGTCATCTACATATAGTGCTAAGAACACAACCGAGCTCCCACTCATTTTCTTGTAAATGCAGGTCTCTTTCAAATTTTGGACAAATCCAAAACATTTGATTACCTCATCAAAGCGAAGATTCCAGCTCCGAGATGCTTGCTTCAATCCATAGATGGATCGCTTAATCTTGCATACCTTGTTAGCATTTCCTGGATCGACAAAACCTGGTTGTACCATGTACAACTCTTCCTCAATGTTTCCATTTAGGAAGGCTGTTTAGCATCGCTATCGGTGAAAAAGTTTCATCGTAGTCAATCCCATGAACTTGTCGGAAACCTTTTGCGACAAGCCGAGCTTTATAGACGGTCACATTACCATCAGCATCAGTCTTTTTCTTAAAGATTGAAGGAGATATGCCCTAGAGGCAAATAAATAAGTAGTATTTATTGCATTATCTCATGAGTTTATGATAGGTTTGTGTATTATGCTATAACTGTATTAATCGGAATTGTTAATACACGTGTGATACATAGACAACCAGGTCCCTAGCAAGCCTCTATATGAGCTAGTCCATTGGGCAACAGTTGATCGAGATTCCCGATCAAGGACAATGACGTCGGTTGACAATGGGGTCATCTTGTTAGTAGAATAAGATGGTGGACATACGCAAAGTATTGCAATAAGATCGTATTACGATGTTTGTCATTTGCAATAGATAAGAGTATGATAGCTTATTCCTTAGACCGTGAGACCGTACTTATTGTTGCTTCGTAGGAGTGCTTTGAGAGCATCAAACGTTGTGTCTTATATAGCATGACAATAACGGTGTCCATCTTGGGTATTCCGAAAGAGCATCGAGACGTAAGGATCAAGAGCGGGATTTGTTCATTCTTGTAATGGAAAGATACTCTGGGCCCACTCGGTGATATTGCGTCTATATAGCTGCGCAGCTTATGACTAGGTCATGGAGATGTAATATCACAGACGAGTTAATAACCTTCGTCGGTAACGAGATACAGCAAAGGCATCGGTGTGTCTACGATCATATCTTGGACAAGGTAGTATCGCAGAGACAAAGGGAATGAATATCATATTTATGGTTCAACGACGATATTCGTGGAATGCACAGGGGTCGTCATATATTTCCAGGTATCCCTGACGATCATTGGTGAGCGGAGTGTCTCAACCATGTATGGAGTATTCCCGAACCGTAGCGTAACAAACTTAAGGTCTTAGCGACGCTAGAGATAGGTTCTGGAATTTTATAGGTTTTTATTGGAGAGAGAGAAATGATCCGGAAAGAGTTCCGGTGGTCCGGAAGGAATTCCGAGGAGGTATGGAATGGTTCCGGGAATGTCCGAAAGTTGTTCGGGTGGTTCCGAAATAGTTTCGGAGTCATGGGATATTGAATTATATATAAATATATTAATTATGAATTAATGGGATTTTTATATTAATTTAATACTAATTAAATAAAGGAAAAAGGGGGCTCCCACCTAAATGGGCCCTAAGAGGGCCCAAGAGGGGGAAACCGCACCCCACAAGGAAGGGGAAGGCTTGGGCCTCCTAGTCCAACTCGGACTAGGAGTGGGAGAGCCCATGGGGGGTTCGGCCGAACCCCCCCCTCCCCTCTCCTCCTTTTAGTCCCACATGGGGGAGCCAAGGGGGTTGGCACACCCCTTCCCCCTTTATATAGCAAGGCATATTAATTGATTTAATTCATAGGAAATTCAATTAATTCCCAATTTCTCTCTCGATCTCGTGGTTCCCAAGTAGGAGCCGCGCCGAGCTGAGGAAGGGGGTCTCTCTCCACCTAAGCCATACCGCAGAGCGCCGTTGCTCTGCGGGATTCCAGATAAGATCTACTCCTGCGATTTCAGCTGGATCTGAATGACCGGGAGTTGTCGCTAGGCTCCGTATGTTTGCGAGTGCTCGGAGGCTACTCTTTTGAGGAGCTTGGGCGACGTCGTCTCGCCCCCCACAGCCGCCGCGCCACCCCCCTCTGCTGCCGGCGCGCCAGCCCCGGTGCTGGCGCTCTGCCTTCTTCCGCCCGACGCCCGTCGACGCAGATCATCGTCGACACCCCGGCGTCATCGACTCCGACATCGCGGCAAGTTCTCCGCGACCTCGAGGTCGGCTACGTACGACTTCATCGTCAACGCTTGTGCGGGAGCGTAATCCCCGCTATCGGTCTACATGGAGGTAATGTAACCCGTTCCGCCACCGTTATCGCATGTACTAGATAGATAGATCCTGGCTAGTTAGGGTTTCGCTCGCTAGAAAATTATTGTTTTCTGCACCGTAACCCCTTCAAAGATCCATTTATTCTCGACGGCCTTGCGCCCTTCGGAAATATCCATCAAAGTCCACACTTTGTTATCATACATGGATCCTATTTCGGATTTCATGGCTTTTAGCCATTTCTCGGACTCTAGACTCGCCATTGCCTCCTTGTAGTTTGTAGGTTTGTCTTGTTCAATTAACATGACGGTGCAAACCATATTGCCATACCATTCTGGTGCGATCCGAGATCTACCAGACCTACAAGGTAGAATACTTTGCTCGAAAGTTTCTCCCACTCCATCCGCGGAGGACGTTTCCGGAATTGCTTCTCTTGCGCCACTCGGAATCTCGAGTTCAGGATCAACGATCTCATCGAGATCTACCTTCCTCCCACTTACTCCTTTCACGAGAAACTCCTTCTCTTGAAAGGTACCGGTCTTCGCGACAAACGTTTTGCCCTCAGCTTGGTTGTAGAAGGTGTATCCAACGGGTTCCCGCGGATATCCTACAAAGACGACTTTCTCCGAGTTCGGTTCGAGTTTGTCGGGCTGTAGTTTCTTAACATACGCCTCACAACCCCAAACCTTCAGAAACGATAACTTAGGCTTCTTGCCATACCATAATTCATACGGTGTCGTTTCAACGGATTTGAACGGAGCCCTATTTAAAATGAATGCGGCTGTTTCTAACGCATAACCTCAGAAGGATACGGGCAAATCGGTAAGAGACATCATAGATCGGACACTATCAAGTAGAGTACGATTACTCCGCTCGGACACGCCATTACGTTGCGGTGTTCCGGCAGGCGTAAGTTGGGGTACTATGCCACAACTATTCAGATGTGTGCCAAACTTAAAACTCAAATAGTCGCCACCACGATCGGATCGGAGGTGCTTGATTTTCTTGTTAAGCTGATTCTCAACTTCACTTTGAAATTCTTTGAACTTTTTAAGAGTTTCAGACTTGTGTTTCATCAAATAGATATAACGTATCTACTGAAGTCATCAGTGAAGGTGAGGAAGTAACGATAACCATTGCGTGTCAAAATGCTCATTGGTCCACACACATCTGTTTGTATGATCCTCAATAAATCCGACGCCCGTTCAAAGAAACCTTTGAACGGTGTCCTGGTTATTTTGCCCATAAGGCATGGTTTCGCATGTATCGAGGGATCAAAAATCCAACGAGTCCAAAAGTCCATCGGAGTGGAGTTTCTTCATGCGCTTTATACCAATATGACCGAGACGGCAATGCCACATATACATGGCGGTATCATCACTACACTTAATCAGTTTGGCTTCTATGTTATGGATGTGAGTACTACGATCGAGATTCAACAAGAATAAACCATTATTCTCGGGAGCATCAACATAAAAGATATCATTCATATCAATAGCACAACTGCTTGATACTGATTTAAATGAATAACCGTCTTGTAACAGGCAAGACCCACTTATAATGTTTATACTCAAGGATGGTACAAAATAACACTTATTTAAAACCAAAACTAATCCCGATGGGTAGATGTAGAGGGAGCGTGCCGACAACCACCATGTCGACTCTCGATCCGTTGCCGACGCGCATCGTCACCTCATCCTTAGCCGGCCGCCGTTTATTCCGTAACTCCTCCTGAGAGTTACATATATGAGCAACAGAACCAGTATAAAATACCCACATGTTGCTCCGGGCGAATGTAAGGTACACATCCATAACATGTATATCAAATATACCTTGCTCTTTGTCAACTGTCTTGCCAGACTTCCTATCCTCCAGGTACTTGGGGCAGTTGCGCTTCCAGTGACCTTTTCCCTTGTAGTAGAAGCACTCCACGCCAGCTCTGGGACCAGATCTGTTAGTATTGGTCTTGGCAATCAGTTTGCCCTCCCTCCTGGACTTCCAGCTCTGCTTTCCCTTGCCACCGGATTTCTTAAAATCGACGGTCTTGTTGACCATCCACAGCGTGTGCTCCTTCTTGATCTCCACCTCAGCAGTCTTGAGCATCACGAACACTTCACCCAGGGACTTAGCCATGCCCTGCATGTTGTAGTTCATGACGAAGCCTTTATAGCTAGGGGGCAACGATTGAAGCACCCTATCAATCGCCAGCTCATCGGGAATCTTGCATTCCAGAGCATTCAGGCATTGAACGTAGCCAGACATCTTGACCACATGCTCGCTCACACTGGTATGCTCCTCCATCTTGGCCGAGAAGAAAAGCTCAGAAGCTTCATATCTCTCAGCCTTAGCCTACGGCGCAAAGACAGCCTTGAGATCAGAAATAATCTAAAAGGCACTCATCTTCTCAAAGCGCTTCTGCAGGTCGGCTTCCATGGCGTAGAGCATGCCACTCTGGACAAAGGCAGAATCCTCTGATCTGGTCTGGAAGACCTTCTTCTCATCCTCAGAGGCTTCATCTGCGGGAGGGTCACCTATGGCAGCCTTAATGACGTAGGCCACCCTGTGGGGAGTGAGGAGGATCCTCAGGTTGCGGAACCAGGCCATGAAGTTTGACCCATTGGTCTTAAGCTTTTCTTTCTCAAGGAACAAACCTAGGTTAAACGAGGGGCGAGACATCTACAATGAAATTTGCAACAACATAAGACTTTGTTCATAATAATTTTGAGTTATAGTATTTTTAGAAAATAACTAACATAACTCCCACTCAAACGAACATCCCTACTGTTCGTTTAAGCGATTACACGACCTCCATTCATTGCACCACCCCTCATCGTCAGAGCCGGCGGCACAACTTCAAGAGTAGACAAATGTTCGTCACACCAATTGTGACTCGTGCTCGACCTTTCGGCCTCCGTGTTCCGAGGCCATATCTGCATATGCTAGGCTTGCCACCAATACCTCCACGCTGACTCTTGTGCAACATGGCTTACACCCACCGTATACGAACGACGATATGTCTGACACCCGGTCGTCACAGCCTGCCTCATAACGTAGAACTTTCTTGGTGGTGCGCGTTGGAGGAAGAGCACTAGTGGTATTTTTGAAGGGGTCATCTTATATAATTACCGCCGCGTAACTAATATATACTAATATATATAATCACACAATATAAGATGCACACCGAACATCAAATGTAATGCAATGTGATATAGTCCATTCCGCCATGGTCTTCTTGGAGGCCCGCAGTTTATAAACAATTTAATAAACCTACCTTGACCATATCACATAGCCCCTGCAAAATAAAGTTAGACGCTTCTACTTTATCTTTTTCATATTTTACGTGGCTTGGGGCTGTCGTAAATAGAACCGCTTCATACGTACGAATCATATGGCCACAACAACGATCCAATAATTGCATGTTTAAGCATCCCTTTCGGGCCCTCCATTGAAAATGCAAGCCAACTAAAGGGAGAGAAACAGGCACCCGCCAGACACATATACGGTACAAGCCGTATGTCAGTAGTGGAACCAGTCTCGCGTAAGCGTACACGTAAAGTCGGTCCGGCCCGCTTCATCAACTCGATGCCGCTGGAATCACAAGTGCACGCTAGAGGGTACCAAATAATAGGAACGGTGCCCCCGTGCAGAACACGGGTTCTAACAGCGTACAACTATATCTATGATAGATCGGCTCTGATACCACTGAAGGGGATCAGGTGCAAAAAACAAAAAAATTCCTAGCAACGATATCCCTAAAACATGCCAAGATATATTCTATGCAGATATAGTAGTACGAACGGAGATCGGAATACATACCCTTGTAGACCAAAAGCGGGGATTACGTTTCCGCACAAACGTTGTCGATGAAGACCGACGAAGCCGACCTCAAGGTCGTGTAGAGGAAGCAGACCTCCGAGTACCGCTAGCGCAGCACCTCGCAGGGCGTTACACACGTACGGTGGAAACGACGACCTCCAAAACTCCAGTCCAGGACGAGCAGCGGAAGACTTGGACCGGAACACCAGCAGCGCGGCATCGGGCTATGGTGGAAGAGATCCCCCTCTCAACTCGGCGCAACTCCGACAAAGGGAATCACGAAATCGAGAGAGAATTGGGGAATTAATTGGTGAATTAAAAGGCCAGGGGTGCCCCTTCTTATATAGGCTCCCGGGAGGGAGCCAACTTGCTAACCAGGCAATGTGGGACTAACCCCCACATGCCTGGTGCGGCATGAGCAGGGTGCCCACCTAGGCCAGCCATGCTCCCCCCCCCCCCCCCGAATTCCCTTGGGGATTCCCCCCCCCCCCCCCCATGGGCCTTCTTTCCACCAGAAGGCCCATTTAGGAAAATCAGCCTTAATAAATTCGAAAATAAATATATAAAATCATATTTAGACATTAATTACACTAATTAATATCAAACATATTATATATAATTTATTCTAGCTCCGAAAACTCTTTCGTCGCTGCCCGATCTCCATCGGACCTCTCCCGGGACGTTCCCGGTGATCTCTTTCCTTTCCGGTTGTCTTGTCGAAACCCTTTAAGTGTGTTACCCTAGCGGTTCGATATAATAACAGGTACGATCAATACTCCTCTATGATCAACGACTAACTCGTAGGCCTGGACCCCATGAATTAATCCCTGTGATATAACGAATGACTTTCATCTATCAAACCTGAACGTAAAGTCTTAAACCTTTTGCCATGGCGATACTTAGCGTGTCCGAGCGTCGTTCATAGATATCTCCATATCTAGCTTGACCTTGTTACCGACAATGCTATCTTCTACTCGTCTATGATTTCATGTCTCCGTGACCTAGTCACATGCTTGCAAGCTCATTAGACATAATCTCACCGAGTGGGCCCTAGATTATCTATCCTGCTATGCGGACTGGCAAATCCATCTCTTGACCCCTCGTCTCAACTACTCCTTTCTGATACCGAAAAGTATCACCGTTATTGTCATACTAATTAAGATACGACGTTTGGTGCAATCAAAGTATCTTCCAGGAATAACAAAAAGAGTTGATCTCACGGTCAAAGGCGTAATGACTACGTCCTCCAAATCTGGGTATGTCCATCACATCGTTCTCCAACGATATGACTTCCATTGCCGATCAGCACCATGCCCTATGATCGGGAAACCTCGATCATCAATCGCGCAATGAAACTAGTCTTAGTAGAGTCTATTAGGGACCTGGTTGTTTACGCATCACACTTGTATTAATGTTTCCGCTTAATACGGTTATAGCATGACACAAAAACCTATTATGAACAAACGAGATATGATAAAGAAATACACTTTATTAATTGCCTCTAGGGCATATCTACTTCACTTTGTTGTATCTCGTTACCGACAAAGGTTATTAACTCGTCTGTGATATCACATCTCCATGACCTAGTCATAAGCTGCGCAGCTATACACATGCAATCTCACCGAGTGTACCCAGAATATCTTTCCATTACAAGAATGAACAAATCCCGCTCTTGATCCTTACGTCTCAACACTCTTTCGGGATACCCAAGATGGACACCGTTATTCTCATGCTAAATGAGACACAACGTTTGATGCTCTCAAAGTACCCCTACGAAGTAGCAATAAGTACGGTCTCACGGTCTAAGGAATAAGCTATCATATTCTTATCTATTGCAAATGAAAAACATCGTAATACGATCTTATTGCAATACTTTGCGTATGTCCATCACCTTATTCAACTAATAAGATGACCCCATTGTCAACCGACGTCATTTTCCTTGATCGGGAATCTCGATCAACTGTTGCCCAATGGACTAGTTCATATGGAGGCTTACTAGGGACTCTGGTTGTCTATGTATCACACGTGTATTAATAATTCCTATTAATAGAGTTATAGCATAATACACAAATCTATTATAAACTTATGAGATAATGCAATAAATACTACTTATTTATTTGCCTCTAGGGCATATTCCTTCAGTCTCCCACTTGCACTATTGTACAAATAAACTAGCTGCATTTTATTTCATCAAAATCCCTTATCAAATAAGCGTCATATGATAATGCTTGCTTGTGGAAGAGTGTTACTCTGACAATCTGTACAATACATAATTATGCGTTCTTTTGCGATTCATTGATATCAACTTGTTTGAAATCATCATGTTATCCAATAACATATAAACAAATACCGTAACTAAGTGAGACTACTGTTTCCCAACGCTTAATCTGATTCCGTTACCAGATAATTGCCTTGAAAACACACTCAGTCATAGAGAGCTGCTTGTAACAATTACAACCTCGCGATATTTATATACTTTCACACCTATGTAGAAAACTTGACACTCCAATGTCAATCTACTAACTAATACACTTCTACCTCCTGGTAAATTCTAAATTTACTTTACAACTGTTCTTCTTCCAAGAACATCGGTCATATTTCATCGAGCAGATAATATGGTTTCTATATGATTTCTAATATTACATAATAGACCAACATGTCATACAACCATTACTACCGTGTATCCTTACTCTTAATGATTAATTGGATTCCAAGGACCATCCTTTGATTTTAATCTATTCTGACTCCTCAAACATAATCCAAAACAACTTGACTAACTATTGAAAATTCCCGTTCTATTCCAAATAGACACTAACTTTTAAATAGTTTCATAACTTCATCTATCTAATTAATTCTACTGGTACAATTCACAATGTGTCATTTACACAAGATGAATTCGACTCCCACTCAAATTATGTCTCCACACATTTCAGAACACGAGCTCCCACTCAAAAACATGTCATCTACATATCTGAGGATCTAAGCTCCCACTCAAAAATATGTCCTTTACATATTTTACCCGAGTGAACTAACTTTAAATCCCACTTAAATTCATAATTTATTTCGACATTTTGGTCAAACCAAAATCATTGATCTCTTATCAATTCGATCAATACAAACTACAATATTACATTAATACAAATCCCACAGACTTCAAGCATGTCTACATAAATGTAGTCAACAAATTTGATCTTGTCCAAGACACATTTCTTGACAAAATATGCTTTCACGTCTTTCTTATAGTTATATTTCTCATATAACACTTTATATGATGATTAAACAATCTTATTCCTCTAATAAGAATTATAGCAACAATTACTATTTTAATCCTTTCAAATGTAACTTGGATTTTCGGGCTGAAAAGCCTTTGTTCGTATTCTGATATTTTCTCAACTTTCTTTGTATTCATAAAGTGCACCTTGATCTGTCAACAAGATCTGAAACACTTAATATTGTGCTGTGACTTGACAACAATATTAAATATAACATCAATTTATTTAGAAGCTCCTTTCATGAAAATATGATGATCTTTAAGAAGAGGATTGCAAGCAGAAAACAATTTTCTAGTCTCCTTCACTCTTAATCACCAAATTTTCATTTGTAGACATATGCCCTCTTGGAACACTTTCCAATATTATAATTTTATGAACATAAGTCTGACACCTTATTTCAAGCTTCTAATTCCAATCCATAAACCATAATTTGAAAAATCATATTTTCCTCGGAAATACATAGACAACAAACCAAGTTTTGTTTCTATTGGGTTTTGGAATATACTCTCATCCAATACGAGCAATGTACAAAGAACTATTCATGTATATTCTGAATTATCGTATAATCATATACATAACGACACTATTGTCGATCACACGAATTCTCGTTGAGAAAAATATCTATTTTCTAAAGTGGACATCGACTATAATGTTTCGAACATATTAAGAGATTCTATCACAGATTCTGACAGACCACACGTTATCTAAAATAGAGTATAATACCTCACATATCACCATATATGATATTATAATATTGTGAAATGAATTTTCACAAGTCTTTTGTGTTGAAAACATAATTCGAAAATATTGTCCTTTGATCGAATCTTGTGAATATAATATTCACTAATCTTTCTTCTGAAAAACCCCATTTGATCTCTTATCAAATTAATTTCAGACTCATGATTTATTATGCAAATACACTTATTCACCAATAGTCATAGAAGAATTTGGATCAAGTAAAATACACCATTTAATTAAATTAACAATCATTCTAAATGACTCTTAATTAATTTCCTTTCGTATTGACACTTCAATACTACATTTCAAACTTAATCAATTCAGCACTCGAAAAACTTAAATAGACAAAAAATGTCCATTAATTCTTTCATTGCCTTTATGACTAAATTCGATGGTGTTTGTTCTAGTAACAAAATCTTTTATTCCTTGGAACATAATTTTTATCATTCCCGCTATTATAAATGTATATCATACGCATAATGTAATTGAGATGTGATACAAATTATTCATAATATAAAACAACTGCTTTGTTTCATAACATAAAACAACAGATTTGTTCTATATGAATAACTATGTCTTGTAACATTCAAGACACCAAACTAGATCACACTCTAACTATTACAAAATGGCTTATAAAAAACTATTGATGATAACTAATATGATATCTCGAGGGCGTGAGCACTACTGGCCATTAACTTCCATCACTTGTGCACTGTCACGTCACCCATCGCCGCATACTTGTGATAATCAGGGACTGTTTCATAAACAGAACAAGTATCAAATACTTTTCATCAAGTATGAGAAGAATACATTTATATCTTTGTGTATCAAATATACCCATAGCGTCGAAGAACTCTTCTTTGATGGAATCAACTTTTAGGGATTTGAACTTGTTCACGAACGTGAAGAAGCTCATCGTGTCTCTATAGCATATTCACGCACATGCTCTTCATAGCTAGGAGGCGAAGCGCAATCTCTATTGCACTAGAGTTCGCTATCTAGAAATCGTAGATATTCGTAAGCCTGAAGTAGATGTCATACAACTTCTTCAAATGAGTCTCCAGACAGGTATGCTCCCCATGTGAATGGTCCGGAACTTTCTAAGCTGTCTGAACTGCTCAAAACTCAATTCATCTTTGAAGTGTCCTTTGATCGCATCAATCACGACATATGGCTCCATGTGTTGAAACAACTTTCAACTCTCGTGCTAGGCATACGCTCATGACGACCTCCACTTCTATGAAAATATCATGATGCTTACGGAACTCATCATCTTCCTCCTTGCTAGCAGAATCATCTGGTCTATCTCCTAACTTATATTCTAGGACATATAGGATGTTGTTGTGTTGGAGAATGTTTCTAAAACCATTGTACCATCTGATGAAGTTGGACCCGTCGGCTTCTAAGGTAGAATCCGCGCTCTTGAGGAAGGAACCGAAGTGTAGTTCCGTAGTCTCCAGATGTGATCGCAAAAGAGGTAAGGTAAAGTTTATAATATATGTGATTTTTAGTTTATAATCATATTATCAAACAAACTCCATTAAAATTATTATCCCAAAAATTATAATAGCGATTACACGACCCCCATCCACCATACCACCCCCGATAGTCACGGCCAGCGACACAGCTTCAAAGGTAGACATCAAATGTCGATCACAACAACTCTGTGACTCATGCTCAATCTTTCGACCTTCCCATGTTCCGAGGCCATATATGCATGTGCTAGGCTCGCCAATCAAATCTCGAAGACCCTGCTGACGTGGGGCTACCTTTCGGGTAGCCCACGATAAGACTACCTGGGCCGCGCCAAGGATTTGGAGGCCCACAGAAGGCCCACGCGGGGTACCATGTAACCTAGTCCAAGTCGGTTAGGTTGCATAACCTGCCATATCTGTAATTGCCATCGGCATCGACCACCCGAGACCTGGCTACCTATAAAGCCAGGAGGGTGGCTCGTCCCCAGGACAACCAACGAAGAGATACGCTCATAGCCAACAACACAAACCCTAGCGAGATCGCAATCTCACCATTGTAATCGCTACTCGCATCAATAATCAGACAAGCAGGAGTAGGGTGTTATCCTCCGGGAGCCTGAACTTGGGTAAAACCTTGCTTGTCAGCCGTCGTGATCACCAACACCTCTCTCTCTCCCCATCAATCAACCCGGGGTGCACAACCCTGGGATTTGCCGAGTTACCACCTCGTCAATTGGCGCCGTCTGTGGGAAGTCAAACAAGTGTTGGAATCATGGTCGCTCCGGCTCCATCCACAATGAAGATCGGCGTCTGCGCCGCCAGGGAGTCGATCCGCTTCGGCTCCTTCGAGTACGTCCTCCACCCGCCGGCCCACCGCTCGGTGTACGCCGATCTGGACAAAGGTATACACATCACCTTCGGCTCCATATACTGCTGCATAGACAGTCGTGGAATACTCAGGTCTACGGCTACCGCGCTACACGCGGCGACGTCACCCGAATCGGCTACCCTCGCGCCTTCGTCACCACCCGCAAAGATCACATCTGTCGCACACGCAGAGGCCGCGCCCGCCGAACCCGCGAAGATCACATCTGTCGCACCCGCGGAGAACGCGCCCCCCGCATCCGCGAAGATTGCATCTGCGTCGACTACATCGACAATTTCAGCAACGGCCACGCGGATCGAGTCTACTACCCCAACCTCGGTCGCGCGGTCGACTAAGTCGAGATCTACATCAACTGTCGCACCCGCACGGGCAACCAGGAGCTCGCGCCTGGCAGCCACGTCACGCGCGCCTTCATCTTCGTGGAAATCCCAAGTCTACCCCAAGCCAATCGCACTCGCCCCGGCAAGCGTGAACACAGGGACAATCGCGAGAAGACGCGACAGCGACTGCGCCGCGCGCTATGTTGCAGCAATTTTCGATCCCGAGCAAGACTCGGACGACAGAAGCAGCAGCGGCAGCACCAACTCCCGGACTCAAGTCTACCCCAAGCAAGTCTTCATGGCCGGCACAGCACCACATGGCGACGACAAAGAACCCGCATATCCGCTAGAAGTGGACATGCCGGACCAGACTAAACTTGTCATCACACGGGACATGGCGATCCAAGCCATGAAGCATGTGGACGAGGGCACGTTCCCCCCACCCAACGCACCTCGAGACGACCACCTGGCGGTCCAGTACTTGCTGCGCAAGGAAGGCGAGCGACTCCACGCCGAAAAAGCCGACTTACTCCGGCGCAAGAGGGACGCAGACGCATCGAGTGCCAGGCGAGCCGCCCTCTCCTTCACCTCCTCTACGGAAGTTAACCAAGGAGCACGGCGAAACAGAGCCCGCGTTCCCCTCTTGACAGACGCCGACCGAACCAGGGTCACGCGCAACCTCGACTCGTCCTTCGTCACCGAAGATGAGCACGGGATACCCGTCCCAAAGACGACGAATGCCGCCCTGATCTCAGTCGAGACATACCTCCGGCTCACGCAGCCACCGGAGGGGGACGCGCGCTCCCTTCTCCACAAGCAGCAAATCGCCTCCATAAGGGCAATCGAAAAAGCGCTGGCGGCCAAGGGGCCAAGCAACCGGGCGCACGAACCAACAACCTCGGGCATCCCAGCGGCACAGCGACAACCAGTCAAGGACCTTCGCGACGTCCTCACGCAGAAGACGGTGGACCGCAACCGCAAAGAGTGTTCGATTGGAGTTACAAACCTCGGCGACCAGGCCGACCGCGACTTCGAGCCATGTGGGGCTGCATGCTTAAGCTTTAACATCCGCGACACCCGCATGCCTAAGGGCTTCAAGCTGACAGCAGGCACACCAAAGTACGAAGGGAAGCAAGATCCACGACTGTGGCTCGATGACTACCTCATCGCCTGCACTTGCCAAGGCGGGACGTCGACAACGGCAATGCAATACATCCAGCTTATGCTGACGGACTCGGCGCGCGGGTGGCTCACAAGCCAACCCAAGGACTCTTTCCGAACATGGGAAGAATTCCAGGATAATTTCATAAAAAAGTTTCTCGGGAACATTCGCAAGGCCCACGACCTACATCGAGTTGCAAGCCTGCAAGCAAGGAAAGGATGAGTCGCTCCGCTCCTACATCCAGCGGTGGACACTCCTCCGCAACACCATGGAACCCGTTTCAGAAGACCGGGTGATGGACGCATTCATGCACGGCGTTGCTCGCCGCGACCTTCGCGAGGAATTCGGTAGGCTCCAGTCGAAGACTACAATAGAGCTCATGAAGACAGCCAACCAGTGGGCCGAAGGAGAGGACTACGTCCGCGATACTTCCCCCAAGAAAGAGGTCAAAACAAGCAACCGGCGTGAGGCACGCCAAAAGAAGAAGCCACGTTACACCCACGATTCAATCGAGCTAGTAGCGGCGGGATATGAAACCCCCCGTGAGGACAAACGCGACAACAGTCGACAATACGATCAAGGTCGTTAGTCCAGCTCGAGTCAGTATAACCGTGGCAGCAACAGCATTGGCCACAATGATGGAGGCCAGAAGCGCGAGTGGAAGCGCCCGTTGACCCCAGCAGAGGAGTTGATGCAACCCTGTAAGAATCACTCGTTCCGCAACCCGGAGACAGGCAAATGGGGTTCCAGCCACCTGCTGAAGGATTGTCGCAAAGCAAGAAAGATATACCAAGCCATGCAGCAAATCATCGCTCCAGTACATGCAATACAGGCAGCCCCGCAGCTAGCCATCCAGGCGGCACCCGCAAACAACAACCAGGTGCTGGCGGCAGGAGCATTCCCCCAGTCGCAGCAGCAGCAACAGCAACAAGGTCAGTCGGCAGCAACCGACACGTATCCACCCGCACGGGGACAGCTGAACATGATCCAGAAGGGACCCCCGTCAAACAGGCGCCAAAATCTCATCACCCGCCA
Source organism: Poa annua (assembly GCA_026929855.1). Lineage (NCBI taxonomy): Eukaryota > Viridiplantae > Streptophyta > Magnoliopsida > Poales > Poaceae > Poa > Poa annua. The sequence goes on along the minus strand of CM049428.1, from coordinate 22,616,354 downwards.
AGTACTTCAGGCCATCAACAGCCCGCGCGCGGTACCAGACTACCTGCGCGGGTCTGAGACACCCATCAAATTTCCAGGGCAGATCACCCATCCGAGGTAACCCGACCCGGGCACGCCGCACTCGTGATTGAGGCCCTGATCGGCGACTACAGCTTGAAGAAGGTGTTCATGGACGGAGGCAGCGGCATCAACATCATATTCGCCGACACCCTGAGAAGGATGAACAGGTCGACAGAGAAATTGCCGGAATCGGAAACCACTTTCCACGGCATAGTACCAGGGCAAGCAATCACGCCCATGGGAACAATCACACTCGACGTCATCCTCGGTACACCCGAGCACTTCGGAAAGGAGTCGATAGACTTTGAGGTCGTCGACTGGAAGTTACAATACCACGCCATCCTCGGGCGCCCAACCTTTGCCAGGTTCATGGCAGTACCCCACTACGCCTACCTGATGGTCAAGCTGCCCGGGCCGAAAGGAATAATCATCGTACGCGGCGACTTCGGGCTCTCCAACAGCTGCGACCGTGAGTTTGCCAAGATTTCTGAGTTCTTCGGGGTCGAAGAGCACTTCAAGGCCATATCAGCCGACAACGACAAGACCCTCTTTCCATATCGCAAGAAGCCAGCTAAGGACACAGCATTCAACACGAACGACGACACCGTCACCCACCAAGTCCATCCGACTGATAGCAGAAAGACGGTCAAGGTCTCGTCAAGTCTGACCCCCGCATAGGAAAGCGCGCTCGTCGAGTTCCTACGTGAGAACTGGAAGATCTTTGCATGGAAACCTTCTGACATGCCAGGGATACCCAGGGAACTCGCCGAGCACTCTCTAAAGGTCCACAAGGACGCTAGGCCGGTCAAACAATCCATGCGACGCTTCTCAGGACCCAAACGAGACGCGATCACCATGGAAGTCGACAGATTACTGCACGCCAAGTTCATCCGAGAAATCAAGGACTCGGACTGGGTCGCCAACCCGGTCCTAGTGGAGAAAAAGAAGACGAAAAAACTACGCATGTGCGTTGACTTTACTGCGGTCAACAAGTGCTGCCCCAAGGACCATTTCCCGCTCCCGCGGATAGACCAGATCATCGACTCGACAGCAGGCTGCGAGCGCCTGTACTTCCTGGACGCCTACTCAGGCTACCAGTAGATCAGGCTGAAAGTCGAAGACGAAGAGAAGATGGCCTTCATCACACCCGACGGCGTCTTCTGCTACCAGACGATGCCGTTCGGGTTAAAGAACGCAGGTGCCACGTACCAGCGGACAATGCAAGCGTGCCTCAAAGGGCTCATCGGGCAGATCGTCCAAGTCTACGTCGATGACATCGTCGTCACGACCCGAAAGGAGGATACCTTAGTCGACGACCTCCGCAAGGTCTTCGCCGCACTCGATGTATACCAGATCAAGCTCAACCCAGAGAAGTGCGTGTTCGGCGTGCCAGCCGGAGAACTACTAGGGTACCTCGTATCTGCAAGAGGAATCGAAGCAAACCCCGAGAAGGTGCAGAACATTCTCACAATGCCAGCACCAACCAAACTCCGCGAGGTGCAGCGATTAGCCGGCCGAGTCGCAGCTCTCAGCCGGTTCATTAGTAAGTTGGGAGAGAAAGCCTTACCTTTCTACCAACTGATGAAGAAGACGGACAAGTTTGAGTGGACACAGGGGCGCATGATGCGTTCGACCATCTCAAGAAAACCCTGACAACCTCTCCAGTCCTCGTGGCACCACTGGAAAACGAGTTGTTATACTTATACTTCTCAGCAACAAACAGGGTGGTGAGCACGGTACTCGTAGTCGAACGGGAAGAAGAAGGGCACAGTCACCCAGTGCAAAGGCCCGTCTACTACCTCAGCGAAGTCCTCACCCTGTCCAAGCAGAACTACCCACATTACCAGAAGCTGGCGTATGGAGTCTTTAGACCTCTAGGAAGGTCGTCCACTACTTCTCCGAGCACCCGATCACGGTGGTAAGCTCCTCTGGACTAGCAGACATTCTCAAAAATCAACGCGCAACAGGACGAGTCGCCAAGTGGGTTGTCGAACTAGGACCATGGGGGCTGAAATATGCTCACCCGAAGTCCATCAAGGCCCAAGTCCTCCCAGAATTCACCACCGAGTGGATAGAAGCCCAGCTACCAAACATCCCCGACCTGTCCAACGCATGGACGATGTACTTCGATGGCTCCAAGAAATTCATGTCAGCCGGGGCAGGAGTTGTACCCATCTCCCCCAAGGGCGACAAGCTCAAGTACGTCCTACAGATGGACTTTCCGACACCGTCTAACAACGAAGCCGAGTACGAGGCCCTGATCCACGGCATGCGGATGGCTAAAAACTGCGGCGCCACGCACCTCATGATATACGGCGACTCCTACCTGGTGGTACAACAAACCATGAAGTCCTGCGACGCCATCGCCGACAATATGATCGCCTACAGAGACCTCTACAACCAGATGGAAGGCAACTTCGACGGCTGCGAGTTGCGGCACATCGGCCGTGAAAGCAACGAAGAAGACGTCATCGCTAACATGGGATCAGACAGGGTTCCAGTTCCACCCGGCGTCTTCCTCGAGCGCATCACGCAGAGATCCATCAAGACTCAAAATACAGCAGGCAATGCAACAACAACAAAAGGCGATGCTAACCCGCCAAGCCAAGATAAGGTCCCCATGGAGGTCATGCTAGTCGAAGCTACATGGACAGGACCGTACCTGGCGTATATACTACACCAGAAGCTGCCAGCGGACGCAGTCGAAGCAAAGCGCATCATCAGGCGCTCCAAAAGTTTTACCGTCATCAACGGAGAACTCTACAAGAGAAGCATCTCAGGAATCCTGCAAAGGTGCGTAGATCCAGTCGACGGCCAAGCCATCTTACTCGACATCCATGCGGGTATCTGCGGGCATCATGCCAGCAGTCGAGCATTGGTGGCCAAGGCACTACGAGCCGGGTTCTACTGGTTGACAGCCATGCAGGACGCCGAGGAACTAGTAAGGAAATGCACAGGGTGCCAGGAGTTTGCCAACAAGCCACACGCGCCAGCGTCAGAACTTAAGACAATACCACTAGCCTGGCCCTTCGTCCAATGGGGTCTGGACATGGTGGGCCCGCTGAAGAAATCCTCACCCGGAGGTCACACTCACCTCCTGGTTGCAGTCGATAAGTTCACAAAGTGGATCGAAGCCGTGCCCATCACAAGTTTGACTGCATCCACAGCAATCAACTTCATCAGGTCAATCATCTTCAGATTCGGAGTGCCGAACGGGATCATCACCGACAACGGCTCGAACTTCACAGCCAAAGAATTCAAAGACTTCTGCTAAGAGCAAGGTATCAAACTCAGCTATGCATCCGTCTCGCACCCGCAATCCAATGGGCAAGTGGAGAAAGCCAATGGCCTCGTCTGCAGCGGCATCAAGAAGCGACTGCGCGTGCCACTAAAACGTGCAGCGGGCGCATGGGTGGAAGAACTACCGTCAGTCCTTTGGAGTCTACGAACAACGCCAAACAGATCCACCCAATACACTCCATTCTTCATGGTATATGGTGCAGAGGCGGTTCTCCCCTGCGACATCAAATTTGACGCACCGAGAGTGGTCGCCTACGACGAGTCGGATGCAGAAGAGGCACTCGAAGACAGCATGGATACTCTGGATGAAGCACGCGACATCGCCCTGGCGCGATCAGCCGTGTATCAATAAAACCTGTGCAACTATCACACTCGGAGGCTGCGACCAAGAGCGTTCACTGCAGGCGACCTGGTTCTTCGACTCAAGCAGAAGAAGGTGCACAAGCTCGCTTCCCCATGGGAGGGCCCATACATCGTGACAGAAGCAATTGGCAACGGAGCTTACCGCCTGAAGGACTCAAAGACGGGAGCATACTGCAGCAACCCGTGGAACGTGGCACAACTTCGCCGGTTATACGCCTAGTTCGACCCAATCATTGTACAAGAAAAATCAGCGCGGCAGGTTTCAGACGCAGTCTTTCCCTCACCAGGGTACCTAAGGGGACTGGAAGGGTTTTAATGAGGCGGCCTGTTCGCAAGAATCAATAAAGTGATTTGAAGAAAATTTGTCTCCTTTACCTTTCACACAGGGGAAGCTAAAATCCTAGGCCGCCACTCGAACCACTCGGGGGCTGCGCCACACAGGTTGAAAGAAAATCTTAGGCCGCTTCCCGAACTACTCGGGGGCTGTGCCATACAAGCATAAATCAAAAAATCCTAGGCCGCCACCTGAACCACTCGGGGGCTGCGCCATGCAGGTCAAGTTCAAAATCCTAGGTCGCCACCCGACATACTCGGGGGCTGTGCCAAACAGGTAACACTTGTAATCCTAGGCTGCCACTCGACTCACTCGGGGGCTACGCCATACATGCCTTAGCAAAGAATCCTAGGCCGCCACCCGAACCACTCGGGGGCTGCGCCATACAGGTCAAGTTCAAAATCCTAGGCCGCCACCCGACATACTCGGGGGCTGCGCCAAACAGGTAACATTTGTAATCCTAGGCTGCCACTCGACTCACTCGGGGGCTATGCCATACAGGCCTTATCAGAAAATCCTCAGCCTCCAGTCGAACTCACTCGGGGGATGCGTTGTACAGGTCAAGTTCAAAATCCTAGGCCGCCACCCAACACACGCGGGGGCTGCGCCACACAGGTGACACTTGTAAACCTAGGCTGCCACTCGACCTACTCGGGAGCTACGCCATACAGGCCTTAGCAAAAATCCTAGGCCGCCACTCGAACAATTCGGGGGCTGCGCCATACAGGTCAAGGTACAAAAATCCTAAGTCGCCACCTGATAAAGTCAGAGACTGCGACATACAGGTCACACTTGGAGAAACCTAGGCCGTCGCCTAACATACTAGGGGACTGCGCCACACAGGTCGAAAATCAAAACATGCATTTACACAGCAGAGCAAGCAGTTCAATTCTCATTACTCGCAAGTATTTTTAATCTAATACATTGCGATTTGCACAGGCATATTTGCAATCTATAGCTAACCCTGTACAGTAGACGACAGCTACCCTAACCTGCAGGCTCGACCTTCGGCGCATCGAGTGGGCCTACAAGGCGCTCCCTCAGCCTCTGAACATGCCCGATAATCTGGCGGGCAGCCGCCAAGGTCTCGGCGAAGTCGTCATCACCGGGCAGGCCATCCAGCACCTTATCGAGCGGAAGATGTGGCCGGTGCATCCGAATTTATGCCAACGCCGCATTCGCCCCAGCCACAAGTTGGGCGTGGACAACCTCCTTCAGCCCATCACCGTCGCGAAACCTCTCCAGCAAGGCGGACAGCCCGTTCGGCTGCGCGTTATGCGGGAAGTACACACGATTGATATGCTAGAGTATCTTCCGGCAATTCTCCAGAAGAAAAGCCGCACGCCATGTACGATCAAGCATAGTGGCAAGGGCACGCCCTCTCGACTTGTTCACCCAGAATTGACGAGCTTTATAAGAGTCGCCGGACGCCTCTCGGGCAACTCGCTCTTCAACACGATCCCGCTCAGCCTGCCAATCCGGGTTCACATCTGCACGCGCAAACTACAAGTCAGAACAAGCAAGTTTCAACAAAGAAAGCAGCCGCCAAAAGGATACCAACCTTGCAGCTGTCGACTGATCAGATCGATCTCCCCAAGCAAAAAATCCTCACGCCGTGAGAATTCTGCAGTAGGATGCGACCTGGAGCGGTGCAGCGTCAGCTCAGTATTCTTCAAGGTCGCCTCAAGCTCAACCACCTTGTTCTTCAGCTACGTGATTATCCGTTGATCATTTCTACTACGTGGAGGAGCCGGCGCCGCCCGACGACGGCGAGCACCCGAAGAAGAAACCTCGCCACTCGGCTCAGTCGCAGGAGAAGAAGAAGCACCACCGCGCACGACAGTCTGCCACGAATACGCAGAGTCAATACAATCATACGACTGTTCAGCAAAGATACACTTGATAGAAGGAAACTCAATTCTAGCAAAATCATTGTTGAAGGCCAAAAGACCTGGCAGGACAATAGTCATTACAGAGCCAAAAGTTTAAGGTACAGACCACGGCGACTGCCGAATTCCTATACTACATCTACTCTAAGGCCGCAGACTGCGACCGAGAGCGACTCTTCCGAGTAGCAGCTGCCTCAGTCGCCTTAGCAAGGGCCCTCTCAAAGAGTGCCACAAGCTGCACGGCCAGCTGTGAAGCATGCTCCTTCACACCACCCAGCGACGCGATTCGGCCATCGGGTCTTCGAGGAAAGCCGCTGACGACCTTCTCAAAGTCACCCGGAACCTGATGTCCTAAGAGGAGCTGGAAGGTTAGCTCGGAGCCGCGTACCGTCTGCGACCGCGTGAAGTCGGCGATGGTGGTCGCGTCCTCAAACGGCGCAGCAAGGGCATCCACGGCAGCCGGCGGCTGGTCGCTCGGGAAGATGCTCCGGTGCACCACAGTAAGGGCTCCCGTCGACTTCTTCAGCGTGGTTGTGGACTTCTTCAGCGCGTCGGACGCATAGGCGCAGACCCGGTCGAGGAAGCCGACAACAGTCGCCAAATCAACCGCGTCACTCGACGTGTCTTCTGGGGGAGCTCCACCGCAAATCTCTGCGCAAGGGATTCAAGGTCAGACAAAGGAAAGATCAAGACACAGTAGGCATTAAGCCGAAACTTACCCCCAAGAACACCGGCGAGTGAGAGGAGACGGTCGACTTGAGTCTTCTCCTGGGCGACCCGCGCCAGCTCCCGCTCTTGAGACTCGTGCAGAGCCTTCTCAAGCTCAGCAACTCGCCCAGTAGCCTGGACCAGAGAAGCACGCAACTGGTCCCTCTCCTTCTCCAGGCGAACATAGGCCGCGGCTGCGTCAAGCTGCTGGCGGTAGTACGGCTGAAACAAAAGCAAGATATAATAAAGTTGCGGGCGACTATACTAGTCACCCACACCTTCGGGGGCTACTCCCATCGGGAGCGCTGATCGCGCACACGATGAAAACTCAAGAATACAAGTACAAGCATAAAGGACTTACGTGGCCCAGGAGGTCGGGGTCCTCTGAAGCCGAAGGAGGAGCGCGACTCGACGACGCAATGCCAGCAGGTTGTGCGCGCACCTCCTCCACCACCACTTGAGTCACCAATTCAGTCGAAGGGGCGGATGTATGCTCCACGTCCCGAAGAGGGGAGCTAACATCGCCAGAACGTCGACTGCAGCAAAGACAGGCACACTGGTCAGCTCATAGATTGCAGCTACAAAACACAACTCAAAGAAAATAAAGCACCAACAAGTTCACCTGGTGGTTTCAAGGTCGTCGTAACTCCCCAGGGAGGGCGACGCCATCCGCGCAAACGAACGAGGAGCCGCGGAGCTGACCGGAGGAACAACCAAGGGCTCATTCCAGTCACCCGAAGACCGCGCACCCGACGACGTCGCGATGGCCTCCTCCAGAACAACGTCGGCATCCCTAGCGGGTGACGACGCGGTAGCAGAATCGCCACCACTCGGGAGCTTCCGCTTCTTCTGTACAGGTTCCTCCTCTTCGTCTTCGTCCTCCACCTCTTCGTGGGGAGAATGAGCGGAAGGAATCTCCTCGTCGTCGTCCTCCTCCTCGACAAATTTTGACTCGTCGTCGGGTTCGTTCTCAGGGAGAGGAGGAAGGCTGATCAGCAGGGACCGACCCTGAAGCAAGTAGACGCAAGTCGAATCAAGAAGCAAGTAGACGCAAGTCGAATCAAGAAGCAAGAAATCAAGAAACAGAATAACAAGGAGAACAAGTCAAGAACTTACCTCAGGAATGGGGTTCGATGCCCCGTAAGCAGCAACCGGGCACTTGACGTTGCATGTATCCGCGACTCGGAGGTTGGTGATGGACCTCACTTTGGCTTCCACCTCCTCATCGTCAAGTGGCTCGGTGCTGACGCCCTCGACGACCCACATCGGGTGGGGCCGAGCGCTGAGCGGCTGCACCCGGAGACGGAAGAAGGTGGCCATCAAGAAGACACCACCCGCCTCGCGCCCAAGGGTTTTGGTGAGATCGCGCAGCAGGCCCAGCAGAGGCCGCACGGCTTCCTTCTCCCCAGCAGTCAGCGGGTGCGTCCATGCTTGAGTCTTCCGCAGCCCACGTCCGCTGTCGAATCCCACCAGGCCATCCTGACTCGACTGGACGTAGAACCACTTCCTGCGCCACCCCTGGACGGAGTCCGACTTCTTCATCTGGAAGTACGCGGTGTCACCGCGCACTTGGATTCCGAAGCCACCCACGGGGAAGGGCAACCCGCTCTTTCCAACGTTCTTGCGAACGAGGAAGAGCGACTTCCACAGTACCCAGTGGGGCGCGACACCCAAAAAGCACTCGCAAAGCACAATGAAGCCCGCGATGCTCAAGGCGCCATTGGGGCTCAGATCATGGATCCGAACCCCATAGGCATACAGGAGACCGCGCACAAAATCGTGCAAGGGGAACCCGAAGCCCCGTGGAAGGAAATCCACGAAGCAAACGCGTTCCCCATCCCGGGGTGTGGGGTAAACTTCTTTGCCAGGAGCGCGTACATGGACTTGATCAGCAGACGGAAGAAGACCTTGGGCACGGAGGAGTTCGATCTCCGCCTTCTTCACCGACGACCTTTGCCAGTCGCCGTCGGGCTTCTTCATCAGCCCGGCTTCATCGACGGCGGCGGAGGAACCAACGGCGCTCTTCGGCTTGCCCATGGCGTCGCGAGGCAGCGCAAGGTGCACGGACAAAAAGCACGGAGCTCTGGATGGCGGCGAAAATGGCAGAGCAGAGGAATAGGAGGCGCAGACGATTGGAGAAGATGATGCCCTCGCGTCCAAACGCGGTACTTATGCCTCGAAATATCTCATCTCAGTCGTCCAAGGAGAAACGGTTCCAAGCTGCCACATCCACCGTCCACGTGTCGCGCGGAGAAACCAAACGACGCCGCCCACTTCGTCCACTACGCACGAAAATCGAGGCGTCATCATCATGGCGCGCAAATTTCGCGCCAAGTTCGGAAACGTGACAACTGCTGACCGCGGTCAGCTCTGACAGTGGGCCCCGCCGCGTCACGTCCCATCAGGCGCAGAGGCGTGCAGCGGATCGTCATCAGTGACGTCATCAGGCCAACGACTCTAAAATCAACTGAATCAGCTCGACAACTCGACAGGATGATTCGAGTAGTAAGCTCCTCAGCTGAAACAAACAAAGTAGGATCGACAGTTAATCCGAGCACCCGAAGGAATCAATCGGGTGACAAAGAAATCGAGTAAGCTCAGTAAGCTGAATCCATCTACAAGTAAGCCAATAGGCTGAACTGACGCTTCACAAGAAGACCAGAGCAAAGGAATTCGACTGCAGGTATTACTCCCATCGGGAGACCCCGGTTCGACTGAAGAAATCGAGTTCAAGCTCAAGATCAAGCAATCCAATGGCGCGTCCAGGAGGAAGAAGTCCTTTGCCCAACTCTACGCTTCGACCAAGCACTCGGGGGCTACTGACGTGGGGCTACCTTTCGGGTAGCCCACGATAAGGCTACCTGGGTCGCGCCAAGGATTTGGAGGCCCACAGAAGGCCCACGCGGGGTACCATGTAACCTAGTCCAAGTCGGTTAGGTTGCATAACCTGCCATATCTGTAATTGCCATCGGCATCGACCACCCGAGACCTGGCTACCTATAAAGCCAGGAGGGTGGCTCGTCCCCAGGACAACCAACGAAGAGATACGCTCATAGCCAACAACACAAACCCTAGCGAGATCGCAGTCTCACCATTGTAATCGCTACACGCATCAATAATCAGACAAGCAGGAGTAGGGTGTTATCCTCCGGGAGCCTGAACCTGGGTAAAACCTTGCTTGTCAGCCGTCGTGATCACCAACACCTCTCTCTCTCCCCATCAATCAACCCGGGGAACACAACCCTGGGATTTGCCGAGTTACCACCTCGTCACCTGCGCGTGCAACATGGCTTACACCCAATGTATGCGAACGACGACATGTCTGACACCCGATCGTCACAGCCTGCGTCATAACGTAGAACTTTCTTGGTGGTGCGCAACGAGGGAGAACACAATTTTGGTATTTGTTAGGGATCATCCTATTTATGATGCTACCGTTGTATATCTAGAATATAAGCAATCAATAGGATGCACACACAACAACACACAATCAAATGATGCAATGAAGTGCGATGTGACATGGTCGATGCGCCTGGACCTTCATGGCGCCATGTGCCTGGCCCCCGGCGCCCCGGCATGGCTCCGAGTCCACGGTGCCCTCCATTGCCTAAGACAATACGAGTAATATCAAACTTACCGTAACCATGTCACATAAAATAACGCATCTGCAAAACAAATTTAGACGCTCTACCTTTATTTAGTTTTGCCAGTTTTATGTGGCATATAGACTTATTCGTAAGAGAACTTCTTCCCTACCTACGAACTTTGTACCACAACGTCGATCATATAATTGCATGTTTAAGCATCCCTTTCGGGCCCTCCATTGAAAATGCTTTGCCGACTAAAGAGAGAGAAACAGAGACCCGCCAGCCACAGATACGGAGCAAGCCGTATGTCAGTAGTGGAACCAGTCTCGCGGAAGCGTACGCGTAAAGTTGGTCCGGGCCACTTCATCAACTCAATACCGAATGCATCGCAAGTGCACGCTAGAGGGTAGCAAATATAAGAAAGACGTCCTCATTCAACATGAGTTCTAACCGTACCAGCAATACTACGCATTGATCGGCTCTGATACCACTGAAGGGGTTCCGGTGCAGAAAACAATAATTTTTCTAGCGAATGAAACCCTAACTAGCCAGGATCTATCTATCTAGTACATGGGATAACGGTGGCGGAACGGGTTACATTACCTCCATGTAGACCGATAGCGGGGATTACGCTCCCGCACAAGCGTTGACGATGAAGTCGTACGTAGCCGACCTCGAGGTCGCGGAGAACTTGCCGCGAAGATGTAGACGATGACGCCGGGGTGTCGACGATGACCTGCATCGATGGGCGTCGGGCGGAAGATGGCGAGGCGCCGGCGGCTGGGGGGGTGTCGCCGGTGGCAGGGCAGCGGCAGGGCTGCTGGATGGGCGAGACGACGTCGCCCAGGCACCTCAAAGGTGGTGCCTCCGAGCACTCGCAAACATACGGAGCTAAACAACAACCCCCGGTCATTCAGATCCAGTTGAAATCGCAGGGGTAGAACTTTTCTGGAATCCCGCAGGGCAACGGCGCCCGACGGTATAGCTTTGGTGGAGAGGGAGGGCAAAATGGGTGAAGAAGCAACTCGGCCGGCCTGCTATACAATTAATTGTATTTTTCTGTAATTAATCTAATTAATATGCCTTGCTATATAAAGAGGGGAGGGGGTGTGCAAACACCTTGCCTCCCCCATGTGGGACTAAAGGAAAAGGAGGGGGAGGGGGTTCGGCCGGCTCTCCTAGTCCGAATTGGACTAGGGGCCCAAGCCCCCTTTCCTCCTTGGTTGGTGCGGCTCCTTCTTGGGCCCTCTTAGGGCCCATGTAGGTGGGCTGCCCATTTTTCCTTAATTATTTTATAATTAAATTAATATAAAATATAATTAATTCATAATTAATATATTTAAATACTATTTAATATCCCGTGACTCCGAAACATTTTTCCGAACTACCCGAACAACTTTCGGACATTCCTAGAACCCTTCCAGACCTTCCCGAAACTCCTTCCGGACCACCGGAACTCTTTCCGGATCATTTCTCTCTCTCCAATAAAATCCTATATTATTCCAGAACCTTTCTCCCGTTGTCGTCAAGACCTTAAGTTTGTTACGCTACGGTTCGAGAACACTTTAGACATGGTCGAGACACTCCGCTCACCAATGACCGCCAGGGATACCTGGATGCATATGACGGTCCCTGTGCATTCTACGAATATCGTCGTTGAACCATAAACATGATATTCATTCCCTTTGTTTCTGCGATACTACCTTGTCCGAGATATGATCGTAGACATCCGATGTCTTTGTTGTATCTCGTTACCGACAAAGGTTATTAACTCGTCTGTGATATCACATCTCCATGACCTAGTCATAAGATGCGCAGCTATGTAGATGCAATCTCACCGAGTGGGCCCAAAGTATCTTTCCATTACAAGAATGAAAAAATCCCGCTCTTGATCCTTACGTCTCAACCATCTTTCGGGATACCCAAGATGGACATCGTTATTGTCATGCTAAATAAGACACAACGTTTTATGCTCGCAAAGTACCCCTACGAAGTAGCAATAAGTACGGTCTCACAGTCTAAGGAATAAGCTATCATATTCTTATCTATTGCAAATGACAAACATCGTAATACGATCTTATTGCAATACTTTGCGTATGTCCATCACCTTATTCAACTAATAAGATGACCCCATTGTCAACCGACGTCATTGTCCTTGATCGGGAATCTCGATCAACTGTTGCCCAATGGACTAGTTAATATAGAGGCTTACTAGGGACTCTGGTTGTCTATGTATCACACGTGTATTAATAATTCCGATTAATACAGTTATAGCATAGTACACAAACCTATTATAAACTTATGAGATAATGCAATAAATACTACTTATTTATTTGCCTCTAGGGCATATCTCCTTGAGTATGATGAAGCGATGATGGGCTCAGATTCCAACAAATGGCTAGAAGCCATGAAATCTGAAATGGAATCCATGTACGAAAACCAAGTATGGACTTTGGTGGACTTACCCAATGACCGCAAGGCCGTTGAGAACAAATGGATTTTTAAGAAGAAAACGGACGCTGATGGTAATGTGACCGTCTATAAGGCTCGACTTGTCGCAAAAGGTTTTTGACAAGTTCATGGAATTGACTACGAGGAGACTTTCTCTCCTCTAGCGATGTTAAAGTCTGTTAGGATTATGTTAGCAATTGCTGCATTTTTCGATTACAAAATCTGGCAAACGGATGTCAAAACTGCGTTCCTTAATGGTCACATTGAGGAAGAGCCCAAAGGTTTTGTCGATCCTACGTATGCTGACAAGGTATGCAAACTTCAGCGATCCATTTATGGACTGAAGCAAGCATCCCGGAGTTGGAACCTCCGCTTTGATGAGGTGATCAAAGGGTTTGGATTTGTCCAAACTTATGGAGAAGCTTGTATCTACACGAAAGTGAGTGGTAGTTGTGTAGCATTTCTAGTACTATATTTGGATGACATATTGTTGATTGGAAATGATATAGAATTTTTAAATAGTATAAAAGGTTATTTGAACAATAGTTTTTCGATGAAGGACCTCGACGAAGCATCGTATATATTAGGCATCAAAATCTATGGAGATAGATCAAGACGCTTAATTGGGCTTTCGCAAAGTACATACCTTGACAAGATTCTGAAGAAGTTCAGAATGGACAAAAGTAAGAAAGGTCTCTTACCTATGTTACAAGGAAAGACATTGAGTCAGACTCAAAGTCCAGCTACATCGGAAGATAGAGAATTGATGAACAAGATCCCCTATGCCTCAGGCGTAGGATCTATCATGTATTCTATGCTATGTACAAGACCGGATGTGGCACATGCTATTAGCTTGACTAGCGGTACCAATCTGATCCAGGTTTGGAACACTGGATGGCGGTAAAGAATATCCTAAAGTACTTAAGAAGGACTAAGGATATGTTTCTCGTGTATGGCGGTGAAGAAGAGATCGTCGCAAGATGTTACGTCGATGCTAGCTTCGACACCGATCCGGATGACTCTAAGTCACTATCTGGGTACGTATTTCTTATGAATGGAGGAGCAGTAAGCTGTAGGAGTTCCAAGCAACCCGTGGTGGCGGAATCGTCGACAAAAGCGGAATATGTTGCTGCCTCGGAGGCAGCGCATGAAGGAGTTTGGATGAAGGAGTTCATATCCGAACTAGGTGTAGTTCCAAGTGCGTTGGATCCGATGGTTATCTATTGTGACAACAATGGTGCCATAGCCAATGCTAAAGAACCAAGGTCTCACAAGAATTCCAAGCATTTCAAGCGCCGTTTTCACTCCATCCGTGAGCATGTCAAGGATGGTGATATAAAGATTTGCAAAGTACATACGGATCTGAATGTGGCAAACCCTTTGACACTCCCAAGGGAAAAACATGATCAACACCAGAACTCCATGGGTGTTAGGGTCATTACAATGTAATACAAATTATTGCCCCTAGTGCAAGTGGGAGACTGAAAGGAATATGCCCGAGAGGCAATAATAAAGTGGTTATTATCTTATTCCATGTTTATGATAAATGTTTATTTCTCATGCTAGAATTGTATTAATAAAAAACATTAATACATGTGTGACTAATGAACAAATTAGAGTTCCTAGTAAAGCCTCTCGTTTAACTAGCTTGTTGATTAACTGATGATCAAGGTTTCCTGATCATGAACACTGGATGTTGTTAATAATGGGATACGTCATTAGGAGAATGATATGATGAACACACCCAAATTAAGTATAGCAATACGATCAAGTCATTAAGTTTATATTGTTGTACTGAGCATACGAAGTAACCCTAATCCTTAGACCATGAGATCATGTCAATCACTAACACCGAAAGAATGCTTTGATGACATCAAACGTCACACCGTAACATGGTGACTATAAAGGTGGCGTTGGGTATTCCGAAAGTATTAGTTGAAGGGAATATGCCCTAGAGGCACTTAATAAACATAGTTTATTGGCAATATCCCAATCGACCATTATATGTTTTACACCATACTATAACTGTATCAAGCGAAAACATTAATACAGGTGTGGTAGATAAACAACCAGGTCCCTAGTAGCCTCTTCTAAGACTAGTTTCGTTGCGCGATTGATGATCGAGGTTTTCCGATCATAGGGCATGGCGCCGGTCGGCAATGGAAGTCATATCGTTAGGTGTAACGATGTGATGGACATACCCAGTATTTATAGGACATAGTCATTACGCCTTAAGACCGTGAGATCAACTCTTATTGTTATCCCTGGAAGATACTTTGATCGCACCAAACGTCGTATCTTATATAGTATGACAATAATGGTGATACTTTTGGGTATCGAAAGGGGGTAGTTGAGACGAGGGGTCAACAGCGGGATTTGTCAGTCCGCATAGCCGGATAGATACTCTAGGGCCCACTCGGTGAGATTATGTCAAATGAGTTTGCAAACATGTGACTAGGTCACCAGCTGACATAATATCATAGACGAGTAGAAGATAGCGATGTCGGTAACGAGATCATGCTAGGTATGGAGATATCTGAGAATGATACTCGGACACGCTAAGTATCGCCATGACAAAGGGTTTAAGACTAGACGTCCAGGTTTGATAGATGAAAGTCATTCGTTATATCACAGGGATTAATTCATGGGGTCCAGGACTACGAGTTAGTCGTTGATCATAGAGGAGTCTTGATCATACCTTTTATTATATCGAACCGCTAGGGTAACACACTTAAGGGGTTTCGACAAGACAACCGGAAAGGAAAGAGATCACCGGGAATGTCCCGGGAGGGGTCCGATGGAGATCGGGCAGCGACGAAAGAGTTTTCAGAGCTAGGAAAAATTATATATATTATTTTTGATATTAATTAGTGTTATTAATATGCAAATATGATTTTATATATTTATTTTCGAATTTATTTAGGCTGATTTCCCTAAATGGGCCTTCTGGTCGAAAGAAGGCCCATGGGGGGAAAACCCTCAAGGGAATTTTGTGGGGGAGGCTTGGCCGGCCTAGGTGGGCCAAATGGGGCCCACCTAGGGCCGGCGCACCATCCCTAGCCGCACCATGGCTGTGGGATAGTCTCACATTGCCTTGCTAGGGAGGTTGGCTCCCCCCGGGAGCCTATATAAGAAGGGGCACCCCTGGCCTTTTAATTCACCAATTAATTCCCAATTTCTCTCTCGATCTCGTGGTTCCCTTGTCGGAGCCGCGCCGAGTAGAGGAGGGGGATCTCTTCCACCATAGCCCGCTGCCGCGCTGCTGGTGTTCCGGTCCAAGTCTTCCGCTACTCGTCCTGGACTGGAGCTTCGGAGGCCGTCGTCTCCACCGTATGTGTGTGACGCCCTGCGAGGTGCTGCGCTAGCGGTACTCGGAGGCCTACTTCCTCCACCCGACCTTGGGGTCATCTTCGTCGTCTTCGTCGCGCCGAGCTCTCCGCGACCTAGAGGTCGGCTACGTCGTCTTCGTCGTCAACGCTTGTGCGGGAGCGTAATCCCCGCTATTCGGTCTACGAGGGTATGTATTCCGATCTCCGCCGTACTTCTATATCTGCATAGTGTAGATCTTGGCTAGTTTAAGGATATCGTTGCTAGGAATTTTTTTGTTTTCTGCACACGATCCCCTTCATTAGTTGAGGCTCATTGATCAAGAAGTGGGATTTGTCCATCCAGATGACGGAGAGATATACTCTGGGCCCTCTCGGTGATATCACATAGACACCGCTTGCAAGCACGTGACTAGGTCACTAGGATGTCATATCACATAACGAGTAAAGAGTACTTGTCGGGAACGAGATCGAACTAGGTATAAATGATACCAATGATCAAATCTCAGACAAGTAAAATATCGCGAGACAAAAGGAATTGGTTATGACGTTTTTGGTTCACACGATCACAAGATTCATCGTTGAATATGTAGGAGTCATTACGGATCTCCAGATCCCACTGTTGACTATTGATCGGAGAGGTGTCTTGATCATGTCTACATTATTCACAAACCGTAGGGTGACACACTTAAGTTTTGTCGACGCTTTTAGGTAGACACGGAATTTTGGGGAAAAGTTTGGACAACACCGAAATTGTTTCGGGTAATATTGAAATAGTTCAAGGAGTTAATTGTCAATGGTTGCCAATGGTTGTTAATAGAATTAACAAATGAACCAAGGGGGTAAGTGTTAATGTTTGTTAATAGAATTAACAAATATTAAAAGGAATGAAATTGTTTTATTTAATCAAGAAAACCCCTTGAAATTTTGAGTGGGAATTGAAGAGAGAATGAGTGGGTTGAGTGGAGACTCCACTCACATGATGATGGGAGAGGTAGGGGCACTCCAAATTCGTGGCTCCCTCCCCCTCCTATATAAAGAGGGGTGTAAGCTCTCTCTCCCTCCTCCCGCTGCTCCACCTTGCAGCCATCAGCTTGGCGAAGCCATGGCCGTTTAGTTCTCCACCACACCACGCCGTCGTGCTATTGGAGTTCCTATGTGGTTCTACTACTTCCGCTGCCCCGCTGGATCGAGGTAACGGAGGTCATCATCAAGCCGTACGTGTGACCGAGTACGGAGGCGCTGCCCGTTGCAGCGCACATCTTCACGATCTTGAGATCGGCGAGTGAACGACTACATCATCCACGAGAATTATTCTGGAAATGCTTACGGTCTTCGATGGTGAGTTTCTCTTGGAATATGTTTCACTCGTTACGAGCATCTCCTAGACTAGATCTTGGCTTGTTGGTTTGTTCACACCGTAGGAATTTTTTTGTTTTTTATGCTACTAACCCATCACGTTCGGCCAGAAGTAGGGCCGCGCGAGCACGTGGTGGCGGCGCCTCGGCCGTCCACTTCGTGTCGTCTTCGGTCTTCTGGAACGTTCCCAATTAAAAAACGGATTTCAGAAAAGAAATCGTCCAATTCCGAGAATATTCCCTTAAGTACTTTTCTGAAACCAAAATCAGCAGAAAACAGGGCACTGGCACAGTGGCATCTTGTTAATAGGTTAGTCCCAGAAAATGCGTAAAACTATATAAAATGCATATAAAACATGTAATAACTTGGTATAATATAGCATGAAACATAAGAAATTATAGTTACGTTGAAGACTTATCAGTACTCAATCGGATACTATCTCAATGATGGCATTTATCCTGAGTGGGCAACTCTAGTGAAGTCCATTAAGGAGATAAATGGAGTGGCTTAACAAGAAAAGAGGCTAATTTTACCAAGGCACAAGAGTCAGCACGCAAGGACATTAAGAGAGCTTTCGGTGTTTTGCAAGCAAGGTTTGCCATAGTTCAGGGTCCAGCTCGTTTTGGGGACAAAAAACCCTTATGAACATTATGAAATGTTGTGTGATTCTACACAACATGATCCTTGAGGATGAGAGGGGTTTGAATTTGCCTTGTTTCTATGACAATGTTGGAACCCGAGTGCAACCGGAAAGAAACCCAAATCGCCTACAAGCTTTTCTGCAAACACATCGAGAGATTGAGAGTGCCAAGACTCATTGCCAGCTACAGAAGGATCTTATCAAGCACCACTGGCAGCTAGATGGGCGTCGCCATTGATCTACCATTGTGTTCTTTTTCAATGTTCTATTTGGTTCGAGCAATTGTTGTAATTTTGAAAAACCCTTGTTGTAATAACTTGAGATTATTATATGTGTGAAACTACTATTTGGCGTTATAATAATAACTAGAATGATTATTGTTATGTTCAAACTATTATTGTTCTATGAAAATTGAGAGGAAACATATATGGTAGTTGTAAGTGTTGGAGTTGCGGCGTCTAGCAGTGCCCTCAAACCCAATCCTTAAAGCGGAATATTCTGTTATAAGGGTTGAGTTTGAGGGTACTGATCTACGCCCTCATTTTCCAACCCTTAAAACTGTCATTTCTCAACACTTATTCCTCTTTTAAGGGTTGGCCATTTAAGGGCTCTGCTAGTGATGCTCTAACAGATCCCCGTGATACGTCCATTTTGCATCACTATTTTATATCATAATTTACCGCTATTCATTGATATATTTCATATTTGGAGATGATACTTATGTTATTTCATCTATTTTGCATGATTGATGATCATTGGGGGATGGAACTGTCAGACCCTGAATACAAGCTACACAAACGAAACGTATCGGTTGGGCCACACAACCAAGAACATACTGGGGTTACCACTCCCAGGAAAACCATCAGGCCATGCTCGGAATGGATCATCGGCCGACAGTTCTTGGCGATCCCAACGTCACATACGTTTCCAGATTGTGCACGCAAGACCCAAAAAGTCTTCCAACTCGTATACTTCAACCATACACACATGGTATACGAGTCGGATTTTTAACAGGTTGAAACCACAGAATAAACCTAAGACACAAAGAAAGGAAATAATATCCAAAAGCTCTCACTGAGCAAAATATATCAAATGGCACCAATCAGAGGACGCATGTCCCAACATTACATCATGCAGCGGAAACACACCGGTCTGAGTACAGACAAGAAGCAAAGGGCTCAAGGCCGAAACGAAAAAGAAGGCCCATCCACGCAGTCCACCAGGAAGTAGCCCAGGGGAACTCTAACTACTCGTCGTAGCTCTCGTCGTCGAACTCCACGTAGTATCCACCCAACTGGTCGAGTGAAGGATCCTCAACTGCAGAAAAACCACAGCCCGCGAACGGGTCAATACACCGAAGCGTATCGAACAAACTTAAGCTAACAGGTTACAAAACTGTAAGATTCCCAAAATATGGGGGGTAAGTGTACTTAGCAGCAGCAGCACTAGCAGACTAAAGAGACACGCTAAAACTTCCGTCTAATTAGAGAGGGGTAAGAGAGCGTTTAAGTATCCACCTACAACTGACACCAGTCATAACCCATTCTCGAATTAACCCCCTCAACCAAGTATGAGGAAGCAATCCGGGAAACTCACACTTAACAATTTTAGTTACCATTTAGGGTGTAAGTAATGCTATGTTACTAGTCACATTAATTAACGATGATTAGGTGTAAGTTGTCTAGATCTTGTTAGCCAGCATCATCACCAAAGTCGTCCATAACCGTGGACACGGCTCATCGATAAGATTATACCCTGCAGGGGTGCACTACAGTACCCATACTCGCATGATCAACCCGCTAAGGCCTCTCAACACGACTCATTCCTTCACTACAGCAAGTCCAAGTGCCACCCATATGAGTGGTTACCCGCGTCAGGAGTCCGGCCGAATCTCAATTGCGGACTCATTAGTTTGTGTCCACGCGCCATGCGGCTCAAACCACAGTAGGAACTGTCCGCTTCGCGCGCACCACCCCCTATATGACCCCCCGTATCAAGTAACCTCTCATCGATCATCATCATCATGCACATGCATATGAGCGAATGGAAAACCCGAACTACTTGCGGCACATGGACGAGCTGTAGATCCGTTCAAAGTCGAGGGGGGCTCCATTGGGCCTCCCACAAGTGGTTAGTGCGCTCAAAATTGGACCCGAGGACAAAATCTCAGTTCCTAGGTCGACACTGAGCAGAACAAAGCACCTCGCAAGGCCTTCCGCCTGGTGCCTTATCTTTTAATTATAGAACCCCAAAATAAGACAGCAGTTTATTATAGTAGAACAATATATCATACTACGCATATGAGATAAAGACAAAGGAACGACTCGCTCAACCAAGCCTAAGCATGCACTACGACTCGCAAAGGCCAACAGATAAACATGCAAGGGGTTATGGGTTGTGGGGATATAGCTGTATAGGCTGCAGGATAAACATGTGATGGGATCGCAATTCAAGAACCGATAACTAGGATAGCATAGATCAAAAGGCAGGAATGAAAACCCGACAATCGTGTAACAGGTTAGCAAAAGCTTGCCTGGCAGCTCGTAGCCTGGCACGATAGCTGGAACCTCAGTGTCGTAGGTACTCGCAGCAGTCACGTCGTCGTCTACCCAAAGAGAGCCAAACATAGACAATAGGAACAATAATCAATACAGAGATATGCGCAAACAAATGGTGATGCGAGATGGTATGAGATGATTAGGTCATATTAAAGCGGGGATGAAATCCCGGCAAAAGATTAGGTTGCAAGTTATTTGTGTATCCAACACTTTAATGTTACTTCATATATAGCAGGTGTGGTGATCAAATTAATTTAAATGGAATAGGCATTAATTGCTCAACACCTTCCATATTTAGTATTTTAATTGCAAGTGATTTATTTTTAACTCAAATTAAATTTTAATAGCATGGCAAGATATGGTATAAAAGGGATGAGCATATTAAATGGAATTAGGGCATTATATAATTATTACCCTCATACCCCATATTTAATTAATTAATTGCATTTGTTAATTTAAAATAAGCATTTAAAATAAATGATGCAAAATGACATAAGAATAAGATATTAATGTTTATTACATTTTTCTGATATAAAAACATATAAAGTTTATTTAATTTGGAGTTATAAATTAAAAGTTATGCATTTTATAAGTGTAGGGGTGGTTCTGTAAAACCCGAGGACTTATCCGTGATAGAAAACTAGCAGAGGAGGTCCTCTGTGCAAAAACAGAAAGGAAGGGGCTTCGGTGCAAAAATGACAATGCCCCGGAACTTTTCTCACCGCAGCGGGGGCGCACACCGCGATTGACATGCGGGCCCAGGTCGCGCTGGCTCCACGGTCACTGACCGGTGGGGCCAGGCTGTCAGCGAGCGGCGAAAAAATGGGGCATTTTCCACTGCGCCCGGGGGGATTCGAACTCGCGTGCGCGGGCGAGCGGGGCGTTACGCGCTGTTAGCCAGTGGATCGAATTAGTGCTAGTGTTAGCTATCGTTTAGATTAGGTTTTAGGTAGTTAAACGCTCAGTGTTTCGTTTCTGACGAAACTGACAGGAACAGGGGCGCGGTGGCCGGAAATCGACGCCGGCGACTTTAACTCGGCGGCGCCGCTTCGTTTGTGCGGGCGTGCGGGTGCAGTGGGTGTGGGCGAACCTGTTTTCGAGCTCGGACGCGAGGAACAGAGGACGGAGCGTCTTGTTCGTCCTCGACGCCGGCGGCATTACGGACGGAACCGGAGGCGGGGAAGGTTCGGTCTCTCCGGCGACCACCCGAACGGAGGAGAGGGGGGGGGGAAAGGAGCAGAGCTCACCGCGGGCTCGTAGAGGGAGTTGATGGCGAGCGGGAAGGCTAAAGGAGGCCGGAGGCGTCTCGTCGGTGTCGGGGAGGAGACGCAGCCGTGGCGGTCGTCGAGGAAGGAGCGGGGACGGTGCGGTGGTCCTTGCTGTCTGCGGCGCGGAGGAGGAAGACGAGGAGAGGGCGCGGCTGCTGCGGTGTCGAGGACGGAGGAGGGGGCTACGCCGACGAGGAGCTCAAAGTCCAGGAGCGCATGGCGACGGCGATGCTTGGGAGAGAGCAGCGGCGGCGGGGGAAAGAGGAGAACTAGGGTTAGGGTTTCGCGTCCGGTCGAGTTAAAGAGATAGAGGGGGAGGAGGTGGCAGTGGGGCGAGTGGGGCGAGCTTGGCAGAGGGAGAGAGCTCCATGCCGCGCTGGAAAAGGAGTCTCCTCTGCGCGTCCGTACGAGGACGAAGGAGATGAAGTGGGCTTCGGGCTGGGGTTTGCTGGGCCGAGCTGGCCCAGCTCGGCCAGGAGAGCCTCTCCCCATATATATATATATATATTTTTTTTATTTCCTTTTTAAAACTTTTCTGTTTTTTTGTATTTGTAAAACAAATAAGAGAAGAGTCATAAAAATAACTTTTTAATAATTTTTAATGGTTTCAAATTAGTCATATTCATATCTAGTTTGGTTATTTATAAATAATTTGAAACTTCAAATGAATTTATTTGAAAGCATTTGAATTCAAAATAAGAATTTAAATTTGGAAAACCTTTGGGAGACATATTTAATTAAATGCAACCAATTATGGAATGATGACATGATTCAACAATTTATTGCACACCAAAAGGAAAGTTACAGTAGGGCTGTTACAGGAATTCTGGAGTCTGAATTCTGCTGGAAAAGCATCATCGAGATACAATATTTGCGAAGATCAGAAGAACAAAAGAAACACCTAGGAATTATTTTCTCCTCAGATCACGAAGGAGGCCAAAAGGGGAGCCTGGGGTGGGGCCCACACCACCTCCTGGCGTGGAAGGGATGCTGGCCGCGCGAGCAAGGTTGGGCCGCCCTGGCCCACCACCTGGCGTCTCCTTTCGCGTACTTGAAGCCCCCGAAAACCTAATACCCCTACGGTGTCCAGAATTCCTCTTCGCCGCCAGCACGAGGCGGAGAAGACAAAGAGAGAAAAGCTCTCCGGCAGGCTGCGTTGCCGCCGGGGAAATCCCCTCCCGGAGGGGGGAAATCGTCACCATCGTCACTGTCATCAAGCTGCACTCCATCACCATCGCCAACACCACCATCTCCACCGCCGACGTCATCATCTCCATCGGTCCACTCCGTTCCCGCTGTAACATCTGTCAGAGTATCGGCATAACAACATCTAGGGCTAAACTCCGTGTATTTGATAGGGGAAACTCTCCCGATGTTGATTACTCTTGTTATTGATGCTATTGAGTGAAACCGTTGAATTAGATTTCATGTTCAGATTTTTATCCATCATTATATCATCTCTGATCATGTACCATATAATGTGTTGTGAGTAGTTCGTTGTGTTCTTGAGGACATGAGAGAAGTCTAGATGTTAGTAGTGAACTATGTTGAGTAATATTTAATGTTTTTATATTTAAGTTGTGGTGCCATTCTTCTTGTGGTGTCATGTGAACGTCGACTACATGACACTTCACTTTTATGGGCATAGGCTAATGCATCGTGTACTTGGTTATCATTTGTGGGGTTGCCGGAGTGACAGAAACCTAAACCCCCGTTGATATTCTGATACACGAGGGATAGCAGAATCTCAGAGTTTAAGTATATGGTTAGATTTATCTTAATTAATTTCTTGTATTTGCGGATGCTTGTAACGGGTATAATCATAAGTATGTATTAGTCCTAGAAAGGGCGGTGCATTAGCGTAGATTCACCCACACGACACTCATCGAAACACTAAAGATTAATCATCAATATGAAGCGAAAGCACTAGACAGAATTCCCGTGTGTCCTCAAGAACGTTTGGTCATCATAAGTAAACAAATCGGCTTGTCCTTTGCTCTAAAAAGGATTGGGCCACTCACTGCAATTATAATTGCCGCGTTCTATTGACTCGCACCTTATTTATCTGTTATATCAAAGTCTGCTGAAAATTTGTCTGCTACTTGACAATAAGAAAGTTGTTTTCTCTTTTTTGCACTTTTTGAGGTGTTTTGCCTAGTCTGAATTTCCCCTTCTTCTATTTGATCAAGATGGATAGCAAAAAAGCATGAATAGGCCTACTGGGATGGAAGGAGAGAAGGACTGAACGAGAAAAGGAACTCTTTGTTTACCTTGGAATGAATAGCTCAACTACTTTAGGTAACGAAACGTTCATCTACGATCTTTCTTAATTAAGAAAAGATAGGACTGTACGGCAGTTCTCGTTAGTAGATTCGCAGAACAGAAGAAGAAGTTCACTCTGACTTGCGCACTACAAAAAGGCAGCCAACGACTTCGGACGTACTCCGTCTTTCGAGCCTCTGTTTAGCTTCAAAAGATAAGGCGCTAGTGCAACGAACGCAGCTTTGGTGCGTCCCACCCCAACTAACTAGTGCTTGACTTTCCCCCGCGCCCTATCCAATGAATAAGGTGGTCATCACCCCGCAAAAGACCCAATATCACAATTTTACAGTTTCAGGTAAGAAATTACCTCGAAATGAATTGTAAAACCGTGTGACTTTATATATTTATTTTGGGATACCCCAAATTTATCCCGAATACTCAAAATCAGTGATACTGATACATGGCCTAAATTATCGTTTCTGGCATAGAGCAGGTGTCTTGGTCTTTTCTCAAAAAAAAAAAGTGTCTTGGTCTTGGGTCACCGGCCTTCCTGCACCTTACCCTAGAAACCGAGACTCCGTCCCCGGCCTAGGATCCCATCGCCGCTCGAGGTAATTTCTAACGCCATGTTTATTTTTTGTATGGTTGCAAATCTATTTATTCCATTTCCATTTTTTGCATTACGAACTAGTATTTCTTTATTTATTTATTTGTCAGAAAAAACTATTTATTAATTATTTAGTTGTTTAATCTGATTATAATTGAATTCGGATTATTGCTGCACTGTGTGATGTTAAAAGTTTTTTTTGGGTTTTATATTTGTGTGATACCATGAATCAAGTACAGTATATATGAGAACTCTGTTTTTACTGTGCACGCCCTTTGAGAATGATCGTTCTTTTCTTGGACCTGCACTATAGAGAAGAGAATCCCTTCCAATCCACTACTGTTGCTAATATCCCCTTCTCCCTCCTTTCACCCGCCGCCAGACTCACGCTTTCCCTCATCCAGTATTCCCCAGCGCTGCCGAGTCAGGGTACTCCTCCTTCCACCGAAGCTGCGCCATTAGAAGGCTTCCATCTCCATCTGAGGTGGAGTGAGAATTGATCGAGGCTCATCTCGTCTCCAGGCTCTTGGTATGAATGCCCCTACTAACCTCGTTTGATCGGAATACTTTTTCCTAAGCCTGTTTCGGCCTTTCTCCAATCTTGTTCGTTTTCTTCTCCCCGCCGGTAGTTGCATGCGGATTCGAGTTGAGTGTTCTAGAATGCTAGATTACAGTAGTATATATGCTAGAATCTTAGGGGTTTAACTGAGCCGTAACGCAGTCCATGCGAACCCTAACTGAATCTTAGGGCTGATTTCGCTTTCGTGTAGTCTGTTCCGGTCTTCGATTAATTTCTGTGAGCAGTCGAACCTAGATACGGAAATCTGCGCGATTCTTCAGTAATCTGGTCTGTGATAACGCGTCTTTTGTTCTGATTCTGATGGAATGTTCACTCGCGGATATCCTTGTACTACCGAAAATAACCTACTCTGCTTGGGCGATTCCACGCGCAGGGCGATATACACTAAGGATAGTGCGCGATGTGCACATGTTCCTTGTTAGAAGCCATTGGAATGTAGTACACAAGCGTTTAATTGATCTGGTCTGAAACCACCCCTTTTTTTGTCAAGTACGAACATGTTATAAACAGTAGAAGTTGGGAATGCTGCTACTGGCCAACTGCAGTGAATTATTAGTATCAATCATAGTGCTGTTACGACTTATGGCATAGCTGCCAGACTTTTAGTTAATCACTTAATCATCATTGTTGTATCTCATTCATCGCGCCAATGCATGCCACCGATGCTTGATAGCAGAGTTGTCATTCAGCATTATGAAGTCTGAAATATTTCTCATGTACTTATTTGGTATAATAATAGTGTTCACAGTTCTTTCTCCTCTTTTTATCAGTTGTATATTGTTGAATTACCCGCAATTTTTTGTTGTTGAATTGATTTGATAAGTATGAGGTTACACCTTGCAGACATGGACACAGACCGTTCAGGTTCAGCAATCGTCAACGGGGAGACTCTGAGGATGTTTGTGGGGCGAAGGGTGCGCACAGTGCTTAAAGTCCAACACACTGAAGGTGGAGTTCTTGTTGGGCAGTCGACTGATGGGCATCAGCTGACCATCAAAGGTGCCACAGAAGGTGCCCAATCACATTATCTGGAGGTTACTGGGATTGCAGACAACGGCCAGTCCATCACTGCTGAAATTTGCAAAGATTTTGGTGAAAACTTTGGTGAGATTTGATGTGCTTGTAGTGGTTTCATTTGCCTCTTCGTTATTATTACCACTGTGAGCTGTTGGTTTATTCTGCTTGCTACCATGGGGTTCAACTTTGAAATTTGTTATATGACAAGACTGGGAGGAGTTTTTGCCTATTTCTATTTTCCATCACCAGCTTTAATCAATCAGTAAGGAGCTGTTTAACTAAGTTCTTTTTCACAGCTTGCCTGTACTTGTTCTTTTCTATCTAGTGATTTGATACGCGAGGCGTATCGGAAAACAGCTTGCCTGTACTATTAGGTTCCTTTTTTTTCTGCACTTATTAGCTTGTTCTTGGCATGTTATTCTTGGTTTATACAAGCAAACATTCAGATTTCTCATCCATGTCTCACATTCTAGAATATCAGCAAAACCCAGGTGATTTCTTGTTTTGGGATGCAAGATTCTAGAATTTAGTAACTATATTCTCTCTTCCCTTAAGAATATTTTCTGATGCTTCAGAATCTAAAGGAATAATTGACTTGGCTTGTTATACTGAATAAGGTATATCACCCTAGTTGTCTTCTCCAGATGCTCACATATTGATTTTCATCCTCCATATGCGGATAACTCAAACATGCACCCTGAAGCACTATTTTCCGAATGTCAAAATATACTGAAAATTTTACACAAGGAACATTTTAAGTCATTATATGCTTGTAATTTTTAGTGGTCATCTCTGCCACAACCAAAATTTTGGCTAACAACCAAGTATATCATGCAGCAGCTTTCTTTTAGGCTAACACTATTGGCCCCCTCCCCTAGTAACAACCATTAATCTTGTTATTATGTTTAATTCGCAGATGCTGATGCTTTCAATGGGCTGTGCAAGGTTTCCATGGACATCAAGGTCAAGGAACTTTTCCTGTAGAGGAAGTCTTTTGGCAGATCAATTATGCTCAGAGTTATGATACGTTTCTCACTTTAAGATCTTCCTGAATGTTACTTGTCACCGTTGTACACAGGTGCTTAGTCTTGGGCCACTTCTTAGAATCTATGAACACTATGAGGACAAGTAGTGTCGTGTGTGTCTCTGTCAAATAAGGAATTGATCGAGGCATGTCGTGCAAACAACTTGGTTGTCTCTTGTCAGGGAATGCAGACTTGGAGTCAACAAACTAGATTCCAGACTGACAAAATGCATCAGTAGGAAGGCTGGCAAAGCTGACATGTTTTCTAGTAACATGTTGTCGGAACAGTCTAACATGGCATATCAACTAAAATTCAGCAACAACAGGATCATGACTCCTTTTTTAGAAAAAAAAAAGATTATGTCTGTAGTCCGTATGTACTCCATGTTAAAACATCCAAAACATTTTATAATAATGGTACATACGAATACAAGATTATGTCTCATGATCTGATACTGAAGACTGAAAATAACTGCTGTATAAGATGTAGTAACAAGGAAATGAACATTTGAAGCTGTCTCCCGACCGAGCATCCTTTACTGGATCACTCCTCGTCTTCTTCGTCATTATCGTTTGAAAACAGTTGCAGAGTCTGTGCCTTCGGCCGGGGCACCTTGGATGCCGTTGCAAATTCCCTACAGACACCCTCCATGCCAAGCGTAAGCGCAGCCATTGAAGGCAGCGGTGGCTCAGTGGAAGGAATCGCCAATTCCCTGCGGACGCCCTCCGTGCCAAGTGTAAGCGTGGCCAAGGAATGCAGCGGAAGCTCCGTGGACGCCATTGCCGATGATTCCCTGCGAGCGCCCGGCATTCCAGATGTAAATGTGGGCATGAAAGGCACTGCCGGTTCCCTGCGGAGGCCATCAAATCCAAATGTATACTTGATCATGGAAGGCGGCGGGCGCTGGTTGGAGGCCATTGCCATTCCTTCATCCGTGCAGAGCTCGAGCCTGGCCGGGGAAGGGGGCGGCGCCGGCTCGTTTAAATCAAGCTTTGCAATGTCAAATTGGGGCTCGTTTAGGTCCAGCTTCGCCATGTCAATCTGCGGTTCCTTGCCTTGGTTCTTGGCCTGTGGCATGTGTTCGTTTGTAGACGGCACCTTGGTGTCTATGCCGAAGGCCAAGCTAAGCTTGCGGTACGCTTCCTTCCTCTCTCCCACGGACTCAGCGACCATCCGCTCCGCAATTGCTTGTGCATGGGCCGCCTCCTTCTCCAACAATGACAGCGCTACCCGCGTGGACAGGACCACAACACGTGCATCACGCATGTCAAGTGGCGTGTCGCAAGACGGCGCGTAGGAGAAGGGCCTCCCTGCAGCGGCCGCGCTGCAGACGGGGCATATGAACACACCCACGGTGGAGTAGTCGATGCATGAGAGGTGCGCGACTGCCTCGTGGCAGGCGAGGCAGGTGACAGTCGCCTCGTGCGGAGCGACGAGTGGGTCATCGTTATGGGGTGATGTGGCGGATCCAAGGAGGAAGAAACAACCACAACAGTACACGGAACGGTAGGAGAGGAGGATGCATGAAGAGCACATGCGACGAAACTCGCCCCGGTGGCGGGCATAGTGGAGGGGCCATGTCCGGGGGTCGGAGTTGCAATTGTCGCCCGCACATTGCATCACGCCCGGTAAGCGCCATTCCATGGGGTCCATTGACGGCACACCTCGTTAAAAAAAAAGAGAAAAACAACCGGTATCGGTCGGCTAGTAAAGTTTCATGTGAGAGATCTCCATGCGGAATATACTAAAGTCTCGAGATATTGTACCTGCTAGAATTTCCTTCCGCTCTCCGATGGAAATTGCTACGGAATAGGAGAAAATTGATGGATAACAAATATTCGGGATCCAAGACCCACCGCGGTGAGCGAGGGCGGTGGGGCAAGAAAAATCGCCTATGGTTGGTGGCACACCTGAAGTGAAAAAAGGAAAAAAAAATGACCGTTGGTTATTACGATTTTATGCGAGAGATCACCATGCGGAACATATTAAAATCCTGAGAGGCATCCTACCTGCTAGAATTTGCTTCTACTTCTCGATGAAAATTGTTGCGAAAGAGGTAACAATTGATGGGCGAAAATTAATCGCGATCCAAGTACCGCCGACGGTGAGAGAGGCGGCGAAGCGAGAAAAATGTTGAACGGTCCTATATAGACAATCTAGATCTAGATCTAGGAAGTCCGGGTAACGGTGGGACGACAAGGCGATGATCCTATTGTCACCATGGAAGGAAGATACTGATCTTATTGTCACTATGGATGGAAGTAGATGATCAGAGAACGGGAGGACGCGGTGGGTAGGGTTTAGACAACATAGAGAACGGCCATGACTGGCACCTGTGACGACAATATGGCTAGCTGTGTGGGATCGGGTCGGGAGTGGGGCGGGTGGGTGAGGGTTTATAACGATCTCGCCTGGCGGCGCGCCGTAAAAAAGGAAAGAAAATAGTTCAGCTTCATGGGTTGAACACGCGTCTTGTGCGTAGTTCTTTCAGGCCCATGCCATCCGCAACGGCTGGAATTTTACATTTACACAGGCCCACTCCACTCTCGGTTCCCCCGTCGCCGAGGCCATCACCGACGAGCTCGCTCTCCCCCCTGCGCCGGAGAGGTCAGGTGACTGCGCCGCGGACGCCGTCCTCGGAACGCCACCAACGCCCACTCCTCCTGCCACGGAGGCAGGCTTCCCACCTTCACTCCGGTGAGCTCTTCTCCTGCCTCATCCCCTCCCTTTCCCCTAGGGCGGCGGCGGACAGAGCCGACCGAGCGTCAGCCGCCTACCTGACGATGTCCTCGGCGGAGTCCTCTCTATGGACCCCGACCAGCCCATTCCGAGCACCACCACCGAACGCCGCCTTTCCCCCCTTGGCCCTCGGTCTCGTAGGCCCACGAGTCCCCTCCCCTCCCCGCCGTATCCGCCACGGCGGTGGAGAACGGCGCCTTCCCCTCGAGTTCAAGACGCTCTTTCGTCGACGTAGACGTCAAGCGTCGGTCCACCAGGTGAACAACGGCATGCTGTGGTTCTACCTCACTCCATTGTGCAGCGCCAGCGGCCGGCGCACCACTGGGCTACCGACCAACGGTGCCAGAGCGTGCAGTCTATCTTTGTAAGAATGCCAACAGTGGCATCTAGAGTCTAGGCATCCATCACTGTCTTAATATAATTCAGATCCGAAATAACATATCGAAATCATTGAGGCTTCTTTTTGGCAGATGATTCTTAGCTAGTCTGTCATGGATGTGATGTGAGAGCAGAAGTTTGCTGCTATACCGAGCAAAGGAGTAGAACACAGATACCCCAGCACTGCAGACGTAAGTATGTTATGTCTCGCCCTGGAACCCCAGGATCTGCAAGTGCTAGTGTTGCAGCTTCAAGTCATGCTGACCTTGTTCCTGTTATACAGAGCCATGTCAAGATAAAATCCATAGATTCATTTTATGTTTCGTTAGTGGCCGGCGCACCACTGGGCTACTGGCCAACAGTGATCATCATCTAAGGTCGCAACGCAAGCGTGCGCAGTCGATCTCTGCAAGAATGCCAACAGTGACATCTAGACCTCCAGGCTCCAGCACTGTCTTTGTGGCTTTGTTTTGGCTAGGAAAAAAGTTGGTTCCACCATAAATAACAAAGTAACTACAGAAATGCCTGCAGATTAGAGAGTTATCTGGCAGATAGTCATTGCATTCATCTTGTAGGCCGGTTCGGAATCATATCTGATTAAAAAGTCCGGACTTCCCTATTAGAAAGAGTATTTTTCTCTGACCGTAGCAGTACAGCTACAAAAATTTGTGCATATTCAGAAACTCCTTTTCTCCCAATGGTCATCGAAGATTTATTAACATGGTTAATTTAGCATTGCCAATTATACTGAAATAAAACATCACCTGCTTTGTGTTCCATTGCGCTGCATATAGAGGGGATTGGGATTAGAGGGGAATTAGGGGGATTGGGTGAACAGGAGGTTCACCAAGTCGCCTCCCATCCCCAAACCCACTGAGGTTGGAAATACACTAGAAGTAAACAGGGGGGAGTGGGTGGCAGGAGGGGATACGTCCAGGCCGCTTGATTTCTTCCCTTCTATTGGTACGGAAAAATCCATAACCTTGCTAGCTTGATATGACTGGATTGTGCTTGTGCAACCTAAGACTGTCTCCTCCACCCAGCTACAGGCGGTTTTGATTTCGTTTTTTTCTTCTAGCAGCCTGTTTTCCTAGAAATTTTGGGATTTAACTGCACCATCAATGTACTCATACATTTCTAACAGGGCATTGTTGCTGTAATCTGAATAGGAATGTTGCTCAAATGGATCACATTCACTTCCTGCCGCGTAAATGCTATTCATCAGTTCATTCTAGGTAATTTTTTGCACTTCTAAAAGAACTTGCAAGTTTATCCCTCGCTCTCCATTTTTTTCATCAGAACATTACCTGTATAATCTTGAATCTATTTCGTATTTGGAGATACTTTGCTTCGGCATAAAACGTGAGTTCAGTTGGAGGCCAAACAAATATGGAACATTCACAGCTGTTGCCATCTTGTGCACCTGGTTAAAAGAAGAACTAGTTCTTGAGTTATGCATTGCGTCTGCTGTTCTGAGTAACTATTATGCAGTGAAAAGCTATCTTAGATCAAGTGTCTATTCGTTCAGTTTTCATCCAAAATGATGTCTATATATTCAGTGACGAATAAACTTACGGAATTACACATTGCTATTATTGCTCATATTAGGTTCAACCGTATGATAGACCAATTCTTTTTTCATGATTTACTGTAGTTAATGTTCATTTGATATCGTAACTGTTAACTTTGATTATGCCAGCATCCTCTGCTGTAGAAATACGATTCTAAGTTTTACTATACAAGTCATTTCTAGTCTTGCATGCAGTAAGATAAATCAACACAGTTATGTTTTTCATAAATCCATTTGAAGTTTGACATTAAGTATTATTAGGCATTTCATTACAGTTTCCATTACTTGCTGCAGTATTGCTGGCGATTGCATACGTCTATGTACCAGCCACTGCTATTGTTGCTGTTCCAAGTTCTAACTGTTATACATTCGACAGTGACAGCCACCTTATTGACTTCGTATCCTTACAATCCCACTACTCACTAGGCATACTGGCATACTTTATTTGAAACTACATCAGTTTTTTCATATCATTTTCTCCTAAGCTGTTGCTAGACATACATGGCCGGGAGGCTTTTTGAGTATAATGAGAAGGTAATTGTCATTCATTCATTCATTCAATAGTCTAGTTGCATGTATCTCGTTGTATCGAGCTGTACATCACAATACATTGTCATTATCAGGGCTCCATACCTTCTGATTTGGTTGTCCGGTTATGCAAAGATGTGCAGAGAAGATCTCAAGCGGTATGACCTCATTTAAGCACACAATAAATCTGCCCACCACTTACTGAAAAAATATGCTAATAACTGCTAAATGATGTTTCAATGTGATTTGACTCTTCACACTGTTAAATAGGCAGTGCATGCAATGCTTCCCATCATCATCGTGATTCTGTCAATTTTACTCGGTAGGCAATGGGTTACCATTATGTAAACATTCTCCGCATCAGTGTGCAGGCACTACCATAGTTGTTGTCTTGTTGTACCTACTCAAGGCGCCAATAGCAAAATACGTGTTTCTAGGGAGTAGAGAAAGTATGCTGCAATGTGATACATTGTAAGGTGTACCCATGTGAGCAATTAATTTTGCTAATAATATGTTCTTGATTTAGTAGGTTCTAACAATTCGTAGTGATCCACACTCCAATAGAGAAAGAAAACTATATCCCCAGTTAAGGGGGCAAACATATAGACATATAACAAAGTTAGAAACACCACTCATGTTTCCGACTTTCAGGCCCAACAATGTCAGTCACCATTAATCTGCTTATCTCTGCTATCTCTTTTACCTTGAGTGTTACGTATGCTTATTGTATGTAAAATCTTTCAAATTCAGTGTAGGCAGCATACATTGACTTTACCATTTGATTATTTCAATATATACCATGTTACACTGAAGGCTACTTGTATGACATGAAACCAATATGCATATCAACGTACTAGTGGGGAAGTATGCTGGCAACCTCTTATACAAGGGGGATATTATAAAGATAGTATATTCATCTCTAATAAATATCTAGTGCTTTTGTCCTGATCATTATCTTAATATTGCATCTCTTCCAGGGCTTCGTTGACTTTGGTCGCTTTATCAGCCCTCACTCTTTTCTAACTGGTTCGAAGCCTACTGACTACATTCAGGTAACACTTCCACAGTTGTATCAACTTGGTCTACAGTAACTAAAATAGTGCGTGAGATAGATAATTGCCATTTGCCACATAGTTCAAGACGGGTTATATCTCCAATAGAAGGTCTGTGATTTTCCTATAATGAGTAGGACTTGGATACAAGATACTGGCAAATAGCTGGCAATGTGTAACTTTCAGTAAATATCTCGTGTAACCTATATGACGTATATCGTAATATGGCCTATGGGTAATAACATTCTACTATACTAATATCCACTCCATGTGGATGCGATTTGAAACCTCTTATGGAGGTCAGATTATCCTTCCTTTCTCGGCGTCACTGTAGTGCACTCATAAAAGGGAAATGTGTATGGAAGTAACACACCAGAGTACGTTTTCTAAACTTAATCACCACATTAAAGCAGTGTATTGAGTTAAGGGGGGAGAAATACAAAAAAAAAATCAATGTCTTGAAACTAGCTCTACTAGGCCGTGTACCAGTATTCCAGTAGTAGGCACTCTCATCGGTTCCGGGAAAAATCCAAGCATATGACCGATTACCTCCTATAATCGCTACAAGATGAGCAAGGTACTGGTTACCTTTGTTGGCCTGATGTAATCTTGTAATGGTATAAACCGCACACGTAGGTTGTGTGCAGGCTATGGTGTGAATACACACATATGTTGTGTGCTGGTTGTGGTGTGAACAGGCCACATGAGTTGTGTCCTGAGTGTTTAGGAGTGCTGCAATATGTTTGCAGCTGCCTGCAGGTCGTGGGAGAGCAATCCTTGTTTAGGAGTTAAGTCAGTAGGTTCTAGTATTTTCTAGACTACAATTTATATGTAATTCTTAGGCCGTAAGATAGGGTAGCTGTAGCAAGCAGTAGAAGGCTCTAGAATGCTGTAGCACCGACCTTGAATACCTAATATATAATAGGTGCCAAGATTGCCCCCCAGTCCAGCCATCCACGTCGCCGCCCAGCCACGCACCGTCCGATCTGCGATAACGGCCAGGATTGGGCCGCGTCGCCTCCCGCGCCTGGTTACTGTTCATTTGTGATTTTCTACCAATCACCTATCGCCACGCGTCGGTCAACTGCCGGTAGCAGCCCGTCCCCCCCCCCTCCCCCCCCGATCACCATGGCTATTTTACAGAAAAGCCTCTGAAAGAAAGCGCTCGCGCCCAGCAGTTCACAAGTTAACACCGCGAAGGACCTAATTGCGAAACCGGACAACCTCATGGGCTTTTCTGCAAAAACGACAGGGCAGAATCACCCGACCTCCTCTCCTCTCTCGCGCGACTCGGCCGCCGTGCGCCGCCGCCGCTCCCCGGCTCCCCGCACAGATCGACGGTGACGGGGAGGTGTGGCGCCGTCCCCGCTACATCCTCGCGGAACCTTGGCGGCCGGGAAGCTCCGCCGTCACCGGAAACATCGCCGCCATGCTCGTTGCCCGCCGTCGCTTTCGCGCGTTCCTGTTGGCGCTCCGGCGACCTACGGGAGGCGGCGCCGCCACCTTCAGCCTCCCCGTGGCGAGGCGCTCCGAACGCGACCGTCCGTGCGTCTCATCTCGCACGGGAGCGCCGCCGGCGAGGTCAACGCCGCCACGACCACGGGCGCCAGATCCGGCGCCGTGACGTCAGCGTGACGTCCGCGCGGGCCCACCTGTCAGCTGGCTTTTCCTTTTTTTCTCAACAAAGAAATCAGCAAATGCCTAATTTTGTTAATTCCATATCTTCTTTAAATATAAGCATCAGAAAAATATGAAAAAAAAATATCAAAACAATCACAAAAAAATAAACTAATTATTTGTGGCCCAATGCACCACATTTGAAAAAAATTCAAATTGGTTTAAGTTTAGACAAAATTCAAAATAAAAAATTAGTATTTCAAAACTAACATCTTCCAACACGACCACCAAAAAAATATGAAAGAATACCAAAATGACCTCAACAGAAATAATTACTTACGCAACACTGCAGCACCATTTTAAAGTTTCAAATTGGTATAATTTCAGACAATATTAGCAAAAGATACCTAATTACTTATAACACAATGAAACAAATGGCCCAACCCAACAATTTTGAATGTTTCAACACAGTGTAAAATTACATAAAAACAAATTCAGTAGGTGGATTAAAATTTTAAACTCAAATAACTTCAAAATATTCACAAAAATTACCTCACGGGCGCGGCATATTTCAATACAGTGTAAAATTACATAAAAAGACAAATTCACTAAGTGGATTAAAATTTTAAACTCAAATAACTTCAAAATATTCACAAAAATTACCTCACGGGCGCGGCATGGCCGCGCTAAGTTACCTAGTCATCTATTTAAGGAGAGGCACCCTATATGGAGAGGAAAAAGTTACAAGCCGAGATGTAGTAGAAATCCTGTGTGTCAGATTGAAGCACATATGTATGTGGGTCATGCATATGTGTAAGGACGTAGCATTCGTTGCTTAGCTTATGTCGCATATGTTGCTGTATATAATAGTGAGAGAGCATATTGTTGCTCAAGCAAGTTTCTCGTCTGTTCTCCTTGCTCATGTGTGTGTCGATCCACTAAGAATGAGCTGTGAGATTGAGAAAAGGCTGCACCCAGCATTTGGAATGGGTTGTGGCCAACAACCTTGTTTCAGTATATTGAATGTAACATAAACTGTCATAAGCTTCAGTGACAACTTCAAAATATGCGACCATTTAATCAATTACTGATGACTTACAATCTCAAGTGTTCTGCTAGTCATTCACGGAGTTGGTGTGTCCCTCACTGCATTGAAAGCAACAAATATACGGTCTGCACTGGGTCTTGAACTCCAGGGTATAAATTATGTACTTACTATAATTTATCTAGACCAAAAACACTTCACGTTAAAGTTTTGTCAAGTCATTGTGATGTTTATCAATGCAAACATTTCCAGCAGAGTATTTCCGAGCTTTCTACATGATAAATACTGTTGAGATATGATTGTCTATCATATAGCTCCATTCCCTTTGATATGTTTGCTATCTGTTCTTGTAGTAGGTCATCAAGCTTTTTTTTAGCGAAAACGCAAAGGACCTTTGTGTTTCTTTCATTGAAAAGGTAGAGTTTGATACAATCCTCCTAGGAGGCAAAATGAAACAAAACTAAGTTCAGTGTACATCCCAGGTTTGTGGCATTAGCCCTTTGAGCCCAGCTGCTCCGGCTCTAGCCCAAAGCGTGGCTTCTTCTTTGATCTTGGAGAGGACAGAGGCTGTAGAGGCCTGCGCTCCATCAAAGATGCACTCGTTGCGCTGCTTCCACACCATCCATGGGAGAAGGAGGGCGATGGACGCCAGCCCTTTTCTTCGTGGCTTGGGGGTGATTTGCTTGGCGTTCTGCCACCAGGCAAGCAGAGATGGCTCGTGATCAGGGGTCGGCACCGCCAAATGTAGCCAAGCAATGGTGTCGTGCCAGACCTGGCGCGTGAAGGGGCACTCGATGAAGATGTGATGGATGGTTTCTGCGGCTTGATCGCAAAGTGGGCATCTCGGATGGTGCTGCAGTCCATGACGGGCGAGTCTATCAGACGTCCAGCATCGGTCTTGCTGTGCGAGCCAGTGGAAGAACTTGACTTTTGGTGGTGCCCAAGGCCTCCAGATCATCTTCCAAGCGCGGCAAGCCGTAGAGCCCTGGAAGGTTGCGAGATATGCTGATTGTGCTGAATAGGCACCTGATGTAGTCCATCTCCAAACTAGACGGTCCGGTTCGTCGGGTAGGATCGTGCCTGAAATTGTCTGCCAGAGTTGTAGATACTGGCCAATTTCATGTATGCCCAGCACGCCTTGTATGTCCCGAGCCCATGAGTTGGCGTGTATGCCTTCAGCAACCCTTCTCGCCTTCCTGCGCCGCTTGGAGGTCATCAAGCTTCATCATTCTTTTTATCTGTCACAATTTTTCAGAGGTTCCACAATGGAGATTTAGCGAAATGCGAAACTACCTTCGAAGAGATGGGCCGCACTGCACAGGTTTATTCAAATTTTGATGAGATACCTCCTGTTTAAACTAATATTTAGAATGTCAAAAGTTTAATTTTAGACGTGTGAATCACCATGATTGACCATATTTGATATTTCAGGTAAACATTGTATGTGGACAATGCTCAAATGAAGTATGCAAAGGTCTGTTCTCTTTTCAAATTTTCTGCTTACATTTTTTGTTGATAATCTTCCACCAACTACTTGCAGTCCAAATAAATTAAATTAGCATTTACTTTATTGTTAAAGCTGCTTGGTTACACATGTAGTTTTATACGATTATATGTGTGTTTAGGGAAGTCTTGTGGCATAAATCACTATTCTTGGTCACTACAAGCTCAATCTGCGTTTCTGCGAACTTGTACCAAGTTGTGTTTAAGACTAACTAGATTATCTCATTCACAAACATTAACTTCTTATCTGTAGAAGAGTGTAAGGGTTGTTTTAGAATTTGATTCAGTCTCCAATATGCAGTTATATGTAATTTCCTGATCAAATCATAATAAAGTTACTAAAGTCGTTTTGATTATCTATATTTTTCATGTGTCCAATCGAATTTTCTGCACATATTAGTGGTTCAAGACTCATGATACTGGAATAATATGCACAGTTGTGAATCACCATTTTGCTCCTGTCTATCGAACAATCATAATTAAGTTCTTATGCTCCATTGCAAGTACTCCCTCCGTTTAGGTGTATTAGGCCTCTTACCAAAATCTATTTGTTCAGAAACTATACCATCTTAAGGCCTGAGTTAGCAATTAATGACCCGATTAATTGGCTGCAGTAATTAACACGCTAGCTCAGCATGGGCTCCTTGCTCGCATGTGGTTGGGCCGTTCCATGACATGCAAAGGGTCCACGGTGATATACTTGAGTGATTGGCTGATGTTTCATCTCCCTGCATTAACTAGCTAAAATGGATTGGTTAAAATAAATTGTTGGAGCTTTTCTCTAGACGTATCATCTCGCGCCTTGGTCGCAACGCTGCTTGTAGGAGGCCTAATACACCTAAATGGAGGGAGTAGCGTGATTAGTTTTTGTTATCGTGTTGAACATCACAATCAATTGGGTGCATTTATGAATTATAATTGCTTCGTTCGTAGTTTATGCTTTGCTTTTTACAAAGAAACTCCAACCATTCTCTGTCACGTTCCCAAGAACCTTAAGACATGTAATGCAGTTACTTGACCATGGTGTTCTCATAATTGTAATGAATTCCTTGATCCATGTGCATGGCGGTAAACCTGCCAATTCCGATCGGCCATATTCAAAGAACAAATGGTTCATTCTTTTGGGTCCATACTTGAGAAAGCAAAAATAACATCAATACGTTTGCAGATGAACGTGGATGCATTTGCAGCATATCTTATGATGAAACCATGTGCAGGTAACCAAAAAACTTCATTTGTATTTTTTGTTATTTTTAGTTAATTGATTTCCTTCTGTTGATGTCAAAACATTAACTGCGAAGAAGCTGCAATTAGTTTCTCTAATTTTTCTGTGTTTGCTACAAAACTGAGCTGTGCACTTGTGCAGTTAACTATCTTACTATCAAGTCTAGTTTTTCATCCATGTTAGTATGTAGATCTGCTATCCACATGTTAACATGCTCATGATAATTCTAACTTATAGTGTGGTCTGCAGCTAACATGTTCCTTTTTGTCAAGGGTGGTTGTTGAACTTGCTATTCCTTGTGCTAAAAGTGGCCCAAGAGTGTTTAAGGGGGTTTCACTGTGGGTTTCCACCCACGATCATCAGAAGTGGTAAATCTAGATCTTTATTTGGGTGTTAATCAGTGACTAGAGTTCATGTTACAAGTCATCTTGGTTTCTCCAGGTTTACAATGGATTTACCCAGTCAGGATTCGAAGAACCTTATCATGGATTTAGGTAAAGATCCTATCAAAATTTCCTTTATATTTAATAAGATCAAGGAATCTGTTCAGCCTATTTAAATTTTAGCTTATCTAAATAAGTTTAATTAAATGCCAACTGGAAACCTTAGTTCTTTTCATGTGAAGAATGGATTTTGAATAAGGTTCAGCTGGTTAGATAGGGGTTCACTTGGTTCTAGCAAGGTTTCTGTAATATGTACTCCTATCTATAATGGAGTGCTTTCTTAAAGTTTTTATTATGCACAATTTGTGAAACCACCATATAACTTGTCCACAAACACACTTTATGAATTTTAGCTTGGAAACCGGGTAACCGTACATAATGCCTGTTGGAAGAGCCACCAGGTTCAAACAAAATCCAAGTCAGTTAAGCTGCTACTCAATTGCAGTATGATACATGTTATTTGTACTTGTTCTCTATGGCGACTTTGTCATAGAGAATTAGCATTTTGATGCCACTCATTGTACTTCAACCAACAGGAGCTTATACAGTAAGATGCCACAACAAATATGGATTGGGTAGTGTCTGGTAATCAGAACTATCTCTGAGAATTTGGACATGCTCTAGTTCAATACTGGTCGTGACTGCACGATAGACAATATTGGAGTTTACCTGGGATCCTATTCTAGTTGTCAGACTCCACCATAACCTCCATTCAACAAGATGTTAAATTAATAGTATTTCAATAAAATAGATAACAAAAAAGGTTTAGGTACTGAAGCCTTGATAGTATAGTACCTATCATTGATGGTGGATGCAAATAATTTTATACAGAAATCATTGCACCGTTAGCACTAATACTGCACCGACATGACAAAATCGAAGAGTATTAAGTTCCATAAAAGATTTGTTTTCCAAATGCGTAATATGTGTTTTCATGCATGAGAGAAAATACTAAATCATTTCTAGAATGTTCTGAGCCACCTGGTTCATTCCTGACTTTTAATTAAGATATTTTCTTATTCTCTCGTATGGACACAATATAAATCATTGCAATTTTGTTCGCTGTGCAGCTTTCCAAGTGAGCAGATTTACGTGTCCTTATACCTTAGCGCCATGTCTTCCCTTTCAGTCCTTGTTGGGAAACCTACCTTTAGGGTAAGGAAAGATTGATGACTAAAAACTAAACTATACATTCCTTTTCTTATGGCATTCATTATGTACCTCTGTTTTTGCTGGTATTGCACATTATGTTGAAACAAGGTAAGTTGTGATCCTTAATTTTCTAATTGGTGTTGGTGAGTCAGTGAGTGTACATACTGCTGTTCTTGCAACCAGAAACTAAAGAATATCAGCTAATTTTGTAATTGGTCTTGGTGAGTCAGTGAGTGTACATACTGCCTTTCTTGCAACCAGAAACTAAAGAATATCAGCTAACATGAGAGACTTTCTTTATCATTACTGCTAACCAAACAAATGAGTGCACTATTTTTGAAACCAGCAATTAGAATACCAGGCGACTCTTAAGAGACCTTTTCTCGTTGGTGCTAACCATATGCCAGTTGCAGCGTACATTTTGTGTTGAACTGCATATAATTTTCATTTGTTTTTCCGCTGCACAGGTTAATCCCACAAAAGGGCTTGGTGTTATGCTTACAGGATCAGGGGCCAATGGTGCCAAGCCTACTGTCCTGTCTCCTACAGTTCTGAATGTGAATTGGATATGTCGGTGACTTTCTTGTCTCTCCATGCCGATGTCTTTTTACCTATCAACAAATCAGTTTTGTACATTTTGTAGGTGAAACCATTCGAAGCAGTCCATATGAGGTCAATGTTTCAATCCCAGTGGCGGGCTATGATCCGATTGAATTCACACTTACCAAAGAATGTGGTTGGTTCTAGTCAGACAATCACCAGCAGTGCATATTGTTAATTTATTTGGAAGTTGTCTCGACATGAGCTCCACTAGATTTTGATTGTCTAGCAATGTTGCAGAAGATGAGTCTTACTCAATTTCCAGTTGAGATAATTTCGCACCTACAGTGGTAGGCTCAGTTATGTATATTATGGGAAAGAGTTCAAAACATGTATATATGTTCAGCATTTCTGAAGATAAATTATGTAACGAATAAACATGTTGGAATCTCAGCCCAAAGTTTAAAAAATGTTGCAGAAAATTTCAATTTTTGTGTGGCAGAAAGGTTGATTTGCTTGCATTAATTTACATGTAATATAGTTACATTGTAATCAGGTTGTGGTACAACTGAAAAATATGTTAATTCTACATGTTGTAATTTGCATAACTAACAACATATGAATAACTACTATTAAGTTCTGTTGTATAAGGAAAAGATCCATATTTCAGAGCAGTTTTACTGTATTCAATCACTCGTTCTTGTGCGGTATGGTATATAATCTTTTCGGTCAGTTTTGGTGGACATGTTTCTGTTGTAATATCTGTTTTCTTTGTAGGTTACATACAAGAAAAAGAGAGCGATTGTATGAGAGGCTGGGCAACGTTTGGAATTATTTCTTGCATGTATGTTTGTCTCGAACTTAAGAAGTTTACTTATGGTAACTTTCAGTTGTATCATTTTTAAACGTATGTTTCTGAAGATGATTTACGGTTATGTTACTACCATTGTTGCTGTGTTACTACATGTCTGTGTGTTCCTTCTCATTGTTGTGTCTGCAATTCTGAGATCTCTGCTGTTTGTGTAGATTCATTGTCTTGTCCGGTCTAATTTGTTGTGCGGGATTCATCTACAAAACACATGTGGAGCATCAGGTTTTCCTTCTTAACCTCCTTTCTTGAACACTTCTTTAAACTATTGAGCAATGCTATGCAAAGTTCTACTGAAAACATGCCACCTCTACACCAACTTCAGTATGGTTTAGATGCACTGCCTGGGATGAACACCATGGCTGCCTTTTTGGATGTTGTAAGTACCTTCAATTCTGGACCTCACTTTTGCCGGTTAGAATGTTGACGATGATGCTGGTTGGTACAACCTATTACTTTATAACCTAATCATTCATCAGGCTGGACAGCCAAGAGCCGGAAATCATGCAAGCCAAGCATCATGGGTAAACGCTTCAACTACACCAGCGAGCCAGAGGACCAATGATAGATATGGTACAATATGAGCTATGTTTAGCTTTTGTGGATTTTTTCATGCAGGCTTGCAGTCTGTACTCATGTAACACGGGCTTTATTTAAGCTCATTTCCATATAATTGTGTCTGTCATCAGCTCTCCAAGTTGATATAAATCACATGTTTCAGAGCAAAAGAAGATGGGGTATATTTCATTGAAAGGAATAAATTACATCTTGGAATGAAAAAGCAATCTTAGTTTACTTCACAAATGTCACAAACTTTAGCAGGCTGACATTTAGATAACCAATCGTGCAAATCAAATGGCTGATAACAAGCAAAGGAGTCCGATTTTGTTGTTGTTGACTAGAGGACTTGATTAACCTTGCGACAGTTCTTGCGGATTTCTCCGTCATAACCCAAGAGGGGATTTGTGTTACCCATCTTGGTTATTGAGTTCACGTAGTGCTCAAAGAACAATGATTCATTTTCTGCGTAACTTGTGACCAGATGTGCTATTTCTGGGTCTTTTCCGGTCCACAAAACCTGATCTGAATTAAGAAGACCTTTTCCCTCCAGTATCAACTTGTAATAGCTGTTGTCAAACTTCGAAGGGCTGCCAAAGTCTAGTGGGATTATGTTGCTATCACCTCCAGTTCGTGGGCAGACTGATGCTAACTTGTAATAAAACCTTTTCTCCAGTGTCATGTCTGGTTTGTTATCTCTATGCTGATTGTAGAGCCGTTGCTTGAAACTGACACATCTGGACATTCCAATGGTGTGACTACCTGTTGAAATGTAAGATAGCATGAGAATTCTCTGACCCAAATAGTAATACTATAAATATTTGGAATTACTTTTGACATTGGAATGTTAGTTTCAATTGCTAAAATGATGATGTGACTGAAACATCTAACATGATTATGATCTTAAGTTTTAGTTGCTTTTATGCTGCTCTAATCATCTTCTCTAGCAGATATTGTTATTGTTCTCAATTTCATGCCTTTTCTTTATCCACCATATGATACTGTATTTTAAAGGTTAAGTTATGACAAGCAAGATACAATGAGAGAATATGAGCAATCGAGCCACTTCTAGGCCAGTGAACGTTCCTATAGAAACTTTTTGTTTAGCTGCTTGACCTCAAATGTGTACTTTGAACATTGAAGAGGCGCCATACCTGATAGTGCTACAAGATCAACTTTGTCCAGTCCTTGCCTTCCGAAGAATTTTATAAGACGATGTAGTGTCGCATTCGGTGGAGGGAGGTTCTTATTTGCAAGCTTCATATATGCTGTCTTTGAATCCCTCCTTCCTAGAGGAAGTTCCCAATATGGACCACCACTCTGTCATGAGATGAGACGACACTATGAGGTTGTGCAACATCACACACACATATTTGTTTGAGGGTACATGTCTTCAGTTGCACTAAGTAAGATAAAATAAAGTAGCTCCTTTTGAGAAATTTACTGTTTCCCTTTCTACAACTATCAGTTAGCACATATTTATATAACGTGAAGAACTTATATTTACCAGAACTGTTGAACCTCTGGCAGCTAGTGCAATAGTGTCTGCACAAGATACCGTATGTGGACACGTTTCTTCTAGTGCAGCTTTGATCTCATCTATGACTTCAAATCCTCTAATAGAGTTCTTGTTGGGAAGAGCGTTTTTCTCGCTTACAACTGCCTTGCTGTCATCCAGCAGAACTGATGCATCGCACCCCTGAAATTTGAGCAAAATTATGTCTGATCTTGAGAACTGAACACATGGATAGGTGATGTACATTGTAACTGCTTGAAGATGAGATTATTGTTTTCAGTTCTCTACAAAATGCGATATTTAACTTGTGGTGAACAGTGTTACGTGGCTGTTAGAAGGTTTATTTTACTGCATGTGCAAGAACTCTGGTTACCTGAACAAAGCAGTCATGGAAATGGAGCCTCAGAAGGGAAGCGGCGATCCTTGGCTCCTTCGCAATAGCCTTCTTCAAGACAGACACCACAATCTCATCGGCTTGTGGGCATGTGAATTTGTAGAAATTTGGAGAAAGACCTAACTTTGGACCGTGTCCAACTGGATGTGCACTCTCATGGTGATCAGCGAAGGCAACAGAGACAGAGAGGTAGAAGAAAGCTATGAAGATTGCACCAAGGAATCTCTTGGATGAATCCATAAGCTTTTGCAATGCTAGCTAGTATAGTAGTGTGGTTTAGCACTTGCATATTTGCTTCCGTTTTATAGATAGAAGTAATGTGATTCAAGCTGCATGATGATTCCGTCCACTCCACTTATCGC
Source organism: Poa annua (assembly GCA_026929855.1). Classification (NCBI taxonomy): domain Eukaryota; kingdom Viridiplantae; phylum Streptophyta; class Magnoliopsida; order Poales; family Poaceae; genus Poa; species Poa annua. The sequence goes on along the minus strand of CM049428.1, from coordinate 22,571,530 downwards.
AAGATTAGGAACCATGTATTTGCTTCAGGTGTACCTGATCCAGCTTCTGTCTTTCTTTTCATAACTCGTCTGTTTCCACTATCTCATGTCCTAAACTGTCTAGCAATTGCAATTTGCGATGATTGACATGCCTAAACCCTTGTCTACTACTATCCCATATGATTGGTTCCAAATGAAGAGCAATTTTAATAGCATGGCTATGACTTGTGCATGGCGTTTTGCTTTAAAGGTTTTTGCTTTGCTAGTGCTCTAAGTACATGTCGGAAAGAAAGTGTTTGCACACATCTGCTCCACCCAGGGTGTGGCTCCACCTAGTTTAATTCAATCACCTACTCCAATTAATTACTATATCATCCGGAGGAGAAAGCACGTGAAGAAATTCAGGAAGAAAGCTTCTTACAGATTTCGAGGCGATATTGGATTTCATGACATTACACAGACTACATGCCAACAGAAGTTCATTGTTAAAATTATCATTTGCATGTCAGCTTTGTACCAGGACGAGGGTGTGCTGAGCTAGGACTAGTGTTAGGTAAGGTCAGGGCCTGTAGAGAAAAAGCAACGCCGCGCAGCTAGTTTACTCGTTGGCAGATGATCGAGTAGGAAGTTGAAACCAGTAGCATCCGCCATTAATGGCGCACCGGAAAATCTAGGTTTGGTCGGCGTGTGCTCTTCCTGCTTCCCGGCCGTCGGCCCGGCTCTCGATTTGTCCTACCACCGCATCACCGGAGAACCCGTCGCTCTCAAGGGGAAAAGGTAAATTAATGCATGAGCGAAGCAGGTCACTCTATCGATCGAGCTGATTCAGGTACGTAGCTAACTTTGCTATCGTCACAAGACAAGGTATCCAGGCTAGCTCTCTAGGTCAATCAGCCCTCTACAAAAAGACATAGAAAAGAAAATGTTATCATGTAAAAAGGATGATACGAATAAACATAATCTTTCATCACAATAGACGAGTTTGCCTTAGACCTTTTTTACATGAAAAAGAGGAAAGACCAAGAGGACTAAGGAGGGAGTGACATTGTCGAAGATCATGGCATTCTTCTGCTTCCATATATTCTAAACCGCCGTGATGAATAACTTCCATGAAGTAGGATTTTGCTAAAGTTAGCCTTTGTCTCCAAGACAAGCGCGAAGTTGAGGCCAATAGATAACCAACAATTTGTGCTGAAATTGCATGCCTAAACAGATGATCCCTAGGGTTCCAGGTTGGTCCGCGGAGCAATGAACACAATTCTCGTTTTTTTTTTTTTGAACAAAACGGGCAACATTGCCTCATTTTATTTAAAAAGTAGAAGAGAATTGACCGGTTCATTTGCAGAGGAACCGGCCGAAAACCCGTACAATGCACCAATGTCGCCGTGGAACACGACCACACCGGGCACACCGCCACAACCAACCCGGCTACCCACACGAAGCACAAACACACAAGAAGACCGCACCGAGGTTGCCACGAAGTTTTATCGTCATCACTCCTCCGAGAGCCAGCGACTCCGACTTCACCAGCAGCTTCCCAAACAGAGCCTCACACAGGCGCCGGTGCCCATGCCGGCCTATGCCAACAATTGGCCACACGCGCCAAGGACAGACAACTCCGAATCTGACGAAGAGCTTCACAAGGGAATTATGCTGAACTTGCGCCGACCAAGGACTCTGCGAAGCCACCGATGGCCGGTCATCGTCGCCACCTGGACACTCTCCACCGCAGCTCCGACTCCGCAGCAACACAATGGAGCAGAAGAACCCATCGGACACGCCGAGAGACCCGACTACCGAAGTCCAGCCGCGACCCATCTTCAGCTCAAAGCATCTTCTTTGCCAAACTGCACACATGGACCTTGCACGGCTGTCCGACAACAAGCCACCTTCCTCGAACCCCCAGGCGACTCCGAGCCAATGCCCCCAAGAAGGTAAGAGACGCAGCAACGCCTCCATCGCCCGATCCCAGATCAGAGGTTTCCCTCTGGAGTCAAGGCCGCAGGAGGAGGAGTGAGCACCACACATAACGATGCTTCCAAGGAAGTCTACGACACCCGCAGGCGTCACCACCGTCAGCTCTGGCAGGAACCGGAGCAAGAATTTCTTCCGGCGATGCTCAACACAAACTCCACCATGAAACGGCTGCCCAGAACCACCGAAACGCCGACCACCACCCCTGCCGAGACAACTATGCACCTCCAGGCCGAGCACGCCGAAGCAGCACAGAAGTGCAGCACCGAAAAAACTCGCCGCAGTCCACCTCCCTCACCGCCGACCGTAGCCGACGAGCCAGATCATGGCGCCAAAGATCTGGCGCCCACAGCACCACTGGAGACGCCGGAAGCCGGCCACCAGCACCACGGTCCCAAGAAGCAGGAAGGGGAGCTGCCTCGTTTTACTCGTTACTTAGCATGTCATTGCAAATACCAAGCTCTAGGGTGCATTTGGATTTCCATATCGAGGCGATGGAACGAAAGTGCAGATATGGTCCAAGGACAAACTGTAAACAATTTACTTTAGACCAGATTTAACTTTTGGCAATGCTAATTGGAAATCACCTTACTTCTTTTTTAAACGAGGCAAAAAATTTGCCTTTTATATTGACCCAGTACATTACTTCAACCATAGACTAGAGGTTTTCCTTAGTACGTCAACACTTGGTCAAACTTTCCTGTTTTGGTAACCTTTGGGAAATATAGAATCCACTTTCAGAAATTCATAACCTTTGAATTAGACATTCACACCTTCCTGATATCAAACTTTTCAAAAAAAGTTTCAAAGTAAAAAAAACAAAATTATCCAGAGAATATAAAATTTTCAGAAATGTACTATTTTGGAATTTCAAGAGTACGGCAATTTCAAACTTTCAGAGATTTAAATTTTCAGAAACTTTAAACTTTCCTAGTTTTCTCCAATTTTATGAAATTTCATAAACCTCAAATTTTTCTAGTTTTTCTCCTATTTTCTTGAATTTCTGAAATAAAAAAGGAAAAAGTCCGAGAGGGAAGATAGACAATGTGTGTTATATGGTCTGCCCCACTTTTTATGCGTCATATAATTATCTCAAAGTGAAGACACGCCTATTCTGTTTTGTCGCCCACAGACCATGGTTTACTCACACACCTTATTTTCGTGGCACAAGAGGTTAGCTATTTATATTCACGGCTTGAATTTTTTTATATTGCTACTTGAACGGCTAACTAATACGAAGCTAATATTATTCTGAATGTTTGCAAAGTTGTCCATCCATGTTTGAAACAAATCCTTACAAAAAAATGGGATCACCCTGCATCGAGAGATGGAGAGAGCTATGCTTATTACAAATTTTTAATCCAAAGATCTTCTAGTCATGTATGGGTGGGTCTCCCATTTAAGTAATACATGCATTTCGGTAAGTCGTAAAAAAAAGGGAAATGTGTTCCCCGTGTGGTGTTGTGTTCTAACTTATCTTGGTTATTCTTTAGTATCTGGTCTTAGGTTGCTCAATCAGTCAGATGTTAACAACAAATTATCTTGACATTGCATACTTTTCTTATACATAACATCTTAATTCTGAAGTTGAATGCCCATGCATTACAGACCTTTTGTTCTTCACAAAACAAAATCTGGGTCTCCCAGATTACAGCCACACTAGCTTATTCAAACAAAATGACACCGACTCCACGTAACACAAAACATTCACTGGTTGATCAGTGGTAGTAGTTGTTGAGCCTCCTGCAGTTCTTCCTGATCTCTCCCTGTGACCCGGTGAGGGGCATGATGTTGCCCATGTTCACCATCGACTGTGCAAAGTGCTGGAAGAAGAGGTGCACGTCGTCGGCGTACGCCTTGACAAGCGCCGCCGTCTCAGCGCTCTTTGTGAGCAGGATCTCGTCGGAGCTGAGAAGGCCCCTGCCGGCCAGGATGTTCTTGAAGTAAAAGTTGTCGAACTTGGTGGAGGTGACGACGTCGAGCGGGAAGAGGTTGTTGTCGCCGCCGGAGCGTGGGCACCCCTGCCTCAGATAAGCGGCGTAGGACACGTCCAGCGTGCTGTCGGCGAGGCCGTTGCCCGACTGGTTGTACAGCCTTTGCCTGAAGCTGGTGCACCGGGAAAGGCCGATGGTGTGGCCACCGGAGAGGGCGACGACGTCGACGACGTTTAGGCCGAGGCGCTTGAACTTGGTGATGATGGTGGGGAGGGTGTTGTTGGGGGCAGGGATGTCGTTGTTGGAGCCCTGGATGCTGGCACCCAGAGAGTCCCTCCGGCCAAGCGGCACGTCCCAGTACGGGCCACCAACCTGCAGTTTAATTAGTTTGGATCATCCCAAAGAATCACATAATATTAAACAGCATTTTCCAGCAAAATTACTAGCAGTGTTTCTTACGAGGATAGTGGAGTCGCGAGCGGCAAGGGCGAGGATGTCAGCGCATGAGACGACGCCGGGGCAGGCATTTTCGAGGGCGACCTTGATCTCGTCGACAACTTCAAACCCGCTAATGGAGTTCTTATTGGGGTTAGACCCCTTTTCACTTACAATGTTGGTGCTGTTGTCCAACAGCACGGACGCATCACACCCCTAAAATACGAAAATTTAATATTCACCAAAATTAATATCACTAGAGTTTGCAAATAGAATCTTCATCTTATCGTGTTTTTGAACAAACACACAAAATTTGAAGGTATATATAATGAATGCTACGAGTATATTCACCAAAGTATGATCATATATATAGCCCTGTCTGAAACATTTTAAGGGATATACTGTAGCAGAGTGAGCAAATACCTTGACGAAGCAGTCATGGAAATGCAGCCTGACGAGGGACGCCGCCATCCTGGTCTCCCTGGCGACGGCCTGCGCCACGATGGAGTGCACAATCTCCTTTGCCTTGGGACACGAGTGGTCGTAGAACTGCGGGAAGAGGCCACCGTGACCGTACCACGGGTTGCCGCGGACAGCCCCGGCAAGGACGAGGGGCGACACAAGGCAGAGCACCACCAGGCAACCCATGGAAGTCGCCATGGATTGTCGATCTAATGCAAGACTACTTTACCCTGCACTGTGTTGAGAAGAGAACTAAGTTAGGAAAGTTTGCCTCTGCTTCTGTAGCTTGCTGTGGGTGGTGAGATGAAGTGAACACTGGGTGCTTTATATAGTAGGAGGATGCAACTATGCAAGGGGAGAAGAGTGGTTTGGAGCTGAGGACACGGTGAGGTGGAGCAGGGGGGAGCTGGATTGTCAACTGCTACAGCAATAATTCTTCTATTAAGCAACTCCCAAGTCTTTAAACTTGCTCCCAAGCCAAGGCTCGAGACTGCATGCTACCAGTGCCACTTTGGGCTCCATTTTTTTTAAAAACCTTTTTAGTGTCGCAAACATCGAACTTTTGTATATGTAGGTTGGACAGCAGTCATCGTAGATCTCACTTTAAGTCCAACCATATTTTAATTAATGTTGAGCAGAACGTTGAAATACAACGTTATACGTGAAATGGATCTAACGAAGCAGGTTACAAAACATACGGCGCATAGCCAAAAGTAAAGGTCATTTCATTGCTTCCGATTTAATCCTGCTACTTTTGTTAGAAGCAAGTATATATGGTTACAGTCTGGACGCGCGGAATGTATTCGTTTACGGCAATGCTTTTCAAAAGAGCTTATTATGCAATGAACATAATTATTTACCGAAAAAATGCAATGAACATAAGGCTGTGTTTGGATGTTGGAAAATTTTCTTGGAATTGAATTGGACTAGCAATTCCTTTTCCAAGATGGAAAGAAATTGACCTCTAATTTCAATTCCGTTGTTTGTTTGTAAATAGAGTTTATGCTTGGAATCATAGGGTGAGACATGATTCCAATTCCTGTTTGGATGTGTAAAACATGGAATTGGATGTTTTTAAGTTTGGAGAGTTTGAAACAATATGAACATAGAAAGTAACTTCGGGCTAACGCCTCCAAAGAACCCACTGAATCTAGACTAACGCCGCCATCGCCAATCCGGGAGGCCGGATCATGGTTTTCACCTGGAGAACGGATACCACGATGATGGGGGATGCCGGCGTTTCACGTCGACGCCTCCATGGAGGGAAACCAACATGAGTTGTGCAGGACTTTCGTCCGATATGCCGCATCCCCAACCAAACACCCACGGCTGCACACAATCCACAAAATGGTCGCCGGAGAGCACGATAGGCTGTCACCCTGCCGTAGCCATCCGCAGCAGCTAGCTCCATGCCGTTGTCAGTTCAACCTCTACTTCTAGTTTCAGAGAACAATAAAACAATAGCCTGACAAAGAGACGGTTCAGTCCAGAGACATAAGAATCCCCAGTTAACCCGCCCCATTTATACGATTTACGGATATATTTTTTATTTTACTAGAATTTCAAACTTAGAACATCAAAAGATCAAATATTATATATTATATTTTTATTTTAATAAGTAAAATAAGTCGGTTGTTGATTGTTGCATGCATGACTGTAGTATGGTGGTTTGCTTATTTTTGCTGGGTGATGACTCTTTTTTTAACAAACGGGGTGATGACTCATCATTCAACGTGCCCTGGTCCGGATTTTTATAATCATACCAAATCCGGTCAAAATGGACAACGGATGATAATATGATATACCTACCTACTCTGGATTAGAGGACACATGTTGCCATGAGCAAACTGTAGAAGGAAACGAGAGCGTGTATGACCATTGCCTATTGGCTAGCAAGCTGCTGACAGCCGCTACTTGTTGCTGTCGCCGCAAACTTCCCCCCTCCCTCGCGTAGCCCTGCTCAGGGGCGACCCCATGCAGATGTGCTGGCCCCTCTTCCTCGCCACCACTCCCGCCGGTCATGCCGTCGTGGCGGCCGTAGGCCCCTCGCAGCCAAAAAGATGGTGCATGGAGGCCTAGATCGACAATCTCGTAACATCTCAAGTGCATACGGCACGATACCTGATGGTGGCCGGCAGGCTGAGGCGCGGCGAGGGCCAGGAGGCCTGCGACAATTGTGTTCTTGGGGTGATGTGAGCAAGATGGGCCTACGCAGGATGGATCTGGGTGCTGGCGGGCCAGTGTGGCAGGACCTAGGTGCTGACGGGCCCGCTGGTGACGAGTTTTGATCTGAGTGAGATGATGCTTACAACGTGTGTGGTTTGTGTGCTTCTGCATATGGTGGATGCCGGGGCTACAGACCCAGATTGAGGGTGTCAATGGTTGTCGTTGTCGTTTCTTCGCAGCATGAGGTGCTGCTTGGGGACGACATTGTTCTGGTTTGGTGTTGGTCGACAGTGGTCCACGCCGCAACATGTTCTACTACGATGTGGATGTTTGTTCAAATCCGCAGGCTTTTTCGTGGAAGAGATGGAAGTCAGGCGAAAGCCTAACTCTGACTTTGGTTCGGTGCCACGATGGTGGCGTCCCAGGACGTTGCTCCCCTTCATGAATGCATCGTGGAGGATCCTCCCTTCTCTTCCAGCGACAAGGGTTTAAACTCTCTAGGTGAAAACCCAGGCTCCAGTTATCCGGTGCGGGCGACGTTTGGCGTGTTCGCCGCTTCGTCTTGGAAGCGTCGCCTTGTAGGGTAGGCATGTGGCTGTTGCGTGGTGCTTCTCGCCTGGGTCGGTGGACGTGGGGGCAGCGGTCCCAGATGGTGGTTATGCGTCGAGGCGGTGGCCTCGGGAAGCGATGCGGCGACGGCTCTGAGGGTGGTTCAGTGGCCTTGTATGACTTGGGTGACAATCTCGAGCTGTGAGTGCAGCAAGATTGTCGGTTGTGACGATACGTCCAAAAGAAGGGTGTTCTTCAGTATGTCTAGGCACAACAGCCGTGGTCTACGGGTAGTTGCACTAAGTAGTTTAGACTACGGACATCTAGGTCGTGCGACGTAGCTAATTTACTCGTTGACTGATGATAGCATAGAAAATAACTCTCTCTATTTTAAATTAGATCTCTACATGTGACAGGTTTAGATATATCCTATAAATGAATGTTATCTAATTTAGTGGAGTATACCTAATTTGAAATGAAGGGATTACAAATCAGTTATGTCCGTCATTAATGACGCACCGGAAATCTAGGTTTGGTCGGCGTGTGCTCTTTCCTCTTCCTGCTTCCCGGCCGTCCGCCCGGCTCTCTAATTTCTCTAATTTGTTACAAAGCAGGTCACTAACGATCGAGCTGATCCAGGTACGTAGGCACGTAGCTAACTTCGCTGATCCAGGGAGCGACTGGAGCTCAGTCGCCGCACGACATGACATCAGCGTATTGATTTTACCGATTTAGTGTAAATCGTTCGATTAGCGATAGGAACCATCGTAAGTGATGTTTAACTTTTACATGAACGAGGCCTCTTCCTTTCTTGTTGGTTATCTGGGCCTTCTTGTCGATGGACCTTTTTATCATATTGTGCTAGTACGCACGAGCAGACGTAGGATATAAGAATAGATTTTTTTTCTTCACTTTTTATACTTATATCGATGAATGAAAGGGACTGAGAGGCATAAAGTTAATCTTTATTTTTATGGTAAAATATAAAAATATCAGCTGTAGCCCCAATTACATTTAGAAAAAAACTATAATTATAACTCACTTGCAACTGAAAAATTGTCAATTACAACCCACTTATAACTAAAAAAAATCCATTACAACTGGAAAAAACATTCACCTACAACCTAATTAGATACTTTTGGTTGCAACCGTTTGCTACTTGAAAAAGAAACTCAACCCAAAGGCATTCAGAAAGTCTCAGTTTCAACAGGATTACAACTCCTAGCTAGAACAAATAACGATGTAAAAATTAGAGTTACAACCCAAGTGGGACTCAAATATCATACTACAATTGAATAAGACAAAAAAGATCAGTTACAACCCACCTGCAACCCACCCGCAACCAACTTGCAATTAAAGAAAAGAATTCAGTTACAACCCACTTGAAACTGGACAAAAAGGCAGTTACAACCAATTTGGAACTCTGTTATAATCCACTTGTAATTGGACAAAAAAGCCAGTTGCAACCGACTTGAAAGTATGTTATATTTCACTTGTAATTGGACAAAAAAACCAGTTACAACCGACTTGCAACTGAAAATTCTCATTGCAACACACTGCGCCTGGATAAAATTGCAGTTAGAAATGACTTGCAACTGCAAAAGAGGAAAAACTCAGTTAATAGACAAAAACCTCAGTTACAACTCACTTTTAACTGGACAAAAAAGATAAATACAACCTACTCGCAACTAAAAATTCTCATTTGCAACACACTACAAAACGGGATAAATCCCATTTGTAAACAATTACAACCGTAAAAAAGCCCAATTATAACCCACTTGTAGCCTGAAATCTTGGTCGTAAAAAAATTATATAACCCGAACCAATATTGAAATTGTAAAATTAACAAAGTAATATTTTATTGAGACTAAACCTTTTAGGCATGATACATACAAGGATTTTGGTAACTAAAATATAAAGTATTTAAATTTCAAAAAAAGGTATAACAAAGTTAACAACACGAAAATAAAGCTATCAGGCTCTATGTACTAGCATCTTGTATAGTTGGTTATGCACAAAAATGAAAAGAAATAAACTATAAAAAATTATGAAAATGAAATCCACATGAAAAAACAAAGAAAAAACATTTATGGCTTGATTGCATTCGCATAAGCACACAACAGAAAAGGCACACCTAGCCCAGGAAATAGCAGCCCATGCACTTGCCGCACTAACAAGAAAAATGAAAATTACGTAAAAAACCCTATGGAGCCCATACCGTGCAAAGTAAGCAACAACAGCTAGGGGTGTAAACGGATAGGATAATTTCCGCACCATATCCGATTCCGAAACCGTTTTCAACAATCCATATCCGGTTTTAAGGAATCCGACGGATAAGGATATCCGATTCCGAACTTAACACCCGGATATGGTATAGGATACGGTATGGAAAATAGACTAAAATATGAATTATCCGATATTTAAATAGGATTATTCGATGGTTTAAATCCGAATAATCCGATTGTGTACCGAAATGTCTAGTCTAATATAGCATAATTTGTAGCTAATAAGTTGTCGAATTCGTTAGTCGAACAATATCTCACTTAAATAGTCATTGTAAAGACTATGAATTACAAGTTTGTTAGTTATTAGGTTATCGAACAATTATTTTTATATGTATGGTTTTATAATTTATTTGTACATGTACCAATCCGATTTATTTTGTTACCGCTCCAAATCCGCCCCGTTTCCGGCTTCGAATCCGCCATCACGGATATCCGTATCCGAATCCGTATCCGATACTTAGCCGATCCGCTCCGAATCCGATGAAAAATTATGGTAAAGGCAAAATCCGGTCCGATCCGTTTACACCCCTAACAACAGCCCACAAACGACAACATGTCACACCGGCGGGAAAAAAAGAACCACATCGCACCTAGTCAGCGACAACCGATAGCACAAATCAAGGACAGGGATCACGAATCATAATGCAACAGATCTAATGACAATCAGGGTGACTGAGAACTGGTGAGTTCTCAGCCGACTGAGAACTAGCAATTCCGAAAAAAGAATGAGATAAAAAGTCAACCCCCCATAGTTGTAGAGCGTATTACAACTAGTGAAAAAACCCCAAAAAATCATAGTTGCAGAGTAATTGCGATTAATTGAGACACATTTCAAAAAAAAATGACAAAAAAAACCTCCAAAAAGGGTCAGAAGTCTCGGTTGCGGGGGACATGCAATGCAATCGACACTGTTGAAAACAACTGGGAAAAAGTCAACTCCGAAAAATAGTTGCGAGCGTATTATAACTAGTGAAAACAAAAACGCCAAAAAGAATCCCAGTTGCAGCTGGGGGACATGCAAGTGACCCCATGGGAAAAAGTCAGAGTTTAAAAAGTCAACTCCCATATTTGCGAGCGAATTATAACTAGCGAAATAACACCAAAAAAAACTTCGAAAATAGTTCAGAAGTCTCAGATGCGAGGGGCATGCAACTGACCCCATGGAAAAAAAGAATGAGATATAGTTGAGAGCATATTGGAACTAGTGAAAAAACCTCAGAAAAAACTTCAAAGTCAACTCCCCCATAATTGCGAGCGTATTACAACTAGAGAAAAAACCCAAAAAATCATAGTTGCAAAATAATTGTGGTTAACTGAGACACATTACAAAAAGACAAAAAAAATGACAAAAAAAAAACTCCGAGAATAGTGAGAAGTCTCGGTTGCGGGGGACATGCAATGTAACCGACAATGTTGAAAACAACTGGGAAAAAGTCAACTCCGAAAAATAGTTGCGAGCGTATTATTACTTGTGAAAACATAAACAACAAGAATCCAGGGGACATGCAACTACCTCCATGGGAAAAAGTCGAGTTTAAAAAGTCAACTCACATAGTTGCGAGTGCATTATAACTAGAGAAAAAAAACCCAAAAATCCCAGTTGCAGAATCATTGCGATTTATTGAGATACTTTTCAAAACAAAAAAAATTAAAATGAAACAAAAAATTCAGAAAAAAGTAGGAAAAAAAACTCGGTTGCAGGGATATGCAATTGACCCCATCAAAGAAAGTCAGAGTTAAAAGGTTCAGAATTCTAGATTGCGGGGACATGCAACTGACCCCGTGGGAAAAAGTTGAAGATAAAAGTTAACTCCCATAGTTGCGAGCGTATATGAACTAGAGAAAAAAAGACCCCAAAAATTATCCAAGTTACGTAGTGATTGCAATTTATAGAGATGCTTTTGAAATATAAAAATACTGGAAACAAACTCCAAAAAAGAAAGTTCCAAAAAACTCTCGGTTGCAAACTGACTGTCAAACAGAAAAAAATAAGAGAAAAAACTCCATAGTTGCATTTTCCCTGTAAACTGGAATACACACAAAAAGAACAAAAAAAATAGAAACAGGAGATAATGCGCTGCGAACACAACAGAAAAAAAAATCCGCGAAAAAGAAGACTTAGCACAAATCGAGTGGACATGCGAAAAAAAGAAAAGCCCACCACAAAACAAAACGAACGCGCGAAAAGCAACCGCCACGGCGCAGCCGCGCGCGGCCCAGCTAGCTGCGGCTGATAGTTCTGTTTCGTCGGGGCGGCCAGCGTACGAGCCAAAATCAAACAAGCCCCCGCGCATGTGGGAAGCAAACAAAAAACACACCAATCTAGACGCACACAACGGACGAACGAGTGAGATTTGCTGAGTTCTAAGGCGACTTAGAACTAGCAAATTCGATAAAAAAAGTGATCATACAAAAGAAGACATGTGATATGAATAAACATAATCTTTCCTCGCAATAAATGAGTTTGCAGGCTGGCAAATTTTAATAGACTTAATGATGTATAAGTGTCTTATACTTTTAGTTTTTTGCTGGCTAGTTTTTGTCGTGTGATCTTTGAGATGTAATCTTTAAAACCTGAAACCTCGAACCTCAATTTTTAGTACAACGGTTAAATAAACGGCTGTGTATATCCTCGTGATACAGAGGTTGGGTAGTATCCACATTTCTAAAATAAACTAATAAACGAGGTTGCCTTAGACTGAGGAAAAACCAAGAGGCTTAGGAGGGAGTGACATTGTCGAAGAACGTGACGATTTTTCTGCTTCCATATATTTCAAGCCGCCATTAAGAAGAACTTTCAAATTAGATTTTGTTAAAGCACTATAGGAAAACGAAAATGGGATTCGCGGACGACCACCGCCTACGCCAACGGTTTTTCAGAATCATCGATACGCCAACGGTTTTTCAGAATCATCGATGTAGGGGCCGAGCTGGGTTGCCCAGCAAACTGGCCCTCTGCCTAGATTAACCGTCGGTGTACAGGGCTACGTCGACGACATGTTTTTTTCTTTTCACATACCTATGTTTATATTTTATTTTTTCTTGCATCATACTTTTACCTACATATGTTTATATTTGACACAAGGTATGTCATTGTATGGGAAATAACGTTGCCAAACCAAATTTTCAAATTATTTTTAAGAATATATTTTTAAGTGCTAAAAATGACTTATTTTAAAGCAATACATAAAATATGGTGAAAAATGATAACCATCTATTTTTCACACAAAGCAGTCCATATTTGATGGACAATCAAAACTATGAGGATTTTTGTGCTTTCTATCTATATTGGCCTATACAGATGACTTTATGCCGATTTTATGAAACTAATTAAAATTTAAACTATAGATGTGTGATATTTTACTCTGAAATTATTACAAAAATATTTTATGATACACAAATAGTAGTTATATCACATAGTCGTTCATAGTTTCAAAAAATTCGACCCCTTTCGATGAATAGGCATGGCCATTTAAACCTTTTTTTAATAAAATAAAGTGAGCAAATACTCAAAAAAATAAATCTTTTGACATGAAGTCCTTTTGTGTGTACTAGTTTATAGGAAAAATGATAAACTTGAGTTAATAAAGTTTTGAAACAAATTACACAAAAAGGTAAATCATACATAAATATGTATACGTGTCAAGCCAAATGACCAATGTATGACCATTAACATTTCATAGTTTGTGATAAATTTCCATATTAGACCGATAGGTTTTTCATGGTATGGGAAACAACGTCGCCGAACTGAGTTTTAAATTATTTTTAGAAATATTATTTCCATTTTAAGTGCCAAAAATGACTTTTTGTGAAGAAGATATATAAATATGGTGAAAAATGGTACTCATCTATTTTTTCACATAAATTAGTCCATATTTAATGAAAAATATAGAACTATTAGGATTCTTACTTTCTATCTAAATTCGGCTATTTAAACGACTTCATGCCATTTTTTTTGAAATTAATGCAAATTTTAACTATAAGTGTGTGATAGTTTTCTCTAAAAAATTTATAAATAATATTTCAAGATACACAAGTAGTGCCTGTATCACAAAACTGTTGATTGTTGAAGAGATCTGACCTCTTTTGATGAATAGCCGTGTTTCCAATATGACAATTTTTTCAAATAAAAATGAAATAAAGTGTCTATATTAGGAACATAGGTGTGTCATGTTACGGGAAACAACTGAAGGGGATCGTGTGCAGAAAACAAAAAAAATTCTATCAACGATATCCTTAAACTAGCCAAGATCTACACTATGCAGATATAGAAGTACGTCGGAGACCGGAATACATACCCTCGTAGACCGAATAGCGGGGATTACGCTCCCGCACAAGCGTTGACGACGAAGACGACGTAGCTGATCTCTAGGTCGCGGAGAACTCGGTGCGACGAAGACGACGAAGATGACCTCGAGGTCGGGTGGAGGAAGTAGGCCTCCGAGCACCGCTAGCGCAGCACCTCGCAGGGCGTTACACACATATGGTGGAGACGATGGCCTCCGAAGCTCCAGTCCAGGACGAGCAGCGGAAGATTTGGACCGGAACACCAGCAGCGTGGCAGCGGGCTATGGTGGAAGATATCCTCTCATCCTCCTCGGCGCAACTCCAACAAAGGGAATCACGAGATCGAGGAGAAATCGAGAATTAATTGGGTGAATTAAAAAGCCAGGGGTGTCCCTCTATATAAAGGGGCAAGGAGACTGCCAACCTCACCAGCCGGGCGGTGTGGGACTATTCCCACACCAGCCACGACCTTTGGGAGGTGCGCCGGCCCTAGTGGGCCCCTTGTGGCCCACTAGGGGCTAGCCGAACCAGCCATCCTCCCTTGGGGGAAGCCTCCCCCCTCATGGGCATTCTTTCCACTAGAAGACCCATTTAGGGAAATCTGCATTTAAAAATTCGAAAATAAATATATAAAATCATATTTAAACATTAATTACACTAATTAATATCAAACATATTTTATATAATTTATTCTAGCTCCGAAAACTAATTCGTCGCTGCCCGATCTCCATCGGACCATTCCCCGGACGTTCCCGGTATCTCTTTCCTTTCCGGGTTTCTTGTCGAAACCCCTTAAGTGTGTTACCCTAGCGGTTCGATATAATAACAGACATGATCGAGACTCCTCTCCGATCAATGACTAGGCCTGGACCCCATGAATTAATCCCTGTGATATAACGAATGACTTTCATCTATCAAACCTGGACGTCTAGTCTTAAACCCTTTGTCATGGCGATACTTAGCGTGTCCGAACATCATTCTCAGATATCTCCATACCTAGCATGATCTCGTTACCGACATCATTATCTTCTACTCGTCTATGATATTATGTCAGCTGGTGACCTAGTCACATGTTTGCAAACTCATTTGACATAATCTCACCGAGTGGGCCCTAGAGTATCTATCCGGCTATGCGGACTGACAAATCCCGCTGTTGACCCCTCGTCTCAACTACCCCCTTCCGATACCCAAAAGTATCACCGTTATTGTCATACTAAATAAGATACGACGTTTGGTGCAATCAAAGTATATTGCAGGAATAACAATAAGAGTTGGTCTCACGGTCTTAAGGCGTAATGACTATGTCCTATAAATACTGGGTATGTCCATCACATCATTACACCTAACGATATGACTTCCTTTGCCGACCGGCGCCATGCCCTATGATTAGAAAACCTCGATCATCAATCGCGCAATGAAACTAGTCTTAGTAGAGGCTACTAGGGACCTGGTTGTTTATCTACCACACCTGTATTAATGTTTCCGCTTAATACAGTTATAGCATGGTATAAAACATATAATGAACAATTGGGATATTGACAATAAACTATGTTTATTAAGTGCCTCTAGGGCATATTCCCTCCAGTCTCCCACTTGCACTAGAGTAACACTTAATCTAGTTATAACTTGGTAAAAGCTCAATACCCATAGCCTCTTGGTGCCTGCTCGCCTCGTGGAAGAGGAATACAGTCAATAGATCTCACACATTGAGACCTATATGTGCTTTGCAACACTTCTATGTCACCTAGTTTGACATCATCCCGTATATTACGATGACGGTGAAATATATCCTAGTGGATGGAGTGAGACTCGAGCATTCGCGTATGTCGGCCCAGTGGGAACTGGGGTATCTAGGGCCCGTTCCCCCCAGGCCACGCTCGCGGGCCAGACGGACGAAACGGTTAAGGACCAGGCGTCACCGCCTGACGGGACCCTCGAGAGGCGATCCCCCCTCGAGGGACTAAAAAGGAGGCGGGGGCCTCAAGGGACCACTCGCCTCAGGGGATCCTCCCCGTCAAGGAACCAACCCGCCTGAGGGACGTCCGACAGGAATCTCCCCTCAGGCCTGAAGGGAAACGTCGTCGCCAAGGAATCCCGGCGGAGCGCACGTGACCTCTGCCACGCTCGTACAGAGGCGCTCACACCCCCATCGCTGTCCCTAGCGATAAAGCACTCAACAAAGCTGCGCCGCCTGCTGCACAACTGTGAGGACCTTCTACTCTGGCGATAAAGCAAGTGGACGACGCAACCCTCCAACGGAGATCGTCATCGCGGGCTCCACGACAGAGACTGCCCGCTCTGCGGACAGTACGAGCGCGGTCGGCCACGGCGCCACCTTTATCAACAATGGACCGAGTCCATGGACGAATGGAGCGCGGTGGACTCGTGTTCCGCCCCGCCACTGGCAAGTGGGAGCCACCTTGAAGGCCAAGCCGAAGAAGAAGGCCTGAGGCGCCTATAAAAGAGAGAAGACATCCATCGTAGCAAGGGTCGGCCCTTTGCGTGCAAAACTCCCTTATAAACCCTAGCAACTCTGGTTAGGTTAGCCTTTGGCTGGAGGAGGAAGAAGATCATCGCTTCCCTCCCCAGGCAAGAACTGCCTCAAGAGGGGCTTCCGGCAAGCTCAAGTGTACTGTAACCTCCGACATATAATACCGACAAGGAGGAGTAGCGGTCTTACCTCCTCACGAGGGCCGTGAACCTGGGTAAAGGACGGTGTTTTCCTTGGTCGGGTGTGCGTCTTCTCCGGGTCCGGCGAGCAACGTCGCGGAGCCACTTGAGGGTTTAGACCTCCACGTTCAATCCCCTCTCGAACTACACTTCAGGAAGTTACTACCCCCGATTCCTGGGAGTCATAACCTGACATTTGGCGTGCCAGGTAGGGGATTGAGGCGCGTCAACAACCTTCGAGTTCGTCTCCGCGCCATGGTGAACACGTGCGCCACCCGCACCGCTCGAGTCAGCCGACGTGCGCCCGCGGAAACACGCGCGCCACCAGGCGCCGCGACCACCCGCGCGACCACCCGCGCAAGGCGAGGCCGACCCCGCCAAGAGGAGCATGTCCCTTCTGGCCCTCACGTGGAGGCGCCGGAGCACGACGCCGAGCACCATGAGGACGCGCAGAGCGGCTCGGGCCCGGGGAGGATAGACCCTGCGCCCCACACCGCGCTGCTCATGGCGCAGGAGCTGCTACGCTACCAGCCCACCGCTGAGGCTCACGAGCAGTGGCTCCAACGCCTCAACCACCTCGTTGGCATCGCCACGACGCGCCCCGCTCCGTCGCAGTCCAACATGCACCCCTCTCTCGCGGGCACGGTCGCAACAAATGCGCCTCCGCCACCTCCGGGGCCTGCACCGGCTGCGGCACAGAGGGCTGCGTCACACGCGACCTCGCCGCGCGATTGCATGATCGTGCAGCGCACCGCGCCTGACGCCCGTATGGGGATGGAGCTCCAGCGAGACCGCCAGAACAGGCTCGTGGAGGAGCTCGGCCAGGCAGGACAGCAGAACCGCGGCGCGCTTCAGCACGAGGTCGCTACGTACACCTCGGGCTGCATGGCGTTCACTCGCTCCCTGCGCCGCGTGGTCTGGCCGCAGAAGTTCAGGCCGGCTCTTCCCAAGGGCTACGACGGCTCCAGCAACCCCGTCGAGTTCCTGCAGCTCTACACCGCCTCCATCCAAGCTGCGGGGGGGGGGGGGGGGGGGGAGGGGGGGAGACGGCAAAGTCATGGCCAACTGGTTCTCCCACGCGCTACGCGACTCTGCGCTGTCGTGGCTCCTGAACCTCCCGGAGGACTCTGTGAACTCCTGGGAGGAGCTCTGCAAGCAGTTCGTCTCCAACTTCAAGGGGACGTACGAGCGCGCCCTACCCCCAACGATCTGCACGCTGTGGTGTAGAGGAAGGACGAAACGCTCCGCAAGTACATCCTGCGCTTCAGCCAAGTGCGCAACAAGACCCCGAACATCCCCGACACCCAAGTCATCGCCGCCTTCCGCGAGGGCGTCACAAACAGCAGGATGCTCGAGAAACTGGGCATCCACGACAAGCTCACCTCTGTGGTCAAGCTGTTCGACATGGCGGACAAGTGCGCCAAGGCTGAAGAGGGACTCCTCTTCGTGAAAATGTCCTCGAGAGGGGACGATCATGCTGAGGGGTCCAAGAACCAGAAGAAGAAAGAGGAGCCCAAGCGCAAGGCCACCGCAGTCCTCGCAGCAGAGCCTGACACAAAAGGCACCCGCAGGGACTCCCCCGAGGCGGGAGAGAGGAAAGATGATCACCGCCCTTTCTGCATCTACCACAACAGGCGCGGCCACTCTACGGAGTTCTGCTACAACCTCAAAAGGTTGAGCAAGGAGCGCGAGCAAGCAGAAGACAGTGGCGGCCGCGGTCGAGGCCGTGGCTACCGCGGAGGCGGACGCAAGGGCGGCTACCAGAAACCATCTGGGAATCGAGCCAACGCCGCAGAAAAGAACGGCAACCTCCCTGATGAGGAAGATGGCGGCTACCAAGCCCCGAGGGGCGCCATTGCCTGCATCCTAGGGGGGGCTGCAGGCGCCGAAGTCGAACAACCAGTTCAAGCAGTTCGCCCGCGAGCTCAACGCCGCCCTCCCAAGCACGGAAACCTCCAGGCCCCTCAAGTGGTCGCAGTACACCATCGCCTTCGACGCTCAGGACCACCCCAAGTCCACCAAGACTGTTGGAACCCACCCGCTGGTCTGCACCCCCACCATCGACAATGTGGCTGTCTCCAAGACGCTCATAGATAGCGGAGCAGGCCTGAACGTTATCTCCATAGATACGTTCGAAGCGCTTCAAGTGCCCTACGAGAGGCTTATGCCCTAGAGGCCCTTCACGGGGTCACCAGCGGCTCAATCGAGCCTCTAGGCCAGGTCAGGCTTGCCGTCACCTTCGGGAGCGAGGAAAATTACCGCACCGAGCACATCGACTTCGATGTTGCGCACATCGGCCTGCCGTACAACGCCATCCTCGGCTACCCCGCGCTCGCGAAGCTCATGGCCGTCACGCACCATGCGTACAACATGGTCAAGATCCCCGGCAGCGCCGGCACGATCACCATACATGGGCATGTCCTGGACGCTACGCGCGCTGTGGAGACGGCCTACATGACTGCCGCCATGGCCTTCCCCGCAGACGAGGATCAAGAGCCTCTCGAGAGGCCTAAGAAGAAGAATCAGTTGTTCTCCCAAGAGGCAGCTGCTACAAAGAAGATCTCTCTGAGCTCAGGTAGCTCGGGGGCTGAAGGCTCGGGGGCTAGCGTCACCATTGGCGCCGCGCTGCCTACCAAATAGGAAAGCGCGCTCGTCGCCTTCCTCCAGGCAAACTCTGACATGTTCGCGTGGACACCGTCAGATATGTCTGGTGTACCGAAGGAGGTGATCGAGCACCACTTGGCCGTGTGCCCGAACGCGCGCCCCGTCAAGCAAAAAGCAAGAAAACAAGCCCCCGAGAAGCAAGCATTCATCGTCAAGGAGGTCGAGAAGCTCAAAGTGGCAAAAGTCGTCCGCGAAGTCGCGCACCCCACTGGGCTCTCCAACGGCGTGGTAGTCCCAAAACCCGCCGGCGGAGGCCGCCTCTGCATCGACTACACTGATGTAAACAAGGCCTGCCCCAAGGACCCTTACCCCATGCCCAGAATTGACCAGATCGTGGACTCCACGGCAGGCTGCGACCTCCTCTGTTTCCTCGATGCCTTCTCTGGTTATCACCAGATTAAGATGGCTAAAGAGGATGAGGAGAAGACGGCTTTCCTCACCCCATGCGGTGTGTATTGCTATGTGTGCATGTCCTTCGGCCTAAAAAATGCCGGAGCCACTTTCCAGAGGTTAATGAGGATAGCCCTTGGCGGGCAAATGGGGTGAAACGCTGAAGCATATGTCGATGACATCGTCGTGAAGTCACGAGAAGGAAATACTCTTCTCGGAGACCTGGAAGAAACCTTCGCCAGCTTACGCAAGGTGAACATCAAGCTCAACCCCGCCAAGTGCGTCTTTGGAGTACCTTCAGGCAAATTGCTGGGCTTCCTCGTGTCTCATCGGGGCATAGAGGCGAACCCAGACAAAATCAAGGCCATAGAAGGCATGCAACCTCCACACAGGCTAAAGGACATGCAACGCCTGGCAGGCTGCATGGCCAGCTTGGGTCGATTCATCTCCAAGTTCGGCGAAAGAGCCCTGCCATTTTTCAAGATCATGAAAAGAACGGGCACTTTCAAGTGGACCCCTGAAGCTGAAAAAGCATTTGAGGACTTGAAGAAGTACTTGGCCAGCCCACCTGTAATGGTCGCCCCAAGGCCTGGCGAGCACCTGAAGCTGTACTTGTCAGTTACCCAACAAACAGCTAGTGCTGTCCTTGTGGTGGAAAGAGGGGAGCCTGTGCTTCACAAGAAGAGTGCAACCACTCCAAAGAAAAAGCCTCCTGATAAAGAGCTCGACGAAGGGGCGGTCATCACAAGACCCACGCCAGGCCCAAAGCCTCAAGAGGGGACCACCCCGAGCCAACTGCTGCAAGAGGTTCGTGCCGAAGGGACCGAGGATCCTCAAGAGGCTAACACACTCGAGGCCCAGGAGGAACGCTGCGAGGCCACGTCCCTCGAGTCCACGTCCCTCGAGGCTACGTCCCTCGAGGCCACGCCCCTCGAGGCTACGTCCCTCGAGGCCGCGCCCCTCGAGGCCCAGGACAAGCCCCTTGAAGCCGACCCCGTCAAGGGCCAAGCTGGGCCACCTCAGGCGAAATACGCCAAGGAAACAAAAACCACTCTCGTCGAGCATCCAGTCTACTTCGTCAGCACAGTATTGCGTGATGCTCGCGAGCGGTACCCTATGCAGCAGAAGCTTCTTCTCGCACTCCTCATCGCCTCAAGAAAGCTGCGGCACTACTTCCAGGGGCACCCCATCACGGTGGTAACCTCCTTCCCCCTGGAGCAAATTCTGCGCAACCCAAATGCAACAGATCGTGTCGCAGGATGGAACATTGAGCTACAGCCATTCAATTTGCGCTTCGATACCACAAGGGTAATCAAAGGAAGAGCGCTGGCAGTCTTCGTCGCCGAATGGACTGATCCAACCTCTGAAGAGCCCTGGGAAGAAGAGCACGAGTCCGCTGGAGCCGCAATGCCCAGCTACTGGACCATGAAGTTCGACGGAGCTTTCGCTTGTCGCCACGGTAGGGCAGGTGTAGTCCTGACCTCACCAAAAGGCGACAAGTTGTATTACGCAGTCCAGCTGTGCTTCGGAATCGACAAGATATCCAACAACATCGCCGAGTATGAAGGGCTACTTGCTGGCCTACGCGCCGCAATCGCCCTAGGCGTTAAGCATATACTCATCAAGGGCGACTCCCAGCTGCTCCTCAACTTCTCCAACAAAAGCTACAAGGCCAAGGACGACCACATGGCCGCATACCTTGAAGAGTCCGTAGGCTGGAGAAGAACTTCAGAGGAATGGAGCTTATGCACATCCCAAGAAAGGAGAACCAAGAGGCTGATGACATCGCCAAGCGCGCATCAAAGAGGCAATCCCAACTGCCAAGTGTCTTTGAAGAAAGGCTCGTCAAGGCATCCATAAAGCAGCCCCTCGAGGCCCCACCCGCAAGCACAGACGAAACGCTCCCGCCACCACCTGCAAGCGGAGCCCCAGGCTGCGGGCCCCCAACAGGGGAGCGTCTGTTGCTCACAGCGGTGCACCAAGAGGCAGGATGGATCGACGAGATCAAAGACTACATCCACAAAGGGATCCTTCCCAAGGAAGATGTCGAAGCGGAGCGAATCGCCCGCCAAGCAAAATCGTACCAAATCCTCGAAGGAATTCTCTACCGCAAGCGCCCAAACAGCATCGCGCTCAAGTGCGTCCCTCCTGAAGAAGGAAAACTGCTGATTAAGGACATCCACATCGGGGAATGCGGCCACCATTCGTGCGCCCGCACCCTCGCAGGAAAAGTCTTCAGGAGCGGCTTCTACTGGCCTCAAGCGCTTCAAGATGCAATGGACATCATTCAAGCTTGTGAAGCCTGCCAATTCCACGCCAAGCAAATCCACCAACCAGCGCTTGGCCTACAAACCATTCCGCTCTCGTGGCCGTTTGCGGTCTGGGGGCTGGACATCCTGGGACATTTCCCAACGGCCCAAGGTGGATATCGCTACCTCTTCGTGGCCATCGACAAGTTCACAAAATGGCCTGAAGTGGAGGCGACACGCACAATCACAGCAGGCGCGGCGGTGAAATTCATCAGAGGCCTGGTCTGCCGCTTCGGAGTGCCTAACCGCATCATCACTGACAATGGCTCCCAATTCACAAGCGGCATCTTCATAGCCTACTGCCAGAAAATGGTCATCAAGCTCTGCTTCGCCTCAGTCACCCATCCGCAAAGCAACGGATAGGCTGAGCACGCAAACGCAGAGGTACTCAAAGGCCTGAAGACCAGGACCTTCGATGTCCTCAAGGGCCACGGCAAGGGCTGGATCAATGAGCTACCCTCGGTGCTCTGGTCCATCCGTACCACGCCACCCAAGCCCACCGCGGAAACGCCGTTCGCACTCGTCTATGGAGCCGAAGCAGTCCTCCCCGCAGAGATAAAGCATGGGTCCCCATGGGTCCTTGCCTTTAATGAGGACCAGCAAGAGGACATCCACAACGACGACCTGCTGCTCCTTGAAGGGCTAAGACGCCGTGCCGCTCTACGGGCGGCCAAGTACCAGCAGTCCCTGAGGCGCTACCACAGCCGCAGTGTGCGCTCGCGCACCCTGGAGGCAGGCGATCTCGTCCTTAGGCGAATCCTCTCCAGGGAAGGCCTCCACAAGCTGTCCCCGATGTGGGAAGGTCCCTACAGGGTCACCCACATCGCCAGGCCTGGCGCAGCTTGCCTCGAGACGGAAGACGGCGTCCCCGTCAAGAATCCATGGAACATCATGCATCTACGCAAGTTCTACCCGTGATCATCATCACGTCAGGGCATTTAGCGAAAGAGGCAGCCCACGGCTCAACCTCCAGCACCTTTTTTGTCCCTCAAGGTTAAAAGCTCAAGGCTCAATCCCCGCAAACCTTTGTATCCGCCAGGAACAAGTAAGAAGAGTGATTATTGTCACGCCCGTGATCATTGTCACGTCGAGACGTCAAGCGGACGAGGCAGCCTACCGCTCAACCTCTAAGCATTTTTTCGTCTCTAGAGGTTAAAACGCTGAAAGGCTTAAACCTCCAAAAACACAGCTTTGTCTCCTAAAGGAACAAATGCCAAAGTGGTCATTGCCACACCCGTGATCATTGTCACGTCGAGAAAACAAAGCGGAAGAGGCAGCTTACGGCTCAACCTCCAAGCAATGTCGACTCTAGAGGTTAAAACGCCAAAAGGCTCAAACCTCAAACAAATGCTTTGTCTCCTAAGGGAAAAAACGCAATCGTGGTCATTGCCACGCACGTGATCATTGTCACGTCGAGACTCCTAGCAGACGAGGCAGCTTACGGCTCAACCTCCAAGCATTCTTGTCTCCGGAGGTTAAAACGCCAACGGCTTAAACCTCCAAAGCCCCAAAGGCTTCACTCGAGGGAAAAACCCTCCGAGCTCTCAATTCAAACGAGCCACCTCAGGCCGTTGAGAGTCTCATCCACCAACAGGTGGTCCCCATGCCTAGACATGGTCAGAGCATTAACTTGGCAACCCCAAGCATAATGACTCAATCTCGTTCCTAAGTGAACTTAGCGCTTCGGCGCCGCTAAAAAAACGTTTGGGGGGGGGGGGGGGGTTATTTACGCATTACTATTGTTGAAGTGTGCGCTTATATCTCTCCACATGCGTACCTCGCGAGCGGGGGCTGAGTACGGTGCCAGTGCCTCAAATGACACACCAGCAGCACTGCAAAATCCAAAAGTCCGAGCTCTGGCTGGAGGGCAATCCCCCACAAACAAGCCATATCTACAGAGGACCTTGGTACTTACTCTCCTCGCAAGGAACGTCTGAGGGGACCTATAAGCGCGCACGATCCCTCGATCCGTGTTCTAGCGTTCGGCTTCGCCCCTCTAATACCTGCAGGAAAGAATTCCCCCGCGAGCCTGAAGGGGCATCCATGAGTGACCCCTCAAGTGGGCAACCTCGCAAGACGAAGAGCCTCTCCAGGAGCGACTCCTCAAGTGGGCAATCTCGCCAGGCAAAATGCCTCCCCAGGAGCGACCCCTCAAGTGGGCAACCTCGCCAGGCGAAAAACCTTCACAGAGCGAAAACCTCGAGAAGCTAAGTCTCGCACCCACGCTTTAAGAGCGTTTTTCTCTCCCTCGCGCGCGTCTCTGCCCCTCGAGCGACTTCGCTTTCCCTTACGCTTCATGGACTACTCGCATGTCTAAGGGGAGCACTTGAGCATCGCGACTCAAGGTCTTACCTCTCCTAGGACTAAACTCCCCCCCGGCCTTACGGAGTCATTGCTCCCGCAAACCGAGGTGGCGGAGTCGTGGCACGAAGAGATGGGACCTAACGACGCAGAGAACAAATAGACATGAAGATGAGTCTAAAGAGACCTCGAGAGGGACAGACGAGCTCGAATTAAAACAGCAATTAAAAGTACATTACAAGCCAAAAGTCTTAAGATGTCTAAAAGCACACAGCTGGTGCAGCTACAAACGCTCGCAGGCGCAATAGAGGATGGTTCAATGAGAAGCAGCACCCTCTTGGACCCCTTCCGCGGCGGCCTCGTCAGCCTCGGCAGAGCAGGCCTCCTCCTCGCTGTCCTCCGGCGCAGCCTCCGCGCGCCTTAAGCGGTTGCAGAAGGCGTCCACCTGCTCGCGGAGGGAGCTTGAGACCCGCTGTGCGTCCTCGCCTTGGGCGGCTTCGATCACGGAACCTAGGTCGAAGCCTGGCGTGAGAAGCTTGAGGTTGGTGAAGATGCGGTCCACCACCACCCCCAAGAGCTGCCGACTCTCATCCTCGATCATCTCCCGAAGCTCGGCGACGGGACCCTCGAGTGCTGCGAAGAGCTGTTCGAAGTAGACCAAGTACATGGCAATGTCGCCGCGACCCCGGACGTCGGTGTGCGGCGCATCTGCTCCCAGCTGCGAAGCCAGCTCGTTGCCACGAGCGACCAGCGCCTCGAACATGCGCTCGCGCTGCTTCGTGAGTGCCCGAGTCGCGCTGGCGGAGTCCGAGGCCTCCGCCGCCCGCTGCATCGCCGGGGCCACTTGCTCCTGCACGTCCTTGGCCAGGGAGTTGAGGTTATGGACGGCCTCGGTGCGAGCCTCCTCCGCTTGACGGCGGCCATCCTTAGCACTGAAGGGGTTACGGTGCAGAAAACAATAATTTTCTAGCGAGCGAAACCCTAACTAGCCAGGATCTATCTATCTAGTACATGCGATAACGGTGGCGGAACGGGTTACATTACCTCCATGTAGAACGATAGCGGGGATTACGCTCCCGCACAAGCGTTGACGATGAAGTCGTACGTAGCCGACCTCGAGGTCGCGGAGAACTTGCTGCGATGTCGGTGTCGATGACGCCAGGGTGTCGACGATGATCTGCGTCGACGGGCGTCGGGCGGAAGAAGGCAGAGCGCCAGCACCGGGGCTGGTGCGCCGGCTGCAGAGGGGGGAGGCGTGGCGGCTGCAGGGGGGCGAGACGACGTCGCCCAAGCTCCTCAATAGAGTAGCCTCCGAGCACTCGCAAACATACGGAGCCTAGCGACAACTCCCGGTCATTCAGATCCAGCTGAAATCGCAGGAGTAGATCTTATCTGGAATCCCGCAGAGCAACGGCGCTCTGCGGTATGGCTTAGGTGGAGAGAGACCCCCTTCCTCAGCTCGGCGCGGCTCCAACTTGGGAACCACGGGATCGAGAGAGAAATTGGGAATTAATTGAATTTCCTGTGTATTAAATCAATTAATATGCCTTGCTATATAAAGGGGGAAGGGGGTGTGCAAACCCCTTGGCTCCCCCATGTGGGACTAAACAAAGGACATGGGAGGGGGGGTTCGGCCCCCACATGGGCTGGCCGAACCAGCCAATGGGGCCCAACCCCCTTTGAGGTGCGGCTCCCCCTCTTGGGCCCTCTTAGGGCCCATATAGGTGGGAGCCCCCTTTTTCCTTTATTTAATTAATATTAAATTAATATAAAAATCCCATTAATTCATAATTAATATATTTATATATAATTCAATATCCCGTGACTCCGAAAACTCTTTCGGACCACCCGAACAACTTTCGGACATTCCTGGAACCATTCCAGACCTCTCCGGAACTCCTTCCGGACCACCGGAACTCTTTCCGGATCATTTCTCTCTCTCCAACAAAAACCTATAAAATTCCAGAACCTATCTCCTAGCGTCGCTAAGACCTTAAGTTTGTTACGCTACGGTTCGGGAACACTCCAGACATGGTCGAGACACTCCGCTCACCAATGATCGTCAGGGATACCTGGAAATATATGACGACCCCTGTGCATTCCACGAATATCGTCGTTGAACCATAAGTATGATATTCATTCCCTTTGTCTCTGCGATACTACCTTGTCCGAGATATGATCGTAGACACACCGATGCCTTTGCTGTATCTCGTTACCGACGAAGGTTATTAACTCGTCTACGATATTACATCTCCATGACCTAGTCATAAGCTGCAGCTATATAGATGCAATATCACCGAGTGGGCCCAGAGTATCTTTCCATTACAAGAATGAACAAATCCCGCTCTTGATCCTTACGTCTCGATGCTCTTTCGGAATACCCAAGATGGACACCGTTATTGTCATGCTATATAAGACACAACGTTTGATGCTCTCAAAGCATTCCTACGAAGCAACAATAAGTACGGTCTCACGGTCTAAGGAATAAGCTATCATACTCTTATCTATTGCAAATGACAAACATCGTAATACGATCTTATTGCAATACTTTGCGTATGTCCACCACCTTATTCAACTAACAAGATGACCCCATTGTCAACCGACGTCATTGTCCTTGATCGGGAATCTCGATCAACTGTTGCCCA
Source organism: Poa annua (assembly GCA_026929855.1). Classification (NCBI taxonomy): domain Eukaryota; kingdom Viridiplantae; phylum Streptophyta; class Magnoliopsida; order Poales; family Poaceae; genus Poa; species Poa annua. The sequence continues at coordinate 22,544,480 of CM049428.1, read as the reverse complement.
ATGGACTAGCTCATATAGAGGCTTGCTAGGGACCTGGTTGTCTATGTATCACACGTGTATTAACAATTCCGATTAATACAGTTATAGCATAATACACAAACCTATTATAAACTTATGAGATAACGCAATAAATACTACTTATTTATTTGCCTCTAGGGCATATCTCCTTCAAGCGCGAGTGAGGCGGGCCTCCAGCTTGGAGTTGGCCTTCTCAAGCTCGGCGATCTTCCGAGCGTCCGCGGCGTGCTTGGCCTTGAAGCGGTCCTCTTGCGCCTGGGCCATGTCGCGATACTTCTAAGAAGTGGACTTGCAGAACTGCTTCTCGCGCTCCGCGAGGGCGTCTTCGGCCTCCTTTTTCTTCTCGGCGAAGCGCCGCTCGAAGCGCTCGTAAGCCACTTTCTGGGCAGCGACGTTGTCCTCGTACTTCTGAGTCGCCTGGGCCAACTCGCCCTCCCACTCTTCGAGGGCCTCGCGCTGAGCGGCCAGGTCCTTCTCCGCCTGGAGGCGCTGCTCTTCGCGCTGCTGCAGCCCCTCCTCCTTGAGGACAAACTGCTGCTCGCGCTCGGCAAAGGCCTTGCGGTCCTTCTCCAGAGCAGCCACTGCAGCCTGGTGGGTGGAGAGCAGCCGAGCCTCCAGCTGGCCCAGCTCACGGCGCTTCTGCGCCAACGAGCCCTCCATCGCCTCGCGCTCCGCCCCGACCTTGCGCAGGAACTTCACCGCAGCGTCGCGTTCCTCCTGGAGGGGTTGGAGCAGCTCTGCAGCATCGCGGATGGCCGCCTCGCGGGTCTCCTTGGCGAATTTGATGGATTCCTCGCGGGCGGCCTGCAGCGCCAAGTCTTCCAGCCGGCGCGCCTCGACCGCCGCATCGAAGGACGCCCACGATTTCGCCAGCTCCTTCTGCTGCTGAGCGAGCCATATGTCCCCAAGGGCGAGGTACGCCTCCAAGCCCTCCAGGGACTCCCTCACGAGGCTAAAGGCGGCCTCGGGACGCCCCGCGCTCCAGTCCCAGCCGCAGAGCACCAGGTCTCGGCTCGTAGAAGTGTCGGCCTCGGCGTCAAGTCCCGCAGGTCCGGCCGCGGGAAGGACAAGGGGGCTGGCCTGAGCCCCATCGGAGCCCTGCCCGCTTCAGACCCTGCAGCCGCGAGGCGCTCCTCGCCTCCAGCCTGGCAGGGAGGGGAGAAGGAACCGTCCCCGGCAGACGCGCCCGCGCCTTCCGGCGCCTCGAAGGCCTCCGTCGCGGGCTGCGCAAAGGCGTTGGGTGCAGACGACGCAACAGGCGCACCCGGAGGCGTCGACACGCGCTGCGGCGTCAGCTCGCGTGGTGGAGTGGCCTCGCGCGGAGGTGTAGCCGCACACGGCGGAGTGGCCTCGCGCGGAGGCGTAGCCGCGCAAGGTGGAGAGGCGGCACGAGGTGGCGCAGAAGTCCTTGCCTCCGAGCCCTCCACCGACGGAGACACGCGCGACACTGCAGGAGCGTCCGGGCCTACGGCATTCTCCATCCCAGGAGGACCAGCCGCCCCCGCGAGGGGCACCGTCCCTTCTGGTTGAGGCGCCTCCTCAAGGGGAACCGTTGGGGCCGCCCCCTCAGGCCTCGCAGCCTCGTCAGCCGCGGCCCCTGCCGTGGCGGTCTTCACCTCGGACGCCTTGCGGAGCCGGCGGCGCTTAGCAGGCGCAGGTCCGCAGTCAAGAGTGCAAGGAAAAACCTCAACAAAGGATGATATGCAAATAGAAACCAAGAGGGTAAACGACCCTACGACGTATAAACTCACCCTGGAGGGGAAGCGTCAGCATCGACCCACGCGAGGCCTGACGAGCGCCATGAGGGAAAGGGCTTGGCAGCATGCCTTGCGGGGGGCGCCTCCGCTTTCCTCTTGGAAGGGACGTCAGAGGGCCTCGCCCCTGGGTGGTCCACGGCGGCCTTGGTGCGAAGCCCGCACCTCTCCGGAGAGCCCTCCGCGCCTGAGGCCTCCCCTTCCTCAGCTTCCTCCTCCACGGGGCACGAAGGCGCCACCACGAAGGCATCTTCGTCGCCTGACGAGATATCGCGAATCTCGTCAGCAAGAGGCCCAGCCCTGGAAGAGGAGACCTCCCCAGCTGTGGCTTCCTCCTCGCTCAGGCCGGCTCTGGAAGCCGAGGGAGAATCGGCCCCCTCCGCTCCCCGCGGGGCCGGTAGCGCCACATCAGAGTCCGCCGGGCCTATCGGGGAGAACGAAGGCATCCCTTCCAGGCGGGCCATGCGCTCCGTCAGGTTGTACTGATGAAGGGGCCGGAGCGCCGCGCGGACCTCATCCGCGGGAAGCACAGAGGGGTTGACGAAGAGCGCGGAGAGGATGTTGTCGACGACGTCCTTGTCGTTGTCCTCGACGTGGAGCCGCATCTTGTCGTTCGGCCCCGAGTACATCCACATGGGGACCAAGTGAGCTTGGAGGGGCGCGATGCGGCGGGTCACGAAGTACGCCACGACCATCTGCCCTGTGAGGCCCTCCTCGCGAAGTAAGCTCAGGCGCCCCATCAGGCTCGCATTCTTGGCGCCGTCGAAGGTAGCCTTGCCCCAATGGGAGTTCTTCACCGGAGGCTCGTCAGGGACCTCGAGGAAGGCGCAGGGACGCTCCACCCCGACGAAGAACCACTTCTGGCGGAAGTCATCTACCTTCTTCGTCACGGACGTGACGGCCTTGCCCTCGCTCCAGGACATGGGGATATAGACGCCCCCATGCCGTCGACGATGCGGAATGAGACGCACCCGGAGCGCTCGTTCTTCGCCGTGTTCTGGAGCGCGTTGAAGCACCGGAACAGCCCCATGGTGGGCTTCAGGCCCAGGTACGCCTCGCAGAGGTAGGCGAAGACGGCGAGGATTAGGATGGAGTTGGGGAGCAGGTGCAACAGCTGCACCTGGTAGAACGCCAGCACCGCCTCCAGGAACGGAGAGAAGGGCGGCACCAGTCCCGCGGCCAGGCAGTGCTGTAAGACCGGGAAAAATCCTCGCGGGCGCTTCCCGTGCGCCGCAGGCTTCAGGGCGGTGGCGCCGTGCTCGTTCGTCCGTTCCGCCACCAGGTATCGGACCTTAGAGAGCGCCTTCTCGTTGACGCGGACGCCGAGCAGCGCCCCGCCCATCACGGTCTCCGCGGCCTCCGCCTGGGAGGAGGACCCCGGGGCGGCTTTGCCCTTGCTCTTGAGAGGACTCATGGTCACAGGTGCGGAGGCGGAAGGAGTCGGAGAACAGGAACTCGCAGGAGAGCGCGGAGGCGGAGAGCTCTGTGGAGCGGAATTTTCTGCGAGGAGTTGGAAACGGTAACGGCTCCCTGCCGCAGTGCTCGGGCTTTATGTCCCCTCCAAGAGCAGTTACCGGGGCGTGGTGGGACCCCCCACGACTCACGCCCCAGATCGTGCGAAGCCGTTGATCGTCTGAGTGCCGCGTGGCTCGGGCCGGCTGGGAACTAAGGGCCCACGACGCTTCGCCTAAACCCATGGGCTCCGTCATGCCCATCATGGGCCCGGGGGCTACTGTCGGCCCAGTGGGAACTGGGGTATCAAGGGCCCGTTCCCCCCAGGCCACGCTCGCGGGCCAGACGGACGAAACGGCTAAGGACCAGGCGTCACCGCCTGCCGGGACCCTCGAGAGGCGACCCCCCCTCGAGGGCCTGAAAAGGAGGCGGGGGCCTCAAGGGACCACTCGCCTCAGGGGATCCTCCCCGTCAAGGAACCAACCCGCCTAAGGGACGTCCGGCAGGAATCTCCCCTCAGGCCTGAAGGGAAACGTCGTCGCCAAGGAATCCCGGCGGAGCGCACGTGACCTCTGCCACGCTCGTACAGAGGCGCTCACACCCCCATCGCTGTCCCTAGCGATAAAGCGGTCAACAAAGCTGCGCCGCCTGCTGCACTGCTGTGAGGACCTTCTACTCTGGCGATAAAGCAAGTGGACGACGCAACTCTCCAACGGAGATCGTCATCGCGGGCTCCACCACAGAGACTGCCCGCTCTACGGACAGTACAAGCGCGGTCGGCCGCCTGTCGGCCACGGCGCCACCTTTACCAACAATGGACCGAGTCCATGGACGAATGGAGCGCGGTGGACTCGTGTTCCGCCCCGCCACTGGCAAGTGGGAGCCACCTTGAAGGCCAAGCCGAAGAAGAAGGCCCGAGGCGCCTATAAAAGAGAGAAGACATCCATCGTAGGAATGGTCGGCCCTTTGCGTGAAAAAATCCCTTGTAAACCCTAGCAACTCTGGTTAGGTTAGCCTCTGGCTGGAGGAGGAAGAAGATCATCGCTTCCCTCCTCAGGCAACAACTGCCTCAAGGGTGCTTCCGGCAAGCTCAATTGTACTGTAACCTCCCACATATAATACAGACATGCAGGAGTAGCGGTCTTACCTCCTCACGAGGGCCGTGAACCTGGGTAAAGGACGGTGTTTCCTTGGTCGGGTGTGCGTCTTCTTCGGATCCAGCGAGCAACGTCGCGGAGCCAGTTGAGGGTTTAGACCTCCGCGTTCAATCCCCTCTCAAACTACACTTCAGGAAGTAACTACCCCCGATTCCTGGGAGTCATAACCCGACAGCGTAGCATGGGCCTTAAAAGTCTAAGATATCTATTAAGGGGACCACCTACGCTCGGAAAAACTGCTCAGTCCAATCACACTTGCTACTTCTGAAGTCGCGATATATTTCTATACCTATGTAGATTATGCGACAGTGCATTCATATGCGACTTTGCAAACTAACCATGTCTATCTTCAAAATAAAGGACATCTCCTATATGAGATTTCTTGTCGTATGTGTCAGTGTCATAACTTGCATCATCGTAACCGCTTTACGGCAAGTTGTCTTTCCACTCTTACCCTTTACTAGAAAAACATATCTTCAGTTCTCATAGACACTGAAAAATATACTTAACGTTTGTTCATTGATCCACACAAGGATCACTCTAGAACTTGTTCTTCAACCAAGAACTCGGGTCACACTAAGTCGAGCTTTCAGTCTGATAGCATCTATGTCTGATGCATAGATAATGTCGAACATCATTTGCTATCACTGAAAATGCCAAGATAAACTTAATATTTTACCTAGTCATACAAGGAAGAACCTCTTTCTTCGCTTGTTCTATTCTGAAACACTTCAGAATCTTAACTTAGTAAATATTCCGACCTAGTGTTATTAAGCCCCTTCTGATCTATACAATTATAAATCAGATGCATAATACTCGTAACTTCATTTCATAGAAAATTTAATCACTTAAATAATCCTTTACACTCTACTAGAGGATATGTGTCATTTAATATGATGTTACATACAAAATCACAAATGACACCTAGCTCCCACTCAAATATGCCTTCCGCATATAAGATCAAGGAAAAGCTACTTAGCTCCCACTCAAATATGCCTTCCGCATATAAGATCAAGGAAAGCTACTTTGCTCCCACTCACTTCTTTGCAAATGTAGGTTTCTTCAACTATTTTGGACAACTCCAAAATCCTTTGATCACATTATCAAAGTGAAGATTCCAGCTCCGATATGCTTGTTTCAGCCCATGAATGGACAACTGAAGTTCGCATACATGTTTAGCATCCTCAGGATCACCAACTCTTTCTTAATGACACTATTAAGAAACATGATTTCCTTATCCATCTATAAATTTCTCATTTGAAATTATAGTGATTGCTAAACGACCCAGAATAGATTTAGGCTTCGCCACTTGACAAACTCTCATGTGGTCAACTTTTGAATCTGTCGGAACTGTTTCACGACAAATCGATCCTTCTCAATGTCTATTCTCTCATAAAATTCCACATTCTAATAACATCCTAGATGCCATCAACAAGATCTCCCAAGTCATTACCTGGTAATCGTATATGGATTTTATTTCGGATCATAAATGACTCATAGCCATTTCTCGGACTTAGGTCCACCATCTCTTCTTCGTAGTTCGTAGGTCTGTCATATTCCATTAATATGACCTTCATAACAAGATTGTCGTAACACACAGTTTGGAACACAACCTCGTATGCCTACGCTCTTAGTATGAGCTCAGAACATCATGATCTTGAATCATCAGCTTTTTCAAGCTGTGGAGCCTGACACCAAAAACACTTTCGGTTGCGCCACTCTGATGTCTGGAGAGAAAGTTCATCAACTTTTTCTTGCTCTACTTTCTTTCTCACTTATACCCTTGGACAAGAAACTATTTCTTTCGCAAGGTATATCACGTCAACAGTTTTGCCTATGTCGTGAGACATGTACCCAACTAACTCTTTAGGTACGGTACACTACAAAGATTAATCCATTTTAGGTTTGATCACATCGAAACACTAAATTACTGAAACGACAATCTAGGCTAAAAGCCATGCCATCACTCAAATGGTATTGTCTCCTTGGATTTAAATGGTTTCCCTATGATCTAACGTGAGTGTTACGTTTCTACCATATGACTCTAATGATCACAATAATTCGGTAAGAGATTTATTTACCACACACTATCTGATAGGGTGCAATTACGACGTCCTAACACACCATAACACTATGGTGTTCCATGCGACGTAATTTGTGGAACTCTTCTCACAAGTCTTCCAATGATGTGCCAACATTATAACTCAAATCTTCATTTTCTCGATCTGTATCGCGGGAATTTTATTTTCTTGTTAAGTTTATTTCCTACTTCATTCTGAACTTGTTTGATCGAATCAAAATTTTCAGGCCAGCATTCCCCGAGTGGATATCCATATATCTACTCGAATGTTCATGTAGTCTATGAAATAAATACTTCCACTACACGTTAAAGTACTTCACTGATTCACATTCACCCATATGCACGATTCTCAACAAGTTATACTCAAAACGTTCAGTGAAGTTCATAAAATAAAGGTCTCCACTACCCGTCAATCACTTCATTGAACCACATACATCTATATGCATGACTATCAATAAGTTATATGCCCGTTTTCCGAAAACGGTGTCACAGTTATTTTGCAAGTGTCAAAAGATCAAATCTTAGGACTTGTAGATCCATCCGGTATGGAGCACTGACATGAACTAAACGGTAGTGTCACACATATGTGGTGTCTTTATTAAGTTTGTATTCTTTGGCATTAATATTATGAATGTGGGAGCTTCTACCATCTAAATTCAAATCGGCATATGATCACTACTTCATAAATATAGGACAACGAATTTGTCACTAACATATATGGACAAGTGTCTCGCTAGAGGAGACACACTTATAACGATCATACTAACAGGCGATCATAAAGAATTTATCCAAATGAAAGATCTAGAGGGAGAGTGTCTATGGCCATCACAACAATTTGTCTGCCATTATCAACACGTAATATCGCCTCATCCTTTCAATCTACTCAAGCAGTAAACCTTGTTTTCATAAAACATGACTAGTTCAAAACTTAGTCACTACTGCGAGTACTTGCTTAGCTAAAACATTCATAACATGTATATCATATCTACACCATCATCATTGATGACTTCCGACGATTTGTTTCATCTTCTTGATACTTCCAACGTGATGAAGAACCAAAAGGTGAACGATACCCCTTGCATGACATAGTCTATGACAGAGGATTTGCACTTGGCAACGACGTCTGTCATCCAGTGATCGAGCTGAGCGAGGCGTCTCAATGTTCATCAAGTATGAACATATGTCATCAAGTATGACTGCCACGTGCTTCTTCAATGTGTGTATTCTCTTCCACCTTGGTTGAGAAGACAATCAATCAACGTACTGATAAACTTCATCAACCCAAATTTAGGGGTACCCCGAGTTTAGCGACCATCTCATATGTTCGCGATCTAACAACTCGTACCCATCGTTGGTTCTCTATGGCAGAGATCATAGCATACACTGGATTATGATGATATCATCCTCAAAAAATCTGATAATCAAAATTATCTTTTGTTAGCGGAATCTCCGGGTTTATCTCCTAGCGGGTATTGTATCACAAAGAGCTAACGATTTAAACAAGGAGTATCCTCAAGTTAAAGTATAAAACTATGAAGTTTGGACCCAACCTTTTAAGTTTCTCAATCGCAGGAATGTGCCTAATTTGAAAAGATGCTATCACAATGGTTAATATTTACAAAGATTTTGCAAAACAGACTTTGTTCATTATATTTTGAGTTCTAGTATTTTAGAAAATAACTATCCGAACTCCCACTCAAACGAACATCCCTCCTGGTCGTTTAAGCGATTACACGACCCCCATACATTGCACCACCCCTCATCGTCAGAGCCGGCGGCACAACTTCAAGAGTAGACAATTGTCCGTCACACCAATTTTGTGACTCGTGCTCGACCTTTCGGCCTCCGTGTTCCGAGGCCATATCTGCATATGCTAGGCTCGCCACTATAACCTCCACGCTGACTCTTGTGGAACATGGATTACACCCACCGTATGCGAACGACGATATGTCTGACACCCGATCATCACGACCTGCCTCATAACGTAGAACTTTCTTGGTAGTGCTCGTTGGAGGAAGAACACTAGTGATATTTTTGAAGGGATCATCTTATATAATTACCGCCGCGTAACTAATATATATAATCACACAATATAAGATGCACACAAAACATCAAATGTAATGCAATGTGATATAGTCCATTGTGTCATGGTCTTCTTGGCGCCCAAAGTTTATAAACAATTTATCAAACCTACCTTGACCATATCACATAGCCCTTGCAAAATAAAGTTAGACGCTTCTACTTTATCTTTTGCATATTTTACGTGGCTTGGGACTGTCGTAAATAGAACCGCTTCATACCTACGAACCTTATGACCACAACAACGATCCAATAATTGCATGTTTAATCATCCCTTTCGGGCCCTCCATTGAAAATGCAAGACCAAGTAAAGAGAGAGAAACAGGCACCCGCCAGCCACAGATAGAGTACAAGCCGTATGTCAGTAGTGGAACCAGTCTCGCGTAAGCGTACGCATAAAGTCGGTCCGGGCCGTTTCATCAACTCGATGCCGCTGGAATCACAAGTGCACGCTAGAGGGTAGCAAATAACAGGAACGGTGCCCCCGTGCAGAACACGGGTTCTAACAGCGTACAGCTATATCTACGATAGATCGGCTCTGATACCGCTGAAGGGGATCATGTGCAGAAAACAAAAAATTTCCTAGCAACGATATCCTTAAACTAGCAAAGATCTACACTATGCAGATATAGTAGTACGTCGGAGATCGGAATACATACCCTCGTAGACCGAATAGGGGGGATTACGCTCCCACACAAGCGTTGACGACGAAGACGACGTAGCCGACCTCTAGGTCGCGGAGAACTCGGCGCGACGAATACGACGAAGATGACCTCGAGGTCGGGTGGAGGAAGTAGGCCTCCGAGCACCGCTAGCGCAGCACCTCTCAGGGCGTTACACACATACGGTGGAGACGACGGCCTCCGAAGCTCCAGTCCAGGACGAGCAGCGGAAGACTTGGACCGTAACACCAGCAGCGCGGCAGCAGGCTATGGTGGAAGAGATCCTATCATCCTCCTCGGCGCAACTCCGACAAAGGGAATCATGAGATCGAGGAGAAATCGAGAATTAATTGGGTGAATTAAAAGGCCAGGGGTGCCCCTCTATATAAAGGGGCAAGGAGGCTGCCAACCTCACCAGCCGGGCGGTGTGGGACTATTCCCACACCAGCCACGACCTTGGGAGGTGCGCCGGCCCTAGTGGTCCCCTTGTGGCCCACTAGGGGCTGGCCGAACCAGCCCTCCTCCCTTGGTGGGAAGCTTCCCCCCCTCATGGGCCTTATTTCCACTAGAAGGCCCATTTAGGGAAATCTGCCTTTAGAAATTCGAAAATTAATATATAAAATCATATTTAAACATTAATTACACTAATTAATATCAAACATATTTTATATAATTTATTCTAGCTCCGAAAACTATTTCGTCGCTGTCCGATCTCCATCGGACCATTCCCGGGACGTTCCCGGTGATCTCTTTCCTTTCCGGTTGTCTTGTCAAAACCCCTTAAGTGTGTTACCCTAGCGGTTCGATATAATAACAGACCTGATCGAGACTCCTCTCCGATCAATGACTAACTCGTAGGCCTGGACCCCATGAATTAATCCCTGTGATATAACGAATGACTTTCATCTAACAAGCATGGACGTCTAGTTTTAAACCCTTTGTCATGGCGATACTTAGCATGTCCGAGCATCATTCTCAGATATCTCCATACCTAGCATGATATCGTTACCGACATCGCTATCTTCTACTCGTCTATGATATTATGTCAGCTGGTGACCTAGTCACATGTTTGCAAACTCATTTGACATAATCTCACCGAGTGGGCCCTAGAGTATCTATCCGGCTATGCGGACTGACAAATCCCGCTGTTGACCCCTCGTCTCAACTACCCCCTTCCGATACCCAAAAGTATCACCGTTATTGTCATACTAAATAAGATACGACGTTTGGTGCAATCAAAGTATATTCCAGGAATAACAATAAGAGTCGGTCTCACGGTCTTAAGGCGTAATGACTATGTCCTATAAATACTGGGTATGTCCATCACATCGTTACACCTAACGATATGACTTTCATTGCGGACCGAGTTTCCAAAATAGTTTTATAAATATCATTTTCCATTTTTGAGTGCATATTTTTTGTTAAGTAGGTACCGGAAGTAGAATATGGTGAAAATGGCACGCAATTATATTTTACATATTCATATTTGATGGATGAAAACGTAAATATTAGGATTTTTCTTGTCAAATTCTGACTTACGGATCTAAATATACAAATTATTCCATACTAAATGAAAAAAGAGAAAAATAAAGTAAAATTCATTTAATTGTTATTTACTTTTGGATTATTATTACGTCATCCTTTTTTATTCAATTTTTTTGTTGTAGTTCAAACAATGAAATAAGTGGAACATCATCACCTAGGGGTTAATACGATTCTAACTTCTCACTTAGAAGGTAATTTGGAAAGAACTCAAAAGTTATGCGTACTTATGCAATTTGAGAATGGTGACTAAATGAGAAGTTTAACCAAGGTAAGTACTTTTACTTGATACTGAATGTGCTATCAGAAATTAAGTGTGTGCCTAAGTGAAAAATTTCGGATTTTTTCATTAAAGCTTTAAAATTCTAGAAAATTTCAAACTTCTAGAAAATTAAGGTTTTCAGAAACTTCAAACTTGTCTAGTTTGCTCCTATTTCATTAAATTTCAGAAACTTCAAACTTGCCTAGTTTTTTCCCAATTTTATTAAATTTCAGAATTTCTGAAATAAGAAATAGAAAAAAAAATCGAGAGGGAAGATAGAGAGTGTCACGTGTTTAATATGGTCTTCCCCACTTTTTACGCGCCATAAAATTATCTCAAAGTGAAGACACGCCTATTCTGTTTTGCCTCCCACTGCCCACAGTTTACTCCCACAAACTTATTTTCGTGGCAAAGAGGTTAACTATTTGTATTCACGGCTTGAAGACTTTTTATATTGATACTTTTTTTTTGCGGGGTTTTTAACTTGAACAGCTAACTAATACGAAGCTAATGTTATTCTGAATTTAATACGGAGCTAATGTTATTCTGAATTTTTACAATGTTGTCCATCCATGTTGGAACCAAATCCCTTTATTTTTATAGAAAAATGGGTGCACCCTGCATGGAGAGATGGAGAGAGCTATGTTTCTTACGAAGTGTTAATTCAAAGATCTTCTAGTCATGTATGGGTGGGTATCCAATTTGAGAACACGCAGTTCGTAACAAAGGGAAACGTGTTTCCCGTGGTGTTATGTTCTAACTTATCTGGATTATTATTAAGTATCTGTTCTTAGGTCGCTCAATCAGTCAGATATAGCGATCTTCGAGGCCACGAGAAGTATTGAGGCGGGTGTTTTAATCCATGACCACTCTGGTAACTGCTTGGTCGCCTGTCGACACCAGCTGCAAGGTTTTGTATCACCGGACGAGGTCGAGGCGCTCGCTTTTCGGCGTGCAGTCTCACTTGCTGCGGAGAAAGGCTACGTAAAAAATATAGAAGCGCTAACATCTGTTTTGTATTGATTAGACTGTCGTGGGAATATATACGGGTATAAACTTGGAAATAAGAAGTCTAAAATTTGAAATACAAGACGGACTCCTAATCTATCCAGTCGTACATGTATACATATTCTAACATTTCGCCTCAGTCGTAACGGAAGTGAAACGAACATTTACGACTGTATTTGAAGTCCTATGCTTCCGTCGTCGTCTCCTCTCCGTCATCATCAACTGCGATGGTCTCTTTTTTTTTCCTCCCGCAGTCACAACGGGAGTGTCGTATACGCAAGTGACGATACAGACGGTATTGACTGGAGTTGTTGCCGATGTGTTTCTGTAGAGGTTATCTGGATGTCGATGTCAAGATAGCCGGTCATGATGTAGCCAAGGTTGAGATTGTCGTGGTTGATGTAGCCGACAACGTCATAGGCGTAAAAAAATTATATGGTTTTGGTCATAGTGTCTTGGTTTTGTGCGGCGGCGGCAGGAACTGCGACGGTGGCGGGTTTTTGTGTCATGCGGGGCGAGACGATCGTGTGGTCGCACTAGCAAAGCGTCGATATATTTTGTGTATTTGTGCCGTTGTGCGGCGGCGGATTCGACACTGACGGTGTGCAGATCGGTTGGTGATGTTGAAGATGAACATGTGCTATGTGCAGCAGCATGTCACGCTCCTGGGAGATCGGTGAAGTCCCGCATGCATGTGAGCTTGATCCGATCAGATCAACAGACACGTATGTGTAGATGTCCTGATCCTCGTACGCATACAGCAGAGCTGGTGGAGGCCTGGCTCGCGCGTTGAGATCGTCGTGCGGCTCCTGCGCTTCGGTCGTCTGGCTCGCACGACGAGGACGCGGATCGCGCCATGGATTGTTCTTCTTCGCCGATACCTTGAGCTGATTTCTCTCCGGATTGACGATTGTGGAATTTAGGGATTTATTTGGCTAAATAAGATCTAATCTACATAACTAAAATTTCAAAATCTATTTGATCTAATCTAAAGAACTGATCCGATTTTTAATCGAGACTGGGTGCCGTGCCCCAAGGAAAAGGGTTTAAAACCCTAAGATCGATGTCATGAGAATAACCGCTCGGATACCATCACTAGTGAAAAAAGGACTTTCCGTTCAGAAAATTAGTCCTACTTATATTTGCGTCCGATACTAATTAGTATCAGTACCGGTTCGAACTGTCAGATGGGAGGGGGCAACACTACCGGTCCGTAAGGGATCTTTAGTATCAGTCCGTAACACCGACCGGTACTAAAACTCAATGGGATGGTAACGGCCGCGAGGGGCTGGCGAGGGGAGATTTAGTACCGGGCTATGTTACGGTCCGATACTAAAAGTTCTAACCGTTCGACTCCCGTCATGATTTTAGACGGGAGTGGACAATTTTCTTCCCTGTCTCTTCATTTTCGATACGACCGGGGCTTTCTCTTCTTCCTCTCTCCCTCCAGCGATACTCTCTCCCCCCTCTGATCTCTTCATCCACTCCAGCCACCATGAATCCAACGCCACCAATCGCACGCTGTGGACTGGTGCTTGCACAGACCGCCAATCAGAAGGTGGTTTATACCAACGATAGCACGTTGGTGGGCGGTTATCTCTCCGATTTTAAGAAATAGATTGGTCAAGCTCGGAATCAAGAGAAGTTCATCGGTCTCGATTTCGAGTACACCGCATTGCGGTGATCCAACTATGTTTTAAGAAGTATGTCTTGGTCTTCCAATGGGTAAGGTACAAAAAATCTCATGCATCCGATCCAAATGTTATATTTTGGGTCAATTTTACTTTAATTTATTGATTGTTGATCAATATATATAGTTGGCCGAAATGAGATTTGTTGTTTTGTTCATATATAGTTGGCCGAAATAGATATTATAATAGTTGGACCGAAATGAGATTAATTGTTCAATAAATTAGTTGGCCAAATTATAAAGTGAGATTTGCTGTTAATTATACATTCCAATGAGATTATTGTATTGATCAATATATATAGTTGGTCGAAATGAGATTATTGTTGTTCATCAATAGTTGGCCGAAATAAGATTGTCCAATAGTTGACCAAAATGAGATTATTGTTGTGTATACATATAGTTCCAATGAGATTAATTGTGTTGATCAATATATATATATATATATATATATATATATATATATATATATATATATATATATATATATATATATAGGCATTAACAGAGATATGGTGCAACACCGTGGAGGTGGTAATCGGTGCCGTCCATGTGCTTCAAGATCTGTGCACATGCGTGGTCCAAACTTTGCCTCTAATTCTATTATTGATTTTTCACAGCTCGCTAGTTATTTCCTCTTTCATCTTTTCCTAGCCGGTCGCTCTTTCTCTCCCCTCCCGTGACCTTTATCCTCTCCCATCTCTTATCCTGCCCACCATAATTCCTCCTCACGAGAGCCCGTCCCACGCCACCCCACGTTCTCGAGCTCCTCCCGTGACCCCTCTATCCTCTCCATTTCTTCTCATCATATCCACCCGCACCGCACAGCCTCCAACTTCCTCCACGAATCCCGCCGCCTCCACAGGACGGATCCCTCCATCTCCATCGCCTTGCCAGCGCCGCCGGCGCCAGGCTCCCCATCAAGCGCGCCTGTGAGGTTCTCTCACAGCACCTCCACGACGCCATCAGGCGAAGGGCGGCCGGCATCCCGGTGGACACCACACGCTCGCCGCCTGGCCTGCGGAGGCACCGTACGCGACAAGTGAGGCGCCGGGCCAGGAGGTCACCGCCGGACGTCGCCTCGACCCAGCTCCTCCTACCCCCGCACACCATTTGAGGGCGCCGTCCCCAGCCGCTGCCGCGTGCGTCTCTGGCCGCCTCAACGTCCCGGCCCTGGCAGCGTCCTTCCCGACGGCGACGCGTCCCTGCGGGGATCCGGATGCGTAGGGGTCGAGCACACGGCTAGGTGCGGCGTCACCGGCGGCCACCGCACTCCTGGGCCCGGTGCAGCGTCACCGGCGACGTCCAGCCCGCCCGCCTGGCACCACGGCGATGGCCCCCTCTGCTTCCGTCCTCACACCAGCAGCCTGTGGCCACCCCTCTTCTTCGATCTGGTTTCAGAGGCGGGAGTTACGGGCGTCTTGAAGGGGATCGTGTGCAGAAAACAATAATTTTCCTAGCAACGATATCCTTAAACTAGCCAAGATCTATTCTATGCAGATATAGTAGTACGAACGGAGATCGGAATACATACCCTTGTAGACCGAAAGCGGGGATTACGTTCCCGCACAAACGTTATCGATGAAGACCGACGTAGCCGACCTCAAGGTCGTGTAGAGGAAGCAGGCCTCCGAGTACCGCTAGCGCAGCACCTCGCAGGGAGTCGCACACGTACGGTGGAGACGACGCCTCCGAAGCTCCAGTCCAGGACGAGCAGCGGAAGACTTGGACCGGAACACCAGCAGCGCGGCAGCGGGCTATGGTGGAGGAGATCCCCGACTCCTCTTGCTCGGCGCGGCTCCAACTTGGGAACCACGAGATCAAGAGAGAAATCAGGAATTAATTGGTGAATTAAAAGGCTGGGGGTGCCCCTTCTTATATAGGCTCCCAAGGGGAGCCAACCTTGCCAGCCAGGCAATGTGGGACTAACCCCCACAGCCTGGTTCGGCTAGAGAGGTGCGCCGGCCCCCTGGTGGGCCCCTTGTGGCCCACCTAGGCCGGCCCTCTTGGCCCCCACCGAATTCCCCTAGGGAATTTTCCCCTCTTGGGCCTTCTTTCGTCCGGAAGGCCCATTTAGGGAAATCTGCCTTAATAAATTCGAAAATAAATATATAAAATCATATTTGCATATTAATAACACTAATTAATATCAAACATAATATATAAAATATTTCCTAGCTCCGAAAACTCTTTCGGCGCTGCCCGATCTCCATCGGACCTCTCCCGGGACTGTCCCGGTGATCTCCTTCCTTTCCGGTTGTCTTGTCTAAACCCCTTAAGTGTGTTACCCTAGCGGTTCGATATAATATCAGGTATGATCAAGACTCCTCAATGATCAACGACTAACTCGTAGGCCTGCACCCCCTGAATTAATCCCTGAGATATAACGAATGACTTTCATCTATCAAACCTGAACGTGAAGTCTTAGACCTTTTGCCATAGCGATACTTAGCACATCCGAGTGTCGTTCCATAGATATATCCATACCTAATCCCGACCTCGTTACCGACGATGCTATCTTCTATTCGTTCATGATCTCATGTCTCCGTGACCTAGTCACATGCTTGCAAGCTCATTAGACAAGATCTCACCGAGTGGGCCCGAGAGTATCTATCCTGCTACGCGGACTGGCAAATCCCGCTCTTGACCCCTCGTCTCAATACTCCTTTCCAATACCCAAAAGTATCACCGTAATTGTCATACTAAATAAGATACGACGTTTGGTGCAATCAAAGTATCTTCGGGGAATATCAATAAGAGTTGATCTCACGGTCAAAGGTGTAACGACTACGTTCTCCAAAACTGGGTATGTCCATCACATCACTCTCCAGCGATGTGACTCTCATTGCCGACCGGCACCATGCCCCATGACCGGGAAACCTCGATCATCAATCGCGCAACGAAACTAGTCTTAGTAGAGGCTACTAGGGACCTGGTTGTTTACGTATCACACCCGCATTAATGTTTCCGCTTAATACGGTTCTAGCATGACACAAAAACCTATTATGAACAAACGATATATGATAAAGAATACACTTTATTAATTGCCTCTAGGGCATATCTCCTTTAGTCTCCCACTTGCACTAGAGTACAATTTAATCTAGATTACAACTTGGTAAAAGCCTAACACCCATAGCTAACTGGTGTTGTTCATGCTTATCAAGCGGGAGAGGCTTCGTCAGCGGATCTGCCACATTCAGATCCGTATGCACTTTGCAAATCTTCACATCGCCTTCTTGTACGTACTGACGTATCACGTGGAAGCGTCGGAGAATGTGTTTGGCGGTGGAGTGAGTCCTTGGCTCCTTGGCGTTCGCAATGGCACCCGTATTGTCGCAGAAGAGGACCACCGGGTCTTGCACGCTCGGGAACACTCCAAGTTCGAAGACGAACTTCCTCAGCCACACAGCTTCATTCGCGGCCTCGCAGGCAGCAATGTACTCCGACTCCATTGTAGATTGTGCGACTATGGGTTGCTTCCCACTTCTCCAGCACACGGCGCCTCCATTCACCTTGAACACGTAACCTGTCTGTGACTTACAGTCATCGGGGTCTGAGCAGAAACTTGCATCTACGTAACCCGTTACGCCAAGTTCCTCATCGCAGCCACCATACACAAGGAACATTTCCTTTGTCTTATTGAGATACTTAAGAATGCTCTTAACAGCTATCCAATGCGGCATTCCAGGATTACTCTGGAACCGGCTTGTCAAACTTAGAGCTAATGCCACATCTGGTCTAGTACTCAACATTGCATACATGATCGATCCTATGGCTGAAGCATAAGGATGTTTCTTCATTTCGGCCTTACCCAGTTCCGTTACCGGACACTGCGCCTTACGCAATACCTTATTCTTGATAACCGGCAGAGAACCCTTCTTTGCCTTCTCCATATGAAAACGCTTCAATATTTTATCAAGATAAGTACTCTGACTTAGTGCTAATAGGCGCCTTGATCTATCACGGTAGATCTTTATGCCTAAAACATACGCAGCTTCTCCTAAGTCCTTCATGGAAAACTTACTGTTTAAATATTCCTTCACGCTATTCAGAAGTTCCACATCATTCCCTATTAGCAATATGTCATCAACATACAGTGCTAAGAACACAACCGAGGTCCCACTCATTTTCTTATAAATACAGGTCTCTTCCACATTCTGGATAAATCCAAAACCTTTGATTACCTCATCAAAGCGAAGATTCCAGCTCCGAGATGCCTGCTTCAATCCATAGATGGATCGCTGAAGCTTGCACACCTTGTTAGCACTTCCTGGATCGACAAAACCTTCCGGCTGTACCATGTACAACTCTTCCTCAATGTTTCCATTCAGGAAGGCCGTTTTGACGTCCATCTGCCAGATTTCATAATCATAGTAGGCAGCTACCGCTAACAAAATCCGAATAGACTTAAGCATCGCTACCGGTGAAAAGGTTTCATCGTAGTCAATTCCATGAACTTGTCGGAAACCCTTTGCGACAAGCCGAGCTTTATAGACGGTCACATTACCATCAGCATCAGTCTTCTTCTTAAAGATCCACTTATTCTCGACGGCCTTGCGCCCTTCGGGAATATCTACCAAAGTCCACACTTTGTTATCATACATGGATCCTATTTCGGATTTCATGGCTTCAAGCCATTTCTCGGACTCTAGACTCTCCATCGCCTCCTTGTAGTTCGTAGGTTCGTCTTGCTCGACTAGCATGACGGTGCAAACCATGTTGCCATACCATTCTGGTGGGATCCGAGATCTACCCGACCTACGAGGTAGAACCTCTTCCTCGACAGTTTCTCCCACTCCTTCCACGGAGGACGTTTCCGGAATTGCTTCCGTTGCGCCACTCGGAATCTCGAGTTCAGGATCAACAATTTCATCGAGGTCTACCTTCCTCCCACTTACTCCTTTCGCGAGAAATTCCTTCTCTAGAAAGGCACCGGTCTTCGCGACAAAAGTTTTGCCCTCAGCTTGGTTGTAGAAGGTGTACCCAACGGTTTCCCGCGGATATCCTACAAAGACGACTTTCTCCGACTTCGGTTCGAGTTTGTCGGGCTGTAGTTTCTTAACGTACGCCTCACAACCCCAAACCTTCAGAAACGATAACTTAGGCTTATGGCCATACCATAATTCATACGGCGTCGTTTCAACGGACTTGGACGGAGCCCTATTTAAAATGAATGCGGCTGTTTCTAACGCAAAACCCCAGAAGGACACTGGCAGATCGGTAAGAGACATCATAGATCGGACACTATCCAGTAGAGTACGATTCCGTCGCTCGGACACACCGTTACGCTGCGAAGTTCCGGCGGGCGTAAG
The DNA here is from genome assembly GCA_026929855.1 of Poa annua. Lineage (NCBI taxonomy): Eukaryota > Viridiplantae > Streptophyta > Magnoliopsida > Poales > Poaceae > Poa > Poa annua. The sequence continues at coordinate 22,525,467 of CM049428.1, read as the reverse complement.
TTGGGGCACTATGCCACAACTCTTCAGATGTGTGCCAAACTCAAAACTCAAGTACTCTCCACCGCGATCGGACCGGAGATGCTTGATTTTCCTATTAAGCTGATTCTCAACTTCACTCTGGAATTCTTTGAACTTTTCAAACGTTTCAGACTTGTGTTTCATCAAATAGATATAACCGTATCTACTCAAGTCATCAGTGAAGGTGACGAAGTAACGATAACCATTGCGTGTCGAAACGCTCATTGGTCCACATACGTCTGTATGTATGATCCCCAACAAATCCGACGCCCGTTCAACGAAACCTTTGAACGGTGTCCTGGTCATTTTGCCCATGAGGCATGGTTCACATGTATCGAGGGATCCGAAATCCAACGAGTCCAAGAGTCCATCGGAGTGGAGTCGCTTCATGCGCTTTATACCAATATGACCAAGACGGCAATGCCACAAAAACATGGCGGTATCGTCACTACACTTAATTCGTTTGGCTTCTATGTTATGGATGTGAGTACTACGATCGAGATTCAACAAGAATAAACCGTTATTCTCGGGAGCATCAACATAAAAAATATCATTCATATAAATAGCACAATTGCTTGACACTGATTTAAATGAATAACCGTCTTGTAACAGGCAAGACCCACTTATAATGTTTACACTCAAGGATAGCACAAAATAACATTTATTTAAAACCAAAACTAATCCCGATGGTAGATGCAGAGGGAGCGTGCCGACAGCCACCACGTCGACTCTCGATCCGTTGCCGACGCGCATCGTCACCTCATCCTTCGCCAGCCGCCTTCTATTCCGTAACTCCTCCTGAGAGTTACATATATGAGCAACAGAACCAGTATCAAATACCCACGTATTGCTCCGGGCGGATGTGAGGTACACATCTATAACATGTATATCAAATATACCTTTCTCTTTGTCGACCGTCTTGCCAGACTTCCTATCCTCCAGATACTTGGGGCAGTTGCGCTTCCAGTGACCCTTCCCCTTGCAGTAGAAACACTCCACGCTAGCTCTGGGACCAGATTTGTTAGTCCTGGGCTTGGCAGCCAACTTTGCCTCCCTCCGGGACTTCCAGCTCTGCTTTCCCTTGCCACCGGACTTCTTGAAATCAACGGTCTTGTTGACCATCAACAGCGTGTGCTCCTTCTTAATCTCTACCTCAGCAGTCTTGAGCATCACGAACACTTCACCCAGGGACTTAGCCATGCCCTGCATGTTGTAGTTCATGACGAAGCCTTTGTAGCTTGGCGGCAATGATTGCAACACCCTGTCAATCGCCAGCTCATCGGGAATCTTGCACTCCAGAGCATTCAGGCGTTGAACGTAGCCAGACATCTTGACTACATGCTCGCTCACACTGCTATGCTCTTCCATCTTGGCTGAGAAGAAAAGCTCAGAAGCCTCATATCTCTCAGCCTTAGCCTGCGGCGCAAAGACAGCCTTAAGATCCGAAATGATCTCAAAGGCGCTCATCTTTTCAAAACGCTTCTGCAGGTCGGCTTCCATGGCGTAGAGCATGCCACTCTGGACAAAGGCAGAATCCTCCGATCGGGTCTGGAAGACCTTCTTCTCATCCTCAGAGGCATCATCTGCAGGAGGGTAACCTATGGTGGCCTCAATGACGTAGGCCACCCTATGGGGAGTGAGGAGGATCCTCAGGTTGCGGAGCCAGGCCATGAAGTTTGACCCATTGGTCTTAAGCTTTTCTTTCTCAAGGAACAGACCTAGGTTAAACGAGGGGCGAGACATCTACAATAGAATTTGCAACAACATAAGACTTTTGTTCATAATAATTTTGAGTTATAGTATTTTAGAAAATAACTAACATAACTCCCACTCAAACGAACATCCCTCCTGGTCGTTTAAGCGATTACACGACCCCCATCCATTGCACCACCCCTCATCATCAAAGCCGGCGGCACAACTTCAAGAGTAGACAAAATCGTCCGTCACACCAATTTTGTGACTCGTGCTCGGCCTTTCGGCCTTCCTGTTCCGAGGCCATACTTCTGAGTATGCTAGGCTCGCCACCAAAGACCTCCACGATGACGCTTGTGCAACATGGCTTACACCCACCGTATGCGAACGAAGATATGTCTGACACCCGATCATCACGGCCTGCCTCATAACGTAGAACTTTATTGGTGGTGCGCGTTGGAGGGAGAACACTAGTGGTATTTTGAAGGGATCATCTTATTCAACTACCGCCGTGTAACACACAATCACACACAAAATAAGATGCACACAAAACATCAAATGTAATGCAATGTGATATAGTCCATCGCGTCATTGTCTTCTTGGCGCCCGCAGTTTATAAACAATTTAATAAACCTACCTTGACCATATCACATAGCCCCTGCAAAATAAAGTTAGACGCTTCTACTTTATCTTTTGCATATTTTACGTGGCTTGGGGCTTTCGTAAATAGAACCGCTTCATACCTACGAATCTTATGACCACAACAACGATCCAATAATTGCATGTTTAAGCATCCCTTTCGGGCCCTCCATTGAAAATGCGAAGACCAACTAAAGAGAGAGAAACTGTCACCCGCCAGCCACAGATACGGTACAAGCCGTATGTCAGTAGTGGAACCAGTCTCGCGTAAGCGTACGCGTAAAGTCGGTCCGGGCCGCTTCATCAACTCAATGCCGCTGGAATACACAAGTGCACGCTAGAGGGTAGCAAATAACAGGAACGGTGCCCCCGTGCAGAGCACGGGTTCTAACAGCGTACAGCTATATCTTACGATAGATCGGCTCTGATACCACTGAAGGGGATCGTGTGCAAAAAACAATAATTTTCCTAGCAACGATATCCTTAAACTAGCCAAGATCTATTCTATGCAGATATAGTAGTACGAACGGAGATCGGAATACGTACCCTTGTAGACCGAAAGCGGGGATTACGTTCCCGCACAAACGTTGTCGATGAAGACCGACGTAGCCGACCTCAAGTTCGTGTAGAGGAAGCAGGCCTCCGAGTACCGCTAGCGCAGCACCTCGCAGGGAGTCGCACACGTACGGTGGAGACGACGCCTCCGAAGCTCCAGTCCAGGACGAGCAGCGGAAGACTTGGACCGGAACACCAGCAGCGCGGCAGCGGGCTATGGTGGAGGAGATCCCCGACTCCTCTTGCTCGGCGCGGCTCCAACTTGGGAACCACGAGATCGAGAGAGAAATCAGGAATTAATTGGTGAATTAAAAGGCTGGGGGTGCCCCTTCTTATATAGGCTCCCAAGGGGAGCCAACCTTGCCAGCCAGGCAATGTGGGACTAACCCCCACAGCCTGGTTCGGCTAGAGAGGTGCGCCGGCCCCCTGGTGGGCCCCTTGTGGCCCACCTAGGCCGGCCCTCTTGGCCCCCACCGAATTCCCCTAGGGAATTTTCCCCTCTTGGGCCTTCTTTCGTCCGGAAGGCCCATTTAGGGAAATCTTCCTTAATAAATTCGAAAATAAATATATAAAATCATATTTGCATATTAATAACACTAATTAATATCAAACATAATATATAAAATATTTCCTAGCTCCGAAAACTCTTTCGGCGCTGCCCGATCTCCATCGGACCTCTCCCGGGACTGTCCCGGTGATCTCCTTCCTTTCCGGTTGTCTTGTCGAAACCCCTTAAGTGTGTTACCCTAGCGGTTCGATATAATATCAGGTATGATCAAGACTCCTGAATGATCAACGACTAACTCGTAGGCCTGGACCCCCTGAATTAATCCCTGAGATATAACGAATGACTTTCATCTATCAAACCTGAACGTGAAGTCTTAGACCTTTTGCCATAGCGATACTTAGCACGTCCGAGTGTCGTTCCATAGATATCTCCATACCTAATCCCGACCTCGTTACCGACGATGCTATCTTCTACTCGTTCATGATCTCATGTCTCCGTGACCTAGTCACATGCTTGCAAACTCATTAGACAAGATCTCACCGAGTGGGCCCGAGAGTATCTATCCTGCTACGCGGACTGGCAAATCCCGCTCTTGACCCCTCGTCTCAATACTCCTTTCCAATACCCAAAAGTATCACCGTTATTGTCATACTAAATAAGATACGACGTTTGGTGCAATCAAAGTATCTTCGGGGAATATCAATAAGACTTGATCTCACGGTCAAAGGTGTAACGACTACGTTCTCCAAAACTGGGTATGTCCATCACATCACTCTCCAGCGATGTGACTCTCATTGCCGACCGGCGCCATGCCCCATGACCGGGAAACCTCGATCATCAATCGCGCAACGAAACTAGTCTTAGTAGAGGCTACTAGGGACCTGGTTGTTTACGTATCACACCCGCATTAATGTTTCCGCTTAATACGGTTCTAGCATGACACAAAAACCTATTATGAACAAACGAGATATGATAAAGAATACACTTTATTAATTGCCTCTAGGGCATATCTCCTTCACGTCTCTCTCCAAAACTGGAGGTCATAGCGGCCGGCACCGGATCACGTCTTTGTTGGCACCGAAAGTTGGAGAACCCGGCACCGGAAGTTGGAGGACCCCAACCTGCGCACCTCCAAGGTCCCCGGCGGCATCGTTCCCTCCTCTCCTTGCTGCTCCTCTGAATTTTCTTTATTTATGATGTCACCAATGCTATTCTCTTTGAGACTTGTGATCAGTTCATCCGGTTTGGATTTAATATTGATGAACTCATCGAGTGATTATGTGATTTTGGCACCGTCGGGTGTTGTACCTGTACTAGCCTCTTTCTTGATTTGTAGGCACCGAATGATTGTGCATGGGCTCCCTTTATTGTAAGATCTATAAGTCGTGTGGCACCGTTTGTGCAAGAGTAGGCACAGGACGATTCTCGTGGGCACCCGGCAAACCTCCGTCAAGCGCGTCTCCATAGAGCTCCTCTGCTCCTGGCACCGGAGACCAGTTCGTGCATGTATATTGCGAACGGTGCCCTGCAATTTTTTTGGATCAAACGCAAAACCGAAACAACCGGCCTGGTGTGCAGAATGCTTGCCGAAAATGTACTCACACACTTTTTTCTTTTGGATCGATGCACATGGCACCATGCGAAGAAACATCATGTGAAGCAGGGGACCGGTTTCCGTTTTTGTTGGCCTAGCCATGAAAGGAAGTAATCCCCATTCCTATTTGGAGATTCCCTCCAAACAACTCACCCAAAAAGAAATCTCTCTCAATATTCGGCACCAATCTCAAAGCTTTGAACGGTGCCGATAGCAATCACCGTAGTTATGCAACATACAAAGCTGCGCCATATATATGATCTGTGCCGCACATGATGCCTCATGATCTGTGCCAAAACTTTCCATGTTACCTTTTAGACAGTTTTCAGCAGCATTTGGTATTTCCTCTCTTGTCTATATGGTCCCGCTTTTGTGGGCACGTGACAGACCCTAGCCTGCTGCCCAAGAGGGATAGAGTAGAAAAGAAGTGGGCTACACCCGAACCGTGACCTAGCCGTGAGATGAGAATCTCTACTCCACCGGTGCTTGGGCCCACCAGCCCCTTCTCTTATCCTTTTCTTCTCCTCAGCTCACGGGCAGTCAAACTCCACCTCCCCCTCGTCCCCATCTTCCCTACCAACCTCTGGCCGCCCACATCCCCAGCCATCTTCCCAGTGGCCCGCACCGGAGCCACGCCTCCCCCACGTCCCTCCCGTCCTCGACCTGACCTCCCGTGCGCCCCACCTTCCCAGTCACCGGCGCTGCCCCGCCCTCCCCCTGCATCGAGCGGACCGGAGGCCAGCACTGCAACCCGGATGGCAGCAGTGGCTGGACGTAGCGGCACCGGACGAGGGGCGGCCGCCGCTCCTCGTCCTCGCGCACCTCCGGATCTGCTCCTCCATTGCGCGGCACCTGGAATCGGCCGTCCCGGCGATCTCCGTTCCCTCGGTCTCTACAACCCCGTACCCGTTGAGCTCCGCCCTCGGACGCTCCGGCGACCTCCATTCCCGTGCGCCCCGGCGACGTTGGCCCCGTTGTCATTCCGTCGCGGCACCGAGGGCCGGATGCGGAGGCAGCGGTCGCCAGGTGCGGCGACACCGGATTCCGGCCCGGATGCACCGGAGCATGAGGCGAGGACGAGGTGGTCTGCTCCGGCCGTGGCGTTCGGCGAGCAACCGACGATCTTCATCGTCGCCTTCGAGCTCGTCCGCCTAGGCCACTCCTTTCGCACTGGGCGTATTAAGGAGATGATGATTTGTGGGCAAGCACGGCAGGAGTTTTTTTTCATCTGGCGTTACTTCTATCCTCTGTCTTTTTGGCCTTTTCCGATCTGGTATATCCTGGGCACCGAAAGTTCTTGTACATGGCACCATATGCTGTTTAGAGGAGGCACCGATTTTTGTTGAGATAGGCACCGTTTAATCACTGCTAATTTGATATATATGACATATTCATTCTACACCCGGGTGTAACTACAACCATGTGTGTTTTACACATGTATGGAGTATCTATCGTATCGGGAGGTATGTAACATATAGTATGGAGTATATAATGCTGTTTTAATACTATAGATACTTCTTTTTAAGTAGTATGTAAAAAAATTATACATACTTCTCTTTTATATGCACATATGACGATATTTCGAGTATATAATGTTAAATATTAGGACAGTTGCAATTCTTTCATGAAACTTGTTTTGGTGTATCTTAGATATAGTATATGAACATACTCAAACCGATAAAGTATGCTTTCTACTTCCGTAAGGTGGTATATATATATATATATATAGGGTAGCGCTATTTGACTCCCTGGGAGTAGAATAGTTATTCTACACTAACCCCGTATCTTTTGAACCGTAAAGTATTTTTACGTCACGTAAATTTTGCCGTACTTGTAAGTTTATAGGAACGTAAGAAAATATTAACATGACGTAAAAAATTATTTATATGACATATAGAAAATATTATGTAAAATACGTATTTTTACCTATTTTTACACTCTAATAACTTATATATTGCATTTCTTATGTATATTTTTTAGTTATGGGGCAAAATAAATATAATTATTTGGATCATAAACATATTTTTTTTAATAAAAAACAATGTAAAAACTTTCGGGTGCAAAATAATTTATTTTATATATATATATATATATATATATATATATATATATAGAAACCCTATTCTGCACCCAGGTGTAGGATAAATTATTTTGCACCCGAGATTTTTTTACATTGATTTTAAATATGTTTATCTGCCAAATAATTGCATTTATTTTGTCTCATAATTAAAAATTTGCATAAGAAATACAATATATAAGTCATAACATTGTAAAAATAGGTAAAAATGCGTATTTTACGTAATATTTTTTATATGCCACATAAATAAATTTTACGTCATGTTAATATTTTCTTACGTTCCTATTAACTTACGAAGTATGGCAAAATTTACGTGACGTAAAAATTCTTTACGGTTCAAAAGATATAAGGTGGGTGTAGAATAATTATTCTACTCACAGGGAGTCAAATAGCGCTACCCTATATATATATATATATATATATATATATATATATATATATATATATATATATATATATATATATATATATAGGTTAAAAGCTTCCTACTCCCGGGTGTTACTACATCCACGTCTCATATGCCACCTTACGGAAGTAGAAAGCATACTTTATCGGTTTGAGTATGTTCATATACTATATCTAAGATACACCAAAACAAATTTCATGAAAAAATTGTAATTGTGCTAATATTTTACACTATATACTTAATATACCGTCATATATGCATATAAAAGAGAAGTATGTAGAAATCTTTTACATACTATAAAAAAATAAGTATCTATAGTACTAAAATAGGATTATATACTCCATACTACATGTTGCATATCTCCCGGTATGATATATACTCCATACATGTGTGAAACACACGTGGGTAGTATGAATATGTCCTATATATATATATATTTACTATTAAAGCAGAATGCGTAGTATGGTGTCACAATCTAAATGGTGTCACACTTCAAATATCCTCATATTTCGAAGTAATTACATGTCATGCCACCTATAAGTGCCTACCGGTTCAAAACGAAAAGAAACAAAAATGAAGGAAAAAAGGATTGGAAAAAAAGAAAGGGAAAAAAGAAAGGAAAAAAAGCAAGGATTGAGGGCACGGCAAGGAAAAAAGTAAGAAAAAATAGATGGCATGCGTAACAAATTTGCCACCGGACACGCATGCACAACAAACATTTTCAAAATTCCTAACAGAAAAACAACACACCTCAAAACGGACCGGATGTTGCTCCCCCTAACAAACTTTTTAAAAATAGCGGCTAACACGCCGCCGAACTTCGTTTTCTCAACAAACTATTCAAACTGCTCACAACACGCGCCCAAGTTTACTCGCCTCGCCTACTCTACCACAGCTCACCGACGCTATTGTCGCTCGCCTCAGTCCACCGCCCAAGTTTACTCGTCTCGCCTACTCCACCACAGCTCGCTGATGCCATTGCCACTCGCCTCAGTCCGCCGGCACCGCTGCCGCTTGCCTCCGTCAGACGACGCTGCCGCTCGCCTTGCCTTGCCGTGGAGTGCCTCGACGGCGCGATGTCGCTTTCATCGCCTACTCCATCACAGGTCGCTGACGCTGCTGCCGCTAGCTCATCGACCGGCCAAAAGCACGCACCAAGTTCTCGTTTTTTCCCAACAACATATCTTTGTGGTTGCCGAGGAATGAAAGTAAGTGCATCGTGTTCTAATCCCAACTGTCTGCAACAAAATAACACTTAGAAAGAGTAGGACCTGCAACGAGGTCTCTTATCTTATCTCGACCCCACTAATCCTGACTCGCCTACCAAAAACCGTCATGCACAACAAAATATTTTTGATTTTATCATGCATGCTAACAAACCATCTTTTTAGTTGATGGCTAACAAAACTTGATTTATCTGTACATATACTCATGTGTGAAGCCATAGGGGGAAGAGGATGAGGGGACTGATCGTCCGGCCGGCCAACGGCGAGATATTGTCCTATGAGTTGAGAGAGAAGAGGCAGAAGGTGGTGTCGCACTACCACATCCCCCAGGTCATGTATGTCGTCGCCACCACACGTCCACAACTAGCAAGCTCACCGCCGTCATCCTACCCCGCGGCGCCGTGACGAGAGACCTAGCCAACTGCTAACATCGCCACCGAGCTCTAAAAATCATCGTTCCTGGCGCGCATGCCGCTGACAGGACCCAACCAGGCCTACATCAAGATAGCGGGGCTTCTCCCTCCATGTAGCTAGCCTAGCATGTACGCGGCCGCCAGCAGGGACGGAGCTGGTACACAGGCGCTGGTGTCATACGATGACCCCAGTGAGCTTTCGTCATAACTTCGTCCCTGGCCGCCGGGCAGAGAACACGGCTCCTCAGCCTCGACTCCGACCTTGACGACGACGCCTCTTGCAATAGCCTCGACTCTGACCTTCCGACAGCGGCTGACCTCCTCTCATCGTGTCGTTAAGCGACGTGTTGTCTGCCACCTCTATCGATGCCCGTCAACCTCATGATTGCCAAGGGTTGCATCTCGCTAGCAGTCGTCAGCAGCGCCTTCACGGAGCTTTACGACTCAACGCCATCACCCGGTCAGTCCTGGTATGATATTGATATTCATGTTTTCCTTGTTCCTGCAGTGTGCATCGAGCTAAAAGCCTATCATGTATTCTCCCCAAGCTTGGCATCGATGGATTCCTCAGCAAGGTGTTCTTCGCAAGTCGTTCTAGATTATTTCTTATTTCCGCAAGTACTTGCCCTATTCATTTAGGCATGTTTTTGACAAAAGACTACTGACTAGCAACAGTGGTCGGTTAGCATTTAGCCATTTCCCATGATTAATTAGGTCAGGCCACTGCAAAACTATAGTCACTGTTTGTTTGAGTGATGGAAAGCTACACATGATAAGGTTAGTATTTATTAAAGGCTTTTCAATGATGCATCAGCTTGTTACAATCAACACAGAGAAAGGGGTTAATATGGTTAAGAAAAGTTTCAAACCAGAGGTTTCCATGAAGATTATATGAAGACCATCCAAAAGTTCTGGTGGGGAGAAGATGAAGAGCATAGGAAAGTTCACTGGACGTCATGGAATAACTTAACTCTTTCAAAAGCGCAGGGGGTGTGGGATTTAGGGACACTCAGCTTTTTAACCAAGCATTACTGGCATGACAAGCCTGGAGAATTCTTTAAAATCCAGATAGCTTATGTGCCAAGATCTTGAAGGCAAAATACTTCCCAAATTGAAGATTTTGGATACTGTTTTTGCAGCTGAAGCTTCTCCAGCTTGGAGGGGCATTGAACATGGTTTGGAATTATTAAAACAAGGAATTATTTGGAGAATTGGAGATGGATCGAAAATTGACATCCAAAGATCTAATTGGATCCCTCATAGAACCCATATAACAAGATCACTGTGACCGTAGTCGACTGTTGCAGCGCTGGGAGGATCAGGGTGCATGTCCTAGCACCTAGACCACATGAACTAGACTAAAAGTGTTGATTAGTTTGATATCTTGTATTTTATATGGCCCCCTTTTTTGTATTCTTTTTCGGTTATGCCTTGTACTCCGTACTTTTCCTTCTTAAATAATAAAGTAACGATGTATGCATTTCCTCAAGAAAAGAGTTTAAGCCGAGAAGCCGGAGAAAAAGGAGAAGGGACAACAAGTGCATCATTTACATACCCTTCGGTTTGGTTTTTATAGAAAGAGAGGGAGGGCAAGAGGAAGGAGCAAGGGCGCCCGAGACAGGGTTAAGTGGGGGAGGGGGAGAGAGAGGGAGGGGTAGTGTCTCAAGAGGGGGTGGGGGAACTACATACTCTTCCTCTTAATCGGTTGAATGGTGCCACCATTGAAATGTTGACAAAAAAGATGCCTTCATCGCATATCCCTCTATAGTTAGGGCTTTTCATGAGCATTGTGTTAACCTATGCAACGATTGGTTTTTGGAGAACACATAGCAAAGCATGGGCCTTCAACTAGCTTAATGCCCGTGCGTTGCAACGGGGTTCAAGAAAAGACAAGCAAATAAGAAGTGCATATGGAGATGTTTTTTCTGTTTACAGTATTTACCTTCATTTATGTTTACATGTCCGATATGTATCAATTTTATATAACCGTTGCAAAGCACGGGCATTCAGCTAGTATACATATATATATATAGGGTAGCGCTATTTGACTCCCTGGGAGTAGAATAGTTATTCTACACCCACCCCGTATCTTTTGAACCGTAAAGTATTTTTACGTCACATAAATTTTGCCGTACTTCGTAAGTTTATAGGAACGTAAGAAAATATCAACATGACGTAAAAAATTATTTATGTGGCATATAAAAAATATTACGTAAAATACGCATTTTTACCTATTTTTACACTGTTATAACTTATATATTGCATTTCTTATGTATATTTTTTACTTATGGGGCAAAATAAATATAATTATTTGGATCATAAACATATTTTTTTTATAAAAAACAATGTAAAAACTTTTGGGTGCAAAATAATTTATTCTACACCTGGGTGCAGAGTAGGGTGTAGAATAAATTATTTTACACCCGAGAGTTCTTACATTGTTTTTATAAAAGAAAATCTGTTTATGATCCAAATAATTACATTTATTTTCCCCCATAACTATAAAATCTACATAAGAAATGCAATATATAAGTCATAATAGTGTAAAAATAGGCAAAATGCGTATTTTAAATAATATTTTTTATATGCCACATAAATAAAGTTTTACGTCATGTTAATATTTTCTTACGTTCCTATGAACTTACGAAGTACGGCAAAATTTACGTGACGTAAAAATTCTTTACGGTTTAAAAGATACGGGGTGGGTGTAGAATAACTATTCTACTCACATCAACATTTTTGCAATTGTGCCACTTAGTCTAAACTATATATATATATATATATATATATATATATATATATATATATATATATATATCCCTATTCTGCACCCAGGTGCAGGATGAATTATTTCGCACCCGAGGTTTTTTACATTGTTTTTATGAAAGAAAATATGTTTATGATCCAAATAATTATAGTTATTTTGCCCCATAACTAAAATATACATAAGAAATGAAATATATAAGTCATAATAGTGTAAAAATAGGTAAAATTGCGTATTTTACGTAATATTTTTTGTATGCCACATAAATAAAGTTTTATGTGATGTTAATATTTTTTTATATTGCTATTAACTTACGAAGTATGATAAAATTTACGTGACGTAAAATTTCTTAACGGTTTAAAAGATACGGGGTGGGTGTAGAATAACTATTCTACTCCTGGGGAGTCAAATAGCGCTACCCTGGGAAACCCTATTTTGCACCCAGGTGCAGGATAAATTATTTTGCACCCGAGGTTTTTTACATTATTTTTATAAAAGAAAATATGTTTATGATCCAAATAATTACATTTATTTTGCTCCATAACTAAAAAATCTACATAAGAAATGCAATATATAAGTCATAATAGTGTAAAAGTAGGTAAAATTGTGTACTTTATGTAATATTTTTTATATGTCACATAAATAAAGTTTTACGTGATGTTAATATTTTCTTATATTGCGATTAACTTAGAAAGTATGGCAAAATTTACATGACGTAAAAATTCTTTACGGTTCAAAAGATACGGGGTGGGTGTAGAATAACTATTCTACTCCCAGGGAGTCAAATAGCGCTACCCTATATATATATATATATATATATATATATATATATATATATATATATATATATATAGGACGAGGTTTTTGTACGTTGCATAACTAGGGTGCTTGCAATCGGCACCGTTCATTGCTTTGAGATCTGTGCCATAATAGCAAAATGAAAACATGGAAAGTTTTGTCAACCCTGAAGCACATATCTCAAAGCAGCATGTGCGGCACCGATTACCACCTTCACAATGTTGCAATATACACAGTATTTTCCCTATATATATATATATATTTATATATTGCATTGGCCGAAATGAGATTGTTGTTGTTCATCAATAGTTGGCCGAAATAAGATTGTTCAATAGTTGGCCGAAATGAGATTAAATGAGATTGTTGTTGTGTATACATATAGTTCCAATGAGATTAATTGTGTTGATTAATATATATATATATATATATATATATATATTTATATATATAGTTGCATTGGCCGAAATGAAATTGTTGTTATTTATCAATACTTGGCCGAAATAAAGATTGTTCTATTGTTGCATAGTTTTTAATAGGTTAAATAGTTGTTATTATTATACATTGTTGGTTATATTGTTCTATATTGTTGTTGCATATATATATTGTTGTTGCATAGTTTGGCTGAAAATATATACCTTGACACATATGAATATATATATATATATATATATATATATATTATTGTTATTGTACATTGTTGTTGCATTGCAAATGTACATAGTTGTTGTTAGTATTTTTAACATGTGTTCCATTTTTGTTACAGAAGTGACAAGCAATGTCAACCACTCATGGATTTTCTTCGCAGCGGCATTCATTTTGCTAGCGTTGATATAACAAATGACAAGATCAAGATGAAACGCACCTGGCCGGGACTTGAGATACCATCTGCCTGTCACATTGATCTTCAGGCTATCTTTAGGCTTGAGCATCTCAAGACTGGAAAGGCTGCTATGGCAAGCGCCATGCTCGACGAGGACTCGTACAAGGATATGAAGAAAAGATTCAAGAGTGGGCAGCATTATCTTTGGGAGAAGTACCCACTTGACAGTTACAACATTGAGTATGCAGTAATAGATACGTATGTTGCATACGAGGTGTACTGTAAGATTAGAATCATATCGTACGGGCAGCGTCACCTCGTACCGCGACCGGTGCGCCAGGAGCCTTCTGATTCTGATTATTCGGATGACGATTACTAGCTAGTGTTTGTAGTGCCTTGAGGGTCTACTCATTTATATATGCAGTACTGTTGTTATTGGAATGTGAGCTAGTAGTGTTATTGTTGTAAACACTCTAATATTTTGTAGCTAGTAGTGTTATGTTGCAAACAATTTATCACTAATATTATGTAGTAGTGTTATTGTTGGATGTGAGTTGTCTTATCGTTGTAAAAAAATTATCTCTAATATTTTGTAGCTAGTATAGTGTTATTGTTGCAAACAATAACTCTCTAATATTTTATAGTAGTGTTATTGTTGGATGTGAGTTGCAACAATAACAAGTTGGATTCTATTTTTGAAGTGTTTATCACATTTGAAGTGTTTATCACATTATTTCATTATTTCAATATTTATTATTATATAATCATTTTTAAAATAAAGTAATATTTGTTTTATCATTATTTATTTCAATATTTTTATTATATAATATAACCACTAGTCGTGTGATTTTCCTAAGAAATATTTCTTTCTTTGAAGTATTATCACATTATTTCATTATTTAAATATTTTTATTATATAATCATTTTTAAAATAAAGTAATATTTGTTTTATCATTATTTATTTCAATATTGTTACTATATAATATAACCACTAGTTGTGTAATTTTCAAAAGAAACATTTCTTTCTTTGAATTGTTTATCACATTATTTCATTATTTAAATATTTATTCTTATATAATCATATTTAAAATAAAGTAATATTTGTTTTATCATTATTTATTTCAATATTATTATATAATATAATTGTTTAATCAAATAAAATTTTATAGTATAAGAAATAATAAGTGTTTAATCATGACCGAGTGGTTAACATGATTGATAAGATAGAACTATCAGTAGGTTCGTATCTTGTTTGAAAGGAACCTAAATGTTAAGCGTGCTAGTGTTATAGCAATTTCAAGATGGGTGACCAATCGGGAAATTTGACAGTTCTCAAATAGATTAAGTGTGTAGAGTTAGACTAGAGATTAAGTGTGGGTTAGTGGATAGTTAAGTGAGAAATTTCGAAATTCTAAATATTATTTTTTTCTGAAAGTTTCAACAAATAATTATTATTTTGAAAAAACTTTAGTAGTACCGGTCGGTACCGACCGGTACTAAAGGTCTCCAGTCGAAACCTCCGTCCGCGACCCTACGCGTAGTCCTTTTTGTACCTTTTTGTACCGGTCGCAACACGGCCGGTACTGATGTTGAGGGCCAACAGTCCCGCTTGGACATTACCGGTTGCAAATCCGATACTGATGCCCCTCCCCGACCGGTACTGCTGTTTCTTTTTCCACTAGTACATGTAAAAATTATAGAATCTCTAATCTTTGTTGTTGTATTGTTATAACACTCATGGGGTATATATAGTGGTACAAGGAGGGAGATAAACTTGGAGTACACAAAGTGTAATACTAGTCTATCTCTAACTCCTAGTTATACACGTATTAATATTCTAACATTCCCCCTCAGTCGTAACGGGTGTGAAACAAATGTTTGCGACTGGATTTAAAGTGCTATGCTTTCGTCGTCTTCGCCTATCCCTCATCGTCAACTGCGTCTCTAATGGTTTCTCTTCTCTCCCCTCCCTTGTTTTAATCCCTAATATTTGTTGTGTGTTGAACTGTTGATTGGACCCTCGTGGGGATATATATGGTGGTACAACTTGGGACAAGAAGCGTAAGACTTGGAATACAAGACGGACTCCGAATATCTATAGTCGTACATGTATACATATTCTAACAGGTTTCACCAAGGTCGTCTTCGCCATGGACTGTCTCTCGCCGGTCCAGTGACTCCGCTCGTTAGCAATGGGCAGGTCTTCTGTTGGTATCTTTGTCGCAGGCATCAAGGCCTTGACCAGTTCCTTCGTTTCATGCTCATTTATTCATGTGAACCGTAGTTTAAATGTTGCAGCTCATATTCTTGCTAAGTATTATAATAGCGTCCCCTCTAGTGATGTTTTTCATTCTGTGCCGGATTGTATCCGGGGAACTCTGTGTACTGATGTTTTGTGATCAATGAAGTGGTGGTTTAGTGTAAAAAAATCAGTCAGATGTTAACAACAAATTCATCTTTACACCATGACATTACAGACTTTTCTTATACTCCACAAAACATCTTAATTCTGAAGTTGAATGCCTATTACAGATCTTTTGTTCACCACCAAACAAAATCTGGGGCTCCCAGATTTACAGCCACACTAGCTTATTCAAACAAAACCTGACACCGACTCCACGTAACACAAAACATTCAGTACGTAGTTGATCAGTGGTAGTAGTTGTTGAGCCTCCTGCAGTTCTTCCTGATCTCTCCCTGTGACCCGGTGAGGGGCATGATGTTGCCCATGTTCACCATCGACTGCGCGAAGTGCTGGAAGAAGAGGTGCACGTCGTCCGTGTACGCCTTGACGAGCGCCGCCGTCTCGGCGCTCTTGGTGAGCAGGATCTCGTCGGAGCTGAGAAGGCCCTTGCCGGCCAGGATGTTCTTGAAGTAGAAGTTGTCGAACTAGGTCGAGGTGACGACGTCGAGCGGGAAGAGGTTATTGTCGCCGCCGGAGCGTGGGCACCCCTGCCTCAGATAAGCGGCGTAGGACAATCCTTTTCCAAAAAAAAAATCCAGGATGTTTTTGTTTCCAATTCCGAGAATATTTCCTTAAGTACTTTTCTGAAACAAAAAACAGCAGAAAATAGGGAACTGGCACTTTGGCATCTTGTTAATTGGTTAGTCCCAGAAAATACATAAAACTATATAAAATACATATAAAACATGTAATAACATGATATAACATAGCATGGAACATAAGAAATTATGTATACGTTGGAGACGTATCAACCTCTGTCGGTGAATAGCCATGTTGCCAATTTGACATTTTATTCATAGTTTGTGATTAAGTGTCTATATTAGGAACATACATGTCATGTTACGGGAAACAACGTCGTTGCGGAACCGAGTTTCCAAATTATTTTTATAAATATCATTTTCCATTTTTTTAGTGCAAAAATGATGTTTTTGTTAAGTAGGTACAGAAAGTATAATACGGTGAAAAATGGCACCCAGCTGTATTTAACATAGTCCGTATTTGATGGACGAAAACATAAATATTAGGATTTTTCTTGTCAAATTCTGACTTACGGGTCTATATATACAAATTATTCCTTACTTAATAGATCAGGAGAAAAATAATGTAAAATTCAATTTATTATTATTTACTTCTGGATAAGTGAAATATCATCTTTTTTATTCAAATATTTTTTTATTCAAAAAATGAATAAGTGAAATATCATCAGCTAATTGTTAATACGATTGATTGGACATTTCTAACTTCTCACTTAGAAGGTAATTTGGAAAGAACTCAAAAGTTATGCGTACTGATGCAATTTGAGAATGTTGACTGAATGAGATGTTTAACCAAGGTAAGTACTTTGACTTGATACGGAATGTGCAATCAGAAATTAAGAGGTTAACTATTTGTATTTACGGCTTGAAGACTTCTTATATTGCTACTTGAACAGCTAACTAATACGAAGCTAATGTTATTCTGAATTTAATACGAAGCTAATGTTATTCTGAATTTTGCAACGTTGTCCATCCATGTTGGAACCAAATCCCTTTATTTTAACAAAATGGGAGCACCCTGCATGGAGTGATGGAGAGAGCTATGTTTCTTACGAAGTGTTAATTCAAAGATCTTCAAGTCATGTATGGGTAGGTCTCCAATTTAAGTACATGCAGTTCGTAACAAAGGGAAGAAATGTGTTTCCCGTGGTGTTATGTTCTAACTTATTTTGATTATTATGAAGTATCTGTTCTTAGGTCGCTCAATCAGTCAGATGTTAACAACAAATTCATATTTCCACCATTGACATTACATACTGTACTTTTCTTATCCATAACATCTTAATTCTGAAGTTGAATGCCCATTACAGATCTTTTGTTCACCACAAACCAAAATTTACAGCCACACTAGCTTATTATTCAAACAAAACATGACACCGACCCCACGTAACACACAACATTCAGTACGGAGTTGATCAGTGGTAGTAGTTGTTGAGCCTCCTACAGTTCTTCCTGATCTCTCCCTGTGACCCGGTGAGGGGCATGATGTTGCCCATGTTCACCATCGACTGTGCAAAGTGCTGGAAGAAGAGGTGCACGTCATCCGCGTACGCCTTGACGAGCGCCGCCGTCTCGGCGCTCTTGGTGAGCAGGATCTCGTCGGAGCTGAGAAGGCCCTTGCCGGCCAGGATGTTCTTGAAGTAGAAGTTGTCGAACTTGGTGAAGGTGGCGACGTCGAGCGGGAAGAGGTTGTTGTCGCCGCCGGAGCGTGGGCACCCCTGCCTCAGATAAGCGGCGTAGGACACGTCCAGCGTGCTGTCGGCGAGGCCGTTGCCCGACTGGTTGTACAGCCTTTGCCTGAAGCTGGTGCACCGGGACAGGCCGATGGTGTGGCCACCGGAGAGGGCGACGACGTCGACGACGTTGAGGCCGAGGCGCTTGAACTTGGTGATGATGGTGGGGAGGGTGTTGTTGGGGGCAGGGATGTCGTTGTTGGAGCCCTGGATGCTGGCACCCAGAGAGTCCCTCCGGCCAAGCGGCACGTCCCAGTACGGGCCACCAACCTGCAGTTTAATTAGTTTGGATCATCCCAAAGAATCACATAATATTAAACAGCATTTTCCAGCAAAATTACTAGCAGTGTTTCTTACGAGGATAGTGGAGTCGCGAGCGGCAAGGGCGAGGATGTCAGCGCATGAGACGACGCCGGGGCAGGCATTTTCGAGGGCGACCTTGATCTCGTCGACAACTTCAAACCCTCTGATGGAGTTCTTATTGGGGTTAGACCCCTTTTCACTTACAATGTTGGTGCTGTTGTCCAGCAGCACGGACGCATCACACCCCTAAAAAACGAAAATTTAATATTCACCAAAATTAATATCACTAGAGTTTGCAAATAGAATCTTCATCTTATCGTGTTTTTTAACACACACACAAAATTTGAAGGTATATATAATGAATGCAACGAGTATATTCACGAAAGTATGATCATATATATAGCCCTGTCTGAAACATTTAAGGGATATACTGTAGCAGAGTGAGCAAATACCTTGACGAAGCAGTCATGGAAATGCAGCCTGACGAGGGACGCCGCCATCCTGGTCTCCCTGGCGACGGCCTGCGCCACGATGGAGTGCACAATCTCCTTTGCCTTGGGGCACGAGTGGTCGTAGAACTGCGGGAAGAGGCCGCCGCCGCCGTACCACGGGTTGCCGCGGACGGCCCCGGCGAGGACGAGGGGCGACACAAGGCAGAGCACCACCAGGCAACCCATGGAAGTCGCCATGGATTGTCGATCTAAGGCCACTGCGTTGAGAAAGAGAACTGGCCTCTGCTTCTCTTGCTTGCTGTGGGGGTGGTGAGATGAAGTGAACATAGACTGGGTGCTTTATATAGTAGGAGGGGGATCGAAAGAAGAGTGGTTTGGAGCTGTGGACACGGTGAGGTGGAGCAGGGGGCAGCTGGATTGTCAACTGCTTCAGCAATAATTCTTCCATCAAGCAACGTCCCCCCAAGTCTTTAAACTTGCTCCCAAGCCAAGGCTTAAGCTGCATGCTATACTACTCTGGGGCGAAGTCGCGAAGATCGAATTGAACGTTCGTAGAAGTAGGCTGGATCTTGCTTGCAATAGATCAGTCATCATAGGTCTCATTTTAACCCCAACGATACGATATTATAATTAGCGTCGAACAGAACGTGGCAATACAACATTTTATACGTGAGTCGGAGCTAACAAAGTGCTACATAAAACATATATAAGGCGTATAGCCAAAAGTAAAAGGTCATTTCGTTGAATGACTGTGTTGGTATGGCGGGTTTGCTTATGTTTGCGGGGTGGTGGCCAATCATTCAACGTAGCGCGGCACCACCCTGCTCCAGTCGATGTCCCTGGGCTCCATGGAGTCCATCGCCCCTTCCTGAGCGTGCTACGTTCCCGCGCGCGTCTGCCCGTGCTCGCATGGCCGGGGAGGGGGAGGAGCCGCAGAAGGAGAGGGGCCGAGCGAAAGGGAGGGGCGTGCGCAGGGGGTGGCGGCTAGGGTTTCTCGCTGGCACGTTTTGTCTGACGAATGGACGGTCTGGATCGATGCAGAGATGAGTCTTAGGATTGGACGGCTCATGATGACCAATCGCTGAGGAGAGAGCTTAATTTACCAAGTTGTCCACCCACTAAGTCAATGACATGTGGGACCAAAAATTGGAGTCAAAGGTCAACAGGAAAATGGACGGTGGAGATCGCTCTGGGGCGAACATCCGACGGCCGAGAGCGCGAAATGCTTGGAAGAGCTTTGTACATACCTATGTCTATCTTTTTTAGATGGCGGGTTTGCTTATGTTTGCGGGGTGGTGGCCAATCATTCATCGTGCGCTGGTCTGGATTTGTATAATCATACCAAATCCGGTCAAAGGGGAAGTGGGATCGACAATATACGAACGTACCTACCCTAGAAGTATAGAGGACACCGGATGTCGTTTAGATCGTGGGTGAAATTTCACAAAAATAACCCTTTGGACAAACTTCAGCCAAAACTAACCCATTTTCAAAACTATTTCAAAATCTAACCCTTTTTGGTAGCGCCCAACAATGTGGCGCTACCCTCTCTGTGGTAGCGCCACCGGCTGCGGCGTTACCCTCGTGCCAGCGTGGCACGGCGGGCCCCGCGAGGTGGACGCGCAACGCCGAGGCCCGCGGCGTTGCCCTTCAGAGGGTAGCGCCACACGCCCTGGCGCTACCCTCCGCGACTTAACTTACCTCTGCGCGGGCAGAGACTCCAGCGACCTTCATCCATTCGTCCCAACAGCTCGGCTGCTTCCTCTCTCTCTCCCCCCTCCTAAATCCCCACCAAATCCGGCCGGATTTGAAGCAGCTCTTGGAGGAAATCGTCTCCATCTCCTTCCCCCGGATATTCTCCTCCTCTCCTCTCAATTTCATCCATAGGAGTTGTCAGATTTGCTCTATTTTTGCTATGGTAGGTGAAACCCTAGTTCTTGCTAGATTCGAAATTAGGGCTAGTCTAGGTGAAATCTTGTGAGTTTTATTGGGGTGAAATCGTTTGCCAATACGTGTAGGTCGTTGTGCTATTTTTTACATTTATTTATAATAGATTTGTGGAATACTCCTCCAATTTGTAGATGAATACTACACCTATTTTGAACTAAGCTATCTATTATAGTTTCTCTTTTAGCAAATGTATAGTTCAATGCTCCTCCGATTGTACAGTTCAATACTCCTCCGATTTGTGTAGTTGCTCACATGCTAAATTTTGGATTTCTACAAATATGGGCTACATCTTACTTGTGTATCTTTATATGTAAATGCCTAGGATGGAATTACTTAATGAGGCATATGACCGAGTGCATCGTGCACGATTCATTGCGGAAGGGAGTAAGGTAATACTATTTTGTGACATAACTTGTAAAATATTCTTGAGATGGATTATATGTATTTAACTTGTGTTCAATTTTTGTAGGTTTTTAAACCTCTTCGTCTTCGCTCTCATGAGGTATCAGACCCCGATAAGATGCAATACGACGAGAGGTATACCCCGTACATCCGCTGGCTGCGTCTACTGCCCTTCATCCACCTTGTCACCCGGTCAACGGTGAACTTGAACCCTTCTGCTATCACCGCTCTCGTTGATCGATGGAGGCCGGAGACGCACACTTTTCACCTCCGCACGGGTGAGATGACCGTCACTCTCCAGGACACGGCGATGATCCTAGGGCTCCCTATCGATGGAAGGCCCTTGTGTTTTAGCACAAGTTCAGATGGTTGGAGAGCAAATATGGAAGGTCTTATTGGGAGGTCTCCTGAACCGAATCCAGACCCGAAAAAGAATAGAATGCCCTCTGGAGCGTCCTTTCATTGGGTCCGTGCAACCTTTGGTAGACCACCGCCTGCCGATGCGGATGACATTGTGGTTCAGATGTACGCCCGTGCGTACGTGTGGTACGTGATCTCACGGGCGTTGTTTGCGGATGGTAACGGCAGGACGTGTCCGTGGATGTGGCTCAAGGCGTTAAGCGGTTGGGACACAAACTGAAGTTGGGGTTCTGCGGCTTTGGCATACTTGTACCGTCAGGTAACAAATTGGGTTTGTTTTTGCATCTAACATCTCATGAAGTCATTACTTATCACAATGCTTACCCTACACTTGCAGCTAGACGATGCCTGTCGTCGGGGAGAAGGTCAGTCCGGGATAGGTGGCCCGTTACTCCTGCTTTCTGTTTGGAAGTGGGAGCGCTTCTCCGTTGGTCGGCCGACCCCTGGGCATTGGCTGCCTTGGGATAATGGCGGCGACGTGGACCATCTGCCAACTTGGGCGTACAAGTGGGACGTGATTCCCCCGTTCTATGGCGACGGTGAAAAGGAGTACGAGAGGTACACAAACGAGTTCGAAAGATTTCTTGCCGCTTGCTTTGCCTTCCATGCCTTGCCATACTTTACGGAGTAACCAAAGATTTCTTTCACCGTGCCCTGGATAGACTTCACCGTGAACGTCGGGAATGCCTCTATGGAATTGGAAAGCCTATAACCAATGAATTCGGAGGTGAGTTGACGGTGTACGTCATCCACATCCCTGTGATCATCACCCTTCCCACTACACATGTGAGAGGAAACACATTTCGTTAGAATCCATTGAGGACCACCTTTCCATGGTCTTGCACGCACAACCCATGTACACCCATTTGCCGCGTCCTCACACTTTACCGTGTACCGCTTTCGGACATCGGAGTGAACAACTTTGAACAGTCGAAAATACCTAACCGCGTACTCCTTGATCCAAGTCTTCAACTCCAAGAAGCTTTCGAACTTCAATCCCTCGGCAATACCATAATTGTCGGCATTGGTATCCCTCTTCGAACTCGGCCTTGCTTCAAGCAATTTACATGAGCCTCCATCAACCACGGCTTTATCCGCGAGACTAAGATCACGGAACAACGATATCCGATGGTCCCGCCCCACTATCTCCTTGAACACTTCCGATTCTTTAGCCGTGAACCCATCCTCATCCACTTCTTCGTCCGGTCCGTCATCCTCCGAGTCCGATGCGTAGCCTCGGCTATAAGGGATGTCATGGTCCATGTCCTCTTGCCTACAAGTTCTCTCAACGTCACCAATACAAGTGTTATGAAGCTCGTCCTCCAACTCATCGGTATCCTCCTCCGATAGTTCATAGCGGTCAAATTGCATTGGGCTTGGAGGTTGGCTAGGTTCATGTTGGGTCATCGGAGGTTGGCTCCACGTTGCTTCGTACACTTCTTGTTCATTGGATAACTCATTTTGAACCCCAACTTCACCTTCGGCGGCACCCCGGTTCAAGTCAAATGTTTGGGTGGCAAATAACTCGAGAGCCTTGTCTTGAGATGCGACAACCATCTCCTTATATGCACTCCAACACAACTCGGAGTTGATAGGCATGATCTTCCAACGGGAGTGAGGACCGAACCCAACATTGTGACTTCCCTCCAAACAAACTATATCATTTAGGTCCGTCCAATTCAATGCAATCCTCACTTTAGCAACAACCTCGGCATAGTTCGGACTACGGTCAAACACCACAACCTTCTCCTCCGGGTCATGCTCAGCGTTGCCTTTAAAAAATGCTTCTTTATCCACATGATGCACACTAACCATTCTCTCCTTCTAAAAACAAATAATTTGTATAGAACAAATTATTTGATGATACTATAATAACATGATATAGCAAATTAAATCCTAAAGCAAAATTAAACTAACCTAAAGCTAAATTAATCAACACTAACCCTACCCCTAACATACAATGTGTCCAAATCAACACTAATCCTAACCCTAACATACAATGGGCAAATAGAAGCATACACACACACATTGCCCACTATTATCCACAAAAACGAAATATTACACCCTCATATGACATTTCTAGGGTTTCCAAGATCTAAACATAATGCCACAAAATTGCAACAATTTGGTTGGACAAAAACATGGGGGATGGAGGAGATTACCTCTCTCAACGCAGGGGAGCCCAAATCCACGGCCAAATCGAACCAATATGGAGGGATTTGTGAGGGGGGGTGAGTACAAGGAGAGAGAGGGAGAGAGGAGCTGTTGGGGTCGAATGGAGAAGAAGAACCGTTCGGGCGCTGGGCGCAGCCCTTAAGTCGCGGAGGGTAGCGCCAGGGCGTGTGGCGCTACCCTCTGAAGGGCAACGCCGCGGGCCTCGGCGTTGCGCGTCCACCTTGCGGGGCCCGCCGTGCCACGCTGGCACGAGGGTAACGCCGCAGCCGGTGGCGCTACCACAGAGAGGGTAGCGCCACATTGTTGGGCGCTACCAAAAAGGGTTAGATTTTGAAATAATTTTGAAAAGGGGTTAGTTTTGGCTGAAGTTTGACCAAAGGGTTATTTTTATGAAATTTCACAGATCGTGGGCTGATGGATCCTATGTTTAAGGCACCGGGATGTTCAGTTTTTGTGCCGAGCGTAACTGTCTGCTGATCCTATAGACAGACACCCTACTGTACAACCTGTCTGTAGCGCCATCTAAACTAACGTGGAGCAGCAGTATAGACATGGATGTCTAGACCGTTGTATATGCCCTCACTACGTGACTAAGGGCCTCTTTGTTTGGGCTTCTAGCAGCTTTCCACCAAAAAAAGCACCCCAAACGAAACAAAAGGGTTGGCTTCGCGTTGGGCTTTGCCCGAAGCAGCTCCATTTCCTTCAGATGAGAAAAAGCACGTTTGGAGGTGCTTCCCGAGCTTCTCCCCAGTTGTCCAAAAGGGCATTCAGAACTGGACATTTCGTTGCCCAGAATTACAAGAAAACTGCCACCACCAGCCCCCCACTCCTTTTCCTCCCGAGCCGTTTTCTTCTTCTTTCTTTTCTTACTTTTCTCGCCCCGACGCCCGACCCCGGATAGGGTTACGCCCCCGCCGGCCGCCGCCGCATCACCCCGCCGGCCAGCCGTCGACGCACCACCCCGCCGCCCCCTACGTCGCTGCTTTCTCGGTCCCCGCCGCACTCCCTGGACCGCGCTCGCCGTTCCCTGTCATCCTCGTCGTCCAGGACCGAGCTCTCTGTTACCTGTCGTCCTCGTCGCCCTGGACTGAGAGCAGAGCCCCAAGAGCAGGTGCTCGTCAACACGTTCGAAGCGTTGGAGCCCCAAGAGCTCCACGCCGTCCCGCAGTTTGAGCTCGTCACCGTCGGGCCGATGTGGTGCCGGCCGTACCTGTGGGTGGGGCGAGAGGCATCGGCGACGGCGGCGAAGAACAGGTGGACCGATGGATGGGACGTGACTTTGGCTCCTCATTTTTTCTGAACTTGCACTGTTTCTGAACCCAGACGAACGGATTTTCATGTCGCTCTCGTGGTTGTATTGTTTGTTCTGCCGGCAGTGTCCATAGCATTGAACGAGTATCTCTATTCTCCCACAATAAAACGAAATTTGAAGGGCATCTTTGGGGCAAGCAGTTAGGGACTGTTGTGTGCTTCACAATTTTATTAGAGAGTCCAACAAACAGTTTGATCGATGAGAATTACATGCCCAAGGTTCAAAGGCAAGCAATTATCTTGCCCAGTGACAATATGTCGGGTGAACTACACACATGAGGCATGAACGGAACACACGACGACATTTCGGACGCATTCTTCATTTCTAGACAACATTATAACTCGTTTATCTAGCTAGTATAATGTAGTGAATTGTATTTCGGATAAGTATATATTCGTAATGGTTATGTAATGACAATTTTATGGATATGAAGTTTGACTTGAATTTTATATGCTTATGTTATATATTACACGTGATAGCTGCAACAAAACAACTATGATGACTATAAAGGGTGTTTCAGACAACTCCACAATCTAAAGTCTGACAACCAGCTGGGTTGCCAAAAACCTCCACTGAAAAAAGCAGCTTCCACTAGACAGCAGCTTTCCTGCACAGCACCCACAGCCAGCCACAGCCAGCCCAAACAAAAGGGCCCTAATTGTTAGAATTGGTCCCATTAGTGGGTAGCCTAATAAGCAATTACAGAAATCTTAAAGACCCACATTTATGCCAACACACATGAGAGTGTAGTGGGAGCTAAAGTTTAGTCCCACATTGCTAGTTTAAGAGAAGTGGCACCACCTTATATAGTGAAGTGTTGTGCTACTTGGCAAGTTTGTGAGAACATGAGGCTCTTTCAGGCGCTACTCCTCCTCCGCCGCTCGCATGCACGCACTGCCCGTCCGTCCGTCTCGTCACGACGCGGAAATCTCGTCGAGCCGAGCTTTATTTTTGCAGTCTGAGAAAAACGGTTTGGACGGACGCGTCACAGATAGTCGGTTCGGGTCGCTCCCGGATCATGGGCTACTGTAACCGAGCTAAACGTGTGCAATGTGGACTTGGCCCATGTTGTACCCGTTAGGATTTTTCCCTATCCGCGCTATATATAAAGTCGGGCACTGCGTGCGCTGCAAATACAACTGAACCAATCTAGGTTTTGCCACCTCGTGCCTTGCGCCGCCACCGTAGTCTGCTCCATCCCGAGCGCCGACGTGCACCGGCGAACGGGACAACAGGTTTCCGGAACCCTCGTCCTTGTGATCCTATACGGGAGAGGGCGAATAAGGTTTTTGGGAAGCGCTCCGCGCGACTGCTCTCAAGCTTTTCATCACGGCTCGCCTTCCTGTACGCTCGCGGGACTCACGGGCTGCTCGTCAACAACGTCGCCATCGTCTTCAGGAAGCTGTTGTCGTCGCTGCTAATGCTGCAACAACTACGACGACTACTACGACTACTTCATCTAGAGTTGTTCGGTACGTTCATCACGTGCCGATGTGCCGATTTAGTATGTCTATGTGTGTAGACGTTATGCTGCTGTTCATGTTAATTAATACATCTAGTATTTGCGAGATTAACATGCTAGTAGTTGATGTAGTAATGTTTAATATACTGGAATTAATCATGGAAATTGTGCCTAATATTCCAACAATCCAAAAACCTTATGTGTGTTATAGGAAATTTTCTGAATTAAACTTGGGACATCTATCTGATTCGCTGAGGCCGGACAAGTTGACCGGTGCGGATTTTAAGAGATGGCAGATCAAAACCACGTTGTGGTGTCGATCTCTGAAAGTGTTCGAGGCCAGTGAGGGTTTACCTGAAGGAGCTATATCTGACGAGGATCAGAACAAGTTCAAGGATACCAACACTGCCTTTGTGGGACTCGTTCTGAGTGTTCTTAGCAACAAGCTGTTTGATGTGTACATGCACATCTCAGATGACAAAGAGCTCTGGGAGGCACTGAACGCTAAGTTCGGTGTAGCAGATGCTGGCAGTGAACTGTACATCATGGAGAGCTTCCATGATTACAGGATGGTTAATAACCGTTCTGTAGTCGAACAGGCTCATGAGATACAGTGCATTGCGAAGGAGCTTGAACACGCTAAGTGTGCTTACCTGACAAGTTTGTGGCCGGGTGCATTATTGCAAAGTTGCCTTCTTCATAGAGGAACTTCGCCACAACTCTCAAACACAAGAGACAGGAGATATCAGTTGAAAACCTAATAGCGTCTCTTGATGTTGAGGAGAAGGCTCGGGCTAAGGACACTGCTGAGAGAGGTGGTGAAGGTCAGTCTAGCGCCAACATGGTGCAGAAGAACCATAACCACGGCAAGAACAAAGGAAAGAACAAGCCTGCTTTCAATGTACCTGCCAAGACTAATTCTTTCAAGAAGAAGATGATGAACAAGTCTGAGCTAGGTTGCTATACATGTGGAGAGCTCGGTCACTTCTTTGTGGACTGCCCAGATCGTGCAGACAAGAAAGGGAAAAAGGCCAAGACTGTCAATGTCGTGACCGCTAGCAATACTGATGGGTATGGTAATTTACCATTTGTGCTTTCAGTATTTCATTCTCCATGTTGGTGGATTGATACGGGTGCTAACGTTCATGTGTGCACTGACATCTCTTTGTTCACTTCTTATCAGGCTGCTCGGGATTCTTCCGTCCTAATGGGAATGGATCACATGCTACTGTTCGTGGTGTTGGCACGGTAGATCCAAAGTTTACTTCGGGGAAGATCGTGCAGCTGAGGAACGTGCAGCATATCCCTACTATGAACAAGAATCTCGTTAGCGGTTCCCTTCTATGCAGAGATGGGTTTAAGTTAGTCTTGGAGTCCAATAAAGTTGTAGTGTCAAAGTTTGGACAATTTATTGGTAAAGGTTATGAGTGCGGAGGCTTGTTCCGTTTTTCACTTTCAGATTTCTGTAATAAATCAGTAAACCATATTTGTGGCGGTGTTTCCGATGATACCAGTGTTTGGCATTCTCGTTTATGTCACATTAATTTTGGTTTGATGTCTTAGTTGTCTAGTATGAGTTTAATTCCGAATTTCACTATTGCCAAAGGTTCCAAGTGCCATAGTTGTGTGCAATCAAAGCTACCTCGAAAGCCTCACAAGGCAGCCGAGGAGAGACACTTAGCACCGCTGGAACTCGTACATTCGGATCTGTGTGAGATGAATGGCGTGTTGACAAAAGGTGGAAATAAATATTTCATGACTTTGATTGATGATTCTACTAGGTTCTGTTATATATATTTGTTGCAAACTAAAGATGAAGCTTTAGACTACTTTAAAATTTACAAAGCCGAAGTAGAAAATAAACTAGAGAGAAAGATCAAACGTCTTAGGTCGGATCGTGGTGGCGAGTATTTCTCCAAAATATTTGATGTTTTCTGTGAGGAACATGGTATAATTCATGAGAGGACGCCTCCCTATTCTCCCCAATCAAACGGGGTTGCCGAGAGGAAGAACCGCACGCTGACCGACTTGGTGAACGCCATGTTGGACACTGCTGGTTTATCTAAGGCATGGTGGGGGGAGGCTTTATTGACTTCGTGTCATGTCCTGAATAGAGTTCCTAACAAGAATAAAGAGAATACCCCTTACGAGGAGTGGTCTGGGAGAAAACCATCACTTTCTTATTTACGCACTTGGGGGTGCTTGGCGAAAGTCAATGTTCCAATTCCTAAGAAACGTAAACTCGGACCAAAGACAGTGGATTGTGTCTTTCTGGGTTATGCTCAGCGGAGCATCGGCTATAGATTTTTATTAGTTAAATCTGAGGTACCTGATATGCATGTTGATAGTATTATGGAATCTCGTGATGCAACATTTTTTGAGAACATGTTTCCTATGAAGGATATGCATAGCACTGCTAGGATTTCTTCTGAGATATTTACTGAATCTAGTACATATGTTGATTATTCCGAACAACCACATGTTGAGGAAGTCCTTGAGAAGGATGACAATGAAGCTCCCAAAAGGAGCAAGATACAAAGGATTGAAAAATCCTTTGGTGATGATTTCATTGTGTACCTTGTGGACAATACCCCTACGTCCATTGCAGAGGCATTCGCGTCTCCTGATGCGGATGACTGGAAAGAAGTTGTCCATAATGAGATGGACTCAATTCTTTCTAATGGAACTTGGGAATTATCTGAACGACCCTACGGTTGCAAACCCGTGGGTTGTAAGTGGGTGTTCAAGAAAAAGCTAATGCCTGATGGTACTATTGAGAAGTACAAGGCACGGCTTGTAGCGAAGGGTTACACTCAGCGTGAAGGCGAAGATTACTTTGACACCTATTCACCTGTCGCTAGACTGACCACCATTCATGTACTACTTTCCATGGCTGCCTCCTATGGTATGATCGTTCATCAAATGGACGTAAATACAGCTTTCCTTAACGGAGAGTTGGAAGAAGAAATCTATATGGATCAGCCCGATGGGTTTGTAGTAAAAGGTGAAGAGAGAAAGGTGTGCAAATTGTTAAAATCTTTGTATGGGCTGAAGCAAGCACCTAAGTAATGGCATGAGAAGTTTGACAGAACGTTAACGTCTGCAGGCTTTGCCATTAATGAGGCTGATAGGTGTGTGTACTATCGCCATGGTGGGGGCGATAGTGTCATAGTATGCTTGTATGTTGACAACATACTAATTTTCGGTACAAGCATGATAGTGATAAATGAGGTCAAGTATTTCTTGTCAAAGAGCTTTGATATGAAAGATCTGGGACAAGCTGTTGTGATTCTGAACATCAAGCTGATTAGGGATGAGAGTGGGATTACGTTAACGCAATCACACTATGTTGAGAAGGTCTTGAGCCGATTCGGCTTTATAGACAGCAAGCCTTCTCCAACACCCTATGATCCCAGCGTGACACTCAGAAAGAACAAGAAAGAGACGAGAGATCAATTAAGATACTCTCAAGTGGTCGGTTCACTCATGTACCTTGTGAGCGCGACGAGACCTGATATCTCTTTTGCTGTGAGCAAATTGAGTAGGTTCATGTCTAACCCGGGTACTGATCATTGGCATGCACCTGAAAGGGTCATGCGCTATCTGAACGGTACAATGAGTTACGGGATTCACTATTCAGGGCACCCAGCTGTGCTTGAGGGATATTGTGATTCGAACTGGATCTCAGATGTTGATGAGCTCTACGCCACAAGTGGATATGCGTTTATTCTTGGTGGTGGCGCAGTATCATGGAGGTCTTGCAAACAGACCATATTGACGAGGTCAACCATGGAAGCAGAACTTACTGCGTTAGATAGAGCTTCTGTTGAGGCAGAATGGCTGCGTGAGCTCTTGATGGACTTGCCGGTGGTTGAGCAACCATTACCGGCCATCCTTATGAACTGTGACAACCAAACGGTTATTGTCAAAGTGAACAGTGCTAAGGATAACGCGAAGTCATCAAGACAGGTAAAAAGACGTTTGAAGCCTGTCAGTAAATTGAGAAACTCCGGAGTAATATCTGTTTCGTATATTCAAACAGACAAAAACCTGGCAGATCCCTTTACGAAGGGACTATCACGTAATGTGATAGAAAGTGCATCGAGGGAGATGGGGTTGAGACCCTTGAGTGTTACTGTAACATCCCAACATTTTGGAATTTTCAAAAATCACTAAAATTTAAAACTTTTCTTTTATTAAAATAAAATATTAAATGCATAAGGAAACCAACTATAAAAGACTTCAAAACTTATTGAAAGAGTTTAATATTCCAAATATCACAGTTTAAATATTGTATTATCCACTGTAATTCAAAAACCTTAAAATATAATTTGACAAATAGTTTACAAACTACAATCCATTTTATTTTAAATAAATTAGTTCCTTATAAGTATTTGAATTAAACCACTTATTCATATCTATTCATGATTACAAGATTATTCAAAAGGTTATATGATTACTAAATGGTTTTCATTCCTATAACTAAGTTCAAAATATAGTTCGGAAATTATAAGCCTATAGTGTATAACTTTAGAACTTCATAGTCTTTAAATTAATGAATTAGCCAAATAAACATTTCATTTGCTTAAAGGAATTTCATCTATTTTTAAAGCATGAAATGATTAATATAATCTAAATAAGAATAGAATTAAAACAAAAACCTTTTCCATAGTTGTTATGAAGTTTTCAAATAAATTATTATAAAATAAAACATAATGTTAACCAAAATAAAATTTAATTAGAACCCATTATATTTCCTATTTCTTTAAAAATTGTTTATAATATATTAAGCTTCTATTAAACCAAAATAAAGATGCATGTTTAAGAAAATGTGTTTAAATAACTTAAATCCAAACATAATTGAATATGGGTATTTCATATAATTTATTTAGCCAAAATTAAAATTAATTAAACTCTAGTTTAAATTAAACATGAAGTGTCAATTTCACATTTAATCAATATTTCTAATTTATTATTTTTGAAAAGTGTTCAAAACATACCCACAACTGGTTTAACAGCAAGATATTATTTTTTCAAATTTTTAGAAATTAATTTGACATCATTTGGATATTTAAATCAAAATGTATGAATTAAACAAATAAAAATGGAAAAAGAAAAATTGCTGACGTCATGCTGACGTCAGCCCATCTTCAACCTCCGGCCGAGAAATCCGCACCCAATCTCATTCCCAAATCCGGCGAAATCTCTGCGATTCGTTTCCCTTGCTCTGGCCTGTTTAAACCCCGCGTTCTCCTCTTCCTTCGCCCCAAACCCTAGCCCCAAGGACGCCGCCAGGCCGCCGTACGAGCTCGCCGGAGTTCGTCTCCTCCGCCGCCACGTTTCGCACGGTTCCGTCACGGTGAGACCTTCCCCGAGCCCCTGGTCCTCTCCTCTGTCTTCGTCACCTCCGTGCGCACCTCCTAAGCCCCACGTTCGGGTGTTTCGTGCAGTGAGTCGAGCACCCCGTGCTCGACCGGATCTCCCGGAGCGCCGCCGCACTCCTTCCGCCGCTGCAGGCCGCGCCAGGAAGAGCGACACGACGCCGTCGCCACCATCCACATCGCCGCGACGATCTGCACACCGCCGTCGCCTCAGATCGTACGGGGGAGCTCTGCATCATCGCCTCCGTCCACGCCCGAGCGCAGCGCCGCCGTCCCCTCCATCGCCGGCCACCGGAGCGCCGCCACGGTATGGTCACTCATCCTGGACCGTCCGATCCGATCTCAGCGGCCACGATTAGAATTTTTAAACGAAGCGGTATGAATTGATCTGGACCGTCAGATCCAGATCTGACGGCCCAGATCTGTAACTTATCCACGTCAGACCCAGTCAGCGCTGACGTGGCCTGCACAGTCAGCGCCAGCGTGTAATTCAATTTTCTATTTTAATTTAAATTGGAAAAATGGCAGAATAATCCCTCGAATTAAAACATCTATAACTTTTTAACCACAACTCCAAATTTAATATTTTTTATATATTTGGAAAGCTCTTGACATGTAGAACATTTTGGATCTGACAAAATTCAAATTTGACTTAGTATAAAATATTCAAATTTCAAATGGTGAATTTGAGTATATTTGCAATAACTTTAAATCTATAAATCCAAAAATTGCAAATAAATATGTTTTAGAAACTTTAGAATATTTGTAAATTAATGCTACTGCTATAAAATATTTTTTAGTAAATTTTGAATGATTTCATAGTTGTGTGTTTAATTTGAATAGTTTGACTAATTTAGAAATAACTTTTAATAGAAACATTATTTTTGATTAAATCCAATTGCAATAGATTTAATTAAATGCTCTCTGTCTATTAACACTAATTATAAAATTTTGTTATAAAAATTTAGTCATAGGAAACTTTAATCTTATACTTATCCCTTTTATTATATATTCCAAAATTAGAAAATAATTTTATTGCATTTATAAATTTATGCATATTTATAAAGAAATCACAAAAGTTATTTTTATGTTTCTGGTGATTTAAAATTTCATCTCATTCATAGCATATTTTATTCTCATAGGAAAACCCCTCTTCAATAGTTTTCTCTAAGTTAGGATTATATTCAAACTTAGTATTTTGGGAAAAGTGCTATACACTTAGACACTTAGGATTTTCAACATGGAGCTGGAAGACTAATGAAGGACTTAGCCAAAAACAAGACTTCAGAAGTATCATCAAGGAGAAGAAACACTTAGAAGAAAACCAAGAAGAAGTTCATGAAGGACTTAGAAGAAAACAGGCTCTGGAAGCATCCTCAAGATGTCAAGCACTTAGAAGAAAAGTGAGAAGAAGTTCAAGAAGGCCAACCCCCTTTTATTCTCTAAGTCTCTCTCTCTTCTTCTCTTCTGAGACTTCATGAAGACTAAGTAAATCCAAGACCAGCCTCGAGGATACAAGAATCATCAAGTCTGAAGATTCATCAGGACTATCCAGAACTCAATCAAGACATCATCCAGAAGAAAGTTACAAGTCTGGAGATGAAGCCTGGAGGACAACTACATCTTTCTTTCTATCTTTTCCCTCTTTCCTAATCCTGTCCTTTAGACTTAAACATACTTTGATCATGATGTTATCATCTTGAAGCTGTTGGATCCTAGCAGCATAGTGGGATGAAGCGGCCTGGAAACAAACCTTACATGTCCATGTACATGAGACCTGTTCCACAATTTAAGTGGCTGGCCGGGTGTCTGTCTCTCTCACTATAGTGAATGTCCAATTTACAAAGAGTTGATAATAATTGTTGATCGTCTTGAACAAATGACTTAGTATTTTCTCTAAGTATTTTGCACATCATGGCTAAGCCATTAGAGTGCTTATTTCAAGAAGATATAAAACAAAGTATGTTTATCCAACTTAAGACCCTAGTCCTTAGTCATTCTTGAACCACCTATTTGGCTTACAATAACTTAAAAGATTTTCATGACATGAAAAAGTATTTCTAGCCCTTAGGAATATTTTGCACATCATGCATAAACATATTTTCCTTAGAAAGTTTTATAAAACTTAATTATTCATCTAGAATATGTTTGTATGCATTGTGGATATTGTGCTTGCTGTTGATTGTTGTATTGTTGCTTGTCTATACTGTTAGATTGAACGGAGAGCAAACGTTCGTTGTGAAAAGAGTTTGTGAACAACGACAACATTCAAAGGCAAGTGGCACACCTCATAAACTTCCTATTTTTATATGCATTACTTAGAGTATTTTATATGCATGTGTTGCTATACTAAACCTGTGTAGAATCCTTTATTCCTGTGTCTAGGTTCCTACGCAATACTTAGCAGAATTATTGATGCTATGCAAAGGTTGTTTTGTGAAAATCTAAATTCTACTAAGTTAAGAATGAAACACCTGGGTGGTAATTGGTCGGATGGTTTATGTTGAGTGGCTACTCAGGTCCATTTCTATGGTTCCTAGAGTATGTACACTTGAGAATGGCCACCCAGGAACAGAGGAATCTAAAGAACTCCGAGTGACGATTGCTTCCAGTGCAGCCATTGCCATATGGGCTCTGGCTTGATCAATTATGTTGCGTGGACTCTCTCCGGCTTGACAAGCAGATGTAGGGGGATGTTAGGTGGAACGGGTCAAGCCAGCTGGGAGGGAAAATGCTTCTGAAAGATCTCATCTCATTCTCTCCTTTCCTTATCACAAATGGTGTGTAAAGGATACCTTGGTTGAATGGGTACAATGGTGAACGTGCACAACCTCAGCAGAGTGTAAAACTAAGTACTTAGCCGTGTCCCCGGTTACGGACAATTTTGAGCAGCTGATCAAGGACGTCAACGGAGGATTCCACCATTCCAACTTCAGAAATAAAACTTGATGGGTGAACAAGGGAAGATGAGATTTATGGTTTTCATGCCATACTCGTCGATTTCAAGAAAAGTGTTTCAAAAGAGTAGGAAAAATTGGCTTTATGCAATTAGCCTTGAACTCCACCAGCCAAATATGCATATAGGCTTTAGAGTTGTTTCCATAAGTGTCCACCATAGTGTCACTTGCCAGACTCCATTTTAATGGAATCTGACCCACGTTGTTGCAATATTTTTCTTATTGCAGATTTGATCAGATGACGAGTGAGGTTTCGTAAAGGTTTCGAGTCTACAACCAACATGTTTTCGCCTGTGGCAGCATGAAAGTTATAGAGGCTCACTGCTATTGTTTTCCGCTGTGTACTTTTTCAATGCTAGCTTTACGCTATGCAACTTGTATAAAATAATTTGTAATTCTGGATCATCGATGTAATATAATTGATGCTTTGTTGTGATATTACATCGTAAACTGTGTGTGCAAATGAATCGATCCAGGGATTTGCACTATACACAGGTATCTGCCTTATTAAAAGTGCAGGTACGCTACAGTTACTCCATAGTGGTAACCCAACCTATGTGATCGGAGATCCCGTGAATTAGGACATGGGAAGAACAAGCTAGTGGTGTGACAGAGGAGAATTATTACCTAACCCTCTCTATGTGAAGATGCACAACTCTCAAAATCTGTAAGTTAGGTTGGCTGCATGCCTTAATGTGGTTCTGTTGGCTATTCATAGCAAAGATGTTGTTCTACAGAGCATTTGAAAGAACACACCTATATGAGTCAAATTGTTAAACGTCGCAATTTATGAGATTTGGGTGATCTCTAGTAAACTCATGAAGAGACCAGGTAGTATGACGCATATGCTACACCTGCGGGGTAGGCTACGGGCAGCCAAGTACCAGTTATGATTTTGTGTGAAATCTAGAAGCACCAAATTTGCAATTCAAGGTTCGTCCATTGTTCAAGTTGCCGATAGACGTAGCTCAAGGTTCGAGGCAGAAGTTCAACTTAACAGTCTCTGCTGAAACACTGGTATATAAACAAGACTCGAGGTCTGGCAAATATCTCTAAATGGGGATTTGAGATCTGGTGGGGGATTGTTAGAATTGGGCCCATTAGTGGGTAGCCCAATAAGCAATTTCAGAAATCTCAAAGGCCCACATTTATGGCAGCACACATGAGAGTGGAGTGGGAGCTAAAGTTTAGTCCCACATTGCTAGTTTAAGAGGAGTGGAACCACCTTATATAGTGAAGTGTTGTGCTACTTGGTAAGCTTGTGAGAACATGAGTCTCTCTCACGCGCTCCTCCTCCTCCGCCGCCGCTCGCACGCACGCACGTACGCCGCGCCGCGCCACGCCGCGGGTTGCGGGAATCTCGTCGAGCCGAGCTTTATTTTTGCAGTCTGGGAAAAACGGTTTGGACGGACGCGTCACAGATAGTCGGTTCGGGTCGCTCCCGGATCGTGGGCTACTGTAACCGACCTAAATGTGTGCGACGTGGACTTGGCCCATGTTGTACCCGTTAGGTTTTTTCCCTAGCCGCGCTATATATAAAGTCGGGCACTGCGTGCGCTGCAAATACATCTGAACCAATCTAGGTTTTGCCACCTCGTGCCTTGCGCCGCCACCGTAGTCTACTCCATCCCGAGCGTCGGCGTGCACCGGCGAACGGGACAACAGGTCTCCGGAACCCTCGTCTTGTGATCCTGTACGGGAGAGGGCGAATAAGGTTTTTGGGAAGCGCTCCGCGCGACTGCTCTCAAACTCTTCATCACGGCTCGCCTTCCTGTACGCTCGCCGGACTCGCGGGCTGCTCGTCAACAACGTCGCCATCGTCTTCAGGAAGCTGATGCCGTCGCTGCTGCTGCTGCAACAACTACGACGACTACTACGACTACTTCATCTACAGTTATTCGGAACGTTCATCATGTGCCTGTCGGGGGGCTGCCCCCCGGGTAGGGGCAGATCCCGGAATAATTCAGTAAGGTATCAACAGTACTTGACCTTTGGCGAGAGCAAGGGACACCTCCTGGGGTACTGAGAGGGCAACTTGACCCTTGAG
Source organism: Poa annua (assembly GCA_026929855.1). Taxonomy (NCBI): domain Eukaryota; kingdom Viridiplantae; phylum Streptophyta; class Magnoliopsida; order Poales; family Poaceae; genus Poa; species Poa annua. The sequence continues at coordinate 22,488,363 of CM049428.1, read as the reverse complement.
CACTAGTAGAGTGCAAAGTGCCTCCTGGAAGGCGCAAGGGTCAGCTCTAGCAACTATAAATAGACACCCCCGGCCTTCACAATGGCAGCACAAGCATCAGCGGGTGGTTCCTCTAAGAACTAGCTTCTCGAAGATGTCTTTGCTGATAGGCTAAGACATCTTAGGGAGGCTAGGCCTAGAGATACTCATCCTGAGACGAGCTCGGGCGCCTCCGGAGAGGATCTCGGATCTCAGGCTCCGAAGAAGCTCCCGGAAGGAGGTGTACTCGGTTTACCGGATAGGTGGTCCGGGTAAGTGCTACCCGGAGTGTATGTCTCGGTCTTGATCTTATGTAGGAGAGGCTCACGGTGGCAAGCTAGGAGGTAGCCGGCATGAGGGATCCCGGTAGGCCGTCAACGGTCTATAGCAGGCTTTCCCGTCTGTTGCGGGGGGAAGTACCATTCCGCCTGACACGGAAGCATGGTCACCTCCCGCCTGACACGGAAGCATGGTCACCTCCCGCCTGACACGGGAGCGCGTCTGCTGGTACGACAACGGTACGACAAGACCTGACATGCCTAGTCCGGCAATCCGGAAAAGGCTATCCGGGATGGGCCAAGACATGTCTTGTCTCTGACAGGGGGACAATGATGGTTCAGGACGGCGCCTGCTGTCCTTATCGAGATGATGACGAAGGGGCTATGCCGGATAACGCGGCGGCTAGATCGCACTAGCCGGTGACGACATGCCGGTTAGGCCTGTCCGGTGGGGCCCAGCCGGTTTAGGGTCTCCGGCCCTCCTGGCCGGAACTCTATAAAAGGCGCCATAACTGCTTCTGTGAAAAGGGACCAGCTTGGGAGCCAAAGCGATAGTTGCATTTACTCCTAGAGCATTTACTTCTTCACACCTTGAGTTCATCTAGTTCTTCGTGTTCTTCCCTTTGAGAGATCTAGCAGCAAGTTGTAGCCCTTGTACCACAAGTATATAGAGAGGAAAGGCAGGAGTAGGGGTGTTACCTCCTCACGAGGGCCCTGAACCTGGGTATATCGTGTGTGTGTTGTGTGCCTTCGTGCATTGGTTCGTGTTTGTTAGATCTTCCCCCTCGCACTTTGATCTTGTTTCTCGTTCTTGCGAGATCTCGGTTATACCGGGATCCTCCTCGCGTGGGCTATTCAGCCCGCTATCCCTCCCCGGATCCACCAACGTCCATCGGCCCCACACATTAGCCATCCTATGGCATCTGCCATGACACCACCACGACAGTTGGCGCCCACCGGGGGGCTGACGAAGGCGTTGGCTGGTGTACACATCCGGACGGGTTCCCACGTTCAGTTCGACATTCGGGTTCTCTCTGGCCTGGTCGTAAGGCTAGGGGAGATGGATTTCGTCAGCGACAACGCAGGATGCTTCCGGAACAGGCCCTTTCCGGTGAACGGATGTCTCATTGACTTTGGTGGTTTCACCACCTACGTCGCCAGCGAGGTCGTCTGTACCTTCCCGAACGTGATCCTGGAAGCTGAGGACCCTCCCATGCTCTGCGCTGCTCGGGGTCTGCGTGCCAGTCGCCCCCCGAGTTCCATCGCGGTGACGATGGTCGGGGCAACCGAGGAGGAGTACCAGGACGCTGATGGCGATACCGGGAGCGGCCACATCCGTTTGGCCAAACCTCCTCAGGAAAGAGGTGCGGCTCGAGATGGCGATCCACAACCGTCCCAGCCACGACGTCGCTCGGATCCCCTCTCGGGTCTGGTGGCCAAGTTGGCTGTACCTGTAGCTGCTGAGGCGGATACCTAGGCCACTTCGGCTGAGTTGGAGGAGCAGCGGAGGTTGCTACTCGCTGAAGCACAGGAGATCGCCGAGATCCGACGCGAGCTCAATGCCAGTCTCCGGGAGTACAATGCAGCTCACGGATTCCTTAAGATCGACTCCCGGGACAAGCGCATCGCGGAGCTGCGCAAGAAAGGAAGAATGGTGAATGACGAGCTGGCAGGTGGAGTCACCACCAGTCAGACGGGAAGCCGGATCTCAGCGGGGAAGCCGGTGTATAGCTCACCGGCGAAAACTCTCAGGGTTGCCGAGGCCGCCATTGCAGAGTTGGTAGGGTTATCCGGTGAGGCCTTACGCAAGCAGCAGGAGCGAGTAAACGAGTTGGTAATCGAGGCCAACCGTCAGAATCAGGCATTCAAGAAGAAGAACCCCGGAGCAGGATCCCAAGTGCACTCAGCTAGACCCAATAGCCAGAAATCGCACGGGGAGGCCTCTTCCCCACATCCGAGCAGAAGCAAGAGCAAAAGCAAGAGCCGGAGCCGGAGTCAAGGTTCCGGGAAGAACAAGCAGCTACAAACCTATGATCCGGCCTTCGCCGGTATCCAGCAAGCTGGGCAGCGTAACTCGGGGCAGGCGGAAAGTACCCGTGAGGACGGTAACCGGGGTGTAGGAAACAATAACCCGGTCGGCCGTGGTAATCCACCCCGGAATCCCCCTCATGTTCAGGGAAACCCACAAAGGGAGGTCGCCTCTGTTCCACAGCAGGCTGTGATCCCGGCGCAGGACAGGCTAAACGATGGCAACTCGAGACTGCAGCAGCTCGGATATCAGCCTGACGAGAACCCTTTGGGATCTCGGATAGGAACCAGTCAGCTGAATCCAGCAGATGCCAGATTCCGGCTCGACCGGATTCACCAATCCGAGCTAGTGGAAGAGCAAGGGCCTCCGGGACCTGCCTGCTTTGGACCCCGGATCATGCGGGAGCCCCCTGTTCGGAATTTTCAGCTCAACAGGGGTGCCAAGACCTATGACGGCAGCAAAAAGCCGGAGGACTGGCTAACCGACTATGTAACTGCAGTAAGCATAGCCGGTGGAAACAGACGATGGGCGGTATGTTACGTACCGCAGATGTTGGAAGGACCAGCCCGGATCTGGTTGAACAACCTGAGAACTGGCAGCATAGACTGCTGGTTAGACTTTGAGGAGGCATTCATCAGCAACTTCACCAGCACGTACAAAAGGCCAAACAGGCCTCAGCAGCTCGCCATCTGTAGGCAAAGGAGTAACGAGACTGACCGGGAGTATCTTACCCGATGGAGAAATATTCGCAATTCTTGCGAAGGAGTGGTAGAGGCGCAGGCCCTCTCCTGGTTTGCACAAGGATGCCGACATGGCTCAATGCTGTGGCAGAAGTTGCAGAGAAAGATGCCAACAACCTTGGCAGAAACCATGCGCATCGCCGATACCTACACGCTTGGAGATCCCATGCAACCCCTAGTGGATGTCGGTGACTCCAGCAGGAGGAATGCGGGACCTCAGCGTTCGGGACCGAGCAGGAGCCATGATCGCCAAGATTTTGGCCAGAAAAGGAATCACCCCGAGTACCACCATGCCGTACAGCACGTCGCAGCGGTGACCAAGCCAGTGAATACGGTGCACACCCGGAATGACAACGGTGCAGGCCCCAGTAACCAAGCCGGACAACAGCAGGGCAACTACCGGGAGGCACATCAAAGTTATGTGGTTTTCGTAACCGAACCCACCGACCGGAAAAGTGTGCGGCAGCGTGCCTTGGAGGTGAATGCCGTGATCCCAGCAGTGCCCAAGTTCTTGCACTGGTCCGAGATGGAGATCACATGGAGCCGGAAGGATCACTCCAGGGTTATGCCCAAGCCGGGAGCATATTCCTTGGTGGTGGACCCAACCTTTGTCGGACCCAGCCTCAATGTCCGCTTCAGCCGAGTTCTGATCGACAATGGCAGTGCCATTAACATCATGTATAAGGACACGATGCTGAAACTCGGGGTATCCATGAACACCTTGCTGCATACCGAGACGACCTTCCACGGCATTGTGCCCGGAGTCTCTTGCTCACCCATGGGAAAAATCTGGGTTGAAGTGCTATTCGGAACTCGGGAGAACTGCCGAACCGAGAGCTTGGAGTTCGAGGTCGTGGACCTCGAGAGCCCGTATCACGCGCTGATCGGCAGACCGGCCCTGGCCAAGTTCATGATCTCAACTCACATGGGCTACCTGAAGATGAAGATGCCGGGACCTAACGGCGTGATCACCATCTCGGGAGACCACAAGCGCTCCATGGAGTGTGCCTCGGCGGGGTCATGCTTAGCTGAATCCCTGGTGATCGCAGAAGAGAAGAAGAGAATCCAGCAGGTGGTGGCAATGGCCAAGACCTCCCAACTCGGAATGCCCGGGATGGTGAACCCGGAGCAGGGTGCGTCATTTCAGCCCCCCAAGGAGACCAAGAAGGTGTGTGTGGACCCCAGCAACCCGGAGCGCCAAGTGATCATTGGCAGCAACCTGGACAGCAAATAGGAAGGTGAGCTCCTCGACTTCCTCCGTGAGAATCGGGATGCTTTTGCGTGGTCGAGTGACGATCTGCAAGGTGTCCCGAGGGAGTAGGTTGAGCACTCTCTGTTTGTTCGACCAGATGCGAAGCCGGTGAAGCAACCAACTAGGCGCCTCTCGGATGAAAGAAGAGCTGCCGTCATGGAGCATCTGGCTATACTGCTGGCGGCTGGATTCATAATGGAAGTACTGCACCCGGATTGGATATCCAATCCGGTCCTGGTAGAGAAGAAGAAGGATGATCCCCTCCTGCTTAAGGTGTGGCGTATGTGCATCGACTTCACCAACCTCAACAAAGCATGCCCGAAGGACCCCTTTCCGCTACCCCGGATAGATCAAGTGATAGATTCCACTGCCGGGAGTGAGCTTTTGATTTTTTTAGATGCCTATTCTGGTTTTCACCAGATACCTTTGAATCCGGATGATCAATTGAAAACTGCTTTTATTACCCCTTACGGGGCTTATTGCTATCGTGTCATGACTTTCGGTTTGAGGAATGCTGGTGCTACATACCAGAGGTGCATGCAGAAATGTTTGCATGACCAGATAGGCCGGAATGTCGAGGTCTATGTCGATGACATAGTCATAAAGACAAAAGAAAAAGCCTCACTAATAGATGATCTGAGGGAAACATTTAAGAACTTAAGAAGATTCCGGATGAAATTGAACCCGGACAAGTGCACATTTGGGGTTCCGGCGGGGAAATTACTCGGTTTCCTCATCTCAAGCCGGGGAATCGAGGTCAACCCGGGTAAAATTCGTGCTATCGAAATCATGAAATTGCCCGTGCGTCTCAAAGATGTACAGAAATTCACTGGGTGTCTCGCATCCCTAAGTCGGTTTGTGAGTCGACTTGGGGAAAAGGCCCTGCCCCTGTACCAATTTGATGAAGAAGAGCAAAACATTGGTTTGGACCCCGCAGGCTTACGCGACGTTCAACGATTTGAAAAGAATGCTCTCAACAGCACCCGTGTTGGCATCCCCATTACCCAAGGAACCTATGCTGCTGTATATTGCTGCAACCAACCGAGTAGTCAGTGTGGTAATGGTAGTAGAAAGGGAAGAAGGGGGTAAGCTGATACAAAGGCCGGTGTATTACCTCAGTGAGGTGATCTCGGAATCTAAACAGAACTACCCACACTACCAGAAAATGGCGTATGGGGTGTACATGGCAGTAACCAAACTCAAGCACTACTTTCAGGAACACCCGATCACAGTAGTATGCGAAGCTCCTCTGGCCGAGATCATCGGTTGCAAGGACGCTAGCGGCCGGGTAGCCAAATGGGCCATCCAGTTGTCTCCATATGCTCCGGCGCATGAGAGACGAGATGCCATCAAGTCGCAGGCGCTGCCGGACTTTTTGGTAGACTGGGCCGAGATGCAGTATGAACCTCCGATGCCGGATTACAATTTCTGGAGGATGCATTTCGATGGCTCAAAGGCTAAAATCGGATTGGGTGCCGGAGTGGTCCTCACTTCCCCAAAGCAGGATGTACTGAAGTATGTTCTGCAAATCCATTTTCGGGCATCTAACAATGTCGCGGAATATGAGGCCTTGGTTCATGGACTGAACGTTGCCAAGGAGATCGGCATCCGCCGGATAGAGTGTTTCAGTGACTCCGACCTCGTGGTGCAGCAGGTGTCGAGGAATTGGGATGCCCTTGATGCAAACATGGCCTTATACAGGTTTCATGTGCAGAAAATATCCGGTTTTTTCGAAGGATGCGAGTTCAAGCACATACCCAGAGGAGAAAACGAGGCAGCGGACGTCTTGTCCAAGCTAGGGTCATCTCGGGATGCCATCCCACCCGGGATAGCTCTGGAGCATTTGAGGAAGCCATCTATTCAACCCTCACCCGAGTCGGATTCTATCTTCATCCCCAAGGAACCTGGTTCAGATGCCGTACCCATGGAAGTAGATGTCGGGAGCATAACATTGAACCCGGGGATTGCATCACAGTGCTCAGAGAGGCAAAGAAAGATGATGATGGAGGTGATGTCGGCAGAACCAATGGACATAGACGCTCCCGTGTTCCCGGTTCGACCTGTCCCGGGATGGGCACAACCCATTATGGCTTATATCTTGGAAGTCCTCCCGGAGAATGAAGTGGAAGCCCGGCAGATAATGCGAAGATCAAAAGCATACACCGTCATCAATCAAGAGTTATACAAGAGGAGTGTCACTGAGGTACTCCAGAGGTGTGTAGAACCGGCAGAAGGACAAGAGATGCTCCTAGAAATACATCAGGGGGAATGTGGGCATCATGCATCATCCCGGGCCCTGGTGGCGAAAGTGTTCCGGGATGGGTTCTATTGGCCCACTGTATTACAGCAAGCAGAAGATATTGTCCGGAAGTGTGGAGGATGCCAGAGGTTTGCTCACCGGATACATATGCCGGCGTCAGCGCTGAAGACAATCCCTATCACTTGGCCATTTGCAGTATGGTGTTTGGATATGGTCGGGCAGTTCAAGCCGGCAAGAGGCAATATGACACATATACTGGTTATGGTGGACAAATTCACCAAGTGGATAGAGGTCAAGCCAATCCAGAAGTGTGATGGACACACCGCTGTGCAATTCCTGAAAGACATCATCTTGAGATACGGGTACCCGCACAGCATTATCACGGATAATGGCACCAACTTTGCTGTGGGGGAATTCGCTCGATTTTGTGCTGAGAAGGGAATCCGGCTGGATGTAGCATCAGTTGCACACCCGGAAGCAAATGGGCAAGTCGAAAGAGCAAATGCCTTAGTCTTAGCTGGCATCAAAGCTCGTTTGATCGAGCCATTGTTCAGAACTCCGGGATGCTGGATAGAGGAGTTACCGGCGGTTTTGTGGGGTCTCCGGACTACACCGAATAGATCTACCGGGTACACACCATTTTTATGGTATACGGTGCTGAGGCAGTACTCCCGACTGACATACAATATGATTCCCCGAGAGTGACAATGTTCACCGAGACCGAGGCAAAGGAGGCCCGAGAAGATGATGTAGATTTACTCGAAGAGGCAAGAGAATTGGCACTATCTCGGTCTGCAATTTATCAACAAAATCTCCGTCGCTGTCATTGCCGGAAAGTACACCCGAGGGTGTTCCGAGAAGGGGATCTTGTGCTGAGGCTCATCCAACGCACGGCCGGAATGCATAAATTGTCACCTCCATGGGAGGGACCTTTTGTGATAAGCAGGGCATTGCACAATGACTCTTATTACCTTGTAGATGCACAGGAGGCTAGGAAAGGTGTAATGGACAAATCCGGTGAGGAAACCAAGCGTCCATGGAATGTAGCACTACTTCGCCCCTTTTACACATAAAGGGCTCAGTGTATGTTGTATCTCAGTTTTCAGTATTAATGAATGTAAGGCACCCCGGGAGGAACCCGGGGACTGCCTGGTTATGTGCATATTTTGTTTTTATTTTTGTCAAGTTCATTTGCTGTTTTTTACCGGCATCTCGGGAAGGAACCCGGGGACTGCCGAATAACTATCTTCGGTATTATTGGTATGCCGGGAAAGTTCCGAGTTCGATTCTCAAAGTCAGAGTAATGTATGTCACGTGAAGTCATCTTGTGACTCGACTGACGCACGCCGAAATGGTAGTCAAGAGCAAAGAGTGTAAAATGTGGGGAACACGAAAATGGTCTCGGGGACTCAAAGAAGGAACTTATCCGGCATACCTTTTTTTTTTTTTTTTTTTTGCTAACCCAGTTATTTTTTATGTCGGGAATTCGGTTAGTCAGAACTCGGATTGTCTTAAGTAATGTATGCCGTATATGGAGTTTTGTGACTCGATTGTCGAACGCCGAAATGGTAGACAAGAGCAGAAATTACCTAAGTACGGTAAACATGAAAAGCAACTCGGGGACTCATAACAGAATAAATTGACATAAGTTGTTCGGATAGGTAGCTCAGTACGAAATGAAAATAATATAAGTGTATGTTACATCTTGCACCCGGCATCCCGGGGATTTGACAGTTCTACTCTTAAGATTTTTTCTAGACGGTAGGGGAAGCCGGCTTCTCGGCGGAGACGTCAGCAGAAGCACCGACCTCGGGAGCAGCAGCGGGAGCAGCAGGGGCTTCAGTTTCAGCGGCGGTACTCGGGGCGTCGGGACGCACCTCGGCCTGAGAAGCCTCGGGTGTCGGGGAAGTAGCAACATCCCGGGGAGCCGCGGTCTCGGTGACAGCACCGGAGGCAGCGTCATCCTCTTCCGGGATCTCGTCATCCGCATCACCGGTCGCGCCGATTTCTTCATCGTCCTCATAGTCGGATTCGGAGTCGGAAGGAATGACGCTGGCGGTGAAGGCGCGGATGCTGGACCACGAGGCGATGCGGTGCGCCACCTCTTGTCGCCGCTGGACCTTAGCCGGATCGCTCAGCCACGGCGAGATCGTCCGCAGGCGCTGGATCGCGTCCAGGTCGAGACCCTCGTACCAGCTAAGTACTTGGGTCAAGACCTGGTCGGCACCAGCACGCGCACCGGAACGCTTCCAAGCGTGGATGCGCCTCCCGGCACACCGGAGTGCGCTCGCGAGTTCGGAGACCGAGAGCGTCGCGCGTATACTCGGCCACAGCGCGCCGTGGACGTGAATCGCGGCGCTGAGCAGTTCCGTCCCGATAGACCGGAGAGGCACTATCCGGGCCTTCAGCGCGGTGAGGTGGTCCTCAATATCCCAGGCGTCCGAGACAGCACCCTTCCCGGCACGCTTCTCCCGAGCAGCAGCAACGGCAAGAACAGCAGACTCCCGGGAGTGCTCAAATTCCCCTTTAAAAAGAAGAGTTGTCAAGCGACTAGAGCATAAGAAGAACTACAACAAAAAAAAAGAGCAAGGAAAGCATGGGGGATGTCGGTCCACTTACTGTTAAGGTCCCGGTTCAGTACGGTTAGCTCGGAGAGCCAGCTATCAGACCGTGACCAGAGAATAGCCAGCCCGGTCTCCGCGAGATGCGCGCGCTCCTCGGACTGATCCAAGGTTTCCCTCTGCTTCTTCGTCGCCTCAACGAAGCGCGTCTTCATCTCGGTCGCAGCAGCCTTGGCCTTTTCAAGCTCGCCGTTGAGTCGCGGGATCTCGGCTTGCGCGGTAGCAAGTGCGGCCTTCTGATCTATCGAGACCTTGCGTGCAGCATCTCGCTCCTCCCGGAGGCGCCCCTCGCACTTCTTGGACTGACCGAGGTCAGCAAGAACTCGGTTGAAGATGCTGCAGCGTTTCTTGCTGCACTCCTGAAATCAAAACAAAGAAGGATGAGACCAAATCGGGAGAGTCCGAGATCTGTAGCACATAAAAAGCTACCCGGTTGGGAGGATCTCGGGGACTTGGTGTCCGAGTCCTGGAATTTTCTCTAAGATTGGAGCCTAGTGATCTGCTATTCGGTGGAATCTATAGCACTAAGCACCAATCTCGGGGACTAGTGGTGATGAAGCAAAATTTTGAAACAAGCTACCCGGTCGGGATGATCTCGGGGACTCGGTGTCCGAGTCCTGGAATTTTCTCTAAGATTGGAGCCTAGTGATCTGCTATTCGGTGGAATCTAGAACACTAAGCACCAATCTCGGGGACTAGTGGGGAAGGAACAAATATTTTTTGATGAAAGAAAGAGAACTTACCTCGGTCACCCGAGTAACATCCAGCGCGGCCACCTGGAGAGCGTGCAAGGATTGAGCGTTGCGGCTTGGGCCCGCAGCGTGCAAGTCTCCCACGGTCTCGGAGGTGTCGGCGGCAAGCCAGGCCTGGTTGTATTCATCAACAACGCGTATGCCGGAGCCGCCGGGCGCGCGAATAGCAGCAACGTCCCGAGATCCTGGAGGCACAAAGGAGCTTACGGTTGCTCGCAACATCCGCAGGGCGGCAATAGGGATCTCGGCAGGAGGCGGTGGTAACGGTGAAAACGTACCCGTGCGCAGCACCAAGTCTTGGGCCGAAGATGTCGGGGCTGCTCCAGGTTTGGCAGAAGTTGTTTTCTGCCCGGCAACCTTGGGGCGCGACTTCGCGGCAGGTTGATCAGCTTGCCGGGAAGAGGTTGTGGGGCGTTTCTCCGAGGCGGTCTTGTTCGTGGCTTGCTGGGAGGGGCCGCTTGGCGCGAGCTGCCGGCGAGGGCTGAGAATCTCTGCCTCAAGCCCGGGCACTCGGCGAGGACTTTCCGGAAGAAGAATGTCTCCCGAGGTGGTCGTGGCCGGCACCGGGATCTCGTCGATCACCGGGCGTGCATCCGGAGTCACAACGGTAGCCGGTGCGGCACCGGAGGCAGCAGGCTCGCTTCCTCGAGTAGAAGCGCTTCCGGCTCTCGGCGCGTTTGGTCCCGGCCGTCGGCTTCGGAACCACTGCTGAGGCCCAGTTGAGAGGGAGAGCGTCAATCACATCGAGAATTTGGCAGTCAATCTCATCCTCATCATCCGAAGAAATGGAAACTGCCTCTGAGGTTGAAGGGTTACCCGGGGCGGCAGCTTTCACCAGAGGAACGGCGAGGTGCTCCTCACCATCAGGATCTTCCCTCGGCATCTCTTCCGGTGTTGGGAAGTTCGGCGCGAAATTCCCGTTGGCGTGGATAGCGTCTTCCTCGATTTGCCGCTCGAATAACTGCGCAAATAAATCACCACATGATACCCATGTCGGTTTCCAACAGAACCCGGGTGCGAATGCAAGTTTACGAAAGGCAGACAGGAGCACCTGTTTCAAGGGTTTTTTCCGGGATCCCCCGATGGCACCCCAAGAGTAGTCATCCGTCATCTTTGTCCGAGCAATAGCTCGAACGCGGCGGACGACCGCAGCGTGATCTAGCCCAAAGATACTGGTCCGGGTAGGGTCTAAATTCCCGGCCATATGGCACATCTTGTGCACTCGGGTTTGGGGGGGGGGCAGACGCGGCGAATGATGAAGCAGCGCAGGAGATCATCGCCGGTCATCGTGTCGGTCAGCACGTTCAGAACGTCGTGCATGCACCTGACTTCTTCGGTGTCGGGGAGCCGTTTCCAGAGGTTGAATTTGCGCGGAGGACCAATGGCGAACTCCGGCAGGTTAATGAAGTCCGGATTCGAGGATCCCGGAGCATCTCCCGAGCTTTCCCGGTTCTTCACATAGAAGAAGCTGCGATGCCACTTCCGGAAGGACTCTAGTCCTTTGACTATTGGGAATCCGGAGTCGGCGCGGGGGATGATGGTGGCAGCTCCGCAGTCGACCACGTCTTTTATTTTTTTGTCCGGGTTGGGGATGGCTTGGCGGCGAAGGATGAAGTACTTGGCCCAGAGGTCCAGGAATGGCCATATGCCTAGATATGCTTCCGAATAAGTGGTGAAGACCGAAAGCATCATGATGGCATTGGCGGGGAGATGATGGGGTTGGAGGCTATAAGTGTCGAGGAAGTCGCGGAAGAAGGGGCTAGCCGGAAGCCCAAACCCACGCTCGAAGTGCGTGAGGAATACAACGTATTCCCCGGGTTGGGGTTCCGGTTGAACCTCGTCCTCCGGGAGACGGCTCTCAACTTGCGGAGGAATCCGGTGGGTCCGATACAGCCAGTCCAAGTCCTCCTGGGTGGTCTCCGATCCATCCCAGCATCCCCGGATACCTTCTTCACCCATGCCGGAGAAGTCCGCAGATGTATCCGGGCTACTCTGCAGGCGCAGTGGCGGTTAGTCGGGGTTAGGCTATCGGGAGCTAAGATGCCGGATCGCAAACTCCTAAACACAACCGAGTTCAGGGCAGATAAGATCTACCGTGTGCTGATAAATCAAAACTAAAGTGAGGAAAATATACTCGGGCTAAACTCGAACGAGGCGTAATGCGAGCGAAAGTTCTAAGTCCTACCGCAACGGTGCTTCACCGCCGTGCACCCCGTGCGCGCCGCTCGAGTCGTGCTCACCGGCGGCGGCTCAACCGCGCGTGTGTTAGAGCACGGCCGAAGGCGAGGTATTATTCTACTAAAGAAGATCATCGGGGCGGAGAGAGCAACTCACCGGAGAAGAGGAGGTCGGTGACGCGCAAGAGGAACGGCGGCGTTCGGGCTCCGGCGAACAGCGAGGGCGGTGGCGTTCGGGCGACGAACACAGCGGCGGCGATGCGCTCGAGATGACGGTGGAGGAGAAGCGAAGGAGAGGAAGAAGAAGAGGAGACCGTTCCGGTCCCCTATTTATGGGGGGGATTCCGGAGCGGTTTCCAATTTTCCCGCCCACGATCTCCACGATCGTGGGTGGGATCCATTTTGTGCAGCGCGGCACGTGGCGCTAGCCGGAGCGCCCGATCCGGCCACACCAAGGGTCACACGGCCCCAACGGTTGGGCTTCGGATCGGCTGCGGCTCCCGGCGCGTGAACCCAAGCAACGGCGTGCTCGGGCAGAAGCACTCGAGTGCATTTCTGGCCAGACGGGACGTCGGGTGGGGCCCAGCTCGCAGTCTCGAGTTCAATACGGAGCCAACGGTCAAGATTCACTGAGACTGCACTATCCGGTTGCAGGTTTCGTCTCCCGGTTAAAACAGTCTCGGTAAGAAGGTCTCGGGAAAAATCGATCTCGGCAAGAAAACGGAGGATGATGTCATGTGTTCTCGGAAGATAGTTGTTATTAAAGCTGATCCCGCACATCATCCGAGGTCGTTGTGCAGCACCAGCTTCGGGGACTAGTGTCGGGGGGCTGCCCCCCGGGTAGGGGCAGATCCCGGAATAATTCAGTAAGGTATCAACAGTACTTGACCTTTGGCGAGAGCAAGGGACACCTCCTGGGGTACTGAGAGGGCAACTTGACCCTTGAGCACTGGTAGAGTGCAAAGTGCCTCCTGGCAGGCGCAAGGGTCAGCTCTAGCAACTATAAATAGACACCCCCGGCCTTCACAATGGCAGCACAAGCATCAGCGGGTGGTTCCTCTAAGAACTAGCTTCTCGAAGATGTCTTTGCTGATAGGCTAAGACATCTTCGGGAGGCTAGGCCTAGAGATACTCATCCTGAGACGAGCTCGGGCGCCTCCGGAGAGGATCTCGGATCTCGGGCTCCGAAGAAGCTCCCGGAAGGAGGTGTACTCGGTTTACCGGATAGGTGGTCCGGGTAAGTGCTACCCGGAGTGTATGTCTCGGTCTTGATCTTATGTAGGAGAGGCTCACGGTGGCAAGCTAGGAGGTAGCCGGCATGAGGGATCCCGGTAGGCCGTCAACGGTCTATAGCAGACTTTCCCGTCTGTTGCGGGGGGAAGTACCATTCCGCCTGACACGGAAGCATGGTCACCTCCCGCCTGACACGGAAGCATGGTCACCTCCCGCCTGACACGGGAGCGCGTCTGCTGGTACGACAACGGTACGACAAGACCTGACATGCCTAGTCCGGCAATCCGGAAAAGGCTATCCGGGATGGGCCAAGACATGTCTTGTCTCTGACAGGGGGACAATGATGGTTCAGGACGGCGCCTGCTGTCCTTATCGAGATGATGACGAAGGGGCTATGCCGGATAACGCGGCGGCTAGATCGCACTAGCCGGTGACGACATGCCGGTTAGGCCTGTCCGGTGGGGCCCAGCCGGTTTAGGGTCTCCGGCCCTCCTGGCCGGAACTCTATAAAAGGCGCCATAACTGCTTCTGTGAAAGGGGACCAGCTTGGGAGCCAAAGCGATAGTTGCATTTACTCCTAGAGCATTTACTTCTTCACACCTTGAGTTCATCTAGTTCTTCGTGCTCTTCCCTTTGAGAGATCTAGCAGCAAGTTGTAGCCCTTGTACCACAAGTATATAGAGAGGAAAGGCAGGAGTAGGGGTGTTACCTCCTCACGAGGGCCCTGAACCTGGGTATATCGTGTGTGTGTTGTGTGCCTTCGTGCATTGGTTCGTGTTTGTTAGATCTTCACCCTCGCACTTTGATCTTGTTTCTCGTTCTTGCGAGATCTCGGTTATACCGGGATCCTCCTCGCGTGGGCTATTCAGCCCCCTATCCCTCCCCGGATCCACCAACGTCCATCGGCCCCACACATTAGCCATCCTATGGCATCTGCCGTGACACCACCACGACAGTGCCGATGTGCCGATTTAGTATGTCTATGTGTGTAGACGTTATGCTGTTGTTCATGTTAATTAATACATCTAGTATTTGCGAGATTAACATTCTAGTAGCTGCTGTAGTAATGTTTAATATACTGGAATTAATCATAGAAATTGTGCCTAATATTCCAACACTAACAGCTTAGACCGACGAAATTCGCCGTCGGGCTCACGCTGTAAACTGTAGCGCCCCATCTTTTATATAAAATGGAACACCTGTGTTAAGTGCTAGTCCCTGGATCACTGCCAGCACCACAGTGCAAAAAATATAGTATCATTGCATAAGTATCATAATACTACAACGAGATCCAGACATAGCTAAGTATAGCTTTATTACAAAGTGCATAGCCATGAAGACTAGCTAGAATATTCAGAGTTCACAACAAAAGCAATAGCAAATGAGACTCATCTTCAAGCATGCGCCACAGGCAGACATGTTGGGTGTAGACTCGAGTCCAAACTTATTCTTCATCAGAAGTACCTGCACATTGGAATATGCAGCCCCCGAAGGAGCTCAATACAATGAAGTATTGGCAAGTGACTATGGTGGATAATTTACGACAAGTCTAATTCTATATGCATATTTGGCTTGGTGGAGTTGTAGGCTATTTTGCAGAAAGCAAGTTTTCTCCTATCTTTTGTAAAACACTTTCATTTCTCAAAGACTTGGCACCAAGGGATGAAGCCCAAGTGCACCAACAATTCTTTCCTTAGTCAAATTTTACTTTATGAAAACTATGATGAGATTCTTCCGTCCATCCTTTTCCAGCTGCTCAAAGTAGTCCATCACCGGGGACACGGCTAAGTACTCAGATTGTTGACTTTGCAGAGGTTGTGCACTTTCACCTTCAGACTCAATTAACCCAAACATCCTATACACGCGGAGTGCATTAAGGAAAGGAGAGAATTGAGACAAGAACTTTCAGAAGAAGAATGCAACCATCCTAGCAAGACTCGTTCCACCTACCAACTCTACATCTGCTTGTCAAGCTGACAGGTTGCACTCTCACAACTTAATCATTCTAGACAGAGCCCATTGTCAAAAGGCTGCACGGGAAGCTTCTAAACTTGGAGAGACTTAGAAATCTCTTTGTTCCTGGGTGGCCGTCCACAAGTGCACTTCTGGGTGACAACCACCATGCTCATGGCCCTAAGTAGAATAGACTTTCATCCTAGGCAACGACAACCACAAGGATAGTCCCAAAAGCCACTCAACATAAACCATACCAACCAATTCCACCCAGGTGTGCATTTTAAGTTTAACACTTAGCAATATTTCTATAGCATGGTATGTAAACACTTTTTATAGCGTAGATAAGCATCTAATAAAACTTTTAATGGCTGCATGGAAAAGGATGGCTACACACTACTAGGATATTGGCAAAGTGTAAACTAATTTAGCATTATAAGATAGTTCAAAATTCGTGTCATGCATACTACTCAAAATATACTACTAATTCATATAGAAAATATTAGGTAGATTTTGAATGTCACTTGCCTTGGTAGCAGGGGGAGCAAGCACAACAAGAATAACAAGCACAAACAAGTCCTTCCTCTTCTTCACAATCTAGCACAAGCAATATATAAAATAAATACCCACACAACATCACACAACACCAAACATAAATATGTATGCATGCATGATATGCCATGAGTATAACAAGACCCACTTATTAATAAGTTATACTTTCTGTTATTAAATGTATGAAATGCAATTTCTAGGAATTTCTTATTTTACTTATCAATTAAATAATTGAAAACCATATAGCACAAATTTGGATTCTAAAACTACAACTTTTATTGTTTTATGAAAATTTTCAAATAGAACACATGTTAATTATTCTGGACAGAGGGCAATAATACAACACTAAAACAATTAAATTTATTAGAAAATCATTTTTATTACTTAAGTTATGAATTTAATAGCCGAAATACTCCTCGGATAATTACACGAATTATAATTTATCAAAAGGAAAAACAAATGATGTAGAAATAATCTACACTAGCAGGGCTATGCATGGATATAAAATTCATTGAATTTGGACTTACACAACATAAGTTATGAATTTTCTAAGTTTTACCTATTTTCTGTTTTATTTAAAAAATCCTGCGAAAAAGAATAAAGGGGGCTACATGGCGAACGCTGATTGGTTCGTACCGATTCGACGCGGATCGGCAGCGCGAGCCGTCCGATCTAACTAACTATGGACGCACCCGATCGAACCGATCTAGATCCGTTGGATCTAGATCCAACGGTCCAGACGCAAAGGGCCAAAAACGGGCGGCGCACTTCGCCGGAGCTCATCCGAGCGCGGCGGCGCCATTGCCGGAATCGCGTACGAGAGGAGCGGGAGGGGGAGATCGTTACCGCGCGATGCCGGGGAGCGTGACGAAGACGATGGAGCGGTGGGGCTTTGTGGCGTCTCCTCCTCTCCTCGGGTCCTCGCTGGAGAAGACGAGGCGGACAGCGACGCCTGGTCGTGGACGGAGGCGTCGATATGGTGCACCCGACGAGGCAAGAGCTATCCCTTTAGGTGTGCGCGGAAACACGGAGTCGCAGAGAGGGTTTGGATGCTGCTCGGGGGCGCTGTACTCACCCGGGCGGGGAAATTTGCGGCGGCGGCCACGGCGGACGGTGGCGGCTGTTTCCGAGCAGCCTGGGGGCGATTTTCTTAGGGTTTTGGGGTTCGGGAGAAGGCGGCGGAGGTGGGGTTTATAAAGGGCAACCCGAGGATGAGTTCGTGCCCCGCACGGCTTCAATTTTAATCGAGTTCGGATAGAGTTCTTCGACGGGAAGATCTCGCCGGAGGTTGAAGACGTGACGTCAGCGATGACGTCACCGTGGGTCCCGCAGGTCTGCGTGAGAGAGAGGGAAGAGAGGCCGGGTGGGCTGTTGCCGGGCTTTGCTGGGATCTACACGCGCGCGACAGATAGCGAGATCCGGCCCGTTTTCTTTTCTTGTTTCCTTTTTTTCAAATTAAATCATGTTTTCACAATTAATTCCCAAATGCTTTTTAAACTCAATCAAAACATTTTAGAAAAATTCATAAAAATAGGTTTTGGAGAGATTATTAAATTTAGAACTTTTTAGTATTATTCTTGCCAAATAAATAATTTGGAAACATATATTTATTAAAGAAGTTTTAAATAAACTTTTTTATGGAATTATAAATTATTTAAACTTATAATTGCATTTTTAGTTAGTACTTATGTGATGTAATGTTATGCCTAAATGATGAATGATGCATGGATGCAAAGTTTTAAATTTTTGCAATTTTTGGGATGTTACAAACTAACCCCCTTAAGAGGAAGCTCGCCCTCGAGCTTTGAAAAGGTCAGCAAATACGTGTGGATGGTCTTCTCGGAGGTCATCCTCTCGTTCCCAGGTGGCTTCTTCCTCGGTGTGATGATTCCACTGAACTTTGCAAAACTTGATGGTTTTGGTACGGGTGACTCTTTCTGCTGTCTGCAATATTTTGATGGGCTTCTCTTCGTAGGTCAGGTCACTCTCCAATTGTACTTCCTCAAGAGGTACAGTATCCTTTAAAGGAACTCCCATCATCTTGGGATGACATTTCTTCAACTGGCTGACATGGAACACATTATGAACAGCAGACAGAATTTCTGGCAGTTCTAACTCATATGCCACTTCACCTTTGCGAGAAAGGATTTTGAATGGTCCAATGAATCGAGGTGCTAACTTTTCTTTGATTACAAACCTCTTTACACCCCGGAGTGGAGACACTCTAAGATAGGTTCTATCACCCACCTCGTAGGTGACTTCCCTACGCTTGGAATCCGCATAGCTTTTCTGGCGTGACTGTGCTATTTTCAATCTATCCTTAATTAGTATGACCTTCTCTTCAGCATCCTGTATTATATCTGGTCCAAAGAAACTCCGTTCTCCTACACCACTCCACAACAATGGGGTTGTGCATTGCTTTCCATATAAGGCTTCAAACGGTGCCATCTCAATGCTGGCTTGGTAACTGTTATTGTAGGATAACTCAGCGTAAGGTAGATTATCATCCCAACTAGATCCACAATCGAGCGCACAAGCTCTTAACATATCCTCTAAAATTTGATTTACTCTTTCAGTCTGACCATCTGTTTGCGGGTGGAAAGTCGTACTGAATTCCAATTTGGTTCCCAATGATTCATGCAACTGCTTCCAAAAATGAGAAGTGAACTGGGTCCCTCTATCAGACACGATACTCTTAGGAACGCCATGAAGGCACACAATTCTCTTCATGTAAATACCGGCTAACTTTGCACTTTTATATGTGGTCTTCATGGGTATAAAGTGAGCTATTTTGGTTAGACGGCAAACAATAACCCAAATAGAATCATAACCCGATCTGGTCCTTGGTAATCCGGTGATGAAATCCATCCCAATAGAATCCCACTTCCAATCCGGTACTTTCAAAGGTTGTAAGAGTCCTGCTGGTTTCTGATGTTCTGCCTTTACTCGACTGCATACATCGCACTTAGAGATATATTCTGCTATTTCTCTTTTCAGATTGTTCCACCAAAATCTCTCCTTCACATCCATATACATCTTGGTATTTCCCGGATGAATGGAATAAGGTGTCTCATGGGCTTCTTGTAGAATTAACTTCCTAAGGCCGGGGTCATTGGCCACACATACACGTTTTTCAAACCACAAAATCCCTTGCTCATCTTCATGGAATCCTTTAGCTTTTCCTACTCTCAGATTGACTTTGATTTCTTCTATTTCCTTGTCTCCTTTCTGAGCTTTACGTATCTTGTCCATCAAAGGAGGTTGTACTACTAATGAGGCTACAAAACCTTCTGTTACTACTTCCAATCTGAGGTCCTTGAATGTCTTGCATAAGTCTTCGGGTATTTCTCCTGCTGTGAGGCCATTCACATACACTTTACGACTCAGGGTGATATTGGAGACTTAGATCA
Organism: Poa annua; assembly: GCA_026929855.1. Lineage (NCBI taxonomy): Eukaryota > Viridiplantae > Streptophyta > Magnoliopsida > Poales > Poaceae > Poa > Poa annua. The sequence goes on along the minus strand of CM049428.1, from coordinate 22,469,088 downwards.
TAATCTTTGATAAGTTCCAACCACCTTCTCTGTCTCATGTTCAATTCCTTCTGAGTAAAAATATACTTCAAACTTTTATGGTCAGTGAAAACTTCACATCTTTTTCCCATCAGATAGGGTCTCCATGTCTTCAGGGCATGTACTACTGAGGCTAACTCGAGATCATGAGTTGGATAATTTGCTTCATGTTTCTTGAGCTGTCTAGAGGCATAAGATGCCACTCTGCCTTCCTGCATCAACACACTTCCCAAGCCTTGGCGTGAAGCATCACAGTACACTTTAAATTCCTTCTCCAAATCAGGTAAGCATAGAACTGGGGCTGAATCTAGACGTTTCTTCAATTCTTGAAAACTGGCTTCACATGCCTCAGTCCACTCAAACTTCTTCTCCTTCTTTAATAATTCCGTCAAAGCCTTGGCGATCTTGGAGAAGTTTTCAATGAATCTTCGGTAGTATCCTGCTAGACCAAGGAAACTTCATAATTCTCCAACATTCTTCGGCGGCTCCCAATTAGTTACAGCTGAAACTTTTTCAGGATCCACCGCTATACCTTCCTTGGACACTACATGGCCTAGAAATCCGACTTGTTCTAACCAAAACTCACACTTGCTGTATTTGGCATACAACTTATGTTCATGTAGTCTCTGCAATACTAGACGCAAATGCTCTTCATGTTCTTTGTGACTCTTGGAGTAGATTAGGATGTCATCTATGAACACTACCACAAACTTATCCAGAAAATCCATGAACACTTTATTCATCATATTCATGAAATAGGCTGGAGCATTGATTAATCTAAAAGGAATTACGGTGTACTCATAGGAGCCATATCTCGTAACAAATGCAGTCTTGGGTATATCCATTTCTCTAACTTTCATTTGGAGGTACCTCGATCGAAGATTGATCTTTGAGAAAACACAAGCACCTTCCAGTTGATCAAATAGTTCATTTATCTTGGGTAACAGGTACTTGTTTTTGATAGTTTTCTCATTTATTTCCCTGTAGTCCGTGACTAGCCTCTGAGTTTGATCCTTCTTTTTAACGAATAAGACTGGTGCTCCCCATGGCGATGAACTTGGACGAATGAACCCTTTCTGGATATGTTCCTCCAGTTGTTTCTTGAGCTCTTTCTATTCATCGATGGCCATAGGATAATGTCTTTTAGCTATTGGTCATGTTCCCGGTTTCAGTTCGATGAGAAACTCTACATTTCTATCGGGTGGCATTCCCGGTAGTTCTTCCGGAAAAACATCTGGGTATTCCTTGACAATAAGCACATCTCCAAGGCTAACCCCCTTAAGAGAATTTAGCCTAACCTTCTTAAGTTCAAAAGTTGATCTGAATTTAATCTTCCTTTTCTCTGGGGTGGTGAGGGTGATTGCTCTATTTGCGCAGTCTATGATTCCTTCAAAACGCGTCATCCAATCCATTCCGATGATAACATCCAATCCTTGGGTTTCTAGGATGACTAAGTCTGTTGGAAAGGTGTGCTTACCAATCTTCAAGTCTAATTGCCTACACCCATAATTTACTAACATCTCCCCTCCAGGTGAACTTACCCTTATAGGTTTTCCTAGACTTTCCTTGGCTAACCCATGTTTGTTTACAAAAGCTCTTGATATAAATGAATGTGATGCTCCAGTATCAAATAAAACTAATGCTGGAAAAGAATTGAGCAAGAACGTACCAATCACAGCATCAGGTTCATCATGAACTTCTTCCACATTGATGTGGTTCACTTGTCCCATCTGGAAAGGATTGGGCTTGGAATTTTCATCAGCCTTCCTCTCTGGGCATTCAGTTGCATAATGTCCTGTCTTCTTGCACTTGAAGCAAGTCACATTAGACAAGTCTTTCTTCCCTTCATAGTTAGGACGGTGGTTACCATTTCCATGATTATGGCCATGGTGATGGTTTCCCTTGAATCCACCGTTATTTCCTTTGTATCCTCCATTGCTTCCTTTGTATCCTCCATTGTGGTTATGATCATGCTGTTTTTGGCAACTACCATTGTTGGAGTGATTCCAGGGTTTATGGCCACTGACTTCAGAGGTGTGTTGTTTCTTGTGTGTCCCTTCAGAGTGAACCTTACTTGCACTGAACTTCCTCTTCCTATTCTCTTCCTTTCTTATGTTGTTGTCCAGAGTGATTGCTTGATCCAGCAGAGCTTGATAGTTAGGAGCATATGCCACAAACAAGGGTATCTTCAGTTCTCCCCTAAGTCAATTGAGGAATTTTTCCTTCCTCTTAGCATCAGTGTCAATGTCTTCTGGTGCATACCTTGATAGTATACATAAGTCATCCATATACTCCTACAGAGTTCTACCTCCCTGCCTCAAGTTGCAAAATTCCTCTTTCTTCAGGTTCATTATGCCAGAGGAAATGTGAGCATTGCGGAAACCTTCCTTGAACGCATCCCAAGTCATGCCATCCAAAGGATGAGTCACTTGATAGGTCTCCCACCACAATGTAGCAGGTCCTTTTAACAAGTGTGCATTGAACCTCACTTTTTCTGCCTCAGAACACTCACAAGTTACTAAGTCCTTGTTGACTGAACGGAGCCAGTCATCCAACACTATTGGTTTGGTAGCAGAGGAGAACTTATTAGGCCTAAGCCTTAGGAATCTAGCAAGTCTGTCCACTGGAGGTGGTGGTGGTGGAGGTGGCGGGTTGTTGTTGTTGGTTGCGGCAATGAACTGAGTCATCATAGTCATCAACTGAGCTTGAGCGGCCATCAGTTGATGCATGACATCATTGTTGTCGGTATTACGACGAGGAGGCATCTGTGGGGTTTTTAGCATAGATGAGTAAAAGATAGATAGAACTAAGAGAAGAAAAATTCTACCCATGCAAAACAACCAAGTCAAAACATCAACACTCAAAAAAAAACAACTTAAATTTTTTCTTACTTAGCAATTCAAAACAAGTATTCTAGGTTGATTAATTAAACGACAGAGTCTGAAAACCAAAACATTCTAACATTGTCACACCACAAGTTGGAGATCAATGTTTTAAAAACGACAAACTAAACGAGGAATAACATGGTGGTCCAACTACTAAGTCTAAACTTCGTCCATGACGTCTCCTTCATCTTCTTCGACCTCCTTGATGGTGATGCCTTCCTTCATAAGGATCTCCTTGTAGTCGTTCACCTCCTTCTCTAAGGCCTCATTCTTCTCCTGTAACATTGTCTTCTCACGGTGCAGTCTCGATCGCTTCCTTCTCCAGGACTTCAATCTTCTCTTGTAGCATTCTCTTCTCACGGCGTAGAGTCTCGATTAAATCTCGATCAGCTTCAAACTCGACGTCGTTGCTCAGAATTTCATCCTTCAAGGTCTTGATCTCCTTGTTCTTGTCTCTAATTCTCTTTTCTTGATTTTGGAACTTCTTCTCTTGAGCTCGGAATTTTTCCTCTTGAGCGTTGGCCACCTCTTCTTGGGCTTCAATCTTCTTTTGAGTCTCCTTGACTTGGGCCATTATTTCATCATAAGGTTCTGGCTTGTTTTTGTCTTCCTCGTTAACAAGGTAGGGTATCCCGTCTTCGTCACGTTGGCCTAGGTTAGAAAAATAGTGGTCTTTTAACTCCTCCTGGAATTGCCAGCAAAGACGTCCTATTAGCTCCTGCGTGACGAGATTCAGCCCTTTCTCCAAGGAGTCACTATTCGACTTGTACTGGATATCTTCGGTCTTGGGTTCAGTCTGGCGCACTTGATGGAAAAGACGAACTCCCCATAAGTCTTCTTTGTTGAAGTGTTTCAGCTGGCTTGCCTTGATGATGGGTGTTGGAAGCGCCAGTAGTTCTACCAGCTCCAGAAGATATCTTCCAAAACGCATGCTCTTGAAGTCCTCCGCGGTTTGATACAAGAAGGACATCCTTAAGTTATAAGAATAGAATTTATTAAAACAGAATACATAAGATAAGAAGTACTAGTCATGGTGTAATTAAGTACTTAGAGAAAATAAGGGGTCTAATCTACAAGGTGATCAACTTTATTATCAACTCTTTGTAAATCGGATATTCACTATAGTGAGAGAGACAGACACCCGGCCAGCCACTTATATTGTGGAACAGGTCTCATGTACGCGGACATGTAAAGTTAGTCCCGGGCCGCTTCATCCCACTATGCCGCTAGGATCCAACATACTTCAAAGATGGTAATATTATGATAAAAAAAGGGCTTAACCAATCCTAAGGGCTCGAACCTACAGGCAACACTTCGCTCTAATACCATTTTGTAACGCCCCATCTTTTATATAAAGATGGAACACCTGTGTTAAGTGCTAGTCCCTGGATCACTGCCAGCACCACAGTACAAAATATATAGTATTATTGCATAAGTATCATAATACTACAACGAGATCCAGACATAGCTAAGTATAGCTTTATTACAAAGTGCATAGCCATGAAGACTAGCTAGAATATTCAGAGTTCACAACAAAAGCAATAGCAAATGAGCCTCATCTTCAAGCATGCGCCACAGGCAGACATGTTGGGTGTATACTCGAGTCCAAACTTATTCTTCATCAGAAGTACCTGCACATTGGAATAAGCAGCCCCCGAAGGAGGTCAATACAATGAAGTATTGGCAAGTGACTATGGTGGATAATTTACGACAAGTCTAATTCTATATGCATATTTGGCTTGGTGGAGTTGTAGGCTATTTTGCAGAAAGCAAGTTTTCTCCTATCTTTTGTAAAACACTTTCGTTTCTCAAAGACTTGGCACCAAGGGATGAAGCCCAAGTGCACCAACAATTCTTTCCTTAGTCAAATTTTACTTTATGAAAACTATGATGAGATTCTTCCGTCCATCCTTGTCCAGCTGCTCGAAGTAGTCCATCACCGGGGACACGGCTAAGTACTCAGATTGTTGACTCTGCAGAGGTTGTGAATTTTCACCTTCAGACTAAATTAACCCAAACATCCTATACACGCGGAGTGCATTAAGGAAAGGAGAGAATTGAGACAAAAACTTTCAGAAGAATATTGCAACCATCCTAGCAAGACCAGTTCCACCTACCAACTCTACATCTGCTTGTCAATCTGACAGGTTGCACTCTCACAACTTAATCATTCTAGACAGAGCCCATTGTCAAAAGGCTGCACGGGAAGCTTCTAAACATGGAGGGACTTAGAAATCTCTTTGTTCCTGGGTGTCCGTCCACAAGTGCACTTCTGGGTGACAACCACCATGCTCATGGCTCTAAGTAGTATAGACTTTTATCCTATGCAACGACAACCACAAGCATAGTCCCAAAACCCACTCAACATAAACCATACCAACCAATTCCACCCAGGTGTGCATTTTAAGTTTAACACTTAGCAATATTTCTGGACAGAGGGCAATAATACAACACTAAAACAATTAAATTTATTAGAAAAACATTTTTATTATTTAAGTTATAGATTTAATAGCCGAAATACTCCTCGGATAATTACACGAATTATAATTTATCAAAAGGAAAAACAAATGATGTAGAAATAATCTACACTAGCAGGGCTATCCGTGGATATAAAATTCATCGAATTTGGACTAACAGGACATAAGTTATGAATTTTCTAAGTTTTACCTTTTTTCTGTTTTATTTAAAAAAATCCTGCAAAGAAGAATAAAGGGGGCTACGTGGCAAACGCTGATTGGCTCGTACCGATTCGACGCGGATCGGCAACGCGAGCCGTCTGATCTAACTAACTATGGACGCACCCGATCGAACCGATCTAAATCCGTTGGATCTAGATCCAACGGTCCAGACGCAAAGGGCCAAAAACGGGCGGCGCAGTTCGCCGGAGCTCATCCGAGCGTGGCGGCGCCATTGCCGGAATCGCGTACGAGAGGAGCGGGAGGGGGAGATCGTTACTGCGTGATGCCGGGGAGCGTGACGAAGATGGCGCGGTGGGGCTTTGTGGCGTCTCCTCCTCTCCTCGGGTCCTCGCCGGAGACTACGAGGAGGACGGCGGCGTCGGGTCGTGGACGGAGGCGTCAATCTGGTGCACCCGACGAGGCAAGAGCTGGCCCGTTAGGTGCGCACGGAAACACGGAGTCGCGGAGAGGGTTTGGATGCTGCTCGGGGGCGCTGTACTCACCGGGGCGGGGAAATTTGCGACGGCGGCCACGGCGGACGGCGGCGGCTGTTTCCGAGCAGCCTGGGGGCGATTTTCTTAGGGTTTTGGGGTTCGGCAGAAGGCGGCGGAGGTGGGTTTTATAAAGGGCAACCCGAGGATGATTTCGTGCTCCGCACGGCTTCAATTTGAATCGAGTTCGGATAGAGTTCTTCGACGGGAAGATCTCGCCGGAGGTTGAAGACGTGACGTCAGCGATGACGTCACCATGGGTCCCGCAGGTCAGCGTGAGAGAGAGGGAAGAGAGGCCGAGTGGGTTGTTGCCGGGCTTTGCTGGGCTGCTGGGCTCTGCACGCGCGACAGATAGCGAGATCCGACCCGTTTTCTTTTCTTATTTTCTTTTTTTCAAATTAAATCATGTTTTCACAATTAATTCCCAAATTCTTTTTAAACTTAGTCAAAACATTTTAGAAAAATTCATAAAAATAGGTTTTGGAGAGATTATTAAATTTAGAACTTTTTAGTATTATTCTTGCCAAATAAATAATTTGGAAAAATATATTTATTAAAGAAGTTTTAAATAAACTATTTTATGGAATTATAAATTATTCAAACTTATAATTGCATTTTTATTTAGTACTTATGTGATGTAATGTTATGCCTAAATGATGAATGATGCATGGATGCAAAGTTTTAATTTTTTGCAATTTTTGGGATGTTACATAAACCGTCGGGCGTACACGTCGTGTAATTCATCAGGCTCACGTCGTTGCCGTCGGCGTCGCAAATACCGTCGGGATCATAGTGAGCCCGACGACAATAGATAGCTCTACCAAAAAAAAAATTGAATTTTTTTTCAACTTTTTTATTATTATTTCAACTCCAATTTAGTCATATATTTAATCTCATATCACACAATTAATTATAATCTTAACTCAAACTATCCACCATTAGTCAAACTTTCCAGACGGTCACCCATCCTTAGAGTACTCCACGCTAAGCACGCTTAACTATTGAGTTCTATTTAAATGAGATTCCAGTTGAGATGTCATACCTTACTGTTTATTAGTATGATAGCAATCATATTAACCCTCATTTGACATATTATATTTTTTAATTTTTAAATTTTCAAAAATAAGATTTGAATGAACAAAATAACTATGTTTAATAATACTTGAATAATAATAATAATAATAATAATAATCAATTATTTTAGTTTCGTTTTGTCTTTTCCACTTAATAAAAAATAATTCATATCTCATATTTATATATCAGAATTTACTAAATAAAATGTCTATGTCGATCATAAAAATGAGAGGAATCCAAATATGACATCCATGCCATCATTTTCATAATGAATGATGTCTTTTAAAACAAACAAGAACCAACATAAATCAGCATAAAGTCAATTAAAGAGGCGAATTTAGATAGAAAGTAAGGAAAATCCTCATATTCAGGTATTATCCATCAAATATGTACTTTACTTGCTTCACAAAAAAAGTCATTTTTGACACTTAAAATTGGAAAATGATATTTCGAAAAAGAATTTTGAAAATCGCTTCGGTGACGTTGTTTCTCATACCATGACACACATATGTGCTGAATATATCACAAACGATGACATGATAATGGTCATACATTGGTCATTTGTCTTGAAACTTATGCATGTTTATAGATGATTGACATTTTGTGAAGTTTCGTTTTGAAAAGTTTGCCAAAAATCAAGCTTATCATTTTTCCTATAAACTAGTACACGTAAAAGGACTCCATGCCAAAGGGTTTCTTTTTTTGAGTACTTTTTCATATTTTTTCATTTCTTTCAAAAAACGGTCAAAATGGAGAGCATGGCTATTCATCAAAAGTGGTCGAATTTTTCAAAACTATTGACGGTTCTATGTTGTAACCACTACTTGTATATATTAAAAATATTTTTGAAAGAACTTCAGAGCAAACTATCACACAGTTGTAGTTCAAATTTGAATTACTTCCGGAAAATTGACATAAAATTAATTAAAGAGGCGAATTAAGATAGAAATCAAGGAAAGTCCTCATATTCAGGTATTATCCATCAAATATGTTCTACTCTTTGTGAAAATTAAATGGGTGTCACTTTGAACCATATTTTATGTACTTGCTTCACAAAAAAAGTCATTTTTATACTGAAAATGGAAAATGATGTTTCGAAAAAGAATTTTGAAAATCGCTTCGGTGACGTTGTTCCCGTACCATGACAAACATATGTGCTGAATATGGGCACTTTATCACAAACTGTGACATGATAATGGTCATACATTGGTCATTTGTCTTGAAACTTATGCATGTTTATAAATGATTGACATTTTTGTGAAATTTCGTTTTGAAAAGTTTGCCAAAAATCATGTTTATCATTTTTATTATAAACTAGTACACGTAAAAGTACTCCATGCCAAAGGGTTTCTTTTTCTTGTGTACTTTTTCATATTTTTTCAATTCTTTCAAAAAACAGTCAAAATGGAGAGCATGGCTATTCATCAAAAGTGGTTGAATTTTTCAAAACTATTGACGGTTCTATGTTGTAACCACTAATTGTGTATCTTAAAATTATTTTTGTAAGAATTTCAGAGCAAACTATCACACAGTTGTAGTTCAAATTTGAATTACTTCCGGAAAATTGACATATAGTCAATTAAAGAGCCGAATTTAGATAGAAAGTAAGGAAAATCCTCATATTCTGGTATTATCCATAAAATATGTTCTGCTCTTTGTGAAAATTAAATGTGTGTCATTTTGGACCATATTTTATGTACTTGCTTTACAAAAAATTCATTTTTGACACTTAAAAAATGGAAAATGATATTTCTAAAAAGAATTTTGAAAATCGTTTCGGCGACGTTGTTTTCCATACCATGACACACATATGTGCTGATTATGAGCACTTTATCACTATGACATGATAATGGTCACACATATGTGTTGAAACTATTTCATGTTTGTATATGATTGATATTTTTGTAAAACTTTATTTTGAAAAGTTGTCAGAAGTTTATCATTTTTCTAATAACTAGTACACGTCAAAAAAACTGCATGCCAAAGAGTTTCTTTTCTTTTAGTACTTTTTCATTTTTTTTTGAATGTAATCTAATTTTTTGAGAAAAAATGAAAAATGGTATAGTGAGCCCGACGGTAATGTCGTCGGGCTCACAATGTGATTAGATGGACGCTGACGGCACTGTAAGCCCGACGGTGGCCGTCGGTCTTACAACTAGGACGCCGACGGTAAAACGACGCCGACGGTTTTTTCGTTTCGTCGGTTTCACATTGTGACGCCGACGGCCTCGACATACTGTCGTCGGCGTTGCAATGGCCGTCGGACTGGGCTGTGTTTCCCGTAGTGCCTAAGCCAAACCATCTTAGCAAAAGGACACTTTAAAAACAGGTGTTGGATTGACTCCTCCCAATCAGAAAAACAAAACACTTTCTTTAGACCTTGTCAAACTTCTTTTGACCAAATTATCTTTAGTAAGTACTAAGTAACACCTCTTTTATGAAGGAACGGCAGAAATATTTTAATCTTTAACGAAACCTTTAATTTCCCAAGGTATTTTCACAGAAACCATCTCGGCATACATAAGTTTAACCGAAGAAGTCTGTAGTCATTTAGATTCCATATGAAGTTATCTGGCTCAACAGACAAATTGACAACCATTAAAACTTGACAAAGATGGATCCAAGCACCCCCTAACCAAAGCCCTCCAAAATTCTAAATTCTGATGTTCATGCATAAGAACACTCGCAACTAAAACACTCTTATAAGATGATATGTCGAAGTGGGCAGTGTAAGTCTCGTGTGTGATTCATTTTGTTGCTCCTCTTCTCTATTGCATATGTTGAGTGGATCTTCTATTTGCTAGATCTAGCATCCATCCAGATGTACAATCAACTTTCTTGTTAACTCCGGATATGATGCAAGACCACCTATGGCGGAGAGATTGATCCGTGCGCCATATTTGGTGTTTGTCAAGACTCTGCCCGCAGACATTATACGGTTGAAATTTGTCCAGTCCAGTTACAGATGTCTTGATATGGAACTTCACTTACAATAGTATAATAGGGAACACACTGATCTAATAGAAATACATATATTTTAAATTTAAAATTCGTACGTTAAGGATTAATTGTTGATTATGACACAAAATTATATTCTTCTATGTTTAGCTCCTAGCCTCACAAGCTGTAATGTGGAGTTTATCATACAAATTTCACATCCGTACCCTCGAAACAGGCTTGCGCCCCGCTTTATAGATAAAGCAAACATCTAACGTTTACAACCACCACCCGACGAGGAACAAATAGAGAAGTGCAACGAACCAAAGGTTTTGCTGGGGCCACAGCACAAAACAGCCCAAGGGTCCAACAACTACTACTCCTGGTACAAACTCTACACAGTAGAGCTCAACGGCCGGGCGGAGAGGATAAAAGGCGAGCCGCCCTCAGAAGATCCTCGAGAATACCGTCCAGCCGCTGCCTGTCCCGCTGTCTAGCCAACGGGTGCCACTCCTGCAAGTACGACAAGAATTTGAAAAATGAGTCATTGGCCCGTCGTTGGTAGACATGCTCGATGACCATCTTGTTACGAATCGTCCAAAGGGTCCAGGTCATTGCCGCGAACAGCAACCAGAAGAGGGACCTCCTCCTCCCGGTATGGTTCGCCTGCACTTCCAGGAACTCTGCTAAGTCCAGGGCCTGCCACTCAGGACCCAAGGCCTCCGCAATGAAGCTCCACAGGAACCGAGCAGCGGGACACGAGAACAGGATATGGGTCCCTGTTTCGGGGACCGCACAAAGGGGACAGTTCCCATCACCAGGTCCCAAACGTTTCGCCACCTCCACACCCGAGGGGAGGCGGTCGCGGAGAAGTTGCCACGTAAATATCTTGATCTTAAGAGGCAAAGGTGCCTTCCAAAGATGTGTAGCCCAAGATAACACAGGCCCTCTAAAAAAGGCCCGGTAAGCGGAGCCGACGGAGAACTGCTTGTCCGGCGTAAGACTCCACGAGATCCTATCCGGGCTGTCAGACAGGGCTAGGGGAAGTGCCGCAAGCAATGACCTCCAGCTCGCAACCTCCCCTGGGCCGAACGTGCGACGGAACCCAATGTTCCAACACCCCTGCTGTAGGGCAGAGGCTATCGACATAAGAGGTTCCGCACAAATCGCAAAAAGGTTTGGGAACATCGCTCGTAGCGGCCTTCCGCCAAACCAGGAATCAAGCCAGAACAGGGTATCTCGTCCGTTACCTACGGCAGGGACCGCCCCTACTCTGATATGCTCCTTGATCGATTGGATGGCGTGCCAGAACTGGGACCCCTCTTTGCGCTCACACCCCAACAAAGGGCAACCCCTAAGATACTTAGCTTTAATCAAGTCGAGCCAGAGACCCCCTTCACCCCGAAGGATCCTCCACACCCAGCGTAGCATGAGGGCCTTGTTCATGTGCCATGACGCAAGTATACCTATGCCCCCAAACTCCTTGGGGGCGCAAATGTCGGCCCACTTCACCATATGGTACTTCTGTTTTCCAGATGACGCCTGCCAGAAGAATCTTGCCAGCTCTCTGTCAAAGCTAGCATGGATCCCCTCTGGCAAGATATACATCCCCATCATATACAAGGCGAGACTGTACATGCACGAGTCAATCAAGATCGTTTTGCTACCCTTGGAGGTGAACCTCCCCTGCCAAGGTTCCGATTTTGATTTAACTCGTGCAACAAGGGGAGTGAAATCCTTAGCCAGGATCCGAGTGTCCCTGATCGGTATTCCCAGATACGTAACTGGGAATGACGCCAGCCTGCAATTCAGGTTGTCCGCGATCCTCTTCTGATCTTCCTCCGAGTACCCTAAAATCACCACCTCGCTCTTGTCGAAGTTGATCTTAAGGCCCGACATGGCTTCAAAGCAAAGGAGTAGGAACTTAAGATTAAGAATATCCAGTTCCGACCCCTCTACCATGATCATAGTGTCATCAGCATACTGTAAGTGGGTCACTCCGCCCTCGGGGACAAGATGTCCCACCACACCAGTGATGTGGCCGGCGGTCTTAGCACGCTCTAAGACCTCCGCAAGAGCATCTACCGCGGAATTGAACAGCAGAAGGGAGATTGGACCCCCCTGCTTAACTCCACAGGTAGAACGAAAATAGGGACCTACTTCCCCATTCACGTTAATGGCAGTGTTGCCACTCATCACCAGCTGCATGATCCACCCAATCATCCTATCATCAACCCCCCTCCGCTCCAGAACCAAGCGAAGGAAGGCCCAGTCCAGACGGTCATACGCCTTCTGGAAGTTTATCTTGAGGAACACGCCTTTCTGGCGGTGTGTTTTCACCTCATGAATAATCTCACTAAGAGCCAGAATTCCATCATGGATGAACCGGCCTTTTAAAAAGGCAAACTGGTAAGGATGTGTGATCCGCTCCAGCACGGGGGCGAGTCTCACGGTGCAAACCTTAGACAAGATCCTATAGATCACGTTAAGTACAGTGATGGGACGAAATTGGCGGATGTCCGTGGCTCCCACTACCTTGGGAATTAGGGTCACCACACCAAAATTCAGCCGTGATAGCACCAGCGTCCCAATATACAACTCTTGGAACATAGGCATAATCACGGCCTTAGCCACTTCCCAGAAAGTCTGGAAGAAGGCCACCGGAAGACCATCCGGCCCCGGGGCCGAATTGGCTTTCATCTCCATCACCGCCCTTTGCACCTCTTCCGGCAGGAATGGGAGGGTTAAATCCGCATTCTCCCTGTCGGAGACTCTAGACCGCACTGGCCATAAGTCTACAGCCAGGGATACCCCAGACCGGGGACTAGCCGAGAACAACTCCTTATAAAAGGAGTAGATATGTGACGAGATCTCAGCTGGGACCTCCAGCAGACGATCATTCTCCCAGAGGCATGGAATCGAGCATTTCCTGCGACGGCCGTTGGCTATCGCATGGAAGTAGGCTGTATTCGAATCACCCTTAAGGAGCCAGTTTTGGCGACTCCCCTGTCGCCAAAACAACTCCTCACCCTTGAAGATCTCCATAAGGGAGCTCTCCAATTCATACCGTTGGACCCATTGGTCAGCCGTCAGACCGACCGAGTCCGACGTACTGTCGAGGTGCTGAATGTCTCGTAGTAAGGCCGCCTTCTGCAGTCTAAGGGTCGCACCAAGATTTGCGCCCCAACCCCTCATGAACTGGCGCACCATCTGTGCACAGTGGTGCGAGACATCCACGGCGTTATAAACACGCGGGGGATGGTTGGCAGCCCATGTCCACTTCCGGCGAACGACGTCCACAAACCCTGGCTGACCTAGCCAGAAGTTCTCAAAGTGGAAACGGTTAAGCCGTGGTGGCACAGCACCTCCTGAGGACAACAGTAGGGGTGAGTGATCAGAGCCTATCCTGGTGATCGCACGGAGGGAACATAGAGGGTATGACATCTCCCAGTCGACTGAGACGAGCACCCTATCCAGAACACTCCGGATAGGGTCTACCCGATTATTCGACCAAGTGTAGCGAGCTCCCACCCTGTGGATCTCTCTAAGAGCGAGATCCTCTATGCAATCGTTGAACATCCTCATTCTCCGGGGGTCCACATTCGCCGAGCTCTTGTCCTCCGGGGTTCGAATCAAGTTGAAGTCCCCGACAATGACAAGTGGTGTGGAGCACCGCTCCACCTTCGCGCTCAGCTCTGCGAGGAACGCCGGTGCTCTAGTATGGTCTGCGGGACCATACACAATGAGCACCTCCCACCTGAAGGCTGGTCGTTTGTCTCTGACCAGCATGCTAACATAGAACACGCCCCGGTCCATATCCTCCACGTCGAAGGTCTCCTCCTTCACCCCAAGGAGGATACCTCCAGAGTGCCCACTAGCAGGGAGCCATTGCCACACAAACTTGTGTGGGGTTAGTCCCTGCAGTTCCTGGATGGAGAAGTCCTGACGGATCGTCTCCTGAATCCCCACAATGTTGGCATTTTCTTGTCGTATATAGTCCCGTAGCTGCTTGCGACGTCCGGGTTGCCCAAACCCCCACATGTTCCAATCAAATAATCGAATCATTGTATCCATCATGGAACACTGTCGGGGGTTGTCCCCTTACGGGGGACGGAACGAGATCTAAGAGCAGCTGAGGGCTGTGTCGGGCCCTTCGGAGGATGTCCCCGTTTCTTCCCACCTGGGGAGGAGCGGAGGGCGAGGCCTCCCAAGGGGGAGCGGACCGTGCTCTACTAGAGGACGAAGGCTGGGAGTCACCCTTCGGCGGCCGCCCTTGTTTCCTCCCCACCTGGGGGGTAACGATGAGAAGGGCCTCGCTAGGGTGAACTCTCGTCGCGACGGAGGCCGAGGATTGTGACGCCTGCCCCGCGGAGGCAGGTTCAGGGGCCGTCTCCTGCACTGGTTCAACCTGAGCTCGTGTGGCAGCAAGAACCCCCTCGTACACTTCCTTCGCCTTGATGGCTGACACCTGCTCAAATTTGGGGCCTCTTTCGCCGCGAAAGACGATGCCACAATCGTCGGCCACCTGCACCAAGTGGTCCAAAGGGACCTCATCCAAGACAGAAAATCTCGAACCCGAAGACAGCGGGGGAGAGCGACGCAACGTACCTGCTAGACTCCTCCTGGCCGCGGTCCTCTTGATCGCCATCTCCAGAACAGTCGGGGCGGGCATCCCCAGCCCACCCCGCGCTGAGGCAAGCCTGGCACTGACGCGGGGTGTCTGGGATGCCGGCGCTGTCTGTCGGCTGAGGCGGGTCAGCGACGTCCGTGTACCCCCCACGGGAGTGTCGGGGAAGGCCGTGGGCAGCACACAAGCACTAGCCGCTGGAGTAGCCGGTAGCGGGGGCGGTGAGAGTGCGGGCGAGGTGGGAGTCGAGCCTGGCGAGAGGACGTAGCAGAGCGCTCCAGCAGATCGCGGCGACGACGGCGGAGCCACCTCCAGCCCCACACTCCCACAGTCCTCCTCCAGCTCAGTAGGCAGCAGGCCAAGAGACGAGGCGTCCAACCCTGGCAAGCCAAAGTTGGTGCCGTACTGAGCAGGGGGGGTGATGAGCGCTGGGGGGTCAGGGCGGGAGGTCCGTGGGCGGTCGACGGGCGGCAGCTTGGCCGGCGCTCTCAGAGAGTGGACCGGCTCGGCTGGGGCAGGACGGGGCGTAGACGAAGATGCCTGCACCTGGGTCAGGGTGGCCAGGGCGGAGATAGACCCAGCTGTCACCGGCGGCCCAGGCGAGGGTGCGTGTGCCGGAGCCGGCCGTGCCTCAGCAGGTGTAGCAGACACCTGGTGGTCGTCCAAGCCTGGGTCGTCGTCGTCGTCAGAGTGGGAGTCACTCGGGTCGCCCTCCCCATCTGAAGGGTCCCTCGCCGGGTCTGCCCCCTCCGAGGGGTGGGGCTGCACCCCCTCAAGGCGCACCCGTAGCACCGCGCCCCGGTTCCCTCCCCGACCCCCAAAGAAGAACGGCGGCAAATCCTCGCGGATCAAGGTTGGGTCGGGAACTAGGACACGCAGGCGGACAGGATCCTCGCCAGACAGGGAGTCAGCGTCCACCTCCTCAAACCTACCCAGTAGCTGGGCCACCAGTGCGACAGTGGACTGTGTCCGGGCCTCCTCTGGTAGTCCGTACAGGCAAACCCAGACAGACTGGAGTGCTGGGATAGTCGAGGGCACGACTGCTGAGGGGCGGATGGACACCCGGATCCTGGTGATAGGCAAGGTGTAGAAAGACTCGTCCAGTGTGCAGCATAGCCTCAGACTCTCAGCCGAAGAGAACACGACGGAGAACTCGGAGGGAGCAAGCTCCCGAATCTGCCACTGATGCTCAGGGGAAATCCACGCCAGGTCCTCCCTCAGAGTCTCCATAGTGAGCACGGTGGCAATCCCCGGCAGCTGGACTGGGAGCACTGTCACTGTCGCCTGGTTCTGGGGTGCCGACCTCGGCAACCCCCCCAGGTCCACAAAGAAAAAGAGTCCCTCTAGCCCGAGGCCTAGGGTCTGAAGCCGGGAACTGTGCATCTGGGCTGGCTCGACGGGGCACTCCCCAATCGGGTGACCCGGGTCTCCACACCTAAAGCAGCACGGTGGGCGAGTACAGTCCGAGCGGTAGTGACCTGAGCCTCCACAGTTGAAACACATGCGCCTCGACGGTGAGTCCCGCCCTTCCTCGCCCTGAGGTCGGGACTCAGCTACCCCGACCTGGGAGGAGCTACTCGGGTCACGGGTAGGGGCAGTCAAGGCCAAAGCAGGAGGGGGCCCACCTAGGCTCCCTCCCGCTCCGCCGTCCACCCCACCAGCGCTCTTCTTCTTCCTCTTCTTCGGCTTCTTTCTTGGTTGATCGCCGTTTGCGACCTCCGGGATGGGCTGACTCGGTAGGGTCTGCGGCTGAGCTAAGGTCTCACGGTCCCGGATCCATGAACCGGACCGATCCGACCTCCCCTGCTCCCTGCTGACAAAGACCTGCGGAGCTCCGCCTCCCTGGTCATCGCCTCCGGCGAGATGGTGTGGCGCGGGGACCTCAAGGGTGGGCTGCGGCGCTGAGGAGGACCCCCCCCCCCCACGTGGGGAACGGCGCCGGGGGCCAGTGGGGGCTCGATAGCGCTCCTGCCCGGGAGCCGTACGCCCAGGCACAGCCTCCCGTCCCGGGGCGCGGCCATGGCGAGGAGGAGACCGGCGCGGAGGGGAGCGCTGGTACACGCGGGTAGGCGGCGGCGGAAGAGAAGGCGAGCGCGCGCGGCGGCGGAAGAGAAGGCGAGCGCGCGCGGCGGCGGGGGTGAACGTCGTCGTCAGTGTCCTCCGGGCGTCCGCGCTTCGTGGCCTCAGCGGCGGGCGGCGGCGGCGGTGGAGGAGCAGTCCGGGCGGTGAGGAGGTCGTGCGGGGCGGTGGAAGTGGTTCCGGCGGCTAGCGTACGGGATAGGGTTAGGGTTTCCCGAGCCGAACCGTTTATCCCCGAGTTAAGCAGGCTTGGGCCGCGATGGGCCGCGTGGCAGGGTCATCGCCACTCTAACATGGGCCGAACCTTCGGCCCACCTGGGCCTAGTGGCCCACTCGGGTCACTCCGGCTAGGGTTCCCCTCTCTCTGCGCTGCACCGCCGCCGCCCACGCCTCGGCAGGGCACCGCCGCCGCCGCCGCCGTCCGCCGGGCGGCCACCTTGGCCGCTGACGAGGTTCTAACTCGGCAAGTCCCAGGGTTGTACACCCCGGGTTGATTGATGGGGAGATAGGAGAGTGCAAGGTGATCACGACGGCTGACAAGCAAGGTTTACCCAGGTTCAGGCTCCCGGAGGATAACACCCTACTCCTGCTTGTCTGGTTATTGATGCGAGTAGAGATTACAATGGCGAGACTGCGATCTCGCTAGGGTTTGTGGTTCTGAGCGTGCGTTGTCCTCTAGGACGGGCAACCCTCCTGGCTTTATAGGCAGCCAGGTCCCGGGTTGTTGGTACGGATACGGTAGGTTAAAGTCCTAACCGAGTTGGACCAGGATATGAGATACCCTGAGTGGGCCTTCTGCGGGCCTTTCCATCCTTGGCGCGGCCCAGGTAGCCTTACCGTGGGCTACCCGCAAGGTAGCCCCACGTCAGTAGCCCCCGAGTGCTTGATCGAGTCTCAGAGTCGGACAAAGGACTCCTTCTTCCTGGACGCGCCATTGGATTGCTTGATCTTGAGCCTGAACTCGAATTTCTTCAGTCGAACCAGCCTCTCCCGATGGGAGTAATCTTGTGCAGTCGAATTACTTTGACATCTTCTTGTGAAGCTTGCTTCTATTCAGCCCGCTTTGGCTTACTTGTTGGACTGGTTCGGCTGCCTGAGCTTACTGTACATATCACTCGAAAGGTTTCTTCGGGTGCTCAGATCACTGGCTGATCTTACCTTGTTGATTTCAGCGGTGAAGCTTACCACTCGAATGAATCTGTCGAGTTTCTTCGGTTTCTTTCGGAGCCGTTGGCTTGTTGACGTCATTGATGACGATCTTGCTGCGCGCCTCTGCGCCCGATGGGACATGACGTGGTGGGCCCCGCTGTCAGAGATGACCACGCCCACAGCTGTCACGTCCCCGAACTGGGCGCAAAATGTGCGCGGCGCGGCGACGACGCCTCGGTGCTCGTGCGTAGTGGAGGAAGTTGGCGGCGACGATTGGCTTCTCCGCGCGACACGTGGACGGCTGGATGGCTTCGCTCGGAGCCCTTGCGCGATGGACGGTTGGGATGCCGGTCCTCGAGGAATAAGTACTGCGCCCTGGCGTTTGGGATGTCATCTTCTCCAATCCATTCTTTCCTTTTCCTCTCCTCTTGCGCTCTGCCATTGCCGCCGCCGTCCCGAGCTCAAAGCAATTTCTCCCCGCACCCTCCGACCTGAGCGATGGGCAAGCCGAAGGGCACTGCTGGCTCATCCGCCGCCGCTGTCGATGACGCCGGGTTGATGAAGAAGCCCGAGGGCGACTGGCAGAGGTCGACGACGAAGAAGACTGATGTCGAGCTGCTCCGCGCGCAGGGCCTGCTGCCACCTGCGGGGGAAGTCCAGGTACGAGTCCCTGGCAAAGAAGTGTTTCCCACTCCCCGCGATGGGGAGCGCGTTTGCTTCGCGGACTTCGTTCCGCGTGGCTTCGGGTTCCCCATGCACGATTTTGTGTGCGGGCTCCTGTACGCCTATGGGGTTCAGATCCATGATCTGACCCCCAATGGCGTCCTGAGCATCGCGGGCTTCATCGTGTTGTGCGAGTGCTTCCTGGGAGTCGCACCCCACTGGGGCCTGTGGAAGTCGCTCTTCCTCGTTCGCAAGAACGTAGGGAAGAGTGGGCGGACCTTCCCAGTGGGCGGCTTCGGGATCCAGGTGCGCGGTGATACCGCGTACTTCCAAATGAAGAAGTCGGACTCCGTCCAAGGGTGGCGCCGTCGATGGTTCTACGTCCAGTCGAACGACGACGGACTGGACGCCTTCGACGGTAAGCGCGGGTTGCGGAAGACTGGCGCCTGGGCGCACCCACTGTCTGCCGTGGAGAAGGAGGCAGTGCGGCCCCTGCTGACCCTGCTGCAGGAGCTGACCCAGACCCTTGGGCGTGAGGCGGGTGGCGTCTTTCTGATGGCCACCTTCTTCCGCCTTCGGGTGCAGCCACTCCGCGCCCGGCCCTACCCGATGTGGGCCGCCGAGGGCGTTAGCGCCAGGCCGCTGGATGACGAGGAGGTGGAGGCCAACGTCAGGTCCATCACCAACCTTCGAGCCGCGGACGCCTGCAACGTCACGTGCCCCGTTGCTCCTTACGGGGCTGCGAATCCCGTTCCTGAGGTGAGTCTGATCTTGCTCTCTTTTTGCACTTGTTCGACTTGAGTCTACTTTGCATTTTGATTCGACTTGCGTCTACTTTTGCTTCAGGGTCGGGCTCTGTTTATCAGCTACCCTCCTCTCCCTGAGAACGGGCCCGACGATGAGTCGAAGTTCGTCGAGGAGGAGGACGAGGATGAAGAAATCCCTTCCGCACATTCTCCCCGCGATGAGGCGGAGGAGGAAGACGAAGTGGTAGAACCCGCGAAGAAGAAGCGGAAGCTTCCGAGTCGCGGTGAGTCTGCCACCGCGTCGTCACCTGCCAGGGGTATGGATGTCGCCAGCTCCCCCAGGTTAGTTTCTTTGCAACATGTCCTTCGAGTAGTACTTTGCAGGTTCGTCATTGAGTTGTCTTGTATTCTTGATTTTGGTGTAGCCACCGCTCTGACAACGTCGGCTCCCCCCTTCGGGATACGGAGCTTACTTCTGGCCCTTCGACTGGGCTGGAGACGCCTGCGATGGTGGAGAAGGCGCATGTTGAGGCTGCCGGCCTGGCCTCGTCTAGCCGGGTTCCTCCTCCGACTGCCGAGGACCTTGAGCTCCTGGACCACGTAAGTCTTCTCTTACTTTTCTTGTATTCCTGGTTTTTCATCGGGTGCGCGATCAGCGCTCCCGATGGGAGTAGCCCCCAAAGGTGTGGGTGACTAGTATAGTCGCCCGCAACTTTATTGATATCTTGTTCTTTTTATTCTCAGCCGTATTATCGCCAGCAGCTTGACGCAGCCGTGGCTTATGTTCGCCTGGAGAAGGAGAGGGACCAACTGCGTTCCTCGCTGGACCAGGCTACTGGCCGGGTGGATGAGCTTGAAAAGGCTCTTCGTGAGTCTCAAGAGCGGGAGCTGGCGCGGGTCGCCCAGGAGAAAACTCAAATCGGTCGCCTCCTTTCACTCGCCGCTGTTCTTGGGGGTGAGTATCGGCTTGACGCTTACTTAGTCTTCGTCCCTTTTCTTGTCCTGACATTGAATTTTGGCGCAGAGACTTGCGGTGGAGCTCCTCCAGAGGACGCGTCGAGCGACACGGTCGACTTGGCGACCGCGGTTGGCTTCTTCGACCGGGTTTGCGCCTATGCCTCGGATGCCCTGAAGAAGTCTTCCACCGCGTTGGAGAAGTCGACCGGGGCCCTGGCTGTGGTGCATCAGAGCATTTTTCCGGGCAGCCAGCCGCCAGCGACCGTGGACGCTCTGGCCGCACCGTTTGGGGACGCGACCACCATCGCCGACTTCACGCGGTCGCAGACGGTACGCGGCTCCGAGCTCACCTTCCAGCTCCTTTTAGGCCACCAAGTTCCAGGTGACTTCGAGAAGATCGTCAGCGGTTTTCCTCGCAAACCTGATGGTCGGACCGCGTCGCTGAGTGGCGTGAAGGAGCGCGCCTCGCAGCTGGCTGCGCAGCTTGTGGCACTCTTCGAGAGGGCCCTTGCTAAGGCGACTGAAGCGGCTGCTCGGAAGGGTCGCTCCCGGTCGCAGTCCGCGGCCTTAGAGTAGGCGTAGGTGTAGGGATGCAGCAGTCGCTGTGGCTTGTATTTTGAACTCCCTGTTTGTAATGAATATTTCCCTGTCGGGTTTTTTGCTCTTCAGTACTGAATTTGCTGGCTTTTCTGTCTTCTAAGTTGAACTGTGCTTGGCAGTCGCATTTCTATATTGACTCTGCGTACTCCTGACAGAGTGACATGCGCGATGATGCTTCGCCTTCTCCCTTGGCACGGCCGAGTGGCGCGGCTTCCTCTTCGGGTGCTCGCCGTCGTCGGGCGGCGCCGGCTCCTCCGCGCAGTGCGAATGACCAGCGGGTAATCACCTACTTGAAGAACAAGGTGGTGGAGCTTGAGGCGACCTTGAAGAATACGGAGCAGCTGTTGCAGCGCTCCCAGTCGCATCCCACGGCGGAGTTCTCACGTCGTGAAGATTTTTTGCTTGGAGAGATGGACTTGATCAGTCGGCAGCTGCAGGGTATGTATCATGTTGGCGGCTGACATCGCTGTTGTTTGTCCTTCTCGTTCTGATTTGCAGTTCGTGTGCGCAGATGTTAATCCTGATTGGGAGGCCGAGCGGGATCGCGTTGAAGAGCGAGTCACTCGAGAGGCGTCCGGCGACTCCTATGAGGCTCGCCAGTTCTGGGTGAACAAGTCGAGGGGGCGTGTCCTTGCCACGATGCTTGATCGAACGTGGCGCGCTGCCGCTCTTCTGGAGAGCTGCCGGAAGACACTTTGGCACGTCAACCGCGTGTACTTCCCGCATAATGCGCAGCCGAACGGGTTGCCTGCCTTGTTGGAAAGGTTCCGTGATGGCGAAGGGCTGAAGGAAGTTGTCGACGCTCAGCTGGTGGCTGGTGCAAACGCGGCACTAGCGTACGTTCGGATGCACCGGCCACATCTTCCGCTTGAACGGGTGCTTGAAGGCCTGCCAGGTGGCGACGACTTCGACGAGACCTTGCCGGCTGCGCGCCGGATTATCCGGCAAGTTCAGGACTTGAGCGAGCGGCTTGTAGGTCCTCTCGATGCGCCAAAGGCTGAACCTGCAGTCTAAAGTAGCTGTCGTCTGATGTACAGGGTTAGCTGTAGAGGGTAAATTTGCTTGTATAGATACATTGTAGTAGATTATAGCACTGTTTCGAGTAATGAGAATTGATATGTTTACTCGAAAGTGAGGGTGCCTGATTTGACCTGTGTGGCGCAGCTGCCGAGTGTGCTAAGCAGTGGCCTAGGTTTTTCAAGTGTTACCTGTATGCCGCGGTCTCTGATTTTATCAGGTGGCGACTTAGGATTTGTAGCCTGACCTGTACGGCGCGGCCCCCGAGTAGGTTGGGTGACGGCCTAGGATTGCAAGTGTTACCTGTTTGGCGCAGCCCCCGAGTGTGTCGGGTGGTGACCTAGGATTCTGGAACTTGACCTGTGCAGCGCAGCCCCCGAGTAGGTTCGAGTGGCGGCCGAGGATTTTTCTGAATAATTCCTGTCTGGCGCAGTCCCCGAGTAGGTCGAGTGACGGCCTAGGATTACAAGTGTTACCTTTTTGGCGCAGCCCCCGAGTATGTCGGGTGGTGACCTAGGATTTGGAACTTGACCTGTGCAGCGCAGCCCCCGAGTAGGTTCGAGTGGCGGCCGAGGATTTTTCTGAATAATTCATGTCTGGCGCAGTCCCCGAGTAGGTCGAGTGACGGCCTTGGATTACAAGTGTTACCTGTTTGGCGCAGCCCCCGAGTATGTCGGGTGGTGACCTAGGATTTGGAACTTGACCTGTGCAGCGCAGCCCCCGAGTAGGTTCGAGTGGCGGCCGAGGATTTTTCTGAATAATTCCTGTCTGGCGCAGTCCCCGAGTAGGTCGAGTGAAGGCCTAGGATTGCAAGTGTGACCTGTGTGGCGCAGCCCCCGAGTATGTCGGGCGGTGACCTAGGATTTTGGACTTGACCTGTATGGCGCAGCCTCGAGTCGGTCGAGTGGCGGCCTAGGATTTTTGATTCTGTGCTTGCGTGGCGCAGCCCCCGAGTAAGTTGGGTAGCGGCCTAAGCTTTTATTTCAACCTGTATGGCGCAGCCCCCGAGTGGTTCGGGTGGCGACCTAGGATTTTTGGCATGCTTGTATGGCGCAGCCCCCGAGTGGTTCGGGTAGCGGCCTAAGCTATTATTTCAACCTGTGTGGCCAGCCCCCGGGTGGATCGAGTGGCTGCCTAGGATTTCTGAGCTTCTTGAGTGACGGGAAAGAGGAGACAGATTTTCTTCAAGTCACTTTATTGATTCATGCGAACAGGCCGCCTCATTAAAAACCCTCCAGTCCCCTCAGGTACCCTGGTAAGGAAAAGAGTGCGTCTGAAACCTGCCGCGTTGACTTCCTTGTACAATGCTTGATTTGAACTAGGCGTAGAACCGGCGGAGTTGTGCTACGTTCCACGGGTTGCTGCAGTCTGCTCCTGTCTTCGAGTCCTTTAGGCGGTATGCTCCATTGCCTATTGCTTCTGTTATGATGTACGGGCCCTCCCATGGGGAAGCGAGCTTGTGCACCTTCTTTTGCTTGAGTCGGAGAACCAGGTCGCCTGCCACGAACGCTCTTGGTCGCAGCCTCCGAGTATGATAATTACGCAGGTTCTGCTGATACACGGCTGATCGTGCTAGGGCGATGTCGCGTGCTTCGTCCAGGGCGTCTCTGCTGTCTTCGAGTGCTTCCTCTGCTTCTGACTCGTCGTAGGCGGCTACTCTGGGTGCGTCAAACTTGATGTCGCAGGGGAGGACCGCCTCTGCGCCGTACACCATGAAGAATGGCGTGTACTGGGTAGATATATTCGGCGTTGTTCGCAGACTCCAGAGGACTGATGGCAGTTCTTCCACCCATGCGCCCGCTGCGCGTTTCAGGGGTACGCGCAGTCGCTTCTTGATGCCGTTGCAGACTAAGCCATTGGTCTTCTCTACTTGTCCATTGGACTGCGGGTGCGAGACAGACGCGTAGTTGAGCTTGATCCCCTGCTCTGAGCAGAAGTCTTTGAATTCCTCGGCTGTGAAGTTCGAGCCGTTGTCGGTGATGATCCCATTAGGTACTCCGAACCTGAAGATGATTGACCTGATGAAGTTGACTGCTGTGGACGCAGTCGAACTTGTGATGGGCACGGCTTCAATCCACTTTGTGAATTTATCGACTGCGACCAGGAGGTGGGTATGACCTCCGGGTGAGGATTTCTTCAGCGGGCCCACCATGTCCAGGCCCCATTGGGCAAAGGGCCAGGCTAGTGGTATTGTTTTGAGCTCTGATGCTGGGGCGTGCGGCTTGTTGGCAAATTCCTGGCACCCTGTGCATTTCTTCACCAGTTCCTCGGCGTCCTGCATGGATGTGAGCCAATAGAATCCGGCTCGCAGCGCCTTGGCCACCAGCGCCCGGCTGCTTGCGTGATGTCCGCATGTACCCGAGTGAATATCGAGTAGGATGGCTTGGCCGTCGACTGGATGTATGCACCTTTGCAGGATTCCTGATATGCTTCTTTTGTAGAGCTCCCCGTTGATGACGGTGAAACTTTTGGAGCGTCTGATGATGCGCTTTGCTTCGACTGGGTTAGCTGGCAGCTTCCGATGCAGTATGTATGCCAGGTATGGTCCTGTCCATGTGGCTTCGACTAGCATGACTTCCATGGGGACCTTGTCTTGGCTTGGCGGGTTGACATCGCCTTTTGTAGTTGCAGTGCTTGCTGTACCCTGAGTCTTGATGGATCTTTGTGTGATGCACTCGAGGAAGACGCCGGGTGGGACTGGCACCCTGTCCGAGCCCATGTTAGCTAGGGCGTCGGCTTCCTCGTTGCTTTCCCGGCCGATGTGGCGTAGCTCGCAGCCGTCGAAGTTTCCTTCCATCTGATTGTAGAGGTCTCTGTAGGCTATCATGTTGTCAGCGATGGCGTCGCAGGACTTCATGGTTTGCTGCACCACCAAGTAGGAGTCGCCGTAGATCATGAGGTGCGTGGCGCCGCAGTTCTTGGCCATTCGCATGCCGTGGATCAGGGCCTCGTATTCGGCTTCGTTGTTGGATGGCTTCGGGAAGTCCATCTGCAAGACATACTTGAGCTTGTCGCCTTTGGGGGAGATGAGTACGACTCCTGCCCCGGCTGACTTGAATTTCTTCGAGCCATCAAAGTACATTGTCCATGCGTTGGACAGGTCGGGGACATTTGGTAGCTGGGCTTCTATCCACTCGGTAGTGAACTCTGGGAGAACTTGGGCCTTGATAGACTTCGGGTGAGCATACTTCAGCCCCCATGGTCCTAGTTCGACAACCCACTTGGCGACTCTTCCTGTCGCGCGCTGATTTGTGAGGATGTCTGCTAGTCCGGAGGAGCTTACCACCGTGATCGGGTGCTCAGAGAAGTAGTGGACGACCTTTCTGGAGGTCATGAAGACTCCGTACGCCAGCTTCTGGTAGTGCGGGTAATTCTGCTTGGACAAGGTGAGCACCTCGCTAAGGTAGTAGACGGGCCTCTGCACTGGGTGGCTGTGCCCTTCTTCTTCGCGTTCGACTACGAGCACCGTGCTCACCACCCTGTTTGTTGCTGAGACGTACAGGTAGAGCGGCTCGTTTTCCAGTGGTGCCACGAGGACCGGAGAGGTTGTCAGTGTCTTCTTGAGATGGTCGAATGCGTCTTGCTCCTCTTGCGTCCACTCGAACTTGTCTGACTTCTTCATCAGTTGGTAGAAGGGAAAGGCCTTTTCTCCCAACTTACTAACGAACCGGCTGAGAGCTGCGACTCGGCCGGCTAATCGTTGCACCTCCCTGAGCTTCGTTGGTGCTGGCATTGTGAGTATGTGCTGCACCTTCTCGGGATTTGCTTCGATTCCTCTTGCGGATACAAGGTACCCTAGTAGCTCTCCGGCTGGCACGCCGAACACGCACTTCTCTGGATTGAGTTTGATCTGGTACACGTCCAGTGCGGCGAAGACCTTGCGTAGATCGTCGACTAGGGTATCTTCCTTCCGGGTAGTGACGACGATATCGTCGACGTAGACTTGGACAATCTGCCCGATTAGCCCCTTGAGGCATGCTTGCATTGTCCGCTGGTACGTGGCACCTGCGTTCTTTAACCCGAACGGCATCGTCTGGTAGCAGAAAACGCCGTTGGGTGTGATGAAAGCTGTCTTCTCTTCGTCCTCGACCTTCAGCCTGATCTGCTGGTAACCTGAGTAGGCGTCCAGAAAAGATAGGCGTTCGCAACCTGCAGTCGAGTCGATGATCTGGTCTATCCGCGGGAGCGGGAAGTGGTCTTTGGGGCAGCATTTGTTGACTGCGGTGAAGTCCACGCACATGCGTAGTTTCTTCGTCTTCTTTTTCTCAACAAGGACCGGGTTAGCGACCCAGTCCGAGTCTTTGATTTCTCGGATGAACTTGGCGTGCAACAATCTGTCGACTTCCATGGTGATAGCGTCTCGTTTGGGCCCTGAGAAGCGTCGCATGGATTGCTTGACTGGCCTTGCGTCCTTGTGTACTTTCAGAGAGTGCTCGGCGAGTTCCCTGGGTATCCCCGGCATGTCAGAAGGTTGCCATGCGAAGATTCTCCAGTTCTCACGTAGGAACTCGACGAGCGCGCTTTCCTACGCGGGTGTCAGGCTTGATGAGACCTTGACTGTCTTTCCGCTGTCAGTCGGATGGACCGGGTGGGTGACGGTGTCGTCATTCGTGTTGAATACTGCGTCTTTGGCAGGCTTCTTGCGAGCCGGGAAGATGGTCTTGTCGTTGTCGGCTGATATGGCTTTGAACCGCTCTTCGACGCCGAAGGACTCGGAGATCTTGGCAAACTCGCGGTCGTAGCTGTTTGTGTGTGCCGCGCTAGCCGAACGTTCCTTGCGACTGCGGTCCACCGTCTTCTGCGTCAGGACGTCGCGGAGGTCCTTGATTGGCTGTTGTTGCGCCGCCGGGATACCCGACGTCGTTGGTTCGTGAGCTTGATTACCTGGCCCCTTGGCCGCTAGAGCTTCTTCGATTGCCCTTATGGAGGCAATTTGCTGTTTGTGGAGGAGGGAGCGCGTGTCACCTCCGGTGGCTGCGTGAGCCGAAGGTATGTCTCGACTGCTATTAAGGCAGCGTTTGCTGTTTTTGGGACGGGTATCCCGTTTTCATCTTCGGTGACGAAGGAAGAGTCGAGGTTGCGGGTGAGCCTTGTCCGATCAGCTTCTCCCATGTGGGGGACACGGGCTCTGGTTCGCCGTGCTCCCTGAGTCACCTCTGTGGAGGATGTGAAGGAGAGAGCAGCTCGCCTGGCACTCGACGCATCCGCGTCCCTTTTGCGCCTGAGAAGTTCGGCCTTTTCGACGCGAATTCGTTCGCCTTCCTTGCGCAGCAAGTACTGGACCGCCAGGTGATCGTCTCTAGATGCGTTGGGTGGCGGGAACGTGCCCTCGTCCACATGCTTCATTGCTTGGATCGCCATATCGCGCGTGATGACGAGTTTCGTCTGGTCTGGCATGTCCACCTCCAGTGGGTATGCGGGTTCGTCGTCGTCGTCATGCGCCGCTGTGCCAGCCATGAAGAGCTGCCTGGGGTAGGCATGCATTGGAGAGTTGGTGCTGCCGCTGCTACTTATGTCACCCGCTTCTTGCTCGGGGTCGAAAATTGCTGCAACGTGGCGCGCGGCGCACCCGCTGTCACGTCTCTTCGCGATTGTCCATGTGCCCGCACTCGACGGGGAGAGTGCGAGTGGCTTGGGGTAGACCTGGGACTTCCAGGAAGATGAGGGCACGCGTGACGCTGATGTCGGACGCGGGCCCCCGGTCGCACGTGCGGGTGCGATGGTGGAGGTGGGTCTTGACATGATTGACCGCGCGATCGAGGTTGGGGTAGTAGATTCGATTCGCGTGGTCGTTGCCGAGATTGTCGACGTAGATGTCCTCTTCGCGGGTACCGCTGGCGCAAACCTTGCGGGTGCGGCAGATGCGATCTTCGCGGGTCCGGTGGTCGCGATCTCCGCGGGTGCGGCAGATGCGATCTTCGCGGGTCCAGCGGTTGCGGTCTTCGCGGGTGCGGCCGATGCGATCTTCGCGGGTCCAGCGGGCGCGGTGGTCGGCGATTTTGATGATGCCGCCGCGTGTAACGCCGTAGTCGTAGACCTGAGTATGCCACGACTATCAATGCAACAGAATATGGAGCCGAAGGTGATGTGTATACCTTTGTCCAAATCGGCGTACACCGATTGATGAGCTTTCGAGTGGATGACGTACTCGAAGGAGCCGAATCGGATCGATTCCCTGATGGCGGGTGCGCCGATCTTCATTGTGGATGGAGCCAGCGTGACCATGATCCTAGCACTTGTTTGTTTTCCCACAGACGGCGCCAATTGACGAGGTTCTAACTCGGCAAGTCCCAGGGTTGTACACCCCGGGTTGATTGATGGGGAGATAGGAGAGTGCAAGGTGATCACGACGGCTGACAAGCAAGGTTTACCCAGGTTCAGGCTCCCGGAGGATAACACCCTACTCCTGCTTGTCTGGTTATTGATGCGAGTAGCGATTACAATGGCGAGACTGCGATCTCGCTAGGGTTTGTGGTTCTGAGCGTGCGTTGTCCTCTAGGACGGGCAACCCTCCTGGCTTTATAGGCAGCCAGGTCCCGGTTTGTTGGTACGGATACGGTAGGTTAAAGTCCTAACCGAGTTGGACCAGGATATGAGATACCCTGAGTGGGCCTTCTGCGGGCCTTTCCATCCTTGGCGCGGCCCAGGTAGCCTTACCGTGGGCTACCCGCAAGGTAGCCCCACGTCAGCCGCCAGGGCAGTCAGTTCGCGCAGGAGGGCTGGGGTCGGCGTGTCCACACGGGAGCGAGGCGCCAACACCGGTGATGAGACGAGGCTAGCCGCGGCTGCCTTCCGTGGCGGAGGGCCCTGCCCCGATGGCCAGCGGCGCACCAGCGCCGGCGAACCTTGTCGGGACTCCGCCCGCGGGCTTCCGCGCTTCGCCAGGGCCAGGAAATCCCCAAATGTCGGGGAGAGCAGCGGCGTGCAGCAGGTGACCAGCTCGTCCTCGATATCCGCCCATCGCCGGCCTTTCAGCGACGCCGCCGCCATCACCAACCTGGTGGAGCAGCCGGTCGCCGGAGAGCAGGGGCAGGGGGATAGTCAATTCACGAGGGAGGCGCTCACGTCCGTACCCCAAATCATGGAGTTGCTTCTTACTTAATTTCCATTCCGTTGTAGAAATAAACAATTGGTAGCATAAGTAGAAAGGCATAATCAAGGTGATTTCAGCTCATGCCCATTTTAATTTGTTGGCACACACCTTCACTCAATCCAAAGGCTATTAGGTATAGCGCCCAGACACTATGCCATGGTGCCCTAGTCTAGCTATGCAATTTTTACAGCCGATTCACTTTAGTAACTAACCGGTTATGTACGGCCCATGATATAATAAACGCTGAACTCTCTCTCGAAACAGGGTTTCGCCCCGCTTTATAAATAAAGCAATGACCACCAAGCAACCAACGGTACAAACGCAACACCACACACACAGCTGGGGCAGCAACAAACAAACGCCCAAAGAAAGGAAAAAACAAAAACAAAAAGAGGACAAAAGCGGATCGACTAAACTAAGGTGACCCGCAACCGCTGCGCCCTCTCCAAAGATGTACCACCACACTCCTAGCACGAATCATCAAGTACCAAGCAGCACCTTCAAGAAGGAAAGCTCGCGCTGCCGCCCGAACCAGCACACTGGTTCTAGGGTTTCCCCCGGCACACTCAGGGAGGCGAACGAGGAGAAGCCACGACGCCCTTCAGGAAGGGATCATGCCACCTAGAGATGGCACCGCGTCAGTGTCGAGCGAGCTGACAAGGATTTCTCCCGCTAACATCCTATCCACCTCCCTCGAACGATCCAAGACATAGGCACCTTGCGACACCACGGTTATGGAGTCGCCATCGTCGTCTCACCAAAGCAACCGGAACAACGACCACAAGACGGAGGCGAGGGAAAGCTCGACACCGGGTCAGCAAGAATTGCGATCGCGCGGGAGGGAACTACGTCCACCGCCTCAATGGTAGTCGACCGGACGCGGTCGAGCACACCAAACCCAATCAGGTCTGGCCGTGCTCAAAACGGGCCCATAAAGCTCAACCACGCTGCAACAAGGGCGGCGTCGTCGCTGCTGGAACCCTGCAAGAGCACCCCCATCTCCATCTGTAGAGAAGTCAACCGCAAGGCAGCGGCTGGGAGAGGAAGGAGATGAGGGGAGAGGAGGCGGCGGGCTGGGGGTGGTCTCGGTCGCCCGCGCGGGGGGCGACGCGAGACCGAGGGGAGGAGGGGGGAGGGAGGAGGGAGGACGGTCGGGGGACGCGGGCCGGTCGGCGGCGGCGCCTAGGGCAAGGGTTGGGGAGGTCGCGGGAGGGTGGGTCGCGGGCGGCGCCTCATGGTAGAGAAAACCCGAACACCAACCTTGATAAACGCTGAACTCCACGATGTACTACGTCTAATCTACTATGTTTTGGTTAGTTGTAAATTGTTTGTCGGACTTGCTCAAATAGATCCATTAATTCAAATCTGTTGAAATTGCCAATATGGTGTATCATATTTGAAACCAAAGCGGACAAAATTAGGAATGACACACTAGTTGAAAACGAGGCTTTAGTTCACCCCTTTAGCCCGGATTTAGAAATGAACCGAGACTAAAGGGGTGCAACCTCGCGGGGTGAATTTGGGAGGGACCTTTAGTCCCGGTTCGTGTTACGAACCGGGACTAAAGGGTTCTGCGGTCGCATGCCAGAACCTTTTAGTCCCGGTTCGTAACACGAACCGGGACTAAAGATCCTGACCTTTATCAGCTTCTTCCACCCCGACACCTCCATTTTCAGCCCGAGCTCGAGCTCACAAAATTTTTTTCTCCATATCTTCTCCATTTTCTCTCCCCAAGCCTAGATAATACACAATATTTTACACCATTTGGAGAGATTGAAGACACCCCACGGTTAGCAGCTGCATCCTCTTTCCGACATTGGTTCTTTAGCTCATTTTGCTCATTTCAAAAAAAATGTGCAAGCAAGGTGTTCGATGGAATGCCTAAATTATGATCTCATTTGTTTATATGTGTAATTTGTGCTCAAACTAATTTATGATTTATGTGTTTTAGCGTCTTCCCCGTCCTTACCGCTGTCGATCGCCCGCGTCATCCCGTCACCGGGACCATCTCGGTGAGCCTCATGTTTTTATTTGATTTTTAAAAACATAACTTTATTGTTTTAGATGCATAGTTATTACTTCTATAATTTTCCAACTTGTATTATATGTATAGAGTCATGGTTCTGATATCCGTCCCCGTCGGTCCTCGTCCGGTCTATGTTTCGGATGTGGTATATTTTTAAAACTATTTATTTCATTTTGTGTTTCTGGCAATTATGGCGACCAACTTGACATAGATTTATTTTTATTTAGGAGGTAGTTGAACCGGAAATTGAACCTGACCCTATTATCGAGTTTTTGGATAAATAAAACAATGATTTGAAAGCAAAATTGAAAAGAAGTGAAGATCTTTATCTTCAATGCTTAGAAGAAAAGATGAAATTAGAGCTCAAACTTGCCGACATGGTCGATGGTAACGAGATCAAGATGGATGCAATGCGCTTGAAGATAAAAAGGATTAGAAAATATGCCATTAATCGGGAGGATTGGTATCATTATGCTGTGGGTTCAGTATTTACCTTAGTTGTGATTTTGATCGCATTTGTTGTTGGATTTAAATTCTTTAGATATTTTTTATATTTGTTTCAGTTAATTTATGTTTTATGAGAACTATGTATTACCAGTTGTCACTACTCTACTCTTATTTTAATGGATGACCTTGTATTAATTAATTTTCTCTTACATATTATTCATGACAGTTGTGTAATAATGGGGTTCGATATACTTTTATGTAATACAGATGAACCAACAATGGATGTACGGTGACCGATGTTGTACTGAGTTCATTGATGGCATGCATAATTTTCTCCATGTGGCTGAGGCAAACAAGCCGAAGAATGGTTTTATTCGTTGTCCATGTAGTGCCGAGTGATCACTCTACCTCAAAAGTCATTCACTCCCACCTATTGCATAATGGTTTTATGCATGGTTATTATTGTTGGACCAAGCACGGAGAAACTGGGGTTATCATGGAAGAAAATGAAGAAGAGGAGGATAATGACAAGTATCCTTGGTTCAGTGATACTACAATGAGAGAAGACAAAACTGAAGAAGATCCCATTATTGATGAGCCTGATGATGATCTTCGTTGGGCCATTCGTGATGCACAAATGGACTATGGAAGTGAAAACGAAAGGTTGAAGTTGGAGCGTATGTTAGCTGATCACACCAAATTTTTGTAGCCAACTTGTCAAAATGACTAGAAAAAGTTGGGTACCACACTTGAATTGCTGCAATGGAAGGCAAAGAATGGTACTTCTGACAAGGGATTTGAAAATTTGTTGAAAATAGTTAAGAAGATGATTCCAAAGGATAACAAATTGCGCTCTAGTACGTACGAAGCAAAGAAGGTGGTATGCCCTCTAGGATTAGAGGTGTATAAGATACACGCATGCATTAATGACTGCATCCTCTACCGCGGTGAGCACAAAAAAATGAATGCATGTCATGTATGCGGTGCTTTGCGGTATAAGATCGGGCGAGATGACCCTGGTGATGTTGAGAGCGAGCCGCGCCCCAGGAAGAGGATTCCTGCAAAGGTGATGTGGTATGCTCCTATAATACCACCGTTTTGAATTGAGAAGGTGAGAAGAAGCAAGTTGGAATGGAACTATCAAAAGGAGGTTGAAACGTTTGTTCAGCAACAGAGAGCATGCCAAGTTGTTGCGATGGCACAAAGAAGATCGTAAAAAAGACTTGATGTTGAGACACCCCGCGGATGGGTCCCAGTGGAGAAAAATTGACAGAGAGTTCCCGCCATTTTCAGATGACGCAAAGAACTTAAGATTTGGTCTAAGTACAGATGGCTTTAATCCTTTTGGAGAGCAGAGCTCCAGTCACAGCACTTGGCCCGTGACTCTATGTATCTATAACCTTCCTCCTTGGTTGTGCATGAAGCGGAAGTACATTATGATGCTAGTGCTCATTCAAGGACCGAAGCAACCTGGCAACGACATTGATGTGTACCTCAGGCCATTAGTTGAAGAACTTTTGCAGTTGTGGCGTGAAGAAGGTGTACGTGTGTGGAATGAGCACAGACTAGAGGAATTTGATCTACGAGCTTTGCTTTTTGTAACCAACAATGATTGGCCTGCTCTTGGCAACATTTCAGGACCGTCAAACAAGGGATACAATGCATGCACGCACTGTTTAGCTGAGACTGATAGTATACATTTAGGTAACAAGAATGTGTACCTGGGTCATCGTCCGTTTCTTGTACGCAAGCATCCGTTAAGGAAGAAAGGCAAGCATTACAAATGTGAGGCAGGTCATCGGCCGAGGCCTACCCGCCCTTCTAGTTCTGTTCTACATGATATGGTCAAGGATTTAAATGTGATCTTTGGAAAGGGTCCTGGCGGACTCACTGTTCCGAATGACGCAAACAACCACGTACCCATGTGGAAGAAGAAATCTATATTTTGGGAGCTGCCCTATTGGATAATGCTAGAGATTCACTCTGCAATCGACGTGATGCACGTGACAAAGAACATTTGCTGCAACCTGCTAAACTTCTTGGGCGTGTATGGGAAGTCAAAAGATGTGAAGTCAAAAAAAGGTACAGCGAAAGGAAGGCAGGCCCATCAACGTATGCGCGAATAGATGCATCGAGACTATACTCATTCAGAGAATCAGCCAGGTCCTGCAAGCTACGCTCTTACTAAAGAAGAGAAGAAAATATTTTTTGAGTGCCTTCGCAGTATGAAGGTTCCATCTGGCTTCTCATCAAATATAAAGGGAATAATAAACATGGCAGAGCAAAAATTTCAGAACCTAAAGTCGCATGACTATCACGTGATTATGACACAATTACTTCCGGTTGCATTGAGAGGGCTTCTACCAGAAAATGTTCGAGAACCCATTGTGAAGCTATGTGCATTTCTCAATGCAATTTCTCAGAAGGTCATCAATCCACTAACTCTAAAAAAATTAGAGAAGGATGTGGTCCAATGTCTTGTCAGTTTCGAGTTGGTGTTCCCACCAAACTTTTTCAATATTATGACGCACCTTGTAGTCCACCTAGTCGAAAAGATTTATGTTCTCGTTCCTGTATTTCTACACAACATGTTCCCCTTTGAGAGGTTTATGGGAGTCTTAAAAAAATATGTGCATAGCCGGGCTAGGCCAGAAGGAAGCATCGTCAAGGGTTATGGAACAGAGGATGTCATTGAGTTTTGTGTAAATTTTATTCCTGATCTGAAGCCGATCAGTGTTCCTGAATCACGTCATGAGGGGAGACTGCATGGAAAAGGCACCCTAGGAAAGAAAGCAACAATATGTCAAGACGGGGATTCTTTCACTCAAGCACACGACACCGTTCTACATAATTCCAGTTTGGTGGGTCCGTATGTCGAGGAACACAAGAATGTTTTACGCTCCAAATACCCGGAGAAATCTGAAGATTGTATTGATGGAGAACACATGTTGACTTTCAGCAGTTGGTTAAAAAAACGTCTCATTAATGACACCAATGTTGAAGAACAACTATTCTTGTTGGACACATCACCAGCTTCAACTATATTGACTTTTCAAGGGTACGAGATAAATCGAAATATATTTTACACAACCAACCAAGATAAAAAAGAGCACCAACCAAAACAGTGGAGTCCGCTTTGATGCAACAAACTGCAACGGGACAAAGGACACATATTATGGTTACATAGAGGAGATATGGAACTTGACTATGGACCTACTTTTAAGGTCCCTTTGTTCAAGTGCAAATGGTTCAACCTACGAGGCGGGGTAGAGGTATAGACCCACGATACGAAATGACTACAGTGGATCTCAAGAATCTTTCGTACGAGAACAAACCATTCGTCCTAGCCAGTGAAGTGGCTCAGGTTTTCTATGTGAACGACATGTCTACCCTACTGAAAAAAAAAGAAAAGTTAAGCAAGCGAGTACATCACACGATGAGCCAAAGCGCCACATAATTCTTTCAGGGAAAAAAGTCATTGTGGGAGTGGAGGACAAGACAGACATGTCAGAAGATTACGATAAGTTTCATGACATTCCGCCCTTCAAAGTGAACACTGATCCAAGTATCAAGTTAAATGAAGAAGATTGTCCGTGGTTACGGCGCAATCAAAAGAACAAGTAAACACTAGATAGGGATATTATTATTGATGTGTAATATCCGAATGCTTTGTATACTGTCGATGAACTCAAGTATTTTGTAGATGCATGCATGGAACAAAACACACGGTTTCACCTGCATACAGCCCAACGGTGGCTCATGAGTGCCTGCATATCAAATGCACCGTTGGGCGTATGCAGGGAATCTGGATGCTTTGTATTCTATCGATGAAGTAGAATGAGGAGACAATGACTGCCGAACATGTTCAAGAGGGGGTTATATGTAGGGTCATGTGACTCACGAACTGGTCAAGATAGTGCCCATCCAACAACTCAGAATCCCTCAAAAGAAACACATCTTCATCCAACGGCACCCAAGTGCTTTTAAAAAACACACAATCCATGTGCTTCTTTAGTCCCGGTTGGTGTTACCAACCGAGACTACAAATATAGGGTCATGTGACTCACAAAGTGGTCATGATAGTGCTGATCCAACAGCTCTGAAGCCCTCAAAAGAAACACATCTTGATCCAACGGCTCACAAGTGATTCAAAGAAACACACGATCCATGTGCTTCTTTAGTCCCAATTGGTGTTACCAACCAAAACTATAAATATGAGATATTTATCACAAGCTATGTCGTAGAAATGACCATAACTTGGTCATTTGGCTCGAAACTTCTAGATGTTCATACATGATAGACCTTTTTGTGAAGACTTTTTTTGCAAAAGTTGTCAAAAATCAAGTTTATCATTTTTCATAGCAACTATTACACATATAAGGAGCCCATGCCAAAGGATTTGATTTTATGAGGTGTTTATCACTTTATTACATTTTTTCAAAAAAAAACGATCAAAACGGTCGCTATGACTAATCATCGAAAGAGCTGATATTTTCTAGAACTATCAATGTTTCTGTGATATAACCACTAGTTGTGTACCTTAAATATTTTTTCCAAAAGTTTCAGACCAAACTATCAAACAGTTGTAGTTCAAATTTGAATTATTTTTGAAAAATCAACATAAACTCAATTAACTAGGGGAAATTAGCTAGAATTCAAAGAAACAACTCATACTTTGGGATCATACATAATATGTGCACCACTCTTAGTGAAAATTAGTTGGGTGCCATTTGGAGTCATATTTTTTGTACTTCCTTCAACAAAAACCTCATTATTTCCACTATAAAAAAGGAAAATGATATTTATAAAAATAATATGAAGAATCCCTTTGGCAAGATTGTTTAATATACCAAGATGCACCTATGTGTGGAGCATTAGATATTTATCACAAACTATGTAGTCGAAATGACCATAACTTGGTCATTTGGCTCGAAACTTCTAGATGTTCATACATGATAGACCTTTTTGTGAAGACTTTTTTGGCAAAAGTTTTTTCAAAAATCAAGTTTATCATTTTTCATAGCAACTAGTACACATATAAGCAGCCCATGCCAAATGATTTTATTTTTCGAGGTGTTTATCACTTTATTACATTTTTTCGTAAAAACGATCAAAACGGTCGCTATGACTAATTATCGGAAGAGCTGATATTTTTTAGAACTTTCAATGTTTTTGTGATATAACCACTAGTTGTGTACCTTAAAATGATTTTTCTAAAAGTTCCACACCAAACTATCAAATAGTTGTAGTTCAAATTTGAATTACTCTCGAAAAATCAATGTAAACTCAATTAACTAGGGGAAATTAGTTAGAATTGAAAGAAAAAACTCATACCTGAGGATCATCCATCATATGTTTACCACTCTTAGTAAAAATTAGTTGGGTGCCATTTGGAGTCATATTTTTTGTACTTCCTTCACAAAAAACCTCATTTTTTCCACTAAAAAAGAAAAATGATATTTATAAAAATAATTTGAAGAATCCCTATGGCAAGATTGTTTAATATACCAAGATGTATCTACGTGTGGAGTATGAGATATTTATCACAAACTATGTCGTCGAAATGACCATACCTTGGTCATTTGGATTGAAACTTCTAGATGTTCATACATGATAGACCATTTTGTGAAGACTTTTTTTACAAAAGTTGTAAAAAATCAAGTTTATCATTTTTCATAGCAACTAGTACACATATAAGTATCCCATGCCAAAGGATTTGATTTTTTGAGGTGTTTATCACATTATTACATTTTTTCGTAAAAACGATCAAAACGGTCGCTACGACTAATCATCGGAAGAGCTGATATTTTCTAGAACTATCAATGTTTTTGTGATATAACCACTAGTTGTGTACCTTAAAATGATTTTTCCAGAAGTTTCAGACCAAACTATCAAACAGTTGTAGTTCAAATTTAAACTACTTTCGAAAAATCAACAAAAACTCAATTAACTAGGGGAAATTAGTTAGAATTCAAAGAAAAAACTCATACTGAGGATCATCCATCATATTTGCACCACTCTTAGTCAAAATTAGTTGGGTGCCATGTGGAGTCATATTTTCTGTACTTCCTTCACAAAAAACCTCATTTTTTACTAAAAAAATGAAAATGATATTTATAAAAATAATTTGAAGAATCCATATGGCAAGACTGGTTAATATACCAAGATGCACCTATGTGTGGAGAATTAGATCTTTATCACAAAATATGTCGTTGAAATGACCATAACTTGGTCATTTGGCTAAAAAAATTAGATGTTCATACATGATAGACCTTTTTGTGAAGACTTTTTTTACAAAGGTTGTAAAAAATCAATTTTATCATTTTTCATAGCAACTAGTACACATATAAGGAGCCCATGCCAAAGGATTTGATTTTTTGAGGTGTTTATCACTTTATTACATT
Source organism: Poa annua (assembly GCA_026929855.1). Lineage (NCBI taxonomy): Eukaryota > Viridiplantae > Streptophyta > Magnoliopsida > Poales > Poaceae > Poa > Poa annua. The sequence goes on along the minus strand of CM049428.1, from coordinate 22,431,197 downwards.
TTTTCGTAAAAACGATCAAAACGGTCGCTATGACTAATCATCGGAAGAGCTGATATTTTCTAGAACAATCAATTTTTCCGTGATATAACCACTAGTTGTGTACCTGAAAATGTTTTCCAAAAGTTTCAGACCAAACTATCAAATAGTTGTAGTTTAAATTTGAATTACTTTCGAAAAATAAACATAAACTCAATTAATTAGGGGAAATTAGTCAGAATTCAAAGAAAAAACTCATACCTGGGGATCAACCATCATATGTGCACCACTATTAGTGAAAATTAGTTGGGTGCCATTTGGAGTCATATTTATTGTACTTCATTCACAAAAAATCTCATTTTTTCACTTAAAAAAAGGAAAATGATATTTATGAAAATATTTAGAAGAATCCCTTTGGCAAGATTGTTTATACCAAGATGCACCTATGTGTGGAGCATTAGATATTTATCACAAACTATGTCATCGAAATGACCATAACTTGGTCATTTGGTTCGAAACTTCTAGATATTCATACATGATAGACCTTTTTGTGAAGACTTTTTTTGCAAAAGTTTTTTCAAAAATCAAGTTTATCATTTTTCATAGCAACTAGTACACATATAAGGAGCCCATGCCAAATGATTTTATTTTTTGAGGTGTTTATCACTTTATTACTTTTTTCGTAAAAACGATCAAAACAGTGACTAATTGTCGGAAGAGCAAATATTTTCTAGAACTATCAATGTTTCTTGTGATATAACCACTAGTTGTGTACCTTAAAATAATATTTCTAAAAGTTTCACACCAAACTATCAAATAGTTGTAGTTCAAATTTGAATTACTCTCGAAAAATCAATATAAACTCAATTAACTAGGGGAAATTAGTTAGAATTCAAAGAAAAAATTCATACCTGAGGATCATCCATCATATGTTCACCACTCTTAGTTAAAATTAGTTGGGTGCCATTTGGAGTCATATATTCTGTACTTCCTTCACAAAAAACCTCATTTTTCCACTAAAGAAGGAAAATGATATTTATAAAAATAATTTGAAGAATCCCTATGGCAAGATTGTTTAATATACCAAGATGTACCTATGTGTGGAGTATGAGATATTTATCACAAACTATGTCGTCGAAATGATCATACCTTGGTCATTTGGCTCGAAACTTCTAGATGTTCATACATGATAGACCTTTTTGTGAAGACTTTTTTTACAAAAGTTGTAAAAAAATCAAGTTTATCATTTTTCATAGCAACTAGAACACATATAAGGATCCCATGCCAAAGGATTTGATTTTTTGAGGTGTTTATCACAGTATTTCATTTTTTCGTAAAAACGATCAAAACGGTCGCTACGACTAATCGTCGGAAGAGCTGATATTTTCTAGAACTATAAATGTTTTTTGACATAACCACTAGTTGTGTACCTTAAAATGATTTTTCCAGAAGTTTCAGACCAAACTATCAAACAGTTGTAGTTCAAATTTGAATTACTTACGAAAAATCAACAAAAACTCAATTAACTAGGGGAAATTAGTTAGAATTCAAAGAAAAAACTCATACCTGAGGATCATCCATCATATTTGTACCACTCTTAGTCAAAATTAGTTGGGTGCCATTTGGAGTCATATTTTCTGTACTTCCTTCACAAAAAACCTCATTTTTCACTAAAAAAGGAAAATGATATTTATGAAAATAATTTGAAGAAACCCTATGGCAAGACTGTTTAATATACCAAGATGCACCTATCTGTGGAGAATTAGATCTTTATCACAAACTATGTCGTTGAAATGACCATAACTTGGTCATTTGGCTAAAAATTCTAGATGTTCATACATGATAGACCTTTTTGTGAAGACTTATTTTACAAAAGTTGTAAAAAATCAAGTTTATCATTTTTCATAGCAACTAGTACACATATAAGGAGCCCATGCCAAAGGAGTTTTTTTTTAGGTGTTTTTCACTTTATTACATTTTTTCGTAAAACGATCAAAACGGTCGCTATGACTAATCATCGGAAGAGCTGATATTTTCTATAACTATCAATTTTTCCGCGATATAACCACTAGTTGTGTACCTTAAAATGATTTTTCCAAAAGTTTCAGACCAAACTATCAAATAGTTGTAGTTCAAATTTGAATTACTTTCGAAAAATAAACATAAACTCAATTAACTAGGGGAAACTAGTTAGAATTTAATGAAAAAACTCATACCTGGGGATCATCCATCATATGTGCACCACTATTAGTGAAAATTAGTTGGGTGCCATTTGGAGTCATATTTTCTGTACTTTCTTCACAAAAAATCTCTTTTTTTCCACTTAGAAAAACGAAAATGATATTTATGAAAATAATTTGAAGAATCCCTTTGGCAGGATTGTTTAATATACCAAGATGCACCTATGTGTGGAGCATTAGATATTTATCACAAACTATGTCGTCGAAATGACCATAACTTGGTCATTTGGTTCGAAACTTATAGATGTTCATACATGATAGACCTTTTTGTGAAAACTTTTTTTGCAAAAGTTTTTTCAAAAATAAGGTATATCATTTTTCATAGAAACTAGTACACATATAAGGAGCCCATGCCAAATGATTTGATTTTTTTAGGTGTTTATCACTTTATGATATTTTTTCGTAAAAACGATCAAAACGGTCGCTATGACTAATTATTGGAAGAGCTGGTATTTTCTAGAACTATCAATGTTTCTGTGATATAACCACTAATTGTGTACCTTAAAATGATTTTTCTAAAAGTTTCACACCAAACTATCAAATAGTTGTAGTTCAAATTTGAATTACTCTCGAAAAATCAATATAAACTCAATTAACTAGGGAGAATTAGTTAAAATTCAAAGCAAAAACTCATACCTGAGGATCATCCATCATATGTGCACCACGCTTAGTCAAAATTAGTTGGGTGCCATTTGAGGTCATATTTTTTTTACTTCCTTCACAAAAAACCTCATTTTTCCACTAAAAAAAGGAAAATGATATTTATAAAAATAATTTGAAGAATCCCTATGGCAAGATTGTTTAATATACCAAGATGCACCTATGTGTGGAGTATGAGATATTTATCACAAACTATGTCGTCGAAATGACCATAACTTGGTCATTTGGTTTGAAACTTCTAGATGTTCATACATGATAGACCTTTTTGTGAAGACTTTTTTTACAAGATTTGTAAAAAATCAAGTTTATCATTTTTCATAACAACTAGTACACATATAAGGATCCATGCCAAAGGATTTGATTTTTTGAGGTGTTTATCACATTACTACATTTTTTCATAAAAACGATCAAAACGGTCGCTATGACTAATCGTCGGAAGAGCTGATATTTTCTAAAACTATCAATGTTTCTATGATATAACCACTAGTTGTGTACCTTAAAATGATTTTTCCAGAAGTTTCAGACCAAACTATCCAATAGTTGTAGTTCAAATTTGAATTACTCTCGAAAAATCAATATAAACTCAAATAACTAGGGGGAATTAGTTAGAATTCAAAGAAAAAACTCATACCTGAGGATAATCCATCATATGTGCACCACTCTTAGTGAAAAATAGTTGGGTGCCATTTGGAGTCATATTTTTTGTACTTCCTTCACAAAAAACTTCATTTTTTCCACTTAAAAAAGGAAAATGATATTTATAAAAATAATCTGAAGAATCCCTATGGCAAGATTGTTTAATATACCAAGATGCACCTATGTGTGGAGTATGAGATATTTATCACAAACTATGTCGTCGAAATGACCATAACTTGGTCATTTGGTTTGAAACTTCTAGATGTTCATACATGATAGACCTTTTTGTGAAGACTTTTTTTACAAAATTTGTAAAAAATCAAGTTTATCATTTTTCATAGCAACTAGTACACATATAAGGAGCCCATGCCAAAGGATTTGATTTTTTGAGGTGTTTATCACATTATTACATTTTTTCGTAAAAACGATCAAAACAGTCGCTACGACTAATCGTCGGAAGAGCTGATATTTTCTAGAACTATCAATGTTTTTATGATATAACCACTAGTTGTGTACCTTAAAATGATTTTTCCAAAAGTTTCAGACCAAACTATCAAACAGTTGTAGTTCAAATTTGAATTACTTTTGAAAAATCAACGTAAACTCAATTAACTAGGGGAAATTAGTTAGAATTTAAACAAAAAACTCATACCTGGGGATCATCTATCATATGTGCACCATTCTTAGTGAAAATTAGTTGGGTGCTATTTGGAGTCATATTTTCTGTACTTCCTTCACAAAAAACCTTATTTTTTCACTTAATTAAAGGAAAATGATATTTCTTAAAATAATTTGAAGAATCCCTTTGGCAATATTGTTTAATATACCAAGATGCACCTATGTGTGGATTATGAGATCTTTATCACAAACTATGTCGACGAAATGGCCATAACTTGGTCATTTGGCTCGAAACTTCTAGATATTCTTACATGATAGACCTTTTTGTGAAGACTTTTTTTGCAAAAGTTGTCAAAATCAAGTTTATCATTTTTCATAGCAACTAGTACACATATACGGATCCCATGCCAGAGTATTTGATTTTTTTTTAGGTGTTTATCACTTTATTACATTTTTTCGTAAAAACGATCAAAACGGTCGGTATGACTATTCATCGGAAGAACTGGTATTTTATAGAACTATCAATGTTTATATGATATAACCACTAGTTGTGTACCTTAAAATGATTTTTCCAAAAGTTTCAGACCAAACTATCAAACGGTTGTAGTTCAAATTTGAATTATTTTCGAAAAATCAACATAAAGTCAATTAACTAGAGGAAATTAGTTAGAATTCAAAGAAAAAGCTCATACCTGGGGATCATCCATCATATGTGCACCACTTTTAGTGAAAATTATTTGGGTGCCATTTGAAATCATATTTTCTGTACTTCCTTCACAAAAAATGTCATTTTTTCATTTAAAAAATGGAAAATTATATTTTTAAAAACTAGAATCAAAACAAAAACAAAAAAAAGGAAAATGAAAGAATTAAAACAAAACAAAAAAAATAAACTAGAAACAAAACAATTAAAAAATAAGTAAACCAAAGTATATAAAAGAAAACAGAAAAAAAAACCAGGAAAAAGAAACAAAGAAAAAATGCTTTAGTTGCGGTTGGTGTGTTACCAACCGAGACTAAAGACGTGGACGGAACCGGGAATAAAGGCCTGTCTGTCGCGGTTTTGTGCGGTCAAGGCTGAAAAATTTGGCAAATAGCCCCAAATCCATCCCGACGCCGACGCCCCGACGCTGCTCCTCCGCGCGTCGCCGCGCTCCGCCCCGACGCCGCCCATCGCCGCGCTCCGGCCTCTCCATTACCTGCCGTGCCGCGCCGTCGCCCGACGTCGCAGCCCCGACGCCGCCCGATGCCACGCTGCTCCGCCGCCCGACGCAGCTCTGCCCCGACGAACCCGTCGAGGTGAGCTCTCCTACTCTCCCTCCGATTTAGGTTTAGGGTTAGGTTTCGGAATTTTGACATGTTAGGAATTTTAGCACTGTCAGGAATTTTAGCACTGTTTTAGGAAGTTTAGGGTTATTAGGTTTAGGAATTATCTTGACATGTTTTAGGAATTTTAGCTACTGTTTTCAATGTGTTGTTGGGTCATTGTTAATTTGTTAGGAATTTTAGCACTGTTTCAGGAAGTTTAGGGTTAGGTTTAGGAATTATCTTGACATGTTTTAGGAATTTTAGCTACTGTTTTCAATGTGTTGTTGTTTAGGTCATTGTTTGTTAGGAATTTTAGCTACTGTTTTCCAGTTGACTTGTTTCTTTGTTCTATCTTGATTATTTGTTAGGGCTTGTGGCTAGAAAAATATGCTTGATTATTTGTTCTGAAATTATAGATGGCACTAAGAAATGCTCTATCTGGTTTCTTGGTTTCTTCCAATGATTTGTGAAATTTAGATGAAAAATAATATTCAGCACCATATGTTATGTTTGTATTAGCAAGCAGGCAAATCAATTAATTCATGTCACTTTTGCGAATCGATTTATCTTGTTGAGGAGGTGTATTTGCATATACATCATTGATTTATGAATTTGATCTACATGTTACAAGTACTTTAGTATGTTTCATTGATTTATGAATTTGATCTACATGTTAACAGGTCTATTTCTAATTTGCTTGCTTAATTGCTGATTCATTGAAGGAAACGTCGGCCTCATCTTCACCGAGGCTGACCTCAAGGAGCTTCGCCGCTGCCCTACTTGTCTGGTTTCTATGCATTCATGCTATAACTTGTGATATAATTATGAATTTACTGAACATTGTACAGACGGTGAAATTTAATTAGTGGCCTTATGTAAAGTTTATTGGATGTGCATTTTCTGGTAGCTTGGATTATAAGACTGATGTATCAGTTTATTGGATGTGCATTTTCTGGTAGCTTGGATTAATTTCGTCTCCCTGTATATTTTGCACTGATCATGCTTCTAATTTAAATAACTTCCTCTTACAAAGCTTAGTAAGTGCAATGCCTTCATCTTTTGGACAGAAAACACCTCAACTTTCTGTAGACATGATACTTAAGAAAATCACTCAACTTTCAGATGAATAAATATAAACTTGATCATAATGCCCGAGCTATGGATTGCAGGTACATTTGAGCTATGGAGCACTTGCGAGACGAGCAGATAGAAGAAGCACAATTTCAACGAGACGAGGAGATGGAAGACCGAATGGAACAACTTATTTTTAACGATGCCCGAGTTGGAGGAGATGTAGATGATTATGATTTCGAACAATTTTTGAACGACTTTGGTGATGGAATGGAGTCACGAGATGTGGTGATAACAAACTCCGGCGGAGAGGTGTATATGTGTTTATAATAAATATGGCGATATGTTGTTGTTAACTACATCCATTAATTGATTTGTGTTACATTTATTAACGACTCATTTTTCTTTTAGCCATCCGGATCGAGCAAATCTGTCAAAAAGCACCCACCATGTGCTCCTCGAGGCAAGGCAAAAAGAATGACGAGCGAGGATCCAAAGTTACCGATTGAGGAAATTGTTGATTCCGGCGAGACGCTCAAACCAAAACAGAACCGCAACAAATTTATAAGTCAAGCTGGAGTTATTTTTAGGGACATGATCCCAATCAGCATACGCGAATGGAATAAGCCGGCGGTCGCAGATGTGGAGGACCCATGTTATGTCCACCAAGTTTTTAAGGATTTGGTCTATAACACGCTGTTGTCACACCCTCCCGCCAGATCTCTTTAAAGTGAAGAAGGACAACCTCAAGAAGTGGAATCTTATTAAGATGGCGGAACAATTCCAGAACTGGAAGAAAAAGTTATGGAATCATTATGAAGAACCAAAAGAAGAGCCAGATTCCAGTGGAGCACAAGGGAAGAAGTTAGAATCTGAATGGGCGGCGTTTAAGGCGTATAGGGAATCACCTATGGCTGTGGCATGATCGGAGATAAATAAATTGAATGTTGTGCTGAAGGTACACCACCATACATTGGGGACAGGTGGCTACAAGAGCGACATTCCTAAGTGGTTAGCCTATGAAGAAAAACTGGTTCGATCGGGGGTCCGTCCAAAGACACTTGACTGGCCCGAGAGGTCAAAATTCTGGTTGTTCGCGCATGGGGCAGGGTTGGACCCAGTAACCGGAGATATTGTTGGAAAAGGAAAATGGAAGGATCTCGTTGACATAATCAAAGAGAAGCTTGAAGATGCAATTAATGATGTTTGCAATGGTGTGTTCAAACCCGACAGAGAGGATGACGAGCTGACATGGGCCCTGTGAATTCTGAACATGTTGGACGAGCTCGAGGCTATCCTGGTGGTGCTACGTTTAAGACTGCATGAGGAATCCGCTCACACTTATAGAAGTCGTAGCAGAGGTAAGAAGAAGAAGGCCGACCAGATATCAGAATTGGAACGTGGCCTGAAGGAGACACGGGCGGAAATAAAAGCATTGAAGGAGCAAAGAACGGAACCTCAGGAGCGGGACCAATTAGATCATGAAACCGATGTCGCCCCATCTCAGCGTAGAAGCAGCGTTGGTTCCACGCGTCAAGTCGATGGTCCCTACCCAGTGGATGACATCACAGAGCCTACAGGTTGTGAGCTACATATAGCAATGAGAAACATAACTTTAAAGGTGGCGGTGGGGCAAGCTTTAGTAATTCAACTTAGAGAACTCTACCATTGTGGTCAAATTCCAGATGGCTACGCTCGTGTCGGGGTGGACGAAATCATGGCAGGATTTGAAACCTTGGAACTTGAGTTTCCTGGAGGTGACGAGGAGAAGACATTGGCAGACGTCAAGCATGGCTTCGCCCTATGGCCCATGAAATACATCGTCCTTTGAGAACAAGCAAAGTCCACTCCTCGTTCTAGGAGTCCAGCTCACCAGCAAAGTCCACTCTTCCTCGAGAGGGATCAAAGACGGAGTCCATCTCCACCTCATCAGCAAAGCCCACACCTCCCCGATAGGGACCCCAGCCCGAGTCCATCTCCATCTCAACAGCAAAGCCAACCACCCCCCGGGAGGGTCCCCAGCGGGAGGCCATCGCAGTCTGTGCCAGTCTGACAGAATGTTAAGTCGCTCTCGAGTAGGCGCCAGTCTGGTTCTCCTGTTAGGAAGAAACCTAGAATGCAGAAAACACCGCCGCCTACTCCAAAGTTACCTTGGGAGAGAACCGTCGAGGAAAACAATATCGCCTGCAAAGAACATACGGATGCCTGGCTTGCTGGCGTGAAACAGAAAGTGTTAGCGAAACAATTGCCTCCTGCAAAATTTACTGCCGGAATTCCTCAGGAGAAAATTGACCGTTACATCGATGTCCTATACAACCCCCCACCATCGCCGCCAACAGACTATGATCGCAACATTGGAAAGTCATATGACGAAGAGATGGATGATCGATCGAAAAAAGGGAAACAAGTTGCCCAACTCGGAGAACAAGACGCACAGTCGCCCCCCCCCCCCCCTCAAGGTGCTTGATGACAGAGTTCTCAAAAACATCAATGTGCGGGAGCTGGTATATTCGGGAGATGATATCCCCTTCGCGGATGTTGGTCGTACTTATGTTCACGGGGAGAATTTCGTCGTCGACGACTTACCCACAAGAATGCGTCAATTTCAAGCCTGGTACAAGAATACCGTAAAGGAGACGAATAAAGATGCTCTCATGATGGCAGTTAAGGAAGAGCATTATTTACAAGAATACTCCTTTGTCATTAACTTCGCCGAAATCTTTCAGTTATACAATCTTCGGGCCCTCGACAAAGCTATCTTGAGTTTCTATTGTCTGTAAGTGATATCTATTCCTGTAATTTAATGTTTTAATTAGCTCTACTCGTTCATTGTCTGTGATAATCCTCTCTATAATATTTTATGTGCTTTATTACACAGAATGAAGATGCTCGAATGCAAGAAGCAGAAAATCAACCACATTGGGTTCATTGCCCCCTCTATAATGCATCAAGAAAACATAATTGATCCAAGAGTTAACAAGGATACACCGGGAAATTTGCTAATGTTTTTCAAGCGACAAGCTTACCAAAAATATATATTATGGCCTTACAACTTCAAGTGAGTGTTACTGCTTATTACACATTCTATTTTTCTCACATGATGTTAAGTTTAATTGATGAGTTACGCATGACTATTTATAAACGTGCGCAACTACCACTACATTCTTATCGTTATTGACTTGGGAAAAGAATTTATTTTCTTATCGCCTCTTTCGTTTATTTCCTAATATCAAAGCTTTTATGACTCATTCATTCATTTTCTTATCATGCAGCGTTTGGAAAATGTTCCTCGCGGAACATCTGAACAGTGGATGGCCAAAGAAGCTGCTATGGCGTACTAACCAAGTAAGTAGTACTATAACTAGTCCCATGCACCATTATCATACATTATTATTATTTGATTAAATTCTATTTTTCTATAGACTTGCCTTAAACAGCCAATAGGGACTGATATATGTGGATTATACGTTTGTGAGTACATGCACACTGTAGTCAACGAGAGTTTGAAGAGTAAAAGAAGTATAAAGCTCTAGTCACAACATTATTTTTGTACCATCAATCGTGATGAGTTTTATTCATTTCATATCTCATGTATTCATTGTGATATCATTTTTTTACAGTTGGCAAGAAAGCGCAACGAGTTATCAATAAAGACCCGATTCAGGTCACTTGCAGAGGAGTTGACGGAATTTTACCTCGTCCATGTCATACCGGAGATCGGAGAGTACCACCATTTTGAGTAGTGCGGACATGTACTAGTGATCTCCATGTAACAAAGTACTTGTAAGTATCTGGAACCGGGAAACGTGATTTCCATGTACCACGCGTATTTAAATGTGTATGTGTTAACAACATATGATCTTCATGTAATTGCATATATGCATGATGCAACTTCATCTAGCTTCGTATAATAATTTATACGTGTTTTTCGCGCATCGAAGCCGTAGCATCCGAAACCCCTACCCCGACGCATCTACGTGGTACCATCCGAAACCCCCTACCATCACGCATCGACTATAGCATCGACTTGGTACCATCTGAAACCCCCTACCATCACGCATCGACGTGGTACCATCTGAATCCCCTACCCAGAAAACGGGTCGAAAAAAAAGCAAAACAATAAAAAAGCAAAACTCTGAAATGTAAAAAAAAACCTAAAGGGTTCGCCCCCGCGCCATGCCGCCTCCACGTGCGGAGCTCTAATTGGTGGGTGTGGGGGCTCTAGTCCCGGCCAGACAGTGCCGGTTGCTACACCGGGACTATAGCCACTCTGGAAGCGGGACTAGTGCCCTTTTTTCCACTAGTGACACTTGAGCCAAAAAGCAGCTCATTTGCGTTCAAATGCAGGACCGTGTTTGGTGATCATTAAACCCTGGGATTCATATGTCTACTAGACAAATGTAGGCTACGTTTGGTCATCTAGCCATCTAGGGGGCCGTCTGGTCGATCTCCCTACCTAACACACCGATGGATCAGGTCGAAAGGTTTGTGCGACGATGTACTAGAGCTCTGTCTCCGTGGGACACGCCCGAGATGCGCGATGATATGAAACATGTCGCCAGCTGCAGGAAGGACTTCTTTCGACTGTTCTAAAGTTTCAGAACCCTCCAGCTAGCACAGGGCAGGGGCTTCAACAAACGACCGTACGTCAGTGGCTGTCTGGTTGAGAGATCTCTGCTACTATATGGCAAAATCTTTTTTTGCAATTGTCAGAGGCACGTCCACGTACAAATAGATTTGATTTCCTCAATAATTCAAAAGCTACTCTGTTAGGAGTTAGGACCCAGGAGGAAGGAGCATTTTGGTAAATGCAGACCCAGGGAGGAAGGAGCATTTTCGTAAATGCGATTCACATGAGTATCCAATAAAACTGATCAGCTGAAATACCGTGGCATTGGCATCATTGTAGAAAATTCCTTTTGCTCCTGAGTTTCAGTGCCCACTTTATATATTAAAAGAATTTCATATTAACAAGTTTCAACAAATATGAGAAATTATAAGACGCATTCAAGCATGCAAAATCACAGTGGTAATTTTATTCTCTATGCTACACAAAAATGACAAACCTTATGAATTTTGTAGTTTTGAAAATATGCATTGTTCACTACAACCGGATGAGTATTTTCTTTTATTTGAGTGTAGCTCGCAATGTAAAAAATTTAAAGTGAGTTTTAGTATGTTCGTATGTAGAGTACATCGTTGAATAAATTAATAGTTTTTCCAGATTCTTTTAAACCTTAGAAATATGATTTTTATTTTTCAAACAAAATAAAAGGAGCAGAGCTAAAAATCCCTTCTCCATCACTGTACAAACTATCTCTTTCTTTCTCTCTCTTTTTATTTAAAAGGAAAGTAGTAGGGGAAGCTCCCACAATGAGTTTTTTTAATAATAAGGACCCAATTTGCACCTGTGAGGACTTGAACTAGAGATAAAAATCCTTCTCCATCACTTTACTAACTCTCTCTTTCTTTCTCTCTCTTTTTATTTGAAAGGAAAGTAGTGGGGGAAGCCCCCACGACGAGTTTTTTTAATAATAAGGACCCAAATTTGCACACGTGAGGACTTGAACTAGGGTGGCTGGGTTGTACATCCACTTAACTAGCCAAGTGAGCTAGGCTCTCTTTGTCTCTTTATGTCTATCTTTTTTTTCATAATGGAGGATAATCTTCGGTCTCTATATCAAAATGATGCACACAACTTTTTAAATTAATAATAATAGAAAAGAAGAAAACCACCAACACCTTACAAGGAAATACAAAGAAATACATCGATAAACCGGAAGCCACCGTCAAGATGATAACTCGCTACACCTACAATCTTGATGAACAGGGTGGGCATAATCGGAGCTAAGTGCCCGACCTCATACACCAACACACATCATTTAAATCCGAAGGCTTCCACCAAGCTGCCCAATACTGAGCCGAGAGAGTCTAACAGACCCTCACTCATACCCCATGCACGACCTCAAAAGCTCTTGTCGCCGTCTTCCACCAGCCTATGTTCAGCATAGATCAATGCAATGACCTTGTCAAGCTTGTCGACAGCGCCGCACAACTCTAGATAACGCCACCATCTTACGCGCGTTCATCATCCCGCATCACCGTCGACACCCCGCTGAACCATGTCGTCGAAGCTCGAAGACACCGAAGCGGTAGAGGCCACGTTGCTACACCTTATGCCCTCTTCGGTCAGCAGCTGCATCAACATCTATATATATATATATATATATATATATATATATATATATAGGTAAAATGGTTTCTACCCTCAAAGGTAACTACCCCACGTCTCATATACCAACTTACGGAAGTATTTTGTCATAATTTATCGGTTTGAGTATGTTCGTATACTATATCTAAGATACCCAAAAAACAACTTTAATGAAAAAATTGCAAATGGCCTAATATTTTACACTATATACTCGAAATATCGTCATATATGCATATAAAAGAGAAGTATGTAGAAATTTTCTACATACTACTAAAAAAAGTATATATAGTACTGAAATAGCATTATATACTCCATACTACATGATACATACCTCATGGTATGATAGATACTCCATACATTGTGTGAAACACAGTGGGGTAGTTACCTTCGAGGGTAGTATGAATATGTCCTATATATATATATATATATATATATATATATATATATATATATATATATATATATATAGGTTAAATGGTTTCTACCCTCAGGTGTAGTTACCCCCTAGTTATTTGGTCTCCACGTGTCCACCACCGTAGCATCTTTCGAGCGGGCGCGCAAAGGATATTTCCAAGCCCGTTAACCCACGTCCCCTGGTTACTTACCGATGGGAAAAAAAATTAGATAATCGAGCCAGCTATTTTTTTGGGAGGCAGGTATGCGGAAGGTGGCTATATAATACCCACCGGGTCTCTTGTTTCAAACCAGAAACAACACCCCCAGTTTTATATTAGGGAACTGTGGAGAGACGTGATGGGCATGGAAGTATGATGGGAATTGATGAATCGGATCAGAACTCAGAAGCCAGCCAAGGAAGGTGTTGTACATGCATCGAATCTGATCAGAAGCTATCCAAGGAAGAACTTGCTACAGACACCATGATTCCTCTTGAGTAAGTACCGTCAATATGATTAGTACTAGTAGTACCAGATCGTGTTATGCTCCTCTTACGTAAGTATTATCCATCTGAGTAGTACTAGATCGGTATTTGCATTGCAAAGTTCTTACTAGTTTAATTTGGCTTGCAGGCAGTACAACAAAATTGATGGATGTAATTGGGAGGATTGATGAGTTGATTGCGATCATCAGGATCATTGTAGATTAATTTCGGCATTTCGTCATGGGATGGATGGAAGAGTACCTGGTTCTTGCAATGAAGTGAGAATGAAGACTTGCAGGGCATGTGGCCTTGGAGGCCACAAGCGTTATGACCTGTAGTAATCAGAGGTGAAGGAAAAATAAAAGAATACTTTCGGCATTGTGTTTTTTGTTCATTCCGGGATATTTGGTTTTTATAATTGGCTTTTATAAGCCGCAATCTAAATGGTTTTCCCTTTTAAATGGAAATTTTATTCATGGCTTGATGTAGTTTGCTTTTCCTGAATATAATAAAGTCGTTGGATTTGTTTTTGCTTTTATTAAAATTTTGTCTCGTGGGTTGAAGTATGTATGTGAAATTTGTGTTCTGAAATTTAACTGACAAACACTACCATAGTTTTTAGGATGAAGTATGTAGTTTGTAGTGTGTGTGGAAGGAGCATGTCGCATCAGATTATTGTATAGTATGGTGTATGTCGCATCAGGTATGTAGGTATGAGGTACGGATTATCTCATCAGATATAATATGTACCTTATCTATTCATCCTAATTTAGCTTTGGGGTGATTTCAGTATGGAGTATGGTCGTATAGTTGAGCGTGGTGGTATGTACTATGATTATTTGTAGGATGATGTATCATGTATGTCACATCAGGTATGTAGGATGCTATATGTAGGCTTGTATGTATATATTATGCTCCTTTCATATATGAAGCAAGGTAGTATGTAGTACGATTCATTTGTAGGATGTTGTATGTCGTACAATGTTCATGGGGAATGTCTCATTTTGTATGGGGTATGGCTGTCATACTACACGTTATACCTACCTAAATGAGGTATGAGGTATGAAGTATGTGGCATCAGATACAAAACAATAATAAACATCCAAAGTACGGTTAACAAATAATACCCAGTAGTATGGGGCACCAAAAAAATGAGTACACAAATAGCTAGTGATACATGCAACTCAAACATGAAGTATAATCTGTGCCTAACGTATTCATCCCGTGAAGAGCTCTTGTGAAGGAAGACTTGGAGTCATTGGCTAACTTGACCATACCTGCATGTACGAAACCAATTGCAGCACAAATTAATGCATACTGGGTTCCGTCTGGCTAAATGGAGATTTAAAAATTGCTTAAGGTCCTCACATACCTTGCTCTAGCGATCAGATGCATGGAGCAGGGCGTGGCTACTATTCTATCCTATCGGCGGCCGGCCGTGAGAGTCCAAGAGGGTAACAAATTAACCGAGAAGCTAGCAGTTTATTTATAACAAGATAATAAGATAACAATATACTATTTGTTCGGTGGATGAGATAAAGATTCTAATCGTTCAAATTCAAAATTTGTTAACCACCGTAACAAACAAGTAGAGATAATGACTAAATTAATTAACACGGCAATTAAATTACTCTGGTACTAGGCTAATGGGTAGTACTGCATACCCCTGCTAGCCCGTTTACTAGAGCCTCTGGAATCGATCGATTTAATAAGTCAGCCTACCGTGGGACACGTGGAGGCCTACTAGATAGGGGGTAACTACACCCGAGGGTAGTATGAATATACTCTATATATATATATATATATATATATATATATATATATATATATATATATATATATATATCTTCTTTTTTATCTATTTATCTATCTATGTTTGAGAGGTCTTTGTTTTTAAAGAAGTGAGGTCATGTCACTTTGTTAGGTAAAAATAAAAATCTGATGTAGGGGCTTCCCACATGCGTATTCGTTTAAAAAAAGAGGTCATTTTTGTGTGGCACCATTGCAAAATGTTGTTTTAACTAGCACCCCGAAAAGCATTTCGTTGTGGCTGCAGCTCATACACATAAGAGAATTTCAAAACTACTAAAGAGGAAGAACTCGGTCATGTAGTACTACAATGATGCCCCATCCGAAATCTCGAAGCCAAGGCGAGCGTCTAAAGCAGCATATACGACTTGATCGTAGCTCAATGGAACGTTGCCCCATCCGAAAATTAGGTCTTTTTGTAACGTGTCTTCCTTGTCGTCGTCCGTGTACTTCCTCTTCTTGTATTTCTTCTTCTTCTCAAGATTTGTCCCAATGACCAAATTAGAGAGAGCATATAGACTAGCAGTAAAATTGCCGGTAGGGTTTCGGCGATCCCTCTGCAGGTCGACGGACCGAATAATAATTCCGTAGTAGGCTAGCATCTTCATGTCATTATGGATTGCCACGCCGTAGAATTTGATTGTCTCGTCACCTAAGAAATCCACGAGGACCTGTGGCACCCGATCAGCTTTGCAAATTTGGAAGACAAGAGTCTCGGTCGCCACGAGAGTTGAAGGACGGCGGCGCGCTGCGGAGTATCCTTCCATCGAGGGTCGGTGAACTCGCAATCGAGTCCAACGGCTTTGATCGGAGCGGCGTCGAGGAAGTTGTTCTTCACGTCGCCGATCCACTTCTCCACGCGCCATGCACGAAGGGTGACCCACACCTTGAACCGCATGCATTCCTTCTCGTAGCCGTAAAACTCATCGGACCGAGGCACGAGTGGCTCCATAGGAAATGGTGTACGTGGACGGAGAAAAGAGAGGAGAGATGGCCGGAGAAATGGTGTGGGAAAGAGTCGTACTGTGCAGTGCATTTTATAGCGCCGGAGAGGAAGATGAATCGCCGGCGGAGGGCAGAGGAATCGCTGGCGCCGCGCGTCTTCCGTGCGCGTCGAAAAAACGCGGCGGTGGCGCGTAACTGAAACCATGTCATTTGTCCCAGTTCGTGACTGGAACCGGGACAAATGGGTGTCGCCTGCGGGTGCTACCTCATTTGTCCCGGTTCCAGCCACGAACCGGGACAAATGGGTGTCGCCTGAACTAGTTGTAGCGTTTTATGCCCCATCTGTCCCGGTTTGCAGTACGACCGGGACAAATGGGGTTTTAGAGTTTGGTCCTTTAGCCTGTTTTCTACTAGTGAGTTTTATGCAGCAGCTAACTACCAATTGTTTTTTTAGATACATACACCAAAGGATTGTGCCACATATATTTATTTAATCAAATTTGTTAGAACCCGAGAAAGAGAAAGAGGAGTATCTACTATATGATCACGATATAATTTGTCATAATTGCTCCTAATATAAAGATAATAATTGGTCATAATTTAAACAGATCCTTATGAAAGTAAAGTACTACAGTGATTTAATCATGTAAGCCAGCTATAGTACCAGTTCATGCACCATATATTAAACAAAATACGGCCAAAGAAAAAAAATACAGGTGAACTAGTATATTACAGGACCCATTAAATGTTGTCTCCGATGTATTTGTCTGCTTCTTCTGTCCGGCCCCTTTCTAACCAATCCCCGCCGGCAACTGCCCCTGGAACCTGGACAACGACTTTGATTTGGATAGAAATGTTTTAATGTTGTTCGATCTGCTTTTAGATTAAGGTTTATAATCTCTTCACACTTGCTAGCTGTTAACTCTTAAGTATTTAAGTTTCTGATAAAGAAATGATTCGTCAACTTTTATGATAACATATGCTTTGCATTTTATTATGTGTTATATATGGGAAAAAAAAGAGGAGGCGTGTAAAGTAATATCCGGCGCAGAGAAGACAACATTATTCTGTTGAATGACGTGGAAGAATAACATGCACGTGCATGATGGAGATAAAACAGTCACTAGAATACATAAAATAGTAATACATCCTTTAGTCCTGAATTGTTATACTTTTCCATCTGCTCGATCATGTATTCTCCACGTTATCCAAATATCAACGCGCCACGGGCCTTTAGCAACACCTCAAGTGAATTATTGAGGACGCACCCATGTGTGGCTCAAAGCCAAATTAAAAGGATATCTTTGTCTACCAATGAAACGGTGAGTGCCATGCCATGAGAGCAGTACGATCACGATGTGACAGAAGCTGCATGCCAAAATAGATCGATTGTTGAAGATTATCATGAACGAACAACAATCTTGGTTCTAGTATTTTGATAAGGATAACGCTGAGAGGCTAGCTAGCTAGAACCTCTCATGTTTGGCACGCCAACGTTCAAATATTTTTTTGCATTTTTTTGGCACGTTAATGCAACATTCGCATATCAGTTTTGCATAGCTATGCGGCCTAGCTATGAGCCTCTAGACTAATAGTAACGCCGCAGCGCCGCGCACCATAGCCTAAGTTAACTTGTTCAGTGAGACAGCGACGATAAGTCGATAACCACTCATCTCATAGCTACTCCCGGAGTAGCAACTTCGCCCTATAGCTAGCTAACTTGCTCAGCGATGGCAACTTCACCTAGCAGCAGTTGATCTGATCGGATCCGACGAGGCGACAACAGTGTCAAAATTGGTGTCGAAACAGTCGCCACGGCATTAACGACGCGCCGAGAATTCTAGGTGGCCGGACGGCCGGCCGCTAGCTTCCGTCTGTTGTTGGATCATGTCCTTGTTCGTGGAATGGAAACAGTCAATCATCTGGCTACTATTTCTATATTAATCTTAATCTGGTAACTAGCTCGTCCGATCACTATTTATAGTGGTTTTGGGTAACATCTGTCCAGATATACCGGAGCTACTAATCAACTTTCTTGTCAATTAGTTAACGTCATCCCAGAAAGTTAGCCTGGCTACTCTCTCATTATCAGTTCCGGTCTAGGACACTCTAGGTAATCCTTAGCACTTAATTTACAACAGGAATCACTTCTCTGCGGTATCTCGAGATACCTCTACTATATAATATTCGTTAAGGTGAGGATGGTACGTCATTTTTATTTCCGAGTTTACCCTCCCACCAAACCACATATTACAGCCAATGCCACCGCTTTAGTTAAAAAACGATTCAACACCAGCAGGTCTGCACGAACTGCCGCGGCTGTCGAGGACGCCGGCGAAGGAGTTGCTACGCGTGACGGGCACTGACCGTGCCTCGGCCGGTAGCTCTTCTATGTGTCGCCCATCGCTTCGTCGCCGCTGGGTACACGCGGCACCTCTCGCCGAGGATCGTCTTGTTCCACAGCGTTGCGTCGTCCGGCTGCCCGACCTCCTCCTCCTGGTCGTCGTCCCCAGCTCCCCACCGCCGCGACCGTATACTCTCCACCAGCCGCTCGATCCGGATTGCGGGAGTGGATGGTGCAGAGCGCGAGGCAGACGGCGACGGCGGTCGAGATTCAGGCGGCGTGGAGGAGAGCGGGGGAAGGAGGCGTGGTGTCTGATCTCTCCCTTCTGATGGCATTGTCCTCGACTTGTGCCCGATATCTGGTACGCATGGCTGGGGTCGGCGTGGAGGAGAGCGGGGGAAGGAGGCGTGGTGTCTGATCTCTCCCTTCTGATGGCATTGTCCTCAACTTGTGCCCGATATCTGGTGCCCTCAACCTGTGCCTGATATCTGGTACGCATGGCTGGGGTCAACGACCCGCTTTGTTGCCTCTCTCGTCCAGCGCGGCTCCGCTCTGCTCCACCCCCGCAAGCTCCCGACATGCGACAAGACAAGGCAATGTTTATGACCGTGAACTGCGTACCAACGGCAGGTCGTACATGTCAAAGACTGAGACAGAGCAAGTGAAGCACGAAAGACATCAGATCATGAATTCGTGGGCAACAATGTCAGTGCTGATGAACCTACGCGTCCAGCTTAGGAGGCTGCTACTTTGCGAAAGATAATACTCGAGCATGTACCATCTATGGATCTAAAGCATGCAATAAGCTCTTTTGTGTCTACTGTGGTATCGGTGGGTAAGATACGCAGGGGAGTTCAAGGACGTGGTGGCGGAGATCTTCCAGCTTGCAGGCGTCTTCAATATCGGTGACTTTGTGCCCGCACTCCGCTGGCTCGACCCGTAGGGCATTGTTGGTGGTGCCGCTCACGCTGACGTTCGTGGGCGCAAAGCCTGCCTAGCGTTCATGTGCCCCCGAGTACATGAGTTGACGGAGACAATTTGGCATTTTGTTTCTAATAAACGGTACTTCCATTCGATTTAAATTAACACTTTTTTACACTACATATTCACGGGGTGTTTCATAGAAAGTTATTCCTTTTAGCTAGCTACCATGATATATATAAAACTGGTTCACACTTTATCATGGCAATTTTGTCATTTTCAGAGGAGATTGATAACATAAACAATATTTCCTGAAATCCATTGGAGTTAAACACATCTGATTCTAGAGTTATCTATTTCTCTAAAATATAACTGGATTTGTGTATAAAAATTGTGAGATTAACAAAATGAAAAGGATTAGTACGCTATAATGTCACATATCGCAAATATAACACTAGAGAGGTCAACCGACCATTTTGTGCACTTCAATTAATATTAAAATGTGTCTAAATTTATTTACCCGTTGCAACGCACGGGCATTTTACTAGTAAATATATAATGTCTAAAAAAATAGTAAAGTGATGTAGTATAAAATTTCAAAAATATTAGCACGCCTTTGATCCACGATAAGTACTGTGAGCTCTTGTTATACAGTTTGCTTGGAATATGTTTTAAGAGGATATATAACAGCTAGCAGAAGTGATATTCAATAGTGAATGTTATCTTTTATACGGATGTATCAAATATTCTCTTTGATGGTATACTACTTGATCCTCCTATCAATTTCCTCTTTAGGATTGGGCGACGATAGACGGAAGCATTGAAGGAAGGCGAGGATGCACAAGAACTGAAGCCATTCAAAGGAAAAGCATTCTCTCGCCTTAGCGCATTTGGAGCATGGTAAAGGCTTGGCTCCACCTTCCATGGCTAGACATGACCACTTGGGATAACTTCAACAACGTTGAGGAATGGTGGACGCACATGACCATCAATAACTCTTCGCGGAGGAAGGTGATTGCCTCGCTCACTTTACTTGTCTCTTGGGAAATTTGGTCCGAGCGTAACGCTAGAGTGTTTAGACATAAATCCACCCTCCCCTCGGTCATTTTAGGACGGATCAAGGATGAGGCTTGCACTTGGACTAAGGCGGGTGCGAAGCATTTGGAGTTTCTTTTGCCGGGAGATTAAAACTACTTTTTTTATTGTAGCGTGGCCTTTTTGTGCCTGCGGACGTTGTTGTAATATGTTTAAACCCTCTAACTCCTCCTTAATCAAAAGATAGAGGCAAAGCTTTTGCCTCTTTCCCTTCAAAAAATGGGGTGATTAACTGTTTTATATGTTGGCCCACAAAATAGTGCTTATAGATGCCATTATGCCAAGGTCAACCAACACAAAATAATTTCGCAAAAATAATAATCACAAAATAAAAAAGCACATACGTTGTGTGTCAGATGTAACCAACAACTATATAGCAGGTCAGACAAGAGGGGTTGACGACGATTATGAGCCTTGACCTAAAAGGAGAAGAACAACACATGAACTGACGAACATATAGTTCACACACACACACATCAAACTTGACTCGACCGCTCGCCGAAGTTGTTACGTACTCTAAACATTCTGTTCTCAGTGACGTTCAGTTCCTGGGCGGAGCAGGTGAAAAAGGCCCCAGATGGAAGCGGACAAGTCGGCCGGGTTCGTTTATGCTGGGTAGGCTGGGGCGCTGTAGTTGGTACGCTAGCTAGAACTAGTAGTACTATTTTTTTCCTTAGATATGCTACAAAAAATAACTGAGTTATACGCTAGCACTAGCTAATATCTAATATGGATTTTAGGCTTTATATATCTACGTACTTAGCCCGTCTTGGGAATGTATGTATGGGCAAATTGATTTTCTTCTTGAGAGTAGGGGCAAATAGATTTTTGATTAATACTATATTAGTAGATTGATATTTAGATGTGATGACGTTGCTTAGCGAATGTATAGAGATTACGAGAAAGATGAGTCATCTTTCCTGCCTATCATGCCCCTCTACGTCAATAGAACTGCCAATTGCTCTGCCGCACCGGATCTAATCTCCGCTAACCAGTGTTCATAGCGCGTTACCTCCGGCGTGGCTCAATATTTCGTCCGTCGCCCAGCCCGTGCCCTCCTTTTGAGAGTCGCTTAAACACGTCGGACGACGCTGCCCGCGTTTAGATCCAGACATGCGGGTTGGCCGTGTCTTTCACATAGTGAATTAAACTCTACCACGCCCCTCATTTCCGTTCTCCCACTTCATTTCCGTCAGCCACGACGACGTCCTCCTTACCGCCCCACACCTCTCTTCGTCTACGGCGCTAGCTCACCGGACAGAAATCTTGCACCACCAGCCCCCCATCTCCCATAGGCTTCCTGCGCCGGCTCTCGTCGACTCTCGCCGGCCATAAAGCTATGGCTACCTTGTACGTAAGGTGTTTGGCCTCTGGTAGGCCGATCATTTTCAGAATTGTTGCTGGCTGTCAGGGATCGGGTGATATATTCGTTTATGTTTGATTTTGATAGATGGATATCAACGATGAGATGATGGCTCACATGTTGATGGATGAGGAGCCATCATCGACGCCGAGATGAGAATTCGACTATTCTTGCTTGTCTTCTACATCTCCAAGCCAACGAGGCCGCGAATGTCGCACCCAAACAAGGAGGATATGTGCTTGGAAGGATCAAGACCAAGCCCAAACAAAGGATGGATGTGAGATCCTGGCTCAGGGCTTAATAGGATTGATAGAATACTCATATAAACAAGTTGCAACTTCTTTTCCGGAAGCTCATCTGGAAAGAACTCCGAGGTTAAGCGTGCTTGGCCTGGAGTACTCCAAGGATGGGTGACCGACCGGGAAGTCCTTCCCAGGTGCGCACGAGTGAGGACAAAGTGCGCAGAAAAGAATAGTGTTGATCTACGGTGTCAGTCTAGAGATCCTAGAGAGCTGCGAGGCGTGATAGGCTCGGTCCAGGGGTGGGCCGGGGTGTTACAATGGAGGGCCATTGCATGTTGATCTCCAATTATTTTGCTGAAGGCCTAGCATTCACTCAAAAGATTTCCGTCGGCGGTTTCGGATGAACCATGACGTGTTCTTACGGATCACACATGATGTGATGGAGTACGATCCATGGACGAGGGAGCCGTCATCGATCCAGAAGTACATCGCTGCTACGAGGATGCATGCATGTGGAGATCCTGCAAATGTCATGACGACCATCTACGAGCATGTCGGAGTTTACAATTATCAAATCAACGTACAAATATTGCATGGTGGTGGTTGCTATGTTTGGCTAAACTAAGAGGACCAAACGAAGAAGAAACAACTCTGACCATGAAACAGAATGCAACGAGGGAATTTCCTGGGATGCTTGAAGCATTTTCTACATACACTAGAGCTCAAAAAATGTTCATTTGGTTGGCAAGGATTGTACAATGGGATCCATAAAGGATATTGCAGTATGGTACTAAACTATGGCCAATCATGACCTATTGATTTGGCACACTTTTTTTTGACATGGCAGGATCCCATAATGACATCACACTTCGATTTTTGTGAAGCTTATTGAAGGTCATGCTCTAACAGTCAACTATGAGATCAGTGTCGACCTGTACGACAAAGGGAACTAACAAGCCAATGACATATATGCAAGGTGAGTTTCATTTGTCAAGACAATCTCCAATCTGATGGGCAACAAATCTTGTCGGTTTTCCTATGAACAAGAGTGTGCGGAGAAGGATATCGAGCGGGCATTTGGAGTGCTCCAATCTCGGTTTGCTATTGTCCGGTACCCTGCCGTGATATGGTCGAACCAGCCGATGTGTGAGGTCATTAATGCGTGTGTGATCATGCACAGCATGATTATTGAATGTGAGCGTGTCAATCCGGTCCATGACCATCTTTCGTTCGACTTTCGGGGTCCCTTAGCCGATGTTCATCACCTATTGCCGACATATTTTGCTTTAAAATTATCTAGTCGAGCATTTGTGGCCATGTCGGGGAATGGCAGCGACAAGGCAACAAAACTGAATTTTATGGACGGAACAATTTTATTGTTATTTTTAATTATTGTGATACTTTATTTTACGTCTTGAAATCTATGTACCATTCAGATAATTTGATTTTCATGTGATAAATATTTGAACTCAGGAAAAAAAGAATAAACAAAATCTATTGGCAGGGCCTATTGGCGTCGCAAGTGGGGAACGGTGCCCCTAATAGCCCACAACAAGTGCAGACGGAGCCAATAGCGGTTGTTTGTCTCTGTTGCTTGGACGGGTCTTGGGCGCCGCAAGTACAAATGCACTTAGGCCACTATCATATTCTTTTGAAAGAACCATTATAAACATATTTCCTCTTTCTAAAGGTATCTTTGAAGTGGAGGAGATTCATATGAATTTGGAAGGATTCTAATGGTAGATTTTTTTCTATGAAATCCTTTTGGATTATATAGTAAGGTCACCAAATTCGTCGGGAATATATTCCTATGCCCTCCATGACTCCATCTCACAACATGAGATCCAGCCTTTTTGTAGCAGTTTTTTTGTTGTTTCCCTGCTAATAAACATGTCAATTATCTTTTATTTTTTAAAATAAATGAGAAAATATTGCATTTGTTCAACAAAAATTTGTTAATGTAATATAAGAATTTAAAGCATGTTTTCATCGAGTTCTTTGGTTGCATTTTATCTTGTTTGCAACAAAAGAATGTCTCTACGGTTTGTCTCTATAATATGTTATACACATTGTTATGCATGGTATGCTTGCAGCAAGACTGAAATATTCATGACACGTGAGATTTTGTAAATTGTAATTTTCTAGAAGCACAGGGATACAATACAATGCATACAACTCCCTTTTTTGTCGGTCAACAGAAACACTTGAAGGGGACAGGAAAAACTAAACATATTTACCATCTTCTTGCATTGGAAGCCAAGGGCCTTGCTAGCTAATATTCAACAAAGCATTCATCAACTTGTTTGATCATAATCAAGATCTGCAACAGTTAACGTTTTCATTTGTAGGCTTCTGTACAAAGGGATCTAATTAAATATTTGCTCCATGCCAGAGCTCAGGTCAAAATTCTTGCATGCTTAACTGAGTACACCTATATGTGACAATGAAGAGAAGAGTGGTAAGGTTTTACCTACTACAATTATGAAATAAGAAAGCAAAATAATACACATGGAAAAGACAAACAATTTAATAGCATTGCTATGTGATGTGTTTCTTTTAAAGATTGCTTACAAGCATGCAGACTGAGGTTTGGTAAAAAAGATATCATGATGAACATAGAAATTGACCTCTCTATTCATCCAAATTTTAGTTGTTTAAGTCATGTAGTGATGAAACTAGTTGTAATAAACCTTTGTTGATTATGTACAGTCGTATTAACTGAAAGTTTTTGTTGGTTACCTTCTATGAAATATGTAGACCTATTAAAGCTTTACCTTTCCAGTTTTTTTGTTCACGCCATAGCAAAGGTAATAATTACCGGTTTTTGGAGATTCTGAGACAGGTCCAACAAGAAACAGGATGAAACTGAATTCGTCAGTCCCTAGTGCCAAGCAGGATAAGGTGTCCTCGGCCTTCCTACCTTCCGGTAACCTTTTGATTTCATCTCTACAAGCAAATATGTCAGGCCGACCTCTTAAGATAAACTATTACACTTCGTGGCTCACTAGAGACCGCCTTCCTTCTAGTGAACATAATTTTAGAAGACACAACCCTTATAACGACTCATGTGTTTTAGCTCCCCGACGACCCGACCATTATGTTTTTCAACTGCATTTTGAGAAAATTTATGTGGAGCGGATTCATGAGATGCTAAAGGTTCAAAGAAACCCGGCCTCTTTAAGTCTTTATCCTAGTTTTCTCTTATGTCCTTCAGAGTTTGCAAGGAAAAGCTTGGACCCTAATTTGGATTCTTTTCAGCGCCATTTTAGGGCCCTTTGGAACACACACAATAAGCTTACAATCAAGGCGGTTTTCTCTGGCCAACCTGCCGATTGTGTTTTTAGCTGACATGTTTATGAAGCAGTGGCGCCCGCTCCTAAAGCCAAAGAACTGGCCTGGCCGATGTGCACCTGTCTTCGCTTGAGCTATTACTTTGTAATCTTGCTTTTATTCTGGTTTGTACACTGTTTGAACTTTGAATCTAAGAGCTTTATTGATTTAAATCTGGCAGTCGATGCCTTTTATAAAAAGAATCGGTCAATTCCTCTTCTTTTAATTTCAATGAACATACTATATAGATTGAGTTTTTGCCGGCCAGTTGTTAAAAAACAATCACACGGTGGATCTGTGTATGTCAGATAGTCTCTGAAGTTATTAACAACCATGCAAGTACGATCGAAGTACTAGTTGTTTGACTTGTTTCCTTGAAGAAACGACCACGTACTTACGTTTACGCTAGCTGAACACGCGCACAAGTACAAAGGCTGCGATGCCGGACGGACAGTTGGAACATCTGAACAAGTCTCCTTCCATGAATCAACCTGCTCCCCTACGTACAGAGTTGTTGCATATGCGTGTTTACATCATCGCGCATGCGTCTACGGCCTTTGACCTCATCGGGGCAGGTTTCAACCCAGACCCATGAGTACTGAGAGGGAGATCAGCAGTACTGCCAGAATTATATATGATTTTGGATTGATTATATGAAGTTGGGGTTCTGGCACACGGTTATGCATTAATCAATGTACTTGCCGACCTGTCTACCATGCATGCATGCATACTTGCGTATAACAAAAGTACTAGCACGATTGATTTGGAAGCAAAGCCTCTACTTAATTTCACGACCACCGCCTTTTTCGTGAGATGATCTCGTCTTGAGTTCACATGTGAAAGGATCGATGGTATTTACGCGCATGCTAGTATTGGTGTATGTGTTGAAATACATTGTTCGTCTAGTTCCGAGTTCCCACATCTACATGAGTGCATCAAATTTATATGGTATCAAAACCAAAATAAAACAAAAATCAAGTTCAACTATATTAATAAAAAATATGTTTGCGTCTCCATCGACCCACACGTCTAAGGCCGAACCGATGGAAGTGAATGGAGAGTGTTCAAATATATCATGTGTCTTACTAGTTTAAAATTTTGCGTGAAGTGGTCGGTCCATCAAATTCAAATAATGTGCACCGTAAGGATAAAATACAAAATTCAAAAGGCTGATCTTTTTAAAATTTAAAACTTTTTCACTTAAAAAATCAAGAAAGAAAATCATACATAAAGTTTCAACGACTTGTGTAAAGGATGTTTTCACTGAACTAAGATCGCGCCACTTTTTTTTTTGGAACAGAGGGAGTAGTATCATTGTTTATCGTGAATTGGCTCTGTAAGCAACAATAAGAAAACAAACATGCATTCCAACACAATGCTGCATGCACACATCGTTGCACTAATCAATTAAGACCGCCCGATCGAGCTGTAACGTCCAATACTTGCTTACAAGTACAACAAAACAAATTCGGAAGGAAACCCCGGCTACGTATGCTTGTACTGCTTCTATAACCTTGATTTCACATATGATATGCCGTATTGTCACGTGTACCTTGAGGCTTACTTATGACTGACAAATTGCAATAGTCGGCCTACATTCATGAAGTTTAATCTTCAAGACACTAAAAATGGAGAACACTACTGGTAGCTTAGGGGGCAATTTTGGAACTTGGGGATGAGTTGCCCTTGATGGAAGAATTATTGGCGAAGCAGTTGAAAAACATCGCCCAGTCTAACGGGATTGCCTAACAACCTAGCCATCTCACCACCCGTCCTCTCTGCTCCCTAAACCACCCTTCTTCTCTCCCGGCCCCTCTACGTCCCATCTTCGTGCTATATAAACCACCCCCGCGCCGGCTCATCTCACCACCCACAACAACAAGCACTCCAGTACCTCTAGCTTCTCTCATCACTTGCAACGTACTGCGGCGCAGAGTAGTTTCCTTGGATCCATATCCATGGC
This sequence comes from Poa annua, assembly GCA_026929855.1. Taxonomy (NCBI): domain Eukaryota; kingdom Viridiplantae; phylum Streptophyta; class Magnoliopsida; order Poales; family Poaceae; genus Poa; species Poa annua. Next base: position 22,403,585 of record CM049428.1, on the reverse strand, counting down.
GACTTCCATGGGTTGCCTGCTGGTGCTCTGCCTCGTGTCTCCCCTCCTCCTCGCCGGCGCCGTCCGCGGCAACCCGTGGGCCGGCCGCGGCGGCCTCTTCCCCCAGTTCTACGACCACTCGTGCCCCAAGGCAAAGGAGATTGTGCAGTCCATCGTGGCACAGGCCGTCGCCAGGGAGACCAGGATGGCGGCGTCCCTCGTCAGGCTGCATTTCCATGACTGCTTTGTCAAGGTATTTGCTCACTCTGCAGCGGTGTTCTGTTCTTTACATGCATGTTGCGAACAGGGCCACGACGGTGCTTGCAGCTCTTGCTGCACATGCTCACTCCTCACTCCATGCAAAACGTTGCAGGAAATCTCTTTAGATTAGCACAATAGGATTTGCATTTTGGCTTGTTACCTTTGGGGTGCTCGAACTTTCACCTTTAACTTTTGCTATAATTGCACCTAGCTATCGGGAAAAGGTCTCGCTAGCGGCATGGAAGAATCTCTAGTTTTTAGGCTAACTGTTTCCCAGTGATGAGATAGCCTACCTACATTACCCATGCATGTGAGGAACACTTTATTTTGTCTTGGTGGCATGATCGACTCACGTACCATGATAATTGTTAAATCCAAATGATGCTGTTATCCATGCAACCTACGTTAACTCAACGCATGTGCCTAATCTATCTGCTTTCTGCATGCTAGCTCTAACCTCTCTGATTGTAGGGGTGCGACGCTTCCGTGCTGCTGGACAACAGCACTACCATTGTGAGCGAGAAGGACTCCAACCCCAACAAGAACTCTCTCAGGGGATTCGAGGTTGTCGACCAGATCAAGGCCGCCCTCGAGGCCGCCTGCCCTGGCACCGTCTCCTGCGCCGACATCCTCGCTCTCGCCGCCCGCGACTCAACCATTCTTGTAAGCTAGCTCAACACAATGCAGCCGCAGTATATATGTGTGAGTGACTTAATTTGGTGTAATTAACTAATTGATCTGCAGGTTGGTGGCCCGTACTGGGACGTGCCACTCGGACGGAGGGACTCTCTTGGCGCCAGCATCCAGGGCTCCAACAACGGCATCCCCGCCCCCAACAACACCCTCCCCACCATCATCACCAAGTTCAAGCGCCTCGGCCTCAACGTCGTCGACGTCGTGGCCCTCTCCGGCGGCCACACCATCGGCCTCTCGCGCTGCACCAGCTTCCGGCAGAGGCTGTACAACCAGTCGGGCAACGGCCTGGCCGATAGCACGCTGGACGTGTCCTACGCGGCGCAGCTCAGGCAAGGGTGCCCACGCTCCGGTGGCGACAACAACCTCTTCCCACTCGACGTCGTCACCTCCACCAAGTTCGACAACTTCTACTTCAAGAACATCCTTGCCGGCAGGGGCCTTCTCAGCTCCGACGAGGTCCTGCTCACCAAGAGCGCCGAGACGGCGGCGCTCGTCAAGGCGTACGCCAACGACGTGCACCTCTTCTTCCAGCACTTCGCGCAGTCCATGGTGAACATGGGCAACATCATGCCGCTCACCGGGTCGCACGGGGAGATCAGGAAGAACTGCAGGAGGCTCAACAACTTCCACTGAGCTACTGTTAAATGGTGTTATATGTGTGTGTGTGCACGCTGAATTGTACGTGGAGTTTTTCTGCCGTTTCTTCTCTTCAATAAATAAGTGTGATTGTGCTTAACTAGTATGGAACCCCACATCGATTGTTACTGTTGAGCTCCGCCAACTTCATTCTAAATTAATCATGCATGTATATTCCCACTACGTACTTTGGGGGAGTCTAATTAAAGAACTTTTCTGGAGAAATACTGTACATGAATCGCAACTTTGATTGACAACTGGATGTGCACGCATTTTGATTAGCCACACCGCCTGAGGAATGCCCAAAGTCAAGCATATTTATCATCTCCGTTGGTACTTTTGTAGTAGGTTAATTATTAGTTCGTTCTCTTGGATGGTTAGGTAGGTAACATCTGGCTAGTGGCTGCAGTCTGTGTAGTACAGCATGCAGCCGGCCGGTCTTTCTAGGTCAAGGTAGCAATTAAGCAAGCTAGCGGTCAGGTGCGCGTGTATGGTGGGTGAATCATGAGCAACCGCACAGTGGATATACCCATCGGCCATCGCGGTCGGAGAAAAAGGACGCCTCTTTGATCGATCGAACAAGCATAGGGATACAAACGCAAAAGAGTTCACTCCCTGGTGTATATATATATACTGTACATCCAATATACACATATATGGGTAGCCAACTAATAACAAGTTCAATCATGCGATCTTAATATCTCATACATCAAAGAAGTTAACAAACTACTAAATCATAACTAACTTGATTACTCATTGTTCGTTTAGGTGCATGCCCTGAACAACGGAAGCAAGAAGGGGGAAAAACCAGAATCAGAATAGACCTAGGTCCTATTGTACCCGCTTTCTATAACTTGACACAAAAACATTTGAAACTTTAAAAAATAATGAAAAATCACACAAAATTATATAGAATACAAACATGTTACATTTCTTAGAAATGAGGATGCTAAAACTTAAACTGTGGCACTCTTATTTTCTCATTTCAAAGAGATCAAAATAAGTCACATTATTTTCCGAAATTTACATGCATAAGTTTCTAACCAATAGCTATGTCCGTACTTTTTCGTAAATTTCAAAGCTTACAAATATATTTCTTTAAAGTAGATTTTGGTGTACCTAAGAACTAATCCAAAGCAGAAAGGGAAATTATGGTATGTGTGCGAAAATAAATATGTAATCCCTATGTATAAATATGGTATGTGTGTCAGGTTCGACTCAGGTTCTCATCATTTCAAGCACCTCCGGAACAAAGGCAAAAGTGCTGGACTAGTTTGTAACTTTTCAACTGAATTTTTTTAAGTGAAACTCCTGGTTCATCAATAAAAAACAAACTTTACTTTACATAAAATGATTTTAACTCAAAGAAGTTTTGGAAGAAAATAATCTAATCACATGTAATTATAAGATATCAAGTGCGTGTCTTCTATAGATTTACGTGTGATTTCTACAAAGCATGTACTAGCTAATTAAATGACTCGTTAAATATTGACTAAGCTAGCAACCAACAGCTAGCAGATGAGGATTCTGATCCTTGACCAAAAAAGATGAATGAATATCAACATGATTACATGAACAAATAGCTAGGTCCCATCTGATAGATGTGCAGTCAACAAACTCAAGGTCAATTGCAGGTTTATCCAGATTCCATGTACAATAACTAGTTGCCGGCTGGGGCAGGTGAAAAGGTCGTGCAGACACCAGCAGATGGAAGCAGATGAATTGAGGATTAGTTGGAGTTGGTACACTATGCTGTAGCAGCGCTGTATTTTTTTAAGTTGTATTAGTACACTAGTTCTAGCTACATCGGCTTACATTATTAGAACTTCTAGTTAATACGTACTTTGTCTACTTCAAAATCCACGTCATGGCAATTTGATTGTGTACAACTGATTGATGTGGGGTAGATAGATAAATTGACGCGAGAGTACTATGCTTTGTTAAGAAAATCATATATATACCTACTAACATACTATGTGCTACCAGAGTCAAAGATCTCACCCATGGATGGATTCTGTTGTTGCTGGGGCGAATTTCAGCTTACCCTGCCTGTAATTTTTGCGCCTATTGCATTTGTTTCCTGCAGTTCCAATCCCTGTAAGGGCCTCTTTGGCCCCTGTACATCTGGCACGCAAGTTTGCAGTGCCCGCTTCTTCTTTTCCTTCTATATATCTGGCACGCAAGTTTGCAGTGCCAGCAGAAAGAAAAGATGGATTTTGTTTGGTTACAAGTACAAACTATTGGACTTTTTTTTTGCGAAATACGGACTGCTGGACCATTTCGGTTTAGGCAGCACCACGCCGACATCACATTTGTACACTACCAGTTTAGGCAAAAAAATAAAAAAGGCACTCAAGCTCTTAAATCTCAGACTCGCAACGTTACCTAAGTCTTAGTTGCAACTCTTAGGCTAGCGTGAATCACGATGCAAACCAAATGGTTCAGATTTTTTTTACTCGGTTATAATTTATAACCCATGTGCAACAGAGAAAATCTAAGTTACAACCGCAACTAGGTGAATCTCAATTGCAACACACAAGGCGGCATGAATCACAACACGCAATCAAACGGTCTCAAACTCGACTAAGATTTAGTTAATTCTCAATGAACTAAGATTTAGCAAAACCGTTTTTCTTAGTTATGGTTCTTTTTGTGACATGTAACGTGGCATAGCAGGTACGCACTCAGTGTCAAACATTCACACGACATATTGCATGAAGTGCTATTTTGAAGCACATCACCCCTTCTCAGTTGAGCTAACTACTTCAGAAAGAGAAGAAATAGAGCATTGGAAAATATAAATTTTAACCATGTCTTGGAAGCTAAGGGGACTTCTCTAATCGTCAATAAAGCAGTGATCAACTTGTCTTCTTCAATGATCTACTGTTCTTATATCGATGATCTGCAACTATGTTAGTAGGACATCACATTTGTAGGCTTCTATGCCAATGTATCTCATTAAATACTTGCCCTTTTCGTAACACATGTCAAAAATCTTCCATGCTTCACTGTGTAAGTGTAACAACCAGGAAAAAGTTAGATCAGACCTACTAAAACTGTGAAGCAACAGAGGGAAAGGACAGACCCAGCGCATAGAGGCTCCCACACAAGGTGGGGTCTGGGGAGGGATTATAGGAACCTAGTCTTTCCCCTGCAAAGTGCAATGCAGAGAGGCTGGTTCGAACCCAGGACCTCTTAGCACAAGTGGAGAGGACCTCACCACTGCACCAAGGCCTGCCCTCTGAAGCAACAGAGGGAAGCCAAAAAAAAACATTGAGAAAAAAATAGAGTACTCCGTAGTTGAAAAGTGCTATGCTTAATCATGTCATCTCTTAACAAAAGCTCGATAAAGCAGATTGTGGTTGGGGTAAAGTGAAGATCAGTACAATAAATTAAGGCACTCTAATCATTCACTTGGCTGCAAGTCACTGGCAGGGTGACTTTGAGTCCATCGGAAATTTTGTGCAAGAAATCATTCAGGGAACAAGCTGTAAGAAATCACTGGGAGAGTATCTTCGATTCCATTGGAAATTTTGTGTTGGTTAACTTCTAAGAAATGTGTGGGCCTAATTCAAGATTTTTGCTTTCTCTTCTACAGTAAGTATGACCGGTATGCTGTTAAGAGTTGATTATAGGAGGACAACAGGGAAACATGAAAAACAATTATGAATCAGGATCATCCAAACACAGAAGTCAAATGAGCAGGTAGTCTTGCTTATGTCAAGCTTTCCTCCCAAGGTTTGTAGCGGTAGGGATACACTCCAAGTCTATGACTCTATGGTCTCTTCTGAGACATGTAGCTTGCTCTTGACTCTTGCTATATTGTTCTCAGTATCCCCACAAGGCCACACCCCCAACGGCTACATGTGAGAACACTAGAGAATACTGGTTGAACCAAGTATTTCTGTAGAAACATACATGAAAGCCACAAATAGCAGGAGTCATTAAAGATCCTCAAAGAAAGAGCCATGGAAATGACAGTTACAGTTCGATTCTGGCTGATATAGAGGATAGAGGAGAAATCCCGTGTTTTAAACAGTATGCAGCATAAATTTCTGCTCGATACAAAGTTGAGAACTCCTAGCTCACTTCAGTATGAATTTTTTTATGCTCATCAGCATATGTTAATTGAGCTAGGATATTAATGTGCATAAAAATAGGTCTTTATTGTAACAATATCCGTAATCAACAATAATAGTTCACATGCATATAGGTAGCATGAACATACCTGCAAGTCAAATGCAAATCTCTGAGACTCTTAACTCTCTGGCACGCTGTTGTTTTCTTCAATAAACGGACACTGCTAAGCGCTGGACAGGAGAACAGGACTGCTGGGCCCGTGACAAAACCTTGGAACAGTTGAAAGTACTTCCAGCTCCAGGAACCTGCTCCCGATATGAATGTAGGCCATGCAAGCACCTAACGCAGAATCATCACGCATCCCGTGTCTTCCAAAGTTGGTACAATATCGCACATCTCCTTTGACCTGATCAGCATCCATGCACGTGTGTCAGCTAGGGAGATAAGCCCAGGATTGTACAGAAGGCAGGCGCCATCTTACATGTTACACACGTTCTCTGGCCTGGCAATTAGATGAACCATCAAAAAGTTTCAGTAAGGTAGGAAAGCTAACCTAATTTGGTATGATTCTACGACAAGACACAACAATAATGTCCTAAAGATCTTAGACATTACCCTTCATCCAAAATCTGTATTTTACTTAAGGTGCCACGCTGCTGTAGCGGCGTACTTTCATCCCCAAAGGCGTGGGACACGAATCCCTGTTCCCATGATCACCAATAATAAGAAAATCTCCTTAATACGGTGTTAGCATTAATAAGTACCCTCCGGCCTGTAACTACTCTTGTGTATAACAAAACTACAAAAGTAGCAGTACTGATTAGGAAGCAAGTCTTTCGCTTTTGGTTAAGCCTTCTTTTGCACTTTGGCAGCTTGGTTTCACATAGGATGTATTGTCATGTGTAGGGAGAGTTCCTAGAGACTTGAGACTTGTTAGGGGTGGGTCTACAACCTACCGTTAGGCAAAAGGTTGAACTGAAGGATGTGGCTGGTCTATTGTAAGATAGTACCTGCCTTATAGTGCAGCATTCATATTCACAAGGGGTGAAATTGCATGACCACAACCTTGCGTGATTAATTCACAAAACTATGGTCTATGGATATGTTTGTTGAGATCGCAGTGTACATGTGATCATGTAGCTACCAACGCTTCTCTTTTCAGCACCCCATTCTTGCAATCTGTCAGAAGTTTCACAGGAATAATTGTTCCACAAGTGATGATAGCTTAAGATGTTTCATTAGTGTTACAATGTACACTTGTATTTTAGCTTCTCAGTAAAATATGTACTAGGATTAAACTTGTATGAGAAATCTCTTGATCCACAACTTGTATGAGAAACATTAAGGCATAGCACGCTTTCAAACAAAAACAGATGGATACTTTAGATGATTTAAACCTTTGGAGTTGCTTGATAGAAGAATTAATGGCCAAGCAGTTGAAAACAGTGCCTAGTAACTAACTTCTCACATACGCATTGTCTAACAACCCAGCTGCCATGCTGCATCTCAGACCCCTCCTGGAAACCACCCTTCTTTCCATTCCCTATATGCGCACCATTCTCCTGCTATATAAACCACCCAATGCCCACGTATCACCACCCACAAGAAGAGAAGTAGACGCAAACAACCAGCAACCTTCTGCTTGTAAAGTAGTGCAGCAAAGGACTTACTTACATGGCGACTTCCATGGGTGGTTTGCTTGTGCTCTGCCTTGTCTGTCCACTCCTCCTTTCAGGCACCGTTCGTGCCAACCCATGGTACAGCTTATTCCCACAGTTTTACGATCACTCGTGCCCAAAGGCCAAGGAAATTGTGCAATCCATCGTGGCACAGGCTGTCGCCCAGGAGACCAGGATGGCAGCATCCTTGGTCAGGCTGCATTTCCATGACTGCTTTGTCAAGGTTTCTGCTTCCTCTTTGTTGCAGTATCCTTTACATAGTTCCTACAATGAAGCACACCAGAATACATAGTTTACTGTGTCGATGACTAAATGATATATCCAGTGCATTTTAGTCGTTAACTTCAGCTGTTTGATGATTAACTCTGCAAGTGTTCTGTTTTTAACCTCTGCTATATTTGTCACTGGCATTGGAAATCGGGTCCTGGGGACCATGGAAGGATAGGTGGTTTTTAGGTTAATTTTTTAGTTTTCACCAATTGTAAGATATCCTACCTACAAATGCCTGCAGTACTTATTGTCTCAGTGACATGATCGAGTTCATTCCCCCCCCCCCCCCCCCCCCCCAAAAAAAATGGTGACTTTAATCTAAGTGCACAACAAATGGAGCTCCTCCTTCACTCGATGCATGTACCTGGTCAATCAACACTACTATTTCGTTGAATGTATCCGAACTACCCAACCTATATAGTACCACATGCCTAATTATGCACCAACCAGTTCTGACATCCTCTTTCTTTCTGTGTATAGGGGTGTGATGCATCTGTGCTACTTGACAACAGCAGCAGCATAGTCAGTGAGAAAGGGTCCAACCCCAATCTGAACTCCCTCCGGGGATTTGAGGTTGTCGACCAGATCAAGGTCGCCCTTGAGACGGCTTGCCCCGGCACTGTCTCCTGCGCCGACATACTCGCCCTTGCCGCACGCGACTCCACCGTTCTCGTACGTGGACACCAAAAATAACTCTGCCCTAACTAGCCCGAGATAAATAATGTAGCATTATGTGTGATTCTTTTGGATCCAAATTAATCTGCAGGTTGGTGGCCCTTACTGGGATGTGCCGCTTGGCCGGAGGGACTCTCTAGGTGCGAGCATCCAGGGATCCAACAATGACATCCCTGCCCCCAACAACACCCTCCCCACCATCATCACCAAGTTCAAGCATCTCGGCCTCAATGTCGTCGATGTCGTCGCGCTCTCAGGTGGCCACACCATTGGCTTGTCCCGGTGCACCAGCTTCCGGCAGAGGCTGTACAACCAGTCAGGTAACGGCCTGGCCGACAGCACGCTGGATGTGTCCTACGCAGCGCAGCTGAGACAAGGGTGCCCAAGCTCCGGCAGCGACAACAACCTTTTCCCACTCGATGTTGTCACCTCGACCAAGTTCGACAACTTCTACTTCAAGAATATCCTGGCTGGCAGGGGCCTACTCAGCTCCGATGAGATCTTGCTCACCAAGAGCACCGAGACGGCAGCGCTCGTCAAGGCATACGCAGACGACGTGCACCTCTTCTTCCAGCATTTTGCACAGTCGATGGTGAACATGGGCAACATCATGCCACTGACCGGGTCTCAGGGGGAGATCAGGAAGAACTGCAGGAGGCTCAACAACTATCAATGAGTTACTAAATGTGCTGTATTTGCTGAATTGTGTGGAGTTGGCGCCAAGTTTTAAACTGAATAAGCAAGTGTGGTTGTAATTTCCAAATTTTCTTGTTCATTTCTGTTCTGTAAATTGCATTGAGAAATGCATTTGTTGTAAAAGTTCATATAAGAAGAGTCCACCTGGTTTCTTTAGAACTTGTTGTTTGACATAACTTACCAAGTCTTTGACTCCCAAATTCCACCACATGGTACATGTTCACCTATTTGTTCAAGAGTTTCCGGAGTACTCAAGCCGTGCATCCCTTGACATATATTTCCTGTAAAAAGACCAAACGTTAGTTCTTATAAGATACCTACAAGTGGCTAAAATCCAATCTTGTGCCTCCAAGAAATCTCTAGGGCTATGCTGGAACAACTCGGCATACGGGGTGCACTAGCACCTATGAGGTGTACTGGTGCACTAGGCCTTTAGTTCAACATTCAAATTCGAGAAACAACAACCATACTCATACAAAATGTATATACCATGTCAAATATTCAACACACAGCTCAAGAAACAAAAAAGAAAATTCCACTGTACATAGTGCAGCCAGATACTATTCGCTTCACATTTTGCTACTATTCACACCATGTTGTCCTTTTTATTTATCAAATAGAATTCAGGATTTCATTTTGTAGCATGCAAGATATTATTCTTGTGAATTTTGCACAACTTTCAATGTGTATTCACTGTATTGTGAGGCCTAGTGTACTAGTAAACCTCAAAGGTGCTACTGCATACTATATGCTTCCAAAAGGAAAAGGTTGGATCATGGGATCTATAATTTTCATAGGCGATAAGCTCAGGACCAGTGTAAATTATGTAAAAACTGACACTGACTTGTGAATAGTATACCTATGCATACCAAAAGCAGAGATCTATTTCTAAATCTGTTCTGAATGGAAAAAGTGTGCAGCAAATCCAGAACTTCAACGAAAACTGTGTCAGAACAAACAATCTGTAATTTCAGTGAGACGGACTTCAATATGACCAACAATTTTCTGAAATACAAAATATTTCTTTGAAACGATATACTTTCAAAAAATCTTGCTACACAATCCCTCAATAACCCGTATAAAGGAGAGAAAAGTGCAGGAGGTAGAGTGTACTGAACTGTACAAGTAGACTGGCCCTTGGGAACATTTGTAGGGAAAGGCAGATGCACATGCAGAGAGAAAATTATTTGTAGACTCCGTGCTCCAAGAAGTCACTCATTAACTCAGAACAACCAACTCATCATCCAGGGAAGCTAGGAACAAACTTAAGGAATTTCGTAAATTGCCTGCGTGCTTCATGCTTTCTGCAGCGAAAGAAATAATTCACTCCTGGGCGGATAGACATTTTCAGTGGGATTCAAGTTCTAAGATACTAGATTAGAGTTCCCCAAACCAGCGCATTCGTGGAAGATTGCAATAAGGCTCGGGCTTCCCCTTCATGGGTTTGTGAAGTGGTTGTGGAGCTTGCCATGTCCGGAGTGAAGGAACCATAACTTCATGGCGGTGGCTCGGAGAATAAGGTGAGCCTTTCGTGGTGTTCAGGAAACTACATGGTAGCCACACCTGTCCAACAGTAATTAGAATTTTGCGAGAAAGTGAACGTCGTGATAAAATTATCGTCTCCGCGGGTGCCTCAGTTATCCCTATACCCCAGTTCCTTCTCTTGTAATTTACCTTGTGATAGCCTTCGTGCTTGAAGTTATATATATCTTGTCATAGACTGTTTATCACTTGTGTGATTTATCTTGTGATCATCTTGTTTAGCTTAACTTGTTTGTGCACTTAGTTGAGCCGAGCATATTTAGGATTTATCTTTGAATCCAAATGAGTAGTTTAATTCTGCATTTTTTTAGTCAAATCTGTTACTGTTTTAAAACGCCTAGAGAGCTCAATATTTCACTGTGTCCTCGTCTCTGACAATCGGAGGGCACGGATACAGCGTGTCCCTCGTCTGTTCTGTGTCTCCTAATTCCAGCTAGACCCGACGTGGTGACATCTCTGCACGCTTTTGCGTGTGGCGACATCTCTCCGAGTGTGATCATCTGTGTGTCCAGGCGACTGCTAGCGATGGTGGCGAACTTCTGTTTCCAGACAAATGCTTGCGGGCTCTCTCATGGACATGGGCCATGAATTTGCTGTTTGGAATGAGTACTAATAAGTGTGAAGTGACCAAACTGCCGTTTCTACAATGCGGTGGATTAGTTGATCTAATCAAAACAATTAGTTTGCTTCAACTTGAAAATCGAAAAGCAAGAAGGCACTCCTCGTATTCCTTTATAATTCCAAAAAGGATGCGCAGGTTTCTTGACTAACAGTTTTCTAATCATTTTGTCTCAGATCGTTCAGTTCAAAGATAGTTGTGGGCAATGGCGGAACCAGGGGGGGACCGAGGGGAGCCGTGGCTCCCCCCAACATGCAGAAATTTGTTTAAGACCCCAGGATCTCTTGTGCAAAATATGTACACTTCTTTATACATCACTCGAATATCAATTCGCTACATGAAATCTGCTCACAGAAGATCCTACAGAGAATAGAGAATGAGAAGTCCTTTTGACTTTTCTTCCTTTACTTTATGCATGCAGGCTGCACATGCACTCCCCCATCGCGAGGTTGCACATGCATCAGTTTCTCTACTCTCTTTCTCTTCTTCGGTTTTTTAGCAACCGAGCGACAAACTCCTCTAAAAATTTCTCAAACTGTTTTGATTTTCTTCTTCTTTTTTTGAATTTTGTTTTGATTTTCTTCATGCTAGAACACATCAGGATGTATGTACTATGGCAGTATGGCTTCAAAGTATTACTTGATTTTTCAAAGCAAGCTTGAATCTGTCAAGTGCGTTTAAAAAAAAATTGACAAGTGTAGCACGGCCCCACCTATGTGTATTTCCTGGTTCCGCCGTTGGTTGTGGGCTGATCTCACCCAATTGAACTAAAAATACATTGTTTGAAAGAGTAAATTCATTTAATATATGGGCGCACAAGATCCATGTATAGAACAAAGGGTAATTGCATCCAGTTCATATGTATAAGGTGTTATTTTGTAATATTTTGCCAGGAATTAATATGAATGGGGACTGGCAACTTTTCCATGTATTTGAAGAATTTTATGTGCGGCCAGAGCTAGTGCATTGTTACATTATTAACAATTCAAAAGGAACACAGATTGGAATGGGGCTAGAAGGTGAAAAGAACAGCACAATATGACCATGTAGTCAAACTATTACCTGCATGTCCATTGCTCTTACAGGCTTTCTGTTTGCACCCTTTTTTCTTACCACACAACCCTGGTAGCTGTTCTAATAGTTTACTACCCACAGTTGATCTGATTTATCATTTAAATGCATTCCTGTATGATGAAGTTCCACTGTTGCTCTTTTCTCATCCCCTGCTCACACTACAAGGCATATCCTGGTATTCAGAACCTTGAACCATATTTGGAAAAACATATGCATAACCAAATGAACAATGTGTATGAGAAAATGAAAGATGGATACCATGTGTTCACCACATCAGCAGAGGCACTCTCTAACTGTTTGATCCTGTGGACAGTCAGGGCTCTCAATTTATTTGGTCTGTATTGCTGAGGTGAATGAAAGAAAGAACAGTCAGATCGTCGAGTGTATATGTGTTTGTGTAGTTTAGTTTTGCTAGAAGTGATAGATGGTGTTACCTCTTACATTTCATTTATATCTTTGTGAACCCTTATGTTGACAACTCCAAGATGGTCAATGATCTTTACAAATGTTCTCTTCACCTACAAAACACAGAATAGATATAATACAAGTCCAAAGTGTGCATCACCGAGCATAGTTATATCTAGAAGAAAATGGTGTACTTACGGGTGGTGCTTTTACAGATGATGACATCATGGGCCAGAAAAACTTCCCTATCAGATTGTATTGCTTACCAAATTTAACCAGAATTTCGAATCATCGCTTCAACTGCCTTATTGGCCTGGAGCAGCTCCCCTTTCAAGCAAAGTGATGCAATAGAAGGATAATATGTGTCAAAGTCATCATAGAAAGACTTCTCTAACAAATTACCATTGTCATCACTTGATATGCACAAATTATCAGCTCTCTCTGTCATGGTCTGCAATGTGCCTTCAGAACTTCCATGAAGGCCATTACTAGAAACACCAAAAGCGACTGTTAAATCTTGTTCTGGATCTGTTCTGGGAGCACATGTGTCATCAATTCTCTGCTGCCTCTTCAGGTGAGCAAGCATATTAAAATTATTAGAATCTGAAGAGGATACAGACATGAGTCTCACTTCATTTAGGATAGTCACAACCTCATCAATCCTCCCTTCCTCACATGCAGAAGACAGAAGACCAACTAGAGATTCGGCTTGGACCTCATTTCCAACACTATTTATTAGCTCCACGACTTGTTTGCACTGAAACATCTCCCTCAAGATGCCCCTGGATTCTTCCAACCTTCCTTTTGCATAGAGTCCTTTCACCAGGCTCACGAAACCAACAAAATCTGGGACCATCTCCTTACAATGGTATTCATTAAAGAAGCTTAATGCAGCTTCAGTGTCACCTTTCAGACAGTGCCCGCTAATAACGGCACCAAGTGTAAAAGCATCTGGAAGTAGAAAGAGTTCCTCGAAATGAGACAAAAGCTCAAGTGCTTTTTCAATTAACCCATAGTTACAGTAACCACTTATCAGCAAGTTGTAAATATGGGTAGTGGGTCTGATGCCGTTGTTGGACATTTTCTGAAATAAATGATATGCATCATCCAAGAAACCCTCTCTGCACAAAGCACCTATAAGTATAGCATAAGTGATCAGTGTTGGAAGAATGTTGCTTCCTTCTAAGTAGTCAAAGAGCCTGAATGCTTCAGTAAAGCATCCATGCTGGCACAAACCATTGAGAACAGAGTTATGGATGATAATGGTTGGATAAATCCCCTCTTTTTTCATGCTTCCACAGAGGTCTAATGCCTTTTCAAGATTACCACCTCTACAAAGGCCTTCCACTACTATGGAATACATTGCTAGATCCACTGGAAAACCGCTTTCTTGAGCTTCCTTCAGGAAGTTATATGCATCCAGAATTTCACCCTCTTTCTTCAGTGCAAAGACAGCTCCCCTTAGAACACTGACAGGAACACCGCCATTGTTCATGTAACTTGAAAACTGAATAGCTTCACCAACACCCTTCTTGCCGAGGTAACAAGACAGCATATTGATCGCTCTAGGTTCATATAGGCCATGAATCTTTATGAACTCACTTAACAATGGTTGTATGACCTGTTCATTTCTATTTCGGAGTAAGCTCTTGAGCAGCTTGTAGAATGTTTTGCTAGATACTGTGAAGAATTGTGTTCTGGTTATCTTGTAGACAGCCAATGCTGCTTGACAACAATCCCTGGTGCTTAAGAAACTGCAAGCGTAACTGCAAACAGATGAAAACAACTCCATGTCTAACTCCCCCACCTTACCAATGAAATTTAGCACACCTTGTTCACCACCTTCTCTAAAGTTTGCACGAATCAACTTTCTGTAAATACAGGAATCAGGCCTAAGTTTTTTATGAACAAGATCAGAAAAGATTTGTTCAGCAATGATGACCTTTCCTGCATTGCATAGTGCTCCAATCAGGCCACTGTGAACAACTGTACTGGAGAATGATGTATCTTTCTTGTACTTATCAAACAACTCAACAGCCCTGTCAAATTCTCCAAGTTTACACATCATGTCTATGATTGTATGATAGGTGACGGTATTAGGGCTTAAGCCCATATGAGGCATTCTGTGAAACAGGCTGCAGGCATCATCCACCTTCTTCATCATAAACAATGCTTTGATAAGTACATTGCATGTGACAACATCAACTGCAATCCCACTACTCTCAAACCTACCTTTTATTGTCATAACACCGGCTGTATCCTCTTCCATAATGTAACCATGTAACAGCGTGCTATATGTGAAATTATCACCAGTAACAGCTTCAGAGATTTCAACAGCCTTGGTGGTCTCACCGGCCTTACATAAACCATTTATTACAGTGTTGTATGTCACAATACCAACTTTTATTCCCTTGCCCTCTATCTCTCCAAGCAAAGAGAAAGCCTTATCCAAATCTCCCTTTTTACACAATCCATCAATTAATATTGCATATACATGCTCGTCCACCACTACGCCTGTTTGTTCCAGTTTCCTCACTACAGAAAAGGCATCTTCCAACCTGTTCCTCTTGCAGAAACCACCAACAAGTGATGTATAAGTGATCAAATTCGGCTTAACACCCCTTCGCTCCATCTCATCTAAGAACCCCATCACTTTATCCACACTTCCTGCTCTACACATCCCATCAATAACAGTAGTGTAGTTAACCACATCAGCTGCAATGCCCTTTTCTAACATCAGATGATGCTCCCGGAGTCCTTCCATCAACAGGCCACGCCTCATATATCCACGAACTAAGCTGCTATAGAACACTTCATCACCCACCATACCCTTCCGTTCCATCTCCACTATCAACTCTGCCACCTCACCAATTCGTCCCTCCCTCGCGAGCAAATTGACAACCACAGTCAGTGTCACCAGGCCTGGCTCAATCCCGCTGATATCCTTCCTCACCCTATCGTAGAACTCCAACCCAGCCTCAGCTTGTCTGGCCTTGGAGAAACCAGAAACGATCACGCTACAAACACCATCGTCCACCTGACACCCTCTTGTGGTCATTATATCAAACACCTTGAGCGCCCCGGCCATGTCCCCGCGGGCACACAACTCCGTTATCATCGTACGGTAGGTGGACGGCGAAAGTACAGCTCCGTGATCCTCGACGCTAGTGGAGAACAGGTCCAACGCGTGGCACAGGTCCCCATGCTCGGCGAAGGCACGGCGGAGCAGCGCGTCCCAGAGGGGACGGGCGGAGGAGGCCGGCCCGGCGAGCGCAAGACGCCGAGCAGCGTCCTGGTGGCGTGAGGAGTCTAAGAGCGCGCAAGCGGCAAGGAGGTGGGTGCGCGGGGTGGGGCGCAGGGAGTTGGCGAGCGCCTGGGAGGCGAGGGCGCCGACGAGACGGTGCCTGCGGCGGCGGAGGAGCGCGGCGAGGAGCCGGTCCACATGGCGCGCGGTTATCGGGCGTCCGAGCTTAATGAGCGTAGTCGGCGGCGGCGGCGGAGGGGGTTCGCCGCTGGGGAAGCCCATGGCGAGCGGCGGTCGGCTGCTGCCGCGGTTAGAGCGTGAGTGGAACTGTGCCGCAGTGAAGAAGTTTTTTCTTTCGGAAAACCGATTGCCATTGCCGCTGTCGGGCTAGGGCCGGGCCTAGGCGGCTAGGCCCATAGAATGTGTGAATTCAGCATGATAGGCTTCCTCTTTGTGCAGATAGAAAAAGTATAGATTTCACTCTGAAGTCTCATGATCTGGAGACTATTCACCCTGAATTTAAAATTTAAATAATGTGTATCCTGAACTTTATCAAATTGGAGAAATCAAACCCTGGAGTGGTTTTAATAGATTTGGGTGTTTTTGAGATGGATACGAGAGCTACACGAGGAGAATCAATCTAGGAAACCTACCTTCCAAGGACAGCGGCTGTGAGCCGCGATGGATACGAGGACTCGCTACAGTGACTGCAGGCGAAATCAACAGTCTTCTCCGCCGGCGACCGAGAAGACGACAAGCTCGAGGAGGGGAGAAATCCAGCGCGGTGGGTGAGTGAGTGCGTGAGTGGAGGTAATTAAGTGAGCCTATGAGACTGGCCGGTGGGGCCCAACAGAGGTTGTCCAAATCATGTCTTAAGTTACACACATGTGGGGCCCATTAGTTAGTAACCCGTTAGATGACTTGACACGTCAGCGTCACGTCACCAGATCTACCCTCGTCCAAAACCGTCCAAAATTCTCTCAAAACCGCTTGCAGGGTGTGATTTCACTTGTATTGCAAAGCTCAAGGTGAAATTTATCCAAATTTGAACTGTTTCCGAATCATGAGATTTTTGGGTGAATTTATACTTTTTCCTGTCCAGATTGCTTTGGGCCTTCTGTTTCAACTCTGGGCTGGCGCTAGTAAAAGGCCGCACGGTTCGGCCACCGTCCACGACGAGGACTCCCCACATCTCCGCGAGCATGATGCAACAGTCGCAGGCGGCGATGGCTGCGCCGGCGCCGGCGCGGGCGCACGAGACGGAGGGCGGGGACGCGCCGCCGAAGCAGGTGGCGCAGGCAATGGAGCGGCTGGGGCGCGCGGGCAGGATCATCGCGGACATCCGGCTCGGCGCGGACCGCCTCCTCGAGGCGCTCTTCGTCGCCGCCAGCGCGCCGCCGCACAGCGCCCAGCAACACATCGAAAGGAACGAGCGCGTAGTGTCCCAGGAGGAGGTCTCCATGCATCAACACTTCGACGACCTCCGCGCCCTTGGCAGGTACTCTCTCTCCGCCCACGCCAGCTCCTAGGCTATCCCCGTTTTGATCCGGGAGTTCCTTGTGAGCTTCTTTGGGTAGTCACATGAGCATGGATGTTTAGTAGCTTGGCAAATGAACTCTGATGGGATGATTTCTGAAGGGTGAGGAGACAACCACTCTCCCATCTTCTGCTCGTATGCATCTGCCCTAAATCTAAATCAGGACATTGCGGAGGTGGTGGAAATTAGTACCTGTCTTGATTATGTTCGCAAAATTGATTATGGCTAAGCTTGTTTGTGTTGTGTGGCTGATTCTGAAGAAACTTGTAAGTTATAGGTTTGGTTACCCTAGATATGCATATCGTTCTAGGTTTGTTCCGGAATGCTGGTTTTTTTTCATATCTTCTGCTCTTTTTGCGGGTCAATGTTTGAACTTTGGGGGTAAATTGGTTAGACATGGTTAATTTTAGCGAGATTCGAATCTTTTTTTCTCATTGTTGACATAGTTTGGCCTCAGCAAGGCTAACATTTTGTGTAAATGTATAATTTAAAGAATGATCCATTGACAAATTTGACCCAGATGTATTGAAAAGTGTAGAATGTGGTCATGCTCTGATTTCGATAGAATCTAAATGCATGTTCATTCCTAACGCCCCTAGGCTTATATTTCGCTTAATCACTCAACTTTGATCTATGGATTGGATGTTCTAGGCGTTTCTGGCCTTGTTCTGAAGACATCGCTTGATCTATTGGATTGTAGTCATTTTATGTACTCCCTCCGATCCATAAAAAGTGTCGCTCATTTTGTACTAAGCTAGTACAAACTTTGTACTAGATGAGCGACACTTTTTGTGGATCGGAGGGAGTAACTCGTATTTAGCACCTGGCTCATGTTGAACTGATGTGGCTAGAATTAGCATTCAGAAGCTGCTGTTTTAGTGTGACCCGGGGCCATAATTTTAGGCTACATTATCGCCCTACAAGATCATTTCGTCAGAGCAACACATTTTTTATTGACGATGAAAATTTTGCACGGTTTGATAGTCTGCTTCAGAATACTTCCTCTACAGAACATGAATGTGTGTGACAGTATAATCTACGTATCCACATGTAGATCAAAGACTTGTTGTCGTCGCTCTTAATGAGGCCCTAAAGTTACTAGGTAATGTTACATGTAAGAGTTAACTTTTGAGAAAGCCTTGAATTCACTTGATAAGGCTAATAAGTCATGTGATCTTACTTTTGAGAGCTTGAAAGCTATAAAGATAGCTGCAAGAGAACTGCGTGCTAGGTCAGTGGCAAAGGCAGCAAGTGTGCGCCTAGCCGGCCCGGGTTCGAGTCCCAGCAGCGCCTAAAATGGCTGCTGAGGCACACTCAGTAAAACGGGCATCTCATCTACCTAACAACGTAAAGTCAAGGGAGGGATCATTCCCCCGTTGGCCACGTTTTTTATAAAGGTAGCTGCAACCAACTTGAATAATGTTGGGCAGAATATATTTTGTGATATATTCACATTATTCTCCTACTGAACTGAATTAAGAAGTTCCATGCATTAGGCTTCCAATTCTTTGATAGCTGTAACATTTGGTGTTTATCATGCTACTTTTGGGATGAATCAGAGTCATCATTGACACAATTCTACTGCTAGATTATGTGCGTCCATACCAAATATCTTTGACGTTTTTTTACTTTTCATTTAAAGTCACACATTTCTTCATCAGTGGTTGGGGGTAGTCTTTTCAGGTCCAGCTGCAGCCTAACAAGTTATTCATTCCTTTTAGCATTTCGTTGTGAGTAATTCATTTTATTTATTTATTTTTATTTTTCTGTTAGCAAGGCAGTTGGAAGAGTCTGGAGTTTTAAATGGGGCCCTTAAAGCTCGAGGCAATTCATGGGGCTTGCACATGCCACTTGTGTGCCCAGATGGTGCTGTTGTGGCATATGCTTGGAAGCGTCAATTGGCAGGCCAAGCTGGTGCATCAGCTGTTGACAGAACTAGGTGAGATTCATTACGTATTTACTTCTATGATGTTTGTCTTACTCAAATTCGATGCATTGAGATTAGAAAGAGTGTATGTACAATACAAGCCTTAAAACAGGCCACCCAATGGGAACACAATGCCTACAGAAGTAAGAGCGAGGTAGCGATGTCATAGCTTAGCAGCGCCTATGGTCACCCAAACATGTGCTTCTTCCTTGATGGTGTTGAACAGACATTGTACGCTTGTTCACCCCGTGGAAGTTGTACGTATGCCACTGTTTCCACAGCGACCAAGAGGTGAGCTGTATCATCAAGACAGCCCTTTCCACTGCAACTCTGGGTCGTCACCGACCTCCACCCGAAGTGATGACATAGACCTTATCTACGAGAGTCATGTGCAACATTTTCACGAATTATCAGTGTTCTAAAAGGCGTCCGACTTGCCCACCTGGGTGCTGGGTGACGCCTTCCCAGTGGGTTTAGCCTACCTAGGTGGGTGACTAGCCCTTCATAGGCCTGCCTATTCAGTGATGTGATAGGCGCTGATCTTCAGCCTGGCTAGTCCTAGCGCATTGGTGAACACTGCCAACCATACAAGTAGTAGAATATATTTTCAAGGCTGTTGTATAGTGTTACTCCTTTACTAATTTCTTGGATCTCTCCCTCCTAATTACCCAAAAAGTTGGCAGGAAACTTTGGGTTATGGATTCATGCTGATTCAATGTTGTTTTCAGGTTAGCTCTCAAGGCCTTCACAGACCAGAAAAGAAGATTCTTTCCTCACCTGGAAGATGAAGTCCTTAACCATCTCCATGATGATGAATCTGATATTGCTAAAAGGCCAAGGTTGTCTGCAGCCAATGGAGTATTAGAAGAAAAAACTTTGTCTGGGATACTTAAGAATCTAGAAAATGAAGTACCCAGCATGAAAATATTCACATATCGACGTTTGGATTGGTCCAAAAAAGCTTCATCACTAGCATCTCTGATGGATGATGATTTTGTGGATCCATCTAAAGAGTTGAACCTGCAAAATATGGGCAAATCAAGACCTGGTTATATGACAACTCCCGTGGATCAGGTTGCAGTAATTGAGTTGCTGGTTCCGTCAATATTTAGAGCTTTGGTGTCATTGCATCCTGCCGGATCGGTTGATCCTGATGCTGTTGCGTTCTTCTCTCCCACTGAGGTAAGAAGTTCCTCCATAAGCTGACTCCAGTCATATCAACTTGATGATCTTTGGATAAGCAGCCAAGCACGGTGCTGGCAGTATGTGTTTGTATGATACCAAGCAAGTTGCTTATGTAGCAAGATCAGTTAGCATTCCGTGATTCACTTTATGGGCAAACTTGATGAAATGTGTGGGCAAGATATTATTTCTGACAGATGCTATATGTCTTCTGTTAGGGAGGAAGCTACCTTCATGCCAGAGGTGTGTCTCTGCATCACGTTTTCAAGCATGTGACGGTACAGGCTTCGTCTGTTCTTTGATTTGATTATTTGTTTCCATAAGAGGCATTGGAAGTAAAACATGGGTGTACTGAGTAATCTGGTTTCATTATGTAGGAGCATGCTGACAAGGCGTTGCAGTACTTCATCAGTGTTGAGCCCAGCAAAGCACTTCCTTTGTTATTGGTGAGTTGTACTCCCACCATTTTTAAATATAAGATGTTTTAACCTTTATCCACATTCACATGTCTATAAATATATCTAGACACTTTTGTTGTATATGTTTCACTCATTTTAGTATGCATCTAGACAAAATGTAAAACACCTAAAAAAATCTTACATCGAAAAACGGAGGGAGTAACAATTATGGATCGCTGTGATAGTATTTTAGGACAGACATCCATTCATTGCCAAAACTTGTTTAGCACTATAAATTCAGTCACCGTTATTTTTATACTGCCCTTGCGAGTTTTGCAACAACTGGACCTTGCTTTTTGTCGAATACTAACAAAAAGTCAAACTTTTGCAGCGTTGGATTGCTGATTATCAGACTCTATTTACAAAACTCTGCAGGTAACCTCCCTACATATCTAACTCAGGTCGCATCATATTGTCGTCAGCATTTCTGCTGTACGGATAAGTAACATTTCATTATTCGACATGCAGTAAATGCCGACGCCTTCTGCTCATGGACAAGTCCTTGGCTTTGCTTCTACCCCCAGTCCACCGCCCCTACCACAAGATGTCAAATGTTGGTTCAGATCATCAGGAGGCCTATCACATTGGATGTTCTTCCTACAATGCCTGACGCTTCGACACACTCTGGACTTATAGCTAGAATGTTTTTCTAACACCCTCGCCTGGCTCTAGGTGTACTGCAGACTGATGTGTAGGACAGTGAAATATTGAACTGTGTTTAGAATTGCTGTTCATTCCTGAGAACAAATTGGTTGGTCATTGATGAGTTACTTTGTATGCAGTTTCACATCATCATGTAAAACATATGTATCTCATGAATAGGCATTGTGGATCCAGATATTGCAGAATTTGGATAACTCTTATGTACTTTGATTATTCTAAGTTACTGATTAAATTCGATCACAAATATTTGGGAAAGGAAGCATTCAGTCATTCATACAGGAAATTTCAAATTGGCTAGTTACAAATATTAGAAAACACTGGAACAATTATCTGGAAAGGAGTAGCGATGCTAGACATTCAAACCGTTTATTAGATACTATAAATAGCTGTTATCAGTAGCAATGTTAACTGTTTACAACTTGCACCAGCATACTCCTGTCTTGACCTAAGTACAGTTTTACATAACCAGTCTGTCAAGTATTTACAATACACACCTGGATGAAGTTCTCATAAAAGCTCTTTGCAAGCTCCACTGCAGGTTAGTGGCTATTCAAAAAGCTCTCCTTTGATATTTTCACATACCGCGGTAGCTATACTAAATGTACAAGTTACTACAGTACAGGCCGTGTTGCCAAAAGAAAATATAACATAGGCAACCGGGGATGAGCTTAAGAACTCTCCATGAATGACTGTGACCGAGAAAATGCTGCAGGATTCGCCTGTAAAAGGTGAGCAGGACGTGCTTCTGCTGGCTGGCCCTTGCTCTCGCCCTTGAATTGGAAAGGCTTGAAGACGCCAGGGTCCCCAGGTTTGATGCCTAGAGTCGCCCATATGGAACTCTTGGCTGCCTCATCAGGGTCATCGATGCGGAGCGTCTTGGGAACCCACAGTGATTTCTCCTCCTTGTCATCTTTCAGTGGGTTGGAGTCCCTGGAATGTTTCCCCAGAGTAGGAGACCCACTGCCTGAACAGCTGCTGTTGCTTGACCCGGATGGCGATAAGCACCCGTTGGTTCCGATCCAGGGTGTGTTCCATGCCGCGGCTGGCCAGCTTGGTAAGCAACCCCAAAGGGCAGCGGGCGGAACAAGAGGATATGGAAATGCTGGTGCAGGAAACCTTGAGCCAGGCATCATGCGAGAGTTCATCCCTGGAGCTGAACTTGTAATGCAGCTTTCTGATGGAGAAGCGGACTCGGGCATACTTCCACCCGGCACCATTACAGGAAGGTTGTTCCATCCCATGCCCCAAGGGTACATGAAAGGCGATCCAAGGTAATACTGAGGCACCGGGCCAACTCCACTACAGTAAACAGGCGCTCCACTCTTATCAACGTGGACCGCGTTTGCAGGTAACCCGTTGTTTGGTGTGGTAGAAGACGCACAAGTGTTGTCGTCCCTAGCTTCACCTCTTGGTAGAGATCCAGCATTGGTGAGATTCTGCTCTTCAATGTTCAGTACTGATGCCATCGATTCACAAAGTGGCACCTCAGGCCCAAATTTCAGAACTGTTTCATTTTGACTGGTTGAGTGTGTCGGGATAGAAGGCAAAGATGCAAGGGCTTCTGGATTCAATGTGCTAGATATGTCCACTCTAGACCCCACTAAATAATCAGGGGCCATCAACAACTGACGGTAGTGCAACGGGGAATTCTTGCTTTTGCGCCTCCCAGCACCGACAGGTACATTCCTCATACTCCCCCCTGCAGTCCAGTACCTTTGGCAATTCTTACAGAAGTGCCTAGGTTGATTGATATTGTAGTTGTTGTAATAACAGAACTTTGTATCCATGCTGTTGCACCTAGGGCAGGGTATAATCTTATCTGGTTTTTTAAGCACCTTATCCTCACCTGATTCGTCATTTGATGTCTTCTCATTTTCCTCCTTCGTTTCTGATGTTGCTTTCTCTTCAGAATTACTTATCTGGGCATGGTTGTCTTCCTTGTGGCCCAAGGTAGTTGAGCCGGCTTGTTCTGAATTTTCTTTCGCTTGTGGCGCATCAACCTCCATTTCACTATCTTTTCTCTCTCTTAGTTCATCACCCTTCATTCCACTATCTTCTTTCTCTTCTGGCACATTAACCATCATTTCAGTATCGCCTTTGTCTTTGGTTTCTTTGTGTTGATCCTGTAAGATTGCAAAGATACTGTCAAAGGATTACTTCAATTCAAACAAAACAGAAGTTGGCATATACTCCCTCCGTCCACAAATAAGTGTCTCAAGTCTCTCAAAAAGGAGATGTATCTAGACAAGTTCTTGTCTAGATACATCTCCTTTTTGAGAGACTTGAGACACTTATTTGTGGACGGAGGGAGTAACATCTAATGGTGGAGAGAACACTATGTTCGTCCAGATGCACCAACAGGACTAGAACACGCTAAAGATCACATCAAATATAGTCTTATTAGGGAAAACTGTCAGGAAAGATTTCATGCATTGGAAACTGCTTGGATCCCAATTCCATCAGCTAACTGAGCAAGACGCTTGGAAGTTGCTGTCAGAAAAAAAAAATCTGCTAGCATATAGTGACATATGTATGGTCTGACACATAAATTTACCCTGCCCCGTTTCAACAAAACCAAAGTGTTTTGGATCTCTTATTCAAGAGAGAAGCCCCTAGCAAAGCTAGCTGACCACATGCTCATAAGGAGGAAGCAACATGACAACACGCCACGAAGTACCAACTATGTTGTTTCCTCGCCCAGATATCTATATGTAGACAACACATGCTAAGCAATCACAAATCGTGTACTGTTCATGCGCAAAATCAAAGCGAAAATTCTCAAAGAACCTGGAACCAATAGTGTTGTAAAATGAAAGAACAATTCTTAATCCCCTTTAATGAGCATCCACGGCATGGTACTACAATTATTGGCCTCCAAACCCCACAACCAGGAGAACTTTTGTAGCAGCTCTTTTTTCGGACACAAAGATAGAACCAAAATTGGAGAAACCGACGTCTAACGGTGTACGGACTTTTGGCCTTATCCACTCTGAGATCCAAACCCAATTTAATTTATGTTGCCAGGCTCATGATCAGCATGCACATCCAGACGATTTACCTGAACCTCCAGCCCATCCTCTTTCTCAAATTTAACTGCTAAATTCTAGCTAAAGCTTTTTTGACACGCTAGATTCTAAACATGATGAGATAAAAAGGTGTGGTTGTTCCATTTTTACATGGGAAATCGAGGAACATGCATGTTGAGGTGTCGATCAAACAAAAGCCTCTGGTGAAGCAACAGCTAACCTTCAAATCCTCCTCTGGCTCAACCTCCACCGGCGCCGGTGCCACTAACTCAGGCGGCGGCTGGTGTTCGGAGCCGGCCGGCGCCTCCGCTCCCGGCTGCGCAGCCTCAGGAGCCAACGGGATCACCCGCCCGAAGAGCTTTATACCGGAATCCATGTGATCCGACATCGTCGATCCCACGCGCGAACACAGCAAGATCGCAAGCTGCCGCTGCTATTGGCACTCGAAGCTGAGCAAGAGAGCAACACCGAGCTGGAGGACGAAGAGGAAGGGAGAGGGGCTAATGGATATAGCTCCTACTCTACATGGGGAATATGAGATTGAAGTAGATTACTATGAGACTGAATTGGCAAAAAAGTAGGGGAATTTTTTGATGGGGCGTCTTATTAACAGGGGCTTCATGCACGCGTGTCCCCTACAACTTTAATAGTTGCACATGCATCCCTGTGAAAAAGCGAAGTCCCAAGTCGTACACTGGTAATTCATTGCACATTCTTCAAAACAAAAAATCATTGCACATTACATGAACACATATTGGAGTAGAGTTTGTGAAATCCACTTTGACTCCAGGTGCATGCACAGGGAAAAAACTTTTTTAAAAAAATATCAGATTTTTTGGAAATAAAATGCCCGGTGCATGCACCAGGTATTTAAATACATATTATTATATATGTTTACAAAACTGTTTTATAGAAAATCGATACTTTTGTGGCATGTAAAAAAATACAAAAAATTTATCTCGTGAAAGCTCTTATGATAACAACCAACACGACTTGTATCCTCTGACGTGGATAACCCTGTCGTTCCTTGACTTTGGGTGGCTAACATGTGGGGCCCACCACAGGTGGAGGGATCCTTATCCATGATAACAAAGATACATATGAGCAATTGAGTCTTGTGTCTCATTGCCTCCCATGACGTGAGTATAAATGGATACAATGTTCGGGGTTGTCTCAGTTATTAAGTTTAAATAGACAAAACATTAAGTCAATGATGTCACTGCTGTTCTCTAGAGAATCTCGTCTGATCGTTCTACTCTCACCATATATTCCTGAAGGGGATCGTGTGCAGAAAACAAAAAAATTCTAGCAACGATATCCTTAAACTAGCCAATATCTACACTATGCAGATATAGAAGTACGGCGGAGATCGGAATACATACCCTCGTAGACCGAATAGCGGGGATTACGCTCCCGCACAAGCGTTGACGAAGAAGACGACGTAGCCGACCTCTAGGTCGCGGAGAACTCGGCGCGACGAAGACGACGAAGATGACCAAGATGACCCCGAGGTCGGGTGGAGGAAGTAGGCCTCCGAGTACCGCTAGCGCAGCACCTCGCAGGGCGTTACACACATACGGTGGAGACGACGGCCTCCGAAGCTCCAGTCCAGGACAAGCAGCGGAAGACTTGGACCGGAACACCAGCAGCGCGGCAGCGGGCTATGGTGGAAGAGATCCCCTCATCCTCCTCGGCGCAACTCCGACAAAGGGAATCACGAGATCAAGGAGAAATAAGAGAATTAATTGGTGAATTAAAAGGCCAGGGGTGCCCATTCTTATATAGGCTCCCAGGGGGAGCCAGCCTTGCCAGCCAGGCAATGTGGGACTATCCCCACATGCCTGGTGCGGCTCAAGAGGGTGCGCCGTCCCTAGTGGGCCCCTTGTGGCCCACTAGGGGCTAGCCGAACCAGCCCCCTTCCCTTGGGGGGAAGCTTCCCCCCCTCATGGGCCTTCTTTCCATTAGAAGGCCCATTTATGGAAATCTGCCTTTAAAAATTCGAAAATAAATATATAAAATCATATTTAAACATTAATTACACTAATTAATATCAAACATATTTTATATAATTTATTCTAGCTCCGAAAACTCTTTCGTCGCTGCCCGATCTCCATCGGACCATTCCCGGGACGTTCCCGGTGATCTCTTTCCTTTCCGGTTGTCTTGTCGAAACCCCTTAAGTGTGTTACCCTAGCGGTTCAATATAATAACAGGTACGATCAAGACTCCTCTATGATCGACGACTAACTCGTAGGCCTGGACCCCATGAATTAATCCTTGTGATATAACGAATGAGTTTCATCTATCAAACCTGGACGTCTAGTCTTAAACCCTTTGTCATGGAGATACTTAGCGTGTCCGAGCATCATTCTCAGATATCTCCATACCTAGCATGATCTCGTTACCGACAACACTATCTTCTACTCGTCCGTGATATTATGTCAGCTGGTGACCTAGTCACATGTTTGCAAACTCATTTGACATAATCTCACCGAGTGGGCCCTAGAGTATCTATCCGGCTATGCGGACTGACAAATTCCGCTGTTGACCCCTCGTCTCAACTACCCCCTTCCGATACCCAAAAGTATCACCTATCATTGTCACACTATATAAGATATGACGTTTGGTGCGATCAAAGTATCTTCCAGGGATAACAATAAGAGTTGATCTCACGGTCTTAAGGCGTAATGACTATGTCCTATAAATACTGGGTATGTCCATCACATCGTTACACCTAACGATATGACTTCCATTACCGACCGGCGCCATGCCCTATGATCGGAAAACCTCGATCATCAATCGCGCAACGAAACTAGTCTTAGTAGAGGCTACTAGGGACCTGGTTGTTTATCTACCACACATGTATTAATGTTTTCGCTTAATACAGTTATAGCATGGTATAAAACATATACTGAACAATTGGGATATTGCCAATAAACTATGTTTATTAAGTGCCTCTAGGGCATATTCCCTTCAGTCTCCCACTTGCACTAGAGTAACACTTAATCTAGTTTACAACTTGGTAAAAGCTCAACACCCATAGCATCTTGGTGCCTGCTCGTGGAAGAGAAATACAGTCAATAGATCTCACACATTGAGACCTATATGTGCTTTGCAACACTTCTATGTCATCTAGTTTGACATCATCCCGTATCTTACGATGACGGTGAAATATATCCCAGTGGATGGAGTGAGACTCGAGCATTCGCGTAGCATGCGCCTTAAAAGTCTAAGAGATCTATTAAGGAGACCACCTACACTCGGAAAACTGCTCAGTCAAACCACACTTGCTACTTCTGAAGTTGCAATATATTTCTATACCTATGTAGATTATGCAACAGTGCATTCATATGCAACTTCGCAAACTAACCATGTCTATTTTCAAAATAAAGGACATCTCCTATATGAGATTTCTAGTCGCATGGGTCAGTGTCATAACTTGCATCATCGTAACCGCTTTACGGCAAGTTGTCTTTCCACTCTTACCCTTTACTAGAAAACCTATCTTCAGTTCTCATAGACACTGAAGAATAAACTTAACGTTTGTTCATTGATCCACACAAGGATCACTCTAGAACCTGTTCTTCAACCAAGAACTTGGGTCACACTAAGTCGAGCTTTCAATCTGATAGCATCTATGACTGATACATAGATAATGTCGAACATCATTTGCCATAACTAAAAATGCCAAGATAAACTTAATATTTTACCTAGTCATACAAGTAAGAACCTCTTTGTTTGTTTGTCATATTCTGAAACACTTTAGGATCTTGACTTAGGAAATATTCTGACTTAATGTTATTAAGCCCCTTACGATCTATACAATTATAAATCGGACGCCTAATACTCCTAACTTCATTTCATAGAAAATTTAATCACTTAAATAATTCTCTACACTCTACTAGACGATCTGTGTCATTCAATATGTAGTTACATACAAAATCACGAATGACACCTAGCTCCCACTCAAATATGCCTTCCGCATATAAGATCAAGGAAAAGCTACTTAGCTCCCACTCAAATATGCCTTCCGCATATAAGATCAAGGAAAGCTACTTTGCTCCCACTCACTTCTTTGCAAATGTAGGTTTCTTCAACTATTTTGGACAACTCCAAAATCCTTTGATCACATTATCAAAGTGAATATTCCAGCTCCGATATGCTTGCTTCAGCCCATGAATGGACCACCGAAGTTTGCATACATGTTTAGCATCCTCAGGGTCACCAACTCTTTCTTAATGACACTAATAAGAAACATAGTTTCCTTATTTATCTATCAATTTCTCATTCGAAATTATAGTGATTGCTAAACGACCCAGAATAGATTTAGGCTTCGCCACTTGAGACAAACTCTCATGTGGTCAACTTTTGAATCTGTCGGAACTGTTTCACGACAAATCGAATCTGCTCAATGTCTACTCTCTCATAAAATTCCATATACTATTAACATCCTAGATGCCATCAAGATCTCCCAAGTCATTACCTGGTAATCGTATATGGATTTTATTTCGGATCATAAATGACTCATAGCCATTTCTCGGACTTAGGTCCACCATCTCTTCTTCGTAGTTCGTAGGTCTATCATATTCCACTAATATGACCTTCATAACAAGATTGTCATAACACACAGTGTGGAACACAACCTCGTATGCCTACGCTCTTAGTATGAGCTCAGAACATCATGATGTTGAATCATCAGCTTTTTCAAGCCATGGAGCCTGACACCGAACACACTTTCGGTTATGCCACTCTGATGTCTGGAGAAGAAGTTCACCAACTTCGTCTTGCTCTACTTTCTTTCTCACTTATACCCTCGGATAAGAAACTATTTCTTTCGCAAGGTATATCCCGGCAAAGATTTTTCCTATGTCGTGAGGCATGTACCCAACTAACTCTTTAGGTAGGGTATACTACAAAGATTAATCCATTTTAGGTTCGATTACATCGAAACACTAAATTGTTAAAACGACAATCCAGGCTCAAAAGCCATGCCATCACTCGTATGGTATTGTCTCCATGGATTCAAATGGTTTCCCTATTTGCTAACGTGAGTGTTTACGTTTCTACCATATGACTCTAATGATCACAATAATTCGGTAAGAGATTTATTTACCACACACTATCCGATAGGGTGTAGTTACGACGTCCTAACACACCATAACTCTATGGTGTTCCATGCGACGTAATTTGTGGAACTCTTTTCACAAGTCTTTCAATGATGTGCCAACATTATAACTCAAATCTTCATTTCCTTGATATGCATCGCGGGAATTTGATTTTCTTGTTAAGTTTATTTCCTACTTCATTCTGGACTTATTTGATTGAATCTAAATTTCCAGGCCAACATCCCCCGAGTGGATATCCATATATCTATTCGAATGTTCATGAAGTCTATGAAATAAAGACTTCCACTACACGTTAAAGTACTTCATTGATTCACATACACCCATATGCACGATTCTCAACAAGCTATACTCAAAACGTTCAGTGAAGTTCACGAAATAAAGGTCTCCACTACCTGTCAATTACTTCATTGAACCACATACATCTCTATGTATGACTATCAATAAGTTATATGCCCGCTTTCCAAAAACGGTGTCACAGTTATTTTGCAAGTGTCAAAAGATCAAATCTTAGGACTTGTAGATCCATCCGGTATGGAGCTAATGCATTGACTATAACATTGATATGACTAAACGGTAGTGCCACACATATGTGGTGTCTTTATTAAGTTTGTATCCTTTGGCATTAATATTATGAATGTGGGAGCTTCTACCATCTAAATTCAAATCGGCATATGACCATTACTTCATAAATATAGGACACTAAATTTGTCACTATCATGTATGAACAAGTGTCTCGCTAGAGGAAACACACTTGTAACGATCATACTAACAGGCGATCATAAAGAATTTATTCAAATGGTAGATCTAGAGGGAGAGTGTTTATGGCCATCACAACAACTTGACTGCCATTATCAACACGCAATGTTGCCTCATCCTTTCAAGCTACTCAAGCAGTAAACCTGGTTTTCACAAAACATGACTAGTTCAAAACTTAGTCACTACTGCGAGTACTTGCTTAGCTAAAACATTCATAACATGTATATCATATATACACCATCATTATTGATGACTTCCGGCGATCTGTTTCATTTTCTTGATACTTCCACCGTAATCAAGAACCATGAAGGTGAACGATTCCCCTTGCATGACATAGTCTATGACAGAGGATTTGCACTTGGCAACGATGTCTGTCATCCAGTGATTGAGCTGAGCGAGGCGTCTCAATGTTCATTAAGTATGAACATATGTCATTAAGTATGACCGTCACGTGCTCACTCAATGTGTGTATTCTCTTCCATCTTGTTTGAGAAGACAATCAGTCAACGTACTGATAAACTTCATCAACCAAACGTTTGGGGTACCCCGAGTTTAGCGACCATATCATATGTTCGCGATCTAAAAACTCGTACCCACCGTTGGTTCTCTATGGAAGAGATCATAGCATACACTGGACTATGATGATATCATCCGCACAAAATCTGATAATCCAAATTATCTTTTGTCAGCGGAATCTCCGGGGTTATCTCCTAGCGGGTATTGTAACACAAAGAGCTTACGGTTTAAACAAGGAGTATCCTCAAGCTAAAGTATAAAACTATGAAGTTTGGACCCAACCTTTTAAGTTTCTCAATCGCAGAAATGCGCCTTATTTGAAAAGATGCTGTCACAATGGTTAATATCTACAAATGTTTGCAAAACACACTATGTTCATTATATTCTGAGTTCTAGTATTTTAGAAAATAACTATCTGAACTCCCACTCAAACGAACATCCCTCCTGATCGTTTAAGCGATTACACGACCCCCATCCATTGCACCACCCCTCATCATCAGAGCCGGCGGCACAACTTCAAGAGTAGACAATTGTCCGCCACACCAATTTTGTCACTCGTGCTCGACCTTTCGGTCTCCCTGTTCCGAGGCCATATTTCTGAATATGCTAGGCTCGCCACCAAAAACCTCCACGCTGACGCTTGTGCAACATGGCTTACATCCACCGTATGCGAACGAAGATATGTCTGACACCCGATCATCACGGCCTGTCTCATAGCGTAGAACTTTCTTGGTGGTGCGCGTTGGAGGGAGAACACTAGTGGTATTTTGAAGGGATCATCTTATATAGCTACCGCCGCGTAACTAATATATACTATATATATAATCACACAATATAAGATGCACACAAAACATCAAATGTAATGCAATGTGATATAGTCCAATGCGCCATGGTCTTCTTGGCGCCCGCAGTTTATAAACAATTTAATAAACCTACCTTGACCATATCACATAGCCCCTGCAAAATAAAGTTAGACGCTTCTACTTTATCTTTTGCATATTTTACGTGGCTTGGGGCTGTCGTAAATAGAACCGCTTCATACCTACGAACCTTATGAACACAACAACGATCCAATAATTGCATGTTTAAGCATCCCTTTCGGGCCCTCCATTGAAAATGCAAGACCAACTAAAGAGAGAGAAACAGGCACCCGCCAGCCACAGATACGGTACAAGCCGTATGTCAGTAGTGGAACCAGTCTCGCGTAAGCGTACGCGTAAAGTCGGTCCGGGCCAATTCATCAACTCGATGCCGCTGGAATCACAAGTGCACGCTAGAGGGTAGCAAATAACAGGAACGGTGCCCCCGTGCAGAACACGGGTTCTAACAGCGTACAGTTATACCTACGATAGATCGGCTCTGATACCACTGAAGGGGATCGTGTGCAGAAAACAAAAAAATTCCTAGCAACGATATCCTTAAACTAGCCAAGATCTACACTATGCAGATATAGAAGTACGGCGGAGATCGGAATACATACCCTCGTAGACCGAATAGCGGGGATTACGCTCCCGCACAAGCGTTGACGACGAAGACGACGTAGCCGACCTCTAGGTCACGGAGAACTCGGCGCGACGAAGACGACAAAGATGACCAAGATGACCCCGAGGTCGGGTGGAGGAAGTAGGCCTCCGAGTACCGCTAGCGCAGCACCTCGCAGGGCGTTACACACATACGGTGGAGACGACCGCCTCCGAAGCTCCAGTCCAGGACAAGCAGCGGAAGACTTGGACCGGAACACCAGCAGCGCGGCAGCGGGCTATGGTGGAAGAGATCCCCTCATCCTCCTCGGCGCAACTCCGACAATGGGAATCACGAGATCAAGGAGAAATAAGAGAATTAATTGGTGAATTAAAAGGCCAGCGGTGCCCCTTCTTATATAGGCTCCCAGGGGGAGCCAACCTTGCCAGCCAGGCAATGTGGGACTATCCCCACATGCCTGGTGCGGCTCAAGAGGGTGCGCCGGCCCTAGGGGGGCCCTTGTGGCCCACTAGGGGCTGGCCGAACCGGCCCCCTTCCCTTGGGGGGGAAGCTTCCCCCCCTCATGGGCCTTCTTTCCATTAGAAGGCCCATTTAGGGAAATCTGCCTTTAAAAATTCGAAAATAAATATCTAAAATCATATTTAAACATTAATTACACTAATTAATATCAAACATATTTTATATAATTTATTCTAGCTCCGAAAACTCTTTCGTCGCTGCCCGATCTCCATCGGACCATTCCAGGGACGTTCCCGGTGATCTCTTTCCTTTCCGGTTGTCTTGTCAAAACCCCTTAAGTGTGTTACCCTAGCGGTTCGATATAATAACATGTACGATCAAGACTCCTCTATGATCGACGACTAACTCGTAGGCCTGGACCCCATGAATTAATCCATGTGATATAACGAATGACTTTCATCTATCAAACTTGGACGTCTAGTCTTAAACCCTTTGTCATGGCGATACTTAGCGTGTCCGAGCTTCATTCTCAGATATCTCCATACCTAGCATGATCTCGTTACCGACAACACTATCTTCTACTCGTCCGTGATATTATGTCAGCTGGTGACCTAGTCACATGTTTGCAAACTCATTTAACATAATCTCACCGAGTGGGCCCTAGAGTATCTATCCGGCTATGCGGACTGACAAATTCCGTTGTTGACCCCTCGTCTCAACTACCCCCTTCCGATACCCAAAAGTATCACCTATCATTGTCACACTATATAAGATATGACGTTTGGTGCGATCAAAGTATCTTCCAGGGATAACAATAAGAGTTGATCTCACGGTCTTAAGGCGTAATGACTATGTCCTATAAATACTGGGTATGTCCATCACATCGTTACACCTAACGATATGACTTCCATTGCCGACCGGCGCCATGCCCTATGATCGGAAAACCTCGATCATCAATCGCGCAACGAAACTAGTCTTAGTAGAGACTACTAGGGACCTGGTTGTTTATCTACCACACTTGTATTAATGTTTTCGCTTAATACAGTTATAGCATGGTATAAAACATATAATGAACAATTGAGATATTGCCAATAAACTATGTTTATTAAGTGCATCTAGGGCATATTGCCTTCAATTCCCTCATTCGAATGTTCTACTCTCCTTACTCTCACCATATTTCACACATAACCGTATGTTCTCCCATGTTTTCGCCTCTACCTTTATCACTATTTGGGGGTATTGAGTACCTCACAAGTCCTTTTTTAGTAGTGGTCCATTGGTAGACTCCTTGACATGCTCTCACCATGTGAAAAAAAGGTGGCGAAGTACTATCTAAACTAGAAGGATAGTCCGTACTTTGTGGCCAGGATTTTTTTTAAAGGAATATATATTCTAAAAGAAAGGATATTTGAAGTATTTAATGGAAAACCAAATCCGTGATATGGAGGATTTTATTTTCCTCAGTATTCGAGAATTAAAATCTAATTACCGTGAAATGCTCATATTTTTAACCACAAAAGGTTGAGTGTGGAAATTGTATGGCTAAAATAATTAATAATACAAGAAGATTATATTTATGAATATATTTTTAATAATAAATTTTGCATGACATGGATAAATGAATGGCTCAAATAGTAAATAATATAGACACCTTGCATGTAGAAACACGCTAATTTAATGCATGTTACTGAGATTGTGTCTTATGAGAAGTATAGATAGATTACCACGAAAGTCCTGACCCGTTGAGAAGGAAACGGAAATGATACTATTATGTCAATGAAATCACCATCGATGATTAAACTATGTATCTCGTGCTAAGAAGAATCAATTTTGTAGAGATTTAATTTAATTTGTGAAGACTTGGAATAGATTAGATGGATGGTCATGATTATCTCTATCCTGCCCAAATGGGCATGGGAATGGGTCGACCCGACCTTGACCTTGGACTTGCGTCCATTGACCCGAGGCCATTTTTTTTAACTTTTAGGGGAAATCCTGCTCACTTTATTCATCAAGAATATTTACATGTACATGATATGATCATAAGGTTACCTAGCCAATGCAAATATGCCTACCGACCCCTAAGGAGAGGCCATGTTGTTGAGTATGTAAGCAATTTTTCAATTATATTAATCCAAGTATAAACTAATAGTGCTAATGACGTGCTGAAACTTAACAGTGTAATCGTGTACTCGGCATATAGTAGATACATCTACGCAAATCACTAGTACAACAAATAAGTAAATAATCAGGAGGGGTATGAACATATCATACCCGATAGTTGGCCAATTGGCCGAAGCGGAAGCAACGGCGTCGTCGGCAGCCCTCTTGTCCGCGGCAGCCTTCTCGATCTCGGCGTCAGTGCTCATGGTGATGACGAAGGCGACAAGGACGTAGTTGAAGTAGCTGACGTAGAGAATGAAGATTGGCGAGCAGTCGCGTAAGAGACGCTCCCCAAAAACCTAATCGCCCCTCTCCCGTACAGGAAAAAGAGAGGCGGGGTTTCGGAGGCCTGCTCTCCCGTCGACCGTGTACGCGGCGGACGGGATGGGATCAACGGTGGCAGCGACTGGTTAGGAGGAACGACGGTGGCGGCTGTGGCCATATGAGTTCTTCTGTCTGATGTGTCTTCGGAGAGGAGCGACCTCTCCTTTTATGCACAGACGTGGGAGACCAAGGGTACAGCCGAAAGGCACGTAATGAATGATTGTTAAGACTGAAAACGCACGTACTTAAGAGCACTTAAGACACAACGTTTCAACTAACAATCAATCTCCATTACCGCAGAACGTTTCGTGACCGTTGACATTTTATTCCTGTGTGACAAAAAGAATACATCGGCTCGCGAGATTCCCGCAACCCGCGGCGCGTCGTGACGAGGCGAGGCGAGGTGAGGCGTGGCGAGGCGGGCGGCGGAGGAGGAGGAGCGCGCGTGTGGTACACAGTCATTCTCCTCATACCTCATACCAACTCATACTAGTAGTAGAATGCCTCACTATATAAGCTGATGGACATCTCATCCAACTAGCAGTATGGGACTAAACTCTCACCATATGCCATGGCAACATGGGCCTTAGGGATTTTTCAGGAATTGATAATGGGCTAAAGGCCCAATATTTCAGCAATCCCGCACCAGATCCCAAAGACCCATGAAGTTATCATCCGTTCCAAACACTGTTTTGATATACCAGTATTTTCAGTAGAGACCTTGTAGCGTACCTGCACTTTTAATAAGGCAGATACCTGTGTATAGTGCAAATCACTGGATCGATTCATTTGCACACACAGTTTACGATGTAATATCACAACAAAGCATCAATTATATTACATCGATGATCCAGAATTACAAAATATTTTATACAAGTTGCATAGCGTAAAGCTAGCATTGAAAAAGTACACAGCGGAAAACAATAGCAGTGAGCCTCTATAACTTTCATGCTGCCACAGGCGAAAACATGTTGGTTGTAGACTCGAAACCTTTACGAAACCTCACTCGTCATCTGATCAAATATGCAATAAGAAAAATATTGCAACAACGTGACCACCATTTATCTTATTTAGCTTATCGTATCGATTTAGTGTATTGACCTATCAAATTGTGGTATGGCAGTACTGTTGCTTTCGTATTCCCACGACTTTAGTGTGTTTCGTTTGATAAAAGAATTGTTCGATTTCTCAAAATAAGTTTGAAATTTTCATGTATGCATTTGCTTGTGTTTGAACCTTGTTGCTTGATGTTTGTTAGATGATGTTTGTGATAGATTACCTTGATTTTCGGTTGTGTATGAGAATGCCTAATTATCAACAAAACTTTTCCTTAAGGGTGGTAGCCACCTAGATAATTAAAACCCAGAGATCTCAAAATTTCTTTCTTTCCATCCTCCTAATCAGAAGAACCATTCACTACAAGTTTTCAAGTTTCCATGTCCGAAATTTCATTTCTCAAAACATCTCGAGTTATCAGAATCATTCAAGCCTTTGCTTTCTTTTCTAGCTTCTCCGAATCTCGGGGACGAGATTCCTTTTAAGGGTGGTAGTCTGTAACATCCCAACATTTTATAATATTCAAAAATCAATAAAATTTAAAACTTTTCTTTTATTAAAATAAAATATTAAATGTATAAGGAAACCAACCATGAAAGATTTCAAAATGAAGTTAATAGTTCAAATGTCACAGTTTAAACATTTTATTATCCAGTGTGTTTCAAAAACCTTAAAATATAATTTGACAAATATTTTACAAACTACAATCCATTTTATTTTTAATAAATTAGTTTCTTTATAAGTATTTGAATTAAACCACTTAGTCATATCTATTCATAAATACAAGATTATTCAAAATAGTATATAATTACTAAATGGTTTTCATTCCTTTAACTGAGTTAAAAATATAGTTTGGAATTATAAGCCTATAGTGTATAACTTTAAAACTTCATAGTTTTAAATTAATAAATTAGCCAAATAAACATTGCATTTGCTTAAATGAATTTCATCTATTTTTAAAGCATGAAATGATTAATATATCCTAAATAAGAATAAAATTAAAACAAAGGTCTTGTCCAAAGTTGTTATGAAGTTTCAAATGCATTATCATATTATAAAATATAATGTTGCACAAATTATTTTCAATTAAAAATGAATATCTTACACTCCATATTTTCCTAAACATTAGTTATATTGAGTTCTTTAATATTATGCCCAAAATAAAGATGAATGATTTCAGCAAAAATAAGTTTAAATAACTTAAATCCAAATATTTTGAATATGGGTATTTTATAAAATTTATATAGCCAAAAGAAAATTTATTTAAGATATAAATTCAAATTTGACTTTTAAGTGTCAAATTTGTATTTAATCAATATGTCAAAATATTATTTTTCAAAAATATTCAAAACACTCCCACAATTGGTTTAACAGAGAGATAATGATTTTACAAATTTTTAGAATCTAATTTGAGTTGAATTGGAGTTATATTTTAAAAGTTATTTGAAAATACAGAAAACATAAAATAAATGGTCAAAAAAAAAGGAACGAGAAGAGCAGCCGAGCCAGTGGGCCGAAGCCCATTTCCTTCTCTCCCGCGCGCGCAGCTCGCCCTGGCCCAGCAGAAGCCCATTTCTTCCTCCCCTCGCTGACGCACGGGACCCACCCGTCATCCCCTCCCATCGAACCTTCAACCTCCAGCCGTATCCCGTCCGAACTCCGGGGAACACCGATTTGGTTACAACCAAATCTTCGCCGATTCTTGCGGGATAAACCAACTCCGTGCGCCCCATAAATAGCCCGAGGCACCGCCTCCGTTTTCCCCTCAAACCCTAAACAGGACTCGCCTCCAGGCCGCCGAATTCGAGCTTCGTAGCGTCCCCATTGCCGCCGGCAAGAAGCTCGCCCCCCGGTCAGCTCCGTCGACCCCGAGCCCTCCTACTCCCCCTGCTCTCCTTCCTTTCTTCGTGCGCTTCGTTTTGACACGGTCTTGTTTGCTATCGTGCGCCAGATCGAGCGATCCGTGCTCCACCGAAGCTCCCCGCCGTCGTGCGCAACTCCGACGAGGTGTTGCCGAAGAACGAGGGAGCGCCGAGGACCGCGAGCACGCCATCGACCTCGCCTGGATCTCCTCTTCATCACGGTACGCTCCGCTAGTCCTCTAGGGTTGTAGATCATCGGGAACGCTTGTCACCGGCGTGTCGCCGCCGCGGAAATTAGGTCACCGGAGTTACTCCCGCGAACCGCGCCGCCCGGACTCAGTAGAATAGATCTACACCGTTAGATCTCGATCCGACGGTTGAAACAGAATGACTTAAACGAAGGGGTATCGGCGAATCAGGGAAGGACACGTGGACGCCTCGTCAGCGCCTCGTCAGCGTCCGCGTCAGCGCCAGCGTGTAAATCATTTTTCTATTTAATCTTTAATTGGAAAATTTGCAGATTAGTCCCTGTAATTAAAACATCTACAACTTTTTAACCACAACTCCAAATGTAATAATTTTTATATATTTGGAAAGCTCTCGAAATGTAGAATATTTTAGATCGGCCAAAGTTCAAATTTGACTTAGTATAAAATATTCAAATTTCAAATGGTGAATTTGAGTATATTTGTAATAACTTTAAATCTATAAATCAAAAAATTGCAAATAAATATGTTTTAGAAACTTTAGAATATTTGTAAATTAATGCCACTGCTATAAAATATTTTTGAGTAATTTTTGAATGATTTCATAGTTGTGTGTTTAGTTTGAATAGTTTGACTAATTTTGAAATAACTTTTAATAGAAACATTATTTTGATTAAATCCAATTGCAATAGATTTAATTAAAAGCTCTCTGTCTATTAACACTAATTATAAAATTTTGTTATAAAAATTTAATCATAGGAAACTTTAACCTTATAATGATTCCTTTTATTATATTTTCTAAAACTAGAAATTAATTAAATTGCATTTATAAATTCATGCATATTTATAAAGAAATCACAAAAGTTATTTTGATGTTTCTTGTGATTTAAAATCTCATTTCATTCATAACAAATGTTATAGTGTAGATATAATTCTCATAGGAAACCCCTCTTCATTAGTTTCTCTAAGTTAGGACTATTTTCAAACTTAGTATTTTGGGAAAAGTGCTATGCACTAGACACTTAGGATTTTCAACATGGAGCTGGAGGACCAATGAAGGACTTAGCCAAAACAAGAATTCAGAAGGATCTTCAAGGAGTAGACACACTTAGAATAAAATCAAGAAGAAGTTCAAGAAGAAGTTCATGAAGATCTTCAACCAGCAAATATTTTCCAAGTCTTGCTCT
This sequence comes from Poa annua, assembly GCA_026929855.1. Taxonomy (NCBI): domain Eukaryota; kingdom Viridiplantae; phylum Streptophyta; class Magnoliopsida; order Poales; family Poaceae; genus Poa; species Poa annua. The sequence continues at coordinate 22,363,799 of CM049428.1, read as the reverse complement.
CTCTCTTTCTTTTCTCTGAAACTTCATGAAGGACTTAGAAGAAAACAGACTCTGGAAGCATCCTCAAGATGTCAAGCACTTAGAAGAAAAGTGAGAAGAAGTTCAAGAAGGCCAACCCCCTTTTATTCTCTAAGTCTCTCTCTCTATCTTTCTTCTCTTCTGAGACTTCATGAAGACTAAGTAAATCCAAGACCAGCCTCGAGGATACAAGAACCACCAAGTCTGAAGATCAAAACTTCAATCAAGACATCATCAAGAAGAATATTAAAAGTCCGGAGATGAAGCCTGGAGGACAGCTATATCTTTCTTTCTATCTTTTCCCTCTTTCCTAATCTTGTCTTTTAGACTTAAACAAATTTTGATCATGATGTTATCATCTTGAAGTTGTTGGATCCTAGCAGCATAGTGGGATGAAGCGGCCTGGAAACAAACCTTACATGTCCACGTACATGAGACCTGTTCCACAATTTAAGTGGCTGGCCGGGTGTCTGTCTCTCTCACTATAGTGAATGTCCAATTTACAAAGAGTTGATAATAATTATTGATCATCTTGAACAAAAGACTTAGTATTTTTCTCTAAGTATTTTGCACATCATGGCTAAGCCATTAGAGTGCGTGTTTCAAGTTGGTATAAAACAAAGTATGTTTATCCAACTTAAGACCTTAGCCCTTAGTCATTTTTGACCCACCTATTTTCCTTGCATTAACTTAAGAGATTTTCATAGCATAACATGCGTCTCTAGCCCTTAGAAATAAATTTCACATCATACATGACATGTTTTCCTTAGGAGTTTTACAAAACTTGTTGTTCATTTGATATGAGCATGTATGTTTGATGATTGTTGTTTGTTGATTGTTGTATTGTTGTTGCTATTATTGTTTAGATTAAACGGAGAGCAAACGTTCGTTGTTGAAAAGAGTTTGTGAACAACGACAACATTCAAAGGCAAGTGGCACACCTCATAAACTTCCTATTTTTATATGCATTACTTAGTGTATTTTTATATGCATGTGTTGCTATGCTAAACCTGTGTAGAATCCCTTATTCCTGTGTCTAGGTTCCTATGCAATACTTAGTAGAATCATTGATGCTATGCAAATGTTGTTTTTGTGAAAATCTAAATTCTACTAAGTTAAGAATGAAACACCTGGGTGGTAATTGGTTGCATGGGTTATGTTGAGTGGCTACTCAGGTCCATGTCTATGGTTCCTGGAGTATGTACACTTGAGAATGGCCACCCAGGAACAGAGGAATCTGAAGAACTCCGAGTGACGATTTGCTTCCAGTGCAGCCATTGCCATATGGGCTCTGGCTTGATCAATTATGTTGCGTGGACTCTCTCCGGCTTGACAAGCAGATGTAGGGGGATGTTAGGTGGAACGGGTCAAGCCAGGTGGGAGGGAAAATGCTTCTGAAAGATCTCGTCTCATTCTCTCCTTTCCTTATCACAAATGGTGTGTAAAGGATACCTTGGGTTGAATGGGTACAATGGTGAAAGTGCACAACCTCTGCAGAGTGTAAAACTAAGTACTTAGCCGTGTCCCCGGTTACGGACAATTTTGAGCAGCAGATCAAGGACGTCAACGGAAGATTCCATCATTCCAATTTCAGAAATAAAACTTGATGGGTGAACAAGGGAAGATGAGATTTATGGTTTTCATGCCATACTCGTCGATTTCAAGAAAAGTGTTTTCAAAAGAGTAGGAAAAATTGGCTTTATGCAAATTAGCCTTGAGCTCCACCAGCCAAATATGCATATAGGCTTTAGAGTTATTCCATAAGTGTCCACCATAGTGTCACTTGCCAGACTCCATTTTTAATGGAATCTGACCCACGTTGTTGCAATATTTTTATTATTGCAGATTTGATCAGATGACGAGTGAGGTTTCGTAAAGGTTTCGAGTCTACAACCAACATGTTTTCGCCTGTGGCAGCATGAAAGTTATAGAGGCTCACTGCTATTGTTTTCCGCTGTGTACTTTTTCAATGCTAGCTTTACGCTATGCAACTTGTATAAAATATTTTGTAATTCTGGATCATCGATGTAATATAATTGATGCTTTGTTGTGATATTACATCGTAAACTGTGTGTGCAAATGAATCGATCCAGGGATTTGCACTATACACAGGTATCTGCCTTATTAAAAGTGCAGGTACGCTACAGACCTGTTAAGGTTGAACACTACCTAGAGCAATCAGCTACACTCCTTCACAACTAACAATGGACTAGGCCTTGAATTGTCAGTTTGGCGTAAAGTAGTTTCACCAACTGTCTTACCAGTACTAGGCTGCCAAAGGTTGACCCCTCGGGTGGAGCATATTAGTCACTCCAGACCTATTCATAAACTTATTAGAGATCACCATAATCTCATAGACTGTGACCAGCAGTCAGGTTCATATAGGTGTGTTCCTCCAAAGATCACTCTGTACGATAGCGTCTTGCTTATGCAAAGCTTTAGAACACATTAAGACATATGTCAACCTGCCATACAGTTACCGAGAGTATTGCATCTCCAACGGAGTGGGTTAGTAAAGGTTTTACTCTCTTCAGTTAACCACTAGCTTGTTTTCCGAGGTCCTAATTCACGGGATCTCCGATCACATAGGTTGGGTTACTACCATGGCAACTCATGTGGGTTTCATACCCATCTCGCTCGATGCATTTTCTATCACAACACGTGATAGCCCTTTAGTAAAGGGATTTGCCAGATTCTTAGCCGACTGGATATAATCCAACTCTATAACTCCGGAGTTTCTTAAATGTATGACAGATTTTAATCTCATTCTTATGTGTTTGTTGGACTGCATGTTGTCCTTTGAACTCTTCACCTTAACAATCACTGTTTGGTTATCACAGTTCATAAGGATAGCCGGAACTGGCTTTTCAACCACTGGCAAGACCATCAAAAGATCTTGAAGCCATCCTGCTTCGACACCAGATGTGTCCAATGCTGTTAATTCTGCTTCCATTGTCGATCTCGTCAGGATCGTTTGCTTGCAAGACTTCCAGGAAACAGCACCACCTCCGAGGGTAAACACATACCATGTTGTGGCTTTCATCTCATCAGCATCAGAGATCCAATTCGCATCACAGTACCCTTCAAGCACTTACGGACTTCCAGAATAGTGAAGTCCGTAGTTCTCAGTACCTTTCAAATAGCATAATTCTTTCGGCAGCATGCCAATGCACATCACCCGGATTGGAAACAAATCGGCTAAGTTTGCAAACCGCAAACATGATGTCAGGCCTTGTCGCGCTAGCTAGATACATGAGAGAACCTATTACTTGAGAGTACCTCAGTTGATCCTTAGCTGCGCCAGTAAACTTTCGAATCTGCACACTAGGATCATAAGGCGTTGGAGAAGCTTTGCAGTCTGAATATCCAAATCGATTCAAAATCTTCTCAACGTAATGGGATTGCAAAAGTGTTATCCCACCCTCATTATCTCTCAATAGCTTGATGTTCAGAATAACATCAGCCACACCACGGTCTTTCATCTCAAAGTTTTGAGAAAGAAAAGACTTGACCTCCTCAATGACTTTGAGGTTGGTCCCAAAAATCAGTATGTCATCAACATACAAGCACAATATAACTCCTTCGCCCCCACCATGACGACAGTATACGCATTTGTCAGCTTCATTAACAACAAGACCAGCAGAGGTTAAAGTTGTATTGAATTTCTCATGCCATTGCTTAGGCGCTTGTTTCAGGCCATATAAAGATTTCAGTAACTTACATACCTTTCCTTCCTTACCATCTAATACAAAGCCATCTGGCTGTTGCATATAGATTTCCTCGTCTAACTCTCCATTTAGGAAAGCCGTCTTAAAATCCATTTGATGGACAAGAAGACCATGCGAGGCTGCCAACGAGAGTAAAACTCGTATGGTGGTCAGTCTAGCCATAGGTGAGTAAGTATCGAAGAAATCTTACTCTTCTTTCTGGGCATAGCCCTTGGCCACAAGCCTAGCCTTGTACTTTTCAATCGTACCATCGGGCCTAAGCTTCTTTTTGAACACCCACTTGCATCCCAACGGCTTACAACCGTAAGGACGTTCAGTAATTTTCCATGTCCCGTTAGCCATGATGGAATCCATCTCGCTACGGACTGCTTCCTTCCAGTAATCAGCATCCGAAGATGCATAAGCCTCTGAAATAGAAGTGGGAGTGTCATCCACAAGGTACACGAGAAAATCATCGCCAAAGGACTTCGCAGTCCTCTGTCGCTTGCCCCTACCAAGGGTTTCCTCATCATCCTTCTCAGGATTGTCATCATGGGTTTGTTCATAATATTCCATAGGAATGACAGGCTCAGGAGTTTCTTAGATTCCTGTATAGAAGTGCTTTGCATATCTCTCATAGGAAATACATCCTCAAAGAAAGTAGCATCTTTAGACTCCATAATCGTACCGACCTTCACGTCAGGTACATCATATTTCACTACCAAGAATCTATAGCCAATGCTATTCTTAGCGTAGCCCAAATTAACACAGTCTACGGTCTTAGGTCCAAGCTTACGCTCTTTGAGGATCGGCACATTGACTTTCACCAAACAACCCCAAGTACGTAAGTATGAGAGTGTTGTCCTTGTCTTCTCCCATTGTTCATAGGGAGTGAGTTCATTATCTTTTGTTGGAACCTTATTCAGGACATGACATGACGTCAATAGCGCCTCCCCCCACCATGCCTTGGATAATCCCGATGTATCTAACATGGCGTTAACCAAATCAGTTAGAGTACGATTTTTCCGTTCGGCAACCCCATTTGACTGGGGAGAATAGGGAGGCGTCCTCTCATGAATAATTCCATGTTCCATACAGAAAGAGTCGAACTCATTAGAGAAGTACTCTCCACCACGATCAGACCGGATGTGTTTAATTTTCTTTTCAAGTTGGGTCTCAACTTCTTCTTTATAGATTTTAAAGTACCTCATCTTTAGTACCTAACAAATATACATAGCAAAATCTAGTGGAATCATCTATCAGTGTCATGAAGTATCTCTTTCCACCTTTAGTCAAAACAACATTCATCTCACAAAGATCAGAATGTATAAGTTCTAACGGTGCCAAGTGTCTTTCCCCCGCAGCTTTATGAGGCTTGCGAAGTTGCTTTGCTTGAACACACGATAGACATTTAGAACCTTTGGTTAAAGTGAAAGATGGGATTAAACTTAGTTTTGCTAGCCGTGTCATACAATCGAAACCAATGTGACAAAGACGTGAATGCCAAATTTCTGTTTCATTAACATTCGAATGAATATTGTTCACGACTTTATTACAGAAATCAGCAAGAGAAAAGCGGAACATGTCTCCGCATTCATAACCTTTTCCAACAAATAGTCCATATTTCGTATCAACTACTTTATTAGACTCGAATACCAACTTAAACCCCTCTCTACATAGAAGGGAGCCACTAACGAGATTCTTCTTGATGGCGGGGACATGCTGAACGTTCTTGAGCTGCATGATCCTTCCCGAAGTAAACTTCAGATCGACCGTGCCAACACCAAGAACAGAAGCACTCGCGTCATTCCCCATCAATACGGATCCGTTCCCTGTGACCTGATAAGAAGAAAACAATGAAATGTCAGCACACACATGAGTATTTGCACCAGTATCAATCCACCATTCGTTAGACTGAAAAACTGAAAATACAGTAAACAAATTAGCGTACCCGGATGCACCGTTCTCATTGTTGCTCACGATCATGTTGACAGACTTGGGGTCTTGTCCTGGTTTCCTGAACTTCTTCGGGCACTTAGGAGCCCAATGTTCCTCTGAACCACAGGTGTAGCATGCACCTTTCTTCTTATCCTTCTTGAAAGGTTTGTTACCCTTCTTCTTGAAGTCGGTATTCTGTTGGACGATAGTTTTCCCTTGTGCTTGTGGGAGTTGAAGTTCTTCTGTACCATATTGGCAATAGAAGCACCTTCGCCTTTTCCATGCGAGTCCTTTGCCCTTGAATTCTGCTCAACACTCAGATGGCCAATGACATCCTCAACAGAATTCACGCCTCTGATGTTTCAGAGTAGTAGCAAAGTTTCTCCAGGAATTGGGCAGCTTAGCAATTATGCATCCCGCGACAAACTTGCCCGGTAACACACACTTCAGAAGCTCAAGCTCCTTAGCGATGCACTGTATCTCATGAGATTGTTCTAATACAGAACGGTTTTCAACCATCTTGTAATCATGGAACTGCTCTATAGTGTACATCTCGCTTCCAGCATCAGTTGCGCCGAATTTAGATTCGAGCGCCTCCCACAAGTCTTTGGCAACCCGCACATGTAAATTTGCGTCAACCAACTTATCTCTGATCACGCTCAGAACGGCTCCAATAAAGACGACGGTGGCATCCCTAAACGCCTTCTCCTGTTCAGGAGTAATCGTTTCAGTGGGAGTGACACCGGCGACCCAGAACACGTTCATCGCAGTGAGCCATAAGATAGTTTTGGTTTGCCAACGTTTAAAATATGTCCCCGTAAACGAGACTAGTTTCAGTGCAGCAGCAAAACCATTCACCGAAAATTGCCTACACAAATTAGGTTTTTGGATTGTTTAGTATGTAAGCAATTTTCCAATTATATTAAACCAAGTATAAACTAAAATCATGACATAGATAGTGCTAATGACGTGCTGAAATTTAACAGTGTAATCATGTACTAGGCATATAGTAGATACATCTACGCAAATCACTAGTACAACAAACAAGTAAATAATCAGGAGGGGTATGAACATATCATACCCGATAGTTGGCCAATTGGCCGAAGCGGAAGCAGCGGCGTCGTCGGCAGCCCTCTTGTCCGCGGCAGCCTTCTCGATCTCGGCGTCAGTGCTCATGATGATGACGAATGCGACGAGTACGTAGTTGAAGTAGCTGACGTAGAGAATGAAGATTGGCGAGCAGTCGCGTAAGAGACGATCCACACAAACCTAATCGCCCCTCTCCCGTACAGGAAACAGAGAGGCGGGGCTTCGGAGGCCTGCTCTCCCGTCGACCGTGTACGCGGCGGACGGGATGGGATCAACGGTGGCATCGACAGGTTAGGAGGAACGACTGTGGCGGCTGTGGGCATATGAGTTCTTCTGTCTGATGTGTCTTCGGAGAGGAGCGACCTCTCCTTTTATACACAGACGCCAAGGGTAAAGCCGAAACGCACGTAATGAATGATCGTTAAGACTGAAAACGCACGTACTCAAGAGCACTTAAGACACGACGTTTCAGATAACAATCAATCTCCATTACCGCAGAACATTTCGTGACCGTTGACATTTTATTCCTGCGTGACAAAAAGAATATATCGGCTCGGCGAGATTCCCGCAACCCGCGACGCATCGTGACGTGGCGAGGCGGGCGGCGGAGGAGGAGGAGCACGTGTGTGGTACACAGCCATTCTCCTCATACCTCATACCAACTCATACTAGTAGTAGAATGCTTCACTATATAAGCTAATGCACATCTCATCCAACTAGCAGTGTGGGACTAAACTCTCACCACATGCCATGACAACATGGGTCTTAGGGATTTTTCAGGAATTAATAATGGGCTAAATGCCCAATATTTCAGCACATGTTCAGCAAAATCATGTGCTTCATAATTTGAGTTTCTATTCTCATGGTGGAAACAACATCTATCAAAGGCTTTCGACCTGCTCGTCACTTCTCGAACAGTTGTACTGTACCCTCCCTATAGTTCCTGAAGCAATATATATCGTCAAAAACTTATTTCCAGTCCGAAGCAATGTGGACGCGCCTATAGGAAGGATTTTCGGCCGAAGATAAACCGTCACGACATGCAAGTGCTTCCAATGTTCTAGGGATTGATGAGGCCATGAGTCGACACCTCTATGCGTACTACAGTCGTTGTATGACACCCATCCGACGTGCAAATCCAGCGGGCTTCTCTGTATTTGCTTAGCCATGTGAACGGCTCGATATGTGCACATCGTCCGCAAATCGTACGACAAAGGTCGTAAGTGTAGCAGTGCTCAACGTTGGCTTTTGCTGGTTCATTGTTATGCCAGATCATCCCAAATGTTAGTTCTTTTAACACTATTTTTAGCTCGTTTGTAAAATATATTTTAACAGGTAATAAAATGATAACCTCAACATGTATATCCTAATAGGTAGAGGAGCCGTAAATCAAATCTCATCTCTTTTCACGGTCACTAATTGAGTCCAGTACGCATGCACTTACTAGTTCCTATGTGGCTGGTTGGAAGGCAGTTAGGCATGGTGGTGTAGGTGTGTGTGTTCCTTCCCTCCGCCAAGCTCGGTTTTTATAGCAGGTCATGGCTGGGCGAAAAAGGGGACCGGGTAGGCGGGAGAACAAGCGAGGACGTGGGACGCGGTGGGTAGGTGGGTAGCGAGTTCGCAATTAACTCTGATGTTAGAAGGATAGTCTAACGAAAGAGGAAGAAACATTATCTTACGCTGCCAGTCAAATCCAACGGACACACAGATCGTTGGGCGCGGTCATCAGGTCTACCGGTGCGGAGAGCAGCTTCCAAACTACCGACAGTTTGAATGTTAACTCTCAATATCGCGTTATCAACATCTCTGTTGGACAATGTTTGAGACGCCAGTGGAGATGCTCTTACAGCAATTGGCCAAGTAGCGCAGGTGCAAGTATGCATGTGATCACATGAAACTCATCATCCCGCGTGACGCGTGTTCCGTTGCCTAGCCCAAAGCGAGCAGTATGATTCTGTCTGGTACGGAGTACTAGCAAGGGGTGCACATACAATTCTTCAATTTCTCGAGGACGCCAGCGCGTAGTGCGTGCATGGTAGGGTAGTAGCCCACTAGAGGAGATGTTGACGGGGAAGCGGCCAACAGGGTGACGGGTGGCGTCCAGGTCAGCAGCTAGGGGAGCTCGTCAGCCACGGAAACTGGTGGCTGGGAGGCATCAGCAGGTCCAGGAGGTGCGAATCTTGCGGAAAGCGGAGCCAAAAGGGGCGGCTACCAGCCACACTTTTTCTATTCCACGTCCGCTCGCTTTTCTTTTCTCGCAAACCATGCACCAGTTCGCACTTGGTTTCTTTCCCTCACTCACGCTACCATGTGGATAGATAGATAGAGCCGGCGTATGTTAGATTCATGTTTAAAAAAATTGTACACTTGTGGCTTCTTTTGGTTATCAACAGGAAGTTTGTTTTTGTTCGGAAAGCTGTCTAAATTTTTAGCAGTTGTGGCCGAAAAGGCTAAGGGCCTGTTTGGAACACGGGATTTATGTAGGAATTTCACAGGAAAGGATTTTTGAAGGAAATATTTCCTTTGTGCTGTTTGGAACGTAGGAATAGGAAAAGAAAATCCAGAGGATTGGTTTCCTACGACTCACGTTTCACAGGAAAGAAAACATCCAGTCGGATCTATTGAAAAATTTCCTGGCGCGAAACGACGCTTCGAGGCGCTTCCGTAATCTCTCTCGCGCGCCAAAAAGGCCCGGCCAAAAAAACTACACAAGGCCTGCACAACTCAAGGAAACAGATTACTTTCCTACCCTGCTACAGAGAGAGGCGGCAGCCGAGCGACAGGGTCGGCGATTTCGTCCGGGACAGCGGGGGTGGCCGAGCAGGGGTAAGAACCGGTGGAGGGCGGACGGCCGGCACGCCGAGCAGGTTCAGCCAGCGCTACGCGTGGCGGCCGGCGAGGAGCACATGTAAGCTGCATCGGCGACGAGCGACATTCATCTCCGGCCGTCAGATTCTGTTATGCCGACCAGTCTACGCATGGTTAGATCGATTCAGTTTTTTGCTTGTATCCACCATGATTGTTTCAGTAAGAGTAATACTTCTGGTTGACCAAATATTTATTCATTTTCGCTGTGATTAGCGCAGTTTCTTGTATGTTCCAGTAATGAACATGATTCCCCAATATACAAAACCTGATTTTGGACGATTTTCAGATGGCTGATGAACGTAGTGGTTTTGAGTTCCCTAATCTGGATTTTGATGAGAGGAATAAAAGGCCTTATCAAGATATCCGTATGCATCATAGTGATATGAGGGAGATAGATCATAGGAGTGCAAAGCGTAAGCTATATGTTAACCTATTTGGTTTTCTAATGTTGCCTTGCAAAATGATTTAGCTCTTTTCTGTACAAAACAAAATTTCAGGGGCCACAAAAAGTCATCCTCGTGCTAGATGGAATCATCAGATGAAGGCATTCCTTATTGAGTTGCTGAATGATTACAATGTTCCAGGCTATAGAACACAAAATGCTTGGAGTAACGAGGCTTGGAATAGTATTACAAATAGACTGAATCAAAAGTTCAGCTTATCGCTTGCTGTTGCCCAAGTGAAACAGAAGGAACAAGACCTGAAGAAAGACTTCCGTAGTGTAAAGGATCTAGTGGGTGAAAGTGGTTTTGGTTGGGATCCTAATAGAATGATGGTCGTTGCACCTGATGATGTATGGCAGACATTTGGTGAGCTTATGAATAAGGATGCTCTCAGATGGAGAGAGAAATCATTTCCATATTTTGATGATTTATTTGGTTTATATGAAGGTAAGTTTATATGAGGATTTCGTTGATCTTGTGATAATAATTGTGTATCCATCCTTTCACTCCAATATCACTGTCTGAATCAGAACTAACTATATCTATTGCAGGTCGCTATGCTGAAGGAAAGAATCGCCATGGCATGGACCACTATGCGAGCAAGGCAAAGCAACATTCACATGGACCAGCGGAAGATATTCATGCCCAGCCATCCTTATCTTTACATGGTGTTGATGATCCATATGTGAATTTACAAGATGAGGATGAGATAGGCACTGCAGGATTGTCCCAGCAACAATTCTCTTCTAAATCCCCTATGAGCTCCACGCAGACGCCTTCTCAGTTTGTTCCAACACCTGAGATGCATGAAGCAAAGCGCATAAAGAGAAGGAAGAGTTCTGAATTCCAAGAGAGATATTTGAAGCTCAAGAAGGAAGAAATTGACCGATTTGCAGCTATCGAGGAGAAGAAGCTTGAGGATCCATACAGCATCAGCAAGTGTGTCACTAAACTTGAAGGCTTAAGGGGTTTACAAATCTCAGATATGTTGATGGCAGCAGATATCTTCAAAAGTAAGGACAATCGAGAACTTTTTCTATCATTTTCTAGTGATGAACTAAGGCTGGGTTGGGTTAGAAACCAAATTGGAGCTAATCAAGCAAACCAATAGTTAGTACTCGTGAAGGATATGTATTTTTGGTATTTCATTGCTGCAAAGCATATTACAAGTTCATCATACATACTCATACAAATTTTGCAATGCTTCTTAAAATATGACACAAGGTGGCTAATCCAAATGAAAAACTGCATTACATTACTGGCCTCTTCTTGAAATATAATCCTCCCACATTTTGTTTGCGATATAATTTCGCATTTGTTTTCCTGCTTCTCGTGAGGTATTGAATGCTCTTACATCAGAGTTGTAGTTGTGGTCTCCATCGGGCACATCCACAACCTGGAGTGGGTCTATATCAAGAAGAGCATTTCTTAGCCATGCCATATCGCCATCATGAAGGCGTATGAAATTGTGTAGAACACAACAAGCAACAGATATGTCAACTTGTTTGTCAAGTGGGTAAAGTGTAGCAGCTTTCAGCATTTGAAATCTCATTTTCAGTATGCCAATAATTCTTTCAATATGGTTCCGTAGCTGTGCATGACGAAGGTTAAATAACTCCTTGTAGTTTTGGGGTCTTTGACGAGCTCTCCCTTGTTCTTGCAAATGATACCTAGTTCCACGGTATGGGGCCAAAAACTGTGGCGTAGTTGCATAACCTGCATCTACAAGATAAAATTTACCAGGTGGTACTTGAAACCCATGGTTAATTGCATCTTGCAGAACTCTTGCATCTGAGGCTGATCCTTCCCAACCAGCATGCACATGCACAAATTTAAGATCAAAGTCATGACGTTTTGTGAAAGTGTTTGTTTTCTGTTTCGATAGGGTTCTTGTTGATGTGCTAGAGGGGTCACTGGGATGTGGGTTCCATCAATAGCACCAATACAATCCTGCATGCATACAATTTATTCATGAGGTACTATAAGACCTGAAACTATCATATTATTGTATCACTATGAAAGAAAAATAAATGCAAATACATTCTTACAATGAAATAAGGGTAGAAGTGTGGTCTTCTCAAGATATTATGTGGTTGAAGAGAAGGTGGGCGTATGTAGATGCATGTAAGCTTTGTAATTGCATCAAGCACTGCACCAAAGTGTCTGCTGATAGTTTCTGGACTATGCTGAAACCTGTCTTGTACTGTTCGATTGCTAGCATTTTTGGCTACTGTGTATAAGAATATAGCAACCTTTTCTTCCAATGAGACTGCTCTTGAATCACCAAGCAGTTTTTTCTCACGCAGCTTACGAACCAAAGCATGAAAAATGTCGACTTCCATACGGAACTGCCTTTTGCATAGGCTTTCATGTCCAGTTAGAATTTCATTGACATACATACCACCTGGGAGACTGGATGTATGCATTGGTTCTTTCTCAGTTTCTTCTATGGTCGGCAAAACAAATAGCATGAACTCATCTTCTATGTGTGATCTTCGTCTATAGTTTGGATCCATGGCAATGAACCACTAAAACCAGCAAAGAATACTACAAATATCGTTGCTTGTTCTATCAGTATATATTAACCTGACAAAGTTACTTCTATAAGCTGGGGAAATAATTAAAGCAAAGATAGCAGGGAGTTGCTTATGGACAGATAATCTAACCAGACAATTATGCCAGCACGGTTCTAATTGCCGATGGTGTACTTGTTGCTCTTGTCGCTGCGGCCGACCGGCCACTGCCGTCGACGATGGAGTTGTTGGCTCAATGATATTGGCTTCGTTTGTCTGTAGCATAGAGCATGTTGAATAGCTGGGTAGAGAGAGTTTGCTAGATTGAAACCGGCTTCATGAAAGCATGCGTATGTGTAGAAGTGAGTAGTACGTTACAACGGCTAGCTTGAAGAAACAAAGACAACGGCTAGTTCTCAAGCAAGAAGAAAGGCAACGGCTAGCTGGTTCAAACTCAAAATATTTCCTATGCTTTTCCTATCCTGCAATCCAAATGGTTTTTATCTTTCAATCCTGTGTCTTGAATTCCCATAGGAATACTACGGTATGACATCTCAATTCCTGTGGGTTACCTATTCCTGTGGGTTACCTATCTTTTTAAAGGGAGCAAGACACGGGCTACCTACAGGCGGCGTCTATTTGACGACCAGGTCGTGCAGTATTACTGCACGACCACCCCCCGATGCGCTTTGGGCCGGCCCATTAAGAGATAGAAGAGGAGCAAGGAAGAAGACGCAGGCGCGGCCAGCCGAGACGTCGTCGGCGACGCCGGCGCGGACGCGCGGCGGAGAAGGCGACGTCGAGGATGAATCCCATGCCGAGGCGGCGCCGGCGACGCCGCTGCGAAGCCGCGGCGGAGAAGGCGGCCGGCGAGGAGTAACTTAACGAGGGGGGGATGCAGGGTGGCCGGCGCCGGAGAAGAAGGTGGATGTGGGGGGTTTAGAGGGATGGCCGGCCCGGCGGCGGCAGACCGGCGGTGGGCGGCGGTTGGAGAGCGGGGCGCGGAGGCGGCGCGGTAGCGGCGGCGAGCGCGGGGGGCGGGCGCAGGCGGCCTGGCCGGCGGCGGCGGGCGGATCGAGGAAGAAAGAAGAGAGGAGGAGGTGCGGCGCAGTGGTGAGCGAGCTCGCGGAGGTGTGGCGCGGAGGCGGTTGCGGGCGAGCTCGCGGAGAGGCGGTTGCGGGCGCTAGGAGAAAGAAGGGGTGGGGGGTGGTCGTGCAGTATTAGTGCACGACCAGGTCGGGGAATAGGGGCTCCGCTACCTACATACGGATGTGCAAAATAATATAGTGCAGATTCACTCATTTTGTTTAATATGTAGTGCGTACGTAATACCTAAAACATCATATAATATGGAGCTGAGGGAGCAACCTTTAATTGGTTGGGACTTCAGTGGAGCCAAAACAAAATTAAAAAATATCGAAAACAATTGAACCCGACCTCAAATACTAGCTAGTTTCGGAGTAACAAATCTCATTATTTTTTAGATAAGAGGAATTTTATTACTTAAAAAGATTAAGCATTACACCCGGCCTCTGCATAACTAAGATGCAAACAACCACGGAGGATGACGACAAGGAGCGAGAGGGAGAGTACGACCACCCGTTTAATTTCACTGGCTCAGAGGAGGACGAGGTGGTAGCCCGTGCCACCAATGACGACGAGCCCAACGCCGGCGGCACCCCTCCAATGATAGTGGTCATCTCCGACGACAAGGCTGGTGGCTCTGGCAATGGCCCCTAGGTGTAATAGAAGCCACATGTATCTACCTATGTGAAAAATGATAATGTGTTGGATGTTTATAGATTTTTGTGGGGCGAGAGATTTAAGAGAAACAACGGAAATGTAACAAATTTAGGATTATCCAGACCATGTCGCCGACAGGTAGGTGTAAAGTTTCGCAAAGAAAACTCTTCTTTTGTCCTAGCTCTGATCCCAGCCATAAACCTAACTTGTTTCCGTATCAAAATCCATTTGGCAACAAACATGCTATCTATAATCATTGATTCGTGTGTTTGCATGAACTTTGTGGACCACAACTGTCACGCTCGATGAGGCAGGTACGTTCAGGCCGGAGAACGGCCGGGATCAGGAGGAGATTGTTTTTTTGGTATCCGGTTTTGTCATGGAAACATGAGTGCCAGTACAAATGTAATTGGAGAAGCCAATTTCGCTTGCTTATCTCATTTTCTGTTGAGATAAAGCTTTTACTTATACTATCTCAAGGAAGAAGAAGATCGGCTCAGCCTACTGTTTCTTGTTATGAGTGGGTCAGCTTGCTACTAGACTAGAAAAAATGGCAAATGTTGAGTAAGACTAGGGATGGCAATGGGTACCCATTACCCGTGTACCCTGCGGGTAAAAACCCTGTTAGCATACGGGTTTGGGGAAACAAAATACCCATGGGTACCTAAATGGGGAAATCTTATACCCATCGGGTGGAGAGGGTACGGTATGGGTTCATATAACCCATACCCGCGTACCCATGTACCCTTCTAATGATAAAATTACTATATATTTTGTCGCGACTTTGTGAATTTGAGTTGTATGACTAAGTATTGTTGTTTTATGACTATGTGTTCTTATTTTATTATTTAAATATGTTATTGTTTATGTGCACGTGTTGTTGTATATATGTGTTGCTTTTGTGAAAGTGTTGTTGTTTATAATTATATGTACAGTGGGTTGCTTTTGACAACATGTTACTATTCATAATTTTGTGTTGTGGTTAAAAATATACGTTAGATAAAGGTATCGTTGTTTTCTAAATAAGGATATTTTTACCCACGGGTAAGGGTGAAGGGTACGGGAAAAAGTTGTACCCGCATAAGGGTATGGGTACGGGTGACGGGTAAGGTTCAGAGCGACGGGTAAAGGTATGGGATGGCTCTACCCTTACCCATACCCTGCGGGTGCCATAAGTAAGACGCGCTAAAGTGTGTTAGCGTGTATAGCGACGCCAAAAATTCAGGAAATACACGAGAACGAGAGCCCATCGATCCAAAACGGCAAAGCCCCAACCAAATTCCAAACACACAATGACGCACAGCCCAAACAAAGTCTCCCCATCTAACCTAACGAGTTCCTCTCCTCTGCTGTTCACGGGAGCGACGTCGTTACAGCGGTGGCGGGCCACCGGTGGATCCAGCTCTTCCTCCACGGCGAGTTGCAGCGGCGGCGCTGAAACTCCACCATCAACGGCTTCCATGCTTCCTCAAGCTCTACGAAAGGAGTCAAGGCCAGGACGTCCTCTACGCCGGCGGCAAGTCAGCCACCACGGGGTAAACCTTCAGTAGTTAGCTACTCTATTCCTTGATTCATTTAGTAGTTAGTCGCTAGGTGCAAGTGCGTTCGTTATTTAGTAGCTGGTAGCCATGACCGTCCCCAGAAATTTGGGGCCCCGGTACGGAACATAAAATGGGGTCTTGAAATTTGAAAATTTTATATGAAACAGAGACTAAGCGTGAGATGTGACCGCAATCTTGTTCTGCCAGTTTTCTAGACTTTGGCGGTGGCGTTTATGGGTACCGATCAAACATGGTATGTGCTAATCACCTAGTCTTTGCCATGTAAGGAGCTATCGCTTGGGCTGCTAGCACTAGTAAAAAAGGTCTATCAGTGGCGCATCAAAAAGACTTTTTATGGCGCACCAAGTGGGCATGGTTGGTGCGCCACATAATTCTCGCCTCTAAAATATAATTATGTGGCGCACCCGCCAGGAAAATCCAAGAATTTCGTGGCGCACCCATCACCATGCGCCACAGAATTATTTCAGTGGCACGCCCCACGTCGGTGCGCCACAGAATTATTATTTTGAATTCCAGATTTGGATCTGGCGGCACCGCCCGTTTTTCACCGGAATTTCGTCAGAGCCCGTGTACGGAGGAGGTCGTCGTCGTAAGTGGGTCGAGGAGGGGGTCGCCGGAGGTGGGTGGAAGAGGAGGATGAGGTCGCCGGAGGAGGAGTTCGCCGTAGGAGGAGGTGGTCGCGGTCGCTGGAGTAGTAGGAGGTGTTCGCTAGAGTAGGAGGTGGAGGTGGTCGTCGGAGTAGTAGGAGGAGGAGGAGGTTGAAGCCGCCGGAGTTCGTTAAGAAGGAGGAGGGAGGAAAAGGGGAGAGGTGAAGTGAGGAGAGGAGGAAATGAGAGAAGGGGAGAGGAGAAGTGCAGAGGAGAAGGGGAGAGGAGAAGTGGAGAAGAAGAGAGGAGGAAATGAGAGGGGTGTGCCACATATTATTATTTTTCTTTTTTTAATTTTGCTGAAAAAAACAATCTTTTTTGAATAACTTTTTTTCCTTTTGAAATTTGGAGGATCTAAAAAGGCCTAACAGGGAATTTTTCTAATTCTCTCTGGGTTTTTTTAACGTATTAAACATTTTTTTACGTCGTATGCAAATTTTATGGCTGTTTCAACTTTTTTACAGTGATTTTGCATAAAAGGTCAAAAATCATATTTCAAATATTCTACACACTAATACCTACCCATATGTTGGAATTTTTTGAATATTTTCTTCTTTTTGCCGTAAAACTGAAAAGGCGATCGGGGTGGGTGGGTGGGAGCTGAAGGCTCAAAGTTTTTTCTGTGGCGCACCCAATCTGATGCGCCACAGAAAGTAGGCCCATTTTGTGGTGCACCCACCTGATGCGTCATAGAAAGTCCAATTTTTGTGATGCATGTGACCATGGTTTTTAAGTCACCGGATAGTCGCCGACTATACACTGAGTCGTTTTTCAAAAACAGCAGCGACTCGCGACTATACCACGACTCAACGCGACTAGACGACGATTTTCGTCGACTATACACTGAGTCGGAGAGCCGGCGACTCGGTTACGACTCGCGACTCAAAAACCATGCATGTGATCTGATGCGGCATAAAAATTCATATTTTTGTGACACAACCGACCCCGTGCGCCACAGAAATTAAACTTTTTGTGTCGCATCCGTCCCCATACGTCACAAAAGGTCACATTTTTGTAACGCACATGCACCACAAAAATGTTTTTCTGTGGCGCATAGGATCAGGTGCGTCAAAAAAGACTTCATAACTATTGGTGCGATATGCATGGCTGCTAGCGACCAGTACATGATCTGTGTGGCTGTGTACGTTGGCTGCTGCGTGGCTGCCTGCCAAATACATAGCAAACTGGGCCGCCCACTGCCACCTTGACACATTCATTACGATATAAAGAATAAAATGTGTAAAATCTATGTCTCCTACTAAATTATCTCTGCAAGTGAGTTCAAAAACTAAATTATTTCCACACATGAAGTATACAACACAAAATGTTTAGCAACTCTGGTTTGCACTATGTGAAGCTCATTCTAATATTTGGCACACATTAATATACACCACCTCAGTTTACTCTCAATCAACATCAAATAATAAGTCCTTATAAAATATCCATCCATACCCTAGTTCGCTGCCTGCTGAGCCATGATCTTTTTACTGATGTAGTATGCGTTCTTGTCTCCAAATCCAGTCAGAAACAAATTCACTATATCCAATATGCATACTTCCAACTATCAAATGTCTTGAAATCTCTCATTAGTGCCTAAGGGAAATGAGATAATCTCCATAGATCAGTTCCACGGGTTAGATTTTATTAAACTTACATGTTTATTCTTTGGTCAACGTAACACAAAAAGGACACATATATTATTCCATATGAAGCATTGATCCGGTTAACAGAATAACTATTCAGTTGTCCTAACGATACAAATAAAGTTGGCAACACTTACACCTTCCAGATCGAGCCATCAAAGCAAAGGGAGAAGCAACATTCCAATTTCTAGTTATCCACACCAGGCAATGCTCAATTTTTTTAGAGAGTATGCCAAATTGGCATACCTTATCTTTATAAAAGGGAGAACAACCAATTACAAGATCTGATTTGGTTGTAGCAACAACCGAATCAGTGAACACCACTCCGCACCAAGACACCGAAACCCAGCTAGACTACTCTCTCGCGTCATCCACAACACCTACACCTACACCCGTTCGTCTCCGAGCTCCCTCCCACACCAGGGAATGCTCAATGACAATGCAGTACAAAAAGATACATATTGGTTTACCCATTTTGTAGTACTAACTCGGTAACAAAAAAAAATGAGAGATCAATCTATAGATATATCTTCCTTATTTTCTTATTAGAATTCCATTATACAAATAAATAGGAGGCTAAAAAGCAGGCACTATAAATACATTGACCAACAGGGGAAGGATCCCTCACACAGCTTTACGCTATTAGGTAGATGAGACCCGTTTAATTTGGGTGTGCCTCAATTGCGACTCGAATTCCTTTGAATAAGCGTCTGGAATTTGAACCCGGGTGGGCTGGGCGTGACCTCGCTTCCACTGCCACTGAGCCAGCACACGGTTCTAAAAAAAGCAGGCACTATGTAAAAGCAAAATGATAGTGACCCTTAGAGTAACAACTACAGCTATAGTTTTCACCAACAGTATGTTTACAATCATTTGATGTCAAGGGAAATTTATAGTTAACATACACCTAGTCTATCAAATAAATTATAATATGTCTACTTGTGTACTCATAATGCAATAACAGGCAAAAAATTGCAAACATGTTTTAATGTGCGGCTCATTTATCTTATGTGTGAGGAGATGTTGCTAATAGATAGAAAGTTGTCCATTTTTCGACATTCAACCCAGCCAAAGGATATATGTAAAGACACTTCTAACCGAGTACTTGTCAATGATATTTTCATATGTTCTAAATTCTAAGATCATTTAGTTAACGTTGGATTCATGGAGAAAAAGAAATGAGGCATGTACCATACTTACATCTTACAGAAGTTCTGCTGCGAGCGGCAAATGCTAACTGATCCCCAAAGCCATAATAGACTTTCAGGTATCTCGAAGATGACCACAAGGTGTATTAAAGGGGGCAGATCCATACGAAAAGAACATAGATTCATGTGCACAAATTAACAGGAAAGAGTGCATGTACTATATTCCAGTTATCTTCAGTGCCATACCCCTTTAAGCCTGCAGCAAAACAAGAAATCTCCATGCACAATAAATGTTGCAAGCTCGCCCAAATAGACACTTTCTTTACTGGCTTTAACACTAAGGCCGCAATTGGAATGTCTGCCAAATTTCGCCTCCGTGATTGTTTACTGGATTATACATGTGATCAGACGGAATTTCAGTGGGACCTAACCACCTCCGTAAAACTGCACGACCATATTGGTTAAAATCCAGGGAACCAATCAGGCCCTAACGATTTTTTTGCTGGTCTTACCATCGTCTGGTATAGGAAAACACAGAGTGAAGCCCTGGAAAGAGGTGCATAATTATAGAAGCACCATCATTTGAACCAGCAGTTTTTTTTCAATTAAAAAATGATCCAAAAGAGCTTTTCAAGTGTCATTTTTACCAGCGAGGAGAAGATGAGATATCACATTTAACATGTGACTATGAGTATCACTTCTTAGGAGTAACATAATCGCTAATCCGATTATTGACCAAACCATCAGCCCTCTATAACACATGACCAAATGTTGATTGTCACTTGTAAAGATGCATCATTATCTGTTGACTGTTGCGTACTCATGCCATCAAACATAACTAAACTACCTTTTCCAATCAGCAAAACATACCAAAACTAAAGCATGTTTACATCAGTGACTATAGAGCATCCTCAAAGGCGAACATGCTATTGCTTGTCCTCATAAACCCAGTCAAGAGACTAAGTAAGCAAGTAAGTAGTGGATACAAAACATGGCTAACAGGTTCATGTGAAGGGTTCTATTTACAACCAAAGCAAGAGGAGTATGCCGCATAATTTCGCATTTTATTGTGATTTGATGTTCAGATCCAATGAATCATAAGCGTCTACAACAACAAATAAGAGAGTGCATGTCAGATACATATCGGAATCAAAAGAAAGAGACAAATTGAATTGCCACTCTAATTTTTATAGTTATTCTAATTTGCAAGATTTATCCGCTGGAGGAGTTCACCAGTGATACTTCTAGAAGGAAAGCACATTTCTTGAGATGTTACTAATTCGCTTTCCTCCTGAGGAGATGTATCACCACAACGCCCCAAACAAAGAGGTTTACAACAAGATCAGTAGAGAAGCAGTGGAAATTTTTTACTTTCACCCTTCTACCATTTATGGGTAGCTTTCTAATTTGGGGTTCAGAATTCAGACATGCAAAAAGAAAACAAACTGGACCAAATTAACCCAGTAGAACAAATACAAAAGACACGACATCCAGCTGGAGCCGCTGACACGTACCAGGTGGACCTTCCTATTTGATAGCTTATGACAAAAACCTGGCATAGCAACAATGTTATTTTATAAATAACTTGCAGATAGTTTCGTTGCTGCAAAATCAAAGTTGGTCACCATAAAGAAACTTAAAGAAACAAGATACTTGTGAGGAATATTTCACAGTAGTAGCCACCCTAGATTAAAGTAAATATTAGACACGACAAAACAAATTCTATGGTTCAGAGCATTGCAACGCAGTAGTAGGTGGTGAAAGGCTTGTATAGAAAGTTAGGTAAGCACTATGCACTGCTTACCTATCACAAAATCACCTCAATTGTCAGTTCTCGTTAGGTATATTGTGTCATCATCTTTGGTTTGGTATATTTAAATACATCGCAAAATCTTCATTGGGATATAAATAGATGCTTCCAACAGATAAATGCCACAAAAGGCCAATCCCTTGGTTGTTTTTTTCGCGACAAGCAAAAAGCATTGCATTTCATTGCATTGTTAGAAAGAGAGTTAAATACAATCCTACAAGGAGGCCACCCCACACAGTACAACTCGACCCACAAAGACCTAATCTATGGGAGAGCCAATGCAAGATCTCGGAGAAATCCAGAGAGATTAAACAAGAAATCACATGGGAAAGGACAACTTGCGTACCATTTGTTGGCTAGGCCATATCACTCACAATCCTGGCTTCCTATATATACTTCTCTCGATACACTATCCAGCAAACACTCTTCCAAATGTCTATAGAACAATCTCCACCATCTCTCTCACTTGCCTCACATCGATAGCAACAAAAAACATGTCTCTTGATCTCTCACACTTGCTTTCAGTGACAAGCAGCACCAAGCAAAGCAGCAGCCGCCTCTCAACAGTTCCACTCAGCTATTAGCAGACAACATATGCCACGCAGGGACGTGCCCTCTTCTCTTCACTACATCATGTGACCTGGCTCTACCCATCCCCTCCCCTCCCCTCCCATCAGCTTCCTTTCCGCTTATGTGCATCTCCCCCGCATCCTTTACTCCTCTCTATGGCTTGACGCTTCGCGTTGTGGCTGAGATGCAGCCTCCCGTGTTCCGTGTGCCCTCGGTGCGCTCTATCTCTCCCCAAATTTCCATCTCTAGAGCTCGATTTAATAGTGAAACGGAGCAGCATACCACGGTGGCCTGGAATCGAGTTATTCCGGAGGTCATCGGGAGTCGGAACGGCGGAGGCGCCGTCTCTACTCCTTTCTCGTAGTGATGCCTGCCCTCCTCCGCATCGGTGCGGCCGTCATACCTTCTTACATCGGCAGTTCTCCACCCTCTTGGTTGCGGCCGGCACGCCAACCTCCCGCTCCTCCACTTCTTCCCGTCCGCAGCGGCCCATCCACACGCACGCGTCGACGCCGTGGGAGTAATGCGCCCTGAAGTCGAGGTCATGGTCGGCGAGGAGAGTGACCGAGGCGGTGCAGTCGTGGGTCGCATTCCCGGAGATTGTTCTGGATGTGTGTTACTCAATACTCATACGTTGACTGCTAGGGAACCGACCCAAACGAAGCGACTGAAAGTAGCAAATCCATCTGCCACCGAACTGTGGGCCCATGACACACCCACCACCGACAGCACACGCAAACATCGAATGGTAAATCATAAAATCCATGTGCCACTGACCTGTAGGTCCATGTCGTGGATGGACGAGAGGCCAGGAATTCCAGGCGGCTTAGATGTTGTAGGGATTTAATCCGCATATTGTATTTGTCCTTGACATTTGTATTTGGTTAAGTGTCATTATACGTATGTATTGCTTTTGGACAAATATTTAATACCGAAATCCTTAATATTTAGGCTATATCTCGCATTTTTTTCATCACACTATTTTTTAATATAGCTTTGCTATAACACGCTATAACTTCTATAGATTTTTAAGGAGGGTCACACTATTTTTGATATCATGCTATTTTTTCCTTGCTTCTTACCAACACCACATCTAGCCAAGATGAATACTATGCAAGCACCGGTCTTGACTCTCGCCTTTCTCATAATATCTTCAGGTATTATTCGTAAGATAGATTGTATCATAAGCTTGACCAACAATCTATAGCCGTGCTATTGTACTTGTTTAGCTTATTCATGGCAATACTTTTGCAGAGACTATGGTAGAAGCCACACCGGTGTTTGGCACTAAAGGATGCGGAGGAGCAATTAAGACGACACCTGTGCCTTGTGATCGTCCAAGTTGTGAGCACAACTGTCGTAAAGTTATTCATGAACGTCCTAAGTGCACTTGGACTGCTGAATGCACTTCCTGGGGCTGCGAGTGCAGAGTGTGTGGGTTCACAGATATGAGATAAACACTAGATTGAAATGTTAGGATATTCCTGACTGCTTTTGGGATCTGATCATTTTAGATTGTAAGAACTCTGTGTAATTGTTGGGTAGTAAGTTTCTTACACACTCTTTTCCTTACCAGGTAGGGACTGGAAGGTTTTAAATGAGGCGGCTTGCTTCTCGTTATCTTTAATTTAGAACTTTCAGAAAAAAATGTTAGGGTGTTATATGGCTTATGTTGTGGCTTATTACAATGAACACTTATTGAATTAAGTGATGGATACCGTACAATAAATTGATAATCACATTGTATTCATAGAAAAAGAGGCCTCCAATGGAGCAGCAGGACTTCTCCCACCTGAATGTCCATTCCTAATCAACAAAACTTTTTTAAAACTACAACCAATATAATGCACAATACTAAATAACAGTCACGACTGAAAGTTCCTAACATTTACCAAGTAGCTCAAAGCCACATACTAAAGAGTTTAGATATTGTGCTTTTTGGAGCGGAAATTCTAATTCTCTACGGGCTCTTGTGCTCGTTTCTCCATTTCTCGTATTTTTGAATTAAACGAAATGATATAGAATTTAGAAAAAAAAATAGTAAAAATAGTTGTGTCCGATTAATATCTTTCTAACTCCTTATCACATGTAACATTTTCATAAGTGGATTGGAAAATGATGTCCAAAACTAGTACTAAAGCGGAGAATTTCAAAAAAATGGTATCAATTATATTAAAAAGTGCGCTTATATTATTAGGGTTTGGAAAAACTCAAAACACAAAATGCAAAATTTAATAGACTTTTTACGACATATCACTTGTATAGTTCAAACAAATGGTTTGAAAATAGCACCCCAAAACAATATGAAAATGGAGAAATCCGCCAAAACATAGATTTCTAAATTTGCAATTGTTTTTAAACCGTAAATAATTTGGAGAGCTAGCCAAAACGAAAATGTTGTGTAATTTCCTTAGCTTTCCAACGACATATTGCATCATCATTCTGATAAACTGTTCAAAAATAGCGGTTAAACACTATGTGTAAACCAGAAATTCAAAGAGTTCCATTGGAAATGTCGGTGTCGCAGTGTGAGAAGGTGCAAAACTGGTTCCTGATTAGTTATTTTAGCGTGTGTTTGGTTCCCGACCTAACGTGGGGTTGAATGAAATGGTCTCACTTTTAGTGTTGTTTGGTTGCAAGACTTACGTGAATCGTTCCACCCACATAAGAGAATATGCTTGGCAGATGTACCAAATGCTTTCTTCAAAACGGCCGAACCCATCGGCCCACGTTTCCCTAATCACATCTCTAGCTTCTAATCCTTCTTCCCTGAACCAAACAGAATATGCGACCACTCAACTCAAACCATCTAATCCACAAAATCTGGGTCGTCCCATTCCAATCCACTTGACTCTTCCAACCAAACACACGCTTAGAAGACGTTCCACACCTGGTCTGGTATGGCAAATCATAGTATTTCCCGACCTGGTCGGGCTCCAATGCGCCAATCCTGAATTCCTATTACTCCTTCCCTTTCATTTTCGTACGTTTTGCTAAAAAAGGGTATAGTGTGTACGTTGCTGCATAGGGTGGGGCATGGCCGCATGGGTACAAAGTCTTTCTCTTCATTTTCTGTTACTAGGTTATCTACCTTGGTTTGAGTATATGTTCAGAGTGCAGTGCAGTCATATGATAGCCAAGCACCGACCAGAAGAGCTGGAAGCACGAGACAAACCTCGATCGATTCATGACCTAAACCACATGCCCTGACAACTAATTAACCGGACCATTTTACATTGCGATTCTCCATCTCACTATCTGATATATGACTGAGCACCCGTGATCGATCTGCTAGACCGCATTATACTGTATATTTATGGCGATTCAGTCGAGTTACTTACAATATGATCAAGTGGGCCGGGATTGGAAGATCCTAAGCTGGGGTTACCATTTTTCAAACGCTTAAACAATGCCCGGTTAGCTGGTGATCCAAGCGTTGGTTTGGTTTGGTTTCATTTGAATATGAATATGATGATGCGTGGCTTCACTGGCTTGGGTGGCGCGCACTCGGGATCTCGGGGAACAAAAGTCCAAGCCGACAACGCGCAGAGCACAAGAGGCGTTTCCCGCGGATAAATTATGCGGCAGTTGACCCCTCCCTGTGTGAACAGTACTCCTACATCGATCCACAGTCAAACCGAACGCAGCCAGCCAGTGTCTATCCAATCTCGAGGCCGGAGCATGATCGTTTGTCGCACGCGCTAGCCCTGCTGGACAAGCAGCAGCCGATGATGCTCTGCCTGCTCTCTCCATAAATAAATTAGAGCGGCTACTGTGTCTGTGTGTGTGCTGTGCACAGGTCAATCGATCGAAGAGGCGGATCCCGTCCGAAGAAGAAGCAGAGAGTGTTTGTCTTCACCCTTTCACGCGCCCGTGCACGAACGAGAGTCGCGCTCGCCGCTCCCGCTCGGCGATGTGATGGCGCAGCCGTGGCAGCAGCAGCGCTCGAAGAGAAGACGCCGCCTCCTGGTCCTGGCGGCGCTCCTGATGCTGCTCTGCCTCTGCTGCCTCGGCGGCGCGGCTTCTGCGGGTACGTTCTTTGCAAGCTAGCCGTCTCTACCACGCGAGTGTGTTTCTTGTTGTGCTTACTTACAGCTCAGCCGCTTCCTTCGTTGTATAGCGAGTACCAGCACTCACCGGAAGGATGGAGCAGCGGTTGTTGCGGCGGAGAAGCCTGCCGGTGCCGGACATGATGGAGCGGCGCGCGGGTTCGCGGCGACGACCGCGGAGGACCAGTTGCCGGCGAGGATGGAGATGGAGTTCGACGTCCAGGACTACCCCGGTGCAAATGCCAACGCCCGGCACGACTTCGGATACCCGCGGGGACCGCAGCACCCGTGAGAGAAACGAGATCACTGCTCGCCGGTCATCGCCGGCCTTATTAGCCAGCAGCTACTCGGTAGCGTGGCGTAGCTTCTCCCCCTCTTCCAGATCTGCACGCGCACACCGACACTTGTCTTTTCAATGTGTTCTTCCACTAGTACTGTACTGTACTTACTACTGCTGAACTTTTTTGCTTTCGCCGTGTTGGCCACTGAGTCAGTGCGTGTGATGATTTCATCGATCTGTATGTGGCCGATCGCGAGTGGCCTTGCGCTGTGCGCTTCGCCTGTTTATGCGTCGAGGCTACGCTCTTGGTACCTGATGAGAAGCACTGCCCGATAGGAAAGCTGGCTGCGACAAGGCAGCGGAGGATTCTGCTTCTGTTATGTGCTCTGGTGCCTCACTGACATGACATGGTAATGGTATTCAGCCGGTTGTTGTTGGTTCTAGAGTTTGACAGAAATGACAGAGTCAAATAACATTTCAAGGAAAATAAAAAGGGGAGGCCCAGGAACATTGTAGGGAGAGCAATATCAACACAGATTTCGGTCAGTGATGAAGTCCGCTCATCTGAGATTGAGCAATGTCATTGATGATTCATTGAATTTGACTATTGGCTTGAGGAAAGAGCCACGAACTAGGGCGGGAAAGATTCATATTTTAAACTATGCATTATGAGTTTATGACTCGTTATCATCCGGGTATAGGGCTTTCATTGCTTCTTTATAATCTATGGTAATCCCAAGAAATTGGAAAGCAGCAAAACAAAACCCAAAGTGGTACGAGGCCATGTTGGAGGAAATGAACTCTCTTGAGAAGAACAGGACATGTGATCTTGTTTCCTCTTGCAAATGGGTGTATACCGTGAAGCAATCCCTAGAGGGGAAAATAGAACGATACGATGAGAGGTTGGTGGCAAGGGGTTACAGTCAAACCTATGGAATTGACTACCATGAGATATTTGCACTTGTCGCAAACATGAGCACAATAAGAACCCTTATTTCTTATGTTGGCCCTTAGATCAATTGGATGTCAAATGCATTTTTGCATGGAGATCTCCAAGAAGAGGTTTATATGGAGACACCTCCTTGCTTCAATACCCCAAACACCATTGGGAATAAGTCTACTAAAGGTGAGATTGAGCAAATAATTTGAGGTTAAGGATTTGGGGCTACTCGAGTACTGGGATTGCAAGATCTCCTGAGGGAACAGTTCTCTCTCAGCGAAAATATGTATTGGATCTGCTCAGTGAGACCGATATGGTTGGGTGTCGAGCTGCTTCGACTCCTATTGAGCAAATCACCAAATGTGTGTGCAATCAGGATATCTAGTTAATAGAGAGAGCTACCAATGGTTATAGGTCGACTCAGCTATTTGTGCCACAAAGACCTGACATATCATATGCAATGAGTGTGGTCAGCTGCTACGTGCATGACCCTAGACAACCTTGCGCACGACGTTCCCTAAGCTCTTTGCGATCTGTTTGGACCCACTTCTGCTAGTCGCCATCGTGGCTAAAGATGGGCGGGCAGCATGCTAGTCCCCCAGTCCCTTCGAGACTCTCCGGATAGTGTCTCGTGACGTCTTTCGCCTTCAAGACAATTGTGCCCTATTTAAAGGGCATGTCCTTGCTTGGACCTCCCACTTATAGAAGGCTCCATTACCACTAAAATTTGAGATTTTCACGTGGCAGCTACTTAGAGATCGTCTCCCGTCGGCAGTAGAGGTGGTGAAGAGATTTGGTCCAGGGGACGACACTTGCCTCATGTGTGCGGTCCCCGACTCGGGACTCACATTCTTTTTTCTTGTTCCGCAACTCGCTTCCTTTGGAGCTTTCTCGCTAAGGCGCTTGGGCTAGATTGGCAGGCCCAAGACCTTGCGGAGTTGAGTTTCTGAAAGTGCAGACAAACCGTACTGGGGAGGAGGGGCATCTTCTGGTTACTTTTTTACCGCGATGAACTAGACCCTCTGAACTATACATAATAAAATGGTTATCGATTGTGTCTTCCTGAGACGTACCACCGACTCGATTTTCAAATTTCTTACCTTCTTGCAGCAGTGGCATCCGCTCTGGAGACGACGGGACAAAGAGCGGCCGGATGGCATAGTGTGGTTGGTTTTCGCTCTTCGTGTAGTACACTCGTTGTCACCATGGTTGGTTACTTTGTTTATAAAGCGGGGTAAAATCTTGTTTTGAGGAGTGAGATGCTATGGACGAAACACATCCTAAGAAGGGATTTGATAGTAAGGAATGTTTATTGACATGTAGCAAGATGGAAATGATAGATATCTACCACCCATCTTGAGGAGGGTGTGTTGGACTCTTAAGTTAGTGTAGCACTAGTACGGCTGAGTTGGGCCGCTACGGGCGATTCGGTGCTACAGCTCGCGCAAAGATGAGTAGGAAAGCAGCTAGCCCGTTAACGTGACTGGCTGGACTTGACAGTGCTAACAGGCTTTACTCGTTCCGTCTAGTCCGGCTCGTTCTGGGCCTGCGTTCCACCCACCACGCCTTGGAGCCGAAGAAAGAGGTAGTCCGACGGTTGTGCAGCCACCACTTATCCACGTGGGGGAATCGCGTCCGCTCCGACATCGCAGGGTTTTAACGAAGCATGCCTGTTCGGTTTTGTTTCCTGCGGCTGGGGCGACACACAGGTGACAGGTCAGAGCTTCCCTCCCTCCCTCCCGCTAGCCTCAGCTCGGGACGGATCGATCCACCCCGTCGGACCGGGAGACTCCCGGTGCGCCATGGCGGAGCTCCCGAAGAGGTGCCACCACTGCGCTGGGCCCCTCTCCAAGGACATGGTACGGCCACCCCCCCCCCCCCCCCCCCCCCCCTCTTCCTCCATCTCCTCTGACCGGCCGCCGCCGCCGGTTGGCTAATTGATCGTGACGGCGTTGAGTTGTTGCTAGTGTTACTGTTACTTTTACCCCCTTTTTCTATGGTATGGATTTTGCTGTATGATGGCTCAAATTTAGCTAGCTTGCTGTTTACTTGTGCAACATGTGCTTCCTGAAGAAAACGTGTGCTGTTCTACATCATTTTGGAAAACATTAACTGATGCAATTTTGTGCTTTTCTAGAAAACAAATTGTACTAACCTTTTTACACAAATTATGTGCGATTATAATACTGATGTATGTCGTGGAATTGGTTGAAGCAAACAAGTAGCTGGACGGTAACTCCGTTGGTTCGAGATAGCTTCTCCATGGTTCGTGTTGCTGCCGTTTACTTCTATCTACTGCAAGATATTCCTTTTTTTAGTCCAAAATTTTGTAACCATTGTCTCGTGCACTAACATATGTATCAAATCGAAACAGATTGGTTCAGCTGTTGGGGGTACTGCAGGCGCGTTTTATGCTTTTAATCATGGTACGTCGCTAACCCCTCCCTGTTTTTTCAGTGACTGATTGAGACATGAAGTACAAGCTGGTTATTTATGACCCACCAAAACGTCTTGTATTTTGGGACAGAGGTAGTATGTTGTTAGTAATGATTATGCTTCCTTCACCATGCTTCTAATGAATTATAATTTAGTTAGTTGCGAGTAGTCCTTATGAAGCAGTCATGTCATCTCGTCTGTTTGGTTGCGACCTGTGAGTGGTGTTGTAGTTGGCATGGTAGTGCCTGTCGTTCATCATATGGACCTCAATAGCATTTCAAATCTCGGAAAATATCCAGGCATCGACATAGTGTTTCTACTGTCTTAATAAAGGCTTTGGTTATGTTTCTCTTGTAAAGCCCCTCCCTGTACATACATTGCTTGCAGTTGCACGTAAGGTTCTTTTCCTGTTTGATACATATGATGTTTGTTAACCTTATTTACCTCCAGTATATTTGCTGCTTGGTATCATTATAAAACGATTTTGATTGAAACCAGTTAGATATCTATGCCATGATCTTCTTCTTATGTTATTATGCAGTTAATAATGATTGCTAATTCTATCCATTAACATTATCTTTGATTTTTCTAATGTAGCTATGCCTGTTGTTCGCCGTTACGTAAAAGGGCCAATGTGGATTCATTTTCTTGTTGGTGTAAGTACACTGTACTTTTTCTTTCTTCAAATTTTACTGCAATATCTTATCGTTGACCCATTTAGCATAAATTATTTTGAGCGATGCAGCTTTAAGATGTTTTGTCCCTTGATGGATATATATGTGCTATAATGGGCATCCACCACCTGAACAGTTCTCGGTCATAAAATTAGAACCTCAAAGGGAAAAAATGATGTTTTGTTTTCTTAACTTGTCATCAAGGTCAAGTTATCTCGTAAATTTCTCGGAACAAACATCAGTCTGTAGTCTAATGTCTGGAAAGAGCTCCAAATATGATTGGGCAATGTGCTTAATTTCATATCGTTCTGTACAGCAATAAGCTTCATCCTCGCAACAGGTTCCCTAGTGTGGTCTTAGACAAATGTTCTATAAATGCTCTCTTTTATTTGGCAGAAACTATGCATTAGGATGCTATTTTCAGTTGAATCTATGTGGCTGTTAGTCTTATGTGATCCTTCCTCCTGCAGGCCCCTCCAGTTGTTGTGTTCTCTTCTGCATGTGCTGGATTAGCAGGTGAAGCAAAACTCTTTTGTACTCACTATTCTGTTGCCTAGCTGTATCATTATTATTATTTTCTTGATATCATGATCGATATATATTTTCCAATCTATGTATTTCACTGGTCTAGATCAGTTTTGTTCCTTGCTCCACTTGACAGTTTTTATTGTTAGTAACATTTCATTTAGCTTGCCTACAAAACAAAAAAATAGCTTTTAGGGATTCTAAAGCAAGCATCCTAAATATATTTCTAATAAGGTTTGTGCACTGAGTTGAACCCCATTATTTATATCAGATCTACTTAGTAGAACAAAGCAATGATCTGGAACCAGTAAGAGTGTAGCACAATGCATTTGTAGTAGCTTGAGTGATTTACATCTAGTAGGTATGTGCAGACCATGGCTGGCTTGATGACTGATTCTCTAGGGGCACAACTACATGATGATTCTCTAGACACACATGTTTTCATTTACATGAGCATTGTAGCATCTAGCTAATCTTCATTGGTAGTAGTGTTGATTGATTCTATTAGCTAGGGTTAGGATACCATAGAACTCGTGTTTAGAGTATGTTCACATGTGCTCATCCACTACATAATTGTACGTTTTGTGCTCTTATCTGCCGATGTGGATGAATGAAACCAGCTTGAAACTTGCCTACTAAAGAGAATCCTATTTAGCTTGAAACTTGCTGCATTGGGAAATCTTTCTTCTTACCTACTTGCTGACCTTATGATATGAAGTGCATATTACCTGAAAGATAGTCGCTTGGCTGGCATGCTAGCAAAGCACTTACGATTTGCTGGAACAGAACCCTGAGAAACCTTTGAAAATTTCATAGTATAGAGGACGGAGAAAACTTTCTGGTTTGCTATCATAGTGTTTTCTTGTCTAGCCTGGTCTCAGTGTCATGAGCACCTCAAGTGACACATCTCCCACTGGCTTCGTCCTCTACATGCTAAACATTGTCTACGTCAAGGGCTTGGTCCCAGTTGTTCTTAATCTCCACTCTAGCAACCACTCCCAAATGACGTAACTCTTTGAGCTTACCCTCAGCAAGTTCGGGTTACCTCTCACATCAATGGCGATAATCATAGCACGATGATGCGGACTAGCCCCAGTTTGTCCTCACCATCAGGTATAGGCTCTATGTGATGGTTCGGAAAGAAATTCTTGACATGGCCCGTCTACACATTCTGGATGTTATCTGGTGTTTCTTTCTCTTCAAGGACATAATCATGGGTTTCCTTAGTATATTGAAGGTCTGCTCTCTTATAGTCTAGAGAAATGAGCCTTTAAGCAACCAGATCCATGACCGTATCCAGGTTTTCTTAAGAATTTATCGCGCAAACACAACACTTGACAGTGAGGTCAAGCTGGTTTCAGTCCACATTACTGGTACGGTCGCCGCTGCTGATATCATAGGTAAGGTCGAACTTACTGTGGGTAATCTCAAAGAGTGCCATTTTGAATAGTTGTTGGAGGGGAGATAAAAAAATGGGAACTATGATCGTAATGTGTGGACGGACAAGATAGTGACAGAGGAGGAGACCTATCCATTGCCCATGGCGCAAATAGTTAGGCGAGAACGCACTCTGATATGTTTTGACCTGGATTGAATTCATTTACATCAACACCGATACACGCGACAGTGGATGAGTAAGTGTGAACAAACTATACGCCGGTCCTTACAAGACAAAGCAAAGTATACACTGGAGGATAACGAAGTCCCAACTTATGGGATGGGCTGGTACAGGCGTTGGCAGAAGCCCATCCTCAGCCCCTGCCTCCCTGGGGAAATGGCATGTAGTTCTCCTGGATAATGGGTCTGCGAGTGTAACACAACACATGCAAGTATGGGCGTTCATTTTACCACTTGAACAACACATTTTGTGATTTTGTGCTAGCAGTATAGCATAATCCCGTGGTATCATTGAGTAAGCATGCACATAAATTAAATAGGTGTCTGTACCATTTCCATATTTTTTTGGAATATATGAAGTTTGATCGGGCACTTCATGTATGATGGTAATAGTGCTTGACAATAAGTGAGGAGAGCCTGCTAATGTGAACCAGGAATTTTTATGCATCTTCAAACACTCGTATAGTCATATGCCCTAGTGGGTGATTTTATTATATTTGGAACATTTGCATTTGAACTGCTGTTTAAAGGGAGGACTAATTAGTGCCGTTACGATATTTATTCGAGTTCAAGACATTGGAGTAATAACAGTGGGCACTCTCCACGTACATATGATGAAATATAGCAGGCTGCATTGGCAGCCTTTCTTCAGAGATAAGAAATGATTTCTGGATTAGTCAGCTAAGATAAGCTGCTTAACAGTGTTTTGTCAGATTTGGTTTCATCTTTAGATTAGGCTACCAAGTATTCTCAAATTCGAATTAAGCAAGTAACTCAACTCACATACATATTTGAATATTACATCATGTATATGGATGATTTGACCCATACCACTGTTTTCATTACCACTGTTTTCAGTTACTAAGCCAAAGTTTTAATTCTATCTATAGGTGGTACAATACCAGCTCTAGCACAGCTGGTTTCATCGTCCTGTCATGCCGCTATGTCATCACCGTCATTTCCCCACTCTGCTTCTCGCGAGGACATGCACAAGAGCAGAGGCTCGTCGCCGTTGTAACTTGCACAGCACCCACCACTGAATTGTAGCGCTTTACAAAAACCGGTGTAACTTGCACAGCATGATTCTTGTAAATGCTAAGATTTACTTGTGGAATTATGCTAAGACTTGTATGTGCCGTATTCACATTTTTTGGTATCTACCTCTATGTATAGGTTGTGCTGTGTATGATACTGGGCTATTTTTTGTCACAATAAGTCCTGGAGTGTTTGTGACCAACCTAACTCAACCTGAGGATTTTTTTCATCTATTCCGAAGTGGTACATACTTTTGCTTGTTTGACTCATGAATCATGCTGCTCTCATCCTTAGTGACTGTAAATCATCTGGTGGATATAAAATGGTCCTAGTATAGTGGAACAGAAACAATGCGAACAGATACATCAGCTCTAGCATCCTTGAGGCTTTTACCAATTCTGTGCTACTGGCTCGTTCAACTTGATTACTTGAACTCACCTACAATAGTTTTAACATGGTATAACTGCCTGACGTGTTTACCTGAAAACTGGAAACACTGTGGACTTTGGTTTATCAAAGCGGTTTCGGTATATTATGGAATCATTATCATTGCTGGAGAAGGCTGGATATCTTTGCAGATTCTGTGGCACTGGCTGTTGGAACGCCACGGGGCATCCTGCAATAGTGCTCGTATTGCCGATCGAGGATGCTGCCGATTCTGTGGTACTGGCTCGTTGGTACACCACGAGTGATCCCGGTCGTTCTCCAATTATCGTGTACATTGCATGCTGCTACGTTTATGTATCCTGTATCATGCATTGGATCGTGGCGCTCCGTTTTGGATGTCATGGAAGTGGAACTCATCATTCATCTGCAATTGAGAATACATACACACTCTATCAGTGTGTCTTGGATCATGCATTGCATTTGGCGAGATGTCCATGGGATGCATCTGATCTGGATAGACAGTAGCCACCAAATGGCAAGCTCGATTGCTCCTGCAATGGAAGCGAACGATCAGAAGACACAAGATGATGAGAGGATTGCATTGGATCGATCAAACGACCCTGAACAATCGGCACAGTCTCGGTGCCCACACTACATTCTTCTCCTCCCGGCTCACATGCCGTCCCACTCCGCTGCCGCGCAACGCGAGCCACACACATTTTTAAACGCCGACGCCGACGCCGACGCTTACGCCTCCCGTCCCGTAGCTATAGCCTAGTCCCGGTACGAACCGATCGATCGGCCTCTCGCCGTCGCCGTCGAACAGCCTGTCCCGGCTTGGCTCCGCCCGCGCTCCTGCTCCTACAAATCCTCCTCTCTCCCGCAACTCCAACACACACTCACGCTTAGCGAGTGACACAGCAGCAAGAAGCGTGGCGTCTTATCTCTCCTACATCCATGGAGCACAGGTACAGGGTGGCGCCGTCGCGGCCGGTCTTCCTCTCCAGCGCCAGCCAACACCACCACAACCGACTGCAGCCCGCGGCGGCGGGGCGGCGCTCTGGTGTCGCCGCGGAGATGGAGCTCGACATATTCACGGCCGAGCGCTACTTCAACGCCGCCGACGCCATCAAGTCCGCGGTCCATGCGGACGCGCCGGCCGTGGACGTGGCGGAGAGCCAGAGCGGCCGCACCGCCGCGTCGTCAGAGGCCAGCTGGAACAGCCGCTCCGGACTGCTCGCCAGCAACCAGTCGTCCGCGGCGGTTAGGCAGCACGACAAGCTAAGCCGCTACGGTGTCGGTGGGCTGGGTAGTGGAAATGGCGTCGACCTCGGCGTCGTCGTCGTCAAGCCGGTCTCGAGCGACGATCGGTATCGCAAGAAGCCCTCGCAGCGGTGGGGGCTCTTCGGCCGGGACTGCCCCTGCGCCGGCAGGAAGGCCGTCACCGTCGACGTCTCCTCTGAGCCTCCCAGCCCGACCACGCCGAGGGTCCACCACGCCTTAGAGGACCGCGCCGTCTTTAAGGCCAACGGGTTGTTGCCTCCCCCGTCTACAAACGACGAACCGGGCGTGATGAAGATCGTCACCACGGGGACCCGCGCGTTCCCGCTTCGCGCCAACGGCGGCAACAGCGTCCTCGCGCCGGGGGCAAATCAGAAAGGTAGCGCCTCGTCGTCGTTCCCTGCCTTCCCGCCGGACGCTGGCAGGCGTGTGGTGAGCTCCGGCAGCGGGTTTACATTCCCGGTGATCGCCCCGGCCGTCGTCGACGAGCCGCCGCGGGAGTCGCTGGAGGTGTTCCGTCCGATCGACGAGGACTCCGTGGTGCTCGTGGACCCGCCGCCCGCCCTCGGCGCGGCCGGCATTCTGCGTGCTCCAACAGCAGCCGTGGCGGACGACGACGCGTTGAGCGACGCGAGCTCCGACCTGTTCGACCTCGAGAGCTTCGCGGCGTCCTCGTCTTACCCGACCACGTACCGCGGGCGCGGCAGCCGGCGCAACTCGCGGGAAGACGACGACCACCTGGCGTATGTTGCGGAGCCGGCCCTGAGCGAGTGCATGTACGCGCCGAGCGAGGCGAGCGTGGTGTGGAGCGTTGCCACGGCCGAGGGCGTCGCCTACGACGCCGGCAGCGTGGCCAACTTCTCCAGCGCGGCCTCCGCATGCGGCGTCGACGACTTCCGCTTCGTCCCGCCGGTGTCCGCCGACGGTTTCACCGCCGCCATGTCCAGGAGCGCCGGCCGCAAGAAAGGCAGCGGGGGAGGGTTCTTGAACAGCTGCCGTTGCGAGAAGGCTGTCAGCGTCGGGCCAACTCCTGTTCGGGTGGCCCGGCCGCCGGCGGTCCCAGCTAAGACGGCCAGTCGCGCGATGGGGCTCGAAGCCGGCGGCGTCGCGCGGTACCACAACCGCCGCGTCCACATGCCGGTCCGGACGTGATGGTTCGCCGTCGGGACCCCATACGCAAGTACAAGTTCGAACAAGGTGTCGTTGGCGCGCACACTTTTGCGTGCGTATGACCATGACGTTGTCACCCACTGTAATTAAATGGTACTCCGTAAGTCGTATGTGAAGAAAACCTGCTTCTGCAAATCTGCGAAGTCTACTGTACCAATCTGAGTACGTCTTAATTAGTCATCGATCACTTTCGTTCGTGGACAATTTAGACAGATCGCACGCTTTGTTCGATAAGGTTCAACAGCTTGCAGCAAATCAGTCTGATCTATGATAGGATGCCCGGATGCTCATGTCGAGTGAGGAGGCGAGTTTGCTGTAGCGCCAGCCTGATGCTGCTGCGCCAAGTGATAGTAACATTCGAGCCCAGCTTTTCCATCCCATGCCCATGTCCATTATCCAGTTCCTTGCACCGCCTGCGATAAGCCGTCCGCCATTCCCGCCTCCACCGACGCCGTCCACCCTCCCCGCCACTGCCGCACCGCCATTGGTCCCATTTCCACTGTCGGTGCGACCCGTTTCCCGCAGGGTATGGGTAAGGGTGGAGCCTCCCCATACCCTTACCCGCCCTCCTCAATCTTACCCGTCACCCGTACCCATACCCTTGTGCGGGTAAAACTTTTTCCCATACCCTTCACCCGACAGGGTAAAAGCCTAAAAGGGTACCCGCGGGTAAAAATACCCGCGTTTGCTACCCTTACCCATACCCTTACCCGCCCTCCTCAATCTTACCCGTCACCCGTACCCATACCCTTGTGCGGGTAAAACTTTTTCCCATACCCTTCACCCGACAGGGTAAAAGCCTAAAAGGGTACCCGCGGGTAAAAATACCCGCGTTTGCAACATAGCAAATTTAGTAGAAAATAATCATAAACAACATCATATAACTTTAATGAGCAACACATTTAAAACCGCATCACATACTTATAAATAGTAGCACATTGTCAACAACAAACACATTGAAAACAACAACACATGCAACACTTTCGCATAAGCAACGCATGTAAACATCAACACTTGCACATAAACAACAACACATTTTAATGATAGACAACAACACAGAGTTATAAAAATTAATAGGTACACTAGGTTATTATTGAGAGACCCATTTGTCACAGATTTAGAAGGGTACATGGGTATGCGGGTATGGGTTATACGAACCCATACCCGTACCCTCTCTGCCCGATGGGCATGATATTTCCCCATTTACATACCCATGGGTATTTTCCCTTCCCAAACCCTTACCCTAATAGGGTTTTTACCCGCAAGGTACGCGGGTAAAGGGTACCCATGGCCATCCCTAGACCCGTTCGTCTACGCCAGCCAGTCGTGAAAGAGGAGGTGGATGCCCCTCCCGCCGGTTGTGGAAGAGGAGGTGGACCCGACTCCCGTCACCACCCCGACCTTGGAGAGGGGGCTGGAAGAAGAAGGTCAGGCAACCCAGGCTACCACCGGCCGTGAAAGAGGAGTCATCGATATCGAGATCAATGAAGAAGAAGATTTTTTAGCGATTAATTACATCACCTACCGGGAACCTCATGCCCTAAAATACATCAACCGTTGGAGTTGGACACTTTCGGGATGTAAAAAAAATCACTTTTTGGTGATTTATATTTTACATCATGTTGTTTTTGGTCTGCTATTTTACATCACCTATTGGAGAGGCTCTTATTTACGTTTAAACTCTGTCGGCGCTCTCGGGAGGCCTCGAATCAATGGAAATCCAGACACAAAATCCTTTTAACCGCCCCCAACTCGTATAGGGTTGCTCAGGATTATCCTCAAAATAGCTACTGCAGCACGAGACCTCCAGAATTGTGTGGGAGCTATACTAGTATCCTCTGTTTTCTAAATGCGGACGACGCGGCCATTTGTGTCGCCACGTTGGACAGATATATATCTTCAACCTAGCCACTATCTTGTAGGGTTTTAGAGAGATCAATGGTTTTGTGACAAACATTTAGAAAAGCATGATTGTGCCAATTAGATGCTCCGCTATCGAGCTCTACGATGTGCTTGGAAGGTTCATTGATGACGAGGTTGCGCACGCGTCTGCATGGTGGCGACAGAGGCTTGGTCTTGATGCAGGCGTATGACGTCGTCGGCGAGCACAACGAGTGTAGACACGAACCCGACGCGGAGGACGAAGACGAGCCGCCGACGCCCATTCGCCTCGACACCTAGGAGCTGTGACATGCCTAAGCTACTGAATCACATAACGCATAAGGGATTCAAGCCATCAACCTCTATTACTCTAAATTAAGGTCCGAATTACAGAGGAATTATGAGTTCAGAGGAAGGATTCGAGCAGAGGCGAATACAGGTTTGCTTCACCACGAACAGTGGCGGCTGGGTATAAACCGTAAAAAGGGGAAAAGATGGATCGTTCCTTCGATCTCCAGGGGTGTATAAGTAGCAGCTCGCCAAGGAAGACGACAATCCAGAGCGCGGTAAAGTGCCAGCTTGAAAAGTTTGAATAGCGACGTTGGAGTCTCTCGGAGCCGTTGATTCTCATCTGGACGGTTCCCGTCGTCACTCGCAGCGAAACGTTAAGTGACAACGTAGTCCATCGATCTGTGAATCAACGGTCCCGAAGCGATTCGACAACGGCGCTATGTCTGAACTTTTTCAAGCAGTTGACACTTTACCCAATTCTTCAGAGTTCTTCACGTTGGCACTTCTTCAGGCTGTGACAACTCCTCCCCCACGAGATCAGACTTGCCTCAAGGATGAAAAGCTGGGAAAATCTTCTGGATGAATGAAGAATCTTCCCATGTAGCTTGCTCCACCGGCAGGTTGTGCCATTTAATCAACCATTGTACCACTGGAATGGAGATGGTCCCTTGCACCCGTGGTATGAGTTTCCTTTCCAGCACAACTTCAGGAGCAATAAGTATAGTGCCATCAGGGTTCAGGAGAGGGAGATGAGGTGTAGGAACTGCCTTAGGACCCAAATGTTTCTTAAGCTGGCTCACGTGAAAAGTATGATGTAATTGACAACCCTCTGGCAGCAACAACTTGTAAGCAGTATTCGCTACTTTCTGTAAAACCCTGAATGGTCCATAATACTTGGAATGCAACTTTAGGCATCTGTGTATGCTCAATGAAGTATGCCGATAAGGTTGTAATTTGAGGTACACCATGTCCCCAATATCCAGTGTTCTCTCTTGCCTATGCTTGTCAGCCTGTACTTTCATCCTCTCTTGCGCCTTTAACAAGTTCTCCTTAATCCTTTGAGCTATTTCTGTAGCAACAACATTAGGTGTTAATGCTCCATTTATGTCATCTGGTGGTAGAAATAACTCAGCCAGTTGTGGAGGAGGTCTTGCATAAAGGGCTTGAAAAGGAGTCATTTTCAAGGATGTGTGGAAAGAAGTATTATACCACCACTCTGCTAGAGCCAACCAGTGATGCCATTTCTTTGGTTGAAGGAAAGCCATATGTCTGAGATAATTCTCTAAGCATTGATTAACTCTTTCCGTTTGACCATCAGTTTGAGGGTGGTAGGCTGTACTGAAATGTAACTTAACTCCCAGCATCTTAAACAAGTCCTGCCATAGTGTGCTTGGGAAGATTCTGTCTCTGTCAGTAACAATCACTGTAGGTAGTCCATGGAGCTTAAAAATATTTTCTCTGAATGCTCTAGCCACAGAATGTACATTAATTGGGTGTTTCATAGCAATGAAGTGAGCATACTTGGTAAACCTGTCTACTACCACCAGGATTAAATCCTTTTTTTCAGATACATGTAGTCCCTCTACAAAATCCATACTGATGTGAGTCCAAACAAATTCAGGAACAGGTAACGGTTGTAATAGGCCTGGATACTTAGTATGTTCCACTTTATTTAACTGGCAAACAGGGCATTGCTTGATGAAATCAATAACCTGTTGCTTCATGCCTGGCCAGTGAAATAACATCTTAATTCTTTGGTAGGTGGCTTGTTCTCCAGAATGACCCCCCAGCTCAGAATTGTGCAAGGCATTTATTAACTCAGCTCTGATGTTGGTTGTACTGCCCACATACAATTTAGATTTATACCTTAATAGACCTTTGGAAAAGGTATAGTTCAGGATTGAGTTTGGAGCCAGAGACAGTTGCTGAATTAACTCCTTGCATTTGTTATCTTGTTCATACGATTTCACCACATCGGTAACCCATCTAGGAACAACTGTGCTTGATATTAGAGACAGAATAGAGTGCTTCACTCTGGATAGTGCATCTGCAACTTTATTTTCAGCACCTTTCTTGTACTCCACTGTATAATTGTACCCTAACAGTTTAATGAGCAGCTTGTGTTGTATTCCTTCTGTTAATTTTTGTTCCTGAATATATTTGAGACTCTGCTGATCTGTTTTAATGATCAATGATGTAGCAGCAAAATAGTGCTTCCACCTTTTGACTGCCTCTATAATAGCCATAGCTTCTTTGTCATAAGTTGATAGTC
This sequence comes from Poa annua, assembly GCA_026929855.1. Taxonomy (NCBI): domain Eukaryota; kingdom Viridiplantae; phylum Streptophyta; class Magnoliopsida; order Poales; family Poaceae; genus Poa; species Poa annua. Next base: position 22,323,262 of record CM049428.1, on the reverse strand, counting down.
CAGCAGATTTAGGGCCAATTGCTTTGCTTAAGAACGAAATGGGTCGGCCTTGCTGCATTAACACTGCTCCAATACCATAATCAGAAGCATCTGCCTCTAAGGTAAATGGTAGTGAAAAATCTGGCAGAGCCAGCACAGGCGGTTTAGTCATCTTTTGTTTCAACAACTGGAAAGCAGCTTGCTGTTTCTCTGTCCAGAGGAAGTTATCTTTCTTTAGTGCTTCAAAGAGCGGTTTGCATATCAATCCATAGTGCTTAATAAAACGCCTGTAATAATTTGTGAGCCCTAAAATGCTTCTTAATTGGGTGACATTTTCAGGAATAGGCCAATTCACTATGCTGTCAATTTTCTTGGGGTCAGTGGCAACTCCTTGAGCAGAAATGATATGGCCCAAGTATTCCACTTGGTCAATAGCAAAAGTGCACTTTTTCTGTTGGCAAACAAGCTGTTCTTCTTCAGTGTTTGGAAAACCTGTCTCGGATGCTCAGTATGTGTGCTGATATCTTTACTATACACCAAATTATCATCAAAGAATACCAGTGCAAATTTCCTAAGGAATGGAGCCAAAACAGTGTTCATCAACTGTTGAAATGTTGCCGGAGCATTGGTCAATCCAAAGGGCATCACCATGTATTCATAGTGGCCTTGATGTGTGGTAAAAGTTGTTTTACTAATATCCTCTTCCTTCATTCTGATTTGATGGTACCCACTCCTCAGATCAATTTTAGAGAAAACCAAAGCACCATGTAATTCGTCCAATAAATCCTCTATTATAGGAATAGGATATTTATTTTTGATTGTTTGCTTGTTCATTTTCCTGAAATCTGTGCATTTCCTCCAGGAGTGATCCCTTTTCTTTACCAAAACCACTGGATAAGAGTATGGACTTGTACTGTTCCTTATTAACCCTTTCTGCAATAATTCCTTGATAATTGCTTCCATGGCATCCTTCTGATGGTGAGGTAGTCTATAAGGCCTTTGGTTCACAATTTTTGCATCATCTGTTAAAGGAATAGCATGGTCACAATCCCTTTTTGGTGGTAACTGCTGAGGTTCAGAGAATAAGTCAGCAAACTCCTCCATTAGTTTTTTGATTGCTGCCGTATAAGTGACTGGGCTTTCTATTTCTGGGACTAATTGCTTTAGGAATAGCAGAGCACCTCCCGTAGATTGTAACAATAGCTTACTCATGTCCCCGGCCTCTCCTAGCTTGTGAGTATCTGGCAGACTCTCATCAATAAAAGTGACAGTACTGTGGTCCATTTTGGTTGCCTTCATAGTCATTTTCTTATAATCTAAGGTGACAGGACTATAAGTAAAAATCCAATCAGCTCCCAAGATAATATCATACCCCTGTAACTGCAGCACTCTGAAGTCTGACACAAATTTTGTACCTTGAATAGTGTAAGAACAATCTTTGCAGAGAAACTCTGTCCACAGTTGTTCACCATTAGCCACTGTAACCTTCAGTTTCTTTGCTGGTTCTATGGAACAGTTAGCCAGTTTTGCAAAAGCAGGAGTAATGAAACTTGTAGTACTGCCTGTATCCACTAAGGCCACTGCATGTTGTCCCCAATCATGATATTCAGTGTGAAGGAGTGTTTAGAATTAGCCAATCCATGTAAAGCATGCATGGAAATGATAAGAGCAGGAGCTTTTGGTTGTTCTTTATCATCTTCTTCACTATCTGAATCTTCTAGGACATATATAATATCCCTTGTTTCTTGTTTTTCCACTTGCAGTGCATGTACTTGATTTCTTGTGAACATCTTACACACCTTTTTGTGGCCAGGAAACCATGGTTCCTTACATTTATAACACCTCTTTTCTTCAGTAGCAACTTGTATCACTGACGTGGGGCTACCTTGCGGGTAGCCCACGATGATGCTACCTGGGCCGCGCCAAGGATGGAAAGGCCCGCGGAAGGCCCACTCGGGGTACCTAGTATCCTAGTCCAACTCGGTTAGGTCTTGTAACCTACCGTATCTATACCAACCACCCGGGACCTGACTACCTATAAAGCCAGGAGGGTTGCCCGTCCTAGAGGACACGCTCAGAACCACTACGACAAACCCTAGCGAGATCGCAATCTCGCCATTGTAATCGCTACTCGCATCAATAACCAGACAAGCAGGAGTAGGGTGTTATCCTCCGGGAGCCTGAACCTGGGTAAACCTCGCTTGTCAGCCGTCGTGATCACCTTGCACTCATCTCTCTCCCCATCAATCAACCCGGGGTGCGCAACCCTGGGACTTGTCGAGTTAACACCTCGTCAATTGGCGCCGTCTGTGGGAAGTTCAACAAGTGCTAGGATCATGGTCGCACCGGCCCCATCCGCAATGAAAATCGGCGCATCCGCCATCAGGGAGTCGATCCGATTCGGCTCCTTCGAGTACGTCATCCACTCGCCAACGCATCAGTCGGCGTACGCCGATCTGGACAAAGGTATACACATCACCTTCGTCTCCATATTCTGCTGCATAGATAGTCGTGGCATACTCAGGTCTACGACTACTACGCTACGCGCGACGGCGTCACCAAAATCGCCAACCATCGCGCTCGCTGGACCCGCAAAGATCGCATCTGCCGCACCCGCGGAGATCGCGACCGCCGAACCCGCCAAGATCGTATCTGCCGCACCCGCGGAGATCGCGACCGCCGAACCTGCGAAGATCGCATCTGCCGCACCCGCAGGGGTAGCGCCAGCCGCACTCGCGAAGAGAACATCTACATCGACAATCTCGGCAACGGCCGCGCAAATCGAATCTGCTACCTCAACTTCGGTCGTGCGGTCGATCAAGTCAAGATCCACCTCCACCGTCGCACCCGCACGGGAAACCAGTGGCCCGCGTCTGACAGCTATGTCACGCGCGCCCTCGTCTTCGTGGAGATCTCAAGTCTACCCCAAGCCAATCGCACTCGCCCCGGCGAGTGTGAGCACATGGACAATCGCGAAGAGACGCGACAGCGGGTGCGCCGCGCGCCACGTTGCGGCAATTTTCGACCCCGAGCAAGAAGCGGGCGACAGAAGCAGCAGCGGCAACACCAATTCTCCAATTCATGCCTACCCCAAGCAAGTTTTCATGGCTGGCACAGCGCCGCATGACGACGAAGACGAACCCGCATACCCACTGGAGGTGGACATGCCGGACCAGACGAAACTTATCATCACGCGGGATATGGCGATCCAAGACATGAAGCATGTAGACGAAGGCACGTTCCCGCCACCCAACGCACCTCGAGAAGATCACCTGGCGGTCCAGTACTTGCTACGCAAGGAAGGCGAACGAATTCGCGCCGAAAAAGCCGAACTTCTCAGGCGCAAAAGGGACGCGGATGCATCGAGCGCCAGGCGAGCCGCCCTCTCCTTCACATCCTCCACAGAAGTGAACCAGGGAGCACGGCGAACCAGAGCCCGTGTCTCCCACATGGCAGAAGCTGATCGAACAAGGCTCACCCGTAACCTCGACTCGTCCTTCGTCACCGAGGATGAGAATGGGATACCCGTCCCGAAGACGGCGAATGCCGCCCTGATATCAGTCGAGACATACCTCCGGCTCACGCAGCCACCGGAGGGAGACGCGCGCTCCCTTCTCCACAAGCAACAAATTGCCTCCATAAGGGCAATCGAAGAGGCTCTGGCGGCCAAGGGGCCAAACAACAGAGCGACTGAACCAACGACATCGGGCATCCCAGCGGCGCAGCGACAAGCAGTCAAGGACCTCCGTGACGTCCTGACACAGAAGACGGTGGACCGCAGCCACAAGGAGTGTTCGGCTAGCGTGGCACACGCAAACGACCACGCCGACCGCGACTTCGAGCCGTGTGGCGCAGCATGCTTTAGCTTCAACATCCGCGACACCCGCATGCCAAAAGGCTTCAAGTTGACGGCTGGCACACCAAAATACGACGGGAAGCAAGACCCAAAGCTATGGCTCGAGGACTACCTCATCGCTTGCACCTGTCAAGGCGGAACGTCGACTACAGCCATGCAGTACATCCAGCTCATGCTGACAGACTCGGCACGCGGGTGGCTCACAAGCCAACCCAAAGACTCTTTCCGAACATGGGAGGAATTCCAGGATAACTTCATCAAAAGTTTCTCAGGAACATTCGCCAGGCCGACGACCTACATCGAGTTGCAGGCCTGCAAGCAAGGGAAGGACGAGTCGCTCCGCTCTTACATCCAGAGGTGGACACTCCTCCGCAATACCATGGAACCCGTATCAGAGGATCGAGTGATGGACGCCTTCATGCATGGCGTCGCTCGCCGCGACCTCCGGGAGGAATTCGGTAGGCTCCAGCCGAAGACCACAATAGAACTCATGAAGACAGCCAACCAATGGGCCGAAGGAGAGGACTATGTCCGCGAAACTTCTCCCAAAAAGGAAGGCGAAACAAGCAACTGGCGCGATGCACGTCAAAAGAAGAAGGCACGTTACACCCACGATTCAATCGAATTAGTAGCGGCAGGGTACGAAACCCCCCGCGAGGACAAGCGTGACAACAGCCGACAATACGAGCAAAGTCGGCAGCCAAGCTCGAGTCAGTACAACCGTGGCAGCAGCAGCATCGACCACAATGATGGAAGTCAGAAGCGCGAGTGGAATCGCCCGCTGACCCCAGCGGAGGAACTGATGCAACCCTGTAAGCATCACTCGTTCCGCAACCCCGCAACAGGAAAGTGGGGTTCAAACCACCTGTTGAAGGATTGCCGCAAAGCAAGAAAGATCTACCATGCCATGCAGCAAATCATCGCCCCGGTGCAGGCCATACAAGCGGCACCACAGCTAGCCATCCAGGCAGCACCCGCAAACAACAATCAAGTGCAGGCGGCAGGAGCGTTCCCCCAGCCGCAGCAGCAGCAACAAGGTCCGTCGGCAGCAGCCGACACGTACCCAGCCGCACGGGGACAGTTGAACATGATCCAGAAAGGACCACCGTCGAACAGGAGGCAGAAAATCATCACACGCCAAGTACTTCAAGCCATCAACAGCCCGCGCGCGGTACCAGACTACCTGCGCGGGTCGGAGACACCAATCACATTTTCTAGGGCAGATCACCCAGCGGAGGTAGTCCGACCCGGGCACGCCGCACTCGTGATTGAGGCTTTGATCGGCGACTACAGCCTGAAGAAGGTATTCCTGGACGGAGGCAGCGGCATCAACATCATATTCGCCGATACCCTCAGACGAATGAACAGGTCGGCAGAGAAATTGCCGGAATCAGAGACCACCTTCCACGGCATAGTACCAGGGCAAGCAATCACGCCCATGGGAACAATCACACTCGACGTTATCCTCGGTACACCCGAGCACTTCAGGAAGGAATCGATAGACTTTGAGGTCGTCGACTGGAAGTCACAATACCACGCCATCCTCGGACGCCCAAGCTTTGCCAGGTTCATGGCAGTACCCCACTACGCCTACCTGATGATAAAGTTACCTGGGCCGAAAGGAGTGATAACCGTCCGCGGCGACTTCGGGCTCTCCAATAGCTGCGACCGCGAGTTCGCCAAGATCTCCGAGTTCTTCGGCGTCGAGGAGCACTTCAAGGCCATATCAGCCGACAACGACAAGACCATCTTCCCGGCTCGCAAGAAGCCTGCCAAAGACACAGCGTTCAACACGAATGACGACACTGTCACCCACCAAGTTCACCCGACTGACAGCGGAAAGACGGTCAAGGTCTCATCGAGTCTGACTCCCGCATAGGAAGGCGCGCTCGTCGAGTTCCTGTGTGAGAACTGGAAAATCTTTGCATGGCAACCCTCTGACATGCCAGGGATACCCAGGGAACTCGCCGAGCACTCTCTCAAAGTCCACAAGGACGCAAGACCAGTCAAGCAATCCATGCGACGCTTCTCAGGACCCAAACGAGACGCGATCACCATGGAAGTCGACAGATTGCTGCACGCCAAGTTCATCCGAGAGATCAAGGACTCGGACTGGGTCGCCAACCCGGTTCTAGTTGAGAAAAAGAAGACGAAGAAATTGCGCATGTGCGTTGACTTCACCGCAGTCAACAAATGCTGCCCTAAGGACCACTTCCCGCTCCCGCGTATAGACCAGATCATCGACTCGACTGCAGGTTGCGAACGCTTATCTTTCCTGGATGCCTACTCAGGTTACCAGCAGATCAGGCTGAAAGTCGAGGACGAAGAGAAGACAGCCTTCATCACACCCGACGGTGTCTTTTGCTACCAGACGATGCCGTTCGGGTTAAAAAACGCAGGTGCCACCTACCAGCGGACAATGCAAGCATGCCTCAAGGGGCTAATCGGGCAGATTGTCCAAGTCTACGTCGACGACATTGTCGTCACTACCCGAAAGGAGGATACCCTAGTCGACGACCTCCGCAAGGTCTTCGCTGCGCTGGACGTATATCAGATCAAGCTTAATCCAGAGAAGTGCGTGTTCGGCGTACCAGCCGGAGAGCTACTAGGGTACCTTGTATCCGCAAGAGGAATCGAAGCAAACCCCGAGAAGGTGCAGAACATACTCACAATGCCAGCACCAACCAAGCTCAGGGAGGTGAAACGGCTAGCTGGCCGAGTCGCAGCTCTCAGCCGGTTCATTAGTAAGTTGGGAGAGAAAGCCTTACCTTTCTACCAACTGATGAAGAAGGCAGACAAGTTCGAGTGGACACAAGAGGCGCAGGACGCGTTCGACCATCTCAAGAAAACACTGACAACTTCTCCAGTCCTCGTGGCACCACTGGAAAATGAGCCGATGTACCTATACGTCTCAGCAACGAACAGGGTGGTAAGCACGGTGCTCGTGGTCGAACGCGAAGAAGAAGGGCACAGCCACCCGGTGCAGAGGCCCGTCTACTACCTCAGCGAAGTACTCACCCTGTCCAAGAAGAACTACCCTCATTACCAGAAGCTGGCATACGGAGTCTTCATGACCTCCAGGAAGGTCGTCCACTACTTCTCCGAGCACCCGATCACGGTGGTAAGCTCCTCTGGTCTAGCAGACATTCTCACAAACCAGCGCGCGACAGGACGAGTCGCCAAGTGGGTTGTCGAACTAGGACCATGGGGGCTGAAGTATGCTCACCCGAAGTCTATCAAGGCTCAAGTTCTCCCAGAATTCACAACCGAGTGGATAGAAGCCCAGCTACCAAATGTCCCCGACCTGTCCAACGCATGGACAATGTACTTTGATGGCTCGAAGAAATTCAAGTCAGCCGGGGCAGGAGTCGTGCTCATCTCCCCCAAAGGCGACAAGCTCAAATATGTCCTACAGATGGACTTCCCGAAGTCGTCCAACAACGAAGCCGAATACGAGGCCCTGATCCACGGCATGCGGATGGCCAAGAACTGCGGCGCCACGCACCTCATGATCTACGGCGACTCCTATCTGGTGGTACAGCAAACCATGAAGTCCTGCGACGCCGTCGCTGACAACATGATCGCCTACAGAGACCTCTACAATCAGATGGAAGGGAACTTTGACGGCTGCGAGCTGCGCCACATTGGCCGTGAAAGCAACGAGGAAGCCGACGTCCTCGCTAACATGGGCTCAGACAGGGTACCAGTCCCACCCGGCGTCTTCCTCGAGTGCATCACGCAGAGATCCATCAAGACTCAAAGTACAGCAAGCACATCCATAACAAAAAGCGATGCCAACCCATCAAGCCAAGACAAGGTCCCCATGGAGGTCATGCTATTCGAAGCCACATGGACAGGACCGTACCTGGCATACATATTACATCAGAAGTTGCCAGTGGACCCAGTCGAAGCAAAGCGCATCATCAGGCGCTCCAAAAGTTTCACCGTCATCAACGGAGAACTCTACAAAAGAAGCATCTCAGGAATCCTGCAAAGGTGTATAGATCCAGTCGACGGCCAAGCCATCTTACTCGACATCCATGCGGGTATCTGCGGTCATCACGCTAGCAGTCAGGCACTGGTGGCCAAGGCGCTACGCGCCGGATTTTACTGGCTGACAACCATGCAGGATGCCGAGGAGCTGGTGAAGAAATGCACAGGGTGCCAGGAATTCGCCAACAAGCCGCACGCCCCAGCGTCAGAACTCAAGACAATACCATTAGCTTGGCCCTTTGCCCAATGGGGTCTAGACATGGTGGGCCCGCTGAAGAAATCCTCACCCGGAGGTCACACTCACCTCCTGGTTGCAGTCGATAAGTTCACAAAGTGGATCGAAGCCGTGCCCATCACAAGTTCGACTGCATCCACAGCGGTCAACTTCATCAGGTCAATCATATTCAGGTTTGGGGTACCAAACGGGATCATCACCGACAACGGCTCAAACTTCACAGCCGAAGAATTCAAGGACTTTTGCTCAGAGCAGGGGATCAAACTAAACTATGCGTCTGTCTCGCACCCGCAATCCAACGGACAAGTGGAGAAAGCCAACGGCCTCGTATGTAGCGGCATCAAGAAACGGCTGCGCGTGCCCCTAAGACGCGCAGCGGGCGCATGGGTGGAAGAACTGCCATCGGACCTCTGGAGCCTGCGAACAACGCCGAATAGATCCACCCAGTACACTCCGTTCTTCATGGTGTACGGTGCAGAAGCGGTCCTCCCCTGCGACATGAAGTTCGACGCACCAAGAGTAGTCGCCTACGACGAGTCGGAAGCAGAGGAGGCACTCGAAGACAGCAGAGACACCCTGGACGAAGCGCGAGACATCGCCCTGGCACGATCAGCCGTGTACCAGCAAGACCTGCGCAACTATCACACTCGGCGGTTGCGACCAAGAGCGTTCGTTGCAGGCGACCTGGTTCTTCGACTCAAGCAAAAGAAGGTACACAAGCTCGCCTCCCCATGGGAGGGCCCGTACATTGTAACAGAAGCAATAGGCAATGGAGCTTACCGCCTAAAGGACTCGAAGACAGGAGCAGACTGCAGCAACCCATGGAACGTAGCACAACTCCGCCGATTCTACGCCTAGCTCAAAACAACCATTGTACAAGAAAATCAGCGCGGCAGGTTTCAGACGCACTCTTTCCCTTACCAGGGTACCTGAGGGGACTGGAAGGGTTTTAATGAGGTGGCCTGCTCGCAAGAATCAATAAAGTGATTTGAAGAAATTCTGTCCCCTTTACCTACCACTGAGGAGAAACTCAAAAATCCTAGGCCGCCACTCGAACCACTCGGGGGCTGCGCCACACAGGTTGAAATATAAGCTTAGGTCGCCACCCGAGTAACTCGGGGGCTGCGCCACACAAGCATATCCAAAATCCTAGGTCGCCACCCGAGCTACTCGGGGGTTGCGCCACACAGGTTGAAATAAAAGCTTAGGCCGCCGCCCAACTCACTCGGGGGCTGCGCCATACAAGCGTAAAGTCAAAAAATCCTAGGCCGCCACTCGACCGACTCGGGGACTGCGCCATACAGGTCAAGTTCAAAATCCTAGGGCGCCGTCCGCCACACACGGGGGCTGCGCCACACAGGTCACACTTGTAGCCCTAGGCTACCACTCGACTTACTCGGGGGCTATGCCAAACAGGACCTCCCACAAAAATCCTCAGCCGCCACTCGAACTTACTCGGGGGCCGCGCTGTACAGGTCAAGTTCCAAATCCTAGGTCACCACCCGACATACTCGGGGGCTGCGCCAAACAGGTAACACTTGTAACCCTAGGCCGCCACTCGACCCACCCGGGGGCTGCGCCGTACAGGTCTTCGCGAAAATCCTAGGCCACCACTCGAGCGACTCGGGGGCTGCGCCATACAGGTCAAGTTACAAAAATCCTAAGTCGCCACCTGATGTAATCAGAGATTGCGGCATGCAGGTGACACTTGAGAAAACCTAGGTCGCCGCCTAGCATTCTAGGTGACTGCGCCATACAGGTCGTAAACTCAAATCAGGCACTCACTTTCGAGTAAAAAGATCAACTCTTATAAGTCCAAAGCATCTCAATCAATTGTCATACTTACACAGGCACATTTGCCACCCCTATAGCTAACCCTGTACACCAGACGACAGCTACTCTACACTGCAGGTTCAGCCTTCGGTGCATCAAGAGGCCCTACAAGACGCTCGCTCAGGTCCTGAACCTGCCGGATAATCCGACGCGCAGCAGCCAGGGTCTCGTCGAAGTCATCATCACTCGGCAGGCCTTCAAGCACCCGCTCAAGCGGAAGATGTGGCCGGTGCATCCGGACGTATGCCAACGCAGCGTTTGCACCAGCCACAAGTTGGGCGTCGACGACCTCCTTCAACCCGTCACCATCGCGGAACCTCTCCAGCAAAGCAGACAACCCGTTCGGCTGCACATTATGCGGGAAGTACACACGATTGATGTGCCAAAGTGTCTTTCCGGCAGCTCTCCAGAAGAAAAGAAGCGCGCCACGTGCGATCAAGCATGGTGGCAAGGACGCGCCCCCTCGACTGGCTCACCCAGAACTGCCGAGCTTCGTATGAGTTGCCGGACGCCTCTCAGGTGACTCGCTCTTCAACGCGAACCCGCTCAGCCTCCCAGTCGGGATTGACGTCTGCGCACATAAAATGCAACTAAGAACGAGAAGGAAAGCCACAAAAGGACGGCAGCCGCCAAAAAGAGCATACATACCTTGCAGCTGTCGACTGATCAGGTCGATCTCCCCAAGCAAAAAGTCCTCACGTCGCGAGAACTCCGCCGTGGGATGCGACTGAGAACGTTGTAGCAGCCGCTCCGTATTCTTCAGGGTCGCCTCAAGCTCCGCCACCTTGTTCTTCAAAAATGTGATTATCCGCTGATCGTTGGCACTGCGTGGAGGAGCCGGCGCCGCCCGATGACGGCGAGCACCCGAAGAAGAAGCCGCGCCACTCGGCACGGCCACCGGAGAAGGCGGAGCATCATCGCGCGCAGCACTCTGCCAGGGATACGCAGAGTCAATACAATCAGGTGACTGCGAAGCACAAATCAACTAAGGAGAAATAAAGACCAGCAAAATCAATATCGAAGACCAAAAGACCCGACAGGGCGATGTTCATTACAAGCATAAAGTTCAAAATACAGATCGCGGCGACTGCCGCATTCCTACAACTATGCCTACTCTAAGGCCGCGGACTGCGACCGGGAACGGCCCTTCCGAGCTGCCGCCTCAGTCGCCTTAGCAAGGGCCCTCTCGAAGAGTGCCACAAGCTGCGCAGCCAGCTGCGAGGCGCGCTCCTTCACGCCACTCAGCGACGCGGTCCGGCCGTCGGGTTTGCGAGGAAAACCGCTGACGACCTTCTCGAAGTCACCGGGGACTTGGTGGCCTAATAGGAGCTGGAAGGTGAGCTCGGAGCCGCGTACCGTCTGCGACCGCGTGAAGTCGGCGATGGTAGTCGCGTCTTCAAACAGTGCAGCCAGGGCGTCCACGGTCGCCGGCGGCTGGTCACCCGGGAAGATGCTCTGGTGCACCACGGCCAGAGCTCCAGTCGACTTCTGCAGCGCGGCTGAAGACTTCTTCAGCGCGTCCGAAGCGTAGGCGCATACCCGGTCGAGGAAGCCAACAGCGGTTGCCAGGTCAACCGTGTCACTCGACGCATCTTCGGGAGGAGCTCCACCGCAAGTCTCTTAGCAAAAAATTCAAAGTCAGATTAAGAAAAAGAGCAAAGACTCAGTAGGCGTCAAGCCGAAACTCACCCCCAAGCACACCAGCTAGCGAAAGGAGTCGACCAACTTGAGTCTTCTCCTTGGCGACCCGCGCCAGTTCCCGCTCTTGGGACTCGCGAAGAGCCCTCTCAAGCTCATCAACCCGCCCAGTAGCCTGGTCCAGCGAGGCACGCAGTTGGTCCCTCTCTTTTTCCAGGCGAACATAAGCTGCGGCTGCGTCGAGCTGCTGGCGATAGTAAGGCTGGAATAAAAGCAAGATGTCAATAAAGTTGCGGGCGACTATACTAGTCACCCACACCTTTGGGGGCTACTCCCATCGGGAGCGCTGACCGCGCACCCGATGAAAAATCAAGAACGCAAGATAAAGCATGCAAGACTTACGTGGTCCAGAAGTTCATGTTCTTCCGCAGTCGAAGGAGGCACGCGGCTAGAGGATGCAATACCGGCGGGCTCAGCATGCACCTTCTCCACTACCACTGGCGTCCCCAACCCAGTCGAAGGGGCGGATGTGAGCTCCACGTCCCGAAGGGGGGAGCTAACATCGTCAGAACGATGGCTACATCAAAACAAAGAACGCCAGTCGAATCAAAACGTCCAAACTGCAAATTACAGCTCGAAGGACACATGGCAAAGAAACTCACCTGGGGGTGCCGGCGTCGTCATAGCTCTCCAAGGAAGGCGAAGGCATCCGCGCGAACGAGCGTGGTGCTGCGGAGCTGACTGGGGGAACGTTCAGAGGTTCCTCCCAGCCACCCGAAGACCGAGCACCCGGAGACGTCACGACGACCTCCTCCTCAGCAACGTCCACGTCCCGGGCAGGTGACGACGCAGTGGCAGACTCACCGCGACTCGGAAGCTTCCGCTTCTTCCTCGCGGGTTCCTCCACCTCCTCTTCCTCCTCCACCTCGTCGCGGGGAGAATGCGCGGAGGGAATCTCTTCGTCCTCGTCATCCTCTTCGACAAACCTCGACTCGTCGTCGGGTCCGTTCTCAGGGAGAGGAGGAAAGCTGATGAAAAGATCTCGGCCCTGAAGCAAGTAGACACAAGTCGAATTAAAGAGAAAGGTAGACTCAAGTCGAACAAGGGCAGAGACAAGACAAGACAAGACTTACCTCAGGAACGGGGTTCGAGGCCCCGTAAGGAGAAATTGGGCACTTGACGTTGCACGTGTCCGCGGCTCGGAGGTTGGTGATGGACCTGACGCTGGCTTCCACCTCCTCGTCCTCCAGCGGCTTAGCGCTGACGCCTTCGGCGGCCCACATCGGGTGAGGCCGGGCGCTGAGCGGCTGCACCCGAAGACGGAAGAAGGTGGCCATCAGAAAGATGTCACCCGCATCGCGCCCAAGGGTCTGAGTCAGCTCGTGCAGCAGGCCCAGCAGGGGCCGCACAGCCTCCTTCTCCACGGCGGACAGCGGGTGCGCCCAGGCGCCAGTCTTCCGCAGACCGCGCTTGCTGTCGAATGCGTCCAGGCCGTCGCCGTTCGACTGGACGTAGAACCATCTCCGGCGCCACCCTTGGACGGAGTCGGACTTCTTCATCTGAAAGTACGCGGTGTCACCGCGCACCTGGATTCCGAAGCCGCCCACTGGGAAGGTCAGCCCACTCTTCCCCACGTTCTTGCGAACGAGGAAGAGCGACTTCCACAATGCCCAGTGGGGCGCGACACGCAAGAAACACTCGCAGAGCACGATAAAGCCCGCGATGCTCAAGACGCCATTGGGGGTCAGATCGTGGATCTGAACCCCATAGGCTTGCCCATCGCCTAGGTCGCAGGTGCGTGGACGGATTGCTTGGAGCTCGGGATGGCGGCGGAAATGGCAGAGCGCAAGAGGAGAAGAAAGGCAAGAATCGATTGGAGAAGATGACATCCCAAAAGCCAATGCGCAGTACTTATTCCTCGAGGATCGGCATCTCAACCGTTCATCAAGCAAGGGCTCCGAGCGAGAGCATCCAGCCGTCCACGTGTCGCACGGAGAAACCAACCGTCGCCGCCAACTTCCTCCACTACGCACGAGAACCGAGGCGTCGTCATCGTGCCCGCAAATTTCGCGCCCACTTCGGAGACGTGACAACTGCGGACCGTGGTCAGCTCTGACAGCGGGGCCCGCCACGTCACGTCCCATCGGGCGCAGAGGCGTGCAACGAATCGTCATTGATGACGTCACCAAGCCAACGGCTCCAAAATCAACCAAAGAAACTCGAAGAAGTTATTCGAGTGGTAGGCTTCGCAGCTGAAACCAGCAATGTAGGATCAGCCAATGATCCCAGCACCCGAAGAAACCGTTCGAGTGACAACGCAGTAAGCTCGAGTAGCCGAATCCATCCAACAAGTAAGCCAAAACAGGCTGAGCAGAAGCAAGCTTCACAAGAAGATGAAGACAAAGTAATTCGACTGCACAGATTACTCCCATCGGGAGTGGCTGGTTCGACTGAAGAAATTCGAGTTCAAGCTCAAGATCAAGCAATCCAACGGCGCGTCCAGGAGGAAGGAGTCCTTTGTCCGACTCTGCGCTTCGACCAAGCACTCGGGGGCTACTGACGTGGGGCTACCTTGCGGGTAGCCCACGATGATGCTACCTGGGCCGCGCCAAGGATGGAAAGGCCCGCGGAAGGCCCACTCGGGGTACCTAGTATCCTAGTCCAACTCGGTTAGCTCTTGTAACCTACCGTATCTGTACCAACCACCCGGGACCTGGCTACCTATAAAGCCAGGAGGGCTGCCCGTCCTAGAGGACACGCTCAGAACCACTACGACAAACCCTAGCGAGATCGCAATCTCGCCATTGTAATCGCTACTCGCATCAATAACCAGACAAGCAGGAGTAGGGTGTTATCCTCCGGGAGCCTGAACCTGGGTAAACCTCGCTTGTCAGCCGTCGTGATCACCTTGCACTCATCTCTCTCCCCATCAATCAACCCGGGGTGCGCAACCCTGGGACTTGTCGAGTTAACACCTCGTCAATCACACTTGCTGGTGTAGCATTAGGTGGTTTGTTATCATACACACCCTGTCTCCTGATAGTAGTCTGTGGCTGAAAGTAGCTCTTCCTTTGTGGTGTAGCTGCCTCAATTCTTCTTGCCAGCCAAATTGCTTTTTGCATAGAAGTTGGGTCATGACATTGCAGATGAGCCTGGATATGGTCCTGCAGCCCAGATATGTAGCTATGAAGATAATAGTCATCAGGTACAGCTGGATTGTCCCTTCTCATAAGATTCAGGGCAGCCTCAAATTTCTTTGTATAGGCGGAGATAGTCGTAGTGTGTTTGATATCATGAAAATGTCTCACATTATCACAGATGGAATTCTCAGAGAACCTGTCCCCTAGATACCTGCAGAATCTGTGCCATGGTACATTTGTGGTTTGATAACCAGTACCCCTCCACTACTGCATAGCATCACCTTTCAAATAAGTAACAGCCACTTCTGTCCTGCTGTCTAAAGGTGTTCTAGCTGAATCAAAGTATAGTTCCACTGTCTGTATCCAGGAATCTACATCTGATCCATCACACTCGGGAATGTTCATCTTAGCAGGCTGTACTGAGGAGATGTATCTTCTAGCATCAAGTTGCTGTTCCAATCCTTCTTCATTTGTCTGTTGTATTGGCATATCACCCTGTTGTTCCAATCCTTCTTCATTTGTCTGTTGTATTGGCATATCACCCTGTTGCTGCATCATTCCAAAATTCTGGCCTGGGGTTGACATAATCAGTTCCCTGTGTCTTGGCCGTGCTGCCCTGGGTACTTCCTCATGCTGTATGAACTGGCAGTATGTGAAGGACCTTTTGCTCGCATTGCCGGGATCAAGGTTGTTACTTGTCCAAAATTTGGGTGCCTGGACGTAGCTTTAGGAGTGCCATCCAAATTTAATTCCTTTCCTGACATATCATGCAACATCTGCTTTCCCATAGTTTTACTGGAATCAAGTGTTTGCTGAACTGAAGCAGCAGAAACCACAGCATTTGGTGTGTCAGGAGTAGTGTTAACGTGCTCAGCTAGTTGGGGATCATCACTGCCGCCCTTAGTAGCAAACAATTTTTCAAAATTTGACTGGATATTCGCAAAGCTTTGCTGGATGCTATCAAAGTTCTTGTTTACATGTGCAGCAAAAGAGTGAAATTCCTCTTTATCTTCCTCTCTGTATTTCTGCAAACACTTAACATCTAACTGCAGAGACTCAACGATCAGAGAATTGGTGTCCGTGGAGTTGTCATCCATGATGAAACACCTCTCAACTCCGACTAACGAAATTTGTGACTGCTAACAACCTCCGAAAGTTTGGAACTTGCAACAAGGTAGTACCTTTAAGATAGCTGCTGCGTCTACCGCCGCCAACACCGTCGACAACGCCGCCTCGCCGCCGTTGATGCACGGATCAGGGTGGGATGGTGGGATTTTACTGCCAGAGAGGTGTTCTCCAGTAACCACTTCCGAACCCCAGATCTGCACCCGAACTGTGCCTCCGTCGCCAAGCCGCCGCCGTGACGAAACACTCCGCCGCCGGAACCCAGAGCAACGGGGAGGGATTTCACAGGAGAACCCAACCTCCACGAGCTCTAGATCCAAAACGCCTCCAAGGAACGTTTGGCTCTGATACCATTGACATGCCTAAGCTACTGAATCACAGAACGCATAAGGGATTCAAGCCATCAACCTCTATTACTCTGAATTAAGGTCCGAATTACAGAGGAATTATGAGTTCAGAGGAAGGATTCGAGCAGAGGCGAATACATGTTTGCTTCACCACGAACAGTGGCGGCTGGGTATAAACCCTAAAAAGGGGAAAAGATGGATCGTTCCTTCGATCTCCAGGGGTGTATAAGTAGCAGCTCGCCAAGGAAGACGACAATCCAGAGCGCGGTAAAGTGCCAGCTTGAAAAGTTTGAATAGCGACGTTGGAGTCTCTCGGAGCCGTTGATTCTCATCTGGACGGTTCCCGTCGTCACTCGCAGCGAAACGTTAAGTGACAACGTAGTCCATCGATCTGTGAATCAACGGTTCCGAAGCGATTCGACAACGGCGCTATGTCTGAACTTTTTCAAAGCAGTTGACACTTTACCCAATTCTTCAGAATTCTTCACGTTGGCACTTCTTCAGGCTGTGACAAGCTGCAGCGGCGCCTGGTGACAGTGGGTGACCGAGACGACATGGTGAGCCTCGGGTGGGTTCGGCCTAAGAGCGAACTTTAACCTAAACTGACGCTATCTGGGCTCTTCGAGGTGACTGAGAGGAAACTGACCCTATTTCGCCCACTGGTAAAAAAAAACCTTGAAAAATGCTAAGGCGGAGATCCCTAAGCTCTTCATAAATGAGACTGAGGTGAAGATTTTGTGTCCATTTTAGAAGAAATTTTGTGTCTGTCCCTACAGACTTCCAGCACAGGATAAGGTGACGGCCAAGTGTCAGGACGTACATGCTTGTGGTACCAGGTATGGTCGAGCACAACAAGAACAACAACCAGAATGAGTTGCTGCCGCCTGATGGCACCAAAAACACAAGCATACGCTGAAAGGCTTGCACACAGTAGGCGCCTACGTGGCCCGCGCGGCCGCCACAGAGAAGTCAGCACAAATCTAAATCCTCCCGATCGCTCTTCTCTTCCTCATCCCGGGGGTGTTCGAACCGGTGGAAGATGTTCCTTGAAAGGCAGCACAGGGATGGGCCGCCCATGCCCATGATCGTCTCCATGCCCTGCCATCGTCTACCTGGAACTGATGAGGCAGGCGCCATCTGCATGTCTGCCTTGCAGGAATTGTTGTTCTTCGACACATCGGATTAATTGGGGAATGAATCCGATGTTGTGGTTAACTTCTGTCGGAGGAATGTGATGTGTGTCAGACGGACGGGAGATAGTATGTCATAAAGTATGTCATAAAGTTTTATGACTAGCTACATGGTGTCTTGTATGTTTGTGGCATTGAAGAGCCTTCTCTCAGATATATTAACTCTGTTTTAAGATGGTTTAACCTTTTTTTTTTCATATTCACATGCCCAAACCTGTATTTAGACATGTTTAGTGTTCATCTATTCACTCATATTTTATGTGTATCTAGACAACATGTATAATAGTTAAAACATCTTATATTAAAAAACAGAGAGAGTAGGTGTTTCGCCCCTAGACTCATATGCTCCTGTCCAATTACAATTTTCAAAATATATAGTAAAATATTTTAGAAAATTCTGATTTTTTATGCAAACATATGTAAGTTTCAACATACATGCACGTTTGTGCAACAATGGCCTGAGACGAACCGACAATGGCCTGAGAACAATCTGTTTGTTGGACACGGTGTGACGGTGAGGCCGCCCTTGTCGAGCAACGCGGTGACACAGCATGGTGTTCTCCCTCGAGGAACTCTTTGTCAATATTCAGCTATTCACAGCTCCCTCAATTCCGTCAGTCTCACTGTTGTCTATTGGCTTAAACCTGTTTTAACATGAACAATGTAAAGTGCCAATGTGTTGGTGCACCGTGTGTGTGTATGGCTAATGGCAGGCATGTGTTGCAGCCACTGAACTCAACACAAGCAACATGCTACCAAAAGAAAGGCTCCAATCTGTTGGAGAGCTAGTAAGAAAAGAAACAGTGCATTCGTTGCCTGGAAGAAACTGAACTGGGTGTGCTCTGTTCTTGCCTTCCTCTGTTCTTCTTTAGTCGAACAGGTTCTGTGCGTGCGCGAGTCCACCCTCCACCGGGATCCTGTGAGTTGAGAGAGCAGAGTGTCTCACTGTCTCTGACGGACACTGTTGTGTATCTCCTCTGACGAGCATGTTGTGGGCAAGGACCAGGGCGTTCCGAGTCCGTCTCCGGGTTGGAGTAGATGCCATTGCTTGATTCCGAGTCCGTCTCCGACTTCGACTGGGATGCGTCGCTCGCTCGCCTACCATAAATACCCACGCACGAACCCCATCTCGCCAGTCCAATATTCTTCCACACGCACGAACCCCATCTCGCCGGCCTCCTTGCCGATCCATCTTCCTTGCCTCGACGTCCAGTTCCGAGTTCGTCTTCTCACACCGATCCAGAAGAACTCGCAAGATGGCTATGGAGGTTGATTCTTACGGGCCCTTGGCCTTCGCGTACCCCCACCATTGTTTCGGCTGCGTGCCATTGCCGGCGGCAGCGACGCCGATCGTGGACGATGAGGAGGAGGACTTGGCCGAGTTCGTCCGCGAGCTGGAGGCTGCCCTGGAAGACAACGGGGACGTGGAGGAGGCTGCCGATGAAGCCGTCTACTTCAGATTTGCCGCGATGGCCCTCGCGCTCGAAGCCGCCATGGACGAGGACGGTGATGAGTACCAGGATCAATATCCTCACGACGTCCAAGACATGGACGAGAGCTAGACCAGTGCCAAGATCAAGATCAAGAACCTGGCGACGTCAAAGACATGCATGGACGAGAGCTAGACCAGCGCCAAGAGCCCAAGATCAAGACCAAGAACCTCACGACGCCAAAGACATGGACGAGGAGCTTGTAGATAGATAGATTCTGTAATCGCGATGGACTGATCGCTCCATCCTTAAGCGAAGAAATATACACATCCACTGCAGCAAGATCTTGGTTCTATATTGTTATGCTGGATATGTTGATTCGTTGCTAAAATTCCTCTGGCGCTGCTTGTATGATACTGTCCGGTGTCCACTCTGTAGTTCTAATTCTTCTCTGTACGCGAAACTAAAATTTAAGTCTCACCTGTCCTTGAGTCCTTGACTCTGTACATGCCGTGTGTGGATCAATATTGCTCGTGATTAGACACTTGCAACAAAACATGGTTCTCAATTAACATGCCAGTGGATTGAGAATTTTGTATTTGGTTCGTTTGAAAATGCTAGAATTCCGTAGCAATTCCGAAAACAAGCGTCTAGTAGTACATATTTTAGATCCTTCAAGCCCCCCTCCCTCCATCACATACCCTTTGGTAAAATCCATATGTAATTCTCCTCTCATCCGAAAAGAGTGTCGGAGAACGTGTGTACAAATCCTGTACGGGGTTGTTGTCAATCTTTTGAGTTTTGTTGAAATGTTTTTAGGAATATTTAATCTCGCGAGCTCGGGAGTCATCGTGAATTTCCGCTTCTCGAGGTGCTTCCAAAAGGTGTAGTATGGGTTGTCTACTCGTGTCCTTTCGTACACGCTTCAGTAATTCCTGATGCAAAAACGGTGTGTTGGTGCTAATCAAAATCTGAAAAAACTTTTTTTTGAGAAACACAGTACGCAAGCGTTCATATACACGCGCACACACTCACCCCTATGAACGCACACACGTACACCCTACCCCTATGGGTTGTCGACGGGAACGTCGCTGTCGCTTCCCACTGAAAGAATATTCCGCCTAAATGAGAAACACCAGCGTCAAACCTGGGGTTTGAACGCTGGGGATACAACCATCCTCCTAATCATCTTGCCACAGGCAAGTTCTCAAAAAAAAATCTGAAAAGCCTGCTCCATTTACTTGCAGACTCCAATGAAAACATGTGTTCTGTTAATTTCAAAAAAAAAACATGTGTTCTGTTTGTTAGCTTTGCAACAACAACAACAACAACAAAATGCAAGTAGACGTAGTATGGGAAGGTGTACAAGAAATAAAGAATATCGAACAGACATATTCTTAGACATAGACTAGTCGTAAGTGCATCCAACATTCATTCATAAAATGCATTAGGTTTCACTAAAGAAAAAAAATGCATTTTAGCTCTTGAGATAAGATCTATTATTCCTTCTCTGAAACAAGCTATTGATTTCTCCAGATACATTGGTCCATATAAATTAGAGTACCAACCGTCAAAGAATCAGACAAATTAAATGGAAACATAAACATGCCAATACCGAGATAGTTGAATAGACAGTCTTAAAAGCAAGTCATGCAGCACATGGCTGCAGACCAAATTATTTCGTATAGAAGCCTGAAACAACAGAACATCAGTTATAGGTTTCTCATTTATGTTCCTCAGTAGATACTAATGTATCACAAGTTCTGGTCCAAACTTCCCTTCCAGATCTTCTATAACACCACGGACAGAGAACTCCCTATGTCTTGGACCCAAAAACAGGGTCAACAAGAGGATTCTACCCAGATTGTAAACTCACGCAGAAGGTCTGCTAGTTAGATGATTGTGTATTTTTCTTTCTTCACCTATCCACTTCTTAAATGGAGCAAACATTAGCAGTTTGGGAACTCAGGCCTTTGCTGCCAGGCCGTTTTCTCCATTTCCGTGCTTTGGGGAATCCGTTCCACTGTAGAAGGAAGCCTCGCTTGAACCGTCAGAACCAGTATCGTTAGATTGCATCTTCTTGTCATCCTGTTTCATTTGTTCCGCGTAGCTTGTGTATTCGAAGGTGGCTGGATTACTTCCCCCAAATGCTGAGTCAAGCTTGTCGATGTCAAAGACCTCTGCCATTATCTTCATGCTCTCCTTATCGTTAGAGTACACGAACTTCACCTTCTTCTGGGTCTCATGGTCCAAGAATGGCTTCACTATCTGCCATTGATATGTATGTTAAGTCATGTCATCTTACAACAGTGAAGTGGCTCAACTGAGAATATCATAGAACATGAAGTCTTCCTAAGAGGAAATGATTCTAAGATTGTTCAAGTGTAGATATAATTCAAATTGTGCAGCTCCTTACCTTCCAGAAAGACTCAAATACTCTAGGAGGATTGTAAAGGATCGCTAGGCCCAGTCTCTCAGGATAACAGTCTTGCAAAACACTCACAGTCTCCCGGGTCACCTTCAGTGGTGTGCTTCCCAGCGACCATCCCTGGAAGTCTGTCAGCCACACCATCTTCTCCTGACCATCCGTCAAATTCATAATCGCTTTCTCCAGAGAGTAAACAAGATACTTGATCTGTTCTTTTCCCGAGGTAGTGTTCTGTTATGCATCAACATTAGAACATGCAATTAGAATGAATGAAGTCTCCATGCTTCACATTTGAACCACACACATACGTAGGGGTGGGCATTTTAACCGAGGACCGAAATACCGAACCGAAATAACCGGGACCGACACCGAACTGACCTGAACCGAAATAATTGTTTCTTAGTTCGGTCAACGGTTTTGAATAACCGAATTTAATTCGGGAATTCGGTTTAAAACAGTCTTTACCCGAAAGTACCGAATGAACCGAAATAATTGCTTATAATAGGCTAAAACTACTCTATTGCCCAGCCCAATAGGTACATATCAGCCTAGAGGCCCAACAATCGTACGCACATGGCCAG
The DNA here is from genome assembly GCA_026929855.1 of Poa annua. Taxonomy (NCBI): domain Eukaryota; kingdom Viridiplantae; phylum Streptophyta; class Magnoliopsida; order Poales; family Poaceae; genus Poa; species Poa annua. The sequence continues at coordinate 22,301,487 of CM049428.1, read as the reverse complement.
AAGCCCAGAAGGATCCACCTACCTCTACGATTCCATCTCCTGGCTGCCCCCAAATTCTGCTTCTCATACACAAACACGAGTCACGACTCAGACCTAGGAGCGCATCTTGTCCTTCATGCACTGTCTATCCTTCTCTCCACTTCGGTCGTTTGGCAGGACCGTAGGGCGCCGCAGGCTATCTCCTCCAGTTCCCATCTTCCCTGTCTCCCGGCCTTTCCTCGCAACTGCAGGTGCTTGTGAGCTCGCACCCTCGAGCTGGAGGTTGTCTGCTCGCCTGCTCACGCCGAGTGTGACGGCTGGCGACCGGAGACTTCATAGTGAGCAGCGGCTGGGCGAATTGGAGCTGCCATATGCCATCTTCGTGAGCCCTATTGGATGTCTGCATCTTTTCCTCTACGCATAACAACACTGGGTCAATTTGGTGACAACCGAGGACCGAACCGAAGTTCCGCAACACCGAATCGCTCGGTTAGCTGTTTGTCACATAACCAATCGGTCATCGATTGCTTAAGACCAAACTTTTTAATAGACCGAGAAACCGAACTGATCGGTTCGGTTTAACCGAACGCACAGGCCTACACATACGTAGTCCAGACTCCAGTGATGCGAGTTGAAAGTCAACTCATGAGTTTACAGAATAAACATAAAAGGGCATCCCTGAAAGTAAATTACCAGGTTACCATCATATATATTTATTTATTTTTGCGGGTACAGGTTACCATCATATGACGTGTCCATTTCAAGGTAAATACGAGTCCAGAGAAACGATAACAAAAAATCTGCTTCTCAAGATTCATATGTTCTAAAAAAGAAAAAGAAAATGGTTTGATACTTTGGTTTGCAACAAAGCATGAAATTATCTTTGGTTTCTCATAACCCTGATTGAGCATTTGGATATGAATGTAATAATATAAGCAGAGTTTAGCATAATAGCTCCATAATTATGTTTCATACTAGCTGTAACGTCCCTTTCATATTTTTAGCGGACCATGTAACTCCAATATGATTTCAAAGCATATTATATAACAGGCACATGCATATCTACTCATGTTTCTTTTTGCGAATATACATCTTAAGAACCTTATGATGAAATTATTTTCACATAATTGCTCTACAGGTAATAAGCTAACCTCTAAGCCTGGTCTCAGCACAAGAACAGTTCTTCCAAGTTTGTCCTTGTAGTCAGCCCTATATATCTTCCCAGTCTCTGCTTCATGTGCAATGTCTTCCTGAAGATTGATGAATGAAAAACGTTACCCTGTAAACCTGGTAATATAAGTAACTTCTAAAGTATCGTGAACAATCTGCTTTTGCATCACAATGATTTCTCCCCCGGCAGGCCGATAATATCAATACCATATTATCATTCAAGGGGCTCCTTTTGAGAGAGAAAAAACACAGTGCAGTGTGTAATTGTCACCAATCAATGTTTGTTTATCCTGCACTAAACTTACTTTACATGCTTCTTGAATAAGTACATGCTGTTCTCACATCCCGTAGATGTCTTAATTATATGGATCTTTGTTTTTCCCAACAAACACATGCATCTTCAATTGAACAGGAACATACTAGATGGTCAAACCAGACATACCCATGAAATCATTTCTGGTTTGTATGCTGCCCGCCACTTGACAGCTGCTTTCAGCATTTTACTCGCTTTCTGCACATTCCAGCTTCTTGCTCGAAGAAATCTTAATATCGTGGCATCCGAAAGGAAACCCTGTATTGCTACTGATGAGGGCTCACCAAGTTGCTTGCGTAGCTCATCTATCTGCTCAGTAAATAGCACATCAAACGGGCTTAGAATGAAGTGCTTCAACTGGACCAAGCGAAGATCTAATGTTGAAGAATGATATCTTACTTTGTCTTGCTGTTCTTCTAGGGTCAAGGTTTTCTCCGTTGCAGCACTGTTGCTTGATTTCCATAAAAAGGACATTTTTACTAAGTGGAGGGAGACGACTCTGCTAGATATATAATCGAAACAGCTGCAAAAATATTACAAAGGATAAATACACACAAATTACCATCTTCTTTGTGCAAATAAAAGAGTGGGTAAAAGAACAGAATAATAACTCTATAAGCTAGTTCGACGGAAATATTGTGACTAATGAAAATTCAGGTAAACGTAGTACTACAAAACTAACAGAAACTGGCAACTCTCCCTTTAGTGATGTGTAACAGCTCATAACTAAAACAAATAAACCTAGGAGATTCATAATTAAAAACGCTCAGCTGCAAGAGCCTTGAGGAAATGAAAATTAACAGCGCGGGATAGATTGAGCCACGAACCACGGGAACCTCCGAAATGGGAGAAACCTAGCACAGCATGATACTCGTGCCTGACGAAAAATCTAATCATAAAGACACGGCAACAACGCTGTGGAATATTTAGACATGCTTCAGTTGTCCCTTTCTCCAAGCATAATTGGATCTGCTGATGCTCGAGACGGCTTTTACGTGAGCTGCAGAGCAGGTGGAGATCGAGTCAACGCGAACTAACTACTGGCTGGCAGTTCCTATCTTCCAGGAGTGTTAAGTGCGAAAAAATCGTTGGGATTCGAGGAGGGGCAGATCGAAATCTACTAAGTATTTTTCGCACGCGGAAGAACACCCAATCACCCCCCCCCCCCCCCCCCCCCCCCAGAAAAAAAGTAAAAAAGCACACAGGCGGTATGATGAGTCTAGGAATTCCATGAATCTACAACCGAACCAGTCTTCAACCCCAAACAGCACAGCGCAGTTCATGGTTGCGGGTGTGGCGATCAAACAGTAGTAAAACCGGGGTAGAAGGGCGGCCACGCACCTCAAGAATCAGGATCCCGCTTATCGGCGCCGGCGTCCGGCGAGTAGTGGGGGATAAAGGGGGGAGATGATAAGAAAGTGGAATCTTCCGCGGCGTTCGCGGGGCGTATGAGACCCGTCAGGCGGGGAGGAAGGAGGGAAGGAAAGTCGCCTCGCCTACGTCGCCACCGTGTAGCAGGAGCAGCCAGGCGTTGGCGCGTCAGCCGTCAGGTGCGTCACCAACCACTACCGCTACCAGAGCGACCATGGAGCCGCCACGCGTCCGGCCTGGTCGGCACAAGATACCATTTTTGCGACAGAGATGAAGGAAGAAAGTCCAATGTTTGGGCCGGCATATGACCCGGACAGAGAAATAATAATACAGTACAGTAGATTTTTTTAATTACCCTATATATAAAAGGACGTCAGATTCACCTCCAAATCTGGTCTCCACGTCACGCGATGAACGCTGGCCGTCCGATCGGCGCGTCGGACGGCTCAGATTGTAAGTTTCTGGGGTCAAAACGCGAGCTACTGTAGCAGTGAGCTCTCCACAAATCAGATCGCGCCACGTCGCCCGGTCTCCTTTTGAAGGACTTTTATGAAAAACCGTCCCGCACAATCACCCTAGCTCTCTTCTCTCACGTACGGCCCCCCGTCCTCCTTCTCTCGTGCGCGCCCATGAGATCGCCGCCGCCGCCCGGCCCCGCCGCTACGCTTCTCCCCGCTCAGATCTACGGCCACAGCCACCTCCGCCGCCGCGCCCTCTCTGTCCTCGCCGAAGATCGCTTTCTGGGACAGCCGACAAGCGCCGGAATCGTCGCCACCCGCGCTCTGCGTCCACCGCTGCGTCCGCAAGCCGCCGGCCACGCTCCGGCGACCCAAGCACAGCGGCGCCGCCACTCCCGGACACCCCGATCCCAAGGAGATGGGCAACATCGACGTCATCTGTCCCAGCCCGCTCGAGACCGTTGCCGACGCGCTCAGGCTCACCGAGGAGCTCGCCCCCAGGAAGTTGGACGGCGTCGTGTACGCCCCCATCAGAGGATCTCCATGTTCACTAACGTGTGCAGACCTGTTGGGATCGTCAGGGACAGCGACGAGGAGAAGGCGAGGAACTTTGCTTCCAAACTCTGAAGACATGAGCGGGTCAGTTGCTTTGCATCCCCAGTTTCTAATGTTTCTGCATCGGTGTTTGCTGAATTTACTGCATGAAGAAAGGACGATATTCTCATGTTTGTGTTGTTTCTGATAAAACTTACAGTTTGTCTCCCGCCGGTTTGCTTGATTGTACTATTGGCTAAAGTCAATTATAAGCACCAATTTTCATGTAGTTACGATAGTAGCTGAATGATCTACGTAGTTTGAACTGCAGCTGTAGCACGTGAGACTAGGTTGAGTCTAATTGAGATCATCACCAGTCAAGCTCAGCTGATGTCGATAATCTATCTGATTTGAATGAACCAGCAGTACATTCCATAAACTGGTTTAACGTATGAACATAAAATACAGCTAGAGGATTCATTATAAGTATCATATAAATAAAAGCGGCACTACATGTGTCATTTCCTATCTATGAAGAAGACGTCTACTCAAGCTATTGATGTGTAATATACTATTTTGAGTAGCTTATTGGTGATTCCGTGGCATCAAGCTATGCTACAATGCTTCATTTATGATTGGAAGATTTCAGAGATGTTCTACCACATCTGCTTATGTAATTAGTTTTGCATATTATAGGTCAATATGAGGTTCTTACCTCTTCTGTTTGGGAGCGCAGAATTAACATAGGCTTACGTCAAAATGAAAATTTGTTTTTTTACAAGACATGAAGCTTTGGATTAATTCTAACATTTATCATTTCAGGTTTCAACCATTCTTGATGATGCGCTTATTTTAGTTCTAAAAATATGGAAATCGAGTGCTCAATTGGCTGCTTCAGGTACATTTGTCTTTCAAGCTCCAACATGTGTTGAATTATAGTTGCATGTTTTGCTTATTTAAATACCTAGGTATATTTAGCGGTATATGATGGATAGCTATTATATAGGTGATGATAGTCTGTTCCACTTAACGCTGGGCCATATAATTATATCCATTGTTTTTAGCTGTCTACAACTGTGCTTGGCATTGTGAAATTTCTGCTGCTGTCAAAAGATTTGTCCTGAATATCTTGCATACGCAAGAGATATCTGAAGCAAATTCTCATAGGTCTAATCCACCACCTGTGTCTTATTTTTCCTTTCACGTATTTTTTGCCAGTTGCATACAGTTTATGAAATATTTTGGATTTACAAAAGGAGTTTGTATGTTGGGATCCCTGGCATGTTTGCCGCAAAAGATCAAGATGTCTTTCCCAAATGGGGGCTTTGGTGGTTTCAAATTCACCTGTCAAGCTTATGGTTCATGAAAGTCTTCAGGTCACCTTTAAGAAAAGAAAGGTGGCAAAATATGGTATGATTCAGTATGCCCATTCTCACTCGCTGTTCTCATAGCTATCACAGATATTTTGTATCATGTTGTTTGCATTATACTTTAGTCGATAGTTTTGATCGATTCATAGGTTTGTTGATTCTACTATTGTACGTGAACTGAAAACAGAGCTTTTTAATAATAGTTCTTCTCCCATAACTTCCCATTATAGTCCGCCCCCCAAAACCTTCTATGGTTCATGTACATATATTGATAGGTTTTTGATTTGTCAGCAAATGTATACATATATACATCCTCTGCCTCTCTCTATGTGTACGTGCTTGTGTTGACAAATGCAGATTTTGTTCTCATGTTTGCCAAATCTGCACATCATGTTATCAAGAGCTGAACTTGAACACAATTGTTTACTTATAGGAGAAAGGCATGAGATACTCCACTAAGCCTGTACAGTGAAATTGCCCAAATCTGCAATGTTACCCTAAAAATTAGCTAGATAGACACTTCATAATGCAACATTTAGTGCACAACAGAAGGTAACGGCTTCTGCTGACGGAGCCCAAATCTAAGAGAAAAATGCCTTATCTGCTCTTGAGTTTCACTCCTTTGATTTATGTTTTTCCTGAAGTTTGTTTATTTGGAGAAGAGCATGTTATGTTAAATCTTATATAAGCGTGTTTATTAATTTTTGGTGTTTATTTTTTGCAGCTGCCATTCATTGTGTTTTTGAAAACCAGGATTATTGCTGGAAACAGTTATTTCCTTTGGATTAGTACAACGGGAGTATAAAAAACGTGTCCATAGGGCTTGGCAGAAGCGCAGTGCTGGTTTGGTGAAGAGCCTACATGGAAGAAGAGAAGAAGGCGTTAACTCATATTTGTAATATTTAGCCCCAGGTCGTCTTCTTCCTTTTTTCTACCAAAATCAACATTTATGTACTATGCTACAAAAGTGATTTGTTATCCTTGAGATGACAACAAATTTGCTTATATCCCGTGGAGGCTAGACTTTCTACTGATACTCTCACTTGCATAAGTTATTGTCATTGAATGGAAGCTCTTTAATTTCGTTATAAGTGCCAATATATCACGTAGCTCTTCTAGATGATCACATTTCTCATTTCAGATTATAATTTTTTAACATAAAAAATGATCTCCATACTTCTATTTGATACTCCATGCATTTTATTTTATTTTATTAGTGATTTAAGTTATTAATGATTTAGGGTCAAAGGATGAGCATGCAAGTGGTTAACACTCACACTATATTACACTATTATGACAGATTCACAATTGAATATGACATCAAGTACGACCACACGGGTGCGGCGTGTCGCCGCGCCAAATTGCCTAGGTAGACGTCCATTCGATATTCGGCACCGTAATGCCCACAAATGATTTTTTTCTTTCTATAAAACACGATATACATGTACCATCAATTTTACCCGATCCGCACCGGCACCTCCGATAGATTTAATCAGATCTTTACCTCAACGAAATCATCACAATATGCGCCTCATTGTTGATGAACATGTGGAACATGTTTTTTTCAACGCAAAAGATCCTGAAGGATCTAGATTCTACCTTTAGGACCTTAAAGAAAATGAACATTATAACCATTAACCAGATCCACAGAAAACTACTCAGATCAATCAGACTCAATGTGTGCAATTTTTCATGTTTGGCTACCTGGATGCACAAGCTTTGCATACACGATCCTTGAAACAATTCACAACATGCTTTGGCTAATTTTTTCCCGCAAACATGGTTTGCTGGAAACGTCTGAATCAACAGACTCCATGCATGTAGGGAGGGGAACTCGACGACATGAAATGTGTGGCAGGGAAAAGATTCGAGAGTAATTTGACCACATCCTGGCGAAGCCCTTGCAAGTGTTTCCTTTTTTTAATAAGGGCGGGCCTCAAAAGGCCTAAAATCTGCATTACTCATCTACCGTGACCATACATTTTACAAGGAGGATCTCAAAAAATAAATAAATTACAATAAGGTCCTAAAATTTTGCAAGACAGGCCCAACAAAGATTTGTAAGAACGCCATCAAGTCCATCGTCTTCCTCACCATGCGGAGTGGTCGTCCGCTCGGCCAAAGATCGTCATGGCCAAAGGTTTGCCTCGGCGTTGCAAGTCCGCATAGTAGCTTCGTCGATCTTCCCCCTAGCAATAGATTGCGACTGAATCCTCCTTGACTCGCCTCCACGACGGTCAACTCAGAAAACTTGACCAAGACCCACAATTCCAAAGACGACCTATTGACAGATCCCAATGACTCCCATCCCCGTTGCCGTTGCCTTCGGCTCTCACCATGGGAGTGATAAATTGTAGTTGTAGTACGTGTACATATATACTTTGTACGTGTTTGTAACTTGTACTCCCTACTATATATACATAAGGGCACACCACAATTGTGGTATTGTGCAATACCCATACATCATTGTTTTTGTCAGAGCTAAGATCTAAACCCTAGAATGATTTTCCACTGCTCGCCAAACCCCGTTACCGCCAGCGTCTAACCGCTCCTACCGGCCGGTGATGACTACCTACTGAAAGGACAATGATGTCGCCTAGAGGGGGGTGAATAGGCGGTTTAAAACTTTTCCGGTTTAGACTTAATAATTGCGGAATAAAACTAGGTGTTTAAAATAACAAGCCGACAACCTAAATAAACTAGGCTCACCTATGTGCAGCAACAACTTATGCTAAGCAAGGCAAACAACAAGGGTGATAGCTAAATAATACTTCAAGCACAAAGGCTATCACAATGTAAAATGCATAAGTAAAAAGCTCGGGTATAGAAATAACCGAGGCAAGCGGAGACGAGGATGTATTCCCGAGTTCCTCCTTGTTAAGAGGGTACGTTTTGTTGGAGAGGTGTGAACCGACACAACGATTCAACAACCACAAAGGTTTCACCTTCTTCTACGATAAACCGCACCACAAAGACTTGGTTCACCTTACACTATCGGAATTCCTTTGAGGCGGAATCCGGAGCCTTTCAACACCAATCCGGGGCACAACCCACAAAGGGATTGGGGCTCCCAAACGGCTTTCAACAACAATCCGGGGCACAACCCACAATGGGATTGGGGGCTCCCGAACGGCTTCAAGTGACCACACAAGGGTCCAACCACCACAAAGGCGCCTAGGGTCCAAGGACCCAAGAGTAATAAGCTCACAAACTTTCAACTTCCACGAATCCTCGTGGAGAGCACACTGATGCACCAAATACAAAAGGCATGAGCACAAGTGCTCAAATCCTTCACTCTCAAAATCCAACAAAGCAACAAATGCTTATGGGGAATAAGAGAGGAAGAACAAATAGGAGATGCACCAAGAACTCCAAGATCAAGATCTACTAGGTTCCCCTCACTTAGAGTAAAGATGGATTGGTGGAAATGTAGATCTAGATCTCCTCTCTCAAATCACTCAAAGATATGCAAGAATCATGGGAGGAAATGGGAGAGGGACAAGCTTTCCAAGGTCAACAATGGAGGTGAGAGAGGGGGAAATTTCGTGCTAGGAAGAGCTGGTCTCTTTGGGGAAGAAGGGGGCCTTTTATAGGTCCCACGAAAAAGAACCGTTGCAGGAAAAATAACACCGGAGACTCCGGACTGCATAGACCGGAGACTCCCCCCCCCCCCCCCCCCCCCCCCGGAGACTCCGGGGTCACTCCGGACCCCTATACCGAGATCTCCTCTCTCAAATCACTCAAAGATATGCAAGAATCATGGGAGGAATTGGGAGAGGGACAAGCTTTCCAAGGTCAACAATGGAGGTGAGAGAGGGGGAAATTTCGTGCTAGGAAGAGCTGGTCTCTTTGGGGAAGAAGGGGGCCTTTTATAGGTCCCACGAAAAAGAACCGTTGCAGGAAAAATAACACCGGAGACTCCGGACTGCATATACCGGAGACTCCCCCCTCCCCCCCCCCCCCCCCGAGACTCCGGGGTCACTCCGGACCCCTATACCGAGAGCGCCGTCCGCTGGAACAAAAATCGAGTCGGGAGGACCGGAGACTCCGGCCTAGGTAAAATCTGCAGCAAAACCGAACACGAAAACGAAGATATCTTGATCATCCGGACTCTGTTTACGATGTTCTCGAGCTCGTTGGAATCGCAACAAAGAGCTTTACAAGATCATGAAGATAAACATCATAGTACAACAATGGAAGATAACACCAAATGGAGAAAGGTAAAACCTCTCTAAAAAGGAATTGTCGGCAAACCTCCAAAACCGAAAACACAAAAAGTTTTCCATATGAAATTCGTTTTCGGTGAACTTGAGCTTGTAGTGAAGATCACGATAAGCATCAAAACCCAACAAGGAGAAAAGTGAAGTAAGAACCAAGAAAGATGAAATGCCAAGTATGCAAAGGTTTGAGCTCTCCACAAAGATGCGATCAAGTTACTCACTTGAGAGCCCCTCTTGATAGTACACCGTCTATCCTGAAACCCGGTCTCCCACTAACATCATGAGACCGGTGAAATAGAAAACCTATCAAGATCATTCCTTTGCCTTGCGCATTCCACTTGAGCTCGATGATGACGATCTTGACTCTATCAAGTTGAAGCACCTTTCTTGATTGTGCTTGCTAGCACATGCTTGATGAAGACTTCTCCAAATGCTCCCCCATACTCCATTATGGGAGGTGAAGGGGATCGTGTGCAGAAAACAAAAAATTTCCTAGCAACGATATCCTTAAACTAGCCAAGATCTACACTATGCAGGTATAGAAGTACGACGGAGATCGGAATACATACCCTCGTAGACCGAATAGTGGGGATTACGCTCCCACACAAGACCTCTAGGTCGCGGAGAACTCGGCGCGACGAAGACGACGAAGATGACCCCGAGGTCGGGTGGAGGAAGTAGGCCTCCGAGTACCGCTAGCGCAGCACCTCGTAGGGCGTCACACACATACGGTGGAGACGACGGCCTCCGAAGCTCCAGTCCAGGACGAGCAGCGGAAGACTTGGACCAGAACACCAGCAGCGCGGCAGCGGGCTATGGTGGAAGAGATCCCCCTCCTCTACTCGGCGCGGCTCCGACAAGGGAACCACGAGATCGAGAGAGAAATTGGGAATTAATTGGTGAATTAAAAGGCCAGGGGTGCCCCTTCTTATATAGGCTCCCAGGGGGAGCCAACCTTGCCAGCCAGGCAATGTGGGACTATCCCACATGCCTGGTTCGGCCAAGGCTGGTGCGCCGGCCCTAGGTGAGCCCCATTTGGCCCACCTAGGCCGGCCAAGCCTCCCCCACAAAATTCCCTTGAGGGTTCCCCCCCCCCCCCCCCATGGGCCTTCTTTCGACCAGAAGGCCCATTTAGGGAAATCAGCCTAAATAAATTCGAAAATAAATATATAAAATCATATTTGCATATTAATTACACTAATTAATATCAAACATAATATATATAATTTTTCCTAGCTCCGAAAACTCTTTCGGCGCTGCCCGATCTCCATCGGACCCCTCCCGGGATGCTCCCGGTGATCTCTTTCCTTTCCGGTTGTCTTGTCGAAACTCTTTAAGTGTGTTACCCTAGCGGTTCGATATAATAACAGGTATGACCAAGACTCCTCTATGATCAACGACTAACTCGTAGGCCTGGACCCCATGAATTAATCCCTGTGATATAACGAATGACTTTCATCTATCAAACCTGGACGTCTAGTCTTAAACCCTTTGTCATGGCGATATTTAGCGTGTCCGAGCATCATTCACAGATATCTCCATACCTAGCATGATCTCGTTACCGACATCGCTATCTTCTACTCGTCTATGATATTATGTCAGCTGGTGACCTAGTCACATGTTTGCAAACTCATTTGACATAATCTCACCGAGTGGGCCCTAGAGTATCTATCCGGCTATGCGGACTGACAAATCCCGCTGTTGACCCCTCGTCTCAACTACTCCTTTCCGATACCCAAAAGTATCACCGTTATTGTAAAACTAAATAAGATACGACGTTTGGTGCGATCAAAGTATCTTCCAGGAATAACAATAAGAGTTGGTCTCACGGTGTTAAGGCGTAATGACTATGTCCTATAAATACTGGGTACGTCCATCACATCGTTACACCTAACGATATGACTTCCATTGCCGACCGGCGCCATGCCCTATGATCGGAAAACCTCGATCATCAATCGCGCAACGAAACTAGTCTTAGTAGAGGCTACTAGGGACCTGGTTGTTTATCTACCACACCTGTATTAATGTTTCCGCTTAATACTGTTATAGCATGGTGTAAAACATATAATGAACGATTGAGATATTGCCAATAAACTATGTTTATTAAGTGCCTCTAGGGCATATTCCCTTCAGGAGGGCCTTGCTAAGCTTCGTCTTCATGTCTCCTTTGCAATCTTCAATCAAAATATATCTTCCGAGATGCATCATACTGAACTTGCACTTCTGAACGGGAATCCGGCACCTAGAGGGGGGGGGGTGAATAGGTGCTATTACAAATTTTAGGTCTTTTTAATTTTAGGCTCAACTCAAAGGTAAATTCTCTAGATAGATATGCAACTACGGTGAATTTACCTAAATGAGAATCTAAGCAATAGCAAGAAGCAAGTAAGGGAGTAAAGGGTAAGGGGAACCAAGTGAAGCACGCGGAGACGAAGATTTATTCCCGAGTTCCACCCAAGGGTGTACGTCTCGTTTGGACAGGTGTGCGCTACCACAACAGGTTAGCCGCAACGCCACAAAGGCTCACCTTCTTCTCCGATGAACTCAACCACAAAGGTTTCGAGTCCACCTTCCACTATTGATCCCCTTTTAGGGCGGAGATCGAATCCCTTACAAACGCTTGAGGCACACACCCACAACTGAATTGGGGGCTCCCAAGAAGGACCACAACAGGTCAAGGACCACAAGAGGTCAAGGTAACACCAAGAGTACAACAATGGTGAACTAGGTTTTCCCACCGGAAACCCTAGCCGCGAAATCCCCAAATGAATGGGGGAGAAATGAAGATCCCTTCGGTGACGATGTAGATCTGGGCCTTCTCCTCCAATCCTCCAAAGATCTATGAGTTTGGGTGGGGGGATTGGGAGATCTTGATGAATTGAGCTTTCAAGAATAGTAGGAGAGAGAAAGTCTGAGAGCTCAAGTGTTCTTGAGTGAGTGAGGGGGTATTTATACTCCCCCTCAAAATCTGGCCGTTGGCTGTCTTGGTCACCCGGAAATTCCGGTATAAGTTGCACCGGAAATTCCGGTGCCCCGGAATATCCGGGCCTCTGCAAATATCCGGGCTGAATTTCCGGTTGAGATCAGAACCAATTCTGAACTTGACTTAGTCAATTTTCTTCGGTTGACTCGGAATATCCGAGTCCTTGAAATGTCCGAGCTGAATTTCCGGTTGGAGTCAGTGCCACTTCTGATTCTTGACTTAGCCAATTTTCCTGAGGTTGACCCGGAATATCCGGTTGGTGAACCGGAATATCCGGTCCTTGAAATCTCCGGGCTGATTTTCCGATTGAAGTCAGTGCCACTTCTGAATCTTGACTTAGTAATTTTCCTGAGGTTGCTTCGGAATATCCGGTGGATGAACCGGAATATCCGGTTGGTGAACCGGAATATCCGGTGGATGAACCGGAATATCCGGTTGGTGAACCGGAATATCCGGGTCCTTGAAATTTCCGGGCTGATTTTCCGATTGAAGTCAGTGCCACTTCTGAACTTGACTTAGCCAAAATCTGGGGCTGACTCGGAATATCCGGTGGGGGGACCGGAATATCCGGGTCCCTGAAGAATTCCAGAAACTCTTTTTCTCTACAATTTGGCTTTAAGATTTGTGATATGAATTTCACCCAAACTGAAATACTTAGCAATAGGATTAGTATATCATTGGTATTGTTAACTAACACACAAAACACTAGGGATTAAGAAATGTTCTTTCAATCTCCCCCTTTTTGGTGTTAGATGACAATACCAAGATTTGCAAAGAAACAAACAACAATATCATGTTTTTGGCAGAAAATGGCTCCCCCTAAATATATGCAAGTATGCAACACAAGATAACAGAGGATATGAGCAATTTTATAACAATAACCACAAGATATCACAAATGAGAAATGAGACAAGATGAAAGATTATGGAAGCACTTGAGACTCGATAGATTTTCATACCTTGTGCATATAGAATATGAAGAGAATACCAACACAATCAATTCCAAGTCTCAAGCATAATATAGAGATATCATCAACCATTGTCTCAATACACAGTTAACACAAATGACAGAAAAGAGAGTTTCACAAGTAACAAAAAAACACGATAAATGGACACAAGCGCAAATGAATGGTAAACGCATAAGCTTGTGCCCGACCCTTGCAAATCCCCGAAGAAGTCCTAGTAGAGCAACTTCTCCCCCTTTGGCATCGAAACGCCAAAAAGGAAGAAGAGCGATGCTACGTCCCATGGAAGTCTTCAGTCCGAGGTGTACTCCTCATCATGATCATCAGCATCAGCGTCCTCATCATCATCATCCTCGTTCTCATCCTCATCATCAGCTGCCTCCTCATCCTCATCCTCATCCTCCTCATCATAGTAATAACCTGTGGTGTATGAGCTGCCACCAAGGTCCTGGTCAATCAGGGTCCAAGGAGCCAAGGAACCCTCGTTCCACTGAGCAAAGGACAGGGGCTCAGACAGATCATCAGGAGCAGGGGAGCCAGAAGCATGGTGAAGGATCAAGTCAAGCTTGTGATCCTGCTGACGGCGATCCTTGTAGGCCTTGTATTGCTCCTTACGGATGTCCACATTCATGCAGAGGATGTTGCGCTGGAACCAGTTTAGCTTCTTGACATGTGTATGAGTGGTGGGAACATGAGTAGAGGTAGTAGCAGCCCTCCTAGCATCACCCATGAAAGATCCACCTGGAGCTGATGAAGTCGAAGGCCTAGGAGGGGGCTTGACCACAGTCTTCTTCTCATATAGCTTCTTGAAGTCATGAGGCGTCATATCTCTGTTGCTGACGTTGAGGTTGGGGAACTTAAACAGGAGAAGCTTCATGATGTATGGAGCATATGGAATGGAGACCTTGGTGGTCATAGCCTCAAACATCTCATTGTAGATGTAGTCCATCACATCTACTGTCCAGTCAGTGTCAGAGCCCCAGTCCTCCACAATGCGGTTGGCGTGAAGGAGCAGGTTGCATAGAGGGGTTACCACATTATCATTGTTGCCACCACTCGGTGCAATGTTCTCACGCAGGATGCGCACAAGAACATCATACAAAGGCAACAAGTTCCGAGAGAATCCAGGGGTGGCTCCCACACCATATAGATGAGCTGTCTCCTTCTTGTTGAGCTTGTGGGGGTGGTGCATGCGAGTGCCTTGGGGATTGTCCCCATCAAACCTGTAGCCCAGCACCTTGCCAAACTCCTCGAAGTTCGACTCAAAGTAAGCTTCCCCAGTCATCCATTTCATTGTCTTCTGCGAGTCACCCTTGATCACTAGGGTGGTGAAGAACTGCATAACGAGCTGCGCGTTGTAGGCACAACGGATGAGTGCCAATCTCTCCAACCCCATGGTCTTCACAATATGGATGGCCTCAGAAAAAGCAGTCTTCTTCTGCAGTGTTGCAAAGTCAAATGGGTGCTGAGAGCTTGCTGGCCACAGCTTTATTCTTTCTCGGAGGTGCAAGGATCTTTCCTTTGTTGACTGCTTGCTTGGAAACAGGTGCTCTAGCAGAATGCCTTGATCCCCCTGCGGACTCACTTCCACCTGAACCTGTGAATTTGATCATAGATGGTAGCATAAGGTAAGTGCACACAAGTCAGGAAGTAATACACACATTAGATAGGCATTCGATGGATCATATGTAGTTAAACATGAGTTAATCTTAAAACTGCTCTGTTTGGCTCGAAATATCCGGGTCATTCATGACCGGAAATTCTGGGGGACCGGAAATTCCGAGTCACGATGGACCGGATATTCCGAGTCAGACAGAAACTACAGATCTGAGATTTGACTCGGTCTAAAACTAGATCGATCCAATGTAATGCAAATCTAATGTATGTAGAAGGCAGGGAATAGACCTAGGAACAATCTCTACCAAGCAACATTGAAACAAATAACTCCACATCAAGATCCAAAAGAGGAAGAAGAAAAGTGAAGTTACCCTCATCCATTGAGGCCATTGCTTGGAGGAGTGAGTTCCTTGGGCGGAGGAGGAGCAGATCCGGCCGAGAAAGAGGTTCCCCGGCGGACGGAGTGCTCCGGAGGGAGTTGGGCACAGCAGGGGCGGCGGGTGGAGGAGAGGGAGGTCGGGGGTGGAAGAAAGGCACTAATGAGCCCTTCACCCCGAGCCTGCCCTTATATATCTGGACAAACTCCCAGACCGGATATTCCGGTATAAGTTACACCGGATATTCCGAGTCACCGGATATTCCGGTTCAAAATGAACCGGATATTCCGACCTGCTGAACCAAAATCCCAGTTTTCAAAAGGATGACTTGCGTGCAATAGAGAGAAATGTTTTCAGGGGAAAGTAGGCTTGGGATAGATTTCGAAACTGATATTGGTACACCATACTCAACTCACAACAACCAAATCGAATCAAAAGAGCCAAGTTGAGTAGGTTTCCCACATGCATGAAAAGGAGAGCAAATAGCAACATAAAGCTCCAAATAACATCAACTCTTCAAGGAGAAGAGGTTGGTGGCCGAGGTCACCGTGTAGGAGTGTATGGCATGTTACCGCGAAGATGTATCTTGGGTACATAACCAATACTCGTCGTTTTAGCTCATTAGTCACAAGAATGAATATAGAGATAAAAGAACACTTGCTATCGGCATAATGGGGGGAGGGATGGTCCAATGTATTAGGACCGCACTCCCCCTATTTCCATGCCTACATCTAAACTAGATAACATGCAATTACGCCCTAGGTGAGTGTGCAAGCGATCAAGCCAAGGACCTCGAATCAATGATATTAAGCTCATTCCTCAAAAAGCAAAACCTTCCTTCCTCAAGGGGCTTCGTGAAGATATCCGCCAATTGATCCCTTGTGCCCACATAAGATAAGTCAATGTCTCCACGGGCCACATGATCTCTTATGAAATGATGGCGGATCTCAATATGCTTGGTTCTTGAATGTTGCACCGGGTTGTAGGCAATCTTGATGGCACTTTCGTTGTCACATAGAAGAGGCACTTTGTCACAATTGACACCGTACTCCTTTAAAGTTTGCCTCATCCATAGCAACTGAGTGCAACAACTAGCGGCTGCAACATATTCGGCTTCGGCGGTGGAGAGAGATATGCAATTTTGCTTCTTAGAAGACCAACTCACCAAGGACCTCCCAATAAATTGACAAGCACCGGAGGTGGACTTCCTATCATCATGATCTCCCGCCCAATCGGAATCCGTGAATCCACATAATGAGAAATTTGCATCCTTGGGATACCACAATCCATAAGTTGGGGTATAAGCCAAATATCGAAAGATTCTCTTGACCGCCACATCGTGGCTTTCTTTAGGAGCCGCTTGATATCTTGCACACACTCCCACGGCTAGCACTATATCCGGTCTAGATGCACAAAGGTAAAGGAGAGATCCAATCATGGAGCGATATACCTTTTGATCCACATCCTTACCCTTCGGATTGAGCTCAAGGTGGCATTTGGTTTGCATTGGAGTAGAGGCACCCTTGAGATCAAGCAACTCGTACTTCTTGAGCATGTCTTGAATGTACTTCGCTTGGTTGATGAACGTTCCTTCCCTCAATTGTTTGATCTCAAATCCGAGGAAGAACTTCATCTCACCCATCATAGACATCTCAAACCTGTCAGTCATAAGCTTAGAGAATTCTTCGTTAAATGCTTTGTTAGTCGATCCAAATATAATGTCATCCACATATAATTGACAAATGAAAAGCTCCCCATTAACTTTCTTAGTGAAAAGTGTGGGGTCGATTTCCCCAACTTGGAATCCACGGTCTACAAGTAGTTCTCTAAGGTGCTCGTACCACGCTCGTGGGGCTTGTTTAAGGCCATAGAGTGCCTTATCCAACTTGTAGACATGGTTCGGATACTTGAGGTCCTCGAACCCTGGTGGTTGCTTAACATAAACAAGTTCATTTAGTGGACCATTTAGAAAAGCGGATTTAACATCCATTTGTTGCAACTTAAAGTTATGGTGAGAGGCATAGGCAAGAAGAATACAGATTGACTCAAGTCGAGCCACGGGCGCGTAGGTTTCTCCAAAGTCAATGCCTTCAATTTGGGAGTAACCTTGAGCCACCAATCTTGCCTTGTTCCTTATCACCATGCCATGTTCATCTTGCTTGTTCTTGAATATCCACTTGGTGCCGATAACATTGCGGCAATCTTTGGGTCTTTCCACCAACTTCCACACTTTGTTGCGCTCGAAGTTGTTGAGCTCTTCATGCATGGCATCAAGCCAATCTTTATCTTCAAGAGCTTCAAAGACCTTCTTGGGTTCCACCATGGAGATGTGAGATTGATGTTCACTAAAGCTTGCAAGTTGTCTTCGGATAGAGACCTTGCTTCTCACATCACCAAGCACCTTGTCAAGAGATAGGGCTCTTAATTCTTGTGAGGTGCCAACCCTATTCAAGCGGCGGATCTCGATTTCCCTCCGAGTGGTGGGAGGAATCGCTTGATCATCTTGATCATTCATGTCTCCGCCTTGACTGAATTGATGGCCTTGATCAACCATTGGAGTGGTGTTCATTGGTGAGGGAGAGGGTTGATCTTGGCCTTGCGAACTGCCACCGGGAATGTCAGCAGGACCGGATATTCCGGGTTCAGGAACCGGAAATTCCGGGCCACCGGAATTTCCGAGTCCATCTTGACCCGGATATTCCGGTCCTCCGGAAATTCCTGGAGCAGCTGTAGAGTCTTGTTCTTCTTCTTGGAAAGGGGCATTGGGCACGGTGTTGTCGATGGGTGTTTCTTGTGTTGGGGTGGTCACCACTTGTGAAGAACTTGGTCTTTGATGATCATCCTCATAATAGAGTTCAACGGGGCGGTGGACTCCCAACCCCATTCTTCGGATAGCATCTTGAGGTTCATCATCACCTACACCGGAAACACCACTTTGCTCCACGAGGGAGCCGTCATTCTCCTCGAACACCACACTACAAGTTTCTATGATTATGCGCGAGGCCTTATCATAGACTCTATAAGTGTGGGATTCGGATCCGTAGCCCACAAATGTCCCTTCAAGAGACTTAGAATCAAACTTGCCCAAACGAACACCTTTGATGAGGTAGAAGCACTTACAACCAAATACACGGAAGTAGGAGATATTGGGCTTGTTCCCGGTGAGCACTTCATAAGGTGTCTTCATGAGTCCTTTGCGAAAGAAGAGCCGGTTGGATGAATGGCAAGCGGTGTTGACGGCTTCGGCCCAAAAGTTGTGAGGGGACTTGAACTCGGCCATCATCGATCTTGCCATCTCAATGAGAGTGCGGTTCTTCCTTTCGGCTACACCATTTTGTTGGGGAGTATAAGCAGCGGAATACTGATGACGAATCCCTTCTTCACTAAGGAACTCGTTTAAGGTGTAGTTCTTGAACTCGGACCCATTGTCACTTCGTATCACCAAGATAGGGACATTGTGTTGACGTTGAGCTTCATTGGAGAAGTCGATGATAGTTTGTTGAGTCTCCATCTTCGTCTTGAAGAAGAAAACTCATGTGTATCTTGAATAGTCATCAACAATCACCAAACAATATTTCTTGCCACCAAGACTAGCTTCCGGAATGGGACCAAAGAGGTCAACATGGAGAAGCTCCAAAACCCTCTTTGATGAAATGATGGTCTTGCTTGGATGGTAGATGTCATGCATTTTTCCTTCAACACACGCCCTGCACATTCGATCCTTCGAGAAAGAAACATGGTCTTTTAGTCCTAGGATATGGCCACCCTTTTGGAGACTTTGCAAAGTCCTCATGTTGACATGGGCTAGTCGGCGATGCCATAGCCAACCCAAGTCCGCCTTTGCGAATAGGCACATTGTATGGGAAGTGGTGACTCCGGAGAAGTCAACCACATAGAGCCCATTCTCAATGTACCCAACGAAAGACACATTGAGAGACTTGCTCCGCAAGAGAATGACCATTTCCTTTTCAAAGACAACGGTATAGCCCAAACAAGTTAAGGAATGGACGGAGATCAAGTTAAAACCTAGGGACTCGACAAGCAAGACATTCACAAGTGTGATGTCCGGTGCCACTACCACCTTGCCGAGCCCTATTACCTTAGACTTCGAATTATCACCATATGTAACGGTCATTTGATCATCATTAGGCTTCAACTCCGTTACAATATCCTTGCTTCCGGTCATATGACTAGTGCACCCACTATCAATTATCCATTTCGATCGTCCGGAAGCAAGGCCCTACACACAATCAATTCTTGGATTTAGGTACCCATTTTGCAATGGGTGCCTTTTGGTTAGCAACAAGGGTCTTTGGAACCCAAATAGCATATTCAATATATCCATCAAAGGGACCAATGTATCTAGCATAGACATCCCCATAATAATCAACATATAAAGCATAGTTGGGGTTAGATATGCCCGCAAAGTCATTACGAGTGGGAGTGCCCCTTGTGGCATTTCCACTCGCAATTTCAACCTTCTTGGCTTGCGCGGTCTTGGTCTTCTTCTTGATCTCCTTCTTCTCCTTAGCAACATAGCCTAGACCTTCCTTACCCTTGTGGGGCACTCGCTCATGAAGAGGAGTAGTGAGTGTCCCCTTACCTTTATCAAGAGGTGTCTTGGGCTTGGTTGCCATAGAAGGAACAAACAAAACCCTAGCAATACCCTTCACAACATTTGCATTAGCATTCAAAGGAGTAGAGGTGCTAGGTTTCTCAAGATTAGATATCCGAGATTGGAGTTGATCACGAGACTTGAGAAGACGTTCGTGATCACTTGTAAACACCTTGTGAGCATTGTCAAGTGACTCGAAGTCTTCGCAAAGTCTAGCATGAGCAACCACAAGCTCGGACTTTTCCTTTTGCACAATTTTACATTTAGCAAAGTAGAGATCACGATCCTTAGTGATCTTAGCAAGTTGCTCCTCGAGGTGAGCATGAGCTTCTTGTTCATCTTCGAGAGAGGATTGGAGAGACACCTTAGCATGTGCATCCTCTCTCTCAATCTCACCTTTTAGTTCAAGCTCATCCTCAAGATCACCTATACGACTCATGATTGAGCCAAAGTGTTTCTTTCCTTCTCCTTGCAAGTTAGTCATGAATTTATCGAAAGCAATGATTTCTTCCTTGACTTCTAGACTCATAGCATCATCAATGTCATGTGATATGGAGTTGGGGGATAGTTGTACCTCGGATGTCTTAGCCATAAGACATCTTCCATTCTTGACGATGACGCTCTCATTTCGCGAGGAGAAGGGTGATGGAGTAGTGGAAGACATGGCTAGTGCGGCCACTTGCGTTGGAGTATCCTCCTTGTCACTATCTTCATCATCGGTGGGATATTGCTCTTGAGTCACCAAGACAATCTTTTGGTTCTTCTTGAAGAAAGGCTTCTTCATGGGCATGGGCCCCTTGCCCTTCGTCTTGGCCACGAGCCTCCCACCATGATCCTCTCTTCTCTCCCATGGGAAATCGGCAACAAAGTGGCTCTTGTCATCGCAATTATAGCAAAGTCTCACTTTGTTGAATGGCTTTCCTCCATTGGGGGGAAACTTCTTGTCAATCTTTGCTTTGGCCCTACCGGGGTTCTTCCAAAAGGTTCTTGCCGCAAGACCCATGTGTTGAGTGAGAGTGCTTGAGAGAGCTTCACTAGATAGCTCGTCTTGATCATCACACTCCTCTTCATCCTCTTCTTCAACGGTGGCCTTCAAAGCAATTGAGGCATGCTTGTGCATCCCTATGGCTCTAGCTCTTGCATCTTGTGGAATCTTGGAGGCCACCTTGTATGCGGTCATCTCTTGCATAACTTCATTGGATGTCATCTTTGCAAAGTCATGTCTCCCTTGGAGTGTCTTCAAATCCGTGTCCTCAAAGGGCATGAGAGCGGTCACATACTTCCTCTTGATCCAAGCATCATTGATGTACTCCGCCCCGAGGTTCTTGAAGGAGTTGGCAACCAACACCAACCTCCGGTACATGTCCTCGTGGCTTTCTCCATCCAACTTGTAGAACCCTTCCATCTCATTGCATAAGGCATCATACCGGTTCTTCTTCATGCTCTCATTCCCAACAAAGATGTCGGAAAGAGCATTCCAAACTTCCTTGGCGGTGGAGAATTGTTGAATGAGCGCCATGTCCTTCTCTCCAACGGCCATTTGGAGTTGATGAAGAGCGGTGGCGTTGAGTTGGCTATCAACCACTTCTCTTCTTGTCAAGTTGGTTGGATCATGGGGCTTGTATCCTTCCTCAATGATGCGCCAAAGCTCAATGGAGGCACTACATAGATGAGACTTCATTAGAAACACCCATTGTGAGAAATGAGTAGGTTTAAGCTTAGGAGGGTCACTTCTAAAGTTTACATGAGGGTGAGGGATAGGAGGGTTAGGAGAGTAATTATGGTTGACATTATGAATTTCCTCTCCTTTGGGGGTGTTAGAGGAGCTAAGTGGTTCATCCTTTTCCGCCATCCCGGGAACACTTGAGGTAACATCTTTGGACCCATCCGAAGATGACTCCTTAGAGTTCCCCGCGTGTTCCTTAGGAGGAGGAGAGGGAGAGGTAGCCTCGGGCTCCTTAGACTTCAAGAGTGCCATGAGCATCTCATTCATCTTGAGGAGTTGGGCCTCCAAGGACGATCTCATATCAATAAGATCGGCCATGGTTGCCCCTTTGGCTAACGCCTCCTTCTACGCCTCTAATTTTTCACGGGCGGTTAAGCCCTTAAAAGTGAACAAGGCTCTGATACCAATTGAACGGGAATCCGGCACCTAGAGGGGGGGGGGGTGAATAGGTGCTATTACAAATTTTAGGTCTTTTTAATTTTAGGCTCAACTCAAAGGTAAATTCTCTAGATAGATATGCAACTACGGTGAATTTACCTAAATGAGAATCTAAGCAATAGCAAGAAGCAAGTAAGGGAGTAAAGGGTAAGGGGAACCAAGTGAAGCACGCGGAGACGAAGATTTATTCCCGAGTTCCACCCAAGGGTGTACGTCTCGTTTGGAGAGGTGTGCGCTACCACAACAGGTTAGCCGCAACGCCACAAAGGCTCACCTTCTTCTCCGATGAACTCAACCACAAAGGTTTCGAGTCCACCTTCCACTATTGATCCCCTTTTAGGGCGGAGATCGAATCCCTTACAAACGCTTGAGGCACACACCCACAACTGAATTGGGGGCTCCCAAGAAGGACCACAACAGGTCAAGGACCACAAGAGGTCAAGGTAACACCAAGAGTACAACAATGGTGAACTAGGTTTTCCCACCGGAAACCCTAGCCACGAAATCCCCAAATGAATGGGGGAGAAATGAAGATCCCTTCGGTGACGATGTAGATCTGGGCCTTCTCCTCCAATCCTCCAAAGATCTATGAGTTTGGGTGGGGGGATTGGGAGATCTTGATGAATTGAGCTTTCAAGAATAGTAGGAGAGAGAAAGTCTGAGAGCTCAAGTGTTCTTGAGTGAGTGAGGGGGTATTTATACTCCCCCTCAAAATCTGGCTGTTGGCTGTCTTGGTCACCCGGAAATTCCGGTATAAGTTGCACCGGAAATTCCGGTGCCCCGGAATATCCGGGCCTCTGCAAATATCCGGGCTGAATTTCCGGTTGAGATCAGAACCAATTCTGAACTTGACTTAGTCGATTTTCTTCGGTTGACTCGGAATATCCGAGTCCTTGAAATGTCCGAGCTGAATTTCCGGTTGGAGTCAGTGCCACTTCTGATTCTTGACTTAGCCAATTTTCCTGAGGTTGACCCGGAATATCCGGTTGGTGAACCGGAATATCCGGTCCTTGAAATCTCCGGGCTGATTTTCCGATTGAAGTCAGTGCCACTTCTGAATCTTGACTTAGTAATTTTCCTGAGGTTGCTTCGGAATATCCGGTGGATGAACCGGAATATCCGGTTGGTGAACCGGAATATCCGGGTCCTTGAAATTTTCGGGCTGATTTTCCGATTGAAGTCAGTGCCACTTCTGAACTTGACTTAGCCAAAATCTGGGGCTGACTCGGAATATCCGGTGGGGGGACCGGAATATCCGGGTCCCTGAAGAATTCCAGAAACTCTTTTTCTCTACAATTTGGCTTTAAGATTTGTGATATGAATTTCACCCAAACTGAAATACTTAGCAATAGGATTAGTATATCATTGGTATTGTTAACTAACACACAAAACACTAGGGATTAAGAAATGTTCTTTCAATCTCCCCCTTTTTGGTGTTAGATGACAATACCAAGATTTGCAAAGAAACAAACAACAATATCATGTTTTTGGCAGAAAATGGCTCCCCCTAAATATATGCAAGTATGCAACACAAGATAACAGAGGATATGAGCAATTTTATAACAATAACCACAAGATATCACAAATGAGAAATGAGACAAGATGAAAGATTATGGAAGCACTTGAGACTCGATAGATTTTCATACCTTGTGCATATAGAATATGAAGAGAATACCAACACAATCAATTCCAAGTCTCAAGCATAATATAGAGATATCATCAACCATTGTCTCAATACACAGTTAACACAAATGACAGAAAAGAGAGTTTCACAAGTAACAAAAAAACACGATAAATGGACACAAGCGCAAATGAATGGTAAACGCATAAGCTTGTGCCCGACCCTTGCAAATCCCCGAAGAAGTCCTAGTAGAGCAACTTCTCCCCCTTTGGCATCGAAACGCCAAAAAGGAAGAAGAGCGATGCTACGTCCCATGGAAGTCTTCAGTCCGAGGTGTACTCCTCATCATGATCATCAGCATCAGCGTCCTCATCATCATCATCCTCGTTCTCATCCTCATCATCAGCTGCCTCCTCATCCTCATCCTCATCCTCCTCATCATAGTAATAACCTGTGGTGTATGAGCTGCCACCAAGGTCCTGGTCAATCAGGGTCCAAGGAGCCAAGGAACCCTCGTTCCACTGAGCAAAGGACAGGGGCTCAGACAGATCATCAGGAGCAGGGGAGCCAGAAGCATGGTGAAGGATCAAGTCAAGCTTGTGATCCTGCTGACGGCGATCCTTGTAGGCCTTGTATTGCTCCTTACGGATGTCCACATTCATGCAGAGGATGTTGCGCTGGAACCAGTTTAGCTTCTTGACATGTGTATGAGTGGTGGGAACATGAGTAGAGGTAGTAGCAGCCCTCCTAGCATCACCCATGAAAGATCCACCTGGAGCTGATGAAGTCGAAGGCCTAGGAGGGGGCTTGACCACAGTCTTCTTCTCATATAGCTTCTTGAAGTCATGAGGCGTCATATCTCTGTTGCTGACGTTGAGGTTGGGGAACTTAAACAGGAGAAGCTTCATGATGTATGGAGCATATGGAATGGAGACCTTGGTGGTCATAGCCTCAAACATCTCATTGTAGATGTAGTCCATCACATCTACTGTCCAGTCAGTGTCAGAGCCCCAGTCCTCCACAATGCGGTTGGCGTGAAGGAGCAGGTTGCATAGAGGGGTTACCACATTATCATTGTTGCCACCACTCGGTGCAATGTTCTCACGCAGGATGCGCACAAGAACATCATACAAAGGCAACAAGTTCCGAGAGAATCCAGGGGTGGCTCCCACACCATATAGATGAGTTGTCTCCTTCTTGTTGAGCTTGTGGGGGTGGTGCATGCGAGTGCCTTGGGGATTGTCCCCATCAAACCTGTAGCCCAGCACCTTGCCAAACTCCTCGAAGTTCGACTCAAAGTAAGCTTCCCCAGTCATCCATTTCATTGTCTTCTGCGAGTCACCCTTGATCACTAGGGTGGTGAAGAACTGCATAACGAGCTGCGCGTTGTAGGCACAACGGATGAGTGCCAATCTCTCCAACCCCATGGTCTTCACAATATGGATGGCCTCAGAAAAAGCAGTCTTCTTCTGCAGTGTTGCAAAGTCAAATGGGTGCTGAGAGCTTGCTGGCCACAGCTTTATTCTTTCTCGGAGGTGCAAGGATCTTTCCTTTGTTGACTGCTTGCTTGGAAACAGGTGCTCTAGCAGAATGCCTTGATCCCCCTGCGGACTCACTTCCACCTGAACCTGTGAATTTGATCATAGATGGTAGCATAAGGTAAGTGCACACAAGTCAGGAAGTAATACACACATTAGATAGGCATTCGATGGATCATATGTAGTTAAACATGAGTTAATCTTAAAACTGCTCTGTTTGGCTCGAAATATCCGGGTCATTCATGACCGGAAATTCTGGGGGACCGGAAATTCCGAGTCACGATGGACCGGATATTCCGAGTCAGACAGAAACTACAGATCTGAGATTTGACTCGGTCTAAAACTAGATCGATCCAATGTAATGCAAATCTAATGTATGTAGAAGGCAGGGAATAGACCTAGGAACAATCTCTACCAAGCAACATTGAAACAAATAACTCCACATCAAGATCCAAAAGAGGAAGAAGAAAAGTGAAGTTACCCTCATCCATTGAGGCCATTGCTTGGAGGAGTGAGTTCCTTGGGCGGAGGAGGAGCAGATCCGGCCGAGAAAGAGGTTCCCCGGCGGACGGAGTGCTCCGGAGGGAGTTGGGCACAGCAGGGGCGGCGGGTGGAGGAGAGGGAGGTCGGGGGTGGAAGAAAGGCACTAATGAGCCCTTCACCCCGAGCCTGCCCTTATATATCTGGACAAACTCCCAGACCGGATATTCCGGTATAAGTTACACCGGATATTCCGAGTCACCGGATATTCCGGTTCAAAATGAACCGGATATTCCGACCTGCTGAACCAAAATCCCAGTTTTCAAAAGGATGACTTGCGTGCAATAGAGAGAAATGTTTTCAGGGGAAAGTAGGCTTGGGATAGATTTCGAAACTGATATTGGTACACCATACTCAACTCACAACAACCAAATCGAATCAAAAGAGCCAAGTTGAGTAGGTTTCCCACATGCATGAAAAGGAGAGCAAATAGCAACATAAAGCTCCAAATAACATCAACTCTTCAAGGAGAAGAGGTTGGTGGCCGAGGTCACCGTGTAGGAGTGTATGGCATGTTACCGCGAAGATGTATCTTGGGTACATAACCAATACTCGTCGTTTTAGCTCATTAGTCACAAGAATGAATATAGAGATAAAAGAACACTTGCTATCGGCATAATGGGGGGAGGGATGGTCCAATGTATTAGGACCGCACTCCCCCTATTTCCATGCCTACATCTAAACTAGATAACATGCAATTACGCCCTAGGTGAGTGTGCAAGCGATCAAGCCAAGGACCTCGAATCAATGATATTAAGCTCATTCCTCAAAAAGCAAAACCTTCCTTCCTCAAGGGGCTTCGTGAAGATATCCGCCAATTGATCCCTTGTGCCCACATAAGATAAGTCAATGTCTCCACGGGCCACATGATCTCTTATGAAATGATGGCGGATCTCAATATGCTTGGTTCTTGAATGTTGCACCGGGTTGTAGGCAATCTTGATGGCACTTTCGTTGTCACATAGAAGAGGCACTTTGTCACAATTGACACCGTACTCCTTTAAAGTTTGCCTCATCCATAGCAACTGAGTGCAACAACTAGCGGCTGCAACATATTCGGCTTCGGCGGTGGAGAGAGATATGCAATTTTGCTTCTTAGAAGACCAACTCACCAAGGACCTCCCAATAAATTGACAAGCACCGGAGGTGGACTTCCTATCATCATGATCTCCCGCCCAATCGGAATCCGTGAATCCACATAATGAGAAATTTGCATCCTTGGGATACCACAATCCATAAGTTGGGGTATAAGCCAAATATCGAAAGATTCTCTTGACCGCCACATCGTGGCTTTCTTTAGGAGCCGCTTGATATCTTGCACACACTCCCACGGCTAGCACTATATCCGGTCTAGATGCACAAAGGTAAAGGAGAGATCCAATCATGGAGCGATATACCTTTTGATCCACATCCTTACCCTTCGGATTGAGCTCAAGGTGGCATTTGGTTTGCATTGGAGTAGAGGCACCCTTGAGATCAAGCAACTCGTACTTCTTGAGCATGTCTTGAATGTACTTCGCTTGGTTGATGAACGTTCCTTCCCTCAATTGTTTGATCTCAAATCCGAGGAAGAACTTCATCTCACCCATCATAGACATCTCAAACCTGTCAGTCATAAGCTTAGAGAATTCTTCGTTAAATGCTTTGTTAGTCGATCCAAATATAATGTCATCCACATATAATTGACAAATGAAAAGCTCCCCATTAACTTTCTTAGTGAAAAGTGTGGGGTCGATTTCCCCAACTTGGAATCCACGGTCTACAAGTAGTTCTCTAAGGTGCTCGTACCACGCTCGTGGGGCTTGTTTAAGGCCATAGAGTGCCTTATCCAACTTGTAGACATGGTTCGGATACTTGAGGTCCTCGAACCCTGGTGGTTGCTTAACATAAACAAGTTCATTTAGTGGACCATTTAGAAAAGCGGATTTAACATCCATTTGTTGCAACTTAAAGTTATGGTGAGAGGCATAGGCAAGAAGAATACAGATTGACTCAAGTCGAGCCACGAGCGCGTAGGTTTCTCCAAAGTCAATGCCTTCAATTTTGGAGTAACCTTGAGCCACCAATCTTGCCTTGTTCCTTATCACCATGCCATGTTCATCTTGCTTGTTCTTGAATATCCACTTGGTGCCGATAACATTGCGGCAATCTTTGGGTCTTTCCACCAACTTCCACACTTTGTTGCGCTCGAAGTTGTTGAGCTCTTCATGCATGGCATCAAGCCAATCTTTATCTTCAAGAGCTTCAAAGACCTTCTTGGGTTCCACCATGGAGATGTGAGATTGATGTTCACTAAAGCTTGCAAGTTGTCTTCGGATAGAGACCTTGCTTCTCACATCACCAAGCACCTTGTCAAGAGATAGGGCTCTTAATTCTTGTGAGGTGCCAACCCTATTCAAGCGGCGGATCTCGATTTCCCTCCGAGTGGTGGGAGGAATCGCTTGATCATCTTGATCATTCATGTCTCCGCCTTGACTGAATTGATGGCCTTGATCAACCATTGGAGTGGTGTTCATTGGTGAGGGAGAGGGTTGATCTTGGCCTTGCGAACTGCCACCGGGAATGTCAGCAGGACCGGATATTCCGGGTTCAGGAACCGGAAATTCCGGGCCACCGGAATTTCCGAGTCCATCTTGACCCGGATATTCCGGTCCTCCGGAAATTCCTGGAGCAGCTGTAGAGTCTTGTTCTTCTTCTTGGAAAGGGGCATTGGGCACGGTGTTGTCGATGGGTGTTTCTTGTGTTGGGGTGGTCACCACTTGTGAAGAACTTGGTCTTTGATGATCATCCTCATAATAGAGTTCAACGGGGCGGTGGACTCCCAACCCCATTCTTCGGATAGCATCTTGAGGTTCATCATCACCTACACCGGAAACACCACTTTGCTCCACGAGGGAGCCGTCATTCTCCTCGAACACCACACTACAAGTTTCTATGATTATGCGCGAGGCCTTATCATAGACTCTATAAGTGTGGGATTCGGATCCGTAGCCCACAAATGTCCCTTCAAGAGACTTAGAATCAAACTTGCCCAAACGAACACCTTTGATGAGGTAGAAGCACTTACAACCAAATACACGGAAGTAGGAGATATTGGGCTTGTTCCCGGTGAGCACTTCATAAGGTGTCTTCATGAGTCCTTTGCGAAAGAAGAGCCGGTTGGATGAATGGCAAGCGGTGTTGACGGCTTCGGCCCAAAAGTTGTGAGGGGACTTGAACTCGGCCATCATCGATCTTGCCATCTCAATGAGAGTGCGGTTCTTCCTTTCGGCTACACCATTTTGTTGGGGAGTATAAGCAGCGGAATACTGATGACGAATCCCTTCTTCACTAAGGAACTCGTTTAAGGTGTAGTTCTTGAACTCGGACCCATTGTCACTTCGTATCACCAAGATAGGGACATTGTGTTGACGTTGAGCTTCATTGGAGAAGTCGATGATAGTTTGTTGAGTCTCCATCTTCGTCTTGAAGAAGAAAACTCATGTGTATCTTGAATAGTCATCAACAATCACCAAACAATATTTCTTGCCACCAAGACTAGCTTCCGGAATGGGACCAAAGAGGTCAACATGGAGAAGCTCCAAAACCCTCTTTGATGAAATGATGGTCTTGCTTGGATGGTAGATGTCATGCATTTTTCCTTCAACACACGCCCTGCACATTCGATCCTTCGAGAAAGAAACATGGTCTTTTAGTCCTAGGATATGGCCACCCTTTTGGAGACTTTGCAAAGTCCTCATGTTGACATGGGCTAGTCGGCGATGCCATAGCCAACCCAAGTCCGCCTTTGCGAATAGGCACATTGTATGGGAAGTGGTGACTCCGGAGAAGTCAACCACATAGAGCCCATTCTCAATGTACCCAACGAAAGACACATTGAGAGACTTGCTCCGCAAGAGAATGACCATTTCCTTTTCAAAGACAACGGTATAGCCCAAACAAGTTAAGGAATGGACGGAGATCAAGTTAAAACCTAGGGACTCGACAAGCAAGACATTCACAAGTGTGATGTCCGGTGCCACTACCACCTTGCCGAGCCCTATTACCTTAGACTTCGAATTATCACCATATGTAACGGTCATTTGATCATCATTAGGCTTCAACTCCGTTACAATATCCTTGCTTCCGGTCATATGACTAGTGCACCCACTATCAATTATCCATTTCGATCGTCCGGAAGCAAGGCCCTACACACAATCAATTCTTGGATTTAGGTACCCATTTTGCAATGGGTGCCTTTTGGTTAGCAACAAGGGTCTTTGGAACCCAAATAGCATATTCAATATATCCATCAAAGGGACCAATGTATCTAGCATAGACATCCCCATAATAATCAACATATAAAGCATAGTTGGGGTTAGATATGCCCGCAAAGTCATTACGAGTGGGAGTGCCCCTTGTGGCATTTCCACTCGCAATTTCAACCTTCTTGGCTTGCGCGGTCTTGGTCTTCTTCTTGATCTCCTTCTTCTCCTTAGCAACATAGCCTAGACCTTCCTTACCCTTGTGGGGCACTCGCTCATGAAGAGGAGTAGTGAGTGTCCCCTTACCTTTATCAAGAGGTGTCTTGGGCTTGGTTGCCATAGAAGGAACAAACAAAACCCTAGCAATACCCTTCACAACATTTGCATTAGCATTCAAAGGAGTAGAGGTGCTAGGTTTCTCAAGATTAGATATCCGAGATTGGAGTTGATCACGAGACTTGAGAAGACGTTCGTGATCACTTGTAAACACCTTGTGAGCATTGTCAAGTGACTCGAAGTCTTCGCAAAGTCTAGCATGAGCAACCACAAGCTCGGACTTTTCCTTTTGCACAATTTTACATTTAGCAAAGTAGAGATCACGATCCTTAGTGATCTTAGCAAGTTGCTCCTCGAGGTGAGCATGAGCTTCTTGTTCATCTTCGAGAGAGGATTGGAGAGACACCTTAGCATGTGCATCCTCTCTCTCAATCTCACCTTTTAGTTCAAGCTCATCCTCAAGATCACCTATACGACTCATGATTGAGCCAAAGTGTTTCTTTCCTTCTCCTTGCAAGTTAGTCATGAATTTATCGAAAGCAATGATTTCTTCCTTGACTTCTAGACTCATAGCATCATCAATGTCATGTGATATGGAGTTGGGGGATAGTTGTACCTCGGATGTCTTAGCCATAAGACATCTTCCATTCTTGACGATGACGCTCTCATTTCGCGAGGAGAAGGGTGATGGAGTAGTGGAAGACATGGCTAGTGCGGCCACTTGCGTTGGAGTATCCTCCTTGTCACTATCTTCATCATCGGTGGGATATTGCTCTTGAGTCACCAAGACAATCTTTTGGTTCTTCTTGAAGAAAGGCTTCTTCATGGGCATGGGCCCCTTGCCCTTCGTCTTGGCCACGAGCCTCCCACCATGATCCTCTCTTCTCTCCCATGGGAAATCGGCAACAAAGTGGCTCTTGTCATCGCAATTATAGCAAAGTCTCACTTTGTTGAATGGCTTTCCTCCATTGGGGGGAAACTTCTTGTCAATCTTTGCTTTGGCCCTACCGGGGTTCTTCCAAAAGGTTCTTGCCGCAAGACCCATGTGTTGAGTGAGAGTGCTTGAGAGAGCTTCACTAGATAGCTCGTCTTGATCATCACACTCCTCTTCATCCTCTTCTTCAACGGTGGCCTTCAAAGCAATTGAGGCATGCTTGTGCATCCCTATGGCTCTAGCTCTTGCATCTTGTGGAATCTTGGAGGCCACCTTGTATGCGGTCATCTCTTGCATAACTTCATTGGATGTCATCTTTGCAAAGTCATGTCTCCCTTGGAGTGTCTTCAAATCCGTGTCCTCAAAGGGCATGAGAGCGGTCACATACTTCCTCTTGATCCAAGCATCATTGATGTACTCCGCCCCGAGGTTCTTGAAGGAGTTGGCAACCAACACCAACCTCCGGTACATGTCCTCGTGGCTTTCTCCATCCAACTTGTAGAACCCTTCCATCTCATTGCATAAGGCATCATACCGGTTCTTCTTCATGCTCTCATTCCCAACAAAGATGTCGGAAAGAGCATTCCAAACTTCCTTGGCGGTGGAGAATTGTTGAATGAGCGCCATGTCCTTCTCTCCAACGGCCATTTGGAGTTGATGAAGAGCGGTGGCGTTGAGTTGGCTATCAACCACTTCTCTTCTTGTCAAGTTGGTTGGATCATGGGGCTTGTATCCTTCCTCAATGATGCGCCAAAGCTCAATGGAGGCACTACATAGATGAGACTTCATTAGAAACACCCATTGTGAGAAATGAGTAGGTTTAAGCTTAGGAGGGTCACTTCTAAAGTTTACATGAGGGTGAGGGATAGGAGGGTTAGGAGAGTAATTATGGTTGACATTATGAATTTCCTCTCCTTTGGGGGTGTTAGAGGAGCTAAGTGGTTCATCCTTTTCCGCCATCCCGGGAACACTTGAGGTAACATCTTTGGACCCATCCGAAGATGACTCCTTAGAGTTCCCCGCGTGTTCCTTAGGAGGAGGAGAGGGAGAGGTAGCCTCGGGCTCCTTAGACTTCAAGAGTGCCATGAGCATCTCATTCATCTTGAGGAGTTGGGCCTCCAAGGACGATCTCATATCAATAAGATCGGCCATGGTTGCCCCTTTGGCTAACGCCTCCTTCTACGCCTCTAATTTTTCACGGGCGGTTAAGCCCTTAAAAGTGAACAAGGCTCTGATACCAATTGAACGGGAATCCGGCACCTAGAGGGGGGGGGGGGTGAATAGGTGCTATTACAAATTTTAGGTCTTTTTAATTTTAGGCTCAACTCAAAGGTAAATTCTCTAGATAGATATGCAACTACGGTGAATTTACCTAAATGAGAATCTAAGCAATAGCAAGAAGCAAGTAAGGGAGTAAAGGGTAAGGGGAACCAAGTGAAGCACGCGGAGACGAAGATTTATTCCCGAGTTCCACCCAAGGGTGTACGTCTCGTTTGGAGAGGTGTGCGCTACCACAACAGGTTAGCCGCAACGCCACAAAGGCTCACCTTCTTCTCCGATGAACTCAACCACAAAGGTTTCGAGTCCACCTTCCACTATTGATCCCCTTTTAGGGCGGAGATCGAATCCCTTACAAACGCTTGAGGCACACACCCACAACTGAATTGGGGGCTCCCAAGAAGGACCACAACAGGTCAAGGACCACAAGAGGTCAAGGTAACACCAAGAGTACAACAATGGTGAACTAGGTTTTCCCACCGGAAACCCTAGCCACGAAATCCCCAAATGAATGGGGGAGAAATGAAGATCCCTTCGGTGACGATGTAGATCTGGGCCTTCTCCTCCAATCCTCCAAAGATCTATGAGTTTGGGTGGGGGGATTGGGAGATCTTGATGAATTGAGCTTTCAAGAATAGTAGGAGAGAGAAAGTCTGAGAGCTCAAGTGTTCTTGAGTGAGTGAGGGGGTATTTATACTCCCCCTCAAAATCTGGCCGTTGGCTGTCTTGGTCAGCCGGAAATTCCGGTATAAGTTGCACCGGAAATTCCGGTGCCCCGGAATATCCGGGCCTCTGCAAATATCCGGGCTGAATTTCCGGTTGAGATCAGAACCAATTCTGAACTTGACTTAGTCGATTTTCTTCGGTTGACTCGGAATATCCGAGTCCTTGAAATGTCCGAGCTGAATTTCCGGTTGGAGTCAGTGCCACTTCTGATTCTTGACTTAGCCAATTTTCCTGAGGTTGACCCGGAATATCCGGTTGGTGAACCGGAATATCCGGTCCTTGAAATCTCCGGGCTGATTTTCCGATTGAAGTCAGTGCCACTTCTGAATCTTGACTTAGTAATTTTCCTGAGGTTGCTTCGGAATATCCGGTGGATGAACCGGAATATCCGGTTGGTGAACCGGAATATCCGGGTCCTTGAAATTTTCGGGCTGATTTTCCGATTGAAGTCAGTGCCACTTCTGAACTTGACTTAGCCAAAATCTGGGGCTGACTCGGAATATCCGGTGGGGGGACCGGAATATCCGGGTCCCTGAAGAATTCCAGAAACTCTTTTTCTCTACAATTTGGCTTTAAGATTTGTGATATGAATTTCACCCAAACTGAAATACTTAGCAATATGATTAGTATATCATTGGTATTGTTAACTAACACACAAAACACTAGGGATTAAGAAATGTTCTTTCAACTTCATCTCTTCTTCTCTTTATATGTATGATGGCTTGTGGGGGTAAACATGATTGTTCACTCAATCTTCTATTCGAAGCCATACTTGAGGTGAGCCCAACTCTACACATGACCATTCTTCATATAAACCCTTTAATAGAGCATTGGTCATTATGTCATCTTGAAGAGTCCAACACATGAACTCTTATAATTTTCCATGGACAAGATCTATAAGAATATCTCAATATAAACATTAGTCGATACAGATTGTCATTAATTACCAAAACCATGCGTGGGGGCAACCATGCACTTTCACCTACCCTTTGCACAACAACACCAACTAGGGCACCATCTCGGCCAGATCATTTTCCCCGGCCAACTCCTCCTCCGCCAAGTCCTCAAAGATGGCCTACTGGACGTCTTCGACTACGGCCTTGGTGATTCCTCCAACACCGATCGCCACCGTCAATCAGATCACGACCAGGCTACACTCCGACAACTACAACTACTAGCATACTTATATTGTTCTCCTCTTATAGAGCAATTTTTTGTATGGTTTTGTCAACGGTTCGCTCTTGTGTGCGCCGTCAATGATCTTCAACGCTGTCGCTATTGAAGCCGGCTCTGACCCTGTCGTTAATCCCTAGCAAGCGGCATGGCATCGACAGGACCAAGCCATCCTAACTATGATCAATTCTTACCTCACCGAGAGCATTCTCGGCATGTTGATGCTCGCCTCTACTTCCAGGGAAGCATGGGAGACCGTGGTTATGAGCTTCTCGTCATAGTCCACTGCTCGGATGATGGATTTTGAATTTGATTATGATTTTGAAAAAATCTTTTAATTTTCTAAAAATGCTTCATAACCATTTTTTCTAAAATTGGTAAAGATTATTTAAATTCAAGAAATTATAAATGGAGTAAATTCACTAACCGTTTTTAAATCCTTTTCGAACCATGGTCCATGGGAAATTCTTAAAAAAAGGCTTCCCTTCACGAAGGTCCACGCGTGTGCGCTCTGGTGGTGACAAGTGTCGCAATTTCATTCGTTTTTACTCCTACCTTTTTTCCACGCGGTGACAAGTGATGGCTCCCTGGTGGTGGGCAGAGGGATGTACATGAATTTATTTTGAGATTCATTTTTTTGAAATAAAAATATCTTGAGAACCGTTTATCCGAATTACGAACCGTTTTCATTTTTGAACTCCTCGCGTTGAGATCTTCAAAACTAGATTTATTGTTGATAGGTTTCGACGATTTTTTTTTGTACTTCGGATGCATAGTTCGTACAACCTCGTATGTGTAGTTGTACATCCAACTGAATCTGTGTGTAGTTGTACGTACAACCTGATCTGTAAAAACTAATCTGTGTAGTTATACGTTCAACCATGTTTTGAACAACCTGATATGTAGTTGTACGACATGATCTGTATAATCTGAGTCTATATAGTTGTACGTCTGAGTATGTGTAGTTATACGTACAAGCTGATTCTGTGTAATTGCACATTTCAGTTTGTGTAGCTGAATATGTTTGAATTTGTAATCCAGACGCCGGGGGCTTTGTACGCCTGAGCATGGGGGGCTTCGTATGACCAGCGGAAAGGGTCCCCTTTGCAAAGGTCCATGTGTGTGCGATCCGGTGCTGACAAGTGTCGCAATTTCGTTCGTTTCTGTTCCCACCTTTTCTCCACGCGGTGACAAGTGGCAGCTCCCTGGTGGTGGGCAGAGGGTTGTACATGCATTTATTTTGAGATTCATCTTTTAAAAACGAAATATCTTGAGAACCGTTTATCCGATTTACAAACCGTTTTCACTTTTGAACTCCTCGCGTCAAGATCTTCAAAACTAGATCCCATATTGATAGGTTTTGACAAACTTTTTTTTTGTACTTTGGATTGTATATGTTTTGTACACACTAAGTGTAGTCGTATGTACAAACTGAATTTTGTAGTTGTACGTACAATTTGCTACGTGTAGTTTTTGTACAACCCGAATGTATTTCTACGTACAACATGTGCTGTGTTGCTGTACAACCCGGTATATGTTGCTGTACAACCCGGTCTGTGTGTTGCTGTACAACCCGGTTTTTGTTGCTGTACAACGCGGTCTCCGTGGCTGTACAACGCGGTCTCCGTTGCTGTACAACCCGGTCGGGATTGCTGTACGTACAAACTGTTTTGTGTTGCTGTACAACCCGGTATGTGTTGTTATACAGCCCGGTCTGCGTTGCTGTACATCCCGTTCTGCGTTGATATACTATCACAATTTATGTTTTGTACAAATTTAATAATAGATCCAGATCTAGATCTGGATTTAATCTGGATCTGTCCATTCGCGGAACCGCCTCAATTTACTTGTCCACGTATCGACAACAACTAACGCACGGGACCATGAAATAGAGCTTCGCGAAAACCACCCTTTACCTAGTCCAACCCATGACTAGCGCGGCGTTGTACGCGGGCGGGCTCGCGCGCAGGAATTGCCCTCCACCCTTACCCTGGTCCATGAGCAATTTTTCCGAGGCTGTTTACCAGAGATCAGGCACGGAAAGGCTCATTGCCCACACCCATCTGAGGCCCAAGGCCTGCATTGATGCGTGAACGGATCAGATCAGATGGTCCAGCCAATCCAGGTACGTACAACATTAGTGAACCCATTGCAGCCCAGCCCTAAACGCAAACAGTTTATGCGCTGAGCTTCTTCCTCCACAGCTCCACCCCATTGCTCCGTGCGGCGCGACACCCTGACCTACCCTCCCGGCCGCCGTGATGGCCTCTTCGGCGACGAGGGAGGTTTTCATGCTGGAGGCGCCGCCGGCTGAGGCCGCGGGGGTGCCGTGGCGCGCGCCGCCGGACGCGGAGACGGTCGACGCGCTGCCCTACATCGACGGCGACTACGGCGACCCGGCGGTGAAGCGTGAGGTGGACCGACTCGTCGAGGAGGAGATGCGCCGAGCGCACCGGAAGCCCGCCGACTTCCTCCGCGACCTCCCCCCCGTACCCTCCGCTGGATTCCAGGTGGGTGCCTCCCTCAGCCCTATGTATCTCTGTTGGACCCCCGGTTAGCTGTTCGTTGCCCATGTTTTCTCTCCGATCTGCGTCTAGGTTTCTAAGGAGTAGACAATTGGAGCCCAAGGCTTATAGTTGTACACTTAAATAAAAGGAGCCCAGTGAGATATTGGAGTATTTGTTTGTCCCTTTTCGTTCTACCTTTTGGAGTTTTTATAATGTGTTAGGTTTAGGATTGTTCTACAAATTATTTCTTCAACGTTACATTCCAGCTGGGAATTGGCTCTTTCGTGGACGAACTGTGCAACTAGGAGTTGGTTGTAGAAAGAACTGGTCTGAAATAAGGTTTCATTGTCAGTTGTGTAATTGGAGAACAACGTAGCAGATCAACACATCCACTACCCCAGAAAAGAAGCACTCAACTATGATGTTTTCAGTCTTATATGGTTGATGTTTGTTTCTGAGGGCGTCAAGGTTACTCGTCAGATCATGAATACGGTTATCTTTTGTTTTCATTCAACCAGTCACTCTGCTATTGTTACAAAACCTAGGTCAGACAATCTAGTTGAAAAATAGTGTCATTGACGCAGAACAAATTAGTAATTACTATCGAACGCCTCTCCTATCAACGACTGTTTTGATGGTATCAAAACTGAACCATTGACTAAGTATTCATCTATTGCTGTTATTAAAAAACCACTATGAAAGCTTCCTGGGTCTATTGAATTTGTGTAAAAAAGTGAAGTGATCTCGCTCTAGTATTTGAATGTGGACTGTGGTTGAATATTCGAACCCTGGTGTTGGCTGCAACACTGTTTAGTTACTAAGTCATGTCTTTCACATCATAATACCCAAAGGAAAAGATACCCTTCTTAAAACATTATAATTCCCCACTGTTGCATATTTCACTTGTAAGCTGGTATGGAGAGCAGCCCCTGATTGTCATGTGCATTTTAACTCTGCTAAAGAAATTCGAGAGTAAATTTACCACAGATGCACCACAAGCAATACATCCAGTAAAATTAATGCTATTTTAGGGAGTAATGTACACTGAAGAATAATGTTGGTGGCTTATTGACCTTGGCGTTATTATTATATTGTAAATAGGTGCAGACCATGCAAAAGCTGATTTATCATATCTGAAATTATCAATTATGTAATATCTACCAAGGTTAACACACTATCTTAGACATTCAATAAGATGACTAGAGATAGCGAATTTCAGTGCTTGGGGCATACACTGAAGAATTTATTTGAGAAAAAACTGTCACGTGCTAGCTGAATTATCACTATATTGAAAGGACAATTCTCA
Organism: Poa annua; assembly: GCA_026929855.1. Taxonomy (NCBI): domain Eukaryota; kingdom Viridiplantae; phylum Streptophyta; class Magnoliopsida; order Poales; family Poaceae; genus Poa; species Poa annua. The sequence continues at coordinate 22,263,209 of CM049428.1, read as the reverse complement.
CCTTGATTCAAAGAGTTCTCTTACTGTGTAAAGAGATCTTGTTTTAGTTCCACGCTCATAGAACATGAGGAGTTTGTGCATATATTTTACTTTTTTCCTATGCGCCTCAAAATGAACTGGTTTCCACTATCATGAAAACAACTGACTGAAAATCCAAAAATATCAGTTTCAGCTGAGCACCAGAATATTGGAACTGCCATGATGCCACCTACTCCTAACAGGCCCAAACGACAAGTGTTCCCCCAAATTTTTGACATAGTTTGTCCTCTGTTAATTGTATGCCTAACTCTCTCTAGTGCCACTCAAGCAAGCAACTAAAACACAAATTTTGTGGAAATGTTCCCTAAGAAATAGATGGATGCATTTGGACTAAAACACTGAACTACGTCTATTTTGGACCTCCTCGAGCAGTTCTGATTTTTGGATGTGTCTCGGAACACAACTAACAATTACTCCCTCCGTTCCAAATTAGATGACTTTCATTTGTCTAGATACATGCTCTTTTTGACAAATGAAAGTCATCTAATTTGGAACGGAGGGAATAGTTCTGTAGCTAGGCCGTTAGGCGTTCATACAACAACTATTTCATCATTTGCCACACCTGATCTCTGTTAGCAGTTGAATAAGCTGACGTGTTAAGTTTTTCATAGGCATAAATAAAGCTACATGCCTAGCATAATTTGCACAACTGATGCTACTTAACACAGACAGGTGTGCATAAATTGTAATTTTTTTTGTAGAGCAGATGATTTTGCATAGACATTATCAAATGATTAATATTTTATCGCGTCAGGTTATGACAATAATGTATAACTGGGGAGACTTTCATATTTATTTTATTTAGATTTTTATATGTGAAGTTAAAAGATATCATGTTCTCACTAAGCATTTTTGTTTTAGGATCATCCTATGCTTGCGAAAGAGTATGAACGTGTTAGAGCAGGCAAGCCACCTGCTACCATAGAGATGTCCCGCTATGGTTTGGAGCCACCCCCAGCAAACAAGCGGAATGATGTCGCTGCTTGGAGGCAGGCTCTACGGAATGCTCAGAGCCAGCTGCAGCATCAAATTATAAGGTAAGGTCGGTTACTGCATTTGAGGAATCATGTAGTGTGACTCGACATTTTTATAATAGAGATACACACTGAAAGCTCTGAGTTGCCACTAAAGCAGCTTGTTTGTAACAGTTTCAGTTATGCATACAAATGTTGTGTATTTGTTAAGCCATACGATTGCAAAGGAATTTCCATAGTGTTTTTTAGTGCTATCTGCTATGTTGAGGATACTGGACCTTTCCCCATAGAAGGTTGCATTTACTAAGCTAAACACAACTGGGCACTGAACTAGAAATCTACTGTCAAAGTTCAAGCAGTAAATTGCATTTAGCTGCATCATGATACAGGATCATGTTGACCAACGTCTTGCTTTAACATACCCTGCTGACTATTATTTAGGAATTACCAATGTTTTTCCATTTCCAAAATACTAGTTTGTAAAAAATCAATGGCACAGAACAAGAAATGTTTGTAAATGATATGGTAAACCAAATTCAAAAGGTTAGACCTTTAACAAAGTGTTCTGCAGTTTGTTAGTGTTTGGAACCGCAAGCAAAATATTGTTCCGATACAAGAGGTAGTTCTTGTATACATACTATGGTAATCATTGGTTGAATGGAAGGTAACAGTGCTCCTAGTTGTGTAGAGTTTGACTTACTATAACAACAATATTGTGGACAATGCATACTCCAAATTTAGTTTATGGTTTTGATTGTGATATTTAAGGTTTTAATGTTTTAGCTTCAATTAAAGTATGCATTTTTATTAGTAGGTTATTTTTTTTTGTTTCACCTTGTGCATATGGTTCTTATAATGTATTGTCGCTATTGATTTCCAACATGCTTCTTAGTTTTGAATTGAAGTTAGTGTTACAGGATTGAGAATCTGGAGCTTATGCTGAAGCACGGTGTTGAGGTTTGGAAGCTCCAGAACAGAAAAATGGAATCGGTTTTGTCTAGGTAATTTGTTCTTGCTATATGACCTTGACAGTGCTGTATCACTTTGATTTCAGTGCTGTTCATCTCGTCTTGTTTTCCTTGAATATGGTTGACACGGTTCAGTTTGGTGCCTGTGTCGTCAGTATTGTCCTATGTTAAAGGTTACTAAAAACCAATATTTATGTAGTTGGTCTCACATGTCTGATGCATCAGTGTTACTGCAATATAGACATCCATGGTATTCTGAAGCACTTGCTTGATTATGCTGTATTATTTTACATGCGTGCATGGCCTCTAAAAAGTTGACATGACAGTTATAAATCCAACAGTATGTGCTAACCTTGTGCTTTGTAGGATGCAAAAAATGGCTGTGGAATACAACGAAAAGATAGAAACTGTCAACCGTGAGAGGAAATTTCATCAGGTAGCAAGTTGTTGAACTCGGCCTATATCTGAACCAATCTTGACCATGCTTTGGAGGCAACTGATAATCTTCTTTCCAACAGCAAAACACTGGCGGGCAACTCCATGCCTTGACCATAGAATGGCAGGAACTGTGTCAGAAAAATATTGCTATTCAAGCTGCCTGTGTTGATCTGCAGAATCAGATTGATCAGCTTAAACTTGAAGCTAAAGAACAGTATGATCTCCCTCCTCTGCCCTCGCTCCCTTTCTTTCTCTCCCTCTCTTTACGAGTCATGACAAGTTCTTTCACAGGGGAATGCCAGTGGATGACAGCAATGGAACTAACCTGCAAGCATCAGTAGGGATTTGAGGTACGATTCGCTATTTTATTCGTGGAAAATAATCGTATCCTTCTGTTCGTCTTCCAGTTAAGGCACCATCACTCGAATGACTTTTGTGCTGTTGACAGGTTGAGATGTTTCTACAGACACAGATGTAGGAAGGAAGAAGCTGTGATAACACAGGTTCCATGAGATGTGAGCTAAAGGTTCCATTAGCCACCGTGCTTACTTGACCTGCAACTTGACTTCCAGATATGAACCCAGGTACCTTGACAAATCCCATCTGTTGACTGTGTCACATGACTGGCATGAGCTGGTGAACACCTGGTAGAGTAACAGCTTAAAGGCATGTATTGTTGTCTGGTGAAGTGTTAGTGTTCTGTGGCAAGAGGAACAGTATGCCCATCTTATTGGTCTTCATTGGCTCATTGCAAACAGCGCCGACTTATCAGGGTGTAAATTTATACGTTTTAACATTGAAGTATCAGCGGAACCTTTGGTCTATTTAACTCTGATTGCCTCAGAAAATTTCTCGCATCTGCCCTGAAATTGTCTGCTTACTATCTCGCTGGCAAATGTAATTGGAGCTGCTACTGTTTGGTTCATGGCCTATGCTGTTGCAGACTTGTATGAATCAAGCCAATACCCTTCTATCTGTGCTAAACTGAGTTTTGCTTAACACCAAAGAGTTGAGAAGAGTTTTGACAAGGATTATTATCATAGTGATATATGAATTTCCCAACCCTTTTGGTAATGTCGTTTTTGGAGGAGCCCTAATTGGCATGGGATTAGGTCGAGTCACTTGGATGCTGTGCTAAGGTTTGGTAGAAAGTAACCAAAGTTGAACATTTCTCAGTCTAGTCTTTTGCAACATTTGGCTGCTATGATTTATCTGCAAATTATAATTGTTTGAAGATTGAGATAGTCCCAAATATGCGGGAAAAAATTGGTTCTAAGCTCTGGATAATCTATTGACTAAAAAAGGTGAATAAACGAAATAAGATTGCACTAATATATCCTACGAATAAAGAATCACACCGTTCGCACTGTTTTGACTTCAGAACAATAAACAAGAGCCTTGTTTTCAAAAAAAAAAACAAGAGCCTTATATTTGTGCAAGGACGGAATCACTCAAGCTACAGCCTATACATCGTTAGTGCATTAGCAGGAACTGTACAACAAGCAACTCATGATACGTAAATGACTTAACTCGTACAAGTCATGAGAAACCATTACCTGTGCATAACAACAAGGGTAGGAATTAGACATGGAGAAGTGGAGAACATCAGGTTCATTACTAAGAAATGCATTACTATTTGTAGTTTTTGTTCTTCTTGTGTTTACAATAGGCTCACGCAATAGCTCATGGAGAACATCAGGTTCATAACTAAGACATGCATTAGTTTTTCACTCTGTACTTGCAAATCAGCGAGGCACTGACTAACCCTAAACTGTGTACGGCCCATTTGTACAAATTTGCGTTATCTGCCTAGACTAGCCCATGAACTTGATCTCTGAAACAATGTGTACTAAGATCATGACCCTGCAACGTATCCATGATATTCGAGCTGAGCACAATCGGTTTCAATGATAATCTAAACTCTGCAAAATCTATCAATAATGAAACAAATAGAAATAAGATTGCAGTAGTATGGCTTGAAACTGTAAGAGTTACTACCCTCTCGTTTAGGGTTTTGTGCTCTGACGGCGACGACGCCGTTTTGAGATCGTTTTCGTGTTTATCCCGATTTCCTCCACCAAATCTTCCCGTGCGTTTACCGATCTGCAGAAGCTTTCAAGACCTCCCGCCCTAGCGCACCTAAGTGCCCTCGCTACCTTTTTGCGGCCGTGATCTAGGGTTCTGGGGCATGGCGGAAACTGAGAAGGGCGCGGAGACTGCGATGGAGAAGGATCTTGAGTTCGAAGATATGTTCAGCCATCTAGAGTTAAATGAGGATGAGCTCGATGAGGTTACCATCAGCGTGGAGGCGGCTAAGGAGTGCCATAAGGCTGGACGATGGATGGCGATCGGCCGTGTTCTGACCACTCGTAAATTCAGTGCGGAAGCTCTGTTAGAGAAGATGAAGGCTGTATGGAATCTGTCCCGTGATCCAAGCTTCCGAGAGGCCGGTGACAACCTCTTTATCTTCCAGATGAACTGCCTGGGTGATTGGAAGAAGGTTGTACATCAAGGACCGTGGACTTTTCGCGGCTGGGGTGTGATGATTGAAGATTACGATGGCCTTAAAGATCCTGAATCGTTCCTTTTTGATGGTATGTTTGTGTGGGCTCAAATCCATGGCATCCCTGAGTTATACCGTAAGACAGAGATTGTGGATGATCTCTCGCGAAAGATTGGCCAAGTTAGAGAAACGCAGCTGTCACCCAAATTGTTCTTCGAGGGGAACTATGTGCGTGTAAGGGTTCGGATCCTAGTTGCAAAATCCCTGATGAGGTTTGTTACCTTGACACTACCGGAAGGAAGGAAGCGACTAATGGTGAAGTACGGGAAAATTCCATACTTCTGCAAGCACTGTGGGCTTCTTGGCCACGACCATGAAGAATGTGACGATGGTGTCTGGGAGGAAAAACAACTACAGTGGGGCACATGGCTGCTGGCAGTCCGTAGAGCCTCTCAACCTTTCCCTGCTCCTAGACGATTCAGACCACGGATCCCTACTCGGGGTGGAAGAGGTGGTAGAGGACATGGTGATGCATCTCGCTCTCAGAAGAGGTCATCGGATGATGCAGAACTGGACAAGGACGATGATTTAAATGACACAGGATCAAGTCCGTTGAAAACTGCTAGTGGAGATTCTGAAGCTGATCCCGGTGCAAAGCTTGTAAACAAATCTGATTCTATTCCTGTGGCAATGAAGCTGGACTTCGGTGTGACCAATTCTGTTGCTGGCCCAGTTGGAGTGGGGGATGAAGGGAAGTCGGGAGCTGTTGTCCCTCCACCTCCTCCGACCTACGTTAAAGCTAAAGACAGATCAAAGCTCCAAAAGACGGACTCAACAAAGATATCTATGGCAACATCGACGGCCTCCCCCGAGGAGGACCGCCGGGCCCAATGAGTATCTTAGTCTGGAACAGCCGGGGACTAGGGCAACCCGCGACTGTTCAGGAGTTGGTCAGGTTAATCCTGACCCATAAGCCCTGCCTAGTCTTTATTTGTGAGACTAGGCTGTCGGAGGAGCGTGTGCGTAATCTGCGTCATCGCCTAGGTATGAACAATTGTTTCCATGTAAAGGGAGATGGTAACGGTGGGGGTATTGCTCTCTACTCGGAAGAAGGCATTATTGTTGACCTACTGTCATATAGTGCAAGACATATTGATGTGCACATTAGTGGAGGCCCATTCCCACGTCTATGGAGAGGAACTTTCATTTACGGTGAGCCTCGTGCATGTGATCGTCATTTCATGTGGGATAAGCTAAGACAAATTAAACCTGCATCTTTGGAGCCATGGTTGATGATTGGAGATTTTAATGAAGCAATGTGGCAAGAAGAGCACTTCTCTAGAGCAAGGAGGTCTGAGCGCCTAATGCTTGACTTTCGTGAGATTTTATCACACTGTGACCTACACGACATTGGCTTCATCGGCAATCCATGGACTTATGATAATAAACAGCAGGGAGATAGCAATGTGAGGGTGCGCTTGGATAGGGCAGTGGCCAGCCCGGCTTGGTCCTCCTCATTCCCGGATCTTCGCCTTCGACATCTTACTTCGCCTAGATCTGATCACTGTCCGCTCTTGCTAGGTCCGGATGTGCAGTACCAAAGCAGCCCAAAAATCAGACGCTACGAAGTAATGTGGGAAAGAGATGAGTCCCTTGCCTCAGCTGTAGAGGAAGCCTGGTCAAGACGCATACCTACGGTGCATCTGGGTGACGTCCATTCATCTTTGCGTGCGGTAATGAGTAATTTATACTCATGGAAGGCAACCAATTTTGGTTCAGTGCCAAGAGATATTGAAAAGAAAAGGAAACTTCTAGAGGCCTTAACTATCCGACAGGACCCTGAGATTGAGCAACAAAAAGCACAGCTTACGAAAGAGATGGACGCGTTGTTGTACAGGGAAGAAATAATGTGGCTGCAGCGCTCTCGTGTTGCCTGGTTGTGAGAGGGAGACCGAAACACTAAGTACTTCCACAGACAAGCCACAAGAAGAAGGAAAAAGAACCATATCAATAAACTGAAACGGCCTGATGGTTCATTTACATCGGATGCTCATGAGATGGAGGAACTGACTCGTGATTTTTTTCAGGGGTTGTATACCAGAGATGATGGTATTGATCCAGCTATCGTTACTGACACAATGCAACAAAAAGTTGATGCTGATATGAATACAAAGCTGTGTGCTGATTTTTCGGAAAAAGAAATTAGTGACGCTCTGTTCGAAATTGGCCCCCTAAAGGCTCCAGGCCCAGATGGTTTCCCTGCTCGGTTTCTACAGCGAAACTGGGACTTATTACGTGATGATGTGGTACGTGCTGTTCAGCGGTTCTCTGCTGTTGGTATAATGCCAGAGGAGGTCAATGATACAACTATTGTCCTAATTCCTAAGAAAAATGAGCCGGAAGAACTCAAAGATTTTCGGCCCATCAGGTTATGCAATGTCATTTTCAAAGTAGTGTCAAAATGCATGGTGAACAGACTACGTCCGCTGCTGGATAACATTATATCGCCTACGCAGAGTGCCTTTATACCAGGTAGGCTAATCACAGATAATGCTCTCATTGCTTTTGAGTGTATACACTCAATTCTAACTGGCTCGACTGCTCGTAAGAAGTTTTGTGCGTACAAGTTGGACATGGCCAAGGCCTATGACCGCGTGGACTGGAGTTTTTTGGAAGGGGTTTTAGCGAAATTGGGCTTTCATAGCAAATGGATTTGGTGGACTATGGCTTGTGTTACCACCGTCCAGTATTCGATTCGCTTTAACGGAAAGATGTTGGATCCCTTCATCCCAACACGTGGACTACGCCAAGGTGATCCCCTCTCGCCGTACTTATTTCTTTTTGTGGCTGATGGTTTGTCTTGTTTAATCAGGAAAGAAATCGAGAATGCCACTCTACGTGATCTACGCATTAGTAGGAATGGCCCGGGAATTTCTCATCTTCTATTTGCAGACGACAGCTTACTTTTCTTTGAAGCTTCAGCCGAACAAGCACTTGTGGTTATATTTATACTGGACATATATGAAAGGAGTACAGGCCAACTTGTGAGCCTGGGAAAGTGTTCAATGCTGTTTGGAGATCAATGCACCACCGATGCCCAAAAGGATATACAGGAGATTCTTAAATACGAAACAACCTGTTTTGAGGAAAAATATTTAGGCCTTCCGGTGCCGGAAGGAAGGCTAAAAAAAGGTAAACTACAATCTCATAAGGAGCGGTTTCTTAAGCGTGCTTCAGATTGGATTGAGAAATACATGTCGGGAGGGGCAAAAGAAATTCTTATTAAGTCAGTGCTTCAATCTCTTCCAACTTATGCTATGGGTATTTTTAAGTTCCCGGTGGGTTTGCTTGAGGAGCTGTCACATGTCATTAGAAATTTTTGGTGGGGAGATGAACATGACCGGAGGCATATACACTGGATGTCTTGGGAGAAGATGACCAGACCGAAATCTAATGGAGGCATGGGCTTCCGTGACTTAAGAGTTTTCAACCAAGCTCTACTTGCTCGCCAAGCATGGCGACTAATCCATTTTCCGGACAGCCTCTGTGCACAAACTCTGAAAGCTAAGTATTATCCGTCGGGCAACTTGTTGGATACGGCATTCATTCAGAATACGTCTCAATCTTGGCAAGGTGTGATGCATGGCCTGGAGCTTCTTAAAGAAGGCGCTATTTGGAGAGTCGGTTGCGGTACGCAAATTAAGATTTACCGGGATAACTGGATCCCAAGAACTGGGGGTTTAAAGGTGTTACGGCCAAATACGAACAGCCGAAGGAGATGGGTCTCAGAGCTGATTAATCAAGACACAATGACCTGGGATGAGGAGATTGTCCGAACAAGTTGTAACCATTGGGACGCATCAGCTGTTCTCTCTATCAAATTGCCGGCGAGAAGGTGCGATGATTTTGTTTCCTGGTTTCCTGAGAACAATGGTATATTTTCTGTCCGCTCTGCTTACAGACTCGGTATGCAAACAACTCTGGGAAAATTCAGTAACAGACAGTCTAGCTCTGAGCCTAGTGGTGACCGAAGCATCTGGGATTTGGTATGGAAAGCTCAAGTTCCACAGAAAATGAGAGTGTTTGCGTGGAAAGTAGCAACGTCATCCCTAGCGGTGTGCACTAATGTTCATCATCGGATAGCCTCGGTGTCCGCAACCTGCCCTATTTGTGGCATGGAGGAGGAGGACGCCCACCATGCGCTTGTCCGTTGTACCCTTGCTCGTGCACTTCGGAAGGAAGTTCGGAAAACCTGGCAGTTACCGTCGGAGAAGGACTTCTATAACAATGACCGCGAGTGGCTATTTCATCTTCTTGCTAATACTACAAGGACTGGCCGAGCACAAATCATTTTTTTGCTTTGGAGGGTGTGGCACCACAGGAACAATGTTATACATGGAGATGGGAAGGCATCGATCGCGGCATCGGCTCCTTATTTGATTAACTACCTAAACTATTTCCATGCAGCGTGGTATGCAGGTAATGATCCGAAAGGAAAATCACCTGTCCAGATTGAAGAACAAGGCACTGACCACGGCTCGGTCAGATCCTGGGCAGCGCCTAACGAGGGTGAGCTGAAGATTAACGTAGACGCGGGATGGGATGCGATCTCTAAGAAAGCTGGAGTCGGGGCTTTGGTCCGAAATCATGTCGGTTTGGTTATTGTGGCTGAATGGAAACCGATCTTTGGGTGTATGAGCGCGGAGGAAGCTGAAATTCATGCTGGGCTTCTAGGTCTACGACTCTTCACCTATACCAGCCAAGAACCAACCTCTATCGAGTCTGTTTGCCTTCGTTTCGTTAAAGCAACACAAGAGAGGAGTCTTGATAGATCTGCTAATTGGGCGCTCTATAGTGAGGTAAAGGATCTGCTGAATATGTATAGCCAGATTACAGTTCGTAAGACTGATCGCAGCATTAATAGGCCTGCTCATGCTCTTGCCCAATTAGGAAAATCAGGTTCTAGCGGTATTTCTTGGGGGTCACCATCGAGCTGCGTCTCGGCGTTGGTTGACCACGATTGTACGAACATTGTGTATTAATTGCTTAAAGGCGGCAAATTTCAGACGCACTCTTTTCCTAGCCAGGGTACCGAAAGGGACTGGCAGAGTTTTAATGAGGCGGCTTGTCGACCTAATATATGTGGTGGAAATCTTTCAAAAAAAAAGATTGCAGTAGTATTTCTTAAGAGTAATGAATTGGACATGTCACACTATTTTGATTACAGAAAAATAAAACAAGAGCTAGATATTTGTGCAAGTACGGAATCACACAATCTATACACGGTACTGCGAAAGTAAGAATTATAGAGCAAGTAACTCATGATCCGTGAATTACTTAACTCCTACAAAGTCATGAGAAACCATTACCAGTGTAACACAACAAGGCAGGAACTAGATGACTTAACACATTTCTAACCCAATCTATATATAAATAGCCAAAAATAGCATCTTTTGTTGTCTCAAAGTGAGAATTTCTTGGCATTCTCATCCCAACTTGAAAACAATATTGTGAGACATTGGAGTAAGCCAAAATATACAATAGCCTATCATTCTTCCATGGTATCTGCGACGCCGACGGCGGGCTGAAGTCGTCTAATCCCCAACCTAACCAAATAAAATGATCAAACTAGTGTCTATAGGGCACCAATTTTGGCTCCTTGAGCCAATTATATATCAAAAGAGCCGGTCAAAAGGGTTATGTAAATAAGGCAGTAGCCTCTCACCACGAATGGTTTTCGTTCCGCTTTATAAATAAAGCCACACCGTTTGAAACCGCTGCTAGGCCAGACAACACAACGCCCAAAAGACCACGGCCGAACCGATATATGGTGAAGAGGAACCCTCAAAAGACAGATCAAAGATAGAAAACAAAAAAGAAAAGGAAAACCGAGCTTGCCACCGAGAATTCCGACGCCGGATCGAGAGGGAACGAGTCTCCATGACGGCGCCCCCAACAGGGTGACGACGCAAAGCACCGCCGCCGTCCAGACCAAAAGGTCCAGGTTTTCACCGAAGCCCTAGTGCGGAGAAGGCACCCACAACACCGCCCCCTAGAGGGTTACGACACCCATAGACGTCGTCGCTGCTAGCGCCGAAGCGCAGAGCTTTCGCTCGGAAGCACCTTACTATCACGCTAAGTGCAGAGAAGACACCCTCAACAGCGCCCCCAAGAGGGTAGCGACACCCACAGGCGTCGTCGCTGTTGGCGCCGAGACGCAAAGCTTTCACTCGGAAGCACCTTGCTACAACACTCGAACTCACGAAGCGCCAAAAGTCTCAAGCTAGTTCACCAGGACGCGATCTGGGAGCCGCCCCAACCGACGCACAGCTAGCACCAGGCACTCCTCCCGCCAACTTCACGCCACCCACGTGGTCTGAGAAGACGACCAACACCGCTGCCACGTCACTCGCTGCAGAGTCGCACGCGTAGACCACCTTCCGAGGCCGCCGCCCCCGCATCCAAGATCTCGCCCTCGGGGTGTGGCAGGTGTCTAGACAACAAATCCATAGGAACGGAAAGTAGAAGGATCGAGGTCGCCTGCCCTAGGGTGGTGGGGGTACAACTAGCAGGACACACCCGCCGGTCATACCCGCAACCTCGAGGCACCGAGGCTGCTAGGCGGTCACCGGATCCAAGCCCTCCTGGCTCAAATCCAGCACCCCATCCACTCATAGACGGGGGAAGGGTTCCCGACCACGCCGGGAACCACTGAAACCACTAGGCAGCAGGGCCGAGAGCCCGCCACCTCTGGCCAGCTCTGCCAGCCACCGTCTCGGGGCCGAGCTACCTCAGCACCTTCCCGTCACCTGCTCCAGAGGAGAGTCGCCATCGAGCCTCCTACCGCCCCTGACTGAGAACTCCGGCCCGAATCCACAACCCGCATCATCCGTGCCGCCGCCGCCACACATGACGTCGACATCCTTGACCCACCCCGCCACCGTGCCTTCGGCCAACACGGGGCCCAAGCTGGAGAGAGGTCGCTAACCCGGCTGCACCACCGCGAGGACGACGAGTCAAAGAAGGAAGGACAACGCCAAGTCCACTTCCGCTTGATTTCCAGTTAGTAGTAGGACCGCAGCCACTGTCAACCGGAGGGGAACAACCCTCCGCCGCCAACGACAGCCGCCGACCGGACGGGACAGCAGGTCTCGTCAGGCCCAAGCTCGGGCCCGGATCAGACCCACCTGGTCCAGATCTAGGCCCAGATCGGGCCCGAGAGATCCCACCGTCCCATTGCAGCGAGGTGGTCGCTGCTGCCGCCGTCCACCTACCAGGCTCGCGCCGCCCTGACCGTCTCCTCCTCGCCGTGTCCCGCCGCCATGGGCTGCCCGACCGAAGACGCCGCGCCATCTGCTCCCCAGCCAACCGAGAAGCGACGCCGCCCACCACAATCACCGCTGCCGCGAGCGCACCACCGCGGAGCCTCCGTGCCGCCAGCTAGTAGCCACGCTGCGACGCCCCCTGCTCAACGCCGCATCCTCGCCGGACGCGCCGGCCCGCGGCGCCACCACCGCGCGAGGAGGAGAAGTCACCTCGCCGCCGCCGACGCCGCCCGGGATATGCCCGGCGACGCCTTCCGACGGCGGCGAGATGGAGCAGAGGAGGAGAGGAGGTCGAGGTCGGGGGTGGCTAGGGTTTCGCCCCTCCGCTCGCGGGAGCGGACGAGACGAAGAGTCGTTTTGGGGTCTTAAGCTGGGGCTCCAATAGCCTCTCACCGTGTACAAGTTGTTCATACAAGTGAGGAAATTCAGATCGCTGCTGTAAAACCATAAAGTTATCTAGTCATCTCTCTAGACAGCAAGGTGGGTTTGATCCACCATGTTAGCGGACCAAACCCTTGTTTTCTTCATATGTACCTACATATAAAGGACACCAAGTTTGAGCTCCAGCCCCGCGTCCACGTCAACCCCCGCTCGCCTGCCGTCCGATTCCCGTGAACAACGTACGAGATTAACCCACGTCCGCTCTCCCGGGAGCGTTACCGTTCATTCCGATTAATAGCCAATAGCATGCTGTCACGTTGCCCGGTCGCGCGCCGGTCACAGCCCGACCTCCCGGTCACCATGGCGTTTTTACAGAAAAACATCTGAGAAACCGAACCCCCAACCCGCAGTCCAAACTTGCCACAGCGGAGGACCTGACAACGATTTGCTGAAAATGTACGGACTTTTCTGCAAAATGACCAGCACAGAGCTCCCCTCCCCTCCCTCTTCTCTCCCGCGACGAGGCAGTCGCCGCCGCCACCACCGCCACCGCAGACCTCCTCTCCCAAATCCAAGCATGCGAAGAAGTCCGCCGTCGTCTCCGGTACATTCTCGCCGGAGGGTTCGTGGCCAGCCGCCCGGTGTCGCCGCCACTGCGCCGGAGTTCGCCAACGGCTTTTTGGTAACCGCCGCCGTGGAAACGGCCGTCGGCGGCGACTCTGGCCACCATTTGCGGCGTTGCGCCGCCCGTTCCACGCGCCTCGACGCGCTCTACCGGATCCGCACCTCCACGGGCCGAGCCCGAGCGGCGTTGCGCCGCCGGCAGCCGAGCGCCGCCGCCCACGTCCTCTTGCGCCTGGCGCAAGGGCTGAAGTCAGCTCGACACGCTACCAGGTGGGCCCCGCCTGCCAGCCCTTTTCCATTTTCAGAATAATGCTACAAAATCAAACAATTCATATCTTTTAAAATACAGATAAAAAAAATGCAAACAAAATACCAAAAATTGCAGAAAAAAAAACTCTTTACAACCAATCCATCCCCATGCATGTTTAAACAACTTTAAGTTTTCCACAACAAACACTAGAACTTTCCATATTAATTGCAAAGGTTATATAAATCAAGTCAACTATTAACATATATCTTTCTACAATAATTTTATAGCCTCTGTAAAATCATCTGCACATCCTACCTATATATAAAGGACACCAAGTTAGAGCTCCAGCCCCGCGTCCACGTCGACCCCCGCTCGCCTGCCGTCCGATTCCCGCGAACGACGTACGAGATTAACCCACGTCCGCTATCCCAGGAGCGTTACTGTTCATTCCGATTAATAGCCAATAGCATGCCGCCACGTCGCCCGGTCGCGCGCCGGTCACAACCCGCCCCCCGGTCACCATGGCGTTTTTACAGAAAAGCATCTGAGAAACCGAACCCTCAGCCCGCAGTCCAAACTTGCCACAACAGAGGACCTGACAGCGATTTGCTGAAACTGTACGGACTTTTCTGCAAAATGACCAGCACATAGCTCCCCTCCCCTCCCTCTTCTCTCCCGCGACGAGGCAGTCGCCGCCGCCACCACCGCCACCGCAGACCTCCTCTCCCAAATCCAAGCACGCGAAGAAGTCCACCGTCGTCTCCGGTACATTCTCGCCGGAGGGTTCGTGGCCAGCCGCCCGGTGTCGCCGCCACTGCTCCGGAGTTCGCCGCCGGCTTTTTGGTAACCACCGCCGCGGAAACGGCCGTCGGCGGCGACTGCGGCCACCATTTGCCGCGTTGCGCCTATAAAACGTATGATCAGGTAGGTTTGGGCTACTCGGATAGTTCCTGAGTGCCTCCTCTCTTGTATTTATATTAGGCCTAAGCCCTGGTTACAGGAGTTGGACTAGACGTCCAATACATGTATGAATTGGAGGAGGAAATCTATTCCTATCCCTGTAGGAATTCTATTCTATCTCAAACAGCGCCGCCCATTCCACGCGCCTCGACGCGCTCTACCGGATCCGCACCTCCACGGGCCGAGCCCGAGTGGCGTTGCGCCGCCGGCAGCCGAGCGCTGCCGCCCATGTCCTCTTGCGCCTGTCGCAAGGGCTGCCGTCAGTGCAAGGGCTGACGTCAGCTCGACACGCTGCCAGGTGGGCCCCGCCTGCCAGCCCTTTTCCATTTTCAGAATAATGCTACAAAATCAAACAATTAATATCTTTTAAAATACAGATCAGAAAAATGCAAACAAAATATCAAAATTTGCAGAAAAAAAAAACTCTTTACAACCAATCCATCCCATGCATGTTTAAACAACTTTAATTTTTCCACAACAAACACTATAACTTTCCATATTAATTGCAAAGGTTATATAAATCAAGTCAACTATTAACATATATCTTTCTACAATAATTTTATAGCTTCTGTAAAATCATATGCACATCATACCTTCTTATATTAACTATATAGCTTACAAATAAACAATTGAGAATTGTTCAACATATAATTACAATAGACATCCTACCTTCTTATATTAACTACATAGCTTACAAAAAACAATTGAGAATTGTTCAATATGTAGCTTCTATGAAATCATCTGTTCATTTTAGATAGATACAAAAAGTATTTAGAACTGTAAAATTCACCACTTCCAAACTGTAATTCACTAAAAAGAACAAAATTTTGAACACAAAGATGAATTTACAGCTAATATATCTTCATGCATGTTGAAACTACTTTTGAGGGAAAAAAATGATTACAATAGATATCCTAACTTCTTATACTAGCTATATACAGCAAAAACAATTGAGAATTGTTCAATATTCAGATAAACGAAAAAAGTAAATTCTAATATAGTTAACACTAATAAATACAACAACTAATATAACTCGGTGCTTTCCACCTTTAACAATTTTTGGAATTTAAACAGCTTCCAAACGTGAAATCCTCTGAATTTTAGTGATCTTCAAAACAAATCAACAGTTACATTTGCATATTACCAAATTTAAATTCTTTTCAACTCCACGGGCGCGGCATAGCCGTGCTTAACTCCACTAGTTCCTGTTATGGAGCCACTATGTAATGCTTCAGGATTTAGTCAATTCGTTGTCCGCAACAACGTCCCCAAAGGTAGCCAGAAGGTGCTCTCGTGTCTCATTGATAGTGTAGCAATGTCCCTCATATTTCCAGTCGGCATCCACTCCCGTCAAAGGAGATGACTATTGCTAAACCGAGGACTTGTTTAATTTAAAGGAATCTGATAGGATTTTTGTAGAATTTTAACCCATAATTCATTTTCCTAAATTGATCATTTGATTCATAGGACTATTTTCTATAGTAATTTTTTTATAGAAATCTTTGTACTACTCCCTATAGGATTTCTAAGCAAGCTCATTTTACAATTCCTTTGATGGAATCAAACAAAATTGGGTACAAACCAAATCCTATAGAATTAGAGTGGGCATGACATAGAAATTCTATACTTTTACTATTGCTATGTCTTTCCTATCCTACAAATCAAACAAGCCCTGAGTGTGGGCCGTATGCGAGCGGCCCTACTCGCGTATCTGCTAGTTTTATGCTATGCTGTCACGTATACCCAATTGAAGTGAGGTGATGTGTAAAAAAAATAGAACTATAAGAAGAGGTCGTGTTTTCCTTCTGAATTATCAGAAGCATATTACTCAAATGCATGGAGTTAAGTGATACGTGTCCAACGTATACATAATTTGTTATGTTCCATGTTATGTTATATCATGTTATTACATGTTTTATATGCATTTTATATAGTTTTATGCATTTTCTGGTACTAACCTATTAACAAGATGCCACAGTGCCAGTTCCCTGTTTTCTGTAGTTTTTGGTTTCAGAAAAGCTCTTAAGGACATATCCGTCAAATTGGAAACGAGCCAACCAGTACTTATTTTTGGAATATTTGCGACCAGAAGAACCGAAGACGAGACGCGGGGCCCACATAGCCTGCTGGCGCGGCTTAGAAGCCTGCCGCGTCGGGAGGGGGTGTGGCACCCTCGGGCGCCCACCGACCTAGGTATTTCGCCCATAAATACGCTCCTGACCTAAAAACTCCAGAGGGTTAATCAATTTTTCCTCCACGGGTCCCGAGCCGCCGCCGTCGCCGTCACCACTTCGGGAGAGATCAGACCTGCTCACCGGCACCGTGCCGGGAGGGGGAATCGCCCCCGGAGGCCTCTACGTCGCCATGACCGCCTCCGGACTGATGCGTGAGTTGTCTACCCTTGGACTACGGGTCCATAGCAGTAGTTAGATAGTTGTCTTCTCCTCTTGTGCTATCATGTTTAGATCTTTTGAGCTGCCTATCATGATCAAGATCATCTTTATGTAATTATCCATGTTGTGTTTGCTGGGATCCGATGAATATTGAGTACTAAAGTTATTGCTTCATAATATATCATATGTGTGCTATTTAATGATCTTGCATGCTCCCCGTTACTTGTGTATGCTCTTGCCAAGTAGATGCTTGTAACTCTAAGAGGGGGTATTTATGCTCGATAGTAGGTTCATGTCTCTATTTAATCTGGGGCAGTGACAGAAAGCTCTAAGCTTGTAGATGTATTGTTGCTACTAGGGATAAAACAGTAGTACTTTGTCTAACGATGATGTTACTTACTTACTTACTTACTTACTTTACACACAATGCTTAAGGCGATAATCTGTTGCATGCAATTTAATACTGAAAGGGGTGCGGACGCTAACCGAAAAGTGCATTATTAGTCATAGATGCGGTTGGAACGGTCTATGTATATTATTGTAATGCCCGAATGAATCTCATACTAGACACCATATCATTAGTATATGCATTGGGTTGCTTATCATTATTCTGTCAAGTACCCAGCTGTAAGTTGTTTACCACGCATGGATGAATGTTATTATTATTGATGGAGAGACACCACTAGTGAATTGTGGACCCGGTCCTTCTCATTAATCTGATAAAACCACAACTGCAAACATGTTACTTTGTGCAAACATCACTCTTTCTTCCACACATACGTTTAATCCCTTTGTTACAGCAAGCCGGTGGGATTGACACCCTCACCGTTGAGTTGGGGCAAAATACTTTGATTGTGTTGTGTGCAGATTCCACGTCAACCACGTCAAGATCTTTTCTGGCGCCGTTGATACCTCGAGGGAATTCTTCATCTCCTACTGGTTCGACAACCTTGGTTTCATAAGTGAGTGAAATTTGCTGCTGCACTACTTCATACCTTACTCTTGGAGTCTCCCAACAACACACCCACCGTGTGCATCAAGCTCTTTTCTTGCGCCGTTGCCGGGGAGTTGAGCATTCCTTCACGAGGGGAGTTTCCGCACTTCCAATCTTTTTATTTTTTATTATTGTCTTGCTTAGTATATTTTTATTACTGTTTTGTTTGCTTAATATCAAAAATACAAAAAATTAGTTACTTGCATTACTTTTGTTATTTCGGTTTGCACTTTTTTTTTCAGTTTTGTTACTTTTCTTATTTCAGTTTAGTATTTTATTTTCAGTTTTGTTGTTTTGTTTATTTCGGTTTTGTTAATTATTTCTCTATTATTGTTATTTCAGTTTGTTAAGTAATTTGCTAAAATGAGTTCCGCTGAAAATAGTAAGTTGTGTGACGCTACAAGCACCAACAATAATGATTTTATATGCACAACTATTGCTTCACCTGCATCTAAAGCTGAGTTCTTTAAAATTAAACCTGCTTTATTGAACCTTGTTATGAGAGAGAAATTCTCTTGTGTTAGTTCTGATGATGCTGCTGCCCATCTAAATATTTTTTTTGAATTATGTGAAATGCAAAAATATAAAGATATAGATGGTGATATTATAAAACTGAAATTATTTCCTTTCTCTTTGAGAGGAAGAGCTAAAGAATGGTTGCTTTCACTGCCTAGGAATAGTATTGATTCTTGGATAAAATGTAAAGATGCTTTTATAGGAAAATACTATCCTCCTGCTAAGATTATTTCTCTAAGAAGTAGCATCATGAATTTTAAACAACTTGATAATGAACATGTTGCTCAAGCTTGGGAAGTTGATAAAGAATTGCCCAACCCATGGACTAACTGCTTGGATGATCATCCAAACCTTTTATGTAGGACTGATTTTTTCTTCAAGAAACTTAACGGATTCAACTGCGGAGGTACCTTTATGTCCATCACTTTGGGTGCTGCAACAAAACTCATGGATGATATGATGGTGAATTATTCTGAATGGCATACGGAGAGGACACCTCAAGGTAAGAAGGTAAATTCTGTTGAAGAAATCTCCCATATTGATCCCAATAATGTTTCTTTAGCTTCTTTAGTTGCACAAGAAGAGCATGTTGATGTAAACTTTATTAAAAGCAACAATTTTAACAACAATGCCTATAGGAACAACTATGGTAACAACAACTATAAGCCCTATCCTCCTAATAATGGCAACTCTTATGGTAACTCTTATGGTAATTCTTATGTTAAAATGCCTAGTGAGGAAAGGATTCTTGAAATTGAGAAAGCTACTAAAGTTTTTATGCAAAACCAATATGAGCAAAATAAGGTATTCACTAAAACCATGGAAGAACAATCTAATATGTTGGGAAACATTAGTCATCAAATGGAAAATTTAAATAAAGAGATTTCGGGTCTCCAAGGAAAAATGACTAATGCTGAAACTTGTATTTCCTCTATGTCTATAGCACAATCTTCTTTAACTAATAAAATTGCTGCTAAACCTGAAAATTTAGATGATAATCCTTTTGCTACTGCTAATGCCATCCAAGTTCAAATTTATGAAAATGTTAGATTAATGGCTCTATTACGTGCTAGATGGGAAAGAGAGAGAGAGAGAGAATTAGAGAAAGAGCCTAATATTGTTAAAGTTTTTACTATTACTACCTCTGAAAATAATGGTGTTTCACATGTTAGAAAGCCTCCTACTATCCATAGGAACATAGTTGGTGTTGGAAATGTCTCCTCTACTTCACCCAAAAATTTAAAATTGCCTCAAACTGCTGAAACTAGTGTTGATAAAAGTGCTGAAATTTTTAGGAACATGAGAGAATGTGGTTCGGTTTGCTTTGATTATAATAATTTTGATTTTGATAATTGTAATATCTCTGAAGTTATTAAGTTCTTGCAAAAATTGGCCACAAGCCCTAATGCTAGCTCTCTTAATTTGGCTTTTACTGCTTACAAATGCTCTCATTAAAGCTAGGGAGGATAAATTAAAACGTGAAGCTTCTATCCCTAGGAAGTTAGAAGATGGTTGGGAGCCCATCATTAAAATTAAAGTAGATAAATTTGATTGCAATGCTTTGTGTGACCTTGATGCAACTATTTCTGTTATGCCTAAAAACCTCTATGATATGTTTGATTTCCCACCATTGGAACATTGTTATTTGGATGTTTTTCTTATTGATAATGCTTTGAAGAAACCTTTGGGGAGGATCAATGATATTCCTATTATGGTTAATAATAACCTGGTCCCCGTTGATTTTATTTTCTTGGACATTTGAATGCAATCCATCTTGTCCAATTGTGTTGGGAAGACCCTTTCTAAGAACTGTGGGTGCAATTATTGATATGAAAGAAGGTACCATCAAGTACCAATACCAACTCAAGAAATGTATGGAACACTTCCCTAGGAAAAGAATGAAGCTACCTTTCGATTATATTGTTCGTTCAAATTATGGTGTTGATGCTTCATCTCTTGATGTAACATCCCAAATTTTGCAAAAATTTAAAACTTTGCATTCATGCATCATTCATCCATAGACATAAAATTACAGCACAAAAATATAAAAATAAAACATCAAATTATAAGATTTAATAATCTATAATTCCAGAAAATGTTTATTTAAACCCCTTTAAGAAAATATTATTTTAGCAATTTATTTATGGGCAAGTATAATATTAAAAAGTTCTAATTTTGATAACCTTTCCAAAACATATTTTTATGAATTTTTCTGATATATTTTGAATAGGTTTAAAAATCATTTTTGAAATCAGTATTTAAAAACAGATATTAATTTTATTAAAAAGGAAAAGGAATCGGGCCGGCCTGTGGCTATTTACCGCGCGCGCGCGTACGAACACGGCCCAAACCAGCCCACGCAGCCCATCTCCTTCCTCCTCTCGCTGACAGGTGGGACCCACCTGTCAGCTTCGTCTTCCTCCCACCGGAGATCGCGCCCGATTCGAATCGGATGCCGGCCGTGATTCCCGAGCGAAATCAGCGCGAGGTTTGCTCCCCCGCGCTCCCTACTTAAACCCCCACCCCCGCCGCATCCCTCCGCGCCCAAA
Source organism: Poa annua (assembly GCA_026929855.1). Classification (NCBI taxonomy): domain Eukaryota; kingdom Viridiplantae; phylum Streptophyta; class Magnoliopsida; order Poales; family Poaceae; genus Poa; species Poa annua. The sequence continues at coordinate 22,242,295 of CM049428.1, read as the reverse complement.
ACCCTAGCCTCTCCACCGCCAGAGAGCTCGGGATCGTGTTTCCGCCGCCGCCATTCCGCCGGCGAAAAGATCACCGTACGGTGCACCCCGGACATCCCGGACCCTCTCATCCCCTCCCCTTGTTTTCTTTCGTCCTTGCGCATCTTTTTGACACGGTCTCGTGCCCCGTTTCGCAGCGAGTCGTCGTCTTCGTCCACGCCCGAGAGGAACCGCCGCCGCAAGCAACTCCGGCGAGCTATACGAGGAGGAGAAGACAACGCCGACGACCACCACCGCGCCATCGACTCCGCCTCGACGCCCTCTACGCCTCAGTAAGATTCGCTCGTCCCGTAGCCCTCTAGAACGCACGAGCGCCCAACGCCGGCCGTGGCGCCGCCGCGATCGGGTGAGCTCCGGCGACCGCGCCGCCCGTTTTTGGTCAACGAATCGTGGGCAGTTAGATCTAGATCCAACGGATCTTGATCTATCTAATCTCGCGCGTCCATTTTAAATTAGATCGGACGGCTCGCGCTGCGATCCGCGTCGAAACGGTACCGTCCAATAGGAACACGCCACGTAGCCCCTGTTATTTCTTTTTTGCCGCAGGAATTTTATAAATAAAACAGAAAATGTGCAAAATTTAGAAAATTCATAACTTTTGTTCTGTAAATCCAAATTCGGTAAATTTTATATCCACGGATAGCCCTGCTAGTGTAGTTTATTTCTACATCATTTATTTTTCCTTTTGACAAATTATAAATTGTGTATTCCTCAGAGGAGTATTTCGGCTATTAAAATAATACTCCCTCCGTTCCGTAATCCAAGAGCTATAGTTTTTTGACAACTGTTTCAAAATGAATGGGCTTCAACTGTTTTTGTTGCGTCCCGCGTGCAAAAATTGAGGGAAATCCCTGAAAATATGGAGTTTGTTTGATCCCCAGCTAACTTTCGAGAAAAACTAATCACTATTTCCATCTAATCTAACTACTGCATGCAACATCTCAACAGAAAACAAACGTGCGCTAATTACCGTGCAGAAAAACTATAGCTCTTGGATTATGGAACGGAGGGAGTAACTTAAATAATAAAAATAATTTGGAAATAAATTTAATTGTTTTAGGGTATTATCAATCCCCTCTGTCCAGCAATTTTAATAAATGTCTTAAATGAAAATTTTCATAAAACAATAAAAATTATAATTATAGAAATCAAGTTTTGCTATATTGTTTTCAATTATTTAATTGATAAACAAAATGAGAAATTCCTAGAAATTATATTTCATACATTTAATAACAGAGGATAAAAATTAGTAATAACTGTGTCCTATTTTCCTAGCATATCATTCATGCATACATATTTATGTTTGGTGTTGAGATGATATTGTGTTGGTATTTATTTTATTTATTGCTTGTGCTAGATTGTGAAGAAGAGGAAGGACTTGCTTGTGATTGTTATTCTTGTTGTGCTTGCTCCTCCTGTTACCAAGGCAAGTGACATTCATACAATATCCCATATTTTCTATATGCATAAGTAGTATATTTTGAGTAGTGTGCATGATAGGGTTTTTTGATTTATTTTATAATGCTAAGTTAGTTTGTATTTTACAAATATCCTAGTAGTGTGTAGCCACCCTTTTCCTAAGCAGCCATGAAAAGATTTTATTAGTTGCTTAGCCATGCTATAAAAATGTTTACCATGTTATGAAAATGTTTCTAAGTGTTAAAATCTAAAATACACATCTGGGTGGAATTGGTTGTTATGGTTTATGTTAAGTGGCTTTTGGGACTATGCTTGTGGTTGTCATCGCCTAGGATGAATGTCTATTCTACTTAGGGCCATGAGTATGGTGGTTGTTATCCAGAAGTACACTTGTGGACGGCCACCCAGGAACGAAGAGATTACCAAGTCCCTCTAAGTTTAGAAGCTTCCCGTGCAGCCTTTTGACAATGGGCTCTGTCTAGAATGATTAAGTTGTGGGAGTGCAACCTGTCAGCTTGACAAGCAGATGTAGAGATGATAGGTGGAACGGGTCTTGCTAGTATGGTTGCATTCTTCTTTTGAAAGTTCTTGTCTCAATTCTCTCCTTTCCATAATACACTCCGCGTGTATAGGATTTCTCGGACAAATTGAGTCTAAAGGTGAAAGTGCACAACCTCTGCAGAGTTAAAACTAAGTACTTATCCATGTCCCCGGTAATGGACTACTTCGAGCAGCTGGACAAGGATGGGCGGAAGAGTCTCAACATTGTTTTCGTAAAGTAAAATTGACTAAGGAAAGAATTATTGGTGCACTTGGGCTTTGTCCCTTGGTGCCAAGTCTTGATGAATAAAATGTTTTACAAAAGATAGGAGAAAACTTGCTTTCTACAAAATAGCCTCCAACCCCACCAAGCCAGATATGCATATAGACTATAGACTTGTCGTTTATATCTACCATAGTCACTTGCCAATACATCATTGTATTGACCTCCTTCGGGGGCTGCATATTCAAATGTGCAGGTAATTCTGATGAGGAATAAGATTTGGACTCGAGTCTACACCCAACATGTCTGCCTATGGCGCATGCTAGAAGCTGAGGCTCATTGTTATTTGCTTTCGTTGTGAACTCTGCATTTTAGCTAGACTTCATGGCTATACAAACTTGTAATAAAGCTATACTTGGCTAATATTTTTGGACCTCGTTGTAGCAATTTAATACTTATGCAATGATATCCTATATTTTGTACTGTGGTGCTAGCAGTGATCCAGGGACTAGCACATAACACAGGTGTTCCAACTTTAATAAAAGTTGGGGTGCTACAAAATGGTATCAGAGCAAAGTGTTGCCTGTAGGTTCGAGCCCTAGGATTGGTTAAGCCCTTTTTGGTCATAATGTTACCATCTTTGAAGTATGTTGGATTCTAACGGCATAGTGGGATGAAGCGGCCCGGGACAAACTTTACATGTCCGCGTACATGAGACCTGTTCCACAATATAAGTGGCTGGCCGGGTGTCTGTCTCTCTCACTATAGTGAAAAATCCAATTTACGAAGAGTTGTTAATATATGTTGATCACCTTAGGATTTTGACTTAGTATTCTTCTAAATAAATAATACACACTTCCTTATCTTTGCAATTCTGGTTTTAATTCCTCTCTTTCTACCTAAAGGATGACGAGTTTTCACTTCACCACTGCGGAGGACTTCGAGAACACCCGTTTTGGCTGTTACCTTCTCGACATCGGCGAGAAGATAGGGTTACCACTACCCCAAGTCAAGGGCTTCATCCTGAAGAAATTTAACAAAGAGGGTTGCTGGGGAATAAAAGCAACTCAGCCAGGACGTGGAGAGGAACCCCCACTGGAGATCAAAATGGTTAGCGACTCCAAAGACAAAGGACTCAATCTAGTCATGCAAGATTTGATTGGGCGCCTCTGCGGACGCTACAACACAGAGTTGAGGGGCCACTACTCCATTTTCTTTGGAAGGAGAAATGAGGATGGAGAACCTTACCTGTTTGATGTCGGAGAAAGAGGCAAGGCAAAACCCCTTAGTCTTTATTTCCAGGAGCTGGAAATCCTTGTCACTGGACTGTATGAAGATCGACGCACCGAGCTCCTGAAGAACGATGAGTTATGTGCCCTACTTAAGGAGAATGAAGAGAAGGTGAAGGTTCAAGAGGAAGTGACTAAGGCACAAGAAGAGAGGTTCGCTGCACAAGAGGAGAAGTACAGGAGACAAGAGAAATGAGTTCAAGAGAAGAACAAGACTATCAGGGAACAAAAGGCAGAAGCAATGAAGTCGAGTTCGAGGCTGATAGTGACTTGATCAAAAGGCTTCGTACTGAGAAGAGAGAGCTGCAAGAGAAGAACCTTGCCCTGGAGAAAGAAGTAAAGGAACTCAAGGATGTACTCGCCAATGAAGGAATCGAGATTCAGGAAATTGAAGAGGAGGAAGAGGACATGGTCGAGTAGTTAGTTAGTGAGACTACCTTTTATCATACACCTCATTATCTTGGTCTTGTATTGACCTACCAACTTGTGGTAAGGCAGTACTTTTCCTTGTATCCTCGGAACCTCGCGAGTTTATTTTCCAAACTTTTATATCGCTTTCCTTAAACCAAAGGTTTTGATTTGTTTGCTGATTGTTTTTATAAGTGGTGTGTTGTTGATGGTGTGCTTGACTGGATTGTTTTGTGCATGGGTAGGATTCCTCCTTATAGTTCTATCTATCTTTTACTCATCCCTGCAAAAACCCCACAGATGCCTCCACGTCGTGATACCGACAACAGCGAAGCTATGCAACAGCTGATGGCAGCTCAAGCCCAACTGATGACTATGATGACCCAGTTCATTGCAGCAACCAACAACAACAACAACAACAACAACAATTACAACCATCCACCACCACCCCCACCTCCCGTGGACAGACTTGCAAGATTTCTCAGGCTTAGACCTAATAAGTTCTCCTCTGCTACTGAACCCATAGTGGCGGATGACTGGCTCCGTTCAGTCAACAAGGACTTAGTAACCTGTGAGTGTTCTGAGGCAGAAAAGGTGAGGTTCACTGCTCACCTATTGGAAGGACCTGCTCCCATGTGGTGGGAGACCTATCAAGTGACCCATCCCTTGGATGGCATGACTTGGGATGCGTTCAAGGATGGTTTCCGCAATGCTCACATCTCCTCTGGCATAATGAATCTGAAGAAGGAGGAATTTCGTAGCTTGAGGCAGGGAGGTAGAACTCTGAAGGAGTATATGGATGACTTCTGTATGCTATCAAGGTATGCACCGGAGGACATCGACACTGATGCTAAGAGGAAGGACAAATTCCTTAATGGACTTAGGGGAGAACTAAAGATACCCTTGTCTGTGGCATATGCTCCTAACTATCAAATTCTGCTGGATCAAGCAATCACACTGGACAATAACATCAGAAAGGAAGAGAATAGGAAGAGGAAGTTTGGTGCAAGTAAGAGTAACTCTGAAGGGACACACAAGAAACCACACACCTCGGAAGTCAGTGGCCATAAACCCTGGAACTACTCCAACAGTGGTAGTGGCCAAAAACACCATGGTCATAACCACAATGGAGGATACAAAGGAAATAATGGGGGGTTCAAGGGAAACCATCACCATGGCCATAATCATGGAAATGGTAATCCCCGTCCTAACACTGAAGGGAAGAAAGACTTCTCTAATGTGACTTGCTTCAAGTGCAAGAAGACAAGACACTATGCTACTGATTGCCCAGAGAGATAGGCCGATGAAAATTCCAATCCCAATCCTTTCCAGAAGGGACAAGTAAACCACATCAATGTGGAAGAAGTTCATGATGACCCTGATGCTGTGATTGGTAAGTTCCTGCTCAATTCTTTTCCAGCATTAGTATTATTTGATACCGGAGCATCGCATTCATTCATATCAAGAGCTTTTGTAAACAAACATGGACTAGCCGAGGAAAGCTTAGGAAAACCCATAAGAGTGAGCTCACCTGGGGGTGAGATGATATTAAATTCTGGATGTAGCAACTAGAGTTAAAAATTGGAAAATATCTTTTCCCAACAGACTTAGTCATCCTAGAGACCCAAGGTCTGGATGTTATCATTGGAATGGATTGGATGACCCGTTTTGAAGGAATAATAGACTGTGCAAACAGAGCTATCACCCTCACCACCCTAGAGAAACAGAAGATTAAATTCAGATCAACTTTTGAACTTAAGAAAGTTAGGCTAAATTCTCCTAAGGGGGTTAGCCTTGGGGATGTGCTGATTGTCCAGGAGTACCCAGATGTTTTTCCAGAGGAATTACCGGGAATGCCACCCGATAGGGATGTGGAGTTTCTCATTGAACTGAAACCGGGTACCGGACCAATAGCTAAGAGACCTTACCCTATGGCCGTCGATGAACTAAAAGAGCTCAAGAAGCAACTGGAAGAACACCTTCTGAAGGGATTTATCCGCCCAAGTTCTTCGCCCTGGGGAGCGCCAGTTCTATTTGTCAAAAAGAAAGATCAAACCCAGAGACTCGTCACGGACTACCGGGATATAAATGAACACACCATCAAGAACAAGTATCCGTTACCCAAGATAAATGAGCTATTTGATCAATTAAAAGGTGTTTGTGTCTTCTCCAAGATTGATCTTCGATCAAGATACCTCCAAATGAAGGTTAGAGAGATGGATATACCAAATACAACATTTGTTACAAGATATGGCTCATATGAGTACACAGTAATGCCATTTGGGTTAACAAACGCTCCCGCCTATTTCATGAATATGATGAATAAAGTGTTCATGGATTTCCTGGACAAGTTTGTGGTAGTGTTCATAGACGACATTCTAGTCTACTCCAAGAGTCACGAAGAACATGAAGAGCATCTACGCCTAGTATTGCAGAGACTACGTGAACATAAGTTATATGCCAAATTCAGCAAGTGTGAATTTTGGTTGGAACAAGTCGCATTCCTAGGTCACATAGTATCTAAAGAGGGTATAGCAGTGGATCCTGAAAAGGTTTCAGCTGTAACCAATTGGGAGTCACCAAAGAATGTTGGAGAATTACGGAGTTTCCTTGGCCTAGCAGGATACTACCGAATATTTATAGAAAACTTTTCCAAAATCGCCAAGGCACTGACGAAATTATTAAAGAAGGAGAAGAAATTTGAGTGGACCGAGGCATGCGAAGCCAGTTTTCAGGAATTGAAGAAACGTCTAGTTTCAGCCCCAGTTCTATGCTTACCTGATTTGGAGAAAGAATTTCAAATATATTGTGATGCTTCACACCAAGGTCTGGGAAGTGTGTTGATGCAAGAAGGCAGGGTGGCATCTTATGCCTCTAGACAACTCAAGAAGCATGAAGCAAATTATCCAACTCATGACCTCGAGTTAGCATCAGTAGTGCATGCCCTAAAAACTTGGAGACCCTACCTGATGGGGAAAAGATGTGAGGTATTCACGGACCACAAAAGTTTGAAGTACATTTTTACTCAGAAGGATTTGAACATGAGACAGAGGAGGTGGTTGGAACTTATCAAGGATTATGATCTAAGTCTCCAATATCACCCAGGAAAGGCAAATGTAGTAGCAGACGCCCTGAGTCGTAAAACATATGTGAATGGCCTCACAGCAAAAGAATTACCCGAAGATTTATGCAAAGCATTCAAGGACCTCAGATTGGAAGTAGTACCAGAAGGTTTTGTAGCTTCATTAGTAGTACAACCTACTTTAATGGACAAGATACGTGAAGCACAGAAAGGAGACAAGGAAATAGAAGAAATCAGAGTCAATCTGGAAGCAGGAAAAGCTAAAGGATTTCATGAAGATGAGCAAGGAACTTTGTGGTTTGAAAAACGTATATGTGTGGCCAATGATCCTGATATTAGAAGATTAATTCTGCAAGAAACTCATGAGACACCTTATTCTATTCATCCGGGAAATACCAAGATGTATATGGATGTGAAGGAGAGATTTTGGTGGAACAATCTGAAAAGAGAAATAGCAGAATATATCGCTAAGTGCGATGTATGCAGTCGAGTAAAGGCAGAACATCAGAAACCAGCAGGACTTTTGCAACCTTTAAAGGTACCTGATTGGAAGTGGGATTCTATTGGGATGGATTTCATCACCGGGTTACCAAGGACCAGATCAGGGTATGATTCTATTTGGGTTATTTTTTGTCGTTTAACCAAGATAGCTCACTTTGTACTCGTGAAGACCACCTATACAAGCGCAAAGTTAGCTGATATTTACGTGAAGAGAATTGTGTGCCTACATGGCGTTCCCAAGAGTATCGTGTCCGATAGGGGGACCCAGTTCACATCTCATTTCTGGAAGCAGTTGCACGAATCTTTGGGAACCAGATTGGAATTCAGTACAGCCTTTCACCCGCAAACGGATGTCCAGACTGAAAGAGTAAATCAGATTTTAGAAGATATGTTAAGAGCTTGTGCGCTCGATTATGGATCTAGTTGGGATGAAAATCTACCCTATGCTGAGTTCTCCTACAATAACAGTTACCAAGCTAGCATTGATATGGCACCATTTGAGGCATTATATGGGAAGAAATGCACAACCCCATTGTTGTGGAGTGGTGTAGGAGAACGTAGTTTCTTTGGACCTGATATAATCCAAGAGGCTGAAGAGAAGGTCAGGCTGATTAAGGATAGATTGAAGATAGCACAATCACGCCAGAAAAGCTACGCAAACTCTAAACGTAGAGAGGTCACCTACGAGGTGGGTGATAGAACCTATCTTAGAGTATCACCACTCCGAGGTGTAAAAAGGTTTGGTATTAAAGGAAAGTTAGCACCTCGATTCATTGGACCATTCAAAATTCTTTCTCGCAAAGGTGAAGTAGCATATGAGTTAGAACTACCAGAAGCTCTGTCTGCGGTTCAGAATGTGTTCCATGTCAGTCAGCTGAAGAAATGTCACCCCGAGATGATGGGAGTTCCTTTAAAGGATACTGTACCCCTCGAAGAAGTACATTTGGAGAGTGACTTGACCTACGAAGAGAAACCCATCAAGATACTGCAGACCGCAGAAAGAGTCACCCTTACCAAAACCATCAAATTTTGCAAAGTCCAATGGAATCATCACTCCGAGGAAGAAGCCACCTGGGAACGAGAGGATGATCTTCGAGAAGACCATCCACACCTATTTGCTGATCTTCCCGAAGCTCGAGGGCGAGCTTCCTCTTAAGGGGGTTAGTCTGTAACATCCCAAATTTTGCAAAAATTTAAAACTTTGCATTCATGCATCATTCATCCATAGACATAAAATTACAGCACAAAAATATAAAAATAAAACATCAAATTATAAGATTTAATAATCTATAATTCCAGAAAATGTTTATTTAAACCCCTTTAAGAAAATATTATTTTAGCAATTTATTTATGGGCAAGTATAATATTAAAAAGTTCTAATTTTGATAACCTTTCCAAAACATATTTTTATGAATTTTTCTGATATATTTTGAATAGGTTTAAAAATCATTTTTGAAATCAGTATTTAAAAACAGATATTAATTTTATTAAAAAGGAAAAGGAATCAGGCCGGCCTGTGGCTATTTACCGCGCGCGCGCGTACGAACACGGCCCAAGCCAGCCCACGCAGCCCATCTCCTTCCTCCTCTCGCTGACAGGTGGGACCCACCTGTCAGCTTCGTCTTCCTCCCGCCGGAGATCGCGCCCGATTCGAATCGGATGCCGGCCGTGATTCCCGAGCGAAATCAGCGCGAGGTTTGCTCCCCCGCGCCCCCTACTTAAACCCCCACCCCCGCCGCATCCCTCCGCGCCCAAAACCCTAGCCGCTCCACTGCCAGAGAGCTCGGGATCGTGTTTCCGCCGCCGCCATTCCGCCGGCGAAAAGATCACCGTACGGTGCACCCCGGTCATCCCGGACCCTCTCATCCCCTCCCCTTGTTTTCTTTCGTCCTTGCGCATCTTTTTGACACGGTCTCGTGCCCCGTTTCGCAGCGAGTCGTCGTCTTCGTCCACGCCCGAGAGGAACCGCCGCCGCAAGCAACTCCGGCGAGCTATACGAGGAGGAGAAGACAACGCCGACGACCACCACCGCGCCATCGACTCCGCCTCGACGCCCGCTACGCCTCAGTAAGATTTGCTCGTCCCGTAGCCCTCTAGAACGCACGAGCGCCCAACGCCGGCCGTGGCGCCGCCGCGGTCGGGTGAGCTCCGGCGACCGCGCCGCCCGTTTTTGGTCAATGAATTGTGGGCCGTTAGATCTAGATCCGTTGATCTAGATCTATCTAATCTCGCGCGTCCATTTTAAATTAGATCGGACGGCTCGCGCTGCGATCCGCGTCGAAACGGTACCGTCCAATAGGAACACGCCACGTAGCCCCTGTTATTTCTTTTTTTCGCAGGAATTTTATAAATAAAACAGAAAATGTGCAAAACTTAGAAAATTCATAACTTTTGTTCTGTAAATCCAAATTCGGTAAATTTTATATCCACGGATAGCCCTGCTAGTGTAGTATATTTCTACATCATTTATTTTTCCTTTTGACAAATTATAAATTGTGTATTCCTCAGAGGAGTATTTCGGTTATTAAAATAATAATTTAAATAATAAAAATAATTTGGAAATAAATTTAATTGTTTTAGGTATTATCAATCCCCTCTGTCCAGCAATTTTAATAAATGTCTTAAATGAAAATTTTCATAAAATAATAAAAATTATAATTATAGAAATCAAGTTTTGCTATATTGTTTTCAATTATTTAATTGATAAACAAAATGAGAAATTCCTAGAAATTATGTTTCATACATTTAATAACAGAGGATAAAGTTAGTAATAAGTGTGTCCTATTTTCCTAGCATATCATTCATGCATACATATTTATGTTTGGTGTTGAGATGATATTGTGTTGGTATTTATTTTATTTATTGCTTGTGCTAGATTGTGAAGAAGAGGAAGGGCTTGCTTGTGATTGTTATTCTTGTTGTGCTTGCTCCTCTTGTTACCAAGGCAAGTGACATTCATACAATATCCCATATTTTCTATATGCATAAGTAGTATATTTTGAGTAGTGTGCATGATAGGGATTTTTGATTTATTTTATAATGCTAAGTTAGTTTGTATTTTACAAATATCCTAGTAGTGTGTAGCCACCCTTTTCCTAAGCAGCCATGAAAAGATTTTATTAGTTGCTTAGCCATGCTATAAAAATGTTTACCATGTTATGGAAATGTTTCTAAGTGTTAAAATCTAAAATACACATCTGGGTGGAATTGGTTGTTATGGTTTATGTTGAGTGGCTTTTGGGACTATGCTTGTGGTTGTCATCGCCTAGGATGAATGTCTATTCTACTTAGGGCCATGAGTATGGTGGTTGTTACCCAGAAGTACACTTGTGGACGGCCACCCAGGAACGAAGAGATTACCAAGTCCCTCCAAGTTTAGAAGCTTCCCGTGCAGCCTTTTGACAATGGGCTCTGTGTAGAATGATTAAGTTGTGGGAGTGCAACCTGTCAGCTTGACAAGCATATGTAGAGATGATAGGTGGAACGAGTCTTGCTAGTATGGTTGCATTCTTCTTCTGAAAGTTCTTGTCTCAATTCTCTCCTTTCCATAATACACTCCGCGTGTATAGGATTTCTCGGACAAATTGAGTCTAAAGGTGAAAGTGCACAACCTCTGCAGAGTTAAAACTAAGTACTTAGCCGTGTCCCCGGTAATGGACTACTTCGAGCAGCTGGACAAGGATGAGCGGAAGAATCTCAACACTGTTTTCGTAAAGTAAAATTGACTAAGGAAAGAATTATTGGTGCACTTGTGCTTTGTCCCTTGGTGCCAAGTCTTGATGAATAAAATGTTTTACAAAAGATAGGAGAAAACTTGCTTTCTGCAAAATAGCCTCCAACCCCACCAAGCCAGATATGCATATAGACTATAGACTTGTCGTTTATATCTACCATAGTCACTTGCCAATACATCATTGTATTGACCTCCTTCGGGGGCTGCATATTCAAATGTGCAGGTAATTCTGATGAGGAATAAGATTTGGACTCGAGTCTACACCAAACATGTCTGCCTGTGGCACATGCTTGAAGCTGAGGCTCATTGTTATTTGCTTTCGTTGTGAACTCTGAATTTTAGCTAGCCTTCATGGCTATGCAAACTTGTAATAAAGCTATACTTGGCTAATATTTTTGGATCTCGTTGTAGCAATTTAATACTTATGCAATGATATCCTATATTTTATACTGTGGTGCTAGCAGTGATCCAGGGACTAGCACATAACACAGGTGTTCCAACTTTAATAAAAGTTGGGGTGCTACACTTGATAATACATGAGTTTCACTTTATGCCTAGCTCAAAGGTGTTAAGCAAACGCGCTTATGGGACACAACCCACTTTTATTTCCTGTCATTTTAATTTGTTTTTCTTGTGTCAAGGAATTTTCCTGCTTCTGTAGCAATTCCTTTTTATCTTATTTTTATTGCAATGTTGTGTGAAGTTAAGCCTCTAGTCGAAAGTTGATGTTCAAATTCAATTCCTGTGCTGAAACAGATTTCTGCTATCCACCGTAAAAATTATATCAATTCACTGGAACGTCAGAAAAATCTTCCATTTTTTTTTGCATAATCCTCGGATGTATATGCAACTTTCATTAGTTTTGAGTTTTCTGATCTGAGCAAGTTAAGTGCGTCGATTTGTTTTGTCTTTACGGACTGTTCTGTTTTTGACAGATTTTACCATTTTCTTTTGCAATGCCTCTTTTGCTATTTTGATTGGATCTTTTTATCCTATTAAGTATCAGTGGCTGTAGCTAATTTCCAGTAGCAATGGTAGCAATTGTGTTCTTACATAATATCATAATTTTTGTGCACTAACCCTCTAATGAAGTTACTCTAAGTTTGGTGTGGAGGAAGTTTTCAAGGAACAAGAGAAGAGGGTGATATAATATGATCAAGAGGATAGTAAAGCCAAAGCTTGGGGATGCCCCGGTGGTTCACCGCAATATAATTCAAGAATACTCAAGCGTCAAAGCTTGGGGATGCCTTGGGCATCCCCTTCTTCATCGACAAACTATCAGGTCCTCTCTAGTGAAACTATATTTTAATTCCGTCACATCTTATGTGCTTGTATTGAAGCGTCTGTTTGTTTTTGTTATTTTAATTCTCTGAATAAAATGGATCCTAGCATTCTTTTGTGTGGGAGAGAGACAAGTTCCGCTTTTTCATATGAATACTCGTATTTTTCACTTATATTTGTTGAGTATTCTTTTCATTGTTATTGTTTGCTCTCTAGCTCTTGTTTTTCATGCATCTCTTGTTAGAGCTGTTAGCTTTGTTATATTATACTCTTATATCTCATTGTTTAATTACTTGGAGATTTTATCTTTTAAATAAGTTGATTGGTATTTGGTTGACAACAGAAAATGCTAAATGTGATAGATGGTATAATTAAATGATACATTAATCTTGTAGATCATTAAATTGTGTCACTTGAATCACTGATGTTGTATTGAGATATTAATTTGCTTAATTGTAAACATTATGGTCTAGTAAAGTGGAATGATTAAATGGTTGGTCTAGAGAAACTTGAAAACTGTGCCACACTTAAATTTCCAGTTGATTGTATAATGGTATATGACTTCTTTTTGCCTAAGGCAACCATAATGGCTTTATGCTATGCGCTACGGTCGGGTCCCCAATAGTGACTTGTTCATTTGCCACAGCACCCCTAGGAGTAATTTTCATTATGCATTGTATGATCATATTTTTGTGGAATATTTTTACTCATGAGTTCTAAACCTGCGGTTTTCATGCCTCTTCCACCACCATATTGCTAGACTCTTCAGTACTTTGCTTTGCCCTTTCTCACATTGAGAGTTGGAGCATTTTTCACGGGTACATCCAAACTCGTGGGAGATCTTCATCTTGTTCTCCTACACATAAGCCAAATATCTTCCTCAAAACAGCCACCATACCTACCTACTACAACATTTCCATAGCTGTTCTGAGATATATTGCCATGCAACATCCATCTTACATTACATGACTTGTTGTCATTCATTACTTGTTTATTGCTTTGCGTGTTTCTATAAAGCTGATGTGTGGTTTTACCTATGTTACGCTAGAGCACTACATAACCTGCTATACTGGCAGAGGCACCGTTGTCATATGTATTCTTATGGCACATTCATATTAGTTACTTGTATCATCAATATGTTGTTTTATCATCATTAGTGTGTTGTCATATTTAATATTCCCTCCATTCCGTAATCCAAGAGTTATAGTTTTTTGACAACTGTTTCAAAATGAATGGGTTTCGGCGGTTTTTGCTGACTCCCCGCGTGCACAAATTGACGGAATCCATGCAAATATGGAGTTTGTTTGATCGCTCAGCTAACTTTCGAGAAAAACTAATTGCTATTTCCATCTAATCTAACTACCACATGCAACATCTCAACAGAAAACAAACGTGCGCTAAGTACTGTGCAGAAAAACTATAGCTCTTGGATTACGGAATGGAGGGAGTATATCATATTAGGATGCTTGCCCCTAAAAGCGAAAAGAGCCATGGAGGCCATCGAAAAGAGAAACAGAAAAAGAAAACAAACTAGAAAAAAGAGAAAAAAGGGGGCATCATTACTATTCTTTATCACACACTTGTGCTTATGTTACAACACCATATCATTTATAGTCATCACTTGTGCTCATGTTATAGCACCATATCATTTGTGATCATCACTTGTGCTCATGTTTAGCACATTTACTCCATATGAGAGAGTTTTCATGTCTTAGTTGCATAACTATGTGTGTAACTTTATACTATATAATTTGGCTTGTATATTCCAATGATGAGCCTCCTCAAACATGCTCTAGGTCTTCGTGAGCAAGCAAGTTGGATGCACCCCCACTAGTTCCATTGGAGAGCTTTCATATACTTATAGCTCATTGTGCATCCGTTGTGTGGCAATCACTACTCCTTGCATAGCTTCAATTGTATGACTTTCTCTTGTCTAATGATCATCTATAGCTTTGTGAGCCTTTCTTCCGTTGGCCTTCCAAACCTCCGTTAACATTCTCTTAGCCATAACATCCTGTTGCCAGGAACCAACATTGAACGCTTGCTTGTTTCTTTTGAACAAATAATATATTGATCATCTACGTGTGTATTGCTATTACTTGACTTGATCCTTTCATAAAGTTGTCATGTTTGATGGAAGCATTAGATGATTATATTGTTGTGCTTGAAGCTTAAATCATCTTTAATATCTACTTTGCACAATTGATTGCTATCTAGTACTATATCATTGAAAGATTTGCTTGCTTCACCTACTTGTTTGTTCATTACTCATTTGATATCAATATAAACTACATGCCATTCATTTGATTTCAGTTTACATGCCCTACAATGAATTACATGATCAAGATTGTTTTTAAGCATGTAGCTAGATGGTTGTCTTCTCCTCTTAAGATGCGTGAGTAGTCTACCCTTGGACTACGGGTCCATAGCAGTAGCTAGATGGTTGTCTTCTCCTCTTGTGCTATCATGTTTAAATCTTGTGAGCTGCCTATCATGGTCAAGATCATCTTTATGTAATTCTCCATGTTGTGTTTGCTGGGATCCGATGAATATTGAGTACTAAAGTTATTGCTTCATAATATATCATGTGTGTGCTATTTAATGATGTTGCATGCTCTCCGTTACTTGTGTATGCTCAGGCCAAGTAGATGCTTGTAACTCCAAGAGTGGGTATTTATGCTCGATAGTAGGTTCATGTCTCTATTTGATCTGGGGCAGTGACAGAAAGATCTAAGGTTGTAGATGTACTTTTGCTACTAGGGATAAAACAGTAGTACTTTATCTAATGATGATGTCACTTACTTACTTTACACATAGTGCTTAAGACGATAATCTGTTGCATGCAACTTAATACTGAAAGGGGTGCAGACGCTAACCGGAAGGTGGATTATTAGTTATAGATGCGGTTGGAACAGTCTATGTATATTGTTGTAATGCCCAAATGAATCTCACACTAGACACCATATCATTAGTATATGCATTGGGTTGCTTATCATTATTCTGTCAAGTACCCAACTGTAATTTGTTTACCACGCATGGATGAATGTTATTATTATTTATTGAGAGACACCACTAGTGAATTGTGGACCCCGGTCCTTCTCATTAATCTGATAAAACCACAACTGCAAACCTGTTACTTTCTGCAAACATCACCTTTTCTTTCACACATACATTTAATCCTTTTGTTACAGCAAGCCGGTGGGATTGTGAAAGGACAATGATGTCGCCTAGAGGGGGGGGGGTGAATAGGCGGTTTAAAACCTTTTCGGTTTAGGCTTGATAATTGCGAAATAAAACTAGGTGTTTAAATTAACAAGCGGACAACCTAAATAAACTAGGCTCACCTATGTGCACCAACAACTTATGGTAAGCAAGATAAACAACAAGGTGATAACAATAGAATACTTCAAGCACGAAGGCTATCACAAGGTAAAGTGCATAAGTAAAAGCTCGGGTATAGAAACAACCGAGGCACGCGGAGACGAGGATGTATTCCCAAGTTACTCCTTGTTAAGGGAGTACGTCTCGTTGGAGAGGTGTGAACCGACACAACGGTTCAACAACCACAAAGGTTTCACCTTCTTCTCCGGTGAACCGCACCACAAAGGCTTGGTTCACCTTCCACTATCGGAATTCCTTCGAGGCGGAATCCGGAGCCTTTCAACAACAATCCGGGGCACAACCCACAATGGGATTGGGGGCTCCCGAACGGCTTCAAGTGACCACACAAGGGTCCAACCACCACAAAGGCGTCTAGGGTCCAAGGACCCAAGAGTAACATGCTCACAAACTTTCAAATTCCACGAATCCTCGTGGAGAGCACACCGATGCACCAAATGCAAAAGGCAAGAGCACAAGTGCTCAAAATCCTTCACTCTCAAATTCCAACAAAGCAACAAATGCTTATGGGGGAATAAGAGAGGAAGAACAAAGAGGAGATGCACCAAGAACTCCAAGATCAAGATCTACAAGGTTTCCCTCACTTAGAGGAGAAATCGACCAGTGAAAACATAGATCAAGATCACCTCTCACTTTCCCTCAAATATTAGCAAGAACCATGGGAGGGATGGAGAGGAAGAGCAAGCTTTCCAAAGGGCAAAAATGGAGGAGAGAGAGGAGAAAGACTTGCTAGAAGCTTAGAAAACCATTGGGGAAGAAGGCCCCTTAAATAGCTCAACCCAAAATCCAGCCGTTGGGTGCAGATTCGCGTCGTAGCGGTACTCTCGCTGGCCCTAGCGGTACTACCGCCCCCCTAGGGAGTTAGGGCATCAAAACGGGCTGAAAACAGGCTTCCGTAGCGGTACTACCGCCCCGGGCAGCGGTACTACCGCCCCGGCGGAACTAACGCTCCCGGTACCGCCGAAAACAGCTCTCTGTTAGCTCCGGCGGTACCTCGGGCGGTACCGCGGCGGTACTACCGCCACATAAAAACAACATAAACTGATAAACGAAAACATCAATATCTTTTCCATCCGGACTCCGTTTTCGATGATTTTTGGCTCATTGGAATCGTTACAACGAGCTCTACTTGAATGTAAATAGAAACATCACAGTCCATCATGTGAGGATAAAACCAAATGGGGAAAGGTTGAACTTTGCTAAACAATGCAAACCATGTATTCATACGAAATCTGCTTTTGATGAACTAGAGCTTAGTATGGAGATAACTCACATGGATAAAAGGCAACAAGTTTTCCAAAGTAAAAACATTTTCGAAGGACTTGGTCTTGTCATGAAGATCACGACAAGCACCAAAACTCAACACAAAGAAAAACCTAATAAGAACCAAGAAAGATGATATGCCAAGCATGCAAAGGTTTGAGCTCTCCACAAAGATGCGATCAATTTACTCACTCGAAAGCCCCTCTTGATAGTACGCATATCTATCCTATAGCCCTATCAAGATCATACCTTTGCCATGAGCATTCCACTTGAGCTAGATGATGACGATCTTGACTCTCTCAGGTTGAAACACCTTTCTTGTTTGTGCTTGCTAGCACATGCTTGATGAACACTTCTCCAAATGCCCCCCCCATACTCCATTATGGGAGGGCCTCGCTAAGCTTTGTCTTCATGTCTCCTTTGCAAGCTTCAATCAAAAGATATCTTCCGAGATGCATCATACTGATCTTGCACTTCATCTTCTTCTCTTGATATGTATGATGGCTTGGGGTTAAACATGATTGTTCATTCAATCTTCTATTCCAAGCCATACTTGCAATGAGCTCAACTCTACACATGACCATTCTTCATATAAACCCTTTGAATAGAGCATTGGTCATTAAGTCATCTTGAAGAGTCCAACACATAAACTCCTATAATTTCCCATGGACAAGATCTATAAGAATATCTCAATGTAAACATTAGTCAATAAGGATTGTCATTAATTACCAAAACCACGCATGGGGCAACCATGCACTTTCAGTCTCCCCCATTTTGGTAATTTATGGCAATCCCTTTTACGAGGGTTTATATAATGAATTTAAGCAACCATGCAATACAAAGAGAAAGGACGCAAGAGAACCGCAAGAGAACAAACCCATATTCCCTTAAACCCTCTAAATTTCTCCCCCATTGGCATCGATTGCCGAAATGGGAAGAAAAACTTAGAAGGCAAATATAGTGAGAGATCCCCCATTATGTGTGCATTTCTCATAATATGAATGAAATCAAATGCACATATCCAATGACGAATAGATGGAGGGAGATCAAACTATATAGAGGATACAAAGATTGCAAAAGAATATCAAATGGAAATATTGAAGGAGATATGCCCTAGAGGCAATTAATAAAGTGTATTCTTTATCATATCTCGTTTTTTCATAATAGGTTTTTGTGTCATGCTAGAACAGTATTAAGCGGAAACATTAATACGGGTGTGATACGTAAACAACCAGGTCCCTAGTAGCCTCTACTAAGACTAGTTTCGTTGCACGATTGATGATCGAGGTTTCCCGGTCATGGGGCATGGCGCCGGTCGGCAATGGGAGTCATATCGTTGGAGAACGATGTGATGGACATACCCAGATTTGGAGGACGTAATCGTTACGCCTTTGACCGTGAGATCAACTCTTATTGTTATTTCTGGAGGATACTTTGATCGCACCAAACGTCGTATCTTATATAGTATGACAATAACAGTGATACTTTTGGGTATCGGAAAGGAGTAGTTGAGACGAGGGGTCAAGAGCTGGATTTGCCAGTCCGCATAGCAGGATAGATACTCTCGGGCCCACTCGGTGAGATCATGTCTAATGAGCTTGCAAGCATGTGACTAGGTCACGGAGACATGAGATCATGGACGAGTAGAAGATAGCGTTGTCGGTAACGAGGTCGGGATTAGGTATGGAGATATCTATGGAACGACGCTCGGACATGCTAAGTATCGCTATGGCAAAAGGTTTAAGACTTTGCGTTCAGGTTTGATAGATGAAAGTCATTCGTTATATCACAGGGATTAATTCATGGGGTCCAGGCCTAGGAGTTAGTCGTTGATCATAGAGGAGTCTTGGTCGTACCTGTTATTATATCGAACCGCTAGGGTAACACACTTAAGGGGTTTCGACAAGACAACCGGAAAGGAAAGAGATCACCGAGAGCGTCCCGGGAGGGGTCCGATGGAGATCGGGCAGCGCCGAAAGAGTTTTCGGAGATAGGAATTTTTTTATATATTATGTTTGATATTAATTAGTGTAATTAATATGCAAATATGATTTTATGTATTTATTTTCGAATTTATTTAGGCTGATTTCCCTAAATGGGCCTTCTGGTCGAAAGAAGGCCCAAAAGGGGGAAAATCCCCAAGGGGATTCGGTGGGGGCTTGGGTGGCCGACCCAGGTGGGCCAAGAGGCCCATCAGGGGGCCGGCGCACCATGGCTGGCCGCACCAGGCATGTGGGGATAGTCCCACATTGCCTGGTGAGGAGGTTGGCTCCCCCCGGGAGCCTATATAAGAAGGGGCACCCCTGGCCTTTTAATTCACCAATTAATTCCCAATTTCTCTCTCGATCTCGTGATTCCGTTGTCGGAGTCGCGCCGAGCAGAGGAGGGGATCTCTTCCACCATAGCCCGCTGCCGCGCTGCTGGTGTTCCGGTCCAAGTCTTCCGCTGCTCGTCCTGGACTGGAGCTTCGGAGGCCGTCGTATCCACCGTACGTGTGTGACGCCCTGCGAGGTGCTGCACTAGCGGTACTCAGAGGCCTGCTTCCTCTACACGACCTTGAGGTCGGCTTCGTCGGTCTTCATCGACAATGTTTGTGCGGGAACGTAATCCCCGCTTTCGGTCTACAAGGGTATGCATTCTGATCTCCGTTCGTACTACTATATCTGCATAAAATAGATCTTGGCATGCTTTTAGGATATCGTTTGTAGGAAATTTTTTGTTTTCTGCACACGATCCCCTTCAGTGGTATCAGAGCCGATCTATCGTAGATATAGCTGTACGCTGGTAGAACCCGTGTTCTGCATGGGGGCACCGTTCCTGTTATTTGCTACCCTCTAGCGTGCACTTGTGTCTTCCAGCGGCATTGAGTTGATGAAGCGGCCCGAACCGACTTTAAGCGTACGCTTACGGGAGACTGGTTCCTCTACTGACATACGGCTTGAACCGTATATGTGGCTGGCGGGTGTCAGTTTCTCTCTCTTTAGTTGGTTTTCACATTTTCAATGGAGGGCCCGAAAGGGATGCTTAAATATGCAATTATTGGATCGTTGTTGTGGTCATAAGGTTCGTAGGTATGAAGCGGTTCTATTTACGAAAGCCCCAAGCCACGTAAAATATGCAAAAGATAAAGTAGAAGCGTCTAACTTTATTTTGCAGGGGCTATGTGATATGGTCAAGGTAGGTTTATTAAAGTGTTTATAACCTGCGGGCGCCAAGAAGACCATGGCGCAATGAACTATATCACATTGCATTACATTTGATGTTTTGTGTGCATTTTATATTGTGTAATTGTGTGTATAGTATACATTAGTTACACGGTGGTATCTATATAAGATGATCCCTTCAAAATACCACTAGTGTTCTCCCTCCAACGCGCACCACCAAGAAAGTTCTACGTTATGAGGCAGGCCGTGATGATCGGGTGTCAGACATCTCGTCGTTCACATACAGTGGGTGTAAGCCATGTTGCACAAGCGTCAGCATGGAGGTCTTTGGTGGAGAGCCTAGCATATTCAGAAATATGGCATCGGAACAGGAAGACCGAAAGGTCGAGCACGAGTCACAAAATTGGTGTGGCAGACTTTTGTCTACTCTTGAAGTTGTGCCGCCGGCTCTGATGATGAGGGGTGGTGCAATGGATGGGGGTCGTGTAATCGCTTAAACGACCATGAGGGATGTTCTTTTGAGTGGGAGTTATGTTAGTTATTTTCTAAAATACTATAACTCAAAATTATTATGAACAAAGTCTTATGTTGTTGCAAATTCCATTGTAAATGTCTCACCCCTCCTTTAACCTAAACCTGTTCATTGAGAAAGAGAAGCTTAAGACCGATGGGTCTAACTTCGTGTCCTGGTTCCGCGACCTGAAGTCCATCCTTGAAACCCACAAGGTGGCCTACATCCTTGATGCCCCCTTAGGTGATCTTCCAAGCACCGCCCCGAAAATCGAAAGGATTGTCCATGAGGTAAAGGCGGAGATTTCTTCTTATGTCCAGAGTGGCATGCTCTTTGCCATGAAGGCTGACCTGCAAAACCGCTTCATGAACAAGGGTGCTTATTATATAATCACTGAACTCATGATTGTTTTTGCACGACAAGTCAAGGCTGAGAGGTACGAAGCATCTGTGCTTTTCTTCTCAGCCCAGATGGAAGAGCACGACAATATTAGTGAGCACTTGGCCAAGTTGTTTGGCTGCGCTCAGCTTCTGAGTGATCTGGGAAGTGTGATCCCAGAAGAGGTGGTTATTGAAAGGGCGCTGATTTCTCTGCCCCCTAGCTATAAGAACGCCATCGTGGACTACGGCATGAAAGGGACATCAAAACCCCTGTCGGAAATCCTGAAGATGCTCGAAGTGGCCGAATTAGAAATCAAGCTGAAGAAGATGGTGGTGACCATTGGATCACCTGAGCACAACTGCCCCACGTACCTGGAGGATAGGAAGTCTGGCAAGTCGGTCGACAAAGAGCAAGGTATATTTGATATACATGTTATAGATGTGTACCTTATATCCGCCCGGAGCAACACGTGGGTATTTGATACTGGTTCTGTTGCTCATATATGTAACACTCAGGAGGAGTTACGGAATAGACGGCGGCTGGCGAAGAATGAGGTGACGATGCGCGTCGGCAACGGATCGAGAGTCGACGTGGTGGCTGTTGGCACGCTCCCTCTGCGTCTACCATTGGGATTAGTTTTGGTTTTAAATAAGGGTTATTTTGTGCCATCCTTGAGTGTAAACATTATAAGTGGATCTTGCCTGTTACAAGACGGTTATTCATTTAAATCAGTGTCAAGCAATTGTGCTATTTATATGAATGATATCTTTTATGTTGATGCTCCCGAGAATAACGGTTTATTCTTGTTGAATCTCGATCGTAGTACTCACATCCATAACATAGAAGCCAAACGGATTAAGTGTAGTGATGATACCGCCATGTATTTGTGGCATTGCCGTCTTGGTCATATTGGTGTAAAGTGCATGAAGCAACTCCACTCCGATGGCCTTTTGGACTCGTTGGATTTCGGATCCCTCGATACATGCGAACCATGCCTTATGGGTAAAATGACCAAGACACCGTTCAAAGGTTTCGTTGAACGGGCGTCGGATTTGTTGGGGATCATACATTCAGATGTGTGTGGACCGATGAGCGTTTCGACACACAATGGTTATCGTTACTTCGTCACCTTCACTGATGACTTGAGTAGATACGGATATATCTATTTGATGAAACATAAGTCTGAAACTTTTGAAAAATTCAAAGAATTCCAAAGTGAAGTTGAGAATCAGCTTAATAGGAAAATCAAGCACCTCCAATCCGATCGCGGTGGCGAGTACTTGAGTTTTGAGTTTGGCACACATCTGAAGAGTTGTGGCATAGTACCCCAACTTACGCCAGCCGGAACACCGCAACGTAACGGCGTGTCCGAGCGACGTAATCGTACTCTACTGGATAGTGTTCGATCTATGATGTCTCTTACCGATTTGCCAGTGTCCTTCTAGGGTTATGCGTTAGAAACAACCGCATTCGTTTTAAATAGGGCTCCGTCCAAATCCGTTGAAACGACACCGTATGAATTATGGTATGGCCAAAAGCCTAAGTTATCGTTTTTGAAGGTCTGGGGTTGTGAGGCGTACGTTAAGAAACTACAGCCCGAAAAACTTGAACCGAAGTCGGAGAAAGTTGTCTTTGTAGAATATCCGCGGGAAACCGTTGGGTACACCTTCTACAACCAAGCTGAGGGCAAAACTTTTGTCGCGAAGACCGGTACCTTTCTAGAGAAGGAGTTTCTCGCGAAAGGAGTAAGTGGGAGGAAGGTAGACCTCGATGAGATCGTCGATCCTGAACTCGAGATTCCGAGTGGCGCAACGGAAGCAATTCCGGAAACGTCCTCCGTGGAAGGAGTGGGAGAAACTGTCGAGGAAGGTATTCTACCCCGTAGGTCTGGTAGATCTCAGATCGCACCAGAATGTTATGGCAACATGGTTTGCACCGTCATGTTAGTTGAACAAGACGAACCTACGAACTACAAGGAGGCGATGGCGAGTCTAGAGTCCGAGAAATGGCTTGAAGCCATGAAATCCGAAATAGGATCCATGTATGATAACAAAGTGTGGACTTTGATGGATATTCCCGAAGGGTGCAAGGCCGTCGAGAATAAATGGATCTTTAAGAAGAAGACTGATGCTGATGGTAATGTGACCGTCTATAAAGCTCGGCTTTTCGCAAATGGTTTCCGACAAGTTCATGGAATTGACTAGATGAAACTTTTTCACCGGTAGCGATGCTTAAGTCTATTCGGATTTTGTTAGCAGTAGCTGCCTATTATGATTATGAAATCTGGCAGATGGACGTCAAAACAGCCTTCCTAAATGGAAACATTGAGGAAGAGTTGTACATGGTACAACCGGAAGGTTTTGTCGATCCAGAAAATGCTAACAAGGTATGCAAGCTTCAGCGATCCATCTATGGATTGAAGCAGGCATCTCGGAGCTGGAATCTTTGCTTTGATGAGGTAATCAAAGGTTTTGGATTTATCTAAAATTTGGAAGAGACCTGCATTTACAAGAAAATGAGTGGGAGCTCGGTTGTTTTCTTAGCACTGTATGTAGACGACATATTGCTGATTGGGAATGATGTGGAACTTCTGAATAGCGTGAAGGAATATTTAAACAACAAATTTTCCATGAAGGACTTAGGAGAAGCTGCGTATGTCTTAGGCATAAAAATTTATCGTGATAGATCAAGGCGCCTATTAGCACTAAGTCACAGTACTTATCTTGATAAAATACTGAAGCGTTTCGGTATGGAGAAGGCAACGAAGGGTTCTCTGCCGGTTATCAAGAATAAGATATTGCGGAAGGCACAGTGTCCGGTAACGGAACTGGATAAGGCCGATATGACCAATCATCCTTATGGTTCAGCCATAGGATCGATCATGTATGCAATGTTGAGTACTAGACCAGATGTGGCATTAGCTCTAAGTTTGACAAGCCGGTTCCAGAGTAATCCTTGAATGCCGCATTGGATAGCTGTTAAGAGCATTCTTAAGTATCTCAATAAGACAAAGGAAATGTTCCTTGTGTATGGTGGCTGCGATGAAGAACTTGGCGTAACGGGTTACGTAGATGCAAGTTTCTGCTCAGACCCCGATTACTCTAAGTCACAGACATGTTATGTGTTCAAGGTGAATGGAGGCGCCGTGTGCTGGAGAAGTGGGAAGCAACCCATAGTCGCACAATCTACAATGGAGTCGGAGTATATTGCTGCTTGCGAAGCCGCGAATGAAGCTGTGTGGCTGAGGAAGTTCGTCATCGAACTTGGAGTGTTCCCGAGCGTGCAAGACCCCGTGATCCTCTTCTGCGACAATACGGGTGCCATTGCGAACGCCAAGGAGCCAAGGTCTCACTCCACCGCCAAACACATTCTCCGACGCTTCCATGTGATACGTCAGTACGTACAAGGAGGCGATGTGAAGATTTGTAAAGTGCATACGGATCTGAATGTGGCAGATCGGCTGACGAAGGCTCTCCCGCTTGATAAGCATGAAAAGCACCAGTTAGCTATGGGTGTTAAGCTTTTACCAAGTTGTAATCAAGATTAATTTGTACTCTAGTGCAAGTGGGAGACTGAAGGAGATATGCCCTAGAGGCAATTAATAAAGTGTATTCTTTATCATATCTCGTTTGTTCATAATAGGTTTTTGTGTCATGCTAGAACCGTATTAAGCAGAAACATTAATACGGGTGAGATACGTAAACAACCAGGTCCCTAGTAGCCTCTACTAAGACTAGTTTCGTTGCACGATTGATGATCAAGGTTTCCCGGTCATGGGGCATGGCGCCGGTCGGCAATGGGAGTCATATCGTTGGAGAACGATGTGATGGACATACCCAGATTTGGAGGACGTAGTCGTTACGCCTTTGACCGTGAGATCAACTCTTATTGTTATTTCTGGAAGATACTTTGATCGCACCAAACGTCGTATCTTATATAGTATGACAATAACAGTGATACTTTTGGGTATCGGAAAGGAGTAGTTGAGATGAGGGGTCAAGAGCGGGATTTGCCAGTCCGCATAGCAGGATAGATACTCTCGGGCCCACTCGGTTAGATCATGTCTAATGAGCTTGCAAGCATGTGACTAGGTCACGGAGACATGAGATCATGGACGAGTAGAAGATAGCGTTGTCGGTAACGAGGTCGGGATTAGGTATGGAGATATCTATGGAACGACGCTAGGACATGCTAAGTATCGCTATGGCAAAAGGTTTAAGGCTTTGCGTTCAGGTTTGATAGTTGAAAGTCATTCGTTATATCACAGGGATTAATTCATGGGGTCCAGGCCTACGAGTTAGTCGTTGATCATAGAGGAGTCTTGGTCGTACCTGTTATTATATCTAACCGCTAGGGTAACACACTTAAGGGGTTTCGACAAGACAACCGGAAAGGAAAGAGATCACCGGGAGCGTCCCGGGAGGGGTCCGATGGAGATCGGGCAGCGCCGAAAGAGTTTTCGGAGCTAGGAAAAATTATATATATTATGTTTCATATTAATTAGTGTAATTAATATGCGAATATGATTTTATATATTTATTTTTGAATTTATTTAGGCTGATTTCCCTAAATGGGCCTTCTGGTCGAAAGAAGGCCCAAGAGGGGGAAAATCCCCAAGGGGATTCGGTGGGGGCTTGGGTGGCCGACCCTGGTGGGCCAAGAGGCCCACCAGGGGGCCGGCGCACCATGGCTGGCCGCACCAGGCATGTGGGGATAGTCCCACATTGCCTGGTGAGGAGGTGGGCTCCCCCTGGGAGCCTATATAAGAAGGGGCACCCCTTGCCTTTTAATTCACCAATTAATTCCCAATTTCTCTCTCGATCTCGTGATTCCCTTGTCGGAGTCACGCCGAGCAGAGGAGGGGGATCTCTTCCACCATAGCCCGCTGCCGCGCTGCTGGTGTTCCGGTCCAAGTCTTCCACTGCTCGTTCTGGACTGGAGCTTCGGAGGCCGTCGTCTCCACCGTACGTATGTGACGCCCTGCGTGGTGCTGCGCTAGCGGTACTCAGAGGCCTGCTTCCTCTACACGACCTTGAGGTCGGCTTCGTCAGTCTTCATCGACAACGTTTGTGCGGGAACGTAATCCCCACTTTCTGTCTACAAGGGTATGTATTCCGATCTCCGTTCGGACTACTATATCTGCATAGAATAGATCTTGGCATGCTTTTAGGATATCGTTGGTAGGAAATTGTAATGTACCTGCACTTAAAAAAAAAGGTACCTGTGTATAGTGCAAACCCCTGGATCGAAACATTTGCACACACAGTTTACGATGAATATCACAACATTGTATCAATATGACACGAATAATCCAGACTTGGTAAAATAAATAGTTCGATACATCTTTGCATAGCATAAAGCTAGCTCAAACACTAAAGCAGCGGAAATAAACTTCAATGAGCCTCCATCTTCATGACACGCCACAGGCGATAACATGTTGGTGCAGACCCGAACCCAAAACGAAATCCTTACTCTTCGTCAGAAACTTCTGCAATAAATAATAATTTGCAACAGAGTGGGTCAGATTCCATATAAAATGGAGTCTGACAAGTGACACTTTGGTGGACACTTTGGAATAACTCTATAGCCTATATGCATATTTGGCTGGTGGAGTTTAAGGCTAATTTGCATAAAGTCAATTTTTCCTACTCTTTTGAAAACACTTTTCTTGAATTCAAGACGAGTATGGCATGAAAACCAAAATCTCATCTTCCCCTATTCACCCATCAAATTTTAACTTAGAAATTGGAATGTTGGGAGCCTCCGTTGAATCCTTGATCAGCTGCTCAAAATTGTCCGTAACCGAGGACATAGCTAAGTACTTAGTTTTAACTCTGCAGAGGTTGTGCACTTTCACCATTAGACCCAACAAACCCAAACTATCCACAAGCACACCATTTGTGCTAAGGAAAAGGAGAGAGTTGAGACGAGACCTTTCAGAAGCATTTTCCCGTCCCTTGCAGACTTGACGCGCTCCAAGCTAACCATCTACCACCACCTGTCAAGTCGGGCCGAGTCCACGCAGCTTACTCCATCTAGCCAGAGCCCATTGACTAATGGTTGCACTAGGAGCAATCTTCACTTAGAGAAAACATTGGTCCCTTTATTACCCTGGGTGGCCATCCACAAGTGACTATTCCTTAGAGGTCACCCCAAAGGAATAACACTCAACATAAACCAATCAACACCAAATTCCACCCAGGTGTTACATTACTTAGTAGAATTTAATTTTCCATAAAGCAACTTGTGCATAGCATCAATACTTCTACCAAGTTATTACATAGGTTCCTAGACCCAAGGGGTGGAGAGTTCTAAGGTTTTGCATAGCAACTACTAAGTCCTACACATGCATATAGAAAATACTCTAGGTAATGCATAGAAAATACTTAGGAAATTTATGGGGTGTGCCACTTGCCTTGGCAACAAGCAGAACAGCAACAACAACTGCAGTCCTCGTTCCTCTCCGAAGATTCTAACACAACAAACAGTACAACATAAACAAACAAGTTTCTTAAAATTACTAAGGAAGATATGCCATGTATGATGAGCAAAATATTTCTAAGGACTAGATGCATGCCATGCGATGAAATATGTGAGTTAATGCGAGGCAAGTTTTGTGGTCCAAAATTTTACTAAGGACTTAGGAGTTTCCAATAATTTTCCAAAGAAACACTTAGAGAAAAATTAGCACCTCTAGCCAAATAAAACTCCTCAATTATTTTCTAAGTATTTTTAGGTGGTAAGGATTCTATAATATAATATAATATATACTTTTATATTTCGAAAATATGAAGAAAACAATTTTTTAAAAAATCTTTATATTTAATTTTATTTATTTATATAATATCTAAAAAGCTTTTAATCACAATAATTACACAAAAGCTCATAAAATACTCTAACAAAATATTGGAAAATTCCTGCAGCTAGTACTTAGCCTTACAAATTCATAGCAAAATATTTTGATGAAAAAATAAATTTTATATTTGTAGTTATGCTTAATTTACCATTAATGCCACTTCTGTTTTTAAACAAAATTTATTCGATAAAATACAAATGTAATGATTCCAAAAGTTTCTATACTTCATAAGCTTTCCAAAAGAATTTTTGTTATAATTTTTGGATAAAGGAGTGAAAATTAATGATAGAAACAACTTACAGGGACTAATCTGTGATAAACAGAAAAGAATTCTTCGCGCAGAGATCCTCGGTGACGTGGCGGCTTCTGGTTGGCTTGTACCCCTTCGTGAAGTGATCTAATCGGGCGCGTTGGTGGCAGATCTAACGGTGCAAACCAAAACGAGGCGGCGCCTCCGCCGGAACTCAACCGGAGAAAGAAACGCGGCGGCGGGCATGACCGGAATTCACGTTCTACGCGTTATATGGGAATTTTGGACAGGGGAAGCATACCCGGATGAAGACGAGGTCGAGGCGATCTTGGTGGCGTGCTCGAAGACCCTGGCGTGTCTCCTTTGGCTCCCAGTTGCTCGCCGGAGTTAGGGCTTACGGCGGTTGTCGTCGGTCGACGATCGATCGCCCGCTCTGGCGCAGTTTAGAACGCAGAAACATGTCACACGGATGCGCAAGACAAAAGTAGAGAGGTTAGGAGGGATAAGAGGGCTCGGTGTCGCGTGAGCTTACCGAACGCGGAGAATTTTGCCGGCGGCAAGTCGACGGAGTTGAGATCGATCTCGGGCACCTGGAGGCGAGTTTAGCTAGGGTTCTTGGGCGCGGAGGAACGGTGGCGGGGTTGGGATATTTATAGACGACGAACGGAGGAATTTGTGCGGAACACGGCTCGGACTTTGAGTTCGGATCAAACTCTCCCGTGGAAGGAAAATCTGAAGAACGGAGGTTGGGGACGATACGAGTCAGAAGTGGGACCCACCTGTCAGCGTAAGAGGGCAGGCGAGCTGGATTTCGGCCGTGCGCGCGCGAGAGGAAGGGAGTGTAAACGGGCCGAAGCAGGCCGGCTCGGTGGGTTCTCCTTTTTTTTTGTTCTTTCTTTTCTTTTCTGAATTTACACACTTTTTGCTTTGCAACTCCAAAATGATTCAAACAAATTTGTAAAATTGTGTAAAATTTATCTTTAGCAAACTAAACCTTTTAAAGTATTTTATGACATTTTTATAATTAATAATTTTTGTATTCTTTCAACATCTATAAATAATGATGCACATGCAAAATGCAATGACATGATGCATGCACTGAAATGAATTTGGAAGTTTTTTTTTTGTTTGTGAAATTTGGGATGTTACAGACTAACCCCCTTAAGATGAATCTCGCCCTCGAGATTCGGACTGGCTAGCAAATAGGTGAGTATGTTCTTCCTTGAGGTCATCTTGTCTTTCCCAAGTCGCCTCTTCTTCTGAATGGTGATTCCATTGTACTTTGCAAAACTTGATGGTCTTAGTTCTAGTAATTCTCTCAGCTGTCTCCAAAATTTTTATGGGTTTTTCCTCATATGTGAGATCGCTTTCAAGCTGAACTTCTTCTAGTGGCACTGTATCCCTCAGCGGAGTTTCTGCCATTTCCGGGTGACACTTTTTCAGCTGACTAACATGAAAAACATTGTGAACTGCGGAAGTGCTTCTGGTAGTTCCAACTCATATGCCACTTCTCCTTTACGTGACAAAACTTTATAGGGTCCAATGAATCTTGGTGACAGTTTTCCCTTGATTCCAAACCTCTTCACTCCACGCAGGGGTGAGACTCTAAGATAGGCTTTATCTTCAATATCGAAGGTGACTTCTCTTCGTTTGGAATCGGCATAACTTTTCTGTCGGGATTGAGCTGTCTTCAGTCTGTCTTTAATCAACCTGACCTTTTCTTCAGCTTCTTCAATTATATCCGGACCAAACAGACTCCTCTCCCCTACTCCACTCCACAAAAGTGGGGTAGTACATTTTCTTCCATACAATGCTTCAAATGGTGCCATCTCTATGCTGGCTTGATAACTATTATTATAAGAGAACTCAGCATAGGGAAGACTGTCATCCCAACTAGACTTATAGTCTAAGGCACATGCTCTCAACATGTCCTCCAAAATTTGATTTACTCTTTCAGTCTGCCCATCCGTTTGTGGGTGAAAGGCTGTGCTGAACTCGAGCCTAGTTCCAAGGACTTCATGCAGCTGTTTCCAAAAATGACAAGTGAATTGGGTGCCCCTATCTGACACAATCTTCTTAGGGACTCCATGCAAACATACTATTCTCTTCATGTAAATATCTGCTAGCTTGGCACTGGTGTAAGTCGTCTTTACCGGCACGAAATGAGCTACCTTGGTCAAACGATCAACAATAACCCATATAGAATCATAACCAGACTTGGTTCTAGGTAGACCTGTGATGAAGTCCATCCCAATCTGATCCCATTTCCAGTCGGGTACTGGTAGAGGTTGAAGTAATCCTGCTGGCTTCTGATGTTCAACCTTCACACGGCTACACACATCACACTTAGCAATATACTCTGCGATATCCCGTTCAAATAGTTCCACCAGAACCTTTCCTTCACATCCATATACATCTTGGTATTACCCGGGTGTATGGAGTAGGGTGAGTCATGAGCCTCCTGGAGTATCAACTTTCTGAGATCAACATCTTCTGGAACGCAAACTCGTTCCTTGAACCACACTGTGCCTCTTTCATCTAATCGAAAACCTTTGGCCTTGCCTTCACTTAAGTTCTTCCTGATTTCTTCCATCGTTTTGTCTTTCTTCTGACCTTCTTTGATTTTGTCCATCAAAAGAGGTTGCACTTCAAGAGAGGCTACATAACCTTCCGGTACTATCTCTAATCTCAGATCTTTGAGTCCTTTGCATAGGTCTTCTGGCAAGTCCCCTGCCGTGAGTCCGTTAACATAAGTTTTACGACTCAAAGCATCTGCTACCACATTAGCCTTTCCTGGGTGATACTGCAAACTCAAGTCATAATCCTTAATCAATTCCAGCCATCTCCTTTGGCGCATGTTCATTTCCTTCTGCGTGAAAAAATATTTAAGGCTTTTGTGATCCGTGAAAACTTCACAACGTTTTCCCAAGAGATATGGTCTCCATGTCTTCAGTGCATGTACTACAGCTGCTAATTCTAAGTCATGGGTGGGGTAGTTGACTTCATGCTTCTTAAGTTGCCTTGAGGTATATGACACCACTTTGCCTTCTTGCATCAACACACCTCCGAGTCCTCGATGCGAAGCATCGCAGTAAACTTGGAAATCTTTCTCTAGATCGGGCAAACATAAAACAGGTGCTGAAACTAAACGTTTCTTCAACTCTTGAAAGCTAGTTTCACATTCTTCAGTCCACACAAACTTCTTCTCCTTTTGTAGCAATTCTGTTAAGGCCTTAGCAATCTTGGAGAAATTTTCAATGAATCTCCTATAGTATCCTGCTAGTCCCAGAAAACTACGAATTTCTCCCACATTCTTGGGTGACTCCCAGTCGGTGACAGCTGAAACCTTTTCTGGGTCTACTGCTATTCCATCCTTAGATACGATGTGTCCTAAGAATCCAACTTGATCCAACCAAAACTCACATTTACTGAACTTGCCATATAGCTTGTGCTCTCTAAGCCTTTGCAAAATTTGATGTAGATGTTCCTTATGTTCTTCATGGCTTTTGGAGTAGATTAAGATGTCATCGATGAATACAACGACAAACTTATCTAAGAAATCCATGAACACTTTATTCATCATATTCATGAAG
Source organism: Poa annua (assembly GCA_026929855.1). Lineage (NCBI taxonomy): Eukaryota > Viridiplantae > Streptophyta > Magnoliopsida > Poales > Poaceae > Poa > Poa annua. The sequence continues at coordinate 22,210,363 of CM049428.1, read as the reverse complement.
TATGCTGGCGCATTGGTTAAGCCAAAGGGCATAACTGTGTACTCGTACAGACCGTAACGGGTGGTGAAAGCAGTTTTAGGTATGTCCAACTCCCTAACCTTCATCTGAAAGTATCTAGATCTGAGATCAATTTTTTAGAACACACATGCTCCTTTCAATTGGTCGAAGAGGTCATTGATTCTAGGAAGTGGGTATTTATTCTTGATGGTTACTTCATTCAAAGCTCTATAGTCTGTGTCTAGCCTCTGAGTACTATCTTTCTTCTGAACAAACAAGATTGGTGCTCCCCAAGGTGAAGAGCTTGGACGGATGAATCCTTTCTCCAACTGTTCTTCTAACTGTTTCTTGAGTTCTTTCAGTTCATCTGTTGCCATTGGGTATGGCCTCTTTGCTATGGGCCCTGTACCTGGTTTAAGCTCAATAAGAAACTCAACATCTCTATCGGGTGGCATTCCCGGTAGTTCTTCAGGAAACACATCTGGGTATTCTCTTACTATGAGTACATCGCCAAGGCTAACCCCCTTAAGAGAATTAAGCCAAACTTTCTTCATTTCAAACTTTGACTTCTTGTTTTCTGGAGTGGTGAGGGTGATTGCTCTGTTTGCACAGTCTATGATTCCTTCAAATTGAGTCATCCAATCCATCCCTAGAATGACATCTAGACCTTGGGTTTCCAGGATGATTAAGTCCGCTGGAAACTCATGCTTTCCAATCTCAAGGCTAAGTTGTCTACACCCAGATGATACTAACATTTCTCCTCCCGGGGAACTGACTCTAATAGGACACCCCAAATTTTCGGTTGCTAGCCCATGTTTGTGAAGGGGATCGTGTGCAGAAAACAAAAAATTTCCTACCGACGATATCCTAAAAGCATGCCAAGATCTATTCTATGCAGATATAGTAGTACGAACGGAGATCGGAATACGTACCCTTGTAGACCGAAAGCGGGGATTACGTTCCCGCACAAACGTTGTCGATGCAGACCGACGAAGCCGACCTCTAGGTCGTGTAGAGGAAGCAGGCCTCCGAGTACCGCTAGCGCAGCACCTCGCAGGGAGTCGCACACGTACGGTGGAGACGACACCCCCGAAGCTCCAGTCCAGGACGAGCAGCGGAAGACTTGGACCGGAACACCAGCAGCGCGGCAGCGGGCTATGGTGGAGGAGATCCCCTCTTCCTCAGCTCGGCGCGGCTCCAACTTGGGAACCACGAGATCGAGAGAGAAATCGGGAATTAATTTGTGAATTAAAAGGCTGGGGGTGCCCCTTCTTATATAGGCTACCAGGGGGAGCCTACCTTGCCAGCCAGGCAATGTGGGACTAATCCCACATGCCTGGTTCGGCTCTGGAGGGTGCGCCGGCCCCCCTAGTGGGCCCTTGGCCCACTTGGGGCAGCCCCTCCTGGCCCCCACCGAATTCCCCTTGGGAATTTTCCCCCTCTTGGACCTTCTTTCGTCCGGAAGGCCCATTTAGGGAAATCTGCCTTAATAAATTCGAAAATAAATATATAAAATCATATTTGCATATTAATAACACTAATTAATATCAAATAATATATATAATTTTTCCTAGCTCCGAAAACTCTTTCGGCGCTGCCCGATCTCCATCGGACCTCTCCCGGGACGCTCCCGGTGATCTCCTTCCTTTCCGGTTGTCTTGTCGAAACCCCTTAAGTGTGTTACCCTAGCGGTTCGATATAATATCAGGTATGATCAAGACTCCTCAATGATCAACGACTAACTCGTAGGCCTGGACCCCATGAATTAATCCCTGAGATATAACGAATGACTTTCATCTATCAAACCTGAACGTAAAATCTTAGACCTTTTGCCATAGCGATACTTAGCACGTCCGAGCGTCGTTCCATAGATATCTCCATACCTAATCCCGACCTCGTTACCGACGACGCTATCTTCTACTCGTTCATGATCTCATGTCTCCGTGACCTAGTCACATGCTTGCAAGCTCATTAGACATGATCTCACCGAGTGGGCCCGAGAGTATCTATCCTGCTATGCGGACTGGCAAATCCCGCTCTTGACCCCTCGTCTCAACTACTCCTTTCCGATACCCAAAAGTATCACCGTTATTGTCATACTAAATAAGATACGACGTTTGGTGCAATCAAAGTATCTTTCGGGAATATCAATAAGAGTTGATCTCACGGTCAAAGGTGTAACGACTACGTTCTCCAAATCTGGGTATGTCCATCACATCGCTCTCCAGCGATATGACTCTCATTGCCTACCGGCGCCATGCCCCATGACCGGGAAACCTCGATCATCAATCGCGCAACAAAACTAGTCTTAGTAGAGGCTACTAGGGACCTGGTTGTTTACGTATCACACCCGCATTAATGTTTCCGCTTAATACGGTTCTAGCATGACAGAAAAACCTATTAGGAACAAACGAGATATGATAAAGAATACACTTTATTAATTGCCTCTAGGGCATATCTCCTTCAGTCTCCCACTTGCACTAGAGTACAACTTAATCTAGATTACAACTTGGTAAAAGCTTAACACCCATAGATAACTGGTGCTGTTCATGCTTATCAAGCGGGAGAGGCTTCGTCAGCGGATCTGCCACATTCAGATCCGTATGCACTTTGCAAATCTTCACATCGCCTCCTTGTACGTACTGACGTATCACATGGAATCGTCGGAGAATGTGTTTGGCGGTGGAGTGAGACCTTGGCTCCTTGGCGTTCGCAATGGCACCCGTATTGTCGCAGAAGAGGATCACGGGGTCTTGCACGCTCGGGAACACTCCAAGTTCGATGACGAACTTCCTCAGCCACACAGCTTCATTCGCGGCCTCGCAGGCAGCAATGTACTCCGACTCCATTGTAGATTGTGCGACTATGGGTTGCTTCCCACTTCTCCAGCACACGACGCCTCCATTCACCTTGAACATGTAACCTGTCTGTGACTTACAGTCATCGGGGTCTGAGCAGAAACCATCTGATCTTCTTGTTTTCTGGAGTGGTGAGACTGTGCAAGACAGAGCAATCACCCTCACCACTCCAGAAAACAGAGCATCTACGTAACTTGTTACGCCAAGTTCTTCATCGCAGCCACCATACACAAGGAACATTTCCTTTGTCTTATTGAGATACTTAAGAATGCTCTTAACAGCTACCCAATGCGGCATTCCAGGATTACTCTGGAACCGGCTTGTCAAACTTAGAGCTAATGCCACATCCGGTCTAGTACTCAACATTGCATACATGATCGATCCTATGGCTGAAGCATAAGGATGTTTCGTCATTTCGGCCTTACCCAGTTCCGTCACCGGACACTGCGCCTTACGCAATATCTTATTCTTGATAACCGGCAGAGAACCCTTCTTTGCCTTCTCCATATGAAAACGCTTCAGTATTTTATCAAGATAAGTACTCTGACTTAGTGCTAATAGGCGCCTTGATCTATCACGATAGATTTTTATGCCTAAAACATACGCAACTTCTCCTAAGTCCTTCATGGAAAACTTACTGTTTAAATATTCCTTCACGCTATTCAGAAGTTCCACATCATTCCCTATTAGCAATATGTCGTCAACATACAGTGCTAAGAACACAACCGAGCTCCCACTCATTTTCTTGTAAATACAGGTCTCTTCCACATTCTGGATAAATCCAAAACCTGTGATTACCTCATCAAAGCGAAGATTCTAGCTCCGAGATGCCTGCTTCAATCCATAGATGGATCGCTGAAGCTTGCACACCTTGTTAGCATTTCCTGGATCGACAAAACCTTCCGGCTGTACCATGTACAACTCTTCCTCAATGTTTCCATTCAGGAAGGCCGTTTTGACGTCCATCTGCCAGATTTCATAATCATAGTAGGCAGCTACCGCTAACAAAATCCGAATAGACTTAAGCATCGCTACCGGTGAAAAAGTTTCATCGTAGTCAATTCCATGAACTTGTCGGAAACCCTTTGCGACAAGCCGAGCTTTATAGACGGTCACATTACCATCAGCATCAGTCTTCTTCTTAAAGATCCACTTATTCTCGACGGCCTTGCGCCCTTCGGGAATATCCACCAAAGTCCACACTTTGTTATCATACATGGATCCTATTTCAGATTTCATGGCTTCAAGCCATTTCTCGGACTCTAGACTCTCCATCGCCTTCTTGTAGTTCGTAGGTTCGTCTTGCTCGACTAGCATGACGGTGCAAACCATGTTGCCATACCACTCTGGTGGGATCCGAGATCTAGCAGACCTACGAGGTAGAACATCTTCCTCGACAGTTTCTCCCACTCCTTCCACGGAGGATGTTTCCGGAATTGCTTCCGTTGCGCCACTCGGAATCTCGAGTTCAGGATCAACGATTTCATCGAGGTCTACCTTCCTCCCACTTACTCCTTTCGCGAGAAACTCCTTCTCTAGAAAGGTACCGATCTTCGCGACAAAAGTTTTGCCCTCAGCTTGGTTGTAGAAGGTGTACCCAACGGTTTCCCGCGGATATCCTACAAAGACGAGTTTCTCCGACTTCGGTTCGAGTTTGTCGGGCTGTAGTTTCTTAACGTACGCCTCACAACCCCAAACCTTCAGAAACGATAACTTAGGCTTTTGGCCATAGCATAATTCATACGGCGTCGTTTCAACGGATTTGGACGGAGTCCTATTTAAAATGAATGCGGCTGTTTCTAACGCATAACCCCAGAAGGACACTGGCAAATCGGTAAGAGACATCATAGATCGAACACTATCCAGTAGAGTACGATTACGTCGCTCGGACACACCGTTACGCTGCGGCGTTCCGGCGGGCGTAAGTTGGGGCACTATGCCACAACTCTTCAGATGTGTGCCAAACTCAAAACTCAAGTACTCTCCACCGCGATCGGACCGGAGATGCTTGATTTTCCTATTAAGCTGATTCTCAACTTCACTCTGGAATTCTTTGAACTTTTCAAACGTTTCAGACTTATGTTTCATCAAATAGATATAACCGTATCTACTCAAGTCATCAGTGAAGGTGACGAAGTAACGATAACCATTGCGTGTCGAAACGCTCATTGGTCCACACACATCTGTATGTATGATCCCCAACAAATCCGACGCTCGTTCAACGAAACCTTTGAACGGTGTCCTGGTCATTTTGCCCATGAGGCATGGTTCACATGTATCGAGGGATCCGAAATCCAACGAGTCCAAGAGTCCATCGGAGTGGAGTCGCTTCATGCGCTTTATACCAATATGACCAAGACGACAATGCCACAAAAACATGGCGGTATCGTCACTACACTTAATCCGTTTGGCTTCTATGTTATGGATGTGAGTACTACGATCGAGATTCAACAAGAATAAACCGTTATTCTCGGGAGCATCAACATAAAAGATATCATTCATATAAATAGCACAATTGCTTGACACTGATTTAAATGAATAACCGTCTTGTAACAGGCAAGACCCACTTATAATGTTTACACTCAAGGATGGCACAAAATAACATTTATTTAAAACCAAAACTAATCCCGATGGTAGATGCAGAGGGAGTGTGCCGACAGCCACCACGTCGACTCTCGATCCGTTGCCGACGCGCATCGTCACCTCATCCTTCGCCAGCCGCCTTCTATTCCGTAACTCCTCCTGAGAGTTACATATATGAGCAACAGAACCAGTATCAAATACCCACGTATTGCTCCGGGCGGATGTAAGGTACACATCTATAACATGTATATCAAATATACCTTGCTCTTTGTCGACCGTCTTGCCAGACTTCTTATCCTCCAGATACTTGGGGCAGTTGCGCTTCCAGTGACCCTTCCCCTTGCAGTAGAAACACTCCACGCTAGCTCTGGGACCAGACCTGTTAGTCCTGGGCTTGGCAGCCAACTTTGCCTCCCTCCGGGACTTCCAGCTCTGCTTTCCCTTGCCACCGGACTTCTTGAAATCAACGGTCTTGTTGACCATCAACAGCGTGGGCTCCTTCTTAATCTCTACCTCAGCAGTCTTGAGCATCACGAACACTTCACCCAGGGACTTAGCCATGCCCTGCATGTTGTAGTTCATGATGAAGCCTTTGTAGCTTGGCGGCAACGATTGCAACACCCTATCAATCGCCAGCTCATCGGAAATCTTGCATTCCAGAACATTCAGGCGTTGAACGTAGCCAGACATCTTGACTACATGCTCGCTCACACTGCTATGCTCTTCCATCTTGGCTGAGAAGAAAAGCTCAGAAGCCTCATATCTCTCAGCCTTAGCCTGCGGCGCGAAGACAGCCTTAAGATCCGAAATGATCTCAAAGGCGCTCATCTTCTCAAAGCGCTTCTGCAGGTCGGCTTCCATGGCGTAGAGCATGCCACTCTGGACAAAGGCAGAATCCTCCGATCGGGTCTGGAAGACCTTCTTCTCATCCTCAGAGGCATCATCTGCAGGAGGGTCACCTATGGCGTCCTCAATGACGTAGGCCACCCTATGGGGAGTGAGGAGGATCCTCAGGTTGCGGAACCAGGCCATGAAGTTTGACCCATTGGTCTTAAGCTTTTCTTTCTCAAGGAACAGACCTAGGTTAAACGAGGGGCGAGACATCTACAATGGAATTTGCAACAACATAAGACTTTGTTCATAATAATTTTGAGTTATAGTATTTTAGAAAATAACAAACATAACTCCCACTCAAACGAACATCCCTCCTGGTCGTTTAAGCGATTACACGACCCCCATCCATTGCATCACCCCTCATCATCAAAGCCGGCGGCACAACTTCAAGAGTAGACAAAATCGTCCGCCACACCAATTTTGTGACTCGTGCTCGACCTTTCAGTCTTCCTGTTCCGAGGCCATACCTCTGAGTATGTTAGGCTCGCCACCAAAGACCTCCACGTTGACGCTTGTGCAACATGGCTTACACCCACTGTATGCGAACGACGAGATGTATGACACCCGATCATCACGGCCTGCCTCATAACGTAGAACTTTCTTGGTGGTGCGCGTTGGAGGGAGAACACTAGTGGTATTTTGAAGGGATCATCTTATTCAGCTACCGCCGTGTAACTAATGTATACTATACACACAATCACACAAAATAAGATGTACACAAAACATCAAATGTAATGCAATGTGATATAGTCTATTGCGCCATGGTCTTCTTGGCGCCCGCAGTTTACAAACAATTTAATAAACCTACCTTGACCATATCGCATAGCCCCTGCAAAATAAAGTTAGACGCTTCTACTTTATCTTTTGCATGTTTTACGTGGCTTGGGGCTTTCGTAAATAGAACCGCTTCGTACCTACGAATCTTATGACCACAACAACGATCCAATAATTGCATGTTTAAGCATCCCTTTCGGGCCCTCCATTGAAAATGCGAAGACCAACTAAAGAGAGAGAAACTGACACCCGCCAGCCACATATACGGTACAAGCCGTATGTCAGTAGTGGAACCAGTCTCGCGTAAGCGTACGCGTAAAGTCGGTCCGGGCCGCTTCATCAACTCAATGCCGCAGGAATACACAAGTGCACGCTAGAGGGTAGCAAATAACAGGAACGGTGCCCCCGTGCAGAGCACGGGTTCTAACAGCGTACAGCTATATCTACGATAGATCGGCTCTGATACCACTGAAGGGGATCGTGTGCAGAAAACAAAAATTTTCCTACTGACGATATCCTAAAAGCATGCCAAGATCTATTCTATGCAGATATAGTAGTACGAACGGAGATCGGAATACGTACCCTTGTAGACCGAAAGCGGGGATTACGTTCCCGCACAAACGTTGTCGATGCAGATCGACGAAGCCGACCTCAAGGTCGTGTAGAGGAAGCAGGCCTCCGAGTACCGCTAGCGCAGCACCTCGCAGGGAGTCGCATACGTACGGTGGAGACGACGCCTCCGAAGCTCCAGTCTAGGACGAGCAGCGGAAGACTTGGACCGGAACACCAGCAGCGCGACAGCGGGCTATGGTGGAGGAGATCCCCTCTTCCTCAGCTCGGCGCGGCTCCAACTTGGGAACCACGAGATCGAGAGAGAAATCGGGAATTAATTTGTGAATTAAAAGGCTGGGGGTGCCCCTTCTTATATAGGCTCCCAGGGGGAGCCTACCTTGCCAGCCAGGCAATGTGGGACTAATCCCACATGCCTGGTTCGGCTCTGGAGGGTGCGCCGGCCCCCCTAGTGGGCCCTTGGCCCACTTGGGGCAGCCCCTCCTGGCCCCCACCGAATTCCCCTTGGGAATTTTCCCCTCTTGGGCCTTTTTTCGTCCGGAAGGCCCATTTAGGGAAATCTGCCTTAATAAATTCGAAAATAAATATATAAAATCATATTTGCATATTAATAACACTAATTAATATCAAACATAATATATATAATTTTTCCTAGCTCCGAAAACTCTTTCGGCACTGCCCGATCTCCATCGGACCTCTCCCGGGACGCTCCCGGTGATCTCCTTCCTTTCCGGTTGTCTTGTCGAAACCCCTTAAGTGTGTTAACCTAGCGGTTCGATATAATATCATGTATGATCAAGACTCCTCAATGATCAACGACTAACTCATAGGCCTGGACCCCATGAATTAATCCCTGAGATATAACGAATGACTTTCATCTATCAAACCTGAACGTAAAATCTTAGACCTTTTGCCATAGCGATACTTAGCACGTCCGAGCGTCGTTCCATAGATATCTCCATACCTAATCCCGACCTCGTTACCGACGACGCTATCTTCAACTCGTTCATGATCTCATGTCTCCGTGACCTAGTCACATGCTTGCAAGCTCATTAGACATGATCTCACCGAGTGGGCCCGAGAGTATCTATCCTGCTATGCGGACTGGCAAATCCCGCTCTTGACCCCTCGTCTCAACTACTCCTTTCCGATACCCAAAAGTATCACCGTTATTGTCATACTAAATAAGATACGACGTTTGGTGCAATCAAAGTATCTTCCGGGAATATCAATAAGAGTTGATCTCACGGTCAAAGGTGTAACGACTACGTTCTCCAAATCTGGGTATGTCCATCACATCGCTCTCCAGCGATATGACTCTCATTGCCGACCGGCGCCATGCCCCATGACCGGGAAACCTCGATCATCAATCGCGCAACAAAACTAGTCTTAGTAGAGGCTACTAGGGACCTGGTTGTTTACGTATCACACCCGCATTAATGTTTCCGCTTAATACGGTTCTAGCATGACACAAAAACCTATTATGAACAAACGAGATATGATAAAGAATACACTTTATTAATTGCCTCTAGGGCATATCTCCTTCAGTTTGTTAACAAATGCTCTTGATATGAATGAATGAGATGCTCCGGTATCAAATAAAACTAATGCTGGAAAAGAATTGATTAGGAACGTACCAATCATAGCATCAGGTTCATCAAGGACTTCTTCAACATTAATGTGGTTCACATGTCCCTTGTTGAAAGGGTTGGGCTTGGTAGGAGTGTCCACTCTCTTCTCAGGGCATTCATTAGCATAATGTCCCTTGTTGTTGCACTTGTAGCATAACACTTGACTGAGATCCTTCTTTTCAAAATTTGGGCGTTGCTGACCGTTGTTATGATTATTTCCAGGATTTCCATTCCCTTTGTGCCCTCCATTGGATCCTCCATTGTTTCCCTTGAATCCTCCATTATTTCCCTTGAATCCTCCATTATGATTGTGTCCATGTTTGTGGAAGTTACCCCCAGTGTGGTTTCCATGTTTGAAACCCTGGTTCCCATCATGAACAAAGTGTTTCTTAAATGAAGGTTCAGAGGAGTGCTTGTTCATCTTCCTTTTCCTGTTTTCAGCTTTCTTTATGCTATCCTCAAGGGTGATAGCTTGATCAAGGAGTATCTGATAGTTTGGGGCATAAGCAACAGTCAGAGGTATCTTCAGCTCGTCACTAAGTCCTTTGAGAAATTTTGCCTTCCTCTTTGCATCTGTGTCAATGTCCTCAGGAGCATATCGTGACAAGGCATGAAAGTCATCCATATACTCCTTAAGACTTCTGTTTCCCTGACGCAGATTGCGAAACTCTTCCTGCTTCAGATTCATAATGCCCGTGGAAATATGAGCATTACGGAAGCCATCTTTGAAGTCCTCCCAGGTTAAGGTATCTAGTGGGTGAGTAACCTGATAAGTCTCCCACCATTGTGCAGTAGGTCCTTCTAACAGATGTGCGGTGAACCTTACTTTCTCAGCATCAGTACATTCAGATGTCACTAGATCCTTTTGCACAGAACGCAGCCAATCATCAGCCACCAGTGGCTCAGTTGAACTTGAGAACTTATTTGGCCTAAGCCTAAGGAGCCTGGCAAGTCTGTCCACTGGAGGAGGGGGTGGTGGTGGATTGTTGTTGTTATTGTTGTTGTTGGTTGCTGCAATGAATTGAGTCATCATGGCCATCAGTTGGGCTTGGGCGGCCATCAACTGCTGCATAGCATCATTGTTGTTGTTTTCGGGAGCTCGACGGGGAGGCATCTGTTGTTTTAAGCATAGATGAGTAAAGATAGAAAGGTCTAAGGGAATTAATTCTACCCATGCAAACACAACAATCAAGCAACAAAAATTTCAAACAATTCAAACTTTTACTAATCTTGGTCCAAATCACAAGAAGCAAAACGAGATAGTTCTCTTACCACACATTTGGTAGATCCTAAGCTGAAAATTCGAAAATCTAAATGCGTGTAAAAAAAATGGTGGTCTCTCTAACTATCCTAGTCTTCAATCATGAGAACTTCTTCTTCATCCACTTCTTCTTCAACGTCTTCGATCTCATAGCCTTCACGGGTTAGCATGTTTCTGAGGTCTGCCACTTCCTTCTCCAACTCTAAGTTCTGGTTTTGGAGGTACTTCTTCTCCACACGAAGACGCTTGATCAAGTCGCTATCAGCTTCAAGCTCAACCTCATTGGTGGAAAGTTCTACCTTCAACTCTCTTATTTGCTTGTTTCTTTGCTTGACCCTCTTTTCTTGACTTATAAATTTCTTCTCTTGTAGCTGGAATTTCTCCTCTAGTTCCTTGGTCTTCTCTTCTTGTTCCTTCATCTTTTCTTCATTCTCCTTGACTTGGGCGCACATCTCATCATTTTTGTAGAGTTCTTCAAAGGAATCAAAATAGAGTTCATAGACTAAGAGTTCTAAGCCTTGGAAGTAATCGCTCACGAACTCATCCTTGCCCATGTCCTTGGTGCCATAGCAGTAAGGGTATCCATCTTCATTACGTCTTCCAAAAGGGAGGGAGTAGTGTCCTTCAAGTTCCTTGGAGTAGCGTCCACAAAGACGACCTATTGTGTATTGCATGACGACGTCGATTCCTCTCTCTATGGAGACTCCCATTATTCTCGTCTCAATGGGCGCTTCGCCTTCACGTCCTTGTTGACAAATTCTGATTCCCCAAAGGTCTTCTCTCTTGAACTTTTTTAGTATGCATCCCTTGATCATGGGTGTTGGTAGCTTCAGATGCTTGAGTATGTCGAACAAGATGCTGCCAAAACGAGACACCGGGTAGTCTTCCTCGCAGGTGTACTCGAATCTCTTCATCCTTAAGTTATGGAGGAAAGATATGAGATAAAATAAGAGAACAGAAAAGAATAGAAAGCAAGAATATTTTATAGAGGTTTTTATACTTTGTAAAATTAAGTTTTTGGCCAATCTATTTCTAACCAAACCTAGGGTTCGAACCTACAGGCAACACAATGCTCTGATACCATCTGTAATGTACCTGCACTTAAAAAAAATGGCAGGTACCTGTGTATAGTGCAAACCCCTGGATCGAAACATTTGCACACACAATTTACGATGAATATCACAACATTGTATCAATATTACACGAATAATCCAGACTTGGTAAAATAAATAGTTTGATACATCTTTGCATAGCATAAAGCTAGCTCAAACAGTAAAGCAGCGGAAATAAACTTCAATGAGCCTCCATCTTCATGACACGCCACAGGCGATAACATGTTGGTGCAGACTCGAACCCAAAACGAAATCCTTACTCTTCGTCAGAAACTTCTGCAATAAATAATAATTTGCAACAGAGTGGGTCAGATTCCATATAAAATGGAGTCTGGCAAGTGACACTTTGGTGGACACTTTGGAATAACTCTATAGCCTATATGCATATTTGGCTGGTGGAGTTTAAGGCTAATTTGCATAAAGTCAATTTTTCCTACTCTTTTGAAAACACTTTTCTTGAATTCAAGACGAGTATGGCATGAAAACCAAAATCTCATCTTCCCCTATTCACCCATCAAATTTTAACTTAGAAATTGGAATGTTGGGAGCCTCCGTTGAATCCTTGATCAGCTGCTCAAAATTGTCCGTAACCGAGGACACGGCTAAGTACTTAGTTTTAACTCTGCAGAGGTTGTGCACTTTCACCATTAGACCCAACAAACCCAAACTATCCACAAGCACACCATTTGTGCTAAGGAAAAGGAGAGAGTTGAGACGAGACTTTTCAGAAGCATTTTCCCGTCCCTTGCAGACTTGACGCGCTCCAAGCTAACCATCTACCACCACCTGTCAAGTCGGGCCGAGTCCACGCAGCTTACTCCATCTAGCCAGAGCCCATTGACTAATGGTTGCACTAGGAGCAATCTTCACTTAGAGAAAACATTGGTCCCTTTATTACCCTGGGTGGCCATCCACAAGTGACTATTCCTTAGAGGTCACCCCAAAGGAATAACACTCAACATAAACCAATCAACACCAAATTCCACCCAGGTGTTACATTACTTAGTAGAATTTAATTTTCCATAAAGCAACTTGTGCATAGCATCAATACTTCTACCAAGTTATTACATAGGTTCCTAGACCCAAGGGGTGGAGAGTTCTAAGGTTTTGCATAGCAACTACTAAGTCCTACACATGCATATAGAAAATACTCTAGGTAATGCATAGAAAATACTTAGGAAATTTATGGGGTGTGCCACTTGCCTTGGCAACAAGCAGAACAGCAACAACAACTGCAGTCCTCGTTCCTCTCCGAAGATTCTAACACAACAAACAGTACAACATAAACAAACAAGTTTCTTAAAATTACTAAGGAAGATATGCCATGTATGATGAGCAAAATATTTCTAAGGACTAGATGCATGCCATGCGATGAAATATGTGAGTTAATGCGAGGCAAGTTTTGTGGTCCAAAATTTTACTAAGGACTTAGGAGTTTCCAATAATTTTCCAAAGAAACACTTAGAGAAAAATTAGCACCTCTAGCCAAATAAAACTCCTCAATTATTTTCTAAGTATTTTTAGGTGGTAAGGATTCTATAATATAATATAATATATACTTTTATATTTCGAAAATATGAAGAAAACAATTTTTTAAAAAAATCTTTATATTTAATTTTATTTATTTATATGATATCTAAAAAGCTTTTAATCACAATAATTACACAAAAGCTCATAAAATACTCTAAACAAATATTGGAAAATTTCTGCAGCTAGTACTTAGCCTTACAAATTCATAGCAAAATATTTTGATGAAAAAATAAATTTTATATTTGTAGTTATGCTTAATTTACCATTAATGCCACTTCTGTTTTTAAACAAAATTTATTCGATAAAATACAAATGTAATGATGCCAAAAGTTTCTATACTTCATAAGCTTTCCAAAACAATTTTTTTATATAATTTTTGGATAAAGGAGTGAAAATTAATGATAGAAACAACTTGCAGGGACTAATCTGTGATAAACAGAAAAGAATTCTTCGCGCAGAGATCCTCGGTGACGTGGAGGCTTCTGGTTGGCTCGTACCTCTTCGCGAAGTGATCTAATCGGGCGCGTTGGTGGCAGATCTAACGGTGCAAACCAAAACGAGGCGGCGCCTCCGCCGGAACTCAACCGGAGAAAGAAACGCGGCGGCGGGCATGACCGGAATTCACGTTCTACGCGTTATAGAGGAATTTTGGACAGGGGAAGCATACCCGGATGAAGATGAGGTCGAGGCGATCTTGGTGGCGTGCTCGAAGACCCTGGCGTGTCTCCTTTGGCTCCCAGTTGCTCGCCGGAGTCAGGGATTACGGCGGTTGTCGTCGGTCGACGATCGATCGCCCGCTCTGGCGCAGTTTAGAACGCAGAAACATGTCACACAGATGCGCAAGACAAAAGTAGAGAGGTTAGGAGGGATAAGAGGGCTCGGTGTCGCGTGAGCTTACCAAACGCGGAGAATTTCGCCGGCGGCAAGTCGACGGAGTTGAGATCGATCTCGGGCACCTGGAGGCGAGTTTAGCTAGGGTTCTTGGGCGCGGAGGAACGGTGGCGGGGTTGGGATATTTATAGACGACGAACGGAGGAATTTGTGCGGAACACGGCTCGGACTTTGAGTTCGGATCGAACTCTCCCGTGGAAGGAAAATCTGAAGAACGGAGGTTGGGGACGATACGAGTCAGAAGTGGGACCCACCTGTCAGCGTAAAAGGGCAGGCGAGCTGGATTTGGGCCGTGCGCGCGTGAGAGGAAGGGAGAGTAAACGGGCCGAAGTAGGCTCCAAAATGATTCAAACAAAACGGTTCTACTTTCTCTTTTTTTTTTGTTCTTTCTTTTCTTTTCTTTTCTGAATTTACACACTTTTTCTTTGCAACTCCAAAATGATTCAAACAAATTTGTAAAATTTTGTAAAATTTATCTTTAGCAAACTAAACCTTTTAAAGTATTTTATGACATTTTTATAATTAATAATTTTTGTATTCTTTCAACATCTATAAATAATGATGCACATGCAAAATGCAATGACATGATGCATGCACTGAAATGAATTTGGAAGTTTAATTTTTTTTTTGTGAAATTTGGGATGTTACATAAATTTTTTGTTTTCTGCACATGATCCCCTTCAAAGATAGTTCAACGAAAGAAGCAAGCAATCAGAAGGATCCGAAAAGTGTTCTAAATATCATGAGGGAACTCCCCAAGGTACGTGCACAAATAGGATTTGTATTTCAATATAGTGTGCACAACATGGAATCCTCACTCCCTTCTAGATAAATTCGAACACAAGCTCATGCAAGAGAATGTAAATGATAAAGGAGGCAAAACAAATTTCACCTAATAAAATGTTTTGCAACAAGAGCAAGGAGCGGTAAATCAAGTAATGGGTGTGAGATAAAAAGACATTATAGGAGACTAATACAAGGATGATAGCATCAACATAGTCTTTCAAGAAGAGTTGCACATAGTGCATATCATGTCTTTCCCATACCCACACACCAAAATAGGTATAGCAAATAGCTCCACAAGCTTAGTAAAATCCACCAAGAATAACCCATGGAAAATAAAGCTTGAGCCTTTTAGAAACCACCAAGGAGTCAAAAGCAATAAGAGGTGGTAACTAAAGATTTGGAATATCAATTAAAGATGAACCATTCTCACGTGTATAAGTTTCTAAGTAGACACTAATCACTAAGATATGGGTCTACAAATAAACATGTACACACTATATAGATACACGGGTAAAGATTATGATATCCAGAAGGAAGTCATAAATACACCAATAAGATCTTTGCTTAAAAGCATAGCACAAATCCCAATTATATCTTAACGGAATATAAGTGAACTTCCAACACATACTCATCATAGCATCAAAAATTATCCACAAGGGATAAAGGTTAACAAATGGATGCTCCGAGTAAGATAACAAGTAACACAAAACGCAAATGATTTTGAAAATTCATCAATGTTGCACCTGAGAGAATTTAAGTAGAAAGTGCTAGATTGACATAATTGGGATCGATGAATCATAGAAATGAATGTATAGTACCTTTATATGTAATCATCCCGGCTTACTCATATTTGCAATACAGACGTTTTGCAAGAACCAAATTAGTTGCAACAAAAAGATTCATGCCAAGATACAACCTACACAAGGTTGAAAGTTTAGAAACGTAAGCATGAGGTAGATACTTGTTACGGAGATAGCATTGGTGATGTAGAAGATAAGAGTTAACGATCATCCAAACTTGGCTCCAATGAACACATGGTGACACCACCTTCCTTGTAAATGAGACAAGCTTCCAATGCATCTCCACATGTACCTAAAACAAATTCAAATACAAAATGGTACCCAAACTCATTGGGTCCAAAGTAGTTAGAGCAACTACAATACATAGGACAAACTCCACATAAATATGTGCATATTGATATGAAATTGAATTTCATGCACATCTTAGCCATTTAGGATTTGATGGAGTTTATCCTATACATTGGATCAACGAAAGTACACATGATATACATATAGTAAGTATGCATGCACAAGACTTTCAAGAACCAAACGAGATACAATTTGGACAAAACACCAATTAAACCAAGAAAGCACACACAAGTGTGACAAGAAAAAGAATTGTCTAAATTATATCAAGGACCCAAATCAACTCATGATTGAAGAAACCACTTTGAAAAGATACCAAATTAAAGCAATAAACCAATTGGAGAAAAATATCATCAAGGAATAAACCAAACCCTCTACACTTTTCATGATGGCACAAGGTACCAAGACGAAGAATGTTTGTCTTCCAAGGAGACACGTCATCGGGATCAAATATCAAACGAAGACAACTAATGTTCAAAAAGCATATAGGATTGCTCCCCCATGATGTGTGCATTATTTATGATTTTGCATTTGAATACACAATGCACACAAATGAGATCATCACTCTCCATATATATTATTCAAACACTCGTCATGTTCAAGAAAGGCAAGAAATTGCAATACCAAATTAAAGAACGGTGTTTTACTCAAAGTAGGATAGCTTCCCAAAGAATAGTGCATTATCAAGAAGTATGACTTTTGAATGTCAATGCACAAGAATTGGTTCATTGCTTTTCCCAACTCAAGAAAGCACTAAATAAATTTTAAGTAGAGCAATAAAGGATCCAAAAGATACAATGAAGACAAATGAGAGTTAGATCAAAACAAATCCTTGGCAATCAAACAAAGCAATTCAAAGCAAGAGCCAAAGAGAATATGATCAATATATTTATCACAAAAAGATTATCACTTGTCAAGACAAGTAATGTATGGAGATATTTCTCGGGGGTGGATTGCAAAGATATATTCAAGATCATATTCACAAAACATAAGCATATGGCAAATGATAGGAATTAAAAGCATGCTTAGATAGATATATATTCTTGATAGCTTCACAAATTGTAGTGCCCTTGCTTAAGATAGCAATGGCACTTATGAATAGTGCGGAAGACTTGGATCACATAAGTCTCGCAATTTCCAATAAGATGTAATATCACAGTACGATGTCATAATCTATTACAATACGAGACAAATGATCCAAAAACAAAAAATCCTTACAATTTTGCATAGCTGAAAACGCTAGCTGAATAAATAGTTCACACTTTATTTCAGAGTTTAAACGCAAAACAAAAGATAGCATGGAGCTACAGCATCTCCATGAAGCCACTGGCAGATCATGAGTGTTGTAGCTCGAAGACGACCCCCTTACTCCTCATTCGGACATTCTGCAAATTTTAGTTGCAGCCCAGCTATAAAGGGTCAGCACAATTGAATTGTGGTGGCAAGTGACTTTGATTTCTAATATTCTACTAAGCTATATCTATATGCTTATTTGGCTGGTGGAGCTCAAGGCTATTGCGTAAGCAAGTTTTCTCCTACTTTTGATAAACAATTTTCTTAAATCAATATCTTCTCTTTCAGAGACATCTCGAGACAAGTCCATGTCTCCTACCCATGTTCACCCAACAAAGTTTTATTAAGAAATTGGGATGAAGAGATTTTCAGAACACACCCTTGTGTAGTTACTCAATTTGTCCGATGCCGGGACACGACTAAGATCTTAGGTTTTAACTCTCGAGAGTGTGTGCACTTTCACCATTAGACTCAATCAACCCAAACTATCCTCTACACTCATTTAATGAGAAGGAAAAGGAGAAGATCAAGACGAGACTTTCCAGAAGTTGCTTTCCCATGATCATACTAAGAGATTACCACCATCCTATCCACTCTACCACCATCAATCTCTTGACCCAGGTCCACATCAACTTACTCCATCAAGACAGAGCCCATATTGACCAATGGTTGCACGATAAGCAACTAGACTCAGTGTAAACTTAAATCTCATAGCCCTGGGTGGCCTACCACAAGTGAGCAACTCAGGTTAACACCGCATATCATGGCCCCAAGTAAGTAGAAACTATCTTGGGCGAAGACAACCATGAAACTTGGCCCTGAGAAGCCACTAAACTTGAAACCTCCTCGATCGACCCAATCCACCTAGGCGTTAAATTAATTTAGTGGAAATTTTCATTTATCACATCAACCATAAAACAATCATTCTGCAGCAGGTACTTCCACTAAATTATAATAGGGGTCTAACTGAAATTTCTAAGGGTTAACCTAACAGGTTTTCATAGCATTCTACAATTCCCCAAAAACCTATCATGCATACTACTTTTGCAAATACTGCTTAAAACACTAGGTATGCAATAGAATAAAATAGTAGGTGTTTTATGAAGTCACTTGCCTTGGTAGCAGGACGAGCAAGCACAACAAGAATAGCAATCACACGGAAGTCCTTTCTCTTCTTCACAATCTAGCACAAGCAATACATAAAAATAAATACCCACACAATATCACACAATACCAAACATAAAGATGTATGCATGCATGATATGCCATGAGTATAACTAGACACTCTTATCAATTATTTATATCTTCTGTTATTAAATTCATGAGATGCAATTCTAGGAGTTTATTATTTTACTTATCAATTAATTAATAGAAACAGTATAACAAAACTTGAATTCTATAACTACCACTTTTATTGTTTTATGAAAGTTTTCAAATAAGACTCATATTAATATTTCTGAACAGAGGGCAATAACCTAACTCTAAAACAATTAAGTTTATTTGAGAAACATTTTTATTATTTAAGTTATGGATTTAATAGCCGAAATACTCCTCGGATAATTTCATGAATTTTAATTTATCAAAAGGAAAAACAAATGATGTAGAAATAATCTACATTAGCAGGGCTATCCGTGGATATAACATTTATGAAATTTGAACTTATAGATCAAAAGTTATGAATTTGCTAAGTTTTGCATGTTTTTTGTTTTATTTATAAAATTCCTGCGAAAAGGAAATAAAATGGGGCTACGTGGCGCGATCCTATTGGACAAAAACGGTTTGCGCGGATCGCGGGCGCGCGCCGTCTGATCTAAATAAAATTGGACGCACGGAAACATTCCGATCTAGATCCGTTGGATCTAGATCCAACGGCTTATAACGCACGACCGAACCGAGCGGCGCGCGGGTCGCCGGAGCGCTCGCCGGCGATGGCGCCCGCGGCGGCGGCGCGTCGGCTTCGGCGTTCCCGGTGTTATACGAAGCCCCGGGAGGAGCGGTTCTTACCAAAATGAAGCGGAGGAGGAGGCGAGGTCAATGGCGCGGCGGCGGCGTCGGTGTTCTTCTCCTTTCCTCGTCGGAGTCGTGGACGGCGGCGGCGGTCTCGGGTCGAGGATGGATACGGCGCTCGGCTGCGAAATAAAACACGCGAGGGGGCTCAACGTGTGCGCAAAGAGATGGGGAAGTGAGGGGAAGAAAGCGGGGGAGCTCGAGGTGCTCGGTTTTACCAAAATCGTGCAAAATGCCCGGCGGCAATGGCGGCGGCGGCGGTCTCGATTTCGAGCAGCCCGGCGGCGGAGAGGTAGGGTTTGGGGGGGGGATTTCGGAGGCAGCTTCGAGGTGAATAAATAGGAGGGGGCAGGGGCGCTAGACGCGGCGAGAAACGGCCCGAAAACGGCTCGGTCGCGGACTCCATCTCCGGCGCGATCTCCGGACAGAGGTTGAAGACGGCTGACAGGTGGGGCCCACCTGTCAGCGAGAGAGAAGAGAGAGGCGCGCGCTGGAGCGGGCTGATGGGCTGCTAGCTCACGCGCGCGCGGCAGCTAGCGTCTGGGCCGGCCCGTAAACCATTCCTTTTAACTAAAATAAAAAACAAAACTGTTTTTCAAATCTGATTTACTAAATGATTTTTAAACCTATTCAAAACATTTCAGAAAAATTCATAAAAATATATTTTGGAAAAGTTATTTAAATTAGCAATTTTTAATAATAAACTTGCCCATTAAATAATTTGAAAAAAATTATATTTATTAAGTAAGTTTAAATAAACACTTAATGGGATTAAACATTATTTAAACTCATAATTGAAATTTTATTTAGTACTTATGTGATTAAATGTTAAGCCTATATGATGAATGATGTATGAATGCAAAGTTTTAAATTTTTGCAAAATTGGGATGTTACAAACCTAACCCCCTTAAGATGAATCTCTACCTCGAGATTCGGTTTGGCTGGCAAAAAGATGTGGGTGTTCTTCTCGAAGATCATCCTCCCGTTCCCAAGTTGCTTCTTCTTCGGTATGGTGGTTCCACTGGACCTTACAAAATTTGATAGTCTTGGTTCGTGTGACCCTTTCTGCCATCTCCAAGATTTTGATTGGCTTCTCTTCATACGTCAGGTCACTTTCCAACTGAACTTCTTCTAGTGGCACTGTATCCCGTAGCGGGGTTTCTGTCATCTCTGGGTGACACTTCTTCAATTGGCTCACATGGAAAACATTGTGAACTGCTGACAGAACTTCCGGCAATTCTAGATCATACGCCACTTCTCCCTTGCGGGAAAGAATCTTAAAGGGGCCGATGAATCGAGGTGCAAGTTTACCCTTGATACCGAACCTCTTCACACCACGCATTGGTGACACTCTTAAATAAGCCCTGTCACCTATCTCATATGTGATTTCTCTCCTTTTTGAATCTGCATAGCTTTTCTGTCTGGACTGGGCGATCTTCAATCTGTCCTTGATTATTCGAACCTTCTCTTCAGCTTCCTGGATTATATCAGGTCCGAATAAACTTTGCTCTCCAACACCGCTCCAAAGTAGTGGTGTGGTGCATTTCCTACCATATAGCGCCTCAAACGGCGACATCTCTATGCTCGCTTGGTAGCTGTTGTTATAGGAAGATTCCGCGTACGACAAATTATCATCCCAACTAGACTTGTAGTCCAAGGCACATGCCCTCATCATATCTTTTAGAATTTGGTTTACTCTTTCCGTCTGTCCATCCGTTTGGGGATGAAATGATGTACTGAACTCTAATCTCGTACCCAACGATTCATGTAGTTGTTTCCAGAAATACGAGATAAACTGGGTACCTCTGTCAGACACAATCCTCTGGGGAATACCATGCAAACATACTTTCCTCCTCATGTAAATCTCTGCCAACTTAGCACTTGAGTAGGTAGTCTTTACTGGCACAAAATGGACCACCTTTGTCAATCGATCCACTACTACCCAAATCGAATCATATCCCGATCTGGTACGCGGTAACCCAGTAATGAAATCCATTCCTATCTGTTCCCATTTCCAATACGGTATAGGTAAAGGTTGCAACAATCCTGCTGGCTTCTGATGTTCCACCTTTACTCGGCTACATACATCGCACTTAGCTATATATTCTGCGATGTCTCTCTTCAGGTTATTCCACCAAAATCTTTCCTTTACATCGATGTACATCTTGGTGTTTCCCGGGTGTATGGAATAAGGCGAGTTATGCGCTTCTTGCAGGATCAATTTTCTAAGATCATCATCCTGCGGCACGCAGATGCATTTCTCAAACCACAAGGTACCTTGTTCATCTTCCCGAAAACCTTTGGCCTTTCCTTCGCTCAGGTTGACCTTGATTTCATCCATTACTTTCTCTCCCTTCTGAGCTTCCCGAATCTTATCCATCAACAAAGGTTGTACGTCCAGTGTTGCTAGGAATCCTTCGGGTACTACCTCTAATCTGAGGTCCTTAAATGCCTTACTTAAATCCTCGGGCAATTCTCCCGCTGTCAGTCCATTTACATGGACCTTACGACTCAAAGCGTCTGCCACTACATTAGGTTTTCCTGGGTGGTATTGTAAACTCATATCATAGTCATTAATAAGTTCCAGCCATCTTCTTTGCCTCATATTCAATTCCTTCTGGGTGAAAATATATTTCAGACTCTTATGATCTGTGAATACCTCACAACGCTTTCCCAACAAGTATGGTCTCCACGTCTTTAGAGCATGCACTACCGATGCTAGCTCCAAATTGTGGGTGGGATAGTTGACTTCATGTTTCTTAAGTTGTCTAGAAGCATAGGAGACCACTTTCCCTTCTTGCATCAGGACACTTCCCAGTCCATTATGCGAGGCATCACAATACACTTGAAATTCCTTTTCTATATCTGGCAAACATAAAACAGGTGCTGACACCAGCCGTTTCTTTAGCTCTTGGAAACTTATTTCACATTCTTCAGTCCACTTAAATTTGACTTCCTTCTTCAGTAGTGTGGTCAGTGGTTTGGCAAGTTTGGAGAAGTTCTCAATAAACCTTCTATAATATCCTGCCAGTCCAAGGAAACTACGAATGTCTGCCACATTCTTGGGTACCTCCCACTTAGTTACTGTCGACACCTTTTCTGGGTCTACTGCTATTCCATTCTTTGATACAACGTGTCCTAGAAAACCCACTTCTTCTAGCCAAAATTCACACTTGCTGAATTTGGCATATAGTTTATGCTCTCTAAGTCTCTGTAATATCAGGTGTAAGTGTTCCTCTTGACTTTTGGAGTAAATCAGGATGTCATCAATGAACACCACAACAAACTTATCCAGAAAGTCCATAAACACTTTGTTCATCATGTTCATGAAGTATGCCGGTGCATTGGTTAAACCAAACGGCATTACGGTGTACTCATATAATCCATATCTCGTAGTGAAGGCAGTCTTTGGGATATCTAGTTCTCTTACTTTCATTTGAAAGTATCCTGATCGCAAATCGATCTTAGAGAATACAGAAGCACCCTCTAGCTGGTCGAAAAGCTCATTAATTTTTGGTAGCGGGTACTTGTTCTTGATTGTCACCTCGTTGATTGCTCGATAATTCGTGACTAGCCTTTGAGTACTATCCTTTTTCTCTACAAACAGAATGGGTGCTCCCCAAGGTGAAGAACTTGGGCGGATGAATCCTTTCTGCAGTTGCTCCTCTAACTGCTTCTTGAGTTCTTTCAATTCAGCTACGGCCATTGGGTATGGTCTCTTAGCTATGGGTCCCGTTCCGGGAACCAAATCTATAAGAAATTCAACATCTCTATCGGGTGGCATTCCCGGTAGTTCTTCGGGGAAAACATCAGGGTAATCTCTTACCACACGAACGTCTCCCAGGCTAACCCCCTTAAGAGAATTTAGCTTAACTTTCTTAAGTTCAAATTTGGATTTGTATCTAATCTTCTTCTTCTCGGGAGTGGTGAGTGTAATGGATCTATTCGCACAATCCAATACTCCTTCAAACTTGGCCAACCAATCCATACCGAGTATAACATCCAGACCTTGGGTCTCTAATATTATCAGGTTTACCGGAAACGAGTGTTTACCAATTTCTAACCTCAAGTTTTGACAATCGGTTTGTGCAAGCATTTCCCCCCTGGGGAACTCACCCTAACCGGATTTAGCAGGCTTGTAGTAGACAGTTTGTGTTTATTAACAAATGCCCTTGAGATGAATGAGTGAGATGCCCCCGTATCGAACAAGACTAATGCTGGGAAGGTATGTAGTAGGAACGTACCGATCACTGCATCTGGTTCATTCTGCACTTCTTCTACATCAAGATGATTCACTTGTGCCTTCTGGAACGGATTTGGCTTCGAAGCTTCCGGTGCCTTCTTCTTCTCTGGACAGTCTGTGGAGTAGTGTCCCTTGTTCCCGCACTTGTAGCAAGTCACTTGACTAATATCCCGTTTCGGTTCATTGTTGTGGCGGTGTTGCTCTTTTCCACTGTTGTTCCCATTGAATGGGTGATTGTGTCCATTACCACCCTGCCCATTTCCTCTGTATCCAGAATTTCCTACTTTATGGATATGACCGTTATGGTTGTGGCCATTTCCACTCTTGTGACTGCTGTGGCTTCCGCTGTTTTCTGGGACGAAAGGTATCTTCTGCATCAGATTAGTGTTGTACTTATTGGCGCTGAACTTCCTTTTCCTATTCTCCTCCTTCTTGATGTTGCTGTCCAGAGTAATGGCCTGATCAAGAAGATCCTGGTAATTGGGAGCATAAGCCACATACAATGGTATTCTCAGCTCACCATTGAGTCCATTCAGAAACTTATACTTCCTCTTTGCATCGGTGTCTACATCCTCTGGGGCATAGCGTGAGAGGGAATTGAAGTCCTCCATGTACTCCCTCAGCGCACGATTCCCCTGTCCCAGGGTACGAAACTCATCCCTTTTCAGATTCATGATCCCAGTTGAGATGTGAGCATTACGGAAACCTTCTTTAAAGGCTTCCCAAGTAAGTCCTTCAAGTGGGTGAGTGATATGATATGTTTCCCACCACTGTGCCGCTGGCCCCTCCAGTAGATGAGAAGTGAACCTTATTTTCTCCATTTCAGTACACTCGCAAGTAACTAGATCCTTGTACACAGAGCGTAGCCAATCATCGGCTACGATAGGTTCTGTAGCTGTGGAGAATTTGTTGGGTCTGAGCCTCAAGAATCTAGCAAGGCGATCAATTTGGGGTGGGGGTGGGGGTGGCGGCGGTGGTGGTGGTGGATTGTTCTGGTTCGCCATGAACTGAGCCATCATGGTCATCAACTGTGTCTGAGCTGCCATCATTTGTTGCATCATTTCGTTGGCATTGTTGTTGTCAGGATCACGTCGTGGAGGCATCTGTATGGTGTGAGCATAGGTAAGTATAGATAGAAAGAGACTACAAAGGAAAATCTACCCATGCACAACAACACACAACACAGAAACACATCAAACATCAACCAATAGACACACTTGAAGTATTTTCTAAATTCGAAATTTAGAGATTTGAATACCAAGCTAAGACATGGTTTCAAGGTACTGGCTCACCACAAATTAGTATGTCAATACAACTTCGATGAGATGAGGAGAATTACTCGTAAGGTAAGGATAACTGGTGGTCTGTCTAATCAAAATTTGAAACTCCTTATGTAATTGCGGGTGTTCCCACACTTGCGCTTCTTGCCACCCGTGGCTTCCTTGGGAGTGTCCTTATCAGGATAGTGAAAGGCCAATGATGTCTCCTAGAGAGGGGGGGGTGAATAGGCGGTTTAAAACTTTTCCGGTTTAGACTTATTAATTGCGGAATAAAACTAGGTGTTTAAATTAACAAGCCGACAACCTAAATAAACTAGGCTCACCTATGTGCACCAACAACTTATGCTAAGAAGGACAAACAACAAGGTGATAGCTATAGAATACTTCAAGCGCGAAGGATATCACAATGTAAATTGCATAAGTAAAAAGCTCGGGTATAGAAATAACCGAGCCACGTGGAGACGAGGATGTATTCCCGAGTTCCTCCTTGTTAAGGGAGTACGTCTCGTTGGAGAGGTGTGAACCGACACAACGGTTCAATAACCACAAAGGTTTCACCTTCTTCTCCGATGAACCGCACCACAAAGGCTTGGTTCACCTTCCACTATCGGAATTCCTTCGAAGCGGAATCCGGAGCCTTTCAACAACAATCTGGGGCACAACCCACAATGGGATTGGGGGCTCCCGAACGGCTTTCAACAACAACAATCCGGGGCACAACCCACAATGGGATTGGGGGCTCCCGAACGGCTTCAAGTGACCACACAAGGGTCCAACCACCACAAAGGCGTCTAGGGTCCAAGGACCCAAGAGTAACAACCTCACAAACTTTCAACTTCCATGAATCCTCGTGGAGAGCACACCGATGCACCAAATGCAAAAGGCAAGAGCACAAGTGCTCAAATCCTTCACTCGAATTCCAACAAAGCAACAAATGCTTATGGGGGAATAAGAGAGGAAGAACAAAGAGGAGATGCACCAAGAACTCCAAGATCAAGATCTACTAGGTTCCCCTCACTTAGAGGAGAGATGGATTGGTGGAAATGTAGATCTAGATCTCCTCTCTCAAATCCCTCAAAGATATGCAAGAATCATGGGAGGAAATGAGAGAGGGGCAAGCTTTCCAAGGTCAACAATGGAGGAGAGAGAGGGGGGAAATTCGTACTTGGAAGTCTTTTCTCTCTGGGGAAGAAGGGGCCTTTTAATATGTCCCACGAAAAAGAGCCGTTGCAGGAAAGCTTCACACCGGAGTTTCCGGTCACTAGGGCCGGAAACTCCGGCCAGGGGCGGAAACTCCGGCCTACTGGGATCGGAAACTCCGGCCCCCACCAGAGGCTGAACACCGTCAACACATCCGAGGCTTGGACAAACTCTCTGGTGCCCTGGGCCAGAAAGTTCATCCAGGGGCGGAAACTCCGGCCTCTAGGGCCGGAAACTCCGCCCCCCACCAGGGGTTGAACAACTTCAAAGCAGCTTTGGAGAAAAAAGTTGAGTCCGGAGACTCCGGTCCTGCACAGACCGGAGTTTCCGGTCTAGGACCGGAGACTCCGGCATAGGAAAAACTGCAGCAAAACCGATAACGAAAACGTCAATATCTTTTCCATCCGGACTCCGTTTTCCATGATTTTTGGCTCGTTGGAATCACAACAAAGAGCTTTACAAGATCATGCAGATAAACCTCATAGTCCAACAATGGAAGATAAAACCAAATGGAGGAGGTTAAAACCTCTCTAAAAAGTAATGATCGGCAAACCTCCAAAACCGAAAACGCAACAAGTTTTCCATATGAAATTCGTTTTCGGTGAACTTGGGCTTGTCGTGAAGATCACAACAATCACCAAAACCCAACAAGGAGAAAAACCAAGTAAGAACCAAGAAAGATGAAATGGCAAGTATGCAAAGGTTTGAGCTCTCCACAAAGATGCGATCAAGTTACTCACTCGAGAGCCCCTCTTGATAGTACGCCATATATCCTAAAACCCGGTCTCCCACTAACACCATGAGACCGGTAAAATAGAAAACCTATCAAGATCATAACTTTGCCTTGCGCATTCCACTTGAGCTCGATGATGACGATCTTGACTCTCTCAAGTTGAAACACCTTTCTTGATTGTGCTTGCTAGCACATGCTTAATTAGGACTTCTCCAAATGCTCCCCCATACTCCATTATGGGAGGGCCTAGCTAAGCTTCGTCTTCATGTCTCCTTTGCAAGCTTCAATCAAAAGATATCTTCCGAGATGCATCATATTGAAATTGCACTTCATCTTCTTCTCTTGATATGTAAGATGGCTTGGGGGTAAACATGATTGTTCACTCAATCTTCTATTCCAAGCCATACTTGCGATGAGCTCAACTCTATACATGACCATTCTTCATATTAACCCTTGAATAGAGCATTGGTCATTATGTCATCTTGAAGAGTCCAACACATGAACTCCTATATTTTCCCATGGACAAGATCTATAAGAATATCTCAATGTAAACATTAGTCCATAAGGATTGTCATTCATTACCAAAACCACGTATGGGGGCAACCATGCACTTTCAGATAGGTTATCACTAGGGACTCTGGGACGTCAGGGGGGTGGTTCTTCTTTGCCTGAAGTTCCATTTGGCTTAGTTGTTCACACAAATGAGCACACTGCGCCTGCAATGCCAAAATGTGGGCATCCTTCTGCGCAATCCTATCGTCTTGCAGATCAATCTTGACTTCAAGATCCTGGTTCTCCTTAGTTAGCAGCTGATTTTCTACACGAAGGATATCCTTCTCTTCCTCTAAGCTTTCTTTAACGTGACGGTGAACGCGCCTTAAATCTGCCCTGTAGAAAATCTCTTGTCCCAGAAGTATATCCAAGTTATGGCAATGATCTCCAAGGTCTCCATGATGCTTCTCATTCATACCCCTAAGTGAGGGTTGAACGGGTTGTCCAATTCTATCCCTCCTAGCAAAGTGACGAAAGACGGAGTTGGTCTTGATCTCGTCATATAACTGCTCAATGATGCGGGACAAAGTCTCCAGCATCGCCATCTCCACTCCATTCTTCCAGTTGGGGTATCTAGATCGGAAACGGATCGACTGTGATCCAGGGGGATCAAGACGAGGGAGAACTTCTGCCTCGATCTTCCAGCGACCTTCAGGATAATCTTCGGACATAATTTCTTTGCCCCTGAAGACTGGCAGCATCAACCTCAAGGTTTTGGAAATATTAAGGAGCTGGTCACTAAAGTAGTACTGGTCTCCTTTCTGCGGGGATATCTCTCGAGTGAAGTTCTTCATCTACAAAATTTTTGAAGGGGTAAAAATTAATGAGATGAAACAAAACATTTAAGAAAGTGGAAGGTAAGGAAAATATTATAAGAAAAAGAAGTCTGAATAATTTTATATTTAGAATTTTATTGATTTTAAAAATATTTACTTTAGGGTTTGTATCCAATCCTAGGGGTTTCGAGCCTACAAGCAACATTCGTGCTCTGATACCATATGTAGTGCCTTTGCTTAAGATAGCAATGGCACTTATGAATAGTGCGGAAGACTTGGATCACATAAGTCTCGCAATTTCCAATAAGATGTAATATCACAGTACGATGTCATAATCTATTACAATACGAGACGAATGATCCAAAAAAAAAATCCTTACAATTTTGCATAGCTGAAAACGCTAGCTGAATAAATAGTTCACACTTTATTTCAGAGTTCAAACGCAAAACAAAAGATAGCATGGAGCTACAACATCTCCATGAAGCCACTGGCAGATCATGTTGGTTGTAACTCGAAGACGACCCCCTTACTCCTCATTCGGACATTCTGCAAGTTTTAGTTGCAGCCCAGCTATAAAGGGTCAGCACAATTGAATTGTGGTGGCAAGTGACTTTGATTTCTAATATTCTACTAAGCTATATCTATATGCTTATTTGGCTGGTGGAGCTCAAGGCTATTGCGTAAAGCAAGTTTTCTCCTACTTTTGATAAACAATTTTCTTAAATCAATATCTTCTCTTTCAGAGACATCTCGAGACAAGTCCATGTCTCCTACCCATGTTCACCCAACAAAGTTTTATTAAGAAATTGGGATGAAGAGATTTTCAGAACACAGCCTTGTGTAGTTACTCAATTTGTCCGATGCCGGGGACACGGCTAAGATCTTAGGTTTTAACTCTCGAGAGTGTGTGCACTTTCACCATTAGACTCAATCAACCCAAACTATCCTATACACTCATTTAGTGAGAAGAAAAGAAGAAGATCAAGACGAGACTTTTCAGAAGTTGCTTTCCCATGATCATACTAAGAGATTACCACGCCATCATATCCACTCTACCACCATCAATCTCTTGACCCAGGTCCACATCAACTTACTCCATCAAGACAGAGCCCATATTGACCAATGGTTGCACGATAAGCAACTAGACTCAGTGTAAACTTAAATCTCATAGCCCTGGGTGGCCTACCACAAGTGAGCAACTCAGGTTAACACCGCATATCATGGCCCCAAGTAAGTGGAAACTATCTTGGGCGAAGACAAACATGAAACTTGGCCCTGAGAAGCCACTCAACTTGAAACCTCCTCGATCGACCCAATCCACCCAGGCGTTAAATTAATTTAGTGGAAATTTTCATTTATCACATCAACCATAAAACAATCATTTTTGCAGCAGGTACTTCCACTAAATTATAATAGGGGTCTAACTGGAATTTCTAAGGGGTAACCTAACAGGTTTGCATAGCATTCTACAATTCCCCAAAAACCTATCATGCATACTACTTTTGCAAATACTGCTTAAAACACTAGGTATGCAATAGAATAAAATAGTAGGTGTTTTATGAAGTCACTTGCCTTGGTAGCAGGAGGATCAAGCACAACAAGAATAGCAATCACACACAAGTCCTTTCTCTTCTTCACAATCTAGCACAAGCAATACATAAAAATAAATACCCACACAATATCACACAATACCAAACATAAAGATGTATGCATGCATGATATGCCATGAGTATAACTAGGCACTCTTATCAATTATTTATATATTCTGTTATTAAATTCATGAGATGCAATTCTAGGAGTTTATTATTTCACTTATCAATTAATTAATAGAAACAGTATAACAAAACTTGAATTCTATAACTACCACTTTTATTGTTTTATGAAAGTTTTCAAATAAGACTCATATTAATATTTCTGAACAGAGGGCAATAACCTAACTCTAAAACAATTAAGTTTATTTGAGAAACATTTTTATTATTTAAGTTATGGATTTAATAGCTGAATTACTCCTCGGATAATTTCATGAATTGTAATTTATCAAAAGGAAAAACAAATGATGTAGAAATAATCTACATTAGCAGGGCTATCCGTGGATATAAAATTTATCAAATTTGAACTTATAGATCAAAAGTTATGAATTTTCTAAGTTTTGCATGTTTTCTGTTTTTTATAAAATTCCTGCGAAAAGGAAATAAAATGGGGCTACTGATGGCTCGAGAACCGCTAAACCTACATTACATGCAATAGTACCTAGAATTACTACTGGAAAAATATATAAAAGATCGGGCGAGAGCGCTGCGGTTCGAGTCTTTATCGATCGGGTAGATCTATATGTTCTGAGGGGGAGACGATTTAAATATGCCAAGTTTACTATTGGGTATAACATGCATGATAAGCCCAAGAGGAGAACTTGTCTCCTTTATTATGATAATACTGAATCAATTCAATATTATGAATATCGGATCTATCAATCAATTCATAGTTGAGAGTGGAATAGTATAACATAGGAAGATCCTCTATCCATACTAAGACCAAAATGGTTTTTTTGATTGGATCCTAGCGCGATCCTATTGGACGAAAACGGTTCGCGCGGATCGCGGGCGCGCGCCGTCCGATCTAAATAAAATCGGACGCACGGAAACGTTCCGATCTAGATCCGTTGGATCTAGATCCAACGGCTTATAACGCACGGCCGAACCGAGCGGCGCGCGGGTCGCCGGAGCGCTCGCCGGCGATGGCGCGCGCGGCGGCGGCGCGTCGGTTTCGGCGTTCCCGGCGTTATACGAAGCCCCAGGAGGAGCGGTTCTTACCAAAATGAAGCGGAGGAGGAGGCGAGGTCGATGGCGCGGCGGCGGCGTCGGTGTTCTTCTCCTTTCCTCGTCGGAGTCATGGACGGCGGCGGCGGTCTCGGGTCGAGGATGGATACGGCGCTCGGCTGCGAAATAAAACACGCGAGGGGGCTCAACGTGTGCGCAAAGAGATGTGGAAGTGAGGAGAAGAAAGCGGGGGCGCTCGAGGTGCTCGATTTTACCGAAATCGTGCAAAATGCCCGGCGGCAATGGCGGCGGCGGCGGTCTCGATTCCGAGCAGCCCGGCGGCGGAGAGGTAGGGTTTGGGGGGGATTTCGGAGGCGTCTTCGAGGTTAATAAATAGGAGGGGGCAGGGCGCTAGACGCGGCGAGAAACGGCCCGAAAACGGCTCGGTCGCGGACTCCATCTCCGGCGCGATCTCCGGACAGAGGTTGAAGACGGCTGACAGGTGGGGCCCACCTGTCAGCGAGAGAGAAGAGAGAGGCGCGCGCTGGAGCGGGCTGATGGGCTGCTAGCTCACGCGCTCGCGGCAGATAGCGTCTGGGCCGGCCCGTAAACCATTCCTTTTAAATAAAAAAAACAAAACTGTTTTTCAAATCTGATTTACTAAATAATTTTTAAACCTATTCAAAACATTTCAGAAAAATTCATAAAAATATATTTTGGAAAGGTTATTTAAATTAGTAATTTTTAATAATAAACTTGCCCATTAAATAATTTGGAAAAAAATATATTTATTAAGTAAGTTTAAATAAACACTTAATGGGATTAAACATTATTTAAACTCATACTGAAATTTTATTTAGTACTTATGTGATTAAATCAGCCTATATGATGAATGATGTATGAATGCAAAGTTTTAAATTTTTGCAAAATTGGGATGTTACACAAATCATGCGAAGGTGCAAAGCAACTCCAAGGAGTAGCTTGAAACAATTGGCTTCCCAAAAGATACATGAGAACATATTTGGGAAAGCCATACCAAGAACATCCTGCACAAACAAGATCCAAAAGAGTGAGAGACAAAAAGCATTTAAGTAAATGGAAACTTATGCGTCAAAAAAAAAGTAAATGGAAACTTGTTTGAGCAACATGCCACATAGGAACAAGCTAGCTAGCAATATCAATTCTAGGTGGCAAAACCTCATATGTTCACATTTTCTAGGCTTGTAATATGCACATAGCTTATTACTTTCCCATAATGTGATAATCCATTTATTTAAAGCAAGAGGCAAACAAAACCAACTCGAAAAATTAATGGACATTATAGAAATTGAATTTCTCATGAGAATGACATACCACATAGATAGTAGATAATATAAATATATCAACACTAAGTTGTATTTCTCATGAATACACAATTTTAGGATTGTGAAGTGCACGAAGCATATCACTCCCCCAAAATATGATAATCCGTTAACCTCTAAAAGAGAGCCAACAAGATAAGATATCAAATAAAATAAATAAGGCTCAAAACTAGTAAATGGTGTGCAAACCAACATACACATACTTGATTTCTCAAGATAAGTAAGTAGAGAGCACAACACATACAAACACTAGCAAGGTACAAAACCAAACACATGCAAGGGTGCAAGCAACTTTCAATGTATATATGATTTAAATAAAATTTACCGCAAGGAGGAACATTGGATATGAGATAGAACAATATGATCCATATGACTTGACTTGAGAGAATATAATTGATGAAGATCCCTTAATTCTTCATAATGTAGCCAAGTCTCCAGTGCCTCCAACAGCACCTATTGATCAAGTTTTAACTTGTTGGTCCCCAACCAAGTTGGGCCCTAAGAGGTTAGTCACAATAGGTTTGGCAACCCAAATGGTTCTTTTCTTGACACCACTTTGAGTACCAACATATTTGGCAAACACATTGCCAACCTTATCCTTCCGAAGAGAATAAACATCATTAATTATAATGGGGTTGGATAAGGTACCATTTGTGCATGAAGAAGCAAGGTGACCCTTCTCACGACATAGGTAGCGACATCTACTTCCTCCTCTCTTCTTAGTTGGAGTCTTGACTTGAGGAGGGGAAGCTTGATTCTTCTTGGGAAGAGACCGTTCTTCAACTTGAGGAGCTTGAGTTTGAACTTGAGGTTTCTTCCCTTGTTGCTTCTCACTAAGAGCCTTCTTCTTTAAAGGGCAAGATCTAACATGGTGCCCTTCAACTTTGCACTGGAAGCAAACAATCTTGGTCGAATCTTTGACTTGTTCTTGGCCCTTTTTCTTCTTGATGATCTTGGACTTGTTCTTGTTATTGGAGTTGAATCCAAGTCCACTCTTATCATTGGGACGTCTTTGAACACTCAACATATTTGAAGGAGATATGCCCTAGAGGCAAATAAATAAGTAGTATTTATTGCGTTATCTCATAAGTTTATAATAGGTCTGTGTATTATGCTATAACTGTATTAATCTGAATTATTGATACACGTGTGATACATAGACAACCAGGTCCCTAGCAAGCCTCTATATGAGCTAGTCCATTGGGCAACAGTTGATCGAGATTCCCGATCAAGGACAATGACGTCGGTTGACAATGGGGTCATCTTGTTAGTTGAATAAGATGATGGACATACGCAAAGTATTGCAATAAGATCGTATTACGATGTTTGTCATTTGCAATAGATAAGAATATGATAGCTTGTTCCTAAGACCGTGAGACCGTACTTATTGATGCTTCGTAGGGGTGCTTTGAGAGCATCAAACGTCGTGTCTTATATAGCATGACAATAACGGTGTCCATCTTAGGTATTCTGAAAGAGCATCGAGACGTAAGGATCAAGAGCGGGATTTGTTCATTCTTGTAATGGAAAGATACTCTGGGCCCACTCGGTGAGATTGCATCTATATAGCTGCGCAGCTTATGACTAGGTCATGGAGATGTAATATCACAGACCAGTTAATAACCTTCGTCGGTAACGAGATACAACAAAGACATCGGTGTGTCGACGATCATATCTCGGACAAGGTAGTATCGCAGAAACAAAGGGAATGAATATCATATTTATGGTTCAACGACGATATTCGTAGAATGCACAGGGGCCGTCATATACATCCAGGTATCCCTGACGGCGGAGTGTCTCGACCATGTCTGGAGTGTTCTCGAACCGTAGCGTAACAAACTTAAGGTCTTAGCGACACCAGGAGATAGGTTCTGGAATATAATAGGATTTTGTTGGAGAGAGAGAAATGATCCGGAAAGAGTTCCGGGAAGGTCTGGAATAGTTCCAGAGATGTCCGAAAGTTGTTCGGGTGGTTCGGAAATTGTTTCGGAGTCACGGGATATTGAATAGTATTTAAATATATTAATTATGAATTAATTATATTTTATATTAATTTAATATTAATTAAATAAAGGAGAAAAAGGGGGGCTCCCACCTACATGGGCCCTAAGAGGGCCCAAGAGGGGGGAGCCGCACCACCAAGGAAAAGGGGGCTTGGGCCCCCTAGTCCGAGTTGGACTAGGAGGGGGCCAGCCCATGGGGGGTTCGGCCGAACCCCCCCTTCCCTCTCCTCCTTTAGTCCCACATGGGGGAGCTAGGGAGTTTGCACACCCCCTCCCCCCTTTATATAGCAAGGCATATTAATTGGATTAATTCATTGGAAAATACAATTAATTGTATAGCAGGCCGGTCGAGCTGTTTCTCCGCCCGTTTTGCCACCTCTCTCCACCTAAGCTATACCGCCAGGCACCGTTGCCCTGCGGGATTCTAGATAAGATCTACCCCTGCGATTTCAGCTGGATCTGAATGACCGGGGGTTGTCGTTAAGCTCTGTATGTTTGCGAGTGCTCGGAGGTAACTCCTTTTAAGGAGCCTGGGCAACGTCGTCTCGCCCCTCCAGCCGCCGCGCCACCCCCCTCTGCCGCCGGCGCACCCCCCCCCCCCTTGGTGCCGGGGCCCTCGCTATCTTCCGCCCGACGCCCGTCGACGCAGGTCATCGTCGACACCCCGGCGTCATCGTCTTCGTCATCGCGCCAAGTTCTCCGCGACCTCGAGGTCGTCTACGCACAACTTCATCGTCAACGCTTGTGCGGGAGCGTAATCCCCGCTATCGGTCTACATGGAGGTAATGTAACCCGTTCCGCCACCGTTATCACATGTACTAGATAGATAGATCCTGGCTAAGTTAGGGTTTCATACGCTAGAAAATTATTGTTTTCTGCACCGTAACCCCTTCAGTGGTATCAGAGCCGATCTGTGCGTAGTACTGCTGGTACGGTTAGAACTCATGTTGAATGAGGACGTCTTTCTTATATGCTACCCTCTAGCGTGCACTTGTGATGCCTTCGGTATTGAGTTGATGAAGCGGCCCTGACCGACTTTACGCGTACGCTTACGCGAGACTGGTTCCACTACTGACATACGGCTTGCACCGTATCTGTGGCTGGCGGGTGTCTGTTTCTCTCTCTCTAGTCGGCAAAGCATTTTCAATGAAGGGCCCGAAAGGGATGCTTAAACATGCAATTATACGATCGACATTGTGGTACAAAGTTCGTAGGTAGGGAAGCGATTCTCTTACGAATAAGCCTATATGCCACGTAAAAATTGCAAAACTAAATAAAGCTAGAGGCGTCTAACTTTGTTTTACATAGGTGTTATTTTATGTGACATGGTTACGGTAAGTTTTGATATTACTCGTACTGTCGGAGGCAATGGAGGGCTCCGTAGACTCGGAGCCATGCCGGGGCGCCGGGGGCCAGGCACATGGCGCCATGAAGGTCCAGACGCATCGACCATGTCACATCGCACTTCATTGCATCATTATTGTGTGATGTTGTGTGTGCATCCTATTGATTGCTTATATGCTAGATATACAACGGTAGCATCTTGAATAGGATGATCCCTAACAAATACCAAAATTGTGTTCTCCCTCGTTGCGCACCACCAAGAAAGTTCTACGTTATGAGGCAGGCCGTGATGATCGGGTGTCACACATCTCGTCGTTCACATACAGTGGGTGTAAGCCATGTTGCACGCGCAAGGTCTTCGTGTAACATCCCAACATTTTATAATGTTCAAAAATCACTAAAATTTAAAACTTTTCTTTTTATTAAAATAAAATATTAAATGCATAAGGAAACCAACTATGAAAGACTTCAAATTTACTAATATTCAAATGTCAGAGTTTAAACATTTTATTATCCACTGAATTTCAAAAACCTTAAAAGGTAATTAGCCAAATAAACATTTCATTTGCTTGAATGAATTTCACCTATTTTCAAAGCATGGAATGATTAATATATTCTAAATAAGAATAGAGTTAAAACAAAAATCTTTTCCAAAGTTGTTATGAAGTTTTCAAATGAATTATCATAATATAAAATATAATGTTGCACAAATTATTTTCAATTAAAAATGAATACCTTATATTTCACATTTCCTAAACATTATTTATATTTAGTTCTTTAATATCATGCCAAAATAAAGAAGAATGATTTCAGCAAAACAAGTTTAAATAACTTAAATCCAAACATAAATGAATATGGGTATTTCATATAATTTATTGAGCCAAAATTTAAATTTAATTAAACCCTAGTTTAAATTAAACATAAAGTGACAAATTTTCATATATCAATATTTTGAAATTATTATTTCTGAAAAATGTTCAAAACACTCCCACCATTGGTTTAACAAAAGGATAATGATTTTACAAATTTTTAGAATCAAATTTGAGTTGAATTGGATTTACATTTTAAAAGTTATTTAAAAATACAGAAAACAGAAAAGAAAAGAGCAAAAAAAAAAAAGAAACGGACCAGCCTCCCGAGCCATTGGGCCGAAGCCCATCTTCTATCTGCCGCGCGCGCAGCTTCAATGGCCCAGCAGAAGCCCATTCCCTCTCCTCTCCAACTGACGCGCGGACCCCACATGTCATCTCCCTCAAGCCGTATCTTCCTCAAACTTTGTTCGCGATTTCCTTCCGGTGGAGTTCGTACCGAACACGGATCAAATCCGATCCGTTTCTTGCGGGTTAATCCTCCTCCGTGCGCCCCATAAATACCCCAGAGACACCGCCCTCTTTTAACCCAAAAGACCCTAGCTTCATCGCCCAAAGGCTGCTCCGATCGAACCGCCACCGTCCGCCATTGCCGCCACGGAGTTCTTCCGATTACGGTAGCTACCGACCACCTCGAGCTCTCCCCCCTCGCTCTTTCTTCTTATTTTTCTTGCGCGCATCCCCGTGACACCTCCTAGCTGATTATTTCGCAGCGAAACGTCACCTTCGTCCTCGCTCGAAGCAATCCGTCGTCGGCAGCAACTTCGGCGAGCAAACCAGGGAGGAGCAGACAACCGCGACGCCGTCCACCTCGCCACGGCCTCCCGTACGTCCTGGTACAAGCCGCTCTTCCTAGGACCACCTAGATTGCGTAGAACACGTGTTGCCGCCGCGTCGCCACCGCGCGAATCATCTCCGGCGAGGTCTCCGGCGACCTAGCGCCGCTCACTTTTGCCGTTAGATCTCGTCCGTTCGATCAAGATCCAATGGCTTGGATTAGATAGGTTATTTATTCCTTTTCCGAACCGGTACTAGCGAATCAGAGGACGCCACGTAGACAGCACAGTCAGCGCCTCGTCAGCATCCAGGTCAGCGCCTCGTCAGCATCCGCGTCAGCGCCAGCGTGTAAATCATTTTCTATTTTAATTTTAATTGGAAGTTTTGCAGATTACTCCCTGTAATTAAAACATCTATAACTTTTTAACCACAACTCCAAATTTAATAATTTTTATATTTTTGGAAAGCTCTTGACATGTAGATTATTTTAGATCGGCCAAACTTCAAATTTGACTTAGAATAAAATATTCAAATTGCAAATGGTGAATTGAGTATATTTGTTATAACTTTAAATCTATAAATCCAAAAATTGCAAATAAATATGTTTTAGAAACTTTAGAAGATTTGTAAATTAATGCCACTGCTATAAAATATTTTTGAGTAATTTTTGAATGATTTCATAAATGTGTGTTTAATTTGAATAAGTTTGACTATTTTTTTAAATAACTTTTAATAGAAACATTATTTTTGATTAAATCCAATTGCAATAGATTTAATTAAATGCTCTGTGTCTATTAACACTAATTATATAATTTTTTTATAAAAATTTAATCATAGGAAACTTTAATCTTATAATTATTCCTTTTATTATATTTTCCAAAACTAGAAATTAATTAAATTGCATTTATAAACTCATGCATATTTATAAAGAAATCACAAAAGTTATTTTTATGTTTCTTGTGATTTAAAATTTCATTTCATTCATAGCATAGTTTATTCTCATAGGAAAACCCCTCTTCATTAGTTTTCTCTAAGTTAGGATCATTTCAACTTAGCATATTTGTGAAGTGCTACACTTAGACACTTAGTAATTTTCAACATGGAGCTGGAAGACCAAGGAAGGACTTAGCCAAACAAGACTCCAGAAGAATCTCCAAGGAGTGGAAGCACTTAGAAGAAAGATCAAGAAGAAGTTCATGAAGGCCAACCAGAAATATTTTCTAAGTCTTTCTTCCTCTTTCTTCTTTCTCCCTTCTTCTTCTGTTAGACTTCATGAAGACTAAGTTAATCCAAGACCAGCCTCGAGGATACAAGAATCATCAAGTCTGAAGATTCATCAAGACTACCAAGAACTCAATCAAGACATCATCCAGAAGAAAGTTACAAGTCTGGAGATGAAGCCTGGAGGACAACTACATCTTTCTTTCTATCTTTTTCCCTCTTTCCTAATCTTGTCTTTTAGACTTAAGCAAATTTTGATCATGATGTTATCATCTTGAAGTTGTTGGATCCTAGCGGCATAGTGGGATGAAGCGGCCTGGAAACAAACCTTACATGTCCACGTACATGAGACCTGTTCCACAATTTAAGTGGTTGGCCGGGTGTCTGTCTCTCTCACTTTAGCGAATATCCAATTTACAAAGAGTTGATAGTAACTGCTGATCACCTTATAGACTTATTATTTTTCTCTAAGTATTTTGCACATCATGCATAAACATATTTTCCTTAGAAAGTTTTATAAAACTTATTTATTCATCTAGTATGCGTTTGTATGCATTGTGGAGTTGTGCTTGCTGTTGATTGTTGTATTGTTGCTTTTCTATACTGTTAGATTGAACGGAGAGTCCCGAGTATCGTTGAAAAGAGTTGTGAACAACGACAACATTCAAAGGCAAGTGGCACACCTCATAAACTTCCTATTATTTTCTATATGCATTACTTAGTGTATTTTTATATGCATGTGTAAGATAGTATTGCTATGCTAAACCTGTGTAGAATTCCCTTACTCCGGTGTCTAGGTTCCTATATCATATTTAGCAGAAATATTGATGCTATGCAATGGATGAAAAGTTTTACAAAATGATAAGTGACTACTCAGGGCTGTGCTCATGGTTGTCGTCGCCTAGGATGAATTTCTATTCTACTTAGGGCCGTGATCATGGTGGTTGTCAACCTGGGAGTACACATCCAGTAAGTTAATGAAACACCTGGGTGGTAAGTGGTTGTATGGTTTATGTTGAGTGGCTACTCAGGTCCATGTCTATGGTTCCTGTAGTATGTACACTTGTGAATGGCCACCCAGGAACAGAGGAATCTGAAGAACTCCGAGTGACGATTGCTTCCAGTGCAGCCATTGCCATATGGGCTCTGGCTTGATCAATTATGTTGTGTGGACTCTCCCCGGCTTGACAAGCAGATGTAGGGGGATGTTAGGTGGAACGGGTCAAGCCAGAGTGGGAGGGAAAATGCTTCTGAAAGATCTCGTCTCATTCTCTTCTTTCCTTATCACAAATGGTGTGTAAAGGATACCTTGGGTTGAATGGGTACAATGGTGAACGTGCACAACCTCTGCAGAGTGTAAAACTAAGTACTTAGCCGTGTTCCCGGTACGGACAATTTGAGCAGCTGATCACGGACGTCAACGGAGGATTCCACCATTTCAACTTCAGAAATAAAACTTGATGGGTGAACAAGGGAAGATGAGATTTATGGTTTTCATGCCATACTCGTCTTGATTTCAAGAAAAGTGTTTTCAAAAGAGTAGGAAAATTTGGCTTTATGCAAATTAGCCTTGAACTCCACCAGCCAAATATGCATATAGGCTTTAGAGTTATTCCATTAAGTGTCCACCATAGTGTCACTTGCCAGACTCCATTTTTAATGGAATCTGACCCACGTTGTTGCAATTTTTTTCTTATTGCAGATTTGATCAGATGACGAGTGAGGTTTCGTTTAAAGGTTTCGAGTCTACAACCAACATGTTTTCGCCTGTGGCAGCATGAAAGTTATAGAGACTCACTGCTATTGTATTTCCGCTGTGTACTTTTTCAATGCTAGCTTTATGCTATGCAACTTGTATCAAATATTTTGTAATTCTGGATCATCGATGTAATAAAATTGACGCTTTGTTGTGATATTACATCGTAAACTGTGTGTGCAAATGAATTGATCCAGGGATTTGCACTATACACAGGTATCTGCCTTATTTAAAGTGCAGGTACGCTACAGATGGTATCAGAGCACTGTGTTGCCTGTAGGTTCGAAACCCCTAGGATTGGACTGAGACCCAAAGGTTAAATAGTTAAATAAACTAGGTTTCCAAAACTTGAGTAAATTTTGAAATTTCCTTTAATATTATTTTACATTATTGATCTTGTCTTGCATCTTTTCCTTTTCTTTTAAATTCTAATACTCTTACCTGTTCAAAATTCTAGATGGGAGAGTACACTGAGACTGCGTATGCTGGAGTTTTGTCGGGTTTCATCTTTGGGAGGCAGCTGTCTAGGTTGACAAGTGTATTGAAGCTACCACCACCCTATTTCCGAGGAAGGAAGGAGGAGACCGACATACCCCATGGAACACGTTGGGAAATATGCACCATCATGACCCCGGATCCTACGATGCCAGACTTCGAGCCCGTGGACTATGTCACCTACTACCCAGAGTGGATTGAGGGAGTGAACATAGCTATGGTGGATTTAATGGCTCGTTTGTGTTACAAGTATCGCAACAAGCTAGCACCAGGATCGCCCTTCCGTGCCTTTGGGAAGAGGGATGCACATGGTCTCTCGATGCTCACACGGGAAATCGCCTGGACCTGCCCATCGTTAACAAGACGTTTGAAGACTTGGATTTTCTCATCAACTGTCTGACCAGGAAGGTCCAACAGGCTTATGACGTCGCGGATCATGCACAAGCCGTCATACACGCAAAAACCCAAGAACTCCAGGCTTCTGAAAATCTTATTGGTCATTTGGAGGAACTCATCCATGACCTATATTTGGAGAACATTGGCAAGGATGAGCAAATTGCCATGCTTGAGGCGCAGCTCATTCCACCTC
This sequence comes from Poa annua, assembly GCA_026929855.1. NCBI lineage: Eukaryota > Viridiplantae > Streptophyta > Magnoliopsida > Poales > Poaceae > Poa > Poa annua. The sequence continues at coordinate 22,169,076 of CM049428.1, read as the reverse complement.
CACCACCGCCAGTAGCTGAAGAAGGAGGTGACCAAGGCACTGGAGATGTGACTGTATCTGCAGCTACGAAGGAAGAAGGACCAGAGGAAGAAGACCCCGAAGTGGTGCTGTTTGAAGAGTCAACTGAGGGAGAAGTCACGCCTGTGGCAAATAACCACGCAATAAAACGCAAGCGTAATATTTAGGAGGGATAAGTGTAGCAATCAAAACCACGTTAGAGGGACCACCATTTATCTTATTTAACTTATCGTATCGATTTAGTGTATTGACCTATCAAATTGTGGTATGGCAGTACTGTTGCTTTCGTATTCCCACAACTTTGGAGTGTTTCGTTTGATAAACGAATTGTTCGATTTCTCAAAATAAGTTTGAAATTTTCATGTATGCATTTGCTTGTGTTTGAACCTTGTTGCTTGATATTTGTTAGATGATGTTTGTAATAGATTACTTTGATTTTCGGTTGTGCATTAGAATTGTTTAATTATCAACAAGACTTTCTTTTAAGGGTGGTAGCTACCTAGATAATTCAAACCCAGTCACTTAAACCCAGAGAGCTCAAACTATCTTTCTTTCCTCCTAATCAGAAAAACCATTCACTGCCAAGTTTTCAAGTTTCCATGTCAGAAATTTCATTTCCCAAAACATCCCGAGTTATCAGAATCAATCAAACAATTGCCTTGTCTCTCTAGCCTCTCCGAATCTCGGGGACGAGATTCCTTTTAAGGGTGGTAGTCTGTAACATCCCAACATTTTATAATGTTCAAAAATCACTAAAATTTAAAACTTTTCTTTTTATTAAAATAAAATATTAAATGCATAAGGAAACCAACTATGAAAGACTTCAAATTTACTAATATTCAAATGTCACAGTTTAAACATTTCATTATCCACTGAATTTCAAAAACCTTAAAAGGTAATTAGCCAAATAAACATTTCATTTGCTTGAATGAATTTCACCTATTTTCAAAGCATGGAATGATTAATATATTCTAAATAAGAATAGAATTAAAATAAAAATCTTTTCCAAAGTTGTTATGAAGTTTTCAAATGAATTATCATAATATAAAATATAATGTTGCACAAATTATTTTCAATTAAAAATGAATACCTTATATTTCACATTTCCTAAACATTATTTATATTTAGTTCTTTAATATCATGCCAAAATAAAGAAGAATGATTTCAGCAAAACAAGTTTAAATAACTTAAATCCAAACATAATTGAATATGGGTATTTCATATAATTTATTGAGCCAAAATTTAATTTAATTAAACCCTAGTTTAAATTAAACATAAAGTGACAAATTTTCATATATCAATATTTTGAAATTATTATTTCTGAAAAATGTTCAAAACACTCCCACCATTGCTTTAACAAAAGGATAATGATTTTACAAATTTTTAGAATCAAATTTGAGTTGAATTGGATTTACATTTTAAAAGTTATTTAAAAATACAGAAAACAGAAAAGAAAAGAGCAAAAAAAGAAAAGAAACGGACCAGCCTCCCGAGCCATTGGGCCGAAGCCCATCTTCTATCTGCCGCGCGCGCAGCCGCAATGGCCCAGCAGAAGCCCATTCCCTCTCCTCTCCAACTGACGCGCGGACCCCACATGTCATCTCCCTCAAGCCGTATCTTCCTCAAACTTTGTTCGCGATTTCCTTCCGGTGGAGTTCGTACCGAACACGGATCAAATCCGATCCGTTTCTTGCGGGTTAATCCTCCTCCGTGCGCCCCATAAATACCCCAGAGACGCCGCCCTCTTTTAACCCAAAAGACCCTAGCTTCATCGCCCAAAGGCTGCTCAGATCGAACCGTCACCGTCCGCCATTGCCGCCACGGAGTTCTTCCGATTACGGTAGCTACCGACCACCTCGAGCTCTCCCCCCCTCGCTCTTTCTTCTTATTTTTCTTGCGCGCATCCCCGTGACACCTCCTAGCTGATTATTTCGCAGCAAACGTCACCTTCGTCCTCGCTCGAAGCAATCCGTCGTCGGCAGCAACTTCGGCGAGCAAACCAGGGAGGAGCAGACAATTGCGACGTCGTCCACCTCGCCACCGTCTTCGCCACGGCCTCCCGTACATCCTGGTACAAGCCGCTCTTCCTAGGACCACCTAGATTGCGTAGAACACGTGTTGCCGTCGCGTCGCCACCGCGCGAATCATCTCCGGCGAGGTCTCAGGCGACCTAGCGCCGCTCACTTTTGCCGTTAGATCTCGTCCGTTCGATCAAGATCCAATGGCTTGGATTAGATAGGTTATTTATTCCTTTTCCGAACCGGTACTATTGAATCAGAGGACGCCATGTAGACAGCACAGTCAGCGCCTCGTCAGCATCCACGTCAGCGCCTCGTCAGCATCCGCATCAGCGCCAGCGTGTAAATCATTTTCTATTTTAATTTTAATTGGAAGTTTTGCAGATTAGTCCCTATAATTAAAACATCTATAACTGTTTAACCACAACTCCAAATTTAATAATTTTTATATTTTTGGAAACCTCTTGACATGTAGATTATTTTAGATCGGCCAAACTTCAAATTTGACTTAGTATAAAATATTCAAATTGCAAATGGTGAATTGAGTATATTTGTAATAACTTTAAATCTATAAATCCAAAAATTGCAAATAAATATGTTTTAGAAACTTTAGAATATTTGTAAATTAATGCCACTGCTATAAAATATTTTTGAGTAATTTTTGAATGATTTCATAGTTGTGTGTTTAATTTGAATAAGTTTGACTATTTTTTTAAATAACTTTTAATAGAAACATTATTTTTGATTAAATCCAATTGCAATAGATTTAATTAAATGCTCTCTGTCTATTAACACTAATTATAAAATTTTGTTATAAAAATTTAATCATAGGAAACTTTAATCTTATAATTATTCTTTTTATTATATTTTCCAAAACTAGAAATTAATTAAATTGCATTTATAAACTCATGCATATTTATAAAGAAATCACAAAAGTTATTTTTATGTTTCTTGTGATTTAAAATTTCATTTCATTCATAGCATATTTTATTCTCATAGGAAAACCCCTCTTCATTAGTTTTCTCTAAGTTAGGATCATTTCAACTTAGCATATTTGTGAAGTGCTACACTTAGACACTTAGTAATTTTCAACATGGAGCTGGAAGACCAAGGAAGGACTTAGCCAAACAAGACTCCAGAAGAATCTCCAAGGAGTGGAAGCACTTAGAAGAAAGATCAAGAAGAAGTTCATGAAGGCCAACCAGAAATATTTTCTAAGTCTTTCTTCCTCTTTCTTCTTTCTCCCTTCTTCTTCTGTTAGATTTCATGAAGACTAAGTAAATCCAAGACCAGCCTCGAGGATACAAGAATCATCAAGTCTGAAGATTCATCAAGACTACCAAGAACTCAATCAAGACATCATCCAGAAGAAAGTTACAAGTCTGGAGATGAAGCCTGGAGGACAACTACATCTTTCTTTCTATCTTTTTCCCTCTTTCCTAATCTTGTCTTTTAGACTTAAGCAAATTTTGATCATGATGTTATCATCTTGAAGTTGTTGGATCCTAGCGGCATAGTGGGATGAAGCGTCCTGGAAACAAACCTTACATGTCCACGTACATGAGACATGTTCCACAATTTAAGTGGTTGGTCGGGTGTCTGTCTCTCTCACTTTATCGAATATCCAATTTACAAAGAGTTGATAGTAATTGCTGATCACCTTATAGACTTATTATTTTTCTCTAAGTATTTTGCACATCATGCATAAACATATTTTCCTTAGAAAGTTTTATAAAACTTATTTATTCATCTAGTATGCGTTTGTATGCATTGTGGAGTTGTGCTTGTTGTTGATTGTTGTATTGTTGCTTTTCTATACTGTTAGATTGAACGGAGAGTCCCGAGTATCGTTGAAAAGAGTTGTGAACAACGACAACATTCAAAGGCAAGTGGCACACCTCATAAACTTCCTATTATTTTCTATATGCATTACTTAGTGTATTTTTATATGCATGTGTAAGATAGTATTGCTATGCTAAACCTGTGTAGAATTCCCTTACTCCGGTGTCTAGGTTCCTATATCATATTTAGCAGAAATATTGATGCTATGCAATGGATGAAAAGTTTTACAAAATGATAAGTGACTACTCAGGGTTGTGCTCATGGTTGTCGTCGCCTAGGATGAATTTCTATTCTACTTAGGGCCGTGATCATGGTGGTTGTCAACCTGGGAGTACACATCCACTAAGTTAATGAAACACCTGGGTGGTAAGTGGTTGTATGGTTTATGTTGAGTGGCTACTCAGGTCCATGTCTATGGTTCCTGTAGTATGTACACTTGTGAATGGCCACCCAGGAACAGAGGAATCTGAAGAACTCCGAGTGACGATTGCTTCCAGTGCAGCCATTGCCATATGGGCTCTGGCTTGATCAATTATGTTGTGTGGACTCTCCCCGGCTTGACAAGCAGATGTAGGGGGATGTTAGGTGGAACGGGTCAAGCCAGAGTGGGAGGGAAATGCTTCTGAAAGATCTCGTCTCATTCTCTTCTTTCCTTATCACAAATGGTGTGTAAAGGATACCTTGGGTTGAATGGGTACAATGGTGAACGTGCACAACCTCTGCAGAGTGTAAAACTAAGTACTTAGCCGTGTCCCCGGTACGGACAATTTGAGCAGCTGATCACGGACGTCAACGGAGGATTCCACCATTTCAACTTCAGAAATAAAACTTGATGGGTGAACAAGGGAAGATGAGATTTATGGTTTTCATGCCATACTCGTCTTGATTTCAAGAAAAGTGTTTTTCAAAAGAGTAGGAAAATTTGGCTTTATGCAAATTAGCCTTGAACTCCACCAGCCAAATATGCATATAGGCTTTAGAGTTATTCCATTAAGTGTCCACCATAGTGTCACTTGCCAGACTCCATTTTTAATGGAATCTGACCCACGTTGTTGCAATTTTTTTTCTTATTGCAGATTTGATCAGATGACGAGTGAGGTTTCGTTTAAAGGTTTCGAGTCTACAACCAACATGTTTTCGCCTGTGGCAGCATGAAAGTTATAGAGACTCACTGCTATTGTATTTCCGCTGTGTACTTTTTCAATGCTAGCTTTATGCTATGCTACTTGTATCAAATATTTTGTAATTCTGGATCATCGATGTAATAAAATTGACGCTTTGTTGTGATATTACATCGTAAACTGTGTGTCCAAATGAATTGATCCAGGGATTTGCACTATACACAAGTATCTGCCTTATTTAAAGTGCAGGTACGCTACACTTCGAGCTTTGATTGGCAAGCCTAGCATATTCAGAAATATGGCCTCGGAACACGGGAAGATCGGAAGATCGAGCACGAGTCACAGAGTTGTTGTGATCGACATTTTATGTCCACCTTTGAAGCTGTGCTGTCGGTCGTGATGATCGGGGGTGGTGTGGTGGATGAGGGTCGTGTGATCGCCATTATTATTTTAGGGATAATAATCTTGGTGTGGTGTGTTTTTGATAATGTGATTATAAAACTAAAACTCACCTATATATTATAAACTTATCCTTACCTCTTTTGCGATCACATATGTAGACTACGCAACTATACTTCGGTTACTTCCTCAAGAGCCCGGATGCTACCTTAGAAGACGACGGGTCCAACTTCATCAGATGGTACAAGGGTTTTAGAAACATCCTCGAACACAACAACATTCTGTATGTTCTCGATGAACCGTTAGGAGAAAGACCAGGGGATTCTGCTAGCGAGGAGGAGGAAGATGATTTCCGTAGGCGTCGAGACATATTCATCGAAGTGGAGATCACCATGACTGTATGCCTAGCACCTGAGTTGAAAGAGTTATTTCGACGCAAGGAGCCAAGCGTCATGATTGATGCGATAAAGACACACTTCGGGGATGAATTAAAGCGTGAGCAATTCAGACAGCTTAGAATGTTCCAGACCATTCATATGGAGGAGCATACCTGTCTGGAGACACATTTGAAGAGATTGTATGACATCTACTTCCAGCTGACGATGGTCTTCGATTACTGGATGGCAGATTCTTGTGCCATTTGGACTATCCTGATATCTCTACCTCCTAGCTATGAGAAGCATGTGCGCAAGTACATTTTGAAGGCCGACGATATGAACTTCTACAAGTTCGTGTCTGAATTCAAATCTCAGAAAGTTGATTCCATCGAAGGAGAGATCTTCGATGCTACAGGTATATTTTTGATATATACAGAATTATGAATTCGCCTCTTGATATATGATGAAGTATTTGATACTTGTTCTGTTTATGAAACAGGTCCTGATTATCACATATATGCGGCGCAGTATGATGTGACCTGGCGCTGAAGATGGTGATCAAGGAGTTGATGGCCATTTGGTGTTCACGTCCTCAAGTTATCATAGTTATCATTAATAGTTTTTGATAAGATCTTTTGTAATAGTGAGCGAGTGTGTGTCTTGATTGTTACAAGACAAAGTTATTCATGTAATAAGACAAGTTCAGTTGTTTTATGTTATGGAACAAGCCAGTTGTTTTATATTATGAATAAACATTCCACATCTCAATTACATCGATTGTATGATAAGTGTTCATAATTGTAGAAATGATAAAATAGTGTGTCCTATGAATAAGAGTTCTATTAGTAGAACAAACACCGTCAAATTTAGTCATAAAGGCAATGAAAGAATTAATGGATAATTTTGGTCCATTTAAGTATTTTGAGTGCCGAGTTGATTAAGTTTGAAATCAAGTATTGAAGTAGCAATACAAGAGGAAATTAATTGAGACTCATTTTTAATGATTAATTAATGGTGTTTTTTGCTTGATCCAATTCTTCTATGATTTTGGTAAATAGGAGTATTTGCCTGATAAATCATAAGTCTGAAATTAATTTGATAAGGGATCAAATGGGGTTTTTCAGAAGAAAGAATGGTGAATATTATATTCACAAGATTCGATCAAAGGACAATATTTTTGAATTATGGTTTCAACGTATTAGACTTGTGGAAAATATGTTTCACAATATTATAATGTCATATATGGTGATATATGGGGTATTATAATCATACTCTATTTTAGATAAAGTGTGGTCTGTCAGAATCAGTCTTAGAAACTCCTAATATGTTTGAAACATTATAGTCGATGTCCACTTTAGAAAATAGATATTTTCTCAACGAGAATTCGTAGGATCGACAGTAGTGCCGACATGTATATGATTATACGATAATTCGGAATATACATGAATGGTTCTTTGTAGATTGCATTGAATGGGAGTGTATTCCAAAACCGAATAGAAACAAAGCTTAGTTTGTTGTCTATATAATTCCGAGGAAAAGATGATTTTTTGAATTATGGTCTATGGATTGGAATTAGAAGCTTGAAATAAGATGTCAGACCTATGTTGGAAGGTTTTCCAAAGATTATATGTCTACAAATGAAAATTTGGTGATTAAGAGTGAGGGAGACTAGAAAATTGTTTTCTGCTTGCAATCCTCTTCATAAAGATCATAATGTTTTCATGAAAGAAGCTTCTAAATGAAGTGTTGTATATTTAATATTACTGTCAGGTCACATCACAATATTAAATGTTTCAGATCTTGTTGACAGATCAAGGTGCACTTTACGAATAAAAAGAAAGTTGAGAAAATATCAGAATATGAACAAAGGTTTTTTCAGCCTGGAAATCCAAGTTACATTTGAAAGGATTAAAAGAGTAATTGTTGCTGCAATTCTTATTAGAGGAATAGGATTGTTTAATCGTCATGTAAAGTGTTATATGAAAAATGTGACTATAAGAAAGACGTGGAAGCATGTCTTGTCAAGAAATGTGTCTTGGACAAGATCAAATTTGTTGACTATATTTATGTAGACATGCTTGAAGTCTGAAGGATTTGTATTAATGTAATACTATAGTTTGTATTAAATTTGAATTGATAATAGATCAATGATTTTGGTTTGACCAACATGTCGATTTAAGTGGGAGTCATAGTTAGTTCACTCAGGTGAAATATGTGAAGAACATATTTTTGAGTGGGAGCTCGTATTCTCAAAATATGTGGATAACACGTTTTTGAGTGGGAGCTCGTGTTCTCAAATATGTGGAAACATGTTTTGAGTGGGAGCCGAATTCATCTTGTGTATTTAACACATGTGAAATTGTACCAATAGAATAGATGAGAAGGATGAAGTTGTGAAACTATTTAAAAGTTAGTGTCTATTTGGAATAGAATGGGAATTTTAAAGTTAGTCGAGTTGTTTTGGATTATATCTGAGGAGTCAGAATAGAGTCAAAAGGATGGTCCTTTGAAATCCAATTGATCATTAAGAGTAATGATACAAGGTAGTAATGGTTGTATGACATTTTGGTCTATTATGTAATATTAGACATCATACAGAAACCATGTTATCTGCTCGATGAAATATAACCGATGTTCTTAGAAGAAGAGCAGTTATAAAAGTAAAATTTGAATTTACTGGAAGTAGAAGTGTGTTAGTTGATGGTTTGACATTAGTATGTCAAGTTTTCTACATTGGTGTGAAAGTATGTAGATATCGCGAGTTTGTAATTGTTACAAGGGGCTCATTGTGACTAAGTGTGTTTTTCTAGGCAGTTATCTGGTTGGAATAATCAGAGTAAGCGCTGGAAAACAGAAGTCTCACTTAGTTACGGTATTTGCATATATGTTATTGGATGACATGGTGATATCAAGCAAGTTGATATCAATGAATCGCAAAAGTATGTACAATCATGGATTGTGCAGATTGTCAGAGTAACACTCTTCCACTAGCAAGCATTATCAAATGATTCTTATTTGATAAGAGATTTTGATAAAGTAAAATGCAGCTATTTTATTTGTACTCTAGTGCAAGTGGGAGACTGAAGGAGATATGCCCTAGAGGCAAATAAATAAGTAGTACTTATTGTGTTATCTCATAAGTTTATAATAGGTCTGTGTATTATGCTATAACTGTATTAATCGGAATTATTGATACACGTGTGATACATAGACAACCAGGTCCCTAGCAAGCCTCTATATGAGCTAGTCCATTGGGCAACAGTTGATCGAGATTCCCGATCAAGGACAATGACGTCGGTTGACAATGGGGTCATCTTGTTAGTTGAATAAGATGATGGACATACGCAAAGTATTGCAATAAGATCGTATTACGATGTTTGTCATTTGCAATAGATAAGAATATGATAGCTTGTTCCTTAGACCGTGAGACCGTACTTATTGATGCTTCGTAGGGGTGCTTTGAGAGCATCAAACGTTGTGTCTTATATAGCATGACAATAACGGTGTCCATCTTGGGTATTCCGAAAGAGCATCGAGACGTAAGGATCAAGAGCGGGATTTGTTCATTCTTGTAATGGAAATATACTCTGGGCCCACTCGGTGAGATTGCATCTATATAGCTGCGCAGCTTATGACTAGGTCATGGAGATGTAATATCACAGACGAGTTAATAACCTTTGTCGTTAACGAGATACAACAAAGACATCGGTGTGTCTACGATCATATCTCGGACAAGGTAGTATCGCAGAAACAAAGGGAATGAATATCATATTTATGGTTCAACGACGATATTCGTAGAATGCACAGGGGCCGTCATATGCATCCAGGTATCCCTGACGGTCATTGGTGAGCGGTGTCGGTCCAGTGGGAACTGGGGTATCAAGAGCCCATTCCCCCCAGGCCTCGCTCACGGGCCAGACGGACAAAACGGCTAAGGACTAGGCGACCCCGCCTGACGGGACCCTCCAGAGGCAACTCCCCTCGAGGCCCTGAAGGGGGAGCGAGGGCCTCAAGGGACCCCTCGCCTCAGGGGATCCTCCCCGTCAAGGAACCAACCCGCCTGAGGCAAGTCCGGCAGGAATCTCCCCTCAGGCCTGAAGGGAAACATCGTCGCCAAGGAACCCCGACAGAGCGCACGTGATCTCTGCCACGCTCGTACAGAGGCGCTAACACCCCCGTCGCTGTCCCTGGAGATAAAGCGGTCAACAAAGCTGCTTCGCCTGCTGCACAGCTGTGAGGACCTTCTACTCTGACGATAAAGCAGGTGGACGGCGCAACCCTCCAACGGAGATCGTCATCATGGGCTCCACCTCCGAGATTGCCCTCTCTGCGGGCGGTACAAGCGCGGTCGACCGCCTGTCGGCCACGGCGCCACCCTTATCAACAATGGACCGGGTCCATGGACGAAGGGAGCACGGTGGACTCGTGCTCCACCCCGCCACTGGCGAGTGGGAGCCACCTTGAAGGCCAAACCGAAGAAGAAGAAGGCCAGACGCGCCTATAAAAGAGAGAAGACATCCATCGTAGCAAGGGTCGGCTCCTTGCGTGCAAAACATCCTTGTAAACCCTAGCAGCTCTAGTTAGGTTAGCCTCTGGCTTTAGGAGGAAGAAGATCATCGCTTCCCTCCCCAGGCAAGAACTGCCTCAAGGTGGCTTCCGGCAAGCTCAACTGTACCGTAACCTCCCACATATAATACAGACAGGCAGGAGTAGCGGTCTTACCTCCTCACGAGGGCCGTGAACATGGGTAAAGGACGGTGTTTTCCTTGGTCGGGTGTGTGTCTTCTTTGGGTCCGGCGAGCAACGTCGCGGGGCCACTTGAGGGTCTAGACCTCCGCGTTCAATCCCCTCTCGAACTACCCTTCAAGAAGTGACTACCCCCGATTCCTGGGAGTCATAACCCGACATTTGGCGCGCCAGGTAGGGATTTGAGGCGCGTCAACAACCTTCGAGTTCGCCTCCGCGCCATGGTGAACACGCGCACCACTCGCACCGCTCGAGTCAGCCGACGCACGCCCGCGGGAGCACGCGCGCCCCCAGGCGCCGCAACCACCCGCGCAAGGTGGGGCCGACCACGCCAAGAGGAGCATGTCCCCTCTGACCCTCACGCGGAGGAGCCAGAGCACGACGCCGAGCACCAGGAGGACACATAGTCGGCGCACCCGTCGCAGTGCCCAAGCGGTTCGGGCCCGAGGAGAACCGACCCTGCACCCCACACTGCGTTGCTCATGGCGCAGGAGCTGCTCCGCTACCAGCCCACCGCTGAGGCCCACGAGCAGTAGCTTCAACGCCTCAACCACCTCGTCGGCATCGCCACGACGCGCCCCGCTCCATCACAGTCCAACGCGCACCCCTCTCTCGCGGGCACGGTCGGAACAAATGCGCCTCCGCCACCTCCGGGACCTGCGCCGGCTGCGGCACAGAGGGCTGCTTCGCACGCGACCTCGCCGCGCGATTGTATGATCGTGCAGCGCACCGCGCCCGACGCCCGTGTGGGGATGGAGCTCCAGCGAGACCGCCAGAACATGCTCGTGGAGGAGCTCGGCCAGGCGGGGCAGCAGAACCACGGCGCGCTTCAGCACGGGGTCGCTACGTACACCTCGGGCTGCATGGCGTTCACCCGCTCCCTGCGCCGCGTGGTCTGGCCGCAGAAGTTCAGGCCGCCTCTTCCCAAGGGCTACGACGGCTCCAGCAACCCCGTTGAGTTCCTGCAGCTCTACACCACCTCCATCCAAGCTGCGGGAGGAGACGACAAGGTCATGGCCAACTGGTTCTCCCACGCGCTGCGCGACTCTGCGCTGTCGTGGCTCCTGAATATCCCGGAGGACTCTGTGAACTCCTGGGAGGAGCTCTGCAAGCAGTTCGTCTCCAACTTCAAGGGGACGTACGAGCGCGCCCTCACCCACAACGATCTGCGTGATGTGGTGCAGAGGAAGGACGAAACGCTCCGCAAGTACATCCAGCGCTTCAGCCAAGTGCGCAACAAGATCCCGAACATCCCCGACACCCAAGTCATCGCCGCCTTCCGTGAGGGCGTCACAAATAGCGGGATGATCGAGAAACTGGGCATCCACGACAAGCTCACTTCTGTGGTCAAGCTGTTCGACATGGCGGACAAGTGCGCCAAGGCTGAAGAGGGACTCCTCTTCGTGAAAATGTCCTCGACAGGGGATGATCACGCTGAGGGGTCCAAGAGCCAGAAGAAGAAGGAGGAGCCCAAGCGCAAGGCCACCGCCGTTCTCGCGGCAGAACCAGACACAAAAGGCACCCGCAGGGACTCACCCGAGGCTGGAGAAAGAAAAGATGATCACCGCCCCTTCTGCATCTACCACAACAGGCGCGGCCACTCTACGGAGTCCTGCTACGACCTCAAAAGGTTGAGCAAGGTGCGCGAGCAAGCAGAGGACAGCGGCGGCCGCGGTCGAGGCCGTGGCTACCGCGGAGGCGGGCGCAAGGGCGGCTACCAGAAACCATCTGGAAATCGAGCCAACGCTGCAGAAAAGAACGGCAACCTCCCCGACGAGGAAGACGGCGGCTACCAAGCCCCGAGGGGCGCCATCGCCTGCATCCTAGGGGGGGCGCAGGCGCCGAAGTCGAACAACCAGTTCAAGCCAGTTTGACCGCGAGCTCAACGCCGCCCTTCCAAGCACAGAAACCTCCAGGCCCCTCAAGTGGTCGCAGTACCCCATCGCCTTCGACGCTCAGGACCACCCCAAGTCCACCAAAACTGTTGGAACCCTCCCGCTGGTCTGTACCCCCACCATCGACAATGTGGCTGTCTCCAAGACGCTCATCGACGGCGGAGCAGGCCTGAACGCCATCTCCATAGATACGTTCGAAGCGCTTCAAGTGCCCTACGAGAGGCTTATGCCCTCGAGGCCCTTCACGGGGGTCACCAGCGGCTCAATCGAGCCTCTAGGCCAGGTCAGGCTTGTCGTCACCTTCGGGAGCGACGAAAATTACCGCACCGAGCACATCGATTTCGATGTTGCGCACATCGGCCTGCCATACAACGCCATCCTCGGCTACCCCGCGCTCGCGAAGTTCATGGCCGTCACGCACCATGCATACAACATGGTCAAGATCCCCGGCAGCACAGGCACGATCACCATACGTGGGCACGTCCTGGACGCTACGCGCGTTGTGGAGACGGCCTACAAGACCGCCGCCATGGCCTTCCCCGCAGACGAGGACCAAGAGCCTCTCGAGAGGCCCAAGAAGAAGAAGCAGTTGTTCTCCCAGGAGGCAGCTGCTACAAAGAAGATTTCTCTAAGCTCAGGAAGCTCGGGGGCTGAAGGCTCGGGGGCTAGCGTCACCATTGGCGCCGCGCTGCCGCCCAAATAGGAAAGCGCGCTCGTCGCCTTCCTCCAGGCAAACTCTGACATGTTCGCGTGGACGACGTCAGATATGTCTGGTGTACCGAGGGAGGTGATCGAGCACCACTTGGCCGTGTGCCCAAACGCGCGCCCCGTCAAGCAAAAAGCAAGAAAACAAGCCCCGGAGAAGCAAGCATTCATCGTCAAGGAGGTCGAGAAGCTCAAAGCGGCAAATGTAGTCCGCGAAGTCGCGCACCCGACTTGGCTCTCCCACGGCGTGGTGGTACCAAAACCCGCCGGCGGAGGCTGCCTCTGCATCGACTACACCGACGTAAACAAGGCCTGCCCCAAGGACCCTTACCCCATGCCCAGAATTGACCAGATCGTGGACTCCACGGCAGGCTGCGACCTCCTGTGTTTCCTCAATGCCTTCTATGGTTATCACCAGATTAAGATGGCAAAAGAGGACGAGGAGAAGACGGCTTTCCTCACCCCATGTGGTGTGTATTGCTACGTCTGCATGCCCTTCGGCCTAAAAAATGCCGGAGCCACTTTCCAGAGGTTAATGAGGATAGCCCTTGGCGGGCAAATGGGGCGAAACGCTGAAGCATATGTCGATGACATCGTCGTAAAGTCACGAGAAGGAAATACTCTGCTTGAAGACCTGGAAGAAACCTTCGCCAGCCTGCGCAAGGTGAACATCAAGCTAAACCCCGCCAAGTGCGTCTTCGGAGTACCTTCGGGCAAATTGCTGGGCTTCCTCGTGTCTCATCGGGGCATAGAGGCAAACCCGGACAAAATCAAGGCCATAGAAGGCATGCAACCTCCACGCAGGCTCAAGGACATGCAACGCCTGGCGGGCTGCATGGCCAGCTTGGGTCGATTCATCTCCAAGTTCGGTGAAAGAGCCCTGCCATTTTTCAAGATCATGAAAAGGACGGGCACCTTCAAGTGGACACCTGAAGCTGAAAAAGCATTTGAGGACTTGAAGAAGTACTTGGCCAGCCCACCTGTAATGGTCGCCCCAAGTCCGGGCGAGCACCTGAAGCTGTACTTGTCAGCCACCCCACAAACAGCCAGTGATGTCCTTGTGGTGGAAAGAGAGGAGCCTGTACTTCGCAAGAAGAGTGCAACCACTCCAAAGGAAAAGCCTCCTGACAAAGAGCTCGAAGAAGGAGCGGTCATCACAAGGCCCACGCCAGGCCCAAAGCCTCAAGAGGAGACTGCCCCGGGTCAACTGCTGAAAGAGGCTAACACACTCGAGGCCCAGGAGGATCGCTGCGAGGCCACGTCCCGCAAGGCCAAGTCCCTCGAGAGCAAGACCCTCGAGGCCAAGTCCCTCGAGGCCAAGTCCCTTGAGTCCACGTCCCCCGGGGCCAAGTCCCTCGAGGGCAAGACCCTCGAGACCACGACCCTCGAGGCCAAGTCCCTCGAGGCCACTTCCCTCGAGGCCCAGGACAAGCCCCTTGAAGCCAACCCCATCGAGGATCAGGTTGGGCCGCCTCAGGCGAAAGACGCCAAGGAAACAGGAACTACCCTCGTCGAGCACCCAGTCTACTTCCTAAGCACAGTACTGCGTGATGCTCGCGAGCGGTACCCGATGCAGCAGAAGCTTCTCCTCGCCCTCCTCATCGCCTCAAGAAAGCTGCGGCACTACTTCCAGGGGCACCCCATCACGGTGGTAACCTCTTTCTCCCTGGAGCAAATTCTGCGCAACCCAAATGCAACAGATCGTGTCGCAGGATGGAACATCGAGCTACAACCATTCAATTTACGCTTCGATGCCACAAGGGTAATCAAAGGAAGAGCGCTGGCAGACTTCGTCGCCGAATGGACTGATCCAACCCCTGAAGAGCCCTGGGAAGAAGAGCACGAGTCTTCTGGAGCAGCAATGCCCAGCTACTGGACCATGAAGTTCGATGGAGCTTTCGCTTGTCGCCACGGTGGGGCAGGCGTAGTGCTGACCTCGCCAAAAGGCGACAAGTTGTATTATGCAGTCCAGCTGTGCTTCGGAATCGACAAGATATCCAACAACATCGCCGAGTATGAAGGTTTGCTTGCTGGCCTACGCGCGGCAATCGCCCTAGGTGTCAAGCACATACTCATCAAGGGCGACTCCCAGCTGCTCGTCAACTTCTCCAACAAAAGCTACAAGGCCAAGGACGACCACATGGCCGCATACCTTGAAGAGGTCCGTAGGCTGGAGAAGAACTTCAGGGGAATGGAGCTCATGCACATCCCAAGAAAAGAAAACCAGAAGGCTGATGACATCGCAAAGCGCGCATCAAAGAGGCAAGCCCAGCTGCCAGGTGTCTTTGAGGAAAGGCTCGTCAAGGCATCCATAAAGCAGCCCCTCGAGGCCTCGCCCGCAAGCACAGACGAAGCGCACCCACCACCACCGGCAAACGGAGCCCCAGGCTGCGGCCCCCCAACAGGGGAGCGTCTGTTGCTCACAGCGGTGCACCAAGAGGCAGGATGGATCGACGAGATCAAAGACTACCTACAAAAAGGGATCCTTCCCGAGGAAGATGTTGAAGCGGAGCGAATTGCCCGCCAAGCAAAATCATACCAAATCCTCGAAGGAAATCTCTACCGCAAGCGCCCAAACGGCATCGCGCTCAAGTGCGTCCCTCCTGAAGAAGGAAAACTGTTGATTAAGGACATCCACATTAGGGAATGCGGCCACCATTCGTGCGCCCGCACCCTCGCGGGGAAAGTCTTCAGGAGCAGCTTCTACTGGCCTCAAGCGCTTCAAGATGCAACGGACATCATCCAAGCTTGTGAAGCCTGCCAATTCCACGCCAAGCAAATCCACCAACCGGCACTGGGCCTGCAAACCATTCCGCTCTCGTGGCCATTTGCGGTCTGGGGGCTGGACATCCTGGGACATTTCCCGACGGCGCAAGGTGGATATCGCTACCTCTTCGCGGCCATCGACAAGTTCACAAAATGGCCTGAAGTGGAGGCGACGCGTACAATCATAGCAGGCGCGGCGGTGAAATTCATGAGAGGCCTGGTCTGCCGCTTCGGAGTGCCTAACCGCATCATCACCGACAATGGCTCGCAATTCACAAGCGGCATCTTCAGAGCTTACTGCCAGAAAATGGGCATCAAGCTCTGCTTCGCCTCAGTTGCCCATCCGCAAAGCAATGGGCAGGCTGAGTGCGCAAACGCAGAGGTCCTCAAAGGCTTAAAGACCAGGACCTTCGATGTCCTCAAGGGCCACGGCAAGGGCTGGATTAATGAGTTACCCTCGGTGCTCTGGTCCATCCGTACTACGGCACCCAAGACCACCGCGGAAACGCCGTTCGCACTCGTCTACAGAGCCGAGGCAGTCCTCCCCGCAGAGATAAAGCATGGATCCCCACGGGTCCTAGCCTTTAATGAGGACCAACAAGAGGACCTCCACAACGACGACCTGCTGCTCCTTGAAGGGCTAAGAAGCCGCGCCGCTCTACGGGCGGCCAAGTACCAGCAGTCACTGAGGCGCTACCACAGCCGCAATGTGCGCTCGCGCACCCTGGAGGCAGGCGATCTCGTCCTCAGGCGAATCCTCTCCAGGGAAGGCCTCCACAAGCTGCCCCCGATGTGGGAAGGTCCCTACAGGGTCGCCCACATCGCCATGCCTGGCGCGGCTCGCCTCGAGACGGAAGACGACGTCCCCGTCAAGAATCCATGGAACATCATGCATCTACACAAGTTCTACCCGTGATCATCATCACGTCAGGGCATTTAGCGAAAGAGGCAGCCCACGGCTCAACCTCCAAGCACCTTTTTGTCCCTCAAGGTTAAAAGCTCAAGGCTTAAACCTCTCAAACCTTTGTATCCGCCAGGAACAAATAAAAAAGTGATTATTGTCACACGCGTGATCATTGTCACGACAAGACGTCAAAGCGGACGAGGCAGCCTACGGCTCAACCTCTAAGCAGTTTTCGTCTCTAGAGGTTAAAACGCCGAAAGGCTTAAACCTCCAAAAACAAAGCTTTGTCTCCTAAAGGAACAAATGCCAAAGTGGTCATTGCCACACCCGTGATCATTATCACGTCGAGAAAACAAAGCGGAAGAGGCAGCTTACGGCTCAACCTCCAAGCAATGTCGACTCTAGAGGTTAAAACGCCAAAAGGCTTAAACCTCAAGCAAATGCTTTGTCTCCTAAAGGAACAAACGCAGTCGTGGTCATTGCCACGCACGTGATCATTGTCACGTCGAGACTACTAGACGACGAGACAGCTTACGGCTCAACCTCCAAGCACCCTTGTCTCTGGAGGTTAAAATGCCAACGGCTTAAACTTCCGAAGCCCCAAAGGCTTCGCTCGAGGGAAAAAACCCTCCGAGCTCTCAATTAAAACGAGCAACCTCAGGACGCTGAGAGTCGCAGCCACCAACAGGTGGTCCCCATGCCTCGACATGGTCAGAGCATTAGCTTGGCAACACCAAGCATAATGACTCAATCTCGTTCCTAAGTGAACTTAGCGCTTCGGCGCCGCTTAAAAAATGTTTTTGGGGGTTTTTTATATTTACGCATTACTATTGCTGAAGTGTGCGCTTATATCTCTCCACATGCGTACCTCGCGAGCGGGGGCTTAGTACGGTGCCAGTGCCTCAGATGACACACCAGCATCACTTCAAAACCCAAGAGTCCGAGCTCTGGCTGGAGGGCAATTCCCCACAAACGAGCCATCTCAACAGAGGACCTTGGTACTTACTCTCCTCG
The DNA here is from genome assembly GCA_026929855.1 of Poa annua. Taxonomy (NCBI): domain Eukaryota; kingdom Viridiplantae; phylum Streptophyta; class Magnoliopsida; order Poales; family Poaceae; genus Poa; species Poa annua. Next base: position 22,151,271 of record CM049428.1, on the reverse strand, counting down.
CAAGGAACGCCTGAGGGGACCTATAAGCGCGCACGATCCCTTGATCCGTGTTCTAGCGTTTGGGTTCACCCTCTAATCCCTGCAGGGAAGATCTCCCCCCCCCCCCCCCACCCGCAAGCCTGCAGGGACATCCGTGAGCGACCCCTCAAGCGGGCAACCTCGCCAGGCAAAATGCCCCCCAGAGAGCGACCCCTCAAGCGGGCAACCTCGCCAGGAAAAATGCCACCCCAGGAGCGACCCCTCAACCGGGCAACCTCGCCAGGCAAAAAGCCTCCCCAGGAGCGACCCCTCAAGCGGGCAACCTCGCCAGGCGAACAACCTTCACAGAGCGAGAACCTCGAAGCTAAGTCCTGCACTCATGCTTTAAGAGCGTTTTTCTCTCCTTGACGCGCGTCTCTGCCCCTCGAGCGACTTCGCTTTCCCTTGCGCTTCATGGACTACTCGCACGTCTAAGGGGGGCACTTGAGCATCACGGCTCAAGGCTCTTACCTCTCCTGCGCCTAAACTCCCCCTTGGCCTTACAGAGCCATTGCTCCCTCGGGCTGAGGTGGCGAAGTCATGGCCCGAAGAGATGGGACCTTGCGACGCAGAGAACAAATAGACATGAAGACGAGTCCAAAGAGACCTCAAGAGGGGCAGATGAGCTCGAATTCAAACAACAATTAAAGTATATTACAGGCCAAAAGGTCTTAAGATGTCTAAGGCACACAGCTGGTGCAGTTACAAACGCCCGCAGGCGCGGCCAAGAAAGGCTCAGGGGGATGCAGCAGCGTTCTGAGCCTCCGTTGTGCCGGCTTCGACCTCGGTGGGGCGAGCCTCCTCCTCCGCAGCACCAGCTTCGACCTCGGCGGAGCGAGCCTCCTCCTCCACAGCGCCAGCTTCGACCGCGACGGAGTGGGCCACCTCTTCCGCAGCGCCTCCTTCGACCTCGGCGGGGAGGGCCCCTTCCCCCCCCCCCCCCCCCCCCCCGAAGTCCGTCTCAGCTTCCACATGCCGGAAGCGGTTGCAGAACGCAGCCACCTGCTCACGGCGGGAAGCCGAGACGCGCTGCGCGTCCTCGCCGGGGGCAGCCTCAGTCACCAAACGGAAGTCGAAATCCGGCACAAGGAGCTTGATGTTGGTGAAGATGCGATCGACAACCACCCCCAGGAGCTCCCTGCTCTCGTCTTCGATCACCCCGCGAAGCTCAGCGGCGGGGCCCTCCAGCGCCTCGAAAAGCTGGTCGAAGTAGGCCAGGAATGCAGCGGCACCGTCGCAGTCCTGGACCAAGGGTACGGTGCGTCTGCGCCAAGCCGCGCCGCAAGCTCGCTACCACGGGCAGCCAGCTCTTCAAACAGGCGGTCGCACTGCGCCACAGGCACACTGGACGAAAGGGCCGGCGCCGTGGGACGCCGCACCGTGGGCCTCCCCCGCTCGACGCCAATATGCCTTTGCGCGCTTGAAGCGGCGTGCCAGCTTGGTGTAGGTTTTCTCTATCTCGGCTAGCCGCTGAACGTCCGCAGCATGCTCGGCCCTAAGGTGGTCCTCCCGCTTCCGCAGCCGAGTAAGGTGGTCCTCCCGCTTCCGCCCGACGGAGATGTCTCTCGTGCTCCACGAGGGCCCTCTGCGCCGCCCTCGTCCTCTTGGCGAGGCGCTGCTCCCAACGCTCATCAGATCGCCCCTGAGCAGCGACGTGCTCGTCGAACTTCAAGACCGCCTGAGCCAGGCCTCCCTCCCGCACTTCAAGGGCCTCGCGCTGGGCGGCCTGGTCCTTCTCCATCTGGAGACACCGCTCCTCGCGCCGCTGCAGCTCGCTCCCCCTGAGGACCAGGTGCCGATCGCGCTCGGCCAAGCACTTGCGGTCCTCCTCCAGAGCGGCATGCGCAACCTGGTGGGCAGAGAGGCGCTGGGACTCCAACCGGTCCAGCTCGCGTTGCTTCTGCGCCAGCAAGCCCTCCATCGCCTCACGCTCAGCCCTCACCCCTCGAAGGAGCTCCTCGGCGGCTTCGCGTTCTGCTTGGAGGGGCTCGAGTAGCTCGGCGGCATCACGAATGGCTCCATCGCGGACTTCCTTGGCAAAAGTGATGGCCTCTTCGCGGGCGGCCTGCAGCGCCGAGTCCTCAAGGCGGCGCGCCTCGACAGCAGCGTGAAAGGACGCCCACGACCTCGCGAGTTCCTCCTATTGTTGGGCAAGCCGTATGTCACCAAGGGCAAGGTGGGCCTCCAGGCCCTCCAACGACTCCCGCACAAGGCCGAACGCCACCTCGCGGCGCCCCGCGCTCCAATCCCAACTTCAGAGAACCATTTCCTGGACATATGAGGGTCCCGCTGTGGCGGCCGGCCCCGAGCGCCCTGCCCCGGGTCGGGCTCGGGGGCTGGGTGCGGCCTCACCTCCATCCACGCCGGCTGCAGCTGCGGCGCTCGAGTCTCGGGGGTACTCATCTTCTACGGCAGAGCAGGGTGGCGAGCGCGCGCCCCCTCCCGCGGCTGCACTTGTGCCCGCGGGAACCTCATTCGCACCCCCCAAAGGAGATGAGGCCACACCATCTCCAGTGGCCGCATGTGTGCCCGCTGGAGCCTCGGCCGCTCCCTCGCAAAGTGGCGCGGGCGCCATGGGCGAGCATCGTGAAGGTGACACTGGTGACGGCGTCGCTGCACGTGGCGATGGCGGCGTGCAAGGCAAAATTGCTTCGCGCGGTGCCGTAGCCGCACAAGGAGGAGTCAGAGCGCGAGACGGCGCGGGAGCCGTCTCCTCCATGCTATCCGCAAGCGAAGGCTCGGGAGGCACCGTTTGGGGCTCGGGCGCCCCCACCAGGGGCACGGCCGCTCCCTCCCGAGGCACCTCCTCCACGGGGCCTGGAGTGGACGCCTCTCCAGGCCTCGGGCGCTCGCCGGCCTCTACCGAAGCTGCGACACCCTTCACACCCGCTGCCTCATGAAGCTTGCGACGCTTCGCAGGCACCAGATCGCTAGAAAAAGCCCGAAGGAGGTTGTTCAGGAGAAGACGGAGCAGGGAAAACTAGGGAAGACGAAAGTGACCAAGTGGTGGAAATACTCACCACGAAGGGGAAGCTCCAGCATCGACCCACGACAGGCCACGAGACCGCCAGGATGGCGTGGGTTTGGCACCTGATCCCTCCAGAGGCGTCGTCGCTTTCCTCTTGAAGGGGATGTCAGAAGGCTTCACCCCGGGGCGATCCACCATCGCCTTGGAGCGAGGCTCGCGCCTCCCTGGCGAAGCATCTGTCTCGGAGGCCGCCCCCGCCTCAGGCGCCTCCTCCTCGAAGCGTGGAGGAGCAGCAACAAAGGCGTCGTCATCGTCCGACAAGATGTCGCAAATCTCGTCGGTGAATGGCTCGTACCTCGCAGGGAGCGCCTCTCCCGTCGCGGCCTCCTCCTCGCCGCTCTAGGCCCGGGAGGGGGATGAAGAGTCAGCACCCACGACAGCGTGCACCGGCGGAGCGACCCCCTGATCCATCGAGCCCGCCAGACCTTGAGGAGTGAAATCCGGCATTCCGTCCAGGATGTCCATGCGGTCGCTCAAAGGAAGCTGGTGCAGGGGAAGCACGGAGCCGGCGATCTTCCCTGGCAAGTCCAGACTGGCGAAGAGGATATTAAGGATGGTGTCGACCACGTCCGAGCCAAGGTCTTCTGGATGGAGCCGCATTGGGTCGGAAGGGCCGGCATACATCCACATCGGCTCAGAATGCGCCTGAAGGGGGGCGATGCGGCGTGTTACGAAGTCCGCCGCGACCATCTGGCCCGTCAGACCCTCCTCGCGAAGAAACCTCAAGCGCCCCTCCAAGTAAGCGTTGTCTGCACCACGGAGAGCAGACTTGCACCAGTGGGAATTCCTCACGGGCGGCGCCTCCGGGACATCCAGGAATGCGCAGGGCGACGAGACGCCGATGAGTAGCCACTTCTGGCGGAAGTCACCCACCTTCTTGAGCAGCGCCGTAACCGGTTTCTCCCCGCTCCAAGACATGGGGATGTACACATGCCCCATACCGTCCGCGATGCGGAAGGAGACACATCCCGTCCTCTCGCCGCCCGCCGTGCACCGCAGCGAAAAGAAGGTCCTGAAGAGCGCCACCGAAGGGTGCACGCCCAGATAAGCCTCGCAAAGGTAGGCGAAGATGGACAAAATGAGTATGGAGTTCGGGTGGAGATGGAGAAGTTGAATTTGGTAGAACTCTAGTACTGCCTCTAAGAAGGGCGAGAACGGCGGCACCACCCCGGCGGTGACGGCGTGGAGGAAAATAGGGTAAAACCCTTGGGGAAATTTCCCGAACCGGGCAGCTTGGAGCGCGCTGGCGCCATGCTCGTTGGATGGCCCCGCGACCAGATGACGGATCTTCTCCAGCGCCTGAAGATCGGTGCGCGCCCCCTCAAGCGCCGCACCCCGCACTACCTCCATGGTCGCCGCCCGGGAGGAAGACCCCGCTGCGGCCTTACTCTTGCTCTTCACCGGGCCCATCGGAGAGGACTTGGGATCTCGGCGGAGACAAAGATGGGAGATGCGCAGAGAAGAGCAGGGGTGGAGAGCACTGAGGAGCGGAAACTTCTGCGGGAAGAACTAGAAACAGTAACGACTCCGCGTGGCAACGCCTGGGTTTTTGTGTCCCCTCCAAAGAGCAGTTACCGGGACAAGGTGGGACCCCCCCACGACTCACGCCCCAGGTCGTGCAAAGCCGTTAGCCATCCAAGTGTCGCGTGGCTCGGGACGGCTGGGCACTAAGGGCCCACGACGCTTCGCCTGGGCCCATGGGCTCAGTCGTGCCCATCATGGGCCCGGGGGCTACTGTCGGCCCAGTGGGAACTGGGGTATCAAGAGCCCATTCCCCCCAGGCCTCGCTCACGGGCCAGACGGACAAAACGGCTAAGGACTAGGCGACCCCGCCTGACGGGACCCTCGAGAGGCAACTCCCCTCGAGGGCCTGAAGGGGGAGCGAGGGCCTCAAGGGACCCCTCGCCTCAGGGGATCCTCCCCGTCAAGGAACCAACCCGCCTGAGGCAAGTCCGGCAGGAATCTCCCCTCAGGCCTGAAGGGAAACGTCGTCGCCAAGGAACCCCGACATAGCGCACGTGATGTCTGCCACGCTTGTACAAAGGCGCTCACACCCCCGTCGCTGTCCCTGGCGATAAAGCGGTCAACAAAGCTGCTCCGCCTGTTGCACAGCTGTCAGGACCTTCTACTCTGACGATAAAGCAGATGGACGGCGCAACCCTCCAACGGAGATCGTCATCGTGGGCTCCACCTCAGAGACTACCCGCTCTGCGGGTGGTACAAGCGCGGTCGGCCGCCTGTCGGCCACGGCGCCACCCTTATCAACAATGGACCGGGTCCATGGACGAAGGGAGCGTGGTGGACTCGTGCTCCACCCCGCCACTGGCGAGTGGGAGCCACCTTGAAGGCCAAACCAAAGAAGAAGGCCGGAGGCGCCTATAAAAGAGAGAAGACATCCATCGTAGCAAGGGTCGGCTCCTTGTGTGCAAAACATCCTTGTAAACCCTAGCAGCTCTAGTTAGGTTAGCCTCTGGCTGGAGGAGGAAGAAAATCATCGCTTCCCTCCCCAGGCAAGAACTGCCTCAAGGGGGCTTCCGGCAAGCTCAATTGTACCGTAACCTCCCACATATAATACAGACAGGCAGGAGTAGCGGTCTTACCTCCTCACGAGGGTCGTGAACCTGGGTAAAGGACGGTGTTTTCCTTGGTCGGGTGTGTGTCTTCTTCGGGTCTGGCGAGTAATGTCGCGGGGCCACTTGAGGGTCTAGACCTCCGCGTTCAATCCCCTCTCGAACTACCCTTCAGGAAGTGACTACCCCTGATTCCTGGGAGTCATAACCCGACAAGCGGAGTGTCTCGACCATGTCTGGAGTGTTCTCGAACCGTAGCGTAACAAACTTAAGGTCTTAGCGACACCAGGAGATAGGTTCTGGAATAATATAGGATTTTGTTGGAGAGAGAGAAATGATCCGGAAAGAGTTCCGGTGGTCCGGAAGGAGTTCCGGGAAGGTCTGAAATAGTTCCAGAGATGTCCGAAAGTTGTTCGGGTGGTTCGGAAATTGTTTCGGAGTCACGGGATATTGAATAGTATTTAAATATATTAATTATGAATTAATTATATTTTATATTAATTTAATATTAATTAAATAAAGGAGAAAAGGGGGGCTCCCACCTACATGGGCCCTAAGAGGGCCCAAGAGGGGGGAGCCGCACCACCAAGGAAAAGGGGGCCAGCCCATGGGGGGTTCGGCCGAACCCCCTCTTCCCTCTCCTCCTTTAGTCCCACATGGGGTAGCTAGGGAGTTTGCACACCCCTCCCCCCTTTATATAGCAAGGCATATTAATTGGATTAATTCATTGGAAAATACAATTAATTGTATAGCAGGTCGGCCGAGCTGTTTCTCCGCCCGTTTTGCCCCCTCTCTCCACCTAAGCTATACCACCGGGCACCGTTGCCCTGCGGGATTCCAGATAAGATCTACCCCTGCGATTTGGGTTGTCGTTAAGCTCCGTATGTTTGCGAGTGCTCGGAGGTAACTCTTTTGAGGAGCCTGGGCAACGTTGTCTCGCCCCTGCAGCCGGCGCACCCCCCCCCCCCCCCTTGGTGCCGGCGCCCTCGCCATCTTCCGCCCGACGCCCGACGCCCGTCGACGCAGGTCATCGTCGACACCCCGGCGTCATCGTCTTCGTCATCGCGGCAAGTTCTCCGCGACCTCGAGGTCGGCTACGCACGACATCGTCAACGCTTGTGCGGGAGCGTAATCCCCGCTATCGATCTACATGGAGGTAATGTAACCCGTTCCGCCACCGTTATCACATGTACTAGATAGATAGATCCTGGCTAAGTTAGGGTTTCATACGCTAGAAAATTATTGTTTTCTGCACCGTAACCCCTTCAATATTGTCAAGTGTGGACTTCCCAACATGACGCTTTTCCCTGTCTTTATTCAAAGAAGTGACTTGGGCCTTGAGCTCTTTTAATTCCTCTACATGGTTAGTATCAACACAAATGCTAGAGGAAGTAGAAACTTCATTGTTAGAGCAACAAGGTATGGAAAGTGATTCATCACAAGATCTAGCAACATTATGAGTGGATGAATCACAAGGACTAGCACAAGATGATATAGCATTAAGAGAAGACGTTGTGCCATTGTCCACATGAGGCTCACAAGATGTTACTTGTGACATAATCGCCTCATTAGCTAACTTTAGCTTAGGATGGGATGCTCGAAGATCGTCATTAGAGCTAGAGAGCCTTTCATGAGTTTCTTTCAATTTCCTTCAAAATAGCAAATCAAGTTGAGCCCTTGGCTCAACATTTTCCTTCAAAATAGATGCTTCACGATAAGTGGAGTTTGTAGCACAAGCATCATTAACATTAGAAATGGAAGGAGACAATTTGGAAAGCTTATCATTGTTAGATAGTTGAGTTTGGAGTTGATCATGAGACATGATAAGGAGAGAGTGTTCACTTTCTAAAGTTTTGTGAGCTTTGTCAAGTCTCTCTATGTGCTCACTTAGTCTAGCATTGCCAACATCAAATTAAACTTTTTCCTTTTTAAGCACTTTATATTTAGCAATAGCATGATCTCTTTCCTTAATGATTTTAGCAATAATAAGATCATTAGACTCATCAAGGGATTCAAGTTTCTCTTCAAGAGAAACCCTAAGCTCTTCTTCCTCTTCAAGAGCAGCTTTCAAAGAAGCTATGGTGATAGAGTCATCTCTCTCAATTTGACATTTCTCATCAAATTGACTTTCCAATTCCTCAATGAATTCCCTACTCTTAGTAACATAATCAATGATTTCACAAAGAGGAGGGATAGCTTTACTACCTTTGGGGAGAGCACCAAGTACCATCTCACCCATCTTGGTTAAGGATTCAAAGTCAAAATCTTCTTCATGAGAATCCTCATCCACATCATCACAATTTGGATTCGAGGTGGGAGATACCTCGGAATCCTTAGCCATAAGGCAAACATGATTAATGGGTGAGGAGGATGAAGAAATACTTGAAGCTCCATTGAGGTCCATGTCTTGTTCCAACAAGTGTTGGGATTCCTCTACATTGTTAGTCATGCAAATACTAGAGGATATGGAAGAGTAATTTTCATCACAACAAGACATAGAGAGCATATCATCATTATATTTAGTTAAGCAACTATTACTTGATATGCAAGGACAATCAACTCTAGCATGTATGACATTTGGAGTGCTAGAAGATTTTAAGTCCAAAGATAGAAGATTGCAATGTGATAGAGAAGAGGTATAATCAATAGTAAGTTCACCATCACCAATGCAATTTCTATCGCCACTCACCATATCGTTACCGTGTGACAAATCACATGATGGTGAAGTGGAAGAAGTTGTGAACTCATCACGGCCGGAGGTGGAGGAAGAACAATCATCCTCAATAATTTTGGACACTTCATATATATCTTGAAGCTTGGTCCAAAGCTCATGTGCATTTCGAAAAGGCATGATTGAAGCAAGAACTACATCGGTCAAAGCACACATAAGACTATTAGTAACTTGAGTCTCGAGATGAGAGTTTATCTCATCCTCTAAAGATAATTCATGAGAATCCTTTGGAGGAGATAAACACACATCTACAATCCTCTTAACATAATTTGGACCCATGGCCCTAAATAGATTAAGCATGCGAATTTTCCAAACATCATAATTTGTGCCATCGAATATGAAAGTGGGATCGTGCACTAATTCTCTAAACGACATGTTTTACTCTCTAGGCGGTAAAGCCCAACAAGAGAGCACAGGCTCCGATACCAATTGAAAGGACAATGATGTCGCCTAGAGGGGGGGTGAATAGGCGGTTTAAAACTTTTCCGGTTTAGGCTTGATAATTGCGGAATAAAACTAGGTTTTTAAATTAACAAGCCGACAACCTAAATAAACTAGGCTCACCTATATGCACCAACAACTTATGCTAAGCAAGATAATCAACAAGGTGATAGCAATAGAATACATCAAGCACGAAGGCTATCACAAGGTAAAGTGCATAAGTAAAAGCTCGGGTATAGAAACAACCGAGGCACGCGGAGACTAGGATGTATTCCCGAGTTCCTCCTTGTTAAGGGAGTACATCTCGTTGGAGAGGTGTGAACCGACACAACGGTTCAACAACCACAAAGGTTTCACCTTCTTCTCCGGTGAACCGCACCACAAAGGCTTGGTTCACCTTCCACTATCGGAATTCCTTCGAGGCGGAATCCGGAGCCTTTCAACAACAATCCGGGGCACAACCCACAATGGGATTGGGGGCTCCCGAACGGCCTCCAACAACAATCCGGGGCACAACCCACAATGGGATTGGGGGCACCCGGACGGCTTCAAGTGACCACACAAGGGTCCAACCACCACAAAGGCGTCTAGGGTCCAAGGATCCAAGAGTAACAAGCTCACAAACTTTCAACTTCCACGAATCCACGAAGCACACCGATGCACCAAATGCAAAAGGCAAGAGCACAAGTGCTTAAAATCCTTCACTCTCAAATTCCAACAAAGCAACAAATGCTTATGGGAGAATAAGAGAGGAAGAACAAAGAGGAGATGCACCAAGAACTCCAAGATCAAGATCTACAAGGTTTCCCTCACTTAGAGGAGAAATCGACCGGTGAAAACGTAGATCAAGATCACCTCTCACTTTCCCTCTAATATTAGCAAGAACCATGGGAGGGATGGAGAGGAAGAGCAAGCTTTCCAAAGGGCAACAATGGAGGAGAGAGGGGAGAAAGACTTGCTGGAAGCTTAGAAAACCATAGGGGAAGAAGGCCCCTTAAATAGCTCAACCCAAAATCCAGCCGTTGGGTGCAGATTCACGCCGTAGCGGTACTCTCGCTGGCCCTACCGGTACTACCGCACCCCTAGGGAGTTAGGGCATCAAAACGGGCTGAAAACAGGCTTCCGTAGCGGTACTACCGCCCCGGGCAGCGGTACTACCGCCCAGGCGGAACTACCGCTCCCGGTACCGCCGAAAACGGCTCTCTGTTAGCTCCGGCGGTACCTCGGGCGGTACCGCGGCGGTACTACCGCCACAGCAAAAAACAGCATAAACTGATAAACAAAAATGTCAATATCTTTTCCATCCGGACTCCGTTTTCGATGATTTTTGGCTCGTTGGAATCGTTACAACGAGCTCTACTTGAATGTGCATAGAAACATCACAGTCCATCATGTGAGGATAAAACCAAATGGGGAAAGGTTGAACTTTCCTAAACCATGCAAACCAGTAAAAACTCCTTCGTAAAAAACGCAACAAGATATTCATACGAAATCTGTTTTTGATGAACTAGAGCTTAGTATGGAGATAACTCACATGGATAAAAGGCAACAAGTTTTCCAAAGTAAAAACATTTTCGAAGGACTTGGTCTTGTCATGAAGATCACGACAAGCACCAAAACTCAACACGGAGAAAAACCTAATAAGAACCAAGAAAGATGATATGCCAAGCATGCAAAGGTTTGAGTTATGCACAAAGATGCGATCAAGTTACTCACTCGAAATCCCCTCTTGATAGTACGCATATCTATCCTATAGCCCTATCAAGATCATACATTTGCCATGAGCATTCCACTTGAGCTAGATGATGACGATCTTGACTCTCTCAGGTTGAAACACCTTTCTTGTTTGTGCTTGCTAGCACATGCTTGATGAACACTTCTCCAAATGCTCCCCCATACTCCATTATGGGAGGGCCTCGCTAAGCTTCGTCTTCATGTCTCCTTTGCAAGCTTCAATCAAAAGATATCTTCTGAGATGCATCATATTGAGCTTGCACTTCATCTTCTTCTCTTGATATGTATGATGGCTTGGGGTTAAACATGATTGTTCACTCAATCTTCTATTCCAAGCCATACTTGCAATGAGCTCAACTCTACACATGACCATTCTTCATATAAACCCTTTGAATAGAGCATTAGTCATTAAGTCATCTTGAAGAGTCCAACACATGAACTCCTATAATTTCCCATGGACAAGATCTATAAGAATATCTCAATGTAAACATTAGTCCATTGTCATTAATTACCAAAACCACGCATGGGGGCAACCATGCACTTTCAGATTGACACCCTCACCGTTGAGTTAGGGCAAAATATTTTGATTGTGTTGTGTGCAGATTACACGTCAACTACGTCAAGCTCTTTTCTGTATAACTGAGTGAAATTTGTTGCTGCACTACTTCATACCTTGCTCTTGAGGTCTCCCAACAACACACGCACCGTGTGCATCATTAAGTTCTACAATCTACTACTTTTAAGTCAAAAAATAAAATACAATCTACTACTTTCTAGATCATACCTAATAAGGGACTTTTTGAGAAAATACAACTGAGCACATCTCGTATATGATATTTCTTAATGCAAATACAAGATAACACATATGATGGCATGATATTTCATAAATACCATCTCGTATATGATATTTCATAATGAAAATGTGGAGGCAGTCGCCTCGTCCCGCAGCTCGATGTAGAGCTCGTCGTGGAGTTGAGCCGCTCCGCAAGCAGTGTCGAGGACAACCTCCTCCACGGCGATTGCGGCCTCCTCCGTATCGTAGGTGAACCAAACGTAGGCCTGCACCGACGAACACCATGGAAGCGGTCGCGCGCCATTGCGACGATTCTTGCCCATGTATCGGGGTGGTCAGCCATTGTGTTGTGTTGGTTGAGTACCGCCGACTACGCCTTATAAAGGACGCGGTGGGCAGGAAACGAAAGGCCGGCCCACGGGAACGGCCTTGTCCTATGCGCGGGAAGCGAGTGGCGGGATACGCCGCTGCGGGCGGGAAGCGGTGTGGCGGGACGTGGTGGCGCTAATTCTATCGTCGCCATTGATCAGGGGCGGAGCTGGAGTAATGACAACCATGATGTCTGATGCACATTTAGTGCCTCAACCTGATGCAAAAGTCCCATTTATACACTATCTTAGGCTAATTTTGTTTGGACCAAGTGTCACCACATGCAGCTCCGCCCGTGCCATTGATAGTAGCCTAATTTGCGTCTCACCGTTGTAGGGACTCCCGATGCAAGCGGACAAGGGACATAAAATGACTGATTTTTTTGTCCACGACACCCGATGCAAACGGATTAAAACGGACGCAATTTGGACCCGAAATGCATCGGACTGTTGGAGATGCCCTTATAAGCCTTCAACGACCATATATCAGTCCTCTAGATATTTCTTTTATAAATAAAATTTAATAGTACGTCTTAAGGTCTAAGACTAAGAGTGATGGGAAAACTGGGCGAGACGTGTCATCTTCCCCTCCTCTAAACACAACGTATTTAAAGGCCTAATAGTACACTCTCCTCATCTAAGCTGGCGTTTTAGGTGTCATAATCCTCTTGGTCACTGACATGCGGGTCCCAATTATATTTTTAAATTGCATTGCCACCTGGGCCCTAGGCGCATCGTCCCGCGCCACAACACGAACTACACTACACTATAGACTACACTCCCCTGCCCCCATTCACAAATCTCAAACCCCCAATCCCATTTCTCGGAAGGAGACCATGGCAACGATGTCCGCCGCCTGCCACTCCCCTGCTCGCCTCTCCATCTCCTGCTCCTCCTCCTCCGCGCCGGGGCGCCCGCTGCGCGTGGCCGTGGTGGGCGGCGGCCCGGCCGGCGCGTCGGCGGCCGAGGCGCTCGCCTCCGCGGGCGCCCAGGCGTTCCTGCTGGAGCGCAGCCCGGCAGGGGCCAAGCCCTGCGGCGGCGCCATCCCGCTCTGCATGCTCGACGAGTTCTCCATCCCGCTGGGGCTCGTCGACCGCCGCGTCACCCGCATGCGCGTCCTCTCCCCCTCCAACCTCGCCGCCGACTTCTCCCGCGCGCTCCCCCCCGGCGCCCACATCCCCATGCTCCGCCGCGAGGTGCTCGACTCCTTCCTCCGCACCCGCGCCGCCGACGCCGGCGCCACCCTCGTCCCGGGCCTCGTCACCTCGCTCTCCCTCCCCACGGGCCCCACTGACCCGTACCTCGTCCACTACATCTCCTCCGGCGGCGATGGCCCCTCGCCCACCCGGAGCGTCCTCGAGGTCGACGCCATCGTCGGCGCGGACGGCGCCAACAGCCGGGTCGCGCGCGAGGTCGGCGCGGGCGACTACACCACGGCCATCGCCTTCCAGGAGCGGATCCGGCTCCCCGACAAGGCCATGGAGTACTACGACGACCTCGCCGAGATGTACGTGGGCGGCGACGTGTCCCCGGACTTCTACGGGTGGGTGTTCCCCAAGTGCGACCACGTCGCGGTCGGCACCGGCACCGTCGCCGCCAAGCCGGAGATCAAGAAGCTCCAGTCCGGCATCCGCGCGCGGGCGGGGCCCAAGATCGCGGGGGGCCGCGTGATCAAGGTGGAGGCGCACCCGATCCCGGAGCACCCGCGGCCGCGCCGCGTTGTCGGTCGCGTGGCCCTTGTCGGCGACGCGGCGGGGTACGTCACCCGGTGCTCCGGCGAGGGCATCTACTTCGCGGCCAAGTCCGGGCGGCTGTGCGGGCAGGCGATGGCCAAGGAGTGGCGGCTGACGGGCGCGGTGACGGAGGCCGGGATCAGGCGCGGGTACCTGCGGCGGTGGGACGACGAGTTCCTGCTCACGTTCCGGTTCCTGGACCTCCTGCAGCGCGTCTTCTACGGCGACAACGCCGGGCGGGAGGCGCTGGTGGAGATGTGCGCCGACGAGCACGTGCAGCGGCGGACCTTCGACTGCTACCTCCACAAGCGGATGGCGCCCAGCGAGCCCTGGGCCGATCTCCAGCTGCTGTGGCGCACGGCGGGAAGCATGGTCCGCTGCAGCGTCCTCGGCAAGGAGGTCCAGCGCCTCCGGCGACAGGAGCTGCTGCAGGCTTAGAGAAATCTGTTCCTTTCTGCACCAAATGTGTACTCTGTACTGAATAATGAGCTGCAGCATTTCTGCATTCACGAATGGTAAACGCAGCTCCGTTTTGGTTCTATCCTACAGTAGATTTAAGGCAATCTCATGAACTGAGAGGGGAACTGTACGAAATGCCACCAGTGATTTGAATCTGACGCTGGTATTTTCCTGTCTTCGATTCGTTGCCACCCAACTGCCCTCGATTGACCCTGATTCCGTTGGTGTTGACATGGCGCTAGTCGATTCCTTCCTAAACTAATCATCTGGACATTTTCCGAAATAATGCAGCTTTGATGATGCGATGCCGTACAAATGATAATGATAATGATACAAAATTAAAAAATTGATAGGTCATGCCAATCTGCCAGCCCAGAAAGCACAACTACACAGAATCTCACCCCGTGATGTCTTTCTTGCACAGGGGAGAGCTTCGGTATTTTACTTCCACGTATCTTATCTTTTTGGTTCGCCACTACCAACTTTTTAATACAACCACAGATCTCTTGTAAGATACACTAAGTAAATGTTGTCTTAAATTGTGTCCCTTTTGAAGACATTTAGTGAATGTTTGTAACTGTTGTAAATCATGAAGGTCTTACACTAAAGATACACCACCGTTTATAATGAAATCATCCAACTCAGTCGTCATGGCTCAAACATCAGCTTCTCACCACAAAAAAGCCATTCCGCAAAATGAAGCAAAGTATATTGCATTAAAACAATAAAAGTTTTTCCATGTGCATTTCAAGAACATAAAATCTTAAGCAATGTGACAGGGCAGACACGCATAACTAACACGACCAGTGACATCTGCTTCCAGCAGTATACAAACTCCATTTCATGATATAAAGTGGAAACTGATGCAATTCCAATAGGACATGCACATGATAAATCATTATATAAGGTTCCAATCCACTCATTCTAAAGCAGAGAAGCATATCTACATCATAACAGTAGTACACAACTTATCCAACATCATTTTTCTCTAGCTTCTTGAACAAAGAGAAATAAATACATAAATTCTCATCAATAAACAAAACAGAAAAGCTCTCCTCTCCCTAAACTGTATTTCATCATTTCCATTTCATCGCCTAATATTCTAAAACAGATTGAAAGAAAAATACAAATTACAATAAAGATGGTGCATAAGGTCATGCTGCCCAAACTGAAGCTAAAAACTCAATGCTGAATCTAAAGCTTTCAGCCAGGGATATCGATACTACAGTATCTTCGGTGCTTTGGTAATCACCCTAACCAGTAGAACAAGGATGCATTTCATTCGGAGTGAACACACTACAGTGCAGTATCCAAGGTCTCCATTGTGTTTGTCACAGATCTGCCTAAAACATATAGTGGTAAACTATCTGGATAACTAATGAGGTCAATCTACGCGTCCACTCAAATAAATATCTGTTAAGGCAATGCTTGTACTATTAACTCTAGCTAAAGCCGTGCTGCCAGCCTGCCACTAAAGAAATAACCTAATTACTTGACTCTAGTGCCTTAATCTTCAGCAAGGTATACAAAACCACTGCAAGTTCGGAACCAGCTTCAAAAAGAACATCGAAGATGTGTCATCTAAACCCTAAAATATTGCCTGGAGGAAGGGACGAGGTGCATGGAAAGTGGTAACGTGCTAGGTCTGAGTCCTAAGGTTGAGCACGGCTCTTTTTCTAGCTTGTCTTCTCTTCATTTTCTTGCATTAATTTTTCCAGTTCCTTTTGCCCACTAGATATCAGGATCTTCATCGTGTCAAATGCAGTGAGCTTAATGCTGCACGGATATAACAAGCTTGTGAGAGAACATAATTTATATTGCAAGTCAAAACATGATGCTGCTATCAGCGTTTCCGTGATTGAGATAAACATTTTTACAAACATGGTAACAAAAAGGCACCTGCTATTTGGTAGATTTTTCAACGCATTTGGCACAAAACCTCGGTATAGTCCGACCAGACCATCACGCTCCACAATACCTGCATTTGGCATGAAAATACTTCAGTTTGGCCTATATAGAACAAGATCAAGCTGCAAATGAATACATAGATTGGTGAAGTAGCAAATAAAATAGTAAACAATGAGGCAACTATTTAGCTACATGCAAAAGATGCTAAACTGGTGCATTTGCAGGGATTCAAGCAACTACCGGGAATAGCATCAAAAATTGTATTGTATGGTGTGCCTTTCATTTGCATCTGCCTCCTAACAGTGTCCAACGGATAGCACATCAAAGTTGCAAATGTTGCTGAAAGAAGAGCAGTTGCTAGAGATGTCTCCGGTCTACTCTTGTACTTCTCCGGCACAGATTTCTTCATTCTTCCATACATAAATGAAGAGTAGGATATAAGAAAACATGAGATAAGTATTGAAATCTGAGACCATCTTGTATATCAACTACGAAGATGCAGAAGAAAGAATCTTACAGGTCAAAAACACAGAAGTTTACAGCAATGTAAGGTGCAATGCCGATAAGAGATGGACCAAGGCCTCCATAGAAGGAAGCTAGCCCCTCTTCTCTCAGCATGTTCAGAGCAACCTAAAAAATCATAGTCATTATTTAGTGCCAGTTTCCAGATACAGAAATTTGTGCTTGTAACAGTTGTTACCTGTGACATAGTGCCATGTCCAGATTGAACTGCTAGCCTAAGCCGGAGAACATCCAATGGGTAAGTCACCTATCATCAAGCACAGACAGAAAGTTCAGAAATGATAAAGAGTGAATGGATTCAGAATATCTCCAAGAATTTTCACATTATAATGACCAGGACACAACCAATTTCGTCCGTACTGTATTCTCTAACCAATAACACTAGAAATGCACAGGTCTTTGCTAGAAAGTAGATAAATAAAAAAATTACAAGTGTAGATGTCATGCCCGCACAAGCACCAGCAGCAAGTCTTCCAAACACAGAAAGTTCTCCATCCTTTCTCCGGAATATTCTCTGAAGTGACATTGTAAGATAACAAAGAACGTGAAATTCACAATTACAAGAGTATAAAATAGATCAAGTGACTAATGGTAGCAAGGATTTCTTAGCACCTTGTAAACTTCATACGAGAAAAGTTGCACTGCGCTATACGGAATTATGCGGATAACCTGGAGGAGTTTACGGAGAACATATAGTCAACACAGACCAAGATAGGTCATGCATGAGTCACAAAATCATAATTTGCATGATGGGTGTAATATTGAGCAGTGAGCACCTGTGGAAGATTTCCCTTCCAGTAACCCTTTAGACCCTCCTCCTTTCCTATCTCTGCCATTGCCTGCACAACTGGATATCAGATAACATGATTTTCTTTTACGTGAGCATAAGTATCACCAGCGAGAAAGGCATGAAACCAGGGATATCACTCCCTCTCCATGTGTTATGAAGTGGAAAGTAAAGTCTATTCATCCAACAGAAGTGAGTAATATTTCCATGTAAAACCGAAACTAAGCTGGCATAGAGGGAAACATGTTAAACTTGGCACCAGGTATTCCATGGTCAACATTATTCAAATAATCAAACAGGCCTCTGAATTATATTCTATCTGAATTCTGAACTAATATTGCATTATAAAGTTTCAAGTACATTTAAATGTCATGCCGTTGTCCATTTTTGTCAATGCATATCCTCAGTTCTTGTTTTTTAACATGGTATCTTACAAAACTCTGACCATGTGACTTGCATGAACACAAAAAGACCCATACAAAAAACATATCCATACATGACTGAGCACTTGAGAAGAGTGACTAACGGCTGACATCCATGGTTTAGAGCTAACGACTGCCAAGCATGAGAGATATTCCTCAGAGGACTCTCGTGTTGATCCTCATATTCAACATACTTAATTACTTATCAGTTATCACAAAGAACGTTCATGACAGAGAAACATCCAAGAATCGCTGTCATCCCCCAAAAGAAACACAGCAGAAGAAGGATTAAAGGATGGAGGAAGACCTCGAGCTCTTGCCACATAAAAGAAAACATCGCTTGGTGACTCCGAAACATGCAAGTGTCATGTTTCGCCTTTGTTATGGCTAAGTGTATGCCGCAGAGTGAACCTGGTTGGCCTTATTAATTTAAGGTCGGGCACACCATAGTGCCTTTTATCTAAAAAAAGGTGCGACGTTCTACACGCACCTTTTCATCGTTTTGTTTAGAGAACGTCGTTTTGTTTTGGTTACTCCTAATGCATATCACTGCAGATGTGATGGAAGAATGTTCTTAGAAGCCTCACTGATAGTAGAACTCAGTCACGTGCAAATTTTCCTCAAGTGATGTATTCGCGAAATGCAGTTGTGAATCTACTAGTACATTGCTATGGAGCTTGTAAAGGTTGGCGTTGACCATATCAAAATTGACGTCCACTGGATAATTATCGAGTTTGCAACAGAAACCGGAACAGAGCCAAAGAGAAGTTAGATATTTCACCTCGATGAATTGAATTCCCTTCTTGGTGCTCTCACCCGCCACCCGCACGCTGTGAGTCTGCAGGAAGAACAGAGGAGCCGCGGGTAAAAAACATCAGCCATTCACTAAGAAGCATGACATGAGCCGAGATGGGGCAATCTGGAATCATCAGGAGGCCGCAGTGCATGCCTGCATGAGGATCTTGACGCGGTCGAGCGGCGCGGTGACGGTCTTGGCGACGGCGCCCGCCCCGGCGCCGGCGGCGAAGAGCGCGACGCTGCTGGGCACGAGAGCCAGCAGCGCCAGGGGGTGCTTGAGCAGCTGCGCCATCGGCGGCACCTTGCCCTTCTTCCCGGATCCCTCCGCCGCCACCTCCTTCTCCTCCTCCACCTTGACGGCCATGGCCTCCCCGCCGTCGCGGACGGAGAGGGACGCGAATGCGGCGGGGTGGCGGCCCCAGGGCCCGCCGCCGGCGCGCAGGAGGAGGAGAGCAGGCGGCTGCGCGGGCGCCGGCGGCGGGCGCCAGGAGTCGCACGCCTCCACTCGGCGGTGTGTCATCGGGGTGGTGCGTGGCGTGGATCTGCGCGGCCGCGGGAATCGGAGGGATTTGTTCGGGCAGGGGAGGAAGAAGGGGGAGGGGATAAGAAGAGAGGATACGTTCGTTGTTCGCCGAGTTGTTAAACCCCGCGCGGGTCCGTTGTGCTTGTTGTTGTTGCAGTAGGTGGCAGTGGCACTGACACCGCCGGTGGTAGCAACTAGGGAAACGAGTGCGCGCAGCGTCGAGGTGTTCTTTAACCAAATCATGCACTAAACCAACATAAAACGACAACTGAATCTTCTACGCTAAAGGCCTTTTATTTCTTGGATAGGAAAATCGCAGGAATGTGTAAATCGTAGGATTTTTAAGGGTTTGCACAATCCAATCTTATATGATTTTACATTTCTTATGAGAAGTACTCCCTCTAGTCCGAATTACATGTCGCTGGCTGTGATGATGAGTTGTACGTGATTAGTTGGTTTCTCACGACGCTTATATCGGATCGGACGAAGTAGTACAAATGATTTACATCATTATACAAGATTTTTTTCTATAATATCTAATCCTACAAATCAAATGATGCAAATTTCCTATAAGATTTATTTCTCCATAAATCCTTTGCAAATCGTTTGAATCCACGGAGCTTAATATATGATTGTATGTACTGCTTGAAGAGTGATGTGTACTTGCATAAAATAGTTATAAATCTCTGTAAAATACACACAACCATGTGTTACATAGATGACATGTCACTTAAATTTATCACACGTTTCTATTTTATTGCAAACGAATCTTGATAGAGATAATTCTTTGCACTCAGAATAATTTCATCATACATGTAGCCGGTTGGATTTGTCTTTTTTGGTAAACGTCAGCGTATGAATACCGGGAAATAGTTTGACAGATGGTACCTATATCATTATCCATCGGTCATGCAACAATGGTACTCACTCCGTTCTGAATTAATTGACTTAGATTTAGTGTAAGTTGTACTAAATCTGAGTCAATAAATTTAGAACGGAGGAAGTACTTGTTTACGACATATCCACCGTGAGACATTTTTATTCAGCAAATGTCTCGCTGGAGAAGCAGATACTGAACTTGTGAACTTTTGGATTTGTGATAGACGATAGCCCTAGAGTGGGAGGCTCTCTCTCGTTTCTTCCTCTCTCTCTCTCTCGTTTCTCTATAGCTGAGAGCGTCTTCTCGTCTCTCCGGCCAAACCGCCGAGTCCTCCTCTGCCGGCGTCGCCGGTGGGGGATGGCTGAGGGGAGGGCCTGTATTTAGTAGGAGTAGGTCTTGCGGCTGGATGCCGGTCTGGGCATGGTTGCCCGTAGTTTGGAGTGTATCACTGGATCTCTGCAGCCAGATCTGGTGCTTAGGGATTCTCCTCTGTGCTTGTTTGCTCTGTTGGTTGGAGTTCCGAGCGCTGGGGATGGCCGCCGCTCCTTTCAATAAGGTTGCTGCTCGTGGCTGCTACTTGGTGGTGAGGTGCCGTTCTGCTTCTCAGCTCTCTCTGGCCGGCCGTGGTCGCGAAGGGAGAGAAGGAGGAAGCGCGTCGGCCTCGGCATCTTCCAGGTACGCTGGCGAGTTGGATGGTGCAGTAGGCGGGGGCACCCTTATCTGGCCGGCCTCGGTGGCGAGGGGAGACGGGTTTCTCGCGTCCTTCAGCATGCATCTGCTGTGGTGCTTGCTCGAGTTGTGATGCTGCTGCTCCTTCCTGCTTTTCATCATCGTGGAGACGGGGAAGGCGAGCGGGATCTAGCTGGTTGGCTTTCTCGGCCGGGTGCTTGGACGGACCGGGTGGTGCGCGTGCTGCTGGAGCTGATTCGACATCCTGCGGAGTTCCCAAGCGTTGGCTTGTTCCGACCAGCGCTATTCATGGCAGATGGAGCCACTCCGTGCTCTGGCGTGCTAGCCAGAGTTGCTTCTTCCTCCTTTGGTGGAGGATCTTCGATCTCGGCGAGGGATTCCCTGTCGGAGGCACCCCAAGTGGCTTGCTCCCCGGTGGTGCCACTGATGCCCAAACTAGGAGGTCTCAGGTGACCGGCGGCGAAGACGAAGGACTCGATTACGTTCCTCTTTTAAGTTTTAAGGTCCTGTTTGTATTTTACGAGGGCTTCTCTGTAATTTTCATTTTCTTTGAGGCTCTTGTTGTAATCTGGCTCTTGCCGCTTAACGAATGAAGCTCCCAGGCCCTTCGGGGCCTTATCCGTTAAAAAAAAGAACTAGTGAACTTCTAGGGCTTCTGGCGGCATAGCTAGGGTGGCCACCTAAGGGTATGAGATTTTATTTTTGAGCTTGCCAAGTTAATACATACCAAAATCAAGAAGTAGACTGCTTAATTGGGGGCGATGGTGGCGCATTCACCGTTCCCTCCTTAGGGGCGTCGCCTTGGAGTCTTAAGTACTTCTGCCTGCCTTTGTATTGACGTGCTTGCTTGTCTCATTGGTGGGTACGTGGACGTCGAGGTAGTGACCTTGAGGTTGTTCTTGCATGTCGGGGAGAGGCGGCACCGAATTGTTGTGCGGTGGCGACCCAATGATGTGGGGTTATGACTCAATAGAGTGTGAGTGGCGAGCTCGTGCTACATGGGTAACGAGTTCTGTCGGCTCGAGCACAGTTGCAGCTAGGGTTGTTTTTGCTTTCATGTGAGGGCAACGGCCCGGGAAGGTTGGGAGGGTGGATTGTGTAGGGTGCGGAGGGTAGTTGGATGCCAGGGCGGCGCCCCCGGATGAGGTGCTCGTTGAGGTGCGCACCTCACTGGAGATGAGGTTGAGGTTCCCGGCTCTTCTCCCGCGTGTCTGTGGGATCTCTCGCTTGTTTGTTGTTGTGACAAGTCGAATCTTAGGTGACGTGATACTAGTAGTATACAATGACCGGCGATAGGAAGCGGAGCTCCTTGGGGGTTGGTTTCTTCATCTACGTTCGAGCGTATGATACGTCTCAAAAGTATATAATTCTTAATTGTTCCATGCTTGTTTTATATCAATGCTACTTGTTTTTATTATAATTTTATATTATTTGAGGGCATTTTTCTTGACTAACCTATTAACAACATGACTAGTGTCTCATGACTTCCTCTAAGTGTGTGAGCTAAATGATTTGGGTTTTCTAGATTACCATATACTTATGATAACAGACGGGAGGGCAATGCGGGATATTTTCTCGGAGTCCTTTGTTGTGTAGGAAGACTATTGTTTTGAGTTTATTGTTTGACAATTAGCCGGCTGTCAGGCTGTTGATTTACATAGGTATTACATAACATGATCACTATATACTACCATGAATATACATTTATCCAAATTACATATTTATCCAAGATCCATTTCTTGTTATAATTTAAAGTCGGACTATGTGTGTTTCATGTCATATAAAACCATGGAAAAAATAGCACGCTATTTCTTCGCTAATAGCACGCTATAACATATCTGGAGGGTCCACGCAAAATTTTACCACTTTTGCACGCTATGAATCTACTCACGAAATAGCACGCTATATAGCGTTAAACCGTCATAACTTTGTCACGCTACTTTTTTTTTCGAGCCTACCAGCACAAAGCACCAAGTTTCCACTTAAGAAGAAGAAAAAATTCATTTTCTTTTTGTATTGATGATAAACTATAATCTACATGTTCCTCTTCTGAACTGAAAGATGCCGGTCAAATGCTGATGATTCTAAATAAACAATTTATGCTAGCCCTGTGATATGTTGATTTTAAGTTTCTGAACAATTGGAGAATGTTTTCCATAATTGGTTACACATATATTGTTCTATCATTTCTATACTATATTTTGTTATTTTTAAAAACAATTATATATATGTGGTATTTTTTCCGAACGGTATATATAACACGCTATTTGCACACTATAGGTTCTATATCATCTGGAGGAGGCCGCCACTATTTCTCATAGCACGTTATTTTTTTCTGTGAATAAAACACGAGTGAACATCTCACGTGCGCATATGTACGAGTACGTTGTTGGGCAAATCAAATACATGTATTGAGTATTCGCAAAACAAAAAAAACATGTATATTGCATGCATTTGCGCATGGATCGCAGCGGACGTCTCTCTCACGGAGGCATGTACATGCCCATAAAGCCCATAGTCATCACCCATATAAGCAACCTAACGAACGGCCGTGAGCAATCCTCGAAAAGAAGTGGAAAAACCCCTAGTATCTTGCAACTGTGGCGGCGGGGGCAGGACGGTAGGTGCGTGGGCGGCATCGTGGAAAGAAGGGGGTTTGGAGATGGAGGCGGCACGGAGGCGGAAGGGGGAATGGAGGAAGAATCAGCGAAGCGCTGCCGTAAGGAGGGTAATTACTCTGGTAAGATCGACGACGATTCAACCCTGACAGAGGAGGAGATCTCGGAGTCGGAGGATGAGATGATGTGGGATAATGACGAGCCGATCTCGGAGTAAGAAAAATCAGAGTGGACCAATGTCGATTGGGAGGTGTTTCACGAGAAGGCGATATCCCATGAGGAGATGATGGCTGGTTACTGTAAAGGCTGGGATTCTACATGGGGTGATGAGTTCGGTAGCTTTGAACAAGAAAGAGAGTCGTTTATCTGACTTTATTTTCTTACCTAATTCGCTTAATGACTTGCAGCCTGCTTAGTTTCGCTCTGCTTGGTCAGATGAAGATGGAAGTCGAGGTCCTCCTCCATGGTTGTTGGTTCCGTGCAGACCTTTGTGTTGTTGTACTGATGTTGGTGTGGTGTTATATCTTGTGTTGTTGTTGCTGTTGTGCCATGCTTCGGCATGTGCTGTTCCCTAGCGCTGCTAGGGTTTGTTTGGATTTCCGGCCTGATTTCCCTCATAAACCGAGCCATTGGATATCAGGATTTTTTCTACTTATATATGAAAAACTGTTTTGACTGACTGGGTTTAAGTCAAATTACTTAGGGTGTGTTTGGTTCAGTCGTGGATTTTAAAAAAGCTGTTGTGAACTGTAAACTATTAAAAATCAGCTAACTATTAAAAATCAGCTGTGAGATGAGAAATGTGGCAAATTTAAAAGTCGTTTCGCGGAAACAACTGTGAAACTGTAAAATTTATGTGAATAATCTATAATATAGCTAAGACCGTGGGAGAGCTGTCGCCTGGAATTTCTAGCGCTTCGCCGGCACAGCATGCTGGACCACCTCTGGCCACCTTAATATCACCGGACCCTCGTCGGAGTTGGTCGGACCTCGCCGAAACCTTGCTGGCGATAGGGGAAGACACGCTGGAAATTGCCGGAGTTGCGTCGGACGGCCTCCGACCACCTTGATATCGCCGGACCCTCGCCGGAGTTGGCCAGAATTCGCTGTAACCACGCCAGAGATACATGAAGACATGCCAGACCTCACCGGAATATCGTTGAGTTCGCCGAACCGTCACACCTCACCGGACCACCACGCCGGAGCTCCGTTGTGACTCGCCGGAATCTCGTTGAGTTCGCCGGACCTATGTGTGCACATGGCGTATCTGTGTGCTACCTACCATCGTCATATACTCTCAACGGCTCCCAGCACATACGATGTAGGCCATGGCATCCACAGATCCACTCGATCCATGATCCATCCCCGCACCACGCAAACACACGCACGCCGGCGGCCACTCCATCACTGCCATACGCGGCCACCACTATCTTCCGGCGGGTCAGAACCTCGCCGGAGATCGATGAAGACACGTTGTATCTCATGGGAGCCGTGCTGGACCGTCTATGGTCGCCTTGTTTATCGCCGGACCCTCACCGGAGTTGGTTGAATCTTGCCAAAACCTCGTCGGAGACAATCTAGCAAGCAAGCTAGCTTGTACGTGCCTGGGTGCTAGCTGATAAATCTAGTCAAGCTAGTACAAAACTAGCTAGCATGTCGTACATCAAGTTCCTCCGTGCATCTAGCTAGTATACTTGAGATCGAACAAGAATAGCTCACAACACACATAGGGAATCGATTAATTAACCACAGGGAACGACGTCCGCAAGAAGTTCTGAACGCCCCTTGCGCCAGACAACATGGGGTATTCTCCTCTGTGCAGCTGCCAGCTGCCAAATTGGAGTTGGCGGGCGGCAGCACTCGGGGACGGGATGAACAGGCGGGCAGGAAAGAAGAGGGGGTGTGGTCATGTACTCGTGTGGCCGTGTGGGCAATGGGTGGAGAAGATAACGGGGCATGTATATTAGCGCGAGAGGCCGGCAGGGTGGGTGGCACGCCGCCAGCGAGTCAGAGGAGCTGACTGGTTGGAGCCCTCGGCTAGTCCTCCCCTGGTCCTCTGCTTGTTTCTCTGTTCGATGGCAAGGATGAAGATGACTCCCTTTTCGCTGGAAAGAGGTGGAAATAACAAATAAGCCAACCGGTACGACTTGTGCGTGGCATGGTGGGTAATTTCCTGTTAAACTTGGAATCCAACGCAGTGAAAGCAGGGGTGAGGAATCAGCTGCGTTGGTGGAATCTACGGTGAAAATTATCCCTTTGGTTGGCTTTTAGCTTCCTAACAATAGAAGCACGTTACAAAAGTTGAACCAAACGCACCCTTAGATCCTTCACCCTTTCCCTTTTAACGAAGAAAGATTGTGGTTTTCTTGGTCTTTTTTTTTCGTTTAACAAAGTAATTGTTCCGTTTCTGGTCCGAGTCGATCGGATGTTCACACCAAGACCTATCTATCTATCTAACACGTACTTTGCTTGCTTGGATGGTGTATGCAGCGATGCTGAGTTCCATGGCCACTACACATGGTACCAACAGTACAAAAGGTTCCACCTTACATGCTTGGTCCGAATCTGCCTTGCAAGTCTACTCCATCAAAGTGGAGAAGGCGAAACTCATGTGGCCACTTCACGTCACTAGTGGAAAATGGAGCTTAGCTTCACCCCTTTAGTCCCAAATTAAATTTGGACCGGGACTAAAGGGATGGAAGCTCCGAGGTGTAATTTTTTCGGCATCTTTAGTCCCGGTTCTTGCCACGAACCGGGACCAAAGGGTCTCCACATGCGGTGGCAGGCGCGGGGCCCAGCGCCAGCAACCTTTAGTCACGGTTCGTATTATGAACCGGGACTAATAATTCGACTATAATGCCACCTTCTTCCTACCCGAGCTCACCATTTTCTCAGCTCAACCCGAGCTCACCATTTTCAACTCCATTTCATCTCCATTTCCTCTCCATTTCATCTCCATTTTCTCAAAGAAAATTCACCATTTGGCAAGATTGAAGCCACCCCACTGTTAGCCTCTTCATCCTCTTTCCGGCATTGCTTATTTAGCTCATTTTGCTCATTTCAATTTTTTTGTGCAAGCAAGGTGTTCGATGTAATGCCTAAGTTATGATCTCATTTGTGTATATGTGCAATTTGTTCGCAAACTAAAATAATGATTTATGTGTTTTAGTGTGGTGAGGAGCCTTATCGACGTCGATCGCCCGCGCCGTCCCGTCACCACCTCGGTGAGCCTCTATATTTTATTTTACTTTATTTAAAAACATAGCTTTTATGATTTAGATGCATAGTTACTACTTGTATAATTTTCTAACTTGTATTATATGTATAGTGTCATGGTTCTGATATCCGTCCCCGTCGGTCCTCGTCCGGTCTATGATTCGGATGTGGTATATTTTCAAAACTATTTATTTCATTCTATGTTTCTGACAATTATGGCGACCAACTTGACATAGAATTATTTTTATCTAGGAGGTAGTTGAACCAAAAATTGAACCTGACCCTATTGTCGAGTTTTTGGATAAAGAAAACAATGATTTGAAAGCAAAATTGAAAAGAAGTGAAGCTCTTTATCTTCAATGCTTAGAAGATAAGATGAAATTAGAGCTCAAACTTGCCGACGTGGTCGATGGTAACGAGATCAAGATGGATGCAATGCGCTTGAAGATAAAAAGGATTAGAAAATATGCCATTAATCGGGAGGCTTGGTATCATTATGTTGTGGGTTCAGTATTTACCTTAGTTGCGATTTTGATCGCATTTGTTGTTGGATTTAAATTCTTTAGATAATTTTTATATTTGTTTCAGTTAATGTATGTTTTATGAGAACTATGTATTACCGCTTGTCAATACTCTACTCTTATTTTAATGGATGACATTGTATTAATTAATTTGCTCTTACATATTATTTATGACAGTAGTGTAATAATGGGGTTCGATATACTTTTATGTAATACAGATGAACCGACAATGGATGTACGGTGACCGATGTTGTCCTGAGTTCATTGATGGCATGCATAATTTTCTCCATATGGCTGAGGCAAACAAGCCGAAGAACGGTTTTATTCGTTGTCCATGTAGTGCCTGCAAGAATATGAGTGATCACTCTACCTCAAAAGTCATTCACTCACACCTCTTGCATAATGGTTTTATGCCTGGTTATTATTGTTGGACCAAGCACGGAGAAACAGGGGTTATCATGGAAGAAAATGAAGAAGAGGAGGATAATGACAAGTATCCTTGGTTCAGTGATACTACAATGGGAGAAGACGAAACTGAAGAAGATCCCATTATTGATGAGCCCGACGATGATCTTCGTCGGGCCATTCGTGATGCACAAATGGACTGTGGAAGTGAAAACGAAAGGTTGAAGTTGGAGCGTATGTTAGCTGATCACGCCAAATTGTTGTACCCAACTTGTCAAAATGACCAGAAAAAGCTAGGTACCACACTTGAATTGTTGCAATGGAAGGCAGAGAATGGTACTTCTGACAAGGGATTTGAAAATTTGTTAAAAATAGTTAAGAAGATGCTTCCAAAGGATAACGAATTGCCGTCTAGTACGTATGAAGCAAAGAAGGTGGTATGCCCTCTAGGATTAGAGGTGCATAAGATACACGCTTGCATTAATGACTGCATCCTCTACCGCGGTGAGCACGAAAAATTGAATGCATGTCCTGTATGCGGTGCTTTGTGGTATAAGATCGGGTGAGATGACCCTGGTGATGTTGAGGGCGAGCCGCGCCCCAGGAAGAGGATTCCTGCAAAGGTGATGTGGTATGCTCCTATAATACCACGGTTGAAACGTTTGTTCAGCAATAGAGAGCATGCCAAGTTGTTGCGTTGGCACAAAGAAGATCGTAAAAAAGACTTGATGTTGAGACACCCCGCGGATGGGTCCCAGTGGAGAAAAATTGACAGAGAGTTCCCGACATTTTCAGATGACGCAAGGAACTTAAGATTTGGCCTAAGTACAGATGGCTTTAATCCTTTTGGAGAGCAGAGCTCCAGTCACAGCACTTGGCCCGTGACTCTATGTATCTATAACCTTCCTCCTTGGCTGTGAATGAAGCGGAAGTACATTATGATGCCCGTGCTCATTCAAGGCCCGAAGCAACCTGGCAACGACATTGATGTGTACCTCAGGCCATTAGTTGAAGAACTTTTGCAGTTGTGGTGTGAGGAAGGTGTACGTGTGTGGGATGAGCACAAACTGGAGGAATTTGATCTACGAGCTTTGCTTTTTGTAACCATCAATGATTGGCCTGCTCTAGGCAACATTTCAGGACAGTCAAACAAGGGATACAATGCATGCACACACTGTTTAGCTGAGACTGATAGTATACATTTAGGTAACAAGAATGTGTACCTAGGTCATCGTCGGTTTCTTGTACCCAAGCATCCGTTAAGGAAGAAAGGCAAGCATTACAAATGTGAGGCAGATCATCGGCCGAGGCCTACCCGCCCTTCTAGTTCTGCTATACATGATATGGTCAAGGATTTAAATGTAATCTTTGGAAAGGGTCCTGGCGGTCTCACTGTTCCGAATGACGCAAACAACTACGTACCCATGTGGAAGAAGAAATCTATATTTTGGGAGCTGCCATATTGGATAATGCTAGAGATTCACTCTGCAATCGACGTGATGCACGTGACAAAGAACATTTATTGCAATTTGCTAAACTTCTTAGGCGTGTATGGGAAGTCAAAAGATGGGAAGTCAAAAAAAGGTACACCGAAAGGAAGGCAGACCCATCAACGTATGAGCGAAGAGATGCATCGAGACGATACTCATTCAGAGAATCAGCCAGGTCCTGCAAGCTACGCTCTTACTAAAGAAGAGAAGAAAATATTTTTTGAGTGCCTTCGCAGTATGAAGGTTCCATCTGGCTTCTCATCAAATATAAAAGGAATAATAAACATGGCAGAGCAAAAATTTCAGAATCTAAAGTCTCATGACTGTCACGTGATTATGACACAATTACTTCCGGTTGCATTGAGAGGGCTTCTACCGGAAAATGTTCGAGAACCCATTGTGAAGCTATGTGCATTTCTCAATGCAATTTCTCAGAAGGTCATCAATCCACTAACTCTAAAAAATTTAGAGAAGGATGTGGTCCAATGTCTTGTCAGCTTCGAGTTGGTGTTCCCACCAACCTTCTTCAATATTATGACGCACCTTGTAGTCCACCTAGTCGAAGAGATTTCTGTTCTCGGTCCTGTATTTTTACACAACATGTTCCCCTTTGAGAGGTTCATGGGAGTCTTAAAAAAATATGTGCATAACCGGGCTAGGCCAGAAGGAAGCATCATCAAGGGTTATGGAACAGAGGAGGTCATTGAGTTTGTGTAGATTTTATTCCTGATCTGAAGCCGATCGGTGTTCCTGAATCACGTCATGAGGGGAGACTGCATGGAAAAGGCACCCTTGGAAAGAAAGCAACAATATGTCAAGACGGGGATTCTTTCACTCAAGCACACGACACCGTTCTACATAATTCCAGTTTGGTGGGTCCGTATGTCGAGGAACACAAGAATGTTTTACGCTCCAAGTACCCGGAGAAATCTGAAGATTGTATTGATGGAGAACACATGAAGACTTTCAGCAGTTGGTTAAAAAGACGTCTCATTAATGACACCAATGTTGAAGAACAGCTATACTTGTTGGCCACATCACCAGCTTCAACTATATTGACTTTTCAAGGGTACGAGATAAATGGAAATATATTTTACACAGCCAAACAAGATAAAAAGAGCACCAACCAAAACAGTGGAGTACGCTTTGATGCAACAAACTGCAACGGGACAAAGGACACATATTATGGTTACATAGAGGAGATATGGGAACTTGACTACGGACCTACTTTTAAGGTCCCTTTGTTCAAGTGCAAATGGTTCAACCTACGAGGCGGGGTAGAGGTAGACCCACGATACGGAATGACTACAGTGGATCTCAACAATCTTTCGTACGAGAATGAACCATTCGTCCTAGCCAGTGAAGTTGCTCAGGTTTTCTATGTGAAAGACATGTCTACCCTACCGAAAAAAAGAAAAGATAAGCAAGCGAGTACATCATACGATGAGCCAAAGCGCCACATAGTTCTTTCAGGGAAAAGAGTCATTGTGGGAGTGGAGGACAAGACAGACATGTCAGAAGATTACGATAAGTTTCATGACATTCCGCCATTTAAAGTCAACACTGATCCAAGTATCAAGTTAAATGAAGAAGATTGTCCGTGGTTAAGGCGCAATCGGAAGAACAAGTAAATACTAGAGAGGGATATTATTGTTGATGTGTAATATCCGAATGCTTTGTATCAGAAGAACAAGTGAACTGAAGTATTTTGTAGATGCATGGAACAAAACACACGATTTCACCTGCATACAACCCAACGGTGGCTCGTGAGTGCCTGCATATGAAATGCACCGTTGGACGTATGCAGGGAATCCGAATGCTTTGTATTCTGTCGATGAAGTAGAATGAGGAGACAATGACTGCCGAACATGTTCAAGAGGGGGCTATATATAGGGTCATGTGACTCACGAACTGGTCATGATAGTGCCCATCCAACAGCTCAGAATCTCTCAAAAGAAACACATCTCTTCATCCAACGGCTCACAAGTGCTTAAAAGAAACACACGATCCATGTGCTTCTTTAGTCCCGGTTGGTGTTACCAACCGAGACTAAAGAAGCACATGGATCGTGTGTTTCTTTCTAGTGCTTGTGAGACGTTGGATCTGAGGTGTGTTTCTTTTGAGAGATTCTGAGCTGTTGGATCAGCAGTATCACGACCACTTCGTGACCCACATGACTCGGTTGTTGTTACCAACCGGGACTAAAGAAGCACATGTACCTTATATATATCCCCCCTCCCGTACATGTTCAACACTCAATGTCTACTCATTGTAGTTCATTTTGGCAGCACACGGGTAGCAGAGAGCACTCAGTGAAGGCTGAAGGTGAACCCTCCCCTCGGCAGAGGCATCTCTGGGCAACCAGCGGCAAGACGTCTCTGATGATCTGCGACCGTTTCAAACGGTTGCAGATCATCAGAGATGTCTTGTCGGACGGTTGTAGATCATCAGAGATGTCTTGCCACGGTCATTTGGCTTGGCTTGAAATGACCATAACTTGGTCATTTGGCTTGAAACTTCTAGATGTTCAAGGATTTGATTTTTTGAGGTGTTTATCATTTTTCCTAGCAACTAGTACACATATAAGGAGCCCATGCCAAAGGATTTGATTTTTTGAGGTGTTTATCACTTTATTACATTTTTTCTTAAAAACGATCAAAACGGTCGCTACGACTAATCATCGGAAGAGGTGATATTTTCTAGAACTATCAATGTTTCTGTGATATAACCACTAGTTGTGTACCTTAAAATGATTTTTCCAAAAGTTTCAGACCAAACTATCAAATAGTTGTAGTTCAAATTTGAATTACTTTCGATAAATCAACATAAACTCAATTAACTAGGGGAAATTAGTTAGAATTGTAAGAAAAAACTCATACTTGGGGATCATCCATCATATGTGCACCACTCTTAGTGAAAAATAGTTGGGTGCCATTTGGAATCATATTTTCTGTACTCACTTCACAAAAAACCTCATTTTTTGCACTCAAAAAAATGAAAATGATATTTATGAAAATAATTTGAAGAATCCCTTTGGCATGGTTGTTTAATATACCAATATGCACCTATGTGTGGAGTATGAGATCTTTATCACAAACTATGTCGTCGAAATGACCATAACTTGGTCATTTGGCTTGAAACTTCTAGATGTTCATACATGATAGACCTTTTTGTGAAAACTTTTTTTGCAAATGTAGGCAAAAATCAAGTTTATCATTTTTCCTAGCAACTAGTACACATATAAGGAGCCCATGTCAAAGGATTTGATTTTTTGAGGTGTTTATCACTTTATTACATTTTTTCTTAAAAACGATCAAAACGGTCGCTACGACTAATCATCGGAAGAGGTGATATTTTCTAGAACTATCAATGTTTCTTTGATATAACCACTAGTTGTGTACCTTAAAATGATTTTTTCAAAAGTTTCAGACCAAACTATCAAATAGTTGTAGTTCAAATTTGAATTACTTTCGATAAATCAACATAAAATCAATTAACTAGGGGAAATTAGTTAGAATTGTAATTAAAAACTCATACTTGGGGATCATCCATCATATGTGCACCACTCTTAGTGAAAAATAGTTGGGTGCCATTTGGAATCATATTTTCTGTACTCACTTCACAAAAAACCTCATTTTTTGCACTCAAAAAAAGGAAAATGATATTTATGAAAATAATTTGAAGAATCCCTTTGGCATGGTTGTTTAATATACCAATATGCACCTATGTGTGGAGTATGAGATCTTTATCACAAACTATGTCGTCGAAATGACCATAACTTGGTCATTTGGCTTGAAACTTCTAGATGTTCATACATGATAGACCTTTTTGTGAAAACTTTTTTTGCAAATGTAGGCAAAAATCAAGTTTATCATTTTTCCTAGCAACTAGTACACATATAAGGAGCCCATGTCAAAGGATTTGATTTTTTGAGGTGTTTATCACTTTATTACATTTTTTCTTAAAAACGATCAAAACGGTCGCTACGACTAATCATCGGAAGAGGTGATATTTTCTAGAACTATCAATGTTTCTTTGATATAACCACTAGTTGTGTACCTTAAAATGATTTTTCCAAAAGTTTCAGACCAAACTATCAAATAGTTGTAGTTCAAATTTGAATTACTTTCGATAAATCAACATAAAATCAATTAACTAGGGGAAATTAGTTAGAATTGTAATTAAAAACTCATACTTGGGGATCATCCATCATATGTGCACCACTCTTAGTGAAAAATAGTTGGGTGCCATTTGGAATCATATTTTCTGTACTCACTTCACAAAAAACCTCATTTTTTGCACTCAAAAAAAGGAAAATGATATTTATGAAAATAATTTGAAGAATCCCTTTGGCATGGTTGTTTAATATACCAATATGCACCTATGTGTGGAGTATGAGATCTTTATCACAAACTATGTCGTCGAAATGACCATAACTTGGTCATTTGGCTTGAAACTTCTAGATGTTCATACATGATAGACCTTTTTGTGAAGACTTTTTTTGCAAATGTAGGCAAAAATCAAGTTTATCATTTTTCCTAGCAACTAGTATACATAAAAGGAGCCCATGCCAAAGGATTTGATTTTTTGAGGTGTTTATCACTTTATTACATTTTTTCTTAAAAACGATCAAAACGGTCGCTACGACTAATCATCGGAAGAGGTGATATTTTCTAGAATTATCAATGTTTCTGTGATATAACCACTAGTTGTGTACCTTAAAATGATTTTTCCAAAAGTTTCAGACCAAACTATCAAATAGTTGTAATTCAAATTTGAATTACTTTCGATAAATCAACATAAACTCAATTAACTAGGGGAAATTAGTTAGAATTGTAAGAAAAAACTCATACTTGGGGATCATCCATCATATGTGCACCACTCTTAGTGAAAAATAGTTGGGTTCCATTTGGAATCATATTTTCTGTACTCACTTCACAAAAAACCTCATTTTTTGCACTCAAAAAAATGAAAATGATATTTATGAAAATAATTTGAAGAATCCCTTTGGCATGGTTGTTTAATATACCAATATGCACCTATGTGTGGAGTATGAGATCTTTATCACAAACTATGTCGTCGAAATGACCATAACTTGGTCATTTGGCTTGAAACTTCTAGATGTTCATACATGGTAGACCTTTTTGTGAAGACTTTTTTTGCAAATGTAGGAAAAAATCAAGTTTATCATTTTTCCTAGCAACTAGTACACATATAAGGAGCCCATGCCAAAGGATTTGATTTTTTGAGGTGTTTATCACTTTATTACATTTTTTCTTAAAAACGATCAAAACGGTCGCTACGACTAATCATCGAAAGAGGTGATATTTTCTAGAACTATTAATGTTTCTGTGATATAACCACTAGTTGTGTACCTTAAAATGATTTTTCCAAAAGTTTCAGACCAAACTATCAAATAGTTGTAGTTCAAATTTGAATTACTTTAGATAAATCAACATAAACTCAATTAATTAGGGAAAATTAGCTATAATTCTAAGAAAAAACTCATACTTGGGGATCATCCATCATATATGCACCACTCTTAGTGAAAAATAATTGGGTGCCATTTGGAATCATATTTTATGTACTTACTTCACAAAAAACCTTAAAACATAGAAAATGATATTTATGATATAATTTGAAGAAATCACCTTGGCATCTTAAAATGTTAGAAAATATAAAACAAAACATAAAAATAAGCTAGAAACCAAAGCAATTCAAAAAATAAGTAAACCAAAATAAGAAATATAAAAGTAAGCAATTCAAACAATTTAAAAGAAAACAGAAACAAAAATCAGTAAAAAGAAATAAGGAAAAAAGAACCCTTTAGTCTCGGTTGGTAACACCAACCGAGACTAAAGATCTAAAGAGGCGCGCTGGGCTCCAGCCAGAACCCTTTAGTCCCGGTTGGTAACTCCAACCGCGACTAAAGACCCTTTAGTCTCGGTTCGTGGCTAGAACCGAGACTAAAGGTTGTGCGCGTCGGTTTTTGTCGCCCTGCCGCTCAAATTTTTCTTATCTTTCCCAAATCTTCCAAAGCGCCGTCGCCCTGCCGCTCCGCCGCGCCGTCGCCCTGCCGCCATCGCCCTGCCGCTCGCCGCGCCGTCGCCCTGCCGCTCGCCGCGCCGCCGCTTCGTCTGCTACGCCGCGACGCCTCTACAACGCCGGTATGCCTAGTTCAGTCCCCTCCCTCCCCTAGCTAGCTTCCACGCCGCCCTCCGGCGCATTAGGGTTATAGATGGAAACTCGAATGCCTATATGAAAACAATGGTTCAGTTTAGTTGCAGATAATTGTATCCTCTGTTTCAATAATTGAGCTAGCACCAAGAATGATTACTTCCCTAATATTGATGTTTATGGTGGATTCAGTTTCAGCAAATAATCAAGATGAATATGATATTTTCAGTCCACCTATTATTGAGGATAAAGTTTATTATGATTATGATATGCATCCTATATATGATGATTATAATGATTGTTATGAATGTTTTACTCCCACTATCACTAATAAGAAGGATTTTACTTATGTGGAGAGTATTAATACTTTTATGCTTGTAGATCATGAAAGACATGCTCTATGTGATAGTTATATTGCTGGATTTTTTCATGATGCTACTCAGTTCATGATGCTATTGTTGTATTGTAGGCTAGTGAATGGATTACATGGCTTATTAGTTTGAGACTTCACAATGCCTTAAGCTTATAGTTATATGTATCTGGAATTGATACCAATTTTGTGCCCCTTATCCTGATGCACGGTTTCATTCTTCAGTTTCTTTGCTGTTTAGAATCTTCAGACATCTGCGGTTGTCGTTCGTATATCTAGAGTATCAGGATAGAGTGAAATGACCTATCCTGGTTGTTATGTTATGTTCTGTTCAGGCCATCAATTCTTGCAAATTTGATCTTGACGACCATATATCCCGAGACCTTTTGTATTAGGTGTAACAGAGGTTGGGTTTTCCCTGTTAGATGAATGAAATACTGACTGTTGAATTCCGTTTATGTTGCCAGCAGTTGCTGCTTTTGATATCTCTTTGAGTTGATTGTGATGCTTCTTCCTAGATGTTAGTATATTCTCTCTAGTTCTGTAACTTTGCCAATGTGGTGATATCTTTGAGTCTAGTTAACTTTTGTGTGAGCAGGATGCTCATTGGTTAGATTTGATGCCCTGTTGGATGAAGTGCCGACTATTTGAATTCTATATATGTTGTCAACAGTTGTTGGTGCTGATCTCAATCTTGGTGTGACACTGATTCCTTTTTTGATTTGGAGTATTTTGAAATGCATTAGGGGTTCATATGCTAAATCTGAGTGTTGTGATGTTTTAGAACTTGTCAAGTTCAATGTTGTAGGCATTGCACAAATGGAGGCTTGCTGCAGTTCCTGTCCAATTCTGCCATTAATTGCACTAAATACATTAAATTTGGCCTCATATGTCACATAGGTTTTCTCTATATAAACACACACGTACCCCTTTTCTCATAGCTGTTATTTATTCTTCCAGTTAGTGAACCATGATGTGGACATGGATGTTATGTGAGCATCATTAAAACTATCATGGCTGTCTAGAAAACAGATTCCTGATCTTTACTGGGAAAAAGGTATAAAATCACAGAAAAGGAAAATTGACTTGATATTTTACGACCGAAATATTCAGTTATTAATACACATTTCATTAGTTCGAAGTTTTCTGATTTGAGCACCGTAAGTGCCTCTGAAAATTCACTCTTTACGGGCTGTCCAGTTTTTGACATATTATGTCTTTATTTTGCATTACTCTCATTACTTGTGTTTTATGTGGTTCTTTTGATCAAGGAGCAATACACAACCTTAGTAACAATAGCTAATGTTTAGAATCAACTCATGATATGTCTTTGCTGTACTTACTGTTTGTGTATGTATCAGATGAGGCTTTTTATGAACTTCGGTCGACTCATGCGTTTATTTGCTAACTTGTTGTGTTTGACTCTTATATCTCTCTGTGACTCAATGCTAATTTGATTGATATACAATTCATTATACAACTTGCAGGAGGTCTGCTGCTCGGGTCCTTGTGTCCACGGCTTTTCAGGAGGTCTTGCTCCTTGCCGAGGCTGTGCCGCTCCTCCTCGTCGTTGCCTCGATTTCAGGTGTAAAAGACATGCCTATATGATCCAGTAGTAAAGAAAATCCGAACTATTTGTATATAAAGCTGATGGAATTCTAGATTCCTCGATATGTCTACAACATGTATATAAAGCTGATGGAATTTAAAGTTATTTTAGTTGTTGGAGAACTTGAGGTCTGAAGATGAGATATTGCCTTCATTATGTGTATGGAATTTGGGTTGCAGATATTTGTTTGAACTGTGATGTGAGTTAGCCGAGGTCTGAAATTAAATCTTAGACCTTTTGTGTGTTAGATATGCAAATTGAGATGATTGTAATATATATAATATATATGACCCAGTTGTATCAGCTGCTTCCTCCCAGTTTTATTTATGAGAATTACACTTGGGTGCATTAGTTTGACATGCTTGAGTAGTAAACAGGTACATTGTAATTTATAGAATATTTTAAACAATCATTCAACCCAATATTCATATTCTTGTAATTTATAGGATTGCATACTTGTATCTTTTTTAGAATAAATCTAAACTTGATTGCAAATTTGATTGATTGCAGGTACATTTGAGCTATGGAGCACTTGCGAGACGAGCAGATAGAAGAAGCACAATTTCAACGAGACGAAGAGATGGAAGACCAAATGGAACAACTTATTTTGAATGATGCCCGAGCTGGAGGAGATGTAGATGATTATGATTTCGACCAATTTTTGAACGACTTTGGAATCGAGTCACAAGACTTTGATGTGGTGATAGCAAACTCCGGCGGAGAGGTGTATATGTGTTTATAATAAATATGGCGATATGTTGTTGTTAACTACATGCATTTATTAACGACTTATTTTTCTTTTAGCCATCCGGATCGAGCAAATCTGCAAAAAAGCAGCCACCATGTGCTCCTCGAGGCAAGGCAAAAAGAATGACGAGCGAGGATCCAAAGTTACCGATTGAGGAAATTGCTGATTCCGGCGAACCGCTCGAACCAAAACAGAACCGCAACAAATTTATAAGTCAAGTTGGAGTTATTGTTAGGGACATGATCCCAATCAGCATACGCGAATGGAATAAGCCGGCGGTCGCAGATGTGGACGACCCATGTTATGTCCACCAAGTTCTTAAGGATTTGGTCTATAACACGTTGTTGTCACATTTCACCCTCCCGCCAGATCTCTCTAAAGTGAAGAAGGACAACCTCAAGAGGTGGACTCTTATTAAGATGGCGGAACAATTCCGGAACTGGAAGAAAAAGTTATGGAATCAATATGTAGAAACAAAAGAAGTGCCAGATTTCAGTGGAGCACAAGGGAAGAAGTTAGAATCTGAATGGGCGGCGTTTAAGGCGTATAGGGAATCACCTATGGCTGTGGCCCGATCGGAGATAAATAAATTGAATGCTAAGCTGAAGGAACACCACCATACATTGGGGACAGGTGGCTACAAGAGCGCCATTCCTAAGTG
The DNA here is from genome assembly GCA_026929855.1 of Poa annua. Taxonomy (NCBI): domain Eukaryota; kingdom Viridiplantae; phylum Streptophyta; class Magnoliopsida; order Poales; family Poaceae; genus Poa; species Poa annua. Next base: position 22,113,051 of record CM049428.1, on the reverse strand, counting down.
GTTAGCCTATGAAGAAAAACTGCTTCAATCGGGGGTCCGTCCACAGACACTTGACTGGCCCGAGAGGTCGAAATTCTGGTTGTTCGCGCATGGGGCAATGTTGGACCCTAAAACCGGAGAGATTGTTGGAAGGGGAAAATGGAAGGTTCTCGTGGAGCGTATAAAAAAGAAGCTTGAAGAAGCAATTAATGATGTTCGCAATGGTGTGTTCAAACCCGGTAGAGAGGATGACGAGCTGACACGGGCACTGGGGAATCCTGAACATGTTGGACGAGCTCGAGGCTTTCCTGGCGGTGCTACGTTTAAGACTGCGTGGCCGGAATCCGCTCACACTTATAGAAGCCGTAGCAGAGGTAAGAAGAAGGAGGCCGACCGGATATTACAATTGGAACGTGAAATGAAGGAGCAACGGGCGGAAATAAAAGCATTGAAGGAGCAAAGAACGGAACCTCAGGAGCGGCACCAATTAGACCATGAAGCGCATGCCCCCCCATCTCAGCGTAGAAGCAGCGTTGGTTCCACGCGTCAGGTCGACGTTGGTGCCTACCCAGTGGATGACATCACAGAGCCTACAGGTTGTGAGCTACATATAGCAATGCGAAACATAACTTTGAAGGTGGCGGTGGGGCAAGCTTTAGTAATTCAACCTGGAGAACTCTACCATTGTGGTCAAATTCCAGATGGCTACGCTCGTGTCGGGGTGGACGAAATTATGCCGGGATTTGAATCCTTGGAACTTGAGTTACCTGGAGGTGACGAGGAGAAAACGTTGGCAGACGTCAAGCATGCCTTCGCCCTATGGCCCAAGAAATACATCGTCCTTCCAGAACAAGCAAAGTCCACTCCTCGTTCTAGTAGTTCAGCTCACCAGCCAAGTCCACTCTTCCTCGAGAGGGATCAAAGACGGAGTCCATCTCCACCCCATCAGCAAAGCCCACACCTCCCCGATAGGGACCCCAGCCCGAGTCCATCTCCAGCTCCACAGCAAAGCCAACCGCCCCCCGAGAGGGTTCCTAGCGTGAGGCCATCGCAGTCTGTGCCAGTCCGCCAGAATGTTAAGTCGCTCTCGAGTAGGCGCCAGTCTGGTTCTCCTGTTAGGAAGAAACCTAGAAAGCAGAAAACACCGCCGCCTACTCCAAAGTTACCTTGGGAGAGAACCGTCGAGGAAAACGATATCGCATGCAAAGAACATACGGATGCCTGGCTTGCTGGCGTGAAACAGAAAGCGTTAGCGAAACAATTGCCTCCTGCAAAATTTACTGCCGGAATTCCTCAGGAAAAAATTGACCGTTGCATCGATGCCCTATACAACCCCCCACCATCGCCGCCAACAGACTATGATCGCAACATTGGTAAGTCATATGACGAAGAGATGGATGATCGATCGAAAAAAGGGAAACAAGTTGCCCAACTCGGAGAACAAGACGCACAGTCGGCCCCCCCGCTCAAGGTGCTTGATGACAGAGTTCTCAAAAACATCAATGTGCGGGAGCTGGTATATTCGGGAGATGATATCCCCTTCGCGGATGTTGTTCGTACTTATGTTCACGGGGAGAATTTTGTTGACGGCGACTTACCCACAAGAATGCGTCAATTTCAAGCATGGTACAAGGATACCGTAAAGGAGACGAATAAAGACGCTCTCATGATGGCAGTTAAGGAAGAGCATTATTTCCAAGAATACTCCGTTGTCCTTTACTTCGCCGAAATCTTTCAGTTATACAATCTCCGGGCCCTCGACAAAAACATCATAAGTTCCTATTGTCTGTAAGTCATCTATTCCTGTAATTTAATGTTTTAATTAGCTCTACTCATTCATTGTCTGTGATAATCCTCTCTATAATATTTTGTGTGCTTTATTACGCAGAATGAAGATGCTCGAATGCAAGAAGAAGAAAATCAACCACATTGGGTTCATTGACCCCTCTATAATGCATGAAGATAACATAATTGATCCACTAGTTAACAAGGATACACCGGGGAATTTGCTAATGTTTTTCAAGCGACAAGCTTACAAAAAATATATATTATGGCCTTACAACTTCAAGTGAGTGTTACTGCTTATTACACATTCTATTTTTCTCACCCGATGTTAAGTTTAATTGATTAGTTATGCATGACTATTTATAAACGTGCGCAGCTACCACTACATTCTTATCGTTATTGACTTGCGGAAAGGAGAAATTGTTGTCCTTGACTCGTTAAGAAGATGCCCTAAACAATACAAGACCTGTTTTGATTTGGTGGCAAGGTACTTTCTTTTCTTATCGCCTTTTTCGTTCATTTCCTAATATCAAGGAATTTATGACTCATTCATTCAGTTTCTTGTCATGCAGCGTTTGGAAAATGTTCCTCGCGGAACATCCGAACAGTGGATGGCCAGAGAAACTGCGCTGGCGTACTAACGATGTAAGTAGTACTATAACTAGGCCCATGCACCATTATCATACTTTATTATTATTTGATTAAATTTTATTCTTCTATAGACTTGTCTTAAACAACCAACCGGGACTGATCTATGTGGATTCTTCGTTTGCGAGTACATACACACTGTGGTCAACGAGAGTTTGAAGAGCAAAAGAAGTATCGAAGTACGTAAAGCTCTAGTCACAACATTATTTTTGTATCATCAATCGTGATGAGTTTTATTCATTTCATATCTCATGTATTCATTGTGATATCATTTTTTTACAGTTGGCAAGAAAGCGCAACGAGCTACCAATAAAGACCCGCTTCAGGGCAATTGTAGAGGAGTTGACGGGATTTTACCTCACCGATGTCATACCGGAGACCGGAGAGTACCACTATGTTGACTAGTGCGGACATGTAATATATAGTGATCTCCATGTAACAAAATATTTCTAAGTCTCTGGAACCGGGAAACGTGATATTCATGTACCACGCGTACTTAAATGTGTATGTGTTATGAACACATGATCTTCATGTAATTGTATATATGCATGATGCAACTTCATCTAGGTTCGTATAATAATTTATACGTGCTTTTCGCCCATCGAAGCTGTAGCATCCGAAACCCCTACCCCCGACGCATCGACATGGTACCATCCGAAACCCCTACCCAGAAAACCGGTCGAAATAAAAAAAACAAAACACTGAAATGAAAATAAAAACAAAACCCTGAAATTAAAAAAAAAAAAACCTAGTCCCGGTTCGTAACACGAACCGGGACTAAAGGGTTTGCCCTTGCGCGCCCCTGCCCCCTCCACGTGCCTTGCTCTAACTGGTGGGGGGGGGGGGCTCCGGTCCCGGTTTGTGCTGAGTCGGGACGAAGGGGGGGGGCTCTAGTCCCGCCTTGGTAGTCCCGGTTGCTACACCGGAACTACAGGCCCTCTGAAACCGGGACTAGAGCCCAAATTTCCACTAGTGCGTCTACGGCAGGGGTCTTTTACGGTGCAAATTACTAGTCGTATGGGATAGTAGTATTAACCCATATCCACCGTTGATTATTGGGGTAGTTTAGGCAACTTTAATTATTACAAGGGGGTAATTAGCATGTATTCATTCCAGCCGCAGCCGCACAAATTAGGAAACAAATCCCGTTATTACGTGAAAGAAAACTTAGGCCGTTGCTCTAGACGCGCCGTCACCATAGCTTGCCTTCCTTGGCGCCGTGGTCAGGTCCCTGGCGGCCTGGCCTTCATGATCAATGCGAGTCCACACAGCCTCGCTTGGCGTTCGTTGCCGCTGTGGTCGACCGGACAGACCAACCGCTCGCGCACGCGCCGCTGCCGTTGATGGCGTTCCTTGACGACGATCGTCGACTGAAGATAGATTGCCGGTGCTATCGCACGCGCTGCGGCCATCACTGTTGTTCCTTGGCGACGTTGTCTACTGGAGATAGATAGACTGTCGGTGCTATCGCACAATGCCCGTCGCCCTTTGCACGCCCACCCCACCGTTCGTTGCCGTCATCTACAGGACACATTATCATCGCTCTCACACACGCCGCCGCCGTCGCTGGCGTTCCTTGGCGTCATCGTCGACTGGAGACATATCTCTAGTGCTATCGCAGGCCACCGTCGTCCTTGCACGTGCCATGGTCATTAGTTAGAGTTTGTTGCCGTCGTCGACAGTACACAGCGAGGCCGTCGCTCTCCCACATGCCGTCGCTGGCGTTTCTTGGCGTCGTGATCGACATGACAGATCAATGCTATTGCAAGAGTCTCGTCGCCTGCGCCGTCGGATGTGTTCGTTGGCATAGGAGAAAGCTCGTACAGTAGGTTGGATATATTCCGATCTCCTGCAAATGCCCTTGTAGATGTGGAAATTGTTTTCCGAAACGTGTTTTTTTCATCTTCCTATTTTAGCATGTGATGGAAAAATACTGATATGTTGGTTGACAAGTATTGATCAACCTCAACCGTTAGATTAGGGGGCTTGGACGGTTGTAGTTTATATGTCCGTACCGTTAAACAGCCCCTACGGCATGGTTGCTGCCCGAGACTGTGTGGATCACAATCGTAACCTTCTCTTCAGTCGTCGCAAGAGAGACAACTGCAAAACAATTATTGCCCCTTGATTTCGGTTTCCCTGCTTAGGGTGGACTTTTGTTTGCCATCATAATTTTTCTTACTCATAATACGATGCTCGATTGCAGGTCCCATACTTGTTGCTTTTTTTATGGGGAAAATAAGCAAGCAAGCCGACTCATTGAAAACCTTTCAGTCCCCTTAGGTACCCTGGTAAGGAAAAGAGTGCGTCCAGAAACTTGCTGCTAGTTCAATTACAATCAGTTATGATGAGATCCAACACGCAGGAAGGAGCTGCATCACGTAAAATATTGCTACGCCCAGTCTTCCCTAATTGAGCTAGAACATGAGCAGCCCCATTGGCCACCTGGCCCACCTTAGCGATAACAATCTCTAGATAAATTTTCAGCAATTCATGGCCTTCAAGAACAAGTGCCCAGCTTGGGGATTGCTCAGCATCAACCCCCGAGAACGCTTGCACCGCACGCAGACACTCAGACTCCAAATACGCCGGCCACCGTTGGAGTCCAACAAGATGGCGGAGGCCCTCTAGGCATGCTAGGATTTCAGCCTCCTCCGCACTAGCACATGTCGGTAAGAACTTCCACTCCGAGATCACCACCTTCCCAAGATGGTCACGAACTATAATGCCAATGCCACTCTGTTTAGAAGTGGAATCCCACCCCGCGTCCATATTAGTTTTAATTGTACCTTCAGCAGGGGGTTTCCACATTAGAGAATCAATGGAATAGGATAGATCACCACCTGTAGCTGCAGCAAAGGAAAATTGATAATTAATTAAATAATGGACAGAGGCAGATGCCTTGCCATCTCCATGAACAATATTATTCATGTGTTGCCACACTCGCCAAAACAAGTAAATCACTCTTGGCCGATCCTCAGACCTTGCGTTACTCAATAGGTGTAAGAGCCACTCCCGATTGTGCACTAAAAAGCTCTCCTCCGGTGGGAGGCACCAATGTTCTCGTAGTTATTCTCTCGTGCAATCTTAAAGTTGTTGCTGACCGGACCATCTCGTGTAATTGTGTACCTTGAACCGGTTGTGTTCGAATTCAATCTTAAAGTGATGGGAGAGTCTGAAGATAAAGAAACATTGATCCATGAAATCTACAAGTACATCGGTACTTTAGGTTCTCGCGGTAGGAGCTGCTCCAACAGGCTTTGCAACATTAGCTTGAACTTTATGAAGCTTACTGAATGGTTCAAGCCACTATCACGAGTGTCCGAATTATTGGTGGGTCGTGGCCGATTCTTTTCTCAGGGGAAGTCTTTTGCCACGACGGCTCGTCTCCGGATAAATTTGTGTTGCTTGATTTTCTAGAGAAGCCACCGGTGGATAAAGATGGTAACCTTGATCTGTCAAGGTGTGTTGTTTCAGTGGATGTGCTTAATAAAATGACATTTACGATAAGCACCTACTCAGTAGCTGGTGACAGGAGAATCTTCTATATCTAAATAGGAACAACCCACTACAAGTATTTCTCTCAACATGTAAGATGTCCACCTCATAAAAAATCCATGAGCAGTCATAACTTGCCACCTAAGCAATATGCCATGTTAGCATGCATTGATGTTCTATCGTTTTATTCATGTGGTAACATCCCCATGCTGACGTTTGTTCTGTTTTCGATAATAATTCTGATTAGAAGTTTAAACAACCCCTTCAATTTCCAAGCAGCCCAGCCGCATGGTTCTAACTATTAAGCATCAGTTTTTGCAGCAGTTTTTGCAGTCCGAAATCTTTCCACCTTCCTGAAGGGGATCCCAGGCAGAAAACAATAATTTTTTTAGCAACGATATCCTTAAACTAGCCAGAATCTATACTATACAGATATAGTAATACGAAGAAGATCGGTATACATACCCTTGTAGACCGAAAAGCGGTGATTACGCTCCCGCACAAGCGTTGACGATGAAGACGACATAGCCGACCTCAAGGTGGTGTAGAGGACGTAGACCTCCATGCACCACTAGTGTGGCACCTCGCAGAGCGTCACGCACATACGATGGAGACGACGGCTCTGAAGCTCCAGTCCAGGACGAGAAGCGGAAGACTTGGACTGGAATACCAACAGCACGACAACGGTCGTATGGTGGAGAGTACTCTCTCGTCGGCGTGACTCCGACAAAGGGAATCACGTAATCAAGAAGAAAAAGAGAATTAACTGGGTGGATTAAAAGGCCAGGGGTGCACCTCTATATAAAGGGTCATGGGGGCTGCCAACCTTGCCAAGCTGGCGGTGTGGGACTATTCCCACACCCCAGCCGGCCATGCATGGTGCGCCGGCCTAGGTGGGCCCCTTGTGGCCCACCTAGGGCCGGCCGAACCAGCCCTTCCACTTTGGGGGGAGACTTCCCCCCTCATGGGACTTCTTTCCACCAAAAGACCCATTTAAGGAATTCTGCATTTAAAAAATTCGAAATTAACTAAATAAAAATATATCTAACTATTAATTACATTAATTAATATTAAATACATATTATATAATTTATTCCGGCTCCAAAAACTATTTCGTCGCTGCCCGATCTCCATCGGAACTTTCCCGGGACGTTCCCGGTGTTCTCTTTCCTTTCCGGTTATCTTGTCAAAACCCCTTAAGTGTGTTACCCTATCGGTTCGATATAATAACAGAGATGATCGAGACCCCTATCCGATCAATGATTAATTCGTGGGTCTGGACTCCTTGAATTAACCCCTGTGATATAATAATGACTTTTGTCGATCGAACCTAGACGTCGAGTCTTAAACCTTTCGCCATAGCGATACTTAGTGTGTCCGAGACTCGTTTATAGATATCTCCATACCTAGCTTGATCTCGTTACTGACAACACTATCTTTTACTCGTTTGTGATATTATGTCCTGGTAACCTAGTCACATGTTTGCAAACTCATTTGACATAATCTCACCGAGTGGGCCCTAGAGTATCTATCCTGCTATGCGGACTGGCAAATGCCGCTCTTGACCCCTCGTCTCAACTACACCCTTCCGATACCCAAGAGACACCTTTATTGTCACACTATATAAAATATGACATTTGATGCAATCAAAGTATCTTTCAGCAATAACAATAAGAGTTGATCTCACGGTCGAAGGCATAATGACTACGTCCTGCAAATTATGGATATGTCCATCACGTCATTCTCCCAATGACATGACTCTATTGCCAACTGACGCCATGTCACATGATCGGGAAACCTCGATCATCAATCACAATGAACTAGTCTTAGTAGAGGCTACTAGGGACCTGGTTTTTTATCTACCACATGTGCATTAATTTTTCCGCTTAATTCAATTATAGCATGGTATAAAACATATAATGAACAATTGTGATATGACTAATAAACTATCTTTATTAAGTGTCTCTAGAGCATATTCCCTTCAGTCTCCCACTTGCACTAGAGTAACAATTAATCTAGTTTACAACTTGGTAAAAGCTTAACACCCATAGCAACTTGGTGCGTGCTTGTCTCGTGGAAGAGGAATACAGTCACCAGATCTCACACATTGAGACCTATATGTGCTTTGCAACATTTCTATGTCACCTAGTTTGACATTATCTCGTATCTTACGATGACGGTGAAATATATTCTAGTGGATGGAGTGAGACTCGAACCTTCGCGTAGCATGGGCCTTAAAAGTCTAAGAGATCTATTAAGGGGAACCACATATGCTCGGAAAATTTCTTAGTCCAATCACACTTGCTACTTCTGAAGTTGTCATATATTTCTATACCTATGTAGATTATGCGACAATGCATTCATATGTGACTTCACACGCTAACCATGTCTTTCTTCAAAATAAAGGACATCTCCTATATGAGATTTGCAGTCGTATGGGTCAGTGTCACAACTTGCATCATCGTAACCGTATTATGGCAAGTTGCCTTTCCACTCTTACCCTTTACCAGAAAACATATCTTCAGTTCTCACAGACACTGAAGAATATTCTTAACGTTTGTTCATTGAGCCACACAAGGATCACTCTAGAACCTGTTATTCAACCAAGAACTTGGATCACACCAAGTCGAGTTGTCTGATAGAATCTATGTCTGATACATAGAGAATGTCGAACATCATTTGCAATCACTGAAAATACCAAGACAAACTTAATATTTTACCTAGTCATACAAGCAAGAAACTTTTTCTTCGCTTGTTCTATTCTGAAACACTTCAGAATCTTAACTTAGAAAATATTCCGACCTAATGTTATTAAGCCCCTTCTGATCTATACAATTATAGATTGGATGCCTAATACTCCTAACCTCATTCATCGAAAAATTTAATCACTTAAATAATCTTTTATAGTTTATTACATGATTTGTATCATTCTTAATATGTCGTTACATATAAAATCATGAATGACACCTAGCTCCCACTAAAATATGCCTTCCGCACATAAGATCAAGAAAAGCTACTTAGCTCCCACTCACTTCTTTGCAAATGCAAGTTTCTTCAACTATTTTGGACAACTCCGAAATCCTTTGATCACATCATCAAAGTGAAGATTCTAGCTCCGATATGCTTGCTTCAGCCCATGAATGGACAACTGAAGTTTGCATACATGTTTAGCATCCTTAGGATCACCAAACCATTATTGTACTAATTACAACTCTTTCTTAATGATACCATTAAGAAACATGGTTTCCTTATCCATCTATCAATTTCTGAAATTATAGTTATTACTAAACGACCCATAATAGATTTAGGCTTCGCCACTTGAGACAAAATCTCGTTGTGGTCAACTTTTGAATCTGTCGGAACTGTTTTACGACAAATCGATCCGTATCAGTGTCTACTCTCTCATAAAATTCCATATTCTATTAACATCCTAGATGGCATCAAGAAGATCTCCCAAGTCATTACCTGGTAATCGTACATGGATTTTATCTCGGATCATATATGACTCATATCCATTTCTCGGACTTAGGTCTACCATCTCTTCTGAAGGAGATATACCCTAGAGGCAATTAATAAAGTGATTTATTTATCATATCTCATTTGATCATAATACGTTTTGTGTCACTGTATAACTGTATTAAGCGGAAACACTAATACACGTGTGATACATAAAGAACCAGGTCCCTAGTAGCATCTACTAAGACTAGTTCATTGTGCGATTGATGATCGAGGTTTCCCGATCATGTGACATGGCGTCTGTCGTGGGATTGCCACGACAGATGTTTCCGGGTGGAAATTTGAGACGAGGGGCATGGCGGCTTCTGACATCAGGAGCTTGTCTAGCGTGGCGTGGGGAAACAAGGGTTTACGCAGGTTTGGCCCCTTGTCCTGAGGTAAAGACCTACTTCCTGCTTCGGCTTTGTTGAATAGGGTTTCGAGGACTCGGCGCCTTAGCTTCCGGGTCTCGAGATTACAATGGTGTCTCACCTATGACTTGTGTCGATTGAACTTAGATCTCTAGGAACCAGGAGACCCCGTTATATAGGCGGCGGGTCTTGCTGGAGGTACAAGGCCGGGTCCGGGTTCCTATCATACCCGGACTCTACTCTAAGTCCTCTAAGCCTCTTCTTTCCTAAGTAGGACTCCGTCTTGTACGTGGTCTCCATCCTTCTGGATCCTTCTTGCTTACGGGCCAAGGCACACGTCGTGCACCGGCTTACGTGTCACCCGACCCATGTCTTTATGCTTGATCCGGCCCAGGCTCTTGCCAGGCCGGCTTATCTTCTATGTCGGTGGGCCTACTGGGTTATGATCCCCCCAACAGTAGCCCCCAGGATAACTTGGACATCAGACTGGACTTGCTTCACCTTTGCGCATTCGGGCATATTCTGGGGGAAGCCGTCAGTCCTTTTGTCTGGGTTATCTGAAAAACAATAAACAACTTATTAGACAAGCAGGCTCTCGGGTATCAGCTCAACCAACCTGGTGCTGGTCAAATGCTCATAAACCATCCCTCACTTTCTGGCTTTCACTTCTCTAAGTCTTTGAATTTCTTCTTTCTTTATTCTTTCTCTTGTCTTTCGGTCAATCTTCTTGGTCAACTACATATTTAATGCCTATCCGTGCACGGGACTCGAGGAGACATTAACCACCTCGGGGAAGCAAAGATCTTGTCAGGAATATCTCCTGCCCGTCAGATCCTGTCCCCCAAGATAATCATTATCTTTGTTTTTTGCATTTTCACCCCTAGATCAAACCCTAGAGGCTTATAAATATGGAAGCCGAGGCAAGCTCACAACTCACTCTCCCCCGAGCTCATCGCCTCCTTCTTCCTTCGTGCGCCTGCGTCCCGAGCTCCTCCGAGATGTTCATCTTCTCCAAACCCAAGAACTAATCCGAGCGCTCCATCACCGAGATCTGGGTGAAGAACTGCACACATCCAGCTCGCGGGTGTAGCCTTGATCTTCTCCTCATCCTTTCTGTCGGTAAGATTATATCTTTGAAGTTGTATTTCCCTTTCTCGTGCTTCTCGTGTTCCTCGGATGAGTTCATCGTGTTGCTCAAGTCCTTGGCATTTTCTTCTTTGTTTTCGTTTTCCCGAGATCCCTAAGATCCGTCTCACCTCAATCTTTCTTCTCACGGATGTTTCTGCCTTGAGTTTCTCCAGATTCAATGGGAGGGACGATGCCGCAACCCTAACGTTATTCTTGGTTCTTGGAGTTTTCTTCTTTAACCTTAATTTTCCTAAGCTACATAGATCCATTGTGACTCGCACTGTTCCCCGTTTCCCCGTTTTTGGTTCTGACGCTGGATATTTTTCCTTCTTCCTATGCTCATACTGATGAACTGCACCGTTGCCCTTTGATCTTCTTTCTCTACCATTTTCTTTTGTTTTGTAGATCCGTACTAATTCCCACTTTCTGTTTATTTCTTGTTGTAGATCTTCGGCTTTCATCCAACACTATGCCTGTGAAGTCCGCTGCCCAGTGGGTGAAGGGGTTTTGGTGCAGAAAAACAATATTTTTTCTTGTGTAAAAACACCCTAACAAGACATGATCTATCTATCTAGTACATGCGATAACGGTGGCGGAACGGGTCACATACCTCCATGTAGACCGATAGCGGGGATTACGCTCCCGCACAAGCGTTGACGATGAAGTCGTACGTAGCCAACCTCAAGGTCACGGAGAACTTGCCGCGATGATGTAGACGATGATGCCGGGATGTCGACGATGACTTGCGTCGACGGGCGTCGGGCGCAAGATGGCGTGGCGTCGGCGGCTGGAGGGTGCGCCGGCGACAGGGCAGAGGCAGGGCTGCTGGGTGGGCGAGACGACGTCGCCCAGGCTCCTCAAATGTGGCGCCTCCGAGCACTCGCAAGCATACAGGGCTTAACAACAACCCCCGGTCACTCAGATCCAGCTGAGATCGCAGGGGTAGAACTTTTCTGGAATCCCGCAGGGCAACGACGCCCGACGGTATAGCTTTAGTGGAGAGAGGAGGCAAAACGGGCGGAGAAATAGCTCGGCCGGCTTGCTACAAATTTAATTGTATTTTTTAGTAATTAATCCAATTAATACGCCTGGCTATATAAAGGGGGAGGGGGTGTGCAAACACCTTGCCTCCCCCATGTGGGACTAACGGGAGGAGGAGGGGGGTTTGGCCGGCCAACCTTGGCAGACTCGGACTGGCCCCACCCCCCACCCCCACTCCTTGCTTGGTGCGGCTCCCCCCCCCCCCCCCCCCCCCCACGGGCCTTTCTTGGCCCATTTAGGTGGGCTGCTCCTTTTTTCCCTTTTTAGTTAAAATTAAATTAATATAAAATATAATTAATTCATAATTAATATATTTGAATACTATTTAATATCCCGTGACTCCGAAATATTTTCCGAACCACCCGAACATCTTTCTGACATTCCTGAAACCATTCCAGACCTTCCCGGAACTCCTTTCGGACCACCGAAACTCTTTCCGGATCATTTCTCTCTCTCAATAAAATCCTATAATATTTCAGAACCTTCTCCAGGTGTCGTTAAGACCTTAAGCTTGTTACGCTACGGTTCGAGAACACTCCAGACATGGTCGAGACCCTTCACTCGCCAATGACCGCCAGGGATACCTGGATGCATATGACGGTCCCTGTGCATTCTACGAATATCGTCGTTGAACCATAAACATGATATTCATTCCTTTTGTTTCTGCGATACTACCTTGTCCGAGATATGATCGTGGGCATCCGATACCTTGTTGTATCTCGTTACCGACATAGGTTATTAAATCGTCTCCCATATTACATCTCCATGACCTAGTCATAAGCCGCGCATCTATATATAGATGCAATATCACCGAGTGGGCCCAGAGTATCTTTCCATTACAAGAATGAACAAATCCTGCTATTGATCCTTACGTCTCAACATACTCTTTCGGGACACCCAAGATGGACACCGTTATTGTTAGGCTATATAAGACACGACGTTTGATGCTCTCAAATCATCCCTACGAAGTAGCAATAAGCACGGTCTCACGGTCTAAGTAATAAGCTATCATATTACTTATTTATTGCAAATGGCAAACATCGTAATACGATCCTATTGCAATACTTTGCGTATGTTCATCATCTTATTCAACTAATAAGATGACCACACTGTCAACCGACGCCATTATCCATGATCGGGAATCTCGATCATCTGTTGCCCAGTGGACTAGTTTATATAAAGGCTCACTAGGGACTCTGGTTGTCTTTGTATCACACGTGTATTAATAATTCCGATTAATACTATTATAGCATAATACAAAGACATATTATAAACTTATGAGATAATGCGATAAATACTACTTATTTATTTGCCTCTAGGGCATATCTCCTTGAGTCTCCCACTTGCACTGGAGTACAAACAAACTAGCTGCATTTTACTTCATCAAAACCCCTTATCAAATAAGCGTTATATGATAATGCTTGCTTGTGGAAGAGTGTTACTCTGACAATCTGTACAATACACAATTGTGTGTTGTTTTGCGATTCATTGATATTAACCTGTTTGATATCATCATGTTATCCAATAACATATATACAAATAACGTAATTAAGTGAGACTTCTGTTTCCCAGCGCTTACTCTGATTCTGTTAACCAGATAATTGCTTTGCAACACACTTAGTTATAGAGAGTTCTATGTAACACTTACAATCTCGCGATATCTATATACTTTCATACCTATGTAGAAGATTTAACATTCCAATGTCAATCTAATGACTAATACATTTCTACTTCCAGTAAATTCCAAATTTACTTTCACAACTGTTCTTCTTCTAAGAATATGGGTCAGATTTCATCGAGCCCATAATATGGTTCCTGTATGATGTCTAATATCACATAATAGACCAATCATGTCATACAACCACTATTATCGTGTATCATTACTCTTAATGATTAATTGGATTTCCAAGGACCAATCCTTTGGTTTTAATCTATTCTGACTCTTCAGAATCAATCCAAAACAATTCGACTATCTATTTAAAATTCATGTTCTATTCCAAATAGACATTAACTTTTAAATAGTTTCACAACTTCATATCTCTAATTAATTTTACTGGTGCAATTCACGATGTGTCATTTACACATGATGAATTCGGCTCCCACTCAAATGATGTCTCCACATATTTGAGAACACGAGCTCCCACTCAAAATATGTCATCTACATATATGAGGGTCTAAGCTCCCACTCAAAATTATGTCATTTACATATTCTACCTGAGTAAACTAACTTTGACTCCCACTTAAATTCATAATTTCTTTCGAAATTTTGGTCAAACCAAAATCATTGATATCTTGTCAATTCAAACTTAACACGAACTGCAGTATTCTATTAATACAAATCCCACAGACTTCAAGTATGTCTACATTTATGTAGTCAACAAATTTGATTTTGTTCAAGATACATTTCTTGACAAAATATGCTTTCATGTCTTTCTTATAGTTACATTTCTCATATAACTTTTTATATGATGATTAAGTAATCTTATTCCTCTAATAAGTATTATAGCAACATTTACTGTTTTAATTCGTCTAAATGTAACTTGGATTTTTAGGCTCAAAAGCCTATGTTCGTATTCTGATATTTTCTCAACTTTCTTTGTATTTATAAGGTGTATCTTGATATGTGAACAAGATCCGAAATATTTAATATTAAATTGTGACCTGACAGGAAATATTAATGTAACAATGCCTTATTTGGAAGCTTTATTAATGAAAATACTATGATCTTATCGAAGAGGATTGCAAGCAGAAAACAATTTTCAAGTCTCCTTCACTCTTATCATTAAATTTTCATTTGTAGACATATACCTTTTTTGGAACATATTCCAATGTTCTACTTTTATGATTATAGGTCTGGAACCTTATTTCAAGCTTCTAGTTCTATTCCACAAACCATAATTCAAAAATCATATTTTCTCGGAATTACACAGACAACAACGCAAGTTTTGGAACTGTTGGGTTTTGGAATATACTCTCATCTAATGTGAGTGATATTCAAAGAACTATTCGTGTACATTCTGAATTATTGTACAATTATCAATGTAACGACACTATTTTCGATCACACAAATTACCGTTGAAAAACATCTATTTTGTAAAGTGGACATCGACTATAATGTTTCGAACATATTAAGAGATTCTAAGATAGATTCTGAAAGACCACACTTTATCTAAAATAGAGTATGATTATAATATTCCACATATCACCATATCAAATATTATAATTCCGTGAAACGAAATTTCACAAGTATTTTGTGTTGAAACCATAATTCAAAAATATTGTCCTTTGATCAAATCATGTGAATACAATATTCACTAATCTTTCTTCTGAAAACCCCCAATTGATCTTTTATCAAATTATTTTCAGACTCATAATTTATTATGCAAATACACTTATTCACTAATAATCATAGAAAGATTTGAATCAAATAATTTTCACCATACAAATAATTCAATAATCATCCGATATGACTTTCAATTAATTTCCTCACATATTGACACTTCAATATCAAAATTTAAACTTAATCAATTCGGCACATGCAACTTTTAAATAGATCAAAGTATATATTACTTCTTACATTTCCTTTATGATCAAATCGATGGTGTTTGTTCTAGTAACAAAATCTTTTAATCTTTGTACACATAATTTTATCATTCTGCGCTTTTATGAATGTATACCACGCTATCATACAAGTAATGTAATTGAGATGTGATTGCATAAAACTTTATTCATAATATAAAACAACTGGCTTGTTCCATAACATAAAACAACTGAATTTGTCTTATTACATATATGAATAACTTTGTCTTGTAACAATCAAGACGCTAAACAAAATCACACTCTCACTATTACAAAAAAGGTCTTATAAAAAACTATTAATGATAACTTGAGAACGTGAACACCACTGGCCATCAACTTCCTTGCTAGCCATCACTTGTACCATGTCACGTCATTATTCGCCACAGAAAAGTAATAATCATGACCTGTTTCATAAACAGAATAAGTATCAAATACTTCTATCACATATCAAGAGATGAATACACTCATAAGTCTATATATCAAATATATACATGTAGCGTCGAAGATTTCTCCTTCGATGGAATCTACCTCCATAGATTTGAACTCGGACACGAACTTGTAGAAGTTCATATTGTCTGCCTTCAAAACATATTTGTGCACATGCTTCTCATTGCTTGGAGGCAGAGATATAAGCACAGTCTGAATTGCACATGAATCCGCCATCCAGTAATCGTAGACATTTGTCAGCTTGAAGTAGATGTCATACAACCTCTTCAAATGAGTCTCCAGACAGGTATGCTCCTCCATGTGAATGGTCTGGAACTTTCTAAGTTGTCTGAATTGCTCATGCCTCAATTCATCTTTGAAGTGCGTTTTGATCGCATCAATCATGATGTATGGCTCCTTGTGTCGAAACAACTCTTTCAACTCAGGTGCTAGACATACGGTCATGGTGATCTCCACTTCTATGAATATGTCTCGATGCCTACGGAATTCATCCTCCTCCTCCTCTCTAGAAGAATCATCCGGTCTATCTCCTAATGCTTCTTCGATGACATATAGGATGTTGTTGAGTTGGAGAATGTTTCTAAGACCATTGTACCATCTGATGAAGTTGGACCCGTCGGCTTCTAAGGTAGAATCTGGACTCTTAAGGAAGTAACCGAAGTACTTATGTGAGTTTTAGTTTATAATCCAATTATTAAAGACACTCTACTAAAACTATTATCCCTATGATAATCTTAGCAATTACACGACCCCCATCCACCACACTACCCCCGAGCGTCACGACCGGCAGCACAACTTCAAAGGTGGACATAAAATGTCGATCACAACAACTTTGTGACTCATGCTCGATCCTTCGATCTTCCGTGTTCCGAGGCCATATATGCATATGCTAGGCTCTCCAATCAAAACTCGAAGACCCTGCGCGTGCAACATGACTTACACCCACTATATGCGAACGACAAGATGTATGACACCCAATCGTCACGGCCTTCCTCATAACGTAGAACTTTCTTGGTGGTGCCCAACGAGGGAGAACACATTTTTGGTATTTGTTAGGGATTATCCTATTTATGATGCTACCGTTGTATATCTAACATATAAGCAATCAATAGGATGCACACACAACAACACAATATCAACATAAAGTAATGAAGTGTGATGTGACATGGTCGTCGCGCCTGGACCTCCATGGCGCCATGAACCTTGGACCTGGCGCATTAGCATGGCTCTGAGTCTACGGTGCCCTCCATTGCCCCCGACAATACGAGTAATATCAAACTTACCGTAACCATGTCACATAAAATAACGCCTCTGCAAAACAAAGTTAGACGCCTCTAACTTTATTTAGTTTTGCAAGTTTTACGTGGCATATAGGCTTATTCGTAAGAGAACCGTTTCCCTACCTACAAACTTTGTACCACAACGTCGATCATATAATTGCATGTTTAAGCATCCCTTTCGGGCCCTCCATTGAAAATGCTTTGCCGACGAAAGAGAGAGAAACAGACACCCGCCAGCCACAGATACGGTGCAAGCCGTATGTCAGTAGTGGAACCAGTCTCGTGTAAGCGTAAAGTCGGTCCGGGCCACTTCATCAACTCAATACCGAAGGCATCGCAAGTGCACGCTAGAGGGTAGAAAATATAAGAAAGACGTCCTCATTCAACATGAGTTCTAACCGTAGCAGCAGTACTACGCATAGATCGGCTCTGATACCACTGAATGGGTTCCGGTGCAGAAAACAATAACTTTTCTAGCGTAAGAACACCCTAACTAGGCAGGATCTATCTATATAGTTCATGCGATAACGGTGGCGGAACGGGTCAGATACCTCCATGTAGACCGATAGCGGGGATTACGCACCTGCGCAAGCATTGACGATGAAGTCGTACATAGCCGACCTCGAGGTCGCGGAGAACTTGCCGCGATGATGTAGACGATGACGCCGGGATGTCGACGATGACTTGCGTCGACGGGCGTCGGGCGGAAGATCGCGTGGCGCCGGCGGCTGGGGGGGTGCCCGCGACAGGGCAGCGGCATGGCTGCTGGGTGGGCGAGACGATGTTGCCCTGGCTCCTCAAATGTGGCACCTCCTAGCACTCACAAGCATATGGAGCTTAACAACAACCCCCGGTCACTCAGATCCAGCTGAGATCGCAGGGGTAGAACTTTTCTGGAATCCCGCAGGGCAATGGTGCCCGACGGTATAGCTTTGGTGGAGAGAGGAGGCAAAACGGGTGGAGAAACAGCTCGGCCGGCCTGCTACAAATTTAATTGTATTTTTCTGTAATTAATCCAATTAATATGCCTTGCTATATAAAGGGGGGAAGGGGTGTGCAAACACCTTGCCTCCTCCATGTGGGACTAAAGGGAGGAGGAGGGGGTTCGGCCGGCCAACCTTGGCCGACTCGGACTGCCCCCCCCCCCCCCCCCCCCACCCGAACATCTTTTTCATTAAAATTAAATTAATATAAAATATAACTAATTCATAATTAATATATTTGAATACTATTTAATATCCCGTGACTCCAAAACATTTTCCGAACCACCCGAACATCTTTCGGACATTCCCAGAACTATTCCCGACCTTCCCGGAACTCTTTCCGGACCACCGGAACTCTTTCTGGATCATTTCTCTCTCTCAATAAAATCCTATAATATTCCAGAACCTTTTTCTAGGTGTTGTTAATACCTTAAGCTTGTTACGCTACGGTTCGAGAACACTCCAGACATGGTCGAGACCCTTCGCTCGCCAATGACCGCCAGGGATACCTGGATGCTTATGACGGTCTCTGTGCATTCTACGATTATCGTCGTTCAACCATAAACATGATATTCATTCCCTCTATTTCTATGATACTACCTTGTCCGAGATATGATCGTGGGCATCTGATGCCTTGTTGTATCTCGTTACCGACATAGGTTATTAACTCGTCTCCGATATTACATCTCCATGACCTAGTCATAAGCTGAAGCTATATATAGATGCAATATCACCGAGTGGGCCCAGAGTATCTTTCCATTACAAGAATGAACAAATCACGCTCTTGATCCTTACGTCTCAACATACTCTTTCGGGACACCCAAGATGGACACCGTTATTGTCATGCTATATAAGACACGACGTTTGA
Source organism: Poa annua (assembly GCA_026929855.1). Classification (NCBI taxonomy): domain Eukaryota; kingdom Viridiplantae; phylum Streptophyta; class Magnoliopsida; order Poales; family Poaceae; genus Poa; species Poa annua. The sequence goes on along the minus strand of CM049428.1, from coordinate 22,093,949 downwards.
TGCTCTCAAAGCATCCCTACGAAGTAGCAATAAGCACGGTCTCACGGTCTAAGGAATAAGCTATCATATTACTTATTTATTGCAAATGGCTAACATCGTAATACGATCCTATTGCAATACTTTGCATATGTCCATCACCTTATTCAACTAATAAGATGACCCCACTGTCAACCGACGTCATTATCCATGATCGAGAATCTCGATCATCTGTTGCCTAGTGGACTTGTTTATATAGAGGCTCACTAGGGACTCTGGTTGTCTATGTATCACACGTGTATTAATAATTCCGATTAATACAGTTATAGCATAATACAAATACATATTATAAACTTATGAGATAATACGATAAATACTACTTATTTATTTGCCTCTAGGGCATATCTCCTTCAGCGGGTTCCAAAGAAAGTGAAGAGGACACCCGGCGCTGGGTCCTCCGGGACAGTCACCGCAGAGAAGATCAAGCGGAAAGTCGGGTGCAACCGGGGCAAATCCACCGTCCAGGAGCGCCGGCTTCAAGACCTGGTCACCCTTGGAATGCTCCAACCTCAGTTGGAGGTCCACTGGCGGGTGCCTGACGAAGAAGAAACGCTGCCGCAGCCCAATCCCGGCGAGGTAGTTCTCTTCGCAGACCACATCTCCCGGGGTTTCAAACCCCCGGGTTCTCTTTTCTTCCGCCAAGTCCTCGACTACTTCCAAATCCGCCCACAAGACATAGCACCAAACTCGGTGCTAAACATCACTCACTTCGTCGTCCTTTGCGAAGCCTATCTCGGCATCGCACCCAGTCTCCCCCTCTTTCTTGAATTCTATTATTGCAAACCCCAACGGGAATGCCTAGAGGGTCCTCTTGTTTCCTGCGGTGGGGCGACGATCCAGCGTCGCCGCAACCTCGTCTTTTCGTGTGTGGTTCTTCACTCACATCCGAAGGACTGGCAGAAGACTTGGTTCTACTGCCAGTCATCCACTCCTGAGGGTGAGCGGCTCTTCTCGGCTTTCGCGCCGAGAGGCTCACCCTTAATGATAACATGAACTCCTTCGCCTCCTCCAAAGACCGGGAGGCGATTACTCCTCTTGTTGGCCGGGTTTGCGCCTTGATCGCCCACGGGTTGACTGGCGCGGACTTGGTCAAGTGCTGGATGGGGTGGCACATTATGCCACTCGGCATCCGGCCTGGCCTGATGTGCCAATATTCCGGGTCCCTCGACGATCCGATGCGCTTCAACAAGAATCAACACACGGAGGAGGCGCAGATCCGGATCACCCGGAGGATTGTCAACGAATCCCTGGAGGCTTTGAAGAACACCAACCTTCCTCCTTTCTGTGCCGCCAACCCCTTGAAGCCGGTACTTTCTGATTCCTCTGTCTTTCCCTTACTCTGAAGTTTCTCTGAGTTATTAACTTTGAACTTTTCAGGCGGACGACACTTGGTGGTCTGCGGCTTTTCCCTCCTCGCTCGACTCTGCCGATGAGTCGGGCAATGAAGTTGAAGAGGCTGGCTCCAAAGACGGCGTAGAAGAAGAAGAAGGTGAGTTAAACTTCATCACCCGACTCTTCCTAGACTTAATGGACGTCGCCTTCAGGAAAGTCGGTCTTCCCTTAATGATGAAACAAACGTGCCAGATACAGTCCTTCCGTCCGCGGACCCGGCTCCTCCGGCTGCCAAGAGGAGGCTTCGCTCAGACTCCGCCGAGGTAATTTTACTGGTACTTGTCTTGCTCTCGTACTTTGATCTCTTACTGAACTTGCCTTGCATTTGCCAGGAGGAAAGGGAAGCTCGTCGCCAGAAGCGCGGCTGCGATCCTCCGACTCTGACGAACCCCTCTTCGAAGGTATTTCCCACAACCCGACTCCCCTCCGGGTTAAGCCTCTGCAGAAGCGCCCTTCTGTTCTTTATCCGTTAGCCGGGACTCGACGGAGGTCTAAGTCTCGGTCTCTCTCAGTTTCTTCAGATTCGAGCGATGATCTCTTTGGCGGTTTTGCCGTCAATAAGGGGTAATTCTTTTTCCTCTTTCGCTGTTCTTATTACTACTTCGTCCCTGTTGTAACCATCTTTCCTTTGTGCAGAGCTCACGCTGCTCCAACTCCTTCTCCGGATGTCGACGAGACAGTCGTCACTTCGCCCCTCCGCACCGAAGGAGGGGCCACTAAGTCGGCGACGCATCCGGCTTCTCCTCGCCCGTCTTACTCGCCAGATGTGGAGATAACCGGCTCTGCCATGGGCGAGAAGATTGTTGACTCTCTCATCGCCAAGACCGCCGCGCCGGGTGCCATCGCTTCCAAATCTTCAACCGGCAAGGCCCCCATGTCTGCCTCCGGCTTCCAGTCCTATAAAGACTTGGACTTGACAGCTCTCTTCGGAGAGCTTCACATGCGCGTGGGAGAGCAACTTCAGGCGGAGGACAGCGTGCTAGCTGAGCTCCAGAAAAAGTTTGAGGTATGTATATGTATCTCTCCTAGTCCCCAAGTGCCGGGTTATCAGCATGCGATGACTCGGGAGTTCCAGTATGACTTTTTCCTTTTTTGATAAATGTAGCCTTTGTTGAGAAGTCCCCAAGAGTCGGAATGATTGCTTGCAGTATTACGGGTCTTCACTTACATGTTTCTTTCTTTTACTTCCAACTGAGTAGTCCCCAAGGGCCGGGTGATCAGCTTGCGATACTCCGGGTCTTCTTGTTGAGCTGTTCTCAGAGCCCACAATTGAGTAGCCCCCAAGTGTCGGGTCTTAGCCTGCGCAACTTGGGACTTATAACAATTTGGGCTTTCTTATTGTCACCCGTCTTTGCCTAATCAATCCTTTTTTACTTTTTGTTTCAGGACCGGACTCGCCAGCAGGGCCATGCCCTTGAAGTTCTTAAGGGGGAGTTGAAGTCAGAAGCCGGCCGCCGTGCCGAGCTTGAAAAGAAAATTGCCGAGCTTGAAAAGAAGCTCGGCGAAGCTGCTGAAGAAAACTGCCACCTCCAACAAGAGATGGAGGAGCATGAGGTTTGCTGGACAGAGCAACATGACAAGCTGCAGGAGGATCTTAATGCCTCCAACGTCAAATATATAAAGCTTTTCTCGTTTCTTTCTGAGATGGTGGCCTCGCTCTTTGGTAAGCCGGCTTTGTCTTCGAATTCCTTTGTCTTTTTGCTTAAGTCTGTTCTTCCGACCTGTACTTCTGTATTTTCTTGTCTCAGGGTCTTGGAACCCCATCTGTCATCTTGAGCCGGAGGGGAAGATGAAAGCCATTTACACCCTGACGCAACAGTTGTACTATGGTGCCAGCAAAGCTTTGATGGCATGTCACAACTAGGAGAAGCTGCCAACGACTCAGGCCAAATTTCTCCAACAACTGAATGTCTTGCCGGCTTGGCTCGATATCTGGAGGAGGTCTGCAGCCTGTCGTGCTGCTATGCGTATCTTGGCCTTGACTAAGGCGCATTACCCGACTGTTGAGAAGGAGCTGCTGACTCGGGGGTGGCCTTCCAAGAGCGACGGGTCTCCTCTTACCAAGGAGGACATCAAGGCCATCAACGAGAAGACCCGGCACCATGCGACGCTCCTGACAGATACCTTGAGCTTGAGCCACTTCCAGACCGGCTTTTCTGCTGACGGGGCCAAGTTGCATCCCAAGGAACCGGCCATGACAAAGTTGGAACCGAGCTATCGTTCTCCTCTTCCGACTCAGCCAAAGACGATGCGTGCGTCTAGGACTCCAGATGTGCTGGCTCCTGCTCATTCGGCTGTTCCTTCTGCTTCTTTCCCAAGCGTCTTTGAGAGTTCTTGGGAGGATGCTGAGGGTTTGGCCAAGAGGAAGGACAAGAAGCAGTCCGGTGCTGCCAGCTCGTCCGGCTTAGCCCCCGAGACCCCAGCTGTTCCGACTAAAACTGGCCCGACAGTATAATCGGATTTTGATGTCTAAATACTTTTGGAGTTCCTACAAACACATATCCTTTTGGCCCGTGTGTCATGTAATAGGTTAGCTTAAACACTTTATTTATCTATGCATGTTCGATGTGCCTGAAAAACTTGCTTTACAATGGTAGCCGGCTTTGACCGGATGTGCAAGTTTATGTTTGGTGTCGATGACCCTTTTGGTTTCCTTTGCTTTCTGCATAGCCGGCTTTCATGTGACATCTTTTGTGCATAAAACTCTAGGTCGATCAGGGTATGCTAAGTCCCCATGGGCATCATAGTCAGATTGAAAGCCGAATTTTTAGCATCGGGGTCACAATGGGTGCCGAGTTAGAATAGCATCGAGCTAGCAGGCAAGTATAACAAAGAATATTGTGGCGTCTCTGCCAAGTCTTGAGTTTTTAACTTGCAACTGATAGTTAACAAGCCCCCAAGACCCCTTTGAAAAATAAGGATCTGAACTATCTGGCGTCTCTGTCGAGTCTTGAGTTTTCAACTTATAACTTTTAGTTAGTAAGCCCCCAAGACCCCTTACTGTATGATAAGTGAGGATCTGAACCAACAAACTCTTTTCTTCAGAGAAGTTCTCTTTTATTTATCATAAAATATGTACATAGCTAGCAAGCCACCTCATTAAAAATCTTCTAGTCTCCTTAGGTACCCTGGTAAGGAAAATAGCGTGTCTGAAACCTGCTGCTTTCAAACTGAAAAAGATACAAAAAGGGTGGAACCCGTCTCATCCGGGTCTCCTTCTGTCTATGTGTAGTATGGCCTAAGCTCTGCTATATTCCAGGGCCTGTCATTTTCTGTCATTGGGTATCTCGTGTGATCTATGTTGTTTCCTGTCAGCTTGCTTTCTTCTCTAAGATCCACCAAGTAGTAGGATCCATTGTGTAGGTTTCTGCTTATCAGGAAAGGTCCTTCCCATGGGGGGGGGGGGGGGGGGTAAGCTTATGAAAACAGGCTCTGTTCTGAGCCAGTCTTAGGACCAAATCTCCTTCCTGGGAAGTTCTTGATCTAACCCGGCGACTATGGTACCGCCTTAGGTCTTGCTGATATATAGGTGATCTTGCCAGGGCTAGTTCTCTTGCTTCCTCGAGCATGTCCACTGAGTTTTGCCAGGCTTGCTCATTTTCTGTCTCCACATAATTTGTAACTCTTGGAGAATCATGGAGGATATCACTAGGTAACACGACTTCTGCACCATAGACCATGAAGAAAGGGGTGAAGTCCGTTGACCTGTTTGGGGTTGTATTGATGCTCCAAACAACTGATGGCAACTCATCTTCCTAGGCTCCAGCTGCCCTGATCAATGGACTTCGGAGTCTTGGCTTTACGCCTCTGAGTATCTCTTGATTTGTTCTTTCTACTTGACCATTTGATTGAGGATGTGAAACTGAGGCAAGGTCAAGCAGGATCCCGTTGTCCACACATAACTTCTGCATCTCTCTGAGTGAAAAGTTTGTCCCATTGCCTGTGATGATGCTGTGAGGGTACCTGAATCCGAATATGATTTTCTTCAGGAACTTGACTGCTGTTGCTGCTGTGCAACTGTTGACGGCTTGAACCTCGACCCACTTTATGAACTTGTCCACTGCTACCAGGAGATGTGTTTTCTTGCCGGGTGATGGCTGGAAAGGTCCAACTATGTCCATACCCCATACTGCAAAAGGCCATGTAATTGGGATGATCCTTAAATCTTGAGCCGGCACGTGAATCTGTCTTGCATATCGCTGACACCCATCGCAAACCCGGGCTTTGTTCTCCGCGTCTGCAAAAGCCGTCAGCCAGAAGAAACCGTGTCTGAACGCTTTGGCTACCATTGATCTTGTTGATGCATGATGTCCGCAACCATTGATAATTGATGCCAAAGTTGTGGACAGTGTTTTCTTTCGATCTTCGAAGGCGTCATCAGCTTTCTAGTTCCATACGAACTTGTCTGGTTTTTTCAACAGTTTGTAAAGTGGAAGTGCTTTCTCTCCCATCCTTGCTATGAACCGGCTTAGGGCTATGATGCAACACGTCAACTTCTGGACATCGTTTACGCACTCCGGCTTCTTAAGGTTCATGATCGCCTGAATCTTGGACGGATTTGCCTCTATTCCTCTTTCTGAGACTATGAAACCCAGCAGCATGCCTGCTAGAACCCCAAACACACACTTGGTCGGGTTTAGCTTCATCTGATACTTGCAGAGATTGGTGAAGGTCTCCTTCAGGTCATCTAGGAGTGACCCGACTTTCTATGATTTGATCACAACATCATCAACGTAAGCGTGAACGTTGCACCCGATCTGATTCTCAAAACACTTCTGGATGCACCTCTGGTACGTTGCCCCTGCGTTCTTAAGGCCGAAGGACATTGTCTTGTAACAAAAAGCTCCAAAGGGTGTGTAACATCCCTATATTTTGGAATGATAAAAATCACTAAAATTTAAAACTTTTTGAAAAGAAAATTTAAGCAATTGCATTGATGCATACATGCATCTCATCATTCATCATCTGATTAAATCACAAAAGGTTTAAATTAAAAATCCCTTATATTTCATATTACTCTAAAAATATTTATACTCCATTATTCTACTTTTATGCCAAAATAAAGGTGAATGATTTCAGCAAAATAAGTTTAATAATCTAAATTCAAACATAATTGAATATGGGTATTTTACAAATTTTATTTAACCAAAAGAAAATTTAATTAGGTTATAATTTCAAAATTGATATTAAGTATCAAATTTGTATTTAATCAATATTTCAAAATTATTAATTTTGAAAATTGTTCAAAACATGCCCACAACTGGTTTAAGACAAAGATATTGTTTTTACAAATTTTCAGAAATTTATTTTACTTCATTTGGACACTTAAATCAAAAGATATCAATTAAAAGAAAAATCAGAAAAGAAAAAGAAAATTGATGACGTCAGCGTGACGTCATCGTCTTCAATCTCCGGCCGGAGACCACGCCCGAAAACGGCCGGCGTTACCTCGCATCAATTCGGGCGATTTACTCGACCAAATTGAGCGCCGTTTGTTGCTATAAGTAGCCCTGCCCCTCCCCTCTCTTTCCCCTCTCCTCTCACTCGGTCGCCGCCGTCCTTTTCGTCAAATCCGGTGAGCCCCCCTTCGATCCCGATGCCCTGACCCTCTCCTCTGTCTTGCCGTCTGCGTGTGCATCTCCTAAGCCCCGCGTTCGCTTGTTTCGTGCAGTGAGTCGAGCACCCCGTGCTCGACCGGATCCCACCGGAGCGCCGCTGCACTCCTTCCGCCGCTCCCGGCTGCGCCAGGAGGAAAGACACGACGCCGTCGCCACCATCCGCCTCGCCGCGACGAGCTGCACACCACCGTCGCCTCCGTTCGTCCGGGGGAGCTCCGCAGCATCGCCTGCGTCCACGCCCGAGCGCAGCAGTCCCCTCCATCTCCGGCCACCGGCGCCGCCACCTTTTGGTCAACTCAATGTGAGCCGTCCTATCCTTTTTCCACGGCCACGATTAGATCTCCTTTAAACCGAATCGGTACACTGACTCAGCGTGCCCAGTCAGCGCCGCGTCAGCGTCATGTCAGCGCCAGCGTGGAAAACAATTTTCCGAATAAAATTAAAATGACATTTTTGCAGAAAAGCCCCTGCATATTCAAATCTTCATAACTTTTTAATCACTTATCCAAATTCACATATTTTTATATATTTGGAAAGCCCTTGACATGTAGAATATTTTAGACCTGTCAAAATTCAAATTTGACTTAGTTTAGAATATTCAAATTTCAAATGGTGCATTTGAGTATTTTTGTCATAACTTTAAATCTATAAATCCAAAAATTGCAAATAAAATTGTTTTATAAACTTTAGAATATTTGTAATATGATGCCTCTGTTATAAAATGTTTTTGAATATGATTTTCATGATTTAATAGTTGTATGTTTTAACTTGAATAGTTTGACTATTTTGACATAACTATTAATAGAAACATTAAATTTGATTAAATGCAATTGCTATAAATTTTAATTAAATGCCCTCCATCTATTAACACCATTTATAAAATTTTATTATAAAAGTTTAATCACATAAAACTTTGATCTTACATCTAATTCCTTTTATTATATTTTCCAAAATCAGGAAATAATTAAATTGCATTTATAGCCTAATGCATACTTTATAAATATCACAAATATTGTATGATGTTTATTATGATTAAAAAGAGCATTGCATGCATAACATATTTTATTATATAGTTATTCTCCTCATAGGAAAAACTCCTCCATTTTTTCTCTAAGTTAGGAATATTTTCAACTTAGCATTTTTGGTTAAGTGCTATGCACTTAGACACTCAGGATTTTCTACATGGAGCTAGAAGACCAATGAAGGACTTAGCCAAAACAAGATACCAGGAGAATCTCCAGAAGTAGAAACACTTAGAAGAAAAATCAAGAAGAAGTCCAAAAAGACCAACCCCCTCCATTCTCTAAGTCTTTCTTTCTCTTTTTTCTTTCTTATCTATAAGACATGGTGATCAAGACATCACTAAGGAGAATACTACAAGTCTGGACAAGAAGCCTAGAAGATAACCTACATCATTTTCTTCTATCTTTCCTAATCTTGACTTAAAACAATTTTTGATCATGTTATTGCCATCTTGAAGTTTGTTGGATCCTAGCGGCATAGTGAGATGAAGCGGCCTGGAAACTAAACTTACATGTCCACGTACATGAGACCTGTTCCACAAACTTAAGTGGCTGGCCAGGTGTCTGTCTCTCTCACTATAGTGAATATCCAATTTACAAAGAGTTGTTGATAATTGCCGATCACCTTGAAGAATAAACTTGGCGTTTTCTCTAAGTATTTTGCACATCATGCATAACACATTAGTGTATTGTTACTTGTTAGTATGTTTATGTGTGTTTTGTTTGATGTGTTAGAAATCTCGGAGGGAAACGACAACAATTGCAGTTGTTGTTACTATTCTTCTTGTTGCCAAGGCAAGTGGCACACCCCCATAAAATTCCTAAGTATTTTCTATGCATGATTTAGTTATTTTCCTATGCATGTGTAGGACTTAGTAGAATTGCTATGCAAGACTTTAGAATTCCCTATTCCATTGTGTCTAGGTACCTATGAAATGACTTAGTAGAATTTTGATGCTATGCAATTGAAGAAAGGTTTTTCAAAATCTTCAGTGGCTACTCAGGACCATGTCTATGAGGGTTTTCACCTGTGATAGTCTCTACTATCCTTAGGATCATAGTATGTGGGGGTTTTTGCCTGGGAGTGCACATCCACTAAGTTAATGAATCATCTGGGTGGATTGGTTGTTTGGTTTATGTTGAGTGGCTACTCAGGACCATGTCCATGAGGGTTTTCACCTAAGATAGTTTCTACTATACTTAGGATCATGAATGTGGGGGTTCTCACCTGAGAGCACACTTGTGGAAGGCCACCCAGGAACAAAGGGATGTGAGGAATAAATGGAGAAGATTGTGAAGAACTCAAGGAGAAGTATTCCAAGTAAAGACTACACCTGATCAAGGAACAAGGAGGAATCCCAACATTCTAATTTCTTAATAAAATTTTGATAAACAACAGTGGACTACTCAGGACCATGTTCATGGGGGTTTTCACCTAAGATAGTTTCTACTATACTTAGGACCATTGAATGTGGGGGTTTTCACCTGAGGGTGCACCTAAGGACGAGATATCTTTTGGGTTCACTGGAACTTGCCAGTGTTACCACTTATGATGTTCAAAACTGTTTTATGAAGTGATAGGATAAAATTGGCTTTATGCAAAATAGCCTTGAACTCCACCAGCCAAATATGCATGCAGATTTTTGGAGTTATTCCCATTGAGTGTCCACCATAGTGTTACTTGCCAGACTCCATTTTTAAATGGAATCTGACCCACTCTGTTGCAAATTATTATTTGTTGCAGAAATTTCTGACGAAGAGTAAGAACTATGTTTGGGTTTCGAGTCTGCACCAACATGTTTTCGCCTGTGGCGTATCATGAAGATGGGGGCTCATTGAAGATTTTATTTCCGCTGCTTTATTGTTTTGAGCTAGCTTTAAGCTATGCAAAGTTGTATCGAACTATTTATTTTGCCAAGTCTGGATTATTCGTGTAATATTGATACAATGTTGTGATATTCATCGTAAACTGTGTGTGCAAATGAATCGATCCAGGGGTTTGCACTATACACATGTACCTGCCATATTTTTAAGTGCAGGTACGCTACAGGGTGCGATGAACGATGTCTTTTCTTGATCTTCCACGTTGAGCTTGATCTGATGATACCCGGAATAAGCATCCAGGAAACACAACAACTCGCTTTCGGCTGTGGCATCAATTATCTGGTCTATCCGAGGCAGCACGAAAGGATCCTTCGGACAAACCTTGTTCAAACTTGTGTAATCAACACACATCCTCCACTCTCCGTTCTTCTTAAACACGAGGACCGGGTTAGCCAGCCACTTCGGGTGATACACTTTCATGATAAAGCCGGCTGCTAGGAGGCGGGCTATCTCTTCTCCGATACTCTTTTTCCTGACTGCATTGAAACGACGCAGATCTTGCTTTACTGGTTTTGCTGCTGGATCAACATGTAAGTTGTGCTCGGCGAGTTCGCTCAGGACACCCGACATGTCTGAAGGGGACCATGCAAAGATATCCCGATGCTCACGGATGAACTCAACAAGCGCACTTTCCTATTTCGGGTCCATGTGAGACCCGATCAAGAACTGCTTGGAGGAATCTCCTTCCACGAAATCAACCATCTTGGTGCCCTGGGTTGACTTGAATTTTTTCTTCTCTTCTTCATGAGCCGGCTTATCCAGTACACGCTTGTCAGCCGGGTCTACCTGAGACTTGTAGTACCTCAGCTCTTCTTTTGAACAGGCCTGGTCTGCCATGATGGCATCGCCACGGTCGCACTCGATTGCCATGTCTTTGCTTCCTTCAACAGTGATGGCCCCCTAGGGACCTGGTATCTTCAATTTAAGGTAAACATAGCACGGTCTCGCCATGAACTTGGCGTAAGCCGGTCGTCCGAGTAAAGCGTGATACGGGCTCTTCAAAACTACAACCTCAAATGACAGGTACTCTGATCTGTACTGCGCCTTGCTTACTCCAAAGGCTACCTCCAAACTGATTTTACCAATCGGGTGAGCCGACTTTCCTGGTACTATGCCGTGAAAGATTGTTGATGTTGGTGTTAGCCAGCTCTCAGATAGGCCCATCCTTTTGAATGTATCCAGGTATAAGATGTTGATACTGCTTCCTGCGTCCATCAGAACCTTGTTCAAACGGAACCCGTCAACCTGTGGTGCAACCACTAAGGCTAGGAGACCCGGATGTTCTATCCCCGGTGGGTGATCCTCTCGACTCCATGTAACTTGTTGTTCTGACCACCTCAAATATCTTGGTATGGCAGTTTCTACGGCATTGACCTCTCTTTCCTTCAATTTTTGCTCTCTTCTGGATGTGCTAGTTGTAAACACATGATACTGACCCTGACTGTGAAGCTCTTTTGGGGTTTGTTGATAACCTCCTCCCTGGTTGACTTGAACCGGCGTTGTTGTTTGGTGGTCCCTGTGATCCAGACCCTTGCCCTTGATTGGCCGGGTTACCATTGTTGTCGTGGTTCCCATTATTTCCGTTGTTTCCATTGAAGTTACCCTGGTTCTGCTCCATGGCCTGCTCGTGCCTCCTCCAAGCTCTCATGTCAGCACATTGTGCTAACGTGTGGCTAGCTGGTTTGTCGTTCTTGGCGTGCCTCGGGCACGACATATTGTATATCTCGCTGATGTTTGGCCCTCTCGCAGGACCTCCCCTGAAATTCCCGCCGGGTCTCGGTCCTCTGTATCCTGTGGATTGGGTGGTTCCATTAAACTCTGAATTTCCTCCCTCATAGGGTCTTTTGTTGTTGTTGTTGTTGTTGTTGTTGTTGTTGTTGTTGTTGTTGTTGTTGTTGTTGTTGTTGTTGTTGTTGTTGTTGTTGTTGTTGTTGTTGTTGTTTTGATTTCCGTTAATCTGATTTGGAGCTGGGTTACGTGCTGCGTTGACCAGGTTGTTCTTTTGCTACTCTTCCGTCTCGCCCACTCTTTTATCTGTTGCTGCATACTTGTAAGAAATTGAAACTACTTCACCTATACTGATGTCCTGGCGAGCTGGGTCTTCCCTCATACGTCCGAGTTTGTGCGTCAAAGAATCAAAGGCGCAATTCTTCTCCATCGTTGTTATTGCCGTGTGAGCCGAGATATTTATTGAGGACTGTAAGATCTCTGTGATCCGGGCTACCCATTGCCTTGCTGACTCGGTCTTCCTCATGGCACACCGATCGAGATCTGATTCAGTGTACTGTTTCTTACATGTCCCGGCGAAATTTGAGATGAATGCCGCTTTAAGTTCCTCCCATGAGTGGATGCTGTTTGGTGGAAGCCGGTGAAGCCAAATCTTGGGTGCTCCTTCCGCCATCATCAGATATAGGTATCGCACACACAAGTTTGTTGTTGCGTTCTTCATGTCCATGGCCATACTATAGCCACTCAACCACGTATGCGGGTTCATGTTTGGCTCATAGTTAACGATCTTGCTTGGCTCTTTGAATTTTTCTGGGAAAGGTTCTGATCTGATTGCATCTGATAAACACTTGGGCCCTGTCAGGTTTGCCGACGAGCCTCCTCCTTGACCAGGTGCAAGTGAATTCACGGCGGGTCTGGGTTGAGCTGTGACCCAAAATCCAACTCCGGCTTCTGGTACGGCAGCTCTGGCTGCCGCGCGTCTTGCTCTTGAACTGTCTACTATCGTATGGGCAGCAGAGGCGGCAGGCGCGGCCACCCTACGTGGTGCGGGAACCTGCTGCTGCGGTTGTGGTTGATGTACTTCTAGTTGCGGGGCTGGCCGGTTTACCGGTCCCAGTCTGTTTTGAACTGATCTTGCTGCTGCCGGCTCTGGATGCCGGGTTCTGGTACGACTCCTTACTGGCTCTGAGTTGAAATCTTGTGAACCTCGTGGGTTTTTGTTCTGCTAGACGACGCTTGTACGTAGTAGATCTACATCTCTTCTTGCTTCTAAACAGGCCGGTGAGTTGTCAAAGGGTATTTGCTCTAAGGCATGTGTCGCTGCAAAAATATTATCAACTGGATTATTGTAATGACGCGGAGGGGGATCAAACCTGGGTGGAGGTGGTGGTAGCTGATCGACGATTGTTGCTCCGGCTCTGGACGGACTTCTCGCTGGAACTCCTGGTAACCTGACCGGGAGCACGCCTGCCCCTGGCGCCGGGTTAACCGTTGCTACTGGTACTAGTGCTGGCGCCGCATTTGGTGTTGTCTGATACTCCAAAGTCCGAGGTGCTATGGTGTTGGTCCTGATTGGTAGGTGACGCCGGCTTCCGCGTCTCCTGTTCTGGACAACAGTTAGCTCATCCCTTCTTCTCTGGAGGGTGTTTCTTTCTTCCAGTAGGCTCTGCTCTTGCTGAATCACCAATCGCTCTCTATCATGTATGCGCCGGATCTTGTCCGCACACTCTTGATTTGCCCTTGCCACTGCCTGCCTTAGATCTTCTAATTCTCTCATCGTAGTTGTGCTATTATTTGTTATGTCTCCCTGATGCTGCGCCTGGCTCGTTGATGGTCCGGCGAGCACGTGCTGCTGCAAAGGCGGAGGTCTGACCATGTTGGTCGGGTTTGGTGCTGGCAGTGGTGTTTGTGCTAATATCAGGTTTTTGAATGCGATCCCTGCAGCTGGTGTCTGCGCCTGTGCCAAAGAACTGAAAGTCGGTAAAACTTCTCCGATAGTGGGTTAGGCGGTGCATAGTTTGCTGCTGGCGCGACTTGGTGATGATCCCAATTGTCTCTGTTCTGCCTCGCCAACACTTTGGCGCTTGTCTCGTCGCTTGAGGAAGCCGATCCTCCATCAGCCGGTGGTGCCCGGGTCACAACATGAACCGTCATGTGATCTTCATCTTCAAGCACATCTCCATAACGCTCCTCGAACAAAGGTAAGATTGATTCTGTATCTGTATCCATATCTGACATATTGGTTGGGGTGACGATGGAATCCTGCATGACCCGGATCGTCGACTCTCCCTCTTCGGTGGTGGCTTCAAATTCTGGTGATCCAACTGACTCTTTTCCATCCGTTTGGGCCATCGTGGTTGACCCGAACTCTAATTCAAACTCCCGCTCATACTGTTCTCTGCCGGCTCCGCTAGATCGGATCACACAGACAAAAACATCGATCTGCCCAAAGATGAGCATAAATCCGGTTTCCAAGAAATCTACTTCTTCTGTCCAGCAGGAGTCGTCCACGATCCGCTCCCCTCCTGGGAGCGTGTGGATCTGGTCGATATCTAGGTTTTCCATACCTCGCCGCACTTCTCCTGAAAAAGTGATGCTCTTGGCCGCATGCCCCACGGTGGGCGCCAACTGTCGTGGGATTGTCACGACAGATGTTTCCGGGTGGAAACTTGAGATGAGGGGCATGACGGCTTCCAACATCCGGAGTTTGTCTAGCGTGGCGTGGGGAAACAAGGGTTTACCCAGGTTCGGCCCCTCGTCCTGAGGTAAAGACCTACTTCCTGCTTCGGCTTTATTGATTAGGGTTTTGAGGACTCGGCGCCTTAGCTTCCGGGTCTCGAGATTACAATGTTGTCTCTCCTATGACTTGTGTCGATTGAACTTAGATCTCTAGGAACCAGGAGACCCCCTTATATAGGCGGCGGGTCTCGCTGGAGGTCCAAGGCCGGGTCCGGGTTCCTATCATACCCGAACTCTACTCTAAGTACTCTAAGCCTCTTCTTTCCTTAGTAGGACTCCATTTTGTACGTGGTCTCCAGCCTTCTGGATCCTTCTTGCTTACGGGGCAAGGCACACGTCGCGCACCGGCTTACGTGTCACCCGACCCATGTCTTTATGCTTGATCCGGCCCAGGCTCTTGCCAGGCCGGCTTATCTTCTATGTAGGTGGGCCTACCGGGTTATTGTAGCATACCTGCACTTTAAATAAGGCAGATACCTGTGTATAGTGCAAAGACAAGGAAAAGATGGAAAGAAAGATGTAGTTGTCCACCAGGCTTCATCTCCAGACTTGTAACTTTCTCCTTGGTGATGTCTTGAATGAATTTTTGGTAGACTTGATAAATCTTCAGACTTGATGATTCTTGTATCACCGAGGATGGTCTTGGAATTAACTTAGTCTCCATGAAGTCTCATAGAACAAGGGAGAAAAGAAAGAAAGAGGGAGCAAGACTTAGAAAATATTTCTGGTTGGTCTTCATGAACTTCTTCTTGATTTTTCTTCTAAGTGCTTTTGCTCCTTGAAGATACTTCTGAAGTCTTGTTTGGCTAAGTCCTTCATTGGTCTTCTAGCTCCATGTTGAAAATCCTAAGTGTCTATGTGTATAACACTTTACCAAAATGCTAAGTTGAAAATAATCCTAACTTAGAGAAAATGGGGGAGGAGTTTTCTTATGGAAAATACAACTACAAAATAAAATATGCTATACATGAAATGAAATTTTAAATTACAAGAAACATAATACTAATTTTTGTGATATTTATAAAGTATGCATAAAGTTATAATTGCAATTTAATTAGTTTCTAATTTTGCAAAACATAATAAAAGGAAAACATATAGATTAAAGTTTTATGTGATTTAATTTTTATAACACAATTTTTATAATTGGTGTTAATAGACAAAGGGTATTTAATAAAATTTATAGCAATTGCATTTAATCAAAAATAATGTTTCTATTAATATTTATGTCAAAAATAGTCAAACTATTCAATTTAAACATACAACTATTAAATTATGAAAATAATACTCAAAAATATTTTATAACAGAGGCATCAAGTTACAAATATTCCAAGATTTCTAAAACAATTTTATTTGCAATTTTTTGTTTTACAGATTTAAAGTTATGACAAAGATACTCAAATTCACCATTTGAAATTTGAATATTTTAAACTAAGTCAAATTTGAATTTTGGCAGATCTAAAATATTCTACATGTCAAGGGCTTTCCAAAAATATAAAATTTATCAAATTTGGATGAGTGGTGAAAAAGTTAAGATAGTTTGAATAGATAGGGGCTTTTCTGCAAAACTGCCATTTAATCTAATTAAAAGAAATCAATTTCCACGTGTGCGCTGACTGGGCTGCTGACTGGGATCTGACGTGGATAAGTGAATTAACTGTATCCGTTGGATTTAGATCTGAGGGTTCAGATCCGAAGATACCTCTTCGATTAAAATTTCTAATCTAGACCGTAGATGGAGGATCGGATGGATCCGGTGCGTTGACACAGATCGAGCGGCGCTACTCGCCGGGGACCTCACCGGAGACGATGCCGACGGCGGCAACTCGGCGTTTTACGCATTCTACGGTGTCCTGGGATCAATGGGTCATACCAGATCGAAGAGGGGGTCGCGGCGGAGGTGGTGGCGAGGTGGCGATGCTCGGCGTGCTCCCCTTCTCTTGCAATCGGTCGCCGGAGTTGCGCACGGCGGCGGCTTGCTTCGGGTCCGCACGGACACGTTGATCTAGTGCGTAAAAACACAGAAGAGTATGTCAGGGAGGTGCGCACGATAAAGGGAAACAACAGGGAAGGGTTCTTGGCCTCGTTCGAGTTCACCTCGTCGGAGAAACGGAGGAATACGGCGGCGGAGGCGGGGAACTCCGGTGAGCTCGTACGGCGGCCTGGCGGCGCTATAGCTAGGGTTTCTGGGGGCAAATGAGAGAGGAGAGGCAGGGGTTTAAATAGAGGTAGAGGAGAGAAACAAATCGCGACGATCTCGCCCGGATTTTGGAAAGGAATCGCGGCGGGATTCTCGGCCGGAGGTTGAAGATGGAGCTGACGTCATCGCTGACGTCATCGATTTTTTTCTTTTTTTGATTTTCTGATTTTTCTTTTAATTCATATCTTTTGATTTATTTGTCCAAATGATGTCAAACAAATTTCTAAAAATTTGTAAAATTATTATCTTTGTGTTAAACCAGTTGTGGGCATGTTTTGAACATTTTTGAAAAGTAATATTTTCAAATATTGAATAAATACAAATTTGACAGTTAAGTCAAATTTGAAATTATATCTTAATTAAATTTTCTTTTGGCTAAATAAAATTTGTAAAATACCCACATTCCAATATGTTTAAATGTAAGTATTTAAACTCATTTCCAAATACTAAATTCATTTTAGGCTTTAGTATAATACTAAATAACATAACACATACTATATGAAAATAAAAAGGGAAAATAATGTATTCATTTTAATTCAAAATAATTTGTGCACCATTATATTTTATATTAAGGTAATTCAATTGAATCTTCATAACAACTTTGGAAAAGATTTTAGTTTTAATTCATTTCTTATTTAGAATATATTAATCATTTCATGCTTTGAAAATAAATGAAATTCATTTAAGCAAATGAAATGTTTATTTGGATAATTCATTAATTTTAATTTATGAAGTTTTAAAGTTATAAACTGTAGGCTTATAATTTCCAAACTATATTTTGAACTTAGTTAAAAGCATGAAAACCATTTGGCAATTATACCATTTTAATAGTCTTGAATTTATGAAAAGATATGGCTAAGTGGTTGAAATCAATTACTTATAAGTAAACTATTTTATTAGAATAAAATGGTTTGAGAGTTTGTAACACATTTTTCAACTTATATAATGAGGCTTAAGAAAATGCAATGGAATAATAAAAATGTTTAACTTGAAACAAGTTTTGAAAATTAGTGATTACTTGAGATATTTGAATTAATAAACCTTTCTAATATTTTTGAAGTCTTTCATAGTTGGTTTCTTATGCATTTTAATATTTTATTTTAATCAAAACAAAAGTTTTAAATTTTTGTGATTTTTGAACATTATTAAATGTTGGGATGTTACAGTTATGATCCCCCCAACAACGTCAGTTGGCAATGAAGTCATATCGTTGGTAGAACGATGTTATGGACATACCCATATTTGTAGGATGTAGTCATTACGCCTTTGACCGTGAGATCAACTCTTATTTTTATTTCTGGAAGATAGTTTGATCGCATCAAACGTCATATCTTATATAGTGTGACTATAACGGTGACACTTTCGAGTATCGAAAGGGGGTAGTTGAGATGAGGGGTCAAAAGTGGGATTTACCACTACGCATAGCAGGATAGATACTCTAGGGCCTACTCGATGAGATTATGTCAAATGAGCTTGCAAGCATGTGACTAGGTCACCCGGACATAATATCACATACGAGTAGAATATAGTGTTGTCGGTAACGAGATCATGCTGGGTATGGAGATATCCATGAGCGAGTCTTGGACACACTAAGTATCGCTATGGCAAAAGGTTTAAGACTCGACGTCCAGGTTTGATAGATGATAGTCGTTCGTTATATCACAGGGGTTAATTCATGGGGTCCAGGCCTACGAGTTAATCATTGATCGGAGAGGGGTCTCGATCATGTCTGTTATTATATAGAACCGCTAGGGTAACACACTTAAGAGGTTTCGACAAGATAACCGGAAAGGAAAGAGATCACCTGGAACGTCCCGGGAATGGTCCGATGGAGATCGGGCAGCGACGAAATAGTTTTCGGAGCTAGAATAAATTATATATAGTATGTTTGATATTAATTAGTGTAATTAATGATTAAATATGATTTATATATTAAATTTCGAATTTATTTAGGCCCATGGGGGAAAATTCCCCTAAGGAATTCGATGGGGGAAGGATGGCCGGCCTAGGTGGGCAAAATGGGGCCCACCTAGGGCCGGCGCACCAGACATAGCCGCACCAGGCATGTGGGAATTGTCCCACATTGCCTGGCTGGCAAGTTGGCTCCCCCCGGGAGCCTATATACGAAGGGGCACCACTGACATTTTAATTCACCAATTAATCTCTCCTTTTTCTCTCGATTTCGTGATTCCCTTTGTCGGAGTTGCGCCGAGAAGAGAGGAGGTCTCTCCACCATAGCCTGCTGTCGCGCTGCTGGTGTTCCGGTCCAAGTCTTCCGCTGCTCTGTCCTGGACTGGAGTTTCGGAAGTCGTCGTCTCCACCTTACGTGTGTAACGCCCTGCGACGTGCTTCTCTGGCGGTGCTGGGAGGTCTACTTCCACTACACGACCTTGAAGTCGGCTTCGTCGTCTTCATCGTCAACGTTTGTGCGGGAACGTAATCCTCGCTTTCGGTCTACAAGGGTATGTATTCCGATATGTGTTGTACTTCTATATCTGCATAGTATAGATCTTGGCTAGTTTAAGGATATCGTTGATAGGATTTTTTTGTTTTCTGTCTGCGATCCCCTTCAGTGGTATCAGAGCCGATCTATCGTAGATATAGTTGTATGCTATTAGAACCCGTGTTCTTCATGGGGGCACCGTTCCTGTTATTTGCTACCCTTTAGCGTGCACTTGTGATTCCAGCGGCATCGAGTTGAGGAAGCGGCCCGGACCGAGTTTACGCGTACGCTTACGCGAGACTGGTTCACTGCTGACATACGGCTTGTACCGTATCTGTAGCTGGCGGGAGTCTGTTTTTCTCTCTTTAGTTGGCTTTGCATTTTCAATGGAGGGCCCGAAAGGGATGCTTAAACATGCAATTATTGGATCGTTGTTGTGGTCATAAGGTTGTAGGTAAGAAGCGGTTCTTTTTACGACAGCCCGAAGGCACGTAAAATATGCAAAAGATAAAGTAGAAAGCGTATGAACTGTGGGCGCCAAGAATACCATGGCGCATGGACCGTATCACGTCGCATTACATTTGATGTTTTGAGTGCATCTTATATTGTGTGATTATATATTAGTATATATTGGTTACACGGCGGTAGAAATATAAGATGATCCTTCAAAATACCACTAGTGTTCTTCCTTCGACGTGCAACACCAAGAAAGTTCTACGTTATGAGGCAGGCCATGACAATCAGGTGTCAAACATATCGTCGTTCGCGTACAGTCGGTGTAAGCCATGTTGCACGTGCGTTCGTTGAAGGTTATTGTGGCGAGCCTAGCATATGCAGATATGACCTCGGAACATGGAGGCCGAAAGATCGAGCATGAGTCACATAATTGTTGTGATCAAACGACCAGGAGGGATGTTCGTTTGAGTGGGAGTTCTAATAGTTGAACAAAGTCTTATGTTGTTGCAAATTCCATTGTAGATGTCTCGCCCCTCGTTTAACTTAGGTCTGTTCCTTGAGAAACAAAAGCTTAAGACCAATGGGTCTAACTTCATGGCCTGGTTCCGCAACCTGAGGATCCTCCTCACTCCCCATAGGGCGGCTTACGTCATTGAAGTCACCATAGGAGACCCTCCCGCAGATGACTACTCTGATAATGATAAGAAGGTCTTCTAGACCAAATCGGAGGATTCCGCCTTTGTCCAGAGTGGCATGCTCTACGCCATGGAAGCCGACCTGCAGAAGCGTTTTGAGAAGATAAGTGCCTTCGAGATAATTTCTGAACTCAAGGCTGTCTTTGCGCCGCAGGCTAAGCTGAGAGATATGAAGCTTCTAAGCTTTTCTTCTCGGCCAAGAAGGAGAAGTATAGCAGTGTGAGCGAGTACGTGGTCAAGATGTTTGGCTACGTTCAACGCCTGAATGCTCTGAAATGCACGATTCCTGATGAGCTGGCGATTGATAGGGTGCTGCAATCGTTGCCCCCTAGCTATAAAGGCTTCGTCATGAACTACAACATGCAGGGCATGGCTAAGTCCCTGGGTGAAGTGTCCGTGATGCTCAAGACTGCTGAGGTGGAAATCAAGAAGGAGCACACGCTGTTGATGGTCAATAATACCGTTGATTTTAAGAAATCCGGTGGCAAGGGAAAGAAGAACTGGAAGTCCAAGAAGGATAGCAAGCCTGTTGCCAAGCCTAAGACTAACAAGTCTGGTCCCAAAGCTGGCCTGGAATGCTTCTACTACAAGGGTGACGAGGTTATACCAAATGGGTACCCCTTCGTGGGGGTACCTTGTGCACATAATGACTAAAGCCCAATTGTCAATAGGCTGAAGAAGCCCAGCAAGCGAAGCCCAAGTCGAAGACCTCTACCATAGATTGCATAGTCGGTATTACTTTCCATAACTGTAGTCCTAGTCGGTTATGACCTGAGACCTGTACCACTATTTAAAGGATAGGAGGGTGGCCGATCAAGGACACACCCAATTAGAACCACCAAACCCTAGCAAGATCAACATCTTGCTATACCCATGTACTCGCCGCATATTCACAATCGATAACAGACAAGCAGGACGTAAGGGTGTTACCTCACTCTAGGGTCCCGAACCTGGGTTAATCCCGCTTGTCAGCCGACGAATCTACCAACACTACGCGTTCTCTACCTCATAACTCTCACCCTAGGCTAGCAACCATGGGTATTGATAGGGACATCCCTCATCAATTGGCGTCGTCTATGGGAATAGGTAGTGTTGGATCTGCGGATTTTTTGGTCCAAATTTCAAACGGTGACCCGCCGACTTCTTCAAAAGGGTGCAAATCAGCAACTGCAGATCACATCCAGCTCATAGGCGACCACTCGCCAAAAGCAGCGTCACTAGCCAGGATCAGGCCATACTCACTCGAAGCTCAGGAGATTTACTCCAATCTCGACTGAGGTGTTGATCTAACCATTAGGGAACATAACTTTTTTGTTGATCAGTTTGGTGTGCAGGATCTATCCGAACAGATCGCCACTAAGCTACTCTAGGAGAGATCGACTGAGGTCGCATCTTCAGCAAACAAGGAGGATACCCCATCACAACTCGATCTGATCCCGCCACCAAAATCCCCCACGGATTCGATGTCATCAGCAGAATTCAACAAATTCATGGCAAATGAGTTTCCCGAAGTTGAAGGACAATCGGCTACCTCAATCGACGATATGCTTATATCAATGTCTTCGGCTGGAAGCGTAGGAGCTACAACATCAAAGATCGATCCGATCTCATCCATAGCAGGATCCATGTCTACACGAGAATTCAACGAGTTCATGATGTAGAACGAAATAGAAGAAGTACAATCAACTCTCCAGACTAACCCTGTCGAGGATCATATGCAGATCGACGCCCCAGAAGAAAGCTTCCACCTCTCCGAGTATGATGAGCCTACAAAAGACAGCATACGTCTGACCGACTTCGCCAACCCAGAGATCCAATATCGACATCACGCTTTCGTCGACTACGAAGAACATATGCAGCAAACAGAGGATGGCGAAAACAGCAAACACAAAAACGCAAGCACAGAGTGGGATAGCGACACCCAGGTAACGTATGAAGACCACGCAGACTACAGATATCCGTATCACATACCCATGCAAGTTTGCGTTGCAATCACTGCAGAGACATCAGAAAACGCAACCAATCGCAGACCAGTCGAGTACCCTTGCACAGTTACTCTACCAGATGGTACCACCACTCTGGATATCACGACGGTGATGGCGACAAAAGTAGCAAAGGTCATTGAAGATGGCATAATGATGGCAGCAGACGCAACTCCAGATGAGTTAGCAACATACACTACTTCAACTGGCAGGAATCCCATCGCCTAAAACAATACAGAGCAACACTCAAGGAGCGAAGAAGGCAAGCAAGCATATCAAGTGCTCGCATGCGAAAACTGTCTGTCAGCTCTACAGGATCAACGGAAGGACGACGCAGATCCAGATTCGACATAATCCCTGAAGGCGAAAGGGCAAGAGTCACTTGAAATCTCGACAACTCGTTCCTAACGTTCGACTCAAGTGGCATACCCATCCCCAAAACAGCAAAAGGCGCCCTCATATCCATAGGGGCATACCTCCAAGCGGGAAAGCCACCAGCGGGTGACCCTGCTGAAGCAAGATACCTCCAGCAAATGAAGGCTCTAGAAATAGCAGCAAAGGAACTGGTGGATGGAGGAAGGCTAGGACGAAGCAGAAGTCACTTGCAAGGACGCCACCGCCGCAGCCCTCAACGAAGCAGCGCTAGAAAGAGTTCTGGTCGTCGCAGATCAAGAAGTCGTTCAAGGAGCAGGTCCATGAGATCAGGCAGTCGCGAGACACCCGACAATCGCAACGCAGGTCCATGCGGAGCACAATGTTTCACCCGGCGGATCCAAGAAGCAAAGTTGCCAAAGAAGTTTTGCCTACCAACCATGCCAAAATTCAACTGAAAGCAACAACACTTAGGCTGGCTAGAGGACTACAAACTGGCAGTCATATGCCAACGAGGAACAACAACGACGACACTGCAATATCTACAGCTGATGCTTGAAGGTACAACCCGCGACTGGCTCAAGTCATTATCTGCAGGAGCATATGACTCCTGGGACCACTTCAAGGAGGACTTCATAAAATATTTTGACCCTTTCTAAAAAAAGTCGAAAACATTTGAGAAACTAAGAGCATGCCGACGAAAGACAGACGAGACGCTCAGGGCATACATTAGAAGATGGACCTCGATACGAAACTCTGTGGGTGCAATATCAGAGGACACAGCTATGGACGCCTTCACAAATAGAGTCTATAGGAAAGATTTCCGGGAGGCACTCGGACGACAAAAGCCGAAAAACATGGCAGAACTCATGAAGCTAGCAACTGAATGGGAAGACGGCGAAGACGCAGTTCAAAGCAAAACTCCACACTCACCACAACGACATCATGACCGACATGACAGTCGCGATCATCGAGACGGTCGAGATCACAGAGATAGAGATGATAAACGACGAAGACGCTACTATGATCACGGAAGCAAGGACAAGGTCAAATTCGTGGCAGCTGGATTCTCACATGACGATCGTAACTAAGATGATAGAAAACAAGACGATCGGCATAACAGTTGACAACACGATCGTCGAGATACACGAAGTAACTACAGGCACGACAGACCAGTCGACCGACGTGACAACAGAAGCTGTGACCACCGCGGAGGCTACAGAAGACAAGACTAGCATATGTTTAAAGACGCTCAAAGCCAAGAATTGAGAAGTCATTTCAAGAAAAGATGGAGGACAAGTGCAGACTCCATATGTTTAAAGATCCAGCGACTGGACGATTAACATCACACCATACAATGGGAAGCTGGCGCAAATTCGAACAAATGGCAATAGATTACATGAAGCAGACGAGGAGAGATTAACCACCAGGTGTCCCGACGTCATATATAGCACCTCCGCAGACAGACGCAGCATTACCGCCACCGCCACAACATGACACAAATAACCAAATGGCAGGCGCCATACATCACATACCACATAATACGGACACTCAATATCCACAACCAAAGGGACATATGTACATGATCCAGAAAGGATGCACCTCCAACAGAAAACAAAAGTGCCACACCAGAAATGTCGATATGGCAGTATTAGCTCCACCCCTAGTGCCAAAATTTTTGCGAGGATCAAAAACAACAATCGCTTTTGATCAAGAGGATCACCCGCCAGCCATCTATCGACCGGGGCACGCCGCTCTAGTACTCGAAGGACAGATCGGAGGATACACTATGAGCAAAATATTCATGGATGGAGGCAGTGGCATCAACGTAATATTCACCGACACGCTCCGTAGAATGAATAGGTCAGTCGACAATCTCTCACAATCTACAAATACTTTCCACGGTATTGTACCAGGCAAAGCCGTACGACCAGAAGGGAAAATCCAACTCGACGTCACATTCGGGGATGCAACCCACTTCAGAAGTGAACTCATTGACTTCGACGTTGTCGACTAGAAATCACAATACCATGCCATATTGGGACGACAAGCGTTCGCAAGATTCATGGCGGTGCCACACTATGCATACCTTAAACTCAAAATGCCAGGTCCAAAAAGAGTCATCACAGTCAATGGAAACTTTCAGAAATCAGATGACTGTGACAGAGACTTTTGCAAAATCTTAGAGACGTTTGGAACAGAGCAATCCTCCGACAAGACACAAGTCAAAAGGGAAACTGTAACAGAGCCAGAGCATAAGAAGCGGGCACTCATAACTACAGCACATGAAGTAAACGCCATATCGACAGTCGATTCTGCAGAAGAAGAAAGCACACACGCCAAACCTTGGACAATACACTTTGACGGGTCAAAAAAGGGCAGAGGAACAGGTGCACGTATGATACTCATAACAGCCAACAGGGAGCGAGTAAGCTATGTGCTGCAGGTAGACTTCTCGTCTCCATCAAAGATCGAAGTCGACTACGAAGGCCTATTCCAAGGCATGCGACTAGCAAGATCTCATGAGCACAAGACATCATCATCCGGGGATGCTCATGCATAATCACGCAAAACGCGGCAGGTGCAAGTAGGATGAATATGGACAAACTGGCCAGATATCAGGATTACTTTGATATGTGGCAACGAAGATTCCACAGTTGCGAGCTACAACATGTAGCGTGCACGCGCAACAAACAAGCCAACAGGCTGGCAAACATCGGAGCAGCAAAGGCACAGGTACCGCCAAGTGTTTTCTTCAGGCGCATAAACCATAGATCAATCAGAAGGTGGCACCCACAGGCCACTCGAGCAGTAGAAGCCTTCAAGAAGAAAGCAGACAGAAAAGATCCTCCAAGTAAAACAGTACCAGCCGCGATTGGTAAGGCGATATCAAGCAAAAGCAAGATGACAAATCCAAAGCACATCACTACTGTCTTCAGTCAAGGAGCACCAAACCGCGTCATCATAAGCAGTAGTCACAAGACGGAGGAGCAAGACGCAAAAACTGCATTACCACTCGAAGCTCTTACCGCAATGCATATCACACTATCACAAAAAGACTCATATCATGGTGAATCCCTGATATTTCGACTACAAGGATCAAGGAAACCTTACGAGGGGAAGTACAAGCCAAAGTTGCGGCAGCACCACGAAGAAGCATACAACTCGAAGGGTGTGGCCAACTAGGGTCATAAACGTTCAGCAAAGACATCCAGTCAATGTAGCAAAAGCTCATGTATCAAAAAGACCAGCATGTTTCAGACACGCTCTTTTCCTCGCATAATCTATCGTTGGAACGAAAAACAGTCACTCGATACACTTGGGGGTTGAACAACAAAGAACATAGAGCAGCCACTCGATGCACTCGGGGGCTGAACATCAGAGAACATAGAGCAGGCACTCGATACACTCGGGGGTTGCACATGTACCAAAGAACAAAACGCAAACAACTCAATACACTTGAGAACCACACAAAAGACAATACTCGCTACACTCGGAGCCTAGGCCCCAAAGAGCAAATCACAAAGGAAGCATGCAATAAATACGAATGATGGATTTCTATCATAAGCGGGCATACAAAACAAAACCCCGCTAGCTATACTCGGGGGGCTAGATCTCTACACTGTACATCACATACAACACAAGCCTACAAAGACGAAAACTAAGCATCTTCGTTCTTCAGCGGTAAGTTGAAGTCGATCAGTTGCTTATGCGCTCGACTTATCAACCACTCAGCAGGAGCAAGAGTCGGCTCCATGTCTTCACTCGACAGTCGAAGCTCCGACCGAGACGAACAAGAAGATGGACGCACGGAGTCTTGGCTCCTCATATATGCAAACGCAACATTCGCTCCAAGGATAACTCTCCGGGTCATAGCCTCTCAAATCGGCTCAGTAGCACGGAACAAATCGACTAAGGCGTGAATCCTTTGCGGCTGAGGCCCTTCAGGAAACAAGTAATGATTCACTCGCACAAGTGCTGCCCGGCAACACTCTAGCAAAATAGCACCACGCCACACGTGATCCTTCAGAGTGGCAAGAATGGTGGCGTGGTACGTATCAAGCCGGAAGTGCTGCAAACCGGTGACGGTTGTTCTAGTCGCATCGGCCAGACGTTCCACTACGTGAGCAGTCTCAGCCTTGGTATCGTCCACAAAAACTGCAGATAGAACACAATGATCAGAGGTAAAACACAACTCATACATACGCATGAGACAAAACAGACACACTCAATACCTTCAAGTTGCATGTTCGAGTCATCCATCTCATAGAGAACATATTTTTCTCCCTGGGTGGAAAGAGAAGGCCTTCCTCGCAGAATTTCTATGTCAGTTCGAGCTGCTTTGAGCTCCTGCTCCAGTTGAGCAATCTTCTTCTTGGCATAATCAAGTACTCGAGCATCATTCTTTAGTTGCGCAGCCGGGCGAAACTCCCCTCCCACATGAGCACTCTTCGGGGTGGTTGAGACGCCCGACTGAGACACAATCACAAAAACTCAGACAAGATACAAAGCGAAAGGAGGCACAAAAACAAAAGCTCTATTTTCCAAGGAATACCACAAGTGGCAAGATGTACATAGCATGTTACAAAACATAACAAAAATCTATAGCAAGTGTTGCCTACGACTTGGCAGCAGACTCGGACCCATCCCTACGGCCAGCGGCAACGACTGCAGAGCGGCGCTCCATAGTCGCAATACTGGCCTTCGCAAGACTGGAGACGCGCAACCCATACTTCTTCAAACTCGAAGGCTTCCCGTCTTACTTTTTATGAAAGTCAGACAGGACGGACTCATAGTCGGCAGCCACGCCATGACTAAGAAGAAGCTTGAGGGTGGAGTCTGAGCCGCGTACCATCAGCTCCTGCGCATAAGCCTTCAAAGTCTTCGACTTGGGGCCCCGCAATAGTCGAGGGGACCTCGTCGGAAGGCAGCACCTCCTTGAAAACAGCGCCAAGAGTCTGGGTGGAAATCTCCAGAGATTTCTTGGCATGCTGTATGGTCGCCCCAACCTGGTTGATAGCTTGGTCGAGTGGCAAAGCATCACTCGCCATGCCACTAGAGCTGGAAGAGGGACCTGCAAAGCACAAAGCGGGTGTCCATGTCAGAAGTTGGAAAAGGCCAATAGCAAATTCTCACACAAAAAACATACTGGCCTCACCTGCAAGAGAATGTGCAAAGCCAAGTAGTCGCTTAACCCGCTCTCCCTTAGAAGCACGAAGAGCATCAAGCTCTTCCTTGGCAGTCGATTGCTGGGAGAGGGTTTTTTCCACATCGGCCAACCGGGACTCCAGAATATCCTTCTCCCCTGAGCAAAATGCAAAAAACCCAGTCACAAAAGAAGAACATCAACAGGAATAGACAAAATCAGGGGAGCATAGGTACTCACGGTTCAGCTGGTCCAGTCGAGAGCGGAGGGCATCCCGTTCCTCCTCCGACTGCGCAAAGGCCTCGCCAAAAGAAGCAAGGCCACTTACAGTCGGCTGCAGACACAATGAGTATATCACACACACAGTTCAAAGAAAAAACACTCTACAGATGCAAAGAAGGAATCTTACATGACTTAGCCAGGAAGGCAGGGAAGAAGACAAGTGCGCGGCAGTCGAAGCGGCCACAGTGGGCGCTACAACCTCCGGCAGAGGAACAGAAGGAGGAGAAGGCGCGGCTACCGCCTCCGCAGCAGGAGAGGAGGTGGCAGTCGTTGCGCAGGCAGCTGGAGGACTGGCTACCCGGTCATTGCTAAATTAAGGAAGACACAGAAGAAGGGACATCATAAGACCAGCATAAAAACATGACAACAGACAAAATATCTATACATACAACATAAGTTACCTTTGCTCATCATCCTCCGAAGACAAGTCGTCATCAAAGCGAGGACCACCAAAGCTAGACTGGCGAGAGGAAGGTGGTGGCGACCGCCGAGCCACGGGCGACACATCCCGCACAGGCGAAGAGGCACCAGAATCCGCCATCCCTTCGTCCACGCCCAAACGCATTAATCAATGGCGCTTGAGGACGGCATCAGCGGCGGGCTCAGCCTCAAACTGCCCTACACCTTTTCCATCCACTTTGGTTTTTTCCGAAGAGGATGATTTAGCCTCGGGCAAGGAGTCTGTCGACTTCTCACTCTCCTTCAGCACAGTCGTCTCCTCGACGGACCCATCTTCGGGAAGGGGAGGAAGTGTGGACTCACTCGAGTGCCCCTGTAAGAGACAAACCAAAAATAATAACGGATGAGCAAAGGATGCCAGGACCCAGTCGACAAAAAAATGCACAGAGAAGGAAAGTACTCACTTCAGGAAGAGGGTGCTCATAGCCGAAGGGAGCCGTGGGGAAGGCATAGTCGATGATGTCCTCAGCTTTGAAACTAGTCACGGACTTCACCACAGTGTCGAAATAATTATCCGACAGCTCCACGACACTCAACCTGGTGACGTCGGATGTGCCCTCGTACGCCCACATCGGGTGACCACGTTGCTGGAGTGGACACACACGTGGCTTCAGAAAGGTGTAGATCAGCTGCACACCTGGAACGGTGTGCACCAATCCTTCGACCTTCTCCAGGAGAGGGGCAGCCTCGCTCTCTTTGGCTAGTGAAAGAGCGTGCACCCAGGCCTTCGTCTTCGCGGGAGCAGCGCCAGTCGAGAAGGCTGGGCGGACGTCTTGGCCCACATGGATGTAGAACCACTTGGTTCTCCACCCCTGAGCAGACTCGACTGCCTTCAAAGTGAAGTACTTGCAGCCGGCCTTGACCTGGAAGTCGACGCCTCCAACCGAATTGATACGGCCGTTGCGGGCCATGGGGCGCACTAGAAAGATCGACTTCCATAACGCCCAGCTAGGGGATATCCCCAAAAAAGCACTCGCACATTACCATAAAACATGCAATGTGCAAATCGCCGTTGGGGACCAGATCATGGATCTGTATCCCGTAAGCATAAAAGAGACCGCGCACAAAATCATTCAGCGAGAAGCTGAAACCGCGAGGAAGATACTCGACAAAACATACCCGCTCTCCAAGAAGGGGCACGGGAAAGTTCTCCTTGCCAGGAGCCCGAACGGTGAGCTTCTTGGATGGAGGAAGAAGTCCCTCCTTGCAAAGGGCCACCAGCCATTTCTCCATCACGATTGACGAAGTCCAGCTGCCGGACTCTTTCTTAAGAGCGCCGGGGACGGCGGCGGGCGTTGGCTCTTTCCTCTTCTTGACGGTGGCAGCATTGGAGGTCACCAAACTCTTCTTAGGTGCCATGGTGAGCAGTGGGAATGTAGGAGTAAAGAAGGAGGAGCAGGCGCAAAAAAAAGGATGGAAACACGAAAGCAGAGCAACGGCGGGCGCGAGGAGGAAGATGAAGCAGAAGAGAACAGGAGGCAAATGGCAGGGTAAAACAAATCACAACGGAGAAACCCGTACTTATGGTAAAAACAAGAGGTTCATCGTGGCCGTCCAAACAAAAATACTGCGACACATGGCACAGTCGGAGGACAATCGTCGCAGGCCACGCCGACCACTACACGCGCAAAACAAGGAGATCATCATAACGCCTGCGAAAATCTCGCCACGTGAGGTCAAATCAGAACCGAACCGACGTTCACAACGGTCAAAGGGTGGGACCCACTATGTCACATCCCATCAAAACGCTATTCGCACGCCAAAGATGTCATGGGTGACATCATTCGCCTGACAGGCAAATGCATAAAACAAAAGGGCGTCATACTACGACTGGCAAAAAGAGAAACTCCCCGCACCTCGAAAGAAATATAAATAGCATAAAGATGGTCGAGTGGAAAACTCCCATCGGGAGAGAATAAAAGTATGCGACTGACAAAAGGCAAATTGAGATTATCCTCTACTTCAAGCAATAAAGCACATTCTAGGGGGCTACTCCCATCGGGAGCACTGTCGTGCACCCGATAGAATCAAAAGCATTAAAAATATTAGAATTCCAGAGTAAAAGTCATTCGATGATACATCGGATGATGTATACAAAAAAATACAAAGGTAAGACCCATCGATCAGTCCAGCGGGCCGGGGATCACTCCAGCAGTGTTTAATCCCATATATTTCCGTATCAACAGATACGATGAAAACCCTGGCGGACGAGCTATTTAGCAAATCTAAACTGTATAATGATATTAGTAAGTCCATCGACTGGCCTGAGATAACTCTGTCCAGTACGTTCAAGGCTCGAGCCCAAGGACTCGAAACCTGATTGAAGGCTAGTAAGGTTTTGTCCAAGTGCAGTTAACTGGTTTTGACTTATCGAATAAATCGAGGCCTACTCAGCCGAAATCTTTTGGTATAAATCATAAATCAAGCAAAACACAGAAATATCATATTGTCGGCATAAAACATGAGAGATGCACTACGTAGTGAGTCCATGACTGATTCTCCGAATTAGCCAAGCACTCGGGGGCTAATGACGAGGTTATACCAAATGGGTACCCCTTCGTGGGGGGACCTCGTGCACGTAATGACTAAATCCCAATTGTCAATAGGCTGAAGAAGCCCAGCAAGCGAAGCCCAAGTCGAAGACCTCTACCATAGATAGCATAGTCAGTATTACTTTTAATAACTGTAGTCCTAGTCGGTTACGACCTGAGACCTGTACCACTATTTAAAGGACAGGAGGGTGGCCGATCAAGGACACGCCCAATCAGAACCACCAAACCCTAGCAAGATCGACATCTTGCTAGAACCCTGTATTCGCCGCATATTCACAATCAATAACAGACAAGCAGGACGTAAGGGTGTTACCTCACTCGAGGGCCCCGAACCTGGGTAAATCTCGCTTGTCAGCCGACAAATCTACCAACACTACGCGTTCTCTACCTCATAACTCTCACCCTAGGCTAGCAACCATGGGTATTGATGGGGACATCCCTCGAAGCGCAACTGCCCCAAGTACCTGGAGGACAAGAAAGCTGGCAAGATAGTCGCCAAAGAGAAAGGTATATTCGATATACATGTTATAGATGTGTACCTTACATCCGCACATAGCAACACGTGGGTATTTGATACTGATTTGTTGCTAATATATGTAACTCTCGGGAGGAGTTGCGGAATAAACGGTGTCTGGCTAAGGACGAGGTGACGATGCGCGTCGGCAACGGATCAAGATTTGACGTGGTGGCTGTCGACACACTCCCCTACATCTACCACCGGGATTAGTTTTGGTTTTAAATAAGTGTATTTTATACCGTCCTTGAGTGTAAACATTATCAGTGGGTCTTGCTTGTTACAAGACGGGTATTCATTTTAACTAGTATCAAGTGGTTGTGCTATTTCAATGAATGATATCTTTTATGTTGATGCTCCCGAGAGTAATGGTTTATTCTTGTTGAATCTCGATCGTAATACTCACATCCATAACATAGCTGCCAAAAGGATTAAGTGTAGTGATGATACCGCCATGTATATGTGGCATTGCCGTCTCGGTCATATTGGTGTAAAGCGCATGAAGGAACTCCATGCCGATGGACTTTTGGACTCGTTGGATTTTGGATCCCTCGATACGTGCGAACCATGCCTCATGGGCAAGATGACCAGGACACCATTCAAAGGTTTCGTTGAACGGGCGTCAGACTTGTTGGGAGTCATACATACATACAGATGTGTGTGGAGCGATGAGCATGTCGATACACAATGGTTATCGTTACTTTGTCACCTTCACCGATGACTTAAGTAGATACGGTTATATCTATTTGATGAACACAAGTCTAAAATGTTTGAAAAGTTCAAAGAATTTCAAAGTGAAGTTGAAAATCATCTTAACAAGAAAATCAAGTACCTCTGATCCGATCGTGGTGGCAAGTATTTGAGTTTTGAGTTTGGCACACATCTGAAGGCCCGTGGCATCGTGCCACAACTTACGCATGCCGGAACACCGCAACATAATGGCTTGTCCGAGCGACGTAATCGTACTCTATTAGATAGCGTTCGGTCTATGATGTCTCTTACCGATCTGCCCGTATCCTTCTGGGGTTATGCGTTAGAAACAGTCGCATTCCTTTTAAATAGGGCTCCGTACAAATCCGTAGAAACGACACCGTATGAGTTATGGTATGGCAAGAAGTCTAAGTTATCTTTTCTGAAGGCCTGGGGTTGTGAGGCGTATGTTAAGAAACTACAACCCGACAAACTCGAACCAAAATCGGAGAAAGTCGTCTGTAGGATATCCAGGGGAAACCGTAGGATACACCTTCTACAACCAAGCTGAGGGCAAAACGTTAGTCGCGAAGACCGGTACCTTTCTTGAGAAGGAGTTTCTCGCGAAAGGAGTAAGTGGGAGGAAGGTAGACCTCGGCGAGATCGTTGATCCTGAACTCGAAATTCCGAGTGGCGCAACGGAACCTGTTCCGGAAACGTCCTCCACATAGGGAGTGGGAGAAACTGTCGAGGACACTGTTCTACCTCATAGGTCTGGTAGATGTCGTACCGCACCAGAATGGTATGGCAACCTAGTTTGCACCGTCATGTTAATTGAACAGGACGAACCTACGAACTACAAGGAGGCAATGGCGAGTCTAGAGTCTGAGAAATGGCTAAATGCCATGAAATCTGAAGTAGGACCATGTATGATAACAAAGTATGGACTTTGATGGAGATTCCCGAAGGGCGCAAGGCCGTCGAAAATAAATGGATCTTTAAGAAGAAGACTGATGTTGACGGTAATGTGACCGTCTATAAAGCTCGGTTTGTCGCAAAAGGTTTCCGACAGGTTCATGGGATTGACTACGATGAAACTTTTTCACCGGTAGCGATGCTAAAGTCTATTCGGATTTTGTTAGCAGTTGTTTCATATTATGATTATGAAATATGGCAAATGGATGTCAAACAGCGTTCCTGAATGGCAACATTGAGAAGAGTTTTATATGCTACAACTGGAAGGTTTTCTCGATCCAGAAAATGCTAACAAGGTATGCAAGCTTCAACGTTCCATCTTCGGATTGAAGCAAGCATCTCGGAGCTGGAATCTTTGCTTTGATAAGGTGATCAAAGGTTTTGGATTTGTCCAAAATTTGGAAGAGACCTGCATTTACAAGAAAATGAGTGGGATCTCGGTTGTGTTCTTAGCACTATATGTAGATGATATATTGCTAATAGGGAATGATGTGGAACTTCTGAATAGCGTGAAAAATTATTTAAACAGTAAATTTTCCATGAAGGACTTAGGAGAAGCTGCATACGTCTTAGCCATTAAAATCTATCATGATAGATCAAGACGTCTATTAGCGTTGAGTCAGAGTACTTATCTTGATAAAATACTGAAGCGTTTCAGTATGAAGATGGCAAAGAAAGGTTCTATGCCGGTTATCAAGAATAAAACATTGCGAAAGGCACAGTGTCCGGTAACGAAACAAGGTAAGGCCAAAATGACTAAACATCATTATGCTTCAGTCATAGGATCGATTATGTATGCAATGTTAAGTACTAGACCTGATGTAGCTTTGACTGTTAGTTTGACGAGCCGTTTCCAAAGTAATCCAGGAATGAAACATTGGATTGCTGTTAAGAGCATTCTTAAGTATCTCAAGAAGACAAAGGAAACGTTCCTTGTCTATGGTGGATGTGACAAAGAACTTGGCGTAACAGGTTACGTTGATGCAAGTTTCTGCTCAGACCCCGATGACTCTAAGTCACAGGTTATGTGTTCAAGGTGAATGGAGGTGCCGTGTGTTGGAGAAGTGGGAAGCAACCCATCGTCGTGCAATCTACAATGGAGTCGGAGTACATCGCTGCTTGCGAAGCCGCGAATGAAGCTGTGTGGCTGAGAAAGTTCATTATTGAGCTCGGAGTGTTCCCTAGCGCGCAAGACCACGTGACCCTCTACTGCGACAATACGGGCGCTATTGCTAACGCGAAGGAACCAAGGTCTCACTCCAGTGCCAAACACATTCTCCGACGCTTCCATGTGATACGACAGTATGTACAGGGAGGCGATATGAAGGTTTGCAAAGTGCATACGGATCTGAATGGGGCAGATCATCTGACGAATCCTCTTCCGCTTGACAAGCATGAAAAACACCAAGTAGCTATGGGTGTTAAGCTTTTACCAAGTTGTAATCTAGATTAATTTGTACTCTAGTGCAAGTGGGAGATTGAAGGAGATATGCCCTAGATGCAATTAATAAAGGGATTTATTTATCATATCTCGTTTGATCATAATACATTTTGTGTCATGCTACAACTGTATTAAGCGGAAACATTAATACACTTGTGATACATAAACAACCAGGTCCCTAGTAGCCTCTACTAAGACTAGTTCATTGTGCGATTGATGATCGAGGTTTCCCGATCATGTGACATGGCGTCAGTTGGCAATCAAGTCATATCGTTGGTAGAACGATGTGATGGACATACCCATATTTGTAGGACGTAGTCATTACGCCTTCGACTGTGAGATCAACTCTTATTGTTATTCCTAGAAGATACTTTGATGGCATCAAACGTCATATCTTATATAGTGTGACAATAACGGTGACACTTTCGGGTATCTGAAGGGGGTAGTTGAGACGAGGGGTCAAGAGCGGGATTTGCCAGTCCGCATAGCAGGATACATACTCTAGGGCCCACTCGGTGAGATTATGTCAAATGAGCTTGCAAGCATGTGACTAGGTCACCCGGACATAAGATCACAGACGAGTAGAAGATAGTGTTGTCGGTAACAAGATCATGCTGGGTATGGAGATATCCATGAGCGAGTCTCGGACACACTAAGTATCGCCATGGCAAAAGGTTTAAGACTTGACGTCCAGGTTTGGTAGATGATAGTCATTCGTTATATCACAGGGGTTAATTCATGGGGTCCAGGCCTACGAGTTAATCATTGATCGGAGAGGGGTCTCGATCATGTCTGTTATTATATCGAACCGCTAGGGTAACACACTTAAGGGGTTTCGACAAGACAACCGGAAAGAGATCACCGGGAACGTCCCGAGAATGGTCCGATGGAGATCGGGCAGCGACGAAATAGTTTTCGGAGCTAGAATAAATTATATATAATATGTTTGATATTAATTAGTGTAATTAATGATAAAATATGATTTTATATATTTATTTTCAAATTTATTTAGGCTGATTTCCCTAAATGGGCCTTCTGGTGGAAAGAAGGCCCATGGGGGGGAATTCCCCTCGGGAATTCGGTGGGGAAGGATGGCCTGCCTAGGCGGGCAAAATGGGGCCCACCTAGGGCCGGCGCACCAGCCATAGCCGCAGCAAGCATGTGGGAATTGTCCCACATTGCCTGGCTGGCAAGTTGGCTCCTCCCCCCGGGAGCCTATATAAGAAGGGGCACCCCTGGCATTTTAATTCACCAATTAATCTCTCATTTCTCTTTCGATTTCATGATTCCCTTTATCGAAGTTGCACCGAGAAGAGATGAGGTCTCTCCACCATAGCCCGCTGCCCCGCTGCTGGTGTTCCAGTCCAAGTCTTCCGCTGCTCGTCCAGGACTAGAACTTCGGAAGTGGTCGTTTTCACCGTACGTGTGTAACGCCCTGCGAGGTGCTGCGCTAGGGGTGCTGGGAGGTCTACTTCCACTACACGATCTTGAGGTAGGCTTCGTCGTCTTCATCGTCAATGTTCGTGCGGGAACGTAATCCCCCTTTCGGTCTACAAGGGTGTGTATTCCGATCTCCATTTTACTTCTATATCTACATAGTATAGATCTTGGCTAGTTTAAGGATATCGTTTCTAGGAATTTTTTTGTTTTCTGCCTGCGATCCCCTTCATCTTCTTCTTAGTTCGTAGGTCTGTCATATTCCATTAACATGACCTTCATAACAAGATTGTCGTAACACATAGTGTGGAACACAACCTCGTACGCCTACATTCTTAGTTTGAGCTTAGAGCATCATGATCTTTTATCATCAGCTTCTTTCCAGTTGTGGAGCATGACACTGGAAACAGTTTCCGTTGCGCCACTCTGATGTCTGGAGAGGAAGTTTATTAACTTCGTCTTTCTCTACTTTCTTTCCCACTTATACCCTTGGACAAGAAACTATTTTTTTTGTAAGATATATTCCAGCAACGTTTTTACCTATGTCTCACGACATGTACCCATCCAAATCTTTAGGTACGGTACACTACAAAGATTTATCCACTTAGGTTTTGATCACATCGAAAACACTAAATTGCTGCAACGTCAATCTAAGCTAAAAGTCATGCCATCACTCATATGGTATTGTCTCCATGGATCTTAATTGTTTCCCTATTATCTAACGTGAATGTTTATGTTTCTACCATACGACTCCAATGGTTACAATAATTCGATAAGAGATTTATTTACCACACACTATCCGATAGAGTGTGATTACGACGTCCTAACATGCCATAACACTATGGTGGTCCATGCGACGTAATTTGTAGAACTCTTCTCATAAGTCTTTCAATGATAAGCCAACATTATAACTCAAATCTTTATTTCCTTGATCTGTATCACAGAAATTTGATTTTCTTGTTAAATTTAATTTCCTACTTCATTCTGAACTTGTTTGATCGAATCAAAATTTCCAGACTAACATTCCCTAAGTGGATATCCATATATCTACTCGAAATATTCATGAAGTCTATGAAATAAAGACTTCCACTATACGTTAAAGTACTTCATTGATTCACATACACCCATATGCACGATTCTCAACAAGTTATACTTAAAACGTTCAGTGAAGTTTATGAAATAAAGATCTCCACTATACGTAAATTACTTCATTGATCCACATACATCTATATGCATGATTATCAATAAGTTATATGCCCGTTTTCTGAAAACGGTGTCTTCGTTATCTTGCAAGTGTCAAAAGATCAAATCTAAGGAAATGTAGTCCATCCGTATGGAGCTTATTCATTGACTATAACATTGACATGAATTAAACGGTAGTGCCACACGAATGTGGTGTCTTTATTAAGTTTGTATCCTTTGGCATTAATATTATGAATGTGGGAGCTTCTACCATCTAAATCAAAATCGGCTTATGATCATTACTTCATAAATATAGGACAACGAATTTGTCACTAGCATATATGAATAAAAAGTCTCGCTAGAGGAGACACACTTATAACGATCAAACTAACAAGCGATCATAAAAGAATTTATTCAAATAGTAGATCTAGAGGGAGAGTGTATATGGCCATTACAACATTTTGTCTGCCATTATCAACACACAATGTCGCCTCATCCTTACAAGCTACTCAAGTAGTAAATCTGGTTTTTATAAAACAAGACTAGTATCAAAAACTTAGTCACTACTACGAGTACTTGCTTAGGTAAAACATTCATAACGTGTATATCATATACACACCATCATCATCGATGACTTCCCGGCGATTTGTTTCATCTTCTTGATTCTTCCAACGCAATCAAGAATCATGAAGGTGAACGATTCCCCTTTCATGACATAGTCTATGACAAAGCTTTTGCATTTGGCAACGTTGTCTGTCTTCCAGTGATCGAGTTGAGCGAGACGTCTCAATGTCATCAAGTATGACCATATGTCATCAAGTATGACGAATGTCATCAAGTATGACTAGTGTCATCAAGTATGACTGCCACGTGCTCCTTCAACGTGTGTATTCTCTTCCATCTTGGTTGAGAAGATGAACAGTCAACGTACTGATAAAGTTCATGAACCAAACTTTAGGTGTATCCCGAGTTTAGCGATCATCTCATATGTTCGCGATCTAACAACTCACACACACCGTTGATTCTCTATAGCAGAGATTATAGCATACACTGGACTATGATTATATTATCCGCACAAAAACTTGATAATCCAAATTATCCTTTTGTTAGCGGAATCTCCGGGTTTATCTCCTAGCGGGTATTGTATCACAAAGAGCTAATGGTTTAAACAAGGAGTATCCTCAAGCTAAAGTATGAAACTATGAAGTTTGGACCCAACCTTTTAAGTTTCTCAATCGCAGGACTGCGCCTAATTTTAAAAGAAGGCTATTACATTGGTTAATATCTACAAAGGTTTTGCAAAACATGAAGATTTTGTTCACAATATTTTGAGTTCTAGTATTTTAAAAAATAACTCCAAGAACTCCCACTCAAAACGAACATCCCTCTGAATCGTTTCAGCGATTACATGACCCCCATCCATTGCGTAACCCCTCATCGTCAGAGCCGGCAACACAACTTCAAAGGTGGACATCGAAATATCGATCACAACAACTTTGTGACTCATGCTCGACCTTTCGGCCTCCGTGTTCGGAGGCCATGTCTGCACATGCTAGGCTCGCCACAATAACCTTCACACTGTGTTTAGATGTTGGAAAGATGGCTTGGAATTGCTAATTTTGGAATTGCTGGCCAATTCCGCTGTTTGGGATGGTCTTGGTATTTCGCTGTGGAAACTGTCTCCAATTCCACGTGAGCCCCGCACCCCACGTACCAGTTGGATGAAAGATTCCGAGCTCGTTCGTTCGTGAAGGCTCGGAAAGTTTTCGCCCAGCCATTCGTCGCTCGCTCCTTCTACTTGAATCACTCGCGACCTCGACCTGGACGGAAACCGGCGCGTCGCCGCCAGTACGATTCCTTCTCACTCGATCTCCTTCTATCTCTCCAGTCGTCCTCTCTCTCTCTCTCTCTCTCTCTCTCTCTCAGTGTCTTCCTCTTCTCTCCGGCCGCAACGCGACACCATCCCGTGAGGCGGTGAAATCCGAAGTCGGCCGAGTCAACGACGGCGGTAGGGGCGGCAGCGAGAGTGTCTCGTCCGTGGCGGTCTTTTGCAGGCCACAAGAGCCCCAGAGCGGCCCTCTCTCTGGCCATCTTCTTGGTGTTTTTCTTCCGAATCCATCTTGTGCAGGACAAGGCGGAAGGGGAATAGGCCATGTTCTTCCCTGCTCCTCCGCCCGAGCGACGCCGTGCATGCCTGACCCGCTCGCATTTGTGCTCCCCACCCTAGACACGTACACCACGGATGCTGGCTTCTGATGCAGGAGCTGTAGGCGATGATGAGCTTGCCGGTCGGCGTGTCCCCTTCCCGATGTTGGCGAGCTGGGGAATGATCTGGGGAATTAATTGTGCTAGCTGTTTTAGTGTCTTTTCGTCCATCTGACTGCTTCTGAAGTAGGTGTTCTTCCATTCCTTCCTCCGTAGTATCGGCACAAACACAAGATTTTGGTTAAATGTAAAGTACCAGAACCTCACATGTTCAGCTTGGTGTAGTACGCAAACTGTTTTAGTAAATTTGCATGCATTTTGCACTGAAAAACCGGTCCAGATTTTTCTAATGTTATTATGTGTGTAAAATAATATATCAATATTTAAATATACACACACAATTTATTTTACATATGTAACAAGTTTTATATTGTCCAAACTCAACAAAACATCCAATTTCAAGGTTTACACATCCAAACAGGAATTGGAATCGTGTGCACCCTTTGATTCCAGCAATGAATTCCATTTACAACCAAACAATGAAATTTGAATAGGAGCCCATTTCCTTTCCATCTTGGAAATGGAATTGCTAGTCCAATTCAATTCCCAACAAAGTTTCCTACATCCAAACACAATGTCAACGTAATTGTTCGTTTAAAATTGTCTTACACCCACTGTATGCGAACAACGATATGTTTGGCACCCGATCGTCACAGCCTGCCTCATAACGTAGAACTTTCTTGGTGCTGCACGTTGAAGGAAGAACACTAATGGTATTTTGGAGGTATCATCTTATATTACTATCGCCGCGTAACTAACATATTCTAATATATATAATCACATAATATAAGATGCACACAAAAACATCAAATGTAATGCGACGTGATATGATCCATGCGCCATAGTCTTCTTGGCGCCCATGGTTTTAAAACAATTTAATAAACCTACCTTGACCATATCACATTGCCCCTGCAAAATAAAGTTGGACGCGTTATATTTTATCTTTTGCATATTTTACGTGGCTTGGGGTTGTCGTAAATAGAACCGCTTCTTACCTACGAATTTATGACCACATCAACGATCCAATAATTACATGTTTAAGCATCCCTTTCGGGCCCTCCATTGAAAATGTAAAGCCAGCTAAAGAGAGAGAGACAGACACCTGCCAGGCACAGATACGGTACCAGACGTATGTCAGTAGTGGAACCAGTCTCGCGTAAGCGTACGCGTAAAGTCGGTCTGAGCCGCTTCATCAACTCAATGCTGCCGGAATTGCAAGTGCACGTTAGAGGGTAGCAAATAAGAGAACGATGCCCCCGTGAAGAACACGGATTCTAAAAGCGTACAACCATATCTACGCATAGATCGGCTCTGATACCACTGAAGGGGATCACAGGCAGAAAATAATAATTTTTCTAGCAACGATATCCTTAAACTAGCCAGAATCAATACTATGCAGATATAGTAATACGAAGGAGATCGGTATACATACCCTTGTAGACCGAAAAGCGGTGATTACGCTCCCGCACAAGCGTTGAGGATGAAGACGGCGTAGCCAACCTCAAGGTCGTGTAGAGGACGTAGACCTCCCAGCACCACTAGCGTGGCACCTCGCAGAGCGTCACATACATACGGTGGAGACGACGGCCTCTGAAGCTCCAGACCAGGACGAGCAACGGAAGACTTGGACCGGAATACCAACAACACGACAGCGGGCATATGGTGGAGAGTACTCTCTCCTTGGCGCGACTCTAAGAAAGGAAATCACGTAATCGAGAAGAAAAAGAGAATTAATTGGGTGAATTAAAAGGCCAGGGGTGCACCTCTATATAAAGGGTCACGGGGGATGCCAACCTTGCCAGGCTGGCGGTGTGGGACTATTCCCACACCCCAGCCGGCCATGCATGGTGCGCCGGCCTAGGTGGGCCCCTTGTGGCTCTGAAAACTATTTCGTCCCTGCCCGATCTCCATCAGAACTTTCCCGGGACGTTCTTGTTGTTCTCTTTCCTTTCCGGTTATCTTGTCGAAAACCCTTAAGTGTGTTACCCTAGCGGTTCGGTATAATAACAGACATGATCGAGACCCCTCTCCGACCAATGATTAATTTGTGGGCCTGGACTCCTTGAATTAAACCATGTGATATAACGAATGACTTTTGTCGATCGAATCTAGACGTCGAGTCTTAAACCTTTTTCCATAGCGATACTTAGTGTGTCCGAGACTCGTTCATAGATATCTCCATACCTAGCTTTATCTCTTTACCGACAACACTATCTTCTACTCGTTTGTGATAT
Organism: Poa annua; assembly: GCA_026929855.1. Taxonomy (NCBI): domain Eukaryota; kingdom Viridiplantae; phylum Streptophyta; class Magnoliopsida; order Poales; family Poaceae; genus Poa; species Poa annua. The sequence goes on along the minus strand of CM049428.1, from coordinate 22,052,208 downwards.
TATGTCCTGGTGACCTAGTCACATGTTTACAAACTCATTTGACATAATCTCACCGAGTGGGCCCTAGAGTACCTATCCTGCTATGCAGACTGGCAAATCCCGCTCTTGACCCCTCGTCTCAACTACTCTCTTCCGATACCCAAGAGACACCTTTATTATCACACTATATAAGATATGACGTTTGATGCAATCAAAGTATCTTTCAGGAATAACAATAAGAGTTGATCTCACGGTCGAAGGTGTAATGACTACGTCCTACAAATTATGGGTATGTACATCAGGTCATTCTCCCAATGACATGACTCAATTGCCAACTGAAGGCATGTCACATGATCGGGAAACCTCGATCATCAATCGCACAATCAACTAGTCTTAGTAGAGGCTACTAGGGACTTGTTTGTTTATCTACACCACGTGCATTCACTAGTAGAAAAAGGCTTATAGGTGGAAGCCTTTTTGTGGTGCACCAAATTGCATGCGCCACAGAAAAGCCTTTTTGTGGCGCATCCTTTTGCATGCGCATGTGTTTGGGTGCGCCATGGAAATATGACTTTCTATGGCGCATGGGCTCGGGTGCGCCACAGTAAGTCGATATTTTGTGGCGCATCAGCTCGGTGCGCCACAGAAAATGGACATTATGTGGCGCATCAGGTTGGGTGCGTCATAAAATGTACGCACCTTTTGTGGCGCATGGGGTCCCATGCGCCACCGAATTTCTACACATAGCTCCCACACAGATCCCACCACCCCCCTGGATCGCCTTTTCAATCTTGCGGCAAAAAGATGAAAATGAAAAAATGTTCAAAAAATTCCATCCTTTGTAATATGGTTAGGTATTAGTGTATACTTCGTGTACCATATTTGAAATATGAATTTTGACCTTTTATGCAAAATCACTGTAAAAAAAGTCGAAACGGCCATAACTTTTGCATACGACGTCGAAAAAATGCGTTTAATACCTTAAAAAAAACTAGAGAAAAAAAATATTGCACACACCCAGGCTTGCCCGAATAGCCCTTTTCAGATTCCTAAAATTCCAAAAGGAAAAAAAGTTATTTCAAAATGATTGTTTTTCTCAGCGAAATCAAAAAAAAAAGAAAAAAAATCTGTGGCGCATGGGGTAAGGATGCGCCACAGAATTGTTGGGCGGGATTTTTTTTAATCGGAGAAGCCAACTCCCCCTTATACTCTCCCCTTCTCACATTATCCTCTCATTTCCTTCTCCTTTCCTCCACTTCTCTTCTCCCCTTCTCCTTTCCTCCACTTCACTTCTCCCCTTCTCCTCTCCTCCACTTCCCTTCTCCTGCACTCCACTAAATCCGGTGAAGAGAGACCTCCTACTCCGGCGACTTCGACGGCAACCTCCTCCTCCAGCGATCTCCTCCTCCTCCGACGACCACCTCCTCCTCCTCCTTCTCCGGCTACCACCTCCTCCTCCTACGGCGACCACCACCTCCGGTGACCTCCTACGGCAAGCTCCTCCTCCTCGTCCACCCACCTCCGGCGACCCCCTCCTACACCCACTTACGACGATCTCCTCCTCCGACCACGGGATTCGAGAAAATTCCGGCGAAAAACGGGTAGACCAGATCCAGATTTGGATCCGGCCGTCATTTTAAAAAAAAATTCAAATAAATAATTTAGTGGCGCACCGAAGTTAGGGTGTGGGGTGCGCCATAGAATTGGTCTTTACCTAATGTTATTGGCCATCACTTCACCCTCTCAGTTTACCACTACTTGGTTGAAGCACACATGCATGAAATTATATTTTACTTTTGATCTACTTCACGAAATTGATATTCGCATGCAGGCATCAACCTATATATGAAAGTGTATTGATTTCTCGCTTCCTCCTTGGTCCTGGCCCCACAAACATTGTTCACTGCTACAGTCATTCTACAGTAACCAATCCTGCGTCGTACGCTGCCCATCCGACGGTCACCAGACAGTCCCCGAGCCTATTTTACAAAAAAAGCATCTGAAATAGTGGTTCTGTGCTCCACGGTCCGTAATTACTTCTATAAAAGTTGAGAGCCTACCCTCCTTCTCACATGGTTTGCCCCTCCTGGCGAATCTCGGCCGTTGGATCGGCTTAGGAACAGTAACTTTCAGTCCCACTTTTCACTGGAGCCGTTGGATGCGGTAGAATTTTCGTTTACTTCCTGCTTGCTGGTCTGTGCATGACAGTGTAGGGCAGGGTGTGGGCTGGGCCCGCAAATTAGTGTGCAGGGCAGCTTCTTCGCGTCAATCAGTTTCGTCCGCTGGGTGGGTGAAATCGCGTGAGACAAAACAGGACTCTGGTGAAACCCTAGCCAGTCCCCGCTCCCGCCTCCCTCCCCAGTCCCCCTTCTCCTCCCCCTTCTCTCCCATCTTCATGACGATATGGCGACGGCAACAAATCCACAACCAGGTTGGGAGAGGCGGCCGGGAATGGCAGAGGCGGGCGGCCGGGCCGCAGCGGTCGGGCATGGCGGCTGCAGCGGCTGTCGGGCAAGGGGCGCTGGCTGTGCAGGGTAGCAGCAGCGGCAGTGGGGCCAGGCAGGGCAGTGGCGGCCGGGCGACGACGAGCTCGATTGGTTGCTGCGTCGCCATGCCCGCCGTTGCTGCTAGCCGCCATGGAGCAGGTGGATGCACGGAGCGGCGATTGAGGCGTGAGAATCAGGGGAGAATATGGTCTGACCCTCCTTCTCTCGCTCTTTTCGTTTTTCTCCTCCTCCCACCAACTGCTACTCCCACGCTGCTCTGGTGATGATGGTGTTGGATCTGCAGGTTGATGATATGGTTCTATTCATGTGCAGGGATCTGTTTAATTGAAAAATCTACCCTACGACAAGGCTATGGACCAAGGTGGATGGGATCATGGGGGAGTGGGGGAGGAGCAAGGCTGGTTGGATCTGTCGCAGTAGCATGAAATTGGTACTGATGCTTGCAGTAAGCTAGCAAAAATTGCTTGGATGAAACTTTGGTTGTGTATTCAGTAACCTGGAGTATTCATGTTAAACTAACTGAAACTACTGTGTAGTACTGCTATTGCTTGCTTGTGTAGACCCGAATAACATGCCTGAATATTACTCCTATAAATAGAATTGTGCTTATTCTTGTTAAAATGCAGTTGCTTATATACTACTGCTATTGCTTGCTTGTGTAGCACCGAGTAATATGCATGAATTCTCTGTGCTGGTTGATTGCCCGGGAGTAGCAGTAGGAGTACATGTGCAAAATTCTATTGTTGCTTGTGCAGTAGGAGTAGCTACTGTTGTTAACTGTAACTTGTGCATTTGATAACTGAACATGATAGCTAATGTTGTCAACAGTATCTTGTGCATTTGGTGAAGCATTGTATTACTTGCACTTGCATTTTGTCTTGTTAACTTATTGCCCGTACCAATTTTTTTAGCAATTCCTTGCTGGTTGCTTCATTTGCACAAACATTCTTGCAGTGGAGTAGTGTAGTCAGTGGATGCATTTGATTCAGTTTAATTCTGAAAATGATAGGTACTCAAAGAATTTTTGTATGCTTCCACTTGAGAACTTGCACTTGCACACAACACTACTCCAGCAAATCCTTCTTGTCTGTTGCTGATGCTACTCTGGCATTACCATTGTTGCCGATGCTTCTATGCGCTGTTGTCGTTTGTTGCTTCTATACCTTGACTGCTCCTATTATTGTTCAGTTCTGTTGCTCTGCTACTTTAATTGATCTGCTACTTGACTTGGTTTGCTAATTGATCTGGTACTTGATCCCCGTGGCATCGCATGGGCAATTTATCTGGTAAATTCAGTGTTGCTCTCAATGGTAGATTCCTTGGAATACATGGCTTGTATTATTTATTAGGGATTAAATCTCATGTGCTCTGCTATATCCATGCTACCAAATTAGATCGGTCTAATCATTGTTTTCTTCATGTCGGATTGGGTTTCTCTGTATGATGGAGCATGTAGGGAGCAAGCAGGGAGCCACGGATAAGGAGTATTTGGAAGCGACGTCGGTGGGAGCAGCGGCCAAGACCACGGTTCGGCTTGGGAAGCGACGACAAGCACGGCTGAGACGCCATGGTGAGCTCTTCCCAACCTTCTCTCTCAGATTGTGCCTCTCTTCCCTCAATCCCGTCCTCACTTTTTTGTGGTGGTATAGGCGGCTGTGGTGGCGCAAATAAGGGACGGAGGGCCAGATGGATATTGTTAGCCAAAGAAGCATGGATGAAAACCCTAGGCCAGGTATAGTTTGGCACCTTGATATTAGTTTAATTTGCATGTTCTTCTTTGTCTTCCTGTCATATTAGTGCTATTTGTGGTTAGAATTGATCTATTCTGTCTTGCAGCGAGTTCCAGTATGCTGCAAAGATTTTAGTTGACACATAGTCAGGTGTATTATTGCCTGCCATTTTAGCTAATTGTTTATATTTTTTCTCTTGTGTACCTACATTGCACATATGAGGTTTAGCATTAGGTATATTTCCATTTTTATATGGTTTTTATTTAGTTCTGCAGGAGCATATTGTCCCGTTTTTCAAAATCCATGGCTGCAAGATTGTTTGTTGTCCTCTCGGTCCATAAAGGGCCTTTTGATTGCTCATGTATGAATGTTAAGTATAGCTATGTTGTTTGGACCACTCTATTCTTGTTGTTTTTGCAGATATTTCTGTAAATCAATACAATTTATAATGATACATTTTAGAATATTTCCAGAACCGTAATTGATTATTTTATTTCACTAATAGGATATTTGTTTGGGGGAGTATCCTGGAGTTAAGGATGCGTGAATGGAGGTATTGGCTTCGCAAAGGCAATCTTATTATCAGGCCACCAGAGTGTTGTTGCTCGCGTCGCGATGGTAATGTGGGTTGACTGAGTTTTGTCGTCTCTCCAGTCTCGAGGCTGTAGGCAGGGAGGTTCCTCCACCACCGAGGTTTCAGCAATTCCACAACAATATGTATTGACTTCTTTTTGTAAGTATTGTTGTCAAGAGAGGTTGCCCTAATTTGTTGAGGAATCAAAATTTCTCTAATGAACTCTACTATTTGAACAGAGCATTACTCATTCCTCTTCTGGATCTATTCTTGAATATATTGATAAAGGTATCCAAATAAAGTTACTGTTGTTCTAATACAGTTGTGTTTTTATGTAATTTACATATATTTTTGTACAAGATCTCATAACAATCCTTTCTCTTTGCAGCGGTATTTCAGTGCTAAATGAATAAAGTGGAGTGAAGTCATATGTCCGCTAGAGATGATATAGGTCAGAAAAAACTGCAAACTCTGAATATTGCTGGTAGCAGTCATTGCCAACATACCACTATTTTTAATTCTATTTTTTATTTTTAGATAGAGGAAGACTGTGTAGTTGTTTTTCTGGTGAGCAACGTTGATCTTGAATGTTTATGTGTCCGGTCCTGAATAGTTTCTACTGTCTGCTCACAGAATTCACCCTCTCTTATATATGTACATTTTTCTGGAATAGATATCCTATTTGATTACCGTATCTGCATAATATATTGCTTCTTTTACATACATATGTAAATGTTTGGAGTGCTACTCTGATAGTTGATTCAAGGTATCGCAATACTGTGTATGCTGAATGTTGGGTGGTTTACTCCTATTTCTGTGCTTTTTTAACAAATTAGATGTGTTGTTCGAGAATGATTTTGGGTGAGTGTCTATCTTTGTATTTATGGACTTGGCTGATAGCCTTGCATAATGTGCCTCCATGGATAGAGCTTTCCTGGTTGCCTTGGTAAATAAATTTGCATTATCGCCTATTTCATTGGCTAAAATCACAAACATTTACAGGAGCATGTATTGTCTTGGTTCTCCTCACCTTCAGTTCTTCCAGGTAATTCGGTGATGCAAGCTGCATACTAATGTTGTTTTGTTGCATGGGTGAGGAGTTTCATGTGGACGTCCTTCAGTTCCTTGCATTTATTCGTCTGTTCCTTCAGTTCCTTGTGATTATGATGTGTAGATGCATAGCTGGTGTTGCCACACCTAACACTTCTGTACAACTTTGTCGCTTCCGTATTCATGTACTTCAGTAAGTGGTGATGCTTTAAATTGAAATCGCCTCATTTTGTTTTGCATTTTCCGTAATCGTATTAAACATGGTTTCAAAATTTTAATCATTCTTGGTATGATTTTAGTCAAAACAATAGTAGGGACTACTATCGCAATGTGATCTTTTATTAGTGTGAATTTCTTAATTTCATTTGAGACTTGATTAACATTTTAGATCAGATAGAACATGAATTATCTTCGTTGCTTAGAGACTCTTTGGTTCCTCGCTTATCTTTAAATGACACATGAGGCAGATGTAAAAAGTAATTAAATGTTTCCATAAAAAAGTAATAAATTTTTGTATTTGAGGAGTACGAGTACACATCTTCTATCTGTACCAAAATATAATTATATGAATTGTGTAGCTTTCAGCTCCAATATTTATATTTATTTGATACACAAATTTAAGGTGGTTTAGCGTGCTAGCCTTTTCTTCCTTTTTTTCATCTGACATATACTTTTGTTTTCTAATTTTGGCTTTGAGAATTTGCTGAGCAGTTCTATTATATTATTCTTATTTTCATGTTTTCATGCATTCGTGTGGACGTTTTATCTATGCACGCTGCTTTTTAGGACAGATTGCTTTCTAACTCGTGTAGAATATAATTTGAATTTTTTTTCTTATGCCAATAAATTTGTGGTAGCAATGTTTGTAAATATGAGCTGGTAATGATGTAAAGATGGGTGCATTTCCACAATTAGTTGTCTTCACTAGCAGTTTATTATTCATCTTAATACTTAGCTTATTACTGTAATGGGCAGTATTTTTAGTGTACCTGTAGAATTCTTTTCATGTAGTCTTAATTGATGTCTGAACAAAAAAATATGCATCATCAGTCTCGAAGCTACTTGCCTCATTTCTCGTCGAGTAACAGCTCGAGGATTTTGTGTCTGAACAGTTGCCTTTTATAGGCATGCATATTCCCACGAGAAAAAAATATAATGTATATAGGTTGTATGTCTCGCCGACACTTCTTTGATTTGGTAGCCTCGCCGTCATGAGTGTGGATGGGGTAGGAGGACCTTATGTACGTGGCACATGTGGAGTTTCGTTTAAGTTGTTTGCCTAGGTTGCAATGTGCCAATTTGACATCATGGTCTTGCTCGTGGTTGATGGCCCATGACGGTGAGGGCTGTTGTGTCTAGCTCTAGCTATGTCGTCGTGTAGGTGGCTGGTTTATTTTCTAGAGGTTATAATCAAATTAGCTATATAATGAGTTTCTGCTCCCTATCATTTGTTTGATACTGATAAATGGGTATGAAACTCTGGTGGTTGCGGACAATATTTCCATTCAGAAGCTGAATTTCTGCTGTTAATTTAGGCAGTGATTTAGAGGTATATCATGCTTGGTTATCTTTGGGGTGTGTGTTTTTTACAGGATTAAATTTGTAGTATTTGTTATTTTGATTCAGTTGATATTTGAACAATGATGATATTTCAAGTAAATATGATGCTTATAGAGCATATTTTTAAAATTCTCTTTTTCATGTGTGATCTGATATTTCCACTTATTTTGCAGGAAAAGGCTCTGCGATGAAATATTGTAATGTCAATTTTATTCCCTTTTCAAAGATATTTTATTAGCCTTGTGTATCATAAGATCGTTTTACCAATATGTTCTCTCTATTTTTATTACATTATCTGAGTGTTCTATTGCATCCTCCTATTCTAATGTCCCTGTTAATCCTCATTGATTTGAGCGAAACCATTTTGATTTATAAACTCTGATTTGTTAGGTACATTAAGAAGATACGATTTTTGAACTCTTGAACATAGGCAACATCAGACGCAAACAGAGACCATGGAAGCAAATGCAACTTCATCACGGTAATTGTTTTCTGATTTTCTTTTATGATTCATGCTTTCATTAGTATTCATCTTTTGTTTAGAAAAATAAGTAACATATGTTAAAGGTTTACTTAATATCTTTAATCTGATAGTTTGTTGAGACTGTAAGTCTGTAAAGAATGTTACATCAGGTAATAGTTCCAGGCATTGTTTTATACATTATTCTCACATAGGAATACCGTTTTCTTGTTTTTCAGTTTGCATGCTGTACGGAAGATTAGTGCAAGACAAAAGCAGAAAGGACAGTTTGGTACTCCCTCCGACAGTATGTATTGTTGCCATCGGAGAGTTAACGCAGTACAAAGGTGTGTATGACTCACGACAACTAATTCCGATCGGAGGTAGTAGTAAAGTTCTTCGTGGAAACCTTGCCTTGGTTGATCTTGCCAGAAGGTAATAGCTATTATGTTTGGGCTGATGTTCTTTTAACCTGTCGATAAAAATAGTTGTGAAACATTTTTTTCTGTGAGCTACCATAGTTGAAGAAAGGTCTGGCATAATAGCTACTATTACCTTGGATCTGATCAAGACAAGAATGCAAGGGATCAGTTACTAGGTACATGGCAAATATGATATTGTGATCAGTACCATAGTTGAAGAAAGGTTTGGCTTGGAATGTACTTTCCTGTTCAGTACCCACAGCCTAACTAAACTTGGGGATATCCCAGATCCCGGTAGCACTCCTCGAGGCTTCATCGGTTCAGTATACTGGATCTGATGTACTTGTACCACGTTAGGATGCTCCCTTTCAGCTTGTGTGTTTGACTCATGTTTTCACATGGTGCTTTACCACAGATATGCTTTTATAATCGTGATACTAACTAGAAATCTGTAGTTACTTGATCGTTGGTCATGGAAAATTTGTACATTTGGTCTGTGTCACTGCCAAACGCTAACTTGTTGTTGAGCTCAGCGTTTATTTGTTACATATGTATCTCTCTGTGACCATGGACAGCAGCCCTTCTCTAGGTCGTAATTTATGAACTTCTGTCGAGCGGAGTGTTTATTTATTACACATGTATCTCTCTATGACATGTACTCAATAGAATTTTTGTCTATACATGAGGTATTGTGAGTGATTATGATATAACACTCGCGCAATTAACTTTTAGCTTCAGAGTGTGATGCTCTTTCCGTCAGTGTAACTGAAATAGGAAGCTAATAAAGACAATCAATTTATTGGATTCAAAATAAGCAAGAACGAACCATCTTTTTAAATTCTGATATTAAGTCTATAGCTGGTTTATTTCGCCGGCTTGGTTTATTTATCATCTTGCAGTGGTACTAATCATAGTTACTAATTCAACACTCTATTTCTTAATAACAGTGAACTATCGGTGAAAGGTAACGGGTTTTATTAATCAAACATCATCTCCATCCCGATTCTGGAAGTGAGTTTGGATCCGCTGTCTTAACACAGACTTTGGTCTCCCAACAGCTTCTGCTCTATCTAGATTCTTTAATTTGTCATTCAATTAGAGGTTTAGATGACACAATTGGTGTCGTCTTGATGGATTGCGTATTTGATTTCTATACATATACTGGTCATATACTCATATTCCTTATATAGCTATCTCAGAGATTTTTAAACTATCAGTGATTGATCAGGTTAGTCAGTAGAATACTTAAACATGTCAATTGTTTTGTCAGATGATATAGACCTTGACGCTGCCTCCATACTGCCACTGTAAGTTTTTTCTCTGTTGTAGTAACAGCCACTGTAAGTTTTTTCTCTATTGTAGTAACAACCTGATGCGGTGGCTGTGTAAATATCTATGTGTAGGCTGTTTTGTATAAATGAACTTAGTTCCAGATGCATGCTTTTGTAGGCACATCTTATCGCTCAGTGGGGAGGAGGCTCGAGAGATTGTACCTTCGCCACATCCTATGTGCAAATTATGTACTGAACTCTATTTACTTCAATGTATGGCATGAACTATAGCCCGGAGCTGAATTTATGTACTGTAATGCATCGCCCAAACAATTGACCAAAATCATCTGTTTTCTCTCAATGTCCTTGGCATATGTAAGGTTGATGTTTAGTCATATTTCAGTTCATGTTGTTTGTGATTTACTTGTTTCTAAGAACATAAACATAAGATCAGATTTGTTGTAGTATGACAATGGTTTCATATATGTGTTATTATGTGGCATTTGTAGTTGTAGATATTAGTGTAAGCATGTTTTACCATGTTCTCTACCTCCTATCGGCAATATAATTGATTAAATGAAACATATTATATGTGATCAATAGTTTCTCGAGCTTCCGATTATTTTTATGGATAGATGGTTCCACATACACAAAAGCATAGATACCCGCTCCTACATTTTGTGATCAGGTCTATTTTCATTTTTTGTTAAGTATGTGGGTGACTCATCGTCGTGAGATCGGTTGGTCGAGGGCTCGTGCAAAGTAAAATAGACTGTAAGTGTGATGGAATAGAAATTGTTTTAGGGAAGTCCACATTGCTAGAAAATATCCTATCCAGATATAGTCTGCTTGTTTAGATCTGTTTGTAATCTTAAGATTTGTAACCGGTTCTCCATTCAAGTCATCGGTGGTAAGTTTTGGGTCGACTATTACGCAAAAGAGATTGTCTTCCTCTCTGATGATGAAGACTAGGGCTGTCATTAAACTGAACTTCTGATATGAAAATATAAGCCAAAAGAAGTGTGTTATTAGCGCTTTGACGGTGCTTCACTACATTTTCACGTTAGTATCCATATGTAACAAAAGTTAATAGAGTGTAGAGAAAATTAGTCGCATAAGTATTTTTTTGCCATTCTATTTTTTTAATCGATAGAAAACATCAAAACTTAATGATTGAACTCATATGACTATGAAATATATCCCTCTAACTAAAAAATATAGATAGCAAATACAACATAGCTCTGCGTGCTACAAGATTATAAATCACTGAAACCTACTTCACACGAAAGTATTCGACCGAAAATGATTGAGAAATATATCTCTAACTAAATACTCTTGGTGGTTCGACCGAAAATATGATTGAGAAATATATCTCTAACTAAATACTCTTGGTGGTGGCATATGTCTTTTAAGATGCAATGCCATATCGAACTAAAAATGATCGGCAACGACGGGTCAAAATCTGAGTTAATTTCAATCATTTAGTCATGAAAAAAATTAAGAAATCTTATGAAAATAATATGGTTTTATTTCGGCAATTGCACAAAATTTTAATCAAATGATGGGTCATGAAACAAATTAAGAAATCTTATGAAAATAATGCGTTTGGCAGTTGCGCAGTTGCGCAACGGGTCATCTAGTTTAATATGAAAGTGCGTTGATTTCTTGCTTCCTCCTTGCTCCCGGTCCCACAAACAATTTTCACTGCTACAATCATTCTACAGCTACCGATCCCGCACCGTACGCTGCCCATCCGATGACCACCAGACAGTCCCCGAGCCTATTTCACAAAAAAGCATCCGAAACAGTGGTCCTGTGCTCCGCGGTTTGTAATTTAATATGCTGAAGGACCTTATCGCAAAATCTGAAAACGCACGGACTTTCCTGCAAAAATACCATCTCATTTCCCCCTCCCCCTTCTCTCTCTCCCGCGACCACCACGCCGCCGCCGCCGGTATGCGCCTGACCGGTAAGGGAAATCGCCGCCGCGTCCTCTACACATTCGCCGAAGCTGGGGCGCCGTAGCCGCGGCGGATTCGTCTGGGCCGTGTTCGGAGACCACCGCCGCGTCGGCACGACGCCGGAGCCGCTACGGCGACCAACAGGCGGTGGCGCCACCACTAAATGGTAGCGCGTCCAGCGCGACGCGCCGCTCGCCCTCCCTCGCCGGGATTCGCCGCCGGCGAGCGCACCGCCGCCGTAGCCATGCCAGAACCACCCACCGTTGACGTCGTCACGATGTCACGGTGGGCCAGCTCTATCAGTGAAACAGGAAAAGAACAAACTTTGAAAAAATCATATCTCTAAAAATATTGAATAGCAAAATTCAAGAAAAATATCATAATGACCCGCAAAAAATATCCTAGCTATTCATGTCACAATGCAACATATTTGAGAAACTTAAAGGTTCACTAAATTTAGACAAAAAACAACAAAAAAATATGGAAAAACTATCAAACTTTCCACAAAAAAATCCCTACCTATTTCCGGCACAAGGCAACGCCATCGAAAAGTTTCAAATTTGACCAAATTTAGATTGACAAAGACAACAAATTTCAAACTATTTAAAATAAGCCTTAATTAAAGTAAATATCTTCAAACATACTGACCAGATTCAAAATAATTACATACGTCCTACTGTAACACTATTTTCAGATTTTCAAATTGGTGTCAATCTAGAGATTTTCAGCAAAAAAATAAAAAATATGGAAAATTAATGCCTTTCCCATTTCCATCAAAGAAAATATGAGGAATTCAAAATAATAGCTCTGTATTATCCAAGCTACTTCATTTGAATCTTATTTACCAGATGGAATTTCAAAGTTAGATATTTTTACATGACATGTATTTATAAGTAAGTTCCCGCTTCTTTGAGACGATGATACGAAATACCCAAACATTATGCAAAGGGCGCGGCGTGAAACCGCGCCAGATTTACCTAGTCTGCTACATAAGCCAATAAATTTACCGCAACCATTTGCTGGCTCTTCCGCTCCTATTCCCATTGTGGACCTCATGCACAGCTTTATATATCCTGCTGAACCACCACTTCTCATCAGCAAGCATATTTGGCCAGCGCATGTTTTTGCCAACCGTGGGGATGAGACTATAGGCTACTCTTTTTTGCCTAGCTTCTGTTCGAAGTAAGCACGTATGGAAGGTATACGAGTTGTATACGGATCAGAATCCAAGTAGTATTGGGATTAGTTCTCCTACTCCTACTCCTACTAGGTTTAGTTGATCAAGTGTGCTCCTATATATACATGTAGAAGCCCATGTAATCTTCACCAGATTGTGCAAGAAAAGATAAAGAAGAGCAAGGCTCGATACAAGATTCTGGTCACCAAATCGTTGTTTTCGTGTGTGTCTGAGTAATACTAGCTGTATCGATCGACCGTACCGATCGGAGAGCTTGGTTTGCACGCACGTGTAGCGCAGCGGATTGGAGTACGCACGTCTCGTCGGAAACTCGCCGTCGTCTACGTTGGAAAGTACTCGACGTAGAGGGGCATATCCATCAAGTGGTATCAGAGCCTGGTCAAGCGACGACGAGGAAACGAAGAAGGAGAAGGTGGCGGTTGCGGCGAAGCAGGCGCCGGTGACGTCCGAAGGTAGCGGCAAGCCGCTCATGATGATGTCAAGAACAAGTTATGTGCCGATTCAGTATACAATGCTGACCGACACAAATTATGTTGTTTGGGCCACAAAGATGAAATTCATTCTCCGAAACCTCCGTGTCTGGAAGGCTATAGAAGGCGATGGCGCGGTGGAGGACGAGGTTGACGATGGTGCCATGGCTGCTCTCTCGCAGTCCGTACCAGATTCCATGGTGATGACTCTTGCCAATTACGAGACGGCAAGAGAAGCATGGGAAGCAATACGGGATATGCGAGTTGGCGAAGATAAGGTGAAGCGTGCCCGTGCACAAGTGCTTAAGAGGCAGCTTAACAAGTTAGAGATGTCCAAAGGAGAAACAATCGCTGAGTATTGCGAGAAGCTAACGAACTTGGCAAGTGAGATTAAATCTCTCGGAGGAGCCATCACGGATACAGATATCGTCGAGAAGCTGTTTTCATCGGTCACCGGCGAATTCACGAATATAATCGGGACGATCGATCAGTTCAGCGATGTCACAAAGATGACAGTGCCTGAAACGATTGGAAGATTGAGGACACACGAAGAGAATCAGAAGGGAAGGAAAGAGTCCAAGGACAATGGTGAGAAACTTTTGTATTCTCATGCTGATCTTGAGGCTCGACTTGCTAAAGAGCGAGAGAAAAGGAAGGATAAGCAACGCCCAGCGAAAAAGTACATCACTGAGCAGGATAATGATGAGCAAGATGATGATGAGCAAGAGGACGACGATGAAGAAGAGGAGGAGGAGGATACTCCGCCGAGGAGGAAGTTTGACATAAAGGAAGTAAGGTGTCATAACTGCCGAGAACTCGGGCACTTCAAGTCTGATTGCCAAAAACCAACGAAGCATAGGGCTCTCTTGGCCCAGGAAGAAGACGATAGTCTGATGCACCTGATGTGTGAACTGATGGACGAGGATGATCCAGTTCTTCAAGCGGTGGCTAAAGAAACTGACACGCTTGTGGAAGAGAAAGTTTGCATTCAAGTTCCACTAACTCGTGTCGATGCTACTGACACGGGAGGTGATTCAAGAACTCATGCCGATAGTACTGGTATGAAGGCGTACATGGCGCCAGAAGTCCATGATGAGCGGCGTAGTGTCACGTCGAAGGAAAAAGAAGTGAAGGCATACATGGTGCCCGAAGTCCATGATATGCAGCGTACTGTCGCGTCGCAGAAAAAAAAAGAGAAGACGTACATGACGTCAGAAGTCCATGAAGTGCGACAAATCATGGTGTCGCAGGGAAGAGTAAGGCGCATTGTTGCGTCATGGGGCAAACCTATCGTTATGGAAGAAAGAAGCAGCGTGCCCGGAGGTAGTCTAGAAAAAGGAGAAGAGGACAAAGCGAGTCCAGCTGCCAGTAGGCCGTCCAAGCTATCAGCTGATGACCAAGGAGGAGGTTCACCACATGAGGGGCTACGGTCAGAAGAACTTCAAGGGGCGCCCAGCCCACAAGACGGCATGCAGGGAACGCAACAAGGAGTACCTGTACCGTCAGGAACTGTTCAAGGGGAAAGGAAGCACGCCGAGGAACTGACGAAATTTGAGGATACCGATACAATGGAGTATTGGCGTGAAGCATTGTCGTTGACAGAAGAGCGACAAGACGAAAGTGAGATGCATTTTGCACGGCTACATTTGTTCAAGGTAATTATTCCGGAGATGAAGCCGATGAAGTATATAGAAGATTGCTTCAAAAGCACCGAAGCAAAGATGACATTTGAAGAAGTCGACAAGAAAGATTGTTGCTGTCAAAGAGAAGATGAATCAACAAAAGCAATGTTGATGTCATGGAAGTCTCAAGGAACGACGAAAGTAATATCGACGCTGAAGGCTGAAGCGGCGAAAGTAGGAGGCAGATCCAGATTCATGGGAACGAGAACCTTTTCCGAGAAGAGTAACATCTACGCGAAGTGACTGGCGTATCTGGGACCCAGGACGAAGTGAAGGTCGTGCATAGGGGGGTGAATGTTGGAAGTAAGCACGTATGGAAGGTATACGAGTTGTATACGGATCAGAATCCAAGTAGTATTGGGATTAGTTCTCCTACTCCTACTCCTACTAGGTTTAGTTGATCAAGTGTGCTCCTATATATACATGTAGAAGCCCCTGTAATCTTCACAAGATTGTGCAAGAAAAGAAAAAGAAGAGCAAGGCTCGATACGAGCCTCTGGTCACCAAATCGTTGTTTTTGTGTGTGTCTGAGTAATACTAGCTGTATGGATCAACCGTACTGATCGGAGAGCTTGGTTTGCACGCACATGTATCACAGCGGATTGGAGTACGCGCGTCTCGTCGGAAACTCACCGTCGTCTACGTCGGAAAGTACTCGACGTAGAGGGACATATCCATCAGCTTCCCTCCCATCCAGCCTTCTCCATGACCAGCACGTATAGAAGCTTGGCTGGAGGCCTCACAGCTACCATCGGCGTTGACGAGAAGAAGCAACGATGCCATGGGCACATAGCCGGAGATAATAAATGGCAACAAGGCTCTGTTAGAAATAAAGCATTGGGTCGAACTCTTCTTTGGTGTTAAGGTAGTAGCTGTGAATAGCCATAGACTACCTGGAAAGGGTAGAAGAATAGGACCTATTCTGAGACTCCTACCCACCCTGGGGTATCATAGCATGTCGGGAATCGAGGGGGGACATACTGGACGTAACTACTCCCGCCGGTTGGGGGCTCTGCCATGCCGGTTCCTATCATGATTCTCAATTTTCGCACTCCTTTATTAACTGTACAGTATATTCCGGCCGGTGACGCTGAAGTATTCCTGTATTATATTTTCTTCGAACGATGGAGTATGGACAAGTGAGTGCAGTCTAGCTTTTCTCATGTTCGAATAGTGTTTAAATGTTTGGTTCAGTATAAGAAAACATAACATTTTTTACTTACTGGAGGTGTTGTTTCCCGGAGTATTACTTCTAACTATTATTTATCCCATCTCCATTAAAGTTGGTTTTCAATTTGTTTCATAGGAGATGAATTTTTTCTCACTTGCAGGAGTAGATGTTGTTTCTCTCAGTACTAATTTTATCATTCCAAATATTGTTTCTCCCATATTTACTTGCAGGTGTCTCAGCAAATGTTCATTCTATATTAGGCCTATGCATCTAATAAGCCTGACTAAATAAGAACGCCTTAGGGTTCGTCCTCTTTGAGTTTGTATTCTTTTTGCATAGTCAATAAGTCATGGGTAAAAGCACTAGTGTAACGTTTTGGCATGTATGTATGTATGTATGTATGTATGTATGTATGTATGTATGTATGTATGTATGTATGTATGTATGTATGTACGTATGTATGTATGTATATATGAGTAGAAAGCTTTTTTCCACTAGCATTTCATTGGTCGATAATATTCCAGTGCATCATTTACATAGACGACGGACCTGTTTATTTTCTAAACAGTGCTAAATGTTGTAATAGTTGTTCTAATCATAGTTGCGGTTCCCTTTTTGTAGATTAGTGGAGAATGCAAGACAATAACGTTATAGTCTATTAAATTTGTAGAATGAACGGTGTCCCAAGACGAATAAATAGTTCATGGTGTGATTCATATTCTGATCCAATGTGACCACTTGACTTCAGCACAACGAAGACATACTGAATTACCCATGTTCTAAACTTTGATATCATAAATATTTTGCTAATTTCCTGCTACAACGCGCGGTGAATCATCTAGTAACCGTAGAGTTCCAACCCGGACGATGCGGGGAAATTGAGGAGGAATGTGACCTCGACGGCCAGTGTCTATTCAAGTTTAAAGTCGCTTGGTCTCTCCCTGTAGTGATCAAGACACAGTTTTGATTCATGAGGGAATTTGTTTTTTTAGAAGGGAATTTGCTTAAATGGAACCAAAGGTGTCATGATATGTTCCACGGTGCTCAGGTGCGAGCGGTATCAGCTATAATACCCCTGCCGGCTGGAAGATGTCCAGTTATATCTATATAGTCTTTCCTGTAGTCCATTAACAAGTCCACTTATCCTGTGTGTCTATTGTAAGCTGTGTATGCGCTGGACCGTTGGAGGTTCCCTTGGAGCACAGGAGAGAAACGTCCTCGGCAACCCTCTTCGTCAGCTCCCCATGCGTTCCAGCGACCTCTCTGACGTCCGCTTGCTGAGTACTCTGGCTATTAATTGTCCTATGGAGCCAACTAATAGCCATCTTATTATGTACTCTGGTTATTTAGACGAGCGATAAGTGACCTGGCATTTGGATGTAGCCGGCAGCCGGCTGCATTACTATGCTTACTCTCACATCGTCTCTGCGCTACCACAAGAAGAGGTCGGGACCAAGAGAAGGACCAAGATGCCAGGATGGCTAGGGGGACATGAGCTGGGTCGGAAGTAGCCCAGGAACTTGATCACCCATATTAATAGAGCTTTATGTGCGTGGGTAAGAAGTTGGCTAGGAGTTGGATGAACTCGACGACACTGTCGTATATACTCAGATTAGCTCGGGGGAAGTTGGGAGGAGAGCTAATACAACCCTATTCCAATTCTTGAGTAAACCCTAGATCAATTTCCTACTCGGCCTCTGACAAGTGGGGTATCAGAGCCGTACAGTTCCCCATCCGGAGCTTCCCAATCACTCACACCATACCTGATTCTGTTACCAGCAACAGCTCACGATCATGGAGGATATGTGGTCGGAGGCCAAGGACATCTACAAGATCCTTATGGCTGACACTGAAGCGTACGAGGCCCGCTTCCTCGAGCACAAGAAGCAGATCCTCAACTCAATCAAGGGCTATGTCGATGACACGAACAAGCAGCTCAAGACAGTACATGATTCTGTCGCCGCCGTCTACGAGCGTGTCGGCGGCGAGATCGCCGAGGCCAAGACATCGCTAGAAGCCGATATGGCGGGAGTCTAGAACAAGTTGAGCGGGGAGATCTCGCAACTCTCCGCCACAATTGACTTGCCGTCCCTGATGGGCACCATTTATGCGCTACAAAACCGGGGGACAGCCTGTGAATTTCATACGCCTCCTCCCGGGGAGGTACTAATTTAACTGTTAGACTATTGTATACCGACTACAACTCCTATTGTAAAGATTTGTACCCCAAGCTAGGTCTAGTCTAGGTCGGTAGATTTCCGCCTATATATACAATGTAATCCAGCACAATCTAATCAATCAATACACAAGTTATCAATCTATCATGGTATCAGAGGTCTAGGTCTTCCGCCCCTAGCATGGCTCCGCCACCACCACCGCCGCTGTCGGCGCGTCGGCTCTTCTCCGACGCCGAGTTCCGCGACGCCCGTGCTCCTTCTTCCCACCCAACCTCTTTAGTACCTTCTTCCTCATACCTACCACCCCAACCCACGGCAATCTCTCTCGCCGATACAATCTCAGATGTCTCTCCGTTCATCCCCGTCGTTCTTGACCTCGCCTCCCACAATTACTATCATTGGCGCCACCTCTTCCACATCAACCTTGGTCGCTGCGGTCTGCGCCACCACATCGCGGCTTGCTCTACTCGTCAACTCAACAATCCACGCTGGGTCACCGACGATCTTGCCATAATCCAGTGGATCTACACCCGTATCACCACCGAGCTCTTCAACCTCGTCTCCAACAACGGTGCATCCGCAGCCGAGCTCTGGGCCTCCCTCCGCCAGCTCTTCCAAGATAACAGCGACGCCCGCATCAACACGTTGCACACGGAGCTACGGACCCTTGCCCAAGGAGACTCCCCTGTCTCCGTCTTCTGCCAACGGATCAAAGCCATCGGCGATGAGCTTTGCGAGCTTGAAGATCACGTCGACGATCGCACCCTCATCAACGCGTTGCTAGTTGGCCTTGGAGAAGAGTTCGACAAGCAGGTTGCTTTCATCCCCATGATGCGTCCTCGTCCGTCCTAGGGGCTTGTTTGAGACCGTACAAGGATTTCGTTAATAGAGCGGGCTATCCGATGATCACAAAGGCTATCGTCTGTCCAATCTCACCACCACTACCAATCTCACCGCCACTACCAAACACAAATTAGATCCTAGATCCCTTCCATGTGTTTATCTCGGGCTATCCGATGATCACAAAGGCTATCGTTGCTTAGATCCCGCCTCTGGACGTGTTATTATCTCTCGACATGTTACATTCGATGAAACCATATTTCCTTACTCCACTACTTCTACTCCCGACACTACATCATCCTCCACACCCCATTCTCCTCCAAACCAACGCCCCTTTTTGTTCACACCATCCCCACACATACCCATCTACACCAATGATCCACCATCACCCGATCCACCCCCTCCCATAAACCCATACACACCGACGCCTGCCACCGCAAATGCTTCTCCTACCACGCCAGACCTCCTTGATATTTCCGCTGCCACCGCTCACGAACCCAGTCCCACCCTATCTGATATACCAGCCCCTCCAAATGATGTCTCCGTTCCCATACCACAAAACGATCACGTTATGCGTACTCGCGCTAAGCGTGGATTTCATGTCCCTATTCGCAAACTAAACCTAGCCACAACCCCCGCTCTCTCTCCTATACCCTCATCCTACAAGCGTGCCCTTCTCGACCCATTGTGGCTTGCAGCCATGCGTGATGAGTTTTATGCTCTCACCCAAAACAACACTTGGACACTTGTCTCAAAACCTGCTAATGCAAATGTTGTTTCTGGAAAATGGGTCTTTCGGCACAAATTTCATTCTGACGGTTCCCTCGCTAGATATAAAGCTCGTTGGGTTTGTCGGGGTTTTTCTCAACAACACGGTATTGATTTTGATGAAACCGTCTCTCCTGTTGTCAAACCAAGTACCATTCTTGTCGTCCTCAGTATTGCCACCTCTTCATCTTGGCCTATCCATCAACTCGACGTAAAAAATGCTTTCCTTCACGGCACTCTCAACGAAACTGTCTACTGTCAGCAGCCCTCCGGTTTTGAAAATCCTTCCTATCCCAATCTCGTTTGTCTCTTACACAAATCCTTGTACGGTCTCAAACAAGCCCCTAGGGCATGGTTTCATCGCTTTGCTACATTCATCCAATCTATCGGTTTCTTACCCTCCAAGTGTGACTCCTCTTTATTCATTTTTCACTCCTCCGAACACACTGCCTATTTTTTATTATATGTGGACGATATTATTCTTACCGCCTCCTCCACTCCATTCTTACACCATATAATCTCTAAACTAAATAACGAATTCTCCATGACAGACTTAGGACCTCTTCATCATTTTCTTGGCATCGCTGTCTCTCGTTCCACCGATAGCCTCTTCCTTTCCCAACGCCAATATGTTATTGATTTGCTAGCCCGTGCTGGTATGTCTGACTGTCAACCTGCACGTACGCCTGCTGATGTTGGTGCCAAACTATCTGCTGATGGCGATCCTGTTTCCGATCCAAGTC
This sequence comes from Poa annua, assembly GCA_026929855.1. Lineage (NCBI taxonomy): Eukaryota > Viridiplantae > Streptophyta > Magnoliopsida > Poales > Poaceae > Poa > Poa annua. The sequence goes on along the minus strand of CM049428.1, from coordinate 22,031,645 downwards.
TCTATCGCAGTATCATTGGTGCACTTCAATATGCAACTCTTACTGGCCCTGATATCTCTTACTCCGTTCAACAAGCTTGCCTCCACATGCATGATCCCCGTATACCTCATGAAAATCATGTCAAACGAATTCTCTGTTACCTCAAAGGAACTCTTGACCACGGTTTACGTCTTAATTCTTCTTCTCCACAAGTTTGACAACTTATTCTGATGCGGACTGGGCAGGTTGTCCAGATACTCGACGATCTACATCCGGTTACTGTGTTTATTTGGGTGACAATCTTGTTTCATGGTCTTCTAAAAGGCAGGTCACAGTCTCCAGGTCATCAGCTGAAGCGGAGTACCGGTCGGTTGCGCACGTTGTGGCTGAATCCATTTGGTTACGGCAATTGTTGGCTGAGCTACATCGTCCTATCGAGCGTGCCACTATTGTCTACTGTGACAACATCTTTGCTGTCTACATGGCTGCGAATCCAGTTCATCATCGGCGCACGAAGCACATCGAGATAGACATTCATTTTGTCCGCGAGAAAGTTGCCCTGGGCGATGTGCGAGTTCTACATGTTCCAACCAGTGCGCAGTTTGCAGATATCTTCACTAAAGGACTTGCTACAGCTCCATTTACAGACATACGTTCCAGTGTCAACATTGTTACACCAGATGTTGTGACTGCGGGGGGATGTTAGACTATTGTATACCGATTACAACTCCTATTGTAAAGACTTGTACCCCAAGCTAGGTCTAGTCTAGGTCGGTAGATTTCCTCCTATATATACAATGTAATCCGACACAATCTAATCAATCAATACACAAGTTATCAATCTATCACTAACCACTAACCACACCCTTTTCATCTCGTCTGCACTCGAGTTCTGGTTCATCAGATACTGATCCGTCTGCTTCGGCTCTGCTTGTTGAGCTTCCTCAATTCGATGGCGCCAACCCCAAGCTGTGGCAGCGGCGATGCGAGGAATACTTCCAGCGTTGGCGTACACCATTGGAGCACTGGATTTCATACGGATTGTCACAATTCTCGGGTGTTGCAGCTACTTGGTTGGAGTCGTTCCTGCTGGAGAAAATTGCAGGAAACCACTACCTTTGGGGCTAGGGTTGCAGAAAACCACCATGTTGCGAAAAAATTGCGGAAAACCACCAGTTTGAAGTAACAGCGTAGCAGAAAGCACTGATCGCTCGTTTCAGTCGAGTTAACAGCAAAACTGACTGGTGGGACCCAATGTCAGGCTGACGTGGCGCGAACATGGTCAACGCCCCGTTAGCGGCCGTTAACGGCCCGCAACTTGGTCGAGCCGGACCAGCTCGTCAACCCTAGGCCCACTCATTCTTCCCCGCTCCCTCTCTCTCTGTTGCCATGGGATCCGGCGACGGCGGCGGCGGAGTCGACGACGGTAGCGGTGGCGGTGTCGACAACGGACGCGACGGGGGCGGATACCCAAGCTCCGTTGTTCTCGACGTGGGTGTCGGAGTCGGAGGCGGCGGTGCGCAGGCGGTGGAGGGGTTCGTCGTCGACGAGGATTGCTGTGGCAGCTCGAACCCCTCTGCACATTCGAAGTACTCTGTGCTTCCGAGGGCGGCAGCGGCCGTGGCGCAGATGTGGGTGGCGAATCCGGAGCACAGCCACCACTACACCTCGGGCCTAGCTGGAATTGTGTAAGTTCTTGCCCCTCTATGAGCATGGATTTCAAATCTAGGGTTAGGAAATTTAGTTACATCGATGACTGATTTTACTCTTACAAAATTGTAGTTTGAATGAAGAAATTTGGGAGGTCAGATTCAACTTCTACGGTGTAGACAATCTTGAAAGAAAAATAGGCAGAAATGACATCACATATATGAATCTGGTAGCACTTATCGAGACACAGGGTTATGGCTTTACTGATAAGATGTATTATGTCAAGGAGGAAGGATTAGGGGTGAAGGGGATGGCATTGCTTGATGGCATGGCAAAGGTGGATGCAATGGTGGACCAATATGAGCAGAAAAGGTGTTGTAGCATCACTGTAATCAGGGGTACATATGAGCTAGCTGCATCAGTCAATGTTGCAGCAATTAGAGTTGAAGAACAATTACCAGTTTCAGAAGTTGGAGTTCCAGTTGTTTATTCAGTTGATAATGATGGTGTGCTATTTGGAAGCCAGCCCAATGCATCAGATTCAGAGTACATGTATCTATGTACTCAATAGAGCAATAAGAAAGGGAAGCAGCTTATGGTTTCTGAAAATATGCAGTGCTCAAATGTGTTAGACACAGATTCAGAGAGATCTCCAGATTCAGAGGATGAAGTATTTGGTATTTCAGAAGTTGAGGTAGGGTCAGAGGCAGGAGTGGAATCAGATGTTGAGCTATTGTTAGAGGATGGAGTGGAATTAGATGATGGAAATGTTAGGCTTGCTGCACTGAAGAGGCAGAAAACTGAAGCAATGAATCACTGTGAAGGTGAAACAGATGTGGAGGACTTGTATGGTGACTCTGATTCAGATGATTCAGAGGATTGCATCCCAATTGCAACTCTGAAGAAGTTGCCAGTGAAGAAAGGGCCCAGCAGCAGGTCACATTGTAGCAGTACAAGTAAAAGAAAGGTTGAGTACATCTCAGGTGATGATTTCAGTGCAGAAGAGCCTAATTCAGATGATGATATCCAACTGCCTTTTCTGCTACCAAGTGGCAGGAAGTCCAGGTCAAAGAAAAGGAAGCCAAGGGTGTCGTATGATGAGAATAGGTTGCATCCTGAAGAACAAATGGGTCTGCAATTGTGTTTTGTAGATGTATATCAATTTAGAAGAGCTCTTGAGCAGATGCACATAGCACAACTAAGGAATTACAAATTGCACAGAAATTGCAAAGACAGAGTTCATGCTAAATGCAAAAACAAAGCATGTCCTTTCTATCTGATTGGTAGTCAGATAGCTGGTGAGAAGACATTCTGCCTTAGAGATATGGAGCTGGAACATACTTGTGCCCCAGTAGGTGAAGCAAAAAAAGTGAGTTGCAATTGGGTTGCCCAAAACAGTGGGCATGCTTTTAGAATTGATCCTGGAACCAAGATAGACATTGTCATTGATACACAAAGGAGAAATTTGGAGTAGTTCCCTCTAAGTTCATGGCATACAGGGCAAGGAAGAAAGCTCAGAAAATTGTAATTGATGATGATCTCAAACAATACACAAGGCTGAGGGGCTATTTGCAGACTGTGCTAGATACAAATCCTGGAAGCAGGTGCATTGTGACTACCAAAACCTTACCAGAGCACCCCAACCCCAATCCTAGGTTCAATGCTATGTTCATTGCTTTGGGTGCATCAGTGCAAGGATTTTTGAAAGGCTGCAGGCCATTCATTGGTAAGTAAAATTTCCTTTGGGTGCATCAGTTCATTGCTTTTGTTCTATTATGTGCATTAATTGTATCTCCATTTAATCTGTGTAGGTTTAGATGGATGTTTCATTAAGGGTCCAACAGGCCAGCAAATCTTGGCTGCCACTGGTAGAGATGGAAATGATAACATCTATCCTATAGCTTTTGGTCTTGTGGACAAAGAAGAGACTGCTAGCTGGTCATGGTTTCTAACACAGCTTAAGTATGCACTTGGTGGGACTTCTGGGAAGTTTGGGAACTATACCATCATCTCTGACAGGCAGAAGGTAAACACGTCTAAATCATAAAAGTTGTCGATGTTTCATGTAAATCATAAAAGTTATCGATGTTTCATCTAAATCATAAAAGTTGTCGATGTTTTATGTAAATCATAAAAGTTGTCGATGTTTCATGTAAATCATTAAAGTTGTCGATGTTTCATCTAAATCATAAAAGTTGTCGATGTTTCATGTAAATCATAAAAGTTGTCGATGTTTCATCTAAATCATAAAAGTTGTCGATGTTTCATCTAAATCATAAAAGTTGTCGATGTTTCATGTAAATCATAAAAGTTGACGATGTTTCATCTAAATCATAAAAGTTGTCGATGTTTCATCTAAATCATAAAAGTTGTCGATGTTTCATGTAAATCATAAAAGTTGTCGATGTTTCATCTAAATCAAAAAAGTTGTCAATGTTTCATCTAAATCATTAAAGTTGTCGATGTTTCAACAGGGATTGCTAAATGCTGTCAATGTTGTATTTCCAAACTCTCCGCAAAGGTTTTGCTTAAGACACATGTATGCAAATTTTCAACTAGCTGGTTTCAGAGGAGAGGAGCTAAAAAAGCATATGGATGCTGCTAGCTACTCCTACACCAAAAGTGGCTTTGACCAGGCTATGCAGAACCTCAAGGAGGATGTGAGCCTGCATGGGAATGGCTGAGAAAAATTCCAGAGGAATGCTGGGCTAGGCATGCCTTTGATTCAAACTGCAAGACAGATCTGGTTGTGAACAACTTCAGTGAGGTGTTCAACAGAATGATTCTTGATGTGAGAGGAAAGCCAGTCAGAACAATGTTTGAAGGGATAAGGAACAAGCTTATGGCCAGATATGAGAAGAAGAGGACCAATGTTGCTACCTCTAGGTGGGAGATCACACCCACACACTCTGAAAAGCTAGAAGAGCTGAAGAAATGGTCCAGGGCTTGCAAAGCACAAAAATCTCATGCTGATATGTGGCAAGTAACAAGCTCCTTACATAATGTGTATGTTGTTGACCTCTCTAAGAGAACATGTTAGTGCAGGAAATGGGATGTGACTGGATTGCCTTGCCACCATGCTATATCTGCAATCTACAGATCACATCAGTACCCTGAGGACTTTGTGGCAGATTTCTTCAAGAAACCAATGTACATGGAAGCTTACAACCCACCAATCTATCCAGTTCCAGGTGAAGATTTATGGACAAGGACAGAGACACCAGATATTGACCCTCCTGTCTTTAAAATTGAAAAAGGCAGAGCACAAACCAAGAGGAGGAAAGGCAAGTTTGAAGTGCCTCAGCCAAAGATGACAAGCAGAATGGCAACTATCACTTGTGGCAACTGCAAGCTTGTTGGGCACAGATACACCGACTGCAAGAAGGTACTGATACCAGCATTACACATGAGAAAGAATAAACACCAGGTTCTTGTATTAAGCATTTCATAGAAGTATATCATGCTATGCAAAGTCTAATCCATTTACATGTGTATACTGCAGGAAAATAGAGCTTCAACATCCACTACTCAGGCTACACCAACAACAACAGCCAGGGCACCAGCAGCAGCATCAGCAAGGGCACCAGCAGCAACAACCAGGGCACCAGCATAAAGGCCAGCTCAGTCTGCTCTAATAGCACCAACAACAAGGACTAATCCTACACCAGCCAGCCAAACCAGAAAAAGAAAGGAAGCACCTACTACTCCAGCAGCAACCAGGGCACCAGCTACAAGGCATACATTCATAGCTCCCAGGAGAAACAGCCAAGGACATGAAGCTGGAGGTAGTTCAAGGCCTATCAGGTCAGTCAAGAAAAGCAGTAGGCTAGCAGGCTACTTCACTGCCAGCAGAATCAATGAAAAGTCAATGCAAGAGCTACAAAAGGAAGGCAGATGAAGCACTGACTTCTTCCAAATTAAACTATATGTGCTACTTATGCTACTAACTAGTTATGTGATGTAATGGATGAGTTAAATGTTTGTGCCACTTCATTTTGCTACCTCTTTGACATGAAACATTTGTCATGCCACTTCTATGTGTTGTAATGGATCAGTTATGCTACTACTACTCCTATTTGTGTAATGGATTAGTTATGCTACTACTACTCCTATTTGTGTAATGGCTCAGTTATGCTACTCCTACTGCTATTTAACTGATGGTTCCTGTAACTGGTACTGCATCAGTGGTTCTTGTAACAAAAAACCCCGGTACTGGTGGTTATATGCTAAAAAACCTGAAGATCATACACAGACGTGTTGCATTCACAGACACACACACAAAAAACTGTTGCATTCAGACAAATAAAGACACATTAATATAAAAAATAACATGAACATCACACATAATTAACAGTTGCATTAAGACACATTGATATACAAAATAACATGAACATCACACACAATTAACAGTTGCATAAAGACACATTGTATACAAAATAACATGAACATCACATACAATAAAAGGTTAACAACACACACATAATATTAAAGGTGCATTACATCACACAAACAAGTGTGTTCAACTGATTACACACAACTGGTCCCAGGTTCAACTCATACATTAGTTGAAAAACATAATAAATTCAAATTAACCAAGCATGATCTCCTTCATCTTCTTCAGCCACTGAACTAATTTACTCCAGCAGGATATCCTTCATCTTCTTTAGCCACTGAACTAATTTACTCCAGCAGGATATCCTTCATCTTCTTCAGCTTCTGCTTGTTCTCATCACCAGCTTTGAGGAGATCAGCAATGTAGTACTCCAGTTTCTTCTTCTCTGCCTTTAGAGCATCCCTCTGGTTCTCTACATGCTCCTTCTACTGCACTGTCTCCTCCATTTGTTGCACCATTTTATTTTTCTCTTCAACCAACAAAGTTGTTTGCTTTGATGATTCTCCTTCACTAACTGCCTTGCCCAAGTCTATCTGCAGTGATTTAATTTTTCCTTCCAGCTCCTCGTTCACTTTAACCAGATTGTAATATTTCTCAGATTCCACACATGCTAACCTCAATCTTGCAGTTATTTCTTCCTCGTTCATTTCCCATAACCTAAGCAAACACTTCTTTAGATGTAGTGGCCACTCTAGGTCAACCCAGTGCACAGTGGAACATACATCATTGCCCTAAAATTCAGAGAATGTATGTAGTTAACTGACAGATATAACTGAATTTTGCTTGACTCAATATAACTGAATATGTTCAGTTTAACTGACAGAAACACAACTACATGGAAACCATCCAAAACTGCAGACAACTACAAGCTAAATGGAACCAGATTACAGTATTAACCGGTCTGGCACATCCGTGGAACCTTCTACCAGTGTTTACCCCTCCGAACGCGACATACTTCATCAGTTTCTCCAAATGGTCACATGTTAGGTCGGTATGCCTCTCAATGCCGCAGAAGTCGGGTCATAAAGGGTTTGTGGAACCTAACATAGCAAGAACAAGGAACAAACCGACGGTAAATCGACAAAATTCATCTCGATTTTAAAAAATCCCTAATCTGAAACCCTAACCCTAGCCGGAAGCGTACGAAGGGGAAGGAATAGAGAAACTCACATCGGGGTTCCCCTTGGACCACTCGCCATCACCAACGAACAGCGGTTCCTCGCTGCTGCTCGATCCATCGGTCCATGATGGCATGGCGACGCGGCGGAGACGGCGGCCGGAGTCGGGAGAGAGAGAGAGGGAGCAAGGACGCGCGGGGAAGAATGAGCGGGCCGGAGGGTTGACGAGCTGGTCCGGCTCGACCAAGTTGCGAGCCGTTAACGGGGCGTTGACCACGTTCGCGCCACGTCAGCCTGACATTGGGTCCCACCAGTCAGTTTTGCTGTTAACTCGATTGAAACGAGCGATCAGTGCTTTCTGCTATGCTGTTACTTCAAACTGGTGGTTTTCCGCAATTTTTTCGCAACATGGTGGTTTTCTGCAACCCTAGCCCCAAAAATAGTGGTTTCCTGCAATTTTCTCTTCCTGCTGAGGTGTCTGCAAGCAACTTGGGGTGATTTCGTGGCAGCAGTGCAGGCCAGATTCATGCATAACCAGCGGTCCACATTGACATTGGCTTCGCGGGATGTATCACATTTCCCAGACGAGTGCGGTAGCCGATTATGTTCGGCGGTTTTCTAAGGTTGTGGATCAAATAAATGCTTATGATGCTCAACCTGATTACCTGCATTTCCACTCGTTTCATAGATGGGTTGGTTCCGGTTGTGAGAGTATTGGTGACACTTCAACAACCAGATGATCTGGATCAGGCCTATACCCTTGCATTGTTGTACGAGGAATTGGGAGATGGTTTCAACCCTTTTGAAACACAGTCAAAGTTTCCTTCAGTTAGCAGGCGTGTGTCCCAGCACCACTGGCTCGTTGGGTGTCAAAGTCAGAAACATGAAGAACCATACAGGTCGGCAACAGATGACAAGTGGTCTAATCTGAAGGCATATCGGAGGGCTAAAGGGCTTTGTTCCATTTGCGGTGAAAAATGGGGAAAGGAACATCAGTGCCGGCGGGCAATTCCACTGCATGTGGTATAGGAAATGTTGAACTGTCTGCAGACTGAAGATGTTGAAAAAGCAGTTGAAGAGAAGGAAAATCATGAAGCAGCGTCGCAGCTTATGCTCCTGTCAGCAATGGCAGCCAATTCAATGTCCAGTACCTCAAATCGAACAATGTTGTTCAAGGTTCAGGTTCAAGGGCAACAAATGGTGTTCTAGTCGATTCGGGTAGTTCTTCCTGTCGATGAGACAGTGCCAAATCGACAACTCTCCTTGGTAATCAACAAACCCTATGATCACGCATTGGACGCAGTAGTGGCTAGCTTTTGATCGTGATGGTACTCTAATTGTACTACAGGGAGAAGGGGCTGACGAAGCCGCTTAGACCATGCTTGACCTACATCTTATCAGGGAGGAGGTCAAGGAAGACAAGCCGCCGCCGAGCCTAGATGTGCAAGTTATATTGGACGAATTTGCTTCAGTTTTCTGAGACGCCTACTGGGTTACCTCCTCGGCAACAATACGACCACCGCATTCCATTGATCCCAGGTGCTAGCCTGTATCGATGCGACCATACATGATTGCCCCAGAATGGAACCACATCCACCAACAAAATTATTTCTACACTAATACTAACACATCGACCGATAAAATATATTTACTACAATTATCTCAACGCATCCACCGAAAAAAATATAATTATCTCGACCGACAAAAGTTAAACGCATCCACCGCTAAACATTTGTATACTAAACATAAATACGCATGGAAATCCCGCCCCTCCCATTGCCCGGTCTCAATCTACCGCCACCACCGCACCCCCTTCTCCAACACGTGCTCACACCACCAGTATCGGCCACCATTGTTGGTTGTCATTGCATCCAATCCTCCACCTCCACATCTCAAAAGGCCTCCACGAAAATCTATCCCATAAGCAGATCCTTCATGCCCTAGCCCTCCTCTACTTCTTTCTTACTAATCTAACCACTTCAATCTAATTTTATGGGCAGAATTTCACATTGTTCTGCATGGAGAGGAAGAACATGAGAGAGAGGAGCGAGCTATTCGTGAGGAGGAAGAAAGAAGGGAAAAGACAGCCGCCGTCGCGTGTGGGGAGTAGCGGAGCTAGGCGGCACTTATTCATAACCTTTTAGGCACGCTCCTTGCTGAAAATATCTTATCGGCACGCTCCTTGCCAAAAAAGATCTTATCGGCGCACTCGTTGCCGAAAAATTGTGGGCCCGGCCTGACGCGCATCTGCCATATGCAGTCGTCGACACAGGTCCTCGGACTTGCTCTTTTTGGCAATGATGATTTTGATTTCAACTTTTTGGCACGACTAATACCGATGGCGCGCTAGATTCCGAATTTTTTGAAACCACGTGCTATTCCTCAAATTTCCAATAAAAATCATATTTTTTAAAAAAATCTTTGAAAAACAAAGTGAGCAGGTAGATTGCAGGAATATATTGGAAAATATACTCGCGACATTTTTATTTACTTTGTGTTGTACATTTCTTCAAAGTCAAAATTTAAAGTTTGACCAAGTGTATACATACAAATATCAACATCTACAATATCAAATGCATATAACATGAAAATATATTTTGTGATGATTCCAATAATATTATATTCATATAGTAGATGTTCATATTTTCCTATATATTTGGTTAAAATTATTATGATTTATTTTGACTAAACACATAACGGAATTTAATTGTAAACGGAGGGAGAAATTGATTGTTAGAGATAATTTCCAAGCATTGCTGCCTGTGTAATCTCCATGTCTGATGCCATGTATATGGTATACTATACGTCTACTTATCTTCAAATAGTAAATAATGGTAGATCGGGAGTTGTTGTCCGAGGAGCAGGATATGATTGATTACCGTAAAGCCTGGGAGAAGTTCTGGTCTCGCGTGTTCGGTAGCTTCGAACAAGAGAGTGAGTCACTTATCTGACTTAATTAGCTGAATTATCTGACTTAATTAGCTGAATCACTTGCAGCCTGCTTAGTTTTTCTTCCTCATTGCGATCATGGAAATCTGGCTTAGATCCTTCACCCTTTCCCTTTGAACGTAGAAACATTTCGGTTCTCTGTGTTATTGCCCTTTTAACTAAAGAATTGTTCTTTTTTTTATATCGAATGTAACACAGACCTATCTATCTAACACGCATTTTGTGTTTGCTTGGATGGTGTATGCAGCGTTGTTGAGTTCCATGGTCAGTACATATCAAAAGAACGTGTGTGTTTCCACCGTAACCGCCTTGCAAGTCTACTCCATCAAAGTCGAGGCGGCAAAACTCACGTGGCCTCTACGGAGTTGTTGCTGCCCAAGACGCTGTGGATGTAAGGGCATCCCCCAGTGCCCCTCAGGAGGCCTTTTTTAGCGTTGGCGGAAGAAAAAAGCGTCGTTTTTCCACCAGCCGGCCCCCCAGAAACCCAGTCAGCGCCGTTTCGACGGAAAATAGCGCCGGCGCTGCCAGGCGAAACCCAGCCCACCGGGTTCGGCCTGGGGGGCGAATTGGCGCGAAACGCGACGCGGGTCAGCGCTGTCAGCGACGCGGGAGAAAATGACGCCAACAGAAACCACCCGTGCTCGTCTTCTTGGCTCCCGCGTCGGTCAAACACTGCCGGAGTAATGGCGTGACGGGCGGCCAGTGAGCTTCCCAGTCAAAAGATGTCGGAGTAATGGTGTGGCGCGTTCACGCGGCGCACAACAGTAATGGCCACCCACCGCCGCTCGCCCCTTCGCCTGGCCTCGCCGCTATAAAATCCACGCGAGTCTCGCCGCCCATCGACATTCCTCTCTCGCCGCCTCTCCTCACACCTGCACTCACTCCTCTCCACCGTCGCAACCCACCGCCGCCGAGAAGATGGACGCCGCCGTGAAGAACGGCTGGGGGCGCCGTTTCCTCCGTAAGGAGGAGGTGTGGGCGCTCTACAGCGCCGGGTACCCATGTCCTCCGAACATGCGCGTTCGCGGCGCCTCCGCCACAGCGCGGCGATCGCGGCGAGTCTGGGGCTGCGCAACTAGTTAGATTTTCAGTTTAAATCGCCTATGTAATCGCAAAGTTTGCGCCATTTAATGAAATCGCCTCCGTTTGCGTCGAATATTAATGAAATCGTATTTGTTTTACGCCAAATTTATGTTTGTGCCATTTTTAAATTGCATGTGCCGAAACTTGGGCGAGGAACGACTGGGAACCCCCCCCCCCCCCCCATGTTTCAGAGTAGCGTCGTTTAGCGCCACGGCGGAAGGGAAAAAACGGCGTCCTGGGCCCTGGGGGGCGCAACGACTGGAGATGCCCTACGGCGCAACGTTCTCTTCAATTCGCAAGAGGAAAACTGCCAAATCATTACCAAAAATGTATACATCCCCCCCCCCCCCCCCCCCCCCCCCCCCCCCCGATTTCGTTCTCCCTGCTGATGTTGGTTTGCCATCCTAACTCGTTTTACTCATACCACGATGCTTCATTAATTGCAGGATCCGAGCTTGTTGCTGACCGGCCCGTCTCGTGCAATAGTGTTTCTTGACCCAGTTGAGTTTGAAATCATTCTTAAAGTGAAGGGAAGGTCTGAAGATAAAGAAACATTGATCCATCAAATCTTCAGCTACATGTCCGGTACTGTTGGTTCTCCCCATAGGAGTTGCTCCAAGAGGCTTTGCAAAATAAACTTCAAGTTTATGGCGCTTCATCATACGGTTCAAGCCACTATCATCAGTGTCCAAATTATTCGTGGGTCGTGGCCGAGTCCTTTCGCAGGGGAAGTTTTTTGCCACGACGGGTCCTCTCTGGAAAAAGTTGTGCTGCTTGATTTTCCGGATGGAATGAACCCACCGGTCGATCAAGCTGGTAACCTCGCTCTGTCAAGACGTGTTGTTTCAGTCAATGAGCATAAGGAGATGAAAGTTAGTGTAAGCACCTACTGCGTAGCTGGTGACAGTAAAGTATACATGGGTTCAGGTGTTGTCAGCTTCAAAGCCGAACGAAGTGGCATAGCAGACGGTGAATGTGATCTTGGTGGTCAGTGTCAGCTCAAGATTCAAGTCGCTTGGTCTCTCCTTATTGTGTGCTAGACTATGATCCGGTCATGAGGGAAATCGCTCTAAGGTGTCATGCTATGTTCCGTTGTTCTCAAGCCTGATCGGTATCAGCCATAATACCCTTTTTTTGTTTTTTTGAAAATATCAGCCATAATACCCTTGCAGGCTGGAAGATGTCCAGCTATATCTGTAGTCTTAGAATTTCAGTTATCATGTATCTCTAGCATAAGTTGTGTTATGTGATATTATCTGTGGACTTCTAAGTCTTGTTTTGTGAAGTACTACTCGTTCAATTGTGCAACGTGATATGCCTCAGCTATTTTGTACCAATGTTATGTATGTAATCTGTTAGTTAGTAGTAATGTGCATTCTCTCTTTCATGTTGTTTTTACCTGAGTAAGGACTGAATTAAATTCTGCAAAATGAATTGCTGGTACATGATTGTACGATTTTAACCCAAATGATGTGCTGTATCATCCAGTCATACCTAGTAATAATATATCACGAGTAGTCTTTGTATGGAAGGATGAGGTCCTGGATGGTAGCACTCCTATCATGAACATACTAACATTGCACCCCCACACAAAATTACCCTTGTGTTACTTGGTGGAGGACACTAGTTTGGTTGAGCACGAGGCAGCGTTGCCCTTGTTCAGAACCGAATTATAGAACTCATCAAAGAGCTCCAGGCAAAATTTTCAAATAGCAACACTACCATTAACCAAACAAAATACGAGTATCTTCATATCACCTATTCCAAATAACAAGCACGCCAACACTGTTTGTTGTTAGTAGAAACAAGTCATCCAATCTCCCTTTCCCGTACAAGAGAACACCAAGTTGATCTACAGTATAAATTTATACTAGTTTCCACTAGGCTCCCTAGGGCTAAATCCTCCAATTTCTACTACATTTCACAGGAAACTCTGCTAACAACCCAATTTCGTCTACTTTATCGAAAGAGTATCAGGGAACGCTTCCTCAACTTCACTCAAGCTGCTCCCAACCGTTTCGGCCTCGAGGGCGTCGATCTCATACCGCACTTCCTCCATATGCTCGTTTATGCAGGTCACCGCCTCTTGAATGCCCTGTATGGCCTCCTTGAGAGCGGCATCATACTCTGCATCTGCCTCTGCATCCTCCGTACCAGATGCCTCAGTTATCTCCTTCACGTTCGCACACACATGCAGGGCCATGCTGCTTGACCGGCAATGATCATGATTTACCAGGCGTTCCGAAGGACGGCCAGCTTTCTTTAGTACCTGAATCCTTGCTGTCTGATTCAACCAGAGACATAATGAACAAACTGACAAGTGACTAAGGAAAATGTTAACTAAAAAGGTGCATAAAAAATATACACGTGATAATAACAAAACAAATATGCTCGATTTGTCGCAAAACTTAGTAGCAGATAGTATAAATTTAAATTTAAGTAATGCCGATAGAAAACAATCTTGCCACATCAGTGAAGAGGCTAAGTACACGGTGTTAAAACAATTTGGGGGTACAGTAGTATGATATTTGTGGAGTGGTTCTCATATAGGAATGTAGAATGCTATTGCAGCCGATACTAGCAATCCAGCGTGCACAAACAAACTAATCCCATGTTACATTAACAACTAAAGGAACCTCCATAAAAACTTTAGCAGGTCATAACAAAATAATGATCATAGTGAAACAGAAACACATATTTGGTACATTGGTTTTTGTACTGAAAAGAAATCATAGCACCAAACCATTTTGAGTCCATACAGCACTACAAGAGTCAAAGACAGCTTACCAGCTGCAACTTATCTCTCTCATTTGCTTGTACATCCTTCAGTAAGTTTGCAAGATCGCCACGACAAAGATGTGGCTTTGAGAGCAGGGACACCATTTCAAGAATCTGTAGTAAACAGTATTAGGCATCGCACTTTTGATGATAAATAATCAAGAATCTGTAGTAAACAGTATTAGGCATCGCACTTTTGATGATAAATAATTATGAGTTAGGCACAGTTTACCTGTGTTGAGCAATCATTGAATTCCGCGGTAACATTGCCACATAGTTGTTGGTAAGCACATTCACCTCCACTAGCCATATATTCAGAAAAACCCCTGCAAAAGTTTCATATGAGTAACCAAAATTCATGATATTAAACAGGGAAGTATTTTTATGCTTATTATGTTAGCTCCTACTACTGATCATCCCTTTTTTTGAGAAACACAGTTCAGACGCAGACGCTCACAAACAAGCACGTACAGACACCCCTATGACCGCACACACGCAAAACCCTACCCCTATGAGCACCTCCGAGAGACTGGTCAGACATATCTTGAGGTTGGCGAAGTCACAACCGGCGCCTCGCTGTTGACGGACACGTCACGTACCACTGAAAGCATAGCGCCGGTTAAATCCTAGAAAATCCAGGAAAATGTGAGCATCTATGCCAAGTCTGTGACTTGAACCTGGGTGGGCTGGTTCCACCACAAGGAACCAAACCAGTTGAGCTAGGCTCACTTCACTGCCTTGCTTGAGCTAGCTACTCACACTTAGCACTTGGACACACAACTCAACAATCACACGAAAGGACACGACACAAGCAGTTTGGTGCAGCTGAAGCTTGCTGCGTTTCCTGGGTTTTCTCTTCACTACTTGGTGTCCTTGAACTGATACATGGGGGTCTTATTTATAGGGCTAGTGAGCTGCTCCAACCAGCTCTCCTACAGCTCTTTAAGAAGTCAAGCCGCCAGACACTATCCTGAAATCATCTGCAGCTGTTATGCAGCTTTGCAGTCCTGCAGCTTTGTGTTGGCCTCCATTTTCTGATTCTGTTCACACTCCACCGTGTGTGAATACTCTAACTAGCACATACACTAGTACATGCACAAGCACATGCACTGATGCACGTAGTGGTTCTTATTAGCAACTAGTTAATCAACAATTCTTCCCCTAATCTAGTTGCTGATGTTGACGATGCCAATTCTCTCACGCAAACTCTGGAATTGAATCCGACCAAGTGCTTTAGTCAGGATGTCCGCGAGCTGGTCTCCGGTGCCGATGCACTGGACGTCAATCTTGCCATTTTCGAGACACTCCCTAATGAAATGGAAGCGTGTCTCAATGTGCTTACTCCGATTGTGGAAGACCGGATTTTTGCACAGCTGAATTGCGGACTTGTTGTCCACCATCAGCTGCACTGCTTGAGCATCTCGGCCGAGGAGATCTCCAAGCAGTCGAGCCAGCCAGAAAGCCTGCGTGCAGGCTGTGGAGGCCGCCATGTACTCAGCCTCGCAGCTAGACAAGGCAACCACCACTTGCCGAGGAAGAACATGATCCCGCTAGTGCTTTTGTTGGTGTCGATGTCGCCGGCGTGGTCGTTGTCGCTGTACCCGATTAAGTCTGCCGCCCCAGGGCCTCTAGAGTAGTGAAGGCCATGGTCGAGAGTCCCTGCAACGTAGCAGATGATCCTCTTCACAGCCTGCTCATGCTCCGTCGTCGGTCGCTGCATGAAACGACTAACGTAGCCGACGGAGAACGCCAAGTCCGGCCGAGTGTGGGCGAGGTAGCGAAGGCTCCCCACAAGACGCCGGTACTGTGTATCGTCTACTTCCTTCGTCGCGCTATCACGGCTCAGTTTCAGCCTCTCCTCCATTGGAGAGAGAGCTGGGTTGCAGTTGGTGAGCCGAGCTAGCTCAAGGATGCGCTTCGCGTAGGCGGTCTGTCGAAGCGTGATCCCGGAGTGATCCTCGTGCACCTCGATCCCCAGATAGAAGGAAAGGAGCCCTAGATCACTCATCTGGAAAGCAGCTTCCATCTCCTCCTTGAACGCAGCCACCTCTGCATCCTTGATGCCGGTGATCACCAAGTCGTTGACATAGACGCCCACCAACAGAGCATTTCCTCCGCTTAGAAGGCCGCCTCGTGCGGGCTTTGCTCAAAGCCCATCGTCTTCAGCGTGGAGTCAAGCTTGGCGTTCCACGCCCTTGGTGCATGTCGGAGACCAGAGAGCTTTGTGCAGTCGAAGTACCTTGCCCTCCTTGCCGGCGATCACAAATCCTGGCGGCTGCTAAACATAGACCTCCTCCTTCATCGTCGTTGAGGAAAGCCGACTTGACGTCCATGTGGTAGACACATCAGCCCTCCTGGCAGCTAGTGCAAGGATGAGCCGCGCGGACTCCATCCGTGCCACAGGAGCGAAAGCGTAGTCAAAGTCGACCCCTTCCCGCTGCAAGAAACCTCGTGCCACCAAGCGAGCCTTGTGCTTGACGATGGCGCCGGCCTCATCCCTTTTCAGCTTGAACACCCATTTAAGGGTGATCGCGCGATGACCGCCAGGGAGATGAGCAAGTTCCCAAGTGTGGTTCTCCTTGACCGCATCCATCTCCATCTCCATCTGCATCGCAGCGCGCCATATTGCGTCTCTATCAGCCTCTGCAAAAGAGTGAGGCTCACCATCGTCATGCGCAAGCTGCAGCTGCGCCTCCAAGTCGCGTGACACCAGTCCCGGCACCGGCTGGTCACCGAGTAGGTTCTCCACCGTACGATACCGCAACGTCTCGTCGTCATGATAAGAATCGATGCGCTCCTCGTTGTGAGGGAGCGGGGATGCGAACTCCACCGGGTTGTGTGCTGGTGATGATGTAGACATGCCCGGAGGAGTGGCTGCCGCCTCGCTGGCTTAGGTGTCGTCGGTGTAGCCATCACCGGGGTCGATGGAATCTTGGGGGCCGAAGTAGACATGCTCAACGAAGAGGAGATGCATGCTCCCCCAGCCTCCTCAAATTGGGCGTACTCGATAATGAGGTCATCACATGTCAGGGTCGAGTCGTCATCCACCGCCTTAACCCACGCCCATCCTCGTCCTTCGTCGACCACGACGTCTCGCGCCGTGCGCACACGCTGTGTCTTGGGGTCGAGGATGTGGTAGGCCTTCGAGCTTGCCGAGTAGCCGATGAACACTCCCGGAGTGCTCCTATCGTCAAGCTTACCAGTGTGGTCGTGCTCCTTGGCGAACGCGAGGCAGCCGAAGACCCGCAGGTGGGAGACCGCCGGCTTTCGTCCATGCCAAGCCTCATAAGGCGTCCTGCCATCGAGCGCCTTGGTAGGAGAGCGGTTGAGGATGTAGACGGCTGTCAGCACCGCCTCTCCAGTACAACGCGAATTCAGCTGCTGTGAATTCGCCGCGTTGTCGGTGCGCAACACACGTAGCTTGCGGCCGCACTCAGCCTCTGCAGCAACCTGCGCACGCCTGATGGCATCCGTTGCGTCCCCTTGCTGTCGAGGATCACCACCCACATGTAGCGGGAGAGATCGTCAACCAGCAGCAAGAAATAGCGTCGTCCTCCTGGTGTGGCCGGTGTCACCGGGCCACACAGATCCCCGTGCACTAGCTCGAGCTTCTCCTTGGCTCTGAAGCTTGCCTGATGTGGAAAAGGGTGTCATCTGTACTTTGTCAACACACAAACGTCACAGAACTGCTCCACATGGTCGAGGCATGGCAGGCCTCGTACCATCTCCTTGGCACTGAGCCGCTTCAGGGCCTCAAAGTGAAGGTGCCCGAACCGCTCGTCCAGTGCCACGCCTCGTCGTCCCGACGAGCTACGAGACAGATAGGTTGTGCCACCTGCACATCAAGGACAGAGCCGGTTTGTGCCTCGGATTACCTTAGCAAGAAGGCGATGATGGCGATCCCAGATGCGTAGGATCCCATGCTCGATCAGCACGCGTGAGCCGTTCTCATCCAGTTGTCCTAAGTTGATGATTGAGTTCCTCAGCGCAGGGATGTAGAGCAGCAGGTGCTCACCGGTCTTGGCGATGAAGATGATGGAGCCGACGCCCTGACGCCCTTGATCTCTACGGCGGAGGCATCCCCGAACTTGACGGAGCCTCGCACGTCAGAGTCGAGCTCGGCGAAGAACTCTCGTCGACCAGTCATGTGGTGGGTGGCGCCGGTGTCGAGGCACCACCCGCCAGTCTTGTCGCTGTCGAAACCATCGCCGAGGAGGGCATGCGCCTTTGGCTCGTCCAGGTGGAGGAGAGCCACTGCCGTTGGTGCCGCAGGGGATAGTTCGACGCTGGCGTGCATCATGAACAGAGTTGCGTCCTCTGCAGCCTGTGCCACATGGGCCTCTGCAGCCTGTGCGACATGGGCCTGGCCACGTCGTGGTTGTTGGCACTCCCTGGCCCAGTGGCCAAGGCGACCGCAGGTCTGGCAGTTGTCATCCTGTGCCGGCTTGGGCCTCCTGGCTACGCCTCCCCGGGCGCCTCCACGAGCATCACCGCGCCCCCTACGCGGCCTGCCACGCCTGCGGTTGCCCGTTGTGGAAGAAGGCTCCCCATTCTTCCCGCTGTCGAGGCCGGCATCCCACTGCTCCCGGGACAGGAGCAGCTTCCATCGGTAGTGATGGGCCTCGAGAGAGGATGTGCCTCGTCGGTGTCGACGACCTTGAGGCGACCTATCGCCTCCTCGATCGTCATCGTGGAGAGGTCCAGTAGAGACTCGATGAGCCATCTGCTTGTACTTCTCGGGGATGCACTGGAAGAGCTTCTCGACAACCCTCTCCTCGTCGTAGGTGGCATCGCTGAACTGCACCATTTTCTGCAACAGAGTGTTGAGACGGAGAGCAAAATCATCAATGTCCTCACCTGGCTTGAAGGCCAGGTTCTCCCACTCCTTGCGAAGAGCCTGCAGAGTGGATTTGCGGGCACGGTCGCTCCCGATGCGTGCCGCGGCGATGGCGTCCCACGCCTCCTTGGCAGTACGCTTGTTGGAGAGCGAGAACTGCATCTCGGTTGGGACTGCGGCGATGGGGGCGTCCAGCGCCCGTCGATCCTCATGCTGGTCGACGGCGTCGTCTTGGACCACCCCCCACATGTACCGCACCTGGAGCCTGACCCTCATGATCGCGGCCCACTCGACGTAGTTGGTCTTGGTGAGGGTAGGCCACCCGACATTGGGACCAACATCCCTAACCACAGTCCGGACCCGTGGAGGCCTCGGCCTTGGTCATCCCAGCCACCGTCGCTGTGCACGCCTCCTCTGGGAGCGCCACCGCGAGCGTGCTCGGCTACCCACTGCGCCGCCCGCTCTTGCGCCGTGTCGTCGCAGTCTGCGTCAATGCTGCCTTCAGTGGACTCGGAGCTCTTCTACCTCGTTAGCCTCCGCTGCAGCCACACGTGCTGCCTCCGCCATCTCTGCTGCTTCTACCTCCGCTCTGGCTGCTGCCAGCTCCGCCGCTGCCAGCCTCGACGCCCTTGCCGCTGCTTTTGCGGTTGCCGCAGTCACTCGCTCACGCTCCTCTGCATCTGCGCGCTCGGCCTCTTGCTGACGCCGCGTGCTCGAGGCAGCCGTGTGCTGAGAGCGACCTGTGGACATGCCTCGCTGTTGGGGGGCTGCAGGCTGCTTCTGATGAGCTGCTGCTCGACAACCCGGAGGGAGGGAAGTAACCAGGGACAGCTGCTACTGGCTGCTGCTTCTACAGAACCTTTGCTCTGATACCAATTGTTAGCTCCTACTAATGATCATGCCTTGCTTGAGCTAGCTACTCACACTTAGCACTTGGACACACAACTCAACAATCACACGAATGGACACGACACAAGCAGTTTGGTGCAGCTGAAGCTTGCTGCGTTTCCTGGGTTTTCTCTTCACTACTTGGTGTCCTTGAACTGATACATGGGGGTCTTATTTATAGGGCTAGTGAGCTGCTCCAACCAGCTCTCCTACAGCTCTCTAAGAAGTCAAGCCGCCAGACACTATCCTGAAATCATCTGCAGCTGTTATGCAGCTTTGCAGTCCTGCAGCTTTGTGTTGGCCTCCATTTTCTGATTCTGTTCACACTCCACCGTGTGTGAATACTCTAACTAGCACATACACTAGTACATGCACAAGCACATGCACTGATGCACGTAGTGGTTCTTATTAGCAACTAGTTAATCAACATATTATTCACACATAATATCACCAAATGCAGTATCCAAAGCTAAGCATGCACGGATAGCAACTGTCTTACAGTCGGAGCAACAACAACAGTTCTTAAACATACACGGTCATACACTAGTATCATGCACAACAATTAGAATTTCTACTTGCCCAGCATGTTCCAATGACGGTTTGTAGACTAGTTATCAGTATTCAGCACTGTGCATAGGCAGAAGGAACTCCAGTATACATATTAAGGTACCGCTAATGGCACTTATGGAGATTTTCTATTTACTGCTTTGTTCCTTTAGTACAGAGATATTTCTAATAAGAACTCCAAACAGAGCAGAACCTGCTTAAAACAGAACGATAGGCGCCGTTATTGCAAAACTGACATTTTTAGCTACAATAGTTTTTTCATCTGCAACTTTTCCAACTCTCCAACTCCCACTTGTAAGATGAGTTGTACATGACCGAAACATTAAAACGCATGAATACAACACATGCAGCAAAGCCATTCATACTGTCAAAGAGAGCGGCTGATGTGACCTTGAAAAGAAAGATCTGTCTCATACTCTGCAAGAGTTAAGTAGTTAACGAAGAAGCACCTATTGTCTTTCTTCATACGCCGATTTTTCGTTTAAATCCAACATATAAATTGATCCAGGAGATTATTTTTTTGTATTAGTATGTCTTACCTCCACCCTCAAAATGAACAAGCACGAAAATACTTCAAAACATGACAATTGAAACTATGTAATCTTGCAAAAAGAGAACTGTTACAAACAAACTTTTTTTCCAAATAGTCCATAATTTAGTACTACCTCCTGATCCAAATTAATTGTAGCGAGTTGTATGCGACATTTGTGCTATGCTAGTTGTCCGTCCGTGACAAGTAAAAGGGGTCGGAGGTAGTACTATAGTTGGGCTCTAGACAGAAACTAGGACTGAATTGGGGACAGAAAGGAGAGATATCAACAAACGGTTCTAAGTAGATACCAACAAACTGTTGTAATTAGAACACAAAAAATGCATTGTCCAACCGGCAATTGTAATGATCACGAGATTCCCTTGAAGTAACATCCCACCACGCAAACTCAACTCTAAAATGCACCAAAGCAACAGCACCTACAATCAGGAACAACGATGCACCATGGAATGTAAACTGCCTCTGATGGCAACAAAATGAGGGCTGACTGATGGACAGCTCAGCGAAAAAAAACGTAGTTTTTGCCCCATGTTGCAGATCTGGGTCGTATTTCTAAACATTACTGAAACCCTCAACCATGTTCCTGGTCGCCGTTAATTTACCATGCTAAGAAACTGAGGGGGAAAATACGATATGTTTAAGGGAGATCGCAATATCGTATATCTGGGTATTCATCCAGATTACGCGGAATCTCCCGACTGTTTTACTCCTAGGGTTTAGGGTGGGGCAGCAGCGATACCTTCGGAGCTTGGAGTAGGCCTCGGCCCGGCGCTGCTGCACGGCGAGGAACCCGCGGAGCAGACCGGACACCCGGGCAGCGCTCTGGCCGGCGCTGCTGGGATCCACCACCATGGCGTCGCCGGCGGTCGATTTCGTGGGCGCTTCGGACATATGGTCGTCGTTCTTTGGCCTCCGGTCCGCTGCGGTTCTGTCCCGAGTGAGTCTTGACGAGAACAAGTGAATTTTCTACACCTTTTTTTTACTTTTACACGGATTCATGCTATGCTCGCCCTACCTTCATTAGCATTTTTGTTAGGAACTAGTAGCCGTGTACGCACGTCTTTACAGTGCAATAATAATTATATGTCTAAATTATTTAAAGAAATGTGAAGAACATGTAATCAACACACATTGTTTAAAATCCACAAAGTACCCAATATTACAATTCAATATTGTTTGAAGTGATTGTTAAAAATCTAAATAACATAGTATCATGCACTATTTATTAATTCATGAAAATCCATCCTTTTATACGGTCAAGTATTTCTCGTTCCAAGTCAGAAATATTATTTATCGCCTCATTGTCTTGGTATTTGAGAAGATGTAATAAAAATCGCTTTCTCAACTCCAGACCATCCTACATGTGCATTATACAACATTGTCATATAAAGTTCATGCTCAAAGTGTACAAATGAGAATAATTGAGAATATTCACCATGGGTACAGTTGACGCTCCATCGTGCCATGAATGCATTAGCTTGAAAACCAAATAGCCTGACAAAGCCCTGAACACATTTAAAATGTCAAAAATTGAGCGTTAAAAAAATTAAGCAAGGTTATATTTAAGTAAAGCTTCATACCCCTGCGAGTTTGTTGGAACAATAGGGACTTTGAATCCCCACTTGGAGATATCATCATTCCATTTAGGTTTTGCCAATCGAAGCGAAATGTTTATCTTATTGTAAATTTCCATACGTTTTAAAATATGTACCCCCAAGTTTGTCTTCAAAGCGGGTCCAAAATATGTATAACCTTCTTCTTGTGATCCAACACAAATAATATGAAGAGGCCAAGAATGTCGTAAGGCAATAAAATCTATAATGAAAGGTTAATAAGTAAATAAATCTTATCGATATAAAATAAATTAATATAATGAGTAGGGAACATAATCTCACCGTGTCACATTCTGATATATGATACTCTCTACTATTAGGCCAGCAATGAAATAATCGTGCTAACCGTTCAAAATCAAGTTTTCCATGAAAACTCGGGTCTCGTGCAATGTTAGACATTGTCTGAAATAAAATAAAAATATTAGTAATAATAGAGATAAAATTTGAAGATAATTATATTAACTTACACAAAAGTTTAGATCCATATAGTGAGCAGGAATGTCACAGAAAAAGTTGATATCGTGACACGCAAGTACGCGCACAGCCATGTTGAAACAATCAACGTCCATATATTCATCCATCTTTAATATGGTCTTTATCTTTCTTAAATTCAAGCTAATAGGATAAGGCTTTGAGCTTTTCACCCATTCGCTCCTGTGAAAGAGAGAGATTTGTGATTACAATGACACATATATAAAATGAAATGAACTGACAAAAAAAAGATGACTTACTCTAATGAAGGGACATCATCAACCATGTTTATGTATAAGCAGAGCTCATCTATTAAGTCGCCGTTTGTTGGCTTGACATATGGTGAGAGTACTGATGACTGCGATAGAGCCTCATCATCATAAGATGATTTTATTAGGTCTCTTTTCGGTGATGAGTTTGATCTTTTCATTTTTTTGGGGGGGTGATCCAAAATCACACAATCCGTAGGATCTATGTTGCTTTCCTCAATCTTGAAGACTCGGTTTCTCACGGCGTCATCGTTCAGTTCTGAGTCGACTAATATTACAGCTAATTTTATCCTAAAATTTGTTATGTGAACCTATCAAATAGTAATCCAATTTAGATTAAAAAAAATAACAATACAATATATAACATGTGATATCGAGATATATACCTGCTGAGGAATATCAGATAAAAAGTATCCAGTCCAATACTCCATCAAGTTTAACATCCACAAACCACATGATGACCTGCTCGATTGCACATTATATTCAGCTTAAATAATAATCAGAAAAATGAATATTAATTTTAAGAACCTTTGATAATAAAGTAAGTAAACACCAAAATTTAATAAAAGGATAAGATTTTTTTCCCCACCCACTCTACCTTTTCATTCCACTCCCCCGATCCGTGGCCACCATTTCCCCATTGCCGGAGCTTGGAGACCTCTGCCCCTGCCTCCCCACCGGTGCACCATCGTCCTCCTGCGCCGGCCTCCACCACATAGTACACCCCGCCGCCGCTTGCAGTACCTCCCCACCGGGATCAGGGGCCCATTTCCCCCATCTCCCGCGGCGCGCCATGCCCTGCGTCCCCATCGCCCGAGCCCTCCACTTCGTCCCCGCCGCCGTGGGCAGTTCCTCCAGCGCCGCCCTCCACTCCTCTTCCTCACCTCAAGCCGGTGGTCACCGCGCTCGATTCGTTCGCCGCCGACATCCTCCGTTCCACCCGCGCTATCCGTCTGTGCCCTCCGCCGCGCGCACCGAGGATGAGACAGGAGTAGGCGGCCGCGCTGGTAGCGTGTTGGGGTGCGGTGCTCGACCACCACGGTGCGGTGCTCGACCACCACGGTGCGGTGCTCAACCACCATGATGATTGAAGAAGGTAATTTCTTCCTGTTTGGTAATTTCTTCCAGTTCATTTGTTCTGAAATTGATCCGGTCTAGTGTCCTTCAGGCTTCTGTGCTCGTTTAATAGCTAGTTCAGAGGATTGTAGATTGCAAGATGGATTTCCTGCTCATGACCACGGAAGCAGATCGACTAATCAACTACAGCCCACATTCTGGCCATCCAGGTGTTTTTTTGTTTTCCTTCTATGATCAGTTCATGTGTTTCTTGAATGATTGCTACTATAAGATGTCATCTAGGTAGTGTTTATATGACCATGGAATGAATAAAAAACTGGTGGATGGCATGATATAACCATATTATTCCAGGGAGTGGCATGGCATGATAGTACCAAATAATGTCATCTAGGCAGTGTTCACAAAAGATCTATCTATTATTCCAGGGACCCTTGGGAAGGCTGCGAAGAAGCTTTATGTTCTGCAGTTGAAGTTCGTAATGGAATGTTCACATTTCCTAGATGTTGTTAATTTTGTAAGATATGCGAACAGTGAACACTACAAATGCTGAGTAGTTTGGTGAGTTCCGAAGTACTTATATATTTTTGTTGTTATTTTGAGTCACACAAGCAACAAATAAACATGTCGCATAGCAATGATAGTGCTATTGTTACTTCCATCCTATAATCAAGCACATTGCTCATCTTGTGAAGGTTTGCTATTTCTGAAGGTTAAACGTGAGGGATGATTAATCTACTTGTGAGAGACGCATTTACTTGAGGTCATATATTCTCAGTTGGTACGTACATATGCATACTTTATTCTTTTCCAGAGAGCTTTCATTTTCATTCAATTATTAAGGGGGACATTAAAAAAACACATAAAATAGATAGCATTGAGTTAGGAGTTGTACTCGTCTTTCTGCAAACTGCTTTTAAAAATCTCTTTCCTTGGCCATGTTGTGACGTTGAAGTCTTTCCACTTGTTAGATTCAGTTCCATGTGTTGCGATGCAAATTTGAATAAAATTTCCAGCTGTGGCCCATATAAATTACAAATTATTAGTTGCACAAGCGGTGAACAATAGAATATTATTTTATCAAAAGATGGGGCAGCGAGACGAATTACATACCACTGCATCGAGGTCGTTGCGGTGCATTCTTGTGCCTAGCGAGTCGACCACGTGGATATATCGTTTAGTGACATTTATATCTGCTAGGTACCAGTGAGTGTCTTCAATGTTTACTGGGACTAATATCTGAAAAGAGATTTTTGATAGTTTTATTTCAGTATAGATGAACATTCTTCCTATATTGAGTCGATAGTGATAACGTGTAAGGAATTGAGGCTTACCATATCATGCTCCAAATAAGCTTTGACTCTATTTAATACCCATGATGGTGGGGAAATGGTGTCATCGTGCATGTAGCTACCGGTCTTTATAATTTTAGAGATGACTGCATTCTCTAAGAAGACACATCCACCTGCCCTCACCTGTAGATGCTCTGTAGCACTTATGCAATGTATGTATGCATCTATTATCTACAAAGTTGGAGTAGACACAATAGGTATATGAGATAGTAGGTAGTATTCAGATAGCATCTTGTTGTCATAAACATCATATACTTACTTCATCACCAACAAACTCTCCTAGAGTTAAAAGCCTTAGTAATTGGTCCCTTCTTAAGAATGAGTCATCAATGCTCACTAAATATCTCTTGTCATTTGGTTCAGATTTGATTTTTTTAATCACGGACCAATCATCGTCGGTGCATTCATAATCTGTCACAATGGAAGTAATAAGATGGATTTATGATGAATCACAATGTTTGCAAAAGCAGGTATAACATGATGTCTCGTACCTTGTGGAGCAACCACGTAATCTTGTGACTTCTTAGGCTTGTTATGATGTCGCTTAGGTTTCTCGATCTGCACGGGCATTGGTAGCACGTCCTCTATAGTTTCCGACCCTTCTGTGTCGGGTGTTTGTGCAAATTCGTCCTGAGGTGGTAACATTTGAGATATGATATTATCATTATAATTATAATTATCTGAAGATTTATTGGAAAAGAAAACTCACCTTTGTCACTTCCAAATTTGGGGTCTCTTTTCCATTTATATTGTCTTCAAGAGGTATAAACTGTAGACAGTCTGTGGGCTTCTTTCCTTCTTCCATTTCACTTGATTTTTTGCCGCTTAGTAACTGGAACTCGCAATAATATTTCATTATAGATTTGAGTTAAAATATTCTAGATATGATTAAGCTAAAGTATTACAAACCCTTCTGTGATGTCAGAATTAGAATAATAATGACATTAAAAAATCTTGCCTTTGTAGACTCGAGGATTGTATCTCCATTTTTCTCACTTATCACATCTGCAATTTGCATGTTTTTTTGGCCCTCTGTAATGATTTTTTCTATCGATTCTTCTTGTATAGCCTCTGTCGGCTTGTGATGTGTATCATTGTCTTCCGTTGTGATCTCTTCAATTTTCATATTTTCTTTATTCTCGTTCTCTGGTTCCTTGTCGGTATTTTCCTGAAACCCAAAAGCATAGCACTTTTAGACACTAAACCTTGCATAGGATGAAGTGAAAAGAGATTTATCATTACCATATTGATATCATGGACATTAGTACATAATGTGGGCTGAGATTGAGCCGCATTGAAATTAGGGGATGATGGCGTAGACATGGAGGATGATGTTTCCGTGTCTTTCATTATAATATCTTCAATTTGCATATTTAATCTCTTCAATTTACAACAGATGTAACATAACTAAAATTCCAGTCTTAACTGTCACTTGTTCTGTTGAGTCTACATAATATCTCTATATAATGTCATGCAAATAAAGCATATTTGATTTGTCTTGCTTGATCTGAACATTTGTACATGTAATTCTAGATGCTTTAGCTAATAGCTCCTCTGAGATCTAACAGGATGTATTGTTGTCTATCAGACAACAGGTTTGATGGCATGAAAAGTCAGGATTTATATATATCACACATCATTTCATGAGGCTGCAGTAATGGCAAGTTACACATATCATAATATATAATAAGAAATTGATCTAAACTTGCAACCATGATATCGTGTTAGGTTGTGCTTAGATTGAAAGGAATATGATAATCTATATGCTCTGATAGCTGGTTTTGAACCCTCATATTCATTTTGCAGGCAGGATTGGGCAGAGGCACGTGCCGCATGTTATGGCAGGGATAGCAAATTATATGTGCAGGGATCATGCCTTCTTGTACAGTTCCTTTTATGGTTCAAGCAATCATTCAGGTTATTGAAACACTCTCATCCATCCTTTTCAGTCATTACGTTTTAATCTAGTATTGGTTTCGTGTTTGCTAGCCATGCACGTGCAAAGTGACATCCTTTTGATCTAAAAAAGCATGCATGTAGCTTACCGAGTGAAGTGATCATATGTGTTATCCCACTTATCCTACTGTAATTTTGTACAACTTCATCAGATTACTGTTTGACAAAAGCCAAACTTATGCAATGCCTCTGGAAAAGTTTCACTACAAACTTGACCAAGAATTGTAACATCAAGATTATAATTTCAAAGCCCACAATTCCACAAAGGACAATAAGTAGTAAAACTTAAAGTTTCAGCTGGAATAGCATCTTTCCAATTTCTAAATTTGTTTGTTGGTTGTTCTGCCTGAAATTTTAAATTTGTGAAAGATTAAGTAAAACAGGAATACCAAAACTGAGATACAGAGGTGTGGATGTTTTAATATCAACCTGATAGCATGCAGTACGGCCAGCAATCTGATATGACCCATGTGTCATAAACCAGGATGTGCCTTGCTGAAATGCTTCTCTGATGTGTGGGTTGCACACCCAGGTTGCACTTACAGTAGTCGCATTTGGGTGCCTAACCCTCCTTTATATACAAAGAAACACATCAGGGTTCCTCTTTTTCTATTATACAAATTGAGCTCTTATATACTTTAGTAATTAGGGAAATTTCCCCCAAGACCGATCACATGTCACCCATTCGCTCACAACATATGTAAGTAACACATTACTAAATTAAATCCACGCTTTCAAAAGCTCCAAACGAATAGGCTGACCTGTAAAACCTGATGATTTGATCGTGAAAATTTGTGTACACGCCTGCCTATTGCTACTTCTCTTGACCTGATTATGCACTATAGACAGCGAAGGCGAGCCAAAAAGAGTTTTTTTAAACCACCTCCAACTGAACCATGTAAATCATGCAATAGTGTTGTTTGTTTGCAGTATGGATTCCATAGGAAACACACATAATTTGTGATTACCTTCTCTATCGTACCCATCTTACCCAACAAAATTAGTTGATACTTCCAACGGATAGGCACACTGAATTTCTGCTATATGTGAGACTACATTGCATGTAATTATCCTGCCTTCCAGCGTTAATCAAAGTATGGTGCCTGTATTTTAGATTTCAAATGTTGGCCTATACATACCAACTTCACAGATTTCAAATTCTAACTTTTGACAAGTACAGTGATGATCACTGCCACCAGTTGTAACTTATTACTACTAAATGTATGCCCCCAGCTAGCAAGTAACCCACTATGTATAAAGTATTATACAGACTGAATTTCTGCTATATGTGAGACTACATTGCATGTATTTATCCCGCCTTCCAGCGTTAATCAAAGTATGGTGCCCGTATTTCAGATTTCAAATGTTTGCCTATACATACCAGCTTCTCAGATTTCAAATTCTAACTTTTGACAACTACAGTGATGAACACTGCTATCAGTTATAACTTATTACTACTAAATGTATGCCCCCCAGCTAGCAAGTACTCCACTATGTATAAAGTATTATACACAGAGTACTATCAAATGTGCTTCTCCAGCTTGCAGGTACTATAATGTGTAGGAAGTAATATATACAAAGTTTAACCAAATATGCCCACTTTGTAAGCGAGCACCCTCCTATATAAGAATAAATCATTAACCGAATTATGCTTTTGTAGTCTCAGTTAATAACTCATTATATGAAACTACGGCACACATCAATTCAACGGGCGCGGCGTGTCGCCGCGCGACACTTCCTAGTATAGTCTAAAAAAAAGGAGATTAAAATTTCGCTATCTTTCTTAGCATTACTTAGCCATATTTTGGTATCATGTGTGGTATTTTTAATTGGATTATTACACTTCGCAGTACACACTACACAATACACAGCGCGTACATGTGGTAGAATAGCCATCAATCGCATCTAGATCATCTTTGCAGATGGGTTAATATGGCTGCTTGTGACAGCTGTGACAATGAGCCATCTATCATTGTACAAGTTATAGAGATATAATACTTACCATATTGATATGAGGGACAGTAGTACATTGCGTGGGCTGAGATTCATCCGCAAAGTCCAAAAGGGATGGTGGCCTAGACATGGTGGACGATGGTGAGAATGGAGGGGAGGTGGAAGAGATGGTGAGAATGGAGGAGAGGTGGAAGAGAGGTCGTTTGGGAGGGGAGGGAAATATATAAGGCAAGTAACGTGAAAAAAGGATGGTGAAAAAAGGATGATTTCCTTGTGATTAGGCAGTATTAACGGGATCAGTATTGATGATGATTGGAGAATAAATGGAAGAAAATATTATTGATTTATTATCCCGCTGATTGTGCTCTCCTGATTGTATCATTTAATTATGGATTCCTTTTCCTATTATTTTTTTGTACTCCACCCATCAATAATTTTTGCACAAGTTATTTTTGGTGTATAATTCTGTAGCAAATTTTGGTAATTGTATAATATTACCTTATACCGGGTCACGTTTCATCCTTTTGTCAGTTCTTGATAATACATGATGTGACACACGGTAATTGTTTTCGTGTTGATGCCATTCCACCAATGAACTGAAATATAGAGGACTGTTATTATTTTGTATTGACTTAAATTTCTAGCAGGTCAGACCTAAGAGACGCCACTGACATCAGCATATGGTTATATCAATTTCCATTGATTCCAGTTCTGGAAGTCATTTCGTACAGTAACATCATTATATTTACTTAACCATGATTTCCTCTTAAGGTAAGAAATAGTATCGATGAAGTATAGCCTGCAATTTTGTTTGCAGTTTAGAATTATTGTCACAATTTACATTCACATGGTGGCAATGTCCTAAACTTGGGCAAGTAGCCTGGCAGCAGAATTCAGATACTCAGAATATAGAAGGTGAGTTCACTATACGTAATCATGCACATCTTAACCGGAACTTGATGTCAATGGAGCTTTCACCTCTAGGACTGCATGCATAAGCGCCTCGCCTCAGTTGTTTATAAACAAAGTGCTCATATATTCATATATGATTGAATTGAACGAATGGGTAGCTGGTTTGGTTGTAACAGGACAAAAACAGAAATTTAATATGGCATAATATCATGAATGTATATGATTGCTCTGTAACCTTATGTTGTGCATGCAGGCTATACTCCCTGGTTACATGAATTTCAGCTCTTGCTGCTAATGAAAGTGAGACTTAGTGAGTAATGTGGCTACAACATCTGTTGTACAGAGTTTTATTGGCTACAGCAGCAGTTGTACAGGTACAAGCTTCTTTCATCTATTGAATATATTGCATCCCCTCCTGGTGTTACTTTTCCTTCTGTGATGTATGTTGTCTCTCAGTTTCACTGATATGTGGCCAACAATTCATGGGTACCAATTAATAGCTGAAAGATCATTAAGAAATATTGAGAAAACATGCATATACATTTCCTTCCCCATCAGTTTGCGATTGGTAAACATGTTCTACCTCCCTCTTCAAAATATTAAGATGTTTTTCTGGTGCTTGCTGATTGAATTAGTGAGGTTGAAACACCCATTAATTAGCATAGGTTGAAAAATGCCATCAGAAACAAATCTAGAAAGAAGGAGGCACAATCAATGGAGTAAATAACCGAACTCCACCATGATCAGCACCAACGGAGAACCCACCTGCAACTGCAATATTAAGTAACAAAATAAGATTTATACCCAACAGAACATGTATTAAGCTAGGTTGAAATAAAATACGTTATTTCTGCCTCACTTTTGACACAAAGTTTCTACAAGGATGGTTCACTATCTAGGCCTTCACACTCTAACATGCTGGAAATTTGGATGTCATTAATTTATTTTAAGCTCCACAATCGCATGAAACGTTGCACTCTATATTCAAGTTTAGCTAATTCGATTATTCTTAGAAGGATGCAAGAGTCACATAGCATTGTTTGTTGCATATGCAAGAAAAGGTAGCTAGGAACACAGGGTATTTACCTACATGTTTTTTCGTATTCTTAGACAGGAACAAACAAATGATGGTTCATTAAAAGAATTCATAAGATGGACCTAATAAGAGGCTCAGGATGGTCACATTTGTTGATAGGCTGAAGTTACTTAGTACTTAAATGAGCAAACAAGTGAAAACGAACCCTGAGTAGTTTTATCTTACTTAAAGCTGCAATGCAATAAGAACAACTTCATGATACCACTATCTTTGTGTCTCTTATAATAACATGAAATGCATATCTGACGGCTAATTAAAAACTGGTAGTAGCAGTAGCAAGCCTGTAGAGGAAATCAATTCAGAATTATAATACAGAGGCAGAGGCAGCAAGTGTTGTTGACCTTAATTTAGCTGGAATAAAAACAGGAAAGAAGAACACACCTATCTCATCCCTCTAACACATCTCTATAGACAATGTTCTTGGTGCTTTTCCCAGATTTATCAACCTCCTTGTTCGGCTTTGCCAAAATGCACGTCGTCTTTCTTGACACACCTCTAGACAATGCAACATATAGCTGCCCATGTGAGAAGACGGGTTCGGGAAGGTAAATACCGACGTTTGGGATGGTTTGGCCCTGTGCCTTGTTAATCGTCATTGCAAAACTCAGGCGGATGGGGAACTGTTTCCTCTTGAGCTTGAATGGAAGTGAGGTATCCTTGGAGGGAGACATAGGGATCCTAGGTATAAACACCCTTTTTCCAGCATGTTGGCCACCAACAATTTCTGCATCGATTGCATTATCCTGGAAGGCTCTAATCATTAGTCGTGTTCCATTGCATAGGCCATTATAAGGGTCGAGGTTCCGTAGCAGTATGACCGGGCAGTTGACCTTTACTTTCAAGACGTGCGGGGGCAATCCATTTGGTGTGATCGAGTTCACGAAGTCAATCGTGTAATTATTCTGAAAGTCATCCTCGATAGAGTCGAAGCTATGTTATACCTTTTCTTCGCCGGGAAACTTGGAGATCATCTTGTCATTCAGCTTATCCACATGCTCGTTCTTTGTTGAGAGAATTGCACGTGTGCTAATGTACTCTCTCGACCTAGCATTGGCGTGTAGGGATGGGAAGACCTCTTCGATGAGCTTGTTAATTGGTTCTTCATCCTCGGTATAACCAATCACAATGTCATCAGGGAGACGCACATAGTTGTCGCCAATTGTTTCTTCTGTCCCATTGCCGATCCTCAGGAGATATTCAGAGAACCAAGGGTCAACCTGCGCCCGCATATTGCGCTTGAGGCGTATCTTGCGGGTCTTCTCCCATAGATAGGATTTCAGCAGTGTAGCATCTGTGATCTGTGCTCTTGTTCCACGCGTGACAACTGGGAGGACCTGCCTAAAATCCCCACCAAAGACGACA
This sequence comes from Poa annua, assembly GCA_026929855.1. Classification (NCBI taxonomy): domain Eukaryota; kingdom Viridiplantae; phylum Streptophyta; class Magnoliopsida; order Poales; family Poaceae; genus Poa; species Poa annua. The sequence goes on along the minus strand of CM049428.1, from coordinate 21,998,795 downwards.
ACCTTTCCACCAAACGGTAGAGGACATTCCATTATATCCTGGAGCGATCTATCAAGCGTCTCAACTGCTTGACGCTTAGTCATAGCAACTTCGTCCCAAATTATCAAGGAAGCCTGTTTAAGCAACTATGTCGTACCACTCTGCTTTGTGAAACTGCACATGTTGTTGTCGGTGAGCTTGATTGGAATTTTGAACCTGGAATGTGCAGTCCGCCCTCCGGGCATTATCGACGCCGCTATACTTGATGTAGCGGTTGCAATCGCTATTAGGCCCATTGAACGCACCTTTGCGAGCAATGCCTTGTACATATGCGTCTTCCCGGTGCCTCCTGGACCATCAACAAAGAATATCTGACTTTTTTTGCTTGTCACGTGATCCATGATGTCATTGAAACCAGCGAGTTGCTCTTCGTTCAAACTACCAAATAGATCAAGATGTTCTTTGTCCGCGGTGACCTGCCTCTCCTCTATGACCTCTCTGTAGTCATCAGCATTGCAAGAACTATAGGTCTCAACCAGTTCCGGAAGTCCATAGCTTGTAATATCCTTCCCCATGGATTGCAACATATCCTTGATATCTCCAAGGACCATTTGCTCAAGTACTACCTCATTGGATTGATTATGACGGTAATCCTCAGACATAGATGCAAGATGTTTGTCCCACATCTGTCGGATTTCCGTTGCCTCACAAAATACCAATATAGTCGCAAACAACCGTCTTAGGGCACACGGCATCTGAAATGTAGCCGCCTCCGTCATGCAATCATCAAGGGTCCTGTCGTGCTCAATGAGTCCTAAGTGCTCACATGCCTCCCTGAAGGAACCGCATAGCGTTCCATTTACTGTTTTTAAATCATCAAAAGAAGTGGCACCTCGGACATGACTTAGGAGCACCCGTAAGTAGTACCTCTCTCCTTCAGCAGGGTGTGAATACACAAGTCGTCCAATTTGTGTTCTCTTGGTTTTTCTATTCTGCCACTTCTTTTGTCCTGATATCCATCTATAGTGTTCTGGAAACTCTCTGTACAACCATTTACGTGCATTGGGAAACTTTCGGTTCATCTCAAAGTACTCGGTAAGCATGGATTTGGAAGATTTAGGTCGAGCCACAACATCTTCCAGATTTTCATATGCCTTAAATGCGACTGTATGCATGTTTGGCAAGTGAAGTTGGAGCTGTAACACTGATGGACTGACACCGAACATCTTAAAACCAAAAATCCTGTAAAGAGCCTCTGGAGGAGATATAAAACGTGCATCTCTATACTGCCGAATTTCATTGATGATTCCCCCATCATTTATAATATCCTGCTGAAATGCAAATGATGCCTTATCATGACCTTTGTATATGTACTTGAATAAGTACTTTACTGCCTTTATACTTGAGCATGCTTCGACATTAATGTGACAATTGTATGTCATCAATAGAAAGGGGTTGTAAGGGACCACCCATCTATTGTCCAAAGTTGCTCCTCTAATATTAATTTTAACCCCATCCTCCCTCCTTCTATAGATAGGGTATGAGTCCTTCCCTTGTAATGTAACATCACAAAATTCTCGGGGGTAATGAAACCGACACTGTCCATCTATCATGCAAGGGCAACTTTTCTTGAGTGCCCCACATGGTCCGTGTAACATGTGTTTCACTACCAAATCATGGAGAACAGGATATTTTTCTTTGTCTGGTATCTCTGCAGATATAACCCGATCATAGTCATCTGGGGTCCTTAACTTGTTGTTTGCTTTCATAATTAGAAGTATATGCTCATGGGGCAACCCTCGTTTCTGAAACTCTGTCACATGTACATAAGCAGCGACTTCTCCAAAATGTTTACCCTTTTTAGTCAGTAAGTCCATCATGCTTCGCTGTTTAGCTCTGTATACTCTTGCCACAAGGTCTGGACGGTCTTGTGGCAGCTGACCAGGCAACAGTTCTTGAGTGATCTCCTCCCAGTAGGGATTGCATGTCATTGTGATAAAATAATCAGGTTTACCCCAGCGCTGAACTATTGCCATCGCATCAAGGAACCTCCGTTGCATGTCACGGTCACCACCAGGACATGTACGTGGAAGCACAATTCTCTTGCCAATCCGATCACCGCGTGACTCGCCGGCAATGATAGTGTCAACAAGACCCTGTAATAGAGTAAATTCGCCCTTTAGTATACAATTATTGAGATTCAAAGTGTGGTGGTTTAAATTTAATTGTATTAGCCGTTACCTGGTAGAGATCAGCACGTATCACTTTCCGATTTTCTGGCTTTGAGTACCAGTCCAATCTCATTGTCTCAATCTTTATATACATGTCAACTGCCCACTGTTGGAAAAGGCGTCCTCCAAACAATATGATGTTAAAGAGCTTCTTCCGAACCTGCAGCTTGAAGCAATAGTACTCCCTTGCGCTCACAAGTTTCCTAGATTGTGTTGCACTCATTTCATTGTCACCAAAATCCTCATCTGGGTTTTCCTCATTGTCATCTGAAAATTGATAGGTATCATAAATATTATTACCTACATGATTCTCCGTTTTCTAATTTTAAAGAATAGCACTGAGGACCAATACCTGGGGGTTCAAAAGTGGTCTGGTCTTCCTGTCTTGCGGTATGGTCATCTTGTCCTCTATTAATGTTATCATCTGAAAGGTGAGGGCATTGATCAGTTTCCATTTATTTAATTAAAAAGTTTAAAGATAAATATTGAAAAAACATCATACCTGTTATAAAATCGGAGGGTTGGTTTCGCTGTACAGAATTATCTTGGCAAGATGGTCTGGTATGGTCTTCATGTCGTGCGGTATGGTCATCTTGGCCTATAGGAATGTTTTCATCTGAAAGGTGAGGGCATTGATAAGTTTTAGATAATTTGAACGTCCAGAGAGAATAAATAATGAACATCATACCTGTTGGAAAATCATAGGCTTGGTTTGGCTGACCAGAATTATCTGCTGCATCTTGCGCCGTGCCATCAGGTGCCCAAAGATATGGCATCCAACGGTTCCAACCGGTCTCCCCACGCGGGAAGTATAGTGGATATGACAATGGGTCGTAGCACCCGTAGTATGCTCTAATATACAGTGGACGGTCACCTTTTCCATACACGATAACACTCCTATCAAAGCAATTTTGTGGGTCACTTCCTTCGACCCATATTGCTGCAACCTGAGAAGCAGTTGGGGCATTATACCTTCTCTGATCAAGTTTGATATCTGTGTTCAGTACAATCTTATATTCATCCAGATTTGGAACAACACCCAGGCTTTTAAAAACTTGAGCATAAGGGTTTCTCTCTAGTACTGTCAGAATCCTCCGTATGAGATCTAGGCGCAGATTTGGAGACCTCTTTATTCTATGAAACAAAATTTCATCTGTATCATAAATATATAGCTGCAATGTCGAGGCCCATTATCAGTAGACACCAGATCATCAAGAGCATGGTACAAACCCCCACAAGCACGAAAGGTATATACACCGGTTCCTGCCGCAGTGCTAACTCGACGATCCAGTGTGACTCCAAGACCTGTGAATGAGAAGTGTGAATTGAAATACCGTATATTATCTCTAAAATACTTGGCATCCTCATCAACTTGACTTGTGAACAACCGTTTCAAGTCTTCAGGAACCTCTGGAGTCGCAATATCCACTTTCCCCTTTCTGCAACAGAATGCAGGCCCTTCGTATTGAAACCGCAATGCTCCACAGTGACGACAGTCAGGTGCTTTTCTGAGGACATGATGTTTTTTGGGCAGATTCATGTAAATCCTGTCATGGGGATCATTAGTTGGAGTTGCATTGGTTTGATGGCGTTCCTGTCGATAGGATTCAAATACCACATCTGAAACAGAACAGACATTGGCATTAACTAAACATCATAGTTTGTACCCATCAAAATATATATTACATTGATAACTTATGATAGCAATACTAATTTTACCACGTTCAGCGAACATCCTAGCTTCTTCATCAGGATCAATGTCTTTAGTTTCTGGATGGTTCCCAGCTCCCAAACAGTCTAGTAAGCAAGATATTAATCATGTATAAGGCCTTATATATTTAGTTCAGTAGCAGGTACGTATTGATTCAGCTTAATAACTTTTGGATTAAATTATGCATACCATCAAAATGTACCGTGTTGCTATCGGGCTCCTGTATTCCATATGCATCTTCACCGTGGTCGTTGCCTGATATTATTCCAGAAAATAGAAAACAGAGTAAGTAGTAAATGGTATTGGAAGTTATGAACCAAGTTGTTCTCAGAAAATACCGGTATATTTCTCGACCGGAATATTTCCATTTGTTGTACCAGTACTGGGTATATTGACAGGTCTCAATCGCCCTCCAATGTTTTGCATCTGGTATAAATCATTTCTATGTAGCCAATCTGCACCTTCATTAGGATTTGTAGTATCTGGTCCAATGTTTTGCATCTGGTATAAATCATTTCTATGTAGCCAATCTGCATCTTCATTAGCATTTGTAGTATCTGGTGGAGCACATAACTGCAGACCAACAGCGGCTACGGCTGCATATGTTGTAGCAAACAACATCAGTTTAGATATGTGGTAGCATATTTCATAGCACTATGATGTTTAGCTCGAAAAAAAAAGAGTAGGAAACAAAACCTTGTACAGTTGGCGTGTCATGTAGCTGTATGACAGCTGATTCGCCTGTAGGCATTATACTGGTGTTTAACCTTGTTGTGTCTGGGGTATCGGTTTGTGCATCTTGTACACTTAAAATATCAGCTGTAGCTTCTTTTTCGATGACGGGTCTCGCGTAGCTTTTGTAGTATAACTTCTTTTTTCTGGTCATATCTGGAATTTCCCCTCTGTCTTCTTAGTGCTTGTTTGTCTTCTGTACATGAAATGCAAATTTTAGCATCTGCATGGTGAAAAAATAGATGTTAAAAGTAATTGTTCATGATTACCGGAACTCCACCAGACATTTGGCGGCGTTTGTAACACAGGTCCCTGTGAAGAACCAAGACCATAATTATCATAATTCACATTTTCTTTGTTAGGCCCACATGTAACTTGCCCGTGAAGTGGAGTCCCATAGGACGTCATTGCAACAGTAGGTATACCTACAATAGAATTGTTTATACTTCATCAGTATGATCCATACATGAGTCTAGTATATTGATGTGGTTAGTGATCAAACCTTGTGTAGCTTGAGTGCATCTTAGCTGGGTGATAGAGGACTGCCCAGTGGCATTGTACAAAGGGGTAAAACCTGATTGCATAGGTGTTATGGCGACCGGTTGGTTTGCTGGAGTTCGCTCCTCATTGAGAGTAGCAGAAGATTTCTTTAGATCCCGAGACTCACGCCTCTTCTTATTTATCTCATCTTTGTTTAGTGCATATCTCTCTCTTTCCCTTTGTCTCTTCAATTCATTTGGATCTACCCTTTGTCCTGGTAGGAAAAAATCCTTATTTGTATTGCACATCAAATTGTTAGTATGAGTTGCTGAGAATAATTACCTGTATTGTCGGAGTTCGGTAGGTTCTGAAATGGAGTTCGTGCCCTATTAGGCTGAGAGGATGCCATATGCGTCAGATATGTTGTCCCAATCTATGAGGTGAACAATCAAAAAGAAAAACAGTGCTACATCAGTACTCAGTAATAATATGTGTACAAACAAATTGGTCATTTGCATTGGTGAAGGCTGATGGATGGTACAACTTAGGGGTAGTGTAACTAATTATGGATTTGAGAAAATTGATCATTTGCATTTGGTGGAGGCTGATCGATGGTACAACTTAGGGTAGTGTAACTAATGTAACTATCCAAGTGATGGGCTTATTGTATGATTGATTTTCCATGTTTGATGTGTCCCATAAGATCAAGACTTTTTATGTTATTTGTCTAATATATATCTCTATTGTCTGAGATTATGCAAGCAAGGAAAATCAACTAACCGCACCTGTTACTGAATCCTGCATATGTTTTTGACAGCTTTGTTGGAGGGTAGCCCGTGGATGGTACTGGTAGTAGGTGATATGTCGTCGGGACGGCGCGACAACCAGGGCGTGGACGACGTTCACAGGACACCAGAGTGCAGCGCGGCGAGATGTCCTGGAGAGGGTGAGGAAACCAGGGCGAGGTCGGAATGGACAATGCAGCGAAGCGCAGCGCCGAGATTTTCACGTTTCGTTGCACAACCAGGCGGGATGAGCAAGAGCAGCGTCCCTGGCGGTGGTGATATTGGGCTGAGCGAGATTATGGGTTTTGGTATGAGGGAGATGAGAGAATCGTGGGGTGTAATGATTTTGATTGATTGGGGGACCGGTAATTTAGCTTTCCATGTCTGGCTACGTTGGTTAATTTAGCTTTCTATGTCTGGTTTTGGTATGAGGGAGTCTGGTGGGCAAAACATTACATCTGAGCCGTCCATCTAAGAGGCAGACCATTGAAGCAATATAGGACCTAGGATGTAGGTTAGTTGATTTGATCGGACGGTGCTGGTTAACCTGTGTACGTTTGGCTGGGTGGCTTTAGGAAAAGTGATGTTTGCTCTTTTATTAGTAGTGGAGATTGAAGCAATATAGGACCTAGGATGTAGGTTAGTTGATTTGATCGGACGGTGCTGGTTAACCTGTGTACGTTTGGCTGGGTGGCTTTAGGAAAAGTGATGTTTGCTCTTTTATTAGTAGTGGAGATAAGTAGACGTTGAAATAATACTACAGTACCTTAATATTTATATTTTATATCTAAATATATGTGTATAAAACCTAAAATATTTTTTATATAATAAACGGAGGGAGAACTACTCGATATTTGTAAGTTTTCCTCCACAAAACATTTCTAATACTGTACATTCTCCATTTGTTCCTTTTTTTTGCGGAATAAACATGATTGTGTTAAATGATGATAGAGTTGTCACAATCCCGATCAATACAGTCCCAAAGAACATCAGGAGTCTTGTGAAAACAAAATTATATTGAAAACAACAGTCTTGTGAAATCAGAGGGGTGTTTTTTTATCATCAAGGGGTATTTTAAAGTATATGTTATTGGGTGGTCTTTGTGCGGTGAAATTGGGCATGCACAAGACATATGATCGTGTTGAGTGGAATTTTCTGAGTAGAATTATGATCCATTTGGGTTGCCATCCGGAGTTTGTGGATTTGTTGATGGTTTGTGTTAATTCGGTGAAGTACAAGGTGAGATTCAATGATCAGGAGACAGATTTTTTCTTACCTACTAGGGGTCTCCGGCAGGGGGACCCTTTGTCTCCTTATTTGTTCATTTTATGTGCAGAAGGTTTTATCTAGTGCTTTGGCTCATAAGGAGGAGGTTTGTGGCATTGAGGGTGTTAGGGTGTGCAGAAATGCGCCATCGGTTTCTCACTTATTGTTTGCTGAGGCGGATAGTATTAATGCAACCTCATTGAGACAAGTGTTGGATGAATATTGTGCTAGTTCGGGACAAATGATTAGTGAATCGAAATGCAGTATATTTTTCAGTCCAAATGTTGTTGTGGAAGTAAAAGCCCAGGTGACAAGGGTGTAACTCGGCAAATCCCAGGGTTGTCCACCCCGGGTTGATTGAGGGGGAGAGAGAGAAGCGTTGGTGATCACGACGGCTGACAAGTGAGGCGTTTACCCAGGTTCAGGATCCCGGAGGATAACACCCTACTTCCTGCTTGTCTGGTATTGATTGCGAGTAGTGGTTACAATGGCGAGATGACGATCTCGCTAGGGTTTGTGGTGGCGGCTATGAGCGTGTCCCTTGGACGAGCAACCCCCCTGGCCTTTATAGGTAGGCCAGGTCCCGCGTGAACGGTGCCGATGGCAATTACAGATATGGTAAGAGTCGTATGACCTAACCGACTAGAACTAGGTCACACGATACACCTATTGGGCCTTCTTTGGGCTTCTGCAACCTTGGCGTGGCCCAGGTATCCTCATCGTGGGGTAGTCGAAGAGTAGCCCCACGTCAATAGCCCCCGAGTGCTTGGTCGAATCGCAGAGTCGGGCAAAGGACTCCTTCCTCCTGGGCATGCCGCCGGGTTGCTTGTACTTGAGTTTGGACTCGCTTTCTTCAGTCGAAGAGCACGCTCCCGATGGGAGTAAATTCTGCAGTTGAATTACTTTGTCTTGGCTTTTGTGGAACTCGCTTCTATTCGGCCTGCTGGCTTACTGTTTATTGATTCAGCTGAGTTGGCTTACTTGCTATTCTTTGCCACCCGATTGAGTGTTTCGGGTTCCTGGATCAGCACTCTGGGCACTGGTGATTTCAGCTACGAAGTTTACTACTCGAATCATGCGTTCGAGTTCTTCCTCAGCTCTGTGTCTTCCTTAGAGCAGTTGCTTTGCTGACGCTAGCTATGACGCTTCGTAGCACGCCTCTGCGCCTGATGGGATGTGACGGGACTGGCCCCACTATCAGCGTTGACTGTAGTCAGCAGTTACCTGCGTATCTCTGATTTTGGCGCGAAAATTGCGCGGTGTGATTATGGTGCCTTGATTCCCATGCGTAGTGGACGGAGTGGGCGGCGACGGTTAGTCTCTCCGTATGACACGTGGACGGTTGGATGGATTTGCGGGGAACGGTTTCTTCACGAACGGCTGAGATGGACTGCCTGCACGTCATAAGTATTGTACCGCGGTGCGAGAACAGGTCATCTTCTCGAATTGCCATTGCCTCCATTCCTTGCGCCATTCCTGCCCCCATCCGAGCTCTTTGCCTTTTGTCCTCTCACCTACCGTGAGCGCCCAATTCGATGGGGAAGTCGAAGGTTACCGCCAGCGCCACCGCCGCCACCGAAGCAGGTGTGATGAAGAAGCCTGATGGCGACTGACAGAAGTCGTCGGTGAAGAAGGCCGACCTTGAGGTCCTGCGCTCGCAGGGCCTGCTGCCCCCGACGGACCAGGCCACGGTACGCGCCCCTGGTAAGGAAGTGTACCCTGCTCCTCGCGAGGGGGAGCGCGTTTGCTTCGTGGATTTCCTTCCACGGGGCTTCGGGTTCCCTCTCCTCGATTTTGTTTGTGGTCTTCTGTACGCCTATGGGGTTCAGATCCACGATCTGACCCCCAATGGCGTCTTAAGCATCGCAAGCTTTATCGTGCTCTGCGAGTGATTTATGGGGATCGCTCCCCACTAGGCTTTATGGAAGTCGCTCTTCCTTGTCTGGAAGAACGTGGGGAAGAGCGGGTTGACATACCCGGTGGGCGGCTTCGGCATCCAAGTGCGCGGCGACACCGCGTACTTCAAGATGAAGAAGTCGGATTCCGTCAGGGGTGGCGGAAGCGGTGGTTGTACATCAGATGTGACCAGGATGGTCTGGCGGACTTCAACGGCGAGCGCGAGTTACGGAAGACGCGCGCGTGGGCGCACCCGCTCGCGGAGGAGGAGAAGGAGTCTGCTAGGCCGTTGCTGAGCCTTCTGCGCAACCTGCTCAAGACCTTGGGACGCGAGTCGGGCGGCGTCCACCTCATGGCCACCTTCTTCAGGCTTCGAGTCCAGCCACTCCGCGCTCGCCCCCACCCGATGTGGGCAGTTGAGGGCGCCGGCGACCCGCCGCTTGACGACGAGGAGGTGGAGATCAAGGTGAGGGGCATTAGTAGCCTCCGAGCCGCAGACCCCTGCAACGTCAAGTGTCATGTCGCCTTGTACGGAGCGGCGAACCTTGTTCCTGAGGTAAGCTTCTACCTTTTTCTTCTTTTTCTCACTTGATTTCTTGATCTTCTGTTTCTTGATTCGACTTGTCTTTATTTGTTACAGGGTCGCTCTTTTCTTGTCAGCCTTCCTCCACTCCCAGAAAATGGACCTCATAACGAGGCGACGTTTGTGGAGGAGGAGGGTGACGATGAGGACATTCCGCCCGCCGTCTCTCCGAGTGACGAGGTGGACGAAGAAGAATAAGAGGAGCCCGCGCGGAAGAAGCAGAAAATTCAGAGTGGCCGCGACTCTGCGACTGCTTCGTCTCCTGCGAAGGATGCGACCACTGACTTGGAGGAGACTGGCATGTCCTCTTCGGGTGCGAGGTCCCGGGACGACTGGGACGAGCCCTTGGCTGCACCTCCTGTCAGCTTTGCGCCACCGCGCGAGTTTGCTCGGATGCCATCCGTCTCCCTGGGGAGCGACGATGACGTCGAGACCACCAGGTTAGTCGTTCTTTCCTTTCTGTTGCGTCGAGTTGCCTTCTTGATTTTCAGGCTTCGAGTTGAGTTTTTCTAAATCTTGTGCCAGCTACCGTTCTGGCGGCGTCAGCTCCCCTCCATGCGATGTGGAGCACACGTCTGCTCCTTCGACCGAGCTAGTTATGCGGGTGGTCGAGGAGAATGCGCGGGCTGGTGGCTCCGTGGCGCCGAGTGACGCTACCGCGGCGACTTCGGCGGATGCCGATCTCCTGGACCACGTAAGTTCTTGTTTTTGTTCTTCCGTAGTTACATCGGGTGCGTGAACAACGCTCCCAATGGGAGAAGCTCGCGAAGGTGTGGGTGACTAGGATAGTCGACCGCAACTTTATATTTTCTTGCTTGTTTTGCAGCCATACTACCGCCAGCAGCTTGAGGCAGCCGCCTCCTTCGTTCGTCTGGAGAAGGAGAGGGATCAATTGCGCACCTCCTTGGACCAGGCCACGATGCGAGCTGCGGAGTTGGAGCGGAAGCTTCAGGCTCAGGCGGGGCTGGAGAAGGCACTGCACGAGTCGCAGGAGCGCGAGCCTGCGCGAGTCGTCCAGGAGAAGACTCAAGTCGACCGCTGAAAGGGCATGTCCCTTCTTAAGATTTTGGTTAAGATGACACTCGAGTTAGTGAGGACTAATGCTATCTCTAAAGTGTATTCTCAGGTTTTAGTCCGCTCGTATGATGATGGTTGGAGATTAGAGGCCCCTCATTTTTGGATGATCAAGTGACGGTGTTATTTATATCTTTCTCTATTTACTTCTTGAGTCAATAGGATCACCGCACTATTAAGAGGGGTAACTTGTTGTTTTCATTGGGGATGAACTCTTGCAACTCTATTTCATATCACTTTCCATACACCTCCTAAAGCCTCCACAAAATATGAGAAAGTTTAATATATTTGTCTCTTGAAATATTGGCCATGTTTAGGAAACTGGCCATCCGGTATGGAATCCGGTATATACCGGATTTGGTACCGGATGGGCCCGGAATCAATTCCGAGTGCAAACCGGGCAAGTCCAGGGACTAGCCGGTTTGCACTCCGGAATTCATTCTGGACCCATCCGGTACATAGTCCGGTGCAAACTGGAATCCATACCGGGTGGACCAGATTTTTTGCCTAACGGCCATATTTTAATGGACAAGTATATAAGCCCACCTCTTCTTCTCCAAGAGGTAAGTCAACCAGTCCCAAACACGAAAAAGGCTAAGCTCTCTCCCCTCCATTGTTGTTGACTCCAAAAGCTTCAAGATCTCTCTAGCCCTCCACTCAAACTCAAATCCCTTTGGTGAAAACCAAGAGGAGGTCTAGATCTTTGATTCCACCGAGCCAAAAGTGATTCCCCCTTGAGTTCATCAAGTTGCTTGTTACTCTTGGGTTTTGTTTAAACCCTAGGCGGCTAGGGTCACCCGGAAGCTTCCGGGTTGTGGTTCTTGCTTCGGGAAAGTTTGTAAAGGTTCGGAGGCCGCCTCAAGGCCTACCAATAGTGGATTGAGCTATTTCTTCGTGGAAGAGGCTCAAGGAGAAGAAGGTGAGCCTTCGTGGCGCTCAGGTGCCCTTCGTGGTATCCCGCATCTATCCAATGTGACGTACTTCTCTCTCAAGAGAAGGAACACGGGTTATATCTTCGTCTCTGCGTGCCTCGGTTATTTCTATCCGAGCTCTTTCACTATTGTTGATTTATTTGTGATAGCCTTCGTGCTTGAAGTATTGTATTGCATCATATAGGTTGTTTCATCAAGTTGTTAGGCACATCTTATTTATCCGCATAGACTAAAACTTGTGAAAAGAAAAGTAAAATTTGTAGAAACCTATTCACCCCCCCCCCCTCTAGGTTACCATCTCGGTCATTTCAACCGCCTACTCGCACTCGCCGGCGCCCTTGGAGGTGAGTCTTTCGGCTTGGCGCCTGCTTTTGTCTTTGCTTGATTTGCCTTGTGTTGACATCTGACCTTTTGCTCAGAGAAATGCGGAGGCGCTCCTCCGGAAGGCTCGTCCAGCAACGACGTCGACTTGGCAACCGCGGTCGGGTTTCTTGACCGTGCCTGCGCGTACGCCTCCGCTGCGCTGCAGAAAGTCGACGGCGGCGCTGCAGAAGTCGACCGAAGCGTTGGCGACTGTGCACCGGAGCATCTTTCCCAGCGAGCCGCCACCGACTGTCGTCGATGCCCTCACGGCGCCGTTTGGAGATGACGCGACCACCCTCGCGGACTTCACTCGGACGCAGACGGTACGCGGCTCCGAGCTTACTTTCCAGCTTCTGCTTGGCCATCAGGTCGCTGGCGACTTTGAGAAAGTTGTCAGCGGCTTCCCTCGAAGGCCTGACGACAAGACCGCGTCTATTAGCGGGGTGAAGGCGCAGGCTGCACAGCTGGCTGTGAAGCTTGTTGCCACCTTTGAGAGGGGGATCGCCAAGGCAGCCGAAGCGGTTTCTGCTCGGAGGAGTCGCTCCCGGTCGGAGTCCGCAGCATAGGAACCTTGTAGTGTAGGACTTAGTAGTCTACGTTTGAGTCTGCAGCTTGTAATGACTTATATTTTGTCGGGTCTTATGGCCTTGAACTATATTTTGTGCTGATGTATATATTCCTTCACTTCAATTCTGCTTTGGTTGAGAAGTCGCCTTTACTTTTCTGTATTGACACTGCATATTCGTGACAGACTGACATGTGCGAGACCACTTCCATTGCTGCGACGACGGGCGCGGGTGGCGAGTTAGGTTCTTCTTCGACTGGGCCTATACGCCGTCGTCGATCAATGCCGGTTCAGCGGAGCACGAACGACCAGCGGCTGATCACCTACATGAGGAACAAGGTGATCGACCTCGAGGCGAGTCTGAAGCGTGCCGATTTGGAGCTGGAACGCTCTAAGTCACGCCCTGTTGCGGAGTCTCTCAGCGTGAAGAATTCTTGCTTGGCGAGATTGATCTGATCAGTCGGCAGCTGCAAGGTTGGTAGCATTTTGTTTTTGACTTCCTCCTTGCGATTTGTTGATTGTAACGCTTGCAAATTCTTGATGCAGATGTGAACCCTTATTGGCAAGCTGAGCAAGCTCGGGTTGAAGAGCGGGTCGCCCGGGAGGCAACAAGCGATTCATACGAGGCGCGCCACTTTTGGTCGAACAAATCGAGAGGGCGGATCCTCGCGTGTATGCTTGATCGTACTTGGCGGGCTACTTTTCTCCTGGAAGGCTGCAGAGAGACCCTCTGGCACATCCATCGTGTGTACTTCACGCACAATGGGTAACCCCACGAGTTGGCCACATTGCTGGAGAGGTTCCGCGAAGGTGACGCATTGAAGGAGGTTGTCGACGCCCAACTCGTCGCCGGGGCGAACGTGGCGTTGGCGTATGTCCAACTGCATCGGCCAAATCTTCCTCTGGCAAGGTTACCAGGTGGCTTTCCTGAGGAGGATGATTACGCCGATACCTTGCCAGCTGCGCGGCAGATGATTCAGCAGGTCCAAAGGCTGAGTGAGCGCCTCGTGGGGCTACTCGATGCGCCGAAGGATGAGCCTGCATAGTAGGGGTAGAAATCTTCTGTTGTACATGATTAGTTATAGGAGGCAAATTTGCCGAATGTAAATACCAATGTATGAGATTGAGAGAGCCCCCGAGTAAGCAAGTGGAAATTGTTTGCATTACTGTACGTAGATCTGTTGTGTGCCCTCGAGTGGATTGAGTGCGACTTAGATAGAGTGCCTTGTGCGATGTGGCCCAAGTGCATCGAGCGTGACGCAGCCCTCGAGTGGCGGGTCGTGTTTGTGTCTTGACCTGTATGGCGCTGCCCCCGAGTGGTTCGAGTGGCGGCCTAGGCTTTCAAGTGACACCTGTAAAGCGCAGCCCCCGAGTGTATCTGGCGGCGACCTAGGGTTTTTTGACTTGACCTGTATGGCGCAGCCCCCGAGTGGTTCGGGTGGTGGCCTAGGCTTTTACGAGTAGGGCATGTATGGCGCAGCCCCCGAGTAGTTCGAGTGGCGGCCGAGGACTTCAAGTGATACATGTAAAGCGCAGCCCCCGAGTGTGTCGGGCGGCGGCCTAGGATTTTTGACTAGACCTGTGTGGCGCGGCTCCCGAGTAGATCGGGTAGCGGCCTAGGATTTTGCGAGTAAGGCCTGTATGGCGCAGCCCCCGAGTGGTTCGAGTGGCGGTCTAGGCTTTTGATTTGACCTGTATGGCGCTGCCCCCGAGTGGTTCGAGTGGCGGCCGAGGTTAGGGATTGCCTTGACTGAAAAAGTAAAGGGGAGAGCTTGTTCCATAAATCACTTTATTGATTCTTGCGAGCATGCCGCCTCGTTAAAACCCTTCCAGTCCCCTTAGGTACCCTGGTAAGGGAAAGAGTGCGTCTGAAACCTACCGCCTTGACATGCTTGCCTTGGTACAATGGTGGGTTCGACTAAGCGTAGAAACGACGAAGTTGTGCGATGGTCCAGGGGTTGCTGCAGACTGCTCCCGTCTTCGAGTCCTTCAGGCGGTAAGCTCCGCCATCGATTGCTTCTGTCATAATGTATGGGCCCTCCCATGGGGAGGCAAGTTTATGCACCTTCTTCTGCTTGAGGCGGAGGACTAGGTCGCCTGCGACGAATGCCCTTGGCCGCAGCCTCCGTCCATGGTAGTTGCGTAGGTCTTGCTGATACACGGCTGATCGTGCTAGGGCGATGTCGCGGGCTTCGTCCAGGACGTCCATGTCGTCTTCGAGTGCTTCTTCTGCGTCCGACTCGTCGTAGGCCACCACCCGTGGTGCGTCAAACTTGATGTCGCAGGGCAGGACCGCCTCTGCGCCATACACCATGAAGAACGGAGTGTACTGGGTGGACCTGTTTGGCGTGGTTCGCAGGCTCCATAGTACTGATGGCAGTTCTTCGACCCACGCGCCCGCGGCGCGTCTCATCGGTACTCGCAGGCGCTTCTTGATGCCGTTGCAGACTAGACCGTTGGCTTTCTCGACTTGCCCATTGGACTGCGGGTGCGGTACAGATGCATAGTTGAGGTTGATACCTTGATCAGAACAGAAGTCCTTGAATTCTTCGGCCGTAAAGTTCGAGCCATTGTCCGTGATGATGCCGTTTGGTACCCCGAATCTGAAGATGATGGATCTGATGAAGTTAACTGCTGACGATGCAGTCGAACTCGTGATAGGCACGGCTTCAATCCACTTGGTGAATTTGTCGACTGCAACCAGGAGATGAGTGTGTCCTTCGGGTGAAGATTTCTTGAGCGGGCCTACCATGTCCAGCCCCCATTAGGCGAAGGGCCAGACTAGTGGTATTGTCTTTAGCGCGGACGCCGCCGCGTGTGGCTTGTTGGCGAACTCCTGGCATCCGGGACACTTCCTTACTAGATCTTCGGCATCTTGCATAGCTGTTGGCCAGTAGAACCCGGCTCGTAGCGTTTTGGCCACCAAGGCCCGACTGCTGGCATGATGCCCGCAAATGTCGGCATGAATGTCGAGTAGAATAGCTTGCATCGACTGGATCGACGCACCTTTGTAGAATTCCTGAGATGCTTCTCTTGTAGAGCTCACCGTTGATGACGGTGAAACTTTTGGAGCACCGAATGATGCGCTTGGCTTCGACTGGATCGGTTGGCAGCCTTTGGTGTAGTATGTAAGCTAGATATGGCCCCGTCCATGTGGCTTCGACCAACATGACCTCCATGGGTTCCTTTTCCTTGCTTGGCGGGTTGGCAGTGCTCGTTGAAGGTGTGGAGGGGATTGTTGCGGGTCGAGTCTTAATGGACCGCTGCGTGATGCGCTCGAGGAAGACGCCGGGTGGCACTGGTACCTTGTCTGATCCCATGTTGGCGAGGGCGTCGGCTTCCTCGTTGCTGTCGCGGCCGATGTGTCGCAGCTCACAGCCGTCGAAGGTGCCCTCCATCTGGTTGTATAGGTCTCTATAGGCGATCATGTTGTCGGCGATGGCGTCGCAGGACTTCATGGTTTGCTGTACGACGAGGTAAGAGTCTCCGTAGATCATGAGGTGAGTGGCGCCGCAGTTCTTGACCATCAGCATGCCATGGATCAGGGCCTCGTACTCTGCTTCGTTGTTGGAGGGTGTTGGGAAGTCCATTTGCATGACGTATTTCAGCTTGTCACCCTTGGGGGAAATGAGGACGACTCCTGCCCCTGCCGCTCTGAACTTCTTGAAGCCGTCGAAGTACATTGTCCAAGCGTTGGGCAAGTCGGGGACATCTGGTAGCTGGGCTTCTATCCACTCGGTGGTAAATTCTGGAAGGACTTGGGCCTTGATCGACTTTGGGTGAGCATACTTCAGCCCCCAGGGTCCTAGCTCGACGACCCACTTGGCGACTCGTCTTGTCGCGCGCTGGTTTGTGAGGATGTCTGCTAGCCCAGAGGAGCTTTCCACCGTGATCGGGTGCTCGGAGAAGTAGTGGACGACCTTTCTGGAAGTCATGAAGACCCCGTAGGCCAGCTTCTGATAGTGCGGGTAGTTTTGCTTGGACAATGTTAGGACCTCGCTGAGGTAGTAGACTAGTCTTTGGACAGGATGACTGTGCCCTTCTTCTTCCCGCTCCACTACGAGTACAGTGCTCACCACCCTTTGGTTACTGAGATGTATAGGTATAGCACCTCGTTCTCCAGTGGTGCCACCAGGACTGGGGAAGTCGTTAGGGTCTTTTTGAGCTGGTCGAATGCCTCTTGCGCTTCTTCTGTCCACTCGAACTTGTCCGTCTTCTTCATCAGTTGGTAGAGAGGCAGGGCCTTCTCACCCAACTTACTTATGAACCGGCTGAGAGATGCGACTCGGCCAGCTAATCGTTGCACCTCACGGAGTTTTGTTGGTGTTGGCATTGTGAGTATGTTATGCACCTTCTCAGGATTTTCTTCGATTCCTCTTGCAGAGACGAGGTACCCCAGCAACTCTCCGGCTGGCACACCAAAGACGCAGTTATCTGGGTTCAGCTTGATCTGATATTCGTCGAGCGCCGTGAAGACCTTACGGAGGTCGGCGACGAAGGTGTCTTCCTTTCGGGTCGTGACAACGATGTCATCGATGTAGACCTGGACAATTTGCCCAATGAGCCCTTTGAGGCATGCTTGCATTGTACGCTGATATGTGGCGCCAGCGTTCTTTAACCCGAAGGGCATTGTCTGGTAGCAAAAGACGCCGTCGGGTGTGATGAACGCAGTTTTTTCTTCATCGTCGACGTTCAGTCTGATCTGCTGGTAACCTGAGTAGGCGTCCAGGAAAGACAGGCGCTCGCAGCCTGTTGTCGAGTCGATGATCTGGTCTATCCGCGGGAGCGGGAAGTGATCCTTGGGGCAACATTTGTTGACGGCGGTGAAGTCGACGCACATGCGTAGTTTCTTCGTCTTCTTCTTCTCTACTAGGAGGGTTGGCGACCCAGTCCGAGTCCTTAATTTCTCGGATGAACTTGGTGTGCAGCAGTCGGTCGATTTCCATGGTGATCGCGTCCCGTTTGGGCCCGGAGAAGCGTCGCATGGCTTGCTTGACGGGTCTGGCGTCCTTGTGAACTTTTAAGGAGTGCTCGGTGAGATTCCTGGGTAGTCCTGGCATGTCAGAGGGTTGCCATGCAAAGATTTTCCAGTTCTCACGTAGAAACTCGACGAGCGTGCTTTCCTATGCGGGGTTCAGGCTTCATGATACTTTGACCGTCTTGCTGCTGTCAGTCGGATGGACTTGATGGGTTGTTGTGTCACCGTTCGTGTTGAAGGCGGTGTCCTTGGCTGGCTTCTTACGGGGCGGAAAGACGGTCTTGTCATTGTCGGCTGCTATGGCCTTGAAGTGCTCTTCAACCCCGAAGAACTCAGAGATCCTGCTGAACTCACGGTCGCAGCTATTGGAGCGGTCGAAGTCGCCGCGCACCGTGATTATTCCTTTGGGTCCAGGCAACTTGATCATCAGGTAGGCGTAGTGAGGTACTGCCATGAACCTGGCGAAGGTTGGGTGCCCAAGTATGGCGTGGTATTGTGACTTCCAGTCGACGACCTCAAAGTCGATCGACTCTCTCCTGAAGTGCTCGGGTGTGCCGAGGATGACGTCGAGTGTGATCGTTCCCATGGGCGTGATTGCTTGCCCTGGTACTATGCCGTGAAAGGTGGTCTCAGACTCCGGCAGCTTGTCTGTCGACTTGTTCATCCTTTCTCAGGGTGTCGGCGAATATGATGTTAATGCCACTGCCTGCATCCATGAATACCTTCTTCAGGTTGTAGTCTCCGATCAGGGCTTCAACAACTAGGGCAGCGTGCCCGGGTCGAGGTACATCTGACGGGTGGTCTGCCCTGGAGAATGTGATTGGTGTCTCTAACCCTCTCAGGTAGTTCGGTACTTTGCGTGGGCAGGTGGTGGCATGAAGGACTTGGCAGGTGATGAGCTTTTGCACCCTGTTTGAAGGGCGTCCCTTCTGTATCATTTTGAGTTGTCCCCGCGCGGCTGGGTGCTGCGGCTGCTGTTGGGGGAAGGCTCCCGCCGCTTGTGTTGGGTTGTTGTTCGCGGGTGCTGCCTGAATAGCAAGCTGCGGGGCTGGCTGTAGTGCCGGCACAGGAGTGATGATATGTTGCATGGCCTCATAGATCTTGCGTGCTTTACGGCAGTCTTTCAACAAGTGGTTGGCGCCCCATTTGCCCGTTTCCGGGTTTCGGAACATGTGGTGCTTGCAGGGTTGTGCCAGCTCCTCGGCTGGGGTTAGCGCGCATCTCCACTCGCGTTTCTGGCCTCCGTCGTTGCGGTTGATACTGCCGTCGCTACGGTTGTACTGTCCTCGGTCTGACTGTCGACCTTGATCGCCGCTGCGACTGTATTGGCGACCTTGATCGTATTGGCGATTGCTATCGCGCGCGTCATCACGGGGGGTTTGATATCCCGCCGCTACTAGCTCGATTGAGTCGAGGTTGGTGAAACGTGGTTTCTTCTTCTGGCGTCCATCCCGCCAGTTACTTGTTCCGGCTTCGTTCTTCGGGGAGTTGTCGTGTGGACGTAGTCCTCTCCTTCGGCCCACTGGTTTGCTATCTTCATGAGCTCGATCATGGTTTTCGGCTGGAGCCTACCGAACTCTTCGCGGAGGTCGCGGCGGGAGACGCCATGCATGAACGCATCCATCACCCGGTCCTCTGAGACGGCTTCCATAGTGTTGCGGAGAAGTGTCCACCGTTGGATGTATGACCGGAGCGACTCATCCCTTCCTTGCTTACAGGCTTGCAACTCGATGTAGGTTGCCGGCCTTGCGTACTTTCCAAGGAAACTTTTGATGAAAGTATCTTGGAATTCTTCCCAGGTTCTGAAGGAGTCTTTAGGTTGGCTGGTGAGCCACCCGCATGCTGAATCTGTGAGCATGAGCTGGATGTATTGCATCGTCGTGGTCGACGTTCCGCCTTGGCAGGTGCAGGCGATGAGGTAGTCTTCGAGCCAAAGGCGTGGGTCTTGTTTCCCGTCGTACTTGGGTGTTCCTGCTGCTAGCTTGAAGCCTTTGGGCATGCGGGTGTCGCAGATGTTGAAGCTAAAGCATGCGGCGCCGCACGGCTCGAAGTTGCGATCGGCCTGGTCGTCCAGGTTCGTCGTGTCAGTCGAACGCTGGGTGCGGTTGCGGTCCACCGTCCTTTCCACGATGACATTGCGAAGGTCTTCGCCTGGTTGTGGCTGTCGTAGTGGCCTTGCTGCAGGACCATCTAGTGCTGCCGGCTCGCGGGCTTGGTGTTCTCGTTCCTCACATGCCCTGTTGCTTGGCACCTTGTTTGACAAGGCGTCCTCGATTGCCTTCATGGACATGATCTGCTGCTTGTGGAGAAGGGCGTGCGCGTCACCCTCCGATGGTTGCGTGAGCCGCAGGTATGTCTCGACTGCCATGATAGCGGCGTTGGCCGTTTTTGGGACGGGTATCCCGTTTTCATCCTCGGTTACGAACGATGAGTCGAGGTTGCGGGTGACCCTGGCTCGATCGGCTTCCGTCATAAGGGGCACGCGAGCTCTGTGTCGCCGTGCTCCTTGGTTGACTTCCGTGGAAGAGGTAAATGAGTAGACGGCCCGTCTGGCGCTTGATGCGTCAGCCTCCCTCTTGCGTCGAAGGAGTTCGGCTTTTTCCGTGCGAAGTCGCTCGCCTTCCTTGTGTAGCAAGTACTGGACTGCCAGCTGATCCTCCTGAGGCGCGTCGGGTGGTGGAAACGTGTCGTCGTCAACGTGCTTCATAGCCCTGATCGCCATGTCGCGCGTGATGGTGAGCCGCGTCACCTGGTCATGCATGACCACCTCCAGTGGATATGCGGGTTCGTCGTTGTCCTCTGGAGGCACTGTTCCAGCCATGAAGACTTGCGCGGGGTAAACTTGGGTAGGGGTGTTTACGCTGCCGTTGCTGCTTCCATCATCCGAGCCTTGCTCGGGATCGAAAATTGCTGCCATGTGATAAGCTGTGTAGCCTTCGTTGCGTCTTCCTCCCGCGATCTTTATCACGGTCGTGGAGGGCGACTTCGCAATCGCCGGAGCGAGTGCGATTGGCTTGGGGAAGACTTGATGAGTCCATGAAGATGCGCGTGACACGTCTGTCGGTAGCACGATCTTGGTCGCGCGTGCCGGTGCGGTCGACGCAGTCGAAGTTGGAGTAGGCCCTGGTTTTGTCAGCCGTGCGATCGAGATGGTCGAAGTAGACTCGATCTGCATGGCCGTTGGCGAGGTGGTTGTCATAGTCGATGTAGACGCGGGTTTATCAGTCGGAGATGCGATCTTCACAGTTGTGGCAGGCGCGACCTCCGTGGTAGGCGACGGCGGGTGCGGCGCGATGGTAGCCGATGCGGGTGTCATCGCCGCACGTGGCGCGGTCGCAGTGGACCTGAATATTCCACGATTGTCTACGAAGCAGTGTATGGAACCAAAGGTGATGTGTATACCTTCGTACAGATCGGCGTACACCGAGTGGTGGGCCGGCGGGTGGAAGGCGTATTCGAAGGAGCCGAAGCGGATTGGCTCCCGGGTGATGCAGACGTCGATCTTCTTCACGTATGGAGCCGGTGCGAGCATGATTCCAACGCTCGTTCTTGCCACAGACGGCGCCAATTGACGAGGGTGTAACTCGGCAAATCACAGGGTTGTCCACTCCGGGTTGATTGAGGGGGAGAGAGAGAAGCGTTGGTGATCACGACGACTGACAAGCGAGGCGTTTACCCAGGTTCAGGCTCCCGGAGGATAACACCCTACTTCCTGCTTGTCGGGTATTGATTGCGAGTAGTGGTTACAATGGCGAGATGACGATCTCGCTAGGGTTTGTGGTGGCGGCTATGAGCGTGTCCCTTGGACGAGCAACCCTCCTGGCCTTTATAGGTAGGCCAGGTCCTGGGTGAACGGTGCCGATGGAAATTACAGATATGGTAAGAGTCGTATGACCTAACCGACTAGAACTAGGTCACACGATACACCTATTGGGCCTTCTTTGGGCTTCCGCAACCTTGGTGTGGCCCAGATATCCTCATCGTGGGGTAGTCGAAGAGTAGCCCCACGTCACCAGGTTTGTACATAGCTCAACATTATGACAGAGGCGGTTTCTGAAAAGTATCTTGGATTGCTGAGTATGATCGGATTGGACAAAAGTGATAGTTTTGTTTATCGTTTGGAGAGAATTATTCAGAGATTACAGGTTTGGAAAGAAAAAATTTATCTATGGGTGGAAAGGAAATTCTTTTGAATGCAATTATCCAAAGTTCTGGTGTTTGCTATGAGTGTTTTAAAATTGCCAAAGTCTCTATGTAAGGAGATGAATGATGCCATGTTAGCTTTTTGGTGGAGAGATTCGGATGATCAAAAAAGGATGCATTGGTTTGCTTGGTGGCATAAATAGGTCGAATTCAATTTGTGCACAGGTTCTAAGGGCAAAGTACTATCCAGATGGTAATATTATGAAAGTTGTACCAAAGAAGGGGTCATCTTTTACTTGGCAAAGTATTGTTGATGGGTTACAGACTTACAGACGTGGACATATTTGGCAAGTGGCATCGGGGGAGAAGATAAATATTTGGGAGGATCATTGGATACCAAATAGTTCCACAAGACAAGTCTACACAAATAGAGGGCAAAGCCTTCTACGGTATCTTCAGGATATTATTTGTCCAACTATGGGACAGTGGGATGAGGTGTTGATCAGGGACAATTTCTTGCCAATAGATGTTGAACGAATTCTTATGATCCCTTTAAGTGAACACCTAATGGATAATTTTGTAGCATGGCATAAGTCAAAGTATTTTATGTTCTATGTCCGCTCAGCTTATTATACCGAGTGGGAGCATCAATTTGGAGCTCGTACTCGTCGGGAGGACGGGCAAGGATCGGCGAATGTCAATCCGGTTTGGGAAAAGGTCCGGCAGCTTCTGGTACCGACTAAGATTAAAAAAATTGTTTGGAGATAATTACATGGTGTGGTGCCTGGAAGGTCTATATTAGCCTCGAGGCATATTAAGTTTCAGGATAATGTCTTGTTTGTCGTGCGGGAGCAGAAGTTATGCGCCATCTTTTATTTACATGCCTTCGTGCTCGGGAGGTTTGGAAAGCTTTGGGTTTGATGGAATATATAAACCAGATTATGGGCTTGAAACGATCAGGTTCTTCAATCCTTTAAGATATAATTTGTTGGCCAACACAAATGAATCCGGTACTGGGTTTACTTCACCTTAAGGAATCTGTGGTTGTTGCTTGTTGGTATATCTGGTGACAGTGTAGAAAGATGGTTAAGGGAGAAACAGTGGCGGATCTTGCTACTGCTTTTGCTATTAATGCCTTGACAACAAATTATATTCCATCGGCCTCTTCGTTGGTATGAGTGAAAGATATTGTGTGGAAAAGGCCTTTGTGGGGTGAGTTGAAACTTAACACTGATGCATCTTTTTATCATAATGGCTCGGGTGCTACGGGTATGGTTCTTCGAGATCATAAAGGGGAGGCGATTGCTGGTTTTGGGTGTGTTGACTCGCTTATTAAGTGCTGCAACAGCTGAAGCGCATGCACTTTTAGAAGGACTGAAATTCTTGGAAATGTGTGGAATTTCCAGGATTACAATTGAATTTGATTCCCTGAAATTAATCCAGGCGTGTAATGCGAAGATTGAAGTCTGCATCCCTTTTTCTGCTATCCTTGATGAATGTATTATGAAGGCATATAATTTCAAGTCGGTCCTAATTGTGCATTGTCTAAGAGAAGCTAATCAAGTGGCGCATGAACTGGTGAAGGTGTCTTATAATTCGCAATCCACTATTAGTTGGGATGGTGATCCCCTTCCTATCTTGCCTTTTGTAATAAACGATGTAACTATGATTCATGCTTAAAGGCGGTAAGTTTCAGACACACTCTTTTCCTAACCAGTGTATCGAAAGGGACTGACAGGGTTTTGATGAGACGGCTTGCTGACCTAATATATGTACGGTATAATTTTCAAAAAAAAGTTGGGCTTTCGTGTTTTTTTTGCATGGTAATACAATTTTTATTTACACCAAACTTATAGAACTGAGAAGACCATGCAAAAAGCCAACGAATATCCCCTTCCTTTGACAACACCGAAACGACATCAAAAGGACGGAAGACAGATCACCTCTTCACACTGGCCAACCACAAACTCAGCACGAGATACACTATCTTCCGGTTATCATCTGCGTCTCTACGTACTCCTGGAAAACACATCCTCCCTGCTCCACCGTGACACCAGATAACGTCACAGCAACAAGGACAAAGTAGGAGAGACACTTGATGGGGTCGATGTCACCGCCTCGCCAACATCATCCAAAAATCAACGAGGACAAAGCAGAAGACAAAGCAGAAGAAGAGACACACCTAATGGGGTCACCACCACCACTTGATCGGCAAGCACACGATGGCACCAACTCGAAGTACTGTGAGCTACATAATGCACACATACACATCCACATGCTAGGCTTTCTTACAAGAATTTTCACTTTCCAACAATAGGTCCCATCACCTTGTACATGGCACAGATGGCGCTTGAGTGACTTTTTCATTATTTACTTGGAACGGTAGGTTACAACCGTAGAACACCGGACAAGTCATATGCACGCTCTCATACAAAGCGATCAAATGCTATATTAAGAAGCAAACATAGCATATAGTTCTTGCATTGGCATGTGAACAGAAAATTTCACACAAAATTAATTGTAGTACTACGTTGTGTCAGACATCGGAACAAACTGACGTAACACAGTTTTGTGCACAATACCGCTCTGCATGATCATAAGAGACCAGGTTGCCTCATGCTCTCCTTCGACAGCTGACTGCATCTAGTCATGATCTTAGTTAGGCATTGTTTGCTGACACTTGCACCATTTGCCCATTCGAAAAAAAACTGCCACGTGCACCTGTATGTTACTCGGTAGAACTCAAGCACTACTTCAGATGAGAGTGCGTCAGAAATTGCTACCTCAAAACAGCAAGGTTGTCAAATAATATCAGCGCATTAAGGAACCATAGATTTAAAAAAGCAGGACTTGTGATAAAAAGAAAACCTATATACACATAAAAGTTCGTGAGAAGCACTCAAATAAGCTCAGATAACAAGATAGATATAACTTCACAATACTGATTACTGACAAAATACAATGATCATTTACTATCAGATTAAACTTATGTCGTATCATGGTTGAGAAAACTAAAAAACCGATAGAGTATACAACCCTATTGAAAAAAAAGGAGGTGGTTCTTAGAAATTTAATTTGTTGTTCATATCCAATTAGTGCTTGCTGGTAGAAGAGAAGGGGTACTGTCTGGATTGGAAAACACAACGGAGATTAGGAATAAGGTCTAATGAGGATGGGCAGGGAGCTAACCAGGCAGTGAAGCAGCTTAGCGCCACTCACCTCACGGTGTCAGCTCCACCTCTTCATTCTGCTCAAGCAGCTTTCCTCCCTCGGCAGCTTATTTTCTGGCAACGTAGCCATCAGTCAGTTTCTCCTCTTTCAAAATGCAGCCATCACAGTCCAAGGTACTATCAAAGAAGAAATCTCCAATTGCCATGAGATGGATGGGAAGCCATAAGAGCTGGTAAGGGATACTGAATGAGACATAGCAGGGAACACTAGGCACGCTTGAGAAGGTTGGGCCCCGCTGCATTCTTCCATCTCCAATTGTTTTTGTTCACAAGTACACCGTTGTGCCATCCCCTCCAACAGCACTACCATTTCCATTACCACTTCTCTCCTACTCATTCTTTACCAACTGGCAAAGAATAGCCAACACCACTTCCCTCCCAACACCACACACCTCTATAGTACTCTTATTTGCAACCATCGCCTCAGACTAAAATTAGGAACACACAACCAAAATAGACAGACCACACATTTGGGAATGCAATAGCCTCTTTTCTAAAATTAGAACATTGATATTTTTTCCAAGAACTGCTAAATATTTTTCCTCGACCAACTTTAATTTCGCAATAATGATAAATTGAGCCAAAATAAACAAACAATTTATTCAACTTCTGTTCAGAAACAAATCCGCATGACACTTCAGGTCAGAAACAGATCTGCATGACAGGAAACATAAAATACTGCCTACAATGGCCTTTTTAAGAACACAAATTTGGTTTTCAGAATCCAAAAGTAATGTGAGAAGTATTTCATAAAACATAGTAATGAAGTAAAAAAATACACGGTGCTCTAAATCCACAGGAAGACTTTTACAATAGGGTCACAACTCCAAAAATTTAGATAGTTGTACAAAGCTTTGTTCAATTTTGAAAACATAGGATTCAAGAAATCAAAGTTCCTTTAAAACTTTGACCGCTAGAGTAATTGAGTTGCCAGAAGCAGCCTAAAACAGCATGTTTATAAGTGCGGCGCAGGAACACGAAGAATCATCTGGCCACAGTAAAATAGTTATAATCATCCTGTCAAATAACAATATGGGTAAATATAAGTGAAATAGTTCTCAAAAACAAAATATTATTTGCATACGAAAAAAGCAAACTAAACTAACTGTTAAATAAAATGCATAGTTTGTAGTTTGGGATTTGAATTAGTTAAAACAAGATGGATTTTTCCAACGGGAGCACTATGTTATACTGCATGGAAACAATGTTTAAAACACAAGCGACATGAAACAATGACAAGTCTTGCCAACAGTTCTTTGCTTGCAACATGAAAACTATTCAAATCTACCAAGGATAGTGCTAGACCAGAGGGTCAAGTCTTTGAAAAAATTCGCAGAGATTGAAAGAACAAACAAAAGAGAAATCAAGCATCACTAACTAAAATAGAGCTCATATAATCAATATTTCACCTATAGCCACAAGGATATCTACATTTCCATACTACTATTTGAGTAGTTTCTCAAGTCTAAACCTCGATCAATTTTAGGTTGGCTAACACTAATGGGGGAAATGTAATACAGATACAGTTACAGTATCGATTCCTTAAACTTACCTACCATTTCAAACAGCTAATAGATTCACTAACTTGTATTTTATAGTTCAGGTTGACTTATTTTATAGTTCAGGTTGACTTATTAAACCTTAGTAAAACAATAAATTAGATAAATGCAAACAGGCACATTCTAGATCTCATCAAGAATGCACAACACTAAACTTTAGAGCTGCCATATTCAGGGTTTAACAAAGTAAGAAGAGATAGAAAGGGAAAACTGCAAAGACTAATATCTGTGTAGAACTGTAAATGCAAAGTTAACATCTTCACAGATAAAGAAAAACAGGGAATAAGAAATCAGAACTAGATTTAGCTTCTACAGTTAGGACACGTCCACCAATTGAACCTTACCTAATGGCCCATGTAATTTCTTCCTGAGCCTCCTGGTGGACCTCCATACCCACCACCACCCCCGTAGCCGCCCATATAACCACCTGGCATACCAGGCACACCGCCACCACCAAGAGCTCCAGAAGAGCCTGAATTTGGCACCCCTGAACCATTCGGACGAGCTCCAAGGATATTGCTCAGACCCAACCCTGCCCCTTGGTTGGCAAGGAAAGCTGTCAAGGCCTGCCCCAGTACAGGATTCATTCCTGGACCACCAGGTACACCACCAGGAAGTGAAGCCAAGCTCGCTGGAGATGACATCCCATAACCGGCACCAACACCACCAGGCAAAGAATAGCTACTAGCACCATAACCAGCAGCGCCCTTCCTACCACTCGTACTGGCAGCACCATATCCTCCTCCTTTGCTGGGTTTCGGTCCATCGATTGCCTTCTGGCAGTGCAGCATAACGCCCTCAAACGACTTATGCGGCTCCTGCAGCGCCTTCTTGGCGCCATCAAGCGTCTTATAGACGAAGAGAGCAAAACCTTTGGGCTTCCCAGTTGCCTTGTCAAGCCCAAGTGGACCCTCCTCGATCTCACCATACTTTGCAAAGAAGTGCATCAGTTTCTGTGGGTCAATATCTGCACCGACATTGCTGACAAAAATCTTCCGCTGCGTGTACTCAGATGCTGGTGGCACTATCACCGCCGGCGGAGCTAGAGCCGGAGATGTAGCGAGCATAGGGTTGTTGGCCGCACCGCCAGATGTTACAGGTCCCACAGAGGCGAGCTGGCAGGAGGTGGTGCGGTTGCCGATCTTCTTCTGGGGCTCCAGCAGGGCTGCGCGGGCGCCAGAGCGGCGGCGGAAGAGGATGAAACCGTAGCCCTTGCACTTGCCCGTGCCACGGTCGGTGACTAGCTTGAGATCCTCGATCTCGCCGTAGGGGCCGAACGCCTCCTTGAGGGTGTCCACGGTGGTGTCCCAGCCGAGGCCGTGGACGAAGATCTTCCTCTGAGCCGGATCCGCATCTGCCGCGCGACGGACAGATTGGAGCACGTCGCCGTGGCCGACGGCGGCGTCACGGAGCAGCTCGACGAGCTGCTCCTTGGGGAACGCCTCCAGCAGCGCCTGGATAGAGGCGGGGTCGCTGTCGCCCTCCTCCACCTCCTGCTGCTCCTCTTCAACCTCCTCCGCCTGCTGCTGCTCCTCCTCCTCCACCTCCTCTTCCACCTCCACCTCCTCCCACTCCTCCTCCTCGCCGGCTAGATCCTGAGGCGGCTTCTCCTCCGTGGCCGCAGCGGTGGACCCGCTTTTCTGGGCTACAGTTTGGGAGGAAACGGCGTAATAGGCGGCTAGGGTTTCGGGATGAGAGGTGGGGGCTGCCGGCTCCGCGATCTTAGCAGCAGCCGCGGCCTTAGCGGCGACGGTGGGTTTTGGCTCGAGCTTCCGCTTCTTGCCCATGGCGACGGCGAGGGGGGGGGGGGGGGGGGGGAGATTGGGGGAGAAAGCGAGCTAGGGTTTCGACGATTTGGGGTTTCCTCTGCGACGAGGGGATGGCTGGGTGATAAAAGGCAATGGGTCCTATCGCCACGCGATCGGGCGGCTGGCTAGACGGTCTTTTTCCGCTAATTTGACCCCGAAGTCCCGAACAGAAAAGGTCAAAAAAAAAACATAAAATAGAAGGAAAAAAAAAGGTACGAATTGAGGTGTCATGCTTACGAAATTCTTACAGGAACTAAAACAAGGAAAAAAATTCAAAGTGTTGTTTGGATGTCATGAAGAAAAAATACAGTAATTGTAGACATGTGACGATGAAAAGATGAAGTGAGACTCATGTTTATTTTCCTCTAAAAATGGAATAGCCTATGTGATAGGAATTTTAAACGAATTTGAAATTCATATTCTTTTGTTCCAAACGATACCATAGGAAAGTTTCCTGTAGCAATCCTATCCTCCAAAATTCATTCGATTCTTTATTCTAAACAAGGCATTAACCGTGCTCGAAGGTTTATAAATCAATTGTTTTTTATGTAATATTATCTCTTGTGTTTAAGAATGTAAAATATAAGCCCAACATATGATTTCTTACCAAGTTGTTAAAATGACAAATGACCATTAATATTAACTGAAAAAGTGCAAACATTATATTACATTATTCATCCGGAGGCATACATTAGAGATGACACAAATACAAGAAACATAAAACTATGAGAGAAAAAGCGATAAACTGTTGCAAACTGGCATCACCGTAACTACCAAACATCTACATCTTCAGCTATTACTGGAGAAGAAGAATATCAACAGTTGTTCCACATCTTGACAATGATAAACCTTTTGCCACAAGGAGTTAATGAGCCGAAATAGCCACCAATACCGTAAAATTGAATATAGTCCGATAAGGAGCATGAGGAGCCCTCTGAGGCTCTTCAAAGTCAGATTCGAGACCAACACCACCCCACCCATCAACAAGTAGTCGAATTATTTTTTACAAAATACGTCCAATCCCAGAAAAGCCACACAAAAAATGCTGCCCCGCCAACTTTTAAAGACACCATAGCTTGCTAAAAAGAAATCCAAAATACAATTGGTACAAGAATATTGCACTGTGCTTCTCCACCTTGTATGTTGGTTTGGAAGTTGAGATGTGTATGTGTCATTGTTCTTTCTTGTCAGAGGCTGGATGACCAACAAGGCTAGTATGATATTCTCTCTGCCGGATTACAAGGGTTCTTACTTTTCTTTAATGCATATACTCCACAGTGAAATATTCGAAAAAAAATACAGTTTGGAAAGGATGTAGCATTTGCAAAGTCGGTATACGGGCAGCACATGCCATCACCAAAGAATCGTAGGTATTTCGTTGCATGTATAGTCCTGAAGAGAGAACTAAGCTGAGATGGTTAGTGAAATGTTAGTCCGGTTATTCTCGTAGAAAAGATGCAAATTAATATCAGTAGTGAGACAGACGTAGTGATCTTGTAGGTACATGCATGATACCCGTGATAATTTTAAGTATGTATCAGTGTATGAGTCTGCATGTTGTACTATTTCTCTAGTCATCTGATGAAGGTAAAATCAGAGCACACGGGATATTTTTAGAATGGGGGAAAAGATCACATGAAGATGAGGACAGAAACCACTGCAAAGAAGAACGAAGCCTTTTACTGCTACAAGGCCAGTCTTGCTATGCTACACAAAGCTTAGAGATGATTACATGTTCAGTCTCGTTCAAAATGTCTTTCTTGAAATAAGTTCCAAACACATGTCCGTCAGGTCTCGTTTTCTTATCTGACGCTTGTCACTCATCTGGCTTCACTAGTCATAGTCGGCGGCACCAAAAAATGCGTAATCTGGTTCGGCAGAAGACCCTAGCATAGGAATGTACTCTGAACCTCTCACATGAACACCGAAGCAAGCTGAAACATATATATGCACAGTATTAAAGGTCGGCAAATAAGTAGCAATGGATTTATTTCAAACAATGCAATCCAGCAAAAAGATAACTGCATTGTCCAAACGAACTGGAATAAGAAAATGATACCCCAAATGCATATCTAAGTATTCATCTGAGATGTACTCTTGAAAAAGTATTCATCTGAGATGGTTTAATACAATTCAACACATCATATTGCATACAGAAGTTGACCATGAGAATATTAACAAATAGGGAGTGCAACGTGCTTTAAGAATATAAATGCAGAGAGATTATCAGAGATAATCAAAAAGTGGCAGAAAGATAGGCCCAATAATAATAGCATTAATAATATCAAAACAAATGCATAAAGCTAATTGATGAGGTGGACTGTACATCACACCTAAGATATTCCTGATATGCCTGAACCTAATATGTCCGCAAAATAGAAGCAATGATTTAAAATTATCAATAAGGATGATTTCAACTATGCTTATTTTGCCGCAAGAAAGTTTAGAAGAGTAAAAAACTGCAGAAGCTTCTTTACCAAGTATAAGTTCCGCATGTCAGAGAATCAAAATAATTAAACTAAGTGTGTATCAATTATTATTTAAAGCAGAAACATCATGTGCGTGTATTTTTCTTCATTAACAATGTCAAGGTAAAGACGCTTGTTTGAGAAAAGCAAATGGAGATGCAAGGTTGGGTGCTTGAATTCAGGACTTTGGTACTTATGCTGTTCTGCGAAAATTCTAGAATAGTTCAGAGATTATGCATGATCTTAAACTGTGCACATGCAAATAATTATGCAGAAATATGATCAAATTTTCATGTAGAAAAGGACAGGTAGCTCATTAACTCATATGTTTGCATAAAGTAGGTGCTCGGAGTTATAACATGCACATCTGTTTTTCAACTTCTTTATAGATGCACAGGTATTCAAGCCTAAACTCAAGCACCACACTTACATCTACTCTGTGAGGCATAAGTTTAAACAACATTTTCAACAAAATACTTATCTAGAAGTACTGCAACAAATCATGACTCATGACATACACAATTAAGCTCAAACCAAATGATTCTAGTCGATTAGCAATAGAACAATTAAGGTCACACCTAAGAACGAAGTTCGCATGTGAACTTAAATAGTAACATAAGACTTCAAAACCAACCCCGGTTCAAGTTGGGGTATCCTTAACATTAAAAAAAGAAAATCATCATCAATCATGCTAGTTTGATCATTGACAAACTTTAACATGATCAATGATGGTTCTTGTCGAATAGAACAAATCAATTTAAAGATGTACTCCCTCCGTTCCATATTAGTTGGCATTGAAATGGATGCTTTAGCACTAAAACATGTCTAAAACTCTAAATGCATCAATTTGAATGTTAACTAATATGGAACGGAGGGAGTATATCCAGTGTCAACACTAATAGAAGTACAGATCTTCCATCAAACAAAAAAACTTCTGATTAAGAATGACAGCCATGCTTAAAGAACTGTAAGACGATGTCTAATGCAATGGCAGCATGATTAGTCCTCACAGATAAGACCAACAAAGGACGTCCATTTAACAACAATATAACTTAGCAGTTACCAGGCATCACATTTTCAGTCGAGAAGAACCTTCTTCTCAGACCTGTCATTCTAGCAACTATATACAAATCCTCCTTTTGCATCTATCTGTGGTAAATATGAATCATCATTTAAGATCAGTCAGATGGCCTAGAATATTCCATCGTAAGTTCGTAACACATATTTAGTTATCTAGAAAACAAGATTATGAAGTACCGTGCGTAGCCGATTACATTTCAATAACTAATTTAATCAATAAAAAGGTGATTAACATTTTCATAGTAAATAAATCACTTAGTCGACCAATTATTGCACCTCCATGGCGACGCCTATGGAAGTTGATTTCCATATTTTGCCACTATGGCAAGGTTTATTATGGTGTTCATGTTCTTTGTCATGGCAGGACATATATACAACATATATCATATCCATCATGTTGGTATTTTTCAATTGATATCATGCCTAGTCTATATGTTGTGCAAGTGTCACTCACTGCTTCTGCCGATTAGATTCAGAGCACATGGAAGTTGTGCACAAATGTAAATTAGCTACTGTCAGTTAGCACGTCCAAACCTTGTTTCAACATCTTATCTTTTTTCCCTGTCAACTGCTGTTATTTGGCTAGTCAAGTTGTTAGGGCTGGCAATATGTAAAGCACGCAGCAGATTGATTACAAGCAAGCAAAGTAAAATAACTAGGAAGAGGTATTTTGGTTTGGTTTTGAATGACAATGACTGTATTTTTCCATCCTATCTCTGGGCCTAACCACTTGTTTGGTCTGCAGAACAGAATTTTGTGTGTCCACCACCACTTCATCCCTCACAAGCACAAGACCAGTCTAAAATGAGGAATGGAATCGTACCACCAAATCGGTGGCTCTGTTATCAGCATCCTACGTCTCCTAAAGAGAGGTTTACACCGCATTTACTTAGCTTACATTACACAAATGACAATTCAGTAAATTTTAATACTGCTGGGAGTGAAAGAAGTGATACCATTCTCAATTTTCACTACGCTTTGAAGCATAACCTCCATTTTCTTCTTCATCTCATTATTATCATCCATCAGTGGCACCAGAAGGGTCAGCTCCCTATAAATGTCACGTACAAATGAACATATATCTTTAGCATATTCAACCTCCCCATCAGATATACGGCCAATTGCAAGCCTCATAAGCTCCCCTGACAAATCAGCAACCTACGACATTGGCAGCACAGAAATAGCATTAACTTCAAGCAAGCGTACAAAAGGGAAAATGAGAATAAATAAACTGTAGTTGTATTAGTATTTACCCCTAAAAGATAGTCAAGCACGTTTATCCGCAGGGGCTCAACAGATTTATCACTTAGAGCTAGCAAAGAATTATTAATCTCATCTAGACTCAATAAAGTGCCAGTCTTGCAAAATCTACAAAACGTTGCAGCTTCGATATATTCTTGTACCTGCAGCATTTATGACCGTATCAGATCTCTGGCAAAATAAATGTAAAAAGACGATCTTGATACTAACACCAAAGGTATAGGCTCTTCTGAGCTTCCAGAAGTCGGTTCCTTGTAATTCTTTGACTAATTTTCCAATGTGTTGGTTGACCACAGCAGCAAGATCATTTTCTGCCTTTGAAAGAACTTCCTCCTTGTTATTTCTGCTGATCCTGGAAAAGAGCAATAGTATAAGAAGACAAGTGAAGTTTACCAGCTAATAAACTGGCAGGGCAGATTTAGGTTCACATGATTTAGCAGGTGTATTCTTTATTTGTAATTTTATAATATGTAGTCGTGACGAAAGAACATTTTGAGATGAGTACATATTATTCTCTAGTGTTGTTAAGTCAGAAGGATAGTGGTGAGACTAAATGATAATTAGCAAATGAGTAACTTGCAGTCTCATACATTGGCAATTGAAGGCACCAAATGAAGTTTGATCAATTTCTGGAG
The DNA here is from genome assembly GCA_026929855.1 of Poa annua. Taxonomy (NCBI): domain Eukaryota; kingdom Viridiplantae; phylum Streptophyta; class Magnoliopsida; order Poales; family Poaceae; genus Poa; species Poa annua. Next base: position 21,965,037 of record CM049428.1, on the reverse strand, counting down.
CTATGTTCCGCCTAGCAACGAGCTACACGATGGACATGAAATTTAAGCTAAATATTGTTCCTTATCATCACATTTGATTTGAAGGAAGCAAATACTTTAAACAACTTAACTCGTGCAGACTTCCTGATTGTCTGACCAGTTAACTACCAGCTTGGGGTATGTTTGTAAAGTCAGGTGTGATATGTTTATACAAAAACAAGCAAAATTCAATTTTAAAAAAAGACATTTCTGTCTTCCACTTCTTAATGTCACATGACATACCAATTCATATTAGATCAAAATTATGAAGAGTGTTCCAAAAGGTTCCGACTTCTGAAAATTGCAATAAATTTTCTCATTTTTTCCAATAAATAAATAGTGATACAGCTAGCACAAATGTTGACACTCAAATCAAGTAGGTCCCTAAGGCTCTGAATGATTACCTGTGGACTTGAAAGATGACTTTTTTGCTGTTCATTGTCACATCCCGACTTGCTTTCACTAGCCTTTCCCTTTTATCATTCTACAATTATTCAGAAGAGCAATGATATAATATAAAGCATTTAATTACCTAATAGAGCATGGAGAAACACATCCTAACGCAACACAAGACCTGCTTTCAGTTTACTAAAGGGGGGAATTCTAATGGAAAAACTAGTGGAAATGAAGGTTTTGGAAAGACTTTCGGCATATATTTCAGGGAGCCTTGAAGAGGCATGATGTTAAGTAGTAGATAATTTTACGCAAAATAAAATGGAATGTGACATGACAGCCACAATGCTTCTCACTAATTCGAAAACAGGAATGGTAAGAAGCCCAACTTCAACATGGGAATAGAAAAGATTGAAATGTTCACCGTCAGTGCCTGTTCGAGATAAGCAGACAGAAAATAAAGCAGGCAGAAAGCCACCGTCAGTCCGTCACAGCAGCCAGCAGTGGTGACTCACAGGTTCTGTTAGCATTTCTCCGAACACCTAGCACGCATAAGATCTAGGCAAACACACGCCAACCTAAATACAAAGCTCTACGCTAGCTTCCCCCCTTGGAGCGCACGGCACACAAGAATCTTGGGAGGCGATCGAAAGCATCAAGCGGCGGCTGGCTTGATCCAGGGATGGGGGCGAAACCAAGAAACGGGGGGCGGCGGCGGCAGGTGCAGGTGCTTACCAGCGCGTTGAGGTACTCGGCGTGCCTGGCGAACTCGACCTTCATCGCGGAGCACGCTGCCGAGGCCGGAGGAGCCGCCGCGTCCGTGGCCATCGTCCTGAACCTCTTGGGCGCCGGGCCGGCAGGAGATGCTGGAGAAAGGAGGAGCAGATGGTGAGAGCGCGGAGAGGAAGTGGCGCGTGCGGGTACCGTGGGGGTTTGGGGAGTTACGCGAAGAAATGGTGGGGCGAAGGGTTTTGCTGCAGCCGGGCTGGGGCGCCGCCATGGTGATGGTGGTGGGCAGGGGAGGCCGGAGCGAGGATTGGAGGCCGCGCAGGCGGACGAGGCGGTGGCAGACGCGCAGGGGCACCATCTGGCACGACCCGCTGTTCCGGTGCGGCACTTAACGAGTTGACGTCGCGTGGCTGCCTTTTTCTCAACCTAGGGCAAGGGGCATTTGTCCATTTTTGAAAAACCATATTTCTACATGTCTAAAAATGTCGGACAAAATTGCGGGAGTACATATCCACACTCTATGTGCGCGCAGAAAATTTTGTTGAAAGAAACATATTTATATTTGGTGTTTATAATAAGAAGAAAGTATGTCTCGTCAAAAGTTTTCTTCGACCAGTCACACTATGCATTCAACGGGGGCATAAGAGCAAGTGCAGCAGTTCGCCTAAAATGTCTCCCCTGTATGTCTACGTAGGGGACTTTCACTAAAAAATCTCCCCTAAAACTTGTTCAACTACGGCAGTTTCTCTAAAACATCTCCCCTATTTAATATTTTAAAAATATTGTATAACTAACGTTTAAAATTCAACGGATAAAAAACTCACTAATATCGGCATATTGCAGTGTCAAAAAGCCCCCTGACAGGTCCGCCCCAAACCCTCTCCTCACCGCTGTTTTTCTTTCCCTCCCCAGAAATTGAGATGGGACTTGATTTGGAGGTTGATTTCATACTCGATTTGAAATTACAGAAATTTCCAAATCAATTTTGGGTTTGATTGGTGATAAGCTGAAGAGACTAGAAAGGGGGAGAAGACCGGATGAACCTGTCAAGGGCGGGAGAAAACTTCATCTGTGAGGGGTTGTTGGCGTCGCTATGATAGGGGAGTCTTCCACCTCCCCTACTTGAAGGGAAGACGAGCGAGCACCTATAAATCGGGGGGGGGGGGGGGGGGGGGGGGGCGTTGAGAGAACTGTTGGGCGGTTGTTTGTGAGTTCCCCCTAAAAATGTATAGGGAAGTGTTTGAGGTAATTGCTGGAATTGCTCTAAGGTATAGAACCAATTCAAATTTCAGAATCATTGAGTGACCCACAACACAATAAGCAATCAATCTTTACCTTACATGTTAACCTCGCCAACACACCTCTCAACTTGCATATTCTGATGTATGTCAACTTATATTTTTATTCAATTGGTAGGAACTGAATCAAACTCTTGATTTGTTTCTATGGTCTGACAAATTAAAACCGACGCTCATGGTGTATGGAACCGGATAAAAATGGCTTTAAACCACTTTTCAACCACGTTGTGGTTGGTCTTCTAGCACCGAAATTTGTCTTTTTTGGAGACATAGAAAAGGATTTTTTATGAAATTTTGAGGCGTGCGTATATTTTGTGGGGACATGCACATATATTTTGTTTAAATATTTTAAATCATGTGTATAATACTTTCTAAAAAAAATAGGATTGATGCCCTAGGTTTAGGTAGTGCCCTCAATCGAATTGCTTCGTCAGTAAATCCATATCAGTCATCATTCTTATAAAGATTGTTACATTGGCATGATTGTGATGTAGAGACCAATAGGTAGAGGGGGAATTGAGAATAAATAATGTGAAATTCTTATCAAGCCCTTTTTGATTCATAGGATTTGCAAACAATTTGTGTAGGATAGAAATCATTTGGGGAAAATCTTCAAAGGCTCATTCGATTCATTGTTGGAATATTGGACAATTTCCGTATGAAATTAATTACCTAAATCAACATCATAGATGTACCAGCATATCTGAGCACATATGACAAAGTTGACATGTCTAATATGGACCAAATAAACGTTAGTGTGCACATGGAGTATATCACATACGTGTTGACCAGGAAGGTCCCCATTACGAGAACTTGTCTGTGGCAAGATGGTTAGGAGGATGGTTGTATCCCCAGCCCACCAGAGTTCAAACCCCAGATTTGACGCTGGTGTTTCTCATTTAGGCGAAATATTCTTTCAGTGGGAGGCGACGTTCCCGTCGATAGCGAGGCGCCTGTGGTGACTTCGTCAATCTCAAGACCCGCCGGCTCAGTCTCTCGGAGGTGCTCATAGGGGTAGGGTGTGCGTGCGTGCGTTCATAGGGGTGAGTGTGTGCGCGTATATATGAGCGCTTGCATTGTACTGTGTTTCTCAAAAAAAAGGAAGGTCCCCATTACAATTTCGTCGTCTTAGGCCATGGCGATGACTAGGAAGCATATGAACAGTCGACACATATGTGGTCGGATGAAAGTGAGTTGTCACGTCAAGACGCTCCTCAAAATTTTGATCGACCCTTTCCGATGTAGGATCTTAAGGGAAGGGATTTTATAGGTCCGCTCACCGAAACAACTGTGAGCGCGGTTGCCGGGATGGGAAAACCTGAAAACAACATATCAAAAGAAACTATACGGGTGAAAACATGAAGAGAGTGGTATCCGCTATAAGAGGTGATCTGTCCATCCTATTCTCAGATGCAAGAAGCATAAGCACAACAACCAACAACGAGCTCTAAGTTGAATCGGCGACATGATGCACATGTGAGGCGAGTGGAGGCAATGCGAGAGTAAACTTTAGTCTCACGCTCACTTCATGCATACAACATGAACCAATCTAATGGGATATTTATATTTTAGAATTTGTTAGGTCAACTAATAGGTCAAGCCCAATAAAATTCAACATTCTAGTATCGGGTATTGGCATTTAAAGATTGACTTCTTCTTCAACATGCCTATCAAGAAACAGTGCCCAATCTACTTCAAGTAAATGCGACCATGTATAAACTTGCATCGAGATTTGAGAACCATTTCGAGTTTCAAAGCATACTAAAAGAAGAAGAAAAATAAATTCAGAAAAGAAGAAGAAGAAAAAGGACAGTAAGGTTTTCTTCCCCTTCCGCTGATTCACTCAAATCACTACGGGACTAACAGCGTACACCGACGGTATTTGCCGTCGGGCTCACGCTGAAAACCGTCGGCGTACACGTAGCCCGACGGTGGTCGTCGGACTAAGGTCGTCGATGTGTAATCCATCGGGCTCACGCCGTTGCCGTCGGCGTCGCAAATACCGTCGGGCTGCTCACAACTAGCTACGCCGACGGCATTGCCGTCGGGCTCATAGATAGCTCTACCAAAAAAATCGATTTTTTTCAACTTTTATTATTATTATTTTAACTCCAATTTAGTCATATATTTAATCTCATATCACACACTTAATCATAATCTTAGCTCAAACTATCCACCATTAGTCAAATTTCCCAGACGGTCAACCATCCTTAGAGTACTCCACGCCAAGCACGCTTAACTATTGAGTTCTATTCAAATGAGATTCCAATTGTGATATTTATTAGTATGATAGCAATCATATTAACCCTCATTTGAGATATTATACTTTTTAATTTTTAAAATTTAAAAAATAAGATTTGAATGAACAAAATAACTATGTTTAATAATACTTGAATAATAATAATTATCAATTATTTTAGTTTTGTTTTGTCTTTTCCATTTAATAAGAAATAATTCATATCTTCATATTTATATATCAGAATTTACTAAATAAAATGTTTATGTCGATCATAAAAATGAGAGTAATCCAAATATGACATCCATGCCATCATTTTCATAATGAATGATGTCTTTTAAAACAAACAAGAACCAACATAAATCAGTATAAAGTCAATTAAAGAGGCGAATTTAGATAGAAAGTAAGTAAAATCCTCATATCCAGGTATTATCCATCAAATATGTACTACTCTTTGTAAAAATTAAATGAGTGTCATTTTGAACCATATTTTATGTACTTGCTTCAAAAAAAAGTCATTTTTGGTACTTAAAAAATGGAAAATGATATTTCGAAAAAGAATTTTGAAAATCGCTTCGGTGACGTTGTTTCCCATACCATGACACACGTATGTGCTGAATATGAGAACTTTATCACAAACTATGACATGAGAATGGTCATACATTGGTCATTTATCTTCAAACTTATGCATGTTTATAGATGATTGACATTTTTGTGAAGTTTCGTTTTGAAAAGTTTTCCAGAAAACAAGTTTATCATTTTTCCTATAAACTAGTACACGTAAAAGGACTCCATCCCAAAGGGTTTCTTTTTTCGTGTATTTTTTCAAAAAAAATCATTTCTTTTAAAAAAGGTCAAAAGGGAGAGTATTGCTATTCATCAAAAGTGGTCGAATTTTTCAAATCTATTGGCGGTTCTATGTTGTAACCACTACTTGTGTAACTTAAAATTATTTTTGTAAGAACTCAGAACAAACTAGCACACAGTTGTAGTTCAAATTTGAATTACTTACGGAAAATTGACATAAAGTCAATTAAAGAGACGAATTTAGATATAAAGCAAGTAAAATCCTCATATTCAGGTATTATCCATAAAATATGTTCTGCTCTTTGTGAAATTAAATAGGTGTCATTTTGTACCATATTTTATATAATTGCTTCACAAAAAAGTCATTTTTGACACTTAAAAATGGAAAATGATATTTCTAAAAAGAATTTTGAAAATCGCTTCGGTGACGTTGTTTCCCATACCATGATACACATACATGCTGAATATGGGCACTTTATCACAAACTATGACATGATAATGGTCATACATTGGTCATTTGTCTTAAAACTTATGCATGTTTATAGATGATTGACATTTTTGTGAAGTTTCGTTTTAAAAAGTTTGCCAAAAATCAAGTTTATCGTTTTTCCTATAAAATAGTACACGTAAAAGGACGTCGTGCCAAAGGGTTTCTTTGTTTTAGTATTTTTTTTCATATTTTTTCATTTCTTTCAAAAAACGGTCAAAATGGAGAGCATGGCTATTCATCAAAAGTGGTCGAATTTTTCAAAACTATTGACGTTTCTATATTGTAACCACTACTTGTGTACTTTAAAATTATTTTTATAAGAACTTCAGAACAAACTATCACACATTTGTAGTTCAAATTTGAATTACTTTCGGAAAATTAACATAAAGTCAATTAAAGAGGCGAATTTAGATAGAAAGTAAGGAAAATCATCATATTCAGGTATTATCCATAAAATATGTTCTACTGTGAAAATTAAATGGGTGTCATTTTGAACCATATTTTATGTAATTGCTTCACAAAAAAGTCATTTTTAACACTTAAAAAATGGAAAATGATATTTCTAAAAAGAATTTTGAAAATCGCTTCGGTGACGTTGTTTCCCATACCATGACACACATACATGATGAATATGGGCACTTTATCACAAACTATGACATGATAATGGTCATACATTGGTCATTTGTCTTGAAACTTATGCATGTTTATAGATGATTGACATTTTTGTGAAGTTTCGTTTTGAAAAGTTTGCCAAAAATCAAGTTTATCATTTTTCCTATAAACTAGTTCACGTAAAAGGACTTCATGCCAAAGGGTTTCTTTTTTTGAGTACTTTTCATATTTTTTCATTTCTTTCAAAAAAACGGAGAGCATGGCTATTCATCAAAAGTGGTCGAATTTTTCAAAACTATTGACGGTTCTATGTTGTAACCACTACTTGTGTACCTTAAAATTATTTTTGTAACAAATTCAGAGCAAACTATCACACAGTTATAGTCCAAATTTGAATTACTTCCGGAAAATTGACATAAAGTCAATTAAAGAGGCGAATTTAGATAGAAAACAAGAAAAATCCTCATATTCAGATATTATTCATAAAATATGTTTTATTCTTTGTGAAAATTAAATGGGTGTCATTTTGGACCATATTTATTGTACTTGCTTCACAAAAAAATCATTTTTGACACTTAAAAATGGAAAATGATATTTCTAAAAAGAATTTTGAAAATCGTTTCAGTTGTTTTCCATACCATGACACACATATGTGTTAATTATGAACACTTTATCACAAACAATGACATGATAATGGTCACACATATGTGTTGAAACTATTGTGTTTGTATATGATTGATATTTTTGTAAAGTTTTGTTTTGAAAAGTTGCCAAAACTCAAGTTTATCATTTTTGTAAAAACTAGTACACGTCAAAAGACTGCATGTCAAAGGGTTTATTTTTTTTAGTATTTTTTCATATTTTTTTGAATGTAATCTATTTTAAAAAAAACTAAAAAACTGTATAGTCAGCCCGGCGGTAATGTCGTCGGGCTCACAATGTGATTAGATGAACGCTGACGACACTGTAAGCCCGACGGTGGCCGTCGGGCTCACTAAATGAACGCTGACGACACTGTGAACCCGATGGTGGCCGTCAGCCTTACAACTAGGACGCCGACGGCAAAACGATGCCGACGGTTTTTTCGTTTCGTCGGTTTCACGTTGTGACGCCGATGGCCCGACATATTCCCATCGGCGTTGAAATGGCCATCGGGCCGGGCTGAGTTTCCCGTAGTGAATCCAACCGACTGTATTTCTTTTGAGAAACACACAGTATGGTTGACGTTGTAAATCGGACTCGAGTCGGTCGGCCGACTTAACCTAACCTGATACAACCGACCATCCTGAACCCTTCTTCTACAACACCGCAAGCCGAAGACAGGGACGAGCCCAGGCCCCATTGTTTCCGATCTAAACCCACCTCCGGTCGCTGAAACTCTAAAGGCCGCCACCGCCCCGATGGGAGACCCCTTGCCCCTCCTCCCCACGCCGGACGGCGACGGCGACGTCGACCTCCAGCAGCTGCAGCCGCAGATGGTCCCCCCGTCCGCCCCCTCGGAGCCCGAGCCGGCGTCGACGGTGGCCACGCACACGCGCGCCATCGGCATCATCCACCATCCGCCTGAAGTCCGCATGATGATCGAGAAGACGGCCGCCTTCGTCACCAAGAACGGGCCCGAGTTTGAGCGCCGCGTCGTCGAAAAGAACCAGGGCAACGCCAAGTTCAACTTCCTGCAGCCCTCCGACCCCTCCCACGCTTACTACCGGCAGCGCATCACCGAGATCGTCGCCCAGCCGCCGTCCAACACCCCGTCATCCCTCCCAAGCACAAGACCAGCTTCGACATATTGTTGTACCTGCATGATTTTTGACAGATCAGATCTCCGGTAAATAAATGTAAAAATGACGATGTTGATACCAACACCAAAGGTATAGGCTCTTATGAGCTTCCAGAAGTTGGTTCCTTGTAATTCTTGTACTAACTTTCCACTGTGTTGGTTAACCACCGCAGCAAGACCATTTTCTACCTTTGAAAGAACTTCCTCGTTATTTCTGCTGATCCTGGAAAAGAACAGTACTATTAGAATTTATAATACATTTGAATTTACTACGGAGTAGCAAAAATACTGGCAGAGCAGATTTGGGTAGCAGGTGTATATTTTAGTTGTAATTATAAAATGTAGTCATGATGAAATAGTAACATTTTGAGACGATACGTTGTTAAGTAAGATGGATGGTGGTGAGACTAAATGATAATGAGCAAATGAGTAACTTGCTATCTCATACGTTGGCAGTTGAAGGAACGAAGTGTAAGTTTCATCAATTCCTGGAGATATCCATAATTTCTGCCTAGTCTCTACTACTTATAAAATAGCCAACTTTAGTTTCGCTACAGTCACCCAGACAAAGTGTACCCAGGTGAATCTGGACCATCAGACCCAACCCACTAAAACAGATCAAACGACACAGATCAGATCTGATCAAAGCAACGGTCTAGATTGCTCATGTCGACCGGCAGAGAAATTTCCTGCCACTTCCCCGCCCCACGTCCGCGTCCCCGCATCGTTTTCTCTCCGCCCAGGATCGAGCGCCGCCCAGGCCCTGCCCCGAGCCTCCCGATTCCGCCGCCGCCTCCCCATACCCCCAACCTTCGCCGGATCACGCGGGATCAGGCGACTGACCGGCGATCCACGTAAGAAGGACAACGGCCACTACGAGCCAACCCCATCTCCGTCGTGGTAGAAGAGGATAGGACGGAGGTGGAGGGGGCGGTGGCGTACTACGCGCATCACGAGTACGCGGCAGAGATGTGAGCACGGAGCGGGTGGCTAGGGTTTGACGAACGCCGGCCTCTCCGTCCTGCTCTCCCAGCTCGCTGCCCGCTCTGGCTCCGGCTCCTGCCCCCTCCCACTCTCCCCGCTGCTACTCCCCACGACCGGCCTGCTACATGCACGTCCTCACGCAACACCCGTGCCGGCCTGCCTCCTGTAAGTCCCCTGCTCCACATCTTCCCTTCGGTCCAACGACTGGGTGTCGCATTTTTCTTCAGATTTGATGAAATGATGTGTCCCTCTGACTCTTGATCTGCACTTGCATATGAACAAGACCTTCTTGATTATTGTGTACCTTCGTTTGAAGATCTATAATAGTGTCCCATTTGCATGAATGAAATCCTCACCGTTTTGGCATGCTGGATGTGGCCTGAAATGCTGAAAGTACTACTCGGTTGTTCCCTTTCTAGAAAGTTTGTTACGTTTGAGTATCACATGTATCACATGCCGATCTGAAATATTTTCATATGCCTCAATGCCTGATTGATTTCTGAATTTGACATTTCAGTTAATTTGATCTATACATTAACAGTACCTTCTTTCATCTTTTTAAATGTCCAACAATATTTTATTACCACTTTTATACTTAGAAAGTTGGAGCTATATTTTCATCCTGATAGATATTATTCAAAGCTTCTTATTAGTCACTTTAATTCGTTGTTTCAGGCGTTATTATTTTTAGGCAAATTCTACTCTGAAATAATTGTGGTGCAATAATTTCAAGGTACAATTGGACAAAACAACAGGTTAAGCATCAATCCTCTGTGGCTCTGCCTACCGGTGACCAGAACCTTTAGCAATTATTTCCAGATCTTGGAATGTACGAACCTGATATTTTTTGTAGTATACTTCAAGTTTTTCCTTCCACAAATGCATCAACAATAGAATTGTTTAGATCATTGGGGGTTAGCATGAAGAAGGGACTTGTTTGGAGCATCACTGTGAGTCTGTGACGGACGCAGCGAGAGATGCGTCAGGAACCGTGATGATCCTTGTGCCCTGGTCGCCTCCTCACAACACCAGCACATCATCTCCGCCTCATGATTAGCTCTCAACTCTCCCAAAGGAAGGTAAAGAGGAATCATTAGTTTATTTTTGTTATTGTTTGTTATAATGTCAAACATGGTTCCTAATTGGAGGCAACATTGGCTAAACTATAAGTGTTGATGCAGTTCATTGGTTGTATTCATACTTCTCTACTACTTATAAAAGAGCCAATTTTAGTTTCGCTACAGCCACCCAGACAAAGTGTATCCAGTTGAATCTGGACCATCATATCCAACCCACTAAAACAGATCAAACGACACAGATCAGATCTGATCAAAGCAACGGCCTAGATTGCTCATGTCGACCGGCAAAGTAATTTCCTACCACTTACCCGCCCCACGTCCGCGTCCCCGCATCGTTTTCTCTCCGCCCAGGCCCTGCCCCGAGCCTCTCGATTCCGTCGCCGCCTCCCCGTACCCCCAACCTTCGTCGGATCACGCGGGATCAGGCGACTGACCGGCGATCCACGTGAGAAGGACAGCGGCCACTACGAGCGCATTCCCATCTCCGTCGTGGTAGCAGAGGACGGGGCGGAGGTGGAGGGGGCGGTGGCGTACTACGCGCATCACGGGTACGCGACGGAGATGTGAGCACGGAGCGGGTGGCTAGAGTTTGACGAACGCCTGCCTCTCCGTCCTGCGCTCCCAGCTCGCTGCCCGCTCCGGCTTCGGCTCCTGCCCCCTCCCACTCTCCCCGCTGCTACTCCCCACGACCGGCCCGCTACATGCACGCCCTCATGCAACACCCGCACCGGCCCGCCACCTGTAAGTCCCCTACTCCACATCTTCCCTTTTGTCCAACGACTGGGTGCCGCATTTATCTTCAGATTTGATGAATCGATGTGTCCCTCTGACTCTTGATCTGCACTTGCATATGAACAAGACCTTCTTGATCTGCCTCTTATTGTGTACCTTCATTTGAAGATCTATAATAGTGTCCCATTTGCATGAATGAAATCCTCACCGTTCTAGCATGCTGGATGTGGCCTGAAAGGCTGGAAGTACTACTCGGTTGTTCCCTTTCTAGAAAGTTTGTTACGTTTGAGTATCACATGCCGATCTAAAATATTTTCATATGCCACAATGCCTGATTGATTTTAGAATTTGAAATTTCAGTTAATTTGATCTATACATTAACAATAACTTCTTTCATCTTTTTGAATGTCCAACAATATTTTATTACCACTTTTATACTTAGAAAGTTGGAGCTATATTTTCATCCTGATAGATATTATTCAAAGCCTCTTATTAGTCACTTTAATTCGTTGTTTCCGGCATTATTATTTTTAGGAAAATTCTACTCAAGTAATTGCGGTGCAATAATTTCAAGGTACAATTGGACAAAACAACAGGTTAAGCATCAATCCTCTGCGGCTCTGCCTACCGGTGACCAGAACCTTTAGCAATTATTTCCAGATCTTGGAATTTACGAACTTGATATTTTTTGCAGTATACTTCAAGTTTTTCCTTCCACAAATGCATCAACAATAGACTAGTTTAGATCATTGGGGGTTTGCATGAATTCGGTGGGGGCCAAGGTGGCCGGCCTAGGTGGGCCACAAGGGGCCCACCAGGTGGCCGGCGCACCAAGGAGCCGCACATGCCTGGTGAATTGGGGAATTAATTGGTGAATTAAAAGGCCATGGGTGCCCCTTTATATATAGGCTACCAGGGGGGAGCCAACCTCCTCACCAGGCAATGTGGGACTATCCCCACATGCCTGGTGCGGCTCCTTGGTGCGCCGGCCACCTGGTGGGCCCCTTGTCGCCCACCTAGGCCGGCCCACCTTGGCCCCCACCGAATTCCCTAGGGAATTTTTCCCCTCTTGGGCCTTCTTTCGACCAGAAGGTCCATTTAGTGAAATCAGCCTAAATAAATTCGAAAATAAATATATAAAATCATATTTAGACATTAATTACACTAATTAATATCAAACATATTATATATAATTTATTCTAGTTCCGAAAACTCTTTCGTCGCTGCCCGATCTCCATCGGACCTCTCCCGGGACCTTCCCGGTGATCTCTTTCTTTTCCGGTTGTCTTGTCGAAACCCCTTAAGTGTGTTACCCTAGCGGTTCGATATAACAACAGACATGATCGAGACTCCTCTCCGATCAATGACTAACTCGTAGGCCTGGACCCCATGAATTAATCCATGTGATATATGACGAGGTGTTAACTCGACAAGTCCCAGGGTTGCGCACCCCGGGTTGATTGATGGGGAGAGAGATGGGTGCAAGGTGATCACGACGGCTGACAAGCGAGGTTTTACCCAGGTTCAGGCTCCCGGAGGATAACACCCTACTCCTGCTTGTCTGGTTATTGATGCGAGTAGCGATTACAATGGCGAGATTGCGATCTCGCTAGGGTTTGTCGTAGTGGTTCTGAGCGTGTCCGCTAGGACGGGCAACCCTCCTGGCTTTATAGGTAGCCAGGTCTCGGGTGGTTGGTACAGATACGGTAGGTTACAAGACCTAACCGAGTTGGACTAGGATACTAGGTACCCCGAGTGGGCCTTCTGCGGGCCTTTCCATCCTTGGCGCGGCCCAGGTAGCATCATCGTGGGCTACCCGCAAGGTAGCCCCACGTCAGCAGCCCCCGAGTGCTTGGTCGAAGCGCAGAGTCGGACAAAGGACTCCTTCCTCCTGGACGCGCCGTTGGATTGCTTGATCTTGAGCTTGAACTCGAATTTCTTCAGTCGAACCAGCCACTCCCGATGGGAGTAATCTGTGCAGTCGAATTACTTTGTCTTCATCTTCTTGTGAAGCTTGCTTCTGCTCAGCCTGTCTTGGCTTACTTGTTGGATGGATTCGGTTGCTCGAGCTTACTTCGTTGCCACTCGAACGGTTTCTTCGGGTGCTCGTATCATTGGCTGATCTTACATTGCTGATTTCAGCTGCGAAGCCTACTACTCGAATGACTTCTTCGAGTTTCTTCGGTTGATTTTGGAGCCGTTGGCTTGGTGACGTCATCGATGACGATTAGTTGCACGCCTCTGCGCCCGATGGGACGTGATGTGGCGGGCCCCGCTGTCAGAGCTGACCACAATCCGCAGTTGTCACGTCTTCGAAGTGGGCGCGAAATTTACGCGGCACGATGATGACGCCTCAGTTCCCGTGCGTAGTGGAGGAAGTTGGCGGCGACGGTTGGTTTCTCCGTGCGACACGTGGACGGCTGGATGCTCTCGCTCGGAGCCATTGCTTGATGGACGGTTGAGATGCCGATCCTCGAGGAATAAGTACTGCGCTTTGGCTTTTGGGATTTCATCTTCTCCAATCCATTCTTGCCTTTCTTCTCCTCTTGCGCTCTGCCATTTCCGCCGCCATCCCGAGCTCTAAGCAATCCGTCCACGCACCCTGCGACCTAGGCGATGGGCAAGCCGAAGAGCGCTGCTGGCTCCTCCGCCGCCGCCGACGATGCCGGGGTGATGAAGAAACCCGAGGGTGATTGGCAGAGGTCATCGACGAAGAAGACCGATGTGGAGCTGCTCCGCGCGCAGGGCTTTCTGCCACCTGCCGACCAAGTCCAGGTACGAGTCTGACGTGGGGCTACCTTTCGGGTAGTCCACGATGATGCTACCTGGGCCGCGCCAAGGATGGAAAGGCCCGCAGAAGGCCCACTCGGGGTACTTCGTATCCTAGTCCAACTCGGTTAGGGCTTAAAACCTACCGTATCTGTACCAACAACCCGAGACCTGGCTACCTATAAAGCTAGGAGGGTTGCCCGTCCTAGAGGACAACGCACGCTCAGAACCACAAACCCTAGCGAGATCACAATCTCGCCATTGTAATCGCTACTCGCATCAATAACCAGACAAGCAGGAGTAGGGTGTTATCCTCCAGGAGCCTGAACCTGGGTAAACCTTGCTTGTCAGCCGTCGTGATCACCTTGCACTCTCCTATCTCCCCATCAATCAACCCGGGGTGTACAACCCTGGGACTTGCCGAGTTAGAACCTCGTCAATTGGCGCCGTCTGTGGGAAGTTCAAACAAGTGCTAGGATCATGGTCGCACCGGCTCCATCCGCAATGAAGATCGGCGTCTGCGCCGCCAGGGAGTCGATCCGCTTCGGCTCCTTCGAGTACATCCACCACCCGCCGGCCCATCGCTCGGTCTACGCCAATCTGGGCAAAGGTATACACATCACCTTCGGCTCCATATACTGTTGCGTCGACAGTCGTGGAATATTCAGGTCTACGACTACCGCGCCACGCGCGGCGACGTCACCCCACGTCAGGAGGCTCCATCCGCAATGAAGATCGGTGCACCCGCCGTCAGGGAGTCGATTCGATTCGGCTCCTTCGATCGTGGCATGCTCAGGTCTACGACTACGGCGTTGCGCGTGGCGGCGTCATCAAAATCGCCGACTACCGCGCCCGCGGGACCCGCGAAGATCGCATATGCCGCACCCGTGGAGATCGCAACCACTGGACCCGCGAAGATCGCATCTGCCGCACCCGTCGCAACCACTGAACCCGCAAAGATCACATCTGTCGCACTCGCGGAGGCCGCGCCCGCCGCACCCGCGAAGATCGCATCCGCGTCGACTGCATCGACGACCTCAGCAACGGTCGCGCGGATCGGGTCTACTACACCAATCTCGATCGCACGGTCGGTCAAATCAAGATCTACCTCTGCCGCGTTGACTCCGGTCCGCCGCGTCGACTGCCTCTACGGCACCACTTCGCTGCGTCGACTCCGGTCCGCCGCGTCGACTGCCTCTACGGCACCACTTCGCTACGTCGACTCCGGTCCGCCGCGTCAACTGCCTCTACGGCACTACCTCCGCTGCGTCGACTCCGGTCCGCCGCGTCGACTGCCTCTACGGCACCACTTCGCTGCGTCGACTCCGGTCCGCCGCGTCGACTGCCTCTATGGCACTAACTTCGCTGCGTCGACTCCGGTCCTCCGCGTCGACTGCCTCTACGGCACCACTTCGCTGCGTCGACTCCGGTCCGCCGCGTCGACTGCCTCTATGGCACTAACTTCGCTGCGTCGACTCCGGTCCTCCGCGTCGACTGCCTCTACGGCACTACCTCCGCTGCGTCGACTCCGGTCCGCCGCGTCGACTACCTCTACGGCACCACCTTCGCTGCGTCGACTCCGGTCCGCCGCGTCAACTGCCTCTACGGCACTACCTCCGCTGCGTCGACTCCGGTCCGCCGCGTCAACTGCCTCTACGGCACTACCTCCGTTGCGTCGACTCCGGTCCGCCGCGTCAACTGCCTCTATGGCACTACCTCCGCCGCGTCGACTCCGGTCCGCCGCGTCGATTGCCTCTGTGGCACGACTCCACTACGCGGGTCAAACTGAAATCCTAGGCCGCCACTCGAAACCACTCAGGGGCTGCGCCACACAGGTTGAAAGAAAAGCTTAGGCCGCCACCCGAACAACTCAGGGGCTGCGCCACACAAGCACAACTCATAAAATCCTAGGCCGCTGCCCGATCCGCTCGGCAGTCGTGCCACACAGGTCAAGTTCAAAATCCTAGGCCGCCCTTGACACACTCGGGGGCTGCGCCACACAGGTAACACTTGTAATCCTAGGCTGCCACTCGACCTACTCGGGGGCTACGCCATACAGGCTTTATCAAAAATCCTAGGTCGCCACTCGAACCACTCGGGGGCTGCGCCATACAGGTCAAGTACCAAAAATCCTAAGTCGCCACCTGATAAACTCAGAGACTGCGGCACACAGGTCTCACTTGAAAATCCTAGGACGCCACTCGAATAACTCGGGGGCTGCGCCACACAGGTCCAACTCGAAAAAACCTTGGCCGCCACCCGAAGCACTCGGGGCTGCGCCGCACAGGTCTAAGTCAAACCTCGGCCGTCACTCGAACACTCGGGGGCTGCGCCATACAGGTCCAACAACGCAGTAGGCCGTTCGGCTGAGCAAATACTCGATATGTTTGTCGAGTCCACCAAGTAGGCCGTCAGGCTGAATGAGCACTCGAAAAGTGCAACGTAGTAGGCCACGAGGCTGAGCAAACACTCGAACCCATTCGAGTAACACGAGTAAGCCGTCAGGCTGAGCAAACACTCGAACCCATTCGAGTAACACGAGTAAGCCGTCGGGCTGAGCAAACACTCGAACCCATTCGAGTCATACGAGTAAGCCAGCGGGGCTGAAACAAAAGCAAGATATTTATAAAGTTGCGGGCGACTATACTAGTCACCCACACCTTCGGGGGCTACTCCCATTGGGAGCGCTGATCGCGCACCCAATGCAAATTCAAGGCTACAAGCACAAGTGAAATAGCTCGACAACTCGACAGAGTGGCGCCAGAAGTAAGCTTCTAAGCTGAAACTTACATAGTAGGATCGACTGCTGATCCGAGAACCCGAAGGAATTTTTCGGATGGCAAAGAAAAGCGAGTAAGCTCAATCATCTGAACCCATCCACAAGTAGGCCGGTGGGCTGAACAGAAGTACACTACGGAAGAGGAAGACAAAGTAATTCGACTGCAAAGGTTACTCCCATTGGGAGTGGCCGGTTCGACTGAAGAAATCGAGCTCAAGCTCAAGATCAAGCAATCCAATGGCGCGTCCAGGAGGAAGGAGTCCTTTGCTCGACTCTACGCTTCGACCAAGCACTCGGGGGCTACTGACGTGGGGCTACCTTTCGGGTAGTCCACGATGATGCTACCTGGGCCGCGCCAAGGATGGAAAGGCCCGCAGAAGGCCCACTCGGGGTACTTCGTATCCTAGTCCAACTCGGTTAGGGCTTAAAACCTACCGTATCTGTACCAACAACCCGAGACCTGGCTACCTATAAAGCCAGGAGGGTTGCCCGTCCTAGAGGACAACGCACGCTCAGAACCACAAACCCTAGCGAGATCACAATCTCGCCATTGTAATCGCTACTCGCATCAATAACCAGACAAGCAGGAGTAGGGTGTTATCCTCCGGGAGCCTGAACCTGGGTAAACCTTGCTTGTCAGCCGTCGTGATCACCTTGCACTCTCCTATCTCCCCATCAATCAACCCGGGGTGTACAACCCTGGGACTTGCCGAGTTAGAACCTCGTCAGAGTCCCTGGCAAGGAAGTCTTCCCCACTCCCCGCGATGGGGAACGCGTTTGCTTCGCGGACTTCATTCCGCGAGGCTTCGGGTTCCCCATGCACGATTTCATGCGCGGTCTCCTGTACGCCTATGGGGTTCAGATCCACGATCTGACCCCCAATGGCGTCTTGAGCATCGCGGGCTTTATCGTGCTCTGCGAGTGTTTCTTGGGTGTCGCGCCCCACTGGGCATTGTGGAAGTCGCTCTTCCTCGTTCGCAAGAACGTGGGGAAGAGTGGGCTGACCTTCCCAGTGGGCGGCTTCGGAATCCAGGTGCGCGGTGACACCGCGTACTTTCAGATGAAGAAGTCCGACTCCGTCCAAGGGTGGCGCCGGAGATGGTTCTACGTCCAGTCGAACGGCGACGGCCTGGACGCATTCGACAGCAAGCGCGGTCTGCGGAAGACTGGCGCCTGGGCGCACCCGCTGTCCGTCGTGGAGAAGGAGGCTGTGCGGCCCCTGCTGGGCCTGCTGCACGAGCTGACTCAGACCCTTGGGCGCGATGCGGGTGACATCTTTCTGATGGCCACCTTCTTCCGTCTTCGGGTGCAGCCGCTCAGCGCCCGGCCTCACCCGATGTGGGCCGCCGAAGGCGTCAGCGCTAAGCCGCTGGAGGACGAGGAGGTGGAAGCCAGCGTCAGGTCCATCACCAACCTCCGAGCCGCAGACACGTGCAACGTCAAGTGCCCAATTTCTCCTTACGGGGCCTCGAACCCCGTTCCTGAGGTAAGTCTTGTCTTGTCTTGTCTCTGCCCTTGTTCGACTTGAGTCTACCTTTCTCTTTAATTCGACTTGTGTCTACTTGCTTCAGGGCCGAGATCTTTTCATCAGCTTTCCTCCTCTCCCTGAGAACGGACCCGACGACGAGTCGAGGTTTGTCGAAGAGGATGACGAGGACGAAGAGATTCCCTCCGCGCATTCTCCCCGCGACGAGGTGGAGGAGGAAGAGGAGGTGGAGGAACCCGCGAGGAAGAAGCGGAAGCTTCCGAGTCGCGGTGAGTCTGTCACTGCGTCGTCACCTGCCCGGGACGCGGACGTTGCTGAGGAGGAGGTCGTCGTGACGTCTCCGGGTGCTCGGTCTTCGGGTGGCTGGGAGGAACCTCTGAATGTTCCCCCAGTCAGCTCCGCAGCACTACGCTCGTTCGCGCGGATGCCTTCGCCTTCCTTGGAGAGCTACGACGACGCCGGCACCCCCAGGTGAGTTTCTTTGCCATGTGTCCTTCGAGCTGTAATTTGCAGTTTGGACGTTTTGATTCGACTGGCGTTCTTTGTTTTGCTGTAGCCATCGTTCTGACGATGTTAGCTCCCCCCTTCGGGACGTGGAGCTCACATCCGCCCCTTCGACTGGGTTGGGGACGCCAGTGGTAGTGGAGAAGGTGCATGCTGAGCCCGCCGGTATTGCATCCTCTAGCCGCGTGCCTCCTTCGACTGCGGAAGAACTTGAACTCCTGGACCACGTAAGTCTTGCATGCTTTATCTTGCGTTCTTGATTTTTCATCGGGTGCGCGGTCAGCGCTCCCGATGGGAGTAGCCCCCGAAGGTGTGGGTTACTAGTATAGTCGCCCGCAACTTTATTGACTTCTTGCTTTTGTTTCAGCCTTACTATCGCCAGCAGCTCGACGCAGCCGCAGCTTATGTTCGCCTGGAGAAAGAGAGGGACCAACTGCGTGCCTCGCTGGACCAGGCTACTGGGCGGGTTGATGAGCTTGAGAAAGCTCTTCGCGAGTCCCAAGAGCGGGAGCTGGCGCGGGTTGCCAAGGAGAAGACTCAAGTTGGTCGTCTCCTTTCGCTAGTCGGCGTACTTGGGGGTGAGTTTCGGCTTGATGCCCACTGAGTCTTTGTTCTTTGTCTTAACCTGACTTTGAGTTTTTTTGCTCAGAGACTTGCGGTGGAGCTCCTCCCGAAGATGCGTCGAGTGACACGGTTGACCTGGCAACCGTTGTTGGCTTCCTCGACCGGGTATGCGCCTACGCTTCGGACGCGCTGAAGAAGTCTTCAGCCGCGCTGCAGAAGTCGACTGGAGCTCTGGTTGTGGTGCACCAGAGCATCTTCCCGGGTGACCAGCCGCCGGCGACCGTGGACGCCCTGGCTGCACCGTTTGAGGACGCGACTACCACGACTTCACGCGGTCGCAGACGGTACGCGGCTCCGAGCTCACCTTCCAGGTCCTATTAGGTCACCAAGTCCCTGGTGACTTCGAGAAGGTCGTCAGTGGTTTTCCTCGCAAACCCGACGGCCGGACCGCGTCGCTGAGTGGCGTGAAGGAGCGCGCCTCGCAGCTGGCTGCGCAGCTTGTGGCACTCTTCGAGAGGGCCCTTGCTAAGGCGACTGAGGCGGCAGCTCGGAAGGGCCGTTCCCGGTCGCAGTCCGCGGCCTTAGAGTAGGCATAGTTGTAGGAATGCGGCAGTCGCCGCTATCTGTATGTTGAACTTTATGCTTGTAATGAACATTGCCCTGTCGGGTCTTTTGGTCATCGATATTGATTTTGCTGGTCTTTATTTCTCCTGAGTTGATTTGTGCTTCGCAGTCGCCTGATTGTATTGACTCTGCGTATCCCTGGCAGAGTGCTGCGCGCGATGATGCTCCGCCTTCTCCGGTGGCCGTGCCGAGTGGCGCGGCTTCTTCTTCGGGTGCTCGCCGTCGTCGGGCGGCGCCGGCTCCTCCACGCAGTGCCAACGATCAGCGGATAATCACATTTTTGAAGAACAAGGTGGCGGAGCTTGAGGCGACCCTGAAGAATACGGAGCGGCTGCTACAACGTTCTCAGTCGCATCCCACGGCGGAGTTCTCGCGACGTGAGGACTTTTTGCTTGGGGAGATCGACCTGATCAGTCGACAGCTGCAAGGTATGTATCCTCTTTTTGGCGGTTGCCGTCCTTTTGTGTCTTTCCTTCTCGTTCTTAGTTGCATTTTATGTGCGCAGACGTCAATCCCGACTGGGAGGCTGAGCGGGTTCGCGTTGAAGAGCGAGTCACCCGAGAGGCGTCCGGCAACTCATACGAAGCTCGGCAGTTCTGGATGAGCCAGTCGAGGGGGCGCGTCCTTGCCACCATGCTTGATCGCACGTGGCGCGCTTCTTTTCTTCTGGAGAGCTGCCGGAAGACACTTTGGCACATCAATCGTGTGTACTTCCCGCATAATGCGCAGCCGAACGGGTTGTCTGCTTTGCTGGAGAGGTTCCGCGATGGTGAAGGCTTGAAGGAAGTCGTCGACGCCCAACTTGTGGCTGGTGCGAACGCTGCGTTGGCATACGTCCGGATGCACCGGCCACATCTTCCGCTTGAGCGGGTGCTTGAAGGCTTGCCGAGTGATGATGACTTCGACGAGACCCTGGCTGCTGCGCGTCGGATTATCTGGCAGGTTCAGGACCTGAGCGAGCATCTTGTAGGGCCTCTTGATGCACCGAAGGCTGAACCTGCAGTGTAGAGTAGCTGCCGTCTGGTGTACAGGGTTAGCTATAGGGGTGGCAAATGTGCCTGTGTAAGTATGACAATTGATTGAAATGCTTTGGATTTATAAGAGTTGATCTTTTTACTCGAAAGTGGGTGCCTGATTTGAGTTTGCGACCTGAATGGCGCAGTCACCTAGAATGCTTGGCGGCGACCTAGGTTTTCTCAAGTGTCACCTGCATGCCGCAATCTCTGATTACATCAGGTGGCGACTTAGGATTTTTGTAACTTGACCTGTATGGCGCAGCCCCCGAGTCGCTCGAGTGGTGGCCTAGGATTTTCGCGAAGGCCTGTATGGCGCAGCCCCCGGGTGGGTCGAGTGGCGGCCTAGGTTTACAAGTGTTACCTGTTTGGCGCAGCCCCCGAGTATGTCGGGTGTTGACTTAGGATTTGGAACTTGACCTGTGCAGCGCAGCCCCCGAGTAAGTTCGAGTGGCGGCTGAGGATTTTTCTGGGAGGTCCTGTTTGGCGTAGCCCCCGAGTAAGTCGAGTGGTAGCCTAGGGCTACAAGTGTGACCTGTGTGGCGCAGCCCCCGTGTGTGGCGGACGGCGCCCAAGGATTTTGAACTTGACCTGTATGGCGCAGCCCCCGAGTCGGTCGAGTGGCGGCCTAGGATTTTTTGACTTTACGCTTGTATGGCGCAGCCCCCGAGTGAGTTGGGCGGCGGCCTAAGCTTTTATTTCAACCTGTGTGGCGCAACCCCCGAGTAGCTCGGGTGGTGACCTAGGATTTTGGATATGCTTGTGTGGCGCAGCCCCCGAGTTGCTCGGGTGGCGACCTAAGCTTATATTTCAACCTGTGTGGCGCAGCCCCCGAGTAGTTCGAGTGGCGGCCTAGGATTTTTGAGTTCCTCCTGAGTGGTAGGTAAAGGGGACAGAATTTCTTCAAATCACTTTATTGATTCTTGCGAGCAGGCCGCCTCATTAAAACCCTTCCAGTCCCCTCAGCTACCCTGGTAAGGGAAATAGTGCGTCTGAAACCTGCCGCGCTGATTTTCTTGTACAATGGTTGTTTTGAGCTAGGCGTAGAATCGGCGGAGTTGTGCTACGTTCCATGGGTTGCTGCAGTCTGCTCCTGTCTTCGAGTCCTTTAGGCGGTAAGCTCCATTGCCTATTGCTTCTGTTACAATGTACGGGCCCTCCCATGGGGAGGCGAGCTTGTGCACCTTCTTTTGCTTGAGTCGAAGAACCAGGTCGCCTGCAATGAACGCTCTTGGTCGCAGCCTCTACTAATTCGATTGAGTCGTGGGTGTAACGTGCCTTCTTCTTTTGACGTGCCTCGCGCCAGTTGCTTGTTTCGCCTTCCTTTTTGGGAGAAGTTTCGCGGACATAGTCCTCTCCTTCGGCCCATTGGTTGGCTGTCTTCATGAGTTCTATTGTGGTCTTCGGCTGGAGCCTACCGAATTCCTCCCGGAGGTCGCGGCGAGCGACGCCATGCATGAAGGCGTCCATCACTCGATCCTCTGATACGGGTTCCATGGTATTGCGGAGGAGTGTCCACCTCTGGATGTAAGAGCGGAGCGACTCGTCCTTCCCTTGCTTGCAGGCCTGCAACTCGATGTAGGTCGTCGGCCTGGCGAATGTTCCTGAGAGACTCTTGATGAAGTTGTCCTGGAATTCCTCCCATGTCCGGAAAGAATCTTTGGGTTGGCTTGTGAGCCACCCGCGTGCCGAATCTGTCAGCATGAGCTGGATGTACTGCATTGCTGTAGTCGACGTTCCACCTTGACAGGTGCAAGCGATGAGGTAGTCCTCGAGCCATAGCTTTGGGTCTTGTTTCCCGTCGTACTTTGGTGTGCCAGCCGTCAACTTGAAGCCTTTAGGCATGCGGGTGTCGCGGATGTTGAAGCTAAAGCATGCTGCGCCACACGGCTCGAAGTCGCGGTCGGCGTGGTCGTTTGCGTGTGCCACGCTAGCCGAACGCTCCTTGCGGTTGCGGTCCACCGTCTTCTGTGTCAGGACGTCACGGAGGTCCTTGACTGCTTGTCGCTGCGCCGCTGGGATGCCCGACGTTGTTGGTTCAGTCACTCTGTTGCTTGGCCCCTTGGCCGCCAGAGCCTCTTCGATTGCCCTTATGGAGGCAATTTGTTGCTTGTGGAGAAGGGAGCGCGCGTCCCCCTCCGGTGGCTGCGTGAGCCGGAGGTATGTCTCGACTGATATCAGGGCGGCATTCGCCGTCTTCGGGACGGGTATCGCATTCTCATCTTCGGTGACGAAGGACGAGTCGAGGTTACGGGTGAGCCTTGTTCGATCAGCTTCTGCCATGTGGGGGACACGGGCTCTGGTTCGCCGTGCTCCCTGGTTCACTTCTGTGGAGGATGTGAAGGAGAGGGCGGCTCGCCTGGCGCTCGATGCATCCGCGTCCCTTTTGCGCCTGAGAAGTTTGGCTTTTTCGGCGCGAATTCGTTCGCCTTCCTTGCGTAGCAAGCACTGGACCGCCAGGTGGTCTTCTCGAGGTGCGTTTGGTGGCGGGAACGTGCCTTCGTCCACGTGTTTCATGGCTTGGATTGCCATGTCCCGCGTGATGACAAGTTTCGTCTGGTCCGGCATGTCCACCTCCAGTGGGTATGCGGGTTCGTCTTCGTCGTCATGCGGTGTTGTGCCGGCTATGAAGACCTGCTTGGGGTAGGTGCTGCCGCTGCTGCTTCTGTCGCCCGCTTCTTGCTCGGGGTCGAAAATTGCCGCAACGTGGCGCGCGGCGCACCCGCTGTCGCATCTCTTCGCGATTGTCCATGTATTCACGCTCGCTGGGGCGAGTGCGATTGGCTTGGGGTAGACTTGAGATCTCCACGAAGACGAGGGCGCGCGTGACATAGCTGTCCTACGCGGGCTACTGGTCTCCCGTGCGGGTGCGACGGTGGAGGTGGATCTTGACTTGATCGACCGCACGACCGAAGTTAAGGTAGCAGATTCGATTCGCGCGGCCGTTGCCGAGATTGTCGACGTAGATGTTCTCTTCGCGAGTGCGGCTGGCGCTACCCCTGCGGGTGCGGCAGATGCGATCTTCGCGGGTTCGGCGGTCGCGATCTCCGCGGGTGCGGCAGATGCTATCTTGGCGGGTCCAACGGTCGCGATCTCCGCGGGTGCGGCAGATGCGATCTTGGCGGGTCCAACGGTCGCGATCTCCGCGGGTGCGGCAGATGCGATCTTGGCGGGTCCAGCGGTCGCGATCTCCGCGGGTGCGGCAGATGCGATCTTGGCGGGTCCAGCGAGCGCGATGGTTGGCGATTTTGGTGACGCCGTCGCGCGTAGCGTAGTAGTCGTAGACCTGAGTATGCCACGACTATCTATGCAGCAGAATATGGAGCCGAAGGTGATGTGTATACCTTTGTCCAGATCGGCGTACGCCGACTGATGCGTTGGCGAGTGGATGACGTACTCGAAGGAGCCGAATCGGATCGACTCCCTGATGGCGGATGCGCCGATCTTCATTGCGGATGGGGCCGGTGCGACCATGATCCTAGCACTTGTTGACCTTCCCACAGACGGCGCCAATTGACGAGGTGTTAACTCGACAAGTCCCAGGGTTGCGCACCCCGGGTTGATTGATGGGGAGAGAGATGAGTGCAAGGTGATCACGACGGCTAACAAGCGAGGTTTTACCCAGGTTCAGGCTCCCGGAGGATAACACCCTACTCCTGCTTGTCTGGTTATTGATGCGAGTAGCGATTACAATGGCGAGATTGCGATCTCGCTAGGGTTTGTCGTAGTGGTTCTGAGCGTGTCCGCTAGGACGGGCAACCCTCCTGGCTTTATAGGTAGCCAGGTCTCGGGTGGTTGGTACAGATACGGTAGGTTACAAGACCTAACCGAGTTGGACTAGGATACTAGGTACCCCGAGTGGGCCTTCTGCGGGCCTTTCCATCCTTGGCACGGCCCAGGTAGCATCATCGTGGGCTACCCATAAGGTAGCCCCACGTCAATATAACGAATGACTTTCATCTATCAAATCTGAACGTAAAGTCTTAAACCTTTTGCCATGGCGATACTTAGCGTGTCCGAGCATCATTCATAGATATCTTCATATCTAGCTTGACCTCGTTACCAACAACGCTATCTTCTACTCGTCTATGATTTTATGTCTCCGTGACCTAGTCACATGCTTGCAAGCTCATTAGACCTAATCTCACCGAGTGGGCCCTAGAGTATCTATCCTGCTATGCGGACTGTCAAATCCTGCTCTTGACCCCTCGTCTCAACTACTCCTTTAAGATACCCAAAAGTATCACCGTTATTGTCATACTAATTAAGATACGACGTTTGGTGCAATCAAAGTATCTGCCAGGAATAACAATAAGAGTTGGTCTCACGGTCAAAGGCGTAATGACTACATCCTCCAAATATGGGTATGTCCATCACATCGTTCTCCAGCGATATGACTTTCATTGCCGACCGGCACCATGCCCTATGATCGGGAAACCTCGATCATCGATTGCGCAACGAAACTAGTCTTAGTAGAGGCTACTAGGGACCTGGTTGTTTACGCATCACATCTGTATTAATGTTTCCGCTTAATACAGTTATAGCATGACACAAAAACACATTATGAACAAACGAGGCATGATAAAGAAATACACTTTATTAATTGCCTCTAGGGCATATCTCGTTCAGTCTCCCACTTGCACATTAATCTAGATTACAATTTCGTAAAAACTTAACACCCATAGCTAACTTGTGTTTTTCATGCTTGTCAAGCGGGAGAGGCTCCGTCAGCTTATCTGCCACATTCAGATACGTATGCACTTTGCAAATCTTCACATCGCCTCCTTGTACGTACTGACGTAACACATGGAAGCGTCGGAGATTTTGTTTGGCGGTGGAGTGAAACCTTGGCTCCTTGGCGTTAGCAATGGCACCCGTATTGTCGCAGAAGAGGATCACGGGGTCTTGCACGCTCGGGAACACTCCAAGTTCAATGATGAACTTCCTCAGCCACACAACTTCATTCGCGGCTTCGCAAGCAGCAATGTACTCCGACTCCATTGTAAATTGTGCGACGATGGGTTGCTTCCCACTTCTCCAGCACACGGAGTCATCGGGGTCTGAGCAGAAACTTGCATCCACGTAACCTGTTACGCCAAGTTCTTCATCGCAGCCACCATAGACAAGGAACATTTCCTTTGTCTTATTGAGATACTTAAGAATGCTCTTAACAACAATCCAATTCGACACTCCAGGATTACTCTGGAACCGGCTTGTTAAACTTAGAGCTAATGCCACATCAGGTCTAGTACTCAACATTGCATACATAATCGATCCTATGGCTGAAGCATAAGGATGTTTAGTCATATCGGCCTTATCATGTTCCGTTACCGGACACTGTGCCTTTCACAATGTTTTATTCTTGATAACCGGCAGAGAACCCTTCTTTGCCTTCTCCATACCGAAACGCTTCAGTATTTTATCAAGATAAGTACTCTGACTTAACGCTAATAGACGTCTTGATCTATCACGATAGATTTTAATGCCTAAGACGTATGCAGCTTCTTCTAAGTCCTTCATGGAAAATTTACTATTTAAATAATCCATCACGCTATTCAGAAGTTCCACATCATTCCCAATCAGCAATATGTCATCTACATATAGTGCTAAGAACACAACCGAGCTCCCACTCATTTTCTTGTAAATGCAAGTCTCTTCCAAATTTTGGACAAATCCAAAACCTTTGATTACCTCATCAAAGCGAAAATTTCAGCTCCGAGATGCTTGCTTCAATCCATAGATGGATCGCTGAAGCTTGCATACCTTGTTAGCATTTCCTGGATCGACAAAACATTCCGGTTGTACCATAGAACTCTTGCTCAATGTTTCCATTTAGGAAGGCTGTTTTGACATCCATCTGCCATATTTCATAATCGTAACAGGCAGCAACTGCTAACAAAATCCGAATAAACTTCAGCATCGCTACCGGTGAAAAAGTTTCATCATAGTCAATCCCATGAACTTGTCGGAAACCTTTTGCGACAAGCCGAGCTTTATAGACGGTGACATTACCATCAACATCAGTCTTCTTCTTAAAGATCCATTTATTCTCGACGACCTTGCGCCCTTCAAGAATATCCATCAAAGTCCACACTTTGTTATCATACATGGATCGTATTTCGGATTTTATGGCTTCTAGCCATTTCTCGGACTCTAGACTCGCCATTGCCTCCTTGTAGTTCGTAGGTTCGTCTTGTTCAATTAACATGACGGTGCAAACCATATTGTCATACCATTCTGGTGCGATCCGAGATCTTCCAGACCTACGAGGTAGAATACTTTCCTCGACATTTTCTCCCACTCCATCCGCGGAGGACGTTTCCGGAATAGCTTCCGTTGCGCCACTCGGAATCTCGAGTTCAGGATCAACGATCTCATCGAGGTCTACCTTCCTCCCACTTACTCCTTTCGCGAGAAACTCCTTCTCTAGAAAGGTACCGGTCTTCGCGACAAACGTTTTGCCCTCATCTTGGTTGTAGAAGGTGTATCAAACGGTTTCTCGTGGATATCCTACAAAGACGACTTTCTTTGACTTTGGTTCGAGTTTGTCGGGTTGTAGTTTCTTAACATACGCCTCACAACCCCAAACCTTCAGAAACGATAACTTACTTGCCATACCATAATTCATACGGTGTCGTTTCAACGGATTTGGACGAAGCCCTATTTAAAATGAATGCGGCTGTTTCTAACGCATAACCCAGAAGGATACGGGCAAATCGGTAAGAGACATCATAGATCGGACACTATGCAGTAGAGTACGATTACGTCACTTGGACACGCCGTTACGTTGCGGTGTTCTAGCAGGCGTAAGTTGGGGTACGATGCCACAACTCTTCAGATGTGTGCCAAACTCAAAACTCAAATACTCGCCACCACGATCGGATCGGAGGTGCTTGATTTTCTTGTTAAGCTGATTCTCAACTTCACTTTGAAATTCTTTGAACTTTTCAAAAGTTTTAGACTTGTGTTTCATCAAAACGATATAACCGTATATACTCAAGTCATCAGTGAAGGTGACAAAGTAACGATAACCATTATGTGTCGAAACGCTCATCGGTCCACACACATCTGTATGTATGATCCCCAATAAATATGACGCCCGTTCAACGAAACCTTTGAACGGTGTCCTGGTCATTTTGCCCATAAGGCATGGTTCGCATGTATCGAGGGATCCAAAACCAACGAGTCCAAAAGTCCATCGGAGTGGAGTTTCTTCATGCGCTTTATACCAATATGACCGAGACGGCAATGCCACATATACATGGCGGTATCATCACTACACTTATTATGTTTGGCTTCTATGTTATGGATGTGAGTACTACGATCGAGATTCAACAAGAATAAACCATTACTCTCGGGATCATCAACATAAAAGATATCATTCATATAAATAGCACAACTGCTTGATACTGATTTAAATGAATAACCATCTTGTAACAGGCAAGACCCACTTATAATGTTTACACTCGGGGATGGTACAAAATAACACTTATTTAAAACCAAAACTAATCCTGATGGTAGATGTAGAGGGAGCGTGCCGACAGCCACCACGTCGACTCTCGATCCGTTGCCGACGCGCATCGTCACCTCATCCTTAGCCACCCGCCGTTTATTCCGTAACTCCTCCTGAGAGGTACATATATGAGCAACATAACCATTATCAAATACCCAAGTGTTGCTACGGACGGATGTAAGGTACACATCTATAACATGTATATCAAATATACCTTGCTCTTTGTCGACTGTCTTGCCAGACTTCCTATCCTCCAGGTACTTGGGGCAGTTACGCTTGCAGTGACCTTTTCCCTTGCAGTAGAAACACTCCACGCCAGCTCTGAGACCAAATCTGTTAGTCTTGGGCTTAGCAATCAGTTTGCCCTCCCTCCTGGACTTCCAGCTCTGCTTTCCCTTGCCACCGGATTTCTTAAAATCGACGGTCTTGTTGACCATCAACAGCATGTGCTCCTTCTTAATCTCCACCTCAGTAGTCTTGAGCATCACGAACACTTCACCCATGGACTTAGCCATGCCATGCATGTTGTAGTTCATGACGAAGCCTTTATAGCTAGGGGGCGACGATTGCAGCACCCTATCAATCGCCAGCTCAACGGGAATCTTGCAATCCAGAGCATTCAAGCGTTGAACGTAGCCAGACATCTTGACCACATGCTCGCTCACACTGCTATGCTCCTCCATCTTGGCCGAGAAGAAAAGCTCAGAAGCTTCATATCTCTCAGCCTTAGCCTGCGACGCAAAGACAACCTTGAGATCAGAAATAATCTCAAAGGCGCTCATCTTCTCAAAGCTCTTCTGCAGGTCTGCTTCCATGGCGTAGAGCATGCCACTCTGGACAAAGACAGAATCCTCCGATCTGGTTTGGAAGACCTTCTTCTCATCCTCAGAGGCTTCATCTGCGGGAGGGTCACCTATGGCGGCCTCAATGACGTAGGCCACCCTATGGGGAGTGAGGAGGATCCTTAGGTTGCGGAACCAGGCCATGAAGTTTGACCCATTGGTCTTAAGTTTTTCTTTCTCAAGGAACAGACCTAGGTTAAACGAGGGGAGAGACATCTAAATGGAATTTCCAACAACATAAGACTTTGTTCATAATAATTTTGAGTTATAGTATTTTTAGAAAATAATTAACATAACTCCCACTCAAACGAACATCCCTCCTGGTCGTTTAAGCGATTACACGACCCCCATCCATTGCATCACCCCTCATCGTCATAGCCGGCAACACAACTTCAAGAGTAGACAATTGTCCGTCACACCAATTTTGTGACTCGTGCTCGACCTTTCGGTCTCCGTGTTCCGAGGCCATATCTGCATATACTAGGCTCGCCACTATAACCTCCATGCTGACGCTTGTGCAACATGGCTTACACCCACCGTATGCAAACGATGATATGTCTGACACCCGATCGTCACGGCCTGCCTCATAACGTAGAACTTTCTTGGTGGTGCTCGTTGGAGGAAGAACACTAGTGGTATTTTTGAAGGGATCATCTTATATAATTACCGCTAACTAATATATATAATCACATAATATAAGATGCACACAAAACATCAAATGTAATTCAATGTGATATAGTCCATTGCGCCATGGTCTTCTTGGCGCCCGTAGTTTATAAACAATTTAATAAACCTACCTTGACCATATCACATAGCCCCTACAAAATAAAGTTAGACGCTTCTACTTTATCTTTTGCATATTTTACGTGGCTTGGGTCTGTCGTAAATAAAACCGCTTCATACCTTTCGGGCCCTCCATTGAAAATACAAGACCAACTAAAGAGAGAGAAACTGACACCGCCAGCCACAGATATGGTAGCCATATGTCAGTAGTGGAACCAGTCTCGCGTAAGCGTACGCATAAAGTCGGTTCGGGCCACTTCATCAACTCGATGCCGTTGAAATCACAAGTGCACGCTAGAGGGTAGCAAATAACAGGAACGGTGCCCCCGTGAAGAACCCGGGTTCTAACAGCGTACAACTATATTTACGATAGATCGGCTCTGTCGCAGGCAGAAAATAAATATTTTCCTAGCAATGATCTCTCTAAAACATGCCAAGATCTATTCTATGCAGATATAGTAGTACGAACGTAGATCGGAATACATACCCTTGTAGACCGAAAGCGGGGATTACGTTCCCGCACAAACGTTGTCGATGAAGACCGACGAAGCCGACCTCAAGGTCGTGTAGAGGAAGCAGACCTCCGAGCACCACTAGCGCAGCACCTCGCAGGGCGTTACGCACATACGGTGGAAACGGCGGCCTCCGAAGCTCCAGTCCAGGACGAGCAGCGGAAGACTTGGACCGGAACACCAGCAGCGTGGCAGCAGGTTATGGTGGAAGAGATCCCACTCTCAACTCGGCGCAACTCCGACAAAGGAAATCACGAAATCGAGAGAGAAATGGGAAATTAGTTGGTGAATTAAAAGGCCATGGGTGCCCCTCTATATATAGGCTCCCAGGGGGGAGCCAACCTCCTCACCAGGCAATGTGGGACTATCCCCACATGCCTGTTGCTGGATCCTTGGTGCGCCAGCCACCTGGTGGGCCCCTTGTGGCCCACCTAGGCCGGCCACCTTGTCCCCCACCAAATTCCCTAGGGAATTTTCGCCCTCTTGGTCCTTCTTTCGACCAGAAGGCCCATTTAGGGAAATCAGCCTAAATAAATTCGAAAAAATATAAAATCATATTTAGACATTAATTACACTAATTAATATCAAACATATTATATATAATTTATTCTAGCTCCAAAAACTCTTTCGTCGCTGCCTGATCTCCATCGGACCTCTCCCGGGACCTTCCCGGTGATCTATTTCCTTTCCGGTTGTCTTGTCAAAACCCCTTAAGTGTGTTACCCTAGAGGTTCGATATAATAACAGACATGATCGAGACTCCTCTCCGATCAATGACTAATTCGTAGGCCTGGACCCCATGAATTAATCCCTGTGATATAACCAATGACTTTCATCTATCAAACCTGAACGTAAAGTTTTAAACCTTTTGCCATAGCGATACTTAGCGTGTCCGAGCGTCGTTCATAGATATCTCCATATCTAGCTTAACCTCGTTACCGACAACGCTATCTTCTACTCGACTATGATTTCATGTCTCCGTGACCTAGTCACATACTTGCGAGCTCATTAGACATAATCTCATCGAGTGGGCCCTAGAGTATCTATCCTGCTATGCGGACTGGCAAATCCCGCTCTTGACCCCTCGTCTCAACTACTCCTTTCCGATACCCAAAAGTATCACCGTTATTGTCATACTAATTAAGATACAACGTTTGGTGCAATCAAAGTATCTTCCAGTAATAACAATAAGAGTTGGTCTCACGGTCAAAGGCGTAATGACTACGTCCTCCAAATATGGGTATGTCCATCACATCGTTCTCTAGCGATGTGACTTCCATTGCCGACCGGCACCATGCCCTATGATCGGGAAACCTCGATCATCGATCGCGCAACGAAACTAGTCTTAGTAGAGGCTACTGGGGACCTGGTTGTTTACGCATCACATCCGTATCAATGTTTCCGCTTAATACGGTTATAGCATGACACAAAAACACATTATGAACAAACGAGATATGATAAAGAAATTCATTTTATTAATTGTGTCTAGGGCATATCTCCTTAAGGGACTTGTTTGGAGCATCACTGTGAGTCTGTGACGGACGC
Source organism: Poa annua (assembly GCA_026929855.1). Classification (NCBI taxonomy): domain Eukaryota; kingdom Viridiplantae; phylum Streptophyta; class Magnoliopsida; order Poales; family Poaceae; genus Poa; species Poa annua. The sequence continues at coordinate 21,932,945 of CM049428.1, read as the reverse complement.
AGCGAGAGCTGCGTAAGGAACATGATGATCCTTATGCCCTGGTCGCCTCCTCACCGCACACCAGCACATCATCTCCGCCTCAGGATTAGCGCTAAACTCTCCCAAAGGAAGGTAAAGAAGAATCATGAGTTTATTTTTGTTATTGTTTATTGTAATGTCAAACATGGTTCCCAATTGGAGGCAACATTGGCTAAACTATAAGTGTTGCTGCAGTTCATTGGTTGTATTCATACTTCTCTACTACTTGTAAAAGAGCCAACTTTAGTTTCGCTACAGCCACCCAGACAAATTGTACCCAGGTGAATCTGGACCATCAGATCCAACCCACTAAAACAGATCAAACGACACAGATCAGATCTGATCAAAGCAACAGCCCAGATTGCTCCTGTCGACCGGCAGAGAAATTTCCTGCCACTTCCCTGCCCCACATCCGCGTCCCTGCGTCGTTTTCTCTCCGCCCAGAACCGAGCACCGCCCAAGCCCTGCCCCGAGCCTCCCGATTTCGTCGCCGCCTCCCCATACCCCCAACCTTCGTCGGATCACGCGGGATCAGGCGACTGACCGGCGATCCACGTAAGAAGGACAACGGCCACTACGAGCGCATCCCCATCTCCGTCGTGGTAGCAGAGGACGGGACAGAGGTGGAGGGGGCGGTGGCGTACTACACGCATCACGGGTACGCGGCGGAGATGTGAGCACGGGGCGGGTGGCTAGGGTTTGACGAATGCCGGCCTCCCCGTCCTGCGCTCCCAGCTCGCTTCCCGCTCCGGCTCTGGCTCCTGCCCCCTCCCACTATCCCCGCTGCTACTCTCCACGACCGGCCCGCTACATGCACGTCTTCACGCAACACCCGCGCCGGCCTGCCTCCTGTAAGTCCCCTGCTCGACATCTTCCCTTTGGTCGAACGACTGGGTGCCGCATTTTTCTTCAGATTTGATGAAACGATGTGTCCCCCTGACTCTTGATCTGCACTTGCATATGAACAAGACCTTCTTGATCTGCCTCTTATTGTGTACCTTCGTTTGAAGATCTATAATAGTGTCCCATTTGCATGAATGAATTCATCACCGTTCTGGCATGCTGGATGTGGCCTGAAAGGCCGAAAGTACTACTCGGTTGTTCCCTTTCTAGAAAGTTTGTTACGTTTGAGTATCACATGCCGATCTGAAATATTTTCATATGCCTCAATGCCTGATTGATTTCTGAATTTGACATTTCAGTTAATTTGATCTATACATTAACAATAACTTCTTTCATCTTTTTGAATGTCCAACAATATTTTATTACCACTTTTATACTTAGAAAGTTGAAGCTATATTTTCATCCTGATAGATATTATTGAAAGCTTCTTATTAGTCACTTTAATTCGTTGTTTCAGGCGTTATTATGTTTAGGCAAATTCTACTCTGAAATAATTGCGGTGCAATAATTTCAAGGTACAATTGGACAAAACAACAGGTTAAGCATCACTCCTCTGTGGCTCTGCCTACCGGTGACCAGAACCTTTAGCAATTATTTCCAGATCTTGGAATGTACGAACTTGATATTTTTTGCAGTATACTTCAAGTTTTTCCTTCCACAAATGCATCAACAATAGACTTGTTTATATCATTGGGGGTTAGCATGAAGAAGAGACTCGTTTGGAGCATCACTGTGAGTCTGTGACGGACACAACGAGAGTTGCGTCAGGAACGTGATGATCCTTGTGCCATGGTCGCCTCCTCACTGCACACATGCACATCATCTCTGCCTCATGATTAGCTCTCAACTCTCCCAAAGGAAGGTAAAGAAGAATCATGAGTTTATTTTTGTTATTGTTTATTATAATGTCAAACATGGTTCCTAATTAGAGGCAACATTGGCTAAACTATAAGTATTGATGCAGTTCATTGGTTGTATTCAGACTTCTCTACTACTTATAAAAAGAGCCAACTTTAGTTTCGATACAGCCACCCAGATATAGTGTAGCCAGGTGAATCTGGACCATCATATCCAACCCACTAAAACAGATCAAACAACACAGATCAAATCTGATCAAAGCAACGGCCCAGATTGCTCCTGCCGATCGGCAGAGAAATTTCCTGCCACTTCCCTGCCCCATATCCGCGTCCCCGCATCGTTTTCTCTCTTGCCAGACCCGAGCGCCGCCCAGGCCCTGCCCCGAGCCTCCCGATTCCGTCGCCGCCTCGCCATACCCCCAACCTTCACCGGATCACGCGGGATCAGGCGACTGACCGGCGATCCACGTGAGAAGGACAACAGCCACTACGAGCGCATCCCCATCTCCGTCGTGGTAGCAGAGGACGGGACGGAGGTGGAGGGGGCGGTGGCGTACTACGTGCATCACGGGTACGCGGCGGAGATGTGAGCACGGGGCGGGTGGCTAGGGTTTGACGAATGTCGGCCTCTCCGTCCTACGCTCCCAGCTCGCTGCCCGCTCCGGCTCTGGCTCCTGCCCCCTCACACTCTCCCTGCTGCTACTCTCCACGACCGGCCTGCTACATGCACGTCCTCATGCAACACCCGCATCGGCCTGCCTCCTGTAAGTCCCCTGCTCCACATCTTCCCTTTGATTGAACGACTGGGTGCCGCGTTTTTCTTCAGATTTGATGAAACGATGTGTCCCCCTAACTCTTGATCTGCACTTGCGTATGAACAAGACCTTCTTGATCTGCCTCTTATTGTGTACCTTCGTTTGAAGAGCTATAATAGTGTCCCATTTGCATGAATGAATTCCTCACCGTTCTGGCATGCTGGATGTGGCCTGAAAGGCCGAAAGTACTACTCGGTTGTTCCCTTTCTAGAAAGTTTGTTACGTTTGAGTATCACATGCCGATCTGAAATATTTTCATATGCCTCAATGCCTGATTGATTTCTGGATTTGACATTTCAGTTAATTTGATCTATACATTAACAATACCTTGTTTCATTTTTTTGAATGTCCAACAATATTTTATTACCACTTTTATACTTAGAAAGTTGGAGCTATATTTTCATCCTGATAGATATTATTCAAAGCTTCTTATTAGTCACTTTAATTCGTTGTTTTAGGCGTTATTATTTTTAGGCAAATTCTACTCTGAAATAATTGCGGTGCAATAATTTCAAGGTACAATTGGACAAAACAACAGGTTAAGCATCACTCCTCTGTGGCTCTGCCTACCGGTGACCAGAACCTTTAGCAATTATTTCCAGATCTTGGAATGTACGAACTTGATATTTTTTGCAATATACTTCAAGTTTTTCCTTCCACAAATGCATCAACAATGGACTTGTTTATATCATTGGGGGTTAGCATGAAGAAGAGACTTGTTTGGAGCATCACTGTGAGTCTGTGACGGACACAACGAGAGCTGCGTCAGGAACATGATGATCCTTGTGCCATGGTCGCCTCCTCACTGCCCACCAGCACATCATCTCTGCCTCATGATTAGCTCTCAACTCTCCCAAAGGAAGGTAAAGAAGAATCACGAGTTTATTTTTTTATTGTTTATTATAATGTCAAACATGGTTCCTAATTAGAGGCAATATTGGCTAAACTATAAGTGTTGATGGAGTTCATTGGTTGTATTCATACTTCTCTACTACTTATAAAAGAGCCAACTTTAGTTTCGCTACAACCACCCAGATAAAGTGTACCCAGGTGAATCTGGACCATCATATCCAACCCACTAAAACAGATCAAACAACACAGATCAAATCTGATCAAAGCAACGGCCCAGATTGCTCCTGTCGACCGGCAGAGAAATTTCCTGCCACTTCCCCGCCCCATGTCCGCGTCCCCGCATCGTTTTCTCTCTTCCCAGACCCGAGCGCCGCCCAGGCCCTGCCCCGAGGCTCCCGATTCCGTCGCCGCCTCGCCATACCCCCAACCTTCACCGGATCACGCGGGATCAGGCGACTGACCGGCGATCCACGTGAGAAGGACAACAGCCACTACGAGCGCATCCCCATCTCCGTCGTGGTAGCAGAGGACGGGACGGAGGTGGAGGGGGCGGTGGCGTACTACGTGCATCACGGGTACGCGGCGGAGATGTGAGCATGGGGCGGGTGGCTAGGGTTTGACGAATGCCGGCCTCTCCGTCCTACGCTCCCAGCTCGCTGCCCGCTCCGGCTCTGGCTCCTACCCCCTCACACTCTCCCTGCTGCTACTCTCCACTCCTGCCCCCTCACACTCTCCCTGCTGCTACTCTCCACGACCGGCCTGCTACATGCACGTCCTCACGCAACACCCGCGTCGGCCTGCCTCCTGTAAGTCCCCTGCTCCACATCTTCCCTTTGATCGAACGACTGGGTGTCGCGTTTTTCTTCAGATTTGATGAAACGATGTGTCCCCCTAACTCTTGATCTGCACTTGCGTATGAACAAGACCTTCTTGATCTGCCTCTTATTGTGTACCTTCGTTTGAAGAGCTATAATAGTGTCCCATTTGCATGAATGAATTCCTCACCGTTCTGGCATGCTGGATGTGGCCTGAAAGGCCGAAAGTACTACTCGGTTGTTCCCTTTCTAGAAAGTTTGTTACGTTTGAGTATCACATGCCGATCTGAAATATTTTCATATGCCTCAATGCCTGATTGATTTCTGGATTTGACATTTCAGTTAATTTGATCTATACATTAACAATACCTTGTTTCATTTTTTTGAATGTCCAACAATATTTTATTACCACTTTTATACTTAGAAAGTTGGAGCTATATTTTCATCCTGATAGATATTATTCAAAGCTTCTTATTAGTCACTTTAATTCGTTGTTTTAGGCGTTATTATTTTTAGGCAAATTCTACTCTGAAATAATTGCGGTGCAATAATTTCAAGGTACAATTGGACAAAACAACAGGTTAAGCATCACTCCTCTGTGGCTCTGCCTACCGGTGACCAGAACCTTTAGCAATTATTTCCAGATCTTGGAATGTACGAACTTGATATTTTTTGCAATATACTTCAAGTTTTTCCTTCCACAAATGCATCAACAATGGACTTGTTTATATCATTGGGGGTTAGCATGAAGAAGAGACTTGTTTGGAGCATCACTGTGAGTCTGTGACGGACACAACGAGAGCTACGTCAGGAACATGATGATCCTTCTGCCATGGTCGCCTCCTCACTGCCCACCAGCACATCATCTCTGCCTCATGATTAGCTCTCAACTCTCCCAAAGGAAGGTAAAGAAGAATCACGAGTTTATTTTTTTATTGTTTATTATAATGTCAAACATGGTTCCTAATTAGAGGCAATATTGGCTAAACTATAAGTGTTGATGCAGTTCATTGGTTGTATTCATACTTCTCTACTACTTATAAAAGAGCCAACTTTAGTTTCGCTACAACCACCCAGATAAAGTGTACCCAGGTGAATCTGGACCATCATATCCAACCCACTAAAACAGATCAAACAACACAGATCAAATCTGATCAAAGCAACGGCCCAGATTGCTCCTATCGACCGGCAGAGAAATTTCCTGCCACTTCCCCGCCCCATGTCCGCGTCCCCGCATCGTTTTCTCTCTTCCCAGACCCGAGCGCCGCCCAGGCCCTGCCCCGAGCCTCCCGATTTCGTCGCCGCCTCGCCATACCCCCAACCTTCGCCGGATCACGCGGGATCAGGCGACTGACCGGCGATCTACGTGAGAAGGACAGCGGCCACTACGAGCGCATCCCAATCTCCGTCGTGGTAGCAGAAGGAACAATTGTACTTTGTAAAATCGAAAGTGTTTGAATGATGAGAACAAGCACAACATTTGGCAAGAGTGTGTATATGGCCTCTGTCTAGCTCATGTTAACTTATCCATACGCCATTGCAACTACTTCACTATCTTATAGTACCAAATACATCACAATGATCCATACTACCTGGGAATCTTAGTATTGTGATAAATATGTAGCCTATTGCACAAACATATGGCTTGTTTAAGGACTTTTGTTGTTGTATGACTATCTTCATAGCCATACCAGTTGACAATCCTTTTTCTGTGTGCTTTTTTAATAGGCCTGTGAAAGACTGTGAGCGAGTTGTCAAAGAAGAAACATGCCATGAGGATCCCAACACTGCTAGAATGCTCAACAAGAGAGAAAGCAGTCACATGTAAACTTGAGCTCAGAATTTATTCACGAACCTCGCTATTCTTATTCTTCAACCTCCACTAAACCTGAGTTTGTCCTATTTTTGCAGATCAAGGAATTGAACTCTTATGTTGCTCTGAAGAAATAGTGAGTTACTACCTATCTTGTGATGCCATTGTATTATATCCACCTTCTGCATACACACCCCAGGAAGATTTGTCCTTGTGCTGCTGATTTGAGTACTATAGTTGCTCATAAACTTGAAGGAATATGTTCCATCAATTATGTTAACTTTTTATAGGAATTATGGTAACAGTTCATGAATACGTTGATGACCCACAAGTATAGGGGATCGGAAAATCTTCGAGGGAAGTAAAACCCAAATTTATTAATTCGACAGAAGGGGAGCCAAAGAATATTTGTAAGCTTTCACAGATGATTTGTCAGATCAGCTGCACCTGTGAATAGACTTGCTCGAGAAAGATTATCAGTAGCAACAGTTTTATAGTAGAGACAGTAGTGAAATAAAAGAAGCAGGAGAATTAAGACAACGATTGTGATCGAAGAAGACAACAGGATTAAAATATTGTAGGCATAGGGATGGATGTACGGGCGTTGCATGGACGAGATAATTCATGTAATAACGTAGCATTGGCATTTGCAGATAAATAATATTAAACATCCAAGTATTAACTGATCGTAAGCATGTATTCCAATTTAGTTGTGCGTGTTCGTAATGAGAAACTTGCACATTATCTTTTGTCCTGCCAGCCCGTTTGCAGCGGGGCCTGTAGGGAAACTACTGGCAATTAAAGTACTCCTTTTAATAAAGTACCGGAGCAAAGCATTAACACTCCGGGAATACATGTGATACTCACATCATAGCCATTCTCTCCGGTTATCCCAATTGTTGTCACTTTGGGGCCATCGGTTCCAAACAATAATGTGTGAATACAACTCATAGATATGATCCAAAACAATAATTATCATCATAATTCAATAACATGTTCAGATCTGAAATCATGGCACTCGGGCCCTAGTGTTAAGCATTAAGCATAACAAGTTGCAACAATGACGTAAAGCAGCGATAACGGATACTAGGCACTATGCCCTAACAATCTTACAACTATTACATGAGTGATCTCATACAATCCCTACCATCCCCTCAAGCCTACAGCGGTGAATTACTCACTCATGGATGGGGGAAACATGAATGGTTGATGGAGAGGCGGTGGAGATGACGATGGAGATGATCCCCTTCGATTCCCCGTCTCGGCAGGGTGCAGAAACAGAGACTTCTGGTCCCCGAACTAGGGTTCGCGATGGCGGCGGCGCACGGGTGTGTTCTCTAGAAAAGTGTCTATCCCCCCGATGTTTTTAGATCAGAAGGGTTAAGTAGCCGCGAGGGGGTCGCGAGGGGGTGACCGAGTCGGTCACACCACCTCCTGGCACGGCCAGGAGCCTGCCGCACCACCAGGTGGTGTGGCGCCCTCGTGCCTCCTCTCTGGTTGGTTTTCGTGGTTTCTGGTCCCTCTCGGATGGAAAATAACTTATGTTTGGATTTTGGGGTTTTTCTTCGAAGTTGATATTTCTGCACAAAAACAAGACACCAGGGTAATTCTGCTGAAAACAGCGTTAGTCCGTGGTAGTTGTATCCAAAACACACAAATTAAAGGTAAAACAATAGCAAAAGTGTTCGGGAAAGTAGATACGTTTTGGACGTATCAACTCCCCCCAAGCTTAGCTTATTGCTTGTCCTCAAGCAATTCAGTTAACAACTGAGTGCGATAAAAGAACTTTCACGAACTCATTTGCTCATTTGATGTAAATATTCTCATTATGAGGACAGATGCTTAGACTGTTCATAACAAGGCATATATAAACGGTGTCACCCAATAGTTATGTAAACCATGAAAGGATGCCAATTATACCGATGATAAATAACATGAAACATATCAATTCACAGGATTGCAATGACCATAAGAAAGTATGATAAAGTGGTATCTCGCTAGACCGAATGTAACAACAAAACATAAATGCCCAGGCACCTCTGAGTTTCAAAGGAAGACAACAGATAAAGATATCAAAGATAAAAGCATCTATATTACCCCGCGGTTAACATATTAAGGGACAAGCACATTACACTAAGAATGACAATTATGCTCTCGTGAAGGTGATCAAAGAAGGATGGAGACTCAACAGTAAAGTAAAAGATATGCCCTTCAATGAGGGAAGTAGGGATTCAACATGTGCTAGAGCTTCTTATTATTTTGAAAATAGAGGTAAAATTGTTTTTGAGTGGTGGCTGTTAGGTCAACAAATGGTAATGGGTACTCTACCCCCCTTGTCAATCAGACTTTCTTAAGAACGGCTCCCATGAAAGACGTTATTTCTACACAAGGGCAGATCATCCCACATTTCTATTTTGTTTACACATGTAGTTAAAAACTATTGCCATTGCTTGACTGATTAGATCAGGGTAAAAATCTGAAGAGAATGCAACAATTAAAGTTGTAATTGATTTGGGGCTGGGCACCCCGTTTGCTAGCTCTTTTTGCAAATTTATAGATAAGCGGATGTATATGCCACTAGTCTGGTTGGCGAAAATCTGTCCAAAGGCAAACGACAAGGTTGATATCCGTAACCCTCATGAGCTCAAAACAGTGGCACAAATTAAGAAGTGTTTGAAAGTTTTAAAGGTAGCACATGCAAATTTACTTGAATGGTTTGAAATTGCCATGTATAGGTATTTATGGTGGACTCTTTGGAATAACTTGGTTTTCATGGATATGGAAGAATAAACATTATCTCAGCTTAGTACAAGTGGAGGCTAGCAAAAGATGGGAAGCGAGAATTCGAGAGAGCAATAACCATCATAATCATGCTTGCGACGAAATCGAATTAACGGAGGCATAATAAAGATACAAGAACTCTGAGTCAAAATATGTCATCAAGGCTTAATTGACCTTTTGTTTTCAGTCATAACATGTGTAAGCATGTGGCAAGTCGATTCAAATGAATTATTCAGAGGAGGATACCAAAGTGTCATTAGGGATATTATAATTGGGTCAAATTCGGGCTCCCTCGGACCACCTCACTTTTGGACTGTTAGATTCGCCTCAGCTCACAATTCTGATCATTCGATTTCTTTGTGCAGGCTAAGTGGGCCAAATCTCGCTGAGGGACGCTGCTCTGGGCGTCAAAACGGATTTTTCTGGTGCGCTGCGCCCCGTTAAACCAAAAGCCCAGGCACGTCGCGTAAAAAAAGCCTACTCCTTTCCCCGAGACGAGCGCACCCTCTGGAAAGTCAACAGACTCCTCGATCCACCGCGCCTTGCCTTCCCCTCGACCTCTCCCCTCGATCCACCGCGCTCGCGCCGCCCCGCCGATCGCTGCCTGGCGCGCAAGGCCCATCCGTTTCCTAGATGCAACTCCTCCTCGGCTCCTCCCCTCCCTGACTTCCTCCTGAGCAAGGCGATCCCAATTGCGCCGCCACACTCCCGGCTCCCACTGCCGAGTGGTGCGCCTCTTGCCGTCTCCACGAACGGCTGAACCGACGTCCTCAAAGCAACACCGATTCCGATCGAGAAATAAAATCCGGCAGCGATGGATGCGGGAGCGGAAGCGATCAGGCCATGCCGATGTGGGATGTGAGGAGGGGTGACCCCTTGGCGGTGATCTGGATGTGAGATGCGCGCTTCAGCAGTTAAAATCGGCAGCTGCTAGATGCCATCGTGATTGAACCTCATGCGTCCAGCTAGAAGACAGAGTTAGTTTTCAATTCCTAAGGTGCATATAAAGCCAAATATTTTCGAGTTCAACCGTTTTAGTTATGGATTAAGAAGCACATCAAGTCAGGCACACAGCCAACAAGGCGTGTATTTGGTTAAACAACATGTAAACATTTGACGATACAAATTTGATGTTTATTTATCTAATCTATAATTGATTCCTTCATAACTATCAGGGCATCTCCGACACAAGATCTGGAATTAGTTATATATTCCTCACCGCTGACATATCAAATGCTCCTATTCAGGTCAGTACTTGCATCTAGGATAACCGTAGCACCAGGGGAGTCTGATGAAAATACAATGGAGATGTCTACTACAATTTCTGAAAACATGTATTTGACACACCAGTATAATAATTTATTTTTTCATATTTTTTTTCTAAATATAGTTTAGTTGTTGACTACAATAAATGTGTACTACATATTGAAATATCTATGGTAGAAAACATCGCTTCCCACCAACTAAAACTCCACGGATGATGCAAATGTGGCTGCAACGGACGAGTCATCATATTTGGTCACTAAGAAGGAAACGGATACAATTTTAATATAGAGTACAAATGTGTTAGATTTGATATGGCCATTTTCACTCTGTCAGGTGACCATGGACTTTTTGTTGGCCAGTTGAGACACGTTTGTCTTTGAGAAGACTATTGCTCCACTGCGAGTAGAATTAATATAACAATACTTTTACGTGTCTTACATCCTGCTCTCACTCTGACAGAAGTTCAGACATGGCTGCTAGGCTGGTTTGAATTTATTTTTTCGTTGTAATTATTTACCGTTGTTCCTTCTCAGTAATGTACACGTCTTGCGCACGATAGATTGTCAGATAAGCTCAATTTCAAATATGTTTTCATTAATACCTAAAAAAAATAGTGTCCTAATGGACGGGCTCGGCAACGCGCGCCTACATGATCTAGTATTCTATTATGAGCAAACCAATGCAATCAAATATCGAAAGAGACATGACATTCATCATAAATAAATTGAAAACGGTCATAAGAGAACACGAACTACTAAGCATCCACCAATCGACATATACCTTATGCGAATCATCTAAGCATGCTCACATGAATGAGTATATGTATAAAAATGAGAAACAAAGAGAGTTCATTACCAGCCTCTTACCCAACTCAAAATTATCGTAGATCATCATAATTGCCTTATAACTTGTGTGATTTAAAGATATGATATAATAACCAAGCTCCATGGACTAACTGAAGATAATGATCTCTTTAACAAACTATACAAAAGCAAAGGGAAAAAACAAATATTTTTTGGTTTCGGATTTGGAAATAAAAAACAGAACAGACAACAAAGACGAATTTTTCGAGGGACTTAACATGCCCAGATAAGAAAACTCAAAACTAATGAAAGTTGCGTACACATCCCAGCAATTTTCACACGAAATTTCAGGTCATTCCGACATTTTTGTAAAAAGTTCTGAAATTTACAGTGGACAGCAGAAATCTGTCCCTGCACGAAACATCACACAACAAAGCAAAATATTTTTGTGTTTTTGCATATTGAACTGAAATAAATACTAAGTATACTAATACTAGATACTAAAACAAACCAGCAATAGAAATAACAAAAACCTTTTTGGTATTTTTGGGTTTATGGCAAGCAAACAAAGCATAAATAAATGAACGAAAGAAAGAAAACTAAAAGAAACATGGATATACAAAGTACCAAATGACATAATATATAGATGAGTGTGCATCGGTATACCTCCCCCCAAGCTTAGGCTTTTGTCCAAAGTGGAGATCAATCCCACAGCGAATAATCGCCCAAACTCGGTGGGTTATGCCCGGTGTAGTCGAACTCCGCATCGGCTGTGGTGGAGGAAGATCCCGAAGGTCCCGCATACTCTGGATCCGGGTACACGAAACTGGATGTCTCCGGGGGCTGAATGAAACCACACCCATACTCCTCGTCGTGGCTGCTCCCCAAGTGTATCAAACTCAGACTCTGAGACTGACAAGCTCCCCCTGCCAACAAGGTTAAGAAGATGCGCATGCAAGATAATAATTCTCTCAATGGTAGTTACTTTGAGGTGTTTCCTCTTAGAATAAGTTATGGTATACGGGAGATAATGCATGCTACCACTTCCAGCAATAAAGTCATGCCTCTTCATTGACTCAATATCAAGTTTCTCCATAGATAACAGCAAATCCTGAGGATGGGGGTATAAACAATGCAAAACCAATAATCGTGAGGCAACTAGTACTACACAAATTTCTCCCTTCTCGTGGTTAGCCGCGAAACGGTGAGCAATCAGAGCACCCAAGTTGTGAATCCTATCACGACGCAATGCAGCAGCAAGAAAAGCTAAATCAGGCAAGCCTAATTTACCAGCAGTTCTCCTAGCTAGAACACACTTAGCAATGATATATGCAAAATAACGAATGGAAGGGAGGTGAATACTCCTGATTTTACCGTCCTCCTTAGAGAAGCTTCTCCCATAGCAGATTTCTTCACACACATCCATCAATAGCCTTGGGTTACCCCCTGGGTTCTCCACTGATCCTCTATTTGGAACCCTCATTACTGAACAGAAAACATCAAAAGGCAAATCCACAGATTTGTTGTAAATTGTGTAATGCACGGTGGGGTTAGATGAGTTCAACTTGATATGAAAATTCTGCACCACCGACATAGACAAAATAGCATATTGATAAGGTAGATCCTCGAGAAAATGATCCAATCCTGCATTGGATAAGAGAGAGTGGAAATCTTGTGTAATCCCTGCAAATTCCATGAACTGCGAGCACGGGTAGACGACAGGGTACACTCCTTCCTTTCTATGAACTTTGTACTTTCCTTCCATCACTATCTCATGAGAATTTTGTGCAAATGAATTCCCTTCCATGTTCTGTAATTTTCAACAAACATCATAAAAATCAATTTTTAGCCAACTAAATGAAGGGAAAACTTGCTAGAGTCTTAAGCATGCATCAAAACTAGTTTCTTCAACTTAGAACAAGCATTCAAACTCACAAAACAAGATATCTACAACAGCTAAATACTTCATATATACACCACTAAACAAAATTCCACTTGGATATTCGGAGGAGCCAAATACCGGAGAGGAGATGCACCAAATTTCAGCACCAGAAATTCGCTGAATGTGGAGATCGAAATCCCAGGAGATGAGCAGCAAGAACACGAGTTTGAGCTATCCAAAAGTGATTTTTCGGGCAAGAGGAAGGCAAGAGAAGGAGAGAGAGCAAGTGGGGGGGGCTGTGGGCCCCACACCACCAGCTGGCGCGGCAACTTGCCTGCCGCGCCACCAGGTGATGTGGTGGACCTGGGGGTCCCCCTGGTGGCTCTCTGACACTTCCAGGCGCCTCCTCTAAAAATTTGATTTTTCATATAATTTTTTTTATTTTCTGAGAAACTTTATTTTTTTTATTTTCTGGTATTTTGCATTATTAAATTCAATACTGAAAAATTATTTTCTAACAAAAAATTCAACTAAACATTGCAAACTAAATAATATTACAATAGGCATAACAAGGACGAGTGAAAGAAAATTGTTTAGCCTCTTTATGCATTTAAAATGCACTTGTTAACAAGGTTGATCAAGTCTTGCCACCAAATGAATTTTAGATGACATGAAAGATTTTAAACCATATGAGACACTCATGTTACCTTATAATGAATTGGTATGGATCCAATCATGAGAGTTTTGAATTCTTCTTTATATGAGCAATCAATACTTCCCACTCTAATGGACCTCAAATTGGTAATTATATTAACTCCAAGCATTCTATCAACTTTGACGTGAAAATAAACAGTATGCTCCTTGTCATGAACATTAAAAGTAACTTTTCCTTTATTGCAATCAATAACAGCCCCTGCAGTGTTTAGAAAAGTTCTTCCAAGAATAATAGACATATTATCATCTTCATGCATTTCAAGAACAACAAAGTCAGTCATAATTAAGAAATTGGTAGTTATTTGGACATGAACATCCTCACAAATTCCAACATGAACAACAGTAGATGTATCAGCCATTTGCAAAGATATATCAGTAGGTATCAACTTATCTAGATAAAGTCTCTTGTGAAGAGAGAATGGCATAACACTAACTCCAGCTCCCAAATCACATAGAGCAGTTTTAACATAATTATTTTTCATAGAGCAAGGAATAGTTGGTATACCTGGATCACCAAGCTTTTTTGAACCTTACCATCAAAAGAGTAATTAGCAAGCATAGTAGATATTTCCTCATTATGAAATATTCCTTTTGCTAGTCACAATATCTTTCATATATTTAGAATAAGGAGGCAACTTAATAGCATCAGTCAAAGGAATTTGCAAGAACAATGATTTCATCCAATCATAAAATCTATTATAATGATCTTCCTCTTTAGATTTAAGTTTCTTAGCAGGAAAATGCATTGGTTTTTCGACCCAAGGTTCTGAAGGGAATATGCCCTAGAGACACTTAATAAACATAGTTTATTGGCTATATTCCAATTGTTCATTGTTTGTTCTATACCATGCTATAACTGAATTAAGCGGAAACATTAATACAGTGTGGTACATAAAAAAACCAGGTCCCTAGTAGCCTCTACTAAGACTAGTTTCGTTGCGTGATTGATGATCGAGGTTTCGTAGGCGTACGAGGTTGTGTTCCACACTATGTGTTACGACAATCAAGTTATGAAGGTCATGTTAATGGAATATGACAGACCTACGAACTACGAAAAAGAGATGGTAGACCTAAGTCCGAGAAATGACTACGAGTCATATATGATCTGAGATAAAATCCATGTAAAAATTACCAGGTAATGACTTGCGAGATCTTCTTGATGTCATCTAGGCTGTTAATAGAATATGGAATTTTATGAGAGAGTAGATACTGGTAAGGATCAATTTGTCGTGAAACGGATTCGAAAGTTGACCACAACGAGATTTTGTCGCAAGTGGCGAAGCCTAAATCTATTATGGGTCGTTTAGCAATTACTAAAATTTCAAATGAGAAATTTATAGATGGATAAGGAAACCATATTTCTTAATAGTGTCATTAAGAAATAGTTGTAATCAGTACAATAATGGTTTGGTGATCCTAAGGATGCTAAACATGTATGCAAACTTCAGTTGTCCATTAATGGGCTGAAGCAAGCATATCGGAGCTGGAATCTTCACTTTGATGATGTGATCAAAGGATTATGGAGTTGTCCAAAATAGTTGAAGAAACTTCCATTTGCAAAGAAGTGAGTGGGACCAAAGTAGCTTTTCTTGATCTTATATGCGTAAGGCATATTTAAGTGGGAGCTAAGTAGCTTTCCTTGATCTTATATGCGGAAGGCATATTTGAGTGGGAGCTAGGTGTCATTCGTGATTTTGTATGTAACGACATATTGAATGACACAGACCCTCTAGTAGAGTGTAAAGGATTATTTAAGTTATTAAATTTTCTATGAAATGAAGTTAGGAGTATTAGGCATCCGATTTATAATTGTATAGATCGTAAGGGGTTTAATAACATTAGGTTGGAATATTTCCTAAGTTAAGATTCTGAAGTGTTTCAGAATAGAACAAGCGAAGAAAATGGTTCTCGCTTGTATGACTAGGTAAAGTATTAAGTTATCTTGGCATTTTCAGTGATAGAAAATAATGTTGGACATTCTCTATGTATCAGACATAGATTCTATCATACTGAAATCTCGACTTGGTGTGACCCGAGTTCTTGGTTGAAGAACAGGTTCTAGAGTGATCCTTATGTGGATCAATGAACAAATGTTAAGTATATTTTTCAGTGTCTATTAGAACTGAAGATATGTTTTCTAGTAAAGGGTACGAGTGGAAAGAAAATTTGTCGTAAAACAGTTATGATGATGCAAGTTGTGACACTAACTCATACAACTAGAAATCTCATATAGGAGATGTACTTTGTTTTGAAGAAAGACATGATTAGTTTGCGAAGTCGCATATGAATGCGCTGTCGCATAATCTACGTAGGTATAGAACTATATGGCAACTTCAGAAGTAGCAAGTGCGATTGGACTATCTGACTCCATCCACTAGAATATATTTCACCGTCATCGTAAGATACGGGATGATGTCAAACTAGGTGACATAGTAGTGTTGCAAAGCACATATAGGTCTCAATGTGTGAGATCTATTGACTGTATTCCTCTTCCACTAGACGAGCAAGGACCAAGATGCTATGGGTGTTGAGCTTTTACCAAGTTGTAAACTAGATTAAGTGTTACTCTAGTGCAAGTGGGAGACTGGAGGGAATATGCTCTAGAGGCACTTAATAAACATAGTTTATTGGTTATATTCCAATTGTTCATTGTATGTTTTATACCATGCTATAACTGTATTAAGCGGAACATTAATACAAGTGTGGTAGATAAACAACCAGGTCCCTAGTAGGCTCTACTAAGACTAGTTTCGTTGCGTGATTGATGATCGAGCTTTCGTAGGCGTACGAGGTTGTGTTCCACACTATGTGTTACGACAATCATGTTATGAAGGTCATGTTAATGGAATATGACAGACCTACGAACTACGACGAAGAGATGGCAGACCTAAGTCCGAGAAATGACTACGAGACATATATGATCTGAGATAAAATCCATGTATGATTACCAGGTAATGACTTGGGAGATCTTCTTGATGGCATCTAGGCTGTTAATAGAATATGGAATTTTATGAGAGAGTAGATACTGGTAAGGATCGATTTGTCGTGAAACAGTTCCGACGGATTCGAAAGTTGACCACAACGAGATTTTGTCTCAAGTGGCGAAGCCTAAATATATTATGGGTCGTTTAGCAATTACTACAATTTCAAATGAGAAATTGATAGATGGATAAGGAAACCATATTTCTTAATAGTGTCATTAAGAAATAGTTGTAATCAGTACAATAATTGTTTGGTGATCCTAAGGATGCTAAACATGTATGCAAACTTCAGTTGTCCATTAATGGGCTGAAGCAAGCATATCGGAGCTGGAATCTTCACTTTGATAATGTGATCAAAGGATTATGGAGTTGTCCGAAATAGTTGAAGAAACTTGCATTTGCAAAGAAGTGAGTGGGAGCAAAGTAGCTTTTCTTGATCTTATATGCGGAAGGCATATTTAAGTGGGAGCTAAGTAGCTTTCCTTGATCTTATATGCGGAAGGCATATTTGAGTGGGAGCTAGGTGTCATTCGTGATTTTATATGTAACGACATATTGAATGACACAGACCCTCTAGTAGAGTGTAAAGGATTATTTAAGTGATTAAATTTTCTATGAAATGAAGTTAGGAGTATTAGGCATCCGATTTATAATTGTATAGATCGTAAGGGGCTTAATAACATTAGGTTGGAATATTTCCTAAGTTAAGATTCTGAAGTGTTTCAGAATAGAACAAGCGAAGAAAATGGTTCTCGCTTGTATGACTAGGTAAAGTATTAAGTTATCTTGGCATTTTCAGTGATAGAAAATAATGTTGGACATTCTCTATGTATCAGACATAGATTCTATCATACTGAAAGCTCGACTTGGTGTGACCCGAGTTCTTGGTTGAAGAACAAATTCTAGAGTGATCCTTGTGTGGATCAATGAACAAATGTTAAGTATATTTTTCAGTGTCTATGAGAACTGAAGATATGTTTTCTAGCAAAGGGTAAGAGTGGAAAGAAAAATTGTCGTAAAACAGTTATGATGATGCAAGTTGTGACACTAACTCATACAACTAGAAATCTCATATAGGAGATGTACTTTGTTTTGAAGAAAGACATTGTTAGTTTGCGAAGTCGCATATGAATGCATTGTCGCATAATCTACGTAGGTATAGATATGGCAACTTCAGAATTAGCAAGTGCGATTGGACTGTCTGATTCCATCCACTAGAATATATTTCACCGTCATCGTAAGATACGGGATGATGTCACTAGGTGACATAGTAGTGTTGCAAAGCACATATAGGTCTCAATGTGTGAGATCTATTGACTGTATTCCTCTTCAACTAGACGAGCAAGGACCAAGATGCTATAGGTGTTGAGCTTTTACCAAGTTGTAAACTAGATTAAGTGTTACTCTAGTGCAAGTGGGAGACTGAAGGGAATATGCTCTAGAGGCACTTAATAAACATAGTTTATTGGTTATATTCCAATTGTTCATTGTATGTTTTATACCATGCTATAACTGTATTAAACGGAACATTAATACAAGTGTGGTAGATAAACAACCAGGTCCCTAGTAGCCTTTACTAAGACTAGTTTCGTTGTGTGATTGATGATCAAGGTTTTCTGATCATAGGGCATGGCGCCGGTCGGCAATGGAAGTCATGTTGTTGGTTGAACGATGTGATCAATATACCCATATTTATAGGACGTAGTCATTACGCACTACGATTGTGATATCAACTCTTATTGTTATCCCTGGAATATACTTTGATCGCACCAAACGTCATATCTTATATAGTGTGACAATGATAGGTGATACTTTTGGGTATCGGAAGGGGGTAGTTGAGACGAGGGGTCAATAGCGGGATTTGTCAGTCCGTATAGCCGGATAGATACTCTAGGGCCCACTCGATGCGATTATGTCAAATGAGTTTGCAAACATGTGACTAGGTCACCAGCTGACATAATATCATAGACGAGTTGAAGATAGCGATGTCGGTAACGAGGTCGGCTAGATATGCAGGTATCTAAGAACGACGCTCGGACACGCTAAGTATCGCCATGACAAACGGTTTAAGACTTAACGTTCAGGTTTGATAGATCAAAGTCATTCGTTATATCACATGGATTAGTTCATGGGGTCCAGGCCTACGGTCTCGATCATGCCTGTTATTATATCGCCGCTAGAGTAACACACTTAAGGGGTTTCGACGGGACAACCGGAAAGGAAAGAGATCAACGGGAACGTCCCGAGAAGGGTCTGCTGGAGATCGGGCAGCGACAAAATAGTTTTCGGAGGTAGAATAAATTATATAAAATATATTTGATATTAATTAGTGTATTAATGTTTAAATATGATTTTATATATTTATTTTTGAATTTTTAAAGGCCGATTTCCCGAAATGGGCCTTCTGGTGGAAAGAAGGCCCATGAGGGGGGGGGGGAGTCCCCCCAGGGCTTCAGATTGAGGGAAGCCACCTAGGGCCGCCGCAAGTCCCCTAGCCGCACCAGGCATGTGTGTTAGTCCCACATTGCCTGGCAGGCAAGGTTGGCTCCCCCCGGGATCCTATATAAGAAGGGGCACCCCTGGCCTTTTAATTCAACCAATTAATTCTCTTATTTCTCCTCGATTTCGTGATTCCCTTTGTCGGAGTTGCGCCGAGGAGGATGAGGGGATCTCTCCACCATAGCCCGCTGCCGCGCTGCTGGTGCTCCGGTCCAAGTCTTCCGCTGCTCGTCCTGGACTGGAGCTTCGGAGGCCGTCGTCTCCATCATATGTCTGTGACGCCTTGCGAGGTGCCACGCGAGTGGTGCTAGGAGGTTGTCTTCCTCCACCCGACCTCGAGGTCATCTTCATCGCGCCGAGTTCTTCACGACCTAGAGGTCGGCTACGTCGTCTTCGTCGTCAACGCTTGTGCGGGAGCGTAATCCCTGCTTTTCGGTCTACAAGGGTATGTATTCCGATCTCCGTTGTACTTCTATATCTGCATAATGTAGATCTTGGCTAGTTTAAGGATATCGTTGCTAGAAAAATTATTGTTTTCTGCCTGCGATCCCCTTGAGTGGTATCAGAGCCGATCTATCAAATATATAGATGTACGCTGTTAGAACCCGTGTTCTTCACGGGGGCACCGTTCCTATTATTTGCTACCCTCTAGCGTTCACTTGTGATTCCAGCGGCATCGAGTTGATGAAGCGGCCCAGACCAACTTTACGCGTACGCTTACGCGAGACTGGTTCCACTACTGTCATATGGCTTGTACCGTATCTGTAGCTGGCGGGTGTCAGTTTCTCTCTCTTTAGATGGCTTTGTATTTTATCTTTATCATTGTTATTATCATTATCATTGTTGTTTTCATTATCACCCTCAGTTTCAGCATAAGAAACAGATATACTATTAGGATCAATAACAGGTTCATAGGATTCTACAACAGTTTTATGTTTCTTTTTATTTTTCCTAGAAGGAATACTAGGTTCATTCGCTCGTTGAGAATCTTGTTCAATTCTTTTATCATGTCCTTCAGGATACAAGGGATCCTGAGTAGATTTACCACCTCTAGTTGTTACTTTACAGACAAGTTTTTCTTTAACAATAAAGTTGTTTACTAGCAATTCTTTTTGCACTTTAGTGAGTTGATCTATTTGAGTTTGAACCATATGAAAGTGTTTAATTAGCACTTTAACATCATTAGCAGTTCTATCAACGATATCATGTAAATCACTAATAACATGAGAATTTTTCATTGAATGATTCTCTATTCTCGAATTAAAATTGCATTGCTTAACAATAAAATCATCAAATTCATCAAAGCATTGAGCATGAGGTTTAGAGTAAGGAATATCTCTATCATCAAACCTTTGGAGAGAGTGTACCTCAATAACGTTTGGAGGAGGAATAGGCTTATATAATTCTTCAATAGGAGGTAAATACTTCACATCTTCAGATTTAATACCACTTTCTTGAAGCTTCCCTCATTGTTTCTTCGTTTAATTCAATCATACCTCTCTTCTTTGGTGTTGGTGGAGGTGTTGGTGGAGTGATACGTCTCCAGCGTATCCATAATTTGTTGTGTTCTATGCTATGTTATATAATGTTATTACATTTTTATATGCATTTTATATAGTTCTATGCATTTTCTGGGACTAACCTATTAACAAGATGCCACAGTGCCAGTTCCATGTTTTCTGCTATTTTTGGTTTCAGAAAAGCTCTAAAGGAAATATACGCCAAATTAAAATTGGAAACGAGCCAACCAGTATTTATTTTTGGAAAATTTGCGACCAGAAGAACCAAAGACGAGACGAAGGCGGACCCCGAGGGGCCCACACCGCCTCGTGACGCGGGCGAGAAGTTAGCCGCGCCGGGAGGTGGTGTGGCGCCCTTGGGCGCCCACCGACCTAGGTCTTTCCCCCATAAAAACCCCCGTGACCTAAAAACTCCAGACAATTAATAACTTTTTCCTCCACGGGTCCCGAGCCACCGCCGTCGCCGCCACCACTTCGAGAGAGATCAGAACTGCTCCCCGACACCCTGCCAGGAGGGGGAATCGTCCCCGGAGGCTTCTACGTCGCCATGACCGCCTCCGGACTGATGCGTGAGTAGTCTACCTTGGACTATGGGTCCATAGCAGTAGCTATATGGTTGTCTTCTCCTCTTGTGCTATCATGCTTAGATCTTGTAAGCTGCCTATCATGATCAAGATCATCTTTATGTAATTCTCCATGTTGTGTTTGCTGGGATCCGATGAATATTGAGTACTAAAGTTATTGCTTCATAATATATCATGTGTGTGCTATTTAATGATCTTGCATGCTCTCCGTTACTTGTGTATTCTCTGGCCAAGTAGATGCTCGTAACTCCAAGAGGGGGGTATTTATGCTCGATAGTAGGTTCATATCACTATTTAATCTGGGGCAGTGACATAAAGCTCTAAGGTTGTAGATGTACTGTTGCTACTAGGGATAAAACAGTAGTAATTTATCTAAGAATGATGTTACTTACTTACTTACTTACTTTACACACAGTGCTTAAGGCGATAATCTGTTGCATGCAACTTAATACTGAAAGGGGTGCGGACGCTAATCGGAAGGTGGATTATTAGTCATAGATGCGGTTGGAACAGTCTATGTATATTGCTGTAATGCCCGAATGAATCTCACACTAGACACCATATCATTAGTATATGCATTGGGTTGCTTATCATTATTCTATCAATTGCCTAGCTGTAATTTGTTTACCACACATGGATGAATGTTATTATTATTTACGGAGAGACACCACTAGTGAACTGTGTACCCCGGTCCTTCTCATTAATCTGATAAAAGCACAACTGCAAACATGTTACTTTCTGCAAACAAACATCTTTCTTCCCCACATACGTTTAATCTTTTGTTACAGCAAGCCGGTGGGATTGACGCCCTCACCGTGAAGTTGGGGCAAAATACTTCGATTGTGTTGTGTGCAGATTACACGTCTCCGACGCCACACCAAGAATTTCTGGCGCCGTTTACACCTTGAGTGGGACGTTCATCTCCTACTGATTCGATAACCTTGGTTTCATAACTGAGGGAAATCTTGCTGCTCTCCTACTTCACACCCTCCTCTTGGGATTCACCAACTACACGCAGAACACATCAAGAATTTCTGGCACCGTTGCCGGGGATGTGAGTGTCCTTCACGAGGGGAGTTTTCGCACTTCCAATCTTTTTATTTTGTTATTTTCTTGCTTAGTTTATTTTTATTACTGTCTTATTTTCTTAATATCAAAAATACAAAAAAATAGTTACTTGCATTACTTTTCCTATTTCAGTTTAGTATTTTATTTTTAGTTTTGTTGCTTTGCTTATTTCGGTTTGCTAATTATTTCCTGTTTTTGTTATTTCGGTTTTTAGTTTTACCTTTATTACAATGTTGCTTCCTAAGTACAATTTTGAGGATCTCTCAGTAGGTAGTGGTTCTCTAATTGGAAAAGAAAATATTGGAGAGTTCCTTAATCATATTAGTAAGAATGGTGATCTTGAAGAGAAATCCATAGCCGAACTTGCTCCAAACTATGAAACTGCTGCAACTTCTTTAGTTCACATGCTAGAAACTAGGTTTGTTAACCTTCACCCCATAATACAACAAATGTTTCTTGATCTTCACAATGTTAAAAATGCTGAAAAGAAGGATTTTATCATGAAAACCTTGCTTAAAGAAATTGGTGATGTTGCCATAGAAGCTAGGAAAGTTTTTGATCGATTAAATATGCTTGGCTCATGTGTAGATGTTATTAATGCACTTGATAAACTAGGAAAAACGGAACCTATAAAGGGGGAAGAAATGAAAGTTCCAATGCCTGTTAAACTTGTAGCTATGCATTTGGAAGAAAATTTTGATTGGATTGCCCCTCAAAACCCATTTGATGAAAGTAGTAAGCCTAAAAGAAATGAAAGAGGCACCTCTGAACCTTATATAGATAAAATACAATGCATAGTGTGACGCCCTAAAATCGGTACTATGCAGATTTAAGCGTTCCCGCCAAAATCCGCATAATAACGATTTTAGGTCGCCCACCAGACATAATGTGCACGCCGAAACATGCGCATTATGTGGGTGGAATTGTGATAACATTACAACAGTTCCGATACATCCACAAATACAACAAAGATATAATTACAACAACGACTCAAACGAGTCAAGATACAAATGATACAATACAAAGATTCAAATGACAGCGGAAGCAAAATAGTATCCGACTACGGATAAGATGCAAATTGGACTAAGAGTCCTGCAGATAAGCAATGGCGTCATATCCCTGCCCAGCCAAGCCGGAGGGATTCCCAAGCTAACATCGTCAGACTTCAAACCTGTTAACTGCATATAAAGCACATCCCAAAAGAGGGTCAGGGCACTCCCTGGCAAGCAAAACTGAATTTCCTACTTTCTACACCATCTCCTAAAATATAGGGGAGGTGGACTTAGCGGCAGCAGCACTAGCAACCTAGAGAGACACACTACAACTTCCGTCTAATTAGAGAGGGATAAGAGAGTGCATGAGTAACCAACTACTACTAACACCAAACATAACCCATTCACGGATTAACCCCCTCAACCAAGTATGAGGAAGCAATTCGGGAAAACTCACATGTTGAACAGTTTTAGTTACCATTTATTGTGAAAGTAATTCTATATTACTAGTCAAATTAATTAATAATTATTAGGTGTAAGTTGTCTAGATCTTGTTAGCCAGCATCATCACCAAGTCGTCCATAACCGTGGACACGGCTCATCGATAAGATTATACCCTGCAGGGGTGCACTACTGTGCCCATACTCGTATGATCAACCCAAGCAAGCATCAGGGCCTCTTAACTCGACTCATTCCTTCACTACAGCAAGTCCAAGTGCCACCCATATGAGTTGTTACCCGCGTCAAGAGTCCGGCCGAATCTCAATTGCGGACTCATTAGTTTGTGTCCACGCGCCATGCGGCTCAAACCACAGTAGGAACTGTCCGCTTCGCGCGCACCACCCCTATATGACCCCCCGTATCATGTAACCTCTCATCAATCATCATCATCATGCACATGGATATGAGCAAATGGAAAACCCGAACTAGTTGCGGCACATGGACAAGCTGAAGATCTGTTCAAAGTCGAGGGGGGCACCATAGGGCCACCCACAAGTGGTTAGTGCGCTCAAAATTGGATCCGAGGACAAAATCTCAGTTCCTAGGTCGACACTGAGCAGAACAAAGCACCTCGCAAGGCCTTCCGCCTGGTGCCTTATCTTTTAATTATAATACCCTAATATAAGACAACATTTTATTAAGGTAGAATAATCTATCATACTAAGCAGATGAAACATAAGACCAACCGACGATTCGCACAATCAACTCTAAGCATGCGCTACGACTCGCAAGGCCAACAGATAAACATGCAACGGGTATTAGGTTGTGGGGATAAAGCTGTATGGGCTGCAGGATAAACATGTGATGGGATCGCGATAAAGAATCGAATACTAGGGTAGCAGAGATCAACGGCAGGAATGAAAGACAATGTATAGGTAAACAAGCAAACTTTGCTTGCCTGGAATCCCGCATGGAAGCAGATCTTGTCGTTGCTCACACATCTCAACGACTTATCCGCGAAGAAGCAACAAACACTGGAAGCGCAAAAGATGCATTTTACAACTACGGCAAAAGATCCAGCATGATCATGGGACAGATGAATGACATGGCAAGATGCAATGCGAGATGCACTTAATCCAAATTAAGCGGAACCGGGATTCCGACAATTAATATTTATGTTCGAGTGATTTATCTACCCATCAAATTAAATGTTCATTAACGTGGCAAGACATGGCAAAGGTGTTCTAGTCAAATTAAATGGAATTGGGCAATACAGATATTGATTTGCCCCACACATTCCATAATTATTATTTAGGTGATCTGCTACACCACCAAACCCCAGAGATGCAACACATGCAAGTATGATGCGATATGCACAAGATAGATGACATTTAATAAAATAGGTATAGGGTTAGGGTTTGGGTCTGTACGTCAGATCGGGTGAACTAGGGTTCGAAACCGACGTCTTCGGTCCGTAGAGGAAGTAGTCGTCGTCGAGGAAGTAGTCGTCGTGGAACCGGGGCGTCGTCGCGGAACCGGGGCATCGTCGTTTGTATGTGTCGTGGAAGTGGCCCGGGAAGTAGTCGTACTCGGTCTTCCTCGTTGACGGGCGCGTGCACGGAGGAGCACAGCAAAGGACACCAGAAGGAGGCGCACACGGGGCGTGCACCGCAACACGGACACGGGCGGTCACGGGAACGCGGCACCGGAAGAGGACGCGCACGCGCATGTAGCAAAACCTCGAAGGGTGGACAACTCGGACACAAAAAAAAGGGACGCCGGGGTCTTGCGGGCATTTCACCGAGCACCTTACGGGCGGCGGCGGCGGCGTGCACGCGGCCGGGAAGAGGAGGCAGCTGGGACGCGTGCTTGCGTGAGGCGGCGGCACGGAGCGGATGCGCACGGCGGCGGCGACCGGCGCGGCGGCTCCGGGGTTGGGGGAGGCGCAGGCGGCGGCAGCGGCACGGGGGAGCGCGCGGCGCGCTGGCGGCAGGGCGACGGCGGGGCGCGCGGCCGTCGGCGGCGCACGGAGCAGAGGCGGCTGCAGGGCGCTGGCGGCGCGCGCGGCGGGGCAGCGGCGGCAGGCCGGAGGCGCAGGGGGAGCTCGGGAGGTCGCATCGGGGTCGGTAGCACGTCTCGTGCAGTTCCTTTCGTGCGGGGCGAGCTCGGGAAGGAAGGAGAGAAGATAAGGGGGAAAAAGAAAGAAAAGAGAAAGGAGGGGGAAAAGGAAAAAAAGAGGGGGAAGATTATTTTGCAAAAATCCGAAAAAGGAGGAGCGTGGCTGCAAAAAGGCAGGGGGTGGGAAAGAATTTTCAGGGGGAAACCCTAGGGTTTGCTTAGGTGGGCTTTTGGGCTTTATTTCTCTCCCTTTAATCTTTTCGGTTTTATATTTTTAAAACAAAATAGACAGGGAATTTGAATACGAAAACTATACAAAATAGTTTTAGTTTTTCATAGACAATTTAATAAAGTAGTTTTTAACATTTGCAAAAGATTTGAAAATATCATATTTTTAATTAATTTGAAAATGCATTTGAATTTAATTGGGGGAATTGAAATTAAATGCAACAAATTAAATTAATCAGATGCAATGCGATGCCATGTTGATGCAAAAAGAAAACTCACAAATCAAAAGGGGATAAAACCCGGGGCGTTACACATAGTTGAAAGGGTTTCTACTCTTGATATTGATAATACTTGAGTTTCACTTTGTGCCTAGCTCAAAGGCGTTAAACAAAAGCGCTTATGGGAGACAACCCACTTTTATTTTCTGTTATTTTAAATTGTTTTGCTTGTGTCAAGGAACATGCCTACCTCTTTAGCAATTCCTTTATATTTTTTATTGCAATATTGTGTCAAGTTAAGCCTCTATTCGAAAGTTGATGTTAAAATTCAATTCCTATGCTGAAACAGGTTTCTGTTGTCCACCGTACAAATTATAAAATCATTGGAACGTCAGAAATATCTGATACTTTTGGTGCATAATCCTCAGATGTATACGCAACTTTCATTAGTTCTGTTTTTTTGGATCTGAGCAAGTTAAGTGTCTCGAAAAAATTCGTCTTTACGGACTGTTCTGTTTTTGACAGATTCTGTCATTATCTTTTGCAATGCCTCTTTTGCTATTTTGATTGGATCCTTTTATCCTTTTAAGTATCAATGGCTGTAGCTAATGTCCAGTAGCAATTGTGTTTGTACAGAATATCATAATGTTTTGTGCACTAACCCTCTAATGAAGTTACTCTAAGTTTGGTGTGGAGTAAGTTTTCAAGGATCAAGAGAGGAGGATGATACAATGTGATCAAGAGGATAGTAAAGACAAAGCTTGGGGATGCCCCGGTGGTTCACCCCAATATAATTCAAGAAGACTCAAGCGTCAAAGCTTGGGGATGCCCAAGCCACGCCCTTCTTCATCGACAAACTATCAGGTCCTTTCTAGTGAAACTATATTTTAATTCCGTCACATCTAATGTGCTTATCTTAAAGCGTCTATTTGTTTTTGTTTTTTTGTTTTTTTGTTTTTGTTATTTTCATTCTCTGATTAAATATGGATCCTAGCATTCCTTTGTGTGGGAGAGAGACACGCTCCGCTTTTTCATATGAATACTCGTATTCTTCACTTATATTCGTTGAGTATTCGTCTGTTGTTATCGTTAGCTCTCTAACTCTTGTTTTTCATGCATCTCTTGTAGAGCTGTTAGATTTTGTTATATCATACTCTCATATATGATTGTTTAATTACTTGGAGAGTTTATCTTTTAAATAAGTTGATTGGTGTTTGGTTGAGAACAGAAAATGCTAAATGTGGTAGATGGTATAATTAAATGATACATTAATCTTGTAGATTATTACATTGTGTCACTTGAATCATTGATGTTGTTTTGAGATATTAATTTGCTTAATGGTAAACATGATGGTCTAGTAAAGTGGAATGATTAAATGGTTGGTTTAGAGAAATTTGAAAATTGTACCCCACTTAAATTTCCAGTTGATTGCATAATGGTATATGACTTCTTTTTGCCTAAGGCAACCGTAATGGCTTTATGTTATGCGCTACGGTCGAGTCCCCAACAGTGAACTTGTTCATTTGCCACAACACCCCTAGGAGTAATTTTCATTATGCCTTGCATGCTCATATTTTTATTTGGAATCTTTTTACTTGTGAGTTCTAAACTGCGGTTTTCATGGCACTTCCACCACCATATTGCTAGCCTCTTCGGTACTTTGCTTTGCCCTTTCTCACATTGAGAGTTGGTGCATTTTTCGTGGGTACATCCAAACTCGTGGGAGATCTTCATCTTGTTCTTCTACACATAAGCCAAACATCTTCCTCAAAACAACCACCATACCTACCTACTACATGATTTTCATAGTTGTTCCGAGATATATTGCCATGCAACATCCATCTTACATTACATGACTTGTTGTCATTCATTACTTATTTATTGCTTTGCGTGTTTCTATAAACCTGATGTGTGGTTTTACCCATGTTACGCTAGACCACTGCATAACCTGCTACACTGGCAGAGGCACCGTTGTCATATATATTCTTATGGCACATTCATATTAGTTACTTGTATCATCAGTATGTTGTTTTATCATCATTAGTGTGTTGTCATATATCATGTATCATATTAGGATGCTTGCCCCTAAAAGTGAAAAGAGTCATGGAGACCATCGAAGAGAGAAACAGAAAAAGAAAAAAAATAGAAAAAAGAGAAAAAGAAAAGAAAAAAGAAAGAAAGAAATAAAAGAAAGAAATAAAAAAGGGGGCAGCATTACTATTATTTATCACAAACTTGTGTTTATGTTACAGCACCATATCATTTATAGTCATCACTTGTGCTCATGCTATAGCACCATATCATTTGTGATCATCATTTGTGCTCATGTTTAGCACCTTTACTCCATATGAGAGAGTTTTCATGTCTTAGTTGCATAACTATGTGGGGAACTTTACACTATAGAACTTGGCTTGTATATTCCAATGATGAGCCTCCTGAAAATTGCTCTAGGTCTTCGTGAGCAAGCAAGTTTGATGCACCCCCACTAGTTCCATTGGAGAGCTTTCATATACTTATACCTCGATGTGCATCCGTTGTATGGCAATCACTACTCCTTGCATAGCTTCGATTGGATGACTTTCTCTTGTTTAATGATCATTTATAGCTTTGTAAGCCTTTCTTCCGTTGGCCTTCCAAACCTCCGTTAACATTCTCTTAGCCATAACATCCTGGCGCCAGGAACCAACGTTTAACGCTTGCTTGTTTCTTTTGAACAAATAACATATTGATCATCTATGTGCATATTGCTATTACTTGACTTGATCCTTTCATAAAGTTGTCATGTTTGTTGGAAACATTAGATGATTATATTGTTGTGCTTGAAGCTTAAATCATCTTTAATATCTACTTTGCACAGTTGATTGCTATCTAGTACTATATCATTGAAAGCTTTGCTTGCTTCACCTACTTGTTTGTTCATTACAGATTTGATATCAATATAAACTACATCCCTTATTCATTTGATTTCAATTTACATGCCTTACGATGAATTACATGATCAAGATTGTGTTTAAGCATGTCACTTCGGAAATTATTCTTCTTTTATCGTTCTTGCCTACTCGGGACGAGCAGAACTAAGCTTGGGGATGTTGATACGTCTCCAACGTATCCATAATTTCTTATCCTTCATGCTATGTTATATCATGTTATTACATGTTTTATATGCATTTTACATAGTTTTATGCATTTTCTGGGAATAACCTATTAAGAAGATGCCACAGTGCCAATTCCCTGTTTTCTGCTATTTTGGTTTCAGAAAAGCTCTAAAGGAAATATACGCCAAATTGGAAACGAGCCAACCAGTATTTATTTTTGGAATATTTGCGACCAGAAGAACCAAAGACGAGACGAAGGCGGACCCCGAGGGGCCCACACCGCCTCGTGGCGCGGGCCAGAAGCCAGCCGCGCCGGGAGGTGGTGTGGCGCCCTCGGGCGCCCACCGATCTAGGTCTTTCGCCCATAAAAGCCCATGTGATCTAAAAACTCCAGACGGTTAATCACTTTTTCCTCCACGGGTCCCGAGCCGCCGCCGTTGCCGCCATCACTTCGGGAGAGATCAGAACTGCTCCCCGGCACCCTGCCGGGAGGGGGAATCGTCGCCGGAGGCTTCTACGTCGCCATGACCGCCTCCGTTCTGATGCGTGAGTAGTCTACCTTGAACTACGGGTCCATAGCAGTAGCTAGATGGTTGTCTTCTCCTCTTGTGCTATCATGTTTAGATCTTTTCAGCTGCCTATCATGATCAAGATCATCTTTATGTAATTCTCCATATTGTGTTTTCTGGGATCCGATGAATATTGAGTACTAAAGTTATTGCTTCATAATATATCATGTGTGTGCTATTTAATGATCTTGCATGGTCTCCGTTACTTGTGTATGCTCTGGCCAAGTAGATGCTCGTAACTCCAGGAGGGGGTATTTATGCTCGATAGTAGGTTCATTTCTCTATTTAATCTGGGGCAGTGACAGAAAGCTCTAAGGTTGTAGATGTACTGTTACTATTAGGGATAAAACAATAGTAATTTATCTAAGGATTATGTTACTTACTTACTTTACACACAGTGCTTAAGGCGATAATCTGTTGCATGCAACTTAATACTGAAAGGGGTGCAAACGCTAACCGGAAGGTGGATTATTAGTCATAGATGCGGTTGGAACGGTCTATGTATATTGTTGTAATGCCCGAATGAATCTCACACTAGACACCATAACATTAGTATATGCATTGGCTTGCTTATCATTATTCTGTCAATTGCCTAGCTATAATTTGTTTACCACGCATGGATGAATGTTATTATTATTTATGAAGAGACACCACTAGTAAACTGTGGATCCAGGTCCTTCTCATTAATCTGATAAAACCACAACTGCAAACCTGTTACTTTCTGCAAACAAACATCTTTCTTTCACACATACGTTTAATCTTTTGTTACAGCAAGCCGGTGGGATTGACACCCTCACCGTTAAGTTGGTGCAAAATACTTTGATTGTGTTGTGTGCAAATTACACGTCTCCGACTCCACACCAAGAATTTCTGGCGCCATTGACACCTCGAGGGGAACGTTCATCTCCTACTGGTTCGATAAACTTGGTTTCATAACTGAGTGAAATCTTGTTGCTCTGCTACTTCACACCCTCCTCTTGGGGATTCACCAACTACACGCAGAAGACATCATGTAGGTTCAGGAATATCCCAATCATCATTATTCTTGCATATCGTAGCCAATAATTCTTCAGCTTCTTCGAGAGTCCTTTTCGTGAAAACACAACTAGCAAAACTATCCAGTATGTCCTAGATTGAGCAGTTAGTCCACTATAAAATATATCAAGTAGATCATTTTTCTCCAAATCATGGTTTGGCTGCCCCCTCAAGATGCAACAAAAGCGTGTCCAAGCTTTGCGCAATTTCTCACCCTCTTCTTGATTAAAATTCTAGATTTTTAGCAAAGCATCATGTTGAGCACTAGTAGGCAAATATTTTCGAAAGAAAGTATCAAGCAAACCCTTAGGACTAGTGATGGGACCAGAAGACAAATTATTATTACCAAGTTTTAGCTTTTCCTTTTAATGAAAAAGGAAATATTTTAGCAACAAAGTAAGTGCGCATTTTAATGTCTTTAGCAAATAATCCACTTAAATCAGACAATTCATTCATGTGTTCTACATCACTATCATTTTCAGTTCCACAGAAAGGTTCTCTCTCAACTATAGCTATATGAGCCAATCAATAGAGAAATCATAATCTTTATCTTTTATGTTTACAGGAGATGTAGCAAATTTAGCATCAGGAGCTAAATTCTACTCCCTCTGTTCCTGAATGTAAGAGCTATAGTTTTCTGCACGGATATTGAGACATGAGTATTTGACATACTATGGACTCATTTGTTTTAGAAAAAATTCAGAAGAGAGGACTCCCTAATAGACAACAAATGAAAACAATCCATAAAATCACCCCGTTTGAGAATGAAACTCACTTTTTCATCGGTAAATTCATCCAAAAATCGTTGTAAACCATATATTTTGGATTTTTTCTCAAAAAACTATAGCTCTTACATTCAGGAATGGAGGGAGTATTTAACAGCACGTTTTTTAACAAGTTTTTCAAAGGCATTACCATCTTTCATAGTATCAATTTCTTGAACAAGAGCATCATCAAGATTCACATACATATCATCACACTCATCATCAGTATCACACGTAAATTCAGGTGAATTAACAGGTGTTTCAACATTTTCATCAGGAATTTCAGCATTTTCAATTTGTTTAGATTTAGCAATAGTAGCATCTAAAAAGGGACCTAATGAACCATTTTCATCAAGACAGTAGAAGCATCATCATAAGTAACTTTAGATTCAGTAGTAGTAATAGAACGTGCAGGTTGTGGTGGTGTAACAAGCTTACTCAACACAGATGGAGAGTCAAGCGCAGCAACAGAGTTCAGAGCTGTACCTTTCCTTGTACTGGATGGCACAATGGGAAACTTCTTATCAGCATTTCTTCCCATGATGAATAAATTCCAGCGAACAATATCAAATCAGGCAGTCTTGCAAATAAAGCTATGCTCCCCGGCAACGGCGCCAAAAAATTGTCTTGATTACCCACAAGTATAGGGGATCACAACAGTCTTCGAGGGAAGTGAAACCCAAATTTATTGATTCGACATAAGGGGAGCCAAAGAATATTTGTAAGCTTTAACAGATGATTTGTCAGATCAGCTGCACCTATGAATAGACTCTCTCGAGGAATATTATCAGTAGCAACAGTTTTATAGAAGAGACAATAGTGAAATAACAGTAGCAGGAGAATTAAGAAAACGATTGTGATTGAAGTAGACAGCAGGATTAAAATATTGTAGGCATATGGACGGATGTACGGGCGTTGCATGGACGAGATAATTTATGTAATAACATAGCATATGTATTTGCAAATAAATAATATAAAGCATCCAAGTATTAACTAATTATAAGCACTGTTCAAGATATCGGCCGATATCCCGATTTATCAGCCGATTTATCGCTTATCGTTGTCTTACCGATAAGATAAATTGACCGATAAGTCAGCCGATATACCGATAAATCGGCCGATATGCCGATAAATCAGCCGATTTATCACTTATCATAGGTCAACCGATAAGTTTCTGATAAGCGATATTCCCAACATTGATTATAAGCATGTATTCCAATTTAGTTGTGCGTGCTCGCAATGAGAAACTTGCACATCATATTTTGTCCTGTCAGCCCGTTTGTAGCGGGGCCTCTAGGGAAACTGCTAGTAACTAAAGTACTCCTTTTAATAAAGTACCGGAGCAAAGCATTAACACTCCGTGAATACATGTGATCCTCACATCATAGTCATTCCCTCCGGTTATCCCAATTGTTGTCACTTTGGGGCCATCGGTTATAACGTGTGTATACAACTCATAGATATGATCCAAAACAATAATTATCATCATAATTCCATAACATGTTCAGATCTGAAACCATGGCACTCGGGCCCTAGTGTCAAGCATTAAGCATAACAAGTTGCAACAATGACGTAAAACACCGATAACGTATACTAGGCACTATGCCCTAACAATCTTACATCTATTACATGAGTGATCCAATCCAATCCCTACCATCCCCTCGAGCCTACAACGGTAAAATACTCACTCATGGATGGGGGAAACATGGATGGTTGATGGAGAGGCGGTGGAGATGACGATGACGATGATCCCCTTCGATTCCCCGTCCTGACAGGGTGCCGGAACAGAGATTTCTAGTTCCCGAACTAGGGTTCGCGATGGCGGCGGCACACGGGTGTGTTCTCTGGAAAAGTGTGTACCCCCCATGACGTTTTTAGCTCAGAAGTGTTAAGTAGCCGCGAGGGGGTCGCGAGGGGGTGACCGAGTCGGTTACACCACCTCCTGGCGCCCTCGTTCCTCCTCTCTGGTTGGTCTTCGTGGTTTCTGGTCCCTCTCGGATGGAAAATAACATATGTTTGGATTTTGGGGTTTTTCTCCGAAGTTGATATTTCCGCACAAAAATAAGACACCAGGGTAATTCTGCTGAAAACAGCGTTAGTCCGTGTTAGTTGCATCCAAAATACACAAATTAGAGATAAAAAAAAAGCAAAAGTGTTCGGAAAATTAGATACGTTTTGGACGTATCATACGTATGTTGTTTGCAGACATGCAAGTGAAAATAAGCGAGTAGATCTTTTTGATGGTCCAAGTGAAGATGGCTTTGGTGAAGAAAATGTGTTGTTAGCATCAAGTAAGTTGCAATATCACAGTCCATGTTGGCAAAATAATATTGTGGCTTTGGTGAAGAAAATGTCTTGTTAACATAAAAAAAGTTGCAATATTACAGTCAATGTGAGCAACTTAATTTGATAGCATGGTTCCTTCCAGGCTAATAGGCTACAAATATTCCTTCCTTTCTATCTTAATTGTGGTTAATAAATGCATTGAAAGAAAGTAAACGTCTTTGACATGTCCCGTGTGGATTTCTATATCTCTCTAAGATTGTAATCCCTGTATGTTATTTTCTGTAGATATGACAAACCAGCAGCTAATGCAGCAGGGAAACAGTTTAATGGATGAGACTGACCAAGCTCTCGCACGGTCTAAGCAGGTTAGCTTTCCCCCGCAGTGTTCCATTTTGAGTTCATGGTGGGTACTGTAGTTCGGCCTTGTTGGTATGTGTTAATGCAGGGGCTGTAAATTTGAAATAAATATTAATGTATCATAAAACATTTTTTGTTGGATTGTTTATGGAATTTAGCAGTCGACGATTGGTATATTAAAGATGAGCTATCAAGTGTCAAAGCTCTGTATATGTTATTGTCAGGCATGGTAACCTCATATTCTGTTTATATAAGAAATTGAAGTGAAGTACTCACATCTCTCTGCACGACCAATTTTCTTCATGGGTAGGCGATGTGGCTCTAATATTCAGTAACTCAACGTACTACAAAAAAGTCTTTTTGATCTTTGTTGGAGTAGGCGGGTGAAATAAATGTGAATTGGTTGGGGTCTTCTCCTGCAATGTCAACTTATTATGTTATTGTATCCAATCCAACGGCCACATACATTTTAAATTTCCCTGTTGAACAATATATGAGCATGTACCTATAACCTAAATGACTATATGCATCTAGCCTTTCAAGTTCAGTATACTATTCTGATTTGTAAACCTACAGTAATTGACTTGTTTCTACAGATGCCAGGCAATAATATTTCCAATTCATTACAAGTTTGCGCTTAATTTGGACTGAAGGAGGGATACATATTTAAAACTGGACAATTTCCAACAAAATTTCTTTAAGGTATTACGTTACCCATGAAACATTGTTGAGTGCACCTGAATTCTAAACAAACTGGGGGAAAGATTAGAGTAAGGAGCAGTACTAAGGGTATGAATCGAACAAGAAGCGACAACCATGCCTACAAGTGATTAGTTTGGTCAGTTCAGTCTCAGCTCTCCAGCCGTAATTAGTTTTTCTTAAAATGACTATTAAAGATTTGGGCATCACATTGGCGTGTATAACTTTAAGTTATATTGCTCATTAAGTTAGAGTATTATCAATAAATATAATTTATTCAACGCCAATGGGCGAATAACATCTCAGTGATCTAGGAAGCCAAGACACCTTCGCCTCCTAATCGTCAGCTCTCTCCAAGGTTAGTACATTGTTCACTTCGTGTCAATATTATTGCATTGCCTTTGTGGTGGTACAATTAGGTACAAACTTAACACACCCACGTTGCTGGTGGGTGACACTGCTAGCTCCGATGCCCTCACCTGATCATCACTCGAGTATGTGTCTGCGTACTTAACTGATTATGATGTGCAATCTCTAGTGACAACCCCAGAGCTAGGCAGTCAAATGGATTCATGATTTGGGTTGATGAAATTTTATTTATTGGTGAGAGTACTTGTAACAAACATGCCGTTTCTTGAGAATAAATTTCTGGTGTTAAGATTTCACTTCAGCATATTGGTTTAATGTCATATGTTTTGGAGTTAGTAGTTATAGTTGTGAGTCTTGTGTATACGTAAGGAACTGTAAAAATTCAGAATACCTCATGCTGAAATGTTCGTTGATCTAACTATCCATTAGGTTTGGTTTCTCGGCATTTATCAATGGTTTACAACATGATAACAAGATGTATAATTGTATATACACTAACTGAACACAACACAAGGATGCATTTGAAAAATAACAAGATATGATTTGTTCTTTAACAAGAGTTATTTTCTATATGCATCAGTGTGATAACAATGGTGTCTCATTTTACAATTTACCTTTTTCTAATTTTTTTTGATACTTTCATGAATTTTAGTTCGTCTATTTTCATGACGTTTCTGCACACTAACTATTTTGCAAACTTTATCTCTTCCGGAAAAAAGGGTTTGAAGGTCTACTGTCACAAAATCAGCCGTTTTTGTTGCACAAGTGAAAGAGCATTTTTCCTCATGTGTGGTTTTGGTAATTGAATGACAATCTCTATGGACAAATGTTTGCATTGAGATATCATTATAGATCATGTCCATGGAATTGTGGAGTTCATGTGTTGGACTCTTGAAGCTTATGTGTTGAGTGGAGCATATTGCAAGTATGTCTTAAAGGATTCAAGACATCATATTAGTGAAGAAATGTAGGAAGATACAAGGTTGATCAAGATGTTGATCAACACACAAAGCTACAAGATGTACCAAGAGCGATCATGTATCTCTTGGGATGGTAAACACTTGTCCGCATAGCTTTGTGAACTAATCCATGATATATGTGTGTTTGGTATGTTTATATGAGGTTAGGTATCTTCCCATGGGTTTGCATCAAATGAAGATTTCATATAGCTCATGGAGGATGACGTCATGTGGTGATCGTCATCAAGGTGAGATGTGCAAGACCAAGACCAAGAGAAGCTTCTTGAAGAGATCATATGCTTGGTGCTTGCAATGGATACATTAAGATGAAGCTAAGCGAGACTCTCCCATTGTGAGCATGGGGGAGTATTTGGAGAAGTCTTCATCAAGCATGTGCTTGGACGCGCAATCAAGGAAAGATGAACCACTTAAAGAGATCAAGATAGTCATTATCTAACTCAAGTGGAATGCTCAAGGCAAAGGTATGATCTTGATAGGGCTATAGGATAGATAGGCGTACTATCAAGAGGGGCTCTCAAGTTAGTAACTTGATCGCATCGTTGTGGAGAGCTCAAACCTTTGCATACTTGGCATATCATGTTTCTTGGTTCTTATGTGGCTTTTATGTTGGTGAGGAATTAGAGCTTGGCTCATCTCCATGTCAAGCTCTTGTTCATCGAAATCGGTTTTACTTTGGACATATTGTCGGTTCTATTATCGAAATCTCCATGACAACTTGTTGCGTTTTCGGTGGCGGAAATATTGTCGGTTCTACCATGAGGAAAGTCCCACACCTTGCCATGTGTGGTGATTTTACTCTATTTATGGGATGCAATATTTCCAACAAAATTGGTTTCACCTCATTTGGAGTTCATTTGCAAAAGTTATAGCAGTTTTCGTTTCGGTGTTTTGCTGATTCGGATTATTGGGGCCGGATATTTCGCTCTACGGGAATTTCCGGTTCCCCAGCTGATCCAAGAAAACGGCTAAGGAAAGGAGAAAAAGGGTTCTGACTCCAGTCGGAAATTGTGCTCGGAAATTTCCGTCTACCGGAATTTCCGAGTGCATCCAGAAAAGTCCTCCAGAAATGGCTAAAGAAAAGTTTGGTTTTGGTTCTGACTCCAGCCGGAATTTCAGCTCGGAAATTTCATGGACTCGGAATTTCCGGTTGACCCGGAATTTCCGAGTCTCACTTATACCGGAATTTCCGAGTGTCGAAACAGCCAACGGCTAATCCAAGGCAGCACGTTTTTCCCCTCTCTCCTACTCCATTGTTGACCTTGGAAATCTTGATTCCTCTCAATCCCTCCATTGATTCTTCCATATTCTTTAGGGAAAGTTGAGAGGGGATCTAGATCTACAATCCTACCAATCCATCTCTCCTCTAAGTGAGGGGAACTTAGTGGATCTTGTTCTTGGAGTTCCTTTGTGGTTCTTTTTCTTTGTTCTTCCTCTCTTGTCCCCCCATAAGCATTAGTTGCTTTTGGTGGGACTTGGGAGTGAAGGATTTGACTTCTTTGTGGTTTCCTTTGTTCTTCCTCTCTTATTCCCCCATAAACATTTGTTGTTGTGTTGGAATTTGAGAGTGAAGAACTTGAGCACTTCGTGTGCTCTTGCCATTGCATTTGCATCGGTTTGAGCCCTCCACGAGGATTCGTGGTGGTGATACTTGTGAGCTCTTTACTCTTGGGTCTTTGGATCCTAAACGCCTTTTGTGGCCAAGACCTTTTGTGGTCACTTGAGAGCCCCCAATTAAGTTGTGGGTGTGTGCCTCAAGACTTGGGAGCCCCCAATTAAGTTGTGGGTGTGCCTCAAGAGTTGTACGGGATTCAATCTCCGCCCCAAAGGAGATCAATAGTGGAAGGTGAACTCGCAACCTTTTGTGGTTGAGTTCATCAGGAGAAGAAGGTGAGCCTTTGTGCCGTTGCGGCTAACCTGTTGTGGTTGCGCACACCTCTCCAAACGAGACGTACACCTTTGGGTGGAACTCGGGAATACATCCTCGTCTCTGCGTGCCTCGGTTATTTCTATACCCGAGCTCTTTACTTATGCACTTTACATTCTGATAGCCTTCGTGCTTGAAGTCATCTATCTTGCTATCACCTTGTTACTTGTATTGCTTAGCTTAAGTTGTTGGTGCACATAGATGAGCCTAGTATTTATATCTAGGTTATATGCTTGTTAAAGTAAACCTCTAGTTTATTCCGCCTTTATCAAGCATATCAAAATTTTCGGGTCATTCTTGGACCGGATATTCCGGCTCCTCGAAAAAAGTTTTAAATCGCCTATTCACCCCCCCCCCCCCCTCTAGGCGACGTCTATCCGTTCAACAAGGATTTTATGTTATCTATACTATTCATAAAAGGGCAAACATGTTAGGATACATAAATTTTTGTAATCATAAAGGTCATTTGTGGTTTTTGGAAGATAACTTTTATTATTTTTATATTATTTTAACAAAAAAATTCACTAAAGTAGAAATCAGATACATATTTTGAAGACGTGCGTTGCACGTGCATGGCTACTAGTGCCTAGCAACAAGCTACACGACGAAGATGAGTTTTAAGCTAAGATATTGTTCGTTATTATCACATTTGATCTGAAGGAGGAAACTACTTTAAACAACTTAACTCGTATAGATTTCCTGATTGTTTTAGCAATTAACTCTACTGACTAGGGTAGTTTTGTCATATCCGGCTTGATTTGTTTATATTAAAGAACAATGCATTTCTTTCACATATTATTTGACCTTTAGACCTACAATATTTATCTTGGCCAAGCAACCCATCAAAAAGTAGTGGACACACTTTGTGTTAATCAATATTGTGCAAGATTTTTTCATACGGACATAATCCTTGTGCTTGTCTACACGTGCATTGGACGTGCACAATTATTAATAGCTGTAGAATGAGAAGATGGAACGGCTAGTGAAAGCAAGTTGCGATGTGCTAATGAACAACAAAAAGGTTATCTTTCAAGTTCACAGTTAATAATGCAGTGCCTCCTCAGTGACCTACTTTGTTTGAGCATCAACAATTGTGGCAGCCATCATAATTTATTTATTTGTTGGGGAAAACGAGAAAATTTGTTGCAGTAATGATAAGTCTGAATCATTTGGACCATTGTTGCATTCTAATTTTGATATAAGATGAATTAGTATGCCCTTGACATTAAATAAATGGAAGACATAATATTCATTTTTCAGTTAAACTTTGCTTGTCTTAATAAGTTAATATAAAGACATCATGCCAGATATGAAAAAACAAACCCTAGTCAATATTAAGGAAGAAAATCCATTATCGTCAACTGGTTGATCTATTTACTGAAAATTCAACAATGATAATTTTGCATTAAAAGAAAATAGTCAAATCAAATAAATATGTTTGGTCATTTTGTTATGTTTCACTTGATAATTTAAATTCACATACTCACTGAATCCGCAATTAGTGTCGTGAATTATAGACCCGAGGAAGCAATTAATTTTTATGCTATGGTTTGTCGGACATCAAATGATTTATTTTGCACTTACCTATATGTTTTTACAAGTGGCTTCACCATATGTTTATTTATCTTTATAGAAACTTAATCGTTACTTTTTCGTTTCTTTGAGTCCAACTTTTTTATCAATGCTTTCCGAACACATTTTTATTAAGTGCACAAAAAAGCATTTTCTTATTAGATTTTCTTTTAAATTAAATATAGTGTTGTGACTATGTTAAAGTTGTGCACCAGGGTTATTATTTTCTAGCTCTGCCCCTACGGCTACAAGGATGAGAAATGGGTCGGCTCAAACACAACACATAGTGGTCCATTTCCTAGACAGACTATGTCGTGTCGACATTCGAGCTACACTTTTATGTCCAAGCACAACACGTATAGAGACACTAGATGGATACCCCGTGCAAACTAATTCCTGTGTTAAGCTGTGTTCCCTTAACACGTGATTTAATTTAGTAATTACATTAAGGAATTATGTGATCTTATCATTGAACCACAAAATAAAAAGATGATGTAGCTAATTTATGGCTGAAGAAAAAAATGATGTGGATACTACCATCTAGAGATGGACAATAAGTAATTATTTTTGGTGAGATGATGTGGATAATTGGTTAGCTAAAAGAAGAAGTGATGTGGATGTCTTGCATTTGGCAAACTAATTCCTATGTTCCGTTAACACGTGATTTAATTTAGTAATTACATTAAGAAATTGTGTGGTCTTATCATTGAACCACAAAATAAAAATGATGTGGCTAATTTGATGGCTAAAGAAAAATGATGTGGATACTACCATGTAGAGATGGACAATAAGTAATTGTTTTTTGTGAGATGATGTGGATAATTGGTTGGCTAAATCATAAGTGATGTGTATGGATTGCATATTGAGATAGAATCATTTATTTTAAGTTAGTGGAGTTTTACTTTATAAGAAGTATAGATACCCCGTGCGTTGCGGCGGAAATATTTTATTGCTTTTACTATTCAAATAAAGAGGTATAAGACTATGAATATGAATTTGTTTACATCAATATATAACAAATCACAATTATAGAAATGTTAAATTATTTGATGTGATTTTTTTATTAGATGATAAAAAATAGTTGACAAGAAATATTGAAAGATGAAAAGTAAATGACATGAATATATAGCATGCGAGTAATGTTGGATATAATGATATTAGTGAGATGACATAAACATTTGGTTGGCTAAGAGAATGAACAATGTGGTTTTTTTTAAAAAAGGCTTCCCTTCATGAAGATCCATATGCGCGCTCTAGTGCTGACAAGTGTCGCAATTTCGTTCATTTTTATTCCCACCTTTTCTCCATACGTTGACAAGTGGCAGCTCATTGGTGGCGCGGCAGAGGGTTGCACATTTATTTTGAGATTCGTTTTTTCAAAATGAAATATCTTGAGAACCGTTTATCCGATTTACAAACCGTTTTCACTTCTGAACTCCTCGCGTCGAGATTTTTAAAACTAGATCCTCTATTTATAGGTTTCGACAAACTTTTTTTTGTACTTTGGATTGTGTATAGTTTGTACAAACTAAGTATAGTAGTGGGTATAACCTGAAATTTATAGTTGTACGTATAACCTGTTAGGTGTAGTTGGTTATACGTACAACCTGAATTTAATTGTACATACAACCTGAATTTAATTGTACATACAACCTGATCTGTGTTGCTGTACAACCCGATCTACGTTGCTCTACTACCCGATCTGTGTGGTTTCGTATAACCAGGTCTGCGTTGCTGTACTACCCGATCTGAATTGCTGTACAACCTGATCTATGTTGTTATACAACCCGGTTCTATGTAGTGGTACGTATAAACTGAATCAGTGAGTTGTCTGTGTATATATAGTTATACGTTTGAATCTGTATGATTGTACGCCTAAGCTTATATATTTGTACGTGTGCTTATATAAAAAAATGTTGTTCAATGACTATAATTTCTACTAGCAAAATAACCGTGCGTTGCTACGGGTTGCTTAGTTCTGTATCTATAGTACATGTAAACATTAGAATTACATGTATAGAAAGAGATAGCACATAGCATTTCTGAAATTAGTAGGATTCTTTTCTTTTGTAAAATGTAATTTAATGAAAATATATAATTCGAGTCGAAACCTATAATTATTTCTTGTGAACTAAGATTTTGGTTCACTCATATCATGAAGGCGACTTGAATTAAGAATTGTCATAGTGTCGCCTTATAACGTCCTTAGGTTATAAAAGCCCTGTTTTCACGAGACCTTTACATCTCTTTTAAAAATTAGATGCAACCGGTTCAATAATAGAACAAGAGTACAAAAACAACATTATTTAAATAGAAACTATCTATTCTGTTAAAAAAATCTAAAGATGGAATGGAAAACATAAACAGTTTTCTTCGATTGCACAGGAACTCTGAAATCTGCATACAAACATGGCTAGACGCAAATGAATACTGTTTTTTAGATGATAAACATCCCATCCAACTTATTTTAAAAATAATATACATACTGCAATGTTCCAAAACAGTGATAATGGCATACTCACTGAATGATGTTCTTTGAATGTTGTCCTTGGGGCAAGGACAATATCTAATAGGAGATCCTCGGCAGATGTAGTATAATCCAATGAAAATGCATAGTACTGTGATTGTTTGACGAAACGGAACAGCCAATTAGGACCAAGTGTACATTCAGAAATGATTC
Source organism: Poa annua (assembly GCA_026929855.1). NCBI lineage: Eukaryota > Viridiplantae > Streptophyta > Magnoliopsida > Poales > Poaceae > Poa > Poa annua. The sequence goes on along the minus strand of CM049428.1, from coordinate 21,890,447 downwards.
TTTCATCATATGCAATTGCATTCTGAAGAGAGTGTTTAGGCGCACAAGTGATTTTCTGTATTTTGATGATTTCACTTCCAACTTATTTATGAACACAATGAACTCTGAGATAAGGAAAAAAATTAGAACCTTGTAGCTTCAATGAAAATCTTTTTTGGTTGTGCATTATTTTTTTCATCGAATCTCCATCTAAATAAAAAAATAGCTACAATTACAATAAATCGGGGCAACACATATGGTAGAAAATCCACATTGATCATTCCAATGAGCGGTATGCCTGATTTGTGTTGCCCTGTTTGTTGATCATGTCAGATCCTTAGGCCTGAAGGTCACTGCTGTAATCATGTCCATGGCCCCATCGCCGTGTTCTTGTAATTGACGAGAGAAACATGAGTCTCTTTGAACAGGGCAACCGGCACCTTACCTATGTCCTGCTCCACCATCTTCGTGTTCTCAGCTCTGACGCCGCCACACCCGGTCGTCCTCAGTCGCCGGCAGTACAAGACAACGGCCCCTGAAGCCCGTTGTTGCAAGGCATATACATAGAGCTTAGTAGGTTGCGGCGACGCTTCCTTTTCTCCCGCCGTCTTCTGGATATTTCGCCGCCGCCTCCGTCGCTGCATGTGCACCATGAGAGGAGATAGGGATTCAGGGGAGGGGACTGATTCATAGTTCAGACAACAACAGAGCTGGGGTAGCGGCCGCCCTTCTCCGAGCACATGTCCTTCTCGTCGGTGCATGAGTACGTGACCATGTAGCCAGCAGCACTGCAGATGGTGCGGAGCCAGCTGCAGCTGCGCCGCCTAGAACGCACCTCGCCATTGTTGGTGCCGGAGATAGACCTCACCATGGGGGTGGAGATAGACCTCGCCATGGGGGTGGAGATGCCGCTCTGGGATTTGGAGCTCCGGTTGGAGCTGGCGACGACGCCTTGGCGCCGCATGAGCTCCTGGATGAGCGGGTAACGGCCATACCCAATCGCGACGTCGTCCGATCTGGAACGCACATTATCATAGGAGGCATCGGCGGAGGCGCCGCCTCGTCCTGCAGCTCCCGCGCCCCTGCTCCGTCGCGCGCCGCCTTCTCCAGCGTCTCCTCCCTTCCGCTCGTCCTTCTGCAGAGTCGCGGTCCGCTCCGTCAAGAGCCACATGTGACGCACTGGTTATAGAGAGAAGCAATAGAGTTGGGAGAAGGAGGGCTACAGGTTGGTTTACCAAAATCGGAGGGATCAAAGTGTAAAACAGACGGCGACGTACGACGCCTCACCTTAAGAGATATTATATAGTAGAGATAATTGTTTGTACGGCGCGGGCCTTCGTAGAGCGACGCGGGCGGCCTCGTACCTGCGTGACTCACACGCACCGCAACGCCGTGGGAAGCTTCACGGGAGGCTAAGAACGATTGGCCACGTGGCGGCCTCCAACGCCCGCGCGCGGACGCAAGGGACTTTCCTAAAGGCCGGCCTTTCTCCAAGCGCACCCGAATAATGGGTATAGCTTGCATATGTTGAGCGTGCCGGGCTTACAGGCCCCTGACGGACAAAGTAGGCGTGCTAACAGGCCGGCCCGCGAGCACGGGCCTATCTGGCAAGCTTTATTCCAAACCGACCATCCTGAACGCTCTCACAAGCCCGAAGTTCCCGTCCTACCCCTGCAGTCCTCTCGAGTCTCGCGTCGCGGGCTCGCCCCATCGTTTCCGATCTAAACCCCCCCTTCCGGTTGCCGAAACCCTAGATTCCGCCGCCGCCGCCCCGATGGGAGCCCCCACGGTGGCACCCGCTCCCCTCCTCGCCGCGCCGGACGGCGATGGCGACGTAGACCTCCAGCAGCAGCTGCAGATTGTCCCCTCGTCCGCCCCCGTCGCCTCCTCGAAGCCCGAGCCCGCGCCGGCGGTGGCCACGCACGCGCGCCCCATCGGCATCATCTACCCTCCGCCCGACATCCGCGTGATTATCGAGAAGACGGCCACCTTCGTCGCCAAGAACGGGCCCGAGTTCGAGCGCCGCATCGTCGTCCACAACCAGGGCAACGCCAAGTTCAACTTCCTGCAGCCCTCCGACCCCTACCACGACTACTACCAGCACCGCATCACCGAGATCGCCGCCCAGCCGCCCGCCACCGACGCCTCTGCCGGGGCGGAGGCTGAGGAGCTCCCGTCCGAGGCGGGCGCTGATGGCTCAGATGAGAAGCCGGACCACTCCGCGCCCTTCCGAGTGGCGCCGCCGACCAAGGTGCTGGTGCCACCAAAGGCGGAGCTCTACACGGTTCGCCTGCCCGAGGGTATTACCGGGGAGGAGCTGGACATCATCAAGCTGACTGCGCAGTTTGTCGCTCGGAACGGGAAGAGCTTCATGACTGCTCTCGCGCTGCGCGAGGCCACCAACCCGCAGTTCAACTTCATCCGCCCCACCCACAGCTTGTTCACTTTCTTCACGATGCTCTCCGATGCTTACTCGAGGGTGATGAGGCCAGATGAGGGCGTGGTTGCACTGATGAGGGAGCTGCGGGAGGGGTCCAAGGACCTCACCACGGTGCTCGAGCGCTGCCTGAACCGGCTGGAGTGGGATCGGTCGCAGGAGCAGGCAAAGCAACAGGCAGATGATGAAGTTGAGCTGGAGAGGATGCAGATGTCGATGATTGATTGGCATGATTTTGTTGTGGTCGAGACTATTGAGTTCGCAGACGATGAGTATGAGGGGCTTCCTGTGCCGCCTACGCTAGAAGAATTAAAACGCCGGAAGAGGATGGAGACCTTGGGAGAAGAGGAATCCATGGAATTGGCTGAACCAGCTAAGGATGCTGACATGGATATGGATGTCGAGGAGATGCAGCTTGTGGAGGAAGGAATGCGTGCAGCAAGGCTCGAGGAGAACGAGGGAGGAGCACAAGTTATGGTGACTGGTGATGATGAGCCACCTATGCGAATTGTCAAGAACTACAAGAGGCCTGAGGACAGGATGCCTGTGGAGAGGGATCCCACCAAGTTTGTTGTCTCACCAATAACCGGGGAGCTCATTCCGATCAGCGAGATGGAGGAACACATGCGCATCTCGCTCATTGATCCCAAGTACAAGGAACAAAAAGAAAGAATGATGGCCAAGATTAAGGAAACCACACTTGCTCCTGACGATGAGATCTCTCGGAACATCATAGGTCTTGCACGCACAAGACCAGACATTTTTGGAACGACCGAGGAAGAGGTTTCTAATGCTGTCAAGGCAGAAATTGAAAAGAAAAAGGATGAGCAGCCAAAGCAGGTTATTTGGGATGGTCATTCTGGTAGCATTGGTCGAACTGCCACGCAAGCAATGTCTATGGGTGGTGAGGAACAACAGTTTGATCCTTCAGCTCCAGGTCCACTTCCTCGGACTGCCATGCAGCTGCCCAGGCCTCCTCAACCACTTTCTCTGATGAATGTTCCCCGATTTACGCCAAATCCTATGCCTTATCATATGCAACCCCCAGCTCATCATATGCAAGGAGTTCCACATATGATGCCCAACATGCACCAGCCTCCACCACCAGGTCAACAGCAGATGATGAGGATGCCTGGTCCCATGGGGGGTCATATGCCAAACAGTATCCCTCCACCTCCAGGCCATACTACTCAGTTCATGCCGGGTCCACCACGGTTCCCTATGCCCCCGCCGCCACACATGCAGACCATGCCAACCATGGTCAACCCCATGGGAATCCCCCAGCCTCCACCACCGTTGCCTCCACAACCACCTGCAGAGGAGCAGCCACCTCTACCTGATGAACCAGAACCTAAGAGGCTGAGAACAGATGATGCTTCTCTGATTCCAGCTGAGCAGTTCCTTGCTCAGCATCCGGTAATCTCTCTTTTCATCTATTTCTGCACTAATTACTTACTTCTCTTTCTTATTGTCTGGCGATGTAATGCTAATATATCTGTTACATTCAGGGCCCTGCTCGTATCTCGGTTTCTGTACCCAACCTTGATGAAGGAAACTTGCGAGGCCAAGTTTTGGAGATCTCTGTCCAATCACTCTCAGACACAGTCGGCAGTCTGAAGGAGCAGATTGCTGGAGAGCTGCAGCTTCCTGCTAATAAGCAGAAGCTGAGTGTGAGGACTAATTTCCTCAAAGACAATCTTTCTCTTGCTTATTACAATGTTGGCCCTGGGGTGGTGATCAACCTAGCTCTGAGGGAACGTGGTGGGAGAAAAAAATGAGCTTTTCTTATCCTAATTTATTCACGGGCCAAGCTTCAGTGGTCATCATGGAGATCCTTCTTGTTGGTTCCTGCCCGAGTGTATTCTTGTACCATGTTTTCTATAAGTTCAGCACTATAATTTGCACTATTTATTTTCAGACTTGCCTATGTTATCTTATAATATGATTACATATTGTTGGAGCCTGGAGGTATTTATCCATGATATTATCGTTATGATTACATATGCTTGATATTACGTCAGAGTTCAGGTGCCTGCCATAGCTTCTACTGTTTGGTCTTGTAAGTAGATCTTGATATCTTCAAAGTGCACAAATGCTTCTTCTCATGTTATGAGATGTTCTCTTAAATGAATATACTTGTGTGTTATTGTAGATTCTGCTGCACTGCATCAGTAAAGGCACTGTCTCTTCCTAATGTGTATAAGAAAGGTCTGTGCAAATATTATAATTGTAGTTGTAATTAAATTAGATCTGTGGGTGATGTCTCTGATGTTCTAAATTTTGTTGACAGAATAGCATGGCATCCATCAGAGATCACTGCTGCTGGTATTAGCAATTAACAAATAGGATACCTCCTTGTTAATGACTTAATTCTGTATGCACTGATGACCATGTTCTTATATTCATTTTGTGTGGTTTATTAAGCTTTGCATAAGCTCATGAAGAACCAAATTGTTGTATGCTAACCACTTTTCTTGGCTACGGCGTCTGTTCTCAAGTCTTGTGTTGGTCTTGCAGCTAGCTCCTGTTTGTGCATCTCTGCATTGATACTCTAGTCAGAGGTATTAACCATTTTCATGGTGCTGATGTTTTACTTTTCTGTGTGGTCATACTAGTAATATCTGCATAAGTGTATACTTATGTGTTCATCATTCTATATCTGTACTGTTTTTTGGTCCTTTATTCTGAACTTCAGTTGAACTAAATGGCTGTTTTGAATGAACAATATTTTTCTTTCTTGGTGAAGGATTAGACTGCTTCTTCCTATATTTACTGTTTTTCTGACCTTGCCATAAAATCCAACTCTCCAAGATTGAACTTCAATGCAAAACATATGTATCGAACTACTGTTTTACATATTACTTTGGTGGCTAGTCTAGATATTTTACGCATTAGTAGTTTGGAGTTGTATTTGCATTGCATACACATTGACCAACTCTCCGCATAACCAGTTTCCGGGTTTTAAGTTTGTCGATTTTATTGTTTGGTTGTTTCATTCTGCTGCCATTTTCTTCTGGGTGTAGTAACCCTTTCGAAAGATCAAGACATTGAGTGGAAGTTTCCATTACCAAACAAGCTTTGAGTTAACAACAGTCTTATATTTATTATGAGATTTATGCTTTATTTTGTATGCTGCATAAGTTGGCTGTTGCAAATCTGGTTGTAGACATCTCTCTTGTCGAAGGGAGTCTGCAAGGAGGCAAAAAAGCTGTCAAGAAGAAGATGACTATTGTCATGGGTGAATCCTATATTGTCTTTTCGTCGCTTTCATACATACAAGTTAGATTGCCTCAGCATGTCAAACCTTCGTTATTATAACTTGTGCTTGGCGACACTTATGGCTTGGGCATCAGCTCTTGTCGTGGCCCTCTCTAAGGCAGAACTGAATCATCAGAGTTGGTGTATAGGATTGATGGAACGATAATTTCCTGTCATGTGCATTCTTTAGCGCACAGGAGAAAACCATCTCAAAATAGACACACGCACAAGACCACCGTATAGACCTAGACATCTCAGGATATAATAGGCTCAAATTAGGTGACGTGAACAATTCAGAAATCAGAGAGTAAACTCCATATCGGTATCTTCGAATTAACCGGGGGACACAATTCAAATTTGAACCTGGACAGAATGGTAACGCAAACACTTGAGCGATTCAACCGAAGCAGGCAACCATGGAACCCGCACACGGTAGGCATGTCATACACCACCACAACAGAGTAAAAGGTGGAACCTCCGATCTATAGTGAGTAGGCATGTCATACACCACCACAACAGAGTAAAAGGTGGAACCTCCGATCTATAGTGTCACATGTCAACCTAGATGGATTCTTGATCGCAAGCAGTAGACGATGCCACTTTGAACGGGTTTGAACCAAAGTTCTAACACACTTGACAAGAAGGTGGAACTAGTCGGGAAAGAGAGGTTCTAGGAGGGGATCCACCCCTCTCTCTCTCTCTCTCTCTCTCCGTCCCTTTCTTTCCTGCACGACCTTCGTCACTGTTATACCGGTACAAACAAACACCTGCGAGCACTTCCTCATTTCCCCCGCAATCACATACGTCGACTTGGGATGCCTGGTCCAATCAAGGGGATCAGACGATGCCTACCAAGACACCACATGAGAGAGGGAAGGCACACACCCCTTATCAAGGATGCCAGTGGCCATTGTATCTTGAGGGCTTATGTCAACCACCCTATATTACTAGGCCGACCACCATCTTGGCGTCACTAGACTCTCTATTCCGTTAGGAGAACTGTTGCTCCGTTATGCCATTACTATAAGGTAGGCGGGGCAATCCACCCCATGACCATATAAATATGTCTCCTCCCCCCTGGAAGAGACACACACATTCACCCTCACTACCAACACACGCTCATGTTCATGCACTTGGGCTGCCGAGTCCTTTGTATATCCTCCCCGAGAGGATATCCATCACTCATTCATCCACACCATATGAGTAGGGTATTTATCGGCGATCTTCCCTCGAGCCTGAACCTAGAACCCGCATTTTTATGTCTGAAAATTCTCCGTGGCCACTAAGGAAGGCCACCTCCATTGAGACAATGTAGTCTTGTCCGATGGTGACGACGATGGGAGGAGACAAGGCGTAGGGACGCTAGCAAGACGCCATCCGAGTTACCACAAAGCGAGCTTGAGTGGTCTAGATATAAACAGAGTAAAATTAGATTTGCTTGCAAAAGATTACCTTTTACCTTCACATCTACTCCCTCCGTTCCCAATTAATTAAAGATTTAGTTTAAATTATGCTAAATCGGAGTCAATTAATACGAGAGTAATGATCTTTACTATTAAAGCGCAGTCCGTGGCCGATCGTCCGCATCGACATGGTCTGCCGATCGGTCTAGCGATCGAGAGATTTTCCCTAGCGAGCGTCCAAGGCCCAGCCCATTAAAACAATCTATCGATCTCTACCGATCTGGAACAAATTATATCGGTATGTTGTAAAGTTCTTTCCTTACTCAATACGATACAGACCATAGAATACAGACCAATCTCTATCGATCTCTTTCCTTGCTTGCAAACAATCTATCGATCGAACAATCACGGTCCGATCTCTTTCCTTACCAACAAACATACTCAAAGGAAATTTTAAACACGTAATAATTAATAATTAACCTGGTCAATCAAGGCCCGATCTGTTTCCTTAGGAATCACGCCGCAACAAATCCAAAAATGCACCCGGATTACTCTATATACCACACCCGAAGTTGAATATCATTTTTTGCCTCATCTCAGCTTCCGTCTGCTATTTTCACCTCTTCTCGCCTCAATAACCCATGGCGGCTCGATACCCGTGTTCAAAAAGGGTTGTGTTGTCTCCTCCGGCCTTCTCGCCGCCGCCGGTGAACACGTATGTTTCGAGTACCCTCCACTTTTTACTTCTACATTCTGTTTACCCCGCATGTAAAAATCCACTGCCCCTAGAGGAAACATTGTGTGACGAAAGCACAATGTAAAGTCGCATTGTAGTTCAATGAATGTGAACAAAAAAACAATATAGTAGGATAAGTTATATGAAATAAAGAGGTATACTGATACTAGCTACACCTTTTTTAAGTATGTTCTAGCTACACCTTTTTATGGGAACAAAGTAAATGTATCTCTAATTAATTTTGAAGGTATTACAGAGCTTTCTAGCTGGGGATGACATGCGCAGGTCAAAAAGTGTTAAACTCCGATCACGGAAAAATTAACATAATTGTGTTTTAGTAGGAAAAAAAGAAGTTCTGAGTAGAGCAGAATACAGCATTCACATTAAGAAAACAGAAAAAAATGCTGGGAAAAGGCTATCAGTTACTATACCTGTTATGATCCCATATATCTACCTGAGCACCTACGGTTGCAAAAATATTTCCATCCCACTGGTAGTCAACACCCCTAAATTTATCGAAATATTTCATCAAGAAAAGAAGATGAGAAAAATCTCGAAGAAGTCAAAACAATGCAATAATGCTCTTACCAAAATGCATGTTTCCATGTATATACTGCTGATGGCTGTAAACCACATCAATAAGTTAAGAAATGTGACAACATAAAATGTAGACATAGCAAATAAATTAAAGCATCCATCCACAGTATACCTTGGAAGCATCTCCAATAGCATCGTTGTGTCCATCATCTTACGCATAGGATCTTTCCAGAGTCGGACACTGCAATCGTAGATGGATAAGGCGATAAGCATATACTAAGATCAGGGACACTGACAAATATTAACCAGTCACATTCGCACTTCAACATATAATACTTAGCAGTTTGCAAACATTTAACACATTTTTACCTGTGTAATGCATAAAAAAAATTGCATCTTCGCCTTATGGAAAAATTCCTACGGTTTAATTTTCAAATATATGGGGGGAGTGAGTGACAAGTATTACATCAGGGGGGGAAGAAAGTAAGTCCTACCCATGTACAAAGAGTTGTATGGCCAATTTGTAAAAGATATCTACAAATAAAACAATATCTAGCACATAGGTAGATATATGTATAATCATGTTTGATCACTATTTGAGCGATGAATTTTGTTAAACTCAAAGCATATGTACTATCCATGTGTTTAGATTACCTAAATGAACAGAGCAAAGAAAATTATGAGGGTATTGGGTTAGTCAAGTCGCATTACTCATGTGACCAACAAAGCGATGCAGTGAAAAAATACGTGTACATGCATGTAACAGTAACCAAGACCGGACTGTTCTAAGCTCATGTATGCCACCCTATCATGTGCTTAGGTTGTCTTTATGCGATCAAGCTTCCTAACTTTCACAAGGCATCTGATATTAACAACTGAAAAGTGTATAAAACTGATACTCTTTATTCCATCTAATGATAGTCCCTACATATTCTTATGTTGTGGCAAGCAACATTTAGGAAAAAGCAACAAAGAAGAGCACAGCATTATGTACTCGTGTACCAGATTTTTAGCGCACACAGTCTGAACAAGGAGCTAGAAAATTATAGAATCAGAGGAGGAAATACTTGCAATGAGCCAGCTCCAGCAGAAGTCCAAGGCTTGTGCAGGCCGGCTGCTGAGGCAAGGACATGGGAAAGCGACGACACATGATGCACCATCGGGGCATACTGCAGTTATTAGATATAAAAAATGACAATGATATTAATTTGCATGAGTAAAATATAATCCTAGACATAAAATGAAAACTTTCAAACCTTCAAACACAGTACAACGCAACAGTTGGGGAAGTTTAACTTGTATCACTGCATGGCCTACTACCAATATCAGGCTGTCACAGAGTTACTTAGGTATCATTTATCAAAAGCAGACCGAAGTACCTTTTTTATGTGACTAACATACAAGCTACCAAAAAGAGAGCTAGATAAGTTACCACATACATTAAAAAGATTCAGTATAATATAATAGAGGTTGGAACAGTCCCAAAAGTTTATGTCAACATAAACGCAATGTTTTTCCACCATATTTGCATCTCTTTGGCAGAAAGCTGAAAAAAAGTGGACGATCCTCCTGCCAATGATTTAATCAATGTCATATAGTGCACATAAACTTACCTTATAGTATTTAGTAGATTACAAACCCTAAACCCTACAATCTGTTGAGGTAATTCCTTAGAGACAAGTTTCAGAAGCTCACTGAGATGGATTGAGTGACAAATATATGGTGGATACAAAGCATAAATCGCTATGTCATCAGAATTTGTCCTACGTGTACAGAATAGACTATATGTGTTTGGTGGGGCTTACTCTCGGGGCAGCTTTCAGCTAAAGCTTAAGTCCTACCCAAAAGGCCTTATAAATATATACTCAACAAAGCGATTTGGTGCATAAGACTGACATGCTGAGAATTAACCTCTGAGTATAGAGACACCCAATCTTAAAAAGGTTGGCAGTGAGAGAACAAGTCTGTGATTTAATTGCATATCTTGAATCCATGTATAACAAGCGAAAAGGAAGTGGCACCCACGATTTAACTTACGGCTGTCAACACCACATGATATCATTTTAAGACAGGGCTCTGCTCTAAATGGTGTCGTTTTGTGTTTTGCTGAAATTGTTTTTTCATATGGATAAAACATATGTATGTGTGTCCATTAGCTTTGGAGTAGGCTAACTGAAATTTCCATCATTTCTAGGTTTTTATGGTTATAGAGATCTCTTCATTTTTAAATGATAAATAGACATCACAATAGATTTCTTCTTCCTAGATTGGTATGACTATACTGAAGTGCCTGTGCTCAAAATAACAAGTTATGGTAGACCTTAGCAGAACGTACAGTGTGTCGTTTTAGCATATTATAGTAAATTGAATTCTGCTCTACCACAACATAACGTACAGGGAGTAAAATTCAAAAAAAAAATAGCATACTTTATAAAAGTACACTCACTTTGGGTTAATTAGTTCATCTCATGCTAAACTTTTGTGTCCTTGTGCTCATTTTGGTATACTGTATTTAAATGCATGCGAAATAATTATCATTGTAACTTAAGTAAAATTGGTATAGCTACACAAAATGGACTCAACGTATCATAAAATATCTAATCTAATGTATTATATACTTTTCAGACATCTAACATTTGATGAGATCAATGAAGATCATCTACATCTACGTTTCCCTTGGAAAACAACTGCTAAAGTGGTGTGCACTCACACAAAGGATACTCCAGATGGACGGTTCATGTCGTTTATACTATCTGACATTAGAGTAAGACTATTTAAAACTCATATGAAAGCTGTGATGTTTGTTCCTTTAAAAAATGGGTATCACATTTGCTAATATAAGCGTACTTTTAGGGGACGAAGATGGGGGCGATTTGCTACGACACTTTCGTAGATCGGTTCAACAGTCAACTTCAGTCAGGCAGCATTTATGAGTTCAGGCGTATAGTCTTTCAGCCGGCTGATCTCCCATTGCCCTTCAGGGTCACAATACCGTCAAACTATATCATTGTATTACGTGCACAAACTGAGATCCAGCTAGCAGGACCGCTAACCTACATTCCTAGGCTACCACAACGATTCAATGACTTTAGCACGGTCTATCGTCTACAGAACAACATGTTTGCAGGTAATGTGAATAAATATGTATTGTTTAATTTTCACTAAATTATGTATCAGTTAACTAAGTCATTCTTTTTTATAGATGTTGTTGGACTGGTAGCGTATGTTAGCAATATCATGTACAAAAAGTATGAATCGTATATACACCACGTCCCATACCTTGATGTTGCAATAATAAACACGAGGTATACATTTATTATTAAGTCCAATATTCATATGTGTACATTTATTATTAAGTCCAATATTCATCGTTTAAGCAATGTGTGTTTAGATGAATCATTTTTGCAATAAACAGGATGGAAATTCTATTTGTCCGTGTCTCGGGACGACACGTCGGAGAACACATCACCCTGTGGAGACAGTCGGACTACAGCTTATGGACTCTAGCTGCTACTTTGTTGGTGACAAATTATCAACAAGGTAATTTATTTTTGCCTAGAAATGTATCTTCTCATAAAACGATTAGATTCTACTCTAATGACCGTACATAATATTAATGAAGGGGGATTGTCCACACTAGACGAGAGCACGATTGTGCTGGAGGAACCAAACGTGGAATTAGATGCATTTCGTGCATCACTATTTAAGGAAGACCGGTCGTTTTGGGGTCATTTTAGGAGGACTGTCGAACTAAGGAAGATGCAGGCAACGAATGACAACCTCGTCGAAAGCACACTACGGTCAATATAGTGGAGGACTTACAATTTCCATAAATAACTCAACGGGTCATCAGTGATTTATTTACATCATCTACATGCATACAAATGTTTGTATGCATTCAGAACTAAATTCATTTTGTGAAGTGTGTGTGGACAATGTTTAAAGTCGTTCTATGTTTTAAATATTGTGTCTGAATTGCACAACTATGCTTCCTTGGATAGACACCTTGATTAATATATTTTGGCTTAAATTATAGTACAAATCTTCATCCTGCCTGCTCGAGCTATCGTTGGACAACTCTGCATCCGCCCCTCCTCCAATTTACCTCATTCTGAGATAAATAAGGAAAAACAATGACCCCTGGCCCGAAAAGTTGAGTCAGGGTGACGTGGCCACGTTTTCGATGCAAATAACAAGTCCAAAAAGAGGATACATCGGCTCGTTAGAATGATCATCTATCAAAAACAAAGGTTGCAGGTTAAGGGTTGTCACATATATACACCCAATACATGGTGCACAGATGCAGTGCACTCCTTTTCCGTTAACTTTACTACTTAACGGAAATGCACCGCTTGTTATTAGGCACAAATAATTAACTCACCATCTTCGTGTAGTTTACCCGCGTCCCTACCGACCCAAATATGAGCACCAGGAAAAAAAATGAAAAAAATGTGGCCATTAATTAAACCGTTACATACATCCAAATGCTCTATTGTCTTCTGTAACCAGTTCAAATCAATCACGTAGCTGATACACGTCCTTAATGACACGTTCCATATATAAGGATTTTTTTAATCTTTGGTAACCATTTATTACCAAACACGTCATTAATTACAGCTTCCAAGTATTAAGAGATTTAATTCCTTTCATAACCAGTAAATATAGCAGGCGTGAGATTGTTACTATAAATGTTTAGTTCGTAATTTACAAATCATGTAAAGGAAGGAAATATATTTACAGCGACACTTACCAAATAACAAATATGCTATAATCTGTATATAAATAGAGCTTACCTTTCAGATGCCTCGGTGATCATCCTTCAATAGAGGATTCACGAAACACGACGACCTCGCCGGCGACAAGGTATGATCTGAATCCACGAAACACCTATGAACCTATTGTCCCCATGCTCTTTTAAGTTTAACCTACAGCATAGAGTAGAAGTTCGATAATTCTAACATTGATCATTTAGAAACCATGCAAAAAAATCACACGGAGCTGTCCAGGCCTTTCTCACAAACACTCATATTAGCTAATTTAGACACCCCTCACAATTATGAGATACATGCTTCTGACTGTTAAAAGAAACTTTTACCAATAAGCTAATTTAGACATATGTGCAATATTTGTCTAATTTCATGTGTTTACTGAAAATTCAAATTATATGCAGTTATGGAGACAATAGGCAACGATATGGTGTTGGATGAGAACAAAAGCTTGCCGAGTTCTACAAAATCGAATGAGGTGCAATGAGAGATTCCTTCTATACAAATTATATATTGTCATATTTAATTTTATATTTCCATATCTGTAGATCGTGCGTGCGATAGAAATAGATACTATCACCAATCCGAAAGAATCTAGAGGCATAGACCCCGATGCAATGATGGTGGTGCACACTGAAAAATCAACATGTTCTACACAATCGGAAGTGGTGAGAATTGCATTTTTGGATTAGTATATAGATGGTCTATATATCCATATTTTTTTTCATTTTTAATGGAGTAAGACACAATAAAAACATTAAAGAAATTTATCCATATTTTTTCTACTTGTTCTAGATGGGATCAACCGAGATTGACTTCAAAGATATGCCACTGGAGATTGTTTATACTAAAATGAAGAATTACATCATGCCCTTTCCTGAAAAAACAAGGCTGGTGCGGATCTCAGATGCATGTTTGAAACGTAAAGATTTGCAATGTTTGTTCAAAGAGAATGGTTGGTTAAACGGTGATGTAAGTTGACAATGTCCACATATAGTAAAACCAATGTGTGTTAAATGATATAATGTGCTTCTTGATATTTTACAGGTGATAACTGCCTACATTTATTACCTACGGACCCAAGAGCATCTACAAAATAGAGCGGGTGGGAAGGTATGGCTGGATACCACACATGTCTCGGCCATACTAAAGAGAGATGGTGAAATACCTATAAGTCCAGAAGACCATGTTTACATTGTGCGGAGGGCGCTTATCTATCTTGAACATGACATGGTAATTGCCCATACATAAATTCCATCTGAACTAATTAATGTTTGGTTAAACTTTTGTATTGGGCAAGTTGCACTCAACAAATCTGAACTAATTATGTATAGAAATCCCATCTCCTTTGTCTGTCACACTAGACATACATATCTTGGACGACACTGTTCAGGTGTGAAAAAAACACAACATCTTGCATCGCTTTTACTACTGATTACAGTTTAATCCTCATATCAGCTCCCTTCTTAGTACAGATTGGTTTCTTGTGAGTTAATGCCCAACTTTGCAAAGTAGTTTAACTAATTTAATGATGTACGAGGTTTGTAGTTTGCCAGATATTGTGTATTTCCGTCCAGTTTTCATTGTTTGAAGAACTTTCTATATTTTTCAAAGTTGTTCCGATTATTAGATAGCATGAATCATGATTCAATCTAATGAGGGTGTCTGTTTTTACCTATCTCCTATTACAATGGGCCATTTTCAGAGGTAAAGTGCACTTATTTTTGTGCAAATGCGTCAGGTTGGGAATCTGTAGGCTTGGAAAATGTACATTCTTAGCTATTAAGTGTTTCGAGTTAATGTGTTACTGTGGGCTAGATCGGATTGAATTATTTTTTAGTTTAAGCACTACCCTCATACAGCTAAAAATGAGCTATAACTTATTCTTTTTGTTTAGCTCTTCATACCGGTTAACGTGAATAATACACATTGGATACTATGTAATGTTGATGCAAAGAATCAATATGTACAAGTACTCGATTCATTTGGTCAACGAATGAGCCGTCATGATGTGGACCTTACGGTGAGCATATACTAATTTTGTACTCAGTTTTCATGATTGAAAATGTATATTATCTTACTCTGGATTTTTAAACAGCTCCAAGGGCTCGAAAACCATCTTAAAATCGCTTCTCTGGATCCTGATTTCAATACCATAAGTAATCAGTGGAAGGACATTGAAGTAACCAACTGGCCTATCAAGGAGTGTATCCAAAAGCCAATACAAACAGATGGGTACGTTAAAATCTAGCTTTAATATATCATTGGAGAAAGTGTTAAGTAATACCCATGTTTTCAAAATTTGCAGCTCATCATGCGGCTTGTTTGTCCTCAAGTTCATGGAAGAGTGGACTGGTCTCGAGCTAGCAAATGGTGTAACACAGGTATATTAACAGAGAAACCATATTGGATCCATGTCAAATACAGTGCTACGACTAAACATTTTTTAATAACCAATTTGCAGGAGGGTATGGAGATCTTTAGGAAGCATTTGCCTATTATTCTCCATGAATCTGTTTTCAACGAAATTAAAGGAAAACCAGAAATTGTTGAGGAGACCAATAGCGGAGATGATAACGATGTAGAAATGTGGGACAAAAATGATCCCATGCCTACTGAAGTACCACAACCAACTAAGGTAGCCAAGAAAACACTGTCTTTGGCTCCGCATAGGATGCCAATTATGGCTAAGTCCAAGTTGCCAAGAAACAAGAATGAAATAGTTTTCAAACTTCGAAACTATATCATGTCCATTGATAACGAAGATTCACTTAAGTAAGTCAAAAGTTTCCACCATATTGATATATGATATGTCACCTTACATTATTATTATTTTCTTCTGGTTAACTCCATTGTTTGTTTCTCATAGAGAAGTATGGGTTCAGAGCTCCAAGCCATATCCAATAACATTAACTCTCAAGCAACTGCAAGACTTGTTACAGGATGATCAGGGTATAAACACCTCTTGTTTCAACATGGCCGTACGAGCAAATGCTACAGATGAGTTTCAACAAATTCTTAGTGACAACCAGCGTCACTATATGGATCTCCAATTCTGTGTGAGTTGTTTAGTTTACTAATTTCATTTTACAATAAAACACATATTGATGTTTTCATAATTCTAATAATACATACTCTCATTTTAGAGCATTGTGACCGACTCAATTAGAGACCCAAGACTTCGTCCACGATTCAATGCCAAACGCTACACCATAGCAAAAATGTTTGACTGCTGGCCAGGGATGTGCTTACATGTCTCATCATGCAACTCGGTAAGATTGCTATTTTCATATAATTGTTTGGGTCATTATGTAAGTAAAATTCTAAACATAAGTTAATGCAGGTTATGTTACCGTATCGTACAGCCGGCCGCTACATTCTTTTTGATTTTGATCTGGGTGAAAAAACAGTTACCATACTTGATCCCATTCCTTTACCGTATATTTGGAAAACAAGTCTTCTCAAGAAGGATACATTGAAGCTAAAAGATATTTCATTCCACCTTAACATTGCTCTTGAAGATGCAATTCCTGGCTGGAATGATGATGTTTTTCTATGGCGTCGTGTTAAACCGGTGTCATTGCCAACTAACCATGACAGGTTAGAAACTTGACAATATGTATATTTTCTAATATTTTTCTACACTCGTGCTAACGAAGATCTGTACATCTCTATAGCAACATGTCTGGATTTTTGGTTTTAAAGTTTATGCGATCATGGAATGGTAAAGAAGTTATACGACTAGATGCCAAAGTGAGTTCAGCCATGTTAAACTTGAAATGTGATCTCTTCTTCATGGTATATACTTATATTATATAATGCATGTGCAGGATGGTAACCTACGAAACAAAGTGTTGGTACACATTCTGACGTGCCCCGACAACGAATGTGAAGGCAACATCCCTCAAGTTGTTAAAGATATGGTCAAGTCCCTAGGGATAGATTTTTTCTTTTGAACAATTCATGTTACAACGATGTAATCTTATATCATTCTGGACATGTACTTCGAGAAAAGTGGAATCTTATTTGGTTTTAAAACATTTTGTGATATCTTATTTTTACACATGAATATTTACATGTATTATTTTAGCAAACATTACGTAAAAATAGGAAGAGTAGCAATGCGCGGGCATTCAACCGTACGTTGGTACGTCATATTGGTTGTTATTTGCATTTTCTGAGAAATGAAAACTTAAGCACAAGAGTATGTGGTATGTACTACTTAGTTGCATATAAAATGCATCGACTATTGTCTATTTATGCTGCACCAACTGGTTGTTATTTGTGACGGAACAAAAAGAACATGTAAGAAATGCTATAATTTGAAATACCTGAAAAGAAAATTCAGTCTTCTTCTATGAGTGGCTGCTCGTTGCTAAACTTCTATATGATTTACCATAACCATCTTAGCAAACCATGTAATCACATTTTTTCTCCTTCAGCACGTCCTCTATCACTAAGTAATACAAGAAACGCCAATATTTTATAATCATTTTTTTGTGACTGCACGTATAATATCATCAAGCAGCTAAAGGCTCTACAGATTACTTTTCTGAAATATTGAACACCTAACCTTGAACTAGCAGCAAGTTGCAAGCCTTTTATCACCTCTCCGTTCATTAGAGCATTAAGCCTCTTGTACTCTGCAATTGAATCAACACATTAATTATAAATGCTTTAATAGCTGGAAAAACAGGATTTGACCATGGCTATAGTGGACAAAGTGATTTGATCATCCAAATCATCCACAATTTTTTTTTTGCAATTTAAACAGACCAGATCTTTTTTTGTTTATATCTATGCAAAACAGAACTTACGTGCACTCCAAAGCTAATGGACACACATACATATTGTGCACTCCAAAGCTAATGGACACACATACATATTGTATTATCCATATGAAACAAACAGTCTCAGGAAAACGCAAAAACGACACCATTTAGAGTAGAGGGTTGTCTTACAAGTTACTCTCCAGTTCAGTACTCTTGAGCGAAAACTTGTGATGAGAACTTCTAAAACAGGCTTAGATGCTGGAATCATCGCCTACCACCTTGTCATTTTGAGCACAATCGTCTCATGATCCTACCTATCTTGCAAGAAGAAATCCATATAAGTATATAACCATTTAAATCCTAGAAAGGATGGAAATTTGTGCTCCCAAGTTCCAGTACCCTACCCCTAAAGCTAATGCACGCACTTATGGTGTTATGCACATGCAAGAAATTACTCCAGGCATAATAACTCTACACAAAAATGACAAGATCAAGAGTATAGGGCTGTTACCAAAAATTAGTACTCTGGATGAGCCAGGAACGCAGTCGGCCATGCGAGGAAGTAGGCGAACATGGGGTGCCCATATTCCTTGCCACGCTCAATCTTGCTGGTGTCCATATGGAAGGATTAGACACTAGATTATGCTAGGTTCGGTACAAAGATTAGACACTAGATTACCTCCAAAACAAGAAGATTTCGTTTATCTGTATGCCACCCACGAAGCAAATGAACAGCTGTGCCGTGCCTAAGGCTAAGGCCCCAGTCTGGACAAAATACAACGCACGGTTCCTTCCATGCTGCCCTGACAAGATTCGAGTGTTGTTAGAAAGCAGAAAATAAAGGAATTAGTGAAGTCCAACTGTCCAAGTGAGCACGTATGAATACAAAAACAGGAAATATTCCATAGATCATGCTAAACATAGCAGCCAAATATTACTGGACCTGTGTAAAATTAACATGCAACCAAAATAAGAAACCCACATTACCTAGCTTCTACAAGGAGATTAGAAAAGAAGAACAAGTCACAGTTTGTGATCCTAAACTAAACAATATTAAGGTTAGCTATCATGTATAGTTGTATACTTTGTATAGTAGTAATAACTACAACAACTATTGATTAACTTCTTACAGCAGGCCCTTTGAGTATAGATGAGGGAACATAGATAGTTTGCCTTCCTTCAAAAGCTCCACATGGCCAAATAATGCCTCCCCGGAGAATAGCTGCATGGCAAGCTTGTTCAAGTAAGACCGTGTTGAAATTATATATCAAAACTAGCAAACTGAAAAGGGAATGACCTTTTCTTGACGTGGCTTGCATAGCCATTCTGGCACGGCATTGGTAAAAGCCATTATTTTTTCTGCTGCACCAGAAATCATAAAGATGGGTACCTGACTCAAACAGGGGCAAAATGTCAGCCCAGATGAAAACATGCGGGAAAACAAATGGTTGGTACAGAGAAAATATAGTGATTTGGAATGGAACTAAAATTTCATTTTACAGAAAGGAGCTCAATATTTAATATCACCACAGTGTAGTACTAACTACTAAGCACCCTTTGAACCAATTCATCTCTAAAACCTGTTTAAAGCTATAATTACCTAACAGCCAGTTGTATGTGAGCCAGGCATTGTTAAACTTTGCGTTTCAACATTAGTGAACTCATGCAAATCCTAAACAACATATATGCTGGTATTCACAAAGGACATTAAGGTCAGTACAAATATATTTCAATGTTATTTAATGTGTCCCTCTATAGTTGAGGTCCACATGGACAAGGCGCATTAAGCACGCACAATACAAATATATGATAACAAGGGGTCGGTCGATGACAACAATTACCTTCCTGTCGAAAGAATGTAGAGTTTCTGATATAATCTCCAAAATTGAGAGAATAACACCATATCGTCCTATTGGTACTAAAACAGAACCTCCAGATTTTGTTGGGTGGCATACATGAGCATATGAAGATGATTCTCTCAATCTCCTCTGCACTGTCATCATTCTTACACAGGATTTGCACGTTTTCATCCTCATCAACACCATCATCTCTTGAAGGTTTGAAGTAACATTTCATGCAAAAAAAAGGCAGGAAAGGTTATTAGCACGTATGCAAGTCATATATAACAGAAGTGCAACACACTTATATACCTGGACATTGGGTCATCAGAAAGCATTGCATTCTCACCCAGATTATCATTATCCTCAACCATGGCATTCAAGGATGAGAAATCCGAAAACAAAATAACATCATTTTCCTTCAGCGAGTTATAGTCACAATCTAAGGCATGGCCTGACACAAACACTGTGCTTGGCAAATAGGTAATACTTGCTCTTGGACCTTTTAATGACCAGGCACAATTACCAAGCTCAAGGCCAGAACTAGAGGCTTCATTGTTATGATGTGTGCCATTGTCAGAATGCTAACCGGTGAACACAACAGTAAAAACCTTCAACTAAATTGCTAATGCTAACCGGTGAACACAACAGTAGCACAAACTATTTTGGCGAATACTTGTTTTGTTAGTCAACAATAGCTACTAAGAAGCTCGTATGGAAAACAGCAAAAAAGGAAATGTACGTGTGCCTTTACACTCTTGGAATTAAAAACATATAGGAGATTTTCCATTCCCTACATTCCAAAAAAAACAGATTTTGATGCCATAATAACAAGACGTGAATCCCACCTGCACCTGCGATTTGTTTCCTAACAAATATACTACTATAAGACAACCAATCCATGCGGAACTGCCTTGCTTAGCCCAATTAAAACTCGACGGGGAGGGCACAGAACGACCGACGCAATCAGCTACAACGACGAACTCACGGTAAGATTGATGAATTTTTCTATGTTTTCCATCAAATCCTCTTCACAACCAGGTAGAGTAGAGCGGAAATCATACCGGCAGAGCTGTTGCACTTGAGGGTGACGACGCCATGTCGTTTCTCCGGCGTGTGGATGGGAGGACGCACCAACGGGGAACGGGCAGCGGCGCATCTCCCCGGCGGTCCTCCAGCGGCCAGCCATCAATCCGCTCCGCCTCCGTTGACGGAGAGGCATGGGAGGGGCGATTTGTTGCGGCAGCTTTTGGAAGCAGGGGAGGGTGAGTTCGCCGCGCCATCGGCCGGAGGCAGGGGAGGGCGAGTTCTCCGCGGGCACGGCCACGAGGCAGGGGAGGGCGAGTTCGCCGCGGAGTCGCCCAGGAGGCAGGGAAGGGCGAGGTCGCCGCGGCATCGGCCGGGAGGCAGGGGACGGCGATTTCGCCACGGAATCAGCCGGGAGGCAGGGAAGGGTGAGGTCGCCGCGGAATCGGCCGGGAGCGAGGGGAGGGCGAGGTCGCGCGCATCGGAAACGGTGGCGCAGCAAGCTCAACAGGCAGAGGCGTGCATCGGAAACGACGGCGCCGCCAACGACGACTTGAAGATGAGCAGCGCAAGAGAGGTTGTGCGGCGGCGCGGCAACGGGGCATCGCAGGAGCGGCAGCGGCGGGGCATCGCAGGGGCAGCGGCGCAGCAGGCTGCTGGGGCGCTGGAGCGGTCGCGCTGGAGTTGTGTGTGATTGAGGAGCAGGAGAGATAAGGGAAAGAATGAGATAAGGGAGAGAGAAGAACGTACAGAGCGTGGGGGAGTGGATGTGCTCGCTGGTGCGTGATAAAATGGGACTGAGATCCAGTGCCTTGCCTTAGGCGAGGCACAGGTTGCCTTGAGGCTAATCTCCGCCGTTCGTCACGCATCCAACAGCCACAAGCAGTCAACCCAAAAGCAAAGCCTGGTCTCCTCATCTCCATGACTGTTCGTCACGCGCGAGACGCAGTTTGCACGGGAAGGCAACGCAGCGCGGGCGGCCGGCGGGAACTCTCGCGCCGAGCGCTACCTCGTCGCCACCGTGGAGATGGCGCTGCCCTTCCACCTCAGGGGGAAACGAACCACCGTCCGCTTCCCATCCGCCCATCTCCGGCTGCTCCGTTCGCCTCCCATCCGGCGGCTGCCTCCGCCCTTTCCGACGAACTCCAATGGCCCCTCCGCCGTCCTCCTACGCTCCCTCTGAAGGCCCGACGCCGCCACGACGCCATGGATTGAACTCGCAGCAGCGAGACGGGATGAGAGGAGACCTGCCAATCGGGATGAGTGAAAATTCAGTTAACTGAAAAAAGAGAGAGAAAATTCAGTTAACTACAGTAGAGACAGTGCATGAAAATTCAGTTAACTACAGGCAGCAAGCAAAAACTACACGAAAAAACTACAGGCAGCAAGCAAAAACTACACGAAAAAACTACAGGCAGCAAGAAAATTCAGCAAGTATACACAGGGGGCCAGAGAACTACACGAAAAAAAGTACAGGCTGTAGGGGGTGCGGATGGATAAACTATAGGCAGCAAGCAAAAACTACAGGCAGCAGGCAAAAATGTGGAGAGTTCGCAGGCGCAAACCTCGTCGGAGAGGCAAAAACTGAAGGCAGTAGGCGTGTGGACGCCGTCGTCGGAGCTGACGGAGCGGAGACGAGGAGCTCGTTGGAGCGGGGCAGGGAGAAGAAGGCCGTGGGGGCAGAGGGGCTAGGCGGCGCCGTTTATCCGGTGGCCGCCGCCGGAAATCCCATGGCGTCTTTCCCCACGACGACGACGGCGGCGACAGAGTTCTGCCCGTGAAGCACTGAGCTTTCCCGCGGTAATTTTGTCTCTGTGCGCGTGACGAACAGTCATGGAGATGAGGCGACCAGGCTTTGCTTTTGGGTTGACTGCTTGTGGCTGTTGGATACGTGACGAACGGCGGAGATTAGCCTCAAGGCAACCTGTGCCTCGCCTAAGGCAAGGCACTGGATCTCAGTCCGATAAAATGGGATTATCTAAACGAAATTGCTTCGCGTCCCGTTGTGTGTCCGATTGCTGTACGATATAAGAATCCTACATTTATGGTTGATTAGCTGCTGCCATCGGTCGGATACAGGCATCCGTCGGACAAACGTCGAACAAAAAAGATCGGACGTATAGCAGTGTTGTTTTCTAAATCAGTTGGGAGCAGAGGATTTTAGTCCTCCGTGAAGATGAGATTTTTAAAATCAGTAGTTTTAGACTCTCGCCTGTACTACAGTTTGTTTAGACTCCTCTGTGGTGCGAAACATCATTTTTTTCAAAAAATGCCAAACATCATTTCTTACGTAGCATAAATAACACATTTTTTATAACTGAGAGGAAGTAACAATTAAATGATAAATATGACAAAATGAAAGATAAAGTCTGTACCTATTCTACTCACAGTGGTGGATTTCTTGCATACTAAAACGAACTGTTCAGTGTGCCATGGTACTGTAGCAAAAGGATAATTTGAGCTTAATAAATGTATTATAGCAAAAGGATAATATCAAGCTTAATGAATTGTCCATTAAAAAGGCCATGCTAACATTGGTGGCATCAAACGTATTTTAGTTTTAACGGGGAAAACTTCTACGGCTTCTAAATGGAAGTTTCTATGTATGTTCACAAATTCTGTTTTATTATTTTGGTTGGTTCGCCTACATCCAATAATCTACAGCTTAATAGTGTTACCATATATTCTGTAACGGGTTCTTTCTTTTTTACAATTAATTTTATTAATTTTAGATTTTTTATGTGATGAAGAAAGATCATGCATTTTCAAATAATTTTTTTACAAAACAAATTATGATATCAATGTTGGTTTGTTGCTGGTTCTAAATTTGAATGGGTTACAAGTTTGAATTAATTATGAAGCTTTTCTACAAATCAACTATTCTTCTGATTGATTTTCTAAGTACCTAAATATATTCTTCCGATTGAATTTCTAAGTACCTAAATATATTCTTCCGATTGTATTTCTAAGTACCTAGATATATTCTTCCAATTACGATTGAATTTCTAAATCTTAGTCGGCCAGACTTAGCTATCAGATTAGCATTGGATTTATTTCTCAATTACTTCTAGGATTTACATTACATTTTCATACTTTTTCAATTTGTTTACAAATGTGTAGATGATGTAGCTATATTAAGGCTACACGTGTGTGACACATGCCCCATTTATGTACGATATAGAGCGGTCGGGGATTTTAAAATATGAATGAAATAAAGCGGTTAGAAATGTAAGATCATTGTTTTCGTAATCATACCAAAAACTGTTATCATATCATGCTCTAGATAATTATGACGTTTGCGAGACACACGGAAGGTGACTCAAAGTTCACTTTTTTTGTTTACAAGAAGTAGATTGTTCTGACTATGGCATCATCAAAGCGTACTGGGGTACGGACTCCATTTCAAGACCTGACGAACACCAATGGTTCAGGTAAATATATCACCACCGTTACCTACTTGGATTTTATACATTCTAATATCATTTAATGGTATTGATTTATGACTTTCAGATCAAGTAATAGATCCAAAAGAATTGAAGAGACAAAAGGAACGGGAGAGATATGCACGAAATAAGGAAGAAATTAATAAGAAGAAGCGTGAGGCTCGGCAACTGAAGAATGTTACAACATCCAATCTCAATGGAAAACAGGTTCCCACGTCGCCAGGTACGTTCATTCTTGAGACCATCTACTAATCAAAAGCTTTATGAACCATCCTCTCATAAATAAAATGATTTTTTATGCAGAATTTCACACTCCAAATAATGACACTGGGAAATCAGCTATCACCCAACTATCATACACCCCAATTATAGAAGGTAATTTTTACTACCAGATGTAGCATCATCATTTTTTTTAATACTACTGATTGTATCAAAATTGTGGTGTAGGCAAAACGTCTGGGGCAATGCCTTCATGTGCAACTACATTGGAAACACCAAATTCAGATCGTTCAGACAAACCAGATGAAACAATGAACCATCTTCCGTATGATGTTGACCTTTCTACCCAAATGGCTTCTTGGAGGTCTGGTGGGAGCACTCTCGCAAGTGCTTATGCCACTAACCATGCAGATATTTTAAATGGTGTCACCCTTGACCTGCCGAACACCACCAGTTCAGGTAAATATATCACTACCAGTTATCTACTTGGATCTTGTACATTTCAAGATCATTTAATGGTAAATATTTATGACTCTCAGGGCAAATAGCAGACCCAAAAGAATTGAAGAGACAAAAGGACCGGGAGAGATATGCACGAAATAAGGAAGACATTAATAAGAAGAAGCGTGAGGCCTGGCAACTGAAGAAAGTAACTGCCGAGCAGAAGGAGGCGATCAACGCACGGAGACGGGACCAACATAGGAAAGGAGGATATAATTTAACTCGAAAATTACTCCGAAAGAGCCGTACACCCGAAGAGGAGCAAAAGATTCTAGCACTACGCAGGGCAAACGATGAGACTAAGCGAAAGACCCCGTGTGCTGCATGCATCGCAATGCCATGCCCGACAGTTAACGACAGCTTAGAAACCGACGGTAAATTTTTCCTCTCAATTTCATTTCCTATGTACATAATTTATCATGCTAAATCTTACCTGTTCGACGATCATGCAGGTGATTACATTTTCAGGAGCTTCAATGAAAATCTCACACCTGACGATCAAGTAACAGAGCAGAGGCCAGAGACCAGAGCTCAGCGTAGAAATCGAGAGCGAACTCATAAAGAAATTTTGGCTGCAGAACAGAGGCGAGAGAAATGTGCGAGCCAAAGAGCAAATAGGCAAAACATCCCACATGGGGAGAGGCATGCACAACAACAACGCTCCAATGCTCGCTTCGCAGAGAATGCCACAACTTCTTCCCTTCCCGGTGTTTCCCCTTCAGGAAACACACAGGATTACACCATCGGGACTGACGGTAAACACTCCTGACTTTGCAGTTATAATGTATATACTATATACTTTAGTAGTAATGGTCCCTTATACACTATAAAATGCTGAAGGTGAAATGGAGGCGATGCTCAGCAGACTAATGGAGGATAATCCCAATCCTGCGGACCTAATGGATGATGAGTATTACTTATTTGACAATGAAGGTATTAATGCACAGTCGTTCAGTACGTTCAAGTATTGCTTATTAGTGGACTTTAACTCAACAATTCATCGCAGGTGATGACTATGATGGCATTGACCCTGATGAACCACATGATTCTGCTCAGCCGACCCAGATGAACCCCGATGAACCACATGATCCTTTTGAGTTTGTCTACTCAAATCTGCCAGACAACACACACATCCTTAAACACGCTGTGGACTGTGAATACTGCAAGGCCAAGAGATTTGAGTATGAGACCGACGGTTTCTGTTGTCGGGGCGGGGACACTGAGTTGCTTGAACCCGAGCCTATACCAGAACTGATGAGGCTCTGGT
The DNA here is from genome assembly GCA_026929855.1 of Poa annua. NCBI lineage: Eukaryota > Viridiplantae > Streptophyta > Magnoliopsida > Poales > Poaceae > Poa > Poa annua. The sequence continues at coordinate 21,864,265 of CM049428.1, read as the reverse complement.
CTGCATCCGATAATGACTCCCGACATTTTCGTGAGAGCATTCGGTACTTCAACGGCCACTTTGCCTTCACAACCCTTGGTGTCACCCTCGATGAAAAGTACACGAACATGAGGTCAGGGACATACACTTTCCGGGCGCAGGGCAACATGTACCATAACGTGTACTCGTTTGGGCCAGGATCACGGCCAGAACATCTACAGTTGTACTTCTACGATGATGACCCTAGCCTAAACCATCGTGCGCCGTTGACCCAGTCGTTAGATCAGACTGTCGTCAATTCGGTGAAGGAAATCCTTAAAGAAAACCCATACTCCCAACAGTTTAGGAGTTTGGGAGCTCACAGGGAAAATCTAGACGAGTACCGGATAGAACTGAACACCGACCAGAAGCTAGATCAGAGGAGATATAACAAACCTGTCTCGTCCGAGGTGGCTGCTATCTGGGTAGAGGGCAGCAACCTCGCGAAAAGGTTTGAGCGCAGCATCACCCTACATGGTACCGACAATAAACGATACGGTATCCATGCCACACAAGGCTGCTATGACCCGCTCTCGTACCCCCTCTTTTTCCCAAAGGGCGAACTCGGTTGGCATCCAAATATCCCTAAACGTAAGGTGTCTTGGGAAGATGCGCAACAGCCAAGAGCTAATCGCAGCGATGCAGGTCCGCCATTACATTTGTTTTTATATGTGTTTCCTATCATTATTTTGTATGTTGCCTTACTTTTTGCTTTCTCTCCTTTGCACAGAGGGGAATAGCCGGTTGTGCGTCTCAGTAAGGGACTACTACTGCTACAGGCTACAGACGCGTCCTGCGATATTTAATCCTATATTGCATGGAGGACGATTGTTGCAGCAGTTCGCGGTCGACATGTACATCAAGATTGAGGGTTGCAGGTTGAACTGGGTAAGGGAGCACCAACCTGAGATACGTGCTGATCTATATAAAGGAATTGTTGATAGCATCACTGCAGGAGAATCTCGAGGGAGCAAAGTGGGCATAAGGACGGTGCTTCCTTGGTCATTCCAGGGGGGCTATCGAGACATGAAGCGGAGGCATATGGACGCCATGGCATTGGTTCAAACATACGGCAAACCAGATATCTTCTTGACAATGACCTGCAACCCGAATTGGCCGGAGATACTTGACGAGTTGTATCCTGGTCAAACCCCACAAGACCGACCAGATCTTGTTGCACGTGTGTTTAGAGCCAAGCTGGAGGCGATGAAAGAGATGCTCCTCAAGAAACACATCCTTGGTGTTGTGACAGCCCATGTATATGTTGTTGAATTCCAGAAGAGAGGCCTCCCGCATGCTCACTTTCTTTTGATCATGGACTCAACACATAAGCTTCTTGTGCCAGAGCAATATGACCGGCTCATATCTGCTGAGCTCCCTGACAAGCATAAGTACCCGGAGCTCTATGCCATGGTTGTAAAGCATATGATGCACGGCCCATGCGGTGTTCTCAAGCCCAACAACGTATGCATGCAAGATGGGGTGTGCAGGTGCAGATACCCCCGACCGTTCAACGAGAGCACCGTGCAAGGAAAGGACTCCTACCCTGTTTATCGTAGACGTAGGAACGGTCCTCAAGTGAAGGTCCGTGGTCAGACTCTGGACAATAGATGGGTTGTGCCTTACAACCCTCACCTTCTGCGGATGTTTAACTGCCACATCAATGTTGAGGTGTGCTCCAGTATCAAGGCCGTCAAGTACCTTTATAAGTACATATACAAGGGCCATGATAAAGCGTCGTTCAACATCGATCAGCCTGACAGCGATGGTAACATAGACGAGATCAAGAGATACATTGACGCAAGGTGGGTTACTCCACCAGAGGCGATGTGGAGGATATTTGGCTTCAAGCTCTGTGAGAACTCTCCCTCAGTGCTACAGATGCCACTTCATCTCCCAAATATGCACAGGGTCACGTTCAAGGCAGGAGATGACCTGAATGACGTTGTAGCCCGAGAGAATGTGTCGAGGTCCATGCTGACTGAGTATTTTGTGGCCAACCAGAATTATGAGTGGGCTCGAGGTATTTTGTACAGAAATTTTCCAGGGAGTTTCACATGGCAACCATCAAAACACTGGAAACCAAGGCAGCAACGTCATCAAGTAGGTCGAATTGTGTCAGCACATCCAGCTGAGGGGGAGCGATATTTTTTGAGGGTGCTGCTAAACCATGTGTCAGGATTGACGTCCTTCGAAGATCTGAGAACCGTAGAAGGTGTCTTGTGTGATAGCTTTCGCGAGTCTGCTGAGAGGAGAGGCCTCATCGAGGCTGATAACACGCTCGATGAGTGTCTGACCGAGTCTGAACAGTTTGCGATGCCAGCTTCGCTCAGGAGACTCTTCGCAACAATCCTGGTATTCTGTGAGCCTGGCGACGTGCGAGGTTTGTGGGATAGGCACCTAGAGGCAATGTCTGATGACTACCGGCGACAACACACATGCCCGAACGCAGTTGAGCAGATGGTGTTGCTAGATATCAGTGCCATATTGCAATCCATGGGAAAAGACATACAAACTTTCCCTCTACCTGACATGGACGAGGCGTATGACAACACTGGAGGCGAGCCTAGGGAGATCATCGAAGAGACCAACATCGAGGTTGACCCCAGTGATGCTAATCTAGCGTCTTTGTTAAATGAAGAGCAGAGGCGTGCCTATGATGAAATATTGTTGGCGGTTGATAGTGCTGAAGGAGGTGTCTTTTTTGTCGATGGCCCTGGAGGCACAGGGAAGACCTTTTTATACAAGGCGCTCCTCGCTACAGTTCGAGGCGATGGCAAGATCGCTGTGGCAACGGCGACATCAGGAGTCGCCGCTTCCATCATGCCTGGAGGTCGGACCGCCCACTCGAGGTTTAAGATCCCACTAAATAGTGAAGATGGAACGTCATGTAACTTCACGAAGCAGAGTGGGACAGCCAAGCTCCTGCGAAGAGCTGCGCTCATCTTATGGGACGAGGCCACAATGACGAAGCGACAGGCGGTTGAGGCACTGGACAAGAGCATGCGTGACATCATGGGTCGACGGGACAGACCGTTTGGCGGGAAGACTATCGTTTTCGGTGGTGACTTTAGGCAAGTGCTTCCTGTCGTCAGAAAGGGATCACGGGGGCAGATTGTCGATGCTTCCCTGCGGAGTTCATACCTTTGGATGGGCATGCGGCAGCTAAGGCTTGTCACCAACATGAGGGCACAAAGTGATCCATGGTTCGCAGATTACTTGTTGAGGGTAGGGAATGGCACAGAAGAAGCTGACGTGGAAGGGAACATACGTCTCCCAGAAGATATATGTGTACCGTCCACAGGGGGGAAGGAGGATCTACATAAGCTGATCGATCATGTATATCCTGCTCTAGGAGATAACATGGATAATCCCAATTACATGACTTCTCGAGCAATTCTCGCAACAAAAAATGACAGTGTCGACAAGATAAATAAACATATGATAGAGCGATTTACTGGTGATGAGAAGATCTACCACAACTTCGACAGTGCAGAAGATGATCCGCATGGATACTATGCTCCCGAGTTCTTAAACTCACTAGCTCCTAATGGGCTGCCTCCACACGAGCTTAAATTGAAGATAAATTGTCCTGTTATACTCCTCAGAAACCTTGACCCAGCTAACGGCCTATGTAACGGGACGAGGCTTGTTGTAAGGGGATTTCAGATGAACGCTATCGACGCGGAGATCGTGGTAGGACAACATGCCGGACAACGGGTGTTCCTTCCTCGCATACCTCTATGTCCCTCTGATGACGACATGTTCCCATTCAGATTCAAAAGGAAGCAATTTCCGATCAGGCTCAGCTTTGCCATGACGGTCAACAAGGCGCAAGGGCAGACTATCCCTATTGTCGGTGTTTACCTACCAGAGCCTGTATTCTCCCATGGACAGTTGTATGTCGCCTTGTCCAGAGCTACTGCTAAGATTAACATTAAGATCCTCGTTACCAAAGAAGAGGAAGAGGACAGTGGCAATGGCAAGGATCAGAGCCAAAATTCAAAGAAGAGAAAACGATTCGAAGATTTAATAACGGTCACGAAGAACATAGTCTACAAAGAAGTCCTTAGCACTTAAATCAATGTTGCTTACACCATCACATCAGGTTAGTGAGATTCTCATGTTATGATCATCACTCAACTTTCGAGCTGCAGCTCCTTTTGATGCAACATGGTAATTGCAGGATGGTAACCTACGAAACAAAGTGTTGGTACACATTCTGACGTGCCCTGACAACGAGTGCGAAGACAACATCCCTCAAGTTGTTAGAGATATGGTCAAGTTCTTAGGGATAGATTTTTTCATTTGAACAATTAACAATGATGTAATCTTATATCGTTATGGACATGCACTTCGAGAAAAGTGCAATCTTATTTGGTTTTAAAACATTTTGTGATATCTTATTCTTACACATGAATATTTACATAAATTATTTTAGCAAAGATTACGATAAAAATAGGACATGTAGCAACGCACATGCATTCAACTAATCAAAAGCATGATCATGGACCTCTTGGCAGATCATGGACCTCAAACAGACATGATGACTTCTTGACAGATTATCATAAAAATATAAATATACTAATTATAAAATTATACATATATCAAAGACGTGTCTATAGCTCTACTCATGTGTGTAGAAATACAATTTACACAATATTTCACTCCATCAATTATATTCTGATTTTAGATATTCATTTTCTGAATATGCCTATTTTAATGACACTCTCTATGTTCCTAAAAGTAAATGGCGGTGTCCGAGCTCGCAGCAGTATAAAGTAGATTACTCGTTGTTATAGAGAACGACGTCGCAAGCCCCAAATAGGCTAACATCGGATCATTGGTGCACCAAGTAAGTATGAAAGGTGGAGTATGATTAATTAGCGACAACATCGCCCAAGTACTGACGTGTATATGCGTATAACCATATTTATAGTTTATATTGATTTATAGTTTTCTCTTGTTATGTTTTATATGTACATATATTTAATTGTATATTGAAATGTGACCAAATACAATATAACATATATGCCGTAGCAACGCACGGGCATTCAACTAGTTTGTGTAAAAAAGAAGAAGCCGGAGGTGGTGGAAATCGCAATTTCCTCCATCTCCCTCGCATTCCCATGGGCAATGGCAGGGTCTGCCGTCCTGTCCGGGGTTAGTGTCCCCACAAGTCAGTGACACGTCGACCCCCACCTGGGCCCGAATCCGGATAAAATCTCTCTCAAACAAATCTGCGCAGGTCCCCATCCATAGCGGAGCTTTGCCGTCTCTCTCTCTTACCTCACGCACTGCACGCACGCCCTCGCCACTGCAAAACCCTAGTCCAAAACCTTTTACCACACTCCCTACGACGGCGGCGGCGGCGGCGGCGCCGGCCCCATGGCTGCACTAATCACTGGCTAAGGCTAGCCCAAGCTCACCCAAGCTAAGTCCCCCCAACACCTCATCCGAACCCGTCCCATTTCTCTCTCTCCTGCTCTCGGCGGCGGCGGCGGAAGCTGCGGGCCTTGAAATCCCTGCCTGAGGAGTGGTTCCTGTGTTCTGTTTCGCGGTGGTGGGCGGTTCGGTGGAGGTGATGGAGGACCCGAATGTGGGCGGAGGCACCGTTGCGGCGCCGGAGGTGGTGGTAGCGGATCCGGGCGCCTCGCCGTGGAGGAAGACCACGCCGCCGCCCGTGGCTGGCGACGCGGCGGTCATGGGGGCCGACTCGTGGCCCGCGCTGGACGAGGCGAGGCAGAAGGTCGCGGGGGACCCTGCGGGGAAGCCTGGGGCAGACAATGCTGGCGGCGCCGACCTGGCCAAGGGGTCCCAGCCGCAGCAGGCGCCCCCGTCTCCCACGCAGGTATTTAAATGTCGCTCAACGCTGATGTGGAGATGTGCTTGCGAAGATTATATGTTTGCGTGACTTGTTCAATCTTGTATGGGAAGATTGACACTCATACCTCACTATTTGGTAGCAGTAAAGGAATGGATTGGGGTTGCTTATTTGGTAGATATATGTTAACTTTTCTTTAGATGCGATTAGTGTGATCTGGCTCCGACATGTTCTGTTGGTGACGAGTACACTGTTATTTTTTTTGTAGAACCAGTATAGATTTGTTCCAACTTTATCTGCTGCTCCTGTAACCATCGTACATTTTTAGGATTTTATTGAATGCAACCAGCCAATCGAACATGCACTGTCCGAACAGTTCCTTAGCTGACCGACCTGCTCATGTAAACATCTTGTTTGTAAGAATTATAATTGTTGGACTACAATCACACGTGTGCCCTGTCTGAAATGTTCCCTATCTGAACCACTGAAACACCTTCTTATGGTAGTATAGCCCTGTCTGAAATGTTCCCTATCTGAACCACTGAAGCACTTTCTTATGACAGTATAGTTAGATAATGTTTCTACAGGTGCGTGTCTTTTCGAAATCTCAAATGCTTTAGATAAGCAAAATATGATTTAGATTGTTGTTTGAGCTTTTGTGTACATCATTTCTGTCACTGTTGTGTACAGTTGCTTTTCATTGCTATAATCATATACACATTCTCTTTGTACCATTCCTATCCTGATCTACCCTGATGGAAATGGTGCAACTTCTTTTAGGTGTCTAATCGTATGCACAAGTTTGATGGCCATGGAAATTTCAACAAGAGTCACCAATCGCACCATAAAAATGGGCCCAAGAGACGCCCACCAGGTGCAACCGATGCACCATCATACCCGGCCGCAATGCCGTATCACCAACATCCAGGGCAACCTATTTTTTACCCTGTTCTGCCAAGTCCGATGATGCTACACGAATACCCATACCAGCCTTTTGCTGTTCCGGTCCCAAATCATGACCCTCGTGTTGGGAAATCTGGATTCGAAAATGCTACGCCTCCTTTTGTTCCAGTAGATCAAGTTGGTGGCAATGAAGCTAACAGGCCAATGCCTCCACAAACAAGAGGTGATCCTCATGCTTGGCGTCCTGCTGTTGGTGCTCATGGTGTTAGGCCCCATTCTGGTGCTGAAGGCCGTGGACATTTTAACCACGCTTGGCAGAATCCACGGGCGTTTGGCACGAGTGAAAACGCAAGCGTACCTCATGGTGTTGGGCCGAGAGCTTTTGTCAGACCGATGGCACATCTCCCCCCTACGCTTGGGTACATTAATGGACCATCTTACCCTGGTAATGATGTAGTCACTGTAATGACATCTACTTCCATATACATATATGGTGTAGCTTTGATGATCTAATGTCTGAGATTGTTTTTACCTCAGGTCCTATGCCTCCCATGTATTATTACATGCCTGCTCCACCCATGGAAGCAATGAGAGGTCCACCTCGTTTTGTCCAGAATCAACCAGCTCCTTCACCTGTCTTATCTCCTGAAGCGGTTGAGTTAAGAGCTAAAATCTTAAAGCAAGTGGAGTACTATTTTAGGTAAATAATTATTTTTTCTGTTTAATTCTATCCTGAGATTTCCCCTCAAGTATACACGACAAACATAAGTAAGTGTATTAGTTTAGCATGTGCTGGTAGGGTTCTCACATAATTGCAATGGGTGTATGTTGCCATTCAGAATATGTGGTACAAAGTCTCGTTTACTTTGACAGTCGCTTTGTCACTATACAATATAGATGCAAATGTCGCTCTTACAGTCTAAATAGAACAATCTCACACCTATATGACATCATGGATGGCTGAACATGCTTTAAGCATGTACACCGTACAGTTTTGTTTACTCATTATGGTGTTTTTTCAGTGATACTAATCTGGATCGTGATGGTTTCTTGAAATCTCTAATGGATGATCATGGCTGGGTTGCAATTTCAAAAGTTGCAGACTTCAATAGAGTATGCCTTCTATGCACATTTTGCCTTTTCAGAGATCATATTTTGCCGTTTAATCTTCTAAAAAGTGGTTCTGTAATTGCATGGCTCATTTGTAGCTGAAGAGAATTACGACTGATGTACATCTGATTGTAGATGCATTGGCAAACTCAACTCTTCTAGAAGTTCAGGTAGCTATGTTTATCTCAACTGTTATTGTTTATATGCTTGTTGCATTTGGAATTGGTTTCTCTGATGCTACTTACCAATTACTAGGAGGACAGGATAAGGAGGTGCTCTGACTGGTCAAAGTGGGTGTCTTTTTCTGGGACAACATCTGTCCAGAGTCCGTCATCTACTGCCAGTACAGATAATATCATTGGTGAGAGCAGTTCCGGCAGCTTCTCAAATAAGGATACTTATTCTGAAGATAAAAAGAGGCATCCTCATCCTCAAGATATTGAAAGCAAAATAGATATTATCGGTAACAAGGCAATAGTTCCTGATGAACAGCTACCTAAAGATGCACATAGCTGTTCACTGAATAAAAACTTGTCTGCCATCACTATTGATGAAAAGCCTAAGATCGTTTCCGCATCCTCTCTGATTTCGCGCACACATGAAGCTTCTTTTAGAACTGGTGATGTTAAAGTTCAGAAAGTAAACATGAAGATGAAAGTACCTGATTCTCAACGTGACAGAGGTTTCTGTAATGATTTGCTAAATGACTCCCCTAGCTTCAGTGGGGATCAGAGCACATTCATGCTTGATGAGGAACTGGAATTGGAACATGCGGAGCATTCACGCAATGATATCTATTCACACAAAAGGTGAACTTTAAATGGTATACGATTTGGGATTCCGTTTGATGCATTATGATTATGATTGTTTAATGTATGTTGCCTTTTAAGCAACCATGTGAAATCATGCAAGCGTCCAGAATAGCTATACTAGAACTAGTATATATCACATGCCTTTCTGAGATTAGATGATGTGTATAGCTCTGCTTCTTTGTTATCAATCTATTTAACATACCTGTGAAAATTGATGATAACTTAAGCTGGACGCAATATTAGGTTGAACTAAATAAATGTTAGATGATGGATTAATGTCATTAGGACATCAGTGCAATAATGTGTTATTCAGTTGCATTTATAGATAATATAATTTTCCTCAGCAATGTATAGTTTCAGAAGATCAACATATCATTTTGATTATCTGTCTGCTCTTGTGTATTGCTTGTTGAGGCGCATCATCTCTTATATTGTGTTGAGCAGAAATTGTGCGCATGGAATTGATTTTCTTTTGCAATATGTTTGTTTCAAGCAGGGTTGATGATGAGGATGACGATTTTTTTGTTGACGACCAAGAAGTGAATAGGTTAATAATCGTCACACAGGTTGGGTTTCAAGATATTCCATGCTCCTGGTTTTGTATGGTGACATGTTTCCTTTAGCTCCCTTGTTTCATCTATTCTGATGGTGCTTTGATATGAAGTATGATCCATTAACCTATAAGTTGATGCGCTTTGTATCACTTTGCTGTACTTTTGTATTACAAATTAGAACAGTTCGTATGTCGATCAGTATAATCCGGACCTTTTTTTAAATCATATGTCAGTAAGTGATGTATGTGAGTTGCCAATCTTTTCATATTTATACTGTTATTGGCATTTGCCCTCCTGAAGAGAGGACATTCATGTCCATTTCAGAGTAGAGCCTATTATTTGTTGAAGGTGAAGAAGCATTGATATGGGGTCCAAGGTGTAAACTACCTATCAAATTGCTGTTGTGTAGTACACCGATATTACAGATTATCAAGATGAATTTATTGTGCACATTTGGTAGTTCTCTGGTTTGTCATCCAAAAATATAACTTGAAGAATCAGGTTATTTGATTGTCTACCTGATTAATTTATATTTGTAAGTGCTGTGGCCTTTTGGATTTCTGTTGCCAGGCTGATACTCAATCTCTAGCTCAAACTTCTTATTTTGATGTACTCCTTTAGAAGCTTTTGCCTGATTGAATTGCCTTTCATTATGTTACTGTTTAATGTGTTATTTGAACTCCTGTCTATCTTATATTGTTTTGCCTTTTGCTTATATCTTATATTGTTTTGCTATCTTCTGGGGTCAATTTGATGTCACAAATTTTAAGAAACTTGGTTTACTGTGCTGAGATATTGTTTCATTTATCTGACTCACAGGATACTAGATCAGAAAAGGACGACAAACGTTCCTCGAGTACTCAAGCATTTTCAACAGAGGAAGCATCAAAAATAAATGATGCCTTATATTATTATGAGGTGACATGTTACAGTGTAGAGGATTTGAAGTTTATCATTCATCAATATTATATGTGCGCTGTCTTGTCTTGAGAACTGCCATCCACTCCTACATATTTTTTACGAAGTTCCTGCTCACTTTATACAAAATAGGAACTTTGACTTTGGAATCTTAATGCATCTTATTTAGCCCTTGTTTGGATGAGTTGTGCTGGTTAGACATCCCTCATCGACTGTTTCAATGGAACAGTCAAGTTCATCTTTTTAATTGTTTATGATAAATCTGACATAAACATTCTTTGAACATCAATATATTAATTTGTTTTGATATTGTGGGAGACTTAGCCAATCCCTTTTGGAATTGTATGCTATTTTAAGAATTTATTTGTCGAAATATTTCTTGTCGAGACCTTGATATAATTTTAGCTATTAAATTTTAGTGTTAGAACTACCCAGTAAAATTTAGTAAGGCAATGTTATTATCATTGTAAATGTTGTTAGGGTTGTGATGTTTCATTTGAGTTGTCAACTGCTATCCTAATCAGCTATGACATTGGTTTGCATGTTTGACATTTTGCAATAGTTTGAAACTGAATGAATTATTGGAATATCATCTGAAAGCAGAACTCGTGCTGGAGCTTTGAGTTTGAATCAAGCTGGTTTGGGACCAAACTTGAGCTGAGTTGTGCATTTCTGTTTCTCTTAAAAACCCATTCTGTTATACGATACTTATGTATGCATCAGATTACGTCAGTTTGGTTTTCTCATGCTTATATTATAAAATTATTTTTCCAATTATATTATTTTGGATTTGCTGATGCTAATTTTATAGTATTACTTCTGATTCCAGAGTGTACATGATCGGCACACTAATAATCAAAGGAGTTCTCAGGTTGATGCTGCAGATGTAGATTCAAAACCATCTGCAGGAGCAAAAGGGAACCATGTTAGCATTGGAACTAATGGTAGTGAAGAAGTCGGACAACCTATCCCACGTAGGCGGCAAAATAAAGGCAATAGAAAGACACACACCTCACATAAACAGAGGTTCTTTGCTGGTAATTTTGCGGGTAGTCCGAATAGCCGATCTCATTATGGTGGGGTATCAGAAAGCCCACCAAGCAATTCAATTGGATATTTCTACGGATCTACTCCTGAAAATCACAGGTTAGATTTGTAATCAGTTAAAGTTTTCTTTCACTTAAACTAAATCCTACCCTCGCCACTTTTATCTCGTATATGCTTATCTGAATGACTATTTTTTTTATTAGTAGCTATAAAAGTTCAAAGCTGAGCTCGTCTCCAAAGCTGAGCTCGTCTCCTCATGGAATTCCTACTGGGAGCTCACCTATTGGATCTGTGCCTAAATCATTCCCACCGTTTCAGCACCCAAGCCATCAGCTTCTAGAAAAAAATAAATTCCAGCAACAAAGGTTATTTCTAATCTCCTTCAAGTATCATTATCTATTCCTACCTTTCATCCTAAGATTGACATGGTGATGCTTTTGTTCTTTGTTTGTGAAGGTACAATAAGTTCAAAAATCGATGCATCGCTGAACGTAAGAAGTTAGGAATCGGTTTGAGTGAGGTGCAGCTTCCTCTCATATACTTCTCTTGCAGCTGCAGCTGCAACTTTAACAATTATTTAGTGAAGAAAATATTTGCAACTTTAGTAATGTATATATAAAGCTGGACAAGTATAACTGTTATGTTTAATTATAACCAGTCTTTGTGAATTGATTTTTTTTGGATAACATGAGGAATTTCTGTCGTCTCGTTAATGTTTTGTTGCTTGCTAATTATGTTTCAAGTTGGACAATTATGATTTGCTTGAAAAAATGTACCATACTCTTATTCTATCCTAAAAAACATGTTAGATTATTCCTTACATACTGTGTGACTCCAATGGCGTGCAGGAAATGAATTCGCTCTATCGATTTTGGTCATACTATCTGAGAGACAATTTTAATGAAGATATGTACAAGCATTTTAAGAACTTTGCAGTAGATGATGCAGCAGCAAGTTACAGATATGGACTTGAGTGTCTCTTCAGATTTTACAGGTACGGACATTTTAGTTTGAAAAAGGCTTTCAATTTTCTTTTTCATTTGCTGTAGTTTACTGTACAATTTTTTATTTTTTTTGCAGTTATGGTCTGGAAAAAAACTTCCAACAGAATGTGTATGAAGATTTTGAGCAACTAACACTTGATTTCTATGGCAAGGGTGATCTTTATGGACTTGAAAAATACTGGTAATTGGTTTCTTTGTTTGTTTGCATTCCTCTGTTTCTTACTGAACTCTAGTAATGAAATGAACACCACACTCTTTGCTGATATTTTTGGCTATGGGTCTATTTTCACACTCACTGAAGGAACAACTAGTTGTGGCAATTCAGTGGTTTGCTCGCAGTATCTATGTATTTATTTACAACTTTATTGTTGTTGGGTATCATATGTGTAACATCACACACGCTAATGTTGCTACATGAAAGCTGAACTTCGTACTTCAAACTTGATGTAGCCCGAGAAGGGCGAATTACCAAATTGGCTTGTTGCATTACCGAACATAGCAGTTGCAAACTTGTCATTCTTTGTGGCTTACTTTTCTTTTGACAACTTGGACCAGGGCATTTCATCATTTCCGGAAACAGGGTAGCAGCCCAATAAATAAGCATCCAGAGTTGGAGAGGCTCCTAAAAGATGAGTTCCGAACCATCGAGGACTTCAAGGCACGGCGTGCGGCAGAGAAAGAAACCGGTGGTAGTAGCAGCAAGAGTGGAGCAGCGGCAAGCCATAGCAAGGCTGAGGCTAAGCAGATCCCTACCCGGGCATGAAATTTTGGTGGTGATCCTGCGAAGGAGAAAATAGGAACGTTTTTGTTTGGTGTAAACTGAGGATTTGAGTAGACTCGTCCCTGTGCAGATTTTGCTCTCCGCTGCCTATACTTGTAGCTGTCCAGGAAATTTTCCTCTTTTTTCCTACATCATCTTCCTGGTACCATTGTGGGATTTGTACATAAAGATGAAATAATTGCCTTCATTGAATAGACAAATTATAGTGTTAAAAGACATGTTGTCTTGTTTGACCAGAGTGATGTACTCCCTCCGTCCACAAATAGGTGAGTTTGTCAAAAAAAAGATGTATCTAGACATGGTTTTGTCTAGATACATCTTTTTTTTTGATAAACTTGAGACACTTATTTTTGGACGGAGGGAGTATGTGTTTTTGTATCTTTAGGTATGGAGTCTTGCCTTATTTTCGCCGTGGAGAAGTCTACTAGGTGTTTTATAATACTAGGCTTTGCCAGTATGTTTATAGTAAAGTTGTCCATAGGCCCCAGGGGATAATTGCTGGAACACCAACGAAAGAAGTTATTATTTGCACCGAGCTATCTAACCTCTCTAGCTAGACTTTCAAAGCAAAGTGGACAGTGACATTGTTTGCTCTTGCCCAACCCCTGGAATATGACTCGGCATGTTCTAGACTATACTTAAGAAATAAACAGTTGCATTGTTTGCTCTTGCTCAGTAGCTTCGATTTCCTTGCTGGTCATGGTTGATACTTGATACCCACAATGCTGGCGCGGGACAGCGGAGCCACAGTAAATGCGCAACCGCGGCCAAGCAAAGGGATGTAGCCATTTAGGATGATGAGTAGCATCGGTATAGATCAGCGATGGGCTAGTCTGGAGACCTCGTCGGAGTAGTAAGAGCAGCGAGACAGAGAGGTCGGCATGGCTGGAGTGGTGGCAACGGCGGAGCTGACTAGCTGAGAGAAGAGACCTTGCAGAAACCTATTAAGCGTGGTTAGTTCCACTGGCGTGTTCTGCCGGGAGTTGATAGATAAAGTTTTGAATCGACAGTGATTGAGACGGAATTGGCCATGTCAAAGGGACAAAAATTGACCGAGGAGGAGGCTGTAGCGGGTAGATGTAAGAAGCGCAAGAACACAAGAAGAGCCTGTAAGGTCATGTTTGGTTACCCACAACTTTCCCCCTTAGTCCCCGATCATAGCCAAGTTGAGCCTGGATGGATTGGGCCGAGTCTAGTGCCACCTTCTACATCTCGTTTGGATGTTTGCATTGTAGTACTCCCCCGATCCACTAAAGCTGTTGCTAACAACGTACTCCCTTGCAATAATTCTGAGTCAATTAATTCAGAACGGAGGGAGTAGCTAGTACAATCGGTAAGTAGAAGTTCTGATCATTTTTCCGAATCGGAGGGAGTAATAATACCTAGCGTTTGGTTGGCACCACCCGGGCTGCTGCGAGGATGCAAAAGCAACATGTTTGGTTGATTAAATCCTAAGGTTGTGGTCACATCTTTTTACAAGTGGTGACATACAATAAACTACATTTCACACAAATTTAATAGCCACTAGCAAATTAACATCATTTCAATCCTCTTTGCTAAATAAATGACAGTTCGTCATGATATGAGGGGGGGGGGGGGGATTCATTAAGACCCAGTTATAAAGAACGCACGTCCGAAAATAAGGTTAACTTGAGTGGGGAAAAGGTGGAACAACTTCTGATCAAGACTATCATGAATATTCTTCAAAACAACAAATTCCATCTCAAGCGAGAACTCATTAAAATGGTGCCTGATTTTTCTGAAGGGTAGAAAAACCCTAGATGATATGCATATCTAGCATATCCTAGATATAACTTACCATTAGAAATATTTATCCCGTCATGTCGAGTCATGTCGCGAGTAAGAATGCTTGTATCATGTAGCGAGCATTTCCAGCTAGCTAATACATATGTGAACTTGAGATCAAACTGAACATCAACAAGCACATTCTAGATAGGTAGTGCGCTCTGCCCTTGTATGTTGCAGCTTGTGACCTCGACACTCTAACAATCACATTAGTACCATCAAGTGAGCCGGTATAATCAAGTGATGACATGAACACACGTTATGTTTTAGAGGAATAAAATCATGCCATGCCATGAGCTAACAGCTAGTATTACCTACCTTCAATATGGATACAACACAAGATTTTCTTGAGATACCGGGATATTGTGTCATTTTATCTCTAGAATATATTCTATATCCCTCTTAACCTCTTATTATAGCCTACAACATGAGGGAATAATGCTACTTGTTCCACAAAGGCGTGGATGATATCTTGATAAATGTCTCCACAAGCTAGAAGAAGGGTTCTTTTCATCTGAAGAATGTCCACAACCTTTACATGGTTACAATTGCACTTTCGTAAATGTAGTTAAGATTTTCTTCCCTCCTCCTATCTCAGGGAGATTCGAGCATACCTGACCATAGACTGAAATTGCGGTGAACTACTCTCTTCTAAACCAAACAAAGAAAAACCCGAATCACATATATGACGATATCTTCTTTTTGCGGGGAATATGGGAGTTTTATTCAATAATCATAGGGTTATACTCTGCTAATACAAGAGGATTTAAAAAGGCAGGGGAGAACTGATTAATTGTGATGTCTTCTAAGTGATAACCTTCATCCGTGTGTCCTAATGAAATATATGTTGCATAAGTTACAACAAAACCGACAGTACACCTTACCTAATGACCTAAATGGGGGGGGGGGGGGGGGGGGGCGTTGGGTGCTTACTGCCATACGAAACGATGGTGATGACCTACCGGTGCCTGATGCTACACGAACTGTAGTTGGGAAACCCCTAGCAGAAGGCGATACAGACAACGGTAAATTTTCGCCTAGTGAAAGAAGCAGAGTTTAATCGTACATGAGGAGTGGTGAGTTGCAACTTGGTGTCCTCCCCCTCTGGCACTTGAGAGATGCCGCACACCTACACACAACCAAACGAATACTTTGCCCAACTTTTCAGAAGGTTGTCAAGTTTCCCGTGTTGCTGGAAACAAAATTGTCAAACACATAAATGTAACAAACCACTTGAACCCGCTCACAGAAGTGACAGAACATGGACCCCAAACAGAAGAATGTATCAATAAGAAGGGTTCGTCACTTCGAAGCTGAACGGATAGACGTCGCCTAGAGGGGGGGGGGGAGGGGGGTGAATAGGCGATTTAAAACTTTTTCGAGGAGCCGGAATATCCAGTCCAAGAGTGACCCGGAAATTCCGAGTAGCCGGAATATCCAGTCCACGAATGACCCGGAAATTCCGGTATGCTTGATAAAGGCGGAATAAAACTAGAGGTTTACTTTAACAAGCATACAACCTAGATATATAAACTAGGCTCACCTATATGCACCAACAACTTAAGCTAAGCAATACAAGTAACAAGATGATAGCAAGATATATGACTTCAAGCACGAAGGCTATCACAATGTAAAGTGCATAAGTAAAGAGCTCGGGTATAGAAATGACCGAGGCACGCGGAGACGAGGATATATTCCCGAGTTCCACCCAAAGGTGTACGTCTCATTTGGAGAGGTGTGCGCAACCACAACAGGTTAGCCGCAACGCCACAAATGCTCACCTTCTTCTCCTGATGAACTCAACCACAAAAGGTTCGAGTTCACCTTCCACTATTGATCTCCTTTGGGGCGGAGATCGAATCCCGTAAAACTCTTGAGGCGCACACCCACAACTTAATTGGGGGCTCCCAAGTCTTGAGGCACACACCCACAACTTAATTGGGGGCTCTCAAGTGACCACAAAAGGTCTTGGCCACAAAAGGCCGGCCACAAAAGGCGTCTAGGGTCCAAAGACCCAAGAGTAACAAGCTCACAAGTATCACCACCACGAATCCTCGTGGAGGGCTCAAACCGATGCAAATGCAATGGCAAGAGCACACGAAGTGTTCAAATCCTTCACTCTCAAATTCCAACAAAGCAACAAATGCTTATGGGGGGAATAAGAGAGGAAGAACAAAGGAAACCACAAAGGAGTCAAATCCTTCACTCCCAAATCCCACCAAAAGCAACTAATGCTTATGGGGGGAGAGGAGAGGAAGAACAACACAAAGGAACTCCAAGAACTAGATCCACTAGGTTCCCCTCACTTAGAGAAGAGATGGATTGGTAGGATTATAGATCTAGATCTCCTCTCAACTTCCCTAAAGAATATGGAAGAATCAATGGAGGGATTGAGAGGAATCAAGCTTTCCAAGGTCAACAATGGAGTAGGAGAGAGAGGAAATTCGTGCTACCTTGGTTTTGGGCAAGGGAAGAAGAAGGGGAGGGGTATTTATACCCCCCCTAGAAAATAGAACTGTTGCACCCAGAATTTAGACCGGAAATTCCGCCCAAAACTGAAATTTCTGAGCTGAATTTCCGGTTCCAATCAGTGCCTCTTTTTCAAGAAAAACTGCGAGAATCGGATATTCCGATTCATTCAGAATCGGATATTCCGAGTGACTGAAAACTGACAGAAACAGTAAAACCAAAACTGCAATATCTTTTCCATCCGGACTCCGTTTTCGATGATTTTTGACTCGTTGGAATCGTTACAACGAGCTCTACTTGAATATGCATAGAAACATCATAGTCCATCATGTGAGGATAAAATCAAATGGGGAAAAAGGTTTAACTTTCCTAAAACATGTAAACCGGTAAAACCTCCAATATAAAAAACGTAACAAGATATTCATACGAAATCCGTTTTTGATGAACTAGAGCTTAGTATGGAGATAAACCAACCTCTAAATCCTCACATGGATGAAAGCCAACAAGTTTTCCAAAGTAAGACCGTTTCCGATGAACAAGAGCTTGACATGGAGATGAACCAAGATCTAGTTCCTCACCACCATAAAAGTCAAATAAGAACCCAGAAATATGATATGCCAAGTATGCAAAGGTTTGAGCTCTCCACAATGATGCGATCAAGTTACTCACTTGAGAACCCCTCTTGATAGTACGCCTATCTATCCTATAGCCCTATCAAGATCATACCTTTGCCTTGAGCATTCCACTTGAGTTGGGTGAAGACAATCTTGATCTCTTCAAGTGGTTCATCTTTTCTTGATTGCGCGTCCAAGCACATGCTTGATGAAGACTTCTCCAAATACTTCCCCATGCTCACAATGGGAGAGTCTCGCTTAGCTCCATCTTCATGTATCCATTGCAAGCACCAAGCATAGGATCTCTTCAAGAAGCTTCTCTTGGTCTTGGTCTTGCACATCTCACCTTGATGACGATCACCACATGACGTCATCTTCCATGAGCTATATGAGATCTTCATTTGATGCAATCCCATGGGAAGATACCTAACCTCATATAAATATACCACACACACATATATCATGGGTTAGTTCACAAAGCTATGCGGACAAGTGTTTACCATCCCAAGAGATACATGATCGCTCTTGGTACATCTTATAGCTTTGTGTGTTGATCAACATCTTGATCAACCTTGTATCTTCCAACATTTCTTCACTAATATGATGCCTTGAATCCTTCAAGACATACTTGCAATATGCTCCACTCAACACATAAGCTTAAAGAGTCCAACACATGAACTCCACAATTCCATGGACATGATCTATAATGATATCTCAAAGTAAAAATTAGTCCATAGAGATTGTCATTCAATTACCAAAACCACACATGAGGGAAAATGCTCTTTCAATCTCCCCCATTTTGGTAATTGATGACAATCTCTTTTGAGAGGGTTTATAATATGGAATTTAACGAACAAGAATGGTTGCACTAACATCAAATACTACAAAGGTATGTGATGTTAGTCCATCCACATATATAGAGCAAACTCCCCCATAATTTATGCACGTGTGTATGAACATGAATTCATTGCATATATTATCGACCATTACCGATGGTGGAGTTTCCACTATATATATAAAACCAAGCAACGAATGCAAAGGTAAGGAAAGCAAATACTTAAGAAGATACCAAAGTAAAAGGCCAATTCCATACAACCCTCCAAAACTTCTCCGCCATTGGCAACGATTGCCGAAATGGGCGAAAGGCTTTGGAAAGGTAACATAATAAGATCTCCTTCATGATTTATGCATTTCTCATGATATGAGTGAAATCAAATGCACTTATCCAATGACGAATAGATGAAGGGGATCAAACTATATTGAGGGTCCAAAAATTGCACAAGAAAGATACCAATTGAAATCCACTGGAAGGATACCAATTGCAAAAGGGGGAAAGCATTCACAAAGAAGCAAGCAATCAAGGGATCCAAAACCAATTGAGCACAATAGGATGTTATGATAAGATCAACCAAGTGTTCTAAAAATCAAGAGGGACCTCCCCAAGGTACATGCACAATGAAAAGATTTGTATTTCAATATGGTGTGCATAACATGGAATCCTCGCTCCCTCCTAGATAATTTTGAACACAAAAAGGTGCAAGATTGTATAGTTAAGAAAATAAGTATACCTTGCAACAAACAAATGTTGAGCAGTAAAGAGAAAGAAGTGACAAAATGAAGACTTGCTCAAACGAGAAAGAATGGGTGTGTCATGAAAATACATTTTAGGAGACTAAACAAGGATGTGCCTAAGCATCCCCATAGTCTTTCAAATTATGAGGCACATAGTGCATATCATGTATTTCGTAAACAAGCACACCCAAGAGGATAAATCAAATAGGATCACAAGCTTATTAAGAGGCAGTGTGAAACCAATAGAAAAACAAAGCTTGTGCCTTTTAGAGATCACCAAAGAATCAAGAAAGTAATAAAAGGTGATCACTAAAGATTTTGAATACCAATTAAATATGTAACTACCCTCATGTGTATAAGTTTCTAAGTGGACACTAAGTCCACAAAGAAACATGCACACACAATATAGGTACAAGGTAAATCACATGGTATCCAAGAGGAAGTCATAAATACACCGATAAGAATTTTTGCTTAAAAGCAAAGCACATAGCTCAAATTATTCTTGGAGGGTATAGATGAACTTCCAACACCAAGTTCTAAAAGCATCACAAATACCCACATAGGATAAGTGATAGTTGGGATACTTCGAGACACAAAACAAATATCACAAAAGGCAAATGATTTAGGAGAATTCATCAATATTGCACATGAGAGATTTTTGAAACGAATTTGCTAGATTAACATATTGGGGATCGGTGAATCATGAAGATGATTATATAAATCCCCTTGATGTGTAATCATCCCGGCTTACTCACATTAGCAATGAAGATATTTTGAAAGAGACTTTGCAAAAACCATATCAAATGCAACTTAGAGAAACTCATGCCAAACAACAACCTACACAAGGTTGAGAGCTAGAAGTATATGCATGAGTTAGATACTTGTTACCGAGATAGCATTGACGGTGTAGAAGATGAGAGTTCACAATCATCCAAGCTTGACTCCAAGAAGCACATGGTGAAGACATCTTCTTTAAATAGAGGCAAGCTTCCAATGCATCTCTCATGTACCTAAAACAAATCAAGTACACAATGGACCCAAACTAATTGGGTCCAAAGTAGTTAGTCCAACTACAATACATAGGACAAACTCCACATAAATATGTGCATATTGATGTGAAATAGAATTTCATGTACATCTTAGCCATTTAGGATTTGATGGAGTTTATCCTATACATTGGATCAAGGAAAGAAAGCATGCCACAAGATATACAAATAGTAAATATGCATGCACAAAACTTTCAAGAACCAAGCGAGATACAATTTAGAGAAAACACCAATTAAATCAAAGAAGCTACACAAAAGTGTGGCAAGAGAGGGATTTGTCCTCATTGTATCAAAGACTCAAACCAACACATGATTGGAGAAACTAATTTGAAAAGATATCAAATGTAAACAAGGTCAAGGCTAAACCAATGAGCATAAGAAATAAATCAAACAAGCATGCTCGAAGGTTTATCTCATCCAAAAAGGTAGACTAGGAACCATGGGATGTGATAGCCAACTCCACAAAGAAGAGTAAGGGTTCAACAAATAAACCAAGCCCTCTACACTTTTCATGATGGCACAAAGTACCAAGACGAAAAATGTTTGTCTTTCAAAGTGACATGTCATCGGGAACAAAAACCAATTGAAGACAACTAATGTTGAATAACATATATGATTGCTCCCCCAAGATTTGTGCATTACTTATGATCTTGTATTTGAATACAAAATGCACAAAAATGGGATCATCACTTTCCATATATATTGTTAACCAATTAGTCATGTTCAAGAAGAGCAATAAGATACAAAACCAATTTAAGAACCAATTTAAAGAATAGTGTTCTAAAGATTATAGAGTAGCTTCCCCATGATTAGTGCATTATTTGAGATCTTGTATGTAAATACAAAATGCACACAAGTGGGATCATTACCCTCCATATATCTTTTTGAACACAAAGTTCAAGAAAATCAATAAGACCCGATAACAATTAAAAGGATGATGTTCTACTCAATGTAGGATAACTCCCCCAAGAATAGTGCATTACTTAAAATTAAGTCTTCGAATGCAAATGCACAACAATGGGATCCTTACTTTTCCTTTCTAACGAAAGCACAACACAAATTATGAGTAGAGCAACAAAAAGATCCAAATGAAGCAGAGAAGACAAATGGGTGGTTAAATCAAAACAAAGCTTGGCGATAAAGATAAGACAATTTATTAACAATAGCCAATGTAAATATGATCAATAATTTTACCACAAATATAATTATCACTTGTCAAAGACAATGATTGTATGGAGATATTTCTCGGTGGTATTTGACATATATGTGTTCAAGATCATATTCACAAAACATAAGCATGTGGCAAAATAAACGAATTGAAAAACATGCTTATCATGATATTCTTGATGACTTCACATATTCAATGATCATTCTAAGCATCAAGAAACTTTCTCACAAACAAGATACCAAAAGATGGTTGATCAAAATGCATTTAAGCAAATATGGAACTTGTTTGAGTACCATGCCACCTAGGAACAAGATAATCAACAATATCAACTCTAGGTGACACTACCTCTCATGTTCACATTTTCTAGGCTTGTAATATGCACATAGCTTATTACTCCCCCATAATGTGATAATCCATTCTTTGTAACAAGAGGCAAAAGAAATCCAACAAGAGATAATTAATGGACATTAGAATTTGAATTTCTCCTGAGTATACCACAAAGAGAGTAGATAATATTGAAATATCACTACTAAGTGGTATTACTCATGAATACACATTTTAATGGGGTGAGTTACCAAAAAGCACATCACTCCCCCAAAATGGGATAGTCCATTAAAAATCCCTAAAAAGAGCCAATTAAGATAAAAACAAATAGACAAGAGGCTCAAACATACATGGTTTGCAAACCAACATACACAAGCTTGATTACTCAACATAAGTAAGTAGAGTGCACAACACATATGAAACACTAGTAAGGCACAAAACCAAACACA
The DNA here is from genome assembly GCA_026929855.1 of Poa annua. NCBI lineage: Eukaryota > Viridiplantae > Streptophyta > Magnoliopsida > Poales > Poaceae > Poa > Poa annua. Next base: position 21,841,846 of record CM049428.1, on the reverse strand, counting down.
TGTAAGGGTGCAAGTAACTTTCAATGTATACATATGAATTAGATACACGTTACCGCAAGGAGGAGCATTAGATATATGCTAAGACAATATAATCCAATTGACTTGACTTGAGAGAATATGAGTGATGAAGATCTCTAAATTCTTCATGATGTAGTCAAGTATCCAATGTCCTCCGTTTACACCTATTGATCAAGTTTGAGCTTGTTGGTCCCCAACTAAGTTGGGTCCTAAGAGGTTAGTCACAATAGGTTTGGCTACCCAAATGGTTCTTTTCTTGACACCACTTTGAGTACCAATAAATTTGGCAAACACATTGCCAACCTTATCCTTCCGAAGAGAATGAACATTATCAATAGTAGGAGGGTTGGATAAGGTAACATGAGTGCATGAAGAAGCAAAGTGATCCTTCCCACGACATTTGTAGCAAAGGCGGCTTTTACCTTTCTTCTTGGGAAGGGAAGGTTCTTCAACTTGGGAAGCTTGAGTTTTAACTTGAGGTTGCTTCCCTTGTTGCTTCTCACTAAGAGGCTTCTTCTTCAAAGGGCAAGATCTCACATGGTGCCCTTCAACCTTGCACTTGAAGCACACAATCTTGGCCAAATCAATAACTTGTTCTTGGCCCTTCTTCTTGATGAACTTGTGTTTCTTCTTGACATTGGACTGGTTCTTGTTATTGGAGTTGAATCCAAGTCCACTCTTGTCATAAGGAAGTTGTTGCACTCTCAACATGTTGTCGAGGGTGGACTTCCCTTCATGACACTTCTTCAAGTCTCTCTTCAAAGAAGTGACTTGTGTCTTGAGCTCTTTGAGTTCCTCTATATGGTTAGTTTCAACACAAATACTAGAGGAAGTAGATGCTACATTGTTAGAGCAACAAGTCAAGGAATGTAATTCATCACAAGATTTAGCAATGGTATGTGATGTAGAATTACTAGTACTAGCACATTGCAATAAAGCATTAGTAGTAGAGTTTGTGCTAGTGACCATAGGAGCCTCACAAGATTTTACCTTCGTTGTGACCGCCTCATGAGCTAAATTTAGCCTAGCATGGGATGCTAGAAGATCCTCACTAGAGATTGAAAGCTTTTCATGATTTTCTTCCAATATCCCATACTTGCTAGTTAGCAAATCAAGTTGAGCCCTTAGCTCAACATTCTCCTTCAAAATAGATGCTTCACACAAAGTGGAGTTAGTAGCACAAGCATCATTATCATTAGAAGTGGAAGGAGACAACATGACAAGATCATTATTTAACTTAGAATTTTGTTTACTAAGCACATTACATTTAGCAATAGCATGTTCATGTTCTTTAGTGAGTTTAGCAATTTCGGAGTTATGAGACTCCATGATAGTTTCAAGTTGCTCTTGAAGGTGAGCATTAGTTTCTTGTTCATCTTCTAGAGATGATTGAAGAGATACCTTTTCATAGGCATCTTCTCTCTCAATCTCACCTTTTAGCTCAAGAACATCCTCAAGCTCACCTATAAGGCTCATAAGAGAGCCAAAGTGTTTCTTGCCAACTCCTTGCAAGTTAGTCATGAAATGATCAAAAGCAATAATTTCTTGTTTGATTTCAAGACTAGTATCATCATCAACATCATCATCATCACCATGAGATATATTGGAGTGCACGGTAGGACCTACCTTATACTCCTTAGCCATAAGGCAAAGGTGAGTAGTGGATGAAGACGATGAAGAGTTACTTGAAACACCATTGAGGTCCAAGTCTTGTTCCAACAATTGTTGGGATTCCTCTACATTGTTAGCCAAACAAGTACTAGAGGAAATAGAAACATTTTGATCATGGCAACAAGACAAGGAAAGCATATCATCATGAGATTTAGTTAAGCAACTACTACATGATATGCAAGGACTATCAACACTAGCATTTAAGACATTTGAAGTGCTAGAGGTGTTTAAGTCCAAAGAAAGAGCATTGCAATAAGATGGGTGTGAAGAATAGTCAATAGTGGATTCTCCATCAAGAATGCAATTTCTATCACCACTCACCATATATTTACCTTGTGGCAAACCACATGTCGGTGAAGTGGAAGAAGACGTGAGCTCATCACGACCGGATGTGGAAGGAGGACAATCATCCTTGGAAATGTTGGACACCTCATATATATCTTGAAGCTTTGTCCATAATTCATGAGCGCTCCGAAAAGGCATGATTGACGCAAGGACTACATCGCTCAAAGCACATATAAGACCATTAGATGCTAGAGTATCGAGATAAGAGTTTTTCTCAACCTCTAAAGATAATTCTTGTGAATCCTTTGGAGGAGAAAAACCCATATCTACAATACTCTCTAAATTTGAACCCATGTCTCTAAAAAGCTTAAGCATGCGAATTTTCCAAACATCATAATTTGTGCCATCAAATCTATAAGTGGGATTGTGCACTAGATCTCTAAACGACATCTTTATCTCTAGGCGGTTAGTCCTAATAATGAGATAACCTGGCTCTGATACCAATTGAACGGATAGACGTCGCCTAGAGGGGGGGGGGGGGGGGGAATAGGCGATTTAAAACTTTTTCGAGGAGCCGGAATATCCGGTCCAAGAGTGACCCGGAAATTCCGAGTAGCCGGAATATCCGGTCCACGAATGACCCGGAAATTCCGGTATGCTTGATAAAGGCGGAATAAAACTAGAGGTTTACTTTAACAAGCATACAACCTAGATATATAAACTAGGCTCACCTATGTGCACCAACAACTTAAGCTAAGCAATACAAGTAACAAGATGATAGCAAGATGTATGACTTCAAGCACGAAGGCTATCACAATGTAAAGTGCATAAGTAAAGAGCTCGGGTATAGAAATGACCGAGGCACGCGGAGACGAGGATGTATTCCCGAGTTCCACCCAAAGGTGTACGTCTCGTTTGGAGAGGTGTGCGCAACCACAACAGGTTAGCCGCAACGCCACAAAGACTCACCTTCTTCTCCTGATGAACTCAACCACAAAAGGTTCGAGTTCACCTTCCACTATTGATCTCCTTTGGGGCGGAGATCGAATCCCGTAAAACTCTTGAGGCGCACACCCACAACTTAATTGGGGGCTCCCAAGTCTTGAGGCACACACCCACAACTTAATTAGGGGCTCTCAAGTGACCACAAAAGGTCTTGGCCACAAAAGGCCGGCCACAAAAGGCGTCTAGGGTCCAAAGACCCAAGAGTAACAAGCTCACAAGTATCACCACCACGAATCCTCGTGGAGGGCTCAAACCGATGCAAATGCAATGGCAAGAGCATACGAAGTGCTCAAATCCTTCACTCTCAAATTCCAACAAAGCAACAAATGCTTATGGGGGGAATAAGAGAGGAAAAACAAAGGAAACCACAAAGGAGTCAAATCCTTCACTCCCAAATCCCACCAAAAGCAACTAATGCTTATGGGGGGAGAGGAGAGGAAGAACAAAGGAGAAGAACCACAAAGGAACTCCAAGAACTAGATCCACTAGGTTCCCCTCACTTAGAGGAGAGATGGATTGGTAGGATTATAGATCTAGATCTCCTCTCAACTTTCCCTAAAGAATATGGAAGAATCAATGGAGGGATTGAGAGGAATCAAACTTTCCAAGGTCAACAATGGAGTAGGAGAGAGAGGAAATTCGTACTACCTTGGTTTTGGGCAAGGGAAGAAGAAGGGGAGGGGTATTTATACCCCCTCAGAAAATAGAACCGTTGCACCCAGAATTTAGACCGAAAATTCCGTCCAAAACTGAAATTTCCGAGCTGAATTTCCGGTTCCAATCAGTGCATCTTTTTCGAGAAAAACTGCGAGAATCGGATATTCCGATTCATTCAGAATCGGATATTCTGAGTGACTGAAAACTGACAGAAACTGTAAAACCAAAACTGCAATATCTTTTCCATCCGGACTCCATTTTCGATGATTTTTGGCTCGTTGGAATCGTTACAACGAGCTCTACTTGAATATGCATAGAAACATCATAGTCCATCATGTGAGGATAAAACCAAATGGGGAAAGGTTTAACTTTCCTAAAACATGTAAACCGGTAAAACCTCCAATATCAAAAACGTAACAAGATATTCATACGAAATCCGTTTTTGATGAACTAGAGCTTAGTATGGAGATAAACCAACCTCTAAATCCTCACATGGATGAAAGCCAACAAGTTTTCCAAAGTAAGACCGTTTCCGATGAACAAGAGCTTGACATGGAGATGAACCAAGATCTAGTTCCTCACCACCATAAAAGCCAAATAAGAACCCAGAAATATGATATGCCAAGTATGCAAAGGTTTGAGCTCTCCACAATGATGCGATCAAGTTACTCACTTGAGAACCCCTCTTGATAGTACGTCTATCTATCCTATAGCCCTATCAAGATCATACCTTTGCCTTGAGCATTCCACTTGAGTTGGGTGAAGACAAGCTTGATCTCTTCAAGTGGTTCATCTTTTCTTGATTGCGCGTCCAAGCACATGCTTGATGAAGACTTCTCCAAATACTCCCCCATGCTCACAATGGGAGAGTCTCGCTTAGCTCCATCTTCATGTATCCATTGCAAGCATCAAGCATAGGATCTCTTCAAGAAGCTTCTCTTGGTCTTGGTCTTGCACATCTCACCTTGATGACGATCACCACATGACGTCATCCTCCATGAGCTATATGAGATCTTCATTTGATGCAAGCCCATGGGAAGATACCTAACCTCATATAAATATACCACACACACATATATCATGGGTTAGTTCACAAAGCTATGTGGACAAGTGTTTACCATCCCAAGAGATACATGATCGCTCTTGGTAAATCTTGTAGCTTTGTGTGTTGATCAATATCTTGATCAACCTTGTATCTTCCAACATTTCTTCACTAATATGATGCCTTGAATCCTTCAAGACATACTTGCAATATGCTCCACTCAACACATAAGCTCCAAGAGTCCAACACATGAACTCCACAATTCCATGGACATGATCTATAATGATATCTCAAAGTAAACATTAGTCCATAGAGATTGTCATTCAATTACCAAAACCACACATGAGGGAAAATGCTCTTTCAGAAGCCCAATACTAGGATATGTAGACCTTGTATGCTTCCCAAACGCGCAAGCATCACACACAAGTATGCTCTTGTCCACCTTCTGATGTTTATGAAAAATGGACATTGAGCAATTGATTATGAAATCAAGTAATAACGGCGTAAATAATATAAGAAAAGATGGACCGGGGGCATAGTTTCACTAGTAGTACCTTTTCAATAAAAGATAAGTATACATGCGGGTAAATAAATTACATCTGTGCAATTGAAAAATTCATGAAAGCATTTTTACAGAGCCTGTTATGATAAAAAATGATTTAAAATATTAAATATTGGGTATTGCGTTAAAATACATAGCCCGTAATCTAACTGCATCTATGAGTAATAATCCACCTTGTGATCACTATTCAACATGTCACTCAAAAGTATTAAATTGTGAGCAACTGATAATTAAAATAGATTTTATACATAATGTAAGATCATACGGACATAAAAACAGTTGTTTTAAACCTAGTGGCAATATCACATCCCCGTTCTTACACGTTTCTATCACTCGAGCGCAGAGTCACGAGAGGCATGAACCCATTATCTAATATCAATACTCTCTCTTCAAGATATAATATTATCACTTGGCCAAAATAACATAAGAATCAGAGAGCATGCAAGATCATAAATATACCATTAGTATGATGAAATAATGGTAAACAATTTGAACATAACTTCACAAATTATCAGATCCGATCAAACACAACATGTAGCATTACAATAAAGTGATCTTGATCATGTTTGAACATAACTTCACCCGCAACCTTGACTCATCCTTCATCACCGAGGACGAGAATGGGATACCTGTCCCCAAGACCGCGAACGTCGCCATCATGTCAGTCGAGACGTACCTTCGGCTCACGCAGCCAACGGAGGGAGATCCACACGCCCTTCTCCACAAGCAGCAGATCATGTCCATGAAGGCAATCGAGGAAGCCTTGGCGACGGAAGTACCCAACAACCGGGCACGTGAAGAGCGGGATCGCCAAGCCCGCGAGCCAGCAACATCAGGAACACTGGTGGGGCAACCACTGAGACAAGCCCAACCAGGTGAAGATCTCCGCAACGTCATCACACAAAGGACGGTCGACCGTAATCGCAGCCAGCGCTCGGCTGACGCGATGAACTTGGATGATCCGGCCGACCGTAACTTCGAGCCGTGCGGCGCGGCATGCTTCAGCTTCAACATCCGCGACACCCGCATGCCTAAGGGTTTCAAGCTGACGGCAGGCACCCCCAAGTATGACGGAAAGCAAGACCCGCGCCTATGGCTCGAAGATTACCTCATCGCCTGCACCTGTCAAGGCGGGACGTCGACTACGGCAATGCAATATATCCAGCTCATGCTCACGGACTCAGCCCGCGCGTGGCTCACGAGCCAGCGCAAAGACTCCTTCAAGACCTGGGAAGAATTCCAGGATACTTTCATAAAAAGTTTCTCTGGAACATTCGCAAGGCCGACAACCTACATCGAGTTGCAAGCCTGCAAGCAAGGAAAGGACGAGTCGCTCCGCGCATACATCCAATGATGGACACTCCTCCGAAATACTATGGAACCCGTCTCAAAAGACAGGGTGATGGATGCTTTCATGCACGGCGTCGCTCGCCGTGATCTCCGTGAAGAATTTGGTTGTAACATCCCAACATTTTGGAATGTTCAAAAATCACAAAAATTTAAAACTTTTGTTTTGATAAAAATAAAATATTAAAATGCATAAGAAAACTAACTATAGAGACTTCAACCAATTTGAAAAAAATCTAGTATTTCAAAAACCCTAACATGTAATTTGACAAATGATTTATAAAGTACGAACCATTTTATTTTAAGTAAATAGTTTACTTATAAGTAATTGATTTCAACCACTTAGCCTTTGCTATAAATAAATTAAAATAACAATTACAAGGGTATTTTAAACTATTGAAAACATTCTCTAATTTCCAAAAGATTATTATTCATTTACCTGAGTTCAAAATATAGTTTGGAAATTATAAGCCTATAGTTTATAACATTAAAACTTCATAAATTGAAATTAATGATTTACCCAAATAAACATTTCATTTGCATACATGAATTTCATTTATTTTCAAAGCATGAACTGATTAATATATTATATATAAGAAATGAATTAAATCTAAAAGATTTTCCAAAGTTGTTTATGAAGTTTCAAATGAAGTTTCTTAATATAAAATATAATGGTGCACAAAATAATTGGAATTAAAAATGATTCCATTACTTTTTCTCTTTCCATTTCAAATAGTTGTAATATGATATTTAATAATCTACTAAAGCTAAAATTTATTTAATATTTGAAGATGAGCTTAAATAACTTAAATTCAAACATAATTGAATATGGGTATTTCATAGAATTTATTTTAGCCACAATTAAAATTAATTAAACCCTAGTTTTAAATTAAACATAAAGTGACAACTTTGCATTTAATCAATATTTCGAAATTATTATTTTTGAAAAGTGTTCAAAACACTCCCACAACTGGTTTAACACAAAGATAATAATCATACAAATTTTTAGAAATTTGTTTGACTTTATTTGGAGTTATAAATCAAATGTTATTAAGAAAATAGAAAATCAGATAAGGAAAAAGAAAATTTCCTGACAGGCGGGACCCACCCGTCAGGGGAGGTCGTCATCTTCCTCCAGCGAGAATCACGCACCGAAAATCAGCCGGCGATCTCCTTCCCTCTATTTGTGCCGTGATGATCGCCTTGTGCTCCCCTCTGTCCCCATTTAAAGCCCATCTCCGCCGCCTCCTTTCCCCCCAAAAACCCTAGCCCAGCACGCCGACAGGCTCGTGTAATTGCTCGCCGGACTTCGGATTTCCGCCGTCGTTTTCATCGATTCCCCGGCGTGGTAAGCCACCTCCCTGCCCGAGACCGTGCCCAGCTTATTCGCCATAGCCGCGCGCACCCTCTAACCTCCTCCACACACCCCTTCCGCAGCCGTTTGTCGAGGAAGGAGGTGACCGGAGCTCGTCGACGTACGAGCCACCTCGGCCGCTTCTCCACGCCTCCACCAGGACGGTCGAGTCGACGCTGACGCCACCGTTCTCTTCGCCGTGAAGCGCCGCATCCGGGGAGGCAATCCACGCATCCAGGGGAGCCTCGCCGCGCCGCCGTCGTCCTTGCCGAGCGCCACGCCGCCGCGTCCTCCATTTGCTCCGGCCACCCCGCGCCGCCCGGTATGACCACACCCCCCCCCCCCCCCCCCCCCCCGACCGTCCGATCTTGATCACTTAAGTGAACCGGTATCGACGAATAGGAGCTTGCCATGTCGTTGCCTCGTCAGCGCCAGTCAGACCCACGTCAACAGTCCAGTCAGCGCCGCGTGGATTTTAATTTTGTTAATTCAATTTAATTGGCATTTTTGCAGAAAAACCCCTCACACTTAGATCTATCATAACTTTTTAACCACTTATCCAAATTCAAATATTTTTACATATTTGGAAAGCCCTTGACATGTAGAATATTTTGGATCTGCCAAAATTTAAATTTGACTTAGTTTAAAATATTCAAATTTCAAATGGTGAATTTGAGTATTTCTGTCATAACTTTAAATCTGTAAATTCAAAAATTGCAAATAAAATTGTTTTAGAAACTTTATAAAATGTGTAATATGTTGCATCTGTTATAAAATAATTTTGAGAATTTGTTTGATGATTAAATGGTTGTGTGTTTAATTTGAATAGTTTGACTATTTTTGACATAACTTTTAATACAAACATTATTTTTGATTTAATCCAATTGCTATACATTTAATTAAAAGCCCTCTGTCTATTAACCCCATTTATAAAATTTTGTTATAAATAATGCTTGAATAATTTAAAATGAATTTAAAGATCATGAGACTTGATTTGATTTATTCTAGCACATTATAAAGTTTGTTAATTTAAAAATTTATTACTTTGCACCAAAGACATAAATAATTGTCCTAGTCTAGAGAAAGCTCAAATTTCTGTTTATTAATATAATACATAACTTTAATAAGTAAGTTATAATTTAAAACCTTTTGAATGATTTTAATTCATTTACAAGTGTATATAAATGATATTGGTTAATTAGGTGTTACTAAAAATGTGAATTAAAACATTATGCCATTTCAAATAACTAGGTTGTATATTTTAATACTATGAACCTTTCAGTTGGGATTTAAAAATGTTAGATATGATAAATTAAGAAATTCTTGAATATGAATTTGCTTAAATTTAAAATTCTGAAAACATAACCTTAGGTAAAAGAAATTAAATATGGATGGTTGTTGTAAAATCTTGTACCTTGCTTTAAAATTAGGATTAAACCATCTTAGGATCTCTTCGTTTAAAGACTATTTCATTTGGATCCTGTGATCTTTCAATCTTTTCAAATTGAAAATGTCCATTTTGACTTTTGACTATACCCTAAACGCAATCACATAAATTCTTTTTGCATATTGAATTATGTGACACCCTTGACCAAATCCACTTCTAAGCCTTATCGCGCTTGTATGTTTCAATTTGTTTTGTGTTTGTTGAATTGCTTGTTTATTGGATGCCCTTTTACTATATAGTTTGAAACGGGGAGCAACTTTTGACTTGGACAAGAGTGTGTGAGAAACGACAACTTTCTTCAGGCAAGTGACTTCATAAAACACCTACTATTTTATTCTATTGCATATCTAGTGTTTTCAAACAGTATTTGCAAAAGTAGTATGCATGATAGGTTTTGGGAGATTGTAGTATGCTATGCAAACCTTTTAGGTTTCCCCTTAGAAATTCCAGATTAGACCCCTATTATAATTTAGTGGAAGCACCTGCTGCAAAAATGATTGTTTTATGGTTGATGTGATAAATGAAAATTTCCACTAAGTTAATTTAACGCCTGGGTGGATTGGGTCGATCGAGGAGGTTTCAAGTTGAGTGGCTTCTCAAGGCCAAGTTTCATGGTTGTCTTCGCCCAAGATAGTTTCCACTTACTTGGGGCCATGATATGCGGTGTTAACCTGAGTTGCTCACTTGTGGTAGGCCACCCAGGGCTATGAGATTTAAGTTTACACTGAGTCTAGTTGCTTATCGTGCAACCATTGGTCAATATGGGCTCTGTCTTGATGGAGTAAGTTGATGTGGACCTGGGTCAAGAGATTGATGGTGGTAGAATTGATAGGATGGTGGTAATCTCTTAGTATGATCATGGGAAAGCAACTTCTGAAAAGTCTCGTCTTGATCTTCTCCTTTTCCTTCTCACTAAAGGAGTGTAGAGGATAGTTTGGGTTGATTAAGTCTAATGGTAGTGCACACACTCTCGAGAGTTAAAACCTAAGATCTTAGCCGTGTCCCCGGCATCGGACAATTTGAGTAAGTACACAAGGTTGTGTTCTGAAAATCTCCTCATCTCAAATTTCTTAATAAAACTTTGTTGGGTGAACATGGGTAGGAGACATGGACTTGTCTCGAGATGTCTCTGAAGGAGAAGATATTGATTTAAGAAAATTGTTTATCAAAAGTAGGAGAAAATTTGCTTTGCGCAATAGCCTTGAGCTCCACCAGCCAAAATAAGCATATAGTTATAGCTTAATAGAACATTAGGAATTAAAGTCACTTGCCACCACAATTCAATTGTGCTGACCCTTTATAGCTGGGCTGCAACTAAACCTTGCAGAATGTCCGAATGAGGAGTAAGGGGGTCGTCTTCGAGCTACAACCAACATGATTTGCCAGTGGCTTCATGGAGAAGATGTAGCTCCATGCTATCTTTAGTATTGCGTTTGAACTCTGAAATAAAGTGTGAACTATTTATTCAGCTAGCATTTCCGCTATGCTAAGTTGTAAGGATATTTGTTTTTGGATCATTCGTCTCGTTCTGTAATAAATTATGACATTGTACTGTGATATTACATCTTATTGGAGAATGCGAGACTTATGTGATCCAAGTATTTGCACTATTCATATGTGCCATTGCTTTCGTAAGCAAGGGCACTACATTGGTAGGCTCCAGCCGAAGACTACGATCGAGCTCATGAAGGTAGCCAACCAGTGGGCCGAAGGAGAGGACTACGTCCGCGACACCTCCCCAAAGAAGGAAGCCGAGACAAACAACTGGCGAGACGGACGCCAGAAAAAGAAGCAACGTTTCACCCACTCAGACACCATCGAGCTAGTAGCGGCGGGATATCAACCCCCCCGTGATGACACACGAGATAACAGTCGACAACATGATCAGAGTCGGCAGTCCAGCTCGGGCAGTACAATCGCAGCAGCGGCAGTATTAGCCACAACGACGGAAGCCAAAAACGCGAGTGGAAGCGTCCATTGACTCCAGCTGAAGAGCTGATGCAACCTTGCAAGCATCACTCGTTCCGCAACCCGGAGACAGGCAAGTGGGGCTCCAACCACCTGTTGAAGAACTGTCGCAAGGCTCGGAAGATTTACCAGGCTATGCAGCAGATCATTTCTCCCGTCCAAGCATTGACGACGACCCCACAGCTCGCTATTCAGGCAGCACCCGCAAACAACAACTCAACACAAGCGGCTGGAACCTTCCCCCAGCAACAGCCGCAGCATGACACCCAGATGGTGGCACACGAAACATACCCAACTACGCGAGGACAGATCAACATGATTCAAAAAGGACGTCCTTCGAAGAGGGTCCATAAGCTCATCACCCGCCAGGTACTCCAGGCTACCACCAGCACGCGCGCCGTACCGGAATACCTGAGAGGGTCAGAGACGCCCATCACATTCTCCAGGGCAGACCACCCGTCAGAGGTGCCGCGACCCGGTCACGCTGATCTGTTATCGAAGCCCTAATTGGAGACTACAACCTGAAGAAAGTATTCATGGACGGAGGCATCGGCATCAACATCATATTCGCCGACACCCTAAGAAGAATGAACAAGTCGACAGAGAAGTTGCCTGAGTCGGAGACCACCTTCCACGGCATAGTACCAGGGCAAGCAATCACGCCCATGGGAACAATCACACTCGACGTCATCCTCGGCACACCCGAACACTTCAGGAAAGAGTCAATCGACTTCGAAGTTGTCGACTGGAAATCACAGTATCACGCCATACTTGGGCACCCAACTTTTGCCAGGTTCATGGCCATACCTCATTATGCCTACCTGATGATCAAGTTGCCCGGACCCAAAGGAGTAATCACTGTGCGTGGCGACTTCGACCGCTCGAACAGCTGCGACCGAGAGTTCAGCAGGATCTCTGTGACGCCCGAAAATCGGTACTATGTAGATTTAAGCGATCCCGCCGAAATCCGCATAATAACGATTTTAGGTCGCCCACCAGACATAATGTGCACGCCGAAACATGCGCATTATGTGGGTGGAATTGTGATAACATTACAACAGTTTCGATACATCCACAAATACAACAAAGATAATATTATAACAACGACTCGAACGAGTCAAGATACAAATGATACAATACAAAGATTCAAATACAGCGGAAGCAAAAATAGTATCCGACTACGGATAAGATGCAAATTGGACTAAGAGTCCTGAAGATAAGCAATGGCGCCATATCCCTGCCCAGCCAAGCCGGATGGATTCCCAAGCTAACGTCGTCAGACTTCAAACCTGTTGACTGCACATAAAGCACATCCCAAAAGAGGGTCAGGGCACTCCCTGGCAAGCAAAACCGACTTGCCTACTTTCTACACCATCTCCCAAAATATAGGGGAGGTGGACTTAGCGGTAGCAGCACTAGCAACCTAAAGAGACACGCTACAACTTCCGTCTAATCAGAGAGGGATAAGAGAGCGCATAAGTAAACATCTACAACTAACACCAAACATAACCCATTCTCGGATTAACCCCCTCAACCAAGTATGAGGAAGCAATTCGGGAAAACTCACACAGTGAACAAATTTTAGTTACCAGTTATTGTGAAAGTAATTCTATATTACTAGTCAGGTTAATTAACAATGATTAGGTGTAAGTTGTCTATGATCTTGTTAGCCAGCATCATAACCAAGTCGTCCATAACCGTGGACACGGCTCATCGATAAGATTATACCCTGCAGGGGTGCACTACTGGACCCGTACTCGTTCGATCAACCCCAAAAGCAAGCCAGAAGGTAGGGCATCTCAACACGGCAAATCTCTTCTCTACAACCCATCCAGGGAACCGCATGATTGTGTGCACGGCTAATCAGGTCCAGTGCCCGCGGGATACGACCTTCATAGCACTCTAAGAACGTGCCACCCTATATGAGAATCGACTACTCCATCATCATGAGATCGTTAGGTAACCATATGCACGCATCAAATGGAAAGCCCGAACTACTTGCGGCGCCCTGGATAAGAAGCGGATTAGATCGAAGCCGCGGGGGGCTCCATAGGGCCTCCCACAAGCGGTTAGTGCGCTCAAAATTGGATCCGAGGACAAGAACTGAGTTCCTAGGTCGACACTTAGCAGAACAAAGCACCTCGCAAGGCCTTCCGCCGGTGCCTTATCTTTTTAATTATAATACCCCAATATAAGACAACATTTTATTAAGGTAGAATAACCTATCATGCTAAGTAGGTGAAATAAAATAAGACATACAGACGACTCGCACAAACAACTCTAAGCATGCGCTACGACTCGCAAGGCTAACAGATAAACATACAACAGGTATTAGGATGTGGGGATAAAGCTGTATGGGCTGCAGGATAAACATATGCTGGGATCGCGATAAAGAATCGAATACTAGGGTAGCAGAGATCAACGGCAGGAATGAAAGACAATGTATAGGTAAACAAGCAAACTTTGCTTGCCTGGAATCCCGCATGGAAGCAGATCTTGTCGTTGCTCACCCATCTCAACGTCTTATCCGTGAAGAAGCAACAAACACTGGAAAGCGTAAAAGATGCATTTTACAACTACGGCAAAAGATCCAGCATGATCATATGAGAATGATGCATGACATGGCAAGATGCAATACAATGCAGGTAATCCAAATTAAGCGGGAAAACAACCCGGGCAATTAATATTTAGGTGCAAGTTATTTATTTACCAGCAATATTAAATGTTAGTTAGCATGGCAATACATGGCATGGGTGATCTAATTAAAATTAAATGGAATAGGGTAATAATTAATTAAAGCCCAACACATTCATATTTAATTATTTAGGTGCAATAAATAAATTACACTAAGAAATTAAAATAACAGATGCAAAATGGCATACAAATAGCATATTAATATTCCTTGCATTTTTCTGATACAAAAACATATAAAGATTATTTTAATTGGAGTTATGGAATTAAAGTTATTACATTTTTAGTTGTAGGGGTGTTTCTGAAATTGTGCAGGGACCTATCTGTGATGGAAAAGAAAAATCAGTGAGGGGCTCTGTAGGAAACCAGAGAGCACAGGGGGCTCAGTGAAAATTATACATCGCCTTATCTCTTGGAGAGAATGACAGGTGGGACCCCATGTCAGGGATGGAAAGAAAAGAAAAGGGGGTGATTTTAATTGGCACAGAGGGGATTCGAACCCGGCTCTGCTAGATGGAAGATGGAGTGCTCAGCCACTGGGTTCGGGATGTGTTTGATGCATGTATAGGAAAAACAGAGAACATAAGCCATCTGTATTGCGTTAACTGAATCTGAACAAAACTGCAGACTTTGGCCATGATTCTGGACAACAGGAAAAAAGTGGCCGCGGTGACTCGATCTCTGGCGTCTCCTGCGCGGGATCAGAAGAACAACCACTCTACTAAGAGGACACTTGTGATTACTCTTTGGAAATGAAGTAACATGAGCTGGTAAGGAAACGCTAGCTGAATTTTTGAACAGATCAAAGTTTCAGTCTGAACGAAGCCGACGGCGACGGACGGACGAAAACCAGCGACCGACGCGGCGCCGCTCGAAGGCGGACACCCAGAGCAAGTAGAAGGGAGGGGAAGAGGTTCCCGGAGGTGTGGCTCACCTCGAGGAAGGTCAGGGTCGCAGCGGAGCGCTCGGAGGAGGCTGAATTCGAGGTGGGGAGAGGAGGACGGAGAGCTTGGCGTTGGAGGAGACGGGCTCGGCGGCGGCGCTCCCATCAGTGCCAGCACGAGCTCTTCTACAGGAACGGAGAGGATGGCAAGGAGGTTCCATTCCCGCGCTCAGGTGGTCTTGGCGATGAACGAGGCGACGACACAGTGAGCTCCCTCTTCCGGTAATGGAGGTGGAGAAACGGGGGTAGGAAACAGAGGAGAAGGAGAGAGGGGGCGGCGGCGGCGGCTCTGGGGGAGAGGGAGGAGGAAGGGCTAGGGTTTGGTGGAGAGAGCAGGGGCGGCTAAGTAGGAGGGGGAGTGGTTGGAGGTGGGGGCCATGGCAGGGAGGAGCACGCACATCTCGTGCTGTGTACGGAGGAGGAGGACGGACAGAAGTGGGCTGGTGAGTTGGGCCGAATGGGCCTGCTGCTCTTGTTTCCAATACCAGGAAAAAAAAGAGAAAAAAAAGAGGAAAGAAAAGAGAAAGGAAATAAAGATAAGAGAGAAAAGAGGGAGGAAAGCTTTGTCAACATTTACAAATATTATTTTACAATCCTTCCCAATATTATTTTGGGGACTTTGTATTTTGTTTTAAAAAATGGAGACAAATTTATTATTTGAGAAAACAAATAAGGTTTGCATAAAATATTATTTTGAGTCGTAATAAAATATGCAAATAACTAAATGCACGATGATGTCATGATGATGCAAAAACAACAACAAACAAAAATCTAATTTGGGAAAAACCCGGGGCGTTACAATCTCGGAGTTCTTTGGGGTCGAAGAACACTTCAAGGCCATATCAGCCGACAACGACAAGAACATCTTTCCACCTCGCAAGAAGCCAGCCAAGGACGCATCATTCAACACGAACGACGACACCGTCACCCACCAAGTCCATCCGACTGACAGCAGCAAGACGGTCAAAGTATCGTCAAGCTTGACCCCCGCATAGGAAAGCGCGCTCGTCGAGTTCCTGCGTGAGTACTGGAAGATCTTTGCATGGCAACCTTCTGACATGCCAGGAATACCCAGGGAACTCGCCGAGCACTCTTTAAAAGTCCACAAGGACGCAAGACCAGTCAAGCAAGCCACGCGACGCTTCTCAGGTCCCAAACGCGACGCAATCACCGCAGAAATCGACCGGCTGCTACACGCCAAGTTCATCCGAGAAATCAAGGACTCGGACTGGGTCGCCAACCCCGTCCTGGTAGAGAAAAAGAAGACGAAGAAATTACGCATGTGTGTAGACTTCACAGCAGTCAACAAGTGCTGTCCAAAGGATCACTTCCCGCTCCCGCGGATAGACCAGATCGTCGACTCGACAGCAGGCTGCGAGCGCCTATCTTTTCTGGACGCCTACTCAGGCTACCAGCAGATCAGGTTGAAAGTCGAAGACGAAGAGAAAACAACACTCATCACACCTGACGGTGTTTTTTGCTACCAGACGATGCCCTTCGGGTTGAAGAACGCTGGCGCCACATATCAGCGCACCATGCAGGCATGCCTTAAGGGGCTCATCGGGCAAATTGTCCAGGTCTATGTCGACGACATCGTTGTCATGACCCGGAAGGAGGACACCCTAGTCGACGACCTTCGCAAGGTCTTCGCAGCACTCGACGCATATCAGATCAAACTGAACCCAGAGAAGTGCGTATTCGGCGTGCCAGCCAGAGAATTGCTGGGTTACCTTGTCTCCGCAAGAGGAATCGAAGAAAATCCTGAAAAGGTGCAAAACATACTCACGATCCCGCACCCACCAAGCTCAGGGAAGTGCAACGACTAGCCGGCCGAGTCGCAGCTCTCAGTCGGTTCATAAGTAAGTTGGGCGAGAAGGCCTTACCCTTCTACCAGCTGATGAAGAAAACGGACAAATTCGAATGGACACATGAGGCGCAGGAGGCGTTCGACCATCTCAAAAAGACCCTGACGACTTCCCCAGTCCTAGTGGCACCACTGGAGAACGAGCCACTATACCTATACGTCTCAGCGACAAACAGGGTGCGGTACTCGTGGTTGAGCGAGAAGAAGAAGGGCACCCTCATCCTGTCCAGAGGCCAGTTTACTACCTCAGCGAAGTCCTCACACTGTCCAAACAAAACTACCCACACTACCAAAAGTTGGCGTACAGGGTCTTCATGACCTCACAGAAAGTTGTCCACTACTTCTCAGAGCACCCGATCACGGTGGTAAGCTCCTCCGGCCTGACAGACATCCTCACCAATCAGTGCGCGACAAGACGAGTCGCCAAGTGGGTTGTCGAGCTAGGACCCTGGGGGCTGAAGTATGCTCACCCGAAGTCCATCAAGGCCCAAGTCCTTCCAGAATTCACTACCGAGTGGATAGAAGCCCAACTACCTAACATCCCCGACTTGTCCAATGCATGGACCATGTACTTCGACGGCTCCAAGAAATTCACGGCGGCTGGGGCAGGAGTTGTGCTCATCTCTCCCAAAGGCGACAAGCTGAAGTACGTCCTGCAGATGGATTTCCCAACACCCTCCAACAACGAAGCCGAATACGAGGCCCTGATCCACGGCATGCGGATGGCCAAGAACTGCGGCGCCACGCACCTTATGATCTACGGCGACTCCTACCTGGTTGTGCAGCAAACCATGAAGTCCTGCGACGCCATCGCCGACAACATGATCTCTTACAGAGACCTGTACAACCAGCTGGAGGGCAACTTCGACGGCTGCGAGCTACGACACATCGTCCGTGACAGCAACGAGGAAGCCGACATCCTCGCCAACATGGGGTCAGACAGGGTACCAGTACCACCTGGCGTCTTCCTCGAGCGCATCACGCAAAGGTCCATCAAGACTCGACCCGCAGCAAAACCCTCCACACCGGCAGCAGGCACCGTGAACCCGCCCAGCCAAGCAAAGGAGCCCATGGAAGTGATGCTAGTCGAAGCTACCTGGACAGGGCCGTACCTGGCATACATACTGCACCAGAGGCTGCCAACAGACCCAGTCGAAGCAAAGCGCATCATCAAGCGCTCCAAAAGTTTTAGCGTCATCAACGGCGAACTCTACAAGAGAAGCATCTCACGCATCTTGCAAAGGTGGATAGATCCAGTCGACGGCCAGGCCATACTACTCGACATCCACGCGGGCATCTGCGGGCATCACGCCAGCAGTCGAGCACTGGTAGCCAAAGCACTACGATCAGGGTTCTACTGGCTAACAGCTATGCAAGACGCAGAAGATCTAGTAAAGAAATGTACCGGCTGCCAGGAGTTCGCCAACAAGCCGCACGCGCCGGCCTCCGAGTTGAAAACAATACCACTAGCCTGGCCCTTCGCCCAATGGGGACTAGACATGGTAGGCCCGCTGAAGAAATCCTCACCCGGAGGACACACTAACCTCCTGGTTGTAGTCGACAAGTTCACCAAGTGGATTGAAGCCGCACCCATCACAAGTTCGACTGCGTCATCAGCGGTCAACTTCATCAGGTCCATCATCTTCAGGTTTGGAGTGCCGAATGGGATCATCACAGACAACGGCTCGAACTTCACAGCCCAAGAATTCAAAGACTTCTTCTCAGACCAAGGTATCAAGCTCAACTATGCGTCTGCCTCGCACCCGCAATCCAATGGACAGGTGGAGAAGGCCAACGGTCTAGTCTGCAGCGGCATCAAGAAACGACTGCGTGTGCCACTCAGACGCGCAGCGGGTGCATGGGTCGAAGAACTGCCATCAGTCCTCTGGAGTCTGCGGACCACACCCAACAGATCCACCCAGCACACTCAATTCTTCATGGTGTACGGTGCAGAAGCAGTCCTACCCTGCGACATCAAGTTTGACGCACCACGGGTGGTCGCCTACGACGAGTCAGATGCAGAAGAGGCACTCGAAGACAGCATGGACATATTGGACGAAGCACGCGACATCGCTCTGGCGCGATCAGCCGTATGCCAGCAAGACCTGCGCAACTATCACGGACGAATATTGCGACCAAGAGCTTTCGTCGCAGGTGACCTGGTCCTTCGCCTCAAACAGAAGAAAGTGCACAAGCTCGCCTCCCCATGGTAGGGTCCGTACATTGTCACAGAAGCAATTGGCAACGGAGAATATCGCCTAAAGGACTCGAAGACAGGAGCAGCATGCAGCAACCCGTGGAACGTCGCCCAACTCCGGCGGTTCTAAGCTTAGTCGACTCAACCATTGTAACAAGGATAGCATGTCAAAGCGGCAGGTTTCAGACGCACTCTTTCCCTTACCAGGGTACCTAAGGGGACTGGAAGGGTTTTAATGAGGCGGCCTGTTCGCAGCAATCAATAAAGTGATTTGAAGACAATGCTGTTCATTGTACCTTCTCAGTAAAGGCAAACAAAAATCCTAGGCCGCCACTCAATTCACTCAGGGGCTGCGCCACACAGGTTGAAAGAAAAGCCTAGGCCGCCACTCGAATCACTCGGGGGTTGCGCCATACAGGCATAACTCGCAAAAAATCCTAGGCCTCTACTCGATCTACTTGGGAGTTGCGCCGCACAGGTCAAGTCAAAAATCCTAGGTCGCCACCCGGCGCACTCGGGGGCTGCACCTCACAGGTCACACTTGAAAAGCCTAGGCCGCCGCTCGAACCACTCGGGGGCTGCGCCAAACAGGCGTAACTCAAAAAATCCTAGGCCTCTACCCGACTTACTCGGGAGATGCGCCGCACATGTCAAGTCAAAAATCCTAGGTCGCCACCCGACGCACTCGGGGGCTGCACCTCACAGGTCACACTTGAAAATCCCTAGGCCGCCACTCAACCTACTTGAGGGCTGCGCCATACAGGCTTCACTGAAGAAATCCTAGGCCGCCACCCGAGCTACTCGGGGGCTGCGCCATACAGGTCAAGTCCAAAACCCTAAATCGCCACCCGATACAATCGGAAGCCGCGGTATACAGGTCTGACTTGGAAAAACCCTAGGACACCACTCGACTCACTCGGGGGCTGCGCCACACAGGTTCACAATGCAGGCTTATGCCGTCACCCAAGGTACTCGGGGGCTCGCCACACAAGTCAAAACAGAAGCAAACACTTACACAGTAACGAAAACAATTTCACTCGTTACTCAAGAACTCTTTTAACTTCATATTCTGGCATTTACATCGGCATAGTCGCCACATCAAACTAACCATGTACAGAAGAAGAAGAAATCTACTCGTAGTCTGCAGGCTCGGCCTTCGGCGCCCCGAGTGGGCCTACAAGGCGCTCGCTATGCTTCTGCACCTGCTCAATCATCTGGCGCGCAGCCGCTAGGGTATCGGCATACTCGGCGTCGCCAGACATTCCACCCATCAGCCTTTCCAAAGGAAGGTTGGGCCGATGCAGCCGAACGTACGCCAGAGCCGCATTCGCCCCGGCGACAAGCTGAGCATGGACGATCTCCTTCAACGCATCGCCATCACGGAACCTCTCCAGCAAGGTGGCCAGCCCATGCGGCTGCCCATTGTGCGGGAAGTAGATACGATGGATATGCCACAGGGTCTTCCGGAAATTCTCCAAAAGGAAAGCCGCACGCCAAATTCGGTCGAGCATGCGAGCAAGAATGCGCCCTCTCGACTTGTTCACCCAGAATTGGCGAGCTTCGTGAGAGTCGCTAGATGCCTCCCGGGTAACGCGCTCTTTAACGCGATTCTGCTCAGCCTCCCAATCCGGGTTCACATCTGCACACACAAGATAGAAGTCAGAATCAGCAAGTTTTCACAAGGAAAAGCAGCCGTAGAGGATACCAACCTTGAAGTTCTCGACTGATCAGATCGATCTCCCTGATCACAAAATCTTCGCGCTGGGAGAAACCCGCGGTAGGATGCGACCGGGACCGATGCAGCAGCAACTCGGTATTCTTCAAGTTCGCCTCAAGCTCGACCACCTTATTTTTCAAGTATGTGATGATCCGCTGGTTGTTCGCACTTCGCGGGGGAGCTGGCGCCGCAGGACGACGGCACACCCGACGAAGATCCCTCGCCGCTCGGACCAGCCGCAGAAGCAGAAGAAGTGCCGCCGCGCACGTCAGTCTGCCATAAGTTCGCAGAGTCAATACAGATGTGCGACTGCTCAACGCAAGCAAATACAATTGAAGACACTCAATTTCAGCATAAAATATTGTTCAGGGTCAGAAGACCAAACAGAATATCAGTCATTACAAGCAAAAGGTACGAGTACAGGCCACGACGACTGCCGAATCCCTACAACACTACTACTCCGGGGCAGCAGACTCCGAGCGGGAGCGGGTCTTCCGGGAAGCAGCCGCCTCAGACGCCTTGGCGAGCGCCCTCTCAAAGGTGGCTACAAGCTTCACAAGTAGCTGTTTAGCCTGCGCCTTCAGTCCGCCAAGCGACGCGGTCCGGCCATCAGCCCTCCGAGGGAAGCCACTGACAACCTTCTCGAAGTCGCCCTCAATCTGGTGACCTAGAATGAGCTGGAAGGTGAGCTCGGAGCCACGTACCGTCTGCGTCCGAGTGAAGTCCGCAAGGGTGGTCGCATCGTCCTTGAACGGAGCGGCAAGAGCGTCGACGGCAGTCGGCGGCGCATCACTCGGGAAGATGCTCCGGTGCACCGTCGTTAGTGCGCCAGTCGACTGCTGCAGCGCAGCCGCCGACTTCCTCAGCGCATCGGACGCATACGCGCAGACACGGTCGAGGAAGCCGACATCGGTCGCCAAGTCAACAGTGTCACTCGACGAGCCCTCCGGAGGAGCTCCACCGAGGTCATCTAAACAACAAATCTAATGTTAGACAAGGGAAAAGCACAAGAAACAGTAGGCGCCAAGCCGAAACCTACCTCCAAGAACACCAGCGAGCGGGAGAAGACGGTCGACTTGAGTCTTCTCTTGGACGACCCGCACCCGCTCCCGCTCCTGGAACTCGTGGAGAGCCTTCTCAAGCTCACCCTGAGCCTGAATCTTCAACTCGAGCTCAGCAACCCGCTTAACAGCCTGGTCAAGAGAAGCACGAAGCTGATCCCTCTCCTTCTCCAGGCGAACGTAAGCCGCGGCTGCATCAAGCTGCTGGCGGTAATATGGCTGAAACACAAGCAAGGAATTAATAAAGTTGCGGGCAACTATACTAGTCACCCACACCTTCGGGGCTACTCCCATCGGGAGCGCTGATCGCGCACCCGATGAAACTGCAGCACTACAAGCTCAAATACAAGGG
The DNA here is from genome assembly GCA_026929855.1 of Poa annua. Lineage (NCBI taxonomy): Eukaryota > Viridiplantae > Streptophyta > Magnoliopsida > Poales > Poaceae > Poa > Poa annua. The sequence continues at coordinate 21,819,665 of CM049428.1, read as the reverse complement.
ACTTACGTGGTCCAGGAGATCGACATCTTCGGAAGGCGGCGGAGGAGCGCGACTTGAATACGCGATGACAACAGGTTGCGTGCGCTCCTCAGCTGCCACCCGGGTCACCAGCTCGGTCGAAGGGGCGGACGTGTGCTCCACTTCACGATGAGGGGAGTGGACATCGCCAGAACGACGGCTGAAGCAAAACAGAACAATGACCAACTAAAGGATTGGAACTACAAAAGACAACTCGAAGCCAACAAGATACTAACCTGGAGGTTTCGAGTTCATCATCACTCCCCAAGGAGACAGACGCCAGCCACGCAAACGCGCGTGGTGGCGCGGAGCTGACAGGGGGAACAACCAAGGGCTCGATCCAGCCACCTGGAGACCGCACACCCGACGACGTCGCGACGACTTCCTCTGGATCAGCTTCTGTACCCCTTGCGGGCGACGAAGCGGACGTAGAGTCACCGCCACTCCGGCGCTTCTGCCTCTTCCGTGCAGGTTCCTCGTCGTCATCATCATCCTCCACGTCGTCGTTGGGAGAGACAGCGGACGGAAGCTCGTCGTCGTCGTCATCCTCCTCCACAACCCTCGACTCGTCGTCGGATCCATTTTCAGGGAGAGGAGGAAGGCTGACCAGCAGAGATCGACTCTGAAACAAGTAGACGCAAGTCGAATTAAGAAGCAAGATATCAAGAAAAGAAGAAACAAAGAGAACAAGTCAGGAACATTACCTCAGGAACGGGGTTCGTCGCCCCATATGCAGCAACCGGGCACTTGACATTGCAGACGTCCGCGACTCGAAGGTTGGTGATGGACCTCACCTTGGCTTCCACCTCCTCGTCGTCAAGTGGCTCGGTTCTGACACCATCGACGGCCCACATCGGGTGGGGCCGAGCACTAAGCGGTTGCACCCAAAGACGGAAGAAGGTGGCCATCAAGAAGACGCCACCCGCCTCGCGCCCAAGGGTTTTGGTGAGGTCGCGTAGCAGGCCTAGCAGCGGTCGCGCGACTTCCTTCTCCTCCGCAGCCAGCGGGTGCGACTAGGCGTGAGTCTTCCGCAGCCCGCACCCGCTGTCGAATGCCGCCAGGCCGTCCTGGCTCGACCGGACTTAGAACCACTTCTTGCGCCACCCCTGGACGGAGTCCGACTTCTTCATCTGGAAGTACGCGGTATCACCGCGCACTTGGATTCCGAAGCCGCCCACGGGGAAGGGTAACCCGCTCTTCCCGACGTTCTTGCGAACGAGGAAGAGTGACTTCCAGCCAGTGGGGCGCGACACACAGGAAGCACTCGCAGAGCACAATAGAGCCCGCGATGCTCAAGACGCCATTGGGGGTCAGATCGTGGATCTGAACCCCATAGGCATACAGGAGACCGCGCACAAAATCGTGCAAAGGGAACCCGAAGCCCCGCGGAAGGAAATCCACGAAGCATACGTGTTCCCCCTCGCGGGGTGTGGGGTAGACTTCTTTGCCAGGAGCGCGTACCTGGACTTGATCAGCAGGAGGAAGGAGGCCTTGAGCGCGGAGGAGTTCGACCTCCGCCTTCTTCACAGACGACCTTTGCCAGTCGCCGTCGGGCTTCTTCATCAGCCCGGCTTCGTCGGCGGCGGCGGAGGTGCCAGCGGCGGTCTTCGGCTTGCCCATGGCTCTGCAGAGCAGCGCAAGGTGCGGGGACAAATAGCACGGAGCTCTGATGGGGGAGAGAATGGCAGAAGGAAGAGGAAAGGAGGCGCGGACGATTGGAGAAGACGATGCCCTCGCGTTGCGGCGCAGTACTTATGCCTCCGCGAAATCAATCTCAGCCCTCCGTCGCGCAACGGTTCCGAGCATCTTCATCCCGCCGTCCACGTGTCAAGCAAAGAGGCCAACCGTCGCCACCCATTTCCTCCACTATGCACGAGAATCGAGGCGTCATCATTGTGCGTGAAAATTTCGCACCCAGTTCGGAGACGTGACAACTGCTGACCACGGTCAGCACTGCCAGCGGGCCCCGCCACGTCACGTTCCATCGAGCGCAGAGGCGTGCAAAGAAACGTCAGCAGCGACGTCATCAAGCCAACGGCTCCAAGCAAGTGAAACAACGCGTTAACTCGAGCGCAAGATTCGAGTGGTAAGCTTCAAAGCTGAAACAACTTAAGACAGAGCGCTAGTCAGAGAACCCGAAACATCTATTCGGGTGGCAAGGAAAGTCGAGTAAGCTCGAGCAGCCGAATCAAATCTACATGTAAGCCAACATGCCGAATAGAAGCAAGCTTCACATGAAGAACAAGAAAAAGAAAGTCGACTGAAGGTATTACTCCCATCGGGAGTGTCCTCTTCGACTGAAGAAAACGAGTACAAACTCAAGATCAAGCAATTCAATGGCGCGTCCAGGAGGAGGAAGTCCTTTGCCCGACGCTGCGCTTCGACCAAGCACTCGGGGGCTACTGACGTGGGTCTACCTTTCGACTAGCCCACGATGAGGCTACCTGGGCCACGCCAAGCATGGAAAGGCCCACAGAAGGCCCACTCAGGGTACCACGTATCCTAGTCCAACTCGGTCAGGTTCCATAACCTGCCATATCTGTACCGACCACCCGAGACCTGGCTACCTATAAAGCCAGGAGGGTTGCCCGTCCTAGAGGACACGCCAATAGCCACCGCCACAAACCCTAGCGAGATCGCAATCTCGCCGCCATTGTAATCGCAACTCGCCATCAATAACAGACAAGCAGGAGTATGGTGTTATCCTCCGGGAGCCTGAACCTGGGTAAATCCTTACTTGTCAGCCGTCGTGATCACCAACGCTCCTCTCTCTCCCCCTCAATCAACCCGGGGTGCATAACCCTGGGATTTGCCGAGTTACACCCTCGTCAATAGTCTCAAGTGATTAGTAAACAATAGAAAGCCGTATGATCGAATCAACACGACGAGTAGGGATTGTCACACAAATGGATGCACATGGAGCTATATATGTATGAAGCATCTACAACCGAACTAGTGGGGGTGCATAACTTGGTTTCTCATGAAAACCTAGAGAACTTTTGATAGGGATCATCATTGGAATATATAACCCAAATTTTATAATGAAAAGTTCCGCACATAGTTATACTAATAATCTATGAAAACTCTCTCCAATGAAAAATAGGTGCTTACCATAGCACAAGTGTGGTATAAAGGATAATAATGTTGTCCCCTTTTTTCTTTTGGTGGCCTCCATGACTCTTGTAAACTTTCTCTCATTGGTCCTTTTCCTTTTTTTTTACTCCTTTTTATTTCCTCACAAATAGGGTCAACATCCTATTTTGTTTTTACCTTCACACTTTTAAATACAAATAACTCATAAAGAATGTAACATGATGTATGAAAATGAATGCCTCTACCTATCGCATGTCGAAACACAGACACTGGGGAAGCCAAGTCGCCTCCCCTTTGTTTAGTTTGGTAGAGAAGCGGGACACGAGGGCTTCCAATATGTGTAGAGTTACCAAGGCCACGATAGACCCACGATGCTTACCCAGGTTCGGGCCATACGAGGACGTGTTTACGCAAAGTGTGTAATCTGTTATTCCATCTTTCGATCGGAGTTTGACCAATTATCGGTCTTTCCCATATCATGCTAACCATGTCATAGAATCCCTCCCCAAGTAACCAACCCAATTAAAATTAAAACTGTCATTAACATATCGGTCTAGGAATCCCAGTGGATAATAATATAGGCCGCCGTCCGATTTAAATTTTAAATTCATACACACATTTCTATGTATAGCCATGCAAACAACAGTTTAAGATCACCTGGAGTAAACACTTTGCAATTTCAAGCAGAGACAACGTGGTGTCGCCGTCACCGAGGCTGGATGAGAGCCCTCGCACCACGCACGTACGCTGGCACCCGACCCGCTCCAGCTTATCCCGTAAATACACTAATCTCTCACAGCTCCAGCCTCCAGAGTCCAGAGGGCATAGAGAGCACCCAGCTTGTCATTTCGCTCCGCCGCGAAGGAAGAGAAGCTAGATGGAGGTGACGAGTGCGCTCGTCTCCGTCCTCTTCGCCGCCTTCTCGCTCCCCTGCCTCCTCCTCCTCGTCGTCGTGGCCGAGGCCGCCCTCCGCCTCGCCGCGCTCGCGGTCCGGGGCGACGGCTACGCGTGGCCCTCGCGCTCCGCGTTCCTGGGCTACCGCATCGCGCGCGCCGGCAACTTCTCCTATTCTTCGTCGTCGTCCTCGACCTCCTCGTCCGGCGGCTCATTCCCGAAGGACGAGCTTCTGCCGCCCGAGTTCCTCGACCTCCTCGCCGTCGCGGTGTACCGCAAAGGGTCGGACGCCGCCGTGGACGACTGCATATTCTGCCTGTCGGGGGTCCACGAGGGCGAGGAGGTGCGCGAGCTCCGGTGCCGGCACGTCTTCCACCGCGAGTGCCTCGACGCCTGGCTCCTCCGCCCGCGCGCCACCTGCCCGCTCTGCCGCGACCGCCTGCTCCCCTCCGAGCCTCCCCGCGCCTGCGCCGCCGGCGCATTGGACGACGACGAAATCTACGTCGACGAGCACGAGGACCTCTCCCTCTCCTCCTACGCCGCCGGCGCCTCCTACCCGCACGGCTCCCCGCTGTGGCACATGTAAACGATCAATGCCGGACGGCCATGCACTCTGATCCTGCTCCGCTTGGTCCATTTTCACCACGCGAGAGCCAGTTCTTTCTAGCCATTTTCTCCCTTGAGATAGTTGGTACGTCGATCGATCGACCTCTCGCTGAAAAAGGTGATGTAGAAGTGTTGTTTGAAAAGGAAAAAAAAAGGTGATGTATAGGTGCATGGCTGCTATTGCTATTGCTGTCCTGTCTTGTCTTGGTAAATAATGCTTTTATGGATAACGATGGCTCACCTGCCTCTATTGATTTCGCGCTTTTTCCAATCATGGCGATTTTGTGATCTAATGGTGTGTACCGTGTGTTTTTGTCTTCTAGAAGGGGTTATGGTATTCATTGGTGCTGAAAGTAAAATGCTACAAAAGGGAGAGCTGTTTTACCTCCCGAGCTAATATGCTCCTGTTTGAGGTCAAAATTCAAAAAAGTAAAATAAACACTTAAAAAATTCACAAAAAAATCAGGGACGAACACGTCCAAGTTTTCTACATATGTGTAGAACCTAGTAAAATAATCACGTTTCTTGTGATCTGTGAAAAAAATCAGTGCTCTGAAAAGACATTTTTAAATCCTATGTTAGCCACTGATTTTTGTTTTTCTGCACATGGCTGAAGAAATCCTATTTCTTTAGGAAACTTTGCACGTATGTAATGTTTTTAATATGTTTGTCCCTGATTTGTTTCAGAATTTTTTTCTAATTTTCAAATTTTGTGCTCAGACCGGAGCAATTTTTGTTTTCAAACCGGAGCAAATTTCTGGCTGCAAAAGATCTATAAAATCTATAGAAAAAGCTTTGTTGCAAGAAAATCTCGAAACTTGTGTCCTGTGAGCACCTAAAGATTGACATGATTTCTCCCCTAAAAAACATTTATTAGTCGTCACAATTAACGCAATCAGGTTAGGAGCGCTAACTATAGGATACTAGCGTTCAAGATTGTTACGAGCCAAGTATGAGGCAAGTTTGTAAATCAAGCTTAGGCTTGAGTTAAGTTGAGCTCGCCTCATTTCATAATAAGAGCTGAGCCGAGATACGTCTTGAACTCTAGATCAATCAAACTTGAATAATTTGCACACACCCTAATAGTGACTGGTAAAATTGAATTCAGAGGTTAATTAATTGATGCACACAGTTGGTAGAAACATTTCTATTCCACATGTCCATTTTCATCTCTATTGTGATTTAATAGCTTATGCAATGGTGCTCAGTAGATGGAGTGCGTGCCCTATTGTCTGTCCTGATGGATAAATTGGTAACAGTGACAACCAACTCAGTGGGCAACGCATATCTGCCAACTAGATCGACTATACTACCAGCTAGATGGAGTCTTATCTTGGCGTCAGACACGCCAGTTGACACCGTCAAGCTGCGTGTTGGGTGTGCGATATTTTGTTGGAGATATTTTCCGGGTTGTCAACTATAGGCATAGCGGTTTCGAAATACTACCTCTGTCCTATTCCCACAGATCCGTTTTAAAACACGCCGATTCTAACTCTCTGTCGACCTCGTTCTGGTCGCGTCGCGTGGTCGCGCGCTCGGCCGTCGGATCGAGATCGGGAGCATCCGACCACGCAGGGAGGCGTCACGGGGGTGCGTAGCTTTTTCTCCCGTTTGAATTTGGGGAGTCGTGCCGATAGACATCCATTTCCCTTGTCGGCAGCTCCGCTCCGCCTCTGTCCGCTCGCTCGATTCCCCTTGTCGACGAGTGCTTGCGGGGCTGGATTCGTGACTGCCCCGCCGTAGATAGAGGGAGCAGAGGCTCGTGTGTCCCGGCGACGATTCGGCGGCGGCGGGGTGGAGGCGCGGTGTGCATCTGGAACCGGTGATTCGGCTGCGGGGATTCACGTAGGGTTTGCAATACCCACGGCGGAGCTCGGCTCTGCTGGCTGTCCCGCGTCGTACTGAGGCAGCTACATCCGGATTCGGGCCGCCGTCGAGGGTTTCGCGGGTAGCTACATCCCGGAGCTCGCTGGATTTCGCCCCCTTTTCCGAGGCAAGCGGTGGAGCTCCATTTTTGGGGGTTTTCAGGGGGATTCCGTGGTCGCGTTTCTCAGTTTTTGGTTGAATCATGTGCGTAGCAGATCATCCTGTAGAGGGGAAAGAGATGATAGTGCCGCCGATCCTTTTTTGCAAGGATATTCACATCCGGCTGTGTTCTTCTGGTGAGTTTTCTGCAGGATTCATCTCCACTGCATGGACAACTAGATGTAATTTTGCAGGAAACAACCAGTTAGGGTTTATATCCTACCCAGGAATTGTTTTATTTGTGTTAGTAGGGCTGTGGTGGCTTTTTTGTTGCTAGGAGATGCATATGTTTTGTTGTTGTTGCATGTACATTTAGATTATCTAAAAAATGCTTGAACATATGGATGTAATTTTACATGAACAACTAGTTAGTAGGGCTCTGAGGTTTTTGTGTGGTTGCATCTGTGTTTGTTTTTGTTGGTGGTACATCAGAGCTATGCAGTCCTTGATGCATCAGTGCATATTAGAGCTACGTGGTATATTTTGTGAAACTTCATCTCCTATGCTAGGTAGATATGCAATATGTCGTCTGAAACTCCATTTTGTCTAGAGTGTGGTTGCATGTGTGTTAGAGGTTTTTTCACATGGGTGTTTACGTCAGATGTGCTCCTACATGGATTTTTGTGCGTGTTAATTATGGATCATTATTATTTATGTTTTATATGTTTGTTGTTATCAAACTACAAATATTTTTCTCTCAATGACAAGATCCAACATCGGTTCAAAACGCAAGGCGGAGGTACTTCCATCTAGATATGCCATGATGCGCAATAAGCTAACGTTGAAGCACCCTAAATCACCTTCCACGTCTCAAGTGGTCAAGTTTGAGACTGCAGAGCAAGAAATTGTCGCACATGTGAGTCCACTTTTTGCTCTTTTTCTTACAAATGATCAAGTGTCATTTGTTTTGTGTTATTTTTGTGGAAATTACATCGTTGTTTTTCTTCTATGCAGGTAAAACAGAGAAGACGACATGTTTTTCAAAGGGGATCTCCAATGAAGTTGGTCAGGCTGTACCAGACATATCGAAAAAATAGGAACAATTGATAAGGAGCGCTGTCTATGGTGGTTTGCTTGACTTCAAGTGCTCCAAGTTACAACCAGAGCTATGTAAGTTTTTGATGGATAGCTTTGACCCTTCGAGTAGCCGCATGATATTACCTAGGCGTGGTTCAATCCCAATAACTGAACAATCTGTCGGGAAGGTCCTGGAAATCCCACGGTGTCCTCTAGAAGTTCGATACGCACTAGATGCTGAAGCTGTTAGATTCATGGCCGGGCAGTTTGGCAACAATGGGCGGAAGTAGCCAACCATGTCATTTTTAGAAGAGAAGTTAAAAGAAATGAAGGCAGCAGATGGAACTTACCTGAGGATTTTCTTCATATATGCAATGAATGATGTTTTATCTCCAATCACAGCGACACGAATCAGTCCAATGGTATATCCATCTTTGGTAAATATAGAAGATGTCAACCATCTGAAAATGTGCAGGTTTGTGGTAGGAAAGATTCTGAAAGCATCTAAAGATGGGGCAAAAAAAGTTGAGAAGGCTTGCATGTTATACATGATGGTATTTCTCTATCTCTTGTTACCTCATCTTTTTGGTTTGACACTGTTTTATTTAGTAAAGTCAAAAACATTTTTGACTCCCATTTTTTTGATGTATTTTTTTTTTGTGTGTAGGTAAAATACCTTGATTCGTTGCTACTAGATGACATGGACATACCACAGGGAGGCTCACGTGTGTCTGTGTGGACCAATGAAAGGGTTAAAAAAAGCAATCATCAAGGACATGAGGAGCGATGGTTCTTTCGGGATGGCACCGGTAAGAGTTCTAAACATACAGAAACTTTCCGATGAATGAAGCGTTTATATTTTTAGTGAATGTATCATATGTAGACCATACAGAAATATGTATTCTACCCTATGACTTATGAATTCTTCATCTTTCTTACCCAACTAAAACTAAAATATTCAGAAGTCGTTCAGGAAATTGCAACAGGAGGAAATGTAAATTGTGTTGCGACAGTGGACCTAGAGCAAGGCGGTGATGTAACAGTTGTACCAGAGCAAGTTTTCACTGAACCATCACAGTTTATGGATACCAATGATGCCGCACCACATGTAGAAGAACAGAGAAAAGAGTTTTCTAGGCACAACATTCTTTTTGCTGACAGTGGAATAATCAGGAATTTTATTGAAGCACATACTCCGCCAGGCTGCTCAATGGATGTAAGTTTTGTTTGTTTTTATGATGGAAATTTTTTCAAAACCTTTTGGCATTCATTGAGCATTTCTGAAGTTATATGAACGTTCTTTTCACACCTTTTGTTACATGTAGGCATCAGTTAGATACAAGAAAGCGATCAAAGAGGCTTGCTATGGGTTTGAATCTGGGCTGGAGTTGTTTGTGAGGACTCTATCTGGTAGAAATGATAAGATCAGGAAGGGGACGCAAATAGCTCGAAGAAACAGGATATTCAGAGCAAGACAGAAACATATGGGCAACATATATTCCCAAATACCAACAATAACAAAGAGTTGTCGCAAGATGAGGATGGGTCCGAGGATGAGGAGTATGTTCCAGGGCCAGATGTTGTTGATCAGTCACAGACAACTGTTTCAATGGATGAGTCTGTCAACTTATGGAAAATCCCTGAAGAAGAGATTCCCTCATGTAATGACAAGCTTCTTAGGCGGAGGAGGAGAGATATTGTACGGCGAGAATAAGCAAAATGTAACTCAAGCAGCTGTGTGTCCAAGGATAAGGAGAACAACAGCCAGAATCAAAATGTTTGAATAGAGTCTTATACACCGACAAACGTTGATCCAATTGCGTTGGATGTACACCACTCACCTAATGATTATCTTAAGAACATAAGTAAATAAGCAGCTAATTCAGTGCAAACAAGTGGAACAACGGCTCTTCATGCAGGACCTCTTATACCTGATGTTGTTGGTTTGGAGCAGTCCACTATTGAGCTTCAGGCAGAGCCCGTGTTGAACACCGAATCATCTTCATTTGTAAATGCCATCAACAACAACATCATTGAAGGAAAAGATACACCAGAGCCAAAGGAATCAGACACGGGGAAGTGTGAAGACTTGTTCCAGAATATTCAAAAGCAGAGCTCACATCCTAAAGACAGAGATGAAAAGAAGCTTACAACAGCAGAAGCGAGCGATGCAGAAAACGTGTTACCCCAAATACCAGATGGAAGTTTACAACAAGGCATATATGCAAAAAGTGATGTGGAAGAGAGTTACAACCTCCAAAATTCAAGAGGTAGAAAGAAGTTCTTTGAGTTTGTCAAGAGCTCACCAGCCCGCAAGTTTGAGATACGTAAGCTAGAAACCCCTATCATAATAGACTGGGAGATGGAAATGCCGGAAAGAGAGTTGATGCGTGAACTGGCCCCTCCAGTTTTTGACGACATGCTTGTTGATGGAATTTCAAAGTTAAAAATGGACAACTATATCATGGATCAGATGAAACCAGATAAGATGCTAGGGAAAAGAAAACAAGACTCATTTGTTGACAACAAACAGAAGAGACTCAAAGGAGAGTTACCGATGCCTGTTAAGGACCAAACTAAAAGTCCAACTCCAATTAAAACAGAGACAGCTGGGAGAAGAACGTCACCAATGGCGTCTGCTCGGAACAACTCAAAAACACCCGCAACTCCAATGAGGGAGACAAGAGCATCAAAGTTGAGGGATATGTCCATTTCACAAGTGGCACCTCACGCATCACCACCACACGCTCTTATGGATGAAGAACATAATGTAACAACGTGGGGGCCAAGAATTGTGTGCATGCAAGATTCAATGAACAGGAAAATGGAGTTTGATAGCACATAGTCCAACACCAGGAGGAAGCAAGTAAGATTTGTTGTAGATTCTCTATCATCACCACCAGACGAAGCAAAAATTACAGCCAACAAGAAGTTTACATCAGACACACATGATGGAATGGTGATTGTTCATAAAGAAAATGAGGGAACGGTTGTTGTTGAGCAAGCAGGATGCAGTACATACAATGTGGATGCTTATCTACTGGCCGAGCACAGGAGGGAACTAGCACGTCTTGCTCCTGATGCTCCCTCATTTGACCTATGCACACCTCCGGATGACGGCATTTTACCAGCACATGAAACTGACATCCATGCGAGATCAGAACTGCGAGTGCATGAAATTGTTACAGACCAAGCAAAGGATGGAACAGTTCTCATAGGTCAAGGAGGTTGTAGCAAAGAGAATGATGACCCCAAAAATGACAGCATCACACCTGTGCATCATGAGTACCACAAACGTGTAACAAAGTCTGGAAAAGCTATACATCCCCCATTGGTAGATCCTGAAAGCAAGAATAAATACATCATCACTAGGCCCATTATCGAGCTGTACAACCTGGTTTGCTAACATTGCCGCAGGAGGGGTGTTCCTGCAAACACTGAGACTGTCATCGACATAGGCACCTTCTTCATTTGCATTGCACACTTGGCAGATTCAGTAGCACCAGGGAAGCAACTCGTCAATATGGTCTGCGAGATTGCAATTGAGATGATGATATCTGAAAACAAGAATCCAAAGAAGGCCATAATGCCATTACGCTTAGCGGTAACGTTATAAACCAAAATGCTATTTTACCTTATGAAAAATACATTTCAGTTTTTAGTTTAACCATGCTCTGAAATTGAGTAACCATCCATTTTGCAATATCAGGGATACCTTATCGATTTTCGGCATGATCAGAGCGATGTAAAAAGGTGTTTATCATTCAATGCTAATGACAGGGTTGATCACAAGGAACTAGTGAGGACTCATCCATTGTTTCCATTGTTTTCTTTGTATTTTTTTTATACGTGCATTTTCCCCCTCTGTTTTTATGTTTCTAATATATTTGAATTGTTCCATTTTCTTTTTTCCACCCCAAAACAGTTATGATTCCCTACTTTGGAGAAGTTTTCAAGTAGGCTAGATGAACCTTCAGGGCATTATTGGCTGGTTGTTCTAAACCTAAAACTTGAGAGGTTCGAGATATTAGACTCGCTTGGGAAAAGGGGATCAGCTTTGATGATTGACGCTTGCCACTTACTCATTGGGTCCATAAAGTACATTTGGTCTAAGGAGTACAAGGATTCAAAAGTTCAGATCGCCAACTACCCTGCCAAAATTATTGACAGCCCACGACAAACAAACACGTAAGCTATATTTTCTTCAGGGATTTACTTCACGGTTCAAAATACTCTTTCCTTTGTTGTCCCGTTGTAACTTTCTTTTTTTGTTGCAATCTGAGTTTCAGATTTGATTGTGGGTTCTTCACACTCACAAACCGAGAAGAATGGGATGGAAGAAGGGTACCTACATTTGAACAGAAAGATTTACCCAACATAAGGAAGATTTTCAACAACAGATGGTTACAGTACCATAAGAACAAGATCCAGTGGCAATTAGTCGTGTAGATGTTGCAAGAGGTAATGTACACTTGTTTGTTTTACACACTATCCACATTTCTTTTTTGTGTTTTTTTTGGTGTGATTGAGATGTAATTACTAGTTCATTGCAAAAAAATAACAGTAGCTTCTTTGTTCATATAGGATGCAACACTTATCTTATCATCTTGGTCTATATGTAACATGATACAATATGGAGACATATAAATTACATGTAGTTCTCATGACTTAGGACAGACATATAATTAACTTGTAGGTCTCCTGAATAATGAATTACTAGCTCTTTTTCTTGATCACTGAAACAATGCAAGCAACGGATATTTCTCAAGGTTCGCTAGTCTTATAGGGCCGCTACGAGCATTGTGTTTTTATCTTTGCACACACTGCATATTGTGGGTCGAGATGGTTGCAACTGGAGCCCACTCTTCTTCCTTGCTTGACTTGGTCTCCCCTGCATTGTTGTTGTTAGGGGATCTCTTGCTCTGCTGTTGCTAGCCGTCATAGGATCTGGCTCAACAGTAGGTCCTTGTTCCATCCCAGCAACATTACTAGCGTCGGCCGTAACCTTTGCTTTCTTCTTCTTTAATGCATCGGCACACCCTTTCCTGTATTCAGCAATTTCCTTCTCCATTTACAAAATGTGCTTTTCAGGAATTTCCGTTGTCTTGTCTGACATAGCAGCTGGAACAACCTTCTTAGCAAAACTTGTACACAAGTTACCATACCGTAGCATCCTCATATCTTTCCTTGATAGCTTACCAGCGGGTTTTTCTTGGGGTTCAACTGTCGGTGCGACAATGTCAGTGGGAGGGAGTGACTACCTGGGTAGGATGTAATGTTCTGGTATTGTTTTCACTTCCCCCAAATGAGACATGACTCTCATAACATGGCAGCAGAGCAAGCCATCCCTATTGATTTTACAGCACTGTCAATTGTAAATTCCATTAGGCAAATCAAGATCCACCATGTAGCTACGTCGACCGTAACCAACCACAAATGTTTGTATTGGACTTACTTCAAACACACACCCACCATGGTATGTACAATTGTATGACGTAATCTTTCTCAGCTCTAACTGAAACTTGTTGTAGATGGGCAGTGTTGAGGTGTCCAAAATCCGTTTCTCCATTGGAAAGTCACACCAAAGTCTTACAACCTTGTCATCATCAATAAATTCATGTCCATCTTCTTGAACTTCTATTTTCTCCTGGATCTTCCTGAATTTCTTAAAGAATTTGAGTAGGCTGTCATTTGGGGTAGCACACTTCTTCAAAACAGCATTAAACCCTTCACTCCTAGCAGTAGATTGCAAAAAAGAAAGAATCGATGCATAAAGTAGGCTGGCACAAATAAGGTCCTGAGATTAAATGTCCGCTAGATGTGAATTATCAGCAACATTATGCATTGCTAACATCTCAGCCCAACCCAATTCAAACTCTTCAGGAGTGACATTGTAGTCAATAACATCAGTGAAATCTCTCCTTAGCTGTTCGTGTTTAGATATGAAAACACCAAGTTTCTCTTGAACTTTTTGCATGATGTGCCAGCGGCAATTTCTGTGAGTAGCACCAACAAAAAGCATTAGGATGGTACATCTCATACCTTGGCACTGGTCTGTGATAATGTTCAACGGTTGCAGCCCTCCCATGGCCTCTAGGAAAGCTTCAAAGAGCCACGCAAAGCTAGCAATCATTTCATGTCTAACAAATCCACAACCAAGCAGTATGGATTTTCCATACCTATTGATCCCAATGAACGGCGCACATGGCATGTTATACATATCAACCATGTAAGTTGTGTCAAAGGATATGAAGTCATTGTATAGCTTGTAAACCTCACGCGCAGGACCGTCCACCAAGAATATGTTCTTCACGCTATCAAGATTATCCAACTTCACCTTGTAGAAAAACTCCGGATCTTCATTCTTTTTTATTTCCTCAGAGTAATCCAGCAATTCTAGGATGTCCTTGATGTGATACTTATCATCTAATGTAGTTGTGAAATTGCTCACTGCTTTACTGTCATAAGGTACATTCTTCAGACCGCCATACAGCTCCGCCATTATGCGCATCACCCTGCCAGAGCTTAGATTTACATCATGCATCAACTGGATGAATTTTCTTTCCTCCTTTGGTATTTTCTTGTGTGATCTCAAATATTGTTTCAAAGCAAACTTCTGTACCAGCTCATGTGTGTGTTCTTCAACAAACTGAGTAACTTCCCAACGAGCACCAGTTCGTTTAACACGCATTTTTTGCTTTGCATTCAGTTAGCTTGGTCAGAGTTCTATTCCTCTGCTTCACTAGTGTAGGTTCTTCAGCTGCATCACTTTTCCCTGACTTGTTGCGGACATGAACACACTTGTCTTTCACTCCATCTCTAGCAGATTTCCTGGACGACTCAATTTTTACAGAGAAACCAATGTGTTTAGTGAGCTAGTGCTTGAGTGTCTGTTTCAAACTTCATGCCGACAAATGGAGTTTTTGGAGTCAAACCTTCTGGAGTAGACTACAACTCATCTTCACTCCCACTGTCTGATGTCTACGCACGCTTCTATTCTTGTAGACAGTGTTGGGCCTCCAAGAGCAGAGGTTTGTAGAACAGCAACAAATTTCCCTTCAGTGGATCACCCAAGGTATATCGAACTCAGGGAGGAAGAGGTCAAAGATATTCCTCTCAAGCAACCCTGCAATTAAGATACGAGAAGTCTCTTGTGTCCCCAACACACCCAATACACTTGTCAGATGTATATGTGCACTAGTTATGCGAAGAGATAGTGAAATACAAGTAATATGGATGATTATAAGTAGTAATTGCAATCTGTAATAAAAATGGCAGCAAGCAAACATGTAGCAGAACTTGTTGGAAACGGTGTTTTAATGCTTAGAAACAAGGCCTAGGGATCCTAATATCACCAGTGGACATTCTCAACAATGACATCAAAGTTAAATAAATAAACACTACTCTCAAACACTCTCATGTTGGATAACAAAGACCATTCAATGTGTAGGGCTACAAGAGCACCCTCAAATTCGGAGTAAACCAACACCAACAATGTCATAAAGGGAATCACCTACGGTGCACACACTGTCACCATTACAACCGTGAATAACCCTGGAGTTCATATTAAAGTAACCTCTAGAGTTCATAATAGATAAAGAGTAGCATTACATATTCAACTAGATTTCAAAGCTCATGATCACATAAAAGATCACATCATGGGAGAGAGAGATAGACCTCATGGCTACCGTAGATCCCGCAGCCCCGGGGGAGAACTACTCACTCCTCATCATAGGAGTCAGCAACGGCGATGGAGATGGCTCCGGGGGCGATTCCCCGTCCCGACAGGGTGCCGGAATAGAGACTTATGTTCCCCGAATCTTGTCGGCGATGGCGGTGGCGTTCGGGACCCGTGGAGGAAAATCGTCTAACATGCTAGGGTTTTGGCCGAAGGGGTATATGTAGGCGAAAGGGCGAAGGCGGTGGACCTCCGTGGGCCCCTGTGACGCCCTAGAATCAGTACTATGTAGATTTAAGCGATCCCACCGAAATCCGCATAATAACGATTTTAGGTCGCCCACCAGACATAATGTGCACGCTGAAACATGCGCATTATGTGGGTGGAATTGTGATAACATTACAACAGTTCCGATACATCCACAAGTACAACAGAAGATATAATACAATAACGACTCGAACGAGTCAAGATACAAATATTACAATACAAAGATACAAATGACAGCAGAAGCAAAATAGTATCCGACTACGGATAAGATGCAAATTGGACTAAAGAGTCCCGAAGATAAGCAATGGCGCCATATCCCTGCCCAGCTAAGCCGGAGGGATTCCCAAGCTAACGTCGACGAACTTCAAACCTGTTGACTGCACATAAAGCACAATCCAAAAGAGGGTCAGGGCACTCCCTGGCAAGCAAAACCGACTTGTCTACTTTCTACACCATCTCCCAAAATATGGGGTAGGTGGACTTAGCGGCAGCAGCACTAGCAACCTAAAGAGACTCGCTACAACTTCCGTCTATTTAGAGGGAGATAAGAGAGCGCTTAAGTAGCCAACTACAACTAACACCAATCATAACCCATTCTCAAATTAATCCCCTCAACCAAGTATGAGGAAGAAATTCGGGAAACTCACAATTGAACAGTTTTAGTTATAATTTATTGTGAAAGTAATTCTATGTTACTAGTCAATTTAATTAAACATTAATTAGGTGCAAGTTATCTAGATCTTGTTAGCCAGCATCATCACCAAGTCGTCCATAACCGTGGACACGGCTCATCGATAAGATTATACCCTGCAGGGGTGCACTACGGTACCCATACTCGTATGATCAACCCAAGCAAGCATCAGGGCCTCTCAACACGACTCATTCCTTCACTACATCAAGTCCAAGTGCCACCCATATAAGTTGTTACCCACGTCAAGAGTCCGGCCGAATCTCAATTGCGGACTCATTAGTTTGTGTCCACGCGCCATGCGGCTCAAACCACAGTAGGAACTGTCCGCTTCGCGCGCATCACCCCTATATGACCCCACGTATCAAGTAACCTCTCATCAATCATCATCATCATGCACATGGATATGAGAAAATGGAAAACCCGAACTAGTTGCGGCACATGGAAAAGCTGAAGATCCGTTCAAAGTCGAGGGGGGCTCCATAGGTCCTCCCACAAGTGGTTAGTGCGCTCAAAATTAGATCCGAGGACAAAATCTCAGTTCCTAGGTCGACACTGAGCAGAACAAAGCACCTCGCAAGGCCTTCCGCCTGGTACCTTATCTTTTAATTATAATACCCCAATATAAGACAACATTTTATTAAGGTAGAAAATTTATCATACTAAGCAGATGAAACATAAGACCAACAGACGACTTGCACAATCAACTCTAAGCATGCGCTACGACTCGCAAGGCCAACAGATAAACAAACAACAGGTGATGGGATGTGGGGATAAAGCTATATGGGCTGCAGGATAAACATGTGATGGGATCGCAATTCGAGAATCGAATACTAGGGTAGCAGAGATCAACGGCGGGAATGAAAGACAATGTATAGGTAAACAAGCAAACTTTGCTTGCCTGGAATCTCGCATGGAAGCTGATCTTGTCGTTGCTCACACATCTCAACGTCTTATCCAAGAAGAAGCAACAAACACTGGAAAGCGTAAAAGATGCATCTTATAACTACGGCAAAAGATCCAGTTTGACCATATGAGAATGATGCATGGCATGGCAAGATGCAATATGAGATGCACTTAATCCGAATTAAGCGGAACCGGGATTCCGACAATTAATATTAATGTTAAAGTTATTTATCTACCCAACAAATTAAATGTTCAGTAACATGGCAAGACATGGCAAAGGTGTTCTAGTCAAGTTAAATGGAATTGGGCAATACATATATTGATTTGCCCCACACATTCCATATTTATTATTTAGGTGATTTGCTACACCACCAAACCCAAGAGATGCAACACATGCAAGTATGATGCGATATGCTCAAGATAGATGACATTTAATAAAATAGGTATAGGGTTAGGGTTTGGGTCCGTACGTCAGATCCGGTGAACTAGGGTTCGAAACTGACGTTTTAGGTCTGTAGAGGAAGTAGTTGTCGTCGGGGAAGTAGTCGTCGTGGAACCGGGACATTGTCGTTTGTTGGTGTCGTGGAAGTGGTCGGGGAAGTAGTCGTACTCGGTCATCCTCGTTGACGATCGCGGGCACGTAGGAGCACGACAAATGGACACCGGAAGGAGGCGCACACGGGGCGGGCACCGCAACACGGACACGGGCGGTCACAGAAACGCGGCACCGGAAGAGGACGCGCACGCGCATGTAGCAACACCGTGAAGGGTGGACAACTCGGACCAAATTGCAACGCCGAAAGTCTTGCGGGCATTTCGTCGAACACCGTGCGGGCGGCGAATGCGAGGACGCCACCGGACGGAGAAACCGGCGGAGCGGAGCGGAGCGGAGCGGATGTGCACGGTGGCGGCGACCGGCGCGGGTGGAGGCGCTGCGTGGGCGGCGGCGGCGCAGACGCGTGTGGCTGGCTGGGGAGCGCGGGCGCGCGGGGCGGAGCTGCGGCTGGCGCTGCGGAGGAGCAGGGCAGCGAGCGGCGGGAGGAGGAGCGCGGGGTGCGCGGCGGCGCGGCGCGCTGGCGGCCGCAGGCGGCGGCGTGCTAGCGCGGCGCGGGCGCCGGTGGCGCAGCGCTGCAGGGGAGGCGCAGGCGGCGGCACGGCGGCGGCCGGAGCACGCGGGAGGCGAGGAGGCCGGGCGGCCGGAGCGGGGCGCTGGAGGCGAGGGCGGCCGGCGGCGTGGCGAGGGAGGCTGGCGGCACGGCGGCCCGGGGGGAAGGTGAGGACCCGCGCGAGCGCGCGGGCGGCGGGAGGCGCAGGCGGCGGCGGGCGCGGCCGAAGGCGCGCGCGGGGCGCTCGAGGGTTGCGGGCTCGGGAGGAGGCGCATCGGGGCTAGGTCGGCTGCGGGAGGAAGAAGGGAAAGAGAAGAAAGAAAAGAAAAAAAAGGAAAGGAAAGAAAAAGAAAATGAAAAGAAAGAGAAGGGGGGAGGGAAAAAGGAAAAGGAGAAAGTGGAGGGGGGCGGCTGCAAAAATGCAGGGGGTGGGAAAAAGTTTTCAGGGGGGGAAACCTAGGGTTTGGGTTAGATGGGCTTTGGGCCTTATTTCTCTCTTTTTTAATTTTTGTTTTATATTTTTAAAACAAAATTAGAAAAGGAATTTGAATACGGAAACTTTACAAAATAGTTTTAGTTTCAAATAGACAATTTAATAAACTAATTTTTAACATTTGCAAAAGATTTGAAATATTACATTTTTAATTAATTTGAAATGTATTTGAATTTAATTGTGGAAATTTAATTTAAATGTAACAAATTAAATTAATGAGATGCCATGTTGATGCAAAAATAAAACTCACAAAACAAAAAGGGGATAAATCCCGGGGCGTTACAGCCCCAGACCACCTCCTGGCGCGGCCAGAAAGGTAGCCGCTCCAGGACATGATGGGGCCCTTCGGGCATCGTCTTCGTCTCCTCTCCGGCTTCCCGGAACGCAAATATTCCAAAATAATTCCTGGTTGATTTATTTCCAATTTGGCGGATATGTGCTTAAGAACTTTTCTGAAACAAAAAACGGTGGCAAACAGGGAACTGGCACTGTGGCATCTTGTTAGTAGGTTAGTCCCAGAAAATGCATAAAACTATATAAATGCATATAAAACATGTAATAACATGGTATAACATAGCATGGAACATAAGAAATTATGAATACGTTGGAGACGTATCAACATCCCCAAGCTTAGTTCTACTCGTCCTGAGTAGGTAAGAACGATAAAAAGAATAATTTCTGAAGTGACATGCTTTAACACCATCTTGATCATATAATACTGTAAGGATCATGTTATGAATGAAATGACTCAAGGCAACTATCTATAGTTTGCTAACAAATAGACAAGGAGTAAACAACTACATCATATAAGTAAAAACTCTTCATGAATATTACTTTCAAACAAGCATCAATAAAATTTGCATAAGAGTTAACTCATAAAGCAATATTATCTAAGTAAAAGAGCATTGAAGAAACACAAGGGAAGATGTAGGTTTCAGCATTGGCTTTCAACTTTGAACATGTATATCATATAGATAGTTGTCAACACAAAGGAATATAACAAGTGCAATAAGTAAGCATATAAAAATTGTTGCACACAGTTGACACAAGTGTTTGCTTTAGGGATAGAAAGAAGTAGGTAAACTGACTCAACATAAAGTAAAAGATGGACCCTTCGAAGAGGGAAGCAGGGATACAAGCATGTGTTAGAGCTTCTTAGTTTTATAGGTTTTCAAAATTTAGAGCATAAAAGTAATTTTGAGCGGTGTTTGTCGTTGTCAACGAATGGTAATGGACACTCTACCCTCCTTGTCAACCAGACTTTCTTAAGAACGGCTCCCATGAAGGACGTTATTTCTACCCAAGGGCAGATCATCCCTCTTTTCTCTTTTGTTTACACATGTAGTTTGGAACTAGTATCATTGCTTGACTGATTAGATCAGGGCAAAAATGTGAAGAGAATGCAGCGGTTAAAGTTGTAATTAATTGGGACTGGGCACCCCTTTTGCCAACTCTTTTTGCAAAATCAATGGATAAGCGGTGTATATGCCACTAGTCCGGTTGGTGAAAGTTTGTCTAAAAGCAAATGACAAGGTTGATATCTGTAACACCACAAACTTCCTCATGAGTTAATAAACATTGAAACAAATAAGAGATAATAAATTTTGATGGAAGGTAGCACATGAAGTATTTGCTTGGAATGGCAAGAAATACCATGTAGTAGGCAGGTATGGTGGACACAAATGGCATGGGTTTGGCTCAAGGATTTGGATGCACGAGAAGTATTCCTCTCAATACAAGGCTTTGGCTAGCAAGGTTGTTTGAAGCAAACACAAGTATAAACTACGACAACAAGTCGTATATACAAAACATATTGCAAGCATTATAAAACTCTACATTGTCTTCCTTGTTGCTCAGACACTTTAACTAGAAAATATCTAGACCTTAGAGATACCAAACATGCAAACCAAATTTCAGCAAATTTTACGGTAGTTCCTCACTAATAGGTTTTAACTACATGATGTGAAAAGCTTAAACATGATCTACATGAGAGCTGCCAAGCACCACAACATACAAGATAACAATCCATAAGAGCATGTATATCTTTCTTTATACCTTCTACCACATTTAGCATTTTCTGTTTCCAACCAAGCACCAATCAACTTATTTAAAAGATAAACTCTACAAGTAATTAAACAATGAGATATGAGAGTATGATATAACAAAGCTAACAGCTCTAACAACAGATGCATGAAAAACAAGGGCTAGAAAGCAAACAATAACATGAAAAGAATACTCAACGAATATAAGCGAACAATAGAGTATTCGTAAGAAAAAGCGGAGTGTGTCTCTCTCCCACACAAAATAATGCTAGGATCCATATTTATTCAGAGAATGAAAATAACAAAAACAAACAGACGCTTCAAGAAAAGCACATAAGATGTGGCGGAATTAAAATATAGTTTCACTAGAAAGGACCTGATAGTTTGTCGATGAAGAAGGGGATGCCTTGGGCATCCCCAAGCTTTGACGCTTGAGTCTTCTTGAATATATTGGGGTGAACCACCGAGGCATCCCAAGCTTTGGCGTTACTATCCTCTTGATCACATTATATCACCTTTCTCTCTTGATCCTTGAAAACTTCCTCCACACCAAACTTAGAGTAACTTCATTAGAGGATTAGTGCACAAAAAATTATGATATTCTGTAGGAACACAATTGCTACAAATTCTACTGGACATTAGCTACAGCCACTTATACTTAATAGGATAAAAAGATCCAATCAAAATAGCAAAAGAGGCATTGCAAAAGAAAATGGCAGAATCTGTCAAAAACATAACATTCTGTAAAGACGATTTTTTTCGAGCCACTTAACTTGCTCAGATCAGAAAACTCAAAACTAATGAAAGTTGCGTATACATAAGGATGGCAATTTTACCGACTGGTAGGGGTATTCGCGGTATCGTACCCGCATGGGTACGGTATGAGTATAGTTTATACCCATGGGTAGTAACCGTACCCTGCCCATTAATTCACGGGTAGAGCACGGGTATAATCTCGTACACGTGGGTATACCATACCCTACCCATTTATATATCTTACCCTTGGAGGTATAATGTGAAGGGGATCGTGTGCAGAAAACAAAAAATTTCCTACCGACGATATCCTAAAAGCATGCCAAGATCTATTATATGCAGATATAGTAGTACGAACGGAGATCGGAATACGTACCCTTGTAGACCGAAAGCGGGGATTACGTTCCCGCACAAACGTTGTCGATGAAGACCGACGAAGCCTACCTCAAGGTCGTGTAGAGGAAGCAGGCCTCCGAGTACCGCTAGCGCAGCACCTCGCAGGGAGTCGCACACGTACGGTGGAGACGACGCATCCGAAGCTCCAGTCCAGGACGAGCAGCAGAAGACTTGGACCGGGACACCAGCAGCGCGGCAGAGGGATATGGTGGAGGAGATCCCCTCTTCCTCAGCTCGGCGCGGCTCCAACTTGGGAACCACGAGATCGAGAGAGAAATCAGGAATTAATTGGTGAATTAAAAGGCTGGGGGTGCCCCTTCTTATATAGGCTCCCAGGGGGAGCCTACCTTGCCAGCCAGGCAATGTGGGACTAATCCCACATGCCTGGTGCGGCTCTGGAGGGTGCGCCGGCCCCCCCTAGTGGGCCCTTGGCCCACTTGGGGCAGCCCCTCCTGGCCCCCACCGAATTCCCCTTGGGAATTTTCCCCTCTTGGGCCTTCTTTCGTCCGGAAGGCCCATTTAGGGAAATCTGCCTTAATAAATTCGAAAATAAATATATAAAATCATATTTGCATATTAATAACACTAATTAATATCAAACATAATATATATAATTTTTCCTAGCTCCGAAAACTCTTTCGGCGCTGCCCGATCTCCATCGGACCTCTCCCGGGACGCTCCCGGTGATCTCCTTCCTTTCCGGTTGTCTTGTCGAAACCCCTTAAGTGTGTTACCCTAGCGGTTCGATATAATATCAGGTATGATCAAGACTCCTCAATGATCAACGACTAACTCGTAGGCCTGGACCCCATGAATTAATCCCTGAGATATAACGAATGACTTTCATCTATCAAACCTGAACGTAAAGTCTTAGACCTTTTGCCATAGCGATAGTTAGCACGTCCGAGCGTCGTTCCATAGATATCTCCATACCTAATCCCGACCTCGTTACCGACGACGCTATCTTCTACTCGTTCATGATCTCATGTCTCCGTGACCTAGTCACATGCTTGCAAGCTCATTAGACATGATCTCACCGAGTGGGCCCGAGAGTATCTATCCTGCTATGCGGACTGGCAAATCCCGCTCTTGACCCCTCGTCTCAACTACTCCTTTCCGATACCCAAAAGTATCACCGTTATTGTCATACTAAATAAGATACGACGTTTGGTGCAATCAAAGTATCTTCCGGGAATATCAATAAGAGTTGATCTCACGGTCAAAGGCGTAACGACTACGTTCTCCAAACCTGGGTATGTCCATCACATCGCTCTCCAGCGATATGACTCTCATTGCCGACCGGCGCCATGCCCCATGACCGGGAAACCTCGATCATCAATCGCGCAACGAAACTAGTCTTAGTAGAGGCTACTAGGGACCTGGTTGTTTACGTATCACACCCGCATTAATGTTTCCGCTTAATACGGTTCTAGCATGACACAAAAACCTATTATGAACAAACGAGATATGATAAAGAATACACTTTATTAATTGCCTCTAGGGCATATCTCCTTCAGTCTCCCACTTGCACTAGAGTACAACTTAATCTAGATTATAACTTGGTAAAAGCTTAACACCCATAGCTAACTGGTGTTGTTCATGCTTATCAAGCGGGAGAGGCTTCGTCAGCGGATCTGCCACATTCAGATCCGTATGCACTTTGTAAATCTTCACATCGCCTCCTTGTACGTACTGACGTATCACGTGGAAGCGTCGGAGAATGTGTTTGGCGGTGGAGTGAGACCTTGGCTCCTTGGCGTTCGCAATGGCACCCGTATTGTCGCAGAAGAGGATCACGGGGTCTTGCACGCTCGGGAACACTCCAAGTTCGATGACGAACTTCCTCAGCCACACAGCTTCATTCGCGGCCTCGCAGGCAGTAATGTACTCCGACTCCATTGTAGATTGTGCGACTATGGGTTGCTTCCCACTTCTCCAGCACGCGGCGCCTCCATTCACCTTGAACACGTAACCTGTCTGTGACTTACAGTCATCGGGGTCTGAGCAGAAACTTGCATCTACGTAACCCGTTACGCCAAGTTCTTCATCGCAGCCACCATACACAAGGAACATTTCCTTTGTCTTATTGAGATACTTAAGAATGCTCTTAACAGCTACCCAATGCGGCATTCCAGGATTACTCTGGAACCGGATTGCCAAACTTAGAGCTAATGCCACATCCGGTCTAGTACTCAACATTGCATACATGATCGATCCTATGGCTGAAGCATAAGGATGTTTTGTCATTTCGGCCTTACCCAGTTCCATCACCGGACACTGTGCCTTACGCAATATCTTATTCTTGATAACCGGCAGAGAACCCTTCTTTGTCTTCTCCATATGAAAACGCTTCAGTATTTTATCAAGATAAGTACTCTGACTTAGTGCTAATAGGCGCCTTGATCTATCACGATAGATTTTTATGCCTAAAACATACGCAGCTTCTCCTAAGTCCTTCATGGAAAACTTACTGTTTAAATATTCCTTCACGCTATTCAGAAGTTCCACATCATTCCCTATTAGCAATATGTCGTCAACATACAGTGCTAAGAACACAACCGAGCTCCCACTCATTTTCTTGTAAATACAGGTCTCTTCCACATTCTGGATAAATCCAAAACCTTTGATTACCTCATCAAAGCGAAGATTCCAGCTCCGAGATGCCTGCTTCAATCCATAGATGGATCGCTGAAGCTTAAACACCTTGGTAGCATTCCTGGATCGACAAAACCTTCCGGCTGTACCATGTACAACTCTTCCTCAATGTTTCCATTCAGGAAGGCCGTTTTGACGTCCATCTGCCAGATTTCATAATCATAGTAGGCAGTTACCGCTAACAAAATCCGAATAGACTTAAGCATCGCTACCGGTGAAAAAGTTTCATCGTAGTCAATTCCATGAACTTGTCGGAAACCCTTTGCGACAAGCCGAGCTTTATAGACGGTCACATTACCATCAGCATCAGTCTTCTTCTTAAAGATCCACTTATTCTCGACGGCCTTGCGCCCTTCGGGAATATCCACCAAAGTCCACACTTTGTTATCATACATGGATCCTATTTCGGATTTCATGGCTTCAAGCCATTTCTCGGACTCTAGACTCTCCATCGCCTCCTTGTAGTTCGTAGGTTCGTCTTGCTCGACTAGCATGCCGGTGCAAACCATGTTGCCATACCATTCTAGTGGGATCCGAGATCTACCAGACCTACGAGGTAGAACATCTTCCTCGACAGTTTCTCCCACTCCTTCCACGGAGGACGTTTCCGGAATTGCTTCCGTTGCGCCACTCGGAATCTCGAGTTCAGGATCAACGATTTCATCGAGGTCTACCTTCCTCCCACTTACTCCTTTCGCGAGAAACTCCTTCTCTAGAAAGGTACCGGTCTTCGCGACAAAAGTTTTGCCCTCAGCTTGGTTGTAGAAGGTGTACCCAACGGTTTCCCGCGGATATCCTACAAAGACGACTTTCTCCGACTTCAGTTCGAGTTTGTCGGGCTGTAGTTTCTTAACGTACGCCTCACAACCCCAAACCTTCAGAAACGATAACTTAGGCTTTTGGCCATACCATAATTCATACGGCGTCGTTTCAACGGACTTGGACGGAGCCCTATTTAAATTGAATGCGGCTGTTTCTAACGCATAACCCCAGAAGGACACTGGCAGATCGGTAAGAGACATCATAGATCGGACACTATCCAGTAGAGTACGATTACGTCGCTCGGACACACCGTTACGCTGCGGTGTTCTGGCGGGCGTAAGTTGGGGCACTATGCCACAACTCTTCAGATGTGTGCCAAACTCAAAACTCAAGTACTCTCCACCGTGATCGGACCGGAGATGCTTGATTTTCCTATTAAGCTGATTCTCAACTTCACTCTGGAATTCTTTGAACTTTTCAAACGTTTCAGACTTGTGTTTCATCAAATAGATATAACCGTATCTACTCAAGTCATCAGTGAAGGTGACGAAGTAACGATAACCATTGCGTGTCGAAACGCTCATCGGTCCACACACATCTGTATGTATGATCCCCAACAAATCCGACGCCCGTTCAACGAAACCTTTGAACGGTGTCCTGGTCATTTTTCCCATGAGGCATGGTTCGCATGTATCGAGGGATCCGAAATCCAACGAGTCCAAGAGTCCATCGGAGTGGAGTCGCTTCATGCGCTTTATACCAATATGACCAAGACGGCAATGCCACAAAAACATGGCGGTATCGTCACTACACTTAATCCGTTTGGCTTCTATGTTATGGATGTGAGTACTACGATCGAGATTCAACAAGAATAAACCGTTATTCTCGGGAGCATCAACATAAAAGATATCATTCATATAAATAGCACAATTGCTTGACACTGATTTAAATGAATAACTGTCTTGTAACAGACAAGACCCACTTATAATGTTTACACTCAAGGATGGCACAAAATAACATTTATTTAAAACCAAAACTAATCCCGATGGTAGATGCAGAGGGAGCGTGCCGACAGCCACCACGTCGACTCTCGATCCGTTGCCGACGCGCATCGTCACCTCATCCTTCGCCAGCCGCCTTCTATTCCGTAACTCCTCCTGAGAGTTACATATATGAGCAACAGAACCAGTATCAAATACCCACGTATTGCTCCGGGCGGATGTAAGGTACACATCTATAACATGTATATCAAATATACCTTGCTCTTTGTCGACCGTCTTGCCAGACTTCTTATCCTCCAGATACTTGGGGCAGTTGCGCTCAGGTGATCCGATGGTCACCACCATCTTCTTCAGCTTGATTTCTAATTCGGCCACTTCGAGCATCTTCAGGATTTCCGACAGGGGTTTTGACGTCCCTTTCATGCCGTAGTCCACGATGGCGTTCTTATAGCTAGGGGGCAGAGAAATCAGCGCCCTATCAATAACCAACTCCTCTGTGATCACACTTCCTAGATCACTCAGAAGTCGAGCGCAGCCAAACAACTTGGCCAAGTGCTCACTGATATTGCCGTGCTCTTCCATCTGGGCTGAGAAGAAAAGCACAGATGCCTCGTACGTCTCAGCATTGACTTGTCGTGCAAAAACAACCATGAGTTCAGTGATTATATCATAAGCACCCTTGTTCATGAAGCGGTTTTGCAGGTCAGCCTCCATGGCAAAGAGCATGCCACTCTGGACATAAGAAGAAATCTCCGCCTTTGCCCCATGGACAATCCTTTCGATTTCCGGGGCGGCGCTTGGAAGATCACCTAAGGGGGCATCAAGGATGTAGGCCACCTTGTGGGTTTCAAGGATGGACTTCAGGTCGCGGAACCAGGACACGAAGTTTGACCCATTGGTCTTAAGCTTTTCTTTCTCAAGGAACAGACCTAGGTTAAACGAGGGGCGAGAAATCTACAATCGAATTTGCAACAACATAAGACTTTGTTCATAATAATTTTGAATTATAGTATTTTAGAAAAATAACTAACATAACTCCCACTCAAACGAACATCCCTCCTGGTCGTTTAAGCGATTACACGACCCCCATCCATTGCACCACCCCTCATCATCAAAGCCGGCGGCACAACTTCAAGAGTAGACAAAATCGTCCGCCACACCAATTTTGTGACTCGTGCTCGACCTTTCGGTCTTCCTGTTCCGAGGCCATACCTCTGAGTATGCTAGGCTCGCCACCAAAGACCTCCACGCTGACGCTTGTGCAACATGGCTTACACCCACTGTATGCGAACGACGAGATGTGTGACACCCGATCATCACGGCCTACCTCATAACGTACAACTTTCTTGGTGGTGCGCGTTGGAGGGAGAACACTAGTGGTATTTTGAAGGGATCATCTTATTCAGCTACCGCCGTGTAACACACAATCACACAAAAATAAGATGCAAACAAAACATCAAATGTAATGCAATGTGATATAGTCCATCGCGCCATGGTCTTCTTGGCGCCCGCAGTTTATAAACAATTTAATAAACCTACCTTGACCATATCACATAGCCCCTGCAAAATAAAGTTAGACGCTTCTACTTTATCTTTTGCATATTTTACGTGGCTTGGGGCTTTCGTAAATAGAACCGCTTCATACCTACGAATCTTATGACCACAACAACGATCCAATAATTGCATGTTTAAGCATCCCTTTCGGGCCCTCCATTAAAAATGCGAAGACCAACTAAAGAGAGAGAAACTGTCACCCGCCAGCCACATATACGGTACAAGCTGTATGTCAGTAGTGGAACCAGTCTCGCGTAAGCGTACGCGTAAAGTCGGCCCGGGCCGCTTCATCAACTCAATGCCGCTGGAATACACAAGTGCACGCTAGAGGGTAGCAAATAACAGGAACGGTGCCCCCGTGCAGAACACGGGTTCTAACAGCGTACAGCTATATCTACGATAGATCGGCCCTGATACCACTGAAGGGGATCGTGTGCAGAAAACAAAAAAATTCCTACCGACGATATCCTAAAAGCATGCCAAGATCTATTCTATGCAGATATAGTAGTACGAACGGAGATCGGAATATGTACCCTTGTAGACCGAAAGCGGGGATTACGTTCCCGCACAAACGTTGTCGATGAAGACCGACGAAGCCGACCTCAAGGTCGTGTAGAGGAAGCAGGCCTCCGAGTACCGCTAGCGCAGCACCTCGCAGGGAGTCGCACACGTACGGTGGAGACGACGCCTCCGAAGCTCCAGTCCAGGACGAGCAGCGGAAGACTTGGACCGGAACACCAGCAGCGCGGCAGCGGGCTATGGTGGAGGAGATCCCCTCTTCCTCAGCTCGGCGCGGCTCCAACTTGGGAACCACGAGATCGAGAGAGAAATCGGGAATTAATTGGTGAATTAAAAGGCTGGGGGTGCCCCTTCTTATATAGGCTCCCAGGGGGAGCCTACCTTGCCAGCCAGGCAATGTGGGACTAATCCCACATGCCTGGTGCGGCTCTGGAGGGTGCGCCGGCCCCCCCTAGTGGGCCCTTGGCCCACTTGGGGCAGCCCCTCCTGGCCCCCACCGAATTCCCCTTGGGAATTTTCCCCTCTTGGGCCTTCTTTCGTCCGGAAGGCCCATTTAGGGAAATCTGCCTTAATAAATTCGAAAATAAATATATAAATTCATATTTGCATATTAATAACACTAATTAATATCAAACATAATATATATAATTTTTCCTAGCTCCGAAAACTCTTTCGGCGCTGCCCGATCTCCATCGGACCTCTCCCGTGACGCTCCCGGTGATCTCCTTCCTTTCCGGTTGTCTTGTCGAAACCCCTTAAGTGTGTTACCCTAGCGGTTCGATATAATATCAGGTATGATCAAGACTCCTCAATGATCAACGACTAACTCGTAGGCCTGGACCCCATGAATTAATCCCTGAGATATAACGAATGACTTTCATCTATCAAACCTGAACGTAAAGTCTTAGACCTTTTGCCATAGCGATAGTTAGCACGTCCGAGCGTCGTTCCATAGATATCTCCATACCTAATCCCGACCTCGTTACCGACGACGCTATCTTCTACTCGTTCATGATCTCATGTCTCCGTGACCTAGTCACATGCTTGCAAGCTCATTAGACATGATCTCACCGAGTGGGCCCGAGAGTATCTATCCTGCTATGCGGACTGGCAAATCCCGCTCTTGACCCCTCGTCTCAACTACTCCTTTCCGATACCCAAAAGTATCACCGTTATTGTCATACTAAATAAGATACGACGTTTGGTGCAATCAAAGTATCCTCCGGGAATATCAATAAGAGTTGATCTCACGGTCAAAGGCGTAACGACTACGTTCTCCAAACCTGGGTATGTCCATCACATCGCTCTCCAGCGATATGACTCTCATTGCCGACCGGCGCCATGCCCCATGACCGGGAAACCTCGATCATCAATCGCGCAACGAAACTAGTCTTAGTAGAGGCTACTAGGGACCTGGTTGTTTACGTATCACACCCGCATTAATGTTTCCGCTTAATACGGTTCTAGCATGACACAAAAACCTATTATGAACAAACGAGATATGATAAAGAATACACTTTATTAATTGCCTCTAGGGCATATCTCCTTCATAATGTTCATTCTCGTGAGATTATAAACCTATGGTAAAATTGTGATCAATTATGAGTTTGAGTTGAGACAATTATCATGTACTCAAATATATATAATGAATTGAGAAAAAATATATTTTATCAATGTGTTGTTGACGAATGTAAAATTTCATATAGCATGTGCATTATTTGTTCTACCGTTGGGTACCCAACGGGTATGGGTACAGGTAAAGTTTCATACCCATGGGTACGGGTATGGGTAGAGTTTTGTACCCATCGACTACACGGGTATAGATATGGTATTGCTCTACCCGCCCCCATACACTGCCCATTGCCATCCTTACGTATACATCTGAGGACTGCGCACAAAAAAGGCAGATTTTTCTGACGTTCTAGTGAATTGATGTGAATTTAACGGTGAACAGCAGAAATCTGTTTCAGCACAGGAATTGAATTTTAACATCAACTTTCAACTAGAGGCTTAACTTGACACAACATTGCAATAAAATAAAGATACAAAGGAATTGCTATATAGGTAGGACAAGTCCTTGACACAAGCAAAATAAAATAAAATGACAGGAAATAAAAGTGGGTTGTGTCTGACAAGCGCTTTTGTTTAACGCCTTTGAGCTAAGCGATTTTCTTTAACGTCTTTGAGCTAGGCACAAAGATTCGTATGATGCTCTCATAAAAATGAGAGTAGAAAAACTAGGAGAGAATCAAAAGTTAAACATCAAACACATTTAAGTCTGACCCACTTCCTATGCATAGGAATCTTGTACACAAATAAATCCACAAAGAGCAAAGTGACAAGCATAGGAAGATAAAACAAGAGTAACTTCAAAACTGTTAGCAAATAGAGGGGAAACTTAATATCGTTGAGATACATAAAACCATGTTTCCCTCCCTCATAACAACTTTTAGTAGTAAAAATAAATTCAACCATATAACCACAAGAATAATTCAACTTAGATAACATAGGCAAATAAAGAGGATCATTAAATTTATTTTGGAGTTCATTAGCATGCTTCCCTCTTTAAAAATAGTTACTTAGATCATTATCAAGTTTAAGATCATGGTTGCAACAAAGATTTGGAACTAGAGACAATTGCAAACCACATAAGTATTTCTCAACATAAGCAAATTTCTCCTTCATTGTGTAGCTAGGAGAATTTAAGAACAAAGTAGGACTCTCATGAGTAAGAGTACTATCACAAGCAGCAATTATATAATTTTTAGCCTCAACATTTAAAAATAGAGGATTATCAATAAGAATAGGATCATCATCTAGAGCATTATCATATAGAATATTTAAGCAATACTCATCATTATCATCAATAAGTTTACTTGTAGCATCATGAATAAAATTTATAACATAATTATCACATAAAACATTCTTATCATGAGCCACATGCATAAATGAATTAATACTCTCCACATAAGCATAGTCATTCTTATTAATTGAAGTGGGAGCAAATTTAACAAAATAGCTATCATTATTATTCTCATCACCATAATCATCAAATATAGGAGGCATATCATAATCAACATAAATATATCCTCAACAATAGGTGGACCGAAAATATCACAATGATTATAATTATCATATGTTGGAGGCAAAGTATCATCAAAGAAAATTTTCTCTTCCGTGCTTGGGGGAATGACATTAGCAATAATGGTGTTCAAAGAATTCATACTAATAACATTGCTACTAGCATGAAAATAAAGTTCCATAGGTTTTTTAATTTTCTCTTCAAACACTTCATGTCCTAGCTCAAGATAGATATTATAAAGTTCTCTAATATTTTTGTTGTTTTCCATTTTAGCCTAACTAGTGAAAATAAAAACAAGAAACAAAAAGTAATAACGACAGAATCTAAAGTTGATACCTTCAAGCGCTCACCTCCGCGGCAACGGCGCCAGAAAATAGCTTGATGTCTACGCACACTTTTATTCTTGTAGACAGTGTTGGGCCTCCAAGAGCAGAGGTTTGTAGAACAGCAGCAAGTTTCCCTTAAGTGGATCACCCAAGGTATATCGAACTCAGGGAGGTAGAGGTCAAAGATATTCCTCTCAAGCAACCCTGCAATTAAGATACGAGAAGTCTCTTGTGTCCCCAACACACCCAATACACTTGTTAGATTTATAGGTGCACTAGTTATGCGAAGAGATAGTGAAATACAAGTAATATAGATGATTATAATTAATAATTGCAATCTGTAATAAAAATGGCAGCAAGCAAACATGTAGCAGAACTTGTTGGAAACGGTGTTTTAATGCTTAGAAACAAGGCCTAGGGATCCTACTATCACCAGTGGACATTCTCAACAATGACATCAAAGTTAAATAAATAAACACTACTCTCAAACACTCTCGTGTTGAATAACAAACACCATTCAATATGTAGGGCTACAAGAGCACCCTCAAAGTCGGAGTAAACCAACACCAACAATGTCATAAAGGGAATCACACACGATGCACACACTGTCACCATTACAACCGTGAATAACCCGGAGTTCATATTAAAATAACCTCTAGAGTGCATAATAGATAAAGAGTAGCATCACATATTCAATTAGATTACAAAGCTCATGATCACATAAAAGATCACATCATGGGATAGAGAGATATACCACATGGCTACCGTAGATCCCGTAGCCCCGGGGGAGAACTCCTCATCATAGGAGTCAGCAACAGCGATGGAGATGGCGGTGGAGTCGATGGAGATGGCTCTGAGGGCAATTCCCCGTCCCGGCAGGGTGCCGGAACAGAGACTTTTGTCCCCCGAATCTTGTCAGCGATGGCGGCGGCGTTCAGGACCCGTGGAGGAAAAATCGTCTAACTTGCTAGGGTTTTTGGCCGAAGGGGTATATGTAGGCGAAAGGGCGAAGGCGGTGGACCTCCGTGGGCCCCACACCACCTCCCGGCGTGGCCCGAAAGGGAGCCGCGCCAGGACGTGATGTGGGCCCCTCGGGCGTATTCGTCTCCTCTTCGGCTTCCTGGAACGGAAATATTCCAAAAATAATTACTGGTTGATTTATTTCCAATTTGGCAGATATTTCCTTAAGTACTTTTCTGAAACAGAAAACAGCAGAAAACATGGAACTGGCACTGTGGCATCTTGTTAGTAAGTTAGTCCCAGAAAATGCATAAAACTATATAAAATGCATATAAAACATGTAATAACATGGTATAACATAGCATAGAACATAAGAAATTATGGATACGTTGGAGACGTATCACTGTCATCACTAGAAAGTGTCACACCTGTTTGCACAACAACCTGTTTGCACAACCGACTCTACGGGGTGCCCAGTGCCTGAATTTCCTACAGAATAAGTTCCATTTGGAGGCCCATTACTTGATGAAGGTCCTACAAAAGCATCATCTTGGTGAGGCTGGTGAATTCCAGCAAAAGCACCATCTTGGTGAGGCTGATGAATTCCAGCAAAAGCACTATCAGTCGTTTCATTGTCTTCAAGTGGCTGGTTTAGGTCGATTCCTCTAGTC
Source organism: Poa annua (assembly GCA_026929855.1). NCBI lineage: Eukaryota > Viridiplantae > Streptophyta > Magnoliopsida > Poales > Poaceae > Poa > Poa annua. The sequence continues at coordinate 21,786,153 of CM049428.1, read as the reverse complement.
TTGAACCAATCCATTCTTTCTTGTTATGCCCTGATTTTTTTTGGAAATAAACAAAATTACATAAGCATCATATCAACCAGAACATATGCATCATTTATTCTACTGTTTTTTTTTTCATCTAACTGAAATGTAACATATGTGACATGTGATAAACTGAAGAGAAGTCACCACATCACATCTATCTGAGGGGAAGGTATCAAGCAAGAACAATCACATGAAGTATTTTGCAGAGGGAACTCAAATGGCGGAACAATGATATTATCTGAGGCGTACTTCCTTTTTTTGCAACTAAATGTTGGAAGTAATGAATCAGATATGCACAATGTTACTTTTGGAGACGTACTTTCTGTTTTTCTGCAACTAAATGTTACTTGCAACTATGGGGTAGTAATGTTCCTTTTGCTAATGTATATACAATGCCATGTCTGTTCAACCTTTTATGTATTTCTCCAATGTAATTTTTGACCATGCAGTTCATAACGTAGTGATGCAACTATGGTAGAATCATCCAAATCCCTAATGCACAGCCATATAGTTACATGTAGTTTCAAATTACTGTGATGTAGTTCCACACACTGCAAATTACAATCAGTTGGTTCAAATACAAGAAAATGTCAAGTATATCCTTCAGTTCAGTTCAGAAAGTTACAGAGATACAGGGACGGGTGGGGTGATGTACTTTTTTATGTAGCCGCTGCTGTTTTTGCTTGAGGGGAAAGATTGCCGAGGGAGGAGGAGGCGATCTGGTTAACAGGAGGTGAATCCATCTATCTCCTAGATCTGGTTAACAGGAGGTGATCTGGTTAACACAAATGGATATTCCAATGATCAGGTAACTAGGCTTTTTGGAAGGGGTTTTACCAGTGGATGAAGATCCATACAGGGCCCCTCAGATGATCTTTCTCCATTGATCTGGGTTGGATGGAAGTTTTCTTCGTTTGTCTGTGGTCAACACCCCGGTCGATCTGTTCTTCGTCCTCTAATCTGGCTTGCTGCAGAAGAAGATCAGAAAGATCTTTTCTGCTGGGATGTAACGAGCGTGCGAGCACGTGGGTTAGGAAGGCATAGCTGGAGCCCGCGTCGTCCTCCCTTTTTTTCCCGCTTTTTCCGTCTAACCCACGTGGGATCGCGATTCTCAGACGAAAGCGCGTGCGCATCTGTTTCCTTTTTCGGTAAGTTTGCCTCTGGTCGGAACGAACTCGCGATTCGCTACATCTAGGTTGACCTCGACCTAATCGCGTCCTTTAAAACATGCATAAGTCATTTTACAACTCATCACATTTAATTAGGATTGGACTCTTAACTAAACTGTGATCTCTGAGGACAAGTCAAGAGGTTACGTACACCACTGTCCCTGTGTTCAGATTTAGATTACTCAATACAACTGGATGCATCTAACATAAAAAAACATGTCTAGATGCATTTTTTTTAGTGACTCATCTAAATCTGAACGCATGGAACATTTTAGTGTTTGCTTGCACCGTGAAGGCAACAATCATTTGACATTTTCTTTTATTTTCTTGGCGCGTATATATATATATATATATATATATATAGAACATATTCATAGTACACCCGGGTGTAACTCCACCCACCCACGTGTGTTTCGCACGAGTATGGAGTATTTATCATATCGGGAGGTATGTAACATGTAGTATGGAGTATATAACGTTATTTTAGTACTATAGATACTTAAAATCTTTTTAAGCAGTATGTAAAAAAATTCTACATACTTCTCTTTTATATGCATATATGACGGTATTTTGAGTATATAGTGTAAAATATTAGGACAATTGCAATTTTTTCATTAAACTTATTTTAGGATAATAGTATATGAACATACTTAAACCGATAAAATATCACTAATAATTCCGTAAAATGGTATTGGGTCAAAGCGGAAAGACTGCAACTCCCTTTCCAACTAGGCATACGTGTAAGAGCTATCTACTCTGGCACCGGCGCATGTGCTTCTTAGGTCAGGACCGTGTCCCAAAAATATCCATGCCCAGAATGGTGCCCAGTTCAAAGAAACCTTGCACAAAATATTAACAGATGCAACCTTTTCATTTTGCATCGGTCCAAATTAATCTTCTTGCATGGATCAAACATAATATAAATTAATTGCAGCATGTCAGTAGGCACCATTCGAACCAGGCCGGCACATTTGACACTGAACATGTACCATTTGTCATGGCAGAACAAACTGAATATATTGCAAAACATTGCAATGGAACAAATCAACAAATTGAACGGTGCCTAAAATTACAAAAAAAATGTGAACGGTGCCCATATATAACCAGGGAACAATTCGGAAAACTTCTATGCACCAATCGGTGCCTATCCAATTATCAATCGGTTTCATACAAAAAACCAAATCGGTGCCCAATAAAGTACCAAACGGAGCCGATATCTCCAACGTCAGGTCGCCGGATTAAGGCAGGAGGTGGGGAGGCCGGCGGCGGCTGTGGGCAGCCTGACGAGTGGTGTCGGGGCTTCGGCGCCGGCGCGAGGGAAGAGGCCGCATCGTAGCGGCGGAGGACGGCGTAGAGGAGGCACGGGGAGGTGGCGTCGAGGCCAGCCTCCGCAGGTCAGCCAATCGATGGTGTGTAGCGTGTTGAGTGGCCGTCGGCGACGCGTGGTGCTTCTCCCTCCTCGCCAGTCCAGCCTCGGCCTTGTCCACGGCGGTCGCTGGTAGCAGGGGACGCAGGGCCGCCGCGCTGGGGTGGGCCCAGGCGTCGCGCCGCGGGGAATAAGGGCAGCCACGCCATGGAGGAGCAGGGCCGGGGGCTCCGGTTTCGCCTGCATCTCGGAGGCGAGGCGGCGAGGCGGGACGGGGCGCCGCCAGCCGGGGTCGGGGAAGACGCCGGAGGAGAGGATGCCGGGGGCGAGGTCCGCTGCGGCCGGTGACGAGCTCCGGTGCTTCACCCTGTCCGCGGCTGCGGGGCGTGATCGGCGGCGGCGTGGACGCGCCAGCGGCGTTGGCTGCCCTGCTCGGTGGCGAGCGCGGTGAGGCGGCGATGGCGTGACGGCCAGGCGGGTCGGCGTGGAGGAGAGTGTCGGGTGGGCATGGAGGAGAAAGTAGGATTGGGTGGGGGAGGTGGGTCGTTCCGGGTGCGGTTGAGATAAGATGAGGAGAAAGAGGATCACGGGAAAGATGAGGAGAGAGAGAGGATGGTGCGGTTGGGTCAGAGGTCAGCCTAGCAGTACTGGCCAATGGTCTGCTATACGCGTAGAATATGGGACCAAGGTACCAAAGAGGAAATAGCAAACGTCACCGAAAACTATGTAAATATATAGAGGGTAAGTTTTGTTAGCCTCCCGGTTCTAATCACGAGGCACCATGTGCGGCACAGATTGCACTCGCCACAATGTTGTAACATAGCTAGTGTATTCAATATATATATATATATATATATATATATATATATATATATATATATATATATATTTGCAACATTGGGGCGTGGGTAATCGGTGCTGTCCACGTGCTTCAAGAATCAAGATCTATGCACATACGTGGTCCAAACTTTGCCTCTTATTATTTTGTTGATTTTCTACTGCATCAATTTTATTGGTTTGAAGTGGGCCAAAACTAGGCACTAGCCTGCAGCATAGGCTGTGTTGGAGGTAGAAACTTATGTGTCTCGTGACACCAACCGACCCATGTCCACCTCTCTTATCCTCTCTCTCACCCCCACCTACCCACTAACCCCATGACTGCCTCTCCTCTATCTCGTTCCCATCCCCATCACGACCCCCACCTACCAACTTCTCATCGGCATCTCACGAAATCGAGCAGAGGTGTCATCTTCCTCCATCTCGATCCCCCACCCCCCACTCTACTCGCAGCGTCCGGGCAGGAGCTGCACACTGGCCGGAGGAGCGTCGTGCATGAGGTGGACACGGGCTGGAGGAGCGCCCCGCGCCGTGCAGGAGGTGGCCACGGGCCGGAGGGGCGCCGCGCGCCGTGCAGAAGGCGGTCGGAGGAGCGTCGGGCGTCGGGCAGGAGGTGACCACAGGAGTGCCGCGCCGGACAGGAGTTGGCCAGGGCGCGCCGCGGCAGGCTGGAGGTGGTTTGGAGCCGCCGGTGGCCTGGAAACGAGTCACTGAACGAACGCACCGAACGAGTGAATGAGTCACAGATTGAGCACGGAGTCGCGGACTGAGCATGGACCACATGCATGCTAACAAATTGCCATTTTGATAGGCCTAGGCACGAAAAGAGCCGCCCCCCTTCCTCTTTTATTTTTCCTTCTCAACAGATTACCCAAAATGAAACCCTTCCCATAAATCGGTACCAAACCCAAAGCAAATGAACGGTGCCGATTACATACACCCTAGTTATGCAACATACAAAAACCTCGTCTTATATATATAAAACATATTCTACACCCAGGTGTAGGATAAATTATTTTGCACCCGAGAGTTTTTATATTGTTTTTTATAAAAAAATATGTTTATGATCCAAATAATTACATTTATTTTGCCCCATAACTAAACAATCTAAATAAGAAATGCAATATATAAGTCATAAAAGTGTAAAAATAGGTAAACATGCGTATTTTACATAATATTTTTTATGCCACATAAATAAATTTTTACGTCATGTTAATATTTTTTTACGTTCCTATGAACTTACGAAGTACGGCAAAATTTACGTGACGTAAAAATTCTTTACAGTTCAAAAGATACAGGGTGGGTGTAGAATAACTATTCTACTCCCAGGGAGTCAAATAGCGCTACCCATATATATATATATATATATATATATATATATATATATATATATATATATATATATATATATATATATATATATATATATATATATATATATATATATATATATATATATAAATTGAACAAACATTTTCCTTTATTAACACAACTCTTTCTCTTCTATTTTTTTAGAGAGTACTCTTTGTCTTCTATTACAAGGCATCCGCAAGTTACCATGCAGCACCAAAGATTTCACGTCAACAAATTTATGTTAACCCGGGAAGGCAACAATAACTAAGGGCACCGGAGTTGGAGTGAAGAAGATGTCAGAATGACATGCTGAATTGGCTGGCCGCCTCTCTGTCACTTCTTTACGCTCCCGTGTGAAGCGCCTCTACCCTCCGCCGCGACCAGAATGACCTGCATGACCTAGACTACCGCCACATTTGGCGTTGGGCTTTGTCTGATCATCTTGTCCACGACGAAGCGACACTTGAGTGTGGCTAAGCAGCCGACCAGCAGGACTATGAAAAAGGGCGTCACTCCCTCCAAGAAAAGGAGGAGGCATGTAAGGGGTAAATTACAATGTAGAGGCGTATAGGTTTAAAATTGTGTTTGAATCTAGATTCAATTTGAAAATAGAGATTAAAAATGTTATTGAAATTTGTGAGACAGATGTTAAAGTTTAACACGATAACAGCCTTTTTCCCCTGCCTCCCGTATCGCTCCCTGGGGCGATACCGGGGGCGACTCCAAACCCTAAAAAACTACCTCCGCCCCTGCCTCCCCCTGCCGTCGTCGGCGGCGCGACCGCCGGCGGCGGCACCCCGTTGCTCCAAAAGGAGGTGTGGGGCTGCTCTGCTCGCTCGCTGGAAGTTGGTGGGGCGGAGGCGCTAGTGCTGGTTGGTGTTGGCGGCGCGGAGATCTGGCGGCAGTTGGCGTGGAGATCTGGCGGCAGTTGGCGCGGCGGTGCAGGCCGTGGTGCTCCTCCTTGTCCGGGGGCGTGGCTGGCCTCGGTCGGCCGGGTTTCTCTTGGCACCTGCTGTTGGAGGAGAGGTGGTTCCGTGCGATTCTTCCGGCCGGCGGTTGCCCCAGCGCCCAGATCCGGTGGGCTGCAAGCTTTGCAGGGGCGTTGGGCAGTGTCCGGCTAAGCAGCGTGTGGAGCAGCCCCGACCGCGGCGTCCCAAGGTGTGGGGCGTGCTGGTCTTGTGCTGGCTCCCAGGTGCGAGGCCGCCCTCATTGGCTGCCAAGGTCATGAACCAAGGCGTGGTTGGCTGATGTGTGTTCCACGGAGGGGCTTGCGGTGGAGGTTGGAGGTGTTTGTTCGTGCTGCGGTGTGCTCTTAGGTCTCATCGGTAGACTGGATATGCGGAAGAATCTGAAGCTCTCATTGGAAGTCGGGCTAGCGAGTTGTTCCATCCTGGATCATCTCGTTCTCGTTTGGCACCCCTCCCTCTCTTTGGGGGTGTTGGCGGGTGGCAGCCAGACAGCCAAGTTCATAGCGTCTTGCTTGTTTGGTCAGATGAAGATGGAAGACAAGGTCCTCCTCCGTGTTGGTTAATTCGTGAAGACATTGGGTACTGTTGGTATTATAGTGTTGTTGTTGTTGTGTTGTTGGGTGTGTTGTTGATCCTGTTGTGCCATGCTTCGGTGTGTGTTGCTGGCCTAGCGCTGCTAGGTGTTGTGTGGGTTTTCGGCCTGGTTTCCCTCATAAACCGAGCCATTGGCTATCAGCCTTTCTTCTACTCATATATGAAAAGCAGCTCCGACTGGTTTTTCAGTCAAAAAAAATGTTAAAGTTTAACTGAATATGACGTCAAGATATAGTTGATATAGTGTTTTATATGGTGAACACGTGATAATTCACAAAAGAAAAAATGTCTCTGGAGTTAGGTTTAACTTTTAGGGATTCTATGTCAACGCTTCTCTTAATTAACACCCTATTTTTGTGAAAGATGATGTAAGACCCTTGGTCTGAGTTACATATCAGTCCGACTTTAAGTAGTAGACTAGTGGATTTAGCGCGGCGATGCCGCACCCGTAGATTCTAAACTTGATAATGTGCACATTTAAAAAATTTGTGGATTTAAAATTTAATGAATTTCAAGGGAGCTCACGTTCAAAAGTTGTTTAGATTTTTAGAAATTGTTAAACTTGGAGTGTATTGAGCTGTATTTAAAAGTTGTGTTAGTGATTGTAATTATTTGATTGACTGAATTAGAATTTATTGCCAATATAGTTCATATAAAAAAGTGTGACGGTTGTTGTAATTATTGTTCTATGAAGTAGTTTAAACATGCATGGAGACGTATTAGTTGTGAAGTTATCTTTGGCCGACATTTTTTCGTTTTTTCTGTGGTTTGCAGTTTCGAAGTTGCTAAAGTTACAGTTTTAAATATTTTATCTCGTTACTTAAAACCAATGGGGAGTTAGTTATAAAACTTGTACTTAGTTCATGTACTCGTTTTTAGCTGAATTAGAATGTGTGGATTATAATGGTGTGAATTATGGTTTGAAAGTTACAAATTTTAGAGTTCGAAATATTTTCTGTAGTTTTTAAAACCAACAGTGAGTTATATTATAAAGTACATTTGAATTTAGAGTATATGGCACAAATAACCAAATTTTATTTTTCTGGTGGTATTTGTAGAAATGTTTTAACGCTGTAGAAATTGGTCAAGATGATATGAAAAAAAGCTAGATCATTTATTCTAGTTATTATTTTTTGAGTCGTGTAAGCATGTAACTCATTTCCTGTAGTTTTTTGAAACGAACAGTGAGTTATGTTATAAAGTACATTTGAATTTGAGTATATGCCACAAATAACCAATTTTTGTTTGTGGTCGTACATATAGAAATGTTTTCATGTTATGGAAATTAGCCCAGATAAGCTAGACCATTTGTTGTAGGTATTTTTTTGGGTCTTGTAAACATGCATATAACTTTGTTGGTTGTGAAGATATATTTTTTCTCCAAATTTTCATATTTTTTTGTTTTTTTTCTGAGTTGTGAATTAAAAGATATGATTTTTTTGTTTTAAGGGTTTTCTTTATTTAAAAATGGCTGGCCGGCGGACCCCACGCGTCAGCCGCACTGTGGCGACGTCAGCCCTGGACGTTACCAGGCAGTTGACGCGGCGGAGTAGAGAGAGGGAAAGGAGAGGAGCAGAATGGGCGGCGCACGAAGTCGTTTGGTCGTCGGAGTCGCCACCGGCGACCAATCCCGCGGCGGCGGTTGCCGAGGTCGACGGCGGCGGGATACGGTGGTTTGGCGGCGTCTCCGGTCGTCGGAAGAAGATTCCTCCGGTGACGCCGAAGCAGGAGAGGCGTTGGAGATCCTCGTCCCGTTTGATTGGAGCAGGGAGGCGCCCAACGACGGCGCTGCGTGGCGGCGGTGGCAGCGATTCCGGCCACGCTCGCGAAGGAAGAAGGGAAGGGGGCGAACGCGGCTGCTTTTTTGCAAAAAAGCATGTCAAGTTTCTCAAATTTGCGAAGCAGTCCTCCGTTGTTCTCGGTAATGGACTGCGGGGCTCGTGGTGGATTATTCTGGCGTTTTTCCTGTAAAATTGGCACGGTGACCGGAGGGACTGGCTCCCACCGGATGGTGACCGGGACACGCGGCGCCACCCTGTTGGCTAAAAATACGGGATGAACAATACCGCGCGGTGGAGAAGCAATCTGGAGCGTTTAATCAGCAGATCGAACAGTTAGGAAATTGCCGGCGACGTGGAGCTCTGTGGGGAAGAGGATCTTAGGAGCTTTTATATATAGGTAGATTCTGCTAAGTCTAAATCTACTTTATATTATTTTTTTGAAAGAAAAGTGGTGGCGGAGCCCCCATAGCGAGAATTCTACTTTATATTACTTAGACTCAATTACTTAAACTCAGAGAATGACCACTGCAAAACAACGAGGAGCACGCCGAGCAAAATGTTGTTGCGCATTTGTTAGGTCGTTCTAGTGAGCAGTTAGTGTGTCGTGTGTGGCGTGGTGTGCCTCCGGATTGCATTCGAGAAACTATTTGTATGAACATTATGTCTCGTGATTAATAAAGTGTAAGGGTTCTCAAAAAAAAACACGAGGGTCCAGGTCCTACCCAACAACAGGGGCATACTTCACGCAACATCGCGGGCCTTGCCTCTAGAAGAACATGGTTGGGGCCACGAACCATTTACAAGGTGCATGCTCGCCGGCCAACACAACACTGCAGGTGCAAGTTGCAACGAACGTCGCCGGAGCCAGCCACCGGTGGGTTTATATAGAAGAAAAACACTAGGTTGCCTACCCATAACCCATCCACGTCAACACATCGCGAGCACACTCCCTAATCCTTTGGGAGCTCATATAACACGCCCCCGTTTGGCACTAGTGGCCTCAGCCGCCTGAAGCAAGCGCTTCACTGGCAGCTCCAATTTGACCCAACAGAATAAGGTATTGTACCTTTTTATACAATGTTATAATTATTTAACCCAAAAAAGTGAAGCTTTCTAAAATCTAATTTGTGTTAAGTCTTAACATTTGTAAATTGGAACAATTTTCAATCATGATCATTTAAGAATTTTTAATATCCTCTACAAATTGAAAATAATTCAAATCCAAAACATTTCTAGTTCTGAAAATTTTTCATATATAAATAATTTCCAATTCTTAACCCTTTTAAACATCATAAAAATGAAAGAAAATAAAGAAAAAAACAGAAAATGAAAAATGAAAAAAAAATACGCGAAATTCAAAAAAGAAAAGGAAAACTGAAAAAAATGATGAAATGGAAACTACCGAAATGAGCCGGCACATCATAGGATTTATCGTAGTGCATGCACGTAAACTTTGTTACCATATGTGCCACTAACAAACACGTCAACATGTGCAAACCTAACATGCGTGTGATGAGAGATTGTTGTGTGCCGTTGTCTGTTTGTTTAGGTTGCTGTTGTGGAGAAGCAGCCGTAGAAAATGGTCGTCGAAAGCAGCTGCGGGAATTAGAGAATTTTTTTTTGAATTAGAGAATTGATGTTTGGCATGAACGCTTTTGATGCATGAACGCTTTTGATGGCTGTTGATGCTGATTTGAAGGATGTAATGTCTAGAAGGCATCTACATGTTGAAAGTTTTATAAATACTGATTCAGTTTCTAATTAGCTAATTCTAAGTTCTAATGTTAGGCTACAAACTGGACCGTAACATGTCAAATTATATGAAACACCCTAGTCATGAAAACGTGTATTTCTGCAGCAACGAGATAGATAGAGGTGAAGTTTGGAGCTGCAGCAAACATGATGTCATGAATTTATTCACATTGATTGTAAATGCGTACATATGAAGGCTCGTGAAAGGAAATTTCAAACAATGGACCGAGTGTGACGGAGTTAATAAAATTTGTCTAAAAATGATGCGAACTTCGGTCCAATATTAAGCAGCTATGGTCCGTAAAATTCAAAACAAATAACGGGAAATGGAAGCTATTCGTCGACGCGCAAATATTTTGTTTACAAATTATTTTGAATTGGAAACTATTTGTGCGAGATGGAATACATCTTGATGGTGTACACGTAGATGCCCATGCTAAGTGAAACTAGTTCAAACTCATTGTGGTAGTGTGGTTGTAATTTCCTGCAACCAACAGAGTGATGTAGAATAAGGATTCAGGACTTGAGTAGAATCTGCCGGAAGCACCTCTTGGCCTGCTTCCGTTCTGAATCGCTCACGTAGTGCATTTGGGTACCGCACTTCTCGGGAGGACTTTCCTATCTGATGCTGTTTGATTGGATTTTTGCTTTTGAAATCTTTTTAGATAAACAAGGACCCCTCCCCGGTTCCATTAAGAAGGGCAAGTCTTAGAAATCTAGCAAAAGGGAAAAACGTAAAAGAAACTACCGAAAGGAGTTAAAGTACCTACTCCTAGCCAACAAAATGGCCAAACCATGACGCCTCCAGCCAAAACTAAACACTAACTGCCACACCTGATGCAAAACTTTACAAACTCCTAGCGAAAGGTAAACCAGACGAACAGAGCTCCCGTGACCTCCCCAAACCCTAGCCGCCGCCACCGCCGCCGGCCTCCGGCCCCGCCCTCCCCCCTCCTCCGGGCTTGTTCCCCTCGTCGCTCCCGCGAGCGACGGGAGGAACCCTAGCGTCTTCCTCCCCCAGCTCCTTACTGCCACCTTCCTCTCCTCGCTGCCGCCGGACGGCGCCGCCGGCCGTGGGCTGGGTGTTGGCAGCGGTGAGGCCCCTCCTCTCCCTCGCTCGTAGGGGCTGGCGCGGGCCGGCCTTGGGAGCTCGGGCGCCATGCTGGCCGAGGGCGCGGCGGCGCGACCGCTCTGGCGGCGCGTGGATGCTCGGCGGTGGTGGGGCGGGTCTTGGTCGACGGCGCCTCGGGGTGGTGGCGGCGCGGCTCGGATGACGCGGACAGCGGCTTCTGGCCGGAGCTCTCGGTCAGGGTGACAGGAGGCTCTCGATGACGGCTTTCATCCAGAGCAGGTGACGGGAAGGTGCAGATGCGGCTTGGTCTCGGGACGGTGGCTGGCGGAACTGGTCGGAGGTGGCGGGCTCTCAGCCTAGATCTAGGCCCAGGTGGGCCCGATCTGAGTTGGGCACGTTGCCTGGTGGTTTCAGTGGTTCAGGTGAACCCTTCCCCGACCATAGAGTGGATGGGGTGCTGGATCTGGGCCAGGAGGGCCTGGATTCGGTGACCGCCTAGCAGCATTGTTTACTCGGGGTATGCGGGTGTGACTGGCGGGTGCGTCCTGCTAGTTGTACCCCCACTATCTTAGGGTCGGCTACCTCGGTCCTTCTGCTGTCCGCTTCGATGGAATGGTTGTCTGGACACCTGTTTTTCCTTGAGTGCGAGATCTTGGATGCCGGGGCTGCGGCCTTAGAGGGTAGTTTGCACGTGCGACTCTGCGGCGAGTGACGTGGCAGAGGTGATGGTCGTCTTCTCGGACCACGTGGGTGGCGTGGAGTTGGCGGAAGGAGTTCCTGGTGTCGGCTTCGCTTCGGCAATGGCGGCTCCCAGATCGCGTCTTGGTGGCCTGGCACGAGACTTTCGGCATTTCGTGGTACCGAGTAGAGAGGTGCTTCCGGGCGAAAGCCCTGCGCTTCGGCGCCATCAGCGACGACGCCTGCGGGTGTTGTAACCCTCTTGGGGGCGCTATTGTGGTGGGTGCCTTCTCCGCACTTAGGATGGTCGAAAGGTTCTTCCGAGCGAAAGCTCTGCGCTTCGGCGCCAACATCGACGACGCATGCGGGTGTCGTAACCCTCTTGGGGGCGTTGTTGTGGGTGCCTTCTTCACACTAGGCTCCGGGTGAAAACCCCGACCTCTCGGTCTAGACGGCGGCGGCCCTTTGCGTCGTCACCCTGTTGGGGGCGCCGTTGTGGAGTCTCGGTACTTTTGATCCTGTGTCGGAGTCCTCGGTGGCAAGTCCGGTTTTCCTTTTCTTTGTTGTTTAATTTTGATTTGTCTTTTTAGAGGGCTCGTCATCACCTTGTATCGGTTCGGCCGTTGTTCATTTGGGCGTTGTGCTGTCTGGCCCAGCAGCGGTCTCAAACGTTATGGCTTTATTTATAAAGCGGGGCGAAAGGCTAATTCGAGAAAGATAAACCAGTCTAAGATAAACAGGAAAACAACAGGACCATCTTCAACTTCCCTCCAAGACGAACTTCCATCACATCACAACATGTATCGTGTCGCTCTCTTCTGGATGAAGGCGAAGATAGTTCAGGGTTGCTCTGCCACTGTAAGCAGAAGTCGCAGTGGTCGACCAAGATTCAATCTAGATGAAGTCTGAGCAATTCAGCCTGGCTCGATCTCCAGCGGCGCCCTGAGCCTTTCCACTAGCAGTCTTGCGAGATGTTCCAGTTTTCCTTATCCTAATGTTCCAGTAGCAATTTTGAAATCTAAGAATTAGAAGTTTAAGTATAACAAACTTGGCCCTAGTGCAATCCAGTGGCGGAGCTAGAGCATGCTTCAAGTGATGTCAAATGCTCAAATGAGGTTTTTAGCTAATACTTTTAGAGTCAATTAGCATATATGCATAGCAATTTCTTACCGGTTCTGAATATTTTTGTGATGTCGCTTGACATCGTAGTCACAGTGCAGTTCCGCCGCTAGTGGCTAGTGCGATCCAAGAAGATCAGCATCCTCTCCTATCTCCTTCTTGCTTCTTCTATTCGCACATTTGTGCTTGTATATGAAGAGATTAGCTAATCTAAATGTGCGTGATGAATCATATGGGCAAGTCACAGTCGAGATCCAACCTAGCTCTCCTCACTCCTTGCTTCTTCTATTCACACTCGTATCTCGATTTGAAGTACTTTATACACTAAGGTGCACGCAAATGATAAATAATATATATGAAATCCCGAGTTCTCGAGTGGTACCTTACCTTCCTGGAAGCCGTCATGGGAATCACTAGTCCACTGGACTCTCCGTATCGGGGAAACCCTAGGAGTGGTGGTTGGGGTAGCAGCACCGTTTACGATGCTTCCTTCTTGAAATTGCTGCTTCGTACGGGACGCTTCAGGATGTTTGGAGCGTGGTGGTGCAATGTCGGAGGGCGCAGCGATTGCGGGTCGTCATTGTTTTGTCGATTCGCCTTTACCTTCCTTTATTTTCTTTTTGGGTATGTTTGTGCTGCTGGCCCAACATTTCCTTTTTTCGAATGGTTGTGTCGGTGTGGTTGCTATATTTTTATAGCGGGACGAAAACCTGATTTGAGAAATTGTAAGCCTGTCCATTAAGATATTAATTTTTATTTTTTGTACCTCAAAAAATAAAATATTTCAAATTGAGATCTTTGCATGTTTTGGATGCATCATGTCAACAACATGTAGTATATTGTTTTCAGATTATATATTAAAATAATTAGTGTTGAATTTTCTAAATAAAGAGATCACCGGACCAAGGGAGCTAGAGAGTGGAGATTTTGGCTACGGTGCTCTTCCCATTAAAAAAAGCAGAAATCTTATTTATAATTTTTTAAAAAATTCTGAAAAAGACGGTTGTAACCAATGTAATATTCCAAAAACTTGTAGTAACTGAAATTCTTTTTTTGCGTCGTTTGTGAGATACACCATTGTCTACATCACGAATTGTTTTCGGAATTTATTGAAGCTGAGAAGATGTGAATTTTGAATCTTCTAAATGAGAAAATCACCGTTCGGGGACCAAAAACACTTTCCGAAATCATATGCGCAGGTAACAATCGAGATCCACCGAGTAGTTAACAGTTAACACGTGATAACACGCATTAGCCAACTCCAAAATCGATGTTAGGAAACATGTGTGTACTCTGCAGCTACACTGAATCTGAATGGCGATCCGCTTATCTAGTGCAAAACTAGTGTCTTCAGCATTGTGAACAACAAAATATTTTTTCTAAACAACAAAAGAATCTGTCTATACAGTATTCATCCCCTCAATGCTCTAAACAACAAAATAATTTGACTATACAGTATTCATCCTCCCTCCCGAATAATAAAGAATAAAAAACGCGGTATTCACAGCACCGATGCTAGTGTGCTACAATGGTTTGGCCTGCCTCTGCGCCGCCCAGTGACCGTACGCCTCGCGCAGCCGGCGCCGGAACCGCGGCATGTCCAGCCGCACATTCTGCCCGTCGAGGTACACCTTCTTGGTGACCTGCCATCCCTTTGCGTTCACGGCGGCCGGGTCAGTGAGCACCGGGTCGTCGCTGGCATAGTGCCGGTACAGCGAGCTCTCCGACGGGAGGATCCTGTACGGGATGTAGCGCAGGCCGAGCCGCCGCGCCGGCTCGCCGTAGTAGTTCTCGGCGGCCCAGTCGGTGCCGAGCGGCACCACCTGGATGAAGACGGAGCCCGGGCGCATGAAGAGGAAGTGCGTCATGGCGGCGCCGTGCACGCCGACCATCACGTCCGACCCGTTGAGGACGCGGTACATCTGGGCGAGCTCCGTGTCCGGGCGCGGCTGCAGCAGCTCGACGCGGAACCCGGCCCTCGCCGCCTCACGCACCAGCTCGGCCTCGTTCTCGATCGCGCGGGACCCGTTCCGGGACACGATCACCAGCCTCGGCTTGTCGTCGTCGTTCCCGACCGCCGTGGGGCGAGGGTGCCGTTTCTTGGCTTCCGCCGCGGCATTTTTCTCTTCCTCGTCGACGATCACCTTGACGCGGCCGCGGTGCGCGTCGTCGAGCATCTGGCGGAAGTCCTGGATGCTCTGGCTCCCGGGCATCCGCGACGCGTCGATGGCGAGCTCGTCGTGGATGCGCAGGCCGACGACGGCCTCCGGGAAGCAGTGCGTGCGGTTGTCGTTGGCGAAGTCGATGGGGGCGTGCTCCGAGAGCTGCTCCACGATGTGGCCGTACTTGGTCATCCACCAGTCGTGGTACTCCAGCACGACGAACACGACCTTCCTGTCGTACTGCCGCGCGGTGATGTAGAGCGGGACGATGCCGTCGTTGAACTCGTGGTACACATTGCCGGTGTACCCGCCGGTGGAGAAGACGACGGCGGGGACGTCGTGGGTGACGTCGCAGCGCGCCGGCGCCGGCGCCTCGGGCTCATCGGGCACGGAGCGGAGGCGGAGCTCGTCGATGGTGCCCATGACGCTGGACTCCCACTTGCGGGTGTAGGGACGGATGCGCTCGTCGTCGGCGCGGCCGCCGGCGGAGGAGAGCAGGAAGAGCGTGTTGGTGGCGGCCTGGGTGCGGACATCCCCGCGCATGACGCAGACGTCGGTGCGTGTGGCGGTGCGGTCGCAGCAGATGGTGCCGTTGGCCACCGCCGAGCACGGCGCGGGCGCGGGCGCGGGCGGCGCCGACTCCTGGTCGCACCGCGTGGTCCTGCCCAGCTGCAGGAGGTCGTCGATCGCGGCGGAGAAGGGGCTGCTGGGGAGGAGGAGCACTAGCAGGAGGCAGGAGACGAAGGCGAAACCGGCGAGCATGAGCAGGAGCGCGTCGTGGCCATGCTTCCGGTGGTGGCGCGCGTAGTCCGCCAGCCGGCTCCGTAGCTGCTCCATCTCGCCTCCTCCTAGCTCCTGCTCCTCCTCCTGCTGCCGCTCCTCGTCCAAGGCCGCGTCGCCGCCCTTGGTCTGCTGCTGGCTGTGGTGCAGCAGAAGGCTCACCCGGTGGTGGTGCACCATTGTCAGTACCCAGAAGTTCCCTCCCACGATCAGAATTCAGCAGGAAGATGGAGCGAAACAAAGACGGAAGCTTTCTCTTGGAAATGCGTTGTGGTTGCTTGGTGATGTTGTAAGTACGGAGTAATAGTGTTTTGGTGGCGTCTTTTAAGCGTGGAGTGGTTTGCTACTAAAACCGCGTTCCGGTGAGCTGGTGCCTGCCTGGTAGCTTCAGCCTTCACTTCAGGGGGACGGCGCCGCTGACCATCTGGAAATTGACTGGCAACGCGATCCGGCGGGTGGCGGTGGCACCATGGTTGGCGGCGCCAGTCGTGGGTTGACGGCGCGTGGTTTATATTTTCCATTCATTCTTTTGGGATTACTCGATCGCCTGGGAACGCGTCGTGGTGTTTAGAATCTTCGCTAGACCGAATACTCCCTAAAGTACTCCATCAAAAGACAGCTCGCGATTCTCGATCCAGAAAAAAATGGCGACGAGGCAGCGGCAGGAGCGCGACCTGCCGCGAGAGGAACTGCGGTTGTTGGCGCGGAGGGGCGTCGCCGTCGTCTTCAACGGAGGCCGGAACGGCAGCGCCGTGCATTCAAAGTCCATCTCTGATTGTCTATTTACAACGTGACAATTTTGACGAGAATACAAGAATCGTTTCTCCTGTAGTCTAGAAACAAAACCAAAGAAGACAAGAAATGATTTCCGAGAAATTTAGGAAGGAAAAACATGACAAAGGTGAACAGTGCATACATTATAAGATGGGATTGTCTAAATCTTAATCGACTTAGATTTCACCCGGAGGTGGCACCCCTGTTTTTTTTTTGAAATTTGGAGGTGGCACCCCTGTTGGTGTCGAACGAACCGACAATAGTGTCTCCCAAAAAATCACAGCACTAGCTTTCCACCAACATGCGTCAAACAGTCCTAAAGTCACCATTGTCGTCTCACCAAATTAGCCGACACGAGGTATGCAAGACAAAGGTGAGGAGAAGAATGACCCGGGGTCAACAATACCTCGGCCGCGCGGGAGGGGCCAACCTCCACTGCCAAGGACGATAGTGGACCGGACACGACCGCAAAGCATATAAGTCCCCATTAGGTCAGTACGGACCCAACGGGCTCATAAAGCCTCCACGGGGCACAGTAGTCCTAATAGTGTCCAGCTCGGCGCAGAACAAGCCCGTGTAACTCGCTGCTACGCTAAACCATGCTGACCACCGTCGCTGCTGCATACTCAACCTCAGCGCAACTTCATAACGCACCGCAGGTCAGGGCGACCTGTCCCGACCCAGATGGGCCCGACGAGCCAAGATCTGGGACTCACGACGCATCCGAGGACTTCCGTTAAACACCGCCACTCGATGCACGGTGACGCCACACATACCCACGTACGCCATCGCCGCCTGAGGTACACCGCCGCCAGAAGGAAAGAACCCGCCTCCATCCAGGACCGCGCAAGAAGAGGAGAGAGAGAGAGAGAGAGAGAGAGAGAGAGAGATGAGGAACGGAGGGAACACGCGCCGCCACTGAGAGCGACATACGTGCACGGTGGGTGACGAACCTAGATGTTCTTTCCGGTCCCATACGCCCTCTATCAGGAGACGGTTTCATAACCAAAGGATGACATAACATCTTTACTGGTGCAACTGAAATGGTCTAAAAGTTTTTTCCAGCACACAAATTAAGGCCCCAGGCTACCACTACGCAAATGGCAAACGACATGCCTCGGAAGTTCTAAGACAACCAGCACAACTCAGATGAGTGGTTAAACACTTCAAAATATATACTTACAAGTTTTTGGAGCAAACCCAAATGATGCCCAAAAGCAAACCCAAAGGTTTATCATGATTTCTTTCTCCCAACAGAATTCACGACAAACATGGTCCCAATAAATACAAACATAATCGACTAAAACAAAACTGCCCAACCCTCGCACTGATGACACAACATTCCTGACTAAGGTTTCCTCACGTTCAACAACAAATAGAGGTCCAAAAACTCGTCTCGAAGGGGACTCCTGAGCCACATATTTACTCACTCCGTCCATAAATAAGTGTCTCAAGTTCGTAAAAAAAAAGATGTATCTAGATATGATTTTGTATAGATACATCTTGTTTTTGACAAACTTGATACATTTATTTACGAACAGAGAGAGTAGATAGAAAAGGGTACCCTTCTCATCACCTATAAAAAAGTTGTTACCCATGCAAGTATCAGGCATGGTTGATGGCTTGAGGGGACCCGAAAACTGAGAGCCTTCCTGCTCTCGTCGATCATGAGCGAGGAGAGGGTGGCTCTATAGATATTTTTCTTTACCGAGTGGTAACCAAAGGTCGCCCTTGTTCTTAAGGATTTGTCATACACATTTCAATACGAGAATGTCATTCCTATATAAAGATGCTGAAATACACATATCCTCTGGGATTCTCAATGAATACAGCGTTGATCTTCTTAGATTTAAACCTTATGCGGCATTGCTCTGCATATTTCTTGCCTACCTAAACGTGGAAATAAAACTCAAAATTCGAAAATTAAACGAGTAGCTTGCAACTCAGGTCGGTTTGACTTGAACTCGTTTTCAAATGAGTCAAGACAAGTTTTAATTTTAGATAGGTAACGAGTTTGATTTAAATGAGCTGAATTTACCGAGTACTCATTTATCTCATTTTACTAGTTAAAAGAGAGTCGCTACCTGAAATTTTTATTTATGTGAACAATTTTCTGATTATTGTAGTTTATTGAGTTAAAAAATAGTTGATTGTGTCATTCTATCATTGACTATTGCCATGATGGAGTTCTACATGCCCCAAAGAATTAAAAGTTATTGTATATACAAGCTATGGTTTTGACCGTTCAGAGTTTTACGAGTCAATCCGAGTTTCAGTTCCCAATTCATTAGTTAAATGAGTCGTTAGTGTTTTTACGAGTCACGCAATCGGCTTGTATTTTAGGCCTAGACCCGTCTATTAGCGGTTAGGCTTAAAATTCAGGCTGAGCTCGGCTCGACTCGGTTAAACTCGTTCAACTGACGAGTCGATCTCGATTTGTTGTTTAGTAAACGAGTTTAGAAATGAAACTTGGCTTCAGTCGGTAAATTTTAGGTAACTCGTTTAACTCAATCAAATAAAAATATGGAAATTTTGATATATTGGTGTTAAACTGTTAATATTTTTTGCACCGATAATGATGTTGAGTTTGTATGTTTCAGCATTGATCTATCCTTTGATTAGAGATGTAAAATTATAGAACGATCATCATTATTATAGTTCAAAATTAGTAGGAAAATTACTTATTTTTTTCGTTTGAACACTTAGAATGTGTTAAACAAGTTATCTAGCTATTCGTGAGCTACTCATGTTCGGTCCACAAAAGGAGTTCAAATTTAAAACTCGGCTCGTTAGACATCAAGCTTTAGCCAAGCCGAGTCACGAGCTACTCGTCAAGGCATGTTTGGAATGTAGGAATTTTAAAGGAATTTCATAATCCTTAGAATTTTTTCTTATAGATTGCGTTTGGTTTGAAAGAATGGTGTCAATAAATTCTTATGGATTGGATTCATGGATTGGATTCATATGCCTCAACTCCGTATTAATTTGAACATACACTCCAAACTCTTTTTTACACTCAAATGCGTAGAATTGAGCCCCTTTTTCTATATTTATCCTCCGTTTTATCCAAAGGACAATTCAAATATTTTTCCTATGTTTTACAATCCTCTGTTTTGTACTTACAAATCTGTAAAATTTATGTGTTTTTCACTGTGTTTTTCAACCCTATAATCCAAAGATGACTTTAGCTTACGAGTTTTTTAAGTTTGAATTCCAGCCCTGTTAACGGGCCAAATACTTGACCGTAGAGTCGCAGAGCAAGTCGGTAACCGAATGTAGCTTTGGAGCTTGGACAACAAGGACGCATATCGCTTTCAAACCAATAAAGAAAAACAAGGATGCATAAATAATCACTGACATCAGCTGAGATGCCCAGCTGAACTTGAAAGAAAAGAAAGAACCACGGCCCTCAATTCCTCAAAAAGAAAAGGACAAGTTGACAACACAAGGGGCTTGGCCTAGCCGTCCGGGTCTGCCTCCACTCTCCGCCCGCTGTTTCGGTTGAAACCCAGCAGCTATCTTCCGAGTTCCGACCAAACAAACCGGCGGCCATTGATGGCGTGCTCGCAAACGCCGAACGGTAAACCACACGCGGCCCACCGTTGCACCTGCCGGCGCCGCTCGTATATAAACCCAGACCCTTCTTTCGTCTACAGCACCATCACTTCCCAGCGACCACTACAGTGTTACTACAGCTTCCAGCAGATCAACTAGTACGCAACGCAAGCACACCACCAACAGAGACGTTGTACCATTGATGGCTTCGATCCTGCTGCTGTTGTCGGAGCTGCTCGGCGGCGCCGGTAGCACCAGCATGCTGGCGGCCAACTGCTACATGGGCGGCCACAGCCTGCGGGACTTCCGGCCCGCCGCTGCCAGTGCCACCGCAGCCGCCAAGGGCGAGCGGGCGCCTGCAACGGGAGCGAAGCAGGCTGCCGGCGCCGCGGAGGAGGAATCTTCGTTCGAGGACCTCGCTGCCGTTTCCAGGATAGCGGTGGACGTGATGTGGCCCTGACCAGGTCGCTGGTTCATCGAGATAGTTTCGTGTTTTCATGCCAATGTCGGACGGGGAGAGATCGATGTGATTGATTCCTCCTCGTTAATTGCCTCCTGTTCTTTGAACTGGATGAAGTCTGAAGATGTACATATAGTCGAAGTAACTGTTGATTGTTGAATGCTCTTCTTCTGTTTCCTTTTGTGCCCCAATTTTTTCCCAAACTGAATTTGTCGAGGGATTTATCCGTCTGATTACCCCTGTGTCCATGTCTGCAACCTCTGAAACTGGGGATCGAGGGCATTGTCGAATAACCATGCATATAACTTGCCACCTCTCTCAGATGAGGAAAAGCCACATATAATAAATACAAACATCTGAATTCCCCGTCTGATCACTGAGCCAGCAACTTTGATTGCAACCTTGGTTTTCCTCATAATCGAGAAATAGTGACAATGTCCCATGCTGATTAGCTAGTAGTATACGGCTTAAGTCACTGATACTAGTGGTATCCGTTTTTCTGAAGATTGTAACACATAAACTAAAACTGTAGAGTTGTATACGACTAAAGTCAGTGGTACTAGTAGTATCCGAGTTACTGAAGATTGTAACACCGAAAGAAAAACTGTAGAACCTGAGATTATATAGAACTGTCTAGAACACACTAGGGTTGCAATATTCAGAGATGCGGTTCTTTTGCTTTAACTGGTCAAAGAAGTCCCGTCATTGCTAATTGGTATGGTGACTGTACATACAGTTCTAATTCAACCAAAAAAATAGCTATGATGTATTCTGAACGGATAAGGGACTTGAAGATCCCCACGCTGCATTACAAGTTTACAACTAGAACCTGAGATATTATATAGTTCCACTGGTGGCAGTACACTTTACATAGTACAAGTTCACAAAGAAACGGGAAATGCAAGCAGGACATGGATAATCACAACGGCTGCTGACCTCGGAAGAACGCATGAATACCATAGAGGGCCGCTTAGCTTTTCACGGCCAACATCCAGTATATGGTTAAACCAGTAAATAGCAGCGAATACAATTGCCAACACCAAAGACCATACTACAACTCCATCAATGGTTCTCCTTCGACGCATAAACAAGTCGATTGATGCCAATGGCGTGAAAGCTAGGCTAGGAGCGTCCCATCCATCACAGTAACAGCTTCTCCCTGGATTTGCACTCTCTGTTTTGCGTCATCCAGTTCTAGGTATAGTCTTCCACCCCTTGAAGATGCCTGGTGATATATGAACATATGAAGAAAAACCAACATGATGGTTTAGTTGATCATATTGTAGCACTGTTTCCAAACTGAAATATAGGCCTTTGAATGTTGATTAACTTGCTGATAACATAGCTAAGCACATACTTGAAATGCCGTCAATTTTTGTTTCCCCAGCTTTCTCCCCCAATAAGGTGCCAAAACACAATGTATACTGCCAGTGACAGGGTCCTGTCAAAAATAGTGATCTGGAGTTATGAGTTATGAAACAGGAAACTGTATTACATGGAGAATATTGATAGCCAACATTTGCTTACAGATTTAAATTAACGAGTTATTTTTCATATAAAGTTAGTTTTCAACTAGTCCTTTGTAATACAAGAAAACTGTCAGAGTTGCAAGGCAAAGATTACAACTACGTACCTAGTTAATACTACTAATATATGAACTTGCACAGATGTTTGCGACAGGGGGTAGAGAATCATTTTGGCTGTCAAAGAAGTTCGGCTCCTGATAATAATCTAGTCATATGAATAACGTAGATTGGTTCTGACAAAACAAAATAACTCATGATGATATTCATTTATGTCTAGGATAAGCAAAGGTTAAGAACATGCTGGAAGTAGACAACAATGCAAGAGTACGGCATCTATCTACAATTAAAGACCGGAAGCTGTAACGTATATCAGACATGAGCACGATTAGGTGGGGACTTGGGAGAGGCAATCACACACTATTTTTCTTGTAGCTACCCACATGTTTAAGGTCAAAAAATGCTCGATGATGCGGTGAGTTAAACAAGGTTCAAAATTTCTATATACAACTTCGGACTAAGAAAAAGTAAAACATCACCTCATCTATCCCAAATTTTGGGCAGAAGAAACGTGTGAAGAAGTCGTAACCAGATCCAGCATCTGCAGCTCCTGTGACAATAAGACCCCTGCAGTCCAACATTTTAATTTCGTCGATGCTAGGAATGATATCGACAACCTCTTTTGCTGAAGAAAGTTCGACCTGAAAGCCATGTAGGATTTGTAATTTACAATTAATAAGTGATAGTGACCAGAAAAAGTTCATACTAGTAGCAAGGAAACAAGAGAACTAGTTGTTCATCCTAGGAGAAGGATCATAGTAGCATCAACATGCTCTACTTTAAAACGACGAAGTTGATCCTTGAAAGTGCATAAGAAGGGGGGAAGACGGTACAATGAAGTCACCGTCTGCAGCTGATTTGTGAACACTGACAACAGATGTGCCGTTTAGTGTCTCGGGGATGAAAGGCATATTGTCGGCGGTGTTGTACTCCACAAAACTGTCCATGGGGAAATCCAGCTCAATACACAGCTTCCCCTGCTCCTCTACTGAGACACCGGTGCTGCTCCCTGGTGCAGTAACTTTCTTGGCAGTCAGGAGCCCGGACCTGGTCATGAAGTCTACCATGCCACCGTGCTCGGCAAGAACAGTCGTGAAGAGGAAATGCGCGGAGGCCAACGTCGCGTGCCCGCAGAGGTCGACCTGAAAACGACGACGCATGCGCGGAATTAATACTGACTGAACTGCATGCACCAGATGTTCGAGCCGATGGAGATTGGTGTGCACCAAATGTTAATTTGACAACCAATGCAGTGCAGATGAATTGAGGGCAAGAAGCTGTGCAGGTCGACGGGCAGGGTTCAGGACTTCAGAACTAGTCACATACTCACATGGGAGGCTCTGAGTCTGAGTTTGTGAGGAGATGGGAGGGGAGGTTGGATACCTTACCTCAGTGAGGGGAGTGAACCATCGGAGGTGGAACCGCGGGGCGGCGCCGGCAGCGCGGGAGGAGTCGCGGACGAGGAAGGCGGTCTCCGAGAGGTTGAACTCCGCGGCGACAGACTGCATCCACCGCTCGTCCGCGGCGGCGCCTTCCTCTTCGAGGAGGCATACCGCGGCGGGGTTGCCCTTGAATGGCTCGGCGGCGAAGGCATCCACCTGCGACGAGACCACGACGGAGTCAACGTCGAGTGCGGGTGGAAGAGGATAGGGGCTGAGTACTCACCACGGCGTATCTGATAGCTTTCTTGCCCATTTCGCGAGCAGGCGTATCTGCTATAGATTTGCGCGAGCAGTGCTACTACCTGCTGACGCCTGACGGTTGTAGTTGTAGAGGAGGAATCAGCAATGACGAAATGGAGATTATCGGCTTTGAATCCTTGTGACACCG
This sequence comes from Poa annua, assembly GCA_026929855.1. Lineage (NCBI taxonomy): Eukaryota > Viridiplantae > Streptophyta > Magnoliopsida > Poales > Poaceae > Poa > Poa annua. The sequence goes on along the minus strand of CM049428.1, from coordinate 21,762,296 downwards.
GGGTACGCAAGTTCACTCTCTTGTCCTCACCTCCTTAATCAGACGCCAATCACGTGATTTTATTTACATAAAATATATTTAGTACCCGACTTTGAATTTACAAATGTTTTCTTTATACAATTTATTAGCTAAAAGAAACAAGATGGATCGCACTTGAAGAAAGTAAACAGATGGGGTTGGCCTCCGGAAAGACCAATATATAAAAATAGAAGGGTGATTCACCCGGCTTTGTCATTAAATTAGAAGTGAGGATTCAAACCTGGGTGTTAAACATTCTTCTGTATGTTTCCTAAAGAAAACTTTTTGGGGACCTCTTTAACTGACTACGTAAATTGGTTGTTGAACATTCTTTTGTATGTTTCGTTTTCCCCCTACCCCCTTGGTTTTCTTCTTCTGAAATTCGTTTGTCACAGCCTTAATGAGAAAGCCGGTGGATTTTCCACTAAAAATCACAAGTCATTACGTGTTATAGTGTTATTACAGTCCAATTCACACTTACTTCAATACAGTTTCAGGTTGTTGTTTTTTTTTAAGGCATAAGAATATATTAAGCTAGCAAGCCGCCTCATTAAAAACCTTCCAGCCCCCATAGGTACCCTGGTAAGGAAAAGAGCGCGTCTGAAACTTGCTGCTACACAACATCATCATTACAATCAGCTCGAAGGCTGTGTAAAAGAAAAACAGGGCTCGTATCCACCCAATCCACCGACACATTATTCAGACACGCATAGCGTGCACACTCGTGTGCGGAGTTATTGGCTGAACGGCGAGCAAAAGACACCGTGAAGGTCTGAACACCTACACTTAAGGCACTCACTTCTTCAAGCAGAGGGGCAATCACTGGGCGATTCCCCTTCCTATTCTCCCATATCCGAAGCAGCTCCAAGCAATCCGTTTCGATAAGAATACGACCGAAGTTGCATGCTTGAGCAAAAACCACTGCATCTCTTAGCGCCAAAGCTTCCGCTGTGAGAGGGTCCACGATGCCCTTATAAGCCTTGCACCAAGCACCTCGGAAAACACCAGTGGCATCCCTCGCCACACCTCCACATCCGCCAATGCTATCGAGGCCATTGACAGCACCATCGATATTCAGTTTGAACACACCAGTAGCCGGCCGTTGCCAATGGATGCCAGGTCGGTTCACACTGCCCGTATTGGCTTTTGGTGGAAGATCCAATTCTAGCAACGTATCATGCACAATCTTGATCGCTTCAGTTGGGTCATGACCCTTCTCCCCATGCGTCCAATTGTTTCGTGAAGACCAAATAGAGTACATTATCGTGATCACCTTTGCTCGTTCTTCCTGTGACCACCAAGACTCACATAAAATATCAGCCGCCCAAGTCTCATGATGCAGTCTTGGTAACTTGATATTCAGGATGTCCCTTGCAGCAGACCAGAACATACCTGCATGAGAGCATTCAGCTAAAGCGTGAAGTAAAGTTTCTGAGTTGGCTTTGCAGACCGAGCAAGTGCTATTATCTCTGACATGCCTCCGGGTGAGGGTTGAGTAATCCGGCATAATGCCTCGCATAACCCGCCACCAAAAAACGCGCACTTTCGGTACAACCTTCAGACTCCACAGCCGCTTCCACAGATCCTTCTGGCCACGAGAAGTTGACACATGCGCTATACCTTGCACATCTCCAGGTTTTGAGACAAGCAAACGGTAAGCAGATTTAACAGTATACATGCCAAACTTTTCATGATTCCAAGAGACCCAATCCTCTTCCACTCGGCTGCTTAGTGGAATTTGCACTATACGGTCAATATCCAGCTGACACGGACCATTTAGTATCATCTTTGCCTCATCCCATTGAGATGTCCCCTCTGTGATTAACTCGCTCACCTTTTCCACCGTAGTTGCGGGTGGGCGGAACAAAGGTCGTAGTGTGCTAGAGCTAGGAATCCAGTTATCTTCCCAAATCGAGATGCTTTCTCCAGACCCTACTCGTTTGATTATGCCTTTTGACAATACCTCACGCCCTGCAAGAATCGCTCGCCAAGTGCGGGAGGCTGTCTGTGGAGCTGTTGCTTCCATGAAACTCCTGTTGTGATAGTATCTAGCTTTAAGAACTTGGGCACACAACGATTCCGGGGAAGTGATCAGTCTCCAGCCTTGTTTGCCGAGAAGCGCAATATTGAAGGAGGCCATGTCCCTAAAGCCCATGCCTCCTTGCACCTTTGGAATTGCGATCTTCTCCCATGCCAACCATTGCATACTTTTCTTGTCAAGGCAACCTTCCCACCAGAAATTCGCCAAGATGGAGGTCATCTTTTTGCACGTACCTTTCGATAGATTGAACACACTCATACAATAGTTCGGTTTTGCTTAAAGGACAGACTGTATCAAGGTGCCTCGCGCCGGGAAGGACATTAGTTTTGTCGCCCAACCATTTACGCTGCCACGCATATTATCCGCAATAAATTCGAAAACGTCGCTCGTCAAGCTCCATGCAGCAGTCGGCAACCCCAGGTACTTTTCACTAAAAGCTTCTACCTCAATGTCCAGCTCTGCTTTCACCATAAGGCGCACATCATCAGCAGTGCAAGGGGAGAAGAACACCGAGCTCTTGGCTCGGTTGACCAGCTGCCCGAAGGCCTGATTGTAGATTTGGAGAATTGTATTCAGCCGTGCTGCACTCTCCACAGTCGCATTATAAATATCAGGTTGTCGTCAGCGAAGAGAAGATGTGATATCCAAGGGGCTCGATGACATACTCTTATCCCTCGATCCACAACACCAGAGTTGTAGAACTTCAACAACGCCGAAAACCCCTCTGCACACACTAAAAACAGATAAGGTGACATTGGGTCGCCCTGCCGCAAACCCCGAGATGGTTGAAACTGTTCAAGGAGATCACCATTCACTTTGACCGAGAAACGCACCGAGCCAACACATTTCATGATCCGCTGCACCATCCTTTTTGGGAAACCCATTTTCAGTAACATGGCTTCAAGGAAGAGCCACTCTATGCGATCATACGCTTTCATCATATCCAATTTCACGGCACACATGCCTTTCTTCCCCCTCTTATTTGTTTTCATGGTATGAACACACTCGAAGGCCACTAGGGCATTATCTGTGATAAGTCGCCCGGGTATGAAGGCACTTTGCTCCTGGCTAATAATTCCATTAAGCTCAGGTCTCATACGGTTAGCAATTACCTTGGCACTAATCTTATAAAGAACATTACACAATGAAATAGGCCGAAATTGAGTAATAGACTGGGGGTTCCGAACCTTAGGGATTAAAACGATGACTGCAGCAACTCCCCTCCATTCAGAAATTCCAAAACTCCTACAGTGACATCTCCGCCGACAAGGTCCCAATGTCTCTGGAAGAAACCCGCAGTGAAACCATCAACCCCTGGAGCCTTGGACGGGTGCATTTGGAAGAGAGCAACTTTCACTTCCTCGGCACAATAGACTAAGTCCAGCTTCATACGGACATCTTCTGTAATCTTTGTTGGAATTAAATCGAGCAAAGCACCCATAACCGGTGGCCTGAACGGATAGACGTCGCCTAGAGGGGGGGGGGGGGTGAATAGGCGAATTAAAACTTTTTCGAGAAGCCGGAATATCCGGTCCAAGAGTGACCCGGAAATTCCGAGAAGCCGGAATATCCGGTCCACAAATGACCCGGAAATTCCGGTATGCTTGATAAAGGCGGAATAAAACTAGAGGTTTACTTTAACAAGCATACAACCTAGATATAAACTAGGCTCTCCTATGTGCACCAACAACTTAAGCTAAGCAATACAAGTAACAAGATGATAGCAAGATATATGACTTCAAGCACGAAGGCTATCACAATGTAAAGTGCATAAGTAAAGAGCTCGGGTATAGAAATGACCGAGGCACGCGGAGACGAGGATGTATTCCCGAGTTCCACCCAAAGGTGTACGTCTCGTTTGGAGAGGTGTGCGCAACCACAACAGGTTAGCCGCAACGCCACAAAGGCTCACCTTCTTCTCCTGATGAACTCAACCACAAAAGGTTGCGAGTTCACCTTCCACTATTGATCTCCTTTGGGGCAGAGATTGAATCCCGTACAACTCTTGAGGCACACACCCACAACTTAATTGGGGGCTCCCAAGTCTTGAGGCACACACCCACAACTTAATTGGGGGCTCTCAAGTGACCACAAAAGGTTTTGACCACAAAAGGTCTTGGCCACAAAAGGCGTCTAGGGTCCAAAGACCCAAGAGTAACAAGCTCACAAGTAACACCACCACGAATCCTCGTGGAGGGCTCAAACCGATGCAAATGCAATGGCAAGAGCACACGAAGTGCTCAAGTCCTTCACTCTCAAATTCCAACACAACAACAAATGTTTATGGGGGAATAAGAGAGGAAGAACAAAGGAAACCACAAAGGAGTCAAATCCTTCACTCCCAAATCCCACAAAAATCAACTAATGCTTATGGGGGGAGAAGAGAGGAAGAACAAAGAAGAAGAACCACAAAGGAACTCCAAGAACTAGATCCACTAAGTTCCCCTCACTTAGAGGAGAGATGGATTGATAGGATTGTAGATCTAGATCTCCTCTCAACTTTCCCTAAAGAATATGGAAGATTCAATGGAGGGATTGAGAGGGAAGTGAGCTTTCCAAGGTCAACAATGGAGTAGGAGAGAGGGGAAAGTCGTGCTACCTTGGATTGGCTGGGGAGGAAGAAGGGGAGGGGTATTTATACCCATCCAGGAAATATAGCCGTTGGCTGTTTCGACACTCGGAAATTCCGGTATAAGTGAGACTCGGAAATTCCGGTCATCCGGAAATTCCGGTCTAAGAGAGACTCGGAAATTCCGGTCACCCGGAAATTCCGAGTCCATGAAATTTCCGAGCTGAAATTCCGGCTGGAGTCAGAAGCAAAACCAAACTTATCCTTAGCCATTTCTGGAGGACTTTTCTGGGGGCACTCGGAAATTCCGGTAGACGGAAATTTCCGATCACAATTTCCGACTGGAGTCAGAACCCTTTTTCTCCTTTCCTTAGCCGTTTTCTTGGATGAGCTGGGGAACCAGAAATTCCGGTAGGGCGGAATATCCGGCCCCAATAATCCGAATCATCAAAACACCGAAACGAAAACTGCTATAACTTTTGCAAATGAACTCCAAATGAGGTGAGACCAATTTTGTTGGAAATAATGCATCCCATAAATAGAGTAAGCGCTGGGAAACGAAAGTCTCACTTAGTTACGGTATTTTCATATATGTTGTTGGACAACATAATGATATCAAGCAAGTTGATGTCAATGGATCGCAAAAGCATGCACAATCATGGATTGTGCAGTAACACTTTTCCACAAGCAAGCATCGTCGAATGATTCTTATTTGATAAGGGATTTTGATAAAGTAAAATGCAGATGGTTTATTTGTACTCTAGTGCAAGTGGGAGACTGAAGGAGATATGCCCTAGAGGCAAATAAATAAGTAGTATTTATTGCATTATCTCATAAGTTTATAATAGGTTTGTGTATTATGCTATAACTGTATTAATCGGAATTATTAATACACGTGTGATACATAGACAACCAGGTCCCTAGCAAGCCTCTATATGAGCTAGTCCATTGGGCAACAGTTGATCGAGATTCCCGATCAAGGACAATGACGTCGGTTGACAATGGGGTCATCTTGTTAGTTGAATAAGGTGGTGGACATACGCAAAGTATTGCAATAAGATCGTATTACGATGTTTGTCATTTGCAATAGATAAGAGTATGATAGCTTATTCCTTAGACCGTGAGACCGTACTTATTAATGCTTCGTAGGGATGCTTTGAGAGCATCAAACGTTGTGTCTTATATAGCATGACAATAACGGTGTCCATCTTGGGTATTCCGAAAGAGCATCAAGACGTAAGGATCAAGAGCGGGATTTTGTTCATTCTTGTAATGGAAAGATACTCTGGACCCACTCGGTGATATTGCATCTATATAGCTGCGCAGCTTATGACTAGGTCATGGAGATGTAATATCGCAGACGAGTTAATAACCTTCGTCGGTAACGAGATACAACAGAGGCATTGGTGTGTCTACGATCATATCTCGGACAAGGTAGTATCGCAGAGACAAAGGGAATGAATATCATACTTATGGTTCAACGACGATATTCGTGGAATGCACAGGGGTCGTCATATATTTCCAGGTATCCCTGACGATCATTGGTGAGCGGAGTGTCTCGACCATGTCTGGAGTGTTCTCGAACCGTAGCGTAACAAACTTAAGGTCTTAGCGACGCTAGGAGATAGGTTCTGGAATTTTATAGGAGTTTGTTGGAGAGAGAGAAATAATCCGGAAAGAGTTCCGGTGGTCCGGAAGGAGTTCCGGGGAGGTATGGAATGGTTCCGGGAATGTCCGAAAGTTGTTCGGGTGGTTCCGAAATAGTTTCGGAGTCATGGGATATTGAATTATATATAAATATATTAATTATGAATTAATGGGATTTTTATATTAATTTAATATTAATTAAATAAAGGAAAAAGGGGGCTCCCACCTACATGGGCCCTAAGAGGGCCCAAGAGGGGGAAACCGCACCCCACAAGGAAGGGAGGCTTGGGCCTCCTAGTCCTAGTTGGACTAGGAGTAGGAGAAGCCCAAGGGGGGTTCGGCCGAACCCCCCCCCCCCCCCTCCCCTCTCCTCCTTTAGTCCCACATGGGGGAGCCAAGGGGGTTGGCACACCCCCTTCCCCCTTTATATACCAAGGCATATTAATTGATTTAATTCATAGGAAAATCCAATTAATTCCCGATTTCTCTCTCGATCTCGTGGTTCCCAAGTCGGAGCCGCGCCGAGCTGAGGAAAGGGGTCTCTCTCCACCTAAGCCATACCGCAGAGCGCCGTTGCTCTGCGGGATTCCAGATAAGATCTACTCCTGCGATTTCAGCTGGATCTGAATGACCGGGAGTTGTCGCTAGGCTCCGTATGTTTGCGAGTGCTTGGAGGCTACTCTATTGAGGAGCTTGGGCGACGTCGTCTCGCCCCCTGCAGCCGCCGCGCCACCTCCCCCTCTGCTGCCGGCGCACCAGCCCTGGTGCTGGCGCTCTGCCTTCTTCCGCCCGACGCCCGTCGACGCAGATCATCATCGACACCCCGGCGTCATCGACTTCGACTTCGCGTCAAGTTCTTCACGACCTCGAGGTCGGCTACGTACGACTTCATCGTCAACGCTTGTGCGGGAGCGTAATCCCCGCTATCGGTCTACATGGAGGTAATGTAACCCGTTCCGCCACCGTTATCGCATGTACTAGATAGATAGATCCTGGCTAGTTAGGGTTTCGTTCGCTAGAAAAATTATTGTTTTCTGCACCGTAACCCCTTCAGTGGTATCAGAGCCGATCTATGCGTAGTACTGCTGGTACGGTTAGAACTCATGTTGAATGAGGGCGTCTTTCTTATATTTGCTACCCTCTAGCGTGCACTTGCGATGCCTTCGGTATTGAGTTGATGAAGCGGCCCGGACCGACTTTACGCGTACGCTTACGCGAGACTGGTTCCACTACTGACATACGGCTTGCACCGTATCTGTGGCTGGCGGGTGTCTGTTTCTCTCTCTCTAGTCGGAAAAGCATTTTCAATGGAGGGCCCGAAAGGGATGCTTAAACATGCAATTATACGATCGACGGTGTGGTACAAAGTTCGTAGGTAGGGAAGCGGTTCTCCTACGAATAAGCCTATATGCCACGTAAAACTTGCAAACCTAGATAAAGCTAGAGGCGTCTAACTTTGTTTTGCAGAGGCGTTATTTTATGTGACATGGTTACGGTAAGTTTTGATATTACTCGTACTGTCGGAGGCAATGGAGGGCTCTGTAGACTCGGAGCCATGCCGGGGCGCCGGGGGCCAGGCACATGGCGCCATGAAGGTCCAGGCGCATCGACCATGTCACATCGCACTTCATTGCATCATTATTGTGCTGTTGTGTGTGCATCCTATTGATTGCTTATATGCTAGATATACAACGGTAGCATCATAAATAGGATGATCCCTAACAAATACCAAAATTGTGTTCTCCCTCATTGCGCACCACCAAGAAAGTTCTACGTTGTGAGGCAGGCCGTGATGATCGGGTGTCACACATCTCGTCGTTCGCATACAGTGGGTGTAAGCCATGTTGCATGCGCAGGGTCTTCGAGGTTTGATTGGCGAGCCTAGCATACTCAGAGGTATGGCCTCGGAACACGGGAAGATCGAAAGATCGAGCACGAGTCATAGAGTTGTTATGATCGATATTTTATGTACACCTTTGAAGCTGTGCTGCCGGCCGTGATGATCGGGGGTGGTGTAGTGGATGGGGGTCGTGTCATCGCCATTATTATTTTAGGGATAATAATCTTGGTGTGGTGTGTTTTTGATAATGAGATTATAGGACTAAAACTCACCTACATATTATAAACTTAACCTTACCTCTTTTACGATCACATCTGTAGACTACACAACTGTACTTCGGTTACTTCCTCAAAAGCCCGGATGCTACATTAGAAGCCGACGGGTCCAACTTCATCAGATGGTACAGGGGTTTTAGAAACATTCTCGAACACAACAACATTCTATATGTTCTCGATGAACCGTTAGGAGGAGGACCAGGAGATTCTGCAAGCGAGGAGGAGGAAGATGATTTCCGTAGGCGTCGAGACATATTCATTGAAGTGGAGATCACCATGACCGTATGCCTGGCACCCGAGTGGAAAGAGATGTTTCGACGCAAGGAGCCAAGCGTCATGATGGATGCAATAAAAACTCACTTCGGAGATGAATTAAAGCGTGAGCAATTCAGGCAGCTTAGAATGTTCCAGACCATTCACATGGAGGAGCATACCTGTCTGAAGACACATTTGAAGAGATTGTATGACATCTACTTCCAGCTGACGATGGTCTTCGATTACTGGATGGCAGATTCTTGTGCCATTCGGACTGTCCTGATATCTCTACCTCCTAGCTATGAGAAGCATGTGCGCAAGTACATTTTGAAAGCCGACGATATGAACTTCTACAAGTTCATACGTGAGTTCCAGTCTCTGAAGGTTGATTCCATCGAAGGAGAGATCTTCGATGCTACAGGTATATATTTGATATATGCAGAATTATGAATTCGCCCTTGGTATATGATGAAGTATTTGATACTTGTTCTGTTTGTGAAACAGGTACTGATTATCACATATATGCGGTGCAGTTTGATGTGACCTGGCGCTGAAGCTGGTAGTCAAGGAGTTGATGGCCTTTTGGTGTTCACGTCCTCAAGTTATCATAGTTATCATTAATAGTTTTTGATACGATCTTTTGTAATAGTGAGCGAGTGTGTGTGTCTTGATTGTTGCAAGACAAAGTTATTCATGTAATAAGACAAGTTCAGTTGTTTTATGTTATGGAACAAGTCAGTTGTTTTATCTTATGAATAAAGATTCCACATCTCAATTACATTGATTGTATGATAAGTATTCATAATTGTAGAAATGATAAAATAGCGTGTCCTATGAATAAGAGTTCTATTACTAGAACAAACACCGTCGAGTTTAGTCATAAAAGCAAGGAAAGAAGTAATGGGTGTCTTGATCCATTTAAGTATTTCAAGTGCTTAGTTGATTAAGTTTGAAATCAAGTATTGAAGCTGCAATACTGGCGGAAATTAATTGAGTGTCATTTTTAATGATTAATTAATGGTGTTTACTACTTGATCTGAATTCTTCCATGACTTTGGTAAATAGGAGTATTTGCCCGATAAATTATGGAGTCTGAGATTAATTTGATAATAGATCAAATGGGGTTTTTCAGAAGAAAGATTAGTGAACATTGTGTTCACAAAATTCGATCAAAGGACAGTATTTTTGAATTATGTTTTCAACGCCAGAGGCTTGTGGAAATTTGCTTCACAGAATCATAATGTCATATATAGTGATATGTGGGGAATTATAATTATGCTCTATTTTAAATAAAGTGTGGTCTGTCAGAATCTGTCTTAGAATCTCCTAATATGTTCGAAACATTATAGTCGATGTCCACTTTAGAAAATAGATATTTTTCTCAACAAGAATTCATAGGATCGACAGTAGTGTCGACGTGTATATGATTATGAGATAATTCGGAATATACATGAGTAGTTCTTTGTAGATTGCTCGCATTGGACGAGAGTGTATTCCAGAATTAATTAGAAACAAAGTTCAGTTTGTTGTCTATGTAATTCCGAGAAAAGATGACTTTTCGAATTATGGTTTATGGATTGAAAGTAGAAGTTTGGAATAAAGTGTCAGACTTATGTTGGAAGATGTTCCAAAGAGTATATGTCTGCTAATGAAAGTTTAGTGATTAAGAGTGAGGGAGACTAGAAAATTGTTTTCTGCTTGCAATCCTCTTCATAAAGATCATAATATTTTCATGAAAGAAACTTCTAGATAAAGTGCTGTTATATTTAATATTGCTGTCGGGTCACAACACTGTATTAAGTGTTGCAGATCTTGTTGACAGATCAAGGTGCACTTTATAAATACAAAGAAAGTTGAGAAAATATCGGAATACGAACAAAGGCTTTTTGAGCCTAGAAATCCAAGTTACACTTGAAAGGATTAAGAGAGTAATTGTTGCTGCAATTCTTATTAGAGGAATAAGATTGTTTAATCGTCATATAAGGTGTTATATGAGAAATGTGACTATAAGAAAGACGCGGGAGCATGTCTTGTCAAGAAATGTGTCTTGGACAAGATCAAATTTGTTGACTACATTTATGTAGACATGCTTGAAGTCTGAGGGATTTGTATTAATGTAATACTATAGTTTGTATTAAATTCGAATTGATAGCAGATCAATGATTTTGGTTTGACCAAAATGTCGATTTAAGTGGGAGTCATAGTTGGTTCACTCAGGTGAAATATATGAAGAACATATTTTTGAGTGGGAGCTCAGGAACTCAAATATGTGGATGACACGTTTTTGAGTGGGAGCTCGTGTTGTCAAATATGTGGAAACATAATTTGAGTGGGAGTCGAATTCATCTTGTGTAGCTGACACATTGTGAAACTGTATCAATAGAATAGGATGAAGTTGTGAAATTATTTGAAAGTCAGTGTCTATTTTGAAATAGAACGGGAATTTTAAATAGTTAGTCGAGTTGTGTTGGATTATATCTGAGGAGTCAGAATAGAATCAAAAGGATGGTCCTTTGAAATCCAATTGATCATTAAGAGTAATGATGCATGAAAGTAATGGTTGTATGACATGTGGGTCTATTATGTAATATTAGACATCATACAGAAATCATATTATTTGCTCGATGAAATATAACCGATGCTCTTGGAATAAAAGCAGTTATGAAAGTAAATTTGGAATTTACTGGAAGTAGAAGTACGTTAGTTAAGGGATTGACATTTGAATGTCAAGTTTTCTACATTGGTGTGAAAGTATGTAGATATCGCGAGTTTGTAATTGTTACAAGGGGCTCTGCATAGCTGAGTGTGTTTTTCAGGGCAGTTATCTGGTTAGTATAATCAGAGTAAGCGCTGGGAAACGAAAGTCTCACTTAGTTACGGTATTTTCATATATGTTGTTGGACAACATAATGATATCAAGCAAGTTGATGTCAATGGATCGCAAAAGCATGCACAATCATGGATTGTGCAGTAACACTTTTCCAAAAGCAAGCATCGTCGAATGATTCTTATTTGATAAGGGATTTTGATAAAGTAAAATGCAGCTGGTTTATTTGTACTCTAGTGCAAGTGGGAGACTGAAGGAGATATGCCCTAGAGGCAAATAAATAAGTAGTATTTATTGCATTATCTCATAAGTTTATAATAGGTTTGTGTATTATGCTATAATTGTATTAATCGGAATTATTAATACACGTGTGATACATAGACAACCAGGTCCCTAGCAAGCCTCTATATGAGCTAGTCCATTGGGCAACAGTTGATCGAGATTCCCGATCAAGGACAATGACGTCGGTTGACAATGGGGTCATCTTGTTAGTTGAATAAGGTGGTGGACATACGCAAAGTATTGCAATAAGATCGTATTACGATGTTTGTCATTTGCAATAGATAAGAGTATGATAGCTTATTCCTTAGACCGTGAGACCGTACTTATTAATGCTTCGTAGGGATGCTTTGAGAGCATCAAACGTTGTGTCTTATATAGCATGACAATAACGGTGTCCATCTTGGGTATTCCGAAAGAGCATCAAGACGTAAGGATCAAGAGCAGGATTTTGTTCATTCTTGTAATGGAAAGATACTCTGGCCCCACTCGGTGATATTGCATCTATATAGTTGCGCAGCTTATGACTAGGTCATGGAGATGTAATATCGCAGACGAGTTAATAACCTTCGTCGGTAACGAGATACAACAAAGGCATCGGTGTGTCTACGATCATATCTCGGACAAGGTAGTATCGCAGAGACAAAGGGAATGAATATCATACTTATGGTTCAACGACGATATTCGTGGAATGCACAGGGGTCGTCATATATTTCCAGGTATCCCTGACGATCATTGGTGACCGGAGTGTCTCGACCATGTCTGGAGTGTTCTCGAACCGTAGCGTAACAAACTTAAGGTCTTAGCGACGCTAGGAGATAGGTTCTGGAATTTTATAGGAGTTTGTTGGAGAGAGAGAAATAATCTGGAAAGAGTTCCGGTGGTCCGGAAGGAGTTCCGGGGAGGTATGGAATGGTTCCGGGGATGTCCGAAAGTTGTTCGGGTGGTTCCGAAATAGTTTTGGAGTCATGGGATATTGAATTATATATAAATATATTAATTATGAATTAATGGGATTTTTATATTAATTTAATATTAATTAAATAAAGGAAAAAGAGGATCCCACCTACATGGGCCCTAAGAGGGCCCAAGAGGGGGAAACCGCACCCCACAAGGACGGGAGGCTTGGGCCTCCTAGTCCTAGTTGGACTAGGAGTAGGAGAAGCCCAAAGGGGGTTCGGCCGAACCCCCCCTCCCCTCTCCTCCTTTAGTCCCACATGGGGGAGCCAAGGGGGTTGGCACACCCCCTTCCCCCTTTATATACCAAGGCATATTAATTGATTTAATTCATAGGAAAATCCAATTAATTCCCGATTTCTCTCTCGATCTTGTGGTTCCCAAGTCGGAGCCGCGTCGAGCTGAGGAAAGGGGTCTCTCTCCACCTAAGCCATACCGCAGAGCGCCGTTGCTCTGCGGGATTCCAGATAAGATCTACTCCTGCGATTTCAGCTGGATCTGAATGACCGGGAGTTGTCGCTAGGCTCCGTATGTTTGCGAGTGCTCGGAGGCTACTCTATTGAGGAGCTTGGGCGACGTCGTCTCGCCCCCTGCAGCCGCCGCGCCACCTCCCCCTCTGCTGCCGGCGCACCAGCCCTGGTGCTGGTGCTCTGCCTTCTTCCGCCCGACGCCCGTCGACGCAGATCATCATCGACACCCCGGCGTCATCGACTTCGACTTCGCGTCAAGTTCTTCGCGACCTCGAGGTCGGCTACGTACGACTTCATCGTCAACGCTTGTGCGGGAGCGTAATCCCCGCTATCGGTCTACATGGAGGTAATGTAACCCGTTCCGCCACCGTTATCGCATGTACTAGATAGATAGATCCTGGCTAGTTAGGGTTTTGGTTCGCTAGAAAAATTATTGTTTTCTGCACCGTAACCCCTTCAAAAGCCAAATAAGAACCAAGAAATATGATATGCCAAGTATGCAAAGGTTTGAGCTCTCCAGAAGAATGCAATCAAGTTACTAACTTGAGAGCCCCTCTTGATAGTACGCCTATCTATCCTATAGCCCTATCAAGATCATACCTTTGCCTTGAGCATTCCACTTGAGTTGGATGATGACTATCTTGATCTCTTCAAGTGGATCATCTTTCTTGATTGCGCGTCCAAACACTTGCTTGATGAAGACTTCTCCAAATACTCCCCCATGCTCAAAATGGGAGAGTCTCGCTAAGCTTCGTCTTCATGTATCAATTGCAAGCACCAAGCATAGGATCTTTTCGAGAAAGCTTCTCTTGGTCTTGCACAACTCATCTTTTCTTCACTAAGATGATGTCTTGAATCTTCAAGACATACTTGCAATAAGCTTCACTCAACACATGAGCTTCAAGAGTTCAACACATGAACTCCACAATTCCATGGACATGATCTATAATGATATCTCAATGCAAACATTAGTCCATAGAGATTGTCATTCAATTACCAAAACCACACATGAGGGAAAATGCTCTTTCATGGCCCCTGCGAGCTGTACAGACTAGTATAAAGGTTCTGAATTTCCGCTCCGACGGACTCTTAATCATCACACCACGATCCATCACTCCGCTGTAGCGCGGTGATTTTGTTTCTACGTGTACGCTACCTGGGCATGGAAGTAGGATGAGTTGCGATCGCCAGCCTTTAGCCACATAATTCGTGACCGTTGCCGAACCCACACTTCCTCCTGGTACAACACCTCATTGATTTTCTCTGCGACTTTCTTTTCCTCATGAGATGGACCCAAATCAACTGAGCGACGTCTGCACCGCTCCAATTCTTTTCTCAGGACAGTAAGCCTATGCTTGAAATTGCCAAAAGTTTTATTGCCCCAATCGCTCATCCCTACTTGCATATGTTGTAGGGTGGTAGCCAGTCCTCGCTGCCCTGCCGCCCTCGTGGAATCCGCCCAGATTTCGGAAATAGCCTTGTCATAATCCTTATGGGTTTGCCACACGTTTTCATACCGAAAGCGGTGTTGAATTCCGTGCGTACGCCGAGTTTCCTGCTTCTGTAAAGTTGTCAACAGAAAGCAATGATCGGACTGTACAGCAGACAGATGCTGTACTCGAAACACCGGGTAGCGAAGTAGCAAATCTTCATTAGCAAGGGCTCGATCCAATCTAGCCTTGACATTTGATAGTCCGGATTGCCTATTATCCCATTTGAACGGCACCCCAGTATAGCCAAGGTCTTGCAACTCGCAATCATCAATGGTATCTCTAAAATTCCTCATTTGCCATTCTTCCCGTCCATGCTCACTAAAATGTTCCAGGCTGGTAGTTGTTTCGTTGAAATCACCAATACACATCCAAGGATAATTTCGAAGCGAATGTAGTCGCCGCAAAAGCGTCCAACTCTGTTGGCGGTTCTCCCGCCGTGGCTCCCCGTAGAACCCTGTAAATCTCCACGGGACCACATCACCATCCTTTGGTGTCACAATCACATCAATGTGATAATTATTAAAACCCTTGATCTCTACATCAACTGTTGTAGACCAGAAAATACCAATGCCCCCGCTGAGGCCAACACTATCAACAGCAAAACCTCCACACATGCCAAGGCTGCTGATTAACTTTTCAACTCGCTTTCCTCCTATCTTGGTCTCCATCACGAAGATAAGAGAGGGACTAAACTGCTTCACAATGATGCGAAGCTCTCGAACTGTCGAAGGATCCCCAAGCCCCCAACAGTTCCAAGTTAGGATACACATTAGGACTGGCGCACCTGCTCCGCAGCTGTCGCCAAATTTTCAGTTTCCCCTTGCCCAGCCCTTGGTTTTTTCGCATCCGGACTCGGAGCATCCGTGTGAACCCTTGGTTCTTCTGTTGTATCACGTTTTGTACCCCCTTGATTAGGGTCAAAAGGGATCATTGCTCCAGACATGTCCATTGTTGTTTCTGTCGGAGGCCTATTAGCACTCAAGTCCAGTTTGCGATAGGTTTGCAGGTTCCCACGGCCCCTGGATCTTCCTCTACCTCTCCCTCCTCCCCTTCCCAGTCCTTCATTGCTTGGCGCAGGGGGCGCATGATCTCCATGGTTGGGCTTATTTTCCCCTGCCCAGCTGTACCCATAGCCACGACCAGAACCAGTCGATGCAGGATACTTTTTAGCTTTCCTATCATCGCATGCCCGGAGAGAAGGTCCATATGGCCACTGGCCGAATTCATCTCGCTCGCTCTGAGTGGGGCATAAGAGATCCGAGTGACCCAATAGTCCGCAAGCAAAGCAAAAGTATGGCAGCTCCTCATAGGCTAACTCATACCAATCACACGCCTCTCTTCTTGTAGAATCAATGGCTATACATCTGCGTAGAGGTTCGTTAACATTGATCCACATCCGAACTCGTAGGAAACCACCAGTAGTGAGTCCCTGTTTGTTCACGTCCACTCGGACAACATCGTCACTAATCCAGCCTGCAATTCTCTTCCCCCACGTTAAGGTCAGCATGTGAAACGGCAGATCCAGAACCCTAACCCATATCAGCAACTTGTCGAACCGGATTTCTGCTGGGCGTTGACAGTCGGCGAATTTCTCCAATATCACTGCGTGCTTAGATACGTTCCATGGTGAGCGCTCCCAGAGGCGTTCACGATCTTGTTCCGTCGCAAAAGTTGCGACGAACATGTTTACTCCTCCCGCTCGGAACAGAAGTCCCTTCGGGTTTCCCCAAGCCGGCCTCAGGATGTCCGACATGGTTTGAATGTGAAAGATCTTTGGTGCCAGCACCTTTCCAGCTAGCGACCATGAAGGTTGAGTTCCTTCTTCACGATCGTCCAGCACAAGCTTCTTGGACTCGGCTGCCGTGAGTTTTAGCCGGCCAATCTTTTCTTCCAGAGTCTCATCCATCGCCGGGCCCTTCCCGGCCCACCGATCCGCTGACGATGATCCCTTGTCCTCCATCTTCACAAAACCTAAACCCCAGATCCAACCACAGCCACGTGGATGACAAGACAGAAGCCTCCTCAAACAACCCAGCGCAGTCGTAAGAGCGATCAGGCCACAGCACCGCGCGATAGAGGTCTCTTACGGTGGTCAGCACCCTGTGCACCACGGCGGCCGCCGCCGTACGCAGCAATTTCACTGGAAACCCTAATCGCCTAATCGCCAGAGGAGACGAAGGGGTATCCGGAAAAAAATCCAAAGCATGCCTTTTGCTACGGTTTCAGGTTGTTCTTCTGGGCATTGTTTACATAATGCAGAAAAGCTCGATGTGAAGTGCTCATCACTCATCAGGTGTTTTTCTTCTCATAAAAATGAGAGTTAAGCCAAACTTAAGACAATTATTTTCGGACAGAGGGAGTACTATATTTTATTTCAGTGTAGTCCACATTAAGGGTCCATGAACAGTTGTGCCTCGAGTGGATGGCAAATACGCTAGCTATGCGAAGAGTGTCCCAGTCATGACAGTAACAGCTTCTCCCTGAAGTCGCACTCTCCGACTCGCAGCATCCAGTTCCAAGTACAGTGTTCCACTCCTTGGGGATACCTGATCAACAATATGAATGAAAAAAAGCAAGATGGTTTGGTTGATTGAGGCATTGACCGCATACTAAAGCATATATTTAATAATAAAATAAATCACCAAATGATAGTTCACTTGTTTAAAATGCATTAACAACATACCTGAAACGCTACCAGCTTCTGCTTCCCCAGCTTTCCAGCCCAGTAGGGTGCCAAAACACAATGTGCACTGCCACAAACAGGATCCTGCAAAAATACAGTAGTAAAAGAAACGGTAAGAAAGAGAAAATTAAACAATTCACTATTTACATATTCTCAACTGGGCAGATGATAGATTACGCCATCACCTCGTTCACCCCAAACTTCGGGCAGAAGAAACGTGTGAAGAAGTCATAACCAGATCCAGCAGGTGCCGGTCCTGTAATAATCACACCTCTGCCGGCACATTTTCTAATTTCTTCGATGTTAGGAAGGACATCGGCAACCTCTTTTCCTGAGGAAAGTTCCACCTGAAAGCCATGACAACCCTTGTAGTGAGTGTGAGTCACACTGTTAAGTGGTAACTGAAGACGAGTTCAACTTCAGTTTTATATTATCTTCTCATAATTCCTGTTTCAGCCGTCATCGTCCCCCTTTTGTCACTCAACTTATCTGTATTTAATTACAAGCTTGTGCAACTCAATTTATATCAGGCCGACAAACCAGATGATTATATTACACTGCATAGTTCATCAGTCACCAAAGAGAAGAGTAGTTCAGCCTAGCTAGGAGAATAGTTATAGTACTAGCAGCGTAGCCAGATGGAATTTTTAAGTTAGGAAACGATTTTCTGAAAGGAAATGCCGTTATGCAGGCAAGAGAAAAGAAAGAGGCAGAGTAAGTGGATGAGGTGCGAGGCAGTAGTACAATGAAGTCGTTGGTGGTCACCGACTTGTGAACACTGACCACGGGCGCGCCGTTGAGCGTGTCCGGGATGGACGGCAGCTCGTCGGCCGAACCGCAGCCCACGAAATCGCTCGAGGGGAAGTCCAGCTCGATGAAGAGCTTATTGCCCTGCTCCTCCGTCTCCGGCGCAGGAACCTTCTTGGCAGTCAGGATGCCGGACTTGGTCGCGAACTCGACGACGCCACGGCGCTCCGCGAGGACGGACGTGAAGAGGAAGTGCGCGGACGCCAGCGTCGCGTGCCCGCAGAGCGCGACCTGCAAGAAGGCGGGGCGGATTGAGCAAATCGCATGAGAAACCGGGCGGGTGTCGAGATGGGAAGCTGGGCGGGTATACCGTATACCTCGGTGACGGAGGTGAACCAGCGGAGGTGGAACCGCGGCGTGGCGGCGCCGGCTGGGCAGGATGAGTCGCGGGAGAGGAAGGCGGTCTGGGAGAGGTTGAACTCGACGGCAACAGACTGCATCCAACGCGCGTCCCCCGCGGGCGCGGAGGCGTCGTCGTCGAGGAAGCACACGGCCGCCGGGTTGCCCTTGAACGGCTCGGCCGTGAAGGCATCCACCTGCGGTGAGACCACGCGGCGGCGCCAGTAAGAGAGAGACAGGGAGAAGGAAGAAATAAGCAGGAAAGACCAAGGAGCACTGACCACGACGTATTGGATAGTCTTCTTGGCCATTTCCGCGAAGCAGCTTCAAGTTTGTGGGAGTGTGGGAGTGAGCTTGTCGGAACGAATGTGCATACAAAGCGTGTTTTTATAGTACACCGCTAGTCGCTAGTGGTAGTCATCAGCTGCTGATAAGTGATAATGTGAGTTGGTAGAGCATTGGTCAGCACTGACGATGGAGATCTTGGAGGCTTACTTACTGGATTACTTCCTCGCCATTCTAATCAGCTTCTGGTCTTCTGCATTTGGAGTCACTGAAAGGTTGGCCCAAGCAACATGTGAGGGAACCACTGCTTCACTGGCAGGTTGGCCCAAGCAATCGCAAGATCTTACCTACCAAATGTAAGTACTGGGAGCGACTATTATACGATTGTTCGACTAGACCTAGCAATTGGCTTCGCGAGAGCTTTCAATCTTCTTCTCATTCGGAACGTCGAATGATAATTGTTGCCAGAGCGTCGAAACGAGGACCGGCGGCTCCCATTGCAAACCAAGAGACATGATCATCAACCACCTTTGTTTTTTCCTATTCTGTTATAGTTCAAGTCCCATTTGGCAGCTTCAAGCATTCAACCAAGGCGGCAGCGAGAGGACAAAGTAGCACCCATATGAGGTTAGCAGCTCGTGAACACAACTACAGACAACGTTATAAGTACTATTCATCATCCAACAACAAGAAAACATGGCATGCGTGAACCAGTGATCCGTACGTAACGGGAAAACCATCACCGTAAAAGATTTGCAACAGCACAATGATCATTCTCCAAGTAGGACATCAGATAGCACTGTCTTTACACAGATAACCGACTTACCATTTATTCGGTGGATAAAAACATGTATGCTCTCGCTGCTACATAACAATTGTGTTTCACCGATTGGCTCAGATTTGATCCAAGATCACCTCGGCACCAGAAACCTTGAATTCAGAAGGGGCCTTCTCAACGTTGAAAGCCTTGATCTTCCCGTCATCCACAAAGGCTGACCACCTAGCAACGGTGCTTGGTTAGAAATGAGACCAAGCAAAATCTTAAAGTAGTAACCACTACAAGATAAGTACAAAGATGTGGGAGGATTTCAGGCCTAGTGAAGCGCACAATATTTGCCAGATGATGAACATGAAGAGTAGCCTCAGTAGCATTTGAGGCAACCAAGATACACAACATCCCAACGGATGGTAGATAAGAGCTTCAACAAAAATTCTCACCCCGGAGAGGCTAACAGCTGGATTCTGCTGAAGCATTTCCATTTTAGCAGAAGCCGAGAAATAATATATACACTTTGGCACTTATCCGTGTGTGCAACTTGCTAACTTGTTCTTTATATGCAACTTGATATAGCTATAGCATGCAGTACTCCAAGAGTGGGTGGAAGTGATTCACGGGCCTTCACCCCAATGGAGCCAATTTCTCAGGATAGATTACCAATAATTCATGGAATATAAGGAAGTCCTGATTCTTCAAATAATTATTTCTTGGCACAGGCATGCATGCACGATTTGTCAGTGGATTTTATAGCAATGACTGTTCAGTTCAACAGTGCTGAACAAGAGTAAATTAACAACACTCAATATGTCATGCTGAGCTGAGACAATCCAATCACCAAAGTAACCAAAATCTACTTATTTCCATAGATAGATGGGTGACCAGTAAAGGCCTTGGGACTAACAAAGCAAGAAAAAAGTGAGTTGATGCAGCTTGGCTGAGGGAGGCTACCAAATGCTGAAAAATATCTTGGGAAATAGCATAACATTCTCCGCATGGTTCTACATTTAACACAATAATATTGGCACGTAATATATCAAATTCTGTAAACAAAGGCATACCCTATAAAAATACACAGCGAACTAACTAACCAACCAGAATTCAGCAGTAAGGCATTGCACAGCACACAAGAGGTAGAGTTAACTAACAGTAACTTTATCATGTCTTAATTAATTTTTAGGAAAGCGAAAAAGTTGGAAAAAATATAATTACCTGTGGGAGCGACGGCCAAGCAAAGCAGCAGAGAGATCTATTTCCAGATCCAAGCTTTTGTGGAAACTCCCGTCAAGGTCACCATAGAACTCAATCTGATAAGAGTTCCAAAAGTGTGGCAGATGGTTAAAATATAAATGTTTACCCAGTCTTGATTCTTGAGAAAGTTTAGCATAAATAGCGTGAAACCGCGTGGGCTAAGACTCGGAACATCTATGTGTGTAAAATTATCTTGCTGATCCGCATACACTTCAAAACACATTTCTGGCCCTTACTACTGTACATTCAGATTGAAGTCACTTAGAAAAACATATAAAAGTTCAAATAAAGAAGATATGCGAGATGAATTTGCACTATTTAGTTTTGTAAGCCATCATGAAAAATCTCAATACCAGCTTTAGAATAAGCAAACACTTAAAACGTTTCACACACTAAAGTCCAGGACTGGTACGTTAAGGAGTAGAACAAGGAGAGAAAAAATAGTATGAGACGATAGTTTCACGCATAACTGTTATCAATGTGTGTTATTACTGTGATAAGGACTAGTAAAGGAGTATTGTAACATGAAGCAGTATGATGTGGAGGAAAACCAAACGAGTACCACAAAAGGTGAAGGCGGATAATCCTATCTCATCGGTCAGTACACAATACTTGGATATGCACACTACAAGACCTGCACTACATTCTTTATTCTTTGCTAGACCTACATTTCCATAAAAAAGAAAGAGTAGCTACTCACTGCATCTTTTGCCTGTAACTTTTCTGCCCATCCATTCAGCACATATGGATCATTTACAGCTACACAGATAACAGAGTCGATCCCTTTTGCTTTCAGCTTATCAATGTTGTTCTTGTAACTAGGCACGTGCGACTGGGAACAGACTCCTGTATATGCACCCTGAAATACATCACAAAGATAGATGTGAACTGTCTGACCAATAAATTACAGGAGAGAGCGAGTCTACAGCGTGTAGTTATCAGTGAGACGCGAACAACAGAACGATATTAATGGAGCTAATTATCAATCCTAATGGCTGTAGCCATAAACTGCCTAGGCATATAAAATTATCAATAGCAATGCCCAATCGGCAACAGTAATACAGACAGGGGTCTGAAAGCAGGAGACAATTATTCAAGATCAATTACAGATCCATGTGGCTGTGGATACAGAAAATGAAGTTTGTTCATACTGTTTCCAGATTACCCTCAATTTCTAAATTATTAGATGCAGCACCTTACAGCCCAATAAGACAAGACGGATAAAACTGGTAGTTTTATCCTAGGAATGAGATATTAACGATCATGTCTAGTACAAATATAACCAGATATATTCCCCTTCAAAATCCCAAATGGGAAAAGTAGCATTTCATCAGTAGGCACTAAAAGGCCAGTCTGCAGAACTGCTCAAGCACACAAATTTGCAGTCCAACAATGATGTTCAGCATTCATTTTCCAACCCACCAATGATCGGACTCACTTAGAAGGTCAGCACTAGCCAATCTGCCTACCGATTCGCCATGCCTCTTCTACTAGTGAGCGATAGAGAATGCAAATACGCAATCCATAATCGCCTAAGAAAGATTCAGAAATCAGAACTAGTACCAGTTAGCGTAGAATATACATACCTACTAAGACCTGTTAGTAATCCGAAATGGTTGAGCATACATGAACCAAAGCTAGCAGCAGCAACGAATTTGGTAGGGATTAGGGAAGGGAAGGGAGATCTTACCGGCAATCCGAAGATGACCACTTTCTTCCCCTGCAATCAGACACGAGGAAACGCGAAAGGGGTCAGAGGACGGAGCGCGGTGGCGGTGGTGGCTGAGGCGGGAGGAAACAGGGGGGGAGTATAGCGTACATGAAAGATGTCCTTGAGAGGGGTGGTGGAGAACTTGGTGGCGACGCCCTCGTCCCAGGACCGCGCCCTCTGCAGCGAGACGCCGGGCGCCGCCGATACGATGTCGGAGCCCACGGACGCGAAGCCCCTCGACGCGGCCCACAGCGCCGCCGCCGCCGCCGGGGAACATCTCGCCCTCCTGACCAGTGCCGACGCCATCGCTCTGCTGACCTCCTCTCCTCTCTGCAGCTGTGAAAAAACCACAAAAGATGGGAGCAAGTATTGTATTCGTTGGATTAGGTACTGGCATCTTGCTGCCACAGCTCGGGGTGTGTACGTGTGCCTGCCTGGTGCTGCCACACTTGTTCGATTCCAAAAAAAATCGAAACACATAAGCAAACGGCGACGCTCGTGTACCCGTGCACAGAATTCATGCATCTCCGAACTGAGTCGATAGATCGAATTTGGAGATTGATAAAATCACTATATGAATCTTGAAATTAACCAGGAATCTTTTTCACTGAAAAATATTAGTATCAAACCTCAAGTTTGAACTATGATGGGGTTAGGATGTAGCCACTCTCATAACAATCTTACCACGGGCAAATTCTTCTATTCGGTACGATTTTAAAGTTATATTAATTCTTAGAAATTTTGATATATTGATTGTTTGATTGTAAGCCCGGACCCAACCGCATTCAGATTTTTCCTAGAATAGATCCCACGAGATACACAACGCTGCTCCAGCCAACTTCTATAAGATGATCACTTCTAAGAGTTCCACATTTCATACATAAAAGAATTTTGGGTTAAAGTTAATTTAAAACCTAACCCTAAAACCGTCACACGATGCAGTCGACATTCTGTCGTGGTTGCACCATGACGCTACTCCTTGTTGGAGGACGAGAAAAGTTGGAATTCGCACTGGTGACGCCTTCATCCGCATCCTCCTCCCACTCCCTCGCGCGTGGTGTGCTCGGTGTTGAGGCCGTGCTCTAGCTGGCATGTTCAGCGCCTGGAGTAGCCGAGTGTTCGCACACCGTCGCTTGGAGCATAAGGATTTGAGGCTAACGCGTGACACCAACCGTCATCGGAGACCGTGAGGGATCCTCAACATCGTCGTTGCTAAAGTCTGAGTTGGGGGAGGAGTCCGGCAGTGTGCGCGGCAATGTGCACGCGCAACGGCCGAGAACCCCGCCTCTGAGGCCGTTGTGGGGTACACAACTCGTCCCAATTTGCCTAGTAACATTTTTACAAGATTCCTGCTGCAACGCGTGAGCTCCACTTTCTTCCATCTATTTTCCTAAACAAAATCCTCCATCTTCCAAAGACTAGGGGGACATACACATACCTCTGCCTATGTTGAGGATCCTAGACTCCTAGTGCACCGTGTATAACAAGTCGAACAAAAAGGAGTCATGTTTCTCTTCCGTCTTCAACATGGGAAAATGCAAGCATCCAATCGAATCTCCTCCCCACCCCATGGACGAGTAAGTCTAATGTAGCTTATCTTCTTCTTCTCATATTCACCTCTTCAAATCCAAACCAGATGTTTGCATTGTTTGCACCTATCAATAATTCACATTTCTTCAATCGGCATTAGAGCCTATTTGATTCAAGTGATTTTTAAAGGAATTATATATGATTTTCACCAATAGGAATTTACCCATATAGTCCATTTAGTTCAAATAATTTATTCTTCAAAAAAAAGGATTCCTTTTCTACACTACAATTTTATAGGATTTACCATGTGGTGAGACCTCTTGAAAAAAATCATATGTGTTAATTACAACTATACATGCATTGAATCTGCATACAATTGTTTTACATATTTCTACAGTGCAACCAAATAACTCTAGTGTTTCATGTGTTTTTGCTTCTGATGTACTATTTCTTTAATATTTATATTATTTTTTCTATTAAATAAATCTTGCAAAAGAAAGAAGTTTTTAATGGGTATGTGATGGAATTGGAGAAATCCACTTTGGCTCCCGGTGCATATGTACCCGGTATTAAAAACATATTACAAAGTGTAAATTTTTTGAAATAAAATTCTGCTGATGCATATGCATATTCTGTATGTTTATAAAGTCATTTGTTGGAAAATCTGTTTTTTTTGCAGGTGCAAAAAAGACAAAAGAAATGTCTCGTGAAAACGCTTATTTTAACATCAAAATTTGTGTTTACTTTTCCACATAAACCATATAAAATGTTGTTTTTTTCTTTAAAAGACTTTAGGAACATATATGATGCTGTAATGTATACGTAAATATTTTTTACAACTTTTTTTAATATTAAAAAAACGCCTCTCTTAAGAAACTGGAACTTCCCAAGGCCAGTGCACCGTGTATAGGAAGCCGAAATAAAAGAGGCTTGTTTCTCTTGAGCAAATTGCACATAACACCACATGTTGGTGCTGATTTTGCACAAAACCACAACTTGGGTTGTTTGTTGCGCAAAACACCAGTTTTTGAATTAATTATTTGCAGATGCCACATGCTGCCCTAATAGAAAATTAGTCAGTGGGATCCACTGTCTAGACTAGCCACGCACCTTCTATATCCTCTGAACTGGAAAAAAAATACCCGATGCGAACAAGGCGACTTGGGACTGAGAGGCTCATGACCAGCGACAGGGAAGGGGCTGATGGCGCGTCGGCGGAGGGGATTGAGGGCACGACAGTATACGAACCAGACCTCGATGGGTCTGGAGCAAATGGAGGTGACCACTGACCTTAACCTCGACATGGCTGGCGGCTTCCGTGCGACCCGCCGTGGACGACAACGGCAGCGACGCGCCAACCACGAGGACGTCACCCATGGATTTAGAAGACATCAGAGTACGTCGGCCACGAGGATCCGCCGCCGACGGCAACGACGCACCGGCCATGTGGACATCGGTCATCCGATTGCCGTCGGCGACACGTCGACGCGCTAGGTCATGGTGTCGCTGATACGCCGCTGATGGACCTGAACTTCCACATTTTCCGTACTCGACCACCGCCTGCCGTCGAACCAGGTCGTTATCCATGGTGGTGCAGAATTGGTCCTCGCCGCCGGCGCGCCATGACTAGGCGTAGCCGCCTAGCGTCATCGTCTACAAGTCAGAGGCCTCATTCCTTGACGAACTGGTGAAATTCAGAACAGACCAACTCGATTTACTTGTCGAACAACGCTAACTTTGCCTAAAAAACAAATGACTAATTTTCTATCTGACTTGTTAATGCTTAATACCCATTTGTGTAATCTGTGCAAATAATTAATTCAAAAGCTGATGTTTTAGGCAACAAACAATCGAAGTTGTGGTTCTGTGTAAAACCAGCACCACCATGTGGTGTTATGTGCAATTTGC
The DNA here is from genome assembly GCA_026929855.1 of Poa annua. Taxonomy (NCBI): domain Eukaryota; kingdom Viridiplantae; phylum Streptophyta; class Magnoliopsida; order Poales; family Poaceae; genus Poa; species Poa annua. The sequence continues at coordinate 21,736,336 of CM049428.1, read as the reverse complement.
TCTTCTCTTCAGTCTTCACCGAGCTTTTGACTGCCGCATTTTCTTTCCCCAAACTCTCCCCCCCTCCTACCACATTCCTTAACCAGCAAAGGCAACTCGATCTGGAGATTTCAGCATCGGAAGAAGAAAGCATCCGATCCAATCTCCTACTCGCCTCCGATGGACGAGTAAGTTTTATGTATCTTCGTCCTCTCAGATTGACCTCCTAAAATCGGAACCAGATATTTGCATTGCTTGCACCAATCAAGAAGTGTGTGCAGAACTTTTAATGTTTAATAACCTTCGCTTGTAATCGTCCCAGATCCGACGAACACAGCAACGGCGGCGGCCAGCACCACGGCGGCTACGAGTGGAAGTTCCCGGCGGCGCTGTCGGCGAACACGACGAGCGTTCACGTGACGGCGCTGGACGGGGTGGTGAACGTGAACTCGCTCTTCACGGTGGCCGTCTTCGTGGGTCTCTCCCTCGCCACCCCCGGCGAGCTCCGCAGCCTGGCCGGCGACCCGTCCTGCGACGCCGGGCCTGACGTGGCGCGGTCCCTGCTCGTCCTCGAGGTGGTCGCCTTCTCCTCCTTCCTCTTCTCCAGCCTGGTCGCGCAGGGCCTCAAGCTCGCGCTCAACCTCATCAACTCCAAGGAGCCCCATGAGAGCCACGCTCACATCGACGCCCGCCTGGTCCGGCTCGGCATGCTGGCCTCCGCCGTGGGCTCCGTCGTCGGCTGCGTCTTCTTGATGGTGTCAATGGTGATGGTGGTGCAGATCCGGCTCGGCACGCTAGGATGCGCCAGCAACCGGGCCGCCGCCAAGGCCGCCGCGGGGCTTGTCGGCCTCGTCTCCACTGCCCTCGCCGTGTACATCGGCACCGTCTTCTACACTTTCACTCACTGATCCTGCATCTTGCATTCTTGCGTACCAGCTGTTGCCACTGTCTCGTTTTACGACTATCGTATTGTTTTTAGCTTTTAGCAAGTGATGAGACGTTTTAGCATCTGTTTCTGCTGTGTGTACTGTACGATGTATTATTGCTTCATTCATCTGCGTGCTATCTAGAGCTTGATTAATTCCCGATTATGACCATGCAAGAAAAAAATCCCGGTTATGACAAATAGGTCCAGGGCCTCTTTGGATCCTTCGTTAAAAAACACATTAATAGGAAAACCATACGGATTTCACCGATTTATCGGTGCAACATAGAAGATTGTAAAACACATGAAAATTATAGAAATAGTTGTTTTGATGAAACATAGAAAAATCACAGGAAAAATGCCTCGGTCCTAGTCTTTTGAGTCTAAAAAATAGGTTGGGGTAGATTTTTAAATTTATATGGAGTTGAGTTATTGGAATCCAATCCACATAGGAATTTAGGTGGTAGCATTCCTTTTATCTAAAGAATTCTAAGTATTGGAATCCTAAATCTTATGAAATTCCTACAATCCAAAAAGACCCTTAGATGTTCCCTGAACCCCGGCCACGCCAGTATCGCCAAGCCGCCTCCCTGACTAGGTTCCAGCCAAAACGGTCCACGTGTTCTTGCTCCAACATTGGAGAGTATTAATTAATCGTTTAAACATAATGTTGTATTTCCACACGCGTATAGACAAATACCTAAGTATAACTAGACAAATACCACATGCGTTTTGGCGGGAATATTTTTAAAAAATACGGTGCAAATAAAATCTACTCCAAAGAAAATACTCTAAACATAGTAAAAGACACATCAAATGTGAAGTTGTTGATTGCAATATGAGTGATTACGTTGTATTAAAGAGACTGAATTTAATTGTCATGAAATTGTTATGCATTTGACGAACAATGCACCTGCACCCCCAATCATGGAATTGTATGTCTTAAAATATTAGATGATGTGGATATGTTGCACGTAGCTATATAATCATTAATAAATGTTAGTGGGTATGGTATGGATAATTGATTATCTAAAATAGTAGTTGGTGTGGATAACTTGCATGCTGAAAAAATAACCATAAATGCATGTTCATGGAGTTGTGCTTTATAAGAGGTATTGATAGATAGATAGATGTATGTCCATAGCATAATCCAATGAGTGGCCATATGAAAAACCCAAAAAATAGAAGTTCTATTCTTGTTAAAAACAAATTATTTCTGCAATTCCATATAGACCAATATGAAGAGTGACATCCATATGCGGTTAAATCCATTCAAGGAGTTCCCTAACGTATTTGTGATATTGGTTGGTGAAGGTAAATAAAAACAGATTGGTTCAATGCGTTATACAAATCGATCAAAAGAAAAATGACATAAACAAACACTCAGTGGTCTCCTACGTATAAGTTCCATGACCATTTTCTAGATCGCACGCTCCTAGGCACGTGCTCGGTGACTAGGATATATATAGAAGAAGAGAAGCAATCCAACCAAACAACATGAGCAAAAGCAAATTGAAAAACATACAGTACGACTACATCACCGTTACGATCAGGCACGTGCTCAAGAATGACTAGAAGAGAATGAAAGCTTGTCAAAGAAACAACACGAGTATCAAATCGGAGGGAAAACACAGCAATTACAGTTAGTTAGGAGTTAGGACGAACGTCATTTTCTAATAGCAAGAGAGAAAAACACAAGGGTAGCTCAACACGTAGCGGTAGATCATCCTACGCCTCACGAAGCAGATTTTATTCCGGGCAAGTGTTTGTCATTCTTTTACAAAATTCGAGCACAACTTGTGAGTGTGAGGAATTGAGGAAAATAGAGATGGAGAGATGATAAGACAATTTCCTCCCTGTGGTGTGGCTGCAGAAAAATACAGAAACAGCGTCCGCGAAATATCCAGGAGGCCTCTCTCTCTCTGGCTTGCCCATCCCCTGAAGCCCCTCTCCTCGTCTCGTCCAACGCCGCCGAGTCACGCCTCCTTCCGAGTCCACAACTGCTTCTCCTCTTCTCCCCCCAATCTCTTCCTCCGTCCATCCGTCCCAGGCAGGCCGCTCTCTCCTCCGGACCCGCGCCTCGCCGGAGGAGCGCACGCAGCGCGGGCGGTGGGGATGGAGATCGACGCGGCGGTGCGGGCGAGCAGCGACGGCCGGCTGCGCACCAAGTACGACAGCGCCGTCTACGTCGTCCAGCGGGCCTTCGCGCTCTACCCGTACGTACTCATTTCAGTTTACTCCCCAGCAGCTGAATTCATTCGATCAGTAAGTACTCAGTAGTAGCGTGACTCCTAGAGTTCGCCGGGAAACGGAGAATCTGGGATGTGAGTGCCCGCCGCGCGAGCCGGTCCACGCGATTGGGTTTTGCGATCGCTCGCTCGCGGGTGCTGCGATTTCTGTTGACCGATCAAGCGGGGAGATGTAGCTGGACGACTGCTGGAGTATGCGCATCGGCGCAGGGATAGGCTCGTGCCCGGTGCTCCGTATCCGTAGGAAGGTTGAGTTGGGGTGGACTGGTTATCAGATCTTTGAGGTGCGTGGCTTGGCTACGCGGCTGTTTACATCCAATGCGCCATCCATTCCTTCCCAGCGTGTACTTGTATTTCCACCTGCAGCAAACGCGGTTATCCCGTCACTGAGTTATGGGATTCATCACTGCTGTTCCGTTTGGAATTATGCTCTGGTTTTCAGTCTGAGGCGATCTGGATAATTTTGATTGGCTCGCAGAATATCATAGTTTTGTCGCTGATCTTGAGTAATTGGTGCTGGATTCGTCGGCCATAAACTATTTTATCGGTTCCCTTAGAGGATTAGGAGAGTGATTTAAGTGGATAGATTTTAACCTATGTCATCAAACAATGCAGAGAAGTATATCGCTTTAGTTTTAACAACAGTTCTGTAAGGCCGCGCTTTGTTGTTTGTATTGCAGTTTAAAGGAGTAAAGTATTTGTAGATTTAGGATAACTCCAGCTATCACTCAAGTCGCTCAGAGTAACTCTAAGTCTCTAATCAAGCTTCTTTCATGATGAAAGGGCCTGAACTCACAAGTAAATACTGTATGGATTTTTCATTATGTTCAAGCCTCTTGTGAAGCCTGTTCTCAAAATGTATATTGACAGTCTGAACTCTGAAAATTCTTTGGTCTCCTTGTGTTTTTCAAAAAAAAAATATCTCTGTGTGGATGTTTGGGTCTAAATCTGGTGTTGACTGCCAAAACTTGTTATGGAGGCAATTTCAGTCTAAAATTCTCATTTTTCCAGTAATTTTATTTTGTAGGTTTGAGGAGATTGCTTTCAGCTTTAATGGTGGGAAGGATTCAACAGTAATATCTTACTTCTTTTCTCATCTTTTTTTGGTATGTTGCAGTTGTACTGATAATTAACATCCGTCTGCAAGTTTGACTAGATATCTATGTTATGTATCAATAGGTACTCTTGCATTTAATTCGGGCTGGCTACTATCTTCACAAAGCAAGTAATGGAGACGAAGCCCATATCGATACTTTTCAAAACTGTCCCCTCCGTACCATATATTTTGAGACTCCTTGTGCCTTTCCTGAAATCAACTCATTCACTTATGAAACAGTTTCAACGTAAGGACACAAGATCTGTTCCATTTTCGCTTGGCTATTTTTGAGAAGTTAAATGAAAGATCTTATTATGTTCTTTCTCTATACTAGTTATGGTTTGCCACTGGAAACTATCCGGTCTGATTTCAAGTCTGGCCTAGAAGGCCTGCTAAAAGAGAAGCCCACTAAAGCCATTTTCATTGGCACTAGAATTGGCGACCCAAATGCGGTAAATGTGTTGTTACCTTGTTCAGTTATTCTTCAAGTCTTCATAGACCTATTATATGCAGTACTTATGCCCATGTCTGCTCTCAGCATCACACATATTTTTATATACTCCACACCTATTAGTAATTCAGTTTGGAATTATAGGTTGGTCAAGAACAATTCTCACCTAGTTCGCCTGGCTGGCCTCCTTTTATGAGGGTGAATCCTATCTTGGACTGGTCATACAGGTTTTTTTCCTCATCATGTAAAAATCAAGTTTTCCTTCTGTAGACTGCTAATCCAAATGTAAGGACTAAGGAGCATTGTTCTTATGTGACAGGGATGTTTGGTCTTTCCTCTTAACCTGTAAGGTCAAATACTGCAGCCTTTATGACGAGGGGTGGGTTCTTTTGCATTTTCAGACCTTCAAATGTAATTTTGCTCTTGTTTTGTCATGTGTAGCATCTAGGTTAAAATGCAGTTTTTCATACTGTTGCATTATAAAAATCTCTAAGAATGAAGTATTTCCTCTACCTTCTGACGAACAATTTTATTACTTTTAACTCATTTTTGGAAACCCACCATAAATTTTAAGCTGCTGAAAAGTACTCTGAGCTCCAGTACAAACTTCCTAATTTGTATATGTTTTTCTATGCTTGCACCCATTGCAGGTATACATCAATTGGAAGCATATATGATACTGTTCCAAATGCACTTCTTTGTGATTCGTCAAATGGGAAAAGCTTTAGACCAGCATACATGCTATCAGATGGAAGACTTGAAAGAGCTGGGAGAGCGAAGAAGATTAGTAGTAAAACAGAAACTAATTCCGCTGCAAGCAATGGCATAAATAGCACTGAGGGAGAACAAATCGTCTCACGTTCAGCTTCAGTTATTGTAGTTGGTGATGAAATATTGTGCGTAATCTCTACTTATATCTACGGATGCTCACTCTTGGATTTGTGTAGCTGTCCCTTGGTGACAATGACACCCTTAGTCTTTGTTTTGATCATGGTTTTTTAGTCGCGGACCCTACGACTCGCTGTACAGTTGACCAAAGTCGCTGTATAGTCGCGAGTCGCCCTGATTTTGAGAAAACGACTTGGCGATTAGTCGGCGACTAATCAGCGACTCAAAAACCATGGTTTTGATCATTGAAATTTATGTTAGATCCCTGCAAATGCCTTTTCTTGCGTCGTTAGACTTTTGGATTAATGCTATTATTGTATCACCTTTCAGTTCTCTGCGGATCGCAGAGCAAATAAGATCAGCTATTTGTGTAGTTATACTTCTCCCGTCATTTGATACAAAACATACATATTCTTTTCTAGGATAAAGAAGACAGATATAATAATTTTAGCTCATTTGTCTGCCTTAAGAGAATGGATCTTGATCATTCAAATCAATAAAAAGTGCAACCAGGCAGCCTAAAATTCAAAGTATGTTTTGTTTCAGGATTTGTTCACTATTGTCATAGAAGTTAGTGTTTCACTTGATTATCCTTGATTGATGAGCGGACTTGGGCATTCTTGTGCAGTACGCTACCTTGTTTCTTTACACTAAGTTGATATTTATCCATTTTGTGCTTCAGGTTTGGCACAGCTGAAGATAAATTTGGTACAGCCTTGTGCAAGAAGCTTCATGAAATTGGCTGGCGAGTTTCCCATGTAGCTGTTGTTCGGAATGAAGTAAGTGATGTTTAACAGGTTTGCATAGCTGTATGTCCTACAATCCTGATATGATCACTCAAATGTCCGCAAATAGATTGCTGCTGTATTGTCAAGTGTACAATTAAGCTTCGAGTTTGTGATGTAAATCTAATGAACATAATGTGATGGCATTGCAGACTGATTCTGTTTCTGAGGAAGTTGAACGATGTAAATCTACTGATGATGCGGTCAGTATCTGTAGCATTTACAATTTTTTAAAACCTTTTTAGAGTTTGGTGTGTGATGGAATTGACGCTGTATAGGTATTTATATTCGGGGGACTTGGGCCTCTACATTCAGATGTTTCATTGGCTGGTGTTGCAAAAGCATTTGGAGTTCGTCTGGTGCGTACATAAATAATTTCGTCTTCTAAACGCTTTGGATAGTTATAGTATTTGTTCATGTTTGATTTTGTTATTTCGGGTATAAGTTCTCAGTGCTTGTGTACTTGGATGTGCTGGCAGCATTTTTTTCATTAGAAACAAAAAATCTTGCGTGCTGATCTATAGAGCTGTGATATGACTATCACAACGAAATCATGTTGTAACGGCACTAATGAAATGTGAAAACTATATATCGATGCATTATTTACAAATGGCATTTGCTGGTTCATGAGTCTCCCTTCATAAAATACCATTTCCTGGCATCAACTAATGTTTGCTTTTCATTTACCTAGGCTCCTGATGAAGAGTTTGAGGAGCATCTTAGTCAACTCATAGGGAATAGTTACACCGGTGACCGAAATGTGGTAATGCGGATTTAATGAGTTTTCTTGAAGATCTATGCATTTGCATGCTTATTCTGGGCAAAGTGCAAATGCAATCCATAATTTAACTCATTTCCACTTCTCTTTAGATGGCTTTGTTGCCAGAAGGTATTACCGAATTATTACATCATAAAAGGCTTCCTTTGCCACTGGTATGTTCTATACTTTTGGTACATTTCTCTTAGATCAGTAGTGAAATATTTGGTGACTTACGTGCCTTTCATATAGATATAGGTTCCCCAAAACTAGCATATGACACTGATATAGGTGCATATCCATTTGTTAGAAACCGCTGGTTCAAATGTCATTTCCTTTTAGCCACAGGGTTTGATTTGGGCTGACATTTCAGTGAGAACAATTGACAAAAAAGAGAGATTCAAATAAAAAATGGGTAGTGAGATCCAAATTCGTTGCTGAAGGGCAATTTTCTTGGGAAACAAGATCCACAGTTATCTTAAAATTTAAATCACGTTGTTTGTCCTACAATTTGCATTGACGAAAAAATGTCCAGTGATAGCTGCAAGGAGTGCTGATATTTATTTTTCTTGTGTATGCTAGTATGAACTCTTTTTTGTCTTGAGTTCTCCTCAAGATAACTTATTTCCTTGGCAGATCAAATGCAAGAATGTGATTGTTCTTGCTGCAACTAATCTGGATGAACTGGACATGGAGTGGAATTGTCTTTTGGATACCCATGAGAGTGGTTTGGTGAGGGCGAAACCTTTTGTGTCAAAACATCTCAGCACTTCGCTCCCAGATGTATGTATCTTTATCATAGTTAAATCCATCTTCCAGATATTCTTGAGAATTACATATGACGTCCTACAAAACATGTGTCAACCTCTCTAACTTTGACCCATAATATAGATAGATAAATTTAGGCTGGTCAAGTGAAAATAGTGATATTTATGGTTCTAAAACCAATTTTATTATTTTTTGTAGACCCATGTTATTTGAGACCTCAACATAAAAAAGGAACATTGCTTATGTCTTCACTCTTTAGTAACGTAATCATTCTATCTCAACAATATATATTTTGACAAAACATTTATGTGTTTTGTTGAATATTTCATTATATTTCTTTGCCCTTACGGTGTGTTTGACTCTACGGTTCCAGTATAGTTACAGTAGGATACTTGACCTTTTTTCTGTTTTCTTGTAATTTATTAAAAGTGGACTCTGAGGCTTAAGTTTAAAGAAATCTTGCATTATTTTATGTAATGTGGGTGTTGGATGCGTATTCAGGCCAAAATTGCTTCGGTGGTTGAAAAGCTATGCTTAGAGTTCTCCGATGTTTACATAGGTATGATGCCCTGAAATATAAGGCTCTTGTCTAATTACCTTGATAATTAGCAAGATAAAGGTATCATTATTTTTGTGTTGTACCTTTGTATGCACGTTCTTGTCTGGTTAAATTATCGTTGATTGATGTGCAGGGTCTCATCGGATTTCTAGAACTGGGCCTTTGGTTGTGAATTTTGTTGGAAAGGTATCAGCATGAACTCTTAGCCGCAGACCCCTTTAATCGCACAAGGCTGCATACGTGATACATAGTAGTTATTTAAAATTCTATTAGTGTGTTGCTGCTGAGAAATTTGGTACCCCATTTTGTGGGATCTTGTAAAACATAGCAATGTAGGTGGCATAATGTATATTATTGCGTATCTTGCAAATGAATACAATCTGTAATTACCAAGCAATGTGTACAAGGAAACTGGTGATGCAAATAGCTGTTGCTGTTCTAGAATCTGACATTGTTCACATAGTACTACTGATGCTTTCTACTAGTTTGCTCGAGTGCTTGACTATGTTGAGTAATTATTCTTACAGGGACATCTTTTCTTAATTTCAGGACAACCAGAGGGTGGAAGGGGCCGCAGAGAAGCTGACAAGTAGCTTTGAAGGGCAATTTTCCCAAGTCGATAGCTGCAAATAAACCATCAAAGTCCACACACTTCCATATCTCTTCCACATTCTTTTTGCTGGAAGTTAATTGTGCAGATCTAATGGTTCATTGTGGTGTTCAGATGCCTTAATCCAGTGACTGGAATAAACCACTTAAGCTACCACTCTGAAGCTCCAATTATTTAGGAAACACACAAATTTTGTATTACCTTACCCGTTTAGAAATGAATGAACATGTGAAGATGCTGAGGGCTTCAGCTAGTAACAAATTAACAGCGGTAGCTTTGCATGGACTATTTTGACTGGAGCTCTCAATTATTTCATGAGAAAATTAATTGGAGCTGATTATAGCATAAATTTACTATTGATTCAAGTGTCTGCAATTCTTGATTTGATTCTCTTGGCCTGGGAGCAATGCTTGATTTCTTAATAGTTTTCTTGTTTTTCTCGAATATTCAGTCCTTTAGTGACTTGTTCAATCTACGTACAAATTAGAGAAAAGTCCTTTATAGGTGATAAGCATTTAGGTTGATTGGGCCATTTTGACAGGGTGCAAAGGTGGCCAAGGCGATATGTATAGAGTAAGAGAGATGAATGTATTTGCTCAAGAACTTGTTTTTTTGCCCGATGTCCTGCACACCCTCACCCCAACTGACGAACTGATTGCCACCTCCTCGCCTAGCAAGTTTCGATCTCAACTTTGGTGTTTCTTGGGGAGGCACATTGTTGGCTGCTCACTCTTCGCTATAGATCCCACTACAATACTATTTACATTGCACACTGGGATTGACATTTGGGGTTTGTGAACCATGGGGTTTGGGTTTTCACCAAAATTGTTTTGCGTGTATATATGGGTTACTGAATGTTTTGCATGTATATATGGGTTATGGAATATTGTCCGAATGTCCCATGATGTTATATTTCTGTTTGATGGGACTCATGATGCTTGATTTGGGTTTGTTAAGGTTTTTTTGTTGGATGGTCCTTGTTACCTATGCTATGCTCAGTCTGATGATGCTACATTCTAGGTTGGGCTGGATAGTTTGATCGGATCATGTTCTATTTTAATTTTGGTGATCTATGCAAGTGATCCTTACAAATTAAATGAATATGGTCCTTCATATAAGATCATCTAGAGCTAAGGGTGAAGAACAAGAAGTTGCACACTGACGTGGGCATACCCTTCGGGGTACCCCACTACTGGCGTATAGTCAAGATGAGGGGCCGGACTTGGGTAAACTCTTTGCTTATCAGCTGTCCGGAACCACCAACGCGTCAACTTCTCTCTCTATACGAAACCCTGGGTACCTAACTAAGGGATTTGACGTGACCACACCACGTCAATTGCACACCCTTTTGGTCTTTGCCATAGAGAGCACATTCTGATGAACCACCGGGACAGACACAAGTGGCTACAAAGAGGGAGAGATCATCCTTCGATGATTGTCATGATAAGAGGGAGAGGTTCAAGCCGTTGATCAAGGGTCCTCCAGGTTGAAGACATGAGAATCACCATCCTAGTATTTGAAGTTGACAAACTTTGTTGATGAGCTTAATTTTGTACACCACATCAACGTGAAGATCTATGATGTCAAGACCTCCACAGACAGTGATCACATGTCACGACCACCATCATTATTTGTCAACTAGCTTGATGATGAGGGGTATATATATCTTCACATTTTATTTGCGCACGTAAAATTTCGGGAGAAACCGACATTTTTTGTGACTTGTGTATAAAAGAAAAAAGTGTCCCGTGAAAAGCCTTATCTTAGCACTGAGTTTTGTATTTTTTTTATATAGATCACACAAAAAGTCACTTTTCTGTCAAACAAATTCGTGAACAGGAAGGATTCAAATATGTACACATGATAATTTGCTATATTATTTGGATTATTTACATTTCAAAATAAGTTTATAATGTGTTTTAAATAGGGTGTATTTGCACATGGGAGCCAAAAACGTTGTGTGCAATATTGCAGTAGTACTTGGAGATGAGAGGTGCTTAGCATATTAAATGACTAATTATTCTTATTACTAGATGATTGAGAGGCACTTGTGCATTTAATTAGTAATTTATTCTTGAGGCCTAGCATTCATTAATTCTTACCTAAGTTTGGACTGACCTATGGCCGAAGTCAAAGTAAGACATCAGTAAACTCAAATGATCTGATAAGAACATCAGACTACTATATCGAAATGCAGTGGTACTCAAACTGGCGTGACAAAAACTCCCCATGTTACTGGACAAATTATAGATCACAACTTGATTTTAGGTATACTTGAGCTGCATCTTACATACGTAAAGCAATAGGATAGATGCTGCTACCACTTCTTTTGTGAAAATTATGGTCTTAAAATGCTCTACACAATGTACATAAAATCAGTTGAAAAGAACAGTCAAAGCTCACGTATAGCCGTTGCCGGTTGGCCGTGCCCCGTTGCAGCCAAACCGAAGACGAAAACGCAAAATTCGAAAAATCAGCAAGAAGCCACGCCACGCCTCCTCCGAAACGGAAAAGCCGGAAGAGTCCAAACTAGCCGAGGCCGAGCGGCGGCCATCTCAAATCGAAATCCCGCTCGCTCACTCTTTCTCTCTCCTCTCCTCTCCGCTCCGCTCCCCCATTTCGTCCGCTCCTCCTCCGCCGCAGATCGCGAGCCCTAAACCTAGCCGACCGGAGACGACGCAGGGGAGGAGCACCTCCCCTCCGCCAGCCGCCGCTCCGCCATGAACAACTTCCACGTCTACGAGGCCATCGGCCGCGGCAAGCACTCGGTAACCCTCCACTCCGACCCCCCGCCCGCCTCCTCCACTTCCCTTCGCGGGTCTCGTCCCCCACTACTCCGGCGGCTCCGGATCCGCCCGTGTCGGGCCGGCCCGGGCTCGAATGCGAGAGATTTCTGATTGTTTCATTGTTTTTTTCCTGGGTGCGGCTGTGGTGGGGAAGACGGTGTACAAGGGGCGGAAGAAGAAGACCATCGAGTACTTCGCCGTCAAGAGCGTCGACAAGTCACAGCGCTCCAAGGTCCTCAATGAGGTGAGCCAGCGTCGATTTTGGGAGATATTTTGAATCGAAGCTTCTGCCGGTGTGTGTGCAATACTGCAATGCATAGGTTTAGGATCGGCTAGTTGGTTTCGGAACGTGCTAGCGGGTGTATGTTGTGATTCCCGTCATCTATTCGATAAGTCGTCCGGCGGTTTGGGCGTAGGCTGCTTAGATGCCCGGATCGGACTATTGTTGATTGCTGAAGCATTTCTGATTTCCTGCTAGTGTTTACTTGAAAAAGGAGGCGGTACCAAGGGGCAATTACCACGCTAGGTGTAATGTAACCGTGACAAAGACAATGATAATTTGCTGTGCGAAATGCCGTGCTGTTTTTCTCCTGCCACGAAGCATCATGCATGCTTATTTTTTAAGTGATGGGCAAAACGTAAATTCCTATAATTTTGCATAGGGTTTGTTCCTAGGAGGACAAGTTACAACTTGCACTCGCTAATGAATGCTGTTTGACGTACATACTACTGAGATATGCTTTTATTTGGTTGGGAATACCCTTAGTTGTTATTTTCCCCTTCTTTCGACCTGTTTTGCTTTTGTACGTGTCTTTTATCTCTTTGAGCAACTGCTTACGGGTGAAGATCAATAAGTTAGATAACATGTTACCGAGCAGAGAATGATTCTCAACCTTGGTGAGCATTCTTAGATGTTCTCTTCAGAAGTTTGAGCAATGCTTATATCTGTTAAGTCGTTTATCTATGGCTTGTTCCGTCGTGCCAATGATGCTTTTGGACTTACTTTTGCAGGTTCGGATGCTTCATTCTTTAGATCATGCAAATGTCCTGAAATTTTACTCTTGGTAAGTTTCTATGGACTCGTATTGATCCACTGCTTTGGCTTGGCTAATTTTACAGTATATAATTAAGAGTTCTTTGCTAGTATTGTTGAGATTATCCTTGATGTTCACTTAAACATTTGATCATCCTAGTGCACACCATAATTATGCTCTACTTCTTTCCCCAGGTACGAAACCTCTGCACATTTTTGGCTAGTATTGGAATACTGCGTTGGTGGAGACCTCAAGGGCTTGCTTGAGCAGGTATCTTGCTTATCCTTATAAGCAGTGTATGTATTTCTCTATTTTGAAGAATGGAATGGAAAACATTCCCATACTATAACTGACTTGTTCAGCACATATGCCAGAGAGTGAGAAAAGTTAGCACCTAGAGTTATTAGGAGTGTGGAGATATGTTATTGTTGATGCACTTTAAATATAATTACAAGAACATAAACTTACTGTTGTCATTAGCTTGTCGATACATTCCACATGAAACTTTACATGATAGCTTACTAATTTCTCTTCCAAGAGAAATAAATGATTCAACAGTGTTTATTGATGCTATTTATAATTGTGCAACCTTGACAGTAGAAGAAACTTCAATCTGACAAAGTGACAAGTTACAGTTGTGAATGCTACTGAAACAATTATATATTGAGAAACTTATGTGCCATTGCGTTGAAGTATGATCAGCCTGAACCAACTGCTTGTATGAATTATGATCTTCCAACCTTTCCCTTCTAACATATTACGGTTTTGATAAGTGCTGCTCTCCATTGATTCTCATAAAGATGATTGGCATGAGTGCTAAACACTCAATGTACTCTGCAGATTCTCCAAAAAATGCTTGATTTACTTGCTATCATTATAACTGTTTCTATTGTCTGTACTAGTCTTACTATATTAGTGCAGTGCAAAGCTTTTGCAAGCCTGTTACTGGTACCACAGTACTTGCATGCCACCCTAAACAACATGAGTTGATAAGTGTGACCAACATAATTCTTTGTGGTGCTTCTTGTGGTTTAGATACTACTCATCCGTTCCAAATTATAAGATATTTTAGCTGTGGTTTAGATACTACTCTCTCCGTTCCAAATTATAAGATATTTTAGCTATTTCAGTGTGGACTAGATTCGGACTGAAATGAGTGAATCTCCACACTGAAACACGTCTAGGTACATCTCAATCAGAAAAAGCTAAAACCAATATTTGGAACGTAGCTAGTATAAGTTACATTGGTGAAGACAAATGCTACCCCATTTTCCGTTTGTTTTTGTTTATGTATTCTGTCACATGTCTCATCCCAGTATTTTCATGCAGGATAAGAAGCTGCCTGAAAATGCCATGCATGACCTGGCTTATGATCTTGTCAAAGCCCTCATGTAAAGCTTCTTTGATAACCTTGTTATATCTGTGTGTATTGGACTTTGATTTACTGAAAACATGTTGGATGTCAGGTTCTTGCATTCTCAAGGAATTATATATTGTGATCTGAAGCCATCAAACATTTTACTTGATGAGTTTGGATGCATGAAGGTAAGTACTTGAGTACTGTAAATGACTAATGCAGTAAAAGCAAAGAAGTAGACAATAGGTTTAAACTAACAGTAGTTTTCCCTCTCGTTGTTCTAGCTGTGTGATTTTGGATTAGCAAGACGTTTAAAGGACATCGAGAAGACCAATCCTGGAGATGTGAGTCCCTGTTTCCTTTTCGCCATGCATTCTGTTTTGTTTGTTTTCATCTGCATTTAACAATATCTCCGGATTTGAATACCTGCTTTTCAGGTTCCACAACCAATGAGGGGGACGCCGTGTTATATGGCTCCTGAGTTGTTCCAAGAGGGAGGGGTCCACTCATATGCTTCTGATTTCTGGGCTCTTGGTTGTGTGCTATACGAATGCTATGCAGGAAGACCTCCTTTCGTGGGTAGTGAGTTTACCCAGTTAGTCAAGTCCATACTCTCAGAGCCTACACCACCTTTGCCTGATAACCCGTCAAGGTCGTTCCAGAATCTGATCAACTGCTTGCTTATGAAAGACCCAGCTGAAAGACTACAGTGGTCTGAACTGTGTGAGCATAACTTTTGGCAAAGCAGTATGCCAATGATTCCTTTACCTCCTCAACCTGCTTTTGAAAACATGGTTGGATGTCCTGCTACACCACATTTAGCTGAGAGAAATGGGGATAAACCCTCCAGACAGCTGACGCCAACCAAGACTCGTGAACACCTACGGAAGAAGGATGAAAATTCTGCTAAGGTTTTCACGACCCCTGTTAAAAATGTGCTAAGTGGCAAGAAAAGTAATGCAAAACCTTGCAAGGCTGATGGTCTGAAGGGTGTCAATGTCCTCAGAATGTCTCGCATAGCTAAGAAAAATTTGCAAAGGGAGAAGGACAAGGAGAACTACAGGCGCCCCCCCATTGAAACACATGAAAACGAGACTGAAGTTAAGATCGAAAATAATGACATGGAGCTTGATTTTGGTGAAAATCCAGAAGGCGATGCACCTGATGATAATGACGGAGCAGATGAAAAACATACGACTCAGGGCAATGACGGAAATGAAGAGAATTGCGTGATAAATCAGGTAGATATGCTCACAGATGAGTGTGCTGTTAAGGCCGATGCGATGCTAAAAACTGAGCAGAACTGTTCAGAGAATCTTGATGTGGTGGCCACCCCACCTAGTTTCTGTATGAGAAAAGCACGTCCAAAGATTACATGTGGTGCTGCAACAGGTTCTGAGCCATCTAATATCTTTGAAGCATTCTGGCACCCAACAGATCTCGCAGTTAAACCAGTTATGCCCAGCAAGAAAGGAGATAAAGCTACAGAGGCTGTCCCTGTGCTTCCTTTTGAAGCTCTTCCAGCTGCTGATTATATTAAGTTACCACGAGAACAGATGAATGCATTCAATAGTCAGATAATTCAGAGTTTGAGTGGAAGTTATCAGGTTTCAGAGAAACAGAATATCATCAGATACTTGGAGTTGTTAAGCATGAACTCTGATGCTGCAAATATTATAACTAATGGCCCAATTATGTCATTGCTTATAAAAATGCTCCGACTGTCGAAAACCTCAGTCTTGCGTGTCCAGGTTGCTTCACTTATGGGATTGTTGATACGCTACTCCACTATCCTTGATGCAGAGCTAGCCAGTTCAGGAATTGTTAATGCCTTATCAGATGGCTTAAGGGACCGGCATGACAAACTTAGGAGATTCTGTATGGCAACACTGGGAGAATTACTGTTCTACATATCAACTCAGACTGATCAAGATAACAAAGAAAGCAATGCTCAAGAATCTCCTATGAAAGACAACAAATCTTCTGCTTCATGGCAGGTTAGAAACTTCAAATGAATACATACCTGGACTTACCTTATATCGCGTTATATAGTTAAAATATAAGTTGCTGTGATAAGATACTGGGAATTAGATTCAGCATCTAATATTTTCATTGCCCGCTGTAGAGTTCTGAAGTAGAAGTTTCATGGAAGTTGAAAGTATAATTAATCACAGAAGTTCACTGCACACATACATAACTATGCCTAGCCTAGATAGTACTCCCGCCGTTCCACAATATAAGATGTTTTAGCCTTTTTCCACATGCACATGTCCAAACTTGTATCTATACACATTTTAGTGTATGTGTTCACTTAATTTGGTATGAATCTAGACAACATGTACAACACCTACAACATCTTATATTGTGGAACGGAGGGAGTAGATACATAATTCATGTTCCAACTTCCAATACATTCCCTTTTCTTTATTCACGTGCCATGGTACAAGTTTAGTATGTATGTGCATTGAGCATTTGCAGTTATCACAAATACTGAAAAGAGCATGTATTGGAACATAACAACTTAACAAGATAGAAATATCTGATAATTATCTTAGGTCAGCAGGATTGTCTTCAATAGTTATTTTTGGTTTGTCTTAATAGTTGTATGTGGTCATGTAGACTAGATATGCATACGAGTGGCCCAGCAGCTACACATTCAAACAACTGTTTCCCCATGATTTAACTTGGCAAATTGTGCAGGTTCCTAGTGCTGTAATTGCACTGGTGTCATCTATCTTGCGTAAAGGTGAAGATGATCTAGCCCAGCTTTATGCTTTACGAACAATTGATAATATATGTAGCCAAGGGACAGATTGGACATCGAGGTTTGCTTCCCAAGATGTAATTGGTCATCTTTGCTACATCTATAAAGCAACTGGGAAACAGGAGAATACAAGGCTTATTGCACTATCTTGTTTGAGCCGATTAGCTCGCTTCAGTTCATCGTGTACTCATGCAATACTGGAGAAGCTACCATTCAAGGATATTGCATGCACACTCATTAAGGGCAATACACGTGAGCAACAGATCAGTCTGAATCTTCTGAACTCAGCATTAGTGAACAGTCATATCATACCAAATATGAACCGCTATATTCTTTCATTAGCCGAGGAGAAACAATTAGTCCCTGCACTAATATCCCTGATCGAACAGGGAACTGATGTTCTGCGTGGCAAAACCCTTTTATTTGTTGCTCTTCTCTGCAAGAACAGTCGAAGGTGGCTTCCACATTTCTTTTGCAATGCCAAGCTACTATCAGCAGTCGATAGATTGGGAAAAGAGAAGGATGGTTTCATCCATCAATGTACAGAAGCATTTGTTCAGTTAATTGCTTCGTTGGTCCCAGGAATTCTTGACACTGTGTCCAGTGATATACAGCAGGTCATGGGTGGGAAACGTCATGGACCTATTACTGCTTTAACGGCACGAGCTCATCCAAAGAGTACAATTCATTTGTTTCCTGTTATTCTTCATCTTCTTGGTAGTGTATCCTTCAGTCACAGAGTTGTGACAAGTCATGTATTGCTCCAATTGGCTAATCTTATGAAGATATTGGAGACACCATTTCAGGTATGGCTATAAACTATCTGTAGGCATAGGATACGACTAGCTTTGTTCCAAGTCAAACTTTTATTCATCAATTTTTAACTTAGGATGTGCATTCATTATATATCTGCACGGTAATGTTTAAAATAAACTTATCCTACTGTTGATGCAGTCTTGTCGTAACAGTCTTTACATTATGCAATGTATTTGCTACACTTCTCCTTGGTGATAATTTGTGTACATCTTATTGTACTTCCAGACCCGGGATGATTTCCAAATGACATTACTGCGAGTCCTTGAGGCAGCTACGGAGGAGCCTTCTGTGATACTCAAGGAACACAAAATATTCACAAGTCGATTCCTTCCAAGCTTATCCATCTTATACAAGGGCAATAAAGACTGTGACGCCAGATTCCTCTGTTTGAAGATACTATCTGACGTGATGATTGTGATCTTCAGTGATTCTTCATTGACTGCAGACGAACAAACCATAGCTGACCTGAAAACAATCTCTCATAAATATTTTCTGCCTATGTATCCTTCATTTGCGGAGGATGAAGATCCAATACCCATATATGCACAGAAACTCCTGGTCATGCTGATGGAACATGATTGTGTTAAAGTCTCGGATATCCTGAATGAAGCAACAGTGTCCCAGTGCTTTGAATTTTTGCTTGGGGATCTTTCAAATGCAAACGTGAGCAATGTCAAGCTTTGTTTTGCTTTGGCGTCTGCTCCTGACATGGACTCCAGTATTCTTTCGCAGCTTCAAGTTGTCAGAAGAATAGGGAATCTACTGGAGTTTGTGACTGCCAAAGATATGGATGATTTTCTCGAACCAACCTTGGAACTTTCCCGAGCTTTCATTATCCGTGGCATTGGCAGCAACAGAAGTATTGCCCTTACCAAAGAACCTGCCCTCCTTGTTGACAGCACCTTCAGCATGAGCATAGCTGTTGATCAACAATCTTGCATCATGGATATTTGTGACCTTGGTGGCAGTATGGGTATATTCCTTGAGGTAGTTGCAAATTCAGATCCTCAGATAAGCGATTTGGCATCAGATTGCATGGTGTTGCTACTCAAGGCGGCACCTCGAGAGGCCACGATGGGCTTGCTGACCAATCTTCCTAAACTGAGTGCTCTTCTGGAATCGTTGAAGCATGGTGCCTCCCTGCAGCTGACTCGCCTGCTATACTGCCTAGCATTCTCTTGCAGGCAGTATCTAGCTCAAGGAATGATCCTCTCTATATCAGTCCCAGCTCTGATGCGAGTAGAAGCTCTCGTGTCAGTTTTCAAGGGCTCACATGATAGCTGTCTTGCTGATGCTGCTTCATATCTGGCCACCGAGCTGCAGCGTTTACCTCGCTGTGGTTGAGTTGAAATGAGGCCAAGGAGCCAGCCAGTTGGCTGCCTTCACACAAGTAATCTTAATAGGACGGCCTTACCTTGGTATTTCTGGTACCACAGCGCAATGGCCTCATCATCAGTGGGCATGGTACTACTAGCCTCAGATTGCTTCCTTGTACCTGAACTCATCGGTGCACAGGATGATGTTACCGTGCTATATAATTGTTTATCTGTGACGACGTGGGGCTGCTGTATATGGTGATTTTCGGCCAAATCTGCATTTGCCTTGCCAAATTTGGTTGGCATGTAACTTTTCAGTTTCATGTAATTCTCTAGTAGCACATCATAATCATGTATACATCGACACTATCTTCTTTTTGTTACCAAGGATCGCATGCTTGTATGAAGTCGGCACCCACCTGTCCAAAATTATGTGTTATAGACTTATAGTCAACTAAGTTTGCCTAGTCAACTAGGTTAGCCTATTTTATTGCTATTTTTAAATTATGTGGTCATTTTTTCGTAGTACAGTCGCTGATTATAAAAACTGTAAACCAAGCTTTGGTCTGTGTGTGGTGGTGCTGGTAGTTGTGGTGGAGCTAGAGCAGCAGTAGCGGACGATGACTTTGACCATATCAACAACTCTCAGCACGAGATTTTTCCATGTGAAGTGGATTGCATTGTTTGTTCTGCAGTGTTATCTTCACAAACTGTACTTTCAGAACGACCTCTAACCTGCTTAGATTTCTGCAAGTGTCGATGCAAGTTGTTGCAACTTGTCCAGCTTACATATGGGAGTGATTTTCTAAGAGGACGAGACGGACAGACGATGGCTCTTCTTTTGCTTCCTCGATAATGAGGCGATGACTTAGGAAGTCGTTATCCTCTATGATTTGCAAGTAGGACGTGTTGGCTACCAATTTTTTTCATATAGCGAATTTACTCACACATTCCCTGCACCGGATCTTTCTTGTACGCGTAGTATATTTTGTAAGATATAAACATGTAAGTACACGGTGTTAAGAACCAAGCTGATGTCATTAGCAGAAAAGGCAATACGAAATAATCACACGC
The DNA here is from genome assembly GCA_026929855.1 of Poa annua. Classification (NCBI taxonomy): domain Eukaryota; kingdom Viridiplantae; phylum Streptophyta; class Magnoliopsida; order Poales; family Poaceae; genus Poa; species Poa annua. Next base: position 21,716,122 of record CM049428.1, on the reverse strand, counting down.
TTTTAAATTTGAATTTAAATGAATGGACGAGGATTTGCTATCGAAGTTGACCCAAGAGAGACAGAGTCTCCCAGTGTACATATTTTTTTCTTTAATTTCAGAAAGTGTCTACTGTCACACACGTCATACTGTTTTTTCCGACTCGGTCTATGTAGCAACACGCTTCCGAATCCAATATAACACCCATCTGTGATTCATTCATCCATTCATTCATTCATTCATTCACTGGAGAAAGGAAGCCGTTAGTCTCACACCCACGAGCGGCATGGGGAAGAAGATGTGCCTGCTCTCGCTGGACGAGAACATCGCCATGGTGCTGCTCTTCGTCGCCGTGGTGGTGGTGGTGGTCATGTATGCCTCAGCGCAGCCGCCGCCTCGCCGTCGCGCCGTCTGCTACTTCTAGCCCTGATTTGGTCCTAAGAGACCATGTCCTGGCGTCCTGCACAGCTCCATAATTGGGCTTTACAGCAGGTTTCTCTCTCGTTTTTGTGTGTGGTAAAGTTTGCAGTTGCTTGTACCGTGCTCGTGATTTGAAGTGCTGTCATGTTTTTGCTGATTTGGTCGCTACGGTGCATGCACGGCATGCTCCGTCTGATTTTCTTGGCCGTGCTTCCTGTGTAAGGCACCATGGATTTTGAACGGTTGTATAAATTGTATATTTGGACTTGGTGGTGGTTCTTAATTTTGACGCTACGATCTTGTTTTGGGATTTCAAATGAGCAATACGGAGTATTATAATTTGTACGGTTTTGGTTGTGCTAATTTAGGATGCATGTCACGGAGTCTAAATCATTTTCGGGACAGGTTGATCTGAAATTTTGAATAGAGGTTGATACTTATATGCCACCAATGGTGGGACAATATACCAACTGTTGTGGGGAACAATAAAAAGGGAAAACAATGAAACTTTTATGCATGCACCGCAACTGGATGCATAGCAGCGCACGTGTACTCAACCCGTAGAGGAAGAATGCAAAGAAAGTTATTACCACTGGAAGCCTAACACTCAACCATGTCCCCTTTCTGAAAGTTCGCTAAACAACTAAAAGTTGTGGCGCACGAGCACTCAGCATTGTTCCTTCTCTAGAAACGCTGATGTTGGAAAATCTTTGTCACAATCCAGATGTTACCAATGTGGTGGTTGTTTTACCGCTGTTGCGACTCGGTCACTTTGACGGGGTTTGTTCTTTTTTTTTCTGTCTCCATTCTTTCGGCCGTGCACATTCTTCATATCTCGACTAGCTCTTGACATCATGCTTTCTTTTAGGAACGGATGTATTTGATACCTCTTTTATATTGGTATATTATCTTTATCTAACAAACAATTTCTCCCCTACCATACCATATCTAAATTCGTGTGTGCGCCATCTATTGTTGCTGGCGCTGGAAGCAGAGAGAAGCATTGGTTTTGGTCTTTCAACGGTTCTTCGGTCACGAGCAGTTTGCCGCAGCATGAACCAAGCAGGGTCTGCCAAAGCCAGATTATGTGGAACACTGTTGTAATTCAACTCTACTTCTTTACTGCACTGGCAGTAACACTGCCTTATCGCCAAAAAATACAGGTATTCTCCCTTCAGGTTTCAGTGCTGAGGCTTCAGAAGTTGCAAGTGCAAGTTGTGAAGACACTGGCAGAAAGAGAGGAATAGCATGCCCTGGTATTTTACATCAAGTTATCCAAAATTTATATGCTGGATTCAGTATTCTGGCTGTATCCAGAACCACTGAACTGTAAAATGACTGTCAACTCTAGTCCATCTATTACGGGGTTATTACATTTACGGTCCCCTATATACATGAAAATAAATCCATGTATGTAAGCAGCGAAACAAATCTGGAAGTAATAAGCTCCACCGGTGAAATCTTGCCAGCGCTCACTCTGGTGGTGCAGTTCCAGTTCTACACACCTAGCTGCGCATTATTCCACGTCTTCTAACAATACTTTCATCTAAACCGCCAGCACGCCAAAAACATGAAGCAGACCTCACTATCCGAGGATTTTCTCATGTCTTCTCGTGGCGTCTCCAAGCCTCGGCCCAGACATTCGCATCAGCAAGAGCACGCTCTCTCTCAACACCGTTTGGAACAACCCTGCCTCGTGATGTGCGATGTGGTCCGCCGCTCCAGCAATGTTCTCTTGCTTCAGGAACTAAGGAATCTGCATGATCATGCATTGATGTTTGTACTCCATGTTGACTAGGCAAAGCAATGTCTTGATTGACCTGATTGTCCTGCGCTTTCGGTGCTGAAGGGCCAACAAGGTGACCGGTAGCAGCAACGTCATGCCCTTCAAATGTTCGTGAGGACAAATAAGAGAGAGCAGAAGCAACTTCCCTAATAACAGGGCGATTCCTTGCTTTCTCCTGCAAACACATTGCTGCAATAGCCAAGGCCTGGTACAAACCCCTCTTTGGGAAGGAGCCATGCAACAGAGGATCAGCCATCTTTGGAAATTTCCGTTGGTCTTTGAATAATGGACGAGCCTGCAAATGGATTATAGAACATTCAGTTGAACATTAGCATACAGATACTTTTACTTCAATACGTCAAATAAAAAGTGAAGCACACTCCTATTTTATGAGGATGCATGACTAGAAGATATTTCTCAGCTTCTAAGGGGCCTGCATACATAAAATATTCTAGCAAGACTATAACTTTACCAGCTAACGAGGTCTACATAAATAAATTAAATGATGTATCATGTTTGAAAACAAAGAAAACCCTAGAGAACTAAAAACGAGATGATTACTTCCCAGGCATTAAGATGTATAACAAAGAGGGTAAATAGCAAGACTGGTTCCCGAAGAAGACCTCACACCATACACATGACAGTTTTACATATTTCCAGTACGAGTCTAACCACCACATAGCAAATTTTTAATCTTTTTAACTGCAGCCACAAAATAAGAGCATAATTAAAATGTTGTCAATGTTTATGGACCTTTTATAGTTCTCTAACCATGATTATATCATCATTGCCTGTAAAGTTTAAACATACATCATATCCATGTTTTGTTTTTAATATAGAAGTATAGCTGCATCCGAGATTGAAAAACCTACCCATGAGACCAAGTCTTGTTCCTCACGAGGCCGGTTGCTGTCAAGTGCTCTTCGTCCTGTAATTAGCTCGAGGAAGACCACACCAAAACTATAGATGTCCGATTTAACCGTTAGCTGTCCAGTCGAGGCATACTCAGGAGCACAGTAACCATAAGTCCCCATCACACGGGTTGTCACATGAGTCTTATCACCTACAGGACCAAGTTTAGCAAGTCCAAAGTCGGACAACTTTGCATGATACCCTTCACCAAGAAGAATGTTCGATGGCTTAATATCTCGGTAAATAACCGCTGGATTTGCCACATCATGCAGGTATTCCAAACCAGCTGCTGCACCAGCAGCTATCTTCATCCGAGTTTTCCAATCTAAAGGTTCTTGATTAGGCGGTAGATCTGTTTAAAACATGAATAGTAATATCTTAATGGTGGTGTCCCAGTAAATAACAAATGGGTAACGCTAACACAGATGCCATTTAGAAAATGGTGAATCATCACAGTTTTAAAAACCCAGAAGCAATACAGATTTCAAGGTTAGTGACATAACTAAATTATTTTATTCAACAAACTGATTAGGAGACAAAAACTAAATTACTTTGCCAGTACGACTGACTAGTTTTTTGAGATATCATCCATCAATAGATTATTGGATAGGTCATCCAAGCATCCCTTCTAATGTTAGCTTTTGATCAGATATAGCAAATATAAGAGATCTGGAACTCATTTAAACATATAAGAAGCTTGATTCAACAACTGAAAAAAGATGACAACTGTTCACCATGTTCATGTACTCAAATATGCTAAGTAGTAAGGACCAAAATGTGCTCACACAGCAACAACATCAACATCAAAGGCTTTTGTCCCAAGCAAGTTGAGGTAGGCTAGATATGATACCCAACGGAAATTTATGGAAACCAAAAAGAGAAAGAGAGATGTTTCCATAAAAATAAATAAGGATCCGACAATCTGTATATGCTCGCAAAAAAATGGCAAACATTATCTGATTACATCTGATAAGATTTGTAAGATGTTAGTAAGATTGATTGTAGGCATTATACATTTGCCAACGTAAACTAACCGTGCAGATGGTCTTCTAGTGACCCCAATGGCATATATTCATAAACGAGCAAGCGCTGATCACCATCAACACAGTACCCTATCAAATTGACAAGGTTAGGGTGATGCAAGAGGTTGAGCATGAGAACCTCCACAAGAAATTCTCTATTACCCTGAAGCCCATTGAGATCAAGTTGTTTGACAGCAACAACCTGCCACGTAGCAAATGCTGGAACGATGTTAGACACATATTACAAAAAGCATTTGTAATGTCAGTATACTTTCAACATTTCCAATAAGTGACACAGTGAGAATAATATGACTGTAGGTAAGAAGTACATTGTATAACTAGTGAATACAGACCTGTCCATCATTCAGATGTGCTTTGTACACACAACCAAATCCCCCTCGGCCCAAATGAAAATCTTGGCTGAAGTTTTTGGTAGCATCAACGAGCTCCCGTAGAGTGAAGATTGTTGCTTCATGATGTGAATCAGTTCTCTGGATTCTTTCCATATGTGTGGATTCAGTATTCAGTGGGACACTTTCTGATGACTCTGAAAAGTTCAGCGTTAATGAGCAATTTATAATGCTCCAGAAAAAAAGGAAGCAGGTAAAAGAGAAAAACAAGAATAGTAGCGCATGACTACTTTTTTTTACAGTTATTCCCAGGCCTTTTCAGTTTTCTTGTCATACTCTTTGTTCTATCACTATTCATCTACTTCATAACCATTTTTCATTATCTGTTTACTTCTTCCGAAGAATTATGTGTTTCCTTGATAAACAAAACTATGCATGCTAATCCTGAATCACAACGAAGTTCTTAGGCTAGAAAAAACTGGAATTTCGCAAGAAACTAAAGGTGTGCTCGTCACTGAAAATCTCCGACGATTGACCATGACACATCGGTCGTTTACTAAATATCAACCCTCCAGCTCTGAACCACCCCCGACAGATTCTTTATAGGATCATAAGCTGAAGAGAAACGAGCAATTCTGGCCCAATTTAGGTAAGCACAGAGGGGTTACGTCGTCACCTGAGGCGACTACATGGTCGATCCTGCTAGACTCCTCCTCGCCATCCCCATCCTGCTCCTTCGCCACCTCCTCCTCCTCCTCAGGGCACCGGAACAGGCACGAGAAGAGGCCCATCTCATAATCCGGCCTCAACAGCTCCAACAAGAGGACTGAAATCAAGAAGGCGGAATCACAAATCTCCAACCCCCAGTCGCCCCCGGAGGGGAAACTTTAGGTCACCGAGATAGCAAAGATTGCCTCAGCAGCGAGGAAAATTGGTCAATTGCTTTCTTTTAGGGAATTGATCAATTGTTTTTTGGACCCCTCCGGGAAACGGACAGAGGAAGAAGATGAAGAAAAAGAAGAGAACAATGGATAGATGGATAGGAGCACGCGGCCAAAAGTCAGTCTCCTCCCACAAAACGAAACGAATATAGAATTGTCAGTGGGTCAGTGTCGGATGGCCGATGGGGATGTCTCGAATCTACTGATCCCTGATTAATTTAAAGATGGTTAGTTCTCAATTAAGGGATTTAATTTAGGTGAAATTGCATTGAGAAACTGTTTGCTTATTTGTGTTTTGCTTCTTCAGTTAACAACTTTTTGTTGAGAGGCCACGGTCCGTATGTTTAGAGATGCAAAACGAGAAAATTGTATATAACATCAATCTTTGATGGCTTTGTTGCATAAAATACATAGTCAAAACACTTGTTACATCAAGCTCCATGTTTTTATCTAATCCGTTGCAACCAGTCCAAATATAGGTTTTAGGGACCTTAATAGGTATCTAACAGGATTGTATACCATATAACTATAATTTATATCATATACAAAATATTGTACGATAATTGCCAATTTTTTCGAGAAATAAAATTAAAAATTTGACAGCATAATAGTACAAAAAAACTAAACTATACACATTAAATATTTCGTTCCAAAATTTTCTCAAACTCCTCTTCCATTGAGCGTATTATATAATTGTGGAAGTCGTATGTTGGTGCAAGATTGTAGTTTTGTAAGTATTATCAAGTGAAATACGAATGTGCAATTAATAAATATGAAGCTCAATGTGGCTTGTGTTTATCTTTCTCATTTGACACAAATTTCAACAAAACAAATCAACACATAATATCGTACTGTTAAAAGGCCCAACACATGTGTATTCAAGGAGAGACAAAATAACATTTCTACTCAAGATGGCCAAGGATAACTATCTTACCATTATGAAACCCTTGCGGGGATAAGGTAGTCAGATCGTACAACAGATTTTCCAAATTGTGCGAGGAAGCAAAATTGTATGATCACACGATAAAACTCTTTAAGTGATGGTTATAACAGTGAAGTACTAGTGCTATATCCGGGATGTATACATCAAACGAGAACTGTATGCCTCAGCTCACGAAGAATAAGTATTCCCATCAACATGCTACCTACATGACCACATTATTTTGACTCCAAAACCGAAACGAATATGATTTGATAAGTGCTGGCGATTGTCAAATTTTGGAACGAAATATTTTAATGTGTATAATCTAAATATTTTGTATTGTTATGCTGCCAAATGTTTAATTACTTTATGAATAAAATGTTGATTGTCGTATAATATTTGGTATACGGTATAAATAAGTAGTATATTTGTTATATGTATACAAATCCTGTTAGATACCTATGTGGGTCCCTAAAATCTATATTTGGGCTGATTGTAACGGATTAGACAAAAACATGGGGCTTAGTGCAACAAGTGTTTTGATTTTGTGTTTTGTGCAACAAAGTCACCAAAGATTGGTGTTATGTGCAATTTTCTCTGCAAAAACGGGACTCAACTGTTTCACTTATAATTTATATGTCGTACAAACATAGTACATAAAATTTTAAATCAAAATTTGTATTAGACATGTATACAATAAATTATAACTAGGACACATCCTTAAATTTTCTTTTAACGTGGCTAGTCGGTTTCTTTTCGCACACAAACCCTTGTATTAAAACCAAAGGATATCTCAAAAGATAAAAACGAGTTGCATCGAACACATGCATAATCTCAATCAACACGTGGGTGGTCGTCGAAATAGACATCTCGGATTACCATGTCCACACCCGTCGTAAACCAAGCATTCGCCCAATCTCTCCATTCCCGACCTACGATAGCTCGTGCTTCCGACATGGCGGACACCTAAAATGGCGATAAAAGCAAAGTGGCATGCAGTTGTAATTCAACACTTGTTTAATTTAGTTTTTTTTCTTCTAAAACGAATGTATCTAGACGTTTTTCATTGCGTAGATTCACTCAGTTTGATTCATATATAGGCCACACTGAAATGTATAAACATCTTTTGGTTCTGAATGGGGAGTACAAAACATTACAGGTGTTTAAGAAAAACAGGTTTATTTTTTCTAAAAGCCTGATTTTCACTTTGCATTGTAGATGGCTTATAGAGGATTCCAGAATTCAAAGCACTCGTATGTGTGTGAAAATCTATCAATTTCTCAACAAAAAAAAAACGCGGTGGGGTGGGTCTTTTGGTAGTTCACATCACAGGGAAAAGAGAAGCAGAGCTCAAAGTAAACGGGTCGGGACGGCGCCTTGAAATGATATGAAGCTGTTTGGACACTCATAACCAAGTGAACTCTAATCCAGCATCTCTCGAAAAGTAAAGCAAATTAGCAAGGTAAAATATTCATATAAGGAAAAAAAGTCTTTCATGTCAAGGTGAACGTGAACATACAAGGTTTGCTTGTAATGCTTAATTCTCAGAGACAACTCGTCTAGGGCCAGTAATCTTCTTCTTTTTTGAAATTTGTGAAATATATTTCACAAAACCTGGTGCATAGCAAAATCGCTAGCAACCAAACCGTAGAAAAATTCGGGTGCGTTCTCCAACCAGAACTGGTTCAGCACACCAGCCTCTTTGCCATAGTCAGCAATGGCATGGGCAGCTTTATTACATGAATGACGACAGAATAAAAATTCAAAAGCATCAACAAAACTAGATGACACAGGCTTCTTGCTTCGTGGTAAATTGAAAAATATATATGTTTTTATAAAACATAAACCCGATGTTTTGGGGATAAATACCGATGAGAATTTTTTTTGAAAATGTTACAGTTTATTGCGCCCGTCCGGCAACATTGTGCTAGGGGTCACGGTTGGGTGGTATCTTCACGGCCGACGCCTCACTAGCAAAGGAACAAACGAGCCTAGCTACGGCAGGGAGACTCGACGGCGGCGCACGGCACATGTGAGTCTTCTCCGGCCATACTCCTCCCAATTTCCTCTCCGGCATCCCCCTCTCGCCTCCTCTCTCTCCGGTTGGCTCTCATCCCGGCTACTGCGCCTCGCCGCCATCTACCATCTTGCCTCCGGCCTGCCCCCGCACAACAGCTCCGATGGAGCCGCCCGCCCTCCTCCGCCTGCCCCCATGGAAGGGATCCTCGCCCCCTCCTCCTCGTGCGCCCTACAGGAGCAGCCTGCTGCACCCCATGGCAGAGAAAACCTAACCCCCCTCTTAAATCCCCCAACTGAATCAAGATTTTACTTTTTTTGCGGCTAACCTCTGCAGTGCAGTTCGGAAAGAATGGAGTACTACAGTTCGCAAAGGATGTACTATTACAGTTCGATCTCCGTAGCTGCTACTAGAATACTGTTCTTTTTTTCGTCCCCAATACTGAACCGAAGTTTTCCATGTCACTGCAGTTTTTTTTAGACTATGCAGTTAGCTGTTCTGGCCTATAGCAGTGTTGCCAATTGAGGTTCTTATGGAGCTCCCAGAAACCTTAATGAAGCAATGGATCTTGACTTTGCTTCTGTTATGCATAGTTTCAAATAATGTTCACTTTTGTTATAATATTGTGGCTGTTATCGACAGTTTTTAATAATATTGTGGTCGTTATGCATATTCTATACTCCTCTTGATCCGAAATGATTGTCGGCGCGAGTCTGTATTGTATTTTTCTAACCTAGTAATCTTTCTAAAGTGGACCAGAGGTAGTAGTATTTTCTATTTTTCATTATTTTTATTGTATAAGGTAATGCTCAATCATTATATGTGCTGTTGTAAAAAAATCAATTTCATGCATATGTTATGAGATTTTACTCATTCACCAATTACTAATTGACCTCCTCAAATTTTCTGTTTGCATCCAGACTCGCTGCTGCATCATGTCTTCAGAGGAGCAGAGAGCAAGCTTGTCAGATTTGTCCGTGGGTTCACGACCTCCAACCGCCAACCAAATCGGTTCTTCCGTTGATCTATCATGTGAGGGTGGCACACAGGTCACTTGCTTCACGGAGGACCTGCACGACGTGACACTCCATTTTCAGATCATAAGGCTCTCTAAACAGGTATGGACGAGATCTCCTTTGTAACTTTTTTGCCAAGATACTCACAAGTCACAGCGTTTAATGACTGATTCCCAAGCAAACTAGAGTGGTATTTGGTGGCGATAAATATTTGCTTAACTCAGACTTTGTTTGGTTTGTGTCGTCACTTCCAGATTTTGGCCTTGGACCAAATTTTGCATCAAAATGTCACTCAAGCAAAGACATCTGGAGTAGGATTTGGACAAGACATATGGAACTAATAATCTTGTAGCTTTATAAAGACAATATAGAAATCTCGGTGTTCAGTTTCAGTTAGTAAAGCAAGCAATTTCCAATATGAAGTTCTGAATTTATCTTGTTATAATTTTATTACATGAAGCATGATAATTTAAGAGTTTATCATTATCTCCACCGAGTTAAGCTTCAGACACTTTTGAGTTACGATAAGTTATGTGAGAAAGGCTTATGGCACTAATTCCATTTCTACACGAAACTTGGAATACAATGGTATACCGAATACCCTATGTTAGGAATATTTGGATGAAATTTCTTTGCACCCGTATTTATGCACATTGTTGTATAATCTCTATTCTGTTTTTTGTCAAACATTTGTGTGTTATTTATTTTGAGCCTCATTTTTTTCATACAGATCTATGCATGGGTAGGATGCAACTCGGCAAAGTTTGGCCATTTATATGCTGCCGCAAGCACTCGTCCGGTAACAAGCAATCATTATGTCCTTAAGAACTGGCATTTCTCTTGAGACTGATCACTGCACCATGTGCACTTCATGTTGGTAGCAGGGTGATGGAGTGAGTGTCACATCTGTACTTGGAGGAACATCTGATAATACTGGATCAAGCATGGCCCGCCGCTTAGGTACTACTATTTCTATTGTGATTGATCCATCTTAATCATGTTAGTATGGAAAATAGCAGTCTTATCATTACCTCATGTTTCAGTGCTGAAGACAGGTCTAAATATAGTTCTAGCATGTAACATTCCTAAAGACAGCCCCATGCTGGAGGTACTGACCGACTTGTCTTTGTGTTAAGAATTTGCAAGTTTGTATCTGATAGGATGTTTTTCAGGCCGCTGCGGAGAGGAAACTAGTAGAAAAGCTGAGAAGTTTAGGCTATATAAGATCCAAACCGGCAGACTCCACAACGTGCTGATGGATACTTGTGAGCTGTCAAGTCACTGCTCGAGAAAGTTGCCATCTTTGTGATATTTTCATGCTTGGTTTAGTTGATTGGACACTACACGTATGTGTTCGATACAATTTGAATGGCTAGTAAAGCTCAATGGGGCTTAGTGTGTGTAGGCATGATAGCGTTAGTGTTTGCGCGCAATTGGCAACTGCTGCATGTTCGCAGACTATTTTACTGTCTGACCTGTGAGGCTGTGAATTCTACCTTGAGGTATCATCTTACAAGTACTGTACTTTACTGGTCTTGCTTGACACTTTGAGCTCTATAGAAATTGAAATGGTTCCATGGTATTTTGTTATTTTCTCCAGTATTGGTTGATATCTGTGCTGATCTCGCTTAAGGATCACCGTTACTTCACTGTAATCCTCGCGCTCCTTGGTGCACGTACACAGACAGACGTATCTGTCCAACCCACAGTTCCTCTTTGCTTAGCTCGTTTCTTCTCTTCCTTTTCTAGTCTCTATCCAACTCCAGCTCCGCCTCCGCTACCTATAAAATCCAGCTCGTATCATGTGTACACGTGCCCTATGACATACGAGCGTGTACGCACTTACGTACGTGGTCATACTCCAGATTATGGATACAATCTTCTATGAAGCTCAGAGGCAGGGGTGAATCTCATTCGATTTAACTTCCAATGGTGAAGAAGCAATAAACATAGCCTCTGTTGCCGCGCTTAGACGCTTAGTGCTGACGACATTGTACTCTACTGCCTCAGGTGAATTTCAGTTGACCCAGTGTTGCGATGCGTAAGAAACAAAGTTACGTATTGTGCTTTTCTTGGCTGCAAATCGTGGTGCCTGCCTAAATAGTTATGGAGAGTCTGTTGTTCTCCTATGGCGTGGCTTCACACTGCAAAAATTTCAACGATTCTTGGCAAATGGATCAGCACACAGCTCGCTCAAGCTGTTGGAGCTCCCTACTCTCTGAACTCTGAAGATGGACAAGAAGGATGCATGTGACATCACATATTTTAACGATGGTGGCGCGAGCGAGGTAGATGACCAATCACTGACCACTTACTTAAAATCTTGTAAGTTGTAACCAGGCCTTTCTGTCAACTGCGAAGCGCGCAGGGAGTCTTCCACGCCGCTGTCAACTTTGCTGCTGTCACGGAAGCTCAAGTAATCTTCTGCTTCCGCAACATTGGCTGGGCAATCAGCACCCCAACCACCGAAAATTCAGAAGTATGAAGTGCACCACAAGCTATTGCTGTTACATTGTGTTAAATCCAACTGTTTTTGCAGGTGATGGAGTTGTTACTTGTTACTCGCGGTCAGGCTTACGGAATCCGCAGTATCCGGGTAGATGGCGACGATACTCTTGCTGCGTACAGTGCAGCTCACACCGTCCGAGAAATGGCCATAACCGAAGGAAGGTCTATTTTGACCGAGGTGCACGCAAATTTCAGGATATATCTTTCCTTAAGAGCACTGAGCTGAGAGCTTTCAGTTTCAGGCAATCACATGCCGAGTCGGGCATCACTCGACATCCGATGAATCAACCAAGTTCAGGCCAACTGGTGAGATCGAGCATCGGCGAACAGCAAGGGATCCCATCTCCAGGTACATGAAAATGGGTTCAGGGGGGCGGCTGGTGGTGAGATGCTGAAGAGGCTGAACTTAGGAACAGTGTGAGACTAGAGGTTAATAATTACCTTTAAAAAGTTAATTATATTGTCAACCTAGTGTGCTGGACAAGGCTAACTCTGCTCGCCGGTGTGGAGATGGTGGAATAAGGAAGATCATCCAAACTCGAGATGATCAAACACAGTCCAGATATTACAGCAATTACCAGAGCTAAAATCACCACAGGTATATCAAGAACTGTACATTGAATCCATTTATTCTCTACAATCCATTGTTACATCCTGATTAAGGTGTTAATCGGACACTACAATCCAATGTTAAATTCATTTGGTATAGTTGTTAAACTTGGGAGAAAGAAAAAAAAGGAAAAAAAAATCAGTGATAACTAAGAAGTGTACAATATAAGATATTAGCAATGACAATCTGTCAATTAACGAGAAAAAGTTCTTGAAACATGTCAAAATGGATCTAGTCTAGAAAATCTCCTCGCGGCTAAGATAACGGCCAATGCGTATCGTCAGTTGATAATAAAAAATAAACTTACAAAATGTTTCGCTAATGTCACATAAATTGCATTTATACGGCTAAGGGATTGATCACTACTAGCTAGTACGGTCCAACATAATTTATCGGGTGATGTTGGACCATGTTAAAAATTATTCTAGTAGTAGTAAATTTTGTACTACATGATAACTTTTTCAAAATTAATTTTCTGATGTTCAATGGCTGGCTGAGACCCATGCGCTGCCTGGTGGCTGAGGCTCCTAGGAAGGAACCAGCTGACCTAGGTTCGAGTCCCATCTGCGGCATACTTAAAAACCCGAGTCCCAGCCGAGGCATACTCGAATGGATTGGGTATCTCACCTACTTAACAACGTAAAATCAAGAGAGGAAATATTCCTCCGTTGGCTACGGTTTTTTTATTGTTCGATGGCTGGATGTTATCCTGATCCCTATTGAGTAGGATTCTTGCGTCATGTCATGTGTCGTACGCTCTGCATAGTGCGTCTAACCTCACATTACAGCATAGGATCCTACAATAACAACAACAAACACAACAAAGCCTTTTATTCCCAAAAAGCATAGGATCCTTGTTAGGCTAAAAATAAGTGAGCCTAGGATTCTAAGCTAGAACATAGGACCCCGGTGCAATAAAAATTTACTGAAAATGAAGGATATGAAATCCAAGATCCTAGAAGATATAAGTAAATGAAGAAAACAAGGAAATTAAGGATTTTGGAATCCAAGATGTAAGTAAATGAAAAAAGCATATAGGTAACCAAACCACGTAAACATTGAGGACTTACGGCGACGCTCACTAGATTGCTGCCGTAATTTAAGAGGAAGAAAGAACATACTACATGGAAGGTGTGTTTTGACGTGTAGGACTAGATATTCCCATTATAAATATAATTTATGTCAAAACCTGATAAAATTTCAGACCTACATTCAAACATTTTATACTCACGCACAAAGTTTCGTGCTAAAAGACACTATTTGTGGCTTGTGTAAAAAATTTGGTGCTACAAAATGATATATCACCCGCCATTTTAACAAAGGCAAAAAAAAATGCTTTTGTTCATGAGTTTTTTGTGCGAACATGAAATGTTGGCATGTTCACCAGATTTCACCCCCTTTTTTTTTGACATCTTAAAGCAGGATTTTGAACAGTGAGAGCAAATGCTCCTATAACTCAAAATGTATTTCCGATATGCACTGCCTTTCCCTTTTCATATGTGGTAGCTTTGCTGCTTTCGACCGGTCTTCGTCTCTCCGGAAGGAGAAGGATAGCCTGATAAGAGATACGCGCATCAAGACCGGACATAGACGCCTACTACTACGACGTACTCGTGCCGTGTGAGTGTGATGGAGCGGGCCTCGCGCCACTCGTGCTTTCGCTGTCGTGCCATGAACCTGGGCAATGGCAATTGGCAACCGGCCGATTCATTCCCACGGAGCTGTCAGTGGGAGAGGGATTACTGCATCTCCCTCTTCTTCTTTTAGCCTGAGGAGGACAATAGCAGGTAGTACTACGACGCTACTGCTCCTTCTCACCTGCCAGAAATAATTAGATCGAGCGGGAAACCTAACTAGCTATAGCTGGCCAGTAATCAAGGCACGCAACAACTTCACGCCGTTTTCCTTCTTCTAACAAATCAGTGAATAATACTCAGTGTTTAGATTTCAAGGAGGGTATGTATCCCCGGTTCCATTAATCAAAATGAGTCATGCATACATAAAAGCAGGAAACATTGGTGAATAATAGTTGTCTTATGCAATATCGTCTTAAGGAGGTCCCAAGCGTTTCCGATCTTAGGGACCGAAGCATCAAGAAGTCCATGCACAAGAACGCTTGGATCAGAGCAAATCAACTTGCATAATGGCATCTCTATTTTTCATACCTAGGACTTTTTGCCTCATGTGTTATAGACTTCAACATGAAGGGAGAGGGGATTTCCATACGAGATCAATTACCGAAATCAACATTACAGATGAAGTAGCAGATCTACCACATACAACAAACTAGACATATCTAAAAGATCTGTATATGGATCAAAATACTAGCGAAAAAATGCAAAGAGAAATAACACATAGGTGTTGGCCGGAAAGGACCCAGCATAGTGTCCTTGTCGCTATCGGCCATGGCGATGAAGAGGATGTAGACATGTAACCGACTTTGAAGTTAGAATCGGCTCGGCCGGCGATGAAAAGTTCGTGTAGCTGGAGTCAGACAGAAGCGAGCAGTCGTGTCAAGATGCTCTGGAAAAACTTATCGCCCGTCTCCCGGTGCAGGATCTCACCACCTCCTGAGTTGTTGTGCACACGGTCGTCTGGATGGAGAAACCTCAAAGTAACACATCAAAAGGGACTACTTAGTGGAGAAAGGAAGAAGGCGTGTAGAGTCTAGAGACTACAAGCGTCACACTGTGGAAGCACATGACACGGTGTCAAGAATGCACATGTTGACCATACACCTCGCATATGGTGCATGCAAAAATAATCTTCCACAAAAGTTGAGCTCTAACTCAAACTTGATTCACCAGACGTGATGGACGTGCAGAGGCCTTGCATGACGGGCGGCGGAGGAGGAGCGTGCATGAACTTTCTATGCGTACTCACTTAGTGAGACTATAAGAGCTCACTTATAAGCTGTTCCAACTCTCCCTTAACTGGTAATATGAGACTAAACATTAGTCTCACGTCCACTTCTCGTACACAATATGCACCAAGCTGAATGGACTTTTGAAATTAATAGGATTTGTTGGGCCAAAAAATGGGGTAAGTCCAATAAAATCCAACACCCAGACCATCATTACATGGAAACTTACTACAAGCAGGCCTTACTCATAGCGCTTGAATTATAAGTTCTAGTTGGTTTAAAAATGTTGAAGGGCCTCTAAGAGCATATCTTGCGCAGATCATTACAAGTGGAAAATCTTAAAAGTCGTTTGAGATACCGGTTAATCTTTTTATAGTATGATTTTATACTACAGCCGAACCGGCAAACGATACCTTAAAACAGGTTGGATTTGCAAATAGGTTCACAACAAATAGGTAGCAAAACAATGTTGTCAACAAGTTTGCGCCACCATCAGTCAGTAGTTTTAAATCAAACACTAGCCAAAGCACCATCAGCCGAAGCACTACCATCGCGTTTTCCCTTATTTCTCTCATTGGTTCATCACTATTGTTGACGGTAACAAATGCACATGTCTTCATTAGGGCCTCTTAATTGTTCAACCTCCATTAGGGATATTATAACTGGATCAAATTCGGACTCTCTCAGGCCACCTCACTTTTGGACCGTTAGATTCGTCTCAGCTCACAATTCTGACCATTCGATTTCTTTGTGCAGCCTAAGTGGGCCAAATATCCCTGAGGGACGCTGCTCTGGGCGTCAAAACGGAATTTTCTGGTGCGTTGTGGCCCGTTAAACCAAAAGCCCAGACACTTCGCGTAAAAAAAAGCCTACTCCTTTCCCCGAGCCGAGCGCACCCTCTGAAAAGCCAACAGACTCCTCGATTCACCGCGCCTGGCCTTCCCCTCGACCTCTCCCCTCGATCCACCGTGCCCACGCCACCCCGCCGATCGCCGCCTGACCCGTAAGGCCCGTCCGCTTCCCAGATGCAACTACTCCTCGGCTCCTCTCCTCCCTGACTTCCTCCTGAGCTAGGCGGTCCCAATTGCGCCGCCACACTCCCGGCTCCCACTGCCGAGTGGTGTCCCTCTTGTCGTCTCAACGAACTGCTGAACCGACGCCCTCAAAGCAACACCTATTCGATCAAGAGATAAAATCCGGCAACGATGGATGCGGGAGCGGAAGCGATCAGGCCATGCCGATGTGGGACGTGAAGAAGGGCGACCCCTTGGCGACGATCTGGGTGTGACATGCGCGCTTCAGCAGTTAAAATTGGCAGCTGCTAGATGCCATCGTGATTGAACCTCATGCGTCCGGCTTGAAGACAGAGTTAGTTTTCAATTCCTAAGTTGCATATAAAGCCAAATGTTTTCGAGTTCAACAATTTTAGTTATGGATTAAGAAGCACATCAAGTAAGGCACACAGCCAGCAAGGCGTGTATTTGGTTAAGCAACATGTAAACATTTGACGATACAAATTTGATGTCTATTTGTCTAATTTACAATTGATCCCTTCATAACTATCAGGGCATCTCCGACACAAGATCTGGAATTAGTTAGATTTTCCTCACCGCTGACATATCAAATGCTCCTATTCAGGTCGGTACTTGCATCTAGGATAACCGTAGCACGGGAGGCTGATGAAAATACAATGGAGATGTCTACTATAATTGCTGAAAAACATGTATTTGACACACCAGTATAATAATTTATTTTTTCATAATTTTTCTCTAAATATAGTTTAGTTGTTGACTCCAATAAAAGTGTACGACATATTGAAATCTCTATGATAGAAAACATCGCTTCCCACCAACTAACACTCCACGGATGATGCAAATGTGGTTGGAATGGATGAGTCATCATATTTGATCACTAATAAGAAAACAAATACAATTTTGATGTAGAGTACAAATGTGTCAGTTTTGATACGGTCATTTTCACTCTGTCAGGTGACCATGAACTTTTTGTTGGCCAGTTGAGACACGTTTGTCTTTGAGAAGACTATTGCTCCACTGTGACTAGAATTAATATGACAATACTTTTACGTGTCTTACATCCTGCTCTCACTCGGACAGAAGTTCAGACATGACTGTTAGGCTGGTTAGAGTTTATTTTTTCATTGTAATTATTTACCGTTATTCCTTCTCAGTAATGTGCACGTCCTGCGTATGATAGATTGTCAGATAAGCCCAATTTCAAATATGTTTTCATTAATACCTAAAAAATAGTGTCCTAAAGGACGGGCGCGGCAACGCGCGCCTACATGATCTAGTTTCTTATTATGATTAAACAATTATCAGCAATGTTAGAGCACAAATGATTTTCCTTTGGATGTCTACATTTTTTTGTTGTAGTGCGATCCTACATTCAAAAACATGCAAGGAGGCAAGTGTTAGCACATCCATAGTAAACAATAACATAAAATTTGAGACGAGGTTACATATCCAACAAACATACACGATCATCAATAATGCAACCACTTGGAGGTGCATTCCTCACCTGCTTAAAAAACAATCCAACGGCTACAACGCTGGCTTTGGAGTGATCGCAATGAGCTTGACGATTGTATCGGCATGAGGCAATGAAACTTATCCTGGATTGTTCACCTCCAAAACATATCCACATATTAAGTATGAGCCGAATATAAATTGTAACTACACACCGCAAAATCTAAAAAACTAAACAATATCATGGAAATAAATCTCACTCGAGGTAGCGTATGGTGTGAAAGCTGTGGTTGAGTTAGGTCTAGCTTCTTGCGGCTGATGCCATGAAAGAGTATGATAATTTGCATAATGTGTTGACTATTGTATTGAGACTTTCTGATGAGCATGTATTGAGTTGCAAAACTTGGATTTCATGCATGAAGCCTTGTAGAGGTATGTAAACAATATGTGTGGTCTGTAACTACTCCCCCGATCCGTATTATGTGTCGGACAGAAAGGTATCTATCATGTACAATTTTTTACGTTGGCTAGCTGACATTTTTATCGGATTCGAGGGAGTACCAAATATATATCTATAGATATATTGGTAACGCCATCTCTTTCCGTCATCGTCGCTATTTCTCACGTTCTCAACCTCAAGAATCAACGGCGATTTAGAAAATAAAAAATCACGGTGCAACTTTTTAGCGAAGTGATGTGACCATGTGTTTAACTAAAATCTCGTTGGATGAACAGTTGAAAGGATGGACAGGCAATTTAAGATAAAATCATTAGAGAACCAAAAAGGACAAGTTGAAAGGGATTGAGTCGAGTTAGATTATACAGTCACTAATTATATATAAATGTTGAGATCGATGACGAATACGTTGATGGCTGCTAGTTGGAATTCTGGCTACGATGAGCAGGAGAAATTGTCCGTGGGGTATGGTGGTTGCACACTCGGTCAGAAAAGGCAGAGCGTACACGTGCATCACGCTGGGAAAATGGCGTGCTGCTGCTCTCTCCTCGGTCGCGTGTTTCTTCTTTCTCACGTCAAGCTCTTCCAGATTCTGTTGTCGGCGGTGGTTGCTCGCCTTTGCTTGGGGCAATTTCATGATGCGGTCACTTGACTTTCTTCGGTGCCCAATTCCAACTGAAGCGAGCGTGCATCTTTTCATGCAACGCGGCATGGCCACCGAGAGCAGTGACACTAGTAGAAAACAGGCTAAAGGATCAAACTCCAAAACCTCATTTGTCCCGGTCGTACTGCAAACCGGTACAGATGGGGCATAAAACGCTAGTGGAGGACCAAACTAGTTCAGGCGACACTCATTTGTCCCGGTTCGTGGCTGAAACCGGGACAAATGATGCAGCACCCGCAGGCGACACCCATTTGTCCCGGTTCCAGTCACGAACCGGGACAAATGGGTATGGTTTCAGTTACGCGCCACCGCCACGTTTTTTCGACGCGCACGGAAGACGAGCGGCGCCGGCGATTCCTCTGCCCTCCGGCGATTCCTCTGCCCTCCGCCGGCGATTCATCTTCCTCTCCGGCGCTATAAAATGCACTGCACAGTACGACTCTTCCCACACCATTTCTCCGGCCATCTCTCCTCTCTTTTCTCCGTCCACGTACACCATTTCTCCGGCCATCTCTCCTCTCTTTTCTCCGTCCACGTACACCATTTCCTATGGAGCCACTCGTGCCTCGGTCCGATGAGTTTTACGGCTACGAGAAGGAAGGCATGCGGTTCAAGGTGTGGGTCACCCTTCGTGCATGGCGCGTGGAGAAGTGGATCGGCGACGTGAAGAAGAACTTCCTCGACGCCGCTCCGATCAAAGCCGTTGGACTCGATTGCGAGTTCACCGACCCTCGACGGAAGGATACTCCGCAGCGCGCCGCCGTCCTTCAACTCTCGGTGGCGACCGAGACTCTTGTCTTCCAAATTTGCAAAGCTGATCCGGTGCCACAGGTCCTCGTGGATTTCTTAGGTGACGAGACAATCAAATTCTACGGCGTGGCAATCCATAATGACATGAAGATGCTAGCCTACTACGGAATTATTATTCGGTCCGCGGTCGACCTGCAGAGGGATCGCCGAAACCCTACCGGCAATTTTACTCCTAGTCTATATGCTCTCTCTAATGCGGTCATTGGGACAAATCTTGAGAAGAAGAAGAAATACAAGAAGAGGAAGTACACGGACGACGACAAGGAAGACACGTTACAAAAAGACCTAATTTTCGGATGGGGCAACGTTCCATTGAGCTACGATCAAATCGTATATGCTGCTTTAGACGCTCGCCTTGGCTTCGAGATTGCACGGAAGTGGGATAGTCTACGCGGCTATAATACGGAAAATGATCGTCTTAATGTCGTTGATGAGTAGACTATCTATGTATTCAAACATTTTTCATATTCATAGTTATTTAAAACATAAAACAGAAAAAGAAAACAAAAAAAATGAAAAAAACCTCCATCTGTCCCGGTTTCAGTCTCAAACCGGGACAAATGGGCTCCTTTTTGTCCCGGTTTGTGACTGAAACCGGGACAAATGAGGGGGGTGCCTATATATACTGATCATCAGCAGCCCCCTCCCAAAACCATTGGAGGCATTTTTTTTTTGAAATGGAAGGAGGGGGTGTGTGCTAGTCTGTTTTTTTTGTATGCATGCAAGGTGTTTGATGAAATGCCCGAGAGAGTTCACGAATTGATTTGATGTCCACTTAAAGAAGTTTATTCTTCTTTTCGATCAAGGTTAATTTTTCTCTCATTTCATTTGTAATTAATTGATACCGTGCATGTTCAGTGTTTATTTGTCGATGTTCTGTAATGGTTATTGATGTAGTTCATTATATAATGCAGATGGACCGACAATGGATGAATGGTGACCGACGCACTGCCGAGTACATGACAGGTTTGAGGAAATTTCTAGAGAAAGCCCAGGCCCACAGTACGAATGGTTTCATGTGTTGTCCATGTGTCAACTGTCAGAAATAAGACAGATCACCCAAACGTGAGAACCCTTCAAAGTCATCTTATTCGGCATGGTTTCATGCCCAGCTATAATTGTTGGACGAAGCACGGAGAAAAAAATGTTATGATGGAAGACAATGAAGAAGAGGAAGATTATGACAACTATCCTATGTTCCCGGAGTACGGAGATTCTGCAACGGGGGAAACTGAAGCTGAAGAGGCACCAGATGAGCCCACTGACGATCTTGGTAGGGCCATTGCTGATGCAAAGAGAGAGCGCGGAACTGAAAAGGAGAGGTTGAAGTTCGACCAGATGTTAGAGGATCACAAGAAATTGTTGTATCCAAGTTGCGAAGATGGTCAGAAAAAGCTGGGTACCACACTGGAATTACTACAGTGGAAGGCAGAGTGAGGTGTGACTGACAAGGGATTTGGAAAGTTGCTGCAGATAATTAGGAAGATGCTTCCAAAGGTCAACGAGTTGCCAGACAACACGTACGAAGCAAAGAAGGTTGTGTGCCCCCTAGGATTAGACGTGCATAAGATACATGCCTGCCCTAATGACTGCATCCTCTACCGCGGTGAGTATGAGAATTTGAATGCATGTCCAGTATGCACTGCATTGCGGTATAAGATCAGACGAGATGACCCTGGTGAAGTTGAGGGTGAGCGTCCCCGGAAGAGGGTTCCTGCCAAGGTGATGTGGTATGCTCCTATAATACCACGGTTGAAACGCCTGTTCGCGAATAAAGAGCATGCCAAGTTGTTGCGATGGCACAAAGAGGACCGTAAGAAAGACGCGATGTGTAGACACCCCGCTGATGGGTCGCAGTGGAGAAAAATTGAGAGAGAGTTCCCGGAATTTGAAGATGACGCAAGGAACTTAAGGTTTGGTCTAAGTACAGACGGTTTCAATCCGTTTGGGGAGCAGAGCAGCAGTCATAGCACATGGCCTGTGACTCTATGTATTTATAACCTTCCTCCTTGGTTGTGCATGAAGCGAAAGTTCATTATGATGCCATTGCTCATCCAAGGCCCGAAGCAACCCGGCGACGACCTTGATGTGTACCTCAGGCCATTATTTGAAGAACTTTTACAGTTGTGGCGGGAAGAAGGTGTACGGGTGTGGGATGAGCACAAACATGAGGATTTTGACCTACGAGCTCTGCTTTTTGTAACAATTAACGATTGGCCTGCTCTTGCTAACCTCTCAGGGCAGTCGACCAAGGGGTACAATGCATGCACACACTGTTTGGGTGAGACTGAATGTTTATATTTGGATAAATGTAAGAAGTGTGTGTATCTGGGGCATCGTCGATTTCTTCCGATCAGGCATACCGCAAGGAAGAAAGGCAAGCATTTTAAAGGTGAGGCTGATCACAGTAGGAGGCCTGTCAACCGTACTGGTGAAGAAATATTTGATATGGTCAAGGATCTAAAAGTAATCTTTGGAAAGGGTCCTGGAGGTCAACAGGTTCCGAAAGACGCTAACGGGCACGCACCCATGTGGAAGAAAAAATCTATATATTTGGAGCTACCATATTGGAAGGTCCTAGAGGTTAGATCTGCTATCGACGTGATGCACGTGACGAAGAATGTTTGCGTGAACCTGCTAGGCTTCTTGGGCGTGTACGGGAAGAAAAAAGATACAGAGGAAGCACGGGAGGACCAGAAACGTGTGAAAGAAGGAGACGGCCTAAGTCCCGAACACTACGAAGGTCCTGCCAGCTACGCTCTTACCAAACAAGAGAAAGTAATATTCTTTGAATGCCTGAGCAGTATCAAGGTCACGGCTGGGTTCTCGTCGAATATAAAGAGGATAGTAAATGTGAGACTCCAAAAATTTCAGAACCTAAAGTCTCATGATTGCCACGTGATTATGACGCAATTGCTTCCGATTGCACTGAGGGGGCTACTACCGGAAAATGTTCGAGTACCCATTGTGAAACTTTGTGCATTCCTCAATGCAATATCTCAAAAGGTAATCGATCCGACGATTCTACCAGGGTTGCAAAATGATGTGGTCCAGTGTCTTGTCAGTTTTGAGTTGGTGTTCCCTCCATCCTTCTTCGATGTTATGACGCATCTCCTGGTTCACCTAGTCGAAGAGATTCAAGTTCTCGGTCCTGTATTTCTGCACAATATGTTCCCATTTGAGAGGTTCATGGCAGTCTTAAAGAAATATGTGCATAACCGTGCTAGGCCAGAAGGAAGCATCTCCAACGGCTACGGTAACGAGGAGGTCATTGAGTTCTGTGTTGACTTTATTCATGACCTTAAACCGATAGGTGTTCCACAATCACGACATGAGGGTAGACTTAGTGGAAAAGGCACACTAGGAAAGAAAACAAAAATTTGTATGGATGGACATTCTTTCACTGAAGCACACTATACAGTTCTACAAAGTTCTACCTTGGTGGCCCCGTATATCGATGAACACAAGAATTTTGTACGCTCTCGTCACGCGGGGAAGTCTGACAACTGGATTGTACGTACACACATGGCCACGTTCGGCGGTTGGTTGCGAGCACATCTTGAAAATAAAGACAAGGTTGATGAAGAGTTATACTTGTTGGCCAGGGCACCATCTACAACTATATGTACTTTCCAAGGGTACGAGATAAATGGAAATACATTTTACACGAGTGTCCAAGATAAAAAAAGCACGAACCAAAACAGTGGTGTTCGCATTGATGCAACAAACAACAATGGGCAGAAGAACACATATTATGGTTGCATAGAGGAGATATGGGAACTTGACTATGGACCTTCTTTTAAGATCCCTTTGTTTCGGTGCAAATGGGTCAATCTGAAAGGCGGGGTTGAGGTAGACAAGATGTACGGAATGACAACAGTGGATCTAAACAATCTTGCGTACAGAGATGAACCATTCGTGCTAGCCAATGATGTGGCTCAGGTTTTCTATGTGAAAGACATGTCTAGCAGACCCAAAAAAAGAAACATCCTGGGAGTGGAGGAGCCTAGGCGTCACATAGTTCTTTCAGGAAAAAGAAACATCGTTGGAGTGGAGGACAAGACAGACATGTCAGATGATTATAATAATTTTGATGAAATTCCGCCTTTCGTAGTGAACATTGACCCAATCATCAAGTTGATTGAAGAAGATGCTCCATGGTTCCGACGCAGAAGAACTGGCGGTGTTTTGTGATGGAGATGTTGGTGCGATATGTAATAATTAATATATTAAACTTTTGATATGAAGAAGATGCTCCATTTTTACCTGCATATCAAATGGATTCGTCGGCGTTGATAGAACAAAACACACGATTTCACCTGCATACAGCCCCACGGTGGCTCTTGATGAGTGCCTGCATATCAAATGCACCGTGGGGCGTATGCAGGGAATCCGAGTAATTTGTATATATTCCTCAGTAGATGAATTGAACTATTCTTTTCAAAGAACAAAACACACGATTTCACCTGCATACAGCCCCACGGTGGCTCCTGAGTGCCTGCATATCAAATGCACCGTGGGACGTATGCAGGGAATCCGAGTGATTTGTATACCACACACCACCCGGCTAGGCACTAGAAGGAGGAAACACTGAGTGCTCGCCTCGTCTCAGAGCGGGCTATATATAGGGTCACGGGCTCAACCAGTGGTACTGATAGTGTTGATCCAACAGCTCTCAAGTGCTCAAAAGAAGCACACCCCTGATCCAACGGCTAACAAGTGTTTCAAAAAAACACACGATCTGTGTGCTTCTTTAGTCCCGGTTTGAAACTGAAAGCGTTAATCGAACAGCTCAGAAGCAATCAAAAGAAACACACCCCTGATCCAACGGCTTACAAGTGCTTGAAAGAAACACACGATCCGTGTGCTTCTTTAGTCCCGGTTTGGAAGTTAAAGTTTGCAAAAGTTATACAAATTCACATTTAAAATAGTTTTAAACTAATTTAAATAATGGTTATAGAAAAGAGAAAATGTTTTTGTATTAGTTAGTCAAATTCAAACACTTTTCATATTGAAAGTTTTTTCAAATTCCAAAGTTTGCAAAAGTTATACAAATTCACATTCAAAATAGTTTTAAACTTATTAAATAATGGTTATAGAAAAGAGAAAATGTTTTTGTATTAGTTAGTCAATTTCAAACACTTTTCATATTGAAAGTTGTTTCAAATTCCAAAGTTTGCAAAAGTTATACAAATTCACATTTAAAATAGTTTTAAACTAATTTAAATAATGGTTATAGAAAAGAGAAAATGTTTTTGTATTAGTTAGTCAAATTCAAACACTTTTCATATTGAAAGTTGTTTCAAATTCCAAAGTTTGCAAAAGTTATACAAATTCACATTTAAAATAGTTTTAAACTAATTTAAATAATGGTTATAGAAAAGAGAAAATGTTTTTGTATTAGTTAGTCAAATTCAAACACTTTTCATATTGAAAGTTTTTCCAAATTCCAAAGTTATTTAAAACAGAAAACAGAAAACAGAAAAAGAAAAGAAAAAGGGAAAAGAAAAAGAAAAAACCCCATCTATCCCGGGTGGTGGCTCAGCCCGGGACAGATGGGGTGGGTGGCTATCTATCCCGGGCTGAGCCACCACCCGGGACAGATGGGGTGGCTATCTGTCCCGGGTGCAGCCACCACCCGGGACAGTTTAGTGCTATCTGTCCAGGGCTGAGCCACCACCCGGGACAGTTGAGTGTTGCTATATAAGCAACACTTAGCCACGGGTGGTGGCTCAACCCGGAGCCATTTCCCTCTCCTCGCGAAGCGCTGCCCAAATTTCCCGTGAACAACCCTAGCCGCCGCCACCTCCTTCTTCGACTCCGGCTGGGCCTCGCCGCCACCTTCCTCGCCTCCTTCTTCGACTAGGTGAGCCTCGCGCGTGCCCTGAACCCTAGCTCGTGCTCCCTTTCTCTCTCTGCGCGCGCGTGCCACGAACCCTAGCCACGAACCCAACTTCGGCTCCACGGCTGAGCTACTCCGGCGAGCGGCAACAGCGGCCTGGCGGCGCTCCGTTAGGGGTTTGGGGGGGGGGGGGGAAACGGACCGCGGTGTCGGGGGCTCGAGTATGGGAACAAATCCCGTAAGAAACGCGCTGATTTTGAACGAATTTGGGAGAGGATTTTGGCCGGATTTCTCGATGAACGACAGTTCAAGTTGCAGTGATGTCATAGCTGACGTCACAAGTCAATTTCTTTTTCTGATTTTTCCATTTTATTCATATCTTTTGATTTAAATGTCCAAATGAAGTCAAACAAATTTCTAGAAATTTGTAAAATTATTATCTTTGTGTTAAACCAGTTGTGGGCATGTTTTGAATAATTTTGAAAATTAATATTTTGAAATATTCATAAAATGCAAAATTGCCCATTTAGGTCAACTTTGAGATTAGTTATTTAAGTAATTCATTTTGGGTTAATAAAATAATTTTTGCTTTAATAGGTTATTTAAATAACATATTACAACTATTGGAAATGAAAAGAGAAAATGCAATGAAATATATATTGTGTTTTACATTTTTTTGCTTTAGAATAGATTTTAGAATAGATTTTACAATGCAATGAAAATCAATGAAAATCAATGAATACATTTTTTGATATTACAACTATTGGAAATGAAAAGAGAAAATGCAATAAAATATATGAAGTTATTAAAGTTATTTAGTTGTATGACATATCGGTAAAGTTATTTAGATGTTGAGTTATTAAAATTATTTAAATGGATTTAAATCTCTTGCAGAAACTATGGACACCCGTAGAAATCTTCAAGAAGAAGAGGACATGTTCGGCATCATTCGCGAAGGTGATGAATTGGACACCGGCAGAAACCATGAACAAGAAGAGGAACACGTAGACGATTTCACCGGGCAATTTCTGAACGAGTCCGGTGACGGAATAGACGTCACCGACAGTTCACCGACTCTACTGTTGGAAAGTCGGCCGCCGAGGTAGATATATGCCCTCAGGTTTTTGTCTCCGTTGAAAAGATTTGTGTGTATACATATATTAACTATCACTTTTTCTTGTGTTTAGCCGTCGGCGGGCCATGAACCGGGACCAAGCAAAAAATCAGCGGTGAAACGAGGCGGGCCACGGACCGGGACCAAAAAGCTCCAAGGGAAACAGAAGTACCACATCGAGGAGATCAATGAAAAAGGAAAACCGATTGCTCCCGCTAACCACGCAAAGAAATTTGTAGCTCAGTGCGGAGTCATCGTTCGGGAGAGACTGTCCATCAGGGCTCAAGAATGGTATAAGCCAAAGGTGCCAAAGGAGGGGGTTATTTATGTATCGAATGCAGACAAACAACTCCTTTGGGACGAGCTCATGCAGAATTTCACTTTACCGGAAGAGGAGGATGTAGAGGAGCCGGTTATAGAGAATCGATGCAAGGCCTGGACTTATATTGAGATGGGTGAATTGTTCCGCAGCTGGAAGAAAAGGCTTAACAAGTT
Organism: Poa annua; assembly: GCA_026929855.1. Lineage (NCBI taxonomy): Eukaryota > Viridiplantae > Streptophyta > Magnoliopsida > Poales > Poaceae > Poa > Poa annua. Next base: position 21,688,908 of record CM049428.1, on the reverse strand, counting down.
CATAAAAGAAGGTAAAACTCTAGAATTTGTCGGAGTCTATGAAAAGATAAAAGATGAGTGGCCCGAATTTAAGGCGTACAAGCAATCGGAAGCCGCTAAGGCCATGTCAGAGAGAAATAAGAAAAATGCAGACAAAAAGATATATCACCATAACATGAGGTCAGGTGGCTACCTGACGGCCCTGCCTAAGTTTCTGAAAATGGAGGAAGAGTTTTTGGCTAAAGGTATACAGATCGAGACATTTGACTGGCCAGACCGGCTTAAGGCTTGGTTCTATGGGCATGGTGGAAAGTTAGACCCTGAAACAGGTGACTGTCTTTTTACCAAGGAGCACAGACCTGACCCTATTAAAGCTCTCAGAGAGGTATGGAAGGAGGTCACGGAAGGCAGGTTCCACCCTAACAGAGAGAAGGACGAGCTATCGCGAGCCCTTAAGAATCCTGAACACAGTGGACGAACAAGAGGAACCGTCGGCTCTGTACCGTGGATACTTGGGTTTCCCAAAGATGTTGGCACTTATAGAAGCCGATCGAGAAAGAAGAAAGAGATCGCCGACCGGGCCCAGTGGATGGAAAATAAATTACTACAGCATGAGAAGGAGATAGCAGAGCTGAAGGCAGCGCAGACTCGACGGATGCCCTGCGAATCTGAGACGCCCGAAAATCCTTCTCCTGATCCAAAATCAATGCGTAGAAGCAGCGTGGCTTCGACGGAGCTCGATCGCCACAATGATATGCCGGGTCCTCGTCACCCCGTGGATAATATCGTGCAGCGGGAACTTTGCGACCTACATGTGCCATGCTTGAACATAACCGTGAAGGTGGCGCACGGCTTTGCCCTACCGCCTAGCCCAAATGGAACTTATCATTGTCGCCCTATTCCAGATGGCTATGCTGTTGTCGGGGTTGATGAGGTTATCAAGACATATGAGGGAATTAAGCTGGACTTCCCTACGGGTGAAGACGAGGTTGAGTTGAGATTTGCCCTCAAGAGTACCTGCTTATGGAAAAAAGAATACATCGTGTTCCCACACATGCAGCTAAATCGCCCTCCCAGTCCACAAGCCAGTCCACATAACTACAACAACGACAACCAATGCGCTAGTCCAGACACCCCCCACAACGACAACCAAGGCGCTAGTCCATCTCCGCCGTCGCATGAGCGTACTCCGCCGCGTGAGCGTACTCCGCCGCGTCAACGGACTCCATCGCCTCCGCAAAAGAAGCGGAAGTGCACCGCTGCGTCGACTAGTACTCAGAAAAGCGAAACGGCCGGGAAGTCTCGCTTTGTGAACTCTCTCAAAGATGTCGATACATGGGTCGAGGAGATCCAGACTTCCCAGAGAAAGAAGGCAAAAAAGATGTCTTTGCCTGTTCCTGTTTATTCTCCGGAAGCGATACGGTGGGCCATAGAATTTCTTACGCATCCGTCGCAATATGAACTAAATATGGACGATGACTACACACGCGTTCTGGTGCGTACATCTAAGAGAGTGCGGGAAGAACAAAAATCTGCTGCCACCCAGAAGAGAGATGTTCCACAGCTCGGAATGCAGGCGGGACAACCGGCCCCTCCACTCATATTGGCGCCTTACAACCGGAACCCGATCGATGATGTACTTTCGCAGCAAGCTAGAGATATGGGTATAACTCTGGCAGAGCTGAAGGCATTGCAAGCTGGCGGGAGTGTCACCATACATGAGGTGGTGCGGACATATGTGAGAGGACAAGATCTTGTCGACCCTGCAATGGTGCGCACTCTACCAGCTAGGTTGCACCAACTAAATGCATGGTACTTGCGTACCACGAAAAGTCAAGAAGGAGACTGGCTCTATGGGAAAATTCCAAAGGATTTTTTTGGCCCAGGTGATGATGAGGTTCAAATCGAGTATTGCGAATTATGGCAGTTATTCAATTTTGACGCGCTCGACAAATCTATCATCAGTGCCTTTTGCATGTAAGTAATTAAATTATGTATATATGTCAGTAATTCTCTAGCTCTACTTATTTTTCATTGCTTGTAATTATCCTTATCACTATATTACTTTTGTACTCTATTATGCAGGCTGAAAATTATACAATCTCGAAAGCTGGGACTCAATCACAAGATTGGATTCATTGACCCTAATCGAGTTCATCATCATGGTTTGTTACATTACCCAGATGATACGGAGGAGCTTTTGCTTACTTATTTGATGGCGCAACATTACAAAAGCACCATAATTTTCCCGTTCAACTTCGAGTGAGTTGTTTACTTTCTTATACATACTCGATGTTAATTAAGTATATGTAATTGATGATTTAGTTATTAACAAATATAAACATATGGCATATTTCACTGGGTATTATTGGAGATTGATGTTGAAAAGGCAATCGTTGATGTCTTGGACCCATTATCGAAACCTGAAGAAAAGTTCGACGACACGAAACAGATGCTCCAGAGGTAATTTCGATAATTATCACAATCGACCTCGTCTTTTCTAATAATATATAGTAATTAGTTAACTTCTTTACTAATTTTTCATACCGTAAACTTCAGGGTTTGGGACAAGTTCACCGGTTTCCACAAGGATGTCGGTATAGCTAAGAACCTCACTTTTAAATGGGTAAAGACGTATACTAGCTAGGTTCCACATACGCATATTCTTAATTTCAGTCTTACAATACCATTTTTTCAATATTTATGATTATTTTTTATTAATTTCTTATCTTATTCTATCATAAAGTGCGCGAAGCAGCAACAAGGCACCAATTTGTGTGGATTCTATGTCTGCGAGTTCATCCGAATTCACTTCAATGAGGGTGCAGACTGGAATAGGGTACGTTAACAATTCATTCAAACTTGTTCACTTCTCAAATTGAATTATTTTCATAATGGTTGATATATTGGTGTTGATCTCTCCTTTTTAGTTTGAGACGATCCGGAACAGGCTAGAAGCAAAAGACCGCCTACTACCAATCGCGGAGGAAATTGCGGGCTTTCTGCTTGACTATGTCATAAAGCCAGTCGCAGAATGCAGTATAATCCGGCCGCCAAAAAAGACCATCCCGAGGAAAAAATAGGGTCTAATGCTTCTCTGTCATGTAAAAAAATATTTGTACTTAGCCGTGTCCCCGGTACAGACATGATCTTCCGGTTATAAATATTTGTTTGGGAGAACTCGTGTACTAGTAGTATTCATGACTATATCCCGAGAAAAAAATCGTGTATTCATGATATATATTACATAGTAACGTATAATATGCAACTCGATATTGTTTGAAATGAAACATAAATGAAAAAACACAAACACAAAAGAATCAGTAACATAAATAGAAAACAGAAACAAAAATAAAAAACAGAAAACAAAATAAAAGAAACAAAAAAAACATATATACTGTCCCGGTTCGTATTACGAACCGGCACAAATGAGTCGCAGGCAGAGCCTGCCTTGATTGGCCACGTGGCCCCCCTATTGGTCCCGGGCCGTGGCGTGCCCGGGACAAATAGGGGGGCCTATTTGTCCCGAACACGCTGTCCCGGGCGCGTGACAGGGGCAAAAGGCCCTCACGGCCCGGGACCAGTGGCCTGTTTTGCTCTAGTGTGATAATCATCTCCCCTGATTATGCCATAACCTTTTCATCCAGTGTCACACGTGTAACATACTAACATCTATGGGGGATCCATGTGTTTAGAAACATCGAAGTGATCACACCAGTGCACTTATCTTGGGGATACAACAATATTCGTGTCCTGGTTGGAACATAATTTGAGTTTTAGTTGAATCACACCTGGTTATATATATCTCTTATCCCAGTACCGCTCGGGCATGTATAGGTAGGATCACATCAGGATGTTCCCATTCAATTAAGTGTGTGACCCTGTAGGTTGACGACCATGTCACTCTGATATGACTTAACTTACCAGCGAACATTTCTTTTTTGAGTTGATTGTCCATAGCTGCTTATAGCAGAGTCAACTCCTGAATCAATCAGACGAACCTTGTGTAATATGTTTATTCCCTTAGGCCCCGTTTGGATCGATTGTTTACTTTATGGAGGGGAAAAGATTTCCGCTTGTGCGCTGTTATTTTTATGGGACCACGCCAGGTCCGTAAGTTTTCCGGCCAGAAACGGCTAATATACGCGAAACCAATTGGGGTCTTAGCCTCACGATGTACGGTGTCAAGTTCAAAGCGAGGGCTTGTCATCCTTGATGGTAGCTTGACCTCTATCTCAAACTTGTGATACATATTCCTTAAACCAAGTTAACTTATAACTCAAGTCGTATGACCATGCTTTTGAATCTGATCTCACTTGAGAGGTGCTAGATAATATCTCTCCTAGTGGAGGACAAATCCCATCTTGGTCAATCATGCCACATAGCTTGGTTTTCCCGACTAACCAAAAATCTATTGTTATAACTATCTACTTGCGGAGTGCCGTTTGTCCTTATAACCTTGTCGACCATGTGTCCTTATAACCTTGTCGACCTCGCTCGAAGTTGAACCGTATGGGAGGAAAGTGTGCCACTCGGCGCCATCTTGGTATATGATACTAAACTCACCACATGTTAGTGCCTTTACCATGGCGAAAGTTGTTTAGCAGTCCAAAGTAGTACGCACATAGTGGTCGCTTGTAGGCGTAATGGTGGTGGCGATGGTGTCCGTGCTTTGCTCCTTGTTGCCCATGTAAGGAACCACTTCTATATATATGGCTTGAGGAGGCGACACAGTGGAGTCACCCTCCATGATAGTAGTTTGGGGCACCCCAAGAGTTAGAGGTGACCTTTGACATAGCCGTCTTATTTACTTGTTGTGGAGTGACGGTGGTGCTAGAAGTTGCCTCTTGCGAGACAATCTCGTCAATCGATTTCATCTCTTTCTCAACTACCGTCGCCGACCCATATTCAATTAGTTTGGTTTTTATAGTGGGACTCACCGGGTAGCCCGATCATTTTTAAATTTGAAATCAGCAACCAAGCCCAAGACTTGAACCGAAACCGACATCATGCAGAACCACATTTAGCCAACATATCCGTGTCAGGACAAAATGTGTGCTAAGTCTTAGCAAAAGATGGTATAAAGGTTTCTAGTGAGTAGTGACCCTAACCCGATGAAAATCGAGTGACATTACAAATGTAACTAAGATGACTTTTATATAAAGATTGGTCATTTAAAAAAAAGTTAATTTAAACCGAGATTAAAACACACTTATAAATATTCCGAGTGAAGTATTGTTTTGTTGTTGTTGAAAAAAGAGTGAAGTATTGTAACGACTCTACAAACGTCGGTGTGAATGTGCTAGTACTGAAACCACCAGGACCATGGCGCCACATAACTCGGGTCAATTGCCATAATAGCGAGCTTAACTCCAACCGTTACCGCCACCATTAACTCAACGGAGAAATCACCATTAATCCCCCGCCTTAGATCGACCACGCGTGGTCCCCTCTCGCAGCCAAGAAGGAAGAGGCCCATAAATAAATAATAAATAAAATAAAAAAGATCTTGAATGGGAGAAACAAACAGCAACCTACCCTCCCTCCCGTCCCCGTGGCACTGTGTAAGAAGCGGACAGGTGCACGCGACTGTGGTGGTGGTGGTGGTGGTGGGAAAAAGAACAAGAGCAGTAGCCATAGCCACACCCACACCATTGTACGCGACGCGTGAGGGAGGGAGAGAGAGAAACCCGCCCGATCTCCGATCCTTCCTTCCGATTGCCGCGCCCCGACCCATGGAGCCGCCTCACGCCGCAGCTGCAGCCGCCGCCGGAGGAGGGGGAGGAGACGGAGAGGCCGGCCGCGGCGCGGACCCCGACACCGGCATCGAAGGTAAAAAAGCACGATTTTTTTGTTTATTACGCGCGGATCTACGTGGATTGGCGGCGTAATAACGGGACGGAATGCGTTGTCGTGGTCTGCGATTGCAATTGCAGGGGCTATGTGGAGGATGGGGCTGGGCGGCGGCGGGGAGGCGGACGGGGCGGCGAGGCTGCCGGAGCGCCCGGGCGAGGCGGACTGCATCTACTACCTCCGCACGGGCGCCTGCGGCTTCGGGGACCGGTGCCGCTACAACCACCCCCGCGATCGCGGAGGCACTGAGGTGAGAAACCCCTCCTCCCCTTCGCGCACGCGTACGCGCTCGCCTGATCTGCCTCGGCTATGCGAGCGTTTGCGTTGGGTCGAATTAAAGACAGCGGTTTGTTGCCGAACGCTGTAATACACAGTGAGTGATCATCGGATCACGTCGCATGAGTAACTACTGTAGCTACTACAAGTGATATGGGTAATGTAGTAGTTCCTCTCTAGCTCAACCCCAAAAACTGCCCGTTGTCAGGCGGCACCATGATAATTTGGGTTGTGGCGGGTAGGCTGAACCTAGCACCCCTTGGATATCCTTCTAGGAACCAGAAGGATGCTCTGCGGAGTTCTTTCATTTCATGGTTAATTCGTTTTACCCTGGTCGCTATGCCAATTCTTTCACTTCCTTATCTGCTTTAAACCTACTAGTTTCGCTTTTTGTGGTATCCTAAGTTTACTAGCTGGCACTACATGCATTAACCCACTTCTCCATTCTCCACTTCGGAGTAGTATAATTTATATCATGCCATGAACATAAGTGGTTACCCTCCCCCGGTTGTCATATGTACTTAGAGTTATATGTAAAATGCGGTCATATCATCTATGATCATCGATCACAGAGAGATGTCCTCAACAGTTTTGTTCCAGAAGTTTCATATAGTTTTTGCTACCCATATATATATAAACCTGGCCAACAATTGTAAGCACCCTGCAATTTACTATTTTAGACATTGGATTATATGGCTTTACGACTTGCTTAACATGCAATAGATACAACTCTATACTGCTCACCAGTAGCAGTTATTGTTTTTGGCAAATTGACATTAATAAAGCAGTTTCCATAATGTTGTTCTTTGTTTTCGTTAGGGGATCTGTTTTGTTCCGCTGTACTGTTTAGGCATTAAATCGTCAGAACCTAAAATATGACCAAGAGTTCTTCTCCCCCAACTGTATTAGAGGAATCATATTTTACAATTTTCAAATAGGTGACAATTTGATTAATCGCTCTTTTCCAATCTTGTCAAAATGTAGTTTGGTGGAGGTGCAAAGAATGAACTACCATTGGACTACCCAGAGCGATTGGGTCAACCAGTATGTGAGGTACATATTTTTTTAACTATTTCAGGCTGGAATTTAATTACCTTCCATAAGAAGAAGCACCAGTCACACTCTTGAGCATGCATGCACCAATTCCTGCACACCATTTGTATGCACCCAGTTGGCCACGTACTTGCTGCTTGTTGACTACGATGCAGAGTGGACAACTGAAAACATAATAATTACTGGCAGAGAGCACACTGCTTATTTTAAGTTATGTCAGATGACTTGTTAATTGTTTGGGCTTACTCTTTTGTATTTTTGCAGTATTACATGAAGACCGGGACTTGCAAATTTGGTTCCAATTGCAAATATCACCATCCTAAGCAAGATGGATCTGTGCAACCTGTATTACTAAACAATAATGGTTTCCCTCTACGTCAGGTGTTAAATTCTTCCGAATACATGGCTTCTTTAGTGAACTCAGTTTCCTAGTATTTTAATGCAAAATTATTGATACCTACAAAGTGCAGGGTGAGAAAGAGTGCTCCTACTACATGAAGACTGGGCAATGCAAGTTTGGTTCTACATGTAAATTTCATCATCCAGAATTTGGTGGTGTTCCAGTGACTCCTGGAATTTATCCACCATTTCAGTCATCATCTGTACCTTCAACTCATCCGTACAATCCGCTTACAAATTGGCAAATGGGGAGGCCACCTGTAGTTCCTGGATCATATATGCCAGGCTCGTATGCTCCAATGATGCTATCTTCTGGAATGGTTCCCTTGCAAGGATGGAGCCCTTACCCGGTAACTAACTTGATTTTAAGAAAAAGTTTTGTGAAATATATTGCAGGTCTCAAATGCAAATTTAACTGTGGGGTCATAGCTCAAAACAGATATTTATGTAAAGATGTGAATCAATGAATCAAGACTTTATAATTTGTATGTTAGACTGAAAGATGGAAAATGGTCTCCTGGGCAAGAACTAGAAAATATCCACTAACATGTTATATGAAAGACGTGTCCAATGTTAAAAAAAGGGCAGCCCAATGCGCAGGGTCCAGGAAAGGGTCCGACCACTTTGGGTCTTTAATATACAGCCTTAACCTGCATTTCTGCAAGAGGCTGTTTCCAGGACAAAATAAAATGCTGCAAATGATTGTTATGTTTGATCATGGAAAGCAAACATAGGAAAATATTCTGTAAATTAAGAATGCATGCACAACAAGATAAATGTTTTGCTCCAAGTGAAAAACTCTTATGTTTTATGCAGGCTTCAGTAAACCCTGTGGCATCAGGTGGCGCGCAACAAAGTGTTCAAGCTGGACCTTTGTATGGCATAGGGCACCATGGATCTTCCTCAACAATTGCTTATGGTGGTCCGTACATGCCTTATTCTTCCCCAACTATACAATCCATCAATAATCAACAAGAACATGGATTCCCTGAACGGCCAGGGCAGCCCGAGTGTCAGTATTACATGAGGACAGGAGATTGTAAATTTGGTGCTACATGTAAATATAATCATCCTCGAGACTGGAGTTCACCCAAGTCCAATTATATGTTCAGCCCATTTTGCCTTCCACTTCGTCCAGTGAGTATCCTGAACACATCTTAAATATGTTTTAGGAACTAGTGCTACTTGTGTATATGATCATTTTAATCCCCTGCAAGCCAGCTAGAGCTTCCATAGTTTCTTGGAATTTGAAAAACATAAACACAAGGTCAGGTTGAACAAAAGAAACCAGTCAGCCATGATTTCTCATTACTACAGAAGCGAATAAACCTGCATTCATATTCCTTTTAGCCAAAAACAATCTAAGACATAATCGTATCCTCTACTTTTCTACAAGAGTCAATCTACATCAGTGATAATCATCCAGATGAGTGACCATCGATACTAGCAGCCCTATTTAATTCCTTCTCCGTCATTAAATAATACTTCCTCTGTATCTTAATATAAGACGTTTTGGTGGGCTAAAATGCACTACCAAAACGTCTTATATTTTGAGACGGAGGTAGCATTTTAGAAAGGTCAAAAATCAGAATGCCCTTTCTACAAAACAAAAAACCTTGGTGATTAGCTGCTGGGTTGGATTTAGTTCGTCAGAAAATCTAGCCATGAATCGGGAACTATTTGTGGCCATGACTCTCCCCATGCTCAACTAAATACATGCACATCATCTTGTAGTTCTTCAAATTGCAAATAGATTTTCTAGTAGTACTTTGGTAGTTTGGCACCTTCACTGAGTGCTCCTTACCATGCTAAACATATTTGGTCACTTCACGACACAATTATTTTGTAACTTGCATAGCTTAATTTGTTGGTTATTATCCTTTAAAATGTAAGTTGTAGACATTCCTCCTATCAAATAAGAAGACTCGGTAGGACATTCCTCCTAGTTGGGAAGCTGTCAGTAAGTTATAGACATTATCATGATTGAATGAAGCGATCATGATAGTTTACACAGTGGCTCGCAGTTAATGATTCCATAAATAAGTTGATACATGAGGTTTGTTAGAGTTTGTACTCAGAAGAATATACTTTGTTTGCTGATCATATGACATGCACTCAAACTCCATTATTGAGTCACAACTCTCAAGTGCCTATTATTCGCTTTCTTGGGTCCCCAGGATGTTCATTACTTTGTCGATAAGTTGCTGCAGATTAATCATTTGAGTTCATGCAAAATGTTTCCTAAAAATATAATCTTTGAGATTAAACATGTTGTAGTCAGTAATCTCTGTCAAAGAAATTTTTGGCATGGCCTGTCAAAATATCCAGGGTAGTTGTTGAGTCGCAGATGGTAGCAGAATGGAACCTATACTCTTATGTCAACAGCTAAACGTTAGGTCAGCGAAAACCATCAAACGTTTTTCATGTCGTTAAGATCTTCATTGTTTAGGCCATAATAATCAGTCCATTCAACTTGGTTGACTGAGCCTCACATTGACCAAATGACTGTCAAGAGCTCAGAAATTTGTGCAGTGCAGATACAATCCACCATATTACAGAGGGAAAAATATGTTCCAACCATACAACTATCTTTGTTTTTATATTTTCCAACTAGGTGTTTATTCTAACGTTTTGTTCTCTGTCTTTGTGGAGTGTTAGTTTTCAGCTTCTGGTCTTTCCAGGATGTGTGTATATATTAATAGATAAAGCGCCAAATGAGTTTGTGATTGCCCATTGCTCTACACTAAGTCTTTCATCCTGAGAAAAAGAATTGAAGATACATGAATAATTTGATCTTAGGTTCATGGCCATATAGTGCACATACTTACAGTAGTTAAAGGTCTCCCGCAGAATTTTAGTGTTACCTTGGTGCTTAGATAGATGTGTATTTGTTAACATCATGTCCTGAATAATGGATTTTTTATAGAGAAGTGTGATTTATATGTCAACTTGTATAGTTACTAATGTGTATAACTATTAGAAAAAAACAGAGAGTACATTATGGGATCATGAAATGCATGCCTCAGTACTGTAACAACTAACAAGTATCTATTATTCCCAATGGTAATTGTTTTAGACTGTCAGTGTGGTGTCCTATGATAGTGAAATGCTGATATACTAGAACTCATTGACTCTAGCCGGTAGTCCTGAATTACGTAATTTGTTTGAGAAAGTATTAGCTGTAGCTCCATGATAATAAAAACTTCACCAACTTTCTTTTGAATAGAACAAAGCAAAATATTTTCAAGAAAGAATTATATAGGATCTTCAATCTTTATAATAGTAATTGATGTGCAAGAAGTGTCCACATCTGGCATTTGGTTGTCAATGCTGTTTGCTCTTTCTAATTGAACCCACTAGATCAACAAAGTCGATGACTTTAGGGGAGCCTAATCCGTCTTAAATGTTTCTTGTTGTTTGAACTTTCTTGCATAGTGTAAGTGTACAATGTCATTTAGTGTGGGATCATACAAGATCTGCTAGTTAGCCTTAGTTCCATCATTGCTGCAAATTTGTAATTACCAGCATGATATCGTGAATAATTGCGCAGTATCTACAAGGTTTATAGCTCTCTGAATTGTGTGGTAATATGGCACCGCACATGCTTTATCTGGAATATAATGTCGGGCATAAGTCACATACGATACAAAATTTATTTTAGTATGCTACTAGAAAAGGTGTAGTGGCCTTAGACCGTGTATGAATTTATTCTTTGTAAGCATATGCAATTTCTTACCAGGCTGCTTTATGTCATCTTAATTTTCAGGGTTCTCAGCCTTGTTCATACTATGCCCAAAATGGGTATTGCAGATATGGAGTTACATGCAAGTATGACCACCCAATGGGTACGCTCGGCTACAGTTCATCTCCTTTTCCCCTCTCTGACATGCCAATTGCTCCATATCCTCTTGGCTTCTCTGTTGCCACATTGGCTCCCTCTTCATCTTCCCCAGATCTAAGGCAAGAATATATTTCAGCTAAAGAACCATCAGTCAACCAAGTAGGATCGCCAGTGGCAGCATCTGAGCCTGTTGGATCAGTCTTGCCGAAGGGGGGTTTCCCGCCAGACAGTGTGATGCGTGCTCAGACTAACACGACAGCTGGCGGTTCAAGCCCTGGCGGTGGTCGCTGATTTTTCTGAGCTGAGTGGAGAGATCTCTCATTTCTCAGAACAATTTTCCAATCATTTGACACAGGTAGATTTGAACCCTCCATGATTTCCCCGCCTTGTATATATATAAATATATATTCTGCTGCTATTGATAATACATTATATCTTACTCTGTACAAATCAGTTCTCCTAGGCCCCTCCGATGTGAATAAAAAGCTGCGGCCTCGTAGAGAAGGCTCGGCGAGGGTGGTTTTCTCTGCCATCTCAATAAAAAGCATTGATAGGTTACAAGCAAGCAAGCAAGCTCGATTCACTTGCAATTTTTGAGTTCTTCTGTTCATCTCTGAGACGGGAAATGCAAGGTTTTTGGATATCAGGTTCGGTAGCTCGCAGTCGGCGTGGATAGACGTGTATCCATTCCCTTGGTAAATAATTCTCGGGCAAGGAAATCTCCACATGAAGAAATTACTGGGTTTTGGTCCTGCCCTTCCCAAGCCATTTTCTTTTTGTTCTGTATATTGTCATATATATTATATATATCATCAACAGACTTGAGACTTGAAACTACATAAGTACATATATATGTGTCCATATCGGGAGCAAGGCACATTGTAATGAACACCAAACGTTTATAATTTAATGAAATATCGCTGTCATACCTCTCAGTTTCAGGATTTAGCTTCTGTTCACAGAATGCTGAATTGTGAATCTATGCTGCGTGCCTGCGTGTTGCTGTTTTGAAATGACGGCTATTTGCAAGCTGCTGGTATTAGTTGTGTCCAGACATGGCGTCCAGAGAAATGAAACTGAAATTTTGTTATTGTTTAGATCATATCTTCACGGTGATGAATTCTGTGCATTGTAATAAGAGGAACAGTTGGGCGTTCCACTTGCCGCGTCCCTGATTAAAGCGTGCTTTTCTCTCGTTACACTGGAGGCGATGGAAAGAAGACTTGCAAGACAAGTCCCACCCCCACGAATTTTGCGACGACAGCATAAGTTAGCTTGCTCAAGATAACAAAAAACAACATTATTGAACACATGAAACTCATAGCACCAAACTTGTCACAAAAGTGGAAGCACTTCACACCGAAGCGGCGAAGCACCATCCAAGCCGAGTACCGGAGCACTGCCAACCAAGTGAGCAACACAACAACTATCAATCCCTGCACCGAATGCACACCAGATTCCACCCGTTGCTTTACAAAGAAAAGACGACCAAAACCAAAAAGTGTCGACCGGGCAGGCATCCTAGGCCAGTAGGCGTAGCATGTGACGGTGCTGGCCGCCGCGGCGGGGCCCGTCCCGTCCGTCTACCCGGCCCGGCTCAGCAGCAGCAGCAGCGACCGACCGCGCATTCAATGCGGCCCGCGGCTTGCTGCTGCCCACTCCGGCCCCACCAGTTCCGCCCCTTTCGCGTTCCGCCCCTCCGCGTTCCCGCTAATCGCCGCCGCGGGCCCCTTCTTGGCGCCTACGCGACGTCACCACGCGCACGACACGACACCACACCTCCTCCAAAGCTCCGAGCGATGCTACAGAGAGAGAGAGAGAGAGAGAGAGAGTGAGAGAGAGTGAGTCCCACTCCTGACGCAGAAAAAGCCACGAGCGAGCGTACGGGGCGAGCTGGGGCTGCTGCGACTGCGAGAAGAGAGGACGAGGAGGAGGAGTCCGGAGGAAGCAACACCACCACCCAGCTCAAGATTTTGCCTCGCTTTCGGTTCCAACCAGCGTCTGCTCGCGCGGCAGCTAGCTGGGAGACGATCCACGCCCGATCGCCAAGGACCGTTTGGGGGAATCGGGGAGCTGCGCTCGATCGATCGATGGTGGAGCCGTCGCCCAAGGACGGCGGCGCCGACCCCGACACCGGCCTCGAAGGTACGCTACGCGCGCCGCCCGATTCCGGCCCCGATTGCGCTTGCCGCCTGCAATTGGGGGGCCCCGGCCGGCCGTGTCTGTCTCCGCGTGCGTTTTTTTTTTCCTTTTTTGTTTGGGGGGAAGAAGAAGAAGAAGCAGGGTTTGTTTGTGCGTCGTTTGCTTGCTTGCTACCTACCTAGGGTTTTCGATCCTCGATGCGGCAGGCCTGATGCGTGTGAATGTCGCTGCTTTTTGTGCTCCTCCTTCGCAGGGCCGATGTGGAGGCTGGGGCTGGCAGGCGGCTTGGAAGCTAAGGCGGCGGCAACGGCCGGGGCCGGGGCGCGGCTGCCGGAGCGGCCGGGCGAGCCCAACTGCGTCTACTACCTGCGCACCGGCGCCTGCGGCTACGGGGACACCTGCCGCTACAACCACCCTCGCGATCGCGCCGCCGCGGTGAGTCCACTTCGCCCGATTTTATTTTCCCCCACCACGCATCATGCTCTGCTTCACTTCAGTCTGGTAGTATTAAGTGCGACTCGCCAGTCCCTGATAATGACTCATGGGTTGAATTACAGCTGGTTGGCGCCGAGGGGAGCCTTTTACGTACCTGTGATTGAATTGAATTGATTCTAGTTATGGCCTAACTAGCTTGCTATCACGAGCCCATGGAAGTGAAATCTGATTGCGCACTTCCGTTGGTTGCTGTCGTTGGTCGTCTCATTGTTTAATAAGCCCCGTTGTCTTGGTCTCCTGCTTAATCTTGACGATTCAAAGTCCTCCCCACTTTCTACTACTCACCATGCCACTTGACTTGCTTATGTTGTCCGTGACTGAGTCAAACCTTCTTTTTTATTTTTACTCTCTCCGTTCTAAATTTATTGACTCAGATTTAGTTCAAGTTGTATTAAATCTGAGTCAATTAATTCAGAACGGAGGGAGTACTTATTATTGCTCAATGAACTAGATGGTGAGTGGTTGAACCATGACACTAGATTGAGTTCAAACAGATTGAATTGAAGTGTCATCAACATGTTCTCTGCTCTGTTATTCAGATTGATGGAGGCGCAAGGACCGCACGCACCGTGGAGTATCCAGAACGCCCAGGTCAGCCTTCGTGTGAGGTAATTGAACTAATCCTCATTCTCCTACGATGGTATGAAATGCAAGGTCTTTTTCTCTACATAAGCTGGTTACTGACATTTCAGGCATCACATTCATATATGAGTTGTTTCTTCGTACCTCATGTGGTGGACTGGCTACTCTACGGTTAACATTCCTCACATTTTCTTGCAGTACTACATGAAGAATGGGAGCTGTAAGTTTGGCTCGAATTGCAAGTATAATCACCCCAGAGAAGGTGGCTCTGTACAGCCAGTTGTGTTGAATTCCAGTGGATACCCTCTGCGCCCGGTGAGTGTTTGTTCAATCCAAGTTAGTATAGTCTACATGTAAATTTCTCATAAGAGCTTCCTTTGGTCATGCAGGGTGAGAAAGAATGTACCTACTATATCAAAACTGGCCAGTGCAAATTTGGATCTACATGTAAATTTCATCACCCACAAGCAGGGCCAGAACTTGGTGTTGTTTCAGAGACTCCTAGCATGTACCCAGCAGGGCAACCATTGCCTATCTCCTCCTCTCTTCCATATCCACCTCTTGCAAGTTGGCAGATGGGGAGGCCTCCTGTTCTGCCAGGGTCATATTTTCCTGGCCCGTATTCTCAAATGATGCACCCATCTGCAGTCATGCCAATGCAGGGATGGAACCCTTACATGGTAAGTTTCAATTGGAGTATCACTTTTCATTTTTGGTCTCGGTGCTCCAAATAGTAGGAACTAGGAAATAGGTCATTTGCATGGGTGTTCCATATAAAATGAAAAAAAAATCTATCTGGACTGAAGTTTGATAAATTAATTCATAAGATCTCTTATTAAGTTTGCAGTTTTACTGTCTCTTGTACACAAACTTCCACTGCTTGACTCTGCATTTTGTGTTATGAAGCATGTGATGCATGCTCAGAAAAATTGAAACTGCCCTGATGAACTCCTGATTGTTCTTTGTATTCTTAGTCACCAATGAATCAAGTTGCGTCAGCTGGGGGACAGCAAACAGTTCAGGCAGGGTCATTGTATGGCCTTTCGCACCAAGGGCCTCCATCTGCAGTTGCTTATGGCGGTAATTATGCACCGTTGTCTTCTTCAACATGGCCTTCAAGTAATAAACAAGAAGTTGTCTTTCCAGAGCGGCCTGGGCAGCCTGAGTGCCACCACTACATGAAGACGGGGACCTGCAAATTTGGAGCCACATGTAAATACAACCATCCTCAATACCTGAGTACACCTAGGTCCAACTATATGCTGAGCCCTCTAGGACTTCCAATGCGGCCGGTGAGTAGCTCTAATATATCAGTCTGTATTTTCCTACATTTAAGTACTATGTTGTCTCCAAGAAAGTTAGTCCAAAAGCATGCCCCTGAATTATTGTTATGTTGTCCTTGATTAGATTAACACCACATCTTATTGTTCTGATACAACTGAATTGAAAAGTGAAGTTTGATGAAATAAGTGTAGTCTAGTCTAATTGCATAATGAGTGAAGCCTAGTGATGATTCAGTGCATTTATTAGAAGTTTAAACATTGATCAAGCCGCCATGAAGAACGGTTCATCCATTGACTTGGTTTCATCACACAAATCCGCCTTCCGTAGACAACAACTGTTCAAGGTTCTGTTCCAAGTATAGAAAACCATGTTATCACACTCCACTCTTACGTATTGTAAGTTTTAACTCGTTTAGTCAGTCAGAATGTGAAGCAAAGCCAAGCAATTAGACTGTAGCAAAACATGTGCACACAAACATAAAGCCATGTAAGTTTTAACTCGGTCTATTATGTGTCTTTTGACCTTTTCTCTAGTCTTTAGTTCATCCGTCTTATACTACGCATAGGATGCTGTTTTGTGTATCGTGAACTAAATGCAGATCAATGTTCATCTTATTTCTCTAAGAGACTTCTGACTTTTGACCATGTCCTGCATATTTGATTCTACTTGAATTCAGTATGAGTACTGAAAATATAAGATGGGATCCTTTGTTGCACTTGAATTGCATTCTCATAAACCAGTCCCTATGGGTTGCGTACCTTGTGTTTCTTGTTCATTGCTCACTTTTTTGACCGGGTCCTCATACTTTAAATGGCTCTGCACCTGTACATTTTGATATACAATGTCAAAAAATGGTGAATACATTGAGAAAGTCGGTGTTTCAACCCTCAGTCTAGAACTATTCGAAAATTCACTTTTCAACCTTAAACTCTGGAACCAGATGTTTTGAACCTTGAACTACTGAATCAGTTTACTTTTAACACCTGCAAATATGTTTTTGTTCTGCATGGCATCACTTATACACGTTAGCACCATGCCATGTCAGCTATTCAAGTAATCAAATATAGAAAAATCATATACCCTCTGATCCCATATTATTGTCGCCGGTTCAGCTATAAAGTTATACCTCTCACGTTGATTCCCCACGACAGTTGAAACGGATCGGAGGGAGTATGATGATTAGTATGTAATAATCTAGTACTTTATACGAACCACAGGAGAACATTTCAGTTTGACTTGAATCCCTTTTTCACGTCGATGTTTCGAAAATACTCCTAGTCACCCGCAACAAGTATAAAATAGTCAGTTTTTAGGAGTATTTTCACCTGCAACAAGTCATCAGTACTGACAATTTTGAGTTTCCTAAATAATTGAAAATCAAGTGAAGCGCTAAGCCTTTGCGCTTTCTCGAAAAAATTGAAAATCGCGAACACAATATCTTTAGTCATTCTATTATGTGATTTCCTATTTTTATTTTTTATTTAGTATTTTTTATTTGTATTTTTTATTTAGTTGATGACATTGGAAGTTGATTGTCATGTGGGCCATAGGATGAAGCCAGCCGAGCCGAGCCAGGCTAGGGCTGGCAGCCAAACCAATCAGGGATTCCTTTAATTGAAGGAAGAAACAGCTACTACTCTGTAGCTATAATGTAACTGTTATTACAACCAACATAACTAAAATTCTTTGTGTGTGTTTCGGATTCTTCCTATTCCTAATTTGCAAAATGAAACCACCTTCGACTTGATCGCAATGATCCTGATTCTTGACCAACATAGTGATAAATAATTGTTCGTTTGCATGTTAAATCCCTCTGAGCCATGTTAGACCATTACGCTGAAAAGCTAATTTGTAGAATGTCAACAGTAAAATTTGACAAATGAAACGGTTGTGTTTTTCTTATCTTGTCCCTATCTATGATCTCTCGTCAACTAGAAAGAAATCTTTTGCTTTTACTAGAACATGGTTAACTATTATTATCTTCCCCGGTGACATCACAAAGAAGTGTGGCGACTAGGACATGATCTTTATATCTGATCAACGATTGAAATCCTTTGTTCTGATGTGCTGTCACCTACCAGGAGCAAATTAGTTCAATTTTTTTTGTATTAGCCGTGAGGGTTGTGAATTTAATTATGTCAACTTATATTTCTTTATGTGTGTCCAAATCTATTTTAGGACGTACAATGCATAATGTAATGTTCCTGTAGTATTTCATTGTCTCCAAGTGAGTTGTGCAAGTGATAATGTGGGGTAGAATTTAATCTCTTAATGGATTTCTTGTGGCAAAACAAACATATCAGCAATAGGCCAATATACACAAGCTAAATCTGATAAATGGCATTACTCCTTGCACCTTTTGTTCTCATTTTGCGCATGGAGTTTCATTGTGATCAACTTTCCTTTAATTTGCAGGGTGCTCAGCCATGTGTTTACTATTCACAGAATGGCTTCTGCAAATATGGTCCGGGATGCAAATTTGATCACCCGCTGGCTGCTCTAAACTATAGCCCTTCATCTTCGTCGCTTGGTGACATGCCTATTGCTCCCTATCCTCTTAGTCTCACTGTTGCTCCTATGGCCCCGTCTCCATCATCTGCTGTTCTGCGCCCAGAGTACATTCTCAGCAAGGACTCTTCAGTGAACCAGCCCGCATCACCCGGAACTACATTTGGACCTACTGGACCGATGTCAAAAATATATGCTCCACACATGCTTCTCCGACCTCCAGCCACTACAACTGGTGCCATTGTCACAAGTCATGGAGGAGTGCTCTAATCCCATTCTGGCCTGAAGATGGATGTTCGGCAAGCTTCTCAAGATTTTTTTTTGGCATAGGTGAGATGAGATATTGGCTCGTTTTTTGCTCGGATTCGGTTCTACAGCAAATCTGTCTCTACTTTCCCTCCTAGCATCTGTTCACTTGGAACCCCACCCAATGTGAATATGCCTGGAGCTGACATAGACAAGGCATGGCCAAGGTTGCAATCTTTGCCATCTGAATAAATGCATAGATGGGCAGTGGCAAGGTCGTTCATTGCCATTTTATGTTCATTGATGAAATGGAAGAGGGAGAATCCTGAAATCCACTTAACCGATCGGTACATAATTATCGATGCAGACAACGGGATGCTTATTAAAGAGAGGTTTTGTACCTAGAATAGGCTGGGTTTGGCTCAAACCTGTCTTCATTTATCCATCTCATGTGTTATGCAACTACGAGTTAGACTTCTATAATATGTATAGTATGTACATCCATAATGTGAACAAGGAACAACGTACTGGAACACTTGAAATTCTCTGAATCATCTGCAGCTAGTTTGCTCAGCTAGTCGCTCGTTTTGTTGGTTCTGCATCAAGAACTGAGCACGCTGGTGGAGGCGTGGAGTTATCTAAAGTAGAGGCGATCATAGCGGATATCCACATTGACTAATAGGTGTAAATGCATCCACGTGCAAAATCTCATTTCAAAACGTACATCCGGACATTTTAAGTTCGCACACAAAATTTCATGATATGTTATTTTGGCCTGTGTAAAATTGTAATTTTCGGTGCTCAAAACACCTTTTCTTGAGAAATTGTTTTGTGTTTTTCACGCAGGCCACAAAAAATGTCTGTTTTCACAAAACTTAGCTAGTAAACATCGATTGTCAGAGATAGGCCTGAAAATTTGTTTCAGAATATTTTAACATTTTGAAATACATTTACATGTCCATGTATTTCCGATTAGAAGGTACATATTTTCCTCTCTCCTCTCCCATGCAGCAGCCCGCTCCGCACCGGGAAGACCACCGCCGCCTGTCACTCCTCCGCCCCCTCCCCTCTTCCCTTCCCATAGGCGTCGCAGAGCAGGGCCCTTGTGGCGCGGCGGCGGCGTCAGCGTTCCTCGGCCTGAGGTTGGGGCGGCGACGCACCGCCTTGGACGATTCAACGACGGTGACGTAAGCCAGCACCAGCCGAGGGCGGCGTGAAGGCGGTGGCGATGCGTGAAGGAGGCGGTTGCCGCGGCCCATATGGGTTTCGGCGGGTCGAAGCATCTTCACCAACGCCGGCGATGACACTCGTCCTCTAGGATTGGCTTGCGACACGAGGAACTAGGGGGCTACTGCACTGAGCATGGTGATGGCGGCTCCTCTTCCGTCGGAGTGATCGGCTGGCTGGATGTGTTGAATCTTGGATCCTACATCTAGTACCAGCGGCGAGTTGGGAGGCGCGGTTGCCGGTGAAAGCCGGCCTTTTGGCGGGCGATAGCGACGTCTTGACGTCGTTACCTCGTTGGAGGCATCGTTCTAGCAGTTCACGTCTTCTCACTCGCATTGCTCCAAGGGAAACCCTAGGATCTACGGATGGGACGATGGCGGCGCCGCGGTCTCGTGTTCCCTCTTGGGGGCATCGTTTGTTGTCGAGCGGCGATGGATGGATGATGGTGGCTATGTGGATCCTGCGGTGGATCGTTCTTGTGTAATTGCTGCAGTTTGGAGGTCATTGGCTGATCCGGGTGAAAACTTGTCTCCGTTGGTTGGAGCCGGTGATGGCGATTCCCTGTGTGTCGTCTCCTTCCTGAAGGCATCATCGAGGTGAAGCATTCGTCTCTCCGCAAGGTTGCACTATGCCGAAGGGACTAGCGGAAGGTTTGGCGGCTAGTTTTGTAAGGTCACGGTGTTGATCCACTTTTTGAATATGGGTTAGTGGAAAACGGCGGTAACGACTAAAGCGTGCACATCGGTGTGCGTTGAGTGTTTTGCTGAACTGGTATTTTGATTTTAGATGATGTACATTGGTGTTAGTCACCCCATCATAGTGCTGGCGGCCCTTGTTGTCGAGAGGTTGACTTCAGTTTGGTCTCAATATTATATTTTATAAATCTTGTTTGATTAATAAGTGTGAATGGTTGTGTGCATCACTCGATACAGAGCCCAGGGACTCGCACTCTCCTTTTCTAAAAAAAGATGGTACATTTTTTCGGCACAAAATGTCACTTGTAGCTACTCAGCTATCGTGTTATCGTTTTATTTTAATTTTGAAAAGTTCAATTTTAGGTTACCAAAAAGTATGAGAAAAGTCATACAAGTGCATACACCTGCCTAGTATATGCAATTTTTTTTTGCATCGTGTACATAAAAAAGGACAAATGTTGGAAGAAAAACGAGTTCTTAGCCTTTTAGAATCATGATTTATGATTTTTGTGTAGCTTACATTATAATATATTATCTTGCAAATCTTCGTAAATATATAGAACTTTTTGAATATTTTAAATTTTGTTTTAATTTCTTAAAAAATAGAGATAGGGAGCCAAACCACTTCCCTCCACTCATTTCTTTATGAGTAATTTAATTGTAAGAATTTGGTTATATCAAGAGGCGGTGTTTTGGGTGGTCCCACCCATATAGCCATACTATCTAGACCCTAATGAGTGGAGATTTTTGGCTCCCGAACTCCACTGCTCCCTACACTTACAAAAAATTCGAACATCTTTTTTGGAGTGTAAAAATTCAGAAAAATTCTCCATGTGGTCAATGTTGTGCGTAAAATATCAATTTCAAATACATTATATTGTGGGATACAGAAAAATGATAAAGTCTGATCATATTTAGACATTAAAAAATATGCATACATTGATCCACACATTTTTGTTCTTTTTGTTGAGCTCAAAATATAGTGCATTTGAAATTGATATTTTGCAGGGTTGTGGAATACAACATTGTCTACATCCAGATTTTTTTCAGAATTTTTGAAATTTAGAAAGATGATTTGATTTTTATGAGTGGAGAGAGCCGCTCGGGAGTAAAAAATCTCCACTCCTAATATACTCACTCTATCACTTGTTTCTTTACTTGAACTCTATCACTCTTTATAGAAGGTTTTTGCAAGACAATTAAACTCAACCAACATGTTTTCAAACTCGAACTTGACATTTGATTCTTCAACCAAATTTTCACACTTTTGCACAAACACATCAACATAACTGATGAATATCTGCATGTATAGGCAGTATATATATCTTTGAAAACTGTCTCGGGAACGCCCAACAGCACCGTGAAACATACTCCCTCCGTTTCATATTAGATGATTTTTTTTTGTCAAAAAGTTGATGTATCTAGACTCTTATCATATCTAGATACATCCACTTTTGTTTAAATAGAAGTCATCTAATTTAGAACGGAGGGAGTAATTTATAGCAGCAAATACCGCACATATATCTCCCATTGCTTGATAAAACGCTTGCTCTTGAAACCTCTTTAGCAGGCAACTTTGATAAAATTGCGCACATCACATCCTGCGTCAACGGTCAATATTCTTCAAGATTAGTCGTCATTCCGTCTAGACAGCGAAGATAAAATCCGACATACCTGTGCAAAGTCCTCCAGTTCAACGTTTGACCTTTCTTTCTTATGGATTGGTTTTTCACCAGTATGGTTTGAGGATGTTATTTTGTTGATCATTGTGAACCTGAAATTAATAAACAGAGTAGAGTTTCATAATTGTTATTAACAAAAGGATCCCGATGGTCAGAGAGTTTTAGCGGGGATGTCGAGAGGATTCGTCTAGAAGAGGAATTGGACCTAGATGTTGTGGTGGAACTGTCGATGAACTTTGAGAAAATAATGCAACCGACTGCTCTGTTTCAGTGCCAACCCTCCGACGCGAGCAAATCCTGGGATCTAGGGATGTGTTTGTTTGGATTTCTATGTGTTTCCCACCAAAATAAGCCAACAAAATGAAACAAACGGCTAAACGGGTTGATTTTGCTGTGTGCTATTTTCAAGCCGGTCTCAAATTGTAGCATTGGAGGCGCTTTTGTTGGCTTCCGGAGCTTCCTAACATAATAAGGAAAAGAAAAATAAATAAATCTTCCTAACCTAGCCGCCGCCAGAGACAGGCGACCAGGGAGGACATTTTTCCACCGATCTCACCGGCGGCTGAGCTAGGCCTCTCTTCCTCCGCTTGCTGCTTCGATAGTGGGAGGAAGGGGACCACGTCTTCTCCATTTTTGTATGGTAGCTAGGGTTTGAATAGTTTTTGCATGGTGCGTCCTGGGGGTGGTGTAAGCGCACCCGAGCGAAAAATCTACCTCGACTCCACTCCCACACTGACGTTCTCCTTCATGGTGACGTCTCGGAGTTGGTTACATCGTGTGCTTGCCGATCTTTCAGATCGATGGATTTAAGGTTCATGGATGGTGTCGGTGAGGCGGTGGCGGCGACCCCATCAGGTGTGTCTCTCCTCTGATCTATCCCCGTTGCTCCGGCGTCATGGTGGAGTAAGGAGGATGTGTCGTTTAGGAGTACACGCAGACTGTTGTGTGACAGCTGAAAATGGTGTTAGTTTGTGGTTGGAGGTTTACAATTTTGACTCTCTCGTTCGACATCGATGGCGTGTCCAGGGACATCTTGCTCCGATCTGATTCTTTCAACTATAATGGTTTTGCTTCTCGCAAACCATTTTAGAGGTCCGTAAAGCTGTTGATCAGCGATGGAGCCGTTTCGAGCATAGGTGAAGAGGTGATTTGTCTTCTCTTCTTTTAGTGGTCACTTCAATGTTGTCGAAAGAGGAGGATATGCGCTGGTTTTTCATAGGTTTATCCTATTTGTTCAGATATGTAATGTCATGTGTCTTGTAACCTATGTTTGCTATATAAATGAAAATCATATTACCATACAAAAAAAACATAATAAGAAAAATGATATACATCCATACCCATAGTGTTTCTATTAATTACAAGGAAACTGCCACGCGGGCTACTGTACACGCACAGCGGCAGACTGCACTTGTACTAGCAAAGGTCGATTAGGCTGATTAGTTCAAAAAAAAAGGCTGATTAGAACAGAGACCTAGCTCTATCCGTAGCTTCAATGTGTGGCTGAACAGATTGATTAGTACGTAAATCTAGCTAGATCGATCAACCATACCGAGTTTCATTATTTAAGCGTGTTTCAGAAATTCCACATATTAAGAATCCTAGGTCGTGTATGCTAGCTTATTTTTCAAGAATCCTGCGTACGGTAGCAAGCTGATTAACATTCTTTATTGGGTGGATCGGTAGTTTATAAAAACAACATCGATCAACTTGGATTTGTGGCATTGATCCTTGAACCAGCCCGTAGGTAATGGACATACACATTTTTTTTTTTTGCGGGTAATGGACATACACATTAACGCATCTTAATTCTTGGTTTGCATAAATGTTCGCAAATCTTAGAAAAAGAAATGAAAATTGTATTTGTCTTGGATAATAATACTATAATTTATAAATCTTGAGAGAAATCACCTAAAATATAAAATATATGCAATACATCCATCATATTCACTGTACATAATTTATTACATGTATATTAACAAATATATTCTGTGGGTATTTCAGACAATTAATCAATTCACAGCCAGACAACCTGCTAAATTGTCAAACAATAAAACTTAGAACAATACTCTGCACAACAGCTTTCCTTGTAACAACACAGTCAGGCCTAACTAGCTCAAACAAACACACCCTAAATCACGCTCTCGACGGAGAGAACGGATATGCTAGCCTAAGAAGGGTGCGGCCAAACTTGAGCTTTTTGGTACGGTTCGTTGGTTGGATTCATATGAACCGGGCTCTAATGGGCTGAAGAAAGAGAAGGTGCGGTGTGATGTGGGTTGAGGTCTCTTTTGATCTCTTTAGATCACAGGTTTTAAAAACACAAGAATGTGAAAAATAAATAAAAAATCACAGTTTTGCAAGTGGATTGCAAGACATAGCAAATGCGGGAATCCTCGTTTGGGTAAAATGTAGAAAAAGTGTCTCGATCCTACGTACTTTGGTGCAAAAAAGAGAGTAGAGTGCACTAGTAGAGAATAGGCCAAAGGACCAAATGCAAATAGTCCATCTGTCCCGGTCGTATTACAAACCGGGACAGATGGGGGCCTGCAGAGGCCGGGTGCATGTGCAATGGGCCATTTGTCCCGGTTTCAATCACGAACCGGGACAAATGGGGCGTGCCTCAAGGCACCAGCCTATTTGTCCCGGTTTGTGATTGAAACCGGGACAAATGGCCCATGCCTATATATACTCAGCAGACCCCTCCTCTCTTCCAAAACAAGGAGGCATTTTTTTATGAAATGGTAGGAGGGGGTGTGTGCTAGTTATATTTTTTTACTTATGCATGCAAAGTGTTCGATGAAATGCCCGAGAGAGTTCACAAAATGATTTGATTTACACTTAAAGTTTATTCTTCTTTTTGATTAAGGTTAATTTTTCTCTCATTTCATTTGTAATTAATTGATACCGTACGTGCATGTTCTGTAATGGTTATTAATATAGTTCATTATATAATGCAGATGGACCGACAATGGATGTATGGTGACCGACGCACTGCCGAGTACATGACAGGTTTGAGGAAATTTCTAGAGAAAGCTCAGGCCCACAGTACCAATGGTTTCATGTGTTGTCCATGTGTCAACTGTCAGAATAAGACATATCACCCAAACGCGAGAACCCTTCAAAGTCATCTTATTCGGCATGGTTTCATGCCCAGCTATAATTGTTGGACGAAGCACGGAGAAAAAGGTGTTATGATGGAAGACAATGAAGAAGAGGAAGATAATGACAACTATCCTATGTTCCCGGAGTACGGAGATTCTGCAACGGGTGAAGCTGAAGCTGAAGAGGCACCAGATGAGCCCGCTGACGATCTTGGTAGGGCCATTGCTGATGCAAAGAGAGAGTGCGGAACTGAAAAGGAGAGGTTGAAGTTCGACCAGATGTTAGAGGATCACAAGAAATCGTTGTATCCAAGTTGCGAAGATGGTCAGAAAAAGCTGGGTACCACACTGGAATTACTGCAGTGGAAGGCAGAGTGTGGTGTGACTGACAAGGGATTTGGAAAGTTGCTGCAGATAATTAGGAAGATGCTTCCAAAGGTCAACGAGTTGCCCGGCAGCACGTACGAAGCAAAGAAGGTTGTGTGCCCTCTAGGATTAGACGTCCCTAAGATACATGCCTGCCCTAATGACTGCATCCTCTACCGCGGTGAGTACGAGAATTTGGATGCATGTCCAGTATGCACTGCATTGCGGTATAAGATCAGACGAGATGACCCTGGTGAAGTTGAGGGTGAGCGTCCCCAGAAGAGGGTTCCTGCCAAGGTGATGTGGTATGCTCCTATAATACCACGGTTGAAACGCCTGTTCGCGAATAAAGAGCATGCCAAGTTGTTGCGATGGCACAAAGAGGACCGTAAGAAAGACGCGATGTGTAGACACCCCGCTGATGGGTCGCAGTGGAGAAAAATTGAGAGAGAGTTCCCGGAATTTGAAGATGACGCAAGGAACTTAAGGTTTGGTCTAAGTACAGACGGCTTCAATCCGTTTGGGGAGCAAAGCAGCAGTCATAGCACATGGCATGTGACTCTATGTATTTATAACCTTCCTCCTTGGTTGTGCATGAAGCGAAAGTTCATTATGATGCCATTGCTCATCCAAGGCCCGAAGCAACCCGGCGACGACCTTGATGTGTACCTCAGGCCATTATTTGAAGAACTTTTACACTTGTGGCGGGAAGAAGGTGTACGGGTGTGGGATGAGCACAAACATGAGGAATTTGACCTACGAGCTTTGCTTTTTGTAACAATTAACGATTGGCCTGCTCTTGCTAACCTCTCAGTCGACCAAGGGGTACAATGCATGCACACACTATTTGGGTGAGACTGAATGCTTATATTTGGATAAATGTAAGAAGTGTGTGTATCTGGGGCATCGTCGATTTCTTCCGATCAAGCATACCGCAAGGAAGAAAGGCAAGCATTTTAAAGGTGAGGCTGATCACAGTAGGAGGCCTGTCAACCGTACTGGTGAAGAAATTTTTGATATGGTAAAGGATCTAAAAGTAATCTTTGGAAAGGGTCCTGGAGGACAACAGGTTCCGAAAGACGCTAACGGGCACGCACCCATGTGGAAGAAAAAATCTATATTTTGGGAGCTACCATATTGGAAGGTCCTAGAGGTTAGATCTGCTATCGACGTGATGCACGTGACGAAGAATGTTTGCGTGAACCTGCTAGGCTACTTGGGCGTGTACGGGAAGAAAAAAATACAGAGGAAGCACGGGAGGACCAGAAACGTGTGAAAGAACGAGACAGCCTAAGTCCCGAACACTACGAAGGTCCTGCCAGCTACGCTCTTACCAAACAAGAGAAAGTAATATTCTTTGAATGCCTGAGCAGTATCAAGGTCACGGCTGGGTTCTCGTCGAATATAAAAGAGGATAATAAATGTGAGACTCCAAAAATTTCAGAACCTAAAGTCTCATGATTGTCACGTGATTATGACGCAATTGCTTCCGATTGCACTGAGGGGGCTACACCGGAAAATGTTCGAGTACCCATTGTGAAGCTTTGTGCATTCCTCAATGCAATATCCTAAAAGGTAATCGATCCAGCGATTCTACCAGGGTTGCAAAATGATGTGGCCCAGTGTCTTGTCAGTTTTGAGTTGGTGTTCCCTCCATCCTTCTTCGATGTTATGACGCATCTCCTGGTTCACCTAGTCGAAGAGATTCAAGTTCTCGGTCCTATATTTCTGCACAATATGTTCCCATTTGAGAGGTTCATGGCAGTCTTAAAGAAATATGTGCATAACCGTGATAGGCCAGAAGGAAGCATCTCCAACGGCTACGGTAACGAGGAGGTCATTGAGTTCTGTGTTGACTTTATTCATGACCTTAAGCCGATAGGTGTTCCACAATCACGACATGAGGGTAGACTTAGTGGAAAAGGCACACTAGGAAAGAAAACAAAAAATTGTATGGATTGACATTCTTTCACTGAAGCACACTATACAGTTCTACAAAGTGCTACCTTGGTGGCCCCGTATATCAATCAACACAAGAATCTTGTACGCTCTCTACACGCGGGGAAGTCTGACAACTGGATTGTACGTACACACATGGCGACGTTCGGCGGTTGGTTGCGAGCACATCTTCAAAATAAAGACAAGGTTGATGAACAGTTACACTTGTTGGCCAGGGCACCATCTACAACTATATGTACTTTCCAAGGGTACGAGATAAATGGGAATACATTTTACATGAGTGTCCAAGATAAAAAGAGCACGAACCAAAACAGTGGTGTTCGCATTGATGCAACAAACAACAATGGGCAGAAGAACACATACTATGGTTGCATAGAGGAGATATTGGAACTTGACTATGGACCTTTTTTTAAGATCCCTTTGTTTCGGTGCAAATGGGTCAATCTGAAAGGCGGGGTAGAGGTAGACAAGATGTACGGAATGACAACAATGGATCTAAACAATCTTGCGTACAGAGACGAACCATTCGTGCTAGCCAATGATGTGGCTCAGGTTTTCTATGTGAAAGACATGTCTAGCAGACCCAAAAAAAGAAACCTCCTGGGAGTGGAGGAGCCGAGGCGTCACATAGTTCTTTCAGGAAAAAGAAACATCGTGGGAGTGGAGGACACGGCAGACATGTCAGATGATTATAATAATTTTGATGAAATTCCGCCTTTCGTAGTGAACATTGACCCAATCATCAAGTTGATTGAAGAAGATGCTCCATGGTTCCGACGCAGAAGAACTGGCGGTGTTGTGTGATGGAGATGTTGGTGCGATATGTAATAATTAATATATTAAACTTTTTATATGAAGAAGATGCTCCATTTTTACCTGCATATCAAATGGATCCGTCGACGTTGAAAGAACAAAACACACGATTTCACCTGCATACAACCCCACGGTTGCTCTTGATGAGTGCCTGCATATCAAATGCACCGTGGGGCGTATGCAGGGAATCCAAGTAATTTGTATATATTCCTCAGTAGATGAATTGAACTATTCTTTTGATAGAACAAAACACACGATTTCACCTGCATACAGCCCCACGGTGGCTCCTGAGTGCCTGCATATCAAATGCACCGTGGGGCGTATGCAGGGAATCCGAGTGATTTGTATACCACACCACCCGGCTAGGCACTAGAAGGAGGAAACACTGAGTGCTCGCCTCGTCCGAGAGGGGGCTATATATAGGGTCACGGGCTCAACCAGTGGTACTGATAGTGTTGATCCAACAGCTCTCAAGTGCTCAAAAGAAGCACACCCCTGATCCAACGGCTAAAAAGTGTTTCAAAGAAACACACGATCCGTGTGCTTCTTTAGTCCCGGTTTGAAACTGAAAGCGTTAATCGAACAGCTCAGAAGCAATCAAAAGAAACACACACCTGATCAAACGGCTAACAAGTGCTTGAAAGAAACACACGATCTGTGTGCTTCTTTAGTCCCGGTTTGGAAGTTAAAGTGTTGATCGAACAGCTCAGAATTCCAAAGTTTGTAAAAGTTATACAAATTCACATTCAAAATAGTTTTAAACTTATTAAAATAATGGTTATAGAAAAGAGAAAATGTTTTTGTATTAGTTAGTAAATTTCAAACACTTTTCATATTGAAAGTTTTTTCAAATTCCAAAGTTTGCAAAAGTTATACAAATTCACATTCAAAATAGTTTTAGACTTATTAAAATAATGGTTATAGAAAAGAGAAAATGTTTTTGTAATAGTTAGTCAATTTCAAACACTTTTCATATTGAAAGTTTTTTCAAATTCCAAAGTTTGCAAAAGTTATACAAATTCACATTCAAAATAGTTATAAACTTATTAAAATAATGGTTATAGAAAAGAGAAAATGTTTTTGTATTAGTTAGTCAAATTCAAACACTTTTCATATTGAAAGTTTTTCCAAATTCCAAAGTTATTTAAAACAGAAAACAGAAAACAGAAAAAGAAAAGAAAAAGGAAAAGAAAAAGAAAAAACCCCATCTATCCCGGGTGGTGGCTCAGCCCGGATGGGGTGCTATCTATCCCGGGTTGAGCTACCACCCGGGACAGATGGGGTGCTATCTGTCCCGGGCTGAGCCACGGCCCGGGACAGTTGAGTGCTAT
The DNA here is from genome assembly GCA_026929855.1 of Poa annua. Classification (NCBI taxonomy): domain Eukaryota; kingdom Viridiplantae; phylum Streptophyta; class Magnoliopsida; order Poales; family Poaceae; genus Poa; species Poa annua. Next base: position 21,659,073 of record CM049428.1, on the reverse strand, counting down.
CTGTCCCGGGCTGGGCCACCACCCGTGACAGTTGAGTGTTTCTATATAAGCAACACTTAGCCACGGGTGGTGGTTCAACCCGGAGCCAAATCAGTACGACGCCGTCAGGCTGCCAAAATTCCCCTCGAGCGCTGCCGCCTCCTTCCTCGCCGTCCCCGCGCCTCCGGCCATCCCTCCCCGCGCATCCGGCCATCCCGACGCCGCTGCGCACTGCTGCGCCCTCACCGTCCCAGCGCCTCCATCCTTCCACGGGTGAGTCCGGAGACCGGAGCTGCCGCCCTCGCCGTCCCGCCGTTCTTCCTCGCCCTTACCAGAGCTCCGCCGAGCCATTGCCGAGGGTGAGTCCTCCTCCCTCCCTCACGACGCCACCGTGCCGCAATCCGCCGCCACCGCGTGCGTCACCTCCTCTACTGTGGATTCGGTTCACCATTGATGACGTCAGCATGACGTCATCATTTTCAGAAGCTTTTGTGTCATTATTTTTATCAAAATGTTATCATAAATGTGGATTCTACTGTGGATTCGGTTCACCTCCTCTACTGTTAAAACAAACTTTTTATCAAAATGTTCATAAAAATAAAATACATGTTGTTGTGTCATTATTTTGTGTGTTTGAATAAGTTTGAATAAACAAAACAATTGTTGGAATATCGTTGCAAATGCAAATGTGATATTATTTTGTTGAACTAGTGTAATGTGTAATGTGCAAATGCAAAAAATTGTTGTAATGTGTAATGTGCAAAAATTGTTGTAATGTGTAATGTGCAAATGCAAAAAATTGTTGAAGTAGTGTAATGTGTTGAATTATTGTAATGTGTTGAAATATTGTAATGTGTTAAAATATTATTATTGCAATATGATACTTAGATCAATTTTGTTGATGCAGGTTCTCTGATTTGTCATCGTGTCGGAGCGCTGCCCCCTTGGATTTTGCGCCCTCTCGGAGCCCCAACTTTCTTCGACTACTCCGCCACTGTCAGACGAGTAAGAAAATGTAAATGGATTATTTAAGATGTATTATTGGTTTTTTAAATGGAATATTCGACTATTTTAGTAAATGTAAATGGACCAGTGAAATTATTCTCTTCGACTATTTTTAAATGGAATTATTGCAAATGTAAATAGACTAGTGAAATGTAAATGGATGATTGAAATATAAATTAACATATTATATATTAAATGCAAATGTAAATGGATTGAAATCCCTTGCAGAAACTATGGACACCGATAGAAACCTTCAACAAGAAGAGGACATGTTCGGCATCATCCGCGACAGTGATGGATTGGACCAACAAGAAGAGGAACACTTAGACGATTTCACCGGGCAATTTCTGAACGAGTCCGGTGATGGACTGGAGGGGCATTCAGACGGAATAGACGTCACCGACAGTTCAGCTCACCGACAGTTCACCGACTCTACTGTTGGAAAGTCGGCCGCCGAGGTAGATATATGCCCTCAGGTTTTTGTCTCCGTTGAATAGATTTGTGTGTATACATATATTAACTATCACTTTTTCTTGTGTTTAACCGTCGGCGGGCCATGAACCGGGACCAAGCAAAAAAGCAGCTGTGAAACGAGGCGGGCCACGAACCGGTACCAAAAAGCTCCAAGGGAAATAGAAGTACCACATCGACGCAATTAATGAAAAAGGCAAACCGTTTGCTCCCGCTAACCACGCAAGGAAATTTGTAGCTCAGTGCGGAGTCATCATTCGGGACAGACTCTCCATCAGGGCTCAAGAATGGTATAAGCCAAAGGTGCCAAAAGAGGGGGTTATTTATGTCTCTAATGCAGACAAACAACTCCTTTGGGACGAGCTCATGCAGAATTTCACTTTACCGGAAGAGGAGGATGTAGAGGAGCTGGTTATAGAGAATCGATGCAAGGCCTGGACTTATATTGAGATGGGTGAATTGTTCCGCAGCTGGAAGAAAAGGCTAAACAAGTTCATAAAAGAAGGTAAGACTCCAGAATTTGTCGGAGTCTATGAAAAGATAAAAGATGAGTGGCCTGAATTTAAGGCGTACAAGCAATCGGAAGCCGCTAAGAAAATCTCAGCGAGAAATAAGAAAAATGCAGACAAAAAGATATATCACCATAACATGGGGTCAGGTGGCTACCTGACGGCCATGCCTAAGTTTCTGAAAATGGAGGATGAGTTGTTGGCTAAAGGTATACAGATCGAGACATTTGACTGGCCAGACCGGCTTAAGGCTTGGTTCTATGGGCATGGTGGAAAGTTAGACCCTGAAACAGGTGATTGTCTTTTTACCAAGGAGCACGGACCTGACCCTATTGAAGCTCTCAGAGAGGTATGGAAGGAGGTCACGGAAGGCAGGTTCCACCCTAACAGAGAGAAGGACGAGCTATCGCGAGCCCTTAAGAATCCTGAACACAGTGGACGAACAAGAGGAACCGTCGGCTCCGTACCGTGGATACTTGGGTTTCCCAAAGATGTTGGCACTTACAGAAGCCGATCGAGAAAGAAGAAAGAGCATGCCGACCGGGCCCAGTGGATGGAAAATAAATTACTACAGGATGAGAAGGAGATAGCAGAGCTGAAGGCAGCGCAGACTCGACGGATGCCCTGCGAAACGGAGACGCCCGAAGATCCTTCTCCTGATCCAAAATCAATGCAGAGAAGCAGCGTGGCTTCGACGGAGCTCGATCGCCACAATGATATGCCGGGTCCTCGTCACCCCGTGGATAATATAGTGCAGCGGGAACTTTGCGACCTACATGTGCCATGCTTGAACATAACCGTGAAGGTGGCGCACGGCTTTGCCCTACCGCCTAGACCAAATGGAACTTACCATTGCCGCCCTATTCCAGATGGCTATGCTGTTGTCGGGGTTGATGAGGTTATCAAGACATATGAGGGAATTAAGCTGGACTTCCCTACGGGTGAAGACGAGGTTGAGTTGAGATTTGCCCTCAAGAGTACCTGCTTATGGAAAAAGGAATACATCGTTTTCCCACACATGCAGCAAAATCGCCCTCCCAGTCCACATGCCAGTCCACATAACTACAACAACGACAACCAATGCGCTAGTCCAGACACCCCCACAATGACAACCAAGGCGCTAGTCCATCTCCGCCGTCGCATGAGCGTACTCCGCCGCGTCAACGGACTCCATCGCCTCCGCAAAAGAAGCGGAAGTGCACCGCTGCGTCGACTAGTACCCAGAAAAGCGAAACGGGGAAGTCTCGCTTTGTGAACTCTCGCGAAGATGTCGATACATGGGTCGAGGAGATCCAGGCTTCCCAGAGAAAGAAGGCAAAAAAGATGCCTTTGCCTGTTCCGGTTTATTCTTCGGATGCGATACGGTGGGCCATAGAATTTCTTACGCATCCGTCGCAATATGAACTAAATATGGACGATGACTACACACGCGTTCTGGTGCGTACATCTAGGAGAGTGCGGGAAGAACAAAAATCTGCTGCCACCCAGAAGAGAGATGTTCCACAACTCGGAATGCATGCGGGACAATCGGCCCCTCCACTCATATTGGCGCCTTACAACCGGAACCCGGTCGATGATGTACTTTCGCAGCAAGCTAGAGATATGGGTATAACTCTGGCAGAGCTTAAGGCATTGCAATCTGGCGAGAGTGTCACCATACATGAGGTGGTGCGGACATATGTGAGAGGAGAAGATCTTGTCGACCCTGCAATGGTGCGCACTCTACCAGCTAGGTTGCACCAACTAAATGCATGGTACATGCGTACTACGAAAAGTCAAGAAGGAGACTGGCTCTATGGGAAAATTCCACCGGATTTTTTGGCCGAGGTGATGATGAAATTCAAATTGAGTATTACGAATTATGGCAGTTATTCAATTTTGACGCGCTCGACAAATCTATCATCAGTGCCTTTTGCATGTAAGTAATTAAATTATGTATATATGTCAGTAATTCTCTAGCTCTACTTATTTTTCATTGCTTGTAATTATCCTTATCACTATATTACTTTTGTACTCTATTATGCTGGCTGAAAATTATACAATCTCGAAAGCTGGGACTCAATCACAAGATTGGATTCATTGACCCTAATCGAGTTCATCATCATGGTTTGTTACATTACCCAGATCAAACGGAGGAGCTTTTGCTTACTTATTTGATGGCGCAACATTACAAAAGCACCATAATTTTCCCGTTCAACTTCGAGTGAGTTGTTTACTTTCTTATACATACTCGATGTTAATTAATTATATGTAATTGATGATTTAGTTATTAACAAATATAAACATATGGCAGATTTCACTGGGTATTATTTGAGATTGATGTTGAAAAGGCAATCGTTGATGTCTTCAACCCATTATCGAAACCTGAAGAAAAGTTTGACGACACGAAACAGATGCTCCAGAGGTAATTTCGTTTATTATCACAATCGACCTCGTCTTTTCTAATAATATATAGTAATTAGTTAACTTTTTTACTAAATTTCCATATCGTAAACTTCAGGGTTTGGGACAAGTTCACCGGTTTCCACAAGGAAGTCGGTATAGCTAAGAACCTCACTTTTAAATGGCGAGAGGTAAGACGTACTAGCTAGGTTCCACGTACGCATATTCTTAATTTCAGTCTCACAATACCATTTTTTCAATATTTTTGATTATTTTTTATTGATTTCTTATCTTATTCTATCATAAAGTGCACGAAGCAGCAACAAGGCACCAATTTGTGTGGATTCTATGTCTGCGAGTTCATCCGAATTCACTTCAGTGAGGGTGCTGGAATAGGGTACGTTAACAATTCATTCAAACTTGTTCACTTTTCAAATTGAATTATTTTCATAATGGTTGATATATTGGTGTTGATCTCTCCTTTTTAGTTTGAAACGATCCGGAACAGGCTTGATGCAAAAGACCGCCTACTACCAATTGCGGAGGAAATTGCGGGCTTTCTGCTTGACTATGTCATAAAGCCAGGCGCAGAATGCAGTATAATCCGGCCGCCAAAAAAGACCATCCCGAGGAAAAAATAGGGTCTAATGCTTCTCTGTCATGTAATGATCTCTGTTTTGTAAATATTTAGACATGATCTTCCGGTTGTAAATATTTGTTTGGGAGAACTCGTGTACTAGTAGTATTCATGACTATATCCCGAGGAAAAAATCGTGTATTCATGATATATATTACATAGTAACGTATAATATGCAACTCGATCTTGTTTGAAATGAAACATAAATGAAAAAACACAAACACAAAAGAATCAGTAACATAAATAGAAAACAGAAACAAAAATAGAAAACAGGAAACAAAATAAAAGAAACAAAAAAACATATATACTGTCTCGGTTCGTATTACGAACCGGGACAAATGAGTGGCAGCCAGAGGCTGTCTGGTTTGGCCACGTGACCCCCCTATTGGTCCCGGGCCGTGGCGTGACCGGGACAAATAGGGGAGGCTATTTGTCCCGAACACGCTGTCCCGGGCGCGTGACCGGGACAAAAAGCCCTCCCGGCCCGGGACCAGTGGCCTGTTTTGTTCTAGTGGTGGACCTTCAAAACCCTATGAAATTAAGGCATAGGAATCCAATAGATAGGATTTTATTAACACCATTACTTTAAACCAAAACAATCCATATGAAAATTTTCTAAAAATTAGAATCCTATATTTTTTAAAAAATCTTATACAATCTAAAAGCCGGTCTCCAGCAATTCCCATAACTGCTTCCAGGTGTGTACACCTCACACCTGATAGTATCCTGATTATGGGACCAATGCATCCCCTAGATCAACCTCACCACATTGTATTTCTTGTCCTGGTATCGAATCCTAGTCCAACACTGATCCTATAAATCAATAAACTTGTTTTAAGATGAAATAAAGTTATAAGGAGATATCATGTTTGTATAATCTAGTATGCAACATAAAAAAAATCTGTTACCAGACCTATCCATAGTATAACACTGAAGTGAAAAACCGAGAACGGTCCGAGTGAGAGATAATATGCTAATACATAGGTCCTAAACATGGTAGTTTTATATCATTTTCAATTTTATTCAAGTTGTGTCTAAATATTCTCAATGGAATTTTCATGTCTGTTGGATTTAGAAATCACCGTGGAACAAAAAAATAGAAAGTTCCGTACTAGTTACTACCGGAAACAAAGTTGTTCCAACGGAATACGCTGTTCCGTTTCCGTTTCCACATATAAGATTCCGTTTTTGTTTTCGTATTTTCATTCTCAACCTTTTTTTGACTTGAAGATCACATGCTACCTAGGTAGGAGTACAAGGCATCATATATTCTAAAACGAAAAGATGCACAACTGGATCGACTAGTCAGCGAGCCCATGCAGGAATATGTGGATTTGTATATATAGAGCATGTGTTCAGTTCGTCAAAAATAGTTTGGCACGAGCCAGCTTACCTTTCCACATAGTATATTCCCTGCCGTGTGATCATCCGACTAAGTAATTCCATGCACCGTGAATATGGATACGCGTGTACACATTCACGCGTCATGCACGCACGCATTCGATCGAATACGATTCCCCTTCTAGAGTTTCTCCATTCTCGATCGTCGGCTGTAACTTGTTTTTTTTGTGCTATTTTTTTTTATGCTATCGGCTGTAACTTGTTACAATCCTGTTTGAAAATATAACCTTTTTTAGCGAGCTAAACTAGCTAATTAAAAAGGTTTACGTTGTGTAACAGAAGGAGTATATATATGTAGACATAGATCCAGGGGCGGACCCAGAGAAAATTTTGAGAGGGGCACATTAGGTGACTTGGGGCATTTCTTGTATAACTTTTCATAAATTGAATATTTTCCTTAAAAACTGAACAAAATATATTGAAATTCAAGTTTTTGAGTGGGGGGCATGGCCCCCACAGGCCTCTTATTGGGTCCGCCCCTGCATAGAGGAGTCAGTTCACTTAGGAAAAGCTCCATATTCATATTAGCTGATTGATGCACCCTGATTAATTTTCCAACGATCAATGTTTGGTGAGTTCTGGCTTATCAGGCACAAAAGTTTAATGATATGGTATAATGATCTCAAGCATTAGTTTAAATTTAAAATAGGAATACTTCGACGTGGAGCAACTTTTAAACACGAAAGCATTTCTTTCCAGCAGATAAATTCACATCAAATATTGGCCAAGGATAGGCGTATATATCTTAGAACAAATATCGTAGAACTGCACCTACTATGACTGGCATTTCAAAAACCACACCAAATTTTTTTTACAAGAAAACCACTACTTCTAGGGTAAGTTGTTTTGAGATAACCCAAATCTCACGATTTAATCAGTTTGACACAATCCCAACATCATGGGCCCACCAATCAGGTGCCGAGTAGTAGAGGACACGTTTCTTTCTTATGAGATCGGACCTAGAGCGGACTTAAACCAAAGAGCTTGAAAGTTTTCATAATTCTTAGTCTAAATTGTTTGACCATTCAAGTTTTTTTTTCTAAACCGAAAGAGATCCGGTAGTTAAATACAATTACACTTACAAGAATACCTACCATAGTTACAAGTGTCTCTGCCTCTTGGCACCTTATATTACTTGTGGGGCTAAGCTATCGGAAACAGTGCAAACTTACTAAATCGTGAGATTTTGATTATTTGAAACAATTTATCACAAAGTTGATGTTTTCAGGTTATTTCACATTGTTGTGGTTTTGTGAAACTGTAGTCTTAGTGATTATGGTTTTGTGATATTTGCTCTAAATCTAACAGCGAGTTAGTGTGCAATAACGTAAGCACGTATGTAGCTAGGAAGTTAAGATAATCCAGATTTTTCTCTTTTTATATACGCAGCAGATGCTTGAGAGCTTGTCAGTTACTATTAGGGAAAAGGTAACAAGGAAAATGTAAATTCCATTCTACCGTACACCAAATATATACTTGACAATGAGAGAGAGTATCAACTTTGTTCTTGATAAAGGCGACATTGGCTAGATCGACCGGCCAGGAATTCCCTTTCATGGAAAAAATGGCTGCAAAAGAGGAGCACGGATAGCTCGCATTCTTATTGTTTAAGTAAAGTAGAGAACTATGGCGGGTGAATCCTATTCCCCTGAGAATTAGGCTAGCTCTTTTTGTTTTCCTTTCTGAAAAAAGGTTGTTAGGATTCCTAGCACAACATCATATTCTTTCTTTACAGTTTTCCATATGGGAATACTCAAGCCATAGATTATGCAAGAATATTTGTATATTGATCTCCCAATTGGCGATTGACGGACGCCATCAACAAATGTTGTCTTTCTTTTTGACGTGTCGGGACAGCTCCCCTGACACGTGGTGAAATTTCTTGACCTAATGCATGCTGATCGATGATCACTTATCTACGTTGTATATCCGTGTGGCATAGTTTGCTAACTAAAATTTGTTTAGCCGTGCCTACGCATCAAATGCATGCATGCATGCATCTTTTTGCCTCTTTCTTTTTTTCTTTCTTTCTTTCTAGCAAATATATTCCAGCGCAGGTAGCTTATCAAGCACCTATAGCTAAGTAGCTAGGCACATATATTCTCCCGCACGCACTTAAGTTTCTCATCTCTATGTATTTAGCTACAGCATCTTCCTGACCTAACCTTACCGGAACGTTGCGGTACCCACGCAAGACCTTCTCTTCTCTCATGCATGCACGCGTATATATCAATCTATCTATTGCTAGCAGTGATAGCCAGACGCATCTATGTCATGTGGCTGTCCCCCATATACATGTCCCCTCTACCCCACACCATCGATCGATCGGGAGTGTGTATCAAAAGCTTCCTCATATCCATATTATCCACCTCTATATGACTATATATACCCCCCTTGATCTCGCTCTCTCTTGCTCAATCCATCCATCTCATTGCTCTCTCCCTCTCTTTACACACTTACATTTCCCCGCCGCTAGCTATAGCTTAAGTCCTTGCATCTCTCATTTCTCTCCCTCGATCGATATCCAAATTAAGAGCTGAGAGAGGTAGTAGTAGATCCATTGATTGGATCATGTCTGGTGTGTGGGTGTTCAAGAACGGGGTGGTGAGGCTGGTGGAGAACCCGGGGAGCGAGCGCACATCGACGGTGCGGCGGAAGGCTCTGATGCACACGCCGAGCGGGCAGGTGGTGTCGTCGTACGCGACGCTGGAGGCGAAGCTGACGGCGCTGGGGTGGGAGCGCTACTACGAGGACCCGGCGCTGTACCAGTTCCACAAGCGGGGCTGCCTCGACCTCATCTCCCTCCCCAGGGACTTCAACCATTTCTCCTCCGTCCACATGTACGACGTCGTCATCAAGAACAGGGAATCATTCCGCGTCGTCGACGCCTAATTATCTATCTATCCTCCTCTGATGCATGGCCGGCGCCGATTGATCCATGTCGTTCTCCTCTCGCCGGCCGGGTGATCAGCTAGCTCTTATCCGTTTGACTTGATTTGGGCATGCATGCATGCATCCATGTGGTTGCTGTTGGTGCTCAGGGTGTTATTTACTTAATTATTGGATGTGCTGGATTTGGTTGGCAAGTGTTGTAATTGTTCTAGTCTTGAGTGAGAGAGTGCAAATACCTAGATATGTGCCTAGGTTTTCGTTGTGGTGTGTATAACATATGTATGCGCGCTTGGGAGTGTGGGAGATCTATGTTCTCTCGTATAATCTAGTGTATTGGGTGTATGTTCATTTGCATGATGCATGAGACCCCGTATGCTGAACAATCCTGCAGGCATGCATGCATTGTGAATGTTCAGCAGTTCAGGCACTTCGTATCCTGCAAATTTTTGCTTCCTTCAAAGGACAATAACGAAGTTATGTGGAGTATTGGCTATTCCTTCAAAGTCCTATCTCTGCCTCTAAATATAACCACGTTGTCGCAGGACCTCAATTTCGTGGGAGAGGAGGCAATGGTCGACAACTCCACGGCGGAAGACTAACATTTTGTTGGATTTGCGGTTACACAAGTTGCGGACGAATGGGCAATGGCATAGGTCACCGGCAGAACGGCGTCAGAGAGAGATAGATGTGTTGAACTGCTGATTTGCTAGATTCCTGTGAGAGCTGGGAGATTAGAGAGTACTGAATCAGGGAGAATTTGGTTGTCATGTGCTAAATTGGAGTGGATTTAGAGAGGTTGTGTGGGAGAATTAAGAAGCTACGGCTTGTTTGAGAGGGAGAGCACACGCAGAGAGATTGATAAGAGCCAACTCACTTCGGGGCAGGGCAGAGGGATCAGGGAGAGCAGTTTCATGCGCCCGCGGAGATGCCCAAGAACAGGGTCGGCTTCAAGGACGTCTCCGAGACTCCGACGTCGACCAAGCCAAACTCTAGGGGAGCGTTTGGTAGCCTGGGCTGCTTTTTGGACTGAGTGGCGCGAGCACCAATGCGCGTTTAGAACGGGCGGCCGAGCCAGAATTGGCCAGTTGTTTGGTTGCTCACGATGCATGGTTTGGGCCAAAAAGTATCTTCTGCTAGTTTGCCTGCAGCAAGCCCAAAAAGTCGATGGAGATACAGTTGTTTGGCAGTTTAAAGGTCACCTCTTCTCCACACGGGTGACCTTACCATACTATCACCCCCTCACACATAAATAACAGTTCATCAGAGCAGAGAGAATTAGATAGCAGTTGCAAAGGAAATAAGATATAGCAGTTCACAATTTTTTCCCTAACTATTACGAATGGTCATAGTTGCACACTTACGAATCTTACAATTTATGAATTTAAGCCCTTGCTACTACGAATGGAAGTTTATTATCATAGGGGAGAGGGGTTCTTCTTCTTCTTCTTCTTCTTCTTCTTCTTCTTCTTGTGTATCGCCTTTGGCCTCCCACATAGTGTTTGCCCACTCAAGATTCTTCTCCTTCCAGACTTCATTGTCGCATCCGGCAGTTATTCGACCTAGTGCCCTATTTTAATGCCGCCGTTAGAGATGCTCAAAGCGAAAGAAAAGTTCAGCACCCACGTCCTTATTTAAGGTTCCCAGTAGAGATTACATTCATCATCATATCTCCTTAAATCCTCAAATCTTGTGCTCCTTTGGAACACACGTCGACTCAGTATTTGTTTAGAGTTTGTCGTAATAAGCTAATTAATAACCTTCAGCAGCATATACAAATGCTTATAAAGAACACTGGTCGACTCTGCATTGGCTTTTTTATGGGCAACATTCTGAAGGGGATCGCAGGCAGAAAACAAAATTTTCCTAGCAACGATATACTTAAACTAGCCAAGATCTATACTATGCAGATATAGTAATACAACAGATATCAGAATACATAACCTTATAGACCGTAAAGCGGGGATTACGCTCCCGCACAAGCGTTGACGACGAAGACGACGTAGCCGACCTCTAGGTCACGAAGAACTTGGCGCGACGAAGACGACGAAGATGAACTCGAGGTCAGGTGGAGGAAGTAGGCTTCCAAGCACCGCTAGCGCAGCACCTCGCAGGGCGTTACACACATACGGTGGAGACGACGATCTCCGAAGCTCCAGTCCAGGACGAGCAGCGGAAGACTTGGACCGGAACACCAGCAGCGCGGCAGTGGGCTATGGTGGAGAGACCCCCCTCTTCTCGGCGCAACTCCGACAAAGGGAATCACGTTATCGAGGAGAGAAAGAGAAATTAATGTGTAGATTAAAAGGCCAGGGGTGCCCTTCTTTATATAGGCTCCCGGGGGGAGCCAACCTTGCCAGCTAGGCAATGTGGGACAATCCCACATTCCTGGTGCGGCTCTTCTTGATGCGCCGGCCCTAGGTGGGATCCATTTGGCCCACCTAGGCCGGCCAAGCCCCCCCACCGAATTCGCTTGAGGTCCCCCCCCCATGGGACTTCTTTCCACCAGAAGGCCCATTTAGGAAAATCAGCCTAAATAACTTTGAAAATAAATATATAAATCATATTTAAACATTAATTACACTAATTAATATCAAACATATTATATATAATTTATGCTAGCTCCAAAAACTATTTCGTCGCTGCCCGATCTCCATCGGACCATTCCCGGGACGTCCCGGTGATCTCTTTCCTTTCCGATTGTCTTGTCAAAACCCCTTAAGTGTGTTACCCTAGCGGTTCGAAATAATAGCAGACATGATCGAGACTCCTCTCCGATCAATGATTAACTCGTAAGCCTGGACCCCATGAATTAACCCCTGTGATATAACGAATGACTTTCATCTATCAAACTGGACGTCGAGTCTTAAACCTTTTTGAACGGATAGACGTCGCCTAGAGGGGGTGTGAATAGGCGATTTAAAACTTTTTCCGAGGAGCCGGGATATCCGGTCCAAGAATGACCCGGAAATTCCGGTATGCTTGATAAAGGCGGAGTAAACTAGAGGTTTACTTTAACAAGCATACAACCTAGATAAACATACTAGGCTCACCTATGTGCACCAACAACTTATGCTAAGCAATACAAGAAACAAGGTGATAGCTAGCAAGATAGATAACTTCAAGCACGAAGGCTATCACAAAGTAAAGTGCATAAGTAAAGAGCTCGGGTATAGAAATATTTGAGGCACGCGGAGACGAGGATGTATTCCCGAGTTCCACCCAAGGGTGTACGTCTCGTTTGGAGAGGTGTGCGCAACCACAACAGGTTAGCCGCAACGCCACAAAGGCTCACCTTCTTCTCCTGATGAACTCAACCACAAAAGGTTGCGAGTTCACCTTCCACTATTGATCTCCTTTGGGGCGGAGATCGAATCTCGTACAACTCTTGAGGCACACACCCACAACTTAATTGGGGGCTCCCAAGTCTTGAGGCACACACCCACAACTTAATTGGGGGCTCTCAAGTGACCACAAAAGGTCTTGACCACAAAAGGTCTTAGCCACAAAAGGCCGGCCACAAAAGGCGTCTAGGGTCCAATGACCCAAGAGTAACAAGCTCACAATCTTTCACTTCCACGAATCTCGTGGAGAGCACAAACCGATGCAAATGCAATGGCAAGAGCACACGAAGTGCTCAAGTCCTTCACTCTCAAATTCCAACACAACAACAAATGTTCATGGGGGAATAAGAGAGGAAGAACAAAGGAAACCACAAAGGAGTCAAATCCTTCACTCCCAAATCCCAAATCTCACCAAAAGCAACTAATGCTTATGGGGGGAGAAGAGAGGAAGAACAAAGAAGAAGAACCACAAAGGAACTCCAATAAATAGATCCACTAAGTTCCCCTCACTTAGATGAGAGATGGATTGGTAGGATTGTAGATCTAGATCTCCTCTCAACTTTCCCTAAAAAATATGCAAGATTCTATGGAGGGATTGAGAGGGGAGTGAGCTTTCGAAGGTCAACAATGGAGTAGGAGAGAGAAAGAAATTGTGCTGCCTTAGGTTAGCTGGGGAAGAAGAAGGGGAGGGGTATTTATACCCCTCCAGGAAATATAGCCGTTGGCTGTTTCGACAGACTCGGAAATTCCGCTTATCTGGAAATTTCGAGTCCATGAAATTTCCGAGCTGAATTTCCAGTTCGAGTTAGAACCAAAATCAAACTTTTCCTTAGCCGATTCTGGAGGGCTTTTCTGGGTGCACTCGGAAATTCCGGTATATGGAAATTTCCGAGCACAATTTCCGGCTCGCATCAGAACCCTTTTCTCCTTTCCTTAGCCGTTTTCTTGGATCAGTTGGGGAACCGGAAATTCCGGTAGAGCGGAATATCCGGCCCCAATAATCCGAATCAGCAAAACACTGAAACAAAAACTGCTATAACTTTTGCAAATGAACTCCAAATGAGGTGAGACCAATTTTGTTGGAATTTTGTTGTAGATGAACTCCAATTTTGTTAGAAATATTGCATCCCATAAATAGATTAAAAAATCGCCACACATGGCAAGGTGTGGGATTTTCCTCATGGTAGAACCGGCAATATTTCCGCCACCGAAAACGCAACAAGTTGTCCAAAGTCAAACCGATTTCGATGAACTAGAGCTTGACATGGAGATGAACCAAGCTCTAATTCCTCACCAATATAAAGGCCAAATAAGAACCAAGAAACATGATATGCCAAGTATGCAAAGGTTTGAGCTCTTCATAATGATGCGATCAAGTTACTAACTTGAGAACCCCTCTTGATAGTACGCCTATCTATCCTATAGCCCTATCAAGATCATACCTTTTCCAAGAGCCTTCCACTTGAGTTATGTGATGACTATCTTGATCTCTTCAAGTGGTTCATCTTTCTTGATTGTGCGTCCAAGCACATGCTTGATGAAGACTTCTCCAAATACTCCCCCATGCTCACAATGGGAGAGTCTCGCTTAGCTTCATCTTCATGTATCCATTGCAAGCACCAAGCATAGGATCTCTTCAAGAAGCTTCTCTTGGTCTTGGTCTTGCACATCTCACCTTGATGACGATCACCACATGATGTCATCCTCCATGAGCTATATGAAATCTTCATTTGATGCAAACCCATGGGAAGATACCTAACCTCATATAAAGATAGCACACACACATATATCATGGGTTAGTTCACAAAGCTATGCGGACAAGTGTTTACCATCCCAAGAGATACATGATCGCTCTTGGTACATATTATAGCTTTGTGTGTTGATCAACATCTTGATCAACCTTGTATCTTCCAACATTTCTTCACTAATATGATGTCTTGAATCCTTCAAGACATACTTGCAATATGCTCCACTCAACACATAAGCTTCAAGAGTCCAACACATGAACTCCACAATTCCATGGACATGATCTATAATGATATCTCAATGCAAACATTAGTCCATAGAGATTGTCATTCAATTACCAAAACCACACATGAGGGAAAATGCTCTTTCACTTTTGGCATAGCGATACTTAGCGTTTCCGAGCATCGTTCATAGATATCTCCATACCTAGTATGATCTCGTTACCGACAACACTATCTTCTACTCGTCTATGATATTATGTCGGCTGGTGACCTAGTCACATGTTTGCAAACTCATTTGACATAATCTCATCGAGTGGGCTCTAGCGTATCTATCCGGCTATACGGACTGACAAATCCCGCTCTTGACCCCTCGTCTCAGCTACTCCCTTCTGATACCCAAAAGTATCACCTATCTTTGTCACACTATATAAGATATGACGCCTTGTGCGATCAAAGTATCTTCCAGGAATAACAATAAGAGTTGATCTCACGGTCGAAGGCGTAATGACTACGTCCTACAAATTATGGGTAAGTCCATCACATCGTTCTACCTAACGATATGACTCCATTGCCAACAGGCTCAATGTCTCATGATCGGGAAACCTCGATCATCAATCGCGCAATGAAACTAGTCTTAGTAGAGGCTGCTAGGGACCTGGTTGTTTATCTACCACACGTGTATTAATGTTTCCGCTTAATACAGTTATAGCATGGTATTAAACATATAATGAACAATTGGAATATCCTATCTTTATTAAGTGCCTCCAGGGCATATTCCCTTCAGTCTCCCACTTGCACTAGAGTAACACTTAATCTAGTTTACAACTTGGTAAAAGCTCAACACCCATAGCATCTTGGTGCATGCTCGTCTCGTGGAAGAGGAATACAGTCAATAGATCTCACACATTGAGACCTATATGTGCTTTGCAACACTTCTATGTCACCTAGTTTGACATCATCCCGTATCTTACGATGACGGTGAAATATATCCTAGTGGATGGAGTGAGACTCGAACATTCACATAGCATGGGTCTTAAAAGTCTAAGAGATCTATTAAGGGGACCACATATGCTCGGAAAACTGCTCAGTCCAATCACATTTGCTACTTCTGAAGTTGCCATATATTTCTATACCTACGTAGATTATGCGACAGTGCATTCATATGCGACTTCCAAACTAACCAAGTCTTTCTTCAAAACAAAGGACATCTGCTATATGAGATTTCTAGTTGTATGGGTCAGTGTCATAACTTGCATCATCGTAACCGTTTTACGGCAAGTTGTCTTTCCACTCTTACCCTTTACCAGAAAACAAATCTTCAGTTCTCACAGACACTGAAAAATATACTTAACGTTTGTTCATTGATCCACACAAGGATCACTCTAGAACCCGTTCTTCAAACAAGAACTTGGGTCACACCAAGTCGAGCTTTGAGTCTGATAGTATCTATGTCTGATACATAGAGAATGTCAAACATCATTTGCTATCACTGAAAATGCCAAGATAAATTTAATATTTTACCTAGTCATACAAGTAAGAACCTTTTTCTTCGCTTGTTCTCTTCTGAAACACTTCAGAATCTTAACTTAGGAAAATATTCCGACCTAATGTTATTAAGCCCATTTTGATCTATACAATTATAAATCGAATGCCTAATACTCCTAACTTCATTCATCGAAAATTTAATCACTGAAATAATCCTTTACACTCTACTAGACGATATGTGTCATTCAATATGTCGTTACATACAAAATCAATAATGGCACCTATATCCCACTCAAATATGCCTTCCGCATATAAGATCAAGGAAAGCTACTTAGCTCCCACTCAAATATGCCTTCCGCATAGAAGATCAAGAAAAGCTACTTTGCTCCCATTCACTTCTTTGCAAATGCAAGTTTCTTCAACTATTTTGGACAACTCCAAAATCCTTTGATCACATCATCAAAGTGAAGATTCCAGCTCCGATATACTTTCTTCAGCCCATGAATGGACAACTGAAGTTTGCATACATGTTTAGCATTCTCAGGATCACCAAACCATTATTGTACTGATTACAACTGTTTCTTAATGACACTATTAAGAAACACGATTTCTTTATCCATATATCAATTTCTCATTCGAAATTATAGTAATTGCTAAACGACCCAGAATAGATTTAGCCTTCGCCACTTGAGACAAATTCTTGTTGTGGTCAACTTTTGAATCTGTCGGAACCGTTTCACGACAAATCGATCCTTATCAGTATCTTACTCTCTCATAAAATTCCATATTCTGTCAACATCCTAGATGCCATCAAGAAGATCTCCCAAGTCATTACCTGGTAATCGTACATGGATTTTATCTCGGATCATATATGACTCATAGCCATTTCTCAGACTTAGGTCTACTATCTCTTCTTTGTAGTTCGTAGGTCTGTCATATTCCATTAACATGACCTTCATAACAAGATTGTCGTAACACATAGTGTGGAACACAACCTCGTACGCTTGCGTTCTTAGTATGAGCTTAGAGCTTCATGATTTGTATCATCAGCTTCTTTCAAGCTGTGGAGCATGACACCGAAAAAACTTTCAGTTGCGCCACTCTGATGTTTGGAGAGAAAGTTCATCAACTTTTCCTTGCTCTACTTTCTTTCCCACTTATACCCTTGGATAAGAAACTATTTCTTTCGCAAGGTATATTCCGGCAACGATTTTGCCTATGTCGTGAGATATGTACCCAACTAACTCTTTAGGTACGGTACACTACAAAGATTAATCCATTTTAGGTTTGATCACATCGAAACACTAAATTGTTGAAACGACAATCTAGGCTAAAAGTCATGCCATCACTTATATGGTATTGTCTCCATGGATTCAAATGGTTTCCCTAATATCTAACGTGAATGTTGCGTTTCTACCATATGACTCTAATGATCACAATAATTCGGTAAGAGATTTATTTACCACACACTATCCGGTAGGGTGCAATTACGACGTCCTAACATACCATAAAACTATGGTGTTCCATACGATGTAATTTGTGGAACTCTTCTCACAAGTCTTCCAATGATGTGCCCACATTATAACTCAAATCTTTATTTCCTCGATCTATATCGTAGGAATTTGATTTTTTTGTTACATTTATTTCCTACTTCATTCTGAACTTGTTTGATCGAATCAAAAAATTTAGACTAACATTTACTGAGTGGATATCCATATATCTACTCGGAATATTCATGAAGTCTATGAAATAAAGACTTCCACTCCATGTTAAAGTACTTCATTGATTCACATACACCCATATGCATGATTCTCAACAAGTTATACTCAAAACGTTCAGTGAAGTTCACGAAATAAATGTCTCCACTACCCGTTAATTACTTCATTGATCCACATACATCTATATGCATGACTACCAATAAGTTACATGCCTGTTTTCCGAAAACGGTGTCTTAGAACCCGTTCTTGAACCAAGAACTTGGGTCACACCAAGTCGAGCTTTTAGTCTGATAGTATCTATGTCTGATACATAGAGAATGTCAAACATCATTTGCTATCACTGAAAATGTCAAGATAAATTTAATATTTTACCTAGTCATACAAGGTAGAACCTTTTTCTTCGCTTGTTCTCTTCTGAAACACTTCAGAATCTTAACTTAGGAAAATATTCTGACCTAATGTTATTAAGCCCCTTTTGATCTGTACAATTATAAATCGAATGCCTAATACTCCTAACTTCATTCATCGAAAATTTAATCACTTAAATAATCCTTTACACTCTATTAGACGATTGTGTCATTCAATATGTCGTTACATACAAAATCACGAATGACACCTATCTCCCACTCAAATATGCCTTCTGCATATAAGATCAAGAAAAGCTACTTAGCTCCCACTCAAATATGCCTTCCGCATATAAGATCAATGAAAGCTACTTTGCTCCCACTCACTTCTTTGCAAATGCAAGTTTCTTCAACTATTTTGGACAACTCCAAAATCCTTTGATCACATCATCAAAGTGAAGATTCCAGCTCCGATATACTTGCTTCAGCCCATGAATAGACAACTGAAGTTTGCATACATGTTTAGCATCCTCAGGATCACCAAACCATTATTGTATTGATTACAATTGTCTCTTAATGACACTATTAAGAAACACGGTTTCTTTATCCATCTATCAATTTCTCATTCAAAATTATAGTAATTGCTAAACGACCCAGAATAGATTTAGCCTTCGCCACTTGAGACAAATTCTTGTTGTGGTCAACTTTTGAATCTGTCGAACCGTTTCATGACAAATCGATCCTTATCAGTATCTTACTCTCTCATAAAATTTCATATTCTGTCAACATCCTAGATGCCATCAAGAAGATCTCCCAAGTCATTACCTGGTAATCGTACATGGCTTTTATCTCGGATCATATATGACTCATAGCCATTTCTCAGACTTAGGTCTACCATCTCTTCTTTGTAGTTCATAGGTCTGTCATATTCCATTAACATGACCTTCATAACAAGATTGTCATAACACATAGTGTGGAACACAACCTCGTACGCCTACGTTCTTAGTATGAGCTCAGAGCATCATGATCTTGTATCATCAGCTTCTTTCAAGCTGTGGAGCATGGCACCGAAAACACTTTCGGTTGCGCCACTCTGATGTCTGGAGAAAAAGTTCATCAACTTTTCCTTGCTCTACTTTCTTTCCCACTTATACCCTTGGACAAGAAAATATTTCTTTCGCAAGGTATATTCCGGCAACAATTTTGCCTATGTCGTGAGATATATACCCAACTAACTCTTTAGGTACGGTACACTACAAAGATTAATCCATTTTAGGTTTGATCACATCGAAACACTAAATTGTTGAAACGACAATCTAGGCTAAAAGTCATGCCATCACTTATATGGTATTGTCTCCATGGATTCAAATGGTTTCCCTATTATCTAACGTGAATGTTGCGTTTCTACCATATGACTCTAATGATCACAATAATTCGGTAATATATCTATTTACCACAAACTCTCCGGTAGGGTGCAATTACGACGTCCTAACATATCATAACACTATGGTGTTCCATACGACGTAATTTGTGGAACTCTTCTCACAAGTCTTCCAATGATGTACCCACATTATAACTCAAATCTTTATTTCCTCGATCTGTATCGTAGGAATTTGATTTTTTTTGTTAAATTTATTTCCTACTTCATTCTGAACTTGTTTGATCGAATCAAAATTTTCAGACTAACATTCCCTGAGTGGATATCCATATATCTACTCAGAATATTCATGAAGTCTATGAAATAAAGACTTCCACTACACGTTAAAGTACTTCATTGATTCACATACACCCATATGCACGATTCTCAACATGTTATACTCAAAACGTTCAGTGAAGTTCACGAAATAAAGGTCTCCACTACCCGTCAATTACTTCATTAATCCACATACATCTATATGCATGACTATCAATAAGTTTCATGCCCGTTTTCCGAAAACGGTGTCTTAGTTATCCTGCAAGTGTCAAATGATCAAATATAAGAACTTGTAAATCCATCCGGTATGGAGCTAATTCATTGACTATAACATTGACATGAATTAAACGGCAGTGCCACACATATGTGGTGTCTTTATTAAGTTTGTATCCTTTGGCATTAATATTATGAATGTGGGAGCTTCTACCATCTAAATTCAAATCGGCATATGATCATTACTTCATAAATATAGGAAAACGAATTTATCACTGTATATGAACAATTGTCTCGCTAGAGGATACACCCTTATAACGATCATACTAACAGGCGATCATAAAATAATTTATTCAAATGGTAGATCTAAAGGGAGAGTGTCTATGGCCATCACAACAATTTGTCTGCCATTATCAACACGCAATGTCGCCTCATCCTTCCAAGTTACTCAAGTAGTAAATCTGGTTTTCATAAAACATGACTAGTTGAAGGAGATATTCCCTAGAGGAAATTAATAAAGTGTATTATTTATCATATCTCGTTTGTTCATAATAGGTTTTTGTGTCATGCTAGAACCGTATAAGCGGAAGCATTAATACGGGTGTGATACGTAAACAACCAGGTCCCTAGTAGCCTCTACCAAGACTAGTTTTGTTGCACGATTGATGATCGAGGTTTTCCGGTCATGGGATATGGCGCCGGTCGGCAATGGGAGTCATATCATTGGAGAACGATGTGATGGACATACCCAGATTTGGAGAACGTAGTCGTTACGCCTTTGACCGTGAGATCAACTCTTATTGTTATTCCTGGAAGATACTTTGATCGCACCAAACGTCGTATCTTATATAGTATGACAATAACGGTGATACTTTTGGGTATCGGAAAGGAGTAGTTGAGACGAGGGGTCAAGAGCGGGATTTGCCAGTCCGCATAGCAGGATAGATACTCTCGGGCCCACTCGGTGAGATCATGTCTAATGAGCTTGCAAGCATGTGACAAGTGAAGGGAATATGCCCTAGAGGCACTTAATAAACATAGTTTATTGGCAATATCCCAATCGTTCATTATATGTTTTACACCATGCTATAACTGTATTAAGCGAAAACATTAATACAGGTGTGGTAGATAAACAACCAGGTCCCTAGTAGCCTCTACTAAGACTAGTTTCGTTGCGCGATTGATGATCGAGGTTTTCCGATCATAGGACATGGCGCCGGTCGGCAATGGAAGTCATATCGTTAGGAGTAACGATGTGATGGACGTACCTAGTATTTATAGGACATAGTCATTACGCCTTAAGACCGTGAGACCAACTCTTATTGTTATTCCTGAAAGATACTTTGATCGCACCAAACGTCGTATCTTATTTAGTATGACAATAACGGTGATACTTTTGGGTATCGGAAAGGAGTAGTTGAGACGAGGGGTCAACAGCGGGATTTGTCAGTCGGCATAGCCGGATAGATACTCTAGGGCCCACTCGGTGAGATTATGTCAAATGAGTTTGCAAACATGTGACTAGGTCACCAGCTGACATAATATCATAGACGAGTAGAAGATAGCGATGTCGGTAACGAGATCATGCTAGGTATGGAGATATCTGAGAATGATGCTCGAACACGCTAAGTATCGCCATGACAAAGGGTTTAAGACTATACGTCCAGGTTTGATATATGAAAGTCATTCGTTATATCACAGGGATTAATTCATGGGGTCCAGGCCTACGAGTTAGTCGTAGATCATAGAGGAGTCTTGATCGTACCTGTTATTATATCGAACCGCTAGGGTAACACACTTAAGGGGTTTCGACAAGACAACCGGAAAGGAAAGAGATCACCGGGAGCGTCCCGGGAGGGGTCCGATGGAGATCGGGTAGCGCCGAAAGAGTTTTTGGAGCTAGAAAAAATTATATATATTATGTTTGATATCAATTAGTGTAATTAATATGCAAATATGATTTTATATATTTATTTTCGAATTTATTTAGGCTGATTTCCCTAAATGGGCCTTCTGGTCGAAAGAAGGCCCAAGAGGGGGAAAATCCTCAAGGGGATTCGGTGGGGGCATGGAGGCCGGCCTAGGTGGGCCAGATGGGGCCCACCAGGGGGCCGGCGCACCCTCCTTGGCCGAACCAGGCTGTGGGATAGTCCCACATTGCCTGGCTGGCAAGGTTGGCTCCCCCTGGGAGCCTATATAAGAAGGGGCACCCCTGGCCTTTTAATTCACCAATTAATTCCCAATTTCTCTCTCGATCTCGTGGTTCCCTTGTCGGAGCCGCGCCGAGTAAAGGAGGGGGATCTCTTCCACCATAGCCCACTGCCGCGCTGCTGGTGTTCCGGTCCAAGTCTTCCGCTGCTCGTCCTGGACTGGAGCTTCGGAGGTCGTCGTCTCCACCGTATGTGTGTGACGCCCTGCGAGGTGCTGCGCTAGCGGTACTCGGAGGCCTACTTCCTCCACCCGACCTCGGGGTCATCTTCGTCGTCTTCGTCGCACCGAGTTCTCCGCGACCTAGAGGTCGGCTACGTCGTCTTCATCGTCAACGCTTGTGCGGGAGCGTAATCCCCGCTATTCGGTCTACGAGGGTATGTATTTCGATCTCCGCCGTACTTCTATATCTGCATAGTGTAGATCTTGGCTAGTTTAAGGATATCGTTGCTAGGAAATTTTTTGCTTTCTGCACACGATCCCCTTCAGTGGTATCAGAGCCGATCTATCATAGATATAGCTGTACGCTGTTAGAACCCGTGTTCTGCACGGGGGCACCGTTCCTGTTATTTGCTACCCTCTAGCGTGCACTTGTGATTCCAGCAGCATCGAGTTAATGAAGCGGTCCGGACCGACTTTACGCGTACGCTTACGCGAGACTGGTTCCACTACTGACATACGTCTTGTACCGTATATGTGGCTGGCGGGTGTCTGTTTCTCTCTCTTTAGTTGGCTTTGCATTTTCAATGGAGGGCCCGAAAGGGATGCTTAAACATGCAATTATTGGATCGTTGTTGTGGTCATAAGGTTCGTAGGTATGAAGCGGTTCTATTTACGAAAGCCCCGAGCCACGTAAAATATGCAAAAGATAAAGTAGAAGCGTCTAACTTTATTTTGCAGGGGCTATGTGATATGGTCAAGGTGGGTTTATTAAATTGTTTATAAACTGCGGGCGCCAAGAAGACCATGGCGCAATGGACTATATCACATTGCATTACGTTCGATGTTTTGTGTGCATCTTATATTGTGTGATTGTGTGTATAGTATACATTAGTTACACGGCGGTAGCTATATAAGATGATCCCTTCAAAATACCACTAGTGTTCTCCCTCCAACGCGCACCACCAAGAAAGTTCTACGTTATGAGGCAGGCCGTGATGATCGGGTGTCAGACATCTCGTCGTTCGCATACAGTGGGTGTAAGCCATGTTGCACAAGCGTCAGTGTGGAGGTTTTTGGTGGCGAGCCTAGCATATTCAGAAATATGGCCTCGGAACAGGAAGACCGAAAGGTCGAGCACGAGTCACAAAATTGGTGTGGCGGACATTTGTCTACTCTTGAAGTTGTGCCGTCGGCTCTGATGATGAGGGGTGGTGCAATGGATGGGGGTCGTGTAATCGATTAAACAACCAGGAGGGATGTTCGTTTGAGTGGGAGTTCGGATAGTTAATTTTTAAAATACTAGAACTCAGAATATAATGAACAGAGTCTGTTTTGCAAACCTTTGTAGATATTAACCATTGTGATAGCATCTTTTCAAATTAGGCGCATTCCTGCGATTGAGAAACTTAAAAAGTTGGGTCCAAACTTCATAGTTTTATACTTTAGCTTGAGGATACTCCTTGTTTAAAACGTTAGCTCTTTGTGTTACAATACCCGCTAGGAGATAAACCCGGAGATTCCGCTAACAAAAGATAATTTTGATTATCGGAATTTGTGCGGATGATATCATCATAGTCCAGTGTATGCTATGATCTCTGCCATAAAGAACCAACGGTGGGTACGAGTTTTTAGATCGCGAACATATGATATGGTCGCTAAACTCGGGGTACCTCTATAGTTGGGTTGATGAAGTTTATCAGTACGTTGACTGATTGTCTTCTCAACCAAGATGGAAGAGAATACACACATTGAGGGAGCACGTGGCGGTCATACTTAATGACATATGTTCATGATTAATGAACATTGAGACGCCTCGCTCAGCTCAATCACTGGATGACAGACATCGTTGCCAAGTGCAAATCCTCTGTCATAGACTATGTCATGTAAGGGGAATCGTTCACCTTCATGGTTCTTGATTACGGTGGAAGTATCAAGAAAATGAAACAGATCGCCGGAAGTCATCAATGATGATGGTGTATATATGATATACATGTTATGAATGTTTTAGCTAAGCAAGTGCTCGCAGTAGTGACTAAGTCTTGAACTAGTCATGTTTTGTGAAAAAACAGGTTTACTGCTTGAGTAGCTTGAAAGGATGAGGCGAGATTGCGTGTTGATAATGGCAATCAAGTTGTTGTGATGGCCATAGACACTCTCCCTCTAGATCTACCATTTGAATAAATTCTTTATGATCGGGTGTTGGTATGATCGTTACGAGTGTGTCTCCTCTAGCGAGACACTTGTTCATACATGATAGTGACAAATTGGTGTCCTATATTTATGAAGTAATGATCATATGCCGATTTGAATTTAGATGGTAGAAGCTCCCACATTCATAATATTAATGCCAAAGGATACAAACTTAATAAAGACACCACATATGTGTGGCACTACCGTTTAGTCATGTCAATGTTATATGCATTAGCTCCACACTGGATGGACCTACAAGTCCTAAGATTTGATCTTTTGACACTTGCAAAATAACTGTGACACCGTTTTCGGAAAACGGGCATATAACTTATTTATAGTCATACATGGAGATGTATGTGAATCAATGAAGTACTTTGACGTGTAGTGGAAGTATTTATTTCATATACTTCATGAATATTCCGAGTAGATATATGGATATCCACTCCGGGGAATGTTAGTCTGAATTTTTGATTCGATCAAACGAAGTTCAGAATGAAGTAGGAAATAAACTTAACAAGAAAATCAAATTCCCGCGATGGAAATCGAGGAATGAAGATTTGAGTTATAATGTTGGCACATCATTGGAAGACTTGTGAGAAGAGTTCCACAAATTACGTCGCATGGAACACCATAGTGTTATGGTGTGTTAGGGCGTCGTAATCGCACCCTATCGGATAGTGTGTGGTAAATGAATCTCTTACCGAATTATTGTAATCATTATAGTCATATGGTAGAAACGTAAACACTCACGTTAGCAAAAGGGGAAACCATTTGAATCCATGGAGACAATACCATACGGGTGATGGCATGGCTTTTAGCCTGGATTGTCGTTTCAGCAATTTAGTGTTTCGATGTTATCGAACCTAAAATGGATTAATCTTTGTAGTGCACCGTACCTAAAGAGTTAGTTGGGTACATGTCTCACGACATAGGCAAAATCAGTGCCGGGATATACCTTGCGAAAGAAATAGTTTCTTGTCCGAGGGTATAAGTGAGAAAGAAAGTAGGGCAAGACGAAGTTGGTGAACTTCCTCTCGAGACATCAGAGTGGCGCA
This sequence comes from Poa annua, assembly GCA_026929855.1. Lineage (NCBI taxonomy): Eukaryota > Viridiplantae > Streptophyta > Magnoliopsida > Poales > Poaceae > Poa > Poa annua. Next base: position 21,633,421 of record CM049428.1, on the reverse strand, counting down.
ATCGAAAGTGTTTTCGGTGTCAGGCTCCACAGCTTGAAAAAGCTGATGATTCAAGATCATGATGTTCTGAGCTCATACTAAGAGCGTAGGTATACGAGGTTGTGTTCCACACTGTGTGCTACGACAATCTTGCTATGAAGGTCATATTAATGGAATATGATAGACCTACGAATTACGAAGAAGAAATGGTGAACCTAAGTCCGAGAAATGGCTATGAGTCATTTATGATCCGAAATAAAATCCATATACGATTACCAGGTAATGACTTGGGAGATCTTCTTGATGGCATCTAGGATGTTAATAGTATGTGGAGTTTTATGAGAGAGTAGATATTGAGCAGATTCGATTTGTCGTGAAACAGTTCCGACAGACCACATGAGAGTTTGTCTCAAGTGGCGAAGCCTAAATCTATTCTGGGTCGTTTAGCAATTGCTATAATTTTGAATGAGAAATTGATAGATGGATGAGAAAATCATGGTTCTTAATAGTGTAATTAAGAATGGTTTGTAATCCTGAGGATGCTAAACATGTGTGCAAACTTCGGTTGTCCATTCATGGGCAGAAGCAAGCATATCGAAGCTGGAATCTTCACTTTGATAATGTGATCAAAGGATTTTGGAGTTGTCCAAAATAGTTGAAGAAACCTACATTTGCAAGGAAGTGAGTGGGAGCAAAGTAGCTTTCCTTGATCTTGTATGCGGAAGGCATATTTGAGTGGGAGCTAAGTAGCTTTTCCTTGATCTTATATGCGGAAGGCATATTTGAGTGGGAGCTAGGTGTCATTCGTGATTTGGTATGTAACAACATATTGAATGACACAGATCCTCTAGTAGAGTGTAAAGGATTATTTAAGTGATTAAATTTTCTATGAAATGAAGTTAGGAGTATTAGGCATCCGATTTATAATTGTATAGATCAGAGGGGGCTTAATAACATTAAGTCGGAGTATTTCCTAAGTCAGGATTCTGAAGTGTTTCAGAAAAGGACAAGCGAAGAAAGAGGTTCTTGCTTGTATGACTAGGTAAAATATTAAGTTAATCTTGACTTTTTCAGTGATAGAAAATGATGTTCGACATTCTCTATGTATCACACATAGAGTCTATCAGATTGAAAGCTCGACTTAGTGTGACCACAGTTCTTGGTTGAAGAACAGGTTCTAGAGTGATCCTTGTGTGGATCAGTGAACAAACGTTAAGATTATTCTTCAGTGTCTATGAGAACTGAAGATACGTTTTCTAGTAACGGGTAAGAGTGGAATGGCAACTTGCCGTAAAGCGGTTACGATGATGCAAGTTATTACACTGACCCATACGACTAGAAATCTCATATAGGAGATGTCCTTTATTTTGAAGAAAGACATGGTTAGTTTGCGAAGTTGCATATGAATCCACTATCGCATAATCTACATAGGTATAGAAATATATCGCGACTTTAGAAGTAGCAAGTGTGATTGGACTGAGCAGTTTTCCGAGCGTAGGTGGTCCCTTAATAGATCTCTTAGACTTTTAAGGCGCATGCTACGCGAATGCTCGAGTCTCACTCCATCCACTGGGATATATTTCACCGTCATCGTAAGATACGGGTTTATGTCAAACTAGGTGACATAGAAGTGTTGCAAAGCACATATAGATCTCAATGTGTGAGATCTATTGACTGTATTCCTCTTCCACGAGGCGAGCAGGCACCAAGATGCTATGGGTGTTGAGCTTTTACCAGGTTGTAAACTAGATTAAGTGTTACTCTAGTGCAAGTGGGAGACTGAAGGGAATATGCCCTAGAGGCACTTAATAAACATAGTTTATTGGCAATATCCCAATCGTTCATTATATGTTTTACACCATGCTATAACTGTATTAAGCGAAAATATTAATACAGGTGTGGTAGATAAACAACCAGGTCCCTAGTAGCCTCTACTAAGACTAGTTTCGTTGCGCGATTGATGATCGAGGTTTTCCGATCATAGGGCATGGCGTCGGTCGGCAATGGAAGTCATATCGTTAGGAGTAACGATGTGATGGACGTACCCAGTATTTATAGGACATAGTCATTACGCCTTAAGACCGTGAGACCAACTCTTATTGTTATTCCTGGAAGATACTTTGATCGCACCAAACTTCGTATCTTATTTAGTATGACAATAACGGTGATACTTTTGGGTATCGGAAAGGAGTAGTTGAGACGAGGGGTCAACAACGGGATTTGCCAGTCCGCATAGCCGGATAGATACTCTAGGGCCCACTCGGTGAGATTATGTCAAATGAGTTTGCAAACATGTGACTAGGTCACCAGCTGACATAATATCATAGACGAGTAGAAGATAGCGATGTCGGTAACGAGATCATGCTAGGTATGGAGATATCTGAGAATGATGCTCGGACACGCTAAGTATCGCCATGACAAAGGGTTTAAGACTATACGTCCAGGTTTGATCGATGAAAGTCATTCGTTATATCACAAGGATTAATTCATGGGGTCCAGGCCTACGAGTTAGTCGTCGATCATAGAGGAGTCTTGATCGTACCTATTATTATATCGAACCGCTAGGGTAACACACTTAAGGGGTTTCGACAAGACAACGGAAAGGAAAGAGATCACCGGGAGCGTCCCGGGAGGGGTCCGATGGAGATCGGGTAGCGCCGAAAGAGTTTTCGGAGCTAGGAAAAATTATATATATTATGTTTGATATTAATTAGTGTAATTAATATGCAAATATGATTTTATATATTTATTTTCGAATTTATTTAGGCTGATTTCCCTAAATGGGCCTTCTGGTCGAAAGAAGGCCCAAGAGGGGGAAAATCCTCAAGGGGATTCAGTGGGGGCATGGAGGCCAGCCTAGGTGGGCCAGATGGGGCCCACCAGGGGGCCGGCGCACCCTCCTTGGCCGAACCAGGCTGTGGGATAGTCCCACATTGCCTGGCTGGCAAGGTTGGCTTCCCCTGGGAGCCTATATAAGAAGGGGCACCCCTGGCCTTTTAATTCACCAATTAATTCCCAATTTCTCTCTCGATCTCGTGGTTCCCTTGTGCCGTGGGGCTGCCTTTCAGGTAGCCCACGATAAGGCTACCTGGGCCGCGCCAAGGACAGGAAGGCCCACAGAAGGCCCACGCGGGGTACCATGTAACCTAGTCCAAGTCGGTTAGGAAGCATAACTTGCCATATCTGTAGTTGCCATCGGCACCAACCACCCGAGACCTGGCTGCCTATAAAGCCAGGAGGGTTGCCCGTCCTAGAAGACACGCTCATAGCTACGGCACAAACCCTAGCAAGATCGCAATCTCGCCATTCTAACCACAACTCGCATCAATAGCCAGACAAGCAGGAGTAGGGTGTTATCCTCCGGGAGCCTGAACCTGGGTAAATCCTTGCTTGTCAGCCGTCGTGACCACCTGCACTCATCTGTCTCCCCATCAATCAACCCGGGGTGCACAACCCTGGGACTTGTCGAGTAAACACCTCGTCAATTGGCGCCGTCTGTGGGAAGGTCAAACAAGTGCTAGGATCATGGTCGCTCCAGCTCCATCCGCAATGAAGATCGGCGTGTCCGCCGTCAGGGAGTCGATCCGATTCGGCTCCTTCGAGTACGTCATCCACCCGCCAGCCCATCAGTCAGTGTACGCCGATCTGGACAAAGGTATACACATCACCTTCCGCTCCATATTCCGCTGCATCGATAGTCGTGGTATACTCAGGTCTACGACTACCGCGCTACGTGCGACGGCGTCACCTTAATCGGCAACCCCCGCGCCCGCCGAACCCGTGAAGATCGCATCTACCGCACCCGCGGAGGCCGCGCCTGCCGAACCCGCGAAGATCGCATCTGCCGCACCCGCGGGGATCGCGCCCGCTGCACCCGCGAAGAGGGCATCTACATCGACTACATCGACAATTTCGGCAACGGCCGCGTGAATCGAGTCTACTACCCCAACCTCGGTCGTGCGGTCGACCAAGTCAAGATCCACCTCGACTGTCGCACCCGCACGGGAAACCAGGAGCCCGCGCCCGACAGCCATGTCGCGTGCGCCCTCATCTTCGTGGAAATCCCAAGTCTACCCCAAGCCAATCACACTCGCCCCGGCGAGCGTGAGCACTTGGACAATCGCGAGAAGACGCGACAGCGACTGCGCCGCGCGCCACGTTGCAGCAATTTTCGACCCCGAGCAAGAAGCGGGCGACAGAAGCAGCAGCGGCAGCACCAACTCTCCGACTCAAGTCTACCCCAAGCAAGTCTTCATGGCCGTAACAGCACCGCATGACGACGAAGAAGAACCCGCATATCCGCTAGAGGTGGACATGCCGGACCAGACTAAACTTGTCATCACGCGGGACATGGCGATCCAAGCCATGAAGCATGTGGACGAGGGCACGTTCCCCCCACCCAACGCACCTCGAGAAGACCACCTGGCGGTCCAGTACTTGCTACGCAAGGAAGGCAAACGAATCCACGCCGAAAAAGCCGACCTGCTCAGGCGCAAAAGGGACGCGGATGCATGGAGTGCCAGGCGAGCCGCCCTCTCCTTCACATCCTCTACAGAGGTTAACCAAGGAGCACGGCGAACCAGAGCCCGTGTTCCCCACATGGCAGAAGCCGATCGAACAAGGCTCACCCGCAACCTCGACTCGTCCTTCGTCAACGAAGATGAGAACGGGATACCCGTCCCAAAGACGGCGAATGCCGCCCTGATCTCAGTCGAGACATACCTCCGGCTCACGCAGCCACCGTAGGGAGACGCACACTCCCTTCTCCACAAGCAACAAATTGCCTCCATAAGGGCAATCGAAGAAGCTCTGGCGGCCAAGGGGCCAATCAACCGAGCGCACGAACCAACGACCTCGGGCATCCAAGCGGCGCAGCGACAGCCAGTCAAGGACCTTCGCGACGTCCTGACACAGAAGATGGTGGACCGCAACCGCAAGGAGCGCTCGGCTAGTGCGGCAAACGCGGATGACCATGCCGACCGCGACTTCGAGCCGTGTGGTGCGGCATGCTTTAGCTTCAACATCCGCGACACCCGCATGCCTAAAGGCTTCAAGTTGACGGCTGGCACACCAAAGTATGACGGGAAGCAAGACCCAAAACTGTGGCTCGAAGACTACCTCATCGCTTGCACCTGCCAAGGCGAAATGTCGACTTCGGCAATGCAGTACATCCAGCTCATGTTGACAGACTCGGCACGCGGGTGGCTCACAAGCCAACCCAAAGACTCTTTCCGAACATGGGAAGAATTCCAGGATAACTTCATCAAGAGTTTCTCGGGAACATTCGCAAGGCCAACGACCTACATCGAGTTGCAGGCCTGCAAGCAAGGAAAGGATGAGTCGCTCCGCTCTTACATCCAGTGGTGGACACTCCTCCGCAATACCATGGAACCCGTATCAGAAGATCGAGTGATGGCCGCCTTCATGCACGACGTCGCTCGCCGTGACCTCCGGGAGGAATTCGGTAGGCTCCAGCCGAAGACCACAATAGAGCTCATGAAGACAGCCAACCAATGGGCCGAAGGAGAAGACTATGTCCGCGAAACTTCCCCCAAAAAAGAGGGTGAAACAAGCAATTGGCGTGAGGCACGCCAAAAGAAGAAGCCACATTACACCCACGATTCAATCGAATTAGTAGCGGCGGGCTATGAAACCCCCCGTGAGGACAAACGTGACAGCAGCCGACAGTACGACCAAAGTCGGCAGCCCAGCTCGAGTCAGTACAACCGTGGCAGCAGCACCATCGGCCACAATGATGGAAGTCAGAAACGCGAGTGGAAGCGCCCGTTGACCCCAGCAGAGGAGCTGATGCAACCCTGTAAGCATCACTCGTTCCGCAACCCGGAAACAGGCAAATGAAGTTCCAACCACATATTGAAGGATTGTCGCAAAGCAAGAAAGATATACCAGGCCATGCAGCAAATCATCGCCCCAGTACAGGCCATACAGGCGGCACCGCAGCTAGCCATCCAGGCAGCACCCGCAAACAACAACCAGGTGCAGGCGGCAGGAGCGTTCCCCCAGCCACAGCAACAACAACAAGGCCAGTCGGCAGCAGCCGACACGTACCCAGCCGCACGGGGACAGCTGAACATGATCCAGAGGGGACCCCCGTCGAACAGGCGCCAGAAAATTATCACACGCCAAGTACTTCAAGCCATCAACAGCCCGCGCGCGGTACCAGACTACCTGCGCGGGTCGGAGACACCAATCACATTTTCCAGGGCAGATCACCCATCAGAGGTAACCCGACCCGGGCACGCCACACTCGTGATTGAGGCCTTGATCGGCGACTACAGCTTGAAGAAGGTGTTCCTGGACGGAGGCAGCGGCATCAACATCATATTCGCCGACACCCTGAGAAGAATGAACAGGTCGACGGAGAAATTGCCGGAATCGGAAACCACCTTCCACGGCATAGTACCAGGGCAAGCAATCACGCCCATGGGAACAATCACACTCGACGTCATCCTCGGTACACCTGAGCACTTCAGGAAGGAGTCGATAGACTTTGAGGTCGTCGACTGGAAGTCACAATACCACGCCATCCTCGGACGCCCGACCTTTGCCAGGTTCATGGCAGTACCCCACTACGCCTACCTGATGATAAAGCTGCCCGGGCCGAAAGGAGTAATCACCGTCCGCGGTGACTTCGGGCTCTCCAACAGCTGCGACCGCGAGTTCGCCAAGATTTCTGAGTTCTTCGGAGTCGAAGAGCACTTCAAAGCCATATCAGCCGACAACGACAAGACCGTCTTCCCGGCTCGCAAGAAGCCCGCCAAGGACGCAACGTTCAACACGAACGACGACACCGTCACCCACCAAGTCCATCCGACTGACAGCAGAAAGACGGTCAAGGTCTCATCGAGTCTGACCCCCGCATAGGAAAGCGCGCTCGTCGAGTTCCTACGTGAGAACTGGAAGATCTTTGCATGGCAACCTTCTGACATGCCAGGGATACCCAGGGAACTCGCCGAGCACTCTCTGAAAGTCCACAAGGACGCAAGACCAGTCAAACAATCCATGCAATGCTTCTCAGGACCCAAACGAGACGCGATCACCATGGAAGTCGACAGACTACTGCACGCCAAATTCATCCGAGAGATCAAGGATTCGGACTGGGTCGCCAACCCGGTTCTAGTGGAGAAAAAGAAGACGAAGAAACTACGCATGTGCGTTGACTTCACCGCAGTCAACAAGTGCTGCCCCAAGGACCACTTCCCGCTCCCGCGGATAGACCAGATCATCGACTCGACAGCAGGTTGCGAGCGCCTGTCCTTCCTGGACGCCTACTCAGGTTACCAGCAGATCAGGCTGAAAGTCGAGGACGAAGAAAAAACGGCCTTCATCACACCCGACGGCGTCTTTTGCTACCAGACGATGTCGTTCGGGTTAAAAAACGCAGGTGCCACGTACCAGCGGACAATGCAAGCATGTCTCAAGGGGCTAATCGGTCAGATCGTCCAAGTCTACGTCGATGACATCGTTGTCACGACCCGAAAGGAGGATACCCTAGTCGACGACCTCCGCAAGGTCTTCGCCGCACTTGATGTGTACCAGATCAAGCTCAACCCAGAGAAGTGCGTGTTCGGCGTGCCAGCCGGAGAGTTACTAGGATACCTCATATCCGCAAGAGGAATCGAAGCAAACCCCGAGAAGGTGCAGAAGATACTCACAATGCAAGCACCAACCAAGCTCCGGGAGGTGCAACGATTAGCCGGCCGAGTCGCAGCTCTCAGCCGGTTCATTAGTAAGTTGGGGGAGAAAGCCTTACCTTTCTACCAACTGATGAAAAAGACGGACAAGTTCGAGTGGACATAAGACCATCTCAAGAAAACCCTGACAACCTCTCCAGTCCTCGTGGCACCACTGGAAAACGAGCCGCTGTACTTATACGTCTCAGCAACAAACAGGGTGGTGAGCACGGTGCTCGTAGTCGAACGCGAAGAAGAAGGGCACAGTCACCTGGTGCAGAGGCCCGTCTACTACCTTAGCGAAGTACTCACCTTGTCCAAGCATAACTACCCTCATTACCAGAAGCTGGCATACGGAGTCTTCATGACCTCCAGAAAGGTCGTCCACTACTTCCCGAGCACCCGATCACGGTGGTAAGCTCCTCTGGACTAGCAGACATTCTCACAAACCAACGCGCGACAGGACGAGTCGCCAAGTGGGTTGTCGAGCTAGGACCATGGGGGCTGAAGTATGCTCACCCGAAGTCCATCAAGGCCCAAGTCCTCCCGGAATTCACCACCGAGTGGATAGAAGCCCAGCTACCAAATATCCCCGACTTGTCCAACGCATGGACAATGTACTTTGATGGCTCCAAGAAATTCATGTCAGCCGGGGCAGGAGTCGTACTCATCTCCCCCAAAGGCGACAAGCTCAAGTATGTCCTGCAGATGGACTTTCCGACGCCGTCCAACAACGAAGCCGAGTACGAGGCCCTGATCCACGGCATGCGGATGGCCAAGAACTGCGGCGCCACGCACCTCATGATATACGGCGACTCCTACCTGGTGGTACAGCAAACCATGAAGTCCTGCGACGCCATCGCCGACAACATGATCGCCTACAGAGACCTCTACAATCAATTGGAAGGCAACTTCGACGGCTGCGAGCTGCGCCATATTGGCCGTGAAAGCAACGAGGAAGCCGACGTCCTCGCTAACATGGGCTCAGACAGGGTGCCAGTCCCACCCGGCGTCTTCCTCGAGTGCATCACGCAGAGGTCCATCAAGACTCAGAATACAGCAAGCACTGCAACAACAAAAGGCGATGCCAACCCGCCAAGCCAAGACAAGGTCCCCATGGAGGTCATGCTAGTCGAAGCCACATGGACAGGACCGTACCTGGCGTACATACTACATCAGAAGCTGCCAGCTGATCCAGTCGAAGCGAAGCATATCATCAGGCGCTCCAAAAGTTTCACCGTCATTAACGGAGAACTATACAAAAGAAGCATCTCAGGAATCCTGCAAAGGTGCATAGATCCAGTCGACGGCCAAGCCATCTTACTCGACATCCACGCGGGTATCTGCGGGCATCACGCCAGCAGTCGAGCGCTGGTGGCCAAAGCGCTACGAGCCGGGTTCTACTGGCTGACAGCCATGCAGGACGCCGAGGAACTAGTAAAGAAATGCACAGGGTGCCAGGAATTTGCCAACAAGCCACACGCGCCAGCATCGGAACTCAAGACAATACCATTAGCCTGGCGCTTCGCCCAATGGGGTCTGGACATGGTGGGCCCGCTGAAGAAATCCTCACCCGGAGGTCACACTCACCTCCTGGTTGCAGTCGATAAGTTCACAAAGTGGATCGAAGCCGTGCCCATCACAAGTTCGACTGCATCCACAGCAGTCAACTTCATCAGGTCAATCATCTTCAGATTTGGAGTACCGAATGGGATCATCACCGACAACGGCTCGAACTTCACATCCGAAGAATTCAAGGACTTCTGCTCATAGCAGGGGATCAAGCTCAGCTATGCGTCTGTCTCGCACCCGCAATCCAATGGGCAAGTGGAGAAAGCCAATGGCCTCGTCTGCAACGGCATCAAGAAGCGACTGCGCGTGCCCCTAAAACGCGCAGCGGGCGCATGGGTGGAAGAACTGCCGTCGGTCCTTTGGATCCTGCGAACAACGCCAAACAGATCCACCCAGTACACTCCATTCTTTATGGTGTATGGTGCAGAAGCGGTCCTCCCTTGCGACATCAAGTTCGACGCACCGAGAGTAGTCTCCTACGACGAGTCGGATGCAGAGGAGGCACTCGAAGACAGCAGGGACACCCTGGATGAAGCACGCGACATCGCCCTGGCACGATCAGCCGTGTATCAACAGGACCTGCGCAACTATCACACTCGGAGGCTACGACCAAGAGCGTTCGTTGCAGGCGACCTGGTTCTTCGACTCAAGCAAAAAAAGGTGCACAAGCTCGCTTCCCCATGGGAGGGCCCGTACATCGTGACAGAAGCAATCGGCAACGGAGCTTACCGCCTGAAAGACTCGAAGACGGGAGCAGACTGCAGCAACCCGTGGAACGTGGCACAACTCCGCCGGTTCTACGCATAGTTCAACCCAATCATTGTACAAGAAAATCAGCGCGGCAGGTTTCAGACGCACTCTTTCCCTTACCAGGGTACCTGAGGGGACTGGAAGGGTTTTAATGAGGCGGCATGTTCGCAAGAATCAATAAATTGATTTGAAGAGAATCTGTCTCCTTTACCTTTCATACAGAGGAAGCTAAAATCCTAGGCCGCCACCCGAACGACTCGGGGGCTGCGCCACACAGGTTGAAAGAAAAGCTTAGGTCGCCACCCGAACCACTCGGGGGCTACGCCATACAAGCATAAATCAAAAAATCCTAGGCCACCACCCGACATACTCGGGGGCTGCGCCATACAGGTCAAGTTCAAAATCCTAGGTCGCCACTCGACATACTCGGGGGCTGCGCCAAACAGGCAACACTTGTAATCCTAGGCTACCACTCGACCTACTCGGGGGCTACACCATACAGGCCTTCTCAGAAAATCCTCAGCCGCCACTCGAACTCACTCGGGGGCTGCGCTGTACAGGTCAAGTTCAAAATCCTAAGTCGCCACCTGACATACTCGGGGGCTGCGCCAAACAGGTGACACTTGTAATCCTTGGCTGCCACTCAACCCACTCGGGGGCTACGCCATGCAGGCCTTCGCAAAAATCCTAGGCCGCCACTCGAACAACTCGGGGGCTGCGCCATACAGGTCAAGTTACAAAAATCCTAAGTCGCCACCTGATAAAGTCAGAGGCTGCGACATACAGGTCACACTTGGGAAAACCTAGGCCGTCGACCAACATACTAGGCGACTGCGCCAAACAGGTCGAAAATCAAAACAGGCATTTACACTTTCGAGCAAGCAGATCAATTCTCATGACTCGCAAGTATTTTAATCTATTACATTACGACTTGCACAGGCACATTTGCCCTCTATAGCTAACCCTATACATCAGACGACAGCGACTCTAAACTGCAGGCTCGGCCTTCGGCGAATCGAGGGGACCTACAAGGCGCTCACTCAGGTCCTGAACCTGCCTGATAATTCGGCGCGCAGCCGCCAAGGTCTCGTCGAAGTCGTCATCACCAGGCAGGCCATCAAGCACCCTGTCGAGCGGAAGATGCGGCCGATGCATCCGGACGTATGCCAACGCCGCGTTCGCCCCAGCCACAAGTTGGGCGTCGACAACCTCCTTCAGCCCTTCACCATCGCGAAACCTCTCCACCAAGGCGGACAGCCCGTTCGGCTGCGCGTTATGCGGGAAGTACACACGATTGATGTGCCAGAGTGTCTTCCGGAAGTTCTCCAGAAGAAAAGCAGCGCGCCACGTACGATCAAGCATGGTGGCAAGGACGCGCCCTCTCGACTTGTTCACCCAGAACTGCCGAGCTTCGTAGGAGTCGCCGGACGCCTCTCGGGTAACTCGCTCTTCAACGCGAGCCCGCTCGGTCTCCCAATCAGGATTAACATCTGCACGCATAAACTGCAAGTCAGAACAAGCAAGCTTCAACAAAGATAGCAGCCGCCAAAGGGATACAAACCGGGACTTGCATGAAGCTCCGCCATTGGATCTAATCTTTCATTAGTAAGTTTAGTCAAAGACTAAAGGTTTTGATGAATTTCATTGGGTTGTATGCCAGCTCCGCCATACAAACCACTTTATATGGCGGAGCTGGCATACAAAAGTGGTTAATCTGTTTACTCATACCCTTTATGCCAGATGATCGAGAACTAATTTACTACCTCCGATCCGTATAAAGTGTGAGTGTTAGAAGATTCTCACCTAGATGGCACAAATTTTTGGCTGGACCAAAGACAATTTTTTAGGTCGGAGCCTCAGAGGTAGTAGCTAAATTGAGAAGTATTTTGAGATGGAACACTCGTATTCCATTTAGACACGACAAGATTATCGGACACCAAACGGGTTACAATAGTTGGGTAGCTCGTGTTCCATAAAACACTGCTATAAGGAGCTACACCAACACCGTAACCAAAAGCTGCTAATTCATGAGCATGCCTACTACATCCCTTCGGGACAAAATCTGATACTTCAAATCACCCATAAGGACACCAAGTGAACTGACATCATAGCTGGGTGAAGTCATGTCATTACATTTCGGAGATTTGCAGTCTGTTTCAAAAACAACTCGGCCAACACCCATTTGATCAGCGAGCTGCATTGCATTAACAAGAGCTACCATCTCGGCTTGGAAGTATTTTGCTTGTGTTACAAAAACCTACTCATCTCATCGCCCTTGGTGTCGTAGTGTTGGCCGAACATAGGTGCGGTTTGCATCTCGTACATACATTTCCATCCACCCGACGCGCGCGCGCGTCACACCAAGGAAACGAACGAATAATCCAAACGCGCTGATCCGGCGTACGTAAGCGTCCTCTCCTCTACCTGCCGACGGATCGGCCGATCGCACGTCATGCACCGATCGATCGATCGATCGCGACGTACGCGCGCGCGTACAGCACCAACTATCCATTGCGTGTTGATCCAAGAAAAGAACAACCATTCCGTGCATTGCATTGAGCCAAGTCGTCCGTGCCGGTGTAACCGCTCCGATTTGTTAATTGTTTACATTCATTTCATCAGCGCATACGTACACGTACGTGCATGAGCGCCACCGGCCGTCCATAGATCGAGCCATTGGAATTTATTTTCCGACCAGCCGGGCCAACAAATATACGTATGTCTGCCTTAGTGGTAGTATGAAATTAATCTTGTCTCTCTAGGGACGTCGTATTCAGGATCTTCGTACAAATAGTACATGAAATACGCTCCATGCATTGTATATGCGCTTAACGCATCTTGTATACAATAGAACAACTTCATTATGTTTAGAAGCATATCCCTGTTGATGTTTCTTTGGTTGATTCATGCCACTAATCTGACTGAGATTTGAGTTGTAATTTTACTTTTTCTTACACTACACTACAAATAGTTTTTTCCTTATCATATAAAAGATGTGTGCATCACCAGGATGCAGAGGCCGGGATTATCCCCTTTTCTAAAAATAAATAATATAACAACTTTTTTTCTGATTGCAGATAAACACTACTCAATGACAAAGTGAATGGATTTAAACTACTCACTCTGATCCAAAATAAGTACCACATTTTAAACTAGGGTTAGTTTAAAATGGTAACACTTGTTATATGAATCAGAGGGTTGTATAGTACGAAAAAATGATAGAATCGTGGACTCTTGAAATTATTTTCTTAGAAGAGAGGCATATGTCCAACATTTTTAATAAAGCCATAAGAGCGATACAACCATAGAAGAAGGGAAAGTAGGTTCAAATAATGATAATTCTTTTTGGATGGAGAATAATGTGGTATTATGACGTACTCAAACAAAAGAAAAAAAGAAACAGTAAGAAAACACGAAACTACCACATCAAGTTGCTTGAATTCTAGGGTGTTGAAGTTGAGAAAATGAGCCACGGATCCGAACCATCTAGTTGAAGCTTTGAAGGAGTCCACCAGTTTCTTGTTCGAGCACTCCGCTAAACACAAAAGCATATTCAGTGGTAGACTTATATCCAACAGTAATGACGCCAAAAGCATAAAAAAATCAGTTATCTCTTGCGTGGTATCAAATACTCTTACAACAATATGATGGAACGTGATATAGTACGTAGCAATCCTGGCCGTGCAATAAGGGTCTGTTCACTTTCAAAACAAGCTGGAATGAAATGAAACGGTTCCGCGCCTGAAGCCCATTCTTCCATTCGGTTGCGGAATGGAATGGTATAAAGTGGTTTATTAAAATAGAATATTTCCTCTAGATCCGGAATGTACCGGTCTAGCTGATTTAGCCGGACGAAGGTGGAACAGCCGGCTAATCATCCAGTTTAGGATTAAGTTTAGTAAAATTAATCAAGTTTAGCAATGACCTGTTCCATAACATATTTTTATCCAAACTGAACACGAAAATAGAACGGTTCGGCTATGATTATTCCATTTCATTCCATTACATTCCAAAAACTGAATACACCCTAAGTAGATTGATACATTAAAATTCAATCGATCTATCATCGCGATGGAATGCTAGCTAGCGCAGACGGGCCAAGCTAGAACCGTACGCTGCATAAAGTTGACAAAGGACATCTTCCGTGGCTGTTGCATTGAATCCACAATAAATCACATCGCTTGCGAGACGAGCAGAGCAAAGTTTGTCCGTTAGGACATCTTCTATGGGGCTGCTCAATTGCTCGGACAGGTTGGATTTGAGCAGGTTCGGACAAAATCAGGCCCCTGTGGGGCTGCTTATTTCTCGAATCTGTCCGCGTGGTGTCCGCGGCTGCTCAAACCTGGACCAGATTAGGATAAAAAGGTGTTGTCATCTATCTCGACCTGTTTCCCGAGGCGTTGGAAATGAAGACCGGCTCAGAGAATCACTGGCGTGCTTTCTCTCCCCCATCGTTTCGGGGTGGTCTACGATCAATCAGGCTGATCATCCTTATGTAAAAAAATCTGCCTTCACAGTGATCTGCCCTATTGCAGTTCTGTGCTAGCACTAGAGCTGGTAGAAGAAAAGACTGGACTGCCGGGACTTGATTTCTCTCTCCATGTTTATCTATGTCAATTCGATAGCGCTTAGTACTGGATTAGAGGAAAAGGGGCTGCTGAGGCTGGTGGATAAGATCAAGCCTTGCCTTTTCCCTTTTTAAAGTGGGCATCCTCTTTGGAAAGTAACTAGACAAGACCTGGCGAAAAAGAAGGGTTGGTTCGGTGAAGTTCGCTATTCTAATTGTTCAGGCGAGAAAGTCTGGTCCAGGTTTGAGCAGCCGCGGACACCACGCGGACGCCCGCGGACGCGCGCGCCCGCCTCTTGGCGGTCAAACTCCGCGGCCCCACCGGTCAGTGACCCGTCGACCATTGGCATCCCCCCAGCGGTCTTATTTAATGGGACCGCCGCCCCACCGTCCCCCACACTGCTCCCCACCGCCCCCCACACCGCCACGCAACCACCGCCACACTGACCTAGCCGCCACCGCCACACTGCCCTAGCCGCCATGGGGAAGGGGAGATGGTGGCTCGGCAAGGGCGCCAACGACCACGAGGCGGGGAGCTCTCGCCGCTCCTCGCGGTCTCCGGCGCCACCGGCATTGCCGCCACCGCCCGCGCCCGGCGCCGCACCTCCGGCACCTCCACGCCCCGTCCGGCCTTACCTCAGCAAGAGGAAGTGCCAGTGGTACTGGGACAACACGATCCCAGTACCATGGCCGGACGTCCACCTCTTCGAGGGGTGGCACCTGAATCCGGAGCGGATTACGGTGCCGCCCGTCCCGAAGCGGGGACTCGAGAGGGAGGTGGAGATCCTCCGGCGGCGCGACCTGCTGCCGGACGACCTCCGCCACGACCCTGCCTACGCCGTCAGCAGCTCGAACTGGGACACTGTTCCATGCCGAGCACGACCAGCGGTGCCGGGGTTTCTTCGGGGTGCGGCACGCCAGCGGCCCACCACAGTACCCGCCGCCCTCCCCACCTCACGGTGACAACAGGTACGCGCCCCCGCCTCCCCCGAGCGTCAAGATGGAGGAAGACGGTGCCGCCGCCGCCGCGGAGGAGGAGGAGAGGGCCCTCGCCCAGGCCATCGAGGAATCCAAGCGGGAGGCGGAAGAAGCCGCCGCGGAGGAGGAGAGGGCCATCGCCGACGCGCTGGCCGCCGTCGCCGTGCACCAGGACATGGAGCGGCAGGAGGCGCGGCAGGCAATGGAGGAGGAGGACCGCGGCGAGGTCCCGGACTGGTTCATGCCACTAGTTGGCATGCGCTGGCAGTGGACCGGGCCAGCGGACGGGCCGCCGCCGCCGCCGGAGCAGCCCCAGACTCCACCGCGCCGCCAGGGGCTGCCCGCGCACCTCGTCCAGGACCCGGACTACGTCATCCTTGAGTAGTCCGGCGTAGAAGTCCGGCCACCAGCCGCAACTGACTTATCCAGTGGCTATTTTATGTATGTTTTTTTTCTTTTTTTTAAGTGTTAAACAATGACCACTGTGACCCCTATGCAATCTAACCTGGTGTCCGGCCTGAAATGAGCACCCCTGTAGGGTGCAGCTGTTTCGACCTGTGTCCGCGCAGTGTCCGGGGCTGATCAAACGGATAAAACCTGGACCAAATCGGTTCAGATTTGAGCAGCCCGTAGGAGATGCCCTTAGTTTTGGCTGTGGCGACGTACGTGTACTGACCAGTTAATTGCTATCAGTGCTAACTAATTAAACAAAGTTGTGACAGTGACATACGACACTTTCCGACGTACGTACTCCCCCATTTCTAAAATAGATAAGATCCATATATAAAATATTTTAGCTTTTATAGATTTATGTATATTCACTCATTTTAGTCTACATGTAATCAACATGTGAAATAATTAAAACAAAATATTATACTGTAGAACGGAGAGAGTAGCTTTTCCATTTGACACCCCCATTAATTCTCCCAAAATTAAAGAAAATACAGACAGCAATCATGTTACTTAACGCACTGATCGCCTTGTGTGTTGCGTGCCCATCAGTTTTATAAATTTCTACGGACTAGATGTCGTTAAATGCAAAGTTTTGAAACGAAGGTCCAATACAAAAGAAAGGGTTGCGAGGCTTAACGATTTCTAATATAGCTGTTGAGGTGGCACATGTTCCCGGGGCAGGAGTATATGCCCGTAGCTTTCTTCTTTCACTTGTGGAAGGCATGTGAGATTTTTTCAACATGTTTTGGATTAGTACATACTACTCCTTCCAATTAACGGGAGTACAGTACTAATAAAACGAAGTTGTCACACACTATGACACCAACACAGCATGGCTAGAAGTAGCAAACCAACCTGTGATTGGATGGTTAACATGGTGTTAGTACACTCAGCCTAACAGAGTTTAAACCCCAGGTTTAACGCCTGTGTGTTGCATTTAGTTGGAATATTCAGTGGGAGGCGACGTTTATGTCGACAGCGAGGCGTCCGTGGTGACTTCGTCAATCTCAAGACTCACGTTATGTCTACACCAGTATTTATCGGCTCAGTATTTCAAAGGTGCTCATAGGGGTAGGGTGTGCGCGTGTGCGTTCTTATGGTGAGTGTGCGTGAGTGTATGTGAACATTTACGTTCTATTGTGTTTCTAAAAAAACTAGACGTGGAGTAGGGAGTAGTAGCATTGAAGCTAGCCATCGGACGCTATGTCTAGCTACAGCTACCTTGTCCGTCGATCACGTTAACTAATGTACTGCGTATAGACAACCTTAGATCGTAGTACCACCAGATTTTATGAGAGAACGTACAGAGAAAGAAACGCACGCCCAAAAATGTTGCGTACATCGCTTGTAGGCAATATGCCCCTAGCGTTTCCATCCATGGGCTAGCTAGCGAGCTAGGCGCGAGGCTCTTGTCGTGACACAAGAGAGCATGGAGATTCCCCCGCAAAAAAAAAAAAAAAAAAGAGCATGGAGATTGGAGAATCTTTCTTCCAGTATTTCTTCACCAGCCTGATCTGCAAGCTCGTGATCCAATGCGCACGCACCGCAACGACCCAAGTTACGTTACCGGCCGACTCGACTCGAGAGAAGAAGAAAAAACAGTGATCGATCGAACCGGCGACGTGGTAGTGCGCGCGAAGCTGCCGATGAACACGCGCGGTCTTGATGCAGACCAACCAACGGTCGCTGTAACGCCACAGTACCACACCGACGGCCCCCTTCCTCTTCCTCTTCCTCCTTTTCTAATTCTCACCTACTGCGTGCGCGCCATGGCCATGGCCATGGCCATATAAACCCACCACCCCACACCTTTCTCCCCTCACACAGTCACACGCCCAGCTCCACCTCACACAAACCTACCACCTGCCCTGCCGGCATGGCGAAGCTGCTACCAGCTGCCGCAGCCCTCCTCCTGCTGGCCCTCGCGGCCGCACTTGCTCCGTCCTCCTCGGCGTCCGCCTTCACGACCACACTCAAGGGCGCCGCCGAGCTGGGCGGCGCGGCGGCCGTCGTGATGCGGCGTGGCGGGAGGACGTGCCGGGACGGCACGGTGGGCGACTGCATGGAGTACTTCGGCGTCGACGCCGAGGGCGAGGATGAGGTGGCGGCCATGGCCGGCAGCAAGCGGCGGGTGCTGCAGAGCGGCGGCGGGTACATCGGCTACGACGCGCTGCGGCGCGACAGCGTGCCGTGCTCGCAGCGCGGGGCGTCCTACTACAACTGCCAGCCCGGGGCCGAGTCCAACCCCTACTCCCGCGGCTGCAGCGCCATCACACAGTGCAGGGGCTGACATGACCTCCTAAAACCCATTAATTATGCACTGCACGTATATGTGCATAATCGTTCGGTATCGCTGCTGTAATTACGACAAGAAGGTCGATCACTTCCTAAATATCGATGCTTGATCAATTAATCCATCACTGTATGCTCTGGAGTGGCCAAAACTCACTAGAAGCATGTTAACTGCCTGTGTGATTTCTGTCTATTTCGGTGAAAAAAGTAAGGTTCATACTATTTGTGTAACTGCTGTCTCGCATGCATTTTGGTGTCTCTAACTTCAGTTCTGCCCAGTAGATTCGTACCAAACGTTCATGTTTTATTTTGTTTAACCACCATGGTGACTGGTGAGTTGACTGTTTCTGTGGCGAAGATATTACCCGCGAGCCTGACAATTCCAGGATGCTTGACAGAAAAGAAGCATCAGTGTCTCCTCTCGAGTTGAGCAGTCTTTTCTGAAATATGTACTTTTCTCCTTTTTATTGTTCCCTCAATTGTTTCTGGTTGGCCATTCTTCAATCAGTGCTCTGAAATTATTTGTTCTTCTGCACCAAAAGCCTTCATCTTTGCTCCTAAGAGGAAACTGACTGTAGCTTATCTATTACTGCAAAAGATCGATACAGACGGGTCGATGGAAGTGGAGCTCGGCTATATAAATTTTCTACTTTAGAACTATTCATTATTTGGCACCAACCGAGCGTGGTTGGGCTGTCATAGTTCATCCTATGTGTAGTCAATGTGGGTAGGAACTTTGCAAGACAGAAAAGAAGTGGAAAAGCAGGACATGCTACATAAGCACTCTTAATTTGCTTAAGGAGGATGGTTCTAAAGGAGGAAGATTCTAAAGAAAAACCTTTCAAAAGGATCCCTTATAATGGAATCTTACATATACACGGTCAGGATTCAGGGGAAACCTTGCTATGTAGAAATCGTGCATTATAGAAAGTTGGGCCTCTAACCACGAGGTGTTCTGGCACTTCGACAACCAGTGATGTTGAGCAGTACAAACCTGCACTAAACGGATATTATAACTTCTGCACTGAATCCTCTTACGAATCCTTTTTAAACAGTCCATGTGTACGATTTGAAGACGGATGAGAATATCCAACTCCATTATACGATATGGTATGTCAAATAACATCTTGATATGAATTATTGTTGGGTTTAAACTGAATATTTTGGCTTTTGAACCAAATGTCTAAGCTAATATTTCACAGTTGTAGTTCATTACCGAGTTTGTGCGCTATAACAACAACTCACTAACATAATCATTGTATCGAATATGGAGTACTTTGATGTATTGTTCGCACTATTGCATCCATATGGACAAATTCTTCACGTGGTCTTTATTTATTACTTCTCGTGTTACATTGATTTATTCTACACGTATCTTTGTTAAACTCGTTTTATGTTGTACTTTTTTTGCGGGGAAAGAATTGTATTAAATAATCATAGAGTTGTTACAATCCTTTTGGATGTGATCCCGAAGAGTACCAGGGACCCGATCCTATACAAACTTGAGATTTTTGGTTTAGCATCCCAAATCTAGCTAACTCATGGCTGACACTGTTATTGCGTTTAAGCACTTTTAAAAAGGCAACACTGTGATCTAAATTCAATATAATTCGAAGATCTTCCGCTGATAGGGGTACAAATTCGACCATTTTTTCGCCCCGAGTCTGCCAAGTTTCTATTTTGAACCCTCTAATACGTTCACAATTAAATCAGTAACCAATGATTATCCGATCTGCTTCGAATCCGAGGAAAAAAATATGGTAAGGGATATGCTGACAGAAAATTTTGATATGACCCGGTTACATTTCGGTCCATTTTGAATCTGGAAAAAAATATGGTACTACAGACTGCCACCGGGGGTTCTCAATCCAGAACAAAAACACATGTTACCGTCAGGTACTCTAATACAACTACACAACAACCTAGAAATATGTGACACAAAAACATGTTGTAGGAATGGGAGTTCGTTGTTTTTAATGTTAATTAAGAGGAGCTCCAGGGACGGATCATAGACATGAGAAGACATCAAAGGCTTACACGACCATCCTATGCAGGGACGGAGCTGCCTTGGACGCGCTGGGGTCAGCTGACCCCAATGCAAACAAAAAACCTTCCTTGATTAGCACAAGCTAGTGATTATTTGTAGAACATGACACCAGTCAATAGAGAAATTATAGACATGACCCCACTGACATTTTTTTCTAGCTTCACCCCTGATCCTATGGAGTCACAAACGAAATGACAAGAGATAAAACTCCGCACACACCTAAAAAAGAAGCTTGTTATAACATGGATATATTACGACCATTGTTGAGCTCCTACGGAAAAGTAATGGGATCTATTCCGACCGACATAGTAACCTCAGAGTGTGTCTCCTCGTGTCTGAGAAAGTTCACAACAAACCTTGCTATGAACCTTGTTTAATGACATATATAACAATCTTTGGAATAACATGCATGATCCCGCGCCTTTGCTTCCATAAAAAAAGTTAGTCTAGAGCTATTGTACTTCAGTGTTATACCTATTGATAAGTAAGTAAGTGCCTCTCCAGCCCTAAACCTAACTAACTAGGTGGATTTTGAAGAAGCAGTTTTTTACTTCAGTGTTGAGTCTAGAACTAGTGTACTTCAATGTTATATGTACTTTTATCCATGCTAACTTGGTTGTTTATAGACCCATACTATTTTTTACTCTCTTTTTTTTAAAACTTGTGTCTTAGCTCAACATTTTGAGCACTCTAGATATGAGTGAGCGAAAATGTGCTACCAAGTATCGAATTCGCAATGTTGCATATCCAGATGCGTACTAACTACGATGTCAATAGAACAATTCTGAGTTTTCGTCTTCATAAGCTGCATGTTCTAGCTTCATCAATGCTTTGAACTTTTCAATGTACTTCAACCTTCATGCTTGACATGCACTGCACTTGTAGATTTTTCGTCACTTCAACAAAGCTTTGGTCCAAAACAAAAACAAAAGCTTTTGTCTAAACTATCTAAGGCCTTCTACTTTTTAAGAAAATCTTGTTTGATTGAGAAATTCGATCATTGGTGGTTGTGGGTGTAAAAATCACCCATCTAACAATTCAACTATATATAGGTTGGTTCGATTTTTAGAAAATGGCATTTTGATGTTTTCAATGCAATCCAAAGAGATCGTTAACAAGGAGAAAAGGCATGTAAAGAAAACAAGGAGAAAAGGGCAAACCTTATGGTAAATATTCCCTCCGTCCCGAAAAACTATCTTAAATTTGTTAAAAGGTAAATGTATCTACACATGTTTCATATATAATACTCCCTCCGTCCGAAAGAATGTCACAAATTTAACCAAACTTCTATGTACTAGACAAATTTGATAAACTGTGTGACACTGACATCTTTTTATTAACGAAGGGACTAGATGTTTTGTGTTGGGAGTATTAAATAACTTCGGCCAGACAAATAAGTTTAAACAAGCCGTGGTCACGAAAAAAGAAAAGTTAAACGAGCAAACCGTTCGGTACAAGATTGAAGTCCTGCTCCTGCCCGTGCTTGCTAGGGTTCGCGAGTTCTGCCTCGTCTCACCTCCCCTCCCCTCTCACCGACACGAACCCGGCGGCAACTAGGGTTTTGCTCCCTTGATCTCCTCCCGGAGCCGCAGCCATCTACCCGCGCCGGCGGCGATCCAGCTACCCGTCCCCTCTTTCATCCCCGGATCTCTCCCAAGATGGTGCGTATCTCCTCCTCTCCTCCCCTCCCCTCCCCCCGTCTCGATCCCCAAAGCTGGAGATGCGGTCGTGTAGACTAATTCGAAGTTTCTCTTCGTGCGCAGCTTCCCCTCTCGCTCCTCAAGACCGCCCAGGGCCATCCCATGGTAAGATCACAGCGTCTGGATTCGCCTCAGTTATTGGTTCAGCTCTTACGCTGTTGGTTCTAATCAGGTCTGGGTTCTTTCTTGTTGTTTCAATTAGCTCGTGGAGCTCAAGAACGGCGAGACGTATAACGGGCACTTGGTGAACTGCGACACGTGGATGAACATCCACCTCCGGGAGGTTATTTGCACCTCGAAGGTGAATCCTGCGCTCCCCGTCTCCATCCTCTGATTGATTTTCATCGAGCACAAGTTTGGTTAACTCGGGAGGCACCCTTTATATTTTTCTACTAAAATGAAGGAACTGCAAATTTGGTGTGGAGGATGTTGGGTGTTCTTTGCGTATCCGTCCTTTTTTTTTGTCTCACTAGAGTAGACAGTAAATGTGTTCTATGATTTGCTTTGCAGGACGGTGATAAGTTTTGGAGGATGCCGGAGTGTTATATTCGTGGGAACACGATCAAGTATCTTCGGGTTCCTGATGAGGTATGGGTTCGGGATGCAATGTCTATTCGTTGTGTCTGTGAATGTAACTTGCTTGCTTGATGGGTTACATCTGTATGACTACTGCAGTTGCTATTCTAGGATGAAAGTATGGGTTACATCTGTATGAGTAACATCTTGTGTAGAGGGGAAAAAGCATTATGACTAGAAAAATAGCCTTAAAGATAAATTCTAAATATATATTTATATTTAAATTTTAGTTTATTATGATGAATTCACTACGAGGAATAGAATGATGAAATTGCTACATAAACTTGACAAAACACAGGGAACATAGATGACCTTAAGAGTTGGTGCTATTTCTTTACTAGTTTCTGGAAGCTATTTTACATTGGTAATGTAAATTGCACCGTCATGATATCGATGTTCATGTGCCAATGCCAAATTAAATGTCCTCCAGGGTTATGAATTTTGATTACTAGC
Organism: Poa annua; assembly: GCA_026929855.1. Taxonomy (NCBI): domain Eukaryota; kingdom Viridiplantae; phylum Streptophyta; class Magnoliopsida; order Poales; family Poaceae; genus Poa; species Poa annua. The sequence goes on along the minus strand of CM049428.1, from coordinate 21,610,360 downwards.
ATTCGTGTTAATTTTCCTTTTTTTTCGCTTAGTCCTTTGGGGATTGAGCCATGTTACCCTACTGCATAGTTAGGCCACACCCTGAACTACAGAGCCATAGTTTTTTCTTGCTGATGCATACCTCATCATTCAGTCATTTGTCTTCACGTGGTGCCTTCTTCTGCTTTATAGAACAAACATTTGAACCATTACTTATGGCTTAAGGCATAGTAACTGATGATTTTTCCAAAAAATGGAGGGTGGGTTAGATCCTTTTGGAGCCTAGCCGGTAGAATCGCCACTGCCCTACTGCATCATCAGACTGTGCATTCTATTAGTACATTATATGCACTTATCAGGTGTCATATTATCTTTTAGAATAAGCTTGTTTAGGCAATGTACATTGCACGGCGCTTACATGGGTGCTTAAAATGTCCAATCCCAACCATGAGCAAGCGTCTGTTGCTAGGGCAATTTTGTGTGTTTTGCAAGCGTCGGACTCTTGTTTATGCGTCCATGCTAAAGAAATGGCAAGGATTGTCCTGCGAATTTCCAAAACAACAAGGATTTCTTTTCTAGCGCCTCCACTTTAGCACCTGCACTGTGGATGGCTTTAGAATGCCCAATATCACTTGTTTGATAAGCAAAAGTTGAAATTTATGGTTGGGTCACACGTCAGTTGACTCGGTGCTGTATGCAATTGCACAATATGCTTTGTTTGAGTACTGTTAGCTGCTATTATTGGTTTGATGAAAATAAGACACCAATGTTTAAAATGGTAAACTTTTTCAGTGAAATGCACCTATTTTTTCAGTATGGGTCAGGCATTTTACTAAGTAGACTTGGTATTCGGTAGAAGCAGACCTGCTATTTATTAAGTACTTAATCTTATTTTGATCAGGTAGGTTAGGTAAGTGGAATTATGTGACCTAGACTAGGGAAACATCCATGACTAATCTGTAGATGGTAGATTCGTGGTCAACTTTTTCCGTGAAACTAGTTTCTATTTTTAGTGACGTTGAATCAGGTTTTAGTGTTGTAATCTATTCTGTAATTAGTGGACGAACGGGCATCTTGGGGATCATGAAGGCTCACAAGGTCTAAATACTTAAGCGAATAGTGGAGTAGTTGATATTGGTGTTGTGTGTATTAGAATGATGAGCCCTAGGATGTGCACTGTAATCTTGACACCGGGCTCTAGCTTGTGGATTGTAATCTCGACACCAAGCTCTAGCTATGCAAAATGTCTAAACTTTGTTGGACCAACTAGCGACATTCAAGGGTCCTAAGAATTTGCTTGAATTTAAACTACTGAAATATCACTCAAGGAAATATCTTATTATGGCCCTTTGTTCCAAATTGGGCTCTATTATTTTACAATGGTGCAGTACTAAAGCTATCAGCATTGAAGTTAACCAGCCGTTCTATCCTGATTGCATGAGCTTATGTCTGCTTATGTCTCACAGGTGATTGACAAGGTTCAAGAGGAAACTTCCAAGAGTAGATCAGGTATGCATCTAAAGGCTAAAGATTGGCCTGTTTCTTAGAGCTGTTTATTGTTTCAGAGCTGTTCTGAATTATCATGCTATTGTAACTGCAGATAGGAAGCCACCAGGTGTTGGCCGTGGAAGAGGAAGGGGAGATATAGGCACTAAACCTGGAGGCAGAGGCATGGGGCGTGGCCAAGATGATGGCAAAGGCGGTGGCCGGGGAAGGGGTGGAATTGGAAGCAAAGGTGGGAATAAGGGTATGTTAAGTATTTTCAGTGCGACCTCAATTGTATGCACTCCCAGACAACATACTAACATGTTTTATTTAATGGCAGGGCGTGGTCGTGGGTGAGAAGAATCTTCAGATTGCGAGATTGCCGCTTTTTAAGGCCTGTAGTTGTGTTGCATAGATTGCTTAGGACATGAAAAACTGCGGAGCTTTGCTGGGTTTTGTGGTATGATAAACGGTTTGTGAGGCCTGAAGTTACAGTGGAAGAGTCGACTATCGACAGGTCTCTGTTCTTCCAAACAATGTACTTGATACCTGGGCTGGGGTAATGGTATTATGCGTACTACTCAACATATTCGTTTGGATCGTTCCAATCGTTTTTTACTTGCCAGTCGTTTGATAATCTTTCTGTGCTGTTTGGTGCAGATTTTATTAGTTGACGTGTGACTCATCCAACAGGCACAAACATAGCCTTTTTCATCCCTCTAGTAATTCGAGGAAAACATGAGGCAAACCAGAATAACTGTGAGAAACAAGTCAAATAGGGGAAGCTAACTTTTTGTCAAATGGGGCTAGAAAGCATAGAACCCTTGAGACAGAAGATAGATCCTGTCCTGGTAAAGGCAACGCTTCCGTCAGTTCCTGCTCTAAGCGCTCATTTGGTTGCTAGGGTAGCTAAACCCAGGGAACCGTACCCCAGGGGGAACTTCCCTGTGCACAGGGGATCCTCGTCCCACCACGAGGTGAACGTCTGGTCGTTTGGTGGCAAAGGGGGAGGGAGCGGAATTGCAAATCGAGAGATCAATGTGCTTGATCTGGAGATGGAAGAGGAGTCTTGAGTCGGGCGTCATGAGGGTGACGAGCAGCGCGCAGAGGTCACGGATGAGGCGCGCGTCACCATGGTTGCCGCCGCCGGCGTCCTCCACGGCCAGCTGCTTGCGTTCAACGTGCTTGATCTGGAGCAAGCACTAGTCAATCCCGGAAAGGAGAGGAATAGAAGGGAAATAAGCAAATGGAGGGATAGGTGAAGGGGATAACCTTTCTCGCCGGACCAGCTTCGCCGTCGTCGGAGGAGAGAAGAGTTTCGAGGCGGGGAGAATGAGGGAAGCTTCGATGAAGGGGGGCGGAGGAGATATCAGGCGGAGGCCGAGGAGATCAGGGAAGACGGGGGGGGGGGGGGGGGGGGTAGGGCCTTGCTCCGGTGACTTATTGTTTGCGGATGACCTTTTGATTTGTGGTGCAGCAACAAAGCAAGAAGCGGAAACAATCCTTCAGACCTTGAATCATTTCTGTTCCCTTTCAGGCCAAGTCCCAAATTGGGAAAAGTCAGGAATTATGTTTAGTAGTGATGTGGATTTGCAGCTTAGGCAAGAAATAAAACATCTTTTCCCTGTTCCTGACATTGATGCCTCTTTTATCCATTTAGGACATCCTCTCATTTTGCCGGTCACCGGAGGAAGGAGCTCGGGGACGTCACACGCAGCGCCGCCACCTCTGTGTTCGCGAGAGAGCGAGCAACACGAGGAAATGGACGCGGAAAGGGCAGGCCTTCCTCTCCTCATCGACAACCAAACGGGCCGGGTGGGTTGCCCCGGTTAATTTGGCCCGGGTTTATTCAGCTAGGAAAAAGTCGTGGATCCCTGCGTTTTCCCGGAACGCCAAATGAGCCCTAAGATTAAAATATTTTGCCTCAGGTTTCCTAGTTTAGATCACACATGATCTGCAGTGGGAATGTTGGGATGCTCTTGTGCTCAAAGATAATAGCCTCTAGATGCAGAACTTGATACAACCAAGTTACCGGTGAACAATGTAGTGCCTTGACCACTTGTTTTAAGATTGAGTACTGTTGCAATGTCCTGTAGATTTCTGCTAGGAAGCATCGACGTGTTACTGCTGAATTAGTATTGATTAAAGGTGGTGCCTCCGCTTCAACCAATACTTTTTTTTGTTGGAGCAGGACTTGTCCACAACCATTCATGCGTGGGGATCCATATATTTCAAAAGAGTGACTTAAATTCTGTCTAGACACCAGACACCACACATAAAATACATGGACAGCTAGTGATCGACATTACTGCCAGTGCAGTCAGTCTAAACACAAGACATTCACAGTTAGTGATCAGCAAATCTCTCCGTGAGCCTAGACTCTTTCCTCCCCTTGAGAAAATCTGCGTACCATATTGCAGAGCTCCTCGGGTACCTTTTCAGATCCTTGTCGGCAAAATCCACGTAATAGAGCCCATATGTGTCCCCGAGACTGAGTAGTTCATATAAATCCATCAGCGACCAGACGAAGTAGCCTCTAGTATTCGAACCATTCCTGTTAGATAAAAAAGTTACTTCAGACTATTGTCATTTCAACCAGTTTACCCTGGAGTTTGCATACAAGTTCCCACTGTATAATCTTCTAATACTACGTTTTTTTAAGGAAACGAATATGGTGCCAAACTATGATTACACCAAGCTCAGATCATCCCCCAGTGCATCTATGTTATACAATGGGTCTGCCTAAGTCTCAAGTGCCTGAGATTCTCTTTCAAGTCTGGTCATCCGAGAAAAGTGCAACTGCAGTTTAGAGAAAAGCGCAACTCGTTCCGGTTGCACTTTTCTGTCACACAATTGCACTTCTCTATCTCAGTTGCACTTTTTTTAGCTTCACGCTGATACTCTTAATGTTTTTTATCCTAATTGGAGTATTAGTTTTATGATTGCCATACGAGAAACTAATCCAATTAGAGATGCACACTATTGTTTTATATCCTCTTAATGTTTTGAAATTTATAACATTAAACAAGGCCAGTCGAATCATTTAAGAGAAATCTAGAGCATGACTACTAGGAGGGGAAATGGCAATACCTTAGAGCAGTGAGTAGGCTTCTAAGATGCTCACTCAAGAATTCCAACCTAGGGCCATCATCAAATACAACATCTTGATGCATTGGATATCCTAGAGTTGAACTTTTGTAAGTCAGGCTCAATGTGTTTATTCAAAATATATAGGCATTGATAAGTAAGGATAGAATATTTAGACAAAATAAATACATGTTCCTTTAAGGCTGAAGAATATGTCAGGGAAAGAAAGAATCGGTCTCTTGTCTAACCTTGCATCTAAATCGTGTATTGGACATCACATAAGTAGGATGCAAAATAAATATACAAAACATCGGCATATCAGCTGAATTATTTATTATCAACCACAGTTGCAAAATACTTGCCATTCTCATGGATATAGATGGCAGGATTGCCGTAAGATTGCTTCAAATGTTCAAGCACCTCCTGGAGACCATAACCCGGCACATAGAACTGAGTAGCATGATATGTCAGCACTTCAATAGTATACATTCATATGCAAGAACAGATTTACTTCAAGTTTCTCTTACCCCAGTGGTAGAATTGCTTGTAACTGCAAGAGAAAATCATGAAATAAATAACCACACTAAAATAAAGAATTTGTATGTGATTAAAGAATCAATATTTATTTCAATTATACAGCTAAATAATAAAATATTGCTCGGTGCGGTAACTATTAGGGAATGTACAATGGTAGAGAATGATGGTCTTCTCTTAGCCCTCCACGTCATTGAGAGAAGGCAAGACGTATCAGTCATACAATGCATTATCTCTTATTGTCATCTCTAGCAATTAATGAGAATTAATTAGTGTGAAATTATGTTAATAAGGGAAGGCATGTGCTACAATGGAGAAAATAACCTTTGTCTTAATTTTTAACAGATCATCCCTTAGCTAAGGGAAGACAACCCTCTCCTTCTTCGTTCTCTCTCCTCCAACTAAGTAAACATCCGACATGGCACCTCTAAGAGAAGGCTGACATTGCCCTTAATCTATGGAAAAAAGCTCCTCAAATAATTTTCTCAGGTGACCTTAACACGCATCCTTCAAATTGTGGTGTCCATAAACTGATCCCAACATTGTTAATGGATATTACCTAAATCAAAGGATGATGATATGTCAATGACTCATCACTAGGATTGAAATCCACCTTTCTCTATCTCATCACCCTCTATAGCTCCCTCTCTCAACTCTGCGCACGCTCAAGGGTGATTGCCATCATCCTTGAGGTAGACACCGATCTCCATGGCACCATTCATTCGCATCACCACCTTCATTCATACCTCCCCTCCTCTGGCTCCTATATGCATCCATCACCTTTTGGATACTACGTATGTGCAGTGAAGGAATGCTAAGATATCTCAAGTTCTCAACAGAGTATGAAAATCTCTGACTGGATCAACTTTAAGGGCCAATGAGGCTTCAATGTATACCGAGTTCGATATCAAGGTATTGTCTGACCTCATCCTCACACCACACCACATGAAGATCTCTGATTCTCGGCAGCCACTTTGTGAATCTTGCGGTAACATTGAGCTGTGTTTTCCACTTTTCCTTATCTCGCTATACCAATTGCACAAAGACCACAATAACAAAAATATTTACTTATGAGTAATCATAGATTAGCAATTAGGATCAATAACCATGTTTTACATAAATGGTGTAGAGTATATCAAAATTAGTAAAACGAACCTAGTATATTAATGCTAACATTTTTAAGGTTTTGTCCTAATGTGAATAAACTCTATTAAGACAGCAATGATAGAGACACCATAATACAACACATAGGAAACTCACATATTGATTTAGCAGACATATCAGCCACAAAATCTCTTTTGTCGCTAGGAGCATGATGTGGATTATCCTTCACATACAATATTGTGTAGTAATTGATACCAAGAAAGTCCATGGAGCTCATTAGTTGTTCAGATTGCTCTCGAGAAAATTTTGGCAACTTGTAGCCAGCGTTCTCCTTCATTAAAAGTGGGTAGTCTCCATAATAAAGCGGGTTCAAGAACCTAATATATAGAAATAACATAATTTAGAGAAGGGCCAAAGTGTGTTCACAAGGTGCAATGCTATGACAGCAGTTAGAATTACCAAATTCAGTGTCAAGCTTCATACGTTTACCCATACATTAAAGATGAAATGGGACGGTGTGTGACAAGGAAACATACATGTATGCACCACCAGCACTACCAATAGAAACACAAATAGATTTGTTCATGGATACTATGATAATCGTAAAGGGAAAATTAGTTATTTACCCAGAACTTGACTGGCCTTGGATTATGTACCCAAAGTTGGGCTGCCATTAGTTAAATACCCAATAGGAACTTGAAAGTAAAAAAGAGATATTTTTAATACATACTGATAAATAAATCAGGGGCCACATGATGGATCACAATTAGCACAATCAATTAATCGCTAATCATCCTACGCATACGTGCGTGCACCTTCCGCCGCCGCCGGGCGTAGCAGATCCTACCGCACCACACCTCCATTGTTAGCGGCACCGTTGCAGCTGTCGTCTGACCCTCGTCGAAGCAGTCCGTGTGACCAACGCCGTCGTCGTTACCGCCGCCCAGCGCCATGCGGCGTGTACCTTTTCCCGATCTATCCAGTTAAGTCTAGTCTTCTACTTTGATCAATCTGTCAAGTCTAGGGCTTAGATTTCTATGCTTGTACGGTGGTACCAATTCATTTATGTGCAGGCTCTGGCTAGTCTCTCGTGCATGGGCGAACAAGCAGCTGTCTGAGGCAAGATGATGAGGTGTTGATGAATGATGAACTCATTAGGAAATTTACTGATGCAAGACGTATCTGCATAGTGCCTGGACTGCATGGATACTCCATAGTGCCATGAGACTTAATTTGCATGTCAAAACCTGTATGCATCTGTGATATTCATGGGATTCAGTATCCAATCGCTGATTTTTTTTTTGACATGTTCAATCGCTGACCCAGCTAACTTAGTGTGCTCAGCTCTTATCGATCATGCCTCATACAATTGCTTTTAGGTCCCTATTAGGTATTTGTTTTGTTTTTAAATCCGAATTGGGTATTTTACCAATGGCAACCCAACTTTGGGTACATAATCCAAGACCAGTCAACTTTTGGGTAAATAACCAATTTTCCCAATCGTAAATACTTTCAACGAATACCTTGCAGGATTATACTAACTGTCTCGTGCAAGTGAATCTACCAAGGACATTAATATTTAGCTTACTCTCCACGTGGCAATGAAAATCAGAGATTAAAAATTTCTAGTAGTACAACAAATAGAAAATACTATAACACAAAAGGCTACACAAAGCATGTGCATCAAATATTTCATGGTACAAATACAATGGGAAACTTCAATTTTTGTAATCTTGATAGTAATGCAATCATGCATACTGGATAAATACCACTCGATTAGTCAACTAAATTTTAGACATGTTTGTATCTGTTAGAAATATTTACTATGCAGTAGTTTTATACATTCACATACAGTAATAAAACAGAACACGATGTAAGTATACTTTACTGATATGTTAAAATATATTGAACTTTTTTAACAAGCGTCAATGATATGACAGTTGACATATTTTAAGTTTTTTAAGTTAGACAGTTGCCATACTTGAAGAGCTGCTTCTTTCACTGTTATTCTGTAAAGTTAAATAGCGTGCAATGCAAATATACTAAGAACAGTAAAAAGAGAAAAGTGAACTAAGATTAAGATCAACTACCTCTGTTCCACAATCTCAGACTTTTTAGCAAACTAGTTTAGCTTGCTAAAAAGGCTTATATTGTGGAAGAGAGCGTAACAAACCATAGCAGTAAGTACCACAATAAAGGCTCTAATATCTACAAATTTGGAAAATCTGACATAACATTTTTTCAAAAAACAACTTATTTACATATACAGAAGACCTCCACTAAATAGCTTATTGGAACAAATCTGATTTAGATACAATTTAACAGTTGTATTTGGTATTAAAGTGGGTGTAATATAAATTCTACAAGCCTATCTGAAGTCCTAAAATTCCATGGACATTAACACTATGAACATAATGTTCTCTCAACACGTTACTATCCTAGGTAGAGAGATCCAAATACTGAAGCTTCAACAAGTTCAAAAGCAGATTCCATTAGCTGTTTCGTAAAAATTAATTGGATGAAATGTGCAAAATAAAGCTAATGGTATTCTTGTTTGGGGGCATGCCACTAAAAAGTTTCACCTTTGGTGTTTTTTTGGCTTTAGTAGAATCTTCTTCGTCAAGACAAATGATATCAAACTACTATGAAATACATGCTGGCATTGCAAAGGTAAAAAGGGCAGAATGAACAACCTACCAGCCTGTGTAGAAGGCTTGCGCTCTTTTCGCTGCAGCTATATCTTCCGTCAAGTTTGTAAAAGGTAGAATGTTGTTTATAAACATGTTCATGCCAATAAGTCCATGTTGCTTTGCCTGCAGCACAAAGTACATTTTTTGGTCATAGATATGACAGATTTCTCTTTCATATGAAACATGGTGATTTTTAGGCCCTTCATATTAGTCTAGACAAGTTGAATTATAAGAAATAATAGCATTTTGCATGTTTCTCAATGCTGCATCAAGTTTGATATTGCAGTTTAGAAAAGTTAGTTAAGTTATATCTAAAGTCCAAAAAAATGTGAATGCTATAGCATCCTAGAGACTAGTAACTTGATATATAGGAATAAAATTGCAGATATAACTTTCTCCTGTACCAATTTGTTAGCAAAAATATAGTACCTGATACTTTCTCCTGTATAATGACACGGCTGAACTATGAGCCAACAAGCAGTTGTGAGCTACAATGTATGGCTCATATACAGAGTTCCCACAGGAACAATTACCAAAGCCAAATGGTTTAGAACATCTCCCTGGCGGCCCAATACCAGCGTCATAACCAAGCGAAACTAAAGCATTAGGTTCATTTAGAGTAGTCCAACTGGTAACTCTATCCCCAAATTCCCTAAAGCACACATCTGCATATGCTGTGAAATCGTCACTGGAAACAGAAAACGGAGTTAGAAAGTGTGCTTATATTCTGCGCATTTACATGTAATAAAAACTAGAGGCATGGAAAAGCAATCCGGTTTGTACAAGACATAATGCATGTTTTATGTCTACAATTATTTTCTGTAATTTCTATAAGATTGCATAACACACACTCAACAATGAATACCATCATACCAACACATCATATTTTCACGAATGAAGACAAAACATTAAATGCCTGAAAACAGAATACATACATAATTTGAGGGCTTAACCATCCATCGTATTCATCTTCGAGGATTTGAGGAAGATCATACTGGAAAATTGTTACATGTGGTTGAATTCCTGCAAGATTACTAGACATACTAAGCATGACCATATGCAATGTTCCGCAACAGCATTCTTCATCAAAACTTACTATTAATCGAACTCAATATCAGAGGTACAACATATCTTTCCAGTTCTGTTTATGCATTTATTTCTTCAATTAAACACATATATAAATAATAACAGGATGAGTAAGTTAACTGGACACTTTTTAACTCAGCCAGGCATTCCTGGGCTTACTCCCCGGTCCAAGCTGTGGCGTATCATTTTTTCGCTACACATTCAGGGGTATAGGGAACTGTTAATTAATTAATAAACCTACTGGCCTAACTTCTTTTAATGCATCCAACATGTACAAAAATAACATTAGTTTGTGAACGGAGGGGTACTATGCAGTCCCCATGATAACTAGATTTAATGGGAATATAAACATATTTGCATAAAATATGTACCATGATCGAGAAGTTCATTGATGAGATTATTGTAGTATTCTACTCCTTTTGGATTGACTTCTCCTCTGCCATCTATGGACACGTGAAAGGTAGTCATACTGATATCTTTTAAGAACCCAACTAAACAACGAAACTTCGACACAAGTTTGTCAGCAACATACTAGGAATAAGCCTCGGCCAAGAGATAGAGAACCTATAAGCATCCAGCCCAGTTTCCTTCATTAATTTGATATCCTCTTGCAACAAACATGAGAAATGATACACCAACATTCAGCATTTTACCAGGGTTGGCTACTGTTTTTCATGCCTTGAAAAGCTAGAGTTAGCAATGATGTTTATATCATCTAAATAGTTCCCCAAGCAACATTTTCTTGGAGTCACTGCCAACAAAGAAAGTACCCTCTCATCTTTTCCCAAACCCAAGACCCTAACAACCGGCTCCATCCAAAAAATGGACCATACTAAGGCGGCCTCTATTTGCTAGCCTGTCATGAATTGTTCTGATCAGCAACTACAGGAGCATTTTCGTTATAACATGATGAATGCCATACATAGAGCAATTAGGGGCGGAAGAGTTAAATAAAAATTTACCACACCTTATACTTATGGTAGCCGTCAGCTGCCACATCACCGTTCACTGATTCATCCCCTGTATTGAAGAACTAATGAGCACTGAGTGAGGCGTAGTCCATATGCACAATCCACTTTTTTCGATCTGCACCGTGAACTTGGACGGTTCGGCAAATCTCCTAGGAGATTCATGGCAGTATATAGCGACTACAGTAACTGATTTAGGGGCACAGGAAAATTATACTACCTCTGATCCATAAAAAGTGTCACCCATTTTATATTAAGCTAGTACAAACTTTGTACTTGATGAGCGACACTTTTTATAGATCGGAGGGAGTAAGTATGATGCTGAAACTGTAACCGCTTCGTCCCTAGCTCCCTTATCAGTTTCATTTTTTTTTTGAAAGTATGTGAAATGGCCTTATTTGAAACAGGCTCTATAGCTGAGCATAGTAGCATACTATAAGTTTCTAATTATAAGTAGGATGTTGAAACTGTAACCGCTTCGTCCCTAGCTCCACTATAAGTTTCTACTAATTTTAAGTACTTCCTCCGTCCACCATGTCTAGATACATCTTTTTGACAAATTTTAGACACTTATTTTTGGACGGAGGGAGTATGTAAAAATGGACTCATTAATTTGCAACAAGCTGTATTTCTGGTTCTATCCTGGAGCGATCCCCAGTTGAGAAAATGTAAGGGGAACATTCGGCGCATGGCGCGTTTACCTTACCAGTTCATGCTCGTCTTTTTTTTCTTTCGAAATGGGGATCTTAGCCGGTTAGCCCCAGCCTTCATGTTCGCCTGATCAGGTGGAAGCTGTTGCTTCCATGGTATGCGTGCGTGGGTGGGTCGGGGGACTGGGAATGGAAATCGGAGGCTGGGGCCTGGGGGTAAGATCGCCCTGCGGCTAGGAGGGCCAGGAGATCCGTCGGCGGTGGCCGGTGGCCGGCAGCGGCTTTGCGCCGCCGCCGCGGATTGGGAGGGAGGCTCGGTGGCCGGTGGGACCAGACCACGCAACGTGTTTGTTCGTATGAAAATGAGTAGATCCGACATGCCTTTTCCATTCCGAATTCCGAAACGTGCTCTCCTCTTTTTTTTTCTCAAGGATACTGTTCCAGAATCCGAATTATACTACCGTACTCGGTGCACTGTAACCTGATTCCTGCCGCATTCAGTGAGAGACATGGCTGGCACATAGTCTGTTTGAATCAAAATGAAGCATGCACAGCACAGTGGCACTGCGTCGCGTACCGGAGTTGGCGCGAGCGTGAGCGAAGGTGTCCCAGACGCTGGGAGCCCTGCCGTCCTCCGCCGCCGCGCCTTCCCACTGAAAGAAAGAAAGAAATCGTCGAACCGGCCACGGAGCGCCGCCCGTCAGGTCTCGTCGTCGTCTCGTGGACAACGTAAGAGCGGCAGTACAGTGCTTGGTCGTATTGCAAACTCACTTGATAAGCCGACGTGCCGGCGCCGAAGGCGAAGACCCTCGGGAAGTCGTCCCTGCTAATCTCGCCGCTCCGCGCCGCCGCGATGAGGAGCGGAGCAACGACGGCCAGCAGCCTCAGCATCTCGTCGTTGGCCGACGGAGCTACGTGTATGTGTGTGTGTGTGTGTCTCCGCGCGCACTACTGCTGTTTGCTTACCACGCATGCGTGCCAATGGGTTGATGTGCAGCCCTCCATTTCCTTCGTCGGCGCGTTCGATCGACTGCTGCACTACGTGAACCATCTGCCCGGATAAGATTCATGTGGCTTGGGTGTACAGTGCAAGGATACCATGTGCCCGACGTATGGGGTGGGTGCCCCTAATTCTTTTTTCTCCATTTTATTTCTGAAAATATAATAACCTCACGCAAACTTTACACTGCAATTTGACTAAGATTTGGTACTGTGGAAAGAGAAAATTTGCAAATAATGCACACAACATATAAAGCAGTAGACGACACACAAAAGTTACAAAAACACCGTGAGTACAATGCCATTAAAACCTCCCGGTGTGTGCACATTTACATGACAAAAAGTATTCACAAGTGATCTTTGCCGCAGCAAAAACAGAAGTGGAGTTCTTGATGAAAGTGCAACCTTTTAAAATTGGGCCCGTTCTCAACGGTCGGATCCTGAAGGGGCTTAACATTATCTCACATTCGCCTTATTTTCATCCCAATTCCCATGCCTCGGAATGTAAGGCCTCCTACTCACCGTTGAGGCCTAGGTTGCCATCTTTTTTCCTTTGTGCCTCTTCTTGTTCCGCTTCAACTCAAGAACACCATCCTCCTCCTGATCTTCCAACTCGACAAGCTTATGCTTCGGTGGTGGTGCTTCTCGGTCCCTCATCTTCCATTTCTCGTTATGCTTAAGAATGCCCAACAATGCTCAAGGTTGAACGACTTGCCCTTCAACGACGACATGGGTATACTTTTGTTGCGCAATTTTGTTCCAATCACTCGCGTTCGTGCCACTCGGTAGCGCATTCCTCATGGCCTCAACGCAATCGGGCCATCGGATACACGTGGTCTTGTTGGTATCCCATCGACCTTGGGGTGACTGATACGAGCAAGTAGGCGAGGCCAAGGCCCAGGTTGGCCTTAAGGGAGCTCCACCCCTGTTGCCAATATATCTTCCCCATGTGATCCGAGCTGATTACGACATCCATCAAAACAATCTCCCAAGCCTTGATCAAGATCACATCTTTGAATTCGTATAGTTGTCGGTCCTCACCGCCTTCTCCTTCACCTTGGCCACCGCCCCTTCGAACGCCCCTCCTCTATCTCTTGCACCTCATTCCCCCTTCGAGTCTTCATCTTTTCCCCCAAAGTCATCATCCTCGAGGTCAGCCTCCATGTCGTCGGCGTATTCTCCGAGCGGCGGAGACTCGATGTCGAAAGACGCATCGTTGAGAAACTCAACATGGGAGACTGGTGCATCGGCGGGACTTTTTGTCGAGCACCTTGGCCGCGCCGCCCATTGACGTCGTCAGAGCTGCCAGGGAGGCCATCTTTGCGGCGGGCTTCTTCGCCACATGCTTCTTTTGCTGCTTGTTGCGAGCTACTTGTCGACGGCCTTGCTCACCCTCGCACCGGGAGCAGCCGCAGGAGTAGCAGCGTCGGTCGCCTATCGCTTGTGCTTGGGAAGGGCAGCTTGCTGGGCGGCGACGGATCGGGATTCGGGAGCGTTGCCCGTGGTCGATTCACACGGCACGAACTGGTCCTCGACCACCGGCGGGGTGGGGGTAGCCATCATAGTGCGAGCTCGCCGCATCGAGGCCGGAGAGAGTGGGTGCGTCGAGATCGGCGGTGGCGGGAGTGGGGTGGCGGGAGGAGGAAAACCTGAAAGGTCTAGAATGGGGTTCACGTTCGGGAAGGCGCCAAATTGGATGGCCTGGATTTTTTTTACGGTTTGGTGGTTCAATGCAGGATCTGAACCTGCCTTTTTTCATCTCCAAAATCGCAAAATGGCTGTTATTATGTGGATTCGGGTCTGCTCTTATAGTGACAAGTGGCCAGTCAGCAAGAGCTGGCCCTTGGTCCCACTTGTCAGTGTCCCGTCAGCCCTTGCCAAGTCGCCATGGTCTTGTTTCTCTTCTCGTTGTCGCCATTTGCAAGAAAAATATCGGGATTGGTCAGCAGAGGTCGTGGGCCTGAAACACGACTACCTCATGGACCAGGTCCTGGTACGCCGCACACTCACCGCCCGCTCCCGTGCTCTCCTCTCCCACGGGCCGGTCCATGCGCCGTGCGGCCTGCCCCGGGCTTGTCGTGTATTGAAAAAGGAAAACGCACTCCCCACTCCTGGCACGGCGCGAGGGAGGCTTGCAGTGCAAGAGAAAGAGGAAGGCCGCCGCCGCCGTCCCGGGGGCGCGGACGAGACCTCGCCGCCGCCGCCGGAATGCCGGGCATCGGGCAGGAGGAGGAGGAGGCGCCTCCGCCGCGGCCGCTGCCGCCGGTCGCCACGGAGGCTCTCCGCCAAAGGATCGTCGAGAAGGTCAAGGAGAACCGCGTCACGCTGATCGTGGGGGATACTGGATGCGGTAACGATCTGGACGCTCTCCTCTTCCTTCAGTATGCGCTCGTTTCTGCCTCGGTCGCTCGCGTTTGGGCGATTGATTTCGATTATTTTCTCTGCCATTGGGGTTTGGGGGAGGTTTAGCCCCCACTTTTTTTTATCTTCTGTTTAGCGGAAACTACGCATTTCTTTCGCCTGGATTTTCGCAATTTTCCACCTTTGGTCGTTTTTTCATCTAGATAGTAGTTTCCTTTTTAAAGCAGTTTTTTTTTCATCTACTGTTTTTTTTTGCCAACATTGGCTGTCGGCATTGGGGGTTCCTGCCAGATTGGGATGAACTGCAAGGGCCTTAGCGCGTTTTAACTTTGATTGGAAACTTGAAGGAGCTCTGCCAAGGGCTCTCCCTCGTTTTCATCAAGGGTTTAGGCCTTTTATTTAGGACAAGTGATGGATGATGGAGGAAACGATTTTGGGGCAGGATCTCCCGGACTATTCGTTAGTACTAATTTCGATTGATTCCGTCTGACGCTGGTGTGGATCTGCCTTCTAGAAATGAAAAGTCGGCCTTCTCGGATTGGTATTCTACTAAAAAAGGGGGATTGCGGTACAAATTTGTAAATTTGTTGGTACGTCCTCGGTCGAGACTGTTCTTTTGTGAAGTTTCCTCCTGCTATTTTCATGCCATTGCTTTAATTTGCAGTGTTATACTATGTTTATTTTGGATTGCATGACCAGCCGGCATAGAATGGAGGAATTGGTGTACAACACTCGATGAAAACTCTCTGAATTCATTGATAAACACACTTCTCTATGATGAGCCCATGAGGAATAAATTGCCGTGCTCTTTGGTCATACTAATAGATTCAACTCGTCTTTCTGTTGTAGGAAAGAGCACCATGGTTCCCCAGTTCCTCCTAGAAGGAAATTTGGAACCCATTATGTGCACACAGCCTAGGAGGTTTGCTGTTGTTGCCATTGCTCAAATGGTAGCTGAAGCTCGCAAGTGTCAGGTGGGAGAAGAGGTTGGATATCATATAGGCCACTCAAATGTGTCAAATCTCAATTCGAAAAGGTAATTACTCACAGAGTCTGTCATCCGATGGTACCTTACTTCTTGATATACCTGCATCCAGTGGCACATGAATTTATGAGTCGGTGCATTTCCGCTTTCATACCTGCATCCAATTGCAAGTTGGCAACTACTGTATATTTCATTTAACTACTCTGGGTCCTGCACTTCTGAAAATAATTATTATACAGAAAAGCGTTACTCCTTGCCTCTTTTCCTAGTTTGTAGGGTATAATCTCAAAAACAAGTTGTCCCAAAAACACCCACCTCCTAGGCGCAATTGCATTAATTGCCTCTCAATTAGTGGTCGATTGCCTCCACCACCAATGCATGCAACATCTTAACTCCAATCAGTTAGCACCTTGGGCAAAGAGATTTACAAACTATGACGGAGGGGGTACCTTTCTTACCTGCATCCACATGTATTTATGAGTTTGTGCATTTCCACTTTTACATTAATAACTGGTAATTCAATTTTGATTATTTCCAAAATAATCAGTTCACATACATATACAAATATGTGTGTAGCTTCCTTTTCTCTGTGAGGTCATCCTTACCTCCAATAGTTTATGATGTGAGCTTATTTGTCTCCATTAAATGGCGAGGTATAAGATGATATTGATTTACTGCTTGCTAATCAATTGCATTGAGATTATTACGAATTTGATTGCCATCATGGCAGTTTAATGTCTAGTTTTACTTCTTGCCTCTTTTCCTTGGTTAGAAAATTCCAATATATTTGGCCTTCTGCTTTCATTCATGCACCATATTCACCTGAACCTCATGATATCATTTGTGCTACTTGATTGCTCTTAAAACTTGTTTAATGTGTGAACCAGGTCAAAAATTGTTTTCAAAACAGCTGGTGTTGTATTGGAGCAAATGCGTGATAAGGGCATTGCTGCATTGAAATATAAGGTTATTATTCTTGATGAAGTACATGAAAGGTCTGTGGAATCTGATCTTGTCCTCGCTCTGGTTAAGCAGTTTCTGATGAAAAAGAATGACTTAAGGTAAGTGCTCTGATTAACATGCGGAACGAATTCGACAGAAGACACTTTTTATAGTAATTACAGACTCCATCCACCTTACAAAATAAGCTCACTTCCCTATGATTCCTAAGACATGTGATGTATGGCATTCTTATAGGTTGGTTTTAATGTCGGCCACTGCTGATATCACAAGATATAAGGAGTACTTCAGAGATATTGGAAGGGGTGAAAGGGTTGAAGTGATTGCTATTCCAAGCAGTCCACGTACTCGCATTTTTCAGCGAAAAGTCCTATACCTTGAGCAGGTGAATATCATAATTAGTTTCAAAACTTAAGCGGGCTATCAGTGTTCCCTTTTACTATCAATATCATGTAAGCTTGATAAAAATTGAACTGGAATTCTTTGCATGCTGCATCGCTATTCTTCAAAATGTCTGGTTACTGAACATGCTGCAAGTCTTCTTATAGCGTACAAAACATGGTGCAGTTTGTTTCTTTATTTGCTCTTATCTCATGTTTTTAATGTATAATAGACTATCAATTTCCACAGAATGCACCGTTGAGCCATTACCAGTATATGTTATAATTGGTACTTTCTTTAATTGTGCTGAATCCATTGACACCTTAATTTCCTGCAAAATTGAAGACCCACCTGTGTTCTATGACATGTCGACCACATGTGTCTGTGATATGTGGATCCAGGCCTTGATGTTTTTACAAGGGCATGTGAGATTTGATGTTTTTACAAGGGCATGTGAGGTTTCTCATTTTTCTCTCTCTTTCACGTTTTAGTTTCTATGTTTCTGTTGGGTTTCATATCTAGCCTACCCCAATTTGATTGGGACAACAGGCTTAGTTGTTTTATATTAGGCTTCAACCCAAAATTAGTTACCTTGCACTTACCCTTTCTGTTATTTACCTTACTATATACAATCAATACTCTATATAGACTCTTTAGTCTGTTCTGTTATCACCTGATGCATTGGAATGCTGCCCAGATTGCTGATATGCTCAAGATGGATTCTGAATCACTTTCAACGAAGTATTGCTCTGGAGAGGATGCTGATGCTGATGCTGGTCTTAATCCTAATGTGTATCAACTTATCCACGAGTTACTATTGCACATACACCTAAATGATCCAGACATTGAAAAGAGTATTTTGGTTTTCCTTCCTACATACTATGCGTTGGAGCAACAGTGGATTCGTCTGCTGTCTCTTAGTTCATTTTTCAAGGTGCACATTCTTCATCGCAGCATTGATACTGATGAAGCACTTCAAACTATGAAGGTCTCAAAATCTTGCCGAAAGGTACGAGTTGTTGGATTGCTATTCAACTTAGTACAATTAATCTTTTTACCTGTTAAGATTATCGTTTAAAAGCTATGCTAGTAATGAGACATGGTGACAAATTTGAACATTTGGCATATGTTGTATTTGTGGAATGATTTCCTGTATATCACGATCACTGTTTGTTAATTGCTATTTGATGTAGTTTCAGAAGAAACGTCTCTCTTTCCGGATCTTATTTAAATTTGTCACATGATAATATGATATAGCTGTGTAGGTTCACTGTATAGCACACTGAAACGCCGCCTCTTTTCCACTGTTGGGAAGAGATCCACATTTCCTACTATTGGAAACAAATGAATTCGATTTATTTTTATTCCGCCACTTGCCTTATCCGCTATAGCACCCAAGCAACAATCAAACCTCTTTTGGGAATAGCTGCAGGCCCAGCATAAAATTCTGGGCCATAGGGGTTGCTGCCGGCTACCACCTCCCACTGGCACTAGGCTATAAGGTGCCCCTGGCAACCATTAAAGCTGCAATTGGACAATTGTGTAGTCAAAATTTAACAATGGATGTGTAAACGTCTGATTTCTTTATATTAATGGAGCAAAATTCTCTTATGAATTGATTCCATTTGAACAATCATTTTATGAGCCGTTTGCACTTGCATTGCAGGTTATACTGGCTACAAACATTGCTGAATCGTCTGTCACTATTCCCGGAGTTGCTTATGTCATTGATTCTTGTAGATCATTGCAAGTCTACTGGGATTCAATTAGGAAAACTGACTCAGCTGGGCTTGTATGGGCTTCCAAGTCTCAGGTTAATCTCAAAAATATACTGATGATACACATTTTGAAACTTATTATGACCCTGATGCTTGCAACTATTATTTAAACTCTTATAGGCTGAGCAGCGGAAAGGCAGGACGGGCCGAACCTGCGATGGTCAAATATATCGCCTGGTAACTGGATCATTTTACAACACTCTGGATGATCATGAACATCCTGCCATATTAAGGTTATCGTTAAGAGAGCAAGTTCTCATGGTTTGCTGCGCAGAGTCAAGAGCAATGAATGATCCTAATGGTATATTTTCTGTCATTCAGCTAATTTTGATTGATGTTTCTTCCACATTTGTTATACTGCTGAAATTAATGTATTTGATTATATCCATATTGTAGTCACTGCACCATCTGTCCTTAAGTGTCTATTTTTAATTTTGCACTTCTATATAGTAGTTTGACATTTAATTTCATGGGAGCATTTTTTTAGAAGCATGTATCAACTAGATATCTATCATAGAGGCAAACTAACACACAAGACACGTACACCCAGAAACATCCAGCCGCATTCTGGAGTATCGAGTTATAAAAATGACTGAATACTTCCATGCATATTGGCAATCTAAATTTTAAAATCTGACATATGCATTTGAAAACTCCTTATTCGGGTATGTAGGCGGGGGATTATATACCATTGTATTTAGATTAAGGTAATATTCTCACTAACAGTTATTCTTTTTTGCCAGTTGTGCTGCAAAAAGTTCTTGACCCACCAAATTCAGGCGTTATTCAAGATGCACTAGACTCACTTGTTCAAATTCATGCACTGGTTAAGACAACTGGTCCTAGAGGGCGCTATGAGCCCACTTTTTATGGATGTTTGCTCAATAGCTTGCCATTATCGTTTGATGCTTCTGTTCTTGCCCTGAAATTTGGTGAGGTTGGCTTTCTACATGAAGGGATTCTAATAGGCATTATGTTGGACATCCAACCACTTCCTATCCTGCAACCTTTTGGCAATCAAGCATTGGTATGTTTCAGTTGCCTCACAAAAATGTTTTGGCCCCTACTCCCTATGCTGTCTCAGTTATATGTATCGTATTGTCTGTTTTACAGTGTAAGATATTCAGAGACAATTACTTTTACGAGGATAGCAACCTCAAAATTGGCAAGAAGGAAGCTACACTCATTGGAAACCTTTGTGCATTTCAGTTTTGGCAGCGAATGTTGAAGGTACACCATACCTTGTTCGTAATAATCCTTGTGCATATTTTTAGGATCTGCTGCATTTGATAGTTAAGTCATTTTCCACATTGATGGTAGTAACTTTCAAACCCTCTGTATTGTAACATTTAGTATTTTTTTACCTGTGAGGATTGTGGTAATGATCTTCCCGTAAACTTAAACTCTTGTATGCATGCTTCCTTCTCCGTTCAAGAGAAGATGTACAAATGCTGTTTGCTCATTCTATAAAAAAAAGGAACTACCATTTAGTAGTGCACATACTCGTTTCTCTTTCCCTCAACTGTTACACAATTTTCTCTGTTAGTTCCATGTGCAGTGAGTTGCCTATTGCTAGGACGCTAAGTGAGAATCATTATCAATGCGCATGTGCCAAGCCGAGTGGATTTGTAACCCGGCCGCTTGGCTCTTCTTCTATGAATTCGATACACCTTTCCATGGTGTATCCTTGAAAACATTATCAATGCACTTACTATTGTCTTCCATTCAAAACATTACTTTATCAAAGGTACATCTCCATATGTTTCAGGACAAGTATCGTCTGGAGTATCTGAAAAATGTGGCGAACACCCAAGAGTCAACAGTATCTCATCCCTCCATCTCTAAACACGAAGAAGTTTGGTGTGCATTGCATAACCTCTTGCCAGCAGCACTTAACAATATCTCTGAAATTTGTACGTCTTTCAACTTGTTAGCAATATTTTGATGAAATTTGTATGTCTTTCAACTTCTGATCAATACTTGATGATTGGATGGTGTACTCATCTAGGAGTAATTACTCTCAGTAGTACCCCCCCTTTCCACAATATAAGATGTTTTAGGTGTTTCACATATTGTCTAGATTCAGACTAAAATGAGTGGACGTATACACTAAAATGTGTCTAGATACATATGTATGCATATGAATGTGGAAAAGACCTAAAACATCTTATATTGTGAAACAGAGGAAGTATATATATTTTGACCGCACACTATGCCTTTGTAGTGCCTTGGGTATATTTTCACGCTTGTAATGCACCACTATAAATGGGAAAATGTACGCAGAATAGCCTAGTAGTCTGCTTTGCAGAAGCTCTTTGTGTTCAAAAGAAATTTACTTAGTTTGTGGGGTTAGCTACTCCTAGAAGTGCCAGTTACATTTGTTTCCAAATGTAAGAAATATTAAGATTTTATTGACTCTCTCTTTTGAACAGATGATGATGTTATGTGCACACTGCACCGTTTTAGGCCTAGTTTTCTTGTGGAAATCAATCGTCCTAGGTACCTTCAGCCTGCTGAATTCCACCAGTCATGTCTTCACCATGAAGTACTAGAGACAGAGAATATGAATCCGCTCTTGTTGGAAGCTGAGAATTCTCACTTAGATTCACAAAAGAAGTGTGCCGCAACCCCTTATGTTTCTCCAACTGATTTTGAGGTCACTCTCACTGCTGTAGTACTGAAGGCGCTTATCACAGAGGTGTGTAATGTGGTTTATTGTACTAACTTCATGTTGCGTCAAATTTGTCCTTATACAAGAGAGAAATTAGTATAACGTTTCCTTAAAAATTAGTATAATATTGTTACTGTATAGCCACAATGATTCTTGGTTTGTTCCCAGATGAAGACGCAACTTGCAGAGGACAAGGTAGTTTCTCGTAGGGAACGAGCTAGTGGTTATGTTCAACAAACCTTGGAAAGTGACATGTGTGTGTACTTTGTTCGTGGATCTTGCATTCGAGGGGATAAATGCCACTTTTCTCATTCATCTCGTGCCCCCAAACCAGTATGCAAGTTCTTCCTTACATTACAGGTATAATACTACAATTTTTTTATTGTTAGCATTTTCTCTTGCTCATTCCACTTGCATTCGAGAATATAATTGGCAGGGTATGATTTTAGTGTTTATTTTGTGTGTTTCTAGCGAGTTGAATGTTCTGAGGTACTATTGTTGTATAAAATAATTTAAGGCAATTCATTGGGTAGACTCTGAGCATAATAGTGTTGATTTAATCAGTCAAATTATTCTTGTAGAACACAGTAAATAACATTAGCAATAAATTTATACTATGCCAGCTTGCCTTCAATCAAAATTACTTATTGAGCTGCGTGTCTTTATTGAGGTACACGTGTACATTAGGAACTGGATGGACATTGAGTTAGTCTGTTAATGTGTTTTGTTGCGCCTTGTTATCAGGGTTGTAGAAATGGTGCCTCTTGTTCATTTTCACATGATCGTGGCTCCTCAAAGACTTCATCTGTTACATCTGGAATATGCGCTCAAGAAGATAAAGCCACCTCAGTATGTTGTACAAAGTTGTTACCTGCAGATGGAGATGGGCATATTGTTGTCATGAATGATAAAAATCTGCAGTTCTCTTGTAAAGTTTGCCACTATTACGACCCCAGGAAGATAGTTGCATGTACACCTGGTCTGCACTCAGTTGAGTCTGATTCAGTGACAAGTGGCATGATGATACTCCAGAATGTGGCTGATCCTTGTCTTCTTATTATTGGCGGTGAACATAAACTACCAGTACCTTGGGCAAAAGTACAACGAGTTTTCTGGTTTGCTGATTTTGATACCGATGAATCAGTGAATGAGAAAGTTCTCCTGCAGAAGTTCTTTGAGCATATTGCCATCAAGACCTTGTCAGAAGCATTGTCTAAGTTGCAGGTCGTCTTGATCATGAATAACACAAAATTTGTTCACTTACAGGTATGCCCTTTTATAAGTGAGAATTGTAAGCCTAAAATGCACTCCGCCCACAGCATGCGCTAAAAATTACTGGGCATTGTGCCTCATTGTGCATGACTAACGATATATATTTCTAATCCTAGAGTAACTTGTTCCAAATTTCTAACCTGAATATGACATATTGCTTTTTTTAACAGGCTGAAAAATTGGCAAGGGAGTGCTTCTATTTTCTGGGTGAATCATTTATGTTTGATGAAGGGACTCTTGGATGGTTTTCAGACGCCCCCAGTTACCCAAATGGGATGCAAGTATCAGCACCGGTTGCTTACATTTTCAACATGCATTCTCCTACTGGCGTTCAGTTTGGTGATTATCCGACAGAACTGCGCAAAGCCCTATGTAGAGCCTAGTTAGAGCAATCTAGGTTTCCAGTATGTGAATAGCTAGATCAAATCATCTGTCGTGCTGTAATTTTTTTGGTAAGTTCATTGGTGGACCAGGTGTACTATCTCATTTGAATTCCCCCACACAATGGAATCTTATCTGTGGAGACTTGGAGTAGGCCCTGTTGGTGTGATTAACAGTTGTTTTGGCTAACTGCTTGTACTTTATTCTTGTTAAGTTGAGCTTGAATGTTGATGGAAAACATTGATACCTTGAGAAGGTTAGTTCGTTGCTAAGAAATCCTATATATATTCCACTTATGATGTTTTATTTGCCTTCTGTTTTTTTTTAAATAGCCTTCTGAAATTTGAAGTTAATGTTTTTTGGCTGGGAATGTTAATGTTTGGAATGCTCTGAAAATATCAGATCTACAACAGGATGAGCTTGATAATTCTATATGAGCTCATTTGAACAGTAATGATGTATTGATCATCCTTAGACTAGTCATAACATCGTAGTACATTAGTGCCACATAGGTAAAAAAGATGATGTGGCATGTAATTAATGAGGAGAGAGGCAAATGGAGTAACATATCTAGTTACCATCACATCACAGTTTTCAATACAAAATGTGTGTATAGAGTAATAAATGAGACTACATATGACACTATCTTTATGTTACTTTGGGTAGTAACATAGTCTAGAAATACGTGTATGTTACTAGTTAAAGTTACTAGTTAAAGTTACTCCTCATTGTGACTAGTCTTAGTGCAACGAGACATCTAAATATTTTAACCGTACTTTCGACTTGGCAGCCAATAGTGGCATCAGTTACAGGAGTTAACGTAATGAGGTCTACGGATCAGCGTCCAGACACGTGGGGGTTTATACGATCGAGTAAGCTGAGAGAAGCAGACGTCCAGAAGATGAACCACACCAGTCACCTCCAGGCTAGGCAGTCTGACTCGATTACGCCCGATCTTGTCAGCTTCCGCCGCTTCTTCATGTCCATCAACATGAGGGACTAACTGGGAACGTGTTATTTAATAAATTACATGCTCATATTTTTTATGAACTGAAGTGGTTTTAGGGCAACCTAATGATGGCACACTTGCATTCCGTTCCACAATATAAGATGTTATAGGTATAACATATGTTGTCTAGATTCATACTAAAATGGATGCATATGTATACTAAAACATGTCTAGATACATGTATACACATATGAATGTGGAAAATGGTTTAAACATCTTATATTGTGGAACGGAGGGAGTATTTATCTAGAATCCATTAGTAAGGATAGCTCAACTTAGTCCATGCAATCATCGTATAGCTGGTCATCGGCCATGGATGTCAGTTTGAAGATTGGAAGTAGAGAGGAAAGAGGGATGTGCATGAGGTTGAAGAAGCTGACGTGCCGGAGACACAGAAAACTATTTTAATTAATCTTTGGGCCCATTTATATGGTGCCAAGAAGCATGAAAAAAATAAGTGAGAGCAGATGCTCACTGTATTGATGCAGATTGCCGATGTACTCATTATAGAGATTGTACTCAACTTGTCGACCTGAATATGAATAACTACAATATATAGTTTGAATAATCTCGTAATAGCTTGTTATATTGAAACATATGTGTTTTTATAAGTTTTGAGTTCACACTCAAACTAGCATACATATCTCTTTATTTAGTGAACACATCTAACAAGTCAACACAGAAATAAGAAGAAAAAATCTATATGCTCAAAATAAGTCTCCCATACAGTTTCTAAGAGCTTATGCGCACCACAGTTTCTCCCCACCGAAATCCATAAGACAGCTTATGCATTATACATAAGCATAAGCCCAAAAAGAAGTCAAAATGCCATTTTTTTTCTAAACACTTGTATAAGCACCTTGTATTGTACATGCCTAATGATGTCAAACGAACCAACAAGACAATAAATTTACGAAAAACCTGTAGAGACTACAAAAAACCGCACCCTTATGTGGTACATACCATAGAACAATATTAATTATAACCAGAAAGCATTCTTTAAATTAAGCAATAAATACTAGTACAACACTAGCTGTATTGTAGTTACAGGGACGTTATGAACTTGAATACACCAACCATACAGGCTCAACGAAGTGGCCACTCAACCGAGGTAGAATTTAGGAGTTGTCGTAATTTGTGTGGCAGTCAATATCTCCGGATGTCTTTTGGTGGCTTGAAGTTGATGGGGTGGGTTTCTGGTGTTGCTGTTAAATCTTCTTTCCACATCTTTATAGTTTTATCTGCCTCACAGGTCACAAGCCTCGATCCACTATTATCGTAAGACAGGGCATATATACATGCTTCACTTTCCAATGATCCTGAGATTGGACATGACAGGGATGCAGATAATCAGTGATCCTAGTTGTAGACAAACATCAAGGACTCTAGGCCAGACACGACTGCGGAATGACCACTGCCGCTAGCATTTCTGATACATTAGACTATTCAGCGCCTCTCATAAGAGGAAATATTTTGTCGAAAATCGGAAGGCGGATATCACTTATCTACTTATTAGCCATTTAGCCCATCAATTAATGCAGAATGAAAAGTACAACGTACCAGGCTGGACAATAGTCTGTTCTTGCTGAAAATTATGGCCACTCTTCCAATCCCAAAACCACATGCTTCCGTTATCCCCTGCAAAAAAAAACGGATGTTCCATTATAGATATATGGTCTGAACTCTGAAGATACATTAGAGATCATGAAATATTGTTCTTCTATAGGTTATTCCTTAACATCTTAGAAATGAATAAAATCCAAACAATAGATAGGGCATAAAGAACAGAATCGTGATAAATAAAGCATGGTGGGGGAGACCCTGAAAAATTAGGAATAATATGACACTTTGTCACAGTATTTACCTGCAGTTGCCAGGACGCCATCCTCGTTAACAGCCATTGCATTTAAAATTGTTTTCTGCTGGGACCTGAAGGTAATTAAAGGTGAGAAGTTAAGTGCATGATCCACCATCAATAGTTTGGACTGAGAGGAGAAAATTACATATGTTGCAACAGTATCAGCATGCTAATATACTCCCTACAGCCACAGAATATATTGAATATATTATAGATTAACTGGGTAACTGGCATGTTTTGATATTATAGATTATACTGGTAGAACCACGAGAATAACTAGCACAAATGCATCCATAAGAATTTTCTGCTGCTCAGAGATAAGAGGACCTTAACCTTGGGTATTGTTCCCTAGGATGGATCTGGGACATTAGAATTCAAACTTACAGTAGAAATAAAAAAACAACTAATTCAAATCTATTATTCAATCATTCGAAAGTACACAAAAGACGACAAAAAAGACATGCTGGTCAACGTATATGGCATGCACACATTCACAAAAGAGGCCATCAAGCAGACCTAGATGTATTTTGATTATAGATAATGGAATTTGAGTACCGTTAACATCGACTTGAGTATTTGAATGTTTCAATTACAGTTAAACCAAATCACGAACCGCACCACTTATGCACAAGGTGAAATCAGTATGGATGCAAAAAGGTTAACTCACAGCATGTTGTGCAAGAATTCGCCTTTGGGCAGGCTGAACTTTTTTATGTTATCTGCTGATGCTGATGCAAATGATTTCCTACATAAAAGAAGTTTTTGTTAAGGTTCAAACAATGTACATGATAGGCAAATGAACTTGTGGGTGAGAACCAACTCTTTCGGATGCAGTGCCATAGCCCGAACAGACTTCTTATGGTGTGTAAGAGTACACATAGTCTTCCCTGAAGAAACAAACAACTGTAATGGAAACAGAAACAGATACAGCTAAAGGAAACTAGTTGGTGAACATTGTTGAATTTGATAGTTGAATTACCAGCTACAAGATCCCAGAACTTGATAGTTGTATCATGTGAGCCAGTGACAACTTGTGGATCCTGAGGGAAAAATATAATTAACCATAGGTACTGCAATACACAAGGAAATACTATCCCAAGCTACAAGTCTGGTCAAAATTATACTCTGAAAAGGTGAAAGTATCAGTGTGTAACGTATCAAGATAATTTTTAGCAGTTTTTTCTAACCTTAAAAAGAAAACTCAAAGTTGTCACACATCAGATTTACTAACATAAAATGTGACTAAGCATCAGAAGACTCGAATTAGAAATTTGACATGCCCTTCAATGAAAACAATACTGAGCAAAAATCAGAATTACAGTGACTCGTGACAAGTAAAATGCTATCTTACTGTTGGCCGAGCAAACACTGAACAAACTGTGTTATCATGACCAGTTAAAGCAGAAACATGTGCTTTTGTTCGGATGTCCCACACCTGTGTATGAAATTAGATCTTAGTGCATCGTTGTGCTGCCAGATTTTATAATATGAACTTTAAGAAGTGATTTCGTACTCTACAAACTGAATCTCGACCACCTGTCAGCAGGACATCGATTGTTGGGTGGAGAGCTAGGCAGTAAACTCCACTCAGATGCCCATGGTAAGACCGTATAACCTTTAACAGAGAATACAGAGATGCTCTCATGAGAATGTCAATATGCCACATACCAAACAGGATCAAGTAATAAAACAAACCTTATTTTGTTCGAGATCCCAACATTTCACTTGTTTGTCATCACCAGCAGAAAATAAATATGTGTGCCGCTGACTGACAGCAAGTCCTACATCATTGTGCATTACACTCATCAGTTACCAAATTCCCAGACTCGGACAAAAAACAGCATACTGAAAGGGTGATGAGTACGTGGCGAGACTCTGCTACCGAAAACAAGACACACTTACCGCGAACTTGCTCAATATGACCAGTCAATGTAAGCTTCAACGTTCCTGATGCAAGGTCCCATATCTACAACAGGCAGTGGTCAGAGTTCAAAGTTCAAAGGACAAGGACCAATAATCGAAGTACCACAGAAAGTAGTGTGACATGTAGGGGCAGTTGGGTTGATAGTGTCATGTATGATTGAACAGGGGAAGGGGGAGGGCATTTATAATATTTGTCCTTGCAAGAAAAAAAGTACTGAGATCTACTGCCCACATCATAAAAAGGAACAACCGAAAAACAAATGAAAGATTGATGGCAAATAAAACCCAATTGGCAGCCGAAGCATAAATAGCTCATACATATACATGCATTATTTTCTGGTTCTCACGGGAATCCATCCCCAGAATGGCAGTATATCTATCTTATTAGGTCCAACAAGATTCTCAAAACTGAAGATTGTATTTGTCATTTAAGTAGAAGTATAGAACAAAAGAAATGCACCTGTATTCTGAGCAACTGATAGTGCTAACGAAGGTTGCGATATCATATCAGGTACTGCATGCATACATGAATTCAACTTAAATTTCCAATGCATGAATGCAGGCTG
The DNA here is from genome assembly GCA_026929855.1 of Poa annua. Lineage (NCBI taxonomy): Eukaryota > Viridiplantae > Streptophyta > Magnoliopsida > Poales > Poaceae > Poa > Poa annua. The sequence goes on along the minus strand of CM049428.1, from coordinate 21,581,633 downwards.
TTAAGCTCACCTTTATTGTCCTATCAGCAGAACCAGTACAGAACCATTCATTCCCTGGATCAAATGCTATAGATCGCACCCATCCTAAGTGACCACTGATGACCTGCATATGTTAAACAAAGAACTTAACATAATTTCTAAAGAATTTATTTTGTCGCTAACAGACTAAGACGCTATCATGCATCAGTCTGACTCCAAGCGCACATGCAGAATATGAAGGGTTTAACGATTTTGTCCAGTACAAAATTTCGGAGTGTGGATATTAGAACTATATGGATGCTCAAGAAAATGGCACGGGTATTCCATCATTTTTTCCTTGATGGGTCAGCCTGTTAGTATAACAAACAACATGAAAGATGGCACTTGAATAAAAATAGTACCCGATAGTTTTTCCAGGGAGCATGCCATGCAGGTTTAGGCCATCTACTTGGTAACCTTTCCATCAGTGCAGATGTCGAGTATCTGAAAGAGTATAAAGACATGAGCAATTCAAAGTAACAGACAGAACTGCACGTTACAATTATTATACAAAACGGGTATCGAGAATCTGAAAGATTATAGAATGACCAGTCGGATGCCATGTTGTACAATAATAGAAAGCCATACAAAGAAGGAAAGGCAAGTGAACAAAACCTGTCAGATGAACCAGGAATTGATAGTGTAGTTGTATTTTTGCCAGTTCCTGTAGAATCACTGTCGCAAAAAAAGTAAACTTCAGTAGCAACAAAAAAGAATTGAATCAACATGTTAACAACGGTCAAGAATATATGAATGCCTTACGGTGCCTTAGGAAGCATAAGTGGTGCAGGGATTATGGCATTACTTGCGCCTCCCCCAAGAGCATTTTTGGTGTCTTGTGCGCCTGACAAGATAATTGCGAGCTATAAATAAAAATACTAACATGACTGTGGAAGTTCTTATCATCCAGTCTACCCCAGTATCCATATTTTGTACAAAGTTAGATGGAATTGATACTGGAGACGCGCAACAGCAGCCTGAAACAACTGTTTCAACTACTCAAGTAATGCCTTAAACCAACACCAAAATACATCACTAAATCAATGAGTTCCATCTGACTAATGTAGAGGAGATGGTCAACTAATATACAATTGAAGTTCCAGCTTTGGCTTCTTCCATCACTTCCAATGCAATAAACATAGTTTTCATACGGACTATCCTAACTTTGTTACCTATGTTTGACATCTTCCTATTGAACATGTAATTACAGAAAACAGAGGTCTTCTGCTGGAATCAATTTTGCTAGGATTCTGGTGGTTTCACATGTTCCTTATATGCCCCTTATTTCTTTTCCTAGAGTTGATTGCTTGCGGGAATGAATTCACGCTCTAGCTAGATAATAGCTATAGTTCATTTGAGAAGCAGCGGGGGGCTATATAATCTAAGAAGGGCAGCAACATTTACCTGGAAGCGCCAATGCGATGGAAGGAGCCGCAGCACCCTTCCCCTGCACTCGTCCCTGCTCGGTCGGCAGGTTCTTGACCGCACCGTACTCCGCATTCACCTGCAAGAAAACACCCAACCATCGATTTTCGCTTTTGCGGACAGAGGAATCCAACCAGCGGAGCGACGAGAACAAGGAACCACTACTAACCTTGCAGCTGACGCGAATCCGTTTGCTGCCGCGACCGCGAGAGAGAATGAGAGCAAGCGAAGAGAAGCAGTTTAGTGCCAGGGCGCTAGGGTTTTGGGGTTAAGGAAGGGGCGCTGAGCGAGCTGGCTTACCTCTCGGCGTCGGGGGAGAATAGGAGGGAGTGGGTGGGCGCGAAGAGGTCGAGGGAGCGTTTCAGCGACTTGAGGCTTAGCTTCTTCAACGACTGCGGCTCAACCGGCTCGCCGCCCGCCGCCGCCGCCGCCATCGCCATAGCCGCCGCCGCGGATCTCCGAGATACTCCGTGTCTTGTCCCGAGTGTGGAGACGGTTCGCAATGTCGGCCCAGCCGGAAATAACGGGCATATATGTATCTGGGCCTGACCGGCCCGTTATGAGGGCAAAATGTAGTGTACATGCGGCTCGGCCCACCATTTCCCTAAGATCTGCTTCCCCACCTACGTCGCGTCGCGCGTCGCCGCCGCCGCCGCGCTGCACTGCCTGTTGCTTCTCCGTCCCGCCGCGCGCCGCCGCGCTGCACTGCCTGTCTCTTGTCCGTCCCGCCGCGCCAACTACTCCGGCTCCGGCGAAACGTATTCGCCGAGGTAAGCCACAATCTCTGGTAGCACCAATATATTGGGGCTGCACGGCTCATTAGATCTAGAGATGTTTGCGTATGCGTTGATTCAGTAGCAGCAGCAGCATGCCATTCTTTGGTACCGTAGAGCTCAACTCATCCTGAATGATCTTTGGTTTTCCTCTCTGTAATTGTTGATTCGGTGCATAGATAGAATAGAAGTACAGTACAAAACTGTAAAAAAAATCTTTGTTTGGCCCGACAAGTAAGCACAGCTCTGATTATCATGTTAAGGTTTTACGAACTGCGCGATAAGTATTTGACAACTGCACGATGGGTTTTGCGAAAAAATTACTTTGTTTCCGCCTTGTGCATGCTTAAACTGTTCCTCTTTTCATCATTAGATTTTGACACTAGAAATTTAAATGTGCTGTCGATTTTATGGCATAATATCTTGTTAGTCCAGTCATGCCTAAAGGCCAGTAACAGTAAGCTTCCTACTGTTGAACCTCTGATACCAAGGTTGGCAGCTGAGTCTGATACTTTTGTGCGTGTTAGCCTCTAAAATCCTGTGAATTAGCCCGCACTCCCACTTGATTCGCCTCGCTCAAAAAATTTCTGTCGAACTGCTCGTCTCTCCTTCCGCCGCTCCTCTCTTCTTATCTCCCTCGACTCATCTGGCGACTGGTGGCGCTGAACATCGCGGCGGAGGCGGCTTCAGGAACTGGTACCACTATCCTCTTATATCTCTACCTGCCTAGGTCTCCCTCCTCTCTTTCTCTATCTGTCGTGGTGTGCAACGCAGAGGCTTCTCCGTCCTATATATGCCTCTCTCAGCGCGGCGGGTAACAACAACCTGCGCTGGCAGCCTGACATCCTGCACCACCGATGTTCCAAGCTCCATGCCACACCGAGCTTGGCCTCCTGGCTTGGCGCCGTCAGCCGGCCACCTGCTTTAACTGTCTTCTCCTCGGAACTCCCGTACGACCACGAGGAGGACAAGCTCGCCCTGCTACCAGTGTCGCCCTCCTGCAGCAGAGAGTGCTCTGTTCGGAGCAGCAAAGTTTTTTTCTTTGACAGGGAAGAGAGAAACTGTTGTGTTAGGTACTTTGGTTGCAGTACAATCATCTGTTCCTCCGATGGCACACTCTCCATGACAGGTAATTGAAGTGTTCATTGGTTTTAGCAGTAGAATCTTCCTGAAACATGCGGTTTATGTGGAACCTGAATTGCAAACAAGTACTCCGAGTCTAGTTAACCAGTCTGTGGTTTGATTCATCTTTTCTATAGTTCTCTGCAAAACTCCTTTGGCTTATACATTCATACAATATCAGGAGGTTAATACCCTGGAGGTTGAGCGTGAGGCAAATCATTCTGTGTCTACAAATGCCTAAAGTTATGTTCAGTGTGATATTCAGTTCCAGAAGACTGCAAGATGCATCATGTTGGCCTGTGAAGGAGTTCTCTTGTGTTTGTAACTACCGTAGTATAGAACTCAGGGTAAACCTCTCCTTGCCATGGTAGCACAAGAACAGCTGCACAACCTATGTACCATGATGTGCAGGAGCATCGCACTGCCGCTGCTAACCCATAATCCTGTAGGAATGACAATCTAACTACGTACTAAATCTCTGATGGAGAGACAAGATAATGGAAATGCTGCGACTTGACCAGTAAAAGCTGCTAGAGATTGAGAGACAACTACTGTAATAAAAAATAAGAGACTAATATATTGTTTGCATGGACTGGCTAGAGAAATATGAGAGCATGGAGAGGATTGCTGCTAATATATTTGCTACTTACAGTTGTTTGTTTGTGTTGATTATTTGCTACGGATTGTTATGGATTTGTTTTGATTATTTGCAGATGGAATCAAATGACAAAAAAACAATTCTTATAGTCATAGCTACATGTTTAGGGTATGTTTCATATATGCCCAATTTAACCGCATCGTTTTCATGCTCGTGGCGAAACATTTGACCCTTGTTTGGTGGTTGCCAAACTTCTTGCATGCCCGTGCTCCTTTGGCAACTCACATCGAACTTCCTTGCCAACATAGGCCAGAACTTGGACAACCAAAAGAACATCCAATATTTTAGCTGGCCAAAAATTTTCTACGTGTTGGCTTGGGCTCAACTAAACACAACCTAAGGTGTAACTATGGAGATCAAGATTTTTTACTCATTAGCTATTGTGTATAAGCAAAAGGATCAAAGGAGTTTCCTGGTACAACTACTTGTCACAGTGACGTCGTTGGAAAACAATATACATGTTAGATTCAATATCTGGTTATCTGCTTTACAGGGAACTACTTTAGATTCAATGTAGCTTTCATTTCTCTTGTTTAAAATCTTTCTCATGCATTTTCTCCCTTGTCTATATCAGCAGCGAGAATGTATTTATACCTAGTTTAGCATCTGTCTACTTCTGTATTTCGAGGTACTGTTTGTTTCCTGGTTTTCAAAATTGACTGCTGATGATTCAAATCGTAATTCACCCATTGCTGTGTTGTCACTTTGTGTGCGGGTTTTATGATTGGTAATTGAATTGCACGGACATCATCGACTCGTATTTATTTGGGTGTTACCTTGCAGAAGAGAAACCAGCAAAGATGGTGATCCCTCCACCAGATAGGGCAGCTAGGATCGTCACCTTTCTCAAGCCCTACCTTCTGAAGATGAATTTCTCGAACAAGTTTGTTTCCGCACAGGTCATCCATACCCCAACAGCAACCGTGGCGTGCTCTGCAAGCTCACAGGAGAAGCTGCTGAGACCAAACATGGAGTCGACCCGTGACGTCTGTGCTGCCACGAAGATTGGGAAGTTGCTCGGCGAGCGCCTGCTGCTCCAGGGGATACCTGCTGTCTCGATCCACCTGAAGCGAGATCAGAAGTACCATGGGAAAGTCAGGGCTGTTATAGATTCTGTCAGAGAAGCTGGAGTCAAGCTGTTGTGAATTGTGATGCCGAATGCCTCATATCTCGAGCATGTATTGTCTGAAGTTTGGAATGATTTGAATCGGGCAGCAACTTTGGTGTTTCTGAATTCAGCACTTAATGGATATTCGACAGGTCAATAAAACGACTTTGTGTGCTAAGGAGCTAGACTGGTTAATCTGTACTTGCACTTTCAGGATCTGCAGTCTGTTTCTATCGACTGAGTTTATTCTTCGGGTGATACACATGCCCTTTTTTGCTTATCACGCTGAGTTTTATGGATCGTGCTGTTATTTAGTAATACGAATCAGCGCTTGACCACAACTGGCAAGCCAATCATGTTGATTTATTTTTCTTCAGAGAGATGCTCACCCCTCTACGGTACGTAGCACCTGGTGCCTTGATTTTTCTTGATTTCACCCTTTTCTCTTTGAAAGCACGTTGTAGTGTAAACTTCAAATGAAAGAAAATTCTTAACCATAATCTCTACTAAGAGAACAAGCCCACTCAGTATAAAATTAGCCAAACAAGGAAAACCCACGATGCTATTATACTTTGCACATGCGTCAAAGTAATACGGAGTAATACGTTCATAAATTTATTATTAGTTCGTAATTCTAAACTACGTACGGAGTACATCGATCGGTTTTGAGTTGGACCATACTGTCATACCTTCTAGGTACCGGATGACAGCAAAGACGATTTTAGACTAACTAGCAAAATGCCCGTGCGTTGCAACGGGATATAAATATTCTAATGTTTTCATACTATTTATGGTAAACATGTCTTTTAAAATTCTCATGCACATCAAGCATCCTTAGTTGCAAAGGTCATGAGCTCCACGCTCACATCTCCAAGTGCCACGTCTCTTAGCACATGAAAAATACAAATATATTGCCAAAAAAAAATAGCATACAAAAATCTATTAGCACAATTGAAAACTCACTAATAATGTTTGTTAGATCTAAATAACTTCAACGTAATATAGGGGGATACAGATCTTCCTCAACGTGGATAGCATTGGTAAACATTGATTTTTTTTCTAACACATTAGTGCCTTGAAAGTTTATAGAACTCCTCATAAGTGATGAACCTTGCTTCGTATCTCATGATTTCAGTGTACCACAACAGTATTGCTAGGTTACATAACTCTCGCTAGAAAATATATACGGTGTAGATCTCTTCCAAGTAACATCAACTCATGACGATGTCATTAAATTTAGAACAAACGTATTTTGAACTATTGTAAAAGTAACCGGCCCAATGCTTAACTGAACAGAAAGCAGTTGCATAAATTCACTTACTGTGCAAAACTATATCCATTTAGTAGAAGTAAGCAAAAATCCATGCTCTTTTTTTGTGCGGGGAAGCAAACATCCATGCTAATACATCCAGCGCAGGTTTGCTAATTCAGACAGGAAAACGTGTGAAGCTACAATATTAAAAGAGATAAAAAACATTGATGGTAAAGAAGTCTAGAAATTCTCAAATAGGAGCTCATTTTTCACTGATCATAAGAGGGGTGAACAAATGTACAAAAGTACAGTCAGGAAAAAAAATCTATCTATCATCTAAAACTACAGTAAAGAAACGAGTCCTTAGGTTCTCTGGGTCTTTGCAACAAGTCATGAACACGCGATCATCTAGACACGTGCCAGAGCAAGGCCTCTTATGTGATGCTTGCGATGATCTCCGGCAACATGTCAAGTATGTTCCCCCTCGGTCCATTCTGCAGCATCAGATTCATGAGGACAATAAGCTCACCTGAAATTAAAATCTTGATGAAGTGAGGATCAATGAGAAGCAAGAGCACGAGAAAGCAAATGTCACAACTTCTCATTCAATAGATCCAGGAAGTATGTCAACTCCAAACTCATCCTTGAAATTAACAGTCTTCAAAACAGAAAGCAGGTATATGTTCCTGTAGCCCTCTTAGGACTTGTCGGCCCGCAGCTTCTGGTCATCTGAAATAAGATACATTCACCATATCACCGCAGATAGCTGAGAGTGCTTAATCATGAAATTTGTAAGCAATCCAATACTCTGATCATGTGAGATATAACAATTAACGAAAGACATGCAAAAAAATCCGAGAAAACGAAAGAAGCCTTTGCATTTCATTTCATTTCATTGAAAAGTGAGAGAGAGTTTTGTACTTTTTTTTCCTAAGAGGAAAAAAGAAGTTAGTTCTTCAGCTTGTTGGAACATTAGATTACTCTTTTCTTTTGCGACAAGCAGTATACTAAAATGTAATTTGGCACCCAATTTTTGTATAGCTCGTAATTAGCAAGACCAGATGGGTGAAGTTTCACCAAAATTTAGCAGCCTAGTAAAATACAAAGACAATGAGTTACCTCTTGAGAAATCAAATGCATAGTTGAACGGTATTAATTTTGGCATGTTAGTCTGAAAAGTCCTATAGCATAATCTGGGAATCTGAATGGACAGTAGTATTTTACTCACAAAGCTGGTAGTACATTTGAATATCATGTACATCAAGTGTTTGAATGAACTTACTGTATATCATTAGCTGTCGGTGAAAAATATGTAAAATAGTATCAGCCGTTTCATTACAACTTAGTACACTGAGGTTTAGAAAAGGAGATCAGTCAGCAAGCATGGCGTGCTTTTTATTAATACTATTTTGTTTGCTATTTTAAGTTACCAAGCTATGGTATGGTGTGCTTACCGATAGCTATATGTTGTGCAGATGTACGTTCAGTTAAAGGAATTCATGTAGCTTAAAGAAGACTGAACATTGGCTAATTAAGATATATTCACCTAATGTAGTAAATATATTAACCATGCATCTCAAAAAGATGAAGTGGATTACGCAGCTCAAAATAGATGAAGTCTAGATATATAGAAACATCTGCATGAAGATAAATTTGAAGCCGCAGATTGTCATAAATAGAAAACATAAACTTTCCATCCTCCCTAGATTTTCCTTTGACTTAGAGATCAGGAGATCGCCACAGCTGATGAAAAAGAATTTGATCCAAGGATGTATTGAGCTTCTCAGAAGTAGCATGAATGCAGGAAAAAAAATGGGTTGATAATTGCTTACATGACAAATAAACAACAAACCTTGGTGTTGTCCCTCCTAACCTGATGTTGGGTTGTCTCCTCCAGATTCAGTTTGGAAGCAGTTTCTCTATCATGGGGATCAGTTCGTCTAACCTAGCTTCAGAGATCAGGAGATCGCCACAGCTTTTGGACGACGGACCTCGACATCAACACCTACAACGGGAGAGGACACGCGGCTCCTCTACTCTACTCCTACCACCTGAATGGAGGCGCTGATCCTTGTCATTGGCGCAGTGGCTTTGCCAACGAGAGGCCGGATCCACGGCGCCCTGTCCAGCGGAATAATGCACGCCACCCTTGGTAATATGGTGCAGCGAGTTCGCGGAGGGGGGCGAGCGCCCGACAAGAGGTGGAGCCGCGGTTCCCTCCTGGGATGGAGGAGTCCAGGGACGTGGCGGGGCTGCTCGTGTGGTGGAGGCCGGCGGTGGCGGCGACGCTCATGTAGTTCAGCGAGGGGGCGGCCGCCAGGAGAGGGAGAGAGTCAGAGAGGGCGTTGAGTTGGGCCTGGCCCATTTGGTCGCACGCTAACCCAGAGGAGAGAATCGCGAGCAGGCGAGGCGTGATGCTGGACGAAGCGGACCACTCGGAGGCAGGAAACGGAACGAAACGTTTTTTTAGATAGGAGAGATAATAGTGGAGTAACTTGTCTTTGTTGAATAGTAGAAGGAAAAAAAGTCGAACCTTTCATGACAGAGGTCGCATATGATTCGCTCTGCAATCAGCGTGGTTGAGATGACTTTAGTATATCGTATGGTCGTATAAAAATCTTTGAGAAATACTCTGTCCGTTTGCATCCAGTTTATCCTTCTTTTCGCATCCGACCAGAATCACGAGGTGCGTCAGCAGAATATGGAATCAGCTCCGGTCCACCACCACCGAAACGCCGACCGCGTCAAGTCTCCGGGCCGCCGGGTCTCCGCTTTTTGGCTGTTGGCGCTGCTGCCGAGTCGGGTGGATACGACCTGTCCAGATGCACCGGCGCCTCCCCCAGGGCTACCTTCTCCACGTTTTGTGTGACAAAGAGAGAAAATATCAGCGCCACGTTCGCCGTGCCGATTGGGACGATCGACGCGATGTGCCACCAGTTTTTTACTCGTAAGTATTTTTTTAAAAAAATATGTTTTTACTCGTAAGTACTGGTGATACATGGATAAAATTGTTTTTTTTTCGTGGTGCACACAACACAATAGCGTTCAACCTCGAATACAACACGCCACAAAACGTACAGTAGTAAAAAACGACTAGCAAATCGAGAAGAGCCAGGCAAATTTGCCGTGCCAAGAAAAAAGGAAACAAAACGAAACACGGCTTGGCTTACTCCTCTGCACTGCACAAGTTCCCAAATCATTGCAGCTCCAAGCCACGCGTCCAGGCTTAACAGGAGGCCAAAACAAAGTGACGAAACAGCCGCGCCGTTTCCCGCCGCTGGTCGGCACGTGGCTTTCCAAGGCTCCCAAGAGCTGCTCTGCAAATCACAAAGCCGTCTCTTCCCTTTAAATACGGCGCTACCCTCCCGACCGTCTCATCATCCTCCTCCTACACCACCACAGCAGCAGCAGCAGCACAGAGCCCCCAGACAGAGCGCCACCAGCCAGCCGTCCGGTCGAAGATCCGGTCCCGATGGCTCTCGTCGCTCTCTCCGGCTCCGCTGCTGCCCGCGCGCTCGCCCAGCTCACCGCCACCACCAGGGGCTACGCCGCGGCGGCTGCCTCCGGCGCCATGAGGCGCGGCGCCGCCGACAGGAAGGCGGCGGGCGAGGCCGAGAAGGCCGCCACCGACGGCTCCTGGGTCCCCGACCCCGTCACCGGCCACTACCGCCCCGCCAACCGCGCCTCCGCATCCGCCGACCCCGCCGACCTCCGCGCCGCCCACCTCGGCCGCACCTACGCACGGGCTTGAATGCCCCGCCCGGTTTGGGGATCAACCAAGTACCGTACTCAACAGAGAGGCCAGGTGGGGACTGGGAGGTACCACGACCGCCGCTAGCTACCGACGTCCCCGGACATGCAACATCCATCGTACGCCGGGGACAGGAGCCAGGGGACATGGCTGAGTGAAAGAGCGGCGGCGGCGAGTTTCACGTTTGTGTGTGCGTTGCGTCGTGTGTGGGCTCGATGCCCTGTTTTAGCTTGCACTCCATCGAGCAGGGCTTGTACTACTACTACTTTTACCAGTTACTTACATCTTATCTAAATCATCGTTTCAGTTTATATACTATCTTCAGAGTGATACTCCAACAACAGTCCTGATAACCTGATTTGACAAGAAGAAAAAAGTGTAGTCCTGAAATCATCATGAATAATCACCGGCCGCCGGCTGTATCACAATGCCAATACAAAACACACCACCACACGGTCATCCATCTGCCGCCAAGACGACGACGGCTGCTGCGTCAAACGCACAATCGATCTCTTGCGTTGATCCATTCTTCCATGGCTGGACGTCTCGGGTGCTTTCTCCGGCCAGCTGATGGTAGGCGCGCAAGGTCTAGAGCAGCTTGGTGCGCGTAAGTTAGGTCGCGCGGCGCCATCGCCGTCCGTGAACATTATCTCCACGCGCGTCGGCATGGTATCAGGTTCACTCTTCTGATCGGGGATCATCCTCACTCACGAGAGCGATCGTAAAGCACCGCATCTCAACGCACGTCGGCGTGACAAAAACGTCCTAGTGTGATTTTTCTTATAAATATAATAATCCTCTGCGCTTTGTCAATGTTAAAAACACCCCATTATAAATGCAATTGTCAAAAAATACACGAACGGAGGACGAAAAAGCGACCTTGTCTAGCCCTTGCCATAGGCCTTGATCAACTTATACATATACGTTTACTTTCTGCACTGAGTGTACATCACGTACGATACTAACAAAAGCCACAAGAGAAAGTGATCAACGGACTGCAAAGATGAAGCTATGGACAGATGGAGCATGACAAATTGACAACTATACTTAAAACATATCAAGACAATGCAATGATGACATAGTAAGACATTATCATCGTCAACGAGTGTTCACCGTTGCTTGCCGATTCAATCTTGTCATGATTGAAGGAATATAATAGAAGAATGGTAGGTCGCATTTGACACACTCAACATAGTTGACATGGCCCCAATGGCGTCGTTAGCATAACATCAATAAGTTAGACAAATACAATTTTATATTTTTTTGAAGGTATTTCCATTAATATAAGCATACAAGCCGCCTCATTAAAAACCTTCCAGTCCCTTTAGATACCCTGGTAAGGAAAAGAGTGCGTCATGAAACTTGCAGCTTTTAGCAATTACAGTCGTTCAAAATCGTCGCCAACACACTCGTCGGGACCGAACCAGAAAGGCTACCACTCGCACCTCTCTTACCTAGTTGCTGAAAGAACATTTCTTAATCCTTAGTGTTTTGTGTGTTAGTTAACAATACCAATGATATACTAATCCTATTGCTAAGTATTTCAGTTTGGATGAAACTCATATCACAAATCCTAAAGCCAAATTGTAGAGAAAAAGAGTTTCTGGAATTCTTCCCAGACTCGGATATTCCGGTTCCCCAACTCGGATATTCCGAGTCAACCCCAGAAAATTGGCTAAGTCAAGTTCAGAAGTACTACTGACTTTAATCGGAAAATCAGCTCGGAAATTTTCAAGGACTCGGATATTCCGGTTCCCCAACCCGGATATTCCGAGTCAACCCCAGGAAAATTGGCTAAGTCAAGATTCAGAAGTGGTACTGACTCCAATCGGAAATTCAGCTCGGAAATTTCAAGGACTCGGATATTCCGAGTCAACCTCAGAAAATCGGCTAAGTCAAGTTCAGAATTGGTTCTGATCTCAACCGGAAATTCAGCTCGGATATTTTCAAAGACCCGGATATTCCGGGTGACTGGAATTTCCGGTGTTACTTAAACCGGAATTTCCGGGTGCCCAAGACAGCCAACGGCCAGATTTTGAGGGGGAGTATAAATACCCCCTCACTCACTCAAGAACAGTTAGCTCTTAGATTTTCTCTCTCCTACCATTCTTGAAAGCTCAAATCATCAAGATCTCCCAATCCCCCCACCCAAATTCATTGATCTTTGGAGGATTGGAGGAGAAGGCACGGATCTACATCCTCACCGAAGGGATTTGCATTTCTCCCCCATTCACTTGGGGATTTCGTGGCTAGGGTTTTCGGTGGGAAAACCTAGTTCATCATTGTTGTACTCTTGGTGTTACCTTGACCTTTTGTGGTCCTTGACCTTTTGTGGTCTTCTTGGGAGCCCCCAATTCAGTTGTGGGTGTGTGCCTCAAGCGTTTGTAAGGGATTCGATCTCCGCCCTAAAAGGGGATCAATAGTGGAAGGTGGACTCAAAACCTTTGTGGTTGAGTTCATCGGAGAAGAAGGTGAGTCTTTGTGGCGTTGCGGCTAACCTGTTGTGGTAGCGCACACCTCTCCAAACGAGACGTACACCCTTGGGTGGAACTCGGGATTACATCTTCGTCTCCGCGTGCTTCACTTGGTTCCCTTTACCTTTGCTCCCTTACTTGCTTATCTTGTTATTGCTTAGATTATCATTTAGGTAAATTAACCGTAGTTGCATATCTAGAGAATTTAGGGTTGTGTTGAGCCTAAATTTGAAAAGACCTAAAATTTGTAATAGCACCTATTCACCCCCCCCCCCCTCTAGGTGCCGGATTCCCGTTCAATTGGTATCAGAGCCTTGTTCACTTTTAAGGGCTTAACCGCCTAAGTGCAAGGATGACGGAATCCGATGCCGAGAGGGCCGCCCGTGAAAAATTAGAGGCGGATAAGGAGGCGTTAGCCAAAGGGGCAACCATGGCCGATCTTATTGATATGAGATCGTCCTTGGAGGCCCAACTCCTCAAGATGAATGAGATGCTCATGGCACTCTTGAAGTCTAAGGAGCCCGAGGCTACTTCTCCCTCTCCTCCTCCTAAGGAACATGCGGGGAACTCTAAGGAGTCATCTTCGGATGGGTCCAAAGATGTTACCTCAAGTGTTCCCGGGATGGCGGAAAAGGATGAACCACCTAGCTCCTCTAACACCCCCAAAGGAGAGGAATTTCATAATGTCAACCATAATTACTCTCATAACCCTCCTATCCCTCACCCTCATGTAAACTTTAGAAGTGATCCTCCTAAGCTTAAACCTACTCATTTCTCTCAATGGGTATTTCTAATGAAGTCTCATCTATGTAGTGCCTCCATTGAGCTTTGGCGCATCATTGAAGAAGGATACAAGCCCCATGATCCAACCAACTTGACAAGAAGAGAGGTGGTTGATAGCCAACTCAACGCCACCGCTCTTCATCAACTCCAAATGGCCGTTGGAGAGAAGGACATGGCGCTCATTCAACAATTCTCCACCGCCAAGGAAGTTTGGAATGCTCTTTCCGACATCTTCGTTGGGAATGAGAGCATGAAGAAGAACCGGTATGATGCCTTATGCAATGAGGTGGAAGGGTTCTACAAGTTGGATGGAGAAAGCCACGAGGACATGTACCGGAGGTTGGTGTTGGTTGCCAACTCCTTCAAGAACCTCGGGGCGGAGTACATTAATGATGCTTGGATCAAGAGGAAGTTTGTGACCGCTCTCTTTCCCTTTGAGGAAACGGATTTGAAGACACTCCAAGGGAGACATGACTTTGCAAAGATGACATCCAATGAAGTTATGCAAGAGATGACCGCATACAAGGTGGCCTCCAAGATTGCACAAGATGCAAGAGCTAGAGCCATAGGGATGCACAAGCATGCCTCAATTGCTTTGAAGGCCACCGTTGAAGAAGAGGATGAAGAGGAGTGTGATGATCAAGTCGAGCTATCTAGTGAAGCTCTCTCAAGCACTCTCACTCAACACATGGGTCTTGCGGCAAGAACCTTTTGGAAGAACCCCGGAAGGGACAAAGCAAGGATTGACAAGAAGTTTCCCCCCAACGGAGGAAAGCCATTCAACAAAGTGAGGCTTTGCTATAACTGCGATGACAAGAGCCACTTTGTTGCCGATTGCCCATGGGAGAGAAGAGAGGATCATGGTGGGAGGCTCGTGGCCAAGACGAAGGGCAAGGGGCCCATGCCCATGAAGAAGCCTTTCTTCAAGAAGAACCAAAAGATTGTCTTGGTGACTCAAGAGCAATATCCCACCGATGATGAAGATAGTGACAAGGAGGACACTCCAACGCAAGTGGCCGCACTAGCCATTTCTTCCACACCTCCATCACTCTTCTCCTCACCAAACGAGAGCCCCATCGTCAAGAATGCAAGATGTGTTATGGCAAAGACATCCGAGGTACAATTATCCCCCAACTCCATATCACATGACATTGATGATGCTATGAGCTTAGAAGTCAAGGAAGAAATCATTGCTTTTGATAAATTCATGACTAACTTGCAAGGAGAAGGAAAGAAACACTTTGGCTCAATCATGAGTCGTATAGGTGAGCTTGAGGATGAGCTTGAACTAAAAGGTGAGATTGAGAGAGAGGATACACACGCTAAGGTGTCTCTCCAATCCTCTCTCGAAGATGAACAAGAAGCTCATGCTCTCCTCAAGGAGCAACTTGCTAAGATCACTAAGGATCGTGATCTCTACTTTGCTAAATGTAAAATTGTGCAAAATGAAAAGTCCGAGCTTGTAGTTGCTCATGCTAGACTTTGCGAAGACTTCGAGTCACTTGACAATGCTCACACGGTGTTGACAAGTGATCACGAACGTCTTCTCAAGTCTCGTGATCAACTCCAATCTCGGATATCTACTCTTGAGAAACCTAGCACCTCTACTCCTTTGAATGCTAATGCAAATGTTGTGAAGGGTATTGCTAGGGTTGTGTTTGTTCCTTCTATGGCAACCAAGCCCAAGACCTCTCTTGATAAAGGTAAGGGGACACTCACTACTCCTCTTCATTAGCGAGTGCCCCCACAAGGGTAAGGAAGGTCTAGGCTATGTTGCTAAGGAGAAGAAGGAGATCAAGAAGAAGATCAAGTCCGCACAAGCCAAGAAGGTTGACATTGCGAGTGGAAATGCCACAAGGGGCACTCCCACTCGTAATGACTTTGCGGGCATATCTAACCCCAACTATGCTTTATATGTTGATTATTATGGGGATGTCTATGCTAGATACATTGGTCCTTTTGATGGTTACATTGAATATGCTATTTGGGTACCAAAGACCCTTGTTGCTAACCAAAAGGCACCCATTGCAAAATGGGTACCTAAACCCAAGAATTTATTGTGTGTAGGGCCTTGCTTCCGGAGGATCGAAATGGATAATTGATAGTGGGTGCACTAGTCATATGACCGGAAGCAAGGATATTGTAACGGAGTTGAAGCCCAATGATGATCAAATGACCGTTACATATGGTGATAATTCTAAGTCTAAGGTAATAGGGCTCGGCAAGGTGGTAGTGGCACCGGACAACACACTTGTGAATGTCTTGCTTGTCGAGTCCCTAGGTTTCAACTTGATCTCCGTCCATTCCTTAACTTATTTGGGTTATACCGTTGTCTTCGAAAAGGGAATGGTCATTCTCTTGCGGAGCAAGTCTCTCAATGTGTCTTTCGTTGGGTACATTGAGAATGGGCTCTATGTGGTTGACTTCTCCGGAGTCACCACTTCCCATACAATGTGCCTATTCGCAAAGGCGGACTTGGGTTGGCTATGGCATCGCCGACTAGCCCATGTCAACATGAGGACTTTGCAAAAGTCTCCATAAGGGTGGCCATATCATAGGACTAAAAGACCATGTTTCTTTCTCGAAGGATCGAATGTGTAGGGCGTGTGTTGAAGGAAAAATGCATGACATCTACCATCCAAGCAAGACCATCATTTCGTCAAAGAGGGTTTTGGAGCTTCTCCATGTTGACCTCTTTGGTCCCATTCCGGAAGCTAGTCTTGGTGGGAAGAAATATTGCTTGGTGATTGTTGATGACTATTCAAGATACACATGGGTTTTCTTCTTCAAGACGAAGATGGAGACTCAACAAACTATCATCGACTTCTCCAATGAAGCTCAACGTCAACACAATGTCCCTATCTTGGTGATACGAAGTGACAATGGGTCCGAGTTTAAGAACTACACCTTAAACGAGTTCCTTAGTGAAGAAGGGATTCGTCATCAATATTCCGCTGCTTATACTCCCCAACAAAATGGTGTAGCCGAAAGGAAGAACCGCACACTTATTGAGATGGCAAGGTCGATGATGGCCGAGTTCAAGTCCCCTCACAACTTTTGGGCCGAAGCCGTCAACACCGCTTGCCATTCATCCAACCGGCTCTTCTTTCGCAAAGGACTCATGAAGACACCTTATGAAGTGCTTACCGGGAACAAGCCCAATATCTCCTACTTCCGAGTATTTGGTTGTAAGTGTTTTTATCTCATCAAAGGTGTTCGTTTGGGTAAGTTTGATTCTAAGTCTCTTGAAGGGACATTTGTGGGCTACGGATCCGAATCCCACACTTATAGAGTCTATGATAAGGCCTCGCGCATAATCATAGAAACTTGTAGTGTGGTATTCGAGGAGAATGACGGCTCCCTCGTGGAGCAAAGTGGTGTTTCCGGTGTAGGTGATGATGAACCTCAAGATGCTATCCGAAGAATGGGGTTGGGAGTCCACCACCCCGTTGAACTCTATTATGAGGTTGATCAACAAGGACCAAGTTCTTCACAAGTGGTGACCACCCCAACACAAGAAACACCCATCGACAACACCGTGCCCAATGCACCTAGCCAAGAAGAAGAACAAGATTCTACAGCTGCTCCTGGAATTTCCGGAAGACCGGAAAATCCGGTTCAAGCTGGACTCGGAAATTCCGGTGGTTCGGAATTTCCGGTCCCTGAACCCGGAATATCCGGTCCTGCTGACATTCCCGGTGGCAGTTCGCAAGGCCAAGATCAACCCTCTCCCTCACCAATGGACACCACTCCAATGGTTGATCAAGACCATCAATTCAGTCAAGGCGGAGACATGAATGATCAAGATGATCAAGCGATTCCTCCCACCACTCGGAGGGAAATCGAGATCCACCGCTTGAATAGGGTTGGCACCTCACAAGAATTAAGAGCTCTATCTCTTGACAAGGTGCTTGGTGATGTGAGAAGCAAGGTCTCTACCCGAAGACAACTCGCAAGCTTTAGTGAACATCAAGCTCACATCTCCATGGTGGAACCGAAGAAGATCTTTGAAGCTCTTGAAGATAAAGATTGGCTTGATGCTATGCATGAAGAGCTCAACAACTTCAAGCGCAACAAAGTGTGGAAGTTGGTGGAAAGACCCAAAGATTGCCGCAATGTTATCGGCACCAAGTGGATATTCAAGAACAAGCAAGATGAACATGGCATGGTGGTGAGGAACAAGGCAAGATTGGTGGCTCAAGGTTACTCTCAAATTGAAGGCATTGACTTTGGAGAAACCTACGCGCCCGTGGCTCGACTTGAGTCAATCCGTATTCTTCTTGCCTATGCCTCTCACCATAACTTTAAGTTGCAACAAATGGATGTTAAATCCGCTTTTTCTAAATGGTCCACTAAATGAACTTGTTTATGTTAAGCAACCACCGGGGTTCGAGGACCTCAAGTATCCGAACCATGTCTACAAGTTGGATAAGGCACTCTATGGCCTTAAGCAATCCCCACGAGCGTGGTACGAGCACCTTAGAGAACTACTTGTAGACCGTGGATTCCAAGTTAGGGAATTCGACCCCACACTTTTCACTAAGAAAGTTAATGGGGAGCTTTTCATTTGTCAATTATATGTGGATTACATTATATTTGGATCGACTAACAAAGCATTTAACGAAGAATTCTCTAAGCTTATGACTGACATGTTTGAGATGTCTATGATGGGCGAGATGAAGTTCTTCCTCGGATTTGAGATCAAACAATTGAGGGAAGGAACGTTCATCAACCAAGCAAAGTACATTCAAGACATGCTCAAGAAGTACGAGTTGCTTGATCTCAAGGGTGCCTCTACTCCAATGCAAACCAAATGCCACCTTGAGCTCAACCCGAAGGGTAAGGATGTGGATCAAAAGGTATACCGCTCCATGATTGGATCTCTCCTCTACCTTTGTGCATCTAGACCGGATATAGTGCTAGCCATAGGAGTATGTGCAAGATATCAAGTGGTTCCTAAAGAAAGCCATGATGTGGCGGTCAAGAGAATCTTTAGATATTTGGCTTATACCCCAACTTATGGATTGTGGTATCCCAAGGATGCAAATTTCTCATTATGTGGGTTCACGGATTCCGATTGGGCGGGAGATCATGATGATACGAAGTCAACCTCCGGTGCTTGTCAATTTATTGGGTGGTCCTTGGTGAGTTGGTCTTCTAAGAAGCAAAAATGCATATCTCTCTCCACCACCGAAACCGAGTATGTTGCCGCCGCAAGTTGTTGCACTCAGTTGCTATGGATGAGGCAAACTTTAAAGGAGTACGGAGTCGATTGCGACAAAGTGCCTCTTTTATGTGACAACGAAAGTGCCATCAAGATTGCCTACAACCCGGTGCAACATTCAAGAAGCAAGCATATTGAGATCCGCCATGATTTCATAAGAGATCATGTGGCTTGTGGAGACATTGACTTATCATATGTGGGCACAAGGGATCAATTGGCGGATTTCTTCACGAAGCCCCTTGAGGAAGGAAGGTTTTGCTTTTTGAGGAATGAGCTTAATATCATTGATTCGAGCTCCTTAGCTTGATCGATTGCACACTCACCTAGGACGTAATTGCATCTTATCTAGTTTAGATGTAGGCATGGAAATAGGGGGAGTGCGGTCCTAATACATTGGACCATCCCTCCCCCCATTATGCCGATAGCAAGTGTTCTTTTATCTCTATATTCATTCTTATGACTAATGAGCTAAAACGACGAGTATTGGTTATGTACCCAAGATACATCTTCGCGGTAACATGCCATACACTCCTACATGGTGGCCTCGGCCACCGACCTCCTCTCCTTGAAGAGTTGATTTTATTTGGAGCTTATTGTTGCTATTTGCCCTCCTTTTCATGCATGTGGGAAACCTACTCAACTTGGCTCTTTTGGTTCGATTTGGTGGTTGTGAGTTGAGTATGGTGTACCAATATCAGTTTGGAAATCTATCCCAAGCCTACTTTCCCCTGAAAACATTTCTCTCTATTGCACACAAGTCATCCATTTGAAAACTGGGATTTTGGTTCAGCAGGTCGGAATATCCGGTTCATTTTGAACGGGAATATTCGGTGACTCGGAATATCCGGTGTAAGTTACACCCAGAATATCCGGTCTGACGGTTTGTCCAGAAATATAAGGGCAGGCTCGGGGTGAAGGGCTCATTAGTGCCCTTCTTCCACCCCGACCTCCCTCCCCTCCAGCCGCCGCCCCTGCTGTTCCCAAGTCCCTCCGGAGCACTCCGACCGCCGGGGAACCTCTTTCTCGGCCGGATCTGCTCCTCCTCCGCCCCGGGAACTCACTCCTCCAAGCAATGGCCTCAATGGATGAGGGTAACTTCACTTCTCTTCTCCCTTATGTGCTTGCACTTGGATCTTGATGTGGAGTTATTTGTTTCAATGTTGCTTGGTAGAGATTGTTCATAGGACTATTCCCTGCCATCTACATACATTAGTTTTGCATTATGTTGGATCGATCTAGTTTTAGACCGAGTCAATCTCAGATCTGCAGTTTCTGTCTGACTCGGAATATCCGGCTCAGACTGACTCGGAATTTGCGGTCCACCGGAATTTCCGGTCATGTCTGAACCGGAATTTCCGAGTCAAACACTGCAGTTTTAAGATTAACTCATGTTTAACTACATATGATTCATCAAATGCCTATCTAATGTGTGTGTTATCTCCTGACTTGTGTGCACTTACCTTATGCTACCCTCTATGCTCAAATTCACAGGTTCAAGTGGAAGTCCGTCCGCAGGGGGATCAAGGTACACAGGTAGAGCACCTGTCTCCAAGCAATCAGTCAACAAGGGAAAGGGCCCTGCACCTCAGAGAAAGAAGAAAGTTGTTGCCAGCAAGCCCTCATCCAAGAAGAGAAAGAATGCCCCTAGTCCCCAACGTCAGGACTACTCCAAGATGAATTCTGTGGATTACTCTCAGCTGAGGCAGGGGGACTGGTACCTCAGCGCAAGAGACAACTCTCTCGCTGATCGTAACTTTTGGTGCCAAGCGCAAGAGCACATATTCGTGGATCTCTATCTCTCACTGTCGAAGCCCATTCGACCCATGCACCCGTTTGACTTTGCATCTCTGCAGAAGAAAACCGCATTTGCTGAGGCCATCCACATTGTCAAGACCATGGGTTTGGAGAGGTTGGTGCTCATCCGTTGTCCCTACAACGCGCAGCTTATAATGCAGTTCTTCGCCACCCTAGTGATCAAGGGTGACTCGAAGAAGACTATGAAGTGGATGACTGGGGAATCATACTGTGAGTCCAACTTCGAGGAGTTTGCCAAGGTACTGGGCTACAGATTTGATGGTGACAATCCCCAAGGCACTCGCATGCACACCCCCTACAAGCTCAACAAGAAGGAGACAACTCACTTATATGGTGTGGGAGCCACCCCTGGATTCTCTCGTGACTTGCTTCCATTGTATGATGTTCTTGTGCGCATCCTGCGTGAGAACATTGCACCGAGTGGTGGCAACAACGACAACGTGGTTACCCCTCTCTGCAACCTGCTCCTTCACGCCAACCGCATTGTGGAGGACTCGGGTTCTGATACTGACTGGAGAGTAGATGTGATGGATTACATCTACAATGAGATGTATGAAGCTATGACCACCAGGGTCTCTATTCCTTATGCTCCTTACATAATGAAGCTCCTCCAGTTTAAGTTCCCTGACTACAACTTCAGCAGCAGTGATTTGGTGCCACATGACTTCAAGAAGCTTTATGTGAAGAAGACTGTGGTCAAGCCCCCTCCTAGGCCTACTACTACATCAGCTCCAGGTGGATCTTTCATGGGTGATGCTAGGAGGGCTGCTGCTGCCTCTACTCATGTTCCTACCACTCATGCGCATGTCAAGAAGCTGAACTGGTTCCAGCGCAACATCCTTTGCATGAATGTGGACATCCGCAAAGAGCAATACAATGCCTACAAGGATCGCCGTCAGCTGGATTACAAGCAAGACTTGATCCTTCACCATGCTTCTGACTCTCCTGCTCCTGCTGCTCTGTCTGATCCCCTGACCTTTGCTCAGTGGAACCAGGGTTCCTTGGCTCCATGGACACTGATTGACCAGGACCTTGGCGGCAGCTCCTACACCACTGGCTATGACTATGATGATGGGGAGGCAGCGTCTGAGGAGTATGAAGAGGAGGATGATGATGATGAGCAGGCTGATGATGATGATGAGGAGGAGGAGGACCCCTCGGACTGAAGACTTCCATGGGACGTAGCATCGCTCTTCTTCCTTTTTGGCGTTTCGATGCCAAAGGGGGGAGAAGTTGCTCTACTAGGACTTTTTCGGGGATTTGCAAGGGTCGGGCACAAGCTTATGCGTTTATCATTTATTTGCGCTTGTGTCCATTTATCGTGTTTTAAGTTACTTGTGAAACTCTCTTTATTTCATTTGTGATATCTTTGTATTGAGACAATGGTTTGATGCTATCATTATCTTATGGTTGAGACTTCGAATTGATTGTGTTGGTATTCTCTTCATATTCCATATACACAAGGAATGAAAATCTATCTAGTCTCAATTGCTACCATAATCTTACTTTTGTCTCGTTTCTCCTTTGTGATATCTTGTGGTTGTTATAAAATTGCTCCTATCCTTTGTCATTTTGTGTTGCTTACTTGCATTTATTTAGGGGGAGCCATTTTCTGCCAAAAACATGATATTACCTTTTGTTTCTATGCAAATCTTGGTATTGTCATCTAACACCAAAAAGGGGGAGATTGAAAGAACATTTCTTAATTCCTAGTGTTTTGTGTGTAAGTTAACAATACCAATGATATACTAATCCTATTGCTAAGTATTTCAGTTTGGGTGAAACTCATATCACAAATCCTAAAGCCAAATTGTAGAGAAAAAGAGTTTCTGGAATTCTTCCCAGACTCGGATATTCTGGTTCCCCAACTCGGATATTCCGAGTCAACCCCAGAAAATTGGCTAAGTCAAGTTCAGAAGTACTACTGACTTCAATCGGAAAATCAGCTCGGAAATTTCAAGGACTCGGATATTCCGGTTCCCCAACCCGGATATTCCGAGTCAACCCCAGGAAAATTGTCTAAGTCAAGATTCAGAAGTGGTACTGACTCCAATCGGAAAATCAGCTCGGAAATTTCAAGGACTCGGATATTCCGGTTCCCCAACCCGGATATTCCGAGTCAACCCCAGGAAAATTGGCTAAGTCAAGATTCAGAAGTGGTACTGACTCCAACCGGAAATTCAGCTCGGAAATTTCAAGGACTCGGATATTCCGAGTCAACCTCAGAAAATCGGCTAAGTCAAGTTCAGAATTGGTTCTGATCTCAACCGGAAATTCAGCTCGGATATTTTCAAAGACCCGGATATTCCGGGTGACCGGAATTTCCGGTGTTACTTAAACCGGAATTTCCGGGTGCCCAAGACAGCCAACGGCCAGATTTTGAGGGGGAGTATAAATACCCCCTCACTCACTCAAGAACAGTTAGCTCTCAGATTTTCTCTCTCCTACAATTCTTGAAAGCTCAAATCATCAAGATCTCCCAATCCCCCCACCCAAATTCATTGATCTTTGGAGGATTGGAGGAGAAGGCCCGGATCTACATCCTCACCGAAGGGATTTGCATTTCTCCCCCATTCACTTGGGGATTTCGTGGCTAGGGTTTCCGGTGGGAAAACCTAGTTCACCATTGTTGTACTCTTGGTGTTACCTTGACCTTTTGTGGTCCTTGACCTTTTGTGGTCTTCTTGGGAGCCCCCAATTCAGTTATGGGTGTGTGCCTCAAGTGTTTGTAAGGGATTCGATCTCCGCCCTAAAAGGGGATCAAAAGTGGAAGGTGGACTCGAAACCTTTGTGGTTGAGTTCATCGGAGAAGAAGGTGAGCCTTTGTGGCGTTGCGGCTAACCTGTTGTGGTAGCGCACACCTCTCCAAACGAGACGTACACCCTTTGGGTGGAACTCGGGATTACATCTTCGTCTCCGCGTGCTTCACTTGGTTCCCTTTACCTTTGCTCCCTTACTTGCTTATCTTGTTATTGCTTAGATTATCATTTAGGTAAATTCACCGTAGTTGCATATCTAGAGAATTTACCTTTGTGTTGAGCCTAAATTTGAAAAGACCTAAAATTTGTAATAGCACCTATTCACCCCCCCTCTAGGTGCCGGATTCCCGTTCAGTTGCGCTAGATTATGAGCCGCACTATTACTTGCTCGATCCACCTTGGCAATGCTAATATGCCGGTACAATTATATATCCAGTCACAATGGCCCCAATTCGTACCATTTATATCTTTCTCTTTGTTGTCGAACGACCAAATTTGGCAAATGCAATGTTTACGTAATCTGGGGTTTTTATTTAAAAAAACAGGTCATGACGATGAAATTTTAATATCGGCTCCGGTCAAGTAAGTCATGTTTGCCGCGCTAATTGGGACGGCTTCCACGCGCTTCCAACTTACTCACATAGAGCGAAAAATATTATATCAAATACATAACATAATCGTCTTGTACCTTGAATTTACTCCTAGGCAGGACAAATGGTTTTATTTTTTGTAGTGCATATTATATAATCATGTACTGCCCTCAATTTACTCGAATCTAGGAAGTGACATTACTAACAGTCAATGATTTTGTCCCTTTCTCCTTGTGTATTTCAAATTCGGTTCAACCAAGTTTAGGTAGTGCAAACACAAATCTTGCGAGCACAGAATTTTTTTTTTCTATTTTTTGACATTCATAAATTCGAACCAGTAGCTTTGGTGGAACGCGTGGAGCGTCAACGAGACAACGACGAGGCGACCACGTGGAAGGCCGGCCATTAGAAGAAAAGAAAGGGACAAACCGAGGAACCAGCGGCGCCATTTCGTGCTTCCTGCCGTCCTGTGGCTGTCCCCAACACTCTCTCTCGGCCCCAAGAGCCACGAATATCCGAAGAAAAACCCGGGAGCCTTCCCTCACCGGAATCGTCTCCCTTTAAAACACGACGCTTCCCTCTCAAACTTTCTCATCCTCCTACGACACCATTCATCCAGTCGCAGCAGCCCAGAGCCCCGGAGCACCAACAGCCGTCCGGTCGATCGACCAACGCAGACAAGACCCGATCCCGATGGCGCTCGCTCTCTCCGGCTCCGCCGTTGCCCGCGCGCTCGCCCAGCTCACCACCAGGGGCTACGCGGCGGCCGCTGCCTCCGGCGCGATGAGGCGCGGCGCCGCCGACAGGAAGGCGGCGGGCGAGACCGAGAACGCCGCCACCGACGGCGGCTCCTGGGTCCCCGACCCCGTGACAGGCCACTACCGCCCCGTCAACCGCGCCGCCGCCGTCGACCCCGCCGACCTCCGCGCAGCACACCTCGGCCGCACCTACGCGCGGGCTTGAAATTGAAAGGCCCCGCTCCGCGCTTCTGCTTGGGGAACGGGCTCTAACAGGCCGGATGGTGGGAACTAGGCCGCTACCCGATCGACGTCCTCGGGCCGGACGTGCATGCGCGCTCAAGGCAAGATCAATGCGAGAGATACAGTATGAATGAACCAGCGGCGGCGAGGGCCTCTGTGCCTCTTTCCCGTTTGTGTGTGCGTGCGTGTGATGTGGGCTCGATCGATGCTCTGTTTAGTTACCAATTGAGTACACTTGAAGATGTGTGTGTGGGTTGGACTAGGGAAAGGGTTGCCTTCGCAAAGGGAAACGTGGGCGCGCGGGCGCGCTCCGCTCGCGACACGTGGTGCGCGCGGAGCTAATCCGGAGGCAAGCGGGTTTTTCCCTTTTTCTCTTTTCTCGCGAAGCAGGCGCACTCCGCAATCCAGACCCGATAACAATTCTGTTCGAACCCAGTGCACTCCGCAGTTTTGTACAACCTGTTTTGCCCTTCTTGTACAACCAATTTCCCGTTTTCCCTTTTTCAGGAACATAGTTAAACCAATGTAGTTACTAACTTTCACATTTGTTATTTTCCCTTTGTAATTTTCGGGCAGGGAGATTTCAGGGGTAGTTATGGGAGGGAGGTATCAACTTTCAATCAAAATATGATGAAATTTTTAATAAAAAATAAAAAATTAATATAAATATATAAATATAATATTTCTTTTTAAAAAATGTCGTTACTCTCATTGGTCGTAGCGTGTGCTACGGCTCGGCTTCGCCTCGCAAATGACGGCTCGGTTTCGCCTCGTTTTCTTTTAAAAATATCTTGAAAGGGGGGCATTGGTCGTTGCGCGCATTTGTCGTAGCGTGTGCTACGGCTCGGCTTTGCCTCGGCATCTACGGCTCGGCTACGCCTCGCCAATGACGGCTCGGCTTCGCCTCGTTATCTAATAATAATATCTTGAAAGGGGGGCATTGGTCGTTGCGCGCATTGGTCGTAGCGTGTGCTACGGCTCGGCTTCGCCTCGGCATCTGCGGCTCGGCTATGCCTCGACATCTACGGCTCGGCTACGCCTCGGTATATAGTGTTATCTACTGGTAGTACAGAAAAATTTTCATAGTTGATTGTTATTTGCCTACTGGTTTCTACTTTCACACCAGAATGTTCAGAATGTTCAGAATGTTCTAATTTCAGGTTGTTCAGAATGTCTAAGAGTGACAGTTCGATCAATCCTGAACATTAACTTACACTCTGGACGAGATAATAAATTCTTTCATCCTACACAAACTTCAACTGCTTCTCCATAATGTCTGCTAAGTCAACTTTTTTAGAAATACAGGGAGCCCCTTCTCGGTTCCATTTATATTAAACGAAACCGATCACTGGACAAAACATGCCGAAAAGGCAAGTACGAAGAGGTAACACAAGTTTGCAAGCTAAAAGAAAGACGAGCAGCTACTAAAACTAGACAGGACGACAAAAACGAGCACCTACGATGCTCCCTCCCCCAACATTTGTCTCGGCTCCAGCTAAAGGATTACGGCGACCACCAGCTCCCAAAACAAAACCACCCTCTAGTTAGTTTAAGCCACATGGCTTCTTTACAACTTATGCAAAACTCCAAAAGGAAGCACCTCCGGCTTCTTTTCCACTCTCAGGGAGTCATGACCCTTTCAGATGACCACGTGAATCGCATCAACCTCCTCCGGGTGCATCTTCAGGTACTCCATCGAAGCACGGCCAGCAAAAGCCGATGTCGCCGTTGTCGACCATGTACTGATCCAGCTGAAGTCTGTGCACCTCAGCCCGGTTCCAGCTCCAGGGGTGCTTTGAGCTTTGCGATCAGCAAGGTTGCCAAGAGTTCTAGTCTTCCTCCTGGTGGTTCTTTCTATTTAGCCAAACACTCCCTAAAACAGCAGCACTAGCTATGTTTAGATGAAAGAACCTGGTGTTACACAGCCACTTAGATGCTAAAACTTCAAAGTTAATTATCACCACTCCGCAATTCTTGTTAGAAGCTACTGGATGGACAACCTTCTCAGGGCACTCCACATGATAGAACCCCAAACCCGATGATGCACTGCCAATGAACTTTGCCATCTGCCTAGGTCTTTTCTTCACCGGGCAATCCTCCACTGCGAGTGTCAAAGCCTCTGTGCGACTGACTCCCCGACCCCGCTGGTTCTCCCACAAAAGCCCCTGCAAGCTCCGGTCCTGCTTCTGAACCCATCCATGGTGTTGGGGTTTTCCCGACCGCCTTCCTCCTGCAATCGGCTGTTCACAACAGAAATCCCAACCCAGGCATTCCGTCACAGGTTCTTCAATTCGCACAGATTCAGCGCCGCCCAGAGGTGATCCAGATTCTGAATCGTCGCCATTCTGAAGTCCTCGAGCACCATTGCTGAATCCACCTCTGTCTCTAGGAGCTCCACCACTGGAGGTCCCAAGTTCAAAACTCCCTCCGTCTTCCTCTGCTTTCTGATGATCCTGCGCATGGATCCGAAACGCCGCGCTGGTCGAAAGCGGAATCTCTGGGGAACTCCTCTTCGCAGTGCATGCGTAATCCAAGCCTGTTTGAGTATCATCCGGAGAGTGATAAAGAGGAAAGAGGAAGGAAGTATGACAAGATAAATAGAAAGAAAAGCAATAGTTAAATATGGCAAATAGTTTCGAAAAATATTACTGCACCTATTGAGAAATATGTAAGCTACAATATTTAAACATACAATATGTGTATTTCACACACTTAAACGATCATTTAAGGAATTATTTACTGGATGTTATCACAGAATATATGTTATCATGATTGTACATGTCACGGTGAGCGGAACGTACAGACACCTATAAGTAAAAGTACAGGAAAGAAGAAATTAGTGTACGAACATGGAGTCGGTGCTAACACCAGGTTAGTAGACTGATGTACAGAATAGACGACACTGCACGTACGAAAACGAATCAACACGACGTACAGGAAAACAAGCACGACCGTACAAAATTTTAACTCTTCGATATGTATGGCCACCGATAAGAGGATGAACAGGAAATATTATGGGTGAACGAAGAAAGAGGGGGATGCTAACCCCAGGTTAGGAAACTTTTGCTTCCCGTCTATGTTAATTCGGGGTTGTACAGCACAGGGCGGCTGGAACGTACGGCCACCGCTTAGCCTATGTACAGCAGATAATAAATTGGTGTACGAAGAAGGAGAAGGTGCTAACACCAGGTCCGGAAATAATTGTACAGAAAAGGTTTACAAACCTGTACAGACTCGCATGAGGGGGATGTACAGGAGAACGATCACGGTCGTACAAACTATAGCCTTGCGACTTCGTTATTCGGGATTGTACAGCACAGGGCGGGTGGAACGTACGGACACCGCTTAGCCCATGTACAGGAGAAATAAATTTGTGTACGAAGAAGGAGTAGGTGCTAACACCAGGACAGGAAAGAGATGTACAGGAAAGACAAAACTTCCAGTACATACTCGCATGAGGGTCTGTACAGGAGAACGAAAATCGACGTACGCGCATTACAAACGAAGATAAGTTATTCGGGATTGTACAGCACATGGCGGGTGGAACGTACAGACACCGCTTAGCCCATGTACAGGAGAAATAAATTTGTGTACGAAGAATGAGTAGGTGCTAACACCAGGACAGGAAAGATATGTACAGGAAAGACAAAACTTCCAGTACATACTCGCATGAGGGTCTGTACAGGAGAACGAAAATCGACGTACGCGCATTACAAACGAAGATAAGTTATTCGGGATTGTACATCACAGGGAGGGTGGAACGTACGGACACCGCTTAGCCCATGTACAGGAGAAATAAATTTGTGTACGAAGAAGGAGTAGGTGCTAACACCAGGACAGGAAAGAGATGTACAGGAAAGATAAAACTTCCAGTACATACTCGCATGAGAGTCTGTACAGGAGAACGAAAATCGACGTACGCGCATTACAAACAAAGATAAGTTATTCAGGATTGTACAGCACAAGGCGGGTGGAACGTACGGACACCGCTTAGCCCATGTACAGGAGAAATAAATTTGTGTACGAAGAAGGAGTAGGTGCTAACACCAGGACATGAAAGAGATGTACAGGAAAGACAAAACTTCCAGTACATACTCGCATGAGAGTCTGTACAGGAGAACGAAAATCGACGTACGCGCATTACAAACGAAGATAAGTTATTCGGGATTGTACAGCATAGGGCGGGTGGAACGTACGGACACCGCTTAGCCCATGTACAGGAGAAATAAATTTGTGTACGAAGAAGGAGTAGGTGCTAACACCAGGATAGGAAAGAGATGTACAGGAAAGATAAAACTTCCAGTACATACTCGCATGAGAGTCTGTACAGGAGAACGAAAATCGACGTACGCGCATTACAAACAAAGATAAGTTATTCAGATTGTACAGCACAGGGCGGGTGGAACGTACGGACACCGCTTAGCCCATGTACAGGAGAAATAAATTTGTGTACGAAGAAGGAGTAGGTGCTAACACCAGGACATGAAAGAGATGTACAGGAAAGACAAAACTTCCAGTACATACTCGCATGAGAGTCTGTACAGGAGAACGAAAATCGACGTACGCGCATTACAAAAGAAGATAAGTTATTCGGGATTGTACAACACAGGGCGGGTGGAACGTACGGACACCGCTTAGCCCATGTACAGGAGAGAATAAATTTGTGTACGAAGAAGGAGTAGGTGCTAACACTAGGACAGGAAAGAGATGTACATGAAAGACAAAACTTTCAGTACATACTCGCATGAGAGTCTGTACAGGAGAACGAAAATCGATGTACGCGCATTACAAACGAAGATAAGTTATTCGGGATTGTACAGCACATGGCGGGTGGAACGTACGGACACCGCTTAGCCCATGTACAGGAGAGAATAAAATGGTGTACGAAGAAGGAGTAGGTGCTACCAGGACAGGAAAGAGATGTACCGCAAAGAATTACAATCCTGTACAGACTCGCATGATGTGACTGTACATACTGAACAGACTCGCAATTTTTTAAAGTTCAGCTGTTATTGAAAGTTTCATCATATTTTGATTGAAAGTTGCTACCTCCCTCCCTTAACTACCCCTGAAAACTCCCTGCCCGAAAATAACAAAGGGAAAATAACAAATGTGAAAGTTAGTAACTACATTGGTTTAAATCGGTTCCTGAAAAATAGAAAAAGGGAAAATAGACAACGAAGAACCAGGATGAAGAGAGTATAAAGAACGCACAAAAGGTTTTACAAACCATGTAAACCCGGAAGTACGAAAACAAAATGTTATGAAACAAAAAGACAAGGGATCTACTTTTTAAGATCTCAACGCGAGGAGCTCAAAAATGAAAACCGTTCGAAAATCCGATTAACAGATCTCGAGATATTTCGAAATTTCTAATCGGATATGAAAGAAAAAAGGGAAGAAGGGAAAAGGACTAACCACACCAGCTAACGGGTACAACCAACCCGCTACCCGCGAAAGGTTGCGGACCCGCAATTCCCTCTAAAGCGAACAAACAAGAAACTGACACTTGTCACGCACGGACAAAAAGTGGGGAGGGACAGCAAACGAAAACACGACACCTGACAGCAGCGCAGCGGAGGAGAAACGACCTTCGCGAAGGGTTACCTTTTTCTAACGATTTCCTGTGTGTGTATAAAGCCGTTGTCCCGACGAATATAGGCCTGGGTCAACTTTAACAAATACCATCTCACGTTTACTCTATGCACTAGTGTACATCATGATATCATACGAACAAAAGCAACAAGAGAAAGTCAGGTCAATCTCAACAGACAGCAAAGATGAAGCCATGGACAGATGGAGCATGACAAATTGACAACTATAGTACTTAAACACGTTAAGACAATGCAATGACATAGTGAGATGATTAATCATAGTCAACCATTAACGATTTTCGCTTGCCGATTCAAGCTTGTCATGATTACCCGGAGAAGAATGGTAGGTCGCATTTGACACACTCAACATAGTTGACATGGCTCCGATGACGTCGTTAGCATACATTAATAAATTACAATACTAACACGTTTTTCCTCTATTCGCAAAAAAAAAAACACTTTCTTTCTCCTTGTCGAATGACCAAACCAGGCAAGTTTTTTTAACAGGTCACCAAATTTATTGCCGCTCCGGTAAACCGTGCTATGTTCGCCGCATGGACCGGGACCCCTCTGCGGGCCTCCAAACTTACTCACAAAGGGCGAAATATTAATTCTGTTAAACATAACTTAATCATTTTGTAGTATCTCGAATTTACTCAGGACTAGCTACTAGGACAAAATGGTTTTATTTTTATGTTTCATATAATACAAGCACATATACTACCCCAAATTTTCTCGAAGTCGGGAAAATTGGTTTTATTTCTGTGGTGCAACGTGCACATAACATGATGGCTTTCTACCTCGAATACGTGGAAACAAAATAGTGCAATGTACCGAGTGATTTGTTTGGGCTCCCAATGTTTAGTAATCTCTGTAATTAAAAATATAAAAAATATCTACACATTTTTAAAAATCAAAATAGAAATCATGTATGTCGTCAAAGATGTATCCCATACATTTCCCAAAATCTCAGTTTGAAATATTTAATATTCCGATCTACACAAAAATGCAAAGTGTGGATCTGATTATACACACTTTTAAATACTTTTCGCAATATATCACCCTACCTACCTAGTAGGACAACCCTAAAAAAAGACTTACCAAATCGTGAAGAAGGGCAAGGCAACTTCGCCGTGCCAAGAAAAAGAAATGAAACACGACTTGGCTTACGGCCCATACGAATCAGTCGGCGGGTAGGACGATCGAGTAAACAAAATTATCAAGACGACCACGTCGAAGCCAACCCAGGAGGAAGAAGAACGAAGGCGCGGCACCGTTTCGTGCACGCGTGTGATGTTACTCCGACTCCCGTCCATCCTGCAGGCAGGGCTTCTACTATAGTATTCCCTCCATTTATAAATAAATGTCTCAATTTTATCAAAAAAATATGTATCTAGACATGATTTTATCTAGATATATCTACTTTTTGATAAACTTGAGATAATTATTTTTGGATGGAGGGAGTAGTATTTTTACCACTTACTTTACTCAATAATAATGCAAGAAGCGCCTTTTTCTTGCTCCTAAAAAGTACGACTCTATGAACCTCCACGTCACCAGCATGGTCATGATTAATCACCACCCGCACCCGTTAAGACCACTCATACCACTTTCGGGAGGGTGTTTGGTTAGGCTTTTAAGTTGGATTTTGACTTTTACTTAAAAACCAAAAAACATCTAGATATGTGTTTTTTTGCTTTTGATTTTTGACTATGTTATACTATGGTATAAGTCAAAAGTTAAAAACTTTGTATGGCAGTACAGCTACGGCTCTATGCATGCTTGATTATTTGGCCAACGTCGGTACCTACTAGCAAAACTAGACTTAACGAATACGAAGAATATTTTTCTTAGCTGGCGAAAAATTACAAGCAAAACTCTCATTTTCACTACCTGGTGAAATTAATTATGTCAGTTTACATGGATTCAGTGAGAGTTATAGCATAGACCATTTCGGCTGACTACATTGGAGAAGATACCATGAGAGCAAATATAGTAAGGTTAAGTCAACCGACTTTAAGGATTTAAATAATATATTTGTGCTTATATGAAAGTGAAAAGAGGAAAATAAATAAAGTGTACTCTCATGCAAGAGCCAGCTGTATCACATGCTCTAAGGCATCTTATGAGAGTGTAAGGTGTGCCATATATTGATAAATTAGTCTATTCATATAGCCAACTATCATACGTGATGACTATAAGCTAATTATAGATGACGTGGCAATGGCTTATATCCAACAGCCGGCTATACTTTTAAACATGCTCTGATTAACTCTGTGTGGTTGTTTGTAAAGGTGTTGATCCGATATTTTTTTTGTGCCGAGTACATCCAATCTCATAAAGAAGAGGACACATAGAGGTTGAAGAACGATGAATGAAGCCAGAAGATGGCCGACCATGTTCGGTTTCTTTGTATCCATATGTGTTTGAACCATTTTTTGCATTCCAGGACATTCACTATTTGTTATTAATTTGGATTTCAACATTTTTTTTAATTTATATCATTGTTGCATTGTGTGATGCTAACACTTTACCATGTTCAATTTATATTGGTGTTGTATTAAGATTTTGTTGTACAAAATCGTAAATAAGCCAAGTACCGAAAACTGTTTTGATATCACACGGGATCAAACAAAAACAGATCTCAGAAAATCGAACTGGTTTTGAGGCATGGATTTTAAAGTACGTATTAGATAGAGATGCTCTTAACAACGTGCATAGAGAACCATAGTTAGCACAAGAAAGATCGCACTCACATGATGGCTAGTTACCCTACAAAGGCTAGATGCCACGCTAGTTAGGAGGCTACATCAATGTAATCAAATAGCACCAGGAATAAAGTGGCAGAACTGCCAAACCTCATATCCCGAGCTACAAATAAAATAAAATCGTAGCAGTGTGCTAGACTGCCAAAAAAACTCTTACAATATTCTTTTTCAAACTTATTTGACAACTAGTACTAGCGTTCAATTAATTTCAAATATAGCACGCCATCGTGAAGAGTAGAACCAAAACTCCTTGTTTGGTCTTTGTTAAGGGCATCTCCAGTCGTTGCACCCCAGGGTCCAAAATGTCGCTGTTTTGGGGCCATCGCGACGTCAAACGGCGCTAATCTGAAACCTAGGTGGGCACGGTTTCTAGTCTAGCCCAAGTTTCGGCCCATGTGATTTAAAATAAAACGACGATTAGAAAAGTGGCGAATTTCATTCAAACAGTGTTCATAACAGGGGCGATTTCATCATATTACAAACTCGCTGATTACACAGATTAAAACTAAACATAAAAAAGGCCGATGCCTAGTCGAGTAGGCCGAGCCTCACGGCGATCGTCTGGCTGTAGTCGGGGTTGCCACCGTCGTCGTCGGAGCCGTCGTCATCCTTGCGCTGGTGACTCGGGCATGCGCCGGCGTCGTTGCCCCACCCGCTCGGGCCTTCGTCGGCGTCGTCGCGGTACCACCTGATCTGCTGCAGGGTCCGCTGGAACGGCTCGTCTTCGTTCTCCTCCTCGCTATCGGGGTCGAGGATCACGTAGGGGACCGGCTTCGCCACCGGGGAGGAGGGATGCGGCCGCGGCGGGCGATGACACGAGCGTGGTTTTGCTCCGCCTCGGTGAGGAGTTGGCGTTGGCGCTCCATCTCCTGCTCCGTGTACTCGCCCCGGCTCCATTCCTCGGTGAACGCTGTGTCCACCGGTTGCACGGTGTTGAAGGAGGCTTCTTCGGCCTCCTTCAGGGGCCTTCCTCGTCCTGGTCCTCCTCTGGCTCGATCTTGGGCTCGCGCTTCGGCTTGACCAGGCGATAGAGCAAGGGCGGCGGAGATGCCGCACGACGCTAGGCGGGGGTGCGTGGCTCGCCGATGCGGAGGGCGCCACTGCGCACAAGGCGCCCGGAGTTCAGAAGGGGGGAGTCAGGGACGCGTAGCGCGTACCTGCCAGAGGCGATGCGGCCGCAGCGCCGGAGGAGGAGGAGGAGGAGCTGCCCGCGGCATCCACGACCGCGGCGGCATCGTCAGCTGGGGCTTGTTGCCAGCGTAGATGTAGTCGAGCACCCACGGGAGCGTATGGTGCTCGCCGCCCCACCACCGCTTGCGCCCGGTGGAGTTGCAACGGCCCTCCACGGGGTCGTTGTTGCCGCGGTCGGCAACGTTTTCGTCGTGGTGGCGCCAGAAATACTCCGTCCAGAAGGCGTCATTCCTTCTGCTCTCCAGCGGCGCTCTGCTAGGGGTGAAAACGGTACGGATTATTTCCGACCAACCGGAGGCGCACGGAAGGTAAATACGGATTCGGTCGGATAGTTAACGGATACGGTCACAGATACCGACAGTAATCCACGGATACGGAAAAGGATGTGGTTTTACTAATATCCGTCCGTATTCGAAGATATATCATATTTCACGGTTATATCCGACGATTATCCGGTGAAATATCCGGCAACTAATACCTCAAACCTCATGTGACTAAGGTTTAGGCAAGATGAAACTTATGTACTTACATAAATCCGCACAAATCTTTTCAAGGCACTACCATGCTTGTGAATCACATTTGTTGGAGGCGCCCTTAGGCCATAATAGGTAAAACTTAAGTAGCCACTTGGAAAGATAAGTATGAGTTACAAGAACCTTCTTGGTCACAATATATAAATTTAATTTGAAATAAGTTGGTTGATAGTATTTGATATATGGTAATCCTATGTTCAGTACGTCATCCGACAAAATGTTTATCCACAACAAAATCATATTCGCCCCGTATTCGATCCATATTCGTAACCGACATGATCCGATTTCGTATTCGTATCCGCGCACTATCCGCTCCGACTCCTTATCCGAAATAAATATGGTCACGGACATGGTTTCACTACTATTCGACCGTATCCGCTTCGTTCTCACCCCTACGCTCCGCGGCCTGCTGCGGCGTCAGGCTGGCGCGGACTTCAGCGATCGCCGCCCTGTACTGCTCGCCGACAGGGACAGGGGGCACGGGGATGCCTCCCGCACTGAGCTGCCACGCCCGCCTCCGGCGGGCACGGATACCCCGCCTGGTGCAGGGCCCATGCCTCGTCCTTGTGGAGGTGGCGGCGGACCCAGTCGTTCCCGACGGCGGTGGGGTTGTAGGCCATGGCTAGGTTGCGACGGTGGAGGGGAGAGGAGAGTGTGAGGCAGAGGCGGCGAGAGAGGAATGGCGAGTGGCGGCGAGGCTCGGGGGGTTTTATAGCGGCGCGCGGCCAGACGAAGGGGCGGAAAGGCGGTGACCATTACTGCGCGCCGCGTGCCCTTTCGATTGGACGCGTCCTGCCATTAACTATGGCAGCTTTTGATTGGGGGAGCTCACTGGCCGCCCGCCACGCCATTACTCCGGCAGCATTTGACCGACGAGGGAGCCGAGAAGACGAGCACGGGCAGTTTCTGTTCGTCATTTTCTCCCGTATCAATGAAAGCGCTTGCCCGTGTCGTCTTTCCCGCCATTTCGCCCCCCGGACCGAACCCAGTGGACTGGGTTTCGCCTTGGGGCGTCGGCGTTATTTTCCGCCGAAACGACACTAGCTAGGCTTCTTGGGTCCCGGCCGGTGGAAAAACGGCGGCGCTATTTGCTTCTGCCCGGCCCCAAAAAGGCCTCCTGGGGGTGACTACGCCCTATGGCTGCAACTAACGGAACTGTATGCAAACTGACGCATCAGCCAGATATGCCTACACTTTTGGCTGAAAGAAGGTTTCTGCTGAAGGGAGCCGAAACACAGCTAACATTAATTAACGGATTTTTTGTGTGTACTTCTTACTTCTTGGATTAAATCGAAACTCCCTCAACCGTATCATGAATTCAAGATGAAATATATATGAACAGTTATATGAATTTCAATCCAAAAAAATTCTCTACTTCTTACTTCTTGGATTAAATCAATGGAGCGTATGAATCTCATACGACGATAAGAGCAAAATGCATTTTCTAATTTGATCATCCCATATTTCCATGAGGGCAAGA
The DNA here is from genome assembly GCA_026929855.1 of Poa annua. Lineage (NCBI taxonomy): Eukaryota > Viridiplantae > Streptophyta > Magnoliopsida > Poales > Poaceae > Poa > Poa annua. The sequence continues at coordinate 21,545,335 of CM049428.1, read as the reverse complement.
CACCTCAGAAAACGTAGGAACTACAGTAGTCAGTACATCAGAATCTTTCTCTTACCTTGACGATGATTGATTTCTTTTGTCCAATTTTTCTGGCAATATTACAATGATACAACGTCGACAACACCTAACTGAATCACACGCAAAATAGACACGATCTAATCTCACACCAACACGACGGCTCTTCCCAAATTTCTGATTTCCAACATGGATGAAGGAGAAGCACACATGAGATCAACGCCACAGGGCGAGGGCATCAGCTGCATCAATCACCCAGACTTGAAGAGCAAGACGGCTTTAGAGTCAATGTAGAAATAGACAAAGAAGTTTGTCTCGTGCGTCACATACGAACCTGCAAAAAGCAGTGACAAAATGCTTAGCAACATAGTTTTCACTTCTGTGTATCTGATTGAGATTACAAATGGCCTAAGATGATTAGAGAAGTGTGATATATGACTACAAAGCTTATTGTTAGAGATCATGCATAGCTTTCAGGATTTCAAGCCTTCAAAAGGATCTCTGAGGCTAACCAGCAAACCAAGTATGTGGGCCATAATTTATCGCCCAGGATATACAGATGAAACATACATTAAATACCAAAATACACCACTAACATCAAGTCTTAGCCCCTAAAGCGTAGGAATGAAAATGGAAAGATTATTTGGTTTAAGATTTTAGCAGTTGGCTGTTCCAAACACATGAAAAGTCAAAACTGGCTCAAATTTATCTACATCAATCATAACAGCCGGATAGGTTCAAAAAGACAAACACAAATGGGATAAATGCACCATTGGTCACTGAACTTAAATTAGATGAATACTTTGGTCACATAACTCTCAAAGTGTGATAAACCGGTCACATAACTCTTAAAGCCAGTGGAGCTAATTTCATCCGACGTGTGGACAATTGACCGCCGGTCTGACAGACTAGGCTGCTTTTTTACAAAGAGGACCCCAGCTCGTCTTCCTCCTCCAAACAAGTAGCTTGTGGCGCTGCCTCCATCGCCAGATTCCGCGACACGATCGACACCACCGCCTAGATTTTGGCTATAACACGGCCTTGACACAACTCCCTCTCTCCTTCCATCCCCTCACGCGTTCTCTCCCTCTTTCCCATCTTGGTCTCATCGTTGACCGAGAGCAACCGCTGCGCCGCTTCATCGCACCGTCAATTCCCAATACCCCCGCGTCCTTCCGACGACACCAAGAGCTTCGCCTCACCATCCTCTACCTCTCCATGGATGAACGCATGTCGGGAGGCTCAAAATCGATGGGATCAACCTCGTCTTCTCCACGACCAGCCGAGATTCGCCACTTTGATCATGTCGTCAGCGGCTTCCTCCGTCGTTACCGAGTTGCACATCATCTCTCAGGTGCTTGGCGGATAGCGGGCATGCCGCACAAGGAGAGGATGAAGTGCCGTGTCCTGGAACGCGAACAACATCCAGAGCACGGTCTTGTTGGCCTAAGCCTCCCAAGTTCTCTCTTGCTTGCCTCAAAAACCGCCATCGTTGGAGCCTCGCCGTGTTGCCGCTCCATGAGCCACGGAGCAAGTCGAGCATTCCATTGTTGTTGCCTCCAAGGTTCGCGCTTGCCACGTGAGGAATAAGCCTGAGCCACCGCGTCTGCTCCGGCTTCCCCGACTGTTCTATTAGCTTGACAGGAAGCTTCTGTATTTGTGGCGCATTCGATTCAACATATTTCTTACCATAGCAACTGGCCAACGAGCACCACCGCCCGCCTTCACTTGGAGGGTCGTGGGCGTGAGCTCCATTGACAAAATGGTCCAGCACGCCGCCGTTCGGCTCACCATGTTGCTGACACCATGCGGCCTCGACAGGAAGAACTGAAGAAGCACTCCAAGCAATGTGTCCGCAAGGAGCGCCGGCCGGTTGTGTTGACCAAATCAAACCAAGCAGTGTGTCTGCTTGCTGATGTGGATCCTGAGATGGGCCTTCCCCTACTGTCAGCTTCTGTGGCTAAGCCAGCCTTCGGTACAAAACAGATATGTACATTAAACGCAAAAGGGAAATAAGTCTTCCTAGTTGGTAAAAAATAGCAAGAGGGTCTTTTAAACAGCCTAGCCAGCAAGACCAATGCGGTCAACTATCGAGTCAGCATGCCATGTCAGATAAATTAGCTCCACTGGACAAATTGTGACAAATATACTCATCTTTGAGAGTTATGTGACCAATTTATCACACTTGGAGAGTTATGTTACCAAAGTACTCCTCTAATTTAAGTTCAGTGACCAATGGTGCGTTTATCTCAAAACAAATCTGATTATGTTTGCTCGTTTAACAGCTCGCTCTTGCATTCCAAGGCAAATGCAGATGCCCCTAAAGCTCACCATAAACATACGCAACCAAAACTCAATAAATATTCTAGACTTCTAACCTTCAGCTTATGGGTCCCTGGGTGTTTTAACAAACTGAAACCAAGCTATAACAGGAAAACACCAGTAGGCCTTGGAAGTGTTTGACTGCACTGAGAATATAACACTCCTCTAAACAGGCCCTTAGAACTCATTCAAAAACCAAGGCAAGACGAGACAACACACAAGCTAAACTTATGAGGTAGGTAAATGAAAGCAGGTGGCATGGCCAATGTATAACCCTCACTGGTTATTGAAATGGTAGCATGCAAATGACCAAAAGCAGCAGATAAACACCAAATGGCCTGAAGCGAGTATACCATAAGCAATTCCACCAATCATGCTCTGTTTAGGCTAAAACTTAAGATCAACTAATGCAATTTAGCAATAAGAATGCTCTTACATTTTCTGCAACACTTTGAGAAGTGGTTATAGGTAAGCTTTCTCTAGCACCTACACAGTTCACTAGAGAACCCTAAAATTAACAAAGCTTGTTCTTTCACTTTAGAATTTAGTTTTTGGGATATAATCAGTCGATACGACATACTCCAGAACGACCAGGTCATCCAAAGGTCATGAGATGTGTGATTTGACATCTTATGTTGTGTCAAATTTAGAAGAATATTAGATATTTTAAGCAAAGGCAATGCAAAATAAAAGAGTGAGTTTTCAAAGCATACCTTGTTTCAAAGTCTAACTTCCTACACTTACATCATATATTTCTTGCCTAACTCATGTAAGTTTAGTACAACAAACTAGGTACCAGTGCACCACATTTCACCATGCCCAAGGGAATATTGTAACCTTTTACTCATTGACATATGGACACAACTATCAGAAAATGAATCTTACCTAAGATGTGGTCGCAAACCAAACACCCGCCTACCTTTGTTCAAACAAGCCTAACAGTGTAGTGAACAAAGAAGACCTTAGTGGTCAACCAGATAGGGCATAGACCTTTCAGGGCGAGAGAAGCGCTAACAAGTAAAAGCAGTCAATCTAACAAAGGGAGAGTCAAATATGGTTCCGTTGTCCTCCTCTCTATTTGTCGGAACAAGAAATGTAGAGGTGTTGCTGAAGTATAGATTAACGAAACATGGCAAAAATCAAATAATACCAGCTAAGGAAAAGATCAACGAAATGCACAATTCAGATCATCATAACAACAGCCATTAAAATTAGAGGATTCTCTCGTGATGGTCCTCTCCTAATGGCTATTACTGTAGTTTGGACAATGCCAGCTATAGAACAAAAATGCAAAAACATATTGACCATTCGTGGGATGACTTATTGATTATCTGTATCCACAATGAGTAGTCTGGCTTAAAAATGACAAAAGAAAGATACTTTCAACAAGCTCTAAGAATTTCGGTGAAAAGGAACGGTTTCCTTGAGTAAGAAAACCCTTTCTGTAGAGAACAGAGTTGAAAAATGTATAATTACAGTAAGGTGTAGTTGTCTGTTTACATTAAACACATTTAATAAATCGTTTGTTCTTCCAGAACCACTTTGCAATTCGGATGAGCTAAGTGCATTAGAGGTCCCCGAACTTTCTTTCTGTCTAATGCTAATTGTGGAAGTCTTATTAATGGAATAAATTATATGACACATCATGTAAACCTCTAGGATGATATGGCATACTATGCGGCATGACACAGAAAAAAACATGGTGGCATGTCATACCTAGTTAGCTGGGTAATCTACATAACATATCATGCCATTTTTCATTGCATTTCAAGATCAGATAAACTAGCGTGGCAGGGACACTAAGTACATGGACCCAGCACAATTTACTCCCACTTGGGTTTATGTAAGATGGAAACATAAATTCCAGATCTCCCAGCTGAAAATACCAAAAACTGAATAACAGCTACGAAAAGTTGCATGACCTATGTGCCAACTTGCTTTGCGTTAACCTAAGAGGCTAAGATAAGAGACTATCAATCCTTACGTCCCTTTTTCTTATTATTGTTATCGAAACCTGTTCAGCCCCTAAATCCTTCTGAACTACATAATCTAAGGGGTCACTTTACACAGTTAATGTAAGATTCCATGGCACCATCTGTCATCCTCTGAAATAATACCTCATTCAGTGGTGCCTAGTGGATATATTCATTCATTCACTGGCTGGTCACTGGGAACCATTTTGACAAGAGAAGAAGATCTGCTACTAGGATAATACGAAATTACTCCACTGAAACTAGCCAGGTCAGGCCAAAGTAGTCATCTCCCGTACAAGGCTATTTCCAACGATGCAGAATGAGGGAAGGGAGGGCCATACCGAAGTTGCGTCCAACGATGCAGTGCCAGGTGGGGCCGTGGTTCTTGTCGAACTCCTTCTTGATGTACTCCGCGATGTCCTTCTCCATGGCGTGCTTCTCGAACGCCTAGGCAGGCAAAAGAGATAAATCAACAGTACATTAATTCGTCGCCCACACGCAGAGGACGGGGAACCGAATCGAGAGAAAAATCGAATGTAAGAAGGGGCGTAAAAAGGGGATTACGACGCGGGAGATTTCGAATGCCTCCTTCTGCATCTCGTCCTTCATGTCGGCGCTCTTGAGCTGGATCTTGTGCGCGGTGGGCGAGGGGGCGGCCGGCGGCGGGGAGCCGAGGGCGGCAGTGGCGGAGACGGCGGTGGGCCTGCGGTCGGCGTCGGCCGGGGCCCTGGTGGCGTAGGGCGCCGGGTGGGAGGCGGCGACGGAGCCGAAGCCGCGCTTGAGCTCGTCGGCCATGGCTGCGAATCTCTCACACAGTCACACTCGTTGGCTGCTGATGGAAAGAAGGCAGGCCCTTGTAGAGGTGGAATGGGATGCGCGAGAAGCAGTGTGCTGCATACGCGAGGAAGTATCACGGCCACAGGTCCATACCAAAAAACACTGAATCTAGGCCCGTAAACGGGAGAGAGGACTGCTCCTAACTTTATACTACAAAAATCGAAAATGGTGTTCCAAAGTTTCAAAAAATATCTTTTAAAAAATATCATTGATACATGTACATACTATCTACATATCTGTACAGTTTCACTTAATAATACGTTATATTGTAGGCTACACTAGAAAAGGTGAAAAAAAACTGCTTTTATTTTTTTATTTGGTAAATTTGTCTTTTTTATACAGCTCAATTATGAAAAGACATTTCTCTGAATTTCTGCGTACATATTAGACATGTATATGTACTTGTATGATTTGCTTAAGAATTTTTTAGATGAAAAAAGAGAAGAAGAAAAAACGGGAGCACCGGATCTCGGGAGATAGAAGTGTTATTCGTTATCATCTATTATGCCTAAGATACTATCGAATATCTCAAAAAAAGTTTGCTAGTATCTCCAACTAACAATCTATAGCCTACCCGTCACTAAAGTTGTGTTGCCAAATTAGTCACTTGTTTTTATGATCAGCTAGTCACTTGTTTGGGGAACCTATGCTTGGAGTATTTTATTTTTAACGGAGGCAAAAGATTTCTCTAATCTCATTAATTAAGAAGGAGGTTTGACAAGTCTATAGAAACAAAGAAAAAATGTCATACATAGAAACTGCTCTCTCGGAATTTAAGCTCTAAGACGATTGGCGCAGCGTTGACCCAGTTCTTCACTTCTCCCTTGATTTTGGTGATGATAAGGGATGTCATTGAGTTTTTGTTGCGAAAAACACTGGCATTTCTCTCGTTCCAAATCTCCCATGAGCCTATCACCGTAGCATGAGATGAATGACATAATTTTCTTCTGCACCATAGCACCGACGACCACCACTCACTCCACCGATCTGAGGGCCTCCCAGTCGCCAATGTGAAGCTCCCCATCGCTAACCCGTATTTTAGCACGCTAAACCCTGAGGGAATATCTGCATCTAAATAAGAGGCGATATGCGTTCAAAGTTGACAAGTCTCACAATTAGGCCATCCGCTTTGCCAGTGGCGAACCGAGAGAAGGTTTTGAGAGGGGCACATGAGTTGACTGGGGGCATTTCTTATATAACTTCACTAAATTGTCAATTGCCTAGCTGTAATTTGTTTAACACGCATGGATGAATGTTATTACTATTTATGGAAAGACACCACTAGTGAACTTTGGACCCCGGTCCTTCTCATTAATCTAATAAAACTATAACTGTAAACATGTTACTTTCTGCAAACATACATCTTTCTTCTACACATACTTTTAATCCTTTGTTACAGCTAGCCGGTGAGATTGACAACCTCACTGTTAAGTTGGGCCAAAGTACCTTGATTGTTTGTGTGCAGGCTCCACGTTAACCACCAGGAAGCATATTTCTGGCGCCGTTGATAGCTCGGGGGAATTCTTAATCTCCTACTGGTTCGATAACCTTGGTTTCATACTTAGGGAAACTTGTTGCTGCACTACTTCACACCTTCCTCTTGGGGTCTCCCAACAACACACCCACCGTGTGCATCAGAAGACTTGGACCGGAACACCAGCAGCGCGGTAGCGGGCTATGGTGGAGAGACGCCCTCCCTACTAGGCGCAAGTCTGACAAAGAGAATCACGAAATCGAGAGAGAATTAGGGAATTAATTGGTGAATTAAAAGGCATGCCCCTTCTTATATAGGCTCCAGGGGGAGCCAACTTGCCAGCCATGCAATGTGGGACTAACCCCCACATGCCTGGTGCGGCATGGCTGGTGCGCCCGCCCCATGGTGGGCCCCTTTTGGCCCACCTAGGCTGGCCATCAAGCCCCCCACCGAATTCCCTTGAGGAATTTTCCCCTTCTGGAACTTCTTTCGTCCAGAAGGCCCTTTTAGAGAAATCAGCCTAAATAAATTCGAAAATAAATATATAAAACCATATTTAAACATTAATTACACTAATTAATATCAAACATATTATATATAATTTATTCTAGCTCCAAAAACTATTTCGTCGTTGCCCGATCTCCATTGGACCATTCCCGGGACGTTTCCCGGTGATTTCTTTCCTTTCCGGTTGTCTTGTCGAAACCCCTCAAGTGTGTTACCCTAGCGGTTCGATATAATAACAGCCGTGATCGAGACTCCTCTCCGATCAATGACTAACTCGTAGGCCTGGACCCCATGAATTAATCCCTGTGATATAACGAATGACTCTCATCTATCAAACCTGAACGTTAAGTCTTAAACCTTTTGCCATAGCGATACTTAGCATGTCCTAGCATTGTTCATAGATATCTCCATACCTAGCTGACATTGTTACCGACAACACTATCTTCTACTCGTCTATGATTTCATGTCTCTGTGACCTAGCCATATGCTTGCAAGCTCATTAGACACAAACTCACCGAGTGGGCCATAGAGTATCTATCCTGCTATATGGATAGGCAAATCCCGCTCTTGACCCCTCGTCTCAACTACCCCCTTCCGATACCCAAAAGTATCACCGTTATTGTCATACTATATAAGATACGACGTTTGGTGCGATCAAAGTATCTTCCAGGGATAACAATAAGAGTTGATCTCACGGTCGAAGGCGCAATGACTACGTCCTAGAAATATGGGTATGTACATCACATCGTTCTACCAACGACATGACTTCATTGCCGACTGGCGCCATGCCCCATGATCGAGAAACCTTGATCAGCAATCGCGCAACGAAACTAGTCTTAGTAGAGGCTACTAGGGACCTGGTTGTTTATGTATCACACGTGTATTAATGTTTCTGCTTAATACAGTTATAGCATGACACAAAACGTATTATGAACAAACGAGATATGATAATGAAATACACTTTATTAATTGCCTCTAGGGCATATCTCCTTCAGTCTCCCACTTGCACTAGAGTACTAATTAATCTAGATTACAACATGGTAAACTCTTAACACCCATAGCTTGTCAAGCGGAAGAGGCTTCGTCAGGGGATCGGCCACATTCAGATCCGTATGCACTTTGCAAATCTTCACATCGCCTCATTGTACGTACTGTCGTATCACATGGAAGCGTTGGAGAATATGTTTGGCGGTGGAGTGAGACCTTGGTTCCTTCGCGTTAGCAATAGCACCTGTATTGTCACAGAAGAGAATCACGTGGTCTTGCGTGCCTGGGAACACTCCAAGTTCAATGATGAACTTCCTTAGCCACACATCTTCATTCGCGGCTTCGCAAGCAGCAATGTACTCCGACTCCATTGTAGATTGCGCGATGATGGGTTGCTTCCTACTTCTCCAGCACACGGCGCCTCCATTCACCTTGAACACATAACCTGTCTGTGACTTAGAGTCATCGGGGTCTGAGCAGAAACTTGCATCAACGTAACCTGTTACGCCAAGTTCTTCATCACAGCCACCATAGACAAGGAACATTTTCTTTATCTTCTTGAGATACTTAAGAATGCTCTTAACAGCAATCCAATGTTCCATTCCTGGATTATTCTGGAAACGGCTCGTCAAACGAAGAGCCAATGCTACATCAGGTCGAGTACTCAACATTGCATACATAATCGATCCTATGGCTGAAGCATAAGGATGTTTAGTCATTTTGGCCTTACCCTGTTCCTTCACCGGACACTATGCCTTTCGCAATGTTTTATTCTTGATAACAGGCAGAGAACCCTTCTTTGTCGTCTCCATACCAAAACGCTTTAGTATCTTATCAAGATAATTACTCTGACTCAACGCTAATAGACGTCTTGATCTATCACGATAGATTTTAATGCCTAAGACGTATGCAACTTCTCCTAAGTCCTTCATGAAAAATTAACTGTTTAAATATTTCTTCACGCTATTCAGAAGTTCCACATCATTCCCAATCAGCAATATATCATCTACATATAGTGCTAAGAACACTTCCGAGCTCCCACTCATTTTCTTGTAAATGCAGGTCTCTTCCAAATTTTGGACAAATCCAAAACCTTTGGTCACCTCATCAAAGCGAAGATTCCAGCTCCGAGATGCTTGCTTCAATCCATAGATGGAGCGCTGAAGCTTGCATACCTTGTCAACATTTTCTGGATCGACATAACCTTCCGGTTGTACCATATACAGCTCTTCCTCAATGTTACCATTTAGGAACGCTGTTTTGACATCCATCTGCCATATTTCATAATCGTAATATGCAGCAACTGCTAACAAAATCCGAATAGACGTTAGCATCGCTACCGGTGAAAAAGTTTCATCGTAGTCAATCCCATGAACCTGTCGGAAACCTTTTGCGACAAGCCGAGATTTATACATGGTCATATTATCGTCAGCATCCTGGTGCGATACGAGATCTACCAGACCTACGAGGTCGAATACTTTCCTCGACAGTTTCTCCCACTACATCGGTGGAGGACGTTTCTGGAACAGCTTCCGTTGCATCACTCGGAATTTCGAGTTCAGGATCAACGATCTCGTCGAGGTCTACCTTCCTCCCACTTACTCCTTTCGCGAGAAACTCCTTCTCAAGAAAGGTACCGGTCTTTGCGACAAACAATTTGCCATCCGCTTGGTTGTAGAAGGTGTATCCTACGGTTTCCCGTGGATATCCTACAAAGACGACTTTCTCCGACTTCGGTTCGAGTTTGTCGGCATGTAGTTTCTTAACATACGCCTCACAACCCCAAACCTTCAGAAACGATAACTTAGGCTTCTTGCCATACCATAACTCATACGATGTCGTTTCTACGGATTTGTACGTAGCCCTATTTAAAATAAATGCGACTGTTTCTAACGCATAACCCCAAAAGGATACGGGAAATCGGTAAGAGACATCATAGACCGGACGCTATCCGATAGAGCACGATTACGTCGCTCGGACACGCCGTTGCGTTGCGGTGTTCCGGCAGGCGTAAGTTTTGGCACGATGCCACAGGCCTTCAGATGTGTGCCAAACTCAAAACTCAAATACTCGCCACCACGATCAGATCGGAGGTGCTTGATTTTCTTGTTAAGCTGATTTTCAACTTCACTTTGAAATTCTTTGAACTTTTCAAATGTTTCAGACTTGTGTTTCATCAAATAGATATAACCGTATCTACTGAAGTCATCGGTGAAGGTGACAAAGTAACGATAACCATTGCGTGGCGACATGCTCATTGGTCCACACACATCTGTATGTATGACTCCCAACAAGTCCGACGCCCGTTCAACGAAACCTTTGAGCGGTGTCTTGGTCATTTTGCCCATAAGGAACGGTTCGCACGTATCGAGGGATCCAAAATCCAACAAGTCTAAAAGTCCATCTGCATGGAGTTTCTTCATGCGCTTTACACCAGTATGACCGAGATGGCAATGCCACATATACATGGTGGTATCATCACTACACTTAATCCTTTTGGCATCTATGTTATGGATGTGAGTACTACGATCGAGATTCAACAAGAATAAACCATTACTCTTGGGAGCATCAACATAAAAGATATCATTCATTGAAATAGCACAACCACTTGATACTGATTTAAATGAATAACCGTCTTGTAACAAGCAAGACCCACTGATAATGTTTACACTCAAGGACGATACAAAATAACACTTATTTAAAACCAAAACTAATCCCGATAGTAGATGTAGAGGGAGTGTGCCGACAACCACCACGTCGACTCTCGATCCCTTGCCGACGCGCATCGTCACCTCATCCTTAGCCAGGCGCCTCTTATTCCGCAACTCCTCCTGAGAGTTACAAATATGAGCAACAACCAGTATAAAATACCCAAGTGGTTCTACAGGCGGATGTAAGGTACACATCTAGAACATGTATATCGAATATACCTTGCTCTTTGGTGACTATGTTGCAAGCTTTCTTGTCCTCCAGGTACTTGGGGCAGTTGCGCTTCCAGTGACCACTTCCCTTGCAGTAGAAGCTTTCCACGCCAGGTTTTGGACCAGATTTGGGAGTCTTGGGCTTGGCAACCAATTTGCCCTCCCTCCTGGACTTCCAACTCTTCTTTCCCTTGCCACCGGATTTCTTGAAATCGACGATCTTATTGACCATCAACAGCGTGTGCTCCTTCTTGATTTCCACCTCAACAGTCTTGCATCACGAACACTTCACACAGGGACTTTGAAGGGGATCGTGTGCAGAAAAAAAAAATCCTAGCAACGATATCCTTAAACTAGCCAAGATCTAGACTATGCAGATATAGAAGTACGGCGGAAATCGGAATACATACCCTCGTAGACCGAATAGCGGGGATTACGCTCCCGCACAAGCGTTGACGATGAAGACGCCGTAGCCGACCTCTAGGTCGCGGAGAACTCGGCGCGACGAAGACGACGAAGATGACCCCAAGGTCGGGTGGAGGAAGTAGGCCTCCGAGTACCGCTAGCGCAGCACCTCGCAGGGCGTCACACACATACGGTGGAGACGACGGCCTCCGAAGCTCCAGTCCAGGACGAGCAGAGGAAGACTTGGACCGGAACACCAGCAGCGCGGCAACGGGCTATGGTGGAAGAGATCCCCCTCCTCTACTCGGCGCGGCTCCGACAAGGGAACCACGAGATCGAGAGAGAAATTGGGAATTAATTGGTGAATTAAAAGGCCAGGGGTGCCCCTTCTTATATAGGCTCCCAGGGGGAGCCAACCTTGCCAGCCAGGCAATGTGGGACTATCCCACATGCCTGGTGCGGCCAAGACAGGTGCGCCGGCCCTAGGTGGGCCCCATTTGGCCCACCTAGGCCGGCCAAGCCTCCCCCACAAAATTTCCTTGAGGGTTTCCCCCCCATGGGCCTTCTTTCGACCAGAAGGCCCATTTAGGGAAATCAGCCTATATAAATTCGAAAATAAATATATAAAATCATATTTGCATATTAATTACACTAATTAATATCAAACATAATATATATAATTTTTCCTAGCTCCGAAAACTCTTTCGGCGCTGCCCGATCTCCATCGGACCCCTCCCGGGACGCTCCCGGTGATCTCTTTCCTTTCCGGTTGTCTTGTCGAAACCCCTTAAGTGTGTTACCCTAGCGGTTCGATATAATAACAGGTACGATCAAGACTTCTCTATGATCGACGACTAACTCGTAGGCCTGGACCCCATGAATTAATCCCTGTGATATAACGAATGATTTTCATCTATCAAACCTGGACGTATAGTCTTAAACCCTTTGTCATGTCGATACTTAGCGCGTCCGAGTATCATTCTCAGATATCTCCATACCTAGCATGATCTCGTTACCGACATCGCTATCTTCTACTCGTCTATGATATTATGTCAGCTGGTGACCTAATCACATGTTTGCAAACTCATTTGACATAATCTCACCGAGTGGGCCCTAGAGTATCTATCCGGCTATGCGGACTGACAAATCCCGTTGTTGACCCCTCGTCTCAACTACCCCCTTCCGATACCCAAAAGTATCACCTATCATTGGCACACTATATAAGATATGACGTTTAGTGCGATCAAAGTATCTTCCAGGGATAACAATAAGAGTTGATCTCACGGTCTTGAGGCGTAACGACTATGTCCTATAAATACTGGCTATGTCCATCACATCGTTACACCTAACGATATGACTTCCATTGCCGACCGGCGCCATGCCCTATTGAACGGGAATCCGGCACCTAGAGGGGGGGGGTGAATAGGTGCTATTACAAATTTTAGGTCTTTTCAAATTTAGGCTCAACACAAAGGTAAATTCTCTAGATATGCAACTACGGTGAATTTACCTAAATGAGAATCTAAGCAATAACAAGATAAGCAAGTAAGGGAGCAAAGGTAAAGGGAACCAAGTGAAGCACGCGGAGACGAAGATGTAATCCCGAGTTCCACCCAAGGGTGTACGTCTCGTTTGGAGAGGTGTGCGCTACCACAACAGGTTAGCCGCAACGCCACAAAGGCTCACCTTCTTCTCCGATGAACTCAACCACAAAGGTTTCGAGTCCAGCTTCCACTATTGATCCCCTTTTAGGGCGGAGATCGAATCCCTTACAAACGCTTGAGGCACACACCCACAACTGAATTGGGGGGTCCCAAGAAGACCACAAAAGGTCAAGGACCACAAAAGGTCAAGGTAACACCAAGAGTACAACAATGGTGAACTAGGTTTTCCCACCGGAAACCCTAGCCACGAAATCCCCAAGTGAATGGGGAAGAAATGCAAATCCCTTCGGTGAAGATGTAGATCCGGGCCTTCTCCTCCAATCCTCCAAAGATCAATGAATTTGGGTGGGGGGATTGGGAGATCTTGATGATTTGAGCTTTCAAGAATGGTAGGAGAGAGAAAATCTAAGAGCTCACTGTTCTTGAGTGAGTGAGGGGGTATTTATACTCCCCCTCAAAATCTGGCCGTTGGCTGTCTTGGTCACCCGGAAATTCCGGTTTAAGTTACACCGGAAATTCCGGTCACCCGGAATATCCGGGTCTTTGAAAATATCCGAGCTGAATTTCCGGTTGAGATCAGAACCAATTCTGAACTTGACTTAGTCGATTTTCTGAGGTTGACTCGGAATATCCGAGTCCTTGAAATTTCCGAGCTGAATTTCCGATTGGAGTCAGTACCACTTCTGAATCTTGACTTAGCCAATTTTTCTGAGGCTGACTCGGAATATCCGGGTTGGTTAACCGGAATATCCTAGTCCTTGAAATTTCCGAGCTGATTTTCCAATTGAAGTCAGTACCACTTCTGAATCTTGACTTAGCCAATTTTCCTGAGGTTGACTCGGAATATCCGGGTTGGGGAACCGGAATATCCGAGTCCTGGAAATTTCCGAGCTGATTTTACGATTGAAGTCAGTAGTACTTCTGAACTTGACTTAGCCAAATTTCTGGGGGTGACTCGGAATATCCGGTTGGGGAACCGGAATATCCGAGTCTTTGAAGAATTCCAGAAACTCTTTTTCTCTACAATTTGGCTTTAGGATTTGTGATATGAGTTTCACCCAAACTGAAATACTTAGCAATAGGATTAGTATATCATTGGTATTGTTAACTAACACACAAAACACTAGGGATTAAGAAATGTTCTTTCACCTATGATCGGAAAACCTCGATCATCAATCGCGCAACGAAACTAGGCTTAGTAGAGACTACTAGGGACCTGGTTGTTTATCTACGACACCTGTATTAATGTTTTCGCTTAATACAGTTATAGCATGGTATAAAACATATAATGAATGATTTGGATATTGCCAATAAACTATGTTTATTAAGTGCCTCTAGGGCATATTCCCTTCAGTCTCCCACTTGCACTAGAGTAACACTTAATCTAGTTTACAACTTGGTAAAAGCTCAACACCCATAGCATCTTGGTGCCTGCTCGCCTCGTGGAAGAGGAATACAGTCAATAGATCTCACACATTGAGACCTATATGTGCTTTGCAACACTTCTATGTCACCTAGTTTGACATCATCCCGTATCTTACGATGACGGTGAAATATATCCCAGTGGATGGAGTGAGACTCGAGCATTCGCGTAGCATGCGCCTTAAAAGTCTAAGAGATCTATTAAGGGGACCACCTACGCTCGGAAAACTGCTCAGTCCAATCACACTTGCTACTTCTGAAGTCGCGATATATTTCTATACCTATGTAGATTGTGCGACAGTGCATTCATATGCGACTTCGCAAACTAACCATGTCTATCTTCAAAATAAAGGACATCTCCTATTTGAGATTTCTAGTCGTATGGGTCAGTGTAATAACTTGCATCATCGTAACCGCTTTACCGCAAGTTGCCATTCCACTCTTACCCTTTACAAGAAAACCTATCTTCAGTTCTCATAGACACTGAAGAATAAACTTAACGTTTGTTCATTGATCCACACAAGGATCACTCTAGAACCTGTTCTTCAACCAAGAACTCGGGTCACACCAAGTCGAGCTTTCAATCTGATAGCATCTATGACTGATACATAGATAATGTCGAACATCATTTGCTATAACTGAAAACGCCAAGATAAACTTAATATTTTACCTAGTCATACAAGTAAGAACCTCTTTCTTTACTTGTCCTATTCTGAAACACTTCAGAATCTTGACTAAGGAAATATTCCGACTTAATGTTATTAAGCTCCTTACGATCTATACAATTATAAATCAGATGCCTAATACTCCTAACTTCATTTCATAGAAAATTTAATCACTTAAATAATCCTTTACACTCTACTAGATGATCTGTGTCATCTATGTCGTTACATACATAATCACGAATGACACCTAGATCCCACTCAAATATGCCTTCGCATATAAGATCAAGGAAAAGCTACTTAGCTCCCACTCAAATATGCCTTCCGCATATAAGATCAAGGAAAGCTACTTTGCTCCCACTCACTTCTTTGCAAATGTAGGTTTCTTCAACTATTTTGGACAACTCCAAAATCCTTTGATCACATTATCAAAGTGAAGATTCCAGCTCCGATATGCTTGCTTCAGCCCATGAATGGACCACCGAAGTTTGCATACATGTTTAGCATCCTTAGGATTACAAATCATTCTTAATGACACTATTAAGAACCATGGTTTTCTCATCCATCTATTAATTTCTCACTCGAAATTATAGTAATTGCTAAACGACCCAGAATAGATTTAGGCTTCGCCAGTTGAGACAAACTCTCATGTGGTCAACTTTTGAATCTGTCGGAACTGTTTCACGACAAATCGAATCTGATCAATGTCTACTCTCTCATAAAATTCCATATACTATTAACATCCTAGATGCCATCAAGAAGATCTCCCAAGTCATTACCTGGTAATCGTATATGGATTTTTTTTCGGATCATAAATGACTCATAGCCATTTCTCGGACTTAGGTCCACCATCTCTTCTTCGTAGTTCGTAGGTCTATCATATTCCATTAATATGACCTTCATAACAAGATTGTCGTAACACACAGTGTGGAACACAACCTCGTATGCCTACGCTCTTAGTATGAGCTCAGAACATCATGATCTTGAATCATCATCTTTTTCAAGCTGTGGAGGTTGACACCAAAAACACTTTCGGTTGCGCCACTCTGATGTCTGGAGAGGAAGTTCACCAACTTCGTCTCGCTCTACTTTCTTTCTCACTTATACCCTTGGACAATAAACTATTTCTTTCGCAAGGTATATCTCGGCAAAGATTTTGCCGATGTCGTGAGACATGTACCCAACTAACTCTTTAGGTAGGGTATACTACAAAGATTAATCCATTTTAGGTTCGACTACATCGAAACACTAAATTGCTGAAACGACAATCCAGGCTCAAAAGCCATGCCATCACTCGTATGGTATTGTCTCCATGGATTCAAATGGTTTCCCTATTTGCTAACGTGAGTGTTTACGTTTCTACCATATGACTCTAATGATCACAATAATTTGGTAAAAGATTCATTTACCACACACTATCCAATAGGGTGCAATTACGACGTCCTAACACACCATGACACTATGGTGTTCCATGCGACGTAATTTGTGGAACTCTTCTCACAAGTCTTCCGATGATGTGCCAACATTATAACTCAAATCTTCATTCCTCGATATGCATCGCGGGAATTTGATTTTCTTGTTAAGTTTATTTCCTACTTCATTCTGGACTTGTTTGATTGAATCAAAATTTCCAGGCCAACATTCCCCGAGTGGATATCCATATATCTATTCGAATGTTCATGAAGTCTATGAAATAAAGACTTCCACTATACGTTAAAGTACTTCATTGATTCACATACACCGAAATGCACGATTCTCAACAAGCTATACTCAAAACGTTCAGTGAAGTTCACGAAATAAAGGTCTCCACTACCCGTCAATTACTTCATTGAACCACATACATCTCTATGTATGACTATCAATAAGTTATATGCCCGCTTTCCGAAAATGGTGTCACAATTATTTTGCAAGTGTCAAAAGATGAAATCTTAGGACTTGTAGGTCCAGGCAGTGTGGAGCTAATGCATATAACATTGACATGACTAAACGGTAGTGCCACACATATGTGGTGTCTTTATTAAGTTTGTATCCTTTGGCATTAATATTATGATTGTCGGAGCTTCAACCATCTAAATTCAAATCGGCATATGATCATTACTTCATAAATATAGGACACCAATTTGTCACTATCATGTATGAACAAGTGTCTCGCTAGAGGAGACACACTTGTAACGATCATACTAACAGGCGATCATAAAGAATTTACCCAAATGGTAGATCTAGAGGGAGAGTGTCTATGGCCATCACAACAACTTGATTGCCATTATCAACACGCAATGTCGCCTCATCCTTTCAAGCTACTGAAGCAGTAAACCTGGTTTTTCACAAAACATCACTGGTTCAAAACTTAGTCACTACTTCGAGTACTTGCTTAGCTAAAACATTCATAACATGTATATCATATATACACCATCATCATTGATGACTTCCGGCGATCTGTTTCATTTTCTTGATACTTCCACCGTAATCAAGAACCATGAAGGTGAACGATTCCCCTTGCATGACATAGTCTATGACAGAGGATTTGCACTTGGCAACGATGTTTGTCATCCAGTGATTGAGATGAGCGAGGCGTCTCAATGTTCATTAAGCATGAACATATGTCATTAAGTATGACCGCCACGTGCTCCCTCAATGTGTGTATTCTCTTCCATCTTGGTTGAGAAGACAATCAGTCAACGTACTGATAAACTTCATCAACCCAACGTTTGGGGTACCCCGAGTTTAGCGACCATATCATATGTTCGTGATCTAAAAACTTGTACCCACCGTTGGTTCTCTATGGCAGAGATCATAGCATACACTGGACTATGATGATATCATCCGCACAAAATCCGATAATCCAAATTATCTTTTGTTAGCGGAATCTCCGGGTTTATCTCCTAGCGAGTATTGTAACACAAAGAGCTAACGGTTTAAACAAGGAGTATCCTCAAGCTAAAGCATAAATCTATGAAGTTTGGACCCAACCTTTTAAGTTTCTCAATCGCAGGAATGCGCCTAATTTGAAAAGATGCTATCACAATGGTTAATATCTACAAAGGTTTGCAAAACAGACTCTATTTATTATATTCTGAGTTCTAGTATTTTAGAAAATAACTATCCGAACTCCCACTCAAACGAAAATCCCTCCTGGTCATTTAAGCGATTAAACGACCCCCATCCATTGCACCACCCCTTATCATCAGAGCCGGCAGCACAACTTCAAGAGTAGACAATTGTCCGCCACACCAATTTTGTGACTCGTGCTCGACCTTTCGGTCTCCCTGTTCCGAGGCCATATTTCTGAATATGCTAGGCTCGCCACCAAAAACCTCCACGCTGACGCTTGTGCAACATGGCTTACACCCACTGTATGCGAACGACGAGATGTCTGACACCCGATCATCACAGCCTGCCTCATAACGTAGAACTTTCTTGGTTGTGCGCGTTGGAGGGAGAACTCTAGTGGTATTTTGAAGGGATCATCTTATATAGCTACCGCCGTGTAACTAATGTATACTATACACACAATCACACAATATAAGATGCACACAAAACATCAAATGTAATGCAATGTGATATAGTCCATTGCACCATGGTCTTCTTGGCGCCTGCAGTTTATAAAAAAATTAATAAACCTACCTTGACCATATCACATAGCCCCTGCAAAGTAAAGTTAGACACTTCTACTTTATCTTTTGCATATTTTACGTGGCTCAGGGCTTTCGTAAATAGAACCGCTTCATACCTACGAACCTTATGACCACAACAACGATCCAATAATTGGATGTTTAAGCATCCCTTTCGGGCCCTCCATTGAAAATGCAAAGCCAACTAAAGAGAGAGAAACAGGCACCCGCCAGCCACAGATACGGTACAAGCTGTATGTCAGTAGTGGAACCAGTCTCGCGTAAGCGTACGCGTAAAGTCGGTCCGGGCCGCTTCATCAACTCGATGCGGCTGAAATCACAAGTGCACGCTAGAGGGTAGCAAATAACAGGAACGGTGCCCCCGTGCAGAACACGGGTTCTAACAGCGTACAGCTATATCTACGATAGATCGGCTCTGATACCACTGAAGGGGATCGTGTGCAGAAAACAAAATTTTTCCTAGCAACGATATCCTTAAACTAGCCAAGATCTACACTATGCAGATATAGTAGTACGGCGGAGATCGGAATACATACCCTCGTAGACCGAATAGCGGGGATTACGCTCCCGCACAAGCGTTGACGATGAAGACGACGTAGCCGACCTCTAGGTCGCGGAGAACTCGACGCGACAAAGACGACGAAGATGACCCCAAGGTCGGGTGGAGGAAGTAGGCCTCCGAGTACCGCTAGCGCAGCACCTCGCAGGGCGTCACACACATACGGTGGAGACGACGGCCTCTGAAGCTCCAGTCCAGGACGAGCAGCGGAAGACTTGGACCGGAACACCAGCAACGCGACAGCGGGCTATGGTGGAAGAGATCCCCCTCCTCTACTCGGCGCGGCTCCGACAAGGGAACCACGAGATCGAGAGATAAATTGGGAATTAATTGGTGAATTAAAAGGACAGGGGTGCCCCTTCTTATATAGGCTCCCAGGGGGAGCCAACCTTGAAAGCCAGGCAATGTGGGACTATCCCACATGCCTGGTGCGGCCAAGACAGGTGCGCTGGCCCTAGGTGGGCCCCATTTGGCCCACCTAGGCCGGCCAAGCCTCCCCCACAAAATTCCCTTGAGGGTTTCCCCCCCCCCCCCCCCATGGGCCTTCTTTCGACCAGAAGGCCCATTTAGGGAAATCAGCCTAAATAAATTCGAAAATAAATATATAAAATCATATTTGCATATAAATTACACTAATTAATATCAAACATAATATATATAATTTTTCCTAGCTCCGAAAACTCTTTCGGCGCCGCCCGATCTCCATCGGACCCCTCCCGGGATGCTCCCGGTGATCTCTTTCCTTTCCGGTTGTCTTGTCGAAAGCCCTTAAGTGTGTTACCCTAGCGGTTCGATATAATAACAGGTACGATCAAGACTCCTCCCCCCCTCATGGGCCTTCTTTCCACTAGAAGACCCATTTAGGGAAATCTACCTTTAAAAATTCGAAAATAAATATATAAAATCATATTTAAACATTAATTACACTAATTAATATAAAACATATTTATATAATTTATTCTAGCTCTGAAAACTCTTTCGTCGCTGCCCGATCTCCATCGGACCATTCCCGGGTCGTTCCCGGTGATCTCTTTCCTTTCCGGTTGTCTTGTCGAAACCCCTTAAGTGTGTTACCCTAGCGGTTCGATATAATAACAGGTACGCTCAAGACTCCTCTATGATCAACGACTAACTCGTAGGCCTGGACCCCATGAATTAATCCCTGTGATATAACGAATGACTTTCATCTATCAAACCTGGACGTATAGTCTTAAACCCTTTGTCATGGCGAGACTTAGCGTGTCCGAGTATCATTCTCAGATATCTCCATACCTAGCATGATCTCGTTACCGACATCGCTATCTTCTACTCGTCTATGATATTATGTCAGCTGGTGACCTAATCACATGTTTGCAAACTCATTTGACATAATCTCACCGAGTGGGCCCTAGAGTATCTATCCGGCTATGCGGACTGACAAATCCCGTTGTTGACCCCTCGTCTCAACTACCTCCTTCCGATACCCAAAAGTATCACCTATCATTGTCACACTATATAAGATATGACGTTTGGTGCGATCAAAGTATCTTCCAGGGATAACAATAAGAGTTGATCTCACGGTCTTAAGGCGTAACGACTATGTCCTATAAATGATGGCTATGTCCATCACATCGTTACACCTAATGATATGACTTCCTTTGCCGACCGGCGCCATGCCCTATGATCGGAAAACCTCGATCATCAATCGCGCAACGAAACTAGTCTTAGTAGAGACTACTAGGGACCTGGTTGTTCATCTACCACACCTGTATTAATGTTTTCGCTTAATACAGTTATAGCATGGTATAAAACATATAATGAACGATTGGGATATTGCCAATAAACTATATATTAGTTAAGGGAATATGCCCTAGAGGCACTTAATAGACATTGTTTATTGGCAATATCCCAATTGTTCATTATATGTTTTACACCATGCTATAACTGTATTAAGCAAAAACATTAATACATGTGTGGTAGATAAAACAACCAGGTCCCAAGTAGGCTCTACTAAGACTAGTTTCATTGCGCGATTGATGATCGAGGTTTTCCGATCATAGGGCATGGCGCCGGTCGGCATGGAAGTCATATCGTTAGGTGTAACGATGTGATGGACATACCCAGTATTTATAGGACATAGTCATTACACCTTAAGATCGTGAGACCAACTCTTATTGTTATTCCTGGAAGATACTTTGATCGCACCAAACGTCATATCTTATCTAGTGTGACAATAACGGTGATACTTTTGGGTATCGGAAGGGGCTAGTTGAGACGAGGGTTCAATAGCGGGATTTGTCAGTCCGCATAACCCGATAGATACTCTAGGGCCCACTCGGTGAGATTATGTCAAATGAGTTTGCAAACTTGTGACCAGGTCACCAGCTGACATAATATCATAGACGAGTAGAAGATAGCGATGTCGGTAATGAGATAATTCTAGGTATGGAGATATCTGAGAATGATGCTCGGACACGCTAAGTATCGCCATGACAAAGGGTTTAAGACTATACGTCCAGGTTTGATAGATGAAAGTCATTCGTTATATCACAGGGATTAATTCATGGGGTCCAGGCCTACGAGTTAGTCGTTGATCATAGAGGAGTCTTGAGCGTACCTGTTATTATATCGAACCGCTAGGGTAACACACTTAAGGGGTTTCGACAAGACAACCGGAAAGGAAAGAGATCACCGGGAACGTCCCGGGAATGGTCCGATGGAGATCGGGCAGCGACGAAAGAGTTTTCAGAGCTAGAATAAATTATATAAATATGTTTTATATTAATTAGTGTAATTAATGTTTAAATATGATTTTATATATTTATTTTCGAATTTTTAAGGGTAGATTTCCCTAAATGGGTCTTCTAGTGGAAAGAAGGCCCATGAGGGGGGGGGGGGGAAGCTTCCCCCTAGGGAGGAGGGCTGGTTCGGCCAGCCCCTAGAGGGCCACAAGGGGCCCACTAGGGCAGGGCGCACTCACCTTGGCCGCACCAGGCATGTGGGATAGTCCCACATTGCCTGGCTGGCAAGGTTGGCTCCCCCCGGGAGCCTATATAAGAAGGGGCACCCCTGGCCTTTTAATTCACACATTAATTCCCCAATTCTCTCTCGATGTCATGATTCCCTTTGTCGGAGTTGCGCCGAGTTGAGAGGGGGATCTGTTCCACCATAGCCCGCTGCCGCGCTGCTGGTGTTCCGGTCCAAGTATTCCGCTGCTCGTCCTGGACTGGAGCTTCGGAGGCCGTCGTCTCCACCGTATGTGTGTAACGCCCTGCGAGGTGTTGCGCTAGCGGTGCTCGGAGGCCTACTTCCTCCACCCGACCTCGAGGTCATCTTCGTCGTCTTCGTCGCGCCGAGTTCTCCGCGACCTAGAGGTCGGCTACGTCGTCTTCGTCGTCTACGCTTGTGCGAGAGCGTAATCCCCGCTATTCGGTCTACGAGGGTATGTATTCCGATCTCCGCCGTACTACTATATCTGCATAGTGAAGATCTTGGTATGTTTTAGGGACATCGTTGCTAGGATTTTTTTTGTTTTCTGCACACGATCCCCTTTAGTGGTATCAGAGCCGATCTATCGTAAATATAGATGTACGCTGTTAGAACCCGTGTTGTGCACGGGGGCACCGTTCCTGTTATTTGCTACCCTCTAGCGTGCACTTGTGATTGCAGCGGCATCGAGTTGATGAAGTGGCCCGGACCGACTTTACGCGTACGCTTACGCGAGACTGGTTCCACTACTGACATACGGCTTGTACCGTATATGTGGCTGGCGGGTGCCTGTTTCTCTCTCTTTAGTTGGTCTTGCATTTTCAATGAAGGGCCCGAAAAGGATGCTCAAACATGCAATTATTGGATCGTTGTTGTGGTCATAAGGTTCGTAGGTATGAAGCGGTTCTATTTACGACAGTCCCAAGCCACGTAAAATATGCAAAAGATAAAGTAGAAGCGTCTAACTTTATTTTGCAGGGGCTATGTGATATGGTCAAGTTAGGTTTATTAAATTGTTTATGAACTGCGGGCGCCAAGAAGACCATGGCGCATGGACCATATCACGTCGCATTACATTTGATGTTTTGTGTGCATCTTATATTGTGTGATTATATATATATTAGTATATATTAGTATATATTAGTTACACGACGGTAATTATATGAGATGATCCCTTCAAAATACCACTAGTGTTCTCCCTCCAACGCGCGCCACCAAGAAAGTTCCGTTATGAGGCAGGCCGTGATGATCGGGTGTCAGACATACCGTCGTTCGCATACAGTGGGTGTAAGCCATGTTGCACAAGCGTCAGCGTGGAGGTTATAGTGGCGAGCCTAGCATATGCAGATATGGCCTCGGAACATGGAGGCCGACAGGTCGAGCATGAGTCACAGAGTTGTTGTGATTGACAATTGTCTACCCTTGAAGTTGTGCTGCCGGCTCTGACGATGAGGGGTGGTGCAATGGATGGGGGTCGTGTAATCGCTAAAACGACAAGGAGGGATGTTCATTTGAGTGGGAGTTCGGATAGTTATTTTCTAAAATACTAGAACTCAGAATATAATGAACATAGTATGTTTTGCAAACCTTTGTAGACATTAACCATTGTGATAGCATCTTCTAAAATTAGGCGCATTCCTGCGATTGAGAAACTTAGAAGATTGGGTCCAAACTTCATAGTTTTATACTTTAGCTTGATGATACTCCTTGTTTAAACCGTTAGCTCTTTGTGTTACAATACCCGCTAGGAGATAAACCCGAAGATTCCGCTAACAAAGATAATTTGAATTATCAGATTTTGTGCGGATGATATCATCATAGTCCAGTGTATGCTATGATCTCTGCCATAGAGAACCAATGGTGGGTACGAGTTATTGGATCGCGAACATATGAGATGGTCGCTAAACTCGGGGTACCCCTAAGGTTGGGTATGAAGTTTATCAGTATGTTGATTGATTGTCTTCTCAACCAAGATGGAAGAGAATACACACATTGAGGGAGCACGTGGCGGTCATACTTAATGACATATGTTCATACTTGATGAACATTGAGACGCCTCACTCAGCTCGGTCAATGGATGACAGCCATCGTTGCCAAGTGCAAATCCTCTGTCATAGATTATGTCATGCAAGGGGAATCGTTCACCTTCATGGTTCTTGATTACGTTGGAAGTATCAAGAAGATGAAACAGATCGTCGGAAGTCATCGATGATGATGGTGTATATATGATCTACATGTTATGAATGTTTTAGCTAAGCAAGTACTCGCAGTAGTGACTAAGTTTTGAACTAGTCATGTTTTATGAAAACCAGGTCTACTGCTTGAGTAGCTTGAAAGGATGAGGCGACATTGCGTGTTGATAATGGCAGACAAGTTGTTGTGCTGGCCATAGACACTCTCCCTCTAGATCTACCATTTGGGTAAATTCTTTATGATCGCCTGTTAGTATGATCGTTATAAGTGTCTCCTCTAGCGAGACACTTGTTCATATATGTTAGTGACAAATTCGTTGTCCTATACTTATGAAGTAATGATCATATGCCGATTTGAATTTAGATGGTAGAAGCTCCCACATTCATAATATTAATGCCAAAGGATACAAACTTAATAAAGACACCACATATGTGTGGCACTACCGTTTGATTCATGTCAATGTTATAGTCAATGCATTAGCTCCATATCGGATGGATCTACAAGTTCTAAGATTTGATCTTTTGACACTTGCAAAATAACTGTGACACCGTTTTCAGAAAATGGGCATATAACTTATTGATAGTCATACATAGAGATGTATGTGGTTCAATGAAGTAATTGACGGGTAGTGGAGATCTTTATTTCGTGAACTTCGTTGAACGTTTTGAGTATAACTTGTTGAGAATCATGCATATTGGTGTATGTGAATCAATGAACTACTTTAACGTGTAGTGGAAGTATTTATTTCAAAGACTTCATGAGCATTCGAGTAGATATATGGATATCCACTCGGGGAATGTTGGCCTAGAAATTTTGATTCGATCAAACAAGTTCAGAATGAAGTAGGAAATAAACTAAACAAGAAAATCAAATTCCCGCGATACCGATCGAGGAAATGAAGATTTGAGTTATAATGTTGGCACGTCATTGGAATACTTGTGAGAAGAGTTCCACAAATTACATCGGATGGAACACCATAGTGTTATGGTGTGTTAGGACGTCGCAATTACACTCTATCGGATAGTGTGTGGTAAATAAATCTCTTACCGAATTATTGTGATCGTTAGAGTCATATGGTAGAAATGTAACACTCATGTTAGATAATAGGGAAACCATTTGAATCCATGGAGACAATACCATACGAGTGATGGTATGGCTTTTTAGCCTGGATTATCGTTTCAGCAATTTAGTGTTTCGATGTGATCAAACCTAAAATGGATTAATCTTTGTAGTATACCCTACCTAAATAGTTAGTTGGGTACATGTCTCACGACATAGGAAAAACTGTTGCCGGGATATACCTTGCGAAAGAAATAATTTCTTGTCCAAGTGTATAAGTGAGAAAGAAAGTAGAGCAAGACGAAGTCGGTGAACTTCCTCTCCAGACATCAGAGTGGCGCAACCAAAAGTGTTTTCGGTGTCAGGCTCCACAACTTGAAAAAGCTGATGATTCAAGATCATGATGTTCTGAGCTCATACTAAGAGCGCAGGCATACGAGGTTGTGTTCCACACTGTGTTACGACAATCTTGTTATGAAGGTCATATTAATGGAATATGATAGAACTACGAACTACGAAGAAGAGATGGTGGACCTAAGTCCGAGAAATGGCTATGACTCATTTATGATCCCAAATAAAATCCATATACGATTACTAGGTAATGACTTGGGAGATCTTCTTAATGGCATCTAGGATGTTAACAGAATATGGAATTTTATGAGAGAATAGACACTAATAAGGATTGATTTGTCGTGAAACGGTTCAGAAAGATTCAAAAGTTGACCACAACGAGTTTTGTCTGAGGTGGCGAAGACTAAATCTATTCTGGGTCGTTTAGCAATTACTGTAATTTGGAATGAGAAATTGATAGATGGATAAGGAAACCATATTTCTTAATAGTGTCATTAAGAAAGAGTTGGTGATCCTAAGGATGCTAAACATGTATGCAAATTCGGTTTTCCATTCATGGGAAGAAGCAAGCATATCAGAGCTGGAATCTTCACTTTGACAATGTGATCAAAGGATTTTGGAGTTGTCCAAAATAGTTGAAGAAACCTACATTTGCAAAGAAGTGAGTGGGAGCAAAGTAGTTTTCCTTGATCTTATATGCGGAAGGCATATTTGAGTGGGAGCTAAGTAGCTTTTCCTTAATTTTAATTTGCGGAAGGCATATTTGAGTGGGAGCTAGGTGTCATTCATGATTTTGTATGTAACGCCATATTGAATGACACAGATCCTCCAGTAGAGTGTAAAGGATTATTTAAGTGGTTAAATTTTCTGTGAAATGAAGTTAGGAGTATTAGGCATCCGATTTATAATTGTATAGATCGTAAGGGGCTTAATAACATTAAGTCGGTATATTTCCTAAGTCAAGATTCTGAAGTGTTTCAGAATAGGACAAGCAAAGAAAGAGGTTCTTACTTGTATGACTAGGTTAAATATTAAGTTTATATTGGCATTTTCAGTAATAGCAAATGATGTTCGACATTATCTATGTATCAGACATAGACGCTAGCAGACTGAAAGCTCGACTTGGTGTGACCCGAGTTCTTGATTGAAGAACAGGTTCTAGAGTGATCCTTGTGTGGATCAATGAACAAACGTTAAGTTTATTCTTCAGTGTCTATGAGAACTGAAGATATGTTTTCTAGTAAAGGGTAAGAGTGGAAAGACAACTTGCCGTAAAGCGGTTACGATGATGCAAGTTATGACACTGACCCATACGACTAGAAATCTCATATAGGAGATGTCCTTTATTTTGAAGATAGACATGGTTAGTTTGCGAAGTTGCATATGAATGCATTGTCGCATAATCTACATAGGTATATAAATATATCGCGACTTCAGAAGTAGCAAGTGTGATCTGACTGAGCAGTTTTCGAGCGTAGATGGTCTCCGTAATAGATCTCTTAGACTTTTAAGGCCCATGCTACGCGAATGATCGAGTCTCACTCCATCCACTAGGATATATTTCACCGTCATCGTAAGATACATGATGATGTCAAACTAGGTGACATATAAGTGTTGCAATGCACACATAGGTCTCAATGTGTGAGATATATTGACTTTATTCCTCTTCCACGAGGCGAGCATGCACCAAGATGCTATGGGTGTTGAGCTTTTACCAAGTTGTAAACTAGATTAAGTGTTACTCTAGTGCAAGTGGGAGACTTAAGGGAATATGCCCTAGAGGCACTTAATAAACATAGTTTATTGGCAATATCCCAATTGTTCATTATATTTTTTACACCATGCTATAACTGTATTAAGCGAAAACATTAATACATGTGTGGTAGATAAAACAACCAGGTCCCTAGTAGCCTCTACTAAGACTAGTTTCATTGCGTGATTGATGATCGAGGTTTTCCGATCATAGGGCATGGCGCCGGTCGGCAATTGAAGTCATATCGTTAGGTGTAACGATGTGATGGACATACCCAGTATTTATAGGACATAGTCATTACGCCTTAAGACCGTGAGACCAACTCTTATTATTATTCCTGGAAGATACTTTGATCGCACCAAACGTCATATCTTATCTAGTGTGACAATAACGGTGATACTTTTGGGTATCAGAAGGGGGTAGTTGAGACGAGGGGTCAATAGCGAGATTTGTCAGTCCGCATAGCCGGATAGATACTCTAGGGCCCACTCGGTGAGATTCTGTCAAACGAGTTTGCAAACTTGTGACTAGGTCACCAGCTGACATAATATCATAGACGAGTAGAAGATAGCGATGTCGGTAATGAGATCATACTAGGTATGGAGATATCTGAGAATGACGCGCGGACACGCTAAGTATCGCCATGACAAAGGGTTTAAGACTATACGTCCAGGTTTGATAGATGAAAGTCATTCGTTATATAACAGGGATTAATTCATGGGGTCCAGGCCTATGAGTTAGTCGTTTATCATAGAGGAATATTGATCGTACATGTTATTATATCGAACCGCTAGGGTAACACACTTAAGGGGTTTCGACAAGACAATCGGGAAGGAAAGAGATCACCGGGAACGTCCCGGTAATGGTCCGATGGAGATCGGGCAGCGACGAAAGAGTTTTCAGAGCTAGAATAAATTATATAAAATATGTTTGATATTAATTAGTGTAATTAATGTTTAAATATGATTTTATATATTTATTTTCGAATTTTTAAAGGCAGATTTTCCTAAATGGGCCTTCTAGTGGAAAGAAGGCCCATGAGGGGGGGGGGAAGTTTCCCCCAAGGGAGGAGGGCTGGTTCGGCCAGCCCCTAGTGGGCCACAAGGGGCCCAATAGGGCCGGTGCACTCCCCTTGGCCGCACCAGGCATGTGGGATAGTCCCACATTGCCTGGCTGGCAAGGTTGGCTCCCCCCGGGAGCCTATATAAGAAGGGGCACCCCTGGCCTTTTAATTCACCAATTAATTCCCCAATTCTCTCTCGATCTCGTGATTCCCTTTGTCGGAGTTGCGCCAAGTTGAGAGGGGGATCTGTTCCACCATAATCCGCTGCCGCGCTGCTGGTGTTCCGGGCCAAGTCTTCCGCTGCTCGTCCTGGACTGGAGCATCGGAGGCCGTCGTCTCCACCGTAAGTGTGTAACGCCCTGCGAGGTGCTGCGCTAGCGGTGCTCGGAGGCCTACTTCCTCCACCCGACCTCGAGGTCATCTTCGTCGTCTTCGTCGCGCCGAGTTCTCCGCGACCTAGAGGTCGGCTACGTCGTCTTCGTCGTCAACGCTTGTGCAGGAGCGTAATCCCCGCTATTCGGTCTACGAGGGTATGTATTCCGATCTTCGCCGTACTCTATATCTGCATAGTGTAGATCTTGGCATGTTTTAGGGATATCGTTGCTAGGAATTTTTTTGTTTTCTGCACACGATCCCCTTCAGTAGCAAATAATAGGAACGGTGCCCCCGTGCAGAACACGGGTTCTAACATCGTACAACTATACGTACGATAGATCGGCTCTGATACCACTGAAGTGGATCGCAGGCAAAAAACAAAAAAATTCCTAGCAACAATATCCTTTAAGTAGCCAAGATCTATACTATGCAGATATAGAAGTACAACGGAGATCGGAATACATACCCTTTTAGAACAAAAAGCGGGATTACTTTCCCGCACAAACGATGACGATGAAGACCGATGAAGCTGACCTCAAGGTCGTGTAATGGAAGTAGACCTCCCAGCACCGCTAGCGCAATACCTCGCCGGGCATTACCCACGTACGGTGGAGACAATGACCTCCGAAGCTCCAGTCTAGGACGTGGAGCGGAAGACTTGGACCGGAACACCAGCAGCGCGGCAACGGGCTATGGTGGAGAGACCCCCTCTCTACTGGGCGCAACTCCGACAAAGGGAATCACGAAATCGAGAGAGAATTAGGGAATTAATTGGTGAATTAAAAGGCCAGGTGTGCCCCTTCTTATATAGGCTCCCAGGGGGGAGCCAACTTCCAGCCAGGCAATGTGGGACTAACCCCCACATACCTGGTGCGGCATGGCTGGTGCGCCGGCCCCATGGTGGGCCCCTTTTGGCCCACCTAGTCCAGCCATCAAGCCCCCACCGAATTCTCTTGAGGAATTTTCCCCTTCTGGGCCTTCTTTCGACCAAAAGGCCCATTTAGGGAAATCAGACTAAATAAATTCGAATATATATATATAAAATCATATTTAAACATTAATTACACTAATTAATATCATACATATTATATATAATTTATTCTAGCTCCAAAAACTATTTTGTCGCTGCCCGATCTCCATCGGACCATTCCTGGGACGTTCCCGGTAATATCTTTTCTTTCTGGTTGTCTTGTCGAAACCCTTAAGTGTGTTACCCTAGCGGTTCGATATAATAATAGGCATGATCAAGACTACTCTCCGATCAATGACTAACTCGTAGGCCTGTACCCCATGAATTAATCCCTGTGATATAACAAATGACTCTCATCTATCAAACCTGAACATTAAGTCTTAAACCTTTTGCCATAGCGATACTTAGCATGTCCGAGCATCGTTCATAGATATCTCCATACCTATCTGACCTCGTTACCGACAACACTATCTTCTACTCATCTATGATTTCATGTCTCCGTGGTCTAGTCACATGCTTGCAAACTCATTAGACATAAACTCACCGAGTGGGCCCTAGAGTATCTATCATGCTATGCGGACTGGCAAATCCTGCTCTTGACCCCTGATACGTCCAAAATGTATCTACTTTCCTGAACACTTTTGCTATCGTTTTACCTCTAATTTGTGTGCTTTGGATGCAACTAACGCGGACTAACGTTGTTTTCAGCAGAATTACCTTGGTGTCTTGTTTTTGTGCAGAAGTATCAACTTCGGAGAAAAAAACCCAAAATCCAAACAAAAGTCATTTTTCATTCGAGGGGAACTCAGAACCACGAAGACCAAACGGAGAAGAGGCATGAGGGGCCCAAACTACCCCGTGGTGCGGGGCCCATCTAGCCACGCCAGGAGGTGGCGTGGCCACCTCCTCGCGACCCCCTCGCGGCTACAAGACCCCTCTGACCTAAAAACGCTTGGGGGATAGAAACTTTTCCAGAGAACTCCACCGCGCGCCGCCGCCATCGCGAACCCTAGTTCGGGGACCAGCAGTCTCTGTTCCGGCACCCTGCCGGGACGGGGAATCGCAGGGGATCATCGCCATCGTCATCTCCACCGCTTCTCCATCAACCCTCCATGTTTCCCACATCCATGAGTGAGTAATTCACCGCTGCAGGCTTGAGGGGATGGTAGGTATTGGATGAGATCACTCATGTAATAGTTGTAAGATTGTTAGGGCGTAGTGCCTAGTATCCGTTATCGGTGCTTTACGTCATTGCTGCAACTTGTTATGCTTAATGCTTGTCACTAGGGCCCGAGTGCCATGATTTCACATCTGAACATGTTATTGAATTATGATGATAATTCTTGTTTTGGATCATATCTATGAGTTGTATACACATGTTATTGTCCGGAACCGATGGCCCAAAGTGACATCAATTGGGATAACCGGAGGGAATGGCTATGATTTGAGGATCACATGTATTCATGGAGTGTTAATGCTTTGCTCCGGTACTTTATTAAAAGGAGTACCTTAATTGCCAGTAGTTTCCCTTAAGGCCCCGCTGCAAACGGGTTGGCATGACAAAAGATGATGTGCAAGTTTCTCATTGCGAGCACGCACAACTAAATTGGAATACAAGCTTATGATTAGTTAATACTTAGATGCTTTATATTATTTATCTGAAATGCCTATGCTATGTTATTACATGAATTATCTCGTCCATGCAACGCCCGTACATCCGTCCCTGTGCCTACAGTATTTTAATCCTGCTATCTACTTCAATCACAATCGATGTCTTAATTCTCCTGCTATTGTTATTTCACTACTGTCTCTGCTATAAAACTATTGCTACTGATAATCTTCCTCGAGCAAGTCTATTCACAGGTGCAGCTGATCTGACAAATCATCTGTTAAAGCTTACAAATATTCTTTGGCTTCCCTTGTGTCGAATCAATACATTTTGGTTTTACTTCCCTCGAAGACTGTTGCGATCCCCATACTTGTGGGTCATCAAGACTATTTTCTGGTGCCGTTGCCGGGGAGCATAGCTTTATTTGCTAGCCCACCTGAGTGTGATATTGTTCGCTGGAATTTATTCATCATGGGAAGAAATGCTGATAAGAAGTTTCCCCTTGTGCCTTCCACTACAATGAAAGGTAGCGCTCTGAACTCTGTTGCTGCGCTTGACTCTCCATTTGTGTTGAGTAAGCTTATTACACCACAACAACCTGCACGTTCTATTACTACTGCTGAATCTGAAGTTACTTATGATGATGCTTCTACTGTTCTTGATGAAACTGGTTCATTAGGTCCCTTTTTAAATGCTACTATTGCAAAATCTAAAAAATGAAAATGCTGAAATTCCTGATGAAAATGCTGAAACACCTGTTAATTCACCTGAATTTACTTGTGATACTGATGATGAGTGTGATGATATTTTGTGAATCTTGATGATGCTCTTGTTTAAGAAATTAATGCTATGAAAGATGCTAGAGCCTGTGAAAAACTTGTTGAAAAACATGTTGTTAAATATAAATTTTCTCCTGGTGCTAAATTTGCTACATCTCCTGTAAACATAAAAGATAAAGATTATGATTTCTCTATTTATCTGGCTCATATAGCTATAGTTGAAAGAGAACCTTTCTGTGGAACTGAAAATGAAAGTGTTGCAGAACACATGAGTGTATTGTCTGATTTAAGTGGATTATTTGATGTAGACATTAAAATGCACACTTACTTTGTTGCTAAAATATTTTCTTTCTCAATAAAAGGAGAAGCTAAAACTTGGTATAATAATTTGTCTCCTGTTTCCATCACTATTCCTAAGGGTTTGCTTGATGCTTTCTATAGAAAATATTTCCCTGCTAATGCTCAATATGATGCTTTGTTAAAAATCTATAATTTTAATCAAGAAGTGGGTGATAAATTGCCCAAAGCTTGGACACGCTTTTGTTGCATCTTGAGGGGGCAGCCAAACTATTATTTGGAGAAAAATGATCTACTTGATATATTTTATAGTGGACTAACTGCTGAATCTAGGACATAGCTGGATATTTTTGCTAGTTGTGTTTTCAATAAAAGGACTCCCGAAGAAGCTGAAGAATTATTGGCTACAATATGCAAGAATAATGATGATTGGGATATTCCTGGATCTACTCCAACACCTCCACCAACACCAAAGAAGAGAGGTATGATTGAATTAAATGAAGAAACAATGTGGGAAGCTAAAAGATCTCTACAAGAAAGTGGTATTAAATATGAATATGTGAAATATTTACCTCCTATTGAAGAATTATGTAAGCCTATTCCTCCTCCAACCGTTATTGAGGTACACTCTCTCCAAAGGTTTGATGATAGAGATATTCCTTACTCTAAACATCCAGCTCAATGCTTTGATGAATTTGATAATTTATTGTTAAACAATGCAATTTTAATACGAGAATAGAGAATCACTTAATGAAAAATTCTCATGCTATTATTGATTTACATGATATTGTTGATAGAACTGCTAATGATGTTAAAGTACTATTAAACACTTTCATATAGTTCAAACTCAAATAGATCAATTCACTAAAGTGCAAAAAGAATTGCTTGTAAACAACTCTATTGCTAAAGAAAAACTTGTTTGTGAAGTAACAACTAGAGGTGGTAAATCTACTCAGGATCCCTTGTATCCTGAAGGACATGATAAAAAAATTGAACAAGATTCTCAACGAGTGAATGAACCTAGTATTCCTTTTAGGAAAAAGAAAAAGAAACATAAAACTGTTGTAGAATCCTCTGAACCTGTTATTGATCCTAATAGTATATTTGTTTCTGATGCTGAAACTGAAAATGGTAATGAAAAAAAATGATAATGCTAATAACAATGATAAGGATAAAAATGTTAATTTAGACCGGGAAGAAATAGAAGAAGAACCTGAAAAACATGCTAAAAATAAAAAGTACACTAAAGAAGATTTTATTGCTAAGAAACATGGTAATGAAAGAGAACCATGGGTCCAAAAACCAATGCCTTTTCCTGCTAAGAAAATTAAATCTAAAGAGGAAGATCATTATAATAGATTTTGTGATTGGATGAAACCATTGTTTTTGCAAATTCCTTTGACTGATGCTATTAAGTTGCCTCCTTATTCTAAATATACGGAAGATATTGTGACTAACAAAAGGAAAATTCCTAATGAGGAAATATCTACTATGCTTGCTAATTACTCTTTTAACGGTAAGGTCCCAAAGAAGCTTGGTGATCCAGGTATATCAACTATTTCTTGCTCTATCAAAAATAATTATGTTAAAACTGCTATATGTGATTTGGGAGCTGGAGTTAGTGTTATGCCTTTCTCTCTTTACAAGAGACTTCACCTTGATAAACTGATACCCACTGATATGTCTTTGCAAATGGCTGATAAATGTACTGCTGTTCCTGTTGGAATTTATGAGGATGTTCCTGTCCAAATAACTACCAATTGCTTGATTATGACTGACTTTTATTGTTCTTGAAATACCTAAAGATGATAATATGTCTATTATTCTTGGAAGACCTTTTCTAAACACTCCAGGGGCTGTTATTGATTGCAATAAAGAAAAAGTTACTTTTAATGTTCATGACAAGGAGCATATTGTTTATTTTCCCAAGAAAGTTGATAGAATGCCTGGAGTTAATACAATTACCAATTTTTGGTCTATTAGAGTGGGAAGTATTGATTGCCCATATAAAGAAGAATTCAAAACTCTCATGATTGGATCCATACCAATTCATTATAAGGTAACATGAGTGTCTCATATGGTTTAAAATCTTTCATGTCATATAAAATTCATTGGGTGGCAAGACTTGATCAACCTTGTTAACATGTGCATTTTAAATGCATAAAGAGGCTAAACAATTTTTTTTCTCTCATCCTTGTTATACCTTGTAATGCCCCAGTCCATAAATTATACAATGATGCTATGTGTCGGTGGTCATGCTACATAATCGAAGGTTACTGGGGTTACCACTCCCAGGCCGAGTAAACATCGGCAGGCGTGCTCGGCATGGATCATCGGCAACACAACCCTTCGATCATGCCATATCCAAAGCATAGCCCTCAAATATAATAAAGATACTAAGACACTGGAACACCTGGCACATGACAGACCCTACGACTCAAGATAAATATAGTTCAACTCTTAGTAGAGAAAGATAACAAATATTACAATCCAAGGTCACAGACCCATCAGTACATCAAGCGGAAGCAAATTAAGTTGTTCTAAACAACAAGATCCAAATATGGCCTAAGAGGCCTACAGATAAACAATCCCGTGCCAGCTGGTTCCTAGTTGCCCCAGGCTGCCACCCGGGAACCCCAGACTACTCGTCGATGTCAACATAGAACCCACCTTCGGGGTAGGTAAAGTCCTCCTCTGAAACAAAAATAAACAAGGGTGAGTTCGACGAACTCAACAAGATTTTGAGCTATTTGCTCTATGATTGGCTCTCAAGGTTTTATGGCTGTTTTGCGTAAAGCTGATTTTATTCTTAAAATATGACTCCAAGGCATCGACTATCAGAACATTTTCGAAGAGGGGTAAGAAGTAACTCTTTTATTTTTATTCACTTACTCATCCTCTTCCACCACTGTACCTGTTTAACAAAGGCACCTCCCCGAATCAACCTCGAGGAAGTCAACCTTACAATCGTGAGTGGTACCTTTAGTACCCAGTTTTTAATCATTCCGTTAAAGTTATTCTATGATCCCTAAATTCGTCACCAAGTCGTCCTTAACCGTGGACACGGCTTTTCGAAAAGATTTATCCCTGCAGGGGGTGTGCAATGTGAAAGTCGCCAGGTTCCCGAGGGACCTCCCAGCTCCTTATCCATGCGTACCGTCCGGCCCATTGCCTGTACAACTAGCTCTCTTCCTGGGAAAGCCGGCTGGGTGGGAGCGGCTACGACCTTTACCTCGCTTTGGACTAACCTAGGATCATCAGTGACTGGGGGACAAGTTCAGTGCCTCCAACACCCTGCCCCTCGGCCACTCATTTTCCTACCACCATCATCCTCATCTCAGTCTTGGCCACCATCTCAACACACGCGCAAATGGAAAGCCAAACTAGAGGACCCCCGGCTTGTCCGACACAAGTTAGTCGGTCGATGAGGTTCCATATGCCCACGCATGGTAGCACGCTCAACTTGGCTCGAAGGCGAGAACTCGCACTGAGGCGGCGAGAACGAGACAACCCACCACATACCATGTGGCCTCTCATCCCCACCTTTTAGCATTTTATTAGATATTACCACCATTTCTCCACCATAATCCGCGGAATTTCCACCTCTGATCCCAACATGAATATCCATCGGACCACTAAGCAGTTAACTAAGCATGGCTAAGCAACAACCTAGCAAAGTAATTAATTCAGGCCATCAACACAATCCTATGGATAATAGGAGGGGAAACAGGTAATGGCTTCGGTAACTGAATGCAACTATAGGATACTCTAATCCAATCAAATTGACATTTGGAACCGCATGCAATATTATAGTGGAGAAAATAATTTGCATAAATTAGGATAGGATATGCAAGAGGGTGGGGATCACGCTTGCCTTGCTCAGCAGGCGGGTAATACTGATCGTCGGGGTAATGTGGCGAGACCCCGGTTCCTTGATCTATCGATGTTTACAAACACCGGAAAGAACACAATCAATACAAGCAATTCATATGCAATGCGCAAACACATGATGGTATGACATTTTAATGCACTGAATTATTATAACAACTATATGACATTTAAATGGGATGCTAAGAATAATTATTCAACGATATAGGAAATATATTTTCCTATTTGTTGTTATGTTCCCCTACACTTTTAATTTAGGTACATGCTTGAAATTATTCTGAATGTGTAGGACCAGTGCTTATAATCATTTTTACTTAGAGGGTACCATTCTAGCAATTTGAGGAATTTATTATGAAGTTAAACTACACCTCTTTATTTCTACCCCTCTCTTCATTTTAGCAAAACAGAAAATTACAGTAGCAGTAATGGAAGTGTGAATCAGTCCATTAGATAGCATTTATTTTTCTGAGCATTTTGGTATATTATTTGCTAAATTTGGATAAGTATTTTGAAAGTTATGAATTTTTGAAGTTTGAATCATTTCTGTCTTTTTATTAATTCGCAGATAAATCGTTCGGGCGTTTTTCGCCGAGGCTGGGCTAACCCGAGCCACTGACGTGCGGGTCCAGGGGCCAGGTGGCGCTGACGCAGCGCTGATGCAGCGCGGGGCTGGCTCAGGGCCACTGACGTGTAAGCCCAGGCCGTCAGCGCACGCCGGCGCGCGTGGCCGTGGTGGTCGCCGGCGGCGAGGTGCACGCGTTCGGCGTTCCACGGCGCCAGGGGTCTCGCGGTGGGGTGCGTTCGACGCGCGCGCGCGCGGGGAGCAGTTCTACGGCGGCGCCGCTACCTATTGGTCGCCGGAGCCAGCGCGCAGCAACGGCGAGCGGCGGCGAACTCGCGGGAAAACTCGCTACGGAGCACGCGCGGAGGAACGGAGGGCACGGTCGGGTGCGGGTGCTCACCCTCGTCGCGTGCGTGTGCTCGGAGCGGAGGGAGGAGGGCTGAGGCGGCGGAGAACCTGCTCGAGGCGCGGCGGCCGGAGTCGGGGAAGAAGAGGACGGCGACGTCGATCCCGAGCTCCCCGGCACGAGTCCTTCGGCGTGGAGGGAGCTGGCGTTGCGGCGGTGCTCCAGGCGGTCGCGGCTGGGCTCGGGGTGGCTTCAATCGACGGCGATGCGGCGGCGGAGCTCGGTGGCCATGGCGCTAGGGTTTGGGGGAGAAGCAGGGGAAAATATCGGGGGGGGGGGGGGGGGGGGGATTGGGCAGAGCACGGCTCGTGGTGGCCTTATCCACTCCAGGGCAGCAGAGGAGGAGGGGGGGGGGGGTCCGGCGCGGCGCACGGCATGGCGACTGGGTTCGACGGGGACGGCGCGCTCGGTCGCTACAGAGGAAGGAGATGAAGTTTTTGCAGAAAGCCCCCTGCCTGATTTATTTTCCATCACAAATAGGTCCTTTTATATTTCTTTTTAAAACCAGTGCACTGTTTTGATTTAATTGGGGCAGTTAAACACTTTATAAAAATCTGAGAAAATTCAGGGAGCTTCCCCATACCATGTAGAGGCACCACAAAAATTGGCTCCTCAAAATAAAATGTTTTGGTGCACATTTGTTCATAGGTGTTAAAAAGGGCATTTTGTTGATATTTCCATAAGTCATCTTTTCTCAAGTCTTCCTCTTCCTGATTGACTCAATCAGGGATAGAAATTCGGATCAACCAACTATGAGGAGTAGGGCTGCTGGGCAAGTGAATGAACTCTGTCCTAGGCATTTCCAATAAGTTCAGTGAAGTGAGGGCGAAGCTTTTTTGAATTTCTTCGTAGTGGCTCCGTTCCATGCCTCATTTCATAGGGAAGCCTGATAGTGAGATTCCTCTAGTCAAGTCTAAGGATTGAGTATGAGGGATTATAGAAAAATTAAAGTAAAAATTTCAATTTCTTTTCTTATGGGATTCTTCCCGTTCTGATGCAAGTATAGCAGTGGAAGAGCTTCGACTAGACCCCGCTACTACCTCGTATCCAAATAACGAAATGCGTCCACACCTTCATTTTATTTGCCACTTTAATGATTTGGAGACAATGCAATTATAATATTTGGAACCCTTGGAACTTCCTTGACAAATATGCCATGTTCAAAATAGTTTGTTCTTAGCAAGTGCAAATATGTAACATCCTAGGATTTTTCGAATTTTGAAAAATCAGAAAAAATTAAAAACTTTTTGAAAACTATTTGTATGTCGATTTGAAAACAAAATTCATGCATGCATTCATCATTTTCTTGCATTAGTTATATTTGAAATTACAATGGTTGAAATATTAATTCCACTTGAAAACCTATTTGAGAAAATATTAAAAATAAAATAACGATTATGCTATTTATCTTATTTTACTTTAATATTTTGATTGTAGTTATTAGAAATAATTATTTTCATATGTTCACAATTGTGGTACCAAATTTTATTTAGCCATAAATAAATTAATTAAATTTCTATTTCCAAATTTGACAAAAGTGTCAAATTTACATTAAATCAAATATTCAAAATTAATATTTTTTAAAAGTGGTCAAAACATGTCCATAAATATTTTAAAATAAAGATATGATTTTTAGAATTTTTTATAAATTAATTTCACTTAATTCGGAGTTCTAAAACAAAAGTTATGAAAGAATTAAGGAAAAAAAATAAATAAATAAAAAAACGAATCGGGCCAGCCGGCCGGCCCACGAGTCACCGAACCGTACCGTATCCAACTCAAACTCTGAAAATTCGTTTTTCTAACCACCTTTCATTCAAACACGTTTATCTCAAGAAATATAACTCCAAATCCGGATCCGCTTGATCCTACGCGTTCACAACTCCGAGCCCTATCTATTCCACCATCCCTCCGCCTATATAAACCCCTGTAGCCTCCGGCATCTCTTTTACTCTTTTCGTTCCACCGAAACCCTAATCAGCGAAATAGTATTTCGTTCGTTCGACGAACAAAACCATCTCCAATCGCGACGGGGGCTTAATCATTGTTGTAGATCTCGTCGATACCTTTCCATCCCAATAAGCCTCAACTCTTTTCATCAAGCGTGGAGGAAGAATTTCGAATCGTCATCCATCAGATCTGAAGTCGTATTTCTCAGATCTCTTCGCGCTCGTTGCGCCAAATCGAAATTCCTTCGGTGAAAAGGTAGATCTACTCTATATCTACAACTTTCCTGTTGACAACGTTTTATTTTAACGTACGTAATTTTCTGTATAATACAGATCGTGTTTGATGTTGTTCGAGTAACCAAACCATCTCAAAAGTTTGGGACGACAATAGGAAAGTTGTTCCTCTGATCAAAACCTTTCTTTTGCCCCAACCCTCACCTCTTTTGATTCAGCGAGCTGAGAGATATTCGCGTTCAAATTTTCCGACCAGAAAGGTATATTGAGATTTGTGACCAATCTATTCATCCACTTATGTTATAATTGTGATAATTAGAAAGAGCACGTAATTCTCTACAACTTTCGTAAAGAGTATTTTTCCATCCGAGCAACTTTATTTTTGGTCAAATTCGTAGTCAAATCCCAGTCAGCCTGCCACGTCAGGAAGTCAATTCCCACGTCAGCAGTCAAAGTCAACAGTTAACCGAAGACCGGCAGTTTTGCAGAAAAATCCTAAATTTTAAATCTATCACTACTTTTTATTGGTTTGGTCAAATTTTACAAATAAAATATTTTTGGAAAGCTTATGACACGTAGAAACTTTTGGCATCATTACTTTTATGTTTTGTCAAATTAAAATTTAATGAAATTCAAAAGTGGCATTAATGGTAATTTGAACACAACTTCAAATTTGAAATTTAAAATTTATCAAACTCTTTTGCTATAAATTTGAATGTCTAAGTATTGGCAGTAGTATTTTTCTACTAATTTGTAGAATAATTTTTCTATGATTTTGTAAATAATATTGATTTAATACTTTAAATGATATTTTAATGAATAAAAAAAACTTATTAAAAATATATTAAAATTAATTTCATCATCTATTCGAATTATAAAGTACTTAGTCATATTATGACCACTTTGGTATTAAAAGGTACTTAGAAATTATTTGTCTTTTTAAACAA
Organism: Poa annua; assembly: GCA_026929855.1. Classification (NCBI taxonomy): domain Eukaryota; kingdom Viridiplantae; phylum Streptophyta; class Magnoliopsida; order Poales; family Poaceae; genus Poa; species Poa annua. Next base: position 21,504,553 of record CM049428.1, on the reverse strand, counting down.
AATAAATTCTTCCTTAGAAAATATTTGATAACTATTTTTCGACAACACTCTTCCTTAGAAAAATTTCAACATCTTAAATATGCTAAATCTTTTCCTTAGAAAATTTTAGTATCTAGAAAACTTAGTTGTTTTATTTTGTTAAGTGTTGTCCTTAGAAATAAATTGCATTGCATGCATGGCATATTTATTGTATAGTTATTGTTTTTCTCTAAGTTACTATTTTTCAACATAGTGTTTTGGTAAAGTGCTATGCACTTAGACACTTGAGATTCTTAACATGAACACTAGAAGGCCAATGAAAACTTAGCCAAGAAAAAAAAAACTCCGAAGGCATCTCCAAGAAGCAAAAAAAAACTCTAAGAAGAAAATCAAGAGGAACTGCAAGAAGACCATCCCCCTTTATTTCTCTAAATCTTTCTCTCTTTTCTTTTCTAAGATATATTCAAGACCACCCCTGGTGATATACAAATTATCAAGTCTACATGATTCAATGAAGACATCACCAAGGAGAAAGTACAAATCCGGAGATGAAGCCTGGGAGATCAACTATATCTTCCCTGTATCTTTTCTGTCTCCCTATTCTTCTTCCACTTTGGACATAAACCAAGTCCTTAGTGATTTTGACCAGGTTCTCAGAGTGCTAATTGAAGATGAAGGAAACTACAAAGGAGTTGAAGAATTCAAGATCAGACATGATGAAGACTAGGAGCAGTCTTACAACTTAATCAAGTTGACTTATAGCAATTGATTTTATGACCTTGGTCCTTAGTCATATTTGGCTAACACACTTGCCTTGCATTAACTTAGAATAATTTCTTGGCATGGCATGCATCTGTAGTTCTTAGAAATATTTTGCACATCATGCATAACATATTTTTGTATGGCTATTTTGTTTGTATGTTTATTTGTGTCTTGTTTGATGTGTTAGAAATTTCGGAGGGAAACGACAACTGTTGTAGCTGCTGTTGCTATTCTTCTTGTTGCCAAGGCAAGTGGCACACCCTCATAAACTTCCTAAGTATTTTCTATGCATTACTTAGTGTATTTCTTATATGCATGTGTTGGATAGTATTGCTATGCTGAAACTACTATATCCCTTACAGTAGTTGTGTCTAGAATCCTATGGGTAACTTGCTAGTAATATTGATGCTATGCAAAAGTTGTTTTGTGAAAAGTTAATTTCTACTAAGTTAAAGATACTTCTGGGTGGATGTGGCAAGAGGATGGAGGTTAGAGTTGAGTGGCTGCTTAGGCTCATTTAGGTGGGTGCACCTGGCTAAGACCCAGGCTCATTTAGATGAGTGAACCTGAGTACGTACACTTGAGGATGGCCACCCAGGAACAAAGGGACCAAAGTTTTCTCCAAGTGAAGATGTTTCCAGTGCAACCACGTGGTATAATGGCTCTGCCTTGACTTTTCCCCAAAGGTCTCGTCTCAGGCTTCTCCTTTCCTTTTCACTACATGAGGGTCAAGGACAGAAGGGTTGTTTGAGTCTCGTGGTGAAAGTGCACAACCTATGCAGAGTGTAAAACTAAGTACTTAGCCGTGTCCTCGGTTACGGACAATCTGAGCAGCTGATCAAGGATTCAACGGAGGCTCCCAACATTCCAATTTCTAAGTTAAAAGTTGATGGGTGAACAAGAGAAGATGAGATTATGGTTTTCATGCCATACTTGTCCTGATTTCAAGAAAAGTGTTTTCAAAAGAGTAGGAAAAATTGGCTTTATGCAAACTAGCCTTGAACTCCACCAGCCAAATATGCATGTAGGCTATGGAGTTATTCCATTAAGTGTCCACCATAGTGTCACTTGCCAGACTCCATTTTTAATGGAATCTGACCCACTCTGTTGCAATATTTTATTTGATACAAGTTGTTCAGATGACGAGTGAGGTTTTCGTTAAGGGATTTCGAGTCTGCACCAACATGTTTTCGCCTGTGGCGTATCATGAAGTTGGAGGCTCATAGAAGATTTATTTCCGTTGATTTATTGTTTTGAGCTAGCTTTAAGCTATGCAAAGATGTATCGAACTATTTATTTTTGTAAGTCTGGATCATCGATGTAATAAAATTGATACTTTGTTGTGATATTACATCGTAAACTGTGTGTGCAAACGAATCGATCCAGGGGTTTGCACTATACACAGGTATCTGCCTTATTTAAAGTGCAGGTACGCTACAAAATATCTCCTGTTGAACTCCTGGAACTTCGTTGACAAATATGCCAAATTCAAAGTGTTTGATTGCAATTGACATAATAGTAGCAAGTTGATATGAATGCCATGATGCAATTACACAAAAGTGGAAAATTACAGTGGTTTTCAGGTTTTCAAACTTGGGCTGTTACAAATCTACCCCCCTTACAGGAATCTCGTCCCGAGATTCTAAAGTGGCGGAAGAAAGTCGGGATACTCCTCACGAAGACTAGACTCTCTTTCCCAGGTAGCTTCTTCTTCGGAATGGTGAGACCACTGAACCTTGAAGAACTTGGTAGTCTTATTCCGAGTCTTCCTTTCCGCTTCATCTAGGATACGTATGGGATGCTCGCGGTAGGTGAGATCCGCCTGGATATCCAGCTCCTCATGACTGACTCCACGGATAGGATCCTTGAAGCAACGGCGGAGTTGGGATACATGGAACACATCATGCACATCCGGGAAGTTGGTTGGGAGTTCTAGCTGGTAGGATAGATCTCCTCGTTTGGCCAGAATAGTGAAAGGGCCAACAAAACGAGGGGCCAATTTTCCCTTGATTCCAAAGCGACGAACACCACGAAGAGGAGAGACGCGTAGATAGGCCTTGTCACCAATTTCATAATGGACCTCCTGATGGTGCTTATCATAGTAGCTCTTCTGCCTAGACTGGGCAATCTTCAGATTGTCTCGTATGATTTTCACCTTTTCCTCAGCTTCATTGATCACCTCTGGACCCAAGAGTTGCCTCTCTCCGGTCTCGGACCAATTTAGCGGAGTTCGGCATTTTCTTCCATACAGAACCTCGAATGGGGCCATACCCAGACTCGCTTGATAGCTATTGTTGTAGGAGAACTCAGCGTAGGGAAGGTATTTTTCCCACCCCTTTCCAAAAGAGATTACACAAGCTCGAAGCATGTCCTCTAGAACTTGGTTCACCCTTTCGGTCTGTCCATCAGTTTGGGGATGGAAGGCTGTGCTGAAGTTGAGGCGGGTTCCCATGGCTTGTTGGAAACTCGTCCAGAACTTGGAGGTGAACAAGCTGCCACGATCAGAGATTATCCTCTGGGGAACACCGTGAAGTACGATGATCCGGGAGGCATACAGGTCAGCCAGCTTAGCAGCTGTGATGTCGACTCGCACTGGGAGGAAGTGAGCCACTTTGGATAGTCGATCGATGATCACCCAGATAGCATCGTTGCCCTTTGGAGACTTTGGCAGACCCGTAATAAAGTCCATACCAATCTCGTCCCATTTCCATTCTGGAATCGCAATAGGGCGAAGAGTGCCAGCAGGCCTTTGATGTTCAGCCTTTACACGTCGACAGGTGTCGCATTCAGCAACATACTTGGCGATTTCTCTTTTCATCCGGGTCCACCAGAATAGTGGTCGGAGGTCTTTGTACAATTTTGTACTACCGGGATGAATAGAGAGAGGGGAATCATGCGCTTCTTTGAGGATCAACTCCTTCAGATTCTGCTCCTTTGGCACCACCAGACGGTCACCAAAGTACACGATTCCCGCTTCATTCTCCGAGAAGCATTTGGCCTTTCCACTAGCAATGTTCTTCTTGATATTAAGAATGCCATTATCCAGTTTCTGCGCCTCCTTTATCTGGTCTACCAGAGTAGATTTGATTTCCAGATTTGCGAGGTAGCCAGAAGGGACAATTTCCAGGTTCAAACGGGCGAACTCTTCATGGAGAGCAGGTTGAGCCTTCTCAATCATCAGGTTGTTGCTATAAGCTTTTCGACTTAGCGCGTCAGCCACGACGTTCGCCTTGCCGGGTTGGTAATTCAAACTCACATCATAGTCTTTGATTAACTCCAACCAACGTCTTTGCCTGAGATTTAGATCCGGCTGGGTGAAAAGGTATTTCAAACTCTTGTGATCCGAGTAAATCTCGCAACGGTTACCAAACAGGTATGGTCTCCATTGCTTCAGAGCATAAACCACTGCGGCAAGCTCCAAATCATGAGTTGGGTAGTTTTGCTCATGTGGCTTCAATTGGCGAGAGGCATATGCCACTGCATGGCCATCTTGCATTAACACACAGCCCAAGCCTTGCAGAGAGGCGTCACAGAAGACCACGAAATCCTTGCTTGCGTCTGGCAGGGCAAGCACAGGAGCAGAAGTGAGTTTGGCCTTCAGGGTTTTGAAGCTCTCTTCAGCTTGGTCCGTCCATACGAACCTTGTATCCTTCTTGAGAAGGTTGGTCAGAGGCTTGGCTATTTTGGAGAACCCTTCGATGAATCGGCGGTAGTAACCTGCCAATCCCAGAAAGCTTCGGATGTCCTTGACAGACATGGGAGTTATCCAATCCATAATAGTTCGAACCTTGTCGGGAACGACAGCCACTCCATTTGCGGATATCACATGTCCAAGGAAGACAAGATTATCCAACCAAAACTCACACTTGGAGAACTTGGCATAAAGGCGGTGTTCTCGAAGGCGGGTCAGGATCAAACGAAGATGTTCGGCATGCTCTTCATCGGTTTTGGAGTAGACGAGAATGTCGTCGATGTAAATGACAACAAACTTGTCGAGATAATCCATGAAGACGGAGTTCATGAGCCTCATGAACGTCGCCGGAGCATTGGTGAGACCAAAGGACATAACGGTATACTCATATGAGCCATAGCGAGTAACAAATGCCGTCTTTGGAATATCCTGCTCTCTGATCTTGATCTGATGGTACCCTGATCTCAGGTCCATCTTGGAAAATACCGTTGCTCCAGCTAGTTGATCCAATATATCATTGATGCGAGGAATAGGGTACTTGTTTTTGACTGTCACCGCATTTAACGGCCTGTAGTCAGAGACTAGACGAGGCACGGTAGAATCCCTCTTCTTGACGAAGAGTACGGGACAACCCCAAGGTGAACTGCTAGGCCGAATGAACTCTTTCGCTAACAGTTCATCAATTTGCTCCTTTAACAGCGCCAGCTCCTCCACCGGCATCCGGTAAGGCTTCTTGGCAACCGGCGCGGTACTGGGAAGCAACTCTATGACGAACTCCACACTTCGATCAGGTGGCATGCCAGGCAATTCCTCCGGGAACACATCCGGGAAGTCGCACACAACGTGGATGTCTTGGATTTCCGGAGGGGATAAGCCTTCCATAAGGCAAAGGAGAAGCTCAGGTGAGTGGGGCACGGATGGAGATGGAGGTCTGGACTGTGCAGACCAATACTCCACAATTTCGCCGGAAGAGGTGGTCACGGTGAGGGTTCTGGCAGCACAGTCGAGGTTAGCCTTGTATTTCCCTAGCCAGTTCATGCCCAGTATGGCATCAAAGCCGGTTGAATTGAAGGCTATCAGCGGAAACGGGAAGGGGAATGAGCCTATATTAATTGAAACTTCGGGGGTCACCCTTTTGGTTTGCCAACGAGTACCAGGGCTGGTGACATATAACGGTGCTTCCAACTCTTCAAACGGTATATTGTTTCGATGTGCAAATGCTACCGAAATGAATGAATGTGATGCTCCAGAATCAAACAGTACTGTAGCTAGAGCTTTAGCAATTCGAAGCGTACCCATGAGAACACTGGGGTCGTCCTCCACGTCTTCAACAGTGACGTGGTTCAGGCGACCACGACTAGCCGTACCCGTCTTGGCTACGGGCGTGGCAGGGGCTGGTGGTGGCGCCTTCCTCGGGCATTCTCTGGAGTAGTAGCCGGGCTGGCCACAGCTGTAGCACGTGCTTGTCGGTGGTGCAGGGAGTTGAGGACGATAACCACTTCCGCCCGGGCCCACTTTTGGAGTAGGAGGGCGCGGCGGAGGTGGCCTGTACTCCGAGGTCCTTGGCACAAACGGAGGACGGGGCACGGAGCTATAGGGAACGAAGAACCTACGCTTCTTGCCGTCAGCAGCCGAGGAGCTCTGATGATCCCCCTGAAGGGGCCTCTTAGTGGCCTCTAGTTCCTTCCTTCCCTGTTCCAGTGTGAGAGCCTGGTTGTACAGTTCCTGGTAACTCGGGAACTTGAAGGGCAGCAACTCGTAACGAAGCCTTGGATTGAGCCCCTTGCGGAACAACTCCTGTTTGTCCGCATCATTGGTCACATCCCGAGGGGCGTAACGGGAGAGACGGCTGAACTCATGACCATATACTGGAACGTCCATCCGTCCCTGATGCAAGTCCAGGAACTCCCTCCTCTTCAAGTCCATGAGGGGCTTGGGGATGTAGGCAACGCGGAAGGCAGTGCGAAACTCCTCCCAGGTGAAAGCATGCCCAGCAGCGAACATCGCTTGGTGGCTTTCCCACCACGCGCCCGCTGCACCCGCCAACAGGTAAGTGGCGAAGTTGACTTGTTCCACAGTTGGAACATGCAGGGCAGCGAACTTGCGCTCCAGTGCACGCAGCCAGTCATCTGCGTCCAAGGGCTCCTTAGCATCGGAGAAGGACGGTGGCTGGGACCGCAGGAACTCAGTGAGAGTATGACAATCGTTATTCCTCCGGTTCCCTTGGTGCACCAACTGCTCGAGGAGTCGGTCGCTGCGCACATGGCCCTCCTCCATAAGCAGGAGGACCTCCGCCATTGTGGGAGGTGGCGGTAAATCTTCGCCACGGTGACGGCCCGTCATTCTGGATATTGACAAGGACACAGTTAGAATCCCATCGTGTCATCCTTGTACACAAAAATAGGGACAGCAAAACTGGTAGTAGCAACAGATAGAACAACATGCACATCACTAGACGCACGCATAGATGGAACTGAGTTCACAAATATAGGTTCTAGTACAAGCCACAGTCTGCTGAGAGAGAGAGGTACAAGCCTCATACAAATTACACCGAATGGTTACTAGGAAGACAACAGTGACGAGTCTGTTACATAACGAGCTCTACTGCTCCAGGCTCAAGAGATACAAACAAAGGAGTAATTGGCACAACTCGCAGGAAGGCACAATCACTCGAGCATCTCCTGGTATTACACATGGCTAGTAGTACGCCATGACATCCTCATCAAGTGGCGCCGGGGGAGTGCGGAAGCGGCGCGCACTGGCAGGCTGGTGGCCATACAGCGACTCGAGTGCAGTAAGCCTCGGGTCTCAGTGAGGACCGGTAGGCAGGGTTACGCCACCAACATCCGGACTGCAAACGTCGGTAGGCAACTCCTCCAACGGGGGTGGGCGAAGTAGTGTGAGAGGAAGCGTCCCATCCATGACATACGGGCGCATACTCATCAGAGTATGACGGTGGCTAGCGCGCGCCGAAACAGCGTAGAGGTACCACTGCCGGGCTCGACGGTCCAACGCTCGGACTAGCTCAATCAGTGCCCGGTGCCTGCTGTCCGACTCCATCTCGCCGCTGCTGTACACAGCTCGGTAAACCCCCGACGTGCTGTCGTCGGCAGCCGGGAAGTGGCAGAAATCCGACGCCTGGTTAGCGAGGTACGGACAGTAGCTGCGGTAAATAGAGAGGCCGTTATACGCGGCCTCCTGAACCGCCTGCTCCACGGTCATACCCACGCCTCCAGCTACGTTCTCAACGCGACCCTCGTCGTTGAGCACGTGCACCTTACAGAAGAACTGCGCCTGGCTGTACGGTGCATACTCCTCATACACCGTGTACTCCGGGTACCACCTACAACCCTGGCTGGCCAAAGTTGCGGCAAACAAGGCGGGGAACCCTCGAACACCCTCACATCGAGTGAGGCGAACAACCAAGCCCGAACCAGTCATCTGTAGCAAAAATAGTTCAAATGTCAGGTCCGGAGACTCTAGAGTCAGGAATGAAAGTAGAACTCGGGTAGAGACTAGGAACAACAAGGAAAATGATCCTGAAAGCAAACAGAGGGACGGGAGCCCCAAAAGCTGGTCGCCCCGCGCCCTGAACCCAAAGTGAGTAAGAGTACACCACTTGTATGACAAGCCATGCGCGGCGGAAGCGACACGTAATAAGGCCCAAAACAAATAGAGGTAAGATTGCTCCGAGATTAGAGGGTAACCAGATAAGGAGTAAAAAGAATCCTAAGATGGTTTTCACAACTCATTTTTAGGTTAATTTTTTTTTACCAACACTAGACTCAACGTCGACCAGTAGTAAGGGTTTCCTACAGGCGGTACTGCTCTGATACCAAATTGTAATGCCCCAGTCCATAAATTATACAATGATGCTATGTGTCGGTGGTCATGCTACATAATCGAAGGTTACTGGGGTTACCACTCCCAGGCCGAGTAAACATCGGCAGGCGTGCTCGGCATGGATCATCGGCAACACAACCCTTCGATCATGCCATATCCAAAGCATAGCCCTCAAGTATAATAAAGAGACTAAGACACTGGAATACCTGGCACATGACAGACCCTACGACTCAAGATAAATATAGTTCAACTCTTAGTAGAGAAAGATAGCAAATATTACAATCCAAGGTCACATACCCATCAGTACATCAAGCAGAAGCAAATTAAGTTGTTCTAAACAACAAGATCCAAATATGGCCTAAGAGGCCTACAGATAAACAATCCCGTGCCAGCTGGTTCCTAGTTGCCCCAGGCTGCCACCCGGGAACCCCAGACTACTCGTCGATGTCAACATAGAACCCACCTTCCGGGTAGGTAAAGTCCTCCTCTGAAACAAAAATAAACAAGGGTGAGTTCGACGAACTCAACAAGATTTTGAGCTATTTGCTCTATGATTGGCTCTCAAGGTTTTATGGCTGTTTTGCGTAAAGCTGATTTTATTCTTAAAATATGACTCCAAGGCATCGACTATCAGAACATTTTCGAAGAGGGGTAAGAAGTAACTCTTTTCTTTTTATTCACTTACTCATCCTCTTCCACCACTGTACCTGTTTAACAAAGGCACCTCCCCGAATCAACCTCGAGGAAGTCAACCTTACAATCGTGAGTGGTACCTTTAGTACCCAGTTTTTAATCATTCCGTTAAAGTTATTCTATGATCCCTGAATTCGTCACCAAGTCGTCCTTAACCGTGGACACGGCTTTTCGAAAAGATTTATCCCTGCAGGGGGTGTGCAATGTGAAAGTCGCCAGGTTCCCGAGGGACCTCCCAGCTCCTTATCCATGCGTACCGTCCGGCCCATTGCCTGTACAACTAGCTCTCTTCCTGGGAAAGCCGGCTGGGTGGGAGCGGCTACGACCTTTACCTCGCTTTGGACTAACCTAGGATCATCAGTGACTGGGGGACAAGTTCAGTGCCTCCAACACCCTGCCCCTCGGCCACTCATTTTCCTACCACCATCATCCTCATCTCAGTCTTGGCCACCATCTCAACACACGCGCAAATGGAAAGCCAAACTAGAGGACCCCCGGCTAGTCCGACACAAGTTAGTCGGTCGATGAGGTTCCATATGCCCACGCATGGTAGCACGCTCAACTTGGCTCGAAGGCGAGAACTCGCACTGAGGCGGCGAGAACGAGACAACCCACCACATACCATGTGGCCTCTCATCCCCACCTTTTAGCATTTTATTAGATATTACCACCATTTCTCCACCATAATCCGTGGAATTTCCACCTCTGATCCCAACATGAATATCCATCGGACCACTAAGCAGTTAACTAAGCATGGCTAAGCAACAACCTAGCAAAGTAATTAATTCAGGCCATCAACACAATCCTATGGATAATAGGAGGGGAAACAGGTAATGGCTTCGGTAACTGAATGCAACTATAGGATACTCTAATCCAATCGAATTGACATTTGGAACCGCATGCAATATTATAGTGGAGAAAATAATTTGCATAAATTAGGATAGGATATGCAAGAGGGTGGGGATCACGCTTGCCTTGCTCAGCAGGCGGGTAATACTGATCGTCGGGGTAATGTGGCGAGACCCCGGTTCCCGTATCTATCGATGTTTAAAAACACCGGAAAGAACACAATCAATACAAGCAATTCATATGCAATGCGCAAACACATGATGGTATGACATTTTAATGCACTGAATTATTATAACAACTATATGACATTTAAATGGGATGCTAAGAATAATTATTCAACGATATAGGAAATATATTTTCCTATTTGTTGTTATGTTCCCCTACACTTTTAATTTAGGTACATGCTTGAAATTATTCTGAATGTGTAGGACCAGTGCTTATAATCATTTTTACTTAGAGGGTACCATTCTAGCAATTTGAGGAATTTATTATGAAGTTAAACTACACCTCTTTATTTCTACCCCACTCTTCATTTTAGCAAAACAGAAAATTACAGTAGCAGTAATGGAAGTGTGAATCAGTCCATTAGATAGCATTTATTTTTCTGAGCATTTTGGTATATTATTTGCTAAATTTGGATAAGTATTTTGAAAGTTATGAATTTTTGAAGTTTGAATCATTTCTGTCTTTTTATTAATTCGCAGATAAATCGTTCGGGCGTTTTTCACCGAGGCTGGGCTAACCCGAGCCACTGACGTGCGGGGCCAGGGGCCAGGTGGCGCTGACGCAGCGCTGACGCAGCGCGGGGCTGGCTCAGGGCCACTGACGTGTGGGCCCAGGCCGTCAGCGCACGCCGGCGCGCGTGGCCGTGGTGGTCGCCGGCGGCGAGGTGCACGCGTTCGGCGTTCCACGGCGCCAGGGGTCTCGCGGTGGGGTGCGTTCGACGCGCGCGCGCGCGGGGTGCAGTTCTACGGCGGCGCCGCTACCTATTGGTCGCCGGAGCCAGCGCGCAGCAACGGCGAGCGGCGGCCGGCGGCGAACTCGCGGGAAAACTCGCTACGGAGCACGCGCGGAGGAACGGAGGGCACGGTCGGGTGCGGGTGCTCACCCTCGTCGCGTGCGTGTGCTCGGAGCGGAGGGAGGAGGGCTGAGGCGGCGGAGAACTTGCTCGAGGCGCGGCGGCCGGAGTCGGGGAAGAAGAGGACGGCGGCGTCGATCCCGAGCTCCCCGGCACGAGTCCTTCGGCGTGGAGGGAGCTGGCGTTGCGGCGGTGCTCCAGGCGGTCGCGGCTGGGCTCGGGGTGGCTTCAATCGACGGCGATGCGGCGGCGGAGCTCGGTGGCCATGGCGCTAGGGTTTGGGGGAGAAGCAGGGGAAAATATCGGGGGGGGGGGGGGGGAGTGGGCAGAGCACGACTCGTGGTGGCCTTATCCACTCCAGGGCAGCAGAGGAGGAGGGGGGGGGGGGTCCGGCGCGGCGCACGGCATGGCGACACGGCGACTGGGTTAGACGGGGACGGCGCGCTCGGTCGCTACAGAGGAAGGAGATGAAGTTTTTGCAGAAAGCCCCCTGCCCGATTTATTTTCCATCACAAATAGGTCCTTTTCTATTTCTTTTTAAAACCAGTGCACTGTTTTGATTTAACTGGGGCAGCTAAACACTTTATAAAAATCTGAGAAAATTCAGGGAGCTTCCCCATACCATGTAGAGGCACCACAAAAATTGGCTCCTCAAAATAAAATGTTTTGGTGCACTTTTGTTCATAGGTGTTAAAAAGGGCATTTTGTTGATATTTCCATAAGTTGCCACTTTAATGATTTGGAGACAATGCAATTATAATATTTGGAACCCTTGGAACTTCCTTGACAAATATGCCATGTTCAAAATAGTTTGTTCTTAGCAAGTGCAAATATCTCCTGTTGAACTCCTGGAACTTCCTTGACAAATATGCCAAATTCAAAGTGTTTGATTGCAATTGACATAATAGTAGCAAGTTGATATGAATGCCATGATGCAATTACACAAAAGTGGAAAAATTACAGTGGTTTTCAGGTTTTCAAACTTGGGCTGTTACATACCTACTATCATATTACTTAGTTTGCAAGGTTTAGTTGAATTTATTGTTAGAAAATAATTTTTCAGTATTGAATTTAATAATGCGAAATACCAGAAAATTAGAAAAAATAAAGTTTCTCAGAAAATTAAAAAATTTATATAAAAAATCCTATTTTTTCGACGAGGGTCCTGGAAGTGCCAGAGAGCCACGAGGGGGGCCTCCTGGTACACCACACCACCTGGTGGCGCGGCAGCCATGTGGCCGCGCCAGCACTTGGTGTGGGTCCCACAGGCCCCCCACTTGCTCTCTCTCCTTCCCCTGCCTTCCTCTTCCCCAAAAAATCATTTTGGATAGCTCAAACTCGTGTTCTTGCTGCTCATCTCCTGGGATTTTGATCTCCACATTCAGCCATTTTCTGGTGTTGAAATTTGGTGCATCTCTCTCCGGTATGTGACTCCTCCGAATATCCAAGTGGAATTTTGTTTAATGGTGTATATATGAAGTATTTTGCTGCGATAGATATCTTGTTTAGTGAGTTTGAATGCTTGTTCTAAGTTGATGAAACTAGTTTTTATGCATGCTTAAGCCTCTAGCAAGTCACTATAGTGGTTTCCTTTCATTTAGTTGGCTAAAAACCGATTTTTATGATGTTTGTTGAAAATTTCAGAACATGGAAGGAAACTCATTTGCACTAAATCCTCATGAGATAGTGTTGGAAGGGAAGTACAAAGTTCATAGATAAGAAGGAGTGTACCCTGCCGTCTACCCGTGCTCTCAATTCATGGATCTTGCAAGGATTACACAAGAATTTTATACTCTCCTATTCAATGCAGGGTTCGAACATTTTCTTGAGAATTTACCTTACCAATATGTTGTTTTGTCTATATCGGTGGTGCAGAATTTCATTGCAATTTGAACTCATCTAACCCCACCGTGCATTACACAATCTACAACAAATTTGTGGACTTGCCTTTCGATGTTTTCTGTTCAGCTATGAAGGTTCCAAACAGAGGATCAGTGAAGAAGCCAAGAGGTAACCCAAGGATATTGATGGATGTGTATGAAGAAATATGTTATGAGAGAAGTTTCTCTAAGGAGGATGCTAAAATCAGGAGTATTCATCTCCATTCCATCCGATATTTCGCATATTTCATTGCCAAGTGTGTTCTTGCTAGGAGATCTACTGGTAATTTAGGCTTGCCTGATTTAGCTTTTCTTGCTGCTACATTGCGTCGTGATAGGACTTGTAACTTGGGTGCTCTCATTGCTCACCGTTTCGCGGCTAACCGTGTAACGTCCCCAAATTTATCTATTAGTTAATCAGGAATTTGTTTGTGCATCATGAGCATCATTTGCATCTAATTAAAATGTGCAAAATATTTGAGTTTAAAAATTAAAAGAGAAAACCCCAAGTGGCCTAAACCACTTGTTATTTTAAATGTGTTAAAAGAATTTCAAAATTTTCAAAATCCAAAGTTGACAATGGCTTCCTTGTGAAATTCTGTCTTTCCTGGTATTTTTGTATAAATTTTCTATTCACAAAAAGGCCCTCAAATCATTTATTTTCCAAACCAGGGGCTTGTTTCTAAAGATTTTGAAGTTTCCCAAAAGGCCAGGGGGTTTTCTGCAAAACTGGCCGTCGTCTTCAACCTTCTCACCCCGAGCACTGCGCTGTCGCGGCCGATGCCGTCTGCCGCCGTCTTCCGCGTCAAGATGCGTGGCGCCGATGCCGCGGCGGTATAAGAACCCCTCCTCCGCCGCCGGATGCAACCCTAACACCCAATTCCTTCTCATTCTCCCCCGAAACCCGGAACCCTAGCTCTCGGGTCCGCCGGCGATTTCCGCCGTTGCAGGCCACCCCGAGCCATGGTGAGGAACTCCGAGGCTCCGCCGTCGTTTACGCTCCCTCCTCGGAGATCCGTGCGTCCTCGGAAGCAAGGAATCGACGGAGTTTGGCCGCTCCGTACTCGTCTTCCCCAACTCAGGCCGTCGCGGTCCGAGCTCGATTCCGGCCGTCTCCGACCTCCCCTCGCCTCACCGACCTCTCCATCGCGCTCCTGGTGAGCTGCTGGTCCTCCTGGACCCCGTTGCCCTCTCCCTCTCGCTCTCGTTTGCTCCGGCCACCACGCTCCTCTCGGGCCGCCGCAACAGCTCGTCGCCGGACAAGCTCCGGTGACCATTTGTCAGCGGCGCCGCCCTCCTTTGGCTCCCCGCGTCCGTGCGCGTCACACGCGCTTGCCCACGCCATCCCCATCGCCCCCGTTCGACGAATTCGTGCTCGGTAGTGGAGATTCCTCCATTGCTGATGCATGTGAAGGGAATATGCCCTAGAGGCACTTAATAAACATAGTTTATTGGCAATATCCCAATTGTTCATTATATGTTTTATACCATGCTATAACTGTATTAAGCGAAAACATTAATGCAGGTGTGGTAGATAAACAACCAGGTCCCTAGTAGCCTCTACTAAGACTAGTTTCATTGCGCGATTGATGATCGAGGTTTTCCGATCATAGGGCATGGCGCCGGTCGGCAATGGAAGTCATATCGTTAGGTGTAACGATGTGATGGACATACCCAGTATTTATAGGACATAGTCATTACGCCTTAAGACCGTGAGATCAACTCTTATTGTTATCCCTGGAAGATACTTTGATCGCACCAAACGTCATATCTTATATAGTGTGACAATAACGGTGATACTTTTGGGTATCGAAAGGGGGTAGATGAGACGAGGGGTCAACAACGGGATTTGTCATTCCGCATAGCCGGATAGATACTCTAGGGCCCACTCGGTGAGATTATGTCAAATGAGTTTGCAAACATGTGACTAGGTCACCAGCCGACATAGATATCATAGACGAGTAGAAGATAGCGATGTCGGTAATGAGATCATGCAAGGTATGGAGATATCTGAGAATGATGCTCGGACGCGCTAAGTATCGACATGACAAAGGGTTTAAGACTAGACGTCCAGGTTTGATAGATGAAACTCATTCGTTATATCACAGGGATTAATTCATGGGGTCCAGGCCTACGAGTTAGTCGTCGATCATAGAGGATTCTTGATCATACCTGCTATTATATCGAACCGCTAGGGTAACACACTTAAGGGGTTTCGACAAGACAACCGGAAAGGAAAGAGATCACCGGGAACGTCCCGGGAATGGTCCGATGGAGATCGGGCAGCAACGAAAGAGTTTTCGGAGCTAGAATAAATTATATATAATATGTTTGATATTAATTAGTGTAATTAATGTCTAAATATGATTTTATATATTTATTTTCGAATTTATTTAGGCTGATTTCCCTAAATGGGCCTTCTGGTCGAAAGAAGGCTAATGGGGGGGGGGAACCCTCAAGTGAATTTGGTGCGGGAGCTATGGCCGGCCTAGGTGGGCCAAATGGGGCCCTCCTAGGGCCGGCGCACCATGCCTTGGCCGAACCAGGCTGTGGGATAGTCCCACATTGCCTGGCTGGCAAGGTTGGCTCCCCCCGGGAGCCTATATAAGAAGGGGCACCCCTGGCCTTTTAATTCACCAATTAATTCCTTAATTCTCTCTCGATCTCGTGATTCCCTTTGTCGGGGTCGCGCCGAGTAGAGGAGGGGGATCTCTTCCACCATAGCCCGCTGCCGCGCTGCTGGTGTTCCGGTCCAAGTCTTTCGCTGCTCGTCCTGGACTGGAGTTTCGGAGGCCGTCGTCTCCACCGTATGTGTGTGACGCCCTGCGAGGTGCTGCGCTAGCGGTACTCGGAGGCCTACTTCCTCCACCTGACCTCGAGGTCATCTTCGTCACCTTCGTCGCGCCGAGTTCTCCGCGACCTAGAGGTCGGCAACGTCGTCTTCGTCGTCAACGCTTGTGCGGGAGCGTAATCCCCGCTATTCGGTCTACGAGGGTATGTATTCCGATCTCCGCCGTACTTCTATATCTGCATAGTGTAGATCTTGGCTAGTTTAAGGATATCGTTGCTAGGAATTTTTTTGTTTTCTACACACGATCCCCTTCAGTGGTATCAGAGCCGATCTATCGTAGATATAGTTGTACGCTGTTAGAACCCGTGTTCTGCACGGGGGCACCGCTCCTGTTATTTGCTACCCTCTAGCGTGCACTTGTGATTCCAGCGGCATCGAGTTGATGAAGCGGCCCGGACCAACTTTACGCGTACGCTTACGCGAGACTGGTTCCACTACTGACATACATCTTGTACCGTATCTGTGGCTGGCGGGTGCCTGTTTCTCTCTCTTTAGTTGGTCTTGCATTTTCAATGGAGGGCCCGAAAGGGATGCTTAAACATGCAATTACATTTGATGTTTTGTGTGCATCTTATGTTGTGTGATTATATATATATAGTATATATTAGTTACACGGCGGTAGCTATATAAGATGATCCCTTCAAAATACCACTAGAGTTCTCCCTCCAACGCGCACCACCAAGAAAGTTCTACGTTATGAGGCAGGTCGTGATGATCGGGTGTCAGACATCTCGTCGTTCGCATACAGTGGGTGTAAGCCATGTTGCACAAGCGTCAGCGTGGAGGTTTTTGGTGGCAAGCCTAGCATATTCAGAAATATGGCCTCGGAACAGGGAGACCGAAAGGTCGAGCACGAGTCACAAAATTGGTGTGGCGGACTTTTTTCTACTCTTGAAGTTGTGCCGCCGGCTCTGATGATGAGGGGTGGTGCAATGGATGGGGGTCGTGTAATTGCTTAAACGACCAGGAGGGATGTTCGTTTGAGTGGGAGTTCGGATAGTTGTTTTCTAAAATACTAGAACTCAGAATATAATGAACAGAGCCTGTTTTGCAAACCTTTGTAGATATTAACCATTGTGATAGCATCTTTTCAAATTAGGCGCATTCCTGCGATTGAGAAACTTAAACGGTTGGTTCCAAACTTCATGGTTTTATACTTTAGCTTGAGGATACTCCTTGTTTAAACCGTTAGCTCTTCGTGTTACAATACCCGCTAGGAGATAAACCCGGAGATTCCGCTAACAAAAGATAATTTGGATTATCGGATTTTGTGCGGATGATATCATCATAGTCCAGTGTATGCTATGATCTCTGCCATAGAGAACCAACGGCGGGTACGAGTTTTATAGATCGCGAACATATGATATGGTCGCTAACACTCGGGGTACCCCTAAAGTTGGGTTGATGAAGTTTATCAGTACGTTGACTGATTGTCTTCTCAACCAAGATGGAAGAGAATACACACATTGAGGGAGCACGTGGTGGTCATACTTAATGACATATGTTCATACTTGATGAACATTGAGACGCCTCGCTCAGCTCAATCACTGGATGACAGACATCATTGCCAAGTGCAAATCCTCTGTCAACTATGTCATGCAAGGGGAATGGTTCACCTTCATGGTTCTTGATTACGGTGGAAGTATCAAGAAAATGAAACAGATCGCCGTAAGTCATCAATGATGATGGTGTATATATGATATACATGTTATGAATGTTTTAGCTAAGCAAGTACTCGCAGTAGTGACTAAGTTTTGAACTAGTCATGTTTTGTGAAAACCAGGTTTACTGCTTGAGTAGCTTGAAAGGATGAGGCGACATTGCGTGTTGATAATGGCAGTCAAGTTGTTGTGATGGCCATAGACACTCTCCCTCTAGATCTACCATTTGAATAAATTCTTTATGATCGCCTGTTAGTATGATCATTACAAGTGTGTCTCCTCTAGCGAGACACTTGTTCATACATGATAGTGAAAAATTTGGTGTCCTATATTTATGAAGTAATAATCATATGCCGATTTGAATTTAGATGATAGAAGCTCCCACATTAATAATATTAATGCCAAAGGATACAAACTTAATAAAGGCACCACATATGTGTGGCACTACCGTTTAATTCATGTCAATGTTATAGTCAATGCATTAGCTCCACACCGGATGGATCTACAAGTCCTAAGATTTGATCTTTTGACACTTGCAAACTAACTGTGACACCGTTTTCAGAAAGCGGGCATATAACTTATTGATAGTCATACATAGAGATGTATGTGGTTCAATGAAGTAATTGACGGGTAGTGGAGACCTTTATTTCGTGAACTTCACTGAACGTTTTGAGTATAGCTTGTTGAGAATCGTGCATTTCGGTGTATGTGAATCAATGAAGTACTTTAACGTGTAGTGGAAGTCTTTATTTCATAGACTTCATGAACATTCGAGTAGATCCATGGATATCCACTCGGGAAATGTTGGTCTGGAAACTTTGATTCAATCAAACAAGTTCAGAATGAAGTAGGAAATAAACTTAACAAGAAAATAAAACTCCCGCGATGCATATCGAGGAATGAAGATTTGAGTTATAATGTTGGCACATCATTGGAAGACTTGTGAGAAGAGTTCCACAAATTACGTCGCATGGAACACCATAGTGTTATGGTGTGTTAGGACGTCGTAATTGCACCCTATCGGATAGTGTGTGGTAAATAAATCTCTTACCGAACTATTGTGATCATTAGAGTCATATGGTAGAAACGTAAACACTCACGTTAGCAAATAGGGAAACCATTTGAATCCATGGAGACAATACCATACGAGTGATGGCATGGCTTTTAGCCTGAATTGTCGTTTCAGCAATTTAGTGTTTCGATGTGATCAAACCTAAAATGGATTAATCTTTGTAGTATACCCTACCTAAAGAGTTAGTTGTGTACATGTCTCACGACATAGGCAAAATCGTTGCCGGGATATACCTTGCGAAAGAAATAGTCTTTTGTCTGAGGGTATAAGTGAGAAAGTAGAGCAAGACGAAGTTGGTGAACTTCTTCTCCAGACATCAGAGTGGCGCAACCGAAAGTGCTTTCGGTTCAGGGCCCATAGCTTGAAAAAGCTGATGATTCAAGATCATGATGTTCTGAGCTCATACTAAGAGCGTAGGCATACGAGGTTGTGTTCCGCAGTGTGTGTTACGACAATCTTGTTATGAAGGTCATATTAATGGAATATGATAGACCTACGAACTACGAAGAAGAGATGGTGGACCTAAGTCCGAAAAATGGCTATGAGTCATATATGATCCGAAATAAAATCCATATACGATTACCAGGTAATGACTTGGGAGATCTTGATGGCATCTAGGATGTTAATAGTATATGGAATTTTATGAGAGAATAGACATTGAGAAGGATCAATTTGTCATGAAACAGTTCCGACAGATTCAAAAGTTGACCACATGAGAGTTTGTCTCAAGTGGCGAAGCCTAAATCTATTCTGGGTCGTTTAGCAATCACTATAATTTCGAATGAGAAATTGATAGATTGATAAGGAAACCATTTTCTTAATAGTGTCATTAAGAAAGAGTTGGTGATCATGAGGATGCTAAACATGTGTGCAAACTTCAGTTGTCCATTCATGGGCAGAAGCAAGCATATTGGAGCTGGAATCTTCACTTTGATAATGTGATCAAAGGATTTTGGAGTTGTCCAAAATAGTTGAAGAAACTACATTTGCAAAGAAGTGAGTGGGAGCAAAGTAGCTTTCCTTGATCTTATATGCAGAAGGCATATTTGAGTGGGAGCTAAGTAGATTTTCCTTGATCTTATATGCGGAAGGCATATTTGAGTGGGAGCTAGGTGTCATTTGTGATTTTGTATGTAACAACAGACTGAATGACACAGATCCTCTAGTAGAGTGCAAAGGATTATTTAAGTGATTAAATTTTCTATGAAATGAAGTTAGGAGTATTAGGCATCCGATTTATAATTGTATAGATCGTAAGGGGCTTAATAACATTAAGTCGGAATATTTCCTTAGTCAAGATTCTGAAGTGTTTCAGAATAGGACAAGCAAAGAAAGAGGTTCTTGCTTGTATGACTAGGTAAAATATTAAGTTTATCTTGGCATTTTCAGTAATAGCAAATGATGTTCGACATTATCTATGTATCAGACATAGATGCTATCATACTGAAAGCTCGACTTAGTGTGACCCAAGTTCTTGGTTGAAGAACAGGTTCTAGAGTGATCCTTGTGTGGATCAATGAACAAACGTTAAGTTTATTCTTCAGTGTCTATGAGAACTGAAGATATGTTTTCTAGTAAAGGGTAAGAGTGAAAAGACAACTTGCCGTAAAGCGGTTACGACGATGCAAGTTATGACACTGACCCATACGACTAGAAATCTCATATAGGAGATGTCCTTTATTTTGAAGAAAGACATGGTTAGTTTGCGAAGTCGCATATGAATGCACGGTCGCATAATCTACATAGGTATAGAAATATATTGCGACTTCAGAAGTAGCAAGTGTGATTGGACTGAGCAGTTTTCCGAGCGTAGGTGGTCCCCTTAATAGATCTCTTAGACTTTTAAGGCACAAGCTACGCGAATGCTCGAGTCTCACTCCATCCACTAGGATATATTTCACCGTCATCGTAAGATACGGGATGATGTCAAACTAGATGATATAGAAGTGTTGCAAAGCACATATAGGTCTCAATGTGTGAGATCTATTGACTGTATTCCTCTTCCACGAGGCGAGCAGGCACCAAGATGCTATGGGTGTTGAGCTTTTACCAAGTTGTAAACTAGATTAAGTGTTACTCTAGTGCAAGTGGGAGACTGAAGGGAATATGCCCTAGAGGCACTTAATAAACATAGTTTATTGGCAATATCCCAATTGTTCATTATATGTTTTATACCATGCTATAATTGTATTAAGCGAAAACATTAATACAGGTGTGGTAGATAAACAACCAGGTCCCTAGTAGCCTCTACTAAGACTAGTTTCATTGCGCGATTGATGATCGAGGTTTTCCGATCATAGGGCATGGCGCCGGTCGGCAATGGAAGTCATATCGTTAGGTGTAACGATGTGATGGACTTACCCAGTATTTATAGGACATAGTCATTACGCCTTAAGACCGTGAGATCAACTCTTATTGTTATCCCTGGAAGATACTTTGATCGCACCAAACGTCATATCTTATATAGTGTGGCAATAACGGTGATAATTTTGGGTATCGGAAGGGGGTAGTTTAGACGAGGGGTCAACAACGGGATTTGTCAGTCCGCATAGCCGGATAGATACTCTAGGGCCCACTCAGTGAGATTATGTCAAATGAGTTTGCAAACATGTGACTACGTCACCAGCTGACATAATATCATAGACGAGTAGAAGATAGCGATGTCGGTAACAAGATCATGCAAGGTATGGAGATATCTGAGAATGATGCTCGGACGCGCGAAGTATCGACATGACAAAGGGTTTAAGACTAGACGTCCAGATTTGATAGATGAAAGTCTTTCGTTATATCACAGGGATTAATTCATGGGCTCCAGGCCTACGAGTTAGTCGTCGATCATAGAGGAGTCTTGATCATACCTGTTATTATATCGAACCGCTAGGGTAACACACTTAAGGGGTTTCGATAAGACAATCGGAAAGGAAAGAGATCACCGGGAACGTTCCGGGAATGGTCCGATGGAGATCGGGCAGCGACGCAAGAGTTTTCGGAGCTAGAATAAATTATATATAATATATTTGATATTAATTAGTGTAATAAATATCTAAATATGATTATATATATTTATTTTCGAATTTATTTAGGCTAATTTCCCTAAATGGGCCTTCTGGTCGAAAGAAGGCCCATGGGGGGGGAAACCCTGAAGGGAATTTGGTGGGGGAGCTATGGCCGGCCTAGTTGGGCCAAATGGGGCCCACCTAGGGCCGGCGCACCAGACCTTGGCCGAACCAGGCTGTGGGATAGTCCCACATTGCCTGGCTGGCATGGTTGGCTCCCCCCGGGAGCCTATATAAGGAGGGGCACCCCTGGCCTTTTAATTCACCAATTAATTCCCTAATTCTCTCTCGATCTCGTGATTCCCTTTGTCGGAGTCGCGCCGAGTAGAGGAGGGGGATCTCTTCCACCATAGCCCGATGTCGCTCTGCTGGTGTTTCGGTCCAAGTCTTCCGCTGCTCGTCCTGGACTGGAGTTTCGGAGGCCGTCGTCTCCCCCGTGTGTGTGTGACGCCCTGCGAGGTGCTGCGCTAGCGGTACTCGGAGGCCTACTTCCTCCACCCGACCTCGAGGTCATCTTCGTCGCCTTCGTCGCGCCGAGTTCTCCGCGACCTAGAGGTCGGCTACGTCGTCTTCGTCGTCAACGCTTGTGCGGGAGCGTAATCCCCGCAATTCGGTCTACGAGGGTATGTATTCCGATCTAGCCGTACTTCTATATCTGCATAGTGTAGATCTTGGCTAGTTTAAGGATATCGTTGCTAGGAATTTTTTTGTTTTCTGCACACGATCCCCTTCAGCATGATGACGTCATCAATCCTTTTCTTTTTATTCTCCCTGGAATTTAATTCATTTCTGTATTTATTTAAATGTATGGCATGTGGGGTCCTCTGTCAGATATTTAATCTTTTCCATTATGATTTCCACTGACATGTGGGTCCCCTTGTCAGAAATTTAATGTTTTACAAATATGATTTCCTAAATTGTTAAATATTTCGAAAAGTTATTTATCTAATTCCATAAATGTTTTTAATTAATTTGAATTTGTTTAATCTATGGAAATTCATAAGTAATTCATTTTAAATCAGAAAAATGTGATTAATATATCAAAATTTGTCGAAAAATCAGATCTATCTAAATATGTACAAATCATGCATATTTAAACAACTTTGAACCATGTTCATAATATAAGAACAAATTACTCCATTTCTTTTAAATATGGAATTTGTCGAATGGCACATCTCGGGCATTCGCACTCCACTTAAAATGTTCTTCCCTGTGTAGGATTTACATTTCAATCCTATAACTTGTCATGCATACATTGTGCGCATTGCATCGATGCAATGGTTGAATGTTGTTTCCCGTTTCTTTTCCGGTGTTTCATTTTTCACGGTAGAATGCGAATCCGAAGTGGACTTCGACAACATCGAAGGCGAGTGCTGGATCATCGATGGTCAAATCAAGAGGATATCTATGAAGAGTTATTTTGGTTATCTCGATGAAGTGAAGACGAAGATTTCCAAAAGCATTATATCTTGTTATCGAAGAGCAAGACAACCATAACCTCTTATCTACACATATAAGATTTCAAAGTATTTGCTTTTGGTACTATGCATGCGATTCAAATGTTGTTTTGAGTGGAGGTATAGAGTGTGTTAAGTGTTGCATCGCCAGAGCTTGCTATGCTTAGCCCTGCTTAGATATTCCCTCTGCTCCATCCGGTTGATGAATCATAGCCGTGAAGGATGACGTGGAATGATCAGATACGTGTTGAATATGCTAAAGACTTGGATTGGAGGCCACATGGGATTGTGGTGGGTTGTCTCATTCTTGTCGATCTTAGGAACTGAGTTCTCGTCTTTGGAACCAAGACCTCGTGCATCCACACTGGACTTGGACCTCCCTCGACCCCAACTTGTCTAGCCTACTACGTGAAGCCACTAGTTCGAATTTTCCATTTGCGTGTGCGGTAAAATGAGTTGAGGAAATTAGGGCTTGGGTCAGGACAGTGTGACGCTCTGATCTTGACCCTAGCAACCCGCACTAGGGATCGCTGAGATGGCGGTCTGGCCTACTGCTGTGGCTCATGGACATAGGCGAAGCTTGGGAAAGGTCGTGGCCAACCCTCCTGTCGGCACTCCCCGGAAGAGTGCTAATAGTAGGCGTGTCGGGTTGTTGGCGAGTGTGGGTAGTTACACCCCCTGCAGGGTAAATCTTTTCGGAAAGTCGTGTCCACGGTTATGTACGACTTGGTACCTTATGTATGATGATCATAGATAACATGAATCTAATTATAAAACTTGCCAACTAAGGGAGGATCGCTTCCTCGGTTGAGCGAGGGGGTGATTCTGGTGGGTGGTACAACTATGTGGATGAAGCTAGTGTTACTCCCTTACTCCATTTTAAAAGTCTACTGATGCGAGATTCTCTTCTCCCTCGATTTGATAACAAAACTGGCTTTACGCAAAGGACATTCATGATTACTCTCTGAACGAGCAGATATATAACAGGTTAAATAAGTCTTGTTGAGTACCTCCTGTACTCAGCCATGCGCAATTATTTGGACATGTGTGTTTTCTGGACATCGACATCGACGAGTAGGTTGGGATTCCGAGACGGCAGCCTGGAATCTATGGGCTGGGACGTCGCTGTTATGCTTTGGCCTCTTAGGCCTTTTGCTGGTTTTGATATGTCTAATAGCATAATTTGCCTTCTGTTGTATTGCTGATTGACAGGTCAGTGACCTTATTTTGGTGATATCTGCTTCTCATCTCTTTTAAAAGCTTAACCTATTGCTTCTAGTGTTGTAGGGTTTCTGTTGTGTTACCGATTTCAACTGTTGGCTCCCGAGATCTTTGTTAGGCTTATTTCAGATTAAGGTCTCAGTTTTGTCTTGCGTGGCTCTTGGGGGTGCTACAGGTTTTGGTATCAGAGCATGACCGTCTGTAGGAAAACCTTTCCACTGGTCGATGTTGAGTCTAGTTGTTGTGAAAATTATTTCAAAGATAAAACTATTTGTGAAAATCTGAGTAGGCTTGTTTTTACTCCTTATCTGGTATCGCTCTAATTCAGGGTCATCTTACCTTGTTTTGGTTGAAAACATTTGCTCCCTCTTTCTCTTGGTCATTCAAAATATAAGTGCACCAAGTGTAGGTCGTTTCTCAGCCAAATTGACCCAGTGTTAAGTTTTCTAGAGTCTGGTGTGTTCTTTGATCCTTCTTTTCCTGCTTGACATGAGAGATTCCTTTCCCTCGTGTTCTTTCAGATTTGTCAGTTCTACCTCGTTCTACTCTTGTCTTTGAGGTTTCTCTCACCTTAAATATCTCCTTTCTTCTTTTGATACTTCGGAAGCTATGATTGGTCCCTGAAGCTATCTCGTGATTACTACATCGTTGTGCCCTTTGTGACACTCGAATGGTAGTTACTCCTTCTTTTGGTTTTCATCCTGGACTTGAACCGAAGGTCCCAGATTGTGCTGTTGGTGGTGTGTTGAGTCATATGGGTTGCTGGCCATGTGATGCTCACCCTATCAGTACATGATGATGACCTTTAACCCAAGATCCATTTTGTTGATCCTGAGGAATGCTTGCTACCTCATAAGGGCAAGTAACGTCAATTCTAGCTAGCCTTCCAGCTCGTGGTTTTGTCGTGATTGACTCGCGGCATCCAAGGTTTGCTCCTTCCACTAGCTTTGGCAGAGGCTCTGTCGTGGAACCACAAGGATCACGACAAGAGTGCTCTTTATGAGTCTCACATCCAAGTTGGTGACTCTGCCACACCTTTCTTATCAGAACAAGTTATCAGATGTATGCTAACTTGATCATCTGCATCTCAGGATTTTTCTGAGCATGTTTCTTTTCTTCCGTCATGTTCTGACCCGTGTATGCCACTTGGCATCCAAGTTGTAAATGTGCATTGGTGTACTAATGCATGCTGCTCTTGGGGTCCATCGTGACATTCCACTTCGGGATGTCAGGGAGAAACAAACTCTCGTACCTCGTCCATACCTAGGACCAGGTCAGAGTGTTGTAGTCCGCAGATTAGGAGGCTTTGTTTGCTTCTATTCTGTTCCATCTTAAGTATCACACTCTTATATATCAAAAGGTCGTGTGGTGTATCATGACTTATCTGATGAAGTGATGCTTTTCACGTCCTTACTCACGCTTTCCTCCCAGCTTCTCGTGCTCGGGAATGTTACGACGTGTGTACTGATGTGGCTGTCAGATATTCTTAGCAATTCTCATTGCTTTGACATATAAGGACATTTGATCCCTTCCTTGTGTGACTGGTTATCCGGTCACTAAGTGAAGTTGACTGTGCTACCAAGTCCGTTCGTTCCGGTGCACATACTTGGTCAAAGAGCTAGGTTTTACCGACGCTCTTAAGGCCACATCGTGTTGCTTTGATAAGCAAGACTCCTTTGTACCTGTGTTTTCATGCTGAAGCAAGATGGTATATCCTATGGATCTGCTATCCTCCGAATCTTTGATTTGATTTGGGCTATCGTCAAATCAAACTCAGTCCCAAGGACCATCTTTGATGATGTTTAACCTATGGTGTTTCGCCAGCTTACATCTTCATGTCCTCGGTCTGACCAATATTTTTGCCTTGTTCATATATTATTTGATTCCATCTTGTTGGAGTATCTTAATAAGCTTGTTATTGAGCCCATCGATAACATTCTCATTGCCTCCATGTCTGAAGAGGATCATTATGAACCTTCGGCAATAATGTTGGAAAACTTTTGAGAACCATCTTTGTGTCATCACGAAGTATGTGTTCTGGATGTTGGAAGTAACCTCTTCTGGTTCACATTCATTTGCTGAAAGATGTCGCCGTGAATCCAAGTAGAGTTTTCCTTTTTCCTCGGGAATCACCTCTAGTCGGTCATGCATGTGCGGATTATTCCTGGGATGATAGGTTCTTATCTCCATTCCTTGAAGAAGTCATTTATGCACCCTAAGCCACTGACTGATTAGTTCAAGAATGAGAAGAAGTCCGAAAACTTCATTATCTTCTTTATTGTTTTCCCCACAAGGACTCAATTGTGTTTGTTGCATATTAACCATGTAGGTGCAGTTGTCTTTTGACAAATTGCTAATGCATGGTTTTTGCAATCTTGCTCATCTCTTCGAGCCTGACATTGCTGTCCATATCTTGAGAATCAATCCACCTTGCCTATGTGGTATTCCTTGCAAACTTTCCTTTTGAACATTCCGAGTCAGGACTATCGTCACATCTAACCAGAGATGAATCTCAAGCAGCAACGATGGTTGGTGTCCCTTAAGGATTTTGACATAGGTCTTTTTGTAACTCCGGCAAGATTGATGATGTGGTTGACACAATTAGTCAAAAGGCCTATCACCAAAATTCCTGGAATCTTCAAGAATAACCACTCCCCACGAGGATTGTTGTGCGGCTTGTTCTAAAAGTTGCCCCTTATGGTATTTATCTTTCCAAAGCCCGATGTTCACCTCCTCACCTATTAAAGGCTTATCATGAGCTTGAACTGGGTAACTAGAAGATCAAGAAGAAGTTCCCTCCTCCGATGATCTCGGAGATTCTGAATGTCTCCCGATTGATCCTCCTGATCCTTTTCTTATCCTTTGATAACATATCCATCATGAGAATTCTCTTTTCATGGTGATCTTCAACGTTTTGTTGATCAGTTATTCCTTTCTTTTGCTTGTACTTGAAATCCTTTTCAACTCACACATTGTGTGAATTTGTCAATCATCCTAGGGCCCTGGACTTTTAATCATGGGGCAAACATCTTGTAAGCCAAATGGTTGAAATCTAAAAAGGGTTCTTCCTTTTGTTGTATAAAGATCTCGTTATTTATCCATCTTGACCTTGTGCAAAGCTCATATTCTAATCGTTTCGCGTAATAGTTGTCCATCAACTTGAAACTTCTTCCTTCCCATCCGTTACCTTGATGTGTTTCATGCGAGTTCGCTCAAGAGTTGTTTTGCACACTCCTCCCTTGAGTTGACCATGAGATACTCGATCTTTTCGAAGATCCTCGATCTAGAGTTATTTTCCTCTTCTCTTCGGAGTAGTTGAAGAACAGTCTGACGAGTAATGAAGTGTTCAATCATCCCTGAAGTAAAGGATCAACCTCTCCGTTAAACAAGATCATCGTGGGATCGATAAGATCATCCAAGACCGGTGTAGCCTTCCTCTCTATATCTCTTTTCCTACCCAAGGAATCTCGAGGACGAGATTCTTGTAAGGGGGATAGATTTGTAACGTCCCCAAAATTTTCTATTAGTTAATCAGGAATTTGTTTGTGCATCATGAGCATCATTTGCATCTAATTAAAATGTGCACAAAATTTGAGTTTAAAAATTAAAAGAGAAAAACCCAAGTGGCCTAAACCACTTGTTATTTTAAATGTGTTAAAAGAATTTCAAAATTTTCAAAATCTAAAGTTGCCAATGGCTTTCTTGTGAAATTATGCGTTTCCTGGTATTTTTGTATAAATTTTCTATTCACAAAAAGGCCCTCAAATCATTTATTTTCCAAACCAGGGGCTTGTTTCTAAAGATTTTGAAGTTTCCCAAAAGGCCAGGGTGTTTTCTGCAAAACTGGCCGTCGTCTTCAACCTTCTCACCCCAAGTTGTGCGCTGTCGCGGCCGATGTCGTCTGCTGCCGTCTTCCGCGTCAAGATGCGTGGCGCCGACGCCGTGACGGTATAAGAACCCCTCCTCCGCCGCCGGATGCAACCCTAACACCTAATTCCTTCTCATTCTCCCCTGAAACTCGGAACCCTAGCTCTCGGGTCCTCTGGCGATTTCCGCTGTTGCAGGCCACCCCAAGCCAAGGTGAGGAGCTCCGAGGCTTCGCCGTCGTTTATGCTCCCTCCTCAGAGATCCGTGCGTCCTCGGAAGCAAGGAATCGACGGAGTTTGGCCGCTCTGTACTCGTCTTCCCCAACTCCGGCCGCCGCGGTCCGAGCTCAGTTCCGGCCGTCTCCAACCTCCCCTCGACTCCCCAACCTCTCCATCGCGCTCCTGGTGAGCTGTTGGTCCTCCTGGACCCCGTTGCCCTCTCCCTCTCGCTCTCGTTTGCTCCGGCCACCACGCTCCTCTCGGGCCGCCGCAAGAGCTCGTCGCCGGACAAGCTCCGGCGACCATTTTTCAGCGGCACCGCCCTCCTTTGGCTCCCCGCGTCCGTGCGCGTCTCACGCGCCTGCCCATGCCATCCCCATCGCCCCCGTTCGACGAATTTGTGCTCGACAGTGGAGATTCCTCCATTGCTGATGCATGATGACGTCATCAATCCTTTTCTTTTTATTCTCCCTGGAATTTAATTCATTTATGTATTTATTTAAATGTATGACATGTGGGGTCCTCTGTCAGATATTTAATCTTTTCCATTATGATTTCCAGTAATTGATAAAAATCTGACATGTGGGTCCCCTTGTCAGAAATTTAATGTTTTACAAATATGATTTCCTAAATTGTTAAATATTTTGAAAAGTTATTTATCTAATTCCATAAATGTTTTTTATTAATTTGAATTTGTTTAATCTTTGGAAATTCATAAGTAATTCATTTTAAATCAGAAAAATGTGATTAATATATCAAAATTTGCAGAAAAAACAGATCTATCTAAAGATGTCCAAATCATGCATATTTAAACAACTTTGAACCATGTTCATAATATAAGAACAAATTACAGCATTTCTTTTAATTATGGAATTTGTCGAATGGCACCTCTCGGGCATTCACACTCCACTTAAAATGTTCTTCCCTGTGTAGGATTTACATTTCAATCCTCTAACTTGTCATGCATACATTGTGCGCATTGCATCGATGCCATGGTTGAATGTTGTTTCCCGTTTCTTTTACGGTGTTTCGTTTTTCACGATAGAATGCGAATTCGAAGTGGACTTCGACAACATCGAAGGCGAGTGCTGGATCATCGATGGTCAAATCAAGAGGATATCTATGAAGAGTTATTTTGGTTATCTCGATGAAGTGAAGACGAAGATTTCCAAAAGTATTATATCTTGTTATCGAAGAGCAAGGCAAGCATAACCTCTTATCTGCACATATAAGATTTCAAAGTATTTGCTTCTCGTATTATGCATGCGATTCAAATGTTGTTTTGAGTGGAGGTATAGAGTGTGTTAAGTGTTGCATCGCCAGAGCTTGCTATGCTTAGCCCTGCTTAGATCTTCCCTCTGCTCCATCCGGTTGATGAATCATAGCCGTGAAGGATGACGTGGAATGATCAGATATGTGTTGAATATGCTAAAGACTTGGATGGGAGGCCACAATGGGATTGTGGTGTGTTGTCTCATTCTTGTCGATCTTAGGAACTGAGTTCTCGTCTTTCGAACCAAGACCTCGTGCATCCACACTGGATTTGGACCTCCCTCGACCCCAACTTGTCTAGCCTACTACGTGAAGCCACTAGTTCGAGTTTTCCATTTGCGTGTGCGGTAAAATGAGTTGAGGAAATTAGGGCTTGGGTCAGGACAGTGTGACGCTCTGATCTTGACCCTGGCAACCCGCACTAGGGATCGCTGAGATGGCGGTCTGACCTATTGCTGTGGCTCATGGACATAGGCGAAGCTTGGGAAAGGTCGTGGCCAACCCTCCTGCCGGCACTCCCCGGAAGAGTGCTAATAGCTGGCGTGTCGGTTGGTTGGCGTGTGTGGGTAGTTACACCCCCTGCGGGGTAAATCTTTTCGGAAAGCCGTGTCCACGGTTATGGACGACTTGGTACCTTATGTCTGATGATCATAGATAACATGAATCTAATTATAAAACTTGCCAACTAAGGGAGGATCGCTTCCTCGGGTTGAGCGAGGGGGTGATTCTGGTGGGTGGTACAACTCATGATGATCTGGTGGAGACTGAAGATGTGGATGAAGCTAGTTTTACTCCCTTACCCCATTTTAAAAGTCTACTGATGCGAGATTCTCTTCTCCCTCGATTTGATAACAAAACTGGCTTTACGCAAAGGACATTCATGATTACTCTCTGAACGAGCTGATATATAACAGGTTAAATAAGTCTTGTTGAGTACCTCCTGTACTCAGCCATGCACAATTATTTGGACAGGTGTGTTTTCTAGACATCGACATCGACGAGTAGGTTGGGATTCCCAGACGGCAGCCTGGAATCTATGGACTGGGACGTCGTTGTTATGCTTTGGCCTCTTAGGCCTTTTGCTGGTTTTGCTATATCTAATAGCATAATTTGCCTTCCGTTGTATTGCTGATTGACAGGTCAGTGACCTTATTTTGGTGATATCTGCTTCTCAGCTCTTTTAAGAGCTTAACCTATTGCTTCTTGTGTTGTAGGGTTTCCGTTGTGTTACCGATTTCAACTGTTGGCTCCCGAGATCTTTGTTAGGCTTATATCAGATTAAGATCTCAAATTTGTCTAGCGTGGCTCTTGGGGGTGCTACAAACCGCGAGAAGGGAGGAATTTGTGGAGGACTAGTTGCTTCACGATTGTTAGGTTTGCATTGTTTAGACCCTCATCCTAATGATTTAATGTTATCTATGGAAAATATTGATATTGAAGGTATGAAGGGTCATGAATTTATTGCTGAAGGTGGTAACTTACATTATCTCCCTTATAGCATAACTTATCCAAAGAGGAAACACCTCATAGTAACTACCATTGAGAGAATTGTTATCTTGCCTGCGCCTCTTCTTAACTTTGTTGGCAGGGAGAACTTGTCAGTCTCAGAGGCTGAGTTTTGGGGAGCAGCCCGACCCGGATAGTAGGGGCCACGACGAGGAACATGGGGGTGATTTCATTCAGCCCCCAGAGATACCAGGCCCCGTGTACCCGGATCCGGGATATGCTGGACCTTCGGGATCTTCCTCCACCGCGGCCGATACGGGGTACGACTACGCCGAGTATATCCCATCACGTTGGGACGATAACTCATATAGGCCTTGAGCTCCACTTGGGCCAAAATCTTAAGCTTGGGGGGAGGTATACCGAAACACGCACTCATCTATATATCATTCTCATTCCGTACTTTGTATATCCATGTTTCGCTTTAGTTTTCTTTCTTTCATTTGTTTATGCTTTGCTTGCTTGCTATAAACCCAAAAATACCAAAAAGATTTTTGTTATTTCTCTTGCTGGTTTGTTTTAGTATCTAGTATTAGTATGCTTAGTATTTATTTTAGTTTAATATGCAAAAACACAAAAACATTTTGCTTTGTTGTGTGTTGTTTCGCACAGGGACAGATTTCTGCTATCCGCCGTAAAATTCATAAATCTTTGCTGGCATGTCGGAATGACCTAAAATTTGGTGTGCATATTCCTGGGATGTGTACGCAACTTTCATTAGTTCGAGTTTTCTAATCTGGGCATGTTAAGGCCCTCAAATTTTTTTGTCTTTGCTGGTTGTTCTGTTTTTTGTTTCTAAATCCGAAAACACAAAAATATTTGTTGTTTCTCTTTCTTTTGTATAGTTTGTTTCAGAGATCATTATCTTCAATTACTCCATGGAGCTTGGTTATTATCTCATATCTTTCAAGCACACAAGTGATAAGTCACTTATGATGATTTATGACAATTTCGAGTTGGGTAAGAGGCTGGTAATGAACTCTATTTGTTTCTCATTTTTGTACATATACTCATTCATGTGAGCTTGCTTAGATGGTTCGCATAAAGTATATGTCAATTGGTGGATGCTTAGTAGTTTGTGTTCTCTTATGATCGTTTCCAATTTATTTATGATGGATGTCATGTCTCTTTTGATATTCGCTTGCATTGCTTTGCTCATAATAGAATATGCCACTGTGGTATCCTCCTCTGAATAATTCATTTGAATTGACTTGGCACATGCTTACACATGTTATGAATTAAAACAAAAGTCAATTAAGCCTTGATGACATATTTTGACTCAGAGTTCTTGTATCTTTATTATGCCTCTGTTAATTCTATTTAGTCGCAAGCATGATTATGACGGTTATTGCTCTCTTGAATTGTCGCTTCCCATCTTTTGCTAGCCTCCACTTGTACTAATCTGAGAAAATGCGTGTGCTTCCAAATCCCTGAAAACCAAGTTATTCCAAAGAGTCCACCATAAACACCTATACATGGCAATTTCAAACCATTCAAGTAAATTTGCATGTGCTACCTTTAAAACCTTCAAACACTTCTCAATTTGTGCCACTGTTTTGAGCTCATGAGGAAGTATGTGGGGTTACGGATATCAACCTTGTTGTTTGCCTTTGGACAAACTTTCGCCAACCAGACTAGTGGCATATATATCCGCTTATATATTAATTTGCAAAAGAGCTGGCAAATGGGGTGCCCAGCCCCAAATTAATTACAACTTTAATTGTTGCATTCTCTTCATATTTTTGCCCTGATCTAATCGGTCAAGCAATGACAATAGTTTTAAACTACATGTGTAAACAAAAGAGAAATGTGGGATGATCTGCCATCGGGTAGCAATAACGTCCTTCGTGGGAGCCGTTCTTAAGAAAGTCTGGTTGACAAGGGGGGTAGAGTACCCATTACCATTCGTAGACCTAACAGCCACCACTCAAAAATAATTTTGCCTCTGTTTTCAAAATAATAAGAAGCTCTAGCACATGTTGAATCCCTACTTCCCTCAGTGAAGGGCATATCTTTTACTTTAATGTTGAGTCACCATCCTTCTTTGAGCACCTTCAAGAGAGCATAATTGTCATTCTTAGTGTAATGTGCTTGTCCCTTAATATGTTAACCGTGGTGTAATCTAGATGCTTTTATCTTTGATATCTTTATCTCTAGTCTTCCTTGTAAACTCAGAGGTGTCTGGGCATTTATGTTTTGTTGTTACATTCGGGCTAGCGAGATACCACTTTATCATACTTTTTTATGATCTTTGCAATACTGTAAATTGATATGTTTCATGTTATTTATCATCGATATAATTGGCATCTTTTCATGGTTTACATAACTATTGGGTGACACCGTTTATATATACTTTGCTATGAATAGTGTAAGCATCTGTCCTCATAATGAGAATATTTACATCACATGAGCAAATGAGTTCGTGAAATTTCTTTTATCGCACTTAGTTGTTAACTGAATTGCTTGAGGACAAGCAATAAGCTAAGCTTGGGGGGAGTTGATACGTCCAAAACGTATCTACTTTCCCGAACACTTTTGCTATTGTTTTACCTCTAATTTCTGTGCTTTGGATGCAACTAACACGGACTAACGCAGTTTTCAGCAGAATTACCTTGGTGTCTTGTTTTTGTGCAGAAATATGAACTTCAGAGAAAAACCCCAAAATCCAAACAGAAGACATTTTTCATACGAGGGGAACTCAGAACCACGAAGACCAAACGGAGAAGAGGCCTGAGGGGCCCACACCACCCCGTGGCGCGAGGCCCATCTGGCTGCGCCAGGAGGTGGTGCGGCCACCTCGGCCATCTCCTTGCAACCCCCTCGCGGCTACAAGACCCATCTGACCTAAAAACACTTGGGGATTGACACTTTTCCAGAGAACTCCACCGTGCGCCGCCGCCATCGCGAACCCTAGTTCGGGGACCAACAGTCTCTGTTCTGGCACCCTGTCGGGACAATTAATCGAAGGGGATCATCGCCATCGTCATCTCCACCACCCCTCCATCAACCCTCCATGTTTCCCCCATCCATGAGTGAGTAATTCACCGATGTAGGCTTGAGGGGATGGTAGGGATCGAATGAGATCACTCATGTAATAGCTGTAAGATTGTTAGGGCATAGTGCCTAGTATCCGTTATCGGTGCTTTACGTCATTGTTTCAACTTGTTATGCTTAATGCTTGACACTAGGGCCCGAGTGCCATGATTTCAGATCTGAACATATTATTGTGATGATAATTATTGTTTTGGATCATATCTATGAGTTGTATACACACGTTATTGTCCTGAACCGATAGCCCCAAAGTGACAACAATTGGGATAACCGGAGGGAATGGCAATGATGTGATGATCACATGTATTCACGGAGTGTTAATGCTTTGTTCCGGTACTTTATTAAAACTAGATGACCCGTTGCGTGACTGCGCAACCGCCGGATGCAAAAAATATATTATTATCGTGTGCTTTCTTTAATTTGCTTACTATAATTTAGTAAGCATGTGTGTGCATACTGCATATACATAGCAACAGAAAGGATATAACATAGATGATAACAATTAAAAATTATTGCATGTCCTCTTTGAAAAGAATGAATGATTTTTTTATAAGTTACATTAAGCAAATAAAAAAAATCAAGTAATCTACCATTTATTTGGAAATAGGATCTCACCGATTAGCTATCTTATTATTTTCCCTTACAAAATAATATAAAACACAATGTATACCAGTGCAAGTTTTTAAAAATTCTTATTAAAATGGCACAACACTGATACCATCTTCCAGAAATCAAGTAAAAATTTCATTTATCTATTGCCTTTCTTTGGAACGGACATAGGATCTTTGGACTTCCACCTGGCATTACCCAACGAATGAAAAGGGTGGCCTTTTATTGACTGGAGCAATAAAAGAAATAGTGCATACATATCAGGATTGATACTGAGACTAATTGGGAAGGCAACAAAGAGAAAGCATGGGAAGAAAAGTTGTTATCACTAACCTTCAAAATCAGTTCTTAGATTGGCACTGGGATCAATCACACCATCCCTATCAGATAAAATCATGTCGAGCACTGACCTTGACCCGATCAAATGAAAATAAAGATATCAGTACAGTCTCCCTAATGTCGGTTAACTGCAATGTGTGGTTTCAACTTGCTAGGCATCCCTTACTATTTTATTGAACCGACCTACACAGAAATAACCAGAAAAGGCATATACCGAAAGCGGAATACACGAACTACAATATGAGAGACGTATCTTATAATTTTCTACAATCATACGATATATCACAACAAAAGGCACCAATAATTTATCTCGGCATGCTCAAAATGAAGCAACTTCCATAACTGCAAGCAAACATACCATGAACATGAGAGGATAATTAATCTACTCCCTCTGTTCTACACTAAATCACAGAACCACCACGCACATCATGTATATTATCACGACAAAGAAATAAGAAAGGTCCATGTTGTTCATTAGATATCCATATCCACAAACCAAA
Organism: Poa annua; assembly: GCA_026929855.1. Lineage (NCBI taxonomy): Eukaryota > Viridiplantae > Streptophyta > Magnoliopsida > Poales > Poaceae > Poa > Poa annua. Next base: position 21,469,101 of record CM049428.1, on the reverse strand, counting down.
AGGAAGTGCAATTCTTATGTAGCACTCCATTAGGATTTAGGCGGAGATACGTCATGTTTTTCTCCCTAGAAATCTCCTATCCCCAAGGTTAGCCAATTAATCAATAAGCTATTTCTTAGTTCACAGGAAAAAACCTCTATTATCAGCCTCAGTTAAACTTAACAGATGGTAACTACAAAGGACATAAGTAATGGACAGGTATACATGAGTTTATGACCAGTTGAGCTATAATAAGCTTGAGTATTATGCTATAATCTTCCTAGCAAATGAAGAATATACATAAGTATAACTGAAATATTCTGGTGACTGATCCTATACAGAGACATGCTTATACAATTACACAATAATGTCTATTTAACCAAGATTTCATGTTGCAGTGGCAGGCTATTTTAAGCACAATACACCATAATACAATTTAGGAGCAAGTAATGTGCCAAAATACAGAGAACAAATAAGGAGATGCCCAGTTTTAAACATCAACCAATAATACAAAAGAATCCATATGCTTTGAGAGGCCATTCGTATGGCCAAGAAACACAACAATATAGACTGAATGATTTTCACACGACTCGATTTTAGCAATCAAAAATCCTTGGCGTTAAAAACAATTTTAAATAAAGGGTGCTGGGAATAACACCTATAAGAACTGATCAAACCAACAAATGTGATTTCCAAAAGATCTGCACTTTTAGATGCAATCCTATATTCTTTCTCGCAGTTTAAAAGTCCAATACCAACCCTCTCGGCTATAGTAAAATGCAACCATCAGGACTGTTGTCTGCTAACTGTATCAAAAAGAAAACATATTAGGATGGATATAATCCATAAATTCAAACAAAATAAAATTTACCGGGAATCAGAATGAACGCAAGAAAATAATTAATGTAACACTACTTCCAAGATTCAATCAGAAAGTTGTTGAATGGTACACATAGAGGATATAACATTGCATTACTGCATATTCACATAAATAAGGTGTACTATATGTTCGCGTACATGAGTAAAACACATAAATAAGGTGTACTATATGTTCACATACATGAGCGAAACTATGGAAGACAAGAGAGGGAGTGAGGGAATGAAAGAAGAGACGACCTCACCTTGCTGAGCTACTGGTCATTTTGTCGAAATTGCTTAGACAGTTGCAATGCCTGCTACCATGGTTTCAAACTTAGCTCATGTTTTGTCTAGGCAAATATATGTACCTTTGTATATGCCTGGGAAATGCTATTCCCTTAACTCCTGCAGTAAAACCAAAGAGCAAGCTTGACAACAGTAAGCGCGGACAATGCTACTCCCTGAACTTCATACACAATTCTGAATCATACAATATGACAACCGAAGAAAATTAGCATTTTCATATGTCTTGTCCAATTCCATATCTGAACAAGCAAGTTTCAAGTAAAAAATAGCATTGAGGGATATGTAGCTAATGCAGGCACATCACATAAATTATTTCAGTCTGTTAACTTATTACTATACATTATAGGTGTAAAAACAGAAGGCAATCCCAAGTAAACCAGAATGCAACTAAGATAACTATATAGCAAGAGTACAAAAAGTACTTCATATAACCCTATAAAATGCTGAATGTGCTAGACAAATTTCTTAACTGAACATGCACTAAGTACTGGGCATGTAAACTTGTAGCTCAAGCAAATAAATAATGTGGATACAAAAGGAAAACCAATACATCAGGTCACACAATCTGAAGTGAAAAATCATATATGATTTTGGTTTTGCTGTTTTGAAATCACTACCTACCATAAAATTTCAGAAGAATGACAATAATCTGAATATAGTACAGGCCTAACATCGGTCCACAACAGGTACATGAGGAACTGGAGTATGAGAAAACAGTATATGTGAGCGATCTGACCAAAAGAAAAAGACATACATATAGGCATTATCCAGCATGAGGAAATTGACAGACATATATTGCTCAGCTCAAATTATTGAAAGTAACATAATTATTTAAACAACTCATCTGAATCAGAAATAAAAAAATACTAAAATTTTAATCTTGATTATGCCTGGAAAGCACATACTAAAAAATGACCATACAAAAAACGTTTAAATCATTACCTTACAGATGAGATAGATGGTGTCCATTTACAGAACTATGAGCATATCCAACAGATACTCTCCATGATGATATTTAAGTGCCTCATAGTATACATGATGATATTTAAGTGCCAAAAGGCTACAAGTTGGTAGTAAATTATAAATGGATGCATTAAAGCAACTGAAACTGTGAGATGAGCAGAAAAATAGCGAACCGAACACCACAAAAAACCGGAAACCTAACAATCAACTAAATGTGAACAACCTATCAAATTATAGCCTTTGTGAGGAAGAGCATAAATGAAGGGCCAACCACGAACTCCACGAAACATCCCACAGAAACCCTCACCGTACTCACCGTGGCCCTTTTCATGCAACAACAAAAACAGACATGGATTATTATAGACTAACCAGAAACTATAAAATTAGAGCCTTTAAATAGAAATCATTACAATCGAAAGTCCACAACCCACAACCAAAAGCAGAACACGTAAAAATAGACCTATCAAATCACATGTGAAAAACAGTAGGCTCTCATGTGACAAAAATACAATATAACCGTGAGAACAAATAGTGATAATCTAGTACAAACATGCAACATGACACAAACTTACTGGTCTCTCTGCAGCTTGATGATATGCTTCTTTCCTTGTACCACCAATGCCTTCACTTATTTTTCTTCAACTACCCTAAACCTGAGAGAGGCAAGATAAGGTATATTACTTTATCTTAGAATATAACTATTGAGGAAGATGACACCAGAGGCATGAGTTTGGCAACAAGGGTGATGCGATATGCTCCTCCTACTGAGTGCCAAGAAAAAGAGAAGTGTAGTAGACAATGCCTCTTGAGTTGTCTCAGCTTGCGGCGACTCAGCTCACCATACATGCATGCATCCTTTGCTACCATATCCAGTTGTGTCGCCACAACAGCAATTCACGTGGCAGGGAGTGGAGGTTGTTTGCCTTTTGATGGTATGTACAATGTAATTCCAGCAATATCAAGAAAATATATACACCAATCAAGTACATGACTGTTTGCTTTCTAATGGTCTGTACAACGTAATACCAAACCTGCAATATTAAAATATAAGGAATTCAAATAAGAACCTACCAAATACATTATTTTCATCATATTTACATTGGTTAGACAACAACCTGAAACATCAATAGAAGAGACTTAATAAGAGAAATTGATCGGAGACAAATCAATATATGATATTTATATCGTGACCTTCTATGTTTGAATATAAGCGCAAGAGATTCCAATAAAGCTAACAGAGGAATCAATTCTTGAAGCTCCAACCTGTCAGGGTATGTCATATATATACCCTACTCTAGTAATTGCCTGGGAAATGTTACAGATAATATAATAAAATCATGCCTCCCACATACTACATGCTAGTAGCTAATCCATATATTATATCCGATGATTTACTGCTTCAGTCCAATCTTCAAACACATACTTGGACCAATCTGCAAACAACCTTAATGTATACCGACTGAGAATGATGCACAGACTCAGCGTAAATGAAGAATTACAATGGTGAAACAACTTCCCCGTAAACAGCTAAACATTACATGATTTTTTTCTCAGATCATGGATAACATCCCGAATATAGACCCTAACCTTTTGTGCTTCCAACTTTAAATGTACATTCAGCCAAATATATTTACATGACTACTATTGCAACAACATCATTTGAGCACAATAAGACCCAGAAAAATTATAAATCCATGCAAAACTAAATGAGAGGTAAAAGAAGCTGATGTGCAGACTGGGAGCGATCAATGAAAACCAAGCAATGGAGAATACCTATAGAGATGTATAATGATCTCTGTAAGCTAAGGACGACAGAGGAAATTCAAGAACACACCTACTCCTTTCGTATCATGAAACAAATGTTTCAATTTAAAAGCATATCTAATCAACTAAAACACAGTAAACTACTACATGAGAATTTGCGTGCAAGCTGTTTCATCATAGTTGTTGCTCACTTGTGTTATCACCTCACGATCCCCTTCCTTAGTAAAATGTTTTCAGCTAATAAATTCAGAACTCTAGTGAAGTTATTTGTTTTTCAGCTAACCATCTTAGTAATTTTTCAGTGCTACGACATGCTAAAATTTCCTAATATTACATAGTAAACAAGAAAACTGAATTCATATGTGTGAAGCTGGTGCAAATACGGAAACACTCCTTTTTTAAGGGGTAAAGAAACACTCATCGACAACAGTTTACAAACTTGCTAATAAAAATGATATGTATCTAGCTAGGAAAGCAAATGAAAGAAAGATACAGGCAACAAAAGTAGTAGCTTCTGAAGGCCTCTTATTAGCAAGGAAACACAAACATAGTTGTACACTTTAATAGGCATCAAAAGAAACTTTCCCATTTGCACAATTAGCAAATGAACATACCAGATGGGAATGGATGAGCAGAGAAGAGAAATTCCACCACCGCTGCTCGCAACATGGAGGTGCCATCAAAGCTGGAAGGATGAATACCTCTAGCACTACAACTGACCAACATAAGTTCTTATAAGAGACCTTGGACATCGATGAATACCTCTAGCACTACAACCGACCAATATAAGGACGGAAAAATGGTTTAATATAACAGTTTGTAAGACCACACTCTCATATAGCAGACCAAAATGATAAAGCAAGTCATAAGACATACATGAATAACAAAAATTGTCGGCCTATAAGAGATGATTGTCACTTATTTAGTAACTTATATCAATGAGAATTAAAGAACCAGAAAATGAAATACGTTAAATTTAACACCAGATTGTATTGTTTTAGATATTAGATATGATCCCGGTCTGATGATGCACGGGCCCTCAAACCTCAATTTGCACACGAGCAGAAGAAATGGAAAGGATACAGTTCAGTTTTCCAAGGTGTAACATACTAACCTGGTTATGCTCATTATACTCATAAGTGGGAAGCACAAATATGAAGAAGGAAGAATGTGAAATCCGTCCCACGCCAGCTCAACCTTCCGGCCTTCGGCCTTGTCGAGCTCATCAAACCGGGCCGGCGCTTGCTCCTTGCACGAGTTCGCATATAGCGGTGTATACATCATCAATCGGTGATTCAGTTGCAACAATACTGAAAATGAAAACGACAAAAGAATAAGATTGATTTTTTTGGTTGTTCTGGACCATGACATGATGTACATCTGCAGGTACCCACGTAGGGAATGGAAACAGGGTGTGGGTGTGGTCGATTCGGTCCTGGGCATGGTGTTTGTATCTATCTTTCCATGCATGGTCCGATTTACCACAAAGAAGAATGAAGATAGAGAGAGATGGTGAGAAATCAAGGGAGAGATGGTACCTACATCCTCGTTTGCACCCAGCTCCTGAAGAATGACAGCTCGGGGACGCGGTCGATGAAGAATGACGCCGGTCAGGTTACGAGGAGAAGCTCCCTCCTCCTCTTCCTCCGTGCGTCCACGCCGCCATTCATGTGCCCGCTCGCGGCGCTCCCGTCGTCGCACAACGGGCACCGGGACGACCGGAGAGGCGGCCGACCTGGGACGGGGCGGATCCAGGTCAGCTCAGACTCACAGCGACCCAGCAACCTCCACCGCTGCTGCCATGCGCATATAGGACCGCCCTGCCGCCGCTGCCCTGGCTGGGGCGCCCGCCGCTGACCTTCCCGCGCCGACCTGCCCGGAGGCTGCTACCCAGCCAGTGCCGCCTTACCGGACCGCCACCGCCTCTCTCATCCTGGATGAGGATTTGCTACCGCCGCCATCTCCTCATGTACAGTAGGTGGGAGAGAAGGAGGAGGAGGAATCGCGCTCGATTGGCGCTAGGGTTTCAGTCGGAGGCTGCTTTTGTTCCACGAGGAGTTCACCCGCCGAGGGAGCGACGCCGGCGAAGCATCCTCGCCCACTGATTTGTGGGGCTAGCGTGCAGCTCGGCCCACAATATCATGCGCAACTCAGCCAGACAGAGTAAAGAAAATTTCTACCACATCCAACGGCTGTGGTGAAAAGTGGGAGTGAATTCACTATTCATAAGGCCAATCTGACGGTTGAGAGTAGCCAGGAGGGGCAAACCATGTGAGGAGGAGGGTAGGCTCTCAACCTTTATAGAAGTAATGAGTATCTTAATTGCCAGTAGTTTCCCTTGAGGCCCCGCTGCAAACGGGCTGGCAGGACAAAAGATGATGTGCAAGTTTCTCATTGCAAGCACGCACAACTAAATTGGAATACATGCTTATGATTAGTTAATACTTGGATGCTTTATAATATTTATCTGTAAATGCCTATGCTATGTTATTACATGAATTATCTCGTCCATGCAACGCCCGTACATCCGTCCCTGTGCCTACAGTATTTTAATCCTGCTGTCTACTTCAATCACAATCGCTGTCTTAATTCTCCTACTACTGTTATTTCACTATTGTGTCTGCTATAAACTGTTGCTACTGATAATTTTCCTCGAGCAAGTCTATTCACAGGTGCAGCTGATCTGACAAATCATCTGTTAAAGCTTACAAATATTCTTTGGCTCCCCTTGTGTTGAATCAATAAATTTGGATTTTACTTCCCTCGAAGACTGTTGCGATCCCCTATACTTGTGGGTCATCAACCCCTCGTCTCAACTACCCCCTTCCGACACCCAAAAGTATCACCGTTATTGTCATATTATAAGATACGACGTTTGGTGCGATCAAAGTATCTTCCACGGATAACAATAAGAGTTGATCTCACGGTCAAAGGCGCCATGGCTACGTCCTACAAATATGGGTATGTCCATCAAATCGTTCTACCAATGACATGACTTCATTGCCGACTGGCGCCATGCCCCATGATCGGGAAACCTCGATCATCAATCGTGCAATGGAACTAGTCTTAGTAGAGGCTACTAGGGACATGGTTGTTTATGTATCACACGTGTATTAATGTTTCCGCTTAATACAGTTATAACATGACACAAAACGTATTATAAACAAATGAGATATGATAAAGAAATACACTTTATTAACTGCCTCTAGGGCATATCTTCTTCAATGCTACATGTTGTGTCTGGTGGGATCATTTGCTTCATAATATATTAAGTGTATGTTATTTATGATCTTGCATGCTCTCCGTTACTAGTAGATGCTCTGGCGAAGTAGATGCTTGTGACTCCAAGAGGGAGTATTTATGCTCGATAGTGGATTAATGCCCCTGATACGTCTCTAACGTATCCATAATTTCTTATGTTCCATGCTTATATTATACCAATTGCTACATGTTTTATATACACTTTATATGGTTTTTATACATTTTCCGGGACTAACCTATTAACAAGATGCAACACTGTCAGTTTCTTGTTTTCTGTTGTTTTTTGTTTCAGAAAAGTTGTTAAGAAAATATTCTCTGAATTGGACGAATCAAATACCAAAATCCCTATTTTTCATGGGAGGCTTTAGAACACCGAAGACGAGACGGAGAGGGGCCACGAGGCGCCCTCATGATGTTCTGGCGCGCCCCCTCCTGCCGCGCCAGCACATAAGGAGGCCGCCTCGGCTCTCCACCGCCTTCGCCCTTTCGTCTACAAATACCCCCCGACAATACAAGACCTAGAGCCGAACACTTTTCCAGGATACGTTCCAGAGCCGCCGCCGCCGCCATCAACCCTAGTTCGGGAGGGTTCAGAAGCTCTCCCTGGCATCCTGCCGGAGAGGGGAATCATCACCGGAGAGCTCTACATCACCATGCCCGCATATGGACTGATGCGTGAGTAGTTCATTCTTGGATTACGGGTCCATAGCAGTAGCTAGATGGCTGTCTTCTCCTCTTGTGCTACCATGTTTGGATCTTGTGAGCTGCCTATCAGGCTATCATGATCAAGATCATCTTTATGTAATGCTACATGTTGTGTTTGCTTGGATTCGATGAATATTAAATACTATGTTATTGCTTCATAATATATCATGTGTGTGTTATTTATGATCTTGCATGCTCTCCGTTGCTACTAGATTCCTCTGGCCAAGTAGATGCTTGTGACTCCAAAAGGGAGTATTTATGCTAGATAGTGGGCTCATGTCTCTATTTAATCTCTATTGTAGATGTATTATCGCTACTAGGGATAAAACAGTAGTACTTTGTATAAGGATATTTGTATTATTTACATTACACAATTTGCCTAATGCAATAATTTGTTGCTTGCAACTTAATACTGAAAGGGGTGCGAACACTAACAGGAAGGTGGATTATTAGTCATAGATGCGATTGAAACGTTCTATGTATATTTTTGTAATGCCCAAGTAAATCTCATACTAGACATCATGACTATAGTATTAGGGATATTATAACTGAGTCAAATTCGGGCTCCCTCAGGCCACCTCACATTTCAGCCGTTGGATGTATTGCTGCTAACGATCTTAATTGTTCGACCTATTTGTCCAGGTGAGATGGGACAAATGTCCCTGAGGGGCGCTGCTCTACGTATCAAATTGGCCTTCTCTGGTGCGTTCCGGCCCGTTAAAGCCCACACAGGTATCGGAGAAAAAAATAAGACAATGTTTCCTTCCCTACCGAGCATACGACGCGTTGACTCTGTCGTCCCTCGATCCATCGCGCATCACCCTTTCCTCGATAAATCACGCAGCGCCGCCCCGCCGTTTCCCCACTGGCCCATCCTCCCCTCGATCCGCGCGGCCCGTCAGCATCCCTGGGCGCTCATCCGCTTCGCGTCGCCGCTCGTGGTGCAGCAGCCCAATGCGGCCCTTCCGTTCAGGCGCCGGCAGGGAGATGTGTCGATTCGCAGCCCTCCTTGATGCAGATGACATGGTGCATCCCTCCTCATCGATGTTCATCGGTTTTAAGTTTCAATTCTTCATTCAAGCCCTCTAATGTGAGCCATCATGAGCGTCACTGCTCACTGCTTTTGATTGGTTTTCATTTTCGGTTCATCCAGCCCGTGCTGCACAAGTCTTCCATCGGCTGCGTCTATTGAGGGAGGTGATGCGACAGCAATCGCCTCCTTAGCTGATGCGGCAACAAGAAGCCACAATTCGCTCTTGATTGAAACTGATGCGTCAGGCTTCAAGTCAGAGTTAATATTCAGTTTGTTCAAGCCAATAATGTCTGGCGTCGAGTGATCATGGTATGTTACTGTATCAAGGCCTCGCATCGACTATATAATTCTTTTGGCCTCAAGCTGGAGGCAAACGGAACATCGCAGGACGGTGCGTCGATGGCGGCAACAAGTGGTGCATTGGAGGGCAGCATATCGATTATGGCGGAAAGCGGAGCGACTGAGGGCGGTGAATGTGGAGGTAATTGAACCCGACATGGCCGGCCGGAGCCACTCTGGTTGATTGCTTGCTGCGAGGAGCAGCGGAGAAAGATGACCATGGAGGAAAGGATGAGCGGGGACGACAACAATTATCAGTTCCCCACTTCCCCATGGGCATGTGTGTGCTTGGCTTTGATGATGAATCCAAATGCCTCAAGATCATCTAGATTCGAGAACCTGAACCTCCAGCGCCGCTAAGTATCACGGTACGACAAACTACCAGCCTCCAGCCTCTTTCGGTCTGTCCCTCCTCCTCGTTCTGATTATTTTTTGTTGTTGTGCACTTACCAGGATACCGCTCTCTCCTTCTGTGTGTTTTAGTTTAAGACAAATTTGTAACTTAAACTCGTTTTGAGTATCTGTTTTGGTATATTATTGGAGGGTGGTTGCATATCGCATATGGACATCTCTGACATGTTGTCATTTTCTCCAACCTAAGAGTGTACTATCAACCAATACAATTGTCTGATTTCAGTCAAATAAATAACACTATTTGATTATTCTTTTGTGGGGTACAACAATCCAGGCAAATTCCAGAGCCTTCAGTGTTCTGCCTTGATGGAATTGTAGGGTGTACCATGTACCGATGTGGCAATCGTAAACTGGTGTTGCCACTGAATGATAAAAATGTCCGTACTCAGATTATTATCCTCTACTGATACCACTTTTTAATTGGTGTATTCTTAGTATTTTCCATCATTTGATCTTTGTTCTATCATAATACAGAACTCCATTTTAATTTATCTCCAGTATTTCCTTTTATGGGATTCATTTCTTGGATGCTCGTTTGTGCATTGGTTGATCTGACCTAATGGTTAGTTGTTTGGCATGAATCACGTGTTGTTGATTGTAGGATTAGGTTGGATTGCATTCTGAAGAGCCAATCCAATATGCCACTATTGATTCTTAAATGTTTCTCTTCTTGTATCAGAATCAAATTTAAGGTGTCGCAAGCATCCCAAGACACAATAGTTCTTGTGCTTACATCACACAGTATGCAAAGATGAAAGATGTACTTGACGGGGAGTGTGCACTTGTTTGTATATCTCTCCTCGCTTGCTATGTTCACATTTTACCGGTTAGATTTCAACAGACAAGGGGCAAAGTTAGAATACTTCAATGAGCGCCTCATACCAGGTGAGCTTCACTTTGTGAACCAATTATTGTGTGTACCATTGACTCACCAGGAGATATCAATTTTGACTTTCAGGTAAAGAAGTATAAACAATACGATGTCAAGAGGTGCAAAGTAGTGCTGCTGAGAAGAATGTCGCCCAAGTGAAGTCGAATGCAGATCAAGGATGGCGAGCACAAGAAAGACAAGAAAAATATTGCCAAGTTGCTGGAGCTGACTACATGTGTGTCTGTGAAAAGAGGAAGTGTAGAGAAAGTGAGAGCCACAAACTTTTTAAGATACCTAATAATTATCTTTTATTCATTTTTTTCATCATTTTGTATAATCCCCCGTTAGAAACAAATTGTAAAAAAAGTGAGTGCATAACAAGTGTCCCGGATTTTTGTTTGGTGAAACCGATTAAGATTTGAATGTCGAGAAATGTATGCATGTGCAGGTTTATAACTCTTTCGTACAAAGCACCAGCGTGGCAAAGTATGACATGTATATATCGTGGATGGTGATAGTGCAAAATGGATTCATGTAATTTATCACCCACACACGCCATATTTGAGCGAGTCATGGTTATGCATACACTCAAAATCTCTATGAATTAGAATTACTATACATGCATATTTTTTTCATCATTAACTATAATTGTCATACTGAAATAGACGGGTGCGGCAATGCTAATTTCTGCCACTTTAAGCAAGTGGAATACAAGTTATAGAAGACGAATATCATGTAGTACAAACTATGTGATGTAGTTTCGGAAAATGAAGAGCGTATGCAACTGGAGCACACAAACTCAATGTGTATAGTTTCGTAGTAGAGCATGTCACGCTAATACCATCCAATTATATTAACCTTAGCTAGGGAGATAAGTGTTTACAAGTTGTTATTTTCTTTCTAACGTGAAAACTAGAAATATACTTGGTGCAGCTTTGCTTTTCACTTGGTTACCAATATATCTCCATCCATAAAAAATATATTTTTCTAAAGAAGGGGTGCGGCAACACGCGGCTACATGATATAGGGTAAATAAAGTGCAGCACATAAGTCACACCTTCAAATTCATTATTTTTTGAATCATTTTAAAAAATTCTAATTTCCTATAAATCTACATTCATAATGAACGGGCGCAGCAACGAGCGCCTACATGATCTAGTATGCATCATTATGCACTTTTTTATTCTATCAATTGCCTAGCTGTCATTTGTTTTCCCGCATGTATGTTATTATTATTTATGGAGAGACACCCCTGATTATCCCTAAACCCAATGTGAGTTTTTTTGAACTGTGGACTTCGGTCCTTTTCTTTTAAACTGATAATACAACTTACTGAAATTGTTGTTTTCATTCTCTGCAAACAAATATTATTTTTCACACCATACGTTTAACCCTTTGTTTACAGCAAGCCGGTGAGATTGACAACCTCACAGTTTTGTTGGGCAAAGTAGTTTGATTGTGTTGTGTGCAGATTCCACGTTCATTGTTGACACCGGTAGTGCGCCCTGCCAACGTCAGCTTCAACAACCTTCAGAAGAGAACTTCACTTCTACTGGATTGATAAGCCTGGTATCATTAGTGAGGGAAAACTTGTTGCTACACTTATCATTTCTTTCTTTTGGGGTTTCCAACAACTCACAAAGTCATCAAACTGTTTTCTGGCGCCGTTGCCGGGGACATAAAGAAACAATACCGCATCCATCTCCGACGACAACTACACGTCCAAATCTTGACACATAGTGCATCAGTCCCCATTTTATCCGGGGGAGTGACAGAAATCTCTAAGGTTGTGGATGTACTGTTGCTACTAGGGATAAAACATTAATGCTTTGTCTAAAAATAATTGTGTTACTTACATTATACACTTTATTTAATGTAATAATCTGTTACTTGCAACTTAATACTGAAAGGGGTGCGGATGCGAACTGGACTGTGAATTATTAGTCATAGATGCAGTTGGATGACGTTCTATGTATCATGTTGTAATGCCAAGTAAATCTCATAGTAGCACCATGACTAGTATATGATTGTTATGCAGCTCTTTATTTTATCAATTTTCCAGCTGTAATTTACGCCACGACTAGTGATTGTGGACCATGGTCCATTCTTTTACATTGACACTGTTTTATTAGACTAATGTCATCCCTTACCCTCTCCGTAAGGTGGACAGCTTGGAGCAGCATCCAAAGATTGACAAACTCCTCCAGGTTGACCGGTGTGAGACCATTGTACATGTTAATCTGGGTGATCCAATCATATACTCCTCTATCCGGAAAAACTGTCGTAAGATGCATGCAACTTTGTGCTATCGATGGGTTGTATTCGCGACAGTTATTCTGAACCGGAGGTAGTATCATTGAATAAGGCTTCCTTTATATTTTTGTTCTTGCGTTTGAATAGCTTGAAAATGGATGGTACAATATATTTAGAAGCCATGCTTCGAGTAGTTTTTAATCGCTTATTTTATTATCGGCTAGTCAAATCATGCTAACTGAGATTTCTTTGAGGATTACATATCGAGCTATTTAAACTGATGGTTAGCCTCTATAATTCCTGATGCTACACTTGTGAATAGTAGTCAGTGTAAACAAGGCACATTGACTGAACTCTGGGGCTCTGCATATCTTAATACTAGACTCCTCACCCTTGGGTTTTTTAGTCAACACACTTTTTTAATCCCTGATGATTACTCTAGGTTGTGTGATCCAATAGAAGTTCCATGAAGCATTGCAACTTTTCACCTTAACAGGCAAGTGTTGTTTGAAAGTGACGAGATATAAAGTCAAAGTGTTTTCATTTCCATTGTGCACTGGTAATGAGTGCATGTGTGGCCTGCTTAGTGTGGCATGAATGTTGGCCTCTCTTGATGCTAAACGGCTACCTTGTACTAATGCATTTTTTGATAGACCTTGTACTAATGCATAGATTTGGGTTCGTAAATGTTGACAAACTTGATGCTGCCTGTTGAGCTGCATGGCTTCTGAGTGTATGTACTCCAAGAACATCCAGGTGGTGGACAGCACCAACAACGACACAACGTCAAGCATGGGTCCCGGGGGACTGGGCACTTTCATGGAGCAGTCCCACTGCTACGACGTGGTGAGGATGGGGCCTCAACCTTGGTGAGGTACCAGGATTTGGAAGGGTGGTGCATCGTCGGTGTCTCGGTGCCAGCTTCCTGAACCACATCAAGAAGCGCCAACCTTCTCATAGACTCGCCAATCAAGGGGTTGCTGTAAGATATGGAGTCTATAGTTCTCGCTCAGAAGTACTCGATGATGTTTATGTCAGAAACAAAATCTTCCCTCTCCAGGTCACCACTGGAACAACGGATTTTCAGAGGTGGCAGAACAGCAATCTCATGTAATTAACTGCTTCAAGTGGATGATTTCTTCCGGTTTCAGCAAGTAAACTCACAGCTGTCCACTTGTTACACTTTGATCCTGCACAGAAACAAGGTGACCTGAGAGTTCACAGAACAACTTCTATGAAAATCAGATCACAGTTTTATTTTCAAAATCCTGAGAAAAATCGTGGCATGTGTAGTTGGCAGCTTAACATATAACTGTATAAACACTACCGAAGCAACTAGGTTAGCAGAATTTTATTTAGATTATACTAACATAGTATCTTGATATGTATAGTTGACAACATGAACATACAACTATATAAACACCAACAAAGCAACTAAGCTTCCCGAGACATAGCTTAAATGAACTTGATGAAGAACTCGCAAATGTGATCTGAAATCTCTTTAGGCTTCTCCTGGTTGAGGAAGTGTCCCACTCCCTCCATGATAACCACATCCTCCAGGTTCGGCACGTTCGCCTTGAAGCCACCCTTGTGAATGTAGTCTTTCACCCCCGGTGTGTTGTATGTAAGGTCCAGGTCCCCAACGATGAATTTGGTCGCTACTTTTATTGGAACTCCAGTCCATGGTGCAGAAAGCTCCCAGTTCCTGCACGAACACAAAAGAACTTAAGCGGTATCTCATGAATGCTTGTGTTAGCTGTGGCTAATGCCTTCACACATGAACTTTCGAGCTGAAATAGGAGAGTTGCTAAAAAGAGCAATTTCGGCAGATTTGACACTATGTTCCTTTGTGTTTAGGTTACAGCGCATTTATGATTTTAGAAAGTAACTCGCCCTCATATGATGTGAATTTAAAGCATATAGATATCAGTGACCAGTTGAAACGATTTTTCCAAATCCTAATAAAATTAACTTTCCTGACTAACAAGAAAAAATTAAGCAGTATAGAATGAGCCATCGACAACATACAAGTCTATGCATCTGTAGAAGTTTAGCCCTCCTGTAAACCCTGTCTTCTCAAATTTGTCCGCGTAGTAGGAAATATCTTCTTCAGACAACCATGCAGGGCAAGTACCATCTGAATCAAGCGACTCAAAGAAGGTCTTGCCTTTGGATAGAATAGGAGGAGCTGGCTTGCGCATTCCAAAGACTGTCTTAAACTTATGCCTATGGTCGTATAGAGCAAATTCAGCTTCAGCAACTCCAGGTTCCTACATGCATAATTTGATAATTAGTACTCCCTCCGTCCACAAATAAGTGTCTCAAGTCTCTAAAAAAGAAGATGTATCATAGGCATAAGTTGAGACACTTATTGGTGCGTATAGAGACTTGAGACACTTATTTGTGGACGGAGGGAGTATGTGCAACTGTTTCTGATAAACCAAATCAGAAGCAATGTTGGTGCAGAGAAATATTATAGCTGATAATTAATAATTAGATGTGCCGGTAAGAATTGCTGAAGTTCTATACTTGAAAGGGAAAATCCATGTGATTACAAAACAGAGGAGACAATTACATTCTAAGGCAAAAGTCATTTTCAAGTTTAAGGCTAACTGTACTCACTGTAAGACACCAGATTGTTAGATTTTACATATCTGCATAGAGACATTGTGTTCAAGTTTACTAAATGGTGCTCGTGGCCCAGATGTCTTACCTGATACCTAGGTACACTAGCACAAATGCACAATTTATGTGCGTTGCTACAGATTCAAATAAATTAAAGCAAGACCAAAGCATCTACATCTGCTCACATCCAATGCGTTTATGTGACGTGGTCTGAAAGTGGACGGAATTGCAATCAGAAAAAGATCTGTGTAGTTGTGCAGCGAATAATGCTTCAACGGAAAATATGGTGTCTTTCAAGAAGTTAAATTTCGGGGGTTTCGAGGAAAGGACATTGCTAAGTATCTGATTCCCCTTTATCTAAAAAAAGGCATCTGATTCCCATTGAACCAAGAGCTCTCGTTCCTTATTGATAGGTTTGTGAGACTTAAGTTGCCGAGGTTTCTATCCCGACAAGGACATCTGTGCAGCTGACTAGTTGTGCAGCAAATAGTAGCTTAACAAAAAATACATGACATACCAGTTTCCATCGTATTAATAACTCAATTTCTTACTGAAAAATAATATTCAACCTCCATTAAAATAAAACTATGATTTCTTGTTTATTAGCCATTTTCTATCTGGAGTTCCGAAGTCACTGGCCGTCACTGACAGTATTAATCAGCTGCTTCCGAATAGCCTAGTATAGTCCTCGCAACAGCCGCAAATCTAATCCCTTGTCATTTGTCAAGCAACAAGAACAGACCACAAGGAACAAATTTCAGAGAGTTTGAGAACTATGCGACCAATAGTCTAACATAATGAAATTATTATTTAACCGGTTCAATTGTTTGCAACGACAAGTAAAACAAACCCTTGGCCAATAATGTCGACAAGATAGAGGAACACAGCCCAGTATTCCATAGATTGATTCTGTCTGCAACGATCAGGTGAGGACATGATGAAGCGGGTTCAGTTTCACCTGGAAGCGGCACATGTAGTGGTCTTCGCCGCACAAGGCCCTGATGGCCTGGAGCGGAGTCCCTTCGGAGCGACGCGGGTGGTAGACCACGCTGAGGTTGACGAGCGCGCGCACGAGGTCCGGCCGGAGCAGGCAGAGCTGCCACGCCACGATTGCGCCCCAGTCGTGCCCCGCCACGAACACCTGCCGCGCGACGCCGGGGAAGAAAACAAACAACAGGACTCGATCAGCTGGCTTACTTAGCACGGAGCATGGCCGGCCGGCGCTGGGAATTTTGGGAGGCCGGAATAGTCAAACCTGTGGCTGGCCGAGGTCGGCGATGAGGGCGACGAGGTCGCCGACGAGGTGGAAGGTGGTGTAGGAGTCCGCGGCGGCGGGGGCGTCGGAGTCGCCGTAGCCGCGCAGGTCAGGCGCGACGGCGCGGAAGCCACGGGCCGCCAGCGCGGCCATCTGGTGGCGCCAGCCGTACCAGAGGTCCGGGAAGCCGTGCACGAGCAGCACGGCCGGGCCGTCCTCGGGCCCCGCCTCCGCCACATGCAGCCGCACCCCGGGAGCCACCTCCACCGTCCGGTGCCGCACCCCCTCCGGCTCCATCGCTGCTGCTCGCGGCCCGCCGAGGGATTGAGATTGTACGGTGGGTTTTGGAGCTGCTTCCGGTGATTCGCCGGCTGTTGAGCTGTGTGGCTAAACGGGGCGATAAATTTCGTGGTTTGTGGGGGCGGCCGGCCGGACGCCGGCAAGATGGGATTTTTTTGGCAGGTTGCCAAAATTTCACGGACCTTGGACTTGGTTGCACCGATGCCGTGGCTCGCTTTCCTCATCGTTGCAGGCTTGGAGGCTGGAAGCTGCTACACTGACGCGTAGACCTTCAATTGCGGTTTGGCCCTTTCGTCTACTTGCTTGATGGACGCGTGGATGCTCAAATTGTGGTTATCCATCCTCCGAATAGATAGACGAATTTTTATATGCTGGTCTATTGCATTATTATCTTCTTTTCTTTTGACATGCTTCTCATTTTCAACCGAATTTCGAGCAATAATCAGATTGCATAGGTCGATGCAAAGTTGATTTATGAATATGTTCTAGATATATTTCGTATATGTCTACCCAAGAGCGTCTCCAGCCAGTCCCGCATCCCCGAGGACGTTTTTTCTAGCTTCAGACGGCGAAATACCGCCCTTTCTCGTTCAGTCATGCTCTTCGAAGATTAAAAAAGTTGGATTGGGACGTTTTTTTTTCTATTCAGCGCTGCCAAGCTGAACCCGGCATGCTGGGCACCGAAGCTGAGAAAAATCATGCGCTAAAAGCCACAGTTCTATCCTGTCAGCGGATGGCCGAAAAAATGCGTGTGAAACGTTGTTCTTCTTACTCATCTCGTGCGCGAAGAGGAAATTCATTGGTTTCTTTCATCCTTTATTACTTGTCGCGTAACAAGCTGTATAAATTCAATGTTTCTAACCTTTTTCTTTGGACGTAAAAAAACTAAACTAAAATTTGAAAAATTGAGCGAGGTCGCAGCTGTAGTCGTGTCCGTCGAACTTGGTCTAACATCGAAGTTGCCGGAAGAGAAATGGTCCGCAAAACAAGGGACAACGCCAAATCATCTCTTGCCAGTATTATTATATTCGGTCGCCGTGCCGTTCACAGCAGAACTTCCGGCAATCCTTCTCGACGGCAAGCTCCAGTTTCTTCGCACCCACGTCGCCGCTGCCGTCTATCCCTCCAATGGATTGCCGACCGAACCAAGCAATTCCAATCCTTGGTAGAAAAGCGGCTGCTAGCTTATCCCAGCTCTATAAGAAAATCCTTGTACGTTAATGGTTTAACTAACGAAGACCCTGCAAGCCCCAAATGCCCACCCAGCACGGTTAGCGCATTACTATCATTTACCTTTTCTTGTTTTATGTAGCAAAAGATGAATCCTTCTGCTCGGTAAACCAAGTAAAATGCTGGATCCCTAAAAAAATAGAGTCAAATGCTGGATAGTTCTATTCATATGAGATCACTTTTTGTATCGTATACTTTACAAACATAAAAGAGGTGTATCAGAATTCCCGGTTTATGGATGGCTTTTAGTCCCGATTTGTGACCACCGATTTCGTAGTTCCGGTTGGATATCCGGAAGTAGAGCCAGCTCCCAACCGGTACTAGAGGCCTTTTTGCTTGTAGGGTTCTGTAAAAGATCATAGAATTATGTTTGTAATCTTTGAGAGATCTTGTTGTAAGGTACCTAATATGTGTTTATCTCCATTAAACCTTTTACAAAAAAAATGTAATTTACGTAGACAATGGTGACTTGATAGCATGTCACTATTCTCTCTACTTAAGCACCGATCACCCGCATAAAAAACACATAAATGTTGTAAAAATAATAATATAAAATCACCACAACTTTTAAATATTTGGCTATAAAAGTGATATCGCTACTGTATCGTTGTTTCTCTCCTCGGACTAGGTCATGCCCATCGACGTAACCTTTTGTGCTCGATGCTTATGTGAGCCAAGATATCACTTGGTCAAGACTCCGATGATAACTGGATGATACATATCATGTCCGAGGTGCATTTCTTCCAGGAACAAATGTAAGAAAAAGAGTGGAGTAACAAGAAAGGCGTCAAACGATTGCTTGATAGATGAACTTAATTTTTTCAGGTTATCATGTTTGATCTTTGTGTTAGAGTATAATACGGTTTAGGTATATTTGGTAGTATTAGGATTGTAATCCAAGTCTATCTCTATTAGGTTTCGTAGTCTCCAAGTATTGTACCCCTTTATATACAGCCCAGCGTGGCTCATTGTAATCAATCTAGTATCAATACAATACAACATATTCCGCAATCTTACATGGTATCAGAGCAGTTCGTTCCGCAGCCTAGGATTTAGCCACCACCACTTCCACCGCGCCGCCCCCGGCGAAATCGATCTCCATGATCGCCGGGGGCGTCGCATCTCGTAGCTAGTTTTTTCTTCCAATTTCAATAAATCAGTTCGTAGGTTTAGCCAATTTAGTTTTATAATTAGATCAGTTTCTTTTTAGCCACCAAAATACATCTAGTTCCGGTGAAAAAGCCAGCAGATCCCAATTAAGAACAACAGCGCGCGATTGTTGGTCCACCCGGCCACCAGCAGTCATCCAGGCACCAAGCTGCATGCAAGAAGCGACCCCATGTTTACATGTTCATGCATGTTCGTATGGGACTTGGACGGATGGGCTCCAAGCTAGCTGATCTTCCCCGGCCAATCTACGCCACCAAATCGTCTCATCATCTCGCCGTCAACACAGGCCTGCACCAAACAACGCTCGTGGTCATCATCGCCGACAAGTTCTACGTCAACAACACCTCGACATCTTCTACCTCTACATCGCCTACCTCAACAAACGTCTTCAACAACCACCACGCCATCTTCGTCCACCACAACCTTGCCGTCAGAGTTGTAGTCTATTTTTATTTTGCACAATTTACTAGTTGCAACTTCTTTTTTCGTCTACTCCGGCAACAAACGGCGGAAAATCTGCGCTACGCGCCACCGACCACGGAGATCTCCTCTGCTTCTTCATCCGGCTCTGGCTCGCATGGTTAATGGTGGTCCCTTTCTTCGCATGCCCGATACTGGCAACATCGGCGCGTGCCTTCGTCCCCGACGCGCTCCTGGGTCTGGCAAGCTCGGTAAGGCGTGCCGCCTACCTCCAACTACATCGACTCCAGCAAAATTCTACCTCAACTTCCTCAAACGGCAACATCGACCACAACGCCAGCGCCCACAACTCGGCTACATCGACATCGGCATCAAGGGCTATCAACTCGGCTCCTCTTCAGTTGGCGACCTCAGATTATGCTCCAGTCAGACCGTCCGCAACGCTCCAGTTGTCGCGTCACTACCGATCCGACTGCGGGGGGATGTTAGAGTATAATACGGTTTAGATATATTTGGTAGTATTAGGATTGTAATCCAAGTCTATCTCTATTAGGTTTCGTAGTCTCCAAGTCTTGTACCCCTTTATATACAGCCCACCGTGTCTCATTGTAATCAATCTAGTATTAATACAATACAATATATTCTGTAATCTTACACTTTGATGTCTTTGTTCATGTGTTTTTAGTGAAGTTTTAGGGTGATCCATGCATCGAGAGTTTGCAGGTGGAGCATGTTGGTAGAGTTTGGTGGGTCCGCTTAGGTGGGTGGACTAGTCCACATTGGTTTTATTTTGACACATTTCATGAATAAGATTTGACTTATCGCGAGAAAACTAAGAATGCAAGAAGAATTTAGTGTCTTTTTATTTGTGCGGGTCAAACAAACCGAGTCCGCGTGCCCCAACAAAACCAGCTCCACTCGACCTGTCCCCGGGCCCCAACACCAGCACAGCATAATTACCACCTCTGGCTCTACCCCACGAGCGACTCACGGAATCTCCAATTAAACTCCACGAGACGAAAACCAAAACCGTGACAGCCCAGAGAACAGGGAGCCCCCAAACAAATTCCCCTTTCGGCCGGCGCGGACCTCTTCCTCCGCAAAATTCTGCCCGGAATTCCGGCGAGCCCCCCCAGTTCCGTCCACCCCCGGGAGGGAGGAAGGCGCCGATCTGTCGATCGATTCTGCGATGAGCTTCCAGGACCTGGTGGCCGGGAACCGCGGGGTGCCCCGTAAGAACGGGTACGCGCCTGGGGCCGCCGGCGCCGGCAACGCCGCGTCGCAGGCCGTGCAGGCGGGCGTCTTCCAGATCAACACGGCCGTCTCCTCCTTCCAGCGCCACGTCAACACGCTCGGCACGCCCAGGGACACGCCTGACCTCCGCGACAAGATGTACGTCATCTCACCCTACCTACCCCCCATCGCCTCTCTATCCATCTATACCCGCACCCCTTAGGTTTCTTAGGTTTTCGTTCGATTGGGAGAGGAATTTCGCGATCCCGGGTTTGGGTGCTGTCACGATTTCGGATGTGCGCGCGGAATTCGGCCGCTCGATTCTGATCCCGAATTACTCGTTATTAGGTTAGAATAAAAATATCTGCTCGTTGGAGGTTGCATATGGCTTAATTCCGTCCATATTTTCTTCTCTATGGACTCCTTTGTATCGTGTCTCAGTTCATGTAGTGTTTGCGCATAGGTAGAATTGGTCGAATCGCTGTATCTTCAGGCCACATGTGTTAGATGATGGATTGATCAGTCACTGCTGCCACCAAATGAAATATTTTAGCGCCTTCTCTTCTGAAATTCATGTGATATAAGTCAATTATAACTTTGCCATCCTGCCTTATTCCACAACTTTGCGAAACTTGTCTTCGAGCAACCTTCTTCTCCTAGTCTAGAATAGTTTACATGCTGGTTCAAATTAGTTCTGTTAGTCGACTAACCATCAGTTGCTGCTGCTTGCAGACACAAGGCACGAGCGCACATAACACAACTGGTGAAGGATACATCCGAGAAGCTTAGACAAGCAAGTGAGGCAGATCATAATATTTCAGTCAATGTATGTACCTATCTCTTTGATTTGCTCTGCCCTTTTGTTTGAGATATCAGTATATCACTGTAACTGGAATTGTTTGTTTTCAATTGTATGGTTAAATACCTTTTTGTCCTGCCTTTGTCCAAGCTTGCAAACGAAAACCATGTAGCATTTGCATCTTTTTGTTTTATAGTCATATAGTACTATAGCTAGGGTGCCACCATTAGTTCATTAAAAATAAACTAACATGAATATTTTTTTCTTTGGTTCTTATCTTCCTTAAACAGAACCAGCAACTGTCATTAGTTTAATTATTTGCGACTTGCGATTGCATATGAAAGCAATATTTGCTTTTAGAGTTCAGTGACGGTAATTAACCTGTCCAATATGTGCACCCTGACTCAAAATGCATACAATCAGGGTATTTACATTGAACATATATCAAATATTTGTCTTTTTACTTAAGCACCAGGAATTTTTTTAAATCAGCTCCTTTTACAGGTAACAAGTTTCCCTTCATTCTTAGCATGCTCAGCCATGATATTTTCTAGCATTGTGGCAAACCCTCCATGAAAAATGAATATAAATTATGGCACCAGAGTTTCTCTTGCATATACCGTGCCGTGCTTGGATTTAGTTTCCATCTTGGCATCTTCATTACTCTGTGGCTTTGTATTTGGTTGTATTTTCTGTTTCATACGTGCTCGCGGGTTTCTTTCCACGCGATGTGTTCTGGCTCTGTTTGGTTGCGCTTACTTCTGGCTTTTAGACTTTTGGTATAAACATAAGCCAAAATCAAAAGCACCTATTTAGGTGTTTTTGTGGATTATAAGCCAAAAGCCAAAATTAAGCCCAACCAAACAGGGTCTGACCATGTATCAAATTACAGGCTAACAAAAAAATTGCTGATGCGAAGCTGGCGAAGGATTTCCAAGCAGTCCTAAAAGAATTTCAGAAAGCTCAACGGTTAGCGGTAGAGAGAGAAGCTGCATATGCACCTTTTATTACTCAAGCAGGTTTACCACAGAGGTAATATTACTCAGGCGAGCTGCCTTTTCGGTTTCAAATAAAAGGGGGCCCTCTTTATATTTCTTGACATACCATATACTCTTAAACCTCTGATACTAGAATAGTCTATTCAATCCACTTCATGTAGTATACTTTTTTTATGTCTCTCTTAGATGATAGGAGTCTAATTAATGAATTAATATATGGATCGGCCAAGTACAGGAGTATGCACATTGCAATTAGACATCTTATCAAGTGAACCCAACTTTATTCCTTGTAGGATTTAATCATTTATTCCCATGTAGCATTTTATTGCAATTTCATGCATTTCATCTTTCAACCATTTGGCTAGTCTTTGCATGTCCCATGGCTTGTTCTGGGAGATTGTATCGAAACTTATGCGACAATAGAGGATTAATATACAACCATGACATGAATCTAAACCTGGTAGTCTATGTTCTGGTGCATTATATAGGATTTATATTCCTAAATATTGTAGATCTTATTTGCATTTTATACGATTAATAGGCCTAAACATAGTAAATCTTATCTGCCCATATTTTTTTCCATTAACATATTGATCTTTGTAGTAGAAGTTGCTCTGCATTGCTTTGTCCTTCCACATCAGTTCTATTGGCTTCACATGATAAACAACCGGCTAGAAGATTTTATTCTAATTTTGTATCTTTGTGCTTCTATACTTCTTTGGGAATTTATAATACTTTTCTTAACTAGTAAACAAACTCCACTGTCCACTGTCCACTGATATGGTTCAGTTACTCTCCTATTTTTCTTGTTTACCTGAGAAACTATGTTGCTGCTGTACGTAGTATAGTAGAGTAATTAACGCTGAGTTTTTATTGTAGTTATTTTTTTCAGATAGCAACAGTTCTGCATGTATACGCTTCTATTGGAGATCAAGTTTGCTTATTTATAATACTACCGAATTATTCTTTATATTGCCTCAAATGGTCTGATCTAGTATTAACGATGCTCTGCAGCTATAACTCAACTGAAGTGAACAACGGTGCTGATAGGTTGGCTGAGCAGCGCACACAGCTACTAGAGTCAAGAAGGTGAGCTGACAGTATTATTCATATCTGTTGTGCCTGTTTCTTTAAACTAGTTTCTGTGTATACATTTGTTGGCTCTGTGTAGTGTGTACTCCTCTTTGTAAATGTGATAGAGGCATCTCTGTAATTTCATGTAGTTGCTTGGTGAACACATATACCCTGTATTTGTGTGTCAAGAGTTGAGCCTCATGCTTATAGATTATTTGCAATGATTTTATATCTCAACTAGGCTGGCTTTGACCTTTTTGTCGTACTGTAGGCAAGAGTTAACCTTCTTGGATAATGAAATTGTCTTCAATGAGGCCATTATTGAGGAGAGGGACCAGGGGATACAAGAGATTCAACACCAAATTTCTGAAGTAAACGAGATCTTCAAAGATCTTGCTGTGCTAGTACATGATCAAGGAGCAATGATCGGTGTGTGATCCGTTTTCATCTGACACCCATTTCAATATTTTCAAGTACAATACTGTTTATTTTCCCACTATTATCTGATTGTATTATTCCTCCTGTACTGCAGATGACATTGTCATTCACGTCGACAATTCTTCTGCTGCAACTGCACAAGCAAAAGGCCAGCTTTCAAAAGCTGCTAAAACTCAGAAGTCGAACTCTTCTCTGGTACATTAAGGAACCTTCCATGTCCATTCTCCTTGTTTGCCAAAAAGTTTCTACATTCTCCTCAACCTGTCGACCCACTGGTGTCCCTTTTGCAGATATGCCTGTTGATGGTTATATTTGGGGTGGTGCTGCTCATAGTGATAATAGTCCTTGCAGCCTAGCTATTTGGAAGACACCTGGTTCTACAAAATCCGGTCAAGCCTAGCGCGACATGTTCCTTGATAATTTAATTTTGCTGTGCAGTCAGGAATGTATCTAGGTCTCCTCCTGGAGGTTGTGATATGGTGGCGTGTGTTGTGATGGTGTGTGTCTGGGATGCATGGTTTACATAAGTAATCGAGTATACTTGCTTTGTTGACTCTAGCTTCCCTCCTTTCGTCTTGTTAATATCTGTGATCTAGTATCTCTGAGTGAGTGCTGTAAGAACGTGAAGGTTAGATTTATATTACATGGGATTGAAGTTTCTTGAGTTGGTAGGTAGCGATCGTTGAATTTCGTTTTACCAACTGCTCTTTGGATATGTGGTATTGATTATCTGTATTAAGTTGTCATGGTTTATTACTTTTGAGTTCTCTTCAGCTATTTTTTTTTAGTGAAAGCCATTGTGGTTCATCTTATTAATATCAAACAATAATTGCATCGTCAGGTTCACTGACCCAATCACATAAATTTTTATTCCGATGTGCAGTAGCTAATTCGTGTGCCACACCATTTTCTGATATTGGGACGGTCTTTGAAGTCAAATCTCCCAACCTCCTTAGTCAATTCAATCGCTGCTGTGTCTGAGCATGCAAGTGTATGCTTTGATCACCTCTCAAGCTGGATTGTTTATAGATAGGTGCTACTATGATTTTTTTTTGTCTAGAGCATTCTACTGGCATTGCCCGTTAGTTGACCCCCCCCCCCCCCCCCCCCCAAAGCCCAGGGTCCGGAAATAAGAATCGCCGTCAGCGGAAGTGTTCGGGCCAAGCGGATTTCTATCTGGCGACCCAAGAGGATCGTCAAACTTAAGGCCCTCCTGGCATACTGGACACCGCCTAAACATGCCTTCTGACAGCCTTAGCCACATAACGGTGCGAATGTAAATCCCACCATCGCAGCCATCCTGTCGTCGCCAACTCAATTCATACCGTCGGGTAGAGCCGTGGTGAAAACACAACCTGGTTGCCGCTGCTTCCTGCGGGTCTCAGCGTTGTTTTGCGCTGACACAACTACTTCAGCGGGATCCGCTTCTTCCTCCATGCCACCTTGCATGCAAGGTGTTCGATAGTTCACCCATAGGCTCATTTGATTGTTGATTTGCGGCTTAGTTTCACTGTTTTATTCTGTCCAATAGGGTATGGATAGCGACGACGAGTTCATGTGTTTTCAAATGATGGGAGGGAGTGCCACCCTTGCAGCCGACGATGAAGAGAATGAGATGGCCATGGCCACCCTTCTAGATGAGCATGTGACCGAGATTGATGTCACGCTGAAGCGTGGAGGATCAGAGAAATGACGGATGGTCAACAAGAATCGTTACAGATCATCTGGTCACATGCTTTTATTCAACTAGATAACTAGATAATACGCCGCGCGTTGCAGCGGGCATAAAGAGCAATGACACATATGTAAAATCTGCATAGAGAATTTTATGAAGTGAAAATGTCGCTGATTTTCAGTGGCACAACAGAACGAAGATAGTAGATGTGACGAAGTACAATTCAATATGTCATGTTAAAATGAGAAATACAATTTTAGAAGGAAAGACATAGCATACATGTTTTTGTGGAC
Organism: Poa annua; assembly: GCA_026929855.1. Taxonomy (NCBI): domain Eukaryota; kingdom Viridiplantae; phylum Streptophyta; class Magnoliopsida; order Poales; family Poaceae; genus Poa; species Poa annua. Next base: position 21,442,845 of record CM049428.1, on the reverse strand, counting down.
TGCAACCTAAGGTAAGCTCTAAAAGTTAGGAGGTAAAATAGATAAACCGGATTTACATGTATATTGGCTGGAAAAGTGCACTATAAGCATTAGGCCTGGGCGTTCGGTTTTTTTCCTAAATTCGGTTCGGTTATTTTGGTTCTTCTATAATTCGGTTTCTAAGAAATATGCACCGAAATTATATCGGTTTTCTAATTACTCCGGAAGTTCGGTTAACTGATAATTCGGTTAGTTGTTCGGTTATTAACCGATATGTGCAAACAATGTAAAACAAAAGAACTAAGTGCATTGGAGAGATGTTCATGGCATAGGTTTGCATGTTTGCATGGTTGCATGACAGCATGTGTGTACACGAACCTGAGATCGTAGTCATAGGTGCCACACAAGGGAAAAGTAACTATCGATCCTAATGGGTACAGCGGCACGACGGCCGGTCGGAGACGGCGTGGTTGTCCTTGTACTTGTCAGCGTGTGCATGACCGTAAAAGCTATTGGGCTTTATTTTCTTGGGCTGAGAACTTCGTAACAATGGGGGACATTAGGGCTTTACGTCAACATCGCTAATATCTCGGTTATTACGGTTATTTCGGGTAATCAATGATCAAAACCGAATTCATAAATTTAAATTCGGTTAATTACATATATGCACCAAATATTGTGTCGGTTAATTCGATTTCGATATATTTGGTTTCGGTTCCGATTAATTCGGTTGGGTGTTCGGTTTTCGGTTTTTTATGCCCACCCCTAATAAGCATGTTAAGACATTGATCTTCATGGTATGAAGTCAAGGCACTCCAGTCATTCCATTAGTCGAATTTGAAGATGACAGAGACATGCCATTAGTTAAATCTGAAGCGGAAGAAGCCGTTTCCATTATCCATAATCTCTTAAGTTCATTCACAAATAGTTAAAGGATGTTAGAAGCAGAAAATGGTATTACGATATTACGAAAGGTGAACTCCTGAAAACTGAGTCCCATGTGTTCAAAACTTACAGCTGAAGGGATGCAAATTAAGCAACAGATAGAGATAAGGTTTTTCAATATATATATATATATATATATATATATATATATATATATATATATATATATATATATATATATATATATATATATATAGGTAAAATGGTTTCTACCCTCAAAGGTAACTACCCCATGTCTCATATACCAACTTACGGAAGTACTTTGTCATAATTTATCGGTTTGAGTATGTTCGTATACTATATCTAAGATACCCAAAAACAACTTTAATGAAAAAATTGCAAATGGCCTAATATTTTACACTATATACTCGAAATATCGTCATATATGCATATAAAAGAGAAGTATGTAGAAGTTTTCTACATACTACTAAAAAAAGTATCTATAGTACTGAAATAGCATTATATACTCCATACTACATGATACATACTTCATGTTATGATAGATACTCCATACATTGTGTGAAACACACGTGGGGTAGTTACCTTCGAGGGTAGTATGATTATGTCCTATATATATATAGGTAAAATGGTTTCTACCCTCAAAGGTAACTACCCCACGTCTCATATACCAACTTACGGAAGTATTTGTCATAATTTATCGGTTTGAGTATGTTCGTATACTATATCTAAGATACCCAAAAACAACTTTAATGAAAAAATTGCAAATGGCCTAATATTTTACACTATATACTCGAAATATCGTCATATATGCATATAAAAGAGAAGTATGTAGAAGTTTTCTACATACTACTAAAAAAAGTATGTATAGTACTGAAGTAGCATTATATACTCCATACTACATGATACATACCTCATGTTATGATAGATACTCCATACATTGTGTGAAACACACGTGGGGTAGTTAACTTCGAGGGTAGTATGAATATGTCCTATATATATATATATATATATATATATATATATAGGTAAAATGGTTTCTACCCTCAAAGGTAACTACCCCACGTCTCATATACCAACTTACGGAAGTACTTTGTCATAATTTATCGGTTTGAGTATGTTCGTATACTATATCTAAGATACCAAAAACAACTTTAATGAAAAAATTGCAAATGACCTAATATTTTACACTATATACTCGAAATATCGTCATATATGCATATAAAAGAGAAGTATGTAGAAGTTTTCTACATACTACTAAAAAAAGTATCTATAGTACTGAAATAGCATTATATACTTCATACTACATGATACATACCTCATGTTATGATAGATACTCCATACATTATGTGAAACACACGTGGGGTAGTTACCTTCGAGGGTAGTATGAATATATCCTATATATATATCCTATATATATATATATATATACTAGCTAAATGCCCGTGTGTTGCAACGGGTTAACAACATCTTATGATTATTAATTATTATACTTACTTTCTTGTAATTATGGTCCTGACAGGTACAAAATTCACAATTATCCGACATTTATCTACTATGGTCACTCATGATCAACATAGGTCATAGCTTAAAACCGAGAGCAATAAAACACAATAAATTTATCAGTCGCAACTCAACAAAAATAATTTCTTACTTCTTGTCGTTAATTCACAATGACCTACCAGATAATTTCTTACTCATCAGTTGGATGTTAATATTCTTTTTCCTCCAATTATCTATCTAATAAAAGCAACTTGTATTTATACCCCCCCCCTCTTCTTTTTGCCAAGTAACCCTTGATATTTTGCTACAAGAGCTCCTCTTTATGCTATGTCTCAACCATCTCACCACCCGCTTCGCCTACGCTGCCATCACCATGTTGTCGGCATGACCTTCCCATTCTTCGACAGTCTCCTCGGCTTCTTCCCTGCATCATCTGACTCAAGCTCCACAAGCCCACACGCTACACCGCCACATGGTTCATCAATTGGGTATGCATCGTCCTCGGAGTTTTGCTCATGTTCTCTCCCATTGGTGGGTTGTGTTGCTACAGGGGAAAAAGAGTATGCGTTGTGTAGGCTTACGAAGTAAGTTCTTGTTGGTACAGTCACAACATGTTTTGGCTGTTTGGTTAGGAGTAAAGCAGAGGAAAATCGTTGGGGAGGATCTGATGTAGATGCATGACACTCGGTTCCATCATCCCCTCCAACACTGGCGACGTCGGAGCCTTCACCAACAAACTCATCATTATTAAAGACATGTCAGGTTGGCACGGTACAAAATCTGGATAATATTATTCTTAATTAGCTAAATTGGTTCTACTTGACACTAAACAATGCATTTCAAATTTAAGATTATATTTTTCCAGAGACAAAAACATGGCATCTACACCATGTACAAATTGTTCCCTCCAAAAATGAGATCACTATGACTTTGCAACAATCAATTAGGACAATTCTACAACGAATCAAACATGCTTTCACAATCAAACTGTGCTGGTATAGAGTACCGGAGAATGAATTCTTAAAGGACACTAACAAACTCAACAATCACAGACTGACCTTGCCACAAAACAATACAGTTAGGAAGATATACGAAGAACACAATGCTAAATTCAAATGTGAGGTTATTGCTTGCTTGTCGCCATCTCCTCTGTACTTTATAGTGCAAGGCTCGCATTACACCTCTTGTAGCACTCTTTTGAACTATGGTAACAACCTACCATTAGCACTGCACCAAGCCGTCCAAGTGTTGTCATCCTCCTGCTTAGGAGTTATGAATTACTAAAAGAGAGGAAAACAATTCTTCTATATAACTTTGAAGTTTAGCTGCAATTAGCCAGAAGTATAAAAATACACTTCTCTAGAACAACCAGGTCAAAGCAAGTGCAAGTAGCCAAGAACTATTTCAGTCATATGTATTATCTATTTATACCGCAGCGAAAATTTAAATCCTACTCCCTCCTGGACCATGAACATTTTTATTAAAGGTATGAATGGGATTTTGGCGTAGTCACTCCTGTTAGTACGGCCAACCAGCTATTCCAATGATCATGATCAGATATCCAAAGGTGCATACCATTGATATCCAATACACATCATAGAAAATATTGAGTTGGATCATTCATTTGTTTGCACATGTATAGGAAACAAACTCAAGCTAGTATGCACGATACTTCTCCATGTCTACTGAAAGATGTAGCCGCATAATATTTGAAAAAACCTCTGATACTGATAAAAAGATATAATCCAGCATAATGTGCATAGAAAGTAACAACATTTGACTAAGATTCAGTTACTCGCAAACCTACATTCGGTTTCAATCAATTGAATTTTGGCTTATTTAGCACGCTAAACACAAGTCTGCATCAAATGGGGACATGAAGAGACCATGACATATGAGGTTGCATTTACCACTTCCAGGGTATCGATGGTGAGTCAGTGAGTGTGGTTACCAGAGATGTCGGCTCTGCCTTCCATTCTTTCTTGAATATCTCTGCCTTAGCATTTTGCTTTGAAGGTTGTGCTTTACTTACAAAGGATCTTCCAGTGCATACAAAGCACCTCCTCAGAAGAGTGGTCAAGCCAAGCAGCTACAACAGTATAAATGTATATTAGCAATAAGCAATGAAAACACTTGTCATTTAACATAGATCCTACCTCGAAACAAAAGCATAGGTCTAGATCACATTAGTTTGCAGATCCTCTCTAACTAACCTCCTCATGTTCAACAATAGTTCAAAACATGCCATACCCCTCCAAAAATTGGAGAATATATTACAGGTAAACTGAAAACTAATGACACTTCTGCTTCTCCTAATGACATAGATTGCAGCAGCATTCTAGGAAGAATAAAATGAAAGGAATCAAAGATATCTTGTCTATTCACTTTACCTATTTCTGCAAGACTGTAAGTAACTTTTGAACATCGTATTTTACTACTTTAATGTTGCATATGTCAGCATAGTAAAATTTTCTCTGCTAGGCACCAGCAGACATGTTAGCTACTTTGTAGGTTCTAGAAAAAACTGGACCCAAAAAATTCACCTTCTCAAAATAGCTTTGGAGGCTGCTTCTTGCCCAAAGAAGTCCTGTTTCAATGCAACAAAAGGGACATTCTCACAAAATAGATAAAGATATTGAAATCCAATTTCATCTTGGACCAATCCAGTATGCACAATCACTACACAAGTGAGAATAATTGTGCTCTATGCCTACATGATTTGTGGGATAAGATCAACCCACTATCATGGATTCCCCACCTACAACAACAATATTCAACAAAGTCTAGTTGAGGGATGAAGGACATTAACCTCATAAAATACCATGGAATTATAACAATTTAATTTATTGGAACAGGTGCAACTGCTTGAACGTTGGAATGAGCATAGAGTCGTTGGAATGAGCATAGAGTCATAGACTGTATCCTTCATTGGCTAATCAAGATTTCAGTTAACAAATTAATAGAAGCAATTCTCTTTTGGCTGATATAGAGCTTTATGAGAAAAAAAGCGGCTAAGCAGTTTTTCAGGATAATAAGTATTAAATGTGCATGGATCTTCAATGCAAAGCCGTTGGAAAATCAGAATTTCAATTATAATTACAAATAAACCCAACATTTCTATTTTGATCGATCAAAAGCTTTACATAAACAAAATTGGTTGAGCATTTTTCCAGAATAATAGGCGCATTAAGAGCACATAGAGCTTCAATGCTAACCATTTTTGGTTGTCTCATCTTTCTTGCGTCGAACTTCCACTCAAAATACAGATGGCTATAATCCTCAGCCATTGAAAAGTTGTTTATAAAATGACTGGTCCTAAGCAACTTGTTCCGCTGTCATTCATGCAGTCAAAACAAGATTGGACCGTTCTAGATAGTTGTATCACATAAGCAAGATGAAATGCGATACATGGAAGGAAAATAGTCCATTTTGCGGCACCTCAACGGAACGGCGACCATCCAGGTCCAACTCTTCCATGGTGAGCGAGGAATAGGCAGCCACATGTTTCTTCAACTTGGCAAGCTCAGCTGCTGAGGCGCTCAGCACAGTAATAATCTATACATGGAAGAAAAGTTTGAAATTTCCTAGAAGTATTGTCGAGCAGAAGAGCATATTTAGATACTGTAGTTCTCTTAGACCTCATTTTCTGTGAGGTTTCCATCACTGTTCTGTCACACCTGCAAAATAATCTCATCAACTGGCAAGCTGTAAGTAGTATAGATGTGTATTTGACCACTGATATCTGTCGCCTGCATTTAAAATTTGACATTTGATATCTCTGGCCTTTCTTCTATGAAAAATGATATGCCTTGCTCCTTGCATTTTTTTTTGACTTTTGAGAATCATATCCATGTTCCATAAGTCCATGTAAATAAGAACAAACTGAATTTGAGAACACTAATAATGACTCACGAATCCATCATAGCATCTCTGACAAATAGAAAGATAGAAAAAATAATCTCTAGTACTTACAAAGAATACTATGCAATTCACCAAAGGAGCAACAGAAAGGATTCAATAATGTATCTACATACTCCCAAAACTATCAAAGTACTCCACCAACCGCACAGGATTTGGTGATGGTCAAAAGTGAACAAGAGAGGAGCTGATGTATTGTCTCGATGGGCTAATGTACCTGACGTCAGTTTCTGCTCTCAACCAGTTCGGCGGTTCCTTGCCGGATACGTCACTCTTCCAGTCTTCCTTGCTGGGAGTTCCCCAGTCCCCATGCACTGCGCCATACACTCGCCACCTCTCCTCTTACCCCTGCAACGGCCCACGGAACACCTCGAGGTATCCGTGTTGCCGGAGATGACGATGTCGTCCCGTGCACGGCCCTGGAGGGGAGACGCCATTGTCCTGGAAGGGATGTGACCCGATCCAGGAAGGCGACACAGTGGGCTTCACAAGTGATGGCGGCGAACCAGCGGCGACCTTGAAAATTATCCCCACCATCCTTCCTCGCATGCATCTTCGGCTACAGGTTAACGCCTCGGTGCTGGAAGTGACATCAATGGATACATGCGATGGATGAGAGGCGGCTGCTGATCGAGAATTCGAGATGGATGATGGATACGCCGCGTCGCTCGCTAGAGAAACATCTACGACTGATCTAGGTTTTTTCTTGGTGGGGTGAGAGCGGGAATAGTCAATTGATATCTGGTTAGAGAGATCCGGGGAACCAGTATCGTAGGAACCAACAAAAGGTTTGTTAGCCAATGGATAAGGCTACGTGTGTGCGGTTGATAAATCCGGTTTGAGGTTTGTTATGCATGCATCCGTCTTGTGCATGCGCCATATGCCTTCTACTTTTTGTTTCTTTTCCTTTCTGAACCGTTATCTTCACTTATAGGTGGTAGGACATGTAATTAATTCAAAGTGTAAGGGCAATTGAAGTGTGACACCATTTAGATTGTGACACCATACCACGCATTCTGCTTTAATAGTAAAGATATATAAACCATCTACCTGCCTCTCTCCTCACTATGTACATGAGCATGCTCAGAGTTGACAATTCTCATCCGTGTGATGACTGATACTGCCTTGAATTATAACTAGTAAATGTGCCCGTGCGTTGCAACCGGAGAAAAGAAGTATTACACACTCCCTTCTCTATTTTAACATAATGTCCTGCCCAACTTCAACCATAAGAACATCTAATTCATGTATCATATCATAGTGTCAACAAAAGTAAACTCCAAAATTACAGTGACAGCCAAATATAGAGCATAGTCGTACTACACACCGCAATGTTGCATGTCTATACAATCACCCATAAGCAACTCCAGAAGATTTTTTAGAAGAGGAACCATCAAAGTATAAGACAAGAACCATATAACTGGATCTACCAAAACAACCAGCAATTAACTTGGTAACGTGAATGAGGGATGCAACACCAGCTCACATTCATCTCTACTCCATCAGCAATTCCACATGAATGTGCCAGCGACCTGATCTGTTTGGAACTCTCGATCGTCTTCTAACATACTTGCCTTAGTTTTTTTAAACTTCTAAGATACTAGATGACCCGTTGCGCAACTGCGCAACTACCGGAAGTAAGGACCGTATTGCTGTTATAGGCTCTCTTAGTTTTGGTACCATTCATTTCATTGTAGTAAAATTGGTTTGGGACATCATAAAAATACCAAATCGATTCAGAAAAATCACATGTCTTATGTCCGATATAAAAAAATCACCAGGTACAAAGGTAGATAATATGATAACATAAGTACACAATATTTTAAAGTCGATACTTTTCTCAAGTTAATAGACTCTACAGTTTCGGCACAAAGGAAAAAATAGTTGACTCATTTGGGCCAGTGGGGCAAATGGCAAAAGGAGAATATATTTTGGCCATAAGTGGTTTTACATGTATATTGTTCCCCACCTCCGGACTCTCGTGTCACTACTATCGACATCTCATGGGACTATGGAACTTGCCCGTTAGGGTTTTCAAGCTCCTCTCGTTGTGCTCATAGTTAGGATTTTCCATTTACTCATCTTTTTATGTCATAATGTTGTTTACCCTTCTTGTCTCGTGTCTGGTATTCTCATGTCTTGTCTCCATCATCACCTTAATCCAATCTATCCCCTTCAGCGACCCGACCCGATCAAATATGATCTAAGAAGGCATCAGGTTTCAATTTCTTTGTGTATGAATAATCGTTATGCCAATCATAATTTGCATAAGGCTTGAATTATTTATGTATATAATATTTTTTGTAATCATAGTTTGCATGTAACTTTTGATTAGACCTGTTTGGAGTGTTTTAAATCAGAAGACACTATGTTTTAAGAGATTAGACTGTTTTAGATGTCACGATGCGTCAAATGGTGTAGTTAATGCTGGAATTTTAGTATACTTGGGCTAAGGCCCAACTAAAATCCGAAATTCTCATGGCCCATTCTGGTTGGCTGGTTGTGCATGTACGTGACTAATGTTTAGTCCCATACTGCTAGTGGAGAGTGAGCTGCACCACTTTATATAGTGGGGTGTTCTAGTACTAGTATGAGCTAGTGAGAATAAGAGAAGATGAAGAGTGCCACACACGCGCTCCTCCTCCTCGCTCGCCTCGCCACACCACGCCTCGCCTCGCCTCGCCTCGTCACGACGCGCCGCGGGTTGCGGGAATCTCGCCGAGCCGAGCTTATATTCAACCACGAGATACATGGTCTCACACCGTTCCAGAGCATTGCGCCGCCGTCTACCAAGTCTTCTCCATCCCGTCTTCCGGCTTGCACCGGTTGAAGGGACAGTAGGCCTCCGGAACCCCGCCTCTTGTGATCCTGTACGGGAGAGGGGCGATCAGGTTTTTGGGGAGCGCACTCGCGCGACTACTGGCTTCGAGTTCTTCCCCAACGACGACTTCTTCCCCGACATCACCAGCCTCTTCATCGACAACATGGGTGATGACACGAGGAACTCCAGTGGTGCGACTGCCGCTGCACCGTACGTGTTCTTGATCTTCCTATATGAAGTTTTGCTAGAGTTCTTACTTATAGTATATGCTCTAGATTGCATTTGTTCATCTACTGTTTGCGTAGATCACATGATTAGTTTAATTTATATTATTCTAGTCATGAATTGTTCACTATTATTGGGAATTAAATTATATGCTAAATCGCCTAATTGTTCAACATTTAATCCCAAATCTATTGCCATAAGAGAAGTATGATAAGGTACTGAAAACTTTTTTTGCATACAGAAAATAAGAAAGCAAGATTACTTTGATAATCATATGTACATAGAGTCAAGAATGTTGTCTTAATTTTGTTTGAACGCCGCCTTATTTACTTGGTTGGATACACTGTCTACATGCAGTCTCATTATCTTGTAAATGACTCACAAAGTTTAGCAAAGGTCAAACCAATATATGCATGCCCTTGGAAGAAGGCAACAAATACTGTGCAAATATACCAGCCAATAATCTAACATAACCAATACATCCTGAAAGTTGATGTTGTCAGAATCAATATAGAGGTAGCGATGTTACATAAAGGGAGCGGCAAAATAAAAGCCAGTTTCCTCCCATTTGAGGCAAGAAGTCCCTTTCTCATATAGTCGAATAGCCACAGTTCTCTATTCATTTGCATCACCTTGGCCTACAAACAATTTTGATTCACGAGGTCATAGATCCGGTGAGAAACTCATGTCATGGCTTCTAGAGTTAGGCAGTATTGCAACACAAACATGTATTGAAACTATCAGCTCAATAATTGCACAAAGAGCCGCCCTTTTTCAAATAAAGGCACCGGCTCAAAGAAATATACTACTCTCTCCGTCCAACAATAAGTGTCTCAACTTTGTCAAAAAAAAAGATGTATCTAGTCTAAATACATCTTTTTTTGACAAAGTTGGGACACTTATTTGTGGACGGAGGGAGCATGTCTGATCAATAAAAAATGCCGGATGAAACAACCACTTCACACATAACTTAAACTTAAATGTACAGTCACAACACTTCTTGTGGATCAAAGGGAATAAATGCATCCAAAGTATGAAGAGAGGGAATCTGAGCTTGTTATCGTCACATCATTCTGTATTTTCTGGTTCTGACAATACAAATATATTACAAATGTCAAGTAGAACTGTAAAGTAAAAACACATGAGTCTATGTTGTGCACTAACTGTAATAGTATTATATATGAAGTCATAAGAAAGCATAGAAGAATATTTTCTGCTGAAGTTTTCTTAGACGTGCTACATAATTCTAACGAAGCTATATTTAACATATTTCCAAATTTGAACATCCATCAGCCAAGAAACTAATTTAGACGCAAGATTGACCTTCACACTGAATTGAAGACGATATGAAAGATGAACCTGTAGTGCCATCTCACGCGAGTGGCTCAATACCTAAAGTCAACAATTAATCGTCATTATCTGGAAGACAAACAAAAATACACAAAATAAAGGCATTGAGGAGGTGGTTCTCTTTATTTGAGTCAGAACTTGAAAAGACAAAAACAGAACACAGGATGATTGTATTTGCATTGTCCAAATTGTGTCTAAAAGAAAGCACAACAATCAACTATCTTGCCATCATACAAAAATAAATTGTTTACATAACATAAGCAGAAGGAGCACTAAAAGATCACACTAACATAAATTTGTTTTGGCACAAAAAGGAACTGAACATATATAGTCTCTATTCATTTCTAGAAATGGCACGCAAGATAAAAAGATCGAATAGTTTTACTCACAAAAAAATTAATGTATGAAAACCTAGGCAGTACCTATGCATGATTTAAAACAAGGAACTAATCAATTATTTGTAACTAAACGTCTCAAAGCTGCCCTCGCATAGCCAGACCTTCCTTCTATCCTCTTGTCCATTTCCTAAGCCTGACAAGATACCATTATACAACGCTTGTTTTATCGGGTAAGCCGACACCACTGGTCTCTGTCGTCTCATTACAAAAGCACAAAGGGCATGAATGACCTGCAAATCAATGGAATTTAGTCAGATTGTTAGCACATAGGATGCAGTAGCAATGGCGCAAATGTAATCAGTAAGAGAGATACAAATGGTGAATATTATTTCTCTGATGGCTCTCTTCTAACAGAGTATGTGACTATCCTAAGAACACAAATCCTACAGCATCTCAAAAACAAAAACTACAAGCTATATAAGGTGATCAATAATCTTTTCACATGATCTACAATGCAAAAAATAGGGTGGAACCATAAACTTCATCAAATACTTTCTGTTGTAAGCCAATTTGGATGAGAAGGACTCAAAGCTCATTCAGCACGTATGGGTGTGGGTGACTCATGATCCCTTTTGTTACAAAAAATAGTGCATCATCATGACATACACACAATTTCCCTGAATTTAAGAGCCACTAACAATTGATTGGGAGTTCCATATAATAGCTAAGTATTTTAGTCCTTCAGTATGATAACCATGACCTAGATCACGGTAAACAGACAGATAATAACATTCATGTTAACATAGAACACAAAATAACAACCATATGAATATATGGTAATTGCAACATGGACAATAATGTACCTCAACCAACATGCTTGCAGTGTGCACTTTTACGGTCCCATATCCTTAGTGTTGCATCATCTGATTCGCTACAAATAAGTTTACCTTCAAAAGGAAACATGTGAATTAGCTATAAAGGGAATGCTACATCAGGGATCTGAACATCAATTAAGCTGTTGAAAATGGATCTAAGATGGTAAACGACCACAGAAGTCATTATGTTGTTTACATTTATGATCAATTTCTAGTTGCACTGAGATCAACCTCGATCGAACACAAGTTAGTAGCAAAAAATATTAAATAAACCATGATCCATTAGCTCCTCTGAAATCTGAACAGATATGAACACGCTGGGTTGATAGCTAAAAACAGATTGTCACATAAGGTGAAATTTTTCACGCCGAGACGTTCCAAAAAATAGGACCCAATAAATTCCAGACTGGGCTGATATATTTTATACCATACTAAAAGGAAGCTTCATAACGTTAACATAAATCAAATTAAATAGCATTAGAGAAAATTACTAAATATCATCAGGTGTAAAATCACAACATGTCACTTACTGTGGCCGGCAAATGTATTCACAAGGCATTAAGGTCAGCATTCCACATCCATATGTCGAAGTCCTCTAGCCCAGCAATTATAAAGTGACGTCGCAGATGCCATTTAAGCCACTACAAAACCATAGGCATATAATTAATCATCGAGTACCTATATATACAGTTTAACAACAGGAAACACTGATTTTGCAATTCAAACAGTTATTTTGCAATCTACTAATCTATTTATCCTGCATTGCTTTGCAATAGCCCAACATTGGAAATATTTACTCAGAAATTTATGCATGTGTGAATAGTCTGGCAAGTATTAGAAGACACCAAGCATAAAGAGAAGATGCATTCACTGTCCCTCTAAGGATTTTAGTCAACCATATAACCAGAAATATAAATGTTTTTTGTTGTTTTCAATACAAATGAAACATGTACATAATTGAAAAGATAAACCTTAAACAAAATAAGAGCACACACAATTATTAAACATCACGACATCAAGAGAAACCATGTAGTGCTTCATAACTAATAGCCATTATCTCTCAAAAGAGCTAACCGATAGGAGGGAAAAAGAGGAGCATCGGCTTTTACCTAAACATAGTGGTTAAAAGAGATGAGATTCGAGATGAGAGACCTCAACATAGCGGTTAAAAGGCGCTTGCAAAGTAAATCCATATTGAGCAGAAAATCCATGGTGTGAGCAATTAGGGGAGACAAAATTCCTTCTTGGTTATAGTAAAGAGTAGTTACCTTTTTAAGCAAAAGTAAAGGAAAATTCACAAATGGTGATATGTAAATGTGGGAAGTCCTCCGACCTGAAGGCTTGAGCAGGAAATCCATGTTGTGCGCATCTGTTTGTTCTCTACATCGATAAATTAAATATCAGCCCAGGTATTGCAATAAGAGGAAAATAATTAAAAGAATAAGTGTCACTACAATGCAACCAAGCCACAAAAGAAATGAGCCGATCTACTTGGGAAAAAAGTAGGTTCAACCCTAGCGAGAAAATGCATGTACACACTTCTATAAGATCTAACATGCGCTGCATGAAGGAAACACCATATGTTATATTAGGAATCCAAACACAATGCATCGCCGCTGAATACTCAAGGGACTTGGTATTAAACTCACCGCTAGAGAATTACTACACAGGCATTGGTGTACAAAAGCAAGGTAAATATCTCACAGTTTTGCATCAATGGTTTCCAAAACGTTCTGCTCAGCATGAGATCAGAGACCCAACATCACCGCCACCAAACCTACCGATACTAACTGGAGTGGCTGCTCCTCCAAGCTCATGCTCCTTCCTTGGCAACACAAAACAAGAAATAATTAGAGAGTTTCTTTCACCGTGGAGAAAGAGCAGAGAGAAGAGGCAGAGAGATAAGAGGAAGAGGCAAACCTGGAAGAACAGACGAGGGAGCAAGCGTCGGTCCGTGTCGTCGGAGAAGAAGATCTGGAGGATGGTGGCGGCGCAAGATGGCGAGATGGAGGAAGGTATGTGGGAGGGGATTGGATGAGAGAGGCGGCGGCACGAGACGTGCGTTGGAGGAGGAGCCGCGGGAGGCGGCGCGAGGAGAGGCGGCGGGGGAGGAGGAGGAGAAGTGGCAGGGCGGGGCGGTGGCGGGGGCGGGCTGGAGGCGGCCGAGTCGGGGGGAGAGGTGGATCGCGGTCACGGGAGGAGCGGGGCGAGGAGGAGGAGAAAGAGGATCGGGGAGGAGAGAGGAGCGCGATTCGCTAGGGTTTCACACCGGAAGCGGGTTTTGCCTCCCTACGGGCGCGGGCAAAAGGAGAGCGACTTGCACGGGCAGGCCTCACCCACTGACTGTTGGACCATGGCTCCACCCGTCATGGACCCTAAGCGGAACGTCTGTTCATGCGAAATGAGTGAAAAAAGTTTTGACCGCATCCAACGGCTGTAATGAAATGTGGGTGGCAGAGTTACTATTCCTAAGGCCGATCGGACGGTCCAGGATCGCCAGGAGGGGCAAACCCTCTCATATGGAGGGTAGTCTCTCATCCTTTATAGAAGTAATTTCTCGTCGTAGACAACTTCATCCATTCATTTTTTTTCTTTCAAAGTTTGTTTCAATGTCCGTGGTATCCGCAACAATTTACAGTTACATTTACAACTCGACAAACGTCCATCAAATATGTTTTAGAACTTGCAACGGGTTTAGTAGAAAAAAAATCATATTCATCTTTTGGCATGAGAGTACAGACAAAATGTCTAACTCGCGTGAATAATCTACCGTGAATAAGTTGGAAACATAGAATATGTTGTCTCCTGAATGGATACATCACAAAACAATCATTTGGGATTTGGGCAGCAACAACAGAACTGAAAGCACTCGCTCAATGTTACTAAACTGCCACATCTCTTGTGATACAAAGAAAATACTGAAAAGCAAAACCCAAATCTATGCGGCAACAAATGCATCCCATCGATGTCTCCCGAAACTGACGACGCCCCCCAATCTATCTCATAGCATGCAGAGCAAACAACAAACCCAAAGTATGTACGGCCAGCTGAAAAATGCAGTAAATTGGGGCTAGTCACAAATAAATCCAAAGGAGAAGATGTACAGCTGGGGCTGGCAAGTTTACTGCCGGATAAATACTTTGCAAGATTAATTTGTTCATAACCAATTTGGAGCTGAGCCTGTAACTGGACTGAAGCACGTCCGGCCGGAATTCCTACGAATTCGGCAGAACAGCGACACAAAGGACCTGCGAAGCAAGCACTGGAACAGACGAACCTGCTGAGCTGGGAGAACTCTGCCTGTGCTGCTCCCTATCACCACTGTGGTGGAGGGTTGAGCTGGGCGGACTCTGCTTGTGCTGCTCCTGTCACCACCGCCGTCAAGGGATGCACTGGAACCGGTTGTTTTGTCCCATGCTGGACCTACGGAGCAAGCTGTGGTAACTCGATAGGGTAAGTCCACGCCGACAATCTGGAGAAGAGAGAGGGCCCATTACGACGACCATCGGAGTGGCGAGGCAACAACCACACCCATCCCTAGCACCAGCACCAGTGGCGCTCGTCTTGGCCACCAACACAATGAAGGAACGGGGCGGGCGCCGATGATTGCGGGAGCGGCGCTCCGGGAAGTTCCCCCGACGGACCCCAGTAAGCCCATCACATCCGCGACATTGATCCTCGCGTGAAAAAATGCAGAGATGTGGTTTGCAAAGATTTCATAAGAATGGAACAGCCGAGCGGCCATGGAGGCGTGGCTCGCCGAATCGATTCGCACGGGGAGAGGGGACTCACCTTGGGGCACTTTGGGGTAGGGCGGTGGGGATGAGTACGTCAAGGCGCCTCACCACGGAATCGTCGGAGACCCGCCCGCCTGGGAGCAGAACTCGTAGCGCTGCACGACGCAGACCAACGCGTCGTTGGCGTCGAGTGGCCAGACCCTGACCTTCGCCAGCTCGCCCGCGGACATCGGGGCCGGGAGGCAGGCCACCGCCTGCTGTATACGGCCGTGGGTGGAGGGCTCGTGCCTTGATGGTGGTTGGTGGCAGAGAGCTCCGGGTGTGCGGTCGGCCGGCGGTGTCGATGCATGCGGGGGCTGAAACCTAAGCGGTAGCGGCGATCTGACGCAGGCAACTAGGCTAGGATGGAAGCGGGCGAGGATGGGTGGGTCGCACAGGCATGTGTTGACGAAATGTTCAGTACAAAACTTTTCACGAAACGTTTTTTAACTTACGGGTGGCAGTGGTGGGTAAATACTTCAAATTGTAGGGGTAAAACCGTCTAAAAAAGGGTCGACGAAATTTTTGGCAGAAGCCTTCCTGCTTTTACTATTAAGGTATAGACATAAGTAAGACCATTTATAGGTATATGTTGAGGGATTAACACTGTATTGACTTAAATTACTTGAAAAGTGAATGAGATATGCCCTAGAGGCAATTAATAAAGTGTATTTCTTTATCATATCTCGTTTGTTCATAATATGTTTTTTTGTCATGCTGTAATCATGTTAAGCGGAAACATTAATACAGGTGTGATGCGTAAACAACTAGGTCCCTAGTAGACTCTACTAAGACTTGTTTCGTTGCGCGATTGATGATCGAGGTTTTCCGATCATAGGGCATGGTGCCGGTCGGCAATGAAAGTCATATCGTTGGAGAACAATGTGACGGACATACCCATATTTGTAGGACGTAGTCATTACGCCTTTGACCGTGAGACCAATTCTTATTGTTATTCCTGGAAGATACTTTGATTGCACCAAACGTCGTATCTTAATTAGTATGACAATAGCGGTGATACTTTTGGGTATAGGAAAGGAGTAGTTGAGACGAGGGGGCAAGAGCAGGATTTGCCAGTCCGCATAGCATGATAGATACTCTAGGGCCCACTCGGTGAGATTATGTCTAATGAGCTTGCAAGCATGTGACTAGATCACGGAGACATGAAATCATAGACGAGTAGAAGATAGCGTTGTCGGTAACGAGGTCAAGCTAGATATGGAGATATCTATGAACGACGCTCGGACACGCTAAGTATCGCCATGGCAAAAGGTTTAAGAGTTTACATTCAGATTTGAAAGATGAAAGACATTCGTTATATCATATGGATTAATTCATGGGGTTCAGGCCTACGAGTTAGTCATTGATCGGAGAGGAGTCTCGATCATGTCTGTTATTATAGCGAACCGCTAGGGTAACACACTTAAATGGTTTCGACAAGACAACCGGAAATGAAAGATATCACCGGGAACGTCCCGGGAGAGGTCCGATGGAGATCGGTCAGCAACAAAATAGTTTTCGGAGCTAGAATAAATTATATATAATATGTTTAATATTAATTAGTGTAATTAATGTCTAAATCTAAGTTATATATTTATTTTCGAATTTATTTAGGCTGATTTCCCTAAATGGGTCTTCTGGTCGAAAGAATGTTCAAGAGGTGAAAATTCCTCAAGGGAATTCGGTGGGGGGGGCATGATGGCCGGCCTAGGTGGGCCAAAAGGGGCCCACCAGGTGGCCAGCGCACCAGCCTAGCCGCACCAGGCAATGGGGGATAGTCCTGAAGGAGATATGCCCTAGAGGCAAATAAATAAGTAGTATTTATTGCATTATCTCATAAGATTATAATATGTTTGTGTATTATGCTATAACTGTATTAATTGGAGTTATTAATACACATGTGATACATAGACAACCAGGTCCCTAGTAAGCCTCTATATGAGCTAGTCCATTGGGCAACAGTTGATCGAGATTCCCGATCAAGGACAATGACGTCGGTTGACAGTGGAGTCATCTTATTAGTTGAATAAGGTGATGGACATACGCAAAGTATTGCAATAAGATCGTATTACGATGTTTGTCATTTGCAATAAAACCTTACACAACATAGAAGGAGAATGAGCTCTCAAAGAGAAAGTGCACGGGTACATGGCATATCTTATTTCCCTGCAGTTTTGAAGCCCAACACAAGAACTCTCTGTCTGCACAATAAAACAGAAACAAATAAATCAAAATGAGAAAACACAATTTGTGTAGTAAATGTTACTTTGTTTGTTTGGAGCCCAACTCTCTAGCAGTGCCACCGGAAAAACGGGCCGGGGAGAAAAGATCACCTGCTTGAGCCAGTGCTGCGAATGCAAGGTGACAACCGGAGCTTGCTGTTGAAGGGTAGGCAGTATCTCGTTTTTAAGGCATGGGGTGAGGAATGGATTCGTGGAGATAATTGTAGCCTAGTACTCCGGTGGCACTATGGAGATATATAAGAAGAGAAAAATGAGATGCTAGAGAAGGGGAAAATATATGTGTGTCATGGAATTGGAAGGGGAAAAGACGGTGCAAATTTTGGTCGAACTTCCCCGTCAGTTTCTGGTGCATTTATTTCGTGATTTGTGAAGATCATGGAGAACAGAGAACGTGCATCGAAGTGTTCAGCGGCTGTGAAGGTCAGTGGGATGAATAATTGCGGGTATAATGGGCTGGGTTCCATGTGGTTAGTAGGGATTTGGTCGTTTTTAAAGTGTGATTTGGTCACAATGACGGGAATTAGAGGGGAAAACATGGGGCAACTCGTCTAATACCTCCACCGGTTACTGGTATTTGATTGCAAAGAAGAAACGGAAACCATGAACCGAATGGGATTTCTAGAGACGTCCTTGACAGAAAGAGGGAACGCAGGAGGAGGGTTGTAAAGAAATGTTTGTTGGAGAGAGAGAAATGATCCGGAAAGAGTTCCGATGGTCCGGAAGGAGTTCCGGGAAGGTGTGGAATGGTTCCAGGGATGTCCGAAAGTTGTTCGGGTGGTTCGGAAATTGTTTCGGAGTCACGGGATATTAAATAGTATTTAAATATATTAATTATGAATTAATTATATTTTATATTAATTTAATATTAATTAAAAATAAAGGAAAAAGGGGCAACCCACCTAATGGGCCAATTGGGGCCCATTAGGGGGAGCCGCACCAAGGAGGGGGGCAGCCCATGGAGGGTTCGGACGAACCCCCCCCCTCCCTCTCCTTTGTTTAGTCCCACATGGGGGAGATAAGGAGTTAGCACACCCCCTCCCCCCTTTATATAGCAAGGCATATTAATTGGATTAATTCATTGGAAAATACAATTAATTATATTGCAGGCCGGCCGAGCTGCTTCTCCGCCCGTTTTGCCCTCTCTCTCCACCAAAGCTATACCGCCGGGCGCCGTTGCCCTGCGGGATTCCAGATAAGATCTACCCCTGCGATTTCAGCTGGATCTGAATGATCGGGGGTTGTCGTTAAGCTTCGTATGTTTGCGAGTGCTCGGAGGTAACTCTTCTCGAGGAGCCTAGGCGACGTCGTCTCGCCCCCCTGCAGCCGCCGGCGCCTCCCCCTGCCGCCGACGCCTCGCCACCTTCTGCCCGACGCCCAACGCTCGTCGACGCTAGTCATCGTCGACACCCCGGCGTCATCGTCTTCATCATCGCGGCAAGTTCTCCGCGACCTTGAGGTCGGCTACGCACGACTTCATCGTCAACGCTTGTGCGGGAGCGTAATCCCCGCTATCGGTCTACATGGAGGTAATGTAACCCGTTCCGCCACCGTTATCACATGTACTAGATAGATAGATCCTGGCTAGTTAGGGTTTCGTTCGCTAGAAAAATTATTGTTTTCTGCAACGTAACCCCTTCAATGGTATCAGAGCCGATCTATGCGTAGTACTGCTGGTACGGTTAGAACTCATGTTGAATGAGGACGTCTTTCTTGTATTTGCTACCCTCTAGCGTGCACTTGCAATGCCTTTGGTAGTGAGTTGATGAAGCGGCCCGGACCGACTTTACGCGTACGCTTACGCGAGACTAGTTCCACTACTGACATACGGCTTGCACCGTATTTGTGGCTGGCGGGTGTATGTTTCTCTCTCTCTAGTCGGCAAAGCATTTTCAATGGAGGGTCCGAAAGGGATGCTTAAACATGCAATTATACGATCGACGTTGTGGTACAAAGTTCGTAGGTAGGGAAGCGATTCTCTTACGAATAAGCCTATTTGCCACGTAAAACTTGCAAAACTAAATAAAGCTAGAGGCGTCTAACTTTGTTTTGCAGAGGCGTTATTTTATATGACATGGTTACGGTAAGTTTTGATATTACTCGTACTGTCGGAGGCAATGGAGGGCTCCGTAGACTCGGAGCCATGCCAGGGCGCCGGGGGCCAGGCACATGGCGCCATGAAGGTCCAGGCGCATCGACCATGTCACATCGCACTTCATTGCATCATTATTGTGGGATGCTGTGTGTGCATCCTATTGATTGCTTATATGCTAGATATACAACGGTAGCATCTCGAATAGGATGATCCCTAACAAATACCGAAATTGTGTTCTCCCTCGTTGCGTACCACCAAGAAAGTTCTACGTTATGAGGCAGGCCGTGATGATCGGGTGTCACACATCTCGTCGTTCGCATACAGTGGGTGTAAGCCATGTTGAACGTGCAGGTTTTTCGAGGTTTGATTGGCGAGCCTAGTATATTCAGAAATATGGCCTCGGAACACGGGAAGATCGAAAGATCGAGCACGAGTCACAGAGTTGTTGTGATCGACATTTTATGTCCACCTTTGAAGTTGTGCTGCCGGCCGTGATGATCGGGGGTGGTGTGGTGGATGAGGGTCGTGTAATCGCCATCATTATTTTTGGGGATAATAATTTTGGTGTGGTGTGTTTTGATAATATGATTATAAACTAAAACTCACCTATATATTATAAACTTTACCTTACCTCTTTTGCGATCACATCTGTAGACTACACAACTATACTTCGGTTACTTCCTCAATAGCCCGGATTCTACCTTAGAAGCCGACAGGTCCAACTTCATCAGCTGGTACATTGGTTTTAGAAACATTCTCCAAACACAACAAACATCCTATATGTCCTAGAACATTAGTTAGGAGTTAGACCAGATGATTCTGCTAGCAAGGAGGAAGATGATGAGTTCCGTAAGCATCATGATATTTTCATGGAAGTGAAGGTCGTCATGAGCGTATGCCTAGCACCAGAGTTGAAAGTTGTTTCAACACATGGAGCCATATGTCGTGATTGATGCGATCATAGGTCACTTCAAAGACGAATTAAGTCTTGAGCAGTTCAGACAGCTTAGAAAGTTTCGGACCATTCACATGGGGAGCATACCTGTCTGGAGACTCAATTGAAGAAGTTGTATGACATCTACTTCAGGCTTACGAATATCTACGATTTCTAGATAGCGAACTCCAGTGCAATAGAGATTGCGCTTTGCCTCCTAGCTGTGAATAGCATGTGCGTGAATAAGCTATAGAGACACGATGAGCTTCTTCACGTTCGTAAACAAGTTCTAATCTCTAAAAGTTGACTCCATCGAAGAAGAGTTCTTTGTCGCTACGGGTATATTTGATATACGAAGATATAAATGTATTCTTCTCATACTTGATGAAAAGTATTTGTTACTTGTTCTGTTTATGAAACAGTCCCTGATTATCACAAGTATGCGGCAAAGGGTAACGTGACAGTGCACAAGTGATGGCAAATTCGTGGCCAGTAGTGCTCACGCCCTCGAGATATCATATTAGTTATCATCAATAGTTTTTGATAAGACATTTTGTAATAGTGAGAGTGTGATCTAGTTTGGTGTCTTGAATGTTACAAGACATAATTATTCATATAGAACAAATCAGTTGTTTTATGTTATGAAACAAAGTAGTTGTTTCATATTATGAGTAATTTGCATCACATCTCAATTACATTATGCGTATGATATACATTTATAATAGCGGGAATGATAAAATTATGTGTCCAAAGAACAAACACCATCGAAGTTGGTCATAAAGGCAATGAAAGAAGTAATGGATAATTTTGGTCCATTTAAGTATTTCGAGTGCCGAATTGATTAAGTTTGAAATGAAGTATTGAAGTAGCAATACAAGAGGAAATTAATTGAGAGTCATTTTTTAATGATTAATTAATGGTGTTTTTGCTTGATCTGAATTCTTCTATGATTACTGGTGAATAGGAGTATTTGCCTGATAAATCATAAGTATGAAATTAATTTGATAAGAGATCAAATGGGGTTTTTAGAAGAAAGATTAGTGAATATTGTATTCACAAGATTCGATCAAAGGACAATATTTTTGAATTATGGTTTCAACACAAAAGACTTGTGGAAATGTGTTTCACAATATTATAATGTCATATATGGTGATATATGGGGTATTATAATCATACTATATTTCAAATAAAGTGTGGTCTGTCAGAATCTGTCTTAAAATCTCCTAATATGTTCGAAACATTATAGTCAATGTCCACTTTAGAAAATAGATATTTCTCTCAACGACAATTCGTGTGATCGACAATAGTGTCCTAATGTATATGATTATAAGATAATTCGGAATATACATGAATAGTTCTTTGTAGATTACTCACACTGGATGAGAGTGTGTTCCAAAACCAAATAGAAACAAAAATTGGTTTGTTGTCTATGTAATTCCGAGGAAAATATGATTTTTCAAATTATGGTTTATGGATTGGAATTAGGAGCTTGAAATAAGGTGTCAGACCTATATTCATAAAAGTAGAATGTTGGAAGGTGTTCCAAAGAGTATAATTCTACAGATGAAAATTTGGTGATTAAGAGTGAGGGAGACTAGAAAATTGTTTTCTGCTTGCAATCCTCTTCATTAAGATCATAATATTTTCATAAAAGGAAGCTTCTAAATAAAGTGATGTTATGTTTAATATTGCTGTCAGGTCACAGCACGATATTAAGTATTTCAGATCTTGTTGACATATCAAGGTACACTTTATGAATACAAAGAAAGTTGAGAGAATATCAGAATACGAACAAAGGCTTTTAAGCCTGAAAATCCAAGTTACATTTGAAAGGATTAAAATAGTAATTGTTGCTACAATTCTTATTAGAGGAATAAGATTGTTTAATCATCATATAAAGTGTTATATGAGAAATGTGACTACAAGAAAGACGCGGAAGCATGTCTTGTCAAGAAATGTGTCTTGGACAAGATCAAATTTGTTGACTACATTTATGTAGACATGCTTGAAGTCTGAAGGATTTGTATTAATGTAATACTGTAGTTTGTATTGATTCAAATTGATAATAGATATATGATTTTGGTTTGACCAAAATGTTGATTTAAGTGGGAGTCAAAGTTAGTTCACTCAGGTGAAATATGTGGAGAACATATTTTTGAGTGGGAGCTTAGGAAC
Source organism: Poa annua (assembly GCA_026929855.1). Classification (NCBI taxonomy): domain Eukaryota; kingdom Viridiplantae; phylum Streptophyta; class Magnoliopsida; order Poales; family Poaceae; genus Poa; species Poa annua. The sequence goes on along the minus strand of CM049428.1, from coordinate 21,419,713 downwards.
TCAAATATGTGGATGACATATTTTTGAGTGGGAGCTCGTGTTCTCAAATATGTGGAGACATATTTTGAGTGGGAGTCGAATTCATCTTGTGTAAATGACACAATGTGAAATTGTACCAGTAGAATAGATAAGAAGGATGAAGTTGTGAAACAATTTGAAAGTTAGTATCTATTTGGAATAGAACGGGAATTTTAAATAGTTAGTCGAGTTGTTTTGTATTATATCTGAGGAGTCAGAATAGAGTCAAAAGGATGGTCCTTTGAAATCCAGTTGATCATTAAGAGTAATGATACATGGTAGTAATGGTTGTGTGACATGTTGGTCTATTATGTAATATTAGACATCATACAGAAACCATATTATCTGCTCGATAAAATATAACCGATGTTCTTAAGAAAAGAACAGTTGTAAAAGTAAATTAGGAATTTACTGGAAGTAGAAGTGCGTTAGTTGATGGATTGACATTAGAATGTCAAGTTTTCTACATTGGTGTGAAAGTATGTAGATATCGCGAGTTTGTAATTGTTACAAGGGGCTCATGGTGACTGAGTGTGTTTTTCTAGGCAGTTATCTGGTTGGAATAATCAGAGTATACGCTGGGAAAGAGAAGTCTCACTTGGTTACGGTATTTGCATGTATGTTATTGGATAACATGGTGATATCGAACAAGTTGATATCAATGAATCGCAATAGTATGCACAATCATGTATTATGCAGATTGTGAGAGTAACACTCTTCCACAAGCAAGTATTATCAAATGATTCTTATTTGATAAGGGATTTTGATAAAGTAAAATGCAGCTAGTTTATTTGTACTCTAGTGCAAGTGGGAGATTGAAGGAGATATGCCCTAGAGGCAAATAAATAAGTAGTATTTATTGCATTATCTCATAAGTTTAATAGGTTTGTGTATTATGCTATAATTATATTAATCGGAATTATTAATACACGTGTGATACATAGACAACCAGGTCCCTAGTAAGCCTCTATATGAGCTAGTCCATTGGGCAACAGTTGATCGAGATTCCCGATCAAGGACAATGACGTCGGTTGACAGTGGAGTCATCTTATTAGTTGAATAAGGTCATGGACATACGCAAAGTATTGCAATAAGATCGTATTACGATGTTTGTCATTTGCAATAGATAAGAATATGATAACTTATTCCTTAGACCGTGAGACCGTACTTATTGATGCTTCGTAGGGGTGCTTTGAGAGCATCAAACATTGTGTCTTATATAGCATGACAATAACGGTGTCCATCTTGGGTATTCCGAAAGAGCATCGAGACGTAAGGATCAAGAGCGGGATTTGTTCATTCTTGTAATGGAAAGATACTCTGGGCCCACTCGGTGAGATTACATCTATATAGATGCGCAGCTTATGACTAGGTCATGGAGATGTAATATCACAGACGAGTTAATAACCTTTGTCGGTAACGAGATACAACAAAGACATCAGTGTGTCTACGATCATATCTCGGACAAGGTAGTATCGCAGAAACAAAGGGAATGGATATCATATTTATGATTCAACGACGATATTCGTAGAATGCATAGGGGTCGTCATATACATCCAGGTATCCCTGACGGTCATTGGTGAGCGGAGTGTCTCGACCATGTCTGGAGTGCTCTCGAACCGTAGCGTAACAAACTTAAGGTCTTAACGACACCACGAGATAGGTTCTGGAATAATATAGGTTTTTGTTGGAGAGAGAGAAATGATCCGGAAAGAGTTCCGGTGGTCCGGAAGGAGTTCCGGGAAGGTGTGGAATGGTTCCAGGGATGTCCGAAAGTTGTTCGGGTGGTTCGGAAATTGTTTCGGAGTCACGGGATATTAATTAGTATTTAAATATATTAATTATGAATTAATTATATTTTATATTAATTTAATATTAATTAAAAATAAAGGAAAAAGGGGCAGCCCACCTAATGGGCCAATTGGGGCCCATTAGGGGGAGCCGCACCAAGGAGGGGGGCCAGCCCATGGAGGGTTCGGCCGAACCCCCCTCCCTCTCCTTTGTTTAGTCCCACATGGGGGAGCTAGGGAGTTTGCACACCCCTCCCCCCTTTATATCGCAAGGCATATTAATTGGATTAATTCATTGGAAAATACAATTAATTGTATTGCAGGCCGGCCGAGCTGCTTCTCCGCCCGTTTTGCCCTCTCTCTCAACCTAAGCTATACCGCCGGACGCCGTTGCCCTGCGGGATTCCAGATAAGATCTACCCCTGCGATTTCAGCTGGATCTGAATGACCGGGGGTTGTCGTTAAGCTCCGTATGTTTGCGAGTGCTCGGAGGTAACTCTTCTCGAGGAGCCTAGGCGACGTCGTCTCGCCCCCCTGCAGCCACCGACGCCTCCCCCCCTACCGCCGACGCCTTGCCACCTTCTGCCCGACGCCCGACGCTCGTCGACGTAGGTCATCGTCGACACCCCGGCGTCATCGTCTTCGTCATCGCGGCAAGTTCTCCGCGACCTTGAGGTCGGCTACGCACGACTTCATCGTCAACGCTTGTGCGGGAGCGTAATCCCCGCTATCGGTCTACATGGAGGTAATGTAACCCGTTCCACCACCGTTATCACATGTACTTGATAGATAGATCCTGCCTAGTTAGGGTTTCGTTCGCTAGAAAAATTATTGTTTTCTGCACCGTAACCCCTTCAAGTCCCACATTGCCTGGCTGGTAAGGTTGGCTCTCCCCGGGAACCTTTATATAGAGGGGCACCCCTGGCCTTTTAATTCAACCAATTAATTCCCCAATTTTCTCTCGATTTCGTGATTCCCTTTGTCGGAGTTACGCCGAGTTGAGAGGGTGATCTCTTCCACCATAGTCCGCTGCCGCGTTGCTGGTGTTCCGGTCCAAGTCTTTCGCTGCTCGTCCTGGACTGGAGCTTCGGAGGCCGTCATTTCCATCGTACATGTGTAACGCCCTGCGAGGTGCTGCGCTAGCGGTGCTTGGAGGTCTGCTTCCTCTATACGACCTTGAGGTCGGCTTCGTCGGTCTTCATCGACAACGTTTGTGCGGGAACGTAATCCCCGCTTTCGGTATACAAGGGTGTGTATTCCGATCTCCGTTCGTACTACTATATCTGCATAGAATAGATCTTGACATGTTTTAAGGATATCGTTGCTAATTTTTTTTTATTTTCTACACACGATCCCATTCAAAAAGATGCATCCGTTTCATGCACATGTACCAACTATCTAGTTTCATGTACAATAAGGTATTTTCTAGCTATATTTGAAGTCTTGTACGTAATCGAAGAAATCAAGAAGGGACATGAAAACTGAGAAAGGCAAGAGTATAGAAGGAGAATGAGCTCTCAAAGAGAACTTGCACGGGTACATGGCATATCTTATTTCCCTGCAGTTTTGAAGCCCAACACAAGAACTCTCTGTCTGCACAATAAAACAGAAACAAATAAATCAAAATGAGAAAACACAATTTGTGTAGTCAATGTTACTTTGTTTGTTTGGAGCCCAACTCTCTAGCAGTGCCACCGGAAAGACGGGCCGGGGAGAAAAGATCACCTGCTTGAGCCAGTGCTGCGAATGCAAGGTGACAACCGGAGCTTGTTGTTGAAGGGTAGGCAGTATCTCGTTTTTAAGGCCTGGGGTGAGGAATGGATTCGTGGAGATAATTGTAGCCTAGTACTCTGGTGGCACTATGGAGATATATAAGAAGATAAAAATGAGATGCTAGAGAAGGGGAAAATATATGCGTGTCATGGAATAGGAAGGGGAAAAGACGTTGCAAATTTTGGTCGAACTTCCCCGTCAGTTTCTGGTGCATTTATTTCGTGATTTGTGAAGATCATGGAGAACAGAGAACGTGCATCGAAGTGTTCAGCGGCTGTGAAGGTCAGTGGGATGAATAATTGCGGGCATAATGGGTTGGGTTCCATGTGGTTTGTAGGGATTTGGTCGTTTTTAAAGTGTGATTTGGTCACAATGACGGGAATTAGAGGGGAAAACTTGGGGCAACTCGTCCAATACCTCCACCGGTTACTGGTATTTGATTGCAAAGAAGAAACGGAAACCATGAACCGAATGGGATTTCTAGAGACGTCCTTGACAGAAAGAGGGAACGCAGGAGGAGGGTTTGTAAAGAAGAAGCAGGTCAGGTGGGCTACACGTGGGCCTTTGGGTTGGTGCGAGGACATAGGCTGACGATCAGATAATTAGTCAGTTTTTCCTCTAAAAAAGATAATAAGTCAGTTGTCCAGGTGGACGTAAAACTGAAACACATAGACGAATTGGACCAATTAGGAAGCTGTTGAGGTGGATGCTCTGCATGTTGAGAGAAATAACGTTATTAGTGGGTTGCTCCCATACAGAAACTATAGATGACTACTTTGTCGAGAGGCCGGTGAACTTCCTTCCCTCATGAATGTTTGTGTTATCATATCATCAAGAGTGAGCGAGATACGAGGAGGCCACTAATCAACGAGGAGTTTCGGACTGTTTTTCTAAATTTCTTGTGACACATCAGCAAATTCGTGATAAAACAACACACAAGCGTCTGCAAAATTACCTTGTGGCGCACTTGTGGGCTATCAAAGGAAAACATGTAGTTCAAACAAAGCCGGTTTGATTTTTATGTGTTCTTTTGGAAGTTGAAAAAAATTAATTTGAATTGTTGCAATAACTTATACTATCAAACTTTGCATGTAGTTTTTTAAGAAGTTAGATAGAAATGATCAAAAAAAATCTAGTGTTAGTTGGGGGGGGGGGGGGGGGCACCGTTGGGGCAGGACCCTCATTCCGTCGAACACATGTCCAACACCATCCGAAGAGTGCCGAATTAGGGTTGCCAGACACAAATTTGGAGGATGCCGATGGAGATGCTCCTATGGTGGCGGCAAGAGAGTAAACTTCAGCTACTTGGTTGCATGTACTCCCTCCCTCCAGGTTTCTAGTGTTGGATGTATGCCAAAAGACAATAAGAATTTACATCCAATTCATAATTATGCTTCATATTTTTATGGTATAAGTTTCTTCAATGTCAGATTAAGAGGAAAACCCACATGCACGTGTAGAAACATGAATGAACTAAAGATATCTTAGTCTCATATTTAGACTAAAATATTGATTGCTTGATGGTCGTGTTTTCATGGCCGAGGACACTCAATGAACACTATATTGTTGGTGGAAACAATATGGCTGGATAGACCCAAATAATTAAAAATGCTAAGAGATTCCAAAGTGTGTTTTGTCCTTAGTGACATATCGCAGTAGTGTTATTATATGACTTGTCCTTAAACCATGCGGTTATTAAGGTTGCACATACACAAAGTATTAATTTGGTACTATCAATCATCACGACCTTTATTGGGTAATTAAAACGGCAGTCACTGGTTAATTCCAAAGGTGTGCATATATCTTAATGTTTTATTTACGATGGGAAATTAATCCTCGTTAAAAGAGAGTCATCTTGTGCCGACCCAATATATGAATGATATCCAATATGTTTTGCACACAATGCATGATGAAGTTTAATCATGTGGGATGTCAAAATACGGGAACGAGTAAAACGATACTTGAAGGTTAATAAGAAAGACAAAGATACAGTGAATCAAAAAATGATTCATGAATATATCATAATACTTAATCTCATGTAAAGTTCAGTATCGTGAGTAATGGGAGTGACATATTAATATCCAAAAGGATCCACAGAGATCTTCTTATAACAATAGTGGTCATTCAGGACGTCCATGGTCCCGACCCTGATCGTTGATTGTATAAGTACTTCTGATCATATTTACTCGTTATTTAAACCTTTAGGGTCATAAATTTAAGTTCATTGTGGTTAGTTGTGTATTATGGTTTGTCTGGAACATAGAGAATGGATCATCAGAATGGACTTTCCACGTTATCGACATATTCAATATCAGAGATTAATATGCAAACATTATATGTCTCATGGTAATAGGAAATGTTTCTATTATTGTCGGATTTAATCCGAGGGTTTATATGGCGAATATGAGGTGTTCCGAGATGCTGGAAAGTGTTTTTGACATCAGTTTATAGAGTCGATGATTTTATCTACATAGTATATTTTGTTCTGGAAGAGTTTCGAAGACATGATGGGAAGGGGTGGGGTGAGTGCCGAGAGGGGGACTGGGAATCCTAGGCATTACCGTACCATAGGTGGAGCTTTCCGTTTGGGTCCTAGGCCCACCAAGGCCGATGCACCACCTCCCCAGGTTTCCTTTATTTAATTATATGATTTATGGAAGTCTAATTAAGTGAAAAGGAAAAAAGTAAGGATTCCCTAGTGGGAGGGGAGTCCTTACCAACAGGGGGTTGGGATCTACCTCTTTCCTAAGTTTAGATCTTTGTCTAAAGGGATTGAGGTATCCTCTTCCATAAGACTTAGATCTAATCTCCCTCCCCCTCTCTCTCTCACTGATTTTGTGTTGTGCGTCCATTTACATATTGGATATTGGACGCGTAGGTAGAGTCGTAGAGATGCTCTCACTATACCAATCTAAAGGTTTCCTTAAACAATCGCAAAAGTTTTGTTTCGTCCAAACGAAAGAGAAAGGCGGCGACTAGGGTTTCAATCTAACCCTAGTCACTGCCGCCAGCGTCATCTGCAACTTCATCGTCGCCATCGTTTAATAATTGACGGGTCCTCACCTGCTCTAGGTGCTGCTCTGACACTATGAGGGGTGGGGATCTCGAATTTGCGCATAGCGCTATACAAGGATCTTTAATGTTAGATCTTTGTTTTGGTTATTATCTTCTTTGTCAATGGAGATGACATCATTTGCAATAAGTGCTCTTCCGCGGTTCGGTCGTCGGCGAGATCTCCTTCCGACATCAATGGTGACTTTGGAAGATTAAATTTGTCTAGGTTTGATTCTTCTGATCTTGCTTCGTCAGATCAATCTTGGATTGTTTCTCATGGTTGCCGCGAAGAGGTTTGTCCTCACATTATATATCCCGGCTACTACGTATTCGACAATGGTGATTCGTTCTCTCGACTCACAGCGTCATCAACAAAGTGGCTCGATTATTTGTTCTTCGAATATCAGTGGTGGTGCTCTTACCGGTGTTGCTTGATTAATTTAATGGTTGCGTGCATGCACAAAGACTTGGCACTGCGGATCAAAATTAAAAAGGGAGAACCTTCAGTGGTATTTGCAGGTGTGTGGTTTAGTGGTTTTGCCTTTGTTCTATGGCTGTTTTCAGAAAAGTATAAGATTGTGTCATGCATGAATAAAGGTTTGAAGATCTCATAAATTTACTAATCTATTTTAGTTTTCTTTTTATAATCAATGTAATTTTGTTGGTTTAATATATGTAGATTTTTTATAAAAAAAAACTCTCACTGATCAAATATTTCGAAATTCGCTCATGTGGCATGACCTCATTCTCCCAGTCCTAGAAGCAACGGTCGAGCCCCTCGTATTCTATCCATCCTTCTCACTGCCCGCGGGCCCGGTATGCTCCACTTCCGTAGCAGCCGCTCCCCTCATTTTGCTGCAAAAATGCCGCTCCGCCGCCGCTCCCCTCATTGCTGAAAAAATGTCTAAACCCTCACCTCACCCCACATATTTTTTTGAAATCTAAAAGAAAGAGAGATCCGTCCCGATTCCCCACCCTCTCCAATGGCCGCTCCGCCGCCGGTGCTCACCGTGGCGGTGGAGAAGGGCCCACGCCAGGGAGAGACCCGACAGTGCCGGGCGGGCGCCGCGCTCCGCGTGGGTCGGGTCGTCAAGGGCAACGACCTCGCCGTGCGCGACGTCGGGGCGTCGCAGCAGCATCTCAGAATCGAGTTCCTCGCGCGGCCCGGCGCCGGCGCCGGCGCCGGCTGGGCCGTCTCCGATCTCGGGGCCTCCAACGGCACCCTCCTCAACGGCGCGCCCCTCGCGCCCTCCGTCCCCGCCCCGCTCTCCCACGGGGACCTAATCAAGGTCGGGCATTCCACCGTGCTCGCCGTCTCCATGGCGGCCGATTCGGATCCCAACCCTGTCGCTGTCGCTAACCCCAGCCAGAGGCGCACCTCGCGCCACGCGGCGGCGGTGGTGGAGGAGAAGCCCCCCGTGGTGACCCGCCGTGGCACACGGAGTAAGACGGTGGCCGAGGCTCCCGAAGTGGAGAAGGAAGAGCCAGATGCAGCGGCAGTGGTGGTGGAGGAGAATCCCCCTGCGACCACTCGCCGCGGCACACGGAATAAAGCGCATAAGGCGACCGAGGCCCCGGAAGTGGAGAAAGTAGAGCCGGATGCGGCGGCAGCTGTGGTGGCGGTGGAGGAGAAGCCACCTGCGACCACTCGCCGTGGCACACGGAAGAAAGTTCCGACGGCGTCCGATGCCCCCATAGTGGAGAAGGAAGAGCCGGATGCTGCTGCAGTGGTGGTGGAGGAAAAGACCCAGGTGGCTAGGCGCCGAGGTGGACGGAAGAAGCTGGCCCCGGGGGAAATGGATGAGACCGCAGAGGCGCCACACCAGGAGGAGCAGAAGAAGGCCTCGGAGCTCTCTGAGCCAGAGAAGGAGGAGGAGAAGGCCCCGGAAGTGACACGCCGTGGAGGGAGGAAGAAGAATGTGGCCACGGTCGCCCCTCCACCACTGCCTCCGAGATCTCTCAGGGGTCGGGGTACAAGGGCTACTGCAAGCACCACCGCTCTTCAGGAGGATCAGGGTGGGAATGAGTTGACTGCAGTGAAGGGTGGTCAGGATCAGAAGGGAGGTAAGATGGCAGCTGGGAATGAAGGGGTAGAAGTAGAACCTGAAGATGCTGTTAAGGCATTGGAGGAGGGAATACGAAAGGGAAAGTCCAGTGCTCATCGCGCTGCTTCTGAAAATGGTGCCTATGCTGCTGCAGCAGTGCCAACTGGAGAGAAGGAGAAGGAGGTGGCTGCCGAGGCAATGTGCCTCAGGACGCAGAATAAGGTTATGGAATTTCACGAACCTGAGAAGGATGAGGAGGTAACCAATGTGGTGACACGCCGTGGTGGGAGGAAAAAAGTCACGGAGCAGTCTGAACCAGAAAAGGAGCTAACCACTGTGGCGACGCGACACCGTGAGCGGAAAAAGCTCGTGGAGCGGCCTGAAAAAAAGGAAATGGAGGAGGCAATTGTGGTGATGCACCGTGGTGGGCAGAAAAAGGTCGTCGAGCAGCTTGAACAAGACAAGCAAAATGATGAGAAGGAGGAGGGTGCACTGGTGTTGACCCGACGTGGCAGGCGGAAAGAGGTCGTGGAGCAGCCTGAACCAGCAAAGGATGAGGAGACCACTGAGGTGACGCGCCGTGGCCAGTGGAAAAATGTCGCGGAGCGGCCTGATACAAAGGACATGGATGAGACCACTGTGGTGACGCGCCGCGGTGGGCGGAAGAAGGTCATGGATCAGCTTGAACCAGAGAAAAATGGGGAGGAGACCACTGTGGTGACTCGCCGTGGCGGGCAGAAAAAGTTCAAGGAGCATCCTCAACCAGATATGGAAGATGATGAGAAGGAGGTGGGTGCGCCGACGACCTACCGTGGGAGGAAGAAGGCCGTGAAACCCCCTGAACCGGAGAAGGAAGAGGAGGATGTTGTCAGGGTGACGCGCCGCAAGGGGCAGAAGAAGGCTGCAGTGGTGACAGGCCATGCTGGGAGGAAGAAAGAGCCTGTGGTGGCCGCCTCTCCGCCCCTGCCTCCAAAGACGGGGTCTGGAAGGGGCCGGGGAAGGGCTACAAGGACTAGTTCAAGGAACAATGTTCTCGAGGAGGACGCCAAGGGGGAACAAATGGAGGATGAGGCAACTGTACCAAGAGAGCAAGCAGGGAATCTGCAGATTGAGATGGCAGTGAATGGTGGTGAGGAGAAAGAAGTCAAAGTTGCTGTGAGTGCATTGGACGACAACACACCAGAGGGGAGTGATACTACGCAGCATGCTTCTTCTGGAAATGGCGGGAAGGAGAACCAGGGTGGTGCAGACTGTTCTTCTGGAGTTTATTCGGGATCTAATGGTATCCCCAATACAACAAGCAAATACAGAGAGGTAAAGTGAACATGGAAGTCAATGAAGTAATACATTTCTTGATATTTTTGAATGATGCACTTACTTTAATCAATTGCTGCAGGATACAAAGCTGAAAGCATACTCAACTCCCTTTGATGTCAGGCTGGATAGAGCTCTGAAGAAATATTCTTCATGAGTTGTCTTCATGAGTTACTGGTTGCTAATCCTTAAAGAGTAAACATGCTGAGTCTGGTGTGTTGATAGTCTCTTTTCTACTTTGTGTAGGAAGAATTCCCCATAGAGTTATAGTCTGGATCCAACTGAATTTTGTGTACATTGATTGAAGTGGAGATGAATGTTCCTTGCCAATGCCGGATATAAATTTATTTGTTTGAGCCTGTGCATTGTAAATAATTTGAGAAAAATGCTTTGGTTGTTTCCTTCCTTTCCTCGTTCCATATTTATTACCTATTCTGCCTGTTCTTATTCTGTAGTATGATATATCAACTATGCTGAAGGTGTTGATTGATTCAAAGAAGGCAATAACAAGATAGTCCTGGCTGCTTGATAGTTTACATTTGTAGTTTCATTCTGATGTCTTCTTTATTATCCTTTTCTGTTATCACACTGAAGAAATGCATTATGTTAATTCTGGAGGAACTTCATCATTCTTGGCTTACTGTTTGCTCAAACTGAGACAATGTACTCCCTCCGTCCCAAAATAAGTGTAGTTCTAGTTTTGTATGTAAGTCAAACATTTTAATTTTGACCAACTTAAAGATAAAAATATTAACTTTTACAACACCAAATTAATATCGCTAGATATTGCCATGTTTTTCTATAAAATTGGTCAAACTTGAAATAGTTTGACTTCGGACAAAACTAAATGTACACTTATTTTGGGACAGAAAGAGTAGCACATATTTTAATTGGTTAAGACAAGACTTTGAACAACAATTATTTCCCCACTATGTGGTTTATGTAATAAAAAGTCAATCATAACTTAAAAAGAAAGTACTTTTGGCACAAATCCAATGAGAGCAATTTATTTCATGTAAATTGCATACCAATAAATAATTGTTGTTCAAAGGCTGTATTAATCAAACAAAATATATTGTACGTTTTGAAGAGTAATTTACTTGGTTTGACAGTTCATTCAGTTTTTAGATGACTTTTCATTCAGTTACAGTGCAGACATAAAGAAAAAACCAGAGGAAGGATATCAGAGCCGAGGAAGGATGAAATTAAATATTTGACAGGGTTTGTAGAGAAGGTAGTATGATCAATCTTGGAGCTGTTTTGCTGAGTATAGGTGTGAATCTTTCCAGTTCATGATCAAAGTGGGCCTTCATGCACTGGTATTGATCTCAAAGACTTCTGTGTGTTTTCCAAAATCGTAAACTGTCATCCTCCATTCTTTTTATGTTTATCTGGACTTGTGTGAGTTTCTTGTTCATATTTAAATTATTTCACTCGCTTTGCCTCGAGAAATTGTGACCTATACATAGCTTTGACACAAAATCTACCTATATATGACACAAGTCTGACAAAAGAAAGATTATAAGACAAACACAGTTTGGACAAAACTTTCCAGAACATTCGCTAGTACATATGTTCAGGCTGAAATGTTTGTTGGCTGTTATGCAAATGCCTAAAACTTTCCAGAACATTCGATAAGAAAGATTATAAGACAAACATTCGATACAGTTTGGATAAAACTTTCCTGATGATATGAGATTTGAGCTTAAACCTAATTTCTACTGATTTTCTTATTTAAATGTTTATTAGCTGTTACACGGATCACTTCAATTACTGTCACACACATGAACACTGTGCATGGGGACTATGAACTCAATTGTGGTAGAAAAAGAGGCAAATCGTTGATCTGAACATTTGGCAGGCATACAGAAATTAGAGATGATACTTGAAGTAGCATATGGATGCACTTCTTAATCCTGAAATGTTCCTGCATGATGTGCTGCAGCTAAAGATTCAAAGTTAAATGTCTTGAGTTTGAGATCTGGATAGGGGCTGTTCTACTATGTGCTGGAAGAATGACTCCCAGATTGAGATTGTGAATCCAATTGAATTTTGTGTACATTGAAATGGAGATGCTTGCTCACTACCTATGGTGGGTATGGAAGTCCGAGAATATTGCTTGTTTGCATCTGTACATTGCGTAGAGGAAGATAGTTTGGTTATTTCCCTTCTTTCTGTACGCCATGTTATTACATCACAGCCCTTTTATTTTTTATATGACATCAGGGGTGCCGAAGTTGATGTGAAGTGCCACTGAAAGGCTAGCGTCACCTTGATATGGCAGGTAGCTGACTTAAGCAAAGATTACAAGATCAGCTTCAAAGTGAGGACTTGGAATTGGACACTGGTGTCTTTGTTTTAATCCATTCTCGCAACTTACACTGCAAAAACATATTATGATCTTTTTAGTGGGAATTCAGAAAATATATTTCTGGGCTTACTGTTGGTTCAAACTGACCCAGTATAGTTCACTTGGTTTGTTCTAATTTTTTAATGTCCATTTTAGACTTTATTTTCATATACAATGCAAATGTTCGCTCCAGAATGCAAGTACAATGTTATGTTTTGCTTTATAAAACTTTTTCTATCAATGTTATATGTAGGTCGATTCTGTTAACTGATTTCTTGCCTTCTTTTTTCCAGGTTAAATATGGGTCAAATGAAATTCAGCTCATTACATTTAGACAGCCTCGCGTAGGCAATCCTGCTTTTCCTGCATACTTCAATGAGCAGGTTTCAAGAACAATCCGTGTGACCCATGAGAATGACATTGTTCCACACTTGACACCAAGAGAGGTCAACGGTTTTCATTTGGAAATAATTAAATTGTGCAGAGTAAATTCAAGGTCTTCTGGATAGTCTGTTAAATTATAGTTTCTAAGCCACATATTTGTTCTGCATTTTATCTGTCTTCAGGTTTGGCTTCATGAGACCACAACGCCATTGATGTGTCTGACATCAACTCGGATCGTCTGGTAATCTGTTTGTGGATCAAATTGGGGATGAACGTATACATGCAGGATCAACTGACAAAATGGCAGTATATATTCATCCATCATGTGCATGCGTCGGAAGCAGCAGAATATTGACCTCACCATCAACAACTTGGTTGTGGACGTAATCAAAACAGGTATGTGCTCTCAAGAAATCTGAATGCTGTTTGTCAAGTTCAAATCGTTCGTTGAGCATTATCTCCTCCTAATTTCCTGCTGTTAGGCAATGCACCCTAGCCCCTAGGTGTTTGATGTATTGTTACTTGCTAAACTTTTATCACGGAGAGAGGCGCCAAAATACCCTTCAAGTTAATGGTATGCACAGGAATCTCCTAAGAATCCTTCCAAAAACTAAGCTCCCTGGTTATAGCGAGCTGTGGAGGCACACACGTGTTGAAACGTGCTTGGTCGAGCAGCGCCCGCCTCCGCGCCGTCGATTGTGGATCCGACGGTCCCGTGACTCTTTTGCAAAAAAGTCCCCGCGCTTATCAAAAATTACGAGACGGTCTACAGATATAAAGAGCAACCCTTGGTTCTGCACCCACACTCCCCATCATTTTCCCCCACTCGTGCTAGGGCTAGCCACCACAGGCAGCTCCCCCGCGCCGCCTCACCACCTCTTGCGCGCTGCCGTGCTTCATCTCGCCTCTCTGCCATCTCTCTCCCGGCGACGCGAGCACGATGCCGCACCAGGCGTGCGTAGTTAGCGGCCGCGACCTCCGCCGCGCTGCCGTTCTCCTCCTCGACCTGGCGCACGTGCCGGGAAGCCCTGAGGGCGCAGTACGGGGTCCTCTTCCCCGCGGCCGGTCGCCGGTCGCCACGGACGACCCTCCTCCACGAGGCAGCAACGCTTGGGCTCTGTCCCGGCCGGCCTTCTTGCAGACATACGCGAACCCTACTTTCCCCCTCTATTCCCCGTCCATATCGGGGAGCTTCCCCGAGCTTCCTCTCTGTCCACCTCCTCCCACAGGTCGCCGGATGAATTGGGTCTGCCGATGTGAAAGGAGACAGAGGCATCATGCCACGCAACTGGCTGCTTTCTGTTCATCGCAAGGCTGGTGATTCCATGGCGGCAGGCCGTCTAAGGTACGCACCTGACTCTGCCCCAAATAGATTAGCCCCTTGCTCTGTTCCCTGCAAAATCGAGATTGAGATATGCAAATCATGGGGAGAGAGCTCATGGAAAGGGGGCGAAACAGCGGGTGTGTGCATCTTGGCCACAACACGGTGTGACGAATCATGTGGTGTCCTTTTTCCGATGTGGGGGAGATGTGGTACATGTAGAGGGAACTCGGGGAATGGGATAGGCCGGGATGGGTCACTCGATCGAGTCGAGCGCTTGGGTGGTGCTGGGAGTGAGAGGTGTCGGGGAGAGAGAAGAGGTCAGGAACGGTTCTTTGGCACTGAGTTCTCGCGGTTGCTGCATGGGAGATGTGGTGAGAGCAATTTATTACAGGTCGCTGCTACTTTTCTTGTTGGTTCTTGTTGATGAGAGGAAGCGAGAGAGATTACGAGACATGCTGTTTGTTGCTACCGATGAGAGGGAGTGTGAGAGATGGTGGATATATTGTCTAGAGTCTATACAGACTGAAAGAGTGTTGTGCTGCTTGTTGTTCTGTACAATGTGTTCGATGGTGATGTTGTATGTTAATTACAGAGAAGAGTGAGACAAGGGATGGGAGGGCAAGTTGTTTTATTCGGAGGTTCTGCTTCCTGTACATCTCTTCTAAATCTAGAAATCAATACCTTTAATACTCTATTATCTTTAATTTTTGTTTAACTCTTAACATATTTTTGATAATGCTCAATTCTGCATTTGATGATTGATCCAGCTTCTATTGTACAGTTTACATATGGCATGTTTATAGATTTGGAGATTGTGCATCTGTGATAACTCTTCCTTCTTTCAGCATGTTTATAAAATTATTCATCGGAATCGTCATACCTATAAACATCTATATAGCTTGATACTATTATGTGAAGAATGTGGAGGACTAAGATTTGTCTGAAGATTTCATTATCTATCTTATTAGTCACAGACGTAAAGACGCAAAGAACAGAGACATGGGGTAATTCCTTTTTCATATTTTAAGTTTAAGTATCCTTATATGTAGGCAATGGTTTGGCATAACCAAATATGATATATAACTTTTGCTAGCCACTGATTAGCCATGGTTGATCAAAATATTTCATAGTGTGTGTTTCTAACTTCCTCTCAGCCACTAGGTAGGCTTAATAATGTGTGGGACTAATGTATGATATCAGCAGTTTTGTGTTGCTTAATTACTCCCGGGTTTGCTGAAATTTGTTTTGTGTTTGAAAAGTACCTCTACCGTATCATGTCAATGAAATTATTTATCAAAGCTATTATTGTAGCGAGCTCTATATACATTTTCCAATATTTAAATAGATGTTAATTGTATTCCAGAAAAAATGTCTTCGCTCTTCATTTGTATGTGAACCTATGAAATTTGACGACACTCAGTTTTATGTTGCTTAATTAAACAGTGACTAAGTGTCAGGTCTGAAGTGCGGGAGCTTGTTTAAAGTCTCAATGTGTTTCAGATCTGATTCACATTTCATAAGTGTTATATTGTATTGAGTGCTATCTATCACAATAAATTAACACTTTGAATATCCTTCTCGCATATAGACTTAATATATATGTTGCTATCAGTTTCAGCATTTTTACCTTTTGACTATCGTAAGGAGAAGATAGGACAATAGTGCAATGGGACAGGTCGAGTGCAAACGTGAGCCTTCACAATACTCTCAATAGCATGAATGCCAAAGCGTACAATGTGTTATAACATGACTTCATTATGCTTTTTTATTTCTTGAAGGCGCATATGATATAATTTAGATGCAATTAATTATTCTATGGGTTGGTTGCATATTAGATGAATCATGCTACACCTACCATTTTTAGGCTGATTTTCTGTCTCCAGTATCTCTATTTCGTTGACACTATCGATATCCTACTTTCATGTCATATATTTTGGAGCTTGCAAAATCTTCACCGTTGTGCCTAAAAAATTGATAGTTATTTGAGAGAAGTTGGATTTCTTGTGAGACATTTTGTATGGTACATGTTCTAACATTCAGATTCATAGGATTTCTGAAGCTCAAAGCCTATGAGATGTTGTCGTGCATATTTGATTCATAGTGGGTTTGTTGGATTAGTGATAACTACTAATAGTCAAATACAACAAATTATACCGAGATCATGTGCACCTCCAGAGTGCTAGGCTTGCATTTTAGGCCTTCTTAGCATGTTTGTGATACAGAGGTGATTGATATCACATTGATTTGATCACCTTGAACTGTACTTAATTCGGTTACAAGACAAATAACATTGTTTACATTCTTAGGTGCTGCAATATCAAATAAAACTCCTCTTACTTTACGTGGGACAGTGTAATTAGTTTTGTTTACTTTGGTTCCAGTTAAACAAGTAGAGCTTATCAGCATAATCATTGTTCTCCAAAGGCAGAGATACAATTGCAGTCTACTGTGGTAGTCATTGCAGCCGTCTATATCAAGGTAGTCCGATGAAACTACGCCATTTCTTGTACTCATTGCAGCTCAAACATAGGAGCCACAGTAGACTGCAATTGTATCTCTGCCTCAGGATACAACATGATTCTACTATGATTGGTTGATGTGTTATCTGAAGAAACTAGAGTTTACCTAGGCTTTTTTTTCGTTTCTGGGGTGTTTGATCTCATTTTCGAGTTTCTGGTTCATGTTCACCGTACTAGCTATGATTTAATTTTCTTTGAGCTTTATACCCGAAGCGATTTTTTATCGGACCGTTTTCTCATATCGGACAGTCTGTCATGTTTGAGATGTTTGCAAGACACATGCAGCACTGAAGATGCTCCGTTCAAATATCCATGAGTCTCTTTGCACTAGGTCGGGTATATATATCACATTGTGGAAAGGAGAAGTTTCAGGCTATTTTCTTGATTGTTGATATAGAGAACTACTTGAGAGATCTGAAGTATAGCATTGTTGAGTAGTAACACTAAATAACGTTCCTTCTTGGGTTGAACTATCCGACTGCAGCATCAACTTCATCACCGAGATGGTTACCTCCTGAATAGAAAAATCTGATATGCTTTTTTTTCTAGAATACGTCTTATTATGGTTTCAATGCTTATCGTTGCATCTTTTTTTCGCTCAATGTGAAGAAGTTAATCTTTTTTGAACAACTCCAAAAACAACATATCTATTATTTATGTCTAAAGAATTACTTGTGATTACTACTGATTTGGTGGTAATTGGGGTTGTTTAGCAATAGCGAGTTCTCAAGAAACAACAGGAGATCGATGGGATTGCGCCAAAACTGATGCGTCATTGACCTCAAACTGTCTGATTGACTTGGTCTAAATCATAATGGTTTTTTTTTGCAGTGATGCTAATTCACTATGATTATTTGCTATGGGGTGACTAGAAATTATGTTTATTGTAGCTTACTTGTTTACTGCGTTTAATCAGAGCCACCGTTCTGTTGTTGCCTCTCAAGTGGTATGAAAAAAGGGTTGACAAAAAATAAAAAAATAAGTGCATATCAAGGACAAAAAATATCATATCCAGCCATGGCCCTGCGCATGAGCTGGTTAATGTATACATGGTAAGTGAATTATTGGATGATATAAAATAATATCATTTTCTTGCCCACATTCCATCTGATATCAAGAAATCCATTATATCTGGTGTTTATTTTGTTATTTTGATGTGCTCCATTTGACAATAGATGTAATGTGTTAATACTTGTGCAACTACGTTATCTTCTTGTTGTTAAGCTTTTGTTTTCCTTCAATTTTTGATAATTATATCCGCTCTTTAAAAAAATTTCATTGAGGAGTTATATGGTTCTCTTTTCATGTTGACATTGATTATTGTTTTTATTCGGAAAAGTATAAGCTGATCAATATATACATGTTTAGTGAATTTTCTGGTTGATATGAGAGTCAGAGCAAAGGAGATATGACTCTCTTGAATACAGTGAAGATTATTAAGGATTCATACTACTTTTGTAGATTATTAACTATATAAATGAAAATTTCATACCCTGAAGAGGTACCGTTTGAAGAGTCAACTGAGGGAGAAGTCACGCCTGTGGCAAATAACCACGCAATAAAACGCAAGCGTAGTATGTAGGAGGTATAAGTGTAGCAATCAAAACCATGTTAGAGGGACCACCATTTATCTTATTTAGCTTATCGTATCAATTTAGAGTATTGACCTATCAAATTGTGATATGGCAGTACTGTTGCTTTTGTATTTCCCCGACCCTTCGTTCGATAAACGATTAGTTCGATTTCTCAAAAGAAGTTTGAATTTTTTTTTTCATATGTGTTGCTTGTGTTTGAACCTTGTTGCTTGATGTTTGTTAGATGATGTTTGTAATGGATTATCTTGATTTTTGGTTGTGCATTAGAATGTTTAATTATCAACAAAACTTTTTCTTTTAAGGGTGGTAGCCACCTAGATAATTCAAACCCAGTCACTTAAACCCAGAGATCTCAAACTATCTTCTTTCCATCCTCCTAACCAGAAAAACCATTCACTGCCAAGTTTCCAAGTTTCCATGTCCGAAATTTCATTTCTCAAAACATCTCGAGTTATCAGAATCACTCAAGCTTTTGCTTTGTCTTTCTAGCTTCTCCGAATCTCGGGGACGAGATTCCTTTTAAGGGTGGTAGTCTGTAACATCCCAACATTTATAATATTCAAAAATCACTAAAATTTAAAACTTTTTCCTTTTATTAAAATGATATATTAAATGTATAAGGAAACCAACTATGAAAGACTTCAGAGATGAGTTAGTATTTCAAATGTCACAGTTTTAACATTTTATTATCCACTGTGCTTCAAAAACCTTAAAATACAATTTGACAAATATTTTACAAACTACAATCCATTTTATTTTAAATAAATTAATTTCTTTATAAGTATCTGAATTAAACCACTTAGCCATATCTATTCATAAATATAAGATTATTCAAAATGGTATATAATTACTAAATGGGTTTCATTCCTTTAACTAAGTTCAAAATATAGTTTGGAAATTATAAGCCTATAGTGTATAACCTTAAAACTTCATAGAATTTAAATTACTGAATTAGCCAAATAAACATTTCATTTGCTCAAAGGAATTTCATCTATTTTCAAAGCATGAAATGATTAATATATTCTAAATAAGAATAGAATTAAAACAAAAATCCTTTCCAAAGTTGTTATGAAGTTTTCAAATGAATTATCATAATTAAAATATAATGTTGCACAAATTATTTTCAATTAAAAATGAATACCCTATATTTCACATTTCCTAAACATTTTTATATTTAGTCCTTTAATATTATGCCAAAATAAAGATGAATGATTTCAGCAAAATAAGTTTAAATAACTTAAATCCAAACATATTGAAATGTGGGTATTTTACAAATTTTATTTAGCCAAAATAAAATTTAAATAAGATAGAAATTCAAATTTGACTTTAAGTGTCAAATTGGTAATTAATCAATATTTCAAAATATTAATTTTCAAAAATATTCAAAACATGCCCACAATTGGTTTAACAGAAAGATAATAATTTTACAAATTTTTAGAAATTTATTTGACATCATTTGGAGTTATAAATCAAAAGATATAAATAAAATAGAAAAAATCAGAAAAGAAAATACCTGCTGACGTCAGCGGTGACGTCAGCAGATCGTCTTCAACCTCTATCCGATTAAAGCGCCGAAGATGGATTCGAAATCGGAGTCAAATCCTCTCCGATTCGTGCGGGATTCGATCTCCTGTAGCCCCCCTATATAAACCTCAGATTTCGCCGCCGTTTTCCCCTCTCAAACCCTAGCTTCATCGCCCCCAGGCTGCCCGCAAACGCCGCCGCCGTTCGTCCATTACCGACGGCAAATTTCTCCAACTCCGGCGAGTACAAGACCTCCCGAGCTCTCTCATTGCTCTCTTCCTCTTTATTTTCCCCATGCGCATCTTTTCTAACTTGGTCGTGATGCTTTCGCGCGCCAGAACGCCGTCCCCGTCATCGACAGGGGCTGGCCGCCGTCACCCGCAACTCCGGCGAGGAGTAGATCGAGCACCGGAGCCCCCCCCCGCCACCAACCGTCGCCACCATTCCCTTCGCCGTGCTGCGCCGCGTCCGGAGCTGGCCTCCACGCATCCGGGGAGGCACGGAATCGACCGGAGCGTCCAAGGCCGAGCCGTCGTCGCCGTCGTCCTCTTCTCCGGCGAGAAGCGCGCCGCCCACGGTATGGTCAAGCCCCCAGCGTCGGCCGATTAAATTCCTACGGCCCAGATTAGATGTCTCGGATGAATCGATCTGATCTGGACCGTCAGATCCAGATCTGACGGCCCAGATCTGTTAACTTAACCACGTCAGCGCCTACGTGGCATGCCCCGTCAGCACACAGTCAGCGCCCAGTCAGCGCTGACGTGTAAAATCAATTTCGCAATTTAATTAATTGGCAGTTTTACAGAAAAGCCCCTGCCACTTAGATCTGTCACAACTTTTTAACCACAACTCCAAATTTAATAATTTTTATATATTTGGAAAGCTCTTGACATGTAGACTATTTTGGATCTGACAAAATTCAAATTTGACTTAGTATACAATATTCAAATTTCAAATGGTGAATTTGAGTATATTTGTAATAACTTTAAATCTATAAATCCAAAAATTGCAAATAAATATGCTTTAGAAACCTTAGAATATTTGTAAATTAATGCCACTGCTATAAAATATTTTTGAGAAATTTTTGAATGATTTCATAGTTGTGTGTTCACTTTGAATAAGTTTGACTATTTTTTTAATTAACTTTTAATAGAAACATTATTTTTGATTAAATCCAATTGCAATAGATTTAATTAAATGCTCTCTGTCTATTAACACTAATTATAAAATTTGGTTATAAAAAGTTAATCATAGAAAACTTTAATCTTATAATTATTCCTTTTATTATATTTTCCAAAAATTAGAAAGTAATTAAATTACATTCATAAATTCATGCATATTTATGAAGAAATCACAAAAGTTATTTTTATGTTTCTTGTGATCTAAAATTTCATTTCATTCATAGCATATTTTATTCTCATAGGAAAACCCCTCTTCATTAGTTTCTCTAAGTTAGAAAATAATTCAACTTAGCATATTTGTGAAGTGCTATACACTTAGACACTTAGTAATTTTCAACATGGAGCTGGAAGACTTCAGAAGTATCTTAGCCAAAAACAAGACTTCAGAAGTATCTTCAAGGAGAAGAAGTACTTAGAAGAAAATCAAGAAGAAGTTCATGAAAGACTTAGAAGAAAACAGACTCGGGAAGCATCCCAAAGATGTCAAGCACTTAGAAGAAAAGTGAGAAGAAGTTCAAGAAGGCCAACCTCCCTTTTATTCTCTAAGTCTTTCCCTCTGTCTTTTCTTCTCCTCTGAGACTTCCTGAAGACTAAGTAAATCCAAGACCAGCCTTGAAGATACAATAATCATCAAGTCTGAAGATTCATCAAGACTACCAAGAGCTCAATCAAGACATCATCCAGAAGAAAGTTACAAGTCTGGAGATGAAGCCTGGAGGACAACTCCATCTTTCTTTCTATCTTTTCCCTCTTTCCTAATCTTGTCTTTTAGACTTAAACAAATTTTGATCATGATGTTATCATCTTGAAGTTGTTGGATCCTAGCAGCACAGTGGGAGGAAGCGGCCTGGAAACAAACCTTACATGTCCACGTACATGAGACCTGTTCCACAATTTAAGTGGCTAGCCGGGTGTCTGTCTCTCTCACTATAGTGAATGTCCAATTTACAAAGAGTGATAATAATTGTTGATCATCTTGAACAAGTGACTTAGTAATTTTTCTCTAAGTATTTTGCACATCATGGCTAAGCCATTAGAGTGCTTGTTTCAAGAAGATATAAAACATAGTATGTTTATCCAACTTAAGACCTTAGTCCTTAGTCATTCTTGACCCACCTATTTGCCTTACATTAACTTAAAAGATTTTCATGGCTTGAGAAAGTATTTCTAGCCTTAGGAATATTTTGCACACCATGCATAAACATATTTTCCTTAGAAAGTTTTATAAAACTTATTTATTCATCTAGTATGTGTTTGTGTGCATTGTGGAGTTGTGCTTGCTGTTGATTGTTGTATTGTTGCTTGTTTATACTGTTAGATTGAACGGAGAGTCCCGAGTACCGTTGAAAAGAGTTGTGAACAACGACAACATTCAAAGGCAAGTGGCACACCTCATAAACTTCCTATTTTTATATGCATTACTTAGTGTATTTTTATATGCATGTGTTGCTATGCCAAACCTGTGTAGAATCCCTTACTCCTGTGTCTAAGTTCCTATATCATACTTAGCATAAATATTGATGCTATGCAACTGATGAAAGGTTTTACAAAATGTTAAGTGACTACTCAGGACTGTGCTCATGGCTGTCGTCGCCTAGGATGAATTTCTATTCTACTTAGGGCCGTGAGCATGGTGATTTTTACCTGAGAGTGCACATCCACTAAGTTAATGAAACACCTGGGTGGTAAGTGGTTGTATGGTTTATGTTGAGTGGCTACTCAGGTCCATGTCTATGGTTCCTGGAGTATGTACACTTGTGAATGGCCACCCAGGAACAGAGAAATCTGAAGAACTCCGAGTGACGATTGCTTCCAGTGCAGCCATTGCCATATGGGCTCTGGCTTGATCAATTATGTTGCGTGGACTCTCTCCGGCTTGACAAGCAGATGTAGGGGGATGTTAGGTGGAACGGGTCAAGCCAGGTGGGAGGGAAAATGCTTCTGAAAGATCTCGTCTCATTCTCTCCTTTCCTTATCACAAATGGTGTGTAAAGGATACCTTGGGTTGAATGGGTACAATGGTGAACGTGCACAACCTCTGCAGAGTGTAAAACTAAGTACTTAGCCGTGTCCCCGGTTACGGACAATTTTGAGCAGCTGATCAAGGACGTCAACGGAGGATTCCATCATTCCAACTTCAGAAGTAAAACTTGATGGGTGAACAACGGAAGATGAGATTTATGGTTTTCATGCCATACTCATCTGGATTTCAAGAAAAGTGTTTTCAAAAGAGTAGGAAAAATTGGCTTTATGCAAAATAGCCTTGAACTCCACCAGCCAAATATGCATATAGGCTTTAGAGTTATTCCATAAGTGTCCACCATAGTGTCACTTGCCAGACTCCATTTTTAATGGAATCTGACCCACGTTGTTGCAATATTTTTCTTATTGCAGATTTGATCAGATGACGAGTGAGGTTTCGTTAAAGGTTTCGAGTCTACAACCAACATGTTTTCGCCTGTGTCAGCATGAAAGTTATAGAGGCTCTCTGCTATTGTATTTCCGCTGTGTACTTTTCCAATGCTAGCTTTATGCTATGCAACTTGTATCAAATATTTTGTAATTCTGGATCATCGATGTAATAAAATTGACGCTTTGTTGTGATATTACATCATAAACTGTGTGTGCAAATGAATCGATCCAGGGATTTGCACCATACACAGGTATCTGCCTTATTTAAAGTGCAGGTACGCTACATAATGACTTAGTCATGATGTGCATATCTACTTAGAGAAAATACTAAGTCTATAAGGTGATCAACTTTTATTATCAACTCTTTGTAAATTGGATACTAGGATCCAACAAACTTCAAGATAATATATGATCAAAATTTGTTTAAGTCTAAAGTGAAAGACAAGATTAGGAAAGAGGGAAAAGATAGAAAGAAATTTGTAGTTGATTTTCCAGGCTTCATCTCCACACTTGTAATTTTTCCTTCGTGATGTATTGATTGTATTTTTGGTAGACTTGATGATTCTTCATACTTGATGATTCTTTTATCACCGAGGCTGGTCTTGGATTTAACTTAGTCTTCATGAAGTCTCAGAGAAGAAAGGAGAAAAGAAAGAGAATGGGAGCAAGACTTAGAAAATATTTCTGGTTGGTCTTCATGAACTTCTTCTTGATTTCTCTTCTAAGTGCTTCTACTCCTTGAAGATACTTCTGAAGTCTTGTTTTCGCTAACTCCTCCATTGGCCTTCTAGCTCCATGTTGAAAATCCTAAGTGTTTAGTGCATAGCACTACCAAAATACTAAGTTTGAAATTCATACTACTTTTGCAGATTATTAACTATATAAATGAAAATTTCATACCAAGTCAAACAATTATAATGGACCGAACCAGTAAAAACATGCTCTAACCATGCATGAAAAGAAGAGGAAAATAAATTTTTTAGATTATTCTGGCTGGTGCAGCAAAGCGCGCCGTTTCCTTCTAGTAAGAATACTGAGCTCCCTAGGAATAGAGGCTTCTCCTTCTCCCACATGTCCACATCAAGGTGGACCCCACTCATATTTCATTTTATATTTAGTTATAGTTCACAATTTTAAATTTAGTTTAAAAAATATTCTATTACATATATTATATATACATATGTTTGTACTTAACTACTAAATTTTTGTGAAATAAGAAGCGATTCCTATCTTTAAAAATAAAAAAAATCAGCTTCATTTCCCTGAAAAGTATTCTTTTTTGTAGACAAAAGTACAAAAAAAATCTAGAGTTTGTAGAATATGTGCACGTAGTGCTATGTTTTACTTCAAAAAATTGAAAGCTAAACATGTCGTTTTGGTTTTTTTAAAACGAAATGTGGTGAGTTGGGAGCTACCAGAGAGATATCTGATAACCCTCTCTCTTATCTCTGCCTAGTCACCATAGCGTCGTGCCGCTTGTGCCGCACGACACCGCTTCTCTCCCTCCGCCTCCCTCAAGTCCTATGTTACCCAAAACAACAGTCCCTACGCAAAGTTTGTCTTTCTCTCCACATACACCTCTATGCAAAGTTTGCCCTTCTCTTGACTCACCTCTGGCTTCGTCAAGCATGTGACACCATTCCTCTCCCTCCGCCTCTCTTGAGTTGTATTGTATCGAAAACACGTCATTGAGCTGACTTCTACGATCCTCACAATAGTTGTATGCGAATACTCATGTCGCCTCCCGCACCGGCCACCGCTAACACCTTTTCTATTAGTAGTGGTTGACTCTCCAATCCTAATGTAGCCCCTCATGTCCATTGGTAACTTGCATGCTACATGCGCTTAAATTATATGTCAAAAAAAAGTGTATTTCTGCAATTCAATATATAATGGTTGGTTGTATTCGTACCATTTAATTTTTATAGTTTATTTTATACAATCTAGATCTAATGAACAAATTAATATTGCGTGTAAAAAGTTTAATCTCTTAGTTTGCTCTATATTTTTGTGAATTATTTAGTATTTATTGGTGAAATGTTACTCTTTTTTTATATAGTATCGGTTGTATTCGATGCAATTTATTTAAATATG
Source organism: Poa annua (assembly GCA_026929855.1). Classification (NCBI taxonomy): domain Eukaryota; kingdom Viridiplantae; phylum Streptophyta; class Magnoliopsida; order Poales; family Poaceae; genus Poa; species Poa annua. The sequence continues at coordinate 21,394,336 of CM049428.1, read as the reverse complement.
CTAGGACATAATTATGCCAACTTTTATTAATTTTGGGATAATTTATGTTGGAAAATATAGTTAATTTTATTATATTAAAATCAGTGACCATCATTGTATGACCTCGATGCCTAATCTAGGTATTTGAGTTTGTAATGTTCATCATAAAATGTCTCTAGATCCTTTCTAAATACTAAGCTCCCTAAAATTGGTGCCTTCTCCTTCTCCCACATGTCCACATCATAGTGGACCCTACTCACCTTTTACTTCATATTTATTTATTCTTCACATTTGAATACAGTTTTGAGAACTACTTATTGGATATACACATATGTTTATAATTATCTACTAATTGTTTGGTGAAATAAAAAGGGATTCTCATCTCTACTATATTAAAGCAAAAGTGGTGGTGGGTCGTCCGTCCTCCCACCCTTCCCATCCCCCTTTGATCCCGCGTCAAAGCAAAAATTCCCGCTGAATAGCAAGAAAACTGCCCCTGCACACGACCCTGTCCACAAGACCACGACCTCCCCATCCCGTGTGGCGCAGGCGCGACTTCCTCATCGCTGCACCACTCCCTTCCCTTCCCCAGCGCCGCCTTCTCTCCCGTTCTCCGGAGCCGTCTCACCCTTCCTCGAGGCCGTTCATCCACGGCTGCGGTGCGTTCGCCGATTTCGCCTCCTGGGCGTAGGAGAGGATTCAAGCGGCCAAGAGGTTCACGACAGGGATAGAGGGAGAAGGCCTAGGGCGATGCAACGGATCTGAAGGGGTTACGGTGCAGAAAACAATAATTTTTCTAGCGAACGAAACCCTAACTAGCCGGGATCTATCTATCTAGTACATGCGATAACGGTGGCGGAACGGGTTACATTACCTCCATGTAGACCGATAGCGGGGATTACGCTCCCGCACAAGCGTTGACGATGAAGTCGTACGTAGCCGACCTCGAGGTCGCGGAGAACTTGCCGCGATGACGAAGTCGATGACGCCGGGGTGTTGACGATGATCTGCGTCGACGGGCGTCGGGCGGAAGAAGGCAGAGCGCCAGCACCGGGGCTGGTGCGCCGGCAGCAGAGGGGAAGGAGGCGCGGCGGCTGCAGGGGCGAGACGACGTCGCCCAGGCTACTCAAAAGGAGTTACCTCCGAGCACTCACAAACATACGGAGCTTAGCGGCAACTCCCGGTCATTCAGATCCAGCTGAAATCGCAGGGGTAGATCTTATCTGGAATCCCGCAGAGCAACGGCGCTCTGCGGTATAGCTTGGGTGGAGAGAGATCCCCCCTTCCTCAGCTCGGCGCGGCTCCAACTTGGGAACCACGAGATCGAGAGAGAAATCGGGAATTAATTGTATTTTCCAATGAATTAATCCAATTAATATGCCTTGCTATATAAAGGGGGAAGGGGGTGTGCAAACCCCTTGGCTCCCCCATGTGGGACTAAACAAAGGAGGAGGGGGGTGGTGCGCCCCCACCATGGGCTGGCCGAACCCCCCATGGGGCCCACCCCCTTGCTTGGTGCGGCTCCCCCCTCTTGGGCCCTCTTAGGGCCCATGTAGGTGGGAGCCCCATTTTTCCTTTATTTAATTAATATAAAAATCCCATTAATTCATAATTAATATATTTATATATAATTCAATATCCCGTGACTCCGAAAAGTCTTTCGGACCACCCGAACAACTTTCGGACATTCCTGGAACCATTCCAGACCTCTCCGGAACTCCTTCCGGACCACCGGAACTCTTTCCGGATCATTTTTCTCTCTCCAACAAATTCCTATAAAATTCCAGAACCTATCTCCTAGTGTCGCTAAGACCTTAAGTTTGTTACGCTACGGTTCGAGAACACTCCAGACATGGTCGAGACACTCCGCTCACCAATGATCGTCAGGGATACCTGGAAATATATGACGACCCCTGTGCATTCCACAAATATCGTCGTTGAACCATAAATATGATATTCATTCGCTTTGTCTCTGCGATACTACCTTGTCCGAGATATGATTGTAGACACACCGATGTCTTTGTTGTATCTCGTTACCGACGAAGGTTATTAACTCGTCTGTGATACTACATCTCCATGACCTAGTCATAAGCTGCGCAGCTATATAGATGCAATATCACCGAGTGGGCCCAGAGTATCTTTCCATTATAAGAATGAACAAATCCCGCTCTTGATCCTTACGTCTTGATGCTCTTTCGGAATACCCAAGATGGACACCGTTATTGTCATGCTATATAAGACACAACGTTTGATGCTCTCAAAGCACTCCTACGAAGCATTAATAAGTACGGTCTCACGGTCTAAGGAATAAGCTATCATATTCTCATCTATTGCAAATGACAAACATCGTAATACGATCTTATTGCAATACTTTGCGTATGTCCATCACCTTATTCAACTAACAAGATGACCCCATTGTCAACCGACGTCATTGTCCTTGATCGGGAATCTCGATCAACTGTTGCCCAATGGACTAGCTCATATAGAGGCTTGCTAGGGACCTGGTTGTCTATGTATCACATGTGTATTAATAATTCCGATTAATACAGTTATAGCATAATACACAAACCTATTATAAACTTATGAGATAATGCAATAAATACTACTTATTTATTTGCCTCTAGGTCATATCTCCTTCAGGATCTGCGCGGAGGTCTAGCGGATGGATGTAATACGCTGGGAGATGGGCGTGAGGATTTATCCTCTTATTTCACATCATCTGTTTTCCTGAGATTCATTGCTGCAACTTCTGTTATTATGTGGAGACAATGACTTCGAGATAATGTCGTCAGTTCCACCATGCCGACGGCTGATTTCAGAATAGGTGTTGAAGATTTGAAGTACAGGTGCCAGAAGGCAAGGACCATCGCAGCCACGAGCAGAGTAGAGCAAGGCACATAGCCTTCTTTGCTCGTTAACATTTCTTTGCTCTGCTTTTTTTTGTCTTGTTGCGTATGCTTGTGTTTCTCCGGAAGATTGACATTGTTTATAAGTATTGTTTTGTTTCTGAAAGACTCTTCTCGACTTCTCGTGTCTTCAGTCTCCCATTGCACCCCTCCGTGCAATCGCCTTATCAAATAAACTAGCTGCATTTTACTTCATCAGAATCCCTTATCAAATAAGAATCATTTGATAATGCTTGCTAGTGGAAGAGTGTTACTCTGACAATCTGCACAACACACGATTTGTGCAAACTTTTGCGATTCACTGATATCAACTAGCTTGATATCACCATGTTGTCCAACAACATATATGCAAATACCGTAACTAAGTGAGACTTCTGTTTCCCAGCGCTTACTCTGATTATACTAACCAGATAACTGCCCTGAAAAACACACTCAGCCATGCAGAGCCCCTTGTAACAATTACAAACTCGCGATATCTACATACTTTCACACCAATGTAGAAAACTTGACATTCAAATGTCAATCCCTTAACTAACGCACTTCTACTTCCATTAAATTCCAAATTTACTTTCATAACTGCTCTTATTCCAAGAACATCGGTTATATTTCATCGAGCAGATAATATGGTTTCTGTATGATGTCTAATATTACATAATAGACCCACATGTCATACAACCATTACTTTCATGATCATTACTCTTAATGATCAATTGGATTTCAAAGGACCATCCTGTTGATTCTATCTGACTCCTCAGATATAATCCAAAACAACTCGACTAACTATTTTAAAATTCCCGTTCTATTTCAAAATAGACACTGACTTTCAAATAGTTTCACAACTTCATCCTTCTTATCTATTCTACTGGTACAATTTCACAATGTGTCATTTACACAAGATGAATTCGGCTCCCACTCAAATTATGTCTCCATATATTTGAGAACACACGCTCTCACTCAAAAACTTGTCATCCACATATTTGAGTTCCTAAGCTCCCACTCAAAAATATGTTCTGTACATATTCCACCTGAGTAAACTAACTTTGACTCCCACTTAAATCGACATTTTGGTCTAACCAAAATCATTGATCTATTATCAATTCGAATTCAATACAAACCCCAGTATTACATTAATACAAATCCCTCAGACTTCAAGCATGTCTACATAAATGTAGTCAACAAATTTGATCTTGTGCAAGACACATTTCTTGACAAGACATGCTCCCGCGTCTTTCTTATAGTCACATTTCTCATATAACACCTTATATGACGATTAAACAATCTTATTCCTCTAATAAGATATGCAGCAACAATTACTCTCTTAATCCTTTTAAATGTAACTTGGATTTCCAGGCTGAAAAAGCCTTTGTTCGTATTCCGATATTTTCTCAACTTTCTTTGTATTCATAAAGTGCACCTTGATCTGTCAACAAGATCTGAAATACTTAATACAGTGCTGTGACCTGACAGCAATATTAAATATATCAACACTTTATTTAGAAGTTTCTTTCATGAAAATATTATGATCTTTATGAAGAGGATTGCAAGCAGAAAACAATTTTCTAGTCTCCCTCACTCTTAATCACCAAAATTTCATTAGCAGACATATACTCTTTGGAACACCTTCCAACATAGGTCTGACACTTTATTTCAAGCTTCTAATTCCAATCCATAAACCGTAATTCGAAAACTCATATTTTCCTCGGAATTACATAGACAACAAACTGAGTTTTGTTTCTATTTGGTTTTGGAATAGACTCTCATCCAATGTGAGTAATCTACAAAGAACTATTCATGTATATACCGAATTATCGTCTAATCATATTCATGTCGACACTACTGTCGATCTCACGAATTCTCGTTGAGAAAAATATCTATTTTCTAAAGTGGACATCGACTATAATGTTTCGAACATATTAGGAGATTCTAAGACAAATTCTGACAGACCACACTTTATTTAGAATAGAGCATGATTATAATTCCCCACATATCACCATATATGACATTATAATATTGTGAAACGAAGTCTTTTGTGTTGAAACCATAATTCAAAAATATTGTCCTTTGATCGAATCTTGTGAATACAATATTCACTAATCTTTCTTCTGAAAAACCCCATTTGATCTATTATCAAATTAATTTCAGACTCCATAATTTATCGGGCAAATACTCCTATTTACCAAAATCATGAAAGAATTCGGATCATGCAATAACACCATTGATTAATCATTAAAAAAGACTCTCAATCAATTTCCTCTAGTATTGCAACTTCAATACTGCATTTCAAACTTAATCAATTTTGGCACTCGAAATACTTAAATGGACCAAAAAATATCCATTACTTCTTTCATTGCCTTTATGACTAAATTCGATGGTGTTTGTTCTTTGGACACATAATTTTATCATTCCCGCTATTATAAATGTATATCATACGCATAATGTAATTGAGATGTGATGAAAATTACTCATAACATGAAACAACTGCTTTGTTTCATAACATAAAACAACTGATGTGTTCTATATGAATAATTATGTCTTGTAACATTCAAGACACCAAACTAGATCACATTCTCACTATTACAAAATGTCTTATCAAAAACTATTGATGATAACTAATATGATATCTCGAGGGCGTGAGCACCACTGGCCATGGACTTGCCATCACTCGTGCACTGTCACGTCACCCTTCGCCACATACTTGTGATAATCAGGGATTGTTTCACAAACAGAACAAGTATCAAACACTTTTCATCAAGTATGAGAAGAATACATTTATATCTTCGTATATCAAATATACCCATAGCGTCGAAGAACTCTTCTTCGATGAATCAACTTTTAGAGATTTGAACTTGTTCACGAACGTGAAGAAGCTCACCGTGTCTCTATAGCATATTCACGCACATGCTATTCACAACTAGGAGGTAAAGCGCAATCTCTATTGCACTGGAGTTCGCTATCTAGAAATCGTAGATATTCGTAAGCCTGAAGTAGATGTCACACAACTTCTTCAACTGAGTCTCCAGACAGGTATGCTCCCCATGTGAATGGTCCGGAACTTTCTAAGCTGTCTGAACTTCTCAAGACTCAATTCATCTTTGAAGTGACCTTTGATCGCATCAATCACAACATATGGCTCCAGGTGTTGAATACAACTTTCAACTCTGGTGCTAGGCATACGCTCCTGACGACCTTCACTTCCATGAAAATATTATGATTCTTACGGAACTCATCATCTTCCTCCTTGCTAGCAGAATCATCTGGTCCAACTCCTAACTAATGTTCTAGGACATATAGGATGTTTGTTGTGTTTGGAGAATGTTTCTAAAACCAATGCACCAGCTGATGAAGTTGGACCCGTCGGCTTCTAATGTAGAATCCGAGCTCTTGAAGAAGTAACCGAAGTGTAGTTCCGTAGTCTCCAGATGTGATCGCAAAAGAGGTAAGATAAGTTTATAATATATAGGTGAATTTTAGTTTTATAATCTCATTATCAAAACACACCACACCAAGATTATTATCCCTAAAAATAATAATGGCGATTACACGACCCTCATCCACCACACTACCCCCGATCATCACGGCCGGCAGCACAGCTTCAAAGGTGGACATAACATGTCGATCACAACAACTCTGTGACTCGTGCTCGATCTTTCGATCTTCCCGTGTTCCGAGTCCATACCTCTGAGTATGCTAGGCTCGCCAATCAGACCTCGAAGACCCTGCGCGTGCAACATGGCTTACACCCACTGTATGCGAACGACGAGATGTGTGACACCCGATCATCACGGCCTGCCTCATAACGTAGAACTTTCTTGGTGGTGCGCAACGAGGGAGAACACAATTTTGGTATTTGTTAGGGATCATCCTATTTATGATGTTACCGTTGTATATCTAGCATATAAGCAATCAATAGGATGCACACACAACAGCACACAATAATGATGCAATGAAGTGCGATGTGACTTGGTCGATGCGCCTGGACTATCATGGCGCCATGTGCCTGGCCCCTCCGGCGCCCCGGCATGGCTCCGAGTCTACAGAGCCCTCCTTTGCCTCCGACAGTACGAGTAATATCAAAACTTACCGTAACCATGTCACATAAAATAACGCATCTGCAAAACAAAGTTAGACGCCTCTAGCTTTATTTAGTTTTGCAAGTTTTACGTGGCATATAGGCTTATTCGCAAGAGAATCGCTTCCCCACCTACGAACTTTGTACCACAACGTCGATCGTATAATTGCATGTTTAAGCATCCCTTTCGGGCCCTCCATTGAAAATGCTTTGCCGACTAGAGAGAGAGAGACAGACACCCGCCAGCCACAGATACGGTGCAAGCCGTATGTCAGCAGTGGAACCAGTCTCGCGTAAGCGTACGCGTAAAGTCGGTCTGGGCCGCTTCATCAACTCAATACCGAAGGCATCGCAAGTGCACGCTAGAGGGTAGCAAATATAAGAAAGACGCCCTCATTCAACATGAGTTCTAACAGTACCAGCAGTACTACGCATAGATCGGCTCTGATACCACTGAAGGGGTTACGGTGCAGAAAACAATAATTTTTCTAGCAAACGAAACCCTAACTAGCCGGGATCTATCTATCTAGTACATGCGATAACGGTGGCAGAACGGGTTACATTACCTCCATGTAGACCGATAGCGGGGATTACGCTCCCGCAAAAGCGTTGACGATGAAGTCGTACGTAGCCGACCTCGAGGTCGCGGAGAACTTGCCGCGATGACGAAGTCGATGACGCCGGGGTGTTGACGATGATCTGCATCGACGGGCGTCGGGCGGAAGAAGGCAGAGCGCCAGCACCGGGGCTGGTGCGCCGGCAGCAGAGGGGAAGGAGGCGCGGCGGCTGCAGGGGCGAGACGACGTCGCCCAGGCTACTCAAAAGGAGTTACCTCCGAGCACTCACAAACATACGGAGCTTAGCGACAACTCCCGGTCATTCAGATCCAGCTGAAATCGCAGGGGTAGATCTTATCTGGAATCCCGCAGAGCAACGGCGCTCCGCGGTATAGCTTGGGTGGAGAGAGATCCCCCCTTCCTCAGCTCGGCGCGGCTCCAACTTGGGAACCACGAGATCGAGAGAGAAATCGGGAATTAATTGTATTTTCCAATGAATTAATCCAATTAATATGCCTTGCTATATAAAGGGGGAAGGGGGTGTGCAAACCCCTTGGCTCCCCCATGTGGGACTAAACAAAGGAGTAGGGGGGTGGTGCGCCCCCACCATGGGCTGGCCGAACCCCCCATGGGGCCCACCCCCTTGCTTGGTGCGGCTCCCCCCTCTTGGGCCCTCTTAGGGCCCATGTAGGTGGGAGCCCCCTTTTTCCTTTATTTAATTAATATTAAATTAATATAAAAATCCCATTAATTCATAATTAATATATTTATATATAATTCAATATCCCGTGACTCCGAAAACTCTTTCGGACCACCCGATCAACTTTCGGACATTCCTGGAACCATTCCAGACCTCTCCGAAACTCCTTCCGGACCACCGGAACTATTTCCGGATCATTTTTCTCTCTCCAACAAATTCCTATAAAATTCCAGAACCTATCTCCTAGTGTCGCTAAGACCTTGAGTTTGTTACGCTACGGTTCGAGAACACTCCAGACATGGTCGAGACACTCCGCTCACCAATGATCGTCAGGGATACCTGGAAATATATGACGACCCCTGTGCATTCCACGAATATCGTCGTTGAACCATAAATATGATATTCATTCCCTTTGTCTCTGCGATACTACCTTGTCCGAGATATGATCGTAGACACACCGATGTCTTTGTTGTATCTCGTTACCGACGAAGGTTATTAACTCGTCTGCGATACTACATCTCCATGACCTAGTCATAAGCTGCGCAGCTATATAGATGCAATATCACCGAGTGGGCCCAGAGTATCTTTCCATTACAAGAATGAACAAATCCCGCTCTTGATCCTTACGTCTTGATGCTCTTTCGGAATACCCAAGATGGACACCGTTATTGTCATGCTATATAAGACACAACGTTTGATGCTCTCAAAGCACTCCTACGAAGCATTAATAAGTACGGTCTCACGGTCTAAGGAATAAGCTATCATATTCTCATCTATTGCAAATGACAAACATCGTAATACGATCTTATTGCAATACTTTGCGTATGTCCATCACCTTATTCAACTAACAAGATGACCCCATTGTCAACCGACGTCATTGTCCTTGATCGGGAATCTCGATCAACTGTTGCCCAATGGACTAGCTCATATAGAGGCTTGCTAGGGACCTGGTTGTCTATGTATCACATGTGTATTAATAATTCCGATTAATACAGTTATAGCATAATACACAAACCTATTATAAACTTATGAGATAATGCAATAAATACTACTTATTTATTTGCCTCTAGGTCATATCTCCTTCAGGATCTGCGCGGAGGTCTAGCGGATGGATGTAATACGCTGGGAGATGGGCGTGAGGATTTATCCTCTTATTTCACATCATCTGTTTTCCTGAGATTCATTGCTGCAACTTCTGTTATTATGTGGAGACAATGGCTTCGAGATAATGTCGTCAGTTCCACCATGCCGATGGCTGATTTCAGAATAGGTGTTGAAGATTTGAAGTACAGGTGCCAGAAGGCAAGGACCATCGCATCCACGAGCAGAGTAGAGCAAGGCACATAGCCTTCTTTGCTCGTTAACATTCCTTTGCTCTGCTTTTTTTTGTCTTGTTGCGTATGCTTGTGTTTCTCCGGAAGATTGACATTGTTTATAAGTATTGTTTTGTTTCTGAAAGACTCTTCTCGACTTCTCGTGTCTTCAGGTTCGACCTTTATTTGAGGAGCATGGAGATGTTCTTGAAGTTGCTTTGATCAGGGATAGGAAAACTGGTGAATAGCAAGGTGAACCAAAAGTTTTTTTCTTATGATATCATTGTACCGGTATCTCTTTTCTTGTCAGTTCTGAGAGTTTTAGAAGCAACAAGGTTGCATTTTCTCTCAGTTAGATTTGGCGGTTGTTGATTTTTGTTTCCCGCGCTTCCGTTCTGTGTTAGTAGAAGACAACAAAGGAACCAACAAACTGTTGGCTGATTACTGTAACCTAACTAGACTCCACCCTGTTGCTAGATAAGAAATCAGATTTGGACAAACAACTTTGTTCAGGTCATAGCAATCTTTGCATGTTCAATGTTGTTTGACCAGAAACAGCTAAGGTTGCTGTTTTAATTTTCATCTATATGTTTGAATGTGATGCAGAAGACCATATATCTAATGAATCAAGGCCAACCCGTTAATATTTCCAGGTACATGCAGCCTCTATATATATACATATAATTGAGTTTTATTTGTCTTCTGTATCATTACATGGATTTGAAATTTGTCCTGAATACTATGTCGTTTCTCATCTTTCTATTTCTTGGTTAAACACTTAGCAGAGCCATCGTGGTCCCCCTTTTCTATCAATTTCTTTTCTGAAAGATGAGGGAGATTGCTGTAAGCCAAGTCAGATACCTGTGATAAATGGGTATTATCTGTCTGACTCGGTTATTGTTGGGTCCTTGATCGTCTTTCTAGGGTTTTTTACTGGTAAGCAATCCTCGGCTGCACGTGAAGATGATCGATTCAGCTGCACACCTTCCTCTTATATCCGGTGAATGCTATTTTTAAGGCTTTCATTCATTTTCTTTTGTTTGTACGCATATTGTAACTTGATTTGGTTGATCGTTGGTGAATGGATCTCTTTTCTTGAAGGTTGTTCTGATGTGGAACAAAGCAAAGATGGATACTCGCATTTGGTTAGTGGACTGAAAGTGAATAATCTATCAACATGACATATTCTCGACTCCGAAAAACGCTACCTGGTACAGTGTAGGCCGTTGTGTAGTTTGATACACCTCAGAATCAAACTTTACTCACTCATGAAGATAAACATATCAAATTTTGGGATGCTCCTACATTGAAGCTGACGGAGGCTTTTCATTTAGTCTCTGACCTCTATATACTCTAATAGGGCTTTCCTCGTTTGAGGTTCAGTAAAGAAGGTAATCTTCTTGCTGTTACTACAACATAGACAATGGCTTTTTAGGTACTTGAAAAATTTCACGAGCTCAAGAATTTACGGGCTTTTGGAAACTAGACTTTTGAATCATTATATCAACCATATGAATCTTCTACTATGAAGGTAAGCACATATTAAGTTCAATAGAAAAGAGGCTATAAAGCCACCTTTAAATTAATAAATGTTTAAAACAAATTAAGTTTTGCACACTTGTAAGATATATCTATGGCTACATGCTACATGCACTTAAATTGCTCTGTTTTCCTGTATGATAATACTTCCGATAGCTGGAGCTTGTGATTGTAAACCTTCCTGCTCCTTTTCTTTGCTAGGAACTATTTGTCATATTCAGTTTTCATATTTGAATCATCCGTTGAACCTAGCTTATAATATGCAGTTTCCTATATTTTAGAGAAATAGATGAGATCTTGTACTCAGACTAACTCATTACATGTTCTTTCTCTTCAACCAGGGCAAAATTTACTTTCTCAATCTGACGGAGCTCTAAAATGTGTTAAAACCAGTGGAATGCGACTAACCTGGTTAGGGGGAATGGAGCAGGCGTGCCTTGTTTGCTTTGAGTTAATCGATTGCTATGAGGCGAGTGGCATGGTGACCCATGGCCCACGTCTTCTATTATATTTCATTGTGTTTTTTATGTATGAGTTATGGAAGACATTGTGCCCTTCAATAGTGATGAATTACTGCAGTTGTATTTGATAAGAATATTGTAATATACAAATTCTTTGGTTTAATCAAATTAAACATGGGTTTTGGGACACATTGTTTCCTTCTATATATTTCAAAATAATTGTTTATTCGTCTATTTTGTTCATATTAGGACAGATGCGGCAACGCGCATCTTTTCCTTCTAGTATATGTATCAGTCTTGATGTTATTCAAGTGTGTTATTGCTACTACATAAGTGCAGTGAGGCAAGCAGCAATGACTATGATCCTAAGTCACCTATTATGTAGAGAAGCCAATTTTACCACAGAAAAAGGCCCAAAGAGCGCAAGACACCCTTCATGTTAGCTAATAGATTTGTCTTAAACTCCTTCTGTATTGTATTGCTCACTGCACATTTCTTAGGTAGTACACATATGTACTATTCTAGAAAAAGGTGTTGTGCCTGATAGTTCTTTATTAATTATAATTAGACAAATTAATTTAACATTACTAACTCTATGCACTTTGTTATTCTTAGATGTCAATTGCATTAATTTGTGAAAAATATATCATTCATAAGTTGACATGTTTGAAGGATGTTCTGAATTGAAGATCTATTTACGCGTTCTCCTTAGTTTTTACTTCTTACTTCTAGATGTCAATTGAATTGAAGGATTACTAACTCTTTGTTTTTACTTCTCATAGGAAGAGCATAAACATGTGATAAGTTTCAGTGATGCAGAAAAGGTCTACTTATTTATCATAGCAAGGTAACGTCTCAGGGATGATTATAAATATGTTGTTTGTGGTAATGTCGAAAGTGGGAAAAGAGACAAAAGAATTAAGAGAAATCATGTGAACTAAGAGATCTGTAAGAACTGAAGAACGTGGGAATTATGGTGGTAAATTAATTCCATCCTATTCTTATTTTGTGACACACTGAACCGTGGAACAGATATAACGCCACAAAACTGCACTTATCCTCTGAAAGAACATTTCTTAATCCCTAGTGTTTTGTGTGTTAGTTAACAATACCAGTGATATACTAATCCTATTGCTAAGTATTTCAGTTTAGGTGAAACTCATATCACAAATCCTAAAGCCAAATTGTAGAGAAAAAGAGTTTCTGGAATTCTTCCCAGACTCGGATATTCCGGTTCCCCAACTCGGATATTCCGAGTCAACCCCAGAAAAATGGCTAAGTCAAGTTCAGAAGTACTACTGACTTCAATCGGAAAATCAGCTTGGAGATTTCAAGGACTCGGATATTCCGGTTCCCCAACCCGGATATTCCGAGTCAACCCCAGGAAAATTGGCTAAGTCAAGATTCAGAAGTGGTACTGACTCCAATCGGAAATTCAGCTCGGAAATTTTAAGGACTCGGATATTCCGAGTCAACCTCAGAAAATCGGCTAAGTCAAGTTCAGAATTGGTTCTGATCTCAACCGGAAATTCAGCTCGGATATTTTCAAAGACCTGGATATTCCGGGTGACCGGAATTTCCGGTGTTACTTAAACCGGAATTTCCGGGTGCCCAAGACAGCCAACGGCCAGATTTTGAGGGGGAGTATAAATACCCCCTCACTCACTCAAGAACAGTCAGCTCTCAGATTTTCTCTCTCCTACCATTCTTGAAAGCTCAAATCATCAAGATCTCCCAATCCCCCCACCCAAATTCATTGATCTTTGGAGGATTGGAGGAGAAGGCCCGGATCTACATCCTCACCGAAGGGATTTGCATTTCTACCCCATTCACTTGGGGATTTCGTGGCTAGGGTTTCCGGTGGGAAAACCTAGTTCACCATTGTTGTACTCTTGGTGTTACCTTGACCTTTTGTGGTCCTTGACCTTTTGTGATCTTCTTGGGAGCCCCCAATTCAGTTGTGGGTGTGTGCCTCAAGCGTTTGTAAGGGATTCGATCTCCGCCCTAAAAGGGGATCAATAGTGGAAGGTGGACTCGAAACCTTTGTGGTTGAGTTCATCGGAGAAGAAGGTGAGCCTTTGTGGCGTTGCGGCTAACCTGTTGTGGTAGCGCACACCTCTCCAAACGAGACGTACACCCTTGGGTGGAACTCGGGATTACATCTTCGTCTCCGCGTGCTTCACTTGGTTCCCTTTACCTTTGCTCCCTTACTTGTTTATCTTGTTATTTCTTAGATTATCATTTAGGTAAATTCACCGTAGTTGCATATCTAGAGAATTTACCTTTGTGTTGAGCCTAAATTTGAAAAGACCTAAAATTTGTAATAGCACCTATTCACCCCCCCCCCCCTCTAGGTGCCGGATTCCCGTTCAATTGGTATCAGAGCCTTGTTCACTTTTAAGGGCTTAACCGCCTAGGTGCAACGATGACGGAATCTGATGCCGAGAGGGCCGCCCGTGAAAAATTAGAGGCGGAGAAGGAGGCGTTAGCCAAAGGGGCAACCATGGCCGATCTTATTGATATGAGATCGTCCTTGGAGGCCCAACACCTCAAGATGAATGAGATGCTCATGGCACTCTTGAAGTCTAAGGAGCCCGAGGCTACTTCTCCCTCTCCTCCTCCTAAGGAACATGCAGGGAACTCTAAGGAGTCATCTTCGGATGGGTCCAAAGATGTTACCTCAAGTGTTCCCGGGATGGCGGAAAAGGATGAACCACCTAGCTCCTCTAACACCCCCAAAGGAGAGGAATTTCATAATGTCAACCATAATTACTCTCCTAACCCTCCTATCCCTCACCCTCATGTAAACTTTAGAAGTGATCCTCCTAAGCTTAAACCTACTCATTTCTCTCAATGGGTATTTCTAATGAAGTCTCATCTATGTAGTGCCTCCATTGAGCTTTGGCGCATCATTGAAGAAGGATACAAGCCCCATGATCCAACCAACTTGACAAGAAGAGAGGTGGTTGATAGCCAACTCAACGCCACCGCTCTTCATCAACTCCAAATGGCCGTTGGAGAGAAGGACATGGCGCTCATTCAACAATTCTCCACCGCCAAGGAAGTTTGGAATGCTCTTTCCGACATCTTCGTTGTGAATGAGAGCATGAAGAAGAACCGGTATGATGCCTTATGCAGTGAGGTGGAAGGGTTCTACAAGTTGGATGGAGAAAGCCACGAGGACATGTACCGGAGGTTGGTGTTGGTTGCCAACTCCTTCAAGAACCTCGGGGCGGAGTACATTAATGATGCTTGGATCAAGAGGAAGTTTGTGACCGCTCTCTTGCCCTTTGAGGAAACGGATTTGAAGACACTCCAAGGAAGACATGACTTTGCAAAGATGACATCCAATGAAGTTATGCAAGAGATGACCGCATACAAGGTGGCCTCCAAGATTGCACAAGATGCAAGAGCTAGAGCCATAGGGATGCACAAGCATGCCTCAATTGCTTTGAAGGCCACCGTTGAAGAAGAGGATGAAGAGGAGTGTGATGATCAAGTCGAGCTATCTAGTGAAGCTCTCTCAAGCACTCTCACTCAACACATGGGTCTTGCGGCAAGAACCTTTTGGAAGAACCCCGGAAGGGCCAAAGCAAGGATTGACAAGAAGTTTCCCCCCAACGGAGGAAAGCCATTCAACAAAGTGAGGCTTTGCTATAACTGCGATGACAAGAGCCACTTTGTTGCCGATTGCCCATGGGAGAGAAGAGAGGATCATGGTGGGAGGCTCGTGGCCAAGACGAAGGGCAAGTGGCCCATGCCCATGAAGAAGCCTTTCTTCAAGATGAACCAAAAGATTGTCTTGGTGACTCAAGAGCAATATCCCACCGATGATAAAGATAGTGACAAGGAGGATACTCCAACGCAAGTGGCCGCACTAGCCATTTATTCCACACCTCCATCACTCTTCTCCTCACCAAACGAGAGCCCCATCGTCAAGAATGCAAGATGTCTTATGGCAAAGACATCCGAGGTACAATTATCCCCCAAC
Source organism: Poa annua (assembly GCA_026929855.1). Taxonomy (NCBI): domain Eukaryota; kingdom Viridiplantae; phylum Streptophyta; class Magnoliopsida; order Poales; family Poaceae; genus Poa; species Poa annua. The sequence continues at coordinate 21,378,821 of CM049428.1, read as the reverse complement.
TCCATATCACATGACATTGATGATGCTATGAGCTTAGAAGTCAAGGAAGAAATCATTGCTTTTGATAAATTCATGACTAACTTGCAAGGAGAAGGAATGAAACACTTTGGCTCAATCATGAGTCGTATAGGTGAGCTTGAGGATGAGCTTGAACTAAAAGGTGAGATTGAGAGAGAGGATGCACACGCTAAGGTGTCTCTCCAATCCTCTCTCGAAGATGAACAAGAAGCTCATGCTCTCCTCAAGGAGCAACTTGCTAAGATCACTAAGGATCGTGATCTCTACTTTGCTAAATGTAAAATTGTGCAAAATGAAAAGTCCGAGCTTGTAGTTGCTCATGCTAGACTTTGCGAAGACTTCGAGTCACTTGACAATGCTCACAAGGTGTTGACAAGTGATCACGAACGTCTTCTCAAGTCTCGTGATCAACTCCAATCTCGGATATCTACTCTTGAGAAACCTAGCACCTCTACTCCTTTGAATGCTAATGCTAATGTTGTGAAGGGTATGAAGGAGATATGCCCTAGAGGCAATTAAATAAAGTGTATTCTTTATCATATCTCGTTTGTTCATAATAGGTTTTTGTGTCATGCTAGAACCGTATTAAGCGGAAACATTAATGCGGGTGTGATACGTAAACAACCAGGTCCCTAGTAGCCTCTACTAAGACTAGTTTCGTTGCGCGATTGATGATCGAGGTTTCCCGGTCATGGGGCATGGCGCCGGTCGGCAATGAGAGTCATATCGCTAGAGAGCGATGTGATGGACATACCCAGATTTGGAGAACGTAGTCGTTACGCCTTTGACCGTGAGATCAACTCTTATTGATATTCCCGGAAGATACTTTGATTGCACCAAACGTCGTATCTTATTTAGTATGACAAGAACGGTGATACTTTTGGGTATCGGAAAGGAGTAGTTGAGACGAGGGGTCAAGAGCGGGATTTGCCAGTCCGCATAGCAGGATAGATACTCTCGGGCCCACTCGGTGAGATCATGTCTAATGAGCTTGCAAGCATGTGACTAGGTCACGGAGACATGAGATCATGAACGAGTAGAAGATAGCATCGTCGGTAACGAGGTCGGGATTAGGTATGGAGATATCTATGGAACGACGCTCGGACGTGCTAAGTATCGCTATGGCAAAAGGTCTAAGACTTTACGTTCAGGTTTGATAGATGAAAGTCATTCGTTATATCTCAGGGATTAATTCATGGGGTCCAGGCCTACGAGTTAGTCGTTGATCATTGAGGAGTGTTGATCATACCTGATATTATATCGAACCGCTAGGGTAACACACTTAAGGGGTTTCGACAAGACAACCGGAAAGGAAGGAGATCACCGGGAGCGTCCCGGGAGAGGTCCGATGGAGATCGGGCAGCGCCGAAAGAGTTTTCGGAGCTAGGAAAAATTATATATATTATGTTTGATATTAATTAGTGTTATTAATATGCAAATATGATTTTATATATTTATTTTCGAATTTATTAAGGCAGATTTCCCTAAATGGGCCTTCCGGACGAAAGAAGGCCCAAGAGGGGGGGAACCCCCTTGGGAATTCGGTGGGGGCTTGGAGGCCGGCCTAGGTGGGCCACATGGGGCCCACCAGGGGGGCCGGCGCACTCCCTTGGCCGAACCAGGCTGTGTGGGGATAGTCCCACATTGCCTGGCTGGCAAGGTAGGCTCCCCTTGGGAGCCTATATAAGAAGGGGCACCCCCAGCCTTTTAATTCACCAATTAATTCCCGATTTCTCTCTCGATCTCGTGGTTCCCAAGTTGGAGCCGCGCCGAGCTGAGGAAGAGGGGATCTCCTCCACCATAGCCCGCTGCCGCGCTGCTGGTGTTCCGGTCCAAGTCTTCCGCTGCTCGTCCTGGACTGGAGATTCGGAGGCATCGTCTCCACCGTACGTGTGCGACTCCCTGCGAGGTGCTGCGCTAGCGGTACTCGGAGGCCTGCTTCCTCTACACGACCTTGAGGTCGGCTTCGTCGGTCTTCATCGACAACGTTTGTGCGGGAACGTAATCCCCGCTTTCGGTCTACAAGGGTACGTATTCCGATCTCCGTTCGTACTACTATATCTGCATAGAATAGATCTTGGCATGCTTTTAGGATATCGTCGGTAGGAAAAAATTTGTTTTCTGCACACGATCCCCTTCAGTGGTATCAGAGCCGATCTATCGTAGATATAGCTGTACGCTGTTAGAACCCGTGCTCTGCACGGGGGCACCGTTCCTGTTATTTGCTACCCTCTAGCGTGCACTTGTGTATTCCAGCGGCATTGAGTTGATGAAGCGGCCCGAACCGACTTTACGCGTACGCTTACGCGAGACTGGTTCCACTATTGACATACGGCTTGTACCGTATATGTGGCTGGCGGGTGTCAGTTTCTCTCTCTTTAGTTGGTCTTCGCATTTTCAATGGAGGGCCCGAAAGGGATGCTTAAACATGCAATTATTGGATCGTTGTTGTGGTCATAAGATTCGTAGGTATGAAGCGGTTCTATTTACGGAAGCCCCAAGCCACGTAAAATATGCAAAAGATAAAGTAGAAGCGTCTAACTTTATTTTGCAGGGGCTATGTGATATGGTCAAGGTAGGTTTATTAAATTGTTTATAAACTGCGGGCGCCTAGAAGACCATGGCGCGATGGACTATATCACATTGCATTACATTTGATGTTTTGTGTGCATCTTATTTTTGTGTGATTGTGTGTTACACGGCGGTAGCTGAATAAGATGATCCCTTCAAAATACCACTAGTGTTCTCCCTCCAACGCGCACCACCAAGAAAGTTCTACGTTATGAGGCAGGCCGTGATGATCGGGTGTCATACATATCTTCGTTCGCATACGGTGGGTGTAAGCCATGTTGCACAAGCGTCGGCGTGGACGATTTTGTCTACTCTTGAAGTTGTGCCGCCGGCTTTGATGATGAGGGGTGGTGCAATGAATGGGGGTCGTGTAATCGCTTAAACGACCAGGAGGGATGTTCGTTTGAGTGGGAGTTATGTTAGTTATTTTCTAAAATACTATAACTCAAAATTATTATGAACAAAGTCTTATGTTGTTGCAAATTCCATTGTAGATGTCTCGCCCCTCGTTTAACCTAGGTCTGTTCCCTGAGAAAGAAAAACTTAAGACCAATGGGTCAAACTTCATGGCCTGGTTCCGCAACCTGAGGATCCTCCTCACTCCCCATAGGGTGGCCTACATCATTGAGGCCGCCATAGGTGACCCTCCTGCAGATGATGCCTCTGAGGATGAGAAGAAGGTCTTCCAGACCCGATCGGAGGATTCTGCCTTTGTCCAGAGTGGCATGCTCTACGCCATGGAAGCCGACCTGCAGAAGCGCTTTGAGAAGATGAGCGCCTTTGAGATCATCTCGGATCTTAAGGCTGTCTTTGCGCCGCAGGCTAAGGCTGAGAGATATGAGGCTTCTGAGCTTTTCTTCTCAGCCAAGATGGAAGAGCATAGCAGTGTGAGCGAGCATGTAGTCAAGATGTCTGGCTACGTTCAACGCATGAATGCTCTGGAGTGCAAGATTCCCGATGAGCTGGCGATTGACAGGGTGTTGCAATTGTTGCCACCAAGCTACAAAGGCTTCGTCATGAACTACAACATGCAGGGCATGGCTAAGTCCCTGGGTGAAGTGTTCGTGATGCTCAAGACTGCTGAGGTAGAGATTAAGAAGGAGCACACGCTGTTGATGGTCAACAAGACCGTTGATTTCAAGAAGTCCGGTGGCAAGGGAAAGCAGAGCTGGAAGTCCCGGAGGGAGGCAAAGTTGGCTGCCAAGCCCAGGACTAACAGGTCTGGTCCCAGAGCTAGCGTGGAGTGTTTCTACTGCAAGGGGAAGGGTCACTGGAAGCGCAACTGCCTCAAGTATCTGGAGGATAAGAAGTCTGGCAAGACGGTCGACAAAGAGCAAGGTATATTTGATATACATGTTATAGATGTGTACCTTACATCCGCCCAGAGCAACACGTGGGTATTTGATACTGGTTCTGTTGCTCATATATGTAACTCTCAGGAGGAGTTACGGAATAGAAGGCGGCTGGCGAAGGATGAGGTGACGATGCGCGTCGGCAACGGATCGAGAGTCGACGTGGTGGCTGTCGGCACGCTCCCTCTGCATCTACCATCGGGATTAGTTTTGGTTTTAAATAAATGTTATTTTGTGCCATCCTTGAGTGTAAACATTATAAGTGGGTCTTGCCTGTTACAAGACGGTTATTCATTTAAATCAGTGTCAAGCAATTGTGCTATTTATATGAATGATATCTTTTATGTTGATGCTCCCGAGAATAACGGTTTATTCTTGTTGAATCTTGATCGTAGTACTCATATCCATAACATAGAAGCCAAACGAATTAAGTGTAGTGACGATACCGCCATGTTTTTGTGGCATTGCCGTCTTGGTCATATTGGTATAAAGCGCATGAAGCGACTCCACTCCGATGGACTCTTGGACTCGTTGGATTTCGGATCCCTCGATACATGTGAACCATGCCTCATGGGCAAAATGACCAGGACACCGTTCAAAGGTTTCGTTGAACGGGCGTCGGATTTGTTGGGGATCATACATACAGATGTGTGTGGACCGATGAGCGTTTCGACATGCAATGGTTATCGTTACTTCGTCACCTTCACTGATGACTTGAGTAGATACGGTTATATCTATTTGATGAAACACAAGTCTGAAACGTTTGAAAAGTTCAAAGAATTCCAGAGTGAAGTTGAGAATCAGCTTAATAGGAAAATCAAGCATCTCCGGTCCGATCGCGGTGGAGAGTACTTGAGTTTTGAGTTTGGCACACATCTGAAGAGTTGTGGCATAGTTCCCCAACTTACGCCCGCCGGAACGCCACAGCGTAACGGTGTGTCCGAGCGACGTAATCGTACTCTACTGGATAGTGTCCGATCTATGATGTCTCTTACCGATCTGCCAGTGTCCTTCTGGGGTTATGCGTTAGAAACAGCCGCATTCATTTTAAATAGGGCTCCGTCCAAGTCCGTCGAAACGACGCTGTATGAATTATGGTATGGCCAAAAGCCTAAGTTATCGTTTCTGAAGGTTTGGGGTTGTGAGGCGTACGTTAAGAAACTACAGCCCGACAAACTCGAACCGAAGTCGGAGAAAGTCGTCTTTGTAGGATATCCGCGGGAAACCGTTGGGTACACCTTCTACAACCAAGCTGAGGGCAAAACTTTTGTCGCGTAGACCGGTACCTTTCTAGAGAAGGAGTTTCTCGCGAAAGGAGTAAGTGGGAGGAAGGTAGACCTCGATGAAATCGTTGATCCTGAACTCGAGATTCCGAGTGGCGCAACGGAAGCAATTCCGGAAACGTCCTCCGTGGAAGGAGTGGGAGAAACTGTCGAGGAAGATATTCTACCTCGTAGGTCTGGTAGATCTCGGATCCCACCAGAATGGTATGGCAACATGGTTTGCACCGTCATGCTAGTCGAGCAAGACGAACCTACGAACTACAAGGAGGCGATGGAGAGTCTAGAGTCCGAGAAATGGCTTGAAGCCATGAAATCCGAAATAGGATCCATGTACGATAACAAAGTGTGGACTTTGGTGGATATTCCCGAAGGGCGCAAGGCCGTCGAGAATAAGTGGATCTTTAAGAAGAAGACTGATGCTGATGGTAATGTGACCGTCTATAAAGCTCGGCTTGTCGCAAAGGGTTTCCGACAAGTTCATGGAATTGACTACGATGAAACTTTTTCACCGGTAGCGATGCTTAAGTCTATTCGGATTTTGTTAGCGGTAGCTTCCTATTATGATTATGAAATCTGGCAGATGGACGTCAAAACGGCCTTCCTGAATGGAAACATTGAGGAAGAGTTGTACATGGTACAGCCGGAAGGTTTTGTCGATCCAGGAAGTGCTAACAAGGTGTGTAAGCTTCAGCGATCCATCTATGGATTGAAGCAGGCATCTCGGAGCTGGAATCTTCGCTTTGATGAGGTAATCAAAGGTTTTGGATTTATCCAGAATGTGGAAGAGATCTGTATTTACAAGAAAATGAGTGGGAGCTCTGTTGTGTTCTTTGCACTGTATGTTGACGATATATTGCTAATAGGGAATGATGTGGAACTTCTGAATAGCGTGAAGGAATATTTAAACAGTAAGTTTTCCATGAAGGACTTAGGAGAAGCTGCGTATGTTTTAGGCATAAAAATCTATCGTAATAGATCAAGGCGCCTATTAGCACTAAGTCAGAGTACTTATCTTGATAAAATACTGAAGCGTTTTCATATGGAGAAGGCAAAGAAGGGTTCTCTGCCGGTTATCAAGAATAAGATATTGCGTAAGGCGCAGTGTCCGGTGACGGAACTGGGTAAGGCCGAAATGACGAAACATCCTTATGCTTCAGCCATAGGATCGATCATGTATGCAATGTTGAGTACTAGACCGGATGTGGCATTAGCTCTAAGTTTGACTAGCCGGTTCCAGAGTAATCCTGGAATGCCGCATTGGGTAGCTATTAAGAGCATTCTTAAGTATCTCAATAAGACAAAGAAAATGTTCCTTGTGTATGGTGGCTGCGATGAAGAACTTGGCGTAACGGGTTACGTAGATGCAAGTTTCTGCTCAGACCCCGATGACTGTAAGTCACAGACAGCTTACGTGTTCAAGGTGAATGGAGGCGCCGTGTGCTGGAGAAGTGGGAAGCAACCCATAGTCGCACAATCTACAATGGAGTCGGAGTACATTGCTACCTGCGAGGCCGCGAATGAAGCTGTGTGGCTGAGGAAGTTCGTCATCGAACTTGGAGTGTTCCCGAGCGTGCAAGACCCCGTGATCCTCTTCTGCGACAACATGGGTGCCATTGTGAACGCTAAGGAGCCAAGGTCTCACTCCACCGCCAAACACATTCTCCGACGCTTCCACGTGATACGTCAGTACGTACAAGGAGGCGATGTGAAGATTTGCAAAGTGCATACAGATCTGAATGTGGCAGATCCGCTGACGAAGCCTCTCCCGCTTGATAAGCATGAACAGCACCAGTTAGCTATGGGTGTTAAGATTTTACCAAGTTATAATCTAGATTAAGTTGTACTCTAGTGCAAGTGGGAGACTGAAGGAGATATGCACTAGAGGCAATTAAATAAAGTGTATTCTTTATCATATCTCGTTTGTTCATAATAGGTAATTGTGTCATGCTAGAACCGTATTAAGCGGAAACATTAATGCGGGTGTGATACGTAAACAACCAGGTCCCTAGTAGCCTCTACTAAGACTAGTTTCGTTGCGCGATTGATGATCGAGGTTTCCCGGTCATGGGGCATGGCGCCGGTCGGCAATGAGAGTCATATCGCTAGAGAGCGATGTGATGGACATACCCAGATTTGGAGAACGTAGTCGTTACGCCTTTGACCGTGAGATCAACTCTTATTGATATTCCCGGAAGATACTTTGATTGCACCAAACGTCGTATCATATTTAGTATGACAATAACGGGGATACTTTTGGGTATCGGAAAGGAGTAGTTGAGACGAGGGGTCAAGAGCGGGATTTGCCAGTCCGCATAGCAGGATAGATACTCTCGGGCCCACTCGGTTAGATCATGTCTAATGAGCTTGCAAGCATGTGACTAGGTCACGGAGACATGAGATCATGAACGAGTAGAAGATAGCGTCGTCGGTAACGAGGTCGGGATTAGGTATGGAGATATCTATGGAACGACGCTCGGACGTGCTAAGTATCGCTATGGCAAAAGGTCTAAGACTTTACGTTCAGGTTTGATAGATGAAAGTCATTCGTTATATCTCAGGGATTAATTCATGGGGTCCAGGCCTACGAGTTAGTCGTTGATCATTGAGGAGTGTTGATCATACCTGATATTATATCGAACCGCTAGGGTAACACACTTAAGGGGTTTCGACAAGACAACCGGAAAGGAAGGAGATCACCGGGAGCGTACCGGGAGAGGTCCGATGGAGATCGGGCAGCGCCGAAAGAGTTTTCGGAGCTAGGAAAAATTATATATATTATGTTTGATATTAATTAGTGTTATTAATATGCAAATATGATTTTATATATTTATTTTCGAATTTATTAAGGCAGATTTCCCTAAATGGGCCTTCCGGACGAAAGAAGGCCCAAGAGGGGGGGGAACCCCCTTGGGAATTTGGTGGGGGCTTGGAGGCCGGCCTAGGTGGGCCACATGGGGCCCACCAGGGGGGCCGGCGCACTCCCTTGGCCGAACCAGGCTGTGTGGGGATAGTCCCACATTGCCTGGCTGGCAAGGTAGGCTCCCCTTGGGAGCCTATATAAGAAGGGGCACCCCCAGCCTTTTAATTCACCAATTAATTCCCGATTTCTCTCTCGATCTCGTGGTTCCCAAGTTGGAGCCGCGCCGAGCTGAGGAAGAGGGGATCTCCTCCACCATAGCCCGCTGCCGCGCTGCTGGTGTTCCGGTCCAAGTCTTCCGCTGCTCGTCCTGGACTGGAGCTTCGGAGGCGTCGTCTCCACCGTACGTGTGCGACTCCCTGCGAGGTGCTGCGCTAGCGGTACTCGGAGGCCTGCGTCCTCTACACGGAGGTCGGCTTCGTCGGTCTTCATCGACAACGTTTGTGCGGGAACGTAATCCCCGCTTTCGGTCTACAAGGGTACGTATTCCGATCTCCGTTCGTACTACTATATCTGCATAGAATAGATCTTGGCATGCTTTTAGGATATCGTCGGTAGGAAATTTTTTGTTTTCTGCACACGATCCCCTTCAGGGTATTGCTAGGTTTGTGTTTGTTCCTTCTATGGCAACCAAGCCCAAGACCTCTCTTGATAAAGGTAAGGGGACACTCACTACTCCTCTTCATGAGCGAGTGCCCCACAAGGGTAAGGAAGGTCTAGGCTATGTTGCTAAGGAGAAGAAGGAGATCAAGAAGAAGACCAAGTCCGCACAAGCCAAGAAGGTTGACATTGCGAGTGGAAATGCCACAAGGGGCACTCCCACTCGTAATGACTTTGCGGGCATATCTAACCCCAACTATGCTTTATATGTTGATTATTATGGGGATGTCTATGCTAGATACAGTGGTCCTTTTGATGGTTACATTGAATATGCTATTTGGGTACCAAAGACCCTTGTTGCTAACCAAAAGGCACCCATTGCAAAATGGGTACCTAAACCCAAGAATTGATTGTGTGTAGGGCCTTGCTTCCGGAGGATCGAAATGGATAATTGATAGTGGGTGCACTAGTCATATGACCGGAAGCAAGGATATTGTAACGGAGTTGAAGCCCAATGATGATCAAATGACCGTTACATATGGTGATAATTCTAAGTCTAAGGTAATAGGGCTCGGCAAGGTGGTAGTGGCACCAGACATCACACTTGTGAATGTCTTGCTTGTCGAGTCCCTAGGTTTCAACTTGATCTCCGTCCATTCCTTAACTTGTTTGGGTTATACCGTTGTCTTCGAAAAGGAAATGGTCATTCTCTTGCGGAGCAAGTCTCTCAATGTGTCTTTCGTTGGGTACATTGAGAATGGGCTCTATGTGGTTGAATTCTCCGGAGTCACCACTTCCCATACAATGTGCCTATTCGCAAAGGCGGACTTGGGTTGGCTATGGCATCGCCGACTAGCCCATGTCAACATGAGAACTTTGCAAAGTCTCCACAAGGGTGGCCATATCCTAGGACTAAAAGACCATGTTTCTTTCTCGAAGGATCGAATGTGTAGGGCGTGTGTTGAAGGAAAAATGCATGACATCTACCATCCAAGCAAGACCATCATTTCGTCAAAGAGGGTTTTGGAGCTTCTCCATGTTGACCTCTTTGGTCCCATTCCGGAAGCTAGTCTTGGTAGCAAGAAATATTGCTTGGTGATTGTTGATGACTATTCAAGATACACATGGGTTTTCTTCTTCAAGACGAAGATGTAGACTCAACAAACTATCATCGACTTCTCCAATGAAGCTCAACGTCAACACAATGTCCCTATCTTGGTGATACGAAGTGACAATGGGTCCGAGTTCAAGAACTACACCTTAAACGAGTTCCTTAGTGAAGAAGGGATTCATCATCAATATTCCGCTGCTTATACTCCCCAACAAAATGGTGTAGCCGAAAGGAAGAACCGCACACTTATTGAGATGGCAAGGTCGATGATGGCCGAGTTCAAGTCCCCTCACAACTTTTGGGCCGAAGCCGTCAACATCGCTTGCCATTCATCCAACCGGCTCTTCTTTCGCAAAGGACTCATGAAGACACCTTATGAAGTGCTTACCGGGAACAAGCCCAATATCTCCTACTTCCGAGTATTTGGTTGTAAGTGTTTTTATCTCATCAAAGGTGTTCGTTTGGGCAAGTTTGATTCTAAGTCTCTTGAAGGGACATTTGTGGGCTACGGATCCGAATCCCACACTTATAGAGTCTATGATAAGGCCTCGCGCATAATCATAGAAACTTGTAGTGTGGTATTCGAGGAGAATGACGGCTGCCTCGTGGAGCAAAGTGGTGTTTCCGGTGTAGGTGATGATGAACCTCAAGATGCTATCCGAAGAATGGGGTTGGGAGTCCACCGCCCCGTTGAACTCTATTATGAGTTTGATCAACAAGGACCAAGTTCTTCACAAGTGGTGACCACCCCAACACAAGAAACACCCATCGACAACACCGTGCCCAATGCACCTAGCCAAGAAGAAGAACAAGATTCTACAGCTGCTCCTGGAATTTCCGGAGGACCGGAAAATCCGGTTCAAGCTGGACTCGGAAATTCCGGTGGTTCGGAATTTCCGGTCCCTGAACCCGGAATATCCGGTCCTGCTGACATTCCCGGTGGCAGTTCGCAAGGCCAAGATCAACCCTCTCCCTCACCAATGGACACCAATCCAATGGTTGATCAAGGCCATCAACTCAGTCAAGGCGGAGACATGAATGATCAAGATGATCAAGCGATTCCTCCCACCACTCGGAGGGAAATCGAGATCCGCCGCTTGAATAGGGTTGGCACCTCACAAGAATTAAGAGCTCTATCTCTTGACAAGGTGCTTGGTGATGTGAGAAGCAAGGTCTCTACCCGAAGACAACTCGCAAGCTTTAGTGAACATCAAGCTCACATCTCCATGGTGGAACCCAAGAAGGTCTTTGAAGCTCTTGAAGATAAAGATTGGCTTGATGCTATGCATGAAGAGATCAACAACTTCGAGCGCAACAAAGTGTGGAAGTTGGTGGAAAGACCCAAAGATTGCCGCAATGTTATCGGCACCAAATGGATATTCAAGAACAAGCAATATGAACATGGCATGGTGGTGAGGAACAAGGCAAGATTGGTGGCTCAAGGTTACTCTCAAATTGAAGGCATTGACTTTGGAGAAACCTACGCGCCCGTGGCTCGACTTGAGTCAATCCGTATTCTTCTTGCCTATGCCTCTCACCATAACTTTAAGTTGCAACAAATGGATGTTAAATCCGCTTTTCTAAATGGTCCACTAAATGAACTTGTTTATGTTAAGCAACCACCGGGGTTCGAGGACCTCAAGTATCCGAACCATGTCTACAAGTTGGATAAGGCACTCTATGGCCTTAAACAAGCCCCACGAGCGTGGTACGAGCACCTTAGAGAACTACTTGTAGACCGTGGATTCCAAGTTGGGGAAATCGACCCCACACTTTTCACTAAGAAAGTTAATGGGGAGCTTTTCATTTGTCAATTATATGTGGATGACATTATATTTGGATCGACTAACAAAGCATTTAACGAAAAATTCTCTAAGCTTATGACTGACAGGTTTGAGATGTCTATGATGGGCGAGATGAAGTTCTTCCTCGGATTTGAGATCAAACAATTGAGGGAAGGAACGTTCATCAACCAAGCAAAGTACATTCAAGACATGCTCAAGAAGTACGAGTTGCTTGATCTCAAGGGTGCCTCTACTCCAATGCAAACCAAATGCCACCTTGAGCTCAACCCGAAGGGTAAGGATGTGGATCAAAAGGTATACCGCTCTATGATTGGATCTCTCCTCTACCTTTGTGCATCTAGACCGGATATAGTGCTAGCCGTAGGAGTATGTGCAAGATATCAAGCGGCTCCTAAAGAAAGCCATGATGTGGCGGTCAAGAGAATCTTTAGATATTTGGCTTATACCCCAACTTATGGATTGTGGTATCCCAAGGATGCAAATTTCTCATTATGTGGGTTCACGGATTCCGATTGGGCGGGAGATCATGATGATAGGAAGTCAACCTCCGTTACTTGTCAATTTATTGGGAGGTCCTTGGTGAGTTGGTCTTCTAAGAAGCAAAATTGCATATCTCTCTCCACCGCCGAAGCCGAGTATGTTGTCGCCGCAAGTTGTTGCACTCAGTTGCTATGGATGAGGCAAACTTTAAAGGAGTACAGAGTCGATTGCGACAAAGTGCCTCTTTTATGTGACAACGAAAGTGCCATCAAGATTTCCTACAACCCGGTGCAACATTCAAGAACCAAGCATATTGAGATCCGCCATCATTTCATAAGAGATCATGTGGCCCGTGGAGACATTGACTTATCATATGTGGGCACAAGGGATCAATTGGCGGATATCTTCACGAAGCCCCTTGAGGAAGGAAGGTTTTGCTTTTTGAGGAATGAGCTTAATATCATTGATTCGAGGTCCTTAGCTTGATCGCTTGCACACTCACCTAGGGCGTAATTGCATCTTATCTAGTTTAGATGTAGGCATGGAAATAGGGGGAGTGTGGTCCTAATACATTGGACCATCCCTCCCCCCATTATGCCGATAACAAGTGTTCTTTTATCTCTATATTCATTCTTATGACTAATGAGCTAAAACGACGAGTATTGGTTATGTACCCAAGATACATCTTCGCGGTAACATGCCATACACTCCTACATGGTGGCCTCGGCCACCGACCTCCTCTCCTTGAAGAGTTGATTTTATTTGGGGCTTATTGTTGCTATTTGCCCTCCTTTTCATGCATGTGGGAAACCTACTCAACTTGGCTCTTTTGTTTTGATTTGGTTGTTGTGAGTTGAGTATGGTGTACCAATATCAGTTTGGAAATCTATCCCAAGCCTACTTTCCCCTGAAAACATTTCTCTCTATTGCACACAAGTCATCCTTTTGAAAACTGGGATTTTGGTTCAGCAGGTCGGAATATCCGGTTCATTTTGAACCGGAATATCCGGTGACTCAGAATATCCGGTGTAAGTTACACCCGGAATATCCGGTCTGGCGGTTTGTCCAGAAATATAAGGGCAGGCTCGGGGTGAAGGGCTCATTAGTGCCCTTCTTCCACCCCCGACCTCCCTCTCCTCCAGCCGCCGCCCCTGCTGTTCCCAAGTCCCTCCGGAGCACTCCGACCGCCGGGGAACCTCTTTCTCGGCCGGATCTGCTCCTCCTCCGCCCCGGGAACTCACTCCTCCAAGCAATGGCCTCAATGGATGAGGGTAACTACACTTTTCTTCTTCCTTATGTGCTTGCACTTGGATCTTGATGTGGAGTTATTTGTTTCAATGTTGCTTGGTAGAGATTGTTCCTAGGACTATTCCCTGCCTTCTACATACATTAGTTTTGCATTATGTTGGATCGATCTAGTTTTAGACCGAGTCAATCTCAGATCTGCAGTTTCTGTCTGACTCGGAATATCCGGTTCAGATTGACTCGGAATTTCCGGTCCCCCGGAATTTCCGGTCATGTCTGAACCGGAATTTCCGAGTCAAACACTGCAGTTTTAAGATTAACTCATGTTTAACTACATATGATTCATCAAATGCCTATCTAATGTGTGTATTATCTCCTGACTTGTGTGCACTTACCTTATGCTACCCTCTATGCTCAAATTCACAGGTTCAGGTGGAAGTCCGTCCGCAGGGGGATCAAGGAACACAGGTAGAGCACCTGTCTCCAAGAAATCAGTCAACAAGGGAAAGGGCCCTGCACCTCAGAGGAAGAAGAAAGTTGTTGCCAGCAAGCTCTCATCCAAGAAGAGAAAAAATGCCCCTAGTCCCCAACGTCAGAACTACTCCAAGATGCATTCTGTGGATTACTCTCAGCTGAGGCAGGGGGACTGGTACCTCAGCGCAAGAGACAACTCTCTCGCTGATCGCAACTTTTGGTGCCAAGCGCAAGAGCACATATTCGTGGATCTCTATCTCTCACTGTCGAAGCCCATTCGACCCATGCACCCGTTTGACTTTGCATCTCTGCAGAAGACAACCGCATTTGCTGAGGCCATCCACATTGTCAAGGCCATGGGTTTGGAGAGGTTGGTGCTCATCCGTTGTCCCTACAACGCGCATCTTATAATGCAGTTCTTCGCCACCCTAGTGATCAAGGGTGACTTGAAGAAGACCATGAAGTGGATGACTGGGGAATCATACTGTGAGTCCAACTTCGAGGAGTTTGCCAAGGTACTGGGCTACAGATTTGATGGTGACAATCCCCAAGGCACTCACATGCACACCCCCTACAAGCTCAACAAGAAGGAGACAGCTCACTTATATGGTGTGGGAGCCACCCCTGGATTCTCTCGTGACTTGCTTCCATTGTATGATGTTCTTGTGTGCATCCTGCGTGAGAACATTGCACCGAGTGGTGGCAACAACGACAACGTGGTTACCCCTCTCTGCAACCTGCTCCTTCACGCCAACCGCATTGTGGAGGACTCGGGTTCTGATACTGACTGGAGAGTAGATGTGATGGATTACATCTACAATGAGATGTATGAAGATATGACCACCAGGGTCTCTATTCCTTATGCTCCTTACATAATGAAGCTCCTCTAGTTTAAGTTCCCTGACTACAACTTCAGCAGCAGTGATTTGGTGCCACATGACTTCAAGAAGCTTTATGTGAAGAATACTGTGGTCAAGCCCCCTCCTAGGCCTACTACTACATCAGCTCCAGGTGGATCTTTCATGGGTGATGCTAGGAGGGCTGCTGCTGCCTCTACTCATGTTCCTACCACTCATGCGCATGTCAAGAAGCTGAACTGGTTCCTGCGCAACATCCTTTGCATGAATGTGGACATCCGCAAAGAGCAATACAATGCCTACAAGGATCGCCGTCAGCTGGATTACAAGCAAGACTTGATCCTTCACCATGCTTCTGGCTCTCCTACTCCTGCTGCTCTGTCTGATCCCCTGACCTTTGCTCAGTGGAACCAGGGTTTCTTGGCTCCGTGGACACTGATTGACCAGGACCTTGGCGGCAGCTCCTACACCACTGGCTATGACTATGATGATGAGGAGGCAGCGTCTGACGAGTATGAAGAGGAGGATGATGATGATGAGGAGGCTGATGATGATGAGGAGGAGGAGGACCCCTCGGACTGAAGACTTCCATGGGACGTAGCATCGCTCTTCTTCCTTTTTGGCGTTTCGATGCCAAAGGGGGAGAAGTTGCTCTACTAGGACTTCTTCGGGGATTTGCAAGGGTCGGGCACAAGCTTATGCGTTTATCATTTATTTGCGCTTGTGTCCATTTATCGTGTTTTAAGTTACTTGTGAAACTCTCTTTATTTCATTTGTGATATCTTTGTATTGAGACAATGGTTTGATGCTATCATTATCTTATGGTTGAGACTTCGAATTGATTGTGTTGGTATTCTCTTCATATTCCATATACACAAGGTATGAAAATCTATCTAGTCTCAATTGCTACCATAATCTTACTTTTGTCTCGTTTCTCCTTTGTGATATCTTGTGTTTATTGTTATAAAATTGCTCCTATCCTTTGTCATTTTGTGTTGCTTACTTGCATTTATTTAGGGGGAGCCATTTTCTGCCAAAAACATGATATTACCTTTTGTTTCTATGCAAATCTTGGTATTGTCATCTAACACCAAAAAGGGGAGATTGAAAGAACATTTCTTAATCCCTACTGTTTTGTGTGTTAGTTAACAATACCAATGATATACTAATCCTATTGCTAAGTATTTCAGTTTGGGTGAAACTCATATCACAAATCCTAAAGCCAAATTGTAGAGAAAAATAGTTTCTGGAATTCTTCCCAGACTCGGATATTCCGGTTCCCCAACTCGGATATTCCGAGTCAACCCCAGAAAAATGGCTAAGTCAAGTTCAGAAGTACTACTGACTTCAATCGGAAAATCAGCTCGGAGATTTCAAGGACTCGGATATTCCGGTTCCCCAACCCGGATATTCCGAGTCAACCCCAGGAAAATTGGCTAAGTCAAGATTCAGAAGTGGTACTGGCTCCAATCGGAAATTCAGCTCGGAAATTTCAAGGACTCGGATATTCCGAGTCAAGCTCAGAAAATCGGCTAAGTCAAGTTCAGAATTGGTTCTGATCTCAACCGGAAATTCAGCTCGGATATTTTTAAAGACCCGGATATTCCGGGTGACCGGAATTTCCGGTGTTACTTAAACCGGAATTTCCGGGTGCCCAAGACAGCCAACGGCCAGATTTTGAGGGGGAGTATAAATACCCCCTCACTCACTCAAGAACAGTCAGCTCTCAGATTTTCTCTCTCCTACCATTTTTGAAAGCTCAAATCATCAAGATCTCCCAATCCCCCCACCCAAATTTATTGATCTTTGGAGGATTGGAGGAGAAGGCCCGGATCTACATCCTCACCGAAGGGATTTGCATTTCTCCCCATTCACTTGGGGATTTCGTGGCTAGGGTTTCCGGTGGGAAAACCTAGTTCACCATTGTTGTACTCTTGGTGTTACCTTGACCTTTTGTGGTCCTTGACCTTTTGTGGTCTTCTTGGGAGCCCCCAATTCAGGTGTGGGTGTGTACCTCAAGCGTTTGTAAGGGATTCGATCTCCGCCCTAAAAGGGGATCAATAGTGGAAGGTGGACTCGAAACCTTTGTGGTTGAGTTCATCGGAGAAGAAGGTGAGCCTTTGTGGCGTTGCGGCTAACCTGTTGTGGTAGCGCACACCTCTCCAAACGAGACGTACACCCTTGGGTGGAACTCGGGATTACATCTTCGTCTCCGCGTGCTTCACTTGGTTTCCTTTACCGTTGCTCCCTTACTTTCTTATCTTGTTATTGCTTAGATTATCATTTAGGTAAATTCACCGTAGTTGCATATCTAGAGAATTTACCTTTGTGTTGAGCCTAAATTTGAAAAGACCTAACAATTTTAATAGCACCTATTCACCCCCCTCTAGGTGCCGGATTCCCGTTCATGCTCATATTGTTTTTAATCCAGGTTTTTTGACATGTGATTTTCATGTATAACAATATTTTTCATGCACCTATTTTAAGCAGTAGAGCTTTTATACCATGGTATTAGCAGTAGAGCTCATTAATTCATTAATGAAATGAGAACCTTATTGTTTTTCTGACAATCTTAGTAGTGAAGAATAAAGATTTAGAAATTCAAAAAAAAAAGAATAAAGATTTGAAACGACAGAGTCAGCTATGTTTTTTCTCAGGGACTCCATGTTTTTTTTTGAACGGGGGACTCCATGTATTTTGTCTGTCCCTCCCGTCACTCCAATGTGCGCCTCAGCCCAGATGCAAATTAGCCCACGAAGAGGCACACTGAGCTAACCCGGAATCAGCGCAACATGACCGAGAAGGCCAGAACACACCACCACGTCACCGATCCGGGTCGCCCATGCTCAAGCCAATCACTGAGGAGGAAACGGATGCACACGGATGGTGTGTTTCCTCAAAACGAATCCAAGCCGTCAAAGGGTTCTGCCATCCCGAAACCTTCCTTCCAACGGTCACTGGGAAACCGCATCGGTCCACGCGTCCCCACCTCGCTGTCCCAACAACCGCCTATTTAATACCCCCACCTTCCAATCCTCTCCCTACTATTCGCCTCTCCCCATCCAAATCCACATCGAGCAGCCGAAGCCACCAAGTTCGAACTCGCCGCCATGGCCCGTACCAAGCAGACCGCCCGCAAGTCCACCGGA
The DNA here is from genome assembly GCA_026929855.1 of Poa annua. Taxonomy (NCBI): domain Eukaryota; kingdom Viridiplantae; phylum Streptophyta; class Magnoliopsida; order Poales; family Poaceae; genus Poa; species Poa annua. The sequence continues at coordinate 21,360,959 of CM049428.1, read as the reverse complement.
GGCAAGGCCCCCAGGAAGCAGCTCGCCACCAAGGTTCGTCCCGGCGACCTCTCTCTCGTCTCCGTTCCGATCTGTTGCGGTTCGTCGCCTGTTGACTGACGTTTATCTCTGTTCGAATCGTGCTGCAGGCTGCGAGGAAGTCCGCCCCCACCACCGGCGGAGTGAAGAAGCCCCACCGCTACAGGCCCGGAACCGTGGCGCTCCGTGAGATCCGCAAGTACCAGAAGAGCACCGAGCTGCTCATCCGCAAGCTGCCCTTCCAGCGCCTGGTCCGTGAGATCGCCCAGGACTTCAAGACCGACCTCCGCTTCCAGAGCCACGCCGTGCTGGCACTCCAGGAGGCAGCCGAGGCGTACCTCGTCGGGCTCTTTGAGGACACCAACCTCTGCGCCATCCATGCCAAGCGTGTCACCATCATGCCCAAGGACATCCAGCTCGCCCGCCGCATCCGTGGTGAACGCGCTTAAGCCGCTCAAGTCATTAGCTGTTGGGTTGGGATCAAGATGTGATCTCCTCCTGGTTTTTAGGTATTGTTGCTGTGTTAGGTCTGGTTAAGTGTAGATGGAGAATCCTGTTATCTCTTAAACTTTCCTAGTGATTGTTCTTTTGGTTTGCAATGAAGCAAACATATGTCAAACTATTATTTCTGAAAGCTATTGCATCTTGTGATAAGTTCATTCTTGTTTTGCTGTTGTGAGGTCCTTATGATTTGTCTATGTGGTGCCGTGTGGGCAAGGTATTCCGTGTGGTTGGTAGGACTCAACCGTCCCTTCACGTCGAGGTCGACACGTTTAGCTGATAGCGTGTTTTAGGCCTCAGGACTACTGGTCGTTTTTACTTCTACAGTGTAACTGTGGCAACTTGTGATTTGTTTTATTTCTACATGTACTAAGTAGTCTGGATGGGATGTGCCTTGACCTGGAATTTTGTATTGTGTGTGTTGAGTAACTACTCTGTCATTGTGTTGCCTCTACTGTCAATACTCCTAATGTGGCTAATTGTTTTTAAATAATATTTATTTTAATAGAATTACGGAAAATATTGTGCAGAAATAGGAATTTTGAAAAATAATATAGCCTCAGCCCGGAGGAGGCCGAAACGGTTGCGTCGGCCCAGAGGAAGCCGAGCAGGGCGCATGCAGGTCACGGGCCACGGCCGACCGCCTGATCGGCGGCGAGTGGTTGAGATTCGGCCACATCTGGGCCGAAGCACTGGTCGGCCTCCTCTGGGCCGACTACGAGGCTTCAAGACCCAGCGCGCGGCGCGGCCTTCCTCTTCCTCACGTCGGCTCTCTCCTCTCTCTTCTGTTCTTTGTTACCGAAAAAACAACACCGTTTTCCACGCGATTTGTTCCATCTAGCCACAAAAAATTAATTCTAGGGTGTTCCTAATGCTGTGGGGTGGCTCATCTACGATGGGTAGGCTGTGGAGGTGATTTGGTGGCGTTTGGAGGTGCGGTTTTGGAGGTGTTCGTGCTCGTGGTGATGCTCTGTTGGTGCTCCGGTGAAGGCTCGAGGTGCTGCGGTGGTGCGCTGCTCCGGCTGGTGCGGTTGTGTTGGTGTCGCGCTTCAAGGGTAAGACATTTTTCCTACATTAGGGTTAGGGTTTGTGTTATATGTACATTAGGATTTAGTTTGCAGATAATGTGTAGTTAGTCCGGATGGATTTGTAGTTAGTATGATAGTACTGGTAGTTGATATTTGTAGTAGTGTATAGTTACCGTCGCCATAGTTTCATGCATTAGGGTTAGGGTTTGTGTTTAATCTTGGATTAGGCTTAGGGTTCATGTTTTAATCTGGTAAAAATGTATTACTCTGTAATCGTGTAACCATTATGTTTGGATTTGTACTCGTTTAGCTACAAAGTCAAATTTGTAATTTGTTTGGATTTGTACTTGTTTAATATTTTTATTTGGTCATCGTGTTTAATTGGTACTTTGGTTCATGTTTAATTTGTGTTATTCTATTATCATCTTCAATCTGTGCTTACAGAGATGGCGGGGATGGCATTGCTTAACCCGGTGGTGGACAACAAGCATCGTGCTAAGCTAATGCAGGATAATATCCTCCAACCTCTTATCACTCGTGGTCAGAAGGATGAATGGCAGATACACCAAGCTTGGATCGATCGGTAAGTGTTATATTTATTTTGCTCATAATATGTACTTGTCAAATAGTTAACAATTTTCTGATACATGCAGTTTGACGGGGGCTGGGCTCCTACCCTTTACTCGCCTTGTTGAGGCGTCAGATGTGAGTGGTCGGCTTGCGATGGACCACTGTTTGCTCACCTGCTTGGTGGACCGATGGAGACCGGAGACGCACACGTTTCACTTTCGCTGGGGCGAGATGACTCCTACTCTACAGGATGTCTCCTACCTATTGGGCCTTCATATAGCTGGTGAGGCCATAGGTCCATTGCAGGCCCCTGATATGTGGTCTGAGGATATGGCAGACCGGTTCCAACATATAAATCCCAATGTAACTGTGTTTGCCCATGAGGATCACGGACCCAAGCTTGATTGTTTGTTTAAGTTTCAGGTTAGTACTACGTCATTGCCTTGTTGTATCCATTGCTTCAGCTAACCTTTATCTAACTTGTACAATTATTGTTTTCGGTGCAGATACATAATTTTAGCACGATCCAGATGTCCGAGATCCAGATTACTCGGAGCCTCGAGGCGTACCTTATGTGGCTGCTAGGAAGGTGATGTTCACGGAGAACCATGTCACCACTATCAGTGCGCGATACATCCCCATCGCATTGGAGATTGCAAATGCGACACAGCCGTACCACATCACTAGTCGTAGCTGGGGTTCTGCAGTCTTAGTGGCCACGTACCGAGGTATGTGCAATGCGTGCTCTCTTACGGCGACAAAGTCAGCAATTCTTGGATGCCCTATTCTGTTACAGCTGTGGTCGTGGAAGAGGTTCTCCATTGGACGACCTGACATTTCGGCTGCCGACCCGTGGCCGCTCAACCTTTATTTCGACGCGGAGCACATAGACGACACTACTTTCGGCACACTTTGGACACATCGCAAGGTATGTTCAATAATAGTTTACTGGGGGCTTCCAGCAGCGACCCTCTTCGGAGTACCAGCAGAGCCCCAGGACCGGCTTCCAGCCTCGTCCACCACAAGGTATGTCGATTCGTACTACTAAATTCTCATGTATTCAAACTATTTACAAAATAACATGTTACATAAAATTTCTCGATTCTAGCACAATTCGATTTCGACTTGGGGCCTATTATCTCCGAGCATTACTCGGGTGCGTCAGGTTGGGCGAGTCAGCAGGACATGTTTCCCGATGCGGATGCGGACACCCAGTGGCTCAACATGTACAACAACACTCCTCCGGAGGTCTTTGCTTCCTCCACGAGTCACCTGCCCACCCCATCGGTTAGGATGGAGCACTCCTCAGCCACACCCGCCACGTCGTGGCAGAGGCGATGACTGAGACTCTACTTATGTATCACAGACGTATGTTCGCTATTTTCCATGTACCTTAAGACCTATGTATGAGACATATGTATGCTACTTCTTTCCCTGTAGGCGTGAAACGGTGACGAAAAACAGCCCATGCAAACGTCGGCTTTCCCTCGGCCGATGGGGCCTGCTCGGCCTCCTCTCAGCCGACCAGAGCCATGCAGACCGTGGCAGGCGCCTGCACGTGCGCAGATGCGGCCGACGGCCCCGGTCGGCTTTTCCTGGGCCGACAAGTCCTGATCGGCTTCCTGAGGGCCGACGAGGCCTGCTCGGCCCACTCAAAGGCGAGGCCGTAATATTTTTGAAAAATGCAAGATTTACGTAATATTTACCGAATTTGCAATAAAAAATATATTATTTTAAAAAAATGAGCTCTAATGTGAACCACTTCCACGACCGAATTTTATTGTGGGAATTGTGCAGTTCGTGACAAAACTTATTTGAATTCTAGTCTCCATGAAAGAAAAGTGAAAATGTCTGTTTGAATATTTTTTCCAAATTTATTCTCTGGTTTGTGCTCACGATCCAACGAGAGTTCTTATAATGACAACTAAATACTATTAGGCCAAAAACAGAAAATATATTCTGAAAATCCTGATTGTAGGTAATCGAATAACCAGAAGTTAATGTGATCTAAGATAAAACGTAAGCTGAAAAATTATATTGTATGGTTCCCTTTTCTTCTCACACGCTGTAATTGTATAATTAAGCTCGAAAACTAAGACCTCATTACTTGTACATATATTTTTTTTGGCAAAGCTGGACATATTTAGAAGGCGCTTCTGTAGATCGGAAAATAGTATCAGAACAAGTAGACTAGAATCTAAAATGCAAGAAGAAATTATAATAAAATACACAAGTTAAGAGTGAGCTAAGAATTCTCAAGTTCCGGTGAGAATTTTGTAGTATAACATTTGTAACTCTTGATCTCCAGTGATCCTTCATATAATATCCAAAAGAGGCATACAAGTATATACATGTGTGTACGACCATATTCCCATCAAAATTATTTTTAATATTTTTCCACCACAAATATGTCAAAGTTGGATGATAACTTTAGTTATTTTTTGCCTGTTTGTGGCCACGATTTTATGAAAATTGTGTAGGATATAATATATCAATATAATAGAAAGTATTACATAGCAAATCTATAGATATATAAATAATATATGTACGTACATACATAAATTTCTTTTGAATATGTTTAGACGTTAACATATATTTTCTTGGATTTTTTAAAATACCAAGAAACACAGAACTCCAGATTAAAAACACCCCACTCTAACAATATTAGGTAACTACTAGTTGTTTTCAATTCATGTAAAGATGTTTTTGAAGGTTTGTCCATGATAGTTGGCCCTTTAAAACAAATGTTGGTCCGGCTGGACGAATGTGGTGATATGGAATATTGGTAAAACCAAGACAACTTAATTTTTTATATATAGCAAGTCGTGTCGTATATTGGGACTTACGCATGTTCGTCTCATAGATATGTCAATCTAGTATCCTCTTGTAGGAGGACCTGCCAGGGAGCCTGGTGCCCAGAACCGGCTCCAGTCTCCATCACCTGTAGTATACAATTGGAACTCTATTTAGCTAATAACTCTTTTTTTTAGATAAAGCTAATAACAAGAGTTATTAGCTAACTAGCAAAATGCCCGTGCTTTGCTACAGGGCAATATGTACATAATTTATTTTTCAAATGATCGATAAAATGAATGTATTGTTTGACCATACACAAATAGCTTATTTGAAGAAATCCATAAAAGAGATGAAAAACATACAAAATCTTCATATAATATCCCAACACGTTGGCGCCATATAGCAAATATTACATTATGTTTCTCTCATAAATGCAGGATTACTGATCGGCGCAAACCAAGTTATATTCCAACTAAAAGTTCAAGTGAAATATATCTAATACTTCCCGATCAAAAATAGATGACTTGCATTTGGTAAGTCTAGATACATCCAATTTTATTCAAATACAAGTCATCTAATTTGAAACAGATGGAGTATGATGTAAGGATCTCTCTATAGACAATGTTCTCCGTGTACGTAGGTACCAACTGGAAAATCGGAGCTCTTGTTTTTGCTGTAACAACGCAAACTCTTGTTTTGTGCATAACCTCAAGATACCACATCAACACAACCAACATATAAAACCTTGCAAAAAATATGTGCAATGGTGATCACTTCAATGTAACATCAGCTCAAGATGATGTCTGTATGAAATGGAAATTTCGTGCCACTTATTAATATGTTGCATCTTGTTTATGTTGGTGTTGATCTCGGCTAACAAACTGAGAGAAAGATAAGGGGAGGTGATTGACCACGTCCGCACTCTGGAGTCTTGACCGGAGGCCCCTAAAACCAACGTTTGCTCAAGGTCCCCTGACCCGAGCGCCTATATAAGAGGATCAAATATCACGTTGTTAGTAACTAACAGAAAACGTGCTTATCCACCTAACCTACCCGATCTAAGGAGGCGCTCAAGGGGCTGGAAGACCGACGACCACCGACAGCCACCAGGAGGGTCGTGCTGCCGACGTACATGGGCATCCTCCACAACCACGGCGCACCTGCTTCATCTACTTCAACCTCAAGTGCTGCCTGCATTATGCAGGCAACCATGTCTTCTCCAATTACTCGTAAGTGCATCCCCTAATCCACTGTTAAGATTCAACTAGGTGTTCTAAGTGCAGTCAGATTATGTTAATGCCCCCTCTAATGGGATATTAAAGCTATCATTGGTATCAGAGCAGTACTGATTGCATTAGAACCCTAAGTATAACTAGGGGATCTTGTTTAGCCTCGGCCCATTCTTGGTTGTGCTTTTTTATTATCCAATTAAGTGTTGACTGGAAGTTTTATGATATGTTAAGGTTAATGGTCAACTGTAATTAACAAAATAAGTGTCTGTTAATCAATTGATCTATTGTTAGTCATCATGAGGCAGTTAGAAGGAGGGGAGTAAGAAATTTTGGCAATAAATCAGAAATTCCCTCCTGACTGAAATCCTAACCCCAATCTTAAGCAATTTTGGCACAAAATTGAGATCGGTACATACCAAGAAGGACGTCGCGTCGCCGTTTCTCACATTCAGGATTGTGCGCGCCCGTGGCAACACAAGGGCAACGTCGCCGCGACGCCGTTTTCCCCATCGGAGAGGACGCGCGGAAGACGCTCTTGACGCGGAAGGGGCGCACGCATCACGGGGCTCTGCGCCTATCGTCGTCGCCCTCAACGACCGTCGCTCGCCGGCGTGCACCACCTCCTCGCCGTCCCGTAAGTATGCAACGCCGGCAGCCGTGTTCAACGGAAGAGCGCGCGGGCTTGCGTCCAGCACACGCTGTTCCGTTGAGCGCAGCCACCACGTCGGGATGGATCAGGGGGAGGGCAGCTCCGGCCGTCTCTCTCACACAGGCGAGCTCGCCGCCGGAAAAGCTGCAGAGCAGCGCGGTCGCTTCGGTGCCGCCTCTCTCGAACGGAAGAATCGGGGAGAGGAGAGAAGAAAGTGGAGGTTAGGGTTAGGGGTTTTGACCGGCTCCGTCTTTGTCCAGCCGCGCCGCACGGATGGCCGTTAGATTAAATCCAACGGTGCACCATGCTGCCGGGTACAAAGGGCCTTAGTTGGGCCAAATGTGCTGGATGCTGTTTTTTTTCTCTTATGTCCGAATTACCTGTTAGAGTTTCTGTTTTTTTTCCAGTGCAATTTGTAGTTTCAATAATTCAGTTTTATGCACTGTTTTAATACAAAATTATTGCCTAAAATATGAGTTCAAATTTTATATTATACTGAACGTTTTTTAGCATGTTTAAATGTCGAATTATCAAATTAGACATCATATAAAGTTTGTTTTTTAAGTTTAAATTTGATGTTTAATTTGAGAAGATCTATGACAGTAAAATTAAATCTGACCAACGTTGTTTTAATTTTACAAGTCAATTCCCTAATTTTTTTTTCTATGTTGAATATCATTTTAAATATCAATGAATGCTGAGAATAAGTTGTAAATTGATATCTATTATGACAATGATGTAGTATACATACATTTTAAGGGGATATAATGTTGTAAGATTAATACAAGTCATATCTTTTTATAGCATTTTAATGTTGAGTTATGAATTTTTTCTGAGATGAAGTTAAGTTGATGCCATGTTATAAAATTTATTAATGAAGTCATCTCTAATGGGCTTAGGCCATCTTATAGAAAGTGTTTATGGTTGTGTGGTTCGTTTTTCCGCAGCGCACTATACAGCACTATACAGGTCATATGCATTTAAGTCTTCTGACATGCATTGACAGAAGGTGATGAAGGCTCATCATGAAGTTCTCTGAACAAAAAAATGTTGAGAGTATTTTAATGTGATATCATGGTCATCAGTTGTCATTTATTGACTATTAAAGTGAATTATTAAGTGACTATGATATAATATCCAAATTTTATTTAAAGAATGTTTATAACATTGTTTCCACTGAGGATGTAAATCTAATGTCTACTAAGTTAGATGTCATGATGAGAATGTTTGAAATGAATGATATTTTGTTATCATGTCATTGAATGTTTTAATGATGAGCTTTGACATGTTCTATTTAAGTTATTCAAATTATGGTGTCAAAGTTTGATGGAAATGATCAGCGATAAATTATGAATCCATGTGTCTAATAACATATTGGATTGCATCATATATTCATATATATTGGTGCCTATGTTAGTGATGGCTATTAATTTACCAAATAAGTTTGTTGATCAGTTACATGATTTAAGTTTCTATACTCAAAACGAGAAGTCTCATTTGGACTTGTGTATACATTTGTGAGCATAAGTTATTATGGTATATGACAATATTCTGACCAACGTTGACTATTGTCATGTCCCATGTATGAAAAATGCTCTTTTCCGTTTTCAGCCCAACGGTGATACGGATTGGAACACGATTAGCTTGTCTTGTTTTTTTTAGATCAATTCAAGTTTGATGTTGATTGTTGATTCTCATAAAGATGTTATTATTGTTTCAGCAATGAAACACAAAATAAAGCACACTAACTCCTCTGAGATAAAGAATGCAATTCATGACTCAATATATGCCAAAGAATATTTGGCCTCTATTGAGGAATATTTTAAGGATTCGACCTTAAGGAATATTTTAAGGATTGCCCATTTAAAATGGGGTTTGATGGGTTTTGCTAAGAGGACAGTAAAGAATAAAGCATTTGAAGACATTTGATCATTTATGTGAATCATTTGTTCTTTGTAATGAAACTATTTGTTGTTGTCTTACCGTGTGGTGAGAATATTTATGTCCTCGACGAATGAATTATGTATTGATATGTGTCATTGCACTCTTAATATATAAATAAATAATGAGACCTCGTCGAAATTGTGGTCATGTTTACCACATTTTGAGGGGGAGAATGGAATTGTCTCATTGAACATGGGAGTTTCTGAATGTTTTTAAATTCTCCGAGTATGATGGAACCAACGAGAAGTCTTACTCTGGAGAATGACTGAGTTTATTGTCTCATTGAATATGAAAATTCGTAAACGTTTTTAATTCTCTGAGTATGATGGAACCAACGAGAAGTTTTACTTTGAAGAATGATTGATTATAGTGATTGAAAAATCACAAGAATGTTGTGACTCCTTTTATCGAGTAAATGTGGATTTACACCCCTTATGAGTATTATGAAGCACACATGAATGTTAAAGGGACAACCTTGCTAATCCGATGTTGATGCGGTTCATGGTTATACTTCTGACCAACGTCGTTTATAATCATTTGTCACATACTCAAGTGGCAAGTTTGTCAGTATCATGTGGCTCATGATTATAATTCTGACCAACGTCGTTTTATGATCATGTGTCACAGTTCAGAAAGTTCATCCCATCTTCTGCCCAACGGTGTTGTGGTTTTTGAACTAAATTGAATGTCATCAAGATTTTGGATATATTTCCATCTTCTTAATAAAGTGATCATATTGGAATCTGAAGTGTATGAACATGAATCTTAAGGATAACTCCATTAGATCTTTATTCATATACATCGGGTAAGTTGAGAATAAATACCTAATGCATCACTTGGTGTTGACAATCAGCAATTTCCGTGTGATTGATAATGTGTGTGTTAATGGTCATCTTAGAGGCTTATGGCTCTAATGATGTATAGACTCAATAGAGTTTTCTCAGCAAGTTTTTATTTCGCTTGTGTTATTATTATAACATGTTGTTGTGTTGACGACTAAGTTAAGAATGTATGTATGACTCAACCAAAAGGTTTTGTCATATAGTTGAAGTCAACATAAGGTATGTTACATAAGGAATTTCAATTAGGAAATAACATGAGCATTACGACACTCATACATAAGACGAGGGGGAGTAAATTTACTACCTTGTGAAGAAGAAATATTCTTTGGTTCGCCAAGTAATTTCTATCTTCTATTTATGATAAATAATCTTGGTGATGTCTCATACTTTGTATTGAGTTTCACCAAGACATAGGTTATTAATAACATATGCAAAATGGCATACAAATGATATATTAATATTTATTGCATTTTTCCGATAAATAAACATATAAAGATTATTTAATTTGGAGTTATACATTAAAAGTTATTAGCATTTTAAGTTTCTGGACTAAACTGCAAAAGGCAGGGGCCTATTCATGATGGAAACATAAATTCTGGGGACTTAGGTGGGAAAACCAGAGAGCAGGGGGCTCCGTGTAAAAACTCCTGGCGCCAATGACTTTTCTCACCGAGTGGACGCTAGCCAGGGTCGCTGACGCGCGGGTCCCAGGCCACCCTGGCGCTGACTCATCGCGTGTGTGGCGCCACGGTCGCTGACCTGTGGGGCCGGGGTGTCAGAGGGGGAAAAAGAAACAAAAACGAACGCTTTTATTCATCTCGCGCGGGAGGAAGGGATCAAACTCGCGACATACAGACAAGCGGGATGGAGCGTTGGGCTAGCCAGTAGGTCCTTGGGGTGTTTGTGATACACTAGCCAACTCGATCTTTTTAACACCCAAAGGAACACAAACTTTCGACGAAACTGAAACGAAAACCGGCGAACGGCGGAGCGATTCGACGCCGAAGACCACGATTTGGCGGCGCCTTTCGCGTGCGAGCGCGTGCTGCAAGTGCGGGGTGTGTGTGGAGGCGTGTGGGAGTGCAGGAGGTGCGGTTTGCGCATAGGGGGCGAGTGACAGAGAGGAAAACGGAGCTCACCGCTTCGGCCATGGCCATGGCGGACGGTGGGGAGGACGACCGAGTCGACGGGGCAGAAAAACGAGTGGGGAGAGGGGAAAAGGAACCAGGGGCTCACGGTGAGGGTGCCGGTGGAGTTGCGCTTGCCGGGGAAGACCGGAGAGGAGGGAATTGGCGGCGGCGCTCCGCCGGCCGCGGTGAAGAAGAAGAGAAGGTCGTCGGACTCGGAGGCTCCCGGGATGATTCCTTGCGTGGAGAGGTGGACGACGACGCCGCGCAGCTCCTGGGCTCCTCCGAGGGGCTTCGACGGCACCGGAGGGGGCGGCGCAACGTACTGGTCTCCGGCGGCCTCTCGGTGGGGAAGAGGAATAGAGGAGATCGGAGGGGAAGAAGAAAGGAGGCGACGGCGTTGGGGAGAGGAGGAAGGCTAGGGTTTCGGGCATTGAGGAGGGGGCGGCTTAAGAGGAGGGGGAGCAGGTGAGGAGGGGCACATGGTGGGGAACACCATGTCGCTTTCTTCTCTGATGTGTATGGAGGAGGGAGAAAGGGGGAGTGAGCTAGAAGGGAGAGGGGACAAGGGCCAGAGTAGGGATTTCGGCCCAGGAAGGTTTTTTTCCTGCTATTTTATTATTTTCTTCTTTTATTCTTTTCCTGTTTTCATGTTTTAAAACAAAAATAGAACAAGAAAAGATTTATAACTTTTGGCAAATATTTATAGTTTTCAAAAATACCCAATTTAATATATTAGTTTGAATATTTGAAAAGAATTTAAATATCACATTTAAATTAATTTGATTTGCATTTAAATTTAAAAGTGGAATTTAAATTTGAAGGGTGTGATTTAAATTTAAATGCAATAAAATAAATGATGTGATAAAATGCATGATGATATGATGATACAAAAAGAAAACAAACAATTTTCTAATTGGGAAAATTCCCGGGACGTTACAATCGACACCACTAACAAGGGATCGCGTCCCACGATCCACGCCGAGACCACAAGAAGAGAGGGGTAACTATCGAGTCTTCAGGCTCCGTGATGAACTTCTCGACACCACTAACAATGGATTGTTGCTCCACCCGGAAATTCTCGACACCACTAACAAAAGGAGTTGCTCCGTTGATGAAGATTTCCGAAGATCGAACACAATAGGATAAAGGCAAGAAATCGTCCACCCACGTAGAAGCCTAAACTTTGAAAGTTGGACAAGAGGACAGACTCCAAAATAAATAAGATAAGATGAGAAATAAAATAGAGGTAAGTAATAAATAGAATCCTAATGAGTTATTTTTCAAAAATAATTTTTAGTCAAATAATTTTCGACACTCTAGAAACAACGACCGTTAGCGAGGTTATCGTACAGGCTTTTGCAGACCCGCTGATTCGATAACCATTCGTATCGAAACAACAAGGAGATCAAAACCAAGGCTCTGATACCACTTTGTGACGCCTGAAAATCGACACTATGTAGATTTAAGCGATCCCGCCGAAATCCGCATTATAGCGATTTTTGGTCGCCCACCAGACATAATGTGCACGCCGAAACATGCGTATTATGTGGGTGGAATTGTGATAACATTACAACAGTTCCGGTACATCCACAAATACAACAGAAGATATAATTACAACAACGACTCGAACGAGTCAAGATACAAATGATACAATACAAAGATTCAAATGACAGCGGAAGCAAAAATAGTATCCGACTACGGATAAGATGCAAATTGGACTAATAGTCCTTAAGATAAGCAATGGCGCCATATCCTTGCCCAGCCAAACCGGAGGGATTCCCAAGCTAACGTCGTCGAACTTCAAACCTGGTAACTGCACATAAAGCACAACCCAAAAGAGGGTCAGGGCACTCCCTGGCAAGCAAAACTGACTTGCCTACTTTCTACACCATCTCCCAAAATATAGGGGAGGTGGACTTAGCGGCAGCAGCACTAGCAACCTAGAGAGACACGCTACAACTTCCGTCTAATCAGAGAGGGATAAGAGAGCGCATAAGTAAACATCTACAACTACACCAATCATAACCCATTCTCGGATTAACCCCCTCAACCAAATATGAGGAAGCAATTCGGGAAAACTAACACATTGAACAATTTTAGTTACCAGTTATTGTGAGAGTAATTCTATATTACTAGTCAAGTTAAATAACAATGATTAGGTGTAAGTTGTCTATAATCTTGTTAGCCAGCATCATCACCAAGTCGTCCATAACCGTGGACACGGCTCATCGATAAGATTAAACACTGCAGGGGTGCACTACTAGACCCGTACTCGTTCGATCAACCCCAAAAGCAAAGCCAGAAGGTAGGGCATCTCAACACGGCAAATCTCTTCTCTACAACCCATACAGGGAACCGCATGATTGTGTGCACGGCTAATCAGGTCCAGTGCCCGCGGGATCGACCTTCATAGCACTGTAAGAACGTGCCACCCTATATGAGAATCGACTACTCCATAATCATGAGATCGTTAGGTAACCATATGCATGCATCAGATGGAAAGCCCCAACTACTTGCGGCGCCCTGGATAAGAAGCGGATTAGATCTAAGCCGCGGGGGGCTCCATAGGGCCTCCCACAAGCGGTTAGTGCGCTCAAAATTGGATCCGAGGACAAGAACTGAGTTCCTAGGTCGACACTTAGCAGAACAAAGCACCTCGCAAGGCCTTCCGCCGGTGCCTTATCTTTTAATTATAATACCCCAATATAAGACAACATTTTTTAAGGTAGAATAACCTATCATGCTAAGCAGGTGAAATTAAATAAGACATACAGATGGCTCGCACAAACAACTCTAAGCATGCGCTACGACTCGCAAGGCCAACAGATAAACATGCAACACGTATTAGGATGTGGGGATAAAGCTGTATGGGCTGCAGGATAACATGTGGTGGGGTCGCGATAAAGAATCGAATACTAGGGTAGCAGAGATCAAAAGGCAAGGATGAAAGACAATGTATAGGCAAACAAGCAAACTTTGCTTGCCTGGAATCCCGCATGGTAGCAGATCTTGTCGTTGGTCACACATCTCAACGTCGTATCCGCGAAGAAGCAACAAACACTGGAAAGCGTAAAAGGTGCATCTTATAACTACGGCAAAAGATCCAGCATGACCATATGAGAATGATGCATGGCAAGATGCAATGCGAGATGCACTTAATCCAAATTAAGCGGAACCGGGATTCCGACAATTAATATTTAGGTGCAAGTTATTTATTTACTAGCAATTAAATGTTGGTTAACATGTCAACACATGACATGGGTGACCTAATTAAATTAAATGAAATAGGGCATTATATATGTTTATTACCCCTAACCTTCCATATTTAATTATTTAGTTGCAATTAGTTAATTATACTAAGCAATTAAAATAACAGATGCAAAATGGCATACAAATGATATATTAATATTTATTGCATTTTTCTGATAAAAAAAATATAAAGATTATTTAATTTGGAGTTATACATTAACAGTTATTAGCATTTTAAGTTTCTGGACTAAACTGCAAAAGGCAGGGGCCTATTCATGATGGAAACATAAATTCTGGGGACTTAGGTGGGAAAACCAGAGAGCAGGGGGCTCCGTGTAAAAATTCCTGGCGCCAGTGACTTTTCTCACCGAGTGGACGCTAGCCAGGGTCGCTGACGCGCGGGTCCCAGGCCACCCTGGCGCTGACTCAGCGCCTGTGTGGCGCCACGGTCGCTGTCCCGTGGGGCCGGGGTGTCAGAGGGGAAAAAAGAAACAAAAACGAGCGCTTTTATTCGTCTCGCGCGGGAGGAAGGGATCGAACTCGCGACACACAGACGAGCGGGATGGAGCGTTGGGCTAGCCAGTAGGTCCTTGGGGTGTTTGTGATACACTAGCCAACTCGATCTTTTTAACACGCAAAGGAACACAAACTGCCTGACCAAACTGAAACGAAAACCGGCGAACGGCGGAGCGATTCGACGCCGAAGACCACGATTTGGCAGCGCCTTTCGCGTGCGAGCGCGTGCTGCAGGTGCGGGGTGGGTGTGGAGGCGTGTGGGAGTGCAGGGGGTGCGTTTTGCGCATAGGGGGCGAGTGTCAGAGAGGAAAACAGAGCTAACCGCTTCGGCCATGGCCATGGCGGACGGTGGCGAGGACGGCCGAGTCGACGGGCCAGAAAAACGAGTGGGGAGAGGGGAAAGGAACCAGGGGCTCACGGTGAGGGTGCCGGTGGAGTTGCGCTTGCCGGGGAAGACCGGAGAGGAGGGAATTGGCGGCGGCGCTCCGCCGGCCGCGGTGAAGAAGAAGAGAAGGTCGTCGGACTCGGAGGCTCGCGGGATGATTCCTTGCGTGGAGAGGTGGACGACAACGCCGCGCAGCTCCTGGGCTCCTCCGAGGGGCTTCGACGGTACCGGAGGGGGCGGCGCAACGTACTGGTCTCCGGCGGCCTCTCGGTGGGGAAGAGGAATAGAGGAGATCGGAGGGGAAGAAGAAAGGAGGCGACGGCGTTGGGGAGAGGAGGAAGGCTAGGGTTTCGAGCAGAGAGGAGGGGGCGGCTTAAGAGGAGGGGGAGCAGGTGAGGAGGGGCACATGGTGGGGAACACCATGTCGCTTTCTTCTCTGATGTGTATGGAGGAGGGAGAAAGGGGGAGTGAGCTAGAAGGGAGAGGGGACATGGGCCAGAGTAGGGATTTCGGCCCAGGAAGGTTTTTTTCCTGCTATTTTATTATTTTCTTCTTTTATTCTTTTCTTGTTTTCATGCTTTAAAACAAAAATAGAACAAGAAAAGATTTATAACTTTTGGCAAATATTTATAGTTTTAAAAAATACCCAATTTAATATATTAGTTTGAATATTTGAAAAGAATTTAAATATCACATTTAAATTAATTTGATTTGCATTTAAATTTAAAAGTGGAATTTAAATTTGAAGGGTGTGATTTAAATTTAAATGCAATAAAATAAATGATGTGATAAAATGCATGATGATATGATGATGCAAAAAGAAAACAAACAATTTTCTAATTGGGAAAATTCCCGGGGCGTTACAATCGACACCACTAACAAGGGATCGCGTCCCGCGATCCACGCCGAGACCACAAGAAGAGAGGGGTAACTATCGAGTCTTCAGGCTCCGTGATGAACTTCTCGACACCACTAACAATGGATTGTTGCTCCACCCGGAAATTCTCGACACCACTAACAAAAGGAGTTGCTCCGTTGATGAAGATTTCCGAAGATCGAACATAATAGGATAAAGGCAAGAAATCGTCCACCCACGTAGAAGCCTAAACTTTGAAAGTTGGATAAGAGGAGAGACTCCAAAACAAATAAGATAAGATGAGAAATAAAATAGAGGTAAGTAATAAATAGAAACCTAATGAGTTATTTTTCAAAAATAATTTTTAGTCAAATAATTTTCGACACTGTAGAAACAACGACCGTTAGCGAGGTTATCCTACAGGCTTTTGCGGACCCGCTGCTTCAATAACCATTCGTATCGAAACAACAAGGAGATCGAAACCAAGGCTCTGATACCACTTTGTGACGCCCGAAAATCGACACTATGTAGATTTAAGTGATCCCGCCGAAATCCGCATAATAGCGATTTTTGGTCGCCCACCAGACATAATGTGCACACCAAAACATGCGCATTATGTGGGTGGAATTGTGATAACATTACAACAGTTCCGGTACATCCACAAATACAACAGAAGATATAATTACAACAACGACTCGAACGAGTCAAGATACAAATGATACAATACAAAGATTCAAATGACAGCGGAAGCAAAAATAGTATCCGACTACGGATAAGATGCAAATTGGACTAAGAGTCCTTAAGATAAGCAATGGCGCCATATCCCTGCCCAGCCAAACCGGAGGGATTCCCAAGCTAACGTCGTCGAACTTCAAACCTGGTAACTGCACATAAAGCACAACCCAAAAGAGGGTCAGGACACTCCCTGGCAAGCAAAACCGACTTGCCTACTTTCTACACCATCTCCCAAAATATAGGGGAGGTGGACTTAGCGGCAGCAGCACTAGCAACCTAGAGAGACACGCTACAACTTCCGTCTAATCAGAGAGGGATAAGAGAGCGCATAAGTAAACATCTACAACTACACCAATCATAACCCATTCTCGGATTAACCCCCTCAACCAAATATGAGGAAGCAATTCGGGAATACTCACACATTAAAAAATTTAGTTACCAGTTATTGTGAGAGTAATTCTATATTACTAGTCAAGTTAAATAACAATGATTAGGTGTAAGTTGTCTATGATCTTGTTAGCCAGCATCATCACCAAGTCGTCCATAACCGTGGACACGGCTCATCGATAAGATTAAACCCTGCAGGGGTGCACTACTGGACCCGTACTCGTTCGATCAACACCAAAAGCAAAGCCAGAAGGTAGGGCATCTCAACACGGCAAATCTCTTCTCTACAACCCATCCAGGGAACCGCATGATTGTGTGCACGGCTAATTAGGTCCAGTGCCTGCGGGATCGACCTTAATAGCACTCTAAGAACGTGCCACCCTATATGAGAATCGACTACTCCATCATCATGAGATCGTTAGGTAACCATATGCATGCATCAAATGGAAAGCCCGAACTACTTGCGGCGCCCTGGATAAGAAGCGGATTAGATCGAAGCCGCGGGGGGCTCCATAGGGCCTCCCACAAGCGGTTAGTGCGCTCAAAATTGGATCTGAGGACAAGAACTGAGTTCCTAGGTCGACACTTAGCAGAACAAAGCACCTCGCAAGGCCTTCCGCCGGTGCCTTATCTTTTAATTATAATACCCCAATATAAGACAACATTTTTTTAAGGTAGAATAACCTATCATGCTAAGCTGGTGAAATTAAATAAGACATACAAACGACTCGCACAAACAACTCTAAGCATGCGCTACGACTTGCAAGGCCAACAGATAAACATGCAACATGTATTAGGATGTGGGGATAAAGCTGTATGGGCTGCAGGATAACATGTGGTGGGATCGCGATAAAGAATCGAATACTAGGGTAGCAGAGATCAAAAGGCAAGGATGAAAGACAATGTATAGGTAAACAAGCAAACTTTGCTTGCCTGGAATCCCGCATGGTAGCAGATCTTGTCGTTGCTCACACATCTCAACGTCGTATCCGCGAAGAAGCAACAAACACTGGAAAGCGTAAAAGGTGCATCTTATAACTACGGCAAAAGATCCAGCATGACCATATGAGAATGATGCATGGCAAGATGCAATGCGAGATGCACTTAATCCAAATTAAGCGGAACCGGGATTCCGACAATTAATATTTAGGTGCAAGTTATTTATTTACTAGCAATTAAATGTTGGTTAACATGTCAACACATGGCATGGGTGACCTAATTAAATTAAATGGAATCGGGCATTATATATATTTATTACCCCTAACCTTCCATATTTAATTATTTGGTTGCAATTAGTTAATTATACTAAGCAATTAAAATAACAGATGCAAAATGGCATACAAATATATTAATATTTATTGCATTTTTCTGATAAATAAACATATAAAGATTATTTAATTTGGAGTTATACATTAAAAGTTATTAGCATTTTAAGTTTCTGGACTAAACTGCAAAAGGCAGGGGCCTATTCATGATGGATACATAAATTCTGGGGACTTAGGTGGGAAAACCAGAGAGCAGGGGGCTCCGTGTAAAAATTCCTGGCGCCAGTGACTTTTCTCACCGAGTGGACGCTAGCCAGGGTCGCTGACGCGCGGGTCCCAGGCCACCCTGGCTCTGACTCAGCGCGTGTGTGGCGCCACGGTCGCTGACCTGTGGGGCCGGGGTGTCAGAGGGGGAAAAAGAAACAAAAACGAGCGCTTTTATTCGTCTCGCGCGGGAGGAAGGGATCGAACTCGCGACACACAGACGAGCGGGATGGAGCGTTGGGCTAGCCAGTAGGTCCTTGGGGTGTTTGTGATACACTAGCCAACTCGATCTTTTTAACACGCAAAGGAACACAAACTGCCCGACGAAACTGAAACGAAAACCGGCGAACGGCGGAGCGATTCGACGCCGAAGACCACGATTTGACGGCGCCTTTCGCGTGCGAGCGCGTGCTGCAGGTGCGGGGTGTGTGTGGAGGCGTGTGGGAGTGCAGGGGGTGCGGTTTGCGCATAGGGGGCGAGTGACAGAGAGGAAAACGGAGCTCACCGCTTCGACATGGCCATGGCGGACGGTGGCGAGGACGGCCGAGTCGATGGGGCAGAAAAACGAGTGGGGGGAGAGGGGAAAAGGAACCAGGGGCTCACGGTGAGGGTGCCGGTGGAGTTGCGCTTGCCGGGGAAGACCGGAGAGGAGGGAATTGGCGGCGGCGCTCCGCCGGCCGCGGTGAAGAAGAAGAGAAGGTCATCGGACTCGGAGGCTCCCGGGATGATTCCTTGCGTGGAGAGGTGGACGACGACGCCGCGCAGCTCTTGGGCTCCTCCGAGGGGCTTCGACGGCACCGGAGGGGGCGGCGCAACGTACTGGTCTCCGGCGGCCTCTCGGTGGGGAAGAGGAATAGAGGAGATCGGAGGGGAAGAAGAAAGGAGGCGGCGACGTTGGGGAGAGGAGGAAGGCTAGGGTTTCGGGCAGAGAGGAGGGGGCGGCTTAAGAGGAGGGGGAGCAGGTGAGGAGGGGCACATGGTGGGGAACACGATGTCGCTTTCTTCTCTGATGTGTACGGAGGAGGGAGAAAGGGGGAGTGGGTAGAAGGGAGAGGGGACATGGGCCAGAGTAGGGATTTCGGCCCAGGAAGGTTTTTTTCCTGCTATTTTATTATTTTCTTCTTTTATTCTTTTCATGTTTTCATGTTTTAAAACAAAAATAGAACAAGAAAAGATTTATAACTTTTGGCAAATATTTATAGTTTTCAAAAATACCCAATTTAATATATTAGTTTGAATATTTGAAAAGAATTTAAATATCACATTTAAATTAATTTGATTTGCATTTAAATTTAAAAGTGGAATTTAAATTTGAAGGGTGTGATTTAAATTTAAATGCAATAAAATAAATGATGTGATAAAATGCATGATGATATGATGATGCAAAAAGAAAACAAACAATTTTCTAATTGGAAAAATTCCCGGGGCGTTACAGTATTGAGATTCAGTGACTTTTGTTTTGTTACTGTAACACCTTACCTTAGTATGTTGTTTTATTGATGATGGCCTTATGATGTTTGTTAAACCTTACGGTCAAGGGGGAGAATGTTGGTGTTGATCTCGGCTAACAAACTGAGAGAAAGATAAGGGGAGGTGATTGACCACGTCCCCATTCTGGAGCCTTGATCGGAGGCCTCTAAAACCAACGTTTGCTCAAGGTCCCCTGCCCCCGAGCGCCTATATAAGAGGATCAAATATCACGTTGTTAGTAACTAACAGAAAACGTGCTTATCCACCTAACCTACCCGATCTAAGGAGGCGCTCAAGGGGCTGGAAGACCGACGGCCACCGGCAGCCACCAGGAGGGTCGTGCTGCCGGCGTACATGGGCATCCTCCACAACCACGGCGCACCTGCTTCATCTACTTCAACCTCAAGTGATGCCTGCATTAAGCAGGCAACCATGCCTTCTCCAATTACTCGTAAGTGCATCCCCTAATCCACTGTTAAGATTCAACTAGGTGTTCTAAGTGCAGTCAGATTATGTTAATGCCCCCTCTAATGGGATATTAAAGCTATCAGTTTATCCCTGCACATCTTAAGCCACACTTTTCTTGATTTTACTCTAGTTTATCAATTGAGGGTTTTGTAAATGCCCATACCTCGGATATGACTTGCAAGTTAAAGAATTGGTTGGAGGCAACAAATCGAAGGACTTGTTCAGGGACACTGCAAGCTTTGTAACCCCAAAAGTCACAAATAAACTTTAATCTAAATGTCCTCACTTATTCCCCAACTTTAACACAAGAAAAGCATGATGTGTAATGGTAGGTATGGTATGACAAATAATGTCATTACATGTTCCTTGTGATCATTTTCAATGTTCCATCGACTTAAATCTACATAAGAATTTCTTAAATATAGAATCGCTCATGTACACAAGAACTGGTATTTAACCACAGAACAATTGCATTTAGAAAAAAAACAGACCTTGCACCGCATAATCCGCTTGATTTTCATCTCTTACCACTCCTAGGAAATGAACATAACCAAATGAATTGGCCCATTTTGTGAATGGTCCACCCAAGATAGTATTGATCAACTAACCCGAGAAGCTGACGAAGGTTCACGCCGTGCAGGTATGCGATTGATTGGACTGGATGACGACTGGTGGGCAGGAATATCCTGGTCGGTGTAGCAATCGGAGCACACCCAGGTCAACTTGCCACCGCGGCCGCCATTTTTGGTATAGCTTCCCATTCAGGAGTCCGACTTGCGTCCTAGTGGCAACTTGTACTCTCCCTGCTACGGCCATCAAAATATAATGTTAATTATCATATAATCTACCTAACGCAATAAGCAAGGGAAGACTAAGCAATCAAAGTAGTTGTAGAACTTCAGATTGCAAAGGTGTCCAGGAAAAAAATAATGGAAGCTAATTAGACTGTTGTTTAACCCTAAAGGCATTCAAATAGCACGACTGCATATATATATATATTAGTATCTCAGAGATGAGAATGGTTGTAGTCTCAGGTGCAAATAATGCCCAGTCATCTGAAGTTGGAGAATGAAGAACTTCTGCGCACTTGCCCACCAAAATGGCGCTATGAAGAAATGTTTTAAAAGATGAAGTACATAGTTCAGGTCATGAACGATAGATGGTTTATAGATCTCTATGGTATTGCTGAGCATGCACTCTAGGCATGCATATCATATCTCATAATTTGGCTTAATTTGGACATACCGATGGAATAGAGATAACACGAAGCAAACTGTAACTAACAAATACCTGCAGAGATAGAACTTAGTGTTTAATATGGACAATGCTTAAATAACATGATCTCTTTATTAGAAAGTGCGCACTACACACTTGTGGATCATGTTATAGCTAGGCACTACCACGAACCAAACCGTGTGCTATAAACACTATGAGAAACCAAAAGATCTTAGACATATGCAAAAATATTCAGTGCAATTCCATACGCCTACTGCGACGGACGTTTTGAACTCTCTTCAGGCCTCGATCACTCCCACTCTCTTTCTACCTCCAGCATGCTAAATGGATGGTACTGTACCTCGGCCTGGTGGCAGTAACTGTAACTCTCAGCGGGATCCTGGAACAAGTTGGGCCAATGGTAAAAAAAACTTATTTGTTATCCTTCCTAAAATGAAACAATTGCAAGGCTTTATTAACAATGTACAGATTGACAGCAAACAAATGTATAGAAGGAAGAACTACTTGTTGGGAAGCATCTCACACCTCATCTATTTAACTTTGATGTCGAGCAAAACTCAGCCTAGCATGTATTGAAGGATGCTGGCTGATTATTACGGAGGACAAGCCTGCGAGAACAATAGAAACTCAGCTGTTAATATTACTTGTTCCATGTCCTATGTAGAACAAAAAACTGCACAGATGATATTATCCAAAGTCTCGATTTCTTCCAAGTGTTTTTGACAAGCCTTCTAGTCTAATCTGATATTGTATAGGCCATTGCGAATTTGTTTGCATCTGAATGATGCTTCTTACCCAACGATTAACATGTCAATTTTTCTAAATAAGCAAGAAATCCATGCGACTTAATTAGTCAGTGAGACGATTCCCATTCTAACCATGCACGACGGACCTGCATCAACCGGAAGAAGGACGAAGTGGTCCAAGATCTAGAAGAGCCCTCGTCTCTTGGACCTCGGCAGCAGAGCCGGCACCGCGAACGCCGTCATTGCCGCGGCCGCTCCCTTGTGGCTTGGCCTCGGCCTCCTCTTTCGTGCAAGCCATCCGGAGCCGCATCAGCAGGTTCCAGGCGTGCATGGCGTCCATGCACTGGAGCGCGGTGAACGCGACGGTGAACCAGTCACCAGTCACCGAGAAAGACGCACATTAGCGGGCCGCTGATGGAGACGGTGTACAGGAACAGCGGGTCAACCACAAGCTCCGTCACGCAGGAGCTACGCCCGTTCCCACTCCTGCGCCCACCTTGCCCGGGTTCGATCGACAACCACGAAGCCAGTTGGCATCGACCGCGCTTGCCGAAGCCACAGTGGCTCCACGCCGACGAACTCGTCTCTCGCCAACGAAAGGCAAGGATCTGGTGAGGGATGAGGGAGCACGCGGGGTCATGGTAAGGTAGGAAGGGGAAGGCAGCGACGTAGTACATGAGAGGGGCGGGCGGCGGCTGCGCAAGCGGCCTGAGCCCTACCAGCGCTGGTTCCTGAGATTTCCGGGGCCTGGGGCAAAACTAAAACTAGGGGTCCTAATTGTAAACTCGGTGACGACAACGCGCAAGCCGGCATAACGGCGAGCGTGGAACGGTGTCGCGGCAACGACCGAGTCTCGTGCACGGCGGTGTTCTGAGATTGAAGATGAAAGCTATCGTTCACGAAGTCATAAACGTGGGCAGCTTTAAGAGGAACAGATGAGGCAGACGCAAGACAGTAAGATCTGAGGCACCAAAATTGTAAATGGCAACAAAATCTGCTCCTTTTTACAGCTGGCTAGCCCATTTCAACGTTTTTGGCTAAATACACTATCGTATCTATGTAAACATATATTTCCCTATAAAAATGTAAGTATATATTTATTTTTTTGAGAATTATGTAAGTATATATATAGTACATCGTATCTGGGATGGGGCCCTTGGATTTTGGGGGCCCAGGGCGGCCGCCCACCCTGCCACCCTCCAGGGCCGGCCCTGAGCCCTACCATGCGCGGTAGAAGCGAGATCGGGGAGAGAGATTTCAGTTCCCTGTTGGTTGGTCGAGATTGCAGTATGAGAGGGAGAGCAAGGGGCTGCCGCGTGTGGAAGGACCTACCCGATAGAGTTGGACAAAGCCCTTGACGTAGGCGGATGAAGGAGAAACGCCAGAGAAAACACGACGAAGGAAACTTGCGTGATTAGGGGATGCGTGGGACGGTGGGAGGCGACGGAAGGACGGAAATTAAGCAAGGTTGGACGAAAGGGTTGGCAAAAAGAGAAAAATTTTTCTTTTAGATAGGAGAGATAACAAGAGAGAGCTAATAACTCTTGTTACCCTATTTCCCTAAGTCTTTAATTTGTAATAACTGAACTGAACTCTTACACTAATTGTAACCTAACTGGACTCTACTGACGCCCCAACAGAAGGCCTACAGAAATTAAGACATATATTCCATAGGGATGTGCTCGTGTATCTTGAAATTAGAACATACTACTAAACATGTCCGTGCCTTGCAACGGGAGTTAAAAAATTACCTTTTAATTGAAAATTCACGTTGTGTCACAAATTTTACACAAAGTTGATCATCCCAAAATACAGTAAAATTAGTTCACTGTAATACCCCAGATATTTAAAATTAGTTTCATAAAATGCGGTCAGAAAGATCCCGTTTATTCTTTAGCAATATTTGTATTTTCTATGTTAACCAATACCATTGGGGGATCATGCCGGTTAGGGAGCAGTGTGGTGTGAAATCAAATCGTGGTTATGTCTTCAGCGATAAATTTGTGAACTATTGATTGTCATGCATTGGATGCACTTCATATATGCATAAGGAATTCGAACTCAACCCAAATCTAAATTCTTCACACACTATGTAGGAAAAAAATGAAAATAGAATCATGCGAATGAATAAAAGTGCCACCAGTTAATTATCACTTTCGTGGCTTGAGTGCTAATGAATGTTTGGAATTATGTAACTTTGTGATCGAAGGAAAATTATATTGGATGTGGGTGTCGAGAGAGTGTGATGGAGGCCGTGACTATACCGTGATGTCTATCCGGCTTGGATAACATTTATGAAGACCATCCAAACTCTAAAAAAAGAGAAGCTCATTTTTGTCATTCTCCGTGATATGATCATTGAAGATCATTGCAGATGAGAGAGGGTTCAATTTCGAGGTTACCCACGTGCAACCAAAAAATCTTGATCGTATTCATGCATTTCTTGAGACCCATAGGAAAATCCAAGATGTGAATACGCACCTAGCCCTCAAGGCCTCAACTATGATCTCACTGCGCACCACTGGATGCTAAATGGTATGAACTGATGTTCCTATTTCATTCACTGTATTTGTTAGGGTTTAGGGCTAGTTTGGCACCGCAGTTTTGTTAAAACCAGAGTACTGAATATAAAATATTTAGTCACCGGGCAAAACAATACTTCGGTTTAGTTTAGAAAAAAAACAGGTCAAACTGAAGTTTCTTACATAAAAATAAAGAAATTTTTGAAAAAAAAATCAGTTTTCAAAACCACATTATTCAACACATCCAAACATTTCAAAATATGTAATACTACAATATTTTTAAAAACTTTGGTATTGGTTGAATACGTTAAAAATACTTTGATGCAAACTAGGACATGTTTATTTTACCTATGTTTAAAACATCTCCAAGATGCTGAAACATGGCGAAGTGAGGTTATCTCAACTGGTTTGGTTTCTTATGATGGAACGAGCTCACATATATTCACCCAGGTTCAAGTCTCGGTGCTCGCATTTTCTTGAATTATTCAGAATTTAAACGGTGTTATTCTTTCGGTGGTAGATGACGTGTGCATCAACAGCGAGACGCCCAAGATGACTTCCTTAACCTCAACATATGCTGGACTAGTCTCTCAGAGGTACTCATGGTTGTAGTATTTACGTGCATACGTTTTTAAAAGTGTCTGTATTTGTGGTTGTGAGCATCTATGTTTATACCCTATTTTGAAAAATGCTAAAACATGAAAAACGTAATTCTACCGTTTGGTCAGTGCCGGCGCTCAACAACAGAGAGCTCATAAAACACAGCTCGCAAAACCTCAGATTTTGCTCTGGCACATATCAAACCCTAAATCACGCTGCTAGAGGTGCTTTTACCGAATAATGGGATTTATCCGGTACAAGTTTTCACTTTTGAGTTAAATACACCTTGGGTATCTGTACTTTTTTTGAAAGCATGATACGGTACTCGTAATCTTGAATACGCACAATTTAATACTCAAACTTGATGAGACGTGAAAGTACCATACAATTTGACGTTCACGGACGTACATGGAGCCGTATTGTGCTTCAGAATAAAGTACATGTACCCGGGGTGACATCCATCCGTTCGTTTGCATGGAGGGATTTTTTACATACATGAACTGGCAAGGACCTAGTAGGGCCTTACGAGTTAGGGGAATATAATTAGAGAACTAAGAGAAGACATGTACAAGGAGAACTGGTCATACTCGTTGGCTCCATTGGCCGATGCTAGCGAGACTGGCCACTTGTCACGATGGCGCCACCGCTACTAGGCACTAGGTTTGGTTGGGAACGATCATTATCTAGGTTAGGTTGGGCAGTGCCGTCAGTGCTCTCAATCATAAACACGAACCGAAATCGAACGAGAAACACTACCGATCGCTCTATACATGATGGAAATCCTTAAAAAACTCTTCTTTACGAACGAGGCCATGAAGATTCATGGGGAAGGAACGTACTGCACGTAGTGGGAGGGTCTCCTTCGGGGCGACGAACTAGGGCCATCGCCGCCACCTCCTAGCCGAGGGAGATGAGCAGCAGACGCGACACACAGAGAAATCGGATTCACAGCGAAGATGGTCACAAAGAGCTCGACGACGGCGGGGACGGAGCGGCAGAGACCTCAGGGACGACCGCCTCCCCTGTTTCGGGAGTTGAGATGAAGGGGCGGGGAGGTTGTTGACAACAAAATTTGTCTGTTACCCCGGTGGTTACTGGATTAAATGTGCTCCAATAAAATAAAAACAAGTCGTCGCCAACTGTGTGTACGTCCGGCATATGCCAAATGATACCGTACTTTCACGTCTCATCAAGTTTAAGTATTAAACTGTGCGTTTTTTTTTAAAAGTAAACTGTGCGTATTTAAGAGTACCCTATTGTGCCCATTTAACTCTTCACTTTTTAGCAGCTCCAAAAGCTCTCTTTCCCCACCAACGAAATTCGAAATCGCCCCGCTCCCTCACACACTCTCTCTCTGACCTTACGATTCCCCCAATCCCCAATGGCCGCTCCGCCGCCGGTGCTCACCCTGGCGGTGGAGAAGGGTCCACGCAAGGGAGAGACGCGGCAGTGCGCCGCGGGGTTGGCGCTCCGCATCGGGCGCGTCCTCAAGGGCAACCACCTCGCCGTGCGCGACGTGGGCGCGTCGCAGCAGCACCTCGCCATCGAGTTCCTCCCGCCGCCGGCCGCCCGATGGGCCGTATCCGACCTCGGCTCCTCCAACGGATCGTTCCTCAACGGTGAGCCCCTCGTGCCCAACGTCCCAACCCCGCTCTCGCACGGGGACTCGATCAAGATCGGCGCGTCCACCGTCCTCGCCGTGTCCATCTCCTCCGATTTGGATTTGAACCGCGACGCCGCTGCCAACCCCGGATCTAGGCGCTCCTCGCGCCATGCCACGGCGACGGAGGCGGTGGAGGAGGAGAAACCCCCTGCTGTGGTGACTCGCCGGGGCGCACGGAAGAAGCCCGCGGTGGCCGAAATCCCCGAAGTGGAGAATGAAGTGCCGGCCGCGGTAATTGTGTTGGAGGAGGAAAAGGCCCACCCGGTTACCCGCCGGGGCGGACGTGGGAAAGCAGCTGCAGCGGTGGCCAAGATCCCCGAAGTGGAGAGTGAAGAACCGGACACGACGGTGGTGGTGATTGAGGAGGAAAAGGCCCGCCCAACTAGACGCCGGGGCGGACGTGGGAAGGCGGCTGTAGCGGTCTCCGCGGAAGAGACGGCGGAGGATGCAGAGTTGAGACCCAAGAAGGCGGGGCAGCTCCCTGAACTAGAGAAGGAGGGGGAGAAGGAGGCCCCGCTTGCCACTCGTGGTGGTGGGCGAAAGAAGGCCACAGAAGAACCTGCTGAACTGCAGAAGGAAGAGGAGAAGAAGGAAGCGGTGGCGGTGAAACACCGTGGCGGGCTGAACAAGACCGCAGAGCCCCGTGAACTGGAGAAGGAAGAAGAAGAGGAGGCTCCAATGGTTACACGAGGCAGGAGGAAGAAGAATACAGCAACGGTCGCCCCTCTGCCACAGCCTCCGAAGACGAGGCCCAGAAGGGGTCAGGGAAGAGATACAAGGAACACAAGTACAATAAGGGCCGTTCTTGAAGAGGAGGAAGTGGGGGAAGAGGAGGAAAATGAGGTGGCTGTTGTGCCAGGAGAGCTGCCGGAGAATCTGTCGACTTCGATGACAGTTAAGGATGGTGAAGAGGAGAAGGAGGATAATGTGACAGCTGGTGATGTAGAAACTGAAGCAGCTGCAAAGGCGTTGGAGGAGGATGTCCCCAAGGGGAGGGGCAGTGCTCAATGTGCTGCTGCTGACAATGTGGGTGATGAAGAAAACGGTGGTGGAGAAGAAGATGATGGTAACGGGGAATTGGTTGGAAGTGGAGGAGAGGCAGGGGATGGGGTCAAGGTGAAACGTGCTGGTAGAAGCAGCCTTGAGACCATGACATTGGGGGAGTGGTTCGACCGGATGGAAATATACCTCCCAAGAACGATCAACGAGGCTGCTGATAAGATGATCGCTGAGTTGGAGGAGAAACAAAGACGCATCCATGAGTACATTGCAACGCTTGGTAATAGCTCTAATCCTTCATGAAAACTATGTCGTACGGGCTGAAGAATGACCACAAAATACACAGGAGCTGTTCCTGTGGTGACAATCTGCACTTACTGAAGAAAGAATCAGTGGTGGCGTTGTCCTTTGGCATACTAGGTGTAGCTGACTAGCTGGTAGTAGTTTACATTTGCTCTCTCCCTCCGTTCCAAATTACTTTGACTTTCATGTGCATGTCTAGATACATGCTCTTTTTGACAAAAAGAAGTCATCTAATTTGGAACGGAGTGAGTAGTGATTAGCTTATTACTTTGGCATGTATTACTGGCGTTTGTGTGTGTTTTCAGAAAGGTGTAGTCGGTACTATTAATATACTGTACTCATTATAATGTCAGAACCTTGGTTTCAATAATGAAATCGATAGCTTCTCGCCCTTGTCATGACATTTTGTAGAATGTGTAGGATAGTTTTTTTGTTGATTATAACTCGTTGGCCTGCCACCACTGATGCTCAATTTTGTTAGGGTGGCAGTTTTTTATGTTTTTGCACATGACAAGTGTAGAACCTCAAGTTTCAGCATTAAAATGTTTTGTAACTATGCCTACTTTGGTGTATATATAGCAGATTAATGGACTTATTTACACATTTGCTTGCTCCCACACTTCATGTGCAGACTGCAGAGTCGTATTCCTTAGTTATTTTCTTGCTCCCACATTTAATGACATCCACACAAATGCCCGGTTCTTCTATTACTGGGAAGGAGATTAGTGGACTTATTTACACCTTTTCTTGCTCCCACACTTCATGTGTAGAGTCGTATTATATTTGCTCTCTGGCTTGTACTAATTAGCTTATTATTTTGGTATGTACTGGTGTTTCTGTGTGTTTTCAGAAAGGTGTAGTGGGTACTATTTATGTACTGTACTCATTTTAACGTCAGAACCTTTGGTTTCAATAATGAAATTGATAGCTTATCATCGTTGTCATTACATTTTGTTGCAATTGGATATTAGAATGTGTAGGATAATTTTTTTTGTTGATTATAACTCATTGAACTACCACTGTTGATGCTCAATCTTGTTAGTGAAGGAGATATGTCCTAGTGGCAAATAAATAAATAATATTTATTGCGTTATCTCATAAGTTTATAATAGGTCTGTGTATTATGATATAACTGTATTAATCAGAATTATTAATACACATGTGATACATAGACAACCAGGTCCCTAGCAAGCTTCTATATGAGCTAGTCCATTGGGCAACAGTTGATCGAGATTCCCGATCAAGGACAATGACGTCGGTTGACAGTGGGGTCATCTTGTTATTGAAAAAGATGATGGACATACGCAAAGTATTGCAATAAGATCGTATTACGATGTTTGTCATTTGCAATAGATAATAATATGATAGCTTATTCCTTAGACCGTGAGACCGTACTTATTGATGCTTCGTAGGGGTGCTTTGAGAGCATCAAACGTTGTATCTTATATAGCATGACAATAACGGTGTCCATCTTGGGTATTCCGAAAGAGCATCGAGACGTAAGGATCAAGAGCGGGATTTGTTCATTCTTGTAATGGAAAGATACTCTGGGCCCACTCGGTGAGATTACATCTATATAGCTGCGCAGCTTATGACTAGATCATGGAGATGTAATATCGCAGACGAGTTAATAACCTTCGTCGGTAACGAGATACAACAATCATATCTCGGACAAGGTAGTATCACAGAAACAAAGGGAATGAATATCATATTTATGGTTCAACGACGATATTCGTAGAATGCACATGGGCCGTCATATACATCTAGGTATCCCTGACGGTCATTTGTGAGCGGAGTGTCTCGACCATGTATGGAGTGTTCTCGAACCGTAGCGTAACAAACTTAAGCTCTTAGCGACACCAGGAGATAGGTTCTGGAATAATATAGGTTTTGTTGGAGAGAGAGAAATGATCCGGAAAGAGTTCCGGTGGTCCGGAAGGAGTTCCGGGAAGGTCTGGAAGAGTTCCAGAAATGTCCGAAAGTTGTTCGGGTGGTTCCGAAATTGTTTCGGAGTCATGGGATATTAAATTATATATAAATATATTAATTATGAATTAATAGGATTTTATATTAATTTAATATTAATTAATAAAGGAAAAAGGGGGCTCCCACCTACATGGGCCCTAAGAGGGCCCAAGAGGGGGAGCCGCACCACCTAAGGAAAGGGGGGGCTTGGGCCCCTAGTCCGAGTTGGACTAGGAGGGGGACAAGCCCATGGGGGGTTCGACCGAACCCCCCCTCCCCTCTCCTCCTTTAGTCCCACATGGGGGAGCTAGGGAGTTTGCACACCCCCTCCCCCCTTTATATAGCAAGGCATATTAATTGGATTAATTAATTGGAAAATACAATTAATTGTATTGCAGGCCGGCCGAGCTGTTTCTCCGCCCGTTTTGCCCCCTCTCTCCACCTAAGCTATACAGTCGGGCACCGTTGCCCTGCGGGATTCCAGATAAGATCTACCACTGCGATTTCAGCTGGATCTGAATGACCGGGGGTTGTCGTTAAGCTCCGTTTGTTTGCGAGTGCTCGGAGGTAACTCTTTTTGAGGAGCCTGGGCGACGTCGTCTCGCCCCTGCAGCCGCCGCGCCACTCCCCTCTGCCGCCGGCGCACCCCTTGGTGCCGGCGCCCCGTCATCTTCCGCCCGACGTCCGTCGACGCAGGTCATCGTCGACAGCCCGGCGTCATCGTCTTTGTCATCGCGGCAAGTTCTCCGCGACCTCGAGGTCGGCTACGTATGACTTCATCGTCAACGCTTGTGCGGGAGCGTAATCCCCGCTATCGGTCTACATGGAGGTAATGTAACCCGTTCCGCCACAGTTATCGCATGTACTAGATAGATAGATCCTGGCTAGTTAGGGTTTCGTACGCTAGAAAAATTATTGTTTTCTGCACCGTAACCCCTTCAGTGGTATCAGAGCCGATATATGCGTAGTACTGCTGGTACGGTTAGAACTCATGTTGAATGGGGTGTCTTTCTTATATTTCCTACCCTCTAGCGTGCACTTGCGATGCCTTCGGTATTGAGTTGATGAAGCGGCCCGGACCGACTTTACGCGTACGCTTACGCGAGACTGGTTCCACTACTGACATACGGCTTGCACCGTATCTGTGCCTGGCGGGTGTCTGTTTCTCTCTCTCTAGTCGGCAAAGCATTTTCAATGGAGGGCCCGAAAGGGATGCTTAAACATGCAATTATACGATCGACGTTGTGGTACAAAGTTCGTAGGTAGGGAAGCGATTCTCTTACGAATAAGCCTATATGCCACGTAAAACTTGCAAAACTAAATAAAGCTAGAGGCGTCTAACTTTGTTTTGCAGAGGCATTATTTTATGTGACATGGTTACGGTAAGTTTTGATATTACTCATACTGTCGGAGGCAATGGAGGGCTCCGTAGACTCGGAGCCATGCCGGGGCGCCGGGGGCCAGGCACATGGCGCCATGAAGGTCCAGGCGCATCGACCATGTCACATCGCACTTCATTGCATCATTATTGTGTGCTGTTGTGTATGCATCCTATTGATTGCTTATATGCTAGATATACAACGGTAGCATCTCGAATAGGATGATCCCTAACAAATACCAAAATTGTGTTCTCCCTCGTTGTGCACCACCAAGAAAGTTCTACGTTATGAGGCAGGCCGTGATGATCGGGTGTCACACATCTCGTCGTTCGCATACAGTGGGTGTAAGCCATGTTGCACGCGCAAGGTCTTCGAGATTTGATTGGCGAGCCTAGCATATCCAGAAATATGGTCTCGGAACACGGGAAGATCGAAAGATCGAGCACGAGTCACAGAGTTGTTGTGATCGACATTTTATGTCCACCTTTGAAGCTATGCTGCCGGCCGTGATGATCGGGGGTGGTGTGGTGGATGAGGGTCGTGTAATCGCCATTATTATTTTTAGGGATAATAATCTTGGTGTGGTGTGTTTTAGATAATGTGATTATAAAACTAAAACTCATCTACATATTATAAACTTTACCTTACCTCTTTTGCGATCATATCTGTAGACTACGCAACTATACTTCGGTTTCCTTCTCAAGAGCCCGGATGCTACCTTAGAAGCCGACGGGTCCAACTTCATCAGATGGTACAAGGGTTTTAGAAACATCCTCGAACACAACAACATTCTGTATGTTCTCGATGAACCGTTAGGAGAAAGACCAGGAGATTCTGCTAGCGAGGAGGAGGAAGATGATTTCCGTAGGCGTCGAGACATATTCATTGAAGTGGAGATCACCATGACCGTATGCCTGGCACCTGATTTGAAAGAGTTATTTTGACGCAAGGAGCCAAACGTCATGATTGATGCGATAAAGACACACTTCGGGGATGAATTAAAGCGTGAGCAATTCAGGCAGCTTAGAATGTTCCAGACCATTCATATGGAGGAGCATACCTGTCTGGAGACACATTTGAAGAGATTGTATGACATCTACTTCGAGCTGACGATGGTCTTCGATTACTGGATGACAGATTCTTGTGCCATTCGGACTGTCCTGATATCTCTACCTCCTAGCTATGAGAAGTATGTGCGCAAGTACATTTTGAAGGCCGATGATATGAACTTCTACAAGTTTGTGTCCGAATTCAAATCTCAGAAAGTTGATTCCATCGAAGGAGAAATCTTCGATGCTACAGGTATATATTTGATATATACAGAATTATGAATTCACCTCTTGATATATGATGAAGTATTTGATACTTGTTGTGTTTGTGAAACAGGTCCTGATTATCACATATATGCGGCGCAGTTTGATGTGACCTGGCGCTTAAGCTGGTGATCAAGGAGTTGATGGCCATTTGGTGTTCACGTCCTCAAGTTATCATAGTTATCATTAATAGTTTTTGATAAGATCTTTTGTAATAGTGAGCGAGTGTGTGTGTCTTGACTCTTGCAAGACAAAGTTATTCATGTAATAAGACAAGTTCAGTTGTTTTATGTTATGTAACAAGTTAGTTGTTTTATATTATGAATAAAGATTCCACATCTTAGTTATATTGATTGTATGATAAGTATTCATAATTGTAAAAATAATAAAATAGCATGTCCTATGAATAAGAGTTCTATTACTAGAACAAACACCGTCAAGATTAGTCATAAAGGCAATGAAAGAAGTAATGGATGTTTTTGGTCCATTTAAGTATTTCGAGTGCCGAGTTGATTAAGTTTGAAATCAAGTATTGAAGTTGCAATACAAGAGGAAATTAATTGAGAGTCATTTTTAATGATCAATTAATGGTGTTTTACTTGATCCGAATTCTTCTATGATTTTGGTAAATAGGAGTATTTGCCTGATAAATCATAAGTCTGAAATTAATTTGATAAGAGATCAAATGGGGTTTTTCAGAAGAAAGATTAGTGAATATTGTATTCACAAGATTCGATCAAAGGACAATATTTTTGAATTATGGTTTCAACACAAAATACTTGTGGAAATTCGTTTCACAAAATTATAATGTCATATATGGTGATATGTGGGGAATTATAATCTTGCTCTATTTTAAATAAAGTGTGGTCTGTCAGAATCTGTCTTAGAATCTCCTAATATGTTCGAAACATTATAGTCGATGTCCACTTTAGAAATTAGATATTATTCTCAAATTCGTAGGATCGACAGTAGTGTCGACATGTATATGATTATACGATAATTCGGAATATACATGAATAGTTCTTTGTAGATTGCTCGAATTGAATGGGAGTGTATTCCAAAAACCAAATAGAAACAAAACTTAGTTTGTTGTCTATGTAATTCCGAGGAAAATATGATTTTTCGAATTATGGTTTGTGGATTGGAATTAGAAGCTTGAAATAAGGTGTAAGACCTATGTTGGAAGGTGTTCCAAATAGTATATGTATGCAAATGAAAATTTGGTGATTAAGAGTGAGGGAGACTAGAAAATTGTTTTCTGCTTGCAATACTCTTTATAAAGATCATAATATTTTCATGAAAGAAGCTTCTAAATAAGGTGTTGTTATATTTAATATTGCTGTCAGGTCACAACACTGTATTAAATGTTTCAGATCTTGTTGACAGATCAAGGTGCACTTTATGAATACAAAGAAAGTTGAGAAAATATCAAAATATGAATAAAGGCTTTTTCAGCCTGGAAATCCAAGTTACATTTGAAAGGATTAAAAGAGTAATTGTTGCTGCAATTCTTATTAGAGGAATAAGATTGTTTAATCATCATATAAAGTGTTATATGAAAAATGTGACTATAAGAAAGACGTGGAAGCATGTCTTGTCAAGAAATGTGTCTTGGACAAGATCAAATTTATTGACTACATTTATGTAGAGATGCTTGAAATCTGAAGGATTTGTATTAATGTAATACTATAGTTCGTATTAAATTCGAATTGATAATAGATCAATGATTTTGGTTTGACCAAAATGTCGATTTAAGTGGGAGCTTAGGAACTCAAATATGTGGATGACACGTTTTTGAGTGGGAGCTCGTGTTCTCAAATATGTGGAGACATATTTTGAGTGGGAGCCGAATTCATCATGTGTAAATGACACATTGTGAAATTGTACCAGTAGAATAGATGAGAAGGATGAAGTTGTGAAATTATTTGAAAGTTAGTGTCTATTTGGAATAGAACGGGAATTTTAAATAGTTGATCGAGTTGTTTTGGATTATATCTGAGGAGTCAGAACAGAATCAAAAGGATGGTCCTTTGAAATCCAATTGA
Organism: Poa annua; assembly: GCA_026929855.1. Taxonomy (NCBI): domain Eukaryota; kingdom Viridiplantae; phylum Streptophyta; class Magnoliopsida; order Poales; family Poaceae; genus Poa; species Poa annua. Next base: position 21,325,883 of record CM049428.1, on the reverse strand, counting down.
TTATTAAGAGTAATGATACACGATAATAATGGTTGTATGTCATGTTGGTCTATTATGCAATTTTAGACATTATACGGAAACCATATTATCTGCTCGATAAAATATAACCGATGTTCTTAAGAAAAGAACAGTTGTAAAAGTAAATTTAGAATTTACTGGAAGTAGAAGTGCGTTAGTTGATGGATTGACATTAGAATGTCAAGTTTTCCGCGTTGGTGTGAAAGTATGTAGATATCGCGAGTTTGTAATCGTTACAAGGGGCTCATAGCGACTGAGTGTGTTTTATAGGCAGTTATCTGGTTGGTATAATCAGAGTAAGCGCTGGGAAACAAAAGTCTCACTTAGTTACGGTATTTGCATATATGTTATTGGATAACATGGTGATATCAAGCAAGATGATATCAATGAATCGCAAAAGTATGTACAATCATGGATTGTGCAGATTGTCAGAGTAACACTATTTCACGAGCAAGCATTATCAAATGATTCTTATTTGATAAGGGATTTTGATGCAGCTAGTTTATTTGTACTCTAGTGCAAGTGGGAGACTGAAGGAGATATTCCCTAGAGGCAAATAAATAAGTAGTATTTATTGCGTTATCTCATAAGTTTATAATAGGTCTGTGTATTATGCTATAACTGTATTAATCGGAATTATTAATACACGTGTGATACATAGACAACCAGATCCCTAGCAAGCCTCTATATGAGCTAGTCTATTGGGCAACAGTTGATCGAGATTCCCGATCAAGGACAATGACGTTGGTTGACAGTGGGGTCATCTTGTTATTGAAAAAGATGATGGACATACGCAAAGTATTGCAATAAGATCGTATTACGATGTTTGTCATTTGCAATAGATAATAATATGATAGCTTATTCCTTAGACCGTGAGACCGTACTTATTGATGCTTCGTGGGGGTGCTTTGAGAGCATCAAACATTGTGTCTTATATAGCATGACAATAACGGTGTCCATCTTGGGTATTCCGAAAGAGCAACGAGACGTAAGGATCAAGAGCGGGATTTGTTCATTCTTGTAATGGAAAGATACTCTGGGCCCACTCGGTGAGATTACATCTATATAGCTGCGCAGCTTATAACTAGGTCATGGAGATGTAATACAGCAGACGAGTTAATAACCTTCGTCGGTAACGAGATACAACAAAGACATCGGTATGTCTACGATCATATCTCGTACAAGGTAGTATCGCAGAAACAAATGGAATGAATATCATATTTATGGTTCAACGACGATATTCGTAGAATGCACAGGGGCCGTCATATACATCCAGGTATCCCTGACGGTCATTGGTGAGCGGAGTGTCTCGACCATGTCTGGAGTGTTCTTGAACCGTAGCGTAACAAACTTAAGGTCTTAGCGACACCGGAAGAAAGGTTCTGGAATAATATAGGTTTTTGTTGGAGAGAGAGAAATGATCCGGAAAGAGTTCCGGTGGTCCGGAAGGAGTTCCGGGAAGGTCTGGAAGAGTTCCAGAAATGTCCGAAAGTTGTTCGGGTGGTTCCGAAATTATTTCGGAGTCACGGGATATTGAATTATATATAAATATATTAATTATGAATTAATAGGATTTTATATTAATTTAATATTAATTAAATAAAGAAAAAAGGGGGGGCTTGGGCCCCTAGTCCGAGTTGGACTAGGAGGGGGACAAGCCCATGGGGGGTTCGGCCGAACCCCCCTCCCCTCCCCTCTCCTCCTTTAGTCCCACATGGGGGAGCTAGGGAGTTTGCACACCCCCTCCCCCTTTATATAGCAAGGCATATTAATTGGATTAATTGATTGGAAAATACAATTAATTGTATTGCAGGCCGGCGAGCTGTTTCTCCGTCCGTTTTGTCCCCTCTCTCCACCTAAGCTATACCGCCGGGCACCGTTGCCCTGCGGGATTCCAGATAAGATCTACCCCTGCGATTTCAGCTGGATCTGAATGACCGGGTGTTGTCGTTAAGCTACGTATGTTTGCGAGTGATCGGAGGTAACTCTTTTTGAGGAGCCTGGGCGACGTCGTCTCGCCCCTGCAGCCGCCGCGCCACCCCCCTCTGCCGCTGGCGCACACCTTGGTGCCGGCGCCCCGTCATCTTCCGCCCGACGCCCGTCGACGCAGGTCATCGTCGACACCCCGGCGTCATCGTCTTCGTCATCGCGGCAAGTTCTCCGCGACCTCGAGATCGGCTACGTATGACTTCATCGTCAACGCTTGTGCGGGAGCGTAATCCCCGCTATCGGTGTACATGGAGGTAATGTAACCCGTTCCACCACCGTTATCGCATGTACTAGATAGATAGATGCTGTCTAGTTAGGGTTTCATACGCTAGAAAAATTATTGTTTTATCTACAGTAACCCGTTCAGTTAGTGTGGTGAGTTTCTTATGTTCTTACACAAGGCCCCGCTTGGAATAACGTTTCAATTCAAATCTCCGTATATATTTGCTGGGACATAACGTATTTAGCGGACCTGACTAGCTTTGCAATTTCTGTCGATCCATTTAGGGCTCCAAAATGACGAACCAATCGGGCCCTAAACAGTGATGTATTATAACATGTAGGCCTTCAAGTTTCAGCATGAAAATATGTTCTGTACCCGTGCCTAGGTATATAAAGCAGATTTTTTGGAGTACTTGAATTTTTTAATGAAATCACAGTTACCAAATTATCTCTGGCAAATTAAGGATTTGTTTGGTTGAGATGATTTAATTTGCTTTGATCGCACATGCTATGGGAATGCCGCCTGGAGGATTTGGGGTGGGAGGGCCCTGATTTTGCACACGTACTTGGTAAAGAGGATCACGACTCGGAGAATGGATCAGGAGAACTGGAGAAGAGACGGATAACGATGCAAGGCAACCGAGAGGACTACTAGCAGCCCAAAATTTTGGGGCTTCACACAATCCGGCAGGTATACAAACCCTTCGAACTAGGAGTACCTTTGTTTCTATTCTCGTCATAAAGCTAGAACAAAGCTTCCACCGCATATAATTTCCAACGACCACAACCGTTCTCTGGATTTGCTCATGTCGATGCAGACCAGTTCCAGGTTCAACTCCTTTCTAGACTAATCATCTCGACCTCCTGCTGGAACTCCTCCATTAAAGGATGGACCTATCTCTCTTATGGTTCATTGATCAAACGTGTTACCTCTGCTTGTCTGTCACCCTGAGTTTTGACCGTCACGATCTGATTGTTACTACCAATATAAGAAACTCTACCATGTATAACATCCTCAAACCATACCAATGGGAAACCAATCTATCAGAAAAGGCCAAATTAAACTGGATGGCCGGTGGGGTGCTCACGAGGGCGCCTTCCGGCCGATGAAATCATAGCCGGTCCTCCAATACCCGTCTACGACAACACCCAATCTACGGAGATACAACAACGACGAACAGGTCGGGAGACTTTTAGGCGATGGACGGCGCGATATGGAAGAGAACATGGGCGGATGTGACCGGCTTCAGCTGGGAGATGGTAGGCGGTGACAACGATTCGTGGGGTGGAGTGTGGGATCCAAAGCACAAGGGCGAGTTGGGGTGGAGGGGTGAGAGAGAAAAATGATTGTGCCGCTGCCAAGGGGTGTAGCTCGGTGTTTCCAGCGTTGCTGCGCGTAGCTGATAGTCCCAAAGCGGCCCCTGATTGCCGATGCTGGTAAGGAGGTGCCAGAAAAATTGGAGAGCGGCCCCTATCTATCGACAGCGTTTGGGGCGCGCTAGTGTGGGCCGATTTTTAACCCAAGCCCCCAAACCATTTAGGGGCCAGTTTGGAGGCTACCGGTGGAGATGCTCTAAATGTCTATGTGTTTTAATAACAGTTCAGCATGACTCCTACTTCAGAACCAATATATGTCCAAACTTTATGTCTTCTCAATACATATTTTTTATACTAAAATTTATACTTTGAATCCATTTGTACCATGGTATGGTATTATCAATTATATATTTTATTTACATATTGATCCACTTAATAAATTTGCTAAATATTAGTTAAGTGTTATTTGCTATACAGTTGCAATGTATATGATGAAAAATACACTTATTTTGCGTTATATTTAACATTATTTTCATAAAATTTAATTAATTTACAATTGCATAAAATGTTTATTATTATCAATATTTATGGTAGAGATCTCTAAATCATATACTTTTAAAAATATCTTAACATATGTTTTAGTAGAAACTTGTAAAACTTAAATTGAATTGTTTGCAAGATAATTTATTTGGGTTTCATGATGTGTTTTGCTATTTTTTATGGATTCAATATAAGTTGAAATATATGTATGCCGACTAATTAACAATATAATGGATTATACTATTTCTTGAGTATATATATGATTGATTATTTTATATGCTCTCATGCAATGCATCATGTTGTAAATTGCATCATGTTGTAAATATGTGTTCATGGCAGTTCTTTTGAAATAAAAATTCATGCTCAGACAAATTATGTAAATCTAGTTAACATTTCTTAGTAGACTTTATATGACTTGTATCGACCTAATTAAACTTGTCGACATCGATTAAACTGTTTTCCTAAATTGTGGTACACACTCTTGATCTATATGAATTTTCTATTACAAATTGATTGTTTTTATATACATTTAATAGTATCTTGAATCGCTGAGAGTTGCGATTACTAAAACACTCCCCCTGTTTATCAAGGCCAAGTGTGGCCACCCTGTTTGCCTCGCCTATATATGGGCCAGCCCTGGCGGGTGGGAGAAGAAAAGACTGTTGTTTAGTAAGTCTCTCTGTGTTTTTAAACGCACACAAAACCCACAATTTCATCAATAGCTTTTGTAGATCTTGTCGTTATTCAAGGATGGCCAGGCGACCGTGATAGGCGTTAGTGCGGTGGCAGAGCGACAATGGCATTGGGAGCATGAGAACATAGAGGGAATGCGAGCTAGAGACCGACTTGACAGTGTGAGCAACGGCTTCCTTTGACCTTTCACCGTATCGACATGTGCGGTCATCAATGATTGAGAAAATTGCAGATAACACCAACATTTGGTGCAAAAGTTACACAGAACACATAAGTCAAACATCTTTTACCCAGTTTTTTCGCTTAATAAGTTGTATCTAGCCCAAAACATTGATTTAGGGGCTTAACATTTAACGAACATGAGTATTATTATACCATAAATCATAACTATACGAGAATCTCCATCATCTATATTATTTGATGGTTGAATCTAAAATTTATGGCTAATAATTAACAAGATAATTATAGATATCTTACCGGGTAATCTAGGTTGACACGATTAAGTTGAAATACTCTCAACATGAAAAATCATTTTGTATATAATAATAATGTACGTGTACATTTTTTTCTTCCGTGGTCCATTTTATCCATTTTACACTCTCATATTTTTCGCTACAAAAACAATTCTCATGTTTGATCAGACGTTGAAAACTGAAACTCGTGTGTCAAGATAATATAATAGCTAGTCCATTAAGAAGAAAAAACTCAAACATGAAGAGATGTATATGCGCGGGATATTCAAGCTAATTAGCTTGTGTGTGAGTGTATGTCATGACATGGTGATGGTGGTACATTGTAAAAACAAAATCTAGCCAGAAAACATAAACGATGCAGTAACATAATCGACTACCTTTGTTATAATATATATCATAATATTATATAATTATGATATACAGTGTAAATATACAATATAATGATCATGTACCCACACGTCAGAATCTTGTTAAGCCCCTAAATCAATTTTTTGGGCTAGATGCAACTTATTAGACGAATAACCGGTGCTAGCTACAAAAGATGTTTGATTTCTGTGTTTTGTGCAACTCTTGCACCAAAGGTTGGTGTTATCTGCAATTTTCTCTCAATGGTTGTCTGCTCACTACTCTCTTCCCCTTGCCATGTTGATCTGACATTGGGTCCTCGCATTGGAAACATACTATGGTAGGATGTTTAGGAGAGTGGTTATACCTCGGCTCATCAGAGTTTAAATTTCAGATTTGATATTGGTGTTTTTCATTTAGACGGAGTATTCTTCAGTGTGAGGCGAGGTTCCCGTCGATAGCAAGTCGTGTGTGGTGACTTCGTCAATCTAAAAACGTGATCCGCCGCCTCAATCTCTTAATGGTGCTCATATGGGTAAGGTGTGTATGCGTCTATAGGGTATTAGGGTGAATGTATGCGTGTGTATTTATTTGGTTTCGATAAAAAAACACGTGGAGACCACTTGTTTTTTGTGAATTTTCAGCCGCTGGTTCTCTAGACTTTGAATACAAATGTTGTAATTTCTTTTTGCAATCAATGTGCTTGCGCAAAGGGCACACAAGAAGTCAACAACGGGCGTGGCAACCCATTTTAGCATTCAATTTGGCAGGAAGAAGTAAATTAAGCAAAGACCCTTGGTTAAGATTCAGAATCAGCGCAAAGAGGCGAATCTAGGAGTCTGCACCGCCAAGCAAAACACACGAATCCAGCACCTTGAGTGTCCGTCCGCCAGGTCCCCTCGTGATCGAACTGCATGCCTACTTCGCTATGTAGATTCCACGAGAAGCTTGGGCACAATCTGCAAGCACGGTCGAATCACCCCGATCGGGACTCGTTGCTTGCTCCAAGTATTGACCGACACTCGAGTTTAATCAGAGTATTGCTAACTCTAATCAGAACTAGTTGTAACCTTTGTGATAACTTAGAACTTCCACTGAACGTACGAGCTTGTCCTGTCACTCATGCTGTAATGTTCTCGCACAAGAAAAGAAAAAGTAATGTAAGGTAAATAACCAATAATCATTGGCCCTCAAAACTATACCGTTTTTCATCAAAGTAGAAAAGAGTAGTTGGTAAAGATTTGAATGCTATGCCTATATTTGCACACCTTTCTTCCACGGCAAACTATACCTTGCTTCCGTTCGCTCCATGCTCCATGCCTAGCCGATTACTTACGTCCATGGTGCCTCTACAAACATATACGCACGCACGGATGCACGTCACATGGTCATGTCGATACACTTCTTGCGACCGCTTTCCGCGACAATGGCGCCATGGACGGCGGCGACACATGGTAAAGCCACCCGCCTGGCGCTGCTGTTGGTGCTCCTGCTTCTTGCCCGCGGCGGCGATGGCGCAGCAGTGTTTTCTGGGTACACGCTCAAGGGGCAGGGTGAGGCCGAGGCCTTCGAGGAGGCGCTGCTGCGCCAGGCGTGCTTCAACGTTTCCTCCTTCTCCGGCACCCGGCGTGGTCACTGCGTATCGCACCTCGACACGGCGCGTGGCGGGGCCGGCAGCGGCCCCGTGCCCGTCCTCCGCGCCGCGCTCCGTGACACGCTCAGCGAGGCTGTGGGCGCCGTCGGGGCCGTCGCCGGCCTGGCGTCGCTGTCCAACCACGAGCGCGAGGAGATGGCCGTGCGCGACTGCATCGAGCTGCTGGGTTACTCCGTCGACGAACTTGGCTGGTCGCTCGACGCCATGGCTGAACCAGTGGAAGGTGCGGAGCTGGAACCGGAGACAGAGCACGGTACGGCGTCCGGTGGCGTTCGCAAAGACGCGCGCGCCGAGGACGACATGCACGCCTGGCTCAGCGCTGCGCTGGGCAACCAGGACACCTGTACGGAGGGCTTCCGCGGCACCGACGGCCGCCTGCTGCGCCGCGTCGAGGCGTCCGTGGCGCAGCTGACGCAGCTGGTGAGCAACCTCCTCGCCATGCACAAGCGGCTGCGCAGCATCATGCCTCTGCGCCAGCATGGCAAGAACGACACGACGGCGTCCGGTGCCGATTCGGAGCTGCCACCGTGGGTGACGGACATCGCTGGCGGCATCAATGAGGAGATCTCGGAGAAAGTACGCGCCCGGGGCCGGTCCGGCAGGAAGAAGGCGATGCGCGTGGACGTGGTGGTGTCGCAGGACGGGAGCGGGAGGTACCGGTCCGTCAGCGAGGCGGTGGCGCGCGCGCCGAACCACAGCAGGAGGAGGTACGTCATCTACGTGAAGCGAGGGGTGTACTACGAGAACGTGGACGTGAAGAAGAAGAAGACGAACATCGTGCTCGTCGGCGAGGGCATGGGCGAGACCATCATCACCGGCAGCCGGAGCTTCTCCAGCGGCTGGACCACGTTCCGGAGCGCCACCTTCGGTAAGTCCAATATGAATTACTATGTCGCCTTGTCATGTTAGGTGTGACCATGGGCAAAAGCTAAAGATGCTGTCGCTTTGCGTGTACTACGCAGCCGTGTCCGGCCCGGGGTTCATCGCCCGGGACCTTACAATCCGCAACACGGCAGGGCCGGCGGCGCACCAGGCGGTGGCGCTGCGAGTGGACGCGGACCGCTCCGCCTTCTTCCGCGTGGCCGTGGAGGGGCACCAGGACACGCTGTACGCGCACTCGCTCCGCCAGTTCTACCGCGACTGCCGCGTCTCCGGCACCGTCGACTTCGTCTTCGGCAACGGCATCGCCGTGATCCAGCGCAGCACCCTCGCCACGCTGCCGCTGGCGCCGGGGCAGACGGGGAGCGTCACGGCGCAGGGCCGGAAGGACCCGAACCAGAACACGGGCTTCTCCATCCACAACTGCGTCGTGGAGGCCAAGCACCCGACCTATCTCGGCCGGCCGTGGAAGCCATTCTCGCGGGTGGTGGTCATGGAGTCGTACCTGGGCGCCGGCGTGCGCACGCGCGGGTGGCTGGAGTGGGCCGGCGACGTCGGCCTCGGCACACTGTTCTACGGTGAGTACAGGAACTTCGGGCCCGGCGCTGCAGTCGGCGGGCGCGTCAGGTGGCCGGGGTACCACGTCATCATGGACCCCAAATGGGCTAGCGGCTTCACCGTAAGGCGGTTCATCGACGGCCTCACCTGGCTGCCGTCCACCGGCGTGACATTCACCGCCGACTTGATCAAGAAATGACACACGAGCAAAGGGTCAAATCATATGTGTGTGTGTGATCTTCACCGCCGACTTTAAACTAAAGTGGTTATGAACGCTACTAATCGTCCCTCACTAATCATATGTGTGTGTGTGTGTGACTAATTCTCATTTCCATGAGAATTCTCAGCTGTGAAATCATCAAGTCTCACTTGCAACCAATGTTGCAACTCATGCACAACACAAATTGTAGAGAAAATCCGACGGTCCAATTTCATATCTACTTGTAGTCCCAGTTGCAATTTTATTTGCAACTCATAGGTCCATGAATCATGATGGAAATCTGAGGTTGTAGAACTTTATTGGGTACTAACCTGGTTGCAATCGTTATTACATTTGCTGACCATTTAATTCTCGAGTCAAATGCAATCTCCCAATTTTAGTTGCAACTCTAAGATACACCCTAGAATCATTATGTATCTGAGTGGACTGAGCTCTATATTAGCATCATTACAACGATAACCGGCAAAACTCACTGGTTATTTGGCGGCGTAGTACTTTGTGAATCACTACCGATACGTAACATGTAAAGTGTTTGGATCCACAAATCAATAAGACAAATGGAACAATCTCATGGTTTGTTTGGACAACCGCGGCTGCTACCATCAAACACAATTTCGTTGCACTTCAACACTTCTTCTTCCTCGACTTGTGTGTTCTCCCTTCTCTAACCATCTTCATTTTTATGTACCAACACCAAAACCTAGAACAAAATAAAGAAATTTGCTGTTCAGATCATGTAGAGAGGAGACACTCTTCTAGGCATGACTGTGGCTGACTCCTTTTGGTCTTATGCATATTCTTTTTTTTTATAAACACAGTACAGACGTAAACGCTCACAAACACGCACATATAGACACCCCTATGATCGTACACACGCAAACCCTACCCCTATGAGCACCTCCGAAAGACTTGTCCGGCATATCTTGAGCTTGACAAAGTCAACACGGGCGCCTCGCTGTTGACGGGCACGTCACCTCTCACTGAAAGTATAGCGCCGGATAAATTCTGAAAAATCTAGGAAAGTGTGAGAACCCATGCCAAGTCTGGGACTTGAACCTGGGTGGACTGGTTCCACCACAAGGAACCAAACCAGTTGAGTTAGGCTCACTTCACGTCTTATGCATATTCTAGACATGACTATGGCTGACTTCTTTTGTGCTTATGCATAAACCGGGCTTATAGATTTCGGTGGGGAGAAACTGCGGTGGGAAAAAGCTCATAAACGCTAGTTCGGGGACTTCTTTTGGGCTTATGTATTTCTGCTTATTTGTTGTGTTGACTTGTTTCTACTATTCTATGTGAGATGGTCGTCGGAGATTGTCTGTGGCGTCCGGGTGAGCTGCTCGATGACAGGGCGGGCAGCTGGGGCAGCGTTTGTCGAAGGAGACGGGGCTTAAAGATGGAAATAAACAATACATCAGTCGAACACTTTTTTTGGGTTTGTGCTGCCCACGACCTCGAAACCGGTTAGGAAGCCGAAAAGAAGTCAGCTGTATCGACATCAGCGGCGGCAACATTCTCATCAAAAACATGTACCGTCAGAATATGAAGAGGGTACATATGCAAAACACATTTCGCGAGACGAGACAAGAGCCGTCAGATTTGACCGTCGAGACAGTTGACCGTAGACTAGTGTTCCTCGACTTTTCTTCATCTCTCGTCCCGAATTGCCCGTGCCACCGGCGAGGATAGGGCCTGGACGAGGAACTCCCCGCGCGACAGCCATGGTCCCTCCTCCTCAGTCCTCCCCTTCCAAGATGCTTCATTCTCCCCTTCAAAAAGACGACGACGCACCACAGTCTTGCATCCTCGTCATCTTCCAGCGGTATCTCAAGAACTCCCCCGAGCGGAATTCAGCCGCAGATCAAAGGTATTTCCCGACCCCCCCCCCCCCCCCCCCCACTCCCATTCTCGTCTAGGGCGCAGTCGACTGTGTGGATATATCACTGAGCGTTGTACACTTATATATTCTGTTGATACAGGTCGCTGAGTTCGTCAGACAACGAAGCTTGAGACAAGGATAGATAGATGGACTCTTCTGTTGAGAATCTTATGCCTAAGCTGAACTCCCAGGCAGATTACTTCATGGATCCTAGCGTAGAGGAGCTTGCCGCCAAAGAACGTGCTGAACCAGGTTACTGCCGTCGGGTGAGAGACCTTGTTGTGGGACGTCATGGCTACGGCAGCATCAAATTCTCGGGAGAAACTGACGTGAGGGGCCTTGATCTGGAGTCGATCGTGGAATTCAATAACCGTGAAGTGATTGTGTATGAGGACGACAGCAAGAAGCCCCCGGTTGGCGAGGGCCTGAACAGAGCCGCGGTGGTGACTCTTTTGAACGTCAAGTGCGTTGACAGGAAGGACGGCGTGGAGTACACGGAGGGTACGAGGGTGGACAAGTTCAAGGAGATGCTGGTGAAGAAAGCTGAGCAGCAGGGCGTGGAGTTCATCTCGTTTGACTCTGTCAAGGGCGAGTGGAAGTTCAAGGTGAAGCACTTCAGCTCCTACGGGTTTGCTGAAGCCGAAGCAGGCCTTGTCGTGTCCTTGTAGCTTGTCTCCTGCAGGTTTGGATAACTGTTCCCTGAGGTCGCTGGTAGTGCTTGCGAAGCTCTTGTACTCTCTGAATGCTGCTTTTTTTTAGTGTGTGTGTGGTGGATTGGACAAGTTAACTGATGGTCTTCATGTCAACGAAAGTAGTGGAATCTCAGTTGCTAAGAAACCTACACCTTCAGTAGTGTGCTTGGCCTTACCAATGAGAACATCCAAATCTCAGTTGCTTGTTGCCTATGATCGAAATCTTCTCTGTCGTAATGTCGTTGCTGCTGCGTCCAAGGAGCATGTAGGCTTCTCTTCTCCTTCTCTTCTCCTAGGTTGTGGTTGTGTCCACCGTAGACAACACTAACCCTGCAAAAATATACGATGTCATGAGACCGAATATGATCGAAAACAAAGTGAAAGTTTCTGCTCCAACACCAACTAGAAGTCTAGAACAGAACAGGGATTTTCTTTCGTTCAGATCTTACAGACATAGGTGTAGGATTGACTGTATCGACATCAGCATTCTTATGGATGTTGCCAGTATTCCCGTGAACACAGATGGGGAGCGATGCTAGAGTATTAGGTCAATGAGGAAGGCTATGGAGGACGTGGGTGGAGAACTGGAGATGCTATAAACTATTACCTCCGTTTAAAATATAAAATATTTTGATAGGTTATTTTACCTTACGAAAGGTTTTATATTTGAGACAGAGCAAGTAGTAAACTACTGCTCCCTGGAAATGTCGTCGTGATGATTTTCTAGAAATGGAGATGAGACTAGACCTGCCAGCATGCCAAAACACATGTGGCTTGGTTAGGTAGTGTGAGCCTCCTTTTCTCACCGTGTTCAATGCATATTTTGGTTTGCTCGGGCTGAATCGCGTTTTGATTTAGCACGAACTTTAAAACGCACTCGTTTCTTCCACTTTCGTTGTTTAAACCGATGTTTAAAAATAAATAGATACTTTTTGTTAAATTTATAGCACTCGGCCGGCGGTTTGAATTTTTTGTAACATGTAGGTTAATCTCGACGTTTTATACAACTTTTCTGTTTCGACGGATAGATACGAGTAAAGTTGTACCAAATCATGATACCTATTTAGACTACATCGTGTAGGCGGATCTTCTTCAACCTCTATCGTCACCGTTCGTTAGCATGAATTTCTTCATCGTAGCAGTTGTTGTTGTGCTTGCTGTATATGTATTTTTGTAACCTCTTCGTCGTCTCGGCTCAACCGCCATGACTTTGGGCTGCTGCCTCAGTTTGTTATTAGGTTGTACATGCATTTTTAACATTCACCGCAACCTTCGTCGCTGCACCGCCACCGTTCATTTTTAACGAAACACCGATGCTTAAAAACTCGTTTCTTTTTCTTTACATTAGGATGTGGCTAGAAAATTGTTAGCGACTAAATGTGCTGCCCAACAAACATAATTCCAAATTCAAAGTCTGCCGAGTCACGGACTCACGGATGCAAACCAAACACGCTCATGAGCAATATCAACCGACGAGACAGTTGACCGTAAACTAGTCTTCGTCGACTTTTCTGCCTCTCTTCCCGAACTGACCTTGCCTCCGGCGCAGAACTCCCGGCGCGCCACCCTCCTTCCAAGATGCTTCCTTCCTTCTCCCCTTCAAAAACACGACGACGCAGCGCACCACAGCCTTGCATCCTCGTCATCTTCGCCTGGACTCCCCCCTCAGGATCCAGCTCCATCCCCCAGCGGGATCTCACGAACTCCCCCGAGCGCAATTCAGCCGCAGATCAAGGTATTCAACCCGATCCCCCAACTCCCCTTCTCTTCTCGTACGTCGCGCGTGAGCCTTTCGTCCTCTGAACTAGTAGCTACCAAAGTGATTTCGGTTCTGGAATTGTGGATCTCGAATTCTTCCGGGATCACGGCCTGTCCGCGGTAGATCCCGCTTTGCCGTCTAGGGTGCAGTCGATTGTGTGGATCGCTGAGCGTTGTACAATTGCAGTGTTGATATAGGCAGCTGAGTTCGTCAGACAACGAAGTTTCAGACAAGCATAGATGAACTCCTCAATTTACGCCAGTATTTCAGGAGATGTGTCCCTCCCTCCGGCTGCAAAAATCTGATAAAACATGAGGCTCCGTTTTTATTTTTATTTCAAGCCGCGGATGGCATTGGCACCTGTAATCGATCGGTCCGACAACGTCATTTCCTGTAGTTTACCATGTCATTCATGTCCCGGCATTGGCTGTGCTTACTGCCTAAGTGGCCAAGTCCCTTTATAATACTTGCATTGAACTCACAATTTACTGGCTTACTGCCAGTATCAAGAGTTCCCTTCTAGTGAACCTCTTGACCAGTGGATCTACTGCTATCAATTATGAATTTTGCTTGTTTAACTATTAAGTGTTGGACGGTTGTAGTACACTATTTTCGCACATGGAAAGATGCAAATATGCAATATCGCTGCGTGATCACGGCCTTCCACCTCTGTCCGCGGTAGATCCGGCTTTTCCGTCTAGGAAGCAGTCGATTGTGTGGATCGCTGGGCGTTGTACACTTTGTATTGTTGATATAGATATAGCTGAGTTCATCAGACAACGAAGCTTCAGAGTTCAGACAAGGATAGATGAACTCCTCAATTTATGCAAGTATTTTAGGAGATGTGCCCTCTCGGCTGCTAGAGCAAGGATAACCATGAGTTTCCATTGCTATTTTGATTTCTTGTCGTGGATGGCACCTGTAATCGAACGATCTGAGAGTACCATTTCCTGTAGTTTATCATGTCATTCGTGTTCTGACGTTGGTGTGCCTAACTGCCTATTGACTGAGTGGCTAAGTCCTTCGTAATCTTTGTATTGAATCCACGAGTTACTGCTAGTATCAGGAATTCTCCTCTAGTGAACCAGTTAACCGGTGGATCTACTGCCATGAATTATGAATTTTGCTTGTTTAACTATTAAGTGTTGGAAATGTTATAGTACATTATTTTGGCATGTGGAAGATGCAAGTATGCAATATCGCCGTAGTAACATGTATGTTTAAACAACCTCATGCCTGCACCTACTGATTGATCTTACATCCTGCTGCTCATAAAAGCTTATTATGCATTCCATGGATTAAGTGTCCTTTTGTGGCTTACAATGGTTCAGCAAAAAACCATGGCGGTGCTTTATAGAACGTTCTATACTAATTCAGTTTTTATTTCTTGGCCATATTGTCAGAAAAAACATGGCGAAGATCAAGCCGAGAGCACTGCTTGCACAGAGCAAGCAGAAGAAGAGCCCTACTAAGATTGGCCCGACGATGATCGCCTACATCGTCCTCGGTGTCCTTGTCGTGTCCTCCCTGTATGCTTACAAGTACTGGATGAGCAAAGGACCAGCTGGAGCAGAGGATGTTATTATTAACTAAGCCTAATTGTGAGGTTGATTGATTTTTGTTGTTGTATCATCATGTTGGCTAATTTCGGTTGTTGTACTTTAGTTATTGAAACAGAGATAGAGTCTGCCATGTTGATTTCTATCCCCCTGCTGTAAAAAAAGTTCTACCCCCCTGGCACGTTGTATTAATATTTATCGTGTTACAGTTCTTTCCTTGACATGGATATTTTTATTTGTCTCGGATGATCTTGTTGGAATGTTATCCATGTCAGTTGTGGTAGCTTAACTTGTTTCTCTGTTGCCATTGTTCACCGAGAGATAATCTCTGTTGCTATTCAAGCACAAGTTATTTTGTGCTACTTCATGATTCTGCCTATGATAATTAGTCTCTTCATGGAATAATATTCATTTGATTAGTTTTCACAACCATGTCGCTATTGAAACAGAAGAGGCAAATCGCATGAAAGTACAATCATATTGCATGGTATTCGCTGTGAGGTGGATGCGGTCGGTTGTTGCCCCGTTTCCATCAGAATTCACATCGGCAGATGAGTGTCTCTTTCTCTGTTCTGGTGGACCAGCACCATCTGATATTTATTTTTAAGTGTACTATGTAGAACAAACGCTAAGGTCTTGTTTACTCAAAGTGTTTTTAGGGCACCTCCAACGGGCTGGCGCAAAGGGACACCCCAATGTGTCCCTTTTGGTCCGTTTGGAGGTGGACCGCGGACTTGTTTTTCGTTTGGGGTGGAGGTGCCCCCAACGGTGTGGCGCAAAAAAAAACGGACACGGCGAAAAAAAATACATTATAGTTAAGTTCAGTAGCAGACTCCTACGGGCCAGTGACACAAACACATTAAAAAACACATAAAACCCAATCTAAAGGGTTTGGGGAGGGGCTGGCTGCCGGAGTTGGCGCCGCGGCGGCGGCCAGGGGCTCGCCGTGGCCTTCTAGTCCTCATCATCCGAGAGGACGACGTAGGCAGGCACCTCGTAGAGGTGAGCAGGTGGCCCTGCAGGCGCTGGCGAAGGCGTATGCGGCCACGCCTGAGCCGACGCCACGGTGACCACGACGCTTGGCCGAGCCCATGCGCCGTCGCCTCCTCCTGCTGCCGGCGGTTGTAGGCGTCCGCCTCGTCTTGGCGACGCCAGGCCTCCGCCTCCTCGTAGAGCGCCCACCCCTCGGCCGCCCGCTGCTGCCGCTCCCGCTTCGCCGCCGCGAGGTCAGGCCCCTGGCCCAGCTCCTCCAGCTCGGAGGCGTCGATGGCGTCCTGCAGGGCCTCGCCGTCGTCGGCCTCCATCAGAGCTGGCGCAGCCTCCATCGGCGGCGGGACCTCCAACAGGTCCATCTTGTCGCCGCTCAAGTAGTCGTCGGAGGAAGAGCCGTAGTCGAACTCGTCGACGGGCTCCGGATGGAACCCCTCAGGCGTGTAGCCAGTGAAGCCCTGCCGGCGGCGCGCGTCGTGCTCGAACCACCGGTCCCACAGCGGGGACTGGATGGCATAGGCGGGGTCGTTGACGAGCTCCGGCGGCAGGAAGTTGTGCCGCCGGAGGATCTCATCCGTCTGCGCCATACCAACGCGAGGCACGGTGGGCACGGGCACGCGTTGCGGCCCTAGATGCCAGCCGTCAGGGAGATGGACATCTTCCTACGGCAGCGGGGACTTGATCTCCCAGTACATGGCCGCGACCTCCTTGGAGACGCGGGCGCGCGTGGCCCAGCGGAGGGTGTTGCGAGCCGCCCTCAGCTGATGTCGTCGTTTGGCCGCACGGCAGACCGTGTTCGACCGTGGAGGTCTGCGCAGCTGGACGCCTCGACGTTGTTGCGGCCGAACCCTCCCTTCATGGCTGCCGGCAGGGGTCGGTGGTGGCTAGGGTTTAGGAGAGGAAGCGGTGAGTGGCGAGTGTGGATAGACGGGGACGGTGGGGGTAGGTGTCCCCATTTAAGAAGTACCACGAGTGGGAAAGATCGCTGTCGCGTGGGTCAGGGGCGGACACCGAGAGGACACGGCGTGTGTCCGCGTCTCCCCAAAGCTGGCCCAGAAATGGGCCGAGTTTGGGTCGATTTGGCATGTCCGGGCGGACACTCGGCCTTTTGCGCCACGTCGTTGGAGCCTCTCCCATGTCCGTTCGGACAAAAAAAAAGACTAGGCCGGTATGTATGCGCCGGCCCGTTGGAGGTGCCCTTAGGGGATGGGAGGACTGGGGATGTGGAGGGATTTGGTGAATACACAATTCCCATAAATACTCATCCCTTATAATAAACTATTATGGATTAGAGTTTTGCTTTAGGCAAAAATGAGATGATTGGTGAGGCATATCTAGGGATTATCTCCTCTAATCCCCTAAAACACACTAAAAGTAAACAAACTAGTTAGGATTTTCTGAGATTCGAGATAATCCCTCCAATCTTTTAAGCGTACAACAAGGTCTAAACAAGTGGCATTAAAACCTTTAAAATTATACTACTCACTATGTATCTAAATATAAAAATATTAGACACTTTAGCTATCAAAACGTCTTATATTTCATTACAGAGAGAGTACTAACTAACCTTGAATGGTTCAATATACCAAGTGGCACTGAAACTTTTTTTATCTTTGCCTTGGTATCCTCTCAAATCAGGTAATATTACCAAGTCCATGCGTATCCTTAGAAACAACCTGCGTACGTGGATGAGAGTTAGACCTAATCCAGTTCTCGTTCGATGACTGGCTAGGCGATGACCACAACATACGTGACTGCGACCGTTGTCCCTTGGCTGGCAGCTAGTGATGTTTGGTGGACACAACTCGCGGCAGCAGGATACGTTTTCTAGCGGTGCTTCTCTGTCTGTTTTCTTGCATGCTTTATAAAGGTCAAATAGAAAGTCTTACTGGAAAGTGTTTCCTAATTTGCCCTAAACTATGCGAGTTCATTTTTCCTTACACGGTACTCCGTCCAATTGATGAACAACAAAATATGTTTTAGGCAGAATTTTAGTCCAACTTTGACTGCCAAAATTATGTATTTAATTTCAAATTGGAAACTTGAAAATGAAGTGTGAAGTTGGACTAAACCCAGTCTGTAATAAAAACACGTAGGAGTAAGAGTAGCATCTGCTCGGGCATTGAAAATCAACGGAGGCCTGCCTGGTAATTTACTGAAGCGGCCACACGTAAGCAATCTCCGAGCGGCTGATGGGCCGTCGCTCTCGGGCAGTTCTAGGCGGAGAAGTCGCTATCCTGTCCTGAACGTTTAATGATATCGAATACTAATCGCAAAATTAACCGAGAGACTTGACTACGCGTGCTATTCAGTAGAGCCGATGGGTATCCCATCAGGACTGGTGATTGGTCCACGCATGCATCTCACAGTCACCAAACTCGAAGATAAACAACGGTCGTCAGCTGTCATAAGGATCTGGTCTTCGATTGTTAGCTTCGGTGATCTTGCGGTTTCACTCTCGCAGAAGGAAGGAACCTAACCTAGTCACAAGAAACGACAACCACACACACTGCATGGTGGCGTACGCGTCAGCACAAAGTTGATGCTAGTTTTTTTTTTTGCCGGTCACAACTTATTTTGCCATTTTAAGAAAAAAATATCCTTTTTATAACCAGTGGTATTTCTCTCTGCGAGGAAAATATCTAAGTTAACGGGATAGCATAGTATATCTACATACATGTGGGCATCTTGTACTAAAACATCTTTTTTGATGTGGAGAGAGTATAAAACAGGGGGAAGAGTCACATGTGGGTACCTCACGAGTTTTAGTGTGGGTCTTGCGTGTCAAATTGGTCAGCTTAATTCAAATGTGTACCTTAGATAACTATTAGTTAGCTTTCTCATGAAATCCATATGAAAGAGACGATTTATCAGCATTCAAAATAAGCAAAATACAATATACTCCATCGTTAAAGACATATTTAAAAGTTTTAGACACCGCCTCTCTCCAAGAAGATCGAGCCGTTGACTTAACCTTTGTCTCCTCTATAGGTCGGTTCCCGCTCCTCCGGCCGTCCTCGCCGGTGTCGGGAGGTGTGTGGAGCTCGATTTATGAGTGGAGGTTTTGAATTAGTGTTTGTACTAGGTTGGCATTACTGTAACCATTTTCTTTTTAGTCGTCACGTCAACAGAGACGGCGTCGTCTGCATTAAGTGATCTCGACACATCGTTCAACGATGAGATCTCTTTCACAAGGTCAATAGTGGTGTTGGAAGGTCAATTTTCTACAGATATGGTCCTTCATATCTTGTCATCACAACATTTGTCCCTACCGCTAGAACCTCAACAATGGCTACTCATACTGTTATAGCTTCCAGCGTTGGTCTGTATAGACTTAGCATCGTGTTTCAAAACTAAAATTATATATGGACTCTTCTTGTTATTATACATCTGTGTTTTCATGTCTTTTTATGCATGTCTTAAGAAATGTATAAAATTGTGCAAGGAGCTTAAATATTTGCTCATTTCTTTCCGATTTTATTTTGTCCACAAAAAAAACTCCATCGTTGTGGAGGGAGATCAGTTTTGACGTGTACTTAATATATCTGTGTAAGTTCAGTACGTGGTGCGCACATGTATTTGCTCCATTTTGTTGCAAGGGCCTCGCGTTTGCGATCGGCAGCACGAAGTTCTGGCAGTCGACCGCAACAACGCGTGAGGGGAAATTCGTGGGCAGACAGGCCGATCGAACCGACGACACGGCATGCACAAGTCACGGAAAAGTTGCACCTTTAGCTTGTTTTCTTGCACCAAATCGAGTCTAGCGCGCGCACGAGTCGCGTGAAGGAGCATAGCAGATTAGCAGTTCGGAAAACCTTTTGGAGAGAAAAAGAAAGAAGGAGATTATTTCCTGGGAGGCGGCCACTCCACTTGGTAGCAGTGGTGGAGCTCCAGCAAAGCTAACCTGGGCCGTGGCCCGCCCAGGATTTAACCATTCCTTTGTATTTCCTTACTGGGTCGGCCCAAAACGAGTGAAGTTTCATCAGATTTATACACTGTTTTAAAGGCTGGCCCGCCCAGGAATTCTCCTGGAGCTCCGCCAGTGCTTGGTAGCGACATGAACTGGCCATTAATCCAGTGGTCGCCCACTCCACGCATCGCAAGTGGAGCCATCTTTGCTTCCTTCCTCCGGTGTGCGTGTGCTAGAGAAATTTTGAAGAAAAAAAAAACACTACATATGCATGCGCCTGTGTGATGTGTTGTCACACTGACTGAGGCTCACCCGCAGGTGACTGTACCCTGGCTGGCACAGTGGCACTGCCGCAGCCATTGTCGGACGTCCACAAAAGAATCTTTTCTTTTCCACACACACACAAGCCTTCTCCCTCTCAGTCTCGGATAATAAAAGAGAGTTGCGTGGCCGGCCGGCGACCTGGCGTGCTCCGTTCAAACCCAAACGCAAGCCCGGCAGCATGCAGATGCAGCTGCTAGTACTAGTACTCCGGTCGTGTCGTGTCGATCGCTCCATCTCCCGTCCACGTCTTGGCAACCCCGAATAAAATAACACGCCAAAACCATCTTCTTTTCTCTCTCTTCTCGTAGGAGTAGTACATGTAGGCTAGCTAGCACGGAGCAGCTTGCACCAACCGGGCCGATATCTCGCCCTACTTTCGTTTCGACTCGGGAGAGAGATCGGCATCCGGTCCAGATGCAACCACCCGTGCCGCAAGGCCCCACACCCCACGCTCCTCGACGCGAGATGCGAGTGGTAAAGCGGTTTCTCGCGGATGTCGTTGTACCGTACGTCCTACCGTCTCGTACTGTCGTGTGACCGTGTCCCGACGTGTTTCGTGCGCGATAACCGCGTGCGGCGAGGAGAATGCGAGATTGGTGGGTGGGTGAGGAGGTGAGGTCTCGTGAATGGATGGGAGGGCCTCGCCGCGCTGTGCGTGTCGGCTAGTGTGATTCAGGCTTTCTCTTGCGGGCACTTTCTTTCTTCCAACCCTCGCTTACTCTCTACCTCTTTGTTCTCCCTCACGGGTCGGGTGGGTGACCTTTCTTGCATGTGCTCTCTCGCCCACCGGGGGTACACGGAAAGGATGTGGTTGCGCTGTTGCGGCCTACGGTCCTCGTCCCGTATCTGAACGGGTCCCTTCCGTTTCAGTGTCGGGTTTTTAGTCCGTCTCCTTTGATACATATGATAAATTACCCTGCTCCCGAAAGTATATTTGAGGACATTGTTTGATGTAGACGTGAACACTAATTGAATAACACTTCATCTACGGCCTTATGTGTTTGCTTACATGATCTTCATGTGAACTCTGGCTTGATTGAAAACCAATTTTATGGTGCTCATATTCATTACATTTTCTCATTTGTCACATTTATTTATTTATTTGTGCTACTTTATCTGGTAGAATACATGTTATATCATCATAATTGGAAGTTTTTTCTTGATGGTATAATATGTGTCATGAATCAGACAAGCACATGTAGCAAATAATAAATTGACCACGCCGATATCCTATTCAAAGCATTTAATTACGGGTAGATTTTGTAAATATAATATTTTATATGCTTTTGATTTTCAAGTTGACAATCTGAAGTATAAAATATTCTAAGATCAAGGTCAGTTATTGGAAATCGGAGGTACCATCATTTTGCACATGTAGGTGTAGTTGAGTTTGCAATTTTGAAAAACAGTCGTAGCTGATGCTGTGTTTTTCTACTGTATAACCTTATTTGGATGTACATACTCATGTTTTGATAATATTACTCTCCATGTTTCTAAATACTCCCTCCATTCAGATCTAGATGACTCACTCAATTTTTACCTATAGCTAGTTATGTAAATTTGAACGGAGGGAGTAAAAGATGTTTCATCCAGTCATCCTTCATCAAAACGAGTAACATCTAAAACATTTTACATTAAGAAACGGAGGAAGTAGCTCATAAATGTGCAATTATGTTATATAACATATAATGCTGAATTTGTAACTTGTTTTGAACGATTCCAAAACAAACTTCTTTGTGACCGTAACTAGTGAAAAAATATCGTGTATACTCGAGACGGCAAATGGAACCGAGTTACATGGTGGATGTTATTTAAAAAAGATCAAAACTGACATTTTTTAGTTTTCAAATGTTTTGAACATCCCCATATGTAGATAGTGTCGAGACTTACAATCCTGCAAAATTTAACTCAAATTTTGTTATATTTTAGAATGCACAAAAAAGAAAAATCAGAAAAAATTGAAACAGTGTGTATTGTTCACCAACTAGATCCACCTATCCGTCTATTTTGTACAACCCAAGATACACCAAATTTGAAGTTAAAATTTTGCTTAATTAGAGGAAGGAAGTCGGCTTTAGTTGCTCGCCCACGCCTCCCTACATGGGCTAATTCAAATACTATGCTCCATGCTCTCGTGGGTTTGCTCCATATCTCGATAATTTCTAAATCTAGGGATGTTTTCACGTTTTTTAGAAACTTGAAAATTTGAAAACTTGTAAAGAACATCCAGTAGATCGGGCTCCATTTTTGATTTTGGATATATGCTCGGATTAAGACGGTAACACGCAGTCTTCTAGCAGCGGGTCAATATTTTTCCAACTCAATTATAGCCAATCTGAAGCGGTTGGCTAGGAGGACAGTGCACTTCCTCGCGAAAAAGAATAAAGACAAGGATAGTAGTGCACGATGAATACCGTCACCGAGGTAGGGCTGGACATAAAGCTCGAAGCTCGGCGAGCTAAACGAGTGCTCGTTAACTCGGCTCGTTTAGCTCGGTTCGTTATGATAACGAACAGAGCCAAGCAATGTTTTCAGCTCGTTATTCTTAACGAGCTAAACGAGCAAATTAATGAGCCTCGCGAGCAGCTCGTTAAGCTCGTTAAGTAAGAGCACATCTAAATAATAATTAGAGTCCACCAAAAAAATAGCAGAAAAATCCAAAATCCTAAAAAAACTCAGCATATACTAATGACTAATCCCTACCCTAACTAACTATACGTCCAACGCTATACACACACACAAGCACAACTGCATAAGGGTGTGCGCCGCCGCATGCGGCCCTCTATCTCTTCTTTTTCCCTCCCTTAACGATCTTAACGAGCTGCTCGCGAGCGTTCACGAGTGTTAACGAACAGAGCCAAGCATTTTTTTGAGCTCGTTATCCTTAACGATCTTAACGAACCGAGCGTTAACAATCACGAGCTTAACGATCCGATCCTAAACGAGCCGAGCTGCTCGTGAGTCCAGCCCTACACCGAGGTCCCATTCCACCCAGTCGGTGCTGTGCTACCAGTACTTGCTTGTTCCACGCAAGAGCAACGAAAACCGGTCTGAGAAATCGGGAGTTCCCGACGCATCCAGTCGTATCGTACCGCGCCGTTAGGTATCGTCTCGTACCGCGGCACGAGTTCATGTCGCGATACCATCTCGTCATCGTGCGTACCGTCTCGTCATCTCGCGCGCACGTCGCCCTCACGACCGGACGCCACCTCATGAATATCCACCCGATTTAATCCCGCGCCCTTCGATTCCGCTCCTCCAGGCCTATCAGATATGCAGAGGAGCTTATATATATGCAGACGGCCTTCTCGATAAGTCATTCTACGTATCGCAGATAAGCCAGTGTGGGTGGCGTGGGGTGAGAGAAAAGGGCGAGAGGTCTGCAACGCATCGAAGAAAGCGAGACTACTAAAGTTTCTCTCTCCCTCTCCCTCTGCATCCTCCCCCCTCCACATCTCTCCTCCGTCTCTCTCTCCTCACCCTCTCCCTCTCTCTCTACACGGGGGGGCGCGGCGGCGAGACGACGACGGCCGAACCTTAGGCCCCTCCTCCCTCCGAATCCAGCGCGCCGTCCCGAGGTCCGCGCCGGCCGGCCGGCGGCAGAGCAGATCGAGTTCCCGGGTGGCGGCGGGGGCGCCATGTCTTCGCTCAGCCGCGAGCTCGTCTTCCTCATCCTCCAGTTCCTCGACGAGGAGAAGTTCAAGGAGACCGTGCACAAGTGGGTACCCTCTCCTTCGGCTCTCTCCTGCTGCCCGGCCCGTGGGCTATTTTTATTTCTATTTTTTTCCCGGTTGGCGTGGTTGGTTGGTTGGTTGGGCTCACAAGCCAGCCCCCCTAGGGATTTGCTTCGGTGCGTGCATGATGCTTTATTTTTTCATTTTGCAGAAATAAATCTCCGCCTTCCTTTTCTTATTCTAAATTCCTATACTACTCCGTACTACTAGTTTCGGGTTTTGAGTAGATTTCAAAAAAAATTCGGGTTTTGAGTTCATGCGAAAAATGTTTTGCTCTGTTCCGTACGTGCGGTAGATTCCTGCGAAGTTTTGCGTTTTGCTCTGTTTGATTTTTCTCGCCGTCCGGTTTTCTCACTGGTAATCATTGTTTAATTAATTTGATCTGGTCAAAATGGAATTTTCGTAGTCTTTCCCTTTTAGTTGGGTGGTTCAGGGGTAGATTTGAAATTTTGAGATCGGTAGGTCATGTCTTTTTCCTCTTGTATTTTTTTTCTAAGTTGTGCATAAACTAGTTTTCGGCCCGAAACTCGGGACTTTTTTCTTCGTCTTATCTTCTGCCGGCTGCTTTAATTAGTATTAATTGGTAAAATAATGAGATCTTCTAGATCACGTGTGGTTAGTCCGGTGATTAGTGTGGCATTGTTGTCCCCCCTATGACGACTTGCGAGTAAATCATCAGTGAATGGCCGTAGCCTAGATGCAGGTACTACCAGCTGCGGTATTGACCTCAAGAGTTGATGCTATGGTGACATCAAGAATTATGTGTTACAGTCTTCAGAGTGTTTAACTATTTTTACCAATCTGAGCTGTGAGGTCCACCTATTATGTGTATTGCAATGGAACATCACAATCTTTGATGTCTGATCTCAATGAATCTACGATGATTTATTTTCCTGACGTACATTATGTTGTAGGCTTGAACAGGAGTCAGGGTTCTACTTCAACATCAAGTACTTCGAGGAAAAAGTCCATGCTGGGGAGTGGGATGAAGTGGAAAGGTACCTCTCGGGGTTCACCAAGGTGGACGACAATAGGTATTCAATGAAGATCTTCTTTGAGATCAGGAAGCAGAAGTATTTGGAAGCGCTTGATAGGTAATATTCTCGTCTGTCTTACAGAAATTGCAATCCACCCTCTGAAAAGGATTAGGGGTTTTCCTTCCCATGTTCTTTGGCATTGGGTGAAGTTACAGCCTCTTACTTCTGCATAATATCCAACAGGCATGATAGAGCAAAGGCTGTCGATATTCTTGTCAAGGATCTTAAAGTCTTCTCGACATTCAATGAGGAGTTATTCAAAGAGATAACACAGCTTCTGACTCTTGAGAATTTTAGGTTATTTCTCCCTGCGCCATGTTATCATTATTATTTGTGTTCTGTTATTCTCCATGATGAAGCCATTCTGAAAGCTTCTTCTAATTTTGTAATTCATATTTGTGTTATGTGGTTTCACCAGGAACTTCAGTTTTCCTTTGTGTGAGGCATTACCAGCAATGCAGTTCAAAGTTTTATGCTCGTTTAAATACACACTTGGATCTTCAATTGCTTCAGACTGTTCAAACACAAACATAAACATCTTTCTTAAAGCGTCTTGTTTAAATATTAAACTTTTATGCTTGGTGCGGTTGCAGTTTTAGCTATCACATTATTCAATGTTTTGGCATATCCCTGAATTACAATTAACCTGTAGCTGAATGAGCATACTCGCACGGTACCTGCATAAACCTGGTAGTGCATTGATAATCCTGTTACTTACTAAGCGACATGGCTACTTGACATTTCCTGAATAGCACTATTAATAAGGGCCCACAAATAGTACTTAGTTATTATTTGTAATTTTCTTGTTCTTGAGTGTGGCATTGCAGAACTGTTGCTTTTAACAAACTATGGTGTGTGCCTTTTTTTTGGCAATCTATTTTGGTTTTACCAGTTTTTATAAATTAGCTCAAATTATGTACTCTGATGTTCTCTTTCAGGGAAAATGAACAGTTATCCAAGTATGGGGATACTAAATCAGCACGCAGTATCATGCTGATTGAGCTAAAAAAACTAATTGAAGCAAATCCACTTTTCCGGGAAAAACTCGTCTTTCCAACTCTCAAGGCATCACGTCTGCGGACTTTAATTAACCAAAGGTCTGGAACTAATAATTTTATAGTGTTGTACTGTCTGAGTTTCTGTTTAATGTTTTCAATTATTCCTCAGTTAGTCGGTTAATGTGCTATTCATAACTCCTTGACAACATGTGCAGCTTGAACTGGCAGCATCAACTTTGTAAGAATCCTCGGCCAAATCCAGATATCAAGACTTTATTCACTGATCATACCTGCTCTCCTCCAAATGGAGCACGTACATCACCTGTTTCTGTACCATTGGCAGCTGTTCCAAAAGCTGGTCCCGCATACCAACCACTCGCGGGTCATCCTGTATGTTTCTATGAATAATTTTCTGCTTATGTCTGCTTTATCATTGTGTTTGTTACTTACGTCCAGTATGTTCATCCACGCAGCCATTTCAGCCTCCTCCTGCTGGTCCATCTTTAGCTGGTTGGATGACAAATGCTGCGGTTTCATCATCTATTCAGTCTGCTGGTGTGTCCGCATCATCAATGCCTGTTCCACCAAATCAAGGTATAGCGTAAACTGATAACGTCATGTTGACATGCATCGAGTGGCAAGTCTTACACTTCATTGCTGCAAAATTGTGCTTTATTAGTTGATAATCAGTCTCTAGTTGGGAGATTGTTTTTAGAAAAAAATGTTGGTATCTGTATTTACACCATTCCCCTGGTAATATTTGTCCGGCCCATGTTTGTCCATGTTTTGTTACGTGCACCATTTTTCACACTAGTGATGGCATATTCGAGCATAATCTGTATGAGACTTGACATGCTTGGCCTGCTGGTTATTTTTTTATTCGACATATTCTATAAAAAACGTTATCTGTTGTGATTTCTTAAAGAAATTATAAAATCAGCTGAATAAGAAATTTTTTATGGTCCTTATAATCAACCTGTGCAATTGTTGGTTGGGTATTTCTATTTCAATGGAGTTGCAATTACCTTGTATTCCCAATTAATTTTTTTGCTACTGTATCCAACACTAAATATTCTTCCACATAATACCCTTGCAATGGCCTCCGGGAAGGTCTTGGATAAAGGTTTCTTGTTAAGATTAGTCAATACAGTTTTCTTCTGTTTTATTCATTCTAAACACTCTTCCAAGTTTGCCACACTTTATTGTTTATGTTACCAGAGTGCTATCACAGATCGAGTCTATTAGTGCACACGTCCTGTGCTGTTCATGAGGGTTTATTCTCGTTTTTGCAATCCGGAGTTATTTTTGGAGAGGCAATTGTTTTTAATTGTATCTGAGAAACATCAAGTGTTACTTGGTCTCACTGATTAGAGCGCATAGAATCCTAAATGGGACTTACCTGCCAGTACAACGGGACATCCATGTTACCTAGTGGCAAAGCATAATGGTGTTGTTGTCGACCTGTCGTCGATGCCTTGAGTTCAAAACATCAAATCCTCACTCACCTTCTTAAAAAGGATACTGTAGTAGTTCCTTCAACCTATTCTAGATTGTTTCCATATCAGTACTATTATGTTGTGAAAATTAATGAATCTACAATGAATTAATTCTACTTGATAAACTAGTGTCTTTCTTTCTCCTCCATGGTTCCTTATAGAGCTATATGCAATACTTTCTGCTGAGTATAACGTATGGTTATTGTACAGTTACTTTTATGAGATTAATAACTTTAGTTTAATTTTTTCAGGATGTAGTCTTAGCTGAGTTAAAGAAATGTAGAGCTTTAGCTCTCCACGGAAACAAAAATGAATTTGTACTTCTTATTTATTGTCGTTTGTTTGTTGTAATGGGTCAATGTGTCTTGTGACCTCAGTTCTATACTTACATCACATTATTCCCCAGCTGTCTCCATGATGAAACGCCCAGCTATAACAGACTATCAAAGTGCAGAATCTGAGCAACTAATGAAGCGATTGAGGCCCAGCGGACATGGTATTGATGAGGTAATGTTGCATATGATGTCAATAATTATGACCATGTTGCATTTTGTATGAGCTAAAGAAAATTATCTGTATCTTTTTGCAGGCCACGTATCCTGCACCTATTCCTCAACCTTCATGGTCATTGGATGACCTTCCTAAGACAGTAGCTTGTACATTATCACAGGGATCGAATGTAACTAGCATGGACTTCCATCCTTCTCGTCATACACTACTACTAGGTACGTTTAAGATTTCTAATTTACTCTATTAAAAAAAGATGTCGTTGCAACTGGCAAGTACAAAAGGTGTTCACGTGATTTGGGCGAATCATTGAATTTCAACACCTTATCGATTTTCTTGTTATGTTTGCTGCTCAATAGTTGGATCTGCTAATGGTGAAATTACCCTTTGGGAGATTGGCATGCGTGAGAGGCTGGTATCAAAGCCCTTCAAAATCTGGGACATGCAAGCATGTTCAGCACAATTTCAGGTAATTGAGAATGAGTTGAAGTTCCAAATGTTATTTGCTCCTGTTTGCTTTTACCTGTAGTGTTATACCTTATTTGCAAGCATCAAATGTTCTGATATTATATATGTGCCTCATTATTTATTTGTCATGAGAAAAGAGTGCTGTGGCTAAAGACTCATCCATGTCCATTAACCGAGTTACATGGAGCCCTGATGGAGACTTGATAGGTTAGTACCAATATTTCAATCTTCAGTCACTAACCCTGTACTGTGTTGCACCTAATTGTTTCTTTAAGCTCTTTGTATTGTCCTCCACTTTTGCTTAAGCTTCCCTTTTTTTCCTTGTAGGAGTTGCATTCACAAAACATTTGATCCATCTGCATGCATATCAGCACCCAAACGAAACACGCCAGGTTCTAGAGGTATGTAGAACTTCTAATTCTGCATCGAACTGCAGCGTTATAAATGTTATATTCCATAGTATTAAATTACATCCGTTATTAAATATTTTCTTCATGTCAGATTGAGGCTCATTCTGGAGGAGTTAATGACATAGCATTCTCCCGGCCAAACAAACAACTTTGTGTTGTCACTTGTGGAGATGACAAGCTGATAAGGGTATTTGGTGATAGTTGTGATCTAATTCCTTTTCCCTCAGATTTGGTCTCATGCAAGTTTCTTTCTATTTTGTAGGTCTGGGATATGCATGGTCAGAAAATATATTCGTTTGAAGGGCATGAGGCACCCGTGTATTCTATTTGCCCTCACCACAAAGAGACTATTCAGGTGTGTTGCTTGAATGTAATATTTAGACGTTACCATCTCTGAATGCAATGATGATATCTATGGTTTCTGCTTATTCTATAAGCAGCGAAAGTCTACTCCACTGTAGTTTGAATGTTCATGTTTTCGTTAATTCAGAGAGATCAGTGCATAATTTTTTAAGCACATAAGTGTCGATTTGGTCCACTGATACACGATTTCATTGTATTCCCCGCAGTTTATCTTTTCAACTTCCCTAGATGGGAAAATTAAAGCATGGCTTTATGATAATATGGGATCTAGGGTGGACTATGATGCTCCAGGAAAATGGTGTACTACAATGCTTTATAGTGCCGATGGAACTAGGTAAACCTCGGTGTGTTATTGTGCTCACTAGAAGTGTATTGACTTGTTGTCAATCTAATATCTTAGTTGTCGTCAATTTGAAGGTTGTTTTCATGTGGAACAAGCAAAGACGGAGACTCACATTTGGTTGAGTGGAATGAAAGTGAAGGATCTATTAAGAGGACATATTCAGGATTCCGTAAAAAGCCATCTGGTGTAGTGCAGGGTGTTGTGCAGTTTGATACAGCTCAGAATCACATTTTAGCTGCTGGTGAAGATAACCAAATTAAATTTTGGGATGTTGATAACACCAACATGCTTACCTGCATTGAAGCTGACGGAGGCTTGCCAGTCAGTCTCTATTCCCTACTATATTTTTAACATTCCTCCATTTAGTAATAACCTCAACCTCTATTCTAACAGGGCTTTCCACGCTTGAGGTTCAATAAAGAAGGGAATCTTCTTGCTGTTACTACAGTAGACAATGGCTTTAAGATACTTGCAAATTCTGATGGGCTCAGATCTTTACGAGCTTTTGGAAACCGGCCATTCGAAGCGTTTAGATCACCATATGAAGCTTCTGCTATGAAAGTAAGCACATATCTTCCTGCCTGTTATTGTCATGCCAGGTTGTCGGTGTAGTTTCCATAAAGTTCCTAACCTTGAACTTTGAATAATTAGGTCTCAGGTGCTCCTGTTGTTGCGGGCATCTCTCCTAGCATTGGTCGAATGGATCACTTAGATAGAAACTCTCCTGCAAAGCCATCTCCTATACTGGTATGCTGATCCAGAAGAAAAAAGAAGATACTTTGACAAGTTTCATATGTTTTAATGCCCCTATGCTGACCTTATCGGCAACAATCTAAAGTCTAAACATCATCTTACTTGATCATGAATTTGTAGAATGGCGGTGATCCAGCATCTAGAAGCATAGATATTAAGCCAAGAATTTCAGAAGAGAAGCCTGATAAAGTTAAACCTTGGGAGCTGATGGAAGTTCTAAATCCCCAGCAGTTCCGTGTAGCTACAATGCCAGAAACTCCAGACCAACCCAGCAAGGTTTGATCCATCTTATTCTGGATTTAGATTTGTTCTTCTCATTATGAATTTTCTGAGAAGCTTATCAACATTTGTGTGTAGGTCGCCAGACTTCTCTATACAAATTCTGGTGCCGGTTTGTTAGCACTAGGGTCTAATGCCATTCAAAGACTATGGAGATGGAATCGCAGTGAGCAGAATCCAACTGGGAAGGTATGTAAAATATTATGTATTGATTCCTTGTGTTTAGTTTAATTCAGATTGGTGTGTGAAAATTTCGTTTCATCTGAACAGGCGACAGCTAGTGTTGTGCCACAGCATTGGCAACCAAACAGTGGTCTTGTCATGGCAAATGATACCGGAGAAGCAAATCCTGAGGAGTCAGTCCCATGCATTGCACTCTCGAAGAATGATTCTTATGTGATGTCTGCATGTGGTGGAAAGGTTTCATTGTTTAACATGATGACCTTTAAGGTAGCGTTTATCATTCTACTTGGATATAGTCCTAGACTTCAGGAAAATTTGATGATCTTCTTTAGATCTTCAGTATATGTGATATGCGCACACGAGGCTATCAGGCCTACTATTTTGGGTGCCCCATGAAGCACTTGTACTCGGATATATATCCGTCTAATAAAGAGTAAGGTGCATTTCCCGAAAACGTTAACAGCGTCTCTCCTGCAGGTGATGACAACATTCATGCCACCTCCACCAGCATCGACCTTTTTAGCATTTCACCCTCAAGACAATAACATCATAGCAATTGGAATGGAAGATTCAACCATCCACATATACAATGTCAGGGTAGACGAGGTACTAAACGCTTGAAACTTTCACAGATCATCTCCAAGTTATTAATTAAATCATTGCTTTGCAGCTATATTGAGCTTTACTTTTCAGGTCAAAACTAGACTCAAAGGACATCAAAAGAGGGTAACCGGATTGGCCTTCTCCCACAGCCTGCATATACTTGTTTCTTCAGGCGCTGATGCGCAGGTACTGATAAAACCTTCTCCTATTTGCAGTTTCATTGGTCAGTCACTTACTGTTCTCAATTTGTGGCATCCAGATGACTGATAATTATTGTTGGCTTCATTATATATTTGCTCTCTCTCTCTCTCTCCAACCACTGAACAATGTAGTGATTAGCCCACTTCCTTTCCTTTTGCAGCTATGTGTGTGGGCCAACGATACTTGGGAAAAGAAAAAAACGGTTGCTATACAAATGCCAGCTGGGAAGACTCCATCAGGAGACACAAGGGTCCAGTTTAATTCTAACCAAAGTCGCTTGCTAGTAGTCCATGAGACTCAGTTAGCTATATATGACGCGTCCAAAATGGAGAGAATCTATCAGGTAGCATATCATATATTGGATGAAAACATTTTGTTATTGTCTGTTAAATCTTTTTTTGTCAATATCTGTTAAATCCTTTTGTCGACTTGTTTCAGTGGATACCTCAGGGCACTTTGTCAGCTCCCATATCACATGCATCGTATTCGTGCAATAGCCAACTGGTTTTTGCTGCTTTTACTGATGGTAATGTTGCCATTTTCGATACGGACAACTTGAGATTACGATGCCGAATCGCATCATCTGCGTACATGTCTCCGACAGCTATAAACAGGTATCCTCTTTTTGTACATTGGTTGCCCCATATACACCCGAAGCTCATGTCTGAAGTTCCGTGAGCTGCTACAATTTTAATTGTCATTTGCATGCTTAGATTATGACCATCCAGTAACTGATGTGCAAGCAAATTCTCAGTATGCAATTGTGACTATTTTGCAATTTGCATTTGACAATTTGAGAATAACTATATTTGTACAAACTAATGAATAAATATATATTGATAATAGCAAATGCATGAAAACTCCAGTCTAACAAACATTGAAAGAATTATATATTATTCACAAGCATCTATTAAACATTGAGCTTGTTAAGAGCAATGCAATTTTTATATCCATTTTTTCTTTGATCAAGTTTTGGTATTGTAAAAGAATACTTTGTACTCATTGGGTATTTGATATGGTCTTGATGGACTGGCTTATTGGGTAGTCAACTTTGTACTCACCAAATCGTCCGATATCAAGTGGAAAGGACAATATACTTATACGACAAATTTGGCACTCTTACGTTTGAATTTATGCCATTATAAGTTTAAGGTTCTAGCAATACTTTGCAGCTCTTACATGGTTCTTATGATCTAACAATTATGTATCTCCTTGCTCCAGCAACCCGCCCATTTACCCTTTTGTCGTGGCCGCACATCCCCAAGAACCAAATCAATTTGCAGTCGGGTTGTCAGATGGATCTGTTAAAGTGATGGAGCCTCTAGAATCTGACGGGAAGTGGGGGACGCCTGCTCCTGTGGAGAATGGTTTGGCCAATGGTAGGACGCCAGCATCATCGGCTACCAGCAATCCGGCGGCAGATCAAAACCAAAGATAGATGCATGCCGAAGTCCTTTGTATAATCTTCTGATCTCTCCATTGACTTGTTTGTATGTTGGTATCAGCTAGGTTATGGTTGCATTTTCTGGAAAGCAGATAGCAAAGAGTGTATAAGATCAGGTGTGTCTGTGCTGTATGAGAGATTATCTGGCAATAGGGGGGTAGTCCATAAGATGGGTCGCCTTAGGTTTACAGCAGTTTAACCGGGATAGTCAGAGGCTGTACTTGTTCTCCTTGCATGTAAATCGTTGCATAGTCTTTCCACCATAGCATTGCCACATTTTGTTTCCACCTTCGTTCTGTCTGTTTCTGAAGAAAAAAAAACATGGTAATGCCATGGTTGATTAGTGAATTCCTGAAAATTCATCCGGTTTCGGTGTAGAGCGACATACATTGAGTTGTTTTCTTTGACTCGTTTGGCTACACGTCCGACTCTCTTTGGTAGATTGAGACATTGAGTTGATTAGTGCATGCGATTAAATAAGCGCATACTGAAGTACTGGTAAGCTGGCGCCAGGAGAACATCCAATTCCAATGTGTGAGGAGTTGTACAAAAAGAAAATTGGCTGCGATCAAGATAGCACATTAACATCGCTGGCTTTCTGTCTTGCCAAACGATGAAAGTCCTCTCCAGCTCCTACGAAAAAAAGTAATTGGCCATTGAAGGGAGCAAATCTGCAAATCAAAATTGCGGTCGACGCTAAAGCAACAGCTGGTTCGAGAAGGGGTTTTGGAGAGCTTCAAGCCTTCAACCTATCTCAATTTGTTTTTCTGAAAAGAAAAAAACTGAACTCAGTTTTACTCTTAATTTAGGGAATAACTACGTCTCACGCGAGGAAGAATTCTCACTTAGATGATGATGTTATCCATTTGCATGTGCAACTCATTTGTAATATATGTGAAACTAATAATTTTAGTTCCTATTAATATATAATTGGGATTTTTTAGTTGCAACTCATGTGCAACACCATGACTGTGAAAATATCATTTGTAACTTATGTGCAAACATATGTTGAAAAAAATCTTAATTGCAAGCTAGTGTAACAGGAGAAAATTTTAGTTGCAGCTTATATACAACTAACATACCACAAATTATTTAGAGGGTGTTTGGTTAGACCTTTTGTTTTGTTTTTGGCTTTGGCTTATAAGCCATAAAACCACCTAAATAGGTGTTTTTGAGTTTTGGCTTTTGACTTATACCATAACATAACATAAGTCACAGAGGTTGTAAGGCTTCTCGTCTACCCGCCTGCAGAGGGCCTTGGCGCATAATGGTTTTCAGCCGTTTGATTATTTTTGTTAAGCG
This sequence comes from Poa annua, assembly GCA_026929855.1. Classification (NCBI taxonomy): domain Eukaryota; kingdom Viridiplantae; phylum Streptophyta; class Magnoliopsida; order Poales; family Poaceae; genus Poa; species Poa annua. Next base: position 21,291,738 of record CM049428.1, on the reverse strand, counting down.
ATCTGGAACCTCCATCTGGATGAGGAGTTTAAATTTTAGTTACCATGACCTGCATTTTTTTTATTTAACTGACATTGAGACTCAAGAGAAGAAAGACCAAGCAGTCTAGAGTACCATGATCTGTTGTATGCTCGGTTTTTTTTCAAGGATATGCCTTAGGAAAGGCATATCAGGATTCACAGAAGAAAGACCAAGCGGTCTAGAGTACACTACGGGCTCAGGCACAGACGCCTAGCGCGCAACCCCGCTGACAAGCAGCTACAACGCAACTCTCTATGCCTACTACTCGCGGCACCTCCACCGCTTCGCCTCTGAGAGGCAACCATGAAACAGCCTTGCGACCCTCCAGACCTCGCCTTTTTCTACTATCTTCTGAAGAACCACGACAGCAGAGGGGGATGCATTGTTGAAGACGATGTCGTTGCGATGGTTCCACAGTGTCCTGTAACCAGCGCCACAGCTGTCCAGAGATCTCGCATGTCCCTCTCCGGCCCCTGGCGGGAAGAAACCAAACTCTGAAAGGAACCTAGCAGGCTTCCCTGTGCCAGCTCCGGAGGCAAGCCACCCACACTTGTCGCGCCAACACGATCCCACCAACAGGTGCATGGGCTCGCCGTGCATTTGTACGGTCTGGAGAAGCTTACTTGTCTTATAGTTTAGCTGCTTTATCTGTCTTTGGTTTTATCGCTTGTTGTGCCCCTAGAACCATCTTATTATTTTGAGCATAGTGGTTGCTTAAAATTGGAGAAAAACAGCCAATTCTGTGTGATCAATAGTCTCTTCAAAAAAAAATAGTCTCTTCCTACTGGTTGTAGCGGTCAGCCGTCCAAAACCGGTTCCTCAGGGCTAGCAAGAACTTGATGCTCGGTTCTCTCCCCCCTCACCTCATTTTTCCTCAGCGCCCCGCCCATTCCTGTGAGGTGCCCGCGAGCTTCCTCGCCGTCCATCCCCTCCAACGGGATACCGGATGGATTGGCGCGGCTGATCGGAAGGGCGGCATCTCTGGTCATCGCAGGCATGGTGATGAGGACGGCCACCCCCCTCTCTCGACCTAGACCTTAAGTGGCAGACCAATGGCGGAACGGGGGTCCCCCCCCCCCCCCCCCAACATGCAGAAAATTTTCCAAGACCCCGGATTAATTGTGCAAGAAACTGTATGTTCCATTCAATGTCCATCCTTAAACACGAAAATTTTATACTCTAGTCACAGAAGATCCACTAAGATGAGAGGTTTTTGACTTTTCCAACAGAAGATCCATTATGTACTCTCGTCCCGCTGCATGCTGCATGTGCTATTCTCATTCTTGTTGTTTCTCTCCCCTCTCTATTCTATCAATATTTATAGGAGTACTCAAGTGACAAGCTAAATCCTAAGTTTATTTCTTCTCTGATTTGGAACACACATACAAGATGACAGACTTTTCCCTTTCATTACCTGACTTTTATAAGCATTTATGGAAGAATTTTTTCCACCATGCTAACTATTATATAAATGTCTAAATATGTTATCAACACTTAACCTTTTTGCTTTTCTTGGTTAACACAGAATTAATTTAGACTTGGCCAACTCTGAGACGGTTAGATTCACATCATTTTTGCACTCAACAGTTGCACATCGTGTAAACAAAATTTACAGTTATACTTGATGTAGCCAAGAATTAGGTTAATTCTCGATCGACCGAGAATTATCCCGTTCAATGTTTAATGGGGTATAACAGTATAAATAATATTTTCCCTAGAATCACGGTACAAAAAAAATCTATTTTTTGCAACTTAGAGTTGTGTTCAGTTCTTGGCCCCCCTATGTGTATTTCCTGGTTCCGCCCTTGTGGCAGACTACACGGCGACTTGCCATCTACCTGCCGGAGGGCCGTTCCTTACCCTGTCCCTCTCCGTGGAGAAGGAAGTTTCGTATCCTGATTCGATCGGCTGCCTCACCCGGTAATCCATGCAGTCGCATCGCTTCTCCCTTCCAGGCTTCCAGCCAAAGGGGTCACGACGCCGATCACGTGAGCGTTTTCGTGAAAGTAGCAAGAGGTAATCGATCACCTTGATTAGAAAATTGTTGTATTTCTATGATTCCTACCCCCCTGGAATTCGATGGAAATCACAAATAGTACAGTATTTATGCCTAGAGAACCGTTACATGTGAATTTCATGTGCTCCTATGTTGTGTGAGCAACACTATGGCATAGCAATCCAGCTAATTATGTGAGAGATAATAGGAGACATGACATTGTGCTCCAGTTGTATTGTTTTTTCAGTTATATGATTCTGTATAGCTAAAAGAAGTTACATGATTTTGTAATTGCTGTTGGAAGATGTCGCTTTCAGTAATTTTCTAGAAACCTGCACTGTAGATAATAGTTGTGCAATCTTGGTTACGTTGCAGCAAGAACTTGGACATTGTATCCAGCCATATGTTGGTACAGAGAAAACATATAAACTATATTCAGTCAGATTTTGTTTCATGTACATGTGATTTCTCTTCTATTTGTGTGCAATTCTTTGATAATTTAATTGGCGTCCAACTTATCTTCCCGCTTTACATGGCTAAAAAATTCTCATTTTTAGAGGACGTCAGGATTCATTCTAGGTGGTGGTGGTTAATTGCTTCCTAGAGTGGTGGTCATTTTGATAGGAAATCTGCTTTTCTTCTCTAACAAAGCATTATTCACTGAGTTATTTTCTTCTTTTGCCTTTGCTATATCGCTGACAAGTTAGTTGCTAAAGTTGTAAGTAGGCTTGGTTTAGACCTTTTTTTTGGCGAAAGCAAGGCAATCTATAAACACCAGAGCCATTTTCTTATGAATCCAATTGCATATTTACCTTTTATTTATTTCCACAATAGATAATGATTAATTCAGGTGTTAAGCCTATTACTCCTATTATATTTTTGTATGGAAACTGACTAGAGTTCAGTTCCTCCATTCTCATTCTAGCATAAATGTAGTGATGGGGATAAGGCTATGTTTTCATATAAACATGGTTATTTGAGCTAATATAATTTGTTTGACAGATTTTGTTCTTCAGTTTGTGAGAGCCTGTCTCTTTGTCTATTTTACATCTCTTCTCTCTTTGTCTATTTTACATCTCTTCTTTACCATAGGGCTTCTTTACATGCCCTTTCGTATGATCGTGCTCATGCTCGGTTGCTCACCGCAGTGCCAACGCCTGTTGGAGGTGATAACTTGGGGCATCTCTACTTCGAAAAAAAATGGAAAGATCCTTCAAGTCAAAACCTTGGGCCAGTGTCTATCAGTTATGGATTTCTTAATTTTTTTTTGTTTTATGTGTCTTTCTCATTATTTTTTTGACGGAAAAGGCAGTCTGGCCTACTTTTCATTGATATTAGAAGGAGTGTACAAGAGTACAAATTAACCAAAAACACGGGGGAAAAGAGCTACAAAGTCCTATGACTGCAGCGAATAGTGCTGCAGCCCGCAAAAGAGGGGGGAATGGAGAAATCAGTCAGGCTCCCTTGGACGTAGGATCAGTTCTGCAGCTCCGGGTCGCCCTGCGGCACGCCAACATTTAGCCTCGTCCAATATCAATGTGTGTAATCTGGCAAGTGATTCAGCCTTGTTGTTGAAGATCCTTGAATTTCTTTCTTTCCAAACCGTCAACCAAGCAAGGTGTACAAGGGCACACCAGCTTTTCTTGAAGGTTGGTGGCAACCGCTGGCGAGTGCGTGTTAACCAAGAGTCGAGGCTGGTATCTGTCTGTGTAGGTATTAAGGCATTATTGAGTCCGGCTATGTGAATCAGTTTACCCCATAGTCTGATGATTACCGGGCAGGTGGCGAGGAGATGCAGCGCAGACTCCTGCTCACTGAGACAGAAAACACAAGCCGCATTGTGAGGCCACCCTTTTTTCTGTAGGCAGTCAGCAGTGTGGCATTTGCCCAGAATTGCAAGCCATCCAAAGATGCGGCATTTGAGAGGTGCCCCAGAACTCCAAACAGTTTCCTGGAAGTTAAACCTGATGGAACCTTCGAACTGCATTTCATAAGCTGAGGCGGCAGAGTACTGACCATTATTGGTCCATCGCCAAGTAACCGAGCCAGGTGTACCATTCTGTAGCTGTATGGTGTGGACGATATCATGGATGAGCAGGAATTGGTTGAGGGCTATGACTGGTAGGTTCAGCTTGAAGTGCTTCATCCATTTGTTGCCGGCGACGGCTTGTGCAACAGTGAGGTTTCTCTTGGTGCAGCATTGAAACAAGTCGGGTGCAATAGCTGCTAGGCTCTTCCCCTGAGCCCATGGATCCTTCCAGAAGTGGATTCTCTGGCCATCTCCGAGGTTGAAGCAAACTGCAGAGTTGAATAGGTTTCGAGCTCGGTCATCAATTCCCAAGGGTAGATCCCTCCATACTTTGTCAGTTTGCGTCCAGGAATGCCACAGCCACCTGACCCGCAGAGCCGTGGCCTTGCGCTGTAGGTCGACAATACCAAGGCCACCAAAGTCTGGCGGTCTGCAGATGGCCGCCCATCTCACAAGGCACCTGCCCCCGTTTGCCAATTCGTCGTTGCACCAGAGGAAGCCTCTGCGGAGCTTGTCAATGGCCTTGATTAACCATGTCGGCGGGTCAATGACAAGCAGTTGGTGAATGTGCATAGCAGATAACACATGCTTAACCAGCAGTAGCCGTGCATCAAGGGAGAAATTTCCTTTGTTCCAGCCTTTCACTTTGGCAGCAAGCTTATCGAGATAGGGTTCGAGGTCACTCTTGCGCAACCGCTGGTCAGATAGAGGGAGGCCCAGGTATGTGCACGGGAAGCTCTGAACCGGGCAGGATAGTAGTGCAGCAAGAGAAGCAACGTCCAAATGAGAGCACGAATGGATTTGGTCTTTCCACATCTTTCTCATTATTACCATAGTCTACTAGGATTGGTAGCATGGTCTGCAGAAATGGCATGCATCATTGGTGAGATCCATGGACCATGTTTAGCCGACAAAAACAATGATCAGTGTTAATATTGATAATCCGACCTCTTATCTTTTATTAGATTATTTACACTTGGTAATCAGCTATTATTATGGACTATGCTAAATTATGATTATGCTCTAATGTTGTGGAGGTCCTGTTTTACAACAAGATTCTACAGTTTAGTCTACTTCTTTATGCATTTAGACTGAAACCTCGCTGATAGATGGGTGTAGTTTTGTTTTGAGGTACTGAAGCAATTGACACATCTCTGCCCTGTTTTCTGGGGTTTCTTTCTTCTTTGAAGTCGTTTAGGTTTTTCTCATGTTGACACACAACTATTAGATGTAAGTCGCTATTTGGCAGCTATTTCTGTGTATTTCCTTTATTTTCTTGGATTTATCTTGCTTCGGCATTTCTCTGCAGGCAAATTTTTTTTATAGTCATCTAATTTATCCGTTGCACTACAATTACATTGGGCATCTTGGCTATTTTTCTTTAACAGAAAGAAAACGTGAGTTGCCTTCACAATCACAACAGTCCCAACCATCCTTAGCACACCACCATCGGTGACAGGGATAACAGCAATGCTGATGCAGATTCAGAGAAGTTCAAGAGATATTTGAGTGGAGGAGTAGCATTGCATGCAGTACTACATCAGAATTTGATGACTACTCTACTTGCCCATACTTCAGGAAGTAACCAGGTAATTAGACGGAACAAGACATGCATTAGCATCAGTGAGAGGGATAACAGCAATGCGGATGCAGGTATGATAGACACAACCTTAAAGTTAGGCAAATTAAGATCACATGTCCTGTTGTTTAGGCTGTTTGCTTGCGTGAGAAAACCATTTTTATTTCCATTTTTTCTATAGACATGCCTCTTTTGGAGAAAAGTCACAGGGATCTGGGTTTAACTGAATGCCTAAGTTTATTTAGAACACCAGTTTTACGATTTTGGTTTTGGAAACAGAGAAGCAGCAGCACATTACATTATATAGAAGCTTTGATATAGGAATTGCTGACGTGCGAAGTGTGGCATAAACAATAGAGGGAATGATCATTCATTCATTGTCTAGGATTGATTTTATACTCAACAATTATAGATCAGTTTTGCGTTTCAGTTTGATCGAAATGAACCTTTCTCTTTTTAAACGGATAAGATGAAACGGATAAAAGGCCAAATCTCTGTTATTTTACTTTCTTTTAATTAAAAAAATCTCTGTTATTTGATACCTAGTTAGAGGCATGTAGTTGCCTCTGTTAGCGAATATATATGTGTATAGTTCCTTACATTTTTGGCTAATGATACTCACAACTTGGTATTTGTGTAGGCGATACAACTATCTCGCATGGTGGTGGAACATGGTATGATCAAACAACTTGGGATGAACGTGAATGCCAAAGGATTGAACATGCTGAAAAGAGGAGAAGCAAAGCAATGGCCTGGATCAGCGAGGAGAAGACCCACGATGGTGTCGGTTCTCGTCTTCAGGAGCTCGCTGCTTCTCCATGGTTTGTTTTGGCTGCGTCCCCTTCACAATCCAGGACCGGTGTTGCTGCCCAGGGCTTGTCACGTATCCTATCAGTTGGTTGATGACAATGCCGAGGCAGGGGAGACAGAGAGGATAGTTCTCATGAAAAGGAGGATGGGAAGGAGGAGGAGGTAGTGCTCTAGCACGGAATGGCACTGCAGTATGTATGTTGTACGACCGCATGAGAGCCATGTCTTGCAATATCTTGGAAGGAAGATGAGTCAAGGATTGTGTCAGCAGATCTTCTGATGCAGCTGGTAGCACAGGATGGCACGATCGTCACGAACACGGTAGCACGGGTACATACACTTATGTTAAATTTCTACGATCCTGCAATGGTACCTACAGAAAAGTTCATACTATGGGAGGAAGGGGTGTAGAGCTGCTTCTCGGCATGCCTTCGGAGGTGGCGGATTTGGTGTGGGAGGAGTTGGCGATGAGCGCTTTCACCCACACGCAAGATCCTGAAGACTAGTTTTTGCTATTTTTTACTTGTAGAGGGATTTTTCCCCAACTCAAAATTTTGTACATAACACTCTATTCTATCTAATCAGATGGCGGTTTCGACCGCCTTAAACTTCAAAAAAAGAAAAGTTCATACTATGTTACCTCTCTTCTTCAAATCATTTAGCTGATTCTAACATGTGCCTGCAGATTGATTTGAAGCATAAATCACTACAGTAGTTAATGAACCTAGATATAATTATGGTGTAGCACTTATTAATACAGCCAGACTCCTCCTGGATTTATTACTCATAGATTTAGTTGGAGTAATACAGATTCAACAAAGTGTGCAATATCATGAGGGTTCCTGTAAGTTTGAGACCTACAGCTGCCACCCATGGCTCACTTGAAATAGAACTTTTCAGACTTACCTTTGCGGTTGACTTAATTTTTTGTTTGATTGAAGGTTTTATATTTGGAACGAAAAGAAGATTGTCAAGTTATGATTACATCAGCTTGATTCTTTTAAGGAGCATGATCTAGGCAGTTCGTGAGCTTCAAATAGATTTACTTTACATCAAGATACTTACTGTTTTATGCTTCAGAATAGTAATACTTTTTGTGCTGCATGGATCTAAAATAACCCATGTGATCTAAGTATCATATTTACTGTTGTTTCTTGGATTTAGGTAATAGAGCTATGTGGTATATTTAGTATTCCGGTTGTATTATTTCAATCCACTACAGCTGCAAACTATGATCTAGTTTGTGTCCCGTTACTATTTGTCATTTATGTACATCATCACTTGTGATAAGATGTCATACTGCTTCATCCAAATTTACAGAATAGAATTAGTACTGTGTTATTGTGATTTACTGCTTGAGTTATGCTTCTTCGTCTAATATTTCTGTACATACTTCATGTCCACGTCGATTTTCTGCACATGTGCTATTATCTGTTAAAATGTGAAGGCACATGGCCTCATCCATGAATAGCAATGTATTCTGTCATTTTTATTTTGCTAGACAAGGATCCAGATTAAAGCGGATCTATGAGTTCGTGGTTGGTTTGCACTCGCACATGCACTTGCCCTCCGGAGATGGAAGCACCTCAAAATAAAGCAGACCTACCTTCATCCAAACCTGGCAATGTTGCAAGTGCTAAGCCAACAGCAAAACAGAGAGGCATATATGGATCTAATATACACACGTGCCAATTACAATTACCAGTCCCGCCCTTGGTGCACCTATATAAACATCGTCCATTCCAGCCGTCAATTTGAAAAGAGCGCTTCTATCCATCCATCGGTCTGAGTACTCGTCTCTGCTCTGCTTCTCGGAGCTCTTCAGTTCCGGGAACAAAGAAGTGACTATAGCCAGGATGGCGTGTGGCCGCGCCGGTGAGCCGGCGGTGCGCAAGGGCCCGTGGACGCTGGAGGAGGACCTCGTCCTGGTCGGCTACATCTCCCACCACGGGGAAGGCTCTTGGGACAACCTCGCGCGCTCTGCTGGTACGTAACACTATCATCGAATCGATCATCACCAGTTGATACTATACTACTGCCTAGTTCGAAACCATTATTTGTAATGCGTTGTTGGGAGGTAAATGATCGAAGGCAGGACAAACATTTGATCTCTGTGATGTGATGTGATGTGTCAATTAATTCGACCAGGTCTGAACCGGAACGGGAAGAGCTGCAGGCTGCGGTGGCTGAACTACCTCAGGCCGGGGTTGCGGCGGGGGAGCATCTCGCCGGAGGAGGAGACGGTCATCCGGGAGCTCCATGCGAGGCTGGGCAACAAGTGGTCAGAGATCGCCAAGCACCTCCCCGGCAGGACCGACAACGAGGTCAAGAACTACTGGAGGACCAGGATACACAAGAAAGCACCGCACCTGCGTCAGGGCCTGGACACGAGCGAGGCGACGTCGCCCATGTCCGCTTCGACGAGCCAGACAAGCTCCGCCGTGGGAGACGAGTACACGCAGACGAGCTTCCCTTACCCTGCGCTGAGCTGGGTCGCCGCCGACCACCACGAAATGGCCGCTGTGGACGCGACCACAACGTCGACACGGCTCTTTCCGTCAGAGTTCGGCGACAGCTTTTGGAGCGTCCAGGACAACTTCTGGGAGACTCTCCCGCTTTCAGACCCGGTGTATGAAGCACTATAGACACGGTGCACTGCTGCAATTAGCTACAGATACAGAACGCGGGCTGTTATTCTGTCCTTGATCTCCCTTGCTGGTTTTGGTACTATATGTTTTTCCGGCGAGGTGAAGCACTCACTCCATTTTTTGGCCTTCCTGAGCATACAACATGTAGAAGGAGAGCAATACCTACTATAAGGCTGTAACTCCTTTATTTCGGGGCATAAAATATGCTGCTATCTGTACTGCTACAGCAGTTTTAACAGAACTGCACTTTTTTACTAGAAAAGAAACACTACGGGCCGGCTTGATCACCTATATACATGAGCTAAGGAAATGTACAAAACTAGCAATGTGTAAACTGGTACAGTCCTAGACTTCTATGTCTTTATTGTCAAATCATTGGCTGCTGACTCACGAGGTTAGCAAATGCATGTGCACTTCTAATTTTGGGACAAGCACGATCAGTGCGCGGTTTGTAACATGCACTAAAACCGAAAATTCGGCGAGCTCCTCGGTGCAACCTCGTGCCCATTTTCTCATTTCATGCTAACTGAAATAGACAGCACATGACTTCGTGCTTTCTTCCAACTAACGAAGGTAGAGGCAACTCACAAAAGAAGAAAAGATGCTTGCTCAGAATTTATACATTTCCCGTGGCTAGAAAGTAGATCCAGTTATGTCGCCGTTGGTTCGGTTTGCGTTGAGGCCGGCGTCCAATACAGTTGGATTTTATAAAGTTTCGTGGAAATTTTTGAGTAACTATTTTTTAAAAAAACGGATGGCAAGCTTTCTTTCTATCTTATTAATTCTTGGGAAGAGAATTTTCTGGTTAATTAATAAAAAAAGGACAAAAACCACTACAACAAAACCACACGAGGACTACTCCCAAAACATACATCTCACAAACATTCTAGGTAAACTATCCGACTCTTCCAATCTGCAACATCCACACACACTCAGACATCAAGATAACCACATCGCAAGGGAAATCCACTTGGACACAAGAACATAAATCTTGGACATGGCAAATAGAAAGATGATAACAATTCAACAATTAGCCACATGCGACGCCACTCTTCTTGTTTATAGTCACAAGATATTCCTTCACCTTCTTGTTTTTGCCCATTGATGTGTCGTCTCTGTTAGACCTAGGGCTAGCCGCCTCCAAATTGATGAGCAGGTTGCCAATCTCTTTTGCAAATAACGCTTCAGAGTTAGTAATCAAAGTATCCGCTTCATTAACCTTGACACTACGGTCAATGAAGTCAACCGGCTAGCTGAGAACTAGTGTTGACATAATCTAACGAAATTAGAGTTAAGTAAGTCTAACGTAATTCTCACTCAAGTGAGAAATAGCAAAAAATGCTATATTTAAGCCCACCTCACCTCCAAACTCTAGAGTTGTAAAAAAATGGTTAACAAGTATTGAATTTATACGCTAGCCACTTCACTTTAAGACAGTAGCAGGTCCAATATTTGAGCTAGCCATTTCAATTTCAAATAGCGGCAGATCTAAAGATCTAATAACGTACGAGTACGGATCCATGTGACGTGTCATACATATGTTCGTGCTATTTTTCAACTCATCAAGCATTCATTTGCCGTTTGACTCGACCAGACCTCTGAATGTCAAGTTTGACCGTAAATTTCTCATATCAGGTTTTTACAATTACAAAACTACATTCACAAAAGAGCCAATCTTTCATAAAATGTATCCGTGTTGAAGTTGTTTTTTAGGAATTACGACAGTGACTCTACCAAATCAATCAAGAAGCGGGAATACAGTCTTACACCGTCTGTTGCATCTAACACTAAAAATGTATATAGATACATTTGTTTCTATCTATAAGTGACTCATCTAAATTTGAGTGGAGGGAGTAGGTTACAAGCTAGGTCTCTAGGGAGGCACTAGACAAATAAGAAAAGAAAAAAGGAAAACAAGAGAGGATGACATGGCAGCACCCCAATTATAACTGGATCTGACGTGGTAAACTAACTACTCACCATTGTCGGATACCTCGTCTGACTCTAATTCTATATGCCGAGAAAGCAAAGTAACTCCCAAAGGGAGAGAGCTTCTATGTGTTCTTCGCCATCAGAAAGATGGATTCACTACTGTCTGATCCGAAGCATTATAAATTCACGACTCACGAGGATACAACTATGCATTGATCCGATGCATCCCCTGCATCCATTTTCCTGCCACCATTGCCAACAGCACAGATAGTTTTGAGTGAAGGAGATATGCCCTAGAGGCAATTAATAAAGTGTATTCTTTATCATATCTCGTTTGTTCATAATAGGTTTTTGTGTCATGCTAGAACCGTATTAAGCGGAAACATTAATGCGGGTGTGATACGTAAACAACCAGGTCCCTAGTAGCCTCTACTAAGACTAGTTTCGTTGCGCGATTGATAATCGAGGTTTCCCGGTCATGGGGCATGGTGCCGGTCGGCAATGAGATTCATATCGCTAGAGAGTGATGTGATGGACATACCCAGATTTGGAGAACGTAGTCGTTACGCCTTTGACCGTGAGATAAACTCTTATTGATATTCCCGGAAGATACTTTGATTGCACCAAACGTCGTATCTTATTTAGTATGACAATAACGGTGATACTTTTGGGTATTGGAAAGGAGTATTGAGACGAGGGGTCAAGAGCGGGATTTGCCAGTCCGCGTAGCAGGATAGATACTCTCGGGCCCACTCGGTGAAATCTTGTCTAATGAGCTTGCAAGCATGTGCCTAGGTCACGGAGACATGAGATCATGAACGAGTAGAAGATAGCATCGTCGGTAACGAGGTCGGGATTAGGTATGGAGATATCTATGGAACGACACTCGGACGTGCTAAGTATCGCCATGGCAAAAGGTCTAAGACTTCACGTTCAGGTTTGATAGATGAAAGTCATTCGTTATATCTCAGGGATTAATTCATGGGGTCCAGCCCTACGGGTTAGTCGTTGATCATTGAGGAGTCTTGATCATACCTGATATTATATCGAACCGCTAGGGTAACACACTTAAGGGGTTTCGACAAGACAACCGGAAAGGAAGGAGATCACCGGGAGCGTCCCGGGAGAGGTCCGATGGAGATCGGGCAGCGCCGAAAGAGTTTTCGGAGCTAGGAAATATTTTATATATTATGTTTGATATTAATTAGTGTTATTAATATGCAAATATGATTTTATATATTTATTTTTGAATTTATTAAGGCAGATTTCCCTAAATGGGCCTTCCGGACGAAAGAAGGCCCAAGAGGGGAAAATTCCCTAGGGGAATTCGGTGGGGGCCAGGAGGGCCGGCCTAGGTGGGCCACAAGGGGCCCACCAGGGGCCCGACGCACTCCCTAGCCGAACCAGGCTATGTGGGGATAGTCCCACATTGCCTGACTGGCAAGGTTGGCTCCCCTTGGGAGCCTATATAAGAAGGGGCACCCCCAGCCTTTTAATTCACCAATTAATTCCCGATTTCTCTCTCGATCTCGTGGTTCCCAAGTCGGAGCCGCGCCGAGCAAGAGGATCCTGGGATCTCCTCCACCATAGCCCGCTGCCGCGCTGCTGGTGTTCCGGTCCAAGTCTTCCGCTGCTCGTCCTGGACTGGAGCTTCGGAGGCGTCGTCTCCACCGTACGTGTGCGACTCCCTGCGAGGTGCTGCGCTAGCGGTACTCGGAGGCCTGCTTCCTCTACACGACCTTGAGGTCGGCTTCGTCGGTCTGCATCGACAACGTTTGTGCGGGAACGTAATCCCCGCTTTCGGTTTACAAGGGTACGTATTCCGATCTCCGTTCGTACTACTATATCTGCATAGAATAGATCTTGGCTAGTTTAAGGATATCGTTGCTAGGAAAATTATTGTTTTCTGCCCACGATCCCCTTCAGTGGTATCAGAGCCGATCTATCATAAGGTATAGCTGTACGCTGTTAGAACCCGTGCTCTGCACGGGGGCACCGTTCCTGTTATTTGCTACCCTCTAGCGTGCACTTGTGTTTTCCAGCGGCATTGAGTTGATGAAGCGGCCCGGACCGACTTTACGCGTACGCTTACGCGAGACTGGTTCCACTACTGACATACGGCTTGTACCGTATCTGTGGCTGGCGGGTGACAGTTTCTCTCTCTTTAGTTGGTCTTCGCATTTTCAATGGAGGGCCCGAAATGGAAGCTTAAACATGCAATTATTGAATCATTGTTGTGGTCATAAGATTCGTAGGTATGAAGCGGTTCTATTTACGAAAGCACCAAGCCACGTAAAATATGCAAAAGATAAAGTAGAAGCGTCTAACTTTATTTTGCAGGGGCTATGTGATATGGTCAAGGTAGGTTTATTAAATTGTTTATAAACTGCGGGCGCCAAGAAGACCATGGCGCGATGGACTATATCACATTGCATTAGATTTGATGTTTTGTGTGCATCTTATTTTTGTGTGATTGTGTGTTACACGGCGGTAGCTGAATAAGACGATCCCTTCAAAATACCACTAGTGTTCTCCCTCCAACGCGCACCACCAATAAAGTTCTACGTTATGAGGCAGGCCGTGATGATCGGGTGTCAGACATATCTTCGTTCGCATACGGTGGGTGTAAGCCATGTTGCACAAGCGTCAGCGTGGAGGTCTTTGGTGGCGAGCCTAGCATACTCAGAGGTATGGCCTCGGAACAAGAAGACCGAAAGGTCGAGCACGAGTCACAAAATTGGTGTGGCGGACGATTTTGTCTACTCTTGAAGTTGTGCCGCCGGCTTTGATGATGAGGGGGTGGTGCAATGGATGGGGGTCGTGTAATCGCTTAAACGACCAGGAGGGATGTTCGTTTGAGTGGGAGTTATGTTAGTTATTTTCTAAAATACTATAACTCAAAATTATTATGAACAAAGTCTTATGTTGTTGCAAATTCCATTGTAGATGTCTCGCCCCTCGTTTAACCTAGGTCTGTTCCTTGAGAAAGAAAAGCTTAAGACCAATGGGTCAAACTTCATGGCCTGGTTCCGCAACCTGAGGATCCTCCTCACTCCCCATAGGGTGGCCTACGTCATTGAGGCCACCATAGGTGACCCTCCTGCAGATGATGCCTCTGAGGATGAGAAGAAGGTCTTCCAGACCCGATCGGAGGATTCTGCCTTTGTCCAGAGTGGCATGCTCTACGCCATGGAAGCCGACCTGCAGAAGCGCTTTGAGAAGATGAGCGCCTTTGAGATCATCTCGGATCTTAAGGCTGTCTTTGCGCCGCAGGCTAAGGCTGAGAGATATGAGGCTTCTGAGCTTTTCTTCTCAGCCAAGATGGAAGAGCATAACAATGTGAGCGAGCATGTAGTCAAGATGTCTGGCTACGTTCAACGCCTGAATGCTCTGGAGTGCAAGATTCCCGATGAGCTGGCGATTGACAGGGTGTTGCAATCGTTGCCACCAAGCTACAAAGGCTTCGTCATGAACTACAACATGCAGGGCATGGCTAAGTCCCTGGGTGAAGTGTTCGTGATGCTCAAGACTGCTGAGGTAGAGATTAAGAAGGAGCACACGCTGTTGATGGTCAACAAGACCGTTGATTTCAAGAAGTCCGGTGGCAAGGGAAAGCAGAGCTGGAAGTCCCGGAGGGAGGCAAAGTTGGCTGCCAAGCCCAGGACTAACAGGTCTGGTCCCAGAGCTAGCGTGGAGTGTTTCTACTGCAAGGGGAAGGGTCACTGGAAGCGCAACTGCCCCAAGTATCTGGAGGATAGGAAGTCTGGCAAGACGGTCGACAAAGAGAAAGGTATATTTGATATACATGTTATAGATGTGTACCTTACATCCGCCCGGAGCAATACGTGGGTATTTGATACTGGTTCTGTTGCTCATATATGTAACTCTCAGGAGGAGTTACGGAATAGAAGGCGGCTGGCGAAGGATGAGGTGACGATGCGCGTCGGCAACGGATCGAGAGTCGACGTGGTGGCTGTCGGCACGCTCCCTCTGCATCTACCATCGGGATTAGTTTTGGTTTTAAATAAATGTTATTTTGTGCCATCCTTGAGTGTAAACATTATAAGTGGGTCTTGCCTGTTACAAGACGGTTATTCATTTAAATCAGTGTCAAGCAATTGTGCTATTTATATGAATGATATCTTTTATGTTGATGCTCCCGAGAGTAATGGTTGATTCTTGATGAATCTCGATCGTAGTACTCACATCCATAACATAGAAGCCAAACGAATTAAGTGTAGTGACGATACCGCCATGTTTTTGTGGCATTGCCGTCTTGGTCATATTGGTATAAAGCGCATGAAGCGACTCCACTCCGATGGACTCTTGGATTCGTTGGATTTCGGATCCCTCGATACATGCGAACCATGCCTCATGGGCAAAATGACCAGGACACCGTTCAAAGGTTTCGTTGAACGGGCGTCGGATTTGTTGGGGATCATACATACAGATGTGTGTGGACCGATGAGCGTTTCGACACGCAATGGTTATCGTTACTTCGTCACTTTCACTGATGACTTGAGTAGATACGGTTATATCTATTTGATGAAACACAAGTCTGAAACGTTTGAAAAGTTCAAAGAATTCCAGAGTGAAGTTGAGAATCAGCTTAATAGGAAAATCAAGCATCTCCGATCCGATCGCGGTGGAGAGTACTTGAGTTTTGAGTTTGGCACACATATGAAGAGTTGTGGCATAGTGCCCCAACTTACGCCCGCCGAAACGCCGCAGCGTAACGGCGTGTCCGAGCGACGTAATCGTACTCTACTGGATAGTGTCCGATCTATGATGTCTCTTACCGATCTGCCAGTGTCCTTCTGGGGTTATGCGTTAGAAACAACCGCATTCATTTTAAATAGGGCTCCGTCCAAGTCCGTTGAAACGACGCCGTATGAATTATGGTATGGCCAAAAGCCTAAGTTATCGTTTATGAAGGTTTGGGGTTGTGAGGCGTACGTTAAGAAACTACAGCCCGACAAACTCGAACCGAAGTCGGAGAAAGTCGTCTTTGTAGGATATCCGCGGGAAACCGTAGGGTACACCTTCTACAACCAAGCTGAGGGCAAAACTTTTGTCGCGAAGACCGGTGCCTTTCTAGAGAAGGAGTTTCTCGCGAAAGGAGTAAGTGGGAGGAAGGTAGACCTCGATGAAATCGTTGATCCTGAACTCGAGATTCCGAGTGGCGCAACGGAAGCAATTCCGGAAACGTCCTCCGTGGAAGGAGTGGGAGAAACTGTCGAGGAAGATGTTCTGCCTCGTAGGTCTGGTAGATCTCGGATCCCACCAGAATGGTATGGCAACATGGTTTGCACCGTCATGCTAGTCGAGCAAGACGAACCTACGAACTACAAGGAGGCGATGGAGAGTCTAGAGTCCGAGAAATGGCTTGAAGCCATGAAATCCGAAATAGGATCCATGTATGATAACAAAGTGTGGACTTTGGTAGATATTCCCGAAGGGCGCAAGGCCGTCGAGAATAAGTGGATCTTTAAGAAGAAGACTGATGCTGATGGTAATGTGACCGTCTATAAAGCTCAGCTTGTCGCAAAGGGTTTCCGACAAGTTCATGGAATTGACTACGATGAAACTTTTTCACCGGTAGCGATGCTTAAGTCTATTCGGATTTTGTTAGCGGTAGCTGCCTACTATGATTATGAAATCTGGCAGATGGACGTCAAAACGGCCTTCCTGAATGAAAACATTGAGGAAGAGTTGTACATGGTACATCCGGAAGGTTTTGTCGATCCAGGAAGTGCTAACAAGGTGTGCAAGCTTCAGCGATCCATCTATGGATTGAAGCAGGCATCTCGGAGCTGGAATCTTCGCTTTGATGAGGTAATCAAAGGTTTTGGATTTATCCAGAATGTGGAAGAGACCTGTATTTACAAGAAAATGAGTGGGAGCTCGGTTGTGTTCTTAGCACTGTATGTTGACGACATATTGCTAATAGGGAATGATGTGGAACTTCTGAATAGCGTGAAGGAATATTTAAGCAGTAAGTTTTCCATGAAGGACTTAGGAGAAGCTGCGTATGTTTTAGGCATAAAAATCTACCGTGATAGATCAAGGCGCCTATTAGCACTAAGTCAGAGTACTTATCTTGATAAAATATTGAAGCGTTTTCATATGGAGAAGGCAAAGAAGGGTTCTCTGCCGGTTATCAAGAATAAGATATTGCGTAAGGCGCAGTGTCCGGTGACGGAACTGGGTAAGGCCGAAATGACGAAACATCCTTATGCTTCAGCCATAGGATCGATCATGTATGCAATGTTGAGTACTAGACCAGATGTGGCATTAGCTCTAAGTTTGACAAGCCGGTTCCAGAGTAATCCTGGAATGCCGCATTGGGTAGCTGTTAAGAGCATTCTTAAGTATCTCAATAAGATAAAGGAAATGTTCCTTGTGTATGGTGGCTGCGATGAGGAACTTGGCGTAACGGGTTACGTAGATGCAAGTTTCTGCTCAGACCCCGATGACTGTAAGTCACAGACAGGTTACGTGTTCAAGGTGAATGGAGGCGCCGTGTGCTGGAGAAGTGGGAAGCAACCCATAGTCGCACAATCTACAATGGAGTCGGAGTACATTGCTGCCTGCGAGGCCGCGAATGAAGCTGTGTGGCTGAGGAAGTTCGTCATCGAACTTGGAGTGTTCCCGAGCGTGCAAGACCCCGTGGTCCTCTTCTGCGACAATACGGGTGCCATTGCGAACGCCAAGGAGCCAAGGTCTCACTCCACCGCCAAACACATTCTCCGACGCTTCCACGTGATACGTCAGTACGTACAAGGAGGCGATGTGAAGATTTGCAAAGTGCATACGGATCTGAATGTGGCAGATCCGCTGACGAAGCCTCTCCCGCTTGATAAGCATGAACATCACCAATTAGCTATGGGTGTTAGGCTTTTACCAAGTTGTAATCTAGATTAAGTTGTACTCTAGTGCAAGTGGGAGACTGAAGGAGATATGCCCTAGAGGCAATTAATAAAGTGTATTCTTTATCATATCTCGTTTGTTCATAATAGGTTTTTGTGTCATGCTAGAACCGTATTAAGCGGAAACATTAATGCGGGTGTGATACGTAAACAACCAGGTCCCTAGTAGCCTCTACTAAGACTATTTCGTTGCGCGATTGATGATCGAGGTTTCCCGGTCATGGGACATGGTGCCGGTCGGCAATGAGAGTCATATCGCTAGAGAGTGATGTGATGGACATACCCAGATTTGGAGAACGTAGTCTTTACGCCTTTGACCGTGAGATCAACTCTTATTGATATTCCCGGAAGATACTTTGATTGCACCAAACGTCGTATCTTATTTAGTATGACAATAACGGTGATACTTTTGGGTATTGGAAAGGAGTATTGAGACGAGGGGTCAAGAGTGGGATTTGCCAGTCCGCGTAGCAGGATAGATACTCTCGGGCCCACTCGGTGAAATCTTGTCTAATGAGCTTGCAAGCATGTGCCTAGGTCACGGAGACATGAGATCATGAACGAGTAGAAGATAGCATCGTCGGTAACGAGGTCGGGATTAGGTATGGAGATATCTATGGAACGACACTCGGACGTGCTAAGTATCGCCATGGCACAAGGTCTAAGACTTCACGTTAAGGTTTGTAAGATGAAAGTCATTCGTTATATCTCAGGGATTAATTCATGGGGTCCAGGCCTACGGGTTAGTCGTTGATCATTGAGGAGTCTTGATCATACCTGATATTATATCGAACCGCTAGGGTAACACACTTAAAGGGTTTCGACAAGACAACCGGAAAGGAAGGAGATCACCGGGAGCGTCCCGGGAGAGGTCCGATGGAGATCGGGCAGCGCCGAAAGAGTTTTCGGAGCTAGGAAATATTATATATATTATGTTTGATATTAATTAGTGTTATTAATATGCAAATATGATTTTATATATTTATTTTCGAATTTATTAAGGCAGATTTCCCTAAATGGGCCTTCCGGACGAAAGAAGGCCCAAGAGGGGAAAATTCCCTAGGGGAATTCGGTGGGGGCCAGGAGGGCCGGCCTAGGTGGGCCACAAGGGGCCCACCAGGGGCCCGGCGCACTCCCTAGCCGAACCAGGCTATGTGGGGATAGTCCCACATTGCCTGGCTGGCAAGGTTGGCTCCCCTTGGGAGCCTATATAAGAAGGGGCACCCCCAGCCTTTTAATTCACCAATTAATTCCCGATTTCTCTCTCGATCTCGTGGTTCCCAAGTCGGAGCCGCGCCGAGCAAGAGGATCCGGGGATCTCCTCCACCATAGCCCGCTGCCGCGTTGCTGGTGTTCCGGTCCAAGTCTTCCGCTGCTCGTCCTGGACTGGAGCTTCGGAGGCGTCGTCTCCATCGTACGTGTGCGACTCCCTGCGAGGTGCTGCGCTAGCGGTACTCGGATGCCTGCTTCCTCTACACGACCTTGAGGTCGGCTTTGTCGGTCTGCATCGACAACGTTTGTGCGGGAACGTAATCCCCGCTTTCGGTCTACAAGGGTACGTATTCCGATCTCTGTTCGTACTACTATATCTGCATAGAATAGATCTTAGCTAGTTTAATGATATCGTTGCTAGGAAAATTATTGTTTTCTGCCCACGATCCCCTTCATTGAGCCTAGATAACTTGAGCATGTTTGGAGCAAGTTCAGCCGGTGCCACTCCATCGAGTCAACGGGATGACCAGAAAAATTGCCTTATCCCCTCTTCCCAGGTGATCTTGGTGTAGGATGGCAACGGGTGTGCTCCCCGCCGGGGAGTGCCTTCTCATCCCCATCTCAATTTAACAATCATTGAGCATTTTTTTCCGATCCACATCCCTATCGTGTTTAGCGCGGGATCGGGTTCCCCATGA
Source organism: Poa annua (assembly GCA_026929855.1). Classification (NCBI taxonomy): domain Eukaryota; kingdom Viridiplantae; phylum Streptophyta; class Magnoliopsida; order Poales; family Poaceae; genus Poa; species Poa annua. The sequence continues at coordinate 21,271,884 of CM049428.1, read as the reverse complement.
AGAAGCTTCATGATCTTAAACTCTCCAAACATAAAATAACGCAACTTGTGTATCTCATATGTGGTAAAAATAACTAAAACGTAGCATCATGTGTTGAATTAAAATAAGGGGGAGTAGCAGGGAACGGGGACGGGAACATGTAGACCTCTTAATCCGGAACGGGCCCCCATTGACATCTATAAGAGTTAACCTTGTCGCATAGCACCGTTCCCATCTAAGGTATGTCAGGATCTTTCCATTCATACAATTTTCATCGTAGTCCCAAAACATATAAAATACCACAAGGGGGTCACCGTAAGAATCAAATTTACCAACGCAAGACGGGCATCAGTGTTCATCATTTCCCGGGTAACCGGGACAAGAGGCTTGTCGCTATGTTGATATAAAAGAAATAAATTAGCCTCTTTGTAAGAAAAACTGGTCGAAAACCACTAAATCTGCACACCATACAAGCCGACGGCCTGACCGTCCAAATGGATAAGGCGGACACCCCTACACCTTAACGCGACATAGCAGAGGCGAACATCGGATTGTGTCAAAATTAATTTGTTTGTTAATGACTCAAGTTGTGGAATTTACGGTATTTGTGTCAAAGTGCAAACAATCGCGTGGCATTTTTCAACTAATCATGTGGCATTGGTCAGTTAATTTTTGCTAATGACCCAAGTTGTGGTATTTGTGTCAAAGTGCAAGCAATCGGGTGGCATGTGTCAAACAAGTCTTAAGTGGGAGGATTTAATTAGAAAATGGAGTAAATAGATTATGTTCTTCTAGAAGCAAGTGCAGGCCGCACCAGCGAAGAATCTAGAACAGAACACATAGCCGCAGGCCGCAGCCCACAGGAAGGAGAGAAGGGAAAGATAACATTCTCTCCGACGAAAAGGCGGCGAGCGAGCGAGCGAGAGAGAGCAAGAGGGATTGGGGCGGCGGTGTGAAGAGGAAGAGGAGGAGATCGCCGGAGAAGAGGAGGAGCAAAGATGTTTCTTGTGGATTGGTTCTACGGGGTGCTGGCGTCGCTGGGGTTGTGGCAGAAGAACGCCAAGATCCTCTTCCTCGGCCTCGACAACGCCGGCAAGACCACCCTCCTCCACATGCTCAAGGACGAGGTCTCTCTCTCTCTCTCTTCTATCCTTTTGATCTGCGGGAGCGGAATCTGATATTCTCTTCTTATTATCTCCTGGCTGACGATTCCTGATTTGGTCTGACTGGTATGTTTGTACTTTGGATTGGATGGCAGAGGCTTGTGCAGCACCAGCCGACGCAGTACCCGACGTCGGAGGAGCTGAGCATCGGGCAGATCAAGTTCAAGACCTTCGATCTCGGCGGCCACCAGATCGCCCGCCGTGTCTGGAAGGACTACTACGCAAAGGTAACCTTTACTTCTTTTCGTGCTGTCTGCTTCGTTACTTATGGTGAAGACTTGAAGAGTTCTTCTTTGTGTTGAGTGAAACCTAGAAATTGAGTTTAGACCCGACGAGTATCTGATTAGATAAGGCACCGGGGTACATCTTGCCCGTAGAACAAGGCAATTTATCAATAATTTAACCATTTATTCGTCATTGAATCTGATCATTTGAACACCCCCCCCCCCCCCCCCCCCTTCCCATTTAGCAACTGAGAATGCTGCTGAGGCTGGCTATTGATTTTAACCAGTGGTTCGCGATGATTCTGAAAATGGCACAAGAAACACCAGCTCTGTCATTCAGGCATCTATGTTTGACAGTAGGCCAAACTTGAATGGAGGGGTGTAGGTCTCCATCCCCAGGCAGAAAACATAAGAGAGGTTACAATTGCAGGTTGCAGGCTTGCAGTCACCTTACCAAAGTTGATGTTTAGTATTAATGTTATCCCAATGTTATTCAGATGATAGCTAGCCAGAGAGTTGCGAGGATTTTCTTGGCCAACTCAAAACTTAGAAAGCATCCTAAGATCACTTTCAAACAGCCCTATGGAACCAAGGGAGAGAATCTGTTTCATAGCGATTAGCGTGGGTTTTACTTAACGGAGCAAAATGTCCACCCGGTTGACCAAAATCGCCAAATTGAAGATATCTGTAGACAATTTGTGTTTATTACTTCTGCTATTCTCAATAAAAGCACATCCTTATTTTTGGAAGGCAATCACCCATGTAATGTGTCGCCGTGTTTGGAGATGTTTCAAGTGTACAAACACATACTTCCTCCATCCGGAAATAAGTCTCGCGAATACAGATGTATCTAGCACTTATTTCTGGATGGAGGGAGTACTTTCAACTTTTCCAACTAACCACCTAAGTACTATGTGTTCTCTTTTGTGTGGTTGGGTGGTAATATGGGGAATCTGATTGGTATGCTTGCAAAGCGGTCCAGACATAGTGATACTGATCTATAGAATTTTCTTGCTAAAAAATATAGGAGGCTTGAAAGAAGTCCAAAATTTAGCACCCGGTCCTGTTCTTGTATAAAAACTGTCTTACTGAGCTGATTTCTTTTTTTTGGAATTTTACTGAGCTGATTTCACTTCTGGGGTATACAAAAAAAACTTAATACTGGTGGATGGGGATAAGACAAGTTAACTAGTTTGTTGAGAGCCTTGCTGCATTCAAGGGATTCCTATTATTTATTCCTGACATATTTAACCTGTGTTCACCGAAGTTTACTACGAATTGCATGTCTCATGGTATTTTAAGTCGTTAACTTGAGTGATAAAAAAGTTTGATCACAACTCCATTTTCTTGTACGAAAGTTCCCTCTAGAGAAGAGAATTAACCCAATGACTGTTCTGTGTGCCAAGTCAACTGTTTTCCAGTTCCAAAATGATAACTTTCTGGGTTTGATTAGATTTTTTTTCTCGGGAGTACAAATTACAACTGCTCCAGAAATCCTATATATTCAATTATGTGTAAGTTGTAAATTAGGCACTACCATTTTACTATCATTTCAAATGTGCTGATGCGCTGTAGAAGACTTAACCGTGATATGAATTGTGTTGCCTAAGGACTTGGTAATCTGCATATATCGCGTGATGTGATTCTAATCGTCTGGGATTATTACGGGATAATAAGTCAGATCAATAAGAAAGCTGATACCTATCTATTTCTGCTGTTTGGAGCTATCTTGCTGGCCTCTATTCTTTTGCTAATACCATGCTTGCTCATTGAGATTCTAGAGGGACGTAGTAGAATAATTTTCTGACTTCAAACATAATGCATTTTGTGTACAATCATGATCCGTATAATAGAAGCCACTGAATTAGATGCATGACTAATAATTATTTGAGTAACCTTCTTGAGTGTTCATCAGAAACTTCATGAATTCTTTTGTTTTCTTGGGTCTATGCTTTGAGGCTTTGAGCCCTATTCTCACTGAAAATGTGCATGTCCTGATGGCATCTTTTGTGCAAGTTCCAAGGAATAGTATATATGGATTACAGGGATCAGTATGCACCTGATATTAGTATTGATATCTACAACAGTGTTGTACTTCGGTTCGCTAAACCTTCGATTGAAAATTGTAGTTCTTATGTTTTTCTTGTTTAAGTGGAGTGAAGATACGTAGAATAACATGAGGCAGTTAGTAAGCTAAACATTTTCTGCCCTTGGTATGTGGCTTTTAGTAGAGTTGAGAATTCATGTGATTATGTGCAGCTTATCTGTCTTTGATATATGGCTGTTAGGAGAGTTGAGTACTTAAGTGACTATTGGCAGTGTTGTCATGGATTTGTGGATTTTGTTCCTCTTTGTCTGGTTGTTTTCTGTTCGTTTTTCTTTCCCCACAAATATATAACACGCTAATGTGTCCAGGATAGCTGGAAATTGGTTTGAATGCATACTTTTCTATCTATTTGAATTACATAGATGAAAAACAGCCATTTCACCTAAAATAGGCCATAATGAACAATTGCACATTCAGTATGTCACCATGCTGACCGCCGCGCAACAAAAACCATCTTGTGGACTACTCCCCTGTTAATGTCTCTGTGCAGATCACGAAGATCTTACTTGAATGACTAAATGCTTACAAGTCCAACAGATGAACACTTCTATGTTGTCGTGTGGAGTGTTGTGGAAGCACGATGAAAAGGACTATTTATTACTCAGAATTTAAACCAAACAGATCAAAGCTGCTGCCACTTTTTCCCTCTGTTGAATAGGCCCAGGCTGTTTGGTAGTAAGCTGTGAATATTTCTGATTTGCTGAGTTTTTTATGTTGCCATATGATTATGTTGGCTTATTTTGATTCTTAATCTATCTGATAGGTGGATGCTGTTGTGTACTTGGTGGACTCTGCTGACAAGGAACGATTCGCGGAGTCGAAGAAGGAGCTTGATGGCCTCCTTTCAGATGACTCCCTAGCAAAGGTGCCTTTCCTCGTACTGGGTAACAAGATTGACATACCTATCGCAGCATCTGAGGAGGAGCTGCGCTACTACCTTGGACTGAGCAACTTCACCACCGGGAAGGGCAATGTGAACCTGGCCGATTCGAATGTGAGGCCCCTGGAGGTCTTCATGTGCAGCATTGTCCGCAAGATGGGCTATGGTGAAGGTTTCAAATGGATGTCTCAGTACATCAAGTGAAAGGCCTTCTTGCTGTCTCCAGTAGTAATATCAAGGTTTGGCTCTTTTTCATTCTCATGATGCTTTGGAGAAACATGCAGCTGTAAGAAAAGGTACATCTTAGTGGTAGGGAAGCCTGTAAGTTGATGGTAATCCTAGATATATGGCTGGGTTTATTTATTTGACTGTCTGTGTGTAAGACGATTTTATTAATTACAATGTGGTTGCGGAGATCATTTGTAGACATGGGAAGTATTTCAGATAATGTAATCTGTCATCTTAGCCTATGAAATTTCTATTGACAACATAGATTCTTCGTTTCGCAACTATCTATGGGTGACATAGACCATACTCTTGGTACACTCAAACACAAACTCCAATTACAGCTGAGGGTTTTGGAGAAGAGAGTAACCGGAGGGGGAAGATGAACAATTCAGCACACACACCAAGCCAGGTCCTGGCCGAAGCCTCCTTACGTTTCGTAGCCGTTCCCCTGGGGTATCACTAGTTCTAGTTAGAGGCAAGCCTTCGCAAAGGCCAGTTCTGCACGTCCGCGCGTGATGCTGCCCGCCACGTGTCCCCACATGCGAAGTGTCGCTGCTGCCCGTCGACTGCGCTGCGATCCGGCCCGATCTGTACGAGGCCTCCGTACGCACGTACAAGGCCGCACCTTCTGTGTACAAAATCCCCAAGCTGGGCCGATCGTTCGTCATTCCGTGTACGAGCCCTCACGCGCTGATCGATCGTTCGTGCGTTAGTGGCCTCCACCGTACGAAGCCCCATGCAATGATCATACAAAAGCCCCGCGCATGTACAGAAACATAGAACCGAGTTGTACAGAAACATAAACCAGGTTGTACAGCAACGTAGAACAGGTTGTACAACAACGCAGACTGGGTTATACATCGCCACACAGACCGGGTTGTACAGCAACGCAGACCTGGTTGTACAGCAACGCAGAGCTGGTTGTACGTACAACTACACCTAGCAGGTTGTACGTACAAGTACAAATTTCAGGTTGTACATATTATTACACGTAGGTTGTACAAACTATACACAATTCGAAGTATAAAAAAAAAGTTCGTCAAAACCTATCAACATGGGATCTAGTTTTGAAGATCTCGACGCGGGGAGTTTGAAAGTGAAAACGGTTTGTAAATCGGATAAACGGTTTTCAAGATATTTCATTTTGAAAAAACGAATCTTAAAATAAATGCACGTACAACCGCTCTGCGCACCACACAGCCACTTGTCACGGGCAGAGAAAATGTGGGAATTGAAAGCAAACAAAATTACTACACGTGTCGAAATCTGAGTGGACGGAAATAAACCTTCGCGTTTTTTAATGATTTCCATTTCCGTTCCCCTGTATTTATAGTGGTTTTGAGCGGGCTTAAGCCCAATAGTGCAGCCCACCGCACACCACGGCGCGGCCCATTTTGTGTTCCTTTGTAAGTCATTCAGCCGGGTTGGACTAGGGAAAGGGTGGCCTTCGCGAAGGTCTATTTCGTGGTCCCGCGCGTGAGGTGTTGCCGCCATGTGGACACACAAATTGAGGCGGTCCCACGCATGGACAGATCCAGATTCAAATCCAGATCTAGATCTATTATTAAATTTTACAAAACACAAAATATAATAGTACATCAACGTATAACGGGATGTACAGCAACGCAGACCGGGCTGTACAACAACACAGACCGGGTTGTACAGCAACACAAATCAGTTTGTACGTACAGCAACCCCGACCGGGTTGTACAGCAACGGAGACCGCGTTGTACAGCAACAAAAACCGGGTTGTACAGCAACACAGACCGGGTTGTACAGCAACATACACCGGGTTGTACAGCAACACAGGACATGTTGTACGTAGAAATACATTCGGGTTGTACAAACAACTACACGTAGCAAGTTGTACGTACAACTATAAAATTCAGTTTGTACGTACGACTACACTTAGGGTGTACAAAACATACACAATCCAAAGTACAAAAAAAAGTTTGTCGAAACCTATCAATATGGGATCTAGTTTTGAAGATCTCGACGCGAGGAGTTCAAAAGTGAAAACGGTTCATAAATTGGATAAACGGTTCTCAAGATATTTCGTTTTTAAAAAACAAATCTCAAAATAAATGCATGTACAACCCTCTGCCCACCACCAGGGAGCTGCCACTTGTCACCGCGTGGAGAAAATGTGGGAGCAGAAACGAACGAAATTGCGACACTTGTCAGCACCGGAGCGCACGCGCGTAGACCTTTGTGAATGGAACCCTTTTTCTAAGAATTTCCCATCCAGCCTCCCTGCTGACAACAGAGGCATATTCAAGTTGGGTGTCATTCTGGCCACTCTTGCTCCTTTGGAGGAATGTGCAGCTGTAAGCAAAGATTTGTCTTAGTGACAGGGGAAGCCTGTAAGTTGATGATAAGTACCTTTTTTTCCTTCTAGCATTTATCATCACAATTATATATGGTGGGGTCTATTGGTTTGTTTGGTTGTCTGCAAGACTATTTTGTCACTTACAATGTGGTTGTCCAGCAGGCAGGGCCGGTCCTGAGATTTTGAGGGCCCGGGGCAAAACTAAAATCTTGGGCCCTTAATATAAAATACTCCCTCCGTTCCTTGAAGTAAGGTGTATAAGTTTTTAGCACGGTTATTAAAGCAGGGCCTGAGGGGGCAAATTAAGTCGATTTTGGACAATAATACCCCTAATAGAGTTAGGTGAGAAAATCTGAAATTAAGGAAAGTTCTGATCCCGAAATCCCCTCTCTCTCCCGAATTCTACTCGTACAAACTTACATTTCATCAAATTAAATCATAATATCAAGCAACATGCTTATTTTTCATTTGGCTTTTTATAGACTTATGGTAGACATAGATTTTTTGCCAATATCCCTTGTCACATAAACTAGAAAAACTAATAGTATTAAATTAGTGGAGAGACGAAAAGAAAAAATAAACATCAATTAGAGAAGCATTGTTCTTGTAGAATTTGCGCCCTAGTTGTTATATATTGAAGTAGCAACAAAAATGATTTTTAGTGCTCGGGCTTACGGTGAATTGCCTGTGCAGTATTTTGTCAAGTTCATGGACTATGGCTAGCTAGAGCGAGAAGAGGAATAAACAGCCAATACAAGAGCTGACCGGTGCGATGGATTGGGCTGCGGCGAGGCCTCTTTCTACTGTTTTCCATGTGGTTACTGCCAATATGGTTGGGCTTTAAGCTAGACGTGGTAATTAGCGTACACACAGTGGAGACCAGACTTCAATACTCTAGCTAACCGCTTCGGCTCGATTGTTGTCTTCTTCCTCAGTCCCCACGGTCCATCCTTTAATCATCTTCCATCGATACCAAGTCACAGCATGCACTGCGTACACATATCCGGCTGGGCCCCCTTGGTTTTAGGGACCCGGGGCGGCCGCCCCTCTAGACCCCCCTCAGGGCCGGCCCTGCCAGCAGGCAGCGTTGTTGCATCACAACAATGTAGATTGAGATCTCTATTATTGCAACCGAAGAAGTACCCAACTTGTTAACATTCTATAAGACGTAGGGTGTGTTTGTTTGGGTTGTCTGTGGTTGGCTGTGTTGCTTTATGTGGAAAGCTGATATGCAGAGAAAGCTGTTATTCTGAGTGTCAGTGTTTGTCAACTAGCTGGCTGTATGTCTGTAATCTGTATAGTTGTCTGAAACACCCCAGAGTTATGGAAACGGTTATTATTGTTGATTTACGTTTAACAAAGTAATATGCATCATAAATATAAATCCGAAAAACATCACTCGAAAAAAAAATCAATAGTCCAAAAATACATTTGCACTAACAACTCCTCAACTTTGGTGGAGAAACAAAACACCGAACTACATCAAGTATTTCTGCGTGAGAATCGCATGAACAAGGATAAGATTGAAAACGTAAAGTTAGTCCAATGCGGCAGCTGCCCGTATTGTCGATCTGAATATGTTTTCTCTTTTTCTTTCCGAGAGTGTCGTGGCGGTACGAGCTGCATCTGCTTCAGCTCAGCTCAGGCTTAAGGGAGAAGCATCAAGCATTCAAGCAATACGAAGAACAGAAAGGGGCAAAGCAAGCACACGGCGTCCAGACCTCCGACGCTGACGGGAGTCGGGAATAAGAGCGACGAGCAGTGGCCGGCGTCCCGGCCGGAATCGAGAGTTGCGGCCAGCGAGAATCAATTGAGTTGCGTCCGGAGAAATCGAGCAGCCGCACCACAGGCAAGGGGCGGCAATGGCCGGCGGCCCTTGTAGAGCTGTCTCGAGTAGCGGTCGACGGGACTCGAGTGGCGGCGGCGGCGAGTGGAGGAAGTCTACCGGTCGAGGCCAAGGGCAGGGAGGACGTCGGGGAAGGACGACGACACTCTGTGGCGGTGCTGCAAGGAACCTAGCGCTCGCCGTCTCCCGTATCTGTTCCTTCGATGCGGGATGACCGGATGAGAGCAGTTCGGGTCAGGGAAGGGATAGGATAGGCGTTTTTTTCCTGCGCGCTGCACGCTGGTTGGTAGCGCGCTGGTTGGTGTTGGTACAACTACGGGTGGCAATTCTTTTGTAATAAACTTTGATACCGCTTCGGCAGCTCGGTGGAAGCTCGGGAAGCACCCGTAAGAGGTGCTTTTTTCATTATGAAGGAATCCCATGTGCTTCCGCCGAAACCCAACATGCAGCTTAGGTGTTTGTTTTGTTGGAGCTGTTTTTTCCGTAGAAAGCCCGCAAAAGCCCAAACAAACACACCCGTAGTTGGACTAAAAGACTTGTCAGATGTTGAATGTAGAGGACTGAAAATAGAAACATTTTGCAAAGACAGAAAGGAAGCTCACATAAGTTGGTGAAGTCGATTTCTGGTCTGAAATACCTATCTGATTATTTATTTTTTGAAAGGAAGAGGCAAAAGATCCTCATCTCATTAATTAAGGAGATTTTTAGGGTGTTACAACACAAAAGAGCCGAAGCTCAAGGCAAAACAAGGCCAAGAAATGACCGAAGAAAACAAGCTACTCTCGCGGCATGATTGATTCCAAATGCTTCGCTCCCGACGTGCTTCACAAAGCCACGGTGGTCTTGATGTGGGAGGCAACCACCATAGACATTGTAGAAACCTTTCGGAACACCCACGCGTTTCGCTCGTTCCAAATCTCCCAAGTGACGAGCATGAGAAGAGAGGTGAGGGACTGCCTTGCGGTGCTATTGACAAGAATTACCGACTCCAACCATTTCTTGACAGAGGTGAAAGAGGCCCACCGCGAGATGTCTATCTCCAAAAGTCCAACCCACTTAACGATCTCATTCCAAATCCTAAGTGTGTAGCGACACTAGAAGAAGAGGTGCGCTCCGGACTCGGTTTCCCTTTTACATAGTTGGCAAGGCCCACAATTCGGCCAACCACGCCATTGCAGGTGGTCTGACGTCCAAACTCGATGAAGAGGAGCCATGCAAAGAGTTTGTATTTCGGAGGGGTCAGTGCTTCCAAACCATCACCGGCATGGTGAAAAGCGCCAAACCCTCCAATTGTGCCTTATAGGCTGATGCCACCGTGTAGGCACCAGAGTTGGTGAATTTACATCATCGTGTGTTTCCTCGGTTAGCTGAAACTCATGGAGCCTTGTCCAAAGGTCAACAAACTCGGAGATGTGCACAGAGATGCCATCGGAGATGTTGATTGAAAATCCAAAAGTCCTCGGTGAGCCCTTTGTGAACTTTGAATTTTTTCCTCAGGAAGAGGGATAAGATGGATGGAGCGATGTTCTTTGGCTAATTGGCTTGGTCCTGTTGAGCCATGGCGCATGCTAAAAGCTCGCAGTGGGCCCATCTCAGTGTGACACCTAAAACTGGACCTTCTAGACCTTTTATCCTACCCCTGGCTGCATGTCCAACAAGCAAAAGCTTCATCCGGACTGAAGACGGAAACAGCAAGGTGAAGTCGCATTTGGAGTTTCCATCCGTGGGTTGTGGTGACCGAACTCAACTTTCCTTCCCTTAGACAGAAAGAAAGATCAAACCCAACTTGCACCTTGCTGGATTTGTGCAGGCCTCCATCTGTTGTCAGTTCAGTACATGTCTGTTTCTGGGTACGTTGTGGTGATAGAATTGTATGCTGACAGTGAAAATGTGAAATGAATGTGTTGCTGATCGGGCTAGTGATGTTTATTCTCAGCCGGTCGTTGTTGTATGTGAGAGAACTCAAAAAACAATTTTAGGACAAGAGAAGAAACAGAAGAAGAAAAAAGGACGCTAAGTGTGTTAGTGAGAGCCAAGTAGCAGAATGAGATCAGCTTTTTGTTTTGCAGAACGAGATGGCTTCACTGACCAACCAGGGAGAGGGATACCATCGCCGGCAATGAACTACTGAGCACAGTCCGGTGCATTTGTAAGTTATCACGCTTTCTGTTTTGCTCTGATCATGCCCATGACGCTACATGATCAGAGCCATCTGCCCTGATCTTATTACTACCAACATCATCTAAATCTGGAAGCAACCAAGCCACCCAACGATGAACCGGGAGCACAAACGGTCTAGTAGACCCTCAGGATGCACCGAATGCACATGATTTCGAATGCGCATGATTTAGAAGTCGCCGCCTTTGTATTCCGCCAACCCATCTTCACTCTTCAGGACAGGGATCATTGTGTCTTGCCAGTCATCGACATCGCCGTGATGCCAAACGTACATACAATGACATCGGTTTGCATGTGTCCATCTGTCAGCGTCCCGGGCCCAGCTCCACACACTCACGTCGTGTTCAGACGTTTCCTGGCCCACGGCCGCGCACACAGCCCAACTATAAGAAGAAAGCCCACTTCATCCCAAAAGACCGGACTGAAAGGTGGAGGGGACTCTCCCTTATAAGCTGGGTGTGGCCTCCTTCCACTAGCGAGGTGGGACTAAAGTCACCGGTAACGCTTGGTACCTAACACCCCACCCCCCTAGGAAGCCCCCCAGGTAGGCATGGCGGTGCTGGCTCTGATACCAATTGTCAGCGTCCCGGGCCCAGCTCCACACACTCACGTCGTGTTCAGACGTTTCCTGGCCCACGGCCGCGCACACAGCCCAACTATAAGAAGAAAGCCCACTTCATCCCAAAAGCCCGGACTGAAAGGTGGAGGGGACTCTCCCTTATAAGCTGGGTGTGGCCTCCTTCCACTAGCGAGGTGGGACTAAAGTCACCGGCAACGCTTGGTACCTAACACCATCAATACGCGTACACCGTCGAGACCCCTGCTGGTACACGCTGTCGAGAGATGTATGGAGAGGAGTGACGCTCAGCGTGCCTCCATTGACTGATCTGAGGATCTAGGGTTCCCCCGGGGTGCAGCTCCCACGAACGATGCCTCCACCAAGGTATACGATGCCTAGCTAGAGGCGCCCAGAAAAACGGGACAAGATTTTCATTCGGAAGGGAACACCTGTCATACTTTGTTGAAGACCGACACAACACCGTCCCACTAGTCCAACACTGCCACAGGCCGCCGCAACCACACAACTACACCGCTGACGGCGTGGCCAAGGGAAACGATCTGGGTCTCCACCTCGGGATCCCACCTCGGGATCCAATCTCCGTCGCTAGAACAACGGACGTCTCTGCTACCTTTGAAGTGTCGTTCACTGCCACCATGAATGTGGGCGGCGGCAGGGAGGGAGCTGCCACCGTGTGTGTCTAGTTTTTATTACAGCGTTATGTTCGTCTAATTGTTATGTCCTTGACACTTATGGTGTGTTTGATAGCCCGGTGCCAATAGCAGTTGGGGAGAACAGAACCTAGGGATGTTTCCCATGATGCAACCTAGAGCTTGGCTTCCTCAATGGCCGTACCAGATTCAATTTGGCCAGCAGATGCAGAATCAAATGATGCCTATGGGTTACCCTGGTCAGTTCATGCCTCCACAGGTTCCTGTTGCTCCGCAGATGCAGGCTCAAGTTGCTAACAACCAATCCGGCAGTGTTCAGAATCAGCAAACTGCTAGCAAAAATAAGAAGCCGACATCAAATACATCCAACCCTCCTTCGCAAGCTCAGCCAGGATCAACACAAGGAAAAGGGGAGAAAGCTGATGACAAGCCTAAGACACAGTTTTTTGATCCTAAGTACAAAGATGTTATTTGCTACAACTGTGGAGAACCTGGACACTTTGTGGGCTTGTGTGCGGTTACCAAATGTTGCTTCATCTCTAACAAGCCTGGACATCACATGGATGCATGCTCAGAATGGTACAAACCATTGCCCACAGCTCACTACATGGGGAGTGCCAATGCTGGGCTGGGCTTCTTTCATGTTGATGTGGATGGGTCAGGTGCTGCTAAGTGGTTAAACTTTGGGAACATAGGTGTGATCCAAATTCTAGAAGGAGAAGCTAATGAGAAAGAGCTCGAGGCTAATCTCACTGAGATGTGGAAGACCAACTGGTATTGGTAGATCAGACAACTCAGTGCTGCGAGATACCTGATAACGTTGCCTCCCAACAAGAACATAGATGAGCTAGTGGAATTCCCCTCAATCAATCTCAAAAAGAAAGGTGTCAATATCTCATTCTCTAAGTGGAATGGTGAACAAGAACACTTCAGTGAATTGTCCGAAGTCTGGGTCAAGGTGGAGGGTATCCCAACTAGGTGGTGTACTTGGAAGGTCATTGCCCAAATTGCTTCATCCATTGGGGTGCTAGTCAATGTGGATTGGCATATGATCTTCATGAGCTTTTTCAAGACAGTAAGGATTAAAGTGTCAGTTAGAGATCCAGAGAAAATTCCTAAGGACATATATGAGATGGAGCAAAGACTTTTCTTGGTAGACTTTGTGGTGGAAGATGAACTGCTGGCTGGTGAGGATACTGATGGTGTTGATGGTGGTGGGAATGATGGCCATATCTCTGAGGAGGATGGCGGTCTCTCTGATCAGGAGAAACAAGTGGAAGATAAAGATATGGATGTCAGGAAATGAGCAACTGTATTTCCAGGAGGCCAAAGGCCAGTACTTATACATGTGTGATGTACATGTGTGATGAACAGTAACCTATACACATCTACACATCTAACACCCCCCCCTCAAACTCATGGTGGGTCAACGACACTGAGTTTGGAGAGGAAGAACCCATGCTGCGTGCGAGTCTGTGCCTTCGTGAAGAAATCCGCTAGCTGTAACTCGGAGGGCACATAGTGAAGAGCAATAATCTGATCCTGCACAGCAGCACGCACAAAGGAGGCATCCACGCCGATGTGCTTGGTGAGCTCATGCTTCACCGGGTCACGCGCAATGCTGATGGCACCTGTACTGTCTGATAATAGAGAAGTCGGTGCAGCAGCAGAAACACCAAAGTCTGCTAGCAACCATCGCAACCAGGTCACCTCAGCCGTCAACATAGCCATCGCTCGCAACTCAGCCTCTGCACTGGAGCGGGAAACTGCCTTCTGTTTCTTCGTCTTCCAGGCAATGAGAGATCCTCCAAGAAAAACACAATATGCAGACAGCGAGCGGCGATCAGAGGGATCACTGGCCCACGTAGCATCAGAGTAGGCCTGGAGCTGGAGAGAGCTGGAGCGAGGAAAGAAAAGGCGGCGAGAGATTGTGCCACGAAGATATCGTAGAACACGGAGAAGGTGACTATAGTGGATAGAACTGGGAGCAGACATGAACTGACTCAGAATGTGGACAGAATATGATATGTCTGGACGAGTGACAGCCAGATAGACAAGACTCCCAACAAGATGGCGATAGCGTGTCGGGTCTGTGAGGGGATCACCATCGGTAGCACGAAGCTGAACATTGAGCTCCATAGGAGTCTCAGCAGTGCACTCATCACCAAGAGCAGCGCGAGCAAGAAGATCCTGAATATATTTTTCTTGGGAGATGTAGAAACCATCAGAAGTCAAAGAAACCTCAATCCCAAGAAAATAGCGAAGAGGACCAAGATCGGACATCAGGAACTGCTCACGGAGGCGGGCCTTAACAAAGGCAATATACTCAGAGTCATCGCCCGTAATGATCATGTCATCAACATATAATAGGAGGAGCGTCCGACCACGAGGTGAGGTGTGGACAAACAACGCAGGGTCATGGTCGCTAGGCACAAAACCGGCGGCAGTCACCACAGAGGCGAAACGCTCAAACCAGGCGCGAGGGCCTTGTTTAAGGCCATAGAGAGAGCGCCGAAGACGACAAACCATACCATCAGGAACAGAGTACCCCGGTGGTGGTTGCATATAAACCTCCTCACGCAACTCACCATTGAGAAAGGCATTCTGGTCGTCAAGCTGAGACACAGACCAATGACGAACAGAAGCCACAGCGAGAAGAGTGCGAACAGTGGTCATGTGGGCAACAGGAGCAAATGTCTCATCATAATCACGTCCCTGCTCCTGCTGAAAGCCACGAGCCACAAGACGAGCTTTGTAACGCTCAAGAGAACCATCGGAGCGAGTCTTGATCTTATAGACCCACTTGCAAGTGATGGGACGAACACCGGGAGGAGGGGAAACAAGATCCCATGTGCTAGTGCGCTCAAGTGCAGCAATCTCCTCAGCCATCGCAAGCTGCCATTCAGACTGAGCCATGGCATCCCGATAGGAAGTGGGCTCGGCAACAACAGAAAGACTGTACTGGGAAGGAGAATAGCGATCAGGAGACCGTAAAGAGGTTCGAGAACGAAGGTTATGAACCGATGTACATGGGGAAGGAGGCGCACTGGAAGTGGAGGGCACGGCAGAAGGATCATCCACAGCACGAGGGCGACGAGTGTAGTGGAGAGGAAAAGGAGAGAGGGGATGGTGTATCGGAGAGGAAGGTGGAGAGGTGGATGACGAGGAAGGAGTGGAGGAAGGTGGAGAGGGTGGCGTCGGTGGTGTATCAGGAAGAGTGGGACTCATCATAGGAGGAGGTGGAGGAGGAGGAACACGAGGCAAACAGGGATAGGTGTCGGGAAGAATAAGGAAGGAGATATCCTCAACCGAGAAGGGCGAGGCAGTAGGACGCGGATAGTACGAACGAGACTCATCAAAAGTCACATCACGGGAAATACGTAGCCGACGACTAACAGGATCCCAACATCGATAGCCCTTGTGCTCATCACTGTAGCCAAGAAAAACACACTCCACCGACTGAGCGGTCAGTTTGGTGCGTTCGCGGGGAGCAAGGAGAACATAGCACACACACCCAAACATTCGAAGAGCAGAGTAGTCAGGAGAACGACCAGAGAGACGCTCCATAGGAATACCACCCTGCAAAGCAGCCGAAGGCTGGATATTGATGAGATAGGTGGATGCGGAGATAGCCTCAGCCCAAAAGTGGGGTGGAAGAGAGGCGGCGATCATCATCGCACGAGCCGTCTCAAGAAGGTGACGATGCTTGCGCTCAGCAACGCCATTTTGAGCGTGAGCACCAGGACAAGAGAACTGGGCGAGAGTACCCTGTTCGGAAAGAAAACTACGCAACATCTGAGAGATATACTCACCAGCCGAGTCAGCACGAAAGACACGAATGGGCGTGGCGAACTGGGTGTGCACCATGGCAGCAAATCGCTTATATATAGGGAGGACCTCGCTGCGAGATTTCATACAATAGAGCCAAGTGTAGCGAGAGAAGTCATCAATAAATAAAACATAGTAGCGATGACCACCTTCCGAATCAAAGGGAGCAGGACCCCATACATCAGAATGAACTAAGTCGAAAGGACGCTGAGAGACTGACTCACTCGTAGGATAAGGTAATTGAGTCTGTTTGCCAAGTCTACAACCATTACAATGTAAAGATACATCGCCAGAGACAGACCCTAAGACACCTTGATGCACTAGCGAGGACAGGCGAGAGCCACATATATGACCAAGTCGATGATGCCACTGTTGGAAGGATGCAGAGGAGGATGCAACAAGAGCATGCGAGCTGGCTGATGTGGTGGCAGAGGAAGGAACACAAAGCCACTCAACCTCCCAAAGGCCCTGAGCCTCACGGCGCCGAGGGCCAGCTCCAACTAGAACCTGGGTGCGACGATCCTGAACAGAGCAAGAGTCGGTATCAAGAATAACACGACAGCCAGAATCAGTAAGTTGAGCAGCGGAAAAGAGATTCATGGTAAGACAGGGAACATGAGAAACACCGGGAACAGAGAAGGATGGAGTAGAAAGAATGCCACGACTAGCAACAGGAAGAGGTGTGCCATCGGCAGTAAGAACATTGACGGGAGAATCAAGAGGGCGAAGAGAAGACAGAGCAGAAGCATCCGAACACATGTGAAAAGAAGCTCCAGAATCCAGAACCCACGGAGATGTACCTGACTGTGTAGGCGGCGGTGGCGGAGTAGCAGTAGTGGAAGCAGTCAGCGAAGCAACGGTGCCCGTCGAAGAAGAGCCAGAGGAAGCCAACATACGCTTGAGCTGGGCAATATCCTGGGCAGTAAATGACTGTGCAGACGGAGGCGCACGAACTGCAGGAGAGGAGCGACCCATGTCACGCTGCTTCTTGAAACAATCAGACTCTGGGTGGCCGGGCTTTTTGCAGTAGTCGCAGAACATGTGAGAGCGAGGCCGACCACCCCCTCCAGAGGGCCGTCCGCCCACCCCCCGTGAAGGAGTGGGTAGCAGCGGTGGAACAGACGACAGCGGAGCACGGGCAGCAAGCACCGTGGGAACCACAAGCAGGCCAGCAGAACGGAGTCGAGTCTCCTCAGCGCGAAGCTCAGCAAGTACCTCTGAGATGGGAACACGTCGACCACGGGCAAGCAAGTGTGCACGCCGAGGCTCAAACTCAGAACGCAGGCGAGACAAGAACTCATGGACACACTGAAACTCCAAGTCTGACCTCACTGTCTGACAGCATCGACAAGTACCGCAAACAACAGTTCTCAGAGAGTCAAGCTGACGCCAGATGGCAGAGCAATGTGTGTAGAACTCATCAACAGTAGAGTCACCCTGCTGAAGAGCATGCTCCTGACGCACCACAGACAAGTAGAGAGCATCACCAGAGGGCTGATAGCGCTGACAAAGATAAGTCCACATCGCAGCAGTAGTGCCCAAGCCCATAAACTCAGAAGCAAACTGAGGTAAAACACTAGCAGTGAGGACAGCAGCACCACGAGCATCATCATTGCACCACTGAGTATAAACAGACAGAGCATCCCGATAAACAGAGAGAGACTCCGAGTAATCCGATACCTGCTGGTCATAGGCTTCAACTGCAACATCATCAGCATCTTTGGCGGCAGCACGATCAGCCTCAGAAGCATCAGCGGCAAGAGTGGGTGGCACCGGTGGAGGAGGAGCCACAGGAGCAACGGGGCACGGCGGACAAGAGACCTCGCCAGAGAGAACACCCCAAAGCAGAAGGCCGCGCGTGTGGATACGCATAAAGCCCACAAACTCGGCATAGTTGGTGCCATCAAAGATCACACTGCACCGAGGAACAGCAACATAGCCCGAAGAAGACATCGCGGGCTCTCTGTTTTTTTTTTTACAGAAAGTCAACCGATGAGAGAGAATATGGATCTGGACGGTTGCACTCCGGCCCGATGCGCTGCGCACGAGCTAGCACGGCAGCAGCAGGAGCTAGCACGGCAGCAGCACAGCAGCAGGACGGAGGAGCAAGATACCACGGAGGAGACAGCGGCCGGGGAAGCACCGGCGGCGGCCGGACGAGCTTGGGACGGCGACGGCCGCATGGAGCAGGGGCGGCGGCGGCCGCACGGAGCAGGGGCGGCGGCGGCCGCACGAAGCAGGGGCAGAGGTCAGGCGGCGGCCGGGCAGAGGCGGCAGGCCGGTGAGAGGGCGGCGACCGGGCAGCAGGCCGACAGGAGCGGCGGCTGGTCGGGAGCAGGCCGGGCAGCGGAAACAAGCCGGTCGAGGACGGCGACGGCCGCACGGAGCAGGAGCGGCGGCGGCCGGAACGACGGCAGTGCGGCAG
Source organism: Poa annua (assembly GCA_026929855.1). Lineage (NCBI taxonomy): Eukaryota > Viridiplantae > Streptophyta > Magnoliopsida > Poales > Poaceae > Poa > Poa annua. The sequence goes on along the minus strand of CM049428.1, from coordinate 21,253,467 downwards.
GCCGAAACGGCGGCAGCACGGCAGGTCGATGGCGACGGCACTCGGCTACGTGGTGCGGGAGAGAGGAGAGCAAAACCTGTGCTCTGATACCATGTCAGGAAATGAGCAACTGTATTTTCAGGAGGCCAAAGGCCAGTACTTATACATGTGTGATGAACAGTAACCTATACACATCTACACATCTAACAATGGACACTGATCAAAACCCCCCACCAAACACTCCTATGAACAAGTCTCTGGCTGGGTCTGGTGGCAAAACATCTCATGGCTCAGTGGGTATGTCTAGCAGGGCCAGGGAAGCCAGTGTTCAACAGAGAATCACTGGTGTGGAGCAGGTTCAGGTGTCAGGGTGATGCAAACAACCCTCTTGTCTCCAATGGAGAATATAAGTAGAGAGCTGCTGCAAGATCTTCCTGGCTTTCTGTGGGTGTTGCTGCTGGGATGTTCACCCCTGCTGTTGCTGTCAATGCTTCCAAGAGGAAGAAGAAATGGGGACTAGTCGTGGCTACACGGGCTAGTACCAGGATCCCTAAAGATAACAGAACTGCAGTTGAAAAAGCACAAGCCCTTCTTAAAGAAAAAAATCCGAAGATCCCAAAAAGTAAGAGCTCAAAGCACTGTACTGTTAATTCCTCTGCTTCCCTTGATGATGCTACTTTAATGCTCAATTCTAGGAATGATGGGGTTGTATTAGGTGATTTTGTGACTAATATAGAAGATAATCTGAATATTGTTAAGGAAATTGAAAGGAATAGAGCTAAGAAATTCCATTTTGATAATCCTGACATGTTTTTACCTGATAATCTAGATATTGATACTGAGGTGGTGATTGAAATGAACAGTCCTAGTAAGGATGTTATTGTTCATGATTTACCTTGTGATGGGATTGATGGACCTAGTAAAGACATCACCCCTCCCCTTGCACATCCTGACATTAGTGGGGATGAGCAAGATGACACTCCCTAGGTGGAGGTGTCATATAAGAAGAAATGTAGTAATAAAAAACTCATGTTTAATAATGGTAGTAGGATTTATATGGAATAACCGTGGGTTAAATAAATTTGATAAACTGACCAGGGTGTTTGATCTCAAAGTGGTCAACAACCTGATTTTATTGGGCTGTCTGAGACTAAGAAGGAGGATTTTACTCCTTCTCAGCTCAAAGCCTTAGATCCTTGGGATCAATATGAGTGGCATTGGTTACCAGCAAAAAACACTACGGGTGGCATTATTGCTGGTGTAAGATGTGACACTTTTGAGGTCTCTGCTTGGCATTCACATGTCTTTAGCATCTCTTGTCTTCTTAAGAATAAGAAAGATGCTAGTGTCTAGAGGTTCATCACTGTTTATGGTTCTGCTTATGAAGAACATAAACTTGAATTTATTAATGAACTCCATAATGTCATGGCTAGTTGGAATGGCCCCACTCTAGTTGGAGGTGATTTTAACTTAGTCAGGAATAGTGCAGAGAAGAACACTGGTGTTATTAACCAGAGGTGGGCCACTCTCTTTAATGATTGGATTAATAAATTCAGTCTACTGGAACTTAAAAATAGTGGTCGAAAATTCACTTGGGCAAATAACCAGGATAATCTGGTGATGGCCACTTTGGATAAGATTTTTATTTCAACTTGTTGGGATGCTATGTTCCCTGCTAGTTTGGTCAAAACTCTACCTAGACTAGGGAGTGACCATACGCCACTTGTGATTGATACCGGGGCCATTAGAGTTCCAAAAATTAAACAATTTAGATTTGAGAAGTGGTTTTGATCAAGCAGTAGCTAAAATCTGGAATGCCCCTTGTTCCTTTAAGAGAAATATTGACATCTGGCAGTTTAAGGTCAAAAACTTTAGGAGATTTGCTAAAGGTTGGTCAGCTAATGTTGAATCAAGCCAACATAAAGCTAAACAACAACTTGTGGCTGAATTTGACCTCCTAGATATTCTGTCTGAAACTCAGCCTTTATCCCCTGTTTCTAAAAACAGAATGAAAACTATTTCTTCTGATTTAACAGAGATGTGGATAAAGGAGGAGGTTAAAGCAAGAAAGAGATCCAAGGAAAAACAAATTCTGGAAGGGGATAGAAATACTGCTTATTTCCACTCTGTGGCTAATCAGAGGAGGAGGAAGAAGCAAATCACTTCCTTGCAGAATCCAGATGGTGTGGAAGTATCTGACACTGAAGGTATTTTATAAATTGATGTTGAATATTATAAGAAACTGTTTGGTTATGAGGAGAAATTAAACATTGATCTTGCAAATGATTTCTAGGCTGCTGATGAAGTAGTCTCAACGGAGCAGAATAATGATTTAGATGCTCCTTTTACTGAAAAAGAGATTAAAAATGATGTCTTCAGCTCCTATGCTGAGGGAGCTCCAGGGCCAGATGGGATGTCTTTTATTTTTTATCAACACTTTTGGGTGCTGATTAAAAATGATCTAATTGCCATGTTTAATGATTGGAATAACATGGACCTAGATCTTTATAGACTGAACTTTTCCCTGTTGACTCTAATCCCTAAGGAACCTGATGCTGTAACTATACAGAAATTCAGGCCTATTGCTCTAACAAACTGCAGCTTTAAAATTTTCTCCAAATGTATGACCACTAGGTTGGGCCTTGTTTGTGAGAAACTTATTTCTCCCAATCAAACTGCTTTCATTAGGGGAAGATACATATTAGAGAGTGTGGTTTCTTCTCATGAAATTATTCATGATGTAGCTCATAGCTCTCAGGATGGCTTCATTTTCAAAATTGATTATCAGAAGGCTTATGATATGGTGAATAGGGAGTTTTTACTCAAGATGCTTGAAGCTAGGGGCTTTAGTACAACATTCTTAGACTTGTTTAAATCTCTACTAGACAAAGGCTCAGTTGGGGTGAGGATAAATGACACAAATAGTGATTTTTTTTTTGTTTCTGGGAGAGGTGTGAGAAAGGTGACCCCATTTCACCTCTATTTTTTAATTTAGCAGCTGATGTATTCACTAGAATGCTAATAAAAGCTGCTGTTCATGGCCAGATTACTGGCCTACTGCATGGCTTTAATCCTTCTAGGGTGATAAGCATGCAGTATGCTGATGACACTTTACTCTTCCTGAGCAAAGATTTGCTTAAGGCCATGAATCTGAAATGGATTTTGTCTTGTTTTGAGCAAATTTCTGGGCTTAGGATCAACTTTCATAAGTGTGAGTTGGTCTCTATTAATGTTGACATTAATGAGGCTCAAGCCTTTGCCCAGTCTCTTAGTTGTCGTTTAGGAGATTTCCCCATGAAATATTTGGGGGTTCCTTTACATCACAGCAAGCTTAGAAAGGAGGACTTACAACCTATCATTGATAAACTCCTTAAGAGAGCTTCAGGGCGGAGAGGGAAATTGCTAACTCATACTGCTAGACTAGAATTAGTCAGAAGTGTTTTAGCAAGTATTCCTATTTATCTCCTTAGTGTCATAAAGTTTCCTAAATGGGCCATTAGGCTCATTAATTCATAGATGTCCCATTGTCTTTGGGATGACTATGAAGGACACTTTAAATATCATTAGGCCAACTGAGATGGTCTCTATGAAAAAGATGTACGGAGGTTTGGGCATTCCAAACATCTCTGATATGAACATTTGCCTTCTAGCCTCCTGGGTGAAGAGATATCATCTAGATGAAGGAAAATTGTTGAAAGAGCATTTTCCCTCATGTGTGGTTTTGGTAATTATATGACAATCTCTATGGATTAATGTTTGCATTGAGATATCCTTATAGATCTTTTCCATGGAATTGTGGAGTTCATGTGTTGGACTCTTGAAGCTTATGTGTTGAGTGAAGCTTCTTGCAAGTATGTCTTGAAGGATTCAAGACATCATATTAGTGAAGAAATGTTGGAAGATACAAGGTTGATCAAGATATTGATCAACACACAAAGCTATAAGATGTACCAAGAGCGATCATGTATCTCTTGGGATGGTAAACACTTGTCTGCATAGCTTTGTGAACTAACCCATTATATATGTGTGTGTGGTATCTTTATATGAGGTTAGGTATCTTCCCATGGGCTTGCATCAAATGAAGATTTCATATAGCTCATGGAGGATGACGTCATGTGGTGATCGTCATCAAGGTGAGATGTGCAAGACCAAGAGAAGATTCTTGAAGAGATCCTATGCTTGGAGCTTGCTATGGATACATGAAGACGGAGCTTAGCGAGACTCTCCCATTGTGAGCATGGGGGAGTATTTGTAAAAGTCTTCATCAAGCATGTGCTTGGACGCACAATCAAGACAGATGAACCACTTGAAAAGATCAAGATATTCATCATCTAACTCAAGTGGAATGCTCAAGGCAAAGGTATGATCTTGATAGGGCTATAGGATAGATAGGCGTACTATCAAGAGGGGCTCTCAAGTTAGTAACTTGATCGCATCGTTGTGGAGAACTCAACCTTTGCATACTTGGCATATCATATTTCTGGGTTCTTATTTGGCTTTTATGGTGGTGAGGCACTAGATCTTGGTTCATCTCCATGTCAAGCTCTTGTTCATCGGAAACGGTCTTACTTTGGAAAACTTGTTGGCTTTCATCCATGTGAGGATTTAGAGCTTGGTTTATCTCTATACTAAGCTCTAGTTCATCAAAAACGGATTTCGTATGAATATCTTGTTACGTTTTTGGTATTGGAGGTTTTACCGGTTTACATGTTTTAGGAAAGTTAAACCTTTCCCCATTTGGTTTTATCCTCACATGATGGACTATGATGTTTCCATGCATATTCAAGTAGAGCTCGTTGTAACGATTCCAACAAGTCAAAAATCATCGAAAACAGAGTCCGGATAGAAAAGATATTGCAGTTTTGGTTTTGTTGTTTCTGTCAGTTTTCAGTCACTCGGAATATCCGATTCTGGACTGAATCGGAATATCCTTCCGATTCTCGCAGTTTTTCTCGAAAAAGAGCCACTGATTGGAACCGGAAAATCAGCTCGGAAATTTCACTTTTGGGCGGAATTTTCGGTCTAAATTCTGGGTGCAACGGTTCTATTTTCTGGGGGGGGTATAAATACCCCTCCCCTTCTTCTTCCCTTGCCCAACCAAGGTAGCACGGATTCCCTCTCTCTCCTACTCCATTGTTGACCTCGGAAAGCTTGATTCCTCTCAATCCCTCCATTGATTCTTTCATATTCTTTAGGGAAAGTTGAGAGGAGATCTAGATCTACAATCCTACCAATCAATCTCTCCTCTAAGTGAGGGGAACCTAGTGGATCTAGTTCTTGGAGTTCCTTTGTGGTTCTTCCTCTTTGTTCTTCATCTCTTCTCCCCCCATAAGCATTAGTTGCTTTTGGTGGGATTTGGGAGTGAAGGATTTGACTCCTTTGTGGTTTCCTTTGTTCTTCCTCTCTTATTCCCCCAAAAACATTTGTTGTTGTGTTGGAATTTGAGAGTGAAGGACTTGAGCACTTCGTGTGCTCTTGCCATTGCATTTGCATCGGTTTGAGCCCTCCACGAGGATTCGTGGTGGTGATACTTGTGAGCTTGTTACTCTTGGGTCTTTGGACCCTAGACGCCTTTTGTGGCCAAGACCTTTTGTGGTCACTTGAGAGCCCCCAATTAAGTTGTGGGTGTGTGCCTCAAGACTTGGGAGCCCCCAATTAAGTTGTGGGTGTGTGCCTCAAGAGTTGTACGGGATTCGATCTCCGCCCCAAAGGAGATCAATAGTGGAAGGTGAACTCGCAACCTTTTGTGGTTGAGTTCATCAGGAGAAGAAGGTGAGCCTTTGTGGCGTTGCGGCTAACCTGTTGTGGTTGCACACACCTCTCCAAAGGAGACGTACACCCTTTGGGTGGAACTCGGGAATACATCCTCGTCTCCGCGTGCGTCGGTTATTTCTATACCCGAGCTCTTTACTTATGCACTTTACATTGTGATAGCCTTCGTGCTTGAAGTCATATATCTTGCTATCACCGTGTTACTTGTATTGCTTAGCATAAGTTGTTGGTGCACATAGGTGAGCCTATTATTTATATCTAGGTTGTATGCTTGTTAAAGTAAACCTCTAGTTTTATTCCGCCTTCATCAAGCATACCGGAATTTCCAGTTTTGGGACTTGTATGAGATTACTAATGAGAAAAGTGCCACAATTACTGATCAATTGGATGGTGTACATCTTAAAATTACTTTTAGAAGATCCTTTACTCATGCTTGTAACAGCCCAACTGTAACTTTCCAATTTCTGTGTGCATTATAATGGAACCTCATGTCATCATTGCATTTGTGGTTGCATTTTAATTAATTATGGTGTTTCCAAATTCTTTTTCCACATTTAAATCCTTATTTAAATTCAAATGCTTTCTAATATTTTTTTCAAATGAAGTTTTCAAATTAGTTATAAATAATGAAACCAGTAACTAATATGTCTAATTTGAATCTATCAAATATTGCTCAAAAGTTTTTATGATGTTTTATTCTCTGTTTTGTTTTAAAAATACAAATCCAGGAAAGTGTTAAAAGGAAAAGAAAAGAGAACAAAAAAAAAGGAGTTGGAGCCCTCCTAGCCGAACTGGGCCAGCTCGGCCCAGCAAACCCCAGCCCGACCCACTTACCTCGTCCCTCTCCTCCGTACGGAGCTCCTTTACACCGTGGAGGAAGCCATGGCTGCCTGGCAGTTCGCCCCCACCTCCTCCCACCTGCTCTCTTTCTCCCTCTCTCCTTAAGGCCCGTAGCACTCGAACCCTAGCTCCCCTCTTTCCCATCTCGCCGCCGCCATCTCCCCTCTGGCCTTCTTTCTCTGTTCTTCTTCCCCAGAAAACGCCACCGAGAACACCTCGCCGCCCCCGCAGCTCCGGCGCCGACGAGGACACGCCGAGGAGCCCCGGAGTCACGCCGCTTCTTCCCCCTTCTCGACGACTGCGGAGCAGAACCGGGGATTTGCCCTCTCCACCTACGCCCCCGACGACGGCCGCGCGCCGCCGCGAACTTATTAACCGACACCGTCCGGTCGCCCCCGCTCGCCTCCGCTTCTCCCCGCACCGAGCACTCCACCCCGACGAACCCCCGGTGAGCCTCGGCGTCCCCCTCTCCTTCACCTCCTCCAGTTCGTCCTCGGGTGGCCCGAAGCGCCGGCGCCGGAGGCGGCCACCACGGGCTCGCCCCGCACGGTGTCGAGCACGAGCACGGCGCTCCAGCCCCCGTTCCCCGCGTCCAAGCGCTAAAACGAGACCGCCCGCGTCCCTGCAGTCGATCCCGCTCCAAAACACACCCCAGCGCCGCCCGTTGCGTGCTCGCCGGAGCCTTCTTCCGCCGTGCGCCACTGCAGTTTCAGTTTCGTCAGGTTCCACTCGTGGTTTTGAGTACATAATCAGTACGTTCGGTAGTGTGTCAAAAACTCGATCGAGGCGTAGTGGCTAGCAGGACATTGCTCTTCCGTGCGCGCGAGCGCCGGAGTTCGATCCCCGCGGGCGCGTTGACCAGGAAATAAAAAGCCCATTTTTTCTTTTCGATCAATGACACGCGGGTCCCACCCGGCAGTGACTCAGGCGCTGGCTTCTTGCACTGAGCCCCCTGGAGTTTCCTGGTTACACATAGGACCCTCACTGCTAGTTTTGCTATCACGAACAGGTCCCTGGCTAATTACAGAAACCACCCTAGAACTAAAAATTTAATAACTTTTAATCTATAACTCCAAATTAAATAAACTTTATATGTTTTCATATCAGAAAAATGCAATAAACATTAATATCACATTCTTATATCATTTTGCATCATTTACTTTAAATTCTTAGTTTAATTTAACAAATATACTTAAATAATTAAATATGGAATTTGTGGGGTAATAAATATATAATGCCCTAATTCCATTTAATATGCTCATATCTTTTATACCATGTCTTGCCATGCTAATAAACATTTAATTTGATGTGTAGATAAATAATTTGCACTAAAATAATAAATATGGAATGTGTTGGGCAAATATTTATCTATTGCCTATTCCATTTAAATTAATTAGATCACCATGCCATGTTATATACGTTAAACAACATTTAACTTGTTGGTTACCCAAATAACTTACACCATAATTAATTGCCAGGATTTCATCCCCGCATTAATATGACCTAATCATCTCATACCATATTGCAACATCATTTGATTGCGCATTTGCTTTGTATTGATTATGTTTCCTATTGTCTGTGTTTTGCTCTTCTCTGGGTAGACGACGACGTGTCTGCTGCCGATACTTTCATCCTTGAGATTTCAGCTTTTGTGCCGGGCCACAAGCTGCCAGGCAAGCTTCTGCTAACCGGTTACACGATTGTCGGGTTTTCATTCTTGCCTTTTGATCTATGCTATCCTAGTTATCGATTCTTGAATTGCGATCCCATCATATGTTTATCCTGCAGCCTATACAGCTATATCCCACAACCTATAACCCCTTGCATGTTTATCTGTTGGCCTTTGCGAGTCGTAGTGCATGCTTAGAATTGGTTGAGCGAGTCGTTCCTTTGTCTTTTATCTCATATGCTTAGTATGATAGATGTTTTTACTATAATAAACTGCTGTCTTATATGGGGGTATTATAATTAAAAGATAAGGCACCGGCGGAAGGCCTTGCGAGGTGCTTTGTTCAGCTAAGTGTCGACCTAGGAACTGAGATCTTGCTCCCCTAATCCAAGACTGAGCGCACTAACCACTTGTGGGAGGCCCTATGGAGCCCCCCTCGACTTTGACTGGAACTTCAACTTGTCCGGGCGCCACACCTAGTTCGGGTTTTTCCATTTGTCTCATATGCATTGATGATACTAGTGTAGTACTTTACTTTGGCGGTGTGCCTTGTTACATGCATATAGGGCGCGGCCTGTTGGTGCGGAGGGGTGTGTCCTGCGGGAGTCCGCACCCTTTTGGCCGGGACCAACATAGCTCCCGTGGCTCCTGGACTTGTTGCGGTGAAGGAAAAGAGTTGGGTTGAAAGGCCCTAATGTTTTTGACTGGGTTGATCATGCGAGTATGGATCCAGTAGTGCACCCCTGCAGGGTATAATCTTATCGATGAGCCGCGTCCGCGGTTATGGACAACTTGGTGCGTTGCCGACTAATGAGATCTAGACAACTTACACCTAATCATTGTTAATTAATGTCTAGTAATATAGAATTACTTACACCATAACTGGTAACTAAAATTGTTAACGTGTGAGTTTTCCCGGATTGCTTCCTCATACTTGGTTGAGGGGGTTAATTCGAGAATGGGTTATGACTGGTGTTAGTTGTAGGTGGCTACTTAAACGCTCTCTTATCCCTCTCTAATTAGACGGAAGTTTTAGCGTGTCTCTTTAGGTTGCTACTGCTGCTGCCGCTAAGTACACTTACCCCCATATTTTTGGGAATCTTACAGTTTTGTAACCTGTTAGCTTAAGCTTGTTCGATACGCTTCGGTGTATTGACCCGTTCGCGGGCTGTGGTTTTTCTGCAGTTGAGGATTCTTCGCTCGACCCGTTGTGTGGATACTACGTGGAGTTCGACGACGAGAGCTACGACGAGTAGTTAGAGTTCCCCTGGGCTACTTCCTGGTGGACTGCGTGGATGGGCCTTCTTTTCCGTTTCGGCCTTGAGCCCTTTGCTTCTTGTCTGTACTCAGACTGGTTTGTTTCCGCTGCATGATGTAATGTTGGGACATGTGTCCTCTGATTGGTGCCATTCGATATATTTTGCTAAGTGAGAGCTTTTGGATATTATTTCCTTTCTTTGTGTCTTAGGTTTATTCTGTGGTTTCAACTTGTTAAAAATCCGACTCGTATACCATGTGTGTATGGTTGAAGTATACGAGTTGAAAGACTTTTTGGGTTCTTGCGTGCACAATCTGGAAACGTATGTGACGTTGGGGTCGCCAAGAGCTGTCGGCCGATGATCCATTCCGAGCATGGCCTGATTGTTTCCTGGGATTGGTAACCCCAGTATGTTCTTGGTTGTGTGGCCCAACCGATACGTTTCGTTTGTGTAGCTTGAATTCAGGGTCTGACAATGCTCTCCTGATCCAATGGTATGAGCTTCTTCAGGTAGCTCAAAGCATTCAGTTTTCTGAAGCTGATGATGCTATGATCTGGAAGTTTGAATCCAAAGGGAAGTATAGTGTAAGCTCCTTATATGTTGTCAAAAATTTCAGAGGGATCTTGCCTGTGTATGTGCAGGTCGTCTGGAAAATTACTGTGCCTCCTAAGATACAGTTCTTCCTTTGGTTGATTTCTCATAACAAAATTCTCACTAGAGACAACTTGGTCAAAAGACAAAATGTAGATGACTTAACTTGTATTTTCTGTTCAGAACCTGAAACCTGCACTCACCTATTCTTTGAATGTGTTGTTGCTAAGAGGATCTGGGCTGAGATTAACAATATCATCTGTGTTTTGACCCCTACTGCTTCCTATGAGTCAATAGCTACAATGTGGTTATGCAACAAAAAAATTAAATTTCATAACACTGTATGCGTTGTTGCTTTGTGGGTTATCTGGAATACCAGAAATGACATGTGCTTTAATCGATCTCTTTGGCCTGGCCTGCAGAACATGTGGAGAAGGATGGCATCTTTGTTGTCTCACTGGTTGGTCCTGTTCTCAGAGGACACAAGAGGAAAGCTGGAGACGGTGGTGGGGAGGTTGGAGAAGCTAGCTCACAGCCCCCTCCCGTTGTGCTGGCCGGATCCTGGTTGACGCTGAAGAACTTGGTGGGAAAAGATCTGGTTGTTGCTCCTGAAGGTAGTCAGTTGGGCGCAAATGCAAATGAAGATGAGGCCTGGAAGATCGATACAGAAAGCCTAGTCAAAAGACTTACTGATCAAGGACTGAAGCTTGTCGAAGGAACCTCTTTCATTGAAGTGGCTGATCAGTAGCTTTGGTCTGGTGTGAGAACTTCAGTGGTGTTGTTCCCTCTGAGGTTCTTTCCCCTGTTTTCCTAGTTTTAGAAACTTCCTGGCTCAGTTTAGAGCCTAAAACTTGGGTGATCGTTGTGCCGGCCTATGGTGTTGGTTCCTTTTTAGCTGCCGGTTGGCTGTAGGGGTGTTGTTGTTCCACCCTGGGAAAAATGATGTAAAATGTTGTCTGCTATGGTTTCTTAATTGGAGCCGGGGTGGAGCCCTTTGTATCTATACAAAAAAACTAAGTCTATCCCTACCAAACCCATATAATTGTGTTTTATTTGTGTTGTTTGGTAGATCCTATATTTTTGACGGAAACCCGCGAGCGCGGTTTCATTATATTAAGAGGAATCCGGGACAAATGACGGTTTTGGATTACAGGGATTTATACACAGAAACAAGAAAGAAGAAAGAAAAGCAAGAGCTACAACAAAGGAAGAAGAACAACATGGCACTAAGCAACAACCCCGCAGGGACTTCCGGTTACCGTTGGACGCCAATGAACCAAAAACTTCACCGCCGTAGATGAAAAGCTCCAGTCCGCCGAGATCAACCACGATGGTGTTGGAGCAGTCGAAAGGCAACACATTGCCGAGTCCACTCCGGACGAAGGGCCCTGTGTCGCCGAGACTTCACACAACAACCAACAACATAATCAAAGGGCATCACGCAACCGAGTCGACACCCGGGAAACTTCATCGGCACTAGCCCGGCCGTTAACCGACATCAAAGGAGAGACTCTAGCCTCTCCGTAGAAGCACGTGCATCAAGGCCACGGAGAGACAAACCACCAGCGAAGCCACACATCCCCGGCCGGGTCCGGCTCCACAACGATGCCCTCAAGAGGGAGCACGACACAAGAATGCCGCCATCGCCGGATCCGGCAGAACCAGATCAAGGTTTTCCCTGGAGCACTCGAGGTGGAACACAAACTCGCCCTCAACGACACCTTCAAGAAGGTGATGGCGCCCACGAGCGTTACCGTCGTCGGCCGACCAAGGTCGGTCCATGCTTTCGCTGGCGGCTGCAATGTTCTCACCTCTAGCCGGCAGTCCACCACCCCTCCTGGACGCACCTCCGACCAGCAACCACCACCACACAGGAGAGAGAGCAAGCGACGCCAACCTATCTTCGCCTCCTGCCCCAACAGGCCAAAGCCACGCCGAGCAGCGACCAGGCCGAGAAGAAGCCCCGCGTTACCCCAGCGCACCGCTCGGGAATCCCGAGCACACGCCAGAGCGTCCCTAGGAACGCCGCGACCCGCCAACCCAGATCGGGCCCGGCCGACGCCATCGCACCCAGCATCGGCGCTGCCGTCGTCGCTCGCCGCCAGCTCCACCACCACGCCCAGCAAGCCTGCGCCGCTGCTCTCCAACACCACCAGGGCACCTCGCATGTGACCCGGCCGTCGCTGCACCCACTGGCAGGAACGTCGCCGCCGCTCGCCTCCACAGCCCGCTCGCCTTTGTCGAGTCGGGTGGCGCCACCGCCGCCGGTGTCGGTGGCGGCGACGGCCAGGGGCGCGGATCGGCGGTGGTTTGGCTAGGGTTTGGGAAGCCCCCGGAGCCGCTCGAGCGGAGCGACTCGGGAGGCGAGAGGTCAGCGGAAAGAAAATGTGAGAATGCAAGCACCTTTGGTAGATCCTATAAGCTGAGCACATACTCTTATTTGGTAAGATGATGACTTGAGGCATGCTATATAAAAATAAAAAGCAATCAGGAACCTTTAACTGTATAATCACAGGAAGTCAGGTACGTTGACCGTATTGAGCATACTAGCTAAATGCCCGTGCGTTGCAACGGGTCTAAAGCAAATCAATATGGTGTTTAAAATATGTTTTTAGTCATGCTTAATCATGTATAAAGAATGTGGATAATCGTATATGTGCAAATGCATGTATCGACTAATGCAAAATGATTACTATATATGTTTAAAATTTTATTCAATTTTGAAGTAAAAATAGCCTTGCAATGCATGGCATGTGTTGTCCCATTCAAACACTCCATCAAAGACAAATATATACATAAAGCTCCAGCCAAAAATAGCTATGTATTTTATTTTTATGGCTAAAAAAGTCCATTGAGATCTCCATTCTTTTTAAATAATCAACATTCAGTTCGATAAGAATATCCTAATAAAAGCCCTAAATTCAACTGAAACACTCAATAGAAAATGAGGAGGACAACAATTTCCAAAAAAATATGCATTGTTCCAAAGAAGATAAGTAGTACTAATTCGCCCGATAGTCACGTGTTATATTAGTGAAAAGAGTTAACAACTATTCAAATCCCAACAAATATAATAATGATGGTTTAGTCGACCCTCGTGTGTGAGATCAGCGTCGCTCGCATCCATCCCGACGGTACACCCACAAGCACCATACTACGCAGCTTCGATGCCTTTTCACTCTTCCCGTGGCCTCCTTCGTGGTGGCTTTACCTGAGGCGACGGCCTAATCTTCCATTTGACATGTGCCTCTACTAAAAAAATATGTGATGTCACTGCGTGTTAGGATACCACAATGTGCCTAATTTAAGACAATGGAACTAAATTAACCACTCGTAAAGATTACAAATGACTCTGAAGACATTGGCGTTACAATTTTTCTAAAGATTAACTGAACTTGAACATGTAAAGTTTATAAAATGTTTACCGAAGGTTTGAATTTCCAATTAACTCCTTTGGTTGTTACCAAAATTTAATCAGAAAAGAAAAGGAAATTAAAAGAGAAACACCATCCATTTTCGGCCCAAAAACAACCCAACCCGGCCTCCCACCGAAACCCTAGGGCTTCACATGGAATTTTGCTTTCCACACCCCTGCCATATTTGCAGCCGCCCCACTATTCTTCCTGCTTTTTCTATTCTGGTCGCTCCACCTCCTCTTCTCTCTCTCCTCTCTGCTCAAGCACGCACAGCACACAACTGCAGCATCCCTGGCTGCTCGACCTCTGCACAAAATAAGGAGCTAAAACTCAATGAATGTGATCCCGGGGTCTGGCAAGCACCCAACACAGCAGAGGACGACCGGCTAGGCGCACGGTGGCTCGGGCTCAAGTACTTCTGCCGTCCTACGGCTGGGATGTCTCAAGCTCTTGCAGCGCCTTGGGATGTTGGCGACGGGGAGGAGGTCCAAGGCCCCTTGGCCCTTGGGATGCCGGCGACGGGGAGGAGGTCCGAGGTCGAGCCTTCATGATGCTGCGTATAAGTCGCCAGGTCCTCATCGGTATTGAATCAAGGAGACGGCAGAGCTCGTCGCAAGAGGACACCGGAGGGCGGGACTCAGACGTACCTAGAGTGCGGGTTGATTTCCTAATTTCCAAGGGGCTAAAACGCAAAACGGCGCGACGTACCATCCTCACCTTAACGAATATTATATAGTAGAGATTGCTGAATACGGATGCCGTATTGTGCTTGAGTACATGTATTGCGAGTGTATTTAACTCTCAATTCAACCACGCACTTGACAAAACTTAGCCCCTCGGAAAGGACAAAGACGAGCGTGTATTCCGTGCAAGCTTCGCGCTTGCCGGCCGGCCGGCTCGGACTGGAGCTACTTGCTTGGCACTGCGTGTCGGTCTCCCCCGTCGTCCTCCACCACACGTTCTTCACCAGTTCGACCGCGCGCAGTGGATAGGATGAAAACTAGACGAGGATCCCATGGATGGGATGGGATCGCCCAGGTGGCCGAATTGGCGCGCCTGAGCGCCGACGCCGACCGCCGCACTTGTCGGCACCCGCGCGCGCCGGCGAAGGTTCCCAGCCTCCCAGGCGTGCAACATGCGTGAGACAAAAAGAAACGCAGCGTCGTGAGCCCGGGTTTCTCGGCATGATCGTTCCCATCGGCGAGCTGTTGCTTACAGGCCGATCCAGCTTGATCGAGGAGCAGTTTTCGCCTGGAACTTTCTAAGCTGATACACTCGTCGCTTTCCCGTCGGATCATCACGTGGCGGGCGGAGTTGTGATCAAACGGGAAGATGACAGCTCAAGAACGATCGATCGATCGATGTACGCGGATCCGAAAGGGAAGATCTTCTGTTCGAGGTAGCCCTTTTGGTTGGGAACCGCAGCCCAATTGGTACGCTCGGCTGAAACTGGAGCAAGCGGCAAGTGCTTTTCTCGCTGGTTTTCCGAGACAAAGTACATCGAACTTTCAAAACAAGAAAGCAAAGGGAATGCCTAATTCTACGGCCAGGAAACCTCGGCAAACAACGCAATTCCCATGGCTGCAATTGTGTTTTCCTTTCCGGTTTACGCGTGTTGCATCATCGACTACATGTCTACAAGTTGCTTGTCAAAGAAAACTGGATACCTCATACCTGACATCTCAAGTCTACTCTTTTGTGGCTCCTTGCTAATTAAGCAATACCTAACTGATAGGTCCATGTCTACGAATGGAAGCAATGCAGGTTTCGGTACGCTATACTTGGTGCTACAGTCTCGTATAATCTCATACAGCTTAACCTCCGTTTGCCTCATAAGCTTGCACAAAGTCGCAAATAGATAAGAAACACATAAGGCAATAACGATAAGAGATCATGCACCCGTTTCAAAAGAAAAGGTAAGAGATCATGCTAGTTTCAGCTAGTTCATGGGACCTTTGTCTAATCCCAGACATCCTGTTAGAGCTATACATACACTTTGCTGATGAACCTCAACATAGGTAGCATCCGAGCATTCTCATCACGAGTTCACGACACGTGTCTAGCATTCCAACTCGGACAAAAGAATCATGCACGCTGGTGCAAACGAACGAAACGAATCGGGCTGTATCATCTATGGCATCGATCTAATGGCCAGGAGAGCCCCCAGCAGGAGCAGCTTCACCGGGACCAGGAACATCACAAGCACGGATGTGTGCCGCTGGAGCTTCCTCGCCGTCTCCCTCCCTCCTGCCGCCACGGCATCTGCCAGCTCACCGAGCCGCCCTTGGCCAATGCCGCTGGTCAGCATGCCGTGCACCGCGAGCGGCCACCACAGGAGGAGTTGCCACCGCTCCCGCTCCACTTCCCGGAGGCGCCGCACCTCCTTGCGCACCACACCACGGACTGACCGCAGGTATGAGTTCACGTCATGGTCACGGTACACCGAACCCTTGGGCCCGTAGGCGCCGCCATCCTTGAGGATCTCCAGCGGGTGTGGGGAGTTCAGGAAAGCCGACATGGCGGATTGTAGGTGTTTCAGGGAGATGCCCGCTGAATCGCCCAGGTGGTAGATGCCACTGTCCTCTGGGAGAAGGTGGTGGTGTGGGGATAGCCTCTTGTCCGGCTGCAAGATGAGGACTTCCCCCATTGGGGCATACAAGAGTTTCTGCAACGAATTACAGAGTGAGGATTACAGCCATTAACATTGGTCAAGAGAGTGACTGCTGAACGGGTATAGATACAAATGGAAAACAAAATATCCAAGAAAGTGTAAGAAATAAACAAGAGAGTGACATGTATACTAACATCAAATTTCAATGCTTACTGCAGAAAAATGAAATCAACCAAATTACTATTAACTTTTGGGATTATGCATGTTTCAGTCCTATATAACGAGTTAATTGCATGGGGAATCACACAACTTGTCGAGTTGGTGCAAATAAGTCACTCAACTCGCAAATTTGAAAAACCGGTCACACAACTTGTCTCTCGGGTGCACGCGTGGTTTGAGGTCACGGTTTTATGCGAAAACCCGTCACGAGTGTCTCACGTGACCAAACTTTTTATAAATAGGTCCCTTATCTTTAGAAATTTTGGAAAACGTGAAAATCCCTGCAAGATGAATCTTGACATATCTCGTCCTACAGCTCACCGGCCGCTGCTGTGAGTCTCCTCGCGCAGCCGGCCTGGATTCTCCGTCCCGTTGCACCCCCGGATTCCGCCGCCGCCGTGGACTACACGGATCCCCCTTGTCTCGCTCGCCGAAGTTCCCTAATCTTTCAAGTTCCGTCAAGAGAATGGTGTGGGCGTTAGCCATGTCAAGCAGTAAACAGGTTCAGGTGAGTCAAGCTGTTAGCGCGTTCGAGCGCGTCATGCGCGGCCGGACTGAGCGGATCAAACAGCTGAGCGAGAGTGCATGTAGGTCGTGCTGTGCGTCCATGCAGCTAGTGCTGTTAGTGGAGGTTGTTAGTGCGTGAATGGAGTGCGTGCGTCGTGTGTGTGCGCAGGCAGGAGCTCCGGCTATATAACTCCACCGTCCACCCCATGACCCATGTAATCTTTGTGTTGTACTACTGTGAGTTGACAGGAAACTGATTCGGGTGTTTTGTGCCGCCGGTGAAAAACTTCCTCGTCTTCCACCTCGGGACCTTGTTCGTGCGAGTTCTAGAGTGTGTAAGAGAGACAAATGGGAGCAGCGGAGGAGCAAGCAGTCCTGCCAGTGGCCGTCGAGGCTGCGGGGAATGAGAACGTGATGGAGGAGGACGTTCCTGTGGCGGATCTTCCGCGACAGCGCCATCTTGCCCAAACCGACCTCCCCGATCCCCATCCCCATTAGCCGCAAGAGGCGGCGGCGTGGTTCCCACTCCCCACCTCCGATGGAGTCCCTGCCGCGCAAGCTCCAGGGCGCCCGCTCCCTCGCCAGCTCCCACCACGATGCCTCCGCCGACCGTCTGACGCTGCAGCCGTCCTCCATGGCGGCGGCGACTGAAGCTCCCAGGCGCGGCGGCTCGTGTCCTGTGGGCTGTGGTGACGTGAGGCTCAGCCATGGACGAGACTGGGGAAAAGCAGAGTCGTATGTGGACAGGAAAAGTCAGAGACGAGGCTGGGAAGGGATAAGGTTGGTTGACCAGCCCTAAGTCCATGGACACGTGCGATCCCAGGATGATACCAAGCGTTTTCCAAAATTTCCAAAGATAAGAGGGAGCTATTTGTAAAAAGTATGGTCACGTGAGACGGTCGTCACGGGTTTTCGCATAAAACCGTGACCTCAAACCACCCGCGCACCCGAGAGACAAGTTGTGTGACCGGTTTTTCAAATCTGCGAGTTGAGTGACTTATTTGCACCAACTCGACAAGTTGTGTGATTCCCCATGCAATTAACTCCTATATAACCTAGTAACAGTGAGAAAATCCAACAACAAAGTAGAGAATCTGGCATATAATCTAACCTGTGAATGTGCCTCATCATTTGTTTTTCGTGTCAGAAATCAGACCTATCCTAGATAGTCGTTACGACAATAAAAAATGCAGTCGTGGGCCTCAATTGTGCAGTACAGGAATATCTATGGCATATGTCAAAAATGCTAATTTACCTTGTGTATTACAAAATGAAAAGGTCATCAGATATGAGCATACCTGGTTTGTAAGGCATGGGTGACTGCGGAAATTTCCATTGGCAAGCTTCAGAATGTTGGCGACATGATCAGGATAGTTGCATGAAAATACTCGAGGAACAATATCCCGATGCATTGTGATCGACTGCACATGACTTTTTGGCAACTCAAGTTTACGGAGTAAGTTGTCGCCGCCACACATGATGCACGGGGCACCAAATGTTATAACAGGCAACAATGCTGCACTAGGTGCCTCTCCTCTCATCAATAACATCAGATTCACAAGCAAAGCCAGACTACCACCCAGAGAATGACCAGTGAATCGCAATGCTGCAGATTTACCATAATTTCTCAAGTGTGATTTTACATATGGCAGCATTTGGTGATACATTCCTTTGGCAGCTTCGTATATTCCCCTGTGAACGAGCACATCAAGTCCCTGTAGGGCATAACAAATGTATAGGTATTAAATAAATGTGTGATCTGTTCCTTTTATACATCTAATTCACATGCAAACATTTTTACGACCATTGAATTCATTTGGTGTATCCCTGATGCATAAGTAAATGAAGCTACATATGTAAAATGATTGAATACTAGCACGAGAACTGTTTCCATCTAGCTAGAAGCCTACCTCAAATTTGACGGGTTCAAAAAGTAGGTTTGCCTGCCAAGAAGCAATCGACTCTGAGCCCTGCCAATAAAATAAAATAAAATAAGCAATCCATGATTGAACAAAACTAGTTGCAGGATCAGCTAAAATGCTAGGAGAGAAGTACATGAAGTATCAGGTAAGAGTTCTACCTGAACTACGAAGTATCTTGTGCTTCCTTGATCATCATCGCAAATAAACCATTCAGAGGGACAGGATCTTGAAGAATTCAGATCATCTGCAACAGCTTGTCTTGTTTCTTCCTTGGCAGCAACCATGGAAGTTACTGAATTTGTTGTGGCCACAAATGAGGCTTCGTCCAAGGTTAAACCTTCACCGTTGTCACCATTCACAATGGCCATGATCGTTGGGTCACTCTTGCCGTTACTCCTGGAACCAAAGGGATTGATGCCCATCGCCTGGGAATGTAAATACGAGGCAGCAGACGACATGACTTGGTAGGCACCAAAAGGGTTTATCGCCGAGCCATTTCCTTTTTCCTCCTTGCTCTCCGGGGCAGCATTCTTGACAACTTCAGAGGTTTGATCTGGAGATTCACCTTTCACAGTGCTCTGCTCCTGTTTCCGATTAGGATTAGCCTTCTCCTTCTCTTGCACTGATGTTGTCACAAACTGCAAGCTGTACCGGCGGAGACATTTTGGCTGACATGGTCGAGAAGGAAGCAATAAGTTGCAGTGTTTGGAAAATTTGAGCCATATATCACTTTTTCTTGAAAGTGTATTTACAGCAGATAGAAGAACAATAAGGTGACTGTAATTAATAACTTCATCATGGACAACGAAAGACAAATGGAAACCATGGACATAACCCAAAATATGATTGAGAAGGATCCCAATAAATTGGGGGCAAAATCCCAAAGGGTGGGAGTGGTCAAGCACAGTTTGCACAAGTAGTAAAACAAACACTTCACGGTCTTCCAGAGAGACATACAGTAAAAGCCAAAACAGACTAAATTTAGCTTCATGTTCCTAAAAATACAACTACCTGCAGCAATGTGGAAATTTACAGCATGAACGAATTACGGACAGGAACCATAATTAATTTTCAGGTACGAGGAATCCATGAGGGGTTGACTGACTATGATTAAACAGGGAGAATGGATGTAACTTGGCAATGCTGCAGCGATCGTACCTGAATCTTGGGGATCATGTAGGCGATGTTGCAGAGGTAGGACATCCTGGAGTACTCCTTGGCGTCCTCGATCGAAACTTTCCGAAGGAGCCTCGAGAAGGAGGCGCGGTCGAACACCTCGCCGTCCCACTCGTCCGTCCCTACGGCGCAGCCTTCCTCCTCGCCTCCACCACCGCACGACTCGCACCTGTCGCCTCCGACGACGCCCGGTTCTTCATCTTCCTGCCCTCTGCCCCCGCCGCCGCCGCCGCTTGCCTCCGCGTCCGCCTGATCCACCCACCTTGGCTGCACCCGCAGCATCTGCAGCACCCAGTTGCTCTGCTTCCGTTCCTCGGCTTCGGGCCTCGTGGCCGTTTCCTCGCCGCGAACTTCGCCGCCCGCGGCGGCACCCTTCCTGTCACCCCGCGGCCACATGCGAGGCAGAGCGGCACGCGGCTGCTGCTGGCGCTGTATCGGCGGCGGCGCGACCGGAGGCTGCGGCGGCGCGGCGGGCCGGACGCCACCAAGAAACCTCAGCGCGTCCATCGCGCCGCGCTCCCAAATCCAAACCTCTTCTTCTCTCCTCCTCGATCCCTTGGGCTCCGGAGCGCAAGGTTAAGCCTTTTGCGGCCGTATCGCGGCGCACGAGTTAACCGTTAACAATAGCGTCGTTGGCGCAGAAGAGGCGGCAATGGAGAGAGAGAGAGAGAGAGAGAGAGAAGGCTCCTATATAAGCGGAGCGTGGTGGGGAAGGGGAGGCGGTCGTGGAGCCATGGAGATGGAGGTCGGAGGAGAGGAGGGGATTGTTTGTGGGGAAGAAACACATAAGAGAAGAGATGGGAGGGAAAGAAAAGATCTTTCGCGCTTGCGTGCTTGTTTCTCGGCGATCTTTTGGAATTTTGCGGTGGGGTTGTTTTCATTTGAATTTGTAGACGAGTTTCCCACTGTTTCTATCCATCCCTCGGTACAGTTTTGATTCCGTGCAGTTTTGGATGGTTAATTCGATTTTCATATTTTAAATAGTAATGTATTCCCTCCGTACCTTGATAAAAAAGATTGATATAAGGTGTATATTTTTTTTTAAGACAAATCCATAATATAAGATCTATTTGTTATCTATGAACAATTTGATACATCAAAAAATAAGACATAGTCTCAAAAGAGGAATTTGACGTATTGTATTCATTTTGTGTCTATTAAGAACTCATCACTCGCTATTTTTTCCAGAAAAAATGAGTGTACTATGTGCAAAATACGATGTCTAATATTCGTGTAGAAAACTAAACACCTTATATTCAGAAAGGGGGGGGTAGTATAATTGTTTTTTGGTTAAGTTTTTTTACTTCAACAATACGATATTATTTTTAGCACAAATTTCTTGTGTATTTCAGGGAAAACACTAAAGAAAACGTGGTTATGCGAACCATCAACCATTACCATTGTAGCCGGCTAAAGAATTACCAAACCAATTCAAAATTAAATAAACATTAAGCTTAAGTAATCTAACTTTGTATTGTAGGATTGAAAATAGTAAAATTGTTTTTATGTATGGTTTCGATGTAATTTGAATAAAAACCCCACTAAATTTCATTTCAAAAAATATACTTTTGTTTTCTATGACAACAATGACAAAAATTAACTTTTCACAAAAAAAAAACTCATGTCATTTCTTGTGTTACAATAAAATATTTTCTTGCTTAGTATAAATTCACAATGCTTTAATTGATTTTCAAATAATAGTATAATTATCAGTTCCTCGAGTTTTACCTAACTATGAATGTTGAGCACGTACTTCCCGAGTATTATTAAAAAAAATCAAATAAAGTGTTAAAGTGAAACAACTCGATGCAAGAACCGTCGATACTAATGAAAAAAATGAACCAAGCCAAAGCTAAATGTGAGCCAAATTAAATAACTCTAATATATGCCACTAATCTCAGTGAGCATTTTGGAGGCATTTTGGAGGATTCTACACTTTTCAGTTTCTTATGTAGAATTTGTTTGAAATGATAGATTAAAAATAGTATGATTTTTAGTTTTTTACTATGCATAAAGTTTGGATATTATCCTTGGAGAATGACTAATGAGGATGAATATAGTTGCACATGTGTTAGCTAGTCGTGGAGAAGACCTCAAATTTGTACGTTGTAGGTGCTCTGAATTTTACTGTCGTGCAAAACCAGCGGATAAAAGACATGGTGATATTTGCATGCCGACTGGGCAAGCAACGCCGACGCTGACAATGACACGGAGGCTTGCAAGCGGCAAGCCGGCCGGCGAGATTCCACGGGCTACAACGACCAGAAAGATCAGGCAAGACTGCTTGCGTGGACACGTTAGCCTGTGGACGCGTCGGCACGTCAGCGGATGAGAGGCTTCTACTACCGAACACGTGGGCGCGAGAAACCGAGCCGCCGCGGCGGGAAGCAAGACGGGCTGAAGATATGCTTGGGCCGTATTGTGCTAGGCCAGCCAACTCGGTTAACTGATGAATGCTTCACTTGCACGAGTCCATCAGTCACGGGCGCTCCTAGTTACCGCGTCCCTCATTCCCTGCGCTAATGAGCCGGTCCATTAAAAACGTTTATGTAATTTCGAATATTTTTAATTACGAACATTTTAAAAACTGCATATTTTAAAAACTTAAATAGTTTTCGAATTTAAATAAACTGAACAATTTTTTGTTTTCAACGAATTTCTGTTTGAACATTTATAAATTTTAAAAAAAATTATATTTTGAACAGTTTTCAAAATATAAAAGAATTCAGTAAATTTAAATATTTTTGAAAACTGAATATTTTTTGTTTTAAACAAAATTATGTTTGAACATTTTTTAAAATATCCATAAAAATCAGAAAGAAAAATGGAAAAAAGAAACTTAAAAAAAGAAACAACCAAAAAAAGCAAACAAAAAATAAAAAAGGTAAAAGGCCCGTTGCTACGCGCGCGCGAGGGGGGGGGTGCGCGGAGACCTGTTATGTCCATGGTACGCGGCAACTAGGAATTGGCATCAATCACTGATGTAGAATTTACCAGACATGCGGCCCGAGTAGATAGGAATGCCAATGTCCAGCCACCAGATCGACCATTGTTACTGTACCACCGATCTACTCATTCGTTTTTAATTCAGATATCTTAGTCATTGCACATATTATGATACACATAAAAATGAGTAAATATGGACAGTAAAACATGTTTACATACAAGTTTGAACATGTAAATGTGAAAAAAGTCAAAAACATCTTATATTAAAAAACATAGGTAGTAGCTATCTATAATAGACAAGATTGTTTGTTAGGTGATCATGAGAAGAAAACAGAGCTACCGCAAAGCAAAGCTAGCTACTACGACGTAGTTACGTACTGTTACGTTGGGGCGGTCTCGGGAAGCCATGTGAGAGCTCTATCGGGTGGTTCTGTGGTCTTACATGGCGTGGGCATGAGGGCATCGAACTTGTCAGCTCGGTCGATGCGTCTAAGAGATGAGCAATCTTCACCTATGTCGAGGCAGCGGCCTCGGAAGTGGTGTGACGGTCATGGTTTGTGGGTAGTTGTCCTCTATAGTTTAGGTTGCTGACGACTAGGTCCTGCGACGTTGCAACTCGAGTGCGGACGGTGACGTATCAGACCCCATAAGGTGGTGCAAATGATTTACGTAGTGCGTGATGGAGGCGATGGAAGTCGGGACGAGAACTTCGAGATAAGTTCTGCAACATCGAGGGTGCTTGACCTTGTGTCATGTACTCCCTCCGTTCCATATTAGATGACTTTCATTTGTCCAAAATTGGATGTATCTAGACTTGTAACATGTCTAGATACATCCATTTTTATGCAAATGGAAGTCATCTAATTTGGAATGGAGGGAGTAGGTGACAAGGTTGCTTACGGTGTTGTTTGTCGTCGAGCCTCCCAAGAGGGTTGACTGATTCATCTACGTTGAAGTTGTTCGTATCTGCTCCTTACATAACAGTTACGGTTCGTCTCTCCGACAAAAGTGTCGGCGAGATCTTTGCGGAGTCGTGTTTTGAGCTTGGGTCAAGGTGTGCTCAAGGTGTGAGGGTTCCGTTCTAAGGTGTTTATGTTTGTTTTATGGTTTTTTCTAGATTGAACCACAAATAAATCAGTCACCTTTTATTAATTAATTTAATTAATGATAAGGTAAAGGTTTTGTCTTTATTTAAAAATGTCTGGGAAATCTCTGGTCAGAGTTAGTTGGCTTCCTCTGTAGAAAAACTGAGCCCGGCATACCAACCAGAGTAGAGAGGATAAAAAGACGAACGTACCGGTCTCAGTGCAGTTGCAGTTGCACACGTATACGCGACCACTGTACGGGACGTACTAGATAAGAAAAAAACAATATAGCAGCACGAATGCATGCTCATCTGCAATCGAGCTTGCGAAGCGAAACTCGTCGAACACTTTGGCCACCACGTCTCACATGCGGCCATGCGGGTCGTTGGTCCAGGCGAGTGTTCAAGATTCAATCGGTTTATCTATTATTTTTGTATATTATATGATTAGCTTAATTTATATAATTTTAGTTATAAATTATTCTGTTTTTACGAATAAATTATATGCTAAATTACCTAATTATTTAACTGATAGCGTGTCCCTCCTACTGCTGCGAGTAAATTGGACGTAACACCAAACGAGTTTGGTGCATGAGAAAATTGGACGTAACACCAAAGTTTAGTGCATTTGTTGCTCAGAATATAGAATCAAAACATGTTTTACAGCAAACCCCAGGTAGATCAAAAAGTTCATTGAAACTCTTAACATGTCTCTATCATATGACCACATGACACTGCACCATATTTATATACCATATATCACAATTATGTGACATATTCCTAAGAAAAGAACATATAATTCTTTTTTGGGCATTAACATAGGCCTTTATACGGGATCGTTAATATCAGTATGATTTTCTCATTCTTGCTATTTAGAATATTATTGCTTAAGAAAACTAGCATCGTGTCCCCAACAAACCCGCTGCCAATAAAGTGATCCTGAAATTATATATATTATGTAGCTTGAAATATAAGTATTTTTATGAGAAATGTTTACGTACGTATAAAATATGTTTATGTCTCTAAAAAAATGTAGAATATTTTAGGACACCAAAGTGCACTTTTAGTTTTTCTAGAGTATTTTAATTGTTCCCGTAGAGTGTTATTTCCTAACCATTTATTGTCCTAAAAACAAATTTATGTCATATTTTAATATAATACAAAATTGGGAATAGTTTTTCTATGATGAGGTATCATTGGAGAGGCAAAGTTGTGCTTATATATACACAACACGTGATGACTGAAAATGCAATGAACTAGATTAATGTGGTGTACGTAAATGGTATGCTAGCACTTATTTATACCACCAGCATCTTTGTGTTCGTTTTCCTTGTTGGTATCATGATTTTTTGTTAGAAAATGCTTTCTTCATGTCCCTACCTTTTCAATAGTCATTTCAATACTTTTCTGTTGGACAATTGTGCTTGATCAGTGCAATGAAACTTACTGCATACGTTTAATGCAACAATGAGTGGGGTTACCGGGGTATCATCTAGTTATTCTTGTTTACATCCAAGCTAGATGATCTTGGCCGCCGAGTGTGGCTTGTTGAACCGCCAGACGGTTTATGTATTCCGGTGTCTATTGAAATTTAATAAAAGGGCATATGTATGAACCCTTCCGTTGTACTGTGTTTATTAAAAAAATTGAAGGTGGTCTCCTCGGTGTTGTTGCCGGTGACTCAAGCTTGTTAAGTATGCTGTTGTCGGGCAGCCAACCTGCCAACCATGAAAGTCTTTGATGGACTGATACCTGGAAAGATTAGTTTGGAATTGCAGACTCGATTTGAATTGGGCGACGCACATCATACATTTTGCTGTTCATACTCAAGCGTCTTAAGATCTTGCTTGATGCATGCTCATGCGCCTTAAGTTCTTACTGCTCGTGAACTTACTTGCTTCACCATATTTAATGGAAGGAAACAAAGTCAGTAGATCCGAGCAAAAATACTCAAAGAAAAATCTTACAATTAGCTCTGCATAACAGATTCTAAGATATTTGTCATTTTGACACGCAGTCGCACATCGAGTAAGTGCCGGCCACATCGCACCGGGAAGGCGGGAAATATGATTCATCTGGATCAACTGCTGTACTGCTGTTGGCTGATTAATTCTAATGTAGATGAGCCTTCACATGTTGAGAAAATTGCAGATAACATCAACGTTTGGTGTAAAAGTTGTACAAAACACAAAAAATCAA
Source organism: Poa annua (assembly GCA_026929855.1). Lineage (NCBI taxonomy): Eukaryota > Viridiplantae > Streptophyta > Magnoliopsida > Poales > Poaceae > Poa > Poa annua. The sequence continues at coordinate 21,227,277 of CM049428.1, read as the reverse complement.
ACACCTTTTATGGTTAGCCCCAGCTTTTCGTTTAATAAGTTGCATCTAGCATAAAACATTGATTTACGGGCTTAACAGTTAACTAACATAAGTATTTTCACACCACATATCATAATTATACGAGAATCTACATCATCACTAGATTTAAAATTTATGACTAATACTTAAGAAGACAATTATAAATGTGTTATCAAGTAATCTAGGTTGACAAGATTAAATTAAAATACTCTCGTCTTAAAAGATGTTACGTACATAATAAGCATGTATACGTACATTGTTTTCACCGGTCTGTTTTATCTATTTTAGACTCATATTTTTCTCCGCAGAAACAACTCTTATGTTTGATCGGACGGAAAGAGTGTGTATAGATATTAAAACTAACATGTCAAAATAATATACTAGTTAAGTCTGTTAAGAAAAAAAGTCAAACAAGAAGAGATGTACATAATCGGGTTGTTCAACCTAATTAGTGTGGGTGTATGTCATGAAGTGGTATATTGTAAAAGAAAAGAAATCTGGTCACCAAACATAAACAATGTCGTAACATAGTCGGCTGCTTTTTTATAATATATATATATATATCATAATGATAATTATGACAATGTAAAAATTCAGTATGTGGACCTACACATCAGATTCTTGTTAAGCCATTAAATCAATGTTTTGGGTTGTAACTTTTACACCAACTTGGTGTTTTCTGTAATTTTCTCTTCACACACGTTACATCACATAGCCAAGTCAGGCAAGAAGTCGTCTCATTTATATTACTGTTTTTAATCAGGAAGTCAGCGTCTTCGATGCCTCATGGGGCCAGTGGCGGATCTACATTAAAGCTATGGGGTCAGCAAACTAACCCCACTGCATTTCAGGAAACCATCTTATGTACGATTTGTTTTGGATTAAAGAAATCTGAAAACAATTTAAAATATGGTTTTACTGTTTTCTCGCTCGAGTGAGAATTATGTTAGGGATCACTCAATTCTAATCTCATCAGATTTACATCGTGATTCGTGCGGGATGTGATTTGCATATGGTTGCACATGAGTTGTAACGGTGATTTTTCCACTTAGCATGAGTTACAACAATTTTTTTAATTGCACATGAATTATACTTGAATTGCACATACAACTGGATGACGTCATATGAGTGAAGATTAAGTTAATTCTCAATTGAGTGAGTCCTAGTCAGTCCCTTTAAAATATGTGATAATCATGGTCTTGACCCCACAGATTAATCATCCCGACTCCGCCACCGCATGGGGCCATGGTCGCAATGCCTTCCGCGGCTACCGCCTCGACGCACAACAAGGGCCGCCACCTCGACATTCTCCAACCTCGCCACCAAGCTATGCTACATGGTGACGTGGGGCTGCCTTGCGGGTAGCCCACGATAACACTACCCGGGCCGCGCCAAGGATGGAAAGGCCCACAGGAGGCCCACGCGGGGTACCGTGTAACCTAGTCCAAGTCGGTTAGGAAGCATAACCTGCCATATCTGTAGTTGCCATCGGCACCAACCACCCGAGACCTGGCTGCCTATAAAGCCAGGAGGGTTGCCCGTCCCAGAGGACATGCTCATAGCTACAGCACAAACCCTAGCGAGATCGCAATCTCGCCATTGTAATCACAACTCGCATCAATAATCAGACAAGCAGGAGTAGGGTGTTATCCTCCGGGAGCCTGAACCTGGGTAAATCCTTGCTTGTCAGCCGTCGTGACCACCTTGCACTCATCTCTCTCCCCATCAATCAACCCGGGGTGCACAACCCTGTGACTTGTCGAGTTAACACCTCGTCAATTGGCGCCGTCTGTGGGAAGCAAACAAGTGCTAGGATCATGGTCGCCCCGGCTCCATCCGCAATGAAGATCGGCACGTCCGCCGTCAGGGAGTCGATCCGATTCGGCTCCTTCGAATACGTCATCCACTCGCCAGCTCATCAATCGGTGTACGCCGATCTGGACAAAGGTATACACATCACCTTCGGCTCCATATTCTGCTGCATCGATAGTCGTGGTATACTCAGGTCTACGACTATCGCGCTACGCGCGACGGCGTCACCAAAATCGCCAACCATCGCGTCCGCCGAACCCGCTGAGATCGCATCTACCGCACCCGCGGAGATCGCGACCGCCGAACCCGCTGAGATCGCATCTGCCGCACCCGCGGAGATCGCGACCGCCGAACCCGCTGAGATCGCATCTGCCGCACCCGCGGCGATCGCGCCGCCGGACCCACTGAGATCGCATCTGCCGCACCCGCGGAGATCGCGACCGCCGAACCCGCGAAGATCGCATCTGCCGCACCCACAGGGGCCGCGCCAGCTGCACCCGCGAAGAGGACATCTACATCGACAATCTCGGCAACGGCCGCGCGAATCGAGTCTACTACCCCAACCTCGGTCGTGCGGTCGATCAAGTCAAGATCCACCTCGACCGTCGCACCCGCACGGGCGACCAGGGGCCCGCGTCCGACAGCCATGTCGCGCGCGCCCTCGTCTTCGTGGAAATCACAGGTCTACCCCAAGCCAATCGCACTCGCCCCGGCGAGTGTGAGCACATGGACAATCGCGAAAAGACGCGACAGCGGGTGCGCCGCGCGCCACGTTGCAGCAATTTTCGACCCCGAGCAAGAAGCGGGCGACAGAAGCAGCAACGGCAGCACCAACTCTCCGACTCAAGTCTACCCCAAGCAAGTCTTCATGGCCGGCACAACACCGCATGACGACGAGGAAGAACCCGCATATCCGCTAGAGGTGGACATGCCGGACCAGACTAAACTTGTCATCACGCGGGACATGGCGATCCAAGCCATGAAGCATGTGGACGAGGGCACGTTCCCCCCACCCAACGCACCTCGAGAAGACCACCTGGCGGTCCAGTACTTGCTACGCAAGGAAGGCGAACGAATTCGCGCCGAAAAAGCCGACCTGCTCAGGCGCAAAAGGGACGCGGATGCATCGAGTGCCAGGCGAGCCGCCCTCTCCTTCACATCCTCCACAGAGGTTAACCAAGGAGCACGGCGAACCAGAGCCCGTGTCCCCCACATGGCAGAAGCTGATCGAACAAGGCTCACCCGCAACCTCGACTCGTCCTTCGTCACCGAAGATGAAAACGGGATACCTGTCCCAAAGACGGCGAATGCCGCCCTGATCGCAGTCGAGACATACCTCCGACTCACGCAGCCACCGGAGGGGGACGCACGCTCCCTTCTCCACAAGCAGCAAATTGCCTCCATAAGGGCAATCGAGGAAGCTCTGGCGGCGAAGGGGCCAAGTAACCGAGCGCACGAACCAACGACATCGGGCATGCCAGCGGCGCAGCGACAACCAGTCAAGGACCTTCGCGACGTCCTGACACAGAAGACGGTGGACCGCAACCGCAAGGAGCGATCGGCTAGTGCGGCAAACGCGGACGACCACGCTGACCGCGACTTCGAGCCATGTGGCGCGGCATGCTTTAGCTTCAACATCCGCGACACCCGCATGCCTAAAGGCTTCAAGTTGACGGCTGGCACACCAAAGTACGACGGGAAGCAAGACCCAAAGCTGTGACTCGAAGACTACCTCATCGCTTGCACCTGCCAAGGCGGAACGTCGACTACGGCAATGCAGTACATCCAGCTCATGTTGACAGACTCGGCACGCGGGTGGCTCACAAGCCAACCCAAAGACTCTTTCCGAACATGGGAAGAATTCCAGGATAATTTCATCAAGAGTTTCTCGGGAACGTTCGCGAGGCCGACGACCTACATCGAGTTGCAGGCCTGTAAGCAAGGGAAGGATGAGTCGCTCCGCTCTTACATCTAGAGGTGGACACTCCTCCGCAATACCATGGAACCCGTATCAGAAGATCGAGTGATGGACGCCTTCATGCATGGCGTCGCTCGCCGCGACCTCCGGGAGGAATTCGGTAGGCTCCAACCGAAAACCACAATAGAACTCATGAAGACAGCCAACCAATGGGCCGAAGGAGAGGACTATGTCCGCGAAACTTCTCCCAAAAAAGAGGGCGAAACAAGCAACTGGCGCGAGGCACGTCAAAAGAAGAAGCCACGTTACACCCACGATTCAATCGAATTAGTAGCGACGGGTTATGAAACCCCCCGCGAGGACAAGCGTGACGGAAGCCGACAGTACGAGCAAAGTCGGCAGCCCAGCTCGAGTCAGTACAACCGTGGCAGCAGCAGCGTCGGCCACAATGATGGAAGTCAGAAACGCGAGTGGAAGCGCCCGTTGACCCCAACAGAGGAGCTGATGCAACCCTGTAAGCATGACTCGTTCCGCAACCCGGAAACAGGCAAATGGAGTTCCAACCACCTGTTGAAGGATTGCCGCAAAGCAAGAAAGATCTACCATGCCATGTAGAAAATCATCGCCCCGGTGCAGGCCGTACAAGCAGCACCACAGCTAGCCATCCAGGCAGCACCCGCAAACAACAACCAAGTGCAGGCGGCAGGAGCGTTCCCCCAGCCGCAGCAACAGCAGCAAGGTCAGTCGGCAGCAGCCGACACGTACCCAGCCGCACGGGGACAGCTGAACATGATCCAAAAGGGACCCCCGTCGAACAGGCGGCAGAAAATCATCACACGCCAAGTACTTCAAGCCATCAACAGCCCGCGCGCGGTACCAGACTACCTGCGCGGGTCGGAGACACCAATCACATTCTCCAGGGCAGATCACCCATCGGAGGTAATCCGACCCGGGCACGCCGCACTCGTGATTGAGGCCTTGATCGGCGACTACAGCCTGAAGAAGGTATTCCTGGACGGAGGCAGCGGCATCAACATCATATTCGCCGACACCCTCAGACGAATGAACAGGTCGACAGAGAAATTGCCGGAATCGGAGACCACCTTCCATGGCATAGTACCAGGGCAAGCAATCACGCCCATGGGAACAATCACACTCGACGTCATCCTCGGTACACCCGAGCACTTCAGGAAGGAGTCGATAGACTTTGAGGTCGTCGACTGGAAGTCACAATACCACGCTATCCTCGGACGCCCAACCTTTGCCAGGTTCATGGCAATACCCCACTACGCCTACCTGATGATGAAGTTGCCCGGGCCGAAAGGAGTGATCACCATCCGCGGCGACTTCGGGCTCTCCAATAGCTGCAACCGCGAGTTCGCCAAGATCTCCGAGTTCTTCGGCGTCGAAGAGCACTTCAAGGCCATATCACCCGACAACGACAAGACCATCTTCCCGGCTCGCAAGAAGCCCGCCAAAGACGCAGCGTTCAACACGAATGACGACACCGTCACCCATCAAGTCCATCCGACTGACAGCAGGAAGACGGTCAAGGTCTCATCGAGTCTGACCCCCGCATAGGAAGGCGCGCTCGTCGAGTTCCTACGTGAGAACTGGAAAATCTTTGCATGGCAACCTTCTGACATGCCAGGGATACCCAGGGAACTCGCCGAGCACTCTCTGAAAGTCCACAAGGACGCAAGACCGATCAAGCAATCCATGCGACGCTTCTCAGGATCCAAACGAGATGCGATCACCATGTAAGTCGACAGATTACTGCACGCCAAGTTCATCCGAGAGATCAAGGATTCGGACTGGGTCGCCAACCCGGTCCTAGTTGAGAAAAAGAAGACGAAGAAACTACGCATGTGCGTTGACTTCACCGCAGTCAACAAATGCTGCCCCAAGGACCACTTCCCGCTCCCGCGGATAGACCAGATCATCGACTCGACGGCAGGTTGCGAACGCCTGTCCTTTCTGGATGCCTACTCAGGTTACCAGCAGATCAGGCTGAAAGTCGAGGACGAAGAGAAGACAGCCTTCATCACACCCGACGGTGTTTTTTGCTACCAGACGATGCCGTTCGGGTTAAAGAACGCAGGTGCCACGTACCAGCGGACAATGCAAGCATGCCACAAGGGGCTAATCGGGCAGATCGTCCAAGTCTACGTCGACGACGTCGTCGTCACTACCCGAAAGGAGGATACCCTAGTAGACGACCTCCGCAAGGTCTTCGCCGCACTCGACGTGTATCAGATCAAGCTCAACCCAGAGAAGTGCGTGTTCGGCGTACCAGCCGGAGAACTACTAGGGTACCTTGTATCCGCAAGAGGAATCGAAGCAAACCCCGAGAAGGTGCAGAACATACTCACAATGCCAGCACCAACCAAGCTCAGGGAGGTGCAACGATTAGCTGGCCGAGTCGCAGCTCTCAGCCGGCTCATTAGTAAGTTGGGAGAGAAAGCCTTACCTTTCTACCAACTGATGAAGAAGGCAGACAAGTTCGAGTGGACACAAGAGGCGCAGGACGCATTCGACCATCTCAAGAAAATCCTGACAACCTCTCCAGTCCTCGTGGCACCGCTGGAAAATGAGCCGCTGTACCTATACGTCTCAGCAACGAACAGGGTGGTGAGCACGGTGCTCGTAGTCGAACGCGAAGAAGAAGGGCACAGTCACCCGGTGCAGAGGCCCGTCTACTACCTTAGCGAAGTACTCACCTTGTCCAAGCAGAACTACCCTCATTACCAGAAGCTGGCGTACGGAGTCTTCATGACCTCCCGAAAGGTCATCCACTACTTCTCCGAGCACCCGATCACGGTGGTAAGCTCCTCTGGACTAGCAGACATTCTCACAAACCAGCGCGCGACAGGACGAGTCGCCAAGTGGGTTGTCGAACTAGGACCATGGGGGCTGAAGTATGCTCACCCGAAGTCCATCAAGGCCCAAGTCCTCCCGGAATTCACCACCGAGTGGATAGAAGCCCAGCTACCAAATGTCCCTGACTTGTCCAACGCATGGACAATGTACTTTGATGGCTCCAAGAAATTCAAGTCAGCCGGGGCAGGAGTCGTGCTCATCTCCCCCAAAGGCGACAAGCTCAAGTATGTCCTACAGATGGACTTTCCGACGCCGTCCAACAACGAAGCCGAGTACGAGGCCCTGATCCACGGCATGCGGATGGCCAAGAACTGCTGCGCCACACACCTCATGATCTACGGCGACTCCTACCTGGTGGTACAGCAAACCATGAAGTCCTGCGACGCCATCGCTGACAACATGATCGCCTACAGAGACCTCTACAATCAGTTGGAAGGCAACTTCGACGGCTGCGAGCTGCGCCACATTGGCCGTGAAAGCAACGAGGAAGCCGACGTCCTCGCTAACATGGGCTCAGACAGGGTGCCAGTCCCACCCGGCGTCTTCCTCGAGTGCATCACGCAGAGATCCATCAAGACTCAGAGTACAACAAGCACTGCAACAACAAAAGGCGATGCCAACCCGCCAAGCCAAGTCAAGGTCCCCATGGAGGTCATGCTAGTCGAGGCCCCATGGACAGGACCGTACCTGGCATACATACTACATCAGAAGTTGCCAGCCGACCCAGTCGAAGCAAAGCGCATCATCAGACGCTCCAAAAGTTTCACCGTCATCAACAGAGAACTCTACAAAAGAAGCATCTCAGGAATACTGCAAAGGTGCATAGATCCAGTCGACGGCCAAGCCATCTTACTCGACATCCACGCGGGTATCTGCGGGCATCACGCCAGCAGTCGGGCACTGGTGGCCAAGGCGCTACGAGCCGGGTTCTACTGGCTGACAGCCATGCAGGACGCCGAGGAGCTGGTGAAGAAATGCACAGGGTGCCAGGAATTTGCCAACAAGCCACGTGCGCCAGCATCAGAACTCAAAACAATACCATTAGCCTGGCCCTTTGCCCAATGGGGTCTGGACATGGTGGGCCCGCTGAAGAAATCCTCACCCGGAGGTCACACTCACCTCCTGGTTGCAGTCGATAAGTTCACAAAGTGGATCGAAGCCGTGCCCATCACAAGTTCAACTGCATCCACAACGGTCAACTTCATCAGGTCAATCATATTCAGATTTGGAGTACCGAACGGGATCATCACCGACAACGGCTCGAACTTCACAGCCGAAGAATTCAAGGACTTCTGCTCAGAGCAGGGGATCAAGCTCAGCTACGCGTCTGTCTCGCACCCGCAATCCAATGGGCAAGTGGAGAAAGCTAACGGACTCGACTGCAACGACATCAAGAAACGACTGCGCGTGCCCCTAAAACGTGCAGCGGGCGCATGGGTGGAAGAACCGCCATCAGTCCTCTGGAGTCTGCGAACAACGCCAAACAGATCCACCCAGTACACTCCATTCTTCATGGTGTACGGTGCAGAAGCGGTCCTCCCCTGCGACATCAAGTTCGACGCACCGAGAGTAGTCGCCTACGACGAGTCGGATGCAGAGGAGGCACTCGAAGACAGCAGAGACACCCTGGATGAAGCACGCGACATCGCCCTGGCACGATCAGCCGTGTATCAGCAGGACCTACGCAACTATCACACTCGGAGGCTGCGACCAAGAGCGTTCGTTGCAGGCAACCTGGTTCTGCGACTCAAGCAAAAGAAGGTGCACAAGCTCGCTTCCCCATGGGAGGGCCCGTACATCGTAACAGAAGCAATAGGCAACGGAGCTTACCGCCTAAAGGACTCAAAGACAGGAGCGGACTGCAGCAACCCGTGGAACGTAGCACAACTCCGCCGGTTCTACGCCTAGTTCAAAACAATCATTGTACAAGAAAATCAGCGCGGCAGGTTTCAGATGCACTCTTTCCCTTACCAGGGTACCTGAGGGGACTGGAAGGGTTTTAATGAGGCGGCCTGTTCGCAAGAATCAATAAAGTGATTTGAAGAAAATCTGTCTCCTTTACCTATCATTCAGAGGAAGCTCAAAATCCTAGGCCGCCACACGAACCACTCGGGGGTTGCGCCACACAGGTTGAAATAAAAGCTTAGGCCGCTACCCGAACCACTCGGGGGCTGCGCCATACAAGTGTGTCCAAAATCCTAGGTCGCCACCCGAACCACTCGGGGACTGCGCCACACAGGTTGAAATAAAAGCTTAGGCCGCTACCCGACTTACTCGGGGGCTGCGCCATACAAGCATAAAGTCAAAAATCCTAGGCCGTCACCCGACCGACTCGGGGGCTGCGCCATACAGGTCAAGTTCAAAATCCTAGGTCGCCACCCGACACACACGGGGGCTGCGCCACACAGGTAACACTTGTAACCCTAGGCTACCACTCGACTTACTCGGGGGCTACGTCAAACAGGCCTTCTCAGAAAAATCCTCAGCCGCCACTCGAACCCACTCGGGGGCTGCGCTGTACAGGTCAAGTTCAAAATCCTAGGTCGCCACCCGACATACTCGGAGGGCTGCGCCAAACAGGTAACACTTGTAATCCTAGGCCACACAGGTCTTAACCAAAATCCTAGGCCACCACTCGAGCAACTCGGGGGCTGCGCCATACAGGTCAAGTTACAAAAATCCTAAGTCGCCACCTGTTAAAATCAGAGACTGCGGCACACAGGTCACACTTGAAAAAACCTAGGCCGTTGCCCAGCGTACTAGGCGACTGCGCCAAACAGGTTGCAAATCAATACAGGCACTGTCACTTTCGAGCAAGCAGATCAATTCTCATAACTCGAAAATACTTCAATCTGTTACATCATGCTTACACAGGCACATTTGCCCTCTATAGCTAACCCTGTACATCAGACGACAGCTACTCTAAACTGCAGGTTCGGCCTTCGGCGCATCAAGGGGACCTACAAGGCGCTCGCTCAGGTCCTGAACCTGCCGGATGATCCGGCGCGCAGACGCTAAGGTCTCGTCAAAGTCATCGTCACCCGGCAGGCCTTCAAGCACCCTCTCAAGCGGAAGATGTGGCCGGTGCATCCGGACGTATGCCAGCGCCGCGTTCGCACCAGCCACAAGTTGGGCGTCGACAACCTCCTTCAGCCCTTCACCATCGCGAAACCTCTCCAGCAAGGCGGACAGCCCGTTCGGCTGCGCATTATGCGGGAAGTACACACGATTGATGTGTCAGAGTGTCTTCCGGCAGTTCTCCAGAAGAAAAGCAGCGCGCCACGTACGATCAAGCATGATGGCAAGGACGCGCCCCCTCGACTGGTTCACCCAGAACTGTCGAGCTTCGTAGGAGTCGCCGGACGCCTCTCGGGTGACTCGCTCCTCAACGCGAGCCCGCTCGGCCTCCCAGTCAGGATTAACATCTGCACGCATAAAATGCAAGTCAGAACGAGAAGGAAAGCCAACAAAGACGGCAGCCGCCAAAGGGATACAAACCTTGCAACTGCCGACTGATCAGGTCGATCTCCCCAAGCAAAAAATCCTCACGTCGCGAAAACTATGCCGTAGGATGCGACTGGGAACGGTGCAGCAGCCGCTCCGTATTCTTCAGGGTCGCCTCAAGCTCCACCACCTTGTTCTTCAGGTATGTGATTATCCGTTGATCATTTACACTGCGCGGAGGAGCCGGCGCCGCCCGACGACGGCGAGCACCCGAAGAAGAAGCCGCGCCACTCGGCTCGGCCACAGGAGAAGATGGAGCATCATCGCGCACAGCATTCTGCCAGGGATACGCAGAGTCAATACAATCATGCGACTGCGAAGCGCAGATCAACTCAGAAGAAAGAAAGTCAACAAAATCAATATTGAAGACCAAATGACCCGACAGGGTAATATCCATTACAAAGCAAGAAGTTCCAAATACAGACCGCGGCGACTGCCGAACTCCTAAAGCTACGCCTACTCTAAGGCTGCGGACTGCGACCGGGAACGGCCCTTCCGAGCGGCAGCCGCATCAGTCGCCTTAGCAAGGGCCCTCTCGAAGAGTGCCACAAGCTGCACGGCCAGCTGCGAGGCACGCTCCTTCACACCACTCAGCAAAGCGGTTCGGCCATCGGGTTTGCGAGGAAAACCGCTGACGACCTTCTCGAAGTCACCTGGAACCTGATGGCCTAATAGGAGCTGGAAGGTGAGCTCGGAGCCGCGTACCGTCTGCGACCGCGTGAAGTCGGCGATGGTGGTCGCGTCCTCAAACGGCGCAGCTAGGGCTTCCACGACTGTCGGCGGCTGGTCGCCCGGGAAGATACTCTGATGCACCACGGTGAGGGCCCCAGTCGATTTCTGCAACGCGACTGCGGACTTCTTCAGCGCGTCTGAGGCATAGGCACAGACCCGGTCGAGGAAGCCGACAACGGTCGCCAGGTCAACCGTGTCACTCGACGCGTCTTCTGGAGGAGCTCCACCGCAAGTCTCTGCGCAAAAATTCAAGGTCAAGCAAAGAAAAAAGATCAAAGACGCAGTAGGCATCAAGCCGAAACTTACCCCCAAGAACACCGGCGAGTGAAAGGAGACGACCGACTTGAGTCTTCTCCTGGGCGACCCGCGCCAACTCTCGCTCTCGAGACTCGTGAAGAGCCTTCTCAAGCTCATCAACCCGCCCAGTAGCCTGGTCCAAAGAGGCACGCAGTTGGTCCCTCTCTTTCTCCAGGCGAACGTAAGTCGCGGCTGCGTCGAGCTGTTGGCGATAGTACGGCTGAAGCAAAAGCAAGATGTTAATAAAGTTGCGGGCGACTATACTAGTCACCCACACCTTCGGGGGCTACTCCCATCGGGAGCGCTGATCGCGCACCCGATGAAAAATCAAGAATGCAAGAACAAGCGTAAAAGACTTACGTGGTCCAGGAGTTCAAGGTCCTCTGCAGTCGAAGGAGGAACGCGGCTAGACGATGCAACGCCGACAGGCTCAGCAAGCACCTTCTCCACTACAGCCTGGGTCCCCAGTCCAGTCGAAGGGGTAGATGTATGCTCCACGTCCCGAAGGGGGGAGCTAACATTGCCAGAACGGTGGCTGCATCAAAACCAAGCACACCTGTCAACCTACACATCGCAACCGCAAAATGCAACTCGAAGGACACACATCATAAAGAAGCTCACCTGGGGGTGCCGGCGTCGTCATAGCTCTCCAGGGAGGGCGAAGGCATCCGCGCGAAAGAACGAGGAGCCGTGGAGCTGACTGGAGGAACGTTCAGGGGTTCGTCCCAGCCACCCGAGGACTGCGCACCCGGCGATGTCGCGACGACCTCCTCCACAGTAACGTCGGCATCTTTGGCAGGTGACGACGCAGTGGCAGAATCGCCACGACCCGGAAGCTTCCGTTTCTTCCGCGCGGGTTCCTCCACTTCATCCTCCTCCTCCACATCGTCACGGGGAGAGTGTGCGGAGGGAATCTCTTCGTCTTCGTCTTCCTCCTCGACAAACTTCGACTCGTCGGCGGGTCCGTTCTCATGAAGAGGAGGAAGGCTGACGAGCAGAGCTCGACCCTGAAGCAAGTAGACACAAAGTCGAATAAAAAAGAAAGGTAGACTCAAGTCGAACAAGGACAAAAGGAAAACAAGACAAGACTGAACGGGGTTCGAGGCCCCGTAAGGAGAAATCGGGCACTTGACGTTGCACGTGTCCGTGGCTCGGAGGTTGGTGATGGATCTGACGTTGCCTTCCACCTCCTCATCATCGAGCGGCTCGGCGCTGACGCCTTCGGCGGCCCACATCGGGTGAGGCCGGGCGCTGAGCGGCTGCTCCCGAAGACGGAAGAAGGTGGCCATCAAGAAGACGCCACCCACCTCGCGCCCAAGGGTCTTGGTCAGACCGCGCAGCAGGCCCAGCAAGGGCCGCACGGCCTCCTTCTCCACGGCGGACAGCGGGTGCGCCCAGGCGCCGGTCTTCCGCAGTCCACGTCCGCTGTCGAAGTCCAGGCCGTCCTGGTTCGACTGGACGTAGAACCACCTCCGGCGCCATCCTTGGACGGAGTCGGACTTCTTCATCTGGAAGTACGCGGTGTCACCGCGCACCTGGATTCCGGAGCCGCCCACGGGGAAGGTCAACCCGCTCTTCCCCACGTTCTTGCGAACGAGGAAGAGCGACTTCCACAACGCCCAATGGGGCGCGACACCCAAGAAGCACGATGAAGCCCGCGATGCTCAAGACGCCATTGGGGGTCAGATCGTGGATCTGAACCCCATAGGCATACAAGAGACCGCGCACGAAATCGTGCATGGGGAACCCGAAGCCCCGCGGAAGGAAATCCGCGAAGCAAACACGTTCCCCATCGCGGGGAGTGGGGAAGACCTCCTTGCCAGGAACGCGTACCTGGACTTGGTCGGCAGGTGGCAGCAGACCTTGCGCGCGGAAAAGCTCCACCTCGGCCTTCTTCACCGATGATCTCTGCCAGTCGCCGTCGGGTTTCTTCATCACCCCGGCTTCGTCGACGGCGGCAGAGGAGCCAGCGGCGCTCTTCGGCTTTCCCATGGTCAGTTTGCAAGGTGTACGGACAGATTGCCCGGAGCTCTGGATGGCGGCGGAAATGGTAGAGCGCAGAGGAAAGAAGGCACAGAGCGATTGGAGAAGATGAAATCCCAAACGTCAAGACACAGTACTTATGCCTCGAAAATCAGCATCTCAACCGTCCACCGAACAAGTGCTCCGAGCAGGCACATCCGGCCGTCCACGTGTCACACGGAGAAACCAACCGTCACCGCCCACTTCGTCCACTACGCACGAAAACCGAGGCGTCGTCATCGTGTCGCGCAAATTTCGCGCCCACTTCGGAGACGTGACAACTGTCGACCGCGGTCAGCTCTGACAGCGGGGCCCGCCACGTCACGTCCCATCGGGCGAAGAGGCGTGCAACAGATCGTCACCAGTGACGTCATCAAGCCAACGGCTCCAAAATCAACTGAAGCAACTCGACAGAGTGATTCGATTAGTAAGCTTCAAAGCTGAAACCAACAAGGTAAGATCAGCCAATGATCTGAGAACCCGAAGAAACCATTCGGGTGGCAACATAGTAAGCTCGAGCAGCCGAATCCATCCACAAGTAAGCCAAACAGGCTGAGTAGAAGCAAGCTTCACAAGAAGATGAAGGCAAAGTAATTCGACTGCAAAGGTTACTCCCATCGGGAGTGGCCGGTTCGACTGAAGAAATCGAGTTCAAGCTCAAGATCAAGCAATCCAATGGCGCGTCCAGGAGGAAGGAGTCCTTTGTTCGACTCTACGCTTCGACCAAGCACTCGGGGGCTACTGACGTGGGGCTGCCTTGCGGGTAGCCCACGATAAGGCTACCTGGGCCGCGCCAAGGATGGAAAGGCCCACAGGAGGCCCACGCGGGGTACCGTGTAACCTAGTCCAAGTCGGTTAGGAAGCATAACCTGCCATATCTGTAGTTACCATCGGCACCAACCACCCGAGACCTGGCTGCCTATAAAGCCAGGAGGGTTGCCCGTCCCAGAGGACACGCTCATAGCTACAGCACAAACCCTAGCGAGATCGCAATCTCGCCATTGTAACCACAACTCGCATCAATAATCAGGCAAGCAGGAGTAGGGTGTTATCCTCCGGGAGCCTGAACCTGGGTAAATCCTTTTTTGTCAGCCGTCGTGACCACCTTGCACTCATCTCTCTCCCCATCAATCAACCCGGGGTGCACAACCCTGGGACTTGTCGAGTTAACACCTCGTCACATGGGTTCTCACAAAGCATCAAGAACTTCAAAATGGTGCATTCATGAAGAGAGCGACTTAGACGCCATCACCGCCCACATCACCGGAGTTTAGGTTTTCACCCAAAAAAACTTTGGACTTCGAGGTGTGGAGAGGGTCGGGTTCCACGACCATGCCTTCATAATGGTGTAGCGACGGGCGGAGACGTCGTCATCGTGAGCACCAGCCCAAGACCGATAGCCTTTCGTCCGGAACAACTAGCCCACATACTTACCCTAAAAAACATAGCCCACATACTACTATCAGTGGACATACATGCCTAATTTGGTGTTAACAACGTTATTTTGGTTTTGTGCAACAGTTACGGGATACATTGGTGTTTTGTGGAAACAAAAAATGTATTTTTGGTTCTACACAAAATACGACCGCAACAAATGGACACAAATAAACCTAACTAAGATACTTGAGTGTTGGCTACTCTCACGGACCATTGTAATATTGTTTTGCCTAAATAACAAAGCTCACGGGTTCTTTTAAAAAGAAGTTAGGAAAGTTCACGATAATATTATTATAATTTATTACGGGAAACCAATTGGCCGGAAAGCTTGATGCAATTTTATGCTTAAACTTCCAGTGTCTTATAAGTCAAAATCTAATGGATACAAATAAACCTAATGGCATCTCCATTCGCCCCCAGCGCCCCGAGGCCTTTTTAGCGTCGTCAGAAGGAAAAATCGTCGTTTTTACACCAGTCGCCCCCCAGAAACCCAGTTAGCATCGTTTTGGCGAAAAATAGCGCCGGCGTCCCCAAGCGAAACCCAGCCCACTGGATTCGTCCTGGGGGGCAAAATGGCACGAAACGCGATCGGGACCAGCGCTGTCAGCGACGCGGGAGAAAATGGCGCCAACAGAAACCGCCCGTACTTGTTTTCTCGGCTCCCGCGTCGGTCAAATGTTGCCGGAGTAATGGCATGGCGGGCGGCTAGTCAGCTCCCCCAGTCAAAGGTTGTCGGAGTTAATGGCGTGGCTTGTTCACGCGGCGCACAACAATAATGGCCACCCACCGCCACCCCTTCGCTTGGCCGCGCGCCGCTATAAAATCTCCCCGAGCCTCGCCGCCCATCGCCATTCCTCTCTCGCCCGCCTCTGCCTCACACCTCTCTCCCCTCTCCTCCACACTGCCGCGACCTAGCAGCATGGCCTACAATGACGACGCCGCCACGAACGGCTGGATACGCCGCCACCTCCACAAGCATGAGGCCTGGGCGCTGTATCGCGCGGGCTACACATGCCCGCCGGACATGCACGTTCCCAGCACCTCCGCCGGACAGGGGGCGTGGCGGCATCCCCGTGCCCCCTGTTCCTGCCGGCGAGCAGTTCAGGGCGGCGATCCAGGAGGTCCGCGCAACCCTCACCCCGCACCAGGCCGTCGAACACCGCTGGAGAGCGGACGGTAATGATGGGTTATGGTCCGAGTACTTCAGGCGCCGCCACGACGAGGACGTCGCCGACTGCGGTAGGAACGGACCAGTGGAGGGGCGCTGCAACTCCACCGGGCGCAAGCGGTGGTGGAGCGGCGAGCATCGCACGCTGCCGTGGGTGCTCGATTACATCGAGCGCGGCAACGAGCCCCGGCTGACAATCCCGCCGCGCTCGTGGATGCCGCGCCGTATGGGCGCGGGCTCCTCCGGCGCCGCACCGCCGCTGGCGGGCACCAGGTACGCGTCCCTCTCTCCTCCGCTAGCGGGGACGCGCTATGCCTCCCTCTCCCCTCCCCTCCTCAACTCCGGGCGCCCTGCGCCTCGCAGCGGCGCCCTGCGCATCGGCGAGCCCCGCGCCACCGTGACGCGCCGTACAGCATCTCCCCCGCGACGTGTCAGGGAGAAGCGCGAGCCGTCGTTGGAGGAGGAAGAGCAGGAGGAGGAATGGCCGGGGCTGAAGGAGGCCCCAAGAAGCCTCCTTCAACACGGTGCAGCCGGCGGACCCGACGTTCGCCGAGCAATGGAGACTCGGCGAGTACACGGAGCAGAAGCTGGAGCGCCAGCGTCTGCTCCTCACCGAGGTGGAGGCGAACCACGCTCGCGCCGCCGCCCGCCGCCGCATCCCTCCCCCGCCGCCCCCCCGCGCCGGTCCCGTACATCATTCTTGACGCCAACAGCCAGGAGGAGGACGAAGAGGAGGAGCCGCAGCGGACCCTGCAGCAGAGCAGGTGGTTCCGTGACGACGACGAAGGCCCAAGCGGGTGGGGCAACGACGACGGCGCAGGCCCGAGCCACCTGCGTAAGGACGACGACATCTCCGACGATGATGGCGGCGACCCCGACTCAACCAGGCGATCGTTGCCAGCCTCGGCATGCTCGACTAGGCCGGCATGTTTTTATGTTCTTAGTTTAAATCTCTGTAATCGCCTATGTAAGCACCTAAAATCAATGAAATCGCCTCTATTTGTGCGCCTATTTGCATGAAATTGGCTCTGTTTGCACCAATTTATGTTTGCGCCGTTTTTGAATTGCGTGGGCCGAATCTTGGGCTGGGGAACGACTGTAAACCTAGCCCCCCAAGTTTCAGAATATTCGCGCCGCGGCGGGTGCAAAAATCTGCCGTTTTGGCCCCTGAGGGGAGGGGGGGCAACAACTGGAGATGCCCTAACTAAGGCCTAGTTCTTTTGAGTTTCGGCCTGTGCATAAGCCATCCTGAATAGAGCTGTCCAGAGAAGCAACTATGGATTTAAGCTAAGCAGAAATTACAGTCCGGTTCTTTTGAGCTTCCTCTGTGTTAGCTTATTGTCGGAGTTGTATGATGAAAAGTGTAAAACACCCTTGTGATAAATTTATGGTCTAACTTAATAGATTTTATGTTTGTTTGTATTGTTTTCACATGTATGATCACAATATAATATTTCGATCGTCATATTAATTGCTAAATATGAAAATAAAATAAGATTCACTGCTAGTAGATTTACAACACTCAAGCGACGGTTGGGGCGGGCAGTGCAGAGGAACCCTGCTTGTCTACTCGTGTCGCTTGGGAGAGAGGGACCGAGGGAGGAAAAGGAAATGCTCGGGAGAGAGAAAAAAAGATAAAAAGTAAGCTTTGCTGCGCGCGTGGCAAGTGTCTGTAATTTCCGTGTCAAATAAGGGCAACACACAAAAACGATTCGGTGGACTCGGGAAGTCACGGGCTGTGCCGGGAAGTTGGGGTACCCTGGCTTTTTCACCGTGAAGGATTTGTATAAGCTGGCTGTCCCAATAAACGACTTAATATTCAGTTCTTATAGATTTTAACTTATTTTCACCGAGAAGCTGCTGAGAAGCCAAAAGAACTGGGCCTAAGCACCGCGACAGTCATCATCGGTGGAAATGAGCTTGAGCGCCTCTTTGAGATGTAGTACAACTTCCGATATTTCTGGCCGGCGATCCCTTGCCGCACACAAACAGCGGCGCGCCGTGCGGGCTACGTGCCGCAGCGCCTTGCGCTGGCACGAAGTTGGCTCCGCCGCGGGGCGCCTGTCGATCACGCCGCCCAGTTTCTCGTCCTTGATTCTCGGTAGCGCCCAGGACACCAACGTCCTACTCGGCTTCTTCCCCGTCAACACCTCCAGCATCACCACGCCGAGGCTGTACACGTCGGTCTTCGGTTGCAGGAGGCCTATGCTGTGGTACTCCGGGTCAGCGTACCCATCTGTTTGGAAGACGTCGACAGGCTGCGACGCCTCGCCTCCGGCCGAAACGCCGAATCCGGACAGGCGCGGCGTGAAGCTCCGGCCAAGAAGGATGTTAGATGAAGTGACGTTGCCGTGGATGAGCCGTTGCTTGGCGTGGAGTTGCAGGTGTCTGATGCCGCGCGCCGCGCCCAGGAGCACCTCGACGCGCCTTCTCCAGGACGGCGCCGGCTCATGATCAAGGAGGTCTCTGAGCGTGCCGCGGTCCATGTGCTCATAGACAAGCATCCGTTCTCCCTCCTCCTCGCACGAGCCTAACAGGCGGATGATGTTCTCGTGCCTTAGAGGTTGGAGAAGGGTGAGCTCCCTCCTGAACGTGGCATCCGCGAGCCGCAGCTTGCTGTCCTTGAGACGCTTGACGGCCACCTGACGCCCGTTGCGGAGTTTGCCCTTGTACACCATACCGGAGTCGCCTTTGGCGATACAGCGGGCGAAGTTGTCCGTGACCTGCCTGATCTCTTCCCGCGTGAACCTGATCATCTGAGCTCTCTCCAACTCCGCGTGATCTCTTCCAGGCTGCAGCTTCAGGGGTGAGGGTATCTCCATCATCCGGAAGAAGTTGATGATCTTACCGACATGTGTCACCAGTTGCTCCCACATCGCCAATATCTCCATCAGCTTGGCCACCACCGGGATGACCATCCAGATGAGGCGAACGGCGCCCATCCTTACCAACAGCAACATCGCCACAATGGCCAGCCACGCAAATAACGCCTTGTCCATGCCAGCCTAGCCTGCGGATTCCTCCTGAGCGCTGTCGTCGTTGTCGGTGTGCGAACGACGATCGCCCGGCCGGCAGGCGGCGGTACAGCTGGTCCGATGACAGAGAAGCTTCACCTTGACGGGTCACGGGCGTACCTGACCTCCGCGTCGGAGCGGGTTATGGCCTCGCCGTAAGCGTCCAGTAGTATCTTGGTTGTTGTGGGTGGCGGAGGTGGAGCACGATCGCCACGCCGCCGTCGGCGGGGATGGCGGGGCAGATGATTTCACGATCGAATTGCAGGGTCGGGGATAAAACTCTGGGAGCGATCGAGAGGGGACCAAAATGCCTCTCTTATTCTTCCGTTAAGTTGCCTAGTCTACTGAACTCTACACGGTTTCTTTGCTGTGCAAATCAGTCCTACAAGTAGCAAATTGTGATTAAAAGGTCCAACGACTTGTTTTCTTTTTTCGAGATGGGATTCCACTACTTGTTACGCAGGTGGCAAACCGGTCCAAAATCGTTCTGCAGCGTACACGTGTGTTAGTCTTTTCGCAGAAATGCCCCAAGATTTTTTGATGTTGCAATTAATCGTGGAGGTGGCGATTGAGCATGAGGATGATGGTAGACACAGTCATGCTTAAGAGCAAGTCCAGCAGTTTCCTTAAAATGTCTCCCCTATATGTGTATGTAGGGGACTGCCCCTAAAAAAATCTTCCCTAAAATATGTTCAACTCCAGCAGTTCCCCTAAAACATCTCCCCTATTTAATTTTTTTATCTATATTTTTATATTTTAAAAATATTGTATAACTAACATGTAAAATCCAACGGCTACCTCTGTAACTTGTAGTGTCAAAAAATTATCCATCACCAAAATCTAAAAGATAAACAATAATCTCACGAATATCGACATATTGCAGTGTCAAAAAACTCACTAATATCGGGATAGGGGAGTCTTCCACCTCCCCTACTTGTAGGGGAGACGAGCGAGTAGAACCGGGGGTGCCTATAAATCGGGGGAGCGTTGAGGGAACTGCTGGGTGGTTGTTTTTGAACTTTTTCCCCTAAAAAACGTATAGGGGAGGGTTTGAGGGAACTGCTGGACTTGCTCTAACGCCGTGTTGATGACGCGTTAAGGCAATATACATACGCGTATGTAGAGACTGTCTTTTTTCTTGCGGGGGATAGAGACTGCCATTTGACTCTAATAGTATTTCTGATCTTGCACAAAAAAAAAACTAGTCACGGTGTGATACACACATAATAAACAGCACATAATTGTGAGAGCCACACAAGCAAGGGGATAACATTGTTAGAGGTAGTGATTCGGGAACGAAACGAGCGGAAAACAAATGAATCGAAGTGACTGTTTATTCAATCGATCACTAAATATACTAGATGGTATCCCGCGCGTTGCTGCGAAAAATTGGTTAAAAATATAATTATTAAAGACATGTATAAACAAAATGTTCCGGTAGACTCAAAAGTAAGGTTAAACAAAAAAATACTAATTATCACTATAACTATTTTAATAGGTGAAATTACAAACCAAGGTGAACTACAAAATAATCCATAAGTACTCAAGTATTGATACCCTTAGGTATCATTAAACATGTGCAAATAAATTGCGAACCACCAATACCTGCATTTCCATATACAAAATAAAATCTGCATTTCCAAAAAGTTGAACAATGGAAATCGGTAAGAGTAATCCTTTTGGGATTATTGAGGAAGATTGAAAGTTGAAAGCTGTAGAAAACTGTCAAACAACACTACGTTGTTTAACTGTATTTTTTTCAAAAGGTTGACAATCTACACATAAGTATAGCTTCCAAAATTAAGGGTTTACAAATCACTCGAGGAATATAGGCAGTATAAGCAAGAAATGTTGCCAATTAGCTTTTTCACATCCCAACAGGTCACAGGATGGAGCGGAAGAGCCAAAGAGGCAAAACAATCCACGGAGCAAAAACTGAAATATTAAATAGGTGAGATGACAGGAGCTTGCATGCAGAAAAAAAAACATTCCTGGGGATGATATTAATCGAACCAACAACTGATGATGATGTGGAAGAGAGTTAGAAGAACATAGAACTGACATGGACCAATTAAAACTTGGTGATGTGTATAGCTTGCATGTTGAGAGAATTATTTATAGTGGAGTTCTCCCATTTAGATAGAGAAGATACAAGGGGAACAGTCCAAATGGGAGAGTCGGTCATGGGGGTGAAACGAGCTTCGTGACGGTTGTAAAAGCAACCGCGTGGAGATACACATGGAGGATTATTCCTTTAATTAAGATAATTAGTTAAATCCTAACACTGCCCCTAATCCTTTCTTGCTTGCGATCAAACATCCTTGGAATAATCTCCTCAAAAACCCTGTGAGAAGAAAGAGAGGAGTAGTGTAGTATATGTCGGTAAAACTCTATTAAACCAAGTGGGAAAATAAGAAAAAAATAATCCAACATATAATGATTATTGTCTTTGTTAACTCAATATGAAATATATCATAGAATTATAGTATAATATAAATGTCGTGTATACTTTCCTATAAACCCTGTTGGGAAAAACATTAAGTATGACATATAATCTCATGTTGACATTAAAAATCTTGATGATAACCTGGAAAGTAAACTCATAAAGGGAAAAGGAGTGTAATATGATGCTTTGAACAAGAATATTTAGGAAGATACCCCCCTGACGTGCAAATACCGAAGTTGTCACATACCAATCCCATGAATGTATTTCTAGAATGTTGAAGTTGGTAGAGACTTTGTGAAAAGATTAGCGAGATTATTACATGATTTTACTTGATTTCTCTTTTGGAGTTCATGGGGGAAACCCAACTTGGGGGCAATATGCTTAGTGATATTGCTCTTGATGTATCCATTTGCATATGGGCGACACAAGCCACATTATCTTCGTAGATAATGGTAGGTGATTTGGTAGAACCAATTCCACATGATTGTTGTATGTGGTTTATCATCCTACAAAGACAAACACATTCGCATGATGCCTCATATAATGCAATTATTCGAATGATTGGTGAAAGTTGCAACCAGAGTCTGTTTCGAAAACTCACAAAACTTACATTATATGGCAGTTTCACATGCAGGAACACAAAGCCGGTATGTGATCTGGCATTATGGGGATCAGATAAATTTCCAACATTGGTCTATCGATCATGCTAGAGTCTAAATTCCTCTAGAACTGAAAAAATAGGTCGAGATCCTTTGTGCCTTGGAGATATCGAAAGACATTCTTGACTCCCACCAGCGTTTGGTAGGAGTTACACTGTGTCTAGCAAGTAGATTTACTATAAATGTGAAGTCAAGTGATGCACACGGTGGGTGTGTTGTTGGGAGACCCCAAGAGGAAGGTATGAAGTAGTGCGGCAGCAAATTTCCCTCAGTTATGAAACCAAGGTTATCGAACCAGTAGGAAACAAGAATTCCCCCGAAGTATCAACTGCGGCAGGAAAGAGCTTGACGTAGTTGACGTGTAGCCTGCACACAAACAATCAAGATACGTTGCCCCAACTTAACAGCAAGGTTGTCAATCTCACCGACTTGTTGTAACAAAGGATTAAACGTATGTGTGGAAGAAAGATGTTTGTTTGCAGAAAGTAACAGGTTTGCAGTTTGTTGTTTATCAGATTAAAAAGAAGGACCGGGGTCCACAGCTCACTAGTGGTGTCTCTCCATAAATAATAATAACATTCATGCGAGGGGCCCTCACCACCTGCTGGCGCGGGCCCCAGCCTGGCCGCGCCAGGAGGTGAGGAGACCATCTCGGGCGGCCACCGACCTAGGTCTTTCGCCCATATAAACCCCCCTGCCTAAAAACAGAGGACAGTTAGACACTTTTTTCCTCCACGGGGCCCGAACGCTGTCGTTATCGCCGACAAGATTCGGGGGACAGAAGTCTCTGTTCCGGCACCCTGCCGGGACGGGGAATTGCCCCCGGAGCCATCTCCATCGACTCCACCACCATCTCCATCGCCGTTTCTGACTCCTATGATGAGGAGTGAGTAGTTCTCCCCCCCGGGGCTGCGGGATCTACGGAAGCCATGTGGTTTATCTCTCTCTCCCATGATGTGATCTTTTATGTGATCGTGAGCTTTGTAATCTAGTTGAATATGTGATGCTACTCTTTATCTATTATGCACTCTAGAGGTTACTTTAATATGAACTCCGGGGTTATTCACGTGTGTAACGATGACAATGTGTGCACCGTGTGTGATTCCCTTTATGATATTGTTGGTGTTAGTTTACTCCGACTTTGAGGGTGCTCTTGTAGCCCTACACAATGAATGGTGTTTGTTATCCAACATGAGAGTGTTTGAGATTAGTGTTTATTTATTTAACTTTGATGTCACTGTTGAGAATTTCCACTGGTGAATGTAGGATCCCTAGGCCTTGTTTCTAAGCATTAAAACACCGTTTCCAACAAGTTCTGCTACATGTTTGCCTGCTGCTATTTTTATTACAGATTGCAACTACTACTTATAATCATCCATATTACTTGTATTTCACTATTTTTTCGCATAGCTAGTGCACCTATACATCTGACAAGTGTATTGGGTGTGTTGGGGACACAAGAGACTTCTCGTATCTTAATTGCAGGGTTGCTTGAGAGGAATATCTTTGACCTCTACCTCCCTAAGTTCGAAATACCTTGGGTGATTCACTTATGGGAAACTTGTTGTTGTTCTACAAACCTCTGCTCTTGGAGGCCCAACACTGTCTACGAGAATAGAAGCGTTCGTAGACATCAAGCTATTTTCTGGTGCCGTTACCGGGGAAGTAAGGTAAGCAGCACTCACATCCCGTCAACGAAGCTATTTTGTGGCGCCGTTGCCGGGAGGTGAGCGCTTGAAGGTATCTCCTTTAGATTCTACAGTTATTACTTTTTGTTTCTTGTTTTTATTTTCACTAGTTAGGCTAATGGAAAACAACAACAAAATAGAGATCTTTATGAAATTTATATTGCATTAGGACATGATACTTTTGAAGAGAAAATTAAAAAACCTATGGAACTTTATTTGCATGCTAGTAGCAATGTTATTAGTATGAAATCCTTGAACACCATTATTGCTAAGGCTACGGAAAAGTCTAAGCTTGGGGAAGTTGGTTTTGATGAGCATGATATTTTTTGTCCCTCAAGCACGGAGGAGAAAATTTTCTTTGATGATACCTTGCCTCCAATATATGATAATTATAATCATTGTGATATTTTCGGTCCACCTACTATTGAGGATATATTTTATGTTTATTATGATATGCCTCCTATATTTGATGATTATGGTGATGAGAATAATAATGATAGCTATTTTGTTGAATTTGCTCCCACTAATTAATAAGAATGAATATGCTTATGTGGAGAGTATTAATTATTTTATGCATATGGCTCATGATAAGAATGTTTTTTGTGATAATTATGTTATAATTTTATTCATGATGCTACAAGTGATCTTATTGATGATAATGATGAGTATTGCTTAAATATTCTATATGATAATGCTTTAGATGATGGTCCTATGCTTATTGATAATCCTCTATGTTTAGAAGTTATTGCTTATTTATGTGAGGATAAAAATGATATGATTGTTGCTTGTGATGGTACTCACACTCATGAGAGTCCTACATTGTTCTTGAATTCTCCTAATTTCACCATGGAGGAGAAATTTTCTTATGTTGAGAAATACTTATGTGGTTTGCAATTGTCTCTAGTCTCAAATCTTTGTTGCAACCATGATCTTAAACTTGACATTGATCTTAGTAACTATTTTGATAGTGGGAAGCATGCTAATGAATTCCAAAATAAATTTATTGGTCCTCTTTATGTGCCTATGTTACCTAAGTTGAATGATTCTTATGGTTATATGGTTAAATTTATTTCTACTACTTGCAAATACTATGAGAGAGGAGAATATGTTTGTAGAAGTTTTCATGATACTAAAACACCTCTCTATATTCTTAAAGTTTTGAAGTTACTCTTGTTTTATCTTCTTATGCTTGATGCTTTGTGCTTTCATGACTTGTTTCTTTACAAGATTCCTTTGTATAGGAAGAGGGTTAGACTTAAAAATGATTGATATTTACCTCTTGATGCTCTCCTATGTTTTTCATCTCTCATTTTTATGAGAGCATCATATGAATCTTTGTGCCTAGCTCAAAGGCGTTAAACAAAAACGCTTATGGGAGACAACCCACTTTTGTTTCCTGTTATTTTATTTTCCTTGTGTCAAGGAGTTGTCCTACCTCTGTAGCAATTCCTTTGTATCTTTATTTTATTGCAATGTTGTGTCAAGTTAAGCCTCTAGTTGAAAATTTATGCAAAATTTGGATTCCTGCGCTGAAATAGTTTTTCTGTTGTTCACCGTTAAATTCATAACTCTTCACTGGAACGTAAGACAAATCTGGCATTTGTTGTGCATAATCCACAGATGTATACGTAACTTTATTTAGTTTTGAGTTTTCTGATATGAGCAAGTTAAGTACCTCAAAAAAATTCGTCTTTGCGGACTGT
This sequence comes from Poa annua, assembly GCA_026929855.1. Taxonomy (NCBI): domain Eukaryota; kingdom Viridiplantae; phylum Streptophyta; class Magnoliopsida; order Poales; family Poaceae; genus Poa; species Poa annua. The sequence continues at coordinate 21,201,979 of CM049428.1, read as the reverse complement.
TCTATTTTTGACGGATTCTGCCATTTTATTTTGCAATGCCTCTTTTGCTATTTTGATTGGATCTTTTTATCTTATTAAATATCAGTGGATGTAGCTAATTTACAGTAGCAATGGTATCAATTGTGTTCCTACAGAATATCATAATTTTTTATGCACTAACCCTCTAATGAAGTTACTCTAAGTTTGGTGTGGAGGAAGTTTTCAAGGATCAAGAGAGAAGGATGATATAATGTGATCAAGAGGATAGTAACGCTAAAGCTTGGGGATGCCCCGGTGGTTCACCCCAATATAATTCAAGAAGACTCAAGCGTCAAAGCTTGGAGATGCCCAAGGCATCCCCTTCTTTATCGACAAACTATCAGGTCCTCTCTAGTCAAACTATATTTTAATTCCGTCACATCTTATGTGTTTATCTTGAAGCGCCTGCTTGTTTTTGTTTTTATTATTTTCATTCTCTGAATAAAATGGATCCTACCATTCTTTTGTGTGGGAGAGAGACATGTTCCGCTTTTTTATATGAATACTCGTATCCTTCACTTATATTCGTTAAGTATTCTTTTTATGTTATTGTTTGCTCTCTGGCTCTTTTTTTCATGCATCTCTTGTTAGAGTTGTTAGCTTTGTCATATTATACCCTCATATCTCATTGTTTAATTACTTGGAGAGTTTATCTTTTAAATAAGTTGATTGGTGTTTGGTTGAGAACAGAAAATGCTAAATGTGGTAGATGGTATAATTAAATGATACATAATCTTGTATATCATTAAATTGTGTCACTTGAATCATTGATGTTGTTTTGAGATATTAATTTTCTTAATGGTAAACATGATGGTCTAGTAAAGTGGAATGATTAATGGTTGGTCTAGAAAAACTTGAAGTTGTGCCACACTTAAATTTCCAATTGATCGCATAATGATATATGACTTCTATTTGCCTAAAGCAACCGTAATGACTTTATGTTATGCGCTACGGTCGGGGAAGCCAACGGTGACTTTGTCATTCGCCGTGATCCCTCTATGAGTAATTTTCATTATGCCTTGTAAGATCATATTTTTTATTTGAAATCTTTTTACTTGTGAGTTCTAAAACTGTGGTTTTCCTGGCACTTCCACCACCATATTGCTAGCCTCTTCGGTACTTTGCATTGTCCTTTCTCACATTGAGAGTTGGTGCATTTTTCGCGGGTACATCCAAACTCGTGGGAGATCTTCATCTTGTTCTCCTAGACATAAGCCAAATATCTTCCTCAAAACATCCACCATACCTACCTACTACAACATTTTCATAGTTGTTCCGAGATATATTGCCATGCAACATCCAGCTTACATTACATGACTTGTTGTCATTCATTACGTATATATTGCTTTGTGTGATTCTGTAAAGTTGATGTGTGGTTTTACCCATGTTACGCTAGATCATTGCATAACCTGCTACACTGGCAGAGGCACCGTTGTCATATGCATTCTTATGGCACATTCATATTAGTTACTTGTATCATCAGTATGTTGTTTTATCATCATTAGTGTGTTGTCATATATCATATATCATATTAGGATTCTTGCCCCTAAAAGTGAAAAGATCCATGGAGCCAACGAAAAGAGAAACAGAAAAAGAAAAAATAGAAAGAAAGAAATAAAAAAGGCAGCAATATTACTATTCTTTATCACACACGTGTGCTCATGTTATAGCACCATATTATTTATAGTCATCACTTGTGCTCATGTTATAGCACCATATCATTTATGATCATCATTTGAGGCTCCTCAAAAGTGCTCTAGGTCTTCGTGAGCAAGCAAGTTGGATGCACCCCCACTAGTTCCAGTTGAGAGCTTTTATATACTTATAGCTCCATGTGCATCTGTTGTATGACAATCACTACTCCTTGCATAGCTTCTATTGTAAGACTTTCTCTTGTGTAATGATCACTTGCAGCTTTGTGAGACTTTCTTCCGTTGGCCTTCCAAACCTCTGTTAACATTCTCTTAGCCATAACATCCTTGTGCCAGGAACCAACGTTGAACGCTTGCTTGTTTCTTTTAAACAAATAAAGTATTGATCTTCTATGTGCATATTGATATTGCTTGACTTGATCCTTTCATTAAATTGTCATGTTTATTGGAAGCATTAGATGCTTATATTATTGTGCTTGAATCTTAAATCATTTTAATATCTACTTTGCACGGTTGATTGCTATCTAGTACTATATCATTGAAAGCTTTGCTTGGTTCACCTACTTGTTTATTTATTACTCATTTGATATCAATATAAACTACAACCCTTTTCATTTGATTTCAGTTTACATGTCTTACATTATTACATGATCAAGATTGTGTTTAAGCATTTCACTTCAGAAATTATTCTTCTTTTATCGTTATTGCCTACTCGGGACGAGTAGAACTAAGCTTGGGGATGTTGATAAGTGTCCAACGTATCTATAATTTATTATGTTCCATGCTATGTTATTACATGTTTTATATGCATTTTATATAGTTTTATGCATTTTCTGGAACTAACCTATTAACAACATGCCAAAGTGCCAGTTCCATGTATTCTGATGTTTTTTATTTCAGAAAAGTACTTAAGGAAATATTCTCGGAATTGGAAATAAAAGATCATGGAATTATTTTTGGGAAAAGAAACATTCCAGAACACCAAATACGAGACGGAGAAGAGCCACGAGGCGGCCACATTACCCCGTGGCGCGGGTCCCATCCTGGCGGCGCCAGGAGGTGGTGTGGGCCCCTCGGGCGCCCACCGACATCGCCCTTTCGCCCATAAATACCTCCTAACCTAAAAACACACGTACGATGTTCACCTTTTCCTCCACGGGTCCCGAGCCGCCGTCGTCGTGAACACCAATTCGGGAGATATCAATACTGCTCCCCGGCACCCTGCCGGGAGGGGAATCGTCCCCGGAGGCCTCTACGTCGCCATGACCGCCTCCGGACTGATGCGTGAGTAGTCTACCCTTGGACTACGGGTCCATAGCAGTAGCTAGATGGTTGTCTTCTCCTCTTGTGCTATCATGTTTAGATCTTGTGAGCTGCCTATCTTGATCACGATCATCTTTATGTAATTCAACATGTTGTGTTCACTGGGATCCGATGAATATTGAGTACTAAAGTTATTGCTTCATACTATATCATGTGTGTGTTATTTAATGATCTTGCATGCTCTCTGTTACTTGTGTGTGCTTTGGACAAGTAGATGCTCGTAACTCCAAGAGGGGGTATTTATGCTTGATAGTGGGTTCATGTCTCTATTAAATCCTGGGGCAGTGATAGAAAGCTCTAAGGTTGTAGATGTATTGTCGCTACTAGGGATAAAACAGTAGTACTTTGTCTAATAATGATGTTACTTACTTACTTTACACACAGTGCTTAAGGCGATAATCTGTTGCATGCAACTTAATACTGAAAGGGATGCGTACGCTAACCGGAAGGTGGATTATTAGTCATAGATGCGGTTGGAACGGTCTATGAATATTGTTGTAATGCCCGAATGAATCTCACACTAGACATCATAACATTAGTATATGCATTGGTTTGCTCATCATTATTCTGTCAATTGCCCAGCTATAATTTGTTGACCACTCATGGATGAATGTTATTATTATTTATGGAGAGACACCACTAGTGAACTGTGGACCCCGGTCTTTCTCATTAATCTGATAAAACCACAACTGCAAACATGTTACTTTCTGCAAACAAACATCCTTTCTTCCACACATACGTTTAATCCTTTGTTACAGCAAGCCGGTGAGATTGACAACCTCACTGTTAAGATGGGGCAAAGTATCTTGATTTTTGTGTGTAGACTCCATGTTCGTTGCTGACACTGGTGTTGCACCGTGCCAACGTCGCTACAAACAACCTCGGGGGAAACGTTCATCTCCTACTGTTTCGATAACCTTGGTTTCATGCTGAGCAAAATTTTCTGTTGCACTACTTCACACCTTCCTCTTGGGTTTCCCAACAACACACCCACCGTGTGCATCACAACCCCAAAGTGATGGACATAAAGGTTCCTCCAGCAGCCGAATCCAATAAGTTTCTTGAAGAAAAATTCAGTCTTGCATAAATGGTTTGGATGACCATCCAAGCAGTCAGTCCATGGGTTGGGCAATTCATTATCAAAGATTTCATTCTTTCCCAAGCTTGAGACATGTTCATTATCTAGTTGTATAAAATTCATGATGCTACTTCTTAGAGAAATAATCTTAGCAGAAGGATAGTATTTTCCAATTTGCATTTTATCCATGAATCAATACTATTCCTAGGCAATGAAACTAACCATTCCTTAGCTCTTCCTCTCAAGGAGAAAGGAAATAATTTCAGTTTTATGATATCACCATCTATGTCTTTTTGCATTTCACATAATTCAACAAAGTTATTTAGATGGGCAGCAACATCATCAGAACTAACACCAGAGAATTGCTCTCTCATAACAAGGTTCAATAAAGCAGGTTTAGTTTCAAAGAATTCAGCTTTAGATGCAGATGGAGAAATAGGTGTGCATATAAAATTATTATTGTTGGTGCAAGTAAAGTCATACAACTTAGTATTGTCAGCAGAACTCATTTTAGCAATTTAATTAACAAACCGAAATAACAATATAAGAAAATATTACTAAACCGAAATAAGAAAAGCAACAAAAACTGAAAATAAAAGTGCAAACCGAAATAATAAAAGTAATGCAAGTAACTATTTTTTTTGTGTTTTTGATATTAAGCAAACAAGACAGTAATAAAATAAACCAAGCAAGACAATAACAAAAAAAAATATTGGAAGTGCGAAATCTCCCCTCGTAGAAGAATGCTTATCTCCCCGGCAACGGCGTCAGAAATTCTTGATTGCTCACAGAGGTGTGTGGTTGGGAAACCCCAAGAGGAAGGTGTGAAGTAGTGAAGCAGCAAGATTTCCCTCAGTTATGAAACCAAGGTTATCGAGCTAGTAGGAGATGAAAATTCCCCCGAGGTATCAACGGCGCCAGAATCTTTTGTGCGACGTAGGAGACGTGGAATCTGCACACAACACAATCAAAGTATTTTGTCTCAACTCAACGGTGAGGGTGTCAATCCCACCGGCTTGCTGTAATAAAAGGATTAAACATATGTGTGGAAGAAAGATGTTTGTTTACAGAAAGTAAAAGGTTTGTAGTTGTGGTTTTATCAGATTAAAGAGAAGGACCAGGGTCCACAGTTCACTAGTGGTGTCTCTCCATAAAAAATAATAACATTCATGAGGGTAAACAAATTACAGCTAGGCAATTTATAGAATAATGATGAGCAAACCAATGCATATACTAATGTTATGATGTCTAGTGTGAGATCATTCGGGCATTACAACAATATACATAGACCGTTCCAACCGCATCTATGACTAATAATCCACCTTCCGGTTAGAGTCCGCACCCCTTTCGGTATTAAGTTGCATGCAACAGATTATCGCCTTAAGCATTGTGTGTAAAGTAAGTAAGTAACATCATCTTTAGACAAAATACTATTGTTTTATCCCTAGTAGCAACGGTACATCTACAACCTTAGAGCTTTATGACACTGCCATAGATTAAATAGAGACAAGAACCTACTATCGAGCATAAATACCCCCTCTTGGAGTTACAAGCATCTACTTGGCCAAACCACACACGAGTAACGGAGAGCATGCAAGATCATTATATAGCACACACATGATATATTATGTAGCAATAACTTTCGTACTCAATATTCATCGGAACCCAGCAAACACAACATGAGGAATTACATAACGGTGATCTTGATCATGATAGGCAGCTCACAAGATCTAAACATGATAGCACAAGAGGAGAAGACAACCATCTAGCTATTGTTATGGACTCGTAATCCAAGGGTAGACTACTCACGCATCAGTCTGGAGGCGGTCATGGCGACGTAGAGGCCTCCGGGGACGATTTCCCCTCCCGGCAGGGTGCCGGGGAGCATTTCTGATCTCTCCCGAATTGGTGTTGACGACGGTGGTGGCTCGGGATCCGTGGAGGAAATAATGAAAACCGTGCGATTTTTAGGTTTTTAAGGGTACTTATAGGCGAAAGGGCGAGGTCGGTGGAGGCCCGAGGGCCCGCCACCACTTGCTCGTGCGGGTCCCATCCTGGCCGCGCCAGCACCAGGTGGCGGCGCCTCGGTGCCCCACTTCGTGTGGTCTTCGGTCTTTTGGAACGTTCATAAATCAAAAATAATTCCAGGATGTTTTTTGTCCAGTTCCGAGAATATTTCTGACGAGGGATGTCCCCATCAATACCGATGGTTACTAGCCTAGGGTAAGAGTTTATGAGGTAGAGAACGTGTGGCGTTGGTAGATTAGTCGACTAACAAGCGAGAATTACCCAGGTTCAGGGCACTCGAGTGAGGTAAAACCCTTACTCCAACTTGTCTGTTATTGATTGTGTATATGCGGCGAGTACAGGGGTCTAGCAAGATGTCGATCTTGCTAGGGTTTGGTGATTCTGATTGGGTGTGTGCCTGGTCGGTCTCCCTCCTGCCCTTTAAATAGGGGTACAGGTCTCGGGTCGTAACCGACTAGGACTACATATATGGAAAGTACTACCGACTATGCTATCTATGGTATATGTCTTCGACTTGGTATTTGCTTGTTTGGCTTCTTCAGCCTATTGACAATTGGGCTTTAGTCATTACGTGTACCAGGTACCCACACGAAGGGGTACCCGTTTGGTATAACCTTGTCATTAGCCCCCGAGTGCTTGGCTAATTCAGAGATAAGTCATGGACTCACTACATAGTGCACGTCTCATGTTTTATGCTTTTGATATGACGATTTTTTCTTTTGGATATATGAATTTTGACAAAGGATTTCGACTAAGTAGGCCTGGGTTTATTCGACTCAGTCAAAACCAGTTAACTACACTTGGACAAAACCTTACTAGCCTTCAGTCGGGTTTTGAGTCCTTGCGCTCGAACCCGGAACATACTGGACAAACACATCCCAGGCCAGTCGATGGTCTTACTAATATCGCTCTGGAGTTTCAATTTGCTACCCAGCGCGTCCGCCAGGATTTTCATCGTATCTGTTGACACGGAAATGTCCAGGATTTTAACACTGCTGGAGTGATCCTCGTCCCTTTCGACTGATCGATGGGTCTTACCTTTGTATTTATCGTATACAGCATCTGAGGTACTCTATCGACTGATTTTCACTCGGGAATTTTTATGTTTCGAATGTCTTTTGATTCTATCGGGTGCACGACAGTGCTCCCGATGGGAGTAGCCCCCGAGATTGTACTTTATTGCTTGCAGTAGAGGATAATCTCAATTTTATGCTTTTACCAGTCGAATTCTTGCTTACCTTCTCCCGATGGGAGTTTCCCACTCGACTCTTTTTCATTCTTGCCGTTTTGCTTTTGAGTTTGTAAGGAGCTTTTCCTTTTTGTCAGTCACGGTACAACGCCCATTTTTCATTCGTCTGGAATGATGTCATGCGTGACATCCTTGGCGTGCGAATAGCACTCTGATGGGACGTCACCCAGTGGGCCCCTCTCTTTGACCGTTGTGTACGCCCATTCAGTTCTAATTTGACCTGACGTGGCGAGGTTTCCGCAAACGTGATGATGGTCTCCTCGTTTTGCGCGCGTAGTGGGCGGCGTGGTCTATGACGGTTCCCCTCCGATTGTGCCACGTGTCGCCGTGTTTTTGTTTGGACGGCCAAAATGAGCCTTTGGTTTTTACCATAAGTACGGGTTTCTCCGTTCTGATATTTTTTACCCTGCCATTTGCCCCTTGTCTTCCTCTGCTTCATCTTCCTCCTCGTGCCCGCCTTCGCTCTGCTTTTGCGGTTTCCTCCGTTTTTGCGCCGTCCTCACTCCTGCATTCCCATAGCTTACCATGGCCCCAAAGAAGAGCTCGACGTCCTCTACTGCCGTCGGCAAGAAGAGGAAGGAGGCGACTACCTCCACCGTCCCTGTCGCTCTAAATAAGGAGTCGGGTGGCTGGACTTCGTCCGTCGTGACGGAAAAACGGCTGGCGGTTTTTCGCAAGGAAGGGCTTCTGCCTCCGCCATCGGAGCTCACCGTTCGGGCTCCTGGCAAGGACAACTTCCCCGCGCCTCTTCTAGGAGAACGGGTATGTTTTGTCGAGTTCCTCCCTCGCGGCTTCGGCTTTCCATTGCACGACTTCGTGCGCGGCCTCCTTTTTGCTTACGCGATACAGATCTATGATCTGGTCCCTAATGGAGTTTTGCACATTGCCTGTTTTATGGTAATGTGCGAATGCTTCTTGGGGATATCCTCAAGCTGGGCATTATGGAAGTCGACCTTCCTAGTGCGCCCCATGGCTCGCCACGGCGTGTCAAACCCGTTGGAGGCGTCGGGTTCCAATTCGAGGCCGACTGCAGGTAGTTCACTTCGAAGGCAATCGAGTCCGCTCTGGGATGGAGGACCAAATGGTTTTACGTACAACTGGGCCAAGACATCCGCCCCGCTTTCTCGACTGGCGTTTCTGAGAAGACGAAGGCCTGGGAGCACGCCCTTTCTCCAGCCGAAGAACTCAAGGCTGCTCCGTTGCTGGAGAGGTCGCTGGACTGCTGAACACCGGCGTCTCCGGTGTTCAGTTGATCTATACATTCCTCAAGGCTAGGGTGTGTCCCCTCCAGCAGCGCGCACCCGATGTGGGCGTATGGGGGGTACTTGACGGTACCAGGATCAGTGATGTGGAGCTATCGGCGAATGAGCTTAACACACTCGTGAAGTCGGTGACTAGCTATAAAGCTGAGGACACCATCAACTACGACTTCAAGATAGCTCCCTTCAGCTCTGAGAATCCTCTTCCCGAAGTAAGTTATTTTCTCCCTCGTTGTTGACTGAACTTTGCTATCGTCTTCTCCCTTAACTTTGATTTTGTTTATGCTTTGTGTAGGGGCATTCGACAAAGTCTTCGCTCCCTCCCCTTCCCGAAGCTGGGCCCGTTGAGGAGACAGTTGTGCTGAAGGAGCGAGCGAAGTCGACAGACTCTCTGCCTGGGGTCGAATCCTCTTCTTCGGAGAAGTCCGAAGTCGATGGAAAAGGTGTAGAGCGACCCGACATAGAGGCGATTGATGAGCCCGCGCCTAAGCGTCTCCGCCAGGTGCACTCGGGTGAAGGTGAGGAGGCCGCAGACTCTGGTGCCTCTTCACCCGCGCGGGACGTGCCACCCTTGGCTCAGCGCTCGCCTCCGCCTTCTTCTGGTCACTCTAGCTTTGGCGGGCCTCGTTTCGACCTCGATCTCACTTCCGAAGAAGATGAGCGAAGGTAACTTCTTTGTCATGTGAATGTGTGCATCTTCTTTTGATTTCTCGTTATGTTTGAAGCTCTGCATTTTCTTTTCTTTGCATTTTTATCTTCCAGCGATTATCAGGCCGCTAGTCCTTTGGCCGCCCATGCCATGACTGCCACCTCCTCTCCAGCTGGGGAGGCGATAGTCGCTCTTTGCCACCTTCCGCTCCTGCGTCGGAGGCCGCAGCACCTACTGCAACTGTCTCGACTGCTGCGCTTACGACTCCTTCACTGCCCTCCTGGCTGAATCATGTAAACCTTCTTGTCTCTGTCAATATGGTATCTTTATTCTTTGTCATGTGTATATGATGTGTGAGTTATGTTTGTAGCCGGCCGCAAGCGGCCCTGCTTCTTTTGGCGAAGCTCTTGCACGCTCGGAGGATGAACGACTCGCTCTTCGCTCTCAACTGGACCAGCTTAGCCGTAAGCTTCTTCCTTTGTTTTGCACATCATGCCCTTCCTCTTTTATGTGACTGGACTGCTTTCTGTCTTTTGTTTCAGAGGAGAAAGAAATTTTGAAATCTTGACTGGCTAATGTCGAGAAGACCCTCTCCCAGCAATTGACTGCCCAGGAAGAGTTAGACGCTCTTCGTGCTTCTGAATGGGAGCGGGCTAGGAGACAGCTCGGCTATGCTCACTCTCTTGCTGGTGAGAAATAATGATTTTTGTGTGATGGTTTGCTTGTTTTTCCTTTTTCGAATTTTTGATATGTATTTTCTTTTGCTATGCAGGCCCTTCTACCAGCTCCGTTGGCGCGGCGAGTGATGTCTCGTCGCTCGACCAAGCCATCGACCAGGTGGGAGCGACCGTGAAGCACGCAAGAAATCTCTGGAGACGTCCCTCCAGACACTCGGCGCTGTTTTTAAGGAAGTGCTGCCAGCAGCCGAGGTCCCGTCCACCATAGCGGGATTGGCTGCGCGACTGGGCCCCAAGTCGAAGACTTTGAAGTCTTACGCCCAGGAGCTGATGGTGCGCGGCTCCGACTCCACCTTCAAGCTTCTTCTTAGTCGGGGCGCAGATGCTGAGTATGAGTCTCTCATGTCTGACTTTCAAAAGAAGCCAGATGGGAGACCTTCGTCTCTGGGGAAGTTCAGCGCTCGCGCCTCTAGTCTTGCTAAGTCTAGCATTGTGACTATGGAGCGCCGCATGGCAGCTGTTGATGTTGCCCGCAAGGCTGGGTCTGAGTCTGTTGCCCAGTCTTAGGCAGCTTTAGTGTTAGTTCTTTTGCTTTGTGTTGTAATATTTGATGTACACTATGCCACCTAATGTTGATATTTGGCAGATATATCTTTTGCTGGTCCTCTGTATGCTTGCCTTGTGTCTCCTTTTGCTTCGATTTGTTTCTTGACTGAAGTGTTTATGATTGTGTCTCAGTCGAACTGCTCGACCACTCCGAGGAATGCTCGAGTGGGAGGGGAGTGGCGCTCGACTACGCAGCTGACGAACGACGCCCGCGTGCTTGATTATGCGAAGAAAAGGGTTGTTAAACTGGAGCAGCAGCTCAAGACGGCCCAGAATGACATGGAAATTCTTCGAGGAAGGTCTTCTCTTTCCACTCAGAGGGAAAAATATGTTCTCTCTGAGATGGAAGATTCGAACAGGCAACTTGAAGGTATTTGCTCTGGCTTTGTTTCTTGAGTGTGTGTGTGCTGCATCCGGTGTCTTACCAGCTTGCTCTATCTGTAGTTTTTGTAGATGACTCTCATGCCGAGGCCGCTCGTGTGGCTGAACGTCTGACCTGAAGGATCGAGTGTGGCGTGGCGCTATTCTGCTGGAGCGCTGTCGGGCGACACTTGCGCGGGCGAACCACTTTTTGTTTCCCGAATGTCCACAGCCTCGAGGCATACACGCTCTAGTCGACCTGTTTCGCTCTCAGGAGCCTATTCGAGAGGTTGTGACCCGACGGGTTGTGCTTGGAGCCAACGCTGCATTCGCCTATATGAAGCGTCAAGATTATTTGCATCCTCCTTCTTCATCATCCCGGTCAGAGATTCGAATGTCGAGCGAGGATATGGAGCGAACTCTTGCCCCCGCTGAGAAGTTGATAAGCCGAGCGTGGAAGCAACTGATCGACTCCAATCTGCCGCTGAAGGATGAAGATGCTTAGCTTATGTGTTTGTAGGTTTATACTGTAAATGAAATACAGAGATCTAGCTCCCGAGTAAAGCAAGTGGGGTTTTGTTGTTATGCCCTTAAGGATCCTTTGCCCGCGTGCGCTGGATGTTCTTAAGTGCATTTGAGTATGTTTATGCTTTTGTCTTTTGACATAGACGCAACTCTCGAGCATGTCGAGTGGTTCCTTTGTGCGCGGCTCCCAAACATGTCGAGTGTTTGCTTTGTGCGCAGCCCCCGAGCATGTCGAGTGGCTACTTTATGCGCATCCCCTGAGCACGTCGAGTGGCTGCTTTATGCGTTGCTCCGAGCACATCGAGAGCTTGCTCTATACGTAGCCCCCGAGTACCGAGTGGCTGCTTTATGCGTTGCTCCGAGCACACCGACTGTTTGCTTTATGCGCAGCCCTCGAGTACGTCGAGTGGTTGCTTTATGCGCAGCCCCCGAGCACGTCGAGTGGCTGCTTTATGCGTGGCTCCCGAGGGTCTCCTAGAGAGTAATCCTGGGCCCAGTTCCTCAAAGATGTCTTAGTGCTGCTCCCGAAGACATCTTTGAGAAAATGGTTCTCAGGAGAACTCCATGTACTTACTTTTGTCCCTCCTGTAAATCCGATGTACTTTCAGAGAGTAGTCCTAGGCCCAGCCGCTCGAAGATGTCTTAGTTTATGCCATTGAAGACATCTTCGAGAAGCTGGTGCTTAGGAGAACTCCCTGCCGCTGCCTGAGTGAGAGTGAAGGGCTGGGGGTCTATTTATAGTGCCTATCCCTGGCTCTTGCCTTCTCCAAAGGGTAGTTTCAATGGCATCCCAAAGGCCACCTTTTGCTCTGCCCCAAGGGCCAACTTACTGTAACTCGAAGGGTCAAGTGTGAAAGAGCATTTTCCCTCATGTGTGGTTTTGGTAATTGAATGACAATCTCTATGGACTAATGTTTACTTTGAGATATCATTATAGATCATGTCCATGGAGTTGTGGAGTTCATGTGTTGGACTCTTGAAGCTTATGTGAAGAAATGTTGGAAGATACAAGGTTGATCAAGATGTTGATCAACACACAAAGCTACAAGATGTACCAAGAGCGATCATGTATCTCTTGGGATGGTAAACACTTGTCCGCATAGCTTTGTGAACTAACCCTTTTGTGGCCGGCCTTTTGTGGCCAAGACCTTTTGTGGTCACTTGAGAGCCCCCAATTAAGTTGTGGGTGTGTGCCTCAAGACTTGGGAGCCCCCAATTAAGTTGTGGGTGTGTGCCTCAAGAGTTGTACGGGATTCGATCTCCGCCCCAAAGGAGATCAATAGTGGAAGGTGAACTCGCAACCTTTTGTGGTTGAGTTCATCAGGAGAAGAAGGTGAGCCTTTGTGGCGTTGCGGCTAACCTGTTGTGGTTGCGCACACCTCTCCAAACGAGACGTACACCCTTTGGGTGGAACTCAGGAATACATCCTCGTCTCCGCGTGCCTCGGTTATTTCTATACCTGAGCTCTTTACTTATGCACTTTACATTGTGATAGCCTTCGTGCTTGAAGTCATATATCTTGCTATCACCTTGTTACTTGTATTGCTTAGCATAAGTTGTTGGTGCACATAGGTGAGCCTAGTATTTATATCTAGGTTGTATGCTTGTTAAAGTAAACTTCTAATTTTATTCCGCCTTTATCAAGCATACCGGAATTTCCGGGTCACTCTTGGACCGGATATTCCGGCTCCTCGGAAAAAGTTTTAAATCGCCTATTCACCCCCCCCCCCCCCCCCCCCTCTAGGCGACGTCTATCCGTTCAAAGTGGCTCTTGACGGTAGCCAAAGGATTAATCTGACAGCCATTTGGGGCCGACTTCTCCAGTCCTTTACCCTACCTAGGGGTGGTCCCTGACATATGTGCAGCCCCCTAGCACGTCGAGCGGCTGCTTTTTGCTTTGGGATTTATGTGCAGCCCTCGTGCATATCGAGTAGCTGCTTTTTTCTTTTTGATGAAAAAATTATGCGGGAAAGATATGGATAATCTCTTTTCTTTATAAATGTTGACCAGCAAGCCGCCTCATTAAAAACCTTCTAGACCCCTTAGGTACCCTGGTAAGGAAAAGAGCGCGTCTGGAACCTGCTGGCCTTTTGATACATAAGTCTTTTGCTACATCGACTGGATGTTTTTGCTACGTGAAGACGACCCTAATTGGCCTTATTCTCCGAGTTGTGTGCTCCCTCTTGATGATGTGGCATATGTAGCTTGTACCTCCTTTCGTATGACCTCTTTGGTTTTTGCAGTCGCAGCAGTAGGTGTTGCCCGCGGGACGTGTCTTTCCCTGGTAGTGTGATGTGCATAGCAGTAAAAGGTTCGAGTGGCATCGCCTCCGCCGCGTCTTGCTTTCTCATTTTGCAACTTTCACCTATAATGACACAGTTTGGCACTCCTTGGCTGAAGACTGTAGTGATGTGGCTTGAGTTTGTCAATCTGCTTGTGCTTGACCGCGACTGATTAGTCGTAACTTGTCATTTTTTGCTTGGGAGATCCTCTTGGTTTAGTTTTTGCCTGAAGGTTTTTATTTCTCGAGTAGCATGTGAATGCCACCTTCTGATTGACATGTGGTTTATGTGTTTGAAGAAGACGTCTGGCGGTACCTGCGCCTTTGCCGCTCCAATGTTGGCTAGCCTGTTGGCTTGTTTGTTGCGCGCGCGTGTTATATGATGTAGCTCGTAGCTGTGAAATCTTCTTTGCCACATACCGAAGTAATCTTGATATCTAGCCAGCTTGTCTATGTTCATTTTGCTTTTACCTGCCGCGTTTTGCGTGATTGTACACGAGCTCCCTCGGATGATGATGTTTTGTGCTCCTGAAAATCTTACCAGTCGCATGCCTTGGAAGAGGCCTTCGTAGTCGATTTCGACTTTTGATGGTGCCAGGAAGTTTATCTGCAGTACATACCGTACTTGCTCCTTTTTGGGGTTTATCAGTATCATACCTGCGCCCGTGCCTCTGCCGTTTTTGTTCCCGTCAAAGAATATTGTCCATCGTTTGGCTTGTGCGCTCTCTTCTTCTCCTGTGGGTTTGACCGCCCATATGGCGTTCACTTCATGTTCCGCAGCTACGGTTGCTCTTTTCTTGCGTTCTAGCTCTGCTGTTACTTCCCTTCCGTCTCGTGCCTTGTCTGAGGTTTCTTCGACTCTGTATGTCTCTGAGATCCTGTAAAAGTCTTTGTCGCAGTCGTCTGACTTTTGGAAATTTCCATTGACTGTGATGATTCCTTTTGGACCTGGAATTTTGAGCTTGAGGTATGCGTAGTGGGGTAGGGATGTCAATGGGTACCCATTACCTGCGTACCCTGCGGGGAAAACCCTGTTAGGATGAGGGTTTGGGGAAGAAAATTACCCATGGGTATATAAATGGGAAAATTTTGGACCCATGGGGTGAAGAGGGTAGGTGTATGGGTTTATAAAACCCATTCCCGCATACCCATATACCCTTCTAAATATTCGAGGACGGACAAGTAGGTATCCAAATAATAACCTAATATGGTACTATTTTTTCAATCATACCATGCATGAGTGCTTGGGCTAGTCTGTTTCACATTTCTGGTCCCACCAACCCTGCATATATCTAGCTATCAAATAATCAATTGTCATATGTGACTTAAGTGTTGCTATTTATATGTGTTGTTTATGTGTAAGTGTTATTTACGACTATTTTGTACTCATATGTGTGTTGCAAATGAGGGTATTTTATCCGCGGGTAACCCTTTACCCTGTCAGGTGAAGGGTATGGGAAAAAGTTATACCCGCACAAGGGTATGGGTAATGGTGACGGGTAAGGTTGAGAGCGACGGGTAAGGGTATGGGGTGGCTTCACCCTTACCCATACCCTACGGGTGCCATCCATAGGTATTGCCATGAATCTTGCAAATGCCGGTCGTCCCAATATGGCGTGGTATTGTGATTTCCAGTCGACGACATCGAAGTCGATGAGCTCGCTTCTGAAGTGGGTTGCATCCCGAATGTGACGCCCAGTTGGATTTTCCCTTCTGGACGCACAGCTTTGCCCGACACAATTCCGTGGAAGGTGTTTGTAGATTTCGGGAGGTTCTCGACTGACCTGTTCATCCTCCGGAGCGTGTCGGTGAATATTATGTTGACGCCACTGCCTCCGTCCATAAATATTTTGGTCATAGTGTATCCTCCAATCTGTCCTTCGAGTCCTAGAGCAGCGTGTCCTGGTCGATAGATGGCTGGCGGGTGATCCTCCTGATCAAAAGCGATTGTTATGTTTGATCCTTGCAAAAATTATGTTACTGGGGGTGGAGCTAATACTGCCATATCGACGTTTCTGGTGTGGCGCTTTTGACTCCTCTTGGAGGTGCATCCCTTTTGTATCATGTACATTTGCCCTTTTGGTTGTGGATATTGGACGTCCATGTTGTGCGGTACGTGATGTATGGCGCCTGCCATCTGGCTACTCGCATCGTGCTGTGGTGGAGGCGGTAATGCTGCCACGATTTGCGGAGGTGCTACATATGCCGCCGGTATAGCTTATGTTTGTTCTCTCTTCATCTGATTTATGTAATCCATCTCCATTTGCCCGAATTCGCGGCAGCTTCCCATTGTGTGATGTGATGTTAACCGTCCAGTCGCCGGGTCTTTGAACATATGGAGTCTGCACTCATCATCCATCTTTCCTTGAAATGATTTCTCGACTCTTGACTCTGAGCGCTTCTGCCAATCTTGTCTTCTATAGCTTCCGCGCTGGTCGCTGGTCCTGACCTCGGTAATTGCGTCTGTCGACTGGCCTATCTTGTCTGTAGTTATCACTTCGTGTGCCCCGACGATCGTCTTCCCGGCTACTTTGCCGGTCACTTTGCTATCGATCATCGTGATTCCGGTCGTCATGCGAGAATCCGGCTGCGACAAATTTGACCTTGTCCTTGCCACGGCGATCGTAGTCGCGCCTTCTTCGTTTGTCATCTCTATCCAGTCGATCTCGGTTGTCGTGGTGGTCGCGACTATCTCGTCTGTCGTGATGTCGTTGCGGTGAGTGTGGGGTTTTGCTCTGGACTGCATCTTCGCCATCTGCCCACTCGGTTGCTAACTTCATGAGCTCCGCCATATTTTTTGGTTTTTGTCGTTCGAGTGCCTCTCTGAAGTTTTTTCTATATACCCCATTTGTGAAGGCGTCCATCGCTCTGTCTTCTGATATTGCACCGACAGAGTTCCTGATGGAGGCCCATCGTCTGATGTAAGACCTAAGTTTCTCGTCCGTCTTTTGCCGGCATGCTCTTAATTCTTCGAACATTTTCGACCTTTCGCAGAGAGGATCAAAATAGTTTATAAAGTCATCTTTGAAGTGATCCCAAGAATCATAGGCTCCTTCGGGTAAAGATTTGAGCCAGTCGCGGGCTGTGCCTTCAAGCATCAATTGTATGTATTGCAATGCTGTTGTCGTTGTTCCTCGTTGGCATATGACTGCCAGTTTGTAATCTTCTAACCATCCCGAGTGCTCCTGCTTTGAATTGAATTTCGGCATGGTTGGTAGGCCAAACTTCTTCGCGAGTTTTGTTTCTTGAATCCGTCGAGTGAAGCATTGTGCTCCGCATGGTCCTGCGTTGCGATTGTCAGGCGATTCGCGACCGCCTGATCCTCTAGACCTGCTTCTTGATCATCTTCTTGATCTGCGACGGCTTGAACTTTTCCCGCTGCTGCTTCGCTGAGGACTGCGACTGGAGCGCTCTCTCGAGCGGCTTCTGCTACGTCTTCTCCTTCCTCCATCGACCAGCTCTTTTGCTGCGATTTGCAGGGCCTTCATTTGTTGCAGGTATCTTGCCTCAGCTGGGTCACCTGCCGGTGTTTTTCCTGCTTGGAGGTATGCTCCTATGGATATGAGAGCTCCCTCTGTGTTTTAGGTTAGATTATACCGTCAGAGTCGACGGTTAGCAACGAGTTGCTCAAATTTTGAGTAACGTCTGCTCTTTCGTGTTCAGGGATTATGTTGTATCTGGATCTGCGTCGTGCCTCAGTTGCCCTTGTAGAACTCATGGATAGTTGTCGTCTACGTGCACTTGATATGCTTGCTTTCCTTCTTCGCTCTTCGAGTGCTGCTCTGTATTGTTTCAAGCGTTGCGACTCCTGCTAGTTGAAGTAATTGTATGTTGTCAACTCATCTGGAGTTGCGTCTGTTGGCATCATTATGCCTTCTTCAATGACCTTCGTTACCTTTGCAGCCATCTCTGTCGTGATGTCCAGCGTGGTGGTACCATCTAGTAGAGTGACCGTTCGTGGATACTCAACTGGTTGTCGATTGGCTGCATTTCCGATGTTTTTGCGGCTGCTGCCACGTAGACCTGTTAGGGTATGTGGTAAGGATATATGTAGTCTGATTGTTCTTCATATGTTGCTTTGATATTGCTATCACGTTCTATGCTTTTGTTGTTTTTGGCATCTTCTATTTGCTGCATATGTGCATTATAGTCGATGGCAACATGATGTGGAGGTTGGATCTCTGCGCCAGTGAAGTCGGCTAGATGTATGGTGTCTCCTGTAGACTCATCATACTCAGGTAGGTGAAAACTTTCTTCTGGAGCGTCGATTTGCATATGGTCTACGGTTTGGTTGATATGGAGGGTCGACTGCACTTCTACTTCTATGTCGTTTTACTTTATGAATTCATTGAATTCACTTGTGGACATGGATCCTGCTATGGATGAGATCGGATCGATCTGTGATGTTGGCGCTCCAGTGCTTCCAGCCGAAGCCGTCGATATGATCATGTCGTCGACTGAGGTAGTCGACAGCTCTTCCTCTTCAGGGAACTCATCCGCCATGAATTTGTTGAATTATGCGGACGTCATTGAATCTGTTGGAGATTGTGGCGGCGGGATCAGATCGCTCTGCGCCAAGGTATCTTCCTTGTCTGCTGCAGATGTGGTCTCAGTCGATTTCTTCTGAAGCGGCTGAGTAGCGATCTGTTCGACTAAATCCTGCACACCAAGTTGATCAACAAAGAAGTTATGTTCCTCAATAGTTATATCAAAACCTGAATTGAGACTGGAGTAGATCTCCTGAGCTTCGTGTGAGTATGGCCTGATTCTTGCTGGCGATGCTGTTTTTGGCGAGTGGTCGCCTGTGATCTGGATACGATCTGTTGTTGCTGATGTGCATCACTTTAAAGGAGTCAACCAATCGCCGTTTGAAATTTGGACCGAAAAATCCGTAGATCCAACACCACCTATTCCTACAGATGGCGCCAATTGACGAGGGATGTCCCCATCAATACCCATGGTTACTAGCCTAGGGTAAGAGTGGTGTTGGTAGATTCATCGGCTGACAAGCGGAAATTATCCAGGTTCAGGGCCCTCGAGTGAGGTAAAACCTTTACTCCTGCTTGTCTGTTATTGATTGTGTATATGCGGTGAGTACAGGGGTCTAGCAAGATGTTGATCTTGCTAGGGTTTGGTGATTCTCATTGGGTGTGTGCCTGGTCGGTCTCCCTCCTGTCCTTTATATAGGGGTACATGCCTCGGGTCGTAACCGACTAGGACTACATATATGGAAAGTACTACCGACTATGCTATCTATGGTATATGTTTTCGACTTGGGCTTCGCTTGTTGGGCTTCTTCAGCCTATTGACAATTGGATTTTAGTCATTACATGTACCAGGTACCCACACGAAGGGGTACCCGTTTCGTATAACCTTGTCAATTTCCTTAAATACTTTTCTGAAACAAAAAACAGCAGAAAACAGGGACTGGCATTTTGGCATCTTGTTAATAGGTTAGTCTCAGAAAATGCATAAAACTATATAAAATGCATATAAAACATGTAATAACATGATATAACATAGCATGGAATATAAGAAATTATAGATACGTTGGAGACGTATCAGCGGCGCTCTTGGTGGAGGTTCCATGGGAGGGCGTCCATGGTGGCGGCGGTGGCCGGAATTGACAACTGGAGGAAGCGGATGGGGTGGCCGGCGGCGAGAAATCCAGCCGATTGCGGCTAGGGTTCGGGTATGGCTCGGCCTGCATTTCGTTCCCGGATCGGCATTAGTAGTGGCCGCGGTCATCAATTTGCGGTGTCCTGGAAATCGAATGCAGGACGGGTCGCGTTTGCGGTTTCTATTCTGCGCACCGAAATGGACTCGGCCCGCAAACTCGCCGTAAAAATGCAGTTTTGCGCGTTTTGAAGTGTCGTCTAGAGATGCTCTAATATCTGTTTATGCTCATGCGCCTCCTCCTAATTTAGTGTTTAGAAGAATAGGATAAATGGAATAGATGGTTGTATCTTGTTAGCCGGTTAATGGAGGTGCGGCTGACAAACTCTCTAGATGAGTTTAAATGGGGTTTGACTAGGTCAACGGTCAAATCAATGTACCTGGATATTCGCAACCTTTCCATCCTGAATATCAGAAATTGAGGTGTTTGGATGTATATGATATTGAAGTTTCGCATTCGCACACGATATCGAGGGAGAGCTCCGCAGAAGGAAAATGAGACGAGCAAATGTCGAGCTAGTTACCTCGACATCGTGTGATATTCGCTCCTTTGTTCCCCCACCTCGCGCGCGCACCCTTGTCTCCTGCTCCGCCTTATCGAAGAGGAAGGGGAACCGCACCCACCACACCACAGCATCATAGAGAGCAAGGACTTGCGTCGGCCGCCGCAACGGGGAGGAAGAGAGGCCTTGGGGCAACGCCGTGGCTGGAGGAGAGGGAGGGGCGGTCGGCGCCATAGCCGGAGGAGAGGGAGGGGCGAGGCAGCGCCGTCGCTGGAGGAGAGGGAGGGGCGGGCTGCGTCGTCGCTGGTGGAGAGGAAGGGGCGGGCTGCTGCCGGCACGATCTTGGAGAGGGCGATGAAGCGCTCGCTGAGCTTCTTGTGGCGCTTCCGCTCGGCCAGGATGTGGACTTGGTTCTGGGCGGCGGGGCGGGTAGGTGCCGCCCTGGCGGGCTCGGCGTCGACCATGGCGTCGTAGCTCCGCTTGACACCCGGGAACGCCGCCATGGCCGCAGCGCCGACCTCCTCCTTAGGCTTCAGGGGTGCCGCCGCCGCACCGTAGTAGTTGGTGCTGGGGGCCTGCGCCGCCTTGGCGAAGGCGTTGGTGGTTGGGGGCCTGCGCCGTAGCAGTTGGCGAACTGTCATAGCGTTTAAGTGTCTGTAATCGACACAAAGACGCCATGTCCCATCCTTCTTATATTCAGTTCGTGGTTTGTGATATTTTGTATTTGTCTAGCTGTTGTGTGTACCATAATATGTGGTTTATTTGCACATTTTGCCATGAATATAACAGTATAATGATCAATGTTTTAAAAAACTGCTTTTATAACATCTAAACAACATTTGATATTCGAATTCAATATCTTGTCTAGGTCTGATTATCTAACATATCCAAACAGAAAATATTGACATTGTAACGCCCAGGGATTTATCGCCTTTTGTTTTGTGAGTTTTTCTTTTTGCATCGACATAGCATCGCATTGCATTGCATTAATTTAATTGTTGCATTTAAATTTAATTTCCACAATTAAATTCAAATACATTTCAAATTAATTAAAAATATGTTATTTTCAAATCTTTTAAAAATGTTAAAAACTAGTTTATTAAAATTTCTATTGAAAACTAAAAACATTTTGTAAAGGTTTCGTGTTCAAATTATTTTTCTATTTGGTTTTAAAAATATAAATCAGAAAATAATTAAACGGGAGAGAAATAAAAAAGCACAAAAGCCCATCTAACCCTAAACCCTAGGGTTTCCCCCCTGGAAACTTATTTCCCACCCCCCTACAACTTTGCAGCCGCCCCCTCCACTTCCTCCTTTTTTCCTTTTCTCTTTTTCCCCCTTCCTTTTTCTCTTCTTTTCTTTTTTCCTTTCTTTCCTTTTTTTTACTTCTTCCTTCTTCCTTCTCCATCCCGAGCCCGCACGCACCAGTCGCTCGCACCCAGCCCGAGCGCCCCGCACAAGCCTCCCGAGCTCCCTCGTTCCTCCTTCCGCCGCCGCTCCCCGTCGGCCACGCCGCCGCGCCCCTGCTCCGGCCCGGCTCCCGCCGCCGTCTGCCCTCCGAGCGCCGCCTCTCCCCCGCCGATGCGCCCGCCGCCGCGCCCTCTGCTCCTCCCGTCGCCGGCCGCCGGCCCTCACCCTGTGCCTCCCCGCGTGCCCCTGCGCCTCGTCCGCCGCCGCCGCCACGCCCCGGCCGCCGCGCCTCGCATGCCGCCCCTGCGCTCCCCAGCCGCGCGCCCTCCGGCCGCCCGCGCGTCGCGCCCGCGCCAGCCCCGCGCCGCCTCGCCGCCGGCTGACACGCTCCGCCGCCGTCGCCCCTGCTCTGTCCGAGCCGTGCTGCGCCGCCGTTCCCCGCCGCCAGCCGCCGCCGCGCCCCCCGAGCCTTCGCCCGTGCGCGCCGCGCCGCCACCTCTTTCCGCACGCCCCCGCGCGCTCCCGCGTGCTCGTCGCCGCGCGCCTCCGCGTGCTCGCGCCCACGCGCCTCCGTCTCCTCTCTCTGCCGCGCTGCGTCCGCCGCCGGCTACCTCCATCCGACGCCCGCGTCCCCGGCCGCCGCCGTGCATTTCGCCCGCGCCGCGTCGCCGTCCCCGCTGCCTCTTCCGGCCGCGTGCGCGTCGTCTCCGTCCGGTGTCCCCCGCGTCCGCCACACGACGGGTGTTCGACAAAATGTCCGCAACACCCCGGCGTCGCTTTGTTGTCCGTGTTTGTCCACCCTTCGTGGTGTTTCTCCGTGCGCGCGCCCCTTCTGGTGTCTGTTGTCGTGGCCCCGAAGACTGGATGCAAAAAGTGCGCCACCGACCCCGAAGCCGGCGCTCTGAACAACAACCACCCGGACGACTACCCGCCCACTTCCACGACACCGACTAACGACGATGCCCCGGTTCCGCGACGACTACTTCCACGACGACGACTACTTCCTCTATGGACCGAAGACGTCGGTTTCGAACTCCGTCTCTCCCAATCCAACGTGCGAACCCAAACCCTAACCCTATACCTATTTTATAAAATGCCATCTATCTTGTGCATATCGCATCATAATTACATGTGTTGCCTCTCTTGGGTTGCGGGTGTAGCAAATCACCTAAATAATAATTATGGAATGTGTGGGGTAATAAATATATAATGCCCTATTCCATTTAATTTAATTAGATCACCCATGCCATGTGTTGCCATGCTAACCAACATTTAATATTGCTGGTAAATAAATAACTTGCACCTAAATATTAAGTGTCGGAATCCCGGTTCCGCTTAATTCGGGTTAAGTGCATCTCATATTGCATCTTGTCATGCCATGCATCATTCTCATATGATCATGCTGGATCTTTTGCCGTAGTTATAAAATGCATCTTTTGCGCTTCCAGTGTTTGTTGCTTCTTCGCGGATACGACGTTGAGATGTGTGAGTAACGACAAGATCTGCTTCCATGCGGGATTCCAGGCAAGCAAAGTTTGCTTGTTTACCTATACATTGTATTTCATTCCTGCCGTTGATCTCTGCTACCCTAGTATTTGATTCTTATCGTGATCCCATCACATGTTTATCCTGCAGCCCATACAACTTTATCCCCACATCCCATCACATGTTGTTTGTTTATCTGTTGGCCTTGCGAGTCGTAGCGCATGCTTAGAGTTGATTGTGCGAGTCGTCTGTTGGTCTTATGTTTCATCTGCTTAGTATGATAGATTGTTCTACTTTAATAAAATGCTATCTTGTATTGGGGTATTATAATTAAATGATAAGGCACCAGGCGGAAGGCCTTGCGAGGTGTTTTGTTCTGCTCAGTGTCGACCTAGGAACTGAGATTTTGTCCTCGGATCCAATTTTGAGCGCACTAACCACTTGTGGGAGAGCCCCCCTCGACTTTGAACGGATCTAGAGCTTGTCCATGTGCCGCAAGTAGTTCGGGTTTTCCATTTGCTCATATGCATGTGCATGATGATGATGAGAGGGTATGTGATACGGGGGGTCATATAGGTGCGGTACGGCACGAAGCGGACAGTTCCTACTGTGGTTTGAGCCGCATGGTGGCGTAGGCGTAAACTAATGAGTCTGCAATTGAGATTCGGCCGGACTCCTGACGCGGGTAACAACTCATATGGGTGGCACTTGGACTTGCTGTAGTGAAGGAATAAGTCGTGTTGAGAAGCCCTGATGCTTGCTTGGGTTGATCATGCGAGTATGGGTACAGTAGTGCACCCCTGCAGGGTATAATCTTATCGATGAGCCGTGTCCACGATTATGGACAATTTTGGTGATGATACTGGCTAACAAGATCTAGACAACTTGCACCTAATTAATGTTAATTAAATTTACTAGTAATATAGAGTTACTTTCACAATAAATTATAATTAAAAGTGTTCAATGTGTGAGTTTCCCGAATTGCTTCCTCATATTTGGTTGAGGGGGTGAATTCGAGAATGAGCTATGATTGGTGTTAGTTGTAGATATTTACTTTATGCGCTCTCTTATCCCTCTCTAATTAGACGAAAGTGGTAGCGTGTCTCTTTAGGTTGCTAGTGCTGCTGCCGCTAAGTCCACCTACCCCATATTTTGGGAGATGGTATAGAAAGTAGGCAAGTCGGTTTTGCTTGCCATGAAGTGCCCTGACCCTCTTTTGGGATGTGCTTTATGTGCAGTTAACAGGTTTGAAGTCTGACGACGTTAGCTTGGGAATCCCTCCGGCTTGGCTGGGCAGGGATATGGCGACATTGCTTATCTTCAGAACTCTTAGTCCAATTTGCATCTTATCCGTAGTCGGATACTATTCTGCTTCCGCTGTCATTTGTATCTTTGTATTGTATATTTGTATCTTGACTCGTTCGAGTCGTTGTTGTATTATATCTCCTGTTGTATTTGTGGATGTATCGGAACTGTTGTAATGTTATCACAATTCCACCCACATAATGTGCATGTCTCGGCATGCACATTATGTCTGGTGGGCGACCTAAAATCGTTATTATGCGGATTTCGGCGGTTGCGCTTAAATCTACATAGTACCGATTTTAGGGCGTCACAGACATCTATACTCAATATCAATATCCCATGATATTGATATTCAACCTAAATAATATCTAGGCTTCCAATGCGAACATCCGAACGGAGCATAGATCTTTTGAGTGATCATACTAGGTATTTACATGAATTTGTTTGAAAAATGAGGAGACCACTGAAGATTTAAAAATGTGGTTCTTGCACCGAAAGGTAATTCTAACAAAAGATCTTTTGCGATCATTAGGAAACAATTCGGCATTTGTTTATTTCTTGTTCTTTTGCTGAGATGGTTTGGTGTATCTTGATCATGGCTTTTAATATTCTCCCCCTTGTAGCATTGCCAATTTGTTCAATAATTGGTTATATGGGGTTGATAAAAAAGAGAAAGTGCAAATCCGAGTGGGTACATGCGCTTTGCTCTGGGCATATGGAATATACACAATGACATTGTCTTTAACAATGTAAAAACATCTTCTTTCATACAGGTGATTTCCATGGCTATTCATTCGATTCATATGTGGTTCTACCTACAAGCAACGGTCAAGCGTGAAGTTCTGCATATTGGATGCAACCGACTACTCTCGATGACGCGGAACTTATACAACCCATACAGATGACGTTCTAAATTCAAGATAACACGTTGATGCAGAGTCCATTTACATTATTATTTCTTTTTTGATAGTTGATCCATGTTTTAAATATGTGTGACCTGTGTTTTAATCTTTTGTAAGACTAGTTTAGAAATAGAATAATAAATGTCACATGCATCAAATCGATGCAGAGTATGGACTTTTGCAGGGAGCATGTGAATTTAATTACTGTGTGACGGTGGAGCCACATAACATGAACATGTCTAGATATATCATTTTTTTAGAGACCTGAGACACTTATTTTGGTACCGAGGGGATAGTATTTACCATCGCCAAACCCCAATTCAAATTAACGTGTTCGTTGGAGTCTGCTTTTAAATTTCTACTACCAGCCCTTCCCAGTGCTTTGGTCGGTCAACGGGCATACAAATACCCAGGGATGGCGAGCTAAGCCACCACTGTACTTGTCTGTAGTCACAGCATCCTATCTCACTATCTCAGCCATGGGGTTCTCCGGCAGCTGCAGGGTGAGCGCTTTGTTGCTCTTATCATGCAGCGCTTGCATCTTAATGGTGGCGGCGGCGGCGGACTACGCCAAGTACAAGGACCCGAAGCAGCCGCTCAACCGGCGGATCGGCGACCTGCTGGGGCGGATGACCCTGGCCGAGAAGATCGGGCAGATGTCGCAGATCGAGCGAGAGAACGCCACCGCAGACGTCGTCCGGCACTACTTCATAGGTATGTGCAGTGTGCGTTTTTTAATTCATCCTTGGCGTGGCCGCGTGGGCACTGAACACGGCGAGGCTGCAGGAAGCGTGCTGAGCGGCGGGGGCAGCGTCCCGTCGACGAACGCGACGCCGGAGGCGTGGGTGGCGATGGTGAACGAGATGCAGAGGGGCGCGCTCTCCACGCGCCTCGGGATCCCCATGCTCTATGGCATCGACGCCGTCCATGGACATGGCAACGTCTACAAGGCCACCATCTTCCCACACAACGTCGGCCTCGGCTGCACCAGGTTAGGTACCTAGCTAGCTGGATAACTCATTTGGATGAGTTCTCAACCGAGAACGAGATCGATGATTTGCAGCAGCTTAAATCAACAGCAGATTGACAGATTGGTTCATGTCCTCATTTTCATTTTATTTTGTCCCTTCCACCCGGGATACTTGAAGTTGTTTTGTCTGCTCAATGTTTATTTAAAACCCCAAGATTTCAAACGAGGTCCCGGGTTTTGGCATAGTGAGGACTGAGGAGTCAACAACTACTGTACTCAGGGACGGATCCAAGGGGGGACGAGCTGCTTTTTACTTCATACCGATTAGTCAGATCGTTAACTCACCATGTACACGAGAGATTTCGCACCCCCAAGTGCTGAACCTACGTGCTAAAGAAGCCCATGGAAAGCAGACCAACAGAAGCCCACCTTGGTACAGGCCCATTACTAGGAGACCAAAGGTCATTTTCTTCTAATCGCTAAGGATTAAATATAGTTTTCACCCCGAAATCTTCTGGTTTTGCTACTTTTCACCCTCGATTTTAAATTTAGAGAATATACACCCTGAAGTATACGAAACCGGACAATGTGCACCCTAAAGTGGTTTTCGATCGATTAGGGTGGTTTTCTGTTCTGACTAGGCAACGACGTGGCAATGACGTGGCGCAGCGAAACGTGGGCCCCACATGTCATCCTCAGCTGATCTGTTTTTTTTTTGCGAACAACTTTTTTTTCCGAATAAGCTGTGTTGACTTCTAGGATCTGGAGCGTCTCGATGGCGTCCTGCTTCCGGCCGACTATACTTAGCCCGACGGAGAGCACCGACATGAAAGAGTACAGCAAGGCCGGAGAGGTGTGCGCTCCCGAGAACGAGGCTACGGAGCCGTCCCAGGAGCTGGACGACGTCAAGATCGTGCTCATGGTGCTCCCCATCTTCGTCGCCACCATCATGCTCAACTGCTGCCTGGCCCAGCTCTAGACCTTCTCGGTGGAGCAGGCGGCGACGATGGACACGCACCTCGAGGGCCTCAAGGTGCCCGCGGCGTCGCTCCCGGTGTTCCCGGTCACCTTCATCATCCTCCTGGCGCCCATCTACGACCACGTCATCATCCCGTTCGTGCCGCGCAACCGGGACGAAGATGGGCATCACACACCTGCAGCGCATCGGCACGGGCCTGGTGCTCTCCATCGTCGCCATGGCGGTGGCCGCCGTCGTCGAGGTGAAGCGCAAGAACGTCGCCACGAGCGCCGGCATGATCGACTCCCATGCGTCGGCGCCAGGCATGCAGCAGCCTGTTAGCGGCGGTGCATCAGGCGCCATCATCATCGGCGGCAGCGGCGGGGAGCTCGTGAAGAAGAAGAGGGGGAGGCCGAGGAAGTACGGCCCGGACGGGGCCCTTGGCACGGGCCTGAAACCTGCCACCGACGCCGGCGGGCACTCCGGTGGTGCAGGCGGTTCCAACTCGAATCCTGACGGCAAGCGCAGAGGCCGACCCCGGGGCCCGGGCTCTGGGAAAAAGAAACAACTCGATGCCTTAGGTAATTATAATTTTGGCTGCATCCGCATTGCTCTGAATTCTCAAATAGCTGCAGTGTCCCCTTAGTAGTAGCAACAGCCTGCTAACGAAGACGGTGGCTGCTGGTGAGTCGCCGAAGAGTCGCCGCGATGGCTGCTGGTGCGCGGCCGGAAGCAGGACGCCAATGAGACGCTAGAGATCCTGGAAGTCAACGCAGCTTATTCGGAAAAAAAATTGTTCATAAAAAACAGATCAGCCGAGGATGACATGTGGGGCCCACGTTTCGCTCCACCACATCATTGCCACGTCGTCGCCTAGTCAGCACAGAAAACCACCCAAATCGATCAAAAACCATCTAGGTTGCACATTGTCCGGTTTCGTATATTCTCCAAATTTAAAGTCTAGGGTGAAAAGTAGCCAAACCATGAAATTTCGGGGTGAAAACTATATTTAATCCAATCGCTAATAGCCTGGATCAGAATTTGCTTCCGCCGAGTCGATCCCTAGGGCTTGGGCAGTTTTACGGCGCAGAAGCCTCTCGCCTAGTCGGATCCAGTCCAGACAGCTAATTGCAGGAACGAAGGTTTTTCCTTCATCCCATAATCTGTAATTCACGTTTTATGTCAACCATGATTTTTTTCTTTTCCATCTACATTAAATCAGTTGCTTCCGATGTGCTAGATTCTAGGATTTGGGCGTTATATTAGTCATTTAGTACAGGCTCCATAAGCTGCATGTGTAAGGTGCGTTGTCGATTACTTCATCCCCAAACTATTACGGCAGTGCAAATGACATGAGCTTGTTGATCATCATCTAGTTTGTTCTTATGTGCAGTGCTTTTTCATTTTTATAAGCTATTACCTTTGTGATTGTTTTTGTACTCGGTTTAAGAAAAAGATCGCAGCAACCACTTCGCCCCCCTATGTCGGAATCCTGGCTCCGTCCCTGACTGTACTGTACTAGTATGTACATACATACAGTAGTGACACGACAAAACAAACTAAAACTCGTATTGTAATTTGTATGCATATGGGTCCACTAGCTACATTTACAATGTGTACCAATGTCGATCGAAATCCAAACAAAAAAATGGTTTATGGTGCAGGGACCCGGAGCTAGCAAAGAAGATCGGAGCGGCGGTGGCGCTGGAGGTGAGGGCGACGGGGATCCCGTACGTGTTCGCTCCGTGCGTGGCGGTGTGCAGGGACCCCAGGTGGGGTCGGTGCTACGAGAGCTTCAGCGAGGACCCCAAGGTGGTGCAGCTCATGGCCTCCGTCATCTCGGGCCTCCAGGGCGAGATCCCGGAGGGCGGCCGCCGCGGCGCGCCGTTCGTCGCCGGCGACGGGAAGCGCAACGTCGCAGCGTGCTCGAAGCACTACGTCGGCGACGGCGGCACAACCGGCGGGGCCAACGAGGGCAACACGGTGGCCACCTTCCACGACCTGCTCAGCGTCCACATGCCGCCCTACTACACCGCCGTCGCCCAGGGCGTCTCCACCGTCATGGTCTCCTTCTCCAGCTGGAATGGCGCCAAGATGCACGCCAACCGTTTCCTCATCACCGACTTCCTCAAAACCACGCTAAGATTCAGAGTCTCTCACTGACGATTTCTCTCTTCAATCTCTTCATGCATAGAAGCTACTACTAGTAATCTAGTATGTTAACAGGCCTTAAATCTTTTCAGGGTTTCGTGATCTCCGATTGGGGAGGGATTGAAAGGATAACGGAAACTAAAGGTTCAGACTACATGCTGTCAGTCAAGTTGTCGATCATGGCCGGCATCGACATGGTGAGTGAGTACTAACTGTAACTGCAGTATTACCACTACTGTTACTGTCAGTGCATTACAAAGTAAAATCCGGTCGATCGCGTGTTTCAGATCATGATCCCGTACACATACACGGAGTTCATCGACGACCTCAGCACGTTGGTGAAGAACGGCACCATTCCAATGAGCCGGATTGACGACGCCGTCCGTCGGATCCTCCGCGTCAAGTTCACCATGGGCCTCTTCGAGAACCCCTACGCCGACCACAGCCTCGCCGGCGAGCTCGGCAAACAGGAGCACCGTGACCTGGCCCGAGAGGCTGTGAGGAAGTCCCTCGTCCTGCTCAAGAACGGCAAGCCCGGCGAGAAACCCCTGCTGCCGCTGCCCAAGAATGCCGGGACCATCCTGGTCGCCGGAAGCCACGCCCACAACCTCGGCTACCAGTGCGGAGGCTGGACCATCACCTGGCAGGGCGTCGGCGGCAACAACCTCACCACCGGTAATGAACAAGTTCGAAACTGGTGCCGTGCAAACCGATCATCCGATGCTAACTAATGTGATGTGGACGCATGCAGGGACTACGATCCTCGACGGCATCAAGCGCGCAGTGGGGCACGGCACGGAGGTGGTCTACTCCGAGCACCCGGACGCCGCCTTCATGCGGCAGAACGTGGCCCGCTTCGACTACGCCGTCGTGGTCGTCGGCGAGCCGCCCTACGCCGAGTCCTTCGGGGACAACCACAACCTGACCGTGCCGGCGCCCGGGCCGAGCGTGATACGGGACGTATGCGGCAGCGTCCGGTGCGCCCTGGTGCTGGTCTCCGGCAGGCCGCTGGTCGTGGAGCCGTACCTTGGGGCGATCGACGCGCTGGTGGCGGCGTGGCTACCGGGGACGGAGGGGCAGGGCGTGAGCGACTTGCTGTTCGGTGACCACGGTTTCACCGGGAAGCTGGCGCGGACGTGGTTCCGATCGGTGGAGCAGCTGCCGATGAACGTCGGTGACGCGCGGTACGACCCCCTGTTCCCCTTCGGGTTCGGGCTCGAGACACGCGGGTACGGCCATGACAGTTCTTCGGACTGATGGATGCTTGCAATTTAGTACTCACTCCTCTACTCCAGAGTATTTGACTTTCAACATGGAGAGGATCGAATTCTCAAAAAAAAAAAACATGGAGAGGATCGAGAATATTTGTTGTAGCCAAATGTAAGGGTAGGCAAATACGGTCCCAAGGGTTTAACCGGTTTGGGTTAGTTCATTTTTTACTAAACTAGAAGTAAGAACTGAATTTTTTACGAAAAGTGAACTAGCACCCCTCCTATTTTATTTTATTTTAACTCTGTAAGAAAATTATGAAACTTTTTGGATGGCGCCGGTTCGGCTTCATTCTCTTTGGCGCCGACCCAAAGAAGATAGATTTGAAAATAGTTTTGCCGAGTGGCAATATGCGTCATAAGATTCGCCGAAAGGCCATTTTAGGAACAAGAAAACCGGTTTTGGCAGGTTTACACGTTTTGGTATTTACACACCCCGAGCCAAATGTGTATATCTCCACTTGAATCATCCCCCCGAGGATTGAAGACCGGCTCATACATAGGACATATGTTGTGGCTCTCCTCGGTAGCCTAGGCGGCGTGGTGCCTTTCTCTCGCTCATCCTCGATTACCCCCAAAGAGTTTGCAGGTCTTGTTCGAGCTGGCACTCATAGATCTCGCAGAGAAGTCTAAATTAGTTATCAATCCTGAATGTCTTCAAAGGCAGTGAGAAGTTTCTAGGTTAGCGGGCTCCCGCTCCACACTATTGTGACTTACCGCTCATTATAATTGCCTCCCTCTTTGTCTCATTTTTCGTGTGTTTCTTATCTTTCCCATATGTACACATGATCCACCCAAGCCACCTTGTGTTCTTCCTCTTTCGCGAGCTGCTCCTACCCGAGGAGGCGCTCATATCTTGTCGACGCGAGCAAGTACCCACGTCACCTTATGTGCATTCTCCTTTGAGAGTTGCTTCCTGCTCCTAGATAAGGAATTATCTCTCTCCCTCAAATGTAGTCACGAGAGTGAGGCAACAACTTCTACAATCTAGAGAGGCGAAGTCGTCACTAGGAGGATACCACACCTCGACTATCAGTGTATGAGGGGTCGACGAGAAAAACAAGCTCGACCTTGTGTCGGGAGTGCATGTCCTGGCTCGACATACCGATGCCGTAGAAGGGCATGATACCGATGCCGTAGAAGGGCTCGACATACAAGTCAGTTCAAGAAATATGATGATCTTACCTCAACAAAAAGAATGTTGTTTATCAAACTTGCACAAAAAAGAGATTTCAGTGTTAGAATTGTTCTGCCAAAGGAATCGTGTGGTACTTTGCTACGGATTGTTTGGGATGTGATTTTTTGGGTTGAGAGAAATCCTGTCGTTGTGGCACCGACGCGGTGACAAAGTGTCACCATTCCTTTCTGAAGGGTGTCTGGTGTACCTCCGCCCCACTCCTCAGAGCGTACCGGGAAAACCCTAGGACCAGTCCGGACATCAAATTCGGTGTCATCGTTTTCCTTCTGAAATGTGTTGTTTGGTACGCGGTGATTCGAAATGCTAGGATCACGGTGGGAATTCGTCAGAAGGCACAAAGTTAGCACCCATCTTTGGTTTCATCGAGCCGTCGGTTCGACATTTTTCCTTCTTGTTCTTTCTTTTTCATTTAGCCTTGCTTATACTGTGTTTGTCGCCGCACTGAACTCACAGTTGTATGATGTGATTGCTATATTTTAGCGGAACATTTTTTCACAAATAATTGTGAGTGTTTACTACTCTCTTCGAGTCTTCGTTTCAAATTAGATGATTTATGTTTTTCTAAAGTGAATGTATTTAGAAATGTCTAGATACATTAAATTTTAAACAAATCAAATACATCAACTCCATATGCCCACTTTTATTTGTCCACCTATAAATATATCGAGTTATGTTATACTCAGTATGCCTATGTATATACTGTAGATACTAATTTAGAACCGAGGGAGTAATTTGGAAAGGAGGGAGTACGGTTGTTTTCCAGAGACGCCCGTGGGCCGTGGGCCAGTGGCCCGTGCCGGCGCTGCCAAATGTATTGATCTCGAGCACGCCATTGCCTTCCGCCCTTCCCCGAAACACCCCAAATTCCGAAGCCGCCGCCGCCGCCGCCGAGCCGAATCCCCGGACCCTTCAGCGCCGCCGAACTCGCCGTCTTCGCTCACTGAAGCGGGTACGCCACCTTGGACTCTTATCTTCTTTCCTCCTCCCGTCTTCTACGGTTTTGCGGGTTGATTTCTTCTGCCTGGCTGTGGCTAGGAAGCCCTAGTGTAGCTTTGCTCGGATTGACCTCAGTTGCATCTAGTCTGATCTGGTCGTCGCTTGCCATGAGCAGTCGAATCCGAGTACGAAATTGTACTTGTGGCTTCATCTAGGTGAGTCCTTTATTTGTCGGAACACTCGCTCCAGTCTCGGACTTGTTTTCTGGCGTCATGTAACCGATCGATTCATCCATCACTAGAGCACGCCTACAATTTAGCAGAGTGTATTTTTTTCAGTTACGAGCTAATTATGATAGCAGAAGATGTGATCATGTATCGTTTCAGTGAACTGTAGCAGCCACCGTAGTAGTTCTGCTATGAGTCATGACTTAGCTGCCAAAATGTTTGGTTAATCAGCAGGCATTGTTGTTTCTCCCTTGTAGCTCCAAATGCGTGTGTCAGGGTTCACTCATAATGCATGTGGCTGACACTTGGTAGCATAGTTATCACTTATCATTGTCACAGTTATAATGTACTTCATATTTTCATACGATGTGGTTGAACGTCATAATAAATATTTCATCCATGTTGCTTCGCATGATAGAATGACCAGGAGTGGGTTGTATGGAAATTTTATTTTGTCTCTGTCCTTTTTGAGGATAATGTTGAATCATCTGAATATCTGAAGCCACACCTTGTAGAGATGGATACTACAGTGCCTTCACCATTTGTCAATGGAGAGACTCTGAAGATGTTTGTTGGGCGAAGAGTGCGCACAGTGGTTCAAGTCCAACGCAATGAAGGTGGAGTTCTTTTCGTGCAGTCTACTGATGGGCATCAGTTGACCATCAAAGGTGCTACTGATGCACCTGAATCACCACACTATATGGAGGTTATCGGGATCACTGAAGGCAACCAATCCATTCGCGCTGAAAGTTGGACAGATTTTGGTGAAAACTTTGGTGAGATTTGGCATGCCTATTTATTCTATTGTTCTCTGTTGCATTTTCATGATTAGTACTGTGAACTGTTGCTATGTTCTGCTTGCTACAATCGGTTTCAAGCTTCCAAATACAAGTTCGTTACATTTAAATAATTACATAGAGAATAAGAAGAGCAGAACCTAATATGATGTTCCATTTCCGTGTTATATCGGTGAGGAGCGCCTTTGAATGAATATGAATCCTAAGTTGGCAGTACTCTATGGGTGTGCTTTATTTCTGAATCTTTTCGCTACTTACCGTTTGGTGTTGGTATTCTGCGCTCACCTCAACATATATTCATACATTTATTTATCACCGTGTTTGAGAGCATCTGAGAAACCTGGGCGATTGCTCGCTCATATTATCTGGAATATCCATTGATTTCAGATATTTCATAATCAAAAACCCTAAAGCCAGATCTGACTTAATTTGTTCTAGAGAGTAGGGTATCTGCCTAGTTATCTTTCTTCAGATGCTCGATACCTTTGAAGCCTTAGATTCATTGTCGAGATGGTGCCTAATTTATTTTTCATGGTTGACCATCATCTCCTTTTAGGAGGATGTAGTTGTAGCTTACAAGGAATCGTTATGAAGATGGTTATTTTGCCCACAAATGCACAATTGTTTTCACAACAACTCAAATGATATCTTATGGTGCATTCAAGCTTTTGTAGAACTTTAATCTGCAACTTACGATGAAGACAGAGAATTTTACTTAGTCTTTTGTCTCAAGTTTATCTTGCTGCGGCATCTCTATTTGAGACAACTACTATTTCTCCTTTTTTTTTCACATCACATCATTGATCTCCTTGTAATGTTTATCTTGCAGATCCTGTGCCATTCAATGGGCTGTGCAAGCTTGCGAACGACAAATGCAAGGACATGTTCCTGTAGAAGTTCAGTATCACATAGAAGACGTTTGGCATATCACGCATGCTCGGGATCGATGTTGCGTTTATCTCTCTATGTTATCTGTTCAAACGTTACTTCAGTCACCTCAGTAATCTGTTACTTAGTATCTACTTTGTGCACTTACTAGACATATTATCATTACCTAATCTATGTGTCTGTATGAAGGCAAGTGTGTTCGTCTGTGTGCCCCTTGCAGTTGAATAGCTTTATGGTTTTATATTACTATCGCCTGGAATTAGACCCTGGGATTGTTATAGTTGCGTGTGATGATCCTTATGCACCTTGATGATTTCTAATGAATCCTGCGAAGTAGGTATTACAGACTTGATGCAAGTTGATTTCCTAGGTGGTCAAACATATCAACCGTCCTACACTCCGGTTAGGGTGAGTCTGGGGGCGTCAATGGGAGAAAGAAGACACAGTTTGATTGTACAAGGTTGTTTTTTGCAAAAAAAGAAAAGGTTAAAGTCTCTGGTCAACTGCCCAGTCTGCGTGTCATGTTAGAATTGTTATGAATGTTCAAACGGAAGGTACTGCCTTTTGAGTTTCTTGCATCCCATATGTCCATGCCAATGTCATGCTCTTTTTAGCAACCAGTTACCTACCCGGCAAACGATTCAAACAAATGGATTTTCACTTTTCTTTAGTTTTATACTGAATGATGGTAATATGAACCTTTTAGATTAATTCAGGTTCATTTATCAGCTATGCTATGCCGTTCGATCCATACGTTTCTTTCATATTTCACTTGGAACTTTGGACTTTCAAATTGATGTTGAAACTTTGAGATTACAAATGTACATAACTCTTTTGAGGAGTATGCAATACCATCTTAAAATTATGTTATTCGTGTTGAATATTCTTAGGCAGTTTTTCTTTGTCTTGTAAAACATTGTGGTGTGGTATGGAGACTCGCGTGTAACTATGTTGTATGTTTGCACACGAAATATTATTTAAAAGACATGCCTATAAAATAAACTCTTATAAGACGTGCATGTCTCTATGTGTTGAGTTATGTTGATACATTAAATTTAAACCCTTCAATATCCAATCAACACGTTTAGAAACGTTAAACATTTTTCTCTTGCAATTAAATCCCGAAACACCGCCGTGAGCTCCCGAGGTGCCGCACTGAGCCCGCTGTGAAATCTCTCGCACGTCGCCGCTAACTCTCGCCGTGTCGCTCCCTTGTACGCTGGCGTTCATCTATATTATGTAATAGACTAAGACAATATTTGCTACATGGTTTCGCTATACATGTAAAAATCTATGCTAAGGCATGAATCTAACTTACATGCCTTCTATCTATGCGCATTAAAATATTTCTACCTGTTTATCCATGTTACCATCTATGTCTATTGGGTTATTCTTTAAGACTATTTTATTTCGATGTTATCAAAATTTACAATAACAAAATAAATACTATAAGTAACAATAGTGTCTTCCCTTTTAATATTACCAGGGCGGTGTCCATGTAATAGATGATGAAAAGCGTTTTATCCCTGGGCTAATTAATTATCTTAAAATCAGGTGGCGCAGCAAGCCGTGCGCCAAATCTAGTAATTTATATTTATGTTGAGCACTTGCTTCAGTACCATTGTAAGCAGCTGAAGATTTTAAGACTTCCTTCAAATGTACTTAGTAGACATATTATCCTTATCATCCAATATGTTTTATTTTCTTCTCTGAACTATGCTGAAGTATAGCGTAAGATCCATTTTGCGATCTAATCAAGATATAATCAATCTTTTCCTGCAATTTCGTAGCGTTCTTGGGGACTCTTTCAGACCTATTTCACCAGTCCACCTGACAGCACGTCCCCATCAGCAGACATGCTCACCCATGAAGCCAAGAAACCCAAGCTTATGACTGACTAGCAAGTCTAGATGTGAATCATTCCTTCCTTCCTAGTGCAAAACCCTCTTAACAACTTGGCAAAGTGGATGTCACTCTCCTACCAATAAAAGTGTCCTAGAAGTCCATGGATCCAGGGGATTATATTGTGCTAGGAACAAAATCAAGAGACATGACAAAATCAGAAAGTGAGCTTTTCTACATCTACTGATCTCTGCGAGATTTCTGCAAAAGTTATACGAAGATTCTGCGACAGTTCCATTCGTTTGAGGCCGGGTTGGAAGGAGATCTCTTACAAGTTTCCTGTGGCGCCATAAATTTTGAAAACAAGTACAGTTCCACCATTTTTCATTAGGTCGTTGATGTGGGAGGTACTCCAGTCTAGCAATTAACGACTGGAGGGTGTACAAATGGGAAAAGGTTGTGTGTGGACCAAGGAAACATAGGTGCAAAGTTATTTCGAATTACCATGGAAGTGGTATGATTAACATGTGTTAAGGAACCGGATGTGTTTGAATCATAAAGCTCCCGCAGCTTAGTGAGCGGCACGTAAATGTGTTATGTGGGGGCACTGCGTGAGTGTTTGCTCGCGTGCGCATCTACTTTGTATACTCCGTAGTTGGTGTTTGTCGAGAACAAGAAACTCGAAGGTAGACATGTATCTGGAAATAGAAACAGAGGAACTGTCTGAAAACCCCAATGAACAAATGCAATGAAGCAAACATCACATTTGTCATCAGATAAGTAAAGTAGCATTCCATATACTGTACTAGTAAGGATTCAACCAACAGAACAAAATCATAATTGTAATTTACATAATTGTTTTTCCATTCTTCCCTGAGGAGATAATGTTTTCAGACGGCCCTGAAACTATGAAAATGTGATGAGATCACCGGGTGGAGAGGGGGTGCATGGACTTGGCGAGCCCGTAGCTCCGGGCTCCTAAGCCGAGGCATCCAAGAACCAAGCCCTGCCGGTACGGCAGAGACGTCGTGCGCCGTGGCAGCGCATCGTCGCGCCTCGCGCCGCCCGACGCCTTCTTGACGGACGACGTGGACCGGCGGGCAGGCTGCGGCACCGGGCAGGGGCAGGGCAGGGACTTTCTGGTCCGGGACGGCCAGATGGACGGCAGCCAGGATCCAGCTGACCTCTCGGCGCCAGTGGTAATAGGCGCCGGCGGCCTCACCGTGGGGTCGCTGCAGGTCCGGCCGAGGAGGTCCCGTAGCGATATCCTCCTCCGAATGGTCTTGGCAGAGGAAGACGAGGATGACGACGACGAAGCTGACGCGAAGGAGCCGGAAGGCTCCGCGCTCTTATCGAGCCGGGGGCTACGGGGCGGCGATGCCGACCTGGCCCGGCGAGCTCGTGGTGACCGGCCGTCGACGCCGCCCTTCCCATCCTCACTGGGATCCACGTGATCTGTTTCTTGTCGGATGGGGGAGAGACAGCCGACGCGGATGCGGCCGGAGACGAAGAGCTCCTCGGCGGAGCTCATGGCGGTGGCGGCGCCGGCGCCATCGACGCCGCGGTGGCGCGCGGAGAACTCGAAGTCGCCGGCGGCCGAGCAGAAGTCTACGTCCATAGAGGGAGCGTAGTGGACCGACGCGGAGGACGCTGGCGGCGATCGAAGGATGTAGTGCACGGGGCTGGCCGGGCAACTGAAGAAGTAGTGGATGCCTCCACCGTCTTCGTCATGCTCACCGTCTCGACCGGAGCAGAGGTGGTGCGTGGGGCTGGACGGCTCTGTAGCGAGGCCGCTCCCGTCGTCGGCGTGTCCCTGCATTTTGCGGCGATCGGGGCCAGGGGAGGCGACGGGCCAGTGCGGTTGGTTTCGCGGAGGGCGAAGGTGAGGGGGCGAGGCTGAGTGCGGAGGATGGAGAGGAGGGGTTCGTGGCGGGCGGTATATGTAACGGCAGGAATGTGTCGCGTGGCGGACTCCTGTCGTGGGTTCGTGGCCTTCGGGTAGAAGCATAATCGACTGATTTCATTACTGATTTTGCCAACAAAAAAATATGGAGAGTGCATTTTGCTTGTTAATATTTTCCTTACCTGAATGCCGGATCTCTTGCCTAGTTTTGGAAATATATATATCAGAATTGCTCTCAGCATTAGCTTACTGATCAGTTGGATCATACGATGTCGGATTTGCATTGCGATTCGTGCACCTGTAAGTTCTAAATTGGGTCTAGTTGTAAGTGGCGTTGTAGGTGAGAAAAATGCGATGATCATGAGGTGCAAGAGATATTCGACGATGTAACCCGACAAAACTAAGTTGATTCTCATCCAATCTCGATTTTAGAATTAGTCACATCAATATATTATAGATTGTTCGCCAAAAAAGTTGACATAGTCCACCGTGCCATAGGGTGCACACAAATGTGGGCGTCACATCACTATGGACGTCGAAGGTAATCAAGGTCCCGGGTTCTACAATTTTTTCTTTATTTCAAACCTCGCTCCATATCACATATACACAACAAAATGCTTTCAGTCAAATTTCAAATTTGATCACAAATATCATTTTAGTTAAAAATCCCGTGTAATGATCTGTCTCAAAATACATTGTTGGAGGTTACATTTTTTATTAATTTTATAACTATATTACAGTAGACATTTAGTGGTAAATTACACCACGAAGGCTACGTGAGTGTCTAAAATGACATCTATTAACGATATGGGTGATGAACTAGTGCCCCCTCCCCCCCCCCCCCGTTTGCAGCCAACGAGCCCGTTTGCAGCCAACGAGGTGATCACAACAAGTGGGATAAAAGAAATGTTTTCTACCATGCACGGTAGCTCGTGTACATCAATCATGTGTTTCTTATGTTGGAGGTTTGTGCTCTCATTTTTACTCACACTGAAACACAAATAAACACAATGATACACTCTCCCTTCATCGGGACATGACAGAACATTATGATACAATATTAACATAAAGAAAACTCTTATATGAAATTATGTAATGATATGGGATATACAACAATAAGGAGCTCTCAAACAAGTAATGGAGATGTCAACAAAGAGAGCTCGAAAGATGTCGTTTTCCGAGGTGACCGGTGTTGGTCGATTTTTGGCTTTGTCCTTCGGTTTGTACAAGACCCGTGTGCCTTGTGGTTTGTAGCATGTGGTGGCTAATTTTCAAACTATTAGTGTTATAAACCGAAAGGCGACGTTTAGCCGTGTGGCTACTTTTTATTTGAAAATGGTACACCCATACATGATAACTTGGGGGGCAAATGGAGATGTTGTGAGGGAGGGTGATAAATATTAGATATATTATTGTTGATCTTTGTAACTAAATGTAAGCACAACGTCGCGAACAATGCTAATTGTAACCATATACATTACTAGGGACTACTCCTCGCGCTCCAAAATAACTAAAGTTTTAGGTTTGTCTTAACTCATTCTATAAGTTTAACTGAATCTATAGGAACTATATGTCAATAGCTACAACTTAAAATCTATATAGGACAAAACTATATTGTATGACACATCAGTAAACCTAAATTGGTGTTATAGGTTAACAATTAGTCAGAAGTTAATAATAGATATGCATATGATAATTGTGGTGACTGTTTTTTTGTCAATTTAATTGATAGTAGTCTTGGATGGACCTCCACCAACTCAGATCCATATAGAGTAAAGATAGTGTGAAGTATTCTTTCTGAGTTCTGATATCAGATTCCATAGAAGAAGAGCCAAGCGGCCAGAATTACAACACGAGCTAGCAGAGGTCGAGCGCGTCGTACATTCAAAATCAAACTGAGGCACTGGCTAGTGTCAACCAAAACCATCTTAAATTAGCCTCTATGACACACCACCATCTGCTATGTCAAGGCATGCACACTTTTTCTCAACGGCTTGAACTTGAACCCTTGAAAGAATAACCTAGCTAGGTGGCGCCTTCAATCTAGAGTAGACCGGGTGGGTCAAACCGTTGTTTATCTTACCGTATTTTGATTGATTGATTTGAAGAACCACAGCCGTTGTTTATTGCATCCAACTCCGGCTCGTTTATACGATCGTGAGGAGCACCAGGCCGGAGAACCGGCGCCGCCTGCCACGCGAAAGCGATAGAAAAATGGCGGGCAGTATTATTTCGAAAGGAAGAGGGACGCGACGCATAGGTTGGAGCGTGAGGCGAGCAATCTACGGGGAGGAGGAGAAGCCGCTCAGATCAGTATTAAAATGGAACAATGTACGTAGTGGACGCCCAGATTTTGGCGACTCGTGAGAGCAGAGATGGAGCCTGTTGTTGCTCGTTGTTGGTGCTATCCTTCTGTTGAAACGGCACTCAATATTTGAATCGTGGTCAGTCGAGAGTTCATCCCTGTGCTTTGCAAGTCTGCCGGCCTCCTAATTAAGGCTTATTTGCAGCGATTTCGAAACCCCAACTAATTAAAGCAGCCAAATGATCTATCCCTTGCATTGCAAATCCAAAAAGTGCCATTTGGATCGAGATCGATCTGATCGATTATTTCGGACCTTGTCGAGTTTAATTGAAACGAGGCCGGCATGTTTAGCGTAGCAGCGGTCAGCTGTTGAAGAGGACAATTTATTAAGTCATCACATACCACTAGAGTTTTCGGCTAATCCGGAAGCGACAAGAAGTTAAAGAAATCACATAGTCTTCGGCTAATCAAGCTAATGATTAGGTTTTCGCGTTAGTTTATGGGCACTATATCACACCTTTTATTGTTCTTTTTTATTTGTCTTTTGTGGCCAACGTTCTGGTTGTATTAATTCTTACTGTGAGTCCGTGTGGCGTTGCCGATGGATAGGGCGGTTTTTGTGGAGTCTAATTGCAATGGTGTGGATTTGTTTTTGTTGGAGGCCAGGGTTAGAATTCTGCTGCAAGCCTGCAACCTACCGCTCCCTCATTCTCAGGATTTCACGTCTACGAATCAACAGCGCAACCGAAGAACAGTACGTATGTCTGCTCAAAGCTAATCAATCAAGGCTTACTGCCTGACTCAGGTAACCTGACAGCCTGGGACTAGGTAGTTGGTAGCACAAAATAAAGTTTATCTTTGAGGACGCGCAGCAACACTTGATGCCGTCACAAATAGTTCTATGGAACACCATCATATAAACCCTGAACCTGTGCCTTTCCTAGAACGTCCAGCAGTAACGCCATTGCCAATAGTCCTCCGGAATCTGTAGTAGAAACAAAACAAGCAAATACGAGCTACACTATTACCTAATATATTAAGGCGAAAGATTTCTGCGTCCTGTCCTTGGTCCAAAATTGGGCCATCCGATCGACATCGGACGGCCGGATTTGCCCGATTCGGCCGGTGGACAGTGATGAACAGTGCCAGACACTTTTGCGATTTCTCACCGTCAAGGATCTAGGTGCAATTACGGTAACCCACGGTGACTTTTTCATAAAAGCGTCTCCACAATCACTCCGACTCTTCCTCTCTCACCCATGACCGTCAGCGCCGCCCACGCCCCGCCGCCGCCGCGGCCCTCCTCTCTCAAATCGAAGCACAGGGTGAGGTTCGCCGTTGTCTCCTCTACCTTCTTGCCGGAGGATTCGTGCTCGGGCGAGCGGAGTCGCCGCTGCTCCATCGGAGTTCGCCGTCGGCATCTACAGTGTCCACCACGCGGAAACGGTCGCCGGCGGCGATTCCGACCACCATTTGGCGCACCGCGCCGCTCGTTTGACGCGCCACGCTCCACCAGAGCCGCGCGCGTGCGCCGCCGGCCGCCACGATCACGCCAGCGCTGGCCGTGTTCACCGACCGTTGACGTCGAGGGCTGACGTCAGCGTGGTGAGGCTGACGCGTGGGTCTCCCTGCCAGGATTTTTCCAAATTCAGACGAAAAAACAAAAAACATATCTTTTCAAATACAGCTCGCAA
Source organism: Poa annua (assembly GCA_026929855.1). Lineage (NCBI taxonomy): Eukaryota > Viridiplantae > Streptophyta > Magnoliopsida > Poales > Poaceae > Poa > Poa annua. Next base: position 21,159,856 of record CM049428.1, on the reverse strand, counting down.
AAATGCATTAAAAATATCAAAATTCACGGGAAAAAATGTCTTTACATCCAACCCAACCCTATGCATGTTTAAACAAAAAAAAATTAAAAAACTAGCATTTCCCGTTATAGTATTTCCATATTAAATGTGGCTTTTATAAATTCATCTCCAATATTACTCAACAAAATCTAAGTCAACTAAAAAACGATTACATCAACTAATATGACTACATGGTACAACTTATTTTCTGATTTCAGTAACCACATAAATTTTATATACTCGTCAAATTCCTAATTTCCAAACCATGATCGACAAATATATAACCATCAAATTCTAATTCGGTTAAAAACAGAAAAATACAATTTACATAAGGCTTCCCAATTTAACTCATATTTGGCACAAAAATAACTTTACAATTAATATGTCTCCATGCATGTTCAAACAGTTTCTCCTTGAATAAAATTGTAATAAACATTACACCTCCTTACATTACTGGAAATTTACAGAAAAACAATTCAAAACTGGTGAACGCTCTGAATTTAAATTTTACTTAACCTGAACAACAGCATATTCGGAATAAAGATGTCTTAATCTTGCCCTAAAAAACTACAACCTACGCACCTATACGTAGCATAGGTGCTTTATTTAAATACAAACACATTATTACATAACTAAATCCAATACTCAAACTCTATGTCTGGCATGTCGTTTTTAGCTAAATCTTTATCATCCATCCGAGAGCGATGAACCTTTGCACTATACAACCATCCTGCTTTTTCTAAATGAAAGATTTTCTCATGAGAAGCGTGCTCTTCACTTTGTGATATCGCAAACACAGAAACACCATTGCTACCCTTTCTCACAAAAAAAAACTTCTGAAAATAAAGTAATATGAGAGAACATTACGAACAGTGTGCTCTAAATCTGCGTCACCTTCTTTTAACCAAAACTGAACAACATCATCGTTTGGAGGCGGAAACTCATGAAACATCCTTCCTCGAGCATACCGGCAAATCCGACCAGAACTGGTGATCCGTCGAGCATCCCGACAGATCTGACCACAGCTCACGATTAGTCAACATCTAAACTTCTAAACAATCCCTATCTACAACATTAGATAAATGTTAGCACGTCATGCAGTCAGACACATATCATGAAAAAAAAACTACGTGCCTGCAACGAACATTTATACGTGTAAAGCATGCACTCGTACACGTCGTAAACAATAGAATTACGTGCATGCACCTAACACTCATGCACACAGCTCGACACAAACAACATATCATTTCCCATACACGTCACATGTTTGAAAAAAAACTAACCAAAAGACAGCACAGAAACACAGTATCCTTACTTTAGAAAATACTAAAAAAAATCGACGTATCGAACGATGCAAACAAATAATCTAAATAAACTTATTGACACTTATTTCAAGAAAACTTTTAAAATCAATTAACTAGGTTAATAACATGGTGTCCTATTTATAATCCTCACACACAAAAATCACGGTACCCAAATTTTATCCTTTCTAGATTGCTCTAAGTGATATTATTCTTCTACTACTTTATACATAAGATTAACATTCCACACTTATTTACAGAGTATAGAATGTTTCTAAAATAGAATAAACTATCACCAAATATACTCTCATCAATGGCGTGGGGTGTCGCCGCGCCAAATTCAACTACTCGCCTACGTCCACAATTCAACTACTCCCTCCGTCCACATTCCAAACTGATTTGAGAGACTTGAGACACTTATTTATGGACGGAGCGAGTAGTATAATTGAATGAAGGTACGATATGGGTCTTCGCCGTTGGTAGCATCAACCGACGAGTTGGCTCTAGAACCGTTTGATCTCACTAAGACTTGGACTGTCGCATCAACTTAAAATGGAAACTCCAAACGCACATTTGTATGTAATATTGCTTGCAACTTTTGAAAAAGTTGTTGCAATATTTTGAGCACGACCACGTAGCAAAAGAAACAACATATTCAACAAATCACCATTTAATTGCAACGTAATCGCACGATCCAAAACATGTCCTTGGATGGTCATCCATTGTATCACGAGCCACCACTCTTTGAAGCAAAACAAAAACATCATGCTCCTTCATGCTAGCCATGCAGTTGAATCAAAGAAGATATATCGAAGGGATCGATCTCTATTTCGTTCCATCTCTATCGTAGTGTGTTTGGGAGACATAAACATAATGTGAGTGACAAACATTAACATGTTGCGTAGCTCTCTCTCCCCTTTTCCTTGGGAGACATAAACATGAACCGTTGTTTGGGAGACATAAACATTAACGTAAACTATAGGAACTACTCACAACTCTTAGGAAGAGAATACTTAACTACACCCGATATATTCTCCGTTTATGACAATCATGAACAGTCGACGAATTTCGTAGACTACGGGCCCTTTTGTTAGACTACGTGCCCTTTTGTTTGGGCTTCCTGTGGCTTTCCACCAAAAAAAGGCGTGGCTATGTGTTGGGCTTTTGCCAAAGTCGATCGTTTTCCTTCACACCGAAAAAAGCACCATTTGAGGTGCTTCCCCAGCTTCTTATGGATATAAACAGTTTGCCTTGAATTTATATGCATATGTTATTTATTACACGTGATGGAAGCAACAAAACAACTCTGAGAGCTATAAAGGATGTTTCAGACAATTCCACAATCTACCGTCCAAAACCTTCACTGAAAAAACAGCTTCCCCAGGATAGCAGCTTTCCTACACAACACCCATAGCCAGCCACAGCCAACCCAAACAAAAGGGTCCTACATGAAGGAGATATGCCCTAGAGGCAATTAATAAAGTGTATTCTTTATCATATCTCGTTTTTTCATAATAGGTTTTTTGTGTCATGCTATAACCGTATTAAGCGGAAATATTAATACGGGTGTGATACGTAAACAACCAGGTCCCTAGTAGCCTCTACTAAGACTAGTTTCGTTGCGCGATCGATGATCGAGATTTCCCGATCATAGGGCATGGCGCCGGTCGGTAATGAGAGTCATATCGTTGGAGAACGATGTGATGGACATACCCAGATTTGGAGGACGTAATCATTACGCCATTGACCGTGAGACCAACTCTTATTGTTATTCCTGGAAGATACTTTGATCGCACCAAACGTCGTATCTTATTTAGTATGACAATAATGGTGATATTTTTGGGTATCGGAAAGGAGTAGTTGAGACGAGGGGTCAAGAGCGGGATTTGCCAGTCCGCATAGCAGGATAGATACTCTAGGGTCCACTTTGTGAGATCATGTCTAATGAGCTTGCAAGTATGTGACTAGGTCACGGAGACATGAAATCATAGACGAGTAGAAGATAGCATTGTCGGTAACGAGGTCAAGCTAGGTATGGAGATATCTATGGAACGACGCTCGGACACGCTAAGTATCGCCATGGCAAAAGGTTTAAAACTTTACGTTCAGATTTGATAGATAAAAGTCATTCGTTATATCACAGGGATTAATTCATGGGGTCCAGGCCTACGAGTTAGTCTTTGATCATAGAGGAGTCTTGATCATACTTGTTATTATATCGAACCGCTAGGGTAACACACTTAAGGGGTTTCGACGAGACAACCGGAAAGGAAAGAGATCACCGGGAATGTCTCGGGAGAGGTCCGATGGAGATCGGATAGCGACGATATAATATGTTTGATATTAATTAGTGTAATTAATATCTAAATATGATTTTATATATTTATTTTCGAATTTATTTACGCTGATTTCCCTAAATGAGCCTTCTGGTCGAAAGAAGGCCCAAGAGGGGAAAATTCCCTAGGGGAATTTGGTGGGGGCTTGGGGGCCGACCCAAGTGGGCCAAGAGGCCCACTAGGGGGGCGGCGCACCCAGCCATGCCGCGCGAGGCATGTGGGATTAGTCCCACATTGCCTGGTGAGGAGGTTGGCTCCCCCCTGGGAGCCTATATAAGAAGGGCACCCCTAGCCTTTTAATTCACCAGTTAATTCCCCAATTCTCTCTCAATTTGGTGATTCCCTTTGTTGGAGTTGCGCCGAGTTGAGAGGGGGATCTCTTCCACCATAGCCCGCTGCCGCGCTGCTGGTGTTCCTGTCCAAGTCTTCCGCTGCTCGTCCTGGACTGGAGCTTTGGAGGCCGTCGTTTCCACCGTACGTGTGTAACGCCCTGCGAGATGCTGCACTAGCGGTACTCGGAGGTCTGCTTCCTCTACACGACCTTGAGGTCGGCTTCGTCGGTCTTCATCGACAACGTTTGTGCGGGAACGTAATCCCCGCTTTCGGTCTACAAGGGTATGTATTCCTATCTCCGTTCGTTCTACTATATCAGCATAGAATAGATCTTGGCATGTTTTAGGGATATCGTTGCTAGATTTTTTTTTGTTTTCTGCACCCGATCCCCTTCAGTGGTATCAGAGCCGATCTATCGTAGATATAGCTGTACGCTGTTAGAACCCGTGTTCTGCACGGGGGCACCGTTCATGTTATTTGCTACCCTCTAGCGTGCACTTGTGATTCCAGCGGCATCGATTTGATGAAGCGGCCCGGACCGACCTTACGCGTACGCTTACGCGAGACTGGTTCCACTACTGACATACGGCTTGTACCGTATATGTGGCTGGAGGGTGTCAGTTTCTCTCTCTTTAGTTGGTCTTGCATTTTCAATGGAGGGCCCGAAAGAGATGCTTAAATATGCAATTATTGGATAGTTGTTGTGGTCATAAGGTTCGTAGGTATGAAGCTGTTCTATTTACGAAAGCCCCAAGCCGCGTAAAATATGCAAAAGATAAAGTAGAAGCGTCTAACTTTATTTTGCAGGGGCTATGTGATATGGTCAAGATAGGTTTATTAAATTGTTTATAAACTGCGGGCGCCAAGAAGACCATGGCGCTATGTGACATTTGATGTTTTGTGTGCATCTTATATTGTGTGATTATATATATAGTATATATTAGTTACGCGGCGGTAATTATATAAGTTGATCCCTTCAAAAGTACCACTAGTGTTCTTCCTCCAACGCGCACCAACAAGAAAGTTCTACGTTATGAGGCAGGCCGTGACGATCGGGTGTCAGACATATCATCGTTCGCATACGGTGGGTGTAAGCCATGTTGCACAAGTATCAGCGTGGAGCTTATAGTGGCGAGCCTAGCATATGTAGATATGGACTCGGAACACGGAGGCCGAAAGGTCGAGCACGAGTCACAAAATTGGTGTGGCGGACAGTTGTCTACTCTTGAAGTTGTGTCGCCGGCTCTGACGATGAGGGGTGGGCAATGGATGGGGGTCGTGTAATCGCTTAAACGACCATGAGGGATGTTCGTTTGAGTGGGAGCTATGTTAGTTATTTTCTAAAAATACTATAACTCAAAATTATTATGAACAAAGTCTTATGTTGTTGCAAATTCCATTGTAGATGTCTCACCCCTCGTTTAACCTAGGTCTGTTCCTTGAGAAAGAAAAACTTAAGACCAATGGGTCAAACTTCATGGCCTGGTTCCGCAACCTGAGGATCCTCCTCACTCCCATAGGGTGGCCTACGTAATTGAGGCCGCCATAGGTGACCCTCCCGCAGATGAAGCCTCTGAGGATGAGAAGAAGGTCTTCCAGACCAGATCGGAGGATTATGCCTTTGTACAGAGTGGCATGCTCTACGCCATGGAAGCCGACATGCAGAAGCGCTTCGAGAAGATGAGCGCCTTTGAGATTATTTCTGATCTCAAGGTTGTCTTCGCGCCACAGGCTAAGGTTGAGAGATATGAAGGTTCTGAACTTTTCTTCTCGGCCAAGATGGAGGAGCATAGCAGTGTGAGCGAGCATGTGGTCAAGATGTCTGGCTACGTTCAACACCTGAATGCTCTGGAATGCAAGATTCCCGATGAGCTGACGATTGACAGGGTGTTGCAATCGTTGCCCCCTAGCTATAAGGCTTCGTCATGAACTACAAGATGCAGGACATGGCTAAGTCCCTGGGTGAAGTGTTCGTGATGCTCAAGACTGCTGAGGTGGAGATTGAGAAGGAGCACACGCTGTTGATGGTCAACAAGACCGTCGATTTTAAGAAATCCGGTGGCAAGGGAAAGCAGAGCTGGAAATCCAAGAGGGAGGGCAAGATGATTCTCAATCCTAAGACTAACATATCTGGTCCCAGAGCTAGCGTGGAGTGCTTCTACTACAAGGGAAAAGATCACTGGAAGCGCAACTGCCCCAAGTACCTGGAGTATAGGAAGTCTGGCAAGACAGTCGACAAAGAGCAAGGTATATTTGATATAGATGTTATAGATGTGTACCTTACATCCGCCCGGAGCAACACGTGGATATTTGATACTAGTTCTGTTGCTCATATATGTAACTCTCAGGAGGAGTTACGGAATAAACGGCGGCTGGCTAAGGATGAGGTGACGATTCGCGTCGGCAACGGATCGAGAGTCGACGTGGTGGTTGTCGGCACGCTTCCTTTACATCTACCATCGGGATCAGTTTTGGTTTTAAATAAGTGTTATTTTGTACCATCCTTGAGTGTAAACATTATAAGTGGGTCTTGCCTGTTACAAGACGGTTATTCATTTAAATCAGTATCAAGCAGTTGTGCTATTTATACGAATGATATCTTTTATGTTGATGCTCCCGAGAATAATGGTTTATTCTTGTTGAATCTCGATCGTAGTACTCACATCCATAACATAGAAGTCAAACGGATTAAGTGTAGTGATGATACCGCCATGTATATGTGGCATTGCCGTCTTGGTAATATTGGTGTAAAGCGCATGAAGAAACTCCACTCTGATGGAATTTTGGACTCGTTGGATTCCGGATCTCTCGATACATGCGAACCATGCCTTAGGGGCAAAATGACCAAGACACCGTTCAAAGGTTTCGTTGAACGGGCGTCGGATTTATTGGGGATCATACATACAGATGTGTGTGGACCGATGAGGGTTTCGACACGCAATGGTTATCGTTACTTCGTCACCTTCACTGATGACTTGAGTAGATACGGTTATATCTACTTGATGAAAAACAAGTCTGAAACTTTTGAAAAGTTCAAAAAATTCAAAGTGAAGTTGAGAATAACCTTAACAAGAAAATCAAGCACCTCCGATCCGATCGTGGTGGCGAGTATTTGAGTTTTGAGTTTGGCACACATCTGAAGAGTTGTGGCATCATACCCCAACTTACGCCTGCCGGAACACCGCAACGTAACGGCGTGTCTGAGCGACGTAATCGTACTCTACTTGATAGTGTCTGATCTATGATGTCTCTTACCGATTTGCCTGTTTCCTTCTGAGGTTATGCGTTAGAAACAACCGCATCCATTTTAAATAGGGCTCCGTCCAAATCCGTTGAAACGACACCGTATGAATTATGGTATGCCATGAAGCCTAAGTTATCGTTTCTGAAGGTTTGGGGTTGTGAGGCGTATGTTAAGAAACTACAGCCCGACAAACTCGAACCAAAGTCGGAGAAAGTCGTCTTTGTAGGATATCCACGGGAAACCGTTGGATACACCTTCTACAACCAAGCTGAGGGCAAAACGTTTGTCGCGAAGACCGGTACCTTTCTAGAGAAGGAGTTTCTCGCGAAAGGAGTAAGTGGGAGGAAGGTAGACCTCGATGAGATCGTTGATCCTGAACTCGAGATTCCGAGTGGCGCAACGGAAGCAATTCCGGAAACGTCCTCCGTGGATGGAGTGGGAGAAACTGTCGAGGAAAGTATTCTACCTCGTAGATCTGGTAGATCTCGGATCGCACCAGAATGGTATGGCAACATGATTTGCACCGTCATGTTAATTGAACAAGACGAACCTACGAACTACAAAGAGGCAATGGCGAGTCTAGAGTCCGAGAAATGACTAGAAGCCATGAAATACGAAATAGGATCCATTTATGATAACAAAGTGTGGACTTTGATAGATATTCCCGAAGGGCGCAAGGCCGTCGAGAATAAATGGATCTTTAAGAAGAAGACTGATGATGATGGTAATGTGACCGTCTATAAAGCTCGGCTTGTCGAAAAAGGTTTCCGACAAGTTCATGGGATTGACTACGATCAAACTTTTTCACCAGTAGCGATGCTTAAGTCTATTCGGATTTTATTAGCAGTTGCTGCCTATTACGATTATGAAATCTGGCAGATGGACGCCAAAACAGCCTTCCTAAATGGAAACATTGAGGAAGAGTTGTACATGGTACAACCGGAAGGTTTTGTCGATCCAGGAAATGCTAACAAGGTATGCAAGCTTCAGCGATCCATCTATGGATTGAAGCAAGCATCTCGGAGCTGGAATCTTCGATTGGATGAGGTAATCAAAAGTTTTGGATTTGTCCAAAATTTAGAAGAGACATGCATTTACAAGAAAATGAGTGGGAGCTCGGTTGTGTTCTTAGCACTATATGTAGATGACATATTGCTGATTGGGAATGATGTGGAACTTCTTAATAGCGTGAAGGAATATTTAAACAGTAAATTTTCCATGAAGGACTTAGGAGAAGCTGCATACGTCTTAGGCATAAAAATCTATCGTGATAGATCAAGACGTCTATTAGCGTTGAGTCAGAGTACTTATCTTGATAAAATACTGAAGCATTTCGGTATGGAGAAGGCAAAGAAGGGTTATGCCGGTTATCAAGAATAAAACATTGCGGAAGGCACAGTGTCCGGTAACGGAACTGGATAAGGCCGATATGACTAAACATCCTTATGCTTCAGCCATATGATCAATTATGTATGCAATGTTGAGTACTAGACCTGATGTGGCATTAGCTCTAACTTTGACAAGCCGGTTCCAGAGTAATCCTGGAATGGCGCATTGGATTGTTGTTAAGAGCATTCTTAAGTATCTCAATAAGACAAAGGAAATGTTCCTTGTCTATGGTGGCTGCGATGAAGAACTTGGCGTAACAGGTTACGTGGATGCAAGTTTCTGCTCAGACCCCGATGACTCTAAGTCACAGACAGGTTATGTGTTCAAGGTGAATGGAGGCGCCGTGTGCTGGAGAAGTGGGAAGCAACCCATTGTCGCACAATCTACAATGGAGTCGAAGTACATTGCTGCTTGCGAAGCTGCGAATGAAGTTGTGTGGCTGAGGAAGTTCGTCATTGAACTTGGAGTGTTCCCGAGCGTGCAAAACCCCGTGATCCTCTTTTGTGACAATACGGGTGCCATTGCTAACGCCAAGGAGTCAAGGTCTCACTCCACCGCCAAACACATTCTCCGACGCTTCCATGTGATACGTCAGTACGTACAAGGAGGCGATGTGAAGATTTGCAAAAAGCATACGGATCTGAATATGGCAGATCCGCTGACGAAGCCTCTCCCGCTTGACAAGCATGAAAAACACCAGTTAGCTATGGGTGTTAAGCTTTTACCAAGTTGTAATCTAGATTAATTTGTACTCTAGTGCAAGTGGGAGACTGAAGGAGATATGCCCTAGAGGCAATTAACAAAGTGTGTTCTTTATCATATCTCGTTTTGTTCATAATAGGTTTTTGTGTCATGCTATAACCGTATTAAGCGGAAATATTTATACGGTGTGATACGTAAACAACCAGGTCCCTAGTAGCCTCTACTAAGACTAGTTTCGTTGCGCGATCGATGATCGAGGTTTCCCGATCATAGGGCATGGCGCTGGTCGGCAATGGAAGTCATATCGCTGGAGAACAATGTGATGAACATACCCAGATTTGGAGGACGTAGTCATTACGCCTTTAACCGTGAGGCCAAAAAAGATATATCGAAGGGATCGATCTCTGTTTCGTTCCATCTCTATTGTAGTGTGTTTGGGAGACATAAACATAATGTGAGTGACAAACATTAACATGTTGCATAGCTCTCTCTCCCCTTTTCCTTGGGAGACATAAACATGAACCGTTGTTTGGGAGACATAAACATTGACGTAAACTAAAGGAACTACTCACAACTCTTAGGAAGAGAATACTTAACTACACCCGATATATTCTTCGTTTATGACAATCATGAACAGTCGACGAGTTCCGTAGACTATGGGTCCTTTTGTTAGACTACGGGCCCTTTTGTTTGGGCTTCCTGTGGCTTTCCACCAAAAAAAGGCGTGGTTGTGTGTTGGGATTTTGCCAAAGTCGATCGCTTTCCTTCACACCGAAAAAAACACCATTTGAGGTGCTTCCCCGGCTTCTTATGGATATAAACAGTTTGCCTTGAATTTATATGCATATGTTATTTATTACATGTGATAGAAGCAACAAAACAACTCTGAGAACTATAAAGGATGTTTCAGACAATTCCACAATCTACCGTCTAAAACCTTCACTGAAAAAACAACTTCCCCAGGATAGCAGCTTTCCTACACAGAACCCATAGCCAGCCACAGCCAACACAAACAAAAGGGTCCTACATGAAGGAGATATGCCTAGAGGCAATTAATAAAGTGTATTCTTTATCATATCTCGTTTTATTAATAATAGGTTTTTGTGTCATGCTATAATCGTATTAAGCGGAAACATTAATACGGGTGTGATACGTAAACAACCAGGTACCTAGTAGCCTCTACTAAGACTAGTTTCGTTGCGCGATCGATGATCGAGGTTTCCCGATCATAGGGCATGGCGCCGGTCGATAATGGAAGTCATATCATTGGAGAACGATGTGATGGACATACCCAGATTTGGAGGACGTAGTCATTACGCCTTTGACCGTGAGACCAACTCTTATTGTTATTCCTGGAAGATACTTTGATCGCACCAAACGTCGTATCTTATTTAGTATAACAATAACGGTGATAATTTTGGGTATCGGAAAGGAGTAGTTGAGACAAGGGGTCAAGAGCGCGATTTGCCAGTCCGCATAGCAGGATAGATACTCTATGGCCCACTCGGTGAGATCATGTCTAATGAGCTTGCAAGCATGTGACTAGGTTACGGAGACATGAAATCATAGACAAGTAGAAGATAGCGTTGTCGGTAACGAGGTCAAACTAGGTATGGAGATATCTATGGAACGACGCTCGGACACGCTAAGTATCGCCATGGCAAAAGGTTTAAGACTTTACGTTCAGTTTTGATAGATGAAAGTCATTCGTTATATCACAAGGATTAATTCATTGGGTCCAGGCCTACGAGTTAGTATTTGATCATAGAGGAGTCTTGATCATATCTATTATTATATCGAACCGCTAGGGTAACACACTTAAGGGGTTTCGACAAGACAACCGAAAAGGAAAAAGATCACCGGGAATGTTCCGGGAGAGGTCCGATGGAGATCGGGCATCGACGAAAGAGTTTTTTGAGCTATAATAAATTAGATATAATATGTTTGATATTAATTAGTGTAATTAATATGTAAATATGATTTTATATATTTATTTTCGAATTTATATAGGCTGATTTCCCTAAATGGGCATTCTGGTCAAAAGAAGGCCCAAGAGGGGAAAATTCCCTAGGGGAATTCGGTGGGGGCTTGGGGGCCGACCCAAGTGAGCCAAGAGGCCCACTAGGGGGCCAGCGCACCCAGCCATGCCGCACCAGGCATGTGGGATTAGTCCCACATTGCCTGGTGAGGAGGTTGGCTCCCCCCTGGGAGCCTATATAAGAAGGGGCACCCCTGACTTTTTAATTCACCAATTAATTCCTCAATTCTCTCTTGATTTCGTGCTTCCCTTTGTTGGAGTTGCGCCGAGTTGAGAGGTGGATCTCTTCCAGCATAGCCCGCTGCCGCGCTGCTGGTGTTCCGGTCCAAGTCTTCCGCTGCTCGTCCTGGACTGCAGATTCGGAGGCCGTCGTTTCCACCGTACATGTGTAATGCCCTGCGAGGTGCTGCGCTAGCGGTACTCGGAGGTCTGCTTCCTCTACACGACCTTGAGGTCGGCTTCGTCGGTCTTCATCGATAACGTTTGTACGGGAACGTAATCCCCGCTTCCGGTTTATAAGGGTATGTATTCCGATCTCCGTCCGTACTGCTATATCTGCATAGAATAGATCTTGGTATGTTTTAGGGATATCGTTGGTAGGAATTTTTTTTTTGTTTTCTGCACCCGATCCCCTTCACTACATCTATTTGCACATCCACAAGTTAAATCTCGAAAACATAACTGTCACCATCAACGTATGTGCAGTGTTTTCCTTTTTGAAGGTTTAGCCAAAAAATTGTGTAATTTTTGCGTCCCGAGGCATATGGCTGTGGGTTTTTTTTTCCAAGTTGAACTTGTTTGTCTGCTAGGTTTTCCACTGTGATAATAATACAAGGATGTATGCAACTATACTTTGAATAATAGAAGATTGTGGGACTGCTAACCGAAAACCACCTTTGAATATACTCTCATACATAGATTAATTCTTGTGATCTAAATTACACAAATCGTAGAACTTGTGCGATAATGGAAGATAGGGCTCAAGTATTAAACTGGAGTGATGAACCTTTTTTGTACAGACTGACTGTGCCTATATTTTCTCATCTCGCCAAAAGAAATCGAGATAAGTATATATCAAATCAGGGCTGCAGATTTCAACTAGTGGTCAAAGTCTCAAACCAATGTTCCATGCTAGTTTTCTCTAGGTCGAAGCTCCACGCTGCTTCTAATCTTCTATGATACTCCTACGGCCTGGTTTAAATGTTGCCGAAAATCAACATACGAAGTACGACTATAATTTTTTAAAACTAAAGTACGAGGGCGACATTTTTTTGGGAGGAGGGGGAGTAGTTGAGCGCAAACTTACTGGCCAAGGCCCATTGTCCTTGAACACAGAGTGGTGGAGGTTTAATAAAGGCCGCCCATGTATCTTGCTGCAGCCCAATTAATATATGTTGGGCTTGATCCACTATAGAAAAACATTGGGCTTAGCTTTCCTCGGCCGCCCAGTAAGCAGTTACTTACCAAAACTAACACTACTTTGCTCGGCCCGTGTCCGCTTAGAAGACCTCGATCTCGAGAGGCTGCCTGCCTAGAAAGAGAAAGAAGAAGCAAGCCGCCGCCGGCGTCCCCAAATCCCCCTCCGCCGCCGCCTCCAAATCCCCCTCCGCCGCCGCAGCCATGTTCGGCTCCACCAATCCGTTCGGGCAGTCGTCCGGCGGCGCCTTCGGGCAGACCTCCAGCAACCCTTTCGGCGCCCAATCAGGGGGGTTCGGCCAGACCAGCACCCCGGCCAACAATCCCTTCGGCAGCCCGACCCCTGCCTTCGGGGCGCAGGCCGGGTCCCCCTCGCCCTTCGGCGCCACCTCCTCCGCCTTTGGCCAGCCATCCGCGCCGGCGTTCGGGGCCACGTCCACCCCGGCGTTTGGCGCCGCGCCAGCTGGCGGCTTCGGCCAGCCGTCCACGCCGGCGTTCGGCACCCCGTCATCCTCTCCGTTCGGGAGCTCCACCCCAGCCTTTGGTGCATCGTCAACCCCTGCGTTCGGCGCCACATCCTCCAGCTTCGGAAGTGGTCTGTGCCTTTTATCTTTTTCTCCGCTTTGAACACATTTTTTTCATGCAGCATCTGATGCATTACTGGATCTTTGCTTGCCATGCGTACATGATTAGTTTGCGTTTTCATTGTTAACCTTGCCGAAATCTATCACATCGAAGATAAGCCGACAATAGATTTAACATCTCCCAATTTTACCTTGTTTTCTGGAAATCCATTACAAAGCAATGCTGAACTAACCCTATGGGACTTGTTATCTAGCGCTACAGTGTGATGCTTTGATGCATACTGGAATTTCTCTTTTCAACTACTAAAAATCCTAACTGTTGTTGGTAGTTTGAAGGTAGTGAAGTTCCTGTGCTGTGAATGTCTTAACTAAAACATTCTCGTATGAAAACATCTTAACTCATTTGGTAGTTAGTACCTCTGTTTTGGCAGCATTTATTCATCTCTCGTGTAATATTTAATGTCGCGTTCCACGTTTGTTCCACGTAGTTACTTTTTTTTGCTACTAAGTTATCGTTTCATCTTTAGGCCTACAATTTTGTGGTGTGTGATGTAACACTCTCTACTCTGCATTGCAGGATCCTTGTTTGGACAAAAGCCGAGTTTTGGTGGTTTTGGATCATCTCCCAGTCAGTCTAGTCCTTTCGGAAGCACATTCCAGCAAACACAATCAACATTTGGCAATAGCACTTTCGGCGCCACATCTACGCCAGCCTTTGGCACCACAACAACGCCAGCCTTTGGTGCCACAACCACCCCAGCATTTGGCTCAACATCAACATCCCTATTCGGTGCTTCCAGCACCCCGGCATTTGGTTCCACAACCTTTGGCTCAACCGCAAATCCTGGTTTTGGATCTACAGGCTCTACCACAGCGTTTGGTGTGAGCAGTACTCCCGCTTTTGGAGCTTCAAGCACACCTGCGTTTGGCTCATCAGCAAGTGCTTTTAGTTTTGGTACATCACCGTCATTTGGACAGTCAGCATCTGCAACCGGTAGCACTCCATTCGGAGCAACTCCTTCACCTTTTGGAGCACAAACTTCTCCATTTGGTTCGCAGACAGCAGCACCGGCGTTTGGGCAAGCTTCATTTGGGAATCAGTCTGGAGGAACCAGAATACAGCCTTATGTGCAAACGCCAGATGCTGACAGTGCTACAAGTGGTCAACCTGCTGCAAAACTTAATTCTATATCAGCCATGGCTGCATACAAAGAGAAGAGTCATGAAGAATTGAGGTGGGAAGATTACCAGCGTGGCGACAAAGGTGGACCAAACACTTCTGTAGCACCAGTTGCGAACAGCTTTCAGTCTCCACAGCCGATTTTTCAAGCCAATCCAGCGACACCAGCGAACCCATTTGCTAAGCCCTCTACAAGTAGTTTTGGTGGTGGTAGTACTCCGAACCCATTTTCGCCTCCCACGATTACCCCATTTGGTCAAACAAGCAGTTCTGCATTTTCCACAAACACTTCACCATCTCTGTTCTCAAATACTACCCCTTCGCTATTCACCTCGCCATCTACAACCGCAAATCCATTTAACACTGGCCTATCCATTAATAACACTCAATCAGCTGGGCTGTTTCAGTCTTCACCTGCAATTACGCAGCAGCCATTTAGCCAGTCTTTTAACCAGCAATCAAGCACTCCAGCTTTTTCCACTGGTATGTTCAACACACCTAATCCTGGAATGACTGGGGGGCTGTTTAGCAACACATCTTCACCTTTTCAAACAGTAAGTATCATATTCCCTTGCTAATTGTCATATTTATGCTTCATATCATTGGTGTCTTTATCATATTCCCTTGAATGTCATTTCTTCTTATCATGTAATCGCAGTAATTGTATTTTATATCTCTTGTCTTGCCAACGTTTATCTTTTCTCCTTGTGTTTTAGTCAACGTTTCAACAACCTGCCCCTGCTCAAACTTCAAGCTTGTTCTCATTCCAACCTCAGACTCAACAAGGTTAGTGTTTTGTCTCTCAATCATTCGATGCGTCTTTTTAATTAATGAATTCGTTTTTTAACTTCCATGCGCATGCATGCATGTATGGGTACTGAAGCTTCTGCAGGTGGATTCTCTGGGATTGGAGGATTCTCTGGTGTTTCCAACACGATGAATCTGGCCCCATTCGGACAGCAGTATGTCCCTTTTCATTTGCTTCTCATGTATACATTTATTCTTTCTCTTTTTTGATGAGCTGAAATATGGTAAGGTCTACACGAACAATTATCTGATAAAAAATCCTCATATACTCCCTCTGTTCCTTTGAAGTTTGAACACTGGGTCTGAAATATGAGGATTAAATAACAGTTTAATGGCTACTTGAGTCAATAGCTTGTCTCTAATCCTTTGAAGTTTGAACACTGGGTTTTGACTTGGTTCATAATTTGACCTCAGAAATTAGTATTAGGCAACACATATTATCACTTAATCCTCATGTAGAATCTACTTTATTGAACTTAACTGAAAGATTTTTCTTTTACCTTAAATTTGCAATTTAATGTTACATATTTGATGCAGAACCACTGTCCAGTCCAATATGGTCATGCAGCCAACTCTTGTTTCGAATCCCTTCGGGACACTTCCAGCAATGCCCCAGATGTCCATTGGGAATGGTGGATCCTCCCCCTCTATCCAGTATGGAATATCAAGTTTGCCGGTTAGTATCTTTTAGCATTTCTAGTAGTTTCGATACAGGCTAAAGAGGGCACGGGGGTTTAATTAGCAGTTTGACTGGGATTAGCTAGAGCTACTGGCAGGCAACACACGAAAAGGACATTTGCTTGATCAAAACATTTTGCTGCCTTGCAGGTTTCTGAGAAGCCTCTTGCGAGTAGAACATTATCCATGGTTGTTCCTAGGCATTTGTCACAGAGGAGGATAAAAGTGCTGCCACGGAAATATAATCAGACATCTGAGGGAAAGGTTCCTTTCTTTGCTGATGATGAAGAATCTCCCGCAACACCAAAAGCGGATGCCTTTTTCATTCCTAGAGAGAACCCGAGAAGCCTGATAATCCGTCCAACTGATGAGTGGCGCACACGTAGTGTGGTTGACAGGCAATCAATACCGAGGGATTCTTCTGAGAAACATAAAGATGTGTTGGTTAGCAGGGAGCGCAACAAGGCTGCCATTTCACCAACTCGGTCTAATACCGTGGAAAACGGCACCTACCATGATGACCACCAGGGTGCATCAGATAACCCTGAGGCAGGTGCACGGCATGTGAATGGTTCTTCCGTTGAGAAGCTTATGCCTAAGCTGTCCCAGGCAGATTACTTCATGGAGCCTAGTGTAGAGGAGCTTGCCGCCAAAGAACGTGCTGAACCAGGTTACTGCCGTCGGGTGAGAGACTTTGTTGTGGGACGTCGAGGTTATGGCAGCATCAAATTCTTGGGAGAAACTGACGTAAGGGGCCTTGATCTGGAGTCGATTGTGGAATTCAATAACCGTGAAGTGATTGTGTACAAAGACGACAGCGAGAAGCCCCCGGTTGGTGAGGGCCTGAACAAAGCTGCTGTGGTGACTCTTTTGAACATCAAGTGTATTAACAAGAAGACCGGCGTGGAGTACACAGAGGGTCCGAGGGTGGACAAGTACAAGGAGATGCTGGTGAAGAAAGCTGAGGAACAGGGCGTGGAGTTCATCTCGTTTGATGCTGTCAAGGGCGAGTGGAAGTTCAAGGTGAAGCACTTCAGCTCCTACGGTTTTGCTGAAGCCGAAGCAGGCCTTGTCGATTCCTTGTAGCTTGACAACTGATTTGGGCAACTGGTCCCTGAGGCCGCTGGTTGCGAAGCTTTTGTACGCTGAATGGTGCCTTTTTTCAGCGTACTCTGGATGCTGCTATGACTTGCTCTTTCCTTTATGTTTTCTGTAAAATGTTGCTTACGTCATGTAAAACAACTCGTATAGCCTTGTATGGTTTGAACATACTGTGAGGATTCTGTAAGTGAATTCATGGTCTTTTTGTCAATGAAAGTACAAGTTTCTGGCTGATCTAGAAAACTGTTTTAAATCTGTGTGATCTGGACAAAAATCTCTAAAAACAGAGTTAATTGTGCCCTATTTATTTAGAAATTAAAAGTTTACTCCCATTATAACAATTAATCGAGTAGTTGCAGCTACAGGTTTTGAGACATTGCATGTCGGCGCATCTTTTAGACCTAAAGTTGCATACCCTTGTTCACTTTTCATCTCCCAACTTCTCAAGCATCTCCGTGTAGCTGTAGGATTGTCAAGGCGAAACTGAATGACCGAAAAACAATCGTCTCTACAGCCTAATGGTGGGACTACATCTAAGAGAGGTCACATCTAGAGAATCGGCTCAGGCTCTAATGTAAATATTTGGGAGGACCACTGGATCCCAAATAGTCCTTCAAGGCAGGTTATTACGAGGGGTGGAAATTGCTTGCTTCGATCGGTGGATGAATTAATTGACCCGATCAGTGGTATGTGGGATGAAGAACTGATTCGTGACATTTTCTTACAAGTTGATGCAGAAAGAATACTCTCTATTCCGTTGAGCGATCGCCTAACGGAGGATTTTGTGGCCTGGAAATATACAAAAAATTATGCTTTCTCGGTTAAATCGGCGTACCACCTTGAGTGGGAGCATCAGTTCGGAAATCGCATTAGACGGAGTGATGGACAAGGTTCTGCTACTGTTAATCCGGTGTGGGATGCTTTATGGAACCTTGATGTGCCATGTAAAGTTAAGATCTTCCTTTGGCGTGCTCTGCATGGTGTTATTCCCGGCAAATGTGTGTTAGCAGATCGTCATATTAAAGTGTCTCCACAGTGCCTTATTTGTCAGAATGGTCCGGATGATATAAAGCATCTTTTGTTCTCTTGTTTAAGAGCAAGAGAAGTGTGGAAAGCTCTTGGCTTATAGGCTATGATTTTGGAGGCTATGATAGTGGATAGATCTGGATCGGTGGTGCTTGAACACATCCTTTGTGATCCCAGGAAGAAGTCTCCACCCCTCCTTCATCTTGGACTGCAAGAGACTATTGCTGTGGGTTGTTGGTATATTTGGTGGCAACGTCGCGAAGCGGTAAAAGGTGAAAAGGTTGCAGGTCCGATTAGTTCAGCTTTTGCTATACAATCTATAACTGCAAACTATGGTGCTGCTAATGAAAAAGTTGTTCCGAAGATTGATTCCTGGACTAAACCCTTAGCTGGATCGGTAAAACTGAATATTGATGCATCATTTCATGTGGACGGTACAGGGGCTACCGCTGCTGTACTTCGCAATCACTCGGGAGAAGTGTTAGGCGGCAGGTTTAGCCCTGCCCAGCACCTTTCCGATCCTGGCTCAGCCGAGGCTGTTGCCTTGCTGCGAGGCCTGGAGTTTTTAGAAGATATTAGCTGTGAGTCCTTGGATTTAATTCAGACTCCTTGGATTTAATTCAAGCTTGCAATGGAGAGTCCGAAATCTTGAGCCCGTACGCAGCAGTGCTTGCTGATTGCTTTCTAAAGGCTAATATGATGGTTGAGGTAAAATTTGTTCACTGTCCAAGGGAGGCAAATAAGGTTGCGCATGAATTGGCCAAATTTGCTTATGAGTCTAAAAGTTCTAGTAACTGGAAGGAAGTTCCTCCTGATTTAGACTTTATTTTACCTTTTGTAATCAACGATGTAACTGTGTCTAATGTCTAAAGGCGGCAAGTTTCAGACGTACTATTTCCCTACTCAGGGTACCGAAAGGGACTGGAAGGGTTTTAATGAGGCGGCTTGCTGTCCTAATATATGCGTGGTAATTTTCAAAAAAAAATGGTGGGAATGCATGACGATGCCTTATCATGGAAACTTGGAGATGATTTACACAGTCGTTTCCCACTAATAGACCCGCAAAAAAGTGCAGATCGGTTGCAAATGCGAGCTGATTCACCACAGGTTGACTCCCAACCCCTTCTTTGTGACGAAAAAGAAACTTATCTGTAGGTTGCCTTGTTGGCGCTACAAAAGCCCAGATGCTTCTGCGTTCGCTTTCGTCAAAAGGCACCACGAAGAACCAACGAATGAATTACCCAGGCCAGCAGCGAAGCGAAGAGAAAAAGAATGAAGGTGCGCTCTCGTCTCGTTCGATCGATCGATCGGGTGGTGAAAAGGAAAGGAAAGGAAAGGCGAAACGAATCGGAATGTCTCCCACCGCGCGCAAGCAAAGCGAGCCGATGACCGTGGACGGATTCCTCCCGTGCTGCCTTGCCTCCCCCAGCTTCCAATCCCTTGCTCTCCCACCAACGCAACCAAACATATTCCCCTCGTCCCCTTCTCCGGCCGTCGCCGTCTCCTGGACGCGCGGGGAGAGGGACCAGCTCCTCCATATATACCATTCTTCACCGGCCAAGCCTAGCTACATCGTAATCGTATCCGGCCGCGGAAAGCTAGTTGCTGCTACGGAGTGAGCTAGCTAGCAATCTGCAGGTGGATTACATTGCTGTTTGGACACTCCTGGTGGCACTGTGGCAGCAGAAACATCTGGTGAAGAAGAAATCAAGCAAGGATTTCGAGCAATGCGGCCCGCCGTGACGCACGACGACCTGTCCCTCCGCAAGGCCAAGGAGCGCCGGGCGGGGCGCTCCGGCGGCCGGATCGCCGTCTCGCTCGTCGCGCTCTCCGTGCTCTGCGGCCTCGTCAGCTTCATCCTCTGCCTCGCCGCCGAGGGCTCGCGCTCCGAGGTTCGCACGCACTTGTAGTGTTACGTACGTGCAAATCAACTGCTAGGTGCTAGCTATGCTATGCTCTGCTCGTGCTGACAAGTACTGCTGGCTCTTGGCTCAGGTGTCCAACTACCTGATGAGCGTCGGCGGGAGCGGCGGGCAGATAGACGTGTGCCTCTACAACACCAGCGGCCGCTCGCCGATGGGGTTCGCCATCGGGGCGTTCCTGCTGCTCGCCGTCGCCATGTTCGCCGTGCACGCCTACATGCTGCTCGCCGTCGCGTCCCCGGACTCCCATGCCGCGGGGCTCGCCGTCGCCGAGGACCACCCGCGCGTGTCCTCCACCACCGACACGCTCACCTGGCAGACCTGCTGCCTCTTCTTCATCACATGGTACGACGAACAAATAGTTGGAGCCATTCCATTTCCATCCGTCGGCCAAGATCATTTTGCGATGGGTTTGATAACACCATCCATGGATCGATCGATGCAGGATTTGCTTCGGGCTCGCAGAAGTGCTGCTCATGATCGGCATCGGGGTTGAGTCCGGCCACATCAGCAACTGGCGGAAGCCGCGGCAGGTGTGCCACCGGGTGCGCCCGGGGATGTTCGCGGCGGCGGGAATACTGGGGCTCATCACAGTCGTCGTCGGCTTCGTCGTGTACGTCATCGCAGTGCAGACGCAGAAGCTGCGAGCGCAGCACGGACACGGCGGCGGCCACCTCGCCGGACACGGTGCTCCCTACCCCGCCCCATACCCAGGCGGCGCCCCGTACCCTGCCCCATACACAGGCGTACAGCAACACCACCTGCCGCCGCCGGTGTCCTACCCCCCACATCCAGCTCCGGAGATCACGGCGGCCGCTTGCCAGGTGCAGTCCACCGACGCCTGGTGCATCACCAAGGATAAGGAGTCCATGGCTGTTTGAATCCCCCTGTGACAAGGAATTGACGGAAAGTGCAGAGATGATGTACACCACACGTATTCTTTTTCGATTTAAACCCTTCTGCGATTGGATTATCATTTGTTGATATGTGCAACACCTTATTTGGGAACAGACGAGGAACTTCAGTAGTGATTTATGCTCTTTGTGTGGCCTATATTAACGCTGTAGTGAGTAATTCGAAGACGGAAACGCGATGCCAATTTCAAACCAAACATGACAGAAATATGATTAAGTGGAAGCATTACATTTGACAAGTTCACACAAAGTGCAACCCAGTTCATTCCTGAAGAACCCTGAAACCAAACCATTCAGGAATGTCCCTAATTGCCTCGCAGAGCTGCAGAGGCGTAACTCAGGCTATACAGTACCAAAATAGTGCACACCATACTAAAGGTGTAACCCCTACATAGTAGCCTGATTAAAAAGACCCAGACTCCTCAAGTTTGACGATTATAATCCTCTTACAAACACAGCCACGATACCCAGGACCAGCAGGAAATAATTGCTCCCTTGAAAACCTTTAGCTTATTGGACCACCCACAACCATTGCCCCACCACATCGACTAGACCAAATGGTGACAACTGCTGCGGCAAGGAAATCACCACCATTGATCAAATCTGCAAAGGAATGTAAATGAATAACTGTTTGCTGACACGAATGCTGATTGATGATACCACATCGACAAGTAGATAAAAAAATATGAACCTCACCTGTATTTAGCCCAAGTTCAAATCAGGGTTGCCACTTTGGCCGAAGTCAAAGGAAACACCTTGGGGAGCTTCCATGGTTGCTCCCATTGCATCATCTTCCTCTTCCATCCAGTAAGCCTCAAGAATCTTCACGGCCTTTTCATAGATTTCATTGTTATCATGGCTCTGCAGGTTCTCAATCTTTTCCAGGCCTTCTGCTTCGTCAATCATCTGCGCATAGACATTCCCATCACCAGAGGCACCCAAATTCTTGTCAGTCTCTCCAACTTTGAGAATGTTCTCAAGACCCTCCAAGCAAACTGTAACAATTCTTGGGTCTGGGCAAAGGAGAAGGTCACACAATGGCTTGATGCAGCCCTCAGTGACCAAATACCTATTTAGACAACATAGACAACATCAGCTCAAGGTGAAACTCAAAATAAAAGGACGTGCACTGGTTGCACATAAGCTGGACAACAGTGAACGAGAACATACTTGATTTGATCATGGGAACCACCCGAGGTAGCATTAGAGATGGCCCAAGCAGCCTCCTTCTTGATATCGAACTCTGCAGTTTGAAGCAGATGTACCAGCGGACCAATAATTCCAGCATTAACCACAGCCTAAGAAGGTAGTGAAATAAGGTAAGTGAAAAATAGTTAACCTTCTAGAACATATATAACCAACAAGATTTGTATACTTCACATTAACCAAGAGATGGTGGGCAAGCAAACAAAGTTAATTATATTTGGGACTGTTAAGTACATTGGCATCCCAACTGTGTAAACAAATGGTCATCACTATGTTTACACACATTCCAAAAAAGAATACACCAATTTTGACTCAGGGGCAGTCACTTCTACAGAATAAAGACTGGACAGTTACATTTAGTCAAACAAAAATTTAGAGAATAGGCATGTGGTCTACTTGCCAAATTAGTTACCAGCATGATTTAGGTCATTTTACCACCAGCTTCAAGTCAATTAAATGGGTTCAATGTTTCCCACAAAGAACAAAATGATAACTTTTTCTAGAAGAATGCCCTGAGTAGTAAAAAGCTTCGGTGGGCAACTCAATGATGATTCACTAAAAACGATGTTCGCATATTCTGACAAAATGTACCACTGGTTCTAATAGACATGCACTAAACAATACATGAAAATGGTAAAGTTGGTCAATCAATGTTCCAGTCATCCTCTTAATCATCATCTAAGAAACCATGAGAGCATATGCAAAACTCCTACCTGTATCTGATCTTTGTTACCAGCAGTAATATTTGAAACGGTCCAGCAGGCCTCTTTCTTGATGCTTTTCTTGTGATTCTGAGTCAATAGACTTAGGAGGCAGGAAAGAGCTTGATGGTCAATGATGCACTGTAGAACAAAGCATAGGTTAAGAAACGCCAAAAAATAATTTCTTGAAACTGCACAATTGCTAATAGAAGTTCTGGTAACACAAGTCCTGAAAGATATTAATAGCAAAATGCAATGCAAGTGAACCAATAATTATTAATACTCCAAGAAAGAGGGCTGTAAAAACATCAATCAATGTTTACATGAATAAAGATACAAACAAGAAATGACTTAAGTCGATTGTTGGGCGACAGGGCAGAGCAAGCAACCAAACTATCAGAATATTTATACAGGAAAATATCAAACACATGCACTTCATACTTCAAAGAATAGAGCATTTGCCACTAGCAAACATGATGCTTAAGAAAAACATACAAACTACAGTATCCTCTTAAGAATGAGCTCACAGCTTATGATAGTATACTGATGCAAGATGTATTGATGATCTAAAGAACACTGAAGTCAATGACTTGCCTGAGTCTGTGAGTCATCCCCTGTGACAATATTTCCAACAGTTCGTAGTGCCGGTATAAGCACTGAAGGTGATGGATGACTTCATGTTGTAAATAGTATGAAAAGGACAGACATGAGTGTACATAATAAGATGTAGAATCATATAACAGAAATTAAAATGCAAGGTTGCCACATACAGGAGAAGCTCCACAAGACGGGGGCAGACACCAGCATCAATGACAGATTGGATCTTGTCATTGGTGCCATCAGAGAGATACGAAAGAGCCCAGCATGCATCAGTTAAAACTTCTTCGTCGTTGGAATGAATAAGCCGTGCAAGTGCTGGCAAAGCAGGCTTAGTCTGTGATACAACATAAAAGCAAGTCAAGGAACTGGCATTACCTACAAACCATAATAGCAGAATAAAAGTGCAATTGCATACAAAACCTGCTCAAATGATGGTTGTGGCTTTCCTCTGCAGAAATTTGATAAAGTCCAGGTGGCATTCCTTAGCATGGAGAGTTTAGCATGCTCATTCAACTGGGCTAGCAGGGGCATCAAAGCGCTATTTGCGAGAACAAGGTCACGGCACTTTGGGGAGTCACCAGCAACATTTCCCAATGCCCAGACAGCCTTGAAATATTTGCAAGTAACAAATTTAGTGACTCCAACAGTATAAGATAGAAAATATAAAAATGTTGGCCAAGAGAGTAATCAAATACCTGCTCACGAACATCATCACTACCAGACTGAAGCAGCTTTACAAATATTGGAACTGCCCCATGATCAATCACAACCTTCGTATTCTCTGATGTGCCCGACGCAATGTTTGTGAGTGCCCACGCTGCTTCAAACTACAAAAGTAGACCAAAAAGTCACGGTAAGAAGTCTATTGGGTTCAGGGCTTCAGGCCTTCAAAGAAATCAAGGTGGCAAGATTAAAATTCCATTGACACGCACCTGGAGTTGGGGGAAATCCTCTCTGGTAAGAAATTGCACAAACCGAGGAACAACACCTGACTTGATAACTTCTTCAATCGGGGGGCTCCTTTCTGATCAACACAAGTTATCAGCTTAGTTAATGTTCCCTTACAGCTTGAAAAAAACTTAATCCACAACAAATCCAACCAAAAACTACTAATAAGTTAGTACCTATAGATAGCAACTTTCTGAACTGCGTCGTCGCCTCAAGCTGCATGTTGTTATCCTCGGAATAAACCCCAGCAACCATAGCAGGGAGGCTTTCAAGCTACAAAATTCAAACAAAAAGCCAAATTGTCAGCTTCATTTATCGAACTCAAAAAACGTCTGCAAGCTAAAAGCAGACAAATCAAACAAAAAAACCCAATCAGACTAAGTCAGAGTTAGCAAACAACTAATGCCAAGATACCTTATCTCAATCTGAAATAAATATATGAAAGGTTGAGCATAACAAGAAAGGCTATTATACGAAGAAGGGTTAAGCTAGCTACCGAGTTAACTATATGCTGGTAAAATAAGTGAATGGCATCTACAGTTCAGTAAAGATAAATCCAGAACCAGTTGTTACACATAAATTAAATTCCACTGGCATGCTAAATTACGATGCTACATCAAAATATGATGATCCGACAACTAGGCATGATAAAACACTATGAAACATGGCTAGTTCTACAAATGTACTGCTATCTTCAGCATGCCTTGTGCAGTTAGTATAACCAAGCAGGCATAACCACCTGCTGCAACAATCAAAAACATGGAAGCAGAAACTGACGAATCAAAGTACCAGCTACAATAAGAAATATATTGGAACATGGTCTCAGTTTTAAAGAGATAACGCTACTGAAATCAGTATCTTAAGAATCCCAAAACAACACAAGTTCATAACATCGGCATGCTACCTTTGAGACCTTCGCTGCCACAAAAGAAGGTCCCAACAAAAACTGAACAGGCAAATCAACAAAAATTAGTCTCAGATCAACTGAACAGATCAGCCACTGGGAGTTGAGGAAAATCCGTTCCTAAACATCTAATATGAGTTCATAATCGATAATACTAAACAGTTATTAAAAGCCCACTGGTGGGCAAACATCTGAGCATAACTCGCAATACTAAACAATTATTATTAAACCAATCTAGTGCACACGAAGCAAAGACTGAACTCGTCTAAAACCTAGCGTACAGGTCACAGTAGGAACAAACTACGATTCAGACCCCAGAAGCACATGGACTGATGGACAGGGGGCGGGGGAGGGTAGATGGGAGTAGGGCATGTGCGTGGGCGGAATCTTCACCTTCTTCTCGACGCCGGCGGCGGGGATGGGAGCCTGGGCCTGGAGCCCCTCGCGGCGCTTCTTGAGGAGGCTCTCCTCGCGGCGGCCCTTGCGGATCTCCACCATGTTGTCCTCGCGCCGCCGCCTCCCCTCGTCGGCGTCCACCGTCACCTTGTAGCGGTTCCGCCGCGCCTCGGCCCGGTCGCTCGGACGCAGCGACATGGCTGGCTACTCGCTATGCCTTCTCGTCTCACGGCGGTGGCGGTGGCGGCGGGAGGCAAAAACCCTAGCAAGGAGACGGGGCTCTGGGGGGTTGGGGGAGGAGCGGCAGAAGAGAAAAGAGCGAGAGGAGAAACCCTAGCGGTCGCTGCGAAAGGGAGTTAAAGCTCACACCACGATCGAGATATTCTCTGGTTTTCTTTTCTCTCTCTTTTTATTTCTTTTTCCGGACCCTATTTTCGTTTTGAGCTAAGCATGGCGCGGATTTTTTTGGCCCACCACCTGAGATCAGCTCGGCCCAACCCATTTATACTTGCACATCTCTCCGTATCTACCCTCGTAAATATGGGGTCGATCCTTCTTCGCTACAAAAGTGGTCGATACTGTAAAAAGAAAGGGTGTTGTTAGGGTCGATCCTGAAAGTTTATTCCCTTCATTCTAAGACTATTTTGGTTCTAAACAAATCCTAAAACTCTTCTAAAACACAATCACACCTTGTGGATCCAAGGAAAATGTACTGCCGCTCACTTCACCCTCTTGAAGCTGACTTGCTAGTTGCGTCGCCCAACTTTATGGAATGAGCATGTCGGCATGAGTTGGCAACGAAATCGCTCTAATGATGAGAGGATGACGTCGAAGAGTGCGATGACAACATTGAATTTGCCATTAGTCGCGCAAGTAGGAAGGTCGAGAGGTATATATAGTTGTGAGCGCGGGCTACTTGCGTTATTTGGGTCGTTACTGGATCGAACAAGCTAAAGGGTCGTGAAAGAGCAAGATGGAAAACACAATTGAGATCTCTTGGCTTACACTAGTTTCTGTAGGATCATCCCGTCCACTATTTTTACTACTATAAAGATACCCCACCTCTTGATGTGGTAAACTTTTTAAAAAAATAAGAGTTTAAGAGAAAGTTATATGATGAATGAAATGGAAAACAATTCTCGGTAATATGGAAGATTGGATTAGGCACAGTAGTTAAAACTCTAAATTTGATTAGTATGAAATGTTCATATATATATTAACCGCTAAAATTTATGACGTGGAAATTGTATGGTTAGGAAATTATAATGTGAATAGTTTGCATGGATATCATTGATAAATATGTGATGGCATGGATAAACGAATGTCTCAAATAGTGGATGATGTGGTGATGACATGGATAAGTGAATGCTCAAATAGTGTTGAACGGGAATCCGGCACCTAGAGGGGGGGTGAATAGGTGCTATTACAAATTTTAGGTCTTTTCAAATTTAGGCTCGACGCAAAGGTAAATTCTCTAGATATGCAACTACGGTGAATTTACCTAAATGATAATCTAAACAATAAGAAGATAAGCAAGTAAGGGAGCAAAGGTAAAGGGAACCAAGTGAAGCACGCGGAGACGAAGATGTAATCCCGAGTTCCACCCAAGGGTGTACGTCTTGTTTGGAGAGGTGTGCGCTACCACAACAGGTTAGCCGCAACGCCACAAAGGCTCACCTTCTTCTCCGATGAACTCAACCACAAAGGTTTCGAGTCCACCTTCCACTATTGATCCCTTTTTAGGGCGGAGATCGAATCCATTACAAACGCTTGAGGCACACACCCACAACTGAATTGGGGGCTCCCAAGAAGACCACAAGAGGTCAAGGACCACAAAAGGTCAAGGTAACACCAAGAGTACAACAATGGTGAACTAGGTTTTTCCACCGGAAACCCTAGCCACGAAATCCCCAAGTGAATGGGGGAGAAATGCAAATCCCTTCGGTGAAGATGTAGATCCGGGCCTTCTCCTCCAATCCTCCAAAGATCAATTAATTTGGGTGGGGGGATTGGGAGATCTTGATGATTTGAGCTTTCAAGAATGGTAGGAGAGAGAAAATCTGAGAGCTCACTGTTCTTGAGTGAGTGAGGGGGTATTTGTACTCCCCCTCAAAATCTGGCCGTTGGTTGTCTTGGTCACCCGGAAATTCCGGTTTAAGTAACACCGGAAATTCCGGTCACCCGGAATATCCGGGTCTTTGAAAATATCCGAGCTGAATTTCCGGTTGAGATCAGAACCAATTCTGAACTTGACTTAGTCGTTTTTCTAAGGTTGACTCGGAATATCCGAGTCCTTGAGAATTTCCGAGCTGAATTTCCGATTGGAGTCAGTACCACTTCTGAATCTTGACTTAGCCAATTTTCCTGAGGTTGACTCGGAATATCCGGGTTGGTGAACCGGAATATCCGAGCCCTTGAAATTTCCGAGATGATTTTCCGATTGAAGTCAGTACCACTTCTGAATCTTGACTTAGCCAATTTTCCTGTGATTGACTCGGAATATCCGGGTTGGGAACCGGAATATCCGAGTCCTTGAAATTTCCGAGCTGATTTTCCGATTGAAGTCAGTAGTACTTCTGAACTTGACTTAGCCAATTTTCTGGGGTTGAACCGGAATATCTGAGTTGGGGAACCGGAATATCCGGGTCTGGGAAGAATTCCAGAAACTCTTTTTCTCTACAATTTGGCTTTAGGATTTGTGATATGAGTTTCACCCAAACTGAAATACTTAGCAATAGGATTAGTATATCATTGGTATTGTTAACTAACACACAAAACACTAGGGATTAAGAAATGTTCTTTCAATCTTCCCCTTTTTGGTGTTAGATGACAATACCAAGATTTGCATAGAAACAAAAGGTAATATCATGTTTTTGGCAGAAAATGGCTCCCCCTAAATAAATGCAAGTAAGCAACACAAAATGGCAAAGGATAGGAGCAATTTTATAACAACAACCACAAGATATCACAAAGGGGAAACGAGACAAAAGTAAGATTATGGTAGCAATTGAGACTAGATAGATTTTCATACCTTGTGCATATAGAATATGAAGAGAATACCAACACAATCAATTCGAAGTCTCAAGCATAATAATGATAGCATCAACCATTGTCTCAATACAAAGATATCACAAATGAAATAAAGAGAGTTTCACAAGTAACTAAAAACACGATAAATGGACACAAGCGCAAATAAAATGATAAACGCATAAGCTTGTGCCCGACCCTTGCAAATCCCCGAAGAAGTCCTAATAGAGCAACTTCTCCCCCTTTGGCATCGAAACGCCAAAAAGGAAGAAGAGCGATGCTACGTCCCATGGAAGTCTTCAGTCCGAGGGGTCCTCCTCCTCATCATCATCATCACCAGCCTCCTCATCCTCATCATCATCCTCCTCTTCATACTCCTCAGACGCTGCCTCCTCATCATCATCATCCTCCTCATCATCATAGTCATAGCCAGTGGTGTAGGAACTGCCGCCTAGGTCCTGGTCAAGCAGTGTCCACGGAGCCAAGGAACCCTGGTTCCACTGAGCAAAGGTCAGGGGATCAGACAGAGCAGCAGGAGCAGGAGAGCCAGAAGCATGGTGTAGGATCAGGTCTTGCTTGTAATCCAGCTGACGGCGATCCTTGTAGGCATTGTATTGCTCTTTGCGGATGTCCACATTCATGCATAGGATGTTGCGCTGGAACCAGTTCAGCTTCTTGACATGCGCATGTGTGGTAGGAACATGAGTAGAGGCAGCAGCAGCCCTCCTAGCATCACCAATGAAAGATCCACCTGGAGCTGATGTAGTAGTAGGCCTAGGAGGGGGCTTGACCACAGTCTTCTTCACATAGAGCTTCTTGAAGTCATGTGGCACCAAATCACTGTTGCTGAAGTTGAGGTTAGGGAACTTAAACTGGAGGAGCTTCATTATGTACGGATCATAAGTAATAGAGACCCTGGTGGTCATAGCTTCATACATCTCATTGTAGATGTAATCCATCACATCTACTCTCCGGTCAGTATCAGAACCCGAGTCCTCCACAATGCGGTTGGCGTGAAGGAGCAGGTTGCAGAGAGGGGTAACCACGTTGTCGTTGTTGCCACCACTCGGTGCAATGTTCTCACGCAGGATGCGCACAAGAACATCATACAAAGGAAGCAAGTCACGAGAGAATCCAGGGGTGGCTCCCACACCATATAAGTGAGTTGTCTCCTTCTTGTTGAGCCTGTAGGGGGTGTGCATGCGAGTGCCTTGGGGACTGTCACCATCAAATCTTTAGCCCTGTACCTTGGCAAACTCCTCGAAGTTGGACTCACGGTATGATTCCCCAGTCATCCACTTCATGGTCTTCTTCGAGTCACCCTTGATCACTAGGGTGGCGAAGAACTGCATTATAAGTTGCGCGTTGTAGGGACAACAGATGAGCGCCAACCTTTCCAAGCCCATGGTCTTGACAATGTGGATGGCCTCAGTAAATGCGGTTTTCTTCTGCAGAGATGCAAAGTCAAACGGGTGCATGGGTCGAATGGGCTTCGACAGTGAGAGATAGAGATCCACGAATATGTGCTCTTGCGCTTGGCACCAAAAACTGCGATCAGCGAGAGAGTTGTCTCTTGCGCTGAGGTACCAGTCCCCCTGCCTCAGCTGAGAGTAATCCACAGAGTTCATCTTGGAGTAGTCCTGACGTTGGGGACTAGGGGCATTCTTTCTCTTCTTGGATGAGGGCTTGCTGGCAACAGCTTTCTTCTTTCTCTGAGGTGCAAGGCCCTTTCCCTTGTTGACTGATTGCTTGGAGACAGGTGCTCTACAAGTGTGCCTTGATCCCCCTGCGGACGGACTTCCACCTGAACCTGTGAATTTGAGCATAGAGGGTAGCATAAGGTAAGTGCACACAAGTCAGGAGATAATACACACGTTAGATAGGCATTTGATGGATCATATGTAGTTAAACATGAGTTAATCTTAAAACTGCAGTGTTTGGCTCGGAATATCCGGGTCAGACATGACCGGAAATTCCGAGTCAATCTGGACCGGATATTCCGAGTCAGACAGAAACTGCAGATCTGAGATTGACTCGGTCTAAAACTAGATCGATCCAACGTAATGCAAAACTAATGTATGTAGAAGGCAGGGAATAGTCCTAGGAACAATCTCTACCAAGCAACATTGAAACAAATAACTCCACATCAAGATCCAAGTGCAAGCACATTAGGAAGAAGAAAAGTGAAGTTACCCTCATCCATTGAGGCCATTGCTTGGAGGAGTGAGTTCCCGGGGCGGAGGAGGAGCAGATCCGGCCGAGAAAGAGGTTCCCCGGCGGTCGGAGTGCTCCGGAGGGACTTGGGAACAGCAGGGGCGACGGCTGGAGGAGAGGGAGGTCGGGGGTGGAAGAAGGGCACTAATGAGCCCTTCACCCCGAGCCTGCCCTTATATTTATGGACAAACCGCCAGACCGGATATTCCGGGTGTAACTTACACCGGATATTCCGGTTCAAAATGAACCGGATATTCCGACCTGCTGAACCAAAATCCCAGTTTTCAAAAGGATGACTTGTGTGCAATAGAGAGAAATGTTTTCAGGGGAGAGTAGGCTTGGGATAGATTTCCAAACTGATATTGGTACACCATACTCAACTCACAACAACCAAATCGAACCAAAAGAGCCAAGTTGAGTAGGTTTCCCACATGCATGAAAAGGAGGGCAAATAGCAACAAAAAGCTCCAAATAAAATCAACTCTTCAAGGAGAAGAGGTCGGTGGCCGAGGCCACCATGTAGGAGTGTATGGCATGTTACCGCGAAGATGTATCTTGGGTACATAACCAATACTCGTCGTTTTAGCTCATTAGTCACAAGAATGAATATAGAGATAAAATAACACTTGCTATCGGCATAATGGGGGGAGGGATGGTCCAATGTATTAGGACCGCACTCCCCCTATTTCCATGCCTACATCTAAACTAGATAAGATGCAATTACGCCCTAGGTGAGTGTGCAAGCGATCAATCTAAGGACCTCGAATCAATGATATTAAGCTCATTTCTCAAAAAGCAAAACCTTCCTTCCTCAAGGGGTTTCGTGAAGATATCCGCCAATTGATCCCTTGTGCCCACATATGATAAGTCAATGTCTCCACGGGCCACATGATCTCTTATGAAATGATGGCGGATCTCAATATGCTTGGTTCTTGAATGTTGCACCGGGTTGTAGGCAATCTTGATGGTACTTTTGTTGTCACATAAAAGAGGCACTTTGTCGCAATCGACTCCGTACTCCTTTAAAGTTTGCCTCATCCATAGCAACTGAGTGCAACAACTTGCGGCAGCAACATACTCGGCTTCGGCGGTGGAGAGAGATATGCAATTTTGCTTCTTAGAAGACCAATCACCAAGGACCTCCTAATAAATTGACAAGCACCGGAGGTTGACTTCCTGTCATCATGATCTCCCTCCCAATCGGAATCCGTGAATCCACATAATGAGAAATTTGCATCCTTGGGATACCACAATCCATAAGTTGGGGTATAAGCCAAATATCTAAAGATTCTCTTGAACGCCACATCATGGCTTTCTTTAGGAGCCGCTTGATATCTTGCACACACTCCTACGGCTAGCACTATATTCGGTCTAGATGCACAAAGGTAGAGGAGAGATCCAATCATGGAGCGGTATACCTTTTGATCCACATCCTTACCCTTCGGGTTGAGCTCAAGGTGGCATTTGGTTTGCATTGGAGTAGAGGCACCCTTGAGATCAAGCAACTCGTACTTCTTGAGCATGTCTTGAATGTACTTTGC
This sequence comes from Poa annua, assembly GCA_026929855.1. NCBI lineage: Eukaryota > Viridiplantae > Streptophyta > Magnoliopsida > Poales > Poaceae > Poa > Poa annua. The sequence goes on along the minus strand of CM049428.1, from coordinate 21,127,330 downwards.
TTGGTTGATGAACGTTCCTTCCCTCAATTGTTTGATCTCAAATCCGAGGAAGAACTTCATCTGGCCCATCATAGACATCTCAAACCTGTCAGTCATAAGCTTAGAGAATTCTTCGTTAAATGCTTTGTTAGTCGATCCAAATATAATGTCATCCACATATAATTGACAAATGAAAAGCTCCCCATTAACTTTCTTAGTGAAAAGTGTGGGGTCGATTTCCCCAACTTGGAATCCACGGTCTACAAGTAGTTCTCTAAGGTGCTCGTACCACGCTCGTGGGGCTTGTTTAAGGCCATAGAGTGCCTTATCCAACTTGTAGACATGGTTCGGATACTTGAGGTCCTCGAACCCCGGAGGTTGCTTAACATAAACAAGTTCATTTAGTGGACCATTTAGAAAAGCGGATTTAACATCCATTTGTTGCAACTTAAAGTTATGGTGAGAGGCATAGGCAAGAAGAATACGGATTGACTCAAGTCGAGCCACGGGCGCGTAGGTTTCTCCAAAGTCAATGCCTTCAATTTGAGAGTAACCTTGAGCCACCAATCTTGCCTTGTTCCTCACCACCATGCCATGTTCATCTTGCTTGTTCTTGAATATCCACTTGGTGCCGATAACATTGCGGCAATCTTTGGGTCTTTCCACCAACTTCCACACTTTGTTGCGCTCGAAGTTGTTGAGCTCTTCATGCATAGCATCAAGCCAATCTTTATCTTCAAGAGCTTCAAAGACCTTCTTGGGTTCCACCATGGAGATGTGAGCTTGATGTTCACTAAAGTTTGCGAGTTGTCTTCGGGTAGAGACCTTGATTCTCACATCACCAAGCACCTTGTCAAGAGATAGAGCTCTTAATTCTTGTGAGGTGCCAACCCTATTCAAGCGGCGGATCTCGATTTCCCTCCGAGTGGTGGGAGGAATCGCTTGATCATCTTGATCATTCATGTCTCCGCCTTGACTGATTTGATGGCCTTGATCAACCATTGGAGTGGTGTCCATTGGTGAGGGATAGGGTTGATCTTGGCCTTGCGAACTGCCACCGGGAATGTCAGCAGGACCGGATATTCCGGGTTCAGGGACCGGAAATTCCGAACCACCGGAATTTCCGAGTCCAACTTGAACCGGATTTTCCGGTCCTCCGGAAATTCCAGGAGCAGCTGTAGAATCTTGTTCTTGTTCTTGGCTAGGTGCATTGGGCACGGTGTTGTCGATGGGTGTTTCTTGTGTTGGGGTGGTCACCACTTGTGAAGAACTTGGTCCTTGTTGATCAACCTCATAATAGAGTTCAACGGGGCGGTGGACTCCCAACCCCATTCTTCGGATAGCATCTTGAGGTTCATCATCACCTACACCGGAAACACCACTTTGCTCCACGAGGGAGCCGTCATTCTCCTCGAATACCACACTACAAGTTTCTATGATTATGCGCGAGGCCTTATCATAGACTCTATAAGTGTGGGATTCGGATCCGTCGCCCACAAATGTCCCTTCAAGAGACTTAGAATCAAACTTGCCCAAACGAACACCTTTGATGAGATAAAAACACTTACAACCAAATACTCGGAAGTAGGAGATATTGGGCTTGTTCTCGGTAAGCACTTCATAAGGTGTCTTCATGAGTCCTTTGCGAAAGAAGAGCCGGTTGGATGAATGGCAAGCGGTGTTGACGGCTTCGGCCCAAAAGTTGTGAGGGGACTTGAACTCGGCCATCATAGACCTTGTCATCTCAATAAGTGTGCGGTTCTTCCTTTCGGCTACACCATTTTGTTGGGGAGTATAAGCAGCGGAATATTGATGACGAATCCCTTCTTCACTAAGGAACTCGTTTAAGGTGTAGTTCTTGAACTCGGACCCATTGTCACTTCGTATCACCAAGATAGGGACATTGTGTTGACGTTGAGCTTCATTGGAGAAGTCGATGATAGTTTGTTGAGTCTCCATCTTCGTCTTGAAGAAGAAAACCCATGTGTATCTTGAATAATCATCAACAATCACCAAGCAATATTTCTTGCCACCAAGACTAGCTTCCGGGATGGGACCAAAGAGGTCAACATGGAGAAGCTCCAAAACCCTCTTTGACGAAATGATGGTCTTGCTTGGATGGTAGATGTCATGCATTTTTCCTTCAACACACGCCCTACACATTCGATCCTTCGAGAAAGAAACATGGTCTTTTAGTCCTAGGATATGGCCACCCTTGTGGAGACTTTGCAAAGTCCTCATGTTGACATGGGCTAGTCGGCGATGCCATAGCCAACCCAAGTCCGCCTTTGCGAATAGGCACATTGTATGGGAAGTGGTGACTCCGGAGAAGTCAACCACATAGAGCCCATTCTCAATGTACCCAACGAAAGACACATTGAGAGACTTGCTCCGCAAGAGAATGACCATTTCCTTTTCAAAGACAACGGTATAGCCCAAACAAGTTAAGGAATGGACGGTGATCAAGTTGAAACCTAGGGACTCGACAAGCAAGACATTCACAAGTGTGATGTCCGGTGCCACTACCACCTTGCCGAGCCCTATTACCTTAGACTTGGAATTATCACCATATGTAACAGTCATTTGATCATCATTGTGCTTCAACTCCGTTACAATATCCTTGCTTCCGGTCATATGACTAGTGCACCCACTATCAATTATCCATTTCGATCCTCCGGAAGCAAGGCCCTACACACAATCAATTCTTGGGTTTAGGTACCCATTTTGCAATGGGTGCCTTTTGGTTAGCAACAAGGGTCTTTGGAACCCAAATAGCATATTCAATGTAACCATCAAAAGGACCAATGTATCTAGCATAGACATCCCCATAATAGTCAACATATAAAGCATAGTTGGGGTTAGATATGCCCGAAAGTCATTACGAGTGGGAGTGCCCCTTGTGGCATTTCCACTCGCAATGTCAACCTTCTTGGCTTGTGCGGACTTGGTCTTCTTCTTGATCTCCTTCTTCTCCTTAGCAACATAGCCTAGACCTTCCTTACCCTTGTGGGGCACTCGCTCATGAAGAGGAGTAGTGAGTGTCCCCTTACCTTTATCAAGAGAGGTCTTGGGCTTGGTTGCCATAGAAGGAACAAACACAACCCTAGCAATACCCTTCACAACATTTGCATTAGCATTCAAAGGAGTAGAGGTGCTAGGTTTCTCAAGAGTAGATATCCGAGATTGGAGTTGATCACGAGACTTGAGAAGACGTTCGTGATCACTTGTCAACACCTTGTGAGCATTGTCAAGTGACTCGAAGTCTTCGTAAAGTCTAGCATGAGCAACTACAAGCTTGGACTTTTCATTTTGCACAATTTTACATTTAGCAAAGTAGAGATCACGATCCTTAGTGATCTTAGCAAGTTGCTCCTTGAGGAGAGCATGAGCTTCTTGTTCATCTTCGAGAGAGGATTGGAGAGACACCTTAGCGTGTGCATCCTCTCTCTCAATCTCACCTTTTAGTTCAAGCTCATCCTCAAGCTCACATATACGACTCATGATTGAGCCAAAGTGTTTCTTTCCTTCTCCTTGCAAGTTAGTCATGAATTTATCAAAATCAATGATTTCTTCCTTGACTTCTAAGCTCATAGCATCATCAATGTCATGTGATATGGAGTTGGGGGATAATTGTACCTCGGATGTCTTTGCCATAAGACATCTTGCATTCTTGATGATGGGGCTCTCGTTTGGTGAGGAGAAGAGTGATGGAGGTGTGGAAGAAATGGCTAGTGCGGCCACTTGCGTTGGAGTATCCTCCTTGTCACTATCTTCATCATCGGTGGGATATTGCTCTTGAGTCACCAAGACAATCTTTTGGTTCTTCTTGAAGAAAGGCTTCTTCATGGGCATGGGCCCCTTGCCCTTCGTCTTGGCCACGAGCCTCCCACCATGATCCTCTCTTCTCTCCCATGGGCAATCGGCAACAAAGTGGCTCTTGTCATCGCAGTTGTAGCAAAGCCTCACTTTGTTGAATGGCTTTCCTCCGTTGGGGGGAAACTTCTTGTCAATCCTTGCTTTGGCCCTTCCGGGGTTCTTCCAAAAGGTTCTTGCCTCAAGACCCATGTGTTGAGTGAGAGTGCTTGAGAGAGCTTCACTCGATAGCTCGACTTGATCATCACACTCCTCCTCATCCTCTTCTTCAACGGTGGCCTTCAAAGCAATTGAGGCATGCTTGTGCATCCCTATGGCTCTAGCTCTTGCATCTTGTGCAATCTTGGAGGCCACCTTGTATGCGGTCACCTCTTGTATAACTTCATTGGATGTCATCTTTGCAAAGTCATGTCTCCCTTGGAGTGTCTTCAAATCCGTTTCCTCAAAGGGCAAGAGAGCGGTCACAAACTTCCTCTTGATCCAAGCATCATTAATGTACTCCGCCCCGAGGTTCTTGAAGGAGTTGGCAACCAACACCAACCTCCGGTACATGTCCTCGTGGCTTTCTCCATCCAACTTGTAGAACCCTTCCACCTCATTGCATAAGGCATCATACCGGTTCTTCTTCATGCTCTCATTCCCAACGAAGATGTCGGAAAGAGCATTCCAAACTTCCTTGTCGGTGGAGAATTGTTGAATGAGCGCCATGTCCTTCTCTCCAACGGCCATTTGGAGTTGATGAAGAGCGGTGGCGTTGAGTTGGCTATCAACCACCTCTCTTCTTGTCAAGTTGGTTGGATCATGGGGCTTGTATCCTTCTTCAATGATGCGCCAAAGCTCAATGGAGGCACTACATAGATGAGACTTCATTAGAAATTCCCATTGAGAGAAATGAGTAGGTTTAAGCTTAGGAGGATCACTTCTAAAGTTTACATGAGGGTGAGGGATAGGAGGGTTAGGAGAGTAATTATGGTTGACATTATGAAATTCCTCTCCTTTGGGGGTGTTAGAGGAGCTAGGTGGTTCATCCTTTTCCGCCATCCCGGGAACACTTGAGGTAACATCTTTGGACACATCCGAAGATGACTCCTTAGAGTTCACCGCATGTTCCTTAGGAGGAGGAGAGGGAGAAGTAGCCTCGGGCTCCTTAGACTTCAAGAGTGCCATGAGCATCTCATTCATCTTGAGGAGTTGGGCCTCCAAGGACGATCTCATATCAATAAGATCGGCCATGGTTTCCCCTTTGGCTAACGCCTCCTTCTCCGCCTCTAATTTTTCACGGGCGGCCCTCTCGGCATCGGATTCCGTCATCGTTGCACTTAGGCGGTTAAGCCCTTAAAAGTGAACAAGGCTCTGATACCAATTGAACGGGAATCCGGCACCTAGAGGGGGGGGGGTGAATAGGTGCTATTATAAATTTTAGGTCTTTTCAAATTTAGGCTCGACGCAAAGGTAAATTCTCTAGATATGCAACAACGGTGAATTTACCTAAATGATAATCTAAGCAATAAGAAGATAAGCAAGTAAGGGAGCAAAGGTAAAGGGAACCAAGTGAAGCACACGGAGACGAAGATGTAATCCCGAGTTCCACCCAAGGGTGTACGTCTCGTTTGGAGAGGTGTGCGCTACCACAACAGGTTAGCCGCAACGCCACAAAGGCTCACCTTCTTCTCCGATGAACTCAACCACAAAGGTTTCGAGTCCACCTTCCACTATTGATCCCCTTTTAGGGCGGAGATCGAATCCCTTACAAACGCTTGAGGCACACACCTACAACTGAATTGGGGGCTCCCAAGAAGACCACAAAAGGTCAAGGACCACAAAAGGTCAAGGTAACACCAAGAGTACAACAATGCTGAACTAGGTTTTCCCGCCGGAAACCCTAGCCACGAAATCCCCAAGTGAATGGGGGAGAAATGCAAATCCCTTCGGTGAAGATGTAGATCCGGGCCTTCTCCTCCAATCCTCTAAAGATCAATGAATTTGGGTGGGGGGATTGGGAGATCTTGATGATTTGAGCTTTCTGAAGGAGATATGCCCTAGAGGCAATTAATAAAGTGTATTCTTTATCATATCTCGTTTGTTCATAATAGGTTTTTGTATCATGCTAGAACCGTATTAAGCGGAAACATTAATGCGGGTGTGATACGTAAACAACCAGGTCCCTAGTAGCCTCTACTAAGACTAGTTTCGTTGCGCGATTGATGATCGAGGTTTCCCGGTCATGGGGCATGGCGCCGGTCGGCAATGAGAGTCATATCGATGGAGAGCGATGTGATGGACATACCCAGATTTGGAGAACATAGTCGTTACACCTTTGACCGTGAGATCAACTCTTATTGATATTCCCGGAAGATACTTTGATTGCACCAAACGTCGTATCTTATTTAGTATGACAATAACGGTGATACTTTTGGGTATTGGAAGGGAGTATTGAGACAAGGGGTCAAGAGCGGGATTTGCCAGTCCGCATAGCAGGATAGATACTCTCGGGCCCACTCGGTGAAATCATGTCTAATGAGTTTGCAAGCATGTGACTAGGTCACGGAGACATGAGATCATGCACGAGTAGAAGATAGCGTCGTCGGTAACGAGGTCGGGATTAGGTATGGAGATATCTATCGAACGACGCTCGGACATGCTAAGTATCGCTATGGCAAAAGGTCTAAGACTTTACGTTCAGGTTTGATAGATGAAAGTCATTCGTTATATCTCAGGGATTAGTTCATGGGGTCCAGGCCTACGGATTAGTCGTTGATCATTGAGGAGTCATGATCATACCTGATATTATATCGAACCGCTAGGGTAACACACTTAAGGGGTTTCGACAAGACAACCGGAAAGGAAGGAGATCACCGGGAGCGTCCCGGGAGAGGTCCGATGGAGATCGGGCAGCGCCGAAAGAGTTTTCGGAGCTAGGAAATATTATATATATTATGTCTGATATTAATTAGTGTTATTAATATGCAAATATGATTTTATATATTTATTTTCGAATTTATTAAGGCAGATTTCCCTAAATGGGCCTTCCGGACGAAAGAAGGCCCAAGAGGGGGGGGGGACCCCCTTGGGGATTCGGTGGGAGCCTAGGGGCCGGCCTAGGTGGGCCACAAGGGGCCCACCAGGGGGCCGGCGCACCCCCTTGGCCGAACCAGGCTGTGGGGGGTTAGTCCCACATTGCCTGGCTGGCAAGGTTGGCTCCCCTTGGGAGCCTATATAAGAAGGGGCACCCCCAACCTTTTAATTCACCAATTAATTCCTGATTTCTCTCTCGATCTCGTGGTTCCCAAGTTGGAGCCGCGCCGAGCAAGAGGAGTCGGGGATCTCCTCCACCATAGCCCGCTGCCGCGCTGCTGGTGTTCCGGTCCAAGTCTTCCGCTGCTCGTCCTGGACTGGAGCTTCGGAGGCGTCGTCTCCACCGTACGTGTGCGACTCCCTGCGAGGTGATGCGCTAGCGGTACTCGGAGGTCTGCTTCCTCTACACGACCTTGAGGTCGGCTACGTCGGTCTTCATCGACAACTTTTGTGCGGGAACGTAATCCCGCTTTCGGTCTACAAGGGTACGTATTCCGATCTCCGTTCGTATTACTATATCTGCATAGAATAGATCTTGGCTAGTTTAAGGATATCGTCGGTAGGAAAAATTTTGTTTTCTGCACACGATCCCCTTCAGTGGTATCAGAGCCGATCTATCGTAGATATAGCTGTACGCTGTTAGAACCCGTGCTCTGCACGGGGGCACCGTTCCTGTTATTTGCTACCCTCTAGCGTGCACTTGTGTATACCAGCGGCATTGAGTTGATGAAGCGGCCCAGACCGACTTTACGCGTACGCTTACGCGAGACTGGTCCCACTACTGACATACGGCTTGTACCGTATATGTGGCTGGCGGGTGACAGTTTCTCTCTCTTTAGTTGGTCTTCGCATTTTCAATGGAGGGCCCGAAAGGGATGCTTAAACATGCAATTATTGGATCGTTGTTGTGGTCATAAGATTCGTAGATATGAAGCGGTTCTATTTACGAAAGCCCCGAGCCACGTAAAATATGCAAAAGATAAAGTAGAAGCGTCTAACTTTATTTTGCAGGGGCTATGTGATATGGTCAAGGTAGGTTTATTAAATTGTTTATAAACTGCGGGCGCCAAGAAGACCATGGCGCGATGGACTATATCACATTGCATTACATTTGATGTTTTGTGTGCATCTTATTTTTGTGTGATTGTGTGTTACACGGCGGTAGCTGAATAAGATGATCCCTTCAAAATACCACTAGTGTTCTCCCTCCAACGCGCACCACCAATAAAGTTCTACGTTATGAGGCAGGCCGTGATGATCGGGTGTCATACATATCTTCGTTCGCATACGGTGGGTGTAAGCCATGTTGCACAAGCGTCAGCGTGGAGGTATTTGGTGGCGAGCCTAGCATACTCAGAGGTATGGCCTCGGAACAGGAAGACCGAAAGGTCGAGCACGAGTCACAAAATTGGTGTGGCGGACGATTTTGTCTACTCCTGAAGTTGTGCCGCCGGCTTTGATGCTGAGGGGTGGTGCAATGGATGGGGGTCGTGTAATCGCTTAAACGACCAGGAGGGATGTTCGTTTGAGTGGGAGTTATGTTAGTTATTTTTTAAAATACTATAACTCAAAATTATTATGAACAAAGTCTTATGTTGTTGCAAATTCCATTGTAGATGTCTCGCCCCTCGTTTAACCTAGGTCTGTTCCTTGAGAAAGAAAAGATTAAGACCAATGGGTCAAACTTCATGGCCTGGTTCCGCAACCTGAGGATCCTCCTCACTCCCCATAGGGTGGCCTACGTCATTGAGGCCGCCATAGGTGACCCTCCTGCAGATGATGCCTCTGAGGATGAGAAGAAGGTCTTCCAGACCCGATCGGAGGATTCTGCCTTTGTCCAGAGTGGCATGCTCTACGCCATGGAAGCCGACCTGCAGAAGCGCTTTGAGAAGATGAGCGCCTTTGAGATCATTTCAGATCTTAAGGCTGTCTTTGCGCCGCAGGCTAAGGCTGAGAGATATGAGGCTTCTGAGCTTTTCTTCTCAGCCAAGATGGAAGAGCATAGCAGTGTGAGCGAGCATGTAGTCAAGATGTCTGGCTACGTTCAACGCCTGAATGCTCTGGAGTGTAAGATTCCCGATAAGCTGGCGATTGACAGGGTGTTGCAATCGTTGCCACCAAGCAACAAAGGCTTCGTCATGAACTACAACATGCAGGGCATGGCTAAGTCCCTGGGTGAAGTGTTCGTGATGCTCAAGGTTGTTGAGGTAGAGATTAAGAAGGAGCACACGCTGTTGATGCTCAACAAGACCATTGATTTCAAGAAGTCCGGTGGCAAGGAAAAGCAGAGCTGGAAGTCCCGGAGGGAGGCAAAGTTGGCTGCCAAGCCCAGGACTAACACGTCTGGTCCCAGAGCTAGCGTGGAGTGCTTCTACTGCAAGGGGAAGGGTCACTGGAAGCACAACTGCCCCAAGTATCTGGAGGATAGGAAGTCTGGCAAGACGGTCGACAAAGAGCAAGGTATATTTGATATACATGTTATAGATGTGTACCTTACATCCGCCCGGAGCAATACGTGGGTATTTGATACGGGTTCTGTTTCTCATATATGTAACTCTCAGGAGGAGTTACGGAATAGAAGGCGGCTGGCGAAGGATGAGGTGACGATGCGCGTCGGCAACGGATCGAGAGTCGACGTGGTGGCTGTCGGCACGCTCCCTCTACATCTACCATCGGGATTAGTTTTGGTTTTAAATAAATGTTATTTTGTGCCATCCTTGAGTGTAAACATTATAAGTGGGTCTTGCCTGTTACAAGACGGTTATTCATTTAAATCAGTGTCAAGCAATTGTGCTATTTATATGAATGATATCTTTTATGTTGATGCTCCCGAGAATAACGGTTTATTCTTGTTGAATCTCGATCGTAGTACTCACATCCATAACATAGAAGCCAAACGGATTAAGTGTAGTGACGATACCGCCATGTTTTTGTGGCATTGCCGTCTTGGTCATATTGGTATAAAGCGCATGAAGCGACTCCACTCCGATGGACTCTTGGACTCGTTGGATTTCGGATCCCTCGATACATGTGAACCATGCCTCATGGGCAAAATGACCAGGACACCGTTCAAAGGTTTCGTTGAACGGGCGTCGGATTTGTTGGGGATCATACACACAGACGTATGTGGAGCGATGAGCGTTTCGACACGCAATGGTTATCGTTAATTCGTCACCTTCACTGATGACTTGAGTAGATACGGTTATATCTATTTGATGAAACACAAGTCTGAAACGTTTGAAAAGTTCAAAGAATTCCAGAGTGAAGTTGAGAATCAGCTTAATAGAAAAATCAAGCATCTCCGGTCCGATCGCAGTGGAGAGTACTTGAGTTTTGAGTTTGGCACACATCTGAAGAGTTGTGGCATAGTGCCTCAACTTACGCCCGCCGGAACGCCGCAGCGTAACGGTGTGTCCGAGCGACGTAATCGTACTCTACTGGATAGTGTCCGATCTATGATGTCTCTTACCGATCTACCAGTGTCCTTCTGGGGTTATGCGTTAGAAACAGCCGCATTCATTTTAAATAGGGCTCCGTCCAAGTCCGTTGAAACGACGCCGTATGAATTATGGTATGGCCATAAGCCTAAGTTATCGTTTCTGAAGGTTTGGGGTTGTGAGGCGTACGTTAAGAAACTACAGCCCGACAAACTCGAACCGAAGTCGGAGAAAATCGTCTTTGTAGGATATCCGCGGGAAACCGTTGGGTACACCTTCTACAACCAAGCTGAGGGCAAAACTTTTGTCGCGAAGACCGGTACCTTTCTAGAGAAGGAGTTTCTCGCGAAAGGAGTAAGTGGGAGGAAGGTAGACCTCGATGAAATCGTTGATCCTGAACTCGAGATTCCGAGTGGCGCAACGGAAGCAATTCCGGAAACGTCCTCCGTGGAAGGAGTGGGAGAAACTGTCGAGGAAGATGTTCTACCTCGTAGGTCTGGTAGATCTCGGATCGCACCAGAATGGTATGGCAATATGGTTTGCACCGTCATGCTAGTCGAGCAAGACGAACCTACGAACTACAAGGAGGCGATGGAGAGTCTAGAGTCCGAGAAATGGCTTGAAGCCATGAAATCCGAAATAGGATCCATGTATGATAACAAAGTGTGGACTTTGGTGCATATTCCCGAAGGGCGCAAGGCCGTCGAGAATAAGTGGATCTTTAAGAAGAAGACTGATGCTGATGGTAATGTGACCGTCTATAAAGCTCGGCTTGTCGCAAAGGGTTTCCGACAAGTTCATGGAATTGACTACGATGAAACTTTTTCACCGGTAGCGATGCTTAAGTCTATTCGGATTTTGTTAGCGGTAGCTGCCTACTATGATTATGAAATCTGACAGATGGACGTCAAAACGGCCTTCCTGAATGGAAACATTGAGGAAGAGTTGTACATGGTACAGCCGGAAGGTTTTGTCGATCCTGGAAGTGCTAACAAAGTGTGCAAGCTTCAGCGATCCATCTATGGATTGAAGCATGCATCTCGGAGCTGGAATCTTCGCTTTGATGAGGTAATCAAAGGTTTTGGATTTATCCAGAATGTGGAAGAGACCTGTATTTACAAGAAAATGAGTGGGAGCTCGGTTGTGTTCTTAGCACTGTATGTTGACGACATACTGCTAATAGGGAATGATGTGGAACTTCTGAATAGCGTGAAGGAATATTTAAACATTAAGTTTTCCATGAAGGACTTAGGAGAAGCTGCGTATGTTTTAGGCATAAAAATCTATCGTGATAGATCAAGGCGCCTATTAGCACTAAGTCAGAGTACTTATCTTGATAAAATATTGAAGCGTTTTCAAATGGAGAAGGCAAAGAAGGGTTCTCTGCCGGTTATCAAGAATAAGATATTGCGTAAGGCGCAGTGTCCGGTGACGGAACTGGGTAAGGCCGAAATGACGAAACATCCTTATGCTTCAGCCATAGGATCGATCATGTATGCAATGTTGAGTACTAGACCGGATGTGGCATTAGCTCTAAGTTTGACCAGCCGGTTCCAGAGTAATCCTGGAATGCCGCATTGGGTAGCTGTTAAGAGCATTCTTAAGTATCTCAATAAGACAAAGGAAATGTTCCTTGTGTATGGTGGCTGCGAGGAGGAACTTGGCGTAACGGGTTACGTAGATGCAAGTTTCTGCTCAGACCCCGATGACTGTAAGTCACAGACAGGTTACGTGTTCAAGGTGAATGGAGGCGCCGTGTGCTGGAGAAGTGGGAAGCAACCCATAGTCGCACAATCTACAATGGAGTCGGAGTACATTGCTGCCTGCGAGGCCGCGAATGAAGCTGTGTGGCTGAGGAAGTTCGTCATCGAACTTGGAGTGTTCCCGAGCGTGCAAGACCCCGTGATCCTCTTCTGCGACAATACGGGTGCCATTGCGAACGCCAAGGAGCCAAGGTCTCACTCCACCGCCAAACACATTCTCCGACGCTTCCACGTGATACGTCAGTACGTACAAGGAGGCGATGTGAAGATTTGCAAAGTGCATACGGATCTGAATGTGGCAGATCCGCTGACGAAGCCTCTTCCGCTTGATAAGCATGAACAGCACCAGTTAGCTATGGGTGTTAGGCTTTTACCAAGTTGTAATCTAGATTAAATTGTACTCTAGTGCAAGTGGGAGACTGAAGGAGATATGCCCTAGAGGCAATTAATAAAGTGTATTATTTATCATATCTCGTTTGTTCATAATAGGTTTTTGTATCATGCTAGAACCGTATTAAGCGGAAACATTAATGCGGGTGTGATACGTAAACAACCAGGTCCCTAGTAGTCTCTACTAAGACTAGTTTCGTTGCGCGATTGATGATCGAGGTTTCCTGGTCATGGGGCATGGCGCCGGTCGGCAATGAGAGTCATATCGATGGAGAGCGATGTGATGGACATACCCAGATTTGGAGAACATAGTCGTTACACCTTTGACCGTGAGATCAACTCTTATTGATATTCCCGGAAGATACTTTGATTGCACCAAACGTCGTATCTTATTTAGTATGACAATAACGGTGATACTTTTGGGTATTGGAAGGGAGTATTGAGACGAGGGGTCAAGAGCGGGATTTGCCAGTCCGCATAGCAGGATAGATACTCTCGGGCCCACTCGGTGAAATCATGTCTAATGAGCTTGCAAGCATGTGACTAGGTCACGGAGACATGAGATCATGAACGAGTAGAAGATAGCGTCGTCGGTAACGAGGTCGGGATTAGGTATGGAGATATCTATGGAACGACGCTCGGACATGCTAAGTATCGCTATGGCAAAAGGTCTAAGACTTTACGTTCAGGTTTGATAGATGAAAGTCATTCGTTATATCTCAGGGATTAGTTCATGGGGTCCAGGCCTACGGATTAGTCGTTGATCATTGAGGAGTCATGATCATACCTGATATTATATCTAACCGCTAGGGTAACACACTTAAGGGGTTTCGACAAGACAACAGGAAATGAAGGAGATCACCGGGAGCGTCCCGGGAGAGGTCCGATGGAGATCGGGCAGCGCCGAAAGAGTTTTCGGAGCTAGGAAATATTATATATATTATGTTTGATATTAATTAGTGTTATTAATATGCAAATATGATTTTATATATTTATTTTCGAATTTATTAAGGCAGATTTCCCTAAATGGGCCTTCCGGACGAAAGAAGGCCCAAGAGGGGGGGGAACCCCCTTGGGGATTCGGTGGGAGCCTAGGGGCCGGCCTAGGTGGGCCACAAGGGGCCCACCAGGGGGCCGGCGCACCCCCTTGGCCGAACCAGGCTGTGGGGGGTTAGTCCCACATTGCCTGGCTGGCAAGGTTGGCTCCCCTTGGGAGCCTATATAAGAAGGGGCACCCCCAGCCTTTTAATTCACCAATTTATTCATGATTTCTCTCTCGATCTCGTGGTTCCCAAGTTGGAGCCGCGCCGAGCAAGAGGAGTCGGGGATCTCCTCCACCATAGCCCGCTGCCGCGCTGCTGGTGTTCCGGTCCAAGTCTTCCGCTGCTCGTCCTGGACTGGAGCTTCGGAGGCGTCGTCTCCACCGTACGTGTGCGACTCCCTGCGAGGTGCTGCGCTAGCGGTACTCGGAGGTCTGCTTCCTCTACACGACCTTGAGGTCGGCTACGTCGGTCTTCATCGACAACGTTTGTGCGGTAACGTAATCCCGCTTTCGGTCTACAAGGGTACGTATTCCGATCTCCGTTCGTATTACTATATCTGCATAGAATAGATCTTGGCTAGTTTAAGGATATCGTCGGTAGGAATTTTTTTGTTTTCTGCACACGATCCCCTTCACTTTCAAGAATGGTAGGAGAGAGAAAATATGAGAGCTCACTGTTCTTGAGTGAGTGAGGGGGTATTTATACTCCCCCTCAAAATCTGGCCGTTGGCTGTCTTGGTCACCCGGAAATTCCGGTTTAAGTAACACCGGAAATTCCGGTCACCCGGAATATCCGGGTCTTTGAAAATATCCGAGCTGAATTTCCGGTTGAGATCAGAACCAGTTCTGAACTTGACTTAGTCGTTTTTCTGAGGTTGACTCGGAATATCCGAGTCCTTGAGAATTTCCGATTGGAGTCAGTACCACTTCTGAATCTTGACTTAGCCAATTTTTCCTGAGGTTGACTCGGAATATCCGGGTTGGTGAACCGGAATATCCGAGCCCTTGAAATTTCCGAGCTGATTTTCCGATTGAAGTCAGTACCACTTCTGAATCTTGACTTAGCCAATTTTCCTGGGGTTGACTCGGAATATCCGGGTTGGGGAACCGGAATATCCGAGTCCTTGAAATTTCCGAGCTGATTTTCCTATTGAAGTCAGTAGTACTTCTGAACTTGACTTAGCCAATTTTCTGGGGTTGAACCGGAATATCCGAGTTGGGGAACCGGAATATCCGGGTCTGGGAAGAATTCCAGAAACTCTTTTTCTCTACAATTTGGCTTTAGGATTTGTGATATGAGTTTCACCCAAACTGAAATACTTAGCAATAGGATTAGTATATCATTGGTATTGTTAACTAACACACAAAACACTAGGGATTAAGAAATGTTCTTTCAAGTGTATGATGTGAACATCTTGCATGTAGAGATAATGTACGTTCAAATAGTCGATGATGTGGTGATGACATGGATAAATTAATTGTTCAAATAGTGGATGATGTGGACACCTTGCATATAGATATTTTGTATGGTTAAAAATTTATAATATGAATAGTTTGCATTATGGATGGATATTATTAATAAATATGTGACATGGATAAATGAATGTCATAGTGGATGATGTGGTGATGACATGGATAAATGAATGGCTCAAATAGTGGATGACATGGATACTTTGCATGTATAGATAGGCCGATGCATGTTAGTAGGGTTTTTCTGTATAGGTTGATCAATATGAAATAATTGTATATTTAACCGCTAAAACTTGATGATGTGGATATTGTATGGTTAGAAATTTATAATATGAATAGCTTGCATGTATGGATGGATATTATTAATAAATACGTGACATGGATAAATGATTGTCCCGGAAAGTGGATGATGTGGTGATGACATGGATAAATGAATGGCTCAAATAGTGGATGACATGGATACTTTGCATGTATAGATAGACTGATGCATGTTAGTAGGGTTTTGCTTTATATGTTGATCAGTATGAAATAATTGTGTATATTTAACCACTAAAACTTGATGATGTGGAAATTGTATGGTTAGGAATTTATAATGTGCATAGTTCGCATATATGGATGGATATCGTTACGAAATATGTGATGGTATGAATAAATGAATGTCTCAAATAGTCGATGATGTGGTGATGACATGAATAAATAAATGGTTCAAATAGTGGATGATGTGGACACCTTATATATAGAAGAGATAGACTAATCTCCACCACTTCAAAATGAAGCTTTCCAGTTAACCAGACACGCCCAATAATGTTTCTCGAGAAAAGAAATATGATAGCATCGTTAGAAAAGAGCTTATACTAGGCCTTCATGATATGATAGATTATATGGTTATGTTTGTCATCATGGATTGACAATCTCCACTGGCTCCTAGTTTATGGTTTCTTTTCTATCATCTCTTCTTTTGTATATATTGTATATATAAACTGTGGTAAGTTTTAATAAAGTGAGGTGAGGTTGTGGGGGCTCCCCTGTGAACGGATAGACGTCGCCTAGAGGGGGGTGAATAGGCGATTAAAAACTTTTTTGAGGATCTGGAATATCCGGTCTAAGAATGACGCGGATATTCCGGTATGCTTGATAAAAGCGGAATAAAACTAACGTTTTACTTTAACGAGCATACAACCTAAATATACTAGGTTCACCTATGTGCACCAACAACTTATACTAAGCAATACAAGCAACAAGGTGATAGCAAGATAGATGACTTCAAGCACGAAGGCTATCACAATGTAAAGTGCATAAGTAAAGAGCTCGGGTATAGAATGTGCGCAACCACAATAGATTAGCCGCAACGCCATAAAGGTTGACCTTCTTCTCCTGATGAACTCAACCACAAAAGGTTGCGAGTTCACCTTCCACTATTGATCTCCTTTGGGGCGAAGATCAAATCTTGTACAACACTCTTGAGGCACACACCCACAACCTAGTCTCGTAGGAAAGTTCTAAACACAAAAAGATAGACAGGCTTTTACCTAAGGCTTAGCAAAAGGAAGACTCGGATTAACGGGATCAGGGAATTTAATGGACGGACAAGAACAAAAACCTAATCAATCTAAATTCGGACTCTAATCAGACATGGAAACAGCAGCACACATATGCGGCATAGAAACCAAAAGAAAAACAGCAACGAAGATTGATTCAAACTTGTCTTTCCTTGTCCTTTGCTGCTTGGATACACGTGCAGGAAAATTCTTTGCTCAAACAAACACCTCACGAGGCAGGTATTTAAGCAAAGCAATTTTATATGGCGCAGCAGCGATTCGGCTGACTTCCGATTGGACAAACACGTAACAGACCAGCACTCCGACGACAAGAAAAACAGACGAAAAAAAACAGAGACCTAGACGCTAGGACGACTCAGATCGGAAGAAAAAGTAACGCGAAAAGACACGATCAGCAGCTAGAACTTGTAATCCGATGCAATCTAGGGTTCTGGCGAGATCTAAACCTAATATTTTTGGCTTTTTCTGTATAGGACGAAAAACAGTAAATCTACGGGATGGATTTGTGGATGCTCACCGAGTAAACGCTGGAAATCTGATACCAAGATGATAAGGGGTGGCCCGATCTTCTCAGTGAGCGATGGGTAGATGGATGATGGTGGAAGATAACTTGCGAGAATCCGACGAACTCTCCGGCTGTTCCCCCGTTGCCAATGCAACAGCTCTTCAACCCAATGGATATTCGCGACGCCTCACACCGATGCAACGTAGCCGCCGACCACGAAGCGGTTTTGCAATCTACTAATTCCCAGTGGAACAACAGATCACACTCAAACTTCGGATAATAATCTCCAGAGCGCAACACAGTGGAGAGGTTGAATTCCTGAGCGCAACACAGAGGAACTCGAATATAGATGAATGCTTAGCAATCCAATCTAGGGTTTATGTTTAAACGTGGTCTGTACCTAAAAGCCACGAAATTATAAGCCTTATAAAGGCTGCTGGACGTCCAACATAGAGTTGGAGTCGAAAACAACCATATCTCTAACTTTTCTAACTTAAAGGACTCTATTTGGAAACTGGCAGAAAACAACTTGTGACTTGTTGCGGTCACCGCGCCCAGTCCGAGCCGAACCGGGCCATGGGGCCGGACCCATTGGAAAGCCCTTCAAATTGCCTTTTCAGATTGTGCTTCTTTGCACTATTTGGAGTCCGTATAAAGAATCCACGTCCGTTTCAAATTCAGGACTTCTGTCAGTCCGAACCGAATCTGAACAAATCTTGAATCCGAATTGGAAAGGATCTTTCTTTGTTTGCAGCATCCCTTCTTCGCGTGATGGCTCCACTTCCTCCCTCGCCTCCCTCGTGCTAGCCACCTTGATGTTTGCCAACAGCCTCCATTCCTTGCCCACATCTTCTTCTCCATTCGCCATTATCTCCATTAACTCAAACCTAATGATACATAAACATAATAACTTAAGCAGTATAACATTCTTATAATTCATGGTATCATATCCAACTAGGAATGAGTTCACCTTATAATAATCATCGATCATGTTTAATATTTCCTTCCAACTTAAACATGGATAATCATCATAATCCATAGATATATCCTCATCATCCTCCCTTTCTTCAAGAAAAGCCGTCCGCGGCTTTGGATAAGCTGAAAGTGGAAGAAACAAAAAGAACAACGTATACGCAAAGTATATGTATATGTAGCAGGTTGTATCATGTTTGTAAATAGTATGAATATTCTCAAATGACAAAATGCAACTAAAATTGCAAGCATAGCACATATAATTGTCATAATGGAACCAAGAAAATCTTAGCAATAAGCAATCAGAATTGCAAGTATAAGTGAAGTTCATAGAATCATGATCAAAATGATAGACACAAATATATAAAATCTTATGATTCAGTATTAAATCCAGTATCCTCACAGAAGATCGGTGATCAAATTTCATGCTATCATGGCAAAACCAGTTCAACATATGCAAATTTGTTGGATACCACATTTTACATGCGCTACTCTGATATTTAGCACAAAGTAATGACCATGCAGCAGCACAATTAATTATAAGTCCATGATCATTAATCCCGGTATTGAAGATGCAACTCAATTTGCAGATATAAGTGAAGTATAAGTCAGTTTGGGACAAACACAACGTATGTGCATACGCATATTCAAATCTGGCAAGATCAGAATAGTTCAACAAAGGTGAAGCTACCTTTGTTCGCTGTAATACATCAACTAGACTAGAATATAGCACATTATCATGAGAATTAGGTATCGTCCCAAAACAAAAAGATTCCGGCACATAGAATATATGACTGAAAACAGCATGTTTCAGTTCAGCAATTTTATCATAGGTAATGCATATGTGATCCACCAAAAAATTCTCGTTCATGCTATAGTCACCAATTAAATTGAATCGAAAACAATTGGCATATGTGCTAGAATTTACATATGAAATTTTAGAAATCTTATTCATAGCACAACTCATGGTAAGAGGTTTTTCTAGCATGATATAATACAAAACATTAGTCGGTGGTATTTCAGCAAGGATCTCTTTATGTGTAATCAATACCACATGATCAAAATTTGAATTCAGCAAGTTATCACATGGTTCTGAAATATGTTTGCATATCAAATCACAAGAATCATCCAGTAAAGAATTATGCTCACAAAGTGGCGCGCTTCCTGGCAGCAGCTCCAAATCAGTACCTATGTCAATGGCAATCTCCTCAGATGTAGTAGGTACTGGAACATCTTCCTCTTGTGGTGATGCAGGTTGTAGACTTGACGGCTCCCTTTCTTCAAAAGCAACCTGCATATCATAAGAAACAACACTAGAAGTAGAGATAGTTACATTAGCAGAAATATCCTCACATGTCCTATCATCTACTACACTCATGTTGTATTGTTCTCTCATACTCTCAAAGTGTATGCACTCAACCGCACGTGTAGTGGAATCACACAGCTCACTTTTTATAACACTCTCACTCAATTTGGCTATGTGGCGCTCATTCTCACATGGGTTTTGATGCAGAAGTAGCTCAACAGTTTTCCGATTCGGACACTCCACAACCATGCTCTTGTTCGTTTTTGACATTAAAAACTCTTTCTTCTTTTCCTTCCGAACAAGATGAAATGCATGAAAATCGTCTTCAGGTGTAGGTTGTAAGTATCTCTTCCTCATGTTCCAAATGATGGACAAACCATCAACACCTCGTGGACAACTTGCTTTAAATTGTCTCCACCACAGTGCTCCCAACATGATGTGACAAGAATCAAGTGCCACAGGAGATATATCACATACCACAACCTCGGTGTGCTGTCCTATGGTAATAGGAACCTCAGCCTGGTGTGAAATTTGGAGTGCACCATACGCAGAAGCTAGGAAATAAGACTCTGAAAGGTAACATGTACTAAGCTGCAACTTTTCAACGACTTCAATGCTGACTAAATTAATAGACGAGAATCTCTCAATGGTTACAGCAGCAACTCGTCCACAAATAATGGCATTGAAGTGGAACAGACCGTTTCCTTGGATTGGACGACTTTCTTCTTTCCAAAAGGCTGCACTGCAAAATTTGCGTTTGCTAGTTTCAAAATCACCCTCGTATTCTGCCATGGTTAGTAAACAACACAAATATGTATATATGTGGCAAACTCTCAACTCACTCAAGACCGAAAGAAATTGTGTATCTTACCGTTCCAAAGTGAATAGTAAAGCTTACCACTCGTAGGGACAGTACGTGCATGGATGGGGTGAAGCGAATATTATGGGTATCAAAGTGTCACACAACAAAACAGGGTATTTGGTGGAGCTTGGTTGGGATACCTAACAACACCAATTCACAAAGCCTAGTGCTGATCGTATGACACAAGAGACACTCGGAAACGCACACGGTGGAGATAAATGGGGCAATTGCAACTCTGAAAATGAGCTAAGAATGATATATGTCGGAGTAATGCTCGTGTTGCAATGCACAGGAGAGACGCTAGCAAAAGCTCAATAATAAGGGCACAAGATTGCTCAATTCTACTAGTGCAAGGCAGGAATATAATTTGCAAACAATGCTCCCAACAGATCTTATATGAGTAAAATTCTGGCCTCCTTTTCTTTTTCGCTCGTACTGTAGCTACAGTAATTTCAGAACTTCCTTTTTCTCTTCTTTTTTTTTCTCCCTTTTTCTCTGTTTAACTAGGCCACACAAATATTTCACAGGAGCAAATAAAATAGACTGCCAAAATAATGCACTTTCCAACCTATATGAGCAGCCCAAAGAGCAAATAATTTACTAGTCTCGTAGGAAAGTTCTAAACACAAAAAGATAGACAGGCTTTTACCTAAGGCTTAGCAAAAGGAAGACTCGGATTAACGGGATCAGGGAATTTAATGGACGGACAAGAACAAAAACCTAATCAATCTAAATTCGGACTCTAATCAGACATGGAAACAGCAGCACACATATGCGGCATAGAAACCAAAAGAAAAACAGCAACGAAGATTGATTCAAACTTGTCTTTCCTTGTCCTTTGCTGCTTGGATACACGTGCAGGAAAATTCTTTGCTCAAACAAACACCTCACGAGGCAGGTATTTAAGCAAAGCAATTTTATATGGCGCAGCAGCGATTCGGCTGACTTCCGATTGGACAAACACGTAACAGACCAGCACTCCGACGACAAGAAAAACAGACGAAAAAAAACAGAGACCTAGACGCTAGGACGACTCAGATCGGAAGAAAAAGTAACGCGAAAAGACACGATCAGCAGCTAGAACTTGTAATCCGATGCAATCTAGGGTTCTGGCGAGATCTAAACCTAATATTTTTGGCTTTTTCTGTATAGGACGAAAAACAGTAAATCTACGGGATGGATTTGTGGATGCTCACCGAGTAAACGCTGGAAATCTGATACCAAGATGATAAGGGGTGGCCCGATCTTCTCAGTGAGCGATGGGTAGATGGATGATGGTGGAAGATAACTTGCGAGAATCCGACGAACTCTCCGGCTGTTCCCCCGTTGCCAATGCAACAGCTCTTCAACCCAATGGATATTCGCGACGCCTCACACCGATGCAACGTAGCCGCCGACCACGAAGCGGTTTTGCAATCTACTAATTCCCAGTGGAACAACAGATCACACTCAAACTTCGGATAATAATCTCCAGAGCGCAACACAGTGGAGAGGTTGAATTCCTGAGCGCAACACAGAGGAACTCGAATATAGATGAATGCTTAGCAATCCAATCTAGGGTTTATGTTTAAACGTGGTCTGTACCTAAAAGCCACGAAATTATAAGCCTTATAAAGGCTGCTGGACGTCCAACATAGAGTTGGAGTCGAAAACAACCATATCTCTAACTTTTCTAACTTAAAGGACTCTATTTGGAAACTGGCAGAAAACAACTTGTGACTTGTTGCGGTCACCGCGCCCAGTCCGAGCCGAACCGGGCCATGGGGCCGGACCCATTGGAAAGCCCTTCAAATTGCCTTTTCAGATTGTGCTTCTTTGCACTATTTGGAGTCCGTATAAAGAATCCACGTCCGTTTCAAATTCAGGACTTCTGTCAGTCCGAACCGAATCTGAACAAATCTTGAATCCGAATTGGAAAGGATCTTTCTTTGTTTGCAGCATCCCTTCTTCGCGTGATGGCTCCACTTCCTCCCTCGCCTCCCTCGTGCTAGCCACCTTGATGTTTGCCAACAGCCTCCATTCCTTGCCCACATCTTCTTCTCCATTCGCCATTATCTCCATTAACTCAAACCTAATGATACATAAACATAATAACTTAAGCAGTATAACATTCTTATAATTCATGGTATCATATCCAACTAGGAATGAGTTCACCTTATAATAATCATCGATCATGTTTAATATTTCCTTCCAACTTAAACATGGATAATCATCATAATCCATAGATATATCCTCATCACCTTGCATATAGATATTTTGTATGGTTAAAAATTTATAATATGAATAGTTTGCATTATGGATGGATATTATTAATAAATATGTGACATGGATAAATGAATGTCATAGTGGATGATGTGGTGATGACATGGATAAATGAATGGCTCAAATAGTGGATGACATGGATACTTTGCATGTATAGATAGGCCGATGCATGTTAGTAGGGTTTTTCTGTATAGGTTGATCAATATGAAATAATTGTATATTTAACCGCTAAAACTTGATGATGTGGATATTGTATGGTTAGAAATTTATAATATGAATAGCTTGCATGTATGGATGGATATTATTAATAAATACGTGACATGGATAAATGATTGTCCCGGAAAGTGGATGATGTGGTGATGACATGGATAAATGAATGGCTCAAATAGTGGATGACATGGATACTTTGCATGTATAGATAGACTGATGCATGTTAGTAGGGTTTTGCTTTATATGTTGATCAGTATGAAATAATTGTGTATATTTAACCACTAAAACTTGATGATGTGGAAATTGTATGGTTAGGAATTTATAATGTGCATAGTTCGCATATATGGATGGATATCGTTACGAAATATGTGATGGTATGAATAAATGAATGTCTCAAATAGTCGATGATGTGGTGATGACATGAATAAATAAATGGTTCAAATAGTGGATGATGTGGACACCTTATATATAGAAGAGATAGACTAATCTCCACCACTTCAAAATGAAGCTTTCCAGTTAACCAGACACGCCCAATAATGTTTCTCGAGAAAAGAAATATGATAGCATCGTTAGAAAAGAGCTTATACTAGGCCTTCATGATATGATAGATTATATGGTTATGTTTGTCATCATGGATTGACAATCTCCACTGGCTCCTAGTTTATGGTTTCTTTTCTATCATCTCTTCTTTTGTATATATTGTATATATAAACTGTGGTAAGTTTTAATAAAGTGAGGTGAGGTTGTGGGGGCTCCCCTGTGAACGGATAGACGTCGCCTAGAGGGGGGTGAATAGGCGATTAAAAACTTTTTTGAGGATCTGGAATATCCGGTCTAAGAATGACGCGGATATTCCGGTATGCTTGATAAAAGCGGAATAAAACTAACGTTTTACTTTAACGAGCATACAACCTAAATATACTAGGTTCACCTATGTGCACCAACAACTTATACTAAGCAATACAAGCAACAAGGTGATAGCAAGATAGATGACTTCAAGCACGAAGGCTATCACAATGTAAAGTGCATAAGTAAAGAGCTCGGGTATAGAATGTGCGCAACCACAATAGATTAGCCGCAACGCCATAAAGGTTGACCTTCTTCTCCTGATGAACTCAACCACAAAAGGTTGCGAGTTCACCTTCCACTATTGATCTCCTTTGGGGCGAAGATCAAATCTTGTACAACACTCTTGAGGCACACACCCACAACCTAATTGAGGGCTCCCAAGTCTTGAGGCACACACCCACAACTTATTTGGGGGCTCTCAAGTGACCATAAAAGGTTTTGACCACAAAAGGTCTTGACCACAAAAGGCGTTTAGGTTCCAATGACCCAAAAGTAACAAGCTCACAAATATCACCAACACGAATCCTCGTGGAGGGCTCAAACCGATGCAAATGCAATGGCAAGAGCACACGAAGTGCTCAAGTCCTTCACTCTCAAATTCCAACAAAGCAACAAATGCTTATGGGGGAATAAGAGAGGAAGAACAAATGAAACCACAAAGGAGTCAAATCCTTCACTCCCAAATCCCACCAAAAGCAACTAATGCTTGTGGGGGGAGAAGAGAGGAATAACAAAGAGAAGAACCACAAAGGAACTCCAAGATCTAGATCCACTAGGTTCCCCTCACTTAGAGGAGAGATGGATTGGTGTAATTGTAGATCTAGATCTCCTCTCTCTTTTCCCTCAAGAAGTAGCAAGAATCATGTGAGGGATTGAGAGGGGGCAAGCTTTCCAAGGTTAGCAATGGAGGAGGAGAGAGAGCCCAAATTTGCGGCAACCATTTGGGGAAGAAGACCACTTAAATAGGTTCCCAACATATCTGACCGTTGGGGACAATTTTTCTCACTCGGGCCGAAAGTTCCGGGCTTAACCCGAAACTTCTAGACCCCCCGGACACCCCAAAACGCGCCCAAGAAATTTACTCTGGTCAAACCGAAAGTTTGGCCGGATCTTTCCGGTCGGCCGGAACTTTCGGCCTAGGTCCGGAACTTCCGCCCCTGACAGAAACGTCAACACGAAAACGATGATATTTTGACCATACGAACTCCGTTTTCGATGATTTTTGGCTCGTTGGAATCACCACGAAGAGCTCTATAAGATCATGTAGAGAAACATCATAGTACAACAAGTGAGGTTAAAACCAAATAGGGAAATGTAAGATCTCTAAATATGAGAACAACCGATAAAACCTCCAACATAAAAAGCGCAACAAGTTTTCCAAAGTAAAACCGTTTTTGATGAACTAGAGCTTGACATGGAGATGAACCAAGCTCTAATTCCTCACAAGGCTAAAAGTCAAATAATAACCAAGAAATATGATATGCCAAGTATGCAAAGTTTTGATCTCTCCACAATGATGTGATCAAGTTACTCACTTGAGAGTCCCTCTTGATAGTACGCCTATCTATCCTATAGCCCTATCAAGATCATACCTTTGCCTTGAGCAATCCACTTGAGTTATATGATGACTATCTTGATCTCTTCAAATGGATCGTATTTCTTGATTGCGCGTCCAAGCACATGCTTGATGAAGACTTCTCCAAATACTCCCTCATACCCATAATGGGAGAGTCTCGCTAGGCTCCGTCTTCATATATCCATAGCAAGCTCCAAAAATAGGATCTCTTCAAGAATCTTCTCTTGGTTTTGCGCATCTCACCTTGATGACGATCACCACATGACGTCATCCTCCATGAGCTATATGAAATCTTCATTTGTTTCAATCCCATGAAAAGATACCTAACCTCATATAAAGATACCACATACACATATATCATGGGTTAGTTCACAAAGCTATACGGACAAATGTTTACCATCCCAAGAGATACATGATCCCTCTTGGTACATCTTGTAGCTTTGTGTGTTGATCAACATCTTGATCAACTTTGTATCTTCCAACATTTCTTCACTAATATGATGTCTTGAATTTTTCAAGACATACTTGCAATATGCTCCACTCAACACATAGACTTCAAGATTCCAACACATGAACTCCACAATTCCATGGACAAGATCTATAAGCATATCTCAATGCAAACATTAGTGCATAGAGATTGTCATTTAATTGCCAAAACTACACATAAAGGAAAAATGCTCTTTCACCCTATAGTGTTAACACTTAGAAAAATAATCTCATGAAAAATTGGGAAGTGGAATATTGTGCTTGGACAGTTCGGTGTGAAGGACACTATAGTAGTGAGTGTGTGGTGTATGTATATGGTGGCCACGCCGCGAGTTTGCTTAAGACGATACTATTGCTCGAATACCAATTACAACTTGTCTATGTGTGATTAAACTGCAAACTTTAGGAAAGCTTTCGCTAAGGGTGGTTCATATGTTCCAAAGTGGGTAAAACCTCCTCATAAACATTACAAATTTAATGTTGATGCCTTTTTCTATCCCGAGGGATCGGCGGAACGGCTACAAACACTCGTTGTGAACCTGTGGCAGGTGTATGCATGATTGAAGGCTACAAACAGTCGTTGTGATCCAAGATGCTTGAACATATGCGGAGCGCGGGTATATCTATTCAAAGAGGTTTTGACCTGATTGAAGGCTTATGCTGCAAGAAATTCATTGTTTCAGATTCTTTGGAGTTAATTCTAGTTTGTAAAGGTGGGATTGAAATTGGAGCCCATACACTTCCATTCTTGCGGATATGTTTCAGAATTATGTCAATATTGGTTTAGATTCCTTCACTCATTGCCTTACATAAGCAACTCGGGTGGCGCACTATTTAGCTAGAAATACTTTTATTTCAATTACTTTTACCGTGCTACCACATGGGGCTTCCTTGCGATGTAGATTATATATATTAATTTTAAAAAGTCATACAGTGAGGGAGTGGAAGGAGTCAAAACAATATAACTCAAACCCTCCAGACAGAGAACTAAAAGGAAGATAAAGCTAGAGCCTAAACTAAACGAAATTAAAAGAGATCTAATCGACAAACTGCTGCACAACTGCATGTTTTATTTCGAAAACGGATATATTATGGGACAGAGACCCCCTATAGTTGCAATATCAGTACACTATTGCTGCACAACTCTTTTGTGATATCTAAGCTCTCGGAATGTCAACATAGTTAAGTTCCATGACTTGGACCCTTTTAGATACAATCTGTCGGCATTTCATAACCATCTGTAAATAATTTTGACCTCCGTTGTCCGCAAGGTCAAACGAAGGCAGAGGAGATACGTCAAAGTTGCACCAGCCAAGGACTAGGACTCGCCGAACGCCACCAAACGAGAGGCTGAGTGAGTCGTGCTTTAAAAAAAGATGGGAGAGACGACGCCGTCTAGTCACTATCAACACACGATCCGAAACTCAATTTTCTTCATCCGGTGGTGAGAAAAGTTACAGAATAATCTGGTCAAATGATGGCGCTGCGGTCCAGGATTAGCCAAGAACTTGTTCTCCACTTCTCCCTCCACTCCTTGAACAACGTCTAATCGTCTATGAACTACGAAATGTGGTAGTACTACGTCTCTTGCATTGGCTGTCGCTGTTGATCAAAGAAGAAAGAGGGTAGAGTGTCGCTCTCATTTTGGTACGGAGGCTAAATGGATACATATATACACGAGGGGAAATGAAATGAAATACATGTCGCGTCTCTGTCTACCCGGATTTGATGCGCATCCAAGGTTCACAACTGTAGCCTACTGGGCGTCGTCCTTTCGGGTGTTGTTTAAGCAGCTATCTGATACAGTAGATTAGCTTATCATAACCTAGCTAGTGATTACTTTAGCAGGTTGTAGCTTGGTTTTCTTAACTGGCATACAGTACCCTTTTCAAGGTTAAAGCGTTTGGAAGCAAAGTATTTTTAATATGTCAAAAGAAGTAGTATGGTTTTTGAAAATACCATGGTTTTAAATACTTTGACGTGCTTGATTTTAGCAAAAAAAAAGTTATATGTATATACTCCAGTATTTACGAAACTTGTACTAATTTTGAAGTATACAAAAAAGAGTACAAACATATTTGAAGTATTGAGTGCCCCTAGGTATGAAAATCCTGCAGTTTTCGAATAATTTGGTTTATAAACACTTCGCTTACGTCCGTCGAATGAAATGTTTGAATGCATTTGAGTCAGGAGCGATTTCAACTTTTTGCGTGACTTTTATTAACATAGGAAACATATTACATTAAAGCTCAGGTACAAGTTACATGGCTCCGAACAGAGCTCGCAAGGTCAGTGCTCTGCCGCACACATTGAAAAGGTTCTAAGGAAACCACACAAAGAAAACAAGAATGACTATATGCAAAGGAGCCTGATGGCTGATCCGGTGAGAACTCCGACGCGCAGCCACAACCGCAGCTACCAAGAAGCGTCTCTTCGGGCAATCTGATTGGCATATGCACATGAGGTTAACACGATCCGAGGTGTAGATTTCCTATTAGCTTCACCGAGCTCAGCATCACAATGCATTTCCCAAGAGAACAATATTATTATGAGAAATATGAGATCCGATCACATTCATCGTGTGGGAATATAAGTGAGTAATAAGCTGCTAATGATAACAACACATGCATAGCCAACACTTGTTTTAGAAGAAAAGAAACTTGATTGTTACTTAAACCCTTTACATGAAACCCAATTCCCTACCACCATTTCTCACGATTGCAGCGGTTGATTTTTTTTTTTGCAATCCATTTTTTTTAAACGCAGTCAAATTCATCAGAACGTTCTTTTAATTCTTTCGTAGTCGTAGGAGTAGTAGTATCTCGTCGTCCCCAGTGGCGTCGTGATTGGATCATTTTGACTGCTTTCACTGGCGTCGTCGTTCAGTCAGTGAGTGCCCTCCCCGTCCTTGGAGCAAGCAAACAAACGGGAAACAAAAGTCTCTCGCAGGCTGAAAAAGCAGAGAGCAAGGGGGAGCGCAAAAAGCGAAAACCACCGCAGCCGCAGCAGCTCAGCTCGGCTCGACTCGAGGCCACCACGGCGAAAGGTGGAGGCGAGGAGAGGGACAAATTCGCAGGCGGCGGCGCGGCTCCCCTGAACGGAAACCTAGCCGCCCTCCACTCCCCATGGTCCCGGCGTCGCCCCTCCCGCCTCGGCGCCAGCTGTAGAGATCGCCCGCGCGGGGCATGGGGCGCCCCAGCCGCCGCTCCGGCAGCCGAGGTCAGTCAGCTCAGCTCCCCCCCGATCTGAGCCCACTACGCGGTTGCCTACCAACGCCGGCACCTTCCGCGCCTGATTTCTCGTGTGCTTGCTTGCTTGGGTGGGAGACCCACCGACTCGTTGGAAATTCAGTGACTTGTGTGCTTTCCTGATTTCATGTGCCGCGATTATTAAGGGATAGCACTAGCAGGCTTGAGGTTTATTAGACGCCAGACTCTTGTCTCTCTGGTGTGCCAAATTCAGTGAGTCGTGGCGGCGGCGGCTCTAGGATCTTTTACTTGCCGCGCTTGTTTGGTAGTCTGCTAGCTCAATCTGAACCTCCATGGGCAAACGTGGGAATGGTGGCTTCAGGATTCGGTTCGACTTGCTAACTAGGTCCTGGACTTGGATGCCCTTGATTTTCAGTGTGTGCCTGCAGTATATCCAGGAATGCTTCAAGAGCTTAGATTGGCTGCTGCCGTCAACCTGTGTCTTGTATGTGACATCTGCTGGAGTAGTTCTCTGCTCGACACAATACAATTCTGGCCCTTCTTTTTCAAATGGTTGTGCTTCAGCTTAAAAAATAAAATAAAATAAAATCAATGGTTGTGCTTCAGTAGATAGATCCGTTGCTAGAGATAATAACTATTTATTGCTTTGAGGAATGCTCCGGAGGAAATAGCAATGATAAGTAGTCAAGTGTCCTGAATCATCGGTGCTACTCGAGTGTCAAGGGAGTTCGTTCTGTACTTTTCTCTCTGAATATAGTCTCTAACTGCTGTAGCCTTAGTTCACATTGACTATGTATATATACAATCACCTATCATTTAGTTGCTCCTGTTCCTAGGCAGTAACCAACATACTCTTGTCTCAGGATGACGCTGACTGGTTGATTCTACTCTTTCTTTGCAGGACTGTTTGAAGATGCTCCAAGGAAATTCTTATATCGTTTCTTGGTTGTTATATTGTCACTGGAATTTATCAATGGGACCAATTTGATCACCCAAACATCAGCTCTAAAAGCTGATGCTCCTGCACTGTCTCCCTCACAAGGTTGGAGACCAGTTCGGCCCATGCTATCCCAATCCAAAGTTGGCATAAGTATCCGGATGCGTCAGCATAGACAAAAAAAGTTATATTCATCGTCATCTGCTATATCATCTGTGCACCCTCCCATCTCAGCGCCGAGCTCTAGCTCCATCGCCGGCGCTTCTGAACTCTCCTTTTATTCCTCGGACCTGTCGGACCCTTACTTGGTGCAGCATAGCAGACGTTCAGCAGCAGATGTTCCTGCTCATGTAGATGCTGCGCCCCCTGATGCATCTTCAAATACTAGTGCAGCTCCTTCTGGATTAGTGCAGCCCCCAGCATCTCCACACAATGGTAAGTTTTGCTAGAGCCTGAGATAACTTAATTCCAAATGGTCCCATCATGTCAAACGTGACTTCAAATTACATAAAGAGATGTTTGTGTATTAAATCCAATTTAGGGAAATAGCTTGCTAGCACTTGTCTGTCTTACATAGCATGTAGATTATGTTAGTTTGTTTGCTTTTGCTAATTCAAGCATTGTGTTTTGATGCATCAGTTTTGAATGGTGAGTGATGAGATGAAGTTTATAATTGCTAACATTTTATAGAAATACTAATACCGATTGATGGATAATATTAGCTTCAGTGTTAGATACTTGTAGTTTGTAGTACTCTTGACATTTGCCCTAGATACACTGCCAAAGGATCAATTCCATTATGATTCACTTTCCATTTTACTAGGCTGTTGTGCCCCAAACATGGTGCAAAGACGAGGGAGCCAGGACTGCCATTGTGTTTACCCAGTAAGAGTTGAGCTCTTCCTTCACAATGTATCCTTGAATTCAAATTGG
Source organism: Poa annua (assembly GCA_026929855.1). Taxonomy (NCBI): domain Eukaryota; kingdom Viridiplantae; phylum Streptophyta; class Magnoliopsida; order Poales; family Poaceae; genus Poa; species Poa annua. The sequence continues at coordinate 21,096,635 of CM049428.1, read as the reverse complement.
AGCAATGAATTTCTCGACGAGCTTGCGTCGCAGCTCAACTTGCGGGTTACCCAGTTTGAGATTGTAAATTTTTATGTTGTTGGCGCTTCTGGGCTAAATATGACAATGGACATAGCTCCCCACAGTGGAAATAGCTTCTCATTCAATCAAGTTGGTGCAATGAATTATTCTCTTAGCATGCATACAGTTCAGATCAATCCGGTACTGGTTGGGGACTACAATCTTCTTAATTTAACATGGTTCAGGTCATTGGCTCCAGCTCCTGGTAATCCTTGCTCATATCGATGTTCTTCTGTGTGTTACAATGCTGATAGATATTTTAGTGCGTATGTACAGAATGCCACTCATCTTAAGTTTGTCTCTGTTGTTTACTTTAGTTTAGTTGAGAGATTGAAGATTGTTTAAGCACATGATATTGATAATACAGTTATTTCCAGTTTTCTATAGCGTGAAACCTGAACTTGTTAAAGTAGGAACATTTTTGGTTGATTCATCAAACAAATATTCCGTATCTTTTCCAGAAACATGTCAATGTTGACCAAACTTGTTGTTCTATTTACTTAAATACCGAAATTAGTGTAAGTACTAAGTAGGTGCTCCATATTGCACTTCTACCACCCTACAGAATTTTAATGCCCAACTCGTACAATTCAAAGAGGAGAAAGAAGGAAAGCAAGGATGACCGCCTGCATATCCACATTACACAACACAAGTAGCTATAAAGGACACATGTACATTACATCTTTTTTTGCCTTTTAAAGCACTGTTTTTTCTAATTCATTTTTTTTTTACATTTTCGTTTGTTCTGTTCAAAACTTTCAGATTGTGGGTTTTCGATCAAAGTAACCCCTTCAGTTTTAACTATGAACTTGTTTATCTAGTCAGCCATGTTATTTCTTGTACTTCCTACATAGAGTATATATGAATGGCCTTTCTATTGGCTGAATGTCCTATTTACTATTACACAATTTAATTGTTTTCCATAACACCATTGTTTATCTTCTGTTTCACTTTTCAGCTCCAGCGTTCATGATATCACCTAAAGCCTCCCCATCTACATCATCTGCTTTACCAAAAACGAGTGAAGACACCAGCAATGGCAGACATTTGAGCCTGATTACTGTCATTTGCATATGTATTGGTGCTCTAGTTGGTGTCATGGTGATCCTTTTATTTATTTGCTTCTGCACATTTAGGAAAGGAAAGAAGAAGTTGCCTACTGTTGAAACACGTATGTCTCAAGAGATCTATGCCATCTTTGATTCTTTGTCAAAAACAATAAAAAACTAACGTAGTTCTATTTTATGTGATGTGTTTAGATTATTTAAGAATTAAGATATACTAAAGGCAACAAGTTCCTAATTATTGTTTATAATCAACCTTTTAACTTAGGTGCATAGTTTTCCCCTTTTTGAGATTCTAATAGAAGGTGAAGAATTGAACCTTACACAGTTCAAGCTTTTTCTCAGTACTGGTGTTAAGTCAAAACATTAGTATGATCAATAATAGGGGGTATTTTGTTTGTCTGGTTTTGCTGGTGGGCAACAACACAATATTTGAACCCAAGCTATATGGAAATGTTGGTACAAGAAAGCCAGCTATCTGAACAGTAGACTGGCTATCACTGACTAATAAGTACACCCTTCAAATGATGATTGTATGATACCATAGAATTCCCCTGCCCACCCTACTTTTCTTTTAATAGCAAGTGAGCATGTTTAAGGGGATCAGTTAGGTCCCAGGCAAACACTAACAGTGAAAGGTTGGTACAAGAAACCAGCTGTCTGAACAGTAGATTGGCTATCACTGACTAATAAGTACACCCTTCAAATGATGATTGTATGATACCATGGAATTCACTGTTGGCTCAACATTAACCCCTGCCCATCCTACTCTTCTATTAATAGCAAGTGAGCAGATATTGTATTTGTGGACTGTGAAAGGGAGAATGTATTTGAGCTATGGACACAGTAGTGTGCTGTCTGAGCAGGCTTGTCTGTTAAGGGAAATGCATCTTTCTTACGTATTTGTGGACTGTGAAAGGGAGAATGTATTTCTGGTTGTAGTCTTTTGAAGGTTATTAAATGAGGGTGGAAGCAGATATTGTGTCCATAGCTCTCTATAATTCGTTTACCTTCTTAGTCAATTTCAGTGAAGATCAAATGCTTTGATTTCTTTCCCAGTTTTTATCACATATGTTTTCAGAAACAATTTGATGTGTATTAACCTCACCTGTTGTTCTGTACAGCCAAGCAAAGGACACCAGATGCAGTATCTGCAGTTGAATCACTTCCTCGCCCCACAAGTACAAGGTTCCTTGCATATGACGAACTTAAAGAAGCAACAAACAACTTTGAGGCTTCAAGTGTGCTTGGGGAAGGTGGTTTTGGCCGTGTCTTCAAGGGTATACTAAGTGATGGCACTGCTGTCGCTATAAAGAAGCTTACTTCTGGGGGACACCAAGGAGATAAGGAGTTTCTAGTTGAAGTGGAGATGCTGAGCAGGTTGCATCACCGCAACCTTGTGAAACTCATCGGATACTACAGCAACCGTGAATTATCACAGAGCCTTCTTTGTTATGAACTTGTTCCTAATGGAAGTCTAGAGGCCTGGCTTCATGGTATGGCTTGCTATTTCTTTTTCTTTCTGAACCATTGCTGCATCATTACCAGTTTAGTCGCAATTGGAAGTGTTCCATTAGGTTTAATTTGTGACCTAAAATTTGTTGTAATTTCCTAACATCCAAAACACCGCTCTTACTGCATCTTTCATTTTATCAGGCTCATTAGGCGCTAACTGTCCCTTGGATTGGGATACCAGAATGAAGATAGCACTCGATGCTGCCAGGGGATTAGCATACCTTCACGAAGATTCACAGCCTTGTGTAATCCACAGGGACTTCAAAGCTTCCAATATATTGCTTGAGAATGATTTTCATGCAAAAGTGTCCGATTTTGGTTTAGCCAAACAGGCGCCAGAAGGCCGCTTAAATTATCTTTCAACTCGTGTTATGGGAACTTTTGGGTAATTTGAATATATCCTACCTTGTGCTACATCCAACTATTTCTTCTCTGCTTTTGCTTTATACACGTCTGATTTGTTTTCAGGTATGTAGCACCAGAGTATGCAATGACAGGACACTTAATTGTAAAAAGTGATGTCTACAGCTATGGAGTTGTTCTACTTGAACTACTTACTGGGAGGAGGCCTGTGGACATGTCTCAATCTTCTGGGCAGGAAAATCTAGTGACATGGGTTAGATTTCCTTCTATCCATCTTCAGTTATTTTTGCATCTGTCTCTTTTACTGTTTTACAGGAGTGTCAATCTTAGTTAGTGTAATCACTGTTGAGTAGCCAACTAGTTGAGTGTCCTATTGGTGCACACGAGTTAGATTTATTAATGTCAAAAGGCAGCTGGGCCAAAAACAAGACTGGTCGGGTAAACATTAAACACCGTTGTGGTGGAAACTAGATTTGCTGCACTAGTCGGTTCTTCATATGTCTACATGTATGCCAACCCCACCCCAAACTCTGTTCAAAACACTGGCAATTGTTTCTACTATGTTTCTTAGCTGGCTTATGTGGCTAGTTTTGGAGTAGACCCTTTGTTAAGTCTCATCGTATTGCATGTTTATAGGACCTGATTATGTGTAACCAAATGCGCATATGATTTTACGCTTCGGTAAACAAGTTCTTTATTGCTCAACTGACTACAGACGCGGCCTGTTCTTCGAGATAAAGATAGACTAGAAGAACTAGCTGACCCCAGGCTTGGTGGACAGTATCCGAAAGATGATTTTGTGCGAGTGTGCACAATCGCAGCAGCATGTGTTTCCCCGGAGGCAAACCAAAGGCCAACAATGGGCGAGGTGGTGCAGTCACTTAAGATGGTGCAGCGCTCCACGGAGTTCCAGGAGTCTGTACCAACACCGCAGGCTCGTCCTAATATCCGGACTGCAGCAGCGTATGAATCTGACGGGACATCATCCATGTTCTCATCCGGACCCTTCTCAGGTCTGAGCCCTTTCGAGACTGAAAATATCTCAAGAACAGCCATTTTCTCAGAAGATCTCCATGAAGGTCGATGATCGTTAGCGGTGGTCGAGGAACTGTTTTTGGTAGAGCCTCTAACCGCCCATTCGAAGGCTGGTGATGTTAGTGACCTGGCTAGACACGGGGAAGCAATGCCTGTAAATTCATTCCATTTTTAGTCACCAGCTGCAAAAGACTAGATTATCACATGAACAATTGATGACTTTTGTACCAAAGAAACGATTTTGCTCTGAGATTTTTGTTCCTAGCTCCTGCCTCATGTTGACACAGTTTTAGCAGTGTGGTGCAACGCAGTGATTGCACAACTACGTGCGAACCCACCAATCATCGTCACCGTTGGTTGTGCTTTACGATTCGCGTCCAGCAACTTTCGACGGTGACGATGGTTGGTGGGTTCGCATGTACTTGTGGAGTTGAATTTCCGGTGTGGTGGACATTCTTGTATGAGGGCATGCTATCTTCTTGAGTTGCAAAAAAACATGGAAGTGACGGTGCAGGAGAATTCCGTTTGGAGATGGGGAGCTGTAGACCTGTCCTGATGCCTCGCTCTTCAATCTCAACTGAACCCACGGCCACGGGTGTGGTGCACAGGGCGGCGCCAAAGCAAGCAAAAGGAATTACCATTTCCTGAACAAGCGGGTGCCCTCTCCACTCCAGCCATACATGAACATGCAGCATGCCTTGGCTCCCGCTGAATGCTCCCACTCCCCACACTCTCGTCTTCAGCCCCTCTTCTCCCGCGGTTCCCAGCTGCTCGATCTCTTTCACCACCACTCCTCGGGGCGCCTCTCACTGTTTCGGATCGGAGGACATGGCTGTCCGCTCATTGCTGCTGCTGCTGCTAGCGCTTCTCCTCGTCGTTTCCGGCGCTGCCAACGCCAAGCCGTACGCCCCTGCGGACTTGATCCTGCTCAACTGCGGCTCCACGGCGGACGGCCTTGACGGGGACGGCCGCAAGTGGCAGGCGGACACCAACAACAACCAGTGGCTGGGCGACGCCGGCAAGTCGTCCATCATGGCGGCGGCGGACGAGCTGGACTCCTCGCTGCCGTCCACCATCCCCTACATGACGGCGCGCGTCTTCACCGTGGAGACGGTCTACAACTTCACGCTCAACCCCAAGGACCGCCACTGGCTGCGCCTCCACTTCTACCCGTCCTCCTACAACGGCATCGCCCCCGAGGACTTCCGCTTCTCCGTCTCCACCTCCACCGGCCTCACCCTCCTCCGCAACTTCAGCGTCTGGTTCACCACCAAGGCGCTCACCCAGGGCTACATCGTCCGGGAGTTCTCCCTCCCCCGCACCCCCGCCGGCTTCCTCACCGTCACCTTCACCCCCACGCCCATGACCAACGTCACCTACGCCTACATCAACGGCCTCGAGCTCTCCTCCATGCCCGACATCTTCAACGACCCCGCCACCATGGTCGGCTTCGCCGACCAGACCGTCGACATCGCCGCCGCAACCTTCCAGACCATGTACCGCTTCAACGTCGGCGGGGGTTACATCCCGCCCTCCAACGACACCGGCCTCGCCCGCTCCTGGTTCGACGACACCCCCTACGTCTTCGGCGTCATGCAGGGGGTCACCTACAACGCCGGCCCCAAGCTGCACGTCAAGTACCCCACCGAGCTCGCCGAGTACGCCGCCCCCGTCGAGGTCTACACCGGCACCCGCTCCATGGGCTCCGACGCGCGCGTCAACCAGAACTACAACCTCACCTGGACCATGGAGGTGGACGCCAACTTCACCTACGTCGTCCGGTTCCACTTCTGCGAGCTCCTGCTCAACAGGCCCAACCAGCGCGCCTTCGACATCTACGTCAACAACAAGACGGCGCAGTCGGACGCGGACGTCATCGAGATGACCTCCGAGCGCGGCGTGCCCATCTACAAGGACTTCGCCGTGCACATGCCCGACGAGCCCGGGGACGAGATCCTCTGGATCGCCCTGCACCCGTCGGTCGCGCTCAGGCCGCAGTTCTACGACGCCATCCTCAGCGGCCTCGAGGTCTTCAAGCTCAACGACAGCGCCAGCAACCTTGCGGCGCCCGACCCGTTGCCGTCCAAGAGGCTGGCGGAGGCCGAGCTGGGCGCCAGCGACAAGGACAGGTACAGAAAGTCCAAGGAGCAAGCCAACATGGCGACGGTCATGGGCGGCACCGCGGGCGGCGCGGCGGCGGTCGGAATCGTGGCGGCCATCTGCGTCGTGGTGTACCACAACAAGAAGAGCAGGGATCTCAACGGCAGCGAGTCGCACAATAACTCCGGATGGCTGCCCATGTACCACTCCCACACCAGCGGCAAGTCGTCGGGCCACCTCGCGGCGAACCTGGCCGGCATGTGCCGACACTTCTCCCTCGCGGAGATGAAGGCGGCCACCAAGAACTTCAGCGAGACTCTGGTGATCGGCGTGGGCGGGTTCGGCAAGGTGTACCGGGCCGTGGTGGACGGCGACACCAAGGTGGCCATCAAGCGGTCCAACCCGTCCTCGGAGCAGGGCGTGCTGGAGTTCCAGACCGAGATCGAGATGCTGTCCAAGCTGCGGCACCGGCACCTGGTCTCCCTCATCGGATTCTGCGAGGAGGACAACGAGATGATCCTCGTGTACGACTACATGGAGCACGGCACCCTGCGGGAGCACCTCTACAACAAGGGCGGCAAGCCGCCGCTGTCGTGGCGGCACCGCCTTGACATCTGCATCGGCGCCGCGCGCGGCTTGCACTACCTCCACACCGGCGCCAAGTACACCATCATCCACCGCGATGTCAAGACCACCAACATCCTCGTCGACGAGAACTGGGTGGCCAAGGTCTCGGACTTCGGCCTCTCCAAGTCCGGCTCCACGACGGTGAACCAGGCGCACGTCAGCACCATGGTCAAGGGGAGCTTCGGGTACCTGGACCCGGAGTACTTCCGGCGGCAGCAGCTCACTGACAAGTCCGACGTCTACTCCTTCGGCGTGGTGCTGTTCGAGGTGCTCATGGCTCGGCCGGCGCTGAACCCGGCGCTGCCGCGGGACCAGGTCAGCCTCGCCGACTACGCCCTCAGTTGCCAGCGTAAGGGCACACTCCACGACGTCGTCGACCCGGCCATCAAGGATCAGATAGCGCCCGAGTGCCTCATCAAGTTCGCCGAGACGGCCGAGAAGTGCCTCAACGACCAAGGCATTGAGCGGCCGTCCATGGGCGACGTGCTGTGGAACCTCGAGTTCGCGATGCAGCTGCAGGACACGTTCGACGGCGGCAGCGGACGACGGCGAGGAGAGGATGATGGGATCGGCCGACCGGTGCTCGAGCCCAGTACTAGCTATGGGAGCACGACCACGCTTGGGACGTCGTCCAACTCCAGGGCGCACGAGGCGAGCGTCATACTGGAGGAGGACGACGACGACATGACCAACGGCGCGGCATTCTCGCAGATCGTGCAACCCACCGGACGGTGACATGACACGACCCGAGTTGCATGCTACCCTGTTATCAAACGTGTTGTGTTGTTGGTGCTGAATTTCGAAAATCTCTTTGGTAGTACCGTAGTAGATCTATGTTTAGTTCGTAAGAACTCGTGGAGATTTTGATAACTAGAAAACATAAATTAGTTTCCAATCAGTGTTCATATAGCTAGGCATTAGAAACGGTAACTCCGTTTCATGAATCTAGAGGAGTGGCCGGTGTAATTTGCATCCCTCGATTGCCTTGATAGTTTTACACGACGAAGTATGGGTTAGTTTGGACTTCCAATACATAAATTTTATGCTGTAGTTTTTATCAAAAACTCAAATAAATGTAGTATATTGACATCTATGATAACACATCAAGATCAGTACATCCACAATGAACCGTATTTATTCAGTATCGTAGTTGTTTTTTCTGTATACTACTAGACGTGTACATGCAACGCGCGTATTTATAAATCCCGTGTTCGATTAATCTTAATATCTTCACCTACACACATTAGAAAATATATGAATCTGCTGAAATATTGGGCTTTTAGCCCATTTACATCTGGTGGAGTTTAGTCCCATAGTGATTTACATCTGGTTATATCCGGTTATATACCGAGTCATTCTCCTACTAGGTGTGAGGTATGAGAAGAATGACTGTGTACCACACGCACGCTCCTCCTCTGCCGCCCGCCTCGATGTGACGCGGTTACGGATATCTCGCCGAGCCGATGTATTTTTTTTGTCACGTAAGAAAAACATGTCAACGGTCATGAAACGTTTTATGTTAATGGAGATCGATTGTTACTGAAATGTCATGTCTTAAGTGCTCTTAAGTACGTACGTTTCCAGTCTTAATGGTCCTTCATTACGTGCGTTTCGGCTGACCTTCTACGTACCGTGTCCGTGCCTGTATTAGAGAGGTAGCTCGTCTCTCAAAACATAGAACATATTACATCTGCTCTCACCGTTGTTCCTCTACCCGTCGCTGCAATCGTTGATCATATACGGGAGAGGGGCGATTAGATATTTGGGGAGCGTCTCATACGCGACTACTCGCCTACGTTCTTCGTCATCGTCTGCGACTACTTCCTCTCCATCCATGACGTCTGCATCGCCTTCATCATAATCATGACGTCGATCGCCTCGCCGCTGAGAAGGTTACCGCTGACAAGAGGGCTGTCGATGACGCTGCTGCTTCCGCTTCTGTTTCAGCCAGCTGGCTTAGTGGAGGGTACATGATTATCACTGTTTGTCGTATTAGTGATTTGCGTAGATCGATGTATCTACTATATGTTTAGTACACTTCACTATCAAGTTTCAATATGTCATTAACATTGTCTACGTCATGATTTTAGTTTATGCTCGGATTAATATAATCACAATTGCTCATATTCTCAACAATCCAAAACCTAATCTGTGTAGCAATTTTTGATACAAAGTTTTGTTGTACACTGAAACCAGCCCCGTTTAAGGGACTTACTTTAAGCCTTAGCAAACTAAAATCACCTTATGCCGGATGGGAGGTAGTAGATCGATGGACTTTTCATATGAAGATGGTAAATCATTTTGTTTAAAAAGGAATGGAAGCGCGGCACACCTTCACAAAATAACTGCCGTAACAAACTTTTTGTGGCGTAACAAACTTCTGCCATGAGAGATGAACAAAGAACCACAGCACTTTGCTCGTTTCCCCCCCGGCTTCACTCTTCTTGATCTTGCAAGTTGATCATCTTCCCCCCGAAGCGAAGTCCGCGTCATTCTTAATCCCAATCTCCCGCTTCAACCAGCACCTCCCCTCCTCCGCCAAACCCTAGTCGACTGTCTCCCATCCAGCGCCGGGCCGCCCTTTGCGGCATTTCCACGAGCACCTCGCGGGCCCCTCCCCGTCTCCACGATGGCCGACCGCGAGCGCCTCCTCCGCGCCACGGCCACCAATGTCCTCATGCTCCACAAAGAGGGCAAGGACGCGGAGGCGCTCGAGTACGCCACGGTTATCTCTGGTTTCAATCCGCCCTCCGCTCTTGCTCTCAACCTCCTGGGCTACCTCCATGTGTGCGCCGCCAACTGGGCGTGGGAGAAATTACGGGCCTCCGGAGGCGACGAGGCTGCGTCCGTGTCGATGGCGCTTCACCGGCGCGCCGCCGTGAAGGCCTACGCCGACGCTGCCAGGATTGCTCCCAACTGCGTCAGGACCGGCGGCAGGCACGCCAAGGCGCTCGCCAACGCCCAGCGGTACGCCGACGGGATGCGGGAACTGCACCGCGTCCTCTCGGTGTCGAGGCAGGACGACCCCCAGGTGCACGACGTTCAGTATGACTTCATGGACGACTCCGGCGCGAGAGAGAGGAAGCGCGAAGCCGTGAACAAGGCCAGGATCCTGCGAGAGAAGTTGACGGCGAAAATCGTGTGCACACAGGCCGCCAAGCTGTTCCGCGCGGACGCCGCTCTCGGTCCGCTGCAGCTGCAGGAGCGTGCCCAGCTTATCTCCAAGACCTTCCCCGCGTCGTCGCGCGCACAGCTGCTGCGCGTGTACATCGAGCTGGAACAAGGCCGTGCCGTCGACGAGCCGATGCGCAGGAAGATGATTCTGCTTCGCGTTCTCGACCTGACTGCTGATTCGGCGGCTACCTTCGACTCCTCGCTTCTCATTGCCTTCGTGCACGCCAAGGTCTTGTTCGCCTTGGATAGGTTTGATGAGTCGGAGACAGAGTGCCGCCGTGCTCTGAGCATCCAGGGGCCGATCGACCCCAGCCTGGACGACGTACCTCCTGCTGTATCTGTTCCTGGCGCAGACTATGATGCCAGGGTGCTTTCTCTCAGGACGGAGATCCGTGTCTTGCACAGGCAAATAGTAATGGTGGCTGCCCAATGGTGGAACTCTATCCAAACCACGCAACACAGTGACCGGGTTGACAGGGTCATATCACTGAGGGTTGACAAGCTGCACCTTCACTATGATGGATTCGACAAGCCGGCAGCAAAGACCATAGCCGAGGCAGTGCACTTTCACAGGAGTCTGAATTCTTGGAGTTTCTTCATTTGCCCCAGTTCCAGCTGTAACGGCAAGAAGTTTGTGGACACTGATGCGCTCTGGGAACACATACGCAAACAGCACCGAAAAGATGAGCCCTGGAAGAAGCTGCAGTCAGTTTTAGGTCGAGTCCATATTGAAACTGCATCAAAGGATGATGATGACTCGTTGGATGGGATAACTCTCACTCAAGATTCAGAACATAATGACATCTTCATTCTTCCAAGGGTGCAAGACATGTTTGAATCCTTGATCCGTTCACCAACTATTGGAATCCAAGCAGAACCCCTTGTTGAAATTCGACGAAGGAAATGCAGAGAAGGAGCTGAGATCCTTGAGGACATTAAGAAGAAGCTAAGCATGTTGCCTAAAGATAAACTTAGCACTGCCGCTGAGGTCTAGCACTTTTTACTTACATTTCATGGTTTTAGTCTAACATTCATCCTTCTTCCATTGTTCCGCTGATAGTATTGTTTATATCAGACTAACAATGGTTTCAAATTGCAGTTTCAAGAGTTTTGCTCTGCAATAAAGAACATGTGGCTTAAGGTCCTCGAAACTTCTGCTATGGATCATCGTGAAGTCATCCTTCCCCTTGCGAGATCATTCCAATGGGTTTGTTGACATTCTGAATCCTTGGTTCTGTAGTTATATCCATTTGTTTGCTCAGCTGCTCTTTTGCGTTGACTGATAACCATCTCTGCAGATTGAAATGAAAAGATCGATTGCTCTTAGTGCAAAGGATCTTCGTGGGATCATTGGTGCTGCCAATATTGATGCTGTGTTTGGTAATGCTCCTGGTGCCCCTGACCATCAAAGTGGTGACAACCTAGAGCCAGAAAAGTTAAAGGTTATTATGTTTACCTTTACATTTTTTTTCTCAATCTATTTCTGTGGAATTCTTTTGCAACACATGATAATAATTTTATTGATTGATCTGCATAAGTCAAACACTAACAGACTAACATGGTGAAATTGGTTACAGCCTTCAGGTGCAGACGCTACAGTTAAGGCTGCTGAAACATGTGAAGAAAGGTACAGAATATGAAATCCCATGTTATTGTCTTGCAGGTTTACTCTTTCTACATAGTTCTGTTTACTTTTGAACTTGGCTCTGCACTGACTATCACCACACTATATGTTTTTTATTCTGAACGTTGCAACATTAGATATTTTAGCCAGTACCACTCACTGGAATATTTTGGTAACAGTCCCGCAGTGCATTAGCTTAGCCTTGCTTACCCAAGCACACCAGTATTTCCTGTCTTTAACTGAATACTAATAAATTCGGCTGCCCTGTTATCTCCAGATTAATCTATAAAACACAATGCAGCAAATAAAATGACAATAGAAGAACAACTACATGAATAAATGGTATAGTTGTGTCTGTTAGCACCACAGCAGAGAACCTTATCGCAGCAATGACTTAGACATAAATGAATGTATTTTTAGTGCGTTTTAGGCCTGGATTCGATTGCACCGATGAAGCCATTTCAGACAAACAGATTTGGCGCAAATAGAATGAAACAACGCTTACCTCTACCTTATTTGCAATAGAATGAAATAAAGCTGTAGCATTGCTAAGATTAGTAGGTTTGCAATTTTTACCATGGTATTTTGCCACCCTGTTGTTTTTTCTTCTTAGTTCTTCATTTTCAACAGACATATTTTTTCCTTTGCCTCCAGCTTCAGTCCCACCCCTCTGCTGCTTCTTACTGATCTCTTCTTCCTCTTGCTTCCATTTCTTTTCCACCTCTTCCAAACTCTCCATAAGCTGCTGCGAATTCTCCTCTGATCCAGCAGCATCAGGCTTAGGTGTGCATCGATTTTGTGGATAACTTGAGTGCTGAAACCCATTTTTCTAGTGTAGATTTCTGGCCCCAGACATCATCATCCTCACTGGGTTCATAATAAACTACAGAAAATAATTGATTCAAAACTTTAGCCATGTTCTCAACTATAGAAAACACAACCGTCAAACTACTCTTTTTTTCTCAACTACGCAAGGAAGCTCACACGTGTCACTGTTGGTGCAGCGATGTTTCTGTTCAGCAGCGGGTCTCATCTCATGAAGTCATGAGGGTTGACATGCGCGTTGAACGAACAATGCAGCTAATTCGGCATTGCCTGCAAAGATTACAATATGTGAGAAATGGTAATATTTTTTTTTGTGAGTTAGGCGTTGATGCGGGTTTTGAATGGTCGCCTTATCATCTTTGTTCCATTTCAGATGGGACAATGTCCTTCGACTTAGGAGTTAGGCTGTCCAATGCAGGGGCAAACCTGATGCTGCTACATAACAGAGTGAATGCAGGTTTGGAATATGTGAACCAAGTAAACACCTTTCTAGAGATGTATGGCCTGAGGGATGTCCTTGGTCTTGCCCGCCAACTGATTGATGGTATGAATTCTACGGCTCAGCTGATGGGGACAGCGAATAATGTTCTAATAATCGGATCTAGAGTATTCTCCTCTGTGGGAAGGCGTCTACAGGAACGCCACCCCAGTCCTCAAACTGGAGGCCGGAACATTCATCAGATTCGGGAGGTTGTAAAAATGAGAAGCGTTGAAGAGGCACATACCATCATCGATAAGTGGGAGCGTTGCGATGATCTTGTAGAAGCGGACGTAGACGAAGAAATATCAACTGATGAAGCAAGAGCGATGCACCGAATCTTCATTGACCGCCATGCCTATGATCTGATTAGGGACTCGTCAGTGCTGCTTAGCAAAGTACAAAGCAGTGATGACCCAGATTGGGTAATCGCTTAATCTTTCATTTTTCCTTTATGCTGAAGGTTCAAAGTGTAAATCTAGAAGAGTTAAGGGGTAAAGTAGAAAGTAGAACAAGTTTAGAGGAGAACTGAGAGTTTCAGAGAAAACTACTTGCTGTAAATCGTCGCTGCCATCCGGACTTTGTGAACTTGTGGAGTTTTTGTGCTATATTTTGTTAGTTTAGGGGAGAAATGAGAGTTTCAGAGAAAACTACTTGCTGTAAATCGTCGTTGCCATTGAGCTATATTTTGTGAATTTTGTGAACTTGTGGAGTTTTTGTGCATATTTTGTTAGTTATGATTTAGTTCCATAAATACGTTTGTGGAGTCTCATTTCAGTGTTTGTGAGTGTCCAGCGATTGATTTCATAGTATATATGCATATTGTGTTAGATTGCAGGGTTTAAAACGAAATCTGAACTCTGTGTCAAGTGCAACACTCGGCAAAGTGACCAAATAGACATATGCCGGGTTCGACACTCGGTGAATAAGTGCTTGGTCACCTGGATGCGGACGTTGCCGAGTCGTGTGGTTCGCCGGGTGTGGCACTCAGCGAATAGGTCCTCCTGGTGACCATATGTCACCTGGGGTGCGGACTTTGCCGAGGCCGGTCGTTTGCCAAGTTCTGGTACTCGGCGAAACGGATTCCCAGGTGACCGGCAGGCACTTGGGGCTCGGGCTTTTGCAGAGTGTGGGCACTCGGCATAGGAGGGCCGAAACAGTGATCGTGGTGTCGTAGTATCGGCATAATTGATAGGAGACGGGGGTCCTCTAGCCTGCGTATGGATTGTGGGGAAGAAGGTTGGTGTCGTCGAGGACGGGATTGGACACGGCGAGTTTACCCAGCTTCAGATCCCGCAGTGGTGGCGAGATCCTACGTGCTACTATAATTCACTATGAGGCAATAGCCGTGAACAGGTTACAATGGATATGATCTCTATTGATTGTCTATTGAAGCGTGCCATAAAGGCTTCCTGGTGGCCGGCTTATATAGGCGTTCAGACCACAGGATACAAGGTAAGTACTTGTCCGGCAAGTAATCAGAGTCCTAGACCTAGCCGGCTTAGTTGCCGCCTTCCGTCTTGGGCTTGGTGGCTTGATGGGCTTCGGCCTTTCGCCTTCCTTGGACCGTCCGCCTACTTCCTTGTACGTCAGCTATCTGGGCCGCCCGGCAGGGTTCAGCCTTACCACCCTTGGGCCACCCTGGACTAGCCGGATTGATCCATGTTGGAGATACCCCTAGTTGATATATCCCCAACATTAGCCCCCAGAAAGGTTGAAGTTCTCCAGGTGCCAGCTTCTTCTTGATGCTTCATCTGTCAATGTTGGCGGCTGCAGGACTTGAACCATTCTGAAAAATCAATTGGGAAAGTGTGTCTTGAAGTTGGCACACGGCTGCCTTTATCCAACATGGGAAAGACGGCTAACCGATACTTCGCCGAGGATATTTGTTGACGGATATTGCTAGGCGGCTCCCGACAGTTTGAAACTGGCCTAGGCGAAAATCTCGCCATGATCACAAAATCGCGGGAAAAGGGGAGGCGTGGCGATCGTACGATCATGCGCTGCAGTGGATGCAGGACACATGTCCGACTAAAAACGCCGTTGCACAGGAAACTTTGCCCGGACTTATAAATAGGGAGCCGAGCAGTCCATTTTCGCACCCCAGCTCCTGCACTCCTCGACTTCTTGCTCTCCCGCTCTCCCGCACTTCTCTCCGAGCGAACTCCGGCGAGCGTTTTCCTCCGGCGACCTCCACCCACGGCGATGTCCACCGGACACAACATCCCCTCCGCGGCGTCCAGCGGTCCTACATCCGACACCTCTTCCGCGGCGGCGATGGGCGGCGCGGCGTCGCGCCTTGCGATGGCGGCGACGGGCAATGTCTCCGCCGCCGCTTTTCACACTTCCGCCGCGCGCACGCCGGCGGCGGTCTCTTCGGCTCCTTCACCCTCAACCGCGGAGACGGCGGCGAGAAGCGCTCCGGCCGACGAGAAAGAGGAAGCGGCGGACCTCGGGTCGCGCTACTGGCTTCCCTCCATCGTCGACGAGGAGACTCTCCAAGACCTGGAGGCCGTTGGCTACCTCCCGACTCGAGAGGATTGCCGGTGGAGACCCGCCTTGGGAGACGTCATCCCGGCTCCGAAAGCCGGGGAACGGGTAATCCTCACCTCCCACCTAGTCAGGGGAATGGCGCTTCCGCCTTCCGCCTTCTTTAGCGAGGTGCTGGATCATTATGGGCTCCATCCCCATAACATAGCGCCCAATAGCATTCTAGTCTTAGCCGGCTTCACATCTCTATTCGAGGGTTGTCTAGGTATCAGGCCTAGTTTAGACTTCTTTAGATACTGTTTTCGTTGCCGGCGTCAGACCGTGCCGGACGGAGGGTTGGCAACCTGCGGCAGTGTCACTTTCAACTGCCGCCAATGGTATCCTAAGATACCATACCTTGAGTCCGTCAAGGGCTGGACCTTCTCCTTTTTCTACTGCCAAGATATGGCAGCCCCGGGGCGTCAATTTGGCGTCCCGGACTTTGTCAACGCGCCGCCTATGTCCAGGCCATGCTGGGACGAAGCGGTGCCCAAGTTGACGGAGGAACTCCGCCTTTACCAAAGGTGGATTGAGTTCCTCACCCGGACGATGGCTCCCCCCCTGTTGGATGGGGTGGACACCGTCATCTGCTGGCTTGGCCTGCAGATTCTCCCCCTGCGGTACAGCCCGCACAAAATGTGTCAGTATTCGCCTACCGCCACGGCCTCTCTCCGCGTAAGTGAAGAGAGGTTGCCGGTTGCCGACCCGGCGTTCCGGCTCCGCAGCCTCGTCAAGGCGGGGCTGGTGAAGGCGGTGGAGGGCGTGCCCATGCACACCCACGACAACCCTCCATCGAGGTAGACATCTTGCTGCTTGCCCCTTTTTGATGGTTTTCGCCGGCTAACTTGAGTTCCTTTAATTCTTGTCTTCTTTCTCAGATTTCCGACTTGGGGGAGGATGACCTGGCTCCCGATTTCTACGAGTCGGAAGCCGGGAAGACCAAGAAGCGCAAAGCATCCGGCGCCGCTTCCTCTACGGCGGTCGCCGAGAGGAAGAAACGGATCGCAACGGCTACCGAGCCGGTTCTCGTCAACCCTGATGAGAACACGGGGATTAACATCCCCCGAAGGTAGTCAATTATGCCTTTAATAGTCGCATGTCTTCTTTAATACTGGCACCCAACTGACTGTGCTTGTTGTTTATTGGCAGGGAAAGGGTCGCAACTTCCCGGTTGCCGACCAGGCTCCTCTCCAGGGGTAAGCGGCCTGTAGGCAGCTCGCCTGCTACCGTGCCGCCAACTCCCCAGCCTTGGGCCGGCGGCTTTATGGGCGATGCTCGTCGCCAGCCCCAGGCTCCGGCTTATGGCGCGCCGCCAAGGACCTCTTCCGCCGACCGCATACCCCAGACTCCCCTTCTTTTGGCTGAGGCTACGGCCGATGCAGCCGTCCAATCGCGTGCCGCCAAGGAGGAGTTACTGGAGGCGGCTGCCGGCGGGTCCCGGAGGGCGGCCCCGACTGCAGGAGGCGGCAAAGTTAGGGACCCTTGGTCCACCTTTAAGGAGGCCAAGGAGTCAGCCTTGACTTTTGCCAACTTCACCTCCCAAGCTTTCGCCAACTTGGAGGGCGACCTCTCTGTAAGTTTTTATAACTCCGGCATATACATAGTCTTTCCCCCGAGCACTTAGATGGCAGGTCAAAAAATATTGACCACCGGCTTAGTGGTTATTCGACAATATGTTTTATGCCTTTGCTTTTTCTTGCAGGTCCTCTTGGCCGCCAATGTTGAGCTTCTCTCCTCCCGACTCGATATAAACCAGCGGTACCGCGATCTGAAGAAGGGTTGCGAGGCCAAGGACCTGCGGATTGCCGAGTTGGAGGCGGCCCGCAAAAAAGATGAAGGTAGAGTTGATCTTTTTTGCTTTCAGCCATCTTTTCAATTTATGTTGCCGTCAATCGTTTAGCTAGTGAATCCATATTTGTAGAACTGCTAGACCACTCCCAGGATATACTGAAGGCGTGCACTGATATGCAAGCTCTTATGAATGAAGCTTCCGATTTGGCGGCCGCCAACTTGGCGATGAAGGAGGAGCACCAGAAGGAGATGGAGGCCCAGCAGCTGCAATTTGCGCAGGAATCTAGCCAGCTTACTGGTGAGCTGGATAGCCTGCGCAAGAAGTTGGCGGAGGTGGAGAAGACGGCTGCCGAGGAAATCTCCAAGCAGACTTCTCGCGCCCAAACTGCTGAGGACGCGTTGGCGGCTCATCTGATTGAGCTGTCCGCTTTCCATAACTCGGCCCTTGGTAATTTCTCGCTCCTTATTTGATTTTGCCATTTTGCTTAGCCTGAGCTAAACTGATGGTTTTATTTTTGATACAGTTCCTACCGGTTTAGGCGACGACAAGGTTGTCAGCCCCCGCCTGGATCGCCTTGCGCGTCTAGGCGAGCTGATCACCGAGACTTTGGCAGCGTCCAAACGGTTTGCCGCCAAGTTCTTCATCTCCTCCGGCAGCCAGGAACCGGCCAAATTCAGCGACGTGCCCAACATGTTGGAGCAGACTACCAAGCTACACAAGAGCTCGCTGAAGTCGGCGGCGCGGGGTGGTGCCAAGACTGCGCTTGGACTATTCATGGCGCACTACCCCGAGGCGGAGATTGAAGCCGTCACCGAAGGCATGCCGTCTACATATGAAGACGGCAGCGAGGTCGAGCCGGCCGCTGTTCTGGATAGCGTTGCTGGCTACGCCACGCGTGTTGCCGACATGGTGGATACTTCGATCTTCTACCGGCGCCATCCTGTGCCTGCCGCAGGGGAAGCTGAAGCTGCCGGCACGGCCGAGGCGGAGGGGAGTGACAGTTCTGGGGCTGAAGTTGTCAGCCCCCAAGCCTGATGTAGACGCCCCCCGAGCCGTAGTTTCCTTTCCTTGCCTTCTCCCGACATGATTTGCCAGCCCCTGAAACAATGCAATTTTAACTTGTAATATTTGTATATACTTTTGTTGCTGCTCTTCTAGGCGGGAAACTAGCTGACAAGTTTTATTTTGCCTTATTTAAATGGCCCGCCTTAATTTTACCCTGACCTATATGTTTGACTGTTTGTATGTTGATGAACCTCAGCCGGTAACTTTAGCTGAAACAGCCAGGGCTAAGCCATGCGTTTAGGATCAGAAACCAAATCCAACATGTTGGTGTCAAAGGCATACTACTAGGTGAACCACATATAAGTAATCAGAGGTAAAGGAATTAGGCGGCGCAAAAAGTTTATTTTTGCTTTAGGTTGGCTCGAAAGCTGCAAGTATCTACCAGTTTGAACCTTTGCACGGAGCTAGAAAAATAGGTAACTTAGATACATAGGGGAAATATGATTGCAAGAAAAGACAAAAGATGGCATGCTTCTCAACACAGATGAGGAACCATAGACTTTTATTTCATAATCATATATAACTTATTACAATTATAAATTGCTAAGTGTAGAAAGGACGTAGCTGGTCAATATTCCAAGGCCGTCTTGTTTGTTCGAACGGATCGTCAATGCCTCTTTTGCGCTTGGTTCCCCTTTTTCCTGCCGCCTTCTTGCGCCTCTTCTTTTCTTCTTCGTCGCGGATGTCGGCCAGGTAGTAGGAACCATTGAGCAGCGCCTTTGTGACTATAAACGGTCCTTCCCATGGCGGGGATAACTTGTGCAAGCCTTTCCTGTCTTGAATTAGGCGGAGAACCAGGTCACCTGTTCTGAAGCTTCGCTTCCGCACTCTCCGGCTATGATAGCGGCGAAGTTGTTGCTGGTACAAGGCGGAGCGATGTAGAGCGACGTCTCTTTCTTCGTCTAGCAGGTCTAGGCTATCATGTCTTGCACCTTCTACATCTTGCTCGATGTAGGCTTGAATCCTTGGGGAATCGTATTTCATGTCGGTAGGTAGCACCGCCTCGGCGCCATATACTAAGAAGAAAGGAGTGTAGCCGGTAGACCTATTTGGCGTTGTGCGCAAACTCCATAATACCGACTGTAACTCATCTGCCCAAGCGCCGGCTGCCCTGTGTAATGGAGCTTCGAGACGAGTCTTAAGTCCTGATAAGACTAGGCCGTTTGTACGCACTACTTGTCCATTAGATTGAGGGTGTGACACGGATGCCAAATCAAGCCGGATACCCAAATCACTGCAGTATTCTTCTATGTTGCCTTGAGACAGGTTGCTGCTAGGGGTGTAAACGGATAGGATAATTTCCGCACCATATCCGATTCCGAAACCGTTTTCAACAATCCATATCCGATTTTAATGAATCCGCCGGATAAGGATATCTGATTCCGAAGTTGACACCCGGATATGGTATAGGATATGGTATGTAAAATAGCATAAAATATGGATTATCCGAAATTTAAATAGGATTATCCGATGGTTTGAATCCGAATAATCCGATTTTCTACCGAATTGTCTAGTCTAATATAGAATAATTTGAAACTAGTAAGTTGTCGAGTTCGTTAGTCGAACAACATCTCACTTAAATAGTCATTGTAAAGAATATGAATTATAAGTTGGTTAGTTATTAAGTTATCGAACAATTATTTTTGTATGTATGGTTTGAAAATTTAATTGTACACGTATCTATCCGATTAATTTTGTTACCGGTCCGAATCCGTTCCGTTTCCGCCTCCGAATCCGCCATCACGGATATCCGCATTCGAATCCGCATCCGGTCATTATCCGATCCGCTCCGAATCCGATGAAAAATTATGGTATAGGATATGGTAAAGGCAAAATCCGATCCGATCCGATCCGTTTACACCCCTAGTTGCTGCCATTATCAGTGATAATGCTGTGTGGAACTCAAAACCGAGAGATAATTCCCCAGAGGAAATTGGTGGTTGTTCGTGCGTCAAGTTTGCTGATCGGCTTAGCCTGGACCCATTTGGTGAACTTGTCGACAGCGACCAATAGGTGGGTATACCCACCACTCGCCTTTTTGAAGGGACCCACCATGTCTAAGCCCCAGACCGCGAACGGCCAGGTGATTGGAATTGTCCTGAGTTCTTGTGCCGGTAAGTGAGGTTGACGGGCGTACAACTGGCAGCCTTTGCATGTTTTTACGATGTTCTCGGCGTCTTCTTTGGCGGTAAGCCAGTAGAAACCTTGGCGGAAAGCTTTGGACACGATGGACCTGGCGGAAGCGTGATGCCCGCAGGTGCCAATATGTATGTCTTTCAGAATTTCCTGGCCTTCTTCTGGCTGTATGCACCATTGATAGATGCCGCACGTGCTTCGCTTATATAGCTCGCCTTTTATTATCGTGAATGCCTTGACTCGCCTTATGATCTGCCTTTTTAGCACCTCATCGTCCTCCGACAACTTCTTGTCGATTAGAAAATCGAGGTATGGGACAGTCCAATCCGGCTGTACCGAGTAGACAGCGAGACTTGCCGCTTCTACCGGTTCTTCTGCATTGGGGTCCATCAAATCGGCGCCCTTGATGGACGGCTTGTGCAAATGTTCCAGGAAAATATCTTTTGGTACCTTTTTGCGTTGTGACCCTAGTCTGGCAAGTGTGTCTGCCGCCTCGTTCTCAGCTCGTGGAACATTTCAGACTTCATAGCCCGCGAAGTTTTTTGCGAATTCGTCAACTTTGGCTCTGTATGCCGCCATTGTTGCGCTTTTCGCATCACATGTTCCGCTTACTTGTTGTGCAACCAAATCTGAATCGCCATAACAGAGGATCCTTTTGACGCCAAGGTCGTTTGCCACGTGTAACCCATGAAGCAATGCTTCATACTCGGCAACGTTGTTGGTTGCTGTAAAGTGAATTTGCAACACGTAGCTAAGCTTGTCACCTTTAGGCGTGCGTAGAACGACTCCAGCCCCGAGCCTTTGAGCATCTTTGATCCGTCAAAGTGCATGAGCCAATATTCTGACTCGGGGAGTGCTGTTTCCTCCATGGCTTCTGTCCAGTCGGCGACAAAATCTGCAAGCGCTTGAGACTTAATGGCGGTCCGTGGTTTATAGACTATATCAAAGGCGGCAAGCTCGATGCCCCATTTGGCAACTCGACCTGTTGCCTCTGTATTGTTGATTATGTCTCCCAACGGTGCCTTGCTGACTACTGTTACTGTGTGCTCCTGTAAATAATGCCTAAGCTTTCTGGCGGCAAAGAATACACCGTAAGCCAGCTTTTGGTAATGCGGATACCTCTGCTTGGAGGCGGAGAATACTTCACTGATGAAGTAGACCGGTCGTTGCTCAGACGTCGCGGCTTCGTTCTCCTTTCTTTCCACAGCCAAGACCACGCTGACAACAGCTCCTGTTGCCGCGATGTATAGCAGCATTGGTTTCTGCGATCGAGGTGCTGCCAATATCGGAGCGGATGTGAGGGCCTCCTTAAGTTGCTGTAAGGCGGCGTCTGCCTCTGCTGTCCACTCAAAGTTGTCGGATTTCTTCAATAGTCGGTAGAGAAGCATTGCTTTTTCCCCTAGGCGGCTTATGAAGCGACTGACGGCCGCCGCCGATCCGGCTAGGCGCTGCACGTCCTTCAGACAAGTAGGTCTGGATATGTTTTGGATGGCCTTGATCTTCTCCGGATTAACCTCAATCCCTCGTTCCGAGACGATAAACCCGAGTAGTTTGCCGGCCGGAACGCCGAAAACAGACTTGGCGGGATTGAGTTTCATTTGGTACTTTCGGAGATTTTGAAAAGTTTCTTCCAGATCCTCTAGGAGATCCGCCTTCTTTTTCGATATCACCGCAATGTCGTCTACGTAGACGTGAACATTGCGGCCGATCTGTTCGTGCAGGCAATTTTGCATACGGCGCTGGTATGTTGCCCCTGCATTCTTCAGGCCAAAAGGCATCGTGATGTAGCAGAAAGTCCCGTATGGAGTGGTGAAAGATGTTTTCAACTGATCTGACACCCTCATCTTGATTTGGTGGTATCCTGAGTAGGCGTCCAAAAAACAAAGTAGGTCGGAGCCTGCTGTGGAGTCTACGACTTGGTCAATTCTAGGCAACGCAAAGGGTGAAGGGGATCGTGTGCAGAAAACAAAATTTTTCCTACCGACGATATCCTAAAAGCATGCCAAGATCTATTCTATGCAGACATAGTAGTACGAACGGAGATCGGAATACGTACCCTTGTAGACCGAAAGCGGGGATTACGTTCCCGCACAAACGTTGTCGATGCAGACCGACGAAGCCGACCTCAAGGTCGTGTAGAGGATGCAGGTCTCCGAGTACTGCTAGCGCAACACCTCGCAGGGAGTCGCACACGTACGGTGGAGACGACGGCCTCCGAAGCTCCAGTCCAAGACGAGCAGCGGAAGACTTGGACCGGAACACCAGCAGCGCGGCAGCGGGCTATGGTGGAGGAGATCCCCTTGCTCTGCTCGGCGCGGCTCCAACTTGGGAACCACGAGATCGATAGAGAAATCGGGAATTAATTGGTGAATTAAAAGGCCAGGGGTGCCCCTTCTTATATAGGCTCCCAGGGGGAGGCAACCTTGCCAGCCAGGCAATGTGGGACTATCCCACAACCTGGTTCGGCCAAGGAGGGTGCGCCGGCCCCCTGGTGGGCCCCATCTGGCCCACCTAGGCCGGCCTCCATGCCCCCACCGAATCCCCAAGGGGGTTCCCCCCCTCTTGGGCCTTCTTTCGTCCGGAAGGCCCATTTAGGGAAATCTGCCTAAATAAATTCAAAAATAAATATTTAAAATCATATTTTCATATTAATTACACTAACTAATATCAAACATAATATATATAATTTTTCCTAGCTCCGAAAACTCTTTCGGCGCTGCCCGATCTCCATCGGACCCCTCCCGGGACGCTCCCGGTGATCTCCTTCCTTTCCGGTTGTCTTGTCGAAACCCCTTAAGTGTGTTACCCTAGCGGTTCGATATAATATCAGGTATGATCAAGACTCCTCAATGATCAACGACTAACTCGTAGGCCTGGACCCCATGAATTAATCCCTGAGATATAACGAATGACTTTCATCTATCAAACCTGAACGTAAAGTCTTAGACCTTTTGCCATAGCGATACTTAGCACGTCCGAGCGTCGTTCCATAGATATCTCCATACCTAATCCCGACCTCGTTACCGACGACGCTATCTTCTACTCGTTCATGATCTCATGTCTCCGTGACCTAGTCACATGCTTGCAAGCTCATTAGACCTGATTTCACCGAGTGGGCCCGAGAGTATCTATCCTGCTATGCGGACTGGCAAATCCCGCTCTTGACCCCTCGTCTCAACTACTCCTTTCCGATACCCAAAAGTATCACCGTTATTGTCATACTAAATAAGATACGACGTTTGGTGCAATCAAAGTATCTTCCGGGAATAACAATAAGAGTTGATCTCACGGTCAAAGGCGTAACGACTACGTTCTCCAAATCTGGGTATGTCCATCACATCGTTCTCTAGCGATATGACTCTCATTGCCGACCGGCGCCATGCCCCATGACCGGGAAACCTCGATCATCAATCGCGCAACGAAACTAGTCTTAGTAGAGGCTACTAGGGACCTGGTTGTTTACGTATCACACCCGCATCAATGTTTCCGCTTAATACGGTTCTAGCATGACACAAAAACCTATTATAAACAAACGAGATATGATAAAGAATACACTTTATTAATTGCCTCTAGGGCATATCTCCTTCAGTCTCCCACTTGCACTAGAGTACAACTTAATCTAGATTACAACTTGGTAAAAGCTTAACACCCATAGCTAACTGGTGCTGTTCATGCTTATCAAGCGGGAGAGGCTTCGTCAGCGGATCTGCCACATTCAGATCCGTATGCACTTTGCAAATCTTCACATCGCCTCCTTGTATGTACTGACGTATCACATGGAAGCGTCGGAGAATGTGTTTGGCGGTGGAGTGAGACCTTGGCTCCTTGGCGTTTGCAATGGCACCCGTATTGTCGCAGAAGAGGATCACGGGGTCTTGCACGCTTGGGAACACTCCAAGTTCGATGACGAACTTCCTCAGCCACACAACTTCATTCGCGGCCTCGCAGGCAGCGATGTACTCTGACTCCATTGTAGATTGTGCGACTATGGGTTGCTTCCCACTTCTCCAGCACACGACGCCTCCATTCACCTTGAACACATAACCTGTCTGTGACTTACAGTCATCGGGGTCTGAGCAGAAACTTGCATCTACGTAACCCGTTACGCCAAGTTCTTCATCGCAGCCACCATACACAAGGAACATTTACTTTGTCTTATTGAGATACTTAAGAATGCTCTTAACAGCTACCCAATGCGGCATTCCAGGATTACTCTGGAACCGGCTTGTCAAACTTAGAGCTAATGCCACATCCGGTCTAGTACTCAACATTGCATACATGATCGATCCTATGGCTGAGGCATAAGGATGTTTCGTCATTTTGGCCTTACCCAGTTCCGTCACCGGACACTGCGCCTTACGCAATATTTTATTCTTGATAACCGGCAAAGAACCCTTCTTTGCCTTCTCCATACGGAAACGCTTCAGTATTTTATCAACATAAGTACTCTGACTTAGTGCTAATAGGCGCCTTGATCTATCGCGATAGATTTTTATGCCTAAAACATACGCAGCTTCTCCTAAGTCCTTCATGGAAAATTTACTGTTTAAATATTCTTTCACGCTATTCAGAAGTTCCACATCATTCCCTATTAGCAATATGTCGTCAACATACAGTGCTAAGAACACAACCGAGCTCCCACTAATTTTCTTGTAAATACAGGTCTCTTCCACATTCTGGATAAATCCAAAACCTTTGATTACCTCATCAAAGCGAAGATTCCAGCTCCGAGATGCCTGCTTCAATCCATAGATGGATCGCTGAAGCTTGCACACCTTGTTAGCATTTCCTGGATCGACAAAACCTTCCGGCTGTACCATGTACAACTCTTCCTCAATGTTTCCATTCAGGAAGGCCGTTTTGACGTCCATCTGCCAGATTTCATAATCATAGTAGGCAGCTACCGCTAACAAAATCCGAATAGACTTAAGCATCGCTACCGGTGAAAAAGTTTCATCGTAGTCAATTCCATGAACTTGTCGGAAACCCTTTGCGACAAGCCGAGCTTTATAGACGGTCACATTACCATCAGCATCAGTCTTCTTCTTAAAGATCTACTTATTCTCGACGACCTTGCGCCCTTCGGGAATATCCACCAAAGTCCACACTTTGTTATCGAACATGGACCCTATTTCGGATTTCATGGCTTCAAGCCATTTCTCGGACTCTAGACTCTCCATCGCCTCCTTGTAGTTCGTAGGTTCTTCTTGCTCGACTAGCATGACGGTGCAAACCATATTGCCATACCATTCTGGTGCGATCCGAGATCTACCAGACTTACGAGGTAGAACATCTTCCTCGACAGTTTCTCCCACTCCTTCCACGGAGGACGTTTCCGGAATTGCTTCCGTTGCGCCACTCGGAATCTCGAGTTTAGGATCAATGATTTCATCGAGGTCTACCTTCCTCCCACTTACTCCTTTCGCGAGAAACTCCTTCTCTAGAAAGGTACCGGTCTTCGCGACAAAAGTTTTGCCCTCAGCTTGGTTGTAGAAGGTGTACCCAACGGTTTCCCACGGATATCCTACAAAGACGACTTTCTCCGACTTTGGTTCGAGTTTGTCGGGCTGTAATTTCTTAACGTACGCCTCACAACCCCAAACCTTCAGAAACGATAACTTAGGCTTTTGGCCATACCATAATTCATACGGCGTCGTTTCAACGGACTTGGACGGAGCCCTATTTAAAATGAATGCGGCTGTTTCTAACGCATAACCCCAGAAGGACACTGGTAGATCGGTAAGAGACATCATAGATCGGACACTATCCAGTAGAATACGATTACGTCGCTCGGACACGCCGTTACGCTGCGGCGTTCCGGCTGGCGTAAGTTGGGGTACTATGCCACAACTCTTCAGATGTGTGCCAAACTCAAAACTCAAGTACTCTCCACCGCGATCGGATCGGAGATGCTTGATTTTCCTATTAAGCTGATTCTCAACTTCACTCTGGAATTCTTTGAACTTTTCAAACGTTTCAGACTTGTGTTTCATCAAATAGATATAACTGTATCTACTCAAGTCATCAGTGAAGGTGACGAAGTAACGATAACCATTGCGTGTCAAAACGCTCATCGGTCCACACACATCTGTATGTATGATCCCCAACAAATCCGACGCCCGTTCAACGAAACCTTTGAACGGTGTCCTGGTCATTTTGCCCATAAGGCATGGTTCGCATGTATCGAGGGATCCGAAATCCAACGAGTCCAAAAGTCCATCGGAGTGGAGTTGCTTCATGCGCTTTACACCAATATGACCAAGACGACAATGCCACAAAAACATAGCGGTATCGTCACTACACTTAATCCGTTTGGCTTCTATGTTATGGATGTGAGTAATACGATCGAGATTCAACAAGAATAAACCGTTATTCTCGGGAGCATCAACATAAAAGATATTATTCATTTAAATAGCACAATTGCTTGACACTGATTTAAATGAATAACCGTCTTGTAACAGGCAAGACCCACTTATAATGTTTACACTCAAGGATGGCACAAAATAACACTTTTTTAAAACCAAAACTAATCCCGATGGTAGATGTAGAGGGAGCGTGCCGACAGCCACCACGTCGACTCTCGATCCGTTGCCGACGCGCATCGTCACCTCATCCTTCGCCAGCCGCCTTCTATTCCGTAACTCCTCCTGAGAGTTACATATATGAGCAACAGAACCAGTATCAAATACCCACGTGTTGCTCCGGGCAGATGTAAGGTACACATCTATTACATGTATATCAAATATACCTTGCTCTTTGTCGACCGTCTTGCCAGACTTCCTATCCTCCAGGTACTTGGGACAGTTGCGCTCAGGTGATCCGATGGTCACCACCATCTTCTTCAGCTTGATTTCTAATTCGTCCACTTCGAGCATCTTCAGGATTTCCGACAGGGGTTTTGACGTCCCTTTCATGCCGTAGTCCACGATGGTGTTCTTATAGCTAGGGGGCAGAGAAGTCAGCGCCCTATCAATAACCACCTCCTCTGGGATCACACTTCCCAGATCACTCAGAAGTCGAGCGCAGCCAAACAACTTGGCCAAGTGCTCACTAATATTGCCGTGCTCTTCCATCTGGGCTGAGAAGAAAAGCACATATGCCTTGTACCTCTCAGCCTTGACTTGTCGTGCAAAAACAGTCATGAGTTCAGTGATTATATCGTAAGCACCCTTGTTCATGAAGCGGTTTTGCAGGTCAGCCTCCATGGCAAAGAGCATGCCACTCTGGACATAAGAAGAAATCTCTGCCTTTACCCGATGGACAATCCTTTCGATTTCCGGGGCGGTGTTTGGAAGATCACCTAAGGGGGCATCAAGGATGTAGGCCACCTTGTGGGTTTCAAGGATGGACTTCAGATCGCGGAACCAGGACACGAAGTTAGACCCATCGGTCTTAAGCTTCTCTTTCTCAATGAACATGTTTAGGTTAAAGGAGGGGTGAGACATCTACAATGGAATTTGCAACAACATAAGACTTTGTTCATAATAATTTTGAGTTATACTATTTTAGAAAATAACTAACATAACTCCCACTCAAACGAACATCCCTCCTGGTCGTTTAAGCAATTACACGACCCCCATCCATTGCACCACCCCTCATCATCAAAGCCGGAGGCACAACTTCAAGAGTAGACAAAATCGTCCGCCACACCAATTTTGTGACTCGTGCTCGACCTTTCGGTCTTCCTGTTCCGAGGCCATACCTCTGAGTATGCTAGGCTCGCCACCAAAGACCTCCACGCTGACGCTTGTGCAACATGGCTTACACCCACTGTATGCGAACGACGAGATGTCTGACACCCGATCATCACGGCCTGCCTCATAACGTAGAACTTTCTTGGTGGTGCGCGTTGGAGGGAGAACACTAGTGGTATTTTGAAGGGATCATCTTATTCAGCTACCGCCGTGTAACTAATGTATACTATACACACAATCACACAAAATAAGATGCACACAAAACATCAAATGTAATGCAATGTGATATAGTCCATTGCGCCATGGTCTTCTTGGCGCCCGCAGTTTATAAACAATTTAATAAACCTACCTTTACCATATCACATAGCCCCTGCAAAATAAAGTTAGACGCTTCTACTTTATCTTTTGCATGTTTTACGTGGCTTGGGGCTTTCGTAAATAGAACCGCTTCATGCCTACGAATCTTATGACCACAACAACGATCCAATAATTGCATGTTTAAGCATCCCTTTCGGGCCCTCCATTGAAAATGCGAAGACCAACTAAAGAGAGAGAAACTGACACCCGCCAGCCACATATACGGTACAAGCCGTATGTCAGTAGTGGAACCAGTCTCGCGTAAGCGTACGCGTAAAGTCGGTCCGGGCCGCTTCATCAACTCAATGCCGCTGGAATACACAAGTGCACGCTAGAGGGTAGCAAATAATAGGAACGGTGCCCCCGTGCAGAGCACGGGTTCTAACAGCGTACAGCTATATCTACGATAGATCGGCTCTGATACCACTGAAGGGGTTCGTGTGCAGAAAACAAAATTTTTCCTACCGACGATATCCTAAAAGCATGCCAAGATCTATTCTATGCAGACATAGTAGTACGAACGGAGATCGGAATACGTACCCTTGTAGACCGAAAGCGGGAATTATGTTCCGACACAAACGTTGTCGATGCAGACCGACGAAGCCGACCTCAAGGTCGTGTAGAGGAAGCAGGCCTCCGAGTACTGCTAGCGCAGCACCTCTCAGGGAGTCGCACACGTACGGTGGAGACGACGGCCTCCGAAGCTCCAGTCCAGGACGAGCAGCGGAAGACTTGGACCGGAACACCAGCAGCGCGGCAACGGGCTATGGTGGAGGAGATCCCCTTGCTCTGCTCGGCGCGGCTCCAACTTGGGAACCACGAGATCGAGAGAGAAATCGGGAATTAATTGGTGAATTAAAAGGCCAGGGGTGCCCCTTCTTATATAGGCTCCCAGGGGGAGCCAACCTTGCCAGCCAGGCAATGTGGGACTATCCCACATCCTGGTTCGGCCAAGGAGGGTGCGCCGCCCCCCTGGTGGGCCCCATCTGACCCACCTAGTCCGGCCTCCATGCCCCCACCGAATCCCCAAGGGGGTTCCCCCCCTCTTGGGCCTTCTTTCGTCCGGAAGGCCCATTTAGGGAAATCTGCCTAAATAAATTCGAAAATAAATATATAAAATCATATTTGCATATTAATTACACTAATTAATATCAAACATAATATATATAATTTTTCCTAGCTCCGAAAACTCTTTCGGCGCTGCCCGATCTCCATCGGACCCCTCCCGGGACGCTCCCGGTGATCTCCTTCCTTTCCGGTTGTCTTGTCGAAACCCCTTAAGTGTGTTACCCTAGCGGTTCGATATAATATCAGGTATGATCAAGACTCCTCAATGATCAACGACTAACTCGTAGGCCTGGACCCCATGAATTAATCCCTGAGATATAACGAATGACTTTCATCTATCAAACCTGAACATAAAGTCTTAGACCTTTTGCCATAGCGATACTTAGCACGTCCGAACGTCGTTCCATAGATATCTCCATACCTAATCCCGACCTCGTTACCGACGACTCTATCTTCTACTCGTTCATGATCTCATGTCTCCGTGACCTAGTCACATGCTTGCAAGCTCATTAGACATGATTTCACCGAGTGGGCCCGAGAGTATCTATCCTGCTATGCGGACTGGCAAATCCCGCTCTTGACCCCTCGTCTCAACTACTCCTTTCCGATACCCAAAAGTATCACCGTTATTGTCATACTAAATAAGATACGACGTTTGGTGCAATCAAGGTATCTTCCGGGAATAACAATAAGAGTTGATCTCACGGTCAAAGGCGTAACGACTACGTTCTCCAAATCTGGGTATGTCCATCACATCGTTCTCTAGCGATATGACTCTCATTGCCGACCGGCGCCATGCCCCATGAACGGGAAACCTCGATCATCAATAGCGCAACGAAACTAGTCTTAGTAGAGGCTACTAGGGACCTGCTTGTTTACGTATCACACCCGCATCAATGTTTCCGCTTAATACGGTTCTAGCATGACACAAAAACCTATTATGAACAAACGAGATATGATAAAGAATACACTTTATTAATTGCCTCTAGGGCATATCTCCTTCAAAGGGATCCTTTGGGCAACACTTGTTAACACCGGTATAGTCGATACACATCCTCAGCTCTTTATTCTTCTTTGGAACAAGTACAGGATTTGCCACCCAATCGGTGTGTACAACTTCTTTTATGAAATTGGCGGCCTTCAGCCTATTTATCTCCTTTCCTATAGCCTTGCGTCTCTCATCTCCAAAGCGTCTTGTACCTTGCTTCACCGGCTTAGATCCTTTTATGACGTTGAGTGAGTGCTCGACAAGTTCCCTCGGTACACCAGGCATGTCGGATGGCGACCATGCAAAGATGTCACGATTCTCACGGAGGAACTCGACGAGCGCGCCTTCCTATTTGCTGTCAAGGTTGGAGCCGATGACAACTTGCTAAGACTTGTCACCTGGGATTAGGTCCGCCTTTTTGGTGTCTTCAGAAGCTTCAAAGGTCTTCTTGACATCAATCTTTGGCTTGGGCATGGAGTTGTCTGAATCCTTCCCAAGTAGCGCGAGTTCTTCCTTGTGGATGACGGGTTCTGCGAAGGCGGCCATGCCACGTTCGCACTCCTTGGCTTTCTTGAAGTTGCCGGAAATCGTGATGGTTCCGTTTTCCCCTGGCATTTTAAGCTGGCTGTATATGTAGCACAGCCTTGCCATAAATTTGGCGAAAGTCGGTCGTCCGAAGATTGCATGGTAGGCGCTCTTGAAGGGGACAACTTCGAACCGGAGGAACTCTGAGCGGTAGTTCTCTTTTGGTCCGAAAGTTACCTTCAGCCTGATGCTCCCCATTGACTTTGCTTGCCTGCCGGGCACTATGCCGTGAAAAGTGAGGTTGCTGTGGTCCAGCTGATCCTCTGACAGGTTCATGCGGCTTAGTGTGTCGTAGTACAGGATGCTGAGGCTGCTGCCGCCATCCATGAGTACCTTTGTGAGTCTGAAGTTGTCGACAATGGGATCGACGACGAGGACGTACTTGCCTGGGTGAGGAACATGATCAGGGTGGTCGGACCGGTCCCAAGTGATCGTTGCTTCCGACCAGTTCAAATACTGAGGGACGTCCGGCATTGTCGCGTTGAGTTCGCGCATCTCCGCCTTATCTGCCTTAGCCGAAGGTGTGCCGACAAAGCATACGAGAGATTCTTTGACCTTCGGATATGGCTTCTTTTTCTTGGCGGCCGCGTCATCTTCGCTTGAGACAGACATGTCGCCGTCATCCTCATCCTCCTTGTTGTCTTTCTTGTCGTTCTTCTTTGACTTCTTTGACTTCCAGCCGACCGTGGGGTCTTTTTTGAAGTCGTCCATGAAACGACACTCGCTAAGCATGTGGTTGACCTTGCCAAGTGAGGCTTTGTCATCCGCCGCCTGCTTGCGCTTGTTGTTCCGTTTTGGCACGATGTTGACGTCTGGATCATCGTCCCGGGCGTCGTCATCCGCCGCCGCATATTGGGCGGCTAGGTTGAGCATCTCACCAAGGTCCGTGATTTGCTCGCGGACGAGCCGATGACGGAGCAAGGACTTCTTCTGCAGGCCCGTGTAGAAGGCGTGGATAGCCTGCGCGTCCGAAACACCATGACAGTTGGCCTTTTCGGATATCCAACGGCTGACAAAGTCTGTCATGGTTTCGTCCGGCTTTTGGATACAACGTTGCAAATCCGTGTAGGTATTTGGACGCTTGTATGTTCCTTGGAAGTGCTGGGAAAAAACTTTTCCATGTCGTACCAGCTATGGATAGACTTTTCAGGAAGGATGTCGATCCAAGCCCTTGCCGTGCCTTCCAACATGAGAGGTAGGTAACAGACGGCGATGTAGCTGCTTCCGCCGGTAATTTCTATGGCCATGGCATAATCGGCTAGCCATGAATCCGGCTTAACGAGGCCGTTGTACCTAGAACAATTTTTAGACACTGATGTCATGTCCTTAGGGAACGGCTCTCTGCGGATGGCGTCGCCAAAGCACTTTGGTCCAGAGTATAGCGGCTCCTTTCCTCTTGCTATGTCTTGTAGGCGATGTCGTGCGTCTTTTGGACCGAGCTGCTGTACGCTTCTGTTTGCGTTTGGCTCGTCCTGCGCTGCCCATCTTACGCTGCGCCTGGGCCCTTCTGCCGCCTCCTTCCTTTTGTTGTCGGTGCTGCGCTGCGGAGACCGGCTTCGTCCTCTCCTGGGAGGGTCGTTGCCGACATCCTTTCTAGGCGGCTGTCCATTGTTTCGGCTGCCGCCATTGTCGCGTCTTGGCTGGGCTGGATGTGGCAGGTCTCCTCTGCTTCCTGTTCTTGAATTTTCGTCCCGCCTTGGTTTTGGCGGTGGCGTCTTCTTTGGAGGTGGCGTTGCTTTCCTTTTGCCACCATGGCTACTGGAGCCGGACGGGCCTTCGGGGTCAGCGCCATGTGCGACTTTGCACTTTCCCGACTTGGACTCTAGGTCTCCCCCGCGGGCATCCGCCATGTGACCGTAGGAGTCAGCGCGAGCTTGTTGCTCGAGGGCCTTGCTCACGAAGTGTCTTGCATTGGCCAGCTTTTCCTCCGCCGTGCAAGTTTTGTCGTCCAAGGTATCTAGCGCGGCAGCCGCGTTGAGGACGGGGGTGCAGAAGACAACATCTCCCCTTCTGTCCACGCGCTGTGGTGCCGTACGCCAGTCGAACCCGAGATCTTGAGCCGCTGTCGTTGCGCGTGTTGGAGGCTCCTTGTCACGGTGGTTTTTTGATGACCTTTTGTCCTCGAAGAGTTGCCGGCTTGTCTTAGCCGACATTTTCTCCTGTTCTTTCTCGATCTTCTTTGCAAGGCTCTCAACATGCTCCTCCCTTTTGCGCAGGAAGTCAGAGTGCTTAAGCATGTTAATCCTAAGCTCTTCCACTTCGTCGAGTGGGGTATCTTTGTTCACCGGAGTGTTTATGATCTCGTCTACTTCCTTGATGACGGAGAGCAAATCCGCAGGTTTGCTGCTGCCGCCTTTCTCGAGGCCAGCTTTCTTCTTTGCGCACACCTTGTCGGAACCCTTGATGAGTTGACCGGCAGTGGTGTCGCCGGCGTCTTCCGCCGGCTTGTTTTTCGTTTCGGAAGCAACTGGGGTTGACTCGTGACCGACGACAACCATCATAGCCAGCTTGTCAGGCATATGAGTATCCGCTGTTCCCTCTAAGGGAGCCGGATTATCACTGGAAAAGCGGCTTTTGATCCTTTCTTCGAAGAGACTAGCATCATCATCGGAGTCAGAGTCTACGTTGACATGAACGGTAGATCTGGATCCGGCGTCTGACATCGCATCCTCCTGGAGAGCAGGAAGGATTGATTCAGGATCGTTGTTTTCCGGCTGGGCGTCGGATCCCAGTCCGACAACTCCGACGAAGTGGAAATCAGATTCCGCCGACTCCTGAGAGTAGGCGGATTCATATCCATCTTGCCGGTCGACTGCTTGGTCGAAGGGTTGGTGGGTGGGGTTGTAGAAACGCGGTAGGCCGTACGCTTCTGGCGTATACCCGATGAAGACGTCGATCCCTCCGATCGATTGCGCATCCGATAAGGTAGTCGTCCGCCGGGAGCCAGGACTCATCCGAGTTGACGTAGCTGTGGCCGCCATACCTTGTGACGCGACCGACGGCGATCTGCTTGCCCACGCCGCCAAGTGTTCCCGCCTGGAACGTGACACCAGGAACCTTATGCCCCACGGTGGGCGCCAACTGTCGTAGTATCGGCATAATTGATAGGAGACGGGGGTCCTCTAGCCTGCGTATGGATTGTGGGGAATAAGGTTGGTGTCGTCGAGGACGGGATTGGACACGGCGAGTTTACCCAGCTTCATATCCCGCAGCGGTGACGAGATCCTACGTGCTGCTATAATTCACTATGAGGCAATAGCCGTGAACAGGTTACAATGGATATGATCTCTATTGATTGTCTATTGAAGCGTGCCCTAAAGGCTTCCTGGTGGCCGGCTTATATAGGCGTCCAGACCCCAGGATACAAGGTAAGTACTTGTCCGGCAAGTAATCAGAGTCCTAGACCTAGCCGGCTTAGTTGCCGCCTTCCGTCTTGGGCTTGGTGGCTTGATGGGCTTCGGCCTTTCGCCTTCCTTGGACCGTCCGCCTACTTCCTTGTACGTCAGCTATCTGGGCCGCCCGGCAGGATTCAGCCTTACCACCCTTGGGCCACCCTGGACTAGCCGGATTGATCCATGTTGGAGATACCCCTAGTTGATATATCCCCAACACGTGGCACTCGGTGAAGTGGAGGTCTCGACGAAACGTGATGCTGACACGAGGTCTCGAGACTCGGCGATAGGGATGTCAATAGATACCCATTACCTGCGTATCCTGCGGGTAAAAATCCTGTTAAGGTAAGGGTTTGGGGAAACAAAATACGCATGGGTATATAAAAGAGTAAATCATATACCCATCGGGTGGAGAGGGTACGGGTATGGGTTCATATAACTCATACCCGCATACCCATGTACCCTCCTATTTACCATAGTAATGATTATTTTGATGTGTTATATGTAAGTGTTGTTATTTATCATTAAAATATGTTATTGTTGATGCGCAATTGATGTTGTTTATATGTGTTGCTTAAGTGTTGATGTTTATAAGTATATGTGATGTTGTTTACAATCTGTGGTTTTTAACAATGTGTTGCCATTCATAAAATGTGGTGTTGATTAAAAGTATATGTTTAGATGATGTTTTAGCAACTATTTTTTACTCAATTAGTTGTGTTCTAAAAGAGGGTATTTCTACCCGTGGGTAAACCTTTACCCTGTCGGGTGAAGGGTTTGGGAAAAAATTATACCCGTACAAGGGTATGGGTACGGGTGACGGGTAAGGTTGAGAGCGACGGGTAATGGTATGGGGTAACTCCACCCTTACACATACCCTGCGGGTGCCATCCCTACTCAGCGAAGTTGTGGCTCTCGGCGAATTAGGATGCCGAAACGGGGCATCGGCACTCGGCAAAATTAATGCTGCCAGAGACATCAAGGGTCTCGTCAAATCCTTGGACTCAGCGACGTGTTTGCCGAGCGGAGGAAATGGTGCACTCGACAAATGAGGCGTATACGGAGAAAATTGCACCTAACATCAGGGTTTGGTGTTATTGTTGTACAAAACACAATATCAAAACATGTTTTGCATGATCTTTATAGTCCAAAAAATAGATTTAGACTCTTAACATGTAGCCCCATGACACTGCACCGTATTTATATTATGATATTTTTCTAAATAAGTGGATATATAAATATGCGAGCATCAAAACATGCCTTTATATATAGACTGTTTAATATTAGTATTCCCTTCGTTCTAAATTAATTGATTCAGATTTAGTACAAATTAAACTAAATCTGAATCAATTCATTCAGAACGGAGGGAGTATGATTTTCTCATTATACATATTAAGCCGGTTATTTCTCAACGTCTGCCTAGTAAACACGTTAATTAACAAAATGTACTGCGATCCTACAATTTTGTATTTTTTGTGTAATCTGAAATATAACATATTTTTATTTGAAATTTTCTGTGTACATACAAAATTTGTTTATATCTTTGCCGGTACATAATCTTCTGCATACATATAAAAGGTCTATTCGTAGTGTGATCATACAAAATTAGAGACAATTGATTAAGGCCCGTGAGTGCATCCATATCCACTGGCCAACTCGTAGTGGGCTAACCTAGCTTCTTGGCCATTTTTTCACTCGCTTCTCTAGATCTGTAGGAAAAAAAATGAAACTTCCTAATTTAACTACTACCTGGACGGGGTCCCCTGCCTTCCGGGGGCCCGGGGTGGCACCCCGCTGCCCTGGCCTATGGGCCGGCCCTATGTACTTTCCGACGCTGCTGCTCTTTCCATAGCGACTCGTCGGAGTTGGTTAGAACAGTTTTTACATAATTTCAGTATTAACTAGGCATAAAGATCAACATGACATGAGGTTGTTTAATTCATGAAATGCTCAAAGAAAGGTTTGGGGTGCGAGATATCATGCCAATGGTGGAGTTTGTGGTGGTTCATTGGCCTAAGGACCATATTATAGCATTTAAACAGTGTGGTAGAAATGCTATAAATATTAAATCACAAATCCACTAATTGATTAGCTATGTTTGCATATATTGTTTAGTCAAATAGTTTCTCAAAACATTATACACTAAATTGAGATGGTTAGTGGGGATGTAGAGGTTGCATTGACTTTCAAATTCTAGGTTCAAAACTCCAAAAAATCAACTAGATTAAAAAATGACAAAATGTATCTAATAACACCACATATGGTCACTTTATAAAGTAGCACTTAAAACAAGCATGAACTAATGATCAAACATTTTTGAAATTTTTAAAGGACGTTATGGATGGATAGTAGATATGATCTAGAAGATGCTACATGAGTTGCATGTCCAAATTAGCAATAGAACCACAATTGGTCATGCTCAAGAGATGCTAAAAGTTAACAGAAAAGAAGATAGTCATCCACTATTTATCCTTTGATATATTTAGAAATTTATAGAACTAAACAACTTAAAGGTGGTATAATACACCACAATCACAAGGGCATCAATCAAGCATCTTATATCTCAAACCAACCATACACATATGTGGACACAAAAATCCCCATGAACACTTCATGGCAAATAATTCACACAAGTCCATTAGTTCAAATAATCAAGCAATTAAAAAAACAACCAAACACTTAATATAAATCAAATATATATAAGTAAGATGGTGACCAAAATAGTCAAGACAATACTAAGAAAAAGAGAATTAAACCACTCCCTAGTAATATTTTCCAAAGAATATTAACTTAAGAGTTTGGAAAGTTGGTTGAAAATAAGATAGGAGAAGATATATGGACTATTTTACTTGCCAATACATTGATCACAAAATTCATATTATAACTAGGTGAGTTTCCAAGGCTGATAATTAGAGAGGTCATCAACACAAACAAAAACCACAACATGGCAAAGGGAGCAAATAGGGGTAAAACACATCCATTAACAAGACATTTCAAAAACAAATGTTGGTTCAAAATTTTGGGTCTTTTATAATTAAGTTTTTCTGCTTCCAAAATTTGGGACGTTACACTAGTTTGTGTTTTGTTCTCTTATGCCACCATGTTTAGACTTTGTGAGCTGCCTAACATGATCAAGATCACTATTGTGTAATGCTACATGTTGTGTTTGCTGAGATCCGACGATTTGTGAAGTTTTGATCAGATTATTTACCATTGTTTCATCATGATATTATTATTTTATGATCTTACATTCTCTTCGTTGCTTATGTTACTTTGGCCAAGTAATGAATTGTATCCCCAAGAGGGAGTATTGATGCTAGATAGTGGATTCATGCCTCCCATGATTCTGCGCTCGAGTAACAGAAACGTGCAAGAACGGGGATGTGTTGTATCTACTAGGGATTAGAAAAAGCAGTTTTTATGTCTATATGATTATATGCATTGCTTACATTACGCTTGAAATTTATTACAATTGTCCGTTGATTGCAACTTAATACTTTTGAGTGACATGCTGGATAGCGATCCCCAGGTGGATTATTAGTCATATATGCGGTTGGGGTCTATGTCCATTGACCTAGTGCCCAATATTGAATATTTCAAGTTAATTTTTGTCATAACAAAATCTATAAATTATTTCATAAATTTGTCAATGATGTAATTGGTTTACCCTCCTATTTGCTTTCTTTTATTGGCGAGCCACCAATAGTGAAACCATGACCCCTAGTACATCTTTTATTATGTTACACCGTTTGTTAGTTGCTTTCATAATCAATTGCTCGATGTCCGTTTTTCATAATCATCGTATTACTTTCACCATACGTTTGACTGATTTGTTTTCAATAAGACGGGAAGCTTGACAACTTTTCTAAAAATTTGAGGTAAAGTATTTTGTTTGGGTGTGCGTAGAACCACGCCATTCTCGTCAATGTTATAAAAGGCGCCCTTGCAAGGAAGTCACTGAGTTGCAACACATCACTCCTCCTGGAGACATAAACTCTAGTTTGGGAAATTGTATGGAAATTGCAAATTCCTTCAAAAGTCAAAATCTTTGTGTGGAAGGCTTTACACGGTACTATTCCTGGCTTAGCTGTACTGGCAAATCGGCATATCAAGACCTCCGATCCGCCCAGTGTCCTATCTGCCAAGAGGATGCGGAGGACATAAAACACCTCATGTTTACCTGCCGAAGAGCACGTCAAGTATGGAACTTGCTGGGACTTCTTAGTACGATTGAGGAGGTGCTACCTTTTGATAGGTCTGGGTCGGTTATCCTGGAGGAGATTCTGAGAAATTACGACCCTAAGATTCCGGCGTTGGGAAAGATAGGGTTTAAGGAAGCGGTTGCAGTCGGCGCTTGGTATATTTGGTGGCAACGTAGGGACGTGGTCAAAGGAGAGAGTGTGCAACCTGAAGGGGATTGTGTGCAGAAAACAAAAATTTTCCTACCGACGATATCCTTAAACTAGCCAAGATCTATTCTATGCAGATATAGTAATACGAACGAAGATCGGAATACGTACCCTTGTAGACCGAAAGCGGGATTACGTTCCCGCACAAACGTTGTCGATGAAGTCCGACGTAGCCGACCTCAATGTCGTGTAGAGGAAGCAGGCCTCCGAGTACCGCTAGCGCAGCACCTCGCAGGGAGTCGCACACGTACGGTGGAGACGACGCCTCCGAAGCTCCAGTCCAGGACGAGCAGCGGAAGACTTGGACGGGAACACCAGCAGCGCGGCAGCGGGCTATGGTGGAGGAGATCCCCGACTCCTCTTGCTCGGCGCGGCTCCAACTTAGGAACCACGAGATCGAGAGAGAAATCAGGAATTAATTGGTGAATTAAAAGGCTGGGGGTGCCCCTTCTTATATAGGCTCCCAAGGGGAGCCAACCTTGCCAGCCAGGCAATGTGGGACTAACCCCCCACAGCCTGGTTCGGCCAAGGGGGTGCGCCGGCCCCCTGGTGGGCCCCTTGTGGCCCACCTAGGCCGGTCCCTAGGCTCCCACCGAATCCCCAAGGGGGTTCCCCCCCCTCTTGGGCCTTCTTTCGTCCGGAAGGTCCATTTAGGGAAATCTGCCTTAATAAATTCGAAAATAAATATATAAAATCATATTTGCATATTAATAACACTAATTAATATCAAACATAATATATATAATATTTTCTAGCTCCGAAAACTCTTTCGTCGCTGCCCGATCTCCATCGGACCTCTCCCGGGACGCTCCCGGTGATCTCCTTCCTTTCCGGTTGTCTTGTCGAAACCCCTTAAGTGTGTTACCCTAGCGGTTCGATATAATTTCAGGTATGATCATGACTCCTCAATGATCAACGACTAATCCGTAGGCCTGGACCCCATGAATTAATCCCTGAGATATAACGAATGACTTTCATCTATCAAACCTGAACGTAAAGTCTTAGACCTTTTGCCACAGCGATACTTAGCATGTCCGAGCGTCGTTCCATAGATATCTCCATACCTAATCCCGACCTCGTTACCGACGACGCTATCTTCTACTCGTTCATGATCTCATGTCTCCGTGACCTAGTCACATGCTTGCAAGCTCATTAGACATGATCTCACCGAGTGGGCCCGAGAGTATCTATCCTGCTATGCGGACTGGCAAATCCCGCTCTTGACCCCTCGTCTCAATACTCCTTTCCAATACCCAAAAGTATCACCGTTATTGTCATACTAAATAAGATACGACGTTTGGTGTAATCAAAGTATCTTCGGGGAATATCAATAAGAGTTGATCTCACGGTCAAAGGTGTAACGACTATGTTCTCCAAATCTGGGTATGTCCATCACATCGCTCTCCAGCGATATGACTCTCATTGCCGACCGGCGCCATGCCCCATGACCGGGAAACCTCGATCATCAATCGCGCAACGAAACTAGTCTTAGTAGAGGCTACTAGGGACCTGGTTGTTTACGTATCACACCCGCATTAATGTTTCCGCTTAATACGGTTCTAGCATGATACAAAAACCTATTATGAACAAACGAGATATGATAAAGAATACACTTTATTAATTGCCTCTAGGGCATATCTCCTTCAGTCTCCCACTTGCACTAGAGTACAATTTAATCTAGATTACAACTTGGTAAAAGCCTAACACCCATAGCTAACTGGTGCGGTTCATGCTTATCAAGCGGAAGAGGCTTCATCAGCGGATCTGCCACATTCAGATCCGTATGCACTTTGCAAATCTTCACATCGCCTTCTTGTACGTACTGACGTATCACGTGGAAGCGTCGGAGAATGTGTTTGGCGGTGGAGTGAGACCTTGGTTCCTTGGCGTTCGCAATGGCACCCGTATTGTCGCAGAAGAGGATCACGGGGTCTTGCACGCTCGGGAACACTCCAAGTTCGATGACGAACTTCCTCAGCCACACAACTTCATTCGCGGCCTCGCAGGCAGCAATGTACTCCGACTCCATTGTAGATTGTGCGACTATGGGTTGCTTCCCACTTCTCCAGCACACGGCGCCTCCATTCACCTTGAACACGTAACCTGTCTGTGACTTACAGTCATCGGGGTCTGAGCAGAAACTTGCATCTACGTAACCCGTTACGCCAAGTTCCTCATCGCAGCCACCATACACAAGGAACATTTCCTTTGTCTTATTGAGATACTTAAGAATGCTCTTAACAGCTACCCAATGCGGCATTCCAGGATTACTCTGGAACTAGCTGGTCAAACTTAGAGCTAATGCCACATCCGGTCTAGTACTCAACATTGCATACATGATCGATCCTATGGCTGAAGCATAAGGATGTTTCGTCATTTCGGCCTTACCCAGTTCCGTCACCGGACACTGCGCCTTACGCAATATCTTATTCTTGATAACCGGCAGAGAACCCTTCTTTGCCTTCTCCATTTGAAAACGCTTCAATATTTTATCAAGATAAGTACTCTGACTTAGTGCTAATAGGCGCCTTGATCTATCACGATAGATTTTTATGCCTAAAACATACGCAGCTTCTCCTAAGTCCTTCATGGAAAACTTACTGCTTAAATATTCCTTCACGCTATTCAGAAGTTCCACATCATTCCCTATTAGCAATATGTCGTCAACATACAGTGCTAAGAACACAACCGAGCTCCCACTCATTTTCTTGTAAATACAGTTCTCTTCCACATTCTGGATAAATCCAAAACCTTTGATTACCTCATCAAAGCGAAGATTCCAGCTCCGAGATGCCTGCTTCAATCCATAGATGGATCGCTGAAGCTTGCACACCTTGTTAGCACTTCCTGGATCGACAAAACCTTCTGGCTATACCATGTACAACTCTTCCTCAATGTTTCCATTCAGGAAGGCCGTTTTGACGTCCATCTGCCAGATTTCATAATCATAGTAGGCAGCTACCGCTAACAAAATCCGAACAGACTTAAGCATCGCTACCGGTGAAAAAGTTTCATCGTAGTCAATTCCATGAACTTGTCGGAAACCCTTTGCGACAAGCCGAGCCTTATAGACGGTCACATTACCATCAGCATCAGTCTTCTTCTTAAAGATCCACTTATTCTCGACGGCCTTGCGCCCTTCGGGAATATCCACCAAAGTCCACACTTTGTTATCATACATGGATCCTATTTCGGATTTCATGGCTTCAAGCCATTTCTCGGACTCTAGACTCTCCATCGCCTCCTTGTAGTTCGTAGGTTCGTCTTGCTCGACTAGCATGACGGTGCAAACCATATTGCCATACCATTCTGGTGCGATCCGAGATCTACCAGACCTACGAGGTAGAACATCTTCCTCGACAGTTTCTCCCACTCCTTCCACGGAGGACGTTTCCGGAATCGCTTCCGTTGCGCCACTCGGAATCTCGAGTTCAGGATCAACGATTTCATCGAGGTCTACCTTCCTCCCACTTACTCCTTTCGCGAGAAACTCCTTCTCTAGAAAGGTACCGGTCTTCGCGACAAAAGTTTTGCCCTCAGCTTGGTTGTAGAAGGTGTACCCAACGGTTTCCCGCGGATATCCTACAAAGACGACTTTCTCCGACTTCGGTTCGAGTTTGTCGGGCTGTAGTTTCTTAACGTACGCCTCACAACCCCAAACCTTCATAAACGATAACTTAGGCTTATGGCCATACCATAATTCATACGGCGTCGTTTCAACGGACTTGGACGGAGCCCTATTTAAAATGAATGCGGCTGTTTCTAACGCATAACCCCAGAAGGACACTGGCAGATCGGTAAGAGACATCATTGATCGGACACTATCCAGTAGGGTACGATTACGTCGCTCGGACACACCGTTACGCTGCGGCGTTCCGGCGGGCGTAAGTTGGGGTACTATGCCACAACTCTTCAGATGTGTGCCAAACTCAAAACTCAAGTACTCTCCACCGCGATCGGACCGGAGATGCTTGATTTTCCTATTAAGCTGATTCTCAACTTCACTCTGGAATTCTTTGAACTTTTCAAACGTTTCAGACTTGTGTTTCATCAAATAGATATAACCGTATCTACTCAAGTCATCAGTGAAGGTGACGAAGTAACGATAACCATTGCGTGTCGAAACGCTCATTGGTCCACATACGTCTGTATGTATGATCCCCAACAAATCCGACGCCCGTTCAACGAAACCTTTGAACGGTGTCCTGTTCATTTTGCCCATGAGGCATGGTTCACATGTATCGAGGGATCCGAAATCCAACGAGTCCAAGAGTCCATCGGAGTGGAGTCGCTTCATGCGCTTTATACCAATATGACCAAGACGGCAATGCCACAAAAACATGGCGGTATCGTCACTACACTTAATTCGTTTGGCCTCTATGTTATGGATGTGAGTACTACGATCGAGATTCAACAAGAATAAACCATTACTCTCGGGAGCATCAACATAAAAGATATCATTCATATAAATAGCACAATTGCTTGACACTGATTTAAATGAATAACCGTCTTGTAACAGGCAAGACCCACTTATAATGTTTACACTCAAGGATGGCACAAAATAACATTTATTTAAAACCAAAACTAATCCCGATGGTAGATGCAGAGGGAGCGTGCCGACAGCCA
The DNA here is from genome assembly GCA_026929855.1 of Poa annua. Taxonomy (NCBI): domain Eukaryota; kingdom Viridiplantae; phylum Streptophyta; class Magnoliopsida; order Poales; family Poaceae; genus Poa; species Poa annua. Next base: position 21,053,129 of record CM049428.1, on the reverse strand, counting down.
CCACGTCGACTCTCGATCCGTTGCCGACGCGCATCGTCACCTCATCCTTCGCCAGCCGCCTTCTATTCCGTAACTCCTCCTGAGAGTTACATATATGAGCAACAGAACCAGTATCAAATACCCACGTATTGCTCCGGGCGGATGTAAGGTACACATCTATAACATGTATATCAAATATACCTTGCTCTTTGTCGACCGTCTTGCCAGACTTTCTATCCTCCAGATACTTGGGGCAGTTGCGCTCAGGTGATCCGATGGTTACCTCCATCTTCTTCAGCTTGATTTCTAATTCGGCCACTTCGAGCATCTTCAGGATTTCCGACAGGGGTTTTGACGTCCCTTTCATGCCGTAGTCCACTATGGCGTTCTTATAGCTAGGGGGCAGAGAAATCAGCGCCCTATCAATCACCAACTCTTCTGGGATCACACTTCCCAGATCACTCAGAAGTCGAGCGCAGCCAAACAACTTGGCCAAGTGCTCACTGATATTGCCGTGCTCTTCCATCTGGGCTGAGAAGAAAAGCACAGTTGCCTCGTACGTCTCAGCCTTGACTTGTCGTGCAAAAACGACCATGAGTTCAGTGATTATTTCATAAGCACCCTTGTTCATGAAGCGGTTTTGCAGGTCAGCCTCCATGGCAAAGAGCATGCCACTCTGGACATAAGAAGAAATCTCCGCCTTTACCCCATGGACAATCCTTTCGATTTCCGGGGCAGTGCTGGGAAGATCACCTAAGGGGGTATCAAGGATGTAGGCCACCTTGTGGGTTTCAAGGATGGACTTCAGATCGCGGAACCAGGACACGAAGTTAGACCCATTGGTCTTAAGCTTTTCTTTCTCAAGGAACAGACCTAGGTTAAACGAGGGGCGAGACATCTACAATGGAATTTGCAACAACATAAGACTTTGTTCATAATAATTTTGAGTTATAGTATTTTAGAAAATAACTAACATAACTCCCACTCAAAACGAACATCCCTCCTGGTCGTTTAAGCGATTACACGATCCCCATCCATTGCACCACCCCTCATCATCAAAGTCGGCGGCACAACTTCAGGAGTAGACAAAATCGTCCGCCACACCAATTTTGTGACTCGTGCTCGACCTTTCGGTCTTCCTGTTCCGAGGCCATACCTCTGAGTATGCTAGGCTCGCCACCAAAGACCTCCACGCTGACGCTTGTGCAACATGGCTTACACCCACCGTATGCGAACAAAGATATGTATGACACCCGATCATCACGGCCTGCCTCATAACGTAGAACTTTATTGGTGGTGCGCGTTGGAGGGAGAACACTAGTGGTATTTTGAAGGGATCATCTTATTCAGCTACCGCCGTGTAACACACAATCACACAAAAATAAGATGCACACAAAACATCAAATGTAATGCAATGTGATATAGTCCATTGCGCCATGGTCTTCTTGGCGCCCGCAGTTTATAAACAATTTAATAAACCTACCTTGACCATATCACATAGCCCCTGCAAAATAAAGTTAGACGCTTCTACTTTATCTTTTGCATATTTTACGTGGCTTGGGGCTTTCGTAAATAGAACCGCTTCATACCTACGAATCTTATGACCACAACAACGATCCAATAATTGCATGTTTAAGCATCCCTTTCGGGCCCTCCATTGAAAAGGCGAAGACCAACTAAAGAGAGAGAAACTGTCACCCGCCAGCCACATATACGGTACAAGCCGTATGTCAGTAGTGGAACCAGTCTCGCATAAGCGTACGCGTAAAGTCGGTCCGGGCCGCTTCATCAACTCAATGCCGCTGGTATACACAAGTGCACGCTAGAGGGTAGCAAATAACAGGAACGGTGCCCCCGTGCAGAGCACGGGTTCTAACAGCGTACAGCTATATCTTATGATAGATCGGCTCTGATACCACTGAAGGGGATCGTGTGCAGAAAACAAAAAATTTCCTACCGACGATATCCTTAAACTAGCCAAGATCTATTCTATGCAGATATAGTAATACGAACGGAGATCGGAATACGTACCCTTGTAGACCGAAAGCGGGATTACGTTCCCGCACAAACGTTGTCGATGAAGACCGACGTAGCCGACCTCAAGGTCGTGTAGAGGAAGCAGGCCTCCGAGTACCGCTAGCGCAGCACCTCGCAGGGAGTCGCACACGTACGGTGGAGACGACGCCTCCGAAGCTCCAGTCCAGGACGAGCAGCGGAAGACTTGGACCGGAACACCAGCAGCGCGGCAGCGGGCTATGGTGGAGGAGATCCCCGACTCCTCTTGCTCGGCGCGGCTCCAACTTGGGAACCACGAGATCGAGAGAGAAATCAGGAATTAATTGGTGAATTAAAAGGCTGGGGGTGCCCCTTCTTATATAGGCTCCCAAGGGGAGCCAACCTTGCCAGCCAGGCAATGTGGGACTAACCCCCCACAGCCTGGTTCGGCCAAGGGGGTGCGCCGGCCCCCTGGCTCCCACCGAATCCCCAAGGGGGTTCCCCCCCCTCTTGGGCCTTCTTTCGTCCGGAAGGCCCATTTAGGGAAATCTGCCTTAATAAATTCGAAAATAAATATATAAAATCATATTTGCATATTAATAACACGAATGAATATCAAACATAATATATATAATATTTCCTAGCTCCGAAAACTCTTTCGTTGCTGCCCGATCTCCATCGGACCTCTCCCGGGACGCTCCCGGTCATCTCCTTCCTTTCCGGTTGTCTTGTCGAAACCCCTTAAGTGTGTTACCCTAGCGGTTCGATATAATATCAGGTATGATCATGACTCCCCAATGATCAACGACTAATCCGTAGGCCTGGACCCCATGAATTAATCCCTGAGATATAACGAATGACTTTCATCTATCAAACCTGAACGTAAAGTCTTAGACCTTTTGCCATAGCGATACTTAGCATGTCCAAGCGTCGTTCCATAGATATCTCCATACCTAATCCCGACCTCGTTACCGACGACGCTATCTTCTACTCGTTCATGATCTCATGTCTCCGTGACCTAGTCACATGCTTGCAAGCTCATTAGACATGATCTCACCGAGTGGGCCCGAGAGTATCTATCCTGCTATGCGGACTGACAAATCCCGCTCTTGACCCCTCGTCTCAATACTCCTTTCCAATACCCAAAAGTATCACCGTTATTGTCATACTAAATAAGATACGACGTTTGGTGCAATCAAAGTATCTTCGGGGAATATCAATAAGAGTTGATCTCACGGTCAAAGGTGTAACGACTATGTTCTCCAAATCTGGGTATGTCCATCACATCGCTCTCCAGCGATATGACTCGCATTGCCGACCGGCGCCATGCCCCATGACCGGGAAACCTCGATCATCAATCGCGCAACGAAACTAGTCTTAGTAGAGGCTACTAGGGACCTGGTTGTTTACGTATCACACCCGCATTAATGTTTCCGCTTAATACGGTTCTAGCATGATACAAAAACCTATTATGAACAAACGAGATATGATAAAGAATACACTTTATTAATTGCCTCTAGGGCATATCTCCTTCAGTACCACTTATTCTCGACGGCCTTGCGCCCTTCGGGAATATCCACCAAAGTCCACACTTTGTTATCATACATGGATCCTATTTCGGATTTCATGGCTTCAAGCCATTTCTCGGACTCTAGACTCTCCATCGCCTCCTTGTAGTTCGTAGGTTCGTCTTGCTCGACTAGCACGACGGTGCAAACCATATTGCCATACCATTCTGGTGCGATCCGAGATCTACCAGACCTACGAGGTAGAACATCTTCCTCGACAGTTTCTCCCACTCCTTCCACGGAGGACGTTTCCGGAATCGCTTCCGTTGCGCCACTCGGAATCTCGAGTTCAGGATCAACGATTTCATCGAGGTCTACCTTCCTCCCACTTACTCGTTTCGCGAGAAACTCCTTCTCTAGAAAGGTACCGGTCTTCGCGACAAAAGTTTTGCCCTCAGCTTGGTTGTAGAAGTGAAGGAGATATGCCCTAGAGGCAATTAATAAAGTGTATTCTTTATCATATCTCGTTTGTTCATAATAGGTTTTTGTATCATGCTAGAACCGTATTAAGCGGAAACATTAATGCGGGTGTGATACGTAGACAACCAGGTCCCTAGTAGCCTCTACTAAGACTAGTTTCGTTGCGCGATTGATGATCGAGGTTTCCCGGTCATGGGGCATGGCGCCGGTCGGCAATGAGAGTCATATCGATGGAGAGCGATGTGATGGACATACCCAGATTTGGAGAACATAGTCGTTACACCTTTGACCGTGAGATCAACTCTTATTGATATTCCCGGAAGATACTTTGATTGCACCAAACGTCGTATCTTATTTAGTATGACAATAACGGTGATACTTTTGGGTATTGTAAGGGAGTATTGAGACGAGGGGTCAAGAGCGGGATTTGCCAGTCCGCATAGCAGGATAGATACTCTCGGGCCCACTCGGTGAAATCATGTCTAATGAGCTTGCAAGCATGTGACTAGGTCACGGAGACATGAGATCATGAACGAGTAGAAGATAGCGTCGTCGGTAACGAGGTCGGGATTAGGTATGGAGATATCTATGGAACGACGCTCGGACATGCTAAGTATCGCTATGGCAAAAGGTCTAAGACTTTACGTTCAGGTTTGATAGATGAAAGTCATTCGTTATATCTCAGGGATTAGTTCATGGGGTCCAGGCCTACGGATTAGTCGTTGATCATTGAGGAGTCATGATCATACCTGATATTATATCGAACCGCTAGGGTAACACACTTAAGGGGTTTCGACAAGACAACCGGAAAGGAAGGAGATCACCGGGAGCGTCCCGGGAGAGGTCCGATGGAGATCGGGCAGCGCCGAAAGAGTTTTCGGAGCTAGGAAATATTATATATATTATGTTTGATATTAATTAGTGTTATTAATATGCAAATATGATTTTATATATTTATTTTCGAATTTATTAAGGCAGATTTCCCTAAATGGGCCTTCCGGACGAAAGAAGGCCCAAGAGGGGGGGGACCCCCTTGGGGATTTGGTGGGAGCCTAGGGGCCGGCCTAGGTGGGCCACAAGGGGCCCACCAGGGGGCCGGCGCACCCCCTTGGCCGAACCAGGCTGTGGGGGTTAGTCCCACATTGCCTGGCTGGCAATGTTGGCTCCCCTTGGGAGCCTATATAAGAAGGGGCACCCCCAGCCTTTTAATTCACCAATTAATTCCTGATTTCTCTCTCGATCTCGTGGTTCCCAAGTTGGAGCCGCGCCGAGCAAGAGGAGTCGGGGATCTCCTCCACCATAGCCCGCTGCCGCGCTGCTGGTGTTCCGGTCCAAGTCTTCCGCTGCTCGTCCTGGACTGGAGCTTCGGAGGCGTCGTCTCCACCGTACGTGTGCGACTCCCTGCGAGGTGCTGCGCTAGCGGTACTCGGAGGTCTGCTTCCTCTACACGGCCTTGAGGTCGGCTACGTCGGTCTTCATCGACAACGTTTGTGCGGGAACGTAATCCCGCTTTCGGTCTACAAGGGTACGTATTCCGATCTCCGTTCGTATTACTATATCTGCATAGAATAGATCTTGGCTAGTTTAAGGATATCGTCGGTAGGAATTTTTTTGTTTTCTGCACACGATCCCCTTCAGTGGTATCAGAGCCGATCTATCGTAAGATATAGCTGTACGCTGTTAGAACCCGTGCTCTGCACGGGGGCACCGTTCCTGTTATTTGCTACCCTCTAGCGTGCACTTGTGTATACCAGCGGCATTGAGTTGATGAAGCGGCCCGGACCGACTTTACGCGTACGCTTACGCGAGACTGGTTCCACTACTGACATACGGCTTATACCGTATATGTGGCTGGCGGGTGACAGTTTCTCTCTCTTTAGTTGGTCTTCGCATTTTCAATGGAGGGCCCGAAAGGGATGCTTAAACATGCAATTATTGGATCGTTGTTGTGGTCATAAGATTCGTAGGTATGAAGCGGTTCTATTTACGAAAGCCCCGAGCCACGTAAAATATGCAAAAGATAAAGTAGAAGCGTCTAACTTTATTTTGCAGGGGCTATGTGATATGGTCAAGGTAGGTTTATTAAATTGTTTATAAACTGCGGGCGCCAAGAAGACCATGGCGCGATGGACTATATCACATTGCATTACATTTGATGTTTTGTGTGCATCTTATTTTTGTGTGATTGTGTGTTACACGGCGGTAGCTGAATAAGATGATCCCTTCAAAATACCACTAGTGTTCTCCCTCCAACGCGCACCACCAATAAAGTTCTACGTTATGAGGCAGGCCGTGATGATCGGGTGTCATACATATCTTCGTTCGCATACGGTGGGTGTAAGCCATGTTGCACAAGCGTCAGCGTGGAGGTCTTTGGTGGCGAGCCTAGCATACTCAGAGGTATGGCCTCGGAACAGGAAGACCGAAAGGTCGAGCACGAGTCACAAAATTGGTGTGGCGGACGATTTTGTCTACTCCTGAAGTTGTGCCGCCGGCTTTGATGATGAGGGGTGGTGCAATGGATGGGGGTCGTGTAATCGCTTAAACTACCAGGAGGGATGTTCGTTTGAGTGGGAGTTATGTTAGTTATTTTTTAAAATACTATAACTCAAAATTATTATGAACAAAGTCTTATGTTGTTGCAAATTCCATTGTAGATGTCTCGCCCCACGTTTAACCTAGGTCTGTTCCTTGAGAAAGAAAAGCTTAAGACCAATGGGTCAAACTTCATGGCCTGGTTCCGCAACCTGAGGATCCTCCTCACTCCCCATAGGGTGGCCTACGTCATTGAGGCCGCCATAGGTGACCCTCCTGCAGATGATGCCTCTGAGGATGAGAAGAAGGTCTTCCAGACCCGATCGGAGGATTCTGCCTTTGTCCAGAGTGGCATGCTCTACGCCATGGAAGCCGACCTGCAGAAGCGCTTTGAGAAGATGAGCGCCTTTGAGATCATTTCAGATCTTAAGGCTGTCTTTGCGCCGCAGGCTAAGGCTGAGAGATATGAGGCTTCTGAGCTTTTCTTCTCAGCCAAGATGGAAGAGCATAGCAGTGTGAGCGAGCATGTAGTCGAGATGTCTGGCTACGTTCAACGCCTGAATGCTCTGGAGTGCAAGATTCCCGATGAGCTGGCGATTGACAGGGTGTTGCAATCGTTGCCACCAAGCTACAAAGGCTTCGTCATGAACTACAACATGCAGGGCATGGCTAAGTCCCTGGGTGAAGTATTCGTGATGCTCAAGACTGCTGAGGTAGAGATTAAGAAGGAGCACACGCTGTTGATGGTCAACAAGACCGTTGACTACAAGAAGTCCGGTGGCAAGGGAAAGCAGAGCTGGAAGTCCCGGAGGGAGGCCAAGTTGGATGCCAAGTCCAGGACTAACAAATCTGGTCCCAGAGCTAGCGTGGAGTGCTTCTACTGCAAGGGGAAGGGTCACTGGAAGCGCAACTGCCCCAAGTATCTGGAGGATAGGAAGTCTGGCAAGACGGTCGACAAAGAGCAAGGTATATTTGATATACATGTTATAGATGTATACCTTACATCCGCCCGGAGCAATACGTGGGTATTTGATACTGGTTCTGTTGCTCATATATGTAACTCTCAGGAGGAGTTACGGAATAGAAGGCGGCTGGCGAAGGATGAGGTGACGATGCGCGTCGGCAACGGATCGAGAGTCGACGTGGTGGCTGTCGGCACGCTCCCTCTGCATCTACCATCGGGATTAGTTTTGGTTTTAAATAAATGTTATTTTGTGCCATCCTTGAGTGTAAACATTATAAGTGGGTCTTGCCTGTTACAAGACGGTTATTGATTTAAATCAGTGTCAAGCAATTGTGCTATTTATATGAATGATATCTTTTATGTTGATGCTCCCGAGAGTAATGGTTTATTCTTGTTGAATCTCGATCGTAGTACTCACATCCATAACATAGAGGCCAAACGGATTAAGTGTAGTGACGATACCGCCATGTTTTTGTGGCATTGCCGTCTTGGTCATATTGGTATAAAGCGCATGAAGCGACTCCACTCCGATGGACTCTTGGACTCGTTGGATTTCGGATCCCTCGATACATGTGAACCATGCCTCATGGGCAAAATGACCAGGACACCGTTCAAAGGTTTCGTTGAACGGGCGTCGGATTTGTTGGGGATCATACACACAGACGTATGTGGACCAATGAGCGTTTCGACACGCAATGGTTATCGTTACTTCGTCACCTTCACTGATGACTTGAGTAGATACGGTTATATCTATTTGATGAAACACAAGTCTGAAACGTTTGAAAAGTTCAAAGAATTCCAGAGTGAAGTTGAGAATCATCTTAATAGAAAAATCAAGCATCTCCGGTCCGATCGCGGTGGAGAGTACTTGAGTTTTGAGTTTGGCACACATCTGAAGAGTTGTGGCATAGTGCCTCAACTTACGCCCGCCGGAACGCCGCAGCGTAACGGTGTGTCCGAGCGACGTAATCGTACTCTACTGGATAGTGTCCGATCTATGATGTCTCTTACCGATCTACCAGTGTCCTTCTGGGGTTATGCGTTAGAAACAGTCGCATTCATTTTAAATAGGGCTCCATCCAAGTCCGTTGAAACGACGCCGTATGAATTATGGTATGGCCATAAGCCTAAGTTATTTTTTCTGAAGGTTTGGGGTTGTGAGGCGTACGTTAAGAAACTACAGCCCGACAAACTCGAACCGAAGTCGGAGAAAGTCGTCTTTGTAGGATATCCGCGGGAAACCGTTGGGTACACCTTCTACAACCAAGCTGAGGGCAAACCTTTTGTCGCGAAGACCGGTACCTTTCTAGAGAAGGAGTTTCTCGCGAAACGAGTAAGTGGGAGGAAGGTAGACCTCGATGAAATCGTTGATCCTGAACTCGAGATTCCGAGTGGCGCAACGGAAGCAATTCCGGAAACGTCCTCCGTGGAAGGAGTGGGAGAAACTGTCGAGGAAGATGTTCTACCTCGTAGGTCTGGTAGATCTCGGATCGCACCAGAATGGTATGGCAATATGGTTTGCACCGTCATGCTAGTCGAGCAAGACCCTACGAACTACAAGGAGGCGATGGAGAGTCTAGAGTCCGAGAAATGGCTTGAAGCCATGAAATCCGAAATAGGATCCATGTATGATAACAAAGTGTGGACTTTGGTGGATATTCCCGAAGGGCGCAAGGCCGTCGAGAATAAGTGGATCTTTAAGAAGAAGACTGATGCTGATGGTAATGTGACCGTCTATAAAGCTCGGCTTGTCGCAAAGGGTTTCCGACAAGTTCATGGAATTGACTACGATGAAACTTTTTCACCGGTAGCGATGCTTAAGTCTATTCGGATTTTGTTAGCGGTAGCTGCCTACTATGATTATGAAATCTGGCAGATGGACGTCAAAACGGCCTTCCTGAATGGAAACATTGAGGAAGAGTTGTACATGGTACAGCCGGAAGGTTTTGTCGATCCTGGAAGTGCTAACAAAGTGTGCAAGCTTCAGCGATCCATCTATGGATTGAAGCAGGCATCTCGGAGCTGGAATCTTCGCTTTGATGAGGTAATCAAAGGTTTTGGATTTATCCAGAATGTGGAAGAGACCTGTATTTACAAGAAAATGAGTGGGAGCTCGGTTGTGTTCTTAGCACTGTATGTTGACGACATATTGCTAATAGGGAATGATGTGGAACTTCTGAATAGCGTGAAGGAATATTTAAACAGTAAGTTTTCCATGAAGGACTTAGGAGAAGCTGCGTATGTTTTAGGCATAAAAATCTATCGTGATAGATCAAGGCGCCTATTAGCACTAAGTCAGAGTACTTATCTTGATAAAATATTGAAGCGTTTTCAAATGGAGAAGGCAAAGAAGGGTTCTCTGCCGGTTATCAAGAATAAGATATTGCGTAAGGCGCAGTGTCCGGTGACGGAACTGGGTAAGGCCGAAATGACGAAACATCCTTATGCTTCAGCCATAGGATCGATCATGTATGCAATGTTGAGTACTAGACCGGATGTGGCATTAGCTCTAAGTTTGACCAGCCGGTTCCAGAGTAATCCTGGAATGCCGCATTGGGTAGCTGTTAAGAGCATTCTTAAGTATCTCAATAAGACAAAGGAAATGTTCCTTGTGTATGGTGGCTGCGATGAGGAACTTGGCGTAACGGGTTACGTAGATGCAAGTTTCTGCTCAGACCCCGATGACTGTAAGTCACAGACAGGTTACGTGTTCAAGGTGAATGGAGGCGCCGTGTGCTGGAGAAGTGGGAAGCAACCCATAGTCGCACAATCTACAATGGAGTCGGAGTACATTGCTGCCTGCGAGGCCGCGAATGAAGCTGTGTGGCTGAGGAAGTTCGTCATCGAACTTGAAGTGTTCCCGAGCGTGCAAGACCCCGTGATCCTCTTCTGCGACAATACGGGTGCCATTGCGAACGCCAAGGAGCCAAGGTCTCACTCCACCGCCAAACACATTCTCCAACGCTTCCACGTGATACGTCAGTACGTACAAGGAGGCGATGTGAAGATTTGCAAAGTGCATACGGATCTGAATGTGGCAGATCCGCTGACGAAGCCTCTTCCGCTTGATAAGCATGAACAACACCAGTTAGCTATGGGTGTTAGGCTTTTATCAAGTTGTAATCTAGATTAAATTGTACTCTAGTGCAAGTGGGAGACTGAAGGAGATATGCCCTAGAGGCAATTAATAAAGTGTATTCTTTATCATATCTCGTTTGTTCATAATAGGTTTTTGTATCATGCTAGAACCATATTAAGCGGAAACATTAATGCGGGTGTGATACGTAAACAACCAGGTCCCTAGTAGCCTCTACTAAGACTAGTTTCGTTGCGCGATTGATGATCGAGGTTTCCCGTTCATGGGGCATGGCGCTGGTCGGCAATGAGAGTCATATCGATGGAGAGCGATGTGATGGACATACCCAGATTTGGAGAACATAGTCGTTACACCTTTGACCGTGAGATCAACTCTTATTGATATTCCCGGAAGATACTTTGATTGCACCAAACGTCGTATCTTATTTAGTATGACAATAACGGTGATACTTTTGGGTATTGGAAGGGAGTATTGAGACGAGGGGTCAAGAGCGGGATTTGCCAGTCCGCATAGCAGGATAGATACTCTCGGGCCCACTCGGTGAAATCATGTCTAATGAGCTTGCAAGCATGTGACTAGGTCATGGAGACATGAGATCATGAACGAGTAGAAGATAGCGTCGTCGGTAACGAGGTCGGGATTAGGTATGGAGATATCTATGGAACGACGCTCGGACATGCTAAGTATCGCTATGGCAAAAGGTTTAAGACTTTACGTTCAGGTTTGATAGATGAAAGTCATTCGTTATATCTCAGGGATTAGTTCATGGGGTCCATGCCTACGGATTAGTCGTTGATCATTGAGGAGTCATGATCATACCTGATATTATATCGAACCGCTAGGGTAACACACTTAAGGGGTTTCGACAAGACAACCGGAAATGAAGGAGATCACCGGGAGCGTCCCGGGAGAGGTCCGATGGAGATCGGGCAGCGCCGAAAGAGTTTTCGGAGCTAGGAAATATTATATATATTATGTTTGATATTAATTAGTGTTATTAATATGCAAATATGATTTTATATATTTATTTTCGAATTTATTAAGGCAGATTTCCCTAAATGGGCCTTCCGGACGAAAGAAGGCCCAAGAGGGGGGGAACCCCCTTGGGGATTCGGTGGGAGCCTAGGGGCCGGCCTAGGTGGGCCACAAGGGGCCCACCAGGGGGCCGGCGCACCCCCTTGGCCGAACCAGGCTGTGGGGGTTAGTCCCACATTGCCTGGCTGGCAAGGTTGGCTCCCCTTGGGAGCCTATATAAGAAGGGGCACCCCCAGCCTTTTAATTCACCAATTAATTCCTGATTTCTCTCTCGATCTCGTGGTTCCCAAGTTGGAGCCGCGCCGAGCAAGAGGAGTCGGGGATCTCCTCCACCATAGCCCGCTGCCGCGCTGCTGGTGTTCCGGTCCAAGTCTTCCGCTGCTCGTCCTGGACTGGAGCTTCGGAGGCGTCGTCTCCACCGTACGTGTGCGACTCCCTGCGAGGTGCTGCGCTAGCGGTACTCGGAGGTCTGCTTCCTCTACACGACCTTGAGGTCGGCTACGTCGGTCTTCATCGACAACGTTTGTGCGGGAACGTAATTCCGCTTTCGGTCTACAAGGGTACGTATTCCGATCTCCGTTCGTATTACTATATCTGCATAGAATAGATCTTGGCTAGTTTAAGGATATCGTCGGTAGGGAAATTTTTGTTTTCTGCACACGATCCCCTTCAAGAAGGTATACCCAACGGTTTCCCGCGGATATCCTACAAAGACGACTTTCTCCGACTTCGGTTCGAGTTTGTTGGGCTGTAGTTTCTTAACGTACGCCTCACAACCCCAAACCTTCAGAAACGATAACTTAGGCTTATGGCCATACCATAATTCATACGGCGTCGTTTCAACGGATTTGGACGGAGCCCTATTTAAAATGAATGCGGCTGTTTCTAACGCATAACCCCAGAAGGACACTGGCAGATCGGTAAGAGACATCATGGATCGGACACTATCCAATAGAGTACGATTACGTCGCTCGGACACACCGTTACGCTGCGGCGTTCCGGCGGGCGTAAGTTGAGGCACTATGCCATAACTCTTCAGATGTGTGCCAAACTCAAAACTCAAGTACTCTCCACCGCGATCGGACCGGAGATGCTTGATTTTCCTATTAAGCTAATTCTCAACTTCACTCTGGAATTCTTTGAACTTTTCAAACGTTTCAGACTTGTGTTTCATCAAATAGATATAACCGTATCTACTCAAGTCATCAGTGAAGGTGACGAAGTAACGATAACCATTGCGTGTCGAAACGCTCATTGGTCCACATACGTCTGTATGTATGATCCCCAACAAATCCGACGCCCGTTCAACGAAACCTTTGAACGGTGTCCTGGTCATTTTGCCCATGAGGCATGGTTCACATCTCGAACAACATTCTCTATTCTCGCTCTTACTGCAAATTACCAAGGGGCAAAACCAAATGCTATACCACTTGAAATAACGTGGTCAAAGCCACCTTTGGGTACCTATAAGTTGAATGTTGATGCTACGTTTTTTCTGAATGGAACATAAGAGGTAGGTGCTGTGCTTCGTAATCATAAGGGAGACGCCTTGCAGGTGGTAGCTGGCCTAGGTCGAATCTCCTGGACTCTGCAACTGCTGAAGCAACGGCGCTGCAAAGAGGTATGCAGCTGATTGAGCAACTAGGTTGTGTGCCTGTGATTATTGAAACTGATTCCATGGAGTTGGCACAAGCATATAATGGTAAAGTGGAAATTTGGAGCCCCTACACAGCCATCCTGGTAGATTGTTTCATGCGTGCTTCAAGAATCGGTTCTATCCAAGTTCAACATTGTAGTAGGGAGGCCAATTTAGTGGCACATAAGGTTGCTCGTCATAGCTATGATTCAAATCTTTCTGTTTTTTGGGACTGCGATCCCCCGAGTTTCATTATCCCGGATGTAATGCGTGATGTAATGATGTTTAAACTTTGAGAGGCGGCAAGTTTCAGACGCGCTTTTTTTCTTACCAGGGTACCGAAGGGACTGGAAGGTTTTTAATGAGGCGGCTTTCTGACCTAATATTTAACTAGGGGAATACTTTCGTTGTCTACATCACACCTTTCTTTAAGGATTTTCCAACGGCTGCATAGTCAGCAAGAACTTATTCTCGCGTCGTTGCTGTTCCTTACTTTCAACTTTGTTATTATCTTGCTTAGTGTATTTTCGTTTGGTTATATTTGCTTGCTTGCTTTTGTTAAAAATTAAAAACACAAAAATTACTGCATTCTTTGTTACTCTCGTAATGATGTTCCAAAAGAAATCAAGCAATATTTTATCTAAATCTGTATATATCTACACATTAAACTATGTTCAGGTTCATATAAATTTAGATAAAATTAAAACATCCTTTTTATGGATGGAGGTAGTACATGGTTGCACCTGACGATAGACAACGTCTAGGATGGGGCAACCTACTCGCGCCTAAGGATAGACAACGTCTAAGATGGGGCGACCCGACTATATTATTTTGGATTTAGAAGTTGCATATGACATTGGATTGAAATGATACAAATACCAAAATTACTTATCTCGACGAAGCGCATAAATTTCACATTGGCCACATTTTCATTCGAGATTATCTTGAGGATACGTCGACAACCACCTAGATAGTTTAGTTTGATCAAATCTCTGCCAAATTCGTCTAGAAAGGCATTAAATTTGAATGAAATTTAATCTTTTCAGTATTATTCGTTCGAAAAGATTCATTCAAATTTTGTTTTGATGGACTCTGCTTGGGCACCCTACTGTGTCGGACACGTGACAATTCAGGTTTCCGGTAAATATGATCTTCTTTATCTGGCCTAGCCTATTTTTGAAATCATAACATATATTAGGTCAGCAGGCCGCCTCATTAAAAACCTTGCTAGTCCCTTTCGGTACCCCAACAAGGAAAAGAGCGCGTCTGGAACCTGCTGCCTCTCTTATCAAATAGTTACATCGTTTATGATATTGTTCAGCAAAAACCTAGGGGGATCATCGTCCCAAATACATAACGACTTGTTAATAAAAGAAAACTTGGCTAATTCATGCGCAACTCCATTTGCTTCTCGTCTGCAGTGGAGAAAATTTATGTTTCCAATTGAGTTTGCCAAGTCGACACAATCTGCATAAATTGCCGTAGGCTCTGTCCACCACATATCACCTCCAGAGCATGTTTGGATCGTTTCAATTGAGTCGGATTCGGCAACAACAACGTTGCAACCAATTCTGATGGCTAGAGACAGACCCTCCCTCATGGCCATCGCTTCCGCCGTCTTTGTCGAAGCCACGTGCGGTAAAAACTTGTTGGCTGCTGCGATGAAACCCCCCATATGATCTCGCAAGATGGCTCCGGTAGCACCTATACATGGGTCAAGATGAAAGGAGGCGTCGACGTTAAGCTTGACATGCCGAATCCCCGGTTTAATCCATTTAACATCAGAATTACATAACGGCTTGGCAATTTTTGCTGCGTTCGCCAAAATAGACATTTTACAGCGACTCGTATTTGGAACATCTTCCAGCCGTGTTCGTCGCCTCCTGATCCACCAAAGGTACCAGCTAGATACCTTGAGGCCAACATCCAAGCCTGGGGCGCAGTTAGACTGTTGACGTAACAAGAACTCGAGAACACCAGACCCAGCTGGGTCAACCCCCAAGGATTCTTCTATTATTTCATGTATCCCAAGAGAATTCCACAGATCTTTAGCTTGCGGACATTGAAACAACAAATGTTTTATATCTTCTGCTCCCTGTATGTAGGGCATTGTCCAGACGTACCAATATGTCTATTAGATGCATAGTATTTGTTTCATTCACACGGGAAACTAAACTTTGCAACTAGTTACATCCGCACCCCATTTTATGTATGTCTTCTCTTTTTTGCACAGAGCAAACATGGACATATTTTAGGATGAAAATTTGTGGATACCCGGAAAACAACATAACCAATGTCCATGATTTATTTTGCATTTCTGGAAACTCGAAAATAGGACATTTTATAAGGTGTCTCCATTCACACATACTTCTCACAGCGTCACGTACTCTCTCCGTTCAGAAAACGAAGTCTTAACTTGATCCAAATTCACATGTATCTACACACAAAACCATGTCTAGGAACATACAAATTTGGATAAAGTTGAGACATCCTTTTAACGGATACCAGCCATACAGCTGTCGCAAATCGCCCCGTAGTTTATTTCAACAGAAACAGTCATGGCCCTCCTTCGCCACCCAATATACAATTACACAAACTTGTTTACTCTAAAACAGCCATACCTACGTAACACAAAGCTTTACCTTTGGTGAAAGTCTTTCACTGAGACAAAATCTAGCATGCTGCGCAGCGCGCTCAGAGCATGATTTCGCTCTGCAATAAATGCGTGCGTATTGATCTTCATGTTCCAGCATAGCGGTCTCCACAATCAATTCCTCCAGAGCTGTGGCATTTTCCACAACATGAAGAAGAAATTCAAGTTGGCCTTTAGCCTCCTTATATCCTGTCATATGCACACTCTTAAGATAATTGTATTCACACCGCTGAAGGTGCTGCTTGCCCAAAACACCCTTGTTCGCAAAACAAATGTGAGTGTGAGGAGCAATCTGCAAGAGTTAAACATGGTCGTATATATGATTAGAGGTACAGAAATGTACATGTGTCACTTGAATTTTAATGTGCAACTCAATTTGCCGATGACATAAAAAGTTACATCCATTCCCTGAACAAATAAAATAGCAGAAACCTGGCGAGGGCAAAAAAAAAATAGAGTGAGGTGGAATCCAAGAATAAAGAAAATTACTTACATTGATCTCTAACTTCTCAATAAGCGGAGCTGCACGTAGAATGGAAACTACATGAGAGAGTTTGTCGCCATCTTCAACTGTGAATCCCATCACCAACTGTAAGCACCGAAGATGAGATAGCTTGCCTGGGAAATTTAACAGTGATACCTTCCGCTAGAGAAAGAACAAATGTGATTAGCAAGATGATGTTACATAAATTTAACTGTAACCTCAATGGAAATCCAGGAGCAAACCTCTAGTCGCTGGTCAAAAATTTGTAACTTCAGATTTTGAACGCTCGAAATACCATTGAGAAGTAAACAGACACCATCTCGAAAATTTGTCTCGATGAAACGTATATGCGCATTTTCAAGCTTAGAATCTTGATTAATGACAATAGGAACAATAGATCCGTAATAAACGAAGGTAACGAGCTTCGTAACTTGAAGTTCTATCCTGGTTACCTCACAAAATGAAACTATTAAGTGTCGAAGGTGGGACAACCGACGATCCAACTTTAGTTCGCCATTCAGGTAGCATCTGACTAAACTCAGCCATCCAAGATTAGAGCAATTGGACAAAATAACTTGAAGATCCTTTATGGTGATATGCACAAACTCCAAATCAAGCTTTCTCAGACTTGGGAAACCTCTGAAATCAGATGGTGGACTGAAAGATACAAAGCAAAGTTGTATACACTGCAGATGAGACATGTTGCTTCCACTATCCAAAAGGTGAAATGGAAATACATAGCGATCAACATCTGTCGATCTCTTGTTAACAGGACGCAAATAGACAGCTATGCTCTTTACCCGTGATGATACCGCAAAATTAACCCAATTATTGAGATGATCAACCAGCATTGTGTCGTACTCGAATTTGACATTGAATTCTTCAACCAACTTGCCGCGGCACTTTTGCACGACTGTATTGACATTATCGATGAATTTCTTCATGTATTGGCAGTACTCTTTTCTTTCAAAACTATCACGGGTATACCCAGCAGTACCGCTGAAACATAATCTGAAGCAACAAATATCGCTCCAATGACTTGACAAAACACTGGCCCTGGAGACCTCTTTAGGAGGCAACTTTGATAAAATTGTGCAGAGCAGATCCTGCGTCAATACAACATATCCCTCGAGATTAGAAGTTCCTTGTATACTCAAAGTTCATACACACATACAAGAAGAGTTTTTTTTGACAAACCCGTGGAAGGTCTTCCAGTTTAACGTCTGATCTCCCTTTGTCATGGATTGATTTACCACGCACATTGTTCGGCGGTGTTGTTTTCCACACTGTATGGCTCCCCATTCTAAAGCTGAAATTAAGAAGGTAGAGTTCTTCCAAAAATTAGTATATTAACAAGTGGATAATGAGACTATTAGAGCATGTAAATGGAGGACGTTTAGTAAGGCCCTTAAGCGAATATAAAATTAAGAGCAGAAAATCAGAGATAAGCTAAGCGCCCTGGCGAGCAACGTTAAGCGCTTGAGCAGCCACATTGGAACGACGCTTAGCAAGACGCTAAGGTAACAAAAATAAATCAAAACAAACAATTAAATACACAGCGAAACACCCTGCACGCAACCTTAGCTCTTAGGGCATATACAGTGGTGATATCTTAGCCTCGCCACGTAGGATAACTGCTGAGTTAGAAGATAGAGAAACGAAAAAAGACCTTTGCCTTATCTTAGCTAAGAGATCATCTATTAGCAAAATCTCTCTCACCACATATTTAGGCATTCTGATTGTTGGTGATATTGTGATAAGACTATAAATAACCCATTGTATATCGTATTTTTATTGCTATATCTAAACTACATGGTGCGATTAAAATAGAACTGTCTTATCAACCATTGGACGTACCCTTATTTACAAAGCTCCTGCACGCCTCTTATTTCATCGGCAAGGCAAATACATATAATGCACCGGATGCCCAGGATTAAACGTTCTAACTGCAAATATACTAGGATTAAAATCCTAGCACCCACTTTTAAGAGCTCCATTGTGGATCCTCTTATTACATGTACAATCGTGTGGGCGGAGCTAGAAAAAAACTATCGCGGTGCACAATTTTTACATCGGCTTAACGATGTATGTAATTGAACCAAAACTTGCCTAACAGGGTTGTATTTAACAAGTCATTTCAATTTAGAATGCAACCAAAAATAGAGGGTACACCACAAACTAATAAAAAAAGGACGCATCAAATTCTTGATGAAATTAATAAACTAATGATGATGCTACTTACGAAAGACTGGCATTGTAGGACGAAACTAGCCAAAGCCCTGGATCTGAATCCTAGCGCCCCAAAGTTAGCACTAAAGCATTAAAAATAAATTGAAGGAAATAAATTCGGCCGCTAAAAGCTCTCCTCACAACGCTAGGCGCCACAATGGTTGATGCTTCTGAAGACGCTTAAATGATAAAAAATAAAGAAATAAAGTCTAATTATCAGGCCAACGTCATGGGCTCGCAACGCAGAGTATTTTTGTTTTACCACGCAGGCAAAAATAATCCTATGAGACCTGGTCTATTTACCTGATAATCCTATGCTCCTAATTATCCATCCTTATCTTTGTTAGCGCCGTGTTCCGACTGAGAAAAGAGATACTATATCGATTCCCGACCAAGGCACCCACCGCTAACTCTTCTTTCTGCTCTCGTCTTCACCCACACTCCCAGCCGACCGGCAATCCTCGGTCAAATCCGGCGTGCTCCGGCTACCGCGTGCGGCCGGCAGCTCCTTCTAGCAGCAGTGAAACTAGCCGGGGCCCTCCCTTGCCCAGAGGTGGCGAGGAGGTGGAGCTCGGGCGGCCGCACCACCTTGCCGTCGCACCAAATCGACTGATTCCAACAAGCCCTGTCTCCGGGCACTGCCGGCAGCTCCTTGCCGTGTAGACGCAGCAGTATGTCAACAGCAGCGGGAGATGAGCTAGTTGGACAGGGCCGGCTCTATATTTTCTGGGGCCCTAGTACAAGCTTGAGAAATTGGCCCCATATATGTACGTACATATCGCAAAACGTTAAAAGTTTTTACAATCAAAGCATCTTTTTGCAATTCAGCATCAGACTTATGTTTCGACATTGTATCACCGAAAATTTGCAATTTAGTATCAGATCAAGTAGATTAGAACATCCCCATAAAAAAAAATAGATTTGGACAATCTTCAATACTGTATATACACATGGGGAGTAGGATTAGGGCGACTGCAATGAGCAGAACCAAATTTCAATGAGCAAATTAGGGCGTACCTGAACGGACGGGCAGGGCGGCAAGGCACTTCCGGTCCGCTGGGCGATTCGCCGATCCAGTTTCTCTGCACGCCGAAGAATAGGAAGAGGCGAAAAGGCAATGGATCCAGGAAACTGATGGATCGATCAATGGATCGATTGCCTGCGGCTAGCCAGCTTACGTGACTAGTATTCAATTTGGGGGCTAGCCAGCGCGCGAGGAGTTCAGGGCAATCGTCCGCTCAATGTAATACGACGCGAGAACCGGCTGCGGCCGGGAGCGGGAGGATACCAGGCCGGAGTATGGGTGAAACCGGAGCCGATTCAGTTAGTAATTTTCTTTTTTTTGCGAATCGGAGCCGACCCCGCTCTCCAGTCTCCCCCACATCTATAATATCAACCCACTACACGTCCACCTCAGCAAGTTGCCACGTCATGAAAAAATAATACCTGCTATCTAATCATGCATTCTTCTCCCTAAGCCACGTTAGCTTACTTTTAATCCAGTGTCATGCGTTTATGTCATTTTGTAACCCGAAGCTTGGGTGCTCCACTCATGTTTTTCCCATCTTTAATTACCTTTCCACACTTACCCAGGAGCCAGCGAACAACCGACTTCTCTTTAAGGTAGACAAACAGTCGATTCATTTGATACAAATTGCTCTCTCTCCATTTGGCTTCTTGGATTTCCACCAGTAAAAGCGCCACTACTTCCGGTTTCAGTTTGCCTCTTCCATTCTATCAATCAATTTCGCTACCACAGCTATGGATTTGTCTCCTGACGGCCACGGGCATGAAATCTCCACTCTCAATTGCTCTTTTTGCAACACTTCACCTTCAGGTTTCATCCATCCGAGAATGCTCTGATTGATCTTCGACCGCCCCCAGTCTCCTCTGTTGCAGTTGCCGATCGCCGCGCCCGCTCCACCACCGCCCCCTGCAGCGGCTACCCCGGTGCGCCGAAGCATTCGTCTTCAGGCCAAGCCGCAGCTTCCCGTCCTCGACATGGCTATTGCCGTGCTCCACAAGCGCATGGGCATCGACGTGGAGGTTGTGCCCGCTGTTCAAGCAAGGAAGGAATTCATCGCCAGCTTTGCCACACCGATGCCGACCACCAGATCACAGGCCCTGAACGAACTGTTCAAGCTCAACATGCCAGGTTTTGTTGCTGTGCATGATGCCCTGATCGCTATGGAAGGACCTGGTGGCTTGGAGCTGCCAGCCCAGGTCGTGCAAGAGACTTCTGCCTAAGCCATGTCATCCGCTCAGATCCTTCTGCCTGCTGCTTTCATTTCTGCAATGCACTGCTTTAAAGACTTTTTAATTCGGCCAATTGGGGGTGGGCGTGTCACCCCCCTACCTGCACTTCTTCTATGCATCGTTCATGTGCTACTGCTCAAGGCTTGCTGCTACCGCTACGCTGCTTGCTGCGTTTTGAAACTACACAAGCCTACTACCTCCATGGACGGCGTCACTCTCGAATTCGGCTTCATCATTGGGACACCATCTTTATTGGTCACCACCTCTTCATGTTAGGCCCATCCCTCGACATTGCTGATTGGAATACTCGGGGCCTAAACGACCAAGCCCGCAAAGACGTCGTTCATGCGATGATTGCCGACACGCCCTGCCACATCGCTTGCCTTCAAGAAACCAAGCTAGACTTCATCGACCATCACACAGCGGCTTAAATCGGGGGCTATCGGCTCCGCTCCTTTGCACACAGACCGACAATTGGCACTAGAGGGGGAATCCTCCTCCTTTGGAATGATGACTACGTCGACATGACCAACGTTCACATTGGGGTTCATCTGATCTCGGTTGATGTGCTAATTCGTGCATGTGGCACTTCCTTTAAGATCACCAATGTCTATGGCCCTTCAACTGATGCCCTCAAGCAGGAGTTCCTGGATGAGATGGTCGCTGCCATCCCCCACCCTGAAGCAAAATGGTTGATCCTGGGGGACTTCAATCTGATCTATCAGGCCTCCGACAAGAACAATGGCAACCTCGACCTTCGCCTAATGGGAAAATTCCGCCACACCCTCAACACCTGCAACCTCAAAAAGATCAAACTTCAGAATAGAAAATTCACATGGAGCAACGAGCGTGAGAATCCAACTCTCTGCAAGCTGGATCGTGCTTTCTGTAACCTTAACTGGGATATCGCCTTTGGGAACCATGTGATGCATGCCTTGTCATCCTCGCTCTCCGATCACTGCCCTCTTCTGCTGTCGAGTCAGAACGGACCCCGCAAGCCGACCTCTTTTCGCTTTGAAAACTTCTGGACCAAGATGCCGGGATTCTCTGAAGTGGTGCAACTGTCATGGACTGAACCTACAACTCACACCCAGTCGATTCATATCATAAACCACAAGCTCAAGAACACCGCTAGGAGACTTCGCTCCTGGAGTCGTGGCCTCTTCTCTGACCACAAGCAACAACTCATCATGGCCCTTGAAGTCATCTTACAGCTCGACGTCGCGCAAGAATCCAGAAACCTCAATTCTGATGAGAGATTACTTCGCTCTGGCCTAAAGAAGAGGGTCATGGGTCTCGCTGCTCTTGAGCATTCTCGGAAACGTCAGGCCTCCCGCATCACGCACCTTCGCGAAGGCGATGCCAACACAAAATTCTTCCACCTTCGAGTTAACTCTCGGAGGCGTAAGAATCATATTCAAAGGCTCAAGAAAAATGAGGGCTGGGTAACCAACCACTCCGACAAGGAAGCAGTCATACACGAGCACTTTGAGAAGGCCCTCGGCCGGCCCCCACCACGACCTCTGGACTTTAACTGGACAGTCATGGATCCAATAGTTGAAGATCTTGACGACCTCGGGCTGCCTTTCTCAGAGGTGGAGATTAAAGCCGCCATTGAGGCATTGCCGCTGGACAAAGCTCCTGGGCCGGACGGCTTCACGGCGGCCTTTTTCAGGTCTTGCTGGGAAATCATAAAAAGGGACCTCATGCATGTTATCAACGACTTCTCTGAGCTGGCCACTCCAAACTTCCACATTATCAACACTGCAAACATCGCCCTACTGCCCAAGAAAGATGGCGCTGACTCGGTTTCTGACTTTCGGCCAATCAGCCTGATCCACATTATTCCGAAGATTATCGCCAAAGCCATGGCCACCCGGCTGAGCCCAAAGATGAACGACATCATCTCACACAGTCAAAGCGCCTTCATCAAGAAGAGGAGCATCCATGACAACTTCATGTTCGTTCGTGGCGCAGCCAGGCGCTTCCACCGCGAACGCACCCCTGCCCTGCTAATCAAGCTTGACATTGCCAAAGCTTTCGACTCCGTTAGACAGGATTATATTTTGTACGTCATGCAGCG
Organism: Poa annua; assembly: GCA_026929855.1. Lineage (NCBI taxonomy): Eukaryota > Viridiplantae > Streptophyta > Magnoliopsida > Poales > Poaceae > Poa > Poa annua. Next base: position 21,030,195 of record CM049428.1, on the reverse strand, counting down.
CACCGTCTTTCCCCAACGCTGGCGTGCTTTGATATCGGTTCTCCTCTCTACGTCCACGTCCAGAGTCCTCCTTAACGGGATCCCTGGGAAGACCATCCTGCACGGCAGAGGATTGCGCCAAGGGGATCCGCTGGCCCCCCTACTTTTCGACATTGTCATTGACCCCCTCCACAGGATCCTGGAGTTGGCCACGGAGTCTCACTTGCTCAGTCCGCTGCCAGGGCGAAACCATGTTCCACGCATCTCCATGTATGCTGACGATGCCGCCATTTTCCTCACGCCAACTGCTCTCGACGTTACAACCTTGCAGCTATACTTCGGAATTTTGGCGAGGTCACCGGCCTGGTCACAAATGTGAGCAAGACTTCCATTGCACCCATCCGGTGCGCCGAGATTGACCTGCAAGCCATCCTCACGACTTTACCCGCTGCCATCACAAACTTCCCAATCAAGTACCTGGGCCTCCCGTTGTCCTTAGGCAGGCTCAGGAGGGCTGACCTGCAACCTTACATCGACAAAGTGGCCTCACGTCTCACTCCCTGGAAAGGAAAGTTCATCAACTACGCTGGCTGCGATGCCATTGTCAAGTCGGTGCTCACCTCCATGCCTCTTTTTCTCCTCACTGCGCTCAAGGTGGACAAGGTCATCATCAAGGCTTTTGACAAATCCAGACGGGGTATGCTGTGGGGCCGGGATGACAAGGTCAGCGGGGGAAAGTGCAAAGTCAACTGGTCCAAAGTTTGTCGCCCTAAGAGTTTTGGTGGCCTTGGTATCCTCGACCTGAACAAATTTGCCAGGGCCCTGCGGCTGCGTTGGTTGTGGTACGAGTGGAGAGCTCCGGAGAAGCCCTGGATAGGCTTGGAAACCCCAAATGACGACACTGACAGAGCTCTCTTCTCCGCAGCCACTCGTGTCACCGTTGGAGACGGCTTGACGGCTTCCTTCTGGTCCTCCTCTTGGTTGGACGGCGCCTCTCCGAGGTCGATGGCCCCGGCGCTCTTCTCCGCCTCTAGGCGGAAAAAGCGCTCGGTTCACGACGCTATGACTGAAAAAAATGGATCACTGACCTAAACATGGATGTCTTCACCCTGGACCACATTGTGCAGTTCGTCAGGCTATGGGAGCTACTGGAGCCCATTACCCTCTCACCGGACACTCCTGACAACATCATCTGGACTCTTTCGGATAGCGGAACTTACTCCACGAGTTCAGACACCTCGCTCAATTCGCCGGCTCCACACCTTGCTCTTTCAAGAAGATCATCTGGAAGACCTGCCCCCCCCCCCCCCCCCCCCCAAATGCCGTTTCTTCGCTTGGCTGGTGGTTCAGAACCGCCTGTGGACCTCAAACCGTTTGGCCATCCGTGGATGGCCGCACCAGCCAACTTGCGTGTTGTGCAACAGTCACCCCAAAACCGCAAGACACATCCTCTTCGAATGCAGATATTCCAAGCGCATCTGGGCCGACGCGGCAAACTGGCTGTCTTGCCCTGACCTTCTCATGTGCCTTGGCTCAGGAAGACCCACGGTCCTGCAGTACTGGCATGCTATTGCCCAAACCCCTTGCAACTCTCCCAAGGGCTTGAAGACGGCCATCATCCTCATCACGTGGGAACTTTGGAAGGAGCGGAACGCGTGGGTCTTCAACAACAAATCAACAAGTTCAGGGGCTCTGTTACTGAAGATCAAGGATGAAGGCAGGAATTGGACTCTTGCTGGCGCAAAAAAGTTCTCTGAAATCTCTGGAACATAGCAACTTTATTTTCCGTGTTCTTTTTTAATTTGGTTACTATGGCCTAGTCCTATGTTTGCTTCTCCTCTATCAATATAAAACGGCAAATCTTTTGCCACGTTAAACTTCAAAAACAGATATTATATCCAAGTATGGTGATTGTTGTCTCAATGGAGATTCGATCTTTGGTCTGCTGATTTTTTGATTCACGAATTTCAGAAGATCACTGGACATCAATGGGTTAAACTTGGCGTTGTACCGAAATTCAGTTGTACCCTCTCCAGTTCGGTATCCTTATTGTATGTTTACTCAACTATGGATGAAAATTTTCGTTCCTCTTTCCTGATCCTAAGAGCATCTCCAGAGGATCGTGGAAACGGGCGTGTATGCTAAATTTACACGACCACGAGCGAAAAAGAGCCTCCAGCAGTTCGTGTATACCGTCGTGTACAGCTCCCACGCCCATCCACGACGCTACTCGTCGTGGACATAAACACGCTTCCCCCACGCTCGTGGAAGAAAGAAGCCAGCCAACTGCCTCCGCCACGCTCTGCTCCCGCCTCCGTCCGGAGCCCATCGAAGCTCGCCGACGGCCACTCCCCTCCGGTAATCTCTCTCTCTCGCTCCCTTCTTTCCATTCCCGTAGATAGTCACGCGGCGCGGTAGCAGATCCGGCAGTGGCGGCTCGGCAGATCTGACGGCGGCGGCGTGCTAGCGGAGAGAGGGGCGGGGGGAGACGGCCGCGGCCCTGTGCGGCGGCGGCGGCCGCCGCCTGTGCCGCACTTGAGAGAGAGAGAAAGATGGGGGGCTGGGACGAGAGGAGGGTGGGGGTGGCGGCGCCCTCGGCCGCACCAGCGACGACCGCCATCAGCAGGGTGGAGGAGGAGGGCTGAAGGCCGAATCGGGCTGAGGCGCGGCCGGAGGAGATCGATAGGGAGGGGAGGAGGAATAGCAGGGGACTTTCTCTGAATCCCCTGGGATTTGGTCTGAAACTCTGAATATTGTGCATCGTTGCTCTGCTCTGAAGCCCTTCTCTTCTCTAGGAGTATGGTGCTGAGTATGGTGCTGCTCTGCTGCTGAGTACGGTGCTGTCTCTGAATATTACCGGGAATCTGAAGAATTTTCAAAACATTGTCTCTGCTGCTGCTGAGTATGGTGCTACATGAGAAGAATTTTTTTGCTGAACTTTCAGACTGAATATTGCTGCTTATTTTTGTGACCAAAGTTCAGAACCTAATGTTGACACTTCCATTGATTTTGCAGATAGAAGAAGATCAAAGCTTTCTCGACACCATGTGTTTGAAATTTGAAAATATCATCGTTTGAAATATAACATTTGAAATTTGATCTTTGAAACATAGTCGTTGTAAATATACACGTTCTAATTTACACGTTCCACTAAAAAACTGGGAGGTGTATAATTTAGCAAGGTGTATATGGACGTGTATATGAAGATATACACGTCCAAATTTACACGTTCCACTGGAGATGCTCTAAACAATTTAGAGACAGGAAGATGCAATTTTTCATTGGACAACACATGGATTTCGCTTGTATGGTCATGCAGCTCTGATGCTGGATTTTACTAACTTCAGTTTGCTATGGACTACATAAACTTGAGTTCGTATATATATCAGGTGTCATCTTCGGCTCAGATATCAAATTGGTAGGTTCTATTTAACAAACTGCGTGCAATTGCTTTCCAACACTCCCATTCATTTTCCATTGTTTCCATTTTGCACCATAATCATTCAGTTTACTGCAAAAGACTTTGTATGATTTGCTTAGGTTTGTACTGGCGTTGAACTCAAGTGATCAGGTTTGCTCCCAACAAGTTTGGTCTAAGCCTTGCCAAACTGACTGGCATGCAGCAACATCCTCACCTTTTTTTAATATTACGTAGAATTCTACAACCATCTTGATTTGATTTGGACCCATGGTAGTTTTCATTTTTTTATTCACATGCCTAATGTGCGTTCTTCTGATTTGGTACCATAGAATGTATTTCACATATTTTTAAGCGGGATAAATGATCCAGAAAGAAAAGGAGCAAGGTGAGACTTTTATTTCTTTATAGGCATCATCTCATTCATAATTTTCAATTTAGGCACCCCATAAACAATGATACATGCTTACATCTATGTTTTCTATGGCACAACGTGATCTATTAGTTATGTTTAGGATGTATTTTTTTATCAACCATCGTCTATTCTACAATTCTTCATTGGAAAATTTGTAGATAATTAGTACCTCTATCTCAATTCTACAACCATCTTGATTTGATTTGGACCCATGGTAGTTTTCATTTTCATTCACATGTCCAATGTGCGTTCTTCTGATTTGGTATCATAGAATGTATTTCACATATTTTTAATCAGGATACAATGATTCAGAAAGAAAAGGAGCAAGGTGAGATTTTTTCTTTCTTTATAAGCATCATCTCATTCATAATTTTGAATTTAGGGACCCCATAAACACTGATACGTGCATGCATCTCTGTTTTCTATGGCACAACGTGACCTATTAGTTATGTTTAGGATGTACTTTTCAATTAACCATCGTCTATTCTACTATTCTTCATTGGAATTTTTTAGATAATTAGTACCTCTATCTCCCAATAATATTTTCCTAGAAAAAACACAAATTATGTATAAACGAAAAAAATCAGGTTGCAATTATTGCACTATATATCTAATTATTCGTTCTTTTTCAACTCAAAATCTCTATGAAGTTTCAGAGGATTTCCCGCCGCAACGCGCGGGGCACCATCTAGTTTCTTAGTTGCCGCGTACCGCAGACATAAGAAACCGCCGCGCACCCCCGTGGCTTATGGGCCAGGCCCAACAAGCGGGGTGGGCGGAGGCGAGGAAGACGAGGGGAGGCCTGGGAGGCCGTGCGGACCTTGCCGCAGACGGGGACGACGTGACTGGCTGCGACGTCGCCGGTCAGGCGAGGAATGGACCTCGCCGGAGACGGGGACGACGTGGCGGGCCGTGGCGTCGTCGGCAGAGGCGAGGAAGAAACTCAACGAAGGGGGGTGGGGGGCAGCTCGTCGTCGACCGGAGTTCGGAGGGGGCTTAGAGGGATGGCCGGCCGGGGGCGGCGGACCGACGGAGGTGGCGGCTTGAGCAGGGCGGGGCGCAGAGTCGGCGCGGTAGCGGCGCCGAGCGCGGGCGGAGAGAGCAGGCGGTTAGGCCGGCGACGACGCTCGGGCGCTGCCTCATCTTCCAGCTCCTCCACGCCGACTTCGTCCTTCAAGCTCTGTCAGATTTTCTCGCCGACCCCAACCTCTTCGTCGGCGTCGGCGTTGGGCAGGAAGTGGAGCTAGTGCCTAGTCGACGACCAAGACCTCAAGGTGTCCAACACCGCGGCCTCGCTACCGAGGGGATGCAAAAGCCGAAGCTCCGTCAGGCTGAGCTGCTGGCCTTGGCGTCGTGGGACGCATACTGCCTCTCCCTCATGAAGATGAAGTATGTTTGCATCCTGCAAATTTGTATGCTTAACTCTAGCCCCTACTAGTTCGTTTAGATTTAGTTATTGGTCTCTTAATGTTAGGCCAAGGTTTGGGTGTTATTCTGTGATTAAAAAATCAGACATTGACGATGATGAGGACTAGCTTTAGAGAGGGAAAAGATCGTGGCTACAACTAGGATTTCGACTTCCCGTTCGGTTAAGGAGGCCCTTTCCGGGACGTGGTTGAGTGACTGTGGACCGGACTTGGGGGCGGCAGCGGTGGCGGAGTTCTTCCTCCTCTGGCAGGTACTAGCGAACATCTGGCTCACCCCGGAGCGGGCGGATCGCCTGGTGTGGCGGTGGACGGCGGACGAGCAATAATCGTCCAAATCCACATATAGCGCCTTCTTTGGGGGTAGGGTATTGGCCGCTTAAGCCACCCCGGTCTGGAGATCTAGGGCTCCTTACTAGTTACTGATACGTCTCAAACATATCTATAATTTATTTTGTTCCATGCTTATATTATACCAATTGCTACATGTTTTATATACACTTTATATCATCTTTATGCATTTTCTGGGACTAACCTATTAACAAGATGCCACATTGACAGTTCCTGTCTTTCTGCTGTTTTTGGTTTCAGAAAAGTTGTTAAGTAAATATTCTCGGAATTGCACGAAACAAAAGCCAAAATCCCTATTTTCCCCGAAAGCATCCAGAACACCGAACTGGAGTAGGAGGGGGGCCACAAGGCGGCCACACCATGTGGTGGTGCGGCTCCCCCTCTGGCCGCGGGGCCACGTGGTGTGGGCCTCTCGAGCGCCCACCGACATCGCCTTTTCGCCTATAAAAAGACCCCGACGTGAAAACCCTAAAATAAGAAGCCTTTTCCCGAGAAGAGTTCCGCAGCGCCGCCGCCATTGAAGACAAGTTTCGGAGGACATAAGTCTCTGTTCCGGCACACTGCCGGGACGGGGAATTGCCCCCGGAGCCATCTCCATCGTAGTTGCTGACTCCTACGATGAGAAGTGAGTAGTTCTCCCCCGGGGCGGCGGGCTCCACCAGTAGCTATGTGGTTTATCTCCCTCTCCCATGGTGTGATCTTTATGTGATCATGAGCTTTGTAATTTAGTTGAATATGTGATGTTACTCTTTATCTGTTATGCACTCTAGAGGTTACTTTAATATGAACTCTGGGTTATTCGCTGTTGTGAAGGTGACAGTGTGCGCACCGTGTGTGATTCCTTTATGACGTTGTGGTGTTATTTTACTAAGACTTTGGGGGTGCTTTTGTAGCCCTACGTAATGAATGGTGCTTATCATCCAACAAGAGAGTGTTTGAGAATAGTATTTATTATTCAGCTTTGATGTCATTGTTGAGAGTGTCCACTAGTGAAAGTATGAACTCTATGCCTTGTTTCTAAGCATTGAAACACCGTTTACAACCTGTTCTGCTACATGTTTGTTTGCTGCCATTTTTATTTCAGATTGCAATTACTACTCATAATCATCCATATTACTTGTATTTAACTATCTCTTCGTCGAACTAGTGCACCTATACATCTAACAAGTATATTGGGTGTGTTCGGGACACAAGAGACTTCTTGTATCTTAATTGCAGGGTTGCTTGAGAGGGATATCTTTGACCTCTACCTCCCTGAGTTCGATAAAAAACCTTGGGTGATTCACTTAAGGGAAACTTGCTTCTGCTCTACCAACCTCTGATCTTGGAGGTCCAACACTGTTTACGAGAATAGAAGCGTGCGTAGACATCAGTTACTCCTGTAAGTTCTTCGCTTGGCTGGTGGCTAAGGACCGATGCTGGACTTCGGATCGGCTACAGAGGCGTGGCCTTCCCCACCCGACGGCTTGCACGCTTTGCGACCAATCTTCGGAGACTTTGCAACACCTTCTTTTGGGTTGCGTTGTTGCACACGAGGTTTGGGCATGGGCACTTCGACAATGGGGCAAGCTGGATTGGCTTCTTGATACGTCTCAAACGTATCTATAATTTCTTATATTCCATGCTTATATTATACCAATTGCTACATGTTTTATATACACTTCATAGCAATTTTATGCATTTTCTGGTACTAACCTATTAACAAGATGCCACAGTGTCAGTTCCCTATTTTCTGCTATTTTTGGTTTCAGAAAAACTGTTAAGTAAATATTCTCGGAATTGCACGAAACAAAAGCCAATACCCCTATTTTTCTCGGAAGGATCCAGAACTCCGAAGACGGAACGAAGACGGGCCACGAGGCGTCCTCACCTGGTGGTGGCGCGGCCCCACTTCTGGCCGCACCGCCACGTGGTGAGGAGCCCTCGGGCCTCCACCGCCTTCGTCCTTTCGCCTACAAATACCCCTGACGAAATAAGACCTAGGGCCCGAACACTTTTCCACAAAACATTACGGAGCCGCCGCCGTTGTCAACCCTAGTCCGGGAGGGTTCAGAAGCTCTAACCGGCACCCTTCCGGAGAAGGGAATCATCGCCGGAGAGCTCTACATTACCATGCCCGCCTCCGGACTAATGCGTGAGTAATTCATCCTTGGACTACGGGTCCATAGCAGTAGCTAGATGGTTGTCTTCTCCTATTGTGCCATCATGTTTAGATCTTGTGAGCTTCCTATCATGATCAAGATCATCTTTATGTAATGCTACATGTTGTGTTTGTTGGGATCCGATGAATATTGAGTACTATGTCATTTGCTTCATAATATATTATGTGTGTGTTATTTATGATCTTGCATGCTCTCCGTTGCTAGTAGATGTTATGACCAAGTAGATGCTTCTGACTCGAAGAGGGGGTATCTATGCTCGATAGTGGTTCATGTCTTCACTTAATCTGGGGGAGTGACAGCAATATCTAAGATTCTGAATGTACTGTTGCTAATAGGGATAAAACAGTAGTGCTTTGTCTAAGGATAATTGTGCTACTTACATTACACACTTTGCCTAATGCAATAATCTATTGCTTGCAACTTAATACTGAAAGGTGTGTAGATGCTATCCAGAAGGTGGATTATTAGTCATAGACGCAATTGGATAACGGTCTATGTGTCATGTTGTAATGTCCAAATGAATATCACACTAGACATCATGACTTGTATATGCATTATTATTCAGTTCTTTATTTTGTAAATTGCCCAACTGTAATTTGTTTACCCGCATGTATGCTATTATTTATTTATGGAGAGACACCACTAGTGAACTGTGGACCCCGGTCCTTTTTCTTTACATTGATAATACAACCTACTGCAAACTGTTATTTTCATTCTCCGCAAACAAATATCATTTTCCACACTATACGTATAATCCTTTGTTACAGCAAGCCAGTGAGATTGACAATCTCACTGTTGAGTTGGGGCAAAGTATCTTAATTGTGTTGTGTGCAGGTCTCTCGTCAGCTACACGCCAAGCTCTTTTTTGGCGCCGTTGACACCTTCAGAAGAGTCTTCGTCTCCTACTGGTTCGATAACCTTGGTTTCATAACTGAGTAAAATTTGTTGCGGCACTACTTCATACCTTCCTCTTTGGGTTTCCCAACAACACCATCGTGTGCATCAAGCTCTTTTCTGGCGCCGTTGCCGGGGAGTTGGAGCACTTCTGCGAGGGGAGTCTCTCGCACCCAATCTTTTTTTATCTTGTTTTCTTAATATCAAAAATACAAAAAAAATTAATTGTTTGCATTTACTTCTTTATTTCGGTTTAGTTTTACTTCTGCTAAAATGTTGCTCCCAAAGTACACCCTGGAAGACCTGTCAGTAGGTAGTGATTCTATAGTTGGAAAAGAGAACATTGAAGAATTATTTAATCATGTTAGTAAGCATAAATATCTTGAGGATAGATCTATAGCAGAACTTGCTCCAAATTATGAAACTGCTGCAGCTTCTTTAGTTCACATATTAGAGGCTAGGTTTGTTAACCTTCACTCCATAATACAACAAATGTTTCTTAACCTTCATGATGTTAAAATTGCTGAAAAGAAAGATTTCATTATGGAAACCTTGCTTAAAGAATTTGGAGATGTTGCTATAGAAGCTAGGAAAGTCTTTGATCGTTTTAATATGCTAGGCTCATGTGTATATGTTATTAATGCACTTGAAAAATTGGGGAAAACCGAACCTACAAAGGGGGGTGAAATTAAAGTACCAATACTTGTTAAACTTGTAACTATGCATGAAGCTTTGGAAGAAAATTTTGATTGGATTGTCCCACAAAACCCATTTGATGAATGTAGTAAACCTAGAAGTAATGAAAGAGAACCTCTGAACCTTATATAAATAAAATACAATGCATAGTTGAGAGGATTTATGTTCTTGATTTGGATGCCACTTGAGTTACATTATCTGTGCCTAGCTGAAAGGCGTTAAAGAAAAACGCTTATGGGAGACAACCCACTTTTTTATTTCTGTTATTTTATTTTACACTGAGTCAAGGAACATGTCTACCTCTGTAGAAATTTCTTTGTATCTTTATTTTATCGTATTGTTGTGTCAAGTTAATCCTCTATTAGAAAGTTGATGCTAGATTTGGATTTCTGCGCAGGAACAGTTTTCTGCTGTCCACCGTTTAATTCATTACTCCTTACAGAAAAATCAAAACAATCTGATGTTTTCTGTGCATGATCCTAAGATATGTACGCAACTTTTATTAGTTTTGAGTTTTCTGATTTGAGCAAGTTAAGTGACTCGAAAAAATTCGTCTTTACGTATTGTTCTGTTTTTGACAGATTCTGCCATTTATTTTCATTGCTCCTTTTACTGTTTTTAGTGGGTCTTTTTGATCCACAAAATACCAGAGGCGGTAGGTAATGTCCAGTGGCATGTGTAATGATTTTGTCCATGCAGAATATGAGAATCTTTGATTATGCACTAACCCTCTAATGAAGTTTAGTTTGAGTTTGGTGTGGAGGAAGTTTTCAAGTATCAAGAGAGAGGATGATATGATGTGATTAAGAAGATAAAGCCTAAACTTGGGGTTGCCCCGTGGGTCACCCAAGCATATTTCAAGAAGATTCAAGCTTCAAAGCTTGGGATGCCCAAGGCATACCCTTCTTCATCAACAAACTATCAGGTCATCTCTAGTGGAACTATATTTTAATTCCTTCACATCCTATGTGCTTTACTTGAAGCGTTAGTTTGCTTTTATTTTTCTTTGTTATTTTCATTTTCTGAATAAACTGGATCCTAGCATTATTTTATGTTTATGGCGAAAGATGAAAGCCTCAGGAGTTATTTTTTATGTTTATGGCGAAAACTGAAAACCGCAGCAGTTAGGTTATAAATACTTTGAGAGTTTATATTTAATTAAGATGATTGGTGTTTGGTTGGAAACAGAAAATGTTAAATGTGGTAGATGGTATAATGAAAGGATACATAATCTTGTAGAGAATTAAATTGTTTCATTTGAATCATTCATGTTGTTTCGAGATATTAATATGCTTAATGGTAAACTTGAAGGTTTAGTAAAGTAAAATGATGAATGGTTGGTCTAGAAAACTTGAAGCTGTGCCACACTTAAATATCCATTTGATAGCATAATGATATATGACTTATAAAGTTAAAAGCAACGTAATGACTTTGTGTTATGCGCTACGGTCGGGGTCCCAACAGTGACTTGTGCATTTGTCACAGTCCCTCATGTGGCACTTCCACCACCATATTTGCTAGCCTCTTCGGTACTTTGCATTGGACTTTCTCACATTGAGAGTTGGTGCATAATTTGCGGGTACATCCAAAACTCGTGGGAAATCTTCATCATGTTCTCCTACACATAAGCCAAATATCTTACTCAAAACATCCACCATACCTACCTACCACAGCATTTTCATAGATGTTCCGAGATATATTGCCATGCAACTTTCATCTTACATTACATGACTTGCTGTCATTTATTATTCATATATTGTCTTGCATGATTCTATACAGCTGATGTGCAGTTTTACCCATGTTACGCTAGATCATTGCATATCCTGCTACACTGGTAGAGACAACGTTTCATACATTATGTTTTATTCATATGAGTTATTTGTACCAAAAGTATGTTGTCATATTAGAATGTTTGCCCCTAAAAGTGAAAAGAGCCATGGAGGCCGTCGAAAAGAGAAAAAAAAACAAAAAAACAAAAAAGAGAAAAGAGAAAAAAAGGGGCACATTATTATTCTTTATCCACACTTGTGCTCATGTTTTAGCACTTGTAATATTCTTAGTCATCATTGTGCTCATGTTTAGCACCTTTACTCCCTATGAGAGAGTTTCGATATTTTACTTGCACAACTATGTGGAGAACTTTACATTATAGAACTTGGCTTGTATATTCCAATGATGAGCCTTATTCATTTGATCTCAATTTAAATGCATTACATTATTATATGATTAAAATTGTGTGAAAGCATGTCACTTCAGAAATTATTCTTGTTATCGTTTTACCTACTCGGGACGAGTAGAACTAAGCTTGGGATGCTTGATACGTTTCAAACGTATCTATAATTTTTTTTATTCCATGCTTATATTGTACCAATTGCTACATGTTTTATATACACTTTATAGCACTTTTATGCATTTTCTGGGACTAACCTATTAACAAGATGTCACAGTGTCAGTTCCCTGTTTTCTGCTGTTTTTTGTTTCAGAAAATCTCTTAATGAAATATTTTCGGAATTGCACGAAACAAAAGCCAATACCCCTATTTTTCTCGGAAGGATCCAGAACTCCGAAGACGAAACGAAGACGGGCCACGAGGCGCCCTCACCTGGTGGTGGCGCCGCCCCACTTTTGGCGGGTATTTATGCTCGATAGTGGGTTCATGTCTTCATTTAATCTTGGGGGAGTGACAGCAACCTCTAAGATTGTGAATGTACTGTTGCTACTAGGGATAAAAAGTTGTGCTTTGTCTAAGGATAATTGTGATACTTACATTACACACTTTGCCTAATGCAGCTTGCAACTTAATACTGAAAGGTGTGCGGATGCTATCCGGAAGGTGGATTATTAGTCATAAACGCAGTTGGATAACGTTCTATGTATCATGTTGTAATGCCCAAATGAATCTCACACTAGACACCATGACTTGTATATGCATTATTATGCAGTTCTTTATTTTGTCAATTACTCAACTGTAATTTGTTTACCCGCATGTATGCTATTATTTATTTATTTATTGAGAGACATCACTAGTGAACTGTGGACCCTGCTCCTTTTTCTTTACATTGATAATACAACCTACTGCAAACTGTTACTTTCATTCTCTTCAAACAAACATCATTTTTCACACTATTCGTCTAATCCTTTGTTACAGCAAGCCAGTGAGATTGACAACCTCATTGTTGAGTTGGGGCAAAGTATTTTGGTTGTGTTGTGTGCAGATCTCTCGTCAGCTACACGCCAAGCTCTTTTCTAGCGCCGGTGACACTTTCAGAAGAGTCTTCATCTCCTACTGATTCGATAACCTTGATTTCATAACTGAGTGAAATTTGTTGCTGCACTACTTCATACCTTCTTCTTTGGGGTTTCCCAACAACACCATCGTGTGCATCACTTCCCACGGTCCACACTGAGATCCTCAGTTGGTGGACGTCGAGGCCTTGTCCTAAGGGTTCTAGGCGAGACCTGTGGACCGCCATCATCCTCGTTTTCTGGTGCATCTGGAGGCACCGCAATGACGTGGTCTTCAACGGCGCGGTGCAGCGGTGGGAACGATCAAGGAGCGCATCAAAGAAGAGTTTCATTGGTGGTTGCGTGCCAAGCTCTTCCCGAGCGAGGACTTTGGCTTTCCGGAGCCGGTGGCAACGTCGATAATGCCGAGAGAGTAGGATTTTGTTCTAATTGCGAGGAGCTGTCACCTCCTATTGACAGCGTAGCTGCTTGCAGCGGTGTATTCGCCTTCTTGACGCTCCTTCTGTGTGTTCAATGCACCCGCTTGGGTGTATTCTTGAAAAAAAAACTAGGTGCCATGAGCAGTAAGCCTTATTGTGTCGATCCTGTGAAACATTCTGCTAAACTATGCGTTTTTAGTGAACTATCAACTAATTTTAATTCATTTCTTGTTTGAATTAGAATATCTTTATGGTTATTCCGGTATATTTTGCCTTTGATCCTTGCAAGTATCGAAGATTGATTTGTGTTGCACACATTTGATGTTGTTTGATTAAAATGCAAGACCTTTAGTCCATGTTTTCGTTCAGGATTGGGCAGAGTAGAGTTCTTGGTTAAACAGTTGGATCAGAGCATATTGGTCCAGAGCATAGCATTGTATGATGCGTGTTCTGTTGTCCAGAGAAGTTAGATTATGAACCTGAACTATGTCGGCTTTGCCATTTAACTATGGTCGGGTTCTTGCCTTTGCAGGTATATGATGTCGACGCAGAGTAGAGTAAGACTTGAGTAAGAATCTTGACGGTTTCCTTAGCTCTTCAGAAGTGTCGCCACTTCGGACACAACAATTTCAAAATTATGAACTTTTGTTATCAAGATATAGGTCCAGGACAAACCCAACGGCTTGTGTTTCGCCACTTTATAATTTATGAATTAAATGGGAGTAATGTACGAATGTTTGAAAGCTAGTACTTTTAGACATATAATAATTCTATATTCTTTTGCGAAAACGCAAAAAACATTGCGTTTCATTGCAATGATAGAAAGCGAGTTAATTACAACCCTCAAATGAGGTCACCCCACACTTTACAACTCAACCCAGAAAACTAGGGAAGAACTAGTGCGAGACCTCGGGCCCCGCGCACACCCAAGAGCGGGCCTCAGTCTTGATGATTTCCATTAGGGATCAACCTCAAGACCGCCGGTTGTCGAAGATGATTTCGTGACTTGGTGAGCGTTGGTCCTAAACTCCACCCCTCGTGCGCTACGCAAGGGCACCTCTTGTGTGATCATGCTAACCGTGTGGTGTATTTGGAAACAACGGAACGCAATCGTCTTTGACAATGATCGACCCTCCGTGGGCGCCCTGATAATTCTATATTCTGTATTGGATATTCTTGTCAAGTGTCAGGTTTCGGTAATTTCAGCTACTCATTTGTGTTCAAGAATAATCTTTGTTATTTGTTCTGATTTTTTGTAAATATGTGATCTGATGATGATCTGATGTGTCACATCTTATTTCGAATTTTGTATTTATTCTATTTTCAATGAAGAATTTATCTGTGATTATGTAAGAATTAAGTTGTGCTTACGAATTATATGTGGTATTTAAAATAAAAATATGCTAGACATTGTGGAGAGTGTCCATGGTTTCCCTCCTTTGACTTCTTTCTACCAAATGAGCATAGAGATTGTGAGCAGGAAGCTTCCATGACACCAGAGTGTGTAGTACTGTAGTTCACTCAACAAATAGAAACAGAGTGTGCGTCAGATTTCCCTCCCTGCAGCCAAATATGCACACAGGGCTGTGGGGAGATTTCCCCCACGTCAATCCAGGGAACGCAAGCGCACGTCAAAATCCCCTCGCGGGTGTTCCAACTTCCAACCCTGGTTTTTGCCACCCTTGCCACCAAACAAGCTTACCGGCGGCATCTGATCTCTCAGTAGTGTCTCACCATATATCTTCCTCTCAAACGAAACGCGCATCCGGCGACAGGAGAACCGATCTGCACCGCAAGCTGTCGAACCACATATTGCGCTGCGCCCCTCTATCCCCGTTGTCAGCCGCTCGCACTTCCCAGTGTGCTCCCAGCTCCCCCGCGCTCGTGCTATCTTCACCGCTGGCCCTCCTGCTCCTCCGCGTTCGCCCGCAGTTTCAAGATCACCTACAGCTCAGTACTGAGGTTGAGAACCCACTGCTCCACGTACCGTCCAGATCGATGCAAGTTTATAATGGAGAACCATGTTGGACTGTAAATAAGGTAATGCTTGGCGTTATATATATCTGCTAGCATTATTAGTTTCCTTGATGTTTTTCAGTCTGGTATAGTGATATACTAGAAGGATATTGCCGCGCCGCCTAGTTATACCTGAAAAAAAGATCTTGTACAAAAATCACACATGCAACATTAAATTACATTATTTGCAGATACTTTAAAATGTCTCAATTTAGGTGTTGATAATGTGGGTACATCCAAACAGATATAGCTGGGTCGGTGCTTAGTGATGAATTCACCGGTGATTTTCTTTAGCGGTTTCTTCTGCTCTCACCTTGTATAACCAAGACCAAAATATAATCAAGTAAACAAAGTAGAGATTGTAACTGTACTAAGATTTTACTAAGATCTGTAGCCATCTTGATATAGAGACAAACATAATTCCTTCATTTCCATTTGTACTTAGATCATTGTGCCTTGGAAGTCCCAAGCAAGATTCATATATACTCAATAAGCTCCTGTAATTCTATAACTGGCGATTATGTCGAAAAGACGGTTGTTTTATGTCTGATGTCCGTTTTGCGTCCGGAGTGTATCCAACGACCCGACGCAAATTACGCCACCGTCAATGGCTTCCCGCCCGACGGTAGAATTAGCTACATCCCGCCACGACAGTGTTTCCCGCCATCTTCTTCCCGCGCGCGGGGCGGAAGGCCGTTCCCGTGCGCCGGCCATTCGTCTCCCGCCCACCGAGTCCCATCAACGGCGCGGTGCGGGTGTGGCAAACGCGGATGACCATGCTGACCGCGACTTCGAGCCGTGTGGCGCGGCATGCTTTAGCTTCAACATCCGCGACACCCGCATGCCCAAAGGCTTCAAGTTGACAGCTGGCACACCAAAGTATGACGGGAAGCAAGACTCAAAACTGTGGCTCGAAGACTACCGCATCGCTTGCACCTGCCAAGGCGGAACGTCGATTACGGCAATGCAGTACATCCAGCTCATGCTGACAGACTCGGCACGCGGGTGGCTCACAAGCCAACCCAAGGACTCTTTCCGAACATGGGAAGAATTTCAGGATAACTTCATCAAGAGTTTCTCGGGAACATTCGCAAGGCCAGCGACCTACATCGAGTTGCAGGCCTGCAAGCAAGGAAAGGATGAGTCGCTCCGTTCCTACATCCAGCGGTGGACACTCCTCCGCAATACCATGGAACCCGTATCAGAAGATCGAGTGATGGATGCCTTCATGCACGGCGTCGCTCGCCGTGACCTCCGTGAGGAATTCGGTAGACTCCAGCCGAAGACCACAATAGAGCTCATGAAGACAGCCAACCAATGGGCCGAAGGAGAAGACTATGTCCGCGAAACTTCCCCCAAAAAAGAGGGCGAAACAAGCAACTGGCGCGAGGCACGCCAAAAGAAGAAGTCACGTTACACCCACGATTCAATCAACCCGGGGTGCACAACCCTGAGACTTGTCGAGTTAACACCTCGTCAATTGGCGCCGTCTGTGGGAAACCCCCCGTGAGGACAAACGCGACAGCAGCCGACAGTACGACCAAAGTCGGCAGCCCAGCTCGAGTCAGTACAATCGTGGCAGCAGCAGCATCGGCCACAATGATGGAAGTCATAAACGCGAGTGGAGACGCCCGTTGACCCCAGCAGAGGAGCTGATGCAACCCTGTAAGCATCACTCGTTCCGCAACCCGGAAACAGGCAAATGGAGTTCCAACCACCTGCTGAAGGACTGTCGCAAAGCAAGAAAAATATACCAAGCCATGCAGCAAATCATCGCTCCAGTACAAGTAATACAGGCAGCACCGCAGCTAGCCATCCAGGCAGCACCCGCAAACAACAACCAGGTGCAGGCGGCAGGAGCGCTCCCCCAGCCGCAGCAACAACAACCGCAACAAGGTCAGTCGGCATCAACCGACACGTACCCAGCCGCACGGGGACAGCTGAACATGATCCAGAGGGGACCCCCGTCGAACAGGCGTCAGAAAATTATCACACGCCAAGTACTTCAAGCCATCAACAGCCCGCGCACGGTACCAGACTACCTGCCCGGGTCGGAGACACCAATCACATTTTCCAGGGCAGATCACCCGTCAGAGGTAACCCGACCCGGGCACGCCGCACTCGTGATTGAGGCCTTGATCGGCGACTACAGCTTGAAGAAGGTGTTCCTGGACGGAGGCAGCGGCATCAACATCATATTCGCCGACACCCTAAGAAGAATGAACAGGTCGACAGAGAAATTGCCGGAATCGGAAACCACCTTCCACGGCATAGTACCAGGGCAAGCAATCACGCCCATGGGAACAATCACACTCGATGTCATTCTCGGTACACCCGAGCACTTCAGGAAGGAGTCGATCGACTTCGAAGTTGTCGACTGGAAGTCACAATACCATGCTATTCTCGGGCGCCCGACCTTTGCCAGGTTCATGGCAGTACCCCACTACGCCTACCTGGTGATAAAGCTGCCCGGGCCGAAAGGAGTAATCACCGTACGCGGCGACTTAAGGCTCTCCAACAGCTGCGACCGCGAGTTCGCCAGGATTTCTGAGTTCTTCGGAGTCGAAGAGCACTTCAAGGCCATATCAGCCGACAACGACAAGACCGTCTTCCCGGCTCGCAAGAAGCCTGCCAAAGACGCATCATTCAACATGAACGACGACACCGTCACCCACCAAATCCATCCGACTGACAGCAGGAAGACGGTCAAGGTCTCATCGAGTCTGACCCCCGCATAGGAAAGCGCGCTCGTCGAGTTCCTACGTGAGAACTGGAAGATCTTTGCATGGCAACCTTCTGACATGCCAGGGATACCCAGGGAACTCGCCGAGCACTCTCTGAAAGTCCACAAGGACGCAAGACCAGTCAAACAATCCATGTGACGCTTCTCAGGACCCAAGCGAGACGCGATCACCATGGAAGTCGACAGACTACTGCACGCCAAATTCATCCGAGAGATCAAGGATTCGGACTGGATCGCCAACCTGGTTCTAGTGGAGAAAAAGAAGACGAAGAAACTACGCATGTGCGTTGACTTCACCGCAGTCAACAAATGCTGCCCCAAGGATCACTTCCCGCTGCCGCGGATAGACCAAATCATCGACTCGACAGCAGGTTGCGAGCGCCTGTCCTTTCTGGATGCCTACTCAGGTTACCAGCAGATCAGGCTGAAAGTCGAGGACGAAGAGAAGACGTCCTTCATCACACCCGACGGCATCTTTTGCTACCAGACGATGTCGTTCGGGTTAAAGAACGCAGGTGCCACGTACCAGCGGACAATGCAAGCATGTCTCAAGGGGCTAATCGGGCAGATCGTCCAAGTCTACGTCGATGACATCGTTGTCACGACCCGAAAGGAGGATACCCTAGTCGACGACCTCCGCAAGGTCTTCGCCGCACTCGATGTGTACCAGATCAAGCTCAACCCAGAGAAGTGCGTGTTCGGCGTGCCAGCCGGAGAGCTACTAGGGTACCTCGTATCCGCAAGAGGAATCGAAGCAAACCCCGAGAAGGTGCAGAACATACTCACAATGCCAACACCAACCAAGCTCCGGGAGGTGCAACGATTAGTCGGCCGAGTCGCAGCTCTCAGCCGGTTCATTAGTAAGTTGGGAGAGAAAGCCTTACCTTTCTACCAACTGATGAAGAAGACAGACAAGTTCGAGTGGACACAAGAGGCGCAGGACGCATTCGACCATCTCAAGAAAACCCTGACAACCTCTCCAGTCCTCGTGGCACCACAGGAAAACGAGCCGCTGTACTTATACGTCTCAGCAACAAACAGGGTGGTGAGCACGGTGCTCGTAGTCGAACGCGAAGAGGAAGGGAACAGTCACACGGTGCAGAGGCCCGTCTACTACCTTAGCGAAGTACTCACCTTGTCCAAGCAGAACTACCCTCATTACCAGAAGCTGGCATACGGAGTCTTCATGACCTCCAGAAAGGTCGTCCACTACTTCTCCGAGCACCCGATCACGGTGGTAAGCTCCTCTGGACTAGCAGACATTCTCACAAATCAACGCGCGACAGGACGAGTCGCCAAGTGGGTTGTCGAGGTAGGACCATGGGGGCTGAAGTATGCTCACCCGAAGTCCATCAAGGCCCAAGTCCTCCCGGAATTCACCACCGAGTGGATAGAAGCCCAGCTACCAAATATCCCCGACTTGTCCAACGCATGGACAATGTACTTTGATGGCTCCAAGAAATTCATGTCAGCCGGGGCAGGAGTCGTGCTCATCTCCCCCAAAGGCGACAAGCTCAAGTATGTCCTGCAGATGGACTTTCCGAGGCCGTCCAACAACGAAGCCGAGTACGAGGCCCTGATCCACGGCATGCGGATGGCCAAGAACTGCGGCGCCACGCACCTCATGCTATACGGCGACTCCTACCTGGTGGTACATCAAACCATGAAGTCTTGCGACGCCATCGCCGACAACATGATCGCCTACAGAGACCTCTACAATCAATTGGAAGGCAACTTCGACGGCTGCGAGTTGCGCCACATTGGCCGTGAAAGCAACGAGGAAGCCGACGTCCTTGCCAACATGGGCTCAGACAGGGTGCCAGTCCCACCCGGCGTCTTCCTCGAGTGCATCACGCAGAGATCCATCAAGACTCAGAATACAGCAAACGCTGCAAAAACAAAGGGCGATGCCAACCCGCCAAGCCAAGACAAGGTCCCCATGGAGGTCATGCTAGTCGAAGCCACATGGACAGGACCGTACCTGGCGTACATACTACATCAGAAGCTGCCAGCCGACCCAGTCGAAGCAAAGCGCATCATCAGGCGCTCCAAAAGTTTCACCGTCTTCAACGGAGAACTCTACAAAAGAAGCATCTCAGGAATCCTGCAAAGGTGCATAGATCCAGTCGACGGCCAAGCCATCTTACTCGACATCCACGCGGGTATCTGCGGGCATCACGCCAGCAGTCGGGCACTGGTGGCCAAAGCGCTACGAGCCGGGTTCTACTGGCTGACAGCCATGCAGGACGCCGAGGAGCTAGTAAAGAAATGCACAGGGTGCCAGGAATTTGCCAACAAGCCACACGCGCCAGCATCGGAACTCAAGACAATACCATTAGCCTGGCCCTTCGCCCAATGGGGTCTGGACATGGTGGGCCCGCTGAAGAAATCCTCACCCGGAGGTCACACTCACCTCCTGGTTGCAGTCGATAAGTTCACAAAGTGGATCGAAGCCGTGCCCATCACAAGTTCGACTGCATCCACAGCAGTCAACTTCATCAGGTCAATCATCTTCAGATTTGGAGTACCGAATGGGATCATCACCGACAACGGCTCGAACTTCACAGCCGAAGAATTCAAGGACTTCTGCTCAGAGCAGGGGATCAAGCTCAGCTATGCGTCCGTCTCGCACCCGCAATCCAATGGGCAAGTGGAGAAAGCCAATGGCCTCGTCTGCAACGACATCAAGAAGCGACTGCGCATGCCCCTAAAACGCGCAGCGGGCGCATGGGTGGAAGAACTGCCGTCGGTCCTTTGGAGTCTGCGAACAACGCCAAGCAGATCCACCCAGTACACTCCATTCTTTATGGTGTATGGTGCAGAAGCGGTCCTCCCTTGCGACATCAAGTTCGACGCACCGAGAGTGGTCGCCTACGACGAGTCGGACGTAGAGGTGGCACTCGAAGACAGCAGGGACACCCTGGATGAAGCACGCGACATCGCCCTGGCACGATCAGCCGTGTATCAACAGAACATGCGCAACTATCACACTCGGAGGTTACGACCAAGAGCGTTCGTGGCAGGCGACCTGGTTCTTCGACTCAATCAGAAGAAGGTGCACAAGCTCGCTTCCCCATGGGAGGGCCCATACATCGTGACAGAAGCAATCGACAACGGAGCTTACCGCCTGAAATTCTCGAAGACAGGAGCAGACTGCAGCAACCCGTGGAACGTGGCACAACTCCGCCGGTTCTACGCCTAGTTCAATCCAATCATTGTACAAGAAAATCAGCGCGGCAGGTTTCAGACGCACTCTTTCCCTTACCAGGGTACCTGAGGGGACTGGAAGGGTTTTAATGAGGCGGCCTGTTTGCAAGAATCAGTAAATTGATTTGAAGAAAATCTGTCTCCTTTACCTTTCATACAGAGGAAGCTAAAATCCTAGGCCGCCACCCGAACGACTCGGGGGCTACGCCACACAGGTTGAAATAAGAGCTTAGGCCGCCACCCGAACCACGCGGGGGCTGCGCCATACAAGCATTAATCAAAATCCTAGGCCACCACCCGACGTACTCGGGGGCTGCGCCATACAGGTCAAGTTCAAAATCCTAGGTCGCCACTCGACATACTCGGGGGCTGCGCCAAACAGGTAACACTTGTAATCCTAGGCTACCACTCGACCTACTCGGGGGCTATGCCATACAGGACTTCTCAGAAAATCCTCAGCCGCCACTCGAACTCACTCGGGGGTTGCGCTGTACAGGTCAAGTTCAAAATCCTAGGTCGCCACCTGACACACTCGGGGGCTGCGCCAAACAGGTGACACTTGTAATCGTAGGCTGCCACTCAACCTACTCGGGGGCTACGCCATGCAGGCCTTCGCAAAAATCCTAGGCCGCCACTCGAACAACTCGGGGGCTACGCCATACAGGTCAAGTTACAAAAATCCTAAGTCGCCACCTGATAAAGTCAGAGGCTGCGACATACAGGTCACACTTGGGAAAACCTAGGCCGTCGACCAACATACTAGGCGACTGCGCCAAACAGGTCGAAAATCAAAACATGCATTTACACTTTCGAGCAAGCAGATCAATTCTCATGACTCGCAAGTATTTTAATCTATTACATTACGACTTGCACAGGCACATTTGCCCTCTATAGCTAACCCTGTACATCAGACGACAGCTACTCTAAACTGCAGGCTCGGCCTTCGGTGCATCGAGGGGACCTACAAGGCGCTCACTCAGGTCCTGAACCTGCCTGATAATTCGGCGCGCAGCCGCTAAGGTCTCGTCGAAGTCGTCATCACCAGGCAGGCCATCAAGCACCCTGTCGAGCGGAAGATGCGGCCGGTGCATCCGGACGTATGCGGGCGTTCGCCCCAGCCACAAGTTGGGCGTCGACAACCTCCTTCAGCCCTTCACCATCGCGAAACCTCTCCAGCAAGGCGGACAGCCCGTTCGGTTGCGCGTTATGCGGGAAGTACACACGATTGATGTGTCAGAGTGTCTTCCGGCAGTTCTCCAGAAGAAAAGCAGCGCGCCACGTATGATCAAGCATGGTGGCAAGGACGCGCCCTCTCGACTTGTTCACCCAGAACTGCTGAGCTTCGTAGGAGTCGCCGGACGCCTCTCGAGTAACTCGCTCTTCAACGCGAGCCCGCTCGGCCTCCCAGTCAGGATTAACATCTGCACGCATAAACTGCAAGTCAGAACAAGCAAGCTTCAGCAAAGATAGCAGCCGCCAAAAGGATACAAACCTTGCAACTGCCGACTGATCAGATCGATCTCCCCAAGCAAAAAATCCTCACGTCGAGAGAACTCCGCCGTAGGATGCGACCGGGAGCGGTGCAGCAGCCGCTCAGAATTCTTCAGGGTCGCCTCAACCTCAACCACCTTGTTCTTCAGGTATGTGATTATCCGCTGATCATTTACACTACGTGGAGGAGCCGGCGCCGCCCGCCGACGACGAGCACCCGAAGAAAAAGCCGCGCCACTCGACTCAGCCGCAGGAGAAGGCGAAGCACCACCGCGCACAACATTCTGCCACAAATACGCAGAGTCAATACAATCATACGACTGCGAAGCACAGTTAAACTCGGCAGAAAGAAAGTCAGTTCTAGCAAAAGCAATATTGAAAGCCAAAAGACCCGGCAGGACAATATTCATTACAGAGCCAGAAGTTCAAAGTACAGACCACGGCGACTGCCGAATTCCTAAAGCTACTACTACTCTAAGGCTGCAGACTGTGACCGGGAGCGACCCTTCCGAGCGGCAGCCGCCTCAGTCGCCTTAGCAAGGGCCCTCTCGAAGAGTGCCACAAGCTGCACGGCCAGTTGTGAAGCACGCTCCTTCACGCCACTCAACGACGCGGTTCGGCCATCAGGTTTGCGGGGAAAGCCGCTGACGACCTTCTCAAAATCACCTGGAACCTGATGCCCTAAGAGGAGCTGGAAGGTGAGCTCGGAGCCGGGTACCGTCTGCGACCGCGTGAAATCGGCGATGGTGGTCGCGTCCTCAAACGGCGCAGCAAGGGCGTCCACGGCTGCGGCAGCTGGTCGCCCGGGAAGATACTCTGGTGCACCACAGTGAGGGCTCCAGTCGATTTCTTCAGCGAGGCTGCAGACTTCTTCAGCGCGTCGGATGCATAGGCGCAGACCCGATCGAGGAAGCCGACAACAGTCGCCAGGTCAACCGTGTCACTCGACGCGTCTTCCGGAGGAGCTCCACCGCAAGTCTCTGCGCAAAGGATTCAAGGTCAGACAAAGAAGAAGATCAAGACACAGTAGGCATCAAGCCGAAACTTACCCCCAAGAACACCGGCGAGTGAAAGGAGATGACCGACTTGAGTCTTCTCCTGGGCGACCCGCGCCAGCTCCCGCTCTCGAGACTCATGTAGAGCCTTCTCAAGCTCATCAACCCGCCCAGTAGCCTGGTCCAGAGAAGCACGCAGCTGGTCCCTCTCCTTCTCCAGGCGAACATAAGCCGCGCCTGCGTCAAGCTGCTGACGGTAGTACGGCTGAAACAAAAGCAAGATGTTAATAAAGTTGCGGGCGACTATACTAGTCACCCACACCTTCGGGGGCTACTCCCATCGGGAGCGCTGATCGCGCACCCGATGAAAACTCAAGAATGCAAGTACAAGCATAAAGGACTTACATGGTCCAGGAGGTCAGGGTCCTCTGAAGCCGAAGGAGGAACGCGGCTAGACGATGCAACGCCAGCAAGCTCAGCACGCACCTTCTCCACTATCGCCTGAGTCCCCTGTTCAGTCGAAGGAGCGGATGTATGCTCCACGTCCCGAAGGGGGGAGCTAACATCGCCAGAATGGTGGCTACAGCGAAAACGAGCACACTTGTCAACTTAAACGTTGCAACTACAAAACACAACTCGAAGGACACATATCATAAAGAAGCTCACCTGAGGGTACCAAGGTCGTCGTAACTCTCCAAGGAGGGCGAAGGCATCCGCGCAAAAGAACGAGGAGCTGCGGAGCTGACTGGAGGACCATTCAGGGGCTCATCCCAGCCACCCGAGGACCGCGCACCCGAAGACGTCGCGACGACCTCCTCCAGAGTAACGTCGGCATCCTTAGCAGGTGACGACGCAGTGGCAGAGTCGCCACGACTCGGGAGCTTCCGCTTCTTCCGCATGGGTTCCTCCACTTCATCTTCTTCCTCCACCTCTTCGTGGGGAGAGTGTGCGGAGGGAATCTCTTCGTCATCGTCCTCCTCCTCGACAAACTTCGACTCGTCGACGGGTCCGTTCTCGGGAAGAGGAGGAAGGCTGATCAACAAAGACCGACCCTGAAGCAAGTAGACACAAGTCGAGTCAAGAAGAAAGTAGACGCAAGTCGAGCAAAGACAAAAGGAAACAAGCCAAGACTCACCTCAGGAACGGGGTTCGATGACCCGTAAGCAGAAATCGGGCACTTGACGTTGCACGTGTCCGCGACTCGGAGGTTGGTGATGGATATTACTTTGGTTTCCACCTCCTCATCGTCAAGCGGCTCGGTGCTGACGCCCTCGGCGGCCCACATCGGGTGAGGCCGAGCGCTGAGCGGCTGCACCAGAAGACGGAAGAAGGTGGCCATCAGGAAGACGCCACCCGCCTCGCGCCCAAGGGTCTTGGTCAGATCGCGCAGCAGGCTCAGCAGGGGCCGCACGGCCTCCTTCTCCACGGCAGTCAGCGGGTGCGCCCAGGCGTCGGTCTTGCGCAGTCCACGTCCGCTGTCGAATGCATCCAGGCCGTCCTGGTTCGACTGGACGTAGAACCATCTCCTGCGCCATCCCTGGACGGAGTCGCACTTCTTCATCTGGAAGTACGCGGTGTCACCGCGCACTTGGATTCCGAAGCCGCCCACGGGGAAGGTCAACCCGCTCCTCCCAACGTTCTTGCGAACGAGGAAGAGCGACTTCCACAACGCCCAATGGGGCGCGACACCCAGAAAGCACTCGCAGAGCACGATGAAGCCCGCGACGCTCAAGACGCCATTGGGGGTCAGATCGTGGATCTGAACCCCATAGGCATACAGGAGACCGCGCACGAAATCGTGCATGGGGAACCCCAAGCCCCGCGGAAGGAAATCCGCGAAGCAAACACGTTCCCCATCGCGGGGAGTGGGGAAAACCTCCTTGCCAGGAACGCGTACCTGGACTTGGTCAGCAGGTGGAAGCAGACCCTGCGCGCGGAAGAGCTCCACCTCGGCCTTCCTCACCGACGATCTCTGCCAGTCGCCGTCGGGCTTCTTCATCAGCCCGGCTTCGTCGGCGGCGGCGTAGGAGCCAGCGGCGCTCTTCGGCTTGCCCATGGTGCCGCAAGGCAGCGCAAGGTGTACGGACAGATTGCACGAAGCTCTGGATGGCGGAGAAAATGGTAGAGCGCAAAGGAAAGGGAGCACAGAGCGATTGGAGAAGATGAAATCCCAAGCGTCAAAACGCAGTACTTATGCCTCGAAAAGTCTCATCTCAACCGTCCACAGAACAAGGGCTCCGAGCAGACACATCCGGCCGTCCACGTGTCGCACGAGGAAACCAACCGTCACCGCCCACTTCGTCCACTACGCACGAAAACCGAGGCGTCATCATCATGCCGCGCAAATTTCGCGCCCACTTCGGAGACGTGACAACTATTGACCACGGTCAGCTCTGACAGCGGGGCCCGCCAAGTCACGTCCCATCGAGCGCAGAGGCGTGCAACAGATCGTCACCAGTGACGTCATCAAGCCAACGGCTCTAAAATCAATTGAAGCAACTCGACAGAGTAATTCGAGTAGTAAGCTTCAAAGCTGAAACCAACAAGGTAGGATCGGCAGATGATCCGAGAACCCAAAGAAAACATTCGGGTGGCAACAGAGTAAGCTCGAGCAGCCGAATCCATCCACAAGTAAGCCAAACAGGCTGAGTAGAAGCAAGCTTCGCAAGAAGATGAAGGCAAAGTAATTCGACTGCAAAGGTTACTCCCATCGGGAGTGGCCGGTTCGGCTGAAGAAATCGAGTTCAAGCTCAAGATCAAGCAATCCAATGGCGCGTCCAGGAGGAAGGAGTCCTTTGCTCGACTCTACGCTTCGACCAAGCACTCGAGGGCTACTGACGTGGGGCTGCCTTTCGGGTAGCCCACGATAAGGTTACCTGGGCCGCGCCAAGGACAGGAAGGCCCACAGAAGGCCCACGCGGGGTACCATGTAACCTAGTCCAAGTCGGTTAGGAAGCATAACCTGCCATATTTGTAGTTGTCATCGGCACCAACCACCCGAGACCTGGCTGTCTATAAAGCCAGGAGGGTTGCTCGTCCCAGAGGACACACTCATAGCTACGGCACAAACCCTAGCGAGATCGCAATCTCGCCATTGTAACCACAACTCGCATCAATAATCAGACAAGCAGGAGTAGGGTGTTATCCTCCGGGAGCCTGAACCTGGGTAAATCCTTGCTTGTCAGCCGTCGTGACCACCTGCACTCATCTCTCTCCCTATCAATCAACCCGGGGTGCACAACCCTGGGACTTGTCGAGTTAACACCTCGTCAGCGCGTGACGGCGGTCGTTAGCGCAATTTTGGGTGGAACAGGAGGGCTAACTATATTACCTATTAATGAAATTATCTAATTTACATTTATGTGCATGTCATGTGGACAATGCGGTCAGTCCGCGACGACGTAAACCGCGCCCAAATTTGAGTTGCGTTTGCGTCGCTGCGGACAATTTGCGTCGGTCGCTGGGCTAGATTTTTTTTTATCCCCAAACAAAATCGGATCAAATAATGCTCTCGCTCGCTTCAACCCGACATAATTAAACCGACCAACGAGACTCATGCCCACGCGTCCTTACTGCATGCGCATGCTGAGGCAAAATAAGTTTTTTTTTAATTTCTAGGACAATATAAGTTGATGGCGTGCATGCTACAAAACATAAACCAAATGATGACGTGGCATGCTCCATAGGCCAGGGATTCCCGCTCCTTTAGTTCTTTTAAAGGACTAGCACCGTCGAGAAGCGAAAAAAGGAGAAAACGTCGCCAGCGCTAAGAGTCGTTTTCAATTCAGCCTCTGGCGGCAAACTATGGAGCTTCATCACATGCTACGGTGCCAAAAGAAAGTGTGTGGCAAAAACCTCCATCGAAAACTTATAAGATGAATATTGATGCAAGCTTCTTCCTCTCGGGTGTTGGTGCTGCAGCGGCTCTGAAACTCTAAAGGTGAAGCTATTGCAGGTGGTGCTTGGCCGATATCACATATGCTTGATGCATCTACAGCTGAAACAGTAGGTTTGAAGAAGGGACTCGAGCTTCTTGAGAATATTCAGTGCTCTCCGACGATCATAGAATCTGATAATCTTGAATTGGTAAATGCATGCAATGGAGAATTTGAGATGTGGACGCCAAATACGGCAGTATTGTTGGACTGCTTCCAAATTGCACAAAGAATTGGTATGGTCTCCTTTAAGCATTATCCAAGAGAATCAAACAAGGTGGCTTACAATCTAGCTAGATTTAGTTTTGATCATAATAGAATTATCATATGGGATGGCGATCCACCAGATCATGTGCTTCTTGATGTAATCTCTGATGTAACCTTGTTTTGATTGGAGACGGCAAGTTTCAGACGCACTCTTTCCCTAACCAGGGTACCGAAAGAGACTGGCAGGATTTTAATGAGGCGGCTTGCTGACCTAATATATGGGGGTTTAAAATAAAAAAAATACTAGCACCGTAATCTTTCCATCTTCTGGTCTGCACTTCTGCTATATGATTAAATTTTAAATAAGTTTATTTAATTAGGCTGCTTTTGTTTCAAAGGCTCCCATGTCTACTTCGCGTAGCTGATATCCGTAAATAGGTTATTCTAATCTATGCCCACAACCCGGCCATTTTCTACCGTCCAGATCACATCCAAACTATTTGTAGAAGTCTTTCCCGTCAAATCACTTGCACTCTGGTTTACTAATTAAAAAGTTCCATGCATTTGAATGTTTCGATCGTGCTGATTCTAGTCATGGGATGTATGTATTGCGCTGCATTTGGTTGACTGAAGAATTGAATCAATTTTTATCAATGTATTAGATACTGTGATTATTTTTCTTGCAAAATTTCTTTGACATTACGGAACCGATAAACAAATAAACCCAATGCGCCGAACAGAAAAACCACATAATTTTTTTCAGGATGTCCTAGTTCTTGGATCTAAGTTTCACGTTGTAGAAGCTTGTTGCGGATTGAATAATTAAGTTTGGTTAATTACTAGACCGGAGGGGGAACAACCCCTCTGCATTGCATTAAGAAATTGGTGCGCACGACATCGAGTTGCGAGTGTTGAAACTTTAACCCGAGCGGGTCAGGTCGCATCTAGCCACCTGGCAAAGCCTCGGCCCACTTCTAAGAAGAAAAGTGTCATTACAAAATCCCTATTGATATTAATTGGAATAAGAGATTTGGCAGCTAATTAGAAAAGTATTTGTTTGCCGGGTGTTGTAATACTTCGGTTTAGATGCTTCAGTTTACATAATACCTAGTTTGGTAGCGCAGTTTTTATAAAACTAGAGTATTGGAAAACAAAAGTATTTCATTGTTTGGCAAACGAATACTTCAGTTTTCTCTCCTTTCTCAATTTCAAAAAAAGAGGGGTAGACCTCTTTCTCAAATACTTTAAAAATACTGCTGTTTTGAAATATACTTCAGTTTTAAAATCACCTTATTTATTGGGTCCAAACACCTTGAAATATTCAATAATTCAATATTTTCAGAAACTGAAGTATTCGACTTTGTTCCCAAACGGAGCCTAAGTTTTTTAAAAACTGAAGTATCCTAATACCACAGTATCCATGTGCCTGGCATAGTAATACTTTAGTTTCACAAAAAGAGGTCTAGACTTGTTTTTCCAATACTTCAAAAATAACACGTTTTGAGGGATAGTAAAGTATTAATATTAAAGTATTTAATCACAGCCAAACGCATCAACTATTTGAAACTGTGTTTTTTTAGAAACTGTAGTATTGTGGAAAGACTTCAAAAATACTTTGCTACCAAACTAGCCCTCGGTATTTTCCAGAAAAAAGTATAGTGAATTCTCCATTCGCTAAAAATATTTGAAAAATAAATAACCCGTAGCAACTTACGGGCTAGTTTCCTAGTTATACACTCAAGTAAACATTATCTACTTCATAAGCACATTTTCAACGGGCGGAGGATGGAGCATTGGATTGAGAATATGGATACTTATCTGTTGAGGGAATGGCGGCAGGAGTGGGCAATGAGCATGAACAGAGTCAATGATGTGAAGAGTTGGGCGACCAATCACCATAGTTTGTCTGGTTGGTAGCTTCGTTAACGTTAATGGAGGCCACCTACTGCTTTGCTTCAAAATAACTTCCGTTGATACGCCACCTCCCTCCACTACACCAACCATGTTGTGACAGATTCATCTACGGACAAAAAATTGATGGTGCACAGGGAAATGATATGATTTACTCCCTCCATTCATGAAATGATGTCTCAACTTTATTAAAAATTGGATGTATCTAGACATGATTTAGTGTATAGATACATCCAATTTTGATCAAAACTGAGACATCCTTTGTTAGACGGAGAGAGTAGCATTTACTCTATCTCCAATTAAACCTAGAGGGTGTACAGAATATTAATTATGCACACATTAGTCCGAGGGGGAACAAAACCTTGGTACTTAAGTTGATTATCATGTATAGTTGTATACCATGTGAAAATCATGTCAACCCCTAGATCTTTCATGGAAAGAATTATCAATATAGTATGATATAATAGAAAATACTGCATTTTTCTTCCGACCAAATGAAGTCAGCAGTCTGCGATTTATTTTTTTAAACAACTTTTAGCTTCTTTATAGAAAAAACATTAGCGAACTAATCATTAAAGAATTTTATCCCATCAAGAGTTCAGCATTAAGGTTAATCACAGTACTACGCTGCGTATGAAAAAATCCGAGGTGAACAAAACACATGGTACTAAAGCTAACCTTCCTCCCGACCTCATGAACAATTTTTATTTGTTTCGAGTAATGCTTTTATGCATATACAAGTTTTATTGTACTTGGTAATTTTAAGAACCGTCTATCCTCTCAAATCTGACGGTGGTAAAACTTTAGCTACCTGAAACTACCGGGAAAAAACTATCTGAAACTACTTGAAACTACCGAAATTATATTATTTTTAATCTCATATTAAAAGGGTATTTACGTAATTGTTTCTAATCTGGCCGTCGTTTTACTTTGCTTTGCTGCTGCAGTGCTGCTGGTTGGCTCGCTGTGTCGCGGCCATGTGTCTGGTACTACTTAGGGCGCCGACCCAGCACAACGCGCTACGGAAGCTGCCGGGAGGCAGGGCCGGCGAGTCACGCACGAGCGGCAGGCCACGGCAACGGCCGTGGAGGCGAGGCCGGCAAGGCACCCGACGACAGCGACGCAAAGGTCGGGCCGGCGAGCCACGCACGAGCGATAGACCGCGACAACCGGGTAAAACCGTGGAACCTCGTGCGCGCCGTAGACATGGACGGCATAGAGCTCGTCGATGCGCTCGTGTCCACGTTATGGTGCTCCGTCTCCGACGCCACGTCTCGAACGCGTGCGGTCGTGCTTCTCGTGGCCGTGATGACGGCCATGGCGCCGAGCAGGGCGGCGTCGCTCTCAGAGCAGGTGTTCGCCGAGACTGTGCGGCTGCTAAGCGACAAGGACGGTGGTGTCTTGGCCGCGACGACCTCCGCGGCAGCGATCAAGGCGGCGCTGGTCCGTGGTCTGGCATCGAGCAGGGGGCGCGCGGCGGATGGCGGCCAACTCGCGCATCATGACGTGCACGCGAACGGCAGCCGAGGTACGCGTGGCGCGCGGATGATGGTGCAGCACACGCGGAGGGAGGTTAGCCCGCTCGGCCTGCTGCCCAAGCCGGGGACAGAAAGGAGGAGCCGCAGCCTCCAGCTTCAGCGATCGTCATGACCTCCGTGTGCAGCTGGTGCAACAGAACTACGCGGTGAAGCTTGATCGATGGCTACCTAAGGAGCAGTGCCAGCTGCTTGAGGAGGGCGCCGTGCTAAGGAGCTCTGTTACGGTGCTTGGACGGCCAACATTATTTAGAGCGGATAGAGTCAAATCTAACGGTTGAAATATTTTAGGAGTGGAACTACCGGAAACTACCTGTGGTAGTTTTCGAAAGCACCGTAACAGTTTTGATAGCAAGCAAAATAAGTTTCTTTACCCTATCTAGAGTAGGATGTTGTAACTATCTTATACCTTTCTCTCCTTTTTGCCTACAGGCCTTTTGTAACTATCTTGTAACTATAAGGTAGAGCCACCTCTACCTTCTTAAAGTTTTCAAAACAAAAAAAAACAGTAGGATGTTGTTGTGGATGTTTCATTCATCTCCTAACATAACATAGACTGTTGCTTCTTCTCATTGGGTCTGCCTGTTCAAATGTAGGTGTAAGGAGAAGCATGTGGCTGAGCCTGCATCTGCGAAAACACTTTATAAACTGGATGTCTTGTCCTTGAAGGATCTGCACTACACTACGACAATGGAGGGATCGTCTATCGCTACTGCATCCTTGCCCTCTCCGCGTTACACCAATGAGGCCTCACCGCCCTAGGGCCTTGTCTTTCCTCGTCACCCATTTGGATACTATGTGAATGTATGTGGGGAATCACATTCTACAACATAAAAGATCTTAGGATATTTCCACACATTTCCTCATGTGGGTGCACCGTTTCAGAGCAAAGACGAAGCTAACAAGGCTATTGATCGCTACCTCACTGACCACACAGATTTGACAATGTGAGGTTTCTGAACTTGTGTATATATTTCCATCAATTCATCTCTCCCGTTATCTTTGCATAGTTGCAACTGAAATATTCAGACAAAATTTGTATGACGTAGGCCACAAAAGATTATCACAGGAAGCAGGAAACACATGCATGGCTCTAAGTTATCTTAAGTTGGTTGAAAAAAGGACCACACTAGATTAGAATTAATATTCCCGCTTGAGAACTACTCCCTCTGTCGCTGAATATAAGACGTCCTAGCAGTTTAAATAGTGAAAAAACAAGTTAGCGTTTGGTGCGTGGGTCAATACCCCGCACGGTGCTCCACTTATATTGACATAACATGACCAGGTTACATACGTATACGACTAGTATACGTGATCGCGACATGAGGAGTTAGACTCTAATTACAATTCTAACACTCCCCCTCAATCTAAACCATTTCATACAAGGTTAAGATTGGACTTAAATCTATCTAACATTTGTCGTGTAGCTGGTTTAGTAAATACATCAGCCAATTGATCGAGTGGAGATGAACCTGACGTCCAGTTCACCGGCTGCTACTCGCTCTCGCACAAAATGGAAATCGATCTCAATGTGCTTTGTTCGAGCATGAAAGACCGGATTCGCCGTCAAATAAGTAGCCACAAGATTATCACACCACAATACGGGGTACGCTGCCGAGTCACACCCAACTCCTTGAGTAGAGAATCTACCCATATGGCTTCAGCAGCACCATTAGCCAATGCCTTGTACTCTGCCTCGGTACTAGATCTCGAGACGGTGGGTTGTTTCTTCGAACTCCATGAAATCAAGTTTGGACCAACAAATACTGCAAACCCACTAGTAGACCTTCTATCGTCCACACACCCGGCCCAATCTGCATCTATAAAAATGCTCACAAGTGTCGATGATGACTTGTGAATGCGCAAGCCGGTCTCCAATGTTCCTCTGACATAACGCAGGATTTTTTTAACAGACTCCCAATGAACATCAGTGGGCTGTGATAAGAACTGACAAACCTTGTTCACTGAAAACGAAATATCTGGACGAGTGAGTGTCAAATACTGCAGTCCTCCCACAATACTGCGATATCGAAACGCATCATCTGAGCTAAGTTGTGTGCCTGAGTCTCGAGCTAAAGTCTCGAAAGGAAGTGGATTAGCGGTAGAATTACAATTCTCCATGTTGCATCGATGTAGGAGGTCAAGCGCATACTTCCGCTGAGTCAACATCATCCCCCCTGAATTGTAAGTCGCCTCCAATCCAAGAAAGTACTCCAACCGCCCCAACTCCTTGATGGGAAAGCTGTCGGAGAGAGAACGAACCAAGCGATCCACAACTTCCGTAGTAGAGCCAGCAATTACTATGTCATCCACATAGACCAACATGAAAATCTGCACTCCATCCTGCGAGTATATGAACAATGACGTGTCCGCTTTGGACGAAATGAAACCAAGCTGATGGAGGAGCTGACTCAAGCGAGCATACCACACACGCGGTGACTGTTTTAGTCCATAGATAGATCGCTGAAGTTTGCACACATGAGACAGGTAACGTGAATCCTCGAAACCAGGAGGCTGCTGCATATAGACATTCCCAGCCAGAAAACCATGCAAGAATGTATTGCTGACATCAACCTGCCGAAGGCTCCACCCACGGGATACAGCAAGAGACAGGACGAGACGAACGGTGGCTGGCTTCACCACTGGGCTGAACGTGTCGCCATAATCAATACCATGCTGCTGTGTAAAACCACGCGCCACTAATCTTGCTTTGTGTTTATCAATGGACCCATCGGGAAGATGCTTGGTATTGAAGATCCATTTGCTGCCGACAATATTCACTCCAGGAGGTCGAGGAACCAGTGTCCAGGTGCTGGTTTGCTGTAACGCAACAAACTCATCGGTCATGGCATTATGCCATGCCGTCTCAAGTAGCGCCTCCCTATGCGACGAAGGAGCAGCAAAGAATGCACGGCGACGAGGATCATACCGGACACAACCATCCTTGTACTCTTTCTCTCGCCGGGTATTGTCACGATGCCTTGTTACCATTACATGTTGTGGCGCAGCAGCAGAACCAGCCGGAGGCGTCGCGGCCGGTGAAGCGGCTACAGGCAACGCGGGCTGGTCAATACCGAACATGGGCTGGAGCCCAAGATCTGCCGCGCGCATATGGAGCGGATCGGGCACAACACCCGAGGCCGGCCCAACATGCATGGCGCCCTCATGCACGTCGATCTGATGATCATCGATTGCTGGCGGGGACGAAGGAACCTGCAGGGAAATACCATCACCTTGTACAGGTGGATCAGTAGACAAATAGGACAAGTCGTAATTACGCACAGGTTCACTAGTAACTGGTTCATCGGAAGGGAAACGAATGGCTTGTTCAAGAGTGGAGACATTCACGGACGCGCCAGGAGTGGCAAAGAGAAAAACAGTCTCATCGAAAACAACGTCACGAGAGATATACACACGCCCTATGGATCGATCCAAACACTTATACCCCTTATGGATAGGACTATACCTCAAGAAGACACACATCTGAGAGCGAAAATCTAATTTGTGAGAGTTATATTTGCGAAGACTCGGCCAACAAGCACACCCAAAAATACGAAGAAAATCATAATTGGGTTGAACACGAGTGAGACGAAAAAGAGGAGTATCCTTGTTGATAACAGGTGTGGGCATACAATTGATAAGATAACATGCCGTAAGAAACGCCTCATCCCAATAACGCAGGGGAAGCTGCGAGTGTGCAAGGAGTGCTAAGCTTGTCTCGACGAGATGACGGTGTTTGCGCTCGGCAATCCCGTTCTGCTGAGAGGTGTGGGGGCAAGAGACACGATGAACTATCCCAGTGCGCACAAAATAGCTATGAAGGCGATGGTACTCCCCACCCCAATCAGACTGAACTGCCTTGATCTTGGCGTTCACAAGACGCTCAACGTGACCCTGAAACGTATAGAACACTTGTTCCACATCAGATTTATGTTTGAGGAGGTATATCCAGCAAAAATGGGAATAATCATCCACAAAACTAACATATTATTTATACCCTCCAGAAGAAACACTAGCCGGACCCCAAACATCAGTATGAATCAATTCAAGAGGCTCAGTGGAAACACGAGAGGACAAAGAATACGGTAACTGATGACTTTTAGCACGCTGACAAGCATCACAAACTACAGAAGTATTGTCTGGAGGAGCACATGAAAGCTCATTTGTTCTAACAATATTTTGAACTACATTATTGGATGGATGACCGAGACGATGATGCCAATGCCGTGAAGTGACACCGGCTGACGCATGTCGTGAGGAAGACGACGCTCTGACGAATGGAATGGGGTACAATCCACCTTGACTCCTACCGAGAAGAAGAACCCTCCCCGAGGCCTTGTCCTTAACACAAAAGAAATGACGGTGAAATTCGACAAACACGTCATTATCGGAAACTAGACGATAAACAGATAGGAGGTTTAAATGAGCATCTGGCACATGAAGGATATTTTTAAGATGAAGAGATGAACCAGTTAAAAGCGAATGACCAATGTGCGAAATTGACATACCTGCTCCATTGGCCACCTGGACCTGGTCCTTCCCATCGTAGCGCTCGTGGGTGTGAAGGCGCGCCAGCTCGCTCTTCAGGTGATCGGTCGCGCCTGAATCCATGATCCAGGGGTTGTTGTTGTTGGGATGTGTCGTGGCGGCGTGGCCGCCGCGTGATTGTTGTGGAGGCTGGAAGTTGGAATCGAAGCGATTGCGACAGTTTGCCGAATCGTGTCCCCAGATGCCGCAAAGTTGGCAGCGAGGTCTCCAGCGGCGATTGCCACCGTTGTCGCCTCCATTGCGACCACCATCGTTGCGACCACCGTCATTGCGGCCGCAGTTGCCGCCTCCCTGGCGACCACCACCATTGCGGCCGTAGGCGCCGTTGCCGCCTCCCTGGCGACCAACATCATTGCGGCCGTAGCCGTCGTCATTGCGGCCATAGCCACCTCCTCCTCCATCATTGCGGCCGTAGCCGCTGTTGCCGCCTCCATTGCGGCCCTGCCCCTGCTGGCCATCATAGCCGTAGGGCTGATACGGAGCGCCACCACCTTGATTGGGGCGCATCACGGCGTTCGCCGAGGACGACCATCCCTCGGCCTGTGCCTGTTGTGCCCGGAGAGCTTCAAAGGACAACACATGCGAGTAGAACTCGGAGTAGGACACGGACTTGTTGCCGACCGTGTAGTTGGCGGCGATGGCGTTGGACGCGGATCCAAGTCCAGCGAGGAGGTGATCGACGAGCTCGTTGTCGGTGATGGGCGCACCGGCGGCTGCCATGGTGTCGGCGAAGCCCTTCATCTTATGCATATAGATGGCCGCGGACATCTCTTCCTTCCTCGTGCTCTGCAGAAGGCGGCGAATATGGCGCACATTGGCACGGCTTTGAGCACCGTATATGGTGAGGACCGCCTTCCACACGGCGGCGGCTGTCTCGCAGCCGATCATCTGGGTGGCGATAACGCCATCCATGGAGCTGAGGAGGATGCTCTTGACCCTCTGGTCCTGAACCCACCATCGGTGGTACTCGGGGTTGGCGGCGGTGACGCCTTTCTCGGTGACGGTCTTCTCCGGTGCAGCGACGTCGCCGTCGAGATGCGCGTGGAGGTTGCTACCGGCGAGATGCGGAAGCATGAGCCCCTTCCACAGGGGAAAATTGCTGCTGTCGAGTCGAACGGCGATCCCGGTCGAAGAGATCATGGGCACCATGGAGGACGACGCGGCAGCGACGCATCACGCTGGACAACTGCAGCGCGGAGGAGCCCATCGCGGCGGCGGCTCGGATGACTCGAGCGGTGGCGGCGGAGGCGGATCGCGGCGGCGGCGGCTCGGAAGGCTTGAGCGGCGGCGGCGGCTCTGATACCAAGTGAAAAACCAAGTTAGGGTTTGGTGCGTGGGTCAATACCCCGCACGGTGCTCCACTTATATTGACATAACATGACCAGGGTACATACATATACGATGAAGGAGATATGCCCTAGAGGCAAATAAATAAGTAGTATTTATTGGATTATCACATAAGTTTATAATAGGTTTGTGTATTATGCTATAACTGTATTAATCGGAATTATTAATACACGTGTGATACATAGACAACCAGGTCCCTAGCAAGCCTCTATATGGGCTATTCCATTGGGCAACAGTTGATCGAGATTCCCGATCAAGGACAATGACGTCGGTTGACAATGGGGTCATCTTGTTAGTTGAATAAGGTGGTGGACATACGCAAAGTATTGCAATAAAGATCATATTACGATGTTTGTCATTTGCAATAGATAAGAGTGTGATAGCTTATTCCTTAGACCGTGAGACCGTACTTATTAATGCTTCGTAGGAATACTTTGAGAGCATCAAACGTTGTGTCTTATATAGCATGACAATAACGGTGTCCATCTTGGGTGTTCCGAAAGAGCATCAAGACGTAAGGATCAAGAGCGGGATTTGTTCATTCTTGTAATGGAAAGATACTCTGGGCCCACTCGGTGATATTGCATCTATATAGCTGCGCAGCTTATGACTAGGTCATGGAGATGTAATATCGCAGACGAGTTAATAACCTTCGTTGGTAACGAGATACAACAAAGGCATCGGTGTGTCTACGATCATATCTCGGACAAGGTAGTATCGCAGAGACAAAGGGAATGAATATCATACTTATGGTTCAACGACGATATTCGTGGAATGCACAGGGGTCGTCATATATTTCCAGGTATCCCTGACGATCATTGGTGGGCGGAGTGTCTCGACCATGTCTGGAGTGTTCCCGAACCGTAGCGTAACAAACTTAAGGTCTTAGCGATGCTAGGAGATAGGTTCTGGAATTTTATAGGTTTTTATTGGAGAGAGAGAAATGATCCGGAAAGAGTTCCGGTGGTCCGGAAGGAGTTCCGGGGAGATGTGGAATGGTTCCGGGAATGTCCGAAAGTTGTTCGGGTGGTTCCGAAATAGTTTCGGAGTCATGGGATATTGAATTATATATAAATATATTAATTATGAATTAATGAGATTTTTATATTAATTTAATATTAATTAAATAAACGAAAAAAGGGGGCTCCCACCTAAATGGGCCCTAAGAGGGCCCAAGAGGGGGAAACCGCACCCCACAATGAAGGGGAAGGCTTGGGCCTCCTAGTCCGAGTTGGACTAGGAGTGGGAGAGCCCATGGGGGGTTCGGCCGAACCCCCCCCCTCCCCTCTCCTCCTTTAGTCCCACATGGGGGAGCCAAGGGGGTTGGCACACCCCTTCCCCCTTTATATAGCAAGGCATATTAATTGTTTTAATTCATAGGAAAATCCAATTAATTCCCGATTTCTCTCTCGATCTCGTGGTTCCCAAGTCGGAGCCGCGCTGAGCTGAGGAAGGAGGTCTCTCTCCACCTAAGCCATACCGCAGAGCGCCGTTGCTCTGCGGGATTCCAGATAAGATCTACTCCTGCGATTTCAGCTGGATCTGAATGACCGGGAGTTGTCGCTAGGCTCCGTATGTTTGCGAGTGCTCGGAGGCTACTCTATTGAGGAGCTTGGGCGACGTCGTCTCGCCCCCTGCTGCCGGCGCACCAGCCCCGGTGCTGGCGCTCTGCCTTCTTCCGCCCGACGCCCGTCGACGCAGATCATCATCGACACCCCGGCGTCATCGACTTCGACATCGCGGCAAGATCTTCGCGACCTCGAGGTCGGCTACGTACGACTTCATCGTCAACGCTTGTGCGGGAGCGTAATCCCCGCTATCGGT
Source organism: Poa annua (assembly GCA_026929855.1). Taxonomy (NCBI): domain Eukaryota; kingdom Viridiplantae; phylum Streptophyta; class Magnoliopsida; order Poales; family Poaceae; genus Poa; species Poa annua. Next base: position 20,991,432 of record CM049428.1, on the reverse strand, counting down.
CTACATGGAGGTAATGTAACCCGTTCTGCCACCGTTATCGCATGTACTAGATAGATAGATCCTGGCTAGTTAGGGTTTCGTACGTTAGAAAATTATTGTTTTCTGCACCGTAACCCCTTCAGTGGTATCAGAGCCGATCTATGCGTAGTACTGCTGGTACGGTTAGAACTCATGTTGAATGAGGGCGTCTTTCTTATATTTGCTACCCTCTAGCGTGCACTTGCGATACCTTCGGTATTGAGTTGATGAAGCGGCCCGGACCGACTTTACGCGTACGCTTACGCGAGACTGGTTCCACTACTGACATACGGCTTGCACCGTATCTGTGGCTGGCGGGTGTCTGTTTCTCTCTCTCTAGTCGGCAAAGCATTTTCAATGGAGGGCCCGAAAGGGATGCTTAAACATGCAATTATACGATTGACGTTGTGGTACAAAGTTCGTAGGTAGGGAAGCGATTCTCTTACGAATAAGCCTATTTGCCACGTAAAACTTGCAAAACTAAATAAAGCTAGAGGCGTCTAACTTTGTTTTGCAGAGGCGTTATTTCATGTGACATGGTTACGGTAAGTTTTGATATTACTCGTACTGTCGGAGGCAATGGAGGGCTCTGTAGACTCGGAGTCATGCCGGGGCGCCGGGGGCCAGGCACATGGCGCCATGAAGGTCCAGGCGCATCGACCATGTCACATCGCACTTCATTGCATCATTGTTGTGTGCTGTTGTGTGTGCATCCTATTGATTGCTTATATGCTAGATATACAACGGTAGCATCATAAATAGGATGATCCCTAATAAATACCAAAATTGTGTTCTCCCTCGTTGCGCACCACCAAGAAAGTTCTACGTTATGAGGCAGGCCGTGATGATCGGGTGTCACACATCTCGTCGTTCGCATACAGTGGGTGTAAGCCATGTTGCACGCGCAGGGTCTTCGAGGTTTGATTGGCAAGCCTAGCATACTCAGAGGTATGGCCTCGGAACACGGGAAGATCGAAAGATCGAGCACGAGTCATAGAGTTGTTATGATCGACATTTTATGTCCACCTTTTAAGCTGTGCTGCCGGCCGTGATGATCGGGGGTAGTGTGGTGGATGAGGGTCGTGTAATCGCCATTATTATTTTAGGGATAATAATCTTGGTGTGGTGTATTTTTGATAATGAGATTATAGGACTAAAACTCACCTACATATTATAAACTTTACCTTACCTCCTTTTGCGATCACATCTGTAGACTACGCAACTATACTTCGGTTACTTCCTCAAGAGCCCGGATGCTACATTAGAAGCCGACGGGTCCAACTTCATCAGATGGTACAGGGGTTTTAGAAACATTCTCGAACACAACAACATTCTATATGTTCTCGATGAACCGATAGGAGAAGGACCAGGAGATTCTGCTAGCGAGGAGGAGGAAGATGATTTCCGTAGGCGTCGAGACATATTCATTGAAGTGGAGATCACCATGACCGTTTGCCTGGCACCCGAGTTGAAAGAGTTGTTTCGACGCAAGGAGCCAAGCGTCATGATGGATGCGATAAAGACGCACTTCGGGGATGAATTAAAGCGTGAGCAATTCAGGCAGCTTAGAATGTTCCAGACCGTTCACATGGAGGAGCATACCTGTCTGAAGACACATTTGAAGAGATTGAATGACATCTACTTCCAGCTGAAGATGGTCTTCGATTACTGGATGGCAGATTCTTGTGCCATTCGGACTGTCCTGATATCTCTACCTCCTAGCTATGAGAAGCATGTGCGCAAGTACATTTTGAAAGCCGACGATATGAACTTCTACAAGTTCGTACGTGAGTTCCAGTCTCTGAAGGTTGATTCCATCGAAGGAGAGATCTTCGATGCTACAGGTATATATTTGATATATGCAGAATTATGAATTCGCCCATGGTATATGATGAAATGTTTGATAATTGTTCTGTTTGTGAAACAGGTCCTGATTATCACATATATGCGGCGCAGTTTGATGTGACCTGGCGCTGAAGCTGGTAGTCAAGGAGTTGATGGCCTTTTGGTGTTCACGTCCTCAAGTTATCATAGTTATCATTAATAGTTTTTGATACGATCGTTTGTAATAGTGAGCGAGTGTGTGTGTCTTGATTGTTGCAAGACAAAGTTATTCATGTAATAAGACAAGTTCAGTTGTTTTATGCTATGGAACAAGTCAGTTGTTTTATCTTATGAATAAAGGTTCCACATATCAGTTACATTGATTGTATGATAAGTATTCATAATTGTAGAAATGATAAAATAGCGTGTCCTATGAATAAGAGTTCTATTACTAGAACAAACACCGTCGAGTTTAGTCATAAAAGCAATGAAAGAAGTAATGGATGTCTTGGTCCATTTAAGTATTTCAAGTGCTTAGTTGATTTAGTTTGAAATCAAGTATTGAAGTTGCAATACTGGCGGAAATTAATTGAGTGTCATTTTAATGATTAATTAATGGTGTTTAATGCTTGATCCGAATTCCTCCATGACTTTGGTAAATAGGAGTATTTGCCCGATAAATTGTGGAGTCTGAGATTAATTTGATAATAGATCAAATGGGGTTTTTTTCAGAAGAAAGATTAGTGAAAATTGTATTCACAAAATTCGATCAAAGGACAGTATTTTTGAATTATGTTTTCAACACAAAAAGACTCGTGGAAATTTGCTTCACAAAATTATAATGTCATATATAGTGATATGTGGGGAATTATAATCATGCTCTTTTTTAAATAAAGTATGGTCGTCAGAATCAGTCTTAGAATCTCCTAATACGTTCGAAACATTATAGTCGATGTCCACTTTAGAAAATAGATATTTTTCTCAACGAGAATTCGTAGGATCGACAGTTGTGTCGACATGTATATGATTATGCGATAATTCGGAATATACATGAGTGGTTCTTTGTAGATTACTCGCATTGGATGAGAGTGTATTCCAAAATAAATTAGAAACAAAAGTTCAGTTTGTTGTCTATGTAATTCCGAGGAAAAGATGATTTCCGAATTACGGTTTATGGATTGGAATTAGAAGTTTGGAATAAAGTGTCAGACCTATGTTGAAAGGTGTTCCAAAGTGTATATGTCTGCTAATGAAAATTTGGTGATTAAGAGTGAGGGAGACTAGAAAATTGTTTTCTGCTTGCAGTCCTCTTCATAAAGACCATAATATTTTCATGAAAGAAACTCCTAAATAAAGTGTTGTTATATTTAATATTGTTGTCAGGTCACAGCACTGTATTAAGTATTTCGGATCTTGTTGACAGATCAAGGTGCACTTTATGTATACAAAGAAAGTTGAGAAAATATCGGAATACGAACAAAGGCTTTTGAGCCTGGAAATCCAAGTTGCGTTTAAAAGGATTAAGAGAGTAATTGTTGCTGCAATTCTTATTAGAGGAATAAGATTGTTTAATCGTCATATAAAGTGTTATATGAAAATGTGACTATAAGAAAGACGCAGGAGCATGTCTTGTCAAGAAATGTGTCTTGCACAAGATCAAATTTGTTGACTACATTTATGTAGACATGCTTGAAGTCTGAGGGATTTGTATTAATGTAATACTGTAGTTTGTATTAAAATCGAATTGATAGTAGATCAATGATTTTGGTTTGACCAAAATGTCGTTTTAAGTGGGAGTCATAGTTAGTTTACTCAGGTGGAATATGTAAGAACATATTTTTGAGTGGGAGCTCAGGAACTCAAATATGTGGATGACACGTTTTGAGTGGGAGCTCGTGTTGTCAAATATGTGCAGACATAATTTGAGTGGCAGTCGGATTCACCTTGTGTAGTTAACACATTGTGAAACTGTACCAATAGAATAGGATGAAGTTGTGAAACTATTTGAAAGATAGTGTCTATTTTGAAATAGAACGGGAATTTTAAATAGTTAGTCGAGTTGTTTTGGATTATATCTGAGGAGTCAGAATAGAATCAAAAGGATGGTCCTTTGAAATCCAATTGATCATTAAGAGTAATGATGCATTAAAGTAATGGTTGTATGACATGTGGGTCTATTATGTAATATTAGACGTCATACAGAAATCATATTATCTGCTCGATGAAATATAACTGATGCTCTTGGAATAAGAGCAGTTATGAAAGTAAATTTGGAATTTACTGGAAGTAGAAGTGCATTAGTTAAGGGATTGACATTTGAATGTCAAGTTTTCTACATTGGTGTGAAAGTTTGTAGATATCGCGAGTTTGTAATTGTTACAAGGGGCTCTGCATGGCTGAGTGTGTTTTTCAGGGCAGTTATCTGGTTAGTATAATCAGAGTAAGCGCTGGGAAACGAAAGTCTCACTTAGTTACGGTATTTTCATGTATGTTGTTGAACAACATAATGATATCAAGCAAGTTGATGTCAGTGAATCGCAAAAGCATGCACAATCATGGATTGTGCAGTAACACTTTTCCACAAGCAAGCATCATCGAATAATTCTTATTTGATAAGGGATTTTGATAAAGTAAAATGCAGCTGGTTTATTTGTACTCTAGTGCAAGTGGGAGACTGAAGAAGATATGCCCTAGAGGCAAATAAATAAGTAGTATTTATTGAATTATCTCATAAGTTTATAATAGGTTTGTGTATTATGCTATAACTGTATTAATCGGAATTATTAATACACGTGTGATACATAGACAACCAGGTCCCTAGGAAGCCTCTATATGGGCTAGTCCATTGGGCAACAGTTGATCGAGATTCCCGATCAAGGACAAAGATGTCGGTTGACAATGGGGTCATCTTGTTAGTTGAATAAGGTGGTGGACATACGCAAAGTATTGCAATAAAGATCGTATTACGATGTTTTTCATTTGCAATAGATAAGAGTGTGATAGCTTATTCCTTAGACCGTGAGACCATACTTATTAATGCTTCGTAGGAATACTTTGAGAGCATCAAACGTTGTGTCTTATATAGCATGACAATAACGGTGTCCATCTTGGGTGTTCCGAAAGAGCATCAAGACGTAAGGATCAAGAGCGGGATTTGTTCATTCTTGTAATGGAAAGATACTCTGGGCCCACTCGATGATATTGCATCTATATAGCTGCGCAGCTTATGACTAGGTCATGGAGATGTAATATCGCAGACGAGTTAATAACCTTCGTCGGTAACGAGATACAACAAAGGCATCGGTGTGTCTACGATCATATCTCGGACAAGGTAGTATCGCAGAGACAAAGGGAATGAATATCATACTTATGGTTCAACGACGATATTCGTGGAATGCACAGGGACGTCATATATTTCCAGGTATCCCTGACGATCATTGGTGAGCGGAGTGTCTCGACCATGTCTGGAGTGTTCCCGAACCGTAGCGTAACAAACTTAAGGTCTTAGCGACGCTAGGAGATAGGTTCTGGAATTTTATAGGTTTTTATTGGAGAGAGAGAAATGATCCGGAAAGAGTTCCGGTGGTCCGGAAGGAGTTCCGGGGAGATGTGGAATGGTTCCGGGAATGTCCGAAAGTTGTTCGGGTGGTTCCGAAATAGTTTCGGAGTCATGGGATATTGAATTATATATAAATATATTAATTATGAATTAATGAGATTTTTATATTAATTTAATATTAATTAAATAAAGGAAAAAGGGGGCTCCCACCTAAATGGGCCCAAGAGGGGGAAACCGCACCCCACAAGGAAGGGGAAGGCTTGGGCCTCCTAGTCCGAGTTGGACTAGGAGTGGGAGAGCCCATGGGGGGTTCGGCCGAACCCCCCCTCCCCTCTCCTCCTTTAGTCCCACATGGGGGAGCCAAGGGGATTGGCACACCCCTTCCCCCTTTATATAGCAAGGCATATTAATTGATTTAATTCATAGGAAAATCCAATTAATTCCCGATTTCTCTCTCGATCTCGTGGTTCCCAAGTCGGAGCCGCGCCGAGCTGAGGAAGGAGGTCTCTCTCCACCTAAGCCATACCGCAGAGCGCCGTTGCTCTGCGGGATTCCAGATAAGATCTACTCCTGCGATTTCAGCTGGATCTGAATGACCGGGAGTTGTCGCTAGGCTCCGTATGTTTGCGAGTGCTCGGAGGCTACTCTATTGAGGAGCTTGGGCAACGTCGTCTCGCCCCCTGCAGCCGCCGCGCCACCTCCCCCTGCTGCCGGCGCACCAGCCCCGGTGCTGGCGCTCTGCCTTCTTCCGCCCGACGCCCGTCGACGCAGATCATCATCGACACCCCGGCGTCATCGACTTCGACATCGCGGCAAGATCTTCGCGACCTCGAGGTCGGCTACGTACGACTTCATCGTCAACGCTTGTGCGGGAGCGTAATCCCCGCTATCGGTCTACATGGAGGTAATGTAACCCGTTCCGCCACCGTTATCGCATGTACTAGATAGATAGATCCTGCCTAGTTAGGGTTTCGTACGTTAGAAAATTATTGTTTTATGCACCGTAACCCGTTCATACGACTAGTATACGTGATACACGACAGAAGGAGTTAAGACTCTAATTATAATTCTAACATAAATTAGCTTGAGAACTACTCCCTCTGTCCCTAAATATAAGACGTCCTACTCAAATGCTAGGACGGCTTATATTTGTGGACGGAGGGAGTACTTATTAATGTTGAGGGAACATTACATTTCGAAATAAGTCAACTCTACTGGTTAAAAACAGTGTGGAACACACTGAGTTGAGGAACTCAAACAAAATAGCAAAGATAGATATACATTTAAAAAAAGCATTTGAGTACCGGAAGGCATGGAAACAGTTGCTCTGTTTTTTTTGTTGATTATTACCATGAGCTGTATCGGAGGTAATTTTGGAGCTGTTTGATCCCTCTCCACATAAACTAATTCACTCTTAAGCCTGTGTTGGTCTGTCATCGATCACACTGTATTCTTCCACGTTTCAAGAGATACAGTTAGCTAATCATATAGAATACTCTAAATATGAACAGGGGCATGGGCCTTTCTGAAGTGGATAAACTTGATCACATACACCGTTACTATCCTGATGACACAAAGAAGCGTTTGAAAGCAGGACAACCAATTGATAAAATGTGTGATATGGATTACCAGTTGAGTTAATTGCATGGAGAGTCATACAACTTGTTGAGTTGGTGCAAATAAGTTACTCAACTCGTAGATCTGAAAAACCGGTCACACAACTTATCTATTGGGTGCGCGCGTGGTTTGGGATCACGGTTTTATGTGAAAACCCGTCACAAACGTCTTACGTGACCGTACTTTTTATAAATAGGTCTCTCTTATCTTATCGCTGGTGCGGAGAAGGACGTTGATGCTGTTTGATCTGTGCATTTCACACTGATCAATCGTTTGCTTCTGTCGATCAAACAATTTGTTGACACTGCCTAACTCCAACCGCAAAACCATTTTCAATATTAGTAGTTAGCTTTCTCTGAGACTCTGATGAACCACCATGTTGGTGGTGTTGCAGACGACTGTCAGCTGGACGCCCCGCCTTACACCCGCCTTACACCCGCCTTACAGGTTGCGCGCAAGGAAATCGGAGACGATGCACGCGCAGTACACCAAGGAGATTAGGTAAAGACCTCTGCTTGCTTCACAGATTGACCCCCTGGGTCAGAATGTACAACCCGCACGGTTTGGCGTCGAGTCGGCGTCGAGGACGGCCGACCGATGATGGCGTGGGAGGAGCTCATTCGCGACACGCTCACGCGGCGTCCGAGCTCCAAGATGTTGTAGATGCAACGGAGGCGCGCCACCACCGCCATCCTCCCCGTGGCCAGCACCGACGACCCAACATGGGCGTACTCAAGGAGCGGCGCGTGCCCCTCGTGGCCGTAGTCTGTCGCGGCCGCCCGCTTCTACTCCTGCTCCTCCTCCGGCGCACCGGCGCTGCTCACGTCCCCGCCTCCCATCCCGTGCGGGACGACATGGCCTGGTCCAGAGCTTCCGGAGCGAGGCTATTCCTAAGATGGAGGCGTCGGTGATGGCCGGAGTCAGCTGGAGAAGAGGGGTGTGACTGGAGAAGAGGGGTGTGACGGTGGCGGCACATCGCCAAGAGGGGGATCGAGCGGAGCGGTGGACAGAACTGTCGGTGCTGGCCACGGGGTGGATGGCGGCGACGAAAAGATAAGAGGGACCTATTTATAAAAAGTACGGTCACGTGAGACACTCGTGACAGGTTTTCGCATAAAAGCGTAATCCCAAACCACGCGCGCACCCGATAGACAAGTTGTGTGACCGGTTTTTTAGATCTGCGAGTTGAGTGACTTATTTGCACCAACTCGACAAGTTCGTGACTCCCCATGCAATTAACTATTACCAGTTGGCTCAAGTTGTGGTGGCCAAGTACAATGACCGTCACCATCTTTTTGGGGTTTGCTCTTTGTCCTCCCACCCTCTATCTCTTTCTGTCCTGCCACTAGGACATATCATGTTGTTTTGCCCATTTATGTAACAATTAATCGCAGTCACTGATCAAGTCCACGCTTCTTATTTAGGATCTTGCATATGAAGTCAAAGATGTTCTCGTTAAGCCATCAAGTTGGGAGGAAGAAAACTATAGGATGTACATTCATATGAATTTCACTGCAAAGACCAAAAGATCTGATGGTTTTGACACTGGCAGTGATAATCTATTCTTGCCGAAGTCACATATGTGAGAGAAGAGGGTAAATTAGTGGTGAACTGTTGCTGCATGGTCAAACAATGTGATACTGGTATTCTATACTCTCTATCTTAACTTATGTATGTTGAATACATTTTGTTGATTTGCAGTAACTTGAACTTACACGTTTGACGGTTTTGTGAGAATGCGTCTCCATCTCTAGTAAATTATCCTTAATGCATTAACCCGTTTGTTTTCCGCTGTTTCATGTTGTCCAGTATGGCCATGGTCAGCTCTGCTTTTTCATGTCGCTAAGATAAGAGGATAGATTTTTTTTGTTTGGGATATACCTAGTCATGACAAGCAACACTGTGAGTGAAAATAGTTGATATCATCTGACAAAAATCTGTTTGTCCAAAGTAAAATAGACAGTTTTATGGACACTCACATATAACTTGATTCATTGTCCTTGTTATAACGAGAAGTTAGCTACTTTTTTAATGATAACTAATATTTTAAAACAAAAGCATGCAGAATCCAAACAACAAGTCAATAATTATTTTCTGCCAGCTCACCAAATCAAGCTAGGGATTTACTCAAGAAGTCTCAATGTTGGCGTTTTTTGAGATCTTGCATTTTGAAGTTCCCTAAAAAATCGGGGAAAAAATCTTGATATAGTACAATTGTGCAAAAGAATCAACCCAAAAATGACAAATGGTGGGTCTACACATTTTCAAAAACTTCAGAATCTTATTTTGTGTAGCCTATAATGATACGAATTGTGCACATTGCTAGAGTTGATATTATCTACAATTGGAAAAAAAATTAAATGCCAATTTTGGTTTATTTTTTCTTCAAAAAAGAGCTCCACTTGTAGTTTCGGCAATGTTAACTTATTATTAGAAGCGGCAACTGTAGCCTCACAAAAGGCATACAAATGTGAGGAAAATAATTCTTCTAAAAAAGAAACCTGGCTATCCTATCATGATTCATGAGGGGTGTAGGAGAAGAGAGATGTAGGAAGAATGAAAACCTGCAGTAGGACACCTCAAACACCAATTCCTGCCGCTGCTCAAATCTCATGGGCACCCAAACTCAACTGCAGTCGGAGATGGCTGTGGAGCATGGAGTTGCAGCGGTGGCCCCATCCGTCTCCTCCTCCGCTCGCAGCTCTCCTCGGCTCCTCCATCTTCTTCTTCGTCAGCCGGTTCTGCCCATCCGTATCCTCCCCACCACCACCACCACCACACCACCGCCTCCTATCGCTGCTCCGTCCACTCCACGAGCGTACGTACGCACGCCGCACACGCGCACTTGTGTGTCTCTTGGGCGCGGTCCGTGGCGGTGGTTCACCGGCGGCGGCGCGCGCGGACGGCGTTGTGCTCCTGCGGGTCCTGTAGGGAGGGAGGGCGCGCACGAGAGAGTCCTCTTCGCCGCCCCGGCTCTTCGCGTGCCTGCCTGTCGCCGCTTAACGCCGCACGCCTCTCTCGGAGTTGGGTGGAAGAAAAATGAGTTTTGACCGCCCGCTTCGGCTGAGCGAGGAGACGACGAGTGCACCGTCGACAGTTCAGAGCTGGACAACACACCACACCGGGCAGAAAACAGGCCCTACATGTCAGAGACAGAGAGACCTCAAACGCGCTGAGAGTGCTCCCTGCTAGCCCGACATCAAGTTTGTAGTAATGCTCGGAGTACTCCACGGTCTTAATATGTTCCAGTTGGTTTGTGTCTGTCTTGCAGTTTGCACCGTGGTAGGGGCATGAGGTTGAACGGGAATCCGGCACCTAGAGGAGGGGGGGAGTGAATAGGTGCTATTAAAATTTTTAGGTCTTTTCAAATTTAGTCTCAACACAAAGGTAAATTCTCTAGAAATGCAACTATAGTGAATTTACCTAAATGACAACCTAAGCAATAACAAGATAAATAAGCTAACAAGACAAGCAAGTAAGGGAGTAATGATAAGGGGAACCGAGTGAAGCACGCGGAGACAAAGATGTAATTCTGAGTTCCACCCAAGGGTGTACGTCTCGTTTGGAGAGGTGTGCGCTACCACAACAGGTTAGCCGCAACGCCACAAAGGCTCACCTTCTTCTCCGATGAACTTAACCACAAAGGTTGCGAGTTCACCTTCCACTATTGATCCCCTTTTAGGGCGGAGATCGAATCCCTTACAAACGCTTGAGGCACGCACCCACAACTTAATTGGGGGCTCTCAAGATGACCACAACAGGTCAAGGACCACAAAAGGTCAAGGCAATACCAAGATTACAACAATGGTGAACTAGGTTTTCCCACCGGAAACCCTAGCCACGAAATCCCCAAGTGAATAGGGAGGAAATGAAAATCCCTTCGGTGAAGATGTAGATCCGGGCCTTCTCCTCCAATCCTCCAAAGATCAACGAATTTGGGTGGAGGGATTGGAAGATCTTGATGATTTGAGCTTTCGAGAATAGTAGGAGAGAGAAAATCTGAGAGCTGACTGTTCTTGAGTGAGTGAGGGGGTATTTATACCCCTCCCAAAATCTGGCCGTTGGCTGCCTCGAAGACCCGGAAATTCCGGTATAAGTGACACCCGGAAATTCCGGGTCACTCGGAATATCCGGATCTGTGAAATATCCGAGTTGAATTTCCGGTTGAGATCAGAACGTGTTCGACATCTTGACTTAGCCAAATTTCTTCAAGTTTTCGAGGGTTGCACGGAAATTCCGAGTCGGTGAAATTTCCGAGTTGATTTTCCGGTTGGAGTCAGAACGTCTTCCTCTTCTTTCCTTAGCCAAATTCTGGAGTGGTTTTCTGGGTGGCCCGGAAATTCCAAGCTGATGAAATTTCCGAGCTGATTTTCCGGTTGAGATCAGAACCACTTTCTCTTCTTTCCTTAGCCAAATCTGGAGTGGTTTTCTGGGTGACTCGGAAATTCCGAGTCAATGAAATTTCCGAGTTGAATTTCCGGTTTGAGTCAGAACCACTTCCTAACTTTTCCTTAGCCATTTTTCTGTTAGATATAGGAGACCCGGAATTTCCGATCCTGGAAATTTACGGCTCCAATATTCTGATTCTGTGAAGAATTCCAGAAACTCTTTTTCTCTACATTTTAGCTTTGGGGTATGTGATATGCAACTCACACAAACTGAAATACTTATCAATAGGATTAGTACATCATTGGTATTGTTAACTAACACTCAAAACACTAGGGATTAAGAAATGTTCTTTCAATCTCCCCCTTTTTGGTGTTAGATGACAATACAAAGATTTGCAATGAAACGAAATGCAATATCATGGTTTTAACAGAAAATAGCCCCCCCTAAACAAGTGCATGTAAGAAACACAATAAATTTGAAGTCTCAAGCAATTTGAAGTCTCAAGCATAGGATAATGATAGCATAACATTGTCTCAATACACATAGATAATAAAAGAGTTCAACAAACAACCACAAATAAGATAAATGGACACAAGCGCAAAGAAATGGTAAACGCATATGCTTGTGTCCGAACCCCTGCAAATCCCCGAAGTCCTACTAGAGCAACTTCTCCCCCTTTGGCATCTAAACGCCAAAAAGGAAGAGGAGCGATGCTACGTCTCGTGAAGGTCTTCAGTCCGAGGGGGTCTCCTCATCATCATCATCATCCTCATCATCATCATAATCTGCCTCCTCATCATCATCATCATAAGCATGTCCAGTGGTGTACGAGCTGCCGCCAAGGTCATGATCAATCTGTGTCCAAGGAGCCAAAGAATCCTAGTTCCACTGAGCAAAGGTCAGGGGATCAGAGAGATCTGCAGGAGCAGGAGAGCCAGACACATGATGAAGGATCAAGTCTTGACTGTAGGCCAGCTGACGACGATCCTTGTAGGCGGTGTATTGCTCCTTGCGGATGTCCACATTCATGCACAGGATGTTGCGTTGGAACCAATTCAGCTTCTTCACCTTCGCATGAGTGGCCGAGACATAAGTAGGAGCAGCAGCCCTCCTAGCATCACCCATAAAAGATCCACCCTGAGCAGAGCTAGAAGAAGGCACAGGAGGAGGCTTGACCACTGTCTTCTTCTCATATAGTTTCTTGAAGTCATGCGCCTCCAACTCATCATCACTGAAGTTATGGTCAGGAAACTTGAACTTGATGAGTTTCATGATGTAGGGAGCATAGGGGATAGTGACCCTGGTGGTCATGGCTTCATACATCTCATTGTGGATGAAATCCGTAACATCCACACTCCAGTCTTCATCAGGGTCAGGGTTCTCCACAATGCGGTTGGCATGAAGGAGCAAGTTGCACAGAGGGGTCACCACATTGTCATTGTTGCCACCACTTGGTGCAATGTTCTCACGGAGGATGCGCACAAGGACATCATAAAGAGGAAGCAAGTCTCGAGAATTGCCGGGTGTGGCTCCCTCACCATATAAGTGCGTTGTCTGCTTCTTGTTGAGCTTGAAAGGGTGGTGCATGCGATAGCCTTGAGGATTGTCACCATCAAACTTGTAGCCCAAAACCTTGGCAAACTCCTAAAAGTTGGACTCACAGAAAGATTCACCAGTCATCCACTTAATTGTCTTCTTTGAGTCACCCTTCATCACAAGAGTGGCAAAGAACTGCATCACAAGCTGAGAGTTGTAAGGACAACGAGTGAGCACCAGCCTCTCCAAGCCCATAGTCTTGACAATATGTATAGCTTCAACAAAAGAGGCTTTCTACTGCAGAGTTGCAAGGTCAAACGGATGCATAGGCTTCGACAGAGAGTAGTAGAGGTCCATGAGTATGAACTCTTGCTCTTGACACCAAATGTTGCGATCATCCAGAGTGTTGTCCCTTGGCCTAAGGTACCAATCCCCTTGTCGGAGCTGAGAGTATTCAACAGAGTTCATCTTTGTATAGTTCTGACGCTGAGGAACAGGAGCATTCTTCCTTTTCTTGGATGGTGGCCTGTGAGCAACAACTTTCTTCTTCTTTGGACCAGCTGGGTTACTTGAGGAGGCACGACCCTTACCCTTGTCGACAGGGGTCTTGTGAACAGGTGCCCTTGAGGTGTTCCTTGATGCCCCTGCGAAGGACGGACTCCCACTAGAACCTATGAATTTGAGCATAGTGGGTAGCACAAGGTAAGTACACACAAGTGAGGAGATGATACACACATTAGGTAGGCATTTGATGAATCATGTGTAGTTAAACATGAGTTAATCTTAAAACTGCAGTGTCCAGCTCGGAAATTCCGATTCATACCTAACCGGAAATTCCGAGTCAGGTTGAGTCGGATATTCCGACCTAAACAGAAACAGTGCAGATCTGAGATTGACTCGGTCTAAAACTAGATCGATCCAACATAATGCAAAACTAATGTATGTAGATGGCAGGGAATGATGCTAGGAACAATCTCTACCAAGCAATCTTGAAACAAATAACTCCACATCAAGATCCTAGTGCAAGCACATAGGGAAAAGGAAAAGTGAAGTTACCCTCATCCATTGAGGCCATTGCTTGGAGGAGTGAGTTCCCGGGGTGGAGGAGGGGCAGATCCGGCCGAGAAAGAGGTTCCCCGGCGGTCGGAGTGCTCCGGAGGGATCTTGGAGCAGCAGGGGCAGCGGTTGGAGGAGAGGGAGTTCGGGGGTGGAAGAAGGGCACGAATGAGCCCTTCACCCCGAGCCTGCCCTTATATTTTTTAGACAAACCGCCCGATCAGAATTTCCGGGTGTAACTTACACCGGAAATTCCGAGTCACCGGATATTTCGATTCATAAATGAACCGGATATTCCGACCTGCTGAACTAAAATCCCAGTATTCAAATGGATGACTTGTGTGCAATAGAGAGAAATGTTTTCAGGGGAAAGTAGGCTTGGGATAGATTTCCAAACTGTCGTTGGTACACCATACTCAACTCACAACTACCAAAATGAAACATAAAGCGCCAAGTTGAGTAGGTTTCCCACATGCATGAAAAGGAGGGCAAATAGCAACAATAAGCTCCAAATAAAACCAACTCTTCAAAGAGAAGAGGTCGGTGGCCGAGGCCACCATGTAGGAGTGTATGGCATGTCACCACGAAGATGTATCTTGGGTACATAACCAATAATCATCGTTTTAGCTCATTAGTCATAAGAATGAATATAGAGATAAAAGAACACTTGCTATCGGCATAATGGGGGGAGGGATGGTCCAATGTATTAGGACCGCACTCCCCCTATTTCCATGCCTACATCTAAACAAGATAAGATGCATTTACGCCCTAGGTGAGTGTGCAAGCGATCAAGCTAAGGACCTCGAATCAATGATATTTAGCTCATTCCTCAAAAAGCAAAACCTTCCTTCCTCAAGGGGCTTCGTGAAGATATTGATCCCTTGTGCCCACATATGATAAGTCAATGTCTCCTCGGGCCACATGATCTCTTATAAAATGATGGCGGATCTCAATATGCTTGGTTCTTGAATGTTGCACCGGGTTGTAAGCAATCTTGATGGCACTTTCGTTGTCACATAGAAGAGGCACTTTGTCGCAATCGACTGCGTACTCCTTTAAAGTTTGCCTCATCCATAGCAACTGAGTGCAACAACTTGCGGCGGCAACATACTCGGCTTCGGCGGTGGAGAGAGATATACAATTTTGCTTCTTAGAAGACCAACTTACCAAGGACCTCCCAATAAATTGACAAGCGCCGGAGGTTGACTTCCTATCATCTTGATCTCCTGCCCAATCGGAATCCGTGTACCCACATAATGAGAAATGTGCATCCTTGGGGTACCACAATCCAAAGGTTGGGGTATAAGCCAAATATCTAAAGATCCTCTTGACCGCCATATCATGGCTTTCTTTAGGAGCCGCCTGATACCTTGCACACACTCTTACGACTAGCACTATATCCGGTCTAGATGCACAAAGGTAGAGAAGAGATCCAACCATGGAGCGGTATATCTTTTGATCCACATCCTTACCCTTGGGGTTGAGCTCAAGGTGACATTTGGTTTGCATTGGGATAGAGGCACCCTTGAGCTCAAGCAACCCGTACTTCTTGAGCATGTCTTGAATGTACTTTGCTTGGTTGATGAATGTTCCTTCCTTCAATTGTTTGATCTCAAATCCGAGGAAGAACTTCATCTCACCCATCATAGACATCTCAAACCTGTCAGTCATAAGCTTAGAGAATTCTTCGTTAAATGCTTTGTTAGTAGATCCAAATATAATGTCATCCACATATAATTGACAAATGAAGAGCTCTCCATTAACTTTCTTAGTGAAAAGTGTGGGGTCGATTTCCCCAACTTGGAATCCACGGTCTACAAGTAGTTCTCTAAGGTGCTCGTACCACGCCCGTGGGGCTTGTTTAAGGTCATAGAGTGCCTTATCTAACTTGTAGACATGGTTCGGATACTTGAGGTCTTCAAACCCCGGTGGTTGCTTAACATAAACAAGTTCATTTAGTGGACCATTTAGAAAAGCGGATTTAACATCCATTTGTTGCAACTTAAAGTTATGATGAGAGGCATAGGTAAGAAGAATACGAATAGACTCAAGTCGAGCCACGGGCGCGTAAGTTTCTCCAAAGTCAATGCCTTCAATTTGGGAGTAACCTTGGGCCACCAATCTTGCCTTGTTCCTCACCATCATGTCATGTTCATCTTGCTTGTTCTTGAAAATCCACTTGGTGCCGATAACATTGCGGCAATCTTTGGGTCTTTCCACCAACTTCCACACCTTGTTGCGCTCGAAGTTGTTGAGCTCTTCATGCATAGAATCAAGCCAATCTTTATCTTCAAGAGCTTCAAAGACCTTCTTGGGTTCCACCATGGAGATGTGAGCTTGATGTTCACTAAAGCTTGCAAGTTGTCTTCGGGTAGAGACCTTGCTTCTCACATCACCAAGCACCTTGTCAAGAGATAGAGCTCTTAATTCTTGTGAGGTGCCAACCCTATTCAAGCGGTGGATCTCGATTTCCCTCCGAGTGGTGGGAGGAATCGCTTGATCATCTTGATCATTCATGTCTCCGCCTTGACTTATTTTATGGCCTTGATCAACCATTGGAGTGACGTCCAGAGGTGGGGGAGAGGGTTGATCTTGGCCTTGCTGCGAGCTTCCACCGGGAATGTCAGCAGGACCGGATATTCCGGGTTTAGTATGGACCGGAAATTCCGAGTCACCGGAATTTCCGACTCCAGTTTGATCCGGATATTCCGGCCCTCCGGAAATTCCAGGAGCAACTGGAGGATCTTGTGCTTCTTCTTGGCTGGGCGTGTTGGGCACGGTGTTGTCGATGGGTGTTTCTTGTGTTGGGGTAGCCACCACTTGTGTAGAACTTGATCCTTGTTGAGCAACCTCATAATAGACTTCAACGGGGCGGTGGACTCCCAACCCCATTCTTCGGATAGCATATTGAGGTTGATCATCACCTACAACGGAAACACCACTTTGCTCCACAAGGGAGCCGTCATTCTCCTCCAACACCACACTACAAGTTTCTATAATAATGCGTGAGGCCTTATCATAGACTCTATAAGTGTGGGATTCGGACCCGTAGCCCACAAATGTCCCTTCAAGAGACTTAGATTCAAACTTGCCCAAACGAACACCTTTGATGAGATAGAAACACTTACAACCAAAAACTCGGAAGTAAGAGATATTGGGCGTGTTCCCGGTAAGCACTTCATAAGGGGTCTTCATGAGTCCTTTGCAAAAGAAGAGCCGGTTGAATGAATGGCAAGCGGTGTTGACGGCTTCGGCCCAAAAGTTGTGAGGGGACTTGAACTCGGCCATCATCGACCTTGCCATCTCAGTAAGAGTGCGATTCTTCCTTTCGGCTACACCATTTTGTTGGGGAGTATAAGCAGCGGAATATTGATGACGAATCCCTTCTTCACTAAGGAACTCGTTCAAGGTGTAGTTCT
Source organism: Poa annua (assembly GCA_026929855.1). Classification (NCBI taxonomy): domain Eukaryota; kingdom Viridiplantae; phylum Streptophyta; class Magnoliopsida; order Poales; family Poaceae; genus Poa; species Poa annua. The sequence continues at coordinate 20,974,014 of CM049428.1, read as the reverse complement.
TGAACTCGGACCCATTGTCACTTCTTATCACCAAGATAGGGACATTGTGTTGACGTTGAGCTTCATTGGAGAAGTCGATGATAGTTTGTTGAGTCTCCACCTTCGACTTGAAGAAGAAAACCCATGTGTATCTTGAATAGTCATCAACAATCACCAAGCAATATTTCTTGCCACCAAGACTAGCTTCCGGAATGGGACCAAAGAGGTCAACATGGAGAAGCTCCAAAACCCTTGTTGAAGAAATGATGGTCTTACTTGGATGGTGAATGTCATGCATTTTCCTTTCAACACAAGCCCTACACATTCGATCCTTCGAGAAAGAAACATGGTCTTTTAGTCCTAGGATATGGCCACCCTTGTGGAGACTTTGCAAAGTCCTCATGTTGACATGGGCTAGTCGGCGATGCCATAGCCAACCCAAGTCCGCCTTAGCGAATAGACACATTGTATGGGAAGTGGTGACTCCGGAGAAGTCAACCACATATATCCCATTCTCAATGTACCCAACGAAAGACACATTGAGAGACTTGCTCCGCATGAGGATAACCATCTCCTTTTCGAAGATAACGGTATAACCCAAACAAGTTAAAGAATGGACGGAGATCAAGTTGAAACCTAGGGACTCGACAAGCAAAACATTCACAAGTGTGATGTCCGGTGCCACTACCACCTTGCTGAGCCCTATTACCTTAGACTTTGAATTGTCACCATATGTAACGGTCATTTGATCATCATTGGGCTTCAACTCCGTTACAATTTCCTTGCTTCCGGTCATATGACTAGTGCACCCACTATCAATTATCCATTTCGATCCTCCGGAAGCAAGTCCCTACACACAATCAATTCTTTGGTTTAGGTACCCATTTTGCAATGGGTGCCTTTTGGTTAGCAACAAGGGTCTTTGGGACCCAAATAGCATATTCAATGTAACCATCAAAAGGACCAATGTATCTAGCATAGACATCACCATAATAATCAACATATAAAGCATAATTGGGGTTAGATATGCCCGCAAAGTCATCACGAGTGGGAGTGCCCCTTGTGGCATTTCCACTTGCTATATCATCTTTCTTGGCTTGTGCGGGTTTGGTCTTCTTCTTGATCATCTTCTTCTCCTTAGCGACATAGCCTAGTCCTTCCTTACCCTTGTGGGGCACTCGCTCATGAAGAGGAGTAGTGAGTGTCCCCTTGCCTTTATCAAGGGAGGTCTTGGGCTCGGTTGCCATGGAGGGAACAAACAAGACCCTAGCTTTATCCTTGACAATATTTGCATTAGTATTCAAAGGAGAAGAATTACTAGGTTTCTCAAGAATAGATATCCGAGTTTGGAGTTGATCACGAGACTTGAGGAGACGTTCGTGATCACTTGTCAATACGTTGTGAGTATTTTCAAGTGACTCGAAGTCTTCGCAAAGTCTAGCATGAGCAACTACAAGCTCGTACTTTTCATTTTGCACAATTTTACATTTAGCAAAGTAGAGATCACGATCCTTAGTGATCTTAGCAAGTTGCTCCTTGAGGAGAGCATGAGCTTCTTGTTCATCTTCGAGAGAGGATTGGAGGGACACCTTAGTGTGTGCATCCTCTCTCTCAATCTCACCTTTTAATTCAAGCTCATCCTCAAGCTCACCTATACGACTCATAATTGAGCCAAAGTGTTTCTTTCCTTCTCCTTACAAGTTAGTCATGAATTTATCAAAAGCAATAATTTCTTCCTTGACTTCTAGGCTCATACCATCATCAATTTCATGGGATATGGAGGTGGGGGACAATTTTACCTCGGATGTCTTTGCCATAAGACATCTTGCATTCTTGATGATGGGGCTCTCGTTTGGTGAGGAGAAGAGTGACGGAGGTGTGGAAGAGATGGCTAGTGCGGCCACTTGCGTTGGAGTATCCTCCTTGTCACTATCTTCATCATCGGTGGGATATTGCTCTTGAGTTACCAAGACAATCTTTTGGTTCTTCTTAAAGTAGGGCTTCTTCATGGGCATTGGCCCCTTACCCTTCGTCTTGGCCACGAGCCTCCCACCATGATCCTCTCTTCTTTCCCATGGACAATCTGCAACAAAGTGGCTTTTGTCATCACAATTATAGCAAAGCCTCACCTTGTTGATTGGCTTTCCTCCATTGGGGGGAAACTTCTTGTCAATCCTCGCTTTGGCCCTTCCGGGGTTCTTCCAAAACGTTCTTGCAGCAAGACCCATGTGTTGAGTAAGAGTACTTGAGAGAGTCTAACTAGATAGCTCGACTTGATCATCATACTCCTCTTCATCCTCTTCTTCAACGGTGGCCTTCAAGGCAATTGAGGCATGCTTGTGCATCCCAATGGCTCTAGCTCTTGCATCTTGTGCAATCTTGGAGGCCACCTTGTATGCGGTCATCTCTTGCATGACTTCATTGGATGTCATCTTTTTGAAGTCATGTCTCCCTTGGAGTGTCTTCAAATCCGTTTCCTCAAAGGGCAAGAGAGCGGTCACGAACTTCCTCTTGATCCAAGCGTCATCAATGTAGGCCGCCCCGAGGTTCTTAAAGGAGTTAGCAACCAACACCAACCTCCGGTACATGTCCTCGTGACTTTCTCCATCCAACTTGTAGAACCCTTCCACCTCATTGCATAAGGCATCATACCGGTTCTTCTTCATGCTCTCATTCCCGACGAAGATGTCGGAAAGAGCATTCCAAAATTCTTTGGCGGTGGAGAATTGTTGAATGAACGCCATGTCCTTCTCTCCAACGGCCATTTGGAGTTGATGAAGAGCGGTGGCGTTGATTTGGCCATCAACCACCTCTCTTCTTGTCAAGTTGGTTGGATCATGAGGCTTGAATCCTTCTTCAATGATGCGCCATAGCTCAATGGAGGCACTATATAGATGAGACTTCATTAGAAATTGCCATTGAGAGAAATGTGTAGGTTTGAGCTTAGGAGGATCACTTCTAAAGTTTACATGAGGGTGAGGGATAGGAGGGTTAGGAGAGTAATTATGGTTGACATTATGAAATGCCTCTCCTTTGGGGGTGTTAGAGGAGCTAGGTGATTCATCCTTTTCCGCCTTCCAGAGGGAAACACTTGGAGGAACATCTTTGGACCCATCCGAAGATGACTCCTTGGAGTTCTCACCATGCTCCTTAGGAGGGGGAGAGGGAGAAGTAGCCTCGGGCTCCTTAGACTTCAAGAGTGCCATGAGCATCTCATTCATCTTGAGAAGTTGGGCCTCCAAGGACGATCTCATATCTATAAGATCGGCCATGGTTGCCCCTTTGGCTAACGCCTCCTTCTCCGCCTCTAATTTCTCACGGGCGGCCCTCTCGGCATCAGATTCCGTCATCGTTGCACTTAGGCGGTTAAGCCCTTAAAAGTGAACAAGGCTCTGATACCAATTGAACGGGAATCCGGCACCTAGAGGGGGGGGTGAATAGGTGCTATTACAAATTTTAGGTCTTTTCAAATTTAGGCTCAACACAAAGGTAAATTCTCTAGATATGCAACTATGGTGAATTTACCTAAATGACAACCTAAGCAATAACAAGATAAATAAGCTAACAAGACAAGCAAGTAAGGGAGTAATGATAAGGGGAACCGAGTGAAGCACGCGGAGACGAAGATGTAATCCCGAGTTCCACCCAAGGGTGTATGTCTCGTTTGGAGAGGTGTGTGCTACCACAACAGGTTAGCCGCAACGCCACAAAGGCTCACCTTCTTCTCCGATGAACTTAACCACAAGGTTGCGAGTTCACCTTCCACTATTGATCCCCTTTTAGGGCGGAGATCGAATCCCTTACAAACGCTTGAGGCACGCACCCACAACTTAATTGGGGGCTCTCAAGATGACCACAACAGGTCAAGGACCACAAAAGGTCAAGGCAACACAAGGATTACAACAATGGTGAACTAGGTTTTCCCACCGGAAACCCTAGCCACGAAATCCCCAAGTGAATGGGGAGGAAATGCAAATCCCTTCGGTGAAGATGTAGATCCGGGCCTTCTCCTCCAATCCTCCAAAGATCAACGAATTTGGGTGGAGGGATTGGGAGATCTTGATGATTCGAGCTTTCAAGAATAGTAGGAGAGAGAAAATCTGAGAGCTGACTGTTCTTGAGTGAGTGAGGGGGTATTTATAATACCCCCTCCCAAAATCTGGCCGTTGGCTGCCTCGAAGACCCGGAAATTCCGGTATAAGTGACACCCGAAAATTCCGGGTCACTCGGAATATCCGGATCTGTGAAATATCCGAGTTGAATTTCCGGTTGAGATCAGAACGTCTTCGACATCTTGACTTAGCCAAATTTCTTCAAGTTTCTGAGGGTTGCCCGGAAATTCCGAGTCGGTGAAATTTCCGAGCTGATTTTCCGGTTGGAGTCAGAATGTCTTCCTCTTCTTTCCTTAGCCAAATTCTTGAGTGGTTTTCTGGGTGGCCCGGAAATTCCGAGCTGATGAAATTTCCGAGCTGATTTTCCGGTTGAGATCCGAACCACTTTCTCTTCTTTCCTTAGCCAAATCTGGAGTGGTTTTCTTGGTGACTCGGAAATTCCGAGTCAATGAAATTTCCGAGTTGAATTTCCGGTTTGAGTCAGAACCACTTCCTAACTTTTCCTTAGCCATTTTTCTGTTAGATATAGAAGACCCGGAATTTCCGATCCTAGAAATTTCCGGCTCCAATATTCCGATTCTGGGAAGAATTCCAGAAACTTTTTTTCTCTACATTTTGGCTTTGGGGTATGTGATATGCAACTCACACAAACTGAAATACTTAGCAATAGAATTAGTACATCATTGGTATTGTTAACTAACACTCAAAACACTAGGGATTAAGAAATGTTCTTTCAGAGCTGAGGGAGACAGAAGTTGTCAACTACAAAACGAAATAGGCGGAAGTACTTGCTAGTGCAATTTTAGTTTGTTGGTGATGTGCATGCTCTGCAGGCTGCAGCTACAGTTCGAACCTGTTGAATAATTGCGAAGTTTTGTTGTTCTTCTGAGTACTGTGCAACTGTCAGGTTGTGTTGGGACAATGTTATTCCCGAGTGAGTGCGCAAAACAATGGGCTGCAGTAGTTCGTATCTGTCAGGTTCTGTTGGAATATGGAAGTCTTTCATCCGAGGATGACTAAGATTAACACGAGAGAGTTTCGATATAAACCAAGTTCTTCAACGGGTGTGCAATTATTCGTGAGTTTTTGTGGCTTTATGTCTACCAAGTTTGACATAGTCGCGCATTGGCCTGACGACTGAATGCGGTTGCAGCTTTAGGTAAGGAGTGTGATAGGCATATATAGGCCCCTTCCCATCATCGATTCGTCATCTAGCGCCGTGACGAGATCCTGTTTTTGTGATTTCCGAGAGATCACGTTTTCCAGCGCACGGCTAGGAGTATGTACGCTGCACCCTTGGAGGTTGGGACAGAAAGAAAGCAGGTTTTGCTTCCTTCGAGCTACCTTATACCTTTGGAATACTCTCTAAAAAGGAGTATGTGCGCTCATGAAAGACGATGACGAGGCAGTGGAATTGTACACCTCAACTGACTGTATTTATGTAACGGTTACAGTGTTTATATATAGTGAAGAGGTTATACCAAACGGGTACCCCATCCGTGTGGGTACATGGAGCACGTGATGACTACAGCCAATTGTCAATAGACTGAAGAAATCCCAACAGGCGAAGCCCAAGTCAAAAATTATTACCAAAGATAGACATAGTCGGTTATACTTTCCATATTTGTATCAAGGACATGAGGGTGGCCGATTAAGGATGCGCCCAATCAGAACCACCAAAGTCTAGCAAGATCGACATCTTACTAGACCCCTGTACTCGTCGCATATTCACAATCAATAACAGACAAACAGGAAGTAGGAGGGTTTCCTTAGTCGAGGGCTCTGAACCTGGGTAATTCCCGCTTGTCAGCTGACGGATCTACCAACACTACGTGTTCTCTACCTCATAACTCTCATCCTAGTCAAGTAACCATGGTGGATATTGATGGGGACACCCCTCGTCATATAGGGAGGAGAGACGATCGTGAGATAGTGTGGTTCGCAAGAAGGGGCACTCGCAGGTGCATGTTGGGCACGATCTAAGCTATATCTGACCGCTTTCGTGAATATATCGGTGAACTTTGATGTAGTAGGTACACACAGTACTTTGACTTCCCCCAAAGTGACACCTCTGACAAAATGCAGGTTGATTCGACATTCTTGGTGCGCTGGTTGGCAGTGGACGAAAAGCGTACGTGGACGTGTGCACGATAGTATCTGGCGCGGAAGAGAGCCGTGTGGTTTGTGTGGGTTTGAAATAAGGAAAACAGATTTCTTGGAAAGTGACATGAAGGGACGTGATAACTTTGCGTGTGGAGAGATCTAGGCACTGATAACTCTTGTGTTCACGTGGATAGCCGAGTAGGACGCATCATGTGGAGCGTTGTGTGAGTTTATGTTGGAAGGTGGCGTATAGGTTAGGAAAGCAGATACAGCTAAAGAAGCGGAGGTGGTCATACGATGGATGTGCACCAAATAAAAGAAAATGGAGCGTGATGAATTTTGTGGATCGAGAGGGATGAATGTTGAGTGCTTCTACCCAAAAATCGGTAGAATATTTTGCTTGGACAAAGAGTGTGCGAAGAACATCGTTTGTGGTTCGGATATGGCGCTCGACCTTTCCATTTTGTGGAGAGGTGTGAGGGTAGGACAAGGGAAAAGAAATACCATGGGTAGAGAAGAACGAGTAGTGCATTGGTGAGGAATTCGCCGCCATTCTCGCATTGCACACATTGGGTGATTACATAAAATTGGGCATGAAAGTGGGTGTGAAAAAATGTGATAAATCGTTGGAGATATCGGAAAAACTAGTTACAAGAGAGGTCTACAAATCACAATGGATTATTTGGAAAGGTGTGGTGGGGAAAGAAGTTGAGCTGGAGAAAGGTAATCTAGTATGGCGACCTGACAAGCCTCAGAGATCGAGGGTGTCACAAATGGTTTATTACAATTTGGTAGAAGGGAGTGAGCCATGCGAGAGAAGGTGGAGCTTCCGGGATGGCCGAGACGACGATGCCATAACTCTGTCATGGTGGTGACAACGAACGTCGATGGTGAGTTGTTGGAGCCGTGGATCCAGTATAGATCAGTGGAGCTATTGGATCGAAAAAGAGGGGTCTTGGTAGTTGGTTCTTCACAGTGAAACCAAAAGGATCAAACTCAATGGCAAGAGAAGAGATGCTCTTAGATCGGAAAAAAGATATAAAAATTTAAAAACCAAAAGAAAAACCGATAGTACACTAACACAATAACGCGGTTTTTCCACACCTAGCTGGACTTGAACAGTTTATCTAGACCGTTCAATCACATCCAACTTTAGTTCATACTTTTTACGTTTATAATCTTCGCTTCTAACGCATAATCCAAATCTTTGGTTGATATATGATCTAAATATAATTTGTTAATACACCATTCCAAAAAATGGGAATGCTTGATCCCAATTTTTTTAGTAATTCATGATAAAAAAATTGTTAGTGCATGATTAGATTTTATAATTCACATTTTTGTTAATACATAATCCCAATTTGAGGACTATATAGAAATTTGATAGCTTTAATTATGATACTATTGCACAAATCTGAAAGAGATGGACGCTCAGAAGAAAGGCTAGGGCGCAACCCAGCCATCCATCCACGTGAAAATCCATAAATATAACCCTTTTTGTTAAATTTTAGCAAAAAATAACCCTTTTTCAAAACTATTTTTACAAATAACCCCTTTTGGTAGCGTCCAACAACAAGGCGCTACCCTCTACGTTGTAGCGCCATCGGGCAGGTCGCTACCCTCGTGCCAACGTGGTAGGATGGGACCCATATGCTGAAGGAGTAGCGCCGAGCGTTGGGGCGCTACCCTGGCTTTTGTAGCGCCTGGCCAAACGGCGATACCCTTTCACAATCCATCAGAACGGATCACGTCAAGCTAGTGTAATTTTCAAGGATATGCCTTGAGCAAGGCATATAAATTTCCAAGAAGAAGGGCCAAGCGGCCGGTGTTACAACGTGGGCTGGCACATGCGCCAAGCGCGCCTCCACGCCCGTAGGCGGACAAAAACAGAAGGAAGAAGACTACTCGCCAACCCTCCACCGCTCCGTCTGACCTAGGCTACCCTTGAAGAGACCTGCCACCCTTGAGATCTCTCCTTCCTCACGTATCCACCCTAACACTCTACCTATGGACGGGGACTCCCCTTCGAAGATGATGCCATTGCGGTGTGTCCAGATCGTCCAGGTGACCAAGGTCACCGCCGTCTTGAGGTCTCTGCGCTCCCTCCCCGCAACTGTCCTCAAGCTGATTCATGTGTCTCTTCTCCTCAAGCTAGCTGCTTACGGAAGAGTACTAGCGTATTGTGAGTATACCGTTTTCAGTTGTGCATTTAAAAAAACTTGTAATTTAGAAGAAATTAAATAAACTTATACGAATTTCATTATATATACGAAATTTAAATTACTTAGTAGACAAAAAAGAAATACATAATTTAAACTAGAACATAAGTAATATATGAAAGGGCGTCGTTTTCGCCTCCCGTCTTGCTATCCACGTCGCCCGAATGGTCCTGGCCGTCCGATCGCTGCAACGAACGGTCCAGATGGAGTCAAAACAGCCCCCCAGCGCGAGTTACTGTAGCACGGGGCTGTAAGCCAATCCTATCGCGACACGTATCCCGGTACCCCGCCGGTCGTCCCCGGTTTATGCCGGTCACCGTGCGTTATTGCACAAAAGCCACTGAAAATTTGGCCCCGTAACCCGCAAACCATTTTCCAAAACAGCGGAGGATCTGTTTGCGAATTCAGAAAACCTCAGAGGCTTTTTTGCAAAAAAACACCCCCAGGCCTCCCCGTCCCCTTCTTCCTCCCGCGATCTGGAGATCGCCGTCACTGCCGACGGCCACCGCCGCCGCTACGGCCCTCCCCGCTCAGATCAACGGGCGCGGGGAGGTGCGCCGTCGCCTGCTCTCGCTCTCCGCCGGAGATCCGCACCTGGGGCGCCGCAGGGGCGCCGGAGTCGTCTCCGCCGATCTGGACGACCGCCGCCGAATCGACGCGCCACCGGCGACCTACGGGCGGCGGCGCCGCTACCTCTAGACGCCCCGCGTTGCGCCGCGTCCAACGCGACCAGCCGCGCGTCCTGGGACGCGCTGGTTCGCCGCCAACGTGCTCGGCGCCGCCGCGGTCGTGCGTGCCAGGGCTGGCCGGCGGTGACGTCATCAGCACGCCACTGTGGGTCCCGCCTGTCAGCCTCTATCTCTTTTTCCAGGAAAAAACAATTAGTTCTGTTTAATAATACCTACAAACATATGCACCCGAAAAATATAAGAAATATATCAAAATGACCACACAAAAAAAACTAATTACTCCTAGCAAAATGTGATTTTTTCAAAAACTTTTCAAACATTGTGAATTTAAACAAATTCCCAAACATTGTCACAACAATAACTTTAAATATAACCATTAAATAATTAAGGGAAAAATACCAACAAAAACCACAGTAAAAAAAAATACTTCCAGCAGAATGCAAAATACTTATGCAAAATACTTGCAAGTCTCACAACAGTGTAGATCTAATTACCCCTAGGAAAATGTGATTTTTCCTAAAACTTTTAAAACATTGTGAATTTAAACAAATTTCACCTATCAAAACTAATTACTCCTAGCAAAATGTGATTTTTTACAAAACTTTTCAAACATTGTGAATTTAAACAAATTCCCAAACATTGTCACAACAATAACTTTAAATGTAACCATTTAATAATTAAGGAAAAAATACCAACAAAAACCACAGTAAAAAAAATACTTTCAGCAGAATGCAAAATACTTATGCAAAATACTTGAAAGTCTCACAACAGTGTAGATCTAATTACCCCTAGGAAAATGTGATTTTTCCTAAAACTTTTAAAACATTGTGAATTTAAACAAATTACGCCTACCAGACTCTAACTCTTTTTCCCAAAAAAAACAATTAATTTCTGTTTAATAATTCCTACGAATATATGCACCCGAAAGATATAAGAAATGTATCAAAATGACCACACAAAAAAAACTAATTACCCCTAGCAAAAAATGTTTTTTCCCAAACTTTCCAAACATTGTGAATTTAAACAAAGTTCCAAACATTGTGACAACAATAACTTCAAATATAACCATTAGATAATTAAGGAAAAAAAAACCAAAAAAAAACGACAGTAAAAAAAAATTACTTCCAACATAATGCATAATACTTATGCAAAATACTTGAAAGTCTCATAACAGTGTACATCTAATTACCCCTACAAAAATGTGTTTTTTAAAAACTTTTAAAACATTGTGAATTTAAACAAATTTCCAAACACTACCACAACAATAACTTGAAACGTAGCCATTAAATAATTAAGGATAAAAATACCAAAAAAAATCACAACAAAAAAACATTACTTTCAGCATAATGCAAGATATTTGAAAGCCTCACAACGGTGTACATCTACAGAAATTTCAAATCCATTTCTTTCGATTATAAATTAAATATAGCTTCAAATATACGCACCAGAAAAAAAAAGAACAAATATTACAATGACCACACCAAACCAAACTAATTACTCATGGAAAGTGCAAAACATTTCGCATGTTCCAAAATCGGTGTGCATTTAGACAAAATTCAAATCCATTTGTTCAATTCATTGATGGAATTTAGTAAATGCCTACATGATGTCTTCTATCTAATTACGAACTTACTATAATATTTACACCACGATAACACTTCTTCTAATGACAAGCGTATATCGAATTCCCTTTTACTTTTATTTCTGACATGCTTACCTCTGCGCATAACAAAAAAGGACACATCTTTCCAAATAAAATCCAAAAAATATCAACGTTTCAGTACCGTTATGTTCTATTTACAATTAGTACATATATAAAACACGGGTGCGGCGTGCCGCCGCGCCTTATTGCCTAGTAACGTTCTATATGCCGAGCTGGCTCCGTTGTCGTCGTCATCGTTGTTGGGTGACTCGTTCGTGGCACGGATGGGATCTGATCTGAAGTCGTCGCCGTGCCACCTGCTCGGCATGGGCACCACGGACACGTCCTCGCCGGCGTCGTTGAGGATGATGATCCCGACGTGCGTGGCCTATTCAAAGCGCACTGCAGCACCCGGCACTGATGCTTGGCCTCCTCTTGCTCGTGCATTCGTCTCGACCAGACGGACGTGAAGTCATCATTGGTTGGTTTTCATCACGTCGTTACGACAGCTGCTCGGCGAGCCGCTGCCCGGGGAAGTCCTCTGGGTCACCCGGTACCTCCGAGTTCAGTGCCAAGTGCTCGTAATCGCGCATCGCCGTCCACGCGGTCTCCTTCTTCGGTGTCTTGAGCAATGAGGCGCAATTGCCAAGCTCCTTCTTTGACTTCTTGAGCGAGAAGACACCATGTCGGGCTCCAGCTTCTGTTTGACGAGGCGCAGGTGGCCTCTACGTGAAATTTCACAAAAATAACCTTTTATACAAAGTTCAACAAAAAATAACCTTTTTTCAAAACTATTTTGAAATCTTACCCTTTTTGGTAGCGCCCAACGATGCGGCGTTACCCTCTGTGTGGTAGCGCCACAGCCTCCGTCGCTCCCCTGTAGAACCCTCATTCCATGCCATCGCGACCACGTCAAAAACGGCTAAATCGGGGAGGGTAGCGCCATGGGGCTTGGAGCTACCCTCTTAAGGGTAGAGGGGCATGGCGCTACCCTCCGAAGGGTTAGATTTCAAAATAGTTTTGAAAATAGGTTATTTTTTGCTAAACTTTGCCCAAAAGGTTATTTTTTTGAAATTTCACGGCCTCTGCGGCAAAGGCGGGCAGCGTTCATTGATGACGATTCCGCCGCTACGCCTCGTGCATATACATATATGTACGTAGCAAACTTTTTTTAGAAATGTCATTGTATTTTACAATTTGTTATTTTCTACAGCCTGGAATAAAACGTGTTTTTAAAATGAAACTTTGCATATATGCACCATGTTCATGTCTTCATGTTCAAGAAATTGATTTTTTTAAGCTAAAAATGTAATTTCCAAAAATATTGAAAACTGAATCATTAGTGTCCAGGTGCACCAAATTGTATCTGAGACTCGAAAAGACTAGGTTTTATTAATTGTTTGTACACTGAAAGCATGTGTTGTGCGTATGAGGATGATGTTGACCAACTAAAACTGACCGATTCACAATTTTTTTTCGAGAGTGACAGGGGGAGTAAAATTCTCCATTGGTTTTAGCATTCATCGAAAGTAGTCTGGCGGGTCATGTTCTTACAACGGATGGAGAAATTTACAGGGGATACATGGGGAGAGAGAACAATGAAAGTACAAGAAAAAAGACAACTAGAGGAGGTAAAGCAAGAGCCATCACTAGACACAAGAGGTGAGGGGTGTAGTTGAGGGGTCACAATGCCAAGACTCGGCAATCAGCCTCACACCGCACCGGCATGCGACTCGAACTCCACGGCACAACTCAGGAGCACCACCTTTATCATCGGAGGAGTGTTAAGCCTAGCACCTAGCACTATCCTAGATAGGGACCTCCGCCACATACATCAAGACGAAACCGGGTGGGGAAGACATACATTGTGTCGTCAAGAAGCAAAGGTGAGCCGAAACGCCACCACGAGCCCGAAGCTCCCACACCGCAACAACAACCAAGCAGTGGCGGAACCGGGGGTGGCGAGCAGGAGCCATGGCCCCCCTATGCCATGGTAATCTAAGGAAAAATTTATGCATAAGTTAAAATTAGACATGATTTTTAGAGAAAATGATCATGATTTGCCCCCTCCAATGTATGTCATGTTTGGCCACCCCTGAGCAATATTTCTGGTTCCGTCCATGCAACCAAGGGAGGGTCTTGAGCAAGCACAATACGCTAGTACTCTTCCATAAGCAGCCGTGTCTATTTCACAATAATTAAGATTGTATCCGTGTCTATTTTGTTATTCCGTACATGGCTCTCGTTTCTTCTTCCTGACGTGGAATTTGTAATAACTCTACTCACAATACGCTAGTACTCTTCCATAAGCATCCAGCTTAAGGAGCAAGAGACATGTGTAAATCAGCTTCATCGATCGCTAGTTTAGGCCCAGTTCTTTTGGGGCTTCTGGGCAGCTTCCAGGTGAAAAAAGCTAAAACTCAAAAGAACTCGATTTTGAGCCGCTTATTGGGGCAGCCAGGTTAAGGAAATCCTTCACGGTTGAAAAAAGCCAGGGTACCCCAACTTCCCGCCGCAGCGCACGGCTTCCCGTAAGTCCACCGAATCGTTTTTTATGTTGCCCTGTTTGACACAGAAATTACGGAGAATTGCCACCGCCAATCAAACATGTCGTTTTCTTCTCTCTCCCGAGTTCCCCTTTTCCTTCTTCCCTCTATCTCGCAAGCGACTGGAGCCGCTAGCTAGGGTTCCTCTTGGCGCCACCACCTACCGCCGCCGCCCCGCTCCCCAGGGCCGTCCCCGCCATTCCCCTCCTCCGTAAGCTTCTCATGCCCACTCTTGACCCATTCCATGGCGGATGGATAGCTCGTGGCCACCCCTGCACCGTCACGGACAGCTTCGGCCGCCGGCTCGTTCTTCTCCTGCCTCTAAGCTCGCCGACCGGGGCGGAACCATGGCGTGGTGCTTGGTGCTGGGCGGAGCCACTGATGGCGCGGTGCAGGTGCTATTTCCGCTGCGATCTGTGGCGTGGTGCAGGTCCAAGTCGAGCCTGTTGCCGCCTCCTCCCACCTACGCGATCTATGGCGTGGTGCTCCCATGTTCCTCCCGTCCCTACCTTGGTTGATATTTGTTATGTAGTTCTTTTTAGAGTTAAACGCTCGGGAGGTCACGAAGTTGTCACGAATGTGCGCATTGGTCACGAACTCAAAAAACGTCAATAACTGGTCACATAGTTGTGTGTTAGAGCTCCGGTAGTCATTCCATCATAGTGGACGTTAAGTTGCTGAGGTGGCAGTCTGTTTTTTTACATAATACACCCTATGTTTTTATCTCTTCGGATGTATATGTCCTTTTGTAAAAATTATGAACAAACATTTCATCAAACACCTGACAAGTGCCCAGCCACGGCTTTCTGCTGCAACAGACAGCACGCCGGCGCTGTCGCCGATCACCAGCTGCGCGCTCCCGGTCAGAACCCGCTCGCGCTTGCCCGGGATCTCCTCTGCGTCCTCGACGAGCTCACGTGCGTGTTCTTGCGAGCAGAGTGCAGACCAGCAGAGCAGTAGGACCTGACGTGCTCATGTGCGTGTGTGTGTGGCTCATGGTCGTGGCGTGCGTGAGCAGCAGAGCAGCATTGTAGATTATCAAGGTGCGGGGGTGCACGGAGGTGCGAGTTAGGTCTAGGGCGCTGCAGCTTGGCCAAAGCCGGTCCGTGGTGGACGCGCTCCGGGCGGTCAGGTTCGTGGACATGGGCGGCCCGGCAGCGGCGGCCTGGGCCTGCGGATCGTGGCGTCGTCGACGTGCGCCGGTGCCCCTCCAGCTTGAGCCTGTCAATGGCGGACGCGCTCCGGTTGTCATGTTCATGGACATGGACGGTGTCATGCCGAGACACGGACTCAGCTGCGTGGGCTTCACGGGATCCCCACCGGCGCTCGAGGGCCACCTCGCGGTCATGCATGCCGATTAGGCGTCCGTTCGGCGGCTGCTGCTCGTGGCCGAGGGTGGTGTGTGTCCAGACGAGCGCGGCGACACTGCGGACCGGCTGTGTGTCCGTCGTCTCATCCGTGTGAAGCTGGAACCGAGGACGCGCTAAACCAATGCAGACGCACCCGGCCGCACACTATCCGTCGTCCTCCCCGGCGGTAAGTTTTGTATGGGCAGAGTGGAGGAGGAGGATTGGATGCATGTAAGGTGTTTGCTGAAATGTCTGTTTAGGATTTCAACTTTTGGACGAATAAATCCGAAGAGATAAAACATAGGGTGTATTCTATAAAAACACTGACTGTCACGTCAGCGACTTAACGTCTTAGTCGACAGAATGACTAACGGAGCTCTAACACGCAACTATGTGACCAGTTATTGACGTTTTTTGAGTTCGTGACCAATGCGCACATTTGTGGCAACTTCGTGACCTCCGGAGCGTTTAACTCTTTTTTTAGGTCAGAATGACAATGAAGGTTACTGTTGATTTGTCCATCCCAGCCCAGATCGATACATAAAGCTTGGTGCGGTTGCTGTTGATTTGTCCATCCCAGAAGGCTACAACGCTGAAGATTGTTGGTTGCTACTAGGAGAAGAGTCGGATTGTTGTAAAATTGATTTTTAGACCAGGTTTCAAGTAGTACCGGCTCTAGATATCTCTACTATATAATACGGCTTAAGGTGAGGATGGTACGTCATTTTTGTTTCCGATTTTACCCCTACACTTAGAAAATATTACACCACCTGCCACCGCTAAGTCATACGTACCGGTTCGGTGTTTCCGTGGAAAAGAAAGACCGCGACCGTATCCCCGTCCAACCCTGCGCCCGCGTCCCCGACCGCCTCGCCGTACTCCTCTCCGGCCGGCCGCACCCTCTCAGCGGTCTTCGCTGAGGACAAACGCCGCGAGGCGAGGAGCCGCGCCTCCCACCTCCTCCCGGGTTGCGGCGACCGCTCGCCGCAGCAGCCGCGCCCGGCCCAGCTCATGTCCAGGCTCCAACGGTGGGGCGCCGCCTGCCTCCCCAAGAGTCACGGCGCCCCTCTCCGCACCCGTGCTGGCACCCCCACCCCGCCGCCTCCGTACAGTCGGAGGTCGTCCGTGTCGACTCCCCCTGCGACAGAACAGAACCGCACATGCGCGGTGAGTGTCCCCGCGAGGAGGGAGAGAAGACGATGTCGCCGTCGGCCCAGAGCTGACGCCCGCGGGGTCCAAAGACTGTGTCGTGGCGACTCCCAAAGTGGTTGCCGACGCCGGGAGCAACTGGAGACGCGATACCGCCACCACCGTCGCGAGAGGAGCAAACATCTGGGTGAGGGCTTTGTGCAAGCCATCGCTGCTGGTGGATTCCCCGAAGTGGTCGCTGGATTCACCCATGGCGGGGGAGGAGAAGTATGTATGGACGGAACGTACCGACCGAATGTACTCGCGGACTTCATTTGCAACAAGGCCATCGCCGAACATCTCCACCAGATGGTAATCACACACATTGACACGGGAGGCGTTCGTGAGCGCACCACCGAGTCTCCCTCGTTTTTCCTTCTCTCGCTGCTGTCGTCGGACGACCGTTGGCGGCGGCGGCAGATCCCAGCTAGATTCATGGTGTGTGGCCGGAGAGACTTGAGGCGGTAGCAAGAAGGCGACGGAGGCAAGACGCAAGGGGAGATTTGAGAACTGATGGCGGATCTGAATCAGAGATGTTACGTTGTTGGGCAGAGCCTTCGTCCTCTTCAAGCACATGATGAATGGAGGACGACGTACTGTTGTCCAGATCCAATCGTGTGGTATGCTAGAGCGATTGGACTGCTTGTTGTCTGGCTCTGCACCTTGCTGGAAGCACCACGAAGTTCACGGCCCAGCGGTTCTCGCGGTGACGATGTGGCCGACGATGAGATGCTGCAGCGACCGGCGGCGGATAAATGAAGATATTTGTTCTTCCACCCGACTGGTCTGCGGTCAACATTACACATGTGGCAGATTATGCCATGGATTGGCTAGGCCAGGTATTCCTGTATCCTGGTCCATGGTGTGTTCTTACCAATCAAACGATTTGGATTGGCGGCAGGACATTTCATCTGTGATGATCCCTAAATTAGGGCGATCAATTTGAGTTCAGATTTGACCAGGTTTGAAGGTTTGATGGTGGCGGCTTGGAAAGTGGTGGTGGCAACATATGGTATCTGTATCGGGTGCATTGAGGTTTATATCATTTACATATGCTATTTTTACTATAAAGGAGGAAATGAGTCGTGTTGAGTTCACATTTGCAGGTGAATATTTCATTCCCACCATCTATAGTGATGAAAAATAAGCACATCCGAGAACTTGTCTGTGGCAAGATGGTTAGGAGGATGGTTGTATCCCCAGCCCATCAGAGTTCAAACCCCAGGTTTGACGCTGGTGTTCTCATTTAGGCGGAATATTCTTTCAGTGGGAGGCGACGTTCCCGTCGACAGCGAGGCGCCCGTGGTGACTTCGTCAATCTCAAGACCCGCCGGCTCAATCTCTCGGAGGTGCTCATAGGGGTAGGGTGTGCGTGCGTGCGTTCATAGGGGTGAGTGTATGCGCGTTTATATGGGCGCTTGCGTTGTACTGTGTTTCTCAAAAAAATATAAGCACATCCTAAAGCAAGTGTCAATTATCTGTTGGAGGCACAATGATATGTTGTAGGTCAACATAAATTTGCAAAATAATATTTGATGTCAATCATTCTATGTATCATAGGTTTAGGTTGGATATAATTGGCCATGCAGTGTAACTGTGTAAATTTAATATTCATACATTTCATTGAAGCGTAAAATAAATGTGCACATAAATCTTACGTGAGGTGAAATCTAGCTGATGATTAGAAAGCATCTATGACAAATTTAGTGTATGTAGTATATAGTGAAACAAGTATATAAACAAAATATGAATTAAAATTGTAACAAAACTCAAATGATATAAAAGAGGAATCGAAGTTAAAACTAAGATGTTCGGGCCGTTGTAATTATATATTGTTTTGGTGATGGCACAGTAATTTATTTTATACCCGTTACAACGCATACGGTCATTTTGCTAGTATTATTACATATGTTTTGTGGTTACAATTTGTAACATCTTATTATCTTAATAAAGATCAGAGTTTGGCATGCGAGTTATTCTACTTATCAACAATTAAACATGTTTTGATTATTCTATTTGAGTTGTAATCAACTAACAATTAATCTTCATCTCAAATAAAAAAACTAACAATTAATCTTTTTCTTATTTAGTAATTATATGCGAAAATAACATATTATCATAATTTGAGTTCAAAATATTATATTGTGATCATACACATGCGAAAACAATATAAAAGCTATCCGTTTAAGTTAGAAAATATTTTTTTACAAGGGTGTTATAGACTTTTCACCAGACAAGTCAGACAATAAGCCAGGACACCGGAAGCCCAAAAGAACTGGACCACAATTTATTGTTAGCTTAAATCCACAACTGCTTATTTGGACAGCTCTTGTCAGGGCGGCTTATGCACAAGCCGAACCTCAAAAAAACTGGGCCTTAGTACTATTCCGTAAGCTCTTCATCGCTTGATATTACGCTGCTAGCTTGACGTGATCGATCCGTTCTGATCCTATACGTTAGCTCCTATAGGAAACAATCAAGGATTGTGAAAGGGTAGCACCGTTTCATTAGGCACTACAGAAGATAGGTAGCGCCTCAACCCCAGGCGCTACTTCTCGAGCATTTGGGTCCCATCCTGCCATGCTGGCACGAGTGTAGCGACCTGGCTGACGGCGCTACAACAGTGAGGGTAGTGCTTTCTTGTTGATAGCTACCAAAAAAGGTTATTTGTAAAAATAGTTTAGGAAAGATTTTTTTTACTAAAAGTTTAAGAAAAGGGTTATTTCTGTTAAATTTCACTCCATCCACACCCAAATTCCCTCTCTTTGCCGTACCTTCCCTCTTCCTCCTCCCGACCTACGAAAAAAAGCCGGCCAATGTGGTTCTAAATCCAGCGGTCGCCGCCAGCCTTACAGCCGCCGCCGCGCCGTACCTGCTACCGCCGACGGACGCCTCAATCCCGCCTCACCCCCTCCCCTTTCCCAAACACCCCTGGCCCTCAAGCGCGTCGCTGCCATCGCCGTTCCCCTTTCTCCTCACCGCAACATCGCGTTCCCTGCCGTCTCCAACCCGTCCGCAATCTTTGGCCATTGGGTTTTGAGGTACGAGCTTCTTTTCATCTAGTGATCACTCAATGCCACCGACCTCTACAATTTTTGGGCTGCCCTAGCGGATGCACACCCGGCACCCCATCTAGATCCGCCCCTGCTTGTGCTACCGCTTATTACTAATTTTGTTTTTAGTATCCCGGTAGTGAAAGTAGGCCAAACCAAACCCCTCTACGAAATGTTGGAACCACAACAATATCATTTTCGCTTTTATCAGTGCTTTCGTGTGCAAATTTCAGTGCCTCTGCAAATATTTTAGGTTGCTAAGTATGCAAAATATTTTAGGGTACCTTAGCTGAATGACGTTTTCCCCCCTAACTTTGTGACAGTTACGACTGAGCAGATATTCTCTTCTTAGCCAATGGCGAGGGAACCAAGCCCCGAGATAGACGATGAACTCTTCAATGAAGTTTATGGGAAAGCCTACAGCGGACCGGTTGTACCAGCTGCAAGCAGCGTGATACCCAAAGTTAATGATGACAAGAGGCCGCTGACCCATGAGAAGTCAGATGACGACGATGAGCCCCGCGACCCCAATGCTGTCCCTACTGACTTTACTAGCAGAGAGGCTAGGGTTTGGGAGGCTAAAGCTAAGGCTACAGAAAGGAACTGGAAGAAGAGGAAGGAGGAAGAAATGATCTGTAAAATATGTGGAGAATCAGGCCATTTCACTCAGGTACTTTTTTTCATGAAATTAAAACTGGCATGCAACACTGATTTTGTTGATTGAGATAGATACATAATGACCTACATCACTTTGTTTTCTCCTTGAAGCTCGGTTGACTTTGTAGTTACACTCTTTACTGACCATAGTGAACTTAAACAGCAAGAGTCTTTCCTGATATCACTTGCAATGAACTGTCAGGCATATCGACAGTCTTTCTTAGTGTTATTTTATCCTTGCGTGTGACTAGTAGCACCTAATCTTAGTAAAACATGCTTCGACCTTTTTCCATGGAAACATCATGCATGACCATTTGAATTTTAGCAAAACTTAGTTCCACGAATAACTCTTTTGGCATCTGTGTCTTCTCCAATTTGTCTTAATGGATAGTATTAAGATAATTTCATATCTGTGATTTGTAATTCTGGCAAGTCTTCAAGGAAATCTTTATTTTCTGGTTTAACCCAGCTAATTTGATCCTGGTAGATAGTAGATACAAAATTACAATTTGAATATGGCATGCATACTCTGTACACTGGCTCTAACAGCAACACAAAGGTGTGCAATCGCACAGGTGTGTAGGCACAGAACCGTGGAAGACTAGAACGGAAACTTCAAGAGTCAGTTAGGAATAGAGCCCATAAGAGCCGTCTAATCAATTAGTATTTTCGTGAATAGTTAGATCTCAAGTCTGCGTACAGAAGCTAACATCCTCATGTAAGGATACACTGTAACTCCATTACGGGTTGACAGCAAGCAATGGGATAAAAAAGTCTCAACCTCTTAAGTCTTCCCTCAATTGGTTCCCTTCATCACATTGTGCCAGTACTGTACTTCAAATTATTGCAGTCCAACCTCCTATGCACATTAACCTCAGTTTTGTACTATCTTAACAACAGTGCATAACATAAATTGCTACTACAAGTACAACCCAGCTAATCTTGTCTTGTAGACGTGATTACGAGTTAATAAAATATGTAATGCAAATCGGTAGTACCATCCACCTAATTTTATCCTGATGTTTATATTTACCTAGTCACAACAGTGAAGATAAGCTCTATACTTTTTGTTCCTTATTCTCCCATTTGATATTATATTTCATCAAGGTCAGATCAGTGCACAAGATCAAGCTATTAACATTAATTAGCGAATGCTTTATGTACACTGTTGTGTTTATACACATTTATGCTCTGCAAATTATTACCGTTTACCATATCCATAAAATGGATGTTTTGAGCATATTCTTTTCGTCTTATCTTTCTTACCAGGGTTGTCCATCCACACTTGGAGCTAATAGGAGAAATGCAGATTTCTTTGAAAGAGTTCCAGCAAGAGACAAACAAGTCAGGGATCTTTTCAATGAGAAGACAATAAGTCAGATTGAGAAGGATGTGGGCTGTAAAATCAGAATGGATGAGAAGTTTCTGTTTGTCAGCGGGAAAGATAGGTTAGTGCTAGCCAAAGGTGTAGATGCTGTGCATAAACTCATTCAGGAAAGTAAAGGCAAACATAGTTCAAGCAGCCCAAAACGGGACCGTTCTAGATCTCCTGTGCGAAATGCTGCCGATTTTCGCCCCAGGACCTCTGATTCTCAATGGTCTCATAGCCCAAGAAATGTGTCACGCCCTCAAAGTAAAGGACACCATAATGAAAGACCTGTAGATGGTCGCTTACGTGATGATATTCCCAAGTATCCGAAAGGATCTCCTCAAGGTAGGGCGTTCAAGCACACTGGTCTTACAATTTTTTTCTACGGGCAAATGTTATGAGCCGGACATTTTAGTCAACTCGAGAAAAAGATATGCCGTTGGTCCCTTTTTGTTATTTACCATCGCCCAGCGGTATAACCTGTCTAGTCCTTTTGCAGTCAGAGGTAAGTTCAAGCTTTAAGTGCTCGAAGTGATGCCTGTCTGGTTATGGTCAGACAAATTATCTTGAATACAACAAGTTCCATGCGAGATTTTACAGACTTCTTTGAGTTGGATGGCCTTCAATATGTGTATTGTATCTGCCATTATTCCTCTTTTCACTGTGTAGTAAACGAAGTAAACTCTACTTAGGTGTCAAACTATCTTCGTCATCTTGAACTGAAATCCAAATCTTGCATGTTCTTCCTTTTGCTGAAGCTTATGCCAACTACGGAGCAAAAGACCGACCAGTCCAATCAAAATCTCCATGTCAACCCTCTTATCTTGATGAGCCCCTTAGATTGCATGGTGGGAATAACCAATATACCGCGCCACATATGCCCAATAACTGCAGCACTGAGAGACATGGAACAGACTCCCGTTTAGACCCTAAGTTTGACCTGCCTTCGTATCCACAAACTTTGGAAGAGCTTGAAATCGAGTTTAAAAGGGAAGCTATGGAATTAGCTAGAGCCCGGGACCAAGAGGAGGATGAAGAAAACTACAACCATCGTGAGGTAAATTTCTTGTTGGTGTTGTCGTGTAGTATTTGATCATTAGCTCTTGTTTATTGAAGTAACAGTGTTTGCTCTAGCCCTTTTTATGAAGTTATGAGTATTAGATAGATCACCTTACCCAGTTATGCATATAGAGACAAAATCTTCTGAATGCGTCTCTGTTTCAGACTGTTGTTTTACATGTTTTTGTCTTAAAGTTGGGTCTCTAGTTACTTCATGTAATAATTTCTGGTTCTGGCATCATAATGCCTTTAGTTTCTGCATCCAGCCTTTTAGTTGGAATTATCCAGGCCTCCCAACTTCTGCTTGATTTATTCTAGCTAAGCATGCCTTTTTATTTTAGCTACTAATTTGAATTGGATGACTAATTGGTTCAGTAAAAAATTAGAGTTAAAATGAACCCACTGAGTATTTGAGATCCTGATGTGTTTTTCCTTGTTGCATTTGGAAGGACTAGTTTTTAGGGATTTGTTTTCATCATGACATCATAT
This sequence comes from Poa annua, assembly GCA_026929855.1. Lineage (NCBI taxonomy): Eukaryota > Viridiplantae > Streptophyta > Magnoliopsida > Poales > Poaceae > Poa > Poa annua. Next base: position 20,951,560 of record CM049428.1, on the reverse strand, counting down.
TGCTGCTTTCTCTCTTGCATAGAATTGTGGGATAGTAATAATTATCTTCTTACTGAGGAGCAACACGACCTTCAAAATTTGCAACAACTAGTAATTTAGTTCTTTTGGTTGCTTGTAAGTTGCTAATTGTTCTCTCTGATATTTGGATCCTTCATTCGCAATAGATTTCAGCCCATACACTAGAAATGTGGTTTATAAATAGGTGGCCAGGGTAATCACTATGTCTATTAAATTATACAAGTTTCACGCCTTGCAGTACAGTTATCTTGTAATGCTTTCAGTTTATGTTGAACTGGCCTGCTAATTGCCTGTGATATATCCTTATGGCATTCTTCTTTATAATACAGTCACACAGAGAAATGAGAGAGAACCACATGAAGAGAGTGTCGGCCACGAGGAGTATGCAAGCAAGGAAGTGGGATGAATTTCTGGAGCAAAGTTTTAAAAGACAACAGCAAGCTCAGCAGGCCTCATACACCCAAACTGGATATACAGATTTTGATCAGAGAACTACACATTATGCTCCAACCGATTCAAAGAACACATATCCATATGCTAGTGATAACTATTCTGCTCCAAGGCGTCATGCTGCTAATGGCGAGTTTCAGCATGAGAGACATGACGATTTAGGGAGGACCTATGGGCGATATTAGCTGTTGAATGACGGTGAGTTACCACTAGCTTTTTTTATCTTAGCTGTGCAATTTAAATGCATTTAGACATAGTGTTCGCATGGTTCAAAAAAACTGGCACAAAGGTAAGACAGTTTCTTCCCAGGTAAGTTTGGTAACATACATAAGGGTTGCGACTAGGTTACATACAATAGATGATGACTTTGTAACCTCCATCTATTAGGAAACGTTGGCCAACTGCTCCCTCTGTTTTTCAGTACCTAAGAGGGGTTCCTGAATTTTCAGGGCGCTTTTGTGACGAATCTGGGTCAATGGTGTGCTACTGTCTTAGCTCCTATTTTCTGTTATGTAGTTTCAAAAGGTAAGAATTTTCGTAAGCAAGATATGTTCCAGTTGCTCGTTCGGTTGCAGTCTTCAGTACCATCACAATGAAACGAGGAACTGTAAAAATGATTTTAAGGATATCATATCAGCTGCTTTTGCATGGACTAGGAAAAAACTGGTCGATGTTATGACCGTTTTTTTCTCTTGAAGTTAGATGTTATGACCGTTTTTCTCTCTCGAAGTTAGATGTTATGACCGTTTTGAACAGTATTTAACATGATGTTGGTCATTCATGCTCTTAATGTTCTTAATGGTTGCTAAAGTGGATTGGAAATATGTAGTCTGTTGTGTATCATTTGATAGAGTCTGCTGAGAATAATTTCATAGTTCTGGTGCGATGATGTTTGTCATGTCCTATGACCTTCCAATCCATAACATAAGCAAAACAAAGGGATATCTGCCTGTTGGAACAATTTCTAGCTGCCAAAACTCAATCTCGCTGCACATCTTTTGCGCAGGACGATGGAACAATTAATCTCATACATATATTTGGATAATACCAAAAAAACATTATATCAAGGAGAAATTAAGTGCTGTATTAAATCTGCATTATCGTGGAGTTTGAATTTCTGTTGCCCAAAAAGTGTTACAGTTGGACAATCAATCTGTTAAGCCTATGCGTTTGTTTCTTGCATAGAAATTGCATACATATGCAGTCGTAATCTGTTTAAATAGTCGGTTTTGTTGGGATCCTTAGGATCATCTAGCCCAAGATTTGAACCACAACTAAGATAAATTAGAACAAACACACCTTATGTCTTGTAGAAATCGATGAGGACATCAGGGACTCCACTAAGTGGAACCCCATTCTTTTTTCCTTCTTCGGGACAACTCCTAGAGATGTAGGAGCTACTGGTGGAGACCTTCCCATGACTCCTGTGCTTGCTAGGATTGGGCAGGTAGGGCTGTCGTGAGTGAAATGGTTTTTCTCCCAACTTTCATACTTCCTCCGTCCTAGTTTGTAAGGCACAATTTGTAAATCTCTTAGCCCAAGGTGCTAGTTGATTGGACCTAATAAGGTGCATGCATTGGTGGTAGAGGCAACCGACCACTAGTTGAGAAGCAATTAATGCAATTGTGCCTAAGAGTGTAGGACAAACAATTTTTAAGATTATGCCTTATACACTAGGACGGAGGGAGTACTTATCCTAACAGGACATTCCTCTTTATATGCACAGTGCCATGGGGGGACCCACCTTATGGCTGGATATTTTGGTGCCCCCGATCAGGGCTCCTTCTTAGGTCGGTTTGTTAAAACAAACCAAGTTGGTTTTGCCAACTCTAGCTCAGTGGCCTTAAGATCAATACGATATTCTCCCCCTTGATCATAAGGCTAAACTTATAAGTCCACTTATCAATGAAATGACATACGAGACAAAAGGATTACTATGGTCAATTATTGTACCATAGAAACCTAGTTACTACAATATACCACTGCATCTCAAAATGAAACTTCTTTAACTTAAGAGCTCCATATCTTAAACATAAGTGAAAAACTTATGAGCTCATCCCTTGTTGAAACTTATACAGAGACAATAAATTTCAATGGTCAATTAAGTACCATCGAACTTATTACCTACAGTACATCATTCCATCGAAGAAATGAACACCTCATTATAATTGTGGGGAGATGGTGTTGCAATGGTCCTTGAGTGCAGTTTGTTCTCTTATATATACTCACACGACGCGCGCGCTTGAAATGAGAACAAAAATGATTTTGTTTTCAGAGTCATAATTGGTCCCTTAATAATAGGCAGCCACATAAACTTGATGCCGGTAACATTAGAAGGCAAGCCTCTTAAATATGGTGCTCCTTTCATAATACCTTAGTGTAATGCTTATGTACATAGCACCCAAAAATTACTTTATATGTGTTCAACCCTTATGCTTTAGATCTAATACCTATTTGTTGAACACCAAAACTTAATTCATCAAGCCCTAGAGCATATCGACTCTGAATCAATCTTTCACAATGTCTGAGGTTTGGCAGGAACCTCTTGACATGCTATTTGAATTGACTGCACTCTTTATATAATATGTCCCGGAATAAAATTCTTAAGAAATTCCTTATTCTTGAATTTATATGGATTAGGGACACAAATCCACATTTAAAGCATAGGGATTAGAAACATGCCACAACTTAATTTGCATCTTTAGATGATGCATCAATAAATTTGGGTGAAGCCATTCCACAATATGGCTCCCCCGCAAGGGTGAAACTTTTGTGGATATAACTTATGTGAATTTTCACTCCTTGCATAAATACTTTGAAGACCCACAACTTGGTGGTTATTATGTTCTTTAGACATGAACATGTAATCCCTTAGCATGATATGTTACACACATCATTACTTTAATGCTTATGCCATCAAGGCAAAAGCTTCTCTTAATACATTTTCCAGGGGTCCAATCCTGAACTTGTACCTGCCACATATCCCGGTCACGAAATCCAAGGGCGCATAATAACTTTAGCATTAGTGACAACATGAGGGAAACATAAAAATTATCGCCCTTAAGGGAGTAAGCATGCAAATTTAGGATGAACTTAATACTCCCTTAGAATGGACCCATCTTAGTGAGTTTTAGAAACATAAGAACATCACTAAGATGAAAACTTATCAATCCCGAGAGAAAACCTCAGCCTTATGCAATATCTCTATTACTCATAATTAACATAAGATTGACCATTATAAGATGCTTAATGTCTTAAAGACAATTGATCATCATCATTAATTCTTTACTCATAAAAAGAAAACCTTATGAGGATTCCACCTTCAAATTTTAAAATTTGGTGATCACGTGTAACCTATCTCTCAAACAACAAGTCACATCATATATATCAACAAGTATTTTGACGAGACATGTTGCTTAAACTTTAGATGGACCTATAGAAAATTGGTCCTTAACTTTAGGAATATTTCCTCTCATGATATTCATGATATAGCTTTTAATTCCCATGCAACAGTAACATATTGACTGCAACTGGTCTTGCTTAATTTTCCGAACATATACTCCATTTTGAACAATAATTCTCATTATTATTCTTAGATAATTTAGGAAAATCATTATATGGAGACTAGCTTTTAGCTTACTTAAGGAACATACCCATTTTGAACAATAATTCTCATTATTATTGTTAGATAATTTAGGAGAATCATTATATGGAGACTAGCTTTTAGCTTACTTAAGGAACATAGCACAAACTTGTGCCATTATCATTAAAGGCAATCAAATTACTCTCAGTCATAATAATGCCCTTATAGATGGAAACACAACAAAATTAACTTAATTGAGACCAGAAGTGCTATAAATCAATATAAGCATAAGCACATCTTCCTTCTTCATGTGGGAAGTTCAATTCTCCCCCTCGAAATGTAGACCGAGCTATAGCTCAACATTTCGACGAATTTCACCTAATATTCCATATTTAGAGAAAAGTCAATATGATAATAGCATAAATCACATTATCGGAATGGAGGATAGAGAACTTAATTTATGGAAGTCATCCATTAGCCTTAAACATTAACCTCCAGACCTTCTTTAAGACTTCTCTTCAGAACTTTCTTATTTATGAGGCCATAATTATATTATGTATATATCATCTTTCTCCAAAGTGTTACACACTTTGTTACGGATACAAAAGCATTTGAGCTTAATTATAGTCCACTTTTATGCTTTATTGTAAACGACATAATAAGGTGAACTTAAAATGTCCACAATAAAATCATAAGAATTTCCATAATTTCCATAATCTTATACTCCCTCCGATCCACTTTAATTGTAGTGTAAAATAGGTTAGGACAGTTCAAACTCATACTTTGTTTTCGACATTCTTTGTCGACCGGAGGTAGTAGTATTTTGAGAAGCTTCTTCAAATTATTTCTCCATTGAAGCCAACAAAACTTTATTATGAATGAACCAGGAAATATTTTCCTAGATTCATACTGGCACACTCCCCCAGATCCTTACTGGGTTTTGCTCTCAATGAACATTAATACACAAGAAATCCATTGAATTATTGTCAATACTTAAGTAGTCAAAATTTCTTTAATGAGAGCTCATTATTTATGTATAGACTTCATTACTTTTGACCTCATGAAACATTAATATGCTAAAGGAATTAGCTCACTTTATATGGAGGTAGAAAAACCAGCCAATCAAATTATGTCTGAACTATAAATTTTTAGAAATAGGGATGTGATCACAAACTTGAGAGTGATCATAATTCATCTTGAGCACATAAAACTTTAGAGTATGACACATGTATCCAATCAGCTTTGGTCAGAATGAATCTATGTGTCACAACTTATTCCAACATAATCATTAAATCTCCAACCAAATTTTCCTTTGGTTCCATCATAATTGGAGATGACTTAATTAGGGATAACTTATTAATCGTAAATTTTGAAAACTTCATAAGTTGGTTGCCCTGCAAACAAATCAGGGGCACTTAATAGCAGAAGCGTATTTAATACATTGGTGTCTTTTAACTTAATACCCGTGAAGGTACAAAATGTCAGTAAGACTTATGCATGCAATCTTTCCAAATTTAAACTTTATAAACTTCTTTTGTTGATCTGATCCAAATCAGCTTTGGCCAGAAATAAACCAGAACAACAAAACTTTGCGAGCAAGTATTCGTTAATCAACTTTGGCCAGAATAACAAATACATGTCACATTTACATTCTCTTAAACTTCTTTTACTGATCTAGCCCACATCAGCTTTGGCCAGAAATGGACAAGACCAGCAAAATATTGTGATTAGATACTTATCAATCAGCTTTGGCCAGAATGACAAGTATCAACACACTTGACTGAAATTATGTCTCTATGCACTTCTTTTATTGAACTAGTCCATAGACAAGAACAATAAAATTTTGTAGTATGAGTTCATAAATCAGCTTTGGCCAGAATGACGAACACATACCACACTTTACTTAAATTAGAGACACATAAACAACATAAAAGAGCATAAGCCTTATTGATGGACAATTAAACATGACAATCCATGGTCTAATGAAATAGGACCATGAAAAGTCAACTTTATGTATATTTATGTCCAAAACTTAAGTATGTTTCAGATCAAAAAGCTTAATTTAAAACCTCCCACTAAGTTTTCTCACATCATCATAATCCCTTTAAAAGGGTGTCATAATTTTCAATACCTTCTTTAGGTACTTTTAAGGAGGATTGTGAAGGAGAGCATAATCAATATTCAACAAACTTAGTGATCTCAAATTCTCCTTCCATACAACATAATTGCTATCATTTAGTCATCTATGATGTTAATTCTCTCAATAGAAGAGAGACATAAGATGTTGTGTTAATTCTCTTGATAGAAGAGACATAAGATGCCGTGAAAAGAATCATATGCTTTAAGGAGCAACAACATTATGAACTACTATTATTGATCCGAACCCAAAACAACTTTAGCCAGAGATGGGTAAGAATCAATAAAATTTTGTGGTAAAAATAACCACACTTAATTAAATCCTCATATACATAAACTTATTTTATCAATCTGAATCACATCAGCTTTGGCTAGAAGTGACCCAGACCAATAAAATTTCATGGTCAAAATGCCCGCCAATCAGCTTTGGCCAGAATGACAGACATAAACCATGCTTATTTTTGAGGATTGTTGACTTCCTTTGCAGCAAACATTTAGGGAATAATGATAGCAATAATAATAATCATGATAATTGTAATGCCATAAAATAATTTACTAAGCATAATAAATTCATTAAAGTATCTTAAAATGTCACACAATTGCATGATGTCATAACAAATCACAAAAATAACTTGGTACTAATAAGCATAACATTTCAAAACATAAACATCATTCTTAAAGTCTTTAATTCAATTTAGCCCTGAAACATAATTTATTTCAGCCCATTATTAATTAATCATTACCAGGAAAATATTTAGTAATTTTCCTGCATTATTTCTGTCATAGCAGAAAATTAAAACCCATAAAACATAAGTTTTTTTTCTTTCTTTCGGCATAAATTGCTGCCGAACTGGGCTGAAAACCTAGCCCAGCCCAGCATACTCCCCCTGATCCCCTCCTGGGCTTTAGCCCATTACGCAACGCAAGAGCCGCGAGCCGTTGGATGTGATCCGACGGCTGGGGATGGATCCGTTTGGGACAAGCCCGACTTTCACCCCGACTCCGGCATCCCCGTGGAACCCTAATTCCACTTGTTCCCCTTCGGTTCCTCTCCCTCTGCTCCCGACAACAACGAGATCGCACAAAGAAAAACAGCCGCGGGGAGCACCGCGACCGGAGGGAAACTACGGCGTCAACCAGGCCCTCTCGCCGGAGCGGCGTGCGGCTTTGGCTTGCACGCACCTCCGTCGAGCGGCTCTGGACGGCGACCATTTGCGCGACAAAGGCGCACGAGCGGGAGTCCCCGTGTTGTCGTCAACGACAAGCGCCAAAACCAACACCGCAGCGAGCTTCAACGGCGACAAGCGCATGAGGAGGCATCGTCACGCTCCGGTGCGGCGAACGGCGAGGTCACTCGGGTTCAGGGCCGAGCAGACCTGCCTGCATTAGGTGATGGCTCCGACGCCGCCGTGTACAGCGACGACGACGAGGCCCATTAGGTAAAATTCGCCGCCATTAGTTCATCAGAATTAGGGTTATGGTTCCTCCGAATTTGGGGAATTTCTTGGGAATTTCTTCAAATCATTTAATCCTTTAGTGTTTGCTTCATTTAATTAATTTCCCCTTTGATTCATGCATTAAACCGAATTGTAACTTAATTCAAAGGAGAAACATCATGGATATCATTTCTAGGGTTTCGAAAATTTGGGGACTCGCTTGAAAGCTTACTCAAAACATCAATCCCCCTCTTAACTTCATCAATCTGAAACCCTAGAGCCTTAATTTAATTCATCAGGGCTTGTTCCAAACAACTTTAGGGCTAAAATAATTAGATCAAGCCAAGGCAAGGAGAATAGCTTGACTTTAACATAAACTTTATAGATCAAGCATGAACATGAGCATAAGAGGGCTCAAACTTGAAGCTAGGTGCTCTGATACCATTGTTGGGATCCTTAGGATCATCTAGCCCAAGATTTAAACCACAACTAAGATAAATTAGAACAAACACATCTTATGTCTTGTAGAAATCGATGAGGACATCAGGGACTCCACTAAGTGGAACCCCATTCTTTTTCCTTCTTCGGGACAGCTCCTAGAGATATAGGAGCTACCGGTGGAGACCTTCCCATGACTCTTGTGCTTGCTAGGATTGGGCAGCTTGGGCTGTCGTGAGTGAAATGGTTTTTCTCCCAACTCTCATACTTATCCCAACAGGGCAGCCCTCTTTATATGCACAGTGCCATGGGGGGGCCCACCTTATGGCTGGATATTTTGGTGCCCCCAATCAGGGCTCCTCCTTAGGTCGGTTTGTTAAAACAAACCAAGTTGGTTTTGCCAACTCTAGCTGAGTGGCCTTAAGATCAATCCAACATGTTTTTGTACAACTTAAGTGTGCCCTTTTCTCTTGACAAAGTAAGTTAGCATATATCCTTCGTTGCACCCTGTACACAATTTGGTCCGTCCTTCATTTATCGTCACGGGCTCATTCTAGCCTTATCTCTAATCTCTACCCCTAATACTAAAGGAAGGATGGCTTCCTTCTTTGGTTGGTCCTGGGCCCCACCTGGCATCCTCATGTACCAATCGTTTTGCAGAAAAACCCCTGACACATAGGGAAGTCCACCCGCAGTCCATCATTTTTACAATTTAGTTCCTCAAAAAGTAGGAAGTAAACCTGTAGTACAACATGTGTAACTGGACAACTTTTGCACTTTAGTCCGTTGCAACTTGCAAGTAAGAAAGCCAATGCTTTATCATTATGGTGGGGCCCATGATACGATAAAATGCGGCCATATTTTATTTTTTAAGATTATGCAGCCAGATACTGGTAACGCTTATCAGACACTTTTATTGGCAAATTTCAGATAGGTCTAAAATAAAAATTACAGGTAGGTCTAAAATTTCCAGCGAACACACTTTGCCTCAGACCCGTGTGCGTGTTAGCTTGATCGACCCAGGGCTCGGCAGAGCCGGCTATGCCTACCGCTAGGTGGGTGACGTCATCCGCTGAGGAGGAAGTAATTTCGACGACGACGAAGTAAGAACTCCAAATTTCTACCGGTGCGAGGGGAGGAGGATGACGACCGCCGCTACAGCGACCATCCGCCGTAGTGAAGCACGGTATTTTTCCTAGTAACTACCAAAGTGACCAAATATGATTCTCAACTCTGTATTTGGTTCCTGTTAACCATGCGGCTGTAAATGTATCATGCTGGTCCCATAGGAGAGGGCTTAAGGGGGTGTTTAGCATAAAACCACCACTTTGAAGCCAAATGTTGGAACAACCACCATTTTGTATTTTCGTAGCAAAAAACATCACATTTTGCTTCAGCCTTTACAAAAAAGCACTACGCACTAAAAAAACTATTTTCTTAGCGAATAGCGATCAATGTTTTTTGTAAAGGCCGAAGCAAAATGTGGTGGTTTACTATGAAAATACAAAGTGGCGGTTTTTCCTTCAATGCGGTGGTTTTATGGTAATCACTCGGGCTTGAAGACATCATCTATGAAAAGCCCAAAGCTCAGTGGCGAGCTGCTTTATTCTTTCTTTCCCTCCGAGTCATCATCCGCCAGGAGCGACTTGAGCAATCTCGCTAGATTCACCAGGAACGGAGTGTACACGAAGTAGCACGTCGTCGTCCAGCTCATCAACCCCTGCATGATATTGAAAACCAAATATCAGGCTTTGCCGATCAACACATTCGCTTAATGTAACGACATATGATTAGATGTCATTACCGTGCCAAACAGCAGGACGTCCGCGTTGGGATAGCTCCAGCACTCGAACAATCTGCAAGCAGCAGCAGTGATGTTTGTAAGTAAGAAGATCAAATGTGAAGTGCGGCTCCGCAGCTACAGCCTACAAGGATGAGCAGAGTAATCAGCAGTGATGTTTGTTACTTGATGAGCGGGACCTCGGCGAGAGGGCAGGCGACTCCGATGAGGCAGGCGACGGCGAAGCCCGACCAGGAGCCGTCGAGGAGGAGCCAAACCAGCTCGGCGACGGCGAACAGCACGTACGCCTCCACGTTGCTGGGCACCCCCGCTCTGTACATCTCCGCGCTCAGGTCGATGAACAAGGCAAGAACTCTGCAGACCACACGTACACAACTCAACACGAGAAGAAGGAACACGTACGTGAAGATATGGATGCACCGCGGCGAAACGAGCGTTACATTAGCGACGTCGCCGTGTCGGTCGGGCTCCCGGTGGCCTTGGATTTGGGCGGCGCTCTCTCGTCCAGGAACAGCTGGAGCAGCCCGACGGTGCAGTAGAACGCTCCGAGCAGGGGCGGCACCTGCGCCGGCACGATGAGCAAAAACCTACTGATCAGTTCTTCGCTGAAGAGGCATGTGATGGCTGGACGTGCCGCCGTTTACCGTACCAGGATGTGGGTGTGGAGGGGGCCGACGTCGAGCGCGCCGTTGCCGTAGACCTGGAGGCCGACGCGGGAGTGGAGGCCGTCGAGGAGCGGCCCGAGGAGGAACCCCGCGCCGAAGAGGGCGGCGGAGACGGCAGGCCAGGAGCGCCCCAGGGGCAGGGGCCTGCCCCCGCCCCCAAACCCGTCGTTCTGCACGGCACGAGCGGGTTTGGGCAACGGCAGCCGGGTGGGTTGCTTGAGGCGGAGCGAGGGCGAGAAGCGACTCGGCGGCGGTGGCGGCGAGGCGCCGGCGATGAGCACGGCTAGTTTGGCGGGCATGTCCCCGGCTTATCGTGTGGCGGGCCGTGGCCTGTGGCCCTGTGGGCGAGCTGTAGCAGACGTGGCACGTCTAGTGCACACGACGATGATGGGTTTTGCCTCCGTTGGCGTTTCAGCATCCGACTGGTTGGCAATTAAAAAAAATCGCGATAATACGAGATTCATTTATATAATAAAATCGAGTTATAAGACACATTTACACTGAACTAGCTGAAAAGATATGATAAACCTACGAAAAGCCAGCACCTATCCCCTCCTCCGACAGCATCAAAGTGACCATCAAAAGGATGGAAGACATATCACCTCTTCACCTGATCGCGACGCGGCTTCATCGCTAATCAGCAGCTTTATCCAAAATAGTTTGTCAGAAGCAAAACCATTACTGTTGAAAGAATCGGGTGGGCAACATTTCCCGGTCACACCATCGAACTTCAGAACTGACATTCCCTTGCGACTATGCGATACCGAATGAGAAAGCCAAGACTGCCAGCATCCAACCACAAACCCAGCGCATGATACACCATCTTCCAGCTGTCACTTGCACAGACAACAGTCTCCGCATGCTCTTGGACAACACATCCTCCTCCACCATGACGTCGGAGACAACGCCGCAGCAACGGGGACAAAGCAGAAGGAGAGACACACCTAATGGGGTCGCTACCACCGTCTCGCCGACAACATCCATGAATCGTAAAACCACCGATCTGAAAGATCGGCAAGCACACGATACCATGATGGCTCTATATCAAAGAGCTTAGGTTGAAACTAAAGTGCAGAGTCTACAGTAGTGGAAGACTTGTTTTCCCCATGAGGGTGACTCGAGGGTATTATCGAATATTCTCGAGGAACTGTGTGTAGATGATTTTATCTTCTTGTCCTTCTCTTCGAAAACCTGCAAAACAAGTCCATTCGCCATCACATCTCGGTGGACGACGGTGTCACCCTACCGGAGGGGTGAGTTACGTATGTCGTGACGTGCTAGTGGCACCGAGACTCAGCGGGCATGCCCGAGTCGAGTACATCAGGCGGCTGTGGAGGGACATGTCAGAAGAGGAGCGCCTCGACCCTAAGTACTCCATTTCGGCGCCGTACTAGGACGCCATTGTGGATGCGGAGTACGAGGCATGCCGAGGCAGCTTCTTCCTCCCCAGGGCATGCGGGTGCCACCGCCGGAGTGGTTCGCTTCGGACGACGAGCTTACATGCTCCGACGAGGAGGATGATGAGCTGCTCGAGCTTCCCTATCCACCTGCATATGGCCTGGAACGTCACCGTCAGGGGTGGACGATGAAGCCTTAAGCGTTGGTCGTGGTATCCATCGACTGTAGATCAAACACCACCAGGCATAGCACCAACTTCGTAGTTAGAAGTCTCAGCCATGCTATATGTAAATTCCTCAAGGCCGGAGCCGGCAATAGTAGACACTTCCGCTGCCATAGTATTGAGGCATGCAAGTTTCTTAATGATCATGTGGCGGTAGAGTCTTACACAGCACCGGTGCCGGTAGAGGCGGCTTGCTCGACATCAGCGTGTAGTGGTTGACGAGAAGTTATAGGTTGTCGCCGGCGACGACATAGGGCTTCTTCTCAGCGTAGGTTTAGGTTTTACTCCCTCCTTACCAAGCCTTAAGGCGTAAAAACATAGGCACAATTTTTAAGAAGGCAATCGTTTGAGAGAAAAAAATGACTTGTTTCCTTCCTTGCCCCTGCATGCAGGCAGTTAATCGTGTGAGAGTAAATGTACAACACGCACACGGTTCGCCTTCTTGTCTCTCCCGAACGCTGTCCCCTCCCTCTCGTTCTTCTCTCTCGCAACGGCGGCCATGGCCGTGGAGCTGGGTGACGATCAGGAGGCGGATGAACATCCAGAAGGAGCAGATGGTGCATGTGCTGTTACATGGATTTTCCACTGTTCTCATGCATGCTACTCCACCTACAAGGACTAATTTAACAATGTTCAGATTGCGTGTGGGAGTCGAGGAGGACGAAGATGGAGTGCAGGAGTCGAGGAGGACGAAGAGGTATCCATCGTGAGGGTAATTTTGGAAGCGGATCGCTCGGGAGGGCCTGACGCCTTAACCCTTGATTAAAACTGTGATTTTCTTTTACCTTAAGCCTTGGTAAGGAGGGAGTAATTGTAAGTTCGCTAAATTTGGACCACCAGGATAAGTTCTCTCAGTTTTAAATTATAAAATTGTTAAATTATTGTCAAAAATGTTAAGTTTGTATAAATTATTATTAAAAAATTTAGGGTGTGCCTTTGAGGCCGCCGCTATTGGTTGCGGTCTCCGCTTAACCGAACACATGTCCGACACTTTTTAATTAGGTCTCAGTTGCGGTGAAGATGCTTTAATAACAGATGGGGGCTCATCTAACCAGACTCACTGGACAGGGCCTTTAGCTAGTCCAGCTAGCTCATGCGCTACACACTTTGTCTTAAGATGGTTGTGTTCGAACTAAATCTTCACAAACTCTGTCGACAAATAATAACAATCATCGAAAACCGCCGCTGCGACGCCATGCGATTGAGCTCCATTCACCGCTATGTCCACCACCTCAGGACAATCTGAATTAACAATCACACGGTTACGTATCACTGATTGAGCTAGCAGAAGTATGGTAACGTAACAGTTCAATGTAAGGTAACTGATCGGGTTGTCTGGTCCCAAATGCTTGCCCTAATTCAAGATTTAAACCATTGTTAGAAACGGTAAATCACGTCCAGCACCGGCAGTGTCATGTTCGTTGTATGGGAGCACGACTAGTAGTATAAGAGTTCTGGCGGAGTCCGTCTAGTCCTTAGTCCTTAATTGAGTTTTTTTACACCAAAAATACATGTACTGTAATCAGTAACCACCACTGGGAAGCTATATATGGAAAAACCAATCGATCTCACCGGGTGTTGCCAACAAATATCGACTCCAACCGCGCTCCCCAACCCGTGTCTCTCATCGATCTTCAGTTCTTCGTCTATCTCTGGCAACTGACGAGCCATGGACGAAATAACCACCGCGCGCCTCGTCCGATCCTCGCCGACGCACCGTATCTACGAGGTGCGCGTCGCCGGCCGGACCACGGTCACCACCACCGTGACCGCGGACCCGGGCGTCACGCGCCGTTGGGTGTACAAAACAAAGTGGCGCAGCAGCCATCGCCTCCGCTCCGGCGCCGGACTCACCGTCGGCATGGGTGTCCAGTGGACTCCTCCCTTCCGCCCGCTGGGATACGAACCGCGGCCGGGCACGCTGCAGCTCTGCTGCGGGCGGCGGTGCCTCGTGTTCCAGATCGCGCAGGCCGCCCGTGACGTGCCCTCCGTGCTCCGGCGCTTCATGGATGACGCGCGAGTGGTCTTCGTCGCGTACGACGTCCGTTCCGACTGCCGCAAGCTGTGGGGCCACTACGGCCTGAATGTCGCGTGCCAGCAAGAGCTGCGCGCTCTGACGCGCATGGGCAACGCCTCCATGGAGTGCATGGCGGAGCAGATCCTTGGGTGGCGCGGCGTGAAGAAGGCGAAGCGGGTGGGCATCAGCAGGTGGGACGGCCGCAGGCTGTCGAAGCAGCAGATGATGTACGCCTGCGTGGACGCCTGCATCTCGCATCGCATCGGGGTTCGCCTTGACGTCAAGCCGGACGCCGATGAGGACACCGACTATTATTCTGGATCAGACGCGTAGAAGCCACACTCGACCATGCAACCATCAAAGTTGAAGTGATCTTACCTGCCGGATGACAACCTTGGCCTTTCGATGCTTTTTTAATGAGACTTACGTTTGCAGCCCCCTTTGCTGCTGTAAAATAGGGGTAGCTTCTCTTGTGTCTTCGACTCTTCATTGTGAACTTGTCAACTTGGGGATTGCTACCAGCACTTGTTGCACCTGCAAGCTTTATGCTTTGTTCTATCATCTTGTTTCTGTTTCCATAGTCAGCATGTGTTGCTTCCACCAGGGCAACGCCCTCCGGCGTCGTGTCCTTCTTGAAAGCGTCGTCGTGACGGTGCTCTCGCTGCTTCGTTCGGGTTCTCCGGAGGAAACCCTAGATCCCGCGAGGGATCGGGCGGGGGCGGAGCTCTTGCGTCGCTTGCCTCTTGTGCCCTCGTCTTGGATGTTCCACTCGCCCGAGGGGTACATGGAGTGCTGGTGGTCGGCGGTGGCAATTTTTTCGTCTTCGGCTAGGTGGTGTCTGGCCTTGGGGCCGGCGTGGATGTCGGAGCGGCGGCTCCGGATTTCGTCTTACGTTGAGGGTCGCTTCCGCCGTGTTTTGTGTCGGCTATGGTTGCTAGGGTGACATCGTCGCCGACTTGTTTTGGGGCGTGGCCTTGGGGCCGATGTGGATGTCGGAGCGGGGGCTCCGGGTATCTCCTTGTGTTGAGGTTTGCCTCTGCCGTGTTTGTGTCGGCTATGGTTGGTAGGGTGACGTAGTCGTCGACTCGCTTTTAGGGCGTGACCTTGGGGCCAGCATGGTGCGTTGTGTTGTATAGTTTTTCGCCGGTTTCCCTTATAAATTGCCGAAGTTCAGAAATGAAAACATGTATTTTTTCATTTACACAGAACTCTAATGGGCGGACGTAAACGGACACTCAATATGTTCGTTTTTACTCCGTTTGAGTGGTTAATAGGCGACATGCATCCTCCACATGTCCATTCTTTTCTAGTCGGAACATTGTACCCAAAATAATTCCACAAGTGTCGTAAGTACCCTGAACATAGTTCATGCAAAAAAAAAAGATGGGCACACATCTCGATCGATATAAAATTGTTGCTATTTTTTAAATAAAAGGCATCACGTGCCCGACTTTAACTTAATAAAGCCTCAAGGCAGAGTACACAATAGCTGGAGGACTACACCAGCACCAACAAGTTACCACCACGATTACAAGGGGGGCATAGGCACGAATAAGTAGTTCCACAAGCAAGCCAACAAGGCAAGGAGAAAGACGCAAAACAAAACAAAGCTGATTAGGTTGCTCCAGGGAAAGGGTGGCGTTGCGCCTGTGAATGAGTCTTGGCGAAGAGATCCTGGATCATCGCCCGGAGCACATCCACCTGGGGCAGCAAGCTAGGCTTTATCAAGGGGCGCCACTGCTGCAAAAAGATTAGCAATTTATAAAGCACATCAGCAGGTTGCTGGGGAAAGACCCCCTCGATAGAAAACTTATTGCGGGTAACCCAAAGCGCCTAGCTTTGGATTGCAAAAAGAAGCCAAAGAACACGCTTTGTTTTGCCAGAGAAACTGTCTAAGATGGTCACCACCTCAGCAAACGAGGAGGGGTGCCAGGAAGTGGTAAGCATACTTCGCACACCAGCCCACAGGAATTGGGCGAGAACACATTGGAAGAAAATGTGGTCAACTGACTCTACCTGCCCACACAGGGCACAGAGTCCATCAGAGAGTCCATGTCTCTTTGCAATTTGTTCACGGGATGGTAGTCTGCCATCAGACATTTGCCAAAGAAAGATTTTGACTTTGAGCGGAACAGGTATATTCCAGATACTCCTGACAGCAGGTCGATGGTGGCGTTCACACAACTTCCTGTAAAGAGATTTGGTTGTAAACGAGTTGGATGGGTCGAGATACCAAGACACACTGTCTGGTTCTGGATCCGGAGCCAACCCAGGAAGGTCAAGTTGAAGCTGCACCCAATTTGCATGTTCCTCTGGGCCAAACGTTCCTCGAAAAGCAGGAGACCACCCTGTAGCAGAGTAAGCTTGCGCAGCAAGCAGATTTTGATCAGTGCAAATAGCAAACAAGCAGCGGAACTTAGTTTTGAGGGGGCACTCCCCTACCCACCAATCAAGCCAGAAATTGATCGAGGTCCCGGAGCCCAAGTGGAACCTTGCCCCAAGCTTGAATGAATCCTTCACCTTATGAATGTTGTGCCAGAATTGCGAACCTCCTTGCGGAGAGGAAGAGAAAAAATTCTGGACATCATATTTGGCTCGAATAATGCGCAGTCAAATGCTTGTGTCCTCAGGGTCAGCAGAAAAAAGGCACCAAATCCATTTGGCCATGAGGGCTTTATTCATGAGCTTGGTATTCATGATTCCGAGACCACCCTCGTCACGGGGGAGACAGAGGTGCTCCCACTTTATCATATGATACTTCCTCTTATTCCCAGCCCCCTCCCAGAAGAACTTGCCCCGATGTTTGTCAAAACCTGCGTGGGTGCCGTCCCCGAGCAGGAAGAGGCCCATTGCAGACACAGGTAGGCTAAACATACACGCGTCAATAAGAGTTAGCCTCGCAGCCGAGGACATAAATCTGCCTTGCCAGGGCTCCGTTCTGTGACCAACACAGCCAACCAGTGGTTCCCAATCAAGCAAATTGAGCCTATGATCACTCATGGGGAAGCCCAGATATCTAAAAGGGATGGCACCAACCTTATAGTTAAGTGCATCAGCCACTCTGGCTTGCTCCACCAGGGAACACCCTAACACAATAACTTCACTCTTATGGAAGTTAATCTTCAAGCCAGACAGCAACTCGAAACAGATGAGGAGAAATTTAAGATTTGCAATGGCTAGATCAGTCTTCTGCACCAGAATAACTGTGTCATCCGCATACTGCAGGTGAGTGATGCCTCCTGGAATCAAATGAGGAATAACCCCCTGGATGTGGCCAGCTGCACTAGCTTAAGCAGTATATCATCAAGAGCATCAACCACAAAATCAAACAGGAGGGGGAGCTTGGATCACCCTGACGCACTCCCCTCTTGTTCCTGAAATAAGGCCCAATGTTTCCATTAAACGAAACAGCAGTGTGCCCACCAGATACCAGCTGCATTAGGCGATGAATAACACCCATATCAAAACCCTTTCTAAGGAGCACTTCCTTCATAAGCACCCAATTGACCCGGTCATAGGCCTTTTCAAAGTCCAACTTCAGGACAATGGCCTCCCCACCAGTGATCCTGATCTCATGTAGAATTTCATGCAAGGCCAACGCCCCATCCACCATGAACCTGCCCTTGACAAACGCTGTTTGCGTCTGTGATATAACCCGGTGCGCAACCGGCGATAACCTGACCGCAAAGGCTTTGGAGATCAGCTTGAAAATCACATTGATTAGGGCAATAGGGCGGTACTGCTTGATTGATTCAGCGCCAGGAGCCTTCGGGATGAGGGTCAGGATACCAAAGTTCAAACAAGAGATGTCTATCCTGCCCAGAGCAAAGTCATTGAGCAAGGCTAGAAGCAGGTCTTTTGCAAATGGCCAACAAGTTTTAAAGAAAGCTACAGGTAGCCCATCGGGTCCAGGTGCAGTGTCAGACTTGGTGTCCTTTAGCACCTCTTCTAGTTCTGTCATTGTAAAGGAGCGCATCAGCTCTTCGTTTTCGCGCGGGGAAACCTGACGTGCAATAGGCCAGAGATGGTCAGCGAGGCTCAGGATTTTGGGTTCCTCTGTACCCATCAGATCAGAGTAGAACTGATAGATGTGGTCTCTCAGTGCCAGTGGCTCAGTAATCTCCCCTTGATCAAACACGATCCACAGGATAGCACATTTCCTACTTCTGCCATTTGCTATTGCATGAAAGTACTTCGTGTTTGCGTCTCCTTTGAGGGTCCAGTTTATACGGCCGCGCTGGCGCCAACAAGCTTCTTCAGAGGCAAGGATTTGTACCAGCTGGTCCTCAATGTAGTATCTGAAGCTCCAAGCTTCATCATCTAAACCACCCGAGTCCGCCAAACCATCCAATTCTTCAATCTTGGCTAGCAGCACTTGCTTATTATCCCGAAGTTGTTTGCCCAGATTCGCGCCCCAACCCTTGAGGTGTTGACGTAGGCCTCTAGAAATACAGTTCCATTTGTCAACACTACCCCATCGCCCTGCTGGATCATTGCTGAGGAAACACCACGATTCTCTAATCATTTCCTTAAAACCCGGGATCTCTAGCCACCCTGGCTGAAAGAAGAACCGGTAAGAAGTTGTCGGGACAGCAAGGGGGTTGGAAATGATCAATGGCGTGTGATCAGATCCCACACTGGATTCTGCTCGCAAAATGAGTAAGGGAAAAACCTGGTCCCACACAGGTGCCACCAGCACTCTATCCAGCACGCTACGGACAGGATTAGTTTTCCTGTTGGACCAGGTGAATCTTGCTCCATTGCGCGTCAACTCTTGCAGACCCATGCGAGCAATGATGTCATTGAACATGTTTATCCTAGGCCAGTTGATATTAGCATTGTTTTTGTCCGCCAAGCCCCTGATAAGGTTGAAATCGCCCCCTACCACCACTGGGAAGGGTGCAGCAGTGACCTTCGTCTCCAACTCTTGGAGGAAATCGGGTGATCGGGCATGATCAGCAGGCCCATACACCCCCACAAACGACCATTTGGACCGCGTCTCAAGGTGAAGGACGTTTGCTGCAACATGAAAAACGCCTTTGCTGAAGGCTTGAACTTCCAGAGTGGACGTTCTACAGCCCAACAAGATCCCCCCCCCCTCCGAGTGACCTGTCGCAGGCAGCCAAAACCAGAGGAATTGGTCGCCATTCTCCAAATTGCGTAGCTCCTGGTCGGAGAAATCTTGCTTAATTGTTTCCTGGATGCAAATTATATCCACCTTATGCTTACGGAGGTACTCGCGTAGTTGGGTTCGCCTGCCTCTGCGTCCAAAACCACGCATATTCCAGCAGAAGATCCGCATTAGTGACTATTTTTGACGGCTCGTGCTTGGCGAGCAGGGGTGGCTCTCAAATTCACACGGAGGCCAACACTTGGCTGTGTGATCTTAGCGCACCGCTTAGTAGTAGTTTTCTGCGTCCGCGGACTTGCAATTGTAACCACTTCGAGATCTTCAGCCCTCCCGTCCGCACACACACTCCCGTCTGGGCCGCTTGGTAGGACATGTGCACTCTGCGATCCCTGCCCTACCAGCGCCTCTTGTTCCTTTTTCTTAGCTTCGTCCTGTTCTTTTTTCTTTGCTTCCACCTCTAGCGCTTTGGCGGCCAGAGCCGCTGAGATTGCCACTTGTGCTAATTCTTTGGCACGAAAGAGAGAGAGAGAGGTGTTCGTAGGGGGAACCAAAATGAGAGTCAAAAGAAACCCCAGAGTCGCTAGCGACTTGCAAAAAATGAGAGTCGGCCAAAGGGGGAAACACCAGGAAGCGGTCGGAGTTAGGAGGTGGGTTGGGCGTACCTTGGGCATTCTTCGCTTTAGTGAGCCGCACCGCCTTGGTGAGCATTGGTTCCCCATCTGATCCTTTGCCCCGTGCACTGCGACGCGCCGACGAGGACGGAGTAGAGGAGGCTGAAGGCTTGGAGCGTTTGCCCTTGGTAACCACCGGTGTAATTGCCGCAACTTCTGTCAGGACCGTGGAGGAAGCCCCTTTGTTCGGGTTGTCAACTTCCCCATCGTGCTGCACATGTTGTCTTTTGAGCCTCAACAACTTAGCTGCCAATGTCTCATTGTCGAACTCCCATTCAGCGGAGCTTTGCCATCCCACCTCAATTCGCTCCGCAGCGCTGAGCTTACGTGCTTTGAAAGGACAGATTGGGGACTTGAGGTGGGCAGAGCAGTCCGAGAAGCTAGCTTCCTCCGAGGACGACAAGTGGGAACCGTACTCATCAAAAGGGATCGGGGCTAGTGTGGATTTTGGCGGTGCGGACATTGGCTTGGACACCGAGCGCTCGAGCATCGTCGGAGGAGGCACACTGCTGCTTCCGACAGACGCCCTGGCCACCACTGCTGCCACCTCTGAGAATAGCTTGGACGAGGGGGGGTAGACAGATCCACTGGTTGTACCTCATCTTGGTTCTGGCCTTGGGCTCCATCCGACTGCTTGCTTGAGACAGCCTTGCATATTAACGAAGAACAGGACAGAAGGTGGGATTTTTCTTGGAGCATGGCAATGGAAGAGCATACGGATGGGGCCATTGCCCTGGAGCGATTCCTCATCCACCATCCTTGGCCTGCCGATCATCTTGGTGCCCTCCATGAGCAGATCGACCTTGCGGATGCAGGAAGGCACCTCTGTTAGAGTAATCCACATCTTGGTGAGGACCTGAGTAGCTTTAGGGTCCCCACGAGCCTTCGCGAAGACCACCGGCATCTTGCTGATTGGTAGCGTCAGGCCCCCCGCACTCTTGCAGACTCTGAGGCTAGTCTTGGACGGGAAGGTGACCAGAAAGTCCGTTTCACCCACTTGTCGCACTTTGAAGTCCCTGGTTTCGTCCACCATCTGCTTGAGGTCTTCATCCAACCACTGCGCAGAGATGGAGTTGGATTCCGCAATCAGCAACGCCAGATTGGAGGCCTCCGTATAAGCCATGTCGGGTCCAGGTTCCTGCACATCCCGGCAGTGGAAGCCCACCCCATCCAAAGCATAGCCATAACATTGTAGGGAGGCTGCCTTGGGAGCCGCCGAGCACATGCCAGTGGTATGACCTTCCGTGTCACAAATGCTGCAACGAGAGGGGAAGGTGCACGCTGACTGGTAATGGCCGTCACGGCCACAGTTGAAGCACTTGATACTCGCCCTTTTTGACGAAGGCGTTGGCGTAGGACGGCGAGGGGGAGCGAGCTTGGACGACGAGGCTACCTACGGTTGAGTTGGGTCCGGCTCTGCGGACTTAGCAGCTTCTGCAGCCCTCCTGGCCTCTGCCATGGAGGTGGAGATCTTGCGCACCGCGAATTTTTTCTTCTGCGGAGGTGGGTTCTGGGACTCAGATCTGGCACGGGGTTGTGCAAGTGGGGCCGTGTTGAAACGGAGCTCATCTGCACGGCGGCGCTCCTCCTCGAGACGGCGCCGCTCCACGCGTTGCCACTCTGGCGTACGGGAGCGGTCTTTCTCACGCCAACGGCGACCCTCGCCGCGGTTGCGCTCGCGCTCAAGCTTTTGGCGCAGGAAGATCTCGCGTTGCCGGCCCTCGTCGTCATGGAAATCCTCTGTCGGGCGCTTGCCAGAGGCGCGGGCACGGTCACGTTCCATGTCGCGACGGTGGCGGTTGGGGGCGGAGGAGTGAGATCTGGATCTGAGTGGGTGGGAGCGGGGAAAGCGGCGCAGGTCAGAGAGTGAGGGAGGGAAACCTGAAATGGGATCTAGGGTTCCCTTGCAAACCCATAGCCACTTATACAGTGGACTCTAAGCGGTGACGGGCTGCGTAGTTCTATTGGGCCAAATCGGCCTAGCTGGGCGAGCCGGCCCTTTTTCGTGGGCTGCCTCTGGCGTAGAAAACGGCTTAGGGTGTGAAACGTTGGGCTGGTCCACACTGGACGAGTGGCCCAAGATCGTAGCGGGGCCCATGGGATGAGTGGGCTTGGTGGGCCTAGGGCGGCACTGTCCCTCCCCCACGCTCTCCAACGGTGGCGGCGCCGCCGTTGAGGCCCGCACTGAAGAAGCCCTCGGTGCACGGTGAGGAAGATCATGGGGCACAGCAGGCCACACTGGCGCCGGCACAGGGGAAATCGCCCTCGGCTGTCGCTGCGGGGAGCGGTGGCGACTGGGAGCAGCACAGGGAGGTTGGCCGCTCTGGCCGAACCTAGATCCCCGACCACCCGGCGCAAATGCCCCGCGGCGGCCATTGAAGCGGCGCACGGGTTGGAAACCCCCTCCTGCCCACGCATGGTCGAAGAACTCACCTAACGAAGACGGACGGGGAACCGGCAGAGGAGATCTGGGAGACGAGGATGTACCCAGATCCACATCGGCGGCGAGGGCCTCGTCCTCTTCGTCCTCCGAGGAGTCGCCTTCAAGCGCCCAGAAGCGAGAACCCCGGCCAGCAGCACTCGCTGACCAGTGGTGGGGCTTGGTGGCGGCCTTGTCAAGCGCTATGGACTCCGGCGGCGGCACCTCGCCGCGGGAGTCGCGGGAGAGCGGGGGAGGCGGGGTCATCCTCCAACCAGTTTACCGTTTCCATTGTTGCTACTTTTGAAACTGAATTCCTTTTCATCGAGAACAAGGTGCTCAAGTTGATCGCCGTGATCGGGCCTCCTTGTTGAGTAGCGCGATATCTACCTCCTCGACTCTTGACGGTCGATCTCAAGCTTTCTCTTTTGTATTTTGAAAAAGGTTTTCACTATCTTCTCTCTCCCGACCCTTTCTCTCTTCCCTCCCTTCTCTTTTCTCACTTTACTTATCTTGGGTTATGAATCTACTGTGAAATGACTTAGGGACTCTTCCACCTCAAGACTGCCAAGCCATCCTCATGGACCCGTCACTTGAGTACAAGTAAACACCTAGCCTTATTTTGGCATTGGAGTAAAGGACTTGGTAGTTCATATCTTCCACTCGTCCCCATATTTTGCTAGGTCGTCCAAATTGCATTTCAGTGTTTATCTATTTTTCCTTCCTCCCTATGTGTAGGTGTTGCAAGCATTGGAAACGTTCAAGGCTCAACATGGTGAGAAGTCCTTCACGTTGACCCATCGCAACAAGATTCTCAAGGTCCAAAAAATGGAATGATCTCTACGCGTCCATTAAAATTCTCAACGAACGAGGACCCGGCCGAGAAGGAGAAGTGACCAAGAAGGAAAAAGAACTCCAAGACCGAGTTAAAAATGGACGCAAGAACGATGGCCTGGCAAGAGACCTCGAACGGATTCCTAACCCAAAAAGACAAGGAAAGCGTAAAAAACGAGTGAGGAAGCGGCTAAAAAATATTTTGCATTTTGAACGAAGAGACTCAAGATCGATAAAAAGAATGCCCAGACAAGAGCGAAGGAGGCAGATGCTGGGCCAGGTTCCAAGGATGTCGATGTCAAGGCCAAAGAACTCAAGTTCGCTCTATACCAAGATGAGGTCGGACCATGGTCATGGATCTCTCAACCTTCACTCACAAGAAGAAAGCCTACTACCTCAGAAAGAAAAGATACTATATGAAGCGAGAAGCAAAGATACTATCTGGAGTGCGAGTAGTCACATCTCGGTCCTTTTATAAATGGTTTATGTCGGTGTTGAACTAAGATCGAGATGGCTGGAAGAACATGGCTACCAGGTGGTCAGAATATTGTTGATTATTTTGATAGGTATGACGGCATGACCCAGTGGTTTAGTATTTTAGAACGTTTGATTAAATGCGGCCATATGCTAATTTCATCGTTGCAAAATTGTGATAAAAATGATCAAAACCCTGTTTAGACGGAAAAGGACGAATATGAGCAAAACCTGTCCGTGACGACCCAAAGAAATAAAAACGGATAAAATGTCCGTCCCGTTAGAGTCAAATCAACCAAATATCGTCCTAACCAAAAAGCAAATCATGAAGATGCCCCATCATCATAGCCAACGCAGAAGACAAGTTGGCCACATCACAGTAAAAATCCAGTCATTCATCTCATGTATATAAATCTAGACCCAAATCTTCATCCTCCCAGCCGTCTGCACCTTTGGCGAGTACAGTCATTGACGGAACAAGCATGAACGTGCACTTTTTGCGGACCGGACGAGTATCTGTCTCTCTTCTCTGCCTTGTCCGAAAATGTTACCTACTCCGTACTAGGCTACTCCACGCTACAGCCACCCTCCTGCCCCTTCGCCCAATGCAAGCAGGCCATGATGGTGTCACAAAGATCTGGCACGAGAAGATCTTCCTCTTGTTCAGAATCTTAAGCCGCTCAGCTCGCCGTCACCGGGACGCAGGCCAGCCACTCCTCTCCGACCAAGACCGGTCATGTTATGCCGCGCACGTCTCCTGCTCTGCTCGTGCAAGCTTCACTACGTACGCACCTTCTTCACCCTTGAGCTCAGTAACATGTCGTCGAGCACGTCGCCGGCAGCAGACCCCCTTGTTTTCGATCACGTTCCGACCGTTCCCGCGCTCCCCCTCTCTCCAAAATCCTGTCAGCGAGCGCTGCCCAAAACCGCCAATGGCGTGAGTCCCTGCTCCCTAGTACGCCTTGTTAAAAACGGTAACCATCGTGGTGCTGGGCAAACAAATATCGACTCCAACCGCGCTCCCCACCCCACATCTCTCATCGATCTTCAGTGTTCTTCGTCTTCGTCTGATCTTGGCAACTGCCGAGCCATGGACGCAGAAACCACCTCCGTGTCCGCGCGCCTCGTCCGCTCCTCGCCGAGGTACCGTATCTACGATGTGCGCGTCGCCAGCCGGACCACGGTCACCACCACCGTGACCGCGGACCCGGGCGTCACGCGCCGTTGGGTGCACACAACAAAGTGGCGCAGCGGCCATCGCCTCCGCTCCGGCGCCGGACTCACCGTCGGCATGGGTGTACAGTGGACCCCTCTCTTCCGCCGTCTGGTAGACGAGCCGCGGCCAGGGACGCTGCAGCTCTGCTGCGGTCGGCGGTGCCTCGTGTATCAGATCGCGCAGGCCGGCGGTACCGTGCCTGCCATCCTCCGGCGCTTCCTGGAGGACGCGCGCGTAGCCTTCGTCGGCTACAACATCCTTGCCGACTGCCGCAAGCTGTGGGGCCACTACGGCCTGAAGGTGGCGCGCCCGCAAGAGCTGCGCGCCGTGACGGGCATGGGCAACGCCTCCATGGAGCGCATGGCGGAGCAGGTCCTTGGGTGGAGCGGCGTGAAGAAGGTGAAGCGGGTGGGCGCCAGCAGGTGGGACGGCCGCAGGCTGTCGAAGCAGCAGATGATGTACGCCTGCGTCGACGCCTGCATCTCACATCGCATCGGGGTTCGCCTTGACGTCAAGCCGGACGCCGATGAGTACACGGACTCTGGTTCTTGGTTCGAAGTGTAGAAGCCAAACTCGCTCGAGCATGCTTCGATCAAGGTTTGATGTGATCTCACCTGCCGGATGACAATTTGGCCTTTCGATGCTCTTTTGACGCGACTTTCATTTGCAGCCCCTCGTCGATGTTGTAATGTAGGGATAGTTTCTCTTGTGTCCCTAGTTGTGAACTTATCCGGTTGACGGTTGCTAGCAGCATTCGTTGCACATGCAAGCTTTATGCTTTCTTCTGTCATTTTGTTTCTGTTTCCATGGCATGTGTTAGTGTTGCTATGAAAAACATGTATTGTTTCACTTAGACACCACTTTATTGCGCCGGCGAAAACGGATACTCAATGTGTCCGCTTTTACTCAGTTTAAGTGGTTCATTTGTCCGTCCCTTGTTCGTTCTTTTTTGGTCAACAATGTATCCAAAAGAATTATAGGAGCGCTGCTAGTGCCTTGCACATAGTTCATGCAAAAGAAAAATATGAGTACACGTCTCGGTTGATATAGAACTGTTCCTTTTTTAAAACCAATCCTTTTCGTCGAGGACAAGGTGTTCAAGTTGATCACCATGATTGAACCTCATCGCTTAGTAGCATGAGATCTATCTCCTTTGTCACGCCCTAAGACCGGGCCCGGGAGAATTACAATGGGGGGCTCTCCTATAGCCGAGGCCTATACAGAACAAGATATAGGAAAGTAAGCATAAACTAGCATAACGGATCAAAGACAACTCGTTTAACTCATTTTACAAGATTATTTCAACTACAAGAATTATCAGGTTCTCTAATTGTTTACACCCACTAGTCCAGCCTACACCTCGGTTGACCATGTCTTTGGCTCGGTCAACCACGTCTTTCACCGCAAACTCTGATAATCCGATAACAGAGAGGAGCAAGGGTGAGTACAAACAAGTCATGCTCAACAAATAAATATAATTTGTAAAATACACTAGGTTTTCCAAACTAAACATAAGGTATTGTGGTTAAGTAATTAAGCAGACTAAAATCATGGTGCCACATATGAAGGTGAGTTTCCCTACTCGGGAATTGTAGGGCGAAATTCCACACTTCTACACTCTTTAGAGGGGTACTCCGACATCGACATCCACAACGAGGGCGCTAGTCGAGCGGAGCCCTTTCGCCTACTAAGACACCAGACACCTTGAGCTACTCATGTTGGTCGCTCGTACGGACCAATCATCGACATTTTCCCGTACAAGGGCCGCTCCTCACGAAAAACTTAGACGGTCCCATACGCGTGTTGTAACTGGTAAATACAATCATCTTCGTAGCTCCAAGTTTTCTCTTACAAAACAATGATTTGGTTGTCCCGGAAGCTATCACGCTCGCCAAGTACACCATCTTTCATCATTGCTCGAATCACATTGTGTTAAAGTATCACTTCATTTCAAACTGCGTGTAGACGAAGAAGATCAAGGTGGACTTCGCGTCAACCGAACACCAGCTCGCCGACATGTTGATCAAGTCACTTGCACAAGTCAACCTCGTAGAGCTGCACTCAAGCATCGACGTGCTAGAGGTGTCGTAAAAAATCAAACCTAAGCAATGATTGTTGGAATAGGGGTTACGTTCTTGAGCGACTCGGAGGTGTGCCGACTCAAGGGGTGTTCCGAATCAAGTAGGGTTCGTCTGACCTCATCGTAGGACTTACTTCTAGTCTTAGTTTATTGCATATATCCAGAATCCAGGCGTATGCACGCTGCTCTTTGCTCCGGCAGAAACGAACACAACACTCTCCAGTGCTCGCCCTTCATGCTCCAAAGAAGAAGTTTATTGTCATCCTATCCCCTGGTGACAACGACAATGACACAGCGTACTGATTGCTCAGAAACATCAGAATATTCGTAGTAGTCATCTTAGAATTTTCCGCACAATGTAATGAAATAGAAATGTACATTCGTGCTGCTAGCTTATCTAACTGTTATGTAGCAATCCTAAAGATAAGGTAATCCAGACCATGTATCAGTTTGACCAGCTAAGCTCTGTTTTATTAGAGAAGTCACTTTCCATATACTAGTACTTAAAATTATCATATATATGCTTTATGATTATAACTACCTTCACACGCGGCGCTTCATCTTCCTAGTATGTGTGACAGAACATTAAGAACAATAATAACCAAACATCTCGTTAAACGTTATAATTAAACTAGTGTGTCAACAGTCTGCCACAGAGTGCATCCACATGAAAAGACACAAAAACGTAGCAGAACACGGTCATCGCGCAATGAACCAGTCGGTATCATCTCTGTTTTGTATCTTGTCAAGCAAAACCAATGAATCCCTCACCGAGAGCATCTCCAACCGATTATACAAAACAAATTTACTAACTTTATAGGGCATAAAAGGCTAAAAATCTAGTTCCAACACATGCCCTATCCCTATATGGTGATGTAATTAGATTAGTTCCAATTGTTTTGATACATTAAGTTGATTAATATTTGAAATTGTTGGTTGGTTATTTAATTGGACAAATAATTTTATTAAAGCTTGGAAATTGTACTTTTTGCACTAGAGACTATCTCACTACAAAGAAACAACTAATCACCGGCTTGGCCAATTTGACATTACCGGCTGAAAACCTACATGCCTGTAATCCCACACCAGTAATAGTTTGGATTTTCTCACGCCAGTGATTAGCTCTGGATTTGGACCTCAGGATATCACCGACATGAATTTTACGTGACCCGGCGGTGATCATATGACAGATATAAGCAGTTTCCTTGTAGTGTCTAGATTGTAAATGTTTCTAGTATCATGAAATTTGATTAGTACATAGCAGTTGTAAGTGACACGATTGTGTGAAAATATCGGGGAAGACAGTGGGACATATGTAGCCTCCACGACCCCTCTTGGGTGTTTTTAATCATGACTCAGCTGAATAAACTCCAAAATAAACTATATGATTGAGTTGTTAAGTTCTTGGTCGGATGCGATTCTACCATCCATACATGCTAGTCTATTTGATGGTATGAATTACCCATTCTCATACTGAGAGTTGGTGCATAGTGATGTAGTACATAAGGTATAACCTCAATATCTTACTCAAAACAGCCACATACCTACCTATCATGACTTGATATTGTTCTTATTGTTTATATTGACATGCATGATCATATAGCTAACATGATATTGTGTGGCTCAGCCACCTATTCTATATTTTTCCATGTTGCACTGGATCATTGTGTTTCTGATACACTACCTGAGGCATTGGTTAGTATTCAACATGATAATAATTACATCAGTTATGAGTATTATAAGTGTGATTTTTTAATTTTTATGTTGCCTCTACGTGTGGGGATAAATAAAATCCCAAGGGGGAGAGAGAGAGAGAGAGAGAGAGAGAGAGAGAGAGAGAGAGAGAGGAGGAAACATTATTATCTTTTATCCACACTTGTGCTTGATGTGAGAACATGTATTATTTTTATACATAGAGATTCCATATGCTTGTTTTTTTATACTAGATGGTGATCTTTACTTTATAGAACTTGGCTTGCATAGACCTAATTCTAATGACAAGCTTCCTCAAATTTTCTAGATTTTCATGAGTAAGCAAGTTAGATGGACACCCCACTAGTTTCCATTGGAGAGATTGCATACATTTATAGGAGTATAAGAATTACTCTTCTCTAATGGTCACTTTCAACTATGTGAGCCCTTTTCCCATTAATTTTCCAAACCTCCATAAATATTCTGTTAGCCATAACCTCATGGTGCTGAGACCAAGGCTTACACTTAAGAGGTGCGTTTACATTGAAATAATTGAGGCGGGGAAGG
This sequence comes from Poa annua, assembly GCA_026929855.1. NCBI lineage: Eukaryota > Viridiplantae > Streptophyta > Magnoliopsida > Poales > Poaceae > Poa > Poa annua. The sequence continues at coordinate 20,922,311 of CM049428.1, read as the reverse complement.
GTATGTTTAGATAAATTCACTTGACCCATTCAAGACTTGCCATCATAAAATATGCTTGATACTTTGAAAAGGGATTGAGGATTTCACATTTGAGACATAGTTTAACTATCTTCCTCTAAACCTTATGTAGCGTTTCATCTCTCCAAAGCATTGATTCATGAAAAGTAATGACTTGATTATCCATATTGGTTAATAATTGTTTGTTTGACGTCAACTATAAGTCATTGCTTCGAGTTAGTATCTCAATTCATATAATTTATTTTACTTGGTCAAGATCATGTTTGGTAGCATTTATAATCAAAACTTATTTTGTTAGCATTTACCTACTCTAGAACGAGAAGGAAGTCAGCTTGGAAATGATGATACGTCTCAAATGTATGTACAATTTTTTTTCATACCATCATTATACCATTGTTACAATTAGCTTTCATCATGATTTTTCATACCATCAGTTTTTGTTTTCTATTATTTTGCATGGCAGAAATTGCAGGAAATATCCGGTGACACATAATAACTTTTTCGAAACAGACATGGAGAAACAAAAGGGGCACCCGAGGGGCCCTGAGCCAGGCTCACGCCCTCCCAGCGTAGTCGGGGGCGCCACGTGTACGCGATCTCAGCTAGGACACCTTCTCGTGTAGTCCTTTCGCCCATTAAAAGTCTCTGACCTAAACTTCGATTTCATGAGTCAAGAGTTGTTTCGAGAAAATATGATACAAAGCCAACACCATCGCGAGCATGGATCAGGAGCCATGTTCCGATACTCTATCAGGTGGGAATTTATCGTTAGAGGCATCTACACCACCATAGGCGCGTCCATGATGATGCGTAAGTAGTTCATATTGGAACGACGTGTCCATAATAGTAATTAGATGGTTATCTTTTCTTCATTTTCTCAGTACAAAGGTCTCATGACCCAAAATGATCGAGATACATATAATGTAATTGCTATTGTTGTTGTGTTTGTTGGGATATGATGAATTGTGATGTTATGATCAGATTATGCATGTTATTTGTGGTGCTATTTGCTATCTTGAATTGTTTTATTTAGATCCTGACATACTCTCCGGTTTATGTGTATACTCTTGCCAAATTATACACAAATGTTCAAAGAGGGAGTTTGTATTTGATAGTGGGTTCAACATTATTTTTCTGTACCCGAGTGACCAAAAAAGCATTAGCAGGATGTACACTAACAGCTGTTGGTATTAGATCTGTCACTTTTAACAGACAAAGACAGAGTCAAATAAATGTTACAGCAAAACAAAAGAAAGAAAGGAAGAAAGAAAAGAGAAAATCCCACGCACCAACGTTCGTGAGTTTGTTTTTCTGTTGTAACAGAACGCCCTGATCGGGGGCGTCCCCAACCAACTAATGGTGTGTGGCCCCCTGTTGTGTGCGTATATAAATCAGGGGGAGTCCTGGCGACTTGCAGCTACACACATTAGCGCTAAGTCACGCAGCTCCCCACACCCCAACTCTGCCCTGATCGCAGCTTGCGCACAGCAACGGGAAGGCTGGAACCTCGACGTGCTACATCTGCTACATCTTCTTCCACTACATCATCTCTCAACCTCGCCTGCACCGAGCAGGCGACGATGTCTTCAATAGATGGAGCTTGTAATAATCTCCAAACCCTCTCTGTTTATTTTGTTTTTGTGTTCTAGATTGCTGTCAACATTCATCTAGTAGTTCCTAGATGGGTTTTAAGGTCTAACATTTGTATCAGAGGCCAAATTTGATAGCACTAAAACCCTTAACTCGATCTGTAGATCAAATTTGGGTTAATTGTGTTCATGTTTTAGGCAATTAAATTGTTGATTATGGTTCGGGTTAGTCTAATTGCTCTCTAATCAAGCACTGTTAAGGCTAATGGTCAATTTTAATTAACACTTCCTGCTATTTTTGGCAATTTTAGTTTCGGTTAATTAATTTTGATCTCCTGCTAGTCATGAAGCAATTAGAAGGAGGGGATTAATAAAAATTGTGCCAAATTAAAATTGAATCCCTCTCTGCCCGAACCACCTAACCCTAAAAGAAGTCCCCAAATCGAAGAACCAAAAGCAGTAGGAGCACGGTAGGGGACTTACCAGTACGCCGCGCCGCCGCGTCGTCGTTTTTCCCTCAGGGGAGGAGCGCGCGGATGGACGCACCGCAAGGTGCGGAAGGACGCCTTCGCGCGGAAGACGCGCTCGTGCGGAACGGAAAGGACGCCGCCTCGCCGGCGTTCACCATCTCCTCGCCGCCCGTCCGAAAACGACGCCGGCAGCCATGCTCAACGAACGAGCGCGGGGGCTATCGCCTCACGCACGCTCCTCCGCTGAGCACAGCCACCGCGTCGGAAGTCAAGAGGGAGGGCGGCGCGCCGCCGTCGTCGTCTCTCTCACGGGCGCGCCCTCGTCGTCCGGCGCCGTCCCTCTGGGAGCCGCGCGAGAGCATCAGGGGAGGGCGTCGCCGTCCCTCTCTCTCTCTCACATAGGAGGCTCCGGCCGCCGGAGAAGCTGCAGCGCGGCGTGGTCGCTTCGGCGCCGCAACTCGCGAGGAAAGAATCGGGGGAGGAAGAGAGAATGGGGGGGATTAGGGTTAGGGTTTGACCCCGGTCCGCTTTAGTCCGTCCGGGGATCATCTCGGCCGTCCGTTTCAATCGGACGGTTTTCAGACAGCTCCGGGATCTTTGGGCCTAGGTCAGTTCGTGGGCTTCGGAGATGGGCTGCGGTCCAGGATTTTTTTTTTCCTGGGCTGTTCCGAATTCCCTGTTTAGTTTCTGTTTTAAATATCAGTGCATTATAATTTTTATTGTTCAGTTTTATGCACTGTTTAAATACAGAAAAATATTGCCTAAAATATGAATTAAAATATGTTATTATTCTGAATGAAAATGAACCATCGAGATTTTTTGTTTCGAATATTTAACATGTTTAAATGTTGAATTATCAAATTAGACATCATATGAAGTTTTTTCCTTTAAGTTTAAAATTGATGTTTAATTTGAGAAGATTTATGATAGTAAAATTAAATCTGACCAACGTTGTTTTAATTTTACAATCATATCCCTAAAGTATTTTCCAATTTTATGTCATTACTGCCCAACGGTGTTCTGACATAGAGTTGGAAATTTTCAGAATCATGGCATGTTTAATTCTTTTACCAACGTAAATTTATATTCATGTCATACTTATGCGCGTCCATTTAAAAATTTCAGCTTCCGCTCCGTTTAGACCAGATACTGTTGAACACTTGACAGTAAGTAACTTTCCTAAATGGAAGAATGCTATGGAACTCTGCTTGGCTTTCAATGAATTTGATTACGCCTTGCGGGAGGACAAACCTGTGGCACCATCTTGAAGGGGTTACGGGGCAGAAAACAATAATTTTCTAGCGAACGAAACCCTAACTAGCCAGGATCTATCTATCTAGTACATGCGATAACGGTGGCGGAACGGGTTACATTACCTCCATGTAGACCGATAGCGGGGATTACGCTCCCGCACAAGCGTTGACGATGAAGTCGTACGTAGCCGACCTCGAGGTCGCGAAGATCTTGCCGCGATGTCGAAGTCGATGACGCCGGGGTGTCGACGATGATCTGCGTCGACGGGCGTCGGGCGGAAGAAGGCAGAGTGCCAGCACCGGGGCTGGGGCGCCGGCAGCAGAGGGGGGGAGGCGCGGCGGCTGCAGGGGGCGAGACGACGTCGCCCAAGCTCCTCAGTAGAGTAGCCTCTGAGCACTCGCAAACATACGGAGCCTAGCGACGACTCCTGGTCATTCAGATCCAGCTAAAATCGCAGGAGTAGATCTTGTCTGGAATCCCGCAGAGCAACGGCGCTCTGCGGTATGGCTTAGGTGGAGAGAGACCTCCTTCCTCTGCTCGGCGCGGCTCCGACTTGGGAACCACAAGATCGAGAGAGAAATCGGGAATTAATTAGATTTTCCTATTAATTAATCAATTAATATGCCTTGCTATATAAAGGGGGAAGGGGGTGTGCAAACCCCTTGGCTCCCCCATGTGGGACTAAAGGATGGGGGGCGGGGGGGGGGGGGGGGTTGGTGCGCCCCCACCATGGGCCGTCCGAACCCCATGGGGCCCACCCCCCCTTGTGGGGTGCGGCTCCCCCCTCTTGGGCCCTCTTAGGGCCCATGTAGGTGGGAGCCCCCTTTTTCCTTTATTTAATTAATATTAAATTAATATAAAAATCCCATTAATTCATAATTAATATATTTATATATAATTCAATATCCCATGACTCCGAAACAACTTCGGAACCACCCGAACAACTTTCGGACATTCTCGGAACCCTTCCATAGCTCACCGGAACTCCTTCCGGACCACCGGAACTCTTTCCGGATCATTTCTCTCTCTCCAATAAAAACCTATAAAATTCCAGAACCTATCTCCTAGTGTCGCTAAGACCTTAAGTTTGTTACGCTACGGTTCGGGAACACTCCAGACATGGTCGAGACACTCCGCTCACCAATGATCGTCAGGGATACCTGGAAATATATGACGACCCCTGTGCATTCCACGAATATCGTCGTTGAACCATAAGTATGATATTTATTCCCTTTGTCTCTGCGATACTACCTTGTCCGAGATATGATCGTAGACACACCGATGCCTTTGCTGTATCTCGTTACCGATGAAGGTTATTAACTCGTCTGCGATGTTACATCTCCATGACCTAGTCATAAGCTGCGCAGCTATATAGATGCAATATCACCGAGTGGGCCCAGAGTATCTTTCCATTACAAGAATGAACAAATCCCGCTCTTGATCCTTACGTCTTGATGCTCTTTCGGAATACCCAAGATGGACACCGTTATTGTCATGCTATATAAGACACAGCGTTTGATGCTCTCAAAGCACTCCTACGAAGCAACAATAAGTACGGTCTCACGGTCTAAGGAATAAGCTATCACACTCTTATCTATTGCAAATGACAAACATCGTAATACGATCTTATTGCAATACTTTGCGTATGTCCACCACCTTATTCAACTAACAAGATGACCCCATTGTCAACCGACATCTTTGTCCTTGATCGGGAATCTCGATCAACTGTTGCCCAATGGACTAGCCCATATAGAGGCTTCCTAGGGACCTGGTTGTCTATGTATCACACGTGTATTAATAATTCCGATTAATACAGTTATAGCATAATACACAAACCTATTATAAACTTATGAGATAATCCAATAAATACTACTTATTTATTTGCCTCTAGGGCATATCTTCTTCAGTCTCCCACTTGCACTAGAGTACAAATAAACCAGCTGCATTTTACTTTATCAAAATCCCTTATCAAATAAGAATCATTCGATGATGCTTGCTTGTGGAAAAGTGTTACTGCACAATCCATGATTGTGCATGCTTTTGCGATTCACTGACATCAACTTGCTTGATATCATTATGTTGTTCAACAACATACATGAAAATACCGTAACTAAGTGAGACTTTCGTTTCCCAGCGCTTACTCTGATTATACTAACCAGATAACTGCCCTGAAAAACACACTCAGCCATGCAGAGCCCCTTGTAACAATTACAAACTCGCGATATCTACAAACTTTCACACCAATGTAGAAAACTTGACATTCAAATGTCAATCCCTTAACTAATGCACTTCTACTTCCAGTAAATTCCAAATTTACTTTCATAACTGCTCTTATTCCAAGAGCATCAGTTATATTTCATCGAGCAGATAATATGATTTCTGTATGACGTCTAATATTACATAATAGACCCACATGTCATACAACCATTACTTTCATGCATCATTACTCTTAATGATCAATTGGATTTCAAAGGACCATCCTATTGATTCTAATCTGACTCCTCAGATATAATCCAAAACAACTCGACTAACTATTTTAAAATTCCCGTTCTATTTCAAAATAGACACTGACTTTCAAATAGTTTCACAACTTCATCCTATTCTATTGGTACAGTTTCACAACGTGTTAACTACACACGGCGAATTCGACTCCCACTCAAAATATGTCTCCACATATTTGACAACACATGCTCCCACGCAAAAACGTGTCATCCACATATTTGAGTTCCTGAGCTCCCACTCAAAAATATGTTCTCCACATATTTCACCTGAGTGAACTAACTATGACTCCCACTTAAATCGACATCTTGGTTAAACCAAAATCATTGATCTACTATCAATTCGATTTTAATACAAACTACAGTATTACATTAATACAAATCCCTCAGACTTTAAGCACGTCTACATAAATGTAGTCAACAAATTTGATCTTGTCCAAGACACACTTCTTGACAAGACATGCTACCGTGTCTTTCTTATAGTCACATTTACATATAACACTTTATATGACGATTAAACAATCTTATTCCTCTAATAAGAATTGCAGCAACAATTACTCTCTTAATCCTTTTAAACGTAACTTGAATTTCCAGGCTGAGAAGCCTTTGTTCGTATTCTGATACTTTCTCAACCTTCTTTGTATTCATAAAGTGCACCTTGATCTGTCAACGAGATCTGAAATACTTAATACAGTGCTGTGACCCGACAGCAATATTAAATATAACAACACTTTATTTAGAAGTTCCTTTCATGAAAATATTATGATCTTTATGAAGAGGATTGCAAGCAGATAACAATTTTCTAGTCTCCCTCACTCTTAATCACTAAACTTTCATTAGCAGACATATACTCTTTGGAACACTTTCCAACATAGGTCTGCCACTCCAAACTTTCTAATACCAATCCATAAACCGTAATTCGGAAATCATCTTTTCCTCGGAATTACACAGACAACAAACTGAATTTTGTTTCTAATTGAATTTGGAATACACTCTCATCCAATGCGAGCAATCTACAAAGAATCACTTATGTATATTCCGAATTATCGCATAATCATATACATGTCGACACTACTGTCGATCCTACGAATTTTCGTTGAGAAAATTATCTATTTTCTAAAGTGGACATCGACTATAATGTTTCGAACATATTAGGAGATTTCTAAGACTGATTCTGACGACCACACTTCATTTAACAATAGAGCGTGATTATAATTCCCCACATATCACTATATATGACATTATAATTATGTGAAGCAAATTACCACGAGTCTTTTGTGTTGAAAACATAATTCAAAAATACTGTCCTTTGATCGAATTTCGTGAATACAATTTTCACCAATCTTTCTTCTGAAAAACCCCATTTGATCTATTATCAAATTAATTTCAGACTCCACAATTTATCGGGCAAATACTCCTATTTACCAAATTCATGGAGGAATTCGGATCAAGCAATGAACACCATTAATTAATCATTAAAAATGACACTCAATTAATTTCCGCTAGTATTGCAACTTCAATACTTGATTTCAAGCTTAATCAACTCAGCACTCGAAATACTTAAATGGACCAAAACATCCATTACTTCTTTCATTGCTTTTATGACTAAACTTGACGGTGTTTGTTCTAGCAATAGAACCTTTGTTCATGGGACAAGCTATTTTATCATATCTACAATTATGAATACTTATCATACAATCAATGTAACTGAGATGTGGAAACTTTATTCATAAGATAAAACAACTGACTTGTTCCATAACATAAAACAACTGAACTTGTCTTATTACATGAATAACTTTGTCTTGCAACAATCAAGACACACACTCGCTCACTATTACAAAAGATCATATCAAAAACTATTAATGATAACTATGATAACTTGAGGACGTGAACACCAAAAGGCCATCAACTCCTTGACTACCAGCTTCAGCGCCAGGTCACATCAAACTGCGCCGCATATACGTGATAATCAGGACCTGTTTCACAAACAGAGCAATTATCAGAAATTTCATCATATTCCATGGGCGAATTCATAATTCTGCATATATCAAATATATACCTGTAGCATCGAAGATCTCTCCTTCGATGGAATCAACCTTCAGAGACTGGAACTCACGTATGAATACGTAGAAGTTCATATCGTCGGCTTTCAAAATGTACTTACGTACATGCTTCTCATAGCTAGGAGGTAGAGATATCAGGACAGTCCGAATGGCACAGGAATCTGCCATCCAGTAATCGAAGAGCATCGTCAGCTGGAAGTAGATGTCATACAATCTCTTCAAATGTGTCTTCAGACAGGTATGCTCCTCCATGTGAATGGTCTGGAACATTCTCAGCTGTCTGAACTGCTCACGCTTTAATTCATCCCCGAAGTGCGTCTTTATCGCATCCATCATGACGCTTGGCTCCTTGCGTCGAAACAACTCTTTCAACTCGGGTGCCAGGCATACGGTCATGGTGATCTCCACTTTAATGAATATGTCTCGACGCTTACGGAAATCATCTTCCTCCTCCTCGCTAGCAGAATCTCCTGGTCCTTCTCCTACCGGTTCATCGAGAACATATAGAATGTTGTTGTGTTCGAGAATGTTCCTAAAACCCCTGTACCATCTGATGAAGTTGGACCCGTCGGCTTCTAATGTAGCATCCGGGCTCTTGAGGAAGTAACCGAAGTATAGTTGCGTAGTCTACAGATGTGATCGCAAAAGAGGTAAGGTAAAGTTTATAATATGTAGGTGAGTTTTAGTCCTATAATCTCATTATCAAAAACACACCACACCAAGATTATTATCCCTAAAATAATAATGGCGATGACACGACCCTCATCCACTCCACTACCCCCGATCATCACGGCCGGCAGCACAGCTTCAAAGGTGGACATAAAATGTCGATCATAACAACTCTATGACTCGTGCTCGATCTTTCGATCTTCCCGTGTTCCGAGGCCATACCTCTGAGTATGCTAGGCTCGCCAATCAAACCTCGAAAACCCTGCGCGTGCAACATGGCTTACACCCACTGTATGCGAACGACGAGATGTGTGACACCCGATCATCACGGCCTGCCTCATAACGTAGAACTTTCTTGGTGGTGCGCAACGAGGGAGAACACAATTTTGGTATTTGTTAGGGATCATCCTATTTATGATGCTACCGTTGTATATCTAGCATATAAGCAATCAATAGGATGCAGACACAACAGCACACAATAATGATGCAATGAAGTGCGATGTGACATGGTCGATGCGCCTGGACCTTCATGGCGCCATGTGCCTGGCCCCTGGCGCTCCGGCATGGCTCCGAGTCTACAGAGCCCTCCATTGGCTCCGACAGTACGAGTAATATCAAAACTTACCGTAACCATGTCACATGAAATAACGCCTCTGCAAAACAAAGTTAGACGCCTCTAGCTTTATTTAGTTTTGCAAGTTTTACGTGGCAAATAGGCTTATTCGTAAGAGAATCGCTTCCCTACCTACGAACTTTGTACCACAACGTCAATCGTATAATTGCATGTTTAAGCATCCCTTTCGGGCCCTCCATTGAAAATGCTTTGCCGACTAGAGAGAGAGAAACAGACACCCGCCAGCCACAGATACGGTGCAAGCCGTATGTCAGTAGTGGAACCAGTCTCGCGTAAGCGTACACGTAAAGTCGGTCCGGGCCGCTTCATCAACTCAATACCGAAGGCATTGCAAGTGCACGCTAGAGGATAGCAAATATAAGAAAGACGCCCTCATTCAACATGAGTTCTAACCGTACCAGCAGTACTACGAATAGATCGGCTCTGATACCACTGAAGGGGTTACGGGGCAGAAAACAATAATTTTCTAGCGAACGAAACCCTAACTAGCCAGGATCTATCTATCTAGTACATGCGATAACGGTGGCGGAACGGGTTACATTACCTCCATGTAGACCGATAGCGGGGATTACGCTCCCGCACAAGCGTTGACGATGAAGTCGTACGTAGCCGACCTCGAGGTCGCGAAGATCTTGCCGCGATGTCGAAGTCGATGACGCCGGGGTGTCGACGATGATCTGCGTCGACGGGCGTCGGGCGGAAGAAGGCAGAGCGCCAGCACCGGGGCTGGGGCGCCGGCAGCAGAGGGGGGGAGGCGCGGCGGCTGCAGGGGGCGAGACGACGTCGCCCAAGCTCCTCAGTAGAGTAGCCTCCGAGCACTCGCAAACATACGGAGCCTAGCGACGACTCCCGGTCATTCAGATCCAGCTGAAATCGCAGGAGTAGATCTTGTCTGGAATCCCGCAGAGCAACGGCGCTCTGCGGTATGGCTTAGGTGGAGAGAGACCTCCTTCCTCTGCTCGGCGCGGCTCCGACTTGGTAACCACGAGATCGAGAGAGAAATCGGGAATTAATTGGATTTTCCTATTAATTAAATCAATTAATATGCCTTGCTATATAAAGGGGGAAGGGGGTGTGCAAACCCCTTGGCTCCCCCATGTGGGACTAAAGGATGGGGGGGGGGGGGGGGGGTTGGTGCCCCCCCACCATGGGCCGGCCGAACCCCATGGGGCCCACCCCCCCCCCCTTGTGGGGTGCGGCTCCCCCCTCTTGGGCCCTCTTAGGGCCCATGTAGGTGGGAGCCCCCTTTTTCCTTTATTTAATTAATATTAAATTAATATAAAAATCTCATTAATTCATAATTAATATATTTATATATAATTCAATATCCCATGACTCCGAAACAACTTCGGAACCACCCGAACAACTTTCGGACATTCTCGGAACCCTTCCATAGCTCACCGGAACTCCTTCCGGACCACCGGAAATCTTTCCGGATCATTTCTCTCTCTCCAATAAAAACCTATAAAATTCCAGAACCTATCTCCTAGTGTCGCTAAGACCTTAAGTTTGTTACGCTACGGTTCGGGAACACTCCAGACATGGTCGAGACACTCCGCTCACCAATGATCGTCAGGGATACCTGGAAATATATGACGACCCCTGTGCATTCCACGAATATCGTCGTTGAACCATAAGTATGATATTTATTCCCTTTGTCTCTGCGATACTACCTTGTCCGAGATATGATCGTAGACACACCGATGCCTTTGCTGTATCTCGTTACCGACGAAGGTTATTAACTCGTCTGCGATATTACATCTCCATGACCTAGTCATAAGCTGCGCAGCTATATAGATGCAATATCACCGAGTGGGCCCAGAGTATCTTTCCATTACAAGAATGAACAAATCCCGCTCTTGATCCTTACGTCTTGATGCTCTTTCGGAATACCCAAGATGGACACCGTTATTGTCATGCTATATAAGACACAACGTTTGATGCTCTCAAAGCACTCCTACGAAGCAACAATAAGTACGGTCTCACGGTCTAAGGAATAAGCTATCACACTCTTATCTATTGCAAATGACAAACATCGTAATACGATCTTATTGCAATACTTTGCGTATGTCCACCACCTTATTCTACTAACAAGATGACCCCATTGTCAACCGACGTCATTGTCCTTGATCGGGAATCTCGATCAACTGTTGCCCAATGGACTAGCTCATATAGAGGCTTGCTAGGGACCTGGTTTTCTATTTATTACACGTGTATTAATAATTCCGATTAATACAGTTATAGCATAATACACAAACCTATTATAAACTCATGAGATAATGCAATAAATAATACTTATTTATTTGCCTCTAGGGCATATCTCCTTCACATCTGTCGGTGCCACGGGGTATGATGAATTAAAGAAAGCCTATGATTCCAAATTGGAAAAATGGGAAAAGACGAATCACGTTGCAATGCTCGTGATAAAGTCTTCAATATCTCCAGATATCATTGGGGCTCTCCCCAAGAAGGATAATGCCAAGGAGTTCATGGCAGCTTTGGAGGAGCAGTTCAAGGGCTCCGAAAAAGTCTATGCTCAAGAGTTGTTTCATAAGCTCCTTGTAAAATATAATAATGATGGAGATGTGAGATCTCATATTCTGAGGATGGTTAATGCTTCCAACAAACTGAAAGCTTTACAGTGTGAGCTTAGTGATAACCTCCTTCTGATTATGATACTAGAGTCCCTCCCTTCAGAGTTTGAGCAATTTAAGATAAATTACAACTCTCTTAAAGAAAAATGGTCACTCACCGAGTTATCCCCACGGCTCGTTGAGGAAGAAGAGAGAATCAAGAGGCAAAATAAGGATCAAGTTTTTCATGTTGGATCCTACAAGAGAAAACATGATGAACCAAGTTCCTCCAAGCCTGCAAAGAAGCCTTTTAAGAACAACGCGCCAAAGCCTGTTAAAGGAAAGGAGAAGGTTCATGATCAGTCTTTCGACAACAAGTGTCTCTTCTGTTCAAAAGAAGGGCATTTTAAGAAGGACTGTCCAGATTTTCTGAGATGGCTCAATAAGAAAGGTACAGATGAAATCACATTTGTTGATGAAAGTTCTTATGTTAATTTCTCTAGTACCGAATGGTGGATTGATTCAGGTGCAACTGCTCATGTTGCTAATTCCATGCAGGGATTAAATATGATCCAAACTATAAGAGAGGGGGCAAGAAGACTTAAAGTCGCGAATGGAGTTGAAGTCGATGTCGAAGCTGTAGGGTCACTCATCTTGGAGCTCCACACCGGCTTTCGGCTTCAATTGAATAATGTTCTTCATGTACCTACTTTAAGTAGGAATTTGATTTCAGTTTCTTGCCTAGATGATAACATGTTTGAGTGCAAGTTTGGCAACAAACAATTTGAGTTAAATTTTTGTAATAAGAATGTTGGCCTCGGTGTCAGACGAGGCAAATTATATATGTTATCAATGAATGATTCAGTTCTGCATGTGAGTGATGTTTCCAAAGATGAGAAGAAATGGAAGGGTGCTAGTACTTCTTCGAAATTGTGGCACTGTCGTTTGGGCCACATTTCGAGGGGGAGAATAGAAAGACTCATAAAAAATGACGTACTTCTTCCATTAGACTTCTCTGATGCAGACAAATGTATTGACTGCATTAAAGGAAAATACGCAAAAACGATTAAGAAAGGAGCAGTAAGATCTACGGGTGTCCTTGAACTTATTCATACTGACATATGTGGACCCCTGAACGTTAAGTCTATAGATGGTTTTGATTCATTCATCACCTTTACAGACGACTTTTCCCGATACGGGTATATTTACCCGATACGTGATCGTTCGGAAGCTTTGGAAAAATTCAAAATATTCAAAGCCGAAGTTGAGAACCAACTGAATGTTAAAATAAAAGTTGTACGATCTGATCGCGGAGGAGAGTATTATGGTAGACACGCTCCTTATGGGCAAATTCTAGGACCTTTTGCGAAGTTCCTAGCTGAGAATGGAATTGTTGCCCAATATTCAATGCCTGGCGAACCTCAGCAAAATGGCGTGGCTGAGCGTCGAAACCGCACACTTATGGACATGGTGCGAAGTATGCTTAGTCATGCAAGTTTGCCCGTAAGCCTATGGATGGAGGCATTAAAGACAGCCGCACATATTATAAATCTTGCTCCTACTAAGTCAGCACCGGACACACCTTACGAGATGTGGACGGGAAGAAAACCGAGCTTGAATTATTTACGTGTATGGGGTTGTCGAGCTGAAGCTAGAATATTCAATCCACAACTTAAGAAATTAGATCCAAAAACAGTAAGTTGTTTCTTTATTGGATACCCTCATAGGGGAAAGGGATATCGCTTTTATTGTCCTAATCATACCACCAAGTTTGTGGAGACTAGACAAGCGGTATTTTTTGAGGATAATGAAGTCACTGAATTAAGAAAGATCGACCTTGAGGAAAAGCGGGTGTGTGTTTCATTCCCAACTCCGATTGAGCTCGTTCTACCAACTCGAAGAAAGGTGGCTCGTAGTTTTGGTTCTGAATCTTTTGGTTCAGATCCTGAACCCAATGTTGATCCTGAAAATAATGATGAAAATCCAGAAAGTGAAGAGGATCATCATGAAGAGAATGGAGAAGATCATCAAAATAATGATGTTCCTCCGCCTCCTGTGAGAAGATCACAACGAGACAAAAAGAAAGCCATTTCAGACGACTATGTCACTTACATGAGTGAGGATATAAATGACGTAGGAAAGGTGGAGGATCCAACTGAAGGAGATATGCCCTAGAGGCAAATAAATAAGTATTATTTATTGCATTATCTCATAAGTTTATAATAGGTTTGTGTATTATGCTATAACTGTATTAATCGGAATTATTAATACACGTGTGATACACAGACAACCAGGTCCCTAGCAAGCCTCTATATGAGCTAGTCCATTGGGCAACAGTTGATCGAGATTCCCGATCAAGGACAATGACGTCGGTTGACAATGGGGTCACCTTGTTAGTTGAATAAGGTGGTGGACATACGCAAAGTATTGCAATAAGATTGTATTACGATGTTTGTCATTTGCAATAGATAAGAGTGTGATAGCTTATTCCTTAGACCGTGAGACCGCACTTATTGTTGCTTCGTAGGAGTGCTTTGAGAGCATCAAACGTTGTGTCTTATATAGCATGACAATAACGGTGTCCATCTTGGGTATTCCGAAAGAGCATCAAGACGTGAGGATCAAGAGCGGGATTTGTTCATTCTTGTAATGGAAAGATACTCTGGGCCCACTCGGTGATATTGCATCTATATAGCTGCGCAGCTTATGACTAGGTCATAGAGATGTAATATCGCAGACGAGTTAATAACCTTCGTCGGTAACGAGATACAGCAAAGGCATCGGTGTGTCTACGATCATATCTCGGACAAGGTAGTATCGCAGAGACAAAGGGAATGAATATCATACTTATGGTTCAACGACGATATTCGTGGAATGCACAGGGGTCGTCATATATTTCCAGGTATCCCTGACGATCATTGGTGAGCGGAGTGTCTCGACCATGTCTGGAGTGTTCCCGAACCGTAGCGTAACAAACTTAAGGTCTTAGCGACGCTAGAGATAGGTTCTGGAATTTTATAGGTTTTTATTGGAGAGAAAGAAATGATCCGGAAAGAGTTCCGGTGGTCCGGAAGGAGTTCCGGTGAGCTATGGAAGGGTTCCGAGAATGTCCGAAAGTTGTTCGGGTGGTTCCGAAATAGTTTCGGAGTCATGGGATATTGAATTATATATAAATATATTAATTATGAATTAATGGGATTTTTATATTAATTTAATATTAATTAAATAAAGGAAAAAGGGGGCTCCCACCTAAATGGGCCCCAAGAGGGACCATGAGGGGGAAACCGCACCCCACAAGGAAAGGGGGGGCTGGGCCTCCTAGTCCAACTCGGACTAGGAGTTGGAGGGCCCATGGGGGGTTCGGCCGAACCCCCCCCTCCCCTCTCCTCCTTTAGTCCCACATGGGGGAGCCAAGGGGGTTGGCACACCCCCTTCCCCCTTTATATAGCAAGGCATATTAATTGTTTTAATTCATAGGAAAATCCAATTAATTCCCGATTTCTCTCTCGATCTCGTGGGTCCCAAGTCGGAGCCGCGCCGAGCTGAGGAAGAGGGTCTCTCTCCACCTAAGCCATACCGCAGAGCGCCGTTGCTCTGCGGGATTCCAGATAAGATCTACTCCTGCGATTTCAGCTGGATCTGAATGACCGGGAGTCGTCGCTAGCTCCGTATGTTTGTGAGTACTCGGAGGCTACTCTACTGAGGAGCTTGGGCGACGTCGTCTCGCCCCTGCAGCCGCCGCGCCTCCCCCCCTCTGCTGCCGGCGCGCCACCCCCCCGGTGCTGGCGCTCTGCCTCCTTCCGCCCGACGCCCGTCGACGCAGATCATCGTCGACATCCCGGCGTCATCGACTTCGACATCGCGGCAAGATCTTCGCGACCTCGAGGTCGGCTACGTACGACTTCATCGTCAACGCTTGTGCGGGAGCGTAATCCCCGCTATCGGTCTACATGGAGGTAATGTAACCCGTTCCGCCACCGTTATCGCATGTACTAGATAGATAGATCCTGGCTAGTTAGGGTTTCGTACGCTAGAAAATTATTGTTTTCTGCCCCGTAACCCCTTCACCAACCTCATATAAAGAAGCCATTAAAAGTCAGAATTCGTCCAAGTGGCAAATTGCCATGGAAGACGAGTTAAAATCTATGGGCTCAAACAATGTTTGGGACTTAGTAGAAATTCCCAAAGGTGCTAAAAGAGTAGGCTGCAAATGGGTCTACAAAACCAAATTCGATTCCAAAGGGAATATCGAAAGGTTCAAAGCGAGACTTGTGGCGAAAGGCTTTACGCAGAGAGAAGGAATCGATTATAATGAGACCTTTTCTCCTGTGTCTAGTAAAGATTCTTTTAGGATCGTCATGGCTCTAGTAGCTCATTTCGACCTAGAATTACACCAAATGGACGTTAAAACGGCATTTCTAAATGGTGAACTTAATGAAAATGTTTACATGACTCAACCGGAAGGTTTTGTCGTGGAAGGAAAGGAACATTTAGCGTGTCGGTTGAACAAATCCATCTATGGCTTGAAGCAAGCTTCAAGACAGTGGTACCTCAAGTTCGATAAAATTATTCGAGCTTTTGGTTTTGTAGAGAATGTGAAGGACAACTGCATTTATGTTAAGTTTAAAGGCAGTAGGTTCACAATTTTAGTCCTATATGTGGATGACATATTGTTGGCCAGCAGCGATAAGGATATGCTGCATGAGACCAAGAATTTTATGTCTTCCAATTTTGATATGAAGGATCTCGGTGAAGCCTCGTATGTTCTTGGCATTGAGATTCATCGAGATAGGTCTAAGGGGGTGTTAGGACTATCCCAAAAGTCATATTGTGAGAGAGTACTGAAGAAATACAATTTGCATAAGTGCTCTCCCACACCTGCTCCTATAGTTAAGGGCGATAAGTTTGGGACATTTCAATGTCCGAGGAACCAAATAGAAACTGATCAGATGAAGTCGGTTCCTTATGCTTCAGCTGTCGGAAGCATCATGTATGCACAAGTGTGTACACGCCCTGATTTAGTTTTTGTAACGGGAATGCTTGGCAGGTTCCAATCAAATCCAGGAAAACACCACTGGAATGCCGCAAAGAAAGTCTTGCGTTATATGCAAGGTACGAAAGATTACATGCTTACGTATAGAAGGTCTAATAACCTCGAAGTTGTAGGTTATTCAGATTCTGATTATGCTGGCTGTGTGGATACTAGAAAATCCACATCAGGTTATATATTCACACTGGCCGGAGGAGCTATATCGTGGAAAAGCTCCAAACAAACGATAACTGCATCGTCTACGATGCAGGCAGAATTTATAGCATGTTTTGAGGCCACTGGGCAGACTGTATGGCTAAAGAATTTCATTCCCGGGCTAAAAGTGGTTGACAGCATTTCAAAACCACTTTTGCTATACTGCGATAATGAACCCACAGTTTTCTATACGAGTAACAACAAGTCAAGTGCTGCTGCCAAGCACATTGACATTAAGTTCAGTGTTGTGAAAGATAGAATCCAGGATCAAACAATTGAGGTGAAGCATATAAGTATGACACGTATGCTTGCGGATCCGCTAACGAAAGGCTTACCACCCAGTATTTTCCAAAAGCATGTTGCCGGCATGGGTTTACTGGGAGCCTTATGATTCTGGAATAAGAGGACCACAATAAAGAACCACTCCCATTAAGAAGAATGTTTTCCATTTCGAAATAGGCTGTGTACTATAAGTGTTGGGGTTCAACAACATTTCATTGGTTATTGTAACGTCTCATTTTGGTATATTATTCCTATGGAGAATGGGCATTAGAAGTTAAACCTAACGATCTAGGGGGAGAATGTTGGTATTAGATCTGTCAGTTTTAACAGACAAAGACAGAGTCAAATAAATGTTACAACAAAACAAAAGAAAGAAAGGAAGAAAGAAAAGAGAAAAGCCCACGCACCAACGTTCGTGAGTTTGTTTTTCTGTTGTAACAGAACGCCCTGATCGGGGGCGTCCCCAACCAACTAATGGTTCGTGGCCCCCTGTTGTGTTCGCATATAAATCAGGGGGGGTCCTGGCGACTTGTAGCTACACATTAGCGCTAAGTCACGCAGCTCCCCACACTCCAACTCTGCCCCGATCGCAGCTTGCGCACAGCAACGGAAAGGCTGGAACCTCGACGTGCTACATCTGCTACATCTTCTTCCACTACATCATCTCTCAACCTCGCCTGCACCGAGCAGGCGACGATGTCTTCAATAGCTGGAGCTTGTAATAATCTCCAAACCCTCTCTGTTTATTTTGGTTTTGTGTTCTAGATTGCTGTCAACATTCATCTAGTAGTTCCTAGATGGGTTTTAATGTCTAACACCAGCTAGTGCAGTGTACCAATCCAATGAACGGGCAAAGAATTCAATTAGGCAACAACAACACATCTACAGTTCTACACGCCAAAACCAAAATGCAGGAAGAGAGAGAGAGGGGGGAGAGAGAGAGAGGGAGAGAGAGAGAGAGAGACACGTTCACCTAAAAGTGCAACCAAAATGTTAGATGAACAAACATTTGACATGGTAAAAAGAATCGGGCAATTAACAGCCTGTTTCCACAATATCAGTACCGATGGGCTCACCTACTCAGCAACAACCATAACCCAGATCATAACCTTTCTGTGACCGGACAGAATAAGGAGAAAAACCTCCTCACGCAACAGATGTCTTTCAAGAAATGCAAATTCACCTAAAACCAGTAAGAAAAACGAGCAGCTGAGTGTTCAACACTATATGTAGCCCCTGCTTCAGAATTCGTTCCAACTCAAAGTTAACAAGCCAAGACCAACCAGCGTCGATCCAGAGGATGGCTTCCCTTCTGCTCCTGCTGCAGGCCATTGTCAGTGGCATCGATGAGGGGATTCATGGTGCCATGGAGGTGCCAGAGGAAGTGAAGCTGCCTGTGATGTTCTCTCCAAACCATCCAGTCAGGTACCCGGGATGCTGGCTCAGCGATGATGATGTGGAAGAACAGTGGTTAGTTGCCTGCTTGAGGTGGCCCCGGACCAACCGCCAATCCGCTTGGATGCAGACGATCTGATCTCGTTTGGTTAGCCAAATAGCCAACATATTTCAATGTATATCAGATTGTTAACTAGAGCGCGGGTCAGTCTCAAGTCAAGATGGCTGGCGCTGATATATTTCATGTCCACATTGCAGAAAATAAAGTATTTTGTGTCTGAACAAACATCGGTTCTAATTTCTTGAGCGGCGAGTAGAAATGTACAGCATATCAGAATGCAGCACCAATAAAAGTACATTTGTATACATGAGCATTTGTATACATGAGTAAACCACCCATTGCCAGTGAATTTTCTTCAGAGCATTTTTATGTCTAGTCAAATATAGATCATCCTAAATGGTTCACATTTCAGAGAGGTGACACTTCAACCCCAGTCGACAAAAGGAAGCGCAGGATAGCCACCTTCTGGGGGAGGTTGCAGGGAAGGAGGTAAGGTGCCCCAGGAAGTGTGCCCACCTAGTATGCTCCCTGTGAATGTGAATGTAGCATTATCAGCAGTGTAGCTTATTAAAGAGGTCAAGTAAGATGAAGCACTTATTATGCTACCATGGCAAGGGTTGTACTTCTAAGTATAAAAATTCATTATTTTGGCAAAAGCTCTCAAAGGATAGTTGCCATGGCTAGAGGAAGGTGATGACAGATTGTTAAGTGAACCAAATTACCCAAGTACTCAGTATTCATCCTTTATTAGTAACCTAGAGGTACAGCCAAATAGACCTGCTTGCAATTTGATTGCCTCCAAACATCTAAAACAGGACCTAATTTGTGATTGGTAGAAGCACGCAAATGGACCCCCTAGTATGCAAAGGATTAAATTCAATGATTATACGACATGGGTTTGATCCAGACATCACAGTGGACTGAATGGAAAATATGTTGAGCAGATAGTTTGTTGCATATCATAATTTTGTTTTCAAGTGGCTGCTAGAAATTTCATTGGAGTATTGTGTCTGGCAATAGTTTCATGCAACAAACAGATCACCTGATAAAGAATTTCCATCCACGGTCTGATATCCAACAAAATTGGGTTGAGTTCCAAGAAAATTAGACTGCTGCACCATTGCTCCAGGGAGAGGCCCTGAATAAAGGAAATTCAAAACATGAGGTCTATCCAAGTACAGTCAATCTACAGTTAGAATTTCTTTAGCGTTTCAAAATAAATTGGCACAAACTCCAACTAACAAGTATTTCTTAAATCTTACTAAAGTGTACCGATCAAACTGAAGCCTAGACAATTAACACCAGAGAACCTAGATTTAACTCACTTAAGTCAAGTTTTAGCATTTAGAGGCAAGATTCTAGGATATGAATAGCGTTCTACAGGCCTTACAACTTGTAGTAGGAATAATACATCCACCTCAAACCCATCGTACGAGAATAGCACATGAAAGCAAACTCACCAGACGGAGCTGCTGGGTTAACAGCGTGTGGCTTCGGATGGAAGTACCTACATGCATCCCCAAACTTGCATGTCCCCTGTAACATCATCAAGAAGCTAACTGAACAAGCGCGCTTGGAGTATTCAGGATGGAACGGTGATTGCTTGAAAATGCGCACGAAGGGGGAAATCCGTAACACCACCGATTACTTAAATGTTAACCTCAAGTTCATCTTGGCACAACCACAGGCAGTGCAGAATGCTGTAGTACTAAACACAAGAAAGATGGTGGAAATTAAGAAGCGGTAAGGAACGTGCCGTGCGGACGAAGTGGTTGCAGACGCCCTGGCCAAGGACCGGACCGTCTGGCTGGAGTGGAGATGGGCTGGCGTGGGACTCTGCCGACCGAAGAAGACGTGTTAGGTTTAGGGTTGAGAAGAAGAGCGAGAGCGGCCAAGGTATTCGAGGGAATGCGTGAAGTTGAGTTGGGAGTAGGGAGGAAGGGAGAAGATGACCTTGGCGGCGGACGGTGTCGTACCAGAGGGCGCGGGCGCGTTGATGCTGGGAGCCCTGGACGTGGCGCCTGCGGGCGGCGGCGGTGTCCTGGAACTGCTTGTCGCAGTAGTCGCAGTAGTACTTGCCCAGCGGCATCTCCCTCCCTCCCTCCCTCGTCGCCTCCGTTCTCCCCTGTTTCGCTCCTCTCCTGCTCTACCCTCCTTCAGGTTTCAGGCACGTTTGCAACCAGGAATCTGCCCATAATAATTTGGAAGAAGCTTTTGTGAGGTAAATCTCGATCTTTCGTTGCAAAATTCGTCGATCCACAACTCTCGCTAGAACCTCTTCATACAATCACTTCGTGAAGGTTAGCTGAAGTTTGTATTAACCTGACCCCATGGTCACTGATAACTGGCTATAAATAATTTTCAGAAACCTGCCTACATATACTTCGAGCTTAATTACATCAAAACTTTGAAAACTCTTCAGTAACTTATTTGTCTGCAATTTACACAACACATTCTTCAACCTAACGCACACCAGACATAAACTTGAATTATCTAAGTTGCATAATTCACAGCTTCAAGGACTACATCAGAGATTGACTACTCGAAGTGAAGGATACAATCATACAACCAGACATGTGAAAAACAAATCGTCTCACATTGTAACCAACGACTCTATAGGAGCCACCGAGTACACAGTACTGTTGCAGCAACAGGTAGCATGACATGACAATCTAAAAACAAGATAGCAAAGTCTCACGATGAATAAAACTAGGAAAATCTAAGAGGATCCATGTATGGATCAACTACCATAAATACATTCATACTGCTCTAGAACATATTACATATCAGCTATGGCAATCTCAATTCTCAGGCGAGGGGGGTTAGTGCGAGGGAGGGTGAACCAGTTACATTGTCAAGTTTGCATCGCAGCATACTACTCAGCTACACAAGTCAACAAAGTGGAGCACAGGCATACAAGAACGGAACTTCACATCTTCAACCATCAGTTCATCACTAAGCTCACATGCTGCCCAACCAACATTCCACGGGAAATGCGCACTTGTCAATGAAGTCCAAACGAGTCATGAGGAAAGCTCTCACAATCCTGCATGGGAGCACTGCTTTCTCGCATGCTCCGGGATCAATTTCACCACAATGTCGCCTGGAATTCCTTTCAGTTCTGAAGAGAAACACAAAAGAGGGATTAACATAAGGTACTGGTCTCAACATCAAGATAGGAAATGTGCTCGTAAGCAGAACAAGAATTGGCTAAATTTACCATTGGGTTTGAAGTTAAAAAGAGGAGGCAGGAAACGACTGTTTGGAAGGCGGGTATTCGGGTCCCGAAGCTCATCAAAGAAGGGGTGAACAAGTGCCTCCACCTGGACAATAAAACAATAATGATATTAATAAAATACTGCAGTTAACAATATTATTACATGAACAATACATCAATGTAGTATATTATGTGTTTCAACCATTGAGTGTCAATTCCAAAATACTTACAGCAGTGCATCTTAGGTTGGGCGAGTACTGGAGGAGCCGAGAGACAAGATCAACAGCTTCAGGTGGCATCCTTTTATGGAATACCTAAAGAATGAACATGAGTTAGTAACTGAAAACTGACAAAAAGATCAATTGCTACCAATATATAAACAGTAAACACCACAAGATAGGTTCGCACCTTGTGCCATGGATGTGCTTTAATCTGTGGGAACTTGAACTCCGTGTAGTTTGGGTTCATGCATTTAATCTCTTCCCTTGTTGGGGTACCAAGGACCTGCAACAAATGACCAAATTCTGTGGTAAGAATTTATCCCTAGAATAGCAAGGTAAGTAATTGCTAATCACTAAAAGTGGTACCTACCTTTATAATTTCCACAAGTTGGTCCACACCACTTTCGCCGGGAAACAGAGGCTGTCCAATACAATGATCTTGTAAGCCAGTATAAACACAAAAGTGTAATGCTGAGTTGTGATGGGCTACCTTAAATATGCACAAAGGAAAGCACGCTGCTTACCTGCCCTAACATAAGCTCAGCAAGAACACATCCAGCAGACCAAATGTCAATGGCTGTAGTGTACTCAGTAGCACCAAATATGAGCTCTGGGGCCCTATAGTATCGGGAACAAATGTAAGATATGTTTGGTTCTCCCTTGACCTATAAAATAGCGAGAAGATAATTAGATATTTAAGTGACAACTGAAGTAAGAATATATACTTGAATATTTATTCTTACCAGAACTTTTGCACTCCCAAAGTCGCACAGTTTCAGCTGGTGAGTATGTGGGTTTACCTGTAGTTGAAGTACAACACAAATAATTAACAAATGAAGTAAGTCTGATTGGTCTTTGGTACAAGAAGAGTAATTTCTTAGCATACCAGAAGATTCTGTGGCTTGATATCTCTGTGGCAAACTCCAATGCTACCATGAATGTAAGCCAGTGCCCTACATATCTGCCAAAAACAATAAATATTGCATTAATTCATGGCACGCAAAATTACCTTGATTTGGAGCTAACCAAAGGTATTTGAAACTAGCTCTGTTTTCTTGTGCAACTGAACATGCTAGGAAAGCAACAGGTTATTCATTGCATTATGAAGAAAATTCATCCGCAAAGGACATTTACCTGGTATGTATACAGCTTCACATAGATAAGTGGCATGCGCTGGTTCATCTTGTTGTAATGCTTGACAACACGATGAACAGTCTCAGGCACATACTCCAGAACCAAGTTTAGGTACAATTCATCCTTCTCGGTTGTAGAAAAGAAACAATGTTTCAGAGCCACAACATTTGGGTGGTCAAGAAGGCGCATAGTCTGCAGCTCACGGTTCTTGTAGCGCTTATCCTGAAGAACCTTCTTTATAGCAACAGTTTCACCAGTCTCCAAACATTTAGCCTGCAAAAAAGTCACATGAGACATAATTTCCAAGTATGCACACAAGTATGTAGTTCGTCACAATAAAATTTGTGGAGGAATGGCTTTAAGACAGAAAAACAAACAATGTGCAAGAAGAGAGTTGGCTGCCCAATGAAGATAATTCTGCCTGGGGTTGTTGCAACTAACCTGGAAGACAATCCCAAATGAACCTTGACCAACAATACGCTCAGCCATGTAGCTCACGGTCTGCAGGTACGTCCAAGAAAACATATTTTTATTATAATGAAACTAAGCCACACAAGCTGTCAACACAAAAAACTAATGAAAAAACTAGCAAAAGAAAGAGATTAGCAACAATGCAGTCGTTCTAGACAGTTGCCACTCCAGAATTATGTTGATGGCTTCTAATTACAGAATCATGCATGCAGAGTTGCAGACAAACAAACATGAACAAAAAGCTTCTAATCCTAATTAAACGTGACATCCGGCAGTCACCTGCTTCGGTTGACCGTTTTTGCCCCCAGTAGTTGTGACAATTATGTGACCAGTCTCGGTTCCCTTGCCATTAATAATCGTAGCTTCCACCTCCTGCATAGGAAATGTAATTCAGGTGAGTCTGTGACTCCACTATAAATCAGAGATTGCACTAGACCCATCAAAGCAAAGATTATCCGACCTTATCATCCCTTATCTTCAAGTCATTCATCTGATCGGGCAGCTTGTCAGCGCCCAAGCTGGTGCCGCTGCTGCTCTTGTGCCCAGCCGGAGCTGCTACGCCTGCTGAAGCCATCTCGCAGAGTCAACTGCGCATCCAATGACAAGAAGCAGCGAATCCTGTGGTGGTGTATCTGCAAGTCCGATTAAGAACATCAACCACATGCATGGAGTGATAACAAAATTTAGGATGTACCAAACACATCAGAGAACTACTAGTAGTTCACGCTCGTGAGACGCCAAATGTGCCTAAAGAGCGTAACTATTAGGGTCTGCACGCAGCAATCATGTTTTTCCCTTCAGGTAAGCAGCTTTCCTATTCAGAAAAGTGAAGTGTCTAACTGCTGCTCCAGAACATGGCAAGTGATACCATTGAGCGGAGAGGAATGCCCTCACAGGGAAGTAGTAACAAAGATATCTCCTAGTCGGGGCATCCCCTCCCATCTGCGTCTGTTATGTGGCCATGAGGCCATCCATTGGCAAGCACCAGCCGGCCTCTCTCGCATCCAAACAGAGAGGCCACAAACAAGCAAAGCCAGTACTGGGTACGATTTGACGTCATAAGTGATCTACCGAGTACCCATAAATACCAGAAATACTTTAGTAGTACCCTACGAAACACCGAGACAAATCGACAGCAAAGGGCGACGAATCTCGCGAGAAGATCCGAACGTCTCAGACAAGTCTAGCTAAAATCAGGGAGAAATCCTCGCGGAAAATGGCCCTCAGAAATCCGCCAGGAACAACGCAGATCCTCGGGGAAGGGCGGGGGGAGATAAAATCTACAGACGGTCACATGACTTACTAAAGACGTCGCCGGCAGAAGCAGCACGACGGAACGGACGAACACGCCACGCGCAGCTGCTGCGCGGACTTGAAACACGGCCGGAGAACACTACGCGTCTTCGGGAAAACAGACGCTGACTGACCCCAAGGAAGAAGAAGAACGAAATCCAAATCGGAGAACGGGGGCAGACGCCTGACTATCGATCCATACCTCCTCCTCCTTGGCAGAGATCCCTCGATTCGATCTCCGTCTCCTTGGTAGAGATCCCACGATTTCGCTACCCCGCTCCGCTCCGCCGGCAGCCTCCTCTGCTTTCCGCTGTAGCTAGCTCTCGCCTCTCCTTTTGGTTGTCGGGATAGTAGTACTAGTACCACCACCACCACCAGTCCACCATGCCAAGGCGGACGACGAAATGATTTGTGCGCCTGCTGCCGAGGGCAGTCAAAGCAACCCACCACCAAATGTGCTGCCCCTTCCCCAATCGCGGACAGGTGGGCCGCGACCCTAATGAGCCCCACCTGTCCGTGTAGCGGGTCTGGTGACCGTCGCGTGGATGGCGCATGGGGGCTCGGGATCGATGGATCTATTGGGGTTCGGGTGGCCACACCCACACCTTTTGACCGGTCAAATCCGCGGGGCCCGCAGCCTGGACTGGACTGCATCGGGGGGTCGGTCACTTGCTGCTACTACTAGAACTGCTCACCCGCTTGCTTCACCCACTGTCCCGTGGGCCCAGCTACGCCTGGGCCTACGAGGATGTGACCGGGTAGCGTGACGGGTGCCGTGTGCAGTGCAGCCAAGTTTATTTGTTTTCCATCTTTTCACCGCGTCAGAGGACCGAAAGATTCGACTAGGTTTTATCGACAGGAAAAGACCGTGCTGCCCCTAGTCGTCTTGTCTTGGGTTTCATAGATCTGGGATTGCGTTTTGTTTTGTTTTTTGAACTGGATGAAAACGGGCAGGTGAACGGTAATGGGACAGCACTGAGTGCGAGGACCAGCGCCAGCGAGCGACACTGCCGCTACAGCGACTGAAATTTTCGCCCGGGACCCTTGGTGCTACGTGTCACCGTGAAACTGCGCGAGTAGTACCCCCCGGCCGAGTGGCTCCAAATTCAAAATTCACCGGGCGAATCTTGCCTCGACAGCGGACAGGGATATGAGATCATCGTCATGGAATGCTCGGTCTCGGTCCTTCAATTGAAACCCTGCCTACGGATGCCTGCCTCATATTTCAAATTTCAATTTATCCACCTCTCCAGCTGAGTCTCCAGATGCTCCAAATATTGAATGTACAGTTTTTGGAGGAAGGTTTGGTTTCGACCCTTTTATTATGGTTTGGAATTTGTTCTGAAGTTGGTTTATAGTTGACGAAATAGGTGTAGGTTTAGAACTTATTTGGATTGCAGGAATAATAAATATAGAAATATGATAGCATTATATGTGCAAAATAAAGGATTTTAAAACAGAGCAAAACTGCATGAATGGTCATTCAGATGGAACATAGCAAAAATATAGGAAAAGTGTCTCGATGCTACGCGAATGAGTGTAAAAAAAGACTTTGGAGTGGATGTTGAAATTCCTATGAGATTTGGGACATAGGAATTGGATCCATGGAAATTTCGGAGGATCCAAATGGAATTCTTAGGGGGGGGGGATCCTATGGGTTGGAATCCTCCAATATTCATATGAAAATCATTCGATCCAAAGAGGGCCTTATTGTAATTGTTGATATTTAAACGTTCTCTTGTGTCGGGGGTAAGAAAAAAATATTGAAAAAAACTCACATTGGGTTCACCGATAATAAGGCTCAAACTGATGACTTCCATCATGTCAAGGTGATATACTACTCCATTCATAGTAAGGGTCTTTTGAGAAAATTTTGATAAGACGTATTTTGTGGGATAAATTTGTCAGCATAAATCTCTCTTTTAGATGAGCTCGTCAACCACACTTGCACACATCACACCTTAAGCATCTCTTTGGGAGACTCGATTACCGTCATGGTGACTAACAACCAGGGCACCATCGCCTTCGAGTGAGGTAGGTCGTGGTTTTTGTTTGGATGATGGAAGTAGGGGCACGCTGCAAAAAGATCTCGATGAAAAACGAAGCACGTAGACAATCTATCTCATATCCCCGAAGAACCACCATTATTGGACCTTGGAGCTCGGGGCGACGTGGCCCATGGACTCCCCAACTCCAAGATCATTCTACACATGTGGCATGTGGCATGTGGCATGTGGCTCCGCACCAGTTTTTTTAGACGCCTTCGACTGTCGGGTTCTAGCTAATGGAATGCAAGCACTTTCGTTTTTTGTTTCTAGCCCGGAGAGAGAGGCCTCCACTTTTATCGCACTAAGTGGAAAATGGGGTTCTCTACAGCCACAACCACAGTGTTGTCAATACCGAACCTCGAGGTGGCGTGCGTTGTCAGCAACTTCCCTGTGCCCTAGCCCCTCCCATGCGTATCGTGCATGGAAGTAGATGAATAAGAGGAGAGGGGATAGAGTAGAGAGTGAAGGAGATATGCCCTAGAGGCGATTAATAAAGTGTATTTCTTTATCATATCTCGTTTGTTCATAATACGTTTTTGTGTCATGTTGTAACTGTATTAAGCGGAAACATTAATACGGGTGTGATGCGTAAACAACCAGGTCCCTAGTAGCCTCTACTAAGACTAGTTTCGTTGCGCGATCGATGATCGAAGTTTCCCGATCATAGGGCATGGCATCGGTCGGCAATGGAAGTCATATCGTTAGAGAACGATGTGATGGACATACCCATTTTTGTAGGATGTAGTCATTACGCCTTTGACCGTGAGACCAACTCTTATTGTTATTCCTGGAAAATACTTTGATTGCACCAAGCGTCATATCTCGGTGATACTTTTGAGTATCGGAAAGGAGTAGTTGAGACGAGGGGTCAAGAGCGGGATTTGCCAGTCCGCATAGCAGGATAGATACTCTAGGGCCCACTCGGTGAGATTTTGTCTAATGAGCTTTGCAAGCATATGACTAGGTCACGGAGACATGAAATCATAGACGAGTAGAAGATAGCGTTGTCGGTAACAAGGTCAAGTTAGATATGGAGATATCTATGAATGACGCTCGGACACGCTAAGTATCGTCATGGCAAAAGGTTTAAGACTTTACGTTCAGGTTTGATAAATGAAAGTCATTTGTTATATCACAGGGATTAATTCATTGGGTCCAGCCCTACGTGTTAGTCATTGATCGGAGAGGAGTCTCGATCATGTCTGTTATTATATCAAACTGCTAGGGTAACACACTTAAGGGGTTTCGACAAGACAACCGGAAAGGAAAGAGATCACCGGGAACGTCCCGGGAGAGGTCTGATGGAGATCGGGCAGCGATGAAATAGTTTTCGGAGCTAGAATAAATTATATATAATATGTTTGATATTAATTAGTGTAATTAATGTCTAAATATGATATTATATATTTATTTTCGAATTTATTTAGTTTGATTTCGCTAAATGGGCCTTATGGTCGAAAAAAGGCCCAAGAGGGGAAATTCCCTAGGGGAATTCGGTGGGGGCCAAGGTGGCCGGCCTAGGTGGGCCACAAGGGGCCCACCAGGTGGCCGACGCACCAATGTCGCACCATGCATGTGGGGTTTAGTCCCACATTGCCTGGTGAGCAGGTTGGCTCCCTCCTGGGAGCCTATATAAGAAGGGGCACCACTGGCCTTTTAATTCACCAATTAATTCCCCAATTCTCTCTCGATTTTGTGATTTCCTTTGTCGGAGTTGCGCCGAGTTGAGAGGGGGATCTCTTCCACCATAGCCCGATGTCGCGTTGCTGGTGTTCCGGTCCAAGTCCTCTGCTGCTCGTCCTGGACTGGAGCTTCGGAGGCCGTCGTTTCCACCGTACGTGTGTAACGCCCTGCGAGGTGCTGAGCTAGCGGTGCTCGGAGGTCTGCTTTCTCTACATGACCTTGAGGTCGGCTTCGTCGGTCTTCATCGACAACGTTTGTGCGGGAACGTAATCCCCGCTTTCGGTCTACAAGGGTATGTTTTAAGGATACTATATCTACATAGAATAGATCTTGGCATGTTTTAAGAATATTGTTGCTAGGAAAATTTTGTTTTCTGCACACGAACCCCTTCAGTGGTATCAGAGCCGATCTATCGGAGATATAGTTGTACGCTGTTAGAACCCGTGTTCTGCATGGGGGCACCGTTCCTATTATTTTCTACCCTCTAGTGTGCACTTGTGATTCCAGCGGCATCGAGTTGATGAAGCGGCCCGGACCGACTTTACGCGTACGCTTACGCGAGACTGGTTCCACTACTGACATACGGCTTGTACCGTATCTGTGGCTGGCGGGTGCATGTTTCTCTCTTTTTATTTGGTCTTGCATTTTCAATGGAGGGCCCGAAAGAGATGCTTAAATATGCAATTATTGGATCGTTGTTGTGGTCATAAGGTCGTAGGTAAGAAGCGGTTCTTTTTACGAAAGCCCCAGCCACGTAAAATATGCAAAAGATAAAGTAGAAGTGTCTAACTTTATTCTGCAGGGGCTATGTGATATGGTCAAGGTAGGTTTATTAAATTGTTTATGAACTGCGGGCGCCAAAAAGACCATGGCGTAATGGACTATATCACATTGCATTACATTTGATGTTTTGTGTGCATCTTTTATTGTGTGATTATATATATTAGTATATATTAGTTACGCGGTGGTAGTCATATATAAGATGATCCCTTCAAAAATACCACTAGTGTTTTTCCTCCAACGAGCACCACCAAGAAAGTTCTACGTTATGAGGCAGACCATGACGATCGGGTGTCAGACGTATCGTCCTTCGCATACAGTGTGTGTAAGCCATGTTGCACAAGCGTTACGTGGAGGTTATAGTGGCGAGTCTAGCATATGCAGATATGGCCTCGGAACACGGAGGCCGAAAAGTCGAGCATGAGTCACAAAATTGGTGTGACGGACAATTGTCTACTCTTGAAGTTGTGTTGCCGGCTCTGACGATAAGGGGTGGTGCAATGATGGGGGTCGTGTAATCGATTAAACAACCAGGAGGGATGTTCATTTGAGTGGGAGTTATGTTAGTTATTTTCTAAAAAAATACTATAACTCAAAATTATTATGAACAAAGTCTTATGTTGTTGCAAATTCCATTGTAGATGTCTCACCCCTCCTTTAACCTAGCCATGTTCCTTGAGAAAGAGAAGCTTAACACCGATGGGTCTAACTTAGTGTCTTGGTTCCGCGACCTGAAGTCCATTCTTGAAACCCACAAGGTGGCCTACATCCTTGAAGCTGAAGGGAATATGCCCTAGAGGCACTTAATAAACATAGTTTATTGGCAATATCCCAATCGTTCATTATATGTTTTACACCATGTTATAACTGTATTAAGCGGAAACATTAATACAGGTGTGGTAGATAAACAACCAGGTCCCTAGTAGCCTCTACTAAGACTAGTTTCGTTGCGCGATTGATGATCGAGGTTTTCCGATCATAGGGCATGGCGCCGGTCGGCAACGGAAGTCATATCGTTAGGAGTAACGATGTGATGGACATACCCAGTATTTGTAGGACATAGTCGTTACGCCTTAAGACCGTGAGACCAACTCTTATTGTTATCCCTGGAAGATACTTTGATCGCACCAAACGTCGCATCTTATCTAGTGTGACAATAACGGTGATACTTTTGGGTATCGGAAAGGGGTAGTTGAGACGAGGGGTCAACAGCGGGATTTGTCAGTCCGCATAGCCGGATAGATACTCTAGGGCCCACTCGGTGAGATTATGTCAAATGAGTTTGCAAACATGTGACTAGGTCACCAGCTGACATAATATCATAGACGAGTAGAAGATAGCGATGTCGGTAACGAGATCATGCTAGGTATGGAGATATCTGAGAATGATGCTCGGACACGCTAAGTATCGCCATGACAAAGGGTTTAAGACTATACGTTCAGGTTTGATAGATGAAAGTCATTCGTTATATCTCAGGGGTTAATTCATGGGGTCCAGGCCTACGAGTTAGTCGTTGATCATTGAGGAGTCTTGATCATACCTGATATTATATCGAACCGCTAGGGTAACACACTTAAGGGGTTTCGACAAGACAACCGGAAAGGAAGGAGATCACCGGGAGCGTCCCGGGAGGGGTCCGATGGAGATCGGGCAGCGCCGAAAGAGTTTTCGGAGCTAGGAAAAATTATATATATTATGTTTGATATTAATTAGTGTAATTAATATGCAAATATGATTTTATATATTTATTTTCGAATTTATTTAGGCTGATTTCCCTAAATGGGCCTTCTGGTCGAAAGAAGGCCCATGGGGGGGGAAAACCCTCAAGGGAATTTTGTGGGGGAGGCTTGGCCGGCCTAGGTGGGCCAAATGGGGCCCACCTAGGGCCGGCGCACCTGGTTTGGCCGAACCAGGCAATGGGGGATAGTCCCACATTGCCTGGCTGGCAAGGTTGGCTCCCCCTGGGAGCCTATATAAGAAGGGGCACCCCTGGCCTTTTAATTCACCAATTAATTCCCAATTTCTCTCTCGATCTCGTGGTTCCCTTGACGGAGCCGCGCCGAGTAGAGGAGGGGGATCTCTTCCACCATAGCCCGCTGACGCGCTGCTGGTGTTCCAGTCCAAGTCTTCCGCTGCTCGTCCTGGACTGGAGCTTCGGAGGCCGTTGTCTCCACCGTATGTGTGCGACTCCCTGCGAGGTGCTGCGCTAGCGGTACTCGGAGGCCTACTTCCTCCACCCCACCTCGGGGTCATCTTGGTCATCTTCGTCGCGCCGAGTTCTCCGCGACCTAGAGGTCGGCTACGGCGTCTTCATCGTCAACGCTTGTGCGGGAGCGTAATCCCCGCTATTCGGTCTACGAGGGTATGTATTCCGATCTCTGCCGTACTTCTATATCTGCATAGTGTAGATCTTGGCTAGTTTAAGGATATCGTTGGTAGGAATTTTTTGTGTTTTCTGCACACGATCCCCTTCAGTGGTATCAGAGCCGATCTATCGTAGATATAGTTGTACGCTGTTAGAACCCGTGTTCTGCACGGGGGCACCAATCCTGTTATTTGCTACCCTCTAGCGTGCACTTGTGATTCCAGCGGCATCGAGTTGATGAAGCGGCCCGGACCGACTTTACGCGTACGCTTACGCGAGACTGGTTCCACTACTGACATACGGCTTGTACCGTATCTGTGGCTGGCGGGTGCCTGTTTCTCTCTCTTTAGTTGGCTTTGCATTTTCAATGGAGGGTCCGAAAGGGATGCTTAAACATGCAATTATTGGATCGTTGTTGTGCTCATAAGGTTCGTAGGTATGAAGCGGTTCTATTTACGAAAGCCCCAAGCCACGTAAAATATGCAAAAGATAAAGTAGAAGCGTCTAACTTTATTTTGCAGGGGCTATGTGATATGGTCAAGGTAGGTTTATTAAATTGTTTATAAACTGCGGGCGCCAAGAAGACCATGGCGCGATGGACTATATCACATTGCATTACATTTGATGTTTTGTGTGCATCTTATATTGTGTGATTGTGTGTATAGTATACATTAGTTACACGGCGGTAGATATATAAGATGATCCCTTCAAAATACCACTAGTGTTCTCCCTCCAACGCGCACCACCAAGAAAGTTCTACGTTATGAGGCAGGCCGTGATGATCGGGTGTCAGACATCTCGTCGTTCGCATACAGTGGGTGTAAGCCATGTTGCACAAGCGTCAGCGTGGAGGTCTTTGGTGGCGAGCCTAGCATATTCAGAAATA
This sequence comes from Poa annua, assembly GCA_026929855.1. Taxonomy (NCBI): domain Eukaryota; kingdom Viridiplantae; phylum Streptophyta; class Magnoliopsida; order Poales; family Poaceae; genus Poa; species Poa annua. Next base: position 20,889,462 of record CM049428.1, on the reverse strand, counting down.
TGGCCTCGGAACAGGAAGACCGAAAGGTCGAGCACGAGTCACAAAATTGGTGTGGCGGACGATTTTGTCTACTATTGAAGTTGTGCCGCCGGCTCTGATGATGAGGGGTGGTGCAATGGATGGGGGTCGTGTAATCGCTTAAACGACCAGGAGGGATGTTCGTTTGAGTGGGAGTTCGGATAGTTATTTTCTAAAATACTAGAACTCAGAATTAATGAACAGAGTCTGTTTTGCAAACTTTTGTAGATATTAACAATTGTGATAGCATCTTTTCAAATTAGGCGCATTCCTGCGATTTGAGAAACTTAAAAGGTTGGGTCCAAACTTCATAGTTTTATACTTTAGCTTGAGGATACTCCTTGTTTAAACCGTTAGCTCTTTGTGATACAATACCCGCTAGGAGATAAACCCGGAGATTCCGCTAACAAAAGATAATTTTGATTATCGGATTTTGTGCGGATGATATCATCATAGTCAAGTGTATGCTATGATCTCTGCCATAAAGAACCAACGGTGGGTACGAGTTTTTGGATCGCGAACATATGATATGGTCGCTAAACTCGTGGTACCCCAAATGTTGGGTTGATGAAGTTTATCAGTACGTTGACTGATTGTCTTCTCAACCAAGATGGAAGAGAATACACACACTGAGGGAGCATGTGGCGGTCATACTTAATGACGTATGTTCATGATTAATGAACATTGAGACGCCTCGCTCAGCTCAGTCACTGGATGACAGACATCGTTGCCAAGTGCAAATCCTCTGTCATAGACTATGTCATGCAAGGGGAATCGTTCACCTTCATGGTTCTTGATTACGGTGGAAGTATCAAGAAGATGAAACAGATCGCCGGAAGTCATCAATGATGATGGTGTATATATGATATACATGTTATGAATGTTTTAGCTAAGCAAGTGCTCGCAGTAGTGACTAAGTCTTGAACTAGTCATGTTTTGTGAAAAACCAGGTTTACTGCTTGAGTAGCTTGAAAGGGTGAGGCGACATTGCGTGTTGATAACGGCAGTCAAGTTGTTGTGACGGCCATAGACACTCTCCCTCTAGATCTACCATTTGAATAAATTCTTTAGGATCGGGTGTTGGTATGATCGTTACGAGTGTGTCTCCTCTAGCGAGACACTTGTTCATACATGATAGTGACAAATTGGTGTCCTATATTTATGAAGTAATGATCATATGCCGATTTGAATTTAGATGGTAGAAGCTCCCACATTCATAATATTAATGCCAAAGGATACAAACTTAATAAAGACACCACATATGTGTGGCACTACCGTTTAGTCATGTCAATGTTATATGCATTAGCTCCACACTGGATGGACCTACAAGTCCTAAGATTTGATCTTTTGACACTTGCAAAATAACTGTGACACCGTTTTCGGAAAACGGGCATATAACTTATTGATAGTCATACATGGAGATGTATGTGGTTCAATAAAGTAATTGACGGGTAGTAGAGACCTTTATTTCGTGAACTTCACTGAACGTTTTTTGAGTATAGCTTGTTGAGAATCGTGCATATGGGTGTATGTGAATCAACGAAGTACTTTAACGTGTAGTGGAAGTCTTTATTTCATAGACTTCATGAATATTCCGAGTAGATATATGGATATCCACTCCGGGGAATGTTGGTCTGAATTTTTGATTCGATCAAACGAAGTTCAGAATGAAGTAGGAAATAAACTTAACAAGAAAATCAAATTCCCGCGATGCAAATCGAGGAATGAAGATTTGAGTTATAATGTCGGCACATCATTGGAAGACTTGTGAGAAGAGTTCCACAAATTACGTCGCATGGAACACCATAGTGTTATGGTGTGTTAGGGCGTCGTAATCGCACCCTATCGGATAGTGTGTGGTAAATAAATCTCTTACCGAATTATTGTAATCATTAGAGTCATATGGTAGAAACATAAACACTCACGTTATCAAATAGGGAAACCATTTGAATCCATGGAGACAATACCATACGAGTGATGGCATGGCTTTTGAGCCTGGATTGTCGTTTCAGCAATTTAGTGTTTCGATGTAGTCGAACCTAAAATGGATTAATCTTTGTAGTATACCCTACCTAAAGAGTTAGTTGGGTACATGTCTCACGACATAGGCAAAATCTTTGCCGGGATATACCTTGCGAAAGAAATAGTTTCTTGTCCGAGGGTATAAGTGAGAAAGAAAGTAGAGCAAGACGAAGTTGGTGAACTTCCTCTCCAGACATCAGAGTGGCGCAATCGAAAGTGTTTTCGGTGTCAGGCTCCACAGCTTGAAAAAGCTGATGATTCAAGATCATGATGTTCTGAGCTCATACTAAGAGCGTAGGCATACGAGGTTGTGTTCCACACTGTGTGTTACGACAATCTCGTTATGAAGGTCATATTAATGGAATATGATAGACCTACGAACTACGAAGAAGAGATGGTGGACCTAAGTCCGAGAAATGGCTATGAGTCATTTGTGATCCGAAATAAAATCCATATACGATTACCAGGTATTGACTTGGGAGATCTTCTTGATGGCATCTAGGATGTTGATAGTATATGGAGTTTTATGAGAGAGTAGATATTGAGCAGATTCGATTTGTCGTGAAACAGTTCCGACAGAGCACATGAGAGTTTGTCTCAAGTGGCGAAGCCTAAATCTATTCTGGGTCGTTTAGCAATTACTATAATTTCGAATGAGAAATTGATAGATGGATGAGAAAATCATGGTTCTTAATAGTGTAATTAAGAATGGTTTGTAATCCCGAGGATGCTAAACATGTGTGCAAACTTCGGTTGTCCATTCATGGGCAGAAGCAAGCATATCGGAGCTGGAATCTTCACTTTGATAATGTGATCAAAGGATTTTGGAGTTGTCCAAAATAGTTGAAGAAACCTACATTTGCAGAGAAGTGAGTGGGAGCAAAGTAGCTTTCGTTGATCTTGTATGCGGAAGGCATATTTGAGTGGGAGCTAAGTAGCTTTTCCTTGATCTTATATGCGGAAGGCATATTTGAGTGGGAGCTAGGTGTCATTCGTGATTTGGTATGTAACAACATATTGAATGACACGGATCCTCTTGTAGAGTGTAAAGGATTATTTAAGTGATTAAATTTTCTATGAAATGAAGTTAGGAGTATTAGGCATCCGATTTATAATTGTATAGATCAGAGGGGGCTTAATAACATTAAGTCGGAGTATTTCCTAAGTCAGGATTCTGAAGTGTTTCAGAAAAGGACGAGCGAAGAAAGAGGTTCTTACTTGTATGACTAGGTAAAAGATTAAGTTAATCTTGGCTTTTTCAGTGATAGAAAATGATGTTCGACATTCTCTATGTATCACACATAGAGTCTATCAGGCTGAAAGCTCGACTTGGTGTGACCCGAGTTCTTGGTTCAAGAACAGGTTCTAAAGTGATCCTTGTTTGGATCTATGAACAAACGTTAAGTTTATTCTTCAGTGTCTATGAGAACTGAAGATAGGTTTTCTAGTAACGGGTAAGAGTGGAATGGCAACTTGCCGTAAAGCGGTTACGATGATGCAAGTTATTATACTGACCCATACGGCTAGAAATCTCATATAGGAGATGTCCTTTATTTTGAAGATAGACATGGTTAGTTTGCGAAGTTGCATATGAATGCACTATCGCACAATCTACATAGGTATAGAAATATATCGCGACTTTAGAAGTAGCAAGTGTGATTGGACTGAGCAGTTTTCCGAGCGTAGGTGGTCTCCTTAATAGATCTCTTAGACTTTTAAGGCGCATGCTACGTGAATGCTCGAGTCTCAGTCCATCCACTGGGATATATTTCACCGTCATTGTAAGATACGGGATGATGTCAAACTAGGTGACATAGAAGTGTTGCAAAACACATATAGGTCTCAATGTGTGAGGTCTATTGACTGTATTCCTCTTCCACGAGGCGAGCAGGCACCAAGATGCTATGGGTGTTGAGCTTTTACCAGGTTGTAAACTAGATTAAGTGTTACTCTAGTGCAAGTGGGAGACTGAAGGGAATATGCCCTAGAGGCACTTAATAAACATAGTTTATTGGCAATATCCCAATCGTTCATTATATGTTTTACACCATGTTATAACTGTATTAAGCGGAAACATTAATACAGGTGTGGTAGATAAACAACCAGGTCCCTAGTAGCCTCTACTAAGACTAGTTTCGTTGCGCGATTGATGATCGAGGTTTTCCGATCATAGGGCATGGCGCCGGTCGGCAACGGAAGTCATATCGTTAGGAGTAACGATGTGATGGACATACCCAGTATTTGTAGGACATAGTCGTTACGCCTTAAGACCGTGAGACCAACTCTTATTGTTATCCCTGGAAGATACTTTGATCGCACCAAACGTCGCATCTTATCTAGTGTGACAATAACGGTGATACTTTTGGGTATCGGAAAGGGGTAGTTGAGACGAGGGGTCAACAGCGGGATTTGTCAGTCCGCATAGCCGGATAGATACTCTAGGGCCCACTCGGTGAGATTATGTCAAATGAGTTTGCAAACATGTGACTAGGTCACCAGCTGACATAATATCATAGACGAGTAGAAGATAGCGATGTCGGTAACGAGATCATGCTAGGTATGGAGATATCTGAGAATGATGCTCGGACACGCTAAGTATCGCCATGACAAAGGGTTTAAGACTATACGTCCAGGTTTGATAGATGAAAGTCATTCGTTATATCTCAGGGGTTAATTCATGGGGTCCAGGCCTACGAGTTAGTCGTTGATCATTGAGGAGTCTTGATCATACCTGATATTATATCGAACCGCTAGGGTAACACACTTAAGGGGTTTCGACAAGACAACCGGAAAGGAAGGAGATCACCGGGAGCGTCCCGGGAGGGGTCCGATGGAGATCGGGCAGCGCCGAAAGAGTTTTTGGAGCTAGGAAAAATTATATATATTATGTTTGATATTAATTAGTGTAATTAATATGCAAATATGATTTTATATATTTTTTTTCGAATTTTTTAGGCTTATTTCCCTAAATGGGCCTTCTGGTCGAAAGAAGGCCCATGGGGGGGAAAACCCTCAAGGGAATTTTGTGGGGGAGGCTTGGCCGGCCTAGGTGGGCCAAATGGGGCCCACCTAGGGCCGGCGCACCTGGTTTGGCCGAACCAGGCAATGGGGGATAGTCCCACATTGCCTGGCTGGCAAGGTTGGCTCCCCCTGGGAGCCTATATAAGAAGGGGCACCCCTGGCCTTTTAATTCACCAATTAATTCCCAATTTCTCTCTCGATCTCGTGGTTCCCTTGACGGAGCCGCGCCGAGTAGAGGAGGGGGATCTCTTCCACCATAGCCCGCTGACGCGCTGCTGGTGTTCCGGTCCAAGTCTTCCGCTACTCGTCCTGGACTGGAGCTTCGGAGGCCGTTGTCTCCACCGTATGTGTGCGACTCCCTGCGAGGTGCTGCGCTAGCGGTACTCGGAGGCCTACTTCCTCCACCCGACCTCGGGGTCATCTTCGTCATCTTCGTCGCGCCGAGTTCTCCGCGACCTAGAGGTCGGCTACGGCGTCTTCATCGTCAACGCTTGTGCGGGAGCGTAATCCCCGCTATTCGGTCTACGAGGGTATGTATTCCGATCTCCGCCGTACTTCTATATCTGCATAGTGTAGATCTTGGCTAGTTTAAGGATATCGTTGGTAGGAAATTTTTTGTTTTCTGCACACGATCCCCTTCAGAAGCCCCCTTAGGTGATCTGCCAGACACCGCCTCAGAAATCGAAAGGACTGTCCATAAGGTTAAGGCGGAGATTTCTTCTTATGTCCGGAGTGGCATGCTCTTTGCCATGGAGGCTGACCTGCAAAACCATTTCGAGAACAAGGGTGCTTATGAGATAATCACTAAACTCATGCTTGTTTTTTGCACGACAAGTCAAGGCTGAGAGGTTCGAAGCATCCGTGCTTTTCTTCTCAGCCCAGATGGAAGAGCACGACAATATAAGTGAGCACTTAGCCAAGTTTTTTGGCTGCGTTCAGCTCCTGAATGATATGGGAAGTGTGATCCCAGAAGAGCTGGTTATTGATATGGTGCTGATTTCTCTGCCCCCTAGCTATAAGAACGCGATCGTGGACTACGACATGAAAGGGACGTCAAAACCTCTGTCGGAAATCCTGAAGATGCTCGAAGTGGCCGAATTAGAAATCAAGCTGGAGAAGATGGTGGTGACCATCGGATCACCTGAGCGCAATTGCCCCAAGTTCCTGGAGGATAGGAAAGCTGGCAAGATAGTCGACAAAGAGCAAGGTATATTTGATATACATGTTATAGATGTGTACCTTACATCCGCCCGTAGCAACACATGGGTATTTGATACTGGTTCTGTTACTCATATATGTAACTCTCAGGAGGAGTTACGGAATAAACGGCGGCTGGCTAAGGATGAGGTGACGATGCGCGTCGGCAACGGATCGAGAGTCGACGTGGTGGCTGTCGGCACGCTCCCTCTACATCTACCATCGCGATTAGTTTTGGTTTTAAATAAGTGTTATTTTGTATCATCGTTGAGTGTAAACATTATAAGTGGTTCTTACCTGTTACAAGACGGTTATTCATTTAAATCAGTATCAAGCAGTTGTGTTATTTATATGAATGATATATTTTCTGTTGATGTTCCCGAGAGTAATGGTATATTCTTGTTGAATCTCGATCGTAGTACTCACATCCACAACATAGAAGCCAAACGGATTAAGTGTAGTTATGTTACTGCCATGTATATGTGGCATTGCCGTCTTGGTCATATTGGTATAAAACGCATGAAGAAACTCCACTCCGATGGACTTTTGGACTCGTTGGATTTTGGATCCCTCGATACATGAGAACCATGCCTTATGCGCAAAATGACCAGGACACCGTTCAAAGGTTTCGTTGAACGGGTGTCGAATTTACTGGGGATCATACATACAGATGTGTGTGGACCAATGAGCGTATCGACACGCAATGGTTATCGTTACTTCGTCACCTTCACTGATGACTTGAGTAGATACGGTTATATCTATTTGATGAATCACAAGTCTGAAACTTTTGAAAAGTTCAAAGAATTTCAAAGTGAAGTTGAAAATCAGCTTAACAAGAAAATCAAGCTGGAGAAGATGGTGGTGACCATCGGATCACCTGAGCGCAATTGCCCCAAGTTCCTGGAGGATAGGAAAGCTGGCAAGATAGTCGACAAAGAGCAAGGTATATTTGATATACATGTTATAGATGTGTACCTTACATCCGCCCGTAGCAACACATGGGTATTTGATACTGGTTCTGTTACTCATATATGTAACTCTCAGGAGGAGTTACGGAATAAACGGCGGCTGGCTAAGGATGAGGTGACGATGCGCGTCGGCAACGGATCGAGAGTCGACGTGGTGGCTGTCGGCACGCTCCCTCTACATCTACCATCGAGATTAGTTTTGGTTTTAAATAAGTGTTATTTTGTACCATCGTTGAGTGTAAACATTATAAGTGGGTCTTACCTGTTACAAGACGGTTATTCATTTAAATCAGTATCAAGCAGTTGTGCTATTTATATGAATGATATCTTTTCTGTTGATGTTCCCGAGAGTAATGGTTTATTCTTGTTGAATCTCGATCGTAGTACTCACATCCACAACATAGAAGCCAAACGGATTAAGTGTAGTGATGTTACTGCCATGTATATGTGGCATTGCCGTCTTGGTCAAATTGGTATAAAACGCATGAAGAAACTCCACTCCGATGGACTTTTGAACTCGTTGGATTTTGGATCCCTTGATACATGCGAAGCATTCCTTATGGGCAAAATGACCAAGACACCGTTCAAAGGTTTGGTTGAACGGGCGTCGGATTTATTGGGGATCATACATACAGATGTGTGTGGACCGATGAGCGTTTCGACACGCAATTGTTATCGTTACTTCGTCACCTTCACTGATGACTTGAGTAGATACGGTTATATCTACTTGATGAAACACAACTCTGAAATTTTTGAAAAGTTCAAAGAATTCCAAAGTGAAGTTGAGATGGTTTGCACCGTCATGTTAATTGAACAAGACGAACCTACGAACTACAAGGAGGCGATGGCGAGTCTAGAGTCCGAGAAAGGGCTTGAAGCCATGAAATCCGAAATAGGATCCATGTATGATAACAAAGTATGGATTGTCGTAGTATCGACATGTTTGATAGGAGACGGGGGTCCTCTAGCCTATGTATGGATTGTGGGGAAGAATGTGGGTGTCGTCGAGTACGGGATTGAACACGGCGAGTTTACCCAGCTTCAGATCCCGCAGCGGTGGCGAGATCCTACGTGCTGCTATAATTCACTATGAGGCAAGCCGTGAACAGGTTACAATGGGTATGATGCGTATTGAAGCGTCTCTCCTCAAGGCTTCCTGGTGGCCGGCTTATATAGGCGGCCAGACCCCATGATACAAGGCAAGTACTTGTCTGGCAAGTAAACAGAGTCCTAGACCTAGTCGGCTTAGTTACCGCCCTCCGTCTTTGGGCTTGGTGGCTTGATGCGCTTCGGCCTTCTGCCTTCCTTGGACCGTCTGCCTACTTCCTTGTACGTCAGCTATCTGGGCCGCCCGGCAGGCTTCAGCCCTACCATCCTTGGGCCACCCTGGACTAGCCGGATTGATCCATGTTAGAGATACCCCTAGTTGGTATATCCCCAACATTAGCCCCCAGAAAGGATGAAGTTCTTCAGGCGCCGGCTTCTTCTTCTTCTTGATTCTTCATTCTTCAATGTTGGTGGCTGCAGGATTTGAACCATTCTGAAAATAATGGGGGAACGTGTACCTCAATGTTGGCACACGGCCGCCTTTATCCAATATGGGAAAGACGGCTAAATGAAACTTGATGAATAGCTTCACAGGAAAGCATGATCTTTGACGGCAAGACAAACATATTTTTGACGGATATTTCCAGGCGGTTCACGACAGTTTGAAACCAACCGAAGCGAAAATCACGTCATGATTGCAAATCGCGGGAAAAGAGGAGTTGTGGAGATCGTGCGATCATGCGCTGCTCTGAGGCAACAGATGTTCGACACGTGTCCGACTAACAATGACGTTGCACAGGGAGCAACGCCTGGACCTATAAATAGGGAGCCGAGCAGTTCATTTTTCATCTCTGCTCTTGCTCTCCTCCGTCCTTTGCTATCCCGCTCTCCCGCTCTTCCGGTCTTTCTCTCCTCCCCGAGCGAACTCCGGCGAACACCTTTCTCTGCCGACCTTTGCGCACGGCGATGTCCACCGATCAGAATACTCCCTCGACGGCGTCCAACGGTCTTGCGGCCGAGACCACCACCGCGGCGGCGATGGGAGGCGCGGTGTCGCGCCTTGCGGCGGCGCATGCGGGCAATGTCACCACCGCCCCTTCTTCGCCCCCCACCATGCGTGCTCGTGCGGCGGCGCCTTCGGCTCCTTCATCTTCTACCGCACCGACGGCGGCGAGAGGTGCACCCGCCGAGGAGGAGGAGGAGTCAGCCGACCTCGAGTCGCGCTACTGGCTCCCCTCCATAGTCGACGAAGAGGCGCTCCAGGACTTGGAGGTTGTCGGCTACCTCCCGACTCGGGAAGACTGCGGCTGGAGGTCCGCCTTCGGGGACGTCATCCCGGCTCCGAAAGCCGGGGAACGGGTAATCCTCACCTCCCATCTAGTTAGGGGAATGGCCTTGCCGCTTTCCGCCTTCTTTAGCGAGGTGTTAGATTACTACGGGCTCCAACCCCACAATATAGCGCCCAATAGCATTTTAGTCTTAGCCGGCTTCACAACTCTATTTGAGGGCTATCTAGGTATTAGGCCTAGTTTAGACTTGTTCAGATACTGCTTTCGTTGTCGGCGCCAGGCTGTGCGGGATGGAGGACTGGTGACCTGCGGCAGCGTTACTTTCAACTACCGCCAAGGACGCCAATGGTATCCCAAGATACCATACATCAAGTCCGTCAAGGGTTGGACGTCCACCTTCTTCTACTGCCAAGACATGGCAGCACCGGGGCGCCAATTCGGCGTCCCGGACTTTGTCAACGCGCCGCCTATGCCCAGGCCATGCTGGGACGAGGCGGTCCCCAAGTTGACGGAGGAGCTCCGCCTTATTCAAAGGCGGATCGAGTTCCTCACCCGCACGATGGCTCCCCCCTTGCTGGATGGGGTGGACACCGTCATCTGCTGGCTTAGCCGGCAGATATTGCCCCTGCGGTACATCCCGCACAAGATGTGTCAGTATTCGCCTACTACCACAAACTCTCTTCGCGTAAGCGAAGAGGGGTTACTAGTTGCTGACCTGGCGTTCTGACTTCGTAGCCTTGTCAAATCGGGGCTGGTGAAGGCGGCGGAAGGCGTGCCCATGCACACCCACAACAACCCTCCCCTCGAGGTAGATATTTTTCTTGTTGCCCTTCTTTGACGGCTTTTGCCGGCTTGATGGAATCCTATTAACACTTGCTTTTTCATTAGCTCTCTGCCCTGGGGGAGAGTGACCTGGCTCCCGACTTCTACGAGTCGGAAGCCGGGAGAACCAAGAAGCACAAGGGGTCCGACGCTGCTTCCTCTACGGTGAATGCCGAGAGGAAGAAACGGACCGCAGCGGCCACGGAGCCGGTGCTCGTCGATCTCGACGAGAACGCGGGGATTAACATCCCCCGAAGGTACCCATTTCCGCCTTAAATAGTCGTCGAATTTCTCTATTACTGGTATTCATCTGGCTATGCTTGCTTTATTGACAGGGAACGGGTGGCGACTTCCAGGTTGTCGTCCAGGTCCCTTCTTTCCAAGGGAAAATGGCTCCAGGGTAGCTCGCTCGCTACCGTGTCGCCAACTCCTCAGCCCCGGGCCGGCGGCTTTATGAGCGATGCTCGCCGCCAGCCCCAGGTTCCGTCTTCTGGTCCGCCGCCAAGGACCTCCTCTGTTGGCCGCGCAACCAGCACTCCCTTTCCATCGGCTGAGGCTACGACCAATGAAGCCGTCCAATCACGCGCCGCCAAGGAGGAGTAGCTGGAGGAGGTTTCCGGCGGGACGAGGAGGGCAGCCCCGGCTGCAGGAGGCTGCAAAGTTAGGGATCCTTGGTCCACTTTTAAGGAGGCCAAGGAATCCACCCTGGCTTTTGCCAACTTCGCCTCCTAGGCCTTTGCCGATTTGGAGGGCGATATTTTTGTAAGTTTTTCTAACTTGGCGGCATATACACAGTCTCCCCCCCCCCCCCCCCCCCCGAGCACTTAGATGGCAGGTCAAAAACATTGATCGCCGGCTTAGTGGTTTTTTGACAATATGTTATATGCCTTTGTCCTTGTCTGCAGGGCCTCTTGTCTGCCAACGTGGAGCTTATCTCCTCCAGGTTTGAGATAAACCAGCGGTGCTGAGATCTGAAGAAGGATTGCGAAGCCAAGGACTTGCGGATTGCCGAGTTGGAGGCGGCCCGCAAGAAGGACGAAGGTAAAATTATTCTTTTTTGCCTTCCGCCATTTTTCTGTTTTGCTGCCGCCAATCTTTTAGCTAGTAAATCCATATTGTAGAATTGCTAGATCACGCCCAGGATATACTGAAGGCGTCCACTAATAAGCAAGCTATTATGAATGAAGCTTCCAATCTGGCGGCCGCCAATTTGTCGATGAAGGAGGAGCATAGGAAGGAGATGGAGGCCCAACAGTTGAAGTTTGCGCAGGAGTCTAGCCAGTTTACTGGGGATCTGGATAGCCTGCGCAAACAATTGGCGGAGGCGGAGAAAGCGGCTGCTGAGGAGATATCCAAGCAGGTTTCTCGCGCCCAAACTGCGGAGGATGCGGTGGCAGCTCATATGATCGAGCTGTCCGCCTTCCATAACTCGGTCCTTGGTAATTCCTCACTCTTCATCTTGTTTCGTCAATATGTTTAGCCTGAGCCAAACTAACGCTTTTATTTTTTGGTACAGTTGCTGCCGGCTTAGTCGACGAGAAGGTTGTCAGCCCCCGCCTAGATTGCCTTGCGCGTCTGGGTGAGCTGATCACCGAGACATTGGCGGCGTCCAAGCCGTTTGCCGCCAAGTTCTTCATCCCCTCTGGCAGCCAGGAGCCGTCCGAGTTCGGCGATGTGCCCAGCATGTCGTCACCGAAGAGCTCGCTGAAATCGGCGGCACGGGGTGGTGCCAAGACTGCGCTTGGATTATTCATGGCGCACTACCCCGAGGCGGAGATAGAAGCCGTCACCGAAGGCATGCCGTCTTCTTATGAAGACGGCATCGAGGTCAAGCCGGTTGCTGTGTTGAACAGTGTTGCCGGCTACGCCACGCGTGTTGCCGACATGTTTGACACGATGGTCTTCTACCGGCGCCATCCTGTGCCTGCTGCTGGAGAAGCTGGAGTTGCCGGCACGGCCGAGGCGGAGGGGAGTGATAGTTCTGGGGCTGAGGTTGTCAGCCCCCAAGCCTGATGTAGGCGCCCCCCCCCCCCCCCCCCCCCCGAGCCGCAGTTTTTGTTGCCGGTCTCCTTTATATCTTGACGGCCCGCCTTTCCCTGCCCCTAAAACAATCGAAAATCAATTTGTAATATTTGTAAATACTTTTGGAGATGCTCTGTTAGGCGGGAAGCCAGCTAACATGTTTTTATTTTGCCTTATGTTTATTTGGCCCGCCTTATTTTTACCCCAACTTATATGCTTGACTGTTTATATGTTGGCAAACCTCAGCCGGGAACTTTAGCTGAAACAACCAGGGCTAAACCATGTGTTTAGAATCAGAAACCAAAACCAACATGTTGGTGCCAAATACATACTACTAGGCGAACCACATATAAGTAATCAGACGTAAAGGAATTAGGCGGCGCAAAAAGTTGATTTTTCCTTTGGGTTGGCTCGAAAGCTGCAAGTATCTACGAGTTTGAACCTTTGCACGGAGCTAAAAATTAGGTAACTTAGACACATGGGGGAATATATGTCTGCAAGAAAAGACAAAACATGGCATGCTTCTCAACACAGATGAGGAATCATAAACTTTTATTTCATAATCATATATAACTTATTACAATTATAAATTGCTAAGTGTAGAAAGGACGTAGTTGCTGAATGTTCCAAGGCCGTCTTGTTTGTTCAAACGGGTAGTCAATGCCTCTTTTGCGCTTGGTTCCTCTCCTTCCCGCCGCCTTCTTGCGCCTTTTCTTTTCCTCTTCGTCGCGGATGTCGGCTAGGTAGTAGGAACCATTGAGCAACGCCTTTGTGACTATAAACGGTCCTTCCCATGGCGGGGATAGTTTGTGCAAGCCTTTTCTGACTTGAATTAGGCGGAGAACAAGGTCACCTGTTCTGAAGCCTCGCTTCCGCACTCTCCGGCTATGATAGCGGCGGAGTTGTTGCTAGTACAAGGCGGAGCGATGTCAGGTCTAGGCTATCCTGTCTTGCACCTTCTACGTCTTGCTCGATGTAGGCTTGAACTCTTGGGGAATCGTATTTCATGTCGGTAGGTAGCACCGCCTCCACGTCATATACTAAGAAGAAAGGAGTGTAGCCGGTAGATCTGTTTGGCGTTCTGCGCAAACTCCAGAGTACGGACTGTAGCTCTTCTGCCCACGCGTCGGCTGCCCTATGTAACGGAGCTTCGAGACGGGGCTTAGTTCCTGAGAGGACTAAGCCGTTTGTACGCTCTACTTGTCCATTTGATTGAGGGTGTGACACGGATGCCAAATCAAGCTGGATACCTAGATCACTGCAGTATTCTTCTATGTCGCCTTAAGACAGGTTGCTGCCATTATCAGTGATAATGCTGTGTGGAACTCCGAACCGAGAGATAATTCCCAGAGGAAATTGGTGGTTGTTCGTGCGTCAAGTTTGCTGATCGGCTTGGCCTCGACCCATTTGGTGAACTTGTCGACATCGACCAATAGGTGGGTGTACCCACCACGTGCCTTCTTGAAGGGACCAACCATGTCTAAGGCCCAGACCGCGAACGGCCAGGTGATTGGAATTGTCCTAAACTCTTGTGCCGGCATGTGAGGTTGGCGGGCGTACAATTGGCAGCCTTTGCATGTTTTCACGATGTGCTCGGCGTCTTCTTTGGCGGTAAGCCAGTAGAAACCTTGGCGGAAAGCTTTGGACATGATGGACCTGGCAGAGGCGTGATGTCCGCAGGTGCCAACATGTATGTCCTTCAGAATTTCCTGGCCTTCTTCTGGCGGTATGCATCGCTGATAGACACCGCACGTGCTTCGCTTATATAGCTCGCCTTTGATTATTGTGAATGCCTTGGCTCGCCTTATGATCTGCCTTTTTAACACCTCATCGTCCTCCGGCAACTTCTTGTCGATTAAGAAATCGAGGAATGGGACAATCCAATCCGGCTGTATCGAGTAGACAGCGAGACTTGCCGCTTCTACTGATTCTTCTGCATCGGGGTCCAACAAGTCGGCGCCCTTAATGGACGGCTTGTGCAAATGTTCCAGGAAAATGTCCTTTGGCACTTTTTTGCGTTCTGACTAGAGTCTGGCGAGGGTGTCTGCCGCCTCGTTCTCAGCTCTTGGAACATGCCGGACTTCGTAGCCCATGAAATTTTTGGCGAATTCGTCAACTTTGGCTCTATATGCCGCCATTGTTGAGCTCTTCGCATCCCATGTGCCGCTTACTTGATGGGCGACTAAATCGGAGTCGCCATAACAAAGGAATCTCTTGACGCCGAGGTCATTTGCCACGTGCAACCCGTGAAGTAAAGCTTCATACTCTGCGACATTATTGGTTTCTTCTGCAACACGTAGCTGAGCTTGTCGCCTTTGGGTGTGCGCAGAACAATTTCGGCCCCCGAGCCTTTGAGCATCTTTGATCCGTCAAAGTGCATGACCAAATATTCTGACTCAGGGAGTATTGTTTCCTCCATGGCTTCCGTCTAGTCGGCAACAAAGTCTGCTAGCGCGAGTCTTAATGGCGGTCCGTGGTTTGTAGACTATATCAAAGGCGGCAAGTTTGATGCCCCACTTGGCGACTCGACATGTTGCCTCTGCGTTGTTGATTATGTCTCCCAACGGTGCTTTGCTGACTACTGTCACTGTGTGCTCCTGGAAATAATGCCTAAGCTTTCTGGCGGCGAAGAATACACCATAAGCTAGCTTTTGGTAATGTGTATACCTCTGCTTGGAGGCGGAGAAGACTTCACTTATGAAGTAAACCGGACGTTGCTCGGTCGTCGAGGCTTCGCTTTCCTTTCTTTCCACAGCCAAGACAACGCTGACAACTGCTCCAGTTGCCGCGATGTAGAGCAGCATTGGTTCCTGCGATCGAGGTGCTACCAATATCGGAGCGGATACGAGAGCCTCTATAAGTTGCTGCAAGGCAGCATCTACTTCTGCTGTCCACTCAAATTTGTCGGATTTCTTCAATAGCCGGTAGAGGGGCATTGCCTTTTCCCCCAGGCGGTTATGAAACGATTGACGGCTGCGCCGATCCGGCTAAGCGCTGCACGTCCTTCAGACAAGTAGGCCTGGATATGTTTTGGATAGCCTTGATCTTCTCCGGATTAACTTCGATCCCTTGTTCTGAGATGATAAATCCGAGAAGTTTTCCGGCAGGGACGCCCAAAACGCACTTGGCGGGATTGAGCTTCATCTGGTATTTTCGGAGATTCTGAAAAGTTTCTTCCAAATCCTCTTGGAGATCCGCCTTCTTTTTCGACATCACCACAATGTCACGTAGACGTGAACATTGAGGCCGATCTGTTCGTGCAGGCAATTTTTCATACAGCGCTGGTATGTTGCCCCTGCATTCTTCAGGACAAAAGGCATCGTGATGTAGCAGAAAGTCCCGTATGGAGTGGTGAAAGATGTTTTCAGCTGATCTGACTCCCTCATCTTGATTTGATGGTATCCTGAGTAGGGGTCCAAAAAACAAAGTAGCTCGGAGCCTGCTGTGGAGTCTACGACTTGGTCAATTCTAGGCAGCGCAAAGGGATCCTTTGGGCAACACTTGTTAACACCGGTATAGTCGATACACATCCTCAGCTCTTTATTCTTCTTTGGAACAAGTACATGATTTGCCACCCAATCGGTGTGTACAACTTCTTTTATGAAATTGGCGGCCTTCAGCCTATTTATCTCCCTTCCTATAGCCTTGCGTCTCTCATCTCCAAAGCGTCTTGTTGCTTGCTTCACCGGCTTGGATCCTTTTATGACGTTGAGTGAGTGCTCGGCAAGTTCCCTCGGTACACCAGGCATGTCGGATGGCGACCATGGAAAGCTGTCACGATTCACACGGAGGAACTCGACGAGCGCGCCTTCCTATTTGCTGTCAAGGTTGGAGCCGATGACGACTTGCTTAGACTTGTCACCTGGGATGAGGTCCGCCTTCTTGGTGTCTTCTGAAGCTTCAAAGGTCTTCTTGACATCAATCTTTGGCTTAGGCATGGAGTTGTCTGGGTCCGCCTCCAGTAGTGTGAGCTCTTCCTTGTGGATGACGGCTTCTGCGAAGGCGGCCATGCCACGCTCGCACTCCTTGGCTTTCTTGAAGTTGCCGGAAACCGTGATAGTTCCGTTTTCCCCTGACATTTTAAGCTTGCCTTGCCATGAACTTGGCGAAAGCCGATCGTCCGAAGATTGCATGGTAGGCGCTTTTTAAAGGGACAACTTCGAACCGGAGAAACTCTGAGCGATAGTTCTCCTTTGGTCCAAAAGTTACCTTCAGCCTAATGCTCCCCATTGACTTTGCTTGTCTACCGGGCACTATGCCGTGAAAAGTGAGGTTGCTGTGATCAAGCTGATCCTCTGACAAGTTCATGTGCCTTAGTGTATCATAGTACAGGATGTTCAGGCAGCTACCGCCATTTATGAGTACTTTTGTGAGTCTGAAGTTGTCGACAATGGGGTCGACGACAAGGGCGTATTTTCCTGGGTGAGGGACGTGATCAGGGTGGTCGGACCGATCCCAAGTGATCGCTGCCTCGGACCAGTTCAAGTACTGAGGGACGTCTGGCATTGTCGCGTTGATCGCGCATCTCCGCTTTTTCCACCTTAGCCGAAGGCGTGCCGACAAAACACACGAGAGATTCTTTGACCTTCGGATAGGGCTTCTTTTTCTTGGCGGCAACGTCGTCATCGCTTGAGATTGACATGTCGTCGTCATCCTTGTTGTCATTCTTGTCGTACTTCTTTGACTTTTTTGACTTCCAGCCAACTGTGGGATCCTTTTTGAAGTCGTCCATGAAACGGCACTCGCTAAGCATATGGTTGACCTTGCCGAGTGAGGTGTGGATGGGCATGGCAAAAGTTTTGCCTGCTCGTAAGTGATACGCGCCGCCTTAGGGCCTGAGCCGGCGTCGCTGGTTATCTTTATTGTTCTTCCACTTCTTTTTGTCGGCATTCCCTTGGAACGCGACGGCTACCTTGTTGGAAGGTCCGGCTTTGTCGTACGTTGTCTGCTTGCGTTTATTGTTCCGTTTTGGTGCGATGCTGACGTCTGGATCATCATCACGTGTGTCATCATCTGCTGCCGCGTATTGGGCGGCTAGGTTAAGCATCTCGCCAAGGTCTGTGACTTGCTCGCGGACGAGCCGGTGACGGAGAAGGGATTTCTTCTGTAGGCCCGTGTAGAAAGCATGGATAGCCTGTGCGTCCGATACACCATGGCAGTTGGCCTTTTCGGAGATCCAACGGCTGACAAAGTCTGTCATGGTTTCGTCCGGCTTCTGAATACAACGTTGCAAATCCGTGAAGGTATTTGGACGCTTGTATGTTCGTTGGAAGTGCTGGGAGAAAACCTTTTCCATGTCGTACCAGCTATGGATAGACTTTTCAGGAAGGTTGTCGATCCAAGCCCTTGCCATGCCTTCCAACATGAGAGGTAGGTAGCGGACGACAATATGATTGCTTCCGCCGACAATTTCTATGGCCATGGCATAATCGGCTAGCCATGAATCCGGCTTAACGAGGCCGTTGTACCTAGAACAATTTTTAGACACTGATGTCATGTCCTTGGGGAACGGCTCTCTGCGGATGGCGTCGCCAAAGCACTTTGGTCCAGAATATAGCGGCTCCCTTCCTCTTTCTATGTCTTGTAGGCGATGTCGCGCGTCTGTTGGATCGAGTTGCTGTCCGCCTCTGTTTGCGTTTGGCTCGTCCTGCGTTGCCCGGCTTACGCTGCGCATGGGCCCTTCTGCCGCCTCCTTCCTCTTGATGTCGGTGCTGCGCTGCGGGGACCGACTTCGACCTCTCCTGGGAGGATCGTTACCGGCATCTTTTTTAGGCAATTGTCCATTATCTCGGTTGCCGTCATTACCGCGACTTGGCTGGGCTGGAGGTGGCAGGTCTCCTCTGCTTCCTGTCCTTGAATTCTCGTCCCGCCTTGTTTTCGGCGGTGGCGCCTTCTTTGGAGGTGGCGTTGCTTTCCTTTTGTCGCCATGGCTACTGGAGCCGGACGGGTCTTTGGGGTCAGCGCTAGGTGCATCTTTGCACTTTCCTGACTTGGATTCTAGGTCTCCCCCGCGGGCATCCGCCATGTGGCCAGAGGAGTCAGCGCGGGCTTGCTGTTCGAGGGCCTTGCTCACGAAGTGTCTTGCGTTGGCCAGCTTTTCCTCCGTTGTGTAAGTCTTGTCGTCTAGGGTGTCTAGCGCAGCAACAGTGTTAAGGATGGGGGTGCAGATTACAACATCCCCTCTTCTCTCCACGCGCTGTGGTGATGTGCGCCAGTCGAAACCAAGATCCTGAGCCGCTGTTGTTGTACGAGTTGGCGGCTCCTTATCACGGCGGTTTTTATATGGCCTTTTTTCCTCGAAGAGCTGCCGGCTCGTTTTGGCCGAGATCTTTTCCTGTTCTTTCTCGATCTTCTTTGCAAGGCTCTCAACATGCTCCTCTCTATTGCGCAGGAAGTCAGAGTGCTTAAGCATATTAAGCCTAAGTTCTTCCACTTCGTCGATAGGGGTATCCTTGTTCACCGGAGTGTGCATAATCTCTTCTACTTCTTTGATGACGGAGAGCAAATCCGTGGGTTTGCTGCTGCCGCCTTTCTCGAGTCCAGTTTTCTTCTTTGCGCGCACCTTGTCGGAACCCTCGATGAGTTGACCGGCAGCGGTGTCGCCAGCATCTTCCGTCGGCTTGTTTTGCGTTTCAGAAGCAACTGGGGTTGACTCATGACCGACGACAACCATCATAGCCAGCTTATTAGGCATATCAGTATCTGTTGTGCCCTCTGAAGGAGCTGGATTATCACTGGAAAAGCGGCTTTTGATTTTCTCTTCGAAGAGACTAGCATCATCATCAGAGTCAGAATCTATGTTGACTTGAACAGTAGATCTGGATCCGGCATCTGACATCGCATCCTCCTAGAGAGCAGGAAGAATTGACTCAGGATCGTTGTTTTCCGGCTGGGAGTTGGATCCCAGTCCGACAACTCCGACGAAGTGGAAGTCAGATCCGGCCGACTCCTGGGAGAAGGCGGATTGAGATCCATCTTGTCGCTCGACTGCTTGGTCGAAGGGTTGGCGGGTGGGGTCGTAGAAACGCGGTAGGCCGTACGCCTCTGGCGTGTACCCGATGAAGACGTCGATCCCTCCAATCGGCACAATTGCGCATCCGATAAGGTAGTCCGCCGGGAGCCAGGACTCGTCTGAGTTGACGTAGCTATGGCCGCCATACCTTGTGACGCGGCCGACGGCGATCTGCTTGCCCACGCCGCCAAGTGTTCCCGCCTGGAACGTGACGCCAGGAACCTTATGCCCCACGGTGGGCGCCAACTGTCGTAGTATCAGCATGTTTGATAGGAGACAAGGGTCCTCTAGCCTACGTATGGATTGTGGCGAAGAAGGTTGTTGTCTTCGAGGACGGGATTGAACACGACCAGTTTACCCAGCTTCAGATCCCGCAGCGGTGGCGAGATCCTACGTACTGCTATAATTCACTATAAGGCAAATAGCCGTGAACAGGTTACAATGGGTATGATGTGTATTGAAGCGTCTCTCCTCAAGGCTTCCTGGTGGCCGGCTTATATAGGCGGCCAGACCCCATGATACAAGGCAAGTACTTGTCCGGCAAGTAAACAGAGTCCTAGACCTAGTCAGCTTAGTTACCGCCCTCCGTCTTTGGGCTTGGTGGCTTGATGGGCTTCGGCCTTCTGCCTTCCTTGGACCGTCCGCCTACTTCCTTGTACGTCAGCTATCTGGGCCGCCCGGCAGGCTTCAGCCCTACCACCCTTGGGCCACCCTGTACTAGCCGGATTGATCCAAGTTAGAGATACCCCTAGTTGGTATATCCCCAACATGGACTTCGATGGATATTTTCCGAAGGGCGCAAGGCCGTCGAGAATAAATGGATCTTTAAGAAGAAGACTGATGCTGATGGTAATGTAACCGTCTATAAAGTTCGGCTTGTCGCAAAAGGTTTCTGACAAGTTCATGGGATTGACTACGATGAAACTTTTTCACCGGTAGCGATGATGAAGTCTATTCGGATTTTGTTAGAAGTTGCTGCCTATTACGATTATGAAATATGGCAGATGGACGTCAAAACAACCTTCCTAAATGGAAACATTGAGAAAGAGTTGTACATGATACAACCGGAAGGTTTTGTCGATCCAGGAAATGCTGACAAGTTATGCAAGCTTCAGCGCTCCATCTATGGATTGATGCAAGCATCTCGGAGCTGTAATCTTCGCTTTGATGAAGTAATCAAAGGTTTTGGATTTGTCCAAAATTTGGAAGATTCCTGCATTTACAAGAAAATGTGTGGGATCTCGGTTGTGTTCTTAGCACTATATGTAGACGACATATTGCTGATTGGGAATGATGTGGAACTTCTGAATAGCGTGAAGGATTATTTAAACAGTAAATTTTCCATGAAGGACTTAGGAGAACCTGCATACGTCTTAGGCATTAAAATCTATCGTGATAGATCAAGACGTCTATTAGCGTTGAGTCATAGTACTTATGTTGATAAAATGCTGAACCGTTTCGGTATGGAGAAGACAAAGAAGGGATCTCTGCCGGTTAACAAGAATAAAACATTGCGAAAGGCACAGTGTCCGGTAACAGAACATGATAAGGCCGATATGACTTAACATCCTTATGCTTCAGTCATAGGATCGATTATGTATGTAATGTTAAGTACTAGACGTGATGTGGCATTAGCTCTAAGTTTGACAAGCCGGTTCCAGAGTAATCCTGGAATGGCGCATTGGATTGTTGTTAAGAGAATTCTTAAGTATCTCAATAAGACAAAGGAAATGTTCCTTGTCTATGGTGGCTGCGATGAAAAACTTGACGTAACAGGTTACGTGGATGCAAGTTTCTGCTCAGATGTCGTGGTATCGGCATAATTGATAGGAGACAGGGGTCCTCTAGCCTACGTATGGATTGTGGGGAAGAAGGTTGGTGTCGTCGAGGACGGGATTGAACACGGCGAGTTTACCCAGCTTCGGATCCCACAACGGTGGTGAGATCCTACGTGCTGCTATAATTCACTATAGGGCAATAGTCGTGAACAGGTTACAATGTGTATGATGCGTATTGAAGCGTGCCCTAAATGCTTCCTGGTGGCCGGCTTATATAGGCGGCCAAGCCCCAGGATACAAGGCAAGTACTTGTCCGGCAAGTAATCAGAGTCCTAGACCTAGCCGGCTTAGTTGCCGCCTTCCGTCTTGGGCTTGGTGGCTTGATGGGCTTCGGCCTTCCGCCTTCCTTGGACCGTCCGCCTACTTCCTTGTACGTCAGCTATCTGGGCCGCCCGGCATGCTTCAGCCTTACCACCCATGGGCCACCCTGGACTAGCCGGATTGATCCATGTTGGTGATACCCCTAGTTGATATATCCCCAACATTAGCCCCCTGAAAGGTTGGAGTTCTCCAGGCGCCGGCTTCTTCTTGATTCTTCATTTGCCTATGTTGGCGGCTGCAGGACTTGAACCATTCTGAAAATCAACGAGGCATGCGTGTCTAGATATTGACACGCGGCCACCTTTATCCAACATGGGAAAAGACGGCTAGCTCGTAATTTCACCGAGCATACTTCTTGACGGATTCCGCTTAGACGGCTCACGACAGTTTGAAAACGGCCTAGGAAGGAATCTCGCCATGATCACAAATCGCGGGAAAAGAGGAGGCGTGGAGATCGTGCGACCATGCGCCGCAGCAGATGCTGGACACGTGTCCGACTAAAAACGCCGTTTGCACAGGGAGCAACGCCCGGACCTATAAATAGGGAACCGAACGGTTCATTTTCGCACCTCTGCCCTTGCTCTCCTCGGTCCCTTGCTCTTGCACTTTCCTGTTTCTTGCTCCGAGCGAACTCCGGCGAGCACTCTCCTCCGACGACCTTCGCGCACGGCGATGTCCACCGGCCACGACATCCCTTCCGCGGCCTCCGGCGCTCCGGTGACCGAAACCATCCCCGCGGCAGTGATGGGCGGCGCAACTTCACGCCCCGCGGCGGCGGCGACGGGCAATGTCGCCACCGTCGCTTCTCAGACTCCAACCGCGCGCGCGCCAGCGGCGGTCTCCTCGGCTCCTTCATCTTCCGTCGCGGCGACTGCGGCGGGAGGCGCTCCCGTCGACGAGGAGGAGGAAGCGGCTGACCTCGGGTCGCGCTACTGGCTACCCTCCATAGTCGATGAAGATCACCTCAAGGACCTGGAGGCCGTCGGCTACCTCCCCACCCGAGAGAACTGTCAATGAAGATCCGCCTTAGGAGACGTCATCCCGGCTCCGAAAGCCGGGGAACGGGTAATCCTTACCTCCCACCTAGTTAGGGGAATGGCGCTACCGCCTTCTGCCTTCTTTAGCGAGGTCTTAGATCACTATGGGCTCCAGCCCCATAATATAGCGCCCAATAGCATTCTAGTCTTAGCCGGCTTCACCGCTCTGTTCGAGGGCTATCTAGGTATTAGGCCTAGTTTAGACTTCTTCAGATACTGCTTTCGTTGCCGGCGTCAGACGGTGCCGGACGGCGGACTGGCGACCTGCGGCAGTGTCACTTTCAACTGCCGCCAAGGATGCCAATGGTATCCCAAGATACCATACCTCGAGTCCGTCAAGGGCTGGACGTCCACCTTCTTCTACTGCCAAGACATGGCAGCGCCGGGGCGCCAATTTGGCGTCCCGGACTTTGTCAACGCGCCGCCTATGCCCAGGCCATGCTGGGACGAGGCGGTGCCAAAGCTGACGGAGGAGCTCCGCCTTGTTCAAAGGCGGATCGAGTTCCTCACCCGCACGATGTCCCCTCCCTTGCTGGATGGGGTGGACACCGTCATCTGCTGGCTTAGCTGGCAGATACTGCCCCTGCGGTACATCCCGCACAAAATGTGTCAATATTCGCCTACTGCCACAGCCTCTCTTCGCGTAAGCGAAGAAGGGTTACCGGCCGCCGACCTGGCGTTCCGACTTCGTAGCCTCGTCAAAGCGGGGCTGGTGAAGGCGGCGGAAGGCCCATGCACACCCACGACAACCCTCCCCTCGAGGTAAAATGACTTGCTCGTTGCCCTTTTTTGACGGCTTTTGCCGGCTAACTAGAGCCCTATTAACGCTTGTCCTTTTTCTCAGCTCTCTGCCGTGGGGGAGGATGACCTGGCTCCTGACTTCCACGAGCCGGAAGCCGGGAAGACCAAGAAGCGCAAGGCGTCCGGCGCTGCTTCCTCTACGGTCAATGCCGAGAGGAAGAAATGGACCGCATCGGCTGCAATGCCGGTGCTCGTCGATCTCGACGAGAACGCGGGGATTAACATCCCCCGAAGGTACTCCTTTCCGCCTTATATGGTTGTCGAATTCCTCTATTGTCGGCGTTCATCTGACTGTGCTTGCTTTATTGACAGGGAGCGGGTGGCAACTTCCAGGTTGCCGACCAGACTCCTTTCCAAGGGAAAGCGGCCCCAAGGCAGCTCGCCTGCTACCATACCGCCAACTCCCCAGCCCCAGGCCGGCGGCTTTATGAGCGATGCTCGCCGCCAGCCCCAGGCTCCGGCTTTCGGTCCGGCGCCGACGACTTCCTCCGCGGGCCGCACCGCCGGTACTCCCCTTCCCACGGCTGAGGCTACGGCCAATGAAGCCGTCCAATATGGTGCCGCCAAGGAAGAGCTGCTAGAGGTGGTTGCCGACGGGACGCAGAGGGCAGCCCCACCTGCGGGAGGCGGCCAAGGAGTCTACACTGGCTTTTGCCAACTTCGCCTCCCACACATTTGCCGACTTGGAGGGCGACATGTCTGTAAGTTTTTTCCACTTTGCGGCATATACATAGTCTCCCCCCCCCCCCCCCCCCCCCGAGCACTTAGATGGCAAGTCTAGTACATTGACTGCCGGCTTAGTGGTTTTTTGACGGTATGGTATATGCCTTTGCCTTTGCCTGCAGGGCCTCCTGTCTGCCAACGTTGAGCTTATCTCCTCTCGATTTGAGATAAACCAACGGTGCCGCGACCTAAAGAAGGATTGCGAGGCCAAGGACCGGCGGATTGCCGAACTGGAGGCGGCCCGCAAAAAAGATGAAGGTAGAATTAATCCTTCTGCCTTTTCGCCGTCTTCCAACTTTTGCTGCCGCCAATCTTTTAGCTAGTGAATCCATATTGTAGAACTGCTAGGTCACGCCCAGGATATACTGAAGGCGTCCACTGACATGCAAGCTGTTATGAATGAAGCTTCCGATTTGGCGGCCGCCAATTTGTTGATGAAGGAGGAGCACCGGAAGGAGCTGGAAGCCCAGCAGCTCAAATTTGCGCAGGAATCTAGCCAGCTGACCGGAGAGCTGGATAGCCTGCGCAAGAAACTGGCAGAGGCGGAGAAGACGACTGCCGAGGAAATATCCAAGCAGACTTCTCGCGCCCAAACTGCTGAGGATGCGGTGGCAGCTCATATGATTGAGTTGTCCGCCTTCCATAACTCGGCCCTTGGTAATTTCTCACTTCTCATTTTTACTTTTGTCATTTTGCTTAGCCTAGACCAAACTGACGCTTTTATTTTTTGATACAGTTCCTGCCGGTTTAGGCGACGACAAGGATGTCAGCCCCCGCCCAGATCGCCTTGCGCGTCTGGGTGAGCTGATCACCGAGACATTGGCGGCGTCCAAGCGGTTTGCCGCCAAGTTCTTCATCTCTTCCGGCAGCCAGGAGACGTCCGAATTCAGCGATGTGCCCAATATGTTGGAGCAAGCTACGAAGCTTCACAAGAGCTCGCTGAAGTCGGCGGTGCGGGGTGGTGCCAAGACTGCGCTGGGACTCTTCATGGCGCACTACCCCGAGGCGGAGATAGAGGCAGTCACCGAAGGCATGCCATCTTCTTATGAAGACGGCAGCGAGGTCGATCCGGTCGCTGTGCTGAACAGCGTTGCCGGCTACGCCACGCGTGTTGCCGACATGGTGGACACTTCGATATTCTACCGGCACCATCCTGTGCCTGCTGCTGGAGAAGTTGGAGCTGCCGGTACGGCCGAGGCGGAGGGGAGTGATAGTTCTGGGGCTGGAGTTGCAAGCCCCCAAGTCTGATGTAGGCGCCCCCCCCCCCCCGAGCTGTAGTTTCCTTTTCTTGCCTCTCTTCTGGCATGATTGTCGGCCTTTTCCTGCCCCTGAAACAGTACAAACTTAACTTGTAATATTTGTTTATATTTTGGGAGATGTTCTGCTAGGCGGGAAGCTAGCCGACATGTTTTATTTTGCCTTATTTTATATGGCCCGCCTTAATTTTACCCTGACTTATATGCTTGACTTTTTGTATGTTGGTGAACCTCAGCCGGAAACTTTAGTTGAACAACCAGGGCTAAACCATTTGTTTAGGATTAGAAACCAAAGCCAACATGTTGGTGCCAAGGACATACTACTAGGCGAACCACATATAAGTAAACAGTGGTAAAGGAATTAGGCGGCGCAAAAAGTTGATTTTTGCTTTTGGTTGGCTCGAAAGCTGCAAGTATCTACCAGTTTGAACCTTTGCACGAAGCTAAAAAAAGGTAACTTAGATACATAGGTGGTATAGGACTGTAAGAAAAGACAAAAGATGGCATGCTTCTCAACACAGATGAGGAACCATAGACTTTTATTTCATAATCATATATGACTTATTACAATTATAAATTGCTAAGTGTAAAAAGGACGTAGCTGCTCAATGTTCCAAGGCCGTCTTGTTTGTTCGAACGGATCGTCGATGCCTCTTTTGCGCTTGGTTCCCCTTCTTCCTGCCGCCTTCTTGCGCCTTTTCTTTTCCTCTACGTCGCGGATATCGGCTAGGTAGTAGGAACCATTGAGCAACGCCTTTATGACGATAGACGGTCCTTCCCATGGCGGGGATAACTTGTGCAAGCCTTTTCTGTCTTGAATTAGGCGGAGAACCAGGTCACCTGTTCTGAAGCTTCGCTTCCGCACTCTCCGACAATGATAGCGACGGAGTTGTTGCTGGTACAAGGCGGAGCGATGTAGAGCAACGTCTCTTTCTTCGTCTAGCAGGTCTAGGCTATCATGTCTTGCACCTTCTACGTCTTGCTCGATGTAGGCTTGGACTCTTGGGGAATCGTATTTCATGTCGGTAGGTAGCACCGCCTCCGCGCCATATATTAAGAAGAAAGGAGTATAGCCGGTAGATCTGTTTGGCGTTGTGCGCAAACTCCAGATTACCGACTGTAGCTCTTCTGCCCAAGCATCAGCTGCCCTATGTAACGGAGCTTCGAGACGAGGCTTAAGTCCTGAGAGGACTAGGCCGTTTGTACGCTTGACTTGTCCATTAGATTGTGGGTGTGACACGGATGCCAAATCAAGCCGGATACCTAGATCGCTGCAGTATTCTTCTATGTCGCCTTGAGATAGGTTGCTGCCATTATCAGTGATAATGCTGTGTGGAACTCCGAACCGAGAGATAATTCCCCAGAGGAAATTGGTGGTTGTTCGCGCGTCAAGTTTGCTGATCGGCTTAGCTTCGACCCATTTGGTGAACTTGTCGACAGCAACCAATAGGTGGGTGTATCCACCACGTGCCTTCTTGAAGGGACCAACCATGTCTAAGCCCAAGACCGCGAACGGCCAGGTGATTGGAATTGTCCTAAGCTCTTGTGCCGGCATGTGAGGTTGTCGGGCGTACAATTGGCAGCCTTTGCATGTTTTGACGATGCTCTCGGCGTCTTCTTTGGCGGTAAGCCAGTAGAAGCCTTGGCGGAAAGCTTTGGACACGATTGACCGTGCGGAAGCGTGATGCCCGCAGGTACCAATATGTATGTCTTTCAGGATTTCCTGGCCTTCTTCTGGCTGTATTCACCGTTGATAGATACCACACGTGCTTCGCTTATATAGCTCGCCTTTTATTATTGTGAATGCCTTGGCTCGCCTTATGATCTACCTTTTTAGCACCTCATCGTCCTCCGGCAACTTGCCGTCGATTAGAAAATCGAGGTATGGGACAGTCCAATCCGGCTGTATCGAGTAGACAGCGAGACTTGCCGCTTTTACTGGTTCTTCTGCATTGGGGTCCATCAAGTCGGCGCCCTTAATGGACGGCTTGTGCAAATGTTCCACGAAAATATCCTTTGGTACCTTTTTGCGTTCTGACCTTAGTCTGGCAAGTGTGTCTGCCGCCTCGTTCTCGGCTCTTGGAACATGCCGGACTTCATAGCCCGCGAAATATTTGGCGAATTCATCAACTTTGGCCCTGTATGCCGCCATTGTTGCGCTTTTCGCGTCCCATGTTCCGCTTACTTGTTGTGCGACCAAATCTGAGTCACCATAACAGAGGATTCTCTTGACGCCGAGGTCGTTTGCCACGTGCAACCCGTGAAGCAAAACTTTATACTCTGCGACGTTATTTGTTGCTGTAAAATGAATTTGCAACACGTAGCTGAGCTTGTCGCCTTTGGGTGTGCGTAGAACGACTCCAGCCCCCGAGCCCTTGAGCATCTTTGAACCGTCAAAGTGCATTACCCAATATTCTGACTCGGGGAGTGTTGTTTCCTCCATGGCTTCTGTCCAGTCGGCAACAAAATCTGCCAATGCTTGAGACTTAATGGTGGTCCGTGGCTTGTAGACTATATCAAAGGCGGCAAGTTCGATGCCCCATTTGGCAACTTGACCTGTTGCCTCTGCGTTGTTGATTATGTGTCCCAACGGTGCCTTGCTGACTACTGTCACTGTCTGCTCCTGGAAATAATGCCTAAGCTTTCTGGCGGCGAAGAATACACCATAAGTCAGCTTTTGGTAATATGGATACCTCTGCTTAGAGGCGAAGAAGACTTCACTGATGAAGTAAACCGGTCGTTGATCAGACGTCGCGGCTTCGTTCTCTTTTCTTTCCACAGCCAAGACAACGCTGACAACGGCTCCCGTTGCCGCGATGTAGAGCATCATTGGTTCCTGCGATCGAGGTGCTGCCAATATTGGAGCGGATATGAGGGCCTCCTTAAGTTGTTGTAAGGCGGCATCTGCCTCTGCTGTCCACTCAAAGTTGTCAGATTTCTTCAATAGCCGGTAGAGAGGCATTGCCTTCTCCCCTAGGCGGCTTATGAAACGACTGACGGCCGCTGCCGATCCGGCTAGGCGTTGCACGTCCTTCAGACAAGTAGGTCTGGATATGTTTTGGATGACCTTGATCTTCTCCGGGTTAACCTCGATCCCTCCTTCTGAGACGATAAACCCGAGCAGTTTGCCGGCTGGAACACCGAAAACACACTTGGTGGGATTGAGTTTCATCTGATACCTCTGGAGATTCTGAAAAGTTTCTTCCAAATCCTCTAGGAGATCTGCCTTCTTTTTCGACATTACCGCGATGTCGTCTACGTAGACGTGAACATTACAGCCGATCTGTTCGCGCAGGCAATTTTGCATACAGCGCTGGTATATTGCCCCCGCATTCTTCAGGACAAAAGGCATCGTGATGTAGCAGAAAGTCCCGTATGGAGTGGTGAAAGATGTTTTCAGCTGATCCGACTCTCTCATCTTGATTTGATGGTATCCCGAGTAGGCGTCCAAAAAACAAAGCAGCTCGGAGCCTACTGTGGAGTCTACGACTTGGTCAATTCTAGGCAGCGCAAAGGGGTCCTTTGGGCAGCACTTATTAACACCGGTATAGTCAATACACATCCTCAGCTCTTTATTCTTCTTTGGAACGAGTACAAGATTTGCCGCCCAATCAGTGTGTACAACTTCTTTTATGAAATTGGCGGCCTTCAGCCTATTTATCTCCTTTCCTATAGCCTTGCGTCTCTCATCTCCAAAGCGTCTTGTTGCTTGTTTCACCGGCTTGGATCCGTTTACGACGTTTAGTGAGTGCTCGGCGAGTTCCCTCGGTACACCAGGCATGTCGGAAGGCGACCATGCAAAGATGTCACGATTCTCACGGGGGAACTCGACGAGCGCACCTTCCTATTTGCTGTCAAGGTTGGAGCCGATGACGACTTGCTTAGACTTGTCGCCTGGGATGAGGTCTGCCTTTTTGGTGTCTTCTGAAGCTTCAAAGGTCTTCTTGATATCAATCTTTGGCTTGGGCATGGAGTTGTCCGCGTCCGCCTCAAGTAGTGCGAGTTCTTCCTTGTGAATGACGGCTTCTGCGAAGGCGTCCATACCACGCTCACACTCCTTGGCTTTCTTGAAGTTGCCAGAAATCGTGATGGTTCCGTTTTCTCCCGGCATCTTGAGCTTACTCTATATGTAGCACGTCCTTGCCATGAATTTGGCGAAAGCCGGTCGTCCGAAGATTGCATGATAAGCGCTCTTGAAGGGGACAACTTCGAACCGGAGGAACTCTGAGCGGTAGTTCTCTTTTGGTCCAAAAGTTACCTTCAGCCTAATGCTCCCCATTGACTTTGCTTGCCTGCCGGGTACTATGCCGTGAAAAGTGAGGTTGCTATGGTCAAGCTGATCCTCTGACAGGTTCATACGGCTTAGTGTATCGTAGTACAGGATGTTGAGGCTGTTGTCGCCATCCATGAGTACCTTTGTGAGCCTGAAGTTGTCGACAATGGGGTCGACAACAAGGGCGTACTTGCCTGGGTGAGGAACGTGATCAGGGTGGTCGGACCGGTCCCAGGTGATCGCCGCCTTGGACCAGTTCAGATACTGAGGGACGTCCGGCATTGTTGCGTTGAGTTCGCGCATCTCCGCCTTATCCGCCTTAGCCGAAGGTGTGCCGACAAAGCATACGAGAGATTCTTTGACCTTCGGATATGGTTTCTTTTTCTTGGCGGCCGCGTCATCCTCGCTTGAGACAGACATGTCGTCGTCATCCTCGTCGTCCTTGTTGTCTTTCTTGTCGTACTTCTTTGACTTCTTTGACTTCCAGCCAACTGTGGGGTCCTTTTTGAAGTCGTCCAGGAAACGACACTCGCTAAGCATATGGTTGACCTTGCCAAGTGAGGCGTGGATATGGCATGGCAGAAGTTTTGCCTGCTCGTAAGTGATACGCGCCGCCTTAGGCCCTGAGCCGGCGTCGCGATTATCCTTCTTATTCTTCCACTTCTTTTTGCCGGCATTCCCTTGGAATGCGACGGCTACCTCGTTGGAAGGTCCGGCTTTGTCATCCACCGCCTGCTTGCGTTTGTTGCTTTGTTTTGGCACGATGTTGACGTCTGGATCATCGTGGCGGGCGTCGTCATCCGCTGCCGCATATTGGGCGGCTAGGTTGAGCATCTCGCCAAGGTCCGTGATTTGCTCGCGGACGAGGCGATGACGGAGCAAGGACTTCTTCTGCAGGCCCGTGTAGAAGGCGTGGATAGCCTGTGCGGCCGAAACACCATGACAGTTGGCTTTTTCGGATATCCAACGGCTGACAAAGTCTGTCATGGTTTCGTCCGGCTTTTGGATACAGCGTTGCAAATCCGTGTAGGTATTTGGACGCTTGTATGTTCCTTGGAAGTGCTGGGAGAAAACCTTTTCCATGTCGTACCAGCTATGGATAGACTTTTCCGGAAGGTTGTCGATCCAAGCCCTTGCCGTGCCTTCCAACATGAGAGGTAGGTAACGGACGGCAATATAGCTGCTCCCGCCGGCAATTTCTATGGCCATGGCATAGTCGGCTAGCCATGAATCCGGCTTAACGAGGCCGTTGTACCTATGACAATTTTTTGACACTGATGTCATGTCCTTAGGGAACGGCTCTCTGCGGATGGCGTCGCCAAAGCACTTTGGGCCAGAATATAGCGGCTCCTTCCTCTTGCTATGTCTTGTAGGCGGTGTCGCGCGTCTTTTGGATCGAGCTGATGTGCGCCTCTGTTTGCGTTTGGCTCGTCCTGCGCTGCTCGGCTTATGCTGCTCCTGGGCCCTTCTGCCGCCTCCTTCCTCTTGCTGCCAGTGCTATGCTGCGGAGACCGACTTCGATCTCTCCTGGGAGGGTCGTTACCGGCATCCTTCCTAGGCGGCAGTCCGTTGCCAAAACGTCTTGGCTGGGCTGGAGGTGGCAGGTCTCCTCTGCTTCCTGTCCTTGAATGCTCGTCCCGCCTTGGTTTTGGCGGTGGCGTTTTCTTTGGAGGTGGCGTTGCTTTCCTTTTTTCGCCATGGCTACTGGAGCCGGACGGGCCTTCGGGGTCAGCGCCAGGTGCGGCTTTGCACTTTCCTGACTTGGACTCTAAGTCTCCCCCGCGGGCATCCGCCATGTGGCCGTAGGAGTCAGCGCGAGCTTGTTGTTCGAGGGCCTTGCTCACGAAGTGTCTTGCATTGGCCAGCTTTTCCTCCGCCGTGCAAGTTTTGTCATCTAAGGTGTCTAGCGCGGCGGCGGCGTTAAGGATGGGGGTGCAGAAGACGACATCTCCCCTCCTGTCCACACGATGTGGTATCGTGCGCCAGTCGAACCCGAGATCCTGAGCCGCTGTTGTTGCACGCGTTGGCGGCTCCTTGTCACGGCGGTTTTTTGATGACCTTTTTTCCTCGAAGAGCTGCCGGCTTGTTTTGGCCGACATCTTCTCCTGTTCTTTCTCGATCTTCTTTGCAAGGCTCTCAACGTGCTTCTCTCTTTTTCGCAGGAAGTCAGAGTGCTTAAGCATGTTAATCCTAAGCTCTTCCACTTCGTCGAGTGGGGTGTCTTTATTCACCGGAGTATTCATGATTTCGTCTACTTCTTTGATGACGGAGAGAAAATCCGTGGGTTTGCTGCTACCGCCTTTCTCGAGGCTAGTTTTCTTCTTTGCGCCCACCTTATCGGAACTTTCAATGAGTTGACCGGCAGTGGTGTCGCCGGCATCTTCCACCGGCTTGTTTTGCGTTTCAGAAGCAACTGGGGTTGTCTCGTGACCGACGACAACCATCATAGCCAGCTTGTCAGGCATGTCAATATCCCCTGTGCCCTCTGAAGGAGCCGGATTACCACTGGAAAAGCGGGTTTTGATCTTCTCTTCGAAGAGACTAGCATCATCATCAGAGTCAGAGTCTACGTTGACTTGAACGGTAGATCTGGATCCGGCATCTGACATCGCATCCTCCTGGAGAGCCGGGAGGATTGACTCATGATCGTTGTTTTCCGGCTGGGAGTCTGATCCCAGTCCGACAACTCCGACGAAGTGGAAATCAGATTCGTCCGACTCCTGGGAGAATGCGGATTCAGATCCATCTTGTCGGTCGACTGCTTGGTCAAAGGGTTGGTGGGTGGGGTTGTAGAAACGCGGTAGGCCGTACGCCTCTGGTGTATACCCGATGAAGACGTCGATCCCTCCGATCGGTACGATTGCGCATCCGATAAGGTAGTCGTCCGCCGGGAGCCAGGACTCATCCGAGTTGACGTAGCTGTGGCCGCCACACCTTGTGACGCGACCGACGGCGATCTGCTTGCCCACGCCGCCAAGTGTTCCCGCCTGGAACGTGACGCCTGGAATGTGACGCCAAGAACCCTAGGCCCGACGGTGGGCGCCAACTGTCGTGGTATCGGCATAATTGATAGGAGACGGGGGTCCTCTAGCCTACGTATGGATTGTGGGGAAGAAGGTTGGTGTCGTCGAGGACGGGATTGAACACGGCGAGTTTACCCAGCTTCGGATCCCACAACGGTGGCGAGATCCTACGTGCTGCTATAATTCACTATAAGGCAATAGCCGTGAACAGTTTACAATGTGTATGATGCGT
Source organism: Poa annua (assembly GCA_026929855.1). NCBI lineage: Eukaryota > Viridiplantae > Streptophyta > Magnoliopsida > Poales > Poaceae > Poa > Poa annua. The sequence goes on along the minus strand of CM049428.1, from coordinate 20,856,540 downwards.
ATTGGAGCGTGCCCTAAAGGCTTCCTGGTGGCCGGCTTATATAGGCGGCCAAGCCCCAAGATACAAGGCAAGTACTTGTCCGGCAAGTAATCAGAGTCCTAGACCTAGCTGGCTTAGTTGCCGCCTTCCGTCTTGGGCTTGGTGGCTTGATGGGCTTCGGCCTTCCGCCTTCCTTGGACCGTCCGCCTACTTCCTTGTACGTCAGCTATCTTGGCCGCCCGGCAGGCTTCAGTCTTACCACCCATGGGCCACCCTGGACTAGCCGGATTGATCCATGTTGGTGATACCCCTAGTTGATATATCCCCAACATCAGACCCCGATGACTCTAAGTCACAGACAGATTATGTGTTCAAGGTGAATGTAGGCGCCGTGTGCTAGAGAAGTGGGAAGCAACCCATCGTCGCGCAATCTACAATGGAGTCAGAGTACATTGATGCTTGCGAATCCGCAGATGAAGTTGTGTGGCTGAGGAAGTTCATCATTGAACTTGGAGTGTTCCCCAGCGTGCAAGACCCCGTGATCCTCTTCTGCGACAATACGGGTGCCATTGCTAACGCCAAGGAGCCAAGGTCTCACTCCACCGCCAAACACATTCTCTGACGCTTCCATGTGATACGACAGTACATACAAGGAGGCGATGTGAAGATTTGCAAAGGCATACGGATCTGAATGTGACAGATCCTCTGACGAAGGCTCTTCTGCTTGACAAGCATGAAACACACCAAGTTGCTATGGGTGTTAAGCTTTTACCAAGTTGTAATCTAAATTAAATTGTACTCTAGTGCAAGGGGGAGACTGAAGGAGATATGCCCTAGAGACAATTAAAAAAGTGTATTTCGTTATCATATCTCGTTTGTTCATAATATGTTTTTGTGTCATGCTATAACCGTATTAAGCGGAAACATTAATACGAGTGTGATACGTAAACAACCAGGTCCCTAGTAGCCTCTACTAAGACTAGTTTCGTTACGCGATCGATGATCGAGGTTTCCCGATCATAGGGCATGGCGCCGGTCGGCAATGGAAGTCATATCGTTAGAGAACGATGTGATGGACATACCTATTTTTGTAGGATGTAGTCATTACGCATTTGACCGTGAGACCAACTCTTATTGTTATTTCTGGAAGATACTTTGATTGCACCAAACGTCGTATCTTAATTAGTATGACAATAACAGTGATACTTTTGGGTATCGGAAAGGAGTAGTTGAGACGAGGGGTCAAGAGCGGGATTTGCCAGTCCGCATAGCAGGATAGATACTCTAGGCCCACTCGGTGAGATTATGTCTAATGAGGTTGCAAGCATGTGACTAGGTCACGGAGACATGAAATCATAGACGAGTAGAAGAAAGCGTTGTCGGTAACGAGGTCAAGCTAGATATGGAGATATCTATGAACGACGCTCGGACACGCTAAGTATCGCCATGGCAAAAGGTTTAAGACTTTACGTTCAGGTTTGATAAATGAAAGTCATTCGTTATATCACAGGGATTAATTCATTGGGTCCAGGCCTACGAGTTAGTCATTGATCGGAGAAGAGTCTTGATCATGTCTGTTATTATATCGAACCGCTAGGGTAACACACTTAAGAGTTTCGACAAGACAACCGGAAAGGAAAGAGATCACCGGGAACGTCCCGGGAGAGGTCCGATGGAGATCGGGCAGCGACGAAATAGTTTTCGGAGATAGAATAAATAATATATAATATGTTTGATATTAATTAGTGTAATTAATGTCTAAATATGATTTTATATATTTATTTTCGAATTTATTTAGGCTGATTTCCCTAAATGGGCCTTCTGGTCGAAAGAAGGCCCAAGAGGGGAAAATTCCCTAGGGGAATTCGGTGGGGGCCAAGGTGGCCGGCCTAGGTGGGCCACAAGGGGCCCACCAGGTGGCCGGCGCACCAATGCCGCACCAAGCATGTGGGGTTTAGTCCCACATTGCCTGGTGAGCAGGTTGGCTCCCTCCTGGGAGCCTATATAAGAAGGGGCACGACTGGCCTATTAATTCACCAATTAATTCCCCAATTCTCTCTCGATTTTGTGATTCCCTTTGTCGGAGTTGCGCCGAGTTGAGAGGGGGACCTCTTCCACCATAGTCCGCTATCGCACTGCTGGTGTTCCGGTCCAACTCATCCGCTGCTCGTCCTGCACTGGAGCTTTGGAGGCCGTCGTTTTCACCGTACGTGTGTAACGTCCTGCGAGGTGCTGCGCTAGCGGTGCTCGGAGGTCTGCTTCCTCTACACGACCTTGAGGTCGGCTTCGTCGGTCTTCATCGACAACGTTTGTGCGGGAACGTAATCCCCGCTTTCGGTCTATAAGGGTATGTATTCCGATCTCCGTTTGTACTACTATATCTGCATAGAATAGATCTTGACATGTTTTAAGGATATCTTTGCTAGATTATTTTTTTGTTTTCTGCACACGATCCCCTTCAGAGAGACCATATACCGACAACTGGTGAAATGGCAATTTCTTCCCTAAATGGTTTTGTTGTTAATGGCGACAGGATTAACGGTTTAACCATGTGCTTGATTATCATAGGCTTAAAAATTACTACAAGCGTTTGTGGTTCCCTATAAACCAAATGGTAACAAGAACGTTGTAAAGTTTTGAAGAGGGAAATAACTCCTGGCTTAGTGAAATCAAGCATCTTAATATCGTCACCTTACTTATATTTAAAGGCCAAAAGGTGTTATTGCAACTTAGGTCCAACCGGTGTTGTCACTTGAAGAACAAGACCACATTTATATACCACTCATGATTTCTTATCGTTACCCACATTATGCATAGTTTGGAATGTTTTCGATCAGTGTTTTTTTTTGTGAAATGAGATAAGTATATATCATATTGTGGTTTAGTTGAATTCATTGAAGAATGCATGTTTGAAAATAGTTTGATCCCCAAATACGAGGTCTGAGTTTATTTCAGCAACGAAAAAATAACCAACTTTAGAAGTATAATAGGGAAACATAACCACAAGACCCGTATGCCATCATTATGCAACGGAAACATAACCAACTTTAGAAGTATAATAGGGAAATAATTTGTTAATTAAGTCTCCGATAGTGGTACGCGTATGGAAGCACCACAAGAGTTTTTTATTTGACAAACTACACGAGAGGTAGGGAGATAAGAGAGTATCTAAGTGCATGCCTTTATTTGGTACTACGATATCAACTTAAAAAAATGCAAATACCAGCATTTTTTGTTTTTATGTGAATTTCATAAGGTATGTGTCTACAACCCCTATAAAGTCAGATACAAATTTGAAACATATACTGAGAAACAAATGAGGTAAATTTAGCATGAATAGTGTCACACGAAGATAAAAGCAAAATGGACACTTTTCATATATGGATATTTTTTCTCTCAATGTGCTTTTCAGTTTGAGACCTGAAATGATTGGAGTTATAGATACATTTCCTAAGAACATTCACACATTTTCATGATTTAGAAATGGTAGCATGGACGGAACTGTAGAGAGAGGTAGGGACATGGACATATATGTAGATAACATTGACTTGACATTGAATTTGTTCATACCGTGATATCGACTATGGATGTTTTTTCTCTCTCGAAATGATCGACTATGGATGTGTGACAACCACAGGTGAGGAAGTGAAGGCGGGAGAGACTAGTTTGATAAGTGGTCGTGAAGTTTACAGAGAAAAAAATGTACACACGATACTGCGGCACGATGAGGGCCACAATCCAATGAACCATAGATGCGCGTGTCACGCAACAACGACTTGTTGTTTCCCTAATTTCAATGTGAAAACGACGGTTATCCACTGAAAATACTCTTTGTAGATACAGTAGGGAGGAGTACAAGTGTAGAACTATAGTATTTCCATTGGGGTCGTATTCTAGACAAGGAGGGGCATTGAACACGTGCCCGAAAGAAACATCAGATTTCCTTGGTTGTTTCCTGCCGGCCGCCAGCTATATTCATCCATTCGTCGTCGCTGGCTCCAGGACGCGCCAACGAAAACCCTACTGGCACGCGCTGACCGGCACCGGCCTGCCGCCGCCGGCGACGTACGTAGCTCAACTCGACCAGGAAAGAAAAAGCCTTGGCCGCCGGTGGATGGATGGATGTTTCCACTACCACGCGCCGAGCGCGAACGGAACGGATCACGTCAAAAAATGTTGCCCAGCCGCCTCGCTAGCTGCATGCATGGCAGTTGGCATGGTCGTACATGTATACTCGTGGAGCACTTGTTAGGATTTGTAGTCGTTGTATATGCTTTCGAGCAGTGTATCTGGTCGACGGGAATTCGGGAAACCGTCGTCTGGATGACTTGGAGCCGAAGCGTTCTTTTAATCTGGTTTTGACACTTCGTCCATAGATTGATGATGTTTTGGACAGGTGCAACACAATGATCAATATATGAATGAACTATAAGGCCGAATGATGGCCCCACACGGCAGTTAGGCGCTTGCTAAACGCCGAAACAAACAAAGGATGAATGCCTCCTGGTAACCTGGTTCAAGGATAAGACCGCCTCGCATCCCATCCCATGTGGCGGGCAGGTCGGTCTCCGTCACTCTAATTAAGGCCTCCTCCTAATTAATTATTACTGGGGAGTAGGCACCTATGCTATGCGCGCCCAATCATGACGAGAGCTCATGATGGCATCGCCTCAAAACAAACAAATCAAAACTCCTAATTTCAAAAAATAAATCAAAACTTGAAAGGACAAATGGAACCACCATGACCTTTGCGCGTCTCACTGACAGTGACAAGTAAGCTATCCGGGTCCCAGGTGTCATCGACCGATAGTGTTGCCGAACTAGTAGTAGAGCAGGCAGGCTCCTTTTTTTTGTTGGGGTGAGGTGACGGCGAGGCGCGGTTTTTGAGGTACAGTCAACCCCGTGATTAACGTATAGCGATTTCACTTGAGCGCCTGAGGGCCGGTCATGTACCCATGTGTGGGTTTGCGGTGTGGCCTAGATTCGGGCGGGGACAACGTCCTGGATCGGTGTCCCTCCTCCCCTCCGACTCCGCGACTGGAATCATTCGCGTTGCGCTACGAGAAACTCTGCTGCTATGCAATGCAACGGACGGCGGGACGACACGGTGGTATGGGCGGGCGCGGATGCGCTTTCTGGCTTGGCTTGCTGCCGACATGTACCGATGTACGTACGTTACCGTTCCGGCCGTTCTGACGCCACCGGAGTCAATTTGCTTGTTAATAGTAGCGGATAACATGGCTTTCCTTTGGAAGCTCAAGTTGCTGTTAACTCAACAGGTTTCCTTCCTCATCAGTCTCCCCCGGGTTGAAACCATCTATGATCCTTCGTTCCTGCCTCCCTGTTAGAGTTGCGACCATGACGACTATGGCGTTTATCGTGTCGCCACCGCGTGGTGTGCATCAGTGCATGACGGTAGATCAGTAAATTTCGAAACCATCCGATACTCACCGCTGCAGTCTACTCGTCCTCGTCGCCGTCTACCTTGTTTTTTTTTAAATTTCCGTCTACCTTGGTTCTCATTGTGGATTGCATAAATCATTCTACAAAATTCTTAGAAAAAAGCTTTCCTTCACAAAGATCTATTCTCGTCCGCTCAGCTTTCAACACGTGTCAAATTTTCATTCGTTCTCGCTCCCACCTCGTCTCTGTGCGTGACAACTGATGGCTGTCTGGTGGACGTATTTATTTTAAGATTTGTTTTTAAAAATAAAATATCTTAAGAACCGTTTATCCGAATTACGAACCGTTTTCACTTTTGAACTCCTCGCGTCGAGATCTTCAAAACTAGAACCAATTTTGATAGATTTTGATGAACTTTTTTTTTTACTTTGGATTATGTATAGTTCAGAAAACTTGGTATGAGTAGTTGTATATCTAACTGAACTTGAGTGTAGTTATCCGCACAACCTGATCTGTATAGTTATACGTTTAACTATATTCTGTACAACATGATCCGTATAGTTGTACGACCTGATCTATACAAACTGATCTAATATGTTAACCTAATTTGTACGAACTGATTTGTATGGTTGTACATCTGAGTCTGTGTAGTTGTACACCTGAGTCTGTGTAGTTGTACACTCGGGTCTGTGTAGTTGTACAACTGAGTCTGTGTAGTCGTACGTACCGTCTAAATCAATATAGGTGTATGTATTTATGTAGTTATAGGAGTGTACTTGTAAGTGAGAGGCAGCCCCGCAAACGAAGGCCCTCGTGACTCACGCGGCACCTACGTACAAGCACATATACCCATACGTACAAGTACACTTGTATAACTACACAAATACAAACAATCGGGTCAGTTGTACAACTGAGTCTGTGTAGTCGTACGTACCGTCTAAATCAATATAGGTGTATGTATTTATGTAGTTATAGGAGTGTACTTGTAAGTGAGAGGCAGCCCCGCAAACGAAGGCCCTCGTGACTCACGCGGCACCTACGTACAAGCACATATACCCATACGTACAAGTACACTTGTATAACTATACAAATACAAACAACTACATAGATTTAGACGAGTCTGTGTAGTTGTACAACTGAGTCTGTAGTCGTACGTACCGTCTAAATCAATATAGGTGTATGTATTTATGTAGTTATAGGAGTGTACTTGTAAGTGAGAGGCAGCCCCGCAAACGAAGGCCCTCGTGACTCACGCGGCACCTACGTACAAGCACATATACCCATACGTACAAGTACACTTGTATAACTACACAAATACAAACAATCGGGTCAGTTGTACAACTGAGTCTGTGTAGTCGTATGTACCGTCTAAATCAATATAGGTGTATGTATTTATGTAGTTATAGGAGTGTACTTGTAAGTGAGAGGCAGCCCCGCAAACGAAGGCCCTCGTGACTCACGCGGCACCTACGTACAAGCACATATACCCATACGTACAAGTACACTTGTATAACTATACAAATACAAACAACTACATAGATTTAGACGATACATACGACTACACAGACTCAGGTGTACAACTACACAGACTCAGATGTACAACCATACAAATCAGTTCGTACAAATTAGGTTAACATATTAGATCAGTTTGTATAGATCAGGTCGTACAACTATACGGATCAGGTTGTACAGAACATGGTTAAACGTATAACTATACAGATCAAGTTGTACGTACAACTATACTCAGATTCAGTTAGATGTACATCTACACATATCATGTTATATGGACTATACATAATCCGAAGTAAAAAAAAGTTTGTCAAAACCTATATTCTAACTAGCGTCCGTTCCCTATGATATATCTATGTCCGGCGGGTGGATGTTAACAATCTCCCGTATAAGGAAGCGGAACGGATGATCATACATGCATGAAAGGAATCATTTTCATAACCGAAAATTCAAAATAAATTATCTCTTAAACCGCTAATCCAATTGACGATCCGTTTTCACCGATGGATTCGCATCGACGAGAACTTTAAAACAAGATCACATCTTAATATGTTTTGACAAACTTTTTTTTTCATTGTCAGTTACCAGGTTATAATACAGGTTATAATGTTATAATACTGTACTTACCATATTACTATCTAACATTTACCATTCAAATAATGCCTCGTTACCATGCAATTTTTAACATGTTTTACTGTCATATCCATAATCTTCATGTTCAAATAGTGAATATTAGATTCATTCTAAACACTTAAGAATATGAAATGCCGTTGTGAAAAGATTACGTTGGTGAGTAGAGAAGAGTAGAGAAGTTCAAATAAACAAGTAACCATTTGATTTAAACCTGGTAATTAACATGACAATACCTGGTGATTAAGTGACTACAATCTGGTAACTTGGGTCAGAAAAAAAAGTTGTCAAAACATATCAAGATGAGATTTAGTTTTGAAGATCTCATCGCGATAAAACCAACCGTAAAAACGGATTTGAATTTTGATTTACGGTCTAAGAAATAAAACATTTTAAAGTTTAAAACACAAAAGAAATCTACGTGCATGCATGACCTGGTTGCATGCATGCATGGCTGGGTTACCTTATTCTTTCCGTGCCCACGGAAAACTAATCAGGGGCACGTGCCCTTATTAGCACATATCTAGTTTTGAAGATCTCGACACGAGGAGTTTAAAAGTGAAAACGGTTCGTAATTTGGATAAACAGTTCTCAAGATATTTCATTTTGAAAAACATGTATCTCAAAATAAATATGCATATCACCAGACATCCGCCATTTGTCACGCACAGAGAGAAGATGGGAGCGAGAGCAAACAAAATTTTGATACGTGTCGGAAGCTGAGCGGACAAGAATAGACCTTTGCGAAGGAAAACTTTTTCTAAGAAATTCGTAGCGATAACCAGCATTCTGCCGCCGTTTTTCTTTTCTGGGCCGATTTAGGTTCTTTTTCGGTGCCAAGTTAGGCCCGATCTTTGATTACAGCCTATACAGCAGCGGGTTGTATGCCGGTGCCGCTTGAAGGGCAGCCTCCATGGGCCCGCTTTAAATACGGCCCAATAAAATAGGTACATTTAGTTATACTTTTTCCAACTCATGAATATTTCATTAACAACGTGAAATCTTTTCTAAACACTGTGAAAAAAATCTAACCGTCAATTCTTTTCACAACTTGAAAGCATTTAATTAATATAAATAGAAGCAAAAAATAAAAGTAATCTGGAAAACAAAAGATAAAAAATAAAAGAAGCATAAAAGGAAAAACAAAACAACATAAATAACATACCTATCATGGCTCCGGCTAAAATAGTGGTTGTTTGCGCAACAATACATAAAAAACATGCACGTTTAAAAGGCATTGCGGCAGCCAATACTTGATGATTGCTACCACATGTCTATGGAGTTTTCCAAGATTTAGCTTGTCCATGAACCCAAAGAATTAAATATACTGACGCGTAAAACTAGTTTAGCAAATCTCTATTGGTCACTGATGTAACATTATTTCTTGTTGAAACGTGAGATTTCGAGTTATCATAAAATTCAAATAAAATGAACACACTAGTTTTCATGTTGTGTTGGATAAATTTCTAGCCTTGCTATCTGAGACATTATTTCAAATTTAAGTTGTCTCCGACTACGAGTATGTTGTCACTTGGTGGATAAGTCCCGGTATACACAATGTGCATAACATCATATTTGTTTTTGCGAAATAACATCATTAATTCTTTTAGCACCACACACTAGTGTATTTGACTGACAAAGTATTTGTAGAGATTTAAAGCAATTTGATGAAGGGAAAGATTTCACCAAATCCGATATCATCCCTACTATCTCTTTGGGATGATAATAAAGTAATAAACCTGTTCTACTGCACTATTAATTAAAAAAAAGAGTCTAGAATCGCGTAGGATTTTTTTCGAAATATGGTTGCGCCCCGCTTTATAAATAAAACAACCGTACACAGTTTACAAACACCACACCAAATTTCAAGTACGAGAGAATCGCGTAGGGTTTTAATGGACTTACATACTAGACTAGAGTGCTGTAGGTGTACCTCGGTTCGTACGTAAATCGGTATACATGCGCTGGCGCTATCAACGCTCACAGTTTTGAAACCTTGGGCGTATCTTTCCCGTCTTCTCGGCCAGCAAACTCTGTCCCATACACGTACGGTCTGAATGTCTAATGGATGGAATCATACACGTACGTACGGTGAGATCGGTTGCAGCGCTGGCCATAGGCCCATGGTTGTCCCTCTCAACAAATTGAGAACGCAGCAAGTACCCCTTCCTCGCTACGTACTGCGTATCCTTTGCATCCTCAGCCATGTAAGAGTAGCATGCGTGGTTGTGGGTGTGGCTCTCTCATTTCCAGCTGCCTGCCATTGCCAGCGCGAGCCGGCCCTTGGCAAGAGGACAGCCACAAGACCTCCCTCTGTTACTTTTGTTGCGGGGAAGATGACCGACGTATGCAGTAAGAGCAGTCAATGCGGTCTCTGCATGCCGTATTGCCGTGCTAGCTGCTAGCGCGTATGCGATCACAGCATCGATATCTCCGACCCCCTCGCGAACACGCCAGGGACCAAGAGAGGCGATCATGGCTATCCAGGTGTAATGGTTTTCTCTCATCGCGATCTAATAGTATGACCAAGTTTCCTTTCTAAGTGAAGCACTAGTAAGTTAGTCATCATCATGTCCGTGCAGTCTGCTTTATAACTACGCTAGCTAGGTTAACTAACAATGCCCGGCCTACCAAGTATAGTGAAGGATAATTACGTTCGAGCAAACATTGAGAAACGGTAAATGCAAGGTTGAAGAAGAGATAGGCAGTAGTACTGTAGTAGGTTTGAAGTGATACATGCACTGTCGTTGAATTGAGGGAGCAGTACTATACAGCAGCCAACCTGCCGCCATTTACTACGGGCAGCGTGGGCGAGCGAGTACAGCAGAGAGGAGGCATAGCCAACGATCGACCCCGACGACCAGGATGCGTCTCCGGGCCCCTCACTCCGTCACTCGCCGGTGGCCGGCAGGTGGCTGTGGGGACTAGCCATACTTTCGGTCCGTCAAGTCCCCATGACTCCGGTTGAGCTGCTGGTCTTTCAAAATCCCGTGAAAAACTGAAAGACGAGGATAAACACCGGGAAACGGCCGAGCTCACTCCATGCGAGTGCTGGGGTAGTTGGCCGGCGAGAATATTGAAGGCGGCACCGTGCGCTGGCTTGCTGGCTGTTCAGCTGCAGCTCTGCTGCTACCAGTTACTGCCTACTAGCTACCGCTCGCCCCTCTCATTTCCTCCTCCCCGCCATTCCTTTCCCGATCGAGCAGGGGCACACCATTGCACCTCTCCACTTGGTAGGAGCATCAATGGCAGGCGCGAGTTAAATCTAGTCTACGGATAGCCGGTAGTAGCTCGTGAGACGGCTTGACTCGATGATCGATCGTTTGACATAAATTAAGTCGTCATTTTGATGCAGTACTACAACTGATCTCGAATAATGAGATTCAGTACGAAATCTCACAAGATCATCAGTTGAACTTGATCAGAACCAGGAGGATTTTCTGTTTGAGCAAACAACTTCGTTTTTTTTTTGCTTTCTTAAGGTCGATGAGGTTTTTTTTTAGAAAAGGCCGGTGCGGATCCCCGGCCTCTGCATCAAATAGATGCACACGACCATAAAAAAAAAATAGATGCACACAGCCATCCACAATTATTTGAGAGAGTATAAATAGAGTTTACAATTCATGGATCAGAAAGAGTGGCTACAAAGATCAGCCACTTAAACAACGTAAAGTCATACATCGATACGTCTAGTATGTTGCCACCCAGCCCGGCAGAAGATAGCCCGTACGACCGACATCATACGGGTACATCCATCCTCCATAAGACCCCGCTGATCCAAAGGGAGGAGCAAAGGCCACAATCGGATCCAGTAGACCGCCATGTTGATAACCTGCTAAAATGAGATGATGATTTTTTTTGCTAAAGACAACATCATTACGGCAATTCCAAATAGCCCACAATATGGCCGCAACACCTATTCGAATGCAGGCTTTAGTTTCTTTATCTATACGGTTCAACCACGAGCCAAACATATTTGAAACAGAATGTGGAGGGTGAACATTGAGCGTAAAATGTATTATCCTCCAAATATCCCTCGCGATGGTGCATTTAACGAAAAGATGTTCCACCGATTCAGTTGAGCCACAGAATACACATTTTGTGCACCCAACCCAGCGTCGTTTAGCTAAATTATCCTTAGTTAGTAACTCTTTTCTATTTAGAAATCAAAGGATTTTTTTTATTTTAAGTGGGATCTTTAGTTTCCATAGGTATTTACGCAGATACCTAGTATGACCATTTAGCAAATCAGAATAATATGATTTTACCGTAAAAACCCAATTATTCATAAGACCCCATGCAAACTTATCTTCTTGTGCTGTAAGCGTGACTCGCATTAATCATTGTGCCAAATCTAGCCATAGTGTTCTATTCTCTCCTGAAATACTCTGTCAAAATGGTAGGTGTATTGGGACCGAACCCAACACTTCAGACACTGTATGATCCCTATTGGAGGCTATAGCAAATAAACTAGGATATTCATTCGCTAATGAATTGTTACCTAGCCAATTATCAGCCCAAAAGCGGGTTTGTTCTCCATTACCTATGATGAATTTTCCACGCATGAAAAAGGCAGCCTTTATTTTCATGAGGCCTTTCCAGAAAGGTGAGTCAAATGGTTTAGATTGTACTTGTGATAACGTCTTACCACCTAAATACTTATTAGTTAAAAGCTCTTGCCATACCCCTTGTTCATTAACCAATTTAAATAACCATTTGCTCAAGAGACATTTATTCTTAATGTCAAGAACCGCAATACCGAGTCCCCCTTGCTCTTTCGGTCGACAAACAATATTCCATTTTGTTAATCTATATTTACGCTTTAGTTGATTACTTTGCCAAAAGAAACGAGACCGATAAAAGTCCAATCTTTTGCGAACTCCTTTAGGCACTTCAAAGAAAGAGAATAGAAACATTGGTAGGCTAGTTAACACTGAATTTATGAGCACAAGGCGATCTCCGTAAGAGAGCATCTTGGCCACCCATGCAGCTAGTTTTTTCTCAAACCTATCCTCGATAATTTTCCATTCCTTATTCAATAACTTTCTGTAATGTATTGGAATTCCCAATTATCTAAATGGAAGAGAACCGATCTCACACCCGAAAATATGACGGTACTCTTCTTGGCTGTCCTTGGCCTTGCCAAAACAATAGAGCTCACTTTTGTGAAAATTAATCTTCAACCCCGACAGTTGCTCAAAAAAGGCTAATATGAGTTTCATGTTAACGGCTTTCGCAATGTCGTGTTCCATGAAAAGTATTGTGTCGTCCGCATATTGCAAAATAGATACCCCACCTTCCACGAGATGGGGAATAAGACCTCCAACTTGACCATCCTCCTTAGCTCTAGCAATCAGTATCGCTAACATGTCCGCAACAAGATTAAAAAGTAGAGGTGACAGAGGATCCCCCTGTCTAAGACCCTTTAGTGTTTGGAAGTAATGACCGATATCATCATTAACTCGAATTCCCACACTCCCCCCTTGCACAAATCTAGCAATCCATTCACACCACTGAGATGAGAATACTTTCATGCGTAAAACTTGTTGCAAGAAAGCCCAATTAACCTTGTCATATGCTTTTTCAAAATCAATTTTGAACAGTACGCCATCAAGTTTTTTGCTGTGGATTTCATGTATCGTCTCATGCAGTACAACAACACCTTCTAATATATTTCGACCCGGAATAAAAGCTGTTTGGGTAGGCCGCAGCACCCTACTGGCTATAGATGTTACCCTATTTGTTCCGACTTTTGTAAATATCTTAAAACTTACATTAAGTAAGCAAATGGGTCGGTATTGTTCTATGCGACTAGCATCTTCCTTCTTAGGCAGCAAAGTAATGATACCAAAGTTTAGTTTAAATAACGGCAGATTTCCCTCTCGCAACTGAGAAAACATGGCCATTAAATCTCCTTTGATAATATTCCAAAAACATTGGTAAAACTCCGCCGAAAACCCGTCCGGTCCAGGCGCTTTGTTATGTTCCATATTATTTATAGCTTCCAATACCTCCTTTTCCGCAATAGGTTGTGTTAAAATGATGTTCTCCTCATCCGAAATCTGAGGCATATCATCTGTGACGGCCTCATTCATGGTAAAATTATTCGGAACCGATGCTCCAAACAATTTCTTGTAATATTCAGAGATATAGAATTTAAGGTTTTCTTGTCCCACTATGGTGCCCTCATCCTGCTCAAGCTGAAAGATCTTTTTCTTTCTATGTTTCCCATTTGCAATGATGTGAAAATATCTCGTATTATTTCCTCCTTCCTGTATATACTTCACTTTTGCTCGTTGCGCCCACTTGGATTCCTCATCCCTCCTAAGCTTCGCAAGGCATTCATCTGCCTCCTTTTTTGCAGTCCGCTCGGCTGCATCTAGAGGGGTTGACTCAGCCTTAATATCTAACTCGGTAATTAAAAGGGATAGTTTATCTCGCAGTTTTTGTACTCTCCGCTTTGCGCTTTCGCCCACCCTCTCAAGAATTGTCTGAGGTGTCTTATTTTATTTTGCCAATTATCCACCGGGGAGTCTCCCATGGTTACAGAGTTCCATTCTTTTTTGATCATGTCATAAAAACCATCCTGACGCATCCAGGATAATTCAAATGAGAAACGACTAGAATTCCCCAAGAAAACCTGATCTCCAGAATCTAGAAGCAAAGGGGTGTGGTCAGATCCTGTTCTAGTTAGTGCATGCACTGTTACTAGTGGGAATTTCTGTTCCCACTCTACTGTGGCCAAAAGGCGGTCCAATTTCTGAAAGGTTGGTGTTTCCATTCTACTGGCCCAAGTAAACTGTCTCCCCGACAACCGAAGCTCTTTTAGACTAAGGCTTTCAATAATAGCATTAAACAGAAACGGCCAACGAGCATTAAATTTATCATTATTTTTTTCTTCTTGTCTTCTGATGATGTTAAAATCCCCCCCAACTAACAACGGTAGAGTCTCCCCTTCGCAAATACGCACCAGTTCCGCTAAAAAATCATGTTTCTTATCCTCCTGGGCAGCCCCATATACTACCACAAAAGCCCAACCGAAACCATCTGACTTGTTTCTCACATGAAACTTAACGCAAAAGTCTCTTGTTAGAACATTAGTAGTCACAGTAGTGGCATTATTAAATCCGACCAACATGCCACCTGATCGACCATGAGGAGGTATACAGTACCACGTATAGTCCAAACCCCCAGCCAGAAAATTAAGAAAAGGTGACGCAAAAGAGGATCGGCCTGTCTCTACAATTGCAACAAAGTCTAGTTTTCTTTCTTTCACTGTCTCATGAACCGTAAGATGTTTTGCTGTGTCTCCGAAACCGTCCGAATTCCATATCATTCCTTTCATTTAATTATTGTTTAACAATTTTCCTTAGTCTAGCACTTCTTCTTACTTCCCATTTAGAGTAGCTAAGCTTCTTACGACCAAGTTTTCTTAAAGCTACAGGAGGGTGCAGATGCGCATCATCCATATGTTCCTCCACCTCATCATCGACCAAATCCTCACAGAGATTACTGGCTCTTCTCAACACCAAACTAGACTCATCATTATTATCCCTCGTACCTAAAGAGTTCTTTAGAAAAATAAGTTCTCTTTCTATTTGAACACTCCTAATTACCAAAATAGAAGTATCCATTTGTGCACTATTTTCCCCTAATGAAATACCTAGCTTGTCCGCCCTACGCTTTATTTCAGAATTGGATAATGAATTCAAAGAAAGCTGATGCGATAATTGTGTACCTGATGCCAAGATGTCATTCTTGCGAGAAGCCAACTCCATAGCCCGATCGAGAATAGGCTGGTTCGCATTATGTTGGTTCTTCAAGCGAGCACTCGAGCGTATCTCCAGCTCTTTCATGCCCCCAAATGCTAGGATTTCTGCCTCCGTTGGTGTAGAGGTTCTGCCATCGTACCCAACCAAACCCAGCTCGCACAGCTGAGACTTATTGGACTCGTGATTCCCCATACGATCCATATAAACACCACCGCACGCATGAGGTGACAACTGACCAGCTCTCGGTGGTGGAAGCCGTGTGGGAGTACGCCAATCCTTTTCATCAAAGACTGGTTCAGTAGTTCCTGAATAAACATCCCCACCACTGACCACAGTATCAATATTATGCTCGACATCATCATCCGAAAAAGCAATCACACGTGCAGTCTCGTTGTCCGACTCGCCACCATGCTTCTCAACAAAGATTACATTTATTGTGCCATCGCCCTCTATACTTTCGTTGGCGCAATCCAACGAAGTCGGAGACCTATCCACATACGATAACAATGATGAGCTGTTTGGCGACCGCAGCCCCGCAGCAGCGCTCGGCAAATCAGATGGCGTGTTTGGCACCGTTTCGCTGACCTGCAAAGGTGAGACCATCGACGGCGCTGTGTTTTCAGTTTCCCGCAAGAATTTAGCACTCTCAGCCGTTCTGAGGAACTCCAGCTTGGCCTCTTTAATATGGGCTTGCATTGCCGGTGAAAAAACCACTCCCACTGACTTCTCCACTCCCACTGACTTATCATGCATCTCATCATGTTCTTTTCCTTTACCAAGTGAATTGGTTCCCACGTTCATAGTGTCCTCATCAGTGACCATATCATTTGCCTTCGAATTCTCCCTATCAGTCCCATTTATCTTACTATCATTATCAAACATATCATTTCCATCATTATCATCGTTAGGAGGTGGTGAACGTGGAGCATCCTCCTCAGCATCCATAACATCTACTGGATGCTCCACGTTAAACTGCAGTCTATAAAACCCGTCCTTTATGAAAATTGTCCAAGCCGAAGGAATTAAAGTGTAGTCCACACAGCCAACAAGGATTCGCAATACTCCATGCTTGCGTGTATATTTCATGTCAATCTTGATAGTCTTGCCAAAAAGAGACCCCAAACTCCATAGGGATAGGTAATCCCCAATCCGCTTCTTCGGTATGCCCAACACCCGAATCCATTTTTTAGGTAACAATTGTATAGGTTCGACGCTTGAAACCCATGGTTCCACAGTAATCTCGCAAGTACTATTCGGGACTTTGCATGCACCAAAAATCACTAATCTCTCTAGATCATGTTTTGATGGAAAGGGGGCTCGAAAAACATTATGTCCAACTTGCTCGACCTCCCATTGAAAAAAATCCATCATCACCAAACGTTGTAGCTGCGATACAACCTGTGGAATTGTTAGCTCACCTCCTGCCACTGTTATCATAGCCATCCTCACGCTGTCAATCTTGGGTTTGTAAGTTTCAGTTATAGGCTGCTCATAAAACATCAACCCCACATCAATCAAACCATGCACAATAACCTACGGCTTCGGTACCATTAACAACGGACATGTCTCAGATTTGTGTTCTTTGCTCTCACATAAATCGCAAACCTCTACAGTGCAATCTCTGCCATGATGTCCAGATTCATCACAACGATAGCATCTAGACTTCTCATTTTTCTTTACTTTCTTTTGCGCAGCACCATCTCCTCCAGGTTCGCTGCCAGAGCAATCCTCCCCCTGATTAAGTGCGGATAGTGCAGCCGTCACTGCTCCAGCACCGGAGTTAACTACCGCAGCACTAGGCTTAGTAACAGGCACATATCGGGGACCAGAGGGCATGTTTGTCGCCACAGGTGAGACAACAGCCGGCTGTCGCAAAGCCTTTGTAACTTGTCTAACCACTTTGGCAAGCACTTCTTCAGTGAGGTTCGCCGAAGCATCATGGACCCTCTGATTTGCATAACCAACACGGTAGTTTCTGTTAAAGTTTCTATTGCCAGCATCATACCTGCCCCCTCTTTGAGCTTGCAAAGATCTGTTAAAATAGCGTGATTGCCCACTGTTCCCAAACCCTGATCCCGTATTGAAGTTTCCAGACCCTGTACAGTTTGCCACCTCGAAATTGTGATGACGATGCTGATCCGGCTCTCCTGCCGTCCCACTTGGACCACCAGCAAAGAAATTCTGACCTCCAGCAGCCGATCCGTGCCCATTGACGCTGCCACGAATAGGAGGAGCTCCTGCGCCGAAGCCACGGCCAGGAACCCCCCTACCATTGCCTCCGCCATAGCCATAGCCTCGGCCCTCTCCAAAACCTCTCCCGCCGCCATTATTCGCCATGGAAACGGCGTCTGATTTCGTGGTTCGATTGTGACCTAACGATGGACGCAAGGGAGGGTTTAGCAGATTTATGCGACCACGCAATTTTTGGCCCACAAACGCTGCGTTTAGATTCGGCCCAATAGGAAAAGGACGACCCGTATGACCGTTATCGCATGCATTCGAATTTGGATGAATTGATCCTTGAATCACGCTTCTCTTCCTCATCTCCGGCGATCTTTGACCAAACCTGAGATCTCCGGTACGGCGTGGGACGGTAGTGAGGGTGAGGCGGCCCGCATGGCCTCCATGACACCCTTTCTGATACGGACTCCGCAAATCCTTCGTACCCCATCTGGTCGTGTCCAGTGACGCATCACCAGACCGACGATGGCGAGAACGAACTAATTCCCATGTTCCTTCCCCATCATCCTTCGACGAAATCGTGGGTGATAACGCTGGAAGTTTCAAACAATCTGATTTCTTGCTGTGAAGACTCGAGATTTTGTGTTGCTGCACCTCGGTATTGTCCTTGTCACCAACTGATCTCTCCGGCGAGAGGAGAAGAGACAGAGAAGCATACCTTTGTTCCTTTCGCTTGGAGATCCTCTTCTCCCACCTTGATCCGAATTCTCGTAGGCTCCTCCTTGAACATGACGATGGCGTGTGACACAGATACCGTAGAGCAGCATCCCCGGATGCCTCTCCAGACCAGCTTGCACCGTCGTCATTGTCTGATAAGCCCGCGTCAGATCCGTCTTCACGGTCGTCGGCGTGGTCGCCCGCCAACGCCCAGAATCGCCCTCCTGGCGATCCGTGAAAGACGGACATCTCTTTCACAAGACTTGTCGACCGGTCGATGAGGTGTAAGGCAAGTTTAACCAGATCACAAGTATTACTATTGGTTGAGTCACACATATACAGCAAACATATCTACGAATTAGGCGCTGGCTGTAATAAAGAGAAAGCCAACAAAATGCACCAGAAGGAATCTATCTATGCTCTGCGCGATGAACAGTTTGTGCCGCCCATTTTCAAAGGAAATTCTGGAGCTGTGGCCATGAGTACCAACCCAGTTGGCGACGACTCAGCAATTGTTTTTAAGCTTCAAACGTAATAGGTTTTCGTTGAAGGTGTGATAATGGTAGTGTCCTTTCCCCGCAGGGCAAGTCGCCCCATGCCCATAATTTCATGTCACCATATTGATAAAAAGTGTAGAACAATTATTAGGGTGAGAGCGATAACCATTATATAATTGTTATGCCTGTGTAGAAATGACAAAGTTTTTGATGATAAAAACTTCTATCATTTGTAGGTACTCTACCGGTGCACATGTACTATCCATTCGTGGTCGACATTATAACGGTTGGGGTTTCGAGACCTCTTTACAGATGTGTGCGGAGAGGTGGCGAGAGATATTTTTATTCAACATGTATGGTCGCTTGATCGTGGATTGGTGCTCCATAGGCTTAGACGTCATTATCTTGATTGTATTTGGTCTAGCGCTGCTTTTGTATTTTCCTTTAAACTTTTGGATTTTAGTTGTGTGCATTTATGGAGAGGCTAGGTGCAATAAACTCATTAAGTAATAAATCCCTTTCTCAAAAAAAATATCATGTCACCAATGCACAAAGTTTTAGCTGTGTGCAACTACCATCTTTCCAAAATAAAAATAGAATAAAAACTACTCCATACGTTCTAAATTTATAGACTCATATTTAATACAACTTGTACTAAATCTGAGTCAATTAATTCAGAATGTAGGGAGTACAATCGAGTATATTGGTTGATCGAGGTGATATGAATGAACAGTACGAGCAATACCAACTTCTGTTTTTATTCCTAAAATGGGCAAAGTCAAAATTAGCACAATCAATAACATTAATGATTTATACGGAATCCGCAAATGGACATAATAATAATAACCCCCTTGCAGTTCACTTCAACACAATCCCTTATTTAAGGTTGATCAGTGAAAGAATCCCAACGACATGTTTATTTTTACAAGATAGTACCGTGGTACACCATTATGACATGAGAAAGGAAACCCTCCCGCGACTCCTCCTCATCCTCCTCCTAACCCTAGCCGTCGTCGCAGCCGGCCGCCGCGCCCCCCCCCCGCCCCTTCTCCTCCTCTCTCCCGCGTCCGCGCCGCCCCGCGGCGGCCGGGCGCGGCCGCACCTCGCCTCTGCGCGCCCCTCCCTCCGTCCCCTTCTCCTCCGCCGCCGTCAGCGAACGCCGCCGGGCTTTGCCCGCGCGGTGCCGGCGGCGGCGTCTCTTCACCCCGGCGCAAGCACGTCCTCACGGGAGGCCGTGGCTCACGGCGGCGCGGCTCTGAGCCTCCAGGCGGCGGGCGTGATGGCTCTTGGCGGGCGGGGAGTGGCTCCGGGCGGCGTTGAGGTGGATCCTGGCGGCGGGGTGTGATGACCCACAAGTATAGGGGATCGCAACAGTCTTTGAGAAAAGTAAAACCCAAATTTATTGATTCGACACAAGGGGAGCCAAAGAATATTTATAAGTTTTAACAGATGATTTGTCAGATCAGTTGCACCTGTGAATAGACTTGCTCGAGACAGATTATCAGTAGCAACCGTTTTATAGCAGAGATAGAAGTAAAATAATAGTAGCAGGAGAACTGAGACAGCGATTGTGATTGAAGTAGATAGTAGGATTAGAATACTATATGCATAAGGACGGAAGTACGGGCGTTGCATGGATAAGATAATTCATGTAATAACATAACATAGTCATTTGAAGATAAATAATATAAAGCATCCAAGTATTAACTAATCATAAGCATGAATTCCAATTTAGTTATGCGTGCTCGTAATGAGAAACTTGCACATCATCTTTTGTCCTGCCAGCCCGTTTACAGCGGGCCTCTAGGGAATCTACTGGCAATTAAGGTACTCCTTTTAATAAAGTACCGGAGCAAAGGATTAACACTCCGTGAATACATGTGATCCTCACATCATAGCCATTCCCTCCGGTTATCCCAATTGTTGTCACTTTAGGGCCATCGGTTCCGGACAATAATATGTGTATACAACTCATAGATATGATACAAAACAATGATTATTATCATGATACAATAACAAGTTCAGATGTGAAATCATGGCACTAAGGCCCTAGTGTCAAGCATTAAGCATAACAAGTTACAACAATGACGTAAAACACCGATAACGGATACTAGGCACTATGCCCTAACAATCTTACAACTATTACATGAGTGATCTTATCCAATCCCTACCATCCCCTCAAGCCTACATCGATGAATTACTCACTCATTGATGAGGGAAACATGGATGGTTGATGGACAGGCGGTGGAGATGACGATGGCGATGATCCCCTTCGTTTCCCCGTCCCGGCAGGGTGACGGAACAGAGATTTCTGGTACCCGAACTAGGGTTCGTGATGGCGGTGGTGTACGGTGGTGTTATCTAGAAAGATGGATATCCCTCGTGAGTTTTTAGGTCAGGGGGGTCCTATAGCCGCGAGGGGGTGGCGAAGTGGTGGCCGAGGCGGCCACACCACCTGCTGGCGTGGGTCCCACCTGGCCGCGCCACGGGGTGGTGTGGGGCCCTCGAGCCTCTTCTCCGTTTGGTCTTCGTGGTTCTGAGTTCCACTCGGATGAAAAATAAATACTGGATATCTTATGGGCTTTTTCTCCGAATTTGATATTTCTGCACAAAATGGAGACAATAGGATAATTCTGCTGAAAACACCGTTAGTCCGCGTTAGTTGCATTCAAAACACCCAAATTAGAGGTAAAATAATAGCAAAAGTGTTCGGGAAAGTAGATACGTTTTGGACGTATCAGGGTGCTCCTGCGACGGCGTGCTGCAGCAGTCCACGATGGGCCTAATCTGGACCTGCTGCGGCCCAGGTGGGTCTACGGTGGCCTGGATCGGGGCGGACGTCTGTCGTGCTGCTGTCATCAGTGATGGCTGCGGCGGTGCTCGTTGGGCATCAATACACGGCCGTGCCAGAGTTGGGCCAGGCGGGCCTAAATCTGGCAGCATCCTCGCATGCGTCACGGTATGCCAAGCGTGTGCTTTGGAGCCTTTTCCCGTCATTCGGAAGGGGGCGCGAGACCCTGGACCACGGCGGTGCTTTTCGGCGGGTGGCGTTCCGGCTCCATGCAGTGATGTCTGTGTGTTGGGTGGACGGAGGCGTGGTGGTGCTGCCATTGGCGGCAGGGTCGTGGTCGTTGTAGTGTTAGCCCGGCGCGTCGCCCCCAGCCCAGATCTGGGCCCTATGGGCCCATCTGGGTTTTAGACGGGCTAGACCAAATCTTCAATGGCGCGGTCCTCTATACAGTGATGACAGAGAGAAGCTTGGATGTGGGGCGGGACGCGGTGTGCCTTCTGCAGCGCGACGGTGGGAGCTTCACGGGCCTCTCCAGGTGGAGAGGCCCGGCCGGGCTTGCGGGCCTGGTGTGGTCATGTTGTGGCGTCCGGTCGGTTACCGTCTGTGATGGTGGAGGTTGGTCCCTCCCGCACGTCGGCGGTGATGCGGCTCCTAGTCCCGACTCTTCCTCTTCGGTGTGTAGCCTTCTCTGCTCTTGGCCGTGGTGAAACTTTGTGAGCGACTTCGCGTTCATGTGGCGTTGGGTGGCAGACTGTGTGGTGGAGTGTTCCGGTGCGCCTGGGGTGATGGGGTCGACGGAAATCCTAGTCGGCTTGTCCGACGTCGACGCGGTGGCGCCTGTGGGTACCACCAGTCCTTCCTCGAGGGCGTCGGGTGTTCCTCCCTCTCCCCGTCGCGTACCAGGGGAAACCCTTGGCAGCACCGTCGTGATCGTCGCATCCCTTCCTGAAGGTGTTGTTTGGTACCGGCGCATTGGAGCACTAGGAGCGTTGTGGGAGGCCTCTGGTTGGCACAGCGGGCGCGAAGCTTGCTAACTTTGTCGATCCGTCGTTGTCGGCATTTTTCTTCTTCCTTTTCTTTTTCTTCTTCTCTTCGCTTTTCGTTTGGGCGTTTTTGTGCTATTTCCGTCCCAGCAACTCTTTTGGGTGTTGTGCTGTCTGGCACAACATCGGTCTCAAACGGTGTGGTTTTATTTATAAAGTGGGGCGAAAGCCTGATTCGAGAGGGTACACCATTATAAGCTTAAAGCATATCTTTATCTTATTTTTACACCATGATACTATGCCTTTCAATGTGAGTTTTAAAATTTGATAACATGGGTACAAAACAGATATCTCTTACTGCCCATAAAATAGTCAAACCTTCATATAGTTGAAGGGGTACGTGATTGTCCTTCATGAAATGATCCATAGACTTCATAGAAAAAATATGGGTGTCATTTAATTTAAAATTGATTTTGGGAAAGCACATGACAAGGTAAAATGACCTTTATTCAACAAGAACTACATATGAAAGGCTTTGACACGAAATGATGTGATTGTATTAATCATTTTGTTCATAAAGGGGGAGTGGGCATTAACTTTAACAGTAGCATTGGACACTATTTCCAAACTAAAAAAAAACTTAAAACAAGGTGACCCTCTTAATTTCTCCTGTAATGTTCAGTATGAGTGTCGACATACTGGCAATTTTATTGTTAGAGCCAAAGAAGATGGTAAACTGGATGTGTTTGTGGCCTAATCCCTCATTTCGTTGAGGATGGGTTTTTGATCCTCCGATATGACGTAAATATTTTGATGGATCATAACCTTGACACTGACACAATCTCTTTTGAAAAAAGTGATGGCCACGAAAGAAAATATAGATTAACTAAGTGGCATATCATCTTAGAACAAAGGATCAAGGTGGTTTGGGAGTGGACGTTTTAACTATACACGGTAATTGTTTAATCAACAAGTGGTTGTTTAAACTTGTATATGAGAAAGAAATTTAGTAACAGCTACTCCAAAAAAATACCTTCATTCCAAAACCTTAGGTGCACGCAAAGCCAAAAGACTCCTCCATTTGGAAAGAATTAATGATAGTCAAGGATAAATTAGTGTCTTCTCAAATTGGAAATAGGTAGGACGCTAGGTTCTCGAATAGATTTGGCTCCGTGGCTCCGAGACTCACCTCTTTCACAAGAATATCATCACTTTATAATATTGTACAACTAAATTAAACTTATTGGCCGACGTTATGTCGTAAGCCGCTCTAATATAGATTTAAGAAGAACTTAAACTAGAAACAAATTGTCGAGTTGGCTTCATTTGATTCATCATTGACTTGCCCGTGCACCTAGATGTGCTTAGATGGGATTTAACCATATATTTTGAAAATAAAGGTACCACAGAAAAAAAAGATATTCATGTGGTTTCTTCACCAAAAAAGTTATTCTAACTAAGGATAACTGGCGAAGATAAATAGTAGGGAAGCAACAAGTGTTGTTTTTGTGATGAAGATGAAACAACAACACTTGTTTATATCATGTCAATTTCCAAAAATTATATGGCGAATAGTGCACATGACCTTTATTCTATATTCTCCGATCAACATCAAGAAATTCAATTACAAGATTGAATAAAATATGCATACAAGACAAGGTTGCAGGATCAGGAGCGCCACTAGTATGTATAAAAATAAGAACAGGAACCTTAGACCTTTCTTAGAAACAAAGGAGGTACACTGAACCATATTTTCTTGTGTTCTGCTCCCGAAAGGGGAGACTTGATTAAGTGACCCGGTTTTTCCACGGAAAGGATGTACTGAGATGAGAAGACAGAAGAATCGTTGAACATCCACACAATCACTACCTTAGAACAGTTAGAGTTACTGCTGACGTTTACCGGGGCTTCCATTCAAACCTTATCATACTTCTCCTTCCGACCTTCTCTGAGGGAAGGACTGCCCTAGCACTACCCTTGATCAGACTCGAGGGTCGTAAAGAGCGCCCGACCCATAGAGTGAAAGCCAGAAAACAGCTCTATCAGATTTTCTTACCAGTTCAGTACCCGAGGCAGCTAAAACGGAGTCACAAGCTTTATGTTAGGCACATTACTCATACTGGAACTTATGAACAATAATTTCTTGGTTAAACTTTGGTTGACTAGAGTGACAAGGAAAGATAAAGTTCAAATCTTTGTGCGTGTTTGTTCTTTAATTGTGCTATATGGAATGTCCATGATGAATCTATTTTTAAGGGATTCATTTTGTTCTCCTTTTCGCATAACATTGCTTTGCCCATGCACTAGATACATATCATATGTAGTATTTTTCACTCGGTGGAGCACAAACAAGCAACGAATTCCGGACGTTACTGTTTAGGAAAGTATCATGGGATATATACAATGAGTGTGGCCGATGGCTTGAGAACATGATATCATCTTGATGCAAAGGTGTTTATTATTTTATTTCTTTAGATAGTTGATCCATTTATCGATCTTATGTGACCCATGAATTGTACTCATCTGAAAGCATCTTTTGAACACATTTTTAATTAATTTTATAACAGGGTCATATGCATTGATTGATGTAGACGCCATGGCTTCCCTTAACAAAAAAACTTTGCTTCCATGAGACATGGAACTTCAACCTTTTCTATGCTTGTGATCTAAACCACATAACTACTCCATCCGTTCCTATGTCTAGATACATCCACTTTTTAATAAAGGAAAGTTATATAATATGGAACGGCGAAAGTAGTTGTGAAAGATATTTACTACAATAGTATGTGGTAGGTACAAATTAGAAGTCAGTTTAAGTCTACCAGCACTAGTAGAAAACGAGCCTTTGGTTCACCCCTTTAGTCTCGGTTCATTTTTTGAACCCAGACTAAAGGGGTGAGAGCCACACCGCTGGATTTGTGAGGGACCTTTAGTCCCGGTTCGTGTTACGAACCGGGACTAAAGGTTCAGCGCACGCGGCAGCAGAGGCGGGCCCCAGCGCCAGATACCTTTAGTCCCGGTTCGTAACACAAACCGGGACTAAAGGTCCTCACATTATCAGCTTCTTCCAGCCCGAGCCAACTCCATTTTTCCCACCGAACCCGAGCTCAAAATCATTTCCTCTCCATTTCTTCTCCATTTCCTCTCCCCAATACTAGATAATCCATAATATTTTACACCATTTGGAGAGATTGAAGCCACCCCACGGTTAGCCTCTTCATCCTCTTTCCGGCATTGCTTATTTAGCTCATTTTGCTCATTTCAATTTTTTTGTGCAAGCAAGGTGTTCGATGTAATGCCTAAGTTATGATCTCATTTGTGTATATGTGCAATTTGTTCTCAAACTAAAATAATGATTTATGTGTTTTAGTGTGGTGAGGAGGCTTATCGACGTCGATCGCCCGCGCCGTCCCGTCACCACCTCGGTGAGCCTCTATATTTTATTTTATTTTATTTTATTTTAAAAACATAGCTTTTATGATTTAGATGCATAGTTACTACTTGTATAATTTTCTAACTTGTATTATATGTATAGTGTCATGGTTCTGATATCCGTCCCCGTCGGTCCTCGTCCGGTCTATGATTCGGATGTGGTATATTTTCAAAACTATTTATTTCATTCTATGTTTCTGACAATTATGGCGACCAACTTGACATAGAATTATTTTTATCTAGGAGGTAGTCGAACCAGAAATTGAACCTGACCCTATTGTAGAGTTTTTGGATAAAGAAAACAATGATTTGAAAGCAAAATTGAAAAGAAGTGAAGCTCTTTATCTTCAATGCTTAGAAGATAAGATGAAATTAGAGCTCAAACTTGCCGACGTGGTCGATGGTAACGAGATAAAGATGGATGCAATGCGCTTGAAGATAAAAAGGATTAGAAAATATGCCATTAATCGGGAGGCTTGGTATCATTATGCTGTGGGTTCAGTATTTACCTTAGTTGCGATTTTGATCGCATTTGTTGTTGGATTTAAATTCTTTAGATAATTTTTATATTTGTTTCAGTTAATGTATGTTTTATGAGAACTATGTATTACCGCTTGTCAATACTCTACTCTTATTTTAATGGATGACATTGTATTAATTAATTTGCTCTTACATATTATTTATGACAGTAGTGTAATAATGGGGTTCGATATACTTTTATGTAATACAGATGAACCGACAATGGATGTACGGTGACCGATGTTGTCCTGAGTTCATTGATGGCATGCATAATTTTCTCCATATGGCTGAGGCAAACAAGCCGAAGAACGGTTTTATTCGTTGTCCATGTAGTGTCTGCAAGAATATGAGTGATCACTCTACCTCAAAAGTCATTCACTCACACCTCTTGCATAATGGTTTTATGCCTGGTTATTATTGTTGGACCAAGCACGGAGAAACAGGGGTTATCATGGAAGAAAATGAAGAAGAGGAGGATAATGACAAGTATCCTTGGTTCAGTGATACTACAATGGGAGAAGACGAAACTGAAGAAGATCCCATTATTGATGAGCCCGACGATGATCTTCGTCGGGCCATTCGTGATGCACAAATGGACTGTGGAAGTGAAAACGAAAGGTTGAAGTTGGAGCGTATGTTAGCTGATCACGCCAAATTGTTGTACCCAACTTGTCAAAATGACCAGAAAAAGCTAGGTACCAGACTTGAATTGTTGCAATGGAAGGCAGAGAATGGTACTTCTGACAAGGGATTTGAAAATTTGTTAAAAATAGTTAAGAAGATGCTTCCAAAGGATAACGAATTGCCGTCTAGTACGTATGAAGCAAAGAAGGTGGTATGCCCTCTAGGATTAGAGGTGCATAAGATACACGCTTGCATTAATGACTGCATCCTCTACCACGGTGAGCACGAAAAATTGAATGCATGTCCTGTATGCGGTGCTTTGCGGTATAAGATCGGGCGAGATGACCCTGGTGATGTTGAGGGCGAGCCGCGCCCCAGGAAGAGGATTCCTGCAAAGGTGATGTGGTATGCTCCTATAATACCACGGTTGAAACGTTTGTTCAGCAATAGAGAGCATGCCAAGTTGTTGCGTTGGCACAAAGAAGATCGTAAAAAAGACTTGATGTTGAGACACCCCGCGGATGGGTCCCAGTGGAGAAAAATTGACAGAGAGTTCCCGACATTTTCAGATGACGTAAGGAACTTAAGATTTGTCCTAAGTACAGATGGCTTTAATCCTTTTGGAGAGCAGAGCTCCAGTCACAGCACTTGGCCCGTGACTCTATGTATCTATAACCTTCCTCCTTGGCTGTGCATGAAGCGGAAGTACATTATGATGCTCGTGCTCATTCAAGGCCCGAAGCAACCTGGCAACGACATTGATGTGTACCTCAGGCCATTAGTTGAAGAACTTTTGCAGTTGTGGTGTGAGGAAGGTGTACGTGTGTGGGATGAGCACAAACTGGAGGAATTTGATCTACGAGCTTTGCTTTTTGTAACCATCAATGATTGGCCTGCTCTAGGCAACATTTCAGGACAGTCAAACAAGGGATACAATGCATGCACGCACTGTTTAGCTGAGACTGATAGTATACATTTAGGTAACAAGAATGTGTACCTAGGTCATCGTCGGTTTCTTGTACCCAAGCATCCGTTAAGGAAGAAAGGCAAGCATTACAAATGTGAGGCAGATCATCGGCCGAGGCCTACCCGCCCTTCTAGTTCTGCTATACATGATATGGTCAAGGATTTAAATGTAATCTTTGGAAAGGGTCCTGGCGGTCTCACTGTTCCGAATGACGCAAACAACCACGTACCCATGTGGAAGAAGAAATCTATATTTTGGGAGCTGCCATATTGGATAATGCTAGAGATTCACTCTGCAATCGACGTGATGCACGTGACAAAGAACATTTGTTGCAATTTGCTAAACTTCTTAGGCGTGTATGGGAAGTCAAAAGATGGGAAGTCAAAAAAAGGTACACCGAAAGGAAGGCAGACCCATCAACGTATGAGCGAAGAGATGCATCGAGACGATACTCATTCAGAGAATCAGCCAGGTCCTGCAAGCTACGCTCTTACTAAAGAAGAGAAGAAAATATTTTTTGAGTGCCTTCGCAGTATGAAGGTTCCATCTGGCTTCTCATCAAATATAAAAGGAATAATAAACATGGCAGAGCAAAAATTTCAGAATCTAAAGTCTCATGACTGTCACGTGATTATGACACAATTACTTCCGGTTGCATTGAGAGGGCTTCTACCGGAAAATGTTCGAGAACCCATTGTGAAGCTATGTGCATTTCTCAATGCAATTTCTCAGAAGGTCATCAATCCACTAACTCTAAAAAATTTAGAGAAGGATGTGGTCCAATGTCTTGTCAGCTTCGAGTTGGTGTTCCCACCAACCTTCTTCAATATTATGACGCACCTTGTAGTCCACCTAGTCGAAGAGATTTCTGTTCTCGGTCCTGTATTTTTACACAACATGTTCCCCTTTGAGAGGTTCATGGGAGTCTTAAAAAAATATGTGCATAACCGGGCTAGGCCAGAAGGAAGCATCGTCAAGGGTTATGGAACAGAGGAGGTCATTGAGTTTTGTGTAGATTTTATTCCTGATCTGAAGCCGATCGGTGTTCCTGAATCACGTCATGAGGGGAGACTGCATGGAAAAGGCACCCTCGGAAAGAAAGCAACAATATGTCAAGACGGGGATTCTTTCACTCAAGCACACGACACCGTTCTACATAATTCCAGTTTGGTGGGTCCGTATGTCGAGGAACACAAGAATGTTTTACGCTCCAAGTACCCGGAGAAATCTGAAGATTGTATTGATGGAGAACACATGAAGACTTTCAGCGGTTGGTTAAAAAGACGTCTCATTAATGACACCAATGTTGAAGAACAGCTATACTTGTTGGCCACATCACCAGCTTCAACTATATTGACTTTTCAAGGGTACGAGATAAATGGAAATATATTTTACACAGCCAAACAAGATAAAAAGAGCACCAACCAAAACAGTGGAGTACGCTTTGATGCAACAAACTGCAACGGGACAAAGGACACATATTATGGTTACATAGAGCAGATATGGGAACTTGACTATGGACCTACTTTTAAGGTCCCTTTGTTCAAGTGCAAATGGTTCAACCTACGAGGCGGGGTAGAGGTAGACCCACGATACGGAATGACTACAGTTGATCTCAACAATCTTTCGTACGAGAATGAACCATTCGTCCTAGCCAGTGAAGTTGCTCAGGTTTTCTATGTGAAAGACATGTCTACCCTACCGAAAAAAAGAAAAGATAAGCAAGCGAGTACATCATACGATGAGCCAAAGCGCCACATAGTTCTCTCAGGGAAAAGAGTCATTGTGGGAGTGGAGGACAAGACAGACATGGCAGAAGATTACGATAAGTTTCATGACATTCCGCCCTTTAAAGTCAACACTGATCCAAGTATCAAGTTAAATGAAGAAGATTGTCCGTGGTTACGGCGCAATCGGAAGAACAAGTAAACACTAGAGAGGGATATTATTGTTGATGTGTAATATCCGAATGCTTTGTATCAGAAGAACAAGTGAACTGAAGTATTTTGTAGATGCATGGAACAAAACACACGATTTCACCTGCATACAGCCCAACGGTGGCTCGTGAGTGCCTGCATATGAAATGCACCGTTGGACGTATGCAGGGAATCCGAATGCTTTGTATTCTGTCGATGAAGTAGAATGAGGAGACAATGACTGCCGAACATGTTCAAGAGGGGGCTATATATAGGGTCATGTGGGTCACGAAGTGGTCATGATAGTGCCCATCCAACAGCTCGAATCTCTCAAAAGAAACACATCCCTTCATCCAACGGCTCACAAGTGCTTAAAAGAAACACACGATCCATGTGCTTCTTTAGTCCCAGTTGGTGTTACCAATCGAGACTAAAGAAGCACATGGATCGTGTGTTTCTTTCCAGTGCTTGTGAGACGTTGGATCTGAGGTGTGTTTCTTTTGAGAGATTCTGAGCTGTTGGATCAGCAGTATGACGACCACTTCGTGACCCACATGACTCGGTTGTTGTTACCAACCGGGACTAAAGAAGCACACGTACCTTATATATATCCCCCCTCCCGGACATGTTCAGCACTCAGTGTCTACTCATTGTAGTTCATTTTGGCAGCACACGGGTAGCAGAGAGCACTCAGTGAAGGCTGAAGGTGAACCCTCCCCTCGGCAGAGGCATCTCTGGGCAACCAGCGGCAAGACGTCTCTGATGATCTGCGACCGTTTCAAACGGTTGCAGATCATCAGAGATGTCTTGTCGGACGGTTGTAGATCATCAGAGATGTCTTGCCACGGTCATTTGGCTTGGCTTGAAATGACCATAACTTGGTCATTTGGCTTGAAACTTCTAGATGTTCAAGGATTTGATTTTTTGAGGTGTTTATCATTTTTCCTAGCAACTAGTACACATATAAGGAGCCCATGCCAAAGGATTTGATTTTTTGAGGTGTTTATCACTTTATTACATTTTTTCTTAAAAACGATCAAAACGGTCGCTACGACTAATCATCGAAAGAGGTGATATTTTCTAGAACTATCAATGTTTCTGTGATATAACCACTAGTTGTGTACCTTAAAATGATTTTTCCAAAAGTTTCAGACCAAACTATCAAATAGTTGTAGTTCAAATTTGAATTACTTTCGATAAATCAACATAAACTCAATTAACTAGGGGAAATTAGTTAGAATTGTAAGAAAAAACTCATACTTGGTGATCATCCATCATATGTGCACCACTATTAGTGAAAAATAGTTGGGTGCCATTTGGAATCATATTTTCTGTACTCACTTCACAAAAAACCTCATTTTTTGCACTGAAAAAAAGGAAAATGATATTTATGAAAATAATTTGAAGAATCCCTTTGGCATGGTTGTTTAATATACCAATATGCACCTATGTGTGGAGTATGAGATCTTTATCACAAACTATGTCGTCGAAATGACCATAACTTGGTCATTTGGCTTGAAACTTCTAGATGTTCATACATGATAGACCTTTTTGTGAAGACTTTTTTGCAAATGTAGGAAAAAATCAAGTTTATCATTTTTCCTAGCAACTAGTACACATATAAGGAGCCCATGCCAAAGGATTTGATTTTTTGAGGTGTTTATCACTTTATTACATTTTTTCTTAAAAACGATCAAAACGGTCGCTACGACTAATCATCGGAAGAGGTGATATTTTCTAGAACTATCAATGTTTCTGTGATATAACCACTAGTTGTGTACCTTAAAATGATTTTTCCAAAAGTTTCAGACCAAACTATCAAATAGTTGTAGTTCAAATTTGAATTACTTTCGATAAATCAACATAAACTCAATTAACTAGGGGAGATTAGTTAGAATTGTAAGAAAAAACTCATACTTGGTGATCATCCATCATATGTGCACCACTATTAGTGAAAAATAGTTGGGTGCCATTTGGAATCATATTTTCTGTACTCACTTCACAAAAAACCTCATTTTTTGCACTGAAAAAAAGGAAAATGATATTTATGAAAATAATTTGAAGAATCCCTTTGGCATGGTTGTTTAATATACCAATATGCACCTATGTGTGGAGTATGAGATCTTTATCACAAACTATGTCGTCGAAATGACCATAACTTGGTCATTTGGCTTGAAACTTCTAGATGTTCATACATGATAGACCTTTTTGTGAAGACTTTTTTGCAAATGTAGGAAAAAATCAAGTTTATCATTTTTCCTAGCAACTAGTACACATATAAGGAGCCCATGCCAAAGGATTTGATTTTTTGAGGTGTTTATCACTTTATTACATTTTTTCTTAAAAACGATCAAAACGGTCGCTACGACTAATCATCGGAAGAGGTGATATTTTCTAGAACTATCAATGTTTCTGTGATATAACCACTAGTTGTGTACCTTAAAATGATTTTTCCAAAAGTTTCAGACCAAACTATCAAATAGTTGTAGTTCAAATTTGAATTACTTTCGATAAATCAACATAAACTCAATTAACTAGGGGAGATTAGTTAGAATTGTAAGAAAAAACTCATACTTGGTGATCATCCATCATATGTGCACCACTATTAGTGAAAAATAGTTGGGTGCCATTTGGAATCATATTTTCTGTACTCACTTCACAAAAAACCTCATTTTTTGCACTGAAAAAAAGGAAAAT
Source organism: Poa annua (assembly GCA_026929855.1). Lineage (NCBI taxonomy): Eukaryota > Viridiplantae > Streptophyta > Magnoliopsida > Poales > Poaceae > Poa > Poa annua. Next base: position 20,823,923 of record CM049428.1, on the reverse strand, counting down.
GATATTTATGAAAATAATTTGAAGAATCCCTTTGGCATGGTTGTTTAATATACCAATATGCACCTATGTGTGGAGTATGAGATCTTTATCACAAACTATGTCGTCGAAATGACCATAACTTGGTCATTTGGCTTGAAACTTCTAGATGTTCATACATGATAGACCTTTTTGTGAAGACTTTTTTTGCAAATGTAGGCAAAAATCAAGTTTATCATTTTTCCTAGCAACTAGTACACATATAAGGAGCCCATGCCAAAGGATTTGATTTTTTGAGGTGTTTATCACTTTATTACATTTTTTCTTAAAAACGATCAAAACGGTCGCTACGACTAATCATCGGAAGAGGTGATATTTTCTAGAACTATCAATGTTTCTGTGATATAACCACTAGTTGTGTACCTTAAAATGATTTTTCCAAAAGTTTCAGACCAAACTATCAAATAGTTGTAGTTCAAATTTGAATTACTTTCGATAAATCAACATAAACTCAATTAACTAGGGGAAATTAGTTATAATTGTAAGAAAAAACTCATAATTGGGGATCATCCATCATATGTGCACCACTATTAGTGAAAAATAATTGGGTGCCATTTGGAATCATATTTTATGTACTTACTTCACAAAAAACCTTAAAACATAGAAAATAATATTTATGATATAATTTGAAGAAATCACCTTGGCATCTTAAAATGTTAGAAAATATAAAACAAAACATAAAAATAAGCTAGAAACCAAAACAATTCAAAAAATAAGTAAACCAAAATAAGAAATAGAATAGTAAGCAATTCAAACAATTTAAAAGAAAACATAAACAAAAATCAGTAAAAAGAAATAAGGAAAAAAGACCCTTTAGTCTCGGTTGGTAACACCAACCGAGACTAAAGAGTTAAAAGAAGCGCTCTGGCTCCAGCCAGAACCCTTTAGTCGCGGTTGGTGTTACCAACCGCGACTAAAGACCCTTTAGTCGCGGTTCGGGGCTGGAACCGCGACTAAAGGCCCTTCCCGCGACGTTTTGGGTGGTCGTGGCCGGAAATTTTCTTATCTTTCCCGCTCCGCTCCCGCTCGCCGTCGCCTCCCGCTCCGCCGCGCCGTCGCCCTGCCGCCCCGCCGCGCCGTCGCCCCCTCCAAAACCCTACCCCACGCGACACAATCCTCTCGTGCGCCGGCGTCTCCTCTCGCTCGCATCGCAACTCGCCGCCACCGGTCCTCCCGCCTGCGCCCTCGACGCCCTCGCGCGCACGGTCTGCCGTCGGCGCTCCTCCTCCTGCCCGAAACCTCGACGTGCACTGTCCGCCGCTCCCGCGCCCTCGACGCACACCCCGAGGTGGTTCGCTCTCCCCCCTCCTTCCTCTCTCCATTACCGCACCGAAGGTGTATGTGAAAATGCTCAAGTGAATTTGTGCACTGTATTTTGTATTTTTTGTGTTGCAATTTAATTTGTGCTCAAGTGATATGTGTTGCAATTTAATATGTGAATTTGTGCACTGTTTTTGGCTTAGGGCATGGTATGTGTAGCATTTTTTGCACTTAAGCAAGAATATGAACATATATGCAATGTTATTTAGTATGTGTTATTTAGTTTTGCCACCAAACCGCCACACTCCACTAAATTGATGCTATTAGATTTGTCAGGAAATGAGCTTTCACATTTAATTTAGTTGAAAAACATATTATATAGGGAATTGTTAATTCTATTTTGAAAAAACAATAACCTAAACCACTCAGATATGTTGTTAATCAGAGAGAGTTGCTATTAGTGGTCTAGTAAAATGGGTGTAGCATGTCATGTCCATGCATGAACATACGTTGATCATCATGCATGTATGAAGGAATGTATCATGTGTGGCCATTAACTTTGAATAACTAAAGAATGAATACTACATCATCTATCGGGTACAGAAACAATAAAAACAAGAAAAAAGAGGTTTTCTGTCTCCCGGATATTAAATGCCAAAATAGGGACTTTGTATGAAAGTCCACTAAATCATCTAAAGCATGCACAAACATTGATATAAGAATGTCAATAACATCCTAATATGTGAATTTGTGCACTGTTTTTGGCTTAGGGCATGGTATGTGTAGCATTTTTTGCACTTAAGCAAGAATATGAACATATATGCAATGTTATTTAGTATGTGTTATTTAGTTTTGGTCGATGATTAAACAGATGGTTGCGTGTTACATCTTTAGAGAGGTGTGAGTGAACCATGTTGTGTCAATGATTAAAATGCTGTGACGACATGTGTAACATCCTAGGATTTTTCAACTTAGGTCGACTCATGCGTTTATTTGCTAACTTTTTGTGTTTGACTCTTATATCTCTCTGTGACTCAATGCTAATTTGATTGATATACAATTCATTATACAACTTGCAGGAGGTCTGCTGCTCGGGTCCTTGTGTCCACGGCTTTTCAGGAGGTCTTGCTCCTTGCCGAGGCTGTGCCGCTCCTCCTCGTCGTTGCCTCGATTTCAGGTGTAAAAGACATGCCTATATGATCCAGTAGTAAAGAAAATCCAAACTATTTGTATATAAAGCTGATGGAATTCTAGATTCCTCGATATGTCTACAACATGTATATAAAGCTGATGGAATTTAAAGTTGTTGGAGAACTTGAGGTCTGAAGATGAGATATTGCCTTCATTATGTGTATGGAATTTGGGTTGCAGATATTTGTTTGAACTGTGATGTGAGTTAGCCGAGGTCTGAAATTAAATCTTAGACCTTTTGTGTGTTAGATATGCAAATTGAGATGATTGTAATATATATAATATATATGACCCAGTTGTATCAGCTACTTCCTCCCAGTTTTATTTTTGAGAATTACACTTGGGTGCATTAGTTTGACATGCTTGAGTAGTAAACAGGTACATTGTAATTTATAGATTATTTTAAACAATCATTCAACCCAATATTCATATTCTTGTAATTTATAGGATTGCATACTTGTATCTTTTTTAGAATAAATCTAAACTTGATTGCAAATTTGATTGATTGCAGGTACATTTGAGCTATGGAGCACTTGCGAGACGAGCAGATAGAAGAAGCACAATTTCAACGAGACGAAGACATGGAAGACCAAATGGAACAACTTATTTTTAATGATGCCCGAGCTGGAGGAGATGTAGATGATTATGATTTCGACCAATTTTTGAACGACTTTGGAATCGAGTCACAAGACTTTGATGTGGTGATAGCAAACTCCGGCGGAGAGGTGTATATGTGTTTATAATAAATATGGCGATATGTTATTGTTAACTACATGCATTTATTAACGACTTATTTTTCTTTTAGCCATCCGGATCGAGCAAATCTGCAAAAAAGCAGCCAGCATGTGCTCCTCGAGGCAAGGCAAAAAGAATGACGAGCGAGGATCCAAAGTTACCGATTGAGGAAATTGCTGATTCCGGCGAACCGCTCGAACCAAAACAGAACCGCAACAAATTTATAAGTCAAGCTGGAGTTATTGTTAGGGACATGATCCCAATCAGCATACGCGAATGGAATAAGCCGGCGGTCGCAGATGTGGACGACCCATGTTATGTCCACCAAGTTCTTAAGGATTTGGTCTATAACACGCTATTGTCACATTTCACCCTCCCGCCAGATCTCTTTAAAGTGAAGAAGGACAACCTCAAGAGGTGGACTCTTATTAAGATGGCGGAACAATTCCGGAACTGGAAGAAAAAGTTATGGAATCAATATGTAGAAACAAAAGAAGTGCCAGATTTCAGTGGAGCACAAGGGAAGAAGTTAGAATCTGAATGAGCGGCGTTTAAGGCGTATAGGGAATCACCTATGGCTGTGTCCCGATCGGAGATAAATAAATTGAATGCTAAGCTGAAGGAACACCACCATACATTGGGGACAGGTGGCTACAAGAGCGCCATTCCTAAGTGGTTAGCCTATGAAGAAAAACTGCTTCAATCGGGGTCCGTCCACAGACACTTGACTGGCCCGAGAGGTCGAAATTCTGGTTGTTCGCGCATGGGGCAATGTTGGACCCTAAAACCGGAGAGATTGTTGGACCACTACATTCTTATCGTTATTGACTTGCGGAAAGGAGAAATTGTTGTCCTTGACTCGTTAAGAAGATGCCCTAAACAATACAAGACTTGTTTTGATTTGGTGGCAAGGTACTTTTTTTTTTCTTATCGCCTCTTTCGTTCATTTCCTAATATCAAGGAATTTATGACTCATTCATTCAGTTTCTTGTCATGCAGCGTTTGGAAAATGTTCCTCGCGGAACATCCGAACAGTGGATGGCCAGAGAAACTGCGCTGGCGTACTAACGATGTAAGTAGTACTATAACTAGGCCCATGCACCATTATCATACTTTATTATTATTTGATTAAATTTTATTCTTCTATAGACTTGTCTTAAATAGCATCTATGTGGATTCTTTGTTTGCGAGTACATGCACACTGTGGTCAACGAGAGTTTGAAGAGCAAAAGAAGTATCGAAGTACGTAAAGCTCTAGTCACAACATTATTTTTGTATCATCAATCGTGATGAGTTTTATTCATTTCATATCTCATGTATTCATTGTGATATCATTTTTTTACAGTTGGCAAGAAAGCGCAACGAGCTACCAATAAAGACCCGCTTCAGGGCAATTGCAGAGGAGTTGACGGGATTTTACCTCACCGAAGTCATACCGGAGACCGGAGAGTACCACTATGTTGACTAGTGCGGACATGTAATATATAGTGATCTCCATGTAACAAAATATTTCTAAGTCTCTGGAACCGGGAAACGTGATATTCATGTACAACGCGTACTTAAATGTATATGTGTTATGAACACATGATCTTCATGTAATTGTATATATGCATGATGCAACTTCATCTAGGTTCGTATAATAATTTATACGTGTTTTTCGCCCATCGAAGCTGTAGCATCCGAAACCCCTACCCCCGACGCATCGACATGGTACCATCCGAAACCCCCTACCATCACACATCGATTATAGTATCGACGTGGTACCATCCGAAACCCCCTACCGTCACGCATCGACGTGGTACCATCCGAAACCCCTACCCAGAAAACCGGTAGAAATAAAAAAAAGGAAACCCTGAAATGAAAAAAGCAAAACCCTGAAATTTTAAAAAAAATAAAAACCCTAGTCCCGGTTCGTATTACGAACCGGGACTAAAGGGTTCGCCCCCCCGCACGCCCTGCCGCGGCCACGTGCGTTGCGCTCATTGGGGGGGCTCCGGTCCCGGTTCGTGTTAAACCGAGACCAAAGGGTCCGGGGGCTCTAGTCCCGGCCTGACAGTCCCGGTTGCTACACCGGGACTACAGGCTCTCTGGAACCAGGACTAGAGCCCCGATTTCCACTAGTGCAGGCATCTACTCGATATTGTTTTTGACGGATGCTAAGGGGCTTTTGAGTTGAAGTACCCGAGGAACCCTAGTGTTTCGGTAGCCGTGAACTTCCATTGAAATGACACTGGGCACGACTCGCTAAAAGTGCCGCTCAAACTCTTACAGAAATGAGAATACAACATCCTAGAGTAAACATACGTTTGGTTTTCGTATCATACTTTGATATTTCGTGTGTACACAAATATGACTTTCATTGTAATTTTAATCTAGGCATGCATCAATTTAAATCACAAAAAATATCAATAATGTTTTCAAAAGCTCATTTATACAAAATAATAAACTATCCATACCCTCCTTAAATATTTTGGATCATTTTCAATAATGTGTAAGTTAACCTTGTATTGTATCTGTTAGTTAGGTTATTTAATCAAATTCTATTTCATAAAAATGATGAAAATCCTTTTATATATTATAAAAGAAACTAGATGTTTTAATTTTCAAAAATAAAATATAAATAAAATAAAGAGGTATTCTCTAGTGGTGAGCAAACGTGCATCTCCAAAATAAAATGATACACTGTTTCTTCTTTTTTAATGAGCTCAACCTAGCGAAATTGTAATATCTGGACAAGATTATGGAGTAATACAGGCACATGCAAGCTTAAATCTGAATCTATCCATTAATTCCAACCTTTCTTCGTCAAACTACGTACTACACTAAGAGAAAAGAAATAATAGGAGTACGATTATTATATGGTGGTGTCCCCCTCCGCTTTTCCCCTCCGCTCGCGTCGCTCTCCAGGGAGGGCGACCCGGGCGAACCCTAGCCGCCGCCCCACCCCCCACCTCCTCAGCCTCCGGCCCAGCCGCTGCCGGATGAGGTCGACGGGCAGAAGCCCTCCCCGGCGGACGGACGGCAGCGGCAAGGCGTGTCATTCTCGCGGTGAGAAGTGTCTCCCTGGCCGGCGCTGCACGCTCGTGGCACGGCACTGGACGCCGGGATGGCGGTCCCGGGCGGCGGACCTGGTGGCGGCAAACTCGTCGGCGCGACGGGGAGGCTGAGCGGGGCTGGCCTTGGGGCGGCGCGCAAGGGATTCACCCTTGGGCCGGATCTGACGGCGCGGGGTGGCTACCTTCGGCAGCGGCCGGCGCGGCGGTGGGTGCTCCCGTAGCACCCGGATTCGGGGCGGCGGCCCCTCTTGCGGTGTCTCGAGCTACGGGGTGGCTCGTCGAGCAGGCGACATGTGCCCCGCGTCTGGCTTCGGTTGGGCGTTTGGACTAGGCAGGCTGCCGGTGTGCGGACTGGCGGTGGGTTCGGGTGGCCAACCGACCTCGGGATCGGAACAGAGCAGCCGCCGGCGAAAGCATGGCTCGACCTTGGTCGGTCGATGATGGTGTCGCCTGTGGGCGTCATAACCTTCCTGAAGGCGTCTTCGAGGGTGGTCTCGTGTTCTTCTCGATTGCTCTAGGGGAAACCCTCGATCCGGTTCTACCGGATCCGGCGGTGGCGGCACTCTGTGCCGTGCTCCCTCTTGAGGGCACCGCTTTGGAGCTGGTTTCGGTTGTGGGACATGTGGCTATGGTGGTGGTGTTTCCTCTACTTGATCTCCTCTCGCTGTCGTCTCTCCATGGCCACGATGCTCAAGCTTCTACGGAGAGGCTAGAGTCTCTCCTCTGATGCCGGTTAACGGCCGGGCTAGCGCCGGTGAAGTTTTCCCAGGTATCAACTCGGCTGCGCGAGGCCCTTCGATTCTGCTGTTGATTGTTGTGTAAAAGCCTCGGTGACACATGGCCCTTCGTCCGGAGTGGACTCGGCAATGTGATGCCCTTCGGCTGCTCCAACACCATCGTGGCTGATCTCGGCGGATTGAACCTTATCGTATACGGCGGTGAGGTTTCTGGTGCACTGGCGTCCAACGATAACCGGAAGATGAAGATAGTTGAAGGCCTTTCCTGCGGGGTTGTTGCTTAGTGCCATGTTGTTCTTCTTCCTTTGTTACAGCTCTTTCTTTTCTTTCTTGTTTCGGTGTGCAACTCTCTGTAATCTAAACCGGCATTTGTCCCGGATTTCTCTTAATATAATGAAACCGCGCTCGCGGGTTTCTGTCAAAAAAAATATATTATATGGTGTGTGGAGAAGGCAGCCAACTGTCGCACTCGTCCGAGGTCTGAGGATCCGACCATAAAAAACATGCATCTACTACTCAAAGAAATATGCACCAACTCCTACTCAATTGGAATAAATGAAACTGCCAAAGCCAGCTACAGTAGTATTACTCGCGTGGCTAAGCTTGCTTAGAAGATGATGACGGTCTAAGCGCCTTCTTGTGCTGTCTTAACTGATAATCGTTTTAATCCCGAAGATGCTTCACACGGTCCACAAAAATCTCATCCCCGGCCGGCACATGTTTCAGTTCTCTGATCCCCTCCTTAAGCTAGCCAGCAATTACTCAAAATGTTGATCTTTCTTTAGCTTAAGTTAGAAAGAGAGTAACGTTACCTCATTTTCTTTTCACAGTCTCGTGTTCTCGTCACACAGACAAATATTACAGTCACAGCCAAGGGGGACATACCGAAGACAGCAGCTAGCTCAAAATCAACTTGATTTTGAACTCCATTGATCCAACTATATCCAAGCTATAGCTTCCCTAAAAAAAAAAAACCAAGCTAGCTGGAGCTCCCAACCACAACCAGATCTACAAGTTTTTTCCCCATCTCTTCCTTCTCCCATAGATGCACCACTGGGCCTGTAAGAGTAATGGAGATCACAGGATGGCAGTAAACAGCAGCAGGTACCCTCTCCTTTAATCGTCTCCTTTACGCTCCTCACCCACCGTCGCTCAGGCCGATGAGCTGCCACCTCTTCAATGTCTCTGCTTCCCCCGCTATAAAACCTCTCGCCACCTTTGCTACTCCTCCCATCTCCCACACAGCAGCAGCAAGCAACAGCAGCCACTTCACTCCACTCTCCCGAGCAAGAGCACTAGTTCCAGAGCGAGCTAGCTAGAGATGGAGATGTCTACCAAGATGGTGGCAGTGCTCGTCCTCGCCGTGCTGGCTGCGGCGACGACCGAGGCGAGGAACATCAAGACGACTGAGGCGGCGGCGACGACTGCCAGCAAGGACGCAGTCCTGCAGCCGACGACCTTCCCGCCCTTCGACCGCTTCGGCAGCGCGTCGCCGGCTTTCGGCGGCCTCCCCGGCAGCAGCGGCGGCATGCCAGGGTTCAGCCTCCCCGGCAGCAGCGGAGCCACCCCGGGCTTCGGCGGCATCGGCAGCATGCCCTTCCTCGGCGGTTCCCCTGGACTCGGCGGCTCTCCGGGCTTCAGCGGCTTCGGCCGCATGCCGGGCTCCCCCGCCGCCGCTTCCGTCGACGAGCACGCCCAGAAGCCCTGAAAAGCTCTGCCCGGCCGCCCGATGGTAGATCTGCTAGTGTTTGGCACGGCGCATGGTGGTAATGCTTGCTAATACTTAGTGCGCTGTGCATGCATGCATGGTTGGTTGGTTGGTTCTGTGGGCGCTATACGCCGCGCGTACGTACGTTTGCTTGTGCGGTTTAGGTCGCACTAGCTATTTGTTCTGTTGGAGGACTCCATTTGTTCGTTGTCGTTTGCTGTTTCATTCGGTTAGGTCTATCCTACGTTGTTAAGTTCTCTGGTTGTACTGTGGTGGTGCTGTTCTTGAGGCATGAATAATGCTTGATGTATGTCTCGCTTGTGTTATGGTAATGATTAATTGAATGGAGTATTGTTGTAGTGATATGCCTTCGTTGGTTTATTTTCTCCAAGTAGTAGTGTACATGTTCAGTTTTTTTAGTAAATATATCTATTGCCACTCTTACTAGGTGTCATTGGCTGAATGGAGACTTGATGATCTAGACAAGTTCCTCTCAATCTCAAGTCCCTTCCCCATAGGATACTTAATTACCATTATGGATGATGATAACCCTACCAACATTTAGAAAAATATCTCTTTCCCTGCAACAAAACAAGATCTGGAACGACCCTGAAAGAGCAAGAAAGAGAGATCGCTGAACGACACAAGTTGGAAGCAAGCCGAACATTAAAAGACGCAGATAATAGTACACCAGAACAAGGCACATGAAGTATCCACATCATCCATCCCCGAAAGTAAAACGAAAGAGGAGCCAAATCAGAATCAAAACGAAGAAAAGAAAACGAGCGCTAGTTTGAAGTTACCACATGCTATTGCACAGGTAAGTGCTGTTGGCGCAGTAAGTTCACTATTGTAGGCAGTGAAGTAAACTGTTCTCGCATTTGTGTATCAGTGTATGGCTTGTAGGTACACTAGTACTTGAGGTCTACCTCTACGAAATAAACATCCTGTGTATTCGGAAATAGGGGACCTACTAGAATTTTTTTGAAGCTTGGCAAATAAAAGGTCGGAGTGCCTAAAGCGCTTTTTTTGTGTGTATATAGCCATAAAGTTGCAGCCGAGCTATAGCGATGCGCCACTAGCAAAGCCCGAGCATGAGGGATCCTAGGTCCGCAGCATGAGCTAGGAATGCAGGTACGGTATGACTGTGTTTCATATGGGGTGTGTTTGGTTACCCACCGCCTCCCAAACCAGGCTATGCGGATGTAAATTTCAGCCATTTGGTTCCTTGGTCTAGCCCATGTTCTTGTATGACACAAACCTTAAAGCACTCTCGGGTCAGCCTTGATAGGAGCGGCCGAATCAGCCGTTTCTACTGAGCCATCCCCAATGGCACTGTAGTCGGTGCAGAGGAGGTGAACGTGGAGCCAAGTGTTGGATTTGCCCCTCTACACCGAGTACTTTCCGACGTAGACGACGACGAGTTTCCGACGAGACATGCGTACTCCAATCCGCTGTGATACACGTGTATGCAAACCAAGCTCTCCGATCAGTACGTCGATCGATTTCAGCTAGTATTACTCAGACACACACGAAAACAACGATTTGGTGACCAGAGGCTCGTATCGAGCCTTGCTCTTCCTTTTCTTTTCTTGCACAATCTGGTGAAGATTACATGGGCTTCTACATGTATATATAGGAACACACTTGATCAACTAAACCTAGTAGGAGTAGGAGTAGGAGAACTATCCCAATACTACTTGGATTCTGATTCGTATACAACTCGTATACCTTCCATACGTGATTACTTCCAACATTCACCCCCCTAAGCACGACCTTCACTTCGTCCTGGGTCCCAGATACGCCAGTCACTTCGCGTAGATGTTACCCTCGACAGTACTTTCGCCGCTTCAGCCTTCAGCGTCGACATTACTTTCGTCGTTCCTTGAGACTTCCATGACATCAACATTGCTTTTGTTGATTCGTCTTCTCTTTGACAGCAACAATCTTTCTTGTCGACGTCTTCAAATGTCATCTTTGCTTCGGTGCTTTTGAAGCAATCTTCTATGTACTTCATCGGCTTCATCTCCGGAATAATTACCTTGAATAAATATAGCCGTGCAAAATGCATCTCCCTTTCGTCTTGTCGCTCTTCTGTCAACGACAATGCTTCACGCCAATACTCCATTGTATCGGTATCCTCAAATTTTGTCAGTTCCTCGGCGTGCTTCCTTTCCCCTTGAACAGTTCCTGGCGGTACAAGTACTCCTTGTTGCGTTCCCTGCATGCCGTCTTCTGTGCTGGGCGCCCCTTGAACTTCCTCTGACCGTAGCTCCTCATATGGTGAACCTCCTCCTTGGTCATCAGCTGATAGCTTGGACGGCCTACTTGCAGCTGGACTCGCTTTGTCCTCTTCTCCTTTTTCTAGACTACCTCCGGGCACGCTGCTTCTTTCTTCCATAACGATAGGTTTGCCCCATGACGCAGCAATGCGCCTCACTCTTCCCTGCGACACCATGGGCCTCACTTCATGGACTTCTGACGCCATGTACGTCTTCTCTTCTTTTTTCTGCGACGCGACACTACGCCGCATATCATGGACTTCTGGCACCATGTATGCCTTCACATCTTTTTCCTTCGACGTGACACTACGCCGCTCATCATGGACTTCTGGCGCCATGTACGCCTTCATACCAGTACTATCGGCATGAGTTCTTGAATCACCTCCCGTGTCAGTAGCATCGACACGAGTTAGTGGAACTTGAATGCAAACTTTCTCTTCCACAAGCGTGTCAGTTTCTTTAGCCACCGCTTGAAGAACTGGATCATCCTCGTCCATCAGTTCACACATCAGGTGCATCGGACTATCGTCTTCTTCCTGGGCCAAGAGAGACCTATGCTTCGTTGGTTTTCGGCAATCAGACTTGAAGTGCCCGAGTTCTCGGCAGTTATGACACCTTACTTTCTTTATGTCAAACTTCCTCCTCGGCGGAGTATCCTCCTCCTCCTCTTCTTCATCGTCGTCCTCTTGCTCATCATCATCTTGCTCATCATTATCCTGCTCAGTGATGTACTTTTTCGCTGGGCGTTGCTTATCCTTCCTTTTCTCTCGCTCTTTAGCAAGTCGAGCCTCAAGATCAGCATGAGAATACAAAAGTTTCTCACCATTGTCCTTGGACTCTTTCCTTCCCTTCTGATTCTCTTCGTGTGTCCTCAATCTTCCAATCGCTTCAGGCACCGTCATCTTTGTGACATCGCTGAACTGCTCGATCGTACCGATTATATTCGTGAATTCGTCGGTGACCGATGAAAACAGCTTCTCGACGATATCTGTATCCGTGATGGCTCCTCCGAGAGATTTAATCTCACTTGCCAAGTTCGTTAGCTTCTCGGAATACTCAGCGATTGTTTCTCCTTGGGACATCTCTAACTTGTTAAGCTGCCTCTTAAGCACTTGTGCACGGGCACGCTTCACCTTATCTTCGCCAACTCGCATCTCCCGTATTGCTTCCCATGCTTCTCTTGCCGTCTCGTAATTGGCAAGAGTCATCACCATGGAATCTGGTACGGACTGCGAGAGAGCAGCCATGGCACCATCGTCAACCTCGTCCTCCACCGCGCCATCGCCTTCTATAGCCTTCCAGACACGGAGGTTTCGGAGAATGAATTTCATCTTCGTGGCCCAAACCACATAATTTGTGTCGGTCAGCATTGGATACTGAATCGGCACATAACTTGTTCTTGACATCATCATGAGCGGCTTGCCGCTACCTTCGGACGTCACTGGCGCCTGCTTCGCCGCAACCGCCGCCTTCTCCTTCTTCGTTTCCTCGTTGTCGCTTGACCAGGCTCTGATACCACTTGTTGGATTTGCCCCTCTACACCGAGTACTTTCCGACGTAGACGACGACGAGTTTTCGACGAGACATGCGTACTCCAATCCGCTGCGATACACGTGTGTGCAAACCAAGCTCTCAGATCAGTACGGTCGATCGATTTCAGCTAGTATTACTCAGACACACACGAAAACAACGATTTGGTGACCAGAGGCTCGTATCGAGCCTTGCTCTTCCTTGTCTTTTCTTGCACAATCTGGTGAAGATTACATGGGCTTCTACATGTATATATAGGAGCACACTTGATCAAATAAACCTAGTAGGAGTAGGAGTAGGAGAACTATCCCAATACTACTTGGATTCTGATTCGTATACAACTCGTATACCTTTCATACGTGCTTACTTCCAACACCAAGTTCGTCCGAACTCGGAGAAGGCGCGAGCTCTGGCGTGCAGGCGAAAAAATGCTGGATGAAATTCGCTCACCGCCCACCTATTTCGCTCGCTTATTTCATTCAGCCGCCTCACCGCCGGAACTCCCGTCACCATTTCTCCCCCTTCGAGCTCGCTTTTTGCAGGCTTTTGGCAGAGGAGCAGGTAAGCGGGTACTTCGTAGGTGACCATCAGGGGCAACCGGTCTTCGTCCTCCTCTGTGAAATGTCATCTTGCTGCTCCTCGTTGCTTCCGCTCCTGTAAGTGTCGTGCGCCCGAGATATGATAGTCAATGCTTAGCTTATGATTCCGTAGATCTTTGATGTTGTAGTCCACTGCTAGGCTAGTTCTTTGATTTTGTACTCCATACTTAGCTCTTGCTGCGGCCGATCTTTGCTGTTGTAGTCCATTGCTAGGGTAGTTGTTTGATCTTCTAGTCCATTCTTAGCTCCTGTTGCAGTAGTTCTTTGATCTTTTAGTCCATGCTTAGGTCCTAATACATTAGATCCGTGTTCATCGACCTGTGATAACTTCTTTAGGACCCGGATCTTTCTGCTACTTCTGTGCTGCTTTTTCCCATGAAGCCGCTGCGATACATGCCGGCGCCTGATGTGATCGTCGAACAAAGGGTTAAACCCGATGGGTGACTCTCCCAACATAGGACGAATATGCCAATGCATTGGCCACCTCACATGTCCACCTTCGTCCTATCTAGGATGACAAAGCTCGTCAAAGATGGGCTAACACTTGACAAGGGAATGAAAGAAACCACTCTGGCCACGATTTGCAAAGATGTTCTCATTTTCGTCGGTGACGAACAATCAGTTGTACAATCATCTCAGGAAGTGGAGTTACATATGGGCACATATCTACAAGTTGGCACAAACTGAAGGAGTGGAATGGCGAGCACGTTCTTTATGGACAATGATGCATTGCTCAAACGGTTGAATGTAAGCTTCATCAATCTTCTTAGTTCTTCTAATTTTGTACTTCATTTAAGTATAGCTGAGTTCTGCATCTCCATTTGTGTCGGGATAATAATTTCTTCATTTCAGTACCACCCCAACGACGAATGCTTCATCTACACGCATATTGACAACAATGACAAGATGAAGATCATATTCGGCAAACTGGCTCTGAAGAATCATCCGCCATCAACACGATGCACCTTGCTCTCAGCTATCTCATGGATCACGAAGAGGAGCGTAGCGCCTATCTTACCGGGATTGAGGAAGAGAGCAAGAAGTGGTACTACTACTATCGGGCCCTCTTCCGAGCGATGGAATGATGCTTGATGCTGATGTGCTTACTTTCATGTCCTTCATTATATCTCTCGTATTTAGAACTTCCTAAAACTGATGGCAGACTTGTATATTTTGCGAGCTGGTATACCAAACCCAGGGACGGAGCCAGCCAGTACCTTTGGAGGGGGAAGAACCATGATGGAGGGGGTAGCACCATGATGGAAGTGCTACACCCCCCCCTCTTCCGTGCCTGACCAAACCCCTTAGATGATGAACCTGTGGTGCATCACCAGCAGATTTCATGTTGAATTCGTGATGCACCAGCTATTTTTCTAACTTCTAAAAGGGCATGTTGAATTCAAGCCTTGGTTAGAACATTGGTGGTATGTTTACCACTGTCCTAACCAGGTAAGCACATCATAGCATTTGCATGTAACCCATTTGCCAGGTAAGCACATCATAGCATTTGCATGTAACCCATTTTGCTCCGTCAAACAACCACGCCGTCCATACGTCGGGTGTTCAAAATCCTGCAACCCAGTCGAACGGGCCATCCTAGAACTTTATTAGCAACCAAATAGGCTGCAGAACATGGCTTAGGCCACGTTTCTTTGAGACCAGACCCAAGTGAGCCACGAAGACTGGAGACCCAAAAAACATGTGAGTGTGTATGTGTCGTGTTTTAAAAAGTACACTAAAATTGTTGTTCATGCGACCCCGATTCCAACTCGTAAAAGTAACCGCTCCACCAACACATGAGCCTATCTCCCTGACTTGGCAATCGGTGGTGGAGCCACCTACTGGCTATGTAGTCGGCTGAGTTGTGCAGTTACTTGATAATACAAGCTTAAATTAATTAAAATAACAATTATATAAATATAATATTTATATATCTAGCTACATAGTTTTGTCTTGACTACATAGAGTCCAATTCGTGGCCCCGCCTTAGGGAAACGAGGGGGTCGGCGTGTTAGATGTGTGACTGTTTTTGTTCTGACAGTTGTATGGGAGGCTATGAGAAGTATTGTGAATGCAACTAGTATGGATCGTATGGTTGTGGTAGCTAGATATATAAAGGTTAATTTAACTGGATTTGCAAAAACATACCCCTTTGTAGGGATGAAAATGAAGCGGAATTATTTCAACTTTCCGTAGAAAAATGAAACAGAATGAAAATACGGAAACAAAATTTTGGAAGCGGAAACTTATATATAGAAACAGAACACCATATTCTCGCGGAACAACCATGGAAATGGAAATTATGTTTTCAGTAATACAGAATTTTTTGTTTTTAGTACGATGGGCTTTTCAAATCTAACAGTCCTAGTAATTATTGTGAAACATTTAGGCACAAGCCAATATATGAATAAAAAATAAAAATATCTGGAACGAACATGTTTAGACTAGATGGGCTCGCCCCTCTCGACTCGTTCTCAGTTTCACATTTGAGTGTTGCACTAGTATTAGGGTTGATAGTAGGTATTCTTGTAATGTTGCAAAAGTTGGTAACTTATGTACACTATATTATATAACCACGACATCTAGTTATATTTTATTTCATCTTAGAAACATGATAAATTGGTTGGTTTTATTGAGTTTATCTGTATCGTTCAATGAGTCTTTATTCTGGCAAAACATCCGCTTTATGTACCGTGATGTACCGTGTCCGTACAGTATTTGATCCATATTCTCTCTGTTTTTTTATACAAGGTCACTATCAAATATACATTTTTTGATTCTATATGGTAATATGGTGCTAATTAATGTGAATGTTGCATGCAGCTATAGAGAAAGAAGCACCACATACAACTTTCTTAATTAGCTCAAAACACGAGAAGTTTTCACACAATTAATTATGAAATTAACTAATTGGCTTAGTTTTCTTGGTATCTGAAATTTAGGATAGTGGCCTTTTATACAAAAAATGGAGGGAGTATCTGTTTCTGACAATATTTTTGTATATTTATTTTCGAATTTTCTGTACTTGTTTTCATTCCTTAAACAATATGAAAACAAACGTGGCACCTTTTCATCTCTACGGCTGCTTGTCCAAAATTAGAATGCAAGTTCGGCCAATTTTAACACCCCTAGTCACTCCGGCTACTGCATCCAGGGCTGCTCCACCTTCGGGACGTGTTTGATCAAAGGCGGAGGCCAGAATATGGAGTATTTTGTGATGATTGATGGCGTATCATCTTAGTTAGCTTTCAGTCTATCTGTACGTATACTGAAGACGACAATTATAGATGATGCCAGGTGTCGTAGTATCGGCATAATTGATAGGAGACGTCCTCTAGCCTACGTATGGATTGTGGGGAAGAAGGTTGGTATCGTCGAGTACGGGATTGAACACGGTGAGTTTACCCAGTTTCAGATCCCGCAGCGATGGCGAGATCCTACGTGCTGCTATAATTCACTATGAGGCAAATAGCAATGAACAGGTTACAATGAGTATGATGCGTGTTGAGCGATCCTCAGCGTGCCCTAAAGGCTTCCTGGTGGCCGGCTTATATAGGCGGACAGACCCTAGGATACAAAGAAAGTACTTGTCCGGCAAGTAATCAGAGTACTAGACCTAGCCGGCTTAGTTGTCGCCTTCCGTCTTGGGCTTGGTGGCTTGATGGCTTCGACCTTCCGCCTTCCTTGGACCGTCCGCCTACTTCCTTGTACGTTAGCTATCTGGGCCGTCCGGCAGGCTTCAGCCTTACCACCCTTGGGCCACACTGGACTAGCCGGATTGATCCATGTTGGAGATACCCCTAGTTGGTATATCCCCAACATTAGCCCCCAGAAAGGTTGAAATTCTCCAGGCGCCGGCTTCTTCTTGATTCTTCAATCCTCAATGTTGGCGGCTGCAGGAATTGAACCATTCTGAAAATAATGGGGGAAACGTGTACCTCAATGCTGGCACACGGCCGCCTTTATCCAACATGGGAAAGACGGCCTAATGAAACTTGCCGGATAGCTTCGTAAGGAAACCTGATCCTTAGCGGCAAGCCAAACATGTCTTTGGCGGATGACGCCAGTTGGATCACGACAGTTTGAAACCAAATGGGGCGAAAATCACGCCATGATTGCAAATCGTGGGAAAAAAAGGAGGCGTGGAGATCGTGCGATCGTGCTTTGTTTTACGGCAGCGGATGCCCGACACGTGTCCGACTAGCTGTACCATTGCACAGGGAGCAACGCCCAGTCCTATAAATAGGGAGCCGAGCAGTTCATTTTCTTTCTCCACTCTCGCTCTCCTCCGTCCTTTGCTCTCCCGTGCTCTTGCTCTTCCAATCTTCCTCACTCCACCGAGCGAACTCCAGCGAACTTTTCCTCCCGGCGACCTCTACACACGGCGATGTCCACCGAGCAGGACATTACTTCGGCGGCGTCCAGCGGGCCTGCGGCCGAGACCACCGTCGCAGCGGCGATGGGTGGTGCGGTGCCGCGCCTTGCGGCGGCGCACACGGGTAATCCCGCCACCGCTCCATCTTCGACTTCCGCCGCGCGCGCTTGCCCGGCGGCGCCCTCGGTGCCTTCATCTTCCACCGCGCCGGCGGCGGCTGGCGATGCGCCTGTCGACGAGGAGGAGGAGCCAGCCGACCTCGGGTCGCGCTACTGGCTCCCCTCCATTATCGACGAAGAGGCGCTCAAAGACCTGGAGGCTGCCGGCTATCTCCCGACTCGGGAGGACTGCAGCTGGAGGCCCGCCTTCAGGGACGTCATCCCGGCTCCGAAAGCCGGCGAGCGGGTAATCCTCACCTCCCAACTAGTCAGGGGAATGGCCCTGCCGCCTTCTTTAGCGAGGTGTTAGATCATTATGGGCTCCAGCCCCACAACATAGCGCCCAATAGCATACTAGTCTTAGCCGGCTTCACAGCTTTATTTGAAGGCTATCTAGGTATTAGGCCTAGCTTAGATTTCTTTAGATATTGCTTCCGTTGCCGGCGCCAGACTGTGCCGGACGGCGGACTGGCAACCTGCGGCAGCATTACTTTCAACTGCCTCCAATGACGCCAATGGTATCCCAAGATACCATACATCGAGTCCGTCAAGGGCTGGACGTCCACCTTCTTCTACTGCCAAGATATGGCAGCAATGGGGCGCCAATTTGGCGTCCCGGACTTTGTCAACGTGCCGCCTATGCCCAGGCCATGCTGGGACGAGGCGGTCCCCAAGTTGACGGAGGAGCTCCGCCTTATTCAAAGGCGGATCGAGTTTCTCACTCACACGATGGTTCCCCCCTTGCTGGATGGGGTGGACACCGTCATCTGCTGTCTTAGCCGGCAAATACTGCCTCTGCGGTATAGCCCGCATAAGATGTGTCAGTATTCGCCTACTGTCACGACCTCTCTTCGCGTAAGCGAAGAGGGGTTACCAGCTGCCGACTTGGCGTTCCGACTTCGCAGCCTTGTCAAATCAGGGCTGGTGAAGGCGGAGGAGGGCGTGCCCATGCACACCCACGACAACCCTCCCCTTGAGGTAGATATTTCTCTTGTTTTCCCTCATTTGGCGGCTCTGCCGGCTTACTTGAGTCTTCTTAGCACTTGCTTTTTTCTCGGTTGGTAGCTCTCTGCTCTGGGGGAGAACGACCTGCCTGCCGACTTTTACGAGTCGGAAGCCGGGAAAACCAAGAAGCACAAGGCGTCCGGCGCTGCTTCCTCTACGGCTAATGCCGAGAGGAAGAAACGGACCGCAACGGCTACATAGCCGGTGCTCGTCGACCTCGACGAGAACGCGGGGATTAACATCCCCCGAAGGTACCCATTTCCGCCTTAAATAGTTGTAAAATTTCTCTATTACTGGTGTTCATCTGGCTGACTTTGCTTTGTCGCCAGGGAGCGGGTGGCGACTTCCAAGTTGCCGTCCAAGTCCCTTCTGTCCAGGGGAAAACGGCCCCAGGGTAGCTCGCCAGCTACCGTGCCGCCAACTCCTCAGCCCCGGGCCGGCGGCTTTATGAGCGATGCTCGCCGCCAGCGCCAGGTTCCGGCTTCTAGCCCGCCGCCAAGGGCCTCCTCTACTGTCCGTGCAACCAGCACTTCCTTTCCATCGACTGAGGCTACAGCCAATGAAGCCGTCCGATCGCGCGCCGCCAAGGAGGAGTTGCTGGTGGAGGTTGCCGGCGGAACACGGAGGGCAGCCCCGGTTGCTGGAGGCGGCAAGGTTAGGGATCATTGGTCAACCTTTAAGGAGGCCAAGGAATCCACCCTGGCTTTTGCCGACTTTGCCGCTCAGACCTTCGCCGACTTGGAGGGCGATATTTCTGTAAGTTGTCTAACTTGGTGGCATGTACATAGTCCTTCCCCCCGACTACTTAGATGGCAGACCGATAAACAGTGGTTGTCGGCTTAGTGGTTTTTGACAATATGGTATATGCCTTTGTCTTTCTCCGCAGGGCATCCTGTCCGCCAACATGGAGCTTATCTCCTCCAGGTTGGAGATAAACAAGCGGTGTCGCGATCTGAAAAAAGATTGCGAAGCCAAGGATCTGCGGATTGCCGAACAGGAAATGGCCCGCAAGAAGGATGAAGGTAAAATCATTGTTTTTTGCCTTCCGCCTTGATTTTATGTTTGCTGCCGCCAATCCTTTAGCTAGTAATTCCATATTGTAGAACTGCTAGATCACGCCCAGGATATACTGAAGGCGTCCACTGATATGCAAGCTATTATGAATGAAGCTTCTGATTTGGCGGCCGCCAACTTGGCGATGAAGGAGGAGCACCAGAAGGAGATGGAGGCCCAACAGATGAAGTTTGCGCAGGAGTCTAGCCGGCTTACCGGAGAGCTGGATAGTCTGCGCAAAAAATTGGCGGAGGCGGAGAAGGCGGCTGCTGAGGATATATCCAAGCAGGCTTCTCGCGCCCAGACCGCGGAGGATGCGGTGGCAGCTCACATGATTGAGCTGTCCGCCTTCCATAACTCGGTCCTTGGTAAGCTCTTCCTTATTTTTCATCTTTTTCGTAAATTTGTTTAGCTAGAGCAAAACTGACGCTTTTTCTTTTTTGGGGCAGTTGCTGCCGGCTTAGGCGATGACAAGGTTGTCAGCCCCCGGCTAGATCGCCTTGCGCGTCTGGGTGAGCTGATCACCGAGACTTTGGCGGCGTCCAAGCGGTTTGCCGCCAAGTTCTTCATCTCCTCCGGCAGCCAGGAGTCGGCCGAGTTCAGCGATGTGCCCAGCATGCTGGAACAAGCCACGAAGCTACACAAGAGCTCGCTGAAGTCGGCGGCGCGGGGTGGTGCCAAGGCTGCGCTAGGCTTATTTATGGCGCACTACCTCGAGGCGGAGATAGGAGTCGTCACCGAGGGCATGCCTCCTACTTATGAAGACGGCATCGAGGTCCAGCCGGCTGCTGTGCTGAACAGCGTTGCCGGCTATGCCACGCGGGTTGTCGACATGGTTGATACGACTGTCTTTTATCGGCGCCATCCTGTGCCTGCTGTTGGAGAAGCTGGAGCTGCCGACACGGCCGAGGCGGAGGGGAGCGATAGCTCTGGGGCTGAAGTTGTCAGGCCCCAAGCCTAATGTAGGCGGCCCACGAGCCAAAGTTGTTGTTGCCGGCTTCCTTTATGTCTTGACAGCTAGCCATTTCCTGCCCCTGAAACAATCAAATCTCAACCTGTAATATTTGTAAATACTTTTGGAGATGTGCTGCTAGGCGGGAAGCTAGCGAACTTGTTTTATTTTGCCTTATTTTTATTTTGCCCGCATTAATTTTACTCTGACCTATATGCTTGACTGTTTGTACGTTGGCAAACCTCAGCCGGAAACTTTAGCTGAAACAACTAGGGCTAAACCATATGTTTAGAACCAGAAACCAAAGCCAACATGTTGGCGCCGAAGACATACTACTAGACGAACCACATATAAGTAATCAGACGTAAAGGAATTAGGCGGCGCAAAAAGTTGATTTTTGCTTTGGGTTGGCTCAAAAGCTGCAAGTATCTACCAGTTTGAACCTTTGCACGGAGCTAGAAAACAGGTAATGGATACATAGGGGATATATGATTGAAAGAAAAGACAAAAGATGGCATGCTTCTCAACACAGATGAGGAACCATAGACTTTTATTTCATAATCATATATAACTTATTACAATTATAAATTGCTAAGTGTAGAAAGGACGTATCTGCTCAATGTTCCAAGGCCGTCTTGTTTGTTCAAACGGGTCGTCAATGCCTCTTTTGCGCTTGGTTCCTCTTCTTCCTGCCGCCTTCTTGCGCCTTTTCTTTTCTTCTTCGTCGCGGATGTCGGTTAGGTAGTAGGAACCATTGAGCAACGCCTTTGTGACTATAAACGGTCCTTCCCATGGCGGGGATAGCTTGTGCAAGCCTTTTCTGTCTTGAATTAGGCGGAGAAACAGGTCACCTGTTCTGAAGGCTCGCTTCCGCACTCTCCGGCTATGATAGCGGCGGAGTTGTTGCTGGTACAAGGCGGAGCGATGTAGAGCGATGTCTCTTTCTTCATCTAACAGGTCTAGGCTATCTTGTCTTGCACTTTCTACGTCTTGCTCGATGTAGGCTTGAATTCTTGGGGAATCGTATTTCATGTCGGTAGGTAGCACCGCCTCTACGCCATATACTAAGAAGAAAGGAGTATAGCCGGTAGATCTGTTTGGCGTTGTTCGCAAACTCCAGAGTACGGACTGTAGCTCTTCTGCCCAAGCGCCGGCTGCCCTATGTAACGGAGCTTCGAGACGGGGCTTAAGTCCTGAGAGGACCAAGACGTTTGTACGCTCTATTTGTCCATTTGATTGAGTGTGTGACACGGATGCCAAATAAAGCCGGATGCCTAGATCACTGCAGTATTCTTCTATGTCGCCTTGAGACAGGTTGCTGCCATTATCAGTGATAATGTTGTGTGGAACTCCGAACCGAGAGATAATTCCCCAGAGGAAATTGGTGGTTGTTCGTGCGTCAAGTTTGATGATCGGCTTGGCCTCGACCCATTTAGTGAACTTGTCGACATCGACCAATAGGTGGGTGTACCCACCACGTGCCTTCTTGACGGGACCAACCATGTCTAAGCCCCAGACCGCGAACGGCCAAGTGATTGGAATTGTCCTGAGTTCTTGTGCCGACATGTGGGGTTGGCGGGCATACAACTGGCAGCCTTTGCATGTTTTCACGATGTGCTCGGCGTCTTCTTTGGCGGTTAACCAGTAGAAATCTTGGCGGAAAGCTTTGGATACAATGGACCTGGCGGAGGCGTGATGCCCGCAAGTGCCAATGTGTATGTCCTTCAGAATTTCTCGGCCTTCTTCTGGCAGTATGCACCGCTGATAGATACCGCACGTGCTTCGCTTATATAGCTCGCATTTGATTATTGTGAATGCCTTGACTCGCCTTATGATCTGCCTTTTTAACACCTCATCATCTTCCGGCAACTTCTGGTCGATTAAGAAATCGAGGTATGGGACAGTCCAATCCGGCTGTATCGAGTAGACGGCGAAACTTGCCGCTTCTACTGGTTCTTCTGCATCGGGGTCCAACAAGTCGGCGCCCTTAAAGGACGGCTTATGCAAATGTTCCAGGAAAATATCCTTTGGCACTTTTTTGCGTTCTGACCCGAGTCTGGTGAGGGTGTCTGCCGCCTCGTTCTCAGCTCTTGGAACATGCCGGACTTCGTAGCCCATGAAATTTTTGGCGAATTCGTCAACTTTGGCCCTGTAGGCCGCCATTGTTGTACTCTTCGCGTCCCATGTGCCACTTACTTGTTGCGCGACTAAATCGGAGTCGCCATAACATAGGATTCTCTTGACGCCGAGGTCGTTTGCCACGTGTAACCCCTGAAGCAAAGCTTCATACTCTGCGACGTTATTGGTTGCTGTGAAATAAATCTGCAACACGTAGCTGAGCTTGTCGCCTTTGGGTGTGCGCAGAACAACTCCGGCCCCCGAGCCTTTGAGCATCTTTGATCCGTCAAAGTGCATGACCCAATATTTTGTCTCGGGGACTACTGTTTCCTCCATGGCTTCTGTCCAATAGGCAACAAAGTGTGTGAGTGCTTGAGCCTTAATGGCAGTTCGTGGTTTATAGACTATATGGAAGGCGGCAAGCTCGATGCCCCATTTGGCAACTCGGCCTGTTGCTTCTGCGGTGTTGATTATGTCTCCATATGGTGCCCTGCTGACTACTGTCACTGTGTGCTCCTGGAAATAATGCCTAAGCTTCTTGACGGCGAAGAATACACCATAAGCCAGCTTTTGGTAATGCGGATACCTCTGCTTACAGGCGGAGAAGACTTCACTGATGAAGTAAACCGGGCGTTGGTCAGACGTCGCGGCTTCGCTTTCCTTTCTTTCCACGGCCAAGACCACGCTGACAACTGCTCCAGTTGCCGCGATGTAGAGCAGCATTGGTTCCTGCGCTCGAGGTGCTGCCAATATTGGAGCGGATACGAAGGCCCCCTTGATTTGCTGCACAGCGGCATCTGCGTCTGATGTCCACTCAAAGTTGTCGGATTTCTTCAATAGCCGGTAGAGGGGCATTGCCTTTTCCTCGAGGCGGCTTATGAAACGACTGACGGCTACCGCCGATCCGGCTAAGCATTGCACGTCCTTCAGACAAGTGGGTCTGGATATGTTTTGGATAGCCTTGATCTTCTCCGGATTAACTCCAATCCCTCGTTCTGAGACGATAAATTCGAGTAGTTTGCCGGCTGGAATGCCGAAAACACACTTGGCGGGATTGAGCTTCATCTGGTATTTTCGGAGATTCTGAAAAGTTTCTTCAAAATCCTCTAGGAGATCCGCCTTCTTTTTCGACATCACCGCAATGTCGTCTACGTAGACGTGAACATTGCGGCTGATTTGTTCGTGCAGGATATTTTGCATACATCTCTGGTATGTTGCCCCTGCATTCTTCAGGCCAAAATGCATCGTGATGTAGCATAAAGTCTCGTATGGAGTGGTGAAAGATGTTTTCAGTTGATCTGACTCCCTCATCTTGATTTGGTGGTATCCTGAGTAGGCGTCCAAAAAACAAAGTAGCTCGGAGCCTGCTGTGGAGTCTACGACTTGGTCAATTCTAGGCAGCGCAAAGGCATCCTTTGGGCAACACTTGTTAACACCGGTATAGTCGATACACATCCTCAGCTCTTTATTCTTCTTTGCGACAAGTACAGGATTTGCCACCCAATCGGTGTGTACAACTTTTTTATGAAATTGGCGGCCTTCAGCCTATTTATCTCCTTTCCTATAGCCTTGCGTCTCTCATCACCAAAGCGTCTTGTTGAGTGCTTCACCATCTTGGATCCTTTTATGACGTTGAGTGAGTGCTCGGCAAGTTCCCTCGGTACACCAGGCATGTCGGATGGCGATCATGCAAAGATGTCGCGATTCTCACGGAGGAACTCGACGAGCGTGCCATCCTATTTGCTGTCAAGGTTGGAGCCGATGACAACTTGCTTAGACTTGTCAACTTGGATGAGGTCCGCCTTTTTGGTGTCTTCTAAAGCTTCAAAGGTCTTGTTGACATCAATCTTTGGCTTGGGCATGGAGTTGTCTGGGTCCGCCTCAAGTAGTGCGAGCTCTTCCTTGTGGATGACGCTTCTGCGAAGGCGGCCATGCCACGCTCGCACTCCTTAGCTTTCTTAAAGTTGCCGGAAACCATGATGGTTCCATTTTCCCCTGGCATCTTGAGCTTGTTGTATATGTAGCACGGCCTTGCCATGAACTTGGCGAAAGCCGGTCGTCCGAAGATTGCATGGTAGGCGCTTTTGAAGGGGACAACTTCGAACCGGAGAAACTCTGAGCGATAGTTCTCCTTTGGTCCGAAAGTTACCTTCAGCCTAATGCTCGCCATTGACTTTGCTTGTCTGCCGGGCACTATGCCATGAAAAGTGAGGTTGTTGTGATCAAGCTGGTCCTCTGACAAGTTCATGCGGCTTAGTGTATCATAGTACATGATGTTGAGGTTGCTACCGCCATCCATGAGTACTTTTGTGAGCATCAAGTTGTCGACAATGGGGTCGACGACAAGGGCGTATTTGCCTGGGTGAGGGACGTGATCGGGGTGGTCGGACCGATCCCAAGTGATTGCCGCCTCGGACCAGTTCAAGTACTGAGGGACGTTCGGCATTGTCGCGTTGAGTTCCCGCATTTCCGCCTTGTCCACCTTAGCCGAAGGCGTGCCGACAAAACACACGAGTGATTCTTTGACCTTCAGGTATGGCTTCTTTTTCTTGGCGGCAACGTCGTCATCGCTTGAGATTGACATGTCGTCGTCATCCTCGTCATCCTTGTTGTCTTTCTTGTCGTACTTTTTTGACTTCCAGCCAACTGTGGAATCCTTTTTGAAGTCGTCCATGAAACGACACTCGCTGAGCATATGGTTGACCTTGCCGAGTGAGGCGTGGATGGGACATGGCAAAAGTTTTGCCTGCTCGTAAGTGATACGTGCCGCCTTAGGGCCTGAGCCAGCGTCACAATTATCTTCCTTGTTATTTCACTTCTTTTTGCCGGCATTCCCTTGGAACGCAACGGCTACCTCGTTAGAAGGTCCGGTTTTGTCTTCCACTACTTGCTTGCGTTTGTTGTTCCGCCTTGGCGCGGTGCTGACGTCTGGATCATCGTCACGCGCGTCATCATCTGTTGTCGCGTATTGGGCAGCTAGGTTGAGCATCTCGCTAAGGTCCGTGACTTGCTCGCGGACGAGCCGGTGACGGAGCAGGGACTTTTTCTGTAGGCCCGTGTAGAAGGCATGGATAGCCTGTGCGTCCGAGACACCATGATAGTTGGCCTTTTCGGAGATCCAACGGCTGACAAAATTTGTCATGGTTTCGTCCGGCTTCTGAATACAACGTTGTAAATCCGTGTAGGTATTTGGACGCTTGTATGTTCCTTGGAAGTGCTGGGAGAAAACCTTTTCCATGTCGTACCAGCTATGGATAGACTTTTCAGGAAGGTTGTCGATCCAAGACCTTGTCCTGCCTTCTAACATGAGAGGTAGGTAGCGAACGGCAATGTGATTGCTTCCGCCAGCAATTTATATGGCCATGGCATAATCGGCTAGCCACGAATCCGGCTTAACGAGCCCGTTGTACCTAGGACAATTTTTAGACACTGATGTCATGTCCTTGGGGAACGGCTCTCTGCGGATGGCGTCGCCAAAGCACTTTGGGCCAGAGTATAGCGGCTCCCTTCTTCTTGCTATGTCCTGTAGGCGATGTCGTGCGTCTTTTGGATCCAGTTGTTGTCCGCCTCTGTTGGCGTTTGGCTCGTCCTGCGCTGCCCGGCTTACGTTGTGCCTGGGCCCTTCTGCCGCCTCCTTCCTTTTGCTACCGGTGCTGCGCTGCGATGATCGGCTTCGACCTCTCCTGGGAGGGTCGTTGCCGGCATCTTTTCTAGGCTGCTGGCCGTTGTCCCGGCTACCGCCGTTACCGCGGCTTGGCTGGGTTGGAGGTGGCAGGTCTCCTCTGCTTCCTGTCCGCGAGTTCTCGTCCCGCCTTGGTTTTGGCGGTGGCGTCTTCTTTGGAGGTGGCGTTGCTTTCCTTTTGTCGCCATGGCTACTGGAGCCGGACGGACCTTCGGGGTCAGCGCCAGGTGCGGCTTTGCACTTTCCTGACTTGGATTCTAGATCTCCCCCGCGGGCATCCGCCATGTGGCCATAGGAGTCAGCGCGGGCTTGCTGTTCTAGGGCCTTGCTTACGAAGTGTCTTGCGTTGGCCAGCTTTTCCTCCGCTGTGTAAGTCTTGTCATCTAGGGTGTCTAGCGCAGCAGCCGCGTTAAGGATGGGGGTGCAGAATACAACATCCCCCCTTCTGTCTACACGATGTGGTGCTGTGCGCCAATCGAACCCAAGATCTTGAGCTGCTGTTGTTGCACGAATTGGTGGCTCCTTATCACGGCGGTTTTTTGATGGCCTTTTTTCCTCGAAGAGCTGCCGGCTTGTTTTTGCCGACATCTTTTCTTGCTCTTTCTCTATCTTCTTTGCAAGGCTCTCAACATGCTCCTCTCTTGCGCAGGAAGTCAGAGTGCTTAAGCATATTAAGCCTAAGTTCCTTGTCCACCGGAGTGTGCATGATCTCCTCTACTTCTTTGATGACGGAGAGAAAATCTGTGGGTTTGCTGCTGCCGCCTTTCTCGAGACCAGTTTTCTTCTTTGCGCGCACCTTGTCGGAACCGTCAATGAGTTGACCGATAACGGTGTCGCCGACATCTTCTGCAGGTTTATCTTGCGTTTTAGAAGCAACTGGTGTTGACTCGTGACTGATGACAACCATCATAGCCAGCTTATCAGGCATGTCTATATCCGCTGTGTTCTCTGAAGGAACCGGATTATCACTGGAAAAGCGGCTTTTGATTTTCTCTTCGAAGAGACTAGCATCATCATCAGAATCAGAATCTATGTTGACTTGAACAGTAGATCTGGATCCGGCATCTGACATCGCATCCTCCTAGAGAGCAGGAAGGATTGACTCAGGATCGTTGTTTTCCGGCTGGGAGTCGGATCCTAGTCCGACAACTCTGACAAAGTGGAAGTCAGATCCGGCCGACTCCTGTGAGAAGGCGGATTCGGATCCATCTTGTCGGTCGACTGCTTGGTCGAAGGGTTGGTGGGTGGGGTCGTAGAAGCGCGGTAGGCCGTACGCCTCTGGCGTGTACCCGATGAAGACGTCAATCCCTCCGATCGGTACGATTGCGCACCCGATAAGGTAGTCGTCCGTCGGGAGCCAGGACTCATCTGAGTTGACGTAGTTGTGTCCGCCATACCTTGTGACGCGGCCGACGGCGATCTGCTTGCCCACGCCGCCAAGTGTTCCCGCCTGGAACGTGACGACAAGAACCTTAAGCCCCACGGTGGGCGCCAACTGTCGTAGTATCGGCATAATTGATAGGAGACGAGGGTCCTCTAGCCTACGTATGGATTGTGGGGAAGAAGGTTGGTGTCGTTGAGGACGGGATTGAACACGGCGAGTTTACCCAGATTCAGATCCCGCAGCGGTGGCGAGATCCTACGTGCTGCTATAATTCACTATGAGGCAAATAGTCGTGAACAAGTTACAATGGGTATGATGCGTGTTGAGCGATCCTCAGCGTGCCCTAAAGGCTTCCTGGTGGCCGGCTTATATAGGCGGCCAGACCCCAGGATACAAGGCAAGTACTTGTCTGGCAAGTAATCAGAGTCCTAGACCTAGTCGGCTTAGTTGCCGCCTTCCGTCTTGGCCTTGGTGGATTGATGGGCTTCGGCCTTCCGCCTTTCTTGGACCGTCCGCCTACCCTCTTGTACGTCAGCTATCTGGGCCGCCCGGCAGGGTTCAGACTTATCACCCTTGGGCCACCCTGGACTAGCCGGATTGATCCATGTTGGAAATAGCCCTAGTTGGTATATCCCCAACACCAGGCATTTGACCTAACAGAAGATATGGATGTTTCATTTTCTCTTACTTGTTGTTTTTGTTGTTGTTGAAGAACTTACTGTTTAGTTGATTTATGTTATTCGTCCACTTCTTTCTTTCTACTCACTGCATTTGGCTAGGCAACGCCACGCATATTTGTGACAAATTACTTAGTCGTATGAGCCATTGCAATTCATACCGCTACTTGCTCCTAAAGTAGCGCCCTTGCAAATTGGTTACAACCAAATTACTGCAAAATATCATACTAAGAGAATAATGTGTGTATCCTTGAACATACTCACAGATGCTGCCACAAGCCTCTTGAATAAAATACAATAGCAGTTACAGATGGATTCGATGTATAGACCCATAAATTTTGAAATATCGATGCTGCCACAAGCATCTTAAATAAAATACAATAGCAGTATAGCACTAATGACAGTAAAGGCATTGATCTACAAAGTTCAAATATATTCCTTCTTCACGTTCACGATGCACTCATGCAAACTCCACCATCAAGTTCAAAGACGGAGAAGAAGTACATGGCACCTTGTTAAGTTTACCTTAACTAACCAGACATACGAAGAAAAATAATGTTGAAATTTCACAGCAGCTCAGCCGGTAAATAGTACTGGAAAACACAATTTACTTCTTCGATTTGCTCAAAGAGAGTCTGTGTCCCCCGTGGCTTTGCCTGGCACCCTTCACTGTTGCTCCACACCCTTCTTTTAGCCGCGCTCCAAAGTCTGCTCCCTGTAGCTGAAGCTTGTTGGCAGTACTCAGGAACTTATCTTCTAATGAGTTAAGCGCAGGACTGGTAGTTTCTGCAACATCAGGAAGTTTCCCCTTCCCCTTATTTTTCCGGGAACTAACAGTTCCACCACCACCATTGCCTTGGAGGCTTGTAAGACGCAAATTGGCGTAATAAGCATCAGCAAGTTCCTTCTGCTTATGAGGATCAGGCAGTAATCTGGCCATTTCGAGAACGAGGTGCGAGAGACCAAATTGCTCCACATATAACAGATAACTTGAAGCATTGATAACACCTTGATGGTACTCCCCAGAGATCTCTTTAAACATCACGTACCTATCATGGTCCATGCCTAATGCAGTCTGCATTCTTTCAACCAAGAATGTATTCGCTGCAAGCCTTTCATTTTCAGCAGAAGTCAAACTCAACGATCCGCTAATGTTGGGACTTGGATAGGGCGTAGGACAACTAGGGGAGCGTCTTGAACCAGAAGGGATCGAATCAGAATTTTCAGAGGACTGAAGCTGAACAGAAACTCCCTTGCTTTGCTGTCGGAGCCCAGATGCATGAGTGTTCTCAGCTACCTTTCTTACCACCTGCTGTGTTAAAGCAGGGTTCCTGTTACTAGAGCCTGGTAAAGGGGGGAAGTCCTCGTCCCTGATGATTGCAGCAGTCCGTGAACTCTGGCTAAGAGCTGGCGTGTACCTTGATTGCTCTGATACGGGAGGGGATGAAGCTTCTTGAAAACCAGAGCCTATTCTTGCACCAGAGACCTCCTGGCGGGAGAGCGAAGAATATGATTGCTGCAATACACGGTTCGTCCCAGAGCTTTGGCTAGCTTGTGATGCTCCAGAAATAGGTCGCAAGTGAACTGCAACATGAGCACCCTGTATTCCCGAGCCACGACCCAATACCTGGCAATCATGGGGAAGGTAAATTAAATCAAATCAGTCCATCGTCTTTTTTTCAATCATGGGGAAGGTAAATTAAATCAAATTAGTCCATCGTCTTTTTAAATCAAATACGTATATGAAAGGGTGCCAATAGTCAGAAGTGTAAGCTTTACAAAAAGATGTGAAAATGAGGCTGATTTATTTGTACACCTTGAAAGTAGTAGCATTTTTCTTTGCATGAGGCTTCTGCTCCTTATGCTCCACTGCATTGTGCCTCTGTATAGGTGGATGGAATGAAAAAAGATACAATATCATCAAAGCATAACCAACTGCCAAGAACTAATCTGGTGACATGCCCAGCGAAGATGGTTTAACCATATGTGTTTTTACTTGCCTTGAGCTCTGCTTCACTTTGGAAGACAGTGAATTTATTCTCCAAGCATTCTCTTTCCTCACAGAAGAAATGGTCACTCCGAAAATGCATCTGAATATGTGAATGCCACAATGTTAGATTCTAGCATGATAGTTTATACAACTAGGAGAGGCGTTTTGGGAAATGTCAAAGAATTACAAAAAAAAAGTCCGTGCATAAATCTTAAAATCCTATGTGTTCAGAAAGTCGTTTCACCTAAAACCGACATTTTTGTGGCCTATGAAGAAGAGACAAATTTGATGCTAAAATAAGGCATTTCACGAGACATTGTCTTGTCTTTTTTACAGACCAACAAAAAATGACAATTGTTTGCGAAATGACTTTGTGAACACATAGAATGTGAAGAGTATAGGAATTTTTACGTCATCTTGAAATTTGTTTTTAAATACCGGGTGCTATGCACCTGGGTGTCAAAGTGGATTTCACAAGTGTGAGTGTGTGACTTCTTATTCAAATTTAAAATGAGTCTGACACTAAACTCGGTTCCATCATATTTGATGATGATATGATATGCTGTAACTACAGGTGAAGATGCCATGGGTAGGTACCCAAAATGGAGAAATATTCACATTAAAAGGCCTAGCAGGCACAGCTCCACGTTTGAATAGATAGCTGATATGTTATGGTCTAGCTTAACTGCTACTCTGCTACAAAAATGAACTCAATCTAAGAAAGTGATGTACCATCGAATAAATAATATACTAATTACGGTGTTCGAAAAGACAACGACTAGCCCTAGTTTAAGTAGTGTCAGGGTGCTAGGCCACACCCTCTCGCCTAGGCAGCCACCTAATCAGTGACTAGGGCTAGTCTGCATCCCGGCTAGCACCTCATGAACACAAAATATTTAGATTGATCATTAAAAACAGAAGGTACAGCTAACAAATATAAACTCGGAAAATTTGATTAATATCCAATTTTACTGAAATATTTACTTTTTTACACAAGGATGGTAATTTGTTCTACGTACACAATATTTGATAACCTGTCCAGTATCTTTCTAGAATTCAATTTGTTGCTCGGTAGACTGTTTACATGCATTTTCTGGTGGTTCTTCTGACCACATCTAAGATGATGTTCTCGTCACTACGAACATGCCAACTTGATATGACATACCTCTAACTCATCATAGTTCCTGAAATAATCATCATTCCGACAGTGCTGCCTACAGAACCACAATGTCAGTGATAGCATAACTTTGTACTTCGACCCAAACTAATACAAAAACAGTAGGAGAGCACCTCTGGCAGATGTGACAAGAAAAATGTTCCCTTGTCAGATGTGTATGTATTTCCTCCTTTCCATAAAATGGGATGTTACAGAACTCGCACATTGGATGCCCTCTAAAACCTCTGCGCTCAGCTTTCGAGCCATCCACCTCCGAATCACCATTTTTGATGTGCTTATTTAATTGAGGCCTTGTATAAAGTTTCTGCTCGCAACTAAATACCTGCTCAAGACAACGACAGTTCAGGAATTTATTTTATAAACAGAGCTTGCGGAATACATAGAAAAATCACTGCAAAGAACACAAGACAAGTGTGTGCAATCAGGGTAATCAGGATGTGCATTCAATTTTTTTTGCCAAGTTTTGAAAAATAAAAATATATAGATACGGAGGTAGAAAAATTGATAGCAATAGTCAATATGTCATACATATTAGGAATCGGCGACATGCCAAATATTTTAAAAATATGCATATGCATCAGGAAAAAGGTACATTTGAACTATATATATTAGTATTCTCCTAACTAATTTAACCATGTACAAGGCAACTACAGCTGTATGTATATGTCTTTTTATGAACACGAAGTTCCAAATAATAAATATGAACAGCTTAATCCACTGTATGTTCACGTCTCATGTAATAAAGTTGATTACTGGAATGAAAAAAAAAACTGATAGAACTCCGAGAAGGTTAGAGATTTGGTGTATTAGGACTATGTGAATGTTTGCTATGGTCTCAAAGAGATTTAACATATGATCTATCATCCATTGCTGAAAAACAATAAGGGGTGATATGTGTCAATCTGATGCGTTGAGTATCACCAGAAAATAGTAATCTCGACACCTATCAAATAGTAGATGCTTGTTAGATGTAAATGGCAAACAAAATCTATGGAAAACACTTAGTTTGTGACTGAGACTAATAGGACCATGGAACAACATAACCTAAGAATACAACTTTCAATTCCTTACAACAGTAATTATATGTCCTGTATGGATTCGTAATCGGTATTGAGCACTAGGCAATTTAGTTTAGGGATGAAATGAACACAATGCACCAAGTTATCTGTCTAATGTTGCACATAACAATCAATAGCATCCAAATTAGGCCATCAACTGGTAAGTGGTAACACGAAAATAATACAGTTGAGAGCTTGAACAGCATGGATATTAGAATACGATTAAACAAGCAGGCGATCAATAAATAGCATTACCTTCCTCCCATCCAAGCAAAGGTCACACATGTACAGCTGATGGTGGTTGAAAAGATGCCCTTTGAGCTGCTCCATGCTTCCGATCTTTTTCTTATGTTTCGCCTTGGATGCCTTACTGCCATTGCCCCCCCTGCTGGTGCTGTCTTTGCAAACAGTGCAAGAAATCTGGCACATCGCACTTACAGTCCTGTACTGTTCGACGTCGTCGAACCACACCTGCGTACCCTCGTGGTACCAGTACTCCCCAACCTTCCCCTCGCCGGGCGACGCCGGGAGCGCCGAGAAATCGCTGATCACCTTGGTGCGGTCCCCCAGTGCCTAGCCAGCGAGAAACCATACATTCATCAGGGCGCAATTCTGAAATTTCAGAAAACACGCCGGTGCCTGCCTAGGGCGAAAGGGGGTGGGGGGTGGAGGGGAAAGCGCGAGGCCAAACCCTAGGTGCTGACCGACCTTGGTGGCGAAGATGGCGGGGCAGAGGGTCTTGCAGAGGCAGCAGTGCTTGTCGCGGAGGACGAACCGGAGGCGGGCGACGCAGGAGGAGCAGACCTCGCGGTGGCCGCAGGCGCCGTACGCCACCCACTCGATCGGCTCCGCGCAGACGGCGCACGCGTCGTCCATCTCGGGCTCCGCGGCAGAGCGTGGCGGCGACGGCGGCGGCGGGGAAGGCGGAGCAATAGGCGGAGGTTGGAGCGGGGTGGCGAGAGAAGAATCTACTAGAAGGTTCGAGAAGCTATGGGAACGGAGGGGTCGACGGGTAATGGGGAACGAAATAAGCGTCCGCTCCAGCGCACGACGCCACGATGCAAGTAGGCAACAATGTTGGAGTTAGAGATGGCATGGGTACCCATCAGTAATGCTACTCGTACGGGCAAAATTTGTTACGGAAAACTTACGGGCTGACAAGTTAATACACGTGGAGCCGGGTGGATAATTCCTCGACAGAAAAAATAGTAAAATATTAACAAAATATCCCCATCTCTTCCTCCCCGTCGAGCAAACTTTCG
Source organism: Poa annua (assembly GCA_026929855.1). Lineage (NCBI taxonomy): Eukaryota > Viridiplantae > Streptophyta > Magnoliopsida > Poales > Poaceae > Poa > Poa annua. The sequence continues at coordinate 20,789,898 of CM049428.1, read as the reverse complement.
GCGGCGGCGCTGCTTGTCGTCAACGGCGTCGCGAGTTCCCCATCTTCAGAAGCAGCACGAGCGAGGTTCCTAGCGAGCTCCCTTCTTTGACAGCAGGGCAGCAACCTCCCCGTCGTTGGAAACAGAGCGAGACTAGCTATTGGTCGTCAACGGCGGCGGCGGTGCGGCAAGCTCGTCTCATCGGAAGCAGCACGAGGACCTGCCCCTCTCCACCGCATGCTGCAACAGAACGTTGGGCTCGCCTGGTGATGAGCTGCTCAGTTTGCCTCCAGCTTCTAGTACTGATCGTTGTCAAGTCTCACAATGTTGTGTCCCCGATTGAATGCTAACAATGAGGAAATTGTTCGATGCACAGTTTTGAGTGTGGATGATTATTTACAAAGTTCTTGCAATCGGATCAATTCGTTAAGTTAAAACCTGGGAATTCATGCATTCTCAGAGCGAAAGAAGATTTACGCAGCCATAGATTTGTGAGGCGGCGCCAACCGCAATAAGCTTTGCCGGCGGCACGACGGATATCCAGTTGCAGGTTGAGAAAGTAGGTGAAGGCCACCTACGGTGGCCGGCCATTGACGACCTGCGGTGGCAGGAAGGTGCCATAGCCCATAGTTACTCTGATAGAGCAGTTGTAGTTTTTCCTTGCGGAATTAGCGGCACTTCCTTCGGTTTTCTTCTTTCGTTTAGCTGCCGGACACGTCGGATGGACTCCTAGTCAGCGCGTACAAATTCCGTAAGTGGTCCGTAGGCGTAGCATTATTGGGTACCCATTACCCGCGCAGTAATGCTACACCTATGCGAAATTCCTACGGGACAAGAGTTACGGGCTGACGTGTCGTGTCATACTTGGATGGTCCTTACGTAAAATTAGGAGGATGTGGCCCAACGATTGACCGAGAAAAGATGGCAGCGGATGAAACCGCCTCGTCTTCCTCCTTCCGATCTCAAGAATCCCCTCCCATGTCCATGGTCCAACGGCCGGGTTCCTTGTTAGTTACGGCGCGACAAGGAGAGCTTCCTCCTGATGTGGTGGTCTGACATGGTGATCTCTTCTAGGCACGGCGGCATAAGCTCCTTCGAGGGGCCAAGGCGACCTCCTCCTTGTTGGCAGCGGTCCGGTGAGACCCTCACCTGGAGCAACACGATCACATCATGGGCAGCTCGTGATAACGGAGATAGTACTGCTATGTTTAGCAGCTAATTCTGATGAAGATCTTTCAAGGAGTTCACAAACATGAGATTGTATCCTCGTCGTTCTGTTTGTGAAAGAAAAGGCCGAGCCGCCATTTTCTTGGATCTTAAACGATAGAAGCACAAACGGGCAGAGACAACAGTCATCGTGAACTTCTCTCGTTCTCCGGCGAGACCACGTACTAGGCCACTTCTTCCTAATTTACCCTGTTAATCGCATCCAATCGCTACGCCTCTTCTTCCTAAGTTCACGCCAAGGACACGTCAGCCCGTAACTTTTCTCCCCGTAAGAGTTTCCCGTAGCTATAGCATTATTGTTACCCGCGTACCCTGCGGGTAAAAACCCTGTTAGCATACGGGTTTGGTGAAACAAAATACTCATGAGTATCTAAATGGGGAAATCTTATACCCCTCGGGTAGAGAGGGTACGGGCATGGGTTCATATAACCCACACCCGCGTACCCATGTACCCTTCTAATGATAATTATTGATGTAATGATTATTTTGTGACCCTGCCTACGTTAAAATTACTATATACTTTGTCACGACTTTGTGAATTTGAGTTGTATGACTAAGTATTGTTGTTTTATGATTATGTGTTCTTATTTTATTATTTAAATATGTTATTGTTTATGTACACGTGTTGTTGTATACATGTGTTGATTTTGTGGAAGTGTTGTTGTTTATAATTATATGTACAGTGGGTTGCTTTTGAAAACATGTTACTATTCATAATTTTGTGTTGTGGTTAAAAATATGACGCTGATTAAAGTTATCGTTGTTTTCTAAAATAAGGGTATATTTACCCACGGGTAACCTTTTACCCTGTCGGGTGAAGGGTACGGGAAAAAGTTATACCCATATAAGGGTATGGGTATGGGTGACGGGTAAGTTTCAGAGCGACGGGTAAGGGTATGAGATGACTCTACCCTTACCCATACCCTGCGGGTGCCATCCATAGTTGGAGTTGGTGGACAGCGAAATCTTGCAACCCAGACCTTCCTGACTTGGATACATTGACATGTGGGTCCCACATGCGGTGGGCCCGCCTACCAGTGACTTAAAGTCAAGAAAGCCTGTGTTGCCTGAAGTCAGAGGATTCCGTTTCCGAAATCACACAAGGAACCAATATGCTGAGCTATGTATCGTCTAGGCATGATACGGTCTTAAAAGGCGATCGCCTCTTGCGTGCATCCGTTATTGATCGTGTGGCTGTGCGCACCATCATTTTTTTCAATATATGGCCAAAGGTAGGTTTCGAACTATGTAACCATGTCAGGAACAACCATGTTCTTCGTTCCCCTCTTGTCACCTCTCGTGCAAAAACTTCGTCTCTCTCATTTGATCACTCCCAACGGCGGCCTCAAATAATTTGAATTTATCCTGACATTCTATGCTCCCGAAACGACGACCGGTGGTCCACGTATCAAAGGCGGGGATTTGGGACAGTGGTGAGGGGTGTATGGGCATCGACGGCTTGGACCCGTGCCCATCCCCTTGGGATACTGATTGTCTACGCATCGAGTGACATGGGTTCTAGTGGCCATACTGACGTGGGGCTACCCTTCGACTACCCCACGATGAGTCTACCTGGGCCACACCAAGCTTATGGAGGCCCACTAGGGGTATCGTGTGACCTAGTCCTAATCGGTTAGGTCACATAACTTGCCATATCTGTAATTGCCATCGACACCGTTCACCCGAGACCTGGTCTACCTCCACCGTTCTATTTGTATGTTTTGAACTACTTGCATGATAATTTATGCAACTTTCGTAAATGTTAATCTTTCGGTTACATATTATGTGTTGCTTTTATATCGTATTGCAATGCAAATTTAAAATTATTATTCAAGTTGGCAAATATATTTATTGAATAGCCAAAAAAAATTGCGGCATACCCAATGGTAAAACAGTAATGCTACACCTACGGACGTGAAGCGTTACAGAAACTCTACCCAGATGACTGGTCTCCATACCTGGCGCCTGCGTGCGGTTCGGTGAGAGGGAAAAAAACGTAGAAATTCCCCAAACCTGGTTGCAGGTGGCGTCGGCCGCGGCGGAGGGAGGGACATCTTGTCTGCGGCGGCGCAGCGGGACCAACTCTTTGTCGTAGGCCCCATCACGCTGAGATATTAGACGCACGCGATAGCAAGGCTAGCTACTGGTCGCTGACGGCAGCGTCTCGGCAAGCTGTTGGTCGCATGCGGCGGCCGTGGCGAGCTGTTTGACGTTAGGCGGCGGCCTTGCTGAGCTGGTGGACGATAGGAGGCAGCGCGCAAGATTTTGTACGGCAGGAGCCTGCCTCGACAAATTTGGCTAATATTAATTTTGTTCTCTCATTTGATATTCGAATATGCATGATTGTAGCTATACTGAAGAATCCAAAGCATGCCTTTCAGGTCTGAATCTTGTTGTGAAGCACCTAAGAGAAGCCAACAGATCTAGAGTCAGGGTAGCAGTTGTAAATAACAGAAGCTAGATCTTTAGAATTTTGTACAAGGCTACAGCTCTGATTTCAGAGCGTGGAAACGGAAAACAAGGAGGATTGGGTATGACGCAGCAAGGCAAAAACTCTATAAAGAGATGAAAAATCTGAAGACAGAACATTAGTTCATAGCTTCGCAGTTGTGGGAGAACTTCTAGGAACAGTGATGTTTGGAACTTCAAGCAACAATAGTCCAGTACCCAGGAAGTTGCCGAACTGGTTGTACCTGACACATTGTAAACTCTGATCTTGTAAAATATAAGGTTGACAAGTTCTTCAATTTTTTTAAGGATTGCAAAGCTTGTCCTCCCAACTTGTATGTTGTGGTCTAGAATCATGAATAGGAAACATGTAGTGGAAATTTCATATATGTATTGTTGTTCTGTGATCATTTTGTTGAGAGTGAGGAGATACTAAGGCCAGTGCTAATGATGCTTGAGCCAAGAAGAGCATACATATGTAACATGGTTGGATTCCTTGAAGATAATAATGTGTTTATTTGACCATCCAAAATCTTTAAATTTCACAATTTATGTCTAGCTCTGATCCGTCATGTCGTTGAGCCCTCCAATTTCAGTAAAAAATATATAATGAATCTGTGCAGATCCGGATGGACCAGATCAACAAAATGTACTCTAAATCTCCATTATCATCTCTAACTGAGCTTCTTTTCGCCACACAAAACCCTTTTACTTTAACATACATTTTTAGTACTCTCTCACATCATTCTCACTATCAAATGTCATCCAGGATCTTCAAGTAACACATCAGGTTGAGCTTCACCATGTCCTCTTCAAATTCCACATTGATTTTCTTCTGTTGATCGATGCAATCATCATTGCTTGAAATAGACGTGTCACTTGATTCTTGAACACAACCAGCCCCATCACGGCATCACCCATTTATGTAAATCATGATAATATTAAAAATTATAATTGAAAGGTGATATAACTAAGTATATATGCTACTGGACTGAACTAAATTATGCCATATTAACTGAATATTGATGTAAGAAGTTAATTAAACAAAAGACATATTGGTCAGACCAACCAAACAGTCCTGCGTGACCAATGTTATACCCATAAACAGGTACAACTACCCTATCATCCATGTAGTATATATTTGCAAGCAGTACATCATGCCTTGAACTTGAAGAGAATACAGGGGAATGATGACTTGTACTGATATCTCTGATAACAAGATATCTGATCATTGAGGAGCTGACGCTGATTGATTTGGTAGTAACCAAATCCACTACAAACAAGCAATTTTTTCGGTGATGAAGGGATGTGCCACAACTTTTGCTTTTTAAATGCAAACAAGTGAAATAAACCTATGACTAGAGACAACTGACGAACTTGCTTTGAACATATCAGAATACTAAGATTATCGAACGCAGATGGACAATAGTCAGGCAACAAGTTAATCCAGGTTTGACCAATTGACGCGAACCTGTTTCTCTGCCCCTAGAAAGATCGCTCAGCGGCTTGGCATGGTTCGCAGTAGGACGTCCGACGTCCAGCCGTCGATAGCATGACAGCGAGGTTGATCTACAAGTCGAGGAAGATGATGAGGTACCTGAGCAGTGAGCACAGCCAGCCGTTCACGATGGCGGGGTGAAGGAAACCTGAGCACGGCTCGGCCGTTGTCGATCTGAACCAAGGGCAAAATGCACGGGGCAGTTCCAGCTTTAGGTTGCAGAATTAGCGCGCGATTTTTTTCCCCATCATTCACGGCCACGTCCAAGTCAGCACGTAACTCTCCCGTAAGTCTCCGTAGGTGTAGCATTATTGATGGTAAAATCCTAGGTCTAGTCCTGCGATGACTTCCCCGTTTCGGTCGGTGTGAACACGTATTAGGGCTCTCCGCTTCCGCGTGTTCAAATCAAATCGTGGATTTCTTTCTCCCCACCTCTGAGCCCGCAAGACAAGACGTCGGTCCGCTTCTTCCAGTTCGATTCGCTCCTCCGCCGAGTTCCCCTTCCGAATGTCTGATCGACTCTTCTTCCCCTTCGATCGCGTCCTTTTTGCACGGGCATGTATGTTATTCCTCTATTTCTCGCGAGCACAAACGCGAATCGATCTTGGATTCCATCGGACCGAAATCGAGAGCCAGTGTTGGTGTCTTGTTCCGGGAAACATTGTGTGGTTCAATCGTTTGGTATTGGACATGGATTTAAGGGGCTGTAGAGTAAACACCGATGTATCTAGCCAGTTTTACCTGCAAACGTCTGCTTCTGCTATTGTGCATATGCATGTCCAGTATGACTGTAGAGTTTCTAAAATGGTGGATTGGGTTATCCTCTCAGGACCCCTCACACACATATATATATATATCACCAGATTAGGGTTTCGGTTACATGGGTCACCATGGGCCTTAACATGGTCCAACACTCCCCCTCAAGATGATCATAGGTAATCTACCATGGTCATCTTGCTACCATACATAACACATACTACAACTACCACTAATGAACACATACATAACACATAGGATACATGAGAGCACCAACATCCCTTGCTCTCTCCCTCAGTCTTTGATCTCGAGCATCATCTTGTGTCTGAACACCATCAACTATGGTATGATCCTACTGCCTCAACCATCTCTCCTCAGCTTCTCTCCTCCATTGCCTCCTCAACCATCTACTCTGTGTCCTCAGCCTTCCCTCCACACTCCAAGCCATTGACATCATCCATCCTTCCCACAAACCCCCGGCCAACTCCGGTCTCAACCATCTCCACCTCAGGCAACACATGCCTCTCCCCAGGTCAGTACGGCCTCTACCATCTCCACCTCTGACAACGCATGCCACTTCCCGCGGACACCTTCCAAACATCACCACAGAACCAACAGCCGCATCATCTCCATCAGTAGCAGTAGTCATCACACCTTCATCAACAGCACCAGACATCATCCTCCTAAGCACTGCAGCAACCTCACGTAAGCACATTCTCCCCCTTGCTGCAACTCCTCTCTTCTCTCTCTCAGTTCACCCCATCCTTCTCCCCCTAAAAGAAAACCACCTTCTCCTCTCCAGCAGCAACAACACCCAGCCACATTCACCTTGTGGTTCACCCATCTTCCTGACCAGCTACACGCAGCAGCAAGGTCTCTTCTCCCCCTGCCTAGCATAACAACACCAACTTCAGTTCAGCCCGAGCTTCTTCTCCTACCAAGCAGCAGCATGCAACAGAGCTTGAGCTCCTTCTTTATTTCTCTCCCCCTCTGCTCCTTGGTCCCTTACAGCGAACCAAGACAAGGAGCAGCACCATCTGGTTCAGCTGAAACAGACTTCCTTCTCTGCCCATCTGTATCTCCACGAATTTCTGCAGTCTCATCGTCTCCATCATCAGCAGCAGGATCCCGGCGACGGAAACATCCTACTCAGTTCAGCTTCTGACTGGGCCGGACAGTGCCCCGGAGTTGGTCTTCACACAGCGACCATTCACCACGGACAGCTCTTCACACAGCAGCTTCACCATGTACAACTCAAGCAGCAGCTCGAGCCCCTTCTTTTCTTCTTCTCTTGAGAGCAGCGAGGCAGGCCATGAGCGCCGCCAGTGAGGGTTTCCTCTTCTCTCTCCCTCGCATCCTCCTCTCTGCAACCTGGAATTCCACCTGCTGCCTCCCTTTTTCAGCTCCGGCCGGCCGGCCGCCGGCGTGCCTCAGCTTGTCCGGTGGCCACTTCTCACCCTTGCTCACAGCACCACCGCACGGATGCCATCCGCACTTGCAGCTTGCCCCTCTCCTGACTCCTTCCTCCGGCTTTCTCCTGCGCACAGCGGCAGCACGTCCTCTTCCAGCTGCCTTCCTCTGTCCCGAGCACGGACAGCAGGGCCATGGACGCCCCGGACTTGCGCCGGCGAGCACCAGCTCGCCAACCTTCTCCTGCCTCCAGGACGTTGTCCTCCACGAGCTTCTCCGGCCTGAACGCCTCCAGCTCCGAGCTCCCTTGGCTGAGCTCGAGCATCTGCACAGCCCAGATCGGGGCCGCCCCCTTGTGTGCCAGCAGCAGCTCCAGCTTGATCTGCATCTGCTGCTGCGCCGCGACCAACTGCCGTGGCCCACCCCACCTAACACGGGTCCAGATCGGGCATGCACCCCAGCGCCACGACCTGCAGCCTCTCGCCCCTGAACCTCCTCCAGCGCCACCACCAAATCCACCTCCGGAACCCCTCACTCTTCTCTAGTTCTCCTTCACCTCTGAATCTACCCTATCCTATCCTATCACTACCCCCTGCGCCAGAGCAGCAACCAATCTCACACAACTCACCTCGCTGTGTGAGATGGCCACAGTCCACGCAGGGCAACGGATGCGGCCTCCCGCCGCCTGGATATCTACAACTCGACTAGTTGTTGTGGCCAACGAGGAACTAGTCCGCTGGTGGTTGTGGGCGGCGGATAGCGGGTGGCGGCTGCTAGTTTGGAAACCTAAGCTCTGATACCATGTAGAGTTTCTGAAATGGTGGATTGGGTTATCCTCTCAGGACCCCTCACACATATATATATCACCAGATTAGGGTTTCGGTTACATGGGCCACCATGGGCCTTAACATGGTCCAACAATGACCTTGACGCAATGTGTTCCCTATAGTGAAACTGTGATTAGCATCTCTCATGTGCTCTTACGATCACTGCTACCTCTCCTTCTCGTCATGTTAGTAGTTTGTTGTTCCTGGCCTAGTCCAGATCAAATTGTTCTTCACTGATTGTTTGGGTCCTCGAGGGGGTGGAGTGAGGGATGGTTCTTGTATAAACCCTAGATGTTAGAGTCAGTATTCTGGCCTCTTAGCAACTTACTCTAATAGGAAACAGTTTCTGTCCCTGCCAGATTGGTCATAATTCGATGAAAACAATTCACCAGCTGCTAAGATAAGATAAAAGTTTACTCATTGAGCCTGCTTGTTTGACTTCAGGTATAAGAATAAGCATGTGGCTGAGCCTGCATCTGCACAAATCCTGCAACGACCTGATGACGAGTCCTTGAAGGAGTTGCTCAACACTACTACATTGGAGGAATCATCCATGACTGCTGCTTCCTCATCATCTGATGAGGTCTCGCATCCATCAGGCAGCTGCGATTCCTCCTCACCAATTTGGGTCTTGCCACAGAATGATTGGGACATCACGTTTTACACCAGGCAAGATCTTGGAGGGTGTTTCCACACATATCCCTATGTGGGAGGGCCATTTCAGAGCATACATGAAGCTTACCAGGCTATCGATCGCCATCTTGATGACCGTCGTGATCCAACAATGTAAATTTCTCAACTTACATTGTAGATTTTCATCAGTTCGTTTCCTTTTCTGTACATTTGCAAGTGATTATATTCAGACTGGGCCAACGTAGCTACATGCTTCCCTGGTGTAGGACGCAAATGATAATCTCAATGCAGCATGAATCTGGTAAATAACAAATGGTCCTAAGTTAGACAATAATAGAAAGCTGGCAATCTGATAGATATTTATGTGAGCTGTGAGACTGATAATATTTGGAATTTTGGTTTTGAGGATAACTGAAGTGAAGCTTTGAAGAGAACATTTTGTGTGACTATCTGTGAGAGAATTGTTGCAGTAATGCATAAACGATAAGAGTAACTGAAAATTAACGAAGTAGATGTAGATGCTATGCTGCCAATTAAAGGCACAACCACACATCTTTGTTTCTTCATGCACTAAACAATGGTAATAGCCAGAACAATAGTTTCCGTTACCTTGGCAAAAACAGTGTAGTCAGAGCAGGGATCTGGAACTATAAGATGGATACCATTCTTTTAAAAAACTCATTCAGAGCAGTCCAGGGACGTTCTTTTACTGATTATTAATCATTATCACATTATTATCACGAGTTACGTTAGAGGTTATCTAGGAGCTGTTTCATACCTATAATAACCTTCCATGCAAAACTAAACCATCAAACCCTATGTTAGGTTGATACCATTGACACGACTAGTATCAGCTACGAACTTAGTATCACTTTGTAGTCACCACTTTTGATGTACAACCTACTAATCATATAGAATTATGTATTTTAAACTAGGGGCACCGAGCCTTCACGGTTGGATAGGGCTGTACGGCTAAGTCTTTGCTATCATGATGGCACAAGGAAAAGGCGTTTGAAATCGCAACCAATCGATGAAAGGCGTGATGAGGCACGCCAGTTGGCTCAAGCTTTGGTGGGCCGATATAACGACTTTCACCATCTTTTTGGGATTTGCTCACTGTCCCTCCCTCCCCCAGGCTTGCTCTGTCCTTCTACCTTGGTTGCATTTATGTCTTATTATTGTCTTATTCATTCATGTAATATCTAATTGCTGATAAGACGCATCCTTGTTATATTAGGATCTTGCACATGAACTCAAAGATGTTGCGTTCCACCAAACATTTTGGGAGTGTCGTGACAGTATGAAGTACTGTCATATCAATTTCACCCAATGTTGGGGATATCGCTTGTCGGAAACTTATCGGTCGACCTATGATAAGGGCTAAATTGGCCGGTTTATCGGCATATCAGCCGATTTATCGATATATCGATTGACTTATCAGCCAATTTATCTTATCGGTCAGACAACGATAAGCGATAAATCGGCATATCGACCGATATCTTGAACAGTGATTTCCCCACAGAAACCAAAGGAGCACACAATTTGACCACTGGCAGAACAAATCTATTCTTTGCTGAAGTTGAAGCAGTAAATTGGTGGTCAGCTGTTGTTGCATTGTTGAAACTTCTGACAATGGTATTCAATACTCTTATATTGGGTACTGTATTTGTTTTTGCAAAGTTTTGGGTGCTGTTGATATGCAATTTGTTGGCCATACCACTTACATTATTTTTGTGAATATTATGTTGCTAAACTGTTTATGTGCAACATCTGTAATGTGTAATAATTTGCATATGCCTTTTTTTGTCGTGTTCGTGCCTGGTTGGTTACCTGGCAATTAAATGGCAGTTTCCCTCTTTTTAAATAAGGTTGCTGCTATGTTTGTCCAAATGGAATGAAGCATCCAAAAGGCGTTGGCGCATATGTTGCTGGTCACATGGAGGGTATGGCGTACACCGATCTATCTGGTGGACCTAGACTAGAGGGCTACCATGAGAGCGTATGTTTGACGACTTGTCTCCTTGCAAGATAGGCTTTAACGTTTTTGTTGTTCCATTCATTACTAATTTGTATGTGCACGTCTTCACTGCTCGAAGAGGAGGAGGCTAGGCTGAGATTTCTGTACAAGGTACTGGCATATCCTTTTAACATTGTAGCATGAGGACGTTAGTTACTTGTTTATTGCCTATTCGTTACTCGTTGATTGATTATCCTTGCTTTGTATATTTATTTTCTTTAGGACCTTGATGTTCCTGATCATGATGAGAAGATGAGGGCATGGATGGCGCCACGCCCTGTCTGGGCCTCTGGGGACAGATAAAGAAGATAGCTGCTGGAGTGGAAGGCTAATGAAGGAGGAAGCCCCTTCACCATCTTCTGAGTCAAAAGGACTCCAGCCGGTCAACATGCATAATAGTTTGGACCTTTATAATTTTAATATTATCAAGTTGTTTGATATTGCTGTTATAAGGCACTGAGAAGAAAAGTAGATTTTGTTGAGACGAATGACGAACCTATTTATGACAATTTAGTAACTCTTATACTCCTCGATGAGTAAAATCTCTCACTATTCTACCTGTCTAGTCAAGTGAAATCATTAAATCCTTGAAATGTATTTAAATTCCAAATTTGAATTGTGACCGTTCAGTTCAGAAATTGAACTTCTAAATGTGAATTTTGACGCTGGCTGTATCTATCCCTCATGATACCACACTACAGGAAAGATAATCAAATTTTCTAAGGCCTCGTTTGGAACGCATGATAGAAAAGGCTTAGAAATAGTAAAAACACAAAAATTGAGATGCCATACCTCTTAAATCCTATAGGAATTCAAAACATAGGAAATACACAAAGTAGCAATTTGGATTGCAGGATAGGAAATGCTCAAATATGCATAGGACCTGGACTTATAATCAGACTCCGAATCCATATTATGGAAGCCAGTCTGCTCAAGTATATTACACATAGATGAGGCTCAGTTAAAGATACTTACAAAATCGATTAATGGGCTGTTCAAAATTAAGCGTAATACTTCAATCGGCCAGATTTTTTTTCTCGAGGAATCTTATCAATTGTTGGACCATGCAAGAAAATTGTACGAACTTCTCACACAAAGATAGCCACAACAAATTCCTAATGAAATTAATACTACTCGGATTCACAATAAGTGTCATGAGGGCTAAACGAATTTGTACACGGACAATACAATTTCTACACACTTATATATGACCGGAGGGAGTATGTTAATCTGGCCCGAAAAAATTTAGAAACTGATGTAATTAGCCATGCACACGTATACCACTGAAACACTTCATTTAGGCAGAGTGTTTTTCGGCAACTGGGACAATGTGATTTGGGAAAAGGTATGAGAATTTTTTCCATTCGATTGCAGTGGATTTTTTTCTACAAAACGTGAAGTGTAGGAAACCAATCTTATGGAAACCCTTTTCCTATTACTGCATTTCAAACGGCTCAAAGGAATTTTTTCCTCTGAAAATCCTATCCTATGAAATTCCTGTAGAATTCTCGTGTTCCCATCCCAGCAACAAATTGCTGATGCACACAACGCCGAATGCACCACGAGCTCGTTTGACACCAATCATTTTATTTTATATGGTTTCATTTGGCAGAAGTACAATGACCGGAGGGAGTATGTTAATCTGGCCCGAATTTTTTTAGAAACTGATGTAATTAGCCATGCACACGTATAACACTGAAACACTTCATTTAGGCAGAGTGTTTTTCCGGCAACAGAGACAATGTGATTTGGGAAAAGGTATGCGAATTTTTCCATTCGCGCAGTGGATTTTTTTTCTACAAAACGTGAAGTGTAGGAAACCAATCTTATGGAAACCCTTTTCCTATTATTGCATTTCAAACGGCTCAAAGGAAAAATTTCCTCTGAAAATCCTATCCTATAAAATTCCTGTAGAATTCCCGTGTTCCCATCCCAACAACAAATTGCTGATACACACAACGCCGAATGCACCATGAGCTCGTTCGATACCAATAATTTTATTTTATGTGGTTTCATTTGACAGAAGTACAATGACACAATTACGAATAAGAATTGACTTAACATAGAATAAGCATTCGCTTGAATTTTAGTTGAAATGATGTTCAAATTTCATAATAGCAAAACATGAGATCTCAGTTGAATTCCATGATTCCAACCTGAAATGATGGTTAGCAAACAAATTCTACAAATTTCAATCTAAGATCAAGGTACACGCTCGCCTCACATAGATAAAGGAACAACATGCGCGTGAGGAAATGCAAAAGATTTGCCATTTTCATTAATTAAGTAGAAGTTTAAAGAGGTTTCATACAAGCCGTGGCAAGCAAGGCTTGCCCAAAACAACAACACTACTGGCGACATGGCGTTACAAATGTTTTTTGCCCCGGCGAGACACCAAAGCTTAGCCTCTTCATTGATCTTGGCGATGAGCATGCTGCATGAAATGGATTTATTAAGAAACACTCTAGCGTTCCTATCCGTCCAAATTTCCCATGCTAATAGCATGGCAAGAGAAGCCATGACCTTTCGGTGGGTGCTTGCCCTAAGCACCAACCCGGTCCACCAATCCTTGACGTTGTGAAAACTTGCTCAACCAAAAAAAAATGCATGTGAGGAGGAAGAGAGATGTCCAAAGGGAGTTCAGTCTAAAGATTCTAGTTTGATGCCCTCTTCGTTCCCACCTGAGTTCTTAGTTCTCCCTCCTGTCCACCCCCACACACCCACCACAGATCCAGCATGTTCCTGGGCCGGTGATGTGAAATCATTGACCTGTGCGAACTGTGGCTCCCAGGTCTTGGATTGGCAAGGGCACATACGACACTTGTTTGTTTCCATGGCGTATGAGCATATTGCTCCAATTTTATGCATTAAAGATGGTGAGTGGTGCTTTCCTCCATTTATAAATATAAGATATTTTAGGTATTTCACATATTGTTTAGGTGCACATTAAAATGGGCGAGCATATTCACTAAAATATGTGTAAATATATATGTATATACGTGAATGTAGACAATTGCTAAAACATCTTATATTGAAAGATTACGTAAGTTGGTAAACTTAAGTCGGTAAACTGGTGCAAGCATGACTTTCTTGAGGCGCAAAACATGCAATGAAGAGTGAATGTGGGACGATGGAGGTAACTGGATCTTGTAGATTACCTTACCCATGTGCTTCAAAGATTAAAGGGGTGTTTGTTTTGGTTGTGTTGTTGTGTATAGAAAGTTGCTTTTCTCTATTTCACTGTTTGACAACTTGGCTCTTTGTCTAGCCATATGTTTTGAATTTTCTGAAATACCCTCAGAGTACCCAAATAATATGTATTTACTGATTAAAGTGTACAAACAATATAAAATATCAGGAATACACAACATTAAACAGAATAAATATTTCATAACATATAGATTGTCCAAAATACAAATCCGTATCATTACACAAATAAGATATCAGCCACAATAAACATAATAACTTAGTTAGCACAAATCTATTATCTTGACCCGCAGCGGCATGCACACGAAATGGACCATCTCCCTAAATACCATCCAGCTTGATGTTTTTCACGGTGGCATTTTACTTGTAAATTTGTCGAACGATATGTGCATAAACAAAAATAGTCATGTCGCCTTTGCGGGAAGCTACGGGAAGCACCCGACAAGGTGCTTTCTCTCGTATGCCTATTTCGTTACCTGCTTTCGGCAAATGCAACAGGCCCACAGCCACCACGCCTGTTTGGTTTGTTTTGTTTTTCTACTGGAAAGTCACCAAAAGTCAAGCAACACCCCGTACCCTCTAAGTAGAGCCCAAAGTAATTGAATGAGAGCTCGTACTCATCACGGATGTGTCTACACTGATGAGAGTATTTGAATATGCCGCCCACCCAGCAAACTCACGATTAGAGCGATGTTTATAAGGTTTCGTTTTCATGCGCTGTTGACCTTACTAGATGCTTTCGAATTACAGGGATCAAAATCTCAAGCTGCTTCGCCCGGTCGTCGAGCTCCTGACTCCTTGTGTCCCTTGCCAAAGAAATCTCAGGTGTCGAAGTTCCCGCCAAACAAAACTTCAAATCTCAGGCCGTTTTTATCGAGTAATAACACATCTGGCTGCTTCTGGAAATTATTTCTAAATTTGTCCCTTGAGGTCGGCGATAACTCAAATGGAGCCGAACTTGTGCATTTCAGCGCCAGCAAAATAATGCATTTTTTTAGCCTGATGGGTTCGGCGCCATTGTCATTGGCGACAACCTAGCTCGGCTAGATTTTTTGCCGGCGCCGAATTGCACAAGTTCGACTCCATTTAACCTGATGCCAACCTCAGATGCCAGTTTTGAAAATAGATTCACTGAAAGGCTAAATGTATCAGTAGAGGGACAAATTTGGCAAAAAATACTTCAGTCTGGCCGTCCATCTATACGAAGGTTAGGGTTCATAATGGTATCAGCTAACTTTTTTTGAAATAAGGAAAAATACGTGCCTTTTAATTAATTAAGAGAGTAGAAAGTTTAAGTTTTACATGGCCGAAGCCAACCCCTCCCAAAAGCACATAACATGACTGCTAAAAAGGAAACTATAAAAGAAAACGTCAATGAGATTACTCTCCTAGGAAAATTTCACCAAGCGCCTCGCACCCGCTTTGACCCAAGTCCCCGCCTCCTCCTTGATGTTCAGAATGATCACACTTGAGAGATGTGATTTTGTGTTTGAAAACTCTTGAGTTCTGCTCATTACACAACGTCCACACCACGAGGGTTAGGATGGAAGCGCTCGCCTTGCACGGTGCCTCTGGTGAAGGACCGACGCGGTACAACAATCCAAGACCGAGGACAAGCCAATCCATCGATACGGTCTAACGTGCGGCGAACCCAACCAAAAAGAGACCGCATTCCAAATGTGAGCGGAGAACCTACAATGGAACTTAAGGTGACACCCGTCACAACCCGATTCTTGCTCGCGACGACATAAGGGGCAGACATCACATTTAGGCTAGCTACACCACTGCAGCCGATCCGCGGTCCAAACCCTATTCTGGATGATCAACCAAGCAAGAAATTGTTTTTTTTTGCACAAGCAAAAAATTGCATTTCGGGGGCGCCCAAGCATGGCAAACCAAGGGGTCCATCAAATAAGTTGTAGAGGAATCAAACTGTAGCAAATAGGAGGACGTCAGGACGCGGATTACTCCCCTGAGGTCGTGGTGCCAAGTGATAAGAGTCAGGCTCCATATGGTCCAACACAACGTCCTGAACCATCGTCCAAAGCTCGCGACAAATTGCGTAATATGATCCACCCACCACCGAGAACACAGAAGCGAGGTGCAATCGTTCAATCCAAGCATTGTCACGTAGAGCCTCCTGAATAGTCCATCTTTTACATTTGCATATGCGGTACATGTCCTAGTAGCCGCATAGAATAGCGCCATATCCTCTCGTCCGAACCATTTGAACGGGTTACAAAGATAAGAAGTAACCACGGGCTAGCATCATCAATATAAATAGCTAGCTTGGAATATAATAAGGTTTCAGGATGATATAAACTTAAAATACTACAAACACCAAGAGAATCAAAGGTTGACCCAAACACAAAATGAGATTACACTGATGTCTGATAGGATAATTAACTCCATGCTGGACCAGATTAACCAAGTATTTTTCAACACCATCATTCCCAGGGATCAAATAAATCCAGATCACGGTTATTTTTTATATCTGTAAATCGGGGGGCTCTCACAGTATTGACATGAAACCGGGCATCACATTCACTCGAAGCCGTGTTCTGTAGCTGAAGCTCTTGACGTTGTTTTATCATCAACGCCTCACTATTGGTCTCAAGTACAAGTGTCATCGACTCAAACACTCTAGCGTTCAGTATAAAGAATGCGATGCCTCGACCATAACTCAGTACTAATTTCTTCAGAGGCAGATCAAGACTCTTGATAAGATCCTGGTGTTTACGAAGCCACAATTTTTCTGGCCCTGGTGTTTTGCACTGAAAAGAGAATTTACAAACAAATATCAACAACTTCAGAAATGCTAAGTAGACGAAAATAGTAGCCAAACACAACGAACGAAGCTTCACCTGAATCTGTAGCTTCTCCAAGCACGGAAAGCGTCTCAGGGATTCAATAACCATATCCAGACAAAGAGTAGGCATAGTGAGAGTCAAACACCTGACTTTGGAAACCACCGTTGTGAAGCTACAGATGCATGGTCCCTTCATCAAGCATTAAAGACAACATTAGACAGTACGTATGTGTAAATTATACTATGCAATTTACTGGAGAGAGAAATATGCAAGTTAATAAGTCTTGCTCTATGGTATAATAAAAACACTAAGGCTGCATGCAGTTACCTGATCATCGTTGGAAGCAAACACGAGCCTGGTGCCTATGGTCTCCAACTTAGGCGCAAAGAGTACTGATACAAGCAACTCGTTGGTCAGCAACATTTCAAGACGCGGGCCATTCTGGATGACGAGTTCATGAAACTTTTCTTCATCTGGCAAATAAGTGTTGAATGACATCCTCCGTAGGAAAACAGAATTGACACGGAGGCAACGGAAACCAGAGCATCCGGTAATCACCACGCTCTCCACAACGGGACAGCCAGCAATCAGGCTGTTCAGCGACCTCTCCGAAATGGTGACCTCTACAAGGCAGAGCTGCTCAAGCTTGGGAAAATGAAGTCCTTGAACAATTGCGTCGGAGCAGGAACATCGTGTAACTTGGATAACACGGAGGGTGGACGAGGATCGAAAGGCTGCTGCCGGCAAACAAAACAAGACAGAGGGTCGTACGACCGGGGGACTGAACCCAAGCTCCGGCTCCTGGAGGCTATCCAGAGCGGGGGACCGGAGACAGGCGTCCAGGGCCTCTTCGTTTCCCTCGGCACGGAACAAGGGAATGCAGAAGCGACGGCCAGGGCCTTGGTGGGAGGAAAGGATGGCTGATATAGCATTCCAACCGAGCCGACCGCTGTCGAGGTCTATAGGCGCAGAGCGCCAGAGGCAGCGCCACCGGGATGCCAGGATTTGGGTGCGACAGCCTTGAAAGGTCGGGAGGAGGGAGATAATCTCTTCAAGGACTTGGTCGGGGAGGGCGCTGATGCGGTCTACGCCTCCTCCGTCATCTTCACCAGAGACAATCTCTTCAAGGACTTGGTCGGGGAGGGCGCTGATGCGGTCGACGCCTCCTCCGTCATCTTCACCAACTCCATCATCTATCTTCACCCGCTCTATCAGCGCTCCCAACTTCCGAAGTGCGACTAACAACGTCCTCTCCCATGAGCTACCACTATGACCGCGCGCCTCCATCCACCGCCAGGTTAACTTTTTAGGTGGAGCAGAGCAATGGATGGAAGTAGGGAGCGTTACAAGCTTTTCTCGGCCAGTTTCTCATCCCAGAGCATCAACCAGTATATATTAATTCAAAGAATGCAAAGGGTCTGCAAAATAGCGGTAAATGCTGCCGCGGCGCACAGCACTCGAACAGCTTCTCCTAGGGACTCAAACGCTTCTTTTAACTGCTGCGTAATACTCCGGCGTGGAAGACCAAGCTCCAAGCGCGCAGTCACATTCAACGCATGAGTACGACACGAAACGATTTTACCCGTTCGTGTCCACAACTCCACATTGTGTCTACAGGGGGGGGGGGGGGGGGGTGAAGCAAACAAAATCTAAATCATGAGAAACTATTTCATCGGGTCCATACAGATCGAGTACGACAGGAGCGGGCAGTCCATCTGGTCTACCAGAAACGGCAACACACACGGTGGGTGGGCACATCAGAGCAGAGCCAAGCTGCTCTGCTCACTTCACTTGTCAAACTCCACATTAAGCTTGACCAATTAGCCATCACATGTGATGTGCAAAACTAAGCATTGAAAAATTACTGATATCAATCCTTTAACCGAATGTATATATGCAGATTAAGCAGGACTGGACTACCCACACGAGGTGCTGACCTGCATATACTTGGAGGTAGTATCGAAGAAACCTAGAGCTTTTGCAGGTCTTTGCCTACCCATGCGAATTCGGCTAGCGCATCCAGCTGCGGATTGCCCCTCTTGGCAAACAACACCTAACGGCCTTTGCAAGGGGCATTTGGTGGCACCGACTTCTGCCTCGTCTATGCATGCAGTATGCAGGATCAAGAAAACAACAAATGAACTTCTTAGTTTTCACCATTGGTCGGATGTTCAGATCCATGTACAAATTTACATTTTCCCATCTCTTAAAACAAACATTTGTATGCTTATTGTACAAGATGAACAAATTGTTAGAACGGGGTGACCTTCTAAGATATGATGAACAAATTTGTAAAATCGATTGAAGATTAGCTAATTTTCTGTCGTTTGAGACAATACTGCATTTTTGTAACAAAC
Source organism: Poa annua (assembly GCA_026929855.1). NCBI lineage: Eukaryota > Viridiplantae > Streptophyta > Magnoliopsida > Poales > Poaceae > Poa > Poa annua. The sequence continues at coordinate 20,770,729 of CM049428.1, read as the reverse complement.
ATTTATTTATTTTGCACTAGCTGAACAAATTGTTACAGCACGGTAAACTTTTTATATCCATTTAAATAAATACGTAAAATTGACTGAGAGTTAACTAAATTTTAGTCGATTGGTACATAAACACGTACAAATAATTAGTCTTGGATCATTCAGGATCGTCATGGCGGAAAAGAATTTGCTGAACTCTATTCCTAAGGATATTTTCCATAAACTTTTTTTTTGGGTTGTACATGAGATGCACTTTTCGTATGCTCAACTTTACATGCAACTCTTTAAAAAAATCATTCAGTCAAACTTTACAGAAGTTTCTGTTACTACACGGACTGTCGGACTATATTAGGCTACGCCTAATCTTTTAAAAAAACTGTGAATACGTGTTATTGCATATTCTTGGATTTTCAACTCTCTTAGGCTTCAACACGACACGACATCTATTTTCTGTGTTTTATATTTCTATATATTTAAAATCCCGCGAAACAAAGAGACCCTCAATTTAATACTCAAAGAGTAAGGTACAAATTTGACTTCGAAATCAAAATATATAATTTCTTAGAATGTATAGGCAACTTGCTGCACATTGTTCTTCGTCCACCTACGCTGCACAACAATATTTTATTAGATGCAAACCAAAGGGTTTAGATGTCTGAAACCCACTCTCAGCAACGAATATAGAGCTCCACGGCGGATGGTTTTGGTTGCAATCTAGATGAACATTGTATGGGCAGAGGGTTCGTCGACTATGTCTGTATCTCTTTTGGACAATGCGAAAGTCAATCTGGTTGTTACGCCGGGACAGCCCCAGAGCAGGTGGTGTGTTGTGGCGTCTTTCGACTTGGGTCGTGTGGGCGGCGGTCGCTTCGTTATCTTTTGTACAGATTATATGATTTTTGGACCCGGTTTTTCTTATTAACTATGTCAATTCTCTTCTATCTATTCGGGATATCGACCACTTTTAACTCAAAAAAAAATATCCACTTTAACTAAAAAAAAAAACTTCAGCTGAATGTAAGCAGAGGTTACTCGTGAAGATGACCCACAACCAGCTCTAAATGAAAACAGCTAGCACAAGGCAAAAGCCGAAATTACCGCATCAGCGAATGCTAATATCAGCAGTGGAGATTATCAATTTTATATATCTATCTGAATCTTAGATTACACAACTTATTAAACAAAAAGAGTTCCACTCAGTCGATCAAACAATCAGCTCAAAACCCTAACTGAGCTAGGGCCCCATTTGCCAGAAAATGTACATGGAACAACATTAATCCAAGAACTACTCATATATCAGTAACGACTCTTGTAATCACGGAACTACTCATATATCAATGCAAAATTTAACAAACAACCATGTGGCATTGTCGAGAAGTGCACTGAAAGCAAAAGCGTTCTTCCAAATTTGGCCTTAGTCTTAATCCGCTACCATGAATGGGTCGATATCACCAAGATCGGCAATCAGGGGCTCCAAGTCTTCCGACTCGTCTTCTTGCGAGAAATATGTAGGGAATGGCAGCAAAGCTCTGTCAGGTTTCTTGTATATTGAGTCTTTGACGAAAAGAAAACTGCCTTGAGGACCAGGAACCTGCAAGGTTGATAAGAGAATGCGTAACACGCACATCACAACATAAACATTTCAGCAGATGTACTGCAAAATGAAGACGGAATTACCTGGCCTTTCAAATACAGTAGGTTCCTGGCAGGGTCAATTTGATAAACCCATACATTTTTCACTGTGCGTTGTACACCACCCATACGCCCAGGCATCTTCCTGTTTTTGAAAACCTGCAACATTATTACAGCTGTTATCTACCTGCTGCTGTGTTTTCCCTTTAGGGACACAATAACCACTTCAATAGCACATTCACCCGAAATCTTAAGTTAACAAGTCACCCAGACACTATTTTTAAAAATATGCATAGTGTATTACCTACCGTATTCAAAAGCTTTGCGGATTTTTTTCTAACTTCATCAGGATTTTAAGTAGTGATCGTGCGAATTTCAAGACACTACTTTTCATTTCATGGGAAGCATTAATTTGTGGGATTTATACATCTAAACATGTATCTATACTGAATGCATTAACAATATCAAAATAACAGTTTTAGGTACTACACGTAACATAAACAGATTAACACTTGATGGTAATCCCCAAGTAGCCCCTAAATAGGAGTGGATGCAAATCTATTTAATATTATGCACAACAGATGGTCATCCAATGACTTACTGATAGAAATACAATAAATAACACTGCCCCTAATTATTTAAATATGGAAATATTTATTTTAATAATTTTCCACATTAAAAAACAACTTGCGAATAGTACAACATCCAGGATAAAAAATGTCACGAGGGTGAGTAACTTCCAGCAAAACTCAACTGCTGCTTGTTCTAATGGAAAACCAGGTCCCTTTTGAGAAGACAGATGTATATGAATTGTTCAGAGCATGTACACTATGAGTTATAACATACCCTTCCAGCAGAATCCCTTTGACCCGTAGAACCGATGCTACGATGAGATAATGAAGCACCATGCGATGCAGGCATCCCACTGAAACCGTGTCTTTTCATGCCACCCTACAAAAATAGAATAAAAAAGAAAAAGGTTATATAACTGATGTACAATGGTACAATGACATATGTAGTTGGTTGTTTCTATTAAACGGAAGTTGAAATATTATGAGGTTATACACCTGATTGCAATGAAAATGTGAAATTAATCTGGAACATTCAAAAATAAAAAACTTGGATTAATATTTGCAAACTAAGAAAACAACACCAAGATATTTAAGAGAAAACCAAACATTTTTTTATCAATTTCTTATATCTCACATACAACTGAACTGAACTGAACTGAACTGAACTGAACTGAACTTTGAAATTAACATCACTTGCTATTTATCATCTACCTATCTGTTTGAAAATTCGAAAAATCATCAGCAACATACGCAATGTTTGCCTTGATTGTTGGAAAGTCAGGTGCAAACGAGATGTTTAAAATAAGACAACTTCCTAAAATCAAACAAAATCACTAGGATGTGTGTCCTGCATTAAGAAGCAGATGCACATTTTTTTCATTATCTGTTTCTAGATTATTAAGGGAAGTTGTGTTGCTGGGAGAAACCCATGCATTAATCATACCATGTTAACAAAGTTTGAAACCATGTTAGGCGCTGTTTAGAAGCTAAAAGTAGTGTAGTAGACATAGACAGGCGAGAAAGACTTACTGCAAAACCTTTCCCCTTTGTGATTCCAATGACATCCACAAATTGTCCAGGCACAAAATGGCGGACCGAGATGGCTGTCCCAACGGGAAGAAGAGCATCCTCGGTAACAGGAAATTCCTTTAATTTTCTCTTCAGTGGGATTCCTTGTGATCTAAAGTGGCCCACTTCAGGCTTCGTCAGATGCTTTTCTTTCTTTTGGCCTGCTCCAAGCTAACAAATACCAGGAAAGACTTTCAGAAGCAAGCAACAAAAATTTCAACATAAAAGGATAACGGCAATAGCCAAAGAGCATAAATGCTACAAACTTACCACACCTAGCATCTAGTCACTCTAGATCAATAAAAATACAAAGCCAAGACAGAATGCTTATTGCACTAATGTTAATGTGTCTAAGCTATTCAGGTAGGGAGTTGAACAGAAGTTGTCAATACAAACCTAGGAGATGAAAAGAACCTTAGCAGTACAACAAAACAACCAAGTTCGATAGGCCAATTCGTACAGCCCAAAATCAAGCTTCTAGAGAAAGCAGAATGGCAAGTACGCCTGAAGCAAACTGGGTGCCCTTTTTCTATTCATTTCTCAGTCGCCATGGGAAGAAAAATGCTACAGCTAGTCTCAACTCTCAAGGAAAATGATCTATTCCTCTAGTGCGGTACCAATCAGGTAGTGGAGAGACTCTGCAATTCGACCAACAATAGTTTACAAATTTCACCTCTGGATGCAACCCTAGTCTCCGGGAGGTTATAACCTTGGATCAAATAAAGGCTTAAAACAAAACAACTGGTCTGAGTCTAACAAATGAGTAATATATACGGCACTCCTTTCATTGAGGACGACGACTACTTCGATTTGATTTTCACTAAATCAAGTCCCAATAATTCGCTTTTCCCGCAGCAAAACAATGCAGCAGCAGGTCGCGATCCAATATCATATAGTACGGAGTACAAGTTTGGTGCAGAAGAGATGGATAAATTTGTGGCACCTGCAGCGCGTAGAAGCCCTCCTTCTCGGCAGTCTTGACCTGGCAGACGACGTTGTCGTCGACCCAGAGGACGGTGATGGGCACCTTGGCCCCCCACTTGTCCCACATGGCCGACATGCCGCACTTGACGCCGATCACGCCGGTCCGCTTCGACTCTGGGCCCATGACCCCAGGACGCGCCTCTATGATCCGTCCCCCGCCGCCGCCGGCGGCATCGTCGCCGTCGTCGGGGTGCGAGACGAGGGGCTCCGCGGAGAAGAAGCGGGATGCGGGGAGGCGCGGCCCGGCCAGGGAGAGGTGGCGTAGGCGCGTGAGGAGGCCTCTCGAGGCGGCGGCCATGGCGGCGGCGGCGTGCGGCGTTGGTGGTGCGCCTGGAGATGGGCCGCGCGGGGTGGGGGTTTACGCGGCGGCGAGGTGGGTGGGTGGGTAGGGTTTAGTGAAGTGGCAGATCCGGGGAGCTGGCCCAAATGGACACGGCCACACTTACAACTGGGCTTGTGCCTCTTTCTGTTTATTTTTTTCTTCTCAGTTTCTTTCTCTTTCTTCCTGCGGCTCCACTTCTTTGAAACGAGTTCTACCTTCTTTTTTTGAGGACCCGCAGAGCTTAGATTCCAAATTACTCTACCTACGATCTCAAGCTATACTCTCTATCTATTTCATCCCCACATCTAAAGGATATCCAAATCTCCCCTCGTCGAGGAGGCCCTCCAAAACCCTATTCACCGAGGAAGCCATGGATCGACAATGGCTATGAAGTTGAAAATGTGGACAAGGAGGTACAAGATCACAATGAACATGAGGTTGTTGAATATTTAGAGATGTAGCTCTTGTTGATGACTACTTGAACTTGAGAGAAGAAGTGCAGGGGCATTTGCTCAGGTTCAGAGATTTTAATGTCGAAGTTAACATGAACAATCCCTAAGTTCAGTCTGGGGATGGTGTTAAGTGATGTAAAGGAGATAAGGAAAGCTTTACATCACTACAACATTAGGAATAGAGTGAAAGTAAACAAGAAAAGAAACGGTCCGACGAGAATTGAGGTAATGTGCAAGCCTGGTTGCAGTTGGCAGTTGAAAGCTTCTAAGCATAATAGAAATGGTGCATTCGCAGTCAAGACTTATTCACAGAAACATTGTTGTCATAAAAGCTAGGAGGTGAATGCAGCGAAAGTTCTTTGTGACACATTCATAGATGAATTTAGAGACAACGGGGAGATCAATTTGAAGAGTTTTGTAGTTAATTAAAGTGCATAGAGAATTTCTTATGTGCCCCCAACAGAAGCATTGTTGTAGATTCATGGGGATGAGGCCATCCAATTCAATTTGTTGCAGGACTATGGTCAGGAGCTGAGGATTACTAATCTTGGATCCAAGTTCTATCTATCAACAAACAAAGCAAAAGACGGCACAAATGCAGTTCCCAAAGATCACTTAGCTATATTGTACAGGTCATACGATGCCTGCAAAATGTTTTTTAGGATGTAGGCCTCTAATTTTTGTAGATAGATGTCGTGTAAAAAACAAAGTTCGAAGGCCAATTGCTAACTGTTGTTGGAATTGATCTGAATGATTGAATATACCCAATTGCAATGGGGCTAGTTAAAGTTGAATGCAACAGCTCGTGGGAGTGGTTTTTTGCAAACCTTAAGAGATAATCTAAACATCGCAAACACGGCACCATGGACTATTATGAGTGATAAACAAAAGGTAATATTTTCATGAATTTACTTTTAGTATATTGCTTGTGCTTTTAGTTTATTGCTATTAGTATTTGCTAATGGTTTTATATTATGTTCCTATGCTTCTAGTATTTTGTTTATTTTTTTAGTATTTTGTTTATGTTTTTAGTATTATCTTTATGCTTTTTGTTTTTTTATGTTTTTACTATTATGCTTTTATTATTATGTGCTTATGCTATTAGTACTATGCTTTTATTATTATGTGCTCATGCTTTTAGTATTTTGTTTATTCTTTTAGTATTATGCTAATGCTTTTCTGTCCACTTTTCAGGGCCTAATAAAAGCAGTGCAATTTTTTTTCTAGATGCATATCATATAATTTTTAAAAGGCTGGTCACAAAGGATAAGTTCTTAAATTTCACATGTGGGCCATAGGCTCACGTCGGGAAGAAGAATAGTGTAATGTGGTGCTCGTCGGACATGCACGCGGTGGCGTCGCTGAAGCCTCGGTCGACGGCCATCCGGTCTCCTCCGTCGCACGACCAGGTTAGGTGTCTCCACAACAACCTCGCTCCACCCTGCTACCGTGAGCTCGGCGTTGTTGGCTCGGCGAGCTGCTCCATCTTTATGCCTTTTCATGCTTGCCTGTCGCCATTTTCTTTTGTCTCAGCTGGAGCCCACTGGTAATACATTGCGCCACATGCGTGTCATGCTTCAACTCAGCACGTCTCGCCTCCTTGAGCGCCTCTTGCCTGTATAGGTTCATGAAATTGTCGCCGAGACGGCACACGTCCGCAGGCTAACCAACCAAGCACCTTGATGGATGTCTCCTACTAGGCTACTGGCTAGATTTCATTACGGTAACTTTTTTGAAAAAAAGATCTTTATTATTTAAAAGTTTTAAACTTTACACTCGGCCTCTGTCAATTCACAAGTCTTTAATCACAAAATAAAAAACCTAATTAAAATTGTAAAGACGTCTAAGGTGAAGAAGGACATATGCGAAGATTATACTACCATCCATGGAGAGAAAACAACTCCCACGCTGCAACCTCCAGCTGGGAAGCTACCTCCGAAAATAGGTTTGTTTCACGTACGTAACAAGTTCCTTTAGGCCCATTCACCCTACTTAAATACTTCACACCTAAGTCGTCTGGACCGTGCCCCGGGGAGCGCCAAGGTGATCAATGATAGCAATATTGCCCTTCCTATATTTTAAAATCGATGTAAGGACAAGAAGAAAGACTCAATTGCCCCTTATAAACTTAAAGAAGGAGAATGGCAAAGCATATACCAGTGTTTTACCAACAAGCGAATCTTGCAAGTCAGGCTAGCCCTACGACTAGATTGATATTCACAAGAACTACTACATAACAGTATTCACAAGAACAATAAGTTCAGAGGAGGAGCAATAAAACGGGACGAAAGCAGTAGGAAGAAAGCGATGCTGGGGCGATGGTAGTATGAAAAGTTTGACTCCTTTGGATTCCAGATTAGAAGTAGCTCCAGTGGCGGCTAGAAACGTGTTTTTAGGTTTTGCCTCGGCCCAAAGGCTTTGGTCTTTTTGGATTTTCATTTATAGCAGTAGAAACTACTGCTTGAACACTTACACAGAAATACATGCTCACATATATAAAACGTCTCCCTCAGTTTTTAAATTTAAGTCTTTTTAGATTTTTTGGGCCCACCTATATTTAGACATGTTTTAGTGCAACGTTCATGTGAACCTTACACTAAAACATGTTTAATTACAGGTAAGCCAAAAAAAATTAAAACTGCTTACATTTAGAAACAGGGGTATCTAATACACTGTAGGAAAGAAACAACCAAAGGTTCTCGTACTTGGATACGGGTAGTTTGGTTATTCCCAACACACACAGCATGGCTCATCGACGAGCGTAACCTCCGTGCCGCGCGGCGTTGCTAGCGATGTCCGCATCAGGAGAAGAACCCCTTGGTTGCCCGGGGGATACTCCAGCTCCCTGTTGCGCTATGCTGCTAGCGATGTGGTGAGCGAGGTGGTGGTAATCTGGTTGCCCGCCAGCATGACCTCCTTGTCGCACTAGGGGAGATACAACTCGGCCTCCATGGCGGCCTCCATCTCCATGTCTTGCCTGGGTACTGCGTACAGGCTCCGGTTGGTTGGTGGTGCGATCTTGGTTGGAGAAATTGTCCCCCATGATTTGTTTATCAACGCTATTCAACTCGATGATCTTCGCGCAGCGCAGCAGTATTTGCCGTGGATGGCTTGTATAAATAGCACGAAACTAACCTCTAGCGTGTGGCGGGGTGCGCTCCGACAAATATGGCCCCGTCCACTAGACAGACGCGTTAGGCGCTACAATGCAGTTGCTAGAAGGAAAAGTCGAAGATGCTTCTATATATGTTCTACACCACATATTGTTGAATTAATAATATTTACTTTCACTCTCAGTCCGTCCAAGTGGAGCCGGAATAAAAGACTTCCAGAAGGATACTGTGGATAGAACCATGCCGAGTTTTCACTACAATTTCGCACAATGTAAATGCTAGCTCCACCCAAAGGCGAGTCCACCAGATAGGCTTTAACAGGCTGAAGCCTGCCCTACGCAGATGTAATTTTTTTACTACTACTAGTCTTTCAAAGGAGGCCCATTAGCGGAGGTTCAGCCCAGCTCGCACACATACACAGCAATGAATCCTATCGTATCGAAAAGAGCAGAGCACTAGCACGCAACGCGTCCAGCCGCCAAAACGCCAAACCCTAGCGGCAGCCGGCGTCGATTTCCAGCTGAGCGCACACCGTCCTTACCCCTCCTCTTCCTCCCGCTTCACTTCCACGCCACCGCAACGTCCGCATCAGCTCCCGCCTCCTGCGCAACGCGAGGCCGAGGCGAGTCCCTGGAGAGCGCGGCGTCGCTGGAGAGTGGAGAAGGTGGATGTAGGCGAGCGTGGCCTCGTTGCCCTCAAGAACGTCTGTGGGGATTAGTGGTTTTCTTGAGATAGCATTCTCAGTCTTGTACAACCTTTGTTTGTCATTGCAGGACTCGCACAGAGAGAGATGCATATAAGCATACTTGTCTGCTTCTCCAATCAGGGAACGAGTAATTTCTAAGATCAGTGATATGATTGGGACGTAAATTTGTCGGTCTGTTCTTGTGCTACTCATTAATAATCAAACGAGGTGTTTCCTCCTCTGTTGGAAACCTCACTGGAATTATGCCTTATGTTTTTTCAGATACAACGACCTTTGATATCAAATATTTTCTAAACATCCAAATTTGTTCCCCAAGGAGGTATGATTCGTAGACATTGCTGCATTATTTGTTCAAACCGATGAAGACAAGAGGGGGTTTGGAAGACTATTCTTGTTAATGACATTGGGCATTCACCCGGGTTCCATTTTATTGCAAGTCAAATAAATAAGATGTTTCCATCAACCAATTTTGCTTAAACCTTACTCGCTCCTCTACTGGTATATATTTTGTCTTATTTAAATAATTTTATATCTTATAAATTGACTTATTTTCTACTGAAGTAGTTATTTAGTAGCCGTTTAGTTAGTCGTCGTCAACTTTCAGCCTCCCCTGCAAATAATTCCTGGACTCGCCGTTGGCTCCACCATCCACTTATTATGGTTATACATTTTTCTTGACTTTTGGTTTTGACTTATAAGTCATAAAAGCACAAAATAGATGATTTTGGCTTTTGGTTTTTGCTTATACCATAGTGTAACATAAGACAAAAGTCAAAAATCGAAAACACCTTTTTGTCTTATAAGGCAAAGCCAAAAGCCAAATAAAAAGGCTAACCAAACACCTCTTAGTCTTTCTGGTCGCATGTAACCATCAGTCGATCTCCGCAGCAGTACGAATAGATTCCTTAACTAAATTGAGTACATAATTTTCAAAAAAAAACTAAATTGAGTACATAAAACTTGAATTGCGGGAATACACTGATATATATCACTGTTCCCGGAGCGCTGGTATCACACACACTAACTGACGAAGAAAATTTCTGAATGTACGTAGCCATTGTAGACTGCTGTATAGGCAGATTCCGGTAGTATGCAGGCGCTCGATGAACTTCATAAGTTCATATGGTGGCCGGCCTGAAGTTTCCGTCTAAGGATTGCTTCCATTGCTACAAATAAGACAGTATATACTACTCATTCGATCATCGGCAGTATGGTGGTGTGGACCGTATATGCATAAAAAAAGCAGGGCAGGCTGCCTTTTCGTCAAAAAAAAGAAGAAGTCCTAGCCCTCCCGGCTATCTCATAAGTTGCACAATTAACCTTACAAGGTCAACATATAATTTTCATCAGTTTGACATTTAAACCTATGAGTGGTGGAGCAATGCTGCAGCTCAGGCCGTCACAAAAGGGATTCGAGAAAGCCAGAATTACACCGGCTTACGCAGAAACATTAGAATAAGCGCTCCAATGGCCAATCCGCCAATGGAAGTATGAAACACAATTAATGTATTCTCACTTGTGAAGGCATAACTAAAACTATCCAACACGAGCCGAAACAGTCACTGCCTCTATAAATTCATCGAAAGTAAACCACATCTCAAGACACATGATTCAACAGGTGAAAGTAAAATATTCCAAGATTAATATGATGGTGGGTGGGCTTGATAAAACGCAGAAAAGCACCATGCTACATGACATTCACGGTCGGAATCTTTCAGGCCTCGAAGAAACGAAGCTCCACCATTGCTTCCTGATGCTTGGGGGAATACCAAGCTGTGGCCTTTGCTGAACCCAGAACCTTCAGAGCCCAATCAATAGCAAAGACCGAGTCGTCCACTCGAACAAAATGGTCTTGACTTCTTGGGTCAATGGAAACAGAGGATTCAACACGAAAGCTGAATGGCCCAACTATCTGCAAAAATAACAAGGGACGGTTTCATTAAGTATTTTTACGATACAATCATAGACACATGTCAGTTAGACGTAGTGGCATTGTAGGTGTTATGCAATAAGAGAGTAAACGGGTGCTGAAGTCATAAGCAATAAATAGCACAATCATGAAGCTGCAAGTTACAGTATCTGCTGCCACGTACTTTGTTATAGCCTAGGCTAGTAGGCTCAGCATCCATCTTTACTAATAGGAAAGGAGTTGGGGTTCTAAACCTAAGCATAGCCTAGTCCTATAATATGACATGATTAAGCTCTGCTGCAATGCACCCATTAGCATTAGATCGTATTATATGTTAGCTTCCCTTAATAAATGTTGCTGCTTGTTTGTCACCAGACCCAAGTTTTTTTGTAATCTTTGTTCACAGTTTAACAAATAACTGAAACAACAACAAAAAAGGAATCCCCCGCAAAAAAAAGGAAAGGTGACAATATCCCGACCATCAAACAACAGAAAACAAATGGTGGCAGAGTGTCACTTACTGCATACTTCCTTCTAGCCAATTTGCTTATTGCATTCAAGAAAATGACATAAATAAAAATCACTAATAAAATCTAGGACATAAATCAAGTTTTTCAACAGAAAACATAGAATATGTATGTATTTCATTATGTATAGAATAACATCATGTCAACTATTCCTGGGGGAAAGTGACAGTATAACTAAGCTCTTTGATACCTTGATTAATCAAACAGAAATCATGTCAATAAAATAGGTTATTGGCTCAACAGTACAAGAAAATATACATTTTGAAAAGATTTGGCAAACTAAGATCCAAATAAGGGTAATATTATTACAACTAATGACATAAAAATCCACATACAGAATGAACTTATAGTTCTAGGTAACAAGAGCACAAGGTGAAATGAAAGAAATATATTATTCACCTGTTGCTGAAGGGAAACAATCACATCTGGACAAACATTGCAGAATGTCTCTAAATCAGGTCTTCTAGAAAAGAAAAAATCTTGCGCTAGGCGAGAAGCGCCACGTAAGAACAAAGATCCTGAGGATATATCGAATCGGGCACTGACCCTTGTCAAATCCAGGAAAAGTCTCTGAAAATTTCCATGTTGAGCTGTAAAAGTAACAGAAGCAAAGAGGTCTGCAAAGGCAGCAAATTTATTCCTCTCACGGAACACCCTGAAGGCATTGCTTTTTCGCGTTTCATCTGGTGCGGATACTCTTTTTGAACAATCCCCAAAATAACCACTGGCTACTGCACCTGAATGAATAAAAAATAAGCAGTAAACAGTAAATCAGTTGGTGCTGACGTCCTATACACCCAATAGAGGGTTTCAGAATAGTTCATTGACAATATATGCAATAGAAAATGTACAATATTACTGACTGCAAAAATTTCATGATACATCAGAGCACCTGTAGACAGGTGAGTTAAATTATCATATATTCTTGAAATGTGACAACAAATAGGAAATGACACGTGAACAAAAATGATGTCCACAACAGAACATATTAGAAAGTAGATGCAAGAACTTTCCTTGAAACAAGCTTACAGAATAAATTGATGAAACTCAAAGATAGATTCTTACCAACAGTCCCAGTAAATGAAACATGAGGGTCTGAGAGAAATGCATCATACGGCTGAACCATTTTTAGCTTGTCTTCTTTCTTCCTCCAAACATCGATGCTTTTCTTTAGGGAAATAGCTGCTTTAGCACACAGTCCAGGTAGCAGAGCGAGAGGAACATCATTGGTTTCATCACCACCAAAACATTTTGGTTCCCCACTATTCTGGTGTAGCAATAGATGATAACTGAATCCAGAACTGGAACCAGCTGAAGCAAGGTCAGCTGATAATGATAAAGGCACATCCCAATACACCCCCTGTTTATCAACAAATAATCCAGGCCATGATGCTGCTAGTGCAAGATTTTGTTGTGGAAACTGCAAACAGCAAACCAAAAGTTCAGTTCATCCAAGCATTCAGAACAGTAAAGGCTAGATTAGTTAAGTAAACTAGTAATACCCAAATCAACGCAGGATCAAATATCTCCATTAACCAATCACAGCCTATTCATGACTACATGTCCTACTCGACATACAGGAAGAAGAAAAGATTTACTGAGAAAAACTTGCAGTGCAAGTCACGGGAATACTCGCAAATAGCTAACTATATACCGAAGAGGCTAAGAGCATCCAGGTGTTTTGCCTTGTGGTGAATAATCGCTTTGCCTCGATCCCCCTTCTTGATATTGTACAACTCCAGCAGCAAAATGGTGTCTGGTGTGATCAGCAGTTCTGTGCCAACACCTAGAGACATAACATCATGCAAATTTTTCTTGAGATCATTGGACCAGGGGACACCTTCTCGGCGATGTGACAGCTCCTCTTTCACGACTGCCACAAGCTTCTGTACATGAAGCTGCTCCAAGATAGTAACAGACCTGCACAGGTTACATTAAGTTGTCAATGAACATGAGTTTGATCAGATAGTTGTTAGTTGTTATACACGAAGTAAAATCATCGAGGTTATACAGTTTATCTTTCTATAAGCAGGCAATGTTTCAAAGAAACAAATAAAATAACCAAACACGGGGAATTTAGAAACAAGTACTAGGGAAATATACTACTGAGATGGTTGATATGTATGGAACCACCATAGGAATCGGCAACTTGTAAACTACCACATTTCACTATCCAACAATCGCAGCAAGCCAGCAACCTTTGAACAGAGCGGATACGTAAATACGAGCTTTTCCGATAAGATTGGTAGTGAGTTGGGGGTGTCAAGGGGGGAGGGGTTCACCAGTTTTGGGCGAGATGGAAGAGGTGGGCGTGGTGGAGGGAGAGGCCGGCGCGGGAGGCGGAGAAGGTGGGGACGAGCGGAGAGGCCATGAAGCGGTGGAAGAAGTCGAGCTGCTTGGTTCGGGTGACGCGGTACCCCCGCGAGAGGCCGAGGGGCAGCGGGTCGCCCGGGACGGGGCGCGCCGTGCCCTCCATCGTCGCCGGGGACTCCAGGTCCAGCTCCCACCTCCCTTCCCTGTCCGTAACCCATCGCATCTGCCGCAACATCGCCGCGGCCGCCGCCGCCGCACCCCGCTTCCGCCGGGCGGCGCTTTAGCTTTTTTCCGAGGTGTTGTTTCGCTTTGTGTCGCGTCGGAGACTGACCCGGAAGTATGCTGCTGTTGCGGTCCGCGAGGATAGGGGCTAGGGGGACGAGCCACGCTGGCTGGAACCTGGAATGGAGGATGGCGAGTGCCTTCGTGGCACAAGACTAATTTTTGTTGGAGCACTCCAGAGACCAGAGTCCATACTCCTGCGGATGATATTGTAATCTGTAGTCCGATCCATCATGAAGCGTCGGACGGATCGCTCGGCCGTGTGATGGAAATTCCCCCGTTAATCAATAATGCCGCACCACCTTATAAGCGCGTCGAGTGCCTGGATCGCGATCTCGATCGCTGCCGTTGAGCCTCCACGACACGCCATAGGAGAGCAGCGCTGCCACCGGGGCCGCCAGCGCGTACCCACGCGACGCAGAGAAGAGCACCTCGTCGTCGGGGAGGAGGAAGCGCAGGAAGACGAAGTCAACGCGGCGGGCGAACGGGCAGCGGGACGGTTTGACGCCGTCGGCCCAGAGGGAGCTGCTCCGCACGCAGCGCGGACGCCTCGACCTCGGCATTCGCACCGTCACCGGCAGCGGAGACGTTGTCCGGGAGTGGCGCGACGGCAACAAGCTTATTGGTGCGGCGGAGCATCTCGAAGGCGCGGTCACAGACGACCGCCTCGAGGGCTTAGATGTTGATAACAGCGCGGCTATCATTCTTGGCCATGGAAGGAGCTACAAGCTCAGCGAGTCCCAGTTCGCCGGCCTCAAGAAGGAGGCGGAGAAGCTGGTGGTGGAGTACCACGAGCGTGCGGTGAAGGCGCTCGACGTCTACAGCGCCGCCCGTGACAGCGTCGGCCAGCCGCTGGGTCGGCTCGCCGGCATAGTGTTGCTCGCGCCTGGGGAGTTTCCACCAGGGCCAGCTCCGCCGAGGCGCCGACGACTTTTCTGGGTATGGGTACCTCTCCGAGCTCTGCCGTCCCAGGTGGAACCGTGGAAGCATATTTGCTATTCGATTGGAGTAATCTTTATTTCTTTTGGAAGCACAATTTCAAATTGTTAGAAGCACGGTTTTATATCCATTGATTCATGTTGTATGACCCAAATTTTACATGCCCTTGAAACATGTTGATTAGCTATGGAAGCATGGTTTCAAGTTGTTAGAAGCACGGTTTTATATCCAATGATTCATGTTGTGTTAGACCCAAATTTTACATGACCTTGAAGCATGTTCATTAGTCATGGAAGCAAATTGTCCAGTGAAAAGAAATATAACCTTGTCATGTTGAAATAAATCAATAAACTATTTTGTATTTGATGCAAGTTTTCATTGCATGAGTAGCATTTTTTTGGTTATCTCAACAACAGAAGAATAACCATTGAACGCCCAAAAAATAATGCTTCCATGCATCAAAAATAATGTTTGTTACTTTGTGCGTCCATGCTTCCTGAAAAATTGCTAATAGTTGGATTAGTAAATTGCTTCAATTCAACCGGAGATGATGCATCTATGTGTTTAAATGATAAATTAATTAGGAGCAAATTACTAGCCAGATTAAACATAGTAGTTTGCCGCTAATTAATAACCGGATTAAACCGTGGAATAGTTTGAGTCTGCATTTATTCCTGCATGCATGCAAGAGATAACCGGATGGGCTGCTTCATCGCAGGGTTTTAATATTTTTAATCCAACGGCGAAGAAGTGCTAGTCCGACGGGAAAGCATGGATCAGATGCCTAGTAGTTCCCATTTTATTACTCAGTTCCAGTTCCAGGGACATCATGTACGTGAGCAATGAAGAACGGAAAAGGTCACGTCAAACCAGAGGAAAGGAAACAACAGCCATAGAGAAAAAAGAAAAGTCGTGTTGATTTGAAAGGATACTATTTTCAGCTGCGCGCGAGAAAGTACAAGAAAAGGAAAGAGTGTAAACCGTGTGGCACTAGGTAGCACTCACGTGGATCATCCGATCCGTGAGCTGGCCGGATTCTAAGGCAGACAAGAAAAAAGAGAAGAAAGGAAATAGAAGCCGGATGCTAGTTCGATCGTAACTACAAGCACGACCCGGTCAAACATATTTGACAGCTGATCTAAGGTCGCTGTGGCAATCCGGAGGAAAGCCGGCCATGAAGGGAAGCCGGTGAGAAGAAGAGTCAGCCACGCAAGAATAAGGCTCAGTTCTTTTAAGCTGCGGCTTGTGCATAAGCCCTTCTGAACAGAACTGTCTAAATAAGCTGTTGTGAATTTAAGCCAAGCAGAGATTGCAATCCAGTTCTTTTGGGCTTCCCCAGTCCTAACTTGTTGTCTGAGTTGTATGATGAAAAGTCCGGAACGGCCTTGTGATAAAATTGATGTTCTAACTGAACACATATTGAGTTCGTTTGTGTTGTTTTCTCATGTGTGATCATAAAATAATATTTCGATCGTCACATTCATCCGCCATAAATATGAAAATAAGAAAGGGTTCATTTCTTAATTGATTACAACTTAAATAAGAGGGTCTCTTTTCTAAAAAATATAGAAATATAGTCTAATAATTCTAGGGAAACACACTCATAGCAATATCATCACGGATCCCTTTCATGTAAGAACCATCATCTTCGGGTGGAGCACTAGGATATGAAGCACTCTCCTCCTGGACATATACTCCACCATCAAACATGTCAAAATGTTGATCACGTAGATTGCTATCACGAATGTAGTTGTGTAGACACATGCACGCGGTAATTATCATCTTTTGGCGCTCAGGTGGTCGACGAGGTATGCCTTGAAGTATTCAAAATTTCATTTTGAGACACCCAAACGCTCGTTCGACCGAGTTTCGCCCTGATGAATGACGATAGTTGAACGTCTCTTCTCTTCCCCTTGGAGGATTATGTTGGAAATCCGGTACATGGTATCGAGTAGTTTTGTATGGCGCTAGATATCCCTGTCGGTTCGGGTATCCTGAATCGACAAGATAGTATTTTCCTGAAAAACAACTTATTAGCAAACATATACGATGCAAGGAAACAAAAAAAACATGTACACAAATGATTACCTGTCGGGGGTGAGGATAATGGGGATATGACACTTGAGCATCCGCCCATACACGTGTGTCATGAACTGATCCGGGCCATCCAGCAACAACAAAAGTGAAACTCAAATCAAAATCACAAATCGCCATCACATTTTGACTTGTATCACCGTGTCTGTTTCTGTGTTGTACCTCTAGAGAACTTGGCACAATAACTTTAATGTGTGTTCCATCTATAGCACCAATGGCATCCTTGAAATGTGGCCAAAATCTACTGGTTTGCATTTTAGGATGCACTTCGGTGAAATTTCTATCTTTTGGCCTAATGTAATCACCAGCCATGCGGTCAACATAGTCTAAAACTTCATAAAACTTTTTGCTGACTGTGGACCGACTATGTTCAAATCGATCAGCAACATTATCAGTTGTTTGACAAGTCCCTACCGACCATAAAAAGAGTGCCAATGCTTCTTTTGCGGACATGTTGCAACTTGATGTAAGGCCATAGGTTCCAACCAACAGATCAAGCAATGGATAAAACACAGACCTCCTCATTCTAAACAAAGAATAGAAAACTTGTGCATTCGCTTCTTTGAGTTCCACCCATTGAATACCTGTTATCTCTGTGGATTTCTTCGCGGTGCATACGGCAACTTCTCAGTACATAGGCTGGTATAAGCGGCAAGTGCAATCATGAACATATCATATTCTTCATCATCTTCATCACCTGGAATATCCATCTGCCACATAAACAACTCAATTAATTATTCTAAATAGGTTCAAACCAAATTGATAGGTTCAAATTGATAAGTTCATCAAGACAATACAAATTTATAGGTTCAAATCAATAAATAGGTTCAAAGCAAATTACAAATTTATAGGTTCAAAGACAACACAAATTCTAAAGGTTCAAAGCAAATTAGAAATTACAAATTGATTGGTTCACTTAACAACATCAACTAATTTTTCCTCTCCTCCCATGACATCCGAATCCACTCAAGTCTCACATCACTTGCAGCCTCCATGTAACAACTGAAGCCAGTACGGTATTCAGCCTTCATAAACAATTGTGAAGCATAGAAATGTTCACGGTACCAACTCAGAGTTCTTTTGGGCTTCTAGATAGCTTAGAGGTACCAGACTCCACGTTGTCCGTACAGCAAGAAAAGCCGGCAGAAAAATTACCAACTCAGAAGCACATCGATCAAAACGGATCATGGCTACTCACGAGACATGGAGCATTACAAGCGGGCTTCAAGCATCACCGATCAATGACCCAGCCGTCGGCCGGCTTCGAGCGCGCCTGCCGCCGGGTTTCACCACGTCGCTGACGGCATTCAGTTCAGACAGCTAAGTCATGTTTATGGTTAAAATTTTATCATTCAGTCAGGAGTCAACACATTTTACTGATTGCTGTATTGGAGACATGAATCCTACCGCTTAAAAGACGCGTGTGATGATGTCCGGGTTACAAATACCGTACCCCGCACGTGAAACATATTTGTGGACGATCCGTGAAACATCTCTCAACCTTTACATTGCTCAACGAGATCTCAGTGGATTTATCAAAGTCGGGCTATAGAATTCCCGCAAACGGATTTTTTAAAGTCGGGCTATCGAATTCTCGCAACTGGATTTTTTAAAGTCGGGCTATAGAATTTTCGCAAATGGATTTTTCAAAAGTCGAGTTATCTTTTGCTCGCAATGGATTTCTTAATAACAAGATCGCTATCAAAGCGCCATCATCGTGCTCCGGCTCTATTGCCGTCGTCAATCTCTACAATATAATACGGCTTCAGGTGTCCCGTACGTCGCGCCATTTTACATTTTAATCCTCGTTCTTTTCACTAAATAACCCGCCGTCCTAGATAACCCACAGTCCAGATGCAGGGGTTAAGTGCAAAATTACCAAAGGGATAAGAATCACAATTTCCCTGCTGCCGGTCGCACACCTTCCCCGCCGCCGCCGTAGGCCGTAGCCGAGTCCCTCCACCTCCCGCTGGGCGCGGCCCCTTCAACTTCTGCTAGAGGGAACCTCCACGTCCTGCAGACTACCCCACGTGCCTCCCTGACCAGCTCGCCGCCACAAGTCCGCGTCCATGTCCATCACCTCCTGGGTCTTCTCCAGCAAGCTCCCAGCAAGCTCGGCTGCAAGAACCGGCGACCGCGCGGCGAACAGCAACCTCAGCGCACATAACTGCTCGGCGCCGACTCCGACGAGGAAGGGTCGTACGGTGTGTGGCTGGGCTCCACAAACCTCGTGGCTGCCGACCGCCCAGAGCTCGTCGTCCACGCCGCCAAAACGCAGCGACACTACAGGACGTGCTTGCAGCCGAGGAATGCGTAGAGCTCGAGGAGCACGCCATGACGCTACAGAAGGTACTAGCAGCAGAGGAGCGTCCAGTGCTCATCATCCTCGCCGCCAGCTGCTGGAACGTCGCAACGCCGTTCCAATCGAAATAGGTAACCTCAAGGTAGCACCACCTTGATCTCGGCGCCCGTGTTATTTTCAGGAAAACTGCATCACCTATATCTCATCTCCAGGCCGGCAAGAACTGATTTTGCAGCTGAAATTCATGCGCTTTACTGTAGCTCAATCTTTGTTAGTAACAGAAGCGCACATGAGACATGCCTTTGGGTGGATAGTAGCTTGTCCTTATTGCACAAGCTAAGTTTGGGAGACAGATGACATTTTTCACTTCAAACTATATTTGCTTCATCCGCCATCGAACTGATCAGTGATCAGATGCACATCTCAGAAGCTCACACTTGTCATTGAATTCTCACATTGAAGACACAAAGTTAATTATTTGAGATAAAAATAATCTTCTTACCAATTTTGCTACAGCTTGAGAAACAATACAAATATACTGTGCTAATTTGTTTGTGTTTGTGATATGCCATCTGAACCAAAATCTCTTTGACTTGTTTCTCCACTTTTCAATACTGACCTATTGTTATCTGAAGAAAAGATGCATACAGTTCATGTTTTTTTCACCGACTTGCAAACTCTATATGTACCATATCCAAAATAAATCAGTATGTGCTCCAAAACCGAGAAACAATTTAATAGTTCATACCACTCAAACTACTTAAGTTATCTTGGGTATCACCCCAGTTATAGTCCTCTTACCTGTTCCACTGTAGATTATACAATAATCCTCTCAAAAGAGAAGGACAACCTTCTCCAGCGATGAAAAGGGTGAAAAGACAGGGTGGGAAAAGAAGCCATGGGAGATGCATTTTGAAGAGGGATATTAGTTCAGATTTTGAGATCCGAGGACGACCACGGTTGGAGAGGAGAGGCATTCTTGTGAGCAGACTAGAGTAAGAAATCTATACCAAACGGTCTACATAGCTCACCAGGTAAATAAAAGTCCCAAATATCCCCTCAAGGAATTATATTTGCTTTCACAAGAGCTTGTTTGCTCGTTCGAGCAAGCCACTCCCTTTCTTGATTCATATACATATGTTATCGTAATCATAGCGGCGACTTCATAGGCGGGTGTGGTGACCCAACATACCACTGCATGGTGTAGTATGCTATAGTCGTTGACATAGCACCAATGGATCACCGCCCACCAGTGTTTCGTCATCAGAGTGGTACAACAGAAACATCGCAGGTCCAAGGCATGACTATAGATTACAAACAGAAGATCCAAAACAGCAGATCTTTAGAACCTCCTCGAAACAATGAGGCAAGGCCCTAATGAAAGAACATCAAATGGAAATCTCGGAGGAACTAACCTATACTAAGCCTACTTCTAATACAGCTAGGCTTGCAATTGCGCTATAGCAACGCCTACAGAGATAGGTTCTATGACTAGGAATCTATCCTATTTTACACTACACCTTCATTTGTCCTCCGTCTTCCTTCAATTGCTTCAACTCGATGTAGTTGCCTTCTTTGGTATCTTGAGTTTATCCGTCTTCAGAGTCTTCATAACCTAAAGTGCTGCCTTCTTGTGGTTCTTCATGTCTAGCAGGGGTTTAGGAGGCAAGGGTGAGTAACAGCGTTACCCAGCAAGTTCATTATGCAAGGTGGGAAGTTTGATGCATAAATACAGCCACAGACAATGGATTGTCGTAGGCTAATACAAGTTTTTGTAAACATTTCTTTAAAAGGTTGCTTTTATTCTGAAGACTATGCTCGTCAGGAGTCACAGGGCTAGGGCTTTGAGGAGCCTCCTTTCCTGCTGCGTTCGTCGTTCCGTCCTGGAACGTGGAGTAACATGTCACATTCATACACTCTGCAGAGGTGCGCTGCTTTACCCATAAGAGATCAAGACTTTGTTGCACATCCGGGCGATCTTCCCGTCCACACTTCCTTGGTGTGGGGCCCAGTCAATAATCCAAGCCAATCACTGCGCCTTTCCACCATCCCCGCACACCCCCCATTACCTCAGTTGCAAGCTAGTGGGAACCATCCCAACCTACAACTTGCTGACTCGTGGGCACCGTCCCAACCTAGTCCTGAAGCCAACCTTCAATAGATGCTAGAAGCCACAACCCGAAGGTGAGGTTATTATCCTGGCCACCTCAAGCTCAGCGGATTTACACACCGCCCGGCTTTGATCTAGTCACCCGTTGGTGTACGAGAGGAAAAGGGTACAGCTGACTTCTCCGTCCCATTCCAGATCTCATGGTTGCGCGTAATATTCGGCGCAAGAATCACTGGCGACATTGGTTGTTAAGTCCTAGGTGATACTTTCCCGTGCAAATGGAACCTCCACCACAACATTCTTACCGTGGTCCCATCTGCCAGCCATATGAGATTACCACCTCACTGGTGGATAACCGTAGTCATATTATTATAAAATAAGTTTTGCCCTTTTTGTGTGATATGCAATACTAACATTTTGAAAATAATTTCTTAACAAATACATCAAGAGGACATGAATAAAAGGGATGAACTTGCCTTTCTGACTGAAAGATTATGCAGCCAGGGTCTTCGATATAATATAAACTCCAAGAAATATGGAAACAACATCATTGGTCCGGTAAGGACTAATGTTTAAAGAAGCAGCATGATTAATGCTTAAGTATGAGATGCATCGCAAAGTACCCCGTATCTCACTCTCGGAGATTGTATTTTATGTGAGTTGGGTGTTTTCATTTAGAGTTGTTTGGTCTTCAAGTTTACTTCACAAGCAAGATGAGTTGTTTAACATTAATGTTCATGTACTATATTAAGCTTAAGAGTAACGTCAAACCACATATAAACACTCAATGGTTGCTTGAAGTTGTGTTCATCTTATGTTGGTGGAAGACATGTATGAACTTTAATTAAGTAGGGAACTAGTGTTATATTACAAGATGGCAAAAAGAATAACTTTTGAAGAACATAAATAATGTCTAACTTTGCTGATACTATATCACATGGTTAATAGAAAGATTATAACATTATTCTTCTTTGTGTGTTTTACCCAAGACATTGCAATACGATTTTATTTCAGTTAAGCACTTACTTCTAAACTATGCATTGTTTCTTATGGATGAATGCTTTGTGTTTAGAATATAACAATTTGAATTACCATCTCAGTGTTATGAATTTTAGATTGTTCCCACTTATTTTACTTACACATAAGATAAATGAAAGATAATTATGTACTAAGTGATATATGTGAAACATTTATTCAAAAGGAGCATAGTAATTCAAAGTGTGGTGTGATGTTATTTGTTTTAAATGATCATCAAATGGTAGTATATCAAGTTTCAAATGCTTATAACATCATTTTCAAAATTATAGAAAATAGTAATTATTAATTATTTTCTTAAATAAAATATCATATTAAAATGAAATTGTTGAAATGTTAATATTACATGTTATAATGAGAACACATTTTAAAATTGAAAGCTAATTATGTGAGACATTTTAAATGAAGTTTGAAATGCATCCAAAATAGCATTTCAAATTATCTTTTATTTAAAAGATTAAGTAATTTGTTTTCCAATTTATTATTTTTTTAACTATATTCAAATTCCAATTATAAATAAACATGAGTTAAGTAATTAAGGGAATAAGTAAAACATTTATTCAAGTAAGACTTAGTAATTTAAATCTTTATTAGATTTTTATTTATCATAAATGATTACTAGATGGTAGTAGAATATCTCTCATAAGCTTATAATTTTATTTTATTTTTATTTTCAATTTAAAATAATATTACTTATTTATTATTTAATAAAATAGAATATTATTTTAAAATAGCAATAATTGTATTTTGAATATTATATGTTATACTGAATTTATATTTTCAGTTTTAAAAGAATGTATGTGAAATATTTTAAAGGAAGTTTGAAATGCATCCAAAATGGTATTTCAAAATCACTTCATATTTTAAAAGATTATGTGATTTATATCTTAAATTTTATTCCATTTAGGTTTTATTCCAATACAAATAAGATTGATACAAAAATATAGATTTTATTTTTCTGATCATTTTGGTATAAAGATTATATTTTTCTGATTTAAAATGAATTACTTATGAATTTACAAAGTTTATATGAATTTCTGGAATTAATATATGAACAGGAAATCAAGAAAATGATTTAAAAATCGTTTTGCTGACGTCACATGACGTCAGCGATGAACTTCACTCCCTGCCGAAGACCAATTCGACGAATTTGATGGAAATTGGAACGAACGACTACCGTATTTAGCTACAAGGCGTTGAGGCGAACCATCTGGTGGCGGCGGAATGACCATATGGTCACCGGACTGTCGCCGGCGGCGAGTTTTGCGGCGGCGGCGCTCGGATCACGGCGAAGTATTATTTCCCGGATGAATTGGAAAGAACGGAGGGCACTGGAAGATTCAGAAGCTCACCACGAGCGCGACGGAAGGCTCGGGAAGGCTTGGGGACGACGCACGGCGACGAGCTCGTCCATGGAAGCCGGCGGCCGGAGTTGAAGAATTTCTTCGATTCCTCAGCGCCTTGATATCCTCCGCATGCGTGGCTAACCGATAAGAGGCATGGCGATACGGCGGTCCTCCAGAGCTTCTTATCTAAGCACGGGGTGGCCGGAATCAACGGCAAACGCCGGCGCACGGCGGCGACCCGAGACGGGCTAGGGTTAGGGTTCAGAGAGGATTAGGGAGGGAGGAAGAAGAGATGGGGTGCGGGTGAGAAGAGGGAGTGATGCGGACGCCTCTCCCTGGTTCTTATCCTCGCGGAGGAGAAGGAACGGACCACGGCAGCTCGGGGGCGTGGCCACGGCGCTGCCGTCCTTCTGGCTGAAGGAAGAAGAAAGGAAAAGAAATGGAATTTTGCGGATAACCCCCTGAAGTCCTCAGAAACTGCAGAAACAGTTGAAACAGGCCCTTACTCACTGTTTTTGGATCTGTTTTAGATTCTGAAACTTGCAAACAAGTCCAGGGACATTTATATTTGAAATAAAATGTTTATTTACATTAGGACATTTGTATATATTTTGAATATTTGGTGTAGTTTTGAATTCTTTTATCTAATAAAGTGAATTTGGACCATTTGCTATTTTCTTTCATTAATGTCTTTTACTTAAATAATTCTTGTGGTAGTTCATATTACGCACATGGAAATATTTTCTTTGTTATAGTTCCAATTAAGTTGATTTGAGATTTTGGTTAAAAGACTTTGGATAAAATAATTATCCAATTTGTTTCTATTCTTGATATAATTTATTGCTAGGTATATTTTTGAATTTATTTTATCCTTTTAATTGAGTTTGGACATATTTAGTTATTTTCCTTCCATTGAAATGTATAAATACACTTGATTAAGTTTTTAGGATGCATTTAGGACTATGAAATGTATAAATACACTTGATTTGAGATTTTGTTTCAAAGAAAATATATGAACATGAATATTCCTTTGTGTTGTATTTTGTTGCTTCCACTAAATCCTTTTTATGGTGCATTATAACCATAGGAAATTATTTCTATGGCCTTGTTTTTTTTTTATATATAAATTGTTTCCATCATCTACTAAATGATCTGAATTATGGACTTTAAGATAGTAAAATATTTGGATACATCAATTGATGGTATGGTGACTTAAGTATTTCATACCACACCAAATTATGGTTTGATGGAGATAACAAAATGGATCATTGTGATTCCAGCGAAGAGTATACACAATGCTTTATGACAAATCCATGCTAAGCATGAGATATTGCCAAATGGCTTTTATTTGTGATCCTTGACAAATAAGTCATGTGAGAACATGATCATTTATTTATGAAAGCATAAGATAGGAATTCCTGCCTAAGGTCAGGTCTTATGGTGATAAGATGATGAGTTTAGACTTCTTCTCATTTCATTCCCCAGTTAAAATGGAGTAAGAAAGATACATACTTTCTTGATAGAGTTAGTGTATTAGGAATATATCTAATAATAGATATATTTGAGTTTGTGGAATGGGTATCCTTGAACATATATCAACTAATGCTTCTAGATGATTAATTTGCCATATGTCCAAGATTATCTTTTGTTGAAAATGAATTCTTGGTTCAACCATTGGATGATTATCCATTAGTGATATAGTGGCTCCTCTCTTATATGATTCTTCATTCACATGGTCATGAGAGATGATACATGTGACTCTGTGATATGTATATTGATTATATACACTTATGACTTGGCATTACTTTCTCTTTGGTTATGATCCCCTTGGAGAAACACCATAAATCCATATGTGACTTTACTTTGGCATTGATCCTTTTGAACAAGAAGTAGATATTCAAGACAAGTTCTTCTTGTCCTGTATTGAATTTCCAACATCTCTTGTCTCACCCTTGTGGTGGGGACAATTCAATTTAACCAAACCAACTTTCTTGGTTGGTGGTATGTGAATGTATGTGTATTTTATGACATCCAAGAACTTGATGTACTGGATGATCTATCCTACTATTCATGTGTATATGGCACTCCATTGTTTGTGCATACCAAAATGAGTTGTCAACAAGGTTGCAAAGCCTGTTATCAACCTATTTCTATATAACACTAACATTGTAATGTCATATAATTTCCAGAGGTATTAACATGGATGGATTAGGATGTAAGAGTTCCAGTTCTTCATGATAGATTGGCATAACACTTCTTTGTCCATCAAATGAATGCTTCTCTATGTCTTCTTGTTGTATTTCTTCCCTTCTCGATATCTTCTCTTGTTGATGCCTTCGAGAAGATTAGGAGATAAGAATATATGATGTCAAGATAAAAGTGGAAGATCTAGGTTAAGCTTTAGGTAATTCAATTGGTCTCCAGGAATGTCATGGTTTCCATGTACTAGAAATATGTCTAGCACAATTGATAAGGATAGATGATCAGAGAATAACTAAGAATAGTGGTTTTGGTCATTAACTCCTAAATATTGTTCTCATGTAACAAGTTTTGTTTTCTTTAGTGTAACCTCTCATCGTGTATCTCTTTACCCCAAAATAAGGTTTAAGCCAAGATCATCTCGGAGTTTGTAACGCTCAAGTTGATGATCTACTTCAATTCCACCAACTCAAGTGAAACTTCAATCACTTAGTGTTTTGAAAATTAAATGCGCGAAAATTATCCGGATTTTCTTATGCATGAATGCAATGCACACTCCTGTGTCCACTCTATTTCTGGACCCAAAGTTCTGGGATGTTACAGTCTCCCCTCCTTAAACTAAACTTCGTCCTCGAAGTTCGTACTCTCTTACGTTTCGGATTGTGGATCCGTCTTGTATATAAGCTGGTAGTTCTCGAACTTCGTTTTGATCCTCAATGGAGATAATTGGTGTATCCCCAAATCCATATTTTTAGCCATAGCTAACTGCCAGTTCCATGAAGTATGTGATTCCTCTTTGGAATATTCCACACCTGGGTCTATCTTCTTGAAACACTCCTTGAATCAGAGCTTCCTCTAACCCTTGTTAATCATATTAGTAGCTCTAACTAAACTCCTTCACTTACTAACTGACCTACCATTTGGAAGGTACTTTAGGTTTCAGGAAGTCTTACTACGGTACAATTTAGTTTTGCTTGATCCAACCTTGGTAATGGCACTATACATAGTCCACCCAAATATGATTGGACAAGATGGTGTACTTTATAAGGTTTACTTAGTCGATTTCCTTTTTCTCGTGTCATCTGGAATCTTCTTAATACACTCGTCCTAGTGATGCAAAGCGATCTTCTGGTATGTTTTACTAGGTGATTTCTCCTACCCACTTCTCCTGTCACTCTCTGGGTTGGAACCAAGGAATGACCCTTTATTGACAAAAGTAGTTCAACAACTTGGTTTTGTCAATCTCCACTTCAAGTCTACTCCTTACTTCATTCAGATAGGAACCTCAACCTGAATTGGGATTACCTTATGGTTTCTATTTTTGTCTGGATTACAGTAAACCTTATGAGAATAAGGCCCAACTGCTCCAAATCTTGGGTTTCTTCTCATCTTCTACTCCAGTTTTTCAACTTTCCTTACTTCTACTTCACTATTTACTCCCCTCCTTAGATTTTTGTAAAGGTTTCCACTCTTTGGGTGTACCAACAGGGGTCTTAGGTTTGGGATCATGGTCTTTGTATACCTTACATTTACCTTTATCTAATCTTAGAAAGAAAATCTACGGTGTACCCACTCAATTGTGGATATCCGAGGTAAATTCTCCAAACAATCTTCACGCTAGAAGGTCCTTCGTCTCTTCTGATGCCAATCCTTCTGGCGAATCCCGGATTTCAGAGTTATACACAACTGTTATGTGCTCTTAGACATGTTAGCCGAGAGTTACTGGGTTACCACTCCCAGGCAGAATTGCACTGCAGGCGTGCCGGGAACACCGGTCACACAAACCCCTCGGAAGACTACCACGCTAATCATAACCAAGAATGCATAACAAAGAGTTCTAGAATCTTGTTGTTGTCGGACTCGACCTCTGAACTATACAGAAATGCTATGTGTCACTGGTCATGCTACGTAACCAAGGGTCCCTGGGTTTACCAATCCCAGACCGATGCTCATCGGTAGGCGTGCTCGGAATGGATCATCGGCACACAACCCCTCAGTTGCGCCATAACACGGGCATAGCCAAATCTGCATAACAAAGAGTCCAAGAACCTTAACTCTTCACCTTCATGCAAGTCTTCATCTTCATGCAAGTCTTCATCCTTGTCCTTTAGAACTCGTCTCTTCCTTTCACGAATTCCTATTCTATCTAGATCTATAACATTAAGCCATAACTTGGTGATGCAACATGCATTTGCACATCAAGCGAAGCTTCATGACTAAATCTAGTCACACAAAGAACCAATAAGATCCAAGAAATCCAAATGATATGCATATATGCATAAATAAAGCCTATAACATAGCACTTCGAGTATAGTATCTCTCGTACTAAGGCTTGTATAAAGTATTATAATATGATGCACACATATAGTAGTATATAAGTCTCTACCGTTGTACGGTAAGTTATAGGGTTCATACTACTCTTCATCTTACTGATTACCCCAGTTGACCACTTGCAACAGGATAAACTATAATAATGGGATCCAAACTAACAGTTATCTAGCACTAATTGTGATCTAGCTTACTTATTATACATGCTACCAATTGTGTTTCATCTAGGTACTAACCTCACATAGTCTCTCAAAATTGCTACACAAATTATCATTAGTATAAAATACATCCTCATTATCTTACTTAAGTTATCTCTATCTCACATATGTTGATCCTACACACTTTTATCCAAAGTTCCTTAGCAAATTGTCACAATTAACGTTCTTATCATGGTTTAGGAGCTAGACTCACCATGAGACTTTCTTTTATTAAGCTACTATCATCATACTCGTTATCCTATGACATACTAGTATTGGCTCACTAAGGATGCTACACCATCATGTAGAGAATCACAAGTGAATCTCACGTGATTAGTAGTTGTGGTTACACTATCTCAGATGGCTTCTCTTTAAATGATACCACCATCAAC
This sequence comes from Poa annua, assembly GCA_026929855.1. NCBI lineage: Eukaryota > Viridiplantae > Streptophyta > Magnoliopsida > Poales > Poaceae > Poa > Poa annua. The sequence continues at coordinate 20,741,919 of CM049428.1, read as the reverse complement.
ACATAAATGTGCTACTATATTGGTCCTACTTCACTTCATTAAACACCGGTGGTTATATAATAAGTTGTACTAGGTCATACATACTGAGGATGAGATATGTACGTATTCGTTAAAGAATACCTACATAACTTTATCTAAGACCAGATAGGAAATACTTCTTCCAATAAGATGTGAAAGAAGATTTTACTCCATTGTGATAAGAGTATTCTCAAGTGAATATCCATCACAAGTCTAAAGAAGTTTGATTCAGATAAGATGACTACCTATAGTCACTACCCAACCTACAGGTCTCCTTTAGAGGGTTTTAATCCTAGGGTCAAAGCGTTTGCTCTGATACCAGCTGTGGTGACCCAGCATACCACTGCATGGTGTAGTATGCTATAGTCGTTGACATAGCACCAATGGATCACCGCCCACCAGTGTTTCGTCATCAGAGTGGTACAACAGAAACATCGCAGGTCCAAGGCATGACTATAGATTACAAACAGAAGATCCAAAACAGCAGATCTTTAGAACCTCCTCGAAACAATGAGGCAAGGCCCTAATGAAAGAACATCAAATGGAAATCTCGGAGGAACTAACCTATACTAAGCCTACTTCTAATACAGCTAGGCTTGCAATTGCGCTATAGCAACGCCTACAGAGATAGGTTCTATGACTAGGAATCTATCCTATTTTACACTACACCTTCATTTGTCCTCCGTCTTCCTTCAATTGCTTCAACTCGATGTAGTTGCCTTCTTTGGTATCTTGAGTTTATCCGTCTTCAGAGTCTTCATAACCTAAAGTGCTGCCTTCTTGTGGTTCTTCATGTCTAGCAGGGGTTTAGGAGGCAAGGGTGAGTAACAGCGTTACCCAGCAAGTTCATTATGCAAGGTGGGAAGTTTGATGCATAAATACAGCCACAGACAATGGATTGTCGTAGGCTAATACAAGTTTTTGTAAACATTTCTTTAAAAGGTTGCTTTTATTCTGAAGACTATGCTCGTCAGGAGTCACAGGGCTAGGGCTTTGAGGAGCCTCCTTTCCTGCTGCGTTCGTCGTTCCGTCCTGGAACGTGGAGTAACATGTCACATTCATACACTCTGCAGAGGTGTGCTGCTTTACCCATAAGAGATCAAGACTTTGTTGCACATCCGGGCGATCTTCCCGTCCACACTTCCTTGGTGTGGGGCCCAGTCAATAATCCAAGCCAATCACTGCGCCTTTCCACCATCCCCGCACACCCCCCATTACTTCAGTTGCAAGCTAGTGGGAACCATCCCAACCTACAACTTGCTGACTCGTGGGCACCGTCCCAACCTAGTCCTGAAGCCAACCTTCAATAGATGCTAGAAGCCACAACCCGAAGGTGAGGTTATTATCCTGGCCACCTCAAGCTCAGCGGATTTACACACCGCCCGGCTTTGATCTAGTCACCCGTTGGTGTACGAGAGGAAAAGGGTACAGCTGACTTCTCCGTCCCATTCCAGATCTCATGGTTGCGCGTAATATTCGGCGCAAGAATCACTGGCGACATTGGTTGTTAAGTCCTAGGTGATACTTTCCCGTGCAAATGGAACCTCCACCACAACATTCTTACCGTGGTCCCATCTGCCAGCCATATGAGATTACCACCTCACTGGTGGATAACCGTAGTCATATTATTATAAAATAAGTTTTGCCCTTTTTGTGTGATATGCAATACTAACATTTTGAAAATAATTTCTTAACAAATACATCAAGAGGACATGAATAAAAGGGATGAACTTGCCTTTCTGACTGCAAGATTATGCAGCCAGGGTCTTCGATATAATATAAACTCCAAGAAATCTGGAAACAACATCATTGGTCCGGTAAGGACTAATGTTTAAAGAAGCAGCATGATTAATGCTTAAGTATGAGATGCATCGCAAAGTACCCCGTATCTCACTCTCGGAGATTGTATTTTATGTGAGTTGGGTGTTTTCATTTAGAGTTGTTTGGTCTTCAAGTTTACTTCACAAGCAAGATGAGTTGTTTAACATTAATGTTCATGTACTATATTAAGCTTAAGAGTAACGTCAAACCACATATAAACACTCAATGGTTGCTTGAAGTTGTGTTCATCTTATGTTGGTGGAAGACATGTATGAACTTTAATTAAGTAGGGAACTAGTGTTATATTACAAGATGGCAAAAAGAATAACTTTTGAAGAACATAAATAATGTCTAACTTTGCTGATACTATATCACATGGTTAATAGAAAGATTATAACATTATTCTTCTTTGTGTGTTTTACCCAAGACATTGCAATACGATTTTATTTCAGTTAAGCACTTACTTCTAAACTATGCATTGTTTCTTATGGATGAATGCTTTGTGTTTAGAATATAACAATTTGAATTACCATCTCAGTGTTATGAATTTTAGATTGTTCCCACTTATTTTACTTACACATAAGATAAATGAAAGATAATTATGTACTAAGTGATATATGTGAAACATTTATTCAAAAGGAGCATAGTAATTCAAAGTGTGGTGTGATGTTATTTGTTTTAAATGATCATCAAATGGTAGTATATCAAGTTTCAAATGCTTATAACATCATTTTCAAAATTATAGAAAATAGTAATTATTAATTATTTTCTTAAATAAAATATCATATTAAAATGAAATTGTTGAAATGTTAATATTACATGTTATAATGAGAACACATTTTAAAATTGAAAGCTAATTATGTGAGACATTTTAAATGAAGTTTGAAATGCATCCAAAATAGCATTTCAAATTATCTTTTATTTAAAAGATTAAGTAATTTGTTTTCCAATTTATTATTTTTTTAACTATATTCAAATTCCAATTATAAATAAACATGAGTTAAGTAATTAAGGGAATAAGTAAAACATTTATTCAAGTAAGACTTAGTAATTTAAATCTTTATTAGATTTTTATTTATCATAAATGATTACTAGATGGTAGTAGAATATCTCTCATAAGCTTATAATTTTATTTTATTTTTATTTTCAATTTAAAATAATATTACTTATTTATTATTTAATAAAATAGAATATTATTTTAAAATAGCAATAATTGTATTTTGAATATTATATGTTATACTGAATTTATATTTTCAGTTTTAAAAGAATGTATGTGAAATATTTTAAAGGAAGTTTGAAATGCATCCAAAATGGTATTTCAAAATCACTTCATATTTTAAAAGATTATGTGATTTATATCTTAAATTTTATTCCATTTAGGTTTTATTCCAATACAAATAAGATTGATACAAAAATATAGATTTTATTTTTCTGATCATTTTGGTATAAAGATTATATTTTTCTGATTTAAAATGAATTACTTATGAATTTACAAAGTTTATATGAATTTCTGGAATTAATATATGAACAGGAAATCAAGAAAATGATTTAAAAATCGTTTTGCTGACGTCACATGACGTCAGCGATGAACTTCACTCCCTGCCGAAGACCAATTCGACGAATTTGATGGAAATTGGAACGAACGACTACCGTATTTAGCTACAAGGCGTTGAGGCGAACCATCTGGTGGCGGCGGAATGACCATATGGTCACCGGACTGTCGCCGGCGGCGAGTTTTGCGGCGGCGGCGCTCGGATCACGGCGAAGTATTATTTCCCGGATGAATTGGAAAGAACGGAGGGCACTGGAAGATTCAGAAGCTCACCACGAGCGCGACGGAAGGCTCGGGAAGGCTTGGGGACGACGCACGGCGACGAGCTCGTCCATGGAAGCCGGCGGCCGGAGTTGAAGAATTTCTTCGATTCCTCAGCGCCTTGATATCCTCCGCATGCGTGGCTAACCGATAAGAGGCATGGCGATACGGCGGTCCTCCAGAGCTTCTTATCTAAGCACGGGGTGGCCGGAATCAACGGCAAACGCCGGCGCACGGCGGCGACCCGAGACGGGCTAGGGTTAGGGTTCAGAGAGGATTAGGGAGGGAGGAAGAAGAGATGGGGTGCGGGTGAGAAGAGGGAGTGATGCGGACGCCTCTCCCTGGTTCTTATCCTCGCGGAGGAGAAGGAACGGACCACGGCAGCTCGGGGGCGTGGCCACGGCGCTGCCGTCCTTCTGGCTGAAGGAAGAAGAAAGGAAAAGAAATGGAATTTTGCGGATAACCCCCTGAAGTCCTCAGAAACTGCAGAAACAGTTGAAACAGGCCCTTACTCACTGTTTTTGGATCTGTTTTAGATTCTGAAACTTGCAAACAAGTCCAGGGACATTTATATTTGAAATAAAATGTTTATTTACATTAGGACATTTGTATATATTTTGAATATTTGGTGTAGTTTTGAATTCTTTTATCTAATAAAGTGAATTTGGACCATTTGCTATTTTCTTTCATTAATGTCTTTTACTTAAATAATTCTTGTGGTAGTTCATATTACGCACATGGAAATATTTTCTTTGTTATAGTTCCAATTAAGTTGATTTGAGATTTTGGTTAAAAGACTTTGGATAAAATAATTATCCAATTTGTTTCTATTCTTGATATAATTTATTGCTAGGTATATTTTTGAATTTATTTTATCCTTTTAATTGAGTTTGGACATATTTAGTTATTTTCCTTCCATTGAAATGTATAACTTACACTTGATTAAGTTTTTAGGATGCATTTAGGACTATGAAAATATTTGCTATGCTACCATTTAATTTGGAGTTTGTTATTTCCAAATTATCAATTGATTTGAGATTTTGTTTTAAAGAAAATATATGAACATGAATATTCCTTTGTGTTGTATTTTGTTGCTTCCACTAAATCCTTTTTATGGTGCATTATAACCATAGGAAATTATTTCTATGGCCTTGTTTTTTTTTTTATTTTATAAATTGTTTCCATCATCTACTAAATGATCTGAATTATGGACTTTAAGATAGTAAAATATTTGGATACATCAATTGATGGTATGGTGACTTAAGTATTTCATACCACACCAAATTATGGTTTGATGGAGATAACAAAATGGATCATTGTGATTCCAGCGAAGAGTATACACAATGCTTTATGACAAATCCATGCTAAGCATGAGATATTGCCAAATGGCTTTTATTTGTGATCCTTGACAAATAAGTCATGTGAGAACATGATCATTTATTTATGAAAGCACAAGATAGGAATTCCTGCCTAAGGTCAGGTCTTATGGTGATAAGATGATGAGTTTAGACTTCTTCTCATTTCATTCTCCAGTTAAAATGGAGTAAGAAAGATACATACTTTCTTGATAGAGTTAGTGTATTAGGAATATATCTAATAATAGATATATTTGAGTTTGTGGAATGGGTATCCTTGAACATATATCAACTAATGCTTCTAGATGATTAATTTGCCATATGTCCAAGATTATCTTTTGTTGAAAATGAATTCTTGGTTCAACCATTGGATGATTATCCATTAGTGATATAGTGGCTCCTCTCTTATATGATTCTTCATTCACATGGTCATGAGAGATGATACATGTGACTCTGAGATATGTATATTGATTATATACACTTATGACTTGGCATTACTTTCTCTTTGGTTATGATCCCCTTGGAGAAACACCATAAATCCATATGTGACTTTACTTTGGCATTGATCCTTTTGAACAAGAAGTAGATATTCAAGACAAGTTCTTCTTGTCCTGTATTGAATTTCCAACATCTCTTGTCTCACCCTTGTGGTGGGGACAATTCAATTTAACCAAACCAACTTTCTTGGTTGGTGGTATGTGAATGTATGTGTATTTTATGACATCCAAGAACTTGATGTACTGGATGATCTATCCTACTATTCATGTGTATATGGCACTCCATTGTTTGTGCATACCAAAATGAGTTGTCAACAAGGTTGCAAAGCCTGTTATCAACCTATTTCTATATAACACTAACATTGTAATGTCATATAATTTCCAGAGGTATTAACATGGATGGATTAGGATGTAAGAGTTCCAGTTCTTCATGATAGATTGGCATAACACTTCTTTGTCCATCAAATGAATGCTTCTCTATGTCTTCTTGTTGTATTTCTTCCCTTCTCGATATCTTCTCTTGTTGATGCCTTCGAGAAGATTAGGAGATAAGAATATATGATGTCAAGATAAAAGTGGAAGATCTAGGTTAAGCTTTAGGTAATTCAATTGGTCTCCAGGAATGTCATGGTTTCCATGTACTAGAAATATGTCTAGCACAATTGATAAGGATAGATGATCAGAGAATAACTAAGAATAGTGGTTTTGGTCATTAACTCCTAAATATTGTTCTCATGTAACAAGTTTTGTTTTCTTTAGTGTAACCTCTCATCGTGTATCTCTTTACCCCAAAATAAGGTTTAAGCCAAGATCATCTCGGAGTTTGTAACGCTCAAGTTGATGATCTACTTCAATTCCACCAACTCAAGTGAAACTTCAATCACTTAGTGTTTTGAAAATTAAATGCGCGAAAATTATCCGGATTTTCTTATGCATGAATGCAATGCACACTCCTGTGTCCACTCTATTTCTGGACCCAAAGTTCTGGGATGTTACAGCGGGGCTACTATTGTCCTCCCACTATCCTACGTGTCCTTTATGTCGTTGTGATCTAGGTCCCCATTCCGGTGTTCTCCTCGACATCGTACAATATTTTATGTATGACTTGTCGATATCAGCAATGTTCATGCAGTTTTGACTTCTGCTCGCCCTACTAGATTTGAACCATATTTCACACAGAATTTTGATTAAAAAAATTGTAATAGGAAAATCATAAGATGATGAGGAGGAGGAACGAGCTTGTTGTCAAGGTGGCGACACTCACACACCGCAGAAACAGTGATGGCGATTTAACCGTATCAAGCAATGAGGTATATACATATATCATTTTCTCTCCCGCTGCAAAGCACAAATTCAGTTGTTAAAAGGATGATGGTCCCAAACGAGAGAAACTCGGCTATTAATTTTATCGTTTTGGTAATGGAATCAACCGTTTTAAATCTTGCTATAGCATGAGTTATATTATGAAAAAAATTGTCGCCCGTTGCAACGCACGGGCATTTTACTAGTTGCAGTAATCCGGCTTATGCATCAAGAATAAAAAAGCTTAGCCCAAGAGTGCGACGCAACTTCGGTTAGCGATGCCCAGGAGTGCTTTGCAGCCAGATATTAGCTTTGCCCAAGAGCGTGACGCAACTTCGGTTAGTGTCGCCCGAGAGTGCTTCGCAATATGGCAAATAGGAGGTCTTGGGGGCTGATCGCTTGAATAGCGCAGTTACAAACTCAAGACCCGACATAGACGCCACATTGCTCATGGGGGCTGATTACTTAAAAGAAAGGTACAACTACAATCTCATGGTCCGGCAAGTATCAGAGCCACTGTATTCTTGGTTTCGTAACTTAAGCTCGATGTGACTCCTGATTGCTCACCTGTAAATTCAATCAGCCTTATGCCCATTGGGACTTGTCTGACCCTGTTTTTATCAGAGAAGAGGCGACAGGAAAAATCCATGCGAAAGCCGTCTTATAGTTCAAGGAAACCAAAAGGGTCATATAAACCAAAGGATTTGCAGAACGACAGATAACGTTCACTAAAAAAGCAAATCCTCAGGGTGTACGTACACCATCAGAGTATGAAACTTAGAGAGCTCCGAGTAGCTGCAGGCAGCAGACCCGGCACTTGGGGGCTACTCATCAGAAAAGTCAGTTATGCTCAAATTGCTATAAGTCCCAGGTTGCCGCAGGCTAGAACCCGACACTTGGGGGCTACCCATTTTGAAGCTATCAGTTCTCAAGGAAGACCCGGAACGCAGCAAGCTGCAGTTCCGGCTCTTGGGGACTACTCAGTTTGAAGCTCAAAAGCTATTTAAAGTCCCAGGTTGCTGCGAGCAACAACCCGGCACTTGGGGGCTAGAGTGGGGAAGTAATATTCTCCGAGGTGAAGCATCAAAATCAAATCCGGATCATAAAAATCTGGAGCATCATTCAGCATAGCCTCCATATGAGCATGCTTAATCAAGTCCGGGCCAGATGAACCCGGGTTGAACAAAAAAGATTATATGAGCTGGGAGGCCAAGAAGAGTCGGCCCAATGATTTAACAGTATGACTCGGACTTTTAGTCCAAAGTATTTATCTTATTTCAGGAATTTAACCCGGATGACTGAGCTGTCGGCTCCATCCGGAACATGATGATCAAGATCATGGTCACGAAGGAGAGCAAACCAAGCTCATATCCAAAGTCCTAAAGATGAAGGTCGCAAAGCAATGGCCGGGTTATGAACAAGCCGCCAGCAGGAGCCGGCCAAGTTTTTTTTCAGATGATAACCCGGACAAAAGAAGTGACGGCTTCCCCAAGATTATGCTCAAGAGTGCAAGGTGAAGCAAGCCAAATCTGATGTCCAAGTTATCCTGGGGGCTACTGTTGGGGGGATCATATCCCGGTAGGCCCACCAACATAGAAGACTAGCCGGCCTGGCAGGAAGCCTGGGACGGATTAGGCATAAAGGAGATGGGCCGGGTTCCACGTAAGCCGGCGTGCGACATGTGACTTGGCAAGCAAGTAAGGAAGGCTCTAGAAGACCCGGAGGCAATACGCATCATGGAGTCCAAGACTTTGAGGATACGAAAGACAAGACGAGTTAGAGTAGAACTCCGAGTAGTCTTACCATGTAAACCAGGAGACCTGGCGCCCATATAAGCCGGCTCCTAGGTCATAGAGAGATAGGCGGCAATAAGTCGAATAAGCCAGAAGCCAAGTAAGATAGACAAAATAGAGAGAGCTCCCAGGAGAGAGCTCCCACGCCAGGGTCATCCAAACCCGGCGATCGCCATGAGCGCACTATGTAACGTATTATGATATCAGTGACTTATAGCAAGACGTAGGGATCCTCCGCCGAGGGGACCAGAACTTGGGTAAAAAACATCTTCTCCCCATAGTGCTAGACCATCTCCTGAGCGCCAGAATCGCCTTGCCCCTCATCTTCAAGTTACCTCCGGGTAACATCTGCCGTGACAACACCACGACACTCCTCGAGTGCGCACTCGATGACTCAACTTTCCGAAGACGGCGACGTTTTGCAACGTGCTTGCCGGCGTCATCAAGCTCAGGAAGTGGAGGAAGAGATGTTATAGTCGAATGACCCTGATACAAGGAAGGGGCAATCAAAATCATTCATAAGAAGCAGCAAAATCAACGATAAAGTCAAATGTGCGCCAAATACCTGCGGCAGAGTGTCCAAGCTAAAAGGAAATACAGTAAAATCAAACGAAGAAACATCGTCCGGCCTGAGGCTGGTAATATATCTCACGTGATCATGAAAGTCGAAACTCGACATCTCTGTATTACTCATTCGAGTAACGTCAAGTAAACCTTCATATCGCCACATAGGGTGTGTGCGATGCTGCATAGGCCATACTCGGCATTTCACAAATGTGCTAATCAGTTGAACAACTGTCACTGTCTTCAACAGCTCTTGAACCTTGATCATAAGAGGAGCAGCCTCCTCCCTTTCCACATCTGATAGGGTGTGGTTCCAGGACTTAGACTTCGAAAAAGGCATCCCAGTCGAGAACTCAGGAAGGACAACTTGGTCGACTGAAACATAAAACCATTTGTTTCTCCACCGCGGGGCAAGATCAGTTGTCTTCAAATCAAAATATGGGCAGTCGCCCCGTACCATGATACGAAATCCCCCAGTTGAAAGAGCACGACCATCACGTTGATCCAGTTGCACCTGGAAGATGGAATTCCAGAGTGCCCAGCCGGGAGAAACGCCCAAAAAGCACTCGCATAAAACCATGAAGCAAGCAATGTGTAAAACACCTTCGGGAGTAAGGTCATGCATTTGAATCCCGTAGGCATATAAAAGACCACGAACAAAATCGTGTAGCGGAAATCCAAATCCGCGGGAGAGGAATTCTGCAAAACATACCCGTTCACCGGGAAGAGGCCAAGGAATGATTTCCTTGTTGACAGGAGCACGAGCGGCCACTTGATCCGCTGAAGAAAGCAGTCCACCTCGACGAAACGCTGTCATCTTCTCCTCGGTGACAGAAGACTTAACTGTCGGCCCAGTGGATTCTAGGGTGGGCAGAGCCCACTCTCCACGGCCCTCACACACGCCGATGTCGACAAAACGACTATGGACCAAGCAGAACGCTTGGGGAGACCCTCGAGGCGACTTGAGGGGGCAGCGAAAGGCCTGAAGGGGCTCCCCTGAAGTTCCCCCCCTACAAGGCCTTCTCCCCCCTGGAGAGGAGTCAACGCAACTCCCTCCACAAGGCCTCCAGGGCCCTGTGGAGATACTTCGCTACGAAGCAACCACTGCAGAGCGCACATGGCCTCTGCAGCAGCCGCAGAGTGATGCGTGCGTCTGCGCGCGATGACGACGGCGCCGCAGTTGCCGTTCTGGTGATAAAAGGAGTCAACAAAGTTGTGTCCCCCGCGCCGCCTACGAAGCTTTCCTCTTTGGTGATAAAGCAGATGGCCGGCGCTACCCTCCACGGTCTCTGCGGTACCAGCTGGCCGTTCTGCGACGACGGCGGCTTTCCTGCCACGAAGGCAGGCTTTACGACCATGGACCAAGTCCATGGACGACCAAGCTGCGGAGCACCCCGCTCCTCCGCTTCGTCGCCATGTGGGAACCCTTCCATTGCGCATGATGCAGGAATGAGGCCCGGGGCGCCTATTTAAGGAGAGGGAGCACCTCCGTAGCAAGGGATCGATCGGTCGCCCTCTAGCAACCTAACATAGCTTAGCCAAACCTAGCGAACTCGAGGAGGAAGAAGAGCTCATCCTCCCCTCTCCGAGCTCCGCATTGCTGCAGGAGAGCCCACGGCAAGCTCGCTATACTGTTTCCATCGCAGTGCAATACAGACAGGCAGGAGTAGCGGTTTTACCTCACCCTGTGGGCCGTGAACCTGGGTACGGGCCGGAGTCCATCTCTGTAGTGTTGTTCCTTCGCAGGCACGACGAGCACCGTCGCCGTGCCGGTTGAGGGTTGTTGACCAACGCGTTCAGTCCCCTTCACGAACTTCTCCCCCGAGAGTGGTTATCCCTGTTACGTGGGAATCACACCTCGACATTTGGCGCCCCAGGTAGGGGGACTGAGGCGCGTCTTCAACCTCCAGCCGGCCTCCGCGCCATGGCGGACACCCGCACGACACGCGCCAACAGGCGCGCAGCTGACAGGGCTTGTACAGAGCCCGGCACCGCTCCCACTCGTGGCCGCCACGGCCGCCCTCGCGCTGTCGAGCGCGCCAACACCGGCCCGCACGTGGAGGAGCCCGAGAGCGAAGAGTACCATGACAACGACCACCGGGACGACCGGGACGTCCCCCCGGAGCGCAACGATGATGCTGAGTCTTCGCACCCGTCACGGCGCCAAAGCGCGTCCTCTCAGGGACGCCCGGAGCTCATGCCGCACATCGCGCTGCTCATGGCCAAGGAGATCCTACGCTACCGGCCTAGCGTAGAGGCCCACGACCAGTGGCTGGACCGCCTCCACCACCTGGTCGATGTCGTGACCATGCGCCCCGCTCTGTCGTGCTCCATGGTCCATCACTCCGGCCGCGCGGGAACGGCAGCACCAAATGCGCCTCCACCGCCGCCGGGACCACCCCCAGCTGCAGCGCAGAGAGCTCCCTCTCATGCCTCCTCGCCGCACGACTGGCAGATCGTGCAGCGCACTGCGCCTGACGCGCGTGTGGGCATGGAGCGCCGCCGGGACCTCCAGAACCGCCTCGTCAAGGAGCTCGGCCAGGCGGGACAGCAGAACCGCAGAGCTCTCCAAGGAGGAACCGCCACGTACGCCTCTGGCTGCATGGCCTTCACCCGCGCTCTGCGTCGCGTGGTCTGGCCGCAGAAGTTCAGTCCAGCCCTCCCCAAGGGCTTTGACGGGTCAACCAACCCTCTCGAGTTCCTGCAGCTCTACACCACCTCCATCCAGGCTGCGGGGGGAGACGACAAGGTCATGGCGAACTGGTTCTCCCACGTGCTCAGGGACTCCACGCTGTCGTGGCTCCTCAACCTGCCTGAGGACTCCATCGACTCCTGGGAGGAGCTCTGCAAGCAGCTCGTCGCCAACTTCAAGGGCACGTATGAGCGCGCGCTCACCCACAACGATCTGCGCGCTGTGGTGCAGAAGAAGGATGAGACCCTCCGCAAGTACATCCAGCGCTTCAGCCAAGTGCGCAACAAGATCCCGAACATCCCCGACACGCAGGTCATCGCCGCCTTCAGAGAGGGCGTCACAAACCGCAGGATGCTCGAGAAGCTGGGCATCCACGACAAGCTCACCTCTGTGGTGAAGCTGTTCGACCATGCGGACAAATGCGCCAAGGCTGAAGAGGGACTCCTCTTCGTCAAGATGAGCCAGTGAGGGGACGACCAGGCTGAGGGCTCCAAGAGCCACAAGAAGTGCGAGGAGACCAAGCGCAATACCACTGCTATCCTAGCGGCAGAGCCAGCCACCAAGAACGCCCGCAGAAGCTCCACCGAGCCTGACGACAAGGAGGCGGACAACCGCCCGTTCTGTGTCAACCACAACAGGCGTGGCCACGCCATAGACGACTGCTTCGACCTCAAGAGGCTGAGCATGGAGCGCGAGCGAGGAGAAGGCAGTGGAAACCGCAGCAGAGGCCGCGGCTACCGCAGAGATGGAAGGGGCAGGCGCGATGGCGGCTACAAGAAGCCGTCAGGCACTCAAGCCAACGCCGCCGAGAAGAACAACAACCTCCCTGACGAGGAAGATGGAGGCTACCAGGCCCCGAGAGGGGCTATGGCCTGCATCCTCGGCGGGGCTCAGGCGCCCAAGTCGAACAACCAGTTCAAGCAGTTCGCCCGCGAGCTCAACGCCGCGCTCCCGAGCACCGAGACCTCCAGGCCCCTCAAGTGGTCCCAGTACACCATCGCCTTCGACGCCAAGGACCACCCCAAGTCGACCAAGACTGTTGGAACCCTCCCCCTGGTCTGCTCCCCCACCATCAACAACATCACCGTCTCCAAGACGCTCATTGATGGGGGAGCTGGCCTGAACGTCATCTCTGTCGAGACCTTCGAGACGCTTCAAGTGCCCTACGAGTGGCTTATGCCCTCCAGGCCGTTCACAGGGGTCACCAGTGGTTCCACCGAACCCCTGGGCCAGGTCCGGCTAGCCGTCACCTTCGGCACACAGAAGAACTATCGCACAGAGCTGATCGACTTCGACGTCGCCCACATCGGCCTGCCGTACAACGCCATCCTCGGCTACCCCGCCCTCGCGCAGTTCATGGCCGTCACGCACCATGCCTACAACATGGTCAAGATCCCCGGCAGCGCTGGCACCATCGCCATCCATGGTCATATCCTGGACGCCACGCGCGCTGTCGAGAGCGCCTACAAGGCAGCTGCCATGGAATTCCTGGCTGACGAGGACATGGAGCCTCTCGAGAGGCCCAAGAAGAAGAAACAAGTGTTCTCTCAGGAGCAAGCTGCCACGAAGAAGGTGTCGCTGAGCACCAGCGGCTCGGGGGCTGAAGGCTAGCGTCACCATAGGCGCTGCCCTGCCTCCCAAATAGGAAAGTGCGCTTGTCGCCTTCCTTCGGGCAAACTCTGACATGTTCGCATGGACTCCGTCAGATATGTCCGGTGTACCAAGGGAGGTGATCGAGCACCACCTAGCCGTGTGTCCAGACGCACGCTCCGTCAAGCAAAAAGCACGCAAGCAAGCCCCCGAGAAGCAAACATTCATCGTCCAGGAAGTACAGAAGCTGAAGGCGGCGAAAGTCGTCCGTGAAGTCGTGCACCCCACTTGGCTCTCCAACGGCGTGGTTGTCCCTAAACCCGCTGGGGGAGGCCGACTCTGCATCGACTACACCGACGTCAACAAGGCCTGCCCCAAGGACCCATACCCCATGTCGAGGATAGACCAGATCGTGGACTCCACCGCTGGCCGCAACCTCCTCTGTTTTCTGGACGCCTTCTCTGGTTACCACCAGATCAAAATGGCTAAAGAGGACGAGGAGAAGACAGCATTCCTCACCCCCTGTGGCGTGTATTGCTACACGTGCATGCCCTTCGGCCTGAAGAATGCTAGTACCACTTTCCAGAGGCTGATGAGGATCGCCTTGGGGGCACAGATGGGCAGGAACGCAGAGGCCTACGTCGATGACATCGTGGTCAAGTCTCGAGAGGGAGACACCCTCTTGAAGGATCTCGAGGAAACCTTCGCCAACCTGCGCAAGGTGAACATCAAGCTGAACCCCGCCAAGTGCGTCTTCGGGGTCCCTTCAGGCAAGCTCCTCGGATTCCTAGTGTCCCACCGCGGCATAGAAGCAAACTCTGACAAGATCAAGGCCATAGAAGGAATGCAGCCTCCTCGCCGGCTCAAGGAAATGCAGCGCTTAGCAGGCTCCCCCCGAAGGTGCCCCCCTGCAAGGCCTTCTCCCCCCTGGAGAGGAGTCAACGCAACTCCCTCCACAAGGCCTCCAGGGCCATGTGGAGATACTTCACTACGAAGCAACCACTGTAGAGCGCACATGGCCTCTGCAGCAGCCGCAGAGTGATGCGTGCGTCTGCGCGCGATGACGACGGCGCCGCAGTTGCCGTTCTGGTGATAAAAGGAGTCAACAAAGCTGTGTCCCCCGCGCCGCCTACGAAGCTTTCCTCTTTGGTGATAAAGCAGATGGCCGGCGCTACCCTCCACGGTCTCTGCGGTACCAGCTGGCCGTTCTGCGAGGGCGGCGGCTTTCCTGCCACGAAGGCAGGCTTTACGACCATGGACCAAGTCCATGGACGACCAAGCTGCGGAGCACCCCGCTCCTCCGCTTCATCACCATGTGGGAACCCTTCCACTGCGCAGGACGCAGGGATGAGACCCGGGGCGCCTATAAGGAGAGGGAGCACCTCCGTAGCAAGGGATCGATCGGTCGCCCTCTAGCAACCTAACATAGCTTAGCCAAACCTAGCGAACTCGAGGAGGAAGAAGAGCTCATCCTCCCCTCTCCGAGCTCCGCATTGTCGCAGGAGAGCCCACGGCAAGCTCGCTGTACTGTTTCCATCGCAGTGCAATACAGACAGGCAGGAGTAGCGGTTTTACCCCACCCTGAGGGCCGTGAACCCGGGTACGGGCCGGAGTCCATCTCTGTAGTGTTGTTCCTCCGCAGGCACGACGTGCACCGTCGCCGTGCCGGTTGAGGGTTGTTGACCAACGTGTTCAGTCCCCTTCATGAACTTCTCCCCCGAGAGTGGTTATCCCTGTTCCGTGGGAATCACACCTCGACATTAACCCAATCACCAGACATCTCTCTTAAGGCAGCAGCAGCACTCGCCTCCTTTCTTCGTTTCTTGATCTGGGCAGCGGTCGCAGCGGATGGTGCAATCACAGGAGTCGAGGAAGCATCACTTTTCTTTTTCTTGCCGGTGGCGGCGACGGAAGATGACGCATCGGCGGAGGTCTTCTTGGGTGCCATGGCGAGAAGACAGGAAGCACGAACAGCATGCAAAAGCGTAAGAAAGAAGAAGAGGCAAGGGCGCAAGAGGCAAATGGCTAGGTAAAAAACGAAAACGGTGGCGAGATCGGTATTTACCGGGTTGGAAAGGCAATCTCAGCCGTTGACGCAAACAACCACGACACGTGACATTATCAGAGAGCAACCGCCGCAGGCCACGCCGTCCACTACGCACGTAAAACGAGGAGGCCATCATCACGCACGCGAAAATCTCGTCACGTCAAGTAAAATCAGAACAGTAACAGACGTCCACCACAGTCAAAAGGAGGGCCCCACAATGACAAGTCACGTCAGTACTCTTCGCGCACGCCATGCCTGTCATGCATGACGGTATTCACCTGACAAACAAAAGCATAAAAGAAGGCACAGTCAAAATCCATGCCGACTGGATAAACAGACATATATCGACTGACGATAATGCAAACTGTCATGACTACACAAAAAGCAAGCGTTCATAAATCATCCCGACTGCAAAAAATGAATACATCCAGTATACTCCCATCGGGAGCGGGTAAGAGTTTCTTCGACTAAAAACAAATATAGAAATAAAAATTGAGATTATCCTTCATTACATGCAATAAAGCACAATCTCGAGGGCTACTCCCATCGGGAGCGCTTTCGCGCACCCGATAGATTCAAAAGCATAAAAAGGCAGTCGATAGCATTGATTCGCCTTAGCCAAAAACTCAAAAGAATTCCCGAGTAAAGCGTCAGTCAATGATGTCTCGGATGCTGCATACATTAAGTGCAAAGGTAAGACCCGCCGACATTTCGAGCAGGGCTGAGGATCGCTCCGGCAGTGAGTCCATGACCAGTTCTCTGAATTAGCAAGCACTCGGGGGCTAATGACGAGGTTATACCAAATGGGTACCCTATCGTGTGGGTACCTGGTGCACGTAATGACTACAGCCCAATTGTCAAACAGATCAAAGAAGCCCATCAAGAGAAGCCCAAGACGAAGATTGCTTTCCAAGTTATGCATAGTTGGTTATAGTTTCCATGTATAAAGTCCTAGTCGGTTACATACCCGAGATCTAGACCCACTTTATAAGGGCAAGGAGGGTGGCCGATCAAGGACACGAACAATCAGAGCCACCAAACCCTAGCGAGACGGACTCTCGCTAGACAAACGGAGCAATAACAGACAAGCAGGAAGTAGGTGTGTTACCTCAGTCGAGGGCCCTGAACCTGGGTAAAATCAGCTTGTCAGCCGTCGAGTCTACCAGCACCACGCGTTCTCTACCTCGTAACTCTAACCCTAGGCTAGTAACCATGGGTATTGACGGGGATACACCTCGTCAAGTGTTCTCCTTCGTGGCGGCGTCTTAGAGTTGGTGGCATCGTGTGCTTCCCGATATTTCAGACCGGGGGCTTTAGGACTCATGAATAGTGTCGGCGAGGCGGTGGCGGCGACCCCATCAGGTGTGTCTCTCCTTCTGTTATGTCCCCGTTGCTGCGACGTTGTCTCCGACGTCATGGTGGAGCAGGGAGGACATGTCGTCCAGGAGTATGCGGAGACTGTTGTCTACGCAGGTGACCGCTGGAAGATAGTGTATCCTGTGTTGGGTTTGTGGTTGGAGGCTACTAGTTTTGGCGTTCTCGCCCGACGTCGTAGTCGTGCAGGAGTGTCAGTTTAGGAGTTTGATGGCGTGTCCGGGGACATGTTGCCCCGGTCTGATACTTTCAGCGGCAATGGTTTTGATTCTGACAAACTACTTTGAAGGTGCGTAAAGCTGCTAATCAGCAATTGAGCCGCGTCGAGATCAGGTGAAGAGGTGATCTGGTTTCCGTCCTCTTGGTGGTCACTTCAATGCTGTGAAAGGAGGGAAATAAGCCTTGGCTTTTTCATAGGTTTATCTTATCTTTTTTGTTCTGTAATTTCAGTGTAAACGTGTCTTGTAACTCGACTTTGTTATATAAATGAGAATTGTTTCACCATAAAAAAAATTCCGCCTCTCCGTCCGCGAAGTGCGGTCGCACCACTGCGCCACTCAAGGCTACCAAACGCGCCTAGATAGTAGAGACTAGTTGGCCGAATTGCTACGTATCTCTTCGCCCCCACGCCCCAAATCTTCCCAATTACTTCTATAAAGGTTGAGAGACTACCCTCCATATGATAGCATTTGCCCCTCTTGGTGATTTTGGGCCGTTGGACCGTCCTATGAATAGTAAATTTGCCTCCCACTTTTCATTAGAGCCGTTGGATGCGGTTGATTTTTTTTTACTTCGTGATGGCTCTTTTGTGCATACGTTGTGGGGCAAGTTATGCATTGGGCCCGCAAGTCAGTGGGCGAGACCAGCTTCTTCGCGTCGCTCAGGTAGGCACACTCGGTGATGTCGAACAAAACCAGCACAGCGCGCGGTGAAACCCTAGCAGTCTCCTCCCCAATCCCCTCCCGTGCTGGCGACGTAGAGCAGGGGAGATGGCGGCGGCGCGAGGCCTCCTTGACTGTGAAACCCTAGCCACCAATCAAGATCCAGTCCTCCTCCCCCAATCACTTTCTCCTCCTCCAGCTCCCGCCTCTCGGCCACGCACGTCGCCGTCCGTCCTACAAATCTCCTTCCTCTCGGTCCGGTGCCGCCCGCCCGCGCGGTTGGAGGAAGCGGAGATGCGTGCGGCCGGAGCAGGGTGGAGCCACGGGAACTCGCTGCGCGGCTCCCCCTCCTCTACACCGCGCCTCCTCTCTCCTGCGCCCGCTACTGCGTTGGCTGCCAGAGGCGTGCGAGCGCGATGGCCATGCCCTGGTGGCCGGAGGCGCTCAGCCACGGGCGCGCGAGTCCGGCCAGCTTCCACGGAGTGAGCCTCCGCTGGTAGACGGGAAGAGAGGAAGAAGGCAGGCAGATGAGAGAGCGCCGGCGGCAGGCAACGACCGGACCAGGCAAGGCCATACACTCCCCTATCCTCTCTGCTCTCTGTCTCTCTCGCATCTAGCTGTGGTGATTTAATTAGTTTCAGTCTGTTTGATTTGCATCTGCAGATCCTGGTCATGGTGCAACGCTTGGTGGAGGAGAGGATGCTGCAGACACTTATTTATATTTGCAAGCCTTTCCATTTTAGGTGGTATTTCCTTGCCGAGCTGATTCTAGGCCGGGTCGTTCTTGTTCTTGGCTGCAACGCTTGTTGGAGGAGAGGATGCTACAGATGCTTATTTATATTTGCAACCCTCTCCATTTTAGGTGGTGTTTCGTTGCCGAGCTGATTCTAGGCTCGGTCGTTCTTGTTCTTGGCTAGACGCGTCTATGGGTCATAGTGAAATTTGGTGCATGTATGTAGTTTCAATTTTCTGTACTTAAGTTTAACCTGAAGCTTTGTCAAGGCCAATGTTTAAATTTGTCTGAACTGAATTCAGATTACCAATACTATGTTTAGCTTTGTCGCAGCTGAATTTGGTAAATGGGTCCTACTGAAACAAATGTTTACCTTTATCGCTGCTGATGTTTAGCTTTCTATGAACTGAAGCATTATTTAGCTAGCTACAAATGCTTATTCTGAATTGATGTTTAGTTGTGTGTACAAAAGATAATTCTTTTTTGTCTCCCTTGAGTTACATGACATGGTTGCTCCAGTTAGAAAGGCATTTATTTGTACAAAAATCTGATATACGCTGCATCATATAGGTATCACATGAAAATTCTTTCCTTTCGTCTGATCATTTTTACTTCTTCACAGGTGACTTCCTCTGGTTTTGGCTTGCATCCTCATGCTGCAGAGAACAATTGTGGGCTGCTGGCCGTCGTTACAGGTTTGTTCTCCGCATAAATCAATTTTTTATAGTATGCTTCTTTGTTGTTCTGAATTGAGTTGGACTTAAAACGGTTGTGTTAATGATGATTAGCTGCTATTATTTGCAGCCTTGACAAATTTTAAAAAGGTAAAGAGTAGCAGGAAGGTGATTTTTGTTGGAGCTTTGACATGGATTTGACCATTACTCTAAAACTATTGTGTTGTAGGAGGTTGAATTTGCCATCTATAATTTTGTATTTAGTTTAGTTCCGCGCTAGAAATGGTAGCTAATTGTTATGCTCATGGAGTGTTGATTGATTGTTTACAGGAAGTTCTGATGGTGGAAATATTTTTATGCATAATTTGCTGACTCTATGGGTAGATTTATCTCCGTTGAACCTCTGATGTTGATAGCAACAGAAAACAGGGAATGGTATGATTCGATCTCCTTCAACTTTTGTTTTAGAACTATCTCATCTCCCATTTGTTTACACACCATTTTTTTGATTGACCCACTTCCACTTGAGATGATTCTTGGGTGCCTTGTGGAGACTTTTTATTCCAGGTTTCATTATGATGCGGGAGATTTATGGTATCTTTCAATATGGTTATTTTTTCTTATGGATTGCACCCCAAATTATGTGAATGGATCATATCGCCTAAAAAGGTTCGTCTCCTACTGTTCTTTAGCTGGTTAATTGTCTCTTCTTTCCCTAAAAAATGAGCTGCACAGAGCTTTGAGCCGTTCGATGTCTTCACGCTGCTATTGAGCGTTGGACACTTTCTCCCTGAATTTCTTCAAGTTTAAGTAATGTTGTTCCGTGGCCTTTTTAAGTGACCAAAATTATTCTTCAATACAGGGTTTCCTCTTAAAATTGCTTCATGGTAATATTATTGGTGTTCACACATTTTACATAATTAAAATAGGTAGTATGAGGCTCATTCAGCCTCCTACAACAAGTCCATGCCATTTTTCTTTATTGTAGACATCATAATGTAAAGTCACCTAACAGAAATTAACTAAACTGTCTAAACTGCTAATTCGAAGAATACTACTACCTGCAAGAACAACAGTCCTGATGGTTGCACTTCCTGTAGCTGAGAGGGTTGTTATTGGACTTTCCTTGTAAAATTCGTGGAATATAGGATTGTATCTAAAAGGTAGGTATTTTGGAAAACACATTTGTTGGTTTGATCAGTTCTTATAGGTGCTTATTCTCAGCGCCCTTTTTTGTTTTGCATGCCAAATATTTTTTATTGCTAAAATCGAGGAGTTGTTTGAAAATCGTTCAGTCTTTGCTGAGAGGGTTGCCGAATGTCATGTATGGTCAATTTGTAGTGACAGGACTGCACCTAGATGCTACAGATCTGGATTTTCCTACTGCTGATGATTGATCCGGTAGTAACTTGGATTTTGACATTTAAAAGAAGCCAATGGAAGCTATATAACTAAAGAAATGTGTCCACTTTTCGGTGTGTTCTGGTCACCACTCGCTCTGTTCTTGCTTGTTTAAGTTCTTTGTACCTTCTGTGTTGTTGATTGCGTTGCGGGCTTATTGGTTTTGGTTCGGATAGAAAATTGTTGAATACGAGGGTATATAATCGGTTTCAATACTCATGTTTCTATGCATTTTTTCGTCTGATGCATTTCTTGAGATTTATTGCTGGTGTCTCTTCCCTTCCATGATCTTTGAAGCTCAGCTGGTGGCCAACATGGTACAAGAGTTTGTGACCTGCTGCCTACTTCTAGTTATTGTAGCGTTCTAGATTGAATATAAATGCTTGGATATCCTCCTTTTTTATTTTGGTTTGCCGTTAAGTACATCTGGTTTATGAAAATTTGCAGCACTCTCTAGCATTTAGTCAGGATCCATTTTCTCCTCAATTTCTTTTTCAGAGGTCATAATCCAATTTAGCTACTTAACTGAGGCTGGCCCTCTCTACATTAGTTTCTAACTTGTTGTGTATTATCTATACACCTGTAGCGTTCTAGGTTGAATATAAATGCTTGGATATCCTCCTTTTTTATTTTGGTTTGCTGTTAAGTACATCTGGTTTATGAAAATTTGCAGCAGCTTTCTCTAGCATTTAGTCAGGATCCATTTTTCTCCTCAATTTCTTTTCCAGAGGTCATAATCCAATTTAGCTACCTAACTGAGGCTGGCCCTCTCGTTTGTTTGTTCTAGAAATTAATCAGGTATGAAACTCTTGGTGGTTGCTGCCAATTGTTTCATCTAGAAGTTAATTGTTATACCGATTTCCTCTGGTTAATTAAGGTAATGATTTAAAAGTCCCGTGTCACATGCTTTGTTATCTTTGGGTATGTGTTTTCCTTGCACAGTCCTGAGTGTTATATTTAAAGGGGATTGAATTTGAAGGATTTGTTAATTTGATTCAGTGCATATGTTTGAACAATGAAGTTAGTTTTAAATAAATTTGATGCATATGTGTCATTTTTTCTGAATTTTCCCTTCTTTCATGTGTGTTCGGTATTTCTACTCAAAACTACTACTCTGACACCTCCATTTATAGTGCTTGTTTGTTTTGCAGGGGTCCCAACTGTCGTATGATAGGGAAGGGAGTAGGTATGATAGGGAAGGGAGTAGTCGAAGCAACACCAACAATCTATATGGACGCAAACATGCAGCAAGGGCGCAGCCATCGATTGAGATTGATGACAGTACCAGATCGGCGACCAGTTGTTGCCAACCTTCCTATATGTTGGCCTCACATGCCCAAGTGAAGTCATAAGCCACATCTCTTTTGTAATGCTCATGTAAGATTGCTGGGATCCAAGAGATACCGAGTCAGGTTTAACTTTTGTAATAAACGACTAAACGGAGAACCCACTAAAATACTATTGCTTTTCTAGCCACATCTCTTTCTCTTCAGGTTCTTTTCTTTGTAGGATGCAGCACTGCACATGAAATAAACCTCCGGCAGTGGACACGTATGTCTTGTGCCTCAAGCTGCCACTGCAAAGGAAATCTTTTAGCCAATCTTCCTTTCATCATCATTTCAAACATTATCCTTTGTTTATTTGATTAGTGGTTATCCACTGTTGCCAGGCTTTTCAGATGGCCTTGGTTATATTAGTTCATTTTCTCTAAGATTCTCTTCATGTATCCTCTGTTTGGCTTGTTAGGTTTAAGAAAAAGTAACTTCACTCTCTTTCATTCCTAGAATTGATCTTACTCTCATGCACGCATTTGTTTCTCTTATGGTTGTTTTGTCAGAAGATGTCAAGCAATACTATTTTGCTTTTGCTCTCCCTTATTCCTTTCCTCATTTTATGACGTCCTTCAGTTTTTAGATCCCAGACAGTGTGCGATTTCTCTCGCTGTTAATTTAAATCAGTCTTTATTTTGCATTTTTTACGGGAACTGTTGTACATTAGATTTTGTTTATTAATATGGCAGTTCCAACTTCCACACCTTTTTTCTCTTGATCTCTTTGTATCAAAGAAGATCCTTTTGTCTGTGTATCAGTGATTCAATATAGATCTTAAATTGGTGAAGTTGTTCTGATCTTCTCTTGGTTTTCTTGCAGTTCAGATCAGAAGAGCATGATTTAGATCCATGTGGCATGTAAGAAGTGTGCTGATTCTTTCGTGAACTGCGCTCATGAATTTATGAGGTAATATGCCTGATTGAAGTCATTCCAATGGTATATATGAACAAAATATGATTACTACCTTTTTTACTTTCAACAGTTTCAGTTCTCTGAACTAATGTATCCAAACTTACATCTATCTTCTCAGATTACTACCACACTTTCCAAAAAATCCAACACTTAGACAATAGACTCCAGGTTTGCACCGAGTATAGATGATGTGTTCCTCTTTTGACAATGGATATTGTCTCCAATTTAAATTATCAATCAAACATGATTTTAGTGATCAGGTTAGTGCACTTAACTACATGCATTGTCATTGTCTTGCAGGTCCAATGTTGATTATCAGTTTACTTTTGGATATTCATATTGCTTAAGTGGGTGATGTCTCTACCTCTTTGTATTCAGGTTTATGAGCCCCGTCCACTTGCCTAAACCTTAAGATGTAACCGTTCAAGACTCTGTTATCTGAGACTAAGCCGTAGTAAAATGTGGATGTGGCTTCTCCTCACTATGTTTTGTATTACTCCTTTTATCTGTCCATGTTCAGCCAACACTAAGACATTAGTTTAACTTTCTTACATTCTATCATTTGTACGAAACTATTTCCTACTTCTGATTGATGTTGGATTCCTTATTAATTAGATGGTTTCACGTAATAAAAAAGAACATGATAGTAGTGTGCCCATTTAAAACATGCACTTTGTTTCGTTGTCTACTTTCACTCTTTTAAAATGCACTTCCAGTTAATATTTCATGCGTATCTATTTATGTATCCAAGCTTAAATAGTGTCAAAAATAAATATGCAAGCTTATTACTTTCTATTTGTTTCCTATTCATTGAATTTCTACCTCACGATTAATATTCTATGAAAGACACTTCATGGTGCCATCTGTTAGAAGATGAGAATACAAGATGAGGTGCCATCCGTTACAAGATGAGAATGCCCGCCCATTACCTGTTGATTAATTTCGGTTTAACTATGGATATTGAAACAAAGAGATGCTATGGCAAAAATATTGTACTGCTTCCGGCAGTTGCGCATATAGCTGGCCAAATGGGCCGGCACGGCACGGGCACGCTAGGCACGGCACGCTAACGACACGACACGATAGCGGCACGATTCTATTCGTGCCGTGCCGGGCCGGCACGTGGGCCGTGATTTGAAGTTAGGCACGAGCACGCCGGCACGAATAAGGCACGCCGGCACGTCGGGCACGGCACGGCACGATAAAAATAGCTGTAAAATTTAAAAAAAATTAAATATAGCTATAAAATTTAATAAAAATAAGTAAAAAAATGTATAAAATCTTAAAAAATATATATAAATAGTTAATCGTGTCGTGCCGTGCCGGCCCGCGTGCTTCAATTCGAAGAGAGGCCCAAGCACTAACGGGCTCGTGCCGTGCCGCGGCCCATTTAAGTCGTGCCGTGCCGTGCTTGGGCCGGGCCAAAAAAGCCGTGCCTCGTGCTGGCCCATTTGGCCCGTCCCAGCCAGCTATAGTTGCGCAACGGGTCATCTAGTGTTAGGAAACCTAGCTGAATTCGATACCTCCCCCAATTCCTCTCGTCCGGGCTGCCGCTGAGCATAACCTAGATGGAGTTGCCGCCGCCGCCGCCGACGGAGAAGGCCCCCCAGTGGGCTATGCTCTGGCGCGTTCCGCAAGAGTCCCGCATCGACATGGGCCAGGATGATTTCTCCGTGGCAGTCGCCGCGCCCCCGGACCTCACTCGGCTCTCTATATGCAAGATCCTAGTTAATGATCCGTTCGAGGACGATCGCCCCCCCCTTGTCCTCGCTGCTGATCCATCCGGCCTTCTTCTCATCACCGACTCCTACGGCCTTGCCACGGACCCTCTCGGCGACGGCAGATCGATCTACTTCGTCTGGGACGCGGTCAAGGTTCTCACTCACCGCTTCCGCAGCCACGAAGAGTCTGTAAATCACTCTGGTAACGTCGGTCTCATGGTCACCCCAAATTGCAGTGGCTACGGCGACAGATACAGATTCATGGTCGTGGAGCTGCTGCCAGTCTCGGCCGACGAAAGCATCACCATCCTCTGCTATGAGTCGGTCTCACGCCTCTGGGTGAAAAAAAGGTTATCTTCCACTATGCCCTGCTACCCGTGGTCCAGTGCCAACGTCTTCTCGCACGACAACAAGCTCTGGTGGGTCGATCTCCGGCACGGTATCCTCTCGTTTGATCCCTTGACTGACGACCCACATGTCGACTTCGTGCAATTCCCATATGGCACAGCAGCAGGGAAGACTGCCACGGAATTTCAGCCACCAAACACCCGAAAGCTCAAGGTCCGAGGAGATAGCAGCAAGCGCCGTTGTGTGAACCTGAGTGCTGGTAACCTGCGGTTCGTGGAGATGGCTGGCAGTGCAAGTGTGCCTAGAGTCACCATGTGGACTCTGGTCGATTCAAAGGCTTGCATATGGAAGCTGGACTACGATGTAAAGTTGAAGATGATCTGGGATGACGAGAGTTACAAGGGAACTGGCCTGCCGAATAAGAGTCCTGTGCTCGCGGGCGTCCACCCGGCTGACCCAGCCGTGGTGTACTTCTTGAACAACAGGAAACTCTTCGGAGTAAATCTGCGTTCCAAGAGGGTTGACGAGTGTTCGCCATTCAAGCTTCACCCGACACAACTGGGTAGAGACGAAGAGTCTTCACGCTTCTTTCTCACGTGGAATCTCCCAGGATCGCTTACTTCCTCGTCAGGTGAAACTTGATCTTCTTTTGGAGTTTGTGTCATATAAAAGTGTGATGTATTTGCTGAATCTGGTGTGCTAACTTCATAGCGTAGCTTCTTTCTTCATCCCGCCATGCATGTACACTGCTCAACATACATAAGAAACTAAGACGGGGGTTTAAAACTTGGGCTATGTTGTTCTGGGTTTCTCGTTGTATATTCTTGTTATGTTATTTCTCACTAGAATATATTTGCTACATATCTTACCTTCCATTGCTAATATAGGACACCATCCATTTATACTGCTTAGGTTAAGAAATCAAAAGGGGATTTCAAACCTGAATTTTTGGGTCTGGACTTCATGTCACAATTTTCCCTAATGCCTGTTTCACGAAATCGATAAACAGTGTCAAATAGAACCTTATATCCAAACTTAAAAAACACGAGACATATGATGAACAAACTAACATCCGAAACAGAACAGCAAACTACACATGGTCACAAAACTAGACAAAGAACAAGCCCGCTTGCTTGTGAAACAGAAACCTTACCAGCATAACACTTTCCATCGCTACTTCTACCCAGCTATCCTCAGAGTCATCAGAAGCTATCCTTTTTTCTGCCAAAGATCTGAGCTGCAGCTTACAGCAGTAGGTTTGCTCCTCTGTGTTGTAGTTTTTGTCCTTGTCTCTGAACACCAGCCCAGAAGTTCACCCAGTAAGCAGTACCAAAATCACAGTTACCCCATGCATTCAAAGCCATAGTACCATGAAGGAAAAGATGATGCATTGATTCATCCTCACTACGGAACATGCAATTCCCACTTCCTTCCATCCTCTCGTAAGCATGTTGTCTTTCATGTCATGTATTTCTGTGTTTCTTCGCTGAATTGGTTATGACGCTGCATGGTTTGAACCCTAGTTTATCATCTGGATTCTAGAGCACCATCCATGTACACTGCTCATATTATATAAGAAATTGAGAAGGTATTCACGTTTACATGTACTAAGAAGAATTTATGTTCATATCCTTTTTATATTAGTACGAACGCATGGAGAAGGATCATCAGCACAGATGATTGAAGAGAGGTCATCAAGGGATTCACATTTTGATATGATGGTAAAATCTTTCATGAATGCATACGCTAGTGGGTATCGTACCTTGGAGTATGATGAACTTGCTAGGATTGCAATTATGCAGCTTAACCAGAGAAAAAAGCAGCAGGTAAATGCGTATAGCTTATTTTGCTCTGGAATTGACATGTTAACCTATATTGATGTTTTGTATTTTGTAGGATAACAAATTCAGGCTATCTGAGCGTCACCTCCTTTGCTATTTTGACGAGAAGAATGGTACGACTTCCCCTCCAAAGCGACATGCTCACATGAACTTCTACGTTCACAGGGAATCTGAATCTAAAAGGCTTCGGCAACTTGTATTTGCTGAGTTTCTAAAATCTGACACTGACAAGGACTATTCCTGGAGTTTGTTATCATGCAAAGTCTTAAACAACACCAGCCATGGTAAGTATTTCTTCCGTACTTTATCTCTATGCACCAAGTGTTATTTTCAGAACTCAGAATACAATTGTCTTTCACAGCGATTTTGTTTTTCTTGCCTATATATAAGTTTATCTACATAGTGACATTATTACAAATGCTTTTGTCTGGGTTGAATTCATGAGTGCAAGGGTAAGGTTTTCACTCATCTAAGGCAAACATGCTGAGCCTGACTACAATGGGTTAGCCTGTTGGTTAGTATATTTCTTTTATCTAGAACAAAGCACATGATTTTAGTTTAGTGCTTATAAGCTCTTGTTCAGCATTGGTGTCTACTCAAATTTCAATGCTACAGAATAAGCAGCTTATTTGTTGGTACAAATCCTCACCTTCCTTGCTAAGCACCCCTGGAAGCACCTGCATATGTTCATGTCCTTATTAGCCATTGTGCCGCCGAACTGAACATCCTAAGAATAGTTTTTAATTTACCCAAGCATGTTAAAGATGATATTGGCATATTTTTATATCCAAAAGCGTAGCTCAGTTTTGATGGAGAAAACTTGGAATATAGTTTATCTCCCCATTGAGTTTGATTTGGTATGTATATGTTAGTTTTTCTAGAAGGCGTAAGGTATAGTGCATTAGTGCTTACTCGGGGTATGCAAAACTGCAACCTTTTGCCTTGATAAGTAAATATTGTTTTGTTATTTGCAATGCAATTAGCCACACAGAATGCCTATATTCACTACCCCAGAAAAGGCAATCTGTGGCGCACCACATATTGTAATTTGTGGCGCATCATGGTGCGCCACTTTGGTGCGCTACTAATTCTTTCATATCTGTGATGCGCCACATATTTAATAGTATCTGTGGCGCACTCTGTAATGCGCCATAGATAAGAGCTATATTAGTGACGCATATCATACGGTGCGCTACTAGTATCAATTTGAATTTTTTTGACCATCTGTCTAATCGACCACAACCTGCACACACACGGTTGTCGGAAGCTCTAAAACAGCAGTCTACATCGGATATATAACAATGACAAGTCGAGCAACTGTTCTACATCGGATATATAACAACGACAACTTGAGCAGCTAGCAGATCTACATAGGATATATAAAAACTATAAGTAGCGAGTGCTACTCATCCTCAGAGGTGGTAGTAGTGAACAAGTCGCCCCACCTTGGATCATAATCGGCCCACGTCAAATCGGAGGGTCTCGCCCTCCTTCGCGGCGGCCTCGTGACGTGGGCGCTGGTCTGCCCTCCTTTGCTCCCTTCTGTTGTTGAAGAATGGCTCCTCGTCGGCGACCTCGGCGCCGGTCTGCCCTCCTTTGCTCCCTTGTGTTGTTGAAGAATGCCTCCTCGTCGGCGACGTCGTTGGGGATCGCTCCCTCCATCGGTGCATCAGCTCCTCGTCGCGCTCGGCGATGACGATCCGGCGCTGCGCCTGACGGTGGCGGTGACGATCCTCATCGGTGAGGAGGGTTGGCTGTGGCGCGAGGAACTCCGCCTCCTCGATGGATAGGCAGTTCGGGAAGTTCAGCTCGCTCCGCAGGCGGCGGAAACGCCACGCGACAATATCATACGCGCGTGCTGCTAGTTCTAGCGTGGCGTACGTGCTGAGCGTGTGCCTCCCTCCGGCGGCGCGGATTTCAGCATAGTAGGTGCTGTTGGGCAGCACCCGAACACCGCGGAAGCCGGACGACCCGCGATGACGCGACGGCATTGTCTACACAAGAGGAGAGGTTCAGCGGTGAATAAAGCACATTAAACTTGCTTAATGGTGACATGTAAATAAAGTTTTTAAATGAAGTAGATCAACTCATAACATGCCTCATATATATACAAATCATCGACTTCGAAACACACAAGTAATCCTATAACTTTATTAAACCAAGTAGGAGGCACACAACTTACATGTGTGCATGATACAATGTGTGCATGATACAAGGTTCAACAAACTATCAGGATATCATATAGCTAGTGTGCCACATCATTTTAGTCATCGGTATTCTTGAAATAAAGTAGGGTCAACTGAAAAGCATGCCTCATACTTAGAATGGACAAACAAATTCAGAGATGGCGTAAGTGAAATCCACTGGGATGCAGAAAATGTGAATATATTCATGCACATCACAAGTTTCACTGATCACACGTTGTCACAACATTTTTATCATCAACATTCTAGAGAATATAAAAGTATAAACAAGATTCAAAAAAATTTATGTCTCATACTTAGAATATTATGAGAAACACACAATGAATCCTGATAACCTTGTTGAACCAAGTCGGAGCCATACAACTTATATGTGTGCATGATACAAGGTTCAACAAACTACTAGGATATCATATAGTGCGCCACATCATTTTAATCATCGGCATTCTAGAAATGAAGTAGTGTCAACTAAAAAGCATGCCTCATACTTAGACTGGACACACAAATTTAGAGACACGTCAACGAGATCCAGTGGTATGCAGAAAATTTGTATTCGTGCACATCACAGGTCTCACTCACGTCGCCTCTGGATCACATGGTGTCACCATTTTAATCATCGGCATATCAAAAGATGGTAAAATACAAGTTAAAAAGCACTCAACAAAAACAAGCAAGACCTCATATAGAATTGCTTAGGTACGGTGTGAGTGAACAACGTGGAATGAACACTGTATATATGTTCAGACAACATGGTTCACTCACACCTCCTTGAAGATGCAACGTGCAACCATCTAATCATCGGCCAAAAGTAGTCTTCTTAAACTAAGACAACTGAAAAGCATGCCTCATACTTAGACTGGACACATAAATTCAGAGTTGGCGTTTCTGAGATTCAGTGGGATGCAGAAAATGTGTATTCGTGCACATCAGAAGTCTCAGACGCCATCTCTAGATCACATGGTGTCACAATAGTTTAGTCATCGACATATCATCAACATATCAAAAGATGGTAAACCGTAGAGAAAAGGTAAAATGCAAGTTAAAAAACACTCAACAAAAACAAGCAAGGCCTCAATTGCTTCAGGGACGGTGTGAGCGAACAACGTGGAATGAACATTGCATATATGTTCAGACAACATGGTTCACTCACACCTCCCTGAAGATGCAACGTGCAGCCATCTAATCATCAGCCAAAAGTAGTCATCTTAAACTAAGCCCACAAAATCTTGCATCATACTTAGGCTACACACACAAATAGTCCGAGACGACGTAAGTGAGAGCCAGTGAGATGCAGAAAATGTGTATTCGTGCACATCAGAAGTCTCACTAACGTCGCCTCTGGATCACACGGTGTCATAGCATTTTAATCACTGGCATCCCTAGAGATCGAATACAAAACTATAAACAAAAATGATATATGCCTTATACTTAAGTGACAAAAGATTTAGGGATGGAGCAAGCGAGCCAAGTAGAATGCACAAGATCTGTGCTCTAATGCATATCACAAGGGTCGCAAGCGCCACCCCTGTATCAAAGTGTCACAACATTTGAATCATCGGCATGAAATGACTTGCAAAGTATTAACATACCATCTGGCGCCTATAATCACATTTTGATCACAGTGTGTCACAAAACATTTTAATCACATTTTAACAGGAGGGCTGCTCCGAGTGCATCACATCATAGAGAAAGGGACAGGGAAGGAGAGGGGTGAGGCTCACCTAGGGCTCCGGTGGCGAGGTTGACGGGTGGCGGAGGCGGGAGGCGTGCTCGGCGTGCTCCGGTGGCGAGCTTGACGGGTGGTCGAAGCCGTGCTCTGCGTGTTCCGGTGGCGATCTTGAGGCGTGCTCCGGTGGCGATCTTGAGGCGTGCTCGGTGGCGAGCTTGAGGATGCCGAGCTTGACGGAGCCGTAGACGACGTCGATGCTGAGAGCCGACGACGCCCAAGCCTCCTGAAACAAAACAGAGGGGGGAAGCCGGTCATATCCGCAGAGGTTGATCCGCAGAGGGGGGAGGAGTTGTAGCTTGTTACCTTGCTTGTGGCCGGCGCCCTTGCGCACCGGGGAACAAGCCAAAGATCGAAAACACCATTGTAGGTTGACCTAGGGTTTGCGGTAGGCTGCAGTTCCTCACCATGGAATCGAGTTAGGAAGAGGGCGGGGGGCGGTAAAATGGGGATCGGGAGAGGAGGCGGCGACGGCGGAGAAATGGGGATCGAGGCGGCTAGACTGATTAGGCGGGGCAGCTCGAATCCGGGCAGCGAGGGGGAGAAGGCAGAGCCGTATGGGTGGAGCTGGGGATCGAGGGAGAGCTAGAAGTTGGGGAGAGAGGGTGGGCCGGTCCGACTGACCAAGCCAGGTCTCTGGATGGATAAGTAGAGCCAGCTTAACTTTTGTTTTTGTGCAGCAAATATCAATGCGCTACAGGTAATTTTTTCGACCATTAATTGAAAATGGGCTCCAATTTTAGTTGTGACGCACGAGCTTACGATGCGCCCACAGTTAAGCATGTTAACTGTGGCGCATGACTATTCAGTGCGCCACAGTTTCCTCACCTTAACTGTGGCGCATCGGATATGTCGTGCGCCACAGTTAAGCCTGTCACACGACATATACGGTGCGCCACAGTTAAGGTTTACACATTAAGTCTTTTATGGGTAGTGATTGAATCTGGTGCTAACTTAGTTTTGAAGATTCCCATGTAGAAATGTCTACCTAAATAACTGTGGAAAGATGGTATAAAAATGGCATCTCTAGATACAACATGGCGGATGTCCAACTACCAAGTTCATTTCATGAGTGTAGGGCTATTCATGCGCAGCCTGTCCGCTCTTCATGCCAACTTGTTGTAGTAGATGGTAGACAACCTTGATAGTGAAATATTTATTGTTCGTTGCAATGCTATTTAAGCTGGTGCTAGTATTTAAATATATTACCGAATCAATGGTGTGGAGATGGTATGAAAGTTATATCTCTTGAAGCATCATGGTTGATGACCATTATGATGGATAGATGGAGTAACAAACCTGATGTGGTCAAGTTACTGTAGTATAGAGCGCGGCCCTAGCTTGGCCGTCGTGGGGGTTGGGAGTGCGGGAGAGGCATGGCTCCGAGAGGCGCGACGGAGGCTCGCTGATGAGCGTAGACGGTGGCTACGGCCGCCACCCAGTCCGGCTTGATTTCGGATGAGCGGGGTACCAATGAAGACGCTCGGTGGACGCACAGTGAGGTTTTTGCTGACGTGGCACTTATGCCTATCCATTTGGGTCATTGGCTGGGAATACCCATATATGCCATTTTGGAGCTAAGTTTTGGGTAGTGACCAAAAAACCTTGGGTCCGGCACCACTTTGGGTATGTTCTTGAGCAAGTTTTCTGACCGAGAGTTTTTTGGGTAATTCTTCGAGATGCTCTTATGTTGTGTTTTTTTAGGGCCTGTTCGGAAGCTCTCCGCTCCTCAACGGCTGCTCTCAGAGCGCACGGAGCGCTAGTGTATTTTTGTGGAGTGCCCCAAACCGAGCTCCACGTGCTTTCGTTAATTTTTGTTGAGCGGATCAGAGTTTTGATCGAGGAGAGCTTCCGAACAGGCCCTTAGTGTCATATTAGTCTATTTTAATACAAATAGCCAAGGAATTGTTTTTAATTTATGTCATATTAGTCAACTTCAATACAAAGAGCTTATGGAATATTTTTGTACATTTGTAGGTGGTCAATACGGTACGAACTATGATGCAGGACTGAAACGGAAGAGGTCCAGTTGTTTTGCATGCGACAGTGAAATCAAGCATCCAAACAACGGATTTAAAGCTGGCCAGATGCATGCTATTTAAGGCTGGTAAACGTAGCAGTGATGACACTCAAGTGGCTTCTCTTATTGTTTGTGGTAACTAGGTGACCTGGTGCATACGGATGAACGTACAAGGTTTCTCTTGTTTTAGTGCCTATGCATGTTGCTAGATGTCGGTATTGATACCATAAGCAGCACATCTTTCTGTTGGTTTCACAGTAAATGCAAGTACTTGTAAGGAGTTTAAATGTCTTTAGTAACAAAGATCATATATGTCCTTTTAGGGGCTTATAGCTCCTGTGTGACGTCTTTACAGCGAATTGGCTCCTACGTGACGTCGTTCGCTTGAATAGGTGTGCTGGGACATCTCTCTGAGCGTTCACAAATAGCCCAGGCACGACATTGTCTTAAGCACATTGTCTAACATTGTCTTAAGCACATTCTCTATCAGGATTAGGGGAGTCGGGTGGGACCCACGGCTTATTCGTTGGACCAGACATCAGCGGACCCGACAACAACGACGAACGTTATGTCATTTTCCTTTGCGCCCACATCCTCCCTCTTCTTCTTCGGTGACGGCAACGCCGATGAGATCCGATTCAGACAAACATAACAGATAATTTTGGATTTTTGAACCATTCAACCAAATTGAAAACAACATAAAGATAATATTAATATTCAATTAGATAGATCTACGCTATTATATTGGGGCGATTAGCTAGGAGAAACTATTACATAGGGGATGATTGGGGTGTGTCGGCGCTGCTCACTCGGAGTCGTGTCGGAGGCGCCCCACCCCATGTCGGCGTCGGTGCGGGATTCCTCGAGAGCTTGGCGGATGCGGAACTTGTCGAGCTCCTCTTCCATCTCCCGGCACTGTGCGAGCTGCTGCTGCTCGTCCTTGGTGCGCTCCATTAGCTCGGCGATGACCCAGTCGAGGTCGCTGTCGTCAACGAAATCTGCCCGGAAAAGGCCGGCGCGCCCAGCGCGCGGTGCCAGGCCCTGCTGCTCGTCCGAGTGGTTCGGCGGCGACAACGGTGCTTGTGCGATGGAAGAGCTCCCCGCCAGAGGAGCTGCCTCGCGCCACCGACGCCATCCCCCGCGTCGTACTCCTCCACTTCGCGACGGCCGAACGCAGGCGGCACCGGGAGCCCGTGGTTCGTGTACGCGCGCGCCGCGCTTCCGAGCGCCGTCGGAAGCAACTCGCCTCTCCCGTTCGGGGTCAGAGGAGGGCGCCGGCCGCTTCGGCCCTTTGTGCTCCTCGCCGGAGCGGTTTCTGCCGTCGGAATGGCCGCCGCGCGAGCTGGAACCTCCGCGTCTCATCATCGTCGATGGGCTGGCTTGATCCGCGATGGCGGGGCTGGGTTGCGTGGTTTTGGTCGCCGGCGGCGAGAGTGGCGGAGATATAGAGTGAGTGAGAATAGGTAGGGTACGGCACATTTCAGTGGCTATGAAAGGGAGGGGAACGGGAAGAGCTGGGCCTGAGAAAGGGAATAGTAGGTGGGCCGTGGCCCAAAGTGCTAGGTTTTTTTTCCTAGGTCTTGTTCTTTTTCTGTTTAGGCAGTTTATGGTCTTTCAGTTTAACTCGAAATAAAAAACTCAAAAAACATAAAAATAATGGAAAACCAGTGCAGATGTTCTTAGTTTGTCATATACTAACAAATCAAATTTATTTGGCTGTTTTAAACATGGTGGACCAAAAACTTGCTTAGAAATGGGGCTGTTTACCCTACCTTTGGGAGCTCATTTGAAACTCACAAGCGTGAAACTTGCTCAAATTCATTTTCATGTTTAAAACTTATTTTCAAGAAGAACATTCAAGTGAGTACAAATAATATATAAAAAACATACAAAATAACAAAAGCAAATACATATATACATATATGGCGGGCGGACACATACACAAAATACAAATATTTTTTAAATGTAGTGAAATTATTTCACTACATTTACTACTATTACTACTACTGTTGGCGCCGGCGGCTAATCCTGTCGGCGCCGTCCCTTCTTTGCCGACGCCTAATTCTTCCGGCGCATCTTCGCCACCGGTTCATCGTCGGACGACGGCTCACAGTTGAAGTCGTCGTACCAGCCTGGCGACGTACCCGGCATCTCTGACACGTCGTCGTCGTTGTCCTCGTAGCGCCGCGCCTCTGGCTCCTCCTCCTCCTCCTCCTCCTCCTCCTCGTACTCGTCGTGAAGGTACTCCTCCATCTCGACGTCGGGCTCGTAGCCGAGACACGCCGGCTTCTTCTTCTTCTTCTTCTTCGGCGTCTTGGCCTTCTTAGGAGGCCACTCCGTCTCCTCCTCTTCCTCCTCGTCGTCGTCAGAGTGGTGGGAGGAGGGGTCGGAGACCGCTGGCTCGTGGTTCGGCACCTCCTCGTCTTTGCTAGCTTGCTGTTTATACTAGTGGTCGTTTCTGTTGTCCGCCATGAGGAGAGGAGTTGGAGAAGATGGATGGCAAGTGCAAACTGCAGACGGTGTGGTTTTAACCTTGTTTCCACCAACTGATGACCCACAAGTATAGGGGATTGCAACAGTCTTCGAGGGAAGTAAAACCCAAATTTATTGATTCGACACAAGGGGAGCCAAAGAATATTTATAAGGCTTAACAGATGAATTGTCAGTTCAGCTGCACCTGCGAATAGACTTGCTTGAGACAGATTATCAGTAGTAGCGACAGTTTTATAGTAGTGATAGTAGTGAAATAACAGCAGCACTAGAAATAAGACATCAGTTGTGATTATAGTAGACAACAGGATTAAAATACTGTAGGCACAGGAACGGATGAACGGGCGTTGCATGGATAAGATAATTCATGTAATATCAAGACATAATCATTTGCAGATAAATAAGATAAAGTATCCATGTATTAATTAATCATAAGCATGTGTTCCAATTTAGTTATGCGTGCTCGCCATGAGAAACTTGGATATCATCTTTTGTCCTACCAGCCCGTTTGCAGCAGGGCCTCAAGGGAATCTACTGGTAATTAAGATACTCCTTTTAATAAAGTACCGGAGCAAAGCATTAACATTCCGTGAACACACGTGATCCTCACATCACAACCATCCCCTCCGGCTGTCCCAATTGTTGTCACCTTGGGGCCTTCGGTTCCGGACAAATAATATGTGTATACAACTCATAGATATGATCTAAAACATTGATTATTCTCATGATATAATAACATGTTCAGATCTGAAATCATTGCACTCGGACCCTAGTGTCAAGCATTAAGCATAACAAGTTGCAACAATGACGTAAAATACCGATAACGGATACTAGGCACCATGCCCTAATGATATTACAACTATTACATGAACGATCTCATCCAATCCCTACCATCCCCTCAAGCCTACATCGGGGAATTACTCACACATGGATGGGGAAAACGATGATGGTTGATGGAGAGGCGTTGGTGATGACGATGGCGATGATCCCATTCGATTCCCCGTCCCGGCGGAGTGCCAGAACAGGAACTTCTGGTCCTCGAATTGAGTTTCGAGGCGGCGGCGGCGGCGGCGTACGGATGTGTTTCTAGGAAAAGTGTTCAGGGCCCTCCCATTTTTAGGTCTGGGGGAGTTTATATCCAAGAGGGGGACGCGAGGGGGTGATCGAGTCGATCTCATGAGGGGCTGGCGCGACCAGGAGCCTGCCGCGCCAGCACCCTGTGAGGTGGGCTCGTTGCCCCCCTCCGTCTGGTCTTCTGGCTCCGTGGGTCTTCGGGCAAAATAGGGACTTTTGCATAATTTCTGGTATTTTTCCATAAAGTTGAATATCTGCACAAAAATAAGACACCAGGGCAATTCTGCTGAAAGTAGCGTTAGTCCGTGTTAGTTGCATTCAAAACATACAAATTAGAGGTAAAACAATAGCAAAAGTGTTCGGAAAAGTAGATACGTTTTGGACGTATCAACCCCCCCCTCCCCCAAGCTTAGCTTATTGCGTGTTCTCAAGGAATTCAATTAACAACTGAGTGCGATAAAAAGAATTTTCACGAATCCATTTGCTTCATATGATGTAAATATTCTCACTATCTGGCAAATGCTTAGTCTATTCATAATAAGATATATGTAAATGGTGTCACCTAATTAGTTATGTAAACTATGAACAAATGCCAATCATACCAATAGTAAATAACATGAAACATATCAATTCACAAGATTGCAAAGGTCTTAAGAAAGTATGATGAAATGGTATCTCGCTTGCCCAAAAGTGTACAACAAAACATAAATGCCCAGGCACCTCTGAGATTTAAGAGAAGACTAGAGATAAAGATGTCAAAGATAAAAGCATCAAAGTTACTGAAGGAGATATGCCCTAAAGGCAATTAATAAAGTGTTTTATTTCTCATATCTCATTTGTTCATAATACGTTTTTGTGTCATGCTATAACTGTATTAAGCGGAAACATTAATACACATGTGATACGTACAACAACCAGGTCCCTAGTAGCCTCTACGTGACTAGTTCATTGTGCAATCGATGATCGAGGATTCCCGATCATGTGACATGGTGTCAATTTGACAATGGAGTCATGTCGTTGGTAGAACGATGTGATGGACATACCCAATATTTATAGTACGTAGTCATTTATCCTTTGACCGTGAGATCAACTCTTATTGCTATTCCTAAAATACACTTTGATTGCATCAAACGTCATATCTTAAAAGTGTGACAATAAAGGTGTCCCTCTCGGGTGTCGGAAAGGAGTATGTTGAGACGAGGGATCAAGAGCGGGATTTGCCAGTCCGCATAGCAGGATATATACTCTAGGGCCCACTCGGTGAGATTATGTCAAATGAGCTTGCAAGCGTGTGACTAGGTCACCAGGACATAATATCATGGACGAGTTGAAGATAGCGATGTCGGTAACGAGATCAAGCTAGGTATCGTGATATCTATGAACGAGTCTCGGACACGCTAAGTATCGCCATGGCAAAAGGTTTAAGACTCAGACGTCTAGGTTCGAACGACAAAGTATTCGTTATCTCGCAGGGATTAATTCTGGGTATCCAAGGTCCACGAATTAGTCATTGATCGGAGAGGGTGTCTCGATCATGTATGGTGA
Source organism: Poa annua (assembly GCA_026929855.1). Classification (NCBI taxonomy): domain Eukaryota; kingdom Viridiplantae; phylum Streptophyta; class Magnoliopsida; order Poales; family Poaceae; genus Poa; species Poa annua. Next base: position 20,704,155 of record CM049428.1, on the reverse strand, counting down.
GATGTCGAACCGCTAGGGTAACACACTTAAGGGGAGTCGACATATTTACCGGAAGAGAAATTAAGAAAAGAGAGCATTGGGAACGTCCCGGGAAAGATCCGATGGAGATCGGGCAGCGACGAAATAGTTTTCGGAGCCGGAATAAATTATGTAATATGTATTTAATATTAGTTAATGTAATTAATAGTTAAATATATTTTTATTTAATTTTTTTCTGAATTTTTAAATGCAAAATACCCTAAATGGGCCTTCTCTTGCAAAGAGGGCCCATGGGGGGGGGGGGGGGGTGGAAGGTTCCCCCCAAGGGAGAAGGGAGAGTTCGGCCGGCCTAGGTGGGCCCCATGTGGCCCACCCATGGCCGACGCACCAAGGAGGGGGGGGGGGTGTGGGAGTTTAGTCCCACACCGCCCTGCTGGCAAGGTTGGCAGCCCCCATCCTCTTATATATATGGGTGCACCCCTGGCCTTTAATTCACACCAATTTCTCTCTCTCTTTCTCCTTGATCTCGAGATTCCTTTGTTGGAGTTGCGCCGAGTAAAAGTTCTCTCCACCATACGCACGCCACCGTGCTGCTGGTCTCCCGGTCCCAGTCTTCCGTTGTTTCATCCCTGTATCGGAGCCCGGAGTTCGTCGGCTTCACCGTACGTGTGTAACGCCCTGCGAGGTGCCACGCTAGTGGTGCTGGAGGTCTGCTTCCTCTACACGACCTCGAGGTCTTCGTCGGCTTCATTGACAACGCTTCTGCGGGAGCATAATCCCCGCTTTTCGGTCTACAAGGGTATGCATACCGATCTCCTTCGTATTACTATATCTGCATAGTATAGATCCTGGCTAGTTTTTGGTTATCGCTGTTAGGAATTTTTTTGTTTTCTGCCTGCGATCCCCTTCAGTGGTATCAGAGCCGATCTATGCGTAGATATAGCTGTACGCTAGTTGCACCCGTGTTTATCACGAGGACATTGTTCTTATTATTTGCTACCCTCTCGCGTGCACTTGCACTGTCGGCAGCATTGAGTTGATGAAGCGGCCCGGACCGACTTTACGCGTACGCTTACGCGAGACTGGTTCCACTACTGACATGCGGCTTGTTCCGTATATGTGGCTGGCGGGTGTCTGTCTGTCTCTCTCTCTCTCTCTCTTTAGTTGGCTTTGCATTTTCAATGGAGGGCCCGAAAGGGATGAATAAATATGCAATTATTTGATCGTTGTTGTGGTCATAGGTTCGTAGGTATGAAGCGGTTCTATTTATGACAGCCCCAAGCTACGTAAAATATCCAAAAGATAAAGTAGAACGCGTCTAACTTTATTTTGCATGGGCAATGTGATATGGTCAAGGTAGGTTTATTAAATTGTTTATAAACTGTGGGCGCGAAGGAGACCATCGGCGCAAGGACCATGTCACGTCGCATTACATGTTGATGTTTTGAGTGCATCTTATATTGTGTGTATATATATTAGTTACACGGCCGTAGTAATATTAGATGATCCCTCCAAAATACCATTAGTGTTCTTCCTTCGACGTGCACCATTAAGAAAGTTCTACGTTATGAGGAAGGCCGTGACGATCGTGAAGGAGATATGCCCTAGAGGCAAATAAATAAGTAGTATTTATTGGAACCCCTTCAGATCGGGTGTCATACATATCGTCGTTCGCATACAGTGGGTGTAAGACATGTTTGCACAAGCGTTTACGTTGAAGGTTATTATGGCGAGCCTAGAATGTACAGACATGGCCTCGGAACACGGTGACCGAAAGGTCGAGCATGAGTCACAGAGTTGTTGTGATTGACATTTTGATGTCTACCTTTGAAGTTGTGTTGCCGGCTCTGACGATGAGGGGTTGCATAATGGATTAGGGTCGTGTAATCACTAAAGCGATTAGAGGGATATTCGTTTTGAGTGGGAGTTCTTATAGTTATTTTCTAAAACTTGAACTCAAAATTTTATGAACAAAGTCTTATGTTTTGCAAATTCCATTGTAGATGTCTCGCCGCTCCTTTAACCTAGGCCTGTTCCTTAAGAAAGAAAAGCTTAAGACCAATGGGTCAAACTTCATGGCCTGGTTCCGCAACCTGAGGATCCTCCTCACTCCCCACAGGGTGGCTTACGTCATTGAAGCCGCGTTGGGTGACCCTCCTTTAGACAATGCCTCCGATGATGAGAAAAAGGTCTATCAAACCATGTCAGACGATTCCTCTTTTGTCCAGAGTGGCATGCTCTACGCCATGGAAGCCGACCTGCAAAAGCGCTTTTAGAGGATGAGTGCCTTTGAGATAATTTCTGATCTCAAGGCTGTCTTTGCGCCACAGGCTAAGGCTGAGAGATATGAAGCTTCTGAGCTTTTCTTCTCAGCCAAGATGGAAGAGCACAACAGTGTAAGCGAGCACGTGGTCAAAATGTCTGGCTAGGTTCAGGGCCTGAACGCTCTGGAATGCAAGATTCCTGATGAGCTGGCGATTGATAGGGTGCTGCAATCGTTGCCTCCTAGCTACAAAGGCTTCGTCATGAACTATAACATGCAGGGCATGGCTAAGTCCCTGTGTGAGGTGTTCGTGATGCTCAAGACTGCTGAAGTGGAAATCAAGGAGCACACGCTATTGATGGTCAACAAGACCGTCGATTTTAAGAAATCAGGCGGCAAGGGAAGGAAGAACTGGAAGTCTAAGAAGGATGGCAAGCACGTTGCCAAATCCAAGACTAACAAACCTGGTCCCAAACCTGGCGTGGAATGCTTCTACTGCAATGGAGATGGTCACTGGAAGCGCAACTGCCCCAAGTACCTGGAAGATAAGAAGGCCGACAAGATTGTCGGAAAAGAGAAAGGTATATTTGATATACATGTTATTGATGTGTACCTTACCTGCGCCCGTAGTAATACCTGGGTATTTGATACCGGTTCTGTTGCTCATATTTGTAACTCTCAGAAGGAGTTGCGGAATAAACGGCGCCTGGCAAAGGATGAGGTGACGATGCGTGTCGGCAACAGATCAAGAGTTGACGTGGTGGCTGTCGGCACACTTCCTCTACATCTACCATCGGGATTAGTTTTGATTTTAAATAAGTGTTATTTTGTACCGTCCTTGAGTGTAAACATTATCAGTGGATCTTGCTTGTTCCAAGACGGATATTCGTTCAAATCAGTATCAAGTGGTTCTGCTATTTCGATGAATGATATCTTTTATGTTAATGCTCCCGAGAGTAATGGTTTATTCTTGTTGAATCTTGATCGTAGTACTCACATCCATAACATTGATGCCAAGAGGATTAAACTTAGTAGCGATACCGCCATGTATATATGGCATTGCCGTCTCGGTCATATTGGTATAAAGCGCATGAAGAAACTCCATGTCGATGGACTTTTAGACTCGTTGGATTTTGGATCCCTAGACACATGCGAACCGTGCCTCATGGGCAAGATGACCAAGACACCGTTCCATGGTTTCATGGAACGGGCGTCGGACTTATTGGGAGTCATACATACAGATGTGTGTGGACCGATGAGTGTGTCAACACGCAATGGTTATCGTTATTTTGTCACCTTCACCGATGACTTGAGTAGATATGGGTATATCTATTTGATGAAACACAAGTATGAAACATTTGAAAAGTTCAAAGAATTTCAAAGTGAAGTTGAAAATCAACTCAACAAGAAAATCAAGCACCTTTGATCCGATCGTGGTGGCGAATATTTGAGTTTTGAGTTTGGCACACATCTGAAGCCTGTGGCATCGTGCGGCAGTTTACGCCAGCTGGAACACCGCAACGCAACGGTGTGTCCGAGCGACGTAATCGTACCCTATTAGATAGCGTCCGGTCTATGATGTCTCTTACCGACTTGCCCGTATCTTTTTGTGGGTATGCGTTAGAAACAGCCGCATTCATTTTAAATAGGGCTCCGTCCAAATCCGTAGCAACGACACTGTAACATCCCAACATTTTATAATGTTCAAAAATCACTAAAATTTAAAACTTTTGTTTTGAATAAAATAAAACATTCAATGCACTTATTGAAAGAGTTAAATATTTCAAATATCTCAACTAAACATTATTTTCAAAAGTTGTTTCAAGTTAACCTTTTATTATTCCATTGTATTTTCTTAAAACCTCAATATGTAATTTGATAAATGTTTGACAAACCTTCCAACCAATTTCATATAATAAAAAGTTTCTTTTAAGTATTTGACTTCAACCACTTAGCCATAGCTATTCATAAATTAAATTAATATTTACAAGTGTTCCTTTAAACTATTTAAAACATGATCTATTTGCCAAATGGTTTTCATTATTCTTAAGTTCAAAACATAGTTTTGGAAATTACAAGTCTATAGTTTATAACTTTAAAACTGCATAGATTTTTATTAATGAATTATCCACATAAACATTTCATTAGCTTAAATGATTTTTATTTATTATCAAAACATAAAATGATTTTCATGAATATATTTTCTATATAATAAATGAATTAAATCTAAAATCTATTCTAAAGATATGTTATAAAGTTTTCAAATGATTTATCATATTATGAAACTTAATGGTGCACAAAATAATTTGAAATAAAAATGATTACATTACATTTTCTCTTTTCATTACAAATAGTTGAAATATGTTATTTAATAATCTATTAAAGCTAAAATTTATTTAATATTGGAATATGAGTTTAAATATCTTAAATTCAAACATATTTGAATGTGGGTATTTCATAGAATTTATTTTAGCCAAAAATAAAATTAAGTAAACCCTAGTTTTAAATTTAACATAAAGTGTCAAATTTGTATTTTATGAATATTTTAAAATATGATTTTTCAAAAGTGTTCAAAACATGCCCACAAATGTTATAAAACAAAGATATGATTTTTACGAATTTTTAGAATTTAATTTGACTCAATTTGGACCTCTAAATCAAAAGTTATAAGAGAAATCAGAAATCAGAAAAAGAAAAGCACTTGTGACGTCAGTGATGACGTCATCACCTTCTTCAACCTCCGGCCGAGAATTCCGCCTCCGATTTCGTTTCCAAATCCGAGCGCAATTTGCGCGATTTGTTTCCTTCGTTCGGCCCTATAAAAGCCCCAGCTCCGCCGTCTCCTCCCGCACCAAAAACCCTAGAAATTCCGCCACCAGGCTGCCCGCAATCCTCCGCCTCCGTCCGCCATTGCCGCCGGCAACGTGCTCCGATTCCGGTGAGTAGACAGACCCCCGAGCTCTCCCTTCTCCCCCTCTCGCTGTGCCAACTCAGTGCGCAGCTCCGTGACATCTTCCTCGCGCTTTGTGTGCCCCAGACAGACGCAGTCGTCCACGACCGAAGCAACCACCACCGGCTTCAACTCCGACGAGGGATTCCAGGCAAACGAAGACGCCCCGAAGACCACTGCCTCGCCACCGCGCCCGCCTTGACCTCCCCTTCTCCACGGTACGAGCCGCTCTTCCCGGGATCCACTAGATCGTGTAGAACGCAAGTCGCCGCCCTGTCGCATCTCCGGCGAGGTCTCCAGTGACCTAGCGCCGCCAGATTTAGGTCGCTCGATCTGCACCGTTAGATCTCCATCCATCGGCCACGATAGATCCTTTTAAAGCGAACCGGTACGGTCATAGATCCGTCAGATCTGGATCTGACGACCCAGATCTAACGAAGCCGAGCCGTCAGCTGAGCCGAGCCCAGCCAATCACATCTTGCCACGTGTCCCTGGAAATTCTGCGAATTTTCATATTTCTTTTAATTGGCAGATTGCAGAAAAGCCCCTTCATCTTAGAATTGTTATAACTTTTATACCACATTTCCAAATTATACAAATTTTATATCAAATTAAAGCTCTTGACATGTAGAATATTTTAGATTTGTTAGAATTCAAATTTGAGTTAGTTTAAAGTATTCAAATTTCAAATGGAGGATTTGAGTATATTTGTAATAACTTTAAATCTATAAATCCAAAAATTGCAAATAAAATTGTTTTAGAAACTTTGGAATATTTGTAAAATTATGCCTCTATTATAAAATAATTTTGAGTATTATTTTGATGATTTAATACTTGTATGTTTAAATTAAATAGTTCGAATATTTTTGGCATTACTATTAATAGAAACAGTATTTTTGAGTATATCCAATTGCTATAAATTTAATTAAATCCCTTCTGTCCATTAACACCATTTATAAGAAAATTGTGTTATGAAAATTTATTCACATAAAACTTTAATATATATGTTTTTCCTTTATTTATATTTTGCAAAAATAGAAATTAATTAAATTGCATTTATAACCTCATGCATATTTATAAAGAAATCACAAAAGTTATTTTGATGCTTTCTTGTGATTAAAAAGTGCATTTCATGCATAACTTATTTTATTATATAGTTATACCCCTCATAGGAAAACTCCTTCCCCATTTTCTTAAAGTTAGGATTATTTTCAGCTTAGTATTTTTGTAAAGTGCTATGCACTTAGACACTTAGGATTTTCAACCTGGAGCTAAAAGGGCAATGAAGGACTTAGCCAAAACAAGACTTCACAAGTATCTTCAAGGAGTAGAAGCACTTAGAAGAAAATCAAGAAGAAGTTCATGAAGACCAACCAACAATATTTTCTAAGTCTTGCTTCCTCTCTCTCTCTTTTCTCCTAACCTGGAGGGTATCAACACCATCAAGTATTCAAAGCCATCAAGTCTACAAAATTGCAATGAATGTCATCACATCAAGAAGAAAAGAAAGCAAGGAGAAGATTCTACATTCTTCTTTCTATCTTTTCCCTCTTTCCTAATCTTGTCTTTCACTTTAGACATAAACAATTTTTGATCATGTTATTAGCATCTTGGAAGTTTGTTGGATCCTAGCGGCATAGTGAGATGAAGCGGCCTGGAGACGAACCTTACATGTCCACGTACATGAGACCTGTTCCACAATTTAAGTGTCTGACCGGGTGTCTGTCTCTCTCACTATAGTTAATATCCAATTTACAAAGAGTTGATAATAATTGTTGATCGCCTTGAAGAATAAACTTAGTATTTTCTCTAAGTAGTTATGCACATCATGACTAAGTCATTAAAGTGCTTATTCAAGATAAATTATAACAAAGTTATTTTGTCCAACTTATGACCTTAGTCCTTAGTCATTGTTGGGGATATATCAACTAGGGGGATAACCAACATGGATCAATCCGGCTAGTCCAGGGTGGCCCAAGGGTGGTAAGGCCGTAGCCTGCCGGGCGGCCCAGATAGCTGACGTACAAGGAAGTAGTTGGATGGTCCAAGGAAGGCGGAAGGCCGAAGCCCATCAAGCCACCAAGCCCAAGACGGAAGGCGGCAACTAAGCCGGCTAGGTCTAGGACTCTGTTTACTTGCCGGACAAGTACTTGCCTTGTACCCTGGGGTCTGGCCGCCTATATAAGCCGGCGACCAGGGAGCCTTTAGGGAGGCGCTTCAATACGCATAATACACATTGTAACCTGTTCACGGCTATTGCCTCATAGTGAATTATAGCAGCACGTAGGATCTCGCCACCGCCGTGGGATCCGAAGCTGGGTAAACTCGCCGTGTTCAATCCCGTCCTCGACGACACCAACCTTCTTCCCCACAATCCATACATAGGCTAGAGGACCCCCGTCTCCTATCAATTATGCCGATACCACGACAGTTGGCGCCCACCGTGGGGCATGAGGTTCCCGGCGTCACGTTCCAGGCGGGAACACTTGGCGGCGTGGGCAAGCAGATCACCGTCGGTCGCGTCACAAGATATGGCGGCCACAGCTACGTGAACTCGGATGAGTCCTGGCTCCCGGCGGACGACTACCTTATCGGATGCGCAATCGTACCGATCGGAGGGATCGACGTCTTCATCGGGTATACGCCAGAGGCGTAAGGCCTACCGCGTTTCTACAACCCCACCCACCAACCCTTCGACCAAGCAGTCGACCGACAAGATGGATCTGAATCCGCCTTCTCCCAGGAGTCGGCCGAATCTGATTTCCACTTCGTCGGAGTTGTCGGACTGGGATCAGACTCCCGGCCGGAAAACAACGATCCTGAGTCAATCCTCCCTGCTCTGCAGGAGGATGCGATGTCAGATGCCGGATCCAGATCTACCGTTCAAGTCAACGTAGACTCTGACTCTGATGATGATGCTAGTCTCTTCGAAGAGAAGATCAAAACCCGCTTTTCCAGTGGTAATCCGGCCCCTTCAGAGGGCACATCGGATACTGACATGCCTGACAAGCTGGCTATGATGGTTGTTGTCGGTCACGAGACAACCCCAGTTACTTCGGAAGCGCAAAACAAGCCGGCGGAAGATGCCGGCGACACCACTGCCGGTCAACTCATTGAAAGTTCCGACAAGGTGCGCGCAAAGAAGAAAACTGGCCTCGAAAAAGGCGGCAGTAGCAAACCCACGGATTTGCTTTCCGTCATCAAAGAAGTAGACGAGATCATGAATACTTCAGTGAATAAAGACACCCCACTTGACGAAGTGGAAGAGCTTAGGCTTAACATGCTTAAGCACTCTGACTTCCTGCGAAAAAGAGAGGAGCACGTTGAGAGCCTTGCGAAGAAGATCGAGAAAGAACAGGAGAAGATGTCGGCCAAAACAAGCCGGCAACTCTTTGAGGAGAAAAGGTCATCAAAAAAACCGCCGTGGCAAGGAGCCGCCAACACAAGCAACGACAGCGGCTCAAGATCTCGGGTTCGACTGGCGTACAGCACCACATCGCGTGGACAGAAGGGGAGATGTTGTCTTTTGCACCCCCGTCCTCAACGCGGCCGCCGCGCTAGATACCCTGGACGACAACACTTACACGGCGGAAGAAAAGCTGGCCAATGCAAGACACTTCGTGAGCAAGGCCCTAGAACAACAAGCTCGCGCTGATTCCTACGGCCACATGGCGGATGCTTGCGGGGGAGACCTAGAGTCTAAGTCAGGAAAGTGCAAAGCTGCACCTGGCGCCGACCCCGAAGGCCCGTCTGGCTCCAGTAGCCATGGCGACAAAAGGAAGGCAACGCCACCTCCAAAGAAGACGCCACCGCCAAAGCCAAGGCGGGACGAGAATTCAAGGACAGGAAGCAGAGGAGATTTGCCACCTCCATCCCAGCCAAGACGCGACAACGGCGGTAGCCGGAACAATAGGCCGCCGCCTAGGAAAGATGTCGGCAACGACCCTCCCAGGAGAGGTCGAAGCCGGTCTCCGCAGCGTAGCACCGGCAGCAAGAAGAAAGAGGAGGCAGAAGGACCCAGGCGCAACATAAGCCGGGCAGCACATTACGAGCCGGACGCAAACAGAGGCGCGCGGCAGCTCGATCCAAAAGACGCACGACACCGCCTACAAGACATAGCAAGAGGAAAGGAGCCGCTATACTCTGCATCAAAGTGCTTCGGTGACGCCATCCGCAGAGAGCCGTTCCCTAAGGACATGACATCGGTGTCAAAAAACTGTTCTAGGTACAACGGCCTCGGTAAGCCGGATTCATGGCTAGCCGACTATGCCATGGCCATAGAAATTGCCGGCGGGAGCAGCTTCATTGCCGTCCGTTACCTACCTCTCATATTGGAGGGCACGGCAAGGGCTTGGATCGACAACCTTCCTGAAAAGTCTATCCATAGCTGGTACGACATGGAAAAGGTTTTCTCCCAGCATTTCCAAGGAACATAAAATCGTCCAAATACCTACACGGATTTGCAACGCTGTATCCAAAAGCCGGACGAAACCATGACAGATTTTGTCAGCCGTTGGATATCCGAAAAAGCCAACTGTCATGGTGTTTCGGACGCACAGGCTATCCATGCCTTCTACACGGGCCTACAGAAGAAGTCCTTGCTCCGTCATAGGCTCGTCCGCGAGCAAATCACGGACCTTGGTGAGATGCTCAACCTTGCCGCCCAATACGCGGCGGCAGACGACGACGCCCGGGACGATGACCTAGACGTCAACATCATACCAAAGCGGAACAACAAGCGCAAGCAGGTGGCAGATGACAAAGCCGGACCTTCCAACGAGGTATCCGTAGCATTCCAAGGGAATGCCGGCAAAAAGAAGTGGAAAAATAAGAAAGATGGTCGCGACGCCGGCTCAGGGCCTAAGGCGGCGCGAATCACTTATGAACAGGCAAAACTTTTGCCATGTCCCATCCATGCCTCACTGGGCAAGGTCAACCATATGCTTGGCGAGTGCCGTTTCATGGACGACTTCAAAAAGGACCCCACAGTCGGCTGGAAGTCAAAGAAGTCAAAGAAGAACGACAAGAAAGACAACAAGGAGGATGAGGATGACGACGACATGTCTATCTCAAGCGAAGATGACGCGGCCGCCAAGAAAAAGAAGCCATATCCGAAGGTCAAAGAATCTCTTGTGTGCTTTGTCGGCACGCCTTCGGCTAAGGCGGATAAGGCGGAAATGCGCGAACTCAACGCGACAATGCCGGACGTCACTCAGTATTTGAACTGGTCGGAAGCAACGATCACTTGGGACCGGTCCGACCACCCTGATCACGTTCCTCACCCAGGCAAGTACGCCCTTGTCGTCGATCCCATTGTCGACAACTTCAGACTCACAAAGGTACTTATGGATGGCGGCAACAGCCTCAACATCCTGTACTATGACACACTAAGCCGCATGAACCTATCAGAGGATCAGCTGGACCACAGCAACCTCACTTTTCATGGCATAGTGCCCGGCAGGCAAGCAAAGTCAATGGGGAGTATTAGGCTGAAGGTAACTTTCGGACCAAAAGAGAACTACCGCTCAGAGTTCCTCCGGTTCGAAATTGTCCCCTTCAAAAGCGCCTATCATGCAATCTTCGGACGACCGGCTTTCGCCAAGTTCATGGCAAGGCCGTGCTACATATACAACAAGCTTAAAATGCCGCGGGAGAACGGAACCATCACAATTTCCGGCAACTTCAAGAAAGCCAAGGAGTGCGAGCGTGGCATGGCCGCCTTCGCAGAAGCCGTCATCCACAAGGAAGAACTCGCGCTGTTCGGGGCGGATTAAGACAACTCCATGCCAAGGCCAAAGATTGATGTCAAGAAGACCTTCGAAGCTTCAGAAGACACCAAAAAGGCGGACCTCATCCCAGGTGACAAGTCTAAGCAAGTTGTCATCGGCTCCAACCTTGACAGCAAATAGGAAGGCGCGCTCGTCGAGTTCCTCCGTGAGAATCGTGACATCTTTGCATGGTCGCCTTCCGACATGCCTGGTGTACCGAGGGAACTTGCCGAGCACTCACTCAACGTCATAAAAGGATCCAAGCCGGTGAAGCAAGCAACAAGACGCTTTGGAGATGAGAGACGCAAGGCTATAGGAAAGGAGATAAATAGGCTGAAGGCCGCCAATTTCATAAAAGAGGTTGTACACACTGATTGGGAGGCAAATCCTGTACTTGTTCTAAAGAAGAATAAAGAGCTGAGGATGTGTATTGACTATACCGGTGTTAACAAGTGCTGCCCAAAGGACCCCTTTGCGCTGCCTAGAATTGACCAAGTCGTAGACTCCACAGCAGGCTCCGAGCTGCTTTGTTTTCTGGACGCCTACTCAGGATACCACCAAATCAAGATGAGAGAGTCAGATCAGCTGAAAAAATCTTTCACCACTCCATACGGGACTCTCTGCTACATTACGATGCCTTTTGGCCTGAAGAATGCAGGAGCAACATACCAGCGCTGTATGCAAAATTGCCTGCACGAACAAATCAGCCGCAATGTTCACGTCTACGTAGACGACATCGCGGTGATGTCAAAAAAGAAGGCAGATCTCCTAGAGGATTTGGAAGAAACGTTTCAGAATCTCCGGAGGTATCAGATGAAACTCAATCCCGCCAAGTGCGTTTTCGGCGTTCCAGCCGGCAAACTGCTCGGGTTTATCGTCTCAGAACGAGGGATCGAGGTTAATCCGGAGAAGATCAAGGCCATCCAAAACATATCCAGACCTACTTGTCTGAAGGACGTGCAGCCTCTAGCCGGATCGGCGGCAGCCGTCAGTCATTTCATAAGCCGCCTGGGGGAAAAGGCAATGCCTCTCTACCGGCTACTGAAGAAATCCGACAACTTTGAGTGGACAACAGAGGCAGACGCCGCCTTACAACAACTTAAGGAGGCCCTCGTATCCGCTTTGAAATTGGAAGCACCTCGATCACAGGAACCAATGCTGCTGTACATCGCGGCAAGAAGAGCTGTTGTCAGCGTTGTCTTGGCTGTGGAAAGAAAGGAGAACGAAGCCGCGACGTGTGAGCAACGACCGGTCTACTTCATCAGTGAAGTATTCTCCGCCTCCAAGCAGAGGTATCCGCATTACCAAAAGCTGGCTTATGGTGTATTCTTCGCCGCCAGAAAGCTTAGGCATTACTTCCAGGAACACACAGTGACAGTAGTCAGCAAGGCACCGTTGGGAGACATAATCAACAATGCAGAGGCAACATGTCGAGTTCCCCAATAGGGCATCGAACTTGCCGCCTTTGATATAGTCTATAAACCACGGACCGCCATTAAGTCTCAAGCGCTTGCAGATTTTGTCGCCGACTGGACAGAAGCCATGGAGGAAACGACACTCCCCGAATCAGAATATTGGGTCATGCACTTTGACGGATCAAAGATGCTCAAGGGCTCGGGGGCTGGAGTCGTTCTACGCACGCCTAAAGGTGACAAGCTTAGCTACGTGTTGCAAATCCACTTCACAGCAACCAACAACGTTGCCGAGTACGAAGCTTTGCTTCATGGGTTACACGTGGCAAACGACCTCGACGTTAAAAGAATCCTCTGTTATGGCGACTCAGATTTGGTCGCGCAGCAAGTAAACGGAACATGGGATGCGAAAAGCGCAACAATGGCGGCTTACAGAGCCAAAGTTGACGAATTCGCAAAAAACTTCGCGGGCTACGAAGTCCGGCATGTTCCAAGAGCTGAGAACGAGGCGGCATACACACTTGCAAGACTAGGATCAGAACGCAAAAAGGTACCAAAAGATATATTCCTGGAACATTTGCACAAGCCATCCATTAAAGGCGCCGATTTGATGGACCCCGATGTAGAAGAACCGGTAGAAGCGGCAAGTCTCGCTGTCTACTTGACACAGCCGGATTGGACAGTCCCATATCTCGATTTCCTAATCGAAGAAAGTTGCCGGAGGACGATGAGGTGCTAAAAAGGCAGATCATAAGGCGAGCCAAGGCATTCACGATAATAAAAGGCGAGCTATATAAGCGAAGCACATGCGGCATCTATCAGCGGTGCATACAGCCGGAAGAAGGCCGGGAAATTCTGAAGGACATACATATTGGCACCTGCGGGCATCATGCTTCCGCCAGGTCCATTGTATCCAAAGCTTTCCGCCAAGGCTTCTACTGGCTTACCGCCAAAGAAGATGCCGAGAACATCGTAAAGACATGCAAAGGCTGCCAGTTGTACACTCGTCAACCTCACTTGCCGGCACAGGAACTGAGGACGATTCCAATCACCTGGCCGTTCGCGGTCTTGGGCTTAGACATGGTGGGTCCCTTCAAGAAGGCGCGTGGTGGGTACACCCACCTATTGGTCGCTGTCGACAAGTTCACCAAATGGGTCGAGGCTAAACCGATCAGCAAACTTGACGCACGAACAACCACCAATTTCCTCTGGGGAATTATCTCTCGGTTTGGAGTTCCACACAACATTATCACTGATAATGGCAGCAACCTGTCTCAAGGCGACATAGAAGAATACTGCAGCAATCTGGGTATCCGGCTTGATTTGGCATCCGTGTCACACCCTCAATCCAACGGACAAGTAGAGCGTACAAACGGCCTAGTCTTATCAGGACTTAAGCCTCGTCTCGAAGCTCCATTACACAGGGCAGCCGGCGCTTGGGCAGATGAGTTACAGTCGATACTATGGAGTTTGCGCACAACGCCAAACAGGTCTACCGGCTACACTTCTTTCTTCTTAGTATATGGCGCTGAGGCGGTGCTACCTACCGACATGAAATACGATTCCCCAAGAGTTCAAGCCTATATCGAGAAAGACGTAGAAGGTGCAAGACAGGATAGCCTAGACCTGCTAGACGAAGAAAGAGACGTTGCTCTACATTGCTCTGCCTTGTACCAACAACAACTTCGCCGCTATCATAGCCGGAGAGTGCGGAAGCAAAGCTTCAGAACAGGTGACCTGGTTCTCCGCCTAATTCAAGACAGAAAAGGCTTGCACAAGTTATCCCCGCCATGGGAAGGACCGTTTATAGTCACAAAGGCGCTGCTCAATGGTTCCTACTACCTGGCCGACATCCGCGACGAAGACGAAAAGAAAATGTGCAAGAAGGCGGCAGGAAAAAGGGGAACCAAGCGCAAAAGAGGCATTGACGATCCGTTCGAACAAACAAGACGGCCTTGGAATATTGAGCAGCTACGTCCTTTCTACACTTAGCAATTTATAATTGTAATAAGTTAAATATGATTATGAAATAAAAGTCTATGGTTCCTCATCTGTGTTGAGAAGCATGCCATCTTTTGTATTTTCTTGCAATCATATTTCCCCTATGTATCTAAGTTACCTATTTTTCTAGCTCCGTGCAAAGGTTCAAACTGGTAGATACTTGCAGCTTTCGAGCCAACCCAAAGCAAACATAAAATTTTTTGCGCCGCCTAATTCCTTTACCTCTGATTACTTATATGTGGTTCGCCTAGTAGTATGTCTTTGACACCAACATGTTGGCTTTGGTCTCTGATTCTAAACGCATGGTTTAGCCCTGGTTGTTTCAGCTAAAGTTACCGGCTGAGGTTTCGTCAACATACAAAAAGTCAAACATATAAGTCAGGGTAAAATTAAGGCGGGCCATATAAATAAAGACAAAATAAAACTTGTCAGCTAGTTTCCGCCTAGCAAAGCAACAACAAAAGTATATACAAATATTACAAGTCAAAGTTGCATTGTTTCAGGGGCCGACAAATAAGGCTAAAAGGAGGCAAGTACAGAAAGCTATGGCTCGGGGGAGCGTCTACACCAGGCTCGGGGGCTGACAACTTCAGCCCCGGAACTATCACTCCCCTCCGCCTTGGCCGCGCCGGGAGCTCCAGCTTCCCCTCCGGCAGGCACATGATGGCGCCGGTAGAAGATTGAAGTGCCCACCATATCGGCAACACGCGTGGCGTATCCGGCAACGCTGTCCAGAACAGCGGCCGGCTCAACCTCGCTGCCGTCTTCATATGTAGACGGCATGCCTTCGGTGACGGCTTCTATCTCCGCCTCGGGGTAGTGCGCCATGAATAACCCAAGTGCGGTCTTGGCACCACCCCGCGCCGCCGACTTCAGCGAGCTCTTGTGCAGTTTGGTCGCCTGCTCCAAGATAGTGGGCACGTCGCTGAATTCGGTCGGTTCCTGGCTGCCAGAGGAGGTGAAGAACTTGGCGGCAAACCGTTTGGACGCTGCCAAAGTCTCGGTGATCAGTTCGCCTAGACGCGCAAGGCGATCCAGACGGGGGCTGACAACCTTGTCGTCGCCTAAACCGGCGGAAACTGTATCAAAAATGAAGCCATCAGTTTGGTTCAGGCTAAGCAAAATGGCAACGTCAAATAAGGAGAGAGAAATTACCAAGTGCCGAGTTATGGAAAGCGGACAGCTCAATCATATGAGTTGCCAACGCATCCTCAGCAGTTTGGGCGCGAGAAGTCTGCTTGGAGATTTCCTCGGCAGCCGTCTTCTCCGCCTCCGCCAACTTCTTGCGCAGGCTTTCTAGCTCACCAGTGAGCTGGCTAGATTCATGCGCAAATTTGAGCTGCTGGGCCTCCATCTCCTTCTGGTGAGCCTCCTTCATCGCCAAGTTGGCGGCCGCCAAATCGGAAGCTTCATTCATAAGAGCTTGCATATCAGTGGACGCCTTCAGTATATCCTGGGCGTGGTCTAGCAGTTCTACAAATATGGATTCGCTAACTAAATGATTGACGGCAACATAAGTCGAAAATATAGCTGAAGGCAAAGAGGATCAACCCTACCTTCATCTTTTTTGCGGGCCGCCTCGAACTCGGCAATCCGCAGGTCCTTAGCCTCGCACTCCTTCTTCAGGTCGTGGCAGCGCCGGTTTATCTCGACTCGGGAGGAGACAAGCTCAACGTTGGCGGACACAAGGCTCTGCAGGACAAAACAAAGACATAAAACATATTGTCGAATAACCACTAAGCCGGCAGTCAATTTTTTTTATTTTTGAACTGCCATCTAAGTGCTCGGGTGAAAGACTATGTATATGCCGGAGTGGTAAAAACTTACAGACAGGTCGCCCTCCAAGTCGGCGAAGGCCTGGGAGGCGAAGTTGGCAAAAGCCAAGTTGACTCCTTGGCCTCCTTAAAGGTGGACCAAGGGTCCCTGACTTTGCCGCCTCCCGCAGTCGGGGCTGCCCTCTGGGACCCGCCGGCAGTCGCCTCCAGCAACCCTTCCTTGGCGGCGCGTGATTGAGCGGCTTCATCGGCCGTAGCCTCAGCCAAAAGTCGGGGAGTCTTGGGTGCGCGGTCAGTGGAGGAGGTCCTTGGCGGCGCGCCAGAAGCCGGAGCCGGGGGCTGACGACGAGCGTCGCCCATAAAGTTGCCGGCTTGGGGCTGAGGAGTTGGCGGCACGGTAGCCGGCGAGCTGCCTTGAGGCCGCTTGCCCTTGCCAAGAAGCCTGGTCGTCAACCGGGAAGTTGCGACCCTTTCCCTGTCAATAAAAAGCAAGCACAGTCAATTGGGTGCCAGTATTGAAGAAGTTTGTCGTCTATTAAAGGCAGAATTGAGTACCTTCGGGGGATGTTAATCCCCGCGTTCTCGCCAAGGTTGGCGAGAGCCGGCTCGGTAGCCGATGCGATCCTTTTCTTCCTCTCGGCAATCACCGTAGAGGAAGCGGCGCCGGATGCCTTGCGCTTCTTCATCTTCCCGGCTTCCGACTCGTAGAAGTCGGGAGCCAGGTCATCCTCCCCCAAGTCGGAGAGCTGAAAAAGAAGACAAGTGTTAATGGAGCTCAAGTTTAGCCGCGAAGCTATCAAGGGGCAAGGAACAAGATATCTACCTCGAGGGGAGGGTTGTCGTGGGTGTGCATGGGCACGCCCTCCACCGCCTTCACCAGCCCCGCCTTGACGAGGCTGCGGAGCCGGAACGCCAGGTCGGCAACCGGCAACCTCTCTTCGCTTACGCGGAGAGAGGCCGTGGCAGTAGGCGAATACTGACACATTTTGTGCGGGCTGTACCGCAGGGGGAGGATCTGCCGGCCGAGCCAGCAGATGACGGTGTCGACCCCATCCAGCAGAGGGGGAGCCATCGTCCGTGTGAGGAATTCAATTCACCTTTGAAAAAGGCGGAGTTCCTCCGTCAGCTTGGGCACCGCCTCGTCCCAGCATGGCCGGGGCATAGGCGGCGCGTTGACGAATTCCGGGATGCCAAATTGGCGTCCCGGAGCTGCCATATCTTGGCAATAAGAGAATGTGGAGGTCCAGCCCTTGACGGATTCAAGGTATGGTATCTTAGGATACCATTGGCGGCCCTGGCGGCAGTTGAAAGTAACACTGCCGCAGGTTGCCAGCCCGCCGTCCGGCACAGTCTGACGCCGGCAACGAAAACAGTATCTGAAAAAGTCTAGACTAGGCCTAATACCTAGGTAGCCTTCGAACAGAGCTGTGAAGCCGGCTAAGACTAAGATGCTATTGGGTGCTATGTTGTGGGGCTGGAGCCCATAGTGATCTAAAACCTCGCTAAAGAAGGCGGAAGGCGGCAGCGCCATTCCCCTAACTAAATGGGAGGTAAGGATTACCCGCTCCCCGGCTCTCGGAGCCGGGATGACGTCTCCGAAGGCGGCCCTCCATTGGCAGTCTTCCCGAGAAGGAAGGTAGCCGACAGCCTCCAATCCTGGAGGGCGTCTTCGTTGACTATGGAGGGAAGCCAGTAGTGGGACCCGAGGTCCGCCGCTTCCTCTTCCTCGTCGACGGGAGCGCCTCTCGCCGTCGTCGCCACGGTGGACGATGGAGGAGCCGAAGAGACTGCCGGCACCGTCGCGGGACGAGTTACCGCGCCGCCCATCACCGTCGCGGACGCGGTTTCGGTCGCCGGACCACTCGACGCCATGGAAAGGTCTTGGCCGGTGGACATCGCCGCACGCGGAGGTCGTCGGAGGAGATGTGCTCGCCGGAGTTCGCTCGGAAGCAAGAAGCGGAGAAGTGGAAGGGCAAGAGGGCACGGAGAGCAAAGGCAGGGTGGCGAAAATGGACCGTTCGGTTGCCTATTTATAGGGCCGGGCGTTTCTCCCTGTGCAACAGCGCTTTTAGTCGGACACGTGTCCAGCATCCGTTGCAGCGCATGATCGCACGATCTCCACGCCTCCTCTTTTCCCGCAATTTGTGATCATGGCGAGATTCCCGCCTAGGCCGTTTTCAAACTGTCGTGAGCCGGCTAAGTGGAATTCGTCAAGAAGAATGCTCGGCGAATTTGCAGAGTAGCCGTCTTTTCCCATGTTGGATAAAGGCGGCCGCGCGTCAATATCAAGACGCGCAAGCCTCGTTGATTTTCAGAATGGTTCAAGTCCTGCAGCCGCCAACTTTGGCAGATGAAGAATCAAGAAGAAGCCGGCGCCTGGAGAACTTCAACCTTTCTGGGGGCTAATGTTGGGGATATATAACCTAGGGGGATAACCAACATGGATCAATCCGGCTAGTCCAGGGTGTCCCAAGGGTTGTAAGGCCGTAGCCTGCCGGGCGGCCCAGATAGCTGACGTACAAGGAAGTAGGCGGACGGTCCAAGGAAGGCGGAAGGCCGAAGCCCATCAAGCCACCAAGCCCAAGACGGAAGGCGGCAACTAAGCCGGCTAGGTCTAGGACTCTGTTTACTTGCCGGACAAGTACTTGCCTTGTACCCTGGGGTCTGGCCGCCTATATAAGCCGGCCACCAGGGAGCCTTTAGGGAGGCGCTTCAATACACATCATACACATTGTAACCTGTTCACGGCTATTGCCTCATAGTGAATTATAGCATCACGTAGGATCTCGCCACCGCTATGGGATCCGAAGCTGGGTAAACTCGCCGTGTTCAATCCCGTTCTCGATGACACCAACCTTCTTCCCCACAATCCATACGTAGGCTAGAGGACCCCCGTCTCCTATCAATTATGCCGATACCACGACAGTCATTTTTTTAACCAAACTCTTGCCTTGCACATAACGTAGAATAATTTTCATAGCATGACATGCATCTCTAGTCCTTAGAAAGATTTTACACATCATGCATGACATATTTTCCTTAAAAGTTTATGAAACTTGTTTGTTCATTATGTATGTGTTTGTATGCATTGTGTTGTGATGTGTTTTATGTTGATTGTTGTATTGTTGTTTGTCTATATTTTTAGAGTGAACGGAGAGCCTCGACTTACGTTGAAAAGAGTTTGTGAGCAAAGACATCATCCAAAGGCAAGTGGCACACCTCATAAACTTCCTACTATTTTCTATATGCATTACTTAGTGTATTTTTATATAAGCATGTGTAGGATAGTATTGCTATGCTAGACCTATTTAGAGATTCCTTACTCCTGTGTCTAGGTGCCTATATATAATACTTAGTAGAAATATTGATGCTATGCAAATGTTGTTTTGTGAAAATCTAAATTCTAATAAGTTAATAAAGAACCTCCTGGGTGGATTGGTTGTTTACGGAGGCACATTGAGTGGCTACTCAGGACCATTTCTATGGTGTATACTTGAGTACGTGCACTTGTGGATGGCCACCCAGGGAACAGAGGAATCTGAAGAACTCCGAGTGACGATTGCTTCCAGTGCAGCCATTGCCATATGGGCTCTGGCTTGATCAATTAAGTTGCGTGGACTCGCCCCGGCTTGACAAGCAGATGTAGAGGGTGTTAGGTGGAACAGGTCAAGCCAGAGTGGGAGGGAAAATGCTTCTGAAAGATCTCATCTCATTCTTCTCCTTTTGCTTATCACCATAAGGTTGTAAATGATAGTTTGGGCTGAATGGGTACAATGGTGAACGTGCACAACCTCTGCAGAGTGTAAAACTAAGTACTTAGCCGTGTCCCCGGTACGGACAATTTGAGCAGCTGATCACGGACGTCAATGGAGGATTCCACCATTCCAACTTCAAAAATTAAAACTTGATGGGTGAACAAGGGTAGAATGAGACAGTGGTTTTCATGCCACGAATGTCTTGAATAGAAGAAAAGTGTTTTCCAAAGAGTTAGGAAAAATTGGCTTTATGCAAAATAGCCTTGAACTCCACCAGCCAAATAAAAATATAGGTTATTAGAGTTATTCCAATAAGTGTCCACCATAGTGTCACTTGCCAGACTCCATTTTTAATGGAATCTGACCCACGTTGTTGCAATATTTTTCTTATTGCAGATTGATCAGATGACGAGTGAGGTTTCGTTTAAAGGTTTCGAGTCTACAACCAACATGTTTTCACCTGTGGCAACATGAATGTGATGGAGAGTCACTGCTATTGTATTTCCGTTGTTTATTATTTCGAAGCTAGCTTTATGCTGTGCAAATTGTATTGAATATTTTGTAAGTCTGGATCATCGATGTAATAAAATTGATACTTTGTTGTGATATTACATCGTAAACTGTGTATGCAAACGAATCGATCCAGGGATTTGCACTATACACATGTATCTACCTTATTTTAAGTGCAGGTGCGCTACAGACACCGTATGAGATATGGCATGGCAAGAAAACTAAGTTGTCGTTCCTGAAGGTCTGGGGTTGTGAGGCGTATGTTAAGAAACTACAGCCCGACAAACTCGAACCGAAATCGGAGAAAGTCGTCTTTGTAGGGTATCCGCGGGAAACCATAGGATACACCTTCTACAACCAAGCCGAGGGTAAAACGTTTGTCGCGAAGAACGGCACCTTTCTCGAGAAATAGTTTCTCGCCAAAGGAGTAAGTGGGAGGAAAATAGACCTCGACGAGATCGTTGATCCTGAACTCGAAATTCCGAGTGGTGTAACGGAATCTGTTCCGGAAACGGCCTCCACATATGGAGTGGGAGAAGATGTCGAGGATACTATTCTACCTCGTAGGTCAGGGAGATCTCGTATCGCCCCTGAATGGTATGGCAACATGGTTTGCATCGTCATGTTAATTGAACAAGACGAACCTACGAACTACAAAAAGGCTATGGCTAGTCCTGAGTCCGAGAAATGGCTTGAAGCCATGAAATACAAAATAGGATCCATGTATGATAACAAAGTATGGACTTTGATGGAGATTCCCGAAGGGCGCAAGGCCATCGAGAATAAATGGATCTTTAAGAAGAAGACTGATGCTGATGGTAATGTGACCGTCTATAAAGCTCGGCTTGTCGCAAAGGGTTTCCGACAAGTTCATGGAATTGACTACGATGAAACGTTTTCACCGGTAGCGATGCTAAAGTCTATTCGGATTTTGCTAGCACTTGCCGCATATTACGACTATGAGATATGGCAGATGGATGTCAAAACAGCGTTCCTAAATGGTAACATTGAGGAAGAGTTGTATATGGTACAACCTGAAGGTTTTGTCGATCCAGAAAATGCTGGCAAGGTATGCAAGCTTCAGTGTTCCACTTATGGACTGAAGCAAGCATCTCGGAGCTGGAATCTTCACTTTGATGAGGTGATCAAAGGTTTTGGATTTGTCCAAAATAGATGTCGGCCTAGTAAGGACCGGGGTATGCACGGCCCACTCCCTACAGGCCTCGCCCGCGAAGATCTTCGACAGAATGACTAAGGACCAAGATACCGCTTGGAGAGACCCTCGAGAGACATCTCCGCTTGAGGGCTTGAAGAGGACGCCAGGGCCTGAAGAGGACCCTGTGCTTCAAGGGACTCCCCAGGCACCGCCCGCTTGGAGAGAAGTCAGCAGGAAACCCCTCCACAGGCGACCACGGCCCTGTGGATACACTTCGCGGCTAAGCAAGCGCTGCAGGGCGCACATGGCCCCTGCAGCAGCCGCAGGGTGACGCGAGCATCCCAGTTGCCGTTCTGGTGATAAAGGAGTCAACAAAGCCGCGCCGCCTGCGCCAGGACAGTCAGGACTTTCCTCTTTGGTGATAAAGCGGCTGGACGACGCAACGCTCCAAGAAGATCGTCACCGTGGGCTCCACCACGACCTCTGCTGCGCCTGCGAGCCGCTCTGCACCGCCTGCAACCTATCGGCCACGGCGCGCTACTTTAGCACGGATGGACCGCGTCCATGGACGGACGAGCCATGGTGGAATCCCGCTCCTCCATGCGACTGACGTGTGGGAGCCCACCAGAGCGAGGACGGAGCCCGGGGCGCCTATAAAAGGAAAAGGAGCTCCACCGTAGAAGGGGATCGATCGCCCAATTGCGCAACCGCACCCTAAACGCGTAGGATAGCCAGCTGCTGGAGGAGGAAGACGACCATAGTATCCCTCTCCAAGCACTAAACCACCTCAAGAGAGCCTTCGGCATGCTCATTGTCCTGTAACCTTCACAGTGCAATACAGACAAGCAGGAGTAGCGGTTTTACCTCCTCCTGAGGGCCGTGAACCTGGGTACGGGCTGGTGTCTATCTCTGGCGTAACAGTTCTTCTCCAGGACTGGTGAGCACCGTCGTCGTGCCTCTCGAGAGTTGTTAGACCTCCGTGTTCAGTCCCCCTTCGAACCTCTCTTCAGGGTGAGACTACCCCTGTTACGTGGGAGTCACTCCTCCGACATTTGGCGCGCCAGGTAGGGGACTGAGGCACGTCTTCGACCTCCGAACTCCGCGCCATGATGGACACCCACAAGACGCGAGCCAACCGGCGTACCTCTGAGAGAGCTCACACCAAGCCTGGCACTGCTCCCACCCGCGTCCGCCATGGTCGCCCCCGCACGACTGAGCGCGCTGGCACCGGCCCACGCGTGGAGGAGCCAGAGAGCGAGGAGCACCGCGGCGGAGACCAGCGCGCCGACGAGGACCTCTCTGAGCGCCGTGAAGACGCTGAGTCCTCGCACCCGTCCCGGCGCCAGAGCGTGTCGACGCGGGAGCACCACGAGCCCACCCCGCAGACATCGCTGCTCATGGCCCAGGAGCTCCTCCGCTACCGGCCAAGTGCCGAGGCACACGACCAGTGGTTGGACCGCCTCCACCACCTCGTCGACATCGCAACCACGCGCCCTGCTCCGTCGCGCTCCATCGTGCCCTACGGCCCTGCAGGGACGGCCGCACCAGGTGCGCCCCGACCGCCGCCAGGAACACCTCCGGACGCGGCACAGCGGGCTCCCTCCCATGCTTCATCGCCGCACGACTGCCAGATCGTGCAGCGCACTGCGCCTGACGCACGTGTGGGCATGGAGCCACGCCGCGACCTCCAGAACCGCCTCGTTGAGGAGCTCGGTCAGGCGGGGCATCAAAACCGCAGGGCCCTCCAGGGAGGAATGGCCACCTATGCCTCTGGCTGCATGGCCTTCACGCGCGCTCTGCGTCGTGTGGTTTGGCCGGAGAAGTTCAGGCCAGCGCTCCCCAAGGGCTTTGACGGGTCCACCAACACTCTCGAGTTCCTGCAGCTCTACACCACCTCCATACAGGCTGCAGGGGGTGACGACAAGGTCCTGACCAACTGGTTCTCCCACGCCCTCAGGGACTCCGCGCTGTCCTGGCTCCTCAACCTGCCTGAGGACTCCATCGACTCCTGGGAGGAGCTCTGCAGGCAGTTCGTCGCCAACTTCAAGGGCACGTACGAGCGCGCACTCACCCACAACGACTTGCGCACTGTGGTGCAGAAGAAGGATGAGACTCTTCGCAAGTACATCCAGCGCTTCAGCCAGGTGCGGAACAAGATTCCAAACATCCCCGACACCTAGGTGACCGCTGCCTTCCGCGAGGGCGTCACGAACCGCTGGATGCTCGAGAAGCTCGGCATCCACGACAAGCTCATCTCTGTGGTGAAGCTGTTTGATCTGGCGGATAAGTGCGCCAAGGCTGAAGAGGGACTCCTCTTCGTCAAGATGAGGCACGCAGAAGAACTATCGCACGGAGCGGATCGACTTCGATGTCGCCCACATCAGCCTGCCGTACAACGCCATCCTCGGCTACTCTGCCCTCGCGAAGTTCATGGCCGTCACGCATCACGCCTACAACATGGTCAAGATCCCCGACAGCGCTGGCACCATTGGCATCCATGGTCATATCCTGGACGCCACGCGCGCTGTCGAGAGCGCCTACAAGGCAGCCGCCATGGCTTTCCCGGCTGACGAGGACATGGAGCCTCTCGAGAGGCCCAAGAAGAAGAAGCAAGTGTTCTCTCAGGAGCAAGCTGCCACGAAGAAGGTGTCACTGGACACCACCAGCTCGGGGGCTAGTGTCACCATAGGCGCTGCCCTGCCTCCCAAATAGGAAAGCGCGCTCGTCGCCTTCCTTCGGGTAAACTCTGACTTGTTCGCGTGGACTTCGTCAGATATGTCCGGTGTACCAAGGGAGGTGATCGAGCATCACTGACAATGGCTCGCAATTCACCAGCGGCATCTTCCGAGCCTACTGCGATAGGCTTGGCGTCAAGGTCTGCTTCGCCTCGGTGGCTCAGCCACGTAGCAACGGTCAAGCCGAGCGAGCGAACGCAGAAGTTCTCAAGGGCCTCAAGACCAGAAGCTTCAACATCCTTAAGTGCCACGGCAAGGGCTGGATCGACGAGCTCCCTTCGGTGCTCTGGTCCATACGCACAACTTCCTCAAGGCCTACTGGCGAAACGCCGTTCGCCCGGGTCTACGAGCTGAGGCAGTCCTTCCTGCGGAAATCAAGCATGGATCACCACGGGTCCTTGCCTTCAATGAGGACACCCAAGAGGGCCTCCACAACGACGACCTGCTGTTCCTCGAGGGACTGCGCCGTCAGGCCGCCCTAAGTGTGGCGGGGTACCAGCAAGACCTGCGATGCTACCACAGCCACCATGTGCGCTCACGCACCCTTGAGGCGGGCGACCTCGTCCTCAGGCGAATCCTCTCCAGGGAAGGCCTCCACAAGCTCTCGCCGATGTGGGAAGGCCCCTACAGGGTCTCCCACGTAGCCAGGCCTGGCGCAGTACGCCTCGAGACCGAAGACGGCATCCCCGTCAAGAACCCGTGGAACATCGCGCACCTGCGCAAGTTCTACCCGTGATCATAGTCACGCCAGGCATTTTTTGTCTAATAACCTATATGCTTATTTGGCTGGTGGAGTGATTCATTTAAAATGGAACTGGCAAGTGACACTATGGTGGACACTTAATGGAATAACTCTAATAACCTATATGCTTATTTGGCTGGTGGAGTTCAAGGCTATTTTGCATAAAGCCAATTTTTTTCTAACTCTTTTGAAAACACTTTTCTTCTATTCGAGACATCCGTGGCATGAAATCCACTATCTCATTCTACCCTTGTTCACCCATCAAGTTTTAAAATTTGAAGTTGGAATGGTGGGATCCTCCGTTGACGTCCTTGATCAGCTGCTCAAAATTGTCCGTAACCGGGGACATGGCTAAGTACTTAGTTTTACACTCTGCAGAGGTTTTGCACGTTCACCATTGTACCCATTCAGCCCAACCTATCCTCTACACTTTGGAAGTGATAAGGAAAAGGAGAAGAATGAGACGAGATCTTTCAGAAGCATTTTCCCTCCCCATACTGGCTTGACCCGTTCCACCTAACACCATCAACATCTGCTTGTCAAGCCGGGGCGGGTCCACGCAACTTAGTTGATCAAGCCAGAGCCCATATTGGCAATGGCTGCACTGGAAGCTAACATCACTTGGAGTTCTTCAGATCCCTTTGTTCCCTGGGTGGCCATCCACAAGTGCACATACTCAGGTATACACCATAGAAATGGTCCTGAGTAGCCACTCAACTTCGCCTCCGTATACAACCAATCCACCCAGGAGGTTCTTTCTTAACTTAGTAGAATTTAGGTTTTCATAAAATAACTTTTGCACACCATCAATAATTCTACTAAGTCATTACATAGGTATCTAGACACAATGGAGTAGGGAAAATCTAAACATGTCTGCATAGCAATACTATTAAGTCCTACACATGCATAAGGAAATTAACTAAGTCATGCATAGACAAAATACTTAGGAAATTTATGAGGTGCGCCACTTGCCTTTGGAAGTTGTCGGTGCTCACAACTCTTTTCAACGTAACTCAGGGCTCTCCGTTCAATCTAAACAACAATACAACAATCAACATAAAACACAACAACACAACACATACATAAAGAACAAACAAGTTTCATAAAACTTCTAAGGAACATATGTCATGCATGATGTGCAAAATATTTCTAAGTACTAGAGATGCATGTCATGCCATGAAAATATTCTAAGTTTATGCAAGGCAAATATGTTGGTAAAAAAATTGACTAAGGACCAAGGTCATAGGTTGGACAAAATAACTTTGCTATAAATCAACTTGAATAAGTTGTAAGGCTGCTCCAAGTCTTCACATGCTTCTCGAAATCTTCAACTCCCTTGTAGCTTTATTCATCTTCAGTTAGCACTCTAAGTACTTAGTCATGATGTGCATGAATACTTAGAGAAAAATACTAAGTCTATTCTTCAAGATGATCAACAATTATTAACAACTCTTTGTAAAATTGGATATTCACTATAGTGAGAGAGACAGACACCCGGCCAGCCACTTTTGTTGTGGGACAGGTCTCATGTACGTGGACATGTAAAGTTTGTCTCCGGGCCGCTTCATCTCACTATGCCGCTAGGATCCAACATACTCAAAGGTGGTAATATCTTGATCAAAAAGGGGTTTATGTCCAAAGTGAAGGAGGGATGGGAAGGGCAGAAAAAGGTAAAGAGAAGGATGTAGTTGGTCTTCCAGGTTTCCTCGTAACTTTCTTCTTTGTGATGTCTTCATTGAAATTTGTAGACTTCATGGTTCTGCATACTTGATGGTTTTGATATCACCAGGGCTGGTCTTGGATTAACTTAGCCACCACGAAGTCTAGGAGAGAAGAAAGAAAGAGTGAGAGACTTAGAGAAATAAAGGTGGTTTGTCTTTTTGAAGTTTCTCTTGATTTTCTTCTAAGTGCTTCTACTACTCGGAGATGCTTCCGGTGTCTGTTTTCTTCTAAGTCTTCTTTGGTCTTCCAAGTGTCTAAGTGCATGGCACTTTACGAACACACCATGTCGAACTAAACCTAACTTAGAGAAGGAATAGGGAGAAGTTTTCCTATGCGGAGTATAACTATACAATAAAATATGCTACGCATGAAATGCAATTTTTAATCACAAGAAAGCATCATACTAATTTTGTGATTTTTATAAAGTATGCATGAAGCTATAAATGCAATTTAATTAATTTCTATTATAGCAAAATATAATAAAAGGGGGTAAATACAAGATTAAAGTCTTTGTTATTAAAATTTTAAAATAAAATTTTATAAACATTGCTAATGGACATGGGGCGTTTAAAAAAAAATTTGCAATTGAATTTACTCAAAAATGAATTACAGAAAAAGTTTTATGATTAAAATACCAATTTTAAGTAATTTAACAATAACATGTTTGTGCTCGAAACAAAAGTTGCAGATTATATTTTTAGTACATTCTAATTATTCTACTGATTCCAAGGATATAAAGTTTGTCAAATTTGGAGCTACGGTTTGAAAGTTATGAATTTTCAAAGTTTGACATGTTTTCTGGAATTTAAAAGAAAACTGAGCCACGTGGCGTTTTCTGATTGGCTGCCTCCGCTGGCTGTGTCGCTGACGGTGCGCTAACTGGGCGTTGACTGGATCTAATCTGGATCATTGGATCTAGATCTGACGGATGACATTGAACCGTACCGGTTTGATCTAGGATCTAATCCTACGCGTAGAAAACAGATCGGACGGTACGAGAGCGAAGGGTCTTACCGCTGCGGCGCTTCTCGCAGGAAACGAAGGTGACGGCGGCGACGGCAGCTCGGCGGTCGACGGAGAGGGTGCTCCGGCGGTTCCCGGGATCGGGGAAGACCACCATGAGGTGCGGTGCATCGAGGGGGACTCGATGCTGTTGTTGACGACGAGGGAAGCTTGAAAGGACAATGATGTCGCCTAGAGGGGGGGGGGGTGAATAGGCGGTTTAAAACTTTTCCGGTTTAGGCTTGATAATTGCGGAATAAAACTAGATGTTTAAATTAACAAGCCGACAACCTAAATAAACTAGGCTCACCTATGTGCACCAACAACTTATGCTAAGCAAGACAAACAACAAGGTGATAGCAATATAGAATACTTCAAGCACGAAGGCTATCACAATGTAAAGTGCATAAGTAAAAGCTCGGGTATAGAAATAACCGAAGCACGCGGAGACGAGGATGTATTTCCGAGTTCCTCCTTGTTAAGGGAGTACGTCTCGTTGGAGAGGTGTGAACCGACACAACGGTTCAACAACCACAAAGGTTTCACCTTCTTCTCCGATGAACCGCACCACAAAGGCTTGGTTCACCTTCCACTATCGGAATTCCTTCGAGGCGGAATCCGGAGCCTTTCAACAACAATCCGAGGCACAACCCACAAAAGGATTGGGGGCTCCCGAACGGCTTTCAACAACAATCCGGGGCACAACCCACAATGGGTTGGGGGCTCCCGAACGGCTTCAAGTGACCACACAAGGGTCCAACCACCACAAAGGCGTCTAGGGTCCAAGGACCCAAGAGTAACAAGTTCACAAGTTTTCAACTTCCACGAATCCTCGTGGAGAGCACACCGATGCACCAAATGCAAAAGGCAAGAGCACAAGTGCTCAAATCCTTCACTCTCAAATTCCAACAAAGCAACAAATGCTTATGGGGGAATAAGAGAGGAAGAACAAAGAGGAGATGCACCAAGAACTCCAAGATCAAGATCTACAAGGTTTCCCTCACATAGAGGAGAAATCGATCGGTGGAAA
The DNA here is from genome assembly GCA_026929855.1 of Poa annua. Taxonomy (NCBI): domain Eukaryota; kingdom Viridiplantae; phylum Streptophyta; class Magnoliopsida; order Poales; family Poaceae; genus Poa; species Poa annua. The sequence continues at coordinate 20,675,355 of CM049428.1, read as the reverse complement.
CGTAGATCAAGATCACCTCTCACTTTCCCTCAAATATTAGCAAGAACCATGGGAGGGATTGAGAGGAAGAGCAAGCTTTACAAAGGGCAACAATGGAGGAGAGAGAGGAGAAAGACTTGCTCTAGAGCTAGTCAACCATTGGGGAAGAAGGCCCCTTAAATAGCTCAACTCAAAAATCCAGCCGTTGCAGCACTTCTTGTTCCGCAAGTGCGGTAGTACCGGCCTAAAGCCCGGTAGTACCGGCCCTGCGGTATCTTCGTCAACGCAGAAAACCGAGCGCGCGGTACTACCGGGGAAAAATACCCCGGTACTACCGGGCCCAAGTGCTGGGCTCCAACCCCGGTACTACCGGGGCCATCCGTGCCAAAACGCCCGAAAAACCAACTTCAGAGAGTAGTACCGCAGAGAGCCCGGTACTACCGGCTTACTGCGGTACTACCGGAACAAAACTCTCCGGTACTACCGGGCCTGTCCGAACACCAAAAACACAGCTATAACTTTTGCAAATGAACTCCGAATGAGGTGAGACCAACTCCGTTGGAAAGGTACCGACAAGGAGAAGGCTACAAAAAGTGAAAATATTGCATCCCATAAATAGAGTAAAATCACCACACATGGCAAGGTGTGGGACTTTCCTCACGGTTGAACCGGCAATATTTCCGCCACCGAAAACGCAACTAGTTTTCCAAGGTAAAACCGTTTTCGATGAACTAGAGCTTGACATGGAGATGAACCAAGCTCTAATTCCTCACCACCATAAAAGCCAAATAAGAACCAAGAAATATGATATGCCAAGTATGCAAAGGTTTGAGCTCTCCACAACGATGCGATCAAGTTACTCACTTGAGAGCCCCTCTTGATAGTACGCCGTCTATCCTAAAACCCGGTCTCCCACTAACACCATGAGACCGGTAAAATAGAAAACCTATCAAGATCATACCTTTGCCTTGCGCATTCCACTTGAGCTCGATGATGACGATCTTGACTCTCTCAAGTTGAAACACCTTTCTTGATTGTGCTTGCTAGCACATGCTTGATGAAGACTTCTCCAAATGCTCCCCCATACTCCATTATGGGAGGGCCTCGCTAAGCATCGTCTTCATGACTCCTTTGCAAGCTTCAATCAAATGATATCTTCGAGATGCATCATATTGATCTTGCGCTTCATCTTCTTCTCTTGATATGTATGATGGCTTGGGGTAAAACATGATTGATCACTCAATCTTCTTTTCCAAGCCATACTTGCAATAAGCTCAACTCTTCACATGACCATTCTTCATATAAACCCTTGAGTAGAGCATTGATCATCATGTAAACTACTAGAGTCCAACACATGAACTCCAATCTTTTCCTATGGACAAGATCTACAAGTATATCTCAAATCAAACATTAGGCCATAAGGATTGTCATTAATTACCAAAACCATGCATGGGGACAACCATGCACTTTCAAAGCTTCCTGGAACGGCGGTGTAGCATGGAGGAGCGAGCGGACGCCGGCGACCTTCGTGTCGAGCACGGATACGAAGCTCTTCTGCGGTATAAAACCGGGAGAAGGGTCAGTAGGGTGCGCAAGACGACCACGAAAATGAAAAGGGGAGTTGGAGTGCTTGGGGAGAACGGTGGTCAGCGGAATCGGAGTTCTTCGGCGGCGGCAATGGTGGCGGTGGCAGTCGCGCTCCGGCGTTGAATTGGGCGGCCTGGGGGCGTGATTCGCTCGGTAACAAGAGGGGAAAGATGGAGCACTTGCTGGTGTATTTATAGACACGCACGGAAGAGACAAATCACACGATAAACTCTCAGATTTGAGCCGGTTACGGAGGAGATTTTCGTGGGCGTAATTTCCGGTCGGAGGAACTCCGGCGAGTAAATTCGCTGGCCTTGAGGCGTTTCAGAGAGGGGTTTTGGGGGAAAAGAAGGAGGAAATCGTGGGCTTTAATTAGGAAGAAACGACGCGTGATTTGGGGCTGTAAAACGTCCGGAAATGTCTTCGGAAGAAACAACAACCGTGAGCTGTGTGTGCGCGATTTCCGTCTGGTAGGACGTTGAAGACGACGCTGACGTCATCACTGATGTCAGCAATTTTTCATTTTCTAATTTTTCTTATTTATTTCATATCTTTTGTTTTAAGTGTCCAAATGAAGTCAAATAAATTTCTAAAAAATCTTAAAAATCATATATATGTTTTAAAACAGTTGTGGGTATATTTTGAACACTTTTTAAAAATCATAATTTTGAAACATTGATTAAATACAAATTTGACACTTTATGTCAAATTTGAAAACATGTCTTAAATATTTTATTTTTGGCTAAATATAATTTATAAAAATTACATGACTTATAGAAGTTTGAAATTAAGTTAATTTAAACTCATTTTCCAATATTAAATCATTTTTGGCTTGAGTACAATATTAAATAACATAACACAAATATTTGAAAAGAAATGGAAAATATAATGGACTCATTTTGAAACCAATAACACTTTTATGCAAAGTTATGTTTGAAAAAGATATGAATTATTTGAAACTCCCTAAAATACATTTGGGAAACATTTCATTCTTTATGTTGACTTTAGTTATGAACCAATTTTACAAATTAGGCATACTTTTAAATAACTTTAAGGCATTTTTCAAAGATGGTTTTTGAATATAGTAAATAGTCAAAAGTTAAATATTCAAAATCAAATAATGAAACATTTTATAAGATGAAGGGTTATAAAAAAATATTAAATCATCTTGTCAAATATATTTGGTTTCTTTTATAATTTTAGTATTTTATTTTAATAACAAAAAAAAGTTTCAATTTTAGTGATTTTCAAACATTCCAAAATATTGGGATGTTAAAGTTGGTAGAACGATGTGATGGACATATCCATTATTTATAGGACGTAGTCATTACACCTTTGACCGTGAGATCAACTCTTATTGCTATTCCTGAAAGACACTTTGATTGCATCAAACTTCATATCTTAAAAGTGTGACAATAAAGGTGTCCCTCTCGGGTGTCGGAAAGGAGTATGTTGAGACGAGGGATCAAGAGCAGGATTTGCCAGTCCGCATAGCAGGATAGATACTCTAGGGCCCACTCGGTGAGATTATGTCAAATGAGCTTGCAAGCGTGTGACTAGGTCACCTGGACATAATATCATGGACGAGTAGAAGATAGCGATGCCGGTAACGAGATCAAGCTAGGTATCGTGATATCTATGAACGAGTCTCAGACACGCTAAGTATCGCCATGAAAAAAGGTTTAAGACTCAGACGTCTAGGTTCGAACGACAAAGTATTCGTTATCTCGCAGGGATTAAATCTGGGTATCCAAGGTCCACGAATTAGTCATTGATCGGAGAGGGTGTCTTGATCATATCTGGTGAGATGTCGAACCGCTAGGGTAACACACTTAAGGGGAGTCGACATATTTACCGGAAGAGAAATTAAGAAAAGAGAGCACCGAGAACATCCCGGGAAAGATCCGATGGAGATCGAGCAGCGACGAAATAGTTTTCGGAGCCGGAATAAATTATGTAATATGTATTTAATATTAATTAATGTAATTAATAGTTAAATATATTTTTATTTAATTGTTTCTGAATTTTTAAAGGCAAAATACCCTAAATGGGCCTTCTCGTGCAAAGAGGGCCCATGAGGGGGGACGGTTCCCCCCAAGGGAGCAGTGAGAGTTCGGCCGGCCTAGGTGGGCCCCATGTGGCCCACCCATGGCCGGCGCACCAAGGAGGAGGGGGGTGGTGTGGGGGTTTAGTCCCACACCGCCCTGCTGGCAAGGATGGCAGCCCCCATCCTCCTATATATATGGGTGCACCCCTGGCCTTTAATTCACACCAATTTCTCTCTCTCTTTCTCCTTGGTCCCGTGATTCCCTTGTTGGAGTTGCGCCGAGGAAAAGTTCTCTCCACCATACGCAGGCCGCCGTGCTGCTGGTCTCCCGGTCCCAGTCTTCCGCTGCTTCGTCCCTGGATCGGAGCCCGGAGTTCGTCGGCTTCATCGTACGTGTGTAACACCCTGCGAGGTGCCACGCTAGTGGTGCTGGAGGTCTGCTTCCTCTACATGACCTCGAGGTCTTCGTCGGCTTCATCGACAACGCTTGTGCAGGAGCGTAATCCCCGCTTTTCGGTCTACAAGGGTATGTATACCGATCTCCTTCGTATTACTATATCTGCATAGTATAGATCCTGGCTAGTTTTTGGTTATCGCTGTTAGGAAATTTTTCGTTTTCTGCCTGCGATCCCCTTCAGTTACACCGTAGTTAACAATATTCGGGGACAAGCACATTACACTAAGAATGACAACTATGCTCTCAAGAAGGTGCTCAAAGAAGGATGGTGACTCAAAAGTAAAGTAAAATATATGCCCTTCATTGAGGGAAGCAGGGATTTGACATGTGCTAGAGATTTTCATTGTTTTGAAAACAGAGGTAAAATTGTTTTTGAGTGGTGGTTGTTCCGTCAAAGAATGGCAATAGAGTTCTTTTTATCTTCCATACTAAGCAAGTTGAGAGCGGTTCTGAATTATTTAAAATCAAGCATTTATAATAGGGACAATGGCTTCTGTGCCCCGGTTCTCTCTAGTTTATCCGTCTGTGCCATACCCGCGTAGTTTCTCTCTTCTGTGCCCCGTTTGGCTCGGAAATTGGCCAAACGCGATGTTTGCCCTCTAGTCAACCCTCACTTGCCTGACTGGTGAGGTCAGCCTGGCGCGGCTCGGTTGGAATTTCCTGGGTCGGCTTGTGTGCGGCTCAGTTTGGATTTCCTGGGGTCGGCGCGTGGGGTCGGAGTGGGGTCGGCACGTGGGGTCGGATATAGCGACCTCACCTTTTATTATAGGGTGGAGATCCCTGTGTTAATGTGCTAGTCCCTGGATCAAATGCTAGCACCACGGTTTAAGATGTATATCATGCAAAAGTGTCAAATACTTTATTAAATCGCATGATCCAGTGATACAATATCCATTACAAGTTGCATAACCTAAAAAGTCTAGCAAAAAATACAAAGTATATCAGCGGAAAACAATAGTTACAATGAGCCTCATCATCTTCATGTGCCACAGGCAAGCATGTTTGTTGTAGACTCGAAATCCTATCGCAAACCTCACTCATCGTCTGTCCAATCTGCAAGGTTTAGTTGCAGCCCAGCTATAAAGGGTCAGCACAATTGAATTGTGGTGGCAAGTGATACTATGGTGGATATAAATGGCAAGACTATTACTACATGCATATTTGGCTGGTGGAGCTCAAAGGCTATTGCGCAAAGCAAGTTTTGTCCTATATTTCATCAACCATTTTTGTAATCATAAACTTCTATTTAAGAGACCACCGGACTCATCCGCGTATCCTACCCGAGCTCACCCATCAAATTTTATTTAAGAAATTGGAATGAAGAGATTTTCATTAGACAGCCTTGTGTAGTCACTCAAATTGTCCGTTTCCGGGGACACGGCTAAGATCTTAGGTTTAGACTCTCGAGAGCTTGTGCACTTTCACCATTAGACTCAATCAACCCAAACTATCCTCTACACTCATTTAGTGAGGAGGAAAAGAAGAAGATCGAGACGAGACTTTTCAGAAGCAATCCCCCAAATCACACGCGGACCCGAACCAACCTACACCCTCTGCTGGTCACGACGGATTCAGGTTCTCGCGACTTACTCCGTCAAGACAGAGCCCATATGACTAATGGTTGCACGGTAAGCAACTATACTCAGTGTAACTTCAATCTCATAGCCCTGTGTGGCAACCACAAGTGAGCATAAAGAAGACAGCCATAGAAATGACCCATGAATATCCACTCCACTCACATCATCCTCTATCGAACCAATCCACTCAGGCGGTTAATTAATTTAGTGGAATTTTCACTTATAACAGCTACCATGAAACAATCATTTTTGCAGCAAGTACTTCCACTAAATTATAATAGGTCACTACTAAGGTGGTCATATGGATATCCTAAAAAGGTTTGCATAGCATAATATATATAACAATAGTAAACCTGTCATGCATACTATTGAAAATACTAGGAATGCAATATTATAAAATAATAGGTCATTTATGGTATCACTTGCCTTTGGAAGTTGATCGACGTTTATGGCACTCTTCTCAAAGAATAACGTTCCACTCCGATCAATCTATAACATAGAAATAACACACCAACAAGCAAACATTTCAACAACTCATAGCATACCAAGACAAACATGAATAACATATTCTTCATAATACATTCGGTTAAGGTTCCTCACATAATTTAATATGTAATAGAGTGAATGAGAGCGTTTAGTTGTTTGCCATATTGGTTGAAGGTTGGTCAACAATTTATTTTGAAACAATTGAATAATTCGACAATTGAATATATATATTGGCGTGATGTTCCATAGGTTTAAATGTGTTGGTCTTGAATGAAAAGATAACACGAGAAAAGTCAAGATATCTCAACACATAGCGATATTTACTATTTTTTAAAGTAACTAATATATTTTAACACTTGTACACAATTTTATTGTTTCAAATTAAATTAATAATACTTAGCTTTGATCTTGGTTAAAAGATGACACATTAAATTGATAAAAGGTTTTTAACAAATTTTATTCATCAAAGTTTGTCATATTAACATATAATATTTTAAGTCCAAACTTAAACATTCATTTTAAAGTTGATTCAAAAATAATTTATAACAGAGAATACTTATTCTTTAGACTCTATGTAAATATACTCAAATCATGTATTTGAAAATTGAACGAATTTAACCAAATCAAATTCGAAATATAACAGTGTCAAAAGATTCTACTGGTCAATAGCTTTCCATGAACTTAAAGTTTGTCAAATTTGGACATGTGGTTAAAAAGATATGAGAGTTTGAAATTCTAGGGGTGTTTCTACAAAAACTGCATACAATTTTTTTATTGGGTGTCAACCCGTATAACAGCTAGATCAAGTGGCTTGAGGTGATTGGCTAGTACAGGTTGGTTTAGACAATCTAACTATAGCCGTAGGATCAAAGATATGTAGCTAAAGTTACGACACGATCTAAAAAGGGATAATACAGTGTACGAGTAAATACTACGCTAGACTAAAAACTACACTAAAATATATAACTATTCAGAAACTACGCTACGGAAAATATACGACTACTAAATTTATAACCTAAATTTAGTACAAAAGCTACTCTACAAAACTACATACAAAGAGCGAAAAAGAAAAGTATGTGTAGTACCTCCGTTGTGTGATAAGCGCCGTCGAGAGAGAAGAATAGAAGGCCCACCAATAGAAATCCCACCAAAGATAAAATAAATATTTTATTTTATTCTACTCAAACCAAAATAAATAGTTCAAGCCGAATTAATGATTTTGTCTACACCCTTGGGGCTATATATATAGGCCAAAATTGGGTGTGGGTATGACTAAATTGGCAATGTGGGACTAAAAGAGGCAAAAGGAGGCAAAACCGGTGCAATGCACCGTACGCGGTGTACGCGCGTGCGAGGAGCAGGCCGGCCGGCCCAGGTTCGTGCGTGTGCGTGCGTTGTGTTTTTTTTCTTATTTCTTTTATATTTTTTGTTTTATAATTTTAAATTAAGTGAAACAAGTTTCTAAAAATTTCTAATAATCATATCTAACATTTAAAACATCCATGAACATGTTTTGAATACTTTTCAAAAATAGTAATTCGAATATTGATTAAATGTAAGTTTAACACTTTATGTTAAATTTGAACATAGAGTTTTCTTAAATTTACTTTTTGGGTTTTATCCAAATTCAGAAGAATATGTATAAATATGCTTTAACTAACTTGTTCGTAATGGAAACTTTTGGTAACACTTTTTTCAAAATATAATTTAGTAAATCAAATATTGTTTAGAGCATACATATACTCTTTTAGTAAGCTTATTTTTTTTAAATATTTAAGGTTTTATGTGTAGATCTCACATGCCAAACTTTTGTGATTTAAATTCAAGGATGACATGATAATAATGATGCATTGTTAGCTTGCTTTTATATCTTTCAAAATAGGATGTTTGAATGATTTGGTCACTTCTTAATTGACACTTTGTACATTTAAGGAAGTGTTTCAGAAAGTCATATGATGTTTAGTAAATAGTAAAGTAGAAATACCACAATTATTTGTATTGACTATGGATTATGATGGACTCATTATCTAACCGAAGTAGTTTGTGCAAAACATTTAAGTTTTAAGTACCATAATTCATTTAGATTTCCAAAGATGCATTTGAGAATTTAAAATCGTTATTTGGAGTTTAAACTTTATCTGGATTGTAATTCCTAAATCTTATATGTCAAAACATATTTAAATGAAAGCCATGTTATAAAATAGATTATGCTTTAAATAGCTTTTAAAACATTTGTAAACAATATTGGAAGGTCAAATAAACATCCAAGGGTTGTATGGATATCTTTAGAACATATGGTTTAATCAAAACCGTTTTAGAAAGGGGCATACTTAAGAATACTTAAAACACTTTTTAAAATATGGTTTTAGGTTTTATAAATAGCCAAGGCTAAGTGTTTTAAATTCAATTACTTAAAATGAAACTTTTATGAAATGAAGAAGGCTCTCTCAAATTTTAATTCAACTTAGCAAATTATCATGGGATTTAAGAAATACTTTGGATCAAGGATTTTTAAACTAAACTCCAAATTCAAATAGTGTTTACTCGAATGTTTTAAATGTTAACACTTTGGAAGGACCTATAATGTTCTTTATATTTTAGTTTCCTTATGTTTTGAAAATTTTATTTTAATCAAAAACAAAAGTTTAAATTTTTAGTGATTTTTAAACATTCCAAAATTTTGGGATGCTACATCGGAGTGGGCTCAGCGAGTGGTGTCGGCGCGTGGGGTCGGCGCGAGGTCAGCGTGGGGTTAGTTAGGGTTTCCCCGTCCACCTCCGCCGCGGCTGATAAAATGGGTCCGCCCTCGCCGGAGAAACACCCATTTCCTCTCCCTATATCCCCCTCCCTCCATCGAAAATGTGGTAGAGCACGCCCTCGCCCCAGAGCCCCTACTCGACGATGCCGGACTCGGAGCTCTACTCGCCTCAGGAATTGCACGATATGCAGGAGATGAGGCGAGAGGATGAGGAGGAGAGTCTAGCGGAGTAGAACCTTTGCCGGAAGCGGAAAGGGATCTCCCCCCTGCGCGAGAAGAAAGAGCAACCATACGAAGTGTGGTGTGGAGATCTTCCGCCGCAATCCCCAGTCTACGAGTACGGGGCATCAGAGTCCTCGGACGAGCCCTACTCCGACGAGGAGCGCGGGCCTGATGTCATGGACCAACCGCCCGCGCCTCTCGTGGACCAACTGCCCGCGCCCATTGCCGAGCCCAATGTTGTCATCGAGGAGATCCCTGGCGAGGGGAACTCAGACGACTCAGACGATGAGGATGACTCCAACGCCTCCGACTCCGACGACGAGGAAAAATCCGACGCCTCCGACGCCTCTGATGTCACCGTCGGTCCACCGCAACACCCATGAAGAAGAAGAAGTAGAAGTAGTAGTATTAGTAGTAGTTCTTGTTTTAAGGTAGTAACTGATTGTGTTATATGGAGATAATTGTTTGTTTCTATGGAGTAAATCTTTATTCTGATCGTCTATCTTGTTTGACAAATGCATTTACACCGTGATTGGACATGACAGCTAGGCTAGCGGTGGTGAGGAGGAAGCAGTTCTGCGACACGTTCCGTGATCATGGCTATCCGTGCACGCTACATAGACGGCAGAGTGGACTACGACATGCCACTCACGTATTCAATGTGCACGCAGTGCCACGAACTGGAAGGCTCACATATGTGTCTCATTATACGACTCGTAAAAAATTGATTTGCTTCGGATTCTTCCTTTCACGCTTGAACGGATACATGCCGCTCGTTCTGCCCTATGGTCAATGTAGACATAAATTTACGCAGACTGGCGCGAGCGATCGAGCTGTAACGCAAGTACGCGATGGGAACGCGACCGACATGGCTATAGCTAGTACAATATATGAAAACTTGACCAAAAATGTTGCTTAAATGATTCTGAACGATGATCTTAGTTAAACAAACAGTAGACAATATATGAAAAAATGGTGTACTAAATTAGTAGACCCAAATCTAAAGTAGACAATAGTTCATAAGTAGATAATAGACAATAATTCAAAATTAGACAGTACACAGTAGTTCATACATATTTTTAGTAGACTCAAATCTAAACTAAATCGGCAACCAGACCATCTGCGGCCGCAACCCCGCTACTCACTATCGGAGGCGGTGAAGTCCTGGTTGAGCCGCTGGCGGCGGCGCACCTCCTACCACTCCCGCGCGCGAGCGGTGTGCTCGGCGTCCTGTCGCAGACCCTGCTCCAGACGCACCTCGTTCATCACCTCCTCAAACTTGGCTTCCGCACGGCGACGCTTCTCCGCGCGGCGCTCTGAACGCACGGACTTGGCGAAAACACGCCCATCCAGCTCGACTTGGTCGACGATCTTGAGGAGGTCCTCGCCGTCGTCGGTGGAGGGCGATTCGAGACTTGAGTAGGACTCGTCGTCATCGCTGGACTCGGTAAACGGTGCCGGCGGCGGCGGCGGTGGGGTCGCTGCGGTGGGGTCTCCAAATAAAGCGCTGCGGCTCGCGAGGCCCGCGAGGACCCAGACTCCCCATCGTGATGTCGCTGCGGTTGGCGTCGACTGCGCCCCACGCAGGCGGCGCTCGCCCTCCTCTAAGCTACGTTCCTCCTCCTCGCTGCAATGACATTCGATTGACGGCGGCGGCGCTCCGCCAAGTCGTAGTCGCTATCGGATGAGGATGACATGGCGGTGAGAACGGAGATGGGTGGCGAGATGGATGGCGAGAAGGCGGACGGAAGGGTTTAAATGGCCGCGTGGTAGGCGGGAAATGCTTCACATATGGCGGGAAATGCTTCGTTACGCGAAACTGTCAAACTTGGTAAAAAAAGAGTGAAAAATGAATGGTACAAATGAACGGGTTTCAAGCTGAGTTACGCAAACTTCTGATTTTTTTAAAAGTACGTATGAACACATTTTTCAGCGAGTCCACAGTTTTTGCTTAGAAATGGGGCCGTTTACCCTACCTTTGGTGCTAGTTTGGAACACATTTTCCAGCCAGTCCACCATTTTTTGCTTAGAAATGGGGCCGTTTACCCTATCTTTGGAGCTCATTTGGAACACATTTTTCAGCGAGTCCACCATTTTTTTCTTAGAAATGAGACCGAAATGTGAAATAACCAAACGATGAGATCTAAGGTTGAAGAGAAGTGGTTTTAGAATTGCAACTTGAAATTTTCAAACAGTCGAGGTGCATGCACTTTGAAACACATTTTTCAGCGAGTCCAAGCTAGATTTGAGCAAGCTCATAGCTATCCCCATATGGTTTGACAAAATCCCCATTTAAGTTACGATCACGGGTAACAACCAAAATCCGCATTTGGTGTGCCAAAATACCCATTTTGTGTCACTGAGACAAATGGGGGTGGGCGAGCCAAAATCCCCGTTGGGTCCGCCGTGGTCCACTCGTCAGCGGGTGTACATCCCTTGTCCTACGCGCGCGTCCAATCAGATTGCAGAATGAGCTTCTCGCGGACCGCCCCGAGTCTGCGTGCACATTCCTTCTAGAGGAAATCAGACGGCTACAGTTTAACCGACATTTGAAATGTGCTTCAAATATTCAAAACAAATCAAAAAAAGGAAAATCATGCGCACATAGTCGTATTATGTCATATACTAACGACTCAAGTTGAAAAACATGGTCTACATACATTCAAAAGGAGAAGGGCATGGATCTCATGTGATATTGCATATCTCAAACTATGAGATCTAAGGTTAGAGAGAAGTGGTTTTGGAATTGCAACATGAAAATTTCAATAACCTCACAAAAGCTTCATTTTGGAGTGACTAAGAAGGATCCATTCTTAGTTTTTTCATTTTCATGTTTTAAACTTGTTTAAATGTTGGTCAAACTTAAGTTTGACCGAATTTGAAATAACCATAATAAATTAAAAAATATCGAAAAATTGAAAAACCGACGCACATAGTTTTCATATGTCATATACTAACGACTCAAGTTGAAAAACATGGTCTACATACATTCAAAAGGAGAAGGGCATGGATCTCATGTGATATTGCATAACTCAAACTATGAGGTCTAAGAGAAGTGGTTTTGGGGTTGCAACATGAAAATTTCAAACACCTCACAAAAGGTTCATTTTGGAGTGACTAAGAAGATCCATGCTTAGTTTTTTCATTTTCATGTTTTAAACTTGTTTAAATATTGGTCAAACTTAGGTTTGAACGAATTTGAAATAACCATAATAAATTCAAAAATTATCGAAAAATTAAAAAACCGACGCACATAGTCTTCAATAGTCATATAATAACGACTCAAGTTGAAAAACATGGTCTACATACATTCAAAAGGAGAAGGGAATGGATCTCATGAGATATTGCATAACTCAAACTATGAGGTTTAAGGTTAGAGAGAAGTAGTTTTGGAGTTGCAACATGAAATTTTCAAAAACCTCACAAAAGGTTCATTTTGGAGTGACTAAGAAGGATCCATGCTTAGTTTTTTCATTTTCATGTTTTAAACTTGTTTAAATATTGGTCAAACTTAGGTTTGACCGAATTTGAAATAACCATAATAAATTCAAAAATTATCGAAAAATTAAAAAACCGACGCACATAGTCTTCAATAGTCATACACTAACGACTCAAGTTGAAAAACATGGTCTACATACATTCAAAAGGAGAAGGGCATGGATCTCATGTGATATTGCATAACTCAAACTATGAGGTCTAAGGTTAGAGAGAAGTAGTTTTGGAGTTGCAACATGAAATTTTCAAAAACCTCACAAAAGGTTCATTTTGGAGTGACTAAGAAGGATCCATGCTTAGTTTTTTCATTTTCATGTTTTAAACTTGTTTAAATGTTGGTCAAACTTAGATTTGACCGAATTTGAAATAACCATAATAAATTCAAAAATTATCGAAAAATTGAAAAACCGACGCACATAGTCTTCATATGTCATATACTAACGACTCAAGTTGAAAAACATGGTTTACGTACATTCAGACGAGAAATGCATGTCGTATGAACTATGTCGTATGAACTCAAGCGTAAAGAGAAGTGTTTTTGGACTTGCAACATGATAATTTCAATATACTCACGAAAGCATCATTTAGGAGTGACTAAGAATGGTCTAGGCTTAGTTCGCGCCCAAATTTTACACAAATGTGCGCGAGTGCGCGGCCAGAGCATGCCGTGGCGCGCTCTGAGCGCGTCCGGAGCACGCCATGGCGCGTGCAGAGCGCGTTCAGAGTGCGCACTTAAGGTGTTCGACAAAAGTACAATAAAAAATATTACAAATTTCCTCAAATGTTCATAGCTTTGACTTGCTCCTTGTGTGATTAGAAGGAGCTACGACCTTGATCCGGGTGTTCCTTGCTGGATTTGGACCAGTTGGGTCCACGACCCCTCCTTCTCGTGCTTCTTGGCTCGTTTGTTATTTGTTGATGTTGATGCTGGTGATGCTTCTGCTTCTGCTAAAACTCGTGATGCTCCTGTTGCTGTTGATGCTGCTGATGCTCCTGCTGCTGGTGATACTGGAACCCGGGTACTTCCAGTAGCCGAAACTGGTGGTCTCGGAGGCGAAGCTACAATTGGCTCTTCCATTCCAGCACATGCTGCCGATACAAATGCCTCTCGTTCAGGATCGGGAACAAAAGCTTCTCATTCCATAGTTTCTGTTTCCGTCCCCCATTCTTGTTGAGCAGCTCTTTTCGGGGCACGAGTCCTTTGCCAGTGGTCTTTAGTTTTACCCTTCTTACTTGTCTTTTCCCTGGCATTCGAAATTCAAGTGAAACAGATATTAACAAATATGGAAAATATGATTACTGGTGCATACGACAACCATTCTAGTCACACATACCTTTCAGCAAACTCTCTTGCTACGGTTTGTGCTAATGCGGCTCCTGCTGCTGCTTCATCTGCGGCCCATCCTTCATCTGTTACAAGTATAGAGGGGACTGCTTTGTTGCATAGCCTTTGAATGTGCCCCACTATTCCACATCTTTTGCACGGACCCCTCTTTACGGCTGCACCCTCTACACCTGGTCTTAGTCTGTTTACCCTTGACCTTCCAGGTGCTTTATGTAGAGCCGGAGGGTGCAGTTTGAATCCTGGATCATACTCAGCCCATTGTTCCCTTCCCAATAAAGCAGGCACGTTATCAGCATATGCTAACTTAAACTTTTCAACAGAGAAATATTCAGACACATATGTATCAACTTGGCTTTCGATGTAGTTCAGGAAGTAGATGGCATGTATACATGGCTTGCCAGTGATCTCCCATCGCTTACAATTACATTTCTTCGTTTCCAAATTTACTGGATACCTCCAAACATGGGCTCGGAAGACATATGTCAGCTCAGCCTCTAAGGCGTTTACTCTTAGAAGACTCATATTACCCTACATATTTCTTCCTCGCGTATGAAAATTCTTGATCACACATGGGATGATGGTATGGCCAACATATGAGTGTACAATTCTATTGCGCAATACCATCTTCTCCATTATCAACTGCCTGATGTTGTCAAATATTTCCCACACCATTAGACCTTTCAGGTGCTTAATCTTTGCGTTGAAACTGTCAGCAATGTTGCTTGTCACATAGTCGACCTTGCACAATGTTCCAAATAAGCTTCTTGTCCGCAACTTTCTGTGATGTGCTTCCAAGTATGTTTTGACAGCAGCATTTTCAGCATACATGCTCTTCAAGTGGTGTTTATACTTATTCTCGCTGCATGTGTACGCTGCTGGCCAAAGGTTTGCATCAAATACTTTCCCCTTAAAATGCTTCTTGAAATTAGCAACAAGATGTCTCGTACATTCCCTGTGCTCTGCTTCAGGAAACACAGTTTCTACAGCTTTCTCCAAACCCTTGCAAGCATCTGTATGGATAACCAATCCAGCAGGGTCCCCTATAACCTTGTGTAAATTCTCCAGAAACCACCTCCAACTAAGCTCGTTCTCCGACTCCACCACACCATAAGCAACTGGAAAAAGCCAGTTGTGTCCATCAACTGCACAAGCAACTACCAACTGTCCTTTCCATCTTCCAGTTAGAGCAGTTGCATCCACAGGCAAATATGGCCTGCAACCTTTACGAAACCCTTCATGGCAAGCCTTGAAAGAGACAAAAGCCCTCCTGAAGATATTTCTTTCAACCTCTTTTCCTTTAACTGTGGACAGTATAGCCGCATGATCGATTTCTACCACACTACCTGGACTTGCCTTCTCCACCTCAGCTTTGAATGCGTACAACAACTGAAAGCTATCTGCCCACGCAGTACCTTTTATGTTCGACAGGGCCTGTTCTCTAGCTTTCCATAGCTTCGTGTAAGATATCTTCGTCTCAAATTTATATTTATCACTGATCATTTCCCCCAGGGCAGTTGCTCCGAATCTATGGTTCTCTCTTAGCAATGGAGTCATCACCTCTGTCAGCCACCCTTTGGTTTCTAATTGTGTTTTCTGCTAGGACACTGTAACATCCCAATATTTTGAATTTTAAACTTTTGTTTTTATTACAATGAAAGATTAAAATTATAATAAAAACCAATATAATTGGCAAGGTATTTTAAAATTTTCCAAGACACCTTCATCATAAAATGGTTTATTCCCAATAGTTGGTTTTTGAATATTTATCTTTAAGCTAAATTCATTAAACCCAAAATTCTCTATTTGCAAAGTGCTCATGTTATTTAAAGCATCCAATTCAAAATGATTTTTATTCTTTCCCTAAGTTTAAAACATAGTTTTGGAAATCACAATATGGAGTTTTCAAATGATTTATCATATTATAAAACTTAATGGTGCACAACATATTTTTAATTGGAAATGAATACATTATATTCCCCTTTCATTTCAAAAGTTATGTTATATTATTTTATATTTTACTAAAGACAAAAATGATTTAATATTGGATAATGAGTTTAAATAACTTAATGTAAAACTTATATAAGTGTTGTAAATTTTATGAATGTAATTTAGCCACAAATAAAGTTATTTAAGCCATGTTTTCAAATTGGACATAAAATTTGCATTTAATAAACATTTCTAAATATGATTTTAAAAAGTGTTCAAAACATGCCCATATATGTTTTAAATGATAGGTATTGAGTTTACAAATTTTTAGAAACTAATTTGAATTGTTTTGGACTTTTAAATCAAAAGTTATAAATAAAAACAGAAAAACATAAAAAAAATAAAAAAGGGGAAAACATCAGCCGAGCCAGTTGGGCCGAAGCCAACTTCTATCTCTCGCGCACGCAGTCCGCAGAATCCGCCAGCAGCCCATCAGCCAGCCCACCCTTTCTCCCCCCTCCCACTGCCAGCCGGGCCCCACCAGTCAGGGGCGAGGCTTCTTCAACCTCCGGCCGAATTTCACGCCCGAAACCGCCGGAGATTTATTTCCATCAATTCGCTTCATTCCTACCCCTAATCAACCCGACTCTCTGTCCTATAAGTACCCCGCGCTCCCCTCCGTATTTCCCCTCTCCTTCTCAAAAACGCGCCGCGAGGCTCACGAAATGGCTCGTCGGAGTTGAGCACCACCGCCACCATCCTTCCTCGATTCCGGCGAGGAAACCGCACCTCTCGCACCCGAGACCCTCTCCCTCCCCTAGCCATCTTCTTGCGCATCCTCCTGACTCTTTCCCCGCTCTCTTCTTGCAGCTAATCGAGAGGGGAGCACGAACGGAATGTCGCCGGCATCCCGTACTCCTCTGTCTGCGAGTCCGCGCCGCCAGAGGATACTCCGCGAGACGCCATCGCCTCTGTAGTCTTCGCCGCGCCGAGCCGCACCCCGTGGTGGTCTTTCCCGCGCGAAGGAACCACCGGGACGTCGAATCCGTCCGAACCCGAGGCCGCGCCGCCGTCTTCGTCGCCGCCGGTGACCACTACGCTGCCACGGTATGGACCAAACTCCCAGCGCCGTCCGATCTAAATTGTTAGGTCCAGATTAGATCCAACCGTTTTGAATCGGTATGTCTTTAGATCCGTCCGATCTGGATCTGACGATCCAGATCCATCGTAGCCAGCCGAGCCGAGCCCCGGCTCAAGCCCAGCTGAGCCGCAAGCCAGGCCGAGCCCAGCCACTCGTAGTCCGCCACGTGGCCTTGTCCGTTTTTCTGTTTAATCCGAATAAAAATCTTTTGGCAGTTTTGCAGAACAACCACTGCATCTTAGATTTATTGTAACTTTTTACTGGTGTGGCCAAATTTAGCAAACTTTATATTTTTGGAAATACCTTGACTTGTAGAATATTTTAGTGCTGTTAGAATTCAAATTTGACAAGTTTAAATAGATTCAAATTTCAAATTAAGAGTTTGAGTAAATTTGTCATAACTTTAAATCTATAATTCCAAAAATTGCTAATAAAATTGTTTTAGAAACCTTAGAATATGTGTTATATGTTGTATCTGTTATAAAATATTTTTGAGTAGTATTTGAATGATTTCATAGTTATATATTTAATTTGAATAGTTTGAATAATTTTGACATAACTATTGATAGAAAAATCATTTTTGAGTAAACCCAATTGCTATAAATTTAATTAAATCCCTTCTACCTATTAACACCATTTATAAGAAAATTGTGTTATAAAAATTAATTCACATCAAACTTTAATATAGATGTTTTCCTTTTATTATGTTTTGCAAAAATAGAAATTAATTAAATTGCATTTATAGCCTCATGTATTCTTTATAAATATCACAAAAGTTATTTTGATGCTTTCTTGTGATTAAAAAGTGCATTTCATGCATAAATTATTTTATTATATAGTTATACCCCTCATAGGAAAACTCCTTCCCCATTTTCTCTAAGTTAGGATTATTTTCAGCTTAGTATTTTTGTAAAGTGCTATGCACTTAGACACTTAGGATTTTCAACCTGGAGCTAGAAGGCCAATGAAGGACTTAGCCAAAACAAGACTTCACAAGTATATTCAAGGAGTAGAAGCACTTAGAAGAAAATCAAGAAGAAGTTCATGAAGACCAACCAGCAATATTTTCTAAGTCTTGCTTCCTCTCTCTCTCTTTTCTCCCAACCTGGAGGCTATCAACACCATCAAGTATTCGAAGCCATCAAGTCTACAAAATTGCAATGAAGTCATCACATCAAGAAGAAAAGGAAGCAAGGAGAAGATTCTACATTCTTCTTTCTATCTTTTCCCTCTTTCCTAATCTTGTCTTTCACTTTAGACATAAACAATTTTTGATCATGTTATTAGCATCTTGGAAGTTTGTTGGATCCTAGCGGCATAGTGAGATGAAGCGGCGTGGAGACTAACCTTACATGTCCACGTACATGAGACCTGTACCACAACTTAAGTGGCTGGCCGGGTGTCTGTCTCTCTCACTATAGTGAATATCCAATTTGCAAAGAGTTGATAATAATGGTTGATCACCTTGAAAAATAGACTTAGTATTTTCTCTAAGTATTTTTGCACATCATGGCTAAGCCATTAGAGTGCTTATTCAAAATGATTTATAGCAAAGTATTTTATCCAACTTATGACCTTAGTCCTTAGTCATTTTTGACCAACATTTTTGCCTTGCATTAACTTAGAAGAATTTCATAGCATGAGATGCATCTCTAGTCCTTAGAAATATTTTACACATCATGCATGACATATTTTCCTTAAAAGTTTATGAAACTTGTTTGTTCATTATGTATGTGTTTGTATGCATTGTGTTGTGATGTGTTTTATGTTGATTGTTGTATTGTTGTTTGTCTATATTGTTTAGAGTGAACGGAGAGCCTCGACTTACGTTAAAAAGAGTTTGTGAGCAAAGACATCATCCAAAGGCAAGTGGCACACCTCATAAACTTCCTACTATTTTCTATATGCATTACTTAGTGTATTTTTATATAAGCATGTGTAGGATAGTATTGCTATGCTAGACCTGTGTAGAGATTCCTTACTCCTGTGTCTAGGTGCCTATATATAATATTTAGTAGAAATATTGATGCTATGCAAATGTTGTTTTGTGAAAATCTAAATTCTACTAAGTTAATAAAGAACCTCCTGGGTGGATTGGTTGTTTACGGAGGCGAAGGTGAGTGGCTACTCAGGACCATTTCTATGGTGTATACTTGAGTACGTGCACTTGTGGATGGCCACCCAGGGAACAGAGGAATCTGAAGAACTCCGAGTGACGATTGCTTCCAGTGCAGCCATTGCCATATGGGCTCTGGCTTGATCAATTAAGTTGCGTGGACTCGCCCCGGCTTGACAAGCAGATGTAGAGGGTGTTAGGTGGAACGGGTCAAGCCAGAGTGGGAGGGAAAATGCTTCTGAAAGATCTCGTCTCATTCTTCTCCTTTTCCTTATCACTATAAGTGTGTAAAGGATAGTTTGGGCTGAATGGGTACAATGGTGAACGTGCACAACCTCTGCAGAGTGTAAAACTAAGTACTTAGCCGTGTCCCCGGTACGGACAACTTGAGCAGCTGATCACGGACGTCAATGGAGGATTCCACCATTCCAACTTCAAAAATTAAAACTTGATGGGTGAACAAGTGTAGAATGAGACAGTGGTTTTCATGCCACGAATGTCTTGAATAGAAGAAAAGTGTTTTCCAAAGAGTTAGGAAAAATTGGCTTTATGCAAAATAGCCTTGAACTCCACCAGCCAAATAAGAATATAGGTTATTAGAGTTATTCCAATAAGTGTCCACCATAGTGTCACTTGCCAGACTCCATTTTTAATGGAATCTGACCCACCTTGTTGCAATATTTTTCTTATTGCAGATTGATCAGATGACGAGTGAGGTTTCGTTTAAAGGTTTCGAGTCTGCAACCAACATGTTTTCGCCTGTGGCAACATGAATTTGATGGAGACTCACTGCTATTATATTTCCGCTGTTTACTCTTTCGAAGCTAGCTTTATGCTATGCAAATTGTATTGAATATTTTGTAAGTCTGGATCATCAATGTAATAAAATTGACACTTTGTTGTGGTATTACATCGTAAACTGTGTGTGCAAACAAATCGATCCAGGGATTTGCACTATACACAGGTATCTGCCTTATTTTAAGTGCAGGTGCGCTACAGACACCTTAGATGGACAAGTGTGCTTATGCTCGTTATACTTTATCTCTATCATGTCTTTCTGGTCATGTTTGTCACGAATCTTATTTGGCACACGAGTGGCATGCAACTTCCACTTGCACCTCGCATCTGGGCAGTGAACCGTATACATGTCTTTCTGACTCTTCTCAATGGAGAAAAGATTGTTGGTTTGGATGCTGAACGTTGTAAGTGCTGTCCGAAGTTCACACATATTTTTGAAACTTGTCCCTGCAGCAAGATTAGTAGCATTCCTATCCCAATCAAGCTCTGGCATTTCATCGCCATCGTATTCATCTTCAATCAACATGTCAGCGTTCTCCTCCTCCTCTTCAGGACAATCTTGTTCAAGCTGAGCGACAGGGGCCCTATGGCCCAATTCATGCACAAATTGAGGAAACATCTTCTCATCTTCATCGTCGTTCCGCGATGCGGGATCGTCGGGCACCACTTCATCGTCTGAATTAATATTATCAACATTCGGCTGACTTGCACTACCACTGGTAGGCTGACTTGTACTTCCACTAGGTTGACTTGTACTTCCACTTGGTTGACTTGTATTGCCACCTGGCTGACTACGAGGTAATGGCGGAAGCTGAGCATTAGCATCTGCCCCCCTTTCGCTCTCCCTTTCCCTTTGTCTTTCGCAATTCATGTCCATGTCGTTTCCGAGCCACTCAATCCTAATTTTACCGAATCGCTCGGTCGCGCTCTGAGCAAATAAGCATCCAGCTGCAGTGTCATCGGGCATTGGGATGAAAAATCCATCCAACGCATCCCAATATTTGATCACGACAGTATCAACTATCCGCCATTGGTATTTGTCACAACCAGCTTTAAGAAAATCCTTTAACAAATAAGTCGTTTCTACCACCAACTGATACCAAAAAGGAGTGGAGAAATGGAGATCCGGCTGCCAGTGAGTGACCATTTCGACTGACAAGCGAAAAGCAGTATTCAGATTCATCATATTGAACAAAATTCATGGCGATAAGGTCAAATTGAAGCCGTATTCAACTACATACATCACGAAATTGAGACAATCGAGAGATTATGTACTTACTGCCTCATCCAAGTGTTATCTGAATCCGATTCCACCCAGTCCTCGCCGTTATAAACTGCGGGGTAAGAAACTGCTTCCATGGATGCGTCTTGCAAGCAGAGGTGCAGTGCACCACAGGCGGACGGGGACGAACGGGGCGGCGCTAGGGCGGTGGCACGGGGCGGGGCGGCGTGTCAGATCGGGATTTGGGGGGAAGACGATGATTCAAACCTACCAACGTTCCAATTTGAAATGAGCCGACCCCAGGAAATCCCAACCGAGCCGCACACAAGCCGACCCCAGGAAATTCCAACCGAGCCGCGCCAGGCCGACCCCACGAGTCAGGCCAAGTGAGGGTTGACTAGAGGGCAAACATCGCGTTTGGCCCATTTCCGAGCCAAACGGGGCACAAAAGAGAGAAACTACGCGGGTATGGCACAGACGGTTAAACTAGAGAGAACCGGGGCACACAAGCTATTGTCTCTTTATAATATGCATCTTTATATTTTATCTTTTTGATATTTTGACACTCCTCCCAACCTTTGATTTTCACAAACCATGGCTAACTGAATCCTCGGGTGCCCACCAGCAATCACATACCATGGAGGAGTGTCTATTTTTTTCACTTTTCAAAACTTTTGATATTATAGTGGTCTAACCAGCTCTTTGCAATATTAGTGACAAGTAGATGAAGCATGCAAGTCGATACTTAATTAGTATGGAAGATAACAAACCCAACTACTACTTTCTCATGAGCTTAAAACAATGGCACAAATTGAGAAGTGTTTGAAGGTTTTAAAGGTAGCACATGCAAATTTACTTGAATGGTTTGAAATGCCATGCATAGGTATTTATAGTGGACTCTTTGGGATAACTTGGTTTTCAGGGATTTGGAAGCACAATCAACATTGCTTAGTACAAGTGGAGGCTAGCAATAGATAGGGAAGCGACAATTCAAGAGAGCAATAACCGTCATAATCATGCTTGCGACAAAATAAAATTAATGGAGGCATAATAGTGATACTAGAACTCTGAGGCAAAATAAATCATCAAGGCTTAATTGACTCTTTGTTTTCAGTCATATACATGTGTGAGCATGTGCCAAGTCGATACAAAAGAATTTGTTCAGAGGAGGATACCACAGTTTCATACTCTTTCATGAACAAAACAATGCAAGCAAACATCCATAGAAACATGTCATCTACTATTAATAAATTGGAATTGATCATAAGAGTCAAGGGGATATGCCCTAGAGGCAAATAAATATATAGTATTTATCGCATTATCCCATTAAGTTTATAATATGTTTTTGTATCGTGCTATAACTGTATTAATCGGAATTGTTAATACACGTGTGATTCATAGACAAACCAGAGTCCCTAGTAAGCCTCTATATAAACTAGATCATTGGGCAACTGTTGATCGAGATTTCCCGATCATGGACATTTACGTCGGTTGACAATGAGGTCATCTTATTAGTAGAATACGGTGATGAACATACCCAACAAAGTATTGCAATAGGATCATAGCACAATGTTCATCATTTTCAATAGGAAAGTAATATGATAGCTTATTCCTCGGACCGTGAGATCGTATAAATTGCTGCTCCGTAGGTTACTCTAAGTGCATCAAACGTCAGTTCATAAATGGGTGACAATAAAGGTGTATCTTGTGTATCTCGAAAGAGTATGTTGAGCCGTATGGATCAAGAGCGGGATTTGTTCATCCTCGTGATAGGAAAGATACTCTAGGCCCACTCAGTGAGATTATGTCTATAAAACTGCGCAGCTAATGACTAGGTCATAGAGATGTAATATCACAGACGAGTTAATTGACCCTTGTCGGTAACGAGATACAACAGGACATCAGATGTTTACGATCATGTCTCGGACAAGTTAGTATCAAAGAAACAAAAAGAGTAGATATCATGTTCACGGTTCAACGACGATATTCTTAGAATGCACAGGGACCGTTATAGACGTCCAGGTCTCCCTGGCAGTCATTGGCGAGCGAAGGGTCTCGGCCATGTCTGGAGTATTCTCGAACCGTAGGGTAACAGGCTTAAGGTCTTGTCGACACATAGAGGTCATTGGAATAATATATTATTGGAATAATATAGATATAGGAGAGAGAGAAATAATCCGGAAAATTTCCGGCAACATCGGAAGGGTTCCGGGAATGACCGAAGGTAGTTCGGGTGGTCCGGAAATTATTTCGGAGTCACAGGATATTAAATAATGTATAAATATATTAATTATGAATCATATATTTTTATATTAATTTAATATTAATTAAAATCAATTAAAAATAAAGGAAAAAGGGGCAGCCCACTTAATGGGCCAATTGGGGCCCATGTGTGTGTGTGTGTGTGGGGGGGGGGGGGGGGGGGGTTCGGCATGGGCCCATGACTGGTTCGGCCATGGCTAGGCCGACCGAACCCCCTCCCCCTTGTCCTTTGTTTAGTCCCACATGGGGGAGGCAAGGTGTGTTGCACACCCCCTCCCCCCTATATAAAGAAGGGCATATTAATTGATTAGATACATCTAAAATACAATTAATGTTGTATATGCCGGCCTGAGTTAAATCTCCGCCCACTTCTCTCTCTCTCTCTCTCCCATAAGGCTATTTTGTGGTGCCCAGTTGCACTGCGAGATTCCACCAATTGTTCTACCCCTGCGATCTTGGCTGGATCCGAAAGACCGAGGGTTATCGTCAAGTTCGGTATGTGTGTCAGTACTCGGGGGCGCCACATTTGAGGTGCCCGGGCGACGTCGTCACGCCTAGCCGCCGCCCACGCCCAACCGCTGCCGACGCCCAGCCACCGCCGACGCCCAGCCGCCGCCGACGCCCTGCCACCACCGACGCCCTGCCTCCATCGACATTGCTACGTCATCGTCTTCTTCGTCGCGCCAAATTCTCCGCGACTATAAGGTCGGCTACGACGTCTTCATCAACAACGCTTGTGCGGGAGCGTAATCCCCGCTTTTCAGTCTACAAGAGGTATGTGACCAGTTCCGCCACTGTTACCGCATTACTAGATAGATAGATCCTGGCATGTTTCGGTGTTCGTTAGTTAGAAAAAATATTGTTTTCTGCTACAGAACCCCTTCAAAGAGAACATAAACAACTAAGAATCCACCAATCGACATATACCTTATGCGAACCATCTAAGCATGCTCACATGAATGAGTATATGTACAAAAATGAAAAACAAATAGAGTTCATTACCAGCCTCTTACCAAACTCAAATTGTCATATGTCGTCATTATTGCTCTTTCACTTGTGTGGCTTGAATAATATGAAATGAAAACCAATCTTCACGGAGTAACGGATGGCATTGAGCTCTGAAACAACTATATATACATAACCAAAAAGAAACGATAAATATTTTTGGATTTTCGGATTTAGAAACTAAAAACAGAACAAAAACAGAACAGCCTGTGAAGAAGAATTTTTTCGAGGACCTTAACATGCTCACATCAGAAAACTCAAAACTAATGAAAGTTACGTACATGTCTGAGGATTATGCTCACGAAATTTCAGGTCATGTAGATGTTTCTACAAGAAGTTATAAATTAAACGGTGGACAGCAGAAATCTGTCCCTGCGTGAAACAACAAACAACAAAGCAAAATATTTTTGTGTTTTGGCATATTGAACCGAATTAAATATTAAGCATACTAATACTAGATACTAAAACAAACCAGCAAGAGAAATAGCAGAAATCTTTTTGGTATTTTTGAGTTTGGAAAGCAAAGCAAAACATGAACAAATAAAAGAAAGAAAACTAAAACGAAACATGGATATACAAAGTACCGAATGATAATGATATATAGATGAGTGTGCGATCGGTATACCACCCCCAAGCTTAGCCTTTTGGCCTAAGTGGAGGTCAAACCCAACGTCTCCTGTCCTGGGTTTCATCGTGGTATGTCGAAGACCCTTCCCCATACTACGAGCTTGAAGACGCGCCAGCGTAGTGCGCGGTGTAGTCTTCCTCGGGTGTCTCCTCCACACCATGCTCCCTGTAGAAGCCTAGCATGCTCAACCGCTCGTCCAACTGCACCATCGAGAACGACCAGGGCCTCCTGTCAATACTGAACAAACCGGGCTGCGGCAAAGGGATTTCCCTTTCACTACCGTTAGAAAACATGAACCTAAATACAAGGTTCTCCAAAGTGGATCCATTAGTAACAAATTGGTGACCTTTCATTGCATCAAGGTCAAGATAGCAAGGAGCAAGTAATGTATCATTAGGATCAATAGGCAGCCTCAAATGTGCAACAATACGTGAGGTAATAATCCCTCCATAAATGGGTCCCTTAGCAGCTAAGTGGCGAGCAATCAAGGTACCAAGGTTAAATGGGATTTCACCCTTAAGTGCAGCAAGAAGAAATGCAAGATGATAGTTCGAAATATTACTAGTGTTATCCCTACCAAGCACACTAGTGGCGATGTAGTAAGAAAAATACTTAATAGCTGGGAACTGAATGTTCCTTATCTTGCCACGTTGTACGGAGCGGGTATCATCATTGGTCACCTCCTGGTAGAGCTGCGCCAAATCTCTCGGGTCCTTCAGAATCTTCTTTGATGTCCCCGTGTCTGCTGTGCCTATCACATCACAAAAAGTACGCAGAGGCAGGGTAACAGGCATATCATAAATCTTAAAGGAAACAGAAGAGCCAAATATTTTGTTGTTGAGAGCAAAACTTTCAGCAAAAATCTTATTAAGCCTGACATATTGGGGACTCTCATCCAACATGTAAGAAGTCAGGCGTACCCTTTCCACAAGAGTTTGGAAATCCTCAAGTAAACCTGAAACACTAAGAAAGTCATTACATGGGTGGGACGCTGAGTTTGGGTAACCATCATCCCGCTCATCTCCAATGCTTGGTGCTAGGATTTCCTTGTTGTAGGATTGCCTAACGCGAGTAGCAGCTCTTGAGGGCCTTGACCTCCTTTGTGTGTCCCTCTCAAACATGTCTTCAAAGCTATGGTTATGCAACTTCCTTTTCTGATTTTTTAGCAAATATCAAAAAAATTGATTTTTAACCAACTAAATGAGGGGAAACCACTATAGTGATTTGCTAGAGGCTTAAGCATTCATCAAAACTAGTTATCCTAACTTAGAACAATCATTTAAACTCACTAAACATGATATCTACAGCAGCGAAATACTCAATATATAATCCACTAAACAAAATTCTACTTCGATAATCGGAGGAGTCACATACCGAATAGTGAATACCCCAAATCTCTGCAACAAAGATGGGTTGAGCAAGGATATTGAAAATCCGAGGGCAAGAGCAGCAAGAACACGATTTTTTTATGGGGGAGTGTTTGGTCGGGAGAGTTAAAGAATGGGAAGGAAGGAGAGTAAGTGGAGGGGCCAGGTGGGTCTCCTGGTTAACATGGTAAGACTACTTGAGTTCTACTCTATCTCGTCTTGTCTTTCGTATCCTCCAAGGCTTGGACTCCTTCGGGTTTCTGGAATCTTCTTTACTTACGCCAGGTTACAGACAAGCTCTCCGGCCCATCACTGAAACCTCGCCCAGCGCGGACTCTTCCTGAGAGCCCGCCCGATATTGACGTGTCTTCCGTGATGACGGTCTTCCCTGGTGACGGGTCTTCCCCGGTGACAGGTCATCATTCTGGCCGGGTTATGTAATGAGCTCTCCGGCCCAAATGTAACCCTACTCATGTGGAGTGCAGGGTAACCTCGCCCAGGCCTCCTGTCTGCCGGGTTACGCTTCCCTCTTCATGGGCCTACCGGGTTATGATTCCCCCAACAATAGCCCCCATGATTAATTTGGATATGAGCTTGGCTTGCTATTCTTTGTGACCTTGATCTTGATCATCATGTTTCATGTGAAGCCGCCAGCTCAAATCCAGGTTAATCTCCTGAAATAAGATAAATACTTGTGGACTAAAAGTCCGGGTTACACTGTCAAATCATTGGGCCGACTCTTCTTGGCGTCATATAATCATTAGGCCGAAATCTTCAAACTGAGTAGCCCCCAAGAGCCGGATCTACTTGTAACAGCCCATGTTTGTAATAAACTAGATTTGCATTCATAAGCATCATTTAATTTTCACTAAGAATTTTTTTGCATTTTAAATAAAGAATTAAACCCTAAAGTGTCCCAAACTTTGTTATATTTTCAAAGGTGGTTCAAAACTTTCATAAAGTCAAAATAAAAATATGTGGGGCTTCTCTATAGTATTAGAAGGCCACCATAATTTTTGGGTAATTTATTAACCATATTTAAACCCCTAGAAAAATACAAGAACTTTCTGTCTTAAATTTAAGGGCCTTTCTGTAATTTTGAGGGGCTGTTTTGCAAAATCTGCTTTCTTCTTCGTTTGTCCATTGCCAGGACGTCAAGCACGACCTCACCGTGGCCGTGCCACCTCCTGCTAGCTCTCCCCGATTGGATGAGGTCGCCAGAGACCGTGCCCTCTTTCTCCTCCTCCTCACTCCGCCGATTTTCCCCTCCCTCTTCCTCTTCTCTGTTCTCTTCCTCACCACGCCCGGACGCAGCCGTCGCTGCCGCCGACGCGACGCTGGGCCGTTGTGGCTCCTCCCCGACAAATCGGAGGACGTCGCCGGGACAGCCGTCGCCTCCTCTCCTTCCCAGCCGAGCAGCCCATCCCGGGAAGCTCGGGAACGACCGCGCGGAGGTCTTCTCCTCCGCGTCCGGTAGAGCGCCGCCGCCATCGATTCGGCAGCCTCCGACATCCCCCGGTCTCCCGGACCATCTAGTCGAGCTCCTGGTGAGGCTCCTAGTCTCCTAGACCTCCTCCTCCTTCGTTGCTCTCTCTAATCGGTGCTCCCCGTGCAGGCCGGTTCCGCCGCCGCCGTTCGTCGTCGTCGGCGCAGCTCAGGAGACCAAAAGGGAGCGGCGCCTCCACCATCTGGTTGCCCTCCTCCCCGCGCCCAACCGCGCGTCTCCTCGCGCTCCCAATCGTCCAATCCGTGGTCGGCAGGAGCTCAGCTCCATTGCTGACGTCAGCATGACGTCATGCTCACCTCAGCCCTTCCTTTTATTACTTTCCAGGAATTTCAGAAAAATAAATAAATTTGTAAAATTCATATCTTTTAATTGCTAACTCAAAAAATTATGAATAATATATCAAAATGTTCAGAAATTTGAAACCTACCTGTTTATGTCAAAATCATGCATGATTGAACAACTCAAATTAAGACTTGTATAGAATCACTAAAATGCCATTTTATCTAATTATAGGTTTACACTAAATATTATTGTTAGTTGTATTTGGACCCATTTAAATTACCAATTCATGTTCTAGGGTTAAATTTTAATTGCATAATTTTTCATATCATCCATATCTGAATGCGCATTGCATCGATGCCATGTTGAATGTTGTTTTCTTTTCTTTCCGGTGTTATATTTCCTCGGTAGAACGTGAATCCGAAGACAAGACCGATGACCTCCAAAGACGAATACTTGGTCAATCAACGATCAAGTCAAGCCGATGATTTCCAAACTAATTTTATCTTGTTTCTGGCAAACAAGGCAAGCATAACCTCTTATCTGCTCATATATGATTTCGAAGGACTTTTGATTCTCGTATCATGCATGCGATTCCAATATATTTTTGGTGAATAGATAGAGTTCCTCTATATATTTGCATCGCCTACATACCCTGATCCACTGTTCCTAGCAAACCTAGTTAGTGCTTGTGTGTATCGCCAAAGCCTCATATTGCATAGCCATGCATAGTTGTTATCTCTGCTCTATACGTTAATGAATTGAAGCTGCCTATGAAGCCAGTATGTGGATGAAGTGAAATGATCGGAGTTATGTGATTAAAATGACTAAAAGGCGTGGATGAGAGGCCACAGAGGTACGGTGTGGTGTTTTATCTCGTTCTCGCCGACCTAGGACCTTAGTTTTCGTACCTTGATCCAAGACTGAGCGTACTACCATGCGTGGGTTGAGGACACCCCATCGACTAACTAACTTGCGTAATCTATCCGTGGGTTCTATAGTTCGGGCGTTCATAGGATCGTGGCCGCGGTCGAGGGGGTTGGAGCCCAGAACCTTGACTTCAGCACACATTATCCATGGATAGGCTTACGCAAGGTAAAGGTTGTAACCGTTCCCACTCCGCCGGCTTTCCTAGGAAGAGAGCTAATGATCGGTAAGGAGCCGGGCGGTACGTGTGGGTAAAGTTGTACACCCCTGCAGGGTTAAATCTATTCGAATAGCCGTGTTTGGAATTAATGGGCGAGATCATAGAGAACCTGAACTAAATATGGAAGACCAACTTGGAGCGATGTTGGTGATCTTACGGAAAGTGCTACTTGGTGATTAGAGCTAGTCTTGTCATTCTCTTATCTCATTTTAAAAGATCTATTATACGTGCTTCTCTTTCTCGATTTCAAAACAAAATTGGCTTTATGCAAAGAAACTAGCATTCAAACTCTCTGAATAAGCAGATATATAATAGGTTAATTAAGTACATCCCGTACTCATTCTTGCTATATTTGGTTCAGGTAAAGTTCAACACTCCGATGGTGGTTCCTACGATGACATCGAAGAGTAGCTTGGGGTTCCAAGGTGGCAGCCTGGAACTTGTAGGTTATGTAGCCCCGTTGCTTATTTTCCGGCCTCTTAGGCCTTTTGCCAGTCTTGTTGATTAGCAACATATTCACTTTCTGTTGTATGATACAATGTTGGGTCGGAAGACCTCTGTGTGTAAAGCTACGTCTTGTAATATATACCTTACTCTACTTCATGTCGTAGAGTCTTCTTTATACCGATTGTCCGCTACCCATCACGTGCATGATGCGTGTATGATTATAAAGTGCACCGTTGAAGGGTTATGGTTCTTGGGCTCTTTATTATGCAGTTTTGGCTATGCCCGTGTTATGGCGTAGCCGAGGGGTTGTGTGACGATGATCCATTCCGAGCACGCCTGCCGATGGGCATCGGCCTGGGAGTGGTAACCCCAGGGACCCTCGGTTACGTAGCATGACCAGTGACACATAGCATTGCTGTATAATTCAGAGGTCGAGTCCGACAGCTTAACAAGATTCTGGGATTCATTGTTATGCATTCTTTGTTATGATTAGCGTGGTAGTATTGCGAGGGGTTTGTGTGACCGGTGTTCCCGGCACGCCTGCAGTGCAATGCTGCCTGGGATTGGTAAACCAGTAACTCTCGGCTATCATGTCTAAGAGCACATAACACTTATGTATAACTCTGGATTCCGGGGTCGCCACACTACTGCTTACAGTGTTCCGGGTCTTCCTTGAGAACTGATAGCTTCAAACTAGGTAGCCCCCAAGTGCCGGGTTTAAGCCTACATCATCCTGGGACTTATAGCAATTTGAGCATAACTGAATTTTCTGATGAGTAGCCCCCAAGTGGGGGGTCTCATGACTGCTGCTACTCAGAGCTCTCTATGTTTCATAATATCAAGTTACTCTGATGGTGTACGCACACCCTGAGAATTTGCTTTGTTCTGCAAATCCTTTTGGTTTAGATGACCCTTTTGGTTTCCTTGAACTATAAGCCGGCTTTCGCATGGATATTCCATGTCGCCTCTTCTCTAATAAAACAGGGCCAGACAAGTCCCAATGGGAATCATGGCTGATTGAATTTACAGGTGAGCAATCAGGCCATATAAGCGTGAGTCACATCAAGCTTAAGCTAGGAAACCAAGAATATAGTGGCTCTGGGCCGGATCATGAGATTGTAGTTGTACCTTTTTATAAGCAATCAGCCCCTATGACCTGTGTGGCGTTTTTTGCCGGGTCTTGAGTTTGTAACTGCGCTATTTAAGCGATCATCCCCCAAGACCTCAAATTTGCCATATTGCGAAGCACTCTCGGGCGAATCTAACCGAAGTTGCGAAGCACTCTTGGGCGAAGCTAATATTTGGCTATGAAGCACTCATAGGCATCGCTAACCGAAGTTGCATAGCACTCTTGGGCAACACTATTTTTTATCGCAAAGCACTCCTGGGCATCGCTAACCGAAGTTGCGTAGCATTCTTGGGCTAAGCTAACTTTTGTTACAAATCGCTCCTGGGCATCGTTAACTGAAGTTGCGTAGCACTCATGGCATTGATGCATGAGCCGGATTATGGAAATTGGCAACGGCAATAGAGCCGGAGCATGATTATGGCGCTTTAATAGCGATCTTGTTATTTAGAAATCCATTGCGAGCGATAGATAACTCGACTTTGATAAATCCATTTGCGGGAATTCGATAGCCCGACTTTGAAAAATCCATTTGCGGGAATTCGAGAGCCCAACTATTAAGAAATCCAGTGCAAGCAATAACTCGACTTTGATAAATCCATTGATCATATAAATACTTTACAATACATGTGAAGCGCTCACGGGTCTTGCTAAGCAATGTATAGGCTGAGAGATGTTTCATGGATCGTCCTCCAATATGTTTCACATGTGGGGTTCAGTGTTTGTATCCCGACCGTCATCACACGTGTCTTTTAGGCGGTTGTATCCATGTCTTCAACACATCGATTGTATGAATGCGCCGACTTTATTTAACCGACTGAATAATATAAAACTTCGATCATAATCATGACTTAGCTGTCTAGATGTCATTGGCGACGTGGTGAGACCCGGCGGCAGCCGCGTTCAAAGCCGGCCGGTGGCCGGTGTCGTGTCTCAAAGAACGGACACCGGGGATGCGAGGCACCCCCTTTGTAGTTTCGGTAGGGTGCGAAGAAGGCTGGAAACGTCTCCCGGAGGACGATCGCCGGCGGGTTCCTCACTCGCACTCCGATCTCAACGTGGTGGATGAACAAGGAACGCACACAACAATCTACCCAGGTTCAGGCCCCCCGGAGGCTAAAAGCCCTACTCCTGCATGTCTAGATAGATGATCGGACCATGGTGTGGTTCCAATGGTGATGGTCGTCGGGGTACCCGACAGGGTAGCCCGACTAGGAGGAATGAGAAGGACAGATCCTTGCCCGGAGGAGACCCCACAGAGGTCATGCGAGGAGCGTGAGGGGTTTTGGCGGGAGGCAACCCCTCTCCGTGGTGGAGACATCGACGTGGCCTCTTCTCCTCCAAGTATCCGTCGCCGGGGTGGTGGGATCTCTGCCACCTTTGGGGAAAGCCGCGTTCAGGCACTGACAGCGGGTAGGTGGTGTCCCCTGGCCGCGCCTTGCTTCCCAAGCCTTCTGGCGTCTTCTACCGTCTTCTAGAATGAGGTGGAGGCCTTATCTTCTCGTTGTACGGTCTTGCACCCGGGAGGTTGCCGGGGCTCGCACCTCCCGGGGTATTCTCTCCGTTCCGAGGTGCAGGGGACCCGGGGGCCCTGCGAACCTGTCGGTGCTTGTGGCGAGGGTGCACCGGCCAAGCCTCGCACTGAGCCTTGGCCTTGCTTGTCTTGGGGTTGGGCCCACAGGCGGTGGACCCACTTGGGCAGCTCTAGGGGAACCCCATGTTCCACTTCTGCGACAGTAGCCCCCGGGCATGGTCCCGGCGGCTTCGGTCTTCTTAGGCTGCCGGGGCCATGGCCAAAACAGGTCAAAGTGGGTCCGGCGCCTGGTTGTCCTTGTAGTTATTCCGCGCGGGGGAATAACTGCGTGGGTCTTCTTAACTCCCGAAAACGGAGAAAACGAGGAGTCCGGCATGAAGAGGGAGAGCCCGCGCTATAAAAGCAGGGGCGGACTTCTCCGCACTTCACTCATCCTTCTTGGCCTTCCAAACCAACTCCCCCTGCAAACTTTCGTATCCATGGCGCCGGCGAGGAGAGGCAGGAGGCGTACTCGCGTCGTTCAGAGCGACGCAGAAGAGGCTCCGCCCGTCCGAGGCCGGGGTGGATGTCGAGTCCGCGGAAGAGGAAGTCGTGGCAGTCGAAGAGGTCGAGGGAGAGGGAGCCACGGCGGTCGAGGAAGCCGCGGGGTGCTCTCCCCTCCTCCCAGGAGCTCTGCCCACACGGGCTTCGCTCCATTCGAGTTCTTGGTGGATCTGCGCCACAAGCTTCGAGGTCTTCTGTGCCTCCCAAGGTCCTTTGCGGAGGCTATGGCGGAGGGAAACCTCCCGGCTCCTGGCTGCAGGTCGAAGGCTGCCCCAACGGCCCCTCCTAGGTCTGGGCGGAGTACGGCATCGACGACTCCATGCATCTTGGCCATGGGTGGAAGTTGTTCTCTCGCTCCCAGCGGCTGGCCCGGGGTGAGAGAGTAACGTTCCTGTACGACGGAGATGCGACGCTGTCCGTGAAGGTCTTTAATGCTGCAGGAGGGCGCATCGAGTGCTGCGCGGAAAGCTGCAGCAGCAGCAGCGGCAGTGGCGACTTCGGCTCCTCTGACGGGGATGAAGATGAGGAAAGCTCGCCCCGCGTCAAGGAGGAGGAGGATTCTTCCTCCTGAGGGGGTGAGGAACCAAGAGGAGGGAATCGAAGATGTCCTTTACCTCCTTCTTGGCTGCCTCGTCGACGTATTTCTGGAAGTAGCGCCTTCCGGTGTACGTTTGCACTCCCGGGTTACCGGGGGTGGATCCTTTTTCTGTAAAAAGTAGGCTGTCAATGTAGATCTTGTTTTCGTCGAAGAAGAGCTTCCCTTCGTTTTCTGTACTCTGTTTGTGTGCCCCGTGTGAACGAGAACAAGCTTCTTTGCAACAAAGTGTTCTTGTTACTGTGGCACCCGGAGCGTTCGGCGGTAGGTGTCGGCCGAAAGGTCTATAAAAGCCCTCGCAGCCTCCAGCCTTAGACGCACGCTTCTCCTCATCCTTCTCGCCCTTGCTCCTTCTCGACCCAGGGCGCGAGTTGTTGAAGATGTCCGGCGATGCGGCAGCGATGGCAGGGGATGGGTCTTCGGAAATCTCCACGACGGAGTCGTCGTTTTGCGGCGCCGAGCAAGCGCCTCGAGCCGAACATATCTGGGCAGCCGGTCGAGGGGAGGCTTCCCGAGCGTCCATTGCCCGTGCCCTTGCCGATCTGGCCGCCGTGTCAGGTCCGGCCGCGCAAGAAGCAGCCCGGGTGAGGGCCATCAAGAAGGCGTTCTTGATGGACTTCCTGAAGAAGAAGACCGTCGGGATCCCGGGCCTCTCCCAGCCCCTGGCCGAGCTTGAGGCTGTCATCCAGGTAACGTTGGCTCCCCTCCTTCCATTCGTCCTTCAGCCAGACTTGGCCTTGACGCGTGACTGTCTTTCCCCTCAGGAGGAGGAAGAAGCCACTTGCGAGATGGCAAAAGGCATCGTCCGCTTGTTCGGCTAGTTCGGATCTGCGCCTCCAGCGGGAGTTCCTTCCCTGCGAGATGACTGAAGATGCTGCGCGAGAGTCACTTCCCTCCTCCAGGCGTCCCCGGAAAGGGAGGAGCTATCACGGCAGCCAATGAACAAACAGTGGGCAAAGCCCGAGCGCCTGGGCTGGCCTTAGCAGGAAAGGCTAGATGTGGCATAAGTTGCCTAACTGAATTTAATGTTGGCATGTAACTTTCAGAATTAAATATGAATGCATTTCCTAGCTCAACTCCCGGGGTCATTTCCCAATCCTCCTTTGCACTATGTGCCCTCCAGTTTATGAGGAGTGAACCCGGGTGCAAGTATCCAGTGTCCGCAGTAGAAGTAATACCCCCAAGAACACTATACCCTTCGAGGCTTTACTCCACAGCCGTGGATACTAAGACAGAGGGAAACTGACCGTTCTCCAGGGAGGACTGCCTGATCCCCGCAAGGGCTCTCATACACCGTTAAGCATGCTCATGTTGACGGTATATTGACTCCAAGCGAGATATATGCCTAAGATGTATGCGAATGCAAGACTTATCTGTTTTTTCCAAACGCTTTCTTATTCAGGCCTCTCCCGGCTAAGCTCCACTTCCGTCTCCTTTTGAAGATTTCCTGTCCCGAGGAGGCGCTACACATAGCAAACCTTCAGTAGGAAAAGAATGGACCCTCTCTTCCTGTCGTGAGAGAGTTCATCCGCAGCAATTTGCAAGCACGGTTGGTAGTGCATCTCTGTACTTAATTGACTTTAAAGCACAACACTGCCCAATCACTTCCGACATAACGACCAGTCATAGTACTGCCCAATCACTTCCGACAGTGACGAGGTGTTAACTCGACAAGTCCCAGGGTTGTGCACCCCGGGTTGATTGATGGGGAGAGAGATGAGTGCAGGTGGTCACGACGGCTGACAAGCAAGGATTTACCCAGGTTCAGGCTCCCGGAGGATAACACCCTACTCCTGCTTGTCTGGTTATTGATGCGAGTTGTGGTTTACAATGGCGAGATTGCGATCTCGCTAGGGTTTGTGCCGTAGCTATGAGCGTGTCCTCTGGGACGAGCAACCCTCTTGGCTTTATAGGCAGCCAGGTCTCGGGTGGTTGGTGCCGATGGCAACTACAGATATGGCAGGTTATGCTTCCTAACCGACTTGGACTAGGTTACATGGTACCCCGCGTGGACCTTCTGTGGGCCTTCCTGTCCTTGGCGCGGCCCAGGTAGCCTTATCGTGGGCTACCCGAAAGGCAGCCCCACGTCAGTAGCCCCCGAGTGCTTGGTCGAAGCGTAGAGTCGAGCAAAGGACTCCTTCCTCCTGGACGCGCTATTGGATTGCTTGATCTTGAGCTTGAACTCGATTTCTTCAGTCGAACCGGCCACTCCCGATGGGAGTAACGTTTGCAGTCGAATTACTTTGCTTTCATCTTCTTGCGAAGCTTGCTTCTACTCAGCCTGTTTGGCTTACTTGTGGATGGATTCGGCTACTCGAGCTTACTCTGTTGCCACCCGAATGATTTCTTCGGGTTCTCGGATCATCTGCCGATCCTACCTTGTTGATTTCAGCTTTGAAGCTTACTACTCGAATTACTCTGTCAAGTTTACTTCAATTGATTTTGGAGCCGTTGGCTTGATGATGTCACTGGTGACGATCTGCTGCACGCCTCTGCGCTCGATGGGACGTGACTTGGCGGGCCCCGCTGTCAGAGCTGACCGCGGTCAACAGTTGTCACGTCTCCGAGGTGGGCGCGAAATTTGCGCGACATGATGATGACGCCTCGGTTTTCGTGCGTAGTGGACGAAGTGGGCGGTGACGGTTGGTTTCCTCGTGCGACACGTGGACGGCTGGATGTGCCTGCTCGGAGTCCTTTTTCTGTGGACGGTTGAGATGAGGCTTTTCGAGGTATAAGTACTGGGTCTTGACGCTTGGGATTTCATCTTCTCCAATCGCTCTGTGCTCCCTTTCCTCTGCGCTCTACCATTTTCGCCGCCATCCAGAGCTCCGTGCAATCTGTCCGTACACCTTCCGCTGCCTTGCGGCACCATGGGCAAGCCGAAAAGCGCCGCTGGCTCCTCCGCCGTCGTCGACGAAGCCGGGCTGATGAAGAAGCCCGACGGCGACTGGCAGAGATCGTCGGTAAAGAAGGCTGATGTGGAGCTCTTCCGCGCGCAGGGTCTGCTCCCACCTGCTGACCAAGTCCAGGTACGCGTTCCTGGCAAGGAGGTTTCCCCACTCCCCGTGATGGGGAACGTGTTTGCTTCGCGGATTTCCTTTCGCGGGGCTTCGGGTTCCCCATGCACGATTTCGTGTGCGGTCTCCTGTATGCCTATGGGGTTCAGATCCACGATCTGACCCCCAATGGCGTCTTGAGCATCGCGGGCTTCATCGTGCTCTGCGAGTGCTTCCTGGGTGTCGCGCCCCATTGGGCGTTGTGGAAGTCGCTCTTCCTCGTTCGCAAGAACGTTGGGAAGAGCGGGTTGACCTTCCCCGTGGGCGGCTTCGGAATCCAAGTGCGCAGTGACACCGCGTACTTCCAGATGAAGAAGTGCGACTCCGTCCAGGGATGGCGCAGGAGATGGTTCTAAGTCCAGTCAAACCAGGACGGCCTGGATGCATTCGACAGCGGACGTGGACTGCGGAAGACCGGTGCCTGGGCGCACCCGCTGTCTGCCGTGGAGAAGGAGGCCGTGCGGCCCTTGCTGAGCCTGCTGCGCGATCTGACCAAGACCCTTGGGCGCGAGGCGGGTGGCGTCTTCCTGATGGCCACCTTCTTCAGTCTTCGGGTGCAGCCACTCAGCGCTCGGCCTCACCCGATGTGGGCCGCCGAGGGCGTCAGCACCGAGCCGCTTGACAATGAGGAGGTGGAAGCCAAAGTGAGATCCATCACCAACCTCCGAGTCGCGGACACGTGCAACGTCAAGTGCCCGATTACTGCTTACGGGGCCTCGAACCCCGTTCCTGAGGTAAGTCTTGGCTTGTTTTCCTTTTGTCCTTGCTCGACTTGCGTCTACTTTCTTTTTGATTCGACTTGTGGCTACTTGCTTCAGGGTCGGGCTCTGTTGATCAGCGTTCCTCCTCTTCCCGAGAACGAACCCGACGACGAGTCGAAGTTTGTCGAGGAGGAAGACGACGACGAAGAGATTCCCTCCGCACACTCTCCCCACGATGAGGTGGAGGAAGAGGATGAAGTGGAGGAACCCGTGCGGAAGAAGCGGAAGCTCCCGAGTCGTTGCGACTCTGCCACTGCGTCGTCACCCGCTAAGGATGTCGACGTTACCCTGGAGGAGGTCGTCGCGACGTCGTCGGGTGCGTGGTCCTCGGGTGGCTGGGATGAACCCCTGAATGTTCCTCCAGTCAGCTCCGCGGCTCCTCGTTCTTTTGCGCGGATGCCTTTGCCTTCCCTGGAGAGTTACGATGACCTTGGTACCCCCAGGTGAGCTTCTTTATGATGTGTGTCCTTCGAGTTGTGTTTTGTAGTTGCAACGTTTAAGTTGACAGGTGTGCTCGTTTTCGCTGCAGCCACCATTCTGGCGATGTTAGCCCCCCCCCCTTCGGGACGTGGAGCATACATCCGCCCCTTCGACTGGACTGGGGACTCGGGCGGTAGTGGAGAAGGTGCTTGCTGAGCCTGTTGGCGTTGCATCGTCTAGCCGCGTTCCTCCTTCGGCTTCAGAGGACCTTGACCTCCTGGACCACGTAAGTCCTTTTATGCTTGTGCTTGCATTCTTGATTTTTCATCGGGTGCGCGATCAGCGCTCTCGATGGGAGTAGCCCCCGAAGGTGTGGGTGACTAGTATAGTCGCCCGCAACTTTATTAACATCTTGCTTTTGTTTCAGCCGTACTACCGTCAGCAGCTTGACGCAGCCGCGGCTTACGTTCGCCTGGAGAAGGAGAGGGACCGGCTGCATGCTTCTCTGGACCAGGCTACTGGGCGGGTTGATGAGCTTGAGAAGGCTCTACATGAGTCTCGAGAGCGGGAGCTGGCGCGGGTTGCTCAGGAAAAGACTCAAGTCGGTCGTCTCCTTTCACTTGCCGGTGTTCTTGGGGGTAAGTTTCGGCTTGATGCCTACTGTGTCTTGATCTTTTTCTTTGCTTGACCTTGAATTTTTTTTTTGCGCAGAGACTTGCGGTGGAGCTCCTCCGGAAGACGCGTCGAGTGACACGGTTGACCTGGCGACTGTTGTTGGCTTCCTCGACCGGGTCTGTGGCTATGCCTCAGACGCGCTGAAGAAGTCCACAGCCGCGTTGCAGAAATCGACTGGAGCCCTCACTGTGGTGCACCAGAGTATCTTCCCGGGCGATCAGCCGCCGGCAGCCGTGGACGCCCTTGCTGCGCCGTTTGAGGACGCGACCACCATCGCCGACTTCACGCGGTCGCAGACGGTACGCGGCTCCGAGCTCACCTTCCAGCTCCTCTTAGGGCATCAGGTTCCAGGTGACTTCGAGAAGGTCGTCAGCGGTTTTCCCCGCAAACCCGATGGCCGAACCGCGTCGCTGAGTGGCGTGAAGGAGCGTGCCTCGCAGCTGGCCGTGCAGCTTGTGGCACTCTTCGAGAGGGCCCTTGCTAAGGCGACTGAGGCGGCTGCCGCTCGGAAGGGTCGTTCCCGGTCGCAGTCCGCAGCCTTAGAGTAGGCGTAGCTTTAGGAATTCGGCAGTCGCCGTGGTCTGTATTTTGAACTTCTTGCTCTGTAATGAATATTGTCCTGCCAGGTCTTTTGGCCTTCAATATAGCTTTTGCTGACTTCCTTTCTGCCGAGTTTAACTGTGCTTCGCAGTCGTATGATTGTATTGACTCTGCGTATTCATGGCAGAATGCTGTGCGCGGTGATGCTTCGCCTTATCCTGTGGCCGAGCCGAGTGGCGCGGCTTCTTCTTCGGGTGCTCGCCGTCGTCGGGCGGCGCCGGCTCCTCCACGTAGTGTAAATGATCAGCGGATAATCACATACCTGAAGAACAAGGTGGTGGAGCTTGAGGCGACCCTGAAGAATACTGAGCGGCTGCTGCACCGCTCCCAGTCGCATCCTACGACGGAGTTCTCGCGACGTGAGGATTTTTTGCTTGGGGAGATCGATCTGATCAGTCGGCAGTTGCAAGGTTTGTATCCTTTTGGTGGTTGTTGTCTTTGCTGGCTTTCTTTCTTGTTCTGACTTGCATTTTATGCGTGCATATGTTAATCCTGATTGGGAGGCCGAGCGGGTTCGCGTTGAGGAGCGAGTTACCCGATAGGCGTCCGGTGACTCCTACGAAGCTCGGCAGTTCTGGGTGAACAAGTCGAGAGGGCGCGTCCTTGCCACCATGCTTGATCATACGTGGCGCGCTGCTTTTCTTCTGGAGAACTGCCGGAAGACACTCTGGCACATCAATCGTGTGTACTTCCCGCATAACGCGCAGCCGAACGGGCTGTCCGCCTTGTTGGAGAGGTTTCGCGATGGTGAAGGGCTGAAGGAGGTTGTCGACGCCCAACTTGTGGCTGGGGCGAACGCGGCGTTGGCATACGTTCGGATGCACCGGCCGCATCTTCCGCTCAACAGGGTGCTTGATGGCCTGCCTGGTTATGACGACTTCGACGAGACCTTAGCGGTTGCGCGCCGAATTGTCAGGCAGGTTCAGGACCTGAGTGAGCGCCTTGTAGGTCCCCTCGATGCGCCGAAGGCCGAGCCTGCAGTTTAGAGTAGCTGTCGTCTGATGTACAGGGTTAGCTATAGAGGGCAAATGTGCTTGTGCAAGTCGTAATGTAATAGATTAAAATACTTGCGAGCCATGAGAATTGATCTGCTTGCTCGAAAGTGAAAATGCCTGCTTGCGACCTGTTTGGAGCAGTCGCCTAGTATGTTAGGAAACGGCCTAGGTTTTTTCAACTGTGACTTGTATGTCGCAGTCTCTGACTTTAACAGGTGGCGACTTAGGATATTTGTAACTTGACCTGTATGGCGCAGCCCCCGAGTTGTTCGAGTGGTGGACTAGGATTTTGGCTAAGACCTGTGTGGCGCAGCCCCCGAGTAGGTCGAGTGGCGGCCTAGGATTACAAGTGTTACCTGTTTGGCGCAGCCCCCGAGTATGTCGGGTGGCGACCTAGGATTTTGAACTTGACCTGTACAGCGCAGCCCCCGAGTGAGTTCGAGTGGCGGCTGAGGATTTTTCTGAGAAGGCCTGTTTGGCGTAGCCCCCGAGTAGGTCGGGTGGTAGCCTAGGATTACAAGTGTTACCTGTGTGGCGCAGCACCCGAGTGTGTCGGGTGGCGACCTAGGATTTTGAACTTGACCTGTATGGCGCAGCCCCCGAGTCAGTCGGGTGACGGCCTAGGATTTTTTTGACTTATGCTTGTATGGCGCAACCCCCGAGTAGTTCGGGTAGCGGCCTAAGATTTTCTTTCAACATGTGTGGCGCAGCCCCCGAGTAGTTCGAGTGGCGGCCTAGGATTTTAGCTTCCTCTGTGTGACAGGTAAAGGAGACAGATTTTGTTCAAATCACTTTATTGATTCTTGCGAACAGGCCGCCTCATTAAAACCCTTCCAGTCCCCTCAGGTACCCTGGTAAGGGAAAGAGTGCGTCTGAAACCTGCCGCGCTGATTTTCTTGTACAATGATTGGGTTGAACTAGGCGTAGAACCGGCGGAGTTGTGCCACGTTCCACGGGTTGCTGCAGTCTGCTCCCGTCTTCGAGTCTTTCAGGCGGTAAGCTCCGTTGCCGATTTCTTCTGTCACGATGTACGGGCCCTCCCATGGGGAAGCGAGCTTGTGCACCTTCTTTTGCTTGAGTCGAAGAACCAGGTCGCCTGCAACGAACGCTCTTGGTCGTAGCCTCCGAGTGTGATAGTTGCGCAGGTCCTGTTGATACACGGCTGATCGTGCCAGGGCGATGTCGCGTGCTTCATCCAGGGTGTCCCTGCTGTCTTAGAGTGCCTCTTCTGCATCCGCCTCGTCGTAGGCGACTACTCTCGGTGCGTCGAACTTGATGTCGCAGGGGAGGACCGCTTCTGCACCATACACCATAAAGAATGGAGTGTACTGGGTGGATCTGTTTGGCGTTGTTCGCAGTCTCCAAAGGACCGACGGCAGTTCCTCCACCCATGCGCCCGCTGCGCGTTTTAGGGGCACGCGCAATCGCTTCTTGATGCCGTTGCAGACGAGGCCATTGGCTTTCTCCACTTGCCCATTGGATTGCGGGTGCGAGACAGACGCATAGCTGAGCTTGATCCCCTGCTCTGAGCAGAAGTCCTTGAATTCTTCGGCTGTGAAGTTCGAGCCGTTGTCGGTGATGATCCCATTCGGTACTCCAAATCTGAAGATGATTGACCTGATGAAGTTAACTGCTGTGGATGCAGTCGAACTTGTGATGGGCACGGCTTCGATCCACTTTGTGAACTTATCTACTGCAACCAGGAGGTGAGTGTGACCTCCGGGTGAGGATTTCTTCAGCGGGCCCACCATGTCCAGACCCCATTGGGCGAAGGGCCAGGCTAATGGTATTGTCTTGAGTTCCGATGCTGGCGCGTGTGGCTTGTTGGCAAATTCCTGGCACCCTGTGCATTTCTTTACTAGTTCTTCGCCGTCCTGCATGGCTGTCAGCCAGTAGAACCCGGCTCGTAGTGCTTTGGCCACCAGTGCCCGACTGCTGGCGTGATGCCCGCAGATACCCGCGTGGATGTCGAGTAAGATGGCTTGGCCGTCGACTGGATCTATGCACCTTTGCAGGATTCCTGAGATGCTTCTTTTGTATAGTTCTCCGTTAATGACGGTGAAACTTTTGGAGCGCCTGATGATGCGCTTCGCTTCGACTGGATCAGCTGGCAGCTTCTGATGTAGTATGTACGCCAGGTACGGTCCTGTCCATGTGGCTTCGACTAGCATGACCTCCATGGGGACCTTGTCTTGGCTTGGCGGGTTGGCATCGCCTGTTGTTGTTGCAGTGCTTGCTGTATTCTGAGTCTTGATGGATCTCTGCGTGATGCACTCGAGGAAGACGCCGGGTGGGACTGGCACCCTGTCTGAGCCCATGTTAGCAAGGGCGTCGGCTTCCTCGTTGCTTTCACGGCCAATGTGGCGCAACTCGCAGCCGTCGAAGTTGCCTTCCAATTGATTGTAGAGGTCTCTGTAGGCGATCATGTTGTCGGCGACGGCGTCGCAGGACTTCATGGTTTGCTGTACCACCAGGTAGGAGTCGCCGTATATCATGAGGTGCGTGGCGCCGCAGTTCTTGGCCATCCGCATGCCGTGGATCAGGGCCTCGTACTCGGATTCGTTGTTGGACGGCGTCGGAAAGTCCATCTGCAGGACATACTTGAGCTTGTCGCCTTTGGGGGAGATGAGCACGACTCCTGCCCCGGACGACTTGAATTTCTTGGAGCCATCAAAGTACATTGTCCATGCGTTGGACAAGTCGGGGATATTTGGTAGCTGGGCTTCTATCCACTCGGTGGTGAATTCTGGGAGGACTTGGGCCTTGATGGACTTCGGGTGAGCATACTTCAGCCCCCATGGTCCTAGCTCGACAACCCACTTGGCGACTCGTCATGTCGCGCGTTGGTTTGTGAGAATGTCTGCTAGTCCAGAGGAGCTTACCACCGTGATCGGGTGCTCGGAGAAGTAGTGGACGACCTTTCTGGAGGTCATGAAGACTCCGTATGCCAGCTTCTGGTAATGAGGGTAGTTCTGCTTGGACAAGGTGAGTACTTCGCTAAGGTAGTAGACGGGCCTCTGCACCGTGTGACTGTTCCCTTCCTCTTCGCGTTCGACTACGAGCACCGTGCTCACCACCCTGTTTGTTGCTGAGACGTATAAGTACAGCGGCTCGTTTTCCAGTGGTGCCACGAGGACTGGAGAGGTTGTCAGGGTTTTCTTGAGATGGTCGAATGCGTCATGCGCCTCTTGTGTCCACTCGAACTTGTCCGTCTTCTTCATCAGTTGGTAGAAAGGTAAGGCTTTCTCTCCCAACTTACTAATGAACCGGCTGAGAGCTGCGACTCGGCCGGCTAATCGTTGCATCTCCCGGAGCTTGGTTGGTGCTGGCATTGTGAGTATGTTCTGCACCTTCTCGGGGTTTGCTTCGATTCCTCT
Organism: Poa annua; assembly: GCA_026929855.1. Taxonomy (NCBI): domain Eukaryota; kingdom Viridiplantae; phylum Streptophyta; class Magnoliopsida; order Poales; family Poaceae; genus Poa; species Poa annua. The sequence continues at coordinate 20,631,875 of CM049428.1, read as the reverse complement.
TGCGGATACGAGGTATCCTAGTAACTCTCCGGCTGGCACGCCGAACACGCACTTCTCTGGGTTGAGCTTGATCTGGTACACATCGAGTGCGGCGAAGACCTTGCGGAGGTCGTCGACTAGGGTATCCTCCTTTCGGGTCGTGACAACGATGTCATCGACGTAGACTTTGACGATCTGCCCGATTAGCCCCTTGAGACATGCTTGCATTGTCCGCTGGTACGTGGCACCTGCGTTTTTTAACCCGAACGGCATTGTATGGTAGCAAAAGACGCCGTCGGGTGTGATGAAGGCCGTTTTTTCTTCGTCCTCGACTTTCAGCCTGATCTGCTGGTAACCTGAGTAGGCGTCCAGGAAGGACAGGCGCTCGCAGCCTGCTGTTGAGTCGATGATCTGGTCTATCCGCGGGAGCGGGAAGTGGTCCTTGGGGCAGCACTTGTTGACTGCGGTGAAGTCAACGCACATGCGTAGTTTCTTCGTCTTCTTCTTCTCCACTAGAACCGGGTTGGCGACCCTGTCCGAATCCTTGATCTCTCGGATGAATTTGGCGTGTAGTAGTCTGTCGACTTCCATGGTGATCGCGTCTCGTTTGGGTCCTGAGAAGCGTCGCATGGATTGTTTGACTGGTCTTGCGTCCTTGTGGACTTTCAGAGAGTGCTCGGCGAGTTCCCTGGGTATCCCTGGCATGTCAGAAGGTTGCCATGCAAAGATCTTCCAGTTCTCACGTATGAACTCGACGAGCGCGTTTTCCTATGCGGGGGTCAGACTCGATGAGACCTTGACCGTCTTTCTGCTGTCAGTCGGATGGACTTGGTGGGTGACGGTGTCGTCATTCGTGGTTAACGATGTGTCCTTGGCGGGCTTCTTGCGAGCCGGGAAGACGGTCTTGTCGTTGTCGGCTGATATGGCCTTGAAGTGCTCTTCGACTCCGAAGAACTCAGAAATCTTGGCGAACTCGCGGTCGCAGCTGTTGGAGAGCCCGAAGTCGCCGCAGACGGTGATTACTCCTTTCAGCCCGGGCAGCTTTATCATCAGGTAGGCGTAGTGGGGTACTGCCATGAACCTGGTAAAGGTCGGGCGCCCGAGGATGGCGTGGTATTGTGACTTCCAGTCGACGACTTCGAAGTCGATCGACTCCTTTCTGAAGTGCTCGGGTGTACCAAGGATGACGTCGAGTGTGATTGTTCCCATGGGCGTGATTGCTTGCCCTGGTACTATGCCGTGGAAGGTGGTCCGTGATTCCGGCAATTTCTCCGTCGATGTGTTCATTCTTCTCAGGGTGTCGGCGAATATGATGTTGATGCCGCTGCCTCCGTCCAGGAACACCTTCTTCAAGCTGTAGTCGCCGATCAAGGCCTCAATCACGAGTGCGGCGTGCCCGGGTCGGGTTACCTCTGATGGGTGATCTGCCCTGGAAAATGTGATTGGTATCTCCGACCCGCGCAGGTAGTCTGGTACCGCGCGCGGGCTGTTGATGGCTTCAAGTACTTGGCGTGTGATAATTTTCTGGCCCCTGTTCGACGGGGGTCCCCTCTGGATCATGTTCAGCTGTCCCCGAGTGGCTGGGTACGTGTCGGCTGCTGCCGACTGACCTTGTTGCTGTTGCTGTTGCTGCGGCTGGGGGAACGCTCCTGCCGCCTGCACCTGGTTGTTGTTTGCGGGTGCTGCCTGGATGGCTATCTGCGGTGCCGCCTGTATGGCCTGTACCGGGGCGATGATTTGCTGCGTGGCATGTTATATCTTTCTTGCTTTGCGACAATCCTTCAACAGGTGGTTGGAACTCCATTTGCCTGTTTCCGGGTTGCGGAACGAGTGATGCTTACAGGGTTGCATCAGCTCCTCTGCTGGGGTCAACGGGCGCTTCCACTCGCGTTTCTGACTTCCATCATTGTGGCTGATGCTGCTGCTGCCACGGTTGTACTGACTCGAGCTGGGCTGCCGACTTTGGTCGTACTGTCGGCTGCTGTCACGTTTGTCCTCACGGGGGGTTTCATAGCCCGCCGCTACTAATTCGATTGAATCGTGGGTGTAATGTGGCTTCTTCTTTTGACGTGCCTCGCGCCAGTTGCTTGTTTCGCCCTCTTTTTTGGGAGAAGTTTCTCCTTCGGCCCATTGGTTGGCTGTCTTCATGAGTTCTATTGTGGTTTTCGGCTGGAGCCTACCGAATTCCTCCCGGAGGTCGCGGCGAGCGACGCCGTGCATGAAGGCGTCCATCACTCGATCTTCTGATACGGGTTCCATGGTATTGCGGAGGAGTGTCCACCGCTGGATGTAAGAGCGTAGCGACTCATCCTTTCCTTGCTTGCAGGCCTGCAACTCGATGTAGGTCGTTGGCCTTGCGAATGTTCCTGAAAAACTCTTGATGAAGTTATCCTGGAATTCTTCCCATGTTCAGAAAGAGTCTTTGGGTTGGCTTGTGAGCACCCGCGTGCCGAGTCTGTCAACATGAGCTGGATGTACTGCATTGCCGTAGTCGACGTTCCGCCTTGGCAGGTGCAAGCGATGAGGTAGTTTCCGAGACACAATTTTGGGTCTTGCTTCCCGTCATACTTTGGTGTGCCAGCCGTCAACTTGAAGCCTTTAGGCATGCGGGTGTCGCGGATGTTGAAGCTAAAGCATGCCGCACCACACGGCTCGAAGTCGCAGTCAGCATGGTCATCCGCGTTTGCCGCACTAGCCGAGCGCTCCTTGCGGTTGCGGTCCACCGTCTTCTGTGTCAGGACGTCGCGAAGGTCTTTGACTGGCTGTCGCTGCGCCGCTGGGATGCCCGAGGTCGTTGGTTCGTGCGCTCTGTTGCTTGGCCCCTTGGCCGCCAGAGCTTCTTCGATTGCCCTTATGGAGGTAATTTGTTGCTTGTGGAGAAGGGAGCGTGCGTCTCCCTCCGGTGGCTGCGTGAGCCGGAGGTATGTCTCGACTGAGATCAGGGCGGCATTCGCCGTCCTTGGGACGGGTATCCCGTTCTCATCTTCGGTGACGAAGGACGAGTCGAGGTTGCGGGTGAGCCTTGTTCGATCAGCTTCTGCCATGTGGGGAACGCGGGCTCTGGTTCGCCGTGCTCCTTGGTTAACCTCTGCAGAGGATGTGAAGGAGAGGGCGGCTCGCCTGGCACTCGATGCATCCGCGTCCCTTTTGCGCCTGAGCAGGTCGGCTTTTTCGGCGCGAATTCGTTCGCCTTCCTTGCGTAGCAAGTACTGGACCGCCAGGTGGTCTTCTCGAGGTGCGTTGGGTGGGGGAACGTGCCCTCGTCCACATGCTTCATGGCTTGGATCGCCATGTCCCGCGTGATGACAAGTTTAGTCTGGTCCGGCATGTCCACCTCTAGCGGATATGCGGGTTCTTCTTCGTCGTCATGCGGTGCTGTGCCGGCCATGAAGACTTGCTTGGGGTAGACTTGAGTCGGAGAGTTGGTGCTGCCGCTGCTGCTTCTGTCGCCGGCTTCTTGCTCGGTGTCGAAAATTGCTGCAATGTGGCGCACGGCGCAGTCGCTGTCGCGTCTTCTCGCGATTGTCCATGTGCTCACGCTCACCGGGGCGAGTGGGATTGGGTTGGGGTAGACTTGGGATTTCCACGAAGATGAGGGCGCGCGCGACATGGCTGTCGGGCGCGGGCTCCTGGTCGCCCGTGCGGGTGCGACAGTCGAGGTAGATCTTGACTTGGTCGACCGCACGACCGAGGTTGGCGTAGTAGACTCGATTCGCGCGGCCGTTGCTGAAATTGTCGATGTAGTCGATGTAGATGCCCTCTTCGCGGGTGCAGCGGGCGCGGCCCCCCCGGGTGCGGCAGATGCGATCTTCGCGGGTTCGGCGAGCGAGATCTCCGCGGGTGCGGCAGATGCGATCTTCGCGGGTTCGGCGAGCGCGATCTCCGCGGGTGCGGCAGATGCGATCTTCGCGGGTTCGGCGGGTGCGATGGTTGCCGATTTAGGTGACGCCGTCGCGCGTAGCGCGGTAGTCGTAGACCTGAGTATACCACGACTATCGATGCAGCAGAATATGGAGCCGAAGGTGATGTGTATACCTTTGTCCAGATCGGCGTACACTGACTGGTGGGTTGGCGGGTGGAGGACGTACTCGAAGGAGCCGAATCGGATCGACTCCCTGACGGCGGACACGCCGATCTTCATTGCGGATGGAGCCGGAGCGACCATGATCCTAGCACTTGTTTGACGGTCCCACAGACGGCGCCAATTGACGAGTTGTTAACTCGACAAGTCCCAGGGTTGTGCACCCCGGGTTGATTGATGGGGAGAGAGATGAGTGCAGGTGGTCACGGCGGCTGACAAGCAAGGATTTACCCAGGTTCAGGCTCCCGGAGGATAACACCCTACTCCTGCTTGTCTGGTTATTGATGCGAGTTGTGGTTTACAATGGCGAGATTGCGATCTCGCTAGGGTTTGTGCCGTAGCTATGAGCGTGTCCTCTGGGACGAGCAACCCTCCTGGCTTTAGAGGCAGCCAGGTCTCGGGTGGTTGGTGCCGATGGCAAATACAGATATGGCAGGTTATGCTTCCTAACCGACTTGGACTAGGTTACATGGTACCCCGCGTGGGCCTTCTGTGGGCCTTCCTGTCCTTGGCGCGGCCCAGGTAGCCCTATCGTGGGCTACCCGAAAGGCAGCCCCACGTCAGACAGTACGACCAGTCATAGTTGTCGTGGGGTTGTCACGACGGATGTTTCCGGGTGGAAACTTGAGTAGCAGGACATGGCGGCTTCTGACATCGGGAGCTTGTTTAGCGGGACGCGGGGAAACACGAGTTTACCCAGGTTCGGCCCCTCTTCTTGAGGTAAAGACCCAGTTCCTGCCTTGCTTTACTGTTATCTGGGTTTCGAGGACTCGACGACTAAAGGCCGGGTCTCGAGGTTACAATGGTGTATTTGGTGTCTCGTACTGGTTGGTTCTGTCTCTCTACCCTGGATCTCTCTTAGGCTTTTCCCGCTAGGAACCAGGAGACCCCCTTATATAGGCGGCGGGTCTCTCTGGAGGTACAAGCGGGAAACCGGGTTATAGTCATACCCGGACTCTACTCTAAGTCTTCTTATTCTTCGCCTTCCTTATTTGGACTCCGTCTTGCACATGGACTCCAGTCTTCTGGATCCTTCCTTGCATGCCAAGTTACACGTTGCGCACCGGCTTACGTGGAACCCGGCCCATCTCTTCTATGCTTGGTTCCGGCCTAGGTCTTCTACCAGGCCGGCTTATCTTCTAGGTCGGTGGGCTTACCGGGTTATGATCCCCCCAACAGTAGCCCCCAGGATAATTTGGACATCGGGTTGACTCGCTTCGCCTTTGCACTCTTTGGGCAGATGTGGAAGTCCGGGTTATAGTCATACCCGGACTCTACTCTAAGTCTTCTTAGTCTTCGCCTTCCTTATTTGGACTCAGTCTTGCACCTGGACTCCAGTCTTCTGGATCCTTCCTTGCACGCCAAGTTACACGTTGCGCACCGGCTTATGTGGAACCCGGCCCATCTCTTCTATGCTTGGTTCCGGCCCAGGTCTTCTACCAGGCCGGCTTATCTTCTAGGTCAATGGGCCTACCGGGTTATGATCCCCCCAACAGTAGCCCCCAAGATAATTTGGACATCGGGTTGACTCGCTTCGCCTTTGCACTCTTTGGGCAGACGGGGAAGCTGTCAATCTCTTTGTCCGGGTTATCTGAAAAACAATAAACAACTTATTAAGCAAGCAGGCTCTCGGGTATCAGTTTGGCCGGCTCCTGACGGCGGCCCGTTCATAACCCGGCCATCACTTGACGACCCTCGCTCTGGTACATAGCGATTTTCAACTTCTTCTGGCTTCTCTCTGAATCCAGAGGTCAACCTCCCGGTCAACGACATATTTAATATTTATCCTCTGTGGGAATCGAGGAGACGAGCCGTTATCTGGGATATCCCAGATTCTGTCAGATACCGAATCGCCTGTTTGGATCTTATTCCCTGCCTATCATTACTGCTTTGTGCCTTTTTCCGTTAATACACTTAGGTCAACTGCTTCGGTTATTAAATACGTGGGCACCGGAGGAAGCAATCATTTCCTCCGTGCCCACTTCACTCCTTCTTCCTCCAGCAGCCGCCGCCACCCCCGCGCCCGAGCTCTTCCGCCCGTGCCGTGGCTAGCTAGCGCCGCCGCCGATTCGCTCGCTTCCATCGCATCCGCATCGCGTATTGCTGGGTCATTGCTTGCGCCACGCATCTGCGCTCATCCGCTCTAGATCCACCTCCTCCAACCTCGAAGATGGTGAAGAAGGTCTCCGGGCAGGGTCCGAAAGCCGCTGCCGCCGCCGCCGCCGCGGCGAGTGGCTCGCCAAAAGCAAAGGGGAAGGCCTCTACCTCCACTTCGTCTGCACCACCAGTCGCCTCTGCCAACTGGATGAAGTCCCACACGATTAATGCCAAGCTGCAAGACCTCGTCGACCCCGGCGAGCTCCAACCCAAGGAGATCAGTACTACGGCCTTAGGCATCAGGGCTTAGCGCCCAACTCTATCCTTTCTATTAGTAACTTCACCGTCTTATGTGAGAACTACCTTCAGATAGAACCCAACTCAGATCTTTTCCTTGAGTTCTTCTATTGCAACCTCCAGAAAACCGACGAGACCCTCCCGCTCAAGATTTGCGGCGGCGTCTCCATCCAGAATCGCCGGGACTTCCTTTTCCCGGCTCTCAAACTCGCCATCCACCCTAGGGCGTGGCAGGCTTCTTTTTTCTACTATAAGGACACCTCTCCCAAGGGTACCCCCCCCCCCCGCCGCTTCCCGGTCTCAGGGTCGAACCCCTTGTACTCACCCCGGCGATGAACTCGTTCGCCGAGGACCGCTCTTCCCTCGGTCCCTATCTCGCTCGGGTCCACGCTCTGAGAGCCCACAGGCTCAAAGGCACGGACCTTGTCAAATGCTTCATCGCCTGGCGCATCAAGCCTTTGTCCATCGGGCACAAGCTCATGTGCGAGTATATCGACCTCCCGGGTGATACCCTTCGCTGGACGAAGGAAGAACTTGATGACGTTGACGTTGTCAAGATTGTGAAGAGGCTCCTTAGCGAGCCTTTGTATGAGATCCAGACTGACGGGCTGCTCCCATTCAGTCACGAGAACGCTGCTCCTCAGGTATTATAACTTCTCTTTTTTCACTGCTTTCATAACTTTGCTATAACCCGGTTTGGTCTAACCGGCTTTCATTTCTTCTGCTCACATGAGGACGATGACTGGTGGAAGACCCCCAACGAAGCCTCCTCCTCCTCAAGCCAAGACACCGACGACGAAGAAGAAGGGTCTGAGGCCGAAGAGGAGACCCGTGCTAAAGGTGAGCTTGATCCACTGAACCGGCTCTTCCTCAAGCTCTTGGAAGCTGACCTTGACGACCAAATATCTACTTATACTCCCAACATCTTAGATCAAGGTGACCTTGGCGCCGCAGAGAAGCCAACGCCTCCTACTTCTCCACTGGTTTCCGCCAAGCGGACCCGTCACGCGGTACGCATGATACCACGTTCTCGCTTTATCCGACTTGAGGCCTCCGCGTCTCAACCTGGTCACTCCACGCAGGACAAGGCCGACGTAGAACCTACGTGGAAGAAGACCCAATCGTCCGCCTCTCCTGAGGATCTCTCATCAGGTATCCCGTATGCTCCAACTCTTCGTAGGAAAGGTGTTCGTCGGGCTATTCCCGATACTCTTTTCCCCCTTGGCGGGCAATGTCCGGGTTTCTAAATCCTGGTCCTTGTCTGATTCTTCAGATTCCAACTCTGAAGGTCTCCCCTCTGACTTCACGGTCAACAAGGGGTAAGCCTCTTACTTTCTTTCCTTTCTTTTTTACTGGCCAAGTTATCTTTACTCATCAGCCTCTTGTTTTTGTTTCTCAGGACCAAAGCCGTTGATGAAGATGAGGACGCGGACGGCTCTGGGCAAGTGAGTTCTCCCATTGTGGAGGACACACAACCGGAGACCCAAGAAGAGCGCCCTGCAGAGCCAGTACTCCAGGACCCGGTGCCCCAGGCCGCCTCCGCCCCTACAAAGAACAAAGCTCCTTCCCTCCCCGAGAATGAGGACGTGGTTATCACTGGAACCGGCTTCACCGATCCAGGCGCTGCCTCCACTGTGGTGTCCAAGATCCCTGAGCAGGAGAAGAAGAACGAAGATCTTCTTGTTGCTCCTCCTCACGGCAAAGCTGCAATGGTGCCACCTTCAATCCCGGAGCCCAAGCAGAGCCCCCTGAACGAGATGGGGTTTCCTGAAGTCTTCCAGTTCATACACTCCCACCTCTCTGAAGTCCGGAGGGAGGAGTCGCAGATGAGGAGGAACTATCTGCACAAACGCTGGACGGTATGTTCCCTCTCTCTAGTCCCCAAGTGATTAGTTTGTATTTCATACATGCTTAGTACTTTCAGTCTTCTAGGGAACATCTTTCTTTCTTAGAAAACTTCTTCACAGTAGTCCCCAAGATCCGGATCTGTAGCTTGCTACGTTCCGGGTCTTCTTGAAGATCTTTTCTTGACGATATTTTGCTTTCAACTGAGTAGTCCCCAAGATTCATAACTAGTGTTTGCAGTGTTTCGAATCTCTATAGCAATGTCTTGTTTGTAACCCGTAGAAAACTTCAATGAGTAGTCCCCAAGAGTCGGAGCTATAGCTTGTACTCCGGGTCTTCATTGATCACTCTATTGTAACTTAGCTTTGAATTGGTTAGCCCCCAAGTATCGGGTCGTAGCCTGTGTTACTTGCGATTTATAACAATTTGAACTCTCTTAAGATTTTTTCTGTGAGTAGTCCCCAAGCGCCGGGTTTGCTGCCTGCAGCTGCTGGGGGCTCCGTGTCTCATCTTGTTGTAACTTTTTATCTCTTTTTCTTGCACTGTAGGATTATGCTGCCGAAAGCTCCCAGACTATTAGCCAAAACCGCCATGAGCTTGCCAAGGAAGCTGGCCTCCGTGAGAAGGCCGAAGAACAGCTCAAGGCTCACACTGAGACCATCTGCCGGCTCATGGCTGAAAATGAAGCCCTGAGCAAAAAAGTTGAAGATCAAGCGAGGACCCTGCAGGTGCAGGATGTAGCCTTTAAGAAAATCTCTGCCGACCTTGAGAAGATTAAGAAGTGTATTCAAAACCTATCCATTGCCGTATTTGGTAAGTCTTTCTGTCCGCTGTTGTATTCCGGCTATGTGCTTATTTATCTTGTTGCTTGTCTGACGACGCTGTCTTTCTTTTTCAGGCGGGGCTCAAGGAGTCTCCAATAAATCCACTGTCGAGAAGGTGCAATCCATCTATGGTGTGACCCGGCGGTTATACTTTGGATGTGCTGAGATGATCAAGGATTCGACTTCTACCGCCGCAGCTCCTCCCGGTCTTCCTGACTTCCTAGCTGCCACCTCCATTGTCCCAGAACTTATGCGACGCTTGAAGGCATCCTCCTGCCGCAAATGTGCGATCCGGGTTCTGGCGCTGGCCAAGGCATATTATCCAAGCATAGACCCGGAGAAGATCGCCAAGGGCTTCCCCGAGTTTCAAGCCGACGGGACCAAGTATACTTCCAAGATCTTTGGGAAGCTTCTGAAGGCAGTACGGCTTCCAGCTTGCCGGGTTGCGGATGGCCTGCGCTTGGAGGAGTATCGGCCCTCTTATGATGAAGATAACCGTGCAGTGCGGGAGGAGGCACCTCAGCCATTCAACTTGTGGAGGCCGGTATAGGAAGCGCCGCAGCTCTTCGTTCCCTTCACGACAAGTGCGAACCCTTCAAGCTCTACTCCTGCGATTTCTGCACCGTCTCGTCCCTCTGATCTTGACGGGTTTGAGGCCTTGGCCACAACCGTTTTGCAGAAGCCTACAGACAAAGCTACAAAGGCTACGAAGGACCATGGGCAGAGCTCTGCAGCGGCTACTCCCCGATGAGTCTCCTCTAGATATATTAAATACTGAGTCTGGCGCCGACTTTCAGCAGCTAAACTTGTCCTGAAACAATGTTATGAATTTGACCTTCGAGGTCTGTAATAGGTTAGTTTTGAAAACACTTGTCTTACTCTATAACGCGCCTTCGAGCGTTGTTTTGCAAACCTTGCGTATGGATATGACGCCTTTTGAAATATTTATGAGACTTTGTTGGTGTCGCTTACCCTTTTGGTTTCTTTAGCTTTCTGCGAAGCCAGATTTCTCGTGATCTTTGTGCGTGAAACTTCCTGGAACAGTCAGGGTATGCTAAGTCCCCAAGGGGCATCATAGCTAGATTGAGAGCCGGGTTTCCGCCTCTTGGTCACTTAAGTGAGAATAGCATCAGCCTGCAGGCAAGAATAACCAAGAACAGTTGTGGCGTCTTTGCCGGATCTTGAGTCTTTAACTTACAACTTTCTTAGTTAGTAAGCCCCCAAGACCCCTGATCATCTATAAAACAAGGAATTGAAAACATCACTCTTTTTCTTTAAGAGGTGCCTCCCTCATTTCATTGATCATATAATATGTACATAGCTAGCAAGCCGCCTCATTAAAAACCTTCAAGTCCTCTTAGGTACCCTGGTAAGGAAAAGAGCGCGTCTGAAACCTGCTGCCTTTAAACTGAAAGATACAAAAAGGTGAGCCCGACTCATATGGGGGCTCACAAAACCTAAGTGTAGTATGGTCTAAGCTCTGCTATGTTCTAAGGTCTCTCGTTCTCTGTCATTGGATATCTTGTATGATCTGTATTGTTTCCTGTTATTGTAGCTTGCTCTCTGATGTCCACCAAGTAGTAAGACCCATTATGCAAGTTCCGGCTTACCACGAAAGGTCCCTCCCAAGGTGGAGTCAGCTTGTGGAAGCTGGTCTTGTTCTGTGCCAAACGTAGTACCAAGTCTCCCTCCTGGAAAGTCCTTGACCAAGCCTGACGACTTTGGTACCGCCTTAAGTCTTGCTGATATACTGCTGATCTCTCCAGAGCTAACTCCCTTGCCTCTTCCAGCATATCTACTGAATTTTGTCGGGCTTGCTTGTTCTCTGTTTCCACATAGTTTGCTACTCTTGGTGAATCATGAACGATGTCGCTGGGTAACACGGCCTCTGCCCCATAGACCATGAAGAAAGGGGTGAACTCTGTAGATCTGTTCGGGGTCGTGTTTAAGCTCCAGACGACTGATGGTAATTCTTCCTCCCAACACCCGGCTGCTATTTCCAACGGAACCCGGAGTCTTGGCTTGATGCCTCGGAGCAATTCCTGGTTTGTTCTTTCAACCTGATCGTTTGACTGAGGGTGTGATACTGAGGCAAGGTCGAGCCAGATCCCGTTTTCTCGGCAATATATCTGCATCTCTCCGAGTGAGAAATTTGTACCATCGTCTGTGATTATGCTGTGTGCGTATCCAAGAAGATAGATGATTCTCTTCAAGAATTTTACTGTTGTTGCCGCTGAGCAGCTGTTGACTGGCATAACCTCGACCCACTTTGTGAACTTGTCAACTGCCACCAAGAGGTGAGTCTTCTTTGTTGGCGAAGTCTGGAAAGGTCCTACCATGTCCATGCCCCAGACTGCAAAGGGCCATGTCATAGGTATTGTCTTCAGATCCTGAGCCGGCACGTGAATCTGTCTTGCATATCGCTAGCACCCGTCACAGGCCCGGGCTATGTTCTCCGCATCGGCCAAAGCTGTCAACCAGAAGAATCCGTGTCTGTAAGCCTTGGCCACCATTGATCTTGTCGATGCATGGTGTCCGCAATCTCCTGAGCGAAATTCCTGAAGTATCTTCCGGCCTTTCTCTGGTGAGACGCAATGTAGAAAAATCCGGTGGTGCTTCTCTTGTTTAGCTCGCCATTGATAATGCTGTAACCCTTGGCTCTGCGCACGATATGTCTTGCCAATACCTCATCTTGTGGAAGCTCTTCCCTTAATAAGTATGCTAAGTACGGCTCTGTCCACGACGGGGTTTGGTGTAAGGCGGCAACCAAATGTGAATCCGGCTCATCTGGGTTTGCCAGCTCTTCTTCTGTTGGTAGCTTGATTGACGGGTGATGTAACTCGGCCAGGAATACGTTTGATGGTACCGGCTCTCTTCTGGAGCCGAGTCTGGACAAGGCGTCAATTGCCTCGTTCTTTCGTCTATCAATGTGCTCCACCTGGTATCCTGTGAAGAACCCGACAACTTTGTCCACCTCTCTTCTGTAAGCGGCCATCTTGGCGTCTTTCCTGTCCCAAGTTCCTGACACCTGTTGAGCAACAAGGTCAGAATCTCCATAGCACATGATCCTCTTGATGTTCATCTCTTTGGCGACTTTTAAGCCATGCAGTAGAGCCTCATACTCAGCAATATTGTTGGTGCAATCATCAAAGTGGATTTGCAAGACATAGCTCATCTTGTCTCCTCTTGGCGAAGTTAAGACGACGCCGGCTCCTGATCCCTCAAACTGTTTAGACCCGTCAAAGTGCATGGTCCAATGTTTCACACCCGGAGCTGGTGGTAATGGGTTAAACTCTGTCCAGTCATTGACAAAGTCCACTAAGGCTTCTGACTTGATAGCCATCGTCGGCTCATAGTTGATGTGGTAAGGTCCCATCTCAATGGCCCACTTTGCAACCCGTCCCGTTGCTTCCCTGTTCCTGATGATTTCAGCCAGCGGTGCCGCGCTCACCACCGTGATGGGGCGTTCCTGGAAGTAGTGAGGCATTTTCCGGCTTGCCATGAAGACTCCGAAGACTAACTTCTGCCACTGGGGGTCTCTCTATTTTGACTCGATCAGCGCCTCACTGACATAGTAAACCGGCCTTTGGATTGGGTACTCCTTTCCTTCTTCCTTTCGCTCGACGAAAACCACGGCACTAACGGCTCGTGAGTTGGCGGAGACGTATACTAACATCGGCTCCTTGTAGGAGCGGCTAGAACTGGTGCTGAGGATAGTGTTTTCTTCAAGTCTTCAAACGCGTCATCCGCTTCTGGACCCCAGACAAACTTATCTGACTTCTTCAGCAATTTGTAAAGTGGTAGTGCTTTCTCTCCCATCCTCGCAAAGAACCGGCTTAGGGCTGTGACACAACCCGTCAACTTCTCGACATCATTCACACACTCTGGTTTCTTGAGATTCATGATGGCTTTGATTTTGTCCGGGTTTGCTTCTATTCCTCTCTCTGAGACAATGAAACCCAGCAGTTTGCCTGCTGGAACTTCAAACACGCACTTGGTCGGGTTAAGCTTCATCTGGTATTTGCGAAGGTTGGTGAAGGTCTCCTTCAGGTCATCTAGTAGTGACCCGGTTTCTATGACTTGATCACAACATTATCAACATAAGCATGTACATTGCGACCGATCTGACTCTGGAAGCAATTCTGGATGCACCTCTGATAAGTAGCTCATGCGTTCTTAGACCAAACGACATGGTTTTGTAACAAAAGCACCAAAGGGGGTGATGAATGAGGTCTTCTTCTGATCCTCCACGTTGAGCTTGATCCGATGATACTCGGAATACGCATCCAGGAAACATAGCAACTCGCTGCCGGCTGTGGCATCAATGATTTGATCTATACGGGGTAATGCAAAGGGGTCTTTGGGACAAACCTTGTTCAAACTTGTGTAATCAACACACATCTGCCACTCTCCATTCTTCTTCATGACCAGAACCGGATTGGCTAGCCACTTGGGGTGATAAACTTCCATGATAAAGTCGGCCGCTAAGAGCCGGGCTATCTCTTCTCCGAAGATTTTCTTCCTCTCGTCATTGAAACGTCGCAAACCCAGCATTACTGGCTTTGCTGAAGGATCAACATGTAAGCTGTGCTCGGCAAGTTCAGTCGGTACACCCGGCATGTCTGAAGGAGACCATGCAAAGATATCCCGATGCTCACATATGAACTTGACGAGCGCGCTTTCCTATTTCTGGTCCATGTGGGCTCCTATCGCAAACTACTTGGAGGAGTCCTCTTAGACGAAGTCGACCATCTTTGTGTCTTGAGCGGATTTGAATTTTTTCTTCTCTTCTTCATGGGCCGGCTTATCCAGCACACATTTTCGGCCGGGTCTACCTGTGACTTGTAGTACCTGAGCTCCTCTGCTGTGCAGGATTGTTCTGCCATGATAGCATCGCTGTCGTCGCACTCTATGGCCATATCCTTGCTTCCATGAACCGTGATCACTCCTTGGGGACCCGACATCTTTAATTGTAAGTAAACGTAACACGGCCTTGCCATGAACTTGGCATAAGCCGGCCTTCCGAATAGAGCATGATACGGACTTTTCAAATCTACAACTTCGAACTTCAAGAACTCTGGTCTGAACTGCTCCTTGCTCACACCAAACGCCACTTCCAAGTTAATTTGTCCTATGGGGTGTGCCGATTTTCCTGGGACTATACCATGAAAAGTTGTTGAAGTTGGCTGCAAGCGTGACTCGGACAATCCCATTCGCTTGAAAGTGTCTAGATATAAATGTTGATACTGCTTCAGCCATCCATTAGGACTTTGTTTAGGGAAAACACGTCCACCTGGGGTGCTACCACGAGTGCTAGGAGACCCGGGTGTTCTATTGCTGGCGGGTGATCCTCTCGGATCCATGTGATTGCTTGCTCGGACCACTTCAAAAACCTTGGGACGGCCGAAGCCACTGCATTGACGGCTCTTGCTTGCAACTTCCTTTCTCTTCGGGATGTATTTGTTGTGAATACGTGATACTATCCCTGACTACGGAGTTCCTTCGAGTTTTGCTGGTACCCGGATCCTCCCTGAGGCTGGTTCTGACCTGACCCGACATTGTTGTTAGGCTGACTGTCTGACCCGGCGCCTTGCCCGGGTCCACTCTGATTGTTGTTGTTTTCCTGGTTTCCATGGTTCCCGTAGTTCCCATTGTTCCCGTTGTTTCCATAATTCCCATGGTTTTCGTTGTTTCTCTCCATGGCTTGCTCATGCCTCATCCACGCTCTCATATCTGCACAATTGGCCAAGGAGTGGTTTGCCGGCCTCCCATTCTTGGTATGACGAGGACACGCCATGTTGTAGATCTCACTGATATTTGGCCCTCTGGACGTGCCTCCTCTGAAGCTCCCACCTGGTCTTGGGCCTGAAGCATAGGTGGTACCTACGAACTCGGAGTTTCCTCCCTCGTAAGGGCGTTTGTTATTGCCGCTATGATTCCCATTGTTCTGATTCTGGTTCGGGTTACGGTTTACTATAGCTTTGTTGTTCCTCTGCTGTTCTTCCGTCTCACCTGGCTTTTTATCCGTAGCCGCATACTTGTTAGCTGCGGTAACGACTTCTCCTAGCGTGATGGTGTTGCAAGCCGGGTCTTCCTTCATCCGGCCTAGTTTCTGAGTCAGGGAGTCATACGCGCAGTTCTTCTCCATGTACACTATCGTTGTATGTGCCTCGATGTTGATTGATGAATGTAAGATCTCTGTAACCCTTGACATCAATTGCTTTGCATTCTCTATCTTTCTCATGAGACAGCGATCTAAATCCGCCTCTGTGTACTGTTTCTTGCACGTCCCGACGAAGTTCTTGACGAAGGCCGCCTTCAGCTCTTCCCATGAATTGATACTGCATGGTGGAAGCCGGTCTAGCCATATCTTGGGCGCCCCTTCCGCCATCATGAGGTACATGTAACGGGCACATAAGTTTGGTGTGGCATTCTTTATATCCATAGCCATGCTGTAACTGCTCAGCCATGTCTCTGGATTCATGTTCGGCTCATAGTTCACGATCTTACTCGGCTCTTTGAATTTTTCTAGAAACGGCTCTGACCTGATAGCATCCGATAAACACTTTGGTCCTGTGAGGTTTGATGTTGTTCCTCCTCCATGACCCGGCGCAGACGAAGATACGGCGGGTCTTGGGGGAACTATGACTTCTGCTCCGGCTCTGGGAGGTGCTACGGTCGCGGCTGCGCGCCTCATCCTGGAGCTGTCTACTATCGACAGTGCTGCTGATAAAGCCAGTGCAGCCGGCCTTGGCTGCCGCACCACTTGTTGATTTTGTTGCTGAATTTGCTGGTTTACCGGTCCGATCCGGTTATGGACTGATCTCGCCGGGTCTTGCTGCCGGCTTCTGGTACGACTCCTCTGTGGTGCTGAATTAAAAGCTTGCAATCCGCGTGGATTGATGTTCTGCTGGACCACGGCGGTGCGTAACAACTCAACTGCTCTCCGGGCCTCTATGCCAGCTGGTGAGTTATCGAAAGGGATTCGCTCTAGTGCATGTGCCGCTGCAAAGACGTTATCAATTGGATTATTGTAATGACCCGGGGGAGCGTCAAACCTGGGTGGTGGTGGTGGAAGTTGTTCCACGACTGCTGCTCTGGCTGCTCCTGCCGGGTTTACTATGTTCCCTCCAGCTTGCGCTCCTTGCAACGCGGGCTGTGGTGCGCAGGCTCCTGCTCCGGGACTGGCTGCTGCCAATGGTCCGTTGTTTGGTGGTGGTGTCTGATACTCCAGGACTTGAGGTACTATGGCATTTGCTCCAGTTGCCAGGTGAAGCCGGCTTCCTTGCCTTCGGTTCTGTACTGCCGTTATCTCGTCTCTCCTTCTCTGGAGATTGTTCCTCTCTTCCTGCAACCTTTGTTCTTGTTGAGCCAAAAGTCGCTCTTTTTCTGCTACGCGTTGGGTCTCCGCCGCGCGCTCTTGACTCGCCCTTGCCATAGCCTGCCTCAGATCCTATATCTCCCTTCTCATTGCTGTAGTCGGGTATGTTATCTCTCCTTGGTGTGTTGCCGGGTCTACTGCTGTACCAGCAAGCGCCGGGTCTCTTGCCACCTGAGTTGGGATCGGATTGTGGGCGTTCGGTGGTGGGATAGGGGTACTTGCTATTATTTGGTTAGTGAAACCCGCTCCTGGCACTGGTGTGATTGTCTGAATCCCGGTATTGAAGGTCAGTAAAACTGTTCCAGTGTTGGGATTCGCAGGTGGGTAAACCGATGATGGCATCCCAAGCTGACTGCGGTCCCAAGCTTCCCTGTTCTGTCTGGCTGCTATCTCTGCACTTGTCTCATCGTTAACGGAAGCCACCGTTCCGTCAGCCGGCAAAACTGTGGTCACGATGTGAACCGCCATATGGCACATGGGTCCCACAGGTTCCATGTGATCTTCCTCCTCAAGTCCGTATCCCCAACGATCTTCAAACTGCGGTAAGATTTACTCGGTATCTGTATCCAGATCTGACATGTTCGACGGTAAGGCGGCTGAATTCTGCAGGTCTTGGATCGCCGCCTCTTCCTCTTCTGTCATGAATTCGATCTCTGGTGATCCAACGGACTCTTCTCCACTGGTCTGGGCCATCGTGGTTGACCCGGATTCTGACTCGTACTCTGGCTCGTATTGGTCTCTGCCGGCTCCGGTAGTCCGGATCACGCCGACGAAAACATCGATCTGGCCAAACCTGATCATCGATCCAGTGTCCAGCTGATCTGCTTCTTCTCTCCACCAAAGTCATCCATGATCCGCTCCCCTCCTGGGAACGTGTGAATCTGTCCGATAGCTAGGTTTTCCATACCTCGCCACGCTTCTCCGGTGATGATGATGCTCTTGGCCGCTGGCCCCACGGTGGGCGCCAACTGTCACGACGGATGTTTCCGAGTGGAAACTTGAGTAGCAGGATGATACGTCTCCAACGTATCTATAATTTCTTCTGTTCCATGCTATATTATACAAAGTTATTACATGTTTAATATGCATTTTATATAGTTTTATGCATTTTCTGGGACTAACCCATTAACGAGATGCCACAGTGCCAGTTCCCTGTTTTCTGCTGTTTTTGGTTTCAGAAAAGTACTTAAGGAAATATTCTCGGAATCGGATAATTTCTTTTCCAAAGTGCATATTTATTTGGGGACGTTCCAGAACACCGAAGACGAAACAAAGTGGGAGGCCGAGGCGCCGCCACCACGTGCTCGCGCGGCAGGGGCTGGACCCGCGCGAGCACCAGGTGTGGGGCCCTCGGGCCTCCACCGACCTCACCCTTTCGCCTACATATACCCCTCGGAACAAAAACCCTAGCACGGTGTTCATATTTTCCTCCACGGGTCCCGAGCCGCCGCCGTCGTCAACACCAATTCGGGGGAGATCAGAACTCCCCCTGGCACCCTGCTGGGAGGGGGAATCGTCACCGGAGGCCTCTACGTCGCCATGACCGCCTCCGGACTGATGCGTGAGTAGTCTACACTTGGACTACGGGTCCATAGAAGTAGCTAGATGGATGTCTTCTCCTCTTGTGCTATCATGTTTAGATCTTGTGAGCTGCCTATCATGATCAAGATCACCGTTATGTAATACTTCATGTTGTGTTTGCTGGGATCCGATGAATATTGAGTACTAAAGTTATTGCTTCATAATATATCATGTGTGTGCTATTTAATGATCTTGCATGCTCTACGTTACTTGTGTATGCTCTGGCCAAGTAGATGCTTGTGACTCCAAGAGGGAGTATTTATGCTCGATAGTAGGTTCATGTCTCTATTAAATCTAGGGTGGTGACAGCTAGCTCTAAGGTTGTAGATGTACTGTTGCTACTAGGGATAAAACATTAATACTTTGTCTAAGGATGATGTTACTTACTTACTTTACACATAGTGCTTAAGGTGATAATCTGTTGCATGCAACTTAATACTGAAAGGGGTGCGGACGCTAACCGGAAGGTGGATTATTAGTCATAGTTGCGGTTGGAACGGTCTATGTATATTGTTGTAATGCCCGAATGAATCTCACACTAGACATCATAACGTTGGTATATGCATTGGTTTGCTCATCATTATTCTATCAATTGCCCAGCTGTAATTTGTTTACCCGCATGAATGTTATTATTATTATTTATGGAGAGACACCACTAGTGAACTATGGACCCCGGTCCTTCTCTTTAATCTGATAAACCACAAACTTCAAACCTATTACTTTCTGCAAACAAACATCTTTCTTCCACACATACGTTTAATCCTTTGTTACAGGAAGCCGGTGAGATTGACAACCTCACCGTTAAGTTGGAGCAAAGTATCTTGGTTGTGTTGTGTGCAGGTTCCACGTCAGCTACGTCCCAGGAAGCATTTTCCGGCACCGTTGACACCTCGGGGGAATTCATTATTTCTGTCGGAGAGTGATTCCCACGGAACAGGGGTAGTCTCACCCTGAAGGGAGGTTCGAAGGGGGGACTGAACACGGAGGTCAAAGAACCCTCGAGAGGCTCGACGACGGTGCTCGCCGGGCCTGGAGAGGAACTATCACGCCAGAGATGAACACCAGCCCGTACCCAAGTTCACGGCCCTCAGGAGGAGGTAAAACCGCTACTCCTGCTTGTCTGTATTGCACTGTGAAGGTTACAGGACAATGAGCTTGCCGAAGGCTCTCTTGAGGCAGTTTAGTGCTTGGAGAGGGACACAATGGTCGTTTTCCTCCTCCAGATGTTGGCTATCCTATGCGCTTGGCTAGGGCTCCCTGGGGCTAGGAAGCATCCAGCTCGTTGGAGAACAACCGAGGGTGCAATTGCGCAATCCCCTTCTACGGTGGAGCTCCTGCTCCTTTTATAGGCGCTCCGGGCTCCGTCCTCGTGCTGGTGGGATCCCGCACGTCAGTCGCATGGAGGAGCGGGAGTCCACCGTGGCTCGTCCATCCATGGACGCGGTCCATCCGTGCTAAAGTAGCGCGCCGTGGCCGACAGGCTGCAGGCGGTGCAGAGGTCGCGGTGGAGCCCACGATGACGATCTTCTTGGAGCGTTGCGCCGTCCAGCCGCCTTATCACCAAAGAGGAAAGTCCTGGTTGTCCTGCGCGCCCTGCAGCGCTTGCTTAGCCGCGAAGTGTCTCCACAGGGCCGTGGTCGCCTGTGGAGGGGTTTTCTGCTGACTTCTCTTCAGGCGGGCTGTGCCTGGGGAGTCTCTTGAAGCGCAGGGTCCTCTTCAGGCCCTCGAGCGGAGATGTCTCTCGAGGGTCTCTCCAAACGATATCTTGGTCCTTAGTCATTATGTCGAAGATCTGCGTGGGCGAGGCCTGTAGGGAGTGGGCCGTGCATACCCCGGTCCTTACTGGGCCGACAGTAGCCCCCGGGCCCACGATGGGCACGAAGAGGCCCGTTGGGTCTAGACGAAGCGTTGTGGGGCCAATCCTGCAGGCCGGGCAGAGCCACGCGTCACTCCAGCGAGTAACGGTTGCGCACGATGTGGGACGTGCGTCGAGGGGGGTCCCACCATGCCCCGGTAACTGCTCCTTGACGAGACATAAAGTTTCCGCGCCGGAGCAGGGAGCCGTTACTGCTCCACTTCTTCTCACAGACGCCATCCGCACCGAGCTCTCCGCTCCCGCTCTCCGGCGCCCTCTTCTCCAGTTTCTCCAGTTTCTCCTCGCGCCGCACCCTCCTTTCCTCCGACGATGAGTCCGGCGAAGAACAAGGGCAAGGCGGCCGCGGGGTCTTCCTCGCAAGCGGCGCCCGCCGAGGACGCACACGGCGCGGCATTGCTAGGCGTGCGCGTCAACGACAAGGCCCTCGACAAGGTCCGCTTCCTGGTGGCAGACCGGACCAATGAGCACGGCGCCACCGCGCTCAAGCCCGCGGCGCACGGGAAACGCCCGCGAGGGTTTTTCCCCGTCTTCCAGCACTGCGTCTCGGCGGGACTGGTGCCGCCCTTCTCTCCGTTCCTGGAGACGGTGCTGGCCTTCTACCAAATCCAGCTGCTGCACCTCCACCCCAACTCCGTGCTCATCCTCGCCATCTTCGCCTACCTCTGCGAGGCGTATCTAGGCTTGGAGCCCACGGTGGACCTTTTCCGGTGCTTCTACGCGCTTCGGAACACGGCGAAGAATGAGCGCTCTGGATGCGTCTCGTTCCGCATCGTGGACGGCATGGGGAGCGTCTACATCCCCATGTCGTGAAGCGAGGGCAAGGCCATCACCTTGGTGACAAAGAAGGTGGACGACTTCGCCAGCGGTGGTTCTTCGTTAGGGTGGAGCAGCCCTGCGCCTTCCTCGAGGTCCCCGACGCGCCGCCCGTGAAGAATTCGAACTGGGGCAAGGATTCCTTCTGCGGCGCGTAGAACGTGATGCTGACGGGCCGCATTGCTTCGCTCCAGGCGCACTCGGTGCCAATGTGGATGTACTCCGGCCCCCAGGACAAGATGTGGCTCCACCGCGAGGACAACGACAAGGACGCGGTCGACAACGTCCTGTCTACGCTCTTTATCAACCCAGCGGTGCCCGCCATGGACGAACTCCCGATCACGCTCCGGCCTCTGCACCAGTGCAACATGACCGAGCGCCTGGCCATTCTGGCGGGGATGCCTCCGTACACCCCATCAGGCCCTGCGGGGAAGATGGTGCTTGTGCCGGTGGTGCATGAGGCGGAGGGAGCAGAGACGCCCTCTGCCTCAGGAGCTGGGCAAGGCGAGGAGGAGGCCGCGGCGGGGGAGGAGTCCTCTTCGAGGGTCGGGCCCCTTGCTGGCGAGATTTGCGACATCTCATCAGGCGATGATGAAGACGCCTTCGTGGTGGCGCCCGCGCGCCGTGCGGAGGAGGAGGAGGCCGAGGAGGAGGCCTCTGACGAGGAGGCCTTGCTAGGGCGTCGCGAGCCCCGGTCCAAGGCAGCCAGCGACAGGCCTGGCGTGAGGCCCTCCGACGTCCCTTCCAAGAGGAAAGCCGAGGCGCCTCCGGAGGGGTCAGGTGCTAAGGCCAAGCCCTTCTGGCGCTCGCTAGGCTTGGCGTGGGTCGACACCGGCGCCAAGGAGTCCGGGTAAGTACCTTTAACTGCTGATTTCTTGATTATTGTACTCTTCTTTTCATGATTCTGATAATCACCCCCTGATTCTTGCCAGCGACCTTGTGCCTGCGAAGCGCCGTAGGCTTTGCAAGGCAGCGGAGGTGAAGGGAACCGCGGCAGAGGCCGTGGCTGAAGAGGCCACGAGGCCTGTGGAGACGGCCTCCTCAGGCCCAACCGAAGAGGCGCCTCAAGCGGAGGCAACTGAGCCTCTGACGGGGGCAGCAGCGCCTCAGGCGGAAGCCGCTGCGCCGCCCCCCGAGCCGTTGGTGATGGAGGCGCAGGACGAGTGGGCGGCCAGCCCTCCTCGAGATCCTACCCCGCCTCGCGCGGCTACGCCGCCGCGTGAGCCGGCTCCGGCTCGCGAGGCTACGCCACCGCGCTCAGCCAAGCCTCTCGCACAGCCAGAGGCCAGGACAGACCAGGGCCCGTCAAGCGCGGGCGCCCCTGCAGGGGGAGCTCCTTCGTCCCCGCCACGCCCCGCAGCGGGGGGCCAGGCGCAAGAGGCGACACGATAGGGCGATGAGAGCGGCGAGACCAACCTGGGTGCGGCAAAGGACGGGGAGCAACCTAGCCCCCAGGCACGCCCAGAGGCCTCGTTCTCCAGGCTTGACGCCGGGGCCGGGCCTTCCACGCAACGCGGCCTGGTCCTTAGTGGCTAGGACTGGAGCAAGGGGAACCGCGAGGTGGCCTTCCGCCTGGTGAGAGACTCCCTGGAGGGTCTGGAGGCGTAGCTTGCCCTCGAGGATGCCCAGCTCGCCCAACAACGCGGCGAGCTTGTGGAGGCTTGGGGGCTCTTCCATGCCGCTGTTGAGGCCCGCTGCCAGGAGGATCTGGCCCTTCAGGCTGCACGCGAGGAGGCAATCCGCTTTGCCAAGGAGGTCCGGGAGGGGGCCGTCCGCGACACAGACGAGCTCCTTGCCCCCCTCCAGGACACGCGCGACGCGGCCGCCGATCTCCTCGTGGAGGTGAAGGCCGAGCGCGAGGCTATGAAGGGCTCCCTGACGCAGAAACGCCGTGAGGTGTCCCAGCTAGAGTCCCAGCTCCTCTCCGCCCACCGGGCCGTGCAGGAGACTCTGGAGGAGGATCGCAAGAGCCTGGCCGAGCGCGAGCGACAGCTGGCCTCCAGGGAGAAGGACGTGGAGCAGCGAGACGAGCAGTGGCTCCAGGCGGAGGGCGAGCTAGCCACTAAGCGCGAAGAGCTCGAGGCGCGCGAGGGAGACCTGGCTTAGGCGCTCCAAAGGCATGACGAGAACGTCACCGCCCCGAAGCAAACCCTGGAGCGCTTCCAGCAGCGGTTTGCCGAGAAGAAGATGGAGGCGGAGGCGGCCCTAGCGGAGCGCGAGAAGGAGTTCAGGCGGACCACCTCCAAGGAGTACCGCGACAAGGCCAAGAAGTAGGAGGACCGCTTCAAGGCCAAGCACGCTACCGATGCCAAGCGGATCGTGGAGCTTGAGAAAGCCAACTCCAAGCTCGAGGTCCGCCTCCAGCGCGCCAAGGATGCCTACCGCCAGGCTGAGGAGGGTCGCAGGGCGGCTGTCCTGGAGCTGGACGCCCTCGTTAAGCACGTGGAGGGGCAGGCGGGCTCGGCGGCCAAGCATGTGATGGAAGCCGTGGACACCGCGCAGGCGGCTCGCGTGCTCACGAAGCAGCGGGAGCGCATGTTCTAGGCGCTGGTGGCTAGAGGCAATGATCTTGCAGCTCAGCTTGGCGCGGAGGCTCCGCTCACCGAGGCTCACGGTCGTGGCGATGCCGCCATGTACCTGTTCTACTTCGACCAGCTCTCCACATCCCTCGAGAGCCCCGTCGCCGACCTCCGCGAGGTGACTGAGGTCGAGAGGCGCCAGCTTCTGGAGGTGGTTGTCGACCGCATCTTCACCAACCTCCGGCTCCTCATGCCCGGATTTGACCTCTCCACGGTGACTGAGGCGCGGCCGGCCGGGGAGGCCTTGCGGGTCTCCAACTCCCTCCGCGAGAAAGTCGAGGCCTTCTGCAACCGCTTCAAGCGTGTGGAGGTGGCTGTGGAGGACAGCGAGGAGGATGCTGCCCCTGCCGAGGAGGAAGACGCTGAGGAGGAGGAGCGTGCTGGCGCGGACTCCGCCTGAGCCTTGATTATCACGCCTTTATCTGAGACAGTTTTTATATTCAGACACTGCATATTTTGGGCATGTAATATACTCTTTAAGATTATTTGTGTTAGCTTGTTTGCCCCTCGAGAGGCCTTTTCTGCCTTATTTTCATGTCTATGTTTTCTCTACGTCGTTAGGACCCATCTCTTCGCGCTATGACTCCGCCACTGCGGTATGCTAGAGCAATGACTCAGCAAGGCCGGGGGGAGTTTAAGGCTTGGAGAGGTAAGAGCCCTGAGTCGCGATGCTCAAGTGCCCCCCTTTGACGTGCGAGTAGCCCATGAAGCACAAGGGAGAACGAAGTCGCTCGAGGGACACACGTGCGCTTGGGGAGAAAAAGCTCTCGAGTTACGAGTGTGGGACTTAGCTTCTCGAGGCTTTTGCCCTGTAGAGGTTTTTTAGCCTGGCGAGGAGGTCTTCTTCAAGGGTTTTGCCCTGCCGCCTCCTCAGGCTTGTAGAGACGCTTATTCTCTGTAGATGTTAGAGGGGCAAACCCAAACGCTTGTGCATGGTACAAGGGACTAATGCGCGCTTATAGGTCCCCTCAGGCGTTCCTTGCGAGGAGAGAGAGTACCAAGGTCCTTTGTAGAGATGGCGTGTTTGTGAGGGCCTGCCCTCTAGCCAGAGCTCTGATCCTTGGGTTTTGCGGTGGTGCTGGTGTGTCGTTGGAGGCACAGGCACCGTACTCAGCCCCCGCTCGCGAGGTGCGCATGTGGAGAGATATAAGTGCCCATTTTCAACAAAGAAAATAATGCTGGAATCATTATGGCGCCGTAGCCCATAGTTCACTTAGGAACGAAATTGTCTCATTATGCTTGGGGTTGCCAAGTTAATGTATCTGACCATGTCGAGGCATGGGGACCACCCATTAGTGGCACAGACTCTCAACGGCCTGAGGCGGCTCGTTACATGGAGAGCTCGGAGGGCTGACCCTCGAGAGAAGCCTTTGGGGCTTGGAGGTTTAAGCCATGAGCTTTTAACCTCTAGAGACAAAAAATGCTTGGAGGTGGAGCCATAAGCTGTCTCTTCAGCCTGATGTCTTGACGTGACAATGATCACGGGTAGAACTTGCGTAGGTGCGCGATGTTCCATGGGTTCTTGACGGGGATGCCGTCTTCGGTCTCGAGGCGTACTGCGCCAGGCCTGGCGACGTGGGAGACCCTGTAGGGGCCTTCCCACATCGGCGAGACCTTGTGGAGGCCTTCCCTGGAGAGGATTTGCCTGAGGACGAGGTCGCCCGCCTTAAGGGTGCGTGAGCGCACATGGCGGCTGTGGTAGCATCGCAGGTCTTGCTGGTACCCCGCCGCCTTGAGGGCGGCCTGATGGCGCAGTCCCTCGAGGAACAGCAGGTCGTCGTTGTGGAGGCCCTCTTGGGTGTCCTCATTGAAGGCAAGGACTCGTGGTGATCGATGCTTGATTTCCGTAGGAAGGACTGCCTCAGCTCCGTAGACCAGGGCGAAGGGCGTTTCGCCTGTAGGCCTTGAGGAAGTTGTGCGTATGGACCAGAGCACTGAAGGGAGCTCGTTGATCCAGCCCTTGCCGTGGCCCTTGAGGATGTTGAAGCTCCTGGTCTTGAGGCCCTTGAGGACTTCTGCGTTTGCTCGCTCGGCTTGACCGTTGCTACGTGGGTGAGCCACCGAGGCGAAGCAGACCTTGACGCCAAGCTTATCGCAGTAGGCTCGGAAGATGCCGCTGGTGAATTGCGAGCCATTGTCAGTGATGATGCGGTTGGGTACGCTGAAGCGGCAGACCAAGTTCCTGATGAATTTCACCGCGGCCCCCGCTGGTATGGTGCACACTGGCTCAACTTCGGTCCATTTGGTGAATTTGTCGATGGCCATGAAGAGGAAACGATAGCCCCCCTGCGACCTTGGGAAGGGGCCCAAGAAGTCCAGCCCCCAGACCGCAAACGGCCAGGAGAGCGGGATGGTTTGAAGCCCCACCGCCGGCTGATGAATTTGCTTGGCGTGGAATTGGCAGGCGTCGCAGGTTTGCACAATGGCGACCGCGTCTTGAAGCACTTGAGGCCAGTAGAAGCCGCTCCTGAAGACCTTGCCTGTGAGGGTGCGCGCACACGAGTGGTGTCCGCACTCCCCGCTGTGGATGTCCTTGATCAGCTCTCGGCCTTCCTCAGGAGGGACGCATTTGAGCGTGATGCCATTTGGGCGCTTGCGGTAGAGGCTTCCCTCGAGGATGCAGAAGGATTTCGCCTGTCGAGTGATTCGCTCTGCGTCAGCATCTTCTTTAGGGAGGATTCCTTTCACCAAGTAGTCCTTGAGCTCGACAATCCAGCCTAAGGCCTGGCGGGTTGCTGTCAGCAACAGGCGCTCCCCTGTGCTGGGGCCGCAATCGGGTGCCCCAGACTCAGGAGGTGGTGGGAGTGCTTCGTCTGCGCTTGCGGCTGTGGCCTCTCGAGGCTACTTGCTGGATGCCTTGGCGAGCCTCTCTTCAAAGACACCGGCCTGCTGGGGTTGCCTTCGCGAGACCCGCTTGGCGATGTCGTCAGCCTCTTGGTTTTCTTTCCTCGGGATGTGCATGAGCTCCATGCCCCTGAAGTGCTTCTCGAGCTTGCGGACCTCTTCGAGGTATGCGACCATGTGGTCGTCTTTCGGCGTGTAGCTCTTGTTGGAGAAGTTGACGAGCAGCTGAGAGTCTCCCTTGACGAGTAGGTGCTTGACGCCTAGAGCGATGGCGGCTCTTAAGCCGGCGAGGAGGCCTTCGTATTCGGCGATGTTGTTGGAGATCTTGTCGATCGTGAAGCACAACTGGACAGCGTATTATTGCTTGTCACCCTTGGGCAAAGTTAGGACGACGCCTGCTCCGCCATTGCGACAAGCGAAGGCTCCATCGAAGTGCATGGTCTAGTGGCTGGGCACCGTGTCTCCAGAGGGCTCGGCTTCTGCCTCGCGAGGCTCCTCAGGGCTTGGGTCGGTCCATTCGGCGACGAAATCGGCCAGCGCTCTTCATTTTATGACCATCGTGGTGTCGAAACGTAAGTTGAATGGATGCAGCTCGATGTTCCATCTTGCGATGCGATCTGTGGCGTTGGGGTTGCGCATGATTTGCTCCAGGGGGAAGGCGGTGACCACCGTGATGGGGTGGCCCTGGAAGTAGTGTCTCAGCTTCCTGGAGGCGATGAGGAGCGCGACGCGGAGCTTCTGCTGCATTGGATATCTCTCGCGAGCGTTGTCGTGGTATCGGCATATTTGATAGGAGACGGGGGTCCTCTAGTCTACGTATGGATTGTGGGGAAGAAGGTTGGTGTCATCAAGGTCGGGATTGAACACGGCGAGTTTACCCAGCTTCGGATCCCACGGCGGTGGCGGGATCCTACGTGCTGCTATAATTCACTATGAGGCAATAGCCGTGAACATGTTACAATGGGTATGATGCCTATTGAGGTTGTCTCTGCCCTAAAGGCTCCCTGGTGGCCGGCTTATATAGGCGGCCAGACCCCAGGGTACAAGGTAAGTACTTGTCCGGCAAGTAAACAGAGTCCTAGACCTAGCCAGCTTAGTTGCCGCCTTCCGTCTTGGGCTCGGTGGCCTGATGGGCTTCGGCCTTCCGCCTTCCTTGGACCGTCCGCCTACTTCCTTGTACGTCAGCTATCTGGGCCGCCCGGCAGGCCTCGACCTTACCACCCTTGGGCCACCCTGGACTAGCCGGATTGATCCATGTTGGTTATACCCCTAGTTGATGTATCCCCAACATTAGCCCCCAGAAAGGTTGAAGTTCTCCAGGTGCCGGCTTCTTCTTGATTCTTCATCTGCCAAAGTTTGCGGCTGCAGGACTTGAACCATTCTGAAAATCAACGAGGCATGCGTGTCTTGATGTTGACACGCGGCCGCCTTTATCCATCATGGGAAAAGACGGCTACTCGGCAATCTTTGCCGAGCATTCTTCTTGACGGTTTCCACCTAGCCGGCTCACGACAGTTTGAAAACAGCCTAGGCGGGAATCTCGCCATGATCACAAATTTGCGGGAAAAGAGGAGGCGTGGGGATCGTGCAATCGTGTGCTGCAACGGATGCTGGACACGTGTCCGACTAAAAACACCGTTGCACAGGGAGCAACGCCCGGCCCTATAAATAGGTAGCCAAACGGTCCATTTTCTTTACCCAGCCTTTGCTCTCCGTGCGCTCTTGCCTCTTCCACTTCTTCGCTTCTTGCCTCCGAGCGAGCTCCGGCGAACTCCTCTCCTCCGACGACCTCTCCTTGCGGCGATGTCTACCGGCCCAACTCTCTCGACGGCGTCGAGCGGCCCAGCGACCGAGACCGCGCCCGCAACGGCGATGGGCGGCGCAATAACCCGTCCCGTGGCAGCGGCGACGGCGGGCAATGTCACCGCCGTCGTCTCTCGGACTTCTACCGCGCGCGCACCAGCGGCGGGCCCTTCAGCTCCTCCACCAACCACCGCGGCGACGGCGACGGCGAGCGCCCCCGTCGACGAGGAAGAGGAAGCGGCGGACCTCGGGTCCCGCTACTGGCTACCTTCCATCGTCGACGAAGACGCCCTCCAAGATTTGGAGGCTGTCGGCTACCTCCCCACTCGGGAGGATTGCCGGTGGAGGGCCGCCTTCGGAGACGTCATCCCGGCCCCGGAAGCCGGAGAGCGGGTAATCCTCATCTCCCATCTTGTTAGGGGAATGGCGCTTCCGCCTTCCGCCTTTTTTAGTGAGGTTTTGGATCACTATGGGCTCCAGCCCCACAACATTGCACCCAATAGTATATTAGTCTTAGCCGGCTTCACAGCTCTGTTCGAAGGCTACCTAGGTATTAGGCCTAGTTTAGACTTCTTCAGATACTGCTTCCGTTGCCGGCGACAGACGGTGCCGGACGGCGGGCTGGCAACCTGCGGCAGCGTCACCTTCAACTGCCGCCAGGGCCGCCAATGGTATCCTAAGATACCATACCTTGAGTCCGTCAAGGGCTGGGCCTCCACATTCTTCTACTGCCAAGATATGGCAGCGCCGGGCCGCCAAGTTGGCATCCCTGCATTCGTCAACGCGCCACCCATGCCTCGGACATGCTGGGACGAGGCGGTGCCCAAGTTGACGGAGGAACTCCGCCTTATTCAAAGGCGGATTGAATTCCTCACGAGGACGATGGCTCCCCCTCAGCTGGATGGGGTCGACACCGTCATCTGCTGGCTCGGCCGGCAGATCCTCCCCCTGTGGTACAGCCCGCACAAGATGTGTCAGTATTCGCCTACTGACACAGCCTCTCTTCGCGTGAGCGAAGAGATATTGCCGGTCGCCGACCTGGCATTCCGGCTCCGCAGCCTCGTCAAGGCGGGGCTGGTGAAGGCGGCTGAGGGCGTGCCCATGCACACCCACGACAACCCTCCCCTCGAGGTAAATATTTTCTTCCTTTGCCCCTTGTTTGATAGCTTTGCCGGCTAGAACTGAGTTCCTTTAACTTGTCTTCTTTTCCAGCTCTCCGAGTTGGGGGAGGATGACTTGGCTCCCGACTTCTACGAGTCGGAAGCCGGGAAGACGAAGAAGCGCAAGGCGTCCGACGCTGCTTCCTCTACGGCGAATGCCGAGAGGAAAAACGGATCGCGTCGGCTACCGAGCCGACTCTCGCCAACATTGGCGAGAACGCGGGGATTAACATCCCCCGAAGGTACTCAATTTTTCCTTTACCAGACGACAAACCTCTTCAATACTGGCCAATTGACTGTGCTTGCTTTTTGTTGGCAGGGAAAGGGTCGCAACCTCCCGGTTGACGACCAGGCTTCTTGGCAATGGAAAGCGGCCGCAAGGCGGCTCGCCGGCCACCGTGCCGCCAACTCCTCAGCTCCACGCCGGCAGCTTTATGGGCGACGCTCGTCGTCAGCCCCCAGCTCCGCCAAGGGCCCCTTCCGCCGACCGTGCGCCCAAAACTCCCCTACTGCTGGCTAAGGCTACGGCCGATGATGCTGCTCAATCGCGCGCCGCCAACGAAGGGTTGCTGGAGTCGACTGCCGGCGGGTCTCGGAGGGCAGCCCCGACTGCGGGAGGCGGCAAGGTCAGGGACCCTTGGTCCACCTTTAAGGAGGCCAAGGAGTCAACTTTGGCTTTTGCCAACTTCGCCTCGCAGGCCTTCGCCGACTTGGAGGGCGACTTATCTGTAAGTTCTTACCACTCCGGCATATACATAGCCTTTCCCCCGAGCACTTAGATGGCAAGTCAAAAGAAATTTTGACTGCCGGCTTAGTGGTTATTCGCCAATATGTTATATGCCTTTGTTTTGTCTTGCAGGGCCTTGTGTCCGCCAACGTCGAGCTTGTCTCCTCCCGAGTCGAGATAAACCGGCGCTGCCGCGACCTGAAGAAGGAGTGCGAGGCCAAGGACCTGCGGATTGTCGAATTGGAGGCGGCCCGCAAAAAAGATGAAGGTAGGGTTGATCCTTTTCGCCTTCAACTATGCTTTTGACTTATGTTTCCGTCAATCATTTAGCTTAGCGAATCCATATTTGTAGAACTGCTAGACCACGCCCAGGATATCCTGAAGGCGTCCACTGATATGCAAGCTCTTATGAATGAAGCTTCAGACTTGGCGGCCGCCAACTTGGAGTTGAAGGAGGCTCATTGAAAGGAGATGGAGGCCCAGCAACTCAAGTTTGCGCAGGAATCTAGCCAGCTCACTGGTGAGCTGGAAAGCCTGCGCAACAAGTTGGTGGAGGCGGAGAAGACGGCTACGGAGGAAATCTCCAAGCAGACTTCTCGCGCCCAAACTGCGGAGGACGCGATGGCAACTCATATGATTGAGTTGTCCGCTTTCCATAACTCGGTCCTTGGTAATTTCTTGCTCCTTTTTTGATGCTGCCATGTTGCTTTAGCCTGAGCCAAACTAATGGCTTTATTTTTGATGCAGTTCCCGCCGGTTTAGGCGATGACAAGGTTGTCAGCCCCCGCCTGGATCGCCTTGCGCGCCTAGGCGAACTGATCACCGAGACTTTGGCGGCGTCCAAGCGGTTTGCCGCCAAGTTCTTCACCTCGTCCGGCAGCCAGGAGCCGACCGAGTTCAGCGACGTGCCCGCCATCTTGGAGCAGGCGACCAAACTGCACAAAAGCTCGTTGAAGTCGGCGGCACGGGGTGGAGCCAAGACCGCCCTTGGGTTGTTCATGGCGCACTACCCCGAGGCGGAGATAGAAGCCGTCACCGAAGGCATGCCGTCGACGTACGAAGACGGTAGCGAGGTTGAGCCGGCCGCTGTTCTGGACAGCGTTGCCGGCTACGCCACGCGGGTTGCCGACATGGTGGACACTTCTATCTTCTACCGGCGCCATCCTGTGCCTGGCGGAGAGGGAGCTGAAGTTGCCGGCGCGGCCGAGGCGGAGGGGAGTGATAGTTCCGGGGCTGAGGTTGTCAGCCCCCAAGTCTGATGTAGACGCTCCCCCGAGCCATATCTTTTTTGTCCTTGCCTCCCATCAGCCTTATTTGTCGGCCCCTGAAACAATGCAACATTGACTTGTAACATTTGTATATACTTTTGTTGTTGCTTTGCTAGGCGGAAACTGGCTGACAAGTTTTATTTTGTCTTTATTTATATGGCCCGCCTTAATTTTACCCTGACTTATATGCTTGAATTTTTGTATGTTGACGAAACCTCAGCCGGTAACTTTAGCTGAAACAACCAGGGCTAGACCATTTGTTTAGAATCAGAGACCAAAGCCAACATGTTGGTGTCAAAGACATACTACTAGGCGAACCACATATAAGTAATCAGAGGTAAAGGAATTAGGCGGCGCAAAAAGTTTGTTTTTGCCTTGGGTTGGCTCGAAAGCTGCAAGTATCTACCAGTTTGAACCTTTGCACGGAGCTAGAAAATAGGTAACTTAGATACATAGGGGAAATATGATTGTAAGAAAAGACAAAAGTGTAGAAAGGACAAAGCTGCTCAATATTCCAAGGCCGTCTTGTTTGCTCGAACGGATCGTCAACGCCTTTCTTGCGCTTGGTTCCCCTTCTTCTTGCCGCCTTCTTGCGCATTTTCTTTTCGTCTTCGTCGCGGATGTCGGCTAGGTAGTAGGAACCATTGAGCAGCGCCTTTGTGACTATAAACGGTCCTTCCCATGGTGGGGATAACTTGTCCAAGCCTTTTCTGTCTTGAATTAGGCGGAGAACCAGGTCACCTGTTCTGAAGCTTCGCTTCCGCACTCTCTGGCTATGATAGCGTCGAAGTTGTTGTTGGTACAAGGCGGAGCGATGGAGAGCAACGTCTCTTTCTTCGTCTAGCAGGTCTAGGCTATCCTGCCTTGCACCTTCTACGTCTTGCTCGATGTAGGCTTGAACTCTTGGGAAGTCGTACTTCATGTCGGTAGGTAGCACTGCCTCAGCGCCATATACTAAGAAGAAGGGAGTGTAGCCGGTAGATCTGTTTGGCGTTGTGCGCAAACTCCACAATACCGACTGTAACTCGTCTGCCCATGCACCGGCTGCCCTGTGTAATGGAGCTTCGAGACGAGGCTTAAGTCCTGATAAGACTAGGCCGTTTGTACGCTCTACTTGCCCATTGGATTGAGGGTGTGACACGGATGCCAAATCAAGCCGGATGCCCAGATCGCTGCAGTATTCTTCTATGTCGCCTTGGGACAGATTGCTGCCATTATCGGTGATAATGTTGTGTGGAACTCCAAACCGAGAGATAATTCCCCAGAGAAAATTGGTGGCTGTTCGTGCGTCAAGTTTGCTGATCGGTTTAGCCTCGACCCATTTGGTGAACTTGTCGACAGCGACCAATAGGTGAGTGTACCCACCGCGCGCCTTTTTGAAGGGACCCACCATGTCTAAGCCCCAGACCGCGAACGGCCAGGTGATTGGGATCGTCCTTAGCTCCTGTGCCGGAAAATGAGGTTGGCGAGCGTACAACTGGCAGCCTTTGCATGTCTTTACGATGTTCTCGGCGTCTTCCTTGGCGGTGAGCCAGTAGAAACCTTGGCGGAAAGCTTTGGATACAATGGACCTAGCGGAAGCGTGATGCCCGCAGGTGCCAATATGTATGTCCTTCAGAATTTCCCGGCCTTCTTCCGGCTGTATGCACCGCTGATAGATGCCACAAGTGCTTCGCTTGTATAGCTCGCCTTTTATTATCGTGAATGCCTTGGCTTGCCTTATGATCTGCCTCTTTAGCACCTCATCGTCCTCCGACAACTTTTGGTCGATTAGAAAATCGAGATATGGGACTGTCCAATCCGGCTGTGTTAAGTAGACAGCGAGACTTGCCGCTTCTACCGGTTCTTCTGAGTCGGGGTCCATCAAATCGGCACCTTTAATGGATGGCTTGTGCAAATGCTCCAGGAAGATATCTTTTGGTACCTTTTTGCGTTCCGATCCAAGTCTTGCAAGTGTGTCCGCCGCCTCATTCTCAGCTCTTGGAACATGCCGGACTTCGTAGCCTACGAAGTTATTTGCGAATTCGTCAACTTTGGCTCTGTAAGCTGCCATTGTTGCGCTTTTCGCATCCCATGTTCCGCTTACTTGCTGCGCGACCAGATCTGAGTCGCCATAACAGAGGATTCTTTTGACGCCTAGGTCGTTTGCCACGTGTAACCCGTGAAGCAAGGCTTCGTACTCGGCAACATTGTTGGTTGCTGTGAAGTGGATTTGTAACACGTAGCTAAGCTTGTCACCTTTAGGCGTGCGTAGAACGACCCCAGCCCCCGAGCCTTTGAGCATCTTTGATCCGTCAAAGTGCATGACCCAATATTCTGATTCGGGGAGTGTTGTTTCCTCCATTGCCTCTGTCCAGTCGGCGACAAAGTCTGCAAGCGCTTGAGATTTAATGGCGGTCCGTGGTTTATAGACTATATCAAAGGCGGCAAGTTCGATGCCCCATTTGGCAACTCGACCTGTTGCCTCTGCATTGTTGATTATGTCTCCCAACGGTGCCTTGCTGACTACTGTCACTGTGTGTTCCTGGAAGTAATGCCTAAGCTTTCTGGCGGCGAAGAATACACCATAAGCCAGCTTTTGGTAATGCGGATACCTCTGCTTGGAGGCGGAGAATACTTCACTGATGAAGTAGACCGGTCGCCGCTCACACATCGCGGCTTCGTTCTCCTTTCTTTCCACAGCCAAGACAACGCTGACAACAGCTGTCGGGGATGTACTTCCCCGGTACCCTGAGAGTACGGGGTTTATTGTGTTAATGTTGCAGGAATAAATAAATTCATATAAGAGGGAGATAAAGAAAAAGGAGGAGAAGGGCATCTCGGGCCAAAATGAGGAGAACTGGCCCGAGTTCTCGTCTGAACCGGTGGAAACGAGACTAATGGGCCCCGGATGGGCCGACATCCCCTCTGCTAAGTCAACCGAGAGGATCGCGTCCACCATCTCGGCTTCCCCGACATGGCGGCGCTCCCGGCTTCCCCGACACGGCGGGTCTCCCGGCTTCCCCGACATGGCGGCGCTCCCGGCTTCCCCGACACGGCGGGTCTCCCGGCTTCCCCGACATGGCGGCGCTCCCGGCTTCCCCGACACGGCGGGTCTCCCGGCTTCCCCGACATGGCGGTGCTCCCGGCTTCCCCGACTCAGCGTCACTCTCGGCTTCCCCGACATGGCGGCGTTCCCGGCTACCCCGACTCCGCGGCGCTCCCGGCTTCCCCGACTCAGCGTCACTCTCGACTTCCCCGACATGGCGGCGCTCCCGGCTTCCCCAACTCGGCGTCACTCTCGGCTTCCCCGGCATGGCGGCGCTCCCGGCTTCCCCCACTCCGCGGCGCTCCCGGCTTCCCCGACATGGCGTCACCCCGACTTCCCTGACCGGCACGGGTGATTCGGAAGACATGCGCAAGCAGACAAGAGCAGGGCGCAGGCGTCACGGGTCCGGCCTGACCGCGACATGGACAACCGCTGCTACAGTGTCACTGATGTGACTAGAGTACACTGCATGATGCAGTGAACAGTGCGGACGAGACCCCAGTAGTCAAATCGAGGAATAGTGTAATGTACTATTGTGGGCCTCTCTTGTCCCTTGGGCTTCATTTTATAAGAGGCACCAGGGGGAGAGGGCAAGAGGCAGGAGAGCACGCGCTGATCACTCGCACGCACCAAACTAGCTAGCTCCCAAGCCTTGCTCTCTCCACTCACGTACCAAGCCAGGAAGCAAAGCTTGCTTACTCCTTGCTCCCGGGTGATCCATATCCTAGCCAAGAACATGAACAGATCAAGGAGCAAACTTGTAGCCCGATATATACTCCACCATATATGCAGACTAGATGCAGGACGTAGGGGTTTTACCTCCTCACGAGGGCCCTGAACCTGGGTAAAATCGTGTGTTCGTGTGTGTTCTTGAGTTCATCCGAGCGCGATTCTGTTGCGCAATCCCTCCCCGAATCCTCTAGCGTCCATCGGCCCCACACTTTAGCCACCCCGTGGCATATGCCGTGTAGCCACCACGACATTTGGCGCCCACCGTGGGGGCGACAGTGGCGCTAGCTGGGATAAATTCGGACGGGACCTTCTTCGTCAACGCGGGGACTCGACGTCGCCGTAACTCCGCGCAGCCCGGAGGCTCGTCGCCGTCCTCGTCGTCTCACCATCGGCAAGGAGCTCGGAGGCTCGGTTGTGGCCGAGGCGCTTGTGTGAGCGCCCAGGCCGTATCTGCGGTCGACCGGGCGCTCGTCAGCGCTTGCGCTTGTCTGAGAATCCTCGCCGTTGTCAGCAACGTCTTCGTCGCTGCGCGCCCGGTCGCTGATCATCCGCACGGCGCCGCCCCCTCGAACCTGTTGCGGTCGCAGCTCCGCGCCCTGCTCGCCGTCCGCCGGCCGCAGCGCGCGCTGCGCATCCTCCGCGCCCTGCTCGCCGTCCGCCGGCCGCAGCGCGCGCTGCGCATCCTCCGCGCCCTGCTCGCCGTCCGCCGGCCGCAGCGCGCGCTG
This sequence comes from Poa annua, assembly GCA_026929855.1. NCBI lineage: Eukaryota > Viridiplantae > Streptophyta > Magnoliopsida > Poales > Poaceae > Poa > Poa annua. Next base: position 20,596,235 of record CM049428.1, on the reverse strand, counting down.
CACATCCTCCGCGCCCTGCTCGCCGTCCGCCGGCCGCAGCGCATGCGGCGCATCCTCCGCGCCCTGCTCGCCGTCCGCCGGCCGCAGCACGTGCTGCGCATCCTCCGCGCCCTGCTCGCCGTCCGCCGGCCGCAGCACGTGCTGCGCATCCTCCGCGCCCTGCTCGCCGTCCGCCGGCCGCAGCACGTGTTGCGCATCCTCCGCGCGCGCCCTGCTCGCCGTCCGCCGGCCGCAGCGCATGCTCATGCTCTGCTCGCGGTCCGCCGTCCGTGCTGCGCCTGCTAGAGCCTTGCTCGCCGGCCGCGGCCCGTGCTACGTCCCCTCGCGCCCTGCTCGTCACGGCGCTGGCACCGGATCCCCGTTCTGGGTCGCGAGCACACCCGCTTGACCTTGGCTGGCCGCGCCCCTGGTCCAGCATGCCGCCCGCCGGGTCGCCACCTCAGGCTGCGCCCTGCGCTGATCTCCTCAAGCCAGCGCACAGCCGCGTCCGGTCCGCCTCGCCTGCGCTCGTGCCGGCTCGCCGTGCCCGGACGCCCGCTTCTTGCCGCGCCCGGCCCTCCCCGTTTCCGGCAGCCACTCGCCCGGTCGCCAGTTGCCTAGCCTTAGCGGCAGCTCTCCGCTCGCTGGGTTGTCGCCAGGAGGCTGTGCTGCTTGATCGTTGGTCAGCCGCTGCGGGAAAAAGGAAGGAGCCGGGCAGATCGATGGAAGAGGTTGAGAGGACCGGTCCGGTCAAAGGAAAGAAAAAAAAATTATATAGAGAAAAGAAAAAGGGAAAAAGAGAAAAGGAAAGCACAGTGATTGCTGCATGCTTTGTCCCTTTGGTCGGCTGCATGTTTGATCGTCCGGCCACTTCCGGCTGTGGCTAGCTGGCCAGCTGAGGACACTCCGACGGTGCGCATACCCGAATGATCGGTTAACCATCCGCTCCGGCTAATGATTTTCTGGCTACCGATTGGTCGACGTCCGGGTGCGCTCCAAGGTGGTTATGTCGGCTGACCGACGTTCCTGTCGGCTGGCATTCTAGTATCGGCGACCCGGTGAACTGAAGGACCGACATCTCCGTGTCGGCAGGTCGAGATCCCGGCTGGCACGCACGTCTCAGTCAGGCGGGCTGATCTTCATGTCGACCGCGGCGTTAACATCGCGTGCGCTTCAACGACATACACCCGCGCCGACAATGCAACGTGAGTACTTACAGTATATTTGTGTTGCATGATAAGTAATAATCTCAAAATGCTCTCGGGGACTGCCTCTTCGTACTCTGCTTAATTGTTTTCCCCGGGAACGAAATGTCGTAACTCGAGGACTACCCGGCTAGTCGATTCTGCTTTTACCTATAGATCTATAAAGTAACCTGGGTACTGCCTTGCTATCTTGTGTGTATTTTTGTTTTACCCGGGAACGACATGTCGTAACCCGGGGACTGCCCTATTGTGCCTGCTTTGTCATCTGTTTATTTTTCCCCGGGAGCAAGATGTCTTGACCCGGGGACTGGCTCACCGGTCAGTTGGGCCTTGTATGCTAAGTCGGTAGAGTAACTCGGTTTATATTTATTTATATGCTTGTTGTATGTTGCTTCTTGGTATGTCATTTGTGTGCCGGCATCCCGAAACTGGACTCGGGGACTGCCGGGCACCTTTGTCTTCCTGCTATATCTGAAAATTTACCCGGGGACTCGGTGGAACCGGTATCCCCGCGCCTTCCTCGGCGAGTAGTTGTATTCTTGTGTCTCGCATTAAATTTTCTTGGGCATATCGTTTAAAGTTTTCACTTCCATCAAATATTTGTTATACATACTTGTTTGCGCTAATATTAAAAGGGGATGGTGTCCATGTTGGTTTTACCGAGATGGTACCCATGTTGGATAACCGCCTTGCCGAGAGGATATTCATGTCAAAGATTCTGGGGATACCGGTCGTTATACTGGTTATCTTGGATCCATCTTATGCTTGGTTATTTTCTCAAGATATATTGCATATGATCTGTGGTATCAGTTGGCCCACGTATCGCGGTATCATGCATAATTTCCAGATCGCCGTTTATTTCGGTTCGTCAATATATCATGGCATCCTGCAATATCTCCAGATCACTATTTATGTCGGTTCGCCAACATATCTGGCATCATATCATATCTCTAGATCCCCGTTTATTTCGGTTCGCCAATGTATCATGGCATCGGGTAATATTTCCAAATCGTCATTTGTTTCGGTGTATCAAAGTTCGCCAAAGGCAACACCTGAGATACCGAAACACCTGTGATGTGCCCAGAGGGGCCGACATACCGAAACACCTGTGATATGCCCAGAGGGGTCGACATACCGACATACCGACATACCGAGACACCCGAGATACTTATGTGACATTGTGTGTGTAGGCGTCTGTGTCGGTATACGCCCAGAGTGGTTAAACGCCGGCACATGAGACTCTGTGTCGGTATACGCCCAGAGTGGCTAAAAGCCGGCACATGAGGCGTCCGTGCCGGTATACGCCCAGAGTGGCTAAACGCCGGCATGTGTTATGTGTTTGAGTCAGACCGGTGGTGGCCGAAGACATCTATGTCGGTAAAACGCCCAGAGTGGCTAAGGAACCGGCATATGATTGTATTTTTGCATGTACTCGGTAGAGCAAGTGAAGACAATGAGGTTGAGATTTTTTCTAAAGTCTGCGCGCGACTCTGCGAGTCCCCCGCAGCCTCGGGACTAGTGTCGGGGATGTAAACCCCGGGACTCCTACAAAGTGATACATTCGACATGCAGATGTCCTGGTGGTTGTTTATTTTTTTAAGTCTAAGCGCGATTCTAACGAATCCCCCGTAGACTCGGGGACTAGTGTCGGGGATGTACTTCCCCGGTACCCTGAGAGTACGGGGTTTATTGTGTTAATGTTGCAGGAATAAATAAATTCATATAAGAGGGAGATAAAGAAAAAGGAGGAGAAGGGCATCTCGGGCCAAAATGAGGAGACCTGGCCCGAGTTCTCGTCTGAACCGGTGGAAACGAGACTAATGGGCCCCGGATGGGCCGACATCCCCTCTGCTAAGTCAACCGAGAGGATCGCGTCCACCATCTCGGCTTCCCCGACATGGCGGCGCTCCCGGCTTCCAAGACACGGCGGGTCTCCCGGCTTCCCCGACATGGCGGCGCTCCCGGCTTCCCCGACACGGCGGGTCTCCCGGCTTCCCCGACATGGCGGCGCTCCCGGCTTCCCCGACACGGCGGGTCTCCCGGCTTCCCCGACACGGCGGGTCTCCCGGCTTCCCCGACATGGCGGTGCTCCCGGCTTCCCCGACTCAGCGTCACTCTCGGCTTCCCCGACATGGCGGCGTTCCCGGCTACCCCGACTCCGCGGCGCTCCCGGCTTCCCCGACTCAGCGTCACTCTCGACTTCCCCGACATGGCGGCGCTCCCGGCTTCCCCAACTCGGCGTCACTCTCGGCTTCCCCGGCATGGCGGCGCTCCCGGCTTCCCCCACTCTGCGGCGCTCCCGGCTTCCCCGACATGGCGTCACCCCGACTTCCCTGACCGGCACGGGTGATTCGGAAGACATGCGCAAGCAGACAAGAGCAGGGCGCAGGCGTCGTGGGTCCGGCCTGACCGCGACATGGACAACCGCTGCTACAGTGTCACTGATGTGACTAGAGTACACTGCATGATGCAGTGAACAGTGCGGACGAGACCCCAGTAGTCAAATCGAGGAATAGTGTAATGTACTATTGTGGGCCTCTCTTGTCCCTTGGGCTTCATTTTATAAGAGGCACCAGGGGGAGAGGGCAAGAGGCAGGAGAGCACGCGCTGATCACTCGCACGCACCAAACTAGCTAGCTCCCAAGCCTTGCTCTCTCCACTCACGTACCAAGCCAGGAAGCAAAGCTTGCTTACTCCTTGCTCCCGGGTGATCCATATCCTAGCCAAGAACATGAACAGATCAAGGAGCAAACTTGTAGCCCGATATATACTCCACCATATATGCAGACTAGATGCAGGACGTAGGGGTTTTACCTCCTCACGAGGGCCCTGAACCTGGGTAAAATCGTGTGTTCGTGTGTGTTCTTGAGTTCATCCGAGCGCGATTCTGTTGCGCAATCCCTCCCCGAATCCTCTAGCGTCCATCGGCCCCACACTTTAGCCACCCCGTGGCATATGCCGTGTAGCCACCACGACAACAGCTCCTGTTGCCGCGATGTACAGCAGCATTGGTTCCTGTGATCGAGGTGCTGCCAATATCGGAGCGGATATGAGGGCCTCCTTAAGTTGTTGCAAGGCGGCATCTGCCTCTGCTGTCCACTCGAAGTTGTCGGATTTCTTCAATAGCCGGTAGAGAGGCATTGTCTTTTCCCCTAGGCGGCTTATGAAACGACTGACGGCTGCCACCGATCCGGCTAGGCGCTGCACGTCCTTCAGACGAGTGGGTCTGGATATGTTTTGGATGGCCTTGATCTTCTCCGGGTTAACCTCGATCCCTCGTTCTGAGACGATAAACCCGAGCAGTTTGCCGGCTGGAACGCCGAAAACGCACTTGGCGGGATTGAGTTTCATATGATATCTCCGGAGATTCTGAAAAGTTTCTTCCAAGTCCTCTAGGAGATCTGCCTTCTTTTTTTACATTACTGCGATGTCGTCTACATAGACGTGAACATTGCGGCCGATCTGTTCATGCAGGCAATTTTGCATACAGCGCTGGTATGTTGCCCCTGCGTTCTTCAGGCCGAAAGGCATTGTAATGTAGCAGAAAGTCCCGTATGGAGTTGTGAAAGATGTTTTCAGCTGATCTGACTCTCTCATCTTGATTTGGTGGTATCCTGAGTAGGCGTCCAGAAAACAAAGCAGCTCAGAGCCTGCTGTGGAGTCTACGACTTGGTCAATTCTAGGCAGCGCAAAGGGATCCTTTGGGCAGCACTTGTTAACACCGGTATAGTCAATACACATCCTCAGCTCTTTATTCTTCTTTGGGACAAGTACAGGATTTGCCACCCAATCGGTGTGTACAACTTCTTTTATGAAATTGGCGGCCTTCAGCCTATTTATCTCCTTTCCTATAGCCTTGCGTCTCTCATCTCCAAAGCGTCTTGTTGCTTGCTTTACCGGCTTGGATCCTTTTATGACGTTGAGCGAGTGCTCGGCAAGTTCCCTCAGTACACCAGGCATGTCGGAAGGCGACCATGCAAAGATGTCACGATTCTCACAGAGGAACTCGACGAGCGCGCCTTCCTATTTGCTGTCAAGGTTGGAGCCGATGACAACTTGCTTAGACTTGTCACCTGGGATGAGGTCCGCCTTTTTGGTGTCTTTTGAAGCTTCGAAGGTCTTCTTGACATCTATCTTTGGCTTTCGCATGGAGTTGTCTGAATCCGCCCCGAGCAACGCGAGTTCTTCCTTGTGGATGACGGCTTCTACGAAGGCGGCCATGCCACGCTCGCACTCCTTGGCTTTCTTGAAGTTGTCGGAAATCGTGATGGTTCTGTTTTCCCCCGGCATTTTAAGCTTGCTGTATATGTAGCACGGCCTTGCCATGAACTTGGCGAAAGCCGGTCGTCCGAAGATTGCATGATAGGCGCTTTTGAAGGGGACAACTTCGAACCGAAGGAACTCTGAGCGGTAGTTCTCTTTAGGTCCGAAAGTTACCTTCAGCCTGATGCTCCCCATTGACTTTGCTTGCCTGCCGGGCACTATGCCATGAAAGGTGAGGTTGCTGTGGTCCAGCTGACCCTCTGATAGGTTCATGCGGCTTAGTGTGTCATAGTACAGGATGTTGAGGCTGCTGCCGCCATCCATAAGTACCTTTGTGAGTCTGAAGTTGTCGACAATGGGATCGACGACAAGGGCGTACTTGCCTGGGTGAGGAACGTGATCAGAGTGGTCGGACCGGTCCCAAGTGATTGTTGCCTCAGACCAGTTCAAGTACTGAGGGACGTCCGACATTGTCGCGTTGAGTTCGCGCATTTCCGCCTTATCCGCCTTAGCCGAAGGCGTGCCGACAAAGCACACAAGAGATTCTTTGACCTTCGGATATGGCTTCTTTTTCTTGGCGGCCGCGTCATCTTCGCTTGAGATAGACATGTCGTCGTCATCCTCATCCTCCTTGCTGTCTTTCTTGTCGTTCTTCTTTGACTTCTTTGACTTCCAGCCGACTGTGGGATCCTTTTTGAAGTCGTCCATGAAACGACACTCGCCAAGCATATGGTTGACCTTGCCCAATGAGGCGTGGATGGGACATGGCAAAAGTTTTGCCTGTTCATAAGTGATTCGCGCCGCCTTAGGCCCTGAGCCGGCTTCGCGACTATCTTTCTTATTCTTCCACTTCTTTTTGCCGGCGTTCCCTTGGAATGCTGCGGCTACCTCATTGGAAGGCCCGGATTTGTCGTCCGCCGCCTGCTTGCGCTTGTTGTTCCGCTTTGGTATGATGTTGACGTCTGGGGCATCGTCCCGTGCGTCGTCATCCGCCGCCGCGTACTGGGCGGCCAGGTTGAGCATCTCACCAAGGTCCGTGATTTGCTCGCGGACGAGCCTATGACGGAGCAAGGACTTCTTCTGTAGGCCCGTGTAGAAGGCATGGATAGCCTGTGCGTCCGAAACACCATGACAGTTGGCTTTTTCGGATATCCAACGGCTGACAAAATCTGTCATGGTTTCGTCCGGCTTTTGGATACAGCGCTGCAAATCCGTGTAGGTATTTGGACGCTTGTATGTTCCTTGGAAGTGCTGGGAGAAAACCTTTTCCATGTCGTACCAGCTATGGATGGACTTTTCAGGAAGGTTGTCGATCCAAGCTCTTGCCGTGCCTTCCAACATGAGAGGTAGGTAGCGGACGGCAATATGTCTGCTCCCGCCGGCAATCTCTATGGCCATGGCGTAGTCGGATAGCCATGAGTCCGGCTTAACGAGGCCGTTGTACCTAGAACAGTTTTTTGACACTGATGTCATGTCCTTAGGTTACGGCTCTCTGCGGATGGTGTCGCCGAAACACTTTGGTCCAGAGTATAGCGGCTCCTTTCCTCGTGCTATGTCTTGTAGGCGGTGTCGCGCGTCTTTTGGATCGAGCTACCGTGCGCCTCTGTTTGCGTCCGGCTCGTCCTGCGCTGCCCGGCTTATGCTGCGCCTGGGCCCTTCTACCTCCTCTCTCTTCTTGCTGCCAGTGCTACGCTGCGGAGATCGGCTGCGGCCTCTCCTTGGAGGGTCGTTGCCGACGTCTTTTCTAGGCGGCTGCCTGTTAGTCCGGCTACCGCCATTGTCGCGTCTTGGCTGAGGTGGAGGTGGTAGGTCTCCTCTGCTTCCTGTCCTTGAGTTCTCGTCCCGCCTTGGCTTTGGCGGTGGCGTCTTCTTTGGAGGTGGCGTTGCCTTCCTTTTGTCGCCATGGCTACTGGAGCCAGACGGGCCATCGGGGTCGGCGCCGGGTGCAGCTTTGCACTTTCCCGACTTAGACTCTAGGTCTCCCCCGCGAGCATCCGCCATATGGCCGTAGGAATCAGCGCGAGCTTGTTGTTCTAGGGCCTTGCTTACGAAGTGTCTTGCATTGGCCAGCTTCTCCTCCGCCGTGTAAGTGTTGTCGTCTAGGGTATCTAGCGCGGCGGCCGCGTTGAGGACCGGGGTGCAGAAGACAACATCTCCCCTTTTGTCCACGCGCTGTGGTGCCGTGCGCCAGTCGAACCCTAGATCTTGAGCCGCAGTTGTTGCTTGCGCAGGCGGCTCTCTTCCACGGCGGTTTTTTGATGACCTTTTCTCTTCGAAGAGTTGCCGGCTTGTTTTGGCCGACATCTTCTCCTGTTCTTTCTCGATCTTCTTCGCAAGGCTCTCAACGTGCTCCTCTCTTTTTCTCAGGAAGTCAGAGTGCTTAAGCATGTTAAGCCTAAGCTCTTCCACTGCGTCGAGTGGGGTGTCTTTATTCACCGGAGTATTCATGATTTCGTCTACTTCTTTGATGACGGAGAGCAAATCCGTGGGTTTGCTGCTCCCGCCTTTCTCGAGGCCAGCTTTCTTCTTCGCGCGCACCTTGTCGGAACTTTCAATGAGTTGGCCGGCAGTGGTGTCTTCGACATCTTCTGCCGGCTTGTTTTGCGCCTCCGAAGTAACTGGGGTTGTCTCGTGACCGACAACAACCATCATAGCCAGCTTGTCAGGCATGTCTGTATCCGCTGTACCCTCTGAGGGAGCCGGATTACCACTGGAAAAGCGGGTTTTGATCTTCTCTTCGAAGAGACTAGCATCATCATCGGAGTCAGAGTCTACGTTGACTTGAACGGTAGATCTGGATCCGGCATCTGACATCGCATCCTCCTGTAGAGCAGGGAGGATTGACTCAGGATCGTTGTTTTCTGGCTGGGAGTCGGATCCCAGTCCGACAACTCCGACAAAGTGGAAATCAGATTCCGCCGACTCCTGGGAGAAGGCGGATTCAGATCCATCTTGCCGGTCGACTGCTTGGTCGAAGGGTTGGTGGGTGGGGTTGTAGAAACGCGGTAGGCCGTACGCCTCTGGCGTGTACCCGATGAAGACGTCGATCCCTCCGATCGGCACGATTGCGCATCCGATAAGGTAGTCGTCCGCCGGGAGCCAGGACTCATCCGAGTTGACGTAGCTATGGCCGCCATATCTTGTGACGCGACCGACGGCGATCTTCTTGCCCACGCCGCCAAGTGTTCCCGCCTGGAACATGACGCCAGGAACCTTATGCCCCACAGTGGGCGCCAACTGTCGTGGTATCGGCATATTTGATAGGAGACGGGGGTCCTCTAGCCTACGTATGGATTGTGGGGAAGAAGGTTGGTGTCGTCAAGGTCGGGATTGAACACGGCGAGTTTACCCAGCTTCGGATCCCACGGCGGTGGCGGGATCCTACGTGCTGCTATAATTCACTATGAGGCAATAGCCGTGAACAGGTTACAATGGGTATGATGCCTATTGAGGTTGTCTCTGCCCTAAAGGCTCCCTGGTGGCCGGCTTATATAGGCGGCCAGACCCCAGGGTACAAGGTAAGTACTTGTCCGGCAAGTAAACAGAGTCCTAGACCTAGCCGGCTTAGTTGCCGCCTTCCGTCTTGGGCTCGGTGGCCTGATGGGCTTCGGCCTTCCGCCTTCCTTGAACCGTCCGCCTACTTCCTTGTACGTCAGCTATCTGGGCCGCCCGGCAGGCCTCGACCTTACCACCCTTGGGCCACCCTGGACTAGCCGGATTGATCCATGTTGGTTATACCCCTAGTTGATGTATCCCCAACAAGCGTCCCGCAGCACTGTGCTGACGAAGTAAACGGGGTGCTCGACGAGGGTTGCCTGAGGTGGCGCAGCGTCAGCCCCATGTGGAGGCTCTTCAGGGCCCTTGTCGAGATCTGCCTGTGGAGGCGTCTCGACAGGGGTGGGGGGACGGGCCTGGCAGTGGGTCTGTGGAGGCTGCTCCTTCGACGGGGCCTTTGTCGGGGGGTTCTGGGCTTGGAGTGGTAGTGCTCTTCTTGGGGAGGACAGGCTCTTCCCTCTCGACCACCAAGACGGCGCTTGCGGTCTGAGGGGTGGCTGAGAGGTACAGCTTCAGGTGCTCGCCTGCCCTGGGGGCCACCTAGACTGGAGGGCTAGCCAGATACTTCTTTAAGTCCTCGAAGGCTTTATCCGCCTCAGGGGTCCACTTGAATGTGCCCGATCTCTTCATGATCTTGAAAAATGGCAGGGCTCTCTCGCCAAATTTAGAGATGAAACGACCCAAGCTGGCCATGCAGCCGGCTAAGCGTTGCATATCCTTGAGTCCTCGGGGAGGCTGCATTTGCTCTATGGCCTTGATCTTGTCAGGATTTGCCTCTATGCCACGGTGGGACACGAGGAATCCGAGGAGCTTGCCTGAAGGGACCCCGAAGACGTACTTGGCGGGGTTCAGCTTGATGTTCACCTTTCTCAGGCTGGCGAAGGTTTCCTCGAGGTCCCTCAAGAGGGTGTCCCCCTCTCGAGACTTGACCACGATATCATCGACGTAGGCCTCGGCGTTGCTGCCCATCTGCGGCCCCAAGGCTATCCTCATGAGCCTCTGGAAGGTGACTCCAGCGTTCTTAAGGCCGAAGGGCATGCATGTGTAGCAGTACACACCACAAGGGATGAGGAATGCCGTCTTCTCCTCGTCCTCCTTATCCATCTTGATCTGGTGGTAACCAGAGAAGGCGTCCAGAAAACAGAGGAGGTCACAGCCAGCGGTAGAGTCCACGATCTGGTCTATCCTCAGCATGGGGTATGGGTCCTTGGGGCAGGCCTTATTGACATCGGTGTAGTCGATGCAGAGTCGGCCTCCTCCAGCGGGTTTAGGAACAACCACGCCGTTGGAGAGCCAAGTGGGGTGCGCCACTTCGCGGACGACATTTGCCGCCTTGAGCTTCTCTACTTCCTTGACGATGAATGCTTGCTTCTCGGGGGCTGGCTTACGTGTTTTTTGCCTGACGGGGCGTGCGTCTGGACACACGGCTAAGTGGTGCTCGATCACCTCCCTTGGTACGCCGGACATATCTGACGGAGTCCATGCGAACATGTCAGAGTTTGCCTGAAGGAAGGCGACGAGCGCGCTTTCCTATTTGGGAGGCAGGGCAGCGCCTATGGTGACGCTAGCCCCTGAGCCTTCATCCCCCGAGCTGGTGGCGTCCAGCAACACCTTCTTCGTGGCAGCCTGCTCCTGAGAGAACACTTGCTTCTTCTTCTTGGGCCTCTCGAGAGGCTCCATGTCCTCGTCAGCCGGGAAAGCCATGGCAGCTGCCTTGTAGGCGCTCTCGACAGCGCGCGTGGCGTCCAGGATATGACCATGGATGGCAATGGTGCCAGTGCTGCCGGGGATCTTGACCATGTTGTAGGCGTGATGCGTGACGGCCATGAACTTCGCGAGGGCGGGGTAGCCGAGGATGGCGTTGTACGGCAGGCTGATGTGGGCGACATCGAAGTCGATCAGCTCCGTGCGATAGTTCTTCTGCGTGCCAAAGGTGACCGCGAGGCGGACTTGCCCCAGAGGCTCGATTGAACCACTGGTGACGCCCGTGAACAGCCTGGAGGGCATAAGCCACTCGTAGGGCACTTGAAGCGTCTCGAAGGTCTCGACGGAGATGACATTCAGGCCCGCTCCCCCATCGATGAGCGTCTTGGAGACGGTGATGTTGTTGATGGTGGGGGAGCAGACTAGGGGGAGGGTTCCCACAGTCTTGGTCGACTTGGGGTGGTCCTTGGCGTCGAAGGAGATGGTGTACTGGGACCACTTGAGGGGTCTGGAGGTCTCGGTGCTCGGGAGCGCAGCGTTGAGTTCGCGGGCGAACTGCTTGAACTGATTGTTCGACTTGGGCGCTTGAGCCCCGCCGAGGATGCAGGCCATGGCTCCCCTCAGGGCCTGGTAGCCTCCATCTTCCTCGTCGGGGAGGTTGTTGTTCTTCTCGGTGGCGTTGGCTTGGGTGCCCGACGGCTTCTGGTAGCCGCCATCGCGCCTACCCCTGCCGTCTCTGCGGTAGCCGCGACCTCTGCCGCGGCTTCCGCTGCCTTCTCCTCGCTCGCGTTCCCTGCTCAGCCTCTTGAGGTCGAAGAAGTCGTCTGTGGCGTGCCCACGCCTGTTGTGGTAGACGCAGAATGGGCGGTGGTCCACCTCTTTGTCGCTGCGCTCGGGAGAACCCCTGCGGGGCCCTTCGCGTCAGGCTCTGCCGCGAGGACCGCGGTGGCCTTGCGCTTGGGCTCTTCCTTCTTCTTGTGGCTCTTGGACCCCTCGCAAGAGTCGTCCCCCCGCGCGCTCATCTTGACGAAGAGGAGTCCCTCTTCAGCCTTGGCGCACTTATCCGCCAGATCGAACAGCTTCACCACAGAGGTGAGCTTGTCGTGGATGCCGAGCTTCTCGAGCATCCTGCGGTTCATGACGCCCTCGCGGAAGGCAGCGATCACCTGGGTGTCGGGGATGTTTGGAATCTTGTTCCGCACCTGGCTGAAGCGCTGGATGTACTTGCGACGAGTCTCATCCTTCTTCTGCACCACAGCGCGCAAGTCGTTGTGGGTGAGTGCGCGCTCGTACATGCCCTTGAAGTTGGCGACGAACTGCCTGCAGAGCTCCTCCCAGGAGTCGATGGAGTCCTCAGGCAGGTTGAGGAGCCAGGACAGCGCGAAGTCCCTGAGGGCGTGGAAGAACCAGTTGGCAATGACCTTTTCGTCACCCCCTGCAACCTGGATGGTAGTGGTGTAGAGCTGCAGGAACTCGAGAGGGTTGGTGGACCCGTCGAAGCCCTTGGGGAGCGCTGGCCTGAACTTCTGCGGCCAGACCACACGACGCAGAGCGCGCGTGAAGGCCATGCAGCCTGAGGCATAGGTGGCCGTTCCTCCCTGGAGGGCCCTGCGGTTTTGCTGCCCCGCCTGACCGAGCTCCTCGACGAGGCGGTTCTGGAGGTCGCGGCGTCGCTCCATGCCAACACGTGCGTCAGGCGCAGTGCGCTGCACGACCTGCAATCGTGCGGCGATGAAGCATGGGAGGGAGCCCGCTGTGCCGCGGCCGGAGGTGGTCCTGGCGGCGGTGGGGGCGCACCTGGTGTGGCCTTCCCTGCAGGGCCGGAGGGCACGATGGAGCGTGACGGAGCAGGGCGCGTGGTTGCGATGTCGACGAGGTGGTGGATGCGGTCCAACCACTGGTCGTGTGCCTCGGCACTTGGCCGGTAGCGGAGGAGCTCCTGGGCCATAAGCAGCGCGGTGTGCGGGGCGGGCTCGTGGTGCTCCCGTGTGGACACGCTCTGGCGCCAGGACGGGTGCGAGGACTCAGCGTCCTCACGTCGCTCAGAGAGGTCCTCGCCGTCGCGCTGGTCACCGCCGCGGTGCTCCTCGCTCTCTGGCTCCTCCACGCGCGGGCCGGTGCCAGCGCGCTCGGCCGTGCGGGGGCGACCACGGCGGCCGCGGGTGGGAGCAGTGCCAGGCTTGGTGTGAGCTCTCTCAGAGGTACGCCGGTTGGCGCGCGTCGCGCGGGTGTCGATCATGGCGCGGAGTTCGGAGGTCGAAGACGTGCCTCAGTCCCCTACCATGCGCGCCAAATGTCGGAGAGTGATTCCCACGGAACAGAGGTAGTCTCACCCTGAAGAGAGGTTCGAAGGGGGGACTGAACACGGAGGTCAAAGAACCCTCGAGAGGATCCGTCCTCGTGCTGGTGTGCTCGCGCACGTCAGTCGCATGGAGGAGCGGGAGTCCACCGCGGCTCGTCCGTCCATGGACGCGGTCCATCCGTGCTAAACTAGTGCGCCGTGGCCGACACGCTGCAGGCGGTGCAGAGCGGCTTGCAGGCGCACCAGAGGTCGTGGTGGAGCCCACGATGATGATCTTCTTGGAGCGTTGCGCCGTCCAGCCGCTTTATCACCAAAGAGAAAAGTCCTGGCTGTCCTGGCGTAGGCGGCGCGGCTTTGTTGACTCCTTTATCACCAGAATGGCAACTGGGATGCTCGCGTCATCCTGCGGCTGCTGCAGGGGCCATGTGCACCCTGCAGCGCTTGCTTAGCCGCGAAGTGTCTCCACAGGGCCGTGGTCGCCTGTGGAGGGGTTTTCTGCTGACTCCTCTTCAGGCGGGATGTGCCTGGGGTGTCTCTTGAAGCGCAGGGTCCTCTTCAGGCCCTGGCGTCCTCTTCGGGCCCTCGAGCCGAGATGTCTATCGAGGGTCTCTCCAAACGATATCTTGGTCCTTAGTCATTCTGTCGAAGATCTGCGCGGGCGAGGCCTGTAGGGAGTGGGCCGTGCATACCCCGGTCCTTACTGGGCCGACAATTTCCTACTGGTTCGATAACCTTGGTTTCACAACTGAGGGAAACTTGCTGCTGCACTACTTCATACCTTTCTCTTGGGGTCTCCCAACAATACACCCACCGTGTGCATCACAGGACATGGCGGCTTCTATCATCGGGAGCTTGTTTAGCGGGACGCGGGGAAACACGAGTTTACCCAGGTTCGGCCTCTCTTCTTGAGGTAAAGACCTACTTCCTGCCTTGCTTTACTGATATCTGTGTTTCGAGGACTCGGCGACTAAAGGCCGGGTCTCGAGCTTACAATGGCGTATCTGGTGTCTCGTACTGGTTGGTTTTGTCTCTCTACTCTGGATCTCTGTTAGCCTCTTCCCGCTAGGAACCAGGAGACCCCCTTATATAGGCGGCGGGTCTCTCTGGAGGTACAAGCGGGAAACCGGGTTATAGTCATACCCGGACTCTACTCTAAGTTTTCTAAGTCTTCGCCTTCCTTATTTGGACTCCGTCTTGCACCTGGACTCCAGTCTTCTGGATCCTTCCTTGCACGCCAAGTTACACATTGCGCACCAGCTTACGTGGAACCCGGCCCATCTCTTCTATGCTTGGTTCCGGCCCAGGTCTTCTACCAGGCCGGCTTATCTTCTAGGTCGGTGGGCCTACCAGGTTATGATCCCCCCAACAACAGTACTTCCCAATCACTTCCGACAGTATGGCAAGGCACAGTACTGCCCAATCACTTCCGACAGTACGGCCAGGCCACCCCTACTGGTAGGAGCTGCGTCGACCCGCCAGCCCCCGGCACATACCTAGCCCCCTGCTTACGAGTTGCTACGGAAGTACGAACTCACGACATAAATTGAGGCTCACTGAATTGAAAACTTATCTTTTATTTCTTGGCGACGATTCTTACATCCTTATACAGAACACTAGCCCCCAGGGCGTGCATAGTTGATCATAACTTCGTGCGATTTGTGTTTGTAGTCAGGGGTAGAATTTCTAGAGGTTCTCGATGTTCCAGGCGTTGCCTTCCGGTCTACCGTTTTCAACCTCCAGGTAGACCGCTCCAGGTCGTAGGCTGTGCGTAACCCGGTACGGACCTTCCCACTTCGATGACATTTTGCTCATGCCATCGAGTTTTTGATTTTTCCGGGGTACCAGGTCGCCTGGCTCCAATATTCTCGCTCGCACGTGGCGACGGTGATAGCGCCTGAGCGCTTGCTGGTATCGAGCCGATCTCAGGGATGCTCGACACCACACTTCCTCCAGGAAATTGATGTCATCAATTCTCCTCTCCCCTTGCGCCTCCTCTTCATATGCGAGTACCCGGGGGGACCCGTGCTTGAGTTCAGTGGGTAGCACTGCTTCTGCTCCATAGACCAGGAAGAAGGGGGTTTCTCCCGTGGCCCTGCTGGTGGTGGTCCTGAGTGACCATAGAACGCTTGGGAGGTGTTCGATCCAGTTCTTGCCCCGGTCTTGTAGCTTGTCAAAAGCCTTGGGTTTCAGACCTTTCAGTACTTCTGCGTTTGCTCGCTCCACTTGGCCATTGCAGCTTGGGTAGGACACTGAGGCGAAGCACACCTTTATGCCCATTTCTTCGCAGCAACCGAGTTCATGAATTTGATGGCGGCTTGGGCCGTTTGCTTTGCTACTGGCATCACTTCTACCCACTTTATGAACTTGTCGATGGCGAAAAAGAGGTACTCATGTCCTCCGACAGATCTTCGTATCTTTCCCACAATATCCAGCCCCCAGACCACGAACGGCCAAGAGATTGGAATTGGCTGTAGAGCTTGTGCTGGCTGGTGTATCTCCTTCGCATAGTGCTGGCAAGCTTCACATGTCCTGACGATTTGCTCCGCATCGTGCAGAACTGTTGGCCAGTAGAACCCGTGACGGAATACTTTTCCCGCTAGTGACCTTGATGCGACATGGCTGGAGCACGTGCCCTCATAGATTTCCTTCAGCAGCTCCTTCCCTTGTTCTTGCAAGATGCAGCGGAGTTTGACCCCGTTGTCACGCCGCCGGTAGAGCTCCCCGTTAATTAAGACGTAGAGCTTGGCTTGGCGGGAGACCCGCTCAGCTTCGTGGTCGTTACCCGGGAGGGTATGCTCAGTCATGTACTTGACGATGTCCTTGGCCCAGGGTGAGCAGCTTCTTTCCACCGGAAGCACCACTTGTGATGGAGATACGCCAACCGGGCAGGCCCATAACTACGAGTCGGCCCAAGAGAACCGGGTGGCCCAAGCCCAGTCGGAAGGCCATGGGCAGGATACCGGATCCGTAACAGACTCGGTGCGCCGCCTCGGAAAGGAAGGAGATCGATATCTACTCGGATCACGGAAGATTATCCCGAAGATCACTCCTCCAGCCGGATATATCGCGTATAGTTAATGTCGTGTTTGTTACCTGTCATTCCCTTGTAAACCCTAGTTGTCCCCCTATAAAAGACGACTAGGGGAAACCCTAGAGGGGGATCCGATTCTGTAATCTCATAGCCGCCGGAGCTATCATCTAGCTCCTGGCGAACACATTGTACACCCATACAGATCCAATAATATACAAGCAGGAGTAGATCTTTACCTCCCAAGTGAGGGGCCGAACCTGGGTAAACTCGGTGTGTACTAACCCCTCCGTGAATTCTAGATGTTGCCTTGCTCCACGCACAAGATGAGCCACCTCGTGGCATCTGCCGTGACTTCCCCACGACAGTTGGCGCCCACCGTGGGGCAAGCGATCTCAGGAATGTACTTAATGGAGGGTCACCCTGACCAGAAGGAGGCGGTGCAATACGGACCCGGCGTGCATACAGGTAATGACAGCATCATCTACGTCACCTACTACCGCACGGGCAACTTCGACATCGTCTACAACGCACACATCTACGCCGCGCCTGCACGTGGACACGTCGAGCGCTCCTACATCATTCCCTTCGGCACGACAACAATCGGGTACGTCGGCTTCTGCGGCATCGACGAGAACACCGCCGGGGGTCATAGCAGCGACAACGCCGACTGCGGCCTCGTCGACTCGTCCTCAACCAACGAGCTTACACGCACCACCGGCCCGGGGGAACTTGCCGCCAACGACGCGGAAGGAGAAGACGATGACGACTCGTCCATCCAGCCGGTCCCCGACTACGAATCGGAGTCGGCCTCCGACCCCGGACTGGACGGGACAGTCACCCGCACGCATCTTCATGCAACGAATGGCACCTCCAACGCGTCGGCCGCCCATGCAAGCAAGGAAGCACGTGGCTTCCGACGTCAATAAACCTTCGAGCACGTCGCGACTCCAGCCGCCGCGCGACCTTGGAAAAGCAATGGGTGGAATGTCACAACAGCCCAGCAAGCGGGTCCGAAAGCTCTAACCGCCACAAGACCGCGACATCCCCGACGACGCTTCAGAGCCACCAGCCAGAAGACGAAGGTCAAGGAAACGCTCCCGCATCCGCTGCCCGCATCGCGAGAGTCGTGTCCTTCTTCGAACAGCTCCAAGTCCGGGACAACTCGGAGGGCAACTACACCGTCAAAGGCGTCAGCAACACCCAAGTTAAGATCTTATCTAGAAGACATGGCAAACGCAAGAGCAAGAGCGGTCTAGAGCAAGCAGACCCTGCTAACATCACGGGGGAACGGAGACGCAAAAGCAGACGCATCCACTTCCAAACTTACAAGAGACTCACCGCCATCGACGGCTTAGCCTAGCCGTGTCGCTTCCACAGCCGACCCGGACACCCCGCCAGGCACACCACCGACGAGTGCTCCCTGACGGCGGAAATAGTCAGAGTCAAGACGGGTGGCCACGACAACAACGGCGACTCGAAGGATAATGATGCACCCCCGCTTAACTTCGCGGGTCACACCTATGTGGCTCATGATGATAAGAGAGAGACGAAGGTCATGCCGCGAGCCGTCCACGCGACGACCTCCGGCATTCCTCGATGGCTGGATTGGTCCGAGCATTCGGTCACATGGAGCCGCGACGATCATCCTCCCTGCATCGACTACCCGGGCAAATTTGTCCTAGTTGTGCCTCCCCAAGTCCAAGGCTACATCCTCTCCAAAACCTTCATGGACGGAGGGAGTAGCATAAACATACTATACTACCAGATCTTCAAGCGAATGAACCTCTCCGACCACCAGTTAATCGAAACCGACACCTCTTTCTATGGCGTTGTCCCCGGTAAAAAGGCTCGCCCAATGGGCAAGATCGCCCTCGACGTGGTCTTCGGCAACAAGAAGAACTTCCGGCTAGAAAAAATCGGTTTCGAGGTGGTAAACTTTCGGAGCACTTACCACGCCATCCTGGGCCGACCAGCCTTCCCCAAATTCATGGCCCGCCCATGCTACGCTTATCTCAAGATGAAGCTACCCGGCCCCAACGGTATCATCACCATCAAAGGCGACGTCGATCGCGCCATTGAATGCGAGTCCGGCAACACCGTCTTCGCCGAATTCGTCATCGCCGCCGAACACCTGGAGCAGCTCAAGCGTCAGGTCGACCCCGACGACATGACAATCGTCAAAAAGCCAACTCTCGATGCTAGGGACAAATTCAAGTCGGCACAAGAAACCAAGCACATCGAGCTTATCGACAGCGACTCATCCAAGACCGCAGTAATCGGCGCGCACATGGACGCCGCACAAGAAGACGCATTACGTAAATTTTTGTGAGAAAATCGGGATATCTTCGCCTTGAAACCATCCAATATGCCGGGTGTCCCGAGAGAGCTCGCAGAACACAAGCTCAGCGTCGACCCCAAAGTGAGACCCGTGAAGCAGTTCCTGCGTGGCTTCACGGGGGACAAATACTAGGCTATCGGTGAAGAGATAGCCCGGCTCCTAGCTGCCGGGTTTATCGCCGAGGTCATGCACCCAGAATGGCTCGCCAACCCGGTGCTAGTTCTCAAGAAGAACCAAACCTGGCGCATGTGCATTGACTACACGGGGCTGAACAAAGCTTGCCCCAAAGACCCGTTCGCCTTGCCGCGCATCGACCATCTAATCGACTCGACCGCGGGATGCGAAGCACTCTGTTTCCTTGACGCCTATTCTGGATATCACCAGATCAAGATGGCGCCCGAAGACAGGGAAAAGACCTTGTTCATCACACCCTACGGGGCGTTTTGCTACGTGTCTATGCCTTTCGGCTTGAAGAACGCGGGGGCTACATACCAACGATGTATTCAGAACTGCCTTCACGACCAGATAGGCCGCAACGTGCACGCCTACGTCGACGACATTGTCATCAAGTCCCGTGTAAAGTCCGACCTCATCACTGACTTGACGGAAACCGTCAACAACCTTCGCAAGTACCGGATTAAGCTGAACCCGGAGAAATGCGTCTTCGGCGTACCAGCGGGGAAACTGCTAGGCTTCATCGTCTCCGAGCGTGGCGTCGAAGCTAACCCAGATAAGATCAAGGCCATCGAAGCACTGCAAAGACCGAAGAACCTCCGAGACGTGAAGCGGCTCACGGGATGCGTCGTTTCCTATCTCGCTTGGGGGAAAAGGCCATGCCTCTATACCGACTCCAGAAAAGTCCGACACCTTCACCTGGGATGCCGAGGCGGATGCTGCCCTAGCGACTCTCAAGAAGGAAGAGGCCAAGGATTTCGCCATACAGCGACAAGTGTACTACGTTAGCGAAGTCCTCACCGAGTCCAAGCAACGGTACCCGCACTACCAAAAGCTCGTCTACGGCGTGTTCTTCGCATCAAGAAAGCTACGCCACTACTTCATGGGACACCAAGTCACAATCGTCAGCGCCTCCCCACTCACGGAAATAATCCGCAACAGAGAAGCCACAAGGCGAGTCGCCAAGTGGGCGTCTGAGATGCAACCCTTCGGTTTAATGTATGCGGCCCGCACCGCAATCAAGTCGCAAGCCCTACCCGACTTCATCGTCGACTGGATGGAAGCATCGCTACCACCACCAACCCATGACGAAGGAAGATGGATCATGTTCTTCGACGAATCCAAGATGTACGAAGGCTCGGGGGCTGGCGTAGTTCTCACATCTCCCAAAGGAGACAAGCTCGGCTACGTCCTTGAAATACACTTCACCTGCACCAACAACGTCGTCGAATATGAAGCCCTCCTCCACGGCCTCCGAGTGACAAAGGAGATCGGAGTCAGCCGCATCAAATGCTACGGCGACTCCGACCTGGTGGCGCAACAAACCATGGGCACATGGGACGCAAACGACGCAAACATGGCAGCCTACCGACGTGTGGTCGACCAAGTCGGCGGACGTTTTGCCGGCTTCGACATCGACCATATCGATCGCAGAAAGAACGAGGCGGCAGACGAGCTACCACGATTCGGCTCCAAAAGAGCGCCAATCCCGCCTGGCGTCTTTCTGGACCACCTCTACAACCCCTCCGTCAAGCCCTCCGCGGAGATCGACATCGCCGAACCACCCACACCACCGGACGCAGTGATGGTCGCTTCGATCACCACCGAACCCGACTGGCGGATTCCTTACGTGAAATACCTGGTTACAAAGGAGCTGCCGGTCTACAGCGTTCGCGCAAAGATCATCGTACGACGGGCATCGACGTACACCATCATCAACAACGAACTGTACAAACGCAGCTAGTCAGGAGTCTTCCTTTGCTGCGTCCAGCCAGAGGAGGGCGACGCATCCTCAACGACATCCACTAGGGCGACTGCGGCCACCACATCGACGCCCGCAACCTGGTGGGCAAAGCGTTCCGCCACGGTTTCTTCTGGCTCACCGCGCACTAGGATGCCACGGAAATCGTGCGCCAGTGCGTTGGGTGCCAGAAATACGCCCGACAGGAACATATGCCGGCCCAGGCACTCAAGACCATCCCCCTCACTTGGCCATTCGCTGTTTGGGGACTGGATATGGTGGGCGGCTTCAAGCCAGCACGTGGAGGCGTCACGCATCTACTCGTCGCAGTCGACAAGTTCACCAAATGGGTAGAAGTCAAGCCCATAAAGAAGCTCGATGGTCACAACACCGTAAAATTCGTAAAGGAAATCATCTTCCGATCCGGATACATGCACAACATCATCACCGACAACGGCTCCAATTTCACAGAAGGCGAGCTGAAATCGTTCTGCCAAAAGAAGGGGATCCAACTAGACCTGGCATGCGTGGCCCATCCACAGTCCAACGGACAGGCAGAAATGATGAACAAAGAGATCTTGCACGGAGTCAAGCCACAACTGGCGGCTCCGTTTGAACGAACACCGGGTTGCTGGCTGGACGAGTTACCCTCAGTCCTCTGGGGTATTCGCACAACGCCAAACCGATCAACCGGCTTTACCCCCTTCTTCATGGTGTGTGGCGCAGAAGCAGTCCTACCAATAGACATCGAGCACGACTCGCCCAGAGTTGCCAATTACGACGAGAAAATCAACGAAGAAGCCCGTATAGTCTGCATAGACCTGCTGGAAGAGGCCCGTGAACTCGCCCTCTCCAGGACGGCAATTTACCAATAGGGCCTGCGACGCTACAACAGTCGGCGTATTCACAGCCGATCGTTCCAAGAGGGAGACCTAGTCCTTCGCCTCATCCAAAGGACGAAAGGGATGCATAAACTCTCCTCTCCATGGGAAGGGCCATTCGTCGTCAGCAAGGCAGTCGGCAACGGTTCTTACTACCTCGTCGACCTTCGCGACCAGGAAAAAAGCTCCAAGTCAGAAGAAGAAACTAGAGGCCGTGGAACATCAGCCTTCTCCGCCCCTACTACACGTAGTATCCATGTAATACTATAATATCAATCAAGGAAATAAAGCCGGGGACCCCTGACACGCTCGGGGGCTCCGTTTCGTTACATCGCGCTTTCAAGTCTTTATTCTTTCCTACTCACACGTCATGTGATTGATAGGTAGTCAAAGAGGGTACGCGCCACGATGCGCGACTCACCGCTGGACTTCCATACCAATGCGGCAAAAAACCCAAAAGTTTCGTTTTATCCTAAGTCGCCGGCCCATCATGCATATGAACAAGTAGTGCAGCCGACAACCCGGACTCGACATTGCAGCCGTTAAATCGGACTTTGCCAGCAAAGGAAGTCGCGCTTTGCCACGAAAAAAGTCATGTGAGGCACACTTAGCGAGGTCACACGCTCGACTAGCTTCTACAAGCGAAAAACTTAACTATGTGACGAAAGCGCACCCAAACAAATCAAACGAGAAAATTAACGCAATAAATTATAAGTCCAATTCGAGCAACAGTAACAGCATGAAGCTCCGGCTTATACACCGGTTACATACCTCGGGAGTTAAAAACTCCCGTAACTACAAAAACAAGCAACCCCCAAGATCATCAAGAGGGCGGTGCCGGGTCCACCCCAGGAGTCGCCGCTCCAGCAGACGGCTGACTCGACGACGCCACTCCCCCAGATGCAGGCTCAGGAACTCGAGGCAGAGTCCGCGCACGCTCGAAGAAGCGATCGTTGCACGGCTCCACCATCTGCTGCACGACACCGACATCCTCGGGCGCCAAGTCGTCGCTGGTGAAGGCGGCATAGTCGATCATCCTTTCCACTCAGCTGGCGTACCTAGAGAGCGCGTCCGCGGCGGCGCCGACATCAAACTCCTAGCCATCCGACGTTGGCGGGAACCCGCTGGTCAGCCGGTTTATGTCCGTTCGTGCACCAGCCCGGCAGCAAGACATGCGATGCCAGGTGAAAACAGTAGGCACATACTCCAGTAAAAGAGCAGCAGCTGCAGGCGAGTTTGGTGGAAGGTCGGCGGGAGACAGGAAGTGCACGATGTTCTTGCCACCAGAAATACGTGCTCGGCGAAGGCGCCAAGACGATGCATCTGTGCGGCCGTGGTGGCACCCTCTCCGACGCCACCTGAAAATCACAAGTGGGACAGCTCGTCAACGAGTCACGTACGAAACAAAATGCCACGGCACAACCAAGGATATACAAAAAATCACTTACCGGAGACCTTCGCGTCTAGGGCGGCAACCTGAGCTACCAGCCCAGCCAACTCGCTCTAGGCATCGGCGGTTTTCTTCTCCAGCACCTCCAAGTCGACCGAATACCCTTGCGTCGCGGCGGTGAGCGACTTCTCGCTCTCATCCAACTGCTGCGCAAGGTTGGCGTAAGCCTCCTGAAGAGTCTTGACGGCCGTAATTACAGTACGTAAAAAGTGGCTGGAGGTGGTGCGCTACATACCCATTCGACGGATTTCCTGATTCTTAGGCCACGATTGCGGTTCACGCCTAGCTCGATCCCTAATCCCAGCTCCGCTCTTCTCGCTCTGCTTATTCTTGATCCGTCGCCGGCCGGGCCGCCTCTCTTGTCCCTCCTCGAAACTGCAGGCGGAGGCGCGACGACACAAACGTCCAACAACGACAGGGACAAGAACAACAACATATAGTCCAAGCATGTGCAGATGAGACATCACATGTTATAATAAGTGAGCTTGGGGATGCTTGTTTCTCTCTACTTGTTGATGAGTCTCGTGATGTATGGGTGAAATAGCAAATGGGCGTGATATTGAGGTGTGTCATATGTTTTTGTTAAACTCATTTGTTGGAATCCCATAACTCACGTGACTAAATTTTGTGAGGTTTAATATTGTGAGAATTCGACTTATTTACATTGTTCCTTCCATACAATTAACGATTACATGTGTTGTCAAAAAAAAAATCGCCAGTGGCACGCCTTTTACAGTTCGCCCCCCCCCCCCCTCATCTCAATTCCTGGCTCCGCCGGCGGGACCCTTACCGGCAACCTCGGCACGAAGACGGCGAGAGTCCTCCCGCTCGGCTTCCAGCTGCCGAGTCAACGCATCCACCTCCCTCTATATCCACATAAAGAGATACCCGGGTTACACTTCCACAACAATCGTAACCCGGGGGGCTACACCCAGATGCTTGAAAGTCCCGGGTTGCCTTCCAAAAAGACAACCCGAGACTTGGGGGCTACATATGGCTACAACGATATAGGGAAAGGTCTCATCTTACCTGATGCGCTTCCGCCAACATCTGGATGGCAGCAGAGAAGGCCGGAGTCGACGAAGCCGGCAGCTGCGTAGAACCGACTTCGGCCAAAACCTGAGCAGGACGGCTCGGCATGGTCGGAGAAGCGGCCGCTCCCTCGGGGGCTCCCGATGGGGTAGATGTCAAGACCACCTCCGTGCCAAGGGGCACCCCCATCAGGTTTCCCGGCTCGTCAGGGTCGGTGGCGGCGCCCACGACTCGCGAGGCGCCCCTTCGTGCTTCGTCGGATGGCATCGCGTCCTCCAAGTGAGGCTTCCCGCCTCAACCCTGCAGATAAAAGCGAGTTAACAACAAGGTCGACGGCCAAGACAAGGAGCCATAAGCTCCCGGTGCTCACCTGTCAACCTCGATGGGTTGAACAGACACGAACTTCAGTCGAGGTCGGCAAGACCTCGGTGACATGGGAGTGCGGGAAGCGGTCGCACCGGCCGACACCGCGTGCAACCTTCCTCTCCCCTCGACGGCAGCCACCTCCTCGCGCAGCTGTTCACTCGACGGAGGACGGAACGCTCGCGCCTTCCTCCGCTTCGGTTCAACAGGGGTCGCGCCGAAGGAAGGGCGCCTCCTCTTGATCCGAAGAGGGACGTCATCAGCATCCTCCTCATCGCCGCTCGGAGAAGGAACGGGGTCGGTAGGAGGCGTGGGGCCCAGGGTCCGGTTACCGACTCGCGTCACCGGCTCCTCTGCATCGTCCACAACGGGGGGCAAGCCCTCCAACGCCCGAAATTTCTACATGAAAGAAAACGAGTCAGGATCGACTTCAATAGGGCTCGAATCACCACGGCCATTGTTGTACGCGCTCACCTCCGGGGCCGGGTGCGACTCGAAGTACGGCCTGTAGCCACTCAACTCCCAGTTGACGGCCTGAGTTGTGAGCGGCTTCATGCGGTTCACGAAAGGCCTCGAGTCATGACGCGACGGGTACTTATGCCCCATGTACTCACACATGAGAGAAGGCCGCCGTTGAAGTGGCGCGGTCTTGGCCCTCACCCAGACGCCGATCAAATCAAGACCACGTAGCCCCTCCGCCTTCATGGCTCGGAGTCGCGCCACGAGCCGATCAACAGTAGGCTGGTCGGCGGCCTTGGGCATCGCTTGCAGACGTCGGGGCTGGCTCGGCGACTCGGCAAAGGGGAGGAGTTCTACTTCCCCGGGCGACGACCTATCCCTCACGTAGAAGGACATTTTCCTCCACGGCACCTTTGTGGGGAGCGCCAGATCCACGTAATCCGCCTGTGTGCGAACCTGGAAGTTGAGCCCACCGAAGGCGGGCATATCTTCCTTGTCGGCAAGCTTGCCGCTAAAGAAATGCAACCAAAAGGGAAAATACTGGGCGCACCCCAAGACCGCTTCACACAGCGTCACGAAGCAGGAAAGGTGGAGGATCGAGTTCGGCGTGAGGTCATGCAGGCAAACTCGGTAGAAGAGAAGGACGCGTCGGAAGAATTCCGATGTAGGAAATCCAAGACCGCGCTCGATATAGGAGGTGAACGCAACGACCTCGCCGTCACGTGGATAAGGGCGAGGATGAGCGCTGGCAATTTTCCAGTAGCCCCTAGTCCTAGTCCTCTAGGCGAGCGAGGCCGAGCACCAGGACAGCTCGTCAACGAGTCACGTACGAAACAAAATGCCACGGCACAACCAAGGATATACAAAAAATCACTTACCGGAGACCTTCGCGTCTAGGGCGGCAACCTGAGCTACCAGCCCAGCCAACTCGCTCTAGGCATCGGCGGTTTTCTTCTCCAGCACCTCCAAGTCGACCGAATACCCTTGCGTCGCGGCGGTGAGCGACTTCTCGCTCTCATCCAACTGCTGCGCAAGGTTGGCGTAAGCCTCCTGAAGAGTCTTGACGGCCGTAATTACAGTACGTAAAAAGTGGCTGGAGGTGGTGCGCTACATACCCATTCGACGGATTTCCTGATTCTTAGGCCACGATTGCGGTTCACGCCTAGCTCGATCCCTAATCCCAGCTCCGCTCTTCTCGCTCTGCTTATTCTTGATCCGTCGCCGGCCGGGCCGCCTCTCTTGCCCCTCCTCGAAACTGCAGGCGGAGGCGCGACGACACAAACGTCCAACAACGACAGGGACAAGAACAACAACATATAGTCCAAGCATGTGCAGATGAGACATCACATGTTATAATAAGTGAGCTTGGGGATGCTTGTTTCTCTCTACTTGTTGATGAGTCTCGTGATGTATGGGTGAAATAGCAAATGGGCGTGATATTGAGGTGTGTCATATGTTTTTGTTAAACTCATTTGTTGGAATCCCATAACTCACGTGACTAAATTTTGTGAGGTTTAATATTGTGAGAATTCGACTTATTTACATTGTTCCTTCCATACAATTAACGATTACATGTGTTGTCAAAAAAAAAATCGCCAGTGGCACGCCTTTTACAGTTCGCCCCCCCCCCTCATCTCAATTCCTGGCTCCGCCGGCGGGACCCTTACCGGCAACCTCGGCACGAAGACGGCGAGAGTCCTCCCGCTCGGCTTCCAGCTGCCGAGTCAACGCATCCACCTCCCTCTATATCCACATAAAGAGATACCCGGGTTACACTTCCACAACAATCGTAACCCGGGGGGCTACACCCAGATGCTTGAAAGTCCCGGGTTGCCTTCCAAAAAGACAACCCGAGACTTGGGGGCTACATATGGCTACAACGATATAGGGAAAGGTCTCATCTTACCTGATGCGCTTCCGCCAACATCTGGATGGCAGCAGAGAAGGCCGGAGTCGACGAAGCCGGCAGCTGCGTAGAACCGACTTCGGCCAAAACCTGAGCAGGACGGCTCGGCATGGTCGGAGAAGCGGCCGCTCCCTCGGGGGCTCCCGATGGGGTAGATGTCAAGACCACCTCCGTGCCAAGGGGCACCCCCATCAGGTTTCCCGGCTCGTCAGGGTCGGTGGCGGCGCCCACGACTCGCGAGGCGCCCCTTCGTGCTTCGTCGGATGGCATCGCGTCCTCCAAGTGAGGCTTCCCGCCTCAACCCTGCAGATAAAAGCGAGTTAACAACAAGGTCGACGGCCAAGACAAGGAGCCATAAGCTCCCGGTGCTCACCTGTCAACCTCGATGGGTTGAACAGACACGAACTTCAGTCGAGGTCGGCAAGACCTCGGTGACATGGGAGTGCGGGAAGCGGTCGCACCGGCCGACACCGCGTGCAACCTTCCTCTCCCCTCGACGGCAGCCACCTCCTCGCGCAGCTGTTCACTCGACGGAGGACGGAACGCTCGCGCCTTCCTCCGCTTCGGTTCAACAGGGGTCGCGCCGAAGGAAGGGCGCCTCCTCTTGATCCGAAGAGGGACGTCATCAGCATCCTCCTCATCGCCGCTCGGAGAAGGAACGGGGTCGGTAGGAGGCGTGGGGCCCAGGGTCCGGTTACCGACTCGCGTCACCGGCTCCTCTGCATCGTCCACAACGGGGGGCAAGCCCTCCAACGCCCGAAATTTCTACATGAAAGAAAACGAGTCAGGATCGACTTCAATAGGGCTCGAATCACCACGGCCATTGTTGTACGCGCTCACCTCCGGGGCCGGGTGCGACTCGAAGTACGGCCTGTAGCCACTCAACTCCCAGTTGACGGCCTGAGTTGTGAGCGGCTTCATGCGGTTCACGAAAGGCCTCGAGTCATGACGCGACGGGTACTTATGCCCCATGTACTCACACATGAGAGAAGGCCGCCGTTGAAGTGGCGCGGTCTTGGCCCTCACCCAGACGCCGATCAAATCAAGACCACGTAGCCCCTCCGCCTTCATGGCTCGGAGTCGCGCCACGAGCCGATCAACAGTAGGCTGGTCGGCGGCCTTGGGCATCGCTTGCAGACGTCGGGGCTGGCTCGGCGACTCGGCAAAGGGGAGGAGTTCTACTTCCCCGGGCGACGACCTATCCCTCACGTAGAAGGACATTTTCCTCCACGGCACCTTTGTGGGGAGCGCCAGATCCACGTAATCCGCCTGTGTGCGAACCTGGAAGTTGAGCCCACCGAAGGCGGGCATATCTTCCTTGTCGGCAAGCTTGCCGCTAAAGAAATGCAACCAAAAGGGAAAATACTGGGCGCACCCCAAGACCGCTTCACACAGCGTCACGAAGCAGGAAAGGTGGAGGATCGAGTTCGGCGTGAGGTCATGCAGGCAAACTCGGTAGAAGAGAAGGACGCGTCGGAAGAATTCCGATGTAGGAAATCCAAGACCGCGCTCGATATAGGAGGTGAACGCAACGACCTCGCCGTCACGTGGATAAGGGCGAGGATGAGCGCTGGCAATTTTCCAGTAGCCCCTAGTCCTAGTCCTCTAGGCGAGCGAGGCCGAGCACCAGGACAGCTCGTCAACGAGTCACGTACGAAACAAAATGCCACGGCACAACCAAGGATATACAAAAAATCACTTACCGGAGACCTTCGCGTCTAGGGCGGCAACCTGAGCTACCAGCCCAGCCAACTCGCTCTAGGCATCGGCGGTTTTCTTCTCCAGCACCTCCAAGTCGACCGAATACCCTTGCGTCGCGGCGGTGAGCGACTTCTCGCTCTCATCCAACTGCTGCGCAAGGTTGGCGTAAGCCTCCTGAAGAGTCTTGACGGCCGTAATTACAGTACGTAAAAAGTGGCTGGAGGTGGTGCGCTACATACCCATTCGACGGATTTCCTGATTCTTAGGCCACGATTGCGGTTCACGCCTAGCTCGATCCCTAATCCCAGCTCCGCTCTTCTCGCTCTGCTTATTCTTGATCCGTCGCCGGCCGGGCCGCCTCTCTTGCCCCTCCTCGAAACTGCAGGCGGAGGCGCGACGACACAAACGTCCAACAACGACAGGGACAAGAACAACAACATATAGTCCAAGCATGTGCAGATGAGACATCACATGTTATAATAAGTGAGCTTGGGGATGCTTGTTTCTCTCTACTTGTTGATGAGTCTCGTGATGTATGGGTGAAATAGCAAATGGGCGTGATATTGAGGTGTGTCATATGTTTTTGTTAAACTCATTTGTTGGAATCCCATAACTCACGTGACTAAATTTTGTGAGGTTTAATATTGTGAGAATTCGACTTATTTACATTGTTCCTTCCATACAATTAACGATTACATGTGTTGTCAAAAAAAAAATCGCCAGTGGCACGCCTTTTACAGTTCGCCCCCCCCCCTCATCTCAATTCCTGGCTCCGCCGGCGGGACCCTTACCGGCAACCTCGGCACGAAGACGGCGAGAGTCCTCCCGCTCGGCTTCCAGCTGCCGAGTCAACGCATCCACCTCCCTCTATATCCACATAAAGAGATACCCGGGTTACACTTCCACAACAATCGTAACCCGGGGGGCTACACCCAGATGCTTGAAAGTCCCGGGTTGCCTTCCAAAAAGACAACCCGAGACTTGGGGGCTACATATGGCTACAACGATATAGGGAAAGGTCTCATCTTACCTGATGCGCTTCCGCCAACATCTGGATGGCAGCAGAGAAGGCCGGAGTCGACGAAGCCGGCAGCTGCGTAGAACCGACTTCGGCCAAAACCTGAGCAGGACGGCTCGGCATGGTCGGAGAAGCGGCCGCTCCCTCGGGGGCTCCCGATGGGGTAGATGTCAAGACCACCTCCGTGCCAAGGGGCACCCCCATCAGGTTTCCCGGCTCGTCAGGGTCGGTGGCGGCGCCCACGACTCGCGAGGCGCCCCTTCGTGCTTCGTCGGATGGCATCGCGTCCTCCAAGTGAGGCTTCCCGCCTCAACCCTGCAGATAAAAGCGAGTTAACAACAAGGTCGACGGCCAAGACAAGGAGCCATAAGCTCCCGGTGCTCACCTGTCAACCTCGATGGGTTGAACAGACACGAACTTCAGTCGAGGTCGGCAAGACCTCGGTGACATGGGAGTGCGGGAAGCGGTCGCACCGGCCGACACCGCGTGCAACCTTCCTCTCCCCTCGACGGCAGCCACCTCCTCGCGCAGCTGTTCACTCGACGGAGGACGGAACGCTCGCGCCTTCCTCCGCTTCGGTTCAACAGGGGTCGCGCCGAAGGAAGGGCGCCTCCTCTTGATCCGAAGAGGGACGTCATCAGCATCCTCCTCATCGCCGCTCGGAGAAGGAACGGGGTCGGTAGGAGGCGTGGGGCCCAGGGTCCGGTTACCGACTCGCGTCACCGGCTCCTCTGCATCGTCCACAACGGGGGGCAAGCCCTCCAACGCCCGAAATTTCTACATGAAAGAAAACGAGTCAGGATCGACTTCAATAGGGCTCGAATCACCACGGCCATTGTTGTACGCGCTCACCTCCGGGGCCGGGTGCGACTCGAAGTACGGCCTGTAGCCACTCAACTCCCAGTTGACGGCCTGAGTTGTGAGCGGCTTCATGCGGTTCACGAAAGGCCTCGAGTCATGACGCGACGGGTACTTATGCCCCATGTACTCACACATGAGAGAAGGCCGCCGTTGAAGTGGCGCGGTCTTGGCCCTCACCCAGACGCCGATCAAATCAAGACCACGTAGCCCCTCCGCCTTCATGGCTCGGAGTCGCGCCACGAGCCGATCAACAGTAGGCTGGTCGGCGGCCTTGGGCATCGCTTGCAGACGTCGGGGCTGGCTCGGCGACTCGGCAAAGGGGAGGAGTTCTACTTCCCCGGGCGACGACCTATCCCTCACGTAGAAGGACATTTTCCTCCACGGCACCTTTGTGGGGAGCGCCAGATCCACGTAATCCGCCTGTGTGCGAACCTGGAAGTTGAGCCCACCGAAGGCGGGCATATCTTCCTTGTCGGCAAGCTTGCCGCTAAAGAAATGCAACCAAAAGGGAAAATACTGGGCGCACCCCAAGACCGCTTCACACAGCGTCACGAAGCAGGAAAGGTGGAGGATCGAGTTCGGCGTGAGGTCATGCAGGCAAACTCGGTAGAAGAGAAGGACGCGTCGGAAGAATTCCGATGTAGGAAATCCAAGACCGCGCTCGATATAGGAGGTGAACGCAACGACCTCGCCGTCACGTGGATAAGGGCGAGGATGAGCGCTGGCAATTTTCCAGTAGCCCCTAGTCCTAGTCCTCTAGGCGAGCGAGGCCGAGCACCAGGACGGCGGAGCGTTCCCACCCATTCCTCGCCGGAGCCATTGCGGGGAGAAGGATCAAAGAGTTGGAGCTGTGAACAAAGGGCGAGCAGACGAAGCTTCGAAAGGAAGGCGAGGTCAGCGTGGAAGAGGTAGAAGAAACTGCGTCAAGCCATCACTCCCCCTTTATAGAGGAGCGATAAGGCAACCGTCTCGACTTCACGTCCCCCACTATGCACGTCTACCCAAAATTATAGCGGGAAATGACGATTCGCTTCCTGGCGAGGGGTCGCCACGTCAACCAGCCTCAGCTCGGCTCCATCGCGCCGATCGCCTCCCAACCGTCGGATCCTCCGCCACGTCACCGACAACCATCATCATCAAGCCCCGTCCTGAGGCGTGTGCAGCCAAGACGCTCGAGTGGTCAAATCAATCAACCCGACAGACATGACAAGACGGAAGATGGAAGATGTTGTGGCAAGCGACTAGCCGGAAGTGAGTAGATGGAAGAGAAGAAGGCGAACTTCTAGAACTCGAAACGGGCTTAAGTGTGAAGGAGATTAAATTGACTTTCCTATCGCGGCTTGTTGTCTCCTTTTATTTTCAGGAGTTCGTCCAACGACACAACCCGAGAAGCAATCCAAGACGGAGTTCAACTCGGAAGCAAGTCCTTGACAAACTCGGGGGCTAGTGATGGGGATACGCCAACCGGGTAGGCCCATAACTACGAGTCAGCCCGAGAGGACCGGGTGGCCCAAGCCCAGTCGGAAGGCCCTGGGCAGGATATTGGGTCCGTAACAGACTCGGTGCGTCGCCTCGGAAAGGAAGGAGATCGATATCTACTCGGATCACAGAAGATTATCCCGAAGATCACTCCTCCAGCCGGATATATCGCGTATAGTTAATGCCGTGTTAGTTACCTGTCATTCCCCTGTAAACACTAGTCGTCCCCCTATATAAGACGACTAGGAGAAACCCTAGAGGGGGATCCGATTCTGTAATCTCATAGCCGCCGGAGCTATCATCTAGCTCCTGGTGAACACATTGTACACCCATACAGATCCAATAATATACAAGCAGGAGTAGGTCTTTACCTCCCAAGTGAGGGGTCGAACCTGGGTAAACTCGATGTGTACTAACCCCTCCGTGAATCCTAGATGTCACCTTGCTCCACGCACAGATGAGCCACCCCGTGGCATCTGCCGTGACTTCCCCACGACAACTTGACAGGAGGGAAGCAAGTCTTCCTCCTTCTCAGGCGCCGCCGGGTCTTCATCTCCTGAGCTGGCGCCCTGCTCTGCCGGGGCAGAGGGACCACCAGCCCCCAGCTCCGGGGCCAGGCTAGGCTTGACTCGATCGTAGGAGACCAATGGTTTCTTGAGTACCTCGATGTAGATCCCCGCGGGGACGGGCTCCTGATGGGAGGCTAGCCGTGAAAGTTCATCCGCGACCGAGTTGTCCCCCCGGGGGATGTACGTGGCTCGAAAGCTGTCGAAGCGTCGTTGCAGCTTCTACACCTCCTCGACGTACGTCGCCATTTGCGGGCTCGCGTACTCCTTGTTGACTTTCTTGATGACCAGATGGGAGTTACCCTTGACGATGATTTTCTTGATGCCTAAGCTGATGGCCACACGGAGCCCCGCGAGCAGGCCCTAGTACTCCATCGTGCGCCACCCCGGAAGTGCATCTGGACGACGTACTTCAGGAGGTTGCCTGTCGGGGATGTTAAGACGATGCCAGCTCCTCCTTGATTCTTGGAGTAAGAACCGTTGAAGTGTAGGATTCAAGCGTCGGGGTCCTCCTTCCCGAGGAGGCAGGTCTCCTCTTCCGGGTCCTCGAATGTCGTCTCGGTCCACTCGGCAGTGAAGTCCGCAAGCGCCTGGTTCTTGATGTTTTCCGTATGCTCGAACTTGAGGCCGAAACCCTGAAGGTCCATGGCCCACCACGAGGTTCGCCTGGTGGCTAGCGGGTTCTCTAGGGGGATTCTTAGATTGTACTTGGAGACCACGGTCATGGGGTGGCTCTCGAAGTACGGTCTCAGCTTGCGGGAGGCGAGGAGGATTGCCAGTAGAAGCTTCTGCATCATGGGGTAGCGCTCGCGTGCATCGCGCAAGACCGAGTTGACGAAGTAGATCGGGTATTGCGCTTTGCGTGCGGCAGCTTTTTGGTTGAGATCTTCCCCATCTTCCACGGAGTTCACGTCCTGGACTGGAGGCGGCTCTGCCCCCAGTGCCTCGGTACCGATTTCTTCCGTAAAAGTAGCCGGGCTGCTAAGGTCCTGGGACCCAGGCAGGCCCGACGTCTTGTTTTTGCAGGGCGGGCCCGGGAGGGTGTTCCCGGGCCGCTTGCCCTTAGCTTCGCTTGACTTTCTTGGGGGAGCATCCCGCTCTACCACTAACACCGCGCTCATGACTTAGTTGGTGGCGGCGATGTATAGCAGCAGCGGCTCCTTCGACGTCGGGGCACCAGGATTGGTGGCGACGCAAGGTTTCGCTTGAGAGACTGAAGGGCTTCTTCAGCCTCAGGGGTCCAGTCGACGGAGCCCTCTTTCTTTAGCAGCTTGAAGAATGGGAGAGCTCGCTCTCCCGGCCTTGACATGAAGCGCCCGAGTGTCGTGATGCACCCATTGAGGCGTTGCACGTCCTTAATTCGCCGAGGAGCTTCCATGCGGTCGATCGCCTTGATTTTGTCTGGATTGGCTTCGATTCCCCGGTGGGAAACCAAGAAACCTAGCAGCTTGCCCGACGGAACCCCAAAGACGCATTTCTCAGGGTTGAGCTTGAAGTTGACCCGCCTGAGGTTCTCGAAGGTCTCATGGAGGTCTTGGACGAGTGAGTCCTGGTGCCAGGACTTGACCACAATGTCATCAATGTAGGCTTCGGTAGTGCGCCCCAATTGCGGTCCAAGGCACGCCTGCATTGCGCACAGAAAGGTTGCGCCCGCATTCCGGAGGCCGAATGGCATCCGGGTGTAGCAATTGCAACCCTTGGGTGTGATGAAGGCAGTCTTCTCTTGGTCTTCGACAGACATCAGGATTTGATGGTACCCGGAGAAGGCATCCAAAAAGCACAGCATCTCGCACCCTGCCGTGGAGTCCACGATCTGATCGATCCGGGGCAGAGGGAAAGGATCCTTCGGGCAGGCCTTGTTGAGGTCGGTGAAGTCGATGCAGAGGCGCCATTTGAGCGTCATGGGCTGTGGTACCACCACCGGATTGGCCACCCGGAGGGGATGGGGTACCGAGCGTATGACGCCGGCCTCCAGCAGGTTGTCGATCTCGGTGATGATGAACTCCAATTTCTGTTTGCTCTGGTTCCGGAGAACCCGCTTCACTGGTCGCGCGTCCGCGCTGACCGCCAGTTTGTGCTCTATCACCTCCCTCGGAACACCGGGGATCTCGGATGCGTCCCACGCGAAGACATCAGAGTTCTCCTGAAGGAAGGTGACGAGCACGCTTTCCTATTTGTCTGTTAGGTGAGCGCCGATGGTGATGGAGCGGACTCCATCCCCCGTTAGGGACACCTTCTTGGTCATCCGGGAGTCGCCTTGAAACGCCGCCTTCTTGGTGGAAGTTGAAGTTGAGCCCTCGGGAACAGCCTCTTCCCGGGGAATGCGTCGAGATCGTCCTCCATTGCTTCTGGGCGAATGCTTGACATTGCGGCCACCGTCTGGTTCAGCTTCTGGACGCAGAAGATAGCGTCCTCCACGTTGGCTTGGATCTTGATTACTCCATGCGGTGTCGGGATCTTCAGCGTGTTGTACGCGAAGTGGGAGACGGCCATGAACTTGGCCAGAGCGGGTCGGCCAAGTGTGCCGTTGTACGGGAGCGGGGTGTCCGCAACATCGAAGGTGACATCCTCGGTGTGAAAGTTCTTGTGGTCGTCGAAGGTGACGGGAAGGGTGATCTTCCCAATGGGGCGCGTGATGCTCCCATTCACGCCCTGGAAGACGTTCGTGTCGGAGAGGCGGGAGAACGGAACTTGCAGGGCGGTCAGGGCTTTGGCCATCAGCAGATTGAGGCTGGAGCCTCCATCGACCAGCATCTTGGTGACTTTGAAATTGTGGATGATCGGAGACACGATCATGGGCAGCATTCCGACCCCGGCTGTATTGGCGGGATGATCTTCTGAGAGTCGAAGGCGATGACCTGGTGAGACAAATCCAGGGGTCGAGGGGGTGCTGAGACCACCCCGTTCAGCTCGGGCACCAGCTTTTTGCCGGCGCTATTGGATGGGGGAAAGGAGGAGCCCCCATGGATGCAGCCAATGACCCCGGCGACTTCTTGGAACTGCCCACCGTTCCCAGGAACAGAAGGGACAGCGTCGTTGTCGCCACGGATTGCCGCCTGGGGCTGCTGCTCTTGTCTTCCTTGGCCGCCGCGTCCTCCTCCGCGACCTCCGCGGTCGTCGTCTCGTGGCCAGCCTCGTCCACCGCCGCCTTGACGGCCCTTGGGGCACTCGTGGGCGCGATGCCCGGCGGCGCCGCAATTGAAACAGTCGACCGGGCCGACTCCATCGGTTCGGCGATGTTCCCTCATAGCGAAGCCTCGGAGGGCGCGATAGTCCTTGAGAGGGTTATTGCCTTCGGGGTGTATGTGACACCAAGGCTCTTCTTCTTCTCCTTCAGCTTCGGCAGGCTTGATCCTCTTCGCGAGTGGCTCAGTGACGAAGACGTGCTTGTCGTTCCCGGGGTCCCGCTTCTTGGTATTGGAGGCAGCGGCTTTGTCCTCGGGTTTGTTATCTCTCACACCTTCTGCGCGTGCGCAGCGATCCGCAAGCTCCCAGAGCTTATGGGTTGTCTCCACGCGATGGATGCTGAGTTCTGTTGCATCCGAGGGTTGCGGACGTTGGCGCTGAAGGATTGGATCACCACCTCGTCCTTGATGCACGGAATGGTGTTCATCTTGTGCGTGAAGCGTTGGATGTACTTGCGAAGAGTCTCGTTGGGAAGCTGCTTGAAGTCGTATAGGTCTCGCGGGGTGCCCGGAGGCTCAAAACCCCCTTGAAACGCTCCTAGGAACTGCTCTTTCAGCGCTCGCCAAGACTTAATGCAGCACTTGGGAAGGTTGAGAAGCCAAGTCTGGGCGTCTCCTTTGACGGCCAGCGGGAACCAGTTAGCCATCATGATCTCGTCAGCCCCGGCGACCATAGCAGCAAGAGAGTAAATCTGCAGGAAGTCCCGGGGGTTGGTGGTGCCGTCGAAGCGGAGAACGTCCATCTTAAACTTCTTAGGCCAGTTGAAGCGACGGATCTCGGGTGCGAGGGCGTTACAACCCTCGGCAAGGTTGTCGTCGCGATATTCCCGGCGACAACGTTCATGACGGCGTTGGATGCGGGTGCGCATGTCCTCGCGCTGACGGTTGTCGAGGTCGCGGCGAAGGTCATGCTCCTCCGAGGTTGAAGACCCGACGGAGACAGCCTCACCTGCGTCCCGCGCCGGATGGTTGGCCACGGGAGGCGCGGTACGAGGAGGATCCGCCTCGGGGAGACGGTTCCCACGAGGCCTAGCCCCCTGCATGCGTGTTCCTCCGGTCGCGGCGCCGGGTTGTTGACGGTAGTACCCTGTGCTCCTGCAGGCGTCGGTCAGTCGTCAGCGCAGTGGAGGAGGTTCTCCAGGCGCTCCCTCCAGGCCTGGTACACCTTGGGGCCGGCAGTGCTTGGTGGGAACTGCATCAGGGCCCTGGCTGCCACAAGAGCATCGTGGCGAGCCTGAGCGTCCGGAGACACGTTGGTGAAGGACTTGCTCCTGTTCGAGGCGGCGCATCTAGCAGCCTGAGCCTTGGTAGCCTCGGCATCGACGCTCCTCTCTCCAGAGAGAGGGAGTTGGTGTCGGGCCGAAGGGCGAGGAGTCACGTCCTCTTTGGATCCTCTTACGAGGCCATGGTTGAGCTCGGTCGCGTCGCCTTGCACCACCTGCGCCTCAGGCGGTGGAGGCGGCGTGCCCGAACGTTCGCTGTCCGTGGCGTGGCGCTCCGCAGACGCCCGTGTACGAGGAGGGGAGGCAATCTTGGTAGCAGTAGCCTCGGACTTCTTCTTGGGCGGCATGCTTGGTGCAGAGCTCGACGAAGAGGCCGGAGAAGATCTCGAGGTTGACGAAGATGAAACCAGCGCTTGCACCCTCTACCTGGCGTGCCAGATGTCGTGTCTCGAAGGACGGACACCGGGGATGCGAGGCACCCCCTTTGTAGATTCGGTAGGGGCGCGAAGGAGGCTGGAAACGTCTCTCGGAGGACGATCGCCGGCGGGTTCCTCACTCGCACTCCGATCTGAATGTGGTGGGTGAACAAGGAAAGCACACAACAATCTACCCAGGTTCAGGCCGCCCGGAGGCTAAAAGTCCAACTCCTGCATGTCTGGATAGATGATCGGACCATGGTGTGGTTACAATGGTGATGCTCGTCGGGGTACCCGGCAGGGTAGCCCGACTCGGAGGAAGGAGAAGGACAGATCCTTGCCCGAAGGAGATCACCTTCCTTCCCTTCTCTCTCTTTGTAGCCTAGCTTGGAGGTCGTCTTCCTCCTAGGGAAAGCCAGAGCTTCCTTGCCTACTAAGCTATCTTGTCTCTAGAGTTCGACCTTGCTTCCTCCTTTTTTTCTCCCCCTCCTCACCATGGCCTTGGTCCTCCTTTTATAGGGAAAGGGGATCCCACAGAGGTCATGCGAGGAGCGTGAGGGGTATTGGCGGGAGGCAACCCCTCTCCGTGGTGGAGACATCGACGTGGCCTCTTCTCCTCCAAGTATCCGTCACCGGGGTGGTGGGATCTCTGCCACCTTTGGGGAAAGCCGCGGTCAGGGACTGACAGCGGGTAGGTGGTGTCCCCTGGCCGCGCCTTGCTTCCCAAGCCTTCTGGCGTTTTCTACCGTCTTCTCGAATGAGGTGGAAGTCTTATCTTCTCCTTGTACGGTCTTGTACCCGGGAGGGAGCCGGGGCTCGCACCTCCCGGGGTATTCTCTCCGTTCCAAGGTGCAGGGGACCCGGGGGGCCTACGAACCTGTCGGGGTGCTTGTGGCGAGGGTGCACCCGCCAAGCCTCACGCTGAGGATTGGCCTTGCTTGTCTTGGGGTTGGGCCCATAGGCGGTGGACCCACTTAAACAGCTCTAGGGGAACCCCATGTTCCACTGCTGCGACAGCCGGGTCATGGATGGATGTTGTCTGAAGCCTGTAGCGGCCGGGTCGTTGATCGTTTCTGCTTGATGCCGGCCGACGGCCGAGTATAGGGTCATGGCGGCTCCGGCGCTCAGCAGTTTGTCTAGCTCTACAGGGGAGAATATATTTTTTACCCAAATTCGGGTCCCCTCGGTGGAGGATCCCAACGTCTTGCTATAAATCACTGATATGATAATATGTTACATGGTGCGCCAATGGCGATCGCCGGGTTTAGATGAACCCGGGCGTGGGAGCTCTCTCTATTTTTTTCTATCTTACTTGGCCTCTGGCTTATTGTAGCCTCCTCTAACTTATCTCTCTATGACCTAGGACCCCGCTTATAAAGACATCCGGGTCTTCTGGTTTACATGGTAAGACTACTTGCTCTCTTCGGTTTTCAACTCTCATTTTATTAGAGCATCATAAAAATCACTATGCCTATCTTAATGGCTATAAAGAAAGAGCTTTTGGGAGACAACCCAATATTTTATTTCTGTTATTTTCTTTTATATTGAGTCAAGGAACATGCCTACCTCTGTAGCAATTCCTTTGTATCTTTATTTTATCTCATTGTTGTGTCAAGTTAAGCCTCTAATAGTAAGTTGATACTAGATTTGGATTCCTGCGCAGGAACAGTTTTCTGCTGTCCATCGTTAAATTCATAACTCTTTACAGAAAAAACCAAATAATCTGCCCTTTTTTGTGCGTAATTCTCAGATATATATATATATGCAACTTTCATTAGTTTTGAGTTTTCTGATCTGAGCAAGTGAAGTGCCTCGAAAAAATTCCTCTTTACGGACTGTTCTGTTTTTGACAGATTCTGCCATTTATTTTGCGATGCCTCTTTTGCTATTTTGATTGGATCATTTTATCCTATGAAGTATCAGTGGCTGTAGCTAATGTCCAGTAGCATTGGTAGCAATTGTGTTCCTACAAAATATCATAATTATTCGTGCACTAACCCTCTAATGAAGTTTACTCTAAGTTTGGTGTGGAGGAAGTTTTCAAGGATCAAGAGAGAAGGATGATATGATGTGATCAATAGAATAGTAAAGCCAAAGCTTGGGGATGCCCCGGTGGTTCATCCCCAACATATTTCAAGAAGACTCAAGCGTCAAAGCTTGGGGATGCCCAAGGCATCCCCTTCTTCATCAACAAACTATCATGTCCTTTCTAGTGAAACTATATTTTAATTCCGCCACATCTTATGTGCTTGCTTGAAGCGTCTGATTGCTTTTGTTTTTGTTTTTGTTATTTTCATTCTCTGAATAAAATGGACCCTAGCATTCCTTTGTGGGACAGAGACCCGCTCCGCTTT
This sequence comes from Poa annua, assembly GCA_026929855.1. Lineage (NCBI taxonomy): Eukaryota > Viridiplantae > Streptophyta > Magnoliopsida > Poales > Poaceae > Poa > Poa annua. Next base: position 20,557,049 of record CM049428.1, on the reverse strand, counting down.
ATCTTATGAATACTCGTATTCTTCACTTATATTTGTTGAGTATTCTTCTATGTTACTTCAATGCTTTCTAGCTCTTGTTTTTCATGCATCTCTTGCTAGAGCTGTTAGCTTTATTATATCATACTCTCTTGCTTCATTGATAAATACTTAGAGAGTTTATGTTTAAATAAGTTGATTGGTGTTTGGTTGAGAACAGAAAATGCTAAATGTGGTAGAGGGTATAAAGAAAGATATACATGCTCTTATGGATTGTTATCTTGCATGTTGTGGTGCTTTCCAATTGTTTTGAGCTCTCAAGTAGATCATGTTTAAGATTTTACATCATGTAGTTAAAACCAATTAGTGAGGAACTACCGTAAAACTTGCTGAAATTTGGTTTGCATGTTTGGTATATCTAAGGTCCAGATATTTTCTAGATAAAGTGTTTGAACAACAAGGAAGACAATGTAGAGTTTTATAATGCTTGCAATATGTTTTTATATACGTCTTGTTGTCATAGTTTATACTTGTGTTTGCTTCAAACAACCTTGCTAGCCAAAGTCTTGTACTGAGAGGGAATGCTTCTTGTGCATCCATAATCCTTGAGCCAAAACCTATGCCATTAGTGTCCACCATACCTACCTACTGTGGGGACCCCGGACTAGCTGTCCAAAATGCCCGATAATGCTTAACACAACGATCCCATGATCAGTCTGTCGTTGCACATAATCCGAATTGAATACCAAAGTTTACATCCATTCAATACCGAATTAAAGTCTTACATAAATGGCCATTTAGACCAAGTATTAAATAGGTGCCTTCAAGGGCCAGACCAAAACAATCAACGGAAATAAGGCGTAGTAGACATCAAATCCTAGCGATGACCCGACAGGCAGTCGACTTATGAAGATCCTTAGTTGGCATAGATGTCGCCATACTCCTCCTGAACGTAGGACTCCTCGAAGTCTGGCTACGACAATAGCCAGAGACAAAACTAGTATGAGTACATTTGAGTGTACTCGCAAACTACTCCAACATGAGTGCACTAGTCTCAGTTTTAGTTTCACACTTTTATTTATTTAAGACATCTCTATATCTTTGTTGAAGAAGATAAGGAAATTATAACTACTCTTAATATCTCAATGTTATTTGTTTTCTTCTAAAACTCCTCCTTTTCCAACCATAAACCATTATGGTAATCATTCTCCAACTACCTCATACCGATCCGTTGGTATAGGTGTATGGAACATTCTCCAATTCCTTTTTCTTTTGAAACTCAATTCTTTTCCCAAAATTTGCACATGGTCAAAGTAGGGCCTCTCAACTGTCCATATCCGAGGACTCGGCTATTCGAATAGTTTAATTACCCTCTGCAGAGGTAGCACGCTTTTCCCACACTCATCCGATAACTCATCGTGTCAGCCACGTTTCGCCATACCAGTGGTATGCGAAGTTGAGTCACCGACCCTAGTCTTTCCTTTGCTCATGCTAGTACAGGATCCTGCCCATATGATATTTTTCCATCGACACTTAACCCAGCCCGTCGGGATCTAAGTGTGAGGACTCACATGTTTTATCTGGCGGTGTATAGGGGACATCCTTCTATCCTCCTCCTTATCTACTCATAGATGTTGAGCGAGGACCCAGGTCAGGGGTAGGTCGTCAAACCATTCCCTCATGCATAACAGAGTCATCTCCGTTGATGCAGTGTCCCATACTAATAAGAGCAAACTATATGACTAAGCCCTTTCCCATATGTGGGTAAATGTGGTCGCACAGAGTATCGGCTGATCGACGTAAGTACTATGACACAATGTGCTTTTCTCAAAAACCACCTTTCTCCATTTCTTTACTTCAACACCATATCATAGTGCTTTATATCCACACAAGTTTCAAAGGAGTTTTGAATAAACAAATCTTGGTTTTTCCATCCTACAGTTTTAGCATATACTTCTACATATGGTGGCAAAAATAATCTCTATATACTTTTGAAAAAGGGTTTTATAAACCTTTGCTTTTGAAAATTATTTGTAAATCTAGATGCATAAGTTATGTGCAAGCTCAGAGAGTAGCTTGCCTTGCTCAACAAAGTGGTCTTGGTCTTGGTGTTCAGGTTCCACAAATCCTTCCTCCTCGATATATCCGGCAACGTTCTCGTCTAATACACAAGCAATCAATACAACCAATCACTAGCCTATTCAATCAATCATCATAGCAATACACTCTTAGAGGTTCTAATTAATCATTCCACATATCAAACAACACTACGTGGTTTCAATTTAATTGATTTAACCATTATTCCATTGTATTTTAAGTAGGGCAGAAACTTGTTGCACATGTTTAATTGCATAGCTTGAGTTCTATTGGTCACAAAAATACAAACTAAAATTCTACAGAAAGCTAATGATGTGTAGAAGATGACACAATTGGATTTGGGTCATTTGGAGTTACCAAACTCCCTACACATTGTTTTGAATCCAGAAGCCCATTAATAAGTTTTTGGCTATTATTTAAATTATATTCATCAAAAAATTAAACCCTTTTAGGGATGACTAACCATAGTTAAATGTGACCTAATAAAATTAGTTCCAACTAATTTGGATTAACAGAGTATCAGAAACAAACTAGTTTAGAATTTAAACTATTTATGGTATTTTGAATAGTGTATTTTTATGATATATCCAAATGGAGTGAAACCAATTGGGTTGGAAAGATATTTTCATAAGATTTCCAGAACAGTTGGATTTGCTCCATTTGGAGTTGTAAATCTAAAGTTATGGATTTTCTAAAATTGAGTTCAGTACTGATTTCAGTTTAAATCTAAATTCGAATTAAAATTCAGGAGTGGATAATGTTGAAAAATCTGACAGAGGGGACCCACTGGTCAGCGACTGCGGGCGCGCGCGGGGGTTTCATTTAAACCTGACGCGTGGGGGCCGCACGTCAGTGCCTAACGAATCGAAGCTGTAAGCTACCGCTGGATCTAAATCCAACGGCATGGAGCGAGCGCGTCGGCGGCGACCAGAACTGGGCGGCGCCGTGGCTCCGGCGACGGCGAGGTGGACGGGCGGCTCACCTAGGGGGCTCGGGAGGCGACGGCGACGGTGCAGGAGGGGTGCGGCGGCTCGGGGAAGCTCGTGGGCGAGGTGGCGCGGGCTGGGGTGGCTCCTGGCGGCGACGGCGTCGAGCTCTTCCTTCCGCAGCCGCGCTCCAACTCCGGCGAGCCCTCCGCGTTGCTCCTGGGCACGAACCAGAGGGGAAAAGGGACCGGGTGAGCGAGGTGTTAATGGGGAAGGGGATGGGGGTCAGAGAGAAGAGAAAGGGAGGGCAGCACGGCTTGGTCGTGGTCGTCGTCTACCTCGGGCACGGCGAGCTCGAGGAGACCCACGGGCGGCCGGGGTTTTGCGGCGACGGCGTCGCCCTCCAGGCGGTGCTCGAGAGGGGTGGTGTGGGGGTGGGAGGTGGTGGCAAGGTGTGGAGGAAGTGTGGAGCACGGGGGCGTTTTATAGAGGCCGGGCGGCGCACGGTGGACGCGGTGCAGAGGGCGCCCGCGGCCGTGCTAGCCCGCCGTAGGCCGGTGGAGGGGGGGGGGGGGGTGTCTGGGTTGCGGGGTGCTCGGGGGACCAAGCGGGCAAGGAGGGGAGGCGTGGCGCGCTCGGGAGCGCTCGGGCTCTTGGCCCTGCCGTGAGCGTGCTCGGGCGGCGCGCGGCGTGCACGGCATGGCACGGACGCGACGCGCTCGGGATCGTGCTGGGTGCGGTGCGGCTACGCGAGGGAGCAGAGGGGCATGGGAGAAAAGGGGGGCACGGTGCTGCGCACTGTGGTGCTGCCACCATGGCTGGCCGGCGCGACATGGCGACGTGCGCACGGCCGCGCCTGTCCCCTGCCGCTCCTCCTCTTCCCCGACCCCCTTGCTTCGATTTCTGGCGTGCAGAGAGATGAGTGAGGTGAGAGCACTCGAATGGAGGTAGAGACTAGCTTCAATTTGCTCGAAATCGATCAATTGATCTCGGATTTGAGCTGGTTTAGGAAGAACAGGGTGATGATCATAAGGTGTTTGATGAAATGCATGAACCAGAACGGTGTGCATTTTGGTTATTTAATTTTCATATTCTGCTTAATCCTTTTGGGTCCAAACTTATGATCTAGGCTAAATACATTATTGGTAAGTGATATAAAGTCTTTTTGAAATATTTGGAAATATTTCAATAATGATTTTCTAATTTGAGTTTGAGGTTCTTGCATTTGAAAATTGAAAGGGAATAGTTTGTGGAAATCAACTAGGAGTGTTTATAATATTACTCCACTGATTTTAGGTTTGAAAATAAAATTATGTTTCTTACTTTGGAAAATAATGTGACATGTGTCACATGGGGTTATGTTTGGGTAATTTGTTTTGTTTGTTTTCTTTTCTTTAAACTTTTAATTAGAGCTAGAATTCAACAATCTTGCAAGCAAAGCAAACAACAATACTCAAGAATTAAACATACATAAATTTTTATAAGAAAAGTTTTTGTTGGCCCACATTTTTTGTAGCACCCCCGAGAGCCAGGCTAGACAAATCCCAGATATCCATCTGATATAAGCCTAACCTCGATCTCGAGAGCCAACAGCTGAACATTCGATAACACAACAGTGACTCTACGACTCAAAGCGATATTATACAAACTCTTAGCAGAGTGAAGATAGCAAATATTACAAGCAGAGGTCACTGACCCGACAACACATCAAACAGCGAAAGCAAATTAGGTTATGCTACATAACAAGAACCAAAAGGCCTAAGAGGCCATAACATAAGCGACGACCCGCCCATCGATTCCAGGCTGCTGCCCGGGAACCCCGATCTACTCGTCGATGTCCATGTAGAAACCAGCAGTGGAGTTGGAACCTTCACCTGTCCAAAAAGTGCGCAAGGCTGAGTACAGGAGGTACTCAACAAGACTTATTTAACCTAGTATATATCCGCCCGTTCAGGGAGTATTCATGAATGTCTTTGCATAAAGCCATCTTTGTTTTCAAATCGAGGGAGGAGAGAATCTCGCATCAGTAGACTTTTAAAATGGGATGAGGAAACAACACCTCTGACTTCATCCTCCATCTTCTGTAGCCACCGAGAGGTCATCGCTTGCACCACCCTCAGGAATCACCCCCTCGCTCAACCCGAGGAAGTAATCCTAACCACCCTTAGTTGACAGCTTCATAATTTGTTTTTAAGTTGCCTATGATCATCAGACATGAGGTACCAAGTCGTCCGTAACCGTGGACACGGCTTTCCGAAAAGATTTACCCTGCAGGGGGTGTAACTACCCACACGTGCCAACCAACCGATACGCCAGACATTAGCACTCTACCTGGGAGTGCCGGCTGGAGAGTTGGCCACGACCTTTCCCAAGCTTCGCCTATGTCCATGAGCCACAGCAGTAGATCTGACCACGCGCAGCGGTCTCTAGTGCGGGTTGCCAGGGTCAACATGTGGACCGCAGCCCTGTTGCCCTGCCCTAATCATCTTCCATCCTTCTTTTCTTTTACCTAACATGCAAATGGAAAACTCGAACTAGTGGCTTCACGTAGTAGGCTAGACAAGTTGGAGTCGAGGGGGAAATGAATACCCCGTGTGGATGCACGAATGGTCTTGGTTCCAAAGACGAGAACACGGATCCTAGTGTCGACAAGAACGAGACAAACCACCACAGTCCCGATGTGGCCTCTCGTCCAAGTCTTTAATAATAGATAAATCATGTACACCCGTTCCAACCAACCTTTCCAACTGAATGGAGTAAGGAACAACTAAGCATGTCTAAGCGGCAATGCAACGCAAGTGACACTCTATACCTTGACCAAAACATCTTTGAACCGTATGCATGACACAAGAATCAAATACTTTGGAAATCTTATATGTGCGGATATAAGGTTATGCTTGCCTTGCTCTTCAGTAGCTGGGTATTGGTCTTCGGAGGCGTTGCAAACACTCTCGGGCTCAAATCCTATCGCGAAGAACCAAATAACGGAAAGGAATGACACAATCAATACAGTATTGATGCAATGCACAATCACATGCATGATATGTCATTTTAGAATACCCTAGATGCAAGCATTAATTAAATGGGTGAACAGGACATACCCATAATTAAGGTTAGGGTTTATTAATGTGAGACTAATAACATTATTTTCCTTGTATGGGATATGTATGATTAAATTATAATTGAATAGATTTTATTTTTCTGAATATTTTGATATAAAAATCATATTTTTCTGATTTAAAATGAATTAGTTATGAATTTTCAAAGTTTAAACAATTAAATTCAAATTTAAAATTTATTTAAATAAGTTGACCCCACATGTCATACTTTTAATAATTTCAGAAAATAGTAATGGAAAAAGATTAAAACTCTGACATCATGGCCCCACATGTCATAATTAAACATTTTCAGAAAAGAAATAAATGATTTTATGAAATTTAAAAGAGATGATGACGTCAGCTGACGTCATCAATCCCCAAATCCTCTCTGCCGAGCACGATTCTCTCGAGCCAGGAGGAATTGGAGCGATTGCTCTGCAGCAATCGAAGGAGGAGGCCGAGGCGGACCGAACGGTGGCGGCGTTGTGACCAAATGGTCACCGGAGTTGCTCCCACGGCGCGGCGGAGCGGCGGCCGGAGCTGGAGTCCGTCGGCCGGAAGAACCAGAGCGAACGGGAGGAGGAGAGAAGGTCCATGAGGACCAGTAGCTCACCCTGGTGCTCGTAGGAGGCTTGAGGAAGCGAGGGGAGGTCGGGTTTCGCCGGAAAACGAGCTCGACGGCGGCGGACCGGCGGAGGAAATCGGTCGATTCCTCTTTGCTCCGATCGTCCCGGCACGAACGGCTCGCGGTGGAGGGAGAGGGAAGCACGGCGGTGCTTCTAAGCTGCTCGCCGGGGTGAGAGATGGCCGGAATCGGCGGCGGTCGCCGGAGACCCGAGCTAGGGTTCGGCCGATTTGGGGAAGAACTGGGGAAAGAGGAGGCGAAATGGGGTTGGCTAGGGTTCCTCCGGGCGGCGGCGAGCTTCTTGTAGTCCCTTGGCGAAGCGGCGGCGCGAATCGCGGCGCGGGGAGGCAGGGAACGGTGGAGCGCGCGCCACCGGCGCACGGGGAGGTCGGAAGCTTGAAGACAACTCCTTTTTCTGAAAACCCCCCCGAGGATTTTATTTATTGCCAGTTTCTCTCACAAACAGGCCCCTGGTTACTTATTTAAAAGGTTTGGGGCTTTTCTGTAAAGAGAAAAATTTGCAGAAAAATACTAGGAGATTCAAAATTTCACAAGGAAGCCATTGGCAGTCTTGGATTTTGAAAATTTGGAATATTTTGAGTTCACCAAGAATAGCAAGAGTTTAACCCTTTCTTTCAAAAGCAAACATGTGATTTATAAATGCAAATTCTTGTCCAAATTAAATGAGATGCATGCAATGCTCAAAACACACCTTATATTCTATTTAGCAAACTTGGGATGTTACAGATCTACCCTCCTTACAAGAATCTCGCCCTGAGATTCCTAGGTTAGAAAAGAAGTCGGGATACTCAGATCGGAGACGATCTTCGCGTTCCCAGGTTGCTTCCTCCTCAGAGTGATGAGACCACTGAACTTTGAGGAACTTGATGCTCTGACGACGATTTTTACGCTCGGCTTCATCAAGGATACGGATAGGATATTCACGATAGGTTAGATCCTCTTGAAGGTCAAGAGTCTCATGATCAACACCACGAATGGGATTCTTGAAGCAACGCTTCAGCTGGGAAACATGGAAGACGTCATGGACGTCTGGAAATTTTGAGGGTAGTTCCAACTGGTAGGCAAGCTTTCCACGCTTAGCAAGAATGCGAAAGGGACCAACATAGCGAGGAGCCAGTTTGCCTTTGATACCGAAACGACGGACACCCCGAAGAGGAGTGACCCTGAGATAGGCATACTCGCCAACTTCGTAGAGGACATCTTGATGATGGCTGTCATAGTAGCTCTTCTGACGAGATTGAGCTGTTTTGAGACGCTCACGGATGATATTGACTTGATCTTCGGCTTCCTTGATGATGTCTCGGCCCAAAGAGTGATCTTTCACCGGTTTCGGACCAATTCAAAGGAGTACGACATCTCCTGCCATACAAAGCTTCAAAGGGAGCCATACCAATGCTAGATTGGAAGCTGTTGTTGTAACTGAATTCAGCGAATGGAAGACACTTCTCCCAATTCTTTCCGAAGGATATGACACAGGCTCTTAACATGTCCTCAAGAATCTGATTGACTCGTTCCGTCTGACCACCGGTTTGAGGATGATAAGCAGTGCTAAAGGAAAGATGTGTTCCCATAGCTTGTTGGAAACTAGACCAGAACTTGGAGGTAAACAGACTTCCACGGTCAGAGATGATCTTCTTCGGAATACCATGAAGAACAACTATCCGGGAGATATACAGATCTGCTAGATGAATAGCGGTAATATCTTCTCGAACAGGAAGGAAGTGAGCAACCTTAGAAAGGCGGTCCACGACTACCCAGATAGCATTGTTTCCCTTTTGAGTCTTTGGAAGACCAGTGATGAAATCCATACCAACTTCATCCCACTTCCAGACAGGAATGGAAAGGGGTTGAAGGGTACCAGCTGGCCTTTGATGTTCAACTTTAACGCGACGACAAACGTCACATTCTGCCACAAACTTAGCAATTTCTCGCTTCATCCGGGACCACCAGAATCTTTGACGAAGATCCCTATACATCTTAGTGCCACCAGGATGGATAGAAAGAGGTGACTCATGAGCTTCCCGAAGGATAAGTGCTTTCAACTTCTGATGGTTCGGCACAGCAAGACGGTCACCAAAGTAGACAATACCTTTATCATCAATGGAGAAGCATTTATCCGCGCCGCTAACGATGTTCTCTTTTATCTGGATAACTTCAGAGTCTAGTTTCTGAGCAGCCCTGATCTTGTCCTCCAGAGAGGGTTTCACCTCTAGATTCGCGAGGAATCCACTAGGAACAACTTCAAGGTTGAGTCGTGCAAAATCCTCATAGAGGGAGGGTTGAGCTTTCTTAAGTATCAGATTGTTGCAATAAGACTTCCGACTTAGCGCATCGGCGACGACATTCGCCTTGCCGGATTGGTAGTTGAGACCCAAATCATAGTCTTTGATAAGTTCCAACCATCTTCTCTGTCTGAGATTCAGATCCGGCTGGGTGAATAGATATTTCAGACTTTGATGATCCGAATAGATCTCGCAGCGATTACCAAAGAGATAATGCCGCCATTGCTTTAGAGCATGTACAACAGCAGACAGCTCTAGATCATGGGTTGGATAGTTCAGCTCATGTGGTTTCAGCTGCCGAGAGGCATAGGCCACGACATGACCATCTTGCATCAACACACATCCGAGCCCTTGAAGGGAAGCATCACAGAAAACAACGAAATCCTTGCTCGTATCAGGAAGAACAAGAACTGGAGCAGTAGTCAACTTGGTTTTCAAAATCTGGAAGCTTTCTTTTGCCTTTTCTGACCATTCAAACTTCTTTCCTTTCTTGATAAGATCAGTCAGGGGCTTGGCAATTTTGGAGAAGTTCTCAATAAAGCGACGGTAATAACCAGCAAGTCCGAGAAAACTCCGAATCTCTTTAGCTGATTTAGGTGTCTCCCAATCCAGGACAGCTTGAACTTTCCCCGGGATGACGGTAACACCATCGGCTGACACAACATGACCAAGAAAGATAAGCTCCTTCAACCAGAATTCACACTTAGAGAACTTGGCATAGAGACGATGCTCACGAAGCTTAGTCAACACCAAACGCAGATGCTCTGCGTGTTCTTCTTCGGTTTTGGAATAGATTAGGATATCATCGATGTAGATCACGACGAACTTGTCAAGGTACTCCATGAATACTGAGTTCATAAGCCGCATAAAAGTGGCTGGAGCATTGGTAAGACCAAAGGACATCACAGTATACTCATAGAGACCATAACGAGTCTGAAATGCCGTCTTTGGAATGTCATCCTCCCGGATTTTGATTTGATGATAACCAGACCTCAGATCCATCTTGGAGAAGACAGTAGCACCAGCTAGTTGGTCAAATAGATCGTTGATCCGAGGAAGGGGGTACGTGTTCTTGATTGTCACAGCATTCAACGGTCGATAGTCAACCACCAGTCGAGGAATGTTGGTGTCCCGCTTCTTAACAAAGAGTGCAGGGCATCCCCAAGAAGAGGTGCTAGGTTGGATAAATCCCTTTTCTTCCATCTCCTCTAGCTGTCTCTTTAACTCAACCAACTCTTCCTTAGGCATGCGGTAAGGCCTTTTGGAGACTGGAGCAGTTCCAGGAACCAATTCAATAACAAACTCCACACTTCGATCAGGTGGCATACCAGGCAATTCCTCAGGAAAAACATCTGGAAATTCACGAACCACCTGAACGTCTTGAATCTCAAGGGTAGGTGTGGCGTCCATGGCACACAACTCTGAGCTTGGAAAAGATGTTGCGGAGGAAGGTACTGAGGAAGGAGACCAGTACCGAACAGTTTCACCGGAGGGATGGGTCATATTTACAGATCTGGCTGCACAGTCAATAACGGCCTTGTACCGTACCAGCCAATCCATGCCCAAGATGACGTCAAGGTCAGTTGACTTGAGGGCAATGAGAGAAATGGGATAAGATAAAGAGCCTATAACAATGTTGGGCTCAGGGGCAGTCCAGATTGCCCGCCAACGAGATCCCGGGGTATTAATCTCCATAGAGATAGACATTTCCTCTAGAAGGATACCATGCTTTTGGGCAAACCCTTGCGAAATGAATGAATGCGATGCTCCGGAATCGAACAAAACTGTAGCTGGAATTGAGTTGAGATGAAGCGTACCAAGAATGACGCTTGGATCTTCTTCAGCAGCCTCAGCAGTGACATGGGTCAGACGACCACGTCCAGCTCCAGATGGTTTAGCATCCTTCTTTGGCGGAGTAACTCCACCTTTAGCAGCATTCTGTGGGCACCCATAGGAGAAGTGGCCGGGCTGACCACAGGTGTAGCAGATAAGTCCAGCTGGAGCAGCACCTGAGGGACGATAACTTTGCCCACCACCATATGTCGGGGTAGAATGGGGTGCAGTTGGGCGAGGAGCATAACCAGCAGACTTGGGTGCATATGGGGCTCTTGGAACAGCGCTATATGGAATGAACACACGGCGCTTCTTGAAGCCGGAGCCAGATGCACGAGGATCCCCGGAGACAGACCTCATAGCAGAATCCATTTCCTTCCTTCCATTCTCAAGGGTGATAGCCTGGTTGTACAGATCTTGGAAGGTTTGGAACTTAAAGGGTAGCAGCTCATACCGAAGTGCTGGGTTCAGGCCCTTGCGGAATAGCTCTTGTTTATCCGCATCATCGGTAACATCTCGAGGGGCATAGCGAGCGAGACGAGTGAACTCACGCCCGTAAGCCTCGATATTCAACCTTCCCTGGGACAGTTCCAGGAACTCCTTTCTTTTGATGTCCATTACTGCCTTAGGGATATAGGCAGCACGGAAGGCAGTACGGAATTGTTCCCAAGTGACCTCATGTCCTGGCGCCTGCAACGCCAAGAAACCTTCCCACCAAGCGCCAGCTGCACCCTCTAGCTGGTAGGTGGCGAAGTTCACACGGTCATTGGCTTGAACATGGAGAGCAGCAAACTTACGCTCAATTGTACGGATCCAGTCATCAGCTTCAAGGGGCTCCTTGTATTCACCAAAGGTAGGAGGCCGAGCTTTAAGGAAATCTCCAAGTGTAGCGCAGACATTGGGACGACGCTCTGTGTTCTGGGCCACACGCTCAAGGAGATGTTCAGTCCTCACGCGGTTGTTCTCGATGTTCTGGAGAACCTGCGCCATTGTGGGAGGTGGCGGCAGTTCATCATCATCACCATGGTGACGACCACCACGGCCCTGGCCACGAGTACCACTTGACATCCTGATAGCATAGAACAGAGACCACGAAGATTAGATCCACCGGTAAACAGGATAGATGAAAAGACGTGGAAAGTAACAGGATATCAATGATAAGAGATGGTCAAGCAGTAGAATTCAAGCTTGGAGGAGGAAAGATACATACTTCAGCGGAGTTGAAGCATATAGAACACTCTGAGAATCGCAACCGAAAATAGGTACGAAAGAACACTACCCAACCTTCGGAATCCTAAGATTTTGAAATATGGGATGAGATGGTAAACCTTTAGAAATCAAATCAAGAGAAGAGGCTCCAAGAATAGATTCATGGATAAGAAGAAAAAGCATCCTATCAAGATTTTTGTAGATAGTTTTAGCTTTCAAATAGTTTTCACAAACACTAAACTCAACATCGACCAACAAAAAGGGTTTCCTACAGGCAGTCCTGCTCTGATACCAAAACCTGTAGCACCCCCGAGAGCCAGGCTAGACAAATCCCAGATATCCATCTGATATAAGCCTAACCTCGATCTCGAGAGCCAACAGCTGAACATTCGATAACACAGCAGTGACTCTACGACTCAAAGCAATATTATACAAACTCTTAGCAGAGTGAAGATAGCAAATATTACAAGCAGAGGTCACTGACCCGACAACACATCAAACAACGAAAGCAAATTATGTTATGCTACATAACAAGAACCAAAAGGCCTAAGAGGCCATAACATAAGCGACGACCCGCCCATCGATTCCAGGCTGCTGCCCGGGAACCCCGATCTATTCGTCGATGTCCATGTAGAAACCAGCAGTGGAGTTGGAACCTTCACCTGTCCAAAAAGTGCGCAAGGCTGAGTACAGGAGGTACTCAACAAGACTTATTTAACCTAGTATATATCCGCCCGTTCAGGGAGTATTCATGAATGTCTTTGCATAAAGCCATCTTTGTTTTCAAATCGAGGGAGGAGAGAATCTCGCATCAGTAGACTTTTAAAATGGGATGAGGAAACAACACCTCTGACTTCATCCTCCATCTTCTGTAGCCACCGAGAGGTCATCGCTTGCACCACCCTCAGGAATCACCCCCTCGCTCAACCCGAGGAAGTAATCCTAACCACCCTTAGTTGACAGCTTCATAATTTGTTTTTAAGTTGCCTATGATCATCAGACATGAGGTACCAAGTCGTCCGTAACCGTGGACACGGCTTTCCGAAAAGATTTACCCTGCAGGGGGTGTAACTACCCACACGTGCCAACCAACCGATACGCCAGACATTAGCACTCTACCTGGGAGTGCCGGCTGGAGAGTTGGCCACGACCTTTCCCAAGCTTCGCCTATGTCCATGAGCCACAGCAGTAGATCTGACCACGCGCAGCGGTCTCTAGTGCGGGTTGCCAGGGTCAACATGTGGACCGCAGCCCTGTTGCCCTGCCCTAATCATCTTCCATCCTTCTTTTCTTTTACCTAACATGCAAATGGAAAACTCGAACTAGTGGCTTCACGTAGTAGGCTAGACAAGTTGGAGTCGAGGGGGAAATGAATACCCCGTGTGGATGCACGAATGGTCTTGGTTCCAAAGACGAGAACACGGATCCTAGTGTCGACAAGAACGAGACAAACCACCACAGTCCCGATGTGGCCTCTCGTCCAAGTCTTTAATAATAGATAAATCATGTACACCCGTTCCAACCAACCTTTCCAACTGAATGGAGTAAGGAACAACTAAGCATGTCTAAGCGGCAATGCAACGCAAGTGACACTCTATACCTTGACCAAAACATCTTTGAACCGTATGCATGACACAAGAATCAAATACTTTGGAAATCTTATATGTGCGGATATAAGGTTATGCTTGCCTTGCTCTTCAGTAGCTGGGTATTGGTCTTCGGAGGCGTTGCAAACACTCTCGGGCTCAAATCCTATCGCGAAGAACCAAATAACGGAAAGGAATGACACAATCAATACAGTATTGATGCAATGCACAATCACATGCATGATATGTCATTTTAGAATACCCTAGATGCAAGCATTAATTAAATGGGTGAACAGGACATACCCATAATTAAGGTTAGGGTTTATTAATGTGAGACTAATAACATTATTTTCCTTGTATGGGATATGTATGATTAAATTATAATTGAATAGATTTTATTTTTCTGAATATTTTGATATAAAAATCATATTTTTCTGATTTAAAATGAATTAGTTATGAATTTTCAAAGTTTAAACAATTAAATTCAAATTTAAAATTTATTTAAATAAGTTGACCCCACATGTCATACTTTTAATAATTTCAGAAAATAGTAATGGAAAAAGATTAAAACTCTGACATCATGGCCCCACATGTCATAATTAAACATTTTCAGAAAAGAAATAAATGATTTTATGAAATTTAAAAGAGATGATGACGTCAGCTGACGTCATCAATCCCCAAATCCTCTCTGCCGAGCACGATTCTCTCGAGCCAGGAGGAATTGGAGCGATTGCTCTGCAGCAATCGAAGGAGGAGGCCGAGGCGGACCGAACGGTGGCGGCGTTGTGACCAAATGGTCACCGGAGTTGCTCCCACGGCGCGGCGGAGCGGCGGCCGGAGCTGGAGTCCGTCGGCCGGAAGAACCAGAGCGAACGGGAGGAGGAGAGAAGGTCCATGAGGACCAGTAGCTCACCCTGGTGCTCGTAGGAGGCTTGAGGAAGCGAGGGGAGGTCGGGTTTCGCCGGAAAACGAGCTCGACGGCGGCGGACCGGCGGAGGAAATCGGTCGATTCCTCTTTGCTCCGATCGTCCCGGCACGAACGGCTCGCGGTGGAGGGAGAGGGAAGCACGGCGGTGCTTCTAAGCTGCTCGCCGGGGTGAGAGATGGCCGGAATCGGCGGCGGTCGCCGGAGACCCGAGCTAGGGTTCGGCCGATTTGGGGAAGAACTGGGGAAAGAGGAGGCGAAATGGGGTTGGCTAGGGTTCCTCCGGGCGGCGGCGAGCTTCTTGTAGTCCCTTGGCGAAGCGGCGGCGCGAATCGCGGCGCGGGGAGGCAGGGAACGGTGGAGCGCGCGCCACCGGCGCACGGGGAGGTCGGAAGCTTGAAGACAACTCCTTTTTCTGAAAACCCCCCCGAGGATTTTATTTATTGCCAGTTTCTCTCACAAACAGGCCCCTGGTTACTTATTTAAAAGGTTTGGGGCTTTTCTGTAAAGAGAAAAATTTGCAGAAA
Organism: Poa annua; assembly: GCA_026929855.1. Classification (NCBI taxonomy): domain Eukaryota; kingdom Viridiplantae; phylum Streptophyta; class Magnoliopsida; order Poales; family Poaceae; genus Poa; species Poa annua. The sequence goes on along the minus strand of CM049428.1, from coordinate 20,541,944 downwards.
AATACTAGGAGATTCAAAATTTCACAAGGAAGCCATTGGCAGTCTTGGATTTTGAAAATTTGGAATATTTTGAGTTCACCAAGAATAGCAAGAGTTTAACCCTTTCTTTCAAAAGCAAACATGTGATTTATAAATGCAAATTCTTGTCCAAATTAAATGAGATGCATGCAATGCTCAAAACACACCTTATATTCTATTTAGCAAACTTGGGATGTTACAGATCTACCCTCCTTACAAGAATCTCGCCCTGAGATTCCTAGGTTAGAAAAGAAGTCGGGATACTCAGATCGGAGACGATCTTCGCGTTCCCAGGTTGCTTCCTCCTCAGAGTGATGAGACCACTGAACTTTGAGGAACTTGATGCTCTGACGACGAGTTTTACGCTCGGCTTCATCAAGGATACGGATAGGATATTCACGATAGGTTAGATCCTCTTGAAGGTCAAGAGTCTCATGATCAACACCACGAATGGGATTCTTGAAGCAACGCTTCAGCTGGGAAACATGGAAGACGTCATGGACGTCTGGAAATTTTGAGGGTAGTTCCAACTGGTAGGCAAGCTTTCCACGCTTAGCAAGAATGCGAAAGGGACCAACATAGCGAGGAGCCAGTTTTCCTTTGATACCGAAACGACGGACACCCCGAAGAGGAGTGACCCTGAGATAGGCATACTCGCCAACTTCGTAGAGGACATCTTGATGATGGCTGTCATAGTAGCTCTTCTGACGAGATTGAGCTGTTTTGAGACGCTCACGGATGATATTGACTTGATCTTCGGCTTCCTTGATGATGTCTGGCCCAAAGAGTGATCTTTCACCGGTTTCGGACCAATTCAAAGGAGTACGACATCTCCTGCCATACAAAGCTTCAAAGGGAGCCATACCAATGCTAGATTGGAAGCTGTTGTTGTAACTGAATTCAGCGAATGGAAGACACTTCTCCCAATTCTTTCCGAAGGATATGACACAGGCTCTTAACATGTCCTCAAGAATCTGATTGACTCGTTCCGTCTGACCACCGGTTTGAGGATGATAAGCAGTGCTAAAGGAAAGATGTGTTCCCATAGCTTGTTGGAAACTAGACCAGAACTTGGAGGTAAACAGACTTCCACGGTCAGAGATGATCTTCTTCGGAATACCATGAAGAACAACTATCCGGGAGATATTAAGATCTGCTAGATGAATAGCGGTAATATCTTCTCGAACAGGAAGGAAGTGAGCAACCTTAGAAAGGCGGTCCACGACTACCCAGATAGCATTGTTTCCCTTTTGAGTCTTTGGAAGACCAGTGATGAAATCCATACCAACTTCATCCCACTTCCAGACAGGAATGGAAAGGGGTTGAAGGGTACCAGCTGGCCTTTGATGTTCAGCTTTAACGCGACGACAAACGTCACATTCTGCCACAAACTTAGCAATTTCTCGCTTCATCCGGGACCACCAGAATCTTTGACGAAGATCCCTATACATCTTAGTGCCACCAGGATGGATAGAAAGAGGTGACTCATGAGCTTCCCGAAGGATAAGTGCTTTCAACTTCTGATGGTTCTGCACAGCAAGACGGTCACCAAAGTAGACAATACCTTTATCATCAATGGAGAAGCATTTATCCGCGCCGCTAACGATGTTCTCTTTTATCTGGATAACTTCACAGTCTAGTTTCTGAGCAGCCCTGATCTTGTCCTCCAGAGAGGGTTTCACCTCTAGATTCGTGAGGAATCCACTAGGAACAACTTCAAGGTTGAGTCGTGCAAACTCCTCATAGAGGGAGGGTTGAGCTTTCTTAAGTATCAGATTGTTGCAATAAGACTTCCGACTTAGCGCATCGGCGACGACATTCGCCTTGCCGGATTGGTAGTTGAGACCCAAATCATAGTCTTTGATAAGTTCCAACCATCTTCTCTGTCTGAGATTCAGATCCGGCTGGGTGAATAGATATTTCAGACTTTGATGATCCGAATAGATCTCGCAGCGATTACCAAAGAGATAATGCCGCCATTGCTTTAGAGCATGTACAACAGCAGACAGCTCTAGATCATGGGTTGGATAGTTCAGCTCATGTGGTTTCAGCTGCCGAGAGGCATAGGCCACGACATGACCATCTTGCATCAACACACATCCGAGCCCTTGAAGGGAAGCATCACAGAAAACAACGAAATCCTTGCTCGTATCAGGAAGAACAAGAACTGGAGCAGTAGTCAACTTGGTTTTCAAAATCTGGAAGCTTTCTTTTGCCTTTTCTGACCATTCAAACTTCTTTCCTTTCTTGAGAAGATCAGTCAGGGGCTTGGCAATTTTGGAGAAGTTCTCAATAAAGCGACGGTAATAACCAGCAAGTCCGAGAAAACTCCGAATCTCTTTAGCTGATTTAGGTGTCTCCCAATCCAGGACAGCTTGAACTTTCCCCGGGATGACGGTAACACCATCGGCTGACACAACATGACCAAGAAAGATAAGCTCCTTCAACCAGAATTCATACTTAGAGAACTTGGCATAGAGACGATGCTCACGAAGCTTAGTAAACACCAAACGCAGATGCTCTGCGTGTTCTTCTTCGGTTTTGGAATAGATTAGGATATCATCGATGTAGATCACGACGAACTTGTCAAGGTACTCCATGAATACTGAGTTCATAAGCCGCATAAAAGTGGCTGGAGCATTGGTAAGACCAAAGGACATCGCAGTATACTCATAGAGACCATAACGAGTCTGAAATGCCGTCTTTGGAATGTCATCCTCCCGGATTTTGATTTGATGATAACCAGACCTCAGATCCATCTTGGAGAAGACAGTAGCACCAGCTAGTTGGTCAAATAGATCGTTGATCCGAGGAAGGGGGTACTTGTTCTTGATTGTCACAGCATTCAACGGTCGATAGTCAACCACCAGTCGAGGAATGTTGGTGTCCCGCTTCTTAACAAAGAGTGCAGGGCATCCCCAAGAAGAGGTGCTAGGTTGGATAAATCCCTTTTCTTCCATCTCCTCTAGCTGTCTCTTTAACTCAACCAACTCTTCCTTAGGCATGCGGTAAGGCCTTTTGGAGACTGGAGCAGTTCCAGGAACCAATTCAATAACAAACTCCACACTTCGATCAGGTGGCATACCAGGCAATTCCTCAGGAAAAACATCTGGAAATTCACGAACCACCTGAACGTCTTGAATCTCAAGGGTAGGTGTGGCGTCCATGGCACACAACTCTGAGCTTGGAAAAGATGTTGCGGAGGAAGGTACTGAGGAAGGAGACCAGTACCGAACAGTTTCACCGGAGGGATGGGTCATATTTACAGATCTGGCTGCACAGTCAATAACGGCCTTGTACCGTACCAGCCAATCCATGCCCAAGATGACGTCAAGGTCAGTTGACTTGAGGGCAATGAGAGAAATGGGATAAGATAAAGAGCCTATAACAATGTTGGGCTCAGGGGCAGTCCAGATTGCCCGCCAACGAGATCCCGGGGTATTAATCTCCATAGAGATAGACATTTCCTCTAGAAGGATACCATGCTTTTGGGCAAACCCTTGCGAAATGAATGAATGCGATGCTCCGGAATCGAACAAAACTGTAGCTGGAATTGAGTTGAGATGAAGCGTACCAAGAATGACGCTTGGATCTTCTTCAGCAGCCTCAGCAGTGACATGGGTCAGACGACCACGTCCAGCTCCAGATGGTTTAGCATCCTTCTTTGGCGGAGTAACTCCACCTTTAGCAGCATTCTGTGGGCACCCATAGGAGAAGTGGCCGGGCTGACCACAGGTGTAGCAGATAAGTCCAGCTGGAGCAGCACCTGAGGGACGATAACTTTGCCCACCACCATATGTCGGGGTAGAATGGGGTGCAGTTGGGCGAGGAGCATAACCAGCAGACTTGGGTGCATATGGGGCTCTTGGAACAGCGCTATATGGAATGAACACACGACGCTTCTTGAAGCCGGAGCCAGATGCACGAGGATCCCCGGAGACAGACCTCATAGCAGAATCCATTTCCTTCCTTCCATTCTCAAGGGTGATAGCCTGGTTGTACATATCTTGGAAGGTTTGGAACTTAAAGGGTAGCAGCTCATACCGAAGTGTTGGGTTCAGGCCCTTGCGGAATAGCTCTTGTTTATCCGCATCATCGGTAACATCTCGAGGGGCATAGCGAGCGAGACGAGTGAACTCACGCCCGTAAGCCTCGATATTCAACCTTCCCTGGGACAGTTCCAGGAACTCCTTTCTTTTGATGTCCATTACTGCCTTAGGGATATAGGCAGCACGGAAGGCAGTACGGAATTGTTCCCAAGTGACCTCATGTCCTGGCGCCTGCAACGCCAAGAAACCTTCCCACCAAGCGCCAGCTGCACCCTCTAGCTGGTAGGTGGCGAAGTTCACACGGTCATTGGCTTGAACATGGAGAGCAGCAAACTTACGCTCAATTGTACGGATCCAGTCATCAGCTTCAAGGGGCTCCTTGTATTCACCAAAGGTAGGAGGCTGAGCTTTAAGGAAATCTCCAAGTGTAGCGCAGACATTGGGACGACGCTCTGTGTTCTGGGCCACACGCTCAAGGAGATGTTCAGTCCTCACGCGGTTGTTCTCGATGTTCTGGAGAACCTGCGCCATTGTGGGAGGTGGCGGCAGTTCATCATCATCACCATGGTGACGACCACCACGGCCCTGGCCACGAGTACCACTTGACATCCTGATAGCATAGAACAGAGACCACGAAGATTAGATCCACCGGTAAACAGGATAGATGAAAAGACGTGGAAAGTAACAGGATATCAATGATAAGAGATGGTCAAGCAGTAGAATTCAAGCTTGGAGGAGGAAAGATACATACTTCAGCGGAGTTGAAGCATATAGAACACTCTGAGAATCGCAACCGAAAATAGGTACGAAAGAACACTACCCAACCTTCGGAATCCTAAGATTTTGAAATATGGGATGAGATGGTAAACCTTTAGAAATCAAATCAAGAGAAGAGGCTCCAAGAATAGATTCATGGATAAGAAGAAAAAGCATCCTATCAAGATTTTTGTAGATAGTTTTAGCTTTCAAATAGTTTTCACAAACACTAAACTCAACATCGACCAACAAAAAGGGTTTCCTACAGGCAGTCCTGCTCTGATACCAAAACCTGTAGCACCCCCGAGAGCCAGGCTAGACAAATCCCAGATATCCATCTGATATAAGCCTAACCTCGATCTCGAGAGCCAACAGCTGAACATTCGATAACACAGCAGTGACTCTACGACTCAAAGCAATATTATACAAACTCTTAGCAGAGTGAAGATAGCAAATATTACAAGCAGAGGTCACTGACCCGACAACACATCAAACAACGAAAGCAAATTATGTTATGCTACATAACAAGAACCAAAAGGCCTAAGAGGCCATAACATAAGCGACGACCCGCCCATCGATTCCAGGCTGCTGCCCGGGAACCCCGATCTACTCGTCGATGTCCATGTAGAAACCAGCAGTGGAGTTGGAACCTTCACCTGTCCAAAAAGTGCGCAAGGCTGAGTACAGGAGGTACTCAACAAGACTTATTTAACCTAGTATATATCCGCCCGTTCAGGGAGTATTCATGAATGTCTTTGCATAAAGCCATCTTTGTTTTCAAATCGAGGGAGGAGAGAATCTCGCATCAGTAGACTTTTAAAATGGGATGAGGAAACAACACCTCTGACTTCATCCTCCATCTTCTGTAGCCACCGAGAGGTCATCGCTTGCACCACCCTCAGGAATCACCCCCTCGCTCAACCCGAGGAAGTAATCCTAACCACCCTTAGTTGACAGCTTCATAATTTGTTTTTAAGTTGCCTATGATCATCAGACATGAGGTACCAAGTCGTCCGTAACCGTGGACACGGCTTTCCGAAAAGATTTACCCTGCAGGGGGTGTAACTACCCACACGTGCCAACCAACCGATACGCCAGACATTAGCACTCTACCTGGGAGTGCCGGCTGGAGAGTTGGCCACGACCTTTCCCAAGCTTCGCCTATGTCCATGAGCCACAGCAGTAGATCTGACCACGCGCAGCGGTCTCTAGTGCGGGTTGCCAGGGTCAACATGTGGACCGCAGCCCTGTTGCCCTGCCCTAATCATCTTCCATCCTTCTTTTCTTTTACCTAACATGCAAATGGAAAACTCGAACTAGTGGCTTCACGTAGTAGGCTAGACAAGTTGGAGTCGAGGGGGAAATGAATACCCCGTGTGGATGCACGAATGGTCTTGGTTCCAAAGACGAGAACACGGATCCTAGTGTCGACAAGAACGAGACAAACCACCACAGTCCCGATGTGGCCTCTCGTCCAAGTCTTTAATAATAGATAAATCATGTACACCTGTTCCAACCAACCTTTCCAACTGAATGGAGTAAGGAACAACTAAGCATGTCTAAGCGGCAATGCAACGCAAGTGACACTCTATACCTTGACCAAAACATCTTTGAACCGTATGCATGACACAAGAATCAAATACTTTGGAAATCTTATATGTGCGGATATAAGGTTATGCTTGCCTTGCTCTTCAGTAGCTGGGTATTGGTCTTCGGAGGCGTTGCAAACACTCTCGGGCTCAAATCCTATCGCGAAGAACAAAATAACGGAAAGGAATGATATAAAAATCATATTTTTCTGATTTAAAATGAATTAGTTATGAATTTTCAAAGTTTAAACAATTAAATTCAAATTTAAAATTTATTTAAATAAGTTGACCCCACATGTCATACTTTTAATAATTTCAGAAAATAGTAATGGAAAAAGATTAAAACTCTGACATCATGGCCCCACATGTCATAATTAAACATTTTCAGAAAAGAAATAAATGATTTTATGAAATTTAAAAGAGATGATGACGTCAGCTGACGTCATCAATCCCCAAATCCTCTCTGCCGAGCACGATTCTCTCGAGCCAGGAGGAATTGGAGCGATTGCTCTGCAGCAATCGAAGGAGGAGGCCGAGGCGGACCGAACGGTGGCGGCGTTGTGACCAAATGGTCACCGGAGTTGCTCCCACGGCGCGGCGGAGCGGCGGCCGGAGCTGGAGTCCGTCGGCCGGAAGAACCAGAGCGAACGGGAGGAGGAGAGAAGGTCCATGAGGACCAGTAGCTCACCCTGGTGCTCGTAGGAGTCTTGAGGAAGCGAGGGGAGGTCGGGTTTCGCCGGAAAACGAGCTCGACGGCGGCGGACCGGCGGAGGAAATCGGTCGATTCCTCTTTGCTCCGATCGTCCCGACACGAACGGCTCGCGGTGGAGGGAGAGGGAAGCACGGCGGTGCTTCTAAGCTGCTCGCCGGGGTGAGAGATGGCCGGAATCGGCGGCGGTCGCCGGAGACCCGAGCTAGGGTTCGGCCGATTTGGGGAAGAACTGGGGAAAGAGGAGGCGAAATGGGGTTGGCTAGGGTTCCTCCGGGCGGCGGCGAGCTTCTTGTAGTCCCTTGGCGAAGCGGCGGCGCGAATCGCGGCGCGGGGAGGCAGGGAACGGCGGAGCGCGCGCCACCGGCGCACGGGGAGGTCGGAAGCTTGAAGACAACTCCTTTTTCTGAAAACCCCCCCGAGGATTTTATTTATTGCCAGTTTCTCTCACAAACAGGCCCCTGGTTACTTATTTAAAAGGTTTGGGGCTTTTCTGTAAAGAGAAAAATTTGCAGAAAAATACTAGGAGATTCAAAATTTCACAAGGAAGCCATTGGCAGTCTTGGATTTTGAAAATTTGGAATATTTTGAGTTCACCAAGAATAGCAAGAGTTTAACCCTTTCTTTCAAAAGCAAACATGTGATTTATAAATGCAAATTCTTGTCCAAATTAAATGAGATGCATGCAATGCTCAAAACACACCTTATATTCTATTTAGCAAACTTGGGATGTTACATTTTTGCATTAATAATTATATTAATATTTTGGGATGTTACACCTACTACATGGTATTTCCTGCCATTCCAAGTAAATACTTCATGTGCTACCTTTTATTCCAAATTTATTATCCCTTATTTGTGTCAATGTTTATTAGCTCATGAGAAAGTATGTGGTGTTACGGATATCAACCTTTTCATTTGCTTTTAGACAGACTTTCACCAACCGGACTAGTAACATATACACCGTTTATCCATTAACTTTGCAAAAAGAGCTGGCAAATGGGGTGCCCAGTCCCAATTAATTACAACTTTAACCGCTGCATTCTCTTCACATTTTTGCCCTGATCTAATCAGCCAAGCAATGATACTAGTTCTAAACTACATGTGTAAACAAAAGAGAAAAGAGGGATGATCTGCCCTTGGGTAGAAATAACGTCCTTCATGGGAGCCGCTCTTAAGAAAGTCTGGTTGACTAGGGGGGTAGAGTGCCCATTACCATTCGTTGACAACGACAAACACCGCTCAAAACTTACTTTTATGCTCTCTATATGATTTCAAAAACCTATAAAACTAAGAAGCTCTAGCACATGCTTGTATCCCTGCTTCCCTCTGCGAAGGGCCTATCTTTTACTTTATGTTGAGTCGGTTTACCTACTTCTTTCTATCCCCGAAGCAAACACTTGTGTCAACTGTGTACAACAATTCTTATATGCTTACTTATTGCACTTGTTATATTCCTTTGTGTTGACAACTATCTATATGAAATACATGTTCAAAGTTGAAAGCCAATGCTGAAACTTATATATTCCTTTGTGTTGCTTCAATGCTCTTTTACTTAGATAATATTGCTTTATGAGTTAACTCTTATGCAAATCTTTTTTATGCTTGTTTGAAAGTACTATTCATGAAAAGTTTTTACTTATATGATGTAGTTGTTTACTCCTTGTCTATTTGTTAGCAAACTATAGATCATTGCCTTGAGTCACTTCATTCATAACATGAGCCTTACATTATACTATGATCAAGATTGTGTGAAAGCATGTCACTTCAGAAATTATTCTTTTTATCATTCTTGCCTACTCGGGACGAGTAGAACTAAGTTTGGGGATGTTGATACGTCTCCAACGTATCTATAATTTCTTATGTTCCATGCTATATTATACCAAGTTATTACATGTTTTATATGCATTTTACATAGTTTTATGCATTTTCTGGGACTAAGCTATTAACAAGATGCCACAGTGCCAGTTCCCTGTTTTCTGCTGTTTTTGGTTTCAGAAAAGTACTTAAGGAAATATTCTCGAAATTGGACGTTTTTCATCGGGAACGTTCCAGAAAGCCGAACATGAGACGAAGTGGGCGACCAAGGCGCCGTAACCTGGTCCTCGCGCGGCAGGCTTCTGAGACGCGCGAGCATGTGGTGTGGGCCCCTCGGGGCGCAACCGACTTCGCCCTTTCGCCTACAAATACCCCCCAGACTAAAAACCCTAGGACGGTGTTCGATATTTCCTCCACGGGTCCGGAGTGCCACCGCCATCGAAGACAAGATTTGTGGGACAGAAGTCTCTGTTCCGGCACCCTGCCGGGACGGGGAATTGCCCCCAGAGCCATCTCCATCGACTCCACCACCATCTCCTTCGCCGTTGCTGACTCCTATGATGAGGAGTAAGTAGTTCTCCCCCGGGGCTGCGGGATCTATGGTAGCTATGTGGTTTATCTCTCTCCCGTGTGATCTTTATGTGATCACGAGCTTTGTAATCTAGTTGAATATGTGATGCTACTCTTTATCTATTATGCACTCTAGAGGTTACTTTAATATGAACTCCAGAGTTATTCGCGGTTTTAACAGTGACAGTGTGTGCACCGTGTGTGATTCCTTTATGACGTTGTTGGTGTTAGTTTACTCTGACTTTGAGGGTGCTCTTGTAGCCCTACACAATGAATGGTGTTTGTTATCCAACATGAGAGTGTTTGAGAGTAGTGTTTATTTATTTAACTTTGATGTCATTGTTGAGAATGTCCACTGGTGAAAGTAGGATCCCTAGGCCTTGTTTCTAAGCATTGAAACACCGTTTCCAACAAGTTCTGCTACATGTTTTCTTGCTGCCATTTTTATTACAGATTGCAATTACTACTTATAATCATCCATATTACTTGTATTTCACTATCTCTTCGCATAACTAGTGCACCTATACATCTGACAAGTGTATTGGGTGTGTTGGGGACACAAGAGACTTTTTGTACCTTAACTGCAGGGTTGCTTGAGAGGGTTATCTTTGACCTCTACCTCCCTGAGTTCGATATACCTTGGGTGATTCACTTAAGGGAAACTTGCTGCTGTTCTACAAACCTCTGCTCTTGGAGGCCCAACACTGTCTACGAGAATAGAAGCGTGCGTAGACATCAATACATCAGAGATATTATCTTTTATTATGAGTTATGAGTAAAAAAAGGGTGTGATGATGAGTGTTGCCCCTACCGGTGAGGTATCCATAAAGTCAAAAAAGAAAGTGAAAAAGATCCCAAAGAGAAAATAAAAAAAGAGGTCAAAGAGAGATAATAAAGAGAGAGGGGGCAACATATCTATCCTTTATACCACACTTGTGCTTATGTTTAGCACCAATACTTCAGTTTGGAGAGAGTTTTCATATTATGACTTGCATAACTATGTTGGGAACCTTACATTATAGAATTTGGCATGTATATTCCAATGATGAGCCTCCTCAAAAGTGCTCTAGGTCTTCATGAGCAAGCAAATTGGATGCACCCCACTAGTTCCATTGGAGAGCTTTCGTACACTTATAGCTCTATGTGCATCTGTTGTGTGGCAATCACTACTCCTTGCATAGCTTCGATTATAAGACTTCCTCTTGTCTAATGATCATTTTCAGCTGTGTGAGACTTTCTTCCATTGGCCTTCCAAACCCCCCCCCATAATCTTCTCTTAGCCACAACATCCTGGTGCTAGGAACCAAAGCTGGACGCTTGCTTGTGTTTGAGTGAACAAATAGCGAGATGATTTTCTACGTGCATATTGTTATTGCTTGACTTGATCCTAACATAAGTTGTCATGAGTGTTTGATGGATTTTATGATTATATTGTTTTTCTTGAAGCTTAAATCATCTTTAATATACTTTGCAATACCGATTTCTTTTTAGTACTAATTCATTTAAAGCTTTACTTTGTTCTTCCACGTTGTTTATACATTACTCATTTGATATCAACTATAAACTACAACCTTTATTCATTTGATCCCAATTTACATGCTTTACAATATTATATGATCAAGATTGTCTAAAAGCAGGTCACTTCAGAAATTATTTACACTTTGTATGGTTTTTATGCAATGATGATAAATAAATATGCAAGGACGCCAAGTTACACGTTGCGCACCGGCTTACGTGGAACCCGACCCATCTCTTCTATGCTTGATCCGGCCCAAGTCTTTCACCAGGCCGGCTTGTCTTCTAGGTCTATGGGCCTACCGGGTTATGATCCCCCCAACAGTAGCCCCCGGGATAATTTGGACATCGGGCTTGACTCGCTTCTCCTTCGCACTCTTTGGTCAAATGGGGAAGCCGTCAATCTCTTTGTCTGGGTTATCTGAAAAATAATAAACAACTCATTAAGCAAGCAGGCTCTCGGGTATCAGTTTGGCCGGCTCTTGATGGCGGCACGTTCATAACCCGGCCAACGCCTTGCCACTTTATTACACTTTGACTTTTCTTCTTTTAATTCTTTCTCGCTTTCGTCGGTCAATTTTCTGGTCAACGACATATTTAATGTCTATCTTCTCACGGGAATCGAGGAGACAATAACCACCTCGGGGAAGTTAAGATTCTGTCAGGGATTTTCTCTGCAGATTGGATCTTGTCCCCCGGGATAATCATTATCCGGCTTTTTTCACTTTGCCCCCTAGGTTAAAACCTTGGAGCCTATAAATAGCGAGCCACGGTGGAGAATGGCTCACTCCCCCCCCCCCCCCCCCGCGCATGCTTTGCTTCATCTTCTTCCTTGAGCTCGTCTCTTCGTCTTCCCGAGCCCGACCTCGCCTCCGAGCTCAAGCTTCGTCTGCATCACTCGCCGGCGAGACCTCACCGTCGATCCTTCGCCGGACTTCTCGCTCGAGCTCGTGGCCAGATCTCGCCCGGTCTTCCCGCTCTCGCCGGTGAGTTCTTGTTTCGCATATCTTTCTCTATGCTTTCTAGATCTCTTTAATCCCATACTTCATGTTCCCTTTCTGTTTTTCACTTTGAATCTCGTGACCCTTCCTTTTTTCTTTCTCTCGGTAACCTCGAAGGTCGTAATGGTGTCTCTTGCTTGATCTTCGTTTGTCTCCGCATTCTCTTTATTTTCCTGTTGTTCCTCAGATCTTTCTTGACGTTTCTTCTACTTTGTTTGTTGTTTGCGGCGTTTCCCGGCTTTCAATCTTCAACATGGGATTAAAGGCGGCTGCTCTGCGTGTCCCGAACAAGAAGAATCAACTGGTGTCGGGTCTTCCGTGACAACCGTCGCCGAGAAGGCCAAGAGGAAAATTGCTTGTAATTGGAGTAAGTCCACCATCCGCGAGAGACGCCTCCATGACTATGCCGAGATGGGCTACCTCCCGGCTAAGTCGGAATCTCTTGGCGAGCTCCGGATGAAGACAAGACCCAGCCTCAGCCGGGTCAAGGTGAGGTCATCGTCTTCGCTGATCATGTTACCCGGGGATTCCGTCCCCCGGGTTCCCTTTTCTTCCGCCAAGTCTTGGACTATTTCCAAATCCGTCCACAAGACATCGTGCCCAACTCGGTGCTAAACATCACTCATTTCGTGGTTCTATGCGAGGCTTATCTCGGCATAGAACCTAATCTTCCTTTGTTCCTTGAATTCTTCTATTGTAAGCCGCAGAGGGAGAATAGCGACGGTCCCTTAGTCGTCTATGGCGGGATTACCATCCAGCGCCGCCGCAATATTGTTTTCCCGAGTGTCGTCCTCCACTCTCATCCCAAGGACTGGCAGAAGACCTGGTTCTACTGCAAAGCCGTCACTCTAGCCGGCGAGCCCCCTCTTCCGGGTTTCCGCATCGACCGGCTTACGATCAACGACAACATGAATTCTTTCGCCTCCCCTGAAGCCCGGCAAGCTATCGAGCCCTTAGTCGGCCGAGTATGCGCCCTTCTTTCCCATGGACTGACGGGCACCGACCTCATCAAGTGCTGGATAGGGTGGCATATTTTGCCTCTCGCCGTGCGTCCGGGTTTGATGCACCAATACACCGGGTCACTTAACGACCCCCTTCGCTTCAACAACAAACAGCGCACTGATGTGGTGCTGGTAAAGGCCATCCGGAGAATCGTCAATGAATCTCCGGCTAACCTAGCACTAGACGGCCTACCTCCGTTTTCTGGCTCCAATCCTCCAAAGCCGGTACTTTTATTCTCCTTTCATCTCACTCTTTTTGTCTCATTGTCTTTGTCTAAACTCTGCGTATTCCAGGCGAACGACCCTTGGTGGTCTGCCACACTGTCTTCCGCCCCGGACTCGGAAGATGAGTCGGAGGAGGAACAGCCTGAGGCTGATACCGAAGACGTCGGCCCCGAAGCCGGCGCAGAAGAAGAAGGTAAACCGGTTTTCCTTTCCCGACTTCTCCTTGAATCTATGGGTGCCGACTTTTAACCCAATCTTGTTTTCTGTCAGATACAGTTGCACCCTCCGCGAGCCCGGCTCCTTCTGCTAGAAAAAGGAAGCTTCGCTCCGACGCTGCCAAGGTAAGATTGCTGACTTTAACTTGTCTCATTCTCCTCCATTGGCTATACTTATTGATTTTACTGCTTGTCTTAGGAACAAGAAGCCATCCGCCGTCAATGTCGCCGGCTTAGGTCCTCCGACTCAGACGAGCCTCTCTCTGAAGGTATACCTAACTTCCCGACTCCTCGCCAGGTTAAGTCTCCACAAAGGCGTCCATCTGTTCTATACCCTTTAGTCGGGACTGCACAGAAGGCTAAGTCCCAGTCTCTCTCAGATTCTTCAGATTCCAGCGATGACCTTTACTCGGACTTCCGAGTCAACGAAGGGTAAGTTTGTATTCTTACTTATTCTTTTGTCTTGATTCTTCTCTGTTTGCTTGTTTCTGATATAAGTTGCTCTTTCCAGTGCTCGCGCTATGCCAGACGTCGCCCCGGCACGCTCTGAGCCGGCTTTGGAGGAGACTCGAGGCCAGGAAGAGCAGATGGAGAAGCCGGCTATGCGCCCGACTCCCCCCCCCCCCCCCCCCTAGCTTGTGATAAGGCTCCCTCCGCTTCGTCAGACATGGAGATAACCGGCTCCCAGCAAGGAGAACTATCAGCCGGCTCCCGTCTTGCTAAGAACACGAAACCAGATGCAGCGCCGGCTAAATCTGCCCATGGCAAAGCTCCCGCGGCCAGCTCCAGCTTCTAGTCCTATAAGTACTTGGACTTCAACGCTCTCTTCGGAGAATTCCAGCGGCGCATCGGTGAGCACCACCAAGCTAAGGACCTCTTGATCTCCGAGCTCCAGGACAAGTTCCAGGTATGATCATACTTCTCTCCCAGTCCCCAAGTGCCGATTTATCAGTTTACGATAGCTCGGGACTTCTTGATGACTTGACTTTTTCCTTTCTGTACAATTTAACTTCAATGAGTAGTCCCCAAGAGTCGGGCCGTCAGCTTGCTGCGGTCCGGGTCTTGAGTTTAATCCACTTTTATTTTCAACTTAGTAGTCCCCAAGAGTCGGAGTACTTGCTTGCAATTCTCCGGGTCTTCTAGTTGAACACTTTTGAACTGTTAACTTCAATGTCTAGTCCCCAAGAGCCGGATCTATAGCTTGCTGTGGTCCGGGTTTTCTTGATAAGCATTAACTTTTTTGGCTTCAAATTGAGTAGCCCCCAAGTGCCGGGTTTTCACCTGTGACAACCTGGGACTTATAACAATTTGAGCCTCCGCTTGTGTGTCTTTGACCTTTCTCATCTTTCTTGTCTTGTTTTGTTTTCAGGGTCAGTCTCGCCAGCATGACCACGCCCTGGAGTTTATGAAGGGAGAACTGGACGCGGAAGCCGGAAAGCGCGCCGAGCTGACCAAGAACATTGCCGAGCTGGAAAAGAAGCTCGGCCAAGCTGCTGACGAAAATTGCCGGCTCCAACGTGAGATTGAAGATCATGAGGCTAGCTGGGCTGATGAGCGTGACAAACTGCAGGCTGATCTGAAAGCCTCTTCTGATAAGTTTGATAAACTTGTCACGCTTATCTCAAACATGGTGACGTCTTTGTTTGGTAGGTTTCCTTTTTTCTACCTGACTTCTTTCCTTTGCTGGTCTGTAAAAATTTTGCTGGCTGATGATCTTTGCTTCCTTTTGACTTAGGCGCCTGGAATCCCATCTGTAATCTTGAGCCGGAGATGAAGTTGAAGGCGACTTATACTCTTGTTCAACAACTGTACTTCGGCGCCGGGAATGCTATCATGGCTTGCCATGGATGGGAGAATCCCCCGACTACCCAAGGCAAGTTCTTGCAAGCCCTCAACGTTCTGCCGGCTCAGATCGACAGTTGGAGAAGATCAGCCGCCCGGAGAGCCGC
This sequence comes from Poa annua, assembly GCA_026929855.1. Taxonomy (NCBI): domain Eukaryota; kingdom Viridiplantae; phylum Streptophyta; class Magnoliopsida; order Poales; family Poaceae; genus Poa; species Poa annua. The sequence goes on along the minus strand of CM049428.1, from coordinate 20,526,529 downwards.
TATGAAGGTTCTGGCCTTAGCCAAGGCCTATTAACCGGCAATTGACACTCAGTTATTCACTCGCGGCTGGCCTTCCCAGAAGACAGATGGAACTCCCTTCACGCGGGATGAGGTCACCGCCATTGATCAAACGACTCGGCATCATGCCACTCTTCTAACTGACACGCTGAGCTTGAGCTCCTTCCAGCCGGGTTATAGTGCTGATGATAAGAAACTTTACCCGAAAGCACCGGCTGTGACGATGATGGATCCCGGTTATCGCGCTCCACTCCCTGTTGAGCCGGATACTGTCCCTTCTTCCGGAACTCCTGCTGTACCGGCTCCTCCTCGTCGGGTTGTTGAAGATGCTGGATTCCCCAGTGTCTTTGAAATCTGCTGGGAGGGAGCTGAGGGTGTCTCCAAGAAGAAAATGAAGAAGAAGCATGGTGCCGCCGGTTCATCTGCCTCAGCCCCCAAGACTCCAGCTGCTCCCACCGAAACTGGCCCGGCAGTTTAATCCGGCTTGTAATATGTTTAAGAGATATTTGTCTTTCTGCAAAACAATATTATTTTGGCCTTCGAGGTATGTAATAGGTTAGCTCGGAAATACTTAAGACTTGTTCTGTAACACGCCTTCGTGCGTTGTTTTGCAAACCTTGTTTATGGATAGGGCATCTTCCTTTTGAGATGTTTATGAGACTTGTTGGTTTCTCTTACCCTTTTGGTTTCTTTAGCTCTCTGCGAAGCCGGCTTTCTCGTGATCTTCTTGTGCGTGAAACTTCCAGGAACAATCAGGGTCTGCTAAGTCCCCAAGGGGCATCATAGCTAGATTGAGAGACGGGTTTCCGCCTCTTTGGTCACTATGGTGAGAATAGCATCAGCCTGCAGGCAAGAATAACCAAGAATAGATGTGGCGTCTTTGCCGGGTCTTGAGTTTGTAACTTACAACTTTATTAGTTAGTAAGCCCCCAAGACCCCTGATCATATGTAAAACAAGGAATTGAAAACAATACTCTTTTTCTTTAAGAGGTGCCTCCCTCATTTCATTGATCATGTAATATGTACAAAGCTAGCAAGCCGCCTCATTAAAAAACCTTCCAGTCCCCTTAGGTACCCTGGTAAGGAAAAGAGCGTGTCTGAAACCTGCTGCCTTTAAACTCAAAGATACAAAAAGGTGGAGCCCGGCTCATCTGGGTATTCACAAAACCTAAGTCTAGTATGGTCTGAGCTATGCTATGTTCCAGGGTCTCTCGTTCTCTGTCATTGGATATCTTATATGGTCTGTGTTGTTTCCTGTTATTGTAGCTTGCTCTCTGATGTCCACCAAGTAGTAAGACCCGTTATGCAAGTTCCGGCTTACCACGAAAGGTCCCTCCCAAGGTGGAGTCAGCTTGTGGAAGCCGGCTTTGTTCTGTGCCAAACGTAGGACCAAGTCTCCCTCCTGGAAAGTCCTTGACCTAACCCGGCGACTGTGATACCGCCTTAAGTCTTGCCGATGTACTGTTGATCTCTCCAGGGCTAACTCCCTTGCCTCTTCAAGCATATCTACTGAATTTTGCCGGGCTTGCTCGTTCTCTACTTCCACATAGTTTGCTACTCTTGGTGAATCATGAAGGATGTCGCTGGGTAACACGGCCTCTGCCCCGTAGACCATGAAGAAAGGGGTGAACTCTGTAGATCTGTTCGGGGTCGTGTTTATGCTCCAGACGACTGATGGTAACTCTTCCTCCCAACACCTGACTGCTCTTTCCAACGGAACTCGGAGCCTTGGCTTGATGCCTCTGAGCAACTCTTGGTTTGTTCTTTCAACCTGACCGTTTGACTGAGGATGTGATACTGAAGCGAGGTCGAGCCGGATTCCGTTTTCTCGGCAGTATATTTGCATCTCTCCGAGTGAGAAGTTTGTACCATTGTCTGTAATTATGCTGTGAGGGTATCCAAAGCGATAAATTATCCTCTTCAAGAACTTGACTGTTGTTGCCGCTGAGCAACTGTTGACTGGCATAATCTCGACCCACTTCGTGAACTTGTCAACTGGCACCAAGAGGTGAGTCTTCTTTGTTGGTGAAGTCTAGAAAGGTCCCACCATTTCCATGCCCCAGACTCCGAAGGGCCATGTTATAGGTATAGTCTTCAGATCCTGAGCCGGCACGTGGATCTGCCTTGCATATCGATGACATCCATCGCAAACCCGGGCTATGTTCTCTGCATCGGCAAAGCTATCAACCAGAAGAATTTGTGTCTGTAAGCCTTGGCCACCATTGATCTCGTAGATGCATGGTGTACACAATCTCCTGAGTGTATTTCCTGATGTATCTTCCGGCCTTCCTCTGGTGAGACGCAACGTAAGAAAACTCCTGAGGTGCTTCTTTTGTATAACTCGCCATTGATGATGTTGTAACCCTTGGCTTTGCGCATGATCTGTCTTGCCAATACCTCATTTTGTGGAAGCTCTTCCCTTAATAAGTATGCAAAGTACGGCTCTGTCCACGACGGGGTTTGGTGTAAGGCGGCAACCAATTGTGAGTCCGGCTCATCTGGATTTGCCAGCTCTTCTTCTGTTGGAAGCTTGATTGACGGGTGATGTAACTCGGCTAGGAATACGTTGGGCGGTACCGGCTCTCTTCTGGAGCCGAGTCTGGACAAGGCGTCAGCTGCCTCGTTCTTTCTTCTATCAATGTGCTCCACCTGGTATCCTGTGAAGAACCCTGCAACTTTGTCCACCTCTCTTCTGTAAGACGCCATCTTGGCGTCTTTCCTGTCCCAAGTTCCTGACACTTGTTGAGCAACAAGGTCGGAATCTCCATAGCACATGATCCTCTTGATGTTCATCTCCTTGGCGACTTTCAACCCATGTAGCAGAGCCTCATACTCGGCTATATTGTTGGTGCAATCATCAAATTGAATTTGCAAGACATAACTCATCTTGTCTCCTCTTGGCGAAGTTAACACGACGCCGGCTCCTGATCCTTCAAACTGCTTACACCCGTCAAAGTGCATGGTCCAATGTTTCACACCCGGAGCTGGTGGTAACGGGTTAAACTCTGTCCAATCATTGACGAAGTCCACTAAGTCTTGTGATTTTATAGCCGTCCTCGGCTCATAGTTGATGTGGTAAGGTCCCATCTCAATGGCCCACTTTGCAACCCGTCATGTTGCTTCCCTGGTCCCGATGATTTCAGCCAGCGGTGCCGCACTCACCACCGTGATGAGGTGTTCCTGGAAGTAGTGAGGCATTTTCTGGCTTTCCATGAAGACTCCGAAGACTAACTTCTGCCACTGGGGGTATCTCTGTTTTGACTCGGTCAGGGCCTCACTGACGTAGTAAACCGGCCTCTGGATTGGGTACTCTTTTCCTTCCTCCTTTCGCTCGCCGACAACCACGGCACTGACGGCTCGTGAATTGGTGGGGACGTATAGTAACATTGGCTCTTTACTTGTAGGAGCAGCTAGAACTGGTGCTGACGATAATGTTTTCTTCAAGTCTTCAAACGCGTCATCAGCTTCTGGATCCCAAACAAACTTGTCTGACTTCTTCAGCAACTTGTAAAGTGGTAGTGCTTTCTCTCCCATCCTTGTAATGAACCGGCTTAGGGCTGTGACACAGCCCGTCAGCTTCTGGACATCATTCACACACTCTGGCTTCTTGAGATTCATGATGGCCTTGATTTTATCCGGGTTTGCTTCTATCCCACTCTCTGAGACAGTGAAACCCAGCAGCTTGCCTGCTGGAACTCCAAACACGCACTTGGTCGGGTTAAGTTTCATCTAGTACTTGCGAAGGTTGGTGAAGGTCTCCTTCAGGTCATCTAACAATGACCCGGCTTTCTGTGACTTGATCACAACATCATCGACATAAGCATGCACATTGCGACCGATCTGATTCTGGAAGCAATTCTGGATGCACCTCTGATAAGTAGCTCCTGCATTCTTGAGACCAAACGACATGGTTTTGTAACAGAAAGCACCAAAGGGTGTGATGAATGAGGTCTTCTCCTGATCTTCCACGTTGAGCTTGATCTGATGATACCCGGAATATGCGTCCAGGAAACATAGCAACTCGCTACCGGCTGTGGCATCAATGATCTGATCTATACGGGGTAGTGCAAAGGGGTCTTTGGGACAAACCTTGTTCAAACTTGTGTATCGACACACATCCGCCACTCTCCGTTCTGCTTCATTACTAGAACCGGATTGGCTAGCCACTTGGGATGATAAACTTCTATGATAAAGCCGGCCGCTAAGAGTCAGGCTATCTCTTCCCCGATGATTTTCTTCCTCTCGTCATTGAAACGATGCAAACCCTGCTTTACTGGCTTTGCTGATAGATCAATGTGTAAGCTGTGCTCGGCAAATTCAGTCGGTACACCCGACATGTCTGAAGGAGACCATGCAAAGATATCCCGATGCTCACGGATGAACTTGACGAGCGCGCTTTCCTATTTCTGGTCCATGTGGGCTCCTATCGCAAACTGCTTGGAGGAATCCCCTTCAATGAAATCAACCATCTTCGTATCTTGTGCAGACTTGAATTTTTTCTTCTCTTCCTCGTGAGCCGGCTTATCCAGCACACGTTTGTCATCCGGGTCTACCTGTGACTTGTAGTATCTGAGCTCCTCTGCTGCGCAGGCTTGTTCTGCCATGATGGCATCGCCGTCGTCGCACTCTATGGCCATATCCTTGCTTCCATGAACCATGATCACTACTTTAGGACCCGGCATCTTCAACTATAGATAGACGTAACACGGCCTTGCCATGAACTTGGCGTAAGCCGGCCTTCCAAACAGAGCATGATACAGGCTCTTCAAATCTACAACCTCGAACTTCAAGAACTCTGATCTGAACTGCTCCTTGCTCACACCAAACGCCACTTCCAAGTTGATTTGTCCTATGGGGTGTGCTGACTTTCCTGGGACTATACCATGAAAAATTGTTGAGGTTGGCTGCAGGCGTGACTCAGACAATCCCATCCGCTTGAAAGTGTCTAGATATAAGATGTTGATACTGCTTCCGCCATCCATTAGGACTTTGTTTAGGGAAAACCCGTCCACGTGGGGTACAACCACGAGTGCTAGGAGACCCAGGTGTTCTATTGCTGGCGGTTGATCCTCTCGGCTCCATCTGATTGCTTGCTCGGACCACTTCAAAAACCTTGGGACGGCCGAAGCCACTGCATTGACGGCTCTTGCTTGCAACTTCCTCTCTCTGCGGGATGTGTTTGTTGTGAATACGTGATACTGTCCCTGACTACGGAGTTCCTTCGGGTTTTGCTAAAACCAGGATCCTCCCTGGGGCTGATTCTTCCCTGACCCGGCATTGTTGTTAGGCTGACTGTTTGACCCGGCGCCCTGCCCGGGTCCACCGTGATTCTAGTTGTTTCCCTGGTTTCCATGGTTCCCGTAATTCCCGTTGTTTCCATTGTTTCCATAATTCCCATGGTTTTCGTTGTTTCTCTCCATGGCTTGCTCATTTCTCATTTCTCATCCACGCTCTCATATCCGCGCAATTGGCTAAGGAGTGGTTTGCCGGCCTCCCATTCTTGGTATGACGAGGACATGCCATGTTGTATATCTCACTAATGTCTGGCCCCCTGGACGGGCCTCCTCTGAAGTTCCTGCCGGGTCTTGGACCTGAAGCATAAGTGGTACCTACGAACTCTGAGTTTCCTCCCTCGTAAGGGCGCTTGTTGTTGTCGTTCCCATTGTTCTGATTCTGGTTCGGGTTACGATTCACTATAGCTTTATTATTATTCTGCTGTTCTGCTGTCTCACCCTGCCTTTTATCCGTAGCTGCATACTTGTTGGCTGCGGTAACGACCTCTCCCAGCGTGATGCTGTTGCAAGCCGGTTCTTCCATCATCCGGCCAAGCTTCTGAGTCAGAGAATCGTAGGAACAATTCTTTTCCATGTATACTATCGCTGTATGTGGTTCGATGTTGATTGATGAATGTAAGATCTCTGTAACCCTTGACATCCATTGCTTTGCGTTCTCGGTCTTCCTCATGACACAACGATCCAGATCCGCCTCTGTATACTGTTTCTTGCATGTCCCGACGAAGTTCTTGACGAACGCCGCCTTTAGCTCCTCCCATGAATTAATACTGTGTGGTGGAAGCCGGTCTAACCATATCTTGGGCGCCGCTTCCACCATCATGAGGTACATGTAACGGGCACATAGGTTTGGTGTTGCATTCTTTATATCCATAGCCATGCTGTAACTACTCAGCCATGTCTCTGGATTCATGTTCGGCTCATAGTTCACAATCTTGCTCGGCTCTTTGAATTTTTCTGGGAACGTCTGACCTGATAACATCCGATAAACACTTTGGTCCTGTGAGATTTGACGATGTTCCTCCTCCATGACCCGGCGCAGGCGAAGATACGGTGGGTCTTGGGGGAACTATGACTTCAGCTCCGGCTCCGGGAAGTGGTGCGGCTGCGGCTGCGCGCCTCATCCTGGAGCTGTCCACTATCGACTGTGTTGTTGATAAAGCCGGTACAGCCGCCCTTGGCTGCTGCATCACTTGTTGATTTTGTTGCTGAACTTGGTGATTCTTCTGCTGAACTTGCTGGTTTACTGGCCCAAGCCGGTTATGGACTGATCTCGCTGGGTCTTGCTGTCGGCTTCTGGTACGACTCCTCTGTGGTGCTGAATTGAAAGCTTGCGATCCGCGTGGATTGATGTTCTGCTGGACCACAGCGGTGCGTAACAACTCAACCGCTCTCCTGGCCTCTACGCCGGCTAGTGAGTTGTCGAAAGGGATTCGCTCTAGTGCATGTGCCGCTGCAAAGACGTTATCAACTGGATTATTGTAATAACCCGGGGGAGCGTCAAACCTGGGTGGTGGTGGTGGAAGTTGTTCAGTGACTGCTGCCCCGGCTCCTCCTGCCAGGTTTCCCGCGTTCCCTCCAACCTGCGCTCCTTGTAACCCGGCCTGTGGTGCGCCAACTCCTGCTCTGGGATTGGCTGCTGCCACTGGTCCGTTGTTTGGTGGTGGTGTCTGATACTCTAGGACTTGAGGTACTATGGCGTTTGCTCCGGTTGCCAGGTGATGCCGGCTTCCATGCCTTCGGTTTTTTACTGTCGTTATCTCGTCTCTCCTTCTCTGGAGAGTGTTCCTCTCTTCTTGTAGCCTTTGTTCTTGTTGAGCCAAAAGTCGCTCTTTTTCTGTTACGCGCCGGGTCTCCTCCGCACGCTCTTGATTTGCTCTAGCCATAGCCTGCCTCAGATCCTCTATCTCTCTTCTCATTGTTGTTGTTGGGTCTGTTATCACCCCCTGGTGTGCTGCTGGGTCTGCCGCTGTACCAGCGAGCGCCGGGTCTCTCACTACCTAGGTTGGGATCTGATTGTGGGCGTTTGGCTGTGGGATAGGGGCACTTGCTATTATCGGGTTGGTGAAACCCGCTCCCGGTGTTGGTGTATGTGTCTGAACTTGGGTACTGGAGGTCGGTAAAACTGTTCCGGCATTGGGATTCGCAGGGGGGTAAGCCGCTGATGGCATCCCGAGCTGACTGTGGTCCCAAGCCTCTCTGTTCTGTCTGGCTGCTATCTCTGCACTTGTCTCATCGCTAACGGAAGCCACCGTTCCGTCAGCCGGCACAACCGTGGTCACGACATGAACTGCCATATGACGCACGGGTCCCACAGATGCTACGTGATCTTCTTCCTCAAGTCTATATCCCCAACGATCCTCAAACAGCGGTAAGATTGACTCGGTATCTGTATCCAGATCTGACATGCTCAATGGTGAGATGGCTGAATTCTGCAGGTCTTGGATCGCCGCCTCTCCCTCTTCTGTCATGAACTCGATCTCCGGTGATCCAACGAATTCTTCTCCATCGGTCTGGGTCATCGTGGTTGACCCGGATTCTGACTCGTACTCTAGCTCATATTGATCCCTGCCGGCTTCGGTGGTCCGGATCACGCCGACGAAAACATCGATCTAGCCAAACCTGATCATAGATCCGGTAACCAACTGATCTGCTTCTTCTCTCCAACCAAAGTCGTCCACGATCCGTTCCCCTCCTGGGAGCGTATGGATCTGGCCGATAGCTAGGTTTTCCATACCACGCAACGCTTCTCCGGTGATGATGATGCCCTTGGCCGCAAGCCCCACGGTGGGCGCCAACTGTCGTGGGATTGTCACGACAGATGTTTCCGGGTGGAAACTTGAGTAGCAGGACATGGCGGCTTCTAACATCGGGAGCTGGTTTATCGAGACGCGGGGAAACACGGGTTTACCCAGGTTCGGCCCCTCGTCTTGAGGTAAAGACCTACTTCCTGCCTTGTTTTATTGATCTCAGGGTTTCGATGACTCGGCGCCTAAGCTCAGGGTCTCGAGGTTACAATTGGTGTCTCTGGTATCTCGTACTGGTTGGACTTATCCCTCTAGGAACAAGGATACCCCCTTATATAGGCGGCGGGTCTCTCTGGAGGTACAAGCGGGAAACCGGGTTATAGTCATACCCGGACTCTACTCTAAGTCCTCTAAGTCTTCGCCTTCCTTATTTGGACTCCGTCTTGCACCTGAACTCCAGTCTTCTGGATCCTTCCTTGCACGCCAAGTTACATGTTGCGCACCGGCTTACGTGGAACCCGGCCCATCTCTTCTATGCTTGATCCGGCCCAAGTCTTTCACCAGGCCGGCTTGTCTTCTAGGTCGGTGGGCCTACCGGGTTATGATCCACCCAACAAAAATATTCTTGGAATTGCACGAAACAAAAGCCAAAGTCCATATTTTCCCCGGAATCATCCAGAACACCGAAGAGGAGACGGAGGCGGCCACAAAGCGGCCACACCTGTTGGTGGTGCCGCTCCCCCCTCTAACGTGCCACCACGTGGTGTGGGGCCCTCGTGGCTCCACCGACCTTGCCTTTCGCCAATTTATACCCTCCCCCCCCCCCCCCCCCCCCCGATGGGAAAACCCTTGGTACCCGAACAAAAATCCAGAAAACATTTCGGAGCCGCCGCCGTCGTCAACCCTAGTTCGGGAGGGTTCAGAAGCTCTTCCCGGCACCCTTCTGGAGAGGGGAATCATCACCGGAGGGCTCTACATCACCATGCCCGCCTCTAGACTGATGTGTGAGTAGTTCATCCTTGGACTATTGGTCCTTAGCAGTAGCTAGATGGTTGTCTTCTCCTCTTGTGCCATCATGTTTAGATCTTGTGACCTACCTAACATGATCAAGATCATCTTATTGTAATGCTACATGTTGTGTTTGCTGGGATCCGATGAATATTGAATACTATGTCATTTGCTTCGTAATATATCATGTGTGTGTTATTTATGATCTTGCATGCTCTCCGTTACTAGCAGATGCTTGGACTCCAAGAGGGGGTATTTATGCTCGATAGTGGGTTCATGTCTCTATTTAATCTGGGGGATTGACAGCAACCTCTAAGATTGTAGATGTACTATTGCTACTAGGGATAAAACAGTAATGCTTTGTCTAAGGATAATTGTGTTACTTACATTATGCACATTACTTAATGCAATAATCTTTGGTTGCAACTTAATACTTAATGGGGTGCGGACGCTAACCGGAAGGTGGATTATTAGTTATAGATGCGGTTGGAACGGTCTATGTATATTGTTGTAATGCCCAAATGAATCTCATACCAGACAACATGACAAGTACATGCATCATTATGCAGCTCTTTATTTTGTTAATTGCCCGGCAGTAATTTGTTTACCCATATGTATGCTATTATCTATTATGGAGAGACACTACTAGTGAACTGTGGATCCCGGTCCTTTCTTTTACATTGATAATACAACCTACTGCAAACTGTTTTCTTTCATTCTCTGCAAACAAACATCATTTTCCACACTATACATCTAATCCTTTGTTACAGCAAGCCAGTGAGATTGACAGCCTCACTGTTAAGTTGGGGGAAAGTATCTTGGTTGTGTTGTGTGCATGTCCCTCGTCAACTACGTGCCACCAAGTATTTTCTGGCGCCGTCGACACCTTCAAACATGTTCTTCATCTCCTACTGGTTGGATAACCTTGGTTTCATAACTGAGAGAAAACATGTTGCTACACTGTTCACACCTTCCTCTTGGGATTTCCCAACGCAACATGCCCGTGGCATCAGCCGGCACTGGGTGTCGTCGTACATCTATACAATGAGTTCGTCCTCGCCATTGAACTGGAACGCGAGGAAGAAGCCGATGTCGACACCGTACTGATCCGCGAAGGTCATCCACCCGCGGCCCAGGTAGAGGTGGCCTTCCTCACGCACTAGCTCAGCGAAGTAACGCCGGCCGGCACGGTTAGCTTCGACGAGGGCCAGTCCGTTGGGCGCGTCCCCCCCCCCCCCCCCCATCACATCGGAGAACTTCTGCGGCAGGCGCATCTCGTTGTCGGCGGTTGGAACACCAGCACGAGAAACTCGAAACCGTTGAGGTGGGAGAGGGGGCCCTAAGGTGATGGCAACCGTGAGGAGGACGCTGCCGGCGAAGATCTCTGATATCTGCGGCCGCCACGGCCACCTCACCCTCCTCCACGCCCTCGGCCACGTGGTCGATCGCGAGGTGCCATGTGCATCCGCCGCCGCGATCTAGGGATTAGCCGGAGGGGGTGGGGCTGGGGAATTTGGGGATTGGGAATGAAAACTTACATGTGGGGTTCTGGACAAATCGCTCTTCATCGCAATTTTTTAGGGTGGGACCCACAACTAAACTGAACGGATGCAGACGTGCAAAGGCGTAGGCCCAACGGTTTGGAGTGAGTAAGAGGGATCTAGGCTTTGTTTAAAGTAGTGGGGTGCCCGCCCCTATCAGAAAAATGGAAAATCAAGTCGTTACACACATACTAACTTCATTAAGTTCACTTTTCAAACACACATACTAACTTCAATAATTTCACTACATTACTCGACACACATACTCCGTGAGACCACTTTTCAAACACACATACTAACTTCATTAATTTCACTACATTACTGGACAATGAAATCATGGTCGTTTACATCGACGAACCGCGGAAAAACGTACGGGAGGGAGTGCATGGCGTTGGCTGTGGGGAAGCGGGCCAGGAAGTTGGTGTAGATGTTGAACGTGGCGAACGCGATCAACTCGTTTCCACACCAAAAGACCCTACCGAGGAGGAAGCGGGCATCGTGCTCGTTGGTGAAGGTGACGAGGAGGCCGGTGACTTGTTGACGAGGAAAAGGGGACCTGTTGTTCATGCCGTAGGATTCTCAGATGCAAAACATGTCACAGCCAGGAGGTGGTTGTACCCGGCCCTAAGGAAGCTTCGAGCGAACTGTCGCGACGGCCTCCGCGCCGAGATAGCCCACACGGTGAGCTGTTTCCCCACCACCCTACCCAAAGGACACGTCCGCCCCGGCACGGTGCGAGGGAGGACGAAAGTTGTGCCGGCGTTGAACTGCATGGTGGCGGGGACGGGTGCTTGAGTGGTGGCGACGGTGAGAGGTGGTGGCGACTGGATTCGGTGAGCGATGGCAGGGCTTAGTGTGAGGGAGGTACAAGCCCGAGAAGGTGTATTAAATAGTGGCAGCGGCGACGTTTGAACGAGAGCAGATGTCACAATAAGCGAGAGATGTCGCAAAAAGGCTACGTTGAGGCTGCATGGAGGCAAGCCTGGTGTGAGAGCTGCATGCATGCATGCCCAACGGCTAATTCAGCGTGCCTCTCATGTGGTTGAAAATTCAAAAAACAATCGACTTAGGTTTTGTGAACCAACTTTTGAAAACTTTGGTATGATTTTTGAACTCTGTTGGTATGATGTTTCAACGTTTCCAAAACTATTATAAACCTTACGTCATCAATCTGACATCTTTCAGACTTTTACGTAGTAAAACTCAAAGTCATGAGAAATGTGCTCCAAATGAGCTTTTTAGTAACTCTAAAATGAAGCTTTGGTGATTTTTGTGATTTATTTTGATTTTATGAAAACCAAAACCCTTTCTCCCTCTCCTACGAACTCTGTAACTGATCGTACGTGATAGCTCATATGAATGAAGCTTTTTGAATGAAAACGATCAAACCCAGGTTTATATTTTTTCTAATAACTATGTAACATAATAAGACAATACATTGGTTTCACATTTTTTTTGATTTTGTTTGAATTATTTCTGGTCATTTGAATGTTTGGATAAACCCACTTTGACCGTCTCCAAAACAAGTTTAAAATATGAAAATGAAAAACCAAGTGCAGATCCTTCTTAGTAACTCTAAAATGAAGCTTTGGTGATTTTTTTATCTATTTTGATTTTATGAAAACCGAAACCCTCTCTCCCTCTGCTACGAACTCTATAACTCTTCGTACGTGATAACTCATTTGTGTTAAACTTTTTTCATGAAAATGACCAAACCCATGTCACATAAAACGACAATGTACGGTTTCACATTATTTCGATTTTTTGAATTAGTTATGCTCGTTTGAACTTGACTTCGATGTCTCACTTCAAAAAGTGTGTTTTCTAAAAAATGACCCTATACCGAGTTTATATTATTTTTTTGGTACTATGTCTTATAAACTGTTGAACTACGCTGGATTTCTATTTTTCGATTTTTTAAAATTAGTTATGGTCAATTGAATGTTCTGTCAAACCCTAATGTTGACTGGCACAAAACCCCGCAGAATCTCGCCAAACCCTAGCGTCGATCGTCCGTCGTCGGATCATACCCTAGCGCCAAACGCCACCCGTTATATATGACCTTCTAGAAGGAATTCCACGGGCAGGCATGCATGCCGTCTCCGCGGCGTTGGATCGCACGGACGGTTGCGAATAGGTTGTGAGGGGGGCGATCCGCGCGACGTTGGTTCTACATCCTGATTGGCTGATCCGTAGAAACGAGTTCCTGTGAACGGACGTGGGTGAATAGCAGTGACGCGGTGCATGGATCAAGCGTACGAAAGTCTGACTTCATGTGCTTCGTCGCGTCACAGCTATTTCCCACCTGTTGCATGCATTGCTGAGCCCACGTCGCATCACAACTATTTTCCACGGCATGCTCGACGTCTACACTATGTCATCAATGTTAATATTAACCATGTATTGTCTTGTCAAATCCAGATTTTGGCAAAAATGCCGAAGCGATTCTCTAGTCGGTTCACCTAGGCAGGCGGTAAATGCAAGTAAATTTGGATGTTTGGTGATACGTACAAAACATATCTACTTTCCCGAACACTTTTGTTATTGTTTTACCTCTAATTTGTGTGTTTTGAATGCAACTAACACAGACTAACGTTATTTTCAGCATAATTGCCCTGGTGTCTTATTTTTGTGCACTAAATTCAACTTTATGGAAAAATACCAGAAATCATACGAAAGTCCCTATTTTGCCCGAAGACCCACGAAGCCAGAAGACCAGACGGAGGGGGGCAACGAGCCCACCTCACAGGGTGCTGGCGCGGCAGGCTCCTGGCCGCGCCAGCCCCTTATGAGATCGACTCGATCACCCCCTCGCGTCACCCTCTCGGATATAAACTCCCCAGACCTAAAAACGGGAGGGCCCTGAACACTTTTCCCAGAAACACATCTGTACGCCGCCGCCACCTCGAAACTCAATTCGGGGACCAGAAGTTCCTATTCCGGCACTCCGCCGGGACGGGGAATCGAAGGGGATCATCGCCATCGTCATCACCAACGCCTCTCCATCAACCATCATCGTTTCCCCCATCCATGTGTGAGTAATTCCCTCGTTGTAGGCTTGGGGGAATGGTAGAGATTGGATGAGATCGTTCATGTAATAGCTGTAATATTATTAGGGCATGGTGCCTAGTATCCGTTATCGGTGTTTTACGTCATTGTTGCAACTTGTTATGCTTAATGCTTGACCCTAGGGCCCGAGGGCCATGATTTCAGATCTGAACATGTTATTGTATCATGAGGATAATCAATGTTTTAGATCATATCTATATCTATGAGTTGTATACACATATTATTGTCCGGAACCGAATGCCCCAAAGTGACAATAATTGGGACAGCCGGAGGGGATGGTTGTGATGTGAGGATCACGTGTGTTCACAGAATGTTAATGCTTTGCTTCGGTACTTTATTAAAAGGAGTACCTTAATTACCAGTAGATTCCCTTTAGGCCCCGCTGCAAACAGACTGGTAGGACAAAAGATGATGTGCAAGTTTCTCATGGCGAGCACGCACAACTAAATTGGAACACATGCTTATGATTAATTAATACCTGGATCCTTTATCTTATTTATCAGCAAATATGTCTTGATATTACATAAATTATCTTATCCATGCAACGCCCGTTCATCCGTCCCTGTGCCTACAGTATTTTAATCCTCCTTTCTACTATAATCACAACTGTTATCTTATTTCTACTGCTGCTGTTATTTCACTACTTTCACTACTATAAAACTGTTGCTACTGATAATCTGTCTCGAGCAAGTCTATTCACAGGTGCAGCTGAACTGACAACTCATCCGTTAAGTCCTATAAATATTCTTTGGCTCCCCTTGTGTCGAATCATTAAATTTGGGTTTTACTTCCCTCGAACACTGTTGTGATCCACTATACTTGTGGGTCATTAAGTCTATTTTCTGGCGCCGTCGCGGTGGAGCATAGCTTTATTTATAAGTTCACCTTAGATTGATATTGCTCTCTGGAATTCATTCATCATGGGAAAGCATGTGATAAGAAGTTTCCCATACTGCCATCCACTATAAGAAAAGGTAGAACTCTTAGTACCGCTGCTGCTCTTGATTCTCAGTCTGTGTTAAGTAATTTGTTACACCACCACAACCTACACGTTATGTTACTACTGCTGAATCTGAAGTTACTTATGATGATGCTTCTACTATAGCTAGTGCATAACATGATGCTTTGTTAAGAATTTATAATTTTAATCAAGATGAAGGTGAGAAATTGCCTGAGGCTTGGACACGTTTTGCTCCATATTAAGAGGCCAACGGAATCATGATTTGGAGAAAAATGATCTACTTGATATACTTTATAGTGGACTAACTGCTGAATCTAGGACATACATGGTTAGTTTTGCTAGTTCTGTTTTCAGGAAAATGACTCCCGAAGAATGTGAGGAATTATTAGCTAAAATATGCAAGAATAATGATGATTGGGACATACCTGAACCTACACCAACACCGAAGAAGAGGGGTATTATTGAATTAAATGATGAAGCGATGAAGGAAGCCAAGAAATCTCTTAAAGAGAGGGGTATTAAATTTGAAGATGTGAAGAATTTACCTCCTATTGAAGAATTATGTAAGCCGACTCCTCCTTCACCCATAATTGAGGTACACTCTCTCCAAAGGTTTGATGATAGAGATATTCCTTACTCTAAACCTCCTGATCAATGCTTAGATGAATTTGAATATTTCATTGTTAAGCAAGGTAATTTTAATATGAGAATTGAGAATCATTTAATGGAAAACTCTCGAGCTGGTGAAAGGGCGAAGTCGGTGGCGCCCCGAGGGGCCCACACCACGTGCTCGCGCGGCTTAGAAGCCTGCCGCGTGAGGACCAGGTGACGTCGCCTTGGTCGCCCACTTCGTCTTGTATTCGGCTTTCTGGAACGTTCCCGATGAAAAACGGACTTCAGAAAAGAAATCGTCCAATTCCGAGAATATTTGCTTAAGTACTTTTCTGAAACCAAAAACAACAGAAAACAGGGAACTAGCACCGTGGCATCTTGTTAATAGGTTAGTCCCAGAAAATGCATAAAACTATGTAAAATGCATATAAAACATGTAATAACTTGGTATAATATAGCATGGAACATAAGAAATTATATATGAAGGGGTTACGGTGTAGAAAACAGTAATTTTTCTAGCGAACGAAACCCTAACTAGCCAGGATCTATCTATCTAGTACATGCGATAACGGTGGCGGAACGGGTTAATTACCTCCATGTAGACCGATAGCGGGGATTACGCTCCCGCACAAGCGTTGACGATGAAGTCGTACGTAGCCGACCTCGAGGTCGCGGAGAACTTGCCGCGATGACGAAGACGATGACGCCGGGGTGTCGACGATGATCTGCGTCGACGGGCGTCGGGCGGAAGAAGGCAGAGCGCCAGCACCAGGGGTGGTGCGCCGGCGGTAGAGGGGAGGGGGGCGCGGCGGCTGCAGGGGCGAGACGACGTCGCCCAGGCTACTCAAAAGGAGTTACCTCCGAGCACTCACAAACATACGGAGCTTAGCGACAACCCCCGGTCATTCAGATCCAGCTGAAATCGCAGGGGTATATCTTATCTGGAATTCCGCAGAGCAACGGTGCTCAACGGTATAGCTTAGGTGGAGAGAGGGGGCAAAACGGGTGGAGAAACAGCTCGGCCGGCCTGCAATACAATTAATTGTATTTTCCAATGAATTAATCCAATTAATATGCCTTGGTATATAAAGGGGGAAGGGGGTGTGCAAACCCCCTGGCTCCCCCATGTGGGACTAAAGGAGGAGAGGGGAGGGGGGGTTCGGCCGAACCCCCCTTGGGCTTGTCCCACTCCTAGTCCAACTCGGACTAGGAGGCCCAAGCCTCCCCTTCCTTGTGGGGTGCGGCTCCCCCCTCTTGGGCCCTCTTAGGGCCCATGTAGGTGGGAGCCCCCTTTTTCCTTTATTAAATTAATATTAAATTAATATAAAAATCCCATTAATTCATAATTAATATATTATAAATAATTCAATATCCCATGACTCCGAAACTATTTCGGAACCACCCGAACAACTTTCGGACATTCCTGGAACCATTCCATACCTCCCCGGAACTCTTTCCGGATCATTTCTCTCTCTCCAACAAATTCCTATAATATTCCAGAACCTATCTCCTGGTGTCGCTAAGACCTTAAGTTTGTTACGCTACGGTTCGAGAACACTCCAGACATGGTCGAGACACTCCGCTCACCAATGACCGTCAGGGATACCTGGAAGTATATGACGACCCCTGTGCATTCCACGAATATCGTCGTTGAACCATAAATATGACATTCATTCCCTTTGTCTCTGCGATACTACCTTGTCCGAGATATGATCGTAGACACACCGATGTCTTTGTTGTATCTCGTTACCTACGAAGGTTATTAACTCGTCTGCGATATTACATCTCCATGACCTAGTCATAAGCTGCGTAGCTATATAGATGCAATATCACCGAGTGGGCCCAGAGTATCTTTCCATTACAAGAATGAACAAATCCCGCTCTTGATCCTTACGTCTTGATGCTCTTTCAGAATACCCAAGATGGACATCGTTATTGTCATGCTATATAAGACACAACGTTTGATGCTCTCAAAGTACCCCTACAAAGCATTAATAAGTACGGTCTCACGGTCTAAGGAATAAGCTATCATATTCTTATCTATTGCAAATGACAAACATCGTAATACGATCTTATTGCAATACTTTGCGTATGTCCATCACCTTATTCAACTAACAAGATGACCCCATTGTCAACCGACGTCATTGTCCTTGATCGGGAATCTCGATCAACTGTTGCCCAATGGACTAGCTCATATAGAGGCTTGCTAGGGACCTGGTTGTCTATGTATCACACGTGTATCAATAATTCCGATTAATACAGTTATAGCATAATACACAAACCTATTATAAACTTATGAGATAATGCAATAAATACTACTTATTTATTTGCCTCTAGGGCATATCTCCTTCAGTCTCCCACTTGCACTAGAGTACAAATAAACTAGCTGCATTTTACTTTATCAGAATCCCTTATCAAATAAGAATCGTTTGATAATGCTTGCTTGTGGAAGAGTGTTACTGCACAATCCATGATTGTACATGCTTTTGCGATTCACTGACATCAACTTGCTTGATATCACCATGTTGTCTAACAACATATATGAAAATACCGTAACTAAGTGAGACTTCTGTTTCCCAGCGCTTACTCTGATTATACTAACCAGATAACTACCCTGAAAAACACACTCAGCCATACAGATCCCCTTGTAACAATTACAAACTCGCGATATCTACAAACTTTCACACCAATGTAGAAAACTTGACATTCGAATGTCAATCCTTTAACTAACGCACTTCTACTTCCAGTAAATTCCAAATTTACTTTTACAACTGCTCTTCTTTCAAGAACATCGGTTATATTTCATCGAGCAGATAATATGGTTTCTGTATGATGTCTAATATTACATAATAGACCCACATGTCATACAACCATTACTTTCATGCATCATTACTCTTAATGATCAATTGGATTCCAAAGGACCATCCTTTTTTGATTCTATTCTGACTCCTCAGATATAATCCAAAACAACTCGACAAACTATTTAAAATTCCCGTTCTATTTCAAAATAGACACTAACTTTCAAATAGTTTCACAACTTCATCCTATTCTATTGGTACAGTTTCACAATGTGTTAACTACACAAGATGAATTCGACTCCCACTCAAATTATGTCTCCACATATTTGACAACACGAGCTCCCACTCAAAAACGTGTCATCCACATATTTGAGTTCCTGAGCTCCCACTCAAAAATATGCTCTTTACATATTCCACCTGAGTAAACTAACATTGACTCCCACTTAAATCGACATTTTGGTCAAACCAAAATCATTGATCTATTATCAATTCGAGTTTAATACAAACTACAGTATTACATTAATACAAATCCCTCAGACTTCAAGCATGCCTACACAAATGTAGTCAACAAATTTGATCTTGTTCAAGACACATTTCTTGACAAGACATGCTACCGCATTTTTCTTATAGTCACATTTCTCATATAACACCTTATATGACGATTAAACAATCTTATTCCTCTAATAAGAATTGCAGCAACAATTACTCTCTTAATCCTTTCAAATGCAACTTGGATTTCCAGGCTCAAAAAGCCTTTGTTCGTACTCTGATATTTTCTCAACTTTCTTTGTATTCGTATAGTGCACCTTGATCTTTCAACAAGATCCGAAATACTTAATACAGTGCTGTGACCTGACAGCAATATTAAATATAACAGCACTTTATTTACAAGTTTCTTTCATGAAAATATTATGATCTTTATGAAGAGGATTGCAAGCAGAAAACAATTTTCTAGTCTCCCTCACTCTTAATCACCAAATTTTCATTAGCAGACATACTCTTTGGAACACCTTCCAACATAGGTCTGACACTTTATTTCAAGCTTCTAATTCCAATCCATAAACCATAATTCAAAAAATCATATTTTCCTCGGAATTACATAGACAACAAACTAAGTTTTGTTTCTATTTGGTTTTGGAACACACTCTCATCCAATGCGAGTATACTACAAAGAACTATTCATGTATATACCGAATTATCGTGTAATCATATACATGTCGACACTACTGTCGATCTCATGAATTCTTGTTGAGAAAAACATCTATTTTCTAAAGTGGACATCGACTATAATGTTTTGAACATATTAGGAGTTTCTAATACTGATTCTGACAGACCACACTTTATTTAAAATAGAGCATGCTTATAATTCCCCACATATCACTATATATGACATTATAATTTTGTGAAACAAATTTCCACAAGTCTTTTGTGTTGAAACCATAATTCAAAAATATTTTCCTATGATCGAATCTTGTGAATACAATGTTCACTAATCTTTCTTCTGAAAAACCCCATTTGATCTATTATCAAATTAATTTCAGACTTATGATTTGTTGGGCAAATACTCCTATTTACCAAAATCATAGGAGAATTCGGATCAAGCAATAAACACCATTAATTAATCATTAAAAATGACACTCAATTAATATCCTCTGGTATTGCAACTTCAATACTTGATTTCAAGCTTAATCAACTCAGCACTCGAAATACTTAAATGGACCAAAAACATCCATTACTTCTTTCATTGCTTTCATGACTAAACTCGATGGTGTTTGTTCTAGTAATAGAACTCTTATTCACATGACACGCTATTTTATCACTTCTACAATTATGAATACTTATCATACAATCAATGCAACTGAGATGTGGAACCTTTATTCAGAATATAAAACAACTGACTTGTTCCATAACATAAAACAACTGAACTTGTCTTATTACATGAATAACTTTGTCTTGCAACAATCAAGACACACACACTCGCTCACTATTACAAAAGACCTTATCAAAAACTATTAATGATAACTATCATAACTTGAGGACGTGAACACCAAAAGGCCATCAACTCCTTAATTACCAGCTTCAGCGCCAGGTCACATCAAACTGCGCCGCATATATGTGATAATTAGGACCTGTTTCACAAACAGAACAAGTATCAAATACTTCATCATATACCAAGAGGCGAATTCATAATTCTGCATATATCAAATATATACCTGTAGCATCGAAGATCTCTCCTTCCATGGAATCAACCTTCAGAGATTTGAATTCAGACACAAACTTGTAGAAGTTCATATCATCGGCCTTCAAAATGTACTTGCACACATGCTTCTCATAGCTGGGAGGTAGAGATATCAGGACAGTCCGAATGGCACAAGAATCTGCCATCCAGTAATCGAAGACCGTCGTCAGCTGGAAGTAGATGTCATAAAATCTCTTCAAATGTGTCTTCAGACAGGTATGCTCCTCCATGTGAATGATCTGGAACATTCTAAGCTGCCTGAATTGCTCACCCTTTAATTCATCCCCGAAGTGTGTCTTTATCGCATCAATCATGACGCTTGGCTCCTTGCGTCGAAACAACTCTTTCAACTCGGGTGCCAGGCAAACAGTCATGGTGATCTCCACTTCAATGAATATGTCTCGACGCCTACGGAAATCATCTTCCTCCTCCTCGCTAGCAGAATCTCCCGGTCCTTCTCCTAACGGTTCATCGAGAACATATAGAATGTTGTTGTGTTCGAGAATGTTTCTAAAACCCCTGTACCATCTGATGAAGTTGGACCCGTCGGCTTCTAAGGTAGCATCCGGGCTCTTGAGGAAGTAACCGAAGTATAGTTGCGTAGTCTACAGATGTGATCGCAAAAGAGGTAAGATAAAGTTTATAATATGTAGGTGAGTTTTAGTTTTATAATCTCATTACCTAAAACACACCACACCAAGATTATTATCCCTAAAAAATAATAATGGCGATAACACGACCCTCATCCACCACACCACCCCCGATCATCACGGCCAGCAGCATAGCTTCAAAGGTGGACATAAAATGTCGATCACAACAACTCTGTGACTCGTGCTCGATCTTTCGATCTTCCCGTATTCCGAGGCCATATTTCTGGATATGCTAGGCTCGCCAATCAAACCTCGAAGACCCTGCGCGTGCAACATGGCTTACACCCACTGTATGCGAACGACGAGATGTGTGACACCCGATCATCACGGACTGCCTCATAACGTAGAACTTTCTTGGTGGTGCGCAACGAGGGAGAACACAATTTTGGTATTTGTTAGGGATCATCCTATTCATGATGCTACAGTTGTATATCTAGCATATAAGCAATCAATAGTATGCACACACAACAGCACACAATAATGATGCAATGAAGTGCGATGTGACATGGTCGATGCGCCTGGACCTTCATGGCGCCATGTGCCTGGCCCCCGGCGCCCCGGCATGGCTCCGAGTCTACAGAGCCCTCCATTGCCTCCGACAGTACGAGTAATATCAAAACTTACCGTAACCATGTCACATAAAATAACGCCTCTGCAAAACAAAGTTAGACGCCTCTAGCTTTATTT
Source organism: Poa annua (assembly GCA_026929855.1). Taxonomy (NCBI): domain Eukaryota; kingdom Viridiplantae; phylum Streptophyta; class Magnoliopsida; order Poales; family Poaceae; genus Poa; species Poa annua. Next base: position 20,504,908 of record CM049428.1, on the reverse strand, counting down.
AGTTTTGCAAGTTTTACGTGGCAAATAGGCTTATTCGTAAGAGAACCGCTTCCCTACCTATGAACTTTGTACCACAACGTCGATCGTATAATTGCAAGTTTAAGCATCCCTTTCGGGCCCTCCATTGAAAATGCTTTGCCGACTAGAGAGAGAGAAACAGACACCCGCCAGCCACAGATACGGTGCAAGCCGTATGTCAGTAGTGGAACCAGTCTCGCGTAAGCGTACGCGTAAAGTCGGTCCGGGCCGCTTCATCAACTCAATACCGAAGGCATCGCAAGTGCACGCTAGAGGGTAGAAAATATAAGAAAGACGCCCTCATTCAACATGAGTTCTAACCGTACCAGCAGTACTACGCATAGATCAGCTCTGATACCACTGAAGGGGTTACGGTGCAGAAAACAATATTTTTTCTAGCGAACGAAACCCTAACTAGCCAGGATCTATCTATCTAGTACATGCGATAACGGTGGCGGAACGGGTTACATTACCTCCATGTAGACCGATAGTGGGGATTACGCTCCCGCACAAGCGTTGACGATGAAGTCGTACGTAGCCGACCTCGAGGTCGCGGAGAACTTGCCGCGATGACGAAGACGATGACGCCGGGGTGTCGACGATGATCTGCGTCGACGGGCGTCGGGCGGAAGAAGGCAGAGCGCCAGCACCAGGGGTGGTGCGCCGGCGGCAGAGGGGAGGGGGGCGCGGCGGCTGCAGGGGCGAGACGACGTCGCCCAGGCTACTCAAAAGGAGTTACCTTCGAGCACTCACAAACATACGAAGCTTAGCGACAACCCCCGGTCATTCAGATCCAGCTGAAATCGCAGGGGTAGATCTTATCTGGAATTCCGCAGAGCAACGGTGCTCAGCGGTATAGCTTAGGTGGAGAGAGGGGGCAAAACGGGCGGAGAAACAGCTCGGCCGGCCTGCAATACAATTAATTGTATTTTCCAATGAATTAATCCAATTAATATGCCTTGGTATATAAAGGGGGAAGGGGGTGTGCAAATTCCCTGGCTCCCCCATGTGGGACTAAAGGAGGAGAGGGGAGGGGGGGTTCGGCCGAACCCCCCTTGGGCTTGTCCCACTCCTAGTGCAACTCGGACTAGGAGGCCCAAGCCTCCCCTTACTTGTGGGGTGCGGCTCCCCCCTCTTGGGCCCTCTTAGGGCCCATGTAGGTGGGAGCCCCCTTTTTTCCTTTATTTAATTAATATTAAATTAATATAAAAATCCCATTAATTCATAATTAATATATTATATATAATTCAATATCCCATGACTCCGAAACTATTTCGGAACCACCCGAACAACTTTCGAACATTCCTGGAACCATTCCATACCTCCCCGGAACTCCTTCCGGACCACCGGAACTCTTTCCGGATCATTTCTCTCTCTCCAACAAATTCCTATAATATTCCAGAACCTATCTCCTGGTGTCGCTAAGACCTTAAGTTTGTTACGCTACGGTTCGAGAACACTCCAGACATGGTCGAGACACTCCGCTCACCAATGACCGTCAGGGATACCTGGAAGTATATGACGACCCCTGTGCATTCCACGAATATCGTCGTTGAACCATAAATATGACATTCATTCCCTTTGTCTCTGGGATACTACCTTGTCCGAGATATGATCGTAGACACACCGATGTCTTTGTTGTATCTCGTTACCGACGAAGGTTATTAACTCGTCTGCGATATTACATCTCCATGACCTAGTCATAAACTGCGCAGCTATATAGATGCAATATCACCGAGTGGGCCCAGAGTATCTTTCCATTACAAGAATGAACAAATCCCGCTCTTGATCCTTACGTCTTGATGCTCTTTCGGAATACCCAAGATGGACACCGTTATTGTCATGCTATATAAGACACAACGTTTGATGCTCTCAAAGTACCCCTACAAAGCATTAATAAGTACGGTCTCACGGTCTAAGGAATAAGCTATCATATTCTTATCTATTGCAAATGACAAACATTGTAATACGATCTTATTGCAATACTTTGCGTATGTCCATCACCTTATTCAACTAACAAGATGACCCCATTGTCAACCGACGTCATTGTCCTTGATCGGGAATCTCGATCAATTGTTGCCCAATGGACTAGCTCATATAGAGGCTTGCTAGGGACCTGGTTGTCTATGTATCACACGTGTATCAATAATTCCGATTAATGCAGTTATAGCATAATACACAAACCTATTATAAACTTATGAGATAATGCAATAAATACTACTTATTTATTTGCCTCTAGGGCATATCTCCTTCAATATATACGTTGGAGACGTATCATGTATAAAACTGAATGCTCCTACCAGTGTAGCAGTATGCAATATAAATATGAAACACTGTCATCAAGTCACATAATGTAGATGGATGTTGTATGGCAATATATCTCTGAAACAACTATGGAAATGATGTGATAGGTAGGTATGGTGGATGTTTTGAGAAAGATATTTAGGCTTATGTGTAGGAGAACATGATGAAGTTCTCCCACGAGGTTTGGATGTACCCGCGAAGTATGCACCAACTCTCAGTGTGAGAATGGGAAAATTCAAAGTACCGTAGAGGCTAGCAAATATTGTAGTGGAAGTGCCATGAAAACCGCAGCTTAGAACTCACAAGTTAAAAGAATCCAACTAGAAGTATGATTTTCCAAGGTAAAATCAAAATCACTCCAAGAGGGTCCGCGGCAATGACAACTCACTGTTGGCTACCCCGACTGCAGCGCATAACAAAAATCATTACGGTTGCTTTTAACATTAGAAGTCATATATCATCATGCTATGGCACATTCAAGTGTGGCACAACTTCAAGATTTTAGACCAACCATTAATTGCTTTTACCTTACTAAACCATCAAGTTTATCATTAAGCATATTAATATTCAAAACAACATCAATGATTCAAGTGAAACAATTTAATGATCTACAAGATTATGTAAATCTTTTCATTATACCATCTACCACATTTAGCATTTTTTTGTTTCTAACCAAACACCAATCAACTTATTTAAACATAAACTCTCCAAGTATTTAACAATGAGACAAGAGAGTATTTCATATGAGAACTAACGGCTCTAAACAAGAGGTGCATGAAAAACATGAGCTAAAAGCATTGAAGTAACTATAAAAGAATACTCACCAAATATAAGTGAAGAATAAGACTATTCAAATGAAAAAGCAGAGCGTGTCTCTCTCCCACAAAAGAATGCTAGGATCCAATTTATTCAGAAAAAAAATAACGAAAGCAAAAATAAAAGCAAACTGACGCTCCAAGTAAAGAACATAAGATGTGACAGAATTAAAATACAGTTTCACTAGAGATAACCTGATAAGTTGTTGATGAAGAAGGGGATGCCTTGGGCATCCCCAAGTTTAGACGCTTGATTCTTCTTGAAATATGCTTGGGTGACCCACTGGGGCATTCTCAAGCTTAGGCTTTTTCATCTTCTTGATCACATCATATCATCCTCTCTCTTGATCCTTGAAAACTTCCTTCACACCAAACTCAAAGTAGTCTTTCATTAGAGGGTTAGTGCATAATAAAAAATTATCATATTCTGCATGGAGACAATCACACCAATGGTACTGGACATTAGCTACAACTACTGACATCTCGTGGAGCAAAAAGATCCATTAAAAAACAGCAAAAGAAGCAATGCAAAATAAATGGCAGAATCTATCAAAAACAGAACAGTTCATAAAGATGAATATTTTTGAGGCACCTAACTTGCTGACCATGCTGCAAATTCTGTTTTCCCGCCTCACAGACACTGGCGTCTTCCAAGGTGTGAACGGCAGCATCACGCAGCCTCTTGGGAATATCACTCTTCCGGTCACTTTCGGCACAAGAACTTCCGCACGGAGGACATCGTCTTCGACATCGCGGACACTTCGCTCTCGTACAACGACATACTTGGCTGGCCTGCTCTGGCCAAGTTCATGGCCGTCTCCCACTTTTCCTGCAACGTGCTCAAGATTCCGGCACCACTGGGAGTGATCAAGGTCAAGGCCGACACAAACGACGCCATCTTCTGCAAAGCTGAACCAGACGATGGCGGTGACGGCATGTGTCCATCAATATGATGTGGAGGAAAATCTCGGCGCGCACTCCAAGGAAGGAGCTGATCCTGGGGGCTCGAAATCAACTTCCGTCAAGGAGGCGCCGTTCCATGCCGACCCCCAGTTGACCAAGAAGGTGACTCTGATAGGTGATGGAGTGCGCTCCATTACCATCGGCGCCCGCCTCACGGACAAATAGGAAAGCGCGCTCATCGCCTTCCTTCGGGAAAACTCTGATGTTTTCGCGTGGAGCGCATCGGAGATACCCGACGTACCAAGAGAGGTGACATAGCACAAATTGGTAGTCAGCACGGACGCGCGACCTGTGAAACAAGTTCTCCAGAACCAGAGCAAGAAAAAACTGGAATTCATCATCACCGAAGTCGACAAGCTGCTAGAAGCTGGCGTCATACGCTTGGCTCTTCACCCTCTATGGGTGGCGAACCCGGTGGTGGTTCCCAAGCCTCTGACACTCAAGTGGCGCCTTTGCATCGACTTCACCGACTTGAACAATGTCGTGGGGAAGTCACGGTAGATGCCACGGGGTGGCTCATCTTGTGTGTGGAGCAAGGCGACATCCTGGATTCACAGAGGGGTTAGTACACACCGAATTTACCCAGGTTCGGCCCCTCACTTGGGAGGTAAAGACCTACTCCTGCTTGTATATTATTGGATCTCTATATGTGTACAATGTTTGCCGAGAGCTAGATCGTATCTTCGGCGGCTATGAGATTACCGAGATCGGATCCCTCTTAAGGTTTCTCCTAGTCGTCTTATATAGGGGGACGACTAGGGTTTACAGGCGAATAACAGGTAACTAACACGACATTAACTACCCGCGATAAGTCCGGCTGGTGGAGTGACCTTCGGGATAACCTTACGTTATCCGAGTAGATATCGATCTCCTTCCTTCCCGAGGCGGCGCACCGAGTCTGTTACGGACCCGGTATCCTGCCCAGGGCCTTCCGACTGGGCTTGGGCCACCCTGTCCTCCACGGCCGGCTCGCAGTTATGGGCCTACCCGGTTGACGTATCCCCATCATTAGCCCCCGAGTTCGTCAAGGACCTGCTTCCGAGTTGGACTCCGTCTTGGATTGCTTCTCGGGTTGCGTCGTTGGACGAACTCCTAAAAATAAATGGAGGAGGCAACGGGTTGTAGGAAAATCTATCTAATCTCCTTCACATTTAAGCCCATCTTGAGTTCTAGAAGTTCGTCCTCTTCTCTTCCATATGCCGCCTTCTGGTTAGCTGCTCGCGGGTACAATGCCACATCATCTTCCATCTTCCGTCTTGTCATGCATGTCCTCCTGACACGCCGGGTTGATTGATTTGACCTCTCGGGCGTCTTGACTGCGCACGTCTTGGGACGGGGCAGTAATGATGACGGTTGTCGGTGACGTGGTGGAAGATCCGACGGCTGGGAGGCGATCGGCGCGATGGAGCCGAGCTGAGGCTGGTTGACGTGGCGACCCCTTGCCAGGAAGTGAATCGTCGTTTCCCGCTATAATTTGGGGAGACGTGCAAAGTGGGGGACGTGAAGTCGAGACGGTTGCCTCATCGCCCCTCTATAAAGGGGGAACGAAGGGTCGACGCAGTTTTCTTCCGCCTCTTCCGTGTCGATCTCGCCTTCCTCTTGAAGTTTCGTCTGCACGCCCTCCGTTCACAGCTTCAATCCTTTGATCCTTCCCCCTGCAATGGCTCCGGCGAGGAACGGGTCGGAACGCTCCGCCGTCCCGGTGCTCGGACTCGCTCGCCTAGAGGACGAGGGGCTGCTGGAGAAAGACCGGTGGAGAATCGCCAGCGCCGATCCCCGCCCTAATCCACGCAATGGTGTGGTCGTTGCGTTCACCTCCTACATCAAGCGCGGTCTTGGGTTCCCTACGTCGGAGTTCTTCCGACGCGTCCTCCTCTTCTACCGAGTTCGCCTGCATGACCTCAGGCCGAACTCGATCCTTCATCTTTCCTGCTTCGTGACGCTGTGTGAAGCGTTCTTGGGGTGCGCCCCGTATTTTCCCTTGTGGTTGCATCTCTTCTGTGGCAAGCTTGCCGACAAGGGGGAGATGCCCGCCTTCGGTGGGCTCAACTTCCAGGTTCGCGCGCAGGCGGATTACGTGGAACTGTTCTTCTACGCGAGGGACAGGTCGTCGCTCGGGGAAGCAAGGCTCCTCCCCTTCGACGAGTCGCTGAGCCAGCCCCGACGTCTGCAAGCGATGCCCAAGGCCGCCGACCAGCCTACTGTTGACCGGCTCGTGGCGCGACTCCGAGCCATGAAGTCGGAGGGGCTACGTGGTCTTGATTTGATCGACGTCTGGGTAAGGGCCAAGATTACGCCGCTTCAATGACGGCCTTCCCTCATGTGTGATTACACGGGGCACAAGGACCCGTCGCGCTATAGCGTACCTGCACTTTAAATAAGGCAGATACCTGTGTATAGTGCAAAACTCTGGATCGATTCGTTTGCACACACAGTCTACGATGTAATATCACAACAAAGTATCAATTTTATTACATCGATGATCCAGACTTACAAAATATTCGATACAAGTTGCATAGCATAAAGCTAGTTTTGAAAAAGTACACATCGGAAATACGATAGCAATGAGTCTCCATCTCTTTCATGTTGCCACAGGCGAAAACATGTTGGTTGTAGACTCGAAACCTTTAAACGAAACCTCACTCGTCATCTGATTAAACTGCAATAAGAAATATATTGCAACAATGTGGGTCAGATTCCATTAAAAATGGAGTCTGGCAAGTGACACTATGGTGGACACTTAATGGAATAACTCTATAGCCTATATGCATATTAAGCTGGTGGAGTTCAAGGCTAATTTGCATAAAGCCAATTTTTCCTACTCTTTTGAAAACACTTTCTTCAAATCAAGACAAGTATGGCATGAAAACCATAATCTCATCTTCCCTTGTTCACCCATCAAGTTTTATTGCTGAAGTTGGAATGGTGGAATCCTCCGTTTGACGTCCGTGATGAGCTGCTCAAATTTTCCGTATCGGGGACACGGCTAATTACTTAGGTTTACACTCTGCAGAGGTTGTGCACGTTCACCATTGTACCCATTAAACCCAAATTATCCTTTACACACCATTTGTCATAAGGAAAGGAGAAGAATGAGACGAGATCTTTCAGAAGCATTTTCCCTCCCACTCTGGCTTGACCTGTTCCACCTAACATCCCCCTACATCTGCTTGTCAAGCCGGAGAGAGTCCATGCAACATAATTGATCAAGACAGAGCTCATATGGCAATGGCTGCACTGGAAGCAATCGTCACTCGGAGTTCTTCAGATTCCTCTGTTCCTGGGTGGCCGTTCACAAGTGCACGTACTCCAGGAACCATAGACATGGGCCTGAGTAGCCACTCAACTTCGCCACCATACAACCTTTTACCACCCAGGTGTTTCATTCTTAACTTAGTAGAATTTAGATTTTCACAAAACAACATTTGCATAGCATCAATAATTATACTAAGTATTGCATAGGAACCTAGACACAGGAATAAGGAATTCTACACAGGTTTAGCATAGCAATACTATCCTACACATGCTTATATAAAAATACACTAAGTAATGCATATAGAAAATAGTAGGAAGTTTATGAGGTGTGCCACTTGCCTTTGAATGTTGTCGTTGTTCACAAAAACTCTTTTCAACAACGAACGTTTGCTCTCCGTTCAATCTAAACAATATAAGCAAACAACAATACAACAATCAGCAAACAACAATCATCAAACATACATGCACATACATAATGAACAAATAAGTTTCATAAAACTTCTAAGGAAAACATGTCATGCATGATATGCAAAATATTTCTAAGGACTAGAGATGCATGTCATGCCATGAAAATCTTTTAAGTCAATGCAAGGAAATGTGTTGGTCAAAAATGACTAAGGACTAAGGACTAAGATCAAAGTTTGGATAAAATACTTTGTTTTAAATTATCTAGAATAAGCTCTCAAATGGCTTAGCCATGATGTGCATAAATACTTGGAGAAAATACTAAGTTTAAGGTGATCAACAATTACTATCAACTCTTTGTAAATTGGATATTCACTAAAGTGAGAGAGATAGACACCCGGCCAACCACTTAAATTGTGGAACAAGTCTCATGTACGTGGACATGTAAGGTTTGTTTCCAGGCCGCTTCATCTCACTATGCCGCTAGGATCCAACAAACTTTAAGATGATAATATCATGATCAAAAATTGTTTAAGTCAAATGTGAAAGACAAGATTTAGGAAAGAGGGAAAAGATAGAAAGAAAGATGTAATTGAGCCTTCAGACTTCATCTCCAGACTTGTAATATTCTCTTTGGTGATGTCTTGATTGAATTCTTGGTAGACTTGAATAATATTCAGACTTGATGATTTTGTATCACCTAGGCTGGTCTTGGATTTAACTTAGTCTTCAAGAGGTCTAAGAGAATAAAGGAGAAATCAAAGAGAGAGGGAGCAAGACTTAGAAAATATTTCTGGTTGGTCTTCATGAACTTCCTCTTGATTTTTCTTCTAAGTGCTTCTACTTCTTGGAGATTCTTCTGGAGTCTTCTTTTTTCTAAGTCATTCATTGGTCTTCTAGCTCCATGTTGAAAATCCTAAGTGTCTATGTGTATAACACTTTACCAAAATGCTAAGTTGAAAATAATCCTAACTTAGAGAAAAGGGGGAGGAGTTTTCTTATGTAAAATATAACTACAAAATAAAATATGCTATGCATGAAATGCAATTTTAAATCACAAGAAGCATAATACTAATTTTTGTGATATTTATAAAGTATGCATAAAGTTATAATTTGCAATTTAATTTGTTCTTAATTTTGCCAAACATAATAAAAGGAAAACATATAGATTAAAGTTTTTATGTGATTTATATTTTATAACACAATTTTTATAAATGGTGTTAATAGCCAGAGGTGATTTAATTAAATTTATTGCAATTTGATTTAATCTAAAATAACATTTCTATTAATAGTTATGTTGAAAATACTCAAACTATTCAAATTAAATATATAATTGGGAATTCATTCAAATATTACTCAAAAGTATTTTATATCAGAGGCATCAATTTACAAATATTCTAAAGTTTCTAAAACAATTTTATTTGTAATTTTTGGAATCATAGATTTGAAGTTATTACAAATATACTCAAATCTTCCATTTGAAATTTGAATATTTTAAACTTTATCAAATTTAAATTTGGGCAGATCTACCATATTCTACATGTCAAGGGCTTTCCAAAAATGTAAAAATATTTGAATTTGGATAAGTGGTTAAAAAGTTATGACAGATCTAAGTGACAGGGGCTTTTCTGCAAAACTGCCATTTAAACAATTAATAGGAAAACAAATTCCACGTCAGCGCTGACTGGGCACTGACTGTGCTGCTGACGCGGATCCGATGTGGCAAGTGAGTAGATCTGGTCCGTTGGATCCAGATCCGATGAATCTGAACGGATCGTACCGATTCGATTAAACGATCTAATCCTACGCGTACATTACGGATCGGACGGCCAGGAGAAGAGGAGCTCACCGGGCGGCGCGGATGGTCGCCGGAGACGGAGGCGACGGCGGCGCTGGTGTAGCGTACCTGCACTTTAAATAAGGCAGATACCTGTGTATAGTGCAAATCCCTGGATCGATTCGTTTGCACACACAGTTTACGATGTAATATCACAACACAGTATCAATTTTATTACATCGATGATCCAGACTTACAAAATATTCATTACAAGTTGCATAGCATAAAGCTAGCATTGAAAAAGTACACAGCGGAAATACAATAGCAGTGAGTCTCTATAACTTTCATGCTGCCACAGGCGAAAACATGTTGGTTGTAGACTCGAAACCTTTAAACGAAACCTCACTCGTCATCTGATCAAATCTGCAATAAGAAAAATATTGCAACAACGTGGGTCAGATTCCATTAAAAATGGAGTCTGGCAAGTGACACTATGGTGGACACTTAATGGAATAACTCTAAAGCCTATATGCATATTTGGCTGGTGGAGTTCAAGGATATTTTGCATAAAGCCAATTTTTCCTATCTTTTTGTAAAACACTTTCTTCAAATCAAGACAAGTATGGCATGAAAACCATAGATCTCATCTTCCCTTGTTCACCCATCAAGTTTTATTTCTGAAGTTGGAATGATGGAATCCTCCGTTGACGTCCGTGATCAGCTGCTCAAATTGTCCGTACCGGGGACACGGCTAAGTACTTAGTTTTACACTCTGCAGAGGTTGTGCACTTTCACCACGAGACTCAAACAACCCTTCTGTCCTTGACCCTCATGTAGTGAAAAGGAAAGGAGAAGCCTGAGACGAGACCTTTGGGGAAAAGTCAAGGCAGAGCCATTATACCACGTGGCTGCACTGGAAACATCTTCACTTGGAGAAAACTTTGGTCCCTTTGTTCCTGGGTGGCCATCCTCAAGTGTACGTACTCAGGTTCACTCATCTAAATGAGCCTGGATCTTAGCCAGGTGCACCCACCTAAATGAGCCTAAGCAGCCACTCAACTCTAACCTCCATCCTCTTGCCACATCCACCGAGAAGTATCTTTAACTTAGTAGAAATTAACTTTTCACAAAACAACTTTTGCATAGCATCAATATTACTACCAAGTTACCCATAGGATTCTAGACACAACTAGTGTAAGGGATATAGTAGTTTCAGCATAGCAATACTATCCAACACATGCATATAAGAAATACACTAAGTAATGCATAGAAAAATACTTAGGAAGTTTATGAGGGTGTGCCACTTGCCTTTGAATGTTGTCGTTGTTCACAACTCTTTTCAACGATACTCGGGACTCTCCGTTCAGTCTAAACAATACAAACAAACAACAATACAACAATCATAAAACAACACAACACCTACAAACAAGTTTCTTAAACTTCTAAGGAAAACATGACATGCATGATATGCAAGTTATTTCTAAGGACTAGAGATGCATGCCATGCCATGAAAATCTTTTAAGTTAATGCAAGGAGAATAGGTTGGTCCAAAAGGACTAAGGGCTAAGCTCATAAGTTGAATAAAATATTTTGTTTTATATCATCTTGAATAAGCACTCTAATGGCTTAGTCTTGATGTGCAAAATACTTAGATTCTTCGAGGTGATCAACAATTATTATCAACTCTTTGTAAATTGGATATTCACTAAAGTGAGAGAGACAGACACCCGGCCATCCACTTAAATTGTGGAACAGGTCTCATGTACGTGGACATGTAAGGTTTGTTTCCAGGCCGCTTCATCTCACTATGCCGCTAGGATCCAACAACTTCAAGATGATAATATCATGATCAAAATTGTTTAAGTCAAATGTGAAAGACAATATTAGGAAAGAGGGAAAAGATAGAAGAAAGATGTAGTTGTCCTCCAAGCTTCATCTCCAGACTTGTAATATTCTCCTTGATGATGTCTTGATTGAAGTTTTGATCTTCAGACTTGGTGGTTCTTGTATCCTCGAGGCTGGTCTTGGATTTTGAGTTCTGAGAGAAGAAGAAAAGGCAGAGAGAAAGACTTAGAGAATAAAAGGGAGGTTGGCCTTCTTGAACTTCTTCTCACTTTTCTTCTAAGTGCTTGACATCTTGAGGATGCTTCCAGAGTCTGTTTTCTTCTAAGTGCTTCTACTTCTTGGAGATACTTCTGAAGTCTTGTTTTGGCTAAGTCCTTCAATGGCCTTCTAGCTCCATCTTGGAAATCCTAAGTGTCTAAGTGCATAGCACTTTACCAAAACACTAGGTTATAAATAATCCTAACTTAGGCAAAATAAGGAAGGAGTTTTCCTATAAGGAGTATAACTATACAATAGATATGTCATGCATGCAATGCAATTTATTTCTAAGGACAACACTTAACAAAATAAAACAACTAAGTTTTCTAGATGCTAAAATTTTCTAAGGAAAAGATTTAGCATCTTTAAGATGTTGAAATTTTTCTAAGGAAGAGTGTTGTCGAAAAATATTTATCAATATTTTCTAACAAAGAATTTATTTTGTTTAAAGAGGCAAAATAATTCTAAGTACATTTTAATACCAAAGTGGTTATAATATGACTAAGTACTTTATAATTCGAATAGATGATGAAAATAAATTTTAATAAATTTTTAATCAATTTTAATCATTAACGAAATTTTAATCAAAATTTTTAATCAATTTTAATCAATTTTAATCATTAACGAAATTTGACCAAAAATAAAGTTGCTCGGATGGAAAAACACTCTTAACGAAACTTGTAGAGAATTACGTGCTCTTTCTAATTATCAGAATTATAACATAAGTGTATGAATAGATTGGTCACAAATCGCAAAATACCTGTCTGATCCGAAACTTCAAACGCGAATATCTCTCAGCTCGCTGAACCAAAAGAGGTGAGGCTTGGGGCAAAAGAAAGGTCTTGATCAGGGGAACAACTTTCGTATTGTCGTCCCAACTTTTTAAGATGGTTTGGTTACTCGAACAACATCAAACACGATCTTTTCACCGAAGGAATTTCGATTTGACGCAACGAGCGCGAAGAGATTTGAGAAATACGACTTCAGATCTGATGGATGATGATTCGAAATTCTTCCTCCACGCTTGATGAAAAGAGTTGAGGCTTATTGGGATGGAAAGGTATCGACGAGATCTACAACAATGATTAAGGCCCCGTCGCGATTGGAGATGGTTTTGTTTGTCGAACGAACGAAATACTATTTCGCTGATTAGGGTTTCGGTGGAACGAAAAGAGTAAAAGAGATGCCGGCGGCTACAGGGGTTTATATAGGCGGAGGGATGGTGGAATAGATAGGGCTCAGAGTTGTGAACGCGTAGGATCAAGCGGATCCGGATTTGGAGTTATATTTCTTGAGATATACGTGTTTGAATGAAAGGTGGTTGGAAAAACGAATTTCAGGGTTTGAGTTGGATACGATAGCTCGGTTCGGTTCGTTCGTGGGCCGGCCGGCTGGCCCGATTCGTTTTTTTTATTCATTCATAACTTTTATTTTAGAACACCGAATTAAGTGAAATTAATTTCTAAAAATTTCTAAAAATCATATCTTTATTTTAAAATATTTATGGACATGTTTTGACCACTTTTTAAAAATATTAATTTTGAATATTTGATTTAATGCAAATTTGACACTTTTGTCAAATTTGGAAATAGAAATTTAATTAATTTATGTATGGCTAAATAAAATTTGGTACCACAATTGTGAACATATGAAAATAATTATTTCTAATAATTACAATCAAAATATTAAAGTAAAATAAGATAAATAGCATAATCGTTATTTTATTTTTAATATTTTCTCAAATAGGTTTTCAAGTGGAAATAATATTTCAACCATTGTAATTTCAAATATAAATAATGCAAGAAAATGATGAATGCATGCATGAATATTGTTTTCAAATCGACATACAAATAGTTTTCAAAAAAGTTTTTAATTTTTCTGATTTTTCAGAATTTGAAAAATCCTAGGATGTTACAGCTGGGCTCGGGCGCGGACGGGGACGGTGCTCCGGTAGTTCCTCGGACGCGCGGATGATGCCCTCGGGTGCGGCGCGTCGCGGCGATCTCGATGGGCTCGGTGGCGGCTTCGCGTGCGTCTTGGAGGGGCGTGGGGGCGTGGCCGAAGTGCTTCGGCGCCGGCGAGCTTCGGTCGAGCACGAGGTGCTCCGTTCGGCTGCGAAAAGAATCGAGGAAGGGCGTCAGGGGATGCGCACGGACGCGAGGAGGAGTATGGAGGAGGTCTCGGACTCGGGGGAGGCTCACCTCGCCGGGGAACAAAGAAAAACGGCGGCGGGTACCGAGGAGCTCCGGCGAGCTTTTCCGGCAGCCTGGGGGCACGGTTTCGAGTGGGATGAGAGGGGAATCCGAGTGGAGGGCTAGTAGATTTATAGGGCAGGTTCGGGGTGTCCATTTAGCCCCTTAATCACGCGGAATCACGACGAGAAAATCTCGCCCGAAACTGTCGGGCGCGTGATCTTCGGCGCGGGGTTGAAGACGACCTAACGTGTGGGCCCCACACGTCAGTGAGAGAAAGAGGGGAACGGGCTGGGCGTTGGGCCGTTACGCGTCGCTCGCGCGCGATAGATGCTGGGCTTCGGCCCAGTTAGTTTTTTTCTTTTTTTTTTATTCTTTTCCTTTTCTGTTTTCTGGATATTTTAAATAACTTTTAAAATATGAATCCAAATCAACTCAATTTAGTTTCTATATTTTTGTAAAAAACAATATCTATCATTTAGAATACTTATGGTTATGTTTTGAACACTTTCAAATTTAATAATTTTGAATTATTGCTTTAATACAAATTTGATGCTTAAAGTCAAATTTTAAATTTAAGCCTAATTTAATTTCATGTTGGCCAAATAATATTTTATAATAATACAATACTTATATAAATTTGAAAGTAAGTTCATTAAACTTATTTTCCAACATTAAAACATTTTGGCTTCAATACAATAATTAAATGACATAACTCATCTATTTGAAAATGGAAATATAATGTATTAATTTTAAGTCAAAATAATTGGTGCACCATTATATTTTATATTAAGATAATTCACTTGAAAACTATAATAAATACCTTTGGAAATATTCTAGTTTTAATTCATTGTTTATACTGAATATATTCAGGAAAATCATTTAATGTTTTGAAAATACATGAAGATCATTTAAGCTAATGGAATGGTTATTTGTATAATTCATTAATTATATAATCTATGTAGTTTTAAGGTAATGAATAATAAAATTATAATTTCCAAAACTATACTTGGATTTAGTCTGAAAAACTATTTGGCAATTATTCCACTTTAAATAGTTTTAAAATTTATGAATAGATATGACTAAGTGGTTGAAATTAGTTTCTTATAAGGAAACTATTTTATTAAAATTAAATGGTTTGAGATATTTACATATTAGGGTTTTTGAAATACAATAAGGGATGTAATGTTTAACCAGAAACAACTTTTGAACATTATGTAAAACTGATATGTTTGAAATATTAATCTCTTTCATTAAGTTTGAAGTATTTCATAGTTGGTTTTCTTATATATTTAACATTTTATTTTAATAAAAAGAATTTTTTTAAATTTTAGTGATTTTTGAACATTATAAAATGTTGGAATGTTACACGCGCCATGACCCGAGGCCTTACGGAACTCGGAAGGAGTTCGTGAACCGCATGAAGCGGCTCACAACTCAAGCCGTCGACTTGGAGTTGAGCGGCTATAAGCCGTACTGCGTGTCGCACCCGGCCCCAGAGGTGAGCGCGTATGACGATGACAGTGATGAGTCGAGCCCCGACGAAGTTGATCCTGACTCTTTTTCTTTCATGCAGGACTTTCGGGCGTTGAAGGGCCTGCCCCCTGTTGTGGACGATGCGGAGGAGTCGGTGACGTGAGTCAGGAGCCGGACCCCGGGTTCTGTGCCTCCTACCGACCCCATGCTTTCTCTGAGCGGCGACGAGGATGATGCTGATGATGACGACGTCCCTCTTCGGATCAAGAGGAGGCGTCCTTCCTCCGGCGCGACCCCTGCGGAGCCGAAGCGGAGGAAGGCGCTAGCATTCCGTCCTCCGTCGGGTGAAAAGCCACGCGAGGAGGTGGCCGCCGTCGAGGGGGGAGGAGGGTTGCACGCGGCGATGGCCGGTGCAGCCGCTTCCCCGACTCA
The DNA here is from genome assembly GCA_026929855.1 of Poa annua. NCBI lineage: Eukaryota > Viridiplantae > Streptophyta > Magnoliopsida > Poales > Poaceae > Poa > Poa annua. The sequence continues at coordinate 20,489,168 of CM049428.1, read as the reverse complement.
TATGTCACTGAGGTCTTGCCGACCTCGACTGAAGTTCGTGTCCATTCAACCCGTCGAGGTGGACAGGTGAGCGCCGGACGCCCATGTTTCTTCGTCTTGACCATCGACCTTGTCGCTAACTCGCTTTTATCTGCAGAGCTGAAGCGGGGAGCCTTAGCGACTTGGAGGACGGGGGCCGTCCGACGAAGCGCGAAGGAGCGTCTCGCGAGTCGTGGGTTCCGCCTCCGACCCTGACGAGCCGAGAAAGATGTGGGAGGCGCCTCCTGGCTCGGAGGTCATCTTGACATCTCCCCCATCGGGAGCCCCCGAGGGAGCGGCTGCTTCTCCGACCCTGCCGAGCCGTCCTGCTCAGGTTTTGGCCGACGTCGGTTCTACAGGGCTGCCGGCTTCGTTGGCGGAAGCGCATCAGGTAGGATGGGACCTTTTCCTGTCTCGTTGTAGCCATATGTAGCCCCCAAGTCTCAGGTTGCCTTTCTGGAAGGCGGCCTGGGACTTTTAAGCATCTCGGTGTAGCCCCCGGGTTACGATTGTTGTGGAAGTGTAACCTGGCTATCTGTTTATGTGGATGTAGAGGGAGGTGGGTGAGTTGACTCGGCAGCTGGGAGCCGAGCGGGAGGAGACTCGTCGTCTTCGTGCCGAGGTTGTTGGTAAGGGTCCCGCCGTGCAGGCGCCTCCAGCGCGGCGCGTGGATTGTGAGGAGGCTGACGCCGCCCGTATCGCGGCCATCCAGACTATGCAGGAGGCTTACGCCGACCTTGCGCAGCGGCTGGATGAGAACGAGAAGTCGCTCACCGCCGCCACACAAGGGTATTCGGCCGACTTGGAGGTGCTGGAGAAGAAAACCGCCGATGCCCAGAGCGAGCTGGCTGAGCTGGTAGCTCAGGTTGCCGCCTTAGACGCGAAGGTCTTCGGTAAGTGATATTTGGTTTTTCCTTGGTTGTGTCGTGGCATCTTGTTCCATGCGCGACTCGTTGACGAGCTGCCCCGCTTGTGATTTTCAGGTGGCGTCGGAGAGGGTGCCACGACGGCCGCACGGATGCATCGTCTTGGCGCCTTCGTCGAGCACATATTTCTTGTGGGCAAGACCATCGTGGACTTCCTGTCTCCCGCCGACCTTCCACCGAACTCGCCTGCGGCTGCTGCTCTCTTGTTGGAGTATGTGCCTACTGTTTTCACCTGGCATCGCATGTCCTGCTGCCGGGCTGGTGCGTTGGGGGCGCTCGTTCTTGTTCGAGCCCGGTATCCACGAACGGACATAAACCGGCTGACCAGCGGGTTCCCACCGACGTCGGATGGCCAGGATTTTGATGTCGGCGCCGCTGCGGACGCCCTTGCTGTGTACGCCAGCCGAGTGGAGAGGATGATCGACTATGCCGCCTTCACCGACGACGAATTGGCACCTGAGGATGTCGGAGTCGTGCAGCAGATGGTGGAGCCGTGCAACGATCGCTTCTTCGAGCGTGCACGAACTCTGCCTCGAGTTCCTGAGTCTGCATCTAGGCGAGTGGCGTCGTCGAGGCGCCCGTCTGCTGGAGCGGCGACTCCTGGGGTGGACCCGGCACTGCCGGCTAGATGGTCTTGGCCAGGGGGGTGTTGTTCTTGTTTTTGTTGCTACGGGAGATTTTAACTCCCGTGGTATGTAACCGGTGTACAAGCCGGAGCTTCATGCTGTTACTGTTGCTCGGATCGGACTTATATTTTTGTTTTTCTCGTCTTGATTTGATTGGGTGCGCTTGCGTCACATAGTTAAGTTTTTCGCTTGTAGAAACTAGTCGAGCGTGCGACCTCGCTAAGTGTGCCTCGCATGACTTTTTTCGTGGCGAACGCGACTCCCTTGGCTGGCAAAGTCCGATTTAACAGCTGCAATGTCTAGTTCGGGTTGTCGGCTGCACTACTTGTTCATATGCGCGATGGGCCGACGACTTAGGAGAAAACAAAACTTTTAGGTTTTTTGCCGCATGGGCATGGAAGTCCAGTGGTGAGTCGTGCATCGTGGCGCGTACCCTCTTTGACTACCTATCAATCACATGACGTGTGAGTAGGAAAGAATAAATACTCGAAAGCGCGATGTAACGAAACGGAGCCCCCGAGTGTGTCGGGGTCCCGGCTTTATTTCCTTGATTGATATTATAGTATTACATGGATACTACGTGTAGTAGGGGCGGAGAAGGCTGATGTTCCACGGCCTCTTAGTTTCTTCTTCTGACAGCTTTTGTCCTGGTCGCGAAGGTCGACGAGGTAGTAAGAGCCATTGCCGACTACCTTGCTGATGACGAATGGCCCTTCCCATGGAGCGGAAAGTTTATGCATCCCTTTCATCCTTTGGATGAGGCGAAGTACTAGGTCCCCCTCTTGAAATGATAGGCTGCGAATGTGCCGACTGTGGTAGCGTCGTAGGCCCTGTTGGTAGATTGCCGTCCTGGAGAGGGCGAGTTCGCGGGCTTCTTCCAGCAGGTCTATGACGACTAGACGGGCTTCCTCATTGGTTTGCTCGTCGTAGTTGGCAACCATTTGCTGGCCGCGCCGCCACTTTCTGGTCCGCCCCGGCCTCCTCTCCGGCGGGCGACTAGACGGGCGAGTCGTGCTCGATGTCCGTTGGTAGGACTGCTTCTGCGCCATACACCATGAAGAAGGGGGTGAAGCCGGTTGATCGATTTGGCGTTGTGCGAATACCCAGAGGACTGAGGGTAACTCGTCCAGCCAGCAACCTGGTGTTCGTTCCAGCGGAGCCACCAGTCGTGGCTTGACTCCGTGCAAGATCTCTTGGTTCATCCTTTCTGCTTGTCCATTGGACTGTGGGTGAGCTACGGAAGCCAGGCCTAGCTGGATCCCTTTCTTCTGGCAGAACGATTTTAGCTCGCCTTCTGCGAAATTGGAGCCGTTTTCGGTGATGATGTTGTGCATGTATCCAAATCGGAAGATGATTTCTTTTATGAATTTGACGGTGTTGTGGCCGTCGAGCTTCTTTATGGGCTTGACTTCTACCCATTTGGTGAACTTGTCAACTGCGACGAGTAGATGCGTGACGCCTCCGCACGCCGGCTTGAAGCCGCCCACCATGTCCAGTCCCCAAACGGCAAATGGCCAAGTGAGGGGGATGGTCTTGAGTGCCTGAGCCGGCATATGTTCCTGTCGGGCGTATTTCTGGCACCCAACGCATTGGCGCACGATTTCCGTGGTATCCCGGTGCGCAGTGAGCCAGAAGAAACCATGGCGGAACGCTTTTCCTACCAGGTTGCGGGCACCGACGTGATGGCCGCAGTCACCCGAGTGGATGTTGTTGAGGATGCGTCGCCCCTCCTCTGGCTGGACGCAGCGAAGGAAGACACCTGATGGGCTGCATTTGTACAGTTCGTTGTTGATGATGGTGTACGCCGATGCCCGTCGTACGATGATCTTTGCGCGAACGCTGTCGACCGACAGTTCCTTTGTGACCAGGTATTTCACATAAGGTACCCGCCAGTCGGGTTCGGTGGTGGACGAAGCGATCATCACCGCGTCCGGTGGTGTGGGTGGTTCGGCGATGTCGATCTCTGCGGGGGGCTTGACGGAGGGGTTGTAGAGGTGGTCCAGAAAGACGTCGGGCGGGATTGGCGCTCTCTTGGAGCCGAACCGGGATAGCTCGTCTGCCGCCTCGTTCTTTCTGCGATCGATGTGCTCGATGTCGAAGCCGGCGAAATGTCCGCCGACTTGGTAGACCACGCGTCGGTAGGCTGCCATGTTCGCGTAGTTTGCGTCCCATGTGCCCATGGTTTGTTGCGCCACCAGGTCGGAGTTGCCGTAGCATTTGATGCGGCTGACTCCGATCTCCTTCGTCACTCGGAGGCCGTGGAGGAGGGCTTCATATTCGGCGACGTTGTTGGTGCAGGTGAAATGTATTTGAAGGACGTAGCAGAGCTTGTCTCCTTTGGGGGATGTGAGGACTACGCCAGCCCCCGAGCCTTCATACATCTTGGATCCGTCGAAGAACATGGTCCATATTCCTTCGCAGTGGGTTGGTGGTGGTAGCGATGTTTCCATCCAGTCAACGATGAAGTCGGGTAGGGCTTGCGACTTGATTGCGGTGCGGGCCGCGTACATTAAGCCGAAGGGTTGCAGCTCAGACGCCCACTTGGCGACTCGCCCTATGGCTTCTTTGTTTCGGATTATTTCCACCAGTGGGGAAGTGCTGACGATTGTGACTTGGTGTCCCATGAAGTAGTGGCGTAGCTATCTTGATGAGAAGAACACGCCGTAGACGAGCTTTTGGTAGTGCGGATACCGTTGCTTGGACTCGGTGAGGACTTCGCTGATGTAGTACATTGGTCGATGTATGGCGAAGTCCTTGCCCTCTTCCTTCCTTTCGACGACGATTACCGCGCTGACGACTCGGTTTGTCGCGGCGATGTACATCATCATTGGTTCTTTCTCCGGTGGTGAGTCTAGGATTGGGATCTCGCCAAGCATCTTCCTGAGAGCCGCTAGAGCAACATCTGCCTCGGCGTCCCAGATGAAGGTGTCAGACTTTTTCAGGAGCCGGTATAGAGGCATGGCCGTTTCACCCAACCGAGATAGGAAATGACTCAGGGCTGCGACGCATCCCGTGAGTCGCTACACGTCACGTCTCGGAGGTTCTTCGGGCTTTGCAGTGCTTCGATGGCCTCGATCTTCTCCGGGTTAGCTTCGATGCCACGCTCGGAGACGATGAAGCCTAGCAGTTTCCCCGCTGGTACGCTGAAGACGCATTTCTCCGGGTTCAGCTCAATCCGGTACTTGCGAATGTTGTTGAAGGTTTCCGTCAAGTCGGTGATGAGGTTGGACTTTACACGGGACTTGATGACGATGTTGTCGACGTAGGCGTGGACGTTGCGGCCTATCTGGTCGTGGAGGCAGTTCTGGATGCATCGTTGGTATGTAGCCCCCGCGTTCTTCAAGCCGAAAGGCATAGATACGTAGCAAAACGCCCCATAGGGTGTGATGAACGAGGTCTTCTCTCTGTCTTCGGGCGCCATCTTGATCTGGTGATATCCAGAATAGGCGTCAAGTAAGCAGAGCGCTTCGCATCCCGCGGTCGAGTCGATTAGCTAATCGATGCGCGGCAAGGCGAACGGGTCTTTGGGGCAAGCTTTGTTCAGCCCCGTGTAGTCGATGCACATGCGCCAGGTGTTGTTTTTATTGAGGACTAGCACCAGGTTGGCAAGCCATTCTGGGTGCATGACCTCGGCGATAAAACCGGCAGCTAGGAGCCGAGCTATCTCTTCACCAATAGCCTTGTATCTGTCCCCCGTGAAGCGGCGCAAGAACTGCTTCACAGGTCTCACTTTGGGGTCGACGCTGAGCTTGTGTTCTGCGAGCTCTCTCGGGACACCCGGCATATCAGACGGTTTCCAGGCGAAGATGTCCCGATTCTCTCACAGAAAGCTACGTAGGGCGTCTTCTTGTTCGGCGTTCATGTGTCCGCCGATTACTGCGGTCTTGGATGAGTCGCCGTCGATCAGCTCGATGTACTTGGTTTCTTGTGCCGACTAGAATTTGTCCCGAGCGTCGAGAGTTGGCTTTTTGACAATTGTCATGTCGTTGGGGTCGACCTGACGCTTCAGCTGCTCCAGGTGTTCGGCGGCGATGGCGGATTCGGCGAAGACGGCGTTGCCGGACTCGCATTCAATACGCGGTCGACGACGCCGTTGATGGTGATGATATAAGCGTAGCATGGGCGGGCCATGAATTTGGCGAAGGCTGGTCGACCCAGGATGGCGTGGTAAGTGCTCCGAAAGTTTACCACCTAGAACCAGATCTTTTCTAGCCGGAAGTTTTTCTTGTTGCCGAAGACCACATCGAGGGAGATTTTGCCCATTGGGCAAGCCTTTTTGCCGGGGACAATGACTTAAAAAGATGTGTCTGTCTTGATCAACTGGTGGTCGGAGAGGTTCATCCGTTTGAAGATCTGGTAGTATAGTATGTTTATGCTACTCCCTCCATCCATGAGGGTTTTGGAGAGGATGTAGCCTTGTACTTGGGGAGACACGACTAGGGAAAATTTGCCCGGGTAGTCGATGCAGGGAGGATGATCGTCGCGGTTCCACGTGACTGATTGCTCGGACCAATCTAGCCATCGGGGAATGTCAGGGGTCGTCGCATGGACGGCTCGCAGCATGACCTTTGTCTCTCGCTTATCGTTATGAGCCACATAGGTGTGACCCACGAAGTCGGGTGGAGGCACGTCGTCATCTGTCGAGTCGCCGTTGTTGTCGTGGCCACCCGTCTTGACTCTGACTATTTCCGCCGTCAGGGAGCACTCATCGGTGGTGTGCCTGGCAGGGTGTCCGGGTCGGCTGTGGAAGCGACACGGCTGAGCCAAGACGTCGACGGCGTTGAGCCTCTTGTAAGCTTGGTAGTGAATGCGTCGGCTTTTGCGCCTCCCTTCTCTTGTGACTTTAGCGAGGTCCGCCTGCTCTAGTCGGTTCTTGCTCTTGCGTTTGCCGTGTCTTCTAGATAAGATCTTAACTCGGGTGTCGATGATGTTTTTGTTGGTGTAGTTGTCCTGCGAGTTGTCTTGGACTTGGAGCTGATCGAAGAAGGATACGACTCTCGCGATGCGAGCGGCGGATGCTGGAGCGTTTCCTTGGCCTTCATCTTCTGTCTGGTGGCTGAAGCTTTCGGACCAGCTCGCTGGGCTGTTGCGACATTCCACCCATTGCTTTTCCAAAGTCGCCCGACGGTTGGAGTCGCGGCGCGCTTGAAGGTTTACTGACGTCGGGAGTCGCGTGCTCGGGGCCGGCTCGTTGGGCGCGTCGCTTGTTGCATGGAGACGCGCACGGGTGACCGTCCCACCTAGTCCGGAGTCGGAGGCCGACTCCGATTCGTAATCGAGGACCGGTTAGATGGACGAGTCGTCATCGCCTTCTTCTTCGGTGTTGTTGGCGGCGAGTTTCCCCGGACCGATGATGCGTGGAAGTTCGTTGGTCGAGGACGAGTCGATGAAGCCGCGGTCGCCGTTGTCGTTGCTGTGACCCCCGGCGGTGTTCTCGTCGATGCCGCAGAAACTGACGTACCCGATCGTCGCCGTGCCTCAGGGGAAGATGTAGGAGCACTCGACGCGTCCACGGGCAGGCGCGCCGTAGTCGATGTCGAGGTTGCCGGCGCGGTAGTAGGTGCCGTAGACGATGACGTCGTTACCTGTATGCACGCCGGGTCCGTTGCGCACAGCCTCCTTCTGGTCAGGGTGACCCTCCATGAAATAGATCCCAGAGATCGTTTGCCCCACGGTGGGAACCAACTGTCGTGGGGAAATCACGGCAGATGCCACGGGGTGGCTCATCTTGTGCGTGGAGCAAGGCGACATCTTGGATTCACAGAGGGGTTAGTACACACAGAGTTTACCCAGGTTCGGCCCCTCACTTGGGAGGTAAAGACCTACTCCTGCTTGTATATTATTGGATCTGTATATGTGTACAATGTTTGCCGAGAGCTAGATCGTAGCTTCGGCGGCTATGAGATTACCGAGATCGGAACCCCCTTAGGGTTTCTCCTAGTCGTCTTATATAGGGCGACGACTAGGGTTTACAGGTATAACAGGTAACTAACACGGCATTAACTACCCGCGATAAGTCCGGCTGGTGGAGTGATTTTCGGGATAACCTTCCGTTATCCGAGTTGATATCGATCTCCTTCCTTCCCGAGGCGGCGCACCGAGTCTGTTACGGACCTAGTATCCTGCCCAGGACCTTCCGACTGGGCTTGGGCCACCCGGTCCTCCACGTCCGGCTCGCAGTTATGGGCCTACCCGGTTGACGTACCCCATCACCTCCGCCGCCGTCGGTAGCCTAGCCGTCCCTCTCACAGCGCCATCAGGTCTTTCCCCCTTCATCACCTCCGATGTCCCGTCGCCTGCTTCCCCCGCCACCCCCATCAGCGATCCTCGATGTGTTGCAGGGGCAAGACGTGCGGACGACGCCAAGATGCGATATTGAAGAACGGGACAGTGGCCGGTTGTGGTGAAGGGACCAGCACGGATGGGTGGACTTCGGCCGCACCCTTCCATTGGGCCAGGACAGGAAGGTAATCAATATGAAAGACAGATGAATTCGGGCCAGGACAGTACGGCAATCGATGTGGAGGACGGATGAATTCATGAAGAAGGGTATCGACACAGGCAATCCAAAGGCTGGCCGACCTCGCTGTGATTCTGGACTCCATCCTTGCTGCTTGCGTCAAGGCCAAGGGTGTCACTTTTGTCATTTTGTGAAATTTTGGTTTTGCTTCTGCTTGTTCAGTTCTATTTCCTTTACCGGCAACGATTTCACTTGCTAATGTATTACGTACACCAAGGATGCCTCGGATTAGATCTCTTTAGGTAGAGTGTTCTTGCGGGAGCAGTAAGGGAAAAAAATACTCTCATTGCCTATATGTAAATGAAGCATTGGACAACATTAGGCAATGCGATGAAATAGTCTCTCGCGGCTGGCATTTCTATTTTCAAACAAATCAAATTTACGTAAATTTCTCGTTGTAAGTGCCGATATGGGGATGAAACGACACCCACTTGTTCGTGTTAGAGCAAGGCAAGCCTACTGGCAAATATAATTTCTTGTTCAAAAGCCTTCTAGTTACACATGTTAATTGTGCGTATACCCGAGCGTGCCATTGGGCGTATACATGAGTATGCCATTGTGCATATACCATGCCAACACTAGTGGAAAACGACTCTTTAGTACCGGTCGGGGAGGGGCATCAGTACCGGTTTCGCAACCGGTATTGCGCAATCGGGGCTGATGCCCCCCCAATATCAGTACCGGTTGCTTATCGTCCGGTACTAAAGGGCCTCCACGTGGGCGCGGGGCACGGGCTCGTGCGGAGAACCTTTAGTACCGGCCGGTGTTAAGGGTTTAGGTTTTAAGGGTTTTGCAATTTATTTTTCGTTTCCTCTTTTTTTCTGTTATCTGTTTTCTTTTCTTCACTGCAATTTTATTTTATGTTTTCTTTTTCATCTGCTGTTTTACATTCATACGGTATTATATATATACACGGTACACGTTGATGCATACTTAATATAGTTTCATATATGTATTCTACGCTACTACATACGGTAAACATTGATATATAATATAATTTAGATATAGGACATATTCATACTACGCTATTACATACATATATATACATATATACAATCCGGTGTATAGAGATCGCAATAATGTCATATGTCGTGGTGGTGTCACGGCAGATGCCATAGGATGGCTAATGTGTGGGGCCGATGGACGTTGGTGGATCCGTGGAGGGATAGCGAGCTGAAGAGCTCACACGGGGAGGATCCCGGTATAACCGAGATCTCCCAAGAACGAGAAACAAGACCAAAGCGCGAGGGGGAAGATCTAACAAACAAGAACAAATGCACGAAGGCACACAACACACACGCGATATACCCAGGTTCGGGGCCCTCGTGAGGAGGTAACACCCCTACTCCTGCCTTTCCCCTCTATATAAGTGTGGTATAAGGATTACAACTTGCTCTTAAATCTCTTGAACTGAAGAACACAAGGAACTAGATGAACTCAAGGTAAGAAGGAGTAAATGCTCTAGGAGTAAATGCGACTATAGCTTTGCCTGTCAAGTTGGTCTCTCCTCCACAGAAGCAGTTATGGCGCCTTTTATAGAGTTCCAGCCAGGAGGGCCGGAAACCCTAAACCGGCTTGGCCCCACCGGACAGGCCTAACCGGTATGTCGTCACCGGCTAGTGCGACCTACCCGCCGCACTATCCGGCGTAGCCCCTTCGTCATCATCCCGGCAAGGACAGCAAGCGCCGTCCTGGAACATCATTGTCCCCCTGTCAGAGACAAGACATGTCTTTGCCCATCCCGGATAGCCTTTTCCGGATTGCCGGGCTAGGCACGTCGTGTCTTGTCGTACCGTTGTCGTACCGGCTGACGCGCTCCCGCGTCAGGCGGGAGGTGACCATGCTTCCGTGTCAGGCGGGAGGTGACCATCCCTCCGTATCAGACGGAACGGTACTTCCCCCCGCATCAGGCGGGAAAGCCTGCTACAGACCGTTAACGGCCTACCGGGATCCCTCACGCCGGTTATCTTCTTGCTCGACCTTGCGAGTCCTTCCTGCACAAGTACAATACCGAGATAAATATTCCGGTTAGCACTTACTCGGATTGCCTATCCGTTGAGACCGAGTACTTCTCCTTCCGGGAGTCTCCTCGGAGCCCAATGTAACGTCCCCAAATTTTCTAATCGATAATTTAGATTTGTTCGTGCATCATGAGCATCATTTGCATCTAATTAAAAGTTGCACAAAATTTGAGTTTTAAAATTAAAAAGAAAAACCCTAAAGTGGCCTAAACCACTTGTTATTTTAAATGTGTTAAAAATATTTCAAAATTTTCAAAATCCAAAGTTGTCAATGGCTTCCTTGTGAAATTTTGAATCTCCTGGTATTTTTGAATAAATTTTATGTTTACAAAAAGACCCTCAAATGATTTATTTTCCAAAGCAGGGGCCTCTTTTCAAAGATTTTGTGATTTCCCAGAGCTGCAGGGGGTTTTCGCAAAATTGTCTTTTCTTTTTTTTCTTCTTCCTCTGGACAGAAGGACGACGGCGAGCTTCACCATCCGATTCCCGCCGCGATGCACGCCACCGCCGCCGCCGAGCTGCGTGGAGATAAGGACGAGGCACCGTGCCGTGCCCTCCCTCTCTTCCCTATCCCTCTCCCTCGCTCGTTCTCTCCCTTTGCTTCTCCTCCGCCATGGCTGAAACCCTAGCTTCGGCTATTCTTCAAATCCTTGTTGATTTCGGAAACGCTTTGTTCTGGCGAGCCGCTCAGGAGGACCGCCGTGATCTTATCTCCCTCCTCATCCATCTGTTTGTGCTGGGAAGCAGAGAATCGACGAGAAACCGTCGATTTCCTCCGCTCGGGTCCGACGCCGGCGAGCTCGATTCCGGCGAACCCCGACCTCCCCTCGCTTCCGCAAGTCTTCTACGAGCACCAGGGTGAGCTGTTGGTCCTCCTGGACCCCCTCTTTGTCTCCCTCTCGCCCCCGTCCGTCTCCGGCGACCATTTGCTGGCCGCGCCGCCACTTTCTGGTCCGCCCCGGCCTCCTCTCCCGATTGCTACAAAGCAATCGCTCCAATTCCTTCTGGTTCGAGAGATTCGTGCTCGACAGTGGGGATTTGGCCATTGATGACGTCAGCTGACGTCATCATTCCTTTTTAATTTCTGAAAATTAGTTATTCTTTTCTGTAATTATTCAATTATGACAGGTGGGGTCCCCTTGTCAGAAATTTATTCATTTCCAAATAATGTTTTCTGTAATTAATAAAGTTATGACATGTGGGTCCAACTTTTATTTAAATTCATAAATGTTTAAAATGGAATTAACAAATGGTTTAAATTGAATTAAAATTGTTTAATCTTTGGAAATTCATAAGTAATTCATTTTAAATCAGAAAAATATGATTAATATATCAAAATTTACAGAAAAATAAGATCTATTTAATTATGTCCAAATCATGCAAATTTAAACAACTTTGAACCATGTTCATAATAGAGGAACAAATTACACCCTTTCTTTTAAATATGGAATTTGTCGAATGGCACCTCCCGGGCATTCCAACTCCATTTAAAATGATCTTCCATGTGTAGGATTTACATTTTAATGGTTTAACTTGTCATGTCATGCATTGTGCGCATTGCATCGATGCCATGGTTGAATGTTGTTTCCCGTTTCTTTTCCGGTGTTTCGTTTTTCGCGGTAGAATGCGAATCCGAAGTGGAGTTTGACAACACCGAAGGCTTGATGAATCATCGATGGTCAAATTAAGAGGATATCTATGAAGAGTTATTTCTGGTTATCTCGATCAAGTGAAGCCGAGGATTCCCAAAAGTGTTATATCTTGTTTTCGAAGAGCAAGGCAAGCATAACCTCTTATCTGCACATATAAGATTTCAAAGTGTTTGCTTCTGGTATTATGCATGCGATTCAAATGTGGTTTTGAGTTGACGTTTTAGGTGTCATAAGTGTTGCATCGCGAGAGTCTGCTATGCTTAGCCCTGCTTAGATCTTCACTCTGTTCCATCCGGTTGATGAACCAGAGCTGTGAAGGATGACGTGGAATGGTGAGAGATGCGTTTAATATGCTAAAGGCTTGGATGGGAGGCCACATAGGGATTGTGGTGGGTTGTTCCATTCTTGCCGACCTAGGAACTGAGTTCTCGTCTTCGGAACCAAGACTATTTGTGCATCCACACAGGGTATTCATTTCCCCCTCGACTCCAACTTGCCTAGCCTACTACGTGAAGCCACTAGTTCGAGTGTTCCATTTGCGTGTGCGGTAAAATGAGTTGAGGAAATTAGGGCTCGGGTCAGGAGAGTGTGACGCTCTGATCTTGACCCTGGCAACCCGCACTAGGGATCGCTGAGATGGCGGTCTGACCTACTGCTGTGGCTCATGGACATAGGCGAAGCTTGGGAAAGGTCGTGGCCAACCCTCCTGCCGGCACTCCCCGGAAGAGTGCTAATAGCTGGCGAATCGGTTGGTTGGCGTGTGTGGGTAGTTACACCCCCTGCAGGGTAAATCTTTTCGGAAAGTCGTGTCCACGGTTATGGACGACTTGGTACCTTATGTCTGATGATCATAGATAACAAGAATCTAATTATAAAACTTGCCAACTAAGGGAGGATCGCTTCCTCGGGTTGAGCGAGGGGGTGATTCTGGTGGGTGGTACAACTCATGATGATCTGGTGGAGACTGAAGATGTGGATGAAGCTAGTGTTACTCTCTTACCCCTTTTTAAAAGTCTACTGATGCGAGATTCTCTTCTCCCTCGATTTGATAACAAAACTGGCTCTATGCGAAGGACATTCATGAATACTCTATGAACGAGCAGATATATAGCAGGTTAAATAAGTCTTGTTGGGTACCTCCTGTACTCAGCCTTGCGCAATTATTTGGACATGTGTGTTTTCTGGACATCGACTTCGACGAGTACGTTGGGGTTCCCAGACGCAAGCCTGGAATCTATGGACTGGGACGTCGCCGTTATGCTTTGGCCTCTTAGCCTTTTGCTAGTTTTGCTATGTCCAATAGCATAATTTGCCTTCCGTTGTATTGGTGATTGACAGGTCAGTGACCTTATTTTCGTGATATTTGCTTCTTCGCTCTGTTGAGAGCTTAATATATTGTTTCTTGTGTTGTAGGGTCTCTGTTGTGCTACCGATTTTCAACTGTTGGCTTCCGAGATCTATGTTAGGCTTATCTCAGATTAAGGTCTCGGATTTGTCTAGCGTGGCTCTTGGGGGTGCTACAGGTTTTGGTATCAGAGCAGGACCGTCTGTAGGAAAACCTTTCTATTGGTCGATGTTGAGTCTAGATGTTGTGAAAAATATTTCAAAGCTAAAACTATTTACCAAAAATCTAAATAGGCTTCTTTTTACTCCTTATCTGATATCGCTCTAATTCTGGGTCATCTTACCTTGTTTGGGTTAAAAACATTTGCTCTCCTCTCCTCTTGTCATTCAAAATATAGGTGCATCAAGTGCAGGTCGTTTCCCAGCCAAGTTGACCTAGTGTATGTTTTCCGGAGTCTGGTGTGTTCTCTGATCCGTTTTCCCCTCATTCGTAATGAGAGATTCCTTTCCCTCTTGATCTCTCAAACTTGTCGTCTCTGCATCATTCTATCCCAATATCTCAGATTCCTTTCACTTTGAAGATCTCCTTCTCTTCTTTTGATACTTCGGAAGCTGTGGTTGGTCTCTGAAGCTATCTCGTGATTGCTGCATCGTTGTGCCTTTGTGACGCTCGATTGGTAGTTACTCCTTCTTTCGTTTTTCATCCTGGACTTGAACCGAAGGTCCCAAATTGTGCTGTTGGTAGTGTGTTGAGTCATATGGGTTGCTAGCCATTTGATGCTCACTCTATCAGTACATGATGCTGACCTTTAACCCAAGATCCATCTTATTGATCCCTGAGGAATGCTTGTAACCTCAGAAGGGCTAGTAATGTCAGTTCTAGCTAGCCTTCCAGCATGTGGTTTTGTCGTAATTGACCTACGATATCCAAGGTTTACTCCTTCCACTAGCTTTGGCAGAGGTTCTGTCATGGAACCAAAAGGATCACGACAAGAGTGCTCTTTATGAGTCTCACATCTAAGTTGGTGACTCTGCCACACCTTTCTTATCAGAACAAGTTATCATATGTATGCTAACTTGAGCATCTGCATCCCAGGATTTTCCTGAGCATGTTTCTTTTCTTCCGTCATGTTCTGACCCGTGTATGCCACTTGGCATCCAAGTTGTAAATGTGCATTGGTGTACTAATGCATGTTGCTCTTGTGGTCCGTCGTGACATTCCACTTCGGGATGTCAGGGAGAAAAAAACTCCAGTACCTCGTCCACACCTAGGACCAGGTCAAAGTGTTGTAGTCCGCAGATAAAGAAGCTTTGTTTTCTTCTAATCTGTTCCATCTCAAAGTGTCACCATCTTGTATATCAAAAGGTCGTGATGTGTCTCATGACTTTATTGATGCAGTGATGCTTTTCACGTCCTTACTCACGCTTTTCTCCTAGCTGCTCGTGCTCGGAATGCTATGGCGAGTGTATTGATGTGATTATCAAATAATCTTAGCAAATTTTCATTGCTTTGACATATAAGGACATTTGATTCCTTCCTTGTGTGATTGGTTATTCGGTCACTTTGTGAAGTTGACTGTGCTACCAAGTCCGTTGTTCTGGTGCACATACTCGGTCAAAGAGTTAGGTTTTTACCGACGCTCTTAAGGCCACATCGTCTTGCCTTGATAAGCAAGACTCCTGTCTACCCGTGTTGTCGTGTTGAAGCAAGATGGTACATCCTAATGGATTTGCTATCATCCCAATCTTTGACTTGATTTGGGCTATCGTCAAATCAAACTCAGTCCCAAGGACCATCGTTGATGATGTTTTACCTATGGTGTTTTGCCAGCTTACATCTTCATGTCCTTGGTCTGACCAATATACTTGCCTTGTTCATGTATCATATGATTCCATCTTGTTGGAGTATCTTAATAAGATTGTTGTTGAGCCCATCGATAACATTCTTATTGCCTCCATGTTTGAAGAGAATCATTATGAACCTTTGGAAATAATATTGGAAACTTTTGAGAACCATCTTTGTGTCATCTCGAAGTATGTGTTCTGGATGTTGGAAGTAACCTCTTATGGTTCACGTGCATTGCTGAAAGATGTCGCCGTGAATCCAAGTAGAGTTTTCCTTTGTTTCCTCGGGAATTATCTCTAGTCGGTCATGCATGTGCGGACTATTCATGGGATGACAAGTTGTTACCTGCATACCTTGAAGAAGTCATTTATGCACACCAAGCCACTGACCGATTGGATCAAGAATGAGAAGAAGTCGGAAAACTTCATTATCTCCTTTATTGTTTTTCCCACAAGGACTCAGTTGTGTTTGTTGCATATAATTCATGTAGGTGCATCTGTCCTCTGACAAATTGCTAATACCTGGGTTCTGCAATCTTTCTCATCTCTTCGAGCCTGACATTGTTGTCCATATCTTGATAATCAATCCACCTTGCCTCTGTGGTATTCCTTGCAAACTTCCCTTTCGAACATTCCGACTCAGGACTATCGTCACATCTAACCAGAGCTGAATCTCAAGCAGCAACGATGGTTGGTGTCCCTTAAGGATTTTGACATAGGTCTTTTTGTAACTCCGGCAAGATTAATGTTGTGGTTGACACACTTAGTCGGAAGGTCTATCGCCGAAATTCCTGAAATCTTCAAGAACAACCACTCCCCATGAGGATTGTTGTGCGGCTTGTTCTAAAATTTGCCCCTTATGGTATTTCTCTTTCCAAAGCCTGATGTTCACCTCCTCACCTATTAAAGGCTTGTCATGAGCTTGAAATGGGTATCCAGAAGATCAAGAAGAAGTTCTCTCCTCCGATGATCTCGGAGATTCTGAATGTCTCCCGATTGATCCTCTTGATCCTTTTCTTATCCTTTGATAACCTATCCATCATGAGAATTCTCTTTTCATGGTGATCTTCAACATTTTGTTGATCAGCTCTTCCTTCCTTTTGCTTGTACTTGAAATCCTTTTCAACTCACACATTGTGTGAATTTGTCAGTCATCTTAGGGCCCTGGACTTTTAATCATGTGGCAAACATCTTGTAAGCCAAATGGTTGAAATCTAAAAGGGGTTCTTTCTTTTGTTGTATCAAGATCTCGTTATTTGTCTATCTTGACCTTGTGCAAAGCTCATATTCTAATCGTTTCGCGTAACAGTTGTCTATCAACTTGAAACTTCTTCCATTCCATCTGTTACCTTGATGTGTTTCATGCTCGTTAGCTCAAGAGTTGTTTTGCACACTCCTCCCTTGAGTTGACCATGAGATACTCGATCTTTTTGAAGATCCTCGTTCTAGAGTTATTTCCCTCTTCTCTTCGGAGTAGTTGAAGAACAGTCCGATGAGACGTGAAGTGTGGAATCATCCCTGAAGTCAAGGACCAACCTCTTTGAGAAAGTAGATCGTCGTGAGATCGACAAGATCATCAAATACCGGTGTAGTCTTCCTCTCTATATCTCTTTTCCTACCCAAGGAATCTCGGGGACGAGATTCTTGTAAGGGGGATAGATCTGTAACGTCCCCAAATTTTGAAATCGATAATTTAGATTTGTTCGTGCATCATGAGCATCATTTGCATCTAATTAAAAGTTGCACAAAATTTGAGTTTTAAAATTAAAAAGAAAACCCCTAAAGTGGCCTAAACCACTTGTTATTTTAAATGTGTTAAAAATATTTCAAAATTTTCAAAATCCAAAGTTGTCAATGGCTTCCTTGTGAAATTTTGAATCTCCTGGTATTTTTGAATAAATTTTCTGTTTACAAAAAGACCCTCAAATGATTTATTTTCCAAAGCAGGGGCCTCTTTTCAAAGATTTTGTGATTTCCCAGAGCTGCAGGGGTTTTTCGCAAAATTGTCTTATCTTTTCTTTCTTCTTCCTCTGGACAGAAGGAGGACGGCGAGCTTCACCGTCCGATTCCCGCCGCGATGCACGCCACCGCCGCCGCCGAGCTGCGTGGAGATAAGGACGAGGCACCGTGCCGTGCCCTCCCTCTCTTCCCTATCCCTCTCCCTCGCTCGTTGTCTCCCTTTGCTTCTCCTCCGCCATGGCTGAAACCCTAGCTTCGGCTATTCTTCAAATCCTTGTTGATTTCGGAAACGCTTTGTTCCGGAGAGCCGCTCAGGAGGACCGCCGTGATCTTATCTCCCTCCTCATCCATCTGTTTGTGCTGGGAAGCAGAGAATCGACGAGAAACCGTCGATTTCCTCCGCTCGGGCCCGACGCCGGCGAGCTCGATTCCGGCGAGCCCCGACCTCCCCTCGCTTCCGCAAGTCTTCTACCGGCACCAGGGTGAGCTGTTGGTCCTCCTGGACCCCCTCTTTGCCTCCCTCTCGCCCCCGTCCGTCCGGCCGCCGTGCGCCGCCGTCGTGTTCCGCCCCGGCGAGCAAAACCGCCGTCTCCGGCGACCATTTGCTGGCCGCGCCGCCACTTTCTGGTCCGCCCCGGCCTCCTCTCCCGATTGCTACAAAGCAATCGCTCCAATTCCTTCTGGTTCGAGAGATTCGTGCTCGACAGTGGGGATTTGGCCATTGATGACGTCAGCTGACGTCATCATTCCTTTTTAATTTCTGAAAATTAGTTATTCTTTTCTGTAATTATTCAATTATGACAGATGGGGTCCCCTTGTCAGAAATTTATTCATTTCCAAATAATGTTTTCTGTAATTAATAAAGTTATGACATGTGGGTCCAACTTTTATTTAAATTCATAAATGTTTAAAATGGAATTAACAAATGGTTTAAATTGAATTAAAATTGTTTAATCTTTGGAAATTCATAAGTAATTCATTTTAAATCAGAAAAATATGATTAATATATCAAATTTACAGAAAAATAAGATCTATTTAATTATGTCCAAATCATGCAAATTTAAACAACTTTGAACCATGTTCATAATAGAGGAACAAATTACACCCTTTCTTTTAAATATGGAATTTGTCGAATGGCACCTCTCGGGCATTCCAACTCCATTTAAAATGATCTTCCATGTGTAGGATTTACATTTTAATGCTTTAACTTGTCATGTCATGCATTGTGCGCATTGCATCGATGCCATGGTTGAATGTTGTTTCCCGTTTCTTTTCCGGTGTTTCGTTTTTCGCGGTAGAATGCGAATCCGAAGTGGAGTTTGACAACACCGAAGGCTTGATGAATCATCGATGGTCAAATTAAGAGGATATCTATGAAGAGTTATTTCTGGTTATCTCGATCAAGTGAAGCCGAGGATTCCCAAAAGTGTTATATCTTGTTTTCGAAGAGCAAGGCAAGCATAACCTCTTATCTGCACATATAAGATTTCAAAGTGTTTGCTTCTGGTATTATGCATGCGATTCAAATGTGGTTTTGAGTTGACGTTTTAGGTGTCATAAGTGTTGAATCGCGAGAGTCTGCTATGCTTAGCCCTGCTTAGATCTTCACTCTGTTCCATCCGGTTGATGAACCAGAGCTGTGAAGGATGACGTGGAATGGTGAGAGATGCGTTTAATATGCTAAAGGCTTGGATGGGAGGCCACATAGGGATTGTGGTGGGTTGTTCCATTCTTGCCGACCTAGGAACTGAGTTCTCGTCTTCGGAACCAAGACTATTTGTGCATCCACACAGGGTATTCATTTCCCCCTCGACTCCAACTTGCCTAGCCTACTACGTGAAGCCACTAGTTCGAGTGTTCCATTTGCGTGTGCGGTAAAATGAGTTGAGGAAATTAGGGCTCGGGTCAGGAGAGTGTGACGCTCTGATCTTGACCCTGGCAACCCGCACTAGGGATCGCTGAGATGGCGGTCTGACCTACTGCTGTGGCTCATGGACATAGGCGAAGCTTGGGAAAGGTCGTGGCCAACCCTCCTGCCGGCACTCCCCGGAAGAGTGCTAATAGCTGGCGAATCGGTTGGTTGGCGTGTGTGGGTAGTTACACCCCCTGCAGGGTAAATCTTTTCGGAAAGTCGTGTCCACGGTTATGGACGACTTGGTACCTTATGTCTGATGATCATAGATAACAAGAATCTAATTATAAAACTTGCCAACTAAGGGAGGATCGCTTCCTCGGGTTGAGCGAGGGGGTGATTCTGGTGGGTGGTACAACTCATGATGATCTGGTGGAGACTGAAGATGTGGATGAAGCTAGTGTTACTCTCTTACCCCTTTTTAAAAGTCTACTGATGCGAGATTCTCTTCTCCCTCGATTTGATAACAAAACTGGCTCTATGCGAAGGACATTCATGAATACTCTATGAACGAGCAGATATATAGCAGGTTAAATAAGTCTTGTTGGGTACCTCCTGTACTCAGCCTTGCGCAATTATTTGGACATGTGTGTTTTCTGGACATCGACTTCGACGAGTACGTTGGGGTTCCCAGACGCAAGCCTGGAATCTCTGGACTGGGACGTCGCCGTTATGCTTTGGCCTCTTAGCCTTTTGCTAGTTTTGCTATGTCCAATAGCATAATTTGCCTTCCGTTGTATTGGTGATTGACAGGTCAGTGACCTTATTTTCGTGATATTTGCTTCTTCGCTCTGTTGAGAGCTTAATATATTGTTTCTTGTGTTGTAGGGTCTCTATTGTGCTACCGATTTTCAACTGTTGGCTTCCGAGATCTATGTTAGGCTTATCTCAGATTAAGGTCTCGGATTTGTCTAGCGTGGCTCTTGGGGGTGCTACAACCAAGATCCGAGATCCTTTCCGGATGCACCCGAGTTCGTCTCAGGATGAGTATCTCTAGGCCTAGCCTCCCGAAGATGTCTTAGCCTACCAGCAAAGACATCTTCGAGAAGCTAGTTCTTAGAGGAACCATCCGCTGATGCTTGTGCTGCTATTGTGAGGGCTCGGGGTGTCTATTTATAGCTACCAGAGCTGACCTTTGCGCCTGCCAGGAGGCACCTTGCACTCTACCAGCACTTCAAGGGTCAAGTTGCCCCTTCAGCACACTAGGGGGTGGCCCTTGCTCTCGCCAAAGGTCAAGCACTGTTGGCACGCAGCTGAACTTCTCCGGGATCTGCCCTACCCGGGGGGCAGCCCCCGACACTAGTCCCCGAAGCTGGTGCTGCGCAGCGACTCCGGATGATGTGCGGGATCAGCTTTAATAATAATTGTCTTCCCAGAAAATATGAGATTATCCTCCGACTAGACGCCGAGAGTAGTTTTTGCTGAGATCCTCATACCGAGATCGTTTCGAACGGAAGGCGATGCTCATAACCGGATAGTGCCACCTGAGTGAATCTTGACCGTTGGCTCCGCATTGAATTCCGGATCATGAGCTGGGTCCCACCCGAGGTCCTGTCTAATCAGAAGTGCACTCGAGTGCCTCTGACCGAGCACGCCGCCGCTCGGGTTCGCGCGCCGGGAGCCGCAGCCGATCCGAAGTCCAACCGTTGGGGCGGTGTGGCCCCCGGTGTGGCCGGATCGGGCGCTCCGGTGGCTGCCACGTGCCGCGCTGCACAAAATGGATCCCACCCACGATCGTAGAGTTTGTGGGCGGGAAATTCGGAAACCGCTCCGGAATCCCCCCCCATAAATAGGGGACCGGAACGGTCATCTCTTCTTCTTACTCCACTTCACACTTCCGCCACCGTCGTCTCGAGCACGCCGCCATAGCCGTGCCCGGAGCTCAAACGCCGCCGCTCGGGTTGGTCGCCCGAGCCTTTCGCTTCATCATCGGTTCGCGCCCTTCTTGCCCATCATCGGCCTCGCTTTCTCCGGTGAGTTCTTCTCTTCGCCTCGATGAACTTTTTTACGGGAACACGATCGCGCCATCATCGGTCGCCGGAGCCCTTCGCTCAAACGCACGCGCGGCTGTGCCGCCGCCGGCGAGCACGATTCACGCGGCGCGCGGCGGGGACGAAGACGCTGTAGATCCTAGCCTCTTGCCCGCACTAGGCCATATTTGTGTTTAGCCCGAGCGTATTTTCCTCGATTAAGTTTCGATTTACTAGCACACGGTAGATCTTACTTGCCAGGAACTCGGTTGTCTTTTAGGAGTTTGTGATCCGGTATCTTAGCTCCCGGTAGACTAATTCCGACTAACTGCCGCTGCGCCTGTAGAGTAACCCGGATACATCTGCGGATTTCTCCGGCATGGCTGAAGAAAGTATTCGGGGGTGCTGGGATGGGTCCGAGACCATACAGGAGGACCTCGACTGGCTGTACCGGACTCACCGGATTCCGCCAGAAGTTGAGAGCCGTCTCCCGGAGGGCGAGGTTCAACCGGAACCCCAACCCAGGGAATACGTTGTATTTCTCACGCACTTCGAGCGCGGGTTTGGGCTTCCGGCTAGCCCCTTCTTCCGCAACTTCCTCAACACCTACAGCCTCCAACCCCATCATCTCCCAGCTAACGCCATCATGATGATTTCGGTCTTCACCACCTACTCGGAAGCATACCTCGGCGTGTGGCCATTCTTGGACCTCTGGGCCAGGTACTTCATCCTCCGCCGCCAAGTCATCCCCAATCCGGATCAGAAAGTAAAAGACTTGGTCGACTGCGGAGCGGCCACCATCATTCCCCGTGCTGATTCCGGATTTCCTATAGTCAAGGGACTAGAGTCCTGCCGGAAGTGGCAGCGAAGTTTCTTCTATTTGAAGAATCGGGAGACTTCGGGAGATGGTCCGGGATCCTCGAACCCGGATTTTATAAATTTGCCGGAGTTCGCCATTGGACCTCCCCGCAAATTCAACCTCTGGAAGCGGTTTCCAGATACCGAGGAGGTAAGATGTATGCACGACGTCCTCGGCGTGTTGACTGACAAGATGACTGGCGACGATCTGCTGCGCTGCTTCATTATTCGCCGCGTCTGCCCCCTACAAACCCGAGTGCACAAGATGTGCCATATGGACGGGAACTTTGATCCCACCAGGACCAGCATCTTTGCGTTGGACCGTCCCGCGGTCGTCCGGCGCGATCGAGCTATTGCTCGGACGAAGATGCCAGATGACTATGTTTGGGGTGTCATCGGGGGATCCCGGAAAAAGCCCGTGAAACAGGTGCTCCTGTCTGTCTTTCGCAAACTTGCATTTGCACCCGGGTTCTGCTGGAAACCGACATGGTTGTCATGCAATGATTTATTCGTGCAGTTATTCGAGCGGCAAACCGAGGAGGACGCGATCCACGCCAACGGGAATTTCGCGCCGAACATCCCGGCACCGGCTAAGATGCCGAGAGAGGATCCCGACGGCGAGGACCATCTTGCCGTTCCTCTTGTCAAAGCTGCCGCGCCGGGTAACCCTTCAACCTCAGAGGCTATTTCCGTTTCTTCAGACGACGAGGATGAGATTGACTGTAAAATACTCGATGTGATTGACGCTCTTCCCCTCAACTGGGCTTCAGCAGTGGTTCCGAAACCCACGGCCGTGACCAAACGCGCCGAGACTCGGAAGCGTGCGGCTTCCGATACCGACGCTGCCGAAGTTTCCGGCAACCCTCCCAAGAAGAGCAAGCCGAACAAACAAACGACCGAGAAGCCTCCACGCCGAAGGAGGGTTCTTCCCACCGTTGATTCCGGGTAAACTTTCTTTGCTTCATGCTACATGATCTTGTTTTCTCCTGAAGTCTTTACTGACATATTTCTTTCAGCGATGCACTCGACCTCCCGGCATCGTTTGCCTCCCGACCTCCTGGATCCCGGACTCCCAGCCCGCCTCGGGCTGCTTCTTCTCCACCTCGTCCTTCCGCCCGAGGAAGCGAGCCTCCTGCTTCTGGTGCCGTACTGACTGCTGCTGCGACTCCGGATACTCGTCCCGTGGTCGACGAGATTCCAGTCCAGGCCACGACCGCATCAGAAGACATCCTTCTTCCGGAGAGCCCGCGCAAGGTGCCTGGGCTTGAAGCGGAGATCATGAGTCCTCCTCGGCAGGTCGTGCCAAGTGCCCCCTCCCGGCAAGCCGCGAGCAAGACAGCCCCGGTAAAACAACCAACGACCTCTTCCCGGCAACCTGATCACCCTGCCGGGAAAGCACGCACCAAGGTCGCCGGTCAGAAAACAACCTCTGCCAAACCTACTGCTGCCCCGACATCCTCGTCCCAAGACTTGGCCCTAAGCACGGGTAAGTTTTCACCGTTACCGCCACCTCCTGCCGAGATCCCCACTGCTGCCCTGCGGACGCTGCGAGCAACCGTAAGCTCCTTTATGCCTTCAGGATCCCGGGAGGTTGTTGCTGCTCGCACGCCTGGCGGCTCCGGCGTACGCGATGTTGAAGAATACAACCAAGCCTGGATTGCCGCTGATGCCTCCGAGATCGTGGAGGACTTGCACGCTGCCGGCCCTAGCCGCAGCGCCCAAGCTCTGCACGCTCTCCAGGTGGCCGCGCTGGACGTTACTCGGGTGACCGAGGTAAGTTTGTTCCCTTTACCTTCTCCAATAAATACTTGTTCCTTCCCCACTAGTCTCCGAGATTGATGCTTAGTGCTCTAGATTCCACCGAATAGCAGATCACTAGGCTTCAATCTTAGAGAAAATCTCAGGACTCGGAAGCCGAGTCCCCGAGTTCCTTTCCACCGAGTAACTTTTTTCAAAAATTGGTCCATCTCCACTAGTCCCCGAGATTGGTGCTTAGTGCTCTAGATTCCACCGAATAGCAGACCACTAGGCTCCAATCTTAGAGAAAATCTCAGGACTCGGAAGCCGAGTCCCCGAGGTCCTTTCCACCGAGTAACTTTTTTCAAAAATTGGTCCATCTCCACTAGTCCCCGAGATTGGTGCTTAGTGCTCTAGATTCCACCGAATAGCAGACCACTAGGCTCCAATCTTAGAGAAAGTCTCAGGACTCGGAAGCCGAGTCCCCGAGTTCCTTTCCACCGAGTAACCTTTAATTGTTATTGATCTCGGAACTTCCCGAGTCCCCGGGATCTTTCCCAAGATTGACTTATCTTTCTTTGTCTTGATTTCAGGAGTGCGGCAAGAAACGTGGCAGCTGAAGGAGATATGCCCTTGAGGCAATTTATAAAGTGTATTCTTTATCATATCTCGTTTGTTCATAATAGGTTTTTGTATCATGCTAGAACCGTATTAAGCGGAAACATTGATGCGGGTGTGATACGTAAACAACCAGGTCCCTAGTAGCCTCTACTAAGACTAGTTTTGTTGCGCGATTGATGATCGAGGTTTCCCGGTCATGGGGCATGGCGCCGGTCGGCAATGAGAGTCATATCACTGGAGAGTGATGTGATGGACATACCCAGTTTTGGAGAACATAGTCATTACACCTTTGACCGTGAGATCAACTCTTATCGGTATTCCCCGAAGATACTTTGATTGCACCAAACGTCGTATCTTATTTAGTATGACAATAACGGTGATACTTTTGGGTATTGGAAAGGAGTATTGAGACGAGGGGTCAAGAGCGGGATTTGCCAGTCCGCGTAGCAGGATAGATACTCTCGGGCCCACTCGGTGAGATCGTGTCTAATGAGCTTGCAAGCATGTGACTAGGTCACGGAGACATGAGATCATGAACGAGTAGAAGATGGCATCATCGGTAACGAGGTCGGGATTAGGTATGGAGATATCTATGGAACGACGCTCGGACATGCTAAGTATCGCCATGGCAAAAGGTCTAAGACTTCATGTTCAGGTTTGATAGATGAAAGTCATTCGTTATATCTCAGGGATTAATTCAGGGGGTCCAGGCCTACGAGTTAGTCGTTGATCATTGAGGAGTCTTGATCATACCTGATATTATATCGAACCGCTAGGGTAACACACTTAAGGGGTTTCGACAAGACAACCGGAAAGGAAGGAGATCACCGGGACAGTCCCGAGAGAGGTCCGATGGAGATCGGGCGGCGCCGAAAGAGTTTTCGGAGCTAGGAAATATTTTATATATTATGTTTGATATTAATTACTGTTATTAATATGCAAATATGATTTTATATATTTATTTTCGAATTTATTAAGGCAGATTTCCCTAAATGGGCCTTCCGGACGAAAGAAGGCCCAAGAGGGGGGAAACCCCCTTGGGGAATTCGGTGGGAGCCTAGGGGCCGGCCTAGGTGGGCCACAAGGGGCCCACCAGGGGGCCGGCGCCCCCCCTTGGCCGAACCAGCCATGTGGGAATAGTCCCACATGGCTTGGCTAGCAAGGTTGGCTCCCCTTGGGAGCCTATATAAGAAGGGGCACCCCCAGCCTTTTAATTCACCAATTAATTCCTGATTTCTCTCTCGATCTCGTGGTTCCCAAGTTGGAGCCGCGCCGAGCAAGAGGAGTCGGGGATCTCCTCCACCATAGCCCGCTGCCGCGCTGTTGGTGTTCCGGTCCAAGTCTTCCGCTGCTCGTCCTGGACTGGAGCTTCGGAGGCGTCGTCTCCACCGTACGTGTGCGACTCCCTGCGAGGTGCTGCGCTAGCGGTACTCGGAGGCCTGCTTCCTCTACACGACCTTGAGGTCGGCTTCGTCGGTCTTCATCGACAACGTTTGTGCGGGAACGTAATCCCCGCTTTCGGTCTACAAGGGTATGTATTCCAATCTCCGTTCGTACTACTATATCTGCATAGAATAGATCTTGGCTGGTTTAAGGATATCGTTGCTAGGAAAATTATTGTTTTCTGCCCACGATCCCCTTAAGTGGTATCAGAGCCGATCTATCGTAAGATATAGCTGTACGCTGTTAGAACCCGTGCTCTGCACGGGGGCACCGTTCCTGTTATTTGCTACCCTCTAGCGTGCACTTGCAAATTCCAGCGGCATTGAGTTGATGAAGCGGCTCGGACCGACTTTACGCGTACGCTTACGCGAGACTGGTTCCACTACTGACATACGGCTTGTACCGTATCTGTGGCTGGCGGGTGACAGTTTCTCTCTCTTTAGTTGGTCTTCGCATTTTCAATGGAGGGCCCGAAAGGGATGCTTAAACATGCAATTATTGGATCGTTGTTGTGGTCATAAGATTCGTAGGTATGAAGCGGTTCTATTTACGAAAGCCCCAAGCCATGTAAAATATGCAAAAGATAAAGTAGAAGCGTCTAACTTTATTTTGCAGGGGCTATGTGATATGGTCAAGGTAGGTTTATTAAATTGTTTATAAACTGCGGGCGCCAAGAAGACAATGGCGCGATGGACTATATCACATTGCATTACATTTGATGTTTTGTGTGCATCTTATTTTGTGTGTGATTGTGTGTTACACGGCGGTAGTTGAATAAGATGATCCCTTCAAAATACCACTAGTGTTCTCCCTCCAACGCGCACCACCAATAAAGTTCTACGTTATGAGGCAGGCCGTGATGATCGGGTGTCAGACATATCTTCGTTCGCATACGGTGGGTGTAAGCCATGTTGCACAAGCGTCAGCGTGGAGGTCTTTGGTGGCGAGCCTAGCATACTCAGAAGTATGGCCTCGGAACAGGAAGGCCGAAAGGCCGAGCACGAGTCACAAAATTGGTGTGACGGACGATTTTGTCTACTCCTGAAGTTGTGCCGCCGGCTTTGATGATGAGGGGTGGTGCAATGGATGGGGGTCGTGTAATCGCTTAAACGACCAGGAGGGATGTTCGTTTGAGTGGGAGTTATGTCAGTTATTTTCTAAAATACTATAACTCAAAATTATTATGAACAAAGTCTTATGTTGTTGCAAATTCCATTGTAGATGTCTCACCCCTCCTTTAACCTGAACCTGTTCATTGAGAAAGAGAAGCTTAAGACCGATGGGTCTAACTTCGTGTCCTGGTTCCGCGATCTGAAGTCCATCCTTGAAACCCACAAGGTGGCCTACATCCTTGTTTCCCCCTTAGGTGATCTTCCCAGCACTGCCCCGGAAATCGAAAGGATTGTCCATGGGGTGAAAACGGAGATTTCTTCTTATGTCCAGAGTGGCATGCTCTTTGCCATGGAGGCTGACCTGCAAAACCGCTTCATGAACAAGGGTGCTTATGAAATAATCACTGAACTCATGGTTGTTTTTGCACGACAAGTCAAGGCTGAGACGTACGAGGCAACTGTGCTTCTCTTCTCAGCCCAGATGGAAGAGCACGGCAATATCAGTGAGCACTTGGCCAAGTTGTTTGGCTGCGCTCGACTTCTGAGTGATCTGGGAAGTGTGATCCCAGAGGAGTTGGTGATTGATAGGGCGCTGATTTCTCTGCCCCCTAGCTATAAGAACGCCATAGTGGACTACGGCATGAAAGGGACGTCAAAACCCCTGTCGGAAATCCTGAAGATGCTCGAAGTGGCCGAATTAGAAATCAAGCTGAAGAAGATGGAGGTAACCATCGGATCACCTGAGTGCAACTGCCCCAAGTATCTGGAGGATAGGAAGTCTGGCAAGACGGTCGACAAAGAGAAAGGTATATTTGATATACATGTTATAGATGTGTACCTTACATCCGCCCGGAGCAATACGTGGGTATTTGATACTGGTTCTGTTGCTCATATATGTAACTCTCAGGAGGAGTTACGGAATAGAAGGCGGCTGGCGAAGGATGAGGTGACGATGCGCGTCGGCAACGGATCGAGAGTCGACGTGGTGGCTGTCGGCACGCTCCCTCTGCATCTACCATCGGGATTAGTTTTGGTTTTAAATAAATGTTATTTTGTGCCATCCTTGAGTGTAAACATTATAAGTGGGTCTTGCCTGTTACAAGACGGTTATTCATTTAAATCAGTGTCAAGCAATTGTGCTATTTATATGAATGATATCTTTTATGTTGATGCTCCTGAGAATAACGGTTTATTCTTGTTGAATCTCGATCGTAGTACTCACATCCATAACATAGAAGCCAAACGAATTAAGTGTAGTGACGATACCGCCATGTTTTTGTGGCATTGCCGTCTTGGTCATATTGGTATAAAGCGCATGAAGCGACTCCACTCCGATGGACTCTTGGACTCGTTGGATTTCGGATCCCTCGATACATGTGAACCATGCCTCATGGGCAAAATGACCAGGACACCGTTCAAAGGTTTCGTTGAACGGGCGTCGGATTTGTTGGGGATCATACACACAGACGTATGTGGACCAATGAGCGTTTCGACACGCAATGGTTATCGTTACTTCGTCACCTTCACTGATGACTTGAGTAGATACGGTTATATCTATTTGATGAAACACAAGTCTGAAACGTTTGAAAAGTTCAAAGAATTCCAGAGTGAAGTTGAGAATCAGCTTAATAGGAAAATCAAGCATCTCCGGTCCGATCGCGGTGGAGAGTACTTGAGTTTTGAGTTTGGCACACATCTGAAGAGTTGTGGCATAGTGCCCCAACTTACGCCCGCCGGAACTCCGCAGCGTAACGGTGTGTCCGAGCGACGTAATCGTACTCTACTGGATAGTGTCCGATCTATGATGTCTCTTACTGATCTGCCAGTGTCCTTCTGGGGTTATGCGTTAGAAACAGCCGCATTCATTTTAAATAGGGCTCCGTCCAAGTCCGTTGAAACGACACCGTATGAATTATGGTATGGCCATAAGCCTAAGTTATCGTTTCTGAAGGTTTGGGGTTGTGAGGCGTACGTTAAGAAACTACAGCCCGACAAACTCGAACCGAAGTCGGAGAAAGTCGTCTTTGTAGGGTATCCACGGGAAACCGTTGGGTACACCTTCTACAACCAAGCTGAGGGCAAAACTTTTGTCGCGAAGACCGGTGCCTTTCTAGAGAAGGAATTTCTCGCGAAAGGAGTAAGTGGGAGGAAGGTAGACCTCGATGAAATCGTTGATCCTGAACTCGAGATTCCGAGTGGCGCAACGGAAGCAATTCCGGAAACGTCCTCCGTGGAAGGAGTGGGAGAAACTGTCGAGGAAGATGATCTACCTCGTAGGTCTGGTAGATCTCGGATCGCACCAGAATGGTATGGCAATATGGTTTGCACCGTCATGCTAGTCGAGCAAGACGAACCTACGAACTACAAGGAGGCGATGGAGAGTCTAGAGTCCGAGAAATGGGTTGAAGCCATGAAATCCGAAATAGGATCCATGTATGATAACCAAGTGTGGACCTTGGTGGATATTCCCGAAGGGCGCAAGGCCGTCGAGAATAAGTGGATCTTTAAGAAGAAGACTGATGCTGATGGTAATGTGACCGTCTATAAAGCTCGGCTTGTCGCAAAGGGTTTCCGACAAGTTCATGGAATTGACTACGATGAAACCTTTTCACCGGTAGCGATGCTTAAGTCTATTCGGATTTTGTTAGCGGTAGCTGCCTACTATGAATATGAAATCTGGCAGATGGACGTCAAAACGGCCTTCCTGAATGGAAACATTGAGGAAGAGTTGTACATGGTAGAGCCAGAAGGTTTTGTCGATCCAGGAAGTGCTAACAAGGTGTGCAAGCTTCAGCGATCCATCTATGGATTGAAGCAGGCATCTCGGAGCTGGAATCTTCGCTTTGATGAGGTAATCAAAGGTTTTGGATTTATCCAGAATGTGGAAGAGACCTGTATTTACAAGAAAATGAGTGGGAGCTCGGTTGTGTTCTTAGCACTGTATGTTGACGACATATTGCTAATAGGGAATGATGTGGAACTTCTGAATAGCGTGAAGGAATATTTAAACAGTAAGTTTTCCATGAAGGACTTAGGAGAAGCTGCGTATGTTTTAGGCATAAAGATCTACCGTGATAGATCAAGGCGCCTATTAGCACTAAGTCAGAGTACTTATCTTGATAAAATATTGAAGCGTTTTCATATGGAGAAGGCAAAGAAGGGTTCTCTGCCGGTTATCAAGAATAAGGTATTGCGTAAGGCGCAGTGTCCGGTGACGGAACTGGGTAAGGCCGAAATGACGAAACATCCTTATGCTTCAGCCATAGGATCGATCATGTATGCAATGTTGAGTACTAGACCAGATGTGGCATTAGCTCTAAGTTTGACCAGCCGGTTCCAGAGTAATCCTGGAATGCCGCATTGGATAGCTGTTAAGAGCATTCTTAAGTATCTCAATAAGACAAAGGAAATGTTCCTTGTGTATGGTGGCTGCGATGAGGAACTTGGCGTAACGGGTTACGTAGATGCAAGTTTCTGCTCAGACCCCGATGACTGTAAGTCACAGCCAGGTTACGTGTTCAAGGTGAATGGAGGCGCCGTGTGCTGGAGAAGTGGGAAGCAACCCATAGTCGCACAATCTACAATGGAGTCGGAGTACATTGCTGCCTGCGAGGCCGCGAATGAAGCTGTATGGCTGAGGAAGTTCGTCATCGAACTTGGAGTGTTCCCGAGCGTGCAAGACCCCGTGGTCCTCTTCTGCGACAATACGGGTGCCATTGCGAACGCCAAGGAGCCAAGGACTCACTCCACCGCCAAACACATTCTCCGACGCTTCCACGTGATACGTCAGTACGTACGAGAAGGCGATGTGAAGATTTGCAAAGTGCATACGGATCTGAATGTGGCAGATCCGCTGACGAAGCCTCTCCCGCTTGATAAGCATGAACAACACCAGTTAGCTATGGGTGTTAGGCTTTTACCAAGTTGTAATCTAGATTAAATTGTACTCTAGTGCAAGTGGGAGACTGAAGGAGATATGCCCTAGAGGCAATTTATAAAGTGTATTCTTTATCATATCTCGTTTGTTCATAATAGGTTTTTGTATCATGCTAGAACCGTATTAAGCGGAAACATTGATGCGGGTGTGATACGTAAACAACCAGGTCCCTAGTAGCCTCTACTAAGACTAGTTTCGTTGCGCGATTGATGATCGAGGTTTCCCGGTCATGGGGCATGGCGCCGGTCGGCAATGAGAGTCATATCACTGGAGAGTGATGTGATGGACATACCCAGTTTTGGAGAACATAATCATTACACCTTTGACCGTGAGATCAACTCTTATCGGTATTCCCCGAAGATACTTTGATTGCACCAAACGTCGTATCTTATTTAGTATGACAATAACGGTGATACTTTTGGGTATTGGAAAGGAGTATTGAGACGAGGGGTCAAGAGCGGGATTTGCCAGTCCGCGTAGCAGGATAGATACTCTCGGGCCCACTCGGTGAGATCGTGTCTAATGAGCTTGCAAGCATGTGACTAGGTCACGGAGACATGAGATCATGAACGAGTAGAAGATGGCATCGTCGGTAACGAGGTCGGGATTAGGTATGGAGATATCTATGGAACGACGCTCGGACATGCTAAGTATCGCCATGGCAAAAGGTCTAAGACTTCATGTTCAGGTTTGATAGATGAAAGTCATTCGTTATATCTCAGGGATTAATTCAGGGGGTCCAGGCCTACGAGTTAGTCGTTGATCATTGAGGAGTCTTGATCATACCTGATATTATATCGAACCGCTAGGGTAACACACTTAAGGGGTTTCGACAAGACAACCGGAAAGGAAGGAGATCACCGGGACAGTCCCGAGAGAGGTCCGATGGAGATCGGGCGGCGCCGAAAGAGTTTTCGGAGCTAGGAAATATTTTATATATTATGTTTGATATTAATTACTGTTATTAATATGCAAATATGATTTTATATATTTATTTTCGAATTTATTAAGGCAGATTTCCCTAAATGGGCCTTCCGGACGAAAGAAGGCCCAAGAGGGGGGAAACCCCCTTGGGGAATTCGGTGGGAGCCTAGGGGCCGGCCTAGGTGGGCCACAAGGGGCCCACCAGGGGGCCGGCGCCCCCCCTTGGCCGAACCAGCCATGTGGGAATAGTCCCACATGGCTTGGCTAGCAAGGTTGGCTCCCCTTGGGAGCCTATATAAGAAGGGGCACCCCCAGCCTTTTAATTCACCAATTAATTCCTGATTTCTCTCTCGATCTCGTGGTTCCCAAGTTGGAGCCGCGCCGAGCAAGAGGAGTCGGGGATCTCCTCCACCATAGCTCGCTGCCGCGCTGCTGGTGTTCCGGTCCAAGTCTTCCGCTGCTCGTCCTGGACTGGAGCTTCGGAGGCGTCGTCTCCACCGTACGTGTGCGACTCCCTGCGAGGTGCTGCGCTAGCGGTACTCGGAGGCCTGCTTCCTCTACACGACCTTGAGGTCGGCTTCGTCGGTCTTCATCGACAACGTTTGTGCGGGAACGTAATCCCCGCTTTCGGTCTACAAGGGTATGTATTCCAATCTCCGTTCGTACTACTATATCTGCATAGAATAGATCTTGGCTGGTTTAAGGATATCGTTGCTAGGAAAATTATTGTTTTCTGCCCACGATCCCCTTCAGCAGCATCTTCAACCGGGTTCTTGCTGATCTCGGTCAGTCCAAGAAGTGCGAGGGGCGCCTCCGGGAGGAGCGAGATGCCGCGCGCGAAATCTCGGTGGAGCAGAAGGCTGCACTTGCTACCACGCAAGCCGAGATTGCGCGGCTCAATGCGGAGCTTGAAAAGGCAAAATCTGCCGCGACCGACATGAAGACGCGCTTCGTGGAGGCGACACAGAAGCAGAGGGAGACCTTGGACCAATCTGAGGCGCGCGCGCATCTCGCCGAGACCGGGCTGGCGCTTCTCCGGTCCCAGGCCGATACTTGGCTCTCTGAGCTAACCGTATTGAACCGGGATCTTAACAGTAAGTTGACCGACATCCCCCTTTTTTCCTTGCTCTCTTTCTTTATTGTTACCCTCCTTATGACCTAGCCGCTTGACAGCTCTTCTTTTTAAATGGGAATTCGAGCACTCCCGCGATGCTGCCGCTCTTGCGGTTACTGCCGCCCGGGAGAAGCGCGCCGGGAAGGGCCCTGTCTCGGATACTTGGGACATTGATGATCACGTCACTGCCCTGAAGGCCCGGATAGTGCCTCTTCAGTCGATCGGGACGGAGTTGCTCAGCGCCGCGATTCACGTTCACGGTGCGCTATGGCCGGGCGTCAGCGCGACGCTCTCGGTTGGCGAACTGGCGAGTGCACTCCAAGGTGCCGGGAGGCGTGTCCACGCTTGGAAGCGCTCCGGTGCGCGGGCCGGTGCCGATCAGGTCTTGAGCCACGTACTGAGTTGGTACGAGGGTCTCGACCTTGACGTGATCCAGCGCCTGCGCACCATCTCGCCGTGGTGCAGCGATCCGGCTAAGGTCCAGCGGCGTCAAGAAGTGGCGCATCGTATCGCCTCCTGGTCCAACATTCGCGCCTTCACCGCCAGCGTCGTCGCTTCTGACTCCGAGTCAGATTACGAGGATGACGACGAAACCGGTGCAACCGATGACGTGGACGCCGAGAGCCCGGAAGAGGACGACGCTGCTTCTGGTGCCGCCACCGAGACCGTGGTTTCCCGGGATGCTTCAACTCCTCCGCCAACCGAGGCCTCTCAGGCCGAGGCGCGCCCAGATGCCCCGAGTACCGCTGCCGGTGCTGAGGATACCGCCACCGCCGCTCCCGCTGCTGCCACCGCCGAGAAGCCGGCTTCCCCTGCTCCTTAGAAATACTTAAGAGTAGAACTGTTAAATCCCCGGGATGCCGGGTGCAAGATGTAATATACACTTTTAAGATTTATGTTTTGTACCAAGTTATCTATCAGAACAAGCTATGTCGGTTTACTCTGTCACGAGTCCCCGAGTTCCTTTTCATGTTTACCGTACTTAGGCAATTTCTGCTCTTGTCTACCATTTCGGCGTTCGACGGTCGATTCACAAAACTCCATACACGGCATACATTACTTAAGAATATCCGAGTTCTAGCTAACCGAATTCCCGACATAAAAAATAACTGGGTTAGTAAAAATAGGTATGCCGGATAAGTTCCTGCTCCGAGTCCCCGAGACCATTTTTGTGTTCCCCATATTTGATTCTCTTTGCTCTTGACTACCATCTCGACGTTCGTCAGTTGAGTCACAAGATGATTTCACATGACATACATTACTCTGACTTTGAGAATCGAATTCGGAACTTTCCCGGCATACAGATAACATAAAAAATAGGTACTAGGCAGTCCCCGGGTTCCTTCCCGGGATGCCGGTATGCAAAAACAAACAAACTGGACAAAGTAAATGGGCATACAACGAGGCAGTCCCCGGGTTCCTCCCGGGGTGCCTTACTTTCATTAATACATAAAAACTGAAATACATCATACACTGAGCCCTTTACGTGTAAAAGGGTCGAAGCAGGGCTACATTCCATGGACGCTTGGTTTCCTCTCCGGATTTGTCCATTACACCTTTCCTAGCCTCCTGTGCATCAAGGTAATAAGAATCATTGTGCAATGCCCTGCTTATCACAAAAGGTCCCTCCCATGGAGGTGACAACTTATGCATTCCGGCCGTGCGTTGGATGAGCCTAAGCACAAGATCTCCTTCTCGGAATACTCTCGGGTGCACCTTCCGGCTATGATAGCGACGGAGGTTTTGCTGGTAAATTGCAGACCGAGACAGTGCCAATTCTCTTGCCTCTTCAAGTAAATCAACATCATTTTCTCGGGCCTCCTTTTCCTCGGTCTCGGTGAACATTGTCACTCTGGGGGAATCATATTGTATGTCGGTCGGGAGTACTGCCTCGGCACCGAACACCATGAAGAATGTCGTATACCCGGTAGATCTATTTGGTGTAGTTCAGAGACCCCATAATACTGCCGGTAACTCCTCTATCCAGCATCCCGGAGTTCTCAACAGTGGTTCGATCAAGCGAGCCTTGATGCCGGCCAAGACCAAAGCATTTGCTCTTTCAACTTGTCCGTTTGCTTCCGGGTGTGCAACTGATGCTACATCCAACCGGATTCCCTTCTCAGCACAAAATCGAGCGAATTCCCCCACAACAAAATTGGTGCCATTATCCGTGATGATGCTGTGTGGGTACCCGTATCTCAAGATGATGTCTTTCAGGAACTACACTGCGGTGTGTCCGTCACACTTCCGGATTGGCTTGACCTCTATCCACTTGGTGAATTTATCTACCATGACTAGTATGTGTGTCATATTGCCCCGTGCCGGTTTGAACTGCCCGACCATGTCCAAACACCATACCGCGAATGGCCAAGTGATAGGGATTGTCTTCAGTGCTGATGCCGGCATATGTATACGGTGAGCAAACCTCTGGCATCCTCCACATTTCCGGACAATGTCTTCTGCTTGCTGTAACGCAGTGGGTCAGTAGAACCCATGCCGGAACACTTTCGCCACCAGGGCCCGGGATGATGCATGATGTCCACATTCCCCCTGATGTATTTCCAGCAGCATCTCTTGTCCTTCTGCCGGTTCCACACACCTCTGGAGTACCTCGGTGACACTCCTCTTGTATAGATCTTGATTGATGACGGTGTATGCTTTTGACCTCCGTACTATCTGCCGGGCTTCCACTTCACTCTCTGGGAGGGTTTCTTCCAAGATGTAAGCCATAATGGGCTGTGCCCATCCCGGGATAGGTCGAACTTGGAACACGGGAGCGTCTATGTCCATTGGCTCTGCCGACATCACCTCCATCATCATCTTTCTTTGCCTCTCTGAGCACAGTGGTGCAGTCCCCGGGTTCGATGTGATGCTCCCGACATCTACTTCCATGGGTATGGCATCCGAACTAGGCTCCTTGGGGATGAAGATAGAATCCGACTCGGGTGAGGGCTGAATAGATGGCTTCCTCAAATGCTCAAGAGCTATCCCGGGTGGGATGGCATCCCGAGATGATCCTAGCTTGGACAATACATCTGCCACCTCGTTTTCTCCTCTGGGTATGTGCTTGAACTCACATCCTTCGAAAAATCCGGATATTTTCTGCACTTGAATTCGATACAAGGCCATGTTGGCATCCAGCGCATCCCAGTTCCCCGACACCTGCTGCACCACGAGGTCGGAATCGCCGAAACACTCTATCCGACGGATGCCGATCTCCTTGGCGACATTGAGTCCATGAACCAAGGCCTCGTACTCAGCGACATTGTTAGATGCCCGGAAATGAATTTGCAGGACATACTTCAGCACATCTTGTTTTGGTGGAGTGAGGACCACTCCGGCACCCAACCCGATCTTAGCCTTGGAGCCATCGAAATGCATCCTCCGGAAATTGTAATCCGGCATCGGAGGTTCATATTGCATCTCGGCCCAGTCTACCAAAAAGTCCGGCAGCGCCTGCGACTTGATGGCATCTCGTCTCTCGTATGCCGAAGCGTACGGAGACAATTCGATGGCCCATTTGGCTACCCGGCCGCTAGCGTCCTTGCAACCGATGATCTCGGCCAGAGGAGCCTCGCACACCACTGTGATTGGGTGCTCTTGAAAGTAGTGCTTGAGCTTGGTCACTGCCATGTACACTCCATACGCCATCTTCTGGTAGTGCGGATAGTTCTGCTTGGGTTCCGAGATCACCTCACTGAGGTAATACACCGGTCTTTGTATCAGTTTGCCCCCTTCTTCCCTCTCTACCACCATTGCTACGCTAACTACCTGGTTGGTAGCAGCATAGGCTCCTTGGGTAACGGGGATGCCAACACGGGTGCTGTTGAAAGCATTCTCTTCAAATCGTTGAACGCTGCGTCGGCCTGCGGGGTCCAAACAAATGTTTTGCTCTTCTTCATCAACTGGTATAGGGGCAAGGCCTTCTCTCCAAGTCGGCTCACAAACCGACTTAGGGATGCAAGACAACCAGTGAACTTCTGCACATCTTTGAGACGCACGGGCAATTTCATGCTTTCGATAACACGTATCTTACCCGGGTTGACTTCAATCCACCGGCTTGAGATGAGGAAGCCGAGTAACTTTCCTGCCGGAACACCAAATGTGCACTTATCCTGGTTCAACTTCATCCGGAATCTTCTTAAGTTCTTGAATGTTTCCCTCAGATCATCGATCAATGAGGTTTTTTCTTTCGTTTTTATGACTATGTCATCGACATAGACTTCAGCATTCCGGCTTATCTGGTCGTGCAAACACTTTTGCATGCACCTTTGGTATGTAGCACCAGCATTTCTCAAACCGAAAGTCATGACACGATAGCAATAAGCCCCATAAGGGGTAATAAAAGCAGTTTTTAATTGATCATCCGGATTCAAAGGTATCTGGTGAAAACCAGAATAAGCATCTAAAAAGTCAAAAGCTCACTCCCGGCAGTGGAATCTATTACTTGATCTATCCGGGGCAGTGGAAAGGGGTCCTTCGGGCATGCTTTGTTGAGGTTGGTGAAGTCGATGCACATGCGCCACACCTTAAGCAGGAGGGGATCATCCTTCTTCTTCTCTACCAGGACCGGATTTGATATCCAATCCGGGTGCAGCACTTCCATTATGAATCCGGCGGCCAGCAGTATAGCAAGAAGCTCCATGACGGCAGCTCTTCTTTCATCCGAGAGGCGCCTAGTCGGTTGGTTCACCGGTTCGCATCCGGTCTAACAAACAGAGAGTGCTCAGCCAACTCCCTCGGAACACCTTGCAGATCGTCACTCGACCACGCAAAATCATCCCGATTCTCATGGAGGAAGTCGACGAGCTCGCCTTCCTATTTGCTGTCCAGGTTGCTGCCAATGATAACTTGGCGCTCCGGGTTGCTGGGGTCCACACCCACCTTCTTCGTCTCCTTAGGGGGCTGGAATGATGCACCCTGCTCCGGGTTCACCATCCCGGGCATTCCGAGTTGGGAGGTCTTGGCCATTGCCACCACCTGCTGGATTCTCTTCTTTTCTTCCGCGATCACCAGGGACTCAGCTAAGCACGAGCCGGCCGAGGCACACTCCATGGAGCGCTTGTGGTCTCCCGAGATGGTGATTACGCCGTTAGGTCCCGGCATCTTCATCTTCAGGTAGCCCATGTGAGTTGAGATCATGAACTTGGCCAGGGCTGGCCTGCCGATCAGTGCGTGATACGGGCTTTCGAGGTCTACAACCTCGAATTCCAAGCTCTCGGTTCGGCAGTTCTCCCGGGTTCCGAATAGCACCTCAACCCAGATTTTACCCATGGGTGAGCAAGAGACTCCAGGCACAATGCCGTGGAAGGTCGTCTCGGTAGGTAACAAGGTGTTCATGGACACCCCCAGCTTCAGCATCGTATCCTTGTATATGATGTTAATGGCACTGCCATTGTCAATCAGAACCCGACTGAAGCGGACATTGAGGTTTGGTCCGACAAAGGTTGGGTCCACCACCAAGGCATACGCCCCCGGCTTAGGCATAACTCTGGGATGATCCTTCCGGCTCCACGTGATCTCCATCTCGGACCAGTGCAAGAACTTGGGCACCGCCGGGATCACAGCGTTTACCTCCAGGGCACGCTGTTGCACACTCCTCCAGTCAGTGGGCTCGGTCACGAAGACCACATAGCTTTGATGTGCCTCCCGGTAGTTGCCCTGCTGCTGTCCGGCTTGATTACTGGGGCCTGCACCATTGTCGTTCCGGGTGTGCACCACGTTCACCGGCCGAGGTGGGGGTCCTCTCTGAGGTTGACTGATCCGGACCGCGTTGGCTCCCGATGTCGGAGGAGGAGGTCTCGGAATGTTGGGTCGAGATGCCGGAGCACCCGGCCAAACAGCTCCCGAGCTGCCCTCCTGCAATGTGCGCTGATACCAGCTGCACTGCCGAGTAGAGTGGTTCGCCGGCTTGTTGGCCTCCAGGGTATGGTAGCAGCATGGCTTGTTCAGCATCTCTTCATACGTCAGGGGCTTCTTCTGTTCCACCCAAGTTTTTTGCACTTTTGGGCTCTGACCCCAAGCCGGGCCACTTGTCTTCTGTCGCTGACTGTTGCCGGCATCCTCTTGATCTCGGGTCACCGCTGCGACATGTTGTGCGGCATGGTGGTATTCGGGCTGATTCCTCTTCTGGCCAAAATCCTGGCGATCATGGCTCCTGCTCGATCCCGAATGCTGAGGTCCTGCATTCCTCCTGTTGGAGTCACCGACATCCACCAGGGGTTGCATGGGATCTCCAAGCGTGTAGGTATCGGCGATGCGCATGGTCTCTGCCAAGGTCGCCGGCATCTTCCTTTGCAATTTCTGCCAAAGCATTGAGCCATGCCGACATCCTTGTGCAAACCAGGAGATAGCCTGTGCCTCTACCACCCCTTCGCAAGAATTGCGAATATTGCTCCACCGGGTAAGGAACTCCCGGTCAGTCTCGTTGCTCCTTTGCCTACAGATGGCGAGCTGTTGAGGCCTGTTTGGCCTTTTGTACGTGCTGGTGAAGTTGCTGATAAATGCCTCCTCGAAATCTAACCAGCAGTCTATGCTGCCAGTTCTCAAGTTGTTCAACCAGATTCTGGCAGGTCCTTCCAACATCTGCGGTACGTAACGTACCGCCCA
This sequence comes from Poa annua, assembly GCA_026929855.1. NCBI lineage: Eukaryota > Viridiplantae > Streptophyta > Magnoliopsida > Poales > Poaceae > Poa > Poa annua. The sequence continues at coordinate 20,450,020 of CM049428.1, read as the reverse complement.
GCGTCTGTTTCCACCGGCTATGCTTACTGCAGTTACATAGTCGGTTAACCAGTCCTCCGGCTTCTTGCTGCCGTCATAGGTCTTAGCACCTCGGTTGAGCTGAAAATTTCGGACAGGCGGCTCCCGCATGATCCGGGGTCCAAAGCAGGCAGGTCCCGGAGGTCCTTGCTCTTCCACTAGCTCGGACTGGTGTATCCGGTCGAGCCGGAATCTGGCATCTGCCGGATCCAGCTGTCTGGTTCCTACCCCAGATCCCAAAGGATTCTCATTGGGCTGGTACCCGAGCTGCTGCAGTCTTGAGTCGCCATCGTTGAGCCTATCTTGTACCGGGATCACAGCCTGTGCGGGACAGAGGCGGCCTCTCTTCGCGGGTTTCCCTGAACATGAGGAGGGTTCCGGGGTGGATTACCACGGCTAGCCGGGTTATTGTTTCCTACACCCAGGTTGCCACCATCACGGGTACTTCCTGCCTGCCCCGAGTTATGTTGTCCGGCTTGCTGGATGCCGGCAAAGGCCGGGTCATAAGCCTGCAACTGCTTGTTCTTTCCGGAGCCCCGACTTCGGCTCCGGCTCTTGCTCTTGCTCTTGCTTCTGCTCGGATGCGGGGAAGAGTCCTCATCGTCCGATTTCTGGCTATTGGGCCTAGCTGATTGTACTTGGGATCCCGCCCCGGGGTTCTTTTTCTTGAAGGCCAGGTTCTGCCGGTTGGCCTCGACGAGCAACTCATTCACCCGCTCCTACTGCTTGCGCAGAGCCTCACCAGATAGCCCTGCTAGCTCTGCCATGGCGGCTTCGGCAGCCCTAAGAGTTTTCGCCGGCGAGCTGTACACCGGTCTCCCCGCCGAGATCAGGCTACCCGTGTGACTGTTCGCGGCTCCACCCGCCAGCTCATCATTCACCATTCTTCCTTTCTTGCGCAGGTTAGCAATACGCCTGTCCCGGGAGTCTATCTTAAGGAACCCGTGAGCTGCATTGTACTCCCGGAGGCTACCATTGAGCTCGCGCGGCGATCTCCTGCGCTTCGGCGAGTAGCAACCTACGCTGCTCCTCCAAGTCAGCCGAAGTGGCCTGGGTGTCCGCTTCAGCAGTCACAGGGACAGCCAACTTGGCCACCAGACCCGAGAGGGGATCCGGGCGACGACGTCGCTGGGACAGCTGCGGATCGCCGTCTCGGGCCGCAACTCTTTCCTGAGGAGGTTTGGCCAAACGGATGTGGCCGCTTCCGGCATCGCCGTCAGCGTCCTGATACTCTTCCTCGGTTGCCCCGACCATCATTACCGCGACGAAACTCGGGGAGCGATCGGCATGCAGACCCCGAGTAGCGTAGAGCATGGGGGGATCCTCAGCTTCCAGGACCACGTCCGGATAGCTGCAGATAACTTCGGTGGCGACGTGGGTGGTGAAGCCACCAAAGTCAATGAGGCATCCGTTCACCGGAAAGGGTCTGTTCCGGAAGCACCCTGCGTTGTCGCAGACGAAGTCCATCTCACCCAGCCTTACGACAAGACCAGAGAGAACCCGAATGTCGAAGTGAACGGGGGAGCCCGTCCGGATGTGTACACCAGCCAACGCCTCTGTCTGCCCCACGGTGGGCGCCAACTGTCGTGGTGGTATCACGGCAGATGCCATAGGATGGCTAATGTGTGGGGCCGATGGACGTTGGTGGATCCGGGGAGGGATAGCAAGCTGAAGAGCTCACACGGGGAGGATCCCTGTATAACCGAGATCTCCCAAGAACGAGAAACAAGACCAAAGCGCGAGGGGGAAGATCTAACAAACAAGAACAAATGCACGAAGGCACACAACACACACGCGATATACCCAGGTTCAGGGCCCTCGTGATGAGGTAACACCCCTACTCCTGCCTTTCCCCTCTATATAAGTGTGGTATAAGGATTACAACTTGCTCTTAAATCTTTTGAAGTGAAGAACACAATGAACTAGATGAACTCAAGGTAAGAAGGAGTAAATGCTCTAGGAGTAAATGCGACTATAGCTTTGGCTCTCAAGTTGGTCTCTCCTCCACAGAAACAGTTATGGCGCCTTTTATAGAGTTCCAGCCAGGAGGGCCGGAAACCCTAAACCGATTTGGCCCCACTGTTGGGGATATATCAACTGGGGGTATAACCAGCATGGATCAATCCGGCTAGTCCAGGGTGGCCCAAGGGTGGTAAGGCCAAGGCCTGCCGGGCGGCCCAGATAGCTGACGCGCAAGGAAGTAGGCGGACGGTCCAAGGAAGGCGGAAGGCCTAAGCCCACCAAGCCACCGAGCCCAAGACGGAAGGCGGTAACTAAGCCGGCTAGGTCTAGGACTCTGTTTACTTGCCGGACAAGTACTTACCTTGTACCCTGGGGTCTGGCCGCCTATATAAGCCGGCCACCAGGGAGCCTTTAGGGCAGAGACAATCTCATAGGCATCATACTCATTGTAACCTGTTCACGCCTATTGCCTCATAGTGAATCATAGCAGCACGTAGGATCCCGCCACCGCTGTGGGATCCGAAGCTGGGTAAACTCGCCGTGTTCAATCTCGACCTCGACGACTCCAACCTTCTTCCCCACAATCCATACGTAGGCTAGAGGACCCCCGTCTTCTATCAATTATGCCGATACGACGACAGTTGGCGCCCACCGTGGGGCATAAGGTTCCTGGCGTCACGTTCCAGGCGGGAACACTTGGCGGCGTGGGCAAGCAGATCGCCGTCGGTCGCGTCACAAGGTATGGCGGCCATAGCTACGTCAACTCAGATGAATCCTGGCTCCCGGCGGACGACTACCTTATCGGATGCGAAATCGTGCCGATCGGAGGGATCGACGTCTTCATCGGGTACACGCCAGAGGCGTACGGCCTACCGCGTTTCTACAACCCCACCCACCAACCCTTCGACCAAGCAGTCGACCGGCAAGATGGATCTGAATCCGCCTTCTCCCAGGAGTCGGCGGAATCTGACTTCCACTTTGTCGGAGTTGTCGGACTGGGATCCGACTCCCAGCCGGAAAACAACGATCCTGAATCAATCCTCCCTGCTCTACAGGAGGATGCGATGTCAGATGCCGGATCCAGATCTACCGTTCAAGTCAACGTAGACTCTGACTCCGATGATGATGCTAGTCTCTTCGAAGAGAAGATCAAAACCCGCTTTTCCAGTGGTAATCCGACTCCCTCAGAGGGTACAGCGGATACAGACATGCCTGACAAGCTGGCTATGATGGTTGTTGTCGGTCACGAAACAACCCCAGTTACTTCGGAGGCGCAAAACAAGCCGGCGGAAGAAGCCGGCGACACCACTGCTCATGAACACTCCGGTGAGCCCACGGATTTGCGCAAAACAAATCCGGTGAACACTCCGGTGAGCCGGCGACACCACTGCGCAAAACAAGCCGGCGGAAGAAGCCCACGGATTTGCTCTCCGTCATCAAAGAAGTAGACGAGATCATGAACACTCCGGTGAGCAAAGATACCCCACTCGACGAAGTGGAAGAACTTAGGCTTAACATGCTTAAGCACTCTGACTTCCTACGAAAAAGAGAGGAGCACGTTGAGAGCCTTGCGAAGAAGATCAAGAAAGAACAGGAGAGGATGTCGGCCAAAACAAACCGGCAACTCTTCGAGGAAAAAAGATCATCAAAAAACCGCCGTGGAAAAGAGCCGCCTACGCAAGCGACGACAGCGGCTCAAGACCTAGGGTTCGATTGGCGTACAACACCACAGCGAGTGGATAGAAGGGGGGATGTTGTCTTCTGCACCCCTATCCTCAATGCGGCTGCCGCGCTAGATACCCTGGATAACAACACTTACACGGCGGAAGAGAAGTTGGCCAACGCAAGACACTTCGTAAGCAAGGCCCTAGAACAACAAGCTCGCGCTGATTCCTACGGCCACATGGCGGATGCCCGCGGGGGAGACCTAGAGTCTAAGTCAGGCAAGTGCAAAGCTGCACCAGATGCCGACCCCGAAGGCCCGTCTGGCTCCAGTAGCCATGGCGACAAAAGGAAGGCAACGCCACCTCCAAAGAAGGCACCACCGCCAAAACAAAGGCGGGACGAGAATTCAAGGTCGGGAAGCAGAGGAGACCTACCACCTCCGCCTCAGCCAAGACGCGACAATGGCGGTAGCCGGAACAACAGGCAGCCGCCTAGAAAAGATGCCGGCAACGACCCTCCAAGGAGAGGCCGCAGCCGGTCTCCGCAGCATAGCACTGACAGCAAGAGGAGAGAGGAGGTAGAAGGGCCCAGGCGCAGCATAAGCCGGGGAGCGCAGGACGAGCCGGACGCAAACAGAGGCGCACGGCAGCTCGATCCAAAAGACGCACGACACCGCCTACAAGACATAGCAAGAGGAAAGGAGCCGCTATACTCTGGACCAAAGTGTTTCGGTGACGCCATCCGCAGAGAGCCGTTTCCCAAGGACATGACATCAGTGTCAAAAAACTGTTCTCGGTACAACGGCCTCGTTAAGCCGGACTCGTGGCTATCCGACTACGCCATGGCCATAGAGATTGCCGGCGGGAGCAACCACATTGCCGTCCGCTACTTACCTCTCATGTTGGAAGGCACGACAAGAGCTTGGATCGACAACCTTCCTGAAAAGTCCATCCATAGCTGGTACGACATGGAAAAGGTTTTCTCCCAGCACTTCCAAGGAACGTACAAGCGTCCAAATACCTACACGGATTTGCAGCGCTGTGTCCAAAAGCCGGACGAAACCATGACAGATTTTGTCAGCCGTTGGATATCCGAAAAGGCCAACTGTCATGGTGTTTCGGACGCACAGGCTATCCATGCCTTCTACACGGGCCTGCAGAAGAAGTCCTTGCTCCGTCATAGGCTCGTCCGCGAGCAAATCACGGACCTTGGTGAGATGCTCAACCTAGCCGCCCAATACGCGGCGGCGGATGACGATGCTAGGGACGATGACCCAGACGTCAACATCATACCAAAGTGGAACAACAAGCGCAAGCAGGCGGCGGATGACAAAGCCGGGCCTTCCAATGAGGTTGCCGCAGCGTTCCAAGGGAACGCCGGCAAAAGGAAGTGGAAGAATAAGAAAGATAGTCGCGAAGCCGGCTCAGGGCCTAAGGCGGCGCGAATCACTTATGAACAGGCAAAACTTTTGCCATGTCCCATCCACGCCTCATTGGGCAAGGTCAACCATATGCTTGGCGAATGTCGTTTCATGGACGACTTCAAAAAGGATCCCACAGTCGGCTGGAAGTCAAAGAAGTCAAAGAAGAACGACAAGAAAGACGGCAAGGAGGATGAGGACGACGACGACATGTCTATCTCAAGCGAAGATGACGCAGCCGCCAAGAAAAAGAAGCCATATCCGAAGGTCAAAGAATCTCTGGTGTGCTTTGTCGGCACGCCTTCGGCTAAGGCGGATAAGGCGAAGATGCGCGAACTCAACGCGACAATGCCGGACGTCCCTCAGTACTTGAACTAGTCGGAGGCAACAATCACTTGGGACCGGTCCGACCACCCTGATCACGTCCCTCACCCAGGCAAGTACGCCCTTGTCGTCGACCCCATTGTCGACAACTTCAGACTCACAAAGGTACTCATAGATGGCGGCAGCAGCCTCAACATCCTGTACTACGACACGCTAAGCCGCATGAACCTGTCAGAGGATCAGCTGGATCACAGCAACCTCACATTTCATGGCATAGTGCCCGGCAGGCAAGCAAAGTCAATGGGGAGCATCAGGCTGAAGGTAACTTTCGGACCAAAAGAGAACTACCGCTCAGAGTTCCTTAGGTTTGAGGTTGTCCCCTTCAAAAGCGCCTATCATGCAATCTTCGGACGACCGGCTTTCGCCAAGTTCATGGCAAGGCCGTGCTACATATACAGCAAGCTTAAAATGCCGGGAGAAAACGGAACCATCACGATTTCCGGCAACTTCAAGAAAGCCAAGGAGTGCGAGCGTGGCATGGCCGCCTTCGCAGAAGCCGTCATCCACAAGGAAGAACTCGCGCTGCTCGGGGCGGATTCAGACAACTCCATGCCAAAGCCAAAGATGGATGTCAAGAAGACTTTCGAAGCTTCAGAAGACACCAAAAAGGCGGACCTCATCCCAGGTGACAAGTCTAAGCAAGTTGTCATCGGCTCCAACCTTGACAGCAAATAGGAAGGCGCGCTCGTCGAGTTCCTCCGTGAGAATCGTGACATCTTTGCATGGTCGCCTTCCGACATGCCTGGTGTACCGAGGGAACTGGCCGAGCACTCGCTCAACGTCATAAAAGGATCCAAGCCGGTGAAACAAGCAACAAGACGCTTTGGAGATGAGAGACGCAAGGCTATAGGGAAGGAGATAAATAGGCTGAAGGCCGCCAATTTCATAAAAGAAGTTGTACACACCGATTGGGTGGCAAATCCTGTACTTGTCCCAAAGAAGAATAAAGAGCTGAGGATGTGTATTGACTATACCGGTGTTAACAAGTGTTGCCCAAAGGATCCCTTTGCGCTGCCTAGAATTGACCAAGTCGTAGACTCCACAGCAGGCTCCGAGCTGCTTTGTTTTCTGGACGCCTACTCAGGATACCACCAAATTAAGATGAGAGAGTCAGATCAGCTGAAAATATCTTTCACAACTCCGTATGGGACTTTCTGCTACATTACAATGCCTTTCGGTCTAAAGAACGCAGGGGCAACATACCAGCGCTGTATGCAAAATTGCCTGCACGAACAGATCGGCCGCAATGTTCACGTCTATGTAGACGACATCGCGGTAATGTCAAAAAAGAAGGCAGATCTCCTAGAGGACTTGGAAGAAACTTTTCAGAATCTCCGGAGGTATCAAATGAAGCTCAATCCCGCCAAGTGCGTTTTCGGCGTCCCAGCCGGCAAACTTCTCGGATTCATCGTCTCAGAACGAGGGATTGAGGTTAACCCGGAGAAGATCAAGGCCATCCAAAATATATCCAGACCTACTTGTCTGAAGGACGTGCAGCGCCTAGCCGGATCAGCGGCGGCCGTCAGTCGTTTCATAAGCCGCCTAGGGGAAAAGGCAATGCCCCTCTACCGGTTACTGAAGAAATCCGACAACTTCGAGTGGACAGCAGAGGCAGACGCCGCCTTACAGCAACTTAAGGAGGCCCTCTCATCCGCTCCGATATTGGCAGCACCTTGATCACAGGAACCAATGCTGCTGTACATCGCGGCAACAGGGGCTGTTGTCAGCGTTGTCTTGGCTGTGGAAAGAAAGGAGAGCGAAGCCGCGGCGTGTGAGCAGCGACCGGTCTACTTCATCAGTGAAGTGTTCTCCGCCTCCAAGAAGAGGTATCCGCATTACCAAAAGCTGGCTTATGGTGTATTCTTCGCCGCCAGAAAGCTTAGGCATTACTTCCAGGAACACACAGTGACAGTAGTCAGCAAGGCTCCGTTGGGAGACATAATCAATAATGCAGAGGCAACAGGTCGAGTCGCCAAATGGGGCATCGAACTTGCCGCTTTTGATATAGTCTATAAACCACGGACCGCCATCAAATCTCAAGCACTTGCAGACTTTGTCGCCGACTGGACAGAGGCTATGGAGGAAACAGCACTCCCCGAGTCAGAATATTGGGTCATGCACTTTGACGGATCAAAGATGCTCAAAGGCTCGGGGGCTGGAGTCGTTCTGCGTACGCCTAAAGGTGACAAGCTAAGCTACGTGTTACAAATCCACTTCACAGCAACCAACAATGTTGCCGAGTACGAAGCTTTGCTTCATGGGTTGCACGTGGCAAACGACCTAGGCGTCAAAAGAATCCTCTGTTACGGCGACTCAGATTTGGTCGCACAGCAAGTAAGCGGAACATGGGATGCGAAAAGCGCAACAATGGCGGCTTACAGAGCCAAAGTTGACGAATTTGTAAAAAACTTCATAGGATACGAAGTCCGACATGTTCCAAGAGCTGAGAATGAGGCGGCAGACACACTTGCAAGACTGGGATCGGAACGCAAAAATGTACCAAAAGATATCTTCCTGGAGCAATTGCACAAGCCATCCATTAAAGGCGCCGATTTGATGGACCCCGACTCAGAAGAACCGGTAGAAGCGGCAAGTCTCGCTGTCTACTTAACACAGCCGGATTGGACAGTCCCGTACCTCGATTTTCTAATCGACCAAAAGTTGCCGGAAGACGATGAGGTACTAAAAAGGCAGATCATAAGGCGAGCCAAGGCATTCACGATAATAAAAGGCGAGCTGTACAAGCGAAGCACTTGCGGCATCTATCAGCGGTGTATACAGCCGGAAGAAGGCCGGGAAATTCTAAAAGACATACATATTGGCACCTGCGGGTATCATGCTTCCGCTAGGTCCATTGTATCCAAAGCTTTCCGCCAAGGTTTCTACTGGCTCACCGCCAAAGAAGATGCCGAGAACATCGTCAAAACATGCAAAGGTTGCCAGTTGTACGCCCATCAACCTCACTTGCCGGCACAGGAGCTAAGGACGATCCCAATCACCTGGCCGTTCGCGGTCTGGGGCTTGGATATGGTGGGTCCCTTCAAAAAGGCGCGCGGTGGGTACACTCACCTATTGGTCGCTGTCGACAAGTTCACCAAATGGGTCGAGGCCAAACCGATCAGCAAACTTGACGCACGAACAACAACCAATTTTCTCTGGGGAATTATCTCTAGGTTTGGAGTTCCACACAACATTATCACCGATAATGGCAGCAATCTGTCCCAAGGCGACATAGAAGAATACTGCAGCGATCTGGGCATCCGGCTTGATTTGGCATCCGTGTCACACCCTCAATCCAATGGACAAGTAGAGCGTACAAACGGCCTAGTCTTATCAGGACTTAAGCCTCGTCTCGAAGCTCCATTACACAGGGCAGCCGACGCCTGGGCAGGTGAGTTGCAGTCGGTATTGTGGAGTTTGCGCACAACGCCAAACAGATCTACCGGCTACACTCCTTTCTTCTTAATATATGGCGCAGAGGCAGTGCTACCTACCGACATGAAGTACGATTCCCCAAGAGTTCAAGCCTACATCGAGCAAGACGTAGAAGGTGCAAGACAGGATAGCCTAGACCTGCTAGACGAAGAAAGAGACGTAGCTCTCCATCGCTCCGCCTTGTACCAGCAACAACTCCACCGCTATCATAGCCGGAGAGTGCGGAAGCGAAGCTTCAGAACAGGTGACCTGGTTCTCCGCCTAATTCAAGACAGAAAAGGCTTGCACAAGTTATCCCCGCCATGGGAAGGACCGTTTATAGTCACAAAGGCGCTGCTCAATGGTTCCTACTACCTAGCCGACATCCGCGACGAAGACGAAAAGAAAATGCGCAAGAAGGCGGCAGGAAAAAGGGGAACCAAGCGCAAGAGAGGCATTGACGACCCGTTCGAGCAAACAAAACGGCCTTGGAATATTGAGCAGCTACGTCCTTTCTACACTTAGCAATTTATAATTGCAATAAGTTAAATATGGTTATGAAATAAAAGTCTATGGTTCCTCATCTGTGTTGAGATGCATGCCATCTTTTGCCTTTTCTTGCAATCATATTTCCCTATGTATCTAAGTTACCTATTTTTTAGCCCCGTGCAAAGGTTCAAACTGGTAGATATTTGCAGCTTTCGAGCCAACCCAAAGCAAAAACAAACTTTTTGCGCCGCCTAATTCCTTTACCTCTGATTACTTATATGTGGTTCGCCTAGTAGTATGTCTTTGACACCAACATGTTGGCTTTGGTCTCTGATTCTAAACAAATGGTCTAGCCCTGGTTGTTTCAGCCAAAGTTACCGGCTGAGGTTTCGTCAACATACAAAAAGTCAAGCATATAAGTCAGGGTAAAATTAAGGCGGGCCATATAAATAAAGACAAAGTAAAACTTGTCAGCTAGTTTCCGCCTAACAAGGCAACGACAAAAGTATATACAAAATATTACAAATGTTGCATTGTTTCAGGGGCCGACAAAATGAGGCTGGTGGAAGGCAAGGACATGAAAAAGATATGGCTCGGGGGAGCGTCTACATCAGACTTGGGGGCTGACAACTTCAGCCCCAGAACTATCGCTCCCCTCCGCCTCAGCCACGCCGGCAGCTCCAGCTCCCTCTCCGCCAGGCACAGGATGACGCCGGTAGAAGATGGAAGTGTCCACCATGTCGGCGACTCGCGTGGCGTAGCCGGCAACGCTGTCCAGAATAGCGGCCGGCTCGACCTCGCTACCGTCTTCATACGTTGACGGCATGCCTTCGGTGACGGCTTCAATCTCCGCCTCGGGGTAGTGCGCCATGAACAACCCAAGGGCAGTCTTGGCTCCACCCCGCGCCGCCGACTTGAGCGAGCTCTTGTGAAGTTTGGTCGCCTGCTCCAGGATGGCGGGCACGTCGCTGAACTCGGTCGGCTCCTGGCTGCCAGAGGAAGTGAAGAACTTGGCGGCAAACCGCTTGGACGCCGCCAAAGTCTCGGCGATCAGCTCACCCAGACGCGCAAGGCGATCCTGGCGGGGGCTGACAACCTTGTCATCGCCTAAACCGGCGGGAACTGCATCACAAAAATAAAGTCATAAGTTTGGCTCAGGCTAAAAACAACATGGCAGTATAAAAAAAGAAGCGAGAAGTTACCAAGGACCGAGTTATGGAAAGCCGACAACTCAAACATATGAGTTGCCAGCGCGTCCTCTGCAGTTTGGGCGCGAGAAGTCTGCTTGGATATCTCTTCCACAGCCATCTTCTCCGCCTCCGCCAACTTGTTGCGCAGGCTTTCCAGCTCACCAGTGAGCTGGCTGGATTCCTGCGCAAACTTGAGTTGCTGGGCCTCCATCTCCTTCTGATGAGCCGCCTTCAACTCCAAGTTGGCGGCCGCCAAGTCTGAAGCTTCATTCATAAGAGCTTGCATATCAGTGGACGCCTTCAGGATATCCTGGGCGTGGTCTAGCAGTTCTACAAATATGGATTCGCTAAGCTAAATGATTGACGGAAACATAAGTCAAAAGCATAGTTGGAGAAAGGGATCAACTCTACCTTCATCTTTTTTGCGGGCCGCCTCCAGCTCGGCGATCCGCTTGTCCTTGGCCTCGCATTCTTTCTTCAGGTCGCGATGGCGCCGGTTTATCTCGACTCGCGAGGAGACAAGCTCGACGTTGGCGGACACAAGGCCCTGTAACAAAAACCAAAAGCATATGACATATTGTCGAAAAACCACTAAGCCGGCAGTCAAAGTTTCTTTTGACTAAGCCATCTAAGTGCTCGGGGGGAAAGACTATGTATATGCTGGAGAAACTTACAGATAGGTCGCCCTCCAAGTCGTCGAAGGCCTGCGAGGCAAAGGCGGCAAAAGCCAAGGTTGACTCCTTGGCCTCCTTAAAGGTAGACCAAGGGTCTCTGACTTTGCCGCCTCCCGCAGTCGGAGCTGCCCTCCGAGACCCGCCGGCAGTCGTCTCCAGCAACCCTTCATTGGCAGCGCGCGATTGAGCGGCATCATCGGCCGTAGCCTCAGCCAGTAATAGAGGAGTTGTCGGCGCGCGATCGGTGGAGGGGATCTTTGGCGGAGCACCCGAAGCCGGGGCTGGAGGTTGGCGCCGAGCGTCAGCCATGAAGCTGCCGGCGTGGGGCGGGGGAGTTGGCGGCACGGTGGCCGGCGAGCCGCCTTGCGGCCGCTTTCCTTTGCCCAGGAGCCTGGTTGGCAACCGGGAGGTTGCGACCCTTTCCCTGTCAAAATACAAAGCAAGCACAATAAGTCAGCCAATATTCAAGAAGTTCGCCATCTGGAAAAGGCAAAGTTGAGTACCTTCGGGGGATGTTAATCCCCGCATTCTCGCCAATGTTGGCGAGAGTCGGCTCGGTAGCCGATGCAATCCGTTTCTTCCTCTCGGCGTTCGCCGTGGAGGAAGCAGCGCCGGATGCCTTGCGCTTCTTCGTCTTCCCGGCTTCCGACTCGTAGAAGTCGGGAGCCAGGTCATCCTCCTTCAACTCGGAGAGCTGAAAAAGAAGATATGTTAAAGGAACTCAACCTTAGCCGGCAAAGCTGTCAAACAAGGGGCAAGGCAAGAAAATATTTACCTCGAGGGGAGGATTGTCGTGGGTGTGCATGGGCACGCCCTCGGCTGCCTTCACCGACCCCGCCTTGACGAGGCTGCGGAGCCGGAATGCCAGGTCGGCGACCGGCAATATCTCTTCGCTCACGCGAAGAGAGGCTGTGTCAGTAGGCGAATACTGACACATCTTGTGCGGGCTGTACCGCAGGGGGAGGATTTGCCGGCCGAGCCAGCAAATGACGGTGTCGACCCCATCCAGCTGGGGGGGAGCCATCGTCCTCGTGAGGAACTCGATCCGCCTTTGAATAAGGCGGAGTTCCTCCGTCAACTTGGGCACCGCCTCGTCCCAGCATGGGCGAGGCATGGGTGGCGCGTTGACGAATGCCGGGATGCCGACTTGACGGCCCGGCGCTGCCATATCTTGGCAGTAGAAGAAGGTGGAGGTCCAGCCCTTGACGGACTCGAGGTATGGTATCTTAGGATACCATTGGCGGCCCTGGCGGCAGTTGAAGGTGACACTGCCGTAGGTTGCCAGCCCACCGTCCGGCACCGTCTGTCGCCGGCAACGGAAACAGTATCTAAAGAAGTCTAAACTAGGCCTAATACCTAGATAGCCTTCGAAAAGAGCTGTGAAGCCGGCTAAGACTAATATACTATTGGGTGCGATATTATGGGGTTGGAGCCCGTAGTGATCTAAGACCTCACTAAAGAAGGCGGAAGGCGGAAGAGCCATTCCCCTGACCAGATGGGAGGTAAGGATTACCCGTTCTCCGGCTTCCGGGGCCGGAATGATGTCTCCCAAGGCGGCCCTCCACCGGCAATCCTCCCGAGTGGGGAGGTAGCCGACTGCCTCCAAATCTTGGAGGGCGTCCTCGTCGACAATGGAAGGCAGCCAATAGCGGGACCCGAGGTCCGGCGCTTCTTCTTCCTCGTCGCCGGGGGCGCTCGTCGCCGCCGTCGCCGCGGTATTTGGTGGAGGAGAGAAAGGGCTCGCCGCCGGGACGCGCGTGGCAGAAGCCCGAGGGGGGACGACGGAGACATTGCCCGCCGTCGCTGCCGGAGCGGGGCGAGTAATGGCGCCGCCCATCGACGCTGCGAGCGCGGCTTGGGTCGCCGGACCGCTCGACGCCGTCGAGTGAGCTGGACCGGTTGACATCGCCTTCAGAAAAGGTCGCCGGAGGAGAGAAGTTCGCCGGAGCTTGTTCGGAGGCTGGGAGCGAAGAAGCGGAAGAGGCAAGGGCGCGAGGAGAGCAAAAGGCAGGGTAAAGAAATGGACCGTTTGGCTACCTATTTATAGGGCCAGGCGTTGCTCCCTGTGCAACGGCGTTTTTAGTCGGACACGTGTCCAACATCCGTTGCAGCCCATGATTGCACGATCTCCACGCCTCCTCTTTTCCCGCAATTTGTGATCGTGGCGAGATTCCCGCTTAGTCTGTTTTCAAACTGTCGTGAAGCCGGCTAGGCGGTAACCGTCAAGAAGAATGCTCGGCAAAGATTGCCGAGTAGCCGTCTTTTCCCATGATGGATAAAGGCGGCCGCGTGTCAACATCAAGGCACGCGTGCCTCGTTGATTTTCAGAATGGTTCAAGTCCTGCAGCCGCCAACTTTGGCAGATGAAGAATCAAGAAGAAGCCGGCGCCTGGAGAACTTCAACCTTTCTGGGGGCTAATGTTGGGGATATATCAGCTAGGGGTATAACCATCAATCCGGCTAGTCCAGGGTGGCCCAAGGGTGGTAAGGCCAAGGCCTGCCGGGCGGCCCAGATAGCTGACGTGCAAGGAAGTAGGCGGACGGTCCAAGGAAGGCGGAAGGCCTAAGCCTACCAAGCCACCGAGCCCAAGACGGAAGGCGGTAACTAAGCCGGCTAGGTCTAGGACTCTGTTTACTTGCCGGACAAGTACTTACCTTGTACCCTGGGGTCTGGCCGCCTATATAAGCCGGCCACCAGGGAGCCTTTAGGGCAGAGACAATCTCATAGGCATCATACTCATTGTAACCTGTTCACGGCTATTGCCTCATAGTGAATTATAGCAGCACGTAGGATCCCGCCACCGCTGTGGGATCCGAAGCTGGGTAAACTCGCCGTGTTCAATCTCGACCTCGACGACTCCAACCTTCTTCCCCACAATCCATACGTAGGCTAGAGGACCCCCGTCTTCTATCAATTATGACGATACGACGACACCCGCCGGACAGGCCTAACCGGTATGTCGTCACCGGCTAGTGCGACCTACCCTCCGCACTATCCGGCGTAGCCCCTTCGTCATCATCCCGGCAAGGACAGCAGGCGCCGTCCTGGAACATCATTGTCCCCCTGTCAGAGACAAGACATGTCTTTGCCCATCTCGGATAGCCTTTTCCGGATTGCCGGGCTAGGCACGTCGTGTCTTGTCGTACCGTTGTCGTACCGGCTGACGCGCTCCCGCGTCAGGCGGGAGGTGACCATGCTTCCGTGTCAGGCGGGAGGTGACCATCCCTCCGTGTCAGACGTAACGGTACTTCCCCCCGCATCAGGCGGGAAAGCCTGCTACAGACCGTTGATGGCCTACCGGGATCCCTCACGCCGGTTATCTTCTTGCTCGACCTTGCGAGTCCTTCCTGCACAAGTACAGTACCGAGATAAATGTTCCGGTTAGCACTTACTCGGATTGCCTATCCGGTGAGACCGAGTACTTCTCCTTCCGGGAGTCTCCTCGGAGCCCAAGATCCGAGATCCTTTCCGGATGCACCCGAGTTCGTCTCAGGATGAGTATCTCTAGGCCTAGCCTCCCGAAGATGTCTTAGCCTACCAGCAAAGACATCTTCGAAAAGCTAGTTCTTAGAGGAACCATCCGCTGATGCTTGTGCTGCTATTGTGAGGGCTCGGGGTGTCTATTTATAGCTGCCAGAGCTGACCTTTGCGCCTGCCAAGAGGCACCTTGCACTCTACCAGCACTTCAAGGGTCAAGTTGCCCCTTCAGCACACTAGGGGGTGGCCCTTACTCTCGCCAAAGGTCAAGCACTGTTGGCACACTGCTGAACTTCTCCGGGATCTGCCCTGCCCGGGGGGCAGCCCCCCGACATCATACATCCTCCTCTTTCATGTGGCATAGCTATATTTAGGATTATAGTATTCTCCCTTTGGATGCATGACCTCCTCAAGGATAAATCCCGCTATCTCCTCTTGAATTGCTTCTATGCGCTGATGTGGTAGAATGGCGTTCCGCTTGTCGTTAAGCTTTAAACGAGATCAATATGAATATATTAGTTGTGTGTGTGTATATATATATATATATCAAATCATAATAAGATTGAAATATAGTACAAGACAGTCACACTCACATCCATTCTTTTTTCACGCGACGTCTGCTCAACGCTCAAGTTCCTCATGAACTCGCAGACGTAGAATCCACATAATTCATTTCCCGGAGGCTGCTTCAAGGTCTTTACGAGAATATAAATTAATTAAATAATAATTCAAAATGATGATGAATTAAAGAGACTAAGTTTAATAGTAGCACACTTACATCAATATGTTTAATAGTCAGCTCTGGTTTCCATTCACCCCTCTCTCTCTTGATGAATATTTTCCAAACCCTACTCGCAAAAGCAAATGAATAAATGAGTTATGATTACTTGATATCATGAAATGGGGTTAATGGTTGAAATTACGTACCTCTGAAGCATGTCAATCAAGTGCTGGTAGTATGATTCTGGTTTGCGTAATGAGTCAAAGACTTCAACTAATCCCTTGTCAATGATAATGTCCAGTAGAATCCAATGGTAGCTGCAGACGTTTATATAGTGAGGCATGCATATAACTCATCAATTAAACTTAACATCTAGTAATTAGCAATAAAGAAACATGTTCAGGACAGTCACACTCACTTGAAGTTGTAAGGAAGAAGTATATCTGCCGCCTGTGTTTGCCTCAATAGCGACCTCAACAATGACTCCTCGCAGTCCTGGGGCTTCCGCTGTAAGTTTTTGCAGTTAACGATAGATGGGTCAATGAACCCAACTTTCCAGAGTCTTTTCCTTTTGCACTTGATAAGCATCCACCTGCATATATAATAGCATACGAAAGAATATAGTGAGTATAATTACAGGCTCAATTAGTGAGGATAATTACATGCTCAGCTAGACACTTAGAAAAAATCACTTACAGAACATAGCAACTCATGATAGTTGTGTCGAGAGTACGCCGGTTGTATAACTGCCATAATTCTTCAAATTCGACACATATCTCGTGGTTGGCGAAGAATTGGTCTTCTCGGTATGTCACGTAAAACACGAGTTGCTTGTCCTTTGGAACCTTCATGTACCAGTCATGCAATCTCCGCATTTGAAAAGCTAGACGCACCATCTCATCAGGAGGGAGAAGATCTTTCCCGTAGACAAACTTCCGTGCTATCTCAGTCGACTTGGGGAAAAGTGCGTCAAGCTCAGCATCGTTCATGTAGTCTGAAGCTGGAACATTTGTCCCAACGTTGGGACTCTTGTCTGTCTGAACCTTCAGCGGGGCGACCGACTGTAATTTCTGTTCTCCGAGTTAGGGAACCTGTTTCGCCTTCTTCTTCTTCTTCTTCTGTGTAGCGACCCTTTTCTTTTTATTCTCCTCTTGCGTGTCAAAACTCTTCGAGATAGAGCGGTCATAGTTATCAGGCAAAGTTCTACGGTGAGGATCACAGACGATGTCTGAAAAGTTTTTAACACCCTTAGGGTTTAGTACCTGTTTTGCCTCGGGCACTTTCTTCGCAAAGTGTGCGACATTGTGAGCTTTGACCAAGGGAGCATTCTCCTCAACAGTTCGGTGGTAAGTTAACACCGGAAGCTACTTCAACGACGGCCCGTACTTGTAGGTGTCCTTTGGAGCACCACTCGACGCACCAGCAAGCATCTTCTGCCTCATTGAGAAGGTCCTATTGCCGGTGGGTGGACTCTTTGCAAGCTCCGGGGTGGACTCCCGCTGGAGTGGACTCTTTGCAAGCTCCGAGGTGGACTCCCGCTGGAGTGGACTCTTTGCAAGCACTAGTAGAAAACAGGCTAAAGGACCAAACTCCAAAACCACATTTGTCCCGGTCGTACTGCAAACCGGGACAGATGGGGCATAAAACGCTACAACTAGTTCAGGCGACACTCATTTGTCCCGGTTCGTGGCGGGAACCGGGACAAATGAGGTAGCACCCGTAGGCGACACCTATTTGTCCCGGTTCCAGTCACGAACCGAGACAAATGGCATGGTTTCAGTTACGCGCCACCGTCGCGTTTTTTCGACGCGCACGGAAGACGAGCGGCGCCGGCAATTCCTCTGCCCTCCGGCGATTCCTCTGCCATCCGCCGGCGATTCATCATCCTCTCCGGCGCTATAAAATGCACTGCACAGTACGACTCTTCCCCACACCATTTCTCCGGCCATCTCTCCTCTCTTTTCTCCGTCCACGTACACCATTTCCTATGGAGCCACTCGTGCCTCGGTCCGATGAGTTTTACGGCTACGAGAAGGAAGGCATGCGATTCAAGGTGTGGGTCACCCTTCGTGCATGGCGCGTGGAGAAGTGGATCGGCGTCGTGAAGAACAACTTCCTCGACGCCGCTCCGATCAAAGCCGTTGGACTCGATTGTGAGTTCACCGACCCTCGACGGAAGGATACTCCACAGCGCGCCGCCGTCCTTCAACTCTCGGTGGCGACCGAGACTCTTGTCTTCCAAATCTGCAAAGCTGATCGGGTGCCACAGGTCCTCGTGGATTTCTTAGGTGACGAGACAATCAAATTCTACGGCGTGGCAATCCATAATGACATGAAGATGCTAGCCTACTACGGAATTATTATTCGGTCTGCGGTCGACCTGCAGAGGGATCGCCGAAACCCTACCGACAATTTTACTCCTAGTCTATATGCTCTCTCTAATGCGGTCATTGGGACAAATCTTGAGAAGAAGAAGAAATACAAGAAGAGGAAGTACACGGACGACGACAAGGAAGACACGTTACAAAAAGACCTAATTTTCGGATGGGGCAACGTTCCATTGAGCTACGATCAAGTCGTATATGCTGCTTTAGACGCTCGCCTTGGCTTCGAGATTGCACGGAAGTGGGATAGTCTACGCGTCTATAATACGGAAAATGATCATCTTAATGTCGTTGATGAGTAGACTATCTATGTATTCCGTTTTTCAAATATTCTGTGTGCGCGTGTTCTCTTGTATTGACCGAAATATATCTAAAGTTATTAGTTAGTCAAATTCAAACATTTTTCATATTCATAGTTTTTCCAAAATCCAAAGTTTGCAAAAGTTATTTAAAACAGAAAAGAGAAAAAGAAAATAAAAAAAATGAAAAAACCTCCATCTGTCCCGGTTTCAGTCTCAAACCGGGACAAATGGGCCTCCTTGTTGTCCCGGTTTGTGACTGAAACCGGGACAAATGGGGGGGGGGTGCCTATATATACTGATCATCAGCAGCCCCCTCCCAAAACCATTGGAGGAATTTTTTTTTTGAAATGGAAGGAGGGGGTGTGTGCTAGTCTGTTTTTTTTGTATGCATGCAAGGTGTTTGATGAAATGCCCGAGAGAGTTCACGAATTGATTTGATGTACACTTAAAGAAGTTTATTCTTCTTTTCGATCAAAGTTAATTTTTCTCTCATTTCATTTGTAATTAATTGATACCGTGCATGTTCAGTGTTTATTTGTCGATGTTCTGTAATGGTTATTGATGTAGTTCATTATATAATGCAGATGGACCGACAATGGATGTATGGTGACCGACGCACTGCCGAGTACATGACAGGTTTGAGGAAATTTTTAGAGAAAGCCCAGGCCCACAGTACGAATGGTTTCATGTGTTGTCCATGTGTCAACTGTCAGAATAAGACAGATCACCCAAACGTGAGAACCCTTCAAAGTCATCTTATTCGGCATGGTTTCATGCCCAGCTATAATTGTTGGACGAAGCACGGAGAAAAAGGTGTTATGATGGAAGACAATGAAGAAGAGGAAGATGATGACAACTATCCTATGTTCCCGGAGTACGGAGATTCTGCAACGGGGGAAGCTGAAGCTGAAGAGGCACCAGATGAGCCCACTGACGATCTTGGTAGGGCCATTGCTGATGCAAAGAGAGAGTGCGGAACTGAAAAGGAGAGGTTGAAGTTCGACCAGATGTTAGAGGATCACAAGAAATTGTTGTATCCAAGTTGCGAAGATGGTCAGAAAAAGCTGGGTACCACACTGGAATTACTGCAGTGGAAGGCAGAGTGTGGTGTGACTGACAAGGGATTTGGAAAGTTGCTGCAGATAATTAGGAAGATGCTTCCGAAGGTCA
Organism: Poa annua; assembly: GCA_026929855.1. Taxonomy (NCBI): domain Eukaryota; kingdom Viridiplantae; phylum Streptophyta; class Magnoliopsida; order Poales; family Poaceae; genus Poa; species Poa annua. Next base: position 20,430,749 of record CM049428.1, on the reverse strand, counting down.
ACGAGTTGCCCGACAGCACGTACGAAGCAAAGAAGGTTGTGTGCCCTCTAGGATTAGACGTGCATAAGATACATGCCTGCCCTAATGACTGCATCCTCTACCGCGGTGAGTATGAGAATTTGGATGCATGTCCAGTATGCACTGCATTGCGGTATAAGATCAGACGAGATGACCCTGGTGAAGTTGAGGGTGAGCGTCCCCGGAAGAGGGTTCCTGCCAAGGTGATGTGGTATGCTCCTATAATACCACGGTTGAAACGCCTGTTCGCGAATAAAGAGCATGCCAAGTTGTTGCGATGGCACAAAGAGGACCGTAAGAAAGACGCGATGTGTAGACACCCCGCTGATGGGTCGCAGTGGAGAAAAATTGAGAGAGAGTTCCCGGAATTTGAAGATGACGCAAGGAACTTAAGGTTTGGTCTAAGTACAGACGGTTTCAATCCGTTTGGGGAGCAGAGCAGCAGTCATAGCACATGGCCTGTGACTCTATGTATTTATAACCTTCCTCCTTGGTTGTGCATGAAGCGAAAGTTCATTATGATGCCATTGCTCATCCAAGGCCCGAAGCAACCCGGCGACGACCTTGATGTGTACCTCAGGCCATTATTTGAAGAACTTTTACAGTTGTGGCGGGAAGAAGGTGTGCGGGTGTGGGATGAGCACAAACATGAGGAATTTGACCTACGAGCTCTGCTTTTTGTAACAATTAACGATTGGCCTGCTCTTGCTAACCTCTCAGGGCAGTCGACCAAGGGGTACAATGCATGCACACACTGTTTGGGTGAGACTGAATGTTTATATTTGGATAAATGTAAGAAGTGTGTGTATCTGGGGCATCGTCGATTTCTTCCGATCAGGCATACCGCAAGGAAGAAAGGCAAGCATTTTAAAGGTGAGGCTGATCACAGTAGGAGGCCTGTCAACCGTACTGGTGAAGAAATATTTGATATGGTCAAGGATCTAAAAGTAATCTTTGGAAAGGGTCCTGGAGGACAACAGGTTCCGAAAGACGCTAACAGGCACGCACCCATGTGGAAGAAAAAATCTATATTTTGGGAGCTACCATATTGGAAGGTCCTAGAGGTTAGATCTGCTATCGACGTGATGCACGTGACGAAGAATGTTTGCGTGAACCTGCTAGGCTACTTGGGCGTGTACGGGAAGAAAAAAGATACAGAGGAAGCACGGGAGGACCAGAAACGTGTGAAAGAACGAGACGACCTAAGTCCCGAACACTACGAAGGTCCTGCCAGCTACGCTCTTACCAAACAAGAGAAAGTAATATTCTTTGAATGCCTGAGCAGTATCAAGGTCACGGCTGGGTTCTCGTCGAATATAAAGAGGATAGTAAATGTGAGACTCCAAAAATTTCAGAACCTAAAGTCTCATGATTTCCACGTGATTATGACGCAATTGCTTCCGATTGCACTGAGGGGGCTACTACCAGAAAATGTTCGAGTACCCATTGTGAAGCTTTGTGCATTCCTCAATGCAATATCTCAAAAGGTAATCGATCCGGCGATTCTACCAGGGTTGCAAAATGATGTGGTCCAGTGTCTTGTCAGTTTTGAGTTGGTGTTCCCTCCATCCTTCTTCGATGTTATGACGCATCTCCTGGTTCACATAGTCGAAGAGATTCAAGTTCTCGGTCCTGTATTTCTGCACAATATGTTCCCATTTGAGAGGTTCATGGCAGTCTTAAAGAAATATGTGCATAACCGTGCTAGGCCAGAAGGAAGCATCTCCAACGGCTACGGTAACGAGGAGGTCATTGAGTTCTGTGTTGACTTTATTCATGACCTTAAGCCGATAGGTGTTCCACAATCACGACATGAGGGTAGACTTAGTGGAAAAGGCACACTAGGAAAGAAAACAAAAATTTGTATGGATGGACATTCTTTCACTGAAGCACACTATACAGTTCTACAAAGTTCTACCTTGGTGGCCCCGTATATCGATAAACACAAGAATTTTGTACGCTCTCTACACGCGGGGAAGTCTGACAACTGGATTGTACGTACACACATGGCCACGTTCAGCGGTTGGTTGCGAGCACATCTTGAAAATAAAGACAAGGTTGATGAAGAGTTACACTTGTTGGCCAGGGCACCATCTACAACTATATGTACTTTCCAAGGGTACGAGATAAATGGAAATACATTTTACACGAGTGTCCAAGATAAAAAGAGCACGAACCAAAACAGTGGTGTTCGCATTGATGCAACAAACAACAATGGGCAGAAGAACACATATTATGGTTGCATAGAGGAGATATGGGAACTTGACTATGGACCTTCTTTTAAGATCCCTTTGTTTCGGTGCAAATGGGTCAATCTGAAAGGCGGGGTTGAGGTAGACAAGATGTACGGAATGACAACAGTGGATCTAAACAATCTTGCGTACAGAGACGAACCATTCGTGCTAGCCAATGATGTGGCTCAGGTTTTCTATGTGAAAGACATGTCTAGCAGACCCAAAAAAAGAAACATCCTGTGAGTGGAGGAGCCTAGGCGTCACATAGTTCTTTCAGGAAAAAGAAACATCGTGGGAGTGGAGGACAAGACAGACATGTCAGATGATTATAATAATTTTGATGAAATTCCGCCTTTCATAGTGAACATTGACCCAATCATCAAGTTGATTGAAGAAGATGCTCCATGGTTCCGACGTAGAAGAACTGGCGGTGTTGTGTGATGGAGATGTTGGTGCGATATGTAATAATTAATATATTAAACTTTTGATATGAAGAAGATGCTCCATTTTTACCTGCATATCAAATGGATTCGTCGGCGTTGATAGAACAAAACACACGATTTCACCTGCATACAGCCCCACGGTGGCTCTTGATGAGTGCCTGCATATCAAATGCACCGTGGGGCGTATGCAGGGAATCCGAGTAATTTGTATATATTCCTCAGTAGATGAATTGAACTATTCTTTTGAAAGAACAAAACACACGATTTCACCTGCATACAGCCCCACGGTGGCTCCTGAGTGCCTGCATATCAAATGCACCGTGGGGCGTATGCAGGGAATCCGAGTGATTTGTATATCACACACCACCCGGCTAGGCACTAGAAGGAGGAAACACTGAGTGCTCGCCTCGTCTGAGAGGGCGCTATATATAGGGTCAGGGGCTCAACAAGTGGTACTGATAGTGTTGATCCAACTGCTCTCAAGTGCTCAAAAGAAGCACACCCCTGATCCAACGGCTAACAAGTGTTTCAAAGAAACACACGATCTGTGTGCTTCTTTAGTCCCGGTTTGAAACTGAAAGCGTTAATCGAACAGCTCAGAAGCAATCAAAATAAACACACACCTGATCAAACGGCTTACAAGTGCTTGAAAGAAACACACGATCAGTGTGCTTCTTTAGTCCCGGTTTGGAAGTTAAAGTTTGGAATTTAAATAATGGTTATAGAAAAGAGAAAATGTTTTTGTATTAGTTTGTCAAATTCAAACACTTTTCATATTGAAAGTTTTTTCAAATTCCAAAGTTATTTAAAACAGAAAAACAGAAAAAGAAAAGAAAAAGAAAAAAACCCATCTATCCCGGGTGGTGGCTCAGCCCGGGACAGATGGGGTGCTATCTATCCCGGGTGGTGGCTCAGCCCGGGACAGATGACCCCTATTTGTCCCGGGCAGAGCCACGACCCGGGACAGATAGCATTATGCTATAAAACCAACACTTAGTGCTCCGGGCCGAGCAACCACCCGGAGCAGTTCCCCTTTCCTACCGAAGTGCTGCCGAAATTTCCCGTGAACCCTAGCCGCCGCCGCCTCCTTCCTCGACTCCGGCTGGGCCTCGCCGCCACCTTCCTCCTCGACTCCGCCCCCTAGGTGAGCCTCGCGTGTGCCCCGAACCCTCGCTCGTGCCCTCTTTCTCTCTCTGCGCGCGCGTGCCACGAACCCTAGCCTGCCAGCACCGTGCCGCCGCGCGAGGAGATGGAGATCACCCGCCCCCGCCGTAGCCGTAGCTCGCCGCCGCACGGCCTCGTCCCCGCGTGCCTCCAATCGCCGTAGCCGCACGACCTCGTCCCCGCCGTAGCCGCACGACCTCGTCGCCGCGTGCTCGCCAACGCCGTCGTCGCCGCGCGAGGAGATGGAGCTCACCCGCCCCCGCCGTAGCCGCAGATCGCCGCCGCACGGCCTCGTCCCCGCGTGCCTCCAATCGCCGTAGCCGCACGACCTCTTCCCCGCCGTAGCCGCACGACCTCGTCTCCGCGTGCTCGCCAGCGCCGTCGTCTCCCGCTGACCTCGCGGGCTGACGTCAGCGGTGTCTGGCTGACGTCAGCTCATGTCCAGTTCAGAAAAATGCAAATAAACTACCAAAAATTTCAGAAAAATATATCTTTCCATCCAACACATTGGGAATTAGTATGCGAATTAGTATTTGAAAACTTGTGTATGCAAATAAAAACGTGTGTACGTGAAATTAGTATTTGTAGCATGTGTATGCATGTGTATGCGAATTAGTATTTGTAAATCATTTCGGTTATCACTCGTTTCTATGTATGCATGCAAAAAAAGCGAGCTTTGTAGCCGATCCTCTTGTGACATGTGTCGCTCCAACGCGCATAAAATCTCAACAAACCACCAAACCGGCACTAGAAGAAAATCCGATATTCTCGGTTTCAAACACTTAATTATATAAGTTCGGTCAACATTGCAAATTCATATTAAATCAGACAAATGCAAACTTTATATCAAAATGTTCAGAAAAATATAATCTATAATGTTGTATCATAAAAATGTTCATATTAATTCATATCAACTGGATTCATATCTATTTTTTCTTACTTGGATTTTGCGTGCAGGTACTCGGATTTGTCACCGCGTCGTAGCCGCCGCCCTCTCGGAGCCCTAGTAAAGTTCGAGAGACTTCAAAAGAGAAATGTAAATAGAAATGAGATACTCGATATGATTGAAATGTGTTTGTAAAATTGAAATGTCTTAATGTATTTGTACTATTCAAATAACTTTGCTTCAGGTTGAAATTGAAATGTGTTTGTACAAATAAATGATAAAAGATGTTGAGTTAGATTTAGTTGTATGACATATCGGTAAAGTTATTTAGATGTTGAGTTATTAAAATTATTTAAATGGATTTAAATCTCTTGCAGAAACTATGGACACCCGTAGAAATCTTCAACAAGAAGAGGACATGTTCGGCATCATTCGCGAAGGTGATGAATTGGACCCCGGCAGAAACCATGAACAAGAAGAGGAACACGTAGACGATTTCACCGGGCAATTTCTGAACGAGTCCGGTGACGGAATAGACGTCACCGACAGTTCAGCTCACCGACAGTTCACCGACTCTACTGTTGGAAAGTCGGCCGCCGAGGTAGATATATGCCCTCAGGTTTTTGTCTCCGTTGAAAAGATTTGTGTGTATACATATATTAACTATCACTTTTTCTTGTTTTTAGCCGTCGGCGGGCCATGAACCGGGACCAAGCAAAAAAGCAGCGGTGAAACGAGGCGGGCCACGGACCGGGACCAAAAAGCTCCAAGGGAAACAGAAGTACCACATCGAGGAGATCAATGAAAAAGGAAAACCGATTGCTCCCGCTAACCACGCAAGGAAATTTGTAGCTCAGTGCGGAGTCATCGTTCGGGACAGACTGTCCATCAGGGCTCAAGAATGGTATAAGCCAAAGGTGCCAAAAGAGGGGGTTATTTATGTCTCGAATGCAGACAAACAACTCCTCTGGGACGAGCTCATGCAGAATTTCACTTTACCGGAAGAGGAGGATGTAGAGGAGCCGGTTATAGAGAATCGATGCAAGGCCTGGACTTATATTGAGATGGGTGAATTGTTCCGCAGCTGGAAGAAAAGGCTTAACAAGTTCATAAAAGAAGGTAAAACTCCAGAATTTGTCGGAGTCTATGAAAAGATAAAAGATGAGTGGCCCGAATTTAAGGCGTACAAGCAATCGGAAGCCGCTAAGGCCATGTCAGAGAGAAATAAGAAAAATCGGCCTCCTCCTCCTCCGCATGGCGTGCGGGCGCCACCACGAAGGCGTCTTCATCATCGCCTGACGAGATGTCGCAGATCTCGCCAGTAAGGGGCCCGGCCCTCGAAGAGGACTCCTCCCCTGCCGCGGCCTCCTCCTCGCCTTGCCCAGCTCCTGAGGCAGAGGGCGTCTCTGCTCCCTCCGCTTCGTGCACCACCGGCACATGCACCATCTTCCCCGCAGGGCCTGACGGGGTGTAAGGAGGCATCCTCGCCATAATCGCCAGGCGCTCGGTCATGTTGCACTGGTGCAGAGGCCGGAGCGTGATCGGGAGCTCGTCCATGGCAGGCACTGCTGGGTTGACGAAGAGCGCAGACATGACGTTGTCGACCGCTTCCTTGTCGTTGTCCTCGCGGTGGAGCCGCATCTTGTCCTGGGGGCCGGAGTACATCCACATTGGCACCGAGTGCGCCTGGAGAGGAGCAATGCGGCGCATCACGAAGTCCGCGACGATGATCTGCCCCGTGAGGCCTTCCTCCCGAAGGTAGCTCAGGCGGCCCGTCAGCATCACGTTCTGCGCGCCGCAGAAGGAAGCCTTGACCAGTTCGAATTCTTCAAGGGCGGCGCGTCGGGGACCTCGAGGAAGGCGCAGGGCTGCTCCACCCCACGAAGAACCACCGCTGGCGGAAGTCGTCCACCTTCTTCGTCACCGAGGTGATGGCCTTGCCCTCGCTCCATGACATGGGGATGTTGACGCTCCCCATGCTGTCCACGATGCGGAATGAGACGCATCCAGAGCGCTCGTTCTTCGCCGTGCTCCGGAGCGCGTAGAAGCACCGGAAGAGATCCACCGTGGGCTCCAAGCCTAGGTACGCCTCGCAGAGGTAGGCGAAGATGGCGAGGATGAGCACGGAGTGGGGTGGAGGTGCAGCAGCTGGATTTGATAGAAGGCCAACACCGCCTCCAGGAACGGAGAGAAGGGCGGCACCAGTCCCGCCGCGACGCAGTGCTGGAAGACGGGGAAAAACCCTCGCGGGCGTTTCCCGTGCGCCGCGGGCTTGAGCGCGGTGGCGCCATGCTCGTTGGTCCGGTCCGCCACCAGGAAGCGAACCTTGTCGAGGGCCTTGTCATTGACGCGCACGCCTAGCAATGCTGCGTCGTGCGCGACCTCGGCGGGTGCCGCTTGCGAGGAAGACCCCACGGCCGCCTTGCCCTTGTTCTTCGCCGGACTCATCGTCGGAAGAAAGGAAGGTGCGGCGCAAGGAGAAGCTGGAGAAACTGGAGAAAAGGGCGCCGGAGAGCAGGAGCGGAGAGCTCGGTGCGGATGGCGTATGCGAGAAGAAGTGGGAGTAGTAACGGCTCCATGCCCCGGCGCGGTGACTTTCTGTCTCGTCGAGGAGCAGTTACCGGGGCGTGGTGGGACCCCCCACGACGCACGTCCCACATCGTACGCAACCGTTACTCGCCGGAGTGACGTGTGGCTCGGCCCGACCTACAGGATTGGCCCCACGACGCTTTGCCTAGACCCAACGGGCCTCGTCGTGCCCATCGTGGGCCCGGGGGCTACTGTCGGCCCAGTAAGGACCGGGTTATGCACGGCCCACTCTCTACAGGCCTCGCCCGCGAGGATCTTTGACGGAATGACTAAGGATCAAGATACCGCTTGGAGAGACCCTCAAGAGACATCTCCGCTCTAGGGCCTGAAGAGGACGCCAGGGCCTGAAAAGGACCCTGCGCTTCAAGAGGCTCCCTAGGCTCAGGACGCCTGAAGAGGAGTCAGCAGAAAACCCCTCCACAGGCGACCAAGGCCCTGTGGAGACACTTCGTGACTAAGCAAGCGCTGCAGGATGCACATGGCCCCTGCAGCAGCCACAGGGTGACGCGAGCATCCCAGTTGCCATTCTGGTGATAAAGGAGTCAACAAAGCCGCGCCGCCTGCGGCAGGACAGCCAGGACTTTCCTCTTTGGTGATAAAGCGGCTGGACGGCGCAACGCTCCAAGAAGATCGTCACCGTGGGCTCCACCACGACCTCTGCTGCGCCTGCGAGCCGCCCTGCACCGCTTGCAACCTGTCGGCCACGGCGCGCTGCTTTAGCACGGATGGACCGCGTCCATGGACGGCTGAGCCGCGGTGGACTCCCGCTCCTCCATGCGACTGGCGTGAGGGAGCCCACCAGCACGAGGGTGGAGCCCGGGGCGCCTATAAAAGGAGCAGCAGCTCCACCGTAGGAGGGGATGGCCCGATCGCCCAATCGCGCAATCGCACCCCAAACGCATAGGATAGCCAACTGCTGGAGGAGGAAGACGACCATTGTGTCCCTCTCCAAGCACTAAACTGCCTCGAGAGAGCCCTCGGCAAGCTCATTGTCCTGTAACCTTCACAGTTCAATACAAACAAGCAGGAGTAGCGGTTTTACCTCCTCCTGAGGGCCGTGAACCTGGGTACGGGCCGGTGTCCCTCTCTGGCGTGATAGTTCCTCTCCAGGCCCGGTGAGCACCGTCGTCGAGCCTCTCGAGGGTTGTTTGACCTCCGTGTTCAGTCCCCCCTTCGAACCTCTCTTCAGGGCGAGACTACCCCTGTTACGTGGGAGTCACTCTCCGACAGACAGCAAGGCCTCATATAGAATTGCTTCAGGGATGGTGTTAGCGAACAACGTGGAATGAACATTGCATATATGTTCAGACAACATGGTTCACTCACACCTCCCTGAAGATGCAACGTGCAACGATCAAATCATCGGCCAAAATTTAGAAACTTCCTAAACTAGTAGCAAAAATTGCAAGTACTTTACATCAAATAAAATTGCATAAGTACTTTGCATCAAATAAAATTGCATCAGTACTTTGCATCAAGAATACACACACTAACTATAATCTTCTCTCCAAAACAGTAGCAAAAAAACAGTAGCCCTCCTCCCCTCCTGCTTTTTGCTAACACTATAGCATTTACATAAATATTGTAACAATAACATTCATATAAATAACAATATCATTCATATAAATAACAATAGCATTTCCTAAGAATTCATCTAAAATCAGTATCATTTTTTCTAGCAATTCAAAATAAAGTTACACTCTATATAAAATGTCCTAAACTCTATTTAACAAATAATCTAACACTCTATTTAAAAAGTCTTACACTTCATTTTCTATTTGTGTGGATTTACAAATAATCTAACACTCTATTTAACAAATAATCTAACACTCTATTTAACAAATAATCTAAAAACAGTAGCATTTTTTTATAGAAATGGGCTGACGTCACCAATGGCGAGGTCTCCCTCCCTGCCTTGTTGCGCCCTCGATTCCACATGATAGGGGCCGAATCCGCAGGAGGGCACGAGAGGGGCCGATTTGGGTGCGTCGGGGACGACAATGGGCGGCGGCTCTCCGGCGTCGGCGACGATTTTCTATAACCCTAGCTACGGCTACGGCGCACGGTGGGATCGAGAGGGTACGGTGGAGCTCACCAAGCAGAGGACGAGCAGCACATGCACGGGGACGCCCGACGACGAGGAGACGAGCAGGCGGCGGCGTCGCAACGTCGGGTAGGAGACGAGGAAGGGGATCAACCGAGCCGCGGCGTCGGGCGGCGGCGAGGTGAGGAGGACGGAGAGTACCACGCGGGGGCGACTCCACCAGCCGGCGATGCGCGGGGGCGACGGCGACTCTAGCAGCACGGCACGGCGGCAAGGAGAAGCACATCCTCATCGTCGATGGCGGGGATGGCGGCTCTCTCTCTCTGCGTCTGTATTTGCGATGGACTGAGGAAGAAACTGCCCGATCTAGCATTTAATGCAACACACTTTAGTACCGGTCCATGCCACGGACCGGTACTAAAGGTCCTTTAGTACCGGCTAGTGATTGCAGCCGGTACTAAAGGTCTATCGATTCGGCGTCCAAAAAACTGGCGCGAAACAAAAAAAATTATTACCCGCTGCAACCAGCAACCGGTACTGAAAGTCTGTTTTGTATTTTATTTCCCTTTTCTATTTTCTGTTTTCTATTTTTGTATATCTACTAATGTAATTGTCTAAAACTAGTAGAATTAGTTTCTAATAATTTGTAAAAAACATATCTATATTCAAGAACATGTTTTCAACAAATTACAAAAAAATTGCCATTTAAAAAATGTAACATTTAAAATAAAAAATGTAACATTTACAAATAAATGACTTTTTTTGTGAACAAAGTACCAAAAATATGATGCAAAATGGCACCCATTTAATTTTCATGGAAACTAGTCCACATATGATGGATAATCCCCAAGTATTAGGTTTTTGGAAAAATCATTTTAAGGTACACAACTAGTGGTTATATCACAGAAACGTTGATAGTTCTAAAAAATATTACATCTTTCAATGAATTGTCACCGCGACCGTTTTGATCGTTTTTACCGAAAAATGAAATAATGTGATAAACACATCAAAAAAGGAAATCCTTTGGCATGGGACATTATATGTGTACTTGTTGCTATGAAAAATGATCAACTTGATTTCTGACAAAATTTGCAAAAAAAGTCTTAACAAAAAAGGTCTATCATGTATGAACAACTAGAAGTTTCAAGACAAATGACCAAGTTATGGTCATTTCAACAACATAGTTTGTGATAAAGACCTCATATTCCACAACATAGTTTGTGATAAAGACCTCATATTTCATAAATATCATTCCTGGATTACACATCACCAATATTCCCATCTGTTGTATTATTCCTCCTTTTCTTTGATTGCTTAACTTTGCGCCGGAACCATGGAGAATCTTCATTACTTAACGTGATGCTTGGGTCAGTGTTGACTTTGAAGGGCGGAATTTCATCAAACTTATCATAATCTTCTGACATGTCTGTCTTGTCCTCCACTCCCACGATGTTTCTTTTTCCTGAAAGAACTATGTGGCGTTTTGCCTCGTCTGATGTATTCGCTTCCATGTTTTTTCTTTTCTTCAGTTAGGTAGACATGTCTTTCACGTAGAAAACTTGAGCTACATCATTTGCTAGGACGAACGGTTCGTCTTTGTAATCAAGATTGTTCAGATCCACCGTTGTCATTCCGTACATCGGGTCTACCTTTACCCCGCCTGCATTGAGCTTGACCCATTTGCACCGAAACAAAGGGACCTTAAAAGAAGGTCCATACTCAAGTTCCCATATCTCCTCTACGTAACCATAATATGTGTCCTTTTTCCCATTGATGTTTGTTGCGTCAAAGCGGACACCACTGTTTTGGTTGGTGCTCTTTTTATCTTGAGCGATCGTGTAAAATGTATTCCCATTTATCTCGTACCCTTCGAAAGTGACTATAGTCGAAGATGGTGTCCTGGCCAACAAGTACAGCTGAACATCAACTTCGTTATTACTCATGAGATGTGTTTGCAACCAACCGCTGAATTTCGCCGGGTGTTGATCTTTAATCCAGAACTCATCCTCCACCGGGTTCTCAGATCGTAAAATATTCATGTGTTCCTCGATATACGGAGCTGCCAACGAGGAATTTTGTAGAATTGTGTAGTGCGCTTGACTGAAAGAAGGTCCGTCCCTACATACAAATACTTTTTTCCCTAGAGTGCCTTTTCCACTTAGTCTCCCCTCATGTCGCGACTGTGGAACACCAATCAGATTAATGTCAGGAATAAAGTCAACACAGAACTAATTGACCTCCTCGGTTCCATAGCCCTTGGAGATGCTTCCTTCTGGCCTAGCACGGTTATGAACATATTTCTTTAAGACTCCCACGAACCTCTCAAATGGGAACATATTGTGTAGAAATACGGGACCGAGAATTTGAATCTCTTCGACTAGGTGAACCAAGACATGCGTCATAACATCGAAAAAGGATGGGGGGGAACACCAACTCAAATCTGACAAGACACTGGACCACATCATTATGTAATCTTGGTAGGATCATTGGATCGATTACCTTCTGAGATATTGCATTGAGCAATGCACAAAGCTTCACAATGGGTACTCGAACATTTTCCGGTAGAAGCCCCCTCAATGCAATCAGAAGCAATTGCATCATAATCACATGGCAGTCATGAGACTTTAGGTTTTAAAATTTTTGTTGTGCCACATTTATTATTTCCTTTATATTCGACGAGAAGCCAGACAGGACCTTGATACTGCTCAGACATTCAAAAAATATCAATTTCTCTTGTCTGGTTAGAGCATAGCTGGCAGGACCGTCATAATGTTCTGGAAGCAGGCCGTCTCGTTCTTTCAAACGTTTCTGGTCCTCCCGTGCTGCCGCTGTTTTTTTTTTCTTCCCATACACGCCCAAATGGCCTAGCAGGTTCACACAAATATTCTTCGTCACGTGCATCATGTCGATTGCAGATTGGACCTCTAGGACTTTCCAATATGGTAGCTCCCAAAATATAGATTTCTTCTTCCACATGGGTGCGTGCCCGTTCGCGTCATCCGGAACCTTTAGTCCTTCAGGACCCTTTCCAAAGATTACTTTTAGATCCTTGACCATATCAAATATTTGTTCACCAGTACGGTCCATAGGCCTCCTACGGTGATCTGTCTCACCTTTGAAATGCTTGCCTTGCTTCCGGACGTTATGCCTGACCGGAAGAAATCGACGATGCCCCAGGTACACACACTTCTTACAATTATCCAAGTATATACATTCAGTATCATCCGAACAGTGTGTGCATGCATGGTATCCTTAGTTGTCTGTCCTGAGATGTTACTAAGAGCAGGCCAATCATTGATCGTTACGAAAAGCAACCCTCGAAGGTCAAAATCCTCCTGTTTGTGCTCATCCCACACACGTACACCTTCTTCCCGCCACAATTCTAAAAGTTTGTCAACTAATGGCCTGAGGTACACATCAAGCTCGCTCCCTGGTTGCTTCGGTCCTTGGATGAGTACTGGCATCATAATGAACTTTCGCTTCATGCACAACCAAGGAGGAAGGTTGCATTTAGTAACAGGCCAGGTGCTATGATTGCTGCTTTGCTCTCCAAAAGGATTGAAGCCGTCCGTACTTAGACCAAATCTTAAGTTTCTTGCGTCATCTGCAAAGTCCGGGAACTCTCTCTCGATTTTTCTCCACTGGGATCCATCAGCGGGGTGTCTGAACATCGCGTCTTTCTTCCGGTCCTCTTTGTGCCATCGCAACATCTTGGCATGCTCTCCGTTGCTGAACAAACGTTTCAACCGTGGTATTATAGGAGCATACCACATCACCTTGGCAGGAACCCTCTTTCTGGGGCGCTCGCCCTCAACTTCACCAGGGTCATCTCGCCAGATCTTATACCGCAATGCACCGCATACTGGGCATGCATTCAGATTCTCGTACTCCTCACCGCGGTAGAGAACGCAGTCATTAATGCATGCATGTATCTTTTGCACCTCTAATCCTAGAGGACAGACGATCTTCTTTGACTCGTACGTACTGTCGAGCAATTCGTTATCCTTTGGAAGCATCTTCTTTATCTTTTTCAACAACTTTTCAAACCCCTTGTCCGATACACCATTCTCAGCCTTCCATTGCAGCAAATCCAGCGGCGTACCCAGCTTTTTCCGGTTATCTTCGACACCTGGGTACAATTTTTTTTTGTGATCCTCTAACATGCGCTCCAACTTGAGCCACTCCCTCTGATTTACGTTGTTTCTCTGTGCATCAGCAATGGCCCTAGCAAGATCATCAGCGGCCTCATCCGGAGCCTCTTTGTCAGGCGCGTCTTCTCCAGTTTCCCCCATTGTAGTACCGTCGTATTCAGGAAACTCAGGATAGTTGTCATTGTCCTCTTCTTCTTCATTGTCTTCCATTATGACCCCTGTTTCTCCGTGTTTGGTCCAACAATTATAGCCGGACATGAAACCGTACTGAAACAGGTGGATGTGAATTGATTTGGAGTTGGAGTAACTCCTGATATTCTTACAAGCACAACATGGACAATACATTAAACCATCCTGCTTATTTGCCTCAGCATCACGGATAAAATCCAGCACGCCGGTCATGAACTCCGGAGTGCGTCGGTCAACGTAGATCCATTGTCGATTCATCTGCATTATGTAAATATATACAAAACCATTACACAATAGTTATATCTATCTATCTATCATGAATAGATAGATAGGTGACCAATTCATTAATACAAGTTCACCATATTTAAACAAATCTAATACATAGTTCTCATAAAACATTCATTAATTGAAACTAACATAGAACTAGCTAAAGAATTTAAATCCAACGACAAATGCGATCATAATCGCAACTAAGGTAATTATTGAACCAACAACATAATGATACCAAGCCTCTTAACTAATGACATATTTTCTAAAATTTTTAAGCTTCAAGCTCATTGCATTCATATTGATCTTGTGATCCAAGCGCATTGCCTCCATCTTGATCTCGCTATCATCGACGACATCGACAATCTTCAACTCCCATTTCATCTTCTCTACGGGACGAAGATCTTTACTTCTTTTCAATTTAGCTTTCAAATCATTGTTTTCTTCTACTAAAAACTCGACAATAGGGTCGGGCTCATTTTCCGGTTCAACTACCTCCTAGATAAAAATATATCTACGTTAAGTTGGTCGGTATAATTTTTATAAACACGAAATGAAACAAACATATACTTATAACAAACAATCGTACCACATCCGAATAATAGCGGGCGAGAGCCAGTGTGGACAGATATCAAAACCATGACACTATATATAACAAAAAGTTACACAAATAAGAAAATTATACAAGTAATAATTCTATAACTAAGATTTATTAAAATAAAAGATAAAAAGAAGAGGCTCACCGAGGTGGTGTCGGTGACGGGACGACGCGGGAGACAACACTACAAAAAACCACAAATCATATTTTAGTTTGACCTTAAATGCAAATAAAACAAATGAAATCTCTAAATTAGGCATTTCATCAAACACCTTGCTAGCACTACAAAAATCAAATGAGCTCAAACTAGCAAACAAATGAGCTAAACTTCAAATGCCGGAAGAGTAGATGAAGGTGCTAACCCTTATATAGCTAGATGCCACCAACCTAGACAAATGTTGGAGAAAAATGTGGTGAACTTGAGCTCTTGGGAGAGGAAAGAGAGCAAAAATGGAGTGTGTGCTCGAGCTGAAAAAATGAAGATGTGGCTCGGGGTGGGAGATGCTAAATACAGTGAAGACATTTAGTACCGGTTTGTATTACAAACCGGTACTAAATGTTCTCACTGCGGGCCCCCCCCCCCCAGTGTTGCGACGGCCGCCAACACCTTTAGTACCGGTTGGGGACATTAAGAACCGGTACTGCAGGCACCGGCCTCTCCAGCCGTTTGGACCGGTACTGGTGTCATATTAGTACCGGTATCAAACGTGGCCGTGACTAAAGGTCTGGATGTAAAGTCCCTTTTCTACTAGTGCAATAAGGCTCTTCTGTATCTCAATTTTTTTGTCTTTCAGAGTTTCAGATGTTCTTATTTATTTCTGCGGTCATGACTTATATATTGTACCTAGGAGAACTGAAAACCATTTTCTCTATAATTCTCATAGCACTTGATCAATGATATGTGACGCCGCATTTTTATCACCACTACCAACAATTATGTTTAATCTCGCAGCGATTGCTTTTATTGTCGTTTCTCTCATGTTTCATGTTCTGTATTATTTGTCTAGAACTATAGGTAGGTTCCTTGCACCAGGAGTCGTAGTTTGATTTAGCATCTGGAAAGTAAACAATTTGTTTGAGATAGAAATATGAGTTGCAAGGAGTCTCTGGGTATTGTTGTACTTAGTTTTTTTACCTCCCTGTCATTGCAAGATCATAGTCGCAGATTCAGATTCATTATCATGCCCATGAACCTGTTATTTATGTGATTGAATTGTTTTGGTTTCTCAGACCGTTCTATGTTTCTTGAAAAATGAACACATGACATCCAGTTATCCAATATAAACAAATACTTTATTGCAGATCCTTCAACTGGGTTTAAGGGAATGATTGGTAAGGTGGAGGAGCTGATGAAGACTATACCGAATTCCCACAGTCTTAATCAAGTAACCAATCTAGCAAATCCAGATGTACACTTCAAATGGACCGGTACGGTATGCTTTTACATTTAGCTCAGCCTGTTCTTTCTGCAGCTGCACTTAATTTTTGTTTACCTTTTTCTGTACGGGATACAAATGGCTGCAAGCTTAATGATATATTCCTCTTTACCCCTTTATCTGATTGCAGGTATGGGAAGCCACACCATCCCTTACATGTTACATATGTACTTCCCTGAGTTTTTCTTTTCCTTACTCCTATCTTACATCTTAATAGTGATCTCAAGGTATGTACTTACGTATGTTTCCCTTAGCACTTTAGTTTCAGATATAGATATGGTTCTTGTCGTCGGTCTAGAGAAGGGAGCTGACCCTCTGTCGGCTCTGTTCACCCATGTGCCCATGTGGATTCAGTTCCGCAAAATTCCAGACAACCGCCTCACTAAGAAGCTTGCCTACGATCTTGGAGATCGGGTGGGCACCACTATCAAGATCGATAACAACGCAAGAGGTAATTTTGATGGCAAGTTTATCAGAGCTAGAGTTCAATTGCCTTTGTACATGCCGTTGCAAAAGGAAATTACTCTCGCTGATAAGAAAACATATGAGATGATTGATGTCCAGCTAAGGTATGAGAGACTTCCCAATTTTTGCTTGTTCTGTGGCTTTATCGGGCACATGGAGGCCAGATGCGACACTGTAGATGCAAGAAGAAATTGTGCTTCAGCCAGGAGCTAAGGGTTCTGCCAGTCTATTTTGATGATCTGCGTGTTGAATCCTCTAGGACCAACTAGCCCAAGCTTAAGCCACAACACGAGGAGAAGGTTAGCAGATTACCTGGATCTTGAGAGCCAGCCATGTCCTCCTTTTAATCTCTTCTCCTCCCAGAACTGGTGTAGATGTGTCACGCTTCTTCCTGGTGTTTTTCAGTGCTATGCTTGATTGGTAGCTAGGAGCTGAGAGTCAGAAGGAAGTGAGAGCTATCTCTCCCTTTTCCATAATACAACTCCTTTTATACTAGCACTTGACACCAGGGGAACCGGCACTGTTTGGATAAACATGCCCCCGATCAGGGCAAAACGACCTACTGTAGCAGGCCGGCTACTGTAGCACCGACCACTGTAGCAGCCGCAAATATTGACTTTAGTTGTCTTAAGAAAGAAGCCTAGATCAATCAAAATATCCCAACATTCTCCCCCTTGATCGTAAGGCTGATCTTTATAAGCTCACTTTTCAACAAAATAATGCACTAAGACGAAAAGATTACAATGGCCTGTAAAGGTACCACTTAACCCAGTGACTATAGTACATCAGTTCACATCAAAATGAACTTCTTTAACTTATGAGCTCCATAAACTTAATTCACATAATTCATTAACTTCATTTACATAATCCTTTACATAACTCTTTACATAAACATTACACACGTTATAGATTCATTCTTTGATAAAATGGTACACCAAGACAATAGATTACAACGGTCAATTAAGTATTGTCGAACCAAGTGACTATGGTTCCCATTCGATCCCAGAACGAACCTTTCTGGGGAGATAGTGCCATAATGGTTCCAACTTCTCCAGGATCAAAGGCTTTCAACCAAACCCATTCAGGCAACATGCTCTCTAAAAACACTGGGTGGTAAGCCTTTCGTGAGCGGATCCGCTAACATCAACTTAGTACTGATGTACTTAACATTTATTGTCTAATCCTGGATTCTATCTTTCACAACATTGTATTTGATGTCAATGTGCTTGGCAGCAGCGCTTGACTTGTTGTTACTCGAATAGATCACTGCGGGTTGATTATCGCAGTAGAGAGTGAGAGGCCTGGAAATGCTGTCAATCACTCTCAATCCCGGGATAAAATTCTTCAGCCATACCGCCTGCCCGGTAGCCTCATAACATGCCACAAATTCTGCCTGCATTGTTGACGATGCAGTGACAGTTTGCTTGGAGCTTTTTCCATGATATAGCTCCTTTTGCAAGGGTGAAAATATAACCTGATGTGGATTTCTTAGTGTCAACACACCCCGCAAAATCAGCATCTGAATAACCCACCACCTCAAGGTTATCCGATTTCTCATAAGTAAGCATGAGGCCTTTAGTACCTTGCAAATAACGCAAGACCTTTTTCGCAGCCTTCCAGTGATCCATACCTGGATTAGACTGATATCTGCCAAGCATCCCGGTAACAAATGCCAAATCAGGGCGAGTGCACACTTGTGCATACATAATACTTCCAACAATTGAGGCATAAGGAATTGACTTCATCTGCGCAGATTCATAATTATTTCTTGGGTATTGAAAATTCCCAAATTTATCGCCCTTAATAATAGGAGCTGGCGTGGCTGAGGACTTATGTAAGTTGTACTTTTTCAGTACCTTCTCAATATATGCTCTCTGAGATAGCCCCAAGATCCCTCTGGATCTATCTCGGTGAATTTCAATTCCTAAAACATAAGCTGCTTCACCGAGATCCTTCATATCGAACTTAGAGGAAAGGAACCTCTTGGTCTCCATTAGCATATTTATATCACTGCTTGCCAAGAGTATGTCATCAACATATAATATTAGGAAGATAAACTTACTCCCCCTGAACTTAACATAAACACAATTGTCCACTTTATTTTCTTCAAAACCAAACTTCCTTATTACTTGATCAAACTTTAGGTACCACTCTCTTGATGCTTGCTTCAAGCCATAAATGGATTTTTTCAGATGACATCCTAAATGTTCATTTCCTTCCACAACAAAACCTTCTGGTTGTGCCATGTATACATCTTCACGTAAGTCACCATTTAGAAATGCCGTTTTGACATCCATTTGGTGTAGCTCTAAATCATAATGAGCCACAAGTGCCATAATTATTCTGAATGAATCCTTAGAAGAGACAGGTGAAAATGTTTCATTATAGTCAATGCCTTCTCTTTGAGTGAAACCTTTTGCCACGAGCCTTGCTTTGAACCTTTCGATATCACCCTTGGAGTCACGTTTGGTCTTATAGACCCATTTGCATCCAACTATTTTGGCTCCTTTGGGTATTTCTACCACATCCCATACATCATTAGTGCTCATGGACTTCATGTCATCCTTCATAGCATCAAGCCATTCAGACGAATAATAGCTTTCCATAGCTTCTTTAAATGAGGTGGGATCAATATCTAACAATGACTCACTCATTTCCTTAGTTATATAAGTGAGATAATCATCATGAATAGCAGGCTTTCTAGTCCGTTGTGTCCTTCTGAGAGGTTCATTATTTGGCACATCATCAATTATCCCCTGCTGAGTATCTTCAATAGAAGTATCATCAGGTGTGACATCAGAGATAGTCACAGGAGTCTCAGCAGGTGTAACAATAACATTCCTCTCATCAGGAGGCGCAGTGTTAGCAGACACCGGGAAAACAGGTTCTTCAATAATTGGAGCTGGGGCACATACCCGTTTTTCCTCCAAAATTATTTCCCGAGGTGTTATGCTCCCCCTCATCATATCACTTTCCAAGAACACAGCGTGTCTTGTTTCAACAAACTTAGTTGCCTGACTTGGACAATAAAATCGATATGCTTTAGATTTGTCAGGATAACCAATAAAATGGCAACTGACTGTCTTGGGGTCTAACTTTCCCATAAGTGGATTAAAAATCCTTGCTTCAGCAGGACAGCCCCATACATGAAAATAATTCAGGGTTGGCTTCTTCCCAGTCCATAATTCATACGCTGTTTTGGGCACCGATTTACTAGGAACCCTGTTAAGAATATATGCTGTTGTTTTAAGGGCCTCCATCCATAAATTCACCAGCAGAGGGGAGTGGCTTAACATACTCCGCACCATATCCATAAGTGTGCGGTTTCGCCTTTCAGCTACCCCATTTTGCTGGGGTTCGCCCGGTGCTGAGTACTGAGCTACAATGCCATTTTCCTGTAAGAATTTCGCAAACGGTCCAGGAATTTGGCTATAAGATGTATGTCTGCCGTAGTATTCACCACCACGGTCAGATATTACAACTTTAATCCTTTTATTACTTTGATTTTCAACCTCAGCTTTGAAAACCGTGAACTTGTCTAATGCCTCTGATCTTTCTTTGATAGGATAGATATATCCATAGCGGGAGAAATCATCGGTGAACGTTATGAATGAACAAAAACCATCCACCGATATCACATTAAACGGACCACATATATCCGTATGAATCAATTCCGAAACTCCCGTGCTTCGCTTTGCACCTTTCTTAATTTTCTTGGCATATTTTCCTTTGATGCAATCGATACAGTGATCAACATCCACATACAAAAAGTCAAGAGGAGGAAGAACTTGATCTTTAATGAGACGCTCAATTCTCCCCCTCAAAATATGGCCTAAACGATTGTGCCGTAATTTCGAAGAAGTCTCATTATCATCACGTTTACGTTTGGTACTGATGTTCACATTTGAGGTAGAACCCACATTATTTATATCATCACAGAGGGAAATTACATAAAGCTTGTCTTGTCGGCAAGCAAGACCGACATTATTATTGTCATACATAATTATACATTGCTTATTCCCAAAGTGACACTCATACTTATCATCATCTAAACATGAAACAGAAACTAAGTTCCGTTTCATTGAGGGTATATAGAGAACATTATTTAGTCGAAGCTTAAACCGGTATGGAGCATAAGAGTGAAATCTCCAAGCGCCTCGGCATCAGCTTCAACACCATTAGCAACTCTAATTGTTCTTTCCCCTCTTTTTAGGGTCCTCCTCATATTGAATCCCTGCAACGAATTTGCAATATGAATCGTTGCACCTGAATCAATCCACCAAGTATTGGTGGCATAATTAACATAAAGGGATTCTTCAACGAAAGTAATAACATCAGTACCTCTATCTTTCATCCATTTCTTGAAGCCAAAACAATCCTTTCGCCTATGACCACCTTTTCCACAAAAGTAGCAACCATCATCATCTTTTCCTTCCGCATTAGGTGCTTTTTCAGGCTTCTTTTGCTGAGAGGTTTTTGAAGATTGGCCTTTTGCTTTAAACTGTTTAGGCTTAGGCTTCATATAATCATTCACAAATTTCTTATATCTCTTCTTTTGTGAATGCTGGAACTGATTAATATGCTCAATTCTATCAGCCGTAAGCCTTTCTTATTCTTGCACACATCGCGCCATCATTTCATCAATCTCCCATTTAACATCCATCGCATTATAGTTGATCATAAATGGAGAGAAATCAGGAGGCAAAGATGACATAATAAAATGGACGAGGAAACCATTAGAAATTTCCATCTCCATTGTCTTAAGTTTGGCAGCCATGTTGCATTTCTTCATAATATGCTCTCGTAGGCTTCCAGTGGGATCATATTTCTCATCAATTAGTCTTCTTATGAGACTAGTTGCATAAACTTTAGAAGACCCTTTAAACTGATGCTCAAATTTCGCAAAATACCCCTTAGCTGTTTCACAGTCAGGAAGGGCTCCCCTCATACTTTGTGTAATGGAGCCCTTTATCATCATAAGGCATTTGCGATTAGAGTCATCCTACTTAGCCTTTATAACATCATATTCCTTCTTGAGGCTATCATAATTTTTAGTGTTTTCTTTAGGTGCCTCAGGAGGATCGTTAAGGAGAGCATAATCAATATTAAGTAAGGCCATCGTAATTTCAAGCTTCTCCTTCCATGTAGCATAATTGCTACCATTAAGTTGTTCTATGCCATTAAGCATCCCAGCAATATTAGAGACATTAGATGCTGCAAAAGAAAATTTTAAAATGCTTTAGTAAGCATCAACATCATAATCAAATTTTATTGATCAAATTCAAAACAGCTTTGGCCAGAGATGAAAATGAACAACAAAATTTTGCGGACAAATATTAATCAATTAGCTTTGGCCAAATTGATAAATAAAAGCCACACTTTAATATTCCTCATTAATCTTCTTCCACTAACCCGGTTCACATCAGCTTTGGTCAGAAGTGAAACGGATTAATAAAAGAATTTTGTGGTTGAAATGCCCGTCAATAACTTTGGTCAGAATGACAAAGCATAAAACCACACTTTATTTGAGGATCCATTAATCTTTATTTCGCAGCGGAAACATCATGTCATAATAATCATGATAATAATCATCATAATAATTCAAAAACTTAATGCTTACTAATCATAATAGTAAATAAATAACACTTAAAAAACTAAGCATGGAAGATAAAAAATTGACCAATAATAAACATAATAAGCATAATAATATAGGCAATCATAAGCCCTGAAATTTATTCAGCCCAAAAGTTTTTCTCTTTGCCGAACTGGACTGAAAAATGAGCCCAGCCCAGCTCCTACTCCCTTTGATCCCCTCCTGGGCCTCAGCACATCAAACAAAACAAGAGCGCCGTGAGACATCGGATGCAGATCCGACGACCGGGAGCGCGCGCGTCTGGATAAGACCAGCGCGTCGCCGCTGTGCCCGTCCCCGCAAAACCCTAACCTCATTCGTTCCTCTCCCGTTTCTCTCTCCCTCTGCTCCCGATGGTGACGGAAGCTCACAGAGAAAAAACGGCGGCGGCGAGCACCGCGACCGGAGGGAAACGCCGGCGTCGTTCAGATCCTCTCGCCGGAACTGCGTGCAGCTTTGGCCAGCGCGCAGCTCTGTCGAGCGGTTCCGGGCGGCGCCCTTTGCGTGGCGACGGCGCGCGAGCGGGCGTCCCCGCGTCGGCGTCGACGACCAGCGCCATAATCCGGCGCAGCGGCTGGTCTCCAACGACGACTAGCGCACGAGGAGAGCAGCAGCCACCGGCCGGTGCAGCGGACGGCGAGGTCTCTCGGGTTTGAGGCCGAGGGCACCCGCAAACATGAGGTGGTGGCTCCGACACCTCCGTGGCCAGCGACGGCGACGAAAAACCCATAAGGTAATCATCCGCTTCCATTAACTCATTAAGATTAGGGTTAGGGTTCCTCCGAATTGGGGAAAATCATAATTTAGGGTTCGGTAATTGGGGATTTCGTTAGGATTTGCATGATATGAATCAATCCCCACTTAAAAAAAACATACTTTATCTGAAGCCCTAGCTTAATAACAGAGGGAGAATCAAGCAATTTCAGTTCTAGGGTTTCAGAAATTTTGGGGATTTTGGGGATTTTCTTTAAAACTCACTGAAACGTATCATTCCCCTTATAACTTCATCAATTAGAATCCCTAGAACCTTAACTGAATTCATTAGGGCTTGCTCCTTAAAATTTGAGGGCTAAATAAATTAGATCAAGCTAAAAACAGGAAGAACAGCTTGACATTTGACATGAACTTTGTAGAACAAGCATGAACTTGAGCACAAGAGGGCTCAAGCTTGAGAGCTAGAGGCTCTGATACCATTGTTGAATCCTCTAGGACCAACTAGCCCAAGCTTAAGCCACAACACGAGGAGAAGGTTAGCAGATTACCTGGATCTTGAGAGCCAGCCATGTCCTCCTTTTAATCTCTTCTCCTCCCGGAACTGGTGTAGATGTGTCACGGTTCTTCCTGGTGTTTTTCAGTGCTATGCTTGATCGGTAGCTAGGAGCTGAGAGTCAGAAGGAAGTGAGAGCTATCTCTCCCTTTTCCATAATACAACTCATTTTATACTAGCACTTGACACCAGGGGAACCGGCACTGGTTGGATAAACATGCCCCCGATCAGGGCAAAACCGACCTACTGTAGCAGGTCGGCTACGGTAGCACTGACCACTGTAGCAGCCGCAAATATTGACTTTAGTTGTCTTAAGAAAGAAGCCTAGATCATTCAAAATATCCCAACACTGCGTACTTGGTTCTTGCCAGATGAGTTGACTGTTGAACAGGACCAAGCAAACTCTCAGGAGCTCTAGCGCGCCCCGAACCCCACCACTTCGGAGTTGGGCCCTGATCCAAGGGTGCCGGCCGTGGAGGGTGTTCTGGAGCATTTGACGAGGCTACGGATGGACGACAACAACGACACCAACAACAAAGCTTTAGCTGCAGTAGTCCCCATCGACAACATTGGGACTGCTGTGGTTGAGTACATGGACTCCAACTACGCTGATCAGGCCAAAGACGGCAGTGCGGCCCCCCTCGACACCAACCATGGGGTTGCCGTGCCTCGTGCTCCTGATGGAAAGACCGACATGGTGGCTCCCCTCGACAACAACAATGGGGTGTCTGATCTCGTGGTCGCCGACAAGGTCACGGATGATAAAGAGGAGGAAAACGGCCGGGCCAAAGGAAGGGAGAACTTCACCAACTCTGCAGATGTTCAAGCTCGTGGGGCTGTAAAATGGAGGAGACAGGGTCGTCAGAAGGCAGGGGAGCAGAATGAGATCAATTCGGATCCTCTTGCTGCCTGCCGATCCTGGAACGGGGACAAGGTACGCAAGCGTGGTCAAGAAGATTCAGATGAAGATGGCCTCCTTCATAGGGCCAAGAGGAGCTGCTTTCCTATGCCCACTCTCTCTCAGTGCCTGGGCAAGGAGGGGCTTAGGAAGCTGCGCGAAGAAGAGAGAGTCAGGACTCTAAACGGGACTGAACTAAACCTGGGGACTGAACAAGAAGAGGATGCAGGTGAGGAAGGAAAGGAGAAAATGGAGGCAGTGCAAGGGGAACGTGGCGATGATGGTGAGAAGAAGGATGAAGTGGAAGAGGAGGCAGCCAGCCTTGGGGCCGCTGGCCAACTGACCGGTGCGGAGGATCGCGCCGGTTAGGAGCAATGATTCTTGGATGGAACTGTCGGGGCTTAGGCCGGGCCGCGACAGTGCAAGAGCTAGAACGGCTGATGCGTGTGTATCATCCTAAGATTCTGTTTCTGTCAGAAACACGCAAGAATAAAGAGTATGTTGAGGGGCTTAGGTGGAGGTTGGGTCTGAAACATGTTGTAACCTTTAGTGAGAAAGGAAAAGGAGGTGGCCTAGCGTTATTCTGGGACGAGAGAGTCCATGTTGAGTTGTTCAAGATGAGTAGGCACCACATCGATGTAACCATCCACAATATGCATGTTGGTAATAAATGGAGATGTACTTTTGTTTATGGAGAACCTCGCACACATGAAAGATATAACATGTGGAACCTGCTTCGTAGGATACAACCTCTCCTCCCAGGTCCATGGCTAGTTATGGGGGATTTCAATGAATGCTTATGGCAAGATGAACATTGGTCAAAGAGGAAGAGGGGTGAGAAACAGATGCTTGATTTTAGAGAGGTGTTGTCCCAATGTAATCTATATGACTTGGGTTACAAAGGGCGTCCTTGGACTTGTGACAATAATCAAGAGGGACAAAACAATGTTAGAGTACGCCTGGATCGTGCGGTGGCTACTCAAAGTTGGACAAGTATTTTTCCAAATAACCAGTTGTCGCATTTGACTTCTTCAAGATCTGACCACTGCCCCATTTTTCTATCCTTGGATAGATTAGACGTGGTGAACAAATCAGCTCTATGTCGAAGTTATGAAGTTTATTGGGAAAGAGAAGCTGGCCTGAGCGAGCAGATTAATAGTGCATGGAATTTGCACAAAAAACCTTCAGACCTGGGTGATGTCGCAAACAACTTAAAAGGGGTCATGGACTCTTTACAGTCGTGGAGCAGAAAATCAATTGGATCCATTCCAAAGCAAATTGAAAAAAAGAGAAAGAAGTTAGAAACTGCCAGCTTGCGATCTGATAGTGTGGGCAGGAAAATTGCTAAGAGACTAAGCTGGGAGTTGGATGAACTGCTAGAGAAAGAAGAGGTTCGGTGGCGACAAAGATCAAGGGTTGACCGGCTTCGTTCTGGTGATAGGAATACACTATATTTCCATCGAAAGGCCACCTGGCGCGCAAAAAAGAATAGAATCCAGAAGCTAGCAGCATCAAATGGTGAGGTCATTACGGATGAGAACCAAATGCATGGTCTAGCTACAGAGTATTTTAAGGACCTCTATACTGCTGATTCTTCAGTCCAGCCAGAACTTATAACTGAACTGCTACAGGAAAGAATAACAGCTGAGGTGAATAAGGATTTATGTGCAGGCTTTACTGATGAAAAAATTAGTTTTGCCCTTTTTCAAATTGGTCCGACAAAAGCGCCGGGCCCTGATGGTTTTCCAGCCTGCTTTTATCAGAGGAACTGGAGCTCCATAAAAGAGGATATTATTTCTGCGGTCAAGAAATTCTTCCTTGATGGTATCATGCCTGAAGGAATCAATGACACAGCAATTGTGCTAATACCAAAGATCAAAGATCCTGTATCTCTTAAGGATTTTAGACCTATCAGTCTTTGTAATGTGATCTACAAAGTCGTCTCAAAGTGCCTAGTTAACAAATTACGCCCTCTTCTTCATGATCTTATTTCCGAGACACAAAGTGCCTTGAGAACTTGCCTGTGGCAAGATGGTTAGGAGGATGGTTGTATACCCAGCCCACCAGAGTTCAAACCCTAGGTTTGACGCTGGTGTTTCTCATTTAGGCGGAATATTCTTTCAGTGGGAGGCGACGTTCCCGTCGACAGCGAGGCGCCTATGGTGACTTCGTCAATCTCAAGACCCGTCGACTCAGTCTCTCGGAGGTGCTTATAGGGGTAGGGTGTGCGTGCGTGCGTTCATAGGGGTGAGTGTGTGCGCGTGTATATGAGCGCTTGCGTTGTACTGTGTTTCTCAAAAAAAAAAGACACAAAGTGCCTTTATTCCAGGGCGTATGATCACTGCTAATGCGGTCATTGCATTTGAATGTATTCTTGCCCTCCAAAATGGATCGAAAAATACTGGTAAATTATGTGCCTATAAACTTGACCTTATGAAGGCCTATGACCGTGTGGACTGGAATTACTTGGAACAAGCTATGAGAAAAATTGGGTTTGCCGAGCAATGGATTGCATGGATCATGACTTGTGTCCAGACATTGCGTTTTTCAGTCCGGTTTAATGGAAAGCTCTTGGAATGTTTTACTCCTACCCGTGAACTAACACAAGGCGATCCTCTTTCGCCTTATCTTTTTCTTTTTGTGGCTGAAGGTTTGTCGGTGCTGATACATAACCATATTAACACTGGTTGTTTGCAGGAGTTTCAAATCTGCAGAAGGAGCCCTGGGATATCCCATCTCCTTTTTGTAGACGATAGCCTGCTTTTCTTCAAGGCAAACAAAGAGCAAGTGAGCATTATAAATTCGGTATTACGTGGGTATGAGCGCAGCACTGGTCAGCTGCTTAGTCCGGCAAAATGTTCCCTTATGCTGGGTCAAAACTGCTCTGTTGCTGATGGGGAGGAGGTGGCTCAGATCTTGAAAGTGGAGAACACAACTTTTGATGAGAAATATTTGGGGCTTCCTGTCCCGGAGGGTCGAATGAAGAGCGACAAGTTTCAGCCTACAAAAGAAAGACTACAGAAGAAATGTTCTGCTTGGGATGAAAAGCACATGTCCGGAGCTGCTAAGGAAACATTAATAAAATCAATTGCTCAAGCTATTTCTACCTTCGCCATGAGTGTCTTCAAATTTTCAGCTACCTTGTGTGATGAATTATCCCAAATCATTAGAAATTTTTGGTGGGGTGATGAAGACGTTAAGAGGAGAGTGCATTGGATGGGTTGGGACAAGATGATAAGACCAAAAATCCAAGGGGGCATGGGCTTTAAAGATTTGAGGCTATTTAACCAGGCCCTTCTAGCAAAACAGGCTTGGAGATTACTGGAATACCCGGATCACCTTTGTGCAAGATTATTAAAAGCGAGGTACTACCCAAATGGAGAGCTGCTGTACACGGTGTTCCCCAAGAATGTTTCTCCCTGTTGGCAAGGTATTAACCACGGCCTTGATCTCCTTAAGCAAGGTATGATATGGAGAGTCAACTCAGGGTCAAAAATTAAAGTGTGGAGAGACAATTGTCTTCCAAGAGGCAACCTAAAACCCATTGGCAAAGCGAGTAACCTGAGGATCAAATGGGTCTCTGAATTAATAAATCCATCCACTAAGACTTGGAGAGAAGACCTCGTCAAGCTGGTTTTCTACCCAGCTGATGCAGACATAGTGCTTGGAATCAAACTTCCCACTTTTGAAGGTGAGGACTGGTTGGCCTGGTATTTTGATCAGTCTGGATTATTTTCAGTTAAAAGCGCTTACAATTTAGCTCTGAATCTAAAGTATAATGGAATGGGAGCTGGCAGCAGTAACAAACCTGCTCGTGATAGAAACCTCTGGGATATAAGGTGCCACCCAAGATTCGTGTGTTTGGATGGAAATTGGCGTCTAACTCGCTAGGCGTTCAAACGACCAGAAGGGATAGAAATATGGACAGGATAGCTACATGCTCTATTTGTGGGAAAGAAGATGAGACTAGTCATCATGCGATGATTGAGTGTACTAGAGCTCGTGGCTTACGGCAGAGATTAAGTGAGGAATGGGAGCTGCCAACGGATAACAAATTGAGGGACAGAGGTAAGGATTGGGTCCTGATTCTTCTCAATCAGCTTGATGAAGATACTACAGCTAGAATGCTTTTCATTTGGTGGATAGTTTGGCACATTAGAAACAATATTATTTTCGGGGATGAAAATTGCGGAATTGAGCAGTCTGCTCAATTTTTGCTATCTTATTTTGAGTCATTTAAGGGTCTGAAGCTTCAGACAGAGGTTGAAAACTCAAGGAAAACAACCTGTCCATGAACTTGTTCTTCCGAAGGTGGTTCAAAAATGTGCAGAAACCTAGAAGAGGCCAAATCATGGATGGGCAAAGTTAAATGTGGATGCCTCCTTCTCTGATTCTGGTAATTCAGCTGCTTGGGGTGCTATCCTCAGGAATGAGTTTGGTGAAACTCTTTTAACTACCTGGGGCCGAATCCCCCATTGCCCCAATGGTGTTACAGCCGAAGCTCTTGGTGTGTTGTTTGGGATTAGATCAACTATATAATGCTTTTGTGGTGAATGAGCTGAACAAAAAGGGCTATAGCAAATCTCAGATTGCGAACATTATTCAAGGTATCAAGATCTCCATGGCGTCTCTTCCCTTGTACTCAGTTTTGAAGATTAACCAGGCAGCTAATGGAGTTGCTGATGGTTTACCAAAATTAGGGTATACAACTTTGTGTGAGGGGTTTATGCTGGATCGCGCACCTTCCTGCGTGGAGGATTTGATTTGGACTGATTGTAAAACTGTGTTACCTGTTACTTTCTAATTGAAAACCCAAAATTCAAAAAAAAAAGATATAGATATGGTTCAACTCAATTGAATATACGTATGTAGGGAAAAACTAGCATGAGACGCCCTACACAACAACTTCCCATGCGGCGGGTGATTTTGCGTAGCTTTTCCCCTATAGGGAGAGCACATGCATGCATGCAGCACCATGCAACACTATGAGTGACATCATCGCATTAATTACTAAATTTGAAAATTTAAAATGATTTATCTTCTAAATCGTTATTCCGATTAGCCATATGTTTATACCGTTAGATTCGTCTCGACGAGAGATTCAAAACTAAATCCAAATCCATTGTTAATATGTTTAAATGGAAAAAAAAATTGCACCAGTTACCAGATTGTGGTACTATGGCTATCACACTAATACAAATAATTATCAAGATAAGTATGTATCGTTATTAGATGGATTCGAAACACTTGTGACACATTTACAATCTGATGTGTCAAAATTTTCTCACACATCAGTTACCAGATTAAACATTACATTTACCTGATTTATATCGAATAGTTATCATGATAATTATGCATGATTATCATATAGTTTTGTGCAAATTTTTACACATTATAATGATATGTACAGCTAGTGAGAAAGAGTTTATGTGTTTCTAAGACCCAATAAATAAAATCGTTTCACATAAAATTGTATCTATCGACCTTACATTGATGTAGAATGGACATACAGAAATCTGATAACCAAGTTATTATAATGTGATAAGCTAGTTATAATAATCTGATAACTACTAAAAGAAAAAAAAGTCTTTAAAACATGGTAGCATGGGATCTAGTTTCGTATATCTTGTCACGACTAAGCCAATGATGAAAACGGATTTTAAATCGTATTAACCATTTGAAAGATAAAACATTTATAATCTAAATAGTAAAGGGAATCTAAATGATGTCATCTATGACGTCACTGCATGCATGGGGAGGAGCCGCCGCACGGAGGAGGATAAATGCGACGCCGCCGTGTAGTCATGTCCATGTATGCATTCCATGCAGGATGATATGTGGAGTTTATCAAAAGAACAAAGGGATGATAGTTCTACTTATTTAAGGCTTGACCTTGGAAGGTGCTTCCAGGCCGACGGCAGCATCCTGAAAGAATTTTACTTGGTGCGAGCTAGGGAAGGCATTGGAGTTTCCAACATAATTTTGAGAGAGTAGCTTTCGGAAATCACTAAAAAAAAGTTTCCCCTTATAAAGGGAACTTTACCCTCATTCTAGTCATGACAAGTGTCGCTTTGTGCTTATTTTGGTCCCCCACGATGATTTGCAGTGTTGATGAGGATTAGAGAGAAATGGACACGCGAGAGGTGGAGTACAGTTTTCCCTTTAATTTTTCAAAAACAAAATTTCAAAATAAATATCT
This sequence comes from Poa annua, assembly GCA_026929855.1. Taxonomy (NCBI): domain Eukaryota; kingdom Viridiplantae; phylum Streptophyta; class Magnoliopsida; order Poales; family Poaceae; genus Poa; species Poa annua. The sequence continues at coordinate 20,400,269 of CM049428.1, read as the reverse complement.
CAAAAACCGTTTATCCAAATTACGAACCGTTTTTATTTTCGAGCTCCTCGCGTCGAGATCTTTAAAATTATATCTCATTTTGATAGGTTTTAACAGACTTTTTTTTATACTACCGATTACATATACTATGCACAATCTGAGTGTGTGTAGTTGTACGTACAACCTGAGTCTGTGTAGTTGTATGATTTAGTCTGTATAGTTATACGACTGAGTCTGTATAGTTGTACTTCTGAGTCTGTATAGTTGTACGTGTGTCGTTGTACGTCTGAGTCTATGTAGTTGTACGTCGGATTCTTTATAGTTATACGCGTGTAGTTGTATATTTGACTCTGTGTAGTTGCACGCGTGTCGTTGTCCGTCTGAGTCTGTAGTTGTACGTCTGAGTTTGTATATTGTACGTCTGATTCTATTTATTTGTACAATTTGAAAATCGTTGTAGTTAGTCTATAATTTGTACACTGTTTTTTATATACGCGAGGCGGCTTTGTACAGAACTCGGGGCTTTCTTACGTGCTTGTACGCGCTGGGTTAACATAGGGTGTACCTGAGCTAGCTGACTCCAATCAATGTCGTGTATCCCTGTAGGGATGAAAACGGAGCGGAATCTTTCGGACTTTTTGTGAAAAAACGGAAACGGAGAAGGAAAACAGAGACGGAAACAGAAATTTGCGGAACGAAAACGAAAACAGAAAATTTAAAGCGGAAACGGAAACAAATATGGCAAGGCGTGTTCCGGCGGAACAGCCACAAAAATGGAAATTCCGTTTCCGCTGAGTGCGGAATTTCCGCTTTTGTTATGCGAAGCGACCACAACTCCCCATCTGCAGAGTCAGCGAAAAGAAAACGAAGCGACCGCCGACCACGTTCCCTAATAATTCCTCCTGTGATCCTCTCCCTCGCGGCACGGGCGACCTAAATCTGGTGGCGGCGACGCAGCAGGTAGCCTTCCGCCGCACTTCCTTCTCCGACAAGCGTGGATCCGGCCGGCCCTCTCCTCTACTCCACCTTCGCTCCCGTATTCCCTCGGTCCTCAGCCTCACTCTCGTCTCACCACTTGCAGGGATAGATTTATTGGAGAGCTCCGGCAGCCGCCACCCGTAATTCCAGAGCTGCGGCTGCGCTGGTGACTGGTGACCGGTGAGGTATGGATCGATTGCCTCTGTAACATCCCAAATTTTGCAAAAATTTAAAACTTGCATTCAAGCATCATGCATCATTGAGCATAAAAATACATCACAAAAATATTTAATAAAACTTCAAATTATAAATATAAATAATTTATAATTCCATAAAGTGTTTATTTAAAACTCCTTTAATAAATAAAATTTTACCAATTTATATATGGGCAAGAATAATGTTAAAAAGTTTCATTTTTAATAACCTTTCGAAAACATATTTTTATGAATTTTTCTGAAATGTTTTGAATAGGTTTAAAAATCATATTTGAAATCAGTATTTAAAAACAGAAAAAGATTTAAATAAAAATAATTGGTTTTCTGAGTCGAGTGGGCCGTGGTCCGTATCTATCTGCCGCTCGCGCGTAGCCTATCAGCCCGCCAGCGGCCCAGCGCCCCGCTCGCTCGCAGCCACTGACAGGTGGGACCCACCTGTCATCTCCCCCGCGGAGCCGTTCGTCCCCAAATCACGCCCCCGTCTCCGACCGAAAACGCCCGATTTGATTTCGTTTGAATGCGGCGATTTACTACTCCATTTACCTCGCCGTTTCCCCCTACTAATAGCCCTCCTCGCTCTCGTCCGATTGCCCCAAACCACACCTCCCGAGAGCCCATAGGCTGCCCGCTCGAGCTCGCGCAATCCCGCCGTCGCCGTCGGTACGAACTCCGCCGCCCGAGCAACTCCGGCCACCTCGGACCTCCTTTTTCCACCTCCCTTCGCTCCCTGTGAGCCGTGCGCATCGATTTGACATGATGGAGCGTGTGTTTTTGCAGCGAAACCCCGCCTCCGTCCACGACCGAGAGGAACCGTCGCCGTGCGCAACTCCGGCGAGCTCTTCCGGGAAGACGAGGACGCTCCAGTCATCGCCACCGCGCCATCACCCTCCCCACGACGTCGCGCATCCCCTGGTGAGCTCCGTTTCCTGCTAGCACCGTAGCACGCCTCGGGCGCAAACGCCGTCCATGGCTCCGCCGCGCCCCGCGCGTCTCTGGTGACCGCGCCGCCCGTATTTGGTCAACGGATCGTGGACCGTTAGATCTAGATCCAATGGATCTAGATCGATTAGATCTCGCGCGTCCATTTTTAATTAGATCGGACGGCTCTCGCAGCCGATCCGCGTCGAAGCGGTACCGACCAATAGGATCGCGCCACGTAGCCCCTGTTAATTCTTTTTCGCAGGAATTTTTATAAATAAAACAGAAAATATGCAAAACTTAGAAAATTCATAACTTTTGATCTACAAGATCAAATTTGATAAACTTTATATCCACGGATAGCTCTGCTCATGTAGTTTCTTTCCACATCAATTGTTTTTCCCTTTGACAAATTATAATTTGTATAATTATCAGAGGAGTATTTCGGCCATTAAAATAATAAATTAAATAATAAAAATGATTTAGAAATAAATGTAATTGTTTTAGGATTGTATTATTTCCCTCTGTCCAGCAATATTAATAAATGTCCAAATTGAAGATGTCATAAAAACAATAAAAGTTGTAATTATAGAAATCAAAGTTTTACTATATTAAAATTATTTAATTGATAAATAAAATAAGAAATACATAAAAAAATTAATTCACTTATTAATGACAGAAAATAAGAAGTATTAATAAGTGTGTCCTATTATCATAGCATATCATTCATGCATACATGATTATGTTTAGTGTTGTGATGTTATTGTGTTGGTATTTATTTTATTTTATTCATTGATTGTGCTAGATTGTGAAGAAGAGGAAGGAATTGCTTGTGATTGTTATTCTTGCTGTGATTGTTCCTCCCGTTACCAAGGCAATTGACATTCATACAATATCCCATAATTTCTATATGCATAAGTAGTAGATTTTGAGTAGTGTGCATGATAGGGAATTTTGATTTATTTTATAATACTAAGTTAGTTGGTGTTTTACAAAATATCCTAGTAGTGTGTAGCCACCCTTTTTCCTAAGCAGCCATGAAAAGATTTTATTAGTTGCTTAGCCATGCTATAAAAATGTTTGCCATGTTATGGAAATGTCTCTAAGTGTTAAAATCTAAAATACACATCTGGGTGGAATTGGTTGATATGGTTTATGTTGAGTGGCTTTTGGGACTATGCTTGTGGTTGTCATCGCCTAGGATGAATGTCTATTCTACTTAGGGCCATGAGTATGGTGGTTGTTACCCAGAAGTACACTTGTGGATGGCCACCCAGGAACGAAGAGATTTCCAAGTCCCTCCAAGTTTAGAAGCTTCCCGTGCAACCTTTTGACAATGGGCTCTGTCTAGAATGATTAAGTTGTGGGAGTGCAACCTGTCAGCTTGACAAGCAGATGTAGAGGTGATAGGTGGAACGGGTCTTGCTAGTATGGTTGCATTCTTCTTCTGAAAGTTCTTGTCTCAATTCTCTCCTTTCCATAATACACTCCGCGTGTATAGGATTTCTCGGACAAATTGAGTCTAAAGGTGAAAGTGCACAACCTCTGCAGAGTCGACAATCTGAGTTCTCAGCCGTGTCCCCGGAAATGGACTACTTCGAGCAACTGGACAAGGATGGGCAGAAGAATCTCAACACTGTTTTCATAAAGTAAAATTTGACTAAGGAAAGAATTGTTGGTGCACTTGGGCTTTATCCCTCGGTGCCAAGTCTTCGAGAAATAAAAGTGTTTTACAAAATGATAGGGGAAAACTTGCTTTCTGCAAATGGCCTTCAACCCCACCAAGCCAAATATGCATATAGGTGTTAGACTTGCCAATGTATATATATATCCACCATAGTCACTTGCCAATACATCATTGTATTGACCTCCTTCGGGGGCTGCATATTCCAATGTGCAGGAAATTCTGATGCTGAATGATTGGCTCGAGTCTACACCCAACATGACTGCCTGTGGCGCATGCTTGAAGATGAGGCTCAATGTTATTTCGCTTTCGCTGTGAACTTTGAACTTTAGCTAGCCTTCATGGCTATGCAAATTGTAATAAAGCCATATTGGCTATTATTTTGGATCTCGTTGTAGCAATTTAATACTTATGCAATGGTACTTTATATTTTGTACTGTGGTGCTGGCAGTGATCCAGGGACTAGCACATAACACAGGTATTCCAACTTTAATAAAAGTTGGGGTGCTACAAAATGGTATCAGAGCCAGGTTGCCTGTAGGTTCGAGCCCCTAGGATTGGTTAAGCCCTTTTTGGTCATAATGTTACCATCTTTGAAGTATGTTGGATTCTAACGGCATGGTGGGATGAAGCGGCCCGGGACAAACTTTACATGTCCACGTACATGAGACCTGTCCCACAATATAAGTGGCTGGCCGGGTGTCTGTCTCTCTCACTATAGTGAAAATCCAATTTACGAAAAGTTGTTAATATCTGTTGATCACCTTAGGATTTTTACTTAGTATCCCTCTAAATTAATAATACACTCCATAACTAGTACTTCCTTATCTTATGAAATTCTTGTTTTAATTTCCTTTCTTTCCTACCTAAAGGATGACGAGCTTCCACTTCACCACTGCGGAGGACTTCGAGAACACCCGTTTTGGTTGTTACCTCCTCGACATCGGCGAGAAGATAGGGTTACCACTACCCCAAGTAAAGGGATTCATTCTGAATAAATTTAACAAAGACGGTTGCTGGGGAATAAAAGCAACACAGCCAGGACGTGGAGAGGAGCCCCCACTAGAGATCAAAATGGTTAGTGACTCCAAAGACAAAGGGCTCAATCTAGTCATGCAAGATTTGATTGGGCGCCTCTGCGGACGCTACATCACAGAGTTGAGGGGCCACTACTCCATTTTCTTTGGAAGAAGAAACGAGGATGGAGAACCTTACATGTACGATGTCGGAGCAAGAGGCAAGGCAAAACCCCTTAGCCTTTATTTCCAGGAGCTGGAAATCCTTGTCACCAAACTATATGAAGATCGACGCACCGAGCTCCTGAAGAACGATGAGTTATGTGCCTTACTTAAGGAAAACGAAGAGAAAGTAAAGGTTCAAGAGGAAGTGACTAAGGCATAGGAAGAGAGATTCGCTGCACAAGAGGAGAAGTACAGGAGACAAGAGAAAAGAGTTCAAGAGAAGAACAAGACTATCAGGGAACAAAAGGCAGAACTCGAGAGCAATGAAGTCGAGTTCGAAGCTGATAGTGACTTGATCAAAAGGCTTCGTACTGAGAAGAGAGAGCTGCAAGAGAAGAACCTTGCCCTGGAGAAAGAAGTAAAGGAACTCAAGGATGTACTCGCCAATGAAGGAATCGAGATACAGGAAATTGAAGAGGAGGAAGAGGATATGGTCGAGTAATTAGTTAGAGAGACTACCATTTATCATACACCACATCGTCCGAATCTTGTATTGACCTACCAACTTGTGGTAAGGCAGTACATTCCCTTGTATCCTCGGAACCTCGCGAGTTTATTTTCCAAACTTTTATATCGTTTTTCTTAAACCAAAAGTTTTGAATTGTTGCTGATTGTTTTATAAGTGGTGTGTTGTTGTTGGTGTGCTTGACTGGATTGTTTTGTGCATGGGTAGGATTCCTCCTTATAGATTTATCTATCTTTTACTCATCCCTGCAAAAACCCCACAGATGCCTCCACGTCGTGATACCGACAACAGCGAAGCTATGCAACAGCTGATGGCAGCTCAAGCCCAACTGATGACTATGATGACCCAGTTCATAGCAGCAACCAACAACAACAACAACAACAACAACAACAACAACAACAACAACAACAACAACAACAACAACAACAACAACAACAACAACAACAACAATAACAACCATCCACCACCACCCCCACCTCCTGTGGACAGACTTGCAAGATTTCTCAGGCTTATACCTAATAAGTTCTCCGCTGCTACTGAACCCATAGTGGCGGATGACTGGCTCCGTTCAGTCAACAAGGACTTAGTAACCTGTGAGTGTTCTGAGGCAGAAAAGGTGAGGTTCACTGCTCACCTATTGGAAGGACCTGTTGCCATGTGGTGGGAGACCTATCAAGTGACCCATCCCTTGGATGGCATGACTTGGGATGCGTTCAAGGATGGTTTCCGCAATGCTCACATCTCCTCTGGCATAATGAATCTGAAGAAGGAGGAGTTTCGTAGCTTGAGACAGGGAGGTAGAACTCTGAAGGAGTACATAGATGACTTATGTATGCTATCAAGGTACGCACCAGAAGACATCGACACTGATGCTAAGAGAAAGGACAAATTCCTTAATGGACTTCGGGGAGAACTAAAGATACCTTTGTCTGTGGCATATGCTCCTAACTATCAGATTCTGCTGGATCAGGCAATCACCCTGGACAATAACATCAGAAAGGAAGAGAATAGGAAGAGGAAGTTTGGTGCAAGTAAAGGAAACACTGAAGGGGCTCACAAGAAACCACACACCTCAGAAGTCAGTGGCCATAAACCCTGGAACTACTCCAAAAATGGTAGTGGCCAAAAGCATCATGGTCATAACCACAATGGAGGGTACAAAGGAAATAATGGTGGGTTCAAGGGAAACCATCACCATGGCCATAATCATGGAAATGGTAATCCCCGTCCTAACACTGAAGGGAAGAAAGACCTGTCTAATGTGACTTGCTTCAAGTGCAAGAAGATAGGACACTATGCTACTGATTGCCCAGAGAGAAAGGCCGATGAAAATTCCAAGCCCAATCCTTTCCAGAAGGGACAAGTAAATCACCTCAACGTGGAAGAAGTTCATGATGAACCTGACGCTGTGATTGGTAAGTTCCTGCTCAATTCTTTTCCAGCATTGGTCTTACTTGATACAAGAGCATCGCATTCATTCATATCAAGAGCTTTTGTAAACAAACATGGGCTAGACGAGGAAAGCTTAGGAAAACCTATTAGAGTGAGTTCACCTGGGGGTGAGATGATTGTAAATTCAGGCTGTAGGCAGCTAGAATTAAGGATTAGAAAATATTTTTTTCCAGCAGACTTAGTCATCCTAGAAACCCAAGGTTTGGATGTTATCATCGGAATGGATTGGATGACCCGTTTTGAAGGAATCATAGACTGTGCAAACAGAGCTATCACCCTCACCACCCCAGAAAAACAAAAGATTAAATTCAGATCAACTTTCGAACTTAAGAAAGTTAGGCTAAATTCTCTTAAGGGGGTTAGCCTTGGTGATGTGCTGATTGTCCAAGAATACCCAGATGTATTCCCAGAAGAATTACCGGGAATGCCACCTGATAGAGATGTGGAATTTCTCATTGAACTAAAACCCGGTACCAGACCAATAGCCAAGAGACCTTACCCAATGGCCGTCGATGAACTGAAAGAACTCAAGAAGCAACTAGAGGAGCACCTTCTGAAAGGATTTATCCGTCCAAGTTCTTCGCCCTGGGGAGCGCCAGTTCTTTTTGTCAAAAAGAAAGATCAAACCCAGAGACTAGTCACGGACTGCAGAGATATAAATGAACACACCATCAAGAACAAATATCCGTTACCCAAGATAAATGAATTATTTGATCAATTGAAAGGTGCATGTGTGTTCTCCAAGATTGATCTTCGATCAGGATATCTCCAAATGAAGGTTAGACAGATGGATATACCAAAAACAGCGTTTGTTACAAGATATGGCTCTTATGAGTATACAGTAATGCCATTTGGATTAACCAATGCTCCAGCTTATTTCATGAATATGATGAATAAAGTGTTCATGGATTTTCTGGACAAGTTTGTGGTAGTGTTCATAGATGACATTCTGATCTACTCCGAGAGTCACAAAGATCATGAAGAGCATTTGCGCCTAGTATTGCAGAGACTACGTGAACATAAGTTATATGCCAAATTCAGCAAGTGTGAATTTTGGTTGGAACAAGTCGCATTCCTAGGACACATAGTATCCAAGGAGGGTATAGCAGTGGATCCTGAAAAGGTTTCAGCTGTAACCAATTGGGAACCACCAAAGAATGTTGGAGAATTACGAAGTTTTCTTGGTCTAGCAGGATACTACCGAAGGTTTATAGAAAAATTTTCCAAAATCGCCAAGGCACTGACGGAACTATTAAAGAAGGAGAAGAAATTTGAGTGGACTGACGCGTGCGAAGCCAGTTTTCAGGAATTAAAGAAACGACTAGTTTCAGCCCCAGTTCTATGCCTACCTGATTTAGAGAAAGAATTCCAAGTATACTGTGATGCTTCACGCCAAGGCCTGGGAAGTGTGCTGATGCAAGAAGGCAGAGTGGCATCTTATGCCTCTAGACAGCTCAAGAAGCATGAAACAAATTATCCCACCCATGATCTCGAGTTAGCCTCAGTAGTACATGTCCTAAAAACTTGGAGACCCTACCTAATGGGAAAAAGATGTGAAGTGTTCACTGACAACAAAAGTTTGAAGTATATTTTCACACAGAAAGAATTGAACATGAGGCAGAGAAGATGGTTAGAACTTATCAAGGATTATGACCTAAGTCTCCAATACCATCCTGGAAAGGCTAATGTGGTAGCTGATGCCCTGAGTCGTAAGGTGTATTTGAATGGCCTCACGACAGGAGAAATACCTGAGGATTTATGCAAGGCATTCAAGGACCTCCGATTGGAAGTGGTACCAGATGGTTTTGTAGCCTCGATGGTAGTACAACCAAATTTGATGGATAATATACGTGAAGCTCAGAAGGGAGACAAAGATATTGAAGAAATCAAAGCCAACGTGAGAGCAGGAAAAGCCAAGGGATTTCATGAAGACGAGCAAGGAACCTTGTGGTTTGAAAAACGTGTATGTGTGGCAAATGATCCTGGTCTCCGGAAGTTAATTCTGCAAGAAGCCCATGAAACACCTTACTACATTCATCCAGGAAATACCAAAATGTATATGGATGTGAAGGAGAGATTTTGGTGGAACAATCTGAAAAGAGAAATAGCAGAATATATATCTAAGTGCGATGTATGCAGTCGAGTAAAGGCCGAGCATCAGAAACCAGCAGGACTTTTGCAACCTTTGAAGGTACCGGACTGGAAGTGGGATTCTATTGGGATGGATTTTATCATCGGGTTACCAAGGACCAGATCAGGGTATGATTCTATTTGGTTTATAGTTTGTCGCTTAACCAAAATAGCTCACTTTATACCCGTGAATACCACCTATACCAGCGCAAAGCTAGCTGATATTTACATGAAGAGGATTGTGTGCTTACACGGCGTCCCCAAGAGTATCGTGTCTGATAGAGGGACCCAGTTCACATCCCATTTTTGGAAGCAGTTGCATGAGTCACTGGGAACTAGATTGGAGTTCAGTACGGCATTTCACCCGCAAACGGATGGTCAGACTGAAAGAGTAAACCAGATTTTAGAAGATATGTTAAGAGCTTGTGCGCTTGATTATGGGTCTAGTTGGGATGACAATCTACCCTTTGCCGAGTTCTCCTACAATAACAGTTATCAAGCTAGCATTGAGATGGCACCATTTGAGGCCTTATATGGGAAGAAATGCACAACCCCATTGTTGTGGAGTGGTGTAGGAGAACGAAGTTTCTTTGGACCTGATATAATCCAAGAAGCTGAAGAGAAGGTCAGATTAATTAAATATAGATTGAAGGTAGCACAGTCACGCCAGAAAAGCTATGCGGATTCTAAACGTAGGGAAGTCGCCTACGAGGTGGGCGATAGAACTTATCTTAGAGTGTCGCCACTCAGGGGTGTAAAAAGGTTTGGAATTAAAGGAAAATTAACACCTCGGTTTATTGGACCTTTTAAAATTCTGTCTCGTAAGGGTGAGGTGGCATATGAGTTAGAACTACCAGAAGCTCTGTCTGCGGTTCATAATGTGTTCCATGTCAGTCAGCTGAAGAAATGTCACCCCGAAATGATGGGAGTTCCTTTAAAGGATACTGTACCCCTCGAAGAAGTACAATTGGAGAGTGACCTGACCTACGAGGAGAAACCCATCAAGATATTGCAGACCGCAGAAAGAGTCACCCGTACCAAAACCATCAAGTTTTGTAAAGTCCAATGGAACCATCACACTGAGGAAGAAGCCACCTGGGAACGAGAGGACGACCTCCGAGAAGACCATCCACACCTATTTGCTGATCCTTCCGAAGCTCGAGGGCGAGCTTCCTCTTAAGGGGGTTAGTCTGTAACATCCCAAATTTTGCAAAAATTTAAAACTTGCATTCAAGCATCATGCATCATTGAGCATAAAAATACATCACAAAAATATTAAATAAAACTTCAAATTATAAATATAAATAATCTATAATTCCATAAAGTGTTTATTTAAAACTCCTTTAATAAATAAAATTTTACCAATTTATATATGGGCAAGAATAATGTTAAAAAGTTTCATTTTTAATAACCTTTCCAAAACATATTTTTATGAATTTTTCTGAAATGTTTTGAATAGGTTTAAAAATCATATTTGAAATCAGTATTTAAAAACAGAAAAAGATTTAAATAAAAATAATTGGTTTTCTGAGTCGAGTGGGCCGTGGTCCGTATCTATCTGCCGCGCGCGCGTAGCCTATCAGCCCGCCAGCGGCCCAGCCCCCCCCCCCCCCCCCCCCCCCCGCGCTCGCTCGCAGCCACTGACAGGTGGGACCCACCTGTCATCTCCCCCGCGGAGCCGTTCGTCCCCAAATCACGCCCCCGTCTCCGACCGAAAATGCCCGATTTGATTTCGTTTGAATGCGGCGATTTACTACTCCATTTACCTCGCCGTTTCCCCCTACTAATAGCCCTCCTCGCTCTCGTCCGATTGCCCCAAACCACACCTCCCGAGAGCCCATAGGCTGCCCGCTCGAGCTCGCGCAATCCCGCCGTCGCCGTCGGTAAGAACTCCGCCGCCCGAGCAACTCCGGCCACCTCGGACCTCCTTTCCACCTCCCTTCGCTCCCTGTGAGCCGTGCGCATAGATTTGACACGGTGGAGCGTGTGTTTTTGCAGCGAAACCCCGCCTCCGTCCACGACCGAGAGGAACCGTCGCCGTGCGCAACTCCGGCGAGCTCTTCCGGGAAGACGAGGACGCTCCGGTCATCGCCACCCGCGCCATCACACTCCCCACGACGTCGCGCATCGCCTGGTGAGCTTCGTTTCCTCCTAGCACCGTGGCACGCCTCGGGCACAAACGCCGGCCATGGCTCCGCCGCGCCCCGCGCGTCTCCGGTGACCGCGCCGCCCGTATTTGGTCAACGGATCGTGGACCGTTAGATCTAGATCCAATGGATCTAGATCGATTAGATCTCGCGCGTCCATTTTTAATTAGATCGGACGGCTCTCGCAGCCGATCCGCATCGAAGCGGTACCGACCAATAGGATCGCGCCACGTAGCCCCTGTTAATTCTTTTTCGCAGGAATTTTTATAAATAAAACAGAAAATATGCAAAACTTAGAAAATTCATAACTTTTGATCTACAAGTTCAAATTTGATAAACTTTATATTCACGGATAGCTCTGCTCATGTAGTTTATTTCCACATCAATTGTTTTTCCCTTTGACAAATTATAATTTGTATAATTATCAGAGGAGTATTTCGGCCATTAAAATAATAACTTCAATAATAACAATGATTTAGAAATAAATGTAATTGTTTTAGGATTGTATTATTTCCCTCTGTCCAGCAATATTAATAAATGTCCAAATTGAAGATGTCATAAAAACAATAAAAGTTGTAATTATAGAAATCAAAGTTTTACTATATTAAAATTATTTAATTGATAAATAAAATAAGAAATACCTAAAAAAAATAATTCACTTATTAATGACAGAAAATAAGAAGTATTAATAAGTGTGTCCTATTATCATAGCATATCATTCATGCATACATGATTATGTTTAGTGTTGTGATGTTATTGTGTTGGTATTTATTTTATTTTATTCATTGATTGTGCTACATTGTGAAGAAGAGGAAGGAATTGCTTGTGATTGTTATTCTTGTTGTGATTGTTCCTCCTGTTACCAAGGCAAGTGACATTCATACAATATCCCATAATTTCTATACGCATAAGTAGTAGATTTTGAGTAGTGTGCATGATAGCGAATTTTGATTTATTTTATAATACTAAGTTAGTTGGTGTTTTACAAAATATCCTAGTAGTGTGTAGCCACCCTTTTCCCTAAGCAGCCATGAAAAGATTTTATTAGTTGCTTAGCCATGCTATAAAAATGTTTGCCATGTTATGGAAATGTCTCTAAGTGTTAAAATCTAAAATACACATCTGAGTGGCTTTTGGGACTATGCTTGTGGTTGTCATCGCCTAGGATGAATGTCTATTCTACTTAGGGCCATGAGTATGGTGGTTGTTACCCAAAAGTACACTTGTGGATGGCCACCCAGGAACGAAGAGATTTCCAAGTCCCTCCAAGTTTAGAAGCTTCCTGTGCAACCTTTTGACAATGGGTTCTGTCTAGAATGATTAAGTTGTGGGAGTGCAACCTGTCAGCTTGACAAGCAGATGTAGAGGTGATAGGTGGAACGGGTCTTGCTAGTATGGTTGCATTCTTCTTCTGAAAGTTCTTGTCTCAATTCTCTCCTTCCCATAATACACTCCGCGTGTATAGGATTTCTCGGACAAATTGAGTCTAAAGGTGAAAGTGCACAACCTCTGCAGAGTCGACAATCTGAGTTCTCAGCCGTGTCCCCGGAAATGGACTACTTCGAGCAACTGGACAAGGATGGGCAGAAGAATCTCAACACTGTTTTCATAAAGTAAAATTTGACTAAGGAAAAAATTGTTGGTGCACTTGGGCTTTATCCCTCGGTGCCAAGTCTTCGAGAAATAAAAGTGTTTTACAAAATGATAGGGGAAAACTTGCTTTCTGCAAATGGCCTTCAACCCCACCAAGCCAAATATGCATATAGATGTTAGACTTGCCAATGTATATATATATCCACCATAGTGACTTGCCAATACATCATTGTATTGACCTCCTTCGGGGGCTGCATATTCCAATGTGCAGGAAATTCTGATGTTGAATGATTGGCTCGAGTCTACACCCAACATGACTGCCTGTGGCGCATGCTTGAAGATGAGGCTCAATGTTATTTCGCTTTCCCTGTGAACTTTGAACTTTAGCTAGCCTTCATGGTTATGCAAATTGTAATAAAGCCATATTGGCTATTATTTTGGATCTCGTTGTAGCAATTTAATACTTATGCAACGGTACTTTATATTTTGTACTGTGGTGCTGGCAGTGATCCAGGAACTAGCACATAACACAGGTATTCCAACTTTAATAAAAGTTGGGGTGCTACAGCCTCACTCTCCCCTTGTTGTTGATGTGTATAAGGATTACCCTGTTGGCCTGTTGTGCTCTCGGTGATGTATGCTAAATTTCTATATGTTTGCTCAGCGACAAGTTTAAAATATATGCTTGTTGGTTGCCATATCTTAATCAAATATTGCCTTACTCGAATCAATGTGTACTGTTGTAGTCTACTGTGTGTCCGACTATGTACCATTTTATTATTATTATACTTTATTGACTTGTTTCTCATGTGCTTGGTTAGTTGCTTGAATTTTTTCACATGTTTCAAGGGTCTCTTTGTTCCGTCAAACATCCACTTTCCGTTCCATGTTCGGATCGTATTCGGTCCGTGTCTGTTTCCGACAATATCTGTTTTCCTATTTGTTTCCGGGGTTTCTGAATCCGTTTCTGTTTTCGTAAAAAAATATGAAAACAAATGTGGCTCAGTTCCGTCCGTATTTGCTCTGTTTAATCTGTACACTGTTTTTTATATACGTGAGGCGTCTTTGTACAGAACTCGAGGCTTTCTTACATGCTTGTACGCGCTGGGTTAACATAGGGTGTATCTGAGCTAGCCGACTCCAATCGATGTCGTATATCCCTGTACGCATGCAGTTCCTATCACGGGAGACGACGCGATCGGCCGGGTAGTTTTCTACGCGCGCTGCGTACAACGCGGTCGGCCGGGAAGTTTCCTACGCGCGCTGCGTACGAGACGCGCTCGCAGGGCTTCATAGGTGGGACTCACGCACTGCACAGCCACGTGGCGAGCAGGGGACTCATGCGCACAGGAGGTAGACTTTTGCGAAGGTAAGCCTCTGTATAGTACTAGTTGAATGCCCACGCGTTGCTATGGGGCTAAAATCTTTTGTAAATAATACACTAAAGAATCAAATGTGTAATGTGAATCTGTTGCTAACTAACCTAATTATGTAATCCGGTGGTCAATCATAATACAGTTAAGTATACGTTTTTATTATTATTAAAAATTATATCTTCTTCTCCTACCAAAAAATAAATATGTAAGGTTCCAGTTTTCACCTTGTTTTCGATCAACCTCCCATTCATGTAATTCCACAAAACTTAATCCTGTCAAAAATCTGAGTAAAAATGGCCATGGATTCACTCTGCATGTGAAAACGAGATCCTAATTTCCCTCATTCACTCTTAACTTCTCTCCAACCTCAGGTCTACATTAATTTCCTATGTCACCTCACATATGTTTACCAACCTTGCCTCATTTGTATGTTGCTCAACAAAAAAACTTAAATTATGAAGTCAATTTTATAAATTATTTTTCTCTAATTGATGGAGTCTATTCTCTCCGCAATTGAAAGTAATTATTCAAAATACTCGTAAAGCAATTAAAACATTATCGCAAGACCACGATAGAAACATTTTTTTATGAAATGAAGCAAAATATATATCTATGCAGATCGAAAGGGGTGTAGCTATATGTGTTGCTCATCGACAACGAAACTGCCATCCAGGTCTGCAAGTTATACATGAGTTGCAACTGATTTATTTTTAATTCTCCGTCGACTAAGCTTTAATCTTTACAGTTTTCTTATGTAATAACACATTTATAAATATCATTTATTTGGCTCAAATACTTAATATATTAGCATAATTTTGATAAATAATACATAAAAAAATTATTACCCTATAAAAGACAAACTTTATTATCTCGTTGCAACGCCCAAGCATATTGCTGAGAAAATGACGCAAAACCACCACAGTGAGGACTGAAATGTTAGTTTACCACCAGCTTTAGGTAAGCGACAGAAGACACCACACATTGGGACGCGGAGCACTAACTTTTTAGTTGCGTGGTGATAACTGGATTTCTAACCGAGTTGGCCCACTGTCATATGTGACAAAGGAGATGACAGACAGTTCATGGCTGTTAGGTTACGGCCCACGGCCAGCCTCCCAATTTTTTTTTCTTTTTTCTTTTCCCCTTCTCTCCTATCGGTTTACTCTTCTCCTCTCCTTAATCCCCTTTCTCTCTTCACACGTTAGTTAGTTAGTGTGGTGGTAGTTTTGTAATTTGGTAGATATAATAGTAAAGATGAAAATCATCTAATTTGAAACTGAGCGAGTAGATGGGAAGCAGTGAATATATATGCATAAACACTATAATTAGAAATTCCTTACTTTATGTCTAATAGCAAACTAAACATTGACTAAAGGGAATGTACAACATCACATCCATTTCTAGCACACATCAGTTTCTGCAAAAACCCTGCAATTATTTAATCATTAACCTAAGTAGGCACATAAAAGCATAAACCGGTACCTTGGGTACCGAAGAACCAATTTGTCAAACACCTTGCCTGAAACTACACACACATATTTATCTTTCTTTTTTTAAATTTACACACATATTTATCTCTCTTCATCTGTAGCTAATTAGAACATACTTTGTCCTCTCAACAAGATCAGACATAGTTTAGTGAAGAGAACATATAAGTAAATGATGCTTACATCTCAGCCATGCTGACTTGAGGAGGTGGCGTTTACATCAGTAGGGAGAAGTTGAAAGCCGAACAATCAGCTGCTATACGTCCTTGTATTCCATAGGCCTGCACCAAAAAGTGGTGACGTCTCGAGCTGCTTTGTGCACAGCTCGTCATCCAGCAAGGCAGGAACACCACGACGTGGTCTGACCCGAGAGCTGGCAGCACCGGAGCTTCTTCCTATCCTCACCGGAGCAGACAGAGCTTCTTCCTCTCCTCCACGTACGAACAGAGGAGGAAATCCACATATCAGCGATCGTCGCCTTGGTCGTCGACCAGGGTAGTCGCATCTGGGTACCGGGCACCACCGTCGCTTCTTCCTCTCCTCATGTAGTCATGTATGGACAGACAAGAAACTCCACATACCCGTGCACTTCACTGGGGGCGGCAACCTCGGACCTCAAAGAATGGGTCCTGCCTGGGTCTAGGGCGCCGCCGCTGACGACAAATATAATTCACATATCACATCCAAGCTAACAAAAATAAGTTCAAATGCATTAGTTAGTACAAAGTACATATATCCAGGTCGATGGAATAATATCTAACGTCACCGAAACAATAAGTAGTTCAATACACTGCAAATCTGAAATAGTCAGTAACTTTTGATGCATCAGCATAAGACCTTCGATTTTTGTATTCAACCTAATTCTAAACTTCAAGATGCTAACATTTGGGGAGCAAAGCTCATACTGAACAAGCCACCGCATTCAAAATCCTAAGACAAGCTCCAGCAACCAAGTTATTATCTTCCTGGAAGCAAGTAAGAACTGACACTACAGTAAGAACAGAACATGCTTGTATCCATGAATGTAACGTTGTTTCAAATAAATAAAGTGAACTTGATTTGATACCTTCCGAGCACAACTAGATGCAGCCAAAAAGGCACAAGCTCAAGGCAGGGCGGCGGCATCAGGTCGACCCTGCCGACAAGCGCCATCTCTTCCGCCATGGACGTCGCCATCATGCAGGCCCAAGAGGGTGCAAAGGACCCAATAGGGAACAACTTACCTGGTCTCGTCCCCTTCTAGAATTTTGGGGAGGCATTTTGGGTAGAGAGGAGAAAGCCCTCCCACAGGAGGTTGTCGACGAGGACTGCTGCCTCGTTGTCGTTGCACACCCGTTACCGAGAGAAGAGGTGAGCGAGATGATGAGAGGATAACATGGACTGTAGAATAGACCGAGAAAGGTTAAGGTTTGTTAGTGGTTTGTTAGGAATTTGTTAGTCAAATCAGCGACGATGCAGGACACCGGGTGCATAAACATCCGGTTAGTGGTGTTGTTTCCGTATGGTTAGGAATGTCGAAATGGTTTGTTGTGCAGGTTTACGTGAGAATAGGTCTACGTGAGATGAGCTTTGTTATGGCGGACCGAACCTGATGGTTAGATGTTTGTTGTGTAGGTGCCATATGCCTCCCTTTTTTCCTTTCTTTTTATTTCTTTTCCTTTTGTGAACCGGTATCCACTTATAGGTGACATGGAATGTAATTAATTTGAAATATGAGGGCATTTCACTTGTGACACCATTGGATTGTGACACCATATCACGCATTCTGCATTAATAGTAAAGATAGTGATACCCGTAGCTTTCAGTTTTTTTTGTACGAAGCATATCCTGGCCGGGCCCATTAGCGGACGCAGGGGGCAGGCCGGTGGGGCCGCGGCCCACCCAGAATTCTGCCAAAAAAATTGCACAACCTATACTTTATGGGCCTTGGCCTTCAGCGACTCCTCCGAGCGACGTGGGGAATGGACAGAAACCGGAAATCATTAGAAAAAGGAAGGGTTCCCTTCGCAAAGGTCCACGCGCGTGCGCTCTGGTGCTGACAAGTGTCGCAATTTCGTTCGTTTTTTATCCCACATTTTCTCCACGTGGTGACAAGTGGCAGCTCCCTGTTGGTGGGCAGAGGATTGTACACGCATTTATTTTGAGATTCGTTTTTTAAAAACGAAATATCTTGAGAACCGTTTATCCGATTTACGAACCGTTTTCACTTTTGAACTCCTCGCGTCGAGATCTTCAAAACTAGATCCCATATTCATAGGTTTCGACAAACTTTTTTTTTGTACTTTGGATTGTATATGTTTTGTACAACCTAAGTGTAATTGTATGTACAATCTGAGTTTTGTAGTTGTACGTACAACCTGTTAGGTGTAGTTGTTCGTACAATCCGAATGTAGTTGTACGTACAACCCGGTCTGTGTTGCTGTACACCCTGGTCTGTGTTGCGGTACAACCCGGTCTACGTTGCTGTACAATCCGGTCTACGTTGCTGTACAACGCGGTCTGTGTTGCTGTATAACCCGGTCTGTGTTGCTGTACGTACAAACTGATTTGTGTTGCTGTACAGCCCAGTCTGCGTTGTTGTACAGTCCGGTCTGCGTTGCTGTACATCCCGTTCTGCGTTGCTGTACTATCTTAATTTGTGTTTTGTACAAGTCTAATAATAGATCCAGATCTGGATTTGAATCTGAACATGCACGGGACCGCTTGCTTAATTTGCGCCACGTGTCGCAACGACAGCGCGCGTGTCGCTCCCCGCTTTTCCCTTCGTGAAGGCCGACCTTTCCCTAGTCCAACCCACGGAAACCCTAGGCCAGCGCCAGCTCCTCGTCTCCTCCCGCCTCCGGCCCAGCCCGCCGACCCGCCCTTCTGGCTCCCCCGGCCCGGACCCCTCGCCTCGCTGGATTCCCCGCTGGGCGCCGGCCGCTGACCGCTGCTGCGGCTCTGCCTGCCTCTCCCTGCCGGATCCTCGCCGTCGCTGGATTCCGCACCGGCCGCCGGCCTCTGTTGCGGCGCTGCCTCCCTGCCCCTCTCCCTCCGGCAGTCCGACCTCCAGCAGCTTCAGCATGTAGTGACGACGTGAGGTAGCGCGGTAGGCATTGGACTCATTCACTGATTGGACTTCTTGATGACTTGTGTATGTGTACCTGTAGAAAATAAATTGTAGAGCAAACAGGAACTACACGACATTATTTTTGCCCTTTTAGTTCATTTTGTTTATATATGTCGACCACTTGTCTAATTTGTTTTATTTTGCATTGGGATCTGGCATATTTGAAACTTATGTATTGATATACAATGTCAAAAATCATTTTACTATTTATATTGTTCTTTTTGATAAATTTAATCGTTCCATGAATTTTTTTTAGAGCGTGTCCATCCTCTAATTTTTTCCACGTCCGCTGCCCCCGCGCTTGATAATGGTGAGGTAAGCAATTGTGTACTCTTCAAAATAAGGCCTTGGAGGGTCCAATGACTACCCTAAAACGACACTGGCAGTTAGGCATCAATGACTATTGGGAATGTCTCACCTTTTATGTTGCAGATATATATAGGAATTATGTCTCAAATCGTGTGCATTAAGTTACATGAAAACTATTTCAAAATAAATATGAAAATTGTAAAATTATAACTTTTCTATAATTTTCACCTAAAATTCCAGCACACGATCGAGAAGGTATGTGGGAGGCGGCGATTAAAAAAATTCGGGGGAGTGCTGCGGGGTGTGTGATGAGAAGCATGATGGGTTCTTTCGGGAGAGAGATAGTCAGGAGGTTAGACAAGGGTAGACATCACACCTCGGTATTGTCATGGTTGCGACAGGTTTTTCCTGGGTGTAGGGAGTCGTTGAACATCTGTGCATGTGATATATGAACATCTCAGTAATATTTTTCCCATCAACATCGTTCACCTGTATAAAAAGATGATTTTTCTGCCCGTAGCAACGCACGGGCATTTTACTAGTACTGATTATACTGCAGCGAGCTTTTATAAATTCATCTTCGCACAAGTGGAATGTGATACAAATCTGAAAGCTCTCTGGAAATGGAAGTGTTTTCCCAAAATGCTGGTATTTCTTTGGCTCATGTTCTATGGTCGACTCAACACAAAAGATCTCATGATACACAAGCATTAGAATATTGAGGATGGTCTCAACTGTATTTTATGTGGTCTAGGAGTTCTTGAGACCAGAGACCACCTTATTTTTGGCTGCCCGTTTGCTACAAATTGTTGGGATACCATTGGTATCTGATACATCCATTTTGCATCACTATTTTATATCATAATTTACTGTTATTCATTGATATATTTCATATTTAGAGATGATACTTGTGTTATTTCATCTATTTTGCATGTTTAATGATTATTGGAGAATTGATCACCGGAGTCAGAATTCTACTAGAAAAAAGGACCATCAGGACACCATATTTGCGAATACCAGAAATCCAAAGTAAAAAGCTGGAAGTTCCTATTTTGCCAGATGAAGGAGGGATCCAAAAGGGGAGGCTGATGTGGGCCACCATGGGCCCACACCATGCCATGATCCGGCCACCCCTCTGTCGCGCCGGCACGTGGTGTGGAGCCCCGGGCCCACACTTGATGACGCCCCTTCGCGTACTTCATCCCCCCGAAACCGTAAGACACGGGGGATCGACGAGAAACAATTCCGCCGCCTCCACAGGGCGGAAAACACCAGAGAGAGAAAAGCTCTCCGGCAGGCTGAAATCTGCCGAGGAAATTCCTTCCCAGAGGGGGGAAATCGTCGCCATCGTCACCGTCATCGAGCTTCACTTCATTGGGATCATCATCACCACCATCTCCACCGCCGACACCGTCATCTCCACCATTCCACTCTGTTCCCGCTGTAACATCTAGGTCTGAATCTTGTGTATTTGATAGGGAAAACTCTCCCGGTGTTGATTACTCTTGTTATTGATGCTATTGAGTGAAACCGTTGAATTAAGGTTTATGTTCAGATTCTTATCCACCATTATATCATCTCTGATCATGTTCCATATGATGTGTTGTGAGTAGTTCGTTTAGTTCTCGAGGATATGGGAGAAGTCTAGATGTTAGTAGTGAACTATGTTTTGAGTAATATTTAATGGTTTGATATTTAAATTATGGTGCTATTCTTCTAGTGGTGTCATGTTAACGTCGACTATATGACACTTCACCTTTATGGGCCTAGGGGAATGCATCGTGTATTCGAATATTAACTTTGGGGTTGCTGGAGTGACAGAAACCTAAACCTTCATTGGTATCTCGATGCATGAGGGATGGTAGGATCTCAGAGTTTAAGGCTATGGTTAGATTTATCTTAATTACTTTCTAGTATTTGCGGATACCTCTTAGCGATTTAATCACAAGTATGTATCAGTCCTAGGAAGGGCGGTGCATTAGCATAGGTTCACCCACACAACACTTATCAAAACACTAAAGATTAATCATCTATATGAAGCGAAAGCACTAGACAGAATTCTCGTGTGTCCTCGAGAACGTTTGGTCAATATAAGTAAACCAACCGGCTTGTTCTTTGCTCTAGAATGGAATGGTCCACTCGCTGCATTTATTATTACTACACTTTATTTATCTGCTATATCAAAAACTGCTAAAAACATGGCTGCTAGTATTTACAGTGAATCTCTACTCAAAACTGTTTGTCAGCACATTCTGCTCCTTGTTGGGTTCGACACTCTTATTTATCGAAAGTACTACGATACACCCCCTATACTTGTGGGTCATCAAGACTATTTTCTGCCGCCATTGCCGGGGAGTGAAGCGCTATTGGTAAGTGGAATTGGTAAGAGATACTTTTGTTGTACGTGTTGTTTTTATTTCTGTCTCCTAATTTACTTAATTAATTATGGAGAGCTCATCGATTGACTTACTATTTAGAAGAACTACTGCCACTGCTAAGGTAGTAGAAGAGGCGCCACCTGAAGAAATAGTGCCATTTAAAATACCTATGAAAATTATTGATCGTGTTATGGATAACCACTATGAAGGGGATGGAACTGTCCATCCTGGTGGTCATTTGCTATTTTTACATGAATTATGCAAGTTGTTCAAGTGTGCAGGTATTTCAATGGACAATGTTAAGAAGAAATTATTCTCTATATCACTTGGTGGAAGAGCTGCGCATTGGTATAAATTGTTGAAGAATAGGCGTTCTCTTGGATGAGAGGAAATTGTACCTCTATTTTATTCTAAATTTTATCCTCCTAGTGAGATTCACCAAGAACGGAATTCTATATATAATTTTTGGCCTCATGATGGACAAAGTATTACCCAAGCGTGGGGGAGATTGAAGTCACTAATGCTCAAATGCCCCATTCTTGAGCTTCCTTGTAATATTATTGTTGATAACTTCTATGCAAGACTCTCCTTTAAAGATAAAACATTATTCGATACTGCTTGTTCTGGATGAAGTAATAAAGAAGAATTTAAATGGGATCTTCTTGACCGTATTGGGGGAGAATACTGATGCATTTCGAAATATTAGTAATGCTTATGGTCTTGACTCTCAAGTTGTTGCAAATTATTATAAAGCTTTTGCTTCTTATTTAGGTTTTCCTAAGGATGGTTTTAAGAAATATCATGCGCCTTATAAATATAAATTTATTTCTCCTATAACTAAAAGCATTATAGTTAATACGGTTGATCACATTATTCCCGAGCCTTATATTGAAAAATTCATTTTCCTATTAAAATAAAAGAACATTCTATTATGGCTAGTGTTGTTAACAAAAGTACGAAGAAAGCTATGGAACCTGATGAACAAATTAATATTGAACCTTCTGTAGCTATAGTAAAAGATCTTGTTACTGAAAATGTGGAAGATGAGTATATTATATTTTGTGAGGATGCTTCTAATGTTGTTTCTCATCCTAAAAGTTCGAGGAAAACTAGTGTTCCTATACTTTCTGTTAGAATTGGCGATCATTGCTATTATGATTTATGTGATATCGGTGCAAGTTCAAGTGCTATTCCTTATGAGCTTTATAAATAAATTATGCATGAGATTAGTCCGTGTGAACTTGAAGATATTGATGTCGTTATTCAACTTGCTAATAGAGAAACTATCTCTTCAATTGGTATTGTTAGAGATGTTGAAGTTCTGTGCGGTAAGACTAAATATCCTGCTGATTTTCTCGTACTTGATTCAGTTGCTAGTAAGACTTGTCCTATCATTTTTGGTAGACCTTTACTGAATACTTGTGGTGATGTTATAGATTGTAAGAAAGAGAAAATCTTTACTAAGTTTGCTGGTGATTCATATGAATTTAATTTTTCGAACTTTGCTAAAACACCTTATGAAACCGAATTTCCTAAGGAAGACTTTAAAGTTGAACAACTTGCTTCTATTACTCTTGCTCCTAAAAATGTTTTGCAACAATATATGGAGGATCATGAAAGTGAAGTCTTTAGGGTGGAAGATTTGGGTGGAAGATTCAATACTGAAACATAATTTGTTCAATATTGAAACATAATTTGTCTTTACAATATTGAACCTGATGAACCTGATGAACAAGTAATGAGATCGATGAAATATTCTTTCGTCAACCAATAATGAAACATAATTTTACGGTGGAAGATTTGGGTACCACTCCACCACCCAAAGAGCATCATGTCTTTGATTTAAAACCTTTGCCTGGTAATCTTAAGTATGCTCATATTAATGATAAGAAAACATATCCTGTTATTATTAGTGCTAACCTTTCAGGTAAAGAAGAACAAAGATTATTGGAAGTATTGAAGAAACACCATGGAGCTATTGGTTATACTCTTGATGATTTAAAAGGGATTTCTCCTACTATATGTCAACATTCTATTAATATGGAACCTGATGCAAAGCCAGTTGTTGAACATCAACGCCGTCTAATACCCAAGATGAAGGAAGTGCTAAGAAATGAGGTATTAAAACTTCTTGACGCTGGTATTATTTATCCTATTTGCTGATAGTAGATGGGTAAGCCATGTGCACTGTGTCCCTAAGATGGGAGGAATTACTGTTGTGCCAAATGAAAATGATGAACTTATTCCTCAAAGAGTAGTAGTTGGTTATAGAATCTGCATTGATTTTGAAAAGTTAATAAAGTTACTAAGAAAGATCATTACCCTTTGCCTTTTATTGATCAAATGTTAGAGACATTGTCTAAGAAAACTCACTTTTGCTTTCTTGATTGTTATTCTGGGTTTTCTCAAATTGTTGTTCAAGGGCAAGATCAAGAGAAAACCACTTTTACTTGTCCTTATGGAACTTATGCTTATAGGCGTATGCCTTTTGATTTATGTAAAGCTCCTGCTACTTTTCAAAGATGCATGTCTGCTATTTTTCATGGTTTTTGTGAGGAAATTGTGGAAGTGTTCATGGACGATTTCTCCGTCTACGGGACTTCTTTTCATAATTGTTTGCACAACCTTGATAAAGTTTTGCAGAGATGTGAAGAAACTAACCTCGTTCTTAATTGGGAGAAATGCCACTTTATGGTTATGAAGGAATTGTTCTTGGACATTAAATTTCTGAAAGAGGCATTGAAGTTGACAGAGCTAAAGTTGAGGCAATTGAGAAAATGCCTTGCCCCAGAGATGTTAATGGTATTCATAGTATTCTTGGTCATGCTGGGTGCTATAGAAAGTTTATTAAAGATTTCTCTAAAATCTCAAAGCCTCTTACTAATCTTCTACAAAAAGATGTACCTTTTGTTTTTGAGGATGATTGTAAGGAAGGTTTTGAAACTTTAAAGAAGGCTTTAACAAGTGCTCATATTGTTCAACCGCCTGATTGGAATTTACCATTTGGGATTATGTGTGATGCTAGTGATTTTGCTGTTGGTGCCGTTTGATACGTCTCAAACGTATCTATAATTTCCGATGTTCCATGCTTATATTATACCAATTGCTACATGTTTTATATACACTTTATATCATTTTTATGCATTTTCTGGGACTAACCTATTAATAAGATGCCATAGTGTCAGTTCCCTGTTTTCTACTGTTTTTGGTTTCAGAAAAGATGTTAAGGAAATATTTTCGGAATTGCACGAAATAAAAGTCAAAGTCCCTATTTTCCCAGGAAGCATCCAGAACACCGAAGAGGAGACGGAGGGGGGCACGAGTCAGCCACACCTATTGGTGGCGCAGCATCCCCCTTGGCCGTGCCGCCACATGGTATGGGCCCCTCGGGCGCCCACCGACCTAGCCCTTTCGCCTATTTATACCCCCCGACGGGAAAACCCTAAGTACCCGAGCAAAAATCCACAAAACATCACGGAGCCGCCGCCGTCATCAACCCTAGTTCGGGAGGGTTCAAAAGCTCTTCCCGGTACCCTGCCGGAGAGGGGAATCATCACCGGAGGGCTCTACATCACCATGCCCGCCTCCGGACTGATGCGTGAGTAGTTAATCCTTGGACTATGGGTCCATAGCAGTATAGATGGTTGTCTTCTCCTCTTGTGGCATCATGTTTAGATCTTGTGAGCTGCCTAACATGATCAAGATCATCTTATAGTAATGCTACATGTTGTGTTTGCTGGGATCCAATGAATATTGAATATTATGTCATTTGCTTCATAATATATTATGTGTGTGTTATTTATGATCTTGCGTGCTCTCCGTTACTAATAGATGCTCTGGCCAAGTAGATTCTTGTGACTCCAAGAGGGAGTATTTATGCTTGATAGTGGGTTCATGTCTCTGTTTAATCTGGAGGAGTGACAGCAACTTCTAAGATTGTAGATGTACTGTTGCTACTAGGGGTAAAACTATAATGCTTTGTCTAAGAATAATTGTGTTACATACATTATGCACTTTATTTAATGCAATAATCTATTGCTTGCAACCTAATACTGAATGGGATGCGGACGCTAACCTGAAGGTGGATTATTAGTAATAGATGCGGTTAGAACGGTCTATGTATATTGTTGTGATGCCCAAATGAATCTCATACCAGACACCCTGACAAGTATATGCATCATTATGCAGTTCTTTATTTTGTCAATTTCCCGGCTATAATTTGTTTACCCACATGTATGCTATTATTTCTTATGGAGAGACACCACTAGTGAAATGTGGACCCCGGTCCTTTCTTTTACATTGATAATACAACCTACTGTAAACTGTTTTCTTTCATTCTCTGCAAACAAACATAATCTTTCACCCTATACGTCTAATCCTTTGTTACAACAAGCCAGTGAGATTGACAACCTCACTGTTAAGTTGGGGCAAAGTATCTTGGTTGTGTTGTATGCAGGTCCCTCGTCAACTACGTGCCACCAAGCTCTTCTCTGGCACCATTGACACCTTCAGACATGTTCTTCATCTCCTACTGGTTCGATAACCTTGGTTTCATAACTGAGGGAAACTTGCTGCTGCACTCATCATACCTTCCTCTTGGGGTTTCCCAACAACACTGCAACAATCTCCCACGCCAACAACCCCTAGTAGAAAAAGGCTTATAGCTGGGATGCCTGTTTGTGGCGCACCAAACTAAATGCGCCACAGAAAAGCATTTTTGTGGCGCATGGGCTCGGGTGCGCCACAGAAATATGACTTCCTGTGGCGCATGGTTTCGGGTGCGCCAAAGAAATATGACTTTCTGTGGCGTATTAGGTCACATGCGCCACAGAAAGTCGACTTTTTGTGTGGCATGAAGTGGGGTGCGCCACAAAATTCCTGCACTTTCTGTGGCGCATGGGGTCCCATGCGCCACAGAATTTCAGTCTTCAGATCCCACCCCCCCCCCCCCCCCCCTGGATCGCCTTTTCAGTTTTGCGGCAAAAAGAAGAAAATGAAAAAAATGTTCAAAAAGTTTCATCCTTTAATATATGGTTAGGTATTAGTGTCTACTTCGTGTAGAATATTTGAAATATGATTTTTGACCTTTTATCCGAAATCACTGTAAAAAGACAAAATGGCCATAACTTTTGCATACGATGTCGTAAAATGCGTTTAATACCTTAAAAAAACTAGAGAAAATTAGAAAATTGCCCACACCATGGCTTGCCCGGTTATGCCTTTTTGGATTCCCCAAATTCCAAAAGGAAAAAATATTTAAAAAAGATTTTTTTTTAGCAAAATAAAAAAAATCTGTGGCGCATGGGGCAAGGATGCGCCACAGAATTGTTGGCGGGATTCGAAATTTGAATCCTATCGGCCGGGCCCCTTCCTCTCCCTCTCTTTTCCCCCACTTCTCCACCTCTCCCCCACTTCTCGTTTCCTTCTCCTCCACTTCTCCTCCACTTCTCCTCTCCTTCTCCTCCACTTCTCCTCTCCTTCTCCTCCACTTCTCCTCTACTTCTCCTCTCCTTCTCCTCCACTTCTCCTCCATCCTCCTTCTCCTCCATCCTACATCCTCCTTCTCCTCCATCCTCCACTTCTCTCCTCCTCCACCTCCTCCTCCACAAGCCCGGCGACCTTCTCCACCTCCGGCGCACCCTCTCCACCTCCGACGACCTCCTCCGGCAACCTTCTCCACCTCCGGCGACTGAGTCCTCCACCCCGCAACATCCGGCTCCAACTCCGGCGACCTCCGGCGACCACCATCCTCCACCAACCTCTGGTGCTGCCTCCGACGTGCTCCGATGAAACGAAATTTCGGTGAAATTTGGGCGGCCAGATTTAGATCTTGCTAGAATCCAGAACTAGATCCGGCCGCCCTTTTTTTGAAATTCAAAAAAAAAATAGTGGCGCACCTAAGTGGGGGTGCGCCACTGATATGTTTCTGTGGCGCATGGTGGTGGGGTGCGCCACGGAAATATTTTTGTGGCGCACCGAGGGGGTGCGCCACCGAAATATAATTTAGTGGCGAGATTTCTGTGGCGCACCCCCCATTTCCCTGGGTGCGCCACAGAAGGCTTTTTGGTGCGCCACTAGTAGCCATTTTTCCACTAGTGTACACGCCATCACACGTAGCAAGATTTTCTAGCGCCGTCGCCGGGGAGATCAAGCACTTCTGCAAGGGGAGTCTCTCACTTCCAATCTCTTTACTTTGTTTTTGTCTTGCTTAGTTTATTTTTATTTTCTGTTTTGTATGCTATTAATTATCAAAAACACCAAAAAATTATTTACTTGCATTTTCTTTACTTTGTTATTATCTTGTTTAGTTTATTTCTATTACTGTCTTGTTCGCTTCTTATTATTAAAAATACAAAAAATAGTTACTTGCATTAATATTTGTAATTCGGTTTCTACTTTATTTTTGTTAAAATGAATACTGTTGAGAATACTAAGTTATTTTACTTCACTAGGACCAATAATAATGATTTCATATGCACTTTTATTGCTCCACCTGCTTCTAAAGCAGAATTTTATGAAATCAAAACTGCTTTGTTAAATCTTGTTATGAAAGAGCAATTTTCTGGTGTTAGTACTTATGATGCTGCTGCCCATCTTAATAATTTTGTTGAACTATGTGAAATGCAAAAATATAAGGATATAGACGGAGATATTATTAAACTAAAATTATTTCCTTTCTCTTTGAGAGGAAGAGTTAAAGAATGGTTGTTTTCATTGCCTAGGAATAGTACTGATTCATGGACTAAATGCAAATATGCTTTCATTGGGAAATATTATCCTCCTGCTAAAATT
Organism: Poa annua; assembly: GCA_026929855.1. Lineage (NCBI taxonomy): Eukaryota > Viridiplantae > Streptophyta > Magnoliopsida > Poales > Poaceae > Poa > Poa annua. The sequence continues at coordinate 20,372,015 of CM049428.1, read as the reverse complement.
ATTTCCTTAAGAAGTAGCATTATGAATTTTAAACAATTTGATAATGAACATGTTGCTCAAGCATGCGAAAGAATTAAATCTTTGGTTAAGAATTGCCCTACCCATGGACTGACTGCTTGGATGATCATCCAAACCTTTTATGTAGGCCTGAAATTTTCTTCGAGGAACCTATTGGATTCGGCTGCAGGAGGTACTTTTATGACCATCACTTTGGGGGCTGCAACAAAACTTCTTGATGATATGATAGTTAATTATTCTGAGTTGCATACTGAAAGGACTCCTCAAGGTAAGAAGGTAAATTCTGTTGAAGAAACCTCCTCTTTGAGTGATAAGATTGATGTTATTATGTCTATGCTTGTGAATGGTAAATCTCATGTTGATCCAAATAATGTTCCTTTAGCTTCATTGGTTGCACACGAAGAACATGTTGATGCTAACTTCATTAAAAATAATAATGCTTATAGGAATAATTTGGGTAATAAGTACAAGCCCTGTCGTTCTAATAATGGTAATGGTTATGTTAATTCTTATGGTAGAATGCCTAGTGAGCAAAGGATTGTAGAAGTCGAAAGAGCCACTAAAAACTTTATGCAAACTCAATATGAGCAAAATAAAATATTCACTAAAACTATGGAGGAACAATCTGCTATGTTGAAAAATATTTGTTATCAACTGGAGAAGTTAAATATGGAAATTTCTGGTTTGCAAGGTAAAATTTTGAATGCTGAAACCTGTATTTCATCTATGTCTGAAGCACAATCTTATTTGATTAATAAAATGGCTGCTAAACCTAAAACTATTGATGATAACCCATTTGCTACTGATAATGCCATTCAAGTGAGAATTGACGATAATGTTAGGATGTTGGCTGAATTGCATGCTAGATGGGAAAGAGAAGATGAACTAGCTAGGAAGAATAATATAGCTAGACTTTGCACTATTACTACTACTAAAAATAATGTTACTTCACATGCTAGTATACCTCCTACCATTAATGGTAACATAATTGGTGTTGGCAATGTTTCCTCTACTCCTTCAAAACGTTTAAAATTGTCTAAAACTCATGAAACTATTCTTGATAAAAGTGATGAAAATTTTAAGAACATAGGAGATAATGGTCCTATTTCTTTTGATGATAATAACTTTGAATTTGATGATTGCAATATTTCTAAAGTTATTAAGTTTTTGCAAAAGTTATCTACAAGTCCCAATGCTAGCACTATTAATATGGCCTTCACAACACATATTACAAATGCTCTCAATAAAGCTAGGGAAGAAAAATTAAAACTTGAAGCTTCTATCCCTAGGAAGTTAGAGGATGGTTCGGAGCCCATCATTAAAATAAAAGTGAATGATTTTGATTGCAATGCTTTGTGTGACCTTGGTGTAAGTATTTCTGTTATGCCTAAGAAACTTTATGATATGTTTGATTTGCCACCTTTGGAACATTGCTATTTGGAGTTTTTCTTGCTGATAATGCTTTGAAGAAACCTTTGGGGAGATTTAATGATATTCTTATTATGGTTAACAATAACCTTGTCCCTGTTGATTTTATTGGTTTGGATATTGAATGCAATCCATATTCTCCCATTGTTTTGGGAAGACCTCTTAGAACGGTTGGTGCTATTACTGATATGAAAGAAGAAAATATTATGTACCACTTTCCACTTAAGAAAGGTATGGAACACTTTCCTAGGAAAAGAATGAACTTAGCTTTTTATTCTATTATTAGAACAAACTATAATGTTGATGCTTGTTCTCTTCGAAACACTTGAGTTTTACTTTCTGTGCCTAGCTGAAAGGCGTTAAAGAAAAATGCTTACGGGAGGCAACCCACTATTTTTATTTATGTTATTTTTCTTATTTGAGTCAAGGAGCATGCTTACCTCTGTATCAACTCTTTTGTATCTTTATTTTCTTACATAGTTGTGCCAAGTAAACTCTCTAATAGGAAGTTGATGCTAGATTTGGATTCCTGCACAAAAACAGATTTCTGTTGTTCACCCTTTAATTCGTAAGAATTCATAGAAAAAATCGAAATGACCTGATACTTTTTGTGCGTGATCCTCAGATATGTACGCAACTTTGATTATTTTTGAGTTTTCTGATCTGAGCAAGTTAAGTGCCTCAAAAAAATTCGGCTTTACGGATTGTTCTGTTTTTGACAGATTCTTCCATTTATTTTACATTGCCTCTTTTGCTCTTTTTGAATGGATCTTTGTCGGGGGGCTACCCCGGGTAGGGTAAAGACTTGGTATATCTAGTCTTCCCTTAGGGCTTGTGGAGACTAACTTGCGTTTATGTCGGAAGAAGCCGACATGCGCCAGATCTGCCGAGGCCGAGATACAGCATTGGTGTGTTCCAGCTTGAACTGGACCGAGTTGGGTTACCCGACATGGGCATGCCGGTATTGTTTGTCTATCCCTTATATGCAGGGAAGAGAACAGGAAGAATGATCCGTCATAGCTATGTCGGGTTAAGAAGGAGGATCTGGCATAGCCATGCCGGGTTGAACCAGATGTGCCGACATACTTTATGTCGAAATAGAAGTGAAAGGAATGATTACCTTTCCACCTGACACGAAAGCTAAGTCACATCCCGCCTGACACAGAGACGTGTCAGTGGGTACGGCGCCGCAGAGACAAGACAGCACGCAACTACACGCCGTACCCGGGATAGGAGACCAGGCATGGGCAAGTCAAGTCATGTCTCTGACAGGGGGACAATCATCACCTAGCTCGGCGCATAGAGCTAGGTAGGCCATGATGTCAAGACCGTTGGCGTGGCTACAGTGCCATGTGGGTCCCATAGCCGTTAGGGTTTCCGGTCAACCCGGCCCCGAGCCTATAAATAGAGCCATAACTCCTCCTGCGAGAAGGACGCCCGAACTAGAGTCTCATTTATTGCTAGAGCATTTACTCTCTTCTCCCTTAGTAGTTCATCCTTGTTCTTGAGTTCATCTCTACGGGAGAGACCGAAACAGCTCAAGGAGCACTTTGTAGATCTTGTGATACATACAAAGAGAGACAAAGGCAGGAGTAGGGGTTTTACCTCCTCACGAGGGCTCCGAACCTGGGTACATCGGGTGTGCTCGTGTGTTCTTGGTTGTTCTTGCGGTTTCGTGCTTGTTCTTGCTCGTTCTTCCTTCTTTCCGTGTGAGATTCTTAGCTCGCTAGCCCTCCCCAGATCCACCAGCGTCCTTTCGGCCCCACACTTTAGCTGTAGCGTACCTGCACTTAAAATATGGCAGGTACCTGTGTATAGTGCAAATCCCTGGATCGATTCGTTTGCACACACAGTTACGATGTAATATCACAACAAAGTATCAATTTATTACAAAGTTGATCCAGACTTAGAAATATTCATTACAATTTTGCATAGCATAAAGCTAGCAGTGAACAGAGTAAACAGCGGAAAATTATTCTTCATGGAGTCCCCAATCATCATCATGTGCCACAGGCGAGCATGTTGGTTGAAGACTCGAAACCCTTAGCAAAACTCACTCATCATCAGAAAAGTCTGCAATAAGATATATAAATTGCAACAACGTGGGTCAGAACCATTTAAAATGGAACTGGCAAGTGACACTATGGTGGACACTTAAAGGAATAACTCTATAACCTATATGCTTATTTGGCTGGTGGAGCTCAAGGCTATTTTGCAGAAAGCAAGTTTTTCCCTAACTCTTTGAAACAACTTTTATCTGGTTGAGACAAATATGGTATGAAAACCATAGTCTCAATCTACCCTTGTTCACCCATCAAGTTTTAATTTATAAGTTGGAATGGTGGGATCCTCCGTTGACGTCCTCGTTCAGCTGCTCAATTGTCCGTTTCCGGGGACACGGCTAAGTACTTAGATTTTAACTCTGCAGAGGTTGTGCACTTTCACCATTGTACCCATTCAACCAAGGTTATCTACACCATTTGTGATAAGGAAAGGAAAGAATGAGACAAGATCTTTCAGAAGCATTTTCCCTCCCACTCTGGCCTGACGCGCTCCACCTACAAATCCTCTACCACCACCTGTCAGGCCGGGGCGAGTCCATGCAGCTTAGTTGATCAAGCCAGAGCCCATATTGGCAATGGCTGCACGAGAAGAAATCTTCACTCGGAGTTCTTCAGATTCTTTTGCTCCTGGGTGGCCTTCCACAAGTGAATATTCCACAGGTAAATCCCCTGGGAACAACACTCAACTCATACAGCCAAGCAACCAATTTCCACCCAGGTGTTTGATTAAAACTTAGTAGACTTTATCTTTTTCATCAAAATAGTTTTTGCATAGCATCACTATTCTACTAAGTATTTTCATAGGAACCTAGACACAGGAATAAAGAGGTCTATCATGGCTTGCATAGCAATACTATCCAACACATGCTTATAGAAAATAATCTACTCAGGCATAGAAAGATAATAGGACTTTTATTGGGGTGTGCCACTTGCCTTGGCAACCGGGAGTGCAGCAGTTACAGTTGCAAAGATTTTCGTTTCCTTCCGAATAGTCTAACAAAAGAAATAAAGAGCCACACATAAACACACAAGCAATTTGTTCATACAAATAAAAATATATGCTATGCATGAGATGAGATGCAATAATTTATTTCAACGTCAAGAAACAAATATATGTGTCTCTTTGGAATTTTTGTGATATATGATGAATATATTTTAAATTTGTTTCCATTTATTTAGACATGAATAATGGGTAATATCAAGGATTTTAGTCTACTTAGATTCATAACCAAAATTTGTAAAAATGACATTTGGCAGAGGGCATCTAAACAAGTTGTTAGCAATTTGATTTACTCAAAAATATTTTTTCTAATTAAAGTTATGTCTAAAACACTTAAACTACTCTCAAAAATAATTGAAAATTTTGAATGTGTCAAAACAGAAAACTAATGAAGTCAAAGTATTCTACTGGTTCTAAGGATTTCAAATATATATAAATATTTAAATTTGGTTAAACAGATAAAAAGTAATGATGAAAACAGTATGCAGGGTGTTTTCTGCAAAACTGCCAAATTAAATGATTTAATAAAAATTCAGAAAATAATATCTGACGCGGCGCTGACGCGGCGTATCGGTTCGGGTTTTTAAGTGATCTAATCCTAGCCGTGCACGGGAGATCTAACGGTCTAGATCAAAACGACCAGAAACGAGCGGCGCGGCCGGCCGGAACCCTAGCCCGAGGCGTGCTCGCGGCGGCGCCATCGCCGGCGTTGCTCGTTACGCACGATCTACTGCCTACGAGGACGAACGAGTCATACCCGTGCGTGTAGGAGGTCGAGGCGGATGAAAGTGCATTCTATGTACTCCCAGGTTTTGGTGACTAATGACAACACAAAAAGTATTCTAATGTTTGTGATGAAGCATGCAGACTCTTGTACAGGTTGAATGATAAAGAGGAACACTTAGTTTGCCTAAATGTCATTTCAACTACACTTGGTATTTGTTCAGAAATTCAGTTAGGAGATTTCCGGGGCTCGGAGATTTCCGGTCCACCGACCGGAAATTTCCGAGCCGTCCTTATTTTTCACTAAGTCTGAATTGAAATGCGTACTGACTCCAACTCAAGCTGAGCCAGAAATCCTCCCGGAGATTTCCGGCGCTCGGAGATTTCCGAGCCCCAGTCCGGAGATCTCCGAGTGACAGAAGAATTTCTGCTAAGTCCAGAACTCAGATGCGTACTGACTCCAAAACATTTTTAGCCGGAAATCCTCTCGGAGATTTCCGACGCTCGGAGATTTCCGAGCCCCAGTCCGGAGATCTCCGAGTGACAGAGGATTTTCGACCAAGTCAAGAAGCCCAACCAGTACTGATCCAGTTTCTTGCTCAGCCAGAAATTGCACCGGAAATTTCCGGGGTCCGGAGATCTCCGGTCCTCAACCCGGAGATTTCCGGGCTGGCGGCTGTGCAACGGGCAGATTTTGGGGAGGGGTATAAATACCCCTCCACCTACCTCCAGCATTCTAAGCTTCCAGATTTTCTCTCTCCTCCATTCGTGCTGGAGCTCGTTTCTCCCGGATCTCCCAATCTAGCCACTCAAATCCATTGATACTTGGGGATCTGAGGGAGAAGCCACCGATCTACATCTCCACCGAAGCGATTTGACTTTCCCCCTCTATTTCTTGAGGGGCAACGAATCTAGGGTTCCTTTGTGGATAGCTAGGTTCAACCTTGTGTATTTTGATCCTTTGTGGATTCCTTTGTGGAAGTGACCTGTTGTGGTCGTTGTGAGAGCCCCCAATTCAGTTGTGGGTGTGTGCCTCACGAATTTGTACGGGACCTTCTCCGCCCTTAAAGGAGTCCTTAGTGGAAGTGTGGATTCGCACCTGTGTGGTCGAATTCACAGGAGAATAGGGTGAGGACTTTGTGGCGTTGAGCAAACCTTTGTGGTAGCTCACACCTCTCCAACGAGACGTACACCTATGTGGTGGAACTCGGGATAAAATCTTGGTCTTCGAGTTCCTACGGTTGTTTCGATCCACTCTCCTTTACCGCATCCTTATTTCATGTACTTGCTTAGCTTCCGTGTAGTTTGTCGCTTGTGTCACCTAGTTGCACATCTAGACAACTTACTTTCCGCTAGCCTAAAACTGAAAAAGACATAAAAATTGGTCACCACCTATTCACCCCCCCCCCCCCCTCTAGGTGGTCAACTGCCGTTCAGCGGAGACGATGGCGAGGTGGTCTACGATGGAGTGCTCTGTCGCGCCGGAATTCGCTCGCCAGAGTCGTGCTCGGCGGTGGTCCTCTTCGGGCGTGGATGGAGACGATGTTCTGCTGCCCGAGAAGACGCGAAAACTTGTCAAAACGATGCGCGAGATCAAAATAGACCAGAAGGGAGTGGAGAGAGGGCTTGAGGGGGACGCGGCTCACTGGAGTTCGTCGAACTTGCCGTCGGTAACGGTGGAGCTCGGGGGGTGCTCGTGGGCGGCCTGGTGGCTCTCTGGAGGTGGTGCTTGGGGCAAAAGAGAGAGGGGATCGAGGGGGTCTTATAGCAAGAATCGGCGACGTAAATAGGGCAATGAATCCTCTGCAATGAATCGAAATCACTCGGCCGTTTCTCGGCGTCGTCGCGGGCGTGATTTGGGGCGAGCCGTTGCAGCGGGAGGGATGACAGGTGGGGCCCACCTGCCAGAGAGAGAGCGCGCGCGCGGGCGGGGACGGGCTGCTGGCGGGCTGCGGTGCTGCGCGCGCGGTAGATAGCTTGTGGGCTTCGGCCCACTTGCTGACCCGGCTCGATTTTTTTTTATATAAATCATTTTTCTGTTTTTAATTCTTTTGAGTATAAAACAATTTCATAACTATATCAAAACTTCTCAGAAAAATTTATAAAAATATAATTTGAAAAGCTTATTAAAAATAGATCCTTTTGGTAATATTTTTGTCTAAAGTAAAAATAGAATAAAAAGGAATATTATTATAAATTCAAATAACAATTTTATGGACATAAATTCAATTAAAACATATGTAAATGATTTAATTCAAATTTTATGTGATTCAAATGACAAGTTTAATGATGATGATGCATGGATGCAAAGTTTTAAATTTTTCTGAAAATTGGGATGTTACAAACCTAACCCTCTTAAGATGAATCTCGCCCTCGAGATTCGGATTGCCTAGCAAATAGGTGAGGGTGGTCTTCTTTCAGGTCATCTTCTCTTTCCCAAGTTGCTTCCTCTTCTGAATGGTGATTCCACTGTACTTTACAGAATTTGATGGTCTTGGTTCGGGTGACACGTTCGGCTGTCTCCAAAATCTTTATGGGTTTTTCTTCTAGTTGTACTTCCTCTAGTGGCACCGTATCTCTTAGCAGTGTTTCTGCCATTTCTGGGTGACATTTCTTCAGCTGGCTGACATGAAACACACTGTGAACCGCGGAAAGTGCTTCCGGGAGTTCCAATTCATAGGCGACCTCTCCTTTGCGGGATAATACCTTGAGAGGTCCAATAAATCTAGGTGCCAATTTTCCTTTGATTCTGACGTGGGGCTGCCTTGCGTGTAGCCCACGATGATGCTACCTGGGCCGCGCCAAGGATGGAAAGGCCCACAGGAGGCCCACGCGGGGTACCATGTAACCTAGTCCAAGTCGGTTAGGAAGCATAACCTGCCATATTTGTAGATGCCATCGGCACCAACCACCCGAGACCTGGCTGCCTATAAAGCCAGGAGGGTTGCCCGTCCCAGAGGACATGCTGATAACCACCACGACAAACCCTAGCGAGATCGCAATCTCGCCATTGTAATCGCTACTCGCATCAATAATCAGACAAGCAGGAGTAGGGTGTTATCCTCCGGGAGCCTGAACCTGGGTAAAACCTTGCTTGTCAGCCGTCGTGATCACCTTGCACTCATCTCTCTCCCCATCAATCAACCCGGGGTGCACAACCCTGGGACTTGTCGAGTTAACACCTCGTCAGATTCCAAATCTTTTAACTCCCCGCATAGGTGAAACTCTGAGATAGACTCGATCGCCTACTTCATACGTGACTTCTCTCCTTTTGGAGTCCGCATAACTCTTCTGTCTGGATTGTGCTATCTTTAAACGGTCCTTAATCAACCTGACTTTTTCCTCAGCCTCCTTGATTATGTCTGGTCCGAACAAACTACCTTCTCCTACGCCACTCCATAGTAGTGGGGTAGTGCACTTTCTTCCATACAAGGATTCAAATGGCGACATCTCTATGCTCGCTTGATAGTTGTTGTTGTAAGAGAACTCGGCATATGGAAGATTATCATCCCAGCTTGACTTATAATCTAGAGCGCATGCTCTCAGCATATCTTCTAGGATCTGGTTTACTCTTTCTGTCTGTCCATCCGTCTGCGGATGAAACGCTGTGCTGAACTCTAACCTGGTTCCCAGAGACTCATGTAATTGATTCTAGAAATGAGAAGTAAACTGAGTACCTCTATCCGACACAATTTTCTTGGGAACACCATGTAGACACACAATCCTCTTCATATAGATGTCAGCTAGTTTGGCACTAGTGTAAGTAGTCTTCACGGGTATAAAGTGAGATACTTTCGTCAGACGATCGACTATAACCCATAAATGATGTCACCAACTTCTGCAGTAGGATGCGACCTGGAGCGGTGCAGCAGCAGCTCAGTATTCTTCAGGGTCGCCTCAAGCTCAACCACATTGTTCTTCAGGTACGTGATTATCCGCTGATCATTTGTACTACATGGAGGAGCCGGCGCCGCCCGACGACGGCGAGCACCCGAAGAAGAAGCCTCGCCACTCGGCTCAGTCGCAGGAGAAGAAGAAGCACCACCGCGCATGACAGTCTGCCACGAATACGCAGAGTCAATACAATCATACGACCGTGCAGCAAAGATAAACTCGGCAGAAAGAAATTCAGTTCTAGCAAAAGCATTGTTGAAGGCCAAAAGACCTGGCAGGACAATATTCATTACAGGGCCAAAAGTTTAAAGGTACAGACCACGGCGACTGCCAAATTCCTATGCTACATCTACTCTAAGGCTGCAGACTGCGACCGGGAGCGACTCTTCCGAGTAGCAGCCGCCTCAGTTGCCTTAGCAAGGGCCCTCTCGAAAAGTGCCACAAGCTGCACAGCCAGCTGTGTAGCACGCTCCTTCACACCACCCAGCGACGCGATTCGGCCATCGGGTCTTCGAGGAAAGCTGTTGACGACCTTCTCAAAGTCACCCGGAACCTGATGTCCTAAGAGGAGCTGGAAGGTGAGCTCGGAGCCGCGTACCGTCTGCGACCGCGTGAAGTCGGCGATGGTGGTCGCGTCCTCAAACGGCGCAGCAAGGGTGTCCACGGCTGCCGGCGACTGGTCGCGCGGGAAGATGCTCCGGTGCACCACAGTGAGGGCTCCAGTCGACTTCTTCAGCGCGGCTGTGGACTTCTTCAGCGCGTCGGACGCATATGCGCAGACCCGGTCGAGGAAGCCAACGGCAGTCGCCAAGTCAACCGCGTCACTCGACGTGTCTTCCGGAGGAGCTCCACCGCAAATCTCTGCGCAAGGGATTCAAGGTCAGACAAAGAAAAGATCAAGACACAGTAGGCATTAAGCCGAAACTTACCCCCAAGAACACCGGCGAGTGAGAGGAGACGATCGACTTGAGTCTTCTCCTGGGCGACTCGCGCTAGCTCCCGCTCTTGAGACTCATGAAGAGCCTTCTCAAGCTCAGCAACTCGCCCAGTAGCCTTGCCCAGAGAAGCACGCAACTGGTCCCTCTCCTTCTCCAGGCGAACATAGGCCGCGGCTGCGTCAAGCTGCTGGCGGTAGTACGGCTGAGACAAGAGAAAGATATTAATAAAGTTGTGGGCGACTATACTAGTCACCCACACCTTCGGGGGCTACTCCCATCGGGAGCGCTGATCGCGCACCCGATGAAAACTCAAGAGTACAAGTACAAGTGTAAAGGGCTTACGTGGTCCAGGAGGTCAGGATCCTCTGAAGCCGAAGGAGGAGCGCGACTCGACGACGCAATGTCAGCAGGCTGTGCGCGCACCTCCTCCACCACCACCTGAGTCACCAATTCAGTCGAAGGAGCGGATGTATGCTCCACGTCCCGAAGGGGGGAGCTAACATCGCCAGAACGATGGCTGCAGCAAAGACGAGCACACTGGTCAGCTCAAAGGTTGCAGCTACAAAACACAACTCGAAGAAAATAAATCATCAAGAAGCTCACCTGGTGGTTTAAAGGTCGTCATAACTCCCCAGGGAGGGCGACGCCATCCGCGCAAACGAACGAGGAGCCGCGGAGCTGACTGGAGGAACAACTAAGGGCTCATTCCAGCCACCCGAGGACCGCGCACCCGACGACATCGCGACGGCCTCCTCCAGAGCAACGTCGGCATCCCTAGCGGGTGACGACGCAGTAGCAGAATCGCCACCACTCGAGAGCTTCCGCTTCTTCCGTACGGGTTCCTCCTCTTCATCTTTGTCCTCCACCTCTTCGTGGGGAGAATGAGCGGAAGGAATATCATCGTCGTCGTCCTCCTCCTCGACAAATTTCGACTCGTCGTCGGGTCCGTTCTCGGGAAGAGGAGGAAGGCTGATCAGCAGGGACCGACCCTGAAGCAAGTAGACGCAAGTCGAATCAAGAAGCAAGTAGACGCAAGTCGAATCAAGACACAAGGAAAACAAGTCAAGAACTCACCTCAGGAACAGGGTTCGATGCCCCGTAAGCAGCAACCGGGCACTTGACGTTGCATGTATCCGCGACTCGGAGGTTGGTGATGGACCTTACTCTGGTTTCCACCTCCTCATCGTCAAGTGGCTCGGTGCTGACGCCCTCGACGGCCCACATCAGGTGGGGCCAAGCGCTGAGCGGCTGCACCCGAAGACGGAAGAAGGTGGCCATCAAGAAGACGCCACCCGCCTCGCGCCCAAGGGTTTTGGTGAGATCGCGCAGCAGGCCCAGCAGAGGCCGCACGGCTTCCTTCTCCCCAGCAGTCAGCGGGTGCGTCCAGGCTTGCGTCTTCCGCAGCCCACGTCCGTCGAATGCCACCAGGCCGTCCTGGCTCGACTGGACGTAGAACCATCTCTTGCGCCACCCCTGGACGGAGTCCGACTTCTTCATCTGGAAGTATGCGGTGTCACCGCGCACTTGGATTCCGAAGCCGCCCACGGGGAAGGGCAACCCGCTCTTTCCAACGTTCTTCCGAACGAGGAAGAGCGACTTCCACAGTGTCCAGTGGGGCGCGACACCCAGAAAGCACTCGCAAAGCACAATGAAGCCCGCGATGCTCAAGACGCCATTGGGGAGTCAGATCGTGGATCTGAACCCCATAGGCATGCAGGAGACCGCGCACAAAATCGTGCATGGGGAACCCGAAGCCCCGCGGAAGGAAATCCACGAAGCAAACGCGTTCCCCATCCCGGGGTGTGGGGAAAACCTCTTTGCCAGGAGCGCGTACCTGGACTTGATCAGCAGGTGGAAGAAGACCTTGAGCGCGGAGGAGTTCGACCTCTGCCTTCTTCACCGACGACCTCTGCCAGTCGCCGTCGGGCTTCTTCATCAGCCCGGCTTCGTCGGCGGCGGCGGAGGAACCAACGGCGCTCTTCGGCTTGCCCATGGCGCCGCGAGGCAGCGCAAGGTGCACGGACAAAAAGCACGGAGCTCTGGATGGCGGCGAAAATGGTAGAGCGCAGAGGAAAAGTAGGCCAGGACGATTGGAGAAGATGAAGGCCCTCGCGTCAAAACGCAGTACTTATGCCTCGAAAACGTTTCATCTCAACCGTCCACAGAACAAGGGTTCCAAGCAGACACATCCAGCCGTCCACGTGTCGCACGAAGAAACCAACCGTCGCCGCCCACTTCGTCCACTACGCACGAAAACCGAGGCGTCATCATCATGCCGCGCAAATTTCGCGCCCAGTTCGGAGACGTGACAACTGCTGACCGCGGTCAGCTCTGACAGTGGGGCCCACCACGTCACGTCCCATCGGGCGCAGAGGCGTGCAATGGATCGTCACCAATGACGTCATCAAGCCAACGGCTCCAAAAACAACTGAAACAACTCGACAGAGTGATTCGAGTAGTAAGCTTCTTAGCTGAAACCAACAAAGTAGGATCGACTGCTGATCCGAGAACCCGAAGGAATCATTCGGGTGGCAAAGAAAAACCGAGTAAGCTCGAGCAGCCGAATCCATCTACAAGTAAGCCAATAGGCCGAATAGAATCAAGCTTCACAAGAAGATCAAGGCAAAGTAATTCGACTGCAAAGGTTACTCCCATCGGGAGAGGCCGGTTCGATGAAGAAATCGAGTTCAAGCTCAAGATCAAGCAATCCAATGGCGCGTCCAGGAGGAAGAAGTCCTTTGCCCGACTCTACGCTTCGACCAAGCACTCGGGGGCTACTGACGTGGGGTTGCCTTTCGGGTAGCCCACGATAAGGCTACCTGGGCCGCGCCAAGGACATGGAGGCCCACAGAAGGCCCACGCGGGGTACCATGTAACCTAGTCCAAGTCGGTTAGGTCGCATAACCTGCCATATCTGTAGTTGCCATCGGCATCGACCACCCGAGACCTGGCTACCTATAAAGCCAGGAGGGTTGCTCGTCCCAAAGGACACGCTCATAGCCACCGCCACAAACCCTAGCGAGATCGCAATCTCACCATTGTAATCGCTACCCTCATCAATAATCAGACAAGCATGAGTAGGGTGTTATCCTCCGGGAGCCTGAACCTGGGTAAAACCTTGCTTGTCAGCCGTCGTGATCACCAACACCTCTCTCTCTCCCCCATCAATCAACCCGGGGTGGACAACCCTGGGACTTGTCGAGTTAACACCTCGTCAGGTGCATTATCACTTTTAAAATGTGGGAGCACAACAGGCCATCATTTTCAAACTTGCAGCAGATGCATGAGTAATCCATGGTCCCTTCATTTACTTGTACAAGGTATCTCCTTGGCATGTGCTCTTTGACTGCATAGTTTGATGGTTGATACAGCCAATATGTGAGAAATTTCTCCTCCTCGTCTATGTTAAGTCTTGTAACATCTATTAGAACTTGCTGAAATTTTCTAAAGATTGCTAGGTTGTACAATTCATGGGCCTGCCTCTCAATGTAGTAATGTGTGAGGAACTTTTTTGGTCGAACTTTCTTGTTCACTACATTGTGGTTACATTCATCCTCTTTTGCATGTATTGTATCCATTATTCTTTGGTATTCTCTTAGGAAGCTTGTCATGCTAAACTGTGCACCAACCCCTCTCTTGAATAATGCATTAGTACCCTCACTCCTAGCTGTTGTTTGGATGAATGGGAAAAACTTAGACTTGAAGTAAACTAGAACCCATCTCTTCCTGGTCTTCCACAAGTCCTCAAAGATTTTCACATTCCCAACATCATATTCAGTGATCATTGTCTGCCAAAGTGTCTCGAACTCATGCACTATCAATGATTTGTCTATTATGTCTTGCAGCTCTTCATAGAGTCCTTCATTAGCTTTAAATAATGTCCCCCCCCCCCCCCCTTATCATCAATCTTCTTTTTAACATGGAACAAGCACAACCTATGTGTAGCATTTGGGAAAACTTCTGGTATTGCTTTTTCCATAGCTCTATCTGCGTCTGTTATTATTGATGTTTCCCTCCCATTGCTTGCAGGAATTGCTGGAACAACCACTTGAAAGTGCTAGCTTGCTCATTCACTATGAATGCACATCCAAATAGGTAAGTGTTCCCATGTGGTGAGACACCAACAAATGGAGCAAACAGAAGATTGTATCTATTTGTTAGAATTGTAGTATCAAAGCTTATACAATCTCCACATGTGTCATAGTATAGCCTTGCTTTAGCATCTGCCCAAAAGACACATCTCACCTTTTTCTCTTTATCATATTCAATTCAGTAGAAGAATCCGGGGTTTTCAGTTTTTTTCTTCAAAAACCACTCCCAAACCTCCATCATGTCATTGTTTGATAACTCTCTGCCAATGTTTGAGCTGTAGTTGCTCACTTTCCTTTTGTTGTATGGTAGCTGTGTCATACCCCCTCTTATGAATGCCAACACCGCAACCATGTCCCGAGTAGGCATATTACAAAATTTCATTGTTCTTATCATTTCCTTCTCCCCGTCTGACATGTATATGTGCGATCTGAAGAACCTGCTTTGCGAAGATAGGTTATGGTTGTGATCAAGGTTTAGTCCAGTAATCCGTCATCCACCATTTCTCTCGGCAGCAACCATTTCAACTTTGCAGTTAGTCTTTGATATAACTGTGCTCTGCCTTTGAGGGACTGGTTGTTCATTTTCTGGTTAAGAATTTTTCCCAAATTCTTGACAATACTTTTCTTGCAAGTTCAACTTCTGGTGCTGTTACAACAAAGAAACATGAAAACCACCCACCAAAATACAAAAAGGAACCAAGTTGTTGTTTATTGTTTGTATTGTCAACTAAATATTGTATACATATATGCATTTTTTGTATACAGCTGTACTGATCGAAAAACCCTTGATTTTTCTGCTATTTTTACTTTTTCTGTCACATGCAGCTTTGTAAGTATGCATCCATCATGTTGTGTCATTTTTGGGTTTGAGCAGCATTTTTTCAGTGTCATAGATTAGAGGTTTTGCAGAACAGCAGGTACAACAACCTAGTAAAAGCCTTTTTTTCAAACAAAGGTACTTTAAGTTTAAGTTTCAGTTTCCCATGAGCATTCAGAATCACCTAGCCTGAATCAGAGGATTTTTTCCATAGCTTGCTCATTTAGCAGAGTAGTTTTTCTGCAACACAATTTTGAGACTTTACCGTTAACTGTCTTTTTTTGTGTTCACAGGAAATTGATGCAGGTGCTTTCCACTAGAGCTAAAAATGGGGGAGGGGTGGTGTGCTGTGGTGGAGGTGCAGGTAACTGGTGCTATATCGCCCCACATCCATCAGATCGTGAGGGGGGGGGGGTGACAAGAGGGATCACTGGAGGTGGGGCACGTACCTGTGGAGACAATCCTGCAGATCGACAAGGTACATCTCCTCTTGTGCACCTCGTTTTTTAGGTTTCCCCTTCTTCTGTATCCTCCATCAGTTGGATGTTTGCTCAAGATCTTCTTCTTGATTTTCCTAGCTACTCCCTGGATCGCTCTTCATTGTCGTGGTTGGAGGCGTAGGTTCTGTCGATCTGGGGTGGGAGGGTTTTGCTTCTGCAACAAAAAGACAGCGTAAAGTGGGCTTTTCATTCGCCTAGATGCTTTTTTTCTTCCTTTTTTCTCTTTTCGTCGGGCGTGGGCTTTAGAATTTGGGCCGAGCCGCTGGCAAAGCACGATGGTGGGAAAAAATCGGTGGGCTTTTTTAACCAGAATAAGCCGGTGGGCTGAGTTGGTGAAGAAAGAGAAAAGAGACGTAAGTGGGCTGAGTCGGGGGAACATAATGAAAAGAATGAAAGGTAATGAGTATATACAAATGTGTCTGTTACCCAATTGTAAAAACAGACAGCTGTTCATTAGACAGTCCCATGTATTATATTGTGAAACAGAGAGAGTATATTTTGCACAAGATTACACAACGACCCACCGAATCTCCACCTCCACTGTGTCACATTTTACATCATCCCTGCTGCAAGTCACACTGGTCGTTATTATTCCTCAACAAACCAAAACAGACGGTCGACCACGTTGCTTATTCCAAGTTTCTGACAATGTTAACGATCTACAACTAGCTAATCAATTACTTACACTGTTACACAGGCACACTACCACAAATTACTTACACATCCCAACATCTGCTGAATCAGCAGTCCTTGCACTGGTATCCAGGTGCTGTTGCAGCCACGGGGAGTCAACCAGCTCACTTGCATTCGCTCACATCTTCTCCCCGTCACATCATGTCATCATCTACCGCATGTGAGTTACATCCACAAAATCCCGTTGACACCATCCTTATTGACCGCGCGAATAGGAATGGACGTCGTGCGCAAGGGTCTAGCAGGTGTTCAAAGGATTAGCAAAAGTACTGTGAACAGTGAACAATGGTGGATGTGACAGGGTAACAGACACCAGATTATATGGAGCTGTGCATTTACCTGTTCTTGTGATCGGAAATACATGAATGGAGTATAGTGGAGAAAATTTGAGACCCTTGACGTGTATATATCAGCATATCTACAACGAACGAAAAAATAGTTGCATTTACATGAACAAGCGCTGAGTCCGTCAAAATATGCATCACGTATGAAAACAGAGCCACTCACTTCTCAATTTGCCTAGTTAGATGACTCTTGTCCCATAGGCCAGCACGTGACAGCCAACCCCATCTTAAAGAGGAAATAGCATATGCTTAGTTCATATTTCTACAATTAGAGCGTATGCAATGCACCAGGAAATATTCGAACGAGATAGGACATTTGCTCCAGAGTGAAGGGAACTGTAGATATTATAAATAAGAAGCAAAAAGATTATGCCCTGAGATTTCAAGCAATCAACTTAACAGACATTTCTTCTGCAAGCAACACGTAGGACAAAAGTTCTGGAAACCACGCCTTTGAAGTACTTCTCATATTAAAATATGCTCTAGAAATTTCTCAGTAGTGCTTGTTTTACCTTTTATTGAAAAGTTCGCCATCCGAGTCGAGCAATGGCGCTATCTTTTCGTCTAATCTCTGCATAACAATAAGCAACTTCTGCATACTTTCTGTAAGCTCCTGATCATTCATACAAGTTGCAGCAAGCGTCTGGAAACGGGTATGTTGACATATTAGCGCAAGCATATTAAGAATTTACAAAAGCCTCATTGCCTGCAAGCAGAAACAAAATCATGATACTCCCTCTGATCCTAATTAATGGTCGCAAGCTGTACACCAATTTCTATATGTTTAGTTCATTTTCCACGCCCATTAAAACGGGTCAGAGGGAGTACTATCTTTGCTTTTGGCTTAAGTTCTGCACCAGTGCATTGCAGAAATTGTGTTGTCAATGGGTAAAATTCTCAAGCATCTCGAGCGAAGAAACTGAATATGTTAAATCTTGCAGAGGCATTACAGCTTCATGCTTAATACCTGCGCAGGACGTGAATTTGTGCGTCTCTGCAGAGCGAGGCGAAGTTGGTTAAAAAGGTCTCCCACAATTTCCTTTTGTTGTATAAGTGTGACAAGCTTTTCTTTCTGAGCATGGCTTTGTATTAGTGCGTTAAACTGCGAATGCAAAAGAACAGAATAAGAAATTGGTGACTGCACAAAAAGAATACATGTATCAGCAACATGACACATACTCCTTCGTCAACGAAATAGTGTACTTCCAACATTCTTGGAAAGTCAAAACATTTTTAATTTGACCGTTTTTATACAAAAAGAACCAACATTTATGCAACCAAATTAGTATCAGTATATTCATGATAAAATATATTTTCATCATATAATAATTTGATTTAAAAAATATTGTTATATATTGTGTAAAGACGTTCAAAGTTTGAAGTTTGACTTTCAAGAATGATGGAAGTTTAGTCCTTCGTGGACGGTGAGAGTACATTATAACTAAATGTATCCTTTTATGGGTCCTGTTTCAGAGGTGTCGGGATCAACAGATATAAAATATTTCAAATGAACATGGTTAATGGTCTTAAATATAAGTGTATCATCATCATTTGGCATCACATGTTGTACTCAAGTTAGTGCAATTTACCCAATAAAGCAAAATATGCAATGCAGTGAAGTTACCAGTGACAGAATTCTTAAACTTTCCAGAAATAGCTTTTTACCGCATATTCTTATAGCTGGAATATGATATACTAATGCTAAATAATATATATAAATCAGTTTTATAACCGCCGAGAAAAGAGAGCAAACTAACCTCATCTTCCAATTCTCGGCATATTAATGCTGTCCTCCATCGTAAATGAACTTTTGATTGGCTTACATCTGTGAAAATATGGTCCCCAACATATAATATCTCATCTCCATGAATATCTAGGGACTTCTCAACCATCTGAGCACTACCACCAGAGTACAAGCCACCTGCAGAGAACAGAAACAAAACATCAAGGCTGCATGATTTAGGAACATAAGCATAAAATGGCCATGGAAGGAGCTAGCTCATATGTGAATGAACAATGAAAGTACAACTACAAATCATCTAAAAGTTCCATAATTATTTTGCAAAAACATGCACTCAAAAAACCCACAAATCGCTTTATAATATAAAAAAAAATTGCCCAAACTTGTCCGCACATGCACATGCCTCTTATGGAATTGCTGGCATGTGCACTTCGTATTTAGGTACTACAAAAGGGTAGATTGCACTTTGCCCATGTAAAGTCATATATTAGAGCTTCTGCTAAATGATATGCATTAGGTTTTTCTATTCCTATCCTAGCATGAACGGATTTATTTATTTTTATTTCACTTGGTCAATCTGAAATATGTCTTCAAATATTATGTAATTTCCAACAATATTTTTATTTTTTCATAAATAAATAAAACTGGATTTCCAATAAAATTTCCTTATAAATTAGTATCCTTAAATTTGAACATGTTCATAAAGTACAAAAAGATCAGAACAAGTAGTGCAGATTCGATAAAAGGTAGATCACAGCAGTAACAACGTTGAAAATTTCACCTGAATTTGCTTTAAAACAGGGACGCAATAATCCATCGTTCGTTACAACCTCATACAATGGATGCGAAATTTGGAAAAACTCTGGCTTCCTTGCGGATACTATAACCTACATTAATAAAGAATAGTTTGATCTTCATGAAGTTTCGAATATGATGACAAGCAATGACTGACAAGTAGTTAACATTAATGTTACCATATCATAATGGAGGCATTAATACTCACCATTTCAAATAGATCTCTCCATCCCATATCATTAGGAAGAAAGCGATTGAATGCGTGATTCATCATTTTGTTTGTATAGTGGTAATCTGAGTTTGTAATAAGAAGCAACCTTTTTCCAGCCTGATGAGTTGAAAAGGGAAAAACAGTCATTCAGTAGAGCGGTATAGTGACTCCAATATTTCAAAATGGATTACAAGCTCTTAAGATGACAGTCTTTAACCTCTTTTTGATCAAGAAGAGCTAACGGAAGTTCTGGATCAGGCTCTACAAATCGCTCTGGCTCAGCCATTATTTCGCTCTACATTTCAGCCAGCTAGAGAAATTTTAAGACAAGTATCACGTAAGTAATATATAAATGACCAAATACTACCTTGAGTTGACCTTCTACATGTGCTCGAAAAAGTGCTTTCGAAACAGCCTGAAACCAAAAGGCCTCTAAATGTTATGACGCAACAAAGGTGGTCATGTAAAAGAAGCAGTAGTGCTCTTACATCGTACAGTCCTTTGTAATCCAGTGGCCCAAGTTCAGCAGGCAACAATCCCTGATCCAACCTGTCAACCATCTGAAACAGCACGAGTTTCAATGTCCATATAATATGGTTCAGTTTAAATTTGAAGAAAATGTTTACTATGGTAGGCTCAAGATTATAATACTGCTATTTATTTATTTATTTGCTTTAAAGCACTGTAAGTATCACCTGAATGAATCAAACCAGGATTAATGATGTTAATGTATATGAACTAGGGACAAAATACTGCAATTTTTTAACACCGTAAGCTAGCTGGATGAGCTTTTTTTCGGATATTCTTAATCATGATGCGCACTGTAAGCCAAATATCATATGATCCCATTCATTACTGTTACAAGCCCCACTAATACCTGAAGAATAACAATAACCTAGTAGCTGTATCCTCACATAGTCACATGGTATAAATTCTTTATACTAATCTGTACATGAAAGTAATGTATGAGACATTGAGGCTAGAATGAAGAATGAACATATTTCAAACTCCCCTCCCTCAGACGACAAGGACACATTGTTCATGGATCAAAGGGAAGAGAATAACAAAACAACTATCAAGAAGAAATGGCTAGGACTTAGCATGGTGTTTTCCCTGATTTTAAACCACAATTGCAATTCTTACCAAGTTTTTTACTGATATAGACAAATACTCTGCTTCTGAAAATAATTATCTTGAAATCAACTGTCAACATTAGCTCATATGATATGTAAAGGGGACCGATGGATTCTCGTTTAAATGAATAACCACATATCAAGTGAAATCACACAAGACAATTATCAGTTGCAGGAAAAGGTAAGTGACCTGCATGAACATGACAGCTTCTGAAACAGAGAACAGGGTATTTAGGAATTCCCACGTATTTTCTTTCCGCAGGTCCACCAATTCTCGTCCGTATATTTCACTATTCACATGCATTAATAAGAGTTATAATTCTCTCAGGAGCAAAAAAGTTGACAAAATGTCTCATCTATGTCTACCTCACAGCACGAGTGGGCAGCATTTGGGTACCATGCATGACCCTCTTGATGTAGCCGAAGCGGTCAGCTTTTACCAAGTTTCCTTTTACTTTATCCATAATAAGGCCCCTAATAACCTGTGGAAGAGTAGCCATATCATTAAGAGTAATATATGTCTTTTGAGGTATTAAGGATGAAGTAGACACAGGTACACTACCAGGTCAGGGTCAAATTCAAGGTCATCAACAGGGAAGCCCATGCCCTTCAGGTTGGCCATCCCATAATCATATGCACGCCCTTCCCAGGCCTAATTTTTTTCACAATACTTCATTACTTCATGCAATTTACCATAATAAGTACAGTGAAAAGCACAAAGAACATTCACGGATTCACTTCATCATATCCAAGATGTGAGGCTTTATGGAGAGAAAAAACTGCAAAAAGGATAACTCATAGTGGAACTCCTAGTCCTACATACATTATCTTTCATAATTACAACTCATATCAGTTCAACAAATTGTATTTTCTACATATGCTTCCTAATTTGTAGAAAAATCGAGAAAGTGGGTGTTGAAGTACCATCACGTTGTAATGAATCAACGTATAATCCATGTCATAGCCAATGACACTGATAGATCGAAGATTTAGCGTCCTGGTGCAGAAAATTCCACGAGGAGAGTTCCTTACTGTTAAAGGATCCTGCATTTAGCAAATAGAAAGCAATCCTGTGTCATTGGAAGGCTGACTAGTATCTCCATCATCATGATACTCGATAGGTATGATTGGCAAAAAGGAAAAAACAATATGGGAGTTCAAGAATGAAACGTAGCAGTAAGACAATAATTGGAAATAAATATGATGTTCACAGTGCAGAGTTTATAGTTAAACATTGACCACGCAGCTTCAGATTTTAACATATTACGAAATGATATATTTTATCGTTTCTTAGAATATTTTGGTTTTGCCATTATCATGTATCAGCTGCAGTTACGTTTCACTAAATATTGGGCACTTTCAAACAACTTCCAGATAAGTCATTTAAGTGAAATTAGAAATTTATTTGAGTGAACTGGAAATAGCTATGTATTTAATTACCCAAGAAGCATCTGGATTTAATTAAGAATGTTTCTATTAGACAAAAATAGCTATAGAATTTTTGCCATGATATGTTATTACCTTTGTATCATTCTTGCTTAATACTCCTAGTACTTTCTTGTCTAATATATTGGTGCTACTGCTAAGTGCTAACACAACAACGAGAAAATTCATGAAAGCTCTGTTTCATCAGGCTTTTGATACAAACTGAGGTGATGCCATGCTGGAAGCCAGTAGGCAGATAAATCTTTTTTAACGAATATTTCTGCTGAAGATCTATGTTACATGGACCAAAACATCAGTACGACTTGTACAGAATAAATTTAGGAGAACATGACACAAATAGAAGAAGCATACCAAACATCAGGAAGGTTTTTTGTGTTAAGAGCAGGAAGGTGAATATCATGCTAATTATTGGGTAGAATAGAATATTACTGCAATTCCCAAGTGACTGAGCAACGTTTCAGCTTCTCTGGCTTCTTTCCAAGCTATCTCCTCTATAGGACCATGCAATGTTGACTTTCCATCCCCACCTAAAATTCAAAGAAATCCCTAGTAATTATAGCATAATTCTGACATTAGTACACTATATAAACTCCATTGGTAAAAAAAAATCTATTATGCACGATGTGTTTGTTGCATATTAGTACTACTACTCGAGCCGTCGAGCGATCGTTTGAACCACAACGGTACCATGAACAATTACGGACCGACATGACACAGCCGCTCTGGAAAGAAGGAGGATTACAGTTACTTACAGGGGTCGGAACTCACCGAGCGCGTCGAGCCGTACGTTCAAATCCCCCTTGGTGCTCTCCCCGAGGTAGTCCACCTCCGACAGCCTCGACGACGTCACCGAGAAGTAGGGCTCCTCGTCGTCGTCCTCCTCCTCCTCGCTCTGACGCCTCTCGACCGCCGCCGGCTTGCTGGCGTCGAGCGCACGGCACCGGAGAGACAGGGGAGAGCCCTGGAGGCGAAGGCGGGCCCTGACGAGGCACCGCGGCTGTGGCGGCGGCGGCGGCGGCCTGGAGCGCTGCGGAGGCGGCGGTCGGGGAGGGAACCGGATGCAGAGGTGTCGCGCGAGCTCGACGGGGTCCACCATTGCCTCGCGCGCGCGCTGCTGGGCTGGTGGGTTTGGTCGAGAGTTGAGACTAGAGGGAGAGTCAGGGGGAGTGGATGATGGGGAGGAGGTGGGAGTTGGGAGATAGTGCGGGAGTGGGGACGCCGGGAGACTGGAAAATTTCAGGAAATGTTCGACAACTGGTCGAAGGAAACTTCAAATGCGTCAGATTTTTCGTCCCCTATATAGGGCCAGATTCATGTGTCTTTCCTCGAGCGTTTTCTTCTCTTGCGAGAGATTTTTTCTTGAGTTGTTGGCCAGTTGACTTTGTTAATTGTACTGCACTACAAAATACTTTCGAACACTAAGCTATTTTGGTTGGTCTTGAACAGCAAATTAAACTGTCTATATTGAACTGTCAACTTTTTTTTTTTTGACGAAAGTGCTGCAGCGCAGCATTTCTTTTATAAATATAGAAAGAGAGAAGAGTAAGTTACAGGTAAAGGGACGTCCAAACGCACCCGTAGTGCACAGTGGCTGAAAACAGCAGAGAAAAGAAAAGGACAGTAGCAGCATTTGTCTGCATGCTGTCGCGAATGAATGAAACGGTAGCTAGTCCGGTTCCCTTGGTCTATGGATCAGCATCTGGGACTTGCAGCGATCGGCCAAATGCCAAAGCGATAGGTCGGCGAGGATTTTTTGAACCACTGCATGCGGCGAGGACTTCTTTCTGAAGATGCGCTCTTTCCAAATTTGCCACCACACCAGCTGTAGTAGAGCGTTCCACCAACGGCGCATCCTTGCCGATGCATTGGATGAGATGGAGTGCAGAGCCTCCGGTGAATTTGTTGTAGTGTTCATCGTCGGGGGGTTGCAGAGTTGCAGAATCTCATGCCATACCATTTTGGAGAACGAGCAGTGTCCCAAGAGGTGATCTGCAGTCTCGTGATGGATATGGCAGAGGCAGCATATGGGATTACACGGCCATCCTCTCTTTGTCAGGTTGTCCACCGTCAGACACCGACCCTTGATGGCGAGCCACGTAAAGATCTTGCACCGCAAGGTTGCATCCGAGTTCCAAATCAACTCTTTGAAATCGCAAGTAATTCCCCCAACGAATTGGATGGCGTACGCCGATGCAACCGAGAATTTAGAAACAGTTTAAGATGAACCGTAAAATATTGGTCCTGAAAAGTTCAGGTCGTTAGAAAATGTGAATTCTCTCTTTATGGATGTATGTAACGCTACGGAAATATAATATGCCAAAGTTCATAAAAATATCACATTTATCATGTGCAAAAGATGTTAGGAGAATTTAGTTTGTCTGTAACACATCCTATGGGTAGATGACCACTTCCAAACCCCACTTATATCGGTCGTCCCTAACCGTCTCTTTTTTTTTAAATATAATCAAGAGTACATCGGGATGTTCTAAATGAACCTAACATAAAATGGTATCTAAGCAACGAAAGTTACATCAAGATTTCCTAAAACTATTGTCTTCAATGGTTTTGAACATCCGGAACCACTGACCACACTTTGGTTGAGGATGCACCTCTTGCAAGGCAAAATACATTGATTCATGTTATCGATAAAGAAGACTAAGAGCATGAAATATAGAAATAGGAAAATCATTGACCAAACAAACTAGAACCAAGTAATGTACCAAAGGCCATGACCAAGTCAATTCGAAGAGCGGGACATTTCGTCGAACAGAGATCTATTGATGAACGACATCGAGACAACATTGGTTTCCCTTTGTCGACTGCGACTCCATTACAAGGATAGAAGCAAAACAAGTTTATTTTATACGACTAATTTAAATTTACGCCAAGAGTTGATAGTATTCCACGCACCTCCCTGCACCACATAAGCTGTAGGAGGCGAGCAAAATCACGGATAACTGGGCGCTAAGGGTTTTCTCCGTTCCTTTTGACATACATTTTTTATTAATCAAACTATTGCTTTGTTGATCGTTGAAGGTCTTTTTGTGCCTTCACGTGTGTTTGAGATTTTTATGCCCAGTTTGAAAAACATGAACATGAAACACATAAAGAAGAAAACCACATACCTTGACGTGTCATGACCTGTGGATCCTACTCAAATGTAAAACACATGATTTCGCAAAATTGTTGTTTCTAGATCCTACTTTTCTTGCAGCATTCAAGTTGCAAATAATATAATTGGTTTAAAGATACATCATAGATCATAGA
Source organism: Poa annua (assembly GCA_026929855.1). Lineage (NCBI taxonomy): Eukaryota > Viridiplantae > Streptophyta > Magnoliopsida > Poales > Poaceae > Poa > Poa annua. Next base: position 20,346,913 of record CM049428.1, on the reverse strand, counting down.
TGTATCATATATTCTTTTGATCGTGAGAGGAACACATTACAAATCCCCGTATACTTGGGGGATTGGTTCAATTGGGTTACTGGACCTCCATGCTGGTAAACTCGTGTATTATGTCACTCTAATCACACACAAAAGTAACTACACAAATGGTGTAATTCCTGGAAGCTAAAATACGATAATGTTGCAATTGACCTGCGACTCAGCCATAGGGGTAATGCTCCGATGTAAATCGAGCAGGGTGTGCTCTACAATCCAGACCTGCGACTTGCACGAGGTTACATCTCGAGATGCCCATGCTTCTCGTCGTCGTCTACGTTTGGAGCATAGATTCTCATCCGGCCGGCTCGCTGACATACGATTGCGACATGAGCGGCGCAAGTAAAACCCACACGTCGATAGACCGGCCCGCCAGACCCGACGACTTGAGACGCTCTAGCATGAATCATTCACAGGTGCCCGCAGAGCGTGGCGGACATCGTCACCATCCTGCATACAGACGCGAACGCGGCCCGTAGCCAGAGCCCCGCTGCTCCGCCGGCGATGATCTCCGCGCCACCGTGGTGATCGGGCGTCGACGACAGCTGCTCCGCCGCCTCCGCGTACGCGCCCTCCTCCCATCCGTCCAGACCGGGCGCGTCCTCCCTGCTCAGCCCCCGCGGCACGTGTGGCGGCAACGACACCGGCAGCTCCTCATAGTCGCCGGCGCCGGCGTCCGGGACCGGCGGGCACGGAGGGCAGCAGTTCCACGCGAACACGGAGAGCTGCATTGCGACGTCTCTCTCCTTTTTCGCTTCGACGCGAAATAAGGAAAGCGATGAGATTCGAGCGTCGATTGCTGTATGGACCTGGACGCCCTCCCAAGCACGAGATTATATCGTACGGCCTAATGTGTAGCAGTCCGATACGGACTTTGACTTTGGTATAGTGGTTGAAGGATCCAGGGTTTGAGACGGAATCGGGATCGGCAGCAGATCAACTTCAATACTAAACTGATTTGCACAGAATAAACAAAGTTGCCGGCCACATGATCATTACATTATTTCAGATGTGGCCCCTCAATTCTAGTTTCCGTGTCTCTACTTGCAAGCATCATAGACTAACTTTGTTGCCAGGGGTACTTAGATCAAACGATTAATCTATCTAAAGTACGTGCCTGGCAAAACTTGTCTATCCAGCGGTACGTGTTAGGAATCTCCCCTATAGCGGCGTGAGACCAACGTTATACATGCATAAAATTAATCTTTTTTCTAACCGAAAATTTAAAATAAATTATCTCTTCAACCGTTAATCCGATTGACGATCTGTTTTCACCGTTGAGTTCGGATCGATGAGAACTTCAAAACAAAAACAAGATCCCATCTTAATATGTTTTTTTTTCGCCGTTAGTTACCAGGTTATATTATCGTAGTTACCATATTACTTGTTAACACTTACCATCCAAATATTACCTCGTTACACGGTAAAATTTATATATTTTTTGTCATATCAATGATTTACACGTCAAATAATGAGTATATGATCCATTCAAAACATGGAATACCATCATGAAATTATTACGTTGACGAGTAAAAAAGTTCAAATAACCAGGCAACCATTTAATTTTAATCTAGCTAAGAAAGTTCAAATAACCAGGCAATCATTTGATTTTGATCTGGTAACCAACTTGACAATACTTGGTGACTAAGTGACTATAATCTGGTAACTTGGTTCAGAAAAAAAATATTGTGAAAACATATCAAGATGGGATTTAGTTTCAAAGATCTTGTCGTGACAAAGTCAATTATGAAAACGGATTTGAAATTTGATTTACGGTTTGAGAAATAAAACATTTTGAAGCTCCAATATCCAAAAAGAATCTACGTGTCACTGCATGCAAGTTTCGGTTGCCATATTATTTCCGTGCCCACGGAAAGCTAATCTAGGGCACGTGCCCTTAATAGCACAGTCCTAGATCAAATAGGTTTTCAGGTTCAGAGCAGGCTACGTTACTCATACAGTATAAATGTTCCACAAAGAAAGGATCTCCTGAACAGGATCAGCAAAGTTCATGTGGGGTTTCCTAGACTGGCCCCTGAAATTTCATGGAACTATGCAGGCTTGTGTTCAGGTCTGTCAAAAGCTGCTATGTTCTGCGGCTCACACTCCGGGCTGAAGAGTCGCACAAGCAACGCTGATGTTGAGCTACAAGAGATTGCTCCGCATGATGCCCACCTGAGACTCCTTGGAACTGTTATCCTTGGACCTAAAGAATGAACACAGGGTCAGCGAAATAGTTTAGATTTTGAGTTGTTTCCAAGGAATATCACTCAAAACTATGGTCATACTCATATATTGGTAGATAATAACCAGATTCACAAGCTCATGATACTACTAACAAATATACGTTTGAAGGTAATAGAACAAATATTGCTAGGGAATAAATATAGGTCGTCAGAAAGAATTTACCATAGTGAAGGCGGCAGAGCACCCAGAAAGCAAGGCCGCCACCAACAGAGAAGATGCCAGCAGTGTGACGCATCAGCCGGGAGCAGGGCTTTGACTCTGGGCGCATCACATCCCCATCTGACCATCCCAGTAACTGTCGTAACGACATCCCGACCCTTAGCTTGTCTGGTGATAGAAGACTATGCTAGTTTGCTGGAGCTGACAAGGTGTTCGGCTCTTCAGATTTCAGAGCACTCCGCTTCCTGAAATTATTTGTAGTTAAATACCCTTTCCTTCCCAAACAATCTCAAGAGGTGAAATGTAAAAGGAAAAAAACTACAAAGAATGTTGGCAGATGTGAATTCATTTTTTAAATGCAACATCGGTCTGATAGAATAAATGTAGAAATACTTGTTCTCTGATTTCTCACGAATAATGATAAAAAATCTATTTATTGAACACATAGAAACAGAGAGAAGGTCGCAGCAGCTAATCTATTTAGACTAACAATAACACACCATAAACTAATATCAAGAGTCCATGCTCCAGAGAAAATAAGGAAATGAGGGAACTAAAAATTGCATATACCACTGTTGCGTACATTGGCCTGCAAAGACATTGAAAGTTTTATATGTCCGTGAGCTCCTATTTTCGAGAATAAACTTCCTACCAAGTATATACTCATCCAGTCTGCAAGTGATCAAGATAACGTAGCAAGGCAAACAGGCTAACACACAGAAAACAAGAATACTGCAATATGGAATATTGGGAGTCATAGAGCAATGTCAAATTGCAGATTTCGAAATTACCTGTATGGACTATGGTGTAAAAAAATCCTGGTCGGAACGCATATTTAATCTACAATAATATGCAAGTGGAAGACATTCTGCCTTTTTGCCATAAAATCTGCCATTATGCATGTTTATCTAAGTTGGTGATATCCTAAATGATCTCAAATCTGTTTGGACATCATAGGTTGAAAGTTGCACTGGCAAGATGATCACGCAGATTAAAGTTTATGATAACGTAGTGCGCGTGGACAAAGATCACTCGTACAACAGAGAAATCAGAACCCTAGAGATCCCTGCCAGTTACATGCCAACACTGCACACAAGACATTCATCCCATTGCCAAAACAGCCACTAAAGTACTAACACAGCAAGACAACAGACTGGAAAGCAGGGACAGACTTGAAAGTGGGGATTGACGCATGAGGTTTCAGTTCAACCCCCAGCGTAATGGGAAAACAAGCTGCTGTTAGAATTACAATTACGTATGTGCACATGATAAAATAACATACTAATTAAAGTGAGATACCAAATTAAAAAATTACAACTTTTGTCGGTATTTGTTTCGGTCTCAACAAATACTATATTTATTGCAGCATGTGAACTGATGAATGATAGAGAGACTTATTTGTGCAAAAGGAATTGAACATTTAACAAGTAGTCATATGATATGATACTGGTCCAAAGAGCAGCCGACAGCAAACTAAACAAGAAATGAACTGCTAAATAACTTGATGCAATTATGAAATGAGACTATATGCAACTGACAAGCAGTAAGAACATAGAGCAATGAAGACCCTGACATAACTTTCAGTAATATAAAACCATGCATCACCCAACTGAGCCATTGCCAAATGATGTGAAAGCCATCATCATAGTGTGTAAACATACACATTACACACTTCAGTCACAACCTATGTTCACATGCCTATTTGATGAGCCTCTTTATGGGAAAAGCAAAGATTTTCCCTAAAGTTGGTTGGCTGATCATATTCTGAAGTTGAGCAACCACATGAGAAAATGGCCTGGAGTTGAACTAGCCTCTGATGATTTACGATTTGATTTTTGCTAAATGTAATCACTTAACATTTTAACCCAAGCTATGATTTACCTAGGTAGCAAAACGAAATCAATTAAGTACTTAACCCGTTAGTTTCCCAAGGAGAAGTCAATGGCTCTATGTACAGAGTCCTCCCTAAGACCCTGATGCACTGCTCTATGTACAGAGTCCTCCCTAAGACCCTGATGCACTCCAATGTCTGATCTGATCTGATCTGATCCATTCCTCCTCATCAAGTTCTCTCAAGAAATTCATAAAAATGGTTTGACGGAAGCAAAATATGGATTACGCTATACATGGAAGTGGAGTTCGGTAACATTACAAAAAATCGCACATGGCAACCTTAATCTACAGTAGGGTCCATTTTCCCTCTCAACCCTAGGGCTCGGCTCATACAAATTGGGAACAAAAACATAGGGCTCATACAAATAGTTAAATCAAAAGGAATTTAGTTAGGTTGGAGAAATTACGTTTCTCACGGCTTTCCTCTTGGTCGCCCGAGTCGCTCGTGGCTGCCGGGTAAAAGGGGTGGGGCGCAGCCGCCCACCTCCTGCGAGAGACAGGATCGGGATGACTAGAGAAATGGAGAAATATGGAGGAGTGGGTTAACGGAGAGAGGAAAAGGCTTACCTCGACGGAGTGACGCGGGAAGCGGCCTTGGTCGCCGGAGTCGCCGCTAATGGCTGGATGGAGGCGCTGCTGCTTCCTGCTGGAGCAAACGAGCAGAGAAGAGGTGATGGTGAAGGACTAGGCCGTTTACTGGGCCTGAGGAGTACTAAAATGCAAACAGTCTCTCTCTCTCTCTCTCTCTCTCTCTCTCTCTCTCTCTCTCTCTCTCTCTCTCTCTCTCTCTCTCTCTCTCTCTCTCTCTCTCTCTCTCTAAGCCCACTCAGATGTCAGATGGTGCCTAAGCCGCTCCTCCTGTGTTATGATTTTAATATTCGTAGTAGAAATGATTATTGTTTCGAAAGATTAGTGTAAAATAACCCTCCTTCAAAAATTAAACCAAATCTAAACCTTTTACTCAAACTTTAATTTCCCTAACACTAATTTTTCATATGGGCGTAGGGAAAAACTTTAGTGTTTTTGGATGTCACCGAATCAAGATTTTCCCCCATTTTATGAATAAAACTACACGATCGAATCTATACAAAGTGTTTTCCGCATCTTAAACGAATATTTCAGGATCAACACCATATGTTACATCTAAGCTAACAAAAATTGAATGGAGGCCAACACTACCCTATATCATTGAGATCTGCAATTGGAAGTTTGACCTCGAAACTTTCATTTCATTCGAGAAACCCAAATTTATTTCAACTCAAAGCAGTGTTGTTGACATAGCTAACTTCAATGCCAAGAGGAAATATAGTGGTTTTAGGCAAAGTTCTGAAATAATATAATTTCTTTCTCAATCTTAATAAGATAAAAACTTTTATCAATGTCTTAGTTTGTGAGGATTGACAAAAAAATATTATCTTGAAACTATAACCATCTCTAATGTCATCATGGTATTCAGCTAGGTTACCATCGCATTCCTCCTCATATTCCTAGTTCTCAACGACAACGTCGAGGTCGAACGACGGTGAGACTTCCTTCTCCTTGACGACCAGGGCGACGGGTCGGGGTGGCGGTGGCGCTGCGGGCTCGTCGTTGTGGAGGATGATGATGCATATTCGTACAATTTCTACTCGGACCCACATGTCAGCAGACCAGCAGACCACAACTACACCATAGCCGCTCCCGCTGCCCTCTAGTGCGACGCCACGCAGTCCGGCCTAATCCTATCCGCCGTATACGGTAGTACCCGATCCCACCCAAACCCAAACTCCAATCCCCGACCCACAGTCCGGCCGGCCACCATGGCCGACGACCCTGCCTCCGCCGCCGCCGCCGCCTCCGGCTCCTCCTCCTCCCACGAAAACGAGGAGGGCACCGACAGCGACGCCTCAGATAACCCCGACCCAGCCGCCCCCCAGGACCCGTCACCACTCCTCCCCGACGCCCCGGCCCCGCCTCCAATCCCGCCGCCGCCGCCGCCGCCGCCTTCTCAGGACCAGGAGGCGAGTGCGGCGGATGACTCGAGGCGTCTCTTCCAGCGGCTGTGGACGGACGAGGAGGAGCTGCTCATCCTGCGCGGCTTCCTGGAGTTCACGTCCCGGCGGGGCACCGCCTTCGCGTCGCACCAGTACGACACGGGGCCCTTCTATGAGGAGATCCGCCGGAAGCTCTCCTTCGAATTCTCCAAGAACCAGCTCATCGAGAAGCTGCGCCGCCTCAAGAAGAAGTACCGCGCCTGCGCCAACCGCATGCTCGCCCAGGGCGGCGCCTTCGCCTTCAGGAGCGCGCACGAGGGCGCCATCTACGACGTCGCGCGACACATCTGGCGCCCGGCCTTCAAGCGCGACGGTGCCGCCGTAGGCGATGCCTCCGACGAGGACGACATCCACCCCGCTGAGGCAGCAGCAGCTGCTGCCGTTGCACAACAGCCTGGTGCAGTTGACGCAGGTGGTGTTGGTGGAAGCGCGTCTGCGCACACGCTGAGGGGCAGGGGCTCGGGGCGTGGAAGGAGGAGGACGGCGCAAGAGATGGAGGCACCCTCAATGCCTGCAACTCCTGCGGCCATGCTAGTAACCGATAATATTGCTCAAGACCCGGCTGTTGCTGCTTTGGAGAATCCGGCGCGGTTGATTGCACCCCCATCTCCGCTGCCGGCGGCAGTGCCAGCTCCAGTGACAGCCAATGGTCCAAGTCGTCCAACTGAAAACGAATTCCGGGGTACCCTGTCAACGCTACTGAAGGAACTCATCAGCTCCGTCACTCTGGCTGGGCAGACCGGACTGGGATTGGGTTTGGGCATGGGGTTTGGGGGCGTCAATGGAGCCGACATTCTTGGCCTTGGTTTTGGGGTGGCCGGACTGAACTCGGTGGAGCCCAGTGGTGAGAAGTGGAGGCAGCAGCAGATTCTGGAGCTGGAGGTCTATTTGAAGAGGATTGAGCTTGTCCGGGAGCAGGTCACCACGGTGCTAGAAGAACTCAGGTCATCGGAAAGCTGATTAGTTTGGATTGTGCTGTAATTCCAGTTCCTAGGTTGCCTTTGCTCTCTAGAGTTGTGAAGTCATACATAGTTGATGTGTAAGCTTCCAAATACGATACATTTGGTCATTTTGGTCTAGCTTAGTTGCCTGTAGTTGTCATAAGGTTAGAGATGAACTTTGATTTGTAAATGCAGTGATGATCAAAGTTTGTCATTACTTGTAGCCTTTCAGTTCACTTTTTTTCCGATGTAACCAATGACAAGTTCATAAACGCAGTGAAAAGTTTTGAGCATAGAGGATTATGACCCACACCCTGCATTATAATTTGAGTAACCTTGCCAAGTCCAAAAAAAAAACTTGAGTAACCTTGTAATTCAGCATTTGTTTATTTTTGACAGAAAATCAATAGGAGACGAGAAATCGAAAAATAATATATGTGCTGCCTTGGACACACCTAACTAATGATCCTTGAAGCTTCTGTGCTTGCCTGTTATCAGTGCACCCATCTTGCTTGGTGGTTTCGGGTATTCGGTCGAGTTACTCTACTTGGATTCAGCAGTTGACATAACGCACTGCCTTGTGTCTGCCCACTTTTGAGAAGTTCCTTTTGAGTTCCATATCGTAATAGATAGATTGTACAGTCTGAAGCACTTCTAAACTGTAAACCATGAACATATGCATAATCTAGAGATCTACCTTCTGTACCTTTTGTCTAAACAAAACATTCAGATGCAGGGTACCTAGTTTTTATTTTTTGAGCAACCAGTAGCAGGTTTTTTGGACACTTTAGTTGTATATGTGTGTTACACTTTAGCATTTGTTCCTAGGTTGCCTTTTTTCTCTAGAGTTGTGAAGTTATACATAGTTGATATCATGAAATGTAAGCTTCTAAATATACATTTGGTTAAATTGGTCTAGCTTAGTTGCATGTAGTTTTCATAAGTTTAGAGATGAACTTTGATCTGTAGATGCAATGATGATTAAAGTTCATTACTTGTAGACTTGATGTTCAGTTTATTTTCTGATGTAACCAATGTGAAGTTCATAAATGCAGTGAAAAGTTTTGAGCATAGAGATTATGACCCACACCCTGCATTATATCTTGAGTAACTGTAAGCTGTATAATTCGGCATTTGTATCTGGACATAAATTCAATGAGAGACAATAAATCAAAAAACAAATATTGCCTTCGACACAACTAAGCAGTGATCCTACAAGCTTCTGTGCTTTCCTATTTTTGTTTTATGGTATTCAGTTGAGTCACTCTACTTGGATTCAGCAGTTGACAGAATGCACACTGCCTTGTGCCTGCCCATTTTTAGAAGTTCCTTTGATTGCCATCTAGCAGTAGACAGATTATACAGCCTGAAGCACTTCTAAACTATAAACCACAATATATACATAATACAGAGAACTACCTTCTGTATGACTGTACCGTTCGCCTAATAGAAGTCAGATGCAAGGGTACCTAGGTCTTTTTTTATGAAGCAGCCATTAGCAGGTTATTAATTAACAGAAAAACAGTCTTGTGAAACCGACCGTGGAAGGAATAGTCCTGATTATAAGAAAAATAGAACCAGTATCCACACAAGGCCTGGTTAATTTGAGGAAAAACCGGCAAAACCCCCGATAACAGGCATTGTGTCGTAGTATACTAGATCCACTGCGTCATAGGGAAACAGGGTACATACGGAGATATCATTTTCGTCTTATTTTGATTGCGAAAGTTGAGCTACAATGCTTCTTGTCCAGATGGAAACTCATATACTAGACTAGATGCCACATGCAAATTAAGCCTGACTCTTCAGTTGGCTGCAAGTAACACGTAGTATGTGAAAAAGAAGTGTTGGCCAACATGTTTATTTACAATAGACATGTCTATTTACAAAATAGACAAACTGAAACATCAGATCCCAAGTGACCATGCTGAAGCCGTCGTTGTTACAGAGGAAAGGGAAACATCACTGTACGAAAAGCAGACTCGCAACCACGGCGTAAGCAGAGGATGGACAAAACACATATGGCTGCAGGCACACCGGCATCTAACTTGCAGGACGAGACGAATCCATCCATGGCTACTGGATGATGCATTGTTGCAGGCACACCGGCATCCATGGCTGCAGGCACACCGGCATCTACTGGATGACGCATTGTCCTCCGCCTCTGGGTGAGCTCTCCTCATAACAGACGTATCCCAGCGCTGGGGCTCGCCCGCCATAGCCGTAGCTGTTGGGCTGGCCGTAGGGGTTGGAGTAGCAGCCCGGTGTGTAGCCGTACGACGGCCCCTCATTGCAGCTGCAAACCTTCTCGCAGTTCTCCTTGCAGGCCTTCTCGCAGGCCTCCTGGCAGGGGTCCTTCTTCTTCTCCGGCTCCTTTGGTTTGTCGTCCTCAATGCTGACGATGGTCGCGGCGAAGCGCGCCTTCCTGAGCTTCTGCACGACGCACACCGGGTCCACAGTGCCGACCACCGTCATCGTACACTTGTCCTGGTCGATGTCAATGGACTTGATCCCTGGAAATGACGTACATTGGGTAAGCAACAGCGGAGAGGGATTCAGGCAAGATAGATACAGGCTAGAAGGGAGGGAAATGTACCCCTGAGCTTGGCAACAGTGGACATGATCTTGCTCTTGCACTTGCTGCGGATGAGGTCAGCTCTGATCACAATCTTCTGCAGGGAGTGAAAACACAAGCATTCAGTACGCATTCAAATTTGTTTCAAAGACATTGAAGCAAAACGAAGCATATATTTGGTAATTACCTTGGACATTGTGATGTTGCTGTGAGACTGTGACACCCTTTGGACTTAGGGTGGACCTTGGACGGTTAATCTTGCGTGTGCAGAGCAAGACACTTTCTGACGTTCTGCAGAGCCTGCCTGCTTCCAAGCTGTTTATATAAGGTGGTAGTCAACTTGCCAACTGCCATACTTTCTGGGACTTGGTCATACGGAGTACCATCTTACTACTTGCGCTTAAGCTAATCCCTGCTTCTAACTACTGAATTCGTTTCTCGATACAATATTCTGCAATTTGCTGTTAGCACCGCGGTTCCCAGAACGTAGTCGTCAGTTGACGTGTCTGTTTGTTTGCGTTTCATCACTACGTAGAAATGTCAAAGTCACCGGTTTGTTAAGTCTGAACACGCTTGCGTCTCAATCATCAGAAAGATGGACAGAAATACTGTGTATGTAGCTGGAGAAATCAATGGACACTGCTGCAAGTTGTACACAGTGGCAACACTAGAATCATATCAATTCATATGCCAACATACCATTGGCTAGGACCTGGTCATGCTAATCCTAGTTGTACTACTACTACTACTACTACTACGTGTAGAAATATTATTTTCTAAATATAGTTGTTGCAATTGCAGTTGCACTATTGTACCCGATTCGAGTTCTGGTCCTCATTACACATACTTCATGCATGTTAGTTAAGTTCATAAGTGCAAAACTAGCAAAGAAAATCACAGTTTTACTTTTTTCACCAACTGAAAACGCATTTTTGAAATGTCTGAACTATGTCCTGGGCTCCGGAAGAAGAAGGTGGTATTCTTTCAGATCCATATATGGCTCCAGCGGCGGAGCTACAGCAAATAATTCCAGGGTGCACAGCTCTACAACGCTCATGACAGTGTAAAAAAATTCTGAGCAACAATACACAAAATTTTAAAAGTATGCACCAGTTTCAACCATATATAATTCTCCAAAATACATAAGTCAGTATAATAGAGAAGTGGCCATAACAATGCTAATAAAATGGATAATCCATTGAAATTTGACAATATGGACTAAATAAGTTAAAATAGAAAATTAAAGATAACATTGACTAACAAAATATGTCCTAATCCACCACCGGTAGCACAACAGCTTGACAAAAACACCATCCAGCTGTCCATAACCTATAAAATAGAAAATAGAATGAATATGGAGAAACTTCAGCAAGAACCCAAACTAGAAATTCAAAAGATTAAATCAATCAAGTGGACAGGTTACCTTTCCATTATTCGAATTTGCGACCCCTCAATTTCATGAAACGATCAACCACCGGATCATTAGTGACTTTCTTCATTTCTTCCTTCTCCATATAACAAATAAGATCGTCACTTAAGCTTTCATCATTGAGTCGATTGCATAAGTAAGTTTTCACAATCTTCATTGCCGAAAAACATCTCTCAACCGTGGCAGTAGCAACAGGCAGTACCAATACTAGTTTCAAAAGCCGATAAACTAAAGGATAGCATAAATGTTTTCTTGTTTCAACTAGTATACGGGAAAGATCAACAATTGTTTCTAAATTGGAGAATCTCTCATCAGATTGGACATCTGCAATGTAGAGACAAAGGTGATGATTAAGATCCCTGATTTCTCCAGAATCAAAGTCCTTGGGGTAGAGTCCAGCCAAACTCATGAGAGCTCCAACGAGTGTCCCCTGACTTTAAGGGATTACTCTTGGTTTAGTCCTTTCCCAGTTTCAAGTTGCCCACAACCTAAGGCCTTACTCAATTCTTCGAGATTAATACTGCTAATCATGTCCCTCTATTTAGCAGATCCACCCACGACATTCAACAAGGTAGAAATCATCGTAAAGAAATTACTAACGCCTCGGTGGTTCCTTACTACAGCCACAACAACTAGCTGAAGTTGGTGAGCAAAACAGTGGATATAGTAAGCTGTTGTACTTTCTCTCAAGATCAATGATTTCAAGCCATTGAATTCCCCTCGCATATTACTAGCACCATCATAACCTTGACATCTAAGTTGCTTGTAGCTCAGCTTGTATGTTGCAAACCAAGAATCAATTGAAGACTTTAGGTAGGCAGAAGTTGTCTCTTTGACATGAACAAGACCAACAAAGCTCTCTTTCACTATTCCACAAGTTTCAACATAGCGCAACACCGCTGCCATTTGTTCTTTCCATGAGACATCTCTAGACTCATCAACAAGCAAGGAGAACACACCATGACCAATTTCTTGAAGAATAGACTTCAATATTTCCTTTGCAAAACAACCAGCTATATCTTTCTGGACTTCAGGACACAACATAACAGATTTACTTGCACCATCAACCCTCAGAGCCTTGCGTAATTCTAAATCATAATCTGCTAACATATCATGGTTTCTAGGAAGTTACCTTTGTTTAAAGAAGTCTTCGACTCATCATGACCACGAAACGACAAGCCTTGTTTCAGCAACAATCTAGCAACATCAACTGAGCCATTTACACGAGTAAAATAAGCAATCTTGGCAGCCTCACTTGATCTTTGCAAAGCTACTTCAGTGTGTTGCTCTTGTTTTATTAAAGCATCACAATCTTTCATTGCTTGGTTGTGAACACTGTCAATACCACCAATATGTTCTTTTAGTCTAGAAACTTTGTTCCAGCTATTCCAACCGTTGACAACAAATGCATCAAAACCAGCCCCTTTATTACTGCGGCCCCTAAATAAGAAGCAACAAAAACAATATGATTTATCCTTGGACTCACTATACTCGATCCAACTCCCATGATCGTCAAACCATGCTGGATTAAACCTTCTGTTCTTGTCTGCAATCAGCCTAAATGGAAAATCATAAGTGCGAGGTTGGCAAGGACCATTATCCAAGTATTTTCTTCTGACCACGTCCTTTTGATTAGGACGGTACTGATCTATGCATTTTCTTTTGCCGGGATCGAACTGAATCTCCTCTTCCCAATTCATGTCTGGTGGAGGTGAAGAGCTTGATGGTGCTTTCCTTTTCACTACAAACTGATCATGGTGTTTATTCTATCTCCTCTGCCATTTTATAAATACCATGCAATGCATTAGCGTTCAGTTCATTTGTGATTTTGTGAGAGGAATTGCATAAATAAGCTACAAACACACCGACCGACTCACACAACTACACAAGAAATTAGTAGATCCAAATTGCTGAAAGTACCTCTTGCTCGTTGACAGCAGTTCTCGTTGAGGATTTGGCATGGCCATGGCGGTGGGGAATTAGGGATTGGCTAATTGGGTGAGGGGACTGGAGCACTCGAGCACGGAAAGAATTGAAGACGACCGGACGGCTGTTGGGGATATATCAACTAGGGGTATAACCAGCATGGATCAATCCGGCTAGTCCAGGGTGGCCCAAGGGTGGTAAGGCCAAGGCCTGCCGGGCGGCCCAGATAGCTGACGTGCAAGGAAGTAGGCGGACGGTCCAAGGAAGGCGGGAGGCCATGGCCCATCAAGCCACCGAGCCCAAGACGGAAGGCGGCAACTAAGCCGGCTAGGTCTAGGACTCTGATTACTTGCCGGACAAGTACTTACCTTGTATCCTGGGGTCTGGCCGCCTATATAAGCCGGCCACCAGGAAGCCTTTAGGGCAACGCTTCAATACGCATCAAACACATTGTAACCTGTTCACGGCTATTACCTCATAGTGAATTATAGCAGCACGTAGGATCCCGTCACCGCTGTGGGATCCGAAGCTGGGTAAACTCGCCGTGTTCAATCCCGACCTCGACGACACCAACCTTCTTCCCCACAATCCATACGTAGGCTAGAGGACCCCCGTCTCCTATCAATTATGCCGATACCACGACAGTTGGCGCCCACCGTGGGGCATAAGGTTCCTGGCGTCACGTTCCAGGCGGGAACACTTGGCGGCGTGGGCAAGCAGATCGCCGTCGGTCGCGTCACAAGGTTTGACGGCCATAGCTACGTCAACTCGGATGAGTCCTGGCTCCCGGCGGACGACTACCTTATCGGATGCGCAATCGTGCCGATCGGAGGGATCGACGTCTTCATCGGGTACACGCCAGAGGCGTACGGCCTACCGCGTTTCTACAACCCCACCCACCAACCCTTCGACAAAGAAGTCGACCGACAAGATGGATCTGAATCCGCCTTCTCCCAGGAGTCGGCCGAATCTGATTTCCACTTCGTCGGAGTTGTCGGACTGGGATCCGACTCCCAGCCGGAAAACAACGATCCTGAATCAATCCTCCCTGCTCTCCAGGAGGATGCGATGTCAGATGCCGGATCCAGATCTACTGTTCAAGTCAACATAGACTCTGACTCCGATGATGATGCTAGTCTCTTCGAAGAGAAGATCAAAACCCGCTTTTCCAGTGGAAATCCGGCTCCCTCAGAGGGTACAGCGGATACAGACATGCCTGATAAGCTGGCTATGATGGTTGTTGTCGGTCACGAGACAACCCCAGTTACTTCGGAAGCGCAAATCAAGCCGGCGGAAGAAGCCGGAGACACCACTGCCGGCCAACTCATTGAAAGTTCCGACAAGATGTGCGCAAAGAAGAAAACTGGCCTCGAGAAAGGTGGCAGCAGCAAACCCACGGATTTGCTCTCCGTCATCAAAGAAGTAGACGAGATCATGAATACTCCGGTGAACAAAAACACCCCACTCGACGAAGTGGAAGAGCTTAGGCTTAACATGCTTAAGCACTCTGACTTCCTGCGAAAAAGAGAGGAGCACGTTGAGAGCCTTGCGAAGAAGATCAAGAAAGAGCAGGAGAAGATGTCGGCCAAAACAAACCGGCAACTCTTCGAGGAGAAAAGGTCATCAAAAAACCGCCGTGGAAAAGAGCCGCCTACGCAAGCAACGACAGCGGCTCAAGACCTAGGGTTCGATTGGCGTACGGCACCACAGCGAGTGGATAGAAGGGGGGATGTTGTCTTCTGCACCCCTATCCTCAACGCGGCTGCCGCGCTAGATACCCTGGATGACAACACTTACACGGCGGAAGAGAAGTTGGCCAACGCAAGACACTTCGTAAGCAAGGCCGTAGAACAACAAGCTCGCGCTGATTCCTACGGCCACATGGCGGATGCCCGCGGGGGAGACCTAGAGTCCAAGTCAGGCAAGTGCAAAGCTGCACCAGGTGCCGACCCCGAAGGCCCGTCTGGCTCCAGTAGCCATGGCGACAAAAGGAAGGCAACGCCACCTCCAAAGAAGGCACCGCCGCCAAAACAAAGGCGGGACGAGAATTCAAGGACGGGAAGCAGAGGAGACCTACCACCTCCACCACAGCCAAGACGCGACAATGGCGGTAGCCGGAACAACAGGCAGCCGCCTAGAAAAGATGCCGGCAACGACCCTCCAAGGAGAGGCCGCAGCCGGTCTCCGCAGCATAGCACTGGCAGCAAGAGGAGAGAGGAGGTAGAAGGGCCCAGGCGCAGCATAAGCCGGGCGGCGCAGGACGAGCCGGACGCAAACAGAGGCGCATGGCAGCTCGATCCAAAAGACACACGACACCGCCTACAAGACATAGCAAGAGGAAAGGAGCCGCTATATTCTGGACCAAAGTGCTTCGGCGACGCCATCCGCAAAGAGCCGTTCCCCAAGGACATGACATCAGTGTCAAAAAACTGTTCTAGGTACAACGGCCTTGTTAAGCCGGACTCATGGCTTTCCGACTACGCCATGGCCATAGAGATTGCCGGCGGGAGCAGCCATATTGCCGTCCGCTACCTACCTCTCATGTTGGAAGGCACGGCAAGAGCTTGGATCGACAACCTCCCTGAAAAGTCCATCCATAGCTGGTACGACATGGAAAAGGTTTTCTCCCAGCACTTCCAAGGAACATACAAGCGTCCAAATACCTACACGGATTTGCAACGCTGTATCCAAAAGCCGGACGAAACCATGACAGATTTTGTCAGCCGCTGGATATCCGAAAAGGCCAACTGTCATGGTGTTTCGGACGCACAGGCTATCCATGCCTTCTACACGGGCCTACAGAAGAAGTCCTTGCTCCGTCATAGGCTCGTCCGCGAGCAAATCACGGACCTTGGTGAGATGCTCAACCTAGCCGCCCAATACGCAGCGGCGGATGACGACGTCCGGGACGATGACCCAGACGTCAACATCATACCAAAGCGGAACAACAAGCGCAAACAGGCGGCGGATGACAAAGCCGGTCCTTCCAATGAGGTAGCCGTAGCGTTCCAAGGAAACGCCGGCAAAAAGAAGTGGAAAAATAAGAAAGATAATCGCGAAGCCGGCTCAGGGCCTAAGGCGGCGCGAATCACTTACGAACAGGCAAAGCTATTGCCGTGTCCCATCCACGCCTCATTGGGCAAGGTCAACCACATGCTTGGAGAGTGCCGTTTCATGGACGACTTCAAAAAGGATCCCACAGTCGGCTGGAAGTCAAAGAAGTCAAAGAAGAACGACAAGAAAGACAGCAAGGAGGATGAGGATGACGACGACATGTCTATCTCAAGCGAAGAGGACGCAACCGCCAAGAAAAAGAAGCCGTATCCGAAGGTCAAAGAATCTCTTGTGTGCTTTGTCGGCACGCCTTCGGCTAAAGCAGACAAGGCGGAGATGCGCGAACTCAATGCGACAATGCCGGACGTCCCTCAGTACTTGAACTGGTCGGAGGCAACAATCACTTGGGACCGGTCCGACCACCCTGACCACGTCCCTCACCTAGGCAAGTACGCCCTTGTCGTCGACCCCATTGTCGACAACTTCAGACTCACAAAGGTACTCATGGATGGCGGCAGCAGCCTCAACATCCTGTACTACGACACGCTAAGCCGCATGAACCTGTCAGAGGACCAGCTGGATCACAGCAACCTCACATTTCATGGCATAGTGCCCGGCAGGCAAGCAAAGTCAATGGGAAGCATCAGGCTGAAGGTAACTTTCGGACCAAAAGAGAACTACCGCTCAGAGTTCCTCCGGTTCGAAGTTGTCCCCTTCAAAAGCGCCTATCATGCAATCTTCGGACGACCGGCTTTCGCCAAGTTCATGGCAAGGCCGTGCTACATATACAGCAAGCTTAAAATGCCGGGGGAAAACGGAACCATCACGGTTTCCGGCAACTTCAAGAAAGCCAAGGAGTGCGAGCGTGGCATGGCCGCCTTCGCAGAAGCCGTCATCCACAAGGAAGAACTCGCGCTGCTCGGTGCGGATTCAGACAACTCCATGCCAAAGCCAAAGATGGATGTCAAGAAGACTTTCGAAGCTTCAGAAGACACCAAAAAGGCGGACCTCATCCGAGGTGACAAGTCTAAGCAAGTTGTCATCGGCTCCAACCTTGACAGCAAATAGGAAGGCGCGCTCGTCGAGTTCCTCCGTGAGAATCGTGACATCTTTGCATGGTCGCCTTCCGACATGCCTGGTGTACCGAGGGAACTTGCCGAGCACTCGCTCAACGTCATAAAAGGATCCAAGCCGGTGAAGCAAGCAACAAGACGCTTTGGAGATGAGAGACGCAAGGCTATAGGGAAGGAGATAAATAGGCTGAAGGCCGCCAATTTCATAAAAGAAGTTGTACACACCGATTGGGTGGCAAATCCTGTACTTGTCCCAAAGAAGAATAAAGAGCTGAGGATGTGTATCGACTATACTGGTGTTAACAAGTGCTGCCCAAAGGATCCCTTTGCGCTGCCTAGGATTGACCAAGTCGTAGACTCCACAGCAGTGTAACATCCCAAGTTTGCTAAATGGAAATGTAAGGTGTGTTTTGAGCTTTGCATGCATCTCATTTAATTTGGGCAAGAATTTGCATTTTTAATTTCACATGTTTGCTTTTAAAAGAAAGGGTTAAATTCTTGTTATTCTTGGTGAACTCAAAAAAAAAAAAATCTAAATTTTCAAAATCCAGGACTTCCAGTGGCTTCCTTGAGAAATTTTGAATCCCCTAGTATTTTTCTGCAAATTTTCCTCTTTACAGAAAAACCCTAGCTCGTCCTCTCCTTCTCCATTTCTCCCCAAATCACCGAAACCCTATCCACGGGTCGCCGGCGATTGCCGCTACCTCCGTCCACCCCCTGCTCCGGCGAGAAGACCAGAAGCACCGCCTCGCTCCTCTCTTCCTCCTCCTCGAGCGGTTCGTGCTGGGAAGCTGCGAAGCCGCGGGAAACACCGATCCCCTCCGCCGGGTCCGCCGCCGTCGACCACGATTTCCGGCCAGCCCCGAGCTCCCCTCGCCTCCTCGACCCTTCCACGAGGTTCAGGTTGATCCTGCGGTCCTTCCCGTGCCCTCCTCTCTCTCCCTCTCCCTCTGGCTAGCCCGGTCGCCGAGCGCCGCCGTCGTGCTCCGCTCCGGCGAGGCACCGGAGCAACTCCGGTGACCATTTGGTCACGGCGCCGCCACTTTCTGGTCCGCCTCGGCCTCCTCTTCCTACTGCTGGTACTCAATCGCCCCAATTCTCTCTGGTTCGAGGGAATCGTGATCAGCAGAGAGGATTTGGCCGTGGATGACGTCAGCTGACGTCATCAGCCCTTTTCCTTTTCTTTTCTGGAATTTAAAAATCATTTCTGTATTTATTTAAATCCCTGACAGGTGGGTCCCCTCGTCAGAATTTTATTCATTTCCAAATAATGTTTTATGTAATTATTAAAGTTATGACATGTGGGTCCAATAATGTTTATTTAAATTATAATTATTTAAAATGGAATTAACAAATGGTTTAAATTGAATTAAAATTGTTTAATCTCTAGAAATTCATAACTAATTCATTTTAAATCAGAAAAATATGATTTTTATATCAAAATATTCAGAAAAATAAAATCTGTTCAATTATAATCTAATCATACATATTCCATACAAGAAAAATAATGTTATTAGTCTCACCTTAGTAAACCCTAATTTAAATTATGGGTATGTTATATTCATCCATTTAATTTGGTGCTTGCATCTAGGAAATTCTAAAATGACATATCATTCATGTGATTGTGCATTGCATCAATACTGTATTGATTGTGTCATTCCTTTCCGGTATTTGGTTCTTCGTGATAGGATTTGAGCCCGAGAGTGTTTGCAACGCCTCCGAAGACCAATACCCAGCTACTGAAGAGCAAGGCAAGCATAACCTCTATCTGCACATAAGATTTCAAAAGTATTTGATTCTGATGTTATGCATACGATTCAAAGATGTTTTGGTTAAGTATAGAGTGTCAGTTGTCATTGCATCGCCGCTTATATCTGCTTAGCTTTTCCTGTCCATCCAGTCGATGAGTTCGAGGTGGAATGGGTATACATGGTGTACATGGTGTATTAAATTATGCTAAAGGCTTGGATGGGAGGCCACATTGATATTGTGGTGTTTGTCCCATTCTTGCCGACCTAGGAACCGAGTTCTCGTCTTTGGAACCAAGACTATTCGTGCATCCACACAGGGCATTCATTTTCCCCTCGACTCCAACTTGCCTAGCCTACTACGTGAAGCCACTAGTTCGAGTGTTTCATTCGCATGTGGGGATGATTAGGAGCTAGGGCAACAGGGCTGCGGTCCAGATGTTGACCCTAGTAACGTGCACTAGGGACCGCTGCGGTGGTCAGACCTACTGCTGTGGCTCATGGACATAGGCGAATCTTGGGAAAGGTCGTGGCCAACCCTTCTGCCGGCACTCCTCGGAAGAGTGCTAATGTCTGGCGCAAGGATTGGTTGGCGTGTGTGGGTAGTTACACCCCCTGCAGGGTAAATCTTTTCGGAAAGCCGTGTCCACGGTTATGGACGACTTGGTACCTCATGTCTGATGATCATAGACAACATTAATTGATATGCTAAAACTTGACAACTAAGGGTGGTTAGAATTACTTCCTCGGGTTGAGCGAGGGGGTGGTTCTGTGGGTGGTGCAAACGATGACATTCTGGTGGCTACAGAAGACGGAGGAAGACGACAAGTGTTACATCCTTATCTCATTTCAAAAGGTCTACTGATACGAGATTCTCCCCTTTCTCGATTTAAAAGAAAGTTGGCTTTATGCAAAGAACATCATCACTATTCCATGAACGGGCAGATAAAGGGCAGGTTATGTAAGTCCTGTTGAGTACCTCGTACTCAGCCTTGCGCACTTTTGGACAGGTGAAGGCTCCTACTCCGGTGAAGGCTTCTTCATGGACATCGACGAGTGAATCGGGGTTCCCGGGCAGCAGCCTGGAATAAGTGGGCGGGACGTCGCCTTATGTTATGGCCTCTTAGGCCTTTTGGATCTTGTTATGTAGCATAACAATATTTGCTTTCGTTGTTTGGTGTACTGTTAGGTCAGTGACCTAAGTTTGTAATATTTGCTATCTTTACTCTGCTAAGAGTTGTATAATATCGCTTTCGAGTCGTAGAGTCACTGTGATGTTACCGAATGTTCAACTGTTGGCTCTCGAGATCGAGGTTAGTCTTATATCAGATGAAGATATGGGATTTGTCTAGCTTGGCTCTCGGGGGTGCTACAGGTTTTGGTATCAGAGCAGGACTGCTTGTAGGAAACCCTTTTTGTTGGTCGATGTTGAGTTTAGTGTTTGTGAAAACTATTTGAAAGCTAAAACTATCTACAAAAATCTTGATAGGATGCTTTTTCTTCTTATCCATGAATCTATTCTTGGAGCCTCTTCTCTTGATTTGATTTCTAAAGGTTTACCATCTCATCCCATATTCCAAAATCTTAGGATTCCGAAGGTTGGGTAGTGTTCTTTCGTACCTATTTTCGGTTGCGACTCTCAGAGTGTTCTATATGCTTCAACTCCGCTGAAGTATGTATCTTTCCTCCTCCAAGCTTGAATTCTACCGCTTGACCATCTCTTATCATTGATATCCTGTTACTTTCCACGTCTGTTCATCTATCCTGTTTACCGGTGGATCTAACCTTCGTGGTCTCTGTTCTATGCTATCAGGATGTCAAGTGGTACTCGTGGCCAGGGCCGTGGTGGTCGTCACCATGGTGATGATGATGAACTGCCGCCACCTCCCACAATGGCGCAGGTTCTTCAGAACATCGAGAACAATCGCGTGCGGACTGAACATCTCCTGGAGCGAGTGGCCCAGAACACAGAACGTCGTCCCAATGTCTGTGCTACACTTGGAGATTTCCTTAAAGCTCAGCCTCCTACCTTTGGTGAATACAAGGAGCCCCTTGAAGCTGATGACTGGATCCGTACAATTGAGCGTAAGTTTGCTGCTCTCCATGTTCAAGCCAATGACCGTGTGAACTTCGCCACCTACCAGCTGGAGGGTGCAGCTGGCGCTTGGTGGGAAGGTTTCTTGGCGTTGCAGGCGCCAGGACATGAGGTCACTTGGGAAGAATTCCGTACTGCCTTCCGTGCTGCCTACATCCCTAAGGCAGTAATGGACATCAAAAGAAAAGAGTTCCTGGAACTGTCCCAGGGAAGGTTGAATATCGAGGCTTACGGGCGTGAATTCACTCGTCTCGCTCGCTATGCCCCTCGAGATGTTACTGATGATGCGGATAAACAAGAGCTATTCCGCAAGGGCCTGAACCCAGCACTTCGGTATGAGCTGCTACCCTTTAAGTTCCAAACCTTCCAGGATCTGTACAACCAGGCTATCACCCTTGAGAATGGAAGGAAGGAAATGGATGCTGCTATGAAGTCTGTCTCCGGGGATCCTCGTGCATCTGGCTCCGGCTTCAAGAAGCGCCGTGTGTTCATTCCATATAGCGCTGTTCCAAGAGCCCCATATGCACCCAAGCCTGCTGGTTATGCTCCTCGCCCAACTGCACCCCATTCTACTTCGACATATGGTGGTGGGCAAGGTTATCGTTCCTCAGGTGCTGCTCCAACTGGACTTATCTGCTACACCTGTGGTTAGCCCGGCCACTTCTCCTATGGGTGCCCACAGAATGCTGCTAAAGGTGGAGTTACTCCGCCAAAGAAGGATGCTAAACCATCTGGAGCTGGACGTGGTCGTCTGACCCATGTCACTGTTGAGGCTGCTGAGGAAGATCCAAGCGTCATTCTTGGTACGCTTCATCTCAACTCAATTCCAGCTACAGTTTTGTTCGATTCCGGAGCATCGCATTCATTCATTTCGCAAGGATTTGCTCAAAAGCATGGTATCCTTCTAGAGGAAATGTCTATCTCTATGGAGATTAATACCCCGGGATCTCGTTGGCGGGCAATCTGGACTGCCCCTGAGCCCAACATTGTTATAGGCTCTTTATCTTATCCCGTTTCTCTCATTGCCCTCAAGTCAACTGACCTTGACGTCATCTTGGGCATGGATTGGCTGGTACGGTACAAGGCCGTTATCGACTGTGCAGCCAGATCTGTAAATATGACCCACCCCTCTGGTGAAACTGTTCGGTACTGGTCTCCTTCCTCAGTACCTTCCTCCGCAACATCTTTTCCAAGCTCAGAGTTGTGTGCCATGGACGCCACACCTACCCTTGAGATTCAAGACGTTCAGGTGGTTCTTGAATTTCCAGATGTTTTTCCTGAGGAGTTGCCTGGTATGCCACCTGATCGAAGTGTGGAGTTTGTTATTGAGTTGGTTCCTGGAACTGCTCCAGTCTTCAAAAGGCCTTACCGCATGCCTAAGGAAGAGTTGGTTGAGTTAAAGAGACAGCTAGAGGAGATGGAAGAAAAGGGATTTATCCAACCTAGCACCTCTTCCTGGGGATGCCCTGCACTCTTTGTTAAGAAGCGGGACACCAACATTCCTCGACTGGTGGTTGACTATCGACCGTTGAATGCTGTGACAATCAAGAACAAGTACCCTCTTCCTCGGATCAATGATCTATTTGACCAACTAGCTGGTGCTACTGTCTTCTCCAAGATGGATCTGAGGTCTGGTTATCATCAAATCAAAATCCGGGAGGATGACGTTCCAAAGACGGCATTTCAAACTCGTTATGGTCTCTATGAGTACACCGTGATGTCTTTTGGTCTTACCAATGCTCCAGCCACTTTTATGCGGCTTATGAACTCAGTATTCATGGAGTACCTCGACAAGTTCGTCGTGATCTACATCGATGATATCCTAATCTATTCCAAAACCAAAGAAGAACACGCAGAGCATCTGCGTCTGGTGTTGACTAAGCTTCGGGAGCATCGTCTCTACGCCAAGTTCTCTAAGTGTGAGTTCTGGTTGAAAGAGCTTATCTTTCTTGGCCATGTTGTGTCTGCCGATGGTGTTACCGTCATTCCGGAGAAAGTTCAAGCTGTCCTGGATTGGGAGACACCTAAATCAGCTAAAGAGATTCGGAGTTTTCTCGGACTTGCTGGTTATTACCGTCGCTTTATTGAGAACTTCTCCAAGATTGCAAAGCCCCTGACTGATCTTCTCAAGAAAGGAAAGAAGTTTGAATGGTCAGAAAAGGCAGAAGAAAGCTTTCAGGTATTGAAAACCAAGTTGACTACCGCTCCAGTTCTTGTTCTTCCTGATACGAGCAAGGATTTCGTGGTCTTCTGTGATGCTTCTCTTCAAGGGCTTGGATGTGTGTTGATGCAAGATGGTCATGTTGTGGCCTACGCCTCCCGACAGTTGAAACCAAATGAGCTGAACTATCCAACCCATGATCTTGAGTTGGCTGCTGTTGTCCATGCACTAAAGCAATGGCGGCATTATCTCTTTGGTAATCGCTGCGAGATCTATTCAGATCATCAAAGTCTGAAGTATCTCTTCACCCAACCAGATCTGAACCTCAGACAAAGAAGATGGTTGGAACTTATCAAGGACTATGATGTGGGTCTCAACTACCAACCCGGTAAAGCAAATGTTGTTGCTGATGCACTAAGTCGGAAGTCCTATTGCAACAATCTGATACTCAAGGAAGCTCAGCCCTCTCTCCATGATGAATTTGCAAGACTCAACCTTGAAGTTGTTCCTGCGGGATTTCTTGCAAATCTAGAGGTGAAGCCGTCTCTTGAGGACAAGATCAGGTCTGCTCAGAAGCTAGACTCTGAAGTTATCCAGATCAAGAAGAACATTGACAGCGGAGTGGATAAATGTTTCTCCCTGGACGACAAAGGTACAGTTTACTTTGGTGACCGTATTGTTGTGCCCAACCATCAGAAACTGAAGGCACTAATCCTTCGGGAAGCTCATGAGTCACCTCTTTCTATCCATCCTGGTGGCACCAAGATGTATCGAGATCTTCGTTCAAGATTTTGGTGGACCGGGATGAAGCGAGAGATTGCTAAGTTTGTGGCAGAATGTGACGTTTGTCGTCGCGTTAAAGCTGAACACCAAAGGCCAGCAGGTACACTTCAACCCCTATCTATCCCTGTCTGGAAGTGGGATGAAGTTGGTATGGATTTCATTACTGGTCTTCCAAAGACTCAAAAGGGAAACAATGCTATCTGGGTAGTCGTGGACCGCCTTTCTAAGGTTGCTCACTTCCTTCCTGTTCGAGAAGATATCACTGCTATTCAACTAGCAGATCTGTATATCTCTCGGATAGTTGTTCTTCATGGTATTCCTAAGAAGATTATCTCTGACCGTGGAAGTCTGTTTACCTCCAAGTTCTGGTCTAGTTTCCAACAAGCCTTGGGAACTCGTATTTCTTTTAGCACAGCTTATCATCCTCAAACCGGTGGTCAGACAGAACGAGTCAATCAGATTCTGGAGGACATGTTAAGAGGCTGTGTCATATCCTTCGGAAAGAATTGGGAGAAGTGTCTTCCATTCGCTGAATTCAGTTACAACAACAGCTTCCAATCTAGCATTGGTATGGCACCCTTTGAAGCTTTGTATGGCAGGAGATGTCGTACTCCTCTGAATTGGTCCGAAACCGGTGAAAGATCACTCTTTGGGCCAGATATCATCAAAGAAGCAGAAGATCAAGTCAATATCATCCGTGAGCGTCTCAAAACAGCTCAGTCTCGTCAGAAGAGCTACTATGACAGCCATCACCAAGATGTTCACTACGAAGTTGGCGAGTATGCCTATCTCAGGGTCACTCCTCTTCGGGGTGTCCGTCGATTCGGTATCAAAGGCAAACTGGCTCCTCGCTATGTTGGTCCCTTTCGCATTCTTGCTAAGCGTGGAGAGCTTTCCTACCAATTGGAACTACCCTCAAAATTTCCAGACGTCCATGGCGTCTTCCATGTTTCCCAGTTGAAGCGTTGCTTCAAAAATCCCATTCGTGGTGTTGATCATGAGACTCTTGACCTTCAAGAGGATCTAACTTATCGTGAATATCCTATCCGTATACTTGATGAAGCCGAGCGTAAGACTCGACGTCAGAGCATCAAGTTCCTCAAAGTTCAGTGGTCTCATCACTCTGAGGAGGAAGCAACCTGGGAACGCGAAGATCGTCACCGATCTGAGTATCCCGACTTCTTTTCTAAAACCTAGGAATCTCGGGGCGAGATTCTTGTAAGGAGGGTAGATCTGTAACATCCCAAGTTTGCTAAATGGAAATGTAAGGTGTGTTTTGAGCTTTGCATGCATCTCATTTAATTTGGGCAAGAATTTGCATTTTTAATTTCACATGTTTGCTTTTAAAAGAAAGGGTTAAATTCTTGTTATTCTTGGTGAACTCAAAAAAAAAAAATTATAAATTTTCAAAATCCAGGACTTCCAGTGGCTTCCTTGAGAAATTTTGAATCCCCTAGTATTTTTCTGCAAATTTTCCTCTTTACAGAAAAACCCTAGCTCGTCCTCTCCTTCTCCATTTCTCCCCAAATCACCGAAACCCTATCCACGGGTCGCCGGCGATTGCCGCTACCTCCGGCCACCCCCTGCTCCGGCGAGAAGACCAGAAGCACCGCCTCGCTCCTCTCTTCCTCCTCCTCGAGCGGTTCGTGCTGGGAAGCTGCGAAGCCGCGGGAAACACCGATCCCCTCCGCCGGGTCCGCCGCCGTCGACCACGATTTCCGGCCAGCCCCGAGCTCCCCTCGCCTCCTCGACCCTTCCACGAGGTTCAGGTTGATCCTGCGGTCCTTCCCGTGCCCTCCTCTCTCTCCCTCTCCCTCTGGCTAGCCCGGTCGCCGAGCGCCGCCGTCGTGCTCCGCTCCGGCGAGGCACCGGAGCAACTCCGGTGACCATTTGGTCACGGCGCCGCCACTTTCTGGTCCGCCTCGGCCTCCTCTTCCTACTGCTGGTACTCAATCGCCCCAATTCTCTCTGGTTCGAGGGAATCGTGATCAGCAGAGAGGATTTGGCCGTGGATGACGTCAGCTGACGTCATCAGCCCTTTTCCTTTTCTTTTCTGGAATTTAAAAATCATTTCTGTATTTATTTAAATCCCTGACAGGTGGGTCCCCTCGTCAGAATTTTATTCATTTCCAAATAATGTTTTATGTAATTATTAAAGTTATGACATGTGGGTCCAATAATGTTTATTTAAATTATAATTATTTAAAATGGAATTAACAAATGGTTTAAATTGAATTAAAATTGTTTAATCTCTAGAAATTCATAACTAATTCATTTTAAATCAGAAAAATATGATTTTTATATCAAAATATTCAGAAAAATAAAATCTGTTCAATTATAATCTAATCATACATATTCCATACAAGAAAAATAATGTTATTAGTCTCACCTTAGTAAACCCTAATTTAAATTATGGGTATGTTATATTCATCCATTTAATTTGGTGCTTGCATCTAGGAAATTCTAAAATGACATATCATTCATGTGATTGTGCATTGCATCAATACTGTATTGATTGTGTCATTCCTTTCCGGTATTTGGTTCTTCGTGATAGGATTTGAGCCCGAGAGTGTTTGCAACGCCTCCGAAGACCAATACCCAGCTACTGAAGAGCAAGGCAAGCATAACCTCTATCTGCACATAAGATTTCAAAAGTATTTGATTCTGATGTTATGCATACGATTCAAAGATGTTTTGGTTAAGTATAGAGTGTCAGTTGTCATTGCATCGCCGCTTATATCTGCTTAGCTTTTCCTGTCCATCCAGTCGATGAGTTCGAGGTGGAATGGGTATACATGGTGTACATGGTGTATTAAATTATGCTAAAGGCTTGGATGGGAGGCCACATTGATATTGTGGTGTTTGTCCCATTCTTGCCGACCTAGGAACCGAGTTCTCGTCTTTGGAACCAAGACTATTCGTGCATCCACACAGGGCATTCATTTTCCCCTCGACTCCAACTTGCCTAGCCTACTACGTGAAGCCACTAGTTCGAGTGTTTCATTCGCATGTGGGGATGATTAGGAGCTAGGGCAACAGGGCTGCGGTCCAGATGTTGACCCTAGTAACGTGCACTAGGGACCGCTGCGGTGGTCATACCTACTGCTGTGGCTCATGGACATAGGCGAATCTTGGGAAAGGTCGTGGCCAACCCTTCTGCCGGCACTCCTCGGAAGAGTGCTAATGTCTGGCGCAAGGATTGGTTGGCGTGTGTGGGTAGTTACACCCCCTGCAGGGTAAATCTTTTCGGAAAGCCGTGTCCACGGTTATGGACGACTTGGTACCTCATGTCTGATGATCATAGACAACATTAATTGATATGCTAAAACTTGACAACTAAGGGTGGTTAGAATTACTTCCTCGGGTTGAGCGAGGGGGTGGTTCTGTGGGTGGTGCAAACGATGACATTCTGGTGGCTACAGAAGACGGAGGAAGACGACAAGTGTTACATCCTTATCTCATTTCAAAAGGTCTACTGATACGAGATTCTCCCCTTTCTCGATTTAAAAGAAAGTTGGCTTTATGCAAAGAACATCATCACTATTCCATGAACGGGCAGATAAAGGGCAGGTTATGTAAGTCCTGTTGAGTACCTCGTACTCAGCCTTGCGCACTTTTGGACAGGTGAAGGCTCCTACTCCGGTGAAGGCTTCTTCATGGACATCGACGAGTGAATCGGGGTTCCCGGGCAGCAGCCTGGAATAAGTGGGCGGGACGTCGCCTTATGTTATGGCCTCTTAGGCCTTTTGGATCTTGTTATGTAGCATAACAATATTTGCTTTCGTTGTTTGGTGTACTGTTAGGTCAGTGACCTAAGTTTGTAATATTTGCTATCTTTACTCTGCTAAGAGTTGTATAATATCGCTTTCGAGTCGTAGAGTCACTGTGATGTTACCGAATGTTCAACTGTTGGCTCTCGAGATCGAGGTTAGTCTTATATCAGATGAAGATATGGGATTTGTCTAGCTTGGCTCTCGGGGGTGCTACAGGTTTTGGTATCAGAGCAGGACTGCTTGTAGGAAACCCTTTTTGTTGGTCGATGTTGAGTTTAGTGTTTGTGAAAACTATTTGAAAGCTAAAACTATCTACAAAAATCTTGATAGGATGCTTTTTCTTCTTATCCATGAATCTATTCTTGGAGCCTCTTCTCTTGATTTGATTTCTAAAGGTTTACCATCTCATCCCATATTCCAAAATCTTAGGATTCCGAAGGTTGGGTAGTGTTCTTTCGTACCTATTTTCGGTTGCGACTCTCAGAGTGTTCTATATGCTTCAACTCCGCTGAAGTATGTATCTTTCCTCCTCCAAGCTTGAATTCTACCGCTTGACCATCTCTTATCATTGATATCCTGTTACTTTCCACGTCTGTTCATCTATCCTGTTTACCGGTGGATCTAACCTTCGTGGTCTCTGTTCTATGCTATCAGGATGTCAAGTGGTACTCGTGGCCAGGGCCGTGGTGGTCGTCACCATGGTGATGATGATGAACTGCCGCCACCTCCCACAATGGCGCAGGTTCTTCAGAACATCGAGAACAATCGCGTGCGGACTGAACATCTCCTGGAGCGAGTGGCCCAGAACACAGAACGTCGTCCCAATGTCTGTGCTACACTTGGAGATTTCCTTAAAGCTCAGCCTCCTACCTTTGGTGAATACAAGGAGCCCCTTGAAGCTGATGACTGGATCCGTACAATTGAGCGTAAGTTTGCTGCTCTCCATGTTCAAGCCAATGACCGTGTGAACTTCGCCACCTACCAGCTGGAGGGTGCAGCTGGCGCTTGGTGGGAAGGTTTCTTGGCGTTGCAGGCGCCAGGACATGAGGTCACTTGGGAAGAATTCCGTACTGCCTTCCGTGCTGCCTACATCCCTAAGGCAGTAATGGACATCAAAAGAAAAGAGTTCCTGGAACTGTCCCAGGGAAGGTTGAATATCGAGGCTTACGGGCGTGAATTCACTCGTCTCGCTCGCTATGCCCCTCGAGATGTTACTGATGATGCGGATAAACAAGAGCTATTCCGCAAGGGCCTGAACCCAGCACTTCGGTATGAGCTGCTACCCTTTAAGTTCCAAACCTTCCAGGATCTGTACAACCAGGCTATCACCCTTGAGAATGGAAGGAAGGAAATGGATGCTGCTATGAAGTCTGTCTCCGGGGATCCTCGTGCATCTGGCTCCGGCTTCAAGAAGCGCCGTGTGTTCATTCCATATAGCGCTGTTCCAAGAGCCCCATATGCACCCAAGCCTGCTGGTTATGCTCCTCGCCCAACTGCACCCCATTCTACTTCGACATATGGTGGTGGGCAAGGTTATCGTTCCTCAGGTGCTGCTCCAACTGGACTTATCTGCTACACCTGTGGTTAGCCCGGCCACTTCTCCTATGGGTGCCCACAGAATGCTGCTAAAGGTGGAGTTACTCCGCCAAAGAAGGATGCTAAACCATCTGGAGCTGGACGTGGTCGTCTGACCCATGTCACTGTTGAGGCTGCTGAGGAAGATCCAAGCGTCATTCTTGGTACGCTTCATCTCAACTCAATTCCAGCTACAGTTTTGTTCGATTCCGGAGCATCGCATTCATTCATTTCGCAAGGATTTGCTCAAAAGCATGGTATCCTTCTAGAGGAAATGTCTATCTCTATGGAGATTAATACCCCGGGATCTCGTTGGCGGGCAATCTGGACTGCCCCTGAGCCCAACATTGTTATAGGCTCTTTATCTTATCCCGTTTCTCTCATTGCCCTCAAGTCAACTGACCTTGACGTCATCTTGGGCATGGATTGGCTGGTACGGTACAAGGCCGTTATCGACTGTGCAGCCAGATCTGTAAATATGACCCACCCCTCTGGTGAAACTGTTCGGTACTGGTCTCCTTCCTCAGTACCTTCCTCCGCAACATCTTTTCCAAGCTCAGAGTTGTGTGCCATGGACGCCACACCTACCCTTGAGATTCAAGACGTTCAGGTGGTTCTTGAATTTCCAGATGTTTTTCCTGAGGAGTTGCCTGGTATGCCACCTGATCGAAGTGTGGAGTTTGTTATTGAGTTGGTTCCTGGAACTGCTCCAGTCTTCAAAAGGCCTTACCGCATGCCTAAGGAAGAGTTGGTTGAGTTAAAGAGACAGCTAGAGGAGATGGAAGAAAAGGGATTTATCCAACCTAGCACCTCTTCCTGGGGATGCCCTGCACTCTTTGTTAAGAAGCGGGACACCAACATTCCTCGACTGGTGGTTGACTATCGACCGTTGAATGCTGTGACAATCAAGAACAAGTACCCTCTTCCTCGGATCAATGATCTATTTGACCAACTAGCTGGTGCTACTGTCTTCTCCAAGATGGATCTGAGGTCTGGTTATCATCAAATCAAAATCCGGGAGGATGACGTTCCAAAGACGGCATTTCAAACTCGTTATGGTCTCTATGAGTACACCGTGATGTCTTTTGGTCTTACCAATGCTCCAGCCACTTTTATGCGGCTTATGAACTCAGTATTCATGGAGTACCTCGACAAGTTCGTCGTGATCTACATCGATGATATCCTAATCTATTCCAAAACCAAAGAAGAACACGCAGAGCATCTGCGTCTGGTGTTGACTAAGCTTCGGGAGCATCGTCTCTACGCCAAGTTCTCTAAGTGTGAGTTCTGGTTGAAAGAGCTTATCTTTCTTGGCCATGTTGTGTCTGCCGATGGTGTTACCGTCATTCCGGAGAAAGTTCAAGCTGTCCTGGATTGGGAGACACCTAAATCAGCTAAAGAGATTCGGAGTTTTCTCGGACTTGCTGGTTATTACCGTCGCTTTATTGAGAACTTCTCCAATATTGCAAAGCCCCTGACTGATCTTCTCAAGAAAGGAAAGAAGTTTGAATGGTCAGAAAAGGCAGAAGAAAGCTTTCAGGTATTGAAAACCAAGTTGACTACCGCTCCAGTTCTTGTTCTTCCTGATACGAGCAAGGATTTCGTGGTCTTCTGTGATGCTTCTCTTCAAGGGCTTGGATGTGTGTTGATGCAAGATGGTCATGTTGTGGCCTACGCCTCCCGACAGTTGAAACCAAATGAGCTGAACTATCCAACCCATGATCTTGAGTTGGCTGCTGTTGTCCATGCACTAAAGCAATGGCGGCATTATCTCTTTGGTAATCGCTGCGAGATCTATTCAGATCATCAAAGTCTGAAGTATCTCTTCACCCAACCAGATCTGAACCTCAGACAAAGAAGATGGTTGGAACTTATCAAGGACTATGATGTGGGTCTCAACTACCAACCCGGTAAAGCAAATGTTGTTGCTGATGCACTAAGTCGGAAGTCCTATTGCAACAATCTGATACTCAAGGAAGCTCAGCCCTCTCTCCATGATGAATTTGCAAGACTCAACCTTGAAGTTGTTCCTGCGGGATTTCTTGCAAATCTAGAGGTGAAGCCGTCTCTTGAGGACAAGATCAGGTCTGCTCAGAAGCTAGACTCTGAAGTTATCCAGATCAAGAAGAACATTGACAGCGGAGTGGATAAATGTTTCTCCCTGGACGACAAAGGTACATTTTACTTTGGTGACCGTATTGTTGTGCCCAACCATCAGAAACTGAAGGCACTAATCCTTCGGGAAGCTCATGAGTCACCTCTTTCTATCCATCCTGGTGGCACCAAGATGTATCGAGATCTTCGTTCAAGATTTTGGTGGACCGGGATGAAGCGAGAGATTGCTAAGTTTGTGGCAGAATGTGACGTTTGTCGTCGCGTTAAAGCTGAACACCAAAGGCCAGCAGGTACACTTCAACCCCTATCTATCCCTGTCTGGAAGTGGGATGAAGTTGGTATGGATTTCATTACTGGTCTTCCAAAGACTCAAAAGGGAAACAATGCTATCTGGGTAGTCGTGGACCGCCTTTCTAAGGTTGCTCACTTCCTTCCTGTTCGAGAAGATATCACTGCTATTCAACTAGCAGATCTGTATATCTCTCGGATAGTTGTTCTTCATGGTATTCCTAAGAAGATTATCTCTGACCGTGGAAGTCTGTTTACCTCCAAGTTCTGGTCTAGTTTCCAACAAGCCTTGGGAACTCGTATTTCTTTTAGCACAGCTTATCATCCTCAAACCGGTGGTCAGACAGAACGAGTCAATCAGATTCTGGAGGACATGTTAAGAGGCTGTGTCATATCCTTCGGAAAGAATTGGGAGAAGTGTCTTCCATTCGCTGAATTCAGTTACAACAACAGCTTCCAATCTAGCATTGGTATGGCACCCTTTGAAGCTTTGTATGGCAGGAGATGTCGTACTCCTCTGAATTGGTCCGAAACCGGTGAAAGATCACTCTTTGGGCCAGATATCATCAAAGAAGCAGAAGATCAAGTCAATATCATCCGTGAGCGTCTCAAAACAGCTCAGTCTCGTCAGAAGAGCTACTATGACAGCCATCACCAAGATGTTCACTACGAAGTTGGCGAGTATGCCTATCTCAGGGTCACTCCTCTTCGGGGTGTCCGTCGATTCGGTATCAAAGGCAAACTGGCTCCTCGCTATGTTGGTCCCTTTCGCATTCTTGCTAAGCGTGGAGAGCTTGCCTACCAATTGGAACTACCCTCAAAATTTCCAGACGTCCATGGCGTCTTCCATGTTTCCCAGTTGAAGCGTTGCTTCAAAAATCCCATTCGTGGTGTTGATCATGAGACTCTTGACCTTCAAGAGGATCTAACTTATCGTGAATATCCTATCCGTATACTTGATGAAGCCGAGCGTAAGACTCGACGTCAGAGCATCAAGTTCCTCAAAGTTCAGTGGTCTCATCACTCTGAGGAGGAAGCAACCTGGGAACGCGAAGATCGTCACCGATCTGAGTATCCCGACTTCTTTTCTAAAACCTAGGAATCTCGGGGCGAGATTCTTGTAAGGAGGGTAGATCTGTAACATCCCAAGTTTGCTAAATGGAAATGTAAGGTGTGTTTTGAGCTTTGCATGCATCTCATTTAATTTGGGCAAGAATTTGCATTTTTTATTTCACATGTTTGCTTTTAAAAGAAAGGGTTAAATTCTTGTTATTCTTGGTGAACTCAAAAAAAAAAAATTATAAATTTTCAAAATCCAGGACTTCCAGTGGCTTCCTTGAGAAATTTTGAATCCCCTAGTATTTTTCTGCAAATTTTCCTCTTTACAGAAAAACCCTAGCTCGTCCTCTCCTTCTCCATTTCTCCCCAAATCACCGAAACCCTATCCACGGGTCGCCGGCGATTGCCGCTACCTCCGGCCACCCCCTGCTCCGGCGAGAAGACCAGAAGCACCGCCTCGCTCCTCTCTTCCTCCTCCTCGAGCGGTTCGTGCTGGGAAGCTGCGAAGCCGCGGGAAACACCGATCCCCTCCGCCGGGTCCGCCGCCGTCGACCACGATTTCCGGCCAGCCCCGAGCTCCCCTCGCCTCCTCGACCCTTCCACGAGGTTCAGGTTGATCCTGCGGTCCTTCCCGTGCCCTCCTCTCTCTCCCTCTCCCTCTGGCTAGCCCGGTCGCCGAGCGCCGCCGTCGTGCTCCGCTCCGGCGAGGCACCGGAGCAACTCCGGTGACCATTTGGTCACGGCGCCGCCACTTTCTGGTCCGCCTCGGCCTCCTCTTCCTACTGCTGGTACTCAATCGCCCCCAATTCTCTCTGGTTCGAGGGAATCGTGATCAGCAGAGAGGATTTGGCCGTGGATGACGTCAGCTGACGTCATCAGCCCTTTTCCTTTTCTTTTCTGGAATTTAAAAATCATTTCTGTATTTATTTAAATCCCTGACAGGTGGGTCCCCTCGTCAGAATTTTATTCATTTCCAAATAATGTTTTATGTAATTATTAAAGTTATGACATGTGGGTCCAATAATGTTTATTTAAATTATAATTATTTAAAATGGAATTAACAAATGGTTTAAATTGAATTAAAATTGTTTAATCTCTAGAAATTCATAACTAATTCATTTTAAATCAGAAAAATATGATTTTTATATCAAAATATTCAGAAAAATAAAATCTGTTCAATTATAATCTAATCATACATATTCCATATAAGAAAAATAATGTTATTAGTCTCACCTTAGTAAACCCTAATTTAAATTATGGGTATGTTATATTCATCCATTTAATTTGGTGCTTGCATCTAGGAAATTCTAAAATGACATATCATTCATGTGATTGTGCATTGCATCAATACTGTATTGATTGTGTCATTCCTTTCCGGTATTTGGTTCTTCGCGATAGGATTTGAGCCCGAGAGTGTTTGCAACGCCTCCGAAGACCAATACCCAGCTACTGAAGAGCAAGGCAAGCATAACCTCTATCTGCACATAAGATTTCAAAAGTATTTGATTCTGATGTTATGCATACGATTCAAAGATGTTTTGGTTAAGTATAGAGTGTCAGTTGTCATTGCATCGCCGCTTATATCTGCTTAGCTTTTCCTGTCCATCCAGTCGATGAGTTCGAGGTGGAATGGGTATACATGGTGTACATGGTGTATTAAATTATGCTAAAGGCTTGGATGGGAGGCCACATTGGGATTGTGGTGTTTGTCCCATTCTTGCCGACCTAGGAACCGAGTTCTCGTCTTTGGAACCAAGACTATTCGTGCATCCACACAGGGCATTCATTTTCCCCTCGACTCCAACTTGCCTAGCCTACTACGTGAAGCCACTAGTTCGAGTGTTTCATTCGCATGTGGGGATGATTAGGAGCTAGGGCAACAGGGCTGCGGTCCAGATGTTGACCCTAGTAACGTGCACTAGGGACCGCTGCGGTGGTCAGACCTACTGCTGTGGCTCATGGACATAGGCGAATCTTGGGAAAGGTCGTGGCCAACCCTTCTGCCGGCACTCCTCGGAAGAGTGCTAATGTCTGGCGCAAGGATTGGTTGGCGTGTGTGGGTAGTTACACCCCCTGCAGGGTAAATCTTTTCGGAAAGCCGTGTCCACGGTTATGGACGACTTGGTACCTCATGTCTGATGATCATAGACAACATTAATTGATATGCTAAAACTTGACAACTAAGGGTGGTTAGAATTACTTCCTCGGGTTGAGCGAGGGGGTGGTTCTGTGGGTGGTGCAAACGATGACATTCTGGTGGCTACAGAAGACGGAGGAAGACGACAAGTGTTACATCCTTATCTCATTTCAAAAGGTCTACTGATACGAGATTCTCCCCTTTCTCGATTTAAAAGAAAGTTGGCTTTATGCAAAGAACATCATCACTATTCCATGAACGGGCAGATAAAGGGCAGGTTATGTAAGTCCTGTTGAGTACCTCGTACTCAGCCTTGCGCACTTTTGGACAGGTGAAGGCTCCTACTCCGGTGAAGGCTTCTTCATGGACATCGACGAGTGAATCGGGGTTCCCGGGCAGCAGCCTGGAATAAGTGGGCGGGACGTCGCCTTATGTTATGGCCTCTTAGGCCTTTTGGATCTTGTTATGTAGCATAACAATATTTGCTTTCGTTGTTTGGTGTACTGTTAGGTCAGTGACCTAAGTTTGTAATATTTGCTATCTTTACTCTGCTAAGAGTTGTATAATATCGCTTTCGAGTCGTAGAGTCACTGTGATGTTACCGAATGTTCAACTGTTGGCTCTCGAGATCGAGGTTAGTCTTATATCAGATGAAGATCTGGGATTTGTCTAGCTTGGCTCTCGGGGGTGCTACAAGCAGGCTCCGAGCTGCTTTGTTTTCTGGACGCCTACTCAGGATACCACCAAATCAAGATGAGAGAGTCAGATCAACTGAAAACATCTTTCACAACTCCATATGGGACTTTATGCTACATTACCATGCCTTTTGGCCTGAAGAATGCAGGGGCAACATACTAGCGCTGTATGCAAAATTGCCTGCACGAACAGATCGGTCGCAATGTTCACGTCTATGTAGACGACATCGCGGTAATGTCAAAAAAGAAGGTAGATCTCCTAGAGGACTTGGAAGAAACTTTTCAGAACCTCCGGAGGTATCAGATGAAGCTCAATCCCGCCAAGTGCGTTTTCGGCGTCCCAGCCGGCAAACTCCTCGGTTTCATCGTCTCAGAACGAGGGATTGAGGTTAACCCGGAGAAGATCAATGCCATACAAAACATATCCAGACCTACTTGTCTGAAGGACGTGCAGCGCCTAGCCGGATCGGCGGCAACCGTCAGTCGTTTCATAAGCCGCCTAGGGGAAAAGGGAATGCCTCTCTACCGGCTACTGAAGAAATCCGACAACTTCGAGTGGACAGCAGAGGCAGACGCCGCCTTGCAACAACTTAAGGAGGCCCTCATATCCGCTCTGATATTGGCAGCACCTCGATCGCAGGAACCAATGCTGCTGTACATCGCGGCAACAGGAGCTGTTGTCAGCGTTGTCTTGGCTGTGGAAAGAAAGGAGAGCGAAGCCGCGGCGTGTGAGCAGCGACCGGTCTACTTCATCAGTGAAGTGTTCTCCGCCTCCAAGCAGAGGTATCCGCATTACCAAAAGCTGGCTTATGGTGTATTCTTCGCCGCCAGAAAGCTTAGGCATTACTTCCAGGAACACACAGTGACAGTAGTAAGCAAGGCACCATTGGGAGACATAATCAACAATGCAGAGGCAACAGGTCGAGTCGCCAAGTGGGGCATCGAACTTGCCGCTTTTGATATAGTCTATAAACCACGGACCGCCATCAAATCTCAAGCACTTGCAGACTTTGTCGCCGACTAGACAGAGGCTATGGAGGAAACAGCACTCCCCGAGTCAGAATATTGGGTCATGCACTTTGACGGATCAAAGATGCTCAAAGGCTCGGGGGCTGGGCTCGTTCTACGTACGCCTAAAGGTGACAAGCTTAGCTACGTGTTACAAATCCACTTCACAGCAACCAACAATGTTGCCGAGTACGAAGCTTTGTTTTCTTTTGATTCAAGCACACGAGTCCGATCTCCGGTTAGTCAGATCGGAACTTTCATCTTTCTTCTGGTGCTGCCAAGACCTGCCTCAAAGTAGATCTTCGGAAAGCCTATGACAGCGTGAACCGGCAATTTATCTACAATAAAAAAAAATCTTCCCTTCCGGCGACTTCTTCATGGGTTACACGTGGCAAACGACCTAGGCGTCAAAAGAATCCTCTGTTACGGCGACTCAGATTTGGTCGCACAGCAAGTAAGCGGAACATGGGATGCGAAAAGCGCAACAATGGCGGCTTACAGAGCCAAAGTTGACGAATTTGCAAAAAACTTCGTAGGCTACGAAGTCCGACATGTTCCAAGAGCTGAGAATGAGGCGGCAGACACACTTGCCAGAGTGGGATCGGAACGCAAAAAGGTACCAAAAGATATCTTCCTGGAGCAATTGCACAAGCCATCCATTAAAGGCGCCGATTTGATGGACCCCGACTCAGAAGAACCGGTAGAAGCGGCAAGTCTCGCTGTCTACTTAACACTGCCGGATTGGACAGTCCCATATCTCGATTTTCTAATCGACCAAAAGTTGCCGGAGGACGATGAGGTGCTAAAAAGGCAGATCATAAGGCGAGCCAAAGCATTCACGATAATAAAAGGCGAGCTATACAAGCGAAGCACATGTGGCATCTATCAGCGGTGCATACAGCCGGAGGAAGGCCGGGAAATTCTGAAGGACATACATATTGGCGCCTGCGGGCATCATGCTTCCGCGAGGTCCATTGTATCCAAAGCTTTCCGCCAAGGTTTCTACTGGCTCACCGCCAAAGAAGATGCCGAGAACATCGTTAAAACATGCAAAGGTTGCCAGTTGTACGCCCGTCAACCTCACTTGCCGGCACAGGAGCTAAGGACGATCCCAATCACCTGGCCGTTCGCGGTCTGGGGCTTAGACATGGTGGGTCCCTTCAAAAAGGCGCGCGGTGGGTACACTCACCTATTGGTCGCTGTCGACAAGTTCACCAAATGGGTCGAGGCCAAACCGATCAGCAAACTTGACGCACGAACAGCCACCAACTTTCTCTAGGGAATTATCTCTCGGTTTGGAGTTCCACACAACATTATCACCGATAATGGCAGCAATTTGTCTCAAGGCGATATAGAAGAATACTGCAATGATCTGGGCATCCGGCTTGATTTGGCATCCGTGTCACACCCTCAATCCAATGGGCAAGTAGAGCGTACAAACGGCCTAGTCCTATCAGGACTTAAGCCTCGTCTCGAAGCTCCATTACATAGGGCAGCCGGCGCTTGGGAAGATGAGTTACAGTCGGTATTATGGAGTTTGCGCACAACGCCGAACAGATCCACCGCCTACACTCCTTTCTTCTTAGTATATGGCGCAGAGGCAGTGCTACCTACCGACATGAAGTACGATTCCCCAAGAGTTCAAGCCTACATCGAGCAAGACGTAGAAGGTGCAAGACAGGATAGCCTAGACCTGCTAGACGAAGAAAGAGACGTCGCTCTCCATCGCTCCGCCTTGTACCAGCAACAACTCTGCCGCTATCATAGCCGGAGAGTGCGGAAGCGAAGCTTCAGAACAGGTGACCTGGTTCTCCGCCTAATTCAAGATAGAAAAGGCTTGCACAAGCTATCCCCGCCATGGGAAGGACCGTTTATAGTCACAAAGGCGTTGCTCAATGGTTCCTACTACCTAGCCGACATCCGCGACGAAGAAGAAAAGAAAATGCGCAAGAAGGCGGCAGGAAAAAGGGGAACCAAGCGCAAGAGAGGCATTGACGATCCGTTCGAACAAACAAGACGGCCTTGGAACATTGAGCAGCTACGTCCTTTCTACACTTAGCAATTTATAATTGTAATAAGTTCAATATGATTATGAAATAAAAGTCTATGGTTCCTCATCTGTGTTGAGATGCATGCCATCTTTTGTCTTTTCTTGCAATCATATTTCCCCTATGTATCTAAGTTACCTATTTACTAGCTCTGTGCAAAGGTTCAAACTGGTAGATACTTGCAGCTTTCGAGTCAACCCAAAGCAAAAACAAACTTTTTGCGCCGCCTAATTCCTTTGCCTCTGATTACTTATATGTGGTTCGCCTAGTAGTATGTCTTTGACACCAACATGTTGGCTTTGGTCTCTGATTCTAAACAAATGGTCTAGCCCTGGTTGTTTCAGCTAAAGTTACCGGCTGAGGTTTCGTTAACATACAAAAAGTCAAGCATATAAGTCAGGGTAAAATTAAGGCGGGCCATATAAATAAAGACAAAGTAAAATTTGTCAGCTAGTTTCCGCCTAACAAGGCAACAGCAAAAGTATATACAAATATTACAAATGTTGCATTGTTTCAGGGGCCGACAAAATAAGGCTGGTGGAAGGGAAGGACAGAAAAAAGATATGGCTCGGGGGAGCGTCTACATCAGGCTTGGGGGCTGACAACTTCAGCCCCGGAACTATCACTCCCCCCCGCCTCGGCCGCGCCGGCAGCTTCAGCTCCCTCTCCGCCAGGCACAGGATGGCGCCGGTAGAAGATTGAAGTATCCACCATGTCGGCGACTCGCGTGGCGTAGCCGGCAACGCTGTCCAGCACAGCGACCGGCTCAACCTCGCTACCGTCTTCGTAAGTCGACGGCATGCCTTCGGTGACGGCTTCTATCTCCGCCTCAGGGTAGTGCGCCATGAACAACCCAAGGGCAGTCTTGGCTCCTCCCCGCGCCGCCGACTTCAGCGAGCTTTTGTTCAATTTGGTCGCCTGCTCCAAGATGGCGGGCACGTCGCTGAACTCGGTAGGCTCCTGGCTGCCAGACGAAGTGAAGAACTTGGCGGCAAACCGCTTGGACGCCTCCAAAGTCTCGGCGATCAGCTCGCCCAGATGCGCAAGGCGATCCAGGCGGGGGCTGACAACCTTGTCATCGCCTAAACCGGCGGGAACTGCATCAAAGGTAAAGCCATAAGTTGGGCTCAGGCTAAAGCAACATGGCAGTATCAAAAAAGGAGCAAGAAGTTACCAAGGACCGAGTTATGGAAAGCCGACAACTCAATCATATGAGTTGCCAGCGCGTCCTCTGCAGTTTGGGCGCGAGAAGTCTGCTTGGATATCTCTTCCGCAACCATCTTCTCCGCCTCCGCCAACTTGTTGCGCAGGCTTTCCAGCTCACCAGTGAGCTGGCTGGATTCCTGCGCAAACTTGAGTTGCTGGGCCTCCATCTCTTTTTGATGAGCCACCTTCAACTCCAAGTTGGCGGCCGCCAAGTCCGAAGCTTCATTCATAAGAGCTTGCATATCAGTGGACGCCTTCAGGATATCCTGGGCATGGTCTAGCAGTTCTACAAATATGGATTCGCCAAGCTAAAATGATTGACGGAAACATAGCTCAAAAGCACAGTTGGAGAAAGGGATCCGCCCTACCTTCATCTTTTTTGCGGGCTGCCTCCAGCTCGGCGATCCGCCTGTCCTTGGCCTCGCACTCCTTCTTCAGGTCACGGTGACGCCGATTTATCTCGACTCGGGAGGAGACGAGCTCGACGTTGGCGGACACAAGGCCCTGCAACAAAAACCAAAAGCATATAACATATTGTCGAGTAACCACTAAGCCGGCAGTCAAAGTCTCCTTTGACTAGCCATCTAAGTGCTCGGGGGAAAGACTATGTATATGCCGGAGGGGTAGAAACTTACAGATAGGTCGCCCTCCAAGTCGTCGAAGGCTTGCGAGGCAAAGGCGGCAAAAGCCAAAGTTGACTCCTTGGCCTCCTTAAAGGTAGACCAAGGGTCTCTGACTTTGCCGCCTCCCGCAGTCGGAGCTGCCCTCCGAGACCCGCCGGCAGTCGTTTCCAGCAACCCTTCATTGGCGGCGCGCGATTGAGCGGCATCATCGGCCGTAGCCTCAGCCAGTAGTAGAGGAGTTGTCGGCGCGCGATCGGTGGAGGGGATCTTTGGCGGAGCACCTGAAGCCGGAGCTGGAGGTTGGCGCCGAGCGTCAGCCATGAAGCTGCCGGCGTGGAGGTGGGGAGTTGGCGGCACGGTGGCCGGCGAGCCGCCTTGCCGCCGCTTTCCTTTGCCAAGGAGCCTGGTCGTCAACCGGGAGGTCGCGACCCTTTCCCTGTTAACAAAAAGCAAGCACAATAAGTCAGCCAATGTTCAAAAGGTTCGCCATCTGGAAAAAGCAAAGTTGAAGTACCTTCGGGGGATGTTAATCCCCGCGTTCTCGCCAATGTTGGCGAGAGTCGGCTCGGTAGCCGACGCGATCCGTTTCTTCCTCTCGGCATTCGCCGTAGAGGAAGCAGCGCCGGACGCCTTGCGCTTCTTCGTCTTCCCGGCTTCCGACTCGTAGAAGTCGGGAGCCAGGTCATCCTCCCTCAACTCGGAGAGCTGAAAAAGAAGACATGTTAAAGGAACTTAAACCTAGCCGGCAACGCTGTCAAGTAAGGGGCAAAGGAAGAAAATATTCACCTCGAGGGGAGGATTGTCGTGGGTGTGCATGGGCACGCCCTCGACCGCCTTCACCGACCCCGCCTTGACGAGGCTGCGGAGCCGGAATGCCAGGTCGGCGACCGGCAATATCTCTTCGCTCACGCGAAGAGAGGCTGTGTCAGTAGGCGAATACTGACACATCTTGTGCGGGCTGTACCGCAGGGGGAGGATTTGCCGGCCGAGCCAGCAAATGACGGTGTCGACCCCATCCAGCTGGGGGGGAGCCATCGTCCTCGTGAGGAACTCGATCCGCCTTTGAATAAGGCGGAGTTCCTCCGTCAACTTGGGCACCGCCTCGTCGGTGGAGGAGCCGAGGAGCCCGCCGCAGGAGCGCGCGCGGAGGAAGTCCGATGGACGACGGCGGAGACATTGCCCGCCGTCGCCGCCGCCGCAGGACGAGTAATGGCGCCGCCCATCGGCGTCGCAAGCGCGGCCTCGGTCGCCGGGCCGCTCGACGCCGTCGAATGAGCAGGACCGGTGGACATCGCCGCGAGGAAAGGACGCCGGGGGAGAAGAGTTCGCCGGAGTTCGTTCGGAGGCGAGGAGCGAGGAAGTGGAAGAGACGAGAGCGCATGGAGAGCAAAGGCTGGGTAAAGAAATGGACCGTTTGGCTACCTATTTATAGGGCCAGGCGTTGCTCCCAGTGCAACGGCATTTTAGTAGGACACGTGTCCCGCATCCGTTGCGGCACACGATTGCACGATCTCCACGCCTCCTCTTTTCCCGCAATTTGTGATCATGGCGAGATTCCCGCCTAGGCTGTTTTCAAACTGTCGTGAAGCCGGCTAGGCAGAAACCGTCAAGAAGAATGCTCGGCAAAGATTGCCGAGTAGCCGTCTTTTCCCATGATGGACAAAGGCGGCCACCTGTCAACATCAAGACACGCATGCCTCTTTGATTTTCAGAATGGTTCAAGCCCTGCAGCCGCCAACCTTGGCAGATGGAGAATCAAGGAGAAGCCGGCGCCTGGAGAACTTCAACCTTTCTGGGGGCTAATGTTGTGGATATATCAACTAGGGGTATAACCAGCATGGATCAATCCGGCTAGTCCAGGGTGGCCCAAGGGTGGTAAGGCCAAGGCCTGCCGGGCGGCCCAGATAGCTGACGTGCAAGGAAGTAGGCGGACGGTCCAAGGAAGGCGGGAGGCCATGGCCCATCAAGCCACCGAGCCCAAGACGGAAGGCGGCAACTAAGCCGGCTAGGTCTAGGATTCTGATTACTTGCCGGACAAGTACTTACCTTGTATCCTGGGGTCTGGCCGCCTATATAAGCCGGCCACCAGGAAGCCTTTAGGGCAACGCTTCAATACGCATCAAACACATTGTAACCTGTTCACGGCTATTGCCTCATAGTGATATATAGCAGCACGTAGGATCCCGCCACCGCTGTGGGATCCGAAGCTGGGTAAACTCGCCGTGTTCAATCCCGACCTCGACGACACCAACCTTCTTCCCCATAATCCATACGTAGGCTAGAGGACCCCCGTCTCCTATCAATTATGCCGATACCACGACAACGGCCGGACGGCCGGGGGATTAGCTGTAGGCGTTGGCGCGTTGCCGCCCGCCGATGAGCTGAGGTCAGAGACGATGAGGCCTGCGTCCTCGCCAGGAACCTTGGTCGAGATGAGGACTGCACCGCTGCCGCTTTGGCCGCTCCGACTTCTCGAGTTCTATCTCGCTTATTTGGTGCGTACTAGGCTACAAGCTTCACAATTTTGGGCTGCAGGGGTGCACAGG
Source organism: Poa annua (assembly GCA_026929855.1). Taxonomy (NCBI): domain Eukaryota; kingdom Viridiplantae; phylum Streptophyta; class Magnoliopsida; order Poales; family Poaceae; genus Poa; species Poa annua. Next base: position 20,303,687 of record CM049428.1, on the reverse strand, counting down.
TTTTGGGCTCACGGGTGCACCTAAGCTGAAAATATGGGATAATACCTTTTCGCTCTCGCGATTAGGGTTTAGGCTGCAAGTTTTGCTGGGGTCTTGACGCTCCGGACCCAGTCTACGGCGAAACCCTAGTCTCGCTGGAGAAAAGTCTAACATGTCGATCTACCCCTCTAAACGGCGCTAGGAGGGGGTAGACGCATGATTTTTTTTGCTTGGACCATAAAAAACAAACATTTCATGTGTTCCGTCGCACGAATCCATGCCTGACACCCGAAACGCGGTTTTCACCTCTAAGTGCAAGAACTTACTACGGAGTAAGAGGGGCCAGTGAAGCGGGTCGCACCTCGGAGATGTATCTTGGTTCCCACAAACTACCAACACACTAGTATACATAGTTTATGGGTATAGGCAAGTTTTGATGGGGTCTTGACGCTCCGGACCCCCTCTGTGGCGAAACCCTACTCCGTTGGAGAAAAGTCTGACCTGTCGATCTACCCCTCAAAACAGCGCCGGGAGGGGGTAGACGCATGAATTTTTTTGCTTGGATATGCTAGGTTAGTATATTGGAGCATAAAAAACAAACATTTCATGTGTTCTGTCGCACGATTCCATGCCTGACACCCGAAACGGGGGTTTTCACCTCTAAATGCAAGAACTTACTACGGAGTAAGAGGGGTCAGTGAAGCGGGTCGCACCTCGGAGATGTATCTTGGTTCCCACAAACTACCAACACACTAGTATACATAGTTTAGGGGTCTAGGCAAGTTTTGATGGGGTCTAGACGCTCCGGACCCCCTCTGTGGCGAAACCCTACTCCGTTGGAGAAAAGTCTGACCTGTCGATCTACCCCTCAAAACAGCGCCGGGAGGGGGTAGACGCATGAATTTTTTTGCTTGGATATGTTAGGTTAGTATATTGGAGCATAAAAAACAAACATTTCATGTGTTCTGTCGCACGATTCCATGCCTGACACCCGAAACGGGGGTTTTCACCTCTAAATGCAAAAACTTACTACGGAGTAAGAGGGGTCAGTGAAGCGGGTCGCACCTCGGAGATGTATCTTGGTTCCCAGAAAACTACCAACACACTAGTATACATGTATTAGGGGTCTATGCAAGTTTTGATGGGGTCTTGACGCTCCGGACCCCCTCTACGGCGAAACCCTACTCCCGGTGGAGAAAAGTCTGACCTGTCGATCTACCCCTCTAAACGGCGCTGGGAGGGGGTATACGCATGAATTGTTTTGCTTGGATGTGTTAGGTTGGTATATTGGACCATAAAAAACAAACATTTCATGTATTCCGTCGCACGAATCCATGCCCGGAACCCGAAACTGGGGTTTTCACCTCTAAGTGCAAGAACTTACTACGGAGTAAGAGGGGTCAGTGAAGCGGGTCGCACCTCGTAGATGTATCTTGGTTCCCACAAACTACCAACACACTAGTATACATAGTTTAGGGGTATATGCAAGTTTGATGGGGTCTTGACGCTCCGGACCCACTCTACGGCGAAACCCTAGTCCCGCTGGAGAAAAGTCTGACCTGTCGATCTACCCCTCTAAACAGCGCTGGGAGGGGGTAGACGCATGAAATTTTTTGCTTGATTGTGTTAGGTTTGTATATTGGACCATAAAAAACAAACATTTCATGTGTTCCGTCGCACGAATCCATGCCTGACACCCGAAACGGGGGTTTTCACCTCTAAGTGCAAGAACTTACTACAGAGTAAGAGGGGTCAGTGAAGCGGGTCGCACCTCGGAGATGTATCTTGGTTCCCACAAACTACCAACACACTATTATACATGTATTAGGGGTCTATGCAAGTTTTGATGGGGTCTTGACGCTCCGGACCCCCTCTACGGCGAAACCCTACAACCGCTAAAGAAAAGTCTGACCTGTCGATCTACCCCTCTAAACGGCGTCGGGAGGGGGTAGACGTGTCGTGGTATCGGCATAATTGATAGGAGACGGGGGTCCTCTAGCCTACGTATGGATCGTGGGGAAGAAGGTTGGTGTCGTCGAGGACGGAATTGAACACAGCGAGTTTACGCAGCTTCGGATCCCACAGCGGTGGCGAGATCCTACGTGCTGCTATAATTCACTATGAGGCAATAGCCGTGAACAGGTTACAATGTGTATGATGCGTATTGAAGCGTAGATGAGCTTATTCAGCGTTGATGAGCTTGGCCCTAAAGGCCTCCCGGTGGCCGGCTTATATAGGCGGCCAGACCCCGGGTTACAAGGTAAGTACTTGGCCGGCAAGTAAACAGAGTCCAAGTTGTAGTCGGCTTTGGTTGCCGCCTTCCATCTTGGGCTTGGTGGCTTGATGGGCTTCGGTCTGCTGCCTTCCTTGGACCGTCCGCCTACTTCCTTGTACGTCAGCTATCTGGGACGCCCGGTAGGCATTAGCCTTACCACCCTTGGGCCACCCTAGACTAGCCGGATTGATCCATGTTAGAGATACCCCTCGTTGGTATATCCCCAACATTATCCCCCAGAAAGGTTGAAGTTTTCCAGGCGCCGGCTTCTTGATTTTCTTGATCTTCAGTCTTGAACGTTTGCGGTTGCAGGACTTTAATCATTCTGAATATAATAGGGGTTGCGTGCCGGCTTGATCACCAGCGCGCGGCCGCCTTTATCCTACATGGGAAAGAAGGCTGGCTTAACTTGTCGGATGACTTCTCGGAGAAGCCTTACCCTTACTGACATGTCAAACTAATGTCTGATAGATGACGTCATTTGGTCCACGACAGTTTTGAACTCAAATGTAACGAAATCGTGCATTGTCGGCCATACCACGGAGGCGGCCTTTGCCACGGAGGCAACCATGTCGCTGACGACAAGGTGATTGTGCCATGCAGGCGGTTATGTCGTTGACAACAAGACAATCATGCCACGGAGGCGACTGTGTCGCTGACGATAAGTCGGCCAAGCTATGGAGGTGACCGTGTCGCTGACGACAAGACGGTCATGCCACCAATGTGGCTTTCTTGTTGACAATAGGGTTGCATATCGTGCAGCCCCCAAGTATCGAACGAGGGCAAATATCGATGTCGAGCCCCCGAGTGTCGGAGTTTTTCTTGATCCGCCTATCTCCAGCCCCCAAGCGTTAAGTCGATGTACTCGGAAGTCGTCTCGACGCTTGGAAGAACTTGTGGTGTTGTAAGTCGATGATTGCAGTCCCGGAGGCCCGTGCCGGCTTGATTGAAAGACGGCTTGAGACATGATGAAAATGCTGCGATTGCAGCCCCCATGTGTTAAGTATCTTGCATAGTACACATAGCTGCATTAAGATGTATTTTAATGAAAGCTGAATAATTTGAAGGCCTGAGCCGGTAGATTTTTAACAAACACTTAAGGGTTGTAAATTTTATATGGCCCACCTTAATATTTATCTGGTTTATATGTTTAACTTTTCATATGTTAGCAGAACCTCAGCCGGAAACTTTAGCTGAGACAACCAGGGCTAGCACCAAATAGTTTAGAATCAGAGACAAATTAAAGCCGGCATGTTGGTGCTAATGACATACTACTAGGTAACCCACATATAAACAATCAAATAACGGTATTAGGCGGTGCAAACTGATTGCTTAATTTGGCCCGGAGGCGACAAGTATCTAAAAGTTTGAACCATGCAGCGCAGAGCAAATATCAGGTAACTTAGATACTAAGAGGGATATGATCAAATGAAAAGACAAAAGATGGCATGATCTCAGAGCATAATGAGCAAACCACGGACTTTTATTTCATGACCATACATAAAATGTTAAGTGTATATAAACTTAGCTTATTTGACATTGATGTCGAGGAGGCGGGCGTGACGGAAGACGCCAGCCCCAGTATGTAGGCGGCAACCCCAGTCTGACAATATTTGTCCCTAGGATTCCGAAGATGATCCCATCAAGGCGGCGAGGAGTATGCGGCGGCAGTAATTAAGCCGAGATAATGGCGATCCGCGTTAGCAATTAAGCCGGAACGCGACGATAAATGCGCCGACAAGGCGTCTTGTTACGTTAGCGATTAAGCTGAAACGTGGAGCTTTATTGTTTTGTACCAATCGATGTCTCCCCAAATTGATCAGGTTTGGGCGATCCGAAACAATAGCTTAGCAACTTCGCGATGAACTCATCTAAACCGTATATGAGGATGGCGGTGTCCCGCATAACATCTCACGAACACGGCGGTAAAGATAATATTGAATCACAAATCAGACGTCGGAACGGATCCGAACATCGTATGAGTTGCGATTCGTCAAACACGGATGTCGGAACAACTGTGACGTGACTTTCCTTGTAAGCTGGCTGCGTTTCCTTGTGATACACGATGATCAAGACCAGATCTGATGCTAAGTGATTAGCAGTACATGCATGCGATTAGCGCTCCGGCCGTGAAATCCATGTACATATTGCTAATTCACGCTGGATCTCTGTAGATCACGACTTGCCATATCAAAAGGATTTGGCCAGCAAGGTGTATGTAATCGGAACGGATCCGTCTTGCCGCATGCGTTTCCATCCTGCGCGGGAATCGTCGCCTTCCTAGCTAGGCATATATGGGTTGCCATCATTTGGATGAAATAGGAGGCGACGACAATTCTCATATCGATCTGTCCAGCTTATCTTACACGAACCGGAGAACGGATCAGCCCGTCGGATCGATCTGGCAGATGAATAGGATGTTTGATCGAGCCGGCCTGCCGGGGCAGAGTACACGGCTAGATGCTTTTACGACGTTCGATCATGCCGTCCTGTCGGAGCAGAGTACACGGCTAGATGCGATCCGGTCGCGTTGATGAAGACGACGATCGGAATCGTCGGCTGCGGACATCCAATATTGTTCCCGCCTGGAACGTGACGCCAGAAACCTTATGCCCCACGGTGGGCGCCAACTGTCGTGGTATCGGCATAATTGATAGGAGACGGGGGTCCTCTAGCCTACGTATGGATCGTGGGGAAGAAGGTTGGTGTCGTCGAGGACGGGATTGAACACGGCGAGTTTACCCAGCTTCGGATCCCACAGCGGTGGCGAGATCCTACGTGCTGCTATAATTCACTATGAGGCAATAGCCGTGAACAGGTTACAATGTGTATGATGCGTATTGAAGCGTAGATGAGCTTATTCAGCGTTGATGAGCTTGGCCCTAAAGGCCTCCCGGTGGCCGGCTTATATAGGCGGCCAGACACCGGGTTACAAGGTAAGTACTTGGCCGGCAAGTAAACAGAGTCCTAGTTGTAGTCGGCTTTGGTTGCCGCCTTCCATCTTGGGCTTGGTGGCTTGATGGGCTTCGGTCTGCTGCCTTTCTTGGACCGTCCGCCTACTTCCTTGTACGTTAGCTATCTGGGCCGCCCGGTAGGCATTAGCCTTACCACCCTTGGGCCACCCTAGACTAATCAGATTGATCCATGTTAGAGATACCCCTAGTTGGTATATCCCCAACAAAACGCATGAATTTTTTTGCTTGGCTATGTTAGGTTGGTATATTGGACCATAAAAAACAAAAATTTCATGTGTTCCGTCGCACGAATCCATGCCCGACACCCGAAACGGGGGTTTTCACCTCTAAGTGCAAGAACTTACTACGGAGTAAGAGGGGTCAGTGAAGCGGGTCGCACCTCGGAGATGTATATTGGTTCCCACAAACTACCAAAACACTAGTATACATGTATTAGAGGTCTATGCAAGTTTTGATGGGGTCTTGACGCTTCGGACCCCCTCTACGGCGAAACCCTACTCCTGCTGGAGAAAAGTCTGCCCTGTCGATCTACCCCTCTAAACGGCACCGGGAGGGGGTAGGCGCATGAATTTTTTTGCTTGGATGTGTTAGGTCGGTATATTAGACCATAAAAAACAAACATTTCATGTGTTCCGTCGCACGATTCCATGTCTGACACCCGAAACGGGGGTTTTCACCTCTAAGTGCAAGAACTTACTACGGAGTAAGAGGGGTCTGTGAAGCGGGTCGCACCTCGGAGATGTATCTTGGTTCCCACAAACTAGCAACACACTAGTATACATGTATTAGGGGTCTATGCAAGTTTTGATGGGGTCTTGACGCTCCAGACCCCCTCTACGGCGAAACCCTACTCCCGGTGGAGAAAAGTCTGACCTGTCGATCTACCCCTCTAAACGGCGCCGGGAGGGGGTAGGTGAAAGAACATTTCTTAATCCCTAGTGTTTTGTGTGTTAGTTAACAATACCAATGATATACTAATCCTATTGCTAAGTATTTCAGTTTGGGTGAAACTCATATCACAAATCCTAAAGCCAAATTGTAGAGAAAGAGAGTTTCTGGAATTCTTCCCAGACCCGGATATTCCGGTTCCCCAACTCGGATATTCCGGGTCATCCCCAGAAAATTGGCTAAGTCAAGTTCAGAAGTACTACTGACTTCAATCGGAAAATCAGCTCGGAAATTTCAAGGACTCGGATATTCCGGTTCACCAACCCGGATATTCCGAGTCAACCTCAAGAAAATTGGCTAAGTCAAGATTCAGAAGTGGTACTGACTCCAATCGGAAAATCAGCTCGGAAATTTCAAGGACCCGGATATTCCGGTTCACCAACCCGGATATTCCGAGTCAACCCCAGGAAAATTGGCTAAGTCAAGATTCAGAAGTGGCACTGACTCCAATCGGAAATTCAGCTCGGAAATTTCAAGGACTCGGATATTCCGAGTCAACCTCAGAAAATAGGCTAAGTCAAGTTCAGAATTGGTTCTGATCTCAACCGGAAATTCAGCTCGGATATTTTCAAAGGCCCGGATATTTCGGGTGACCGTAATTTCCGGTGGTACTTATACCGGAATTTCCGGGTGCCCGAGACAACCAACGGCCAGATTTTGAGGGGGAGTATAAATACCCCCTCACTCACTCAAGAATAGTGAGCTCTCAGATTTTCTCTCTCCTACCATTCTTGAAAGCTCAAATCATCAAGATCTCCCAATCCCCGCACCCAAATTCATTGATCTTTGGAGGATTGGAGGAGAAGGCCCGGATCTACATCCTCACCGAAGGGATTTGCATTTCTCCCCCATTCACTTGGGCATTTCGTGGCTAGGGTTTCCGGTGGGAAAACCTAGTTCACCATTGTTGTACTCTTGGTGTTACCTTGACCTTTTGTGGTCCTTGACCTTTTGTGGTCTTCTTGGGAGCCCCCAATTCAGTTGTGGGTGTGTGCCTCAAGCGTTTGTAAGGGATTCGATCTCCACCCTAAAAGGGGATCAATAGTGGAAGGTGGACTCGAAACCTTTGTGGTTGAGTTCATCGGAGAAGAAGGTGAGCCTTTGTGGCGTTGCGGCTAACCTGTTGTGGTAGCGCACACCTCTCCAAACGAGATGTACACCCTTGGGTGGAACTCGGGATTACATCTTCGTCTCCGCGTGCTTCACTTGGTTCCCTTTACCTTTGCTCCCTTACTTGCTTATCTTATTATTGCTTAGTTTCTCATTTAGGTAAATTCACCGTAGTTGCATATCTAGAGAATTTACCTTTGTGTTGAGCCTAAATTTGAAAAGACCTAAAATTTGTAATAACACCTATTCACCCCCCCCCCCTCTAGGTGCCGGATTCCCGTTCAATTGGTATCAGAGCCAGGTTCAATTTTAAGGGCTTAACCGCCTAAGTGTAACGATGCCGGAATCCGATGCCGAGAGGGCCGCCCGTGAAAAATTAGAGGTGGAGAAGGAGGCGTTAGCCAAAGGGGCAACCATGGCCGATCTTATTGATATGAGATCGTCCTTGGAGGCCCAACTCCTCAAGATGAATGAGATGCTCATGGCACTCTTGAAGTCTAAGGAGCCCGAGGCTACTTCTCCCTCTCCTCCTCCTAAGGAACTTGCGGGGAACTCTAAGGAGTCATCTTCGGATGGGTCCAAAGATGTTACCTCAAGTGTTCCCGGGATGGCGGAAAAGGATGAACCACCTAGCTCCTCTAACACCCCCAAAGGAGAGGAATTTCATAATGTCAACCATAATTACTCTCCTAACCCTCCTATCCCTCACCCTCATGTAAACTTTAGAAGTTATCCTCCTAAGCTTAAAACTACTCATTTCTCTCAATGGGTATTTCTAATGAAGTCCCATCTATGTAGTGCCTCCATTGAGCTTTGGCGCATCATTGAAGAAGGATACAAGCCCCATGATCCAACCAACTTGACAAGAAGAGAGGTAGTTGATAGCCAACTCAACGCCACCGCTCTTCATCAACTCCAAATGGCCGTTGGAGAGAAGGACATGGCGCTCATTCAACAATTCTCCACCGCCAAGGAAGTTTGGAATGCTCTTTCCGACATCTTCGTTGGGAATGAGAGCATGAAGAAGAACCGGTATGATGCCTTATGCAATGAGGTGGAAGGTTTCTACAAGTTGGATGGAGAAAGCCACGAGGACATGTACCGGAGGTTGGTGTTGGTTGCCAACTCCTTCAAGAACCTCGGGGCGGAGTACATCAATGATGCTTGGATCAAGAGGAAGTTTGTGACCGCTCTCATGCCCTTTGAGGACACGGATTTGAAGACACTCCAAGGGAGACATGACTTTGCAAAGATGACATCCAATGAAGTTATGCAAGAGATGACTGCATACAAGGTGGCCTCCAAGATTGCACAAGATGCAAGAGCTAGAGCCATAGGGATGCACAAGCATGCCTCAATTGCTTTGAAGGCCACCGTTGAAGAAGAGGATGAAGAGGAGTGTGATGATCAAGTCGAGCTATCTAGTGAAGCTCTCTAAAGCACTCTCACTCAACACATGGGTCTTGCCGCAAGAACCTTTTGGAAGAACTCGGGAAGGGCGAAAGCAATGATTGACAAGAAGTTTCCCCCCAACGGAGGAAAGCCACTCAACAAAGTGAGGCTTTGCTATAACTGCGATGACAAGGGCCACTTTGTTGCCGATTGCCCATGGGAGAGAAGAGAGGATCATGGTGGGAGGCTCGTGGCCAAGACGAAGGGCAAGGGGCCCATGCCCATGAAGAAGCCTTTCTTCAAGAAGAACCAAAAGATTGTCTTGGTGACTCAAGAGCAATATCTCACCGATGATGAAGATAGTGACAAGGAGGATACTCCAACGCAAGTGGCCACACTAGCCATGTCTTCCACACCTCCATCACTCTTCTCCTCACCAAACGAGAGCCCCATCGTCAAGAATGCAAGATGTCTTATGGCAAAGACATCCGAGGTACAATTATCCCCAAAGTCCATATCACATGACATTGATGATGCTATGAGCTTAGAAGTCAAGGAAGAAATCATTGCTTTTGATAAATTCATGACTAAGTTGCAAGGAGAAGGAAAGAAACACTTTGGCTCAATCATGAGTCGTATAGGTGAGCTTGAGGATGAGCTTGAACTAAAAGGTGAGATTGAGAGAGAGGATGCACACGCTAAGGTGTCTCTCCAATCCTCTCTCGAAGATGAACAAGAAGCTCATGCTCTCCTCGAGGAGCAACTTGCTAAGATCACTAAGGATCGTGATCTCTACTTTGCTAAATGTAAAATTTTGCAAAATGAAAAGTCCGAGCTTGTAGTTGCTCATGCTAGACTTTGCGAAGACTTCGAGTCACTTGACAATGCTCACATGGTGTTGACAAGTGATCACGAACGTCTTCTCAAGTCTCGTGATCAACTCCAATCTCGGATATCTACTCTTGAGAAACCTAGCACCTCTACTCCTTTGAATGCTAATGCAAATGTTTTGAAGGGTATTGCTAGGGTTATGTTTGTTCCTTCTATGGCAACCAAGCCCAAGACCTCTCTTGATAAAGGTAAGGGGACACTCACTACTCCTCTTCATGAGCGAGTGCCCCACAAGGGTAAGGAAGGTCTAGGCTATGTTGTTAAGGAGAAGAAGGAGATCAAGAAGAAGACCAAGTCCGCACAAGCCAAGAAGGTTGACATTGCGAGTGGAAATGCCACAAGGGGCACTCCCACTCGTAATGACTTTGCGGGCATATCTAACCCCAACTATGCTTTATATGTTGATTATTATGGGGATGTCTATGCTAGATACATTGGTCCTTTTGATGGTTACATTGAATATGCTATTTGGGTACCAAAGACCCTTGTTGCTAATCAAAAGGCACCCATTGCAAATGGGTACCTAAACCCAAAAATTGATTGTGTGTAGGGCCTTGCTTCCGGAGGATCGAAATGGATAATTGATAGTGGGTGCACTAGTCATATGACCGGAAGCAAGGATATTGTAACGGAGTTGAAGCCCAATGATGATCAAATGACCGTTACATATGGTGATAATTCTAAGTCTAAGGTAATAGGGCTCGGCAAGGTGGTAGTGGCACCGGACATCACACTTGTGAATGTCTTGCTTGTCGAGTCCCTAGGTTTCAACTTGATCTCCGTCCATTCCTTAACTTGTTTGGGCTATACCGTTGTCTTCGAAAAGGAAATGGTCATTCTCATGCGGAGCAAGTCTCTCAATGTGTCTTTCGTTGGGTACATTGAGAATGTGCTCTATGTGGTTGACTTCTCCGGAGTCACCACTTCCCATACAATGTGCCTATTCGCAAAGGCGGACTTGGGTTAGCTATGGCATCGCCGACTAGCCCATGTCAACATGAGGACTTTGCAAAGTCTCCACAAGGGTGGCCATATCCTAGGACTAAAAGACCATGTTTCTTTTTCGAAGGATCGAATGTGTAGGGCGTGCGTTGAAGGAAAAATGCATGACATCTACCATCCAAGCAAGACCATCATTTCGTCAAAGAGGGTTTTGGAGCTTCTCCATGTTGATCTCTTTGGTCCCATTCCGGAAGCTAGTCTTGGTGGCAAGAAATATTGCTTGGTGATTGTTGATGACTATTCAAGATACACATGGGTTTTCTTCTTCAAGACGAAGATGGAGACTCAACAAACTATCATCGACTTCTCCAATGAAGCTCAGCGTCAACACAATGTCCCTATCTTGGTGATACGAAGTGACAGTGGGTCCGAGTTCAAGAACTACACCTTAAACGAGTTCCTTAGTGAAGAAGGGATTCGTCATCAGTATTCCGCTGCTTATACTCCCCAACAAAATGGTGTAGCCGAAAGGAAGAACCGCACACTTATTGAGATGGCAAGGTCGATGATGGCCGAGTTCAAGTCCCCTCACAACTTTTGGGCCGAAGCCGTCAACACCGCTTGCCATTCATCCAACCGGCTTTTCTTTCACAAAGGACTCATGAAGACACCTTATGAAGTGCTTACCGGGAACAAGCCCAATATCTCCTACTTCCGAGTATTTGGTTGTAAGTGTTTTTATCTCATCAAAGGTGTTCGTTTGGGCAAGTTTGATTCTAAGTCTCTTGAAGGGACATTTGTGGGCTACGGATCCGAATCCCACACTTATAGAGTCTATGATAAGGCCTCGCGCATAATCATAGAAACTTGTAGTGTGGTATTCGAGGAGAATGACGGCTCCCTCGTGGAGCAAAGTGGTGTTTCCGGTGTAGGTGATGATGAACCTCAAGATGCTATCCGAAGAATGGGGTTGGGAGTCCACCGCCCCGTTGAACTCTATTATGAGGTTGATCAACAAGGACCAAGTTCTTCACAAGTGGTGACCACCCCAACACAAGAAACACGCATCGACAACACCGTGCCCAATGCCCCTTGCCAAGAAGAAGAACAAGATTCTACAGCTGCTCCTGGAATTTCCGGAGGACCGGAAAATCCGGTTCAAGATGGACTCGGAATATCCGGTGGTTCGGAATATCCGGTCCCTGTACCCGGAATATCCGGTCCTGCTGACATTCCCGGTGGCAGTTCGCAAGGCCAAGATCAACCCTCTCCCTCACCAATGGACACCACTCCAATGGTTGATCAAGGCCATCAAATCAGTCAAGGCGGAGACATGAATGATCAAGATGATCAAGCGATTCCTCCCACCACTCGGAGGGAAATCGAGATCCGCCGCTTGAATAGGGTTGGCACCTCACAAGAATTAAGAGCTCTATCTCTTGACAAGGTGCTTGGTGATGTGAGAAGCAAGGTCTCTACCCGAAGACAACTCGCAAGCTTTAGTGAACATCAAGCTCACATCTCCATGGTGGAACCCAAGAAGGTCTTTGAAGCTCTTGAAGATAAAGATTGGCTTGATGCCATGCATGAAGAGCTCAACAACATCGAGCGCAACAAAGTGTGGAAGTTGGTGGAAAGACCCAAAGATTGCCGCAATGTTATCGGCACCAAGTGGATATTCAAGAACAAGCAAGATGAACATGGCATGGTAATAAGGAACAAGGCAAGATTGGTGGCTCAAGGTTACTCTCAAATTGAAGGCATTGACTTTGGAGAAACCTACGCGCCCGTGGCTCGACTTGAGTCAATCCGTATTCTTCTTGCCTATGCCTCTCACCATAACTTTAAGTTGTAACAAATGGGTGTTAAATCCGCTTTTCTAACTGGTCCACTAAATGAACTTGTTTATGTTAAGCAACCACCGGGGTTCGAGGACCTCAAGTATCCGAACCATGTCTACAAGTTGGATAAGGCACTCTATGGCCTTAAACAAGCCCCACGAGCGTGGTACGAGCACCTTAGAGAACTACTTGTAGACCGTGGATTCCAAGTTGGGGAAATCGACCCCACACTTTTCACTAAGAAGGTTAATGGGGAGCTTTTCATTTGTCAATTATATGTGGATGACATTATATTTGGATCGACTAACAAAGCATTTAACGAAGAATTCTCTAAGCTTATGACTGACAGGTTTGAGATGTCTATGATGGGCGAGATGAAGTTCTTCCTCGGATTTGAGATCAAACAATTGAGCGAACGAACGTTCATCAACCAAGCAAAGTACATTCAAGACATGCTCAAGAAGTACGAGTTGCTTGATCTCAAGGGTGCCTCTACTCCAATGCAAACCAAATGCCACCTTGAGCTCAACCCGAAGGGTAAGGATGTGGATCAAAAGGTATACCGCTCCATGATTGGATCTCTCCTCTACCTTTGTGCATCTAGACCGGATATAGTGCTAGTCGTAGGAGTGTGTGCAAGATATCAAGCGGCACCTAAAGAAAGCCATGATGTGGCGGTCAAGAGAATCTTTCGATATTTGGCTTATACCCCAACTTATGGATTGTGGTATCCCAAGGATGCAAATTTCTCATTATGTGGATTCACGGATTCCGATTGGGCGGGAGATCATGATGATAGGAAGTCAACCTCCGGTGCTTGTCAATTTATTGGGAGGTCCTTGGTGAGTTGGTCTTCTAAGAAGCAAAATTGCATATCTCTCTCCACCGCCGAAGCCGAATATGTTGCAGCCGCTAGTTGTTGCACTCAGTTACTATGGATGAGGCAAACTTTAAAGGAGTACGGAGTCGATTGCGACAAAGTGCCTCTTTTATGTGACAACGAAAGTGCCATCAAGATTGCCTACAACCCGGTGCAACATTCAAGAACCAAGCATATTGAGATCCGCCATCATTTCATAAGAGATCATGTGGCCCGTGGAGACATTGACTTATCATATGTGGGCACAAGGGATCAATTGGCGGATATCTTCACGAAGCCCCTTGAGGAAGGAAGGTTTTGCTTTTTGAGGAATGAGCTTAATATCATTGATTCGAGGTCCTTAGCTTGATCGCTTGCACACTCACCTAGGGCGTAATTGCATCTTATCTAGTTTAGATGTAGGCATGGAAATAGGGGGAGTGCGGTCCTAATACATTGGACCGTCCCTCCCCCCATTATGCCGATATCAAGTGTTCTTTTATCTCTATATTCATTCTTGTGACTAATGAGCTAAAACGACGAGTATTGGTTATGTACCCAAGATACATCTTCGCGGTAACATGCCATACACTCCTACATGGTGGCCTCGGCCACCGACCTCTTCTCCTTGAAGAGTTGATTTTATTTGGAGCTTATTGTTGCTATTTGCCCTCCTTTTCATGCATGTGGGAAACCTACTCAACTTGGCTCTTTTGGTGTTATTTGGTTGTTGTGAGTTGAGTATGGTGTACCAATATCAGTTTGGAAATCTATCCCAAGCCTACTTTCCCCTGAAAACATTTCTCTCTATTTCACACAAGTCATCCTTTTGAAAACTGGGATTTTGGTTCAGCAGGTCGGAATATCCGGTTCATTTTGAACCGGAATATCCGGTGACTCGGAATATCCGGTGTAAGTCACACCCGGAATATCCGGTCTGGCGGTTTGTCCAGAAATATAAGGGCAGGCTCGGGGTGAAGGGCTCATTAGTGCCCTTCTTCCACCCCCGACCTCCCTCTCCTCCAGCCGCCGCCCCTGCTGTTCCCAAGTCCCTCCGGAGCACTCCGACCGCCGGGGAACCTCTTTCTCGGCCGGATCTGCTCCTCCTCCGCCCCGGGAACTCACTCCTCCAAGCAATGGCCTCAATGGATGAGGGTAACTTCACTTTTCTTCTTCCTTATGTGCTTGCACTTGGATCTTGATGTGGAGTTATTTGCTTCAATGTTGCTTGGTAGAGATTGTTCCTAGGACTATTCCCTGCCTTCTACATACATTAGTTTTGCATTACGTTGGATCGATCTAGTTTTAGACCGAGTCAATCTCAGATCTGCAGTTTCTGTCTGACTCGGAATATCCGGTCCAGATTGACTCGGAATTTCCGGTCCCCCGGAATTTCCGGTCATGTCTGACCCGGATATTCCGAGCCACACACTGCAGTTTTAAGATTAACTCATGCTTAACTACATATGATCCATCAAATGCCTATCTAATGTGTGTATTATCTCCTGACTTGTGTGCACTTACCTTATGCTACCCTCTATGCTCAAATTCACAGGTTCAGGTGGAAGTCCGTCCGCAGGGGGATCAAGGCACACTGGTAGAGCACCTGTCTCCAAGCAATCAGTCAACAAGGGAAAGGGCCTTGCACCTCAGAGGAAGAAGAAAGCTGTTGCCAGCAAGCCCTCATCCAAGAAGAGAAAGAATGCCCCTAGTCCCCAACGTCCGAACTATTCCAAGATGCATTCTGTGGATTACTCTCAGCTGAGGCAGGGGGACTGGTACCTCAGCGCAAGAGACACCTCTCTCGATGATCGCAGCTTTTGGTGCCAAGCACAAGAGCACATATTTGTGGATCTCTATCTCTCACTGTCGAAGCCCATTCGACCCATGCACCCGTTTGACTTTGCATCCCTGCAGAAGAAAACCGCATTTGCTGAGGCCATCCACATTGTCAAGACCATGGGTTTGGAGAGGTTGGCGCTCATCCGTTGTGCCTACAACGCGCAGCTTGTAATGCAGTTCTTCGCCACCCTAGTGATCAAGGGTGACTCAAAGAAGACCATGAAGTGGATGACTGGGGAATCATACTGTGAGTCCAACTTCGAGGAGTTTGGCAAGGTACTGGGCTACAGGTTTGATGGTGACAATCCCCAAGGCACTCGCATGCACTCCCCATACAAGCTCAACAAGAAGGAGACAACTCACTTATATGGTGTGGGAGCCACCCCTGGATTCACTCGTGACTTGCTCCCTTTGTATGATGTTCTTGTGCGCATCCTGCGTGAGAACATTGCACTGAGTGGTGGCAACAACGACAACGTGGTTACCCCTCTCTGCAACCTGCTCCTTCACGCCAACCGCATTGTGGAGGACTCGGGTTCTGATACTGACTGGAGAGTAGATGTGATGGATTACATCTACAATGAGATGTATGAAGCTATGACCACCAGGGTCTCTATACCTTATGCTCCGTACATAATGAAGCTCCTCCAATTTAAGTTCCCCAACCTCAACGTCAGCAGCAGTGATTTGGTGCCACATGACTTCAAGAAGCTCTATGTGAGAAAGACTGTGGTCAAGCCCCCTCCTAGGCCTTCTACTACATCAGCTACAGGTGGATCTTTCATGGGTGATGCTAGGAGGGCTGCTGCTACCCCTACTCATGTTCCTACCACTCATGCGCATGTCAAGAAGCTGAACTGGTTCCAGCGCAACATCCTTTGCATGAATGTGGACATCCGCAAAGAGCAATACAACGCCTACAAGGATCGCCGTCAGCTGGACTACAAGCAAGACTTGATCCTTCACCATGCTTCTGGCTCTCCTGCTCCTGCTGCCCTGTCTGAGCCCCTGACCTTTGCTCAGTGGAACCAGGGTTCCTTGGCTCCATGGACACTGATTGACCAGGACCTTGGCGGCAGCTCGTACACCACTGGCTATGACTATGATGAGGAGGAGGAAGATGATGATGAGGAGGCAGCGTATGAGGAGTATGAGGACGATGATGATGAGGAGGAGGCTGATGATGATGATGATGAGGACCCCTCGGACTGAAGACTTCCATGGGACGTAACATCGCTCTTCTTCCTTTTTGGCGTTTCGATGCCAAAGGGGGAGAAGTTGCTCTACTAGGACTTCTTCGGGGATTTGCAAGGGTCGGGCACAAGCTTATGCGTTTATCATTTATTTGCGCTTGTGTCCATTTATCGTGTTTTAAATTACTTGTGAAACTCTCTTTATTCCATCTGTGATAACTTTGTATTGAGACAATGGTTGATGCTATCTTTATATTATGGTTGAGACTTCGAATTGATTGTGTTGGTATTCTCTTCATATTCTATATACACAAGGTATGAAAATCTATCTAGTCTCAATTGCTTCCATAATCTTACATTTTGTCTCGTGTCTTCTTTGTGCTTGTGGTTGTTGTTCTAAAATTGCTCCTATCCTTTGTCATATTGTGTTGCTTACTTGCATTTATTTAGGGGGAGCCATTTTCTGCCAAAAACATGATATTGCCTTTTGTTTCTATGCAAATCTTGGTATTGTCATCTAACACCAAAAAGGGGGAGATTGAAGAACATTTCTTAATCCCTAGTGTCTTGTGTGTTAGTTAACAATACCAATGATATACTAATCCTATTGCTAAGTATTTCAGTTTGGGTGAAACTCATATCACAAATCCTAAAGCCAAATTGTAGAGAAAAAGAGTTTCTGGAATTCTTCCCAGACCCGGATATTCCGGTTCACCAACTCGGATATTCCGGGTCATCCCCAGAAAATTGGCTAAGTCAAGTTCAGAAGTACTACTGACTTCAATCGGAAAATCAGCTCGGAAATTTTAAGGACTCGGATATTCCGGTTCACGAACCCGGATATTCCGAGTCAACCTCAAGAAAATTGGCTAAGTCAAGATTCAGAAGTGGTACTGACTCCAATCGGAAAATCAGCTCGGAAATTTCAAGGACCCGGATATTCCGGTTCACCAACCCGGATATTCCGAGTCAACCCCAGGAAAATTGGCTAAGTCAAGATTCAGAAGTGGCACTGACTCCAATCGGAAATTCAGCTCGGAAATTTCAAGGACTCGGATATTCCGAGTCAACCTCAGAAAATAGGCTAAGTCAAGTTCAGAATTGGTTCTGATCTCAACCAGAAATTCAGCTCGGATATTTTCAAAGGCCCGGATATTCCGGGTGACCGGAATTTCCGGTGGTACTTATACCGGAATTTCCGGGTGCCCGAGACAACCAACGGCCAGATTTTGAGGGGGAGTATAAATACCCCCTCACTCACTCAAGAATAGTGAGCTCTCGGATTTTCTCTCTCCTACCATTCTTGAAAGCTTAAATCATCAAGATCTCACAATCCCCCCACCCAAATTCATTGATCTTTGGAGGATTGGAGGAGAAGGCCCGGATCTACATCCTCACCGAAGGGATTTGCATTTCTCCCCCATTCACTTGGGCATTTCTTGGCTAGGGTTTCCGGTGGGAAAACCTAGTTCACCATTGTTGTACTCTTGGTGTTACCTTGACCTTTTGTGGTCCTTGACCTTTTGTGGTCTTCTTGGGAGCCCCCAATTCAGTTGTGGGTGTGTGCCTCAAGCGTTTGTAAGGGATTCGATCTCCGCCCTAAAAGGGGATCAATAGTGGAAGGTGGACTCGAAACCTTTGTGGTTGAGTTCATCGGAGAAGAAGGTGAGCCTTTGTGGCGTTGCGGCTAACCTGTTGTGGTAGCGCACACCTCTCCAAACGAGACGTACATCCTTGGGTGGAACTCGGGATTACATCTTCGTCTCCGCGTGCTTCACTTGGTTCCCTTTACCTTTGCTCCCTTACTTGCTTATCTTATTATTGCTTAGTTTCTCATTTAGGTAAATTCACCGTAGTTGCATATCTAGAGAATTTACCTTTGTGTTGAGACTAAATTTGAAAAGACCTAAAATTTGTAATAGCACCTATTCACCCCCCCTCTAGGTGCCGGATTCCCGTTCAGTAGGCGCATGATTTTTTTGCTTGGATGTGTTAGGTTGGTATATTGGACCGTAAAAAACAAACATTTCATGTGTTCCGTCGCACGATTCCATGCCTGACACCCGAAACGGGGGTTTTCATCACTAAGTGCAAGAACTTACTACGGAGTAAGAGGGGTCAGTGAAGCGGGTCGCACCTCGGAGATGTATCTTGGTTCCCACAAACTACCAACACACTAGTATACATGTATTAGGGGTCTATGCAAGTTTTGATGGGGTCTTGACGCTCCGGACCCCCTCTACGGCGAAACCCTACTCCCGCTGGAGAAAAGTCTGGCCTGTCGATCTACCCCTCTAAACGGCGCCGGGAGGGGGTAGAAGCATGAATTTGTTTGCTTGGATGTGTTAGTTTGGTATATTGGACCATAAAAAACAAACATTTCATGTGTTCCCTCGCACGAATCCATGTCTGACACCCGAAACGGGGTTTTTCACCTCTAAGTGCAAGTACTTACTACGGAGTAAGAGGGGTCAGTGAAGCGGGTCGCACCTCGGAGATGTATCTCGGTTCCCACAAACTACCAACACACGAGTATACATAGTTTAGGGGTCTATACAAGTTTTGATGGGGTCTTGACGCTCCGGACCCCCTCTACGGCGAAACCCTACTCCCGCTGGAGAAAAGTCTGACATGTCGATCTACCCCTCTAAACGGCGCCGGGAGGGGGTACACGCATGATTTTTTTTGCTTGGATGTGTTAGGTTGGTATTGGACCATAAAAAACAAACATTTCATGTGTTCCGTCGCACGAATCCATGCATGACACCCGAAACGCGGTTTTCACCTCTAAGTGCAAGAACTTACTACGGAGTAAGAGGGGTCAGTGAAGCGGGTCGCACCTCGAAGATGTATCTTGGTTCCCACATACTACCAACACAATAGTATACATAGTTTAGGGGTCTAGGCAAGTTTTGATGGGGTCTTGACGCTCCGGACCCCCTCTATGGCGAAACCCTACTCCGTTGGAGAAAAGTCTGACCTGTCGATCTTCCCCTAAAAACAGCGCCAGGAGGGGGTAGACGCATGAATTTTTTTGCTTGGATATGTTAGGTTACTATATTGGAGCATAAAAAACAAACATTTCATGTGTTCTGTCGCACGATTTCATGCCTGACACCCGAAACGGGGGTTTTCACCTCTAAATGCAAGAACTACGGAGTAAGAGGGGTCAGTGAAGCGGGTCGCACCTCGGAGATGTATCTTGGTTCCCACAAACTACCAACACACTAGTATACATGTATTAGGGGTCTATGCAAGTTTTGATGGGGTCTTGACGCTCCGGACCCCCTCTACGGCGAAACCCTACTCCCGGTGGAGAAAAGTCTGACCTGTCGATCTACCCCTCTAAACGGCGCCGGGAGGTGGTAGACTCATGATTTTTTTTACTTGGATGTGTTTGGTTGGTATATTGTACCATAAAAAACAAACATTTCATGTGTTCTGTCGCACGATCCCATGTCTGACACCCGAAACGGGGGTTTTCACCTCTAAGTGCAAGAACTTACTACGGATTAAGAGGGGTCAGTGAAGCGGGTCGCACCTCGGGGATTTATCTTGGTTCCCACAAATTACCAACACACTAGTATACATAGTTTAGGGGTGTATGCAAGTTTTGATGGGGTCTTGACGCTCCGGACCCCCTCTACGGCGAAACCCTACTCCCGCTGGAGAAAAGTCTGACCTGTCGATCTACCCCTCTAAACGGCGCCAGGAGGGGGTAGATGCATGAATTTTTTACTTGGCTCTGTTAGGTTCGTATATTGGACCATAAAAAATAAACATTTCATGTGTTCCGTCGCACGAATCCATGCCTGACACCCGAAACGGGGGTTTTCACCTCTAAGTTCTGGAACCCCGCCACAACAAAACACCGGACCGCGTATGTGTACATAAGACCGGAGAATCCCGCCGCATTATGGCCACATTTGATCACAATATTTTTACAAATTAGTTCTTATGTTATTTATTGTGATTTAGTACCCCTACAAATAACATTTTTGAATGTAATCTAATATTTTAAGAAAAACTGGAAAATAGTGTATTGAGCCCGACGGTATTGCCGTCGGCGTCAGAGTGGTGGTTACGTCAGAGTGGTGGTTACGGCGCCGTCAGATCGCTGCGTCCAGACGTCCATGCGGGGGCAGTAGTCCGACGGTGTTCCTACGTCGACGGTGGCCGTCAGGCTCATCGATAGGACGCCGACGGCACTTTGACCCCGACGGTATTTCTCGAGCCGTCGGTGTCATGTTATGACGCCGACGGCCCCGACATTTGACCGTCGGCGTGATAATTACCGTCGGGCTGAGCTGCCACTCCCGTAGTGACTGCGCTAAAGAATTGTACAGTGCCTCTTTTGTATATTTAGCTTGTCCAAGAATATATATCTTCAATATACTCTCTCCGTCCACAAATAAGTGTCCAAGATACATCTTATTTTTGAGAGACTTGAGACAGTTATTTGTGGACGGAGGGAGTAGTTAGCTTGTTAGATACTTAGATCTATGTTTCCTGAACAGAGACATTAGACAGGCCCCAGAGCATTTCTTTTAAAAGATTGACATAAGAACTTATAGATCATAATAAAAGAAAATGGAGATCCAAGTAAGGACTGGATCACATAAATAAGTGCCTGCAGTGTACTGTAACAAAATTTAGTATCTTACACAAATAATTATATCTAAATAAAATAAATTTTGGACCAGGATGAAAATAAGAAAATAACACTTTAGATCTTAATGTGATTAAGTTATGTGCCGCCAAAATAACAGCATAGTAAATGCGCCGCACCCGCACCTGATCTGGCCATTGCAATCTAATTATTTCCGTAAATATTCATGATGGCATACCTCTTCCATTTGGAAGGGAGAAGCTGGCCAAGCTCATTTTGCACTCGCGAGTCGCGACAATACTGGTAGTGGCTTGGGCGATCTAAAGATCACGAAACCGTCCTAGAAGGCGAAATAAGTGGCCCTCATTAAGCTGACCAACTCAGAGTGTCAGAGTACGAAATGTTTAATTGTTTCACCGTGAAGACATGAATAGCTTAGTTTACTCCCACTCCTCACAAACGCTATATGTTTCATAAAGTTTGTACAGTAACTGAATTTAACATCGTCTCTACCAACCGACAACTATTGTTTTTCAAATATTCCGGATCCGCCAGTGCATACAAACTAAGCTGGATTGCCATACCTTAAGTAACATATCAAGAAAAGAAGTCCAGGCCGGCAAATATGTAATTAAACTAGACAGACTGAAGCATCAAATCTGAATTAACCATGCTGAAGCTGTCGTGTTACAGGGGGAAACGGAAACGTCATTGTGCGAAAATCAATCTGCAATGACGGCGAAGCAGATCATGAACACTAAACACACACGGAAAAGCAGAGCATGAACTAAATATACACACGGCAAAACTTAATATGCTATTGCAGGATCTTGTAGGTAGGATGTGGTGAATCCCATGACTAGAGATAGAACGGCCTCCCGTAGGAGCAGCCGTATTCCAGCGGCCGCGCAGGAACACCGTAGCCGTAGCCGTAGCTGTAGTCGTAACCGTACCACGGCTCCTTCTCGCAGCACGCTTCCTTGCAAGCCTTCTCGCAGCACGGCGGATCCTTGCAAGCCTTCTCGCACTTGTCCTTGCAAGCCTTCTCGCAGTCCTTGCAAAGCTTCTCGCACTTCTCTTTGCAGGACTTCTCGCAGGCCTCCTGACATGGGGTCTTCGTCTCCTTGGGCTTGTCGTCCTCCACGCTCACGATGGTCGCGGCGAAGCACCCCTTCCTTAGCTGCTGCACCATCCGCACCGGGTCCACGGTGCCGACCACCGTCAGCGTGTTCTTGTCGTGGTCGATGTCCATGGACTTGATCCCTGGAGATTAGATACATTTTGTAAGGAAGAGTGTATGTAGAGAGGGTTGCAAACTTGCAACTGCACAACAGATAGAAAAAGATACAGTATGAAGGAAGAGAAATACCCTTGAGCTTGGCGACAGTTGTCAAGATCTCGCTAGTGCTCTTCTTGCAGATGATATCAGCCCTTATCACTATTTTCTGCAGGTCGGTCAAAAGTGAAAACGCAAGATTCAGTACGAAAGTTATCATGATCATAAATGCCATGTCTTCGCTTCAAATTTGTTCGTCTGAAACTGCCGAAAAGACACAGAAGCAAATTACCTTCGACATCGTGGGCTAGCCGAGGCACCTAATTTGGACTTTGGGATCGACGCAGACTCTCGGGTGTAGAGACCAAGACGCTATCTGAAGCAGTGAGATCTACAAAACCTGTGTCTCGTTCGCCCGTATATATAGCCGGAAGTCAACTCAGCTACCGCTCCACATTGGTTGGGAATTAGTCATGCTCACAGCCTCACGCATGAGTATATTCCTACTAGTTGCTTTTAAGCTAAGCTAGCGTTTCAGGAACTTAGGAACAATTCCTGTCTGGTTCCAGCGTGTTTATGGGGTGCAACGTGCAAGTCAACTTAGGTCTTGTTCGACATTGGTTGGGATTTTGGTCACACATATGAGTATATTCTTACTAGTTGCTTTCAAGCTAAGCGTTTTATACTACGACTAACGGAAGGAGTAGTTCCATTCTTAATACAGGATGTTTCAGTTTGTAATTGCCTCACAATTTCCCGGATCGAATTGGTCAGTCCGCGTTTACTTTGTTTTTCATCCGGCGAACCGTCAAAGCCAAAGGTATTTTAGTCCTAACACGCTTTCGTTTCAATCATTACAATGACCGAGAGAAATTCCGACTATATAGGTTGCCGGGAGAAACCAATTAATTCTGCTGCAAGTCGGCTACAGGGGAAACCTAAGAGTTAGGTCAAGTCAGATGCCACTGAACCATTGGCTAGGACTTGGTCTGGCCGATCGTTGCTATACCGCTTGCAGTTCGTGGGTGCGCCCATGGGATTCCGCAAGAAAAATACTCCAGATATTTATCAAACCCCTATACGTGTACATGTGTAAACTGTATTTCTTATAGTCTATGCACAGCCAATAATTTTTGGAGCATGTACAATGGTAGCGAAGTCATGCTATCTCTTAGCCATCGACATTATGTAGAGAAGACAAAATATATAAGTTATATAGTGCATATTATCTCTTATCGTCATCCCTAACAATTAATAACAGTTAATTATATTTTAATAGAAAGTTGTGTTTTTAAACGAATATATATGATAAGTTCAAAAAAAAGCAAAGAGATATGATACAATGGAGAAAATGACCTTCTTGTTTTCTAGCAGATCATCTCTTAGCTAAGAGAAGAAAATATATTTTTTTTCTTCATCCTCTCTCCTCCAACTAAGCAAAAATCGGATGTATCAATTTTAAGAGAAGACTGACTGTCGTGGTATCGACATAATTGATAGGAGACGGGGGTCCTCTAGCCTACGTATGGATTGTGGGGAAGAAGGTTGGTGTCGTCAAGGACGGGATTGAACATGGCGAGTTTACCCAGCTTCAGATCCCGCAGCGGTGGCGAGATCCTACGTGCTGCTATAATTCACTATGAGGCAATAGCCGTGAACAGGTTACAATGTGTATGATGCGTATTGGAGCGAGGCCCTAAGGGCTTCCTGGTGGCCGGCTTATATAGGCGGCCAGACCCCGGGATACAAGGCAAGTACTTGTCCGGCAAGTAATCAGAGTCCTAGACCTAGCCGGCTTAGTTGCCGCCTTCCGTCTTGGTCTTGGTGGCTTGATGGGCTTTGGCCTTATGCCTTCTTGGACCGTCCGCCTACTTCCTTGTACGTCAGCTATCTGGGCCGCCCGGCAGGCTTCAGCCTTACCACCCTTGGGCCACCCTGGACTAGCCGGATTGATCCATGTTGGAGATACCCCTAGTTGATATATCCCCAACATTAGCACCCAGAAAGGTTGAAGTTCTCCAGGCGCCGGCTTCTTCTTGATACTTCATCTGCCAATGTTGGCGGCTGCAGGATTTGAACCATTCTGAAAATCAAAAAAGGGGGCAAGTATGTCTTGAAGTTGGCACACGGCCGCCTTTATCCAACATGGGAAAAGACGGCTAACCGATAGTTCGCCGGGAATATTTGTTGACGGATATCGCTAGGCGGCTCACGACAGTTTGAAACTGGCCTAAGCGAAAATCTCGCCATGATCAAAAAATCGCGGGAAAAGGGGAGGCGTGGAGATCGTGCAATCATGCGGTGCAGTGGATATTGGACACGCGTCCAACTGAAAACACCGTTGCACAGGAAGCTACGCCCGGCTCTATAAATAGGGAGCCGAGCGGTCCATTTCGGCACCCCAGCTCCTGCACTCCTCGACCCCTTGCTCTCCCGCACCTTTCTCCGAGCGAACTCCGGCGAGCGTCCTCCTCCGGTGACCTCCGCTCACGGCGATGTCCACCGGTCAAAACATCCCCTCCGCGGCGTCCGGCGGTCCTACATCTGACACCTCGTCCGCGGCGGCGATGGGTGGCGCGGCGTCGCGTCTTGCGACGGTGGCGACGGGCAATGTCGCCGCCGTCGCTTCTCACATTCCCGCCGCGCGCATGCCGGCGGCGGTCTCTTCGGCTCCTCCACCCTTAGCCGCGGCGACGGCGGCGAGAGGCGCTCCGGCCGACGAGGAAGAGGAAGCGGCGGACCTCGGGTCACGCTACTGGCTTCCCTCCATCGTCGACGAGGAGACCCTCCAAGACCTGGAGGCCGTTGGCTACCTCCCAACTCGGGAGGATTGCCGGTGGAGACCCGCCTTGGGAGACGTCATCCCGGCTCCGAAAGCCGGGGAACGGGTAATCCTCACCTCCCACCTAGTTAGGGGAATGTCGCTTCCGCCTTCTGCTTTCTTTAGCGAGGTGCTAGATCATTATGGGCATCAGCCCCACAATATAGCGTCCAATAACATTCTAGTCTTAGCCGGCTTCACAGCTCTGTTCGAGGGCTATCTAGGTATTAGGCCTAGTTTAGACTTCTTCAGATACTGTTTTCGTTGCCGGCGTCTGACCGTGCCGGACGACGGGCTAGCAACCTGTGGCAGTGTCACTTTTAACTGTCGCCAGGGCCGCCAATGGTATCCTAAGATACCATACCTTGAATCCGTCAAGGGCTGGACCTCCACATTCTTCTACTGCCAAGATATGGCAGCTCCGGGCCGTCAATTTCGCGTCCTGGAGTTTGTCAACGCGCCGCCTATGCCCAGGCCATGCTGGGACGAGGCGGTGCCCAAGTTGACGGAGGAACTCCGCCTTTTCCAAAGGCAGATTGAATTCCTCACCCGGACGATGGCTCCCCCCCTGCTGGACGGGGTGGACACCGTCATCTGCTGGCTCGGCCGGCAGATTCTCCCCCTGCGGTACAGCCCGCACAAAATGTGTCCGTATTCGCCTACTGCCACGGCCTCTCTCCGCGTAAGCGAAGAGAGGTTGCCGGTCGCCGACCTGGCGTTCCGGCTCCGCAGCCTCGTCAAGGCGGGGCTGGTGAAGGTGGTGGAGGGCGTGCCCATGCACACCCACGACAACCCTCCCATCGAGGTAGACATCTTGCTTCTTGCCCCTTTTTGACAGCTTCGCCGGCTAACTTGAGTTCCATTATTACTTGTCTTCTTTCTCAGATCTCTGACTTGGGGGAGGATGACCTGGCTCCCGACTTCTACGAGTCGGAAGCCGGGAAGACCAAGAAGCGCAAGGCATCCGGCGCCGCTTCCTCTACGGCGATCGCCGAGAGGAAGAAACAGATTGCAACGGCTACCGAGCCGGTTCTCGTCAACCTTGACGAGAACACGGGGATTAACATCCCCCGAAGGTACTCAATTCTGCCTTTAATAGTCGACGAGCTTCTTTAATACTGGCACCCAACGGACTGTGCTTGCTGTTTATTGACAGGGAAAGGGTCGCAACTTCCCGGTTGCCGATCAGGCTCCTTTCCAGGGGTAAGCGGCCTCAAGGAAGCTCGCCTGCTACCATGCCGCCAACTCCCCAGCCCCGGGCCGGTAGCTTTATGGGCGATGCTCGTCGCCGGCCCCAGCCTCCGGCTTCTGGCGCGCCGCCAAGGACCTTCTCCGCTGACCGCACACCCAAGACTCCCCTTCTTTTGGCTGAGGCTACGGCCGATGAAGCCGTCCAATCGCGTGCCGCCAAGGAGGAGTTGCTGGAGGTGGCTGCCGGCGGGTCCCAGAGGGCAGCCCCGACTGCAGGAGGCGGCAAAGTTAGGGACCCTTGGTCCACCTTTAAGGAGGCCAAGGAGTCAGCCTTGACTTTTGCCAACTTCACCTCCCAGGCCTTCGCCGACTTGGAGGGCGACCTGTCTGTAAGTTTTTATAACTCTGGCATATACATAGTCTTTCCCCCGAGCACTTAGATGGCAGGTCCAAAAATATTGGCTGCCGGCTTAGTGGTTATTCGACAATATGTTTTATGCCTTTGCTTTTTCCTGCAGGGCCTCTTGTCCGCCAACGTTGAGCTTATCTCCTCCCGATTTGAGATAAACCAGCGGTGTCGCGATCTGAAGAAGGATTGCGAGGCCAAGGACCTGCGGATTGCCGAGTTGGAGGCGGCCCGCAAAAAATATGAAGGTAGAGTTGATCTTTTTTGCTTTCAACCATCTTTTCAACTTATGTTGCCGTCAATCATTTAGTTAGGAATCCATATTTGTAGAACTGCGAGACCACGCCCAGGATATACTGAAGGCGTCCACTGATATGCAACCTCTTATGAATGAAGCTTCCGATTTGGCGGCCGCCAACTTGGCGATGAAGGAGGATCACCAGAAGGAGATGGAGGCCCAGCAGCTGAAATTTGTGCAGGAATCTAGCCAGCTTACTGGTGAGCTGGATAGCCTGCGCAAGAAGTTGGCGGAGGCGGAGAAGACGGCTGCCGAGGAAATCTCTAAGCAGACTTCTCGCGCCCAAATTGCTGAGGACGCGTTGGCGGCTCATATGATTGAGTTGTCCGCTTTCCATAACTCGGCCCTTGGTAATTTCTCACTCCTTATTTGATTTTGCCATTTTGTTTAGCCTGAACCAAACTGATGGTTTCATTTTTGATACAGTTCCCGCCGGTTTAGGCGACGAAAAGGTTGTCAGCCCCCGCCTGGATCGCCTTGCGCGTCTAGGCGAGCTGATCACCGAGACTTTGGCAGCGTCCAAGCGGTTTGCCGCCAAGTTCTTCATCTCCTCCGGCAGCCAGGAACCGACGGAATTCAGCGACGTGCCCAACATGTTGGAGAAGGCTACCAAGCTACACAAGAGCTCGCTGAAGTCGGCGGCGCGGGGTGGTGCCAAGACTGCGCTTGGACTATTCATGGCGCACTACCCCGAGGCGGAGATAGAAGCCGTCACCGAAGGCATGCCGTCTACATATGAAGACGGCAGCGAGGTCGAGCCGGCCGCTGTTCTGGACAGCGTTGCCGGCTACGCCACGCGTGTTGCCGACATGGTGGATACTTCGATCTTCTACCGGCGCCATCATGTGCCTGCCGCAGGGGAAGCTGGAGCTGCCGGCACGGCCGAGGCGGAGGGGAGTGACAGTTCTGGGGCTGAAGTTGTCAGCCCCCAAGCCTGATGTAGACGCCCCCCCCCCCCCCCCCCCGAGCCGTAGTTTCCTTTCCTTGCCTCCTTCTGACATGATTTGCCAGCCCCTGAAACAATGCAACTTTAACTTGTAATATTTGTATATACTTTTGTTCTTGCTCTGCTAGGCGGGAAACTAGCTGACAAGTTTTATTTTGCCTTATTTATATGGCCCGCCTTAATTTTACCCTGACCTATATGTTTGACTTTTTTTATGTTGATGAACCTCAGCCGGTAACTTTAGCTGAAACAACCAGGGCTAAGCCATGCGTTTAGGATCAGAAACCAAAGCCAACATGTTGGTGTCAAAAACATACTACTAGACGAACCACATATAAGTAATCAGAGGTAAAGGAATTAGGCGGCGCAAAAAGTTTATTTTTGCTTTAGGTTGGCTCGAAAGCTGCAAGTATCTACCAGTTTGAACCTTTGCACGGAGCTAGAAAAATAGGTAACTTAGATACATAGGGGAAATATGATTGCAAGAAAAGACAAAAGATGGCATGCTTCTCAACACAGATGAGGAACCATAGACTTTTATTTATAATCATATATAACTTATTACAATTATAAATTGCTAAGTGTAGAAAGGACGTAGCTGCTCAATATTCCAAGGCCGTCTTGTTTGTTCGAACGGATCGTCAATGCCTCTTTTGCGCTTGGTTCCCCTTTTTCCTGCCGCCTTCTTGCGCCTCTTCTTTTCTTCTTCGTCGCGGATGTCGGCCAGGTAGTAGGAACCATTGAGCAGCGCCTTTGTGACTATAAACGGTCCTTCCCATGGCGGGGATAACTTGTGCAAGCCTTTTCTGTCTTGAATTAGGCGGAGAACCAGGTCACCTGTTCTGAAGCTTCGCTTCCGCACTCTCTGGCTATGATAGCGGCGAAGTTGTTGCTGGTACAAGGCGGAGCGATGTAGAGCGACGTCTCTTTCTTCGTCTAGCAGGTCAAGGCTATCCTGTCTTGCACCTTCTACGTCTTGCTCGATGTAGGCTTGAACCCTTGGGGAATCGTATTTCATGTCGGTAGGTAGCACCGCCTCAGCGCCATATACTAAGAAGAAATGAGTGTAGCCGGTAGACCTGTTTGGCGTTGTGCGCAAACTCCATAGTACCGACTATAACTCATCTGCCCAAGCGTCGGCTGCCCTGTGTAATGGAGCTTCGAGACGAGGCTTAAGTCCTGATAAGACTAGGCCGTTTGTACGCTCTACTTGTCCATTGGATTGAGGGTGTGACACGGATGCCAAATCAAGCCGGATACCCAGATCACTGCAGTATTCTTCTATGTCGCCTTGAGATATGTTGCTCCCATTATCAGTGATAATGTTGTGTGGAACTCCAAAACGAGAGATAATTCCCCAGAGGAAATTGGCGGCTGTTCGTGCATCAAGTTTGCTGATCGGCTTAGCCTCGACCCATTTGGTGAACTTGTCGACAGCGACCAATAGGTGGGTATACCCACCACTCGCCTGAAGGGGATCGTGTGCAGAAAACAAAAAAATTCCTAGCAACGATATCCTTAAACTAGCCAAGATCTACACTATGCAGATATAGTAGTACAGCGGAGATCGGAATACATACCCTCGTAGACCGAATAGCGGGGATTACGCTCCCGCACAAGCGTTGACGACGAAGACGACGTAGCCGACCTCTAGGTCGCGGAGAACTCGGCGCGACGAAGACGGCGAAGATGACCCCGAGGTCGGGTGGAGGAAGTAGGCCTCCGAGTACCGCTAGCGCAGCACCTCGCAGAGCGTCACACACATACGGTGGAGACGACGGCCTCCGAAGCTCCAATCCAGGACGAGCAGCAGAAGACTTGGACCGGAAAACCAGCTGCGCGGCAGCGGGCTATGGTGGAAGAGATCCCCCTCCTCTACTCTGCGCGACTCCGACAAAGGGAATCACGAGATCGAGAGAGAATTAGGGAATTAACTGGTGAATTAAAAGGCCAGGGGTGCCCCTTCTTATATAGGCTCCCAGGGGGAGCCAACCTTGCCAGCCAGGCAATGTGGGACTATCCCCACATGCCTGGTGCGGCCAAGGCAGTGCGCCGGCCCTAGGTGGGCCCCATTTGGCCCACCTAGGCTGACCCTCCCTCAATCCGAAGCTCTGGGGGGACTCTCCCCCCCCCCTCATGGGTCTTCTTTCCACCAGAAGGCCCATTTAGGAAAACCAGCCTTTAAAAATTCGAAAATAAATATATAAAATCATATTTAATCATTAATTACACTAATTAATATCAAACATATTTTATAGAATTTATTCTAGCTCCGAAAACTCTTTCGTCGCTGCCCGATCTCCATCGGACCATTCCCGGGACGTTCCCGGTGATCTCTTTCCTTTCCGGTTGTCTTGTCGAAACCCCTTAAGTGTGTTACCCTAGCGGTTCGATATAATAACAGGTACGATCAAGACTCCTCTATGATCATCGACTAACTCGTAGGCCTGGACCCCATGAATTAATCCCTGTGATATAACGAATGACTTTCATCTATCAAAACTGGACGTCTAGTCTTAAACCCTTTGTCATGGCGATACTTAGCGCGTCCGAGCATCATTCTCAGATATCTTCATACCTTGCATGATCTCGTTACCGACATCGCTATCTTCTACTCGTCCAAGATATTATGTCAGCTGGTGACCTAGTCACATGTTTGCAAACTCATTTGACATAATCTCACCGTGTGGGCCCTAGAGTATCTATCCGGCTATGCGGACTGACAAATCCCGTTGTTCACCCCTCGTCTCAACTACCCCTTTTAGATACCCAAAAGTATCACCTATCATTGTCACACTATATAAGATATGACGTTTGGTGCGATCAAAGTATCTTCCAGTGATAACAATAAGAGTTGATCTCACGGTCTTAAGGCGTAATGACTATGTCCTATAAATACTGGGTATGTCCATCGCATCGTTACACCTAACGATATGACTTCCATTGCCGACCGGCGCCATGCCCTATGATCGGAAAACCCCGCTCATCAATCGCGCAATGAAACTAGTCTTAGTAGAGGCTACTAGGGACCTGGTTGTTTTATCTACCACACATGTATTAATATTTTCGCTTAATACAGTTATAACATGGTGTAAAACATATAATGAACGATTGGGATATTGCCAATAAACTATGTTTATTAAGTGCCTCTAGGGCATATTCCCTTCATCGCCTTCTTGAAGGGACCCACCATGTCTAAGCCCCAGACCGCGAACGGCCAGGTGATTGGAATTGTCCTGAGTTCTTGTGCCGGTAAGTGAGGTTGACGAGCGTACAACTGGCAGCCTTTGCATGTTTTTACGATGTTCTCGGTGTCTTCTTTGGCGGTAAGCCAGTAGAAACCTTGGCGGAAAGCTTTGGACACGATGGACCTGGCGGAAGCGTGATGCCCGCAGGTGCCAATATGTATGTCTTTCAGAATTTCCTGGCCTTCTTCTGGCTGTATGCACCGCTGATAGATGTCGCACGTGCTTCGCTTATATAGCTCGCCTTTTATTATCGTGAATGCCTTGGCTCGCCTTATGATCTGCCTTTTTAGCACCTCATCGTCCTCCGGTAACTTGTTGTCGATTAGAAAATCGAGATATGGGACAGTCCAATCCGGCTGTATCGATTCGACAACGAGACTTGCCGCTTCTACCGGTTCTTCTGCATCGGGGTCCATCAAATCGGCGCCTTTAATGGATGGCTTGTCCAAATGTTCCAGGAAAATATCTTTTGGTACCTTTTTGCGTTCTGACCCTAGTATGGCAAGTGTGTCTGCCGCCTCGTTCTTAGCTCTTGGAACATGCCGGACTTCGTAGCCCGCGAAGTTTTTTGCGAATTCGTCAACTTTGGCTTTGTATGCCGCCATTGTTGCGCTTTTCGCATCCCATGTTCCGCTTACTTGTTGCGCGACCAAATCTGAGTCGGCATAACAGAGGATTCTTTTGACGCCGAGGTCGTTTGCCACGTGTAACCCATGAAGCAAAGCTTCATACTCGGCAACGTTGTTGGTTGCTGTAAAGTGAATTTGCAACACTTAGCTAAGCTTGTCACATTTAGGCGTGCGTAGAACGACTCCAGCCCCCGAGCCTTTGAGCATCTTTGATCCGTCAAAGTGCATGACCCAATATTCTGACTCGGGGAGTGTCTTTGCCTCCATGGCTTCTGTCCAGTCGGCGACAAAATCTGCAAGCGCTTGAGACTTAATGGCGGTCCGTGGTTTATAGACTATATCAAAGGCGGCAAGCTTGATGCCCCATTTGGCAACTCGACATGTTGCCTTTGCATTGTTGATTATGTCTCCCAACGGTGCCTTGCTGACTACTGTCACTGTGTGCTCCTGGAAATAATGCCTAAGCTTTCTGGCGGCGAAGAATACACCATAAGCCAGCTTTTGGTAATGCGGATACCTCTGCTTGGAGGCGGAGAATACTTCACTGATGAAGTAGACCGGTCGTTGTTCATACGTCGCAGCTTCGTTCTCCTTTCTTTCCACAGCCAAGACAACGCTGACAACAGCTCCTGTTGCCGCGATGTACAGCAGCATCGGTTCCTGTGATCGAGGTGCTGCCAATATCGGAGCGGATATGAGGGCCTCCTTAAGTTGTTGTAAGGCGGCATCTGCCTCTGCTGTCCACTCAAAGTTGTCGGATTTCTTCAATAGTCGATAGAGAGGCATTGCCTTTTCCCCTAGGCAACTTATGAAGCGACTGACGGCCGTCGCCGATCCGGCTAGGCGCTGCACGTCCTTCAGACAAGTAGGTCTGGATATGCTTTGGATGGCTTTGATCTTCTCTGGATTAACCTCGATCCCTCGTTCCGAGACGATAAATCCAAGTAGTTTGCCGGCTGGAACGCCGAAACACACTTGGCGGGATTGAGTTTCATCTTGTACCTTCGGAGATTTTGAAAAGTTTCTTCCAGATCCTCTAGGAGATCCGCCTTCTTTTTCGACATCACCACAATGTCGTCTATGAAGACGTGAACATTGCGGCCGATCTGTTCGTGCAGGCATTTTTGCATACAGCGCTGGTATGTTGCCCCTACATTCTTCAGGCCAAAAGGCATCGTGATGTAGCAGAAAGTCCCGTATGGAGTGGTGAAAAATGTTTTCAATTGATCTGACACCCTCATCTTGATTTGGTGGTATCCTGAGTAGGCGTCCAAAAAACAAAGTAGCTCGGAGCCTACTGTGGAGTCTACGACTTGGTCAATTCTAGACAACGCAAAGGGATCCTTTGGGCAACACTTGTTAACACCGGTATAGTGGATACACATCCTCAGCTCTTTATTCTTCTTTGGAACAAGTACAGGATTTGCCACCCAATCGGTGTGTACAACTTCTTTTATGAAATTGGCGGCCTTCAGCCTATTTATCTCCTTTCCTATAGCCTTGCGTCTCTCATCTCCAAAGCGTCTTGTTGCTTGCTTCACCGGCTTGGATCCTTTTACGACGTTGAGTGAGTGCTCGGCAAGTTCCCTCGGTACACCAGGCATGTCGGAAGGCGACCATGCAAAGATGTCACGATTCTCACGGAGGAACTCGACGAGCGCGCATTCCTATTTGCTGTCAAGGTTGGAGCCGCTGACGACTTGCTTAGACTTGTCGCCTGGGATGAGGTCCGCCTTTTTGGTGTCTTCTGAAGCTTCAAAGGTCTTCTTGACATCAATCTTTGGCTTGGGCATGGAGTTGTCTGAATCCGCCCCAAGTAGTGCGAGTTCTTCCTTGAGGATGACGGCTTCTGCGAAGGCAGCCATACCACGTTCACACTCCTTGGCTTTCTTAAAGTTGCCGGAAATCGTGATGGTTCCGTTTTCCCCCGGCATTTTAAGCTTGCTGTATATGTAGCACGGCCTTGCCATAAATTTGGCGAAAGCCGTTCGTCCGAAGATTGCATGATAGGCGCTTTTGAAGGGGACAACTTCGAACCGGAGGAACTCTGAGCGGTAGCTCTCTTTTGGTCCGAAAGTTACCTTCAGCCTAATGCTTCCCATTGACTTTGCTTGCCTGCCGGGCACTATGCCGTGAAAAGTGAGGTTGCTGTGGTCCAGCTGATCCTCTGACAGGTTCATGCGGCTTAGTGTGTCGTAGTACAGGATGTTGAGGCTGCTGCCGCCATCCACGAGTACCTTTGTGAGTCTGAAGTTGTCGACAATGGGATCGACGACGAGGGCGTACTTGCCTGGGTGAGGAACGGGATCAGGGTGGTCGGACCGGTCCCAAGTGATCGTTGCTTCCGACCAGTTCAAATACTGAGGGACGTCCGGCATTGTCGCGTTGAGTTCGCGCATCTCCGCCTTATCTGCCTTAGCCGAAGGTGTGCCGACAAAGCATACGAGAGATTCTTTGACCTTCGGATATAGTTTCTTTTTCTTGGTGGCCGCGTCATCCTCGCTTGAGACAGACATGTCGTCGTCATCCTCATCCTCCTTGTTGTCTTTCTTGACGTTCTTCTTTGACTTCTTTGACTTCCAGCCGACTGTGGGGTCCTTTTTGAAGTCGTCCATGAAACGACACTCGCTAAGCATATGGTTGACCTTGCCAAGTGAGGCGTGGATAGGGCATGGAAAAAGTTTTGCCTACTCATAAGTGATCCGCGCCGCCTTAGGCCCTGAGCCGGCATCGCGATTATCTTTCTTATTCTTCCACTTCTTTTTGCCGGCATTCCCTTGGAATGCGACAGCTACCTCGTTGGAAGGTCCGGCTTTGTCATCCGCCGCCTGCTTGCGCTTGTTGTTCCGTTTTGGCATGATGTTGACGTCTGGATCATCGTCCCGGGCGTCGTCATCCGCCGCCGCATATTGGGCGGCTAGGTTGAGCATCTCGCCAAGGTCCGTGATTTGCTCGCGGACGAGCCGATTACGGAGCAACGACTTCTTCTGCAGGCCCGTGTAGAAGGCGTGGATAGCCCGCGCGTCCGAAACACCATGGCAGTTGGCTTTTTCGGATATCCAACGGCTGACAAAGTCTGTCATGGTTTCGTCCGGCTTTTGGATACAGCGTTGCAAATCCGTGTAGGTATTTGGACGCTTGTATGTTCCTTGGAAGTGCTGGGAGAAAACCTTTTCCATGTCGTACCAGCTATGGGTAGACTTTTCAGGAAGGTTGTCGATCCAAGCCCTTGCCGTGCCTTCCAACATGAGAGGTAGGTAACGGACGGCAATATAGCTGCTTCCTCCGGCAATTTCTATGGCCATGGCATAGTCGGCTAGCCATGAATCCGGCTTAACGAGGCCGTTGTACCTATGACAATTTTTTGACACTGATGTCATGTCCTTAGGGAACGGCTCTCTGCGGATGGCGTCGCCAAAGCACTTTGGACCAGAATATAGCGGCTCCTTTCCTCTTGCTATGTCTTGTAGGCGGTGCCGCGCGTCTTTTGGATCGAGCTGTTGTGCGCCTCTGTTTGCGTTTGGCTCGTCCTGCGCTGCCCGGCTTATGCTGCGCCTGGGCCCTTCTGCCGTCTCCTTCCTCTTGCTGCCGGTGCTACGCTGCGGAGACCGGCTTCGACCTCTCCTGGGAGGGTCGTTGCCGGCATCTTTTCTAGGCAGCTGTCCATTGTCTCGGCTGCCGCCATTGTCGCGTCTTGGCTGGGCTGGAGGTGGCAGGTCTCCTCTGCTTCCTGTTCTTGAATTTTCGTCCAGCCTTGGTTTTGGCGGTGGCGTCTTCTTTGGAGGTGGCGTTGCCTTCCTTTTATCGCCATGGCTACTGGAGCCGGACGGGCCTTCGGGGTCAGCGCCAGGTGCGGCTTTGCACTTTCCTGACTTGGACTCTAGGTCTCCCCCGCGAGCGTCCGCCATGTGGCCGTAGGAGTCAGCGCGAGCTTGTTGTTCGAGGGCCTTGCTCACGAAGTGTCTTCCATTGGTCAGCTTTTCCTCCACCGTGTAAGTTTTGTCGTCTAAGGTGTCTAGCGCGGCGGCGGCGTTAAGGATGGGGGTGCAGAAGACGACATCTCCCCTTCTGTCCACGCGTTGTGGTGCCGTGCGCCAGTCGAACCCGAGATCTTGAGCCGCTGTTGTTGCACGCGTTGGCAGCTCCTTGTCACGGCGGTTTTTTTATGACCTTTTTTCCTCAAAGAGCTGCCGACTTGTTTTAGCCGACATCTTCTTCTGTTCTTTCTCGATCTTCTTTGCAAGGCTCTCAACGTGCTCCTCTCTTTTGCGCAGGAAGTCAGAGTGCTTAAGCATGTTAATCCTAAGCTCTTCCACTTCGTCGAGTGGGGTATCTTTGTTCACCGGAGTGTTCATGATCTCGTCTACTTCTATGACGGAGAGCAAATCCGCGGGTTTGCTGCTACCGCCTTTCTCGAGGCCAGCTTTCTTCTTTGTGCACATCTTGTCGGAACCCTTGATGAGTTGACCGGCAGTGGTGTCGTCGGCGTCTTCCGCCGGCTTGTTTTGCGTTTCAGAAGCAACTGGGGTTGACTCGTGACCGACGATAACCATCATAGCCAGCTTGTCAGGCATATCAGTATCTGTTGTTCCCTCTGAGGGAGCCGGATTATCACTGGAAAAGCGGCTTTTGATCCTTTCTTCGAAGAGACTAGCATCATCATCGGAGTCAGAGTCTGCGTTGACATGAACGGTAGATCTGGATCCGGCGTCTGACATCGCATCCTCCTGGAGAGCAGGGAGGATTGACTCAGGATCGTTGTTTTCCGGCTGGGAGTCGGATCCCAGTCCGACAACTCCGACGAAGTGGAAATCAGATTCCGCCGACTCCTGGGAGAAGGCGGATTCAGATCCATCTTGCCGGTCGACTGCTTGGTCGAAGGGTTGGTGGGTGGGGTTGTAGAAACGCGGTAGGCCGTACGCTTCTGGCGTATACCCGATGAAGACGTCGATCCCTCTGATCGGTACGATTGCGTATCCGATAAGGTAGTCGTCCGCCGGGAGCCAGGACTCATCCGAGTTGACGTAGCTGTGGCCGCCATACCTTGTGACGTGACCGACGGCGATCTGCTTGCCCACGCCGCCAAGTGTTCCCGCCTGGAACGTGACGCCAGGAACCTTATGCCCCACGGTGGGCGCCTACTGTCGTGGTATCGGCAATTGATAGGAGACGGGGGTCCTCTAGCCTACGTATGGATTGTGGGGAAGAAGGTTGGTGTCGTCGAGGACGGGATTGAACACGGCGAGTTTACCCAGCTTCAGATCCCGCAGCGGTGGCGAGATCCTACGTGCTGTTATAATTCACTATGAGGCAATAGCCGTGAATAGGTTACAATGTGTATGATGCGTATTGGAGCGTGCCCTAAAGGCTTCCTGGTGGCCGGCTTATATAGGCGGCCAGACCACAAAATACAAGGCAAGTACTTGTCCGGCAAGTAATCAGAGTCCTAGACCTAGCCGGCTTAGTTGCCGCCTTCCGTCTTGGGCTTGGTGGTTTGATGGGCTTCGGCCTTACGCCTTCTTGGACCGTCCGCCTACTTCCTTGTACGTCAGCTATCTGGGCCGCCCGGCAGGCTTCAGCCTTACCACCCTTGGGCCACCCTGGACTAGCCGGATTGATCCATGTTGGAGATACCCCTAGTTTATATACCCCCAACACTGACGTCATCCCATTACACATGCCCTTAGGCTAGAGGGCTCTTTATGTTTTTTTTTAGAAAAAGGGCACTCCCGACCTCTGTATCGACTGATGCATGCGGCCTTTATTAATTTATTAAAAGTTGATTACAACAAGATTACATCATGGGTCACTCAAAGTCGAAACATGAATCAACCATCTAAACAGAAGCAAAGACATCCGTAAATGTTGTTGTAGATCAGCATGTAATTCTTCTATCAGAACGCCAGCTGTACTAGTTGTATAAATCCGATGCAACCAATTCCAGGCGGTTGCACCCAATATACATGGCGTCTCGCTTCTCCTCCGACTGTAGGAAGGACCACGTACAGATCCAGTGTGTGGCCATCGGAATCACCTACATAAAAGAAGTTTTCTTGGCTCTGTTAAAGATGTAATCATTTCTTATGTTCCAGATTGCCCAAATTAAAGCACAAACTCCAACTCGGATTTGAGCTTTCTCTGCTTTAGGAACACCCCTTAGCCATTTGCCAAACAAATGTGCTATGCTCATTGGTGGCTGAATGTTAAAGGCCATGTGGACTATCCTCCATGCCATTTTTGCAAAGGGGCATGTGATAAAAAGATGATGAATTGTTTCGTCTTGGTCACAAAAACAACATTTTTTTCATCCCTGCCAATTACGTCTTGCCAAATTATCTTTTGTCGGGATAACCTTACGATGTAGGAACCACATAAAAATCTTTATTTTAAGTGGAACCTTCATTTTCCAAAGATACCTACGGAGAAATCTAGTATGACCACTCATGAAGTCCAAGTACATAGATTTGACCGTATATATCCCATTACTTGTTAGATTCCATGTAAAGGTATCTTTCTGGTCTGCAAGAGAGACATCCATCAAACGGTTAACCAAGTGAAGCCATCTTGACCACCTTTCACCGTTTAAACGTCTCCTAAAATCTATGTTTATCGGAGGAGCGTGAGCTAACACTATCGCAACATTGGGAACATCCTTAAGCTCTAGAGGGACAATTTGTTATGCGCATGGGTAGCTACGCATGTTTGTTTTTTGAGGTCATTGTTTCGGGAGGCTGAATTTTCTCCTAGGTGAAACCTACAATTTTTGATAGGACGACGATGACCTTTGTGCATTGTTCTCTTCTTGGAAGCGTCACTTTTGGAGAATTTCTTCCATACTTTGAAATATTGTAAGAACCGGCTACTTGATCAATGTGACATGTTTTTCTTCATCTTTTCCTGTTTTTTTATGTGTGCATCTCAAATGTCTCGACTAGTTCTTATTATATGTTGGTGTAGAAGCTGGAGGTAATTTTGATATCTTTTCGATATTAATATATTCCGTTTTTTGGAAAAAATACACGAACAACACAGAGAACCACCGGTAGATAGGGTGATAAAATCCTTTCACGATAACATGTTATCATTTTATGAACATAGTTAGTTATAGTCATCATTTTCCATGGATAGAAGCTCCTGCTCAAAGCTTGCCACCTATTCCGTGATACACCGTTGGGGGTGACTAAGAGGGCAAGCACAATACATTAATAAATTAAACCCCTCGACCTATAGTAAATTTTGAGTATAGCTTCAAAACAACAAACTGGACGAAAATAACAGGAGCGCGTGCACATTGGAAACACCAATTTATGTGCAAATGTACGGAGGGAGGAGGTCAGGATAAAGAAGGCAATGGTCCATGAGTTGTACGACAACAACATGGTTACTGCACCGCTAGGTGGACTGATGTGAAGTGTTGTGATGCCGTAGCGGAAGCCACTAACGACATCTCCTACGGAGCTGCTCAATTGCCGCGGACAGACCGGATTTGAGCAGGCCCGGACAAAACCAGACCCCTGTGGGGCTGCTCATTTGCACGAATCTGTCCGCGTGGTGTCCGCGCCTCTTGGCGGTCAAACTCCCCGGCCCCACCGGTCAGTGACCCGTCGACCATTGGCCTCCCCCCACCGGTCTTATTTAATGGGACCGCCGAACTGCTCCCCACCTTCCCCACACCGCCACGCAACCACCGCCACACTGACCTAGCCGCCACCGCCACACTGCCCTAGCCGCCATGGGGAAGGGGAGATGGTGGTTCGGCAAGGGCGCCAACGACCACGAGGCGGGGAGCTCTCGCCGCTCCTCGCGGTCTCCGGCGCCACCGTCATTGCCG
Organism: Poa annua; assembly: GCA_026929855.1. Classification (NCBI taxonomy): domain Eukaryota; kingdom Viridiplantae; phylum Streptophyta; class Magnoliopsida; order Poales; family Poaceae; genus Poa; species Poa annua. Next base: position 20,264,185 of record CM049428.1, on the reverse strand, counting down.
CCACCGCCACCGCCCGCGCCCTGCGCTGCACCGCGCGCCGCCGCACCTCCGGCACCTCCACGCCGCGTCCGGCCTTACCTCAGCAAGAGGAAGTGCCAGTGGTACTGGGACAACGCGATCCCAGTACCATGGCCGGACGTCCACCTCTTCGAGGGGTGGCACCTGAATCCGGAGCGGATTCCGGTGCCGCCCGTCCCGAAGCAGGGACTGGAGAGGGAGGTGGAGATCCTCCGGCGGCGCGACCTGCTGCCGGACGACCTCCGCCACGACCCTGCCTACGCCGTCGGCAGCTCGAACTGGGACACTTGGTTCGACGCCGAGCACGACCAGCGGCGGCGGGGTTTCTTCGGGGTGCGGCACGCCAGCGGCCCACCGCAGTACCCACCGCCCTCCCCACCTCGCGGTGACAACAGGTACGCGCCGCCGCCGCCTCCCCCGAGCGTCAAGATGGAGGAAGACGGTGACGCCGCCGCCGCGGAGGAGGAGGAGAGGGCCCTCGCCCAGGCCATCGAGGAGTCCAAGCGGGAGGCGGAAGAAGCTGCCGCGGAGGAGGAGAGGGCCATCGCCGACGCGCTGGCCGCCGTCGCCGCGCACCAGGACATGGAGCGGCAGGAGGCGCGGCAGGCAATGGAGGTGGAGGAGGAGGACCACGACGAGGTCCCGGACTGGTTCATGCCACTAGTTGGCATGCGCTGGCAGTGGACCGGACCAGCGGACGGGCCGCCGCCGCCGGAGCAGCCCCAGACTCCACCGCGCCGCCAGGGGCTGCCCGCGCACCTTGTCCAGGACCCGGACTACGTCATCCTTGAGTAGTCGGGCCACCGGCCGCCACTGGCTTATCCAGTGGCTAGTTTATATATGTTTTTATTTTTTTTAAGTGTTAAAACAATGAGTACTGTGGCCCCTACACAATCTTTGCATCGTGTCCGGCCTGAAATGAGCATCCCCGTAGGGTGCACCGGTTTCGACCCGTGTCCGCGCAGTGTCCGGGGCTGCTCAAACGGACAAAATCCGGACCAAATCGGTCCGGAAATGAGCAACCCCGTAGGAGATGTCCTAGGGGCTTCACCATGAATTACTCCCTACTGCACCGTGCGAGTGTCTACTGATATTACCGTGTGTCGGTGTTGTGTGTCACTGTTGCACCGTTGGTGGAGTAGAAGACAAAAGCATAAGAGGGACTTGATGAAGCGAAGCATTGATGCCTGCGTGTGCACAAAGTTGTTGTAGATGTTTTCGACATGGGTTCTGAGGAAATGGTCTTCGATTTCTCGTTTAGTTGTTTATCAAGGTGTACATTCAAGTTACTTTGATCCAAATCAAGCAAGTGTGGACAAAGTGTTTGTTTTGGTTGGAAAAAGAGTCTGAACAAAATATAGAAGTCATCAAAATTAAAGGAACATAGCATGTATATGGTGATGTCGGAGTAAGTCTACTAGTAAAATGCCCGTGCGTTGCTACGGGCGAACAAAATGACCCATCATGCACACGCAAAATGACTCATCTCACTCTATCATGAATTAATATTGCGTTGCAACAGGTATTAAATAAATCAATTAAATGTTCACAGCTATAGTAAAAAAAACAATAGTACACGCGATGCAGAGAGCACCAGAGCCGAAATTTGTAAAACCACAAACTCCCATTTGACTATGTGGGGTCTGCCTTTACATGGTCTACAGTCATCAGTCTATGTAGATTTTCATCGGATTTGTACATTTTCTTCCATTGAACAGTGATGTTTTTTAATCTATATAGGTTAACTCGTAGGTTTCTGAGTGGCCTTCTGACTGTTGACACAAGTGTGTGCTTTCTTCTATTCCTACTTTCGGAAAGTGAAAATTTGAAGTCTAGCAGTAGCAGGTATAGTACAGAACACTCTTGTTCACTCTTCAGGATCAAGTACGCAGTGCTGTTTCACGAGTCTTCTCGATGCTTCAAGCTCCACAGCAACCTCTATCATCCTTGGCCTCTCCTCACCTCTCACCCTTAAACATCGTAAAGCCAACTGCGCCACAGTTTTAACATGTCTAGCTCCAGGTTCATCGGCTAGTTGATCCACGATTTCAGACAACCAATTCTCATGGAATAAGATGCTGAAATGCAACGCCCAGACATCTCACCTCGTCTGTCTTGCAACCAAATATTGGTTTCTCCCTTGTCAATCAGTTGGCCGGTCTGGAAGTACTCAGGGGTCCATGTACCCTAGTGTTCCCTGCACCAAGGTGGTGACATGGGTCAGATTATGCGGCATCGACCTCGAAGCGCCAAAATCGGACACCTTGGCAGTGAAGCTATTGTCAAGGAGTACGTTAGACGACTTGACATCTCTGTGAATGATCAGCATCTTGGCTAAGTGCAAGTATGCAAGCGTTGTAGCTGTTCCAACTGCGATCCTTAGGCGGTCCTCCCATGACATCGGCGCTGAAGTGTTGTGGAGATGGTGGAAAAGGGCCCGTTGGTGACGAACTCGTAGAATAACAAGCGGACTTCAGAGTTCAGACTCTAGGCAGTAGCCTATTAGTTGGACCACGTTCTCGTGGTTCACTTGTGAGAGAATGAGCAGCTCAGACACGAACTGCTCCACCCGGCTCTAAATAACTCGCTGAGCCTTCTTGATTACCATGACGAGCAATACGCCTTTGTAGACCGTCCCAAACCCACCTCTGCCAGCTATGTTGTCATTGCTGAATCTGTTGGTTGCCTTTTCAAGTTCACCAGACATGAATATCTTCAACGGCACCCTCTGAGTAAACATCTGCTGCTTCAGGAGCATGCTACCATTTTGCAGAAAGTATCTGTCTTGACTTGGCAAGCTTTATCTTCTTAACAACCCAGTGTGTCCAAACTCCGAACACCAGGAGAGCAAGCAGCAAAGGCAGACCTCCACCTAAAAAAAAGCAGTAGAAACATTGATAAGTTAAGTGTTTGTTCATTCAGACTGAGCAGAGATTATGTCAAAGTATAAGATTATTGGATAATACCACTTGCCTGCTGCAATCAGTAGCTTTGTATCTCTTGCAATGGACTATCAAAAAGAATGTTGGAACACAAAGAAATAATTTGAGCATACTTATATACGGTGTTCGTTGGAACACAAAGAAGAAGAAAGATATGTGAATTCGACATAACAAACTACGTGGATGTTTTTGCAGAGTATATGAAGCTCATAATTCGTTTTTACTTAGTACAAATATATAAATGAGTTCCAGGAGCAAAGCTTTACAGATATTTGTACAGTTAAATAGAGTGAACACCACTACTTCGCTGCTGCCAATGCCATTTCAGACAAATTCCAGAAGCAAAGCTGCTCTTGTCAGCAATATGGTGATAATTTTGGTGAACTCATGTGGCATCCTTGGATTTGCCTTCACGATAAAACAACATGGTTGTGCGTTAACGTTAAAATGTACCTAAAAGGTCCAAATTCAGCATCTTCAGTTATATGTTCCCCTTGCAAACTACTGGCATAAATCATTACTGTTAATCATTTCGCAAGATCACGATTCCACTGATCCTAGAATTCCACATCGGGCTAGGCGGCGGAAGTTGAATGGCGATGGGATACACCACTGCCATGTCCGTGCTCACTTGCCTCGTCTCCTGTGATCTCAGTTGGTCATGGGGATCCATGTTCTGGACAGTTCCTGGCAAGAAGATGCATTCACCTCGGCAGATTGTGGGCGTGGCTCTCAATTTGGCCTTCTGCTTCGCCCAGATGCAGTACTTCATGGTGCTGTTGTGGCGGCTGAGGAGTGCCGTCCTTGCGTATTATGCCATGTGGATTTGGTAATAATTAAATTGATTTCGCCCAAACAGAGAGAAGTGATAATTAGAGGAGGCCATGACGGGGATGAGCTCGAACATACCCTTCCGCCTGTGGGTGGCGGCGCCCACGGTGAAGGTCAGGCGGCGACCGTGTACACATTCTTGATGTGGTCGGGTGCGGCCAGGGCCGCTGCAGCTCGCGTGTAGGCGGTGGCGCCCACGGTGAAGGCCAGGCGGCGAGCTCCCTGCGAAGAGGGCGGCAACTCCCTCATGTGTGGGTTCGTGCGGTCCCTGCAGCTCGCGTGTAGGATGCAGTCCAAAGGGAGCGAGCACGTGGAACCCCTAGTCGAGGGCGCTGGAGGCCTGGGTAGGAGAAGTGTCGGCGGCTCGGCGCGGAGGACGGTACACGGCAGACCCGGGGCACAGGGACCGCACAGAGGACCTCTTGCTCGTCGGAGGACATGGGGCATAGGGGTGCGGCGGAGGTCCTCCTACTCGGCTGACGATGCGGGGCACAGGGACGCGGCTCGGCGGCGGACGAGAGGCATGAGCGTGAGGAAGGAGATGGGAACAACTCTGGGGGTTACTCAAAGCGCCAACCTGGTTCAGAGGTGGACTGCGGGTTGATTTGCCGTCGCCACTCTCCCGACTCGTCGTTGAGGTACGCTCTCTTCCTTTATCTCGATTTAGAGCGCGAGGTAGGAGCAAGATTGGGGACGGCGGCGGCGCTGCGAGAAAGATGGGGACGGCGGCGGCGCTGCGAGGAGGGTTGAGGAGGCGCTGTAGGCCACCGATTCGTCGGCGCCGTCCTTGAATGGGGCGGTGGAGTCCCATGGGCGCAGGAGGAGAGATGGCGGCGGGGCATGGATGCAGGCCGTCGCTTGCCGTCGCCTCCATGGATGCAGCCGCGATTGGGGCCGGCGCCGGCATGAGGGAGATGGGGGCGGGGCATGGGAGCAGGGGGCATGCTGGGAGCGGCCGGCTCGACGCTGGACAGCGGACCTCCGTGGCGGCGCTGCGAGGAAGGTTGCGGGGTCGTGCAGGATCCGTGGTGTGTAGGCAAGAGGCAGATGGGGCGGGGCATGGGACCAGCGGGCCGTGCTGAGAGGGAGCAGTTGTGCTGCGAGGTAGCCTGGAGGCTGGAGCAGTGAAGCAGGGGCTATGCGCTTGGAGCAGTGGAGCACGGGCTGTGCATCGATGCCCAAATTGATTTGTTCTGCTATATGTCTTGCCTGCTTGCGTTCATCCCTGAAGTTTCTGCTGCTGCTTGCTTTGCTACTGCATGCCCAAATTCCTTTGTTTTGCTAGGAGCAGATGACGTCTTGGCTGCTTGTGTTCATCCCTGAAGTGCATAATTGATCTGTGCTGTTGTTTGCTTTGCTAATGCAGTACAAAATACGATGCTGATACTATAATATGTCTCTCAATTTTGCATAGACACTAAATTATGATGTTGTTTATTGTAGATGGACAATTCAGTATGTGTGAACAGAAAATCAATAGAAGGATGTTTTGAAAGAGGCTTCCAAATCTGCTCGCAAAATTGAATTGCAAAAGCAGAAGGTTGCATTGAAAAAGATTGATGTTGAACTTAAGCAATTTGAAATTAACGAGAGGGTTATGATGGTGGACACTAGTGGTATGAATGCTTTACAAAAGCAATTCTATGAAGGGAAGCAGAATGAGATCATTCCTTGCCGCCAACGAATGTGATTTGTTAGCTATGTCATGTATGAACTATGTTATTTGTTAGTTTCTTGATGTATCAACTATGTGTTTGTTAGCTACTTGATGTATGAATTATTTGGTGTATGAACTATGTGATTTGTTAGCTACTTGAGCCGTTGGAAAAAAGCTGTTGAATGGTAGTTATAAGATAGTATTAAACTATATGAGAGAGAATATAGATGTCCTAAATATAGATGAGTTGCTGGAAAACTGAGGACATCCAAAAAGGAATCTTTATAGACAATCCTCTATATGAAGATATAGATGATCAAATTTGGATAAACTGCTGGAGGTGCTCTTAGGCCGCATAGTAGAGATATCATTTAACATCAAATTTGTTCGTACATGGGCGCAGTCCCATATAAAGGTGTGCCGTGAATCTATTGGGGTAACACACCTCGCATGACCAATGTCAGCCTCGTTATGATATCCAACAGAACGTACCGAGACTCTACGTGGTTGCTGAGCAAGCACTGTGGATCTTTGTCCTTCCCACGTTAAAGTGGGCATGCCCTGTTGGGTACCCACTACTGCTATACACATTACAACATGGCTAAAAAGTCCACCTCGCGGTCCATCAATTTCTTGGAGCACAAGACAAAGATTACAATTTGTTTTCGATTAGGACTTATGTAAACCCTATCTGACCACATATATAAAAACATGTAGGGGTAGACAAAAGTCAATCAATAATAGATAAATCCTCAACCCCGAGGACAAGAGATGACACAACTAGTTCTTTAACCCTAGCAAGATCGCATCTCACCACCATCGCGCATTATGACCACCTTGTAATACTCCATGAATACATATTAGACAAGTAGGAGTAGGTATTATTACCTTATAACAAGGGGTCGAACCTGGATAAATCCTTACATGTGAGCCGTTCAGAACTACCAACGCGCCATCTTATCCCTCTATACAAAACCCTAGGTATCTCACCATGGGATTTGCCATGATAATCCCACGCCACATGTTGATATTCTAATTTAACTGGCAGGTCCACCATAGAGAGGGAGAGCGTTACATCTCCTGCTGTTTGGAATATGGGGCACGATCACCATTCATCTTCACACTAACACTAATAACCTTTTTGAGTTGCGAAGACAACTATTGTGCAGTCGATGTTTGTACTATACACAAGAAGATTATTACTAAATGGAAAATGATATTAAACTATATATTTCTATCTCATCTCCTGAAAAAGTTACGGTTTCCCCATCTCCCAGCACTGAAGGAACGACTCACACATAAAGGAACAAATTATCATCATAATAATAACTAGAAAGATACCCCGCACATTGCAGCGGCAAACTTAAAAAAAGTTGTATAAAAGAAAGGATAGTTGATGCATAAAATGGACAAAAAATTGTGTGTGTGTGTTGGCGGGGGGGGGGGGGGGAGGGGGGATTGGGGGATATGTGTAACGCCCCGGGATTTATCCCCTTTTAGTTTTGTGTGTTTTCTGTTTGCATCGATATGGCATCACATCGCATCTCATTAATTTAATTTGTTGCATTTAAATTAAATTTCCATAATTAAATTCAAATGCATTTCAAATTAATTAAAAATGTGTTATTTTCAAATCTTTTGCAAATATTAAAAACTAGTTTATTAAATGATTCGTTGGTCTTCCCAACTCCGCTAACTTCTTAAAGGTCTATTCAAAACTAAAAATATTTTGTGAAGGTTTCGTATTCAAATTCCTTTACGTTTTTGTTTTAAAAATAAAAAACCGAAAAGAATAAAAAGAAGAGAAACAAGGCCCAAAGCCCACCTAAGCAAACCCTAGGTTTTCCTCCAGAAAATTCTTTCCCACCCCCTGCAAATTTGCAGCCACCCTCCTCCATTTTCTGGAATTTTTGCAAAAGCCCTTCCACCCCCTTCTTTTCTTTTTCCCCCTTCCTTTTCTTTTCTTTCCTTTTCTTCTTTTCTTTTCTCTCCTTTTTCTTTTTTCTTTCTTCTCTTCCTTCTCTCCTTCCCGCACGGGAGCCTCGCTCCCGAGCCGCAGCCGCTCGCGCCCGAGCTCCCCGCAGCGTGCTCCGGTCCAGCCGCCGCGCGCCGCCCTGGCCTGCGCCTCCCCCGACCGCCGCGCGCCGCCCCTCGCCCGAGCTCGTGCTCCCCGCGCCGCTGCCTCCGCCCCGCGCGCGTCCCCTGCTCCGGCCCGCCGCTCGCCGCGTGCGCCGTAGCCGCCTCCGGCCACCCGTGCGCGCCGCGCCCCAGCCGCCGTCGCAGGCCGAGCGCGTCGCCTCCTCTCGAGCTCCGCCGGCCGCGCCCCTGCTTCACCGCCGGCCCCGCGCGCCGCCGCCCTCGGCCGCCGCGCCTCCAGGGCCCCGGGCCGCCGTGCACCATCTCCTCCCGAGCCGCACCAGCCCCGCTCCTCCCAGCCGAGCGCGCCGCCAACCGCCGCCTCCCCGGCCCGCGCTGCGCACGCCCAGACGCCCGCGCCGCGCCACCACCTGCACTTCAGGCTGCGCCGCCTCGGTCGCCAGCCGCCGCGCGCCCGGGCTCCCCCACGCCGCCGCCGTGCACCTCCACGCCGCCGCGGCCCTTCCGTCCGGCCACCTCCGCCTCCCGCGCCGCCGCTCGCCGCCGTGCCGCTCCGCGCCGGCGCCTCCCGCATGCACGCGTCCCCGCTGCCTCTTCCGGCCGCGTGCACTCCGTCTCCGTCCGGTGGCGTCCTCGCGTCCGCCGCCCACAAGGTGTTCGGGGAAATGCCCGCAAGACCCCGGCGCCGCATTTTTTTTGTCCGAGTTGTCCACCCTTCGTGGTGTTGCTACGTGCGCGTGCGCGTCCTCTTTCGGTGCCGCGTGCCGTGACTCCCCGTGTCCGTGTCGCGGTGCCCGCCCGTGCGCGTTTTTTTCCGGTGTCCGGTTTTCGTGCTCCTACGTGCCACGACTACCCGACCACTTCCACGACACCGACAAACGACGATGCCCCGGTTCCGCGATGACTACTTCCACGACGACGACTACTTCCTCTACGGACCGAAGACGTCGGTTTCGAACCCTAGTTCACCCGATCCGACGTACGGACCCAAACCCTAACCATATACCTATTTTATTAAATGTCATCTATCTTGTGCATTTCGCATCATAATTACATGTGTTGCATCTCTTGGGTTTGCCGGTGTAGCAATTCACCTAAATAATAATTATGGAATGTTAGGGGTAATAATTATGGAATGTTAGGGGTAATCTCTACTATATAATATCTCTTAAGGTGAGGCGTCGTACGTCGTGGTAATTTTTCGTTTTAGCCCCTGGAAAATCTGAGAATCAACCCGTAGTCCTTCTGTAAGTCACATACCGGTTCGTCTTTTCCCCTCCTAGAGCTGACCCATCCTCTCTTTCGCTCTCCACCATGCCGGATCCAGATCAAGGTCGCCACGCCGGATCCGCAGCTGGCCGAGCTAGAGCGCCGATGCCGCCGCCTCTCGGCCATGGTCTGGGTCGCGCTCGTGCCTGACGCATCCTCGCCTCCGACAACGCCCTCTGGGCCTTCTTCCTCAGCCTCGGCCCCGAGCCCTGGGACCTCGTCGTCTTCGCCGAGATACACCTCGCCGCCGCGCCATGCAGGTTCCCTGACTCCCATCCCGTCTCGCCTCACTCCGCGTTTCCTTTGGCGGCGTCTCTGTTTCGCCTCGCCTGTCCGCCTAAACTTTTTCGTCCGTGCGTGCGTGCGTACGTATGCAGCAGCGTGTACTACAGCTGCGCGGTGCGCGTCCCGCCGCAGCTCTCGTTCAAGCATATCTACGGGCAGAGAGCGCTGGTTCAAGGCTCCATCGTAGTTGACGGTAAGACCCAACTTGCATCTCTCCATGTCATGCCTGATGTCTGTATGACATGCGCCGCTTAATCACTTAGGTAGCCAGCGGTTGCTTAATCCTTAATAATCAAGCGGAACAGTTGAGTGGTGTACATCATTAATGGACTCTTCTACTGTTCGGAAATATGTGATGATCTCATTTCAGTCAATACACAGTGGTTACAGGGAAGGCATTGGAGTTTCCAAAAGAATTATGAGAGAGTAGCTTTTCAGTTTTTTGGTATGGAGATTATCCTGCCCCCAACGCTTGTGTTAGGGCGCCAGAATTGAATATGAATCTCTGCCTTCTATAAAATTCAGGTAAGCAATTGTGTACTCTTGAAAAAAAGGATTTGAAGGCAAAATACCACCTCAAGCTCGATTGGCAGTTAGGCATCAATGACTATCGCGAATGTCCCACATTAGGCTGCAGATACATCTGAACAAACAAGTTTTATAGAATTCATTCATATACGGGCACACCTTTTAGATATTATGAGATATTTTGAATCTGGAGAATTAGCTTCAAAATGATATAGGAGTTATGTCTCAAATCATGTGCATTAAGTTACATGAAAACTATTTGCAATAAATAAGAAAATTATTACAATGTACGTGCATGTTTCCTTGACTTTGACCAAATTACAAAAGTCATTGTGATTACAATTGAATGTTTGTCTTGAAAATAAGATATCAACGCTCATGTGTGAGTTTCTATTGGTTTAATTAAGTTAATTTTCGTCAGCACCTTTACAGCAAACATTGCTTTATCTCTGAATTGTATTTCGTGCTTTACTTGTGATGCTTCTGTTATAGAATTGACTATGAACATTAAATTTTAACGTTTTATAGTTGTAGTAATCATTCGATAAGTCGTGCGAACACGTGTAATTTGTTTCTCCCGTTGCAACACACGGGTCTTTTGCTAGTAAATATATAATGCCCTATTCCATTTAATTTAATTAGATCACCCATGCCATGTGTTGCCATGCTAACCAACATTTAATATTGCTGGTAAATAAATAACTTGCACCTTAATATTAATTTTTAGGGTTGCTTTCCTGCTTAATTTGGATTACCTGCATTGTGTTGCATCTTGCCATGCCATGCATCATTCTCGTATGATCATGTTGAATCTTTTGCCGTAGTTGTAAAATGCATCTTTTACGCTTTTCAGTGTTTGTTTCTTTTTCGCGGATACGACGTTGAGATGTGTGAGCAACGACAAGATCTGCTTACATGCGGGATTCCAGGCAAGCAAAGTTTGCTTGTTTACCTATACATTGTCTTTCATTCCTGCCGTTGATCTCTGCTACCCTAGTATTCGATTCTTATCGCGATCCCATCACATGTTATCCTGCAACCGATACAGCTTTATCCCCACATCCCATCACCTGTTGTATGTTTATCTGTTAGCCTTGCGAGTTGTAGTGCATGCTTAGAATTGGTTGTGCGAGTCGTCAGCTTGGTCTTTTATTTCATATGCTTAGTTTGATAGATTATTCTACCTTAATAAAATGATATATATTATATTGGGGTAATATAATTAAAAGATAAGGCACCGGCGGAAGGCCTTGCGAGGTGCTTTGTTCTGCTAAGTGTCGACCTAGAAACTGAGATCTTGCTCCCCTAATACAAGACTGAGCGCACTAACCACTTGTGGGAGGCCCTATGGAGCCCCCCTCGACTTTGACTGGAACTTCAACTTGTCCGGGGGCTACACCTAGTTCGTGTTTTCCATTTGCCTCATATGCATCGATACTAGTGTAGTATTTTACTTTGGCGGTGTGCCTTGTTACATGCATATAGGGCGCGGCCTGTTGGTGCGGAGGGGTGTGTCCTGCGGGAGTCCGCACCCTTTTGGCCGGGACCAGCATAGCTCCTGTGGCTCCTGGACTTGTTGCGGGGAAGGAAAAGAGTTGGGTTGAAATGCCCTAATGTTTTTGACTAGGTTGATCATGCGAGTATGGGTCCAGTAGTGCACCCCTGCAGGGTATAATCTTATCGATGAGCCGTGTCCACGGTTATGGACGTTTTGGTGATGATGCTGGCTAACAAGATCTAGACAACTTACACCTAATTATTGTTAATTAACCTGACTAGTAATATAGAATTACTTTCACCATAAATGGTAATTAAAACTGTTCGACGTGTGAGTTTCCCGAATTGCTTCCTCATACTTGGTTGAGGGGGTTAATTCGAGAATGGGTTATGTTTGGTGTTAGTAGTAGTTGGTTATCTTATGCGCTCTCTTATCCCTCTCTGATTAGACGGAAGTTATAGCGTGTCTCTCTAGGTTGCTAGTGCTGCTGCCGCTAAGTCCACCTCCCCTATATTTTGGGAGATGGTGTAGAAAGTAGGCAAGTCGGTTTTGCTTGCCAGGGAGTGCCCTGACCCTCTTTTGGGATGTGCTTTATGTGCAGTCAACAGGTTTGAAATCTGACGACGTTAGCTTGGGAATCCCTCCGGCTTGGCTGGACAGGGATATGGCGCCATTGCTTATCTTCAGAACTCTTAGTCCAATTTGCATCTTATCCGTAGTCAGATACCATTTTGCTTCCGCTGTCATTTGAATCTTTGTATTCTATCATTTGTATCTTGACTCGTTCGAGTCGTTGTTGTAATTATATCTTCTGTTATATTTGTGGATGTATCGGAACTGTTGTAATGCTATCACAATTCCACCCACATAATGCGCATGTTTCGGCGTGCACATTATGTCGGGTGTGCGACCTAAAATCGTTATTATGCGGATTTCGGCGGGATCGCTTAAATCTTCATTGTACCGCTTTTCGGGCGTCACAATATGAAGGATTCAATTAGCCCTAATTGTCAAAAATATAAATTTAGTCCCCCCGCCCCCCCCCCCCCCAAAAAAAAATCGGAGTGGCGACTGCTATGCCTCGTCTCACTTGAAATCCAAAGGCACATAGTTAAAGTAGTTGATGAGGCGGTCGTCCTGGAGGTTGTACACTCATCGGCACGGTTGGTGTTGGTGTTGACCATACGGATGGTCTTCTTCTCTTTATTTTTATTTCCAATGAATCGTTTTTCCACATGGAAGAATTTTATTGCTCCTAATCAGCATATTTCCTCCCATACTAGGTAGTTACCCCATATGGAATTTCTCTTCAATAATTTGATTTCCTGCGTAACATAGACAGCATGGGCGATAAAATGCAGAAACCACTACTCTACTCAATAAATACATTAAATAAGAACACTATAAAAATTGGCGCATCATGCATCACCTGGAGTTCTTAGAGGAGAAGGATGTTCATGAAACTGAGGAAGGACCTGAACCGAGTAAAGAGATATGCGATAGGCCATGTTGTTGAGGAGCTCATGGAGGTTTTGATGGCGTTGATTACGAAATTACGAGGTGTCAACAGCTATGGACCAATACAATCAGCGGAGAACCGTGGCGTCAAGACGAATTCACTTGGGATCAAAAGGCAGGTTTTAGTTGTGAGGTGGGGTTCAAGGGCATAGATGACGGTGGGGGTGTTGAGGAAGATGCATCATTTGGGGAAGATATGCACCTTGAAGTCCAGCACGATCGACACGAGGACGCGAATGCTCTATATGGCTGTGGCCTGAGTCCATAGGTGGGTGTTAGGGTGAATAACCAACACCACAGATGCCATGGGAGACAGTGGAGAGGTGGAGGAGGCCAATGGCCGGGTGGATAGAGACGTAGGTGCCAGGGAGGCGGTCAGTCTCATATATACTACCTCCATGCCTCCATCCCAAAATGGAAGGCCCAATTTACTTTTGACTCTTTTGGTCAATAATATAAACTTTGCCCACGATTTAGTTCTGTTGATTTAGTATAAATATAGAAAAAATAATTAGTTCAACATAAAATACAATTTATGCAATCTAAGTCTATATATCTTGGTACGTGCTTTTAAAAACGCTGCAAAATTTAGGCATCTGACATTTTGTGACGGAATGAGTACCATAAATTTGGGAAGAAATAGACCACGCTGTGGTTTTTCCACTGCAGAATAATTTATAGACAAATTACATGCAATCCTACCTAATCGTGATATATTAGTCTAACACTCATTTCTCGAGGAGGTATCTCAGCCTTTAGATCGAGCTTAGACCAACTATTCACGTGAGTTGAACTTTTGTGCTGCAGTTTGGCTGTCAGCTCACTCCTTTGTGGAGGGTGGATCATCTTCCTGATAGCACTTCTGATCATTTCGTAAGTTCACCCAGCCTCATAGATGCATACATGAAACTATACATTGCTACTTCCCAGAGCGTTTTGAAGTCCATCCGTGTGGATCATCATGATCCGGACATAAGCTTTGTCCTTGTATGGCCTTCTGTTGTGCTCCATCAAGAAAACATAATAAGTCAAAGGCAGGTTTTGGTATGGAGTTTCCAGCTGTGAAGTGGGTAGGTGGTTATCTTGCTGTCTAATCTAGTTCCTTTCTTGTAGCTTTTCCATAAAGCTTGCCATTTCATTTTCTTGTTAGGTCCAGATCTTATTCAGACAAAAAACAAGGTCCCAAATCTTGTTGGTTGCGAAGTATTAAATCTCAGTTTGATGTCGGGACATTCTTTTGCAACATAAATACCTAAAAGTAAGAAAAACATAAACCAGTCCGATACCTTGTTTCTTTAAATACTACGGCACACAATCCATGTATCGACAGAGTCACAGAGATCATGCAAGTAAATGCAGTGTGTTAGACCCGAAGAGTCTCTCTCCACGCCGAGTTGTGGATTCTAAAATTTGTGCAGATTCTTCTGATGTCTTGCGCGAGAGCCATTTGTGCAGAAAATGGAATATAGGCAGCTCTTCCACGGTAAGCGCGCGATCGCTATCTCTCACGAGAATACGTTCCGTTGAGGTTTGAGTTTGAATAAGGTAAAACACGGACTTATGCCTGCATCTTTTCTTTTCCTTTATGGTTCACCTACAGCCTGACTTAATATGCATGTTGTAAGCTGAAAGCCTGGAAGGCTTAGGGGGTGTTTGTTTCGGCTTACAAGCGCTTTCCAGTAGAAAAAGTCAGAGAATCGAAACAAACATGGTGGCTTCCTCGCTGGCTTTGCCAAAGCCGAAGCCAAGAATACACAGCGCGAGCGAAGCACCTAGGAACGTGCTTCCCGCAGCTTTTCCCTTTAAACTCAAACGATACATTGGTTTGCCTTTATTCTTGGTACTATTTACACACAATCTGCCACCGAGCCCTTATACGATGTCTGTTTGACCGAGCAGAGGAATCCAAACACTGTGGCCACTGCCTGCTCGTGTAGTGTATGGGTACCAGTACTAGAGCTAGCTTTATTCGGTACACAAGGTAAATAATTAAGAACAATATGACGACATAATTTCTTGTTTCTTACTAGTTCATGTGTAAACATGCAATGGATAGTTAATATTTATAAGGCTAACTAATACAGTAATACGACACTTTTATTTGACAAAATCAATAGATAATCTTACACTTTAGTACATACACCTTAAAAAAGGGCGTGCCCAAGTGCACCATTATTCTTGGCATTATTATTCTCAGTTCAAAGCCATTGTTGACTGTAAACTTCTATTTGTGCGCAAAATTTTAGTTAAAATAATTTTCAGTTTGTAAACCATAGAAAAGTGATTTGTTTTCATTTTTGTTACAATTGTTTGTTATGTTTAATCACTAAATACAAATGTCCTCGGAACTCTGAGGGTATTTTAGACAATTTATCATCACACAGCTAGACAGCCAGTCAGGTTACCAAACAGTGACACTCAAAAAAACAGCTTTCTCTACACAGTAGCTTTCCCCACACAGCAGCGCAGCCAGCCACAACCAGCCAGCCACAGCCCAAACAAACACCCCCTTAGTTCTGTTCAAATTGGCAGCCGACTTATTTTAGGCCTTTGTGAGAAAGACTTGGCAATGGCATTATACCTGCCGTTAGAATGCAGCCTCACGTAGGCCTTGAGGGTCACAGGAACAAAGCTTAAAGCATGGAGACATTGTGTACTTAATAGATTTGCCTCGCAGTGACAAATCACCAACCCGAAATCTGCACATATCACCAGCCTCTTTAAGCACCGAGAGATGTCTCTTTGCTTGAGCCTGAAGCACGAGAACTAGCAACAGTAGCGGACACAGGTCACCAGCCTCCGTAGCTCGCACGGTCACACCAACTCTGCTTTGAGCCCAATCTTTTCGCCTCATCTCACTCCTTCCCCATTATATAAGTATCGGGTTCCTCTAAGCCAGCAGCAGCAGCCATTGGAGTGCAGGAGAGGTGTAAAAACTCAGTGAGTTGAACAATCACAGCAGTGGAGCTGGGCACGATTATGGCCCCTGCTTGCTCGTCCCTGTTTCTTGCGGCGGTCGTTCTGGCGCTTGTCTTCGTGGTGCCGTCGCTCGCCGGCGACCCGGACTACCTCCAGGACATCTGCGTCGCCGATCTCAACTCAGGTGTGCGCAGCTCAACATTTTCTGAATTCCTCTGTTTCGGCACATGTTTAAATTAGATCGCCGTTCCCTATTGAACACGTACGTTGACGTATGGCGGTATGGGTGTGGCTATGTATAGCTGCATAGTATCTGGCACTCGGACGGCCAACTAGTTTTGTTGGGAATGGGATGTCCACGATCGTGGCCAATCTATTAATCGGCACAAGTACGATGCTCGCAGCTCACGCAACCCGTTTGCACGCGCAGAGTTGAAGTTGAACGGGTTCCCATGCAAGGCGAACGCGACGGCCGAGGACTTCTTCACCGGCATCCTCGCCAAGCCCGGCGCCACAAACACCACCTCCGGCTCCATTGTCACCGGCGCCAACGTGGAGAAGGTCCCGGGCCTCAATACCCTCGGCGTCTCTCTCGCCCGCATCGACTACGCCCCCGGCGGCCTCAACCCGCCGCACACCCACCCGCGCGCCACTGAGGTCGTCTTCGTCCTCTACGGCGAGCTCGACGTCGGCTTCATCACCACCGCCAACAAGCTCTTCGCCAAGACCATCTCCCAGGGCGACGTCTTCGCATTCCCGCGCGGCCTCGTGCACTTCCAGAAGAACAGCGCCGACAAGCCCGCCGCCGTCATCTCGGCCTTCAACAGCCAGCTCCCCGGCACGCAGTCCATCGCCATGACGCTCTTCGGGGCCTCCCCGGAGGTGCCTGACGACGTGCTTGCCAAGGCCTTCCAGATCAGCACCGAGGAGGGGGACAAGATCAAGGCCAAGTTTGCCCCAAAGAGCTGAGGAGCCTGATCAGATCAATGAATTTCCCAAAGTTACGGACTTTTGTTGTACTCCTGGTTCCACTGGTTTGTTCGTTGATTTGTTTGTCTTCCAATAACTGCGTTAAGAAGCACGTAGCTTAATTTCCAGGTTCGCAGCTTGCTCGGTGGACTTTCTGAATGCGAGATACGATTTGGGAACACTGTGTTGTTTACGTCTCTTTCATATAGCGGGTTAGACTATAGAAAGGTCGGCCTTTGCGAAGGGAAAAGCGGGACTGACGCGCGCGCTGTCGTTGCGACACGTGGCGCAAATTAAGCAATCGGTCCCACGTATGTCCAGATCCAGATTTAAATCCAGATCTGAATCTATTATTAGACTTGTACAAAACACAAATTAAGATAGTACAGCAACGCAGAACGGGATGTACAGCAACGCAGATTGGCTTGTACAGCAACGCAGACTGGGTTGTACAGCAACACATACCAGTTTGTACGTACAGCAACCCCGACCGGGTTGTACAGCAACACAGACCGCGTTGTACAGCAACGGACACCGCGTTGTACATCAACATAGACCGGGTTGTACAGCAACACAGACCGGTTTGTACAGCAACACAGACCGGTGTGTACAGCAATACAGACCGGGTTGTACGTAGAAATACATTCGGGTTGTACAAACAACTACACGTAACAAGTTGTACGTACAACTACAAAATTCAGTTTGTACGTACGACTACACTTAGGGTGTACAAAACATACACAATCCGAAGTACAAAAAAAAAGTTTGTCGAAACCTATCAATATGGGATCTAGTTTTGAAGATCTCGACGCGAGTAGTTCAAAAGTGAAAACGGTTCGTAAATTGGATAAACGATTCTCAAGATATTTCGTTTTTAAAAAACGAATCTCAAAATAAATGCATATATAACCCTCTGCCCACCACCAGGAGCTGACACTTGTCACTGCGTGGAGAAAAGGTGGGAGCAGAAACGAACGAAATTGCGACACTTGTCAGCACCGGAGCGCACGCGCGTGGACCTTCGCGAAGGGAACCCTTTTTCTAAGATTTCCCTCATATAGCAGGTCTAATAGCAACTGTAAATAGGCCGACAACTGAATAACTCTGACGATATACGGGCCCACACTCGGTTTTGCACATCGTGCCGAGCCCGTAAGATGGTGCTGGCCCGTAAGGGCTAGTTTGGTAGCAGGGCCAAATCAACCCAGGGTAGCGATTCCCCTAGGTGATTTTCTCATGCACGCTGGTTTCCCTGGATTAGACGGGCTAATCTCCCCTGGAATGTTGCTTGTTTGGCTGCACAGGAAAACACGCGGGAAATGGAAGCATGCAGCGATGCACACAGGCGCATTTCCAGATTGGTCAGATTGCTTGTTTAACAGCTGATCAGATTGCTCTTCAGATGATCAGCTAGTAGGCTACGTACCAGAATAATCTAAGAACAGCAGAATTTATACTAGAATATAGATAAATAATGTAATAAATGTACAAAATTCGAAATAATATGTGACTCCACATCATCATGCATTAATAAATAATATGTGACTCCACATCATCATGAATTTATCCTAGATTTAATTTTTGAACAAAACTGAGAAGTGAAAGCATCCTCATGCATTAATCCAATTCCAGATTCCATGGAGCATATAAAAATTATTGCATTTTCAGCTTCTTTTGTTCCATTTTCTGAGAAGTGAAAGCATCCTCATGCATATAAAACTCTCATACACCAACATCCATTGTCAGCTTCTTTTGTTCCATTTTCTGCAGAAATAGTTAAGCATGCATGTTAGAAGACAGCAATGAAATTTGCCAAAATCCACAAGCATTTTCTGCAGAAATTCCACAAAGAAAACAACTTCCCAATTCAGAGATATGCTATTTAGAATACTGCAGAAAAGATTTTATCAAACTGGGCATACAGATACAAAATATGACAACCCTAATATCACAATTCAGAGAACAGGCTGCAAAAATCAGCAACATAAGCTTACGAGAAGATAATTGACAGTGTAGTTAACCAACATCATGCTAGGCATTTACTAATTCAACCAGCACATACCAGATGTCAATACAAGGAAGCATGCAGCTCAAGCAACCAAGCAGCAAACAAACAACATAAGGGAAACATCTGACAGCAAGAACTCACCTTAGTTTCTCTGCATGGAATTAGCTATTTCATCTTTCAGCCAGTAGCTCCGAAGGATCGGATCCTGAGTGTTGAGGAATATTTATCGGTTCGCCTGGCATATGAAGAGACGCTGCGCATTTGATTTTTCATCAACCAACAAATCTTCCATAGGCTCCAATGCAGCAACACAGTTTGCTATTGAGTACTTGTCGGCCTCCTTTGGCTCCTTCAGCTCCTCAACCAATACTTGAGTTTGCTTCTTCCGAAAATCCATGTACTCCTCTAGCACTATAGCAATCTGACTTTGTTTCCTTTTCTTAACAGAGTTTGGTTCATCTTCTTTGGCTGCAGAGGTACCAGTAGCTACTGCAGAGCTACCAGCTGCTGCTGCAGGGGCTTGACTTGCAGATGATTGACCACCATCAAGATTTGAAGACAGCTGATTTCCTGTACCAAGATGACTGCTAGAGGAGTTTCTGGGCGAAAGCTCGTCTCCTATGATGTCAATATGAGATGGTTGTGCAATTGACAAGAAGTGAAGATCTCCTGTAGCAATACTACCTGATCCAGATAAAAACAGTGAAATTGATCATGTATCAAGGTGGTGGTATAAGAAGTTATTGCTACAAGAGAATGAATGGCTTTGTAAATATACATACCTTCATAGAGTGAAGCCAATACAGGGAAGAGAATAAATGGCTTTGATTCAAAAAATTTCACCCTAGGAAAGTCGTGTTGAGTGCAAATATGGTTAGCATCAATATGTTGCAAAAGAAGTATATCAAAAATAAGAAAAAAATACAACAAATGTAAGATTGTACCTTCTTTAGTTTAGCCATAATTGGTGGTTCAACAATTATCATATGAAGAGAATCATTCCAACCAACTCCACTCTGTTTGCTAGCATCTCTAACTGCTTTGTAATTAGCTTTCATATCTTTTTCATTCTCTTGAATTTGTTGCTTGCTGTATTGAGTACTAGGAAACCTTTCATTGAACTTTCTTGTGATGCTTCTCCATCCCTCAGCTACCCACCCATTCTGACCTCTATAAATTGGAACATTATGCTCCACAAGTACATATACCAACCCTTTCTCAAGCACATGAGTCCAGTTAGCTCTTGTTGAAGTTTCTTTTGCCATAGCTACAACATAGAACCAACACATAGTACAGCACAATCAAATATATTTCCAACACATAGTACGATACAAACGAATATTTCCCCAACCAAATAGTACAACACAACATAAAAGGGTACATAGTTCCGATACATCAAAAGTTACAACTAAATTACAAATTACAAATAACTAGTTGTTGTTATAATCAGCCCACATTTGAAGAGCAATCTGATCTCTAAAAGCATTTCCAGTAGTGTTGTTAACTTGGTGTTGGTGATGACCATCATCTCCATCTGGAACATCAACAAAGGCTGTTGGTGGAATAAATGCAGGCTGGTGATCTAACCACGCCTCATCACCATTTTGGCCTCGAATTATGTTGTGAAAAACAACACATGCTGCATGAATCTTCATTTGGGATTCTATGGGATAATGATTGCCCACTTTCAAAATTTGGAATCTTTTCTTCAAAACACCAATTGCTCTTTCAATGTGGTTCCTAGCAAGGGCATGTCGGTGGTTGAATAGCATATCCAGTATTCAACCACCGACATGCCCTTGCTAGGAAACCGAAGAAGATAGCGACGGTGATAGGGTCGTCGAGAGCGATTTTGTCACGTCCGACGAGGCCGAGGAGCACGTCCCCCCGCGGATGAAGTGCCGCTCCGAGCGCGCCCGCTTCGGCAAGGTCGCCAACTACCGTGAGCTGGAGGAGGCCCTCCGCCTCATCGAGCGCCAGAAGGCGAAGGAGCGCGCGGCGGAGCCCGAGGTTGTCATCATCGATGAATGAATGACACCACCGCCAACAGCTCGCATCGGTGCCGCCGTAGGTATAGGAGCCCTAGATGCGCGCTTGTTTCTTTTGCAATGTAATTTAGCTGTTCTAGCGACTATGATCACAATTTACTGAACTATGATCGCAATTTAACTGTTATAGAAACTGTCTGTTTTCTCTGAATTTTCCCAGGAGTGCAAAGAACGTGAAAATTTAAAAGGTCCAGTCTACGATTCGGTGGTTGTTCTGCCCACGAGTTTTTCGAACTGAAAAAGCGGGATTCGGTGAACTGGACTCAGTGATATACAGTTCACATTTTACAGCGGCTAGAACTGCTCTTACATAGCGTGTATGTATCCTCGATGTTGCAAACGTGGAAACAACAGCTTAGAATATCATGAACTCCCACAAGGAAAAAAATACCAATATAAGGCTTCATGATTAGCTATTTGGCTTGGGCTTAGTACTTTCGCTGCTCGCTTCGGTAGGGTCAGATATATTGCTTAGTGGGCTTCCTTCACTTGCTGAAAACATACAAATTAGCCTACAATATAAAGTTTCACGTTTTCCCCCTTAAAAAATAATATAGTTTCACATTTTCCAGACTACAAGTTTTAGGGTGATTGGCATTTTTAAGAACCATTCATCCACCCAATCTTTTTTGCACACGGACTAGGGTATCTTTATTCAATCAGAGATAAACCATTACAATCTGCCCGAAGGCTATCAACCAGAAACGCCGGAGTCTCATGGAACCAGCATTCTGAGGCCTGGAGGCGACAAGCATACTTGGCACACAGATTCGCGGAGGCATTAGCAGTCCTCTTAATATGAATAATACTAAAAGAAGTAAAACTAGAAGTAATCTCCCCTATTTCATCCACCCAATTTAACGGTGTTAAAATAGACGGAACCAAACTAACGGTACCGTGCAGTACCGCGGTACCAAAAATTATGTAGGGCCCGTACCAACATTAAGTGGGACCAGTGCTGAAATTTAGTGGGAACGGTAGTCATACTTTTCTGTGAAGGCCACATTGGTAACTTCAAACCTAGTGACCCCACCCTCTATCGAACTCGCTCTTTCCCAGCCGTAAACGAGAATGGCCCCCGCCGGCCACCAAATCGCCGCCGCCGCAAGACCAATGAGCAGACCGCTCCCTCTCGCTCGCTCCCGCCGCATATCGCCGCGGACGGCTGCTTAATCGCCCCAATCACCGCCGATGGTTGCTAGCATACAGAGCCCGGCGGGAGAACGTTTTCGGCCGCTGGCGCTAGGGGAGGAAGGAGGTGGGTCTTTACGCAAGGGGAGGAAGCAGGAAGGGCGTCTGGGGCATCGGTTCCGGTGGCGATGGAGAAGGAAGAAGGATGGGTGTCCCGGGTGGCTCCGATGCGGCACCATAGCTCCGGCGGCCGGCTGTACGGAAGGAATGAGCAGGGCGGATGGATAGATGCTAGCAACCCATTTCACGTCCGTGATGAGAACTCATTGAGCTACCCACTGTTTTCAGATTTCTGATGAGAATTTTATTGAGCTACCTCCAGCCCTTTCGGCACCTTCAACTGAAATTGTCTGAAACTGTAAGTGGACGCCCGTCCAACTTACCCCGATCATATATTTATCTAGTTGGGCGTTTACTTCATCTCCTATGTACATGGAATGATGGAAGCTCTTAAAGGGATAAAGATGTCCCTAAATTTTGGCAGCGCGGCAATAAGAATATGAGCGCCTGGTCATTCCGCACGCATAAAGAACTTAAGAACTCTGATGATTTTTATCAGTTCTTGTAGTGATCGATGAATAAGAATTATCTGTGATCATTATATTTGCTAGGACTTGAGATTATTTCAATTCTAGAAGTAATATCTTTTTTATTTGCTCGTATATGTAATGTTTAATGGAGGTTTCAGTAGATCCCCTGGCAGACAACAAAATGCAAAAATCCACATCTCTAATTGTATTTTGCATACCCGTAGCTGGTCGCATAACTTGCTTCGCGATGCGGCCCAAAAATCAGGTCTACTCTCTACACTCCCGAGGAAGTGCAGCAGCAACATGCATTCTAGGTTACTACATATCTACACTTACAAGATAAACATCACAGAAAATCAAACTGAAATAACCAATGCAGGAACATAAATTGCCTCCATGTATCTCCCTTTTGTCAGGTTCCCAAAATTGCCCACATCTCGCGGTCATGATACCCGCAAGCAACCTGTAACATGGTATCTACTCAACAAACCATAGAACAAATAAAACAATATCAGCAAAATGATAACTGAATGTACGCTAACAGTTAGCCCGAGACTGATAATTTAGATGTCTGAACGACTGCGCTTGGAGCGACTGTTCCTAAATCTACTGGAGCAAATATACTCGAGGCGACTGTTTCCTAGACTGATGGTGTGCCCTCAAGAGTACAACACCTTACCAGGAGATACAACTGATACAACAATACAACAACATACCTAGGTATAGTTACGGTAAACTTTGGTTTCTAAGTTCATGAATAGTCCAACTCTAAACTATTCCGTAGATAACCCAAAATGACCCTTGATGTCTGTCGGTGTTTTACCAAATCTCTTGGAAACCTTCAACATGGCCTTGAGCTTTTCCTCCTCGCGCTTCACTTGTTCCAGCCGGTTCATTATATTGGAGAGAAGCATGTTGTTTCACGAAGTATCACTCAAGGGCACAGGATCTGAAAGGGATCGTGTGCAGAAAACAAAATTTTTCCTACCAACGATATTCTAAAAGCATGCCAAGATCTATTCTATACAGATATAGTAGTACGAACGGAGATCGGAATATGTACCCTTGTAGACCGAAAGCGGACCTCCGAGTACCGCTAGCGCAACACCTCGCAGGGAGTCGCACACGTACGGTGGAGACGACGGCCTGTGAAGCTCCAGTCCAGGACGAGCAGCGGAAGACTTGGACCGGAACACCAGCAGCGCGACAGCGGGCTATGGTGGAAGAGATCCCCCTTCCTCAGCTCGGCGCGGCTCCAACTTGGGAACCATGAGATTGAGAGAGAAATCGGGAATTAATTGGTGAATTAAAAGGCCAGGGGTGCCCCTTCTTATATAGGCTCCCAGGAGGGAGCCAACTTGCTAACCAGGCAATGTGGGACTAACCCCCACAT
The DNA here is from genome assembly GCA_026929855.1 of Poa annua. Taxonomy (NCBI): domain Eukaryota; kingdom Viridiplantae; phylum Streptophyta; class Magnoliopsida; order Poales; family Poaceae; genus Poa; species Poa annua. The sequence goes on along the minus strand of CM049428.1, from coordinate 20,240,484 downwards.
GCCTGGTGCGGCATGGCTGGGTGCGCCGGCCCCCTAGTGGGCCCCTTGGCCCACTTGGGTCGGCCCCCAAGCCCCCCACCGAATTCCCCTTGGGAATTTTCCCCTCTTGGGTCTTCTTTCGACCAGAAGGCCCATTTAGGGAAATCAGCCTAAATAAATTCGAAAAATAAATATATAAAATCATATTTGCATATTAATTACACTAATTAATATCAAACATAATATATATAATTTTTCCTAGCTCCGAAAACTCTTTCGGCGCTGCCCGATCTCCGTCGGACCCCTCCCGGGACGCTCCCGGTGATCTCCTTCCTTTCCGGTTGTCTTGTCGAAACCCCTTAAGTGTGTTACCCTAGCGGTTCGATATAATAACAGGTATGACCAAGACTCTTCTATGATAAACGACTAACTCGTAGGCCTGGACCGCATGAATTAATCCTGTGATATAACGAATGACTTTCATCTATCAAACCTGAACGCAAAGTCTTAAACCTTTTGCCATAGAGATACTTAGCACGTCCGAGCGTCGTTCCATAGATATCTCCATACCTAATCCCGACCTCGTTACCGACGACGCTAACTTCTACTCGTTCATGATCTCATGTCTCCGTGACCTAGTCACATGCTTGCAATCTCATTAGACATGATCTCACCGAGTTGGCCAAAGAGTATCTATCCTGCTATGCGGACTGGCAAATCCCGCTCTTGACCCCTCGTCTCAACTACTCCTTTTCGATACCCAAAAGTATCACCGTTATTGTCATACTAAATAAGATACGACGTTTGGTGCAATCAAAGTATCTTCCAGGAATAACAATAAGAGCTGATCTCACGGTCAAAGGCGTAACGACTACGTTCTCCAAATCTGGGTATGTCCATCACATCGTTCTCTAGTGATATGACTCTCATTGCCGACCGGCGCCATGCCCCATGACCGGAAAACCTCGATCATCAATCGCGCAACGAAACTAGTCTTAGTAGAGGCTACTAGGGACCTGGTTGTTTACGTATCACACCCGCATTAATGTTTCCGCTTAATACGGTTCTAGCATGACACAAAAACCTATTATGAACAAACGAGATATGATAAAGAATACACTTTATTAATTGCCTCTAGGGCATATCTCCTTCAGTCTCCCACTTACACTAGAGTACAACTTAATCTAGATTACAACTTGGTAAAAGCTTAACACCCATAGCTAACTGGTGCTTTTCATGCTTATCAAGCGGAAGAGGCTTCGTCAGCGGATCTGCCACATTCAGATCCGTATGCACTTTGCAAATCTTCACATCGCCTCCTTGCACGTACTGACGTATCACATGGAAGCGTCGGAGAATGTGTTTGGCGGTGGAGTGAGACCTTGGCTCCTTGGCGTTCGCAATAGCACCCGTATTGTCGCAGAAGAGGATCACGGGGTCTTGCACGCTCGGGAACACTCCAAGTTCGATGACGAACTTCCTCAGCCACACAGCTTCATTCGCGGCTTCGCAAGCAGCGATATACTCCGACTCCATTGTAGATTGTGCGACTATGGGTTGCTTCCCACTTCTCCAGCACATGGCGCCTCCATTCACCTTGAACACGTAACCTGTCTGTGACTTACAGTCATCGGGGTCTGAGCAGAAACTTGCATCTACGTAACCCGTTACGCCAAGTTCTTCATCGCAGCCACCATACACAAGGAACATTTCCTTTGTCTTATTGAGATACTTAAGAATGCTCTTAACAACTACCCAATGCGGCATTCCAGGATTACTCTGGAACCGGCTTGTCAAACTTAGAGCTAATGCCACATCCGGTCTAGTACTCAACATTGCATACATGATCGATCCTATGGCTGAAGCATAAGGATGTTTCGTCATTTCGGCCTTACCCAGTTCCGTCACCGGACACTGCGCATTACGCAATATCTTATTCTTGATAACCGGCAGAGAACCCTTCTTTGCCTTCTCCATACGGAAACGCATCAGTATTTTATCAAGATAAGTACTCTGACTTAGTGCTAATAGGCGCCTTGATCTATCGCGATAGATTTTTATGCCTAAAACATATGCAGCTTCTCCGAAGTCCTTCATGGAAAATTTAGTGTTTAAATATTCCTTCACGCTATTCAGAAGTTTCACATCATTCCCAATCAGCAATATGTCGTCAACATACAGTGCTAAGAACACAACCGAGCTCCCACTCATTTTCTTGTAAATACAGGTCTCTTCCACATTCTGGATAAATCCAAAACCTTTGATTACCTCATCAAAGCGAAGATTCCAGCTCCGAGATGCCTGCTTCAATCCATAGATGGATCGTTGAAGCTTGCACACCTTGTTAGCATTTCCTGGATCGACAAAACCTTCCGGCTGTACCATGTACAACTCTTCCTCAATGTTTCCATTTAGAAAGGCCGTTTTGACGTCCATCTGCCAGATTTCATAATCATAGTAGGCAGCTACCGCTAACAAAATCCGAATGGAATTAAGCATCGCTACCGGTGAAAAAGTTTCATCGTAGTCAATTCCATGAACTTGTCGGAAACCCTTTGCGACAAGCCGAGCTTTATAGACGGTCACATTACCATCAGCATCAGTCTTCTTCTTAAAGATCCACTTATTCTCGACGGCCTTGCGCCCTTCGGGAATATCCATCAAAGTCCACACTTTGTTATCATACATGGATCCAATTTCGGATTTCATGGCTTCAAGCCATTTCTCGGACTCTAGACTCGCCATCGCCTCCTTGTAGTTCGTAGGTTCGTCTTGCTCGACTAGCATGACGGTGCAAATCATGTTGCCATACCATTCTGGTGCGATCCAAGATCTACCAGACCTACGAGGTAGAACATCTTCCTCGACAGTTTCTCCCACTCCTTCCACGGAGGACGTTTACGGAATTGCTTCCGTTGCGCCACTCGGAATCTCGAGTTCAGGATCAACGATTTCATCGAGGTCTACCTTCCTCCCACTTACTCCTTTCGCGAGAAACTCCTTCTCTAGAAAGGTACCGGTCTTCGCGACAAAAGTTTTGCCCTCAGCTTGGTTGTAGAATATGTACCCAACGGTTTCCCGCGGATATCCTACAAAGACGACTTTCTCCGACTTCGGTTCGAGTTTGTCGGGCTGTTGTTTCTTAACGTACGCCTCACAACCCCAAACCTTCAGAAACGATAACTTAGGCTTTTGGCCATACCATAATTCATACGGTGTCGTTTCAACGGATTTGGACGGAGCCCTATTTAAAATGAATGCGGCTGTTTCTAACGCATAACCCAAGAAGGACACTGGCAGATCGGTAAGAGACATCATAGATCGAACACGATCCAGTAGAGTACGATTACGTCGCTCGGACACGCCGTTACGCTGCGGCGTTCCGGCTGGCGTAAGTTGGGGTACTATGCCACAACTCTTCAGATGTGTGCCAAACTCAAAACTCAAGTATTCTCCACCGCGGTCGGATCGGAGATGCTTGATTTTCCTATTAAGCTGATTCTCAACTTCACTCTGGAATTCTTTGAACTTTTCAAACGTTTCAGACTTGTGTTTCATCAAATAGATATAACCGTATCTACTCAAGTCATCAGTGAAGGTGACGAAGTTACGATAACCATTGCGTGTCGAAACGCTCATCGGTCCACACACATCTGTATGTATGATCCCCAACAAATCCGACGCCCGTTCAACGAAACCTTTGAACGGTGTCCTGGTCATTTTGCCCATAAGGCACGGTTCGCATGTATCGAGGGATCCGAAATCCAACGAGTCCAAAAGTCCATCGGAGTGGAGTTGCTTCATGCGCTTTACACCAATATGACCAAGACGGCAATGCCACAAATACATGGCGGTATCGTCACTACACTTAATCCGTTTGGCTTCTATGTTATGGATGTGAGTACTACGATCGAGATTCAACAAGAATAAACCGTTATTCTCGGGAGCATCAACATAAAAGATATCATTTATATAAATAGCACAATTGCTTGACACTGATTTAATGAATAACCGTCTTGTAACAGGCAAGACCCACTTATAATGTTTACACTCAAAGATGGCACAAAATAACACTTATTTAAAACCAAAACTAATCCCGATGGTAGATGCAGAGGGAGCGTGCCGACAGCCACCACGTCGACTCTCGATCCGTTGCCGACGCGCATCGTCACCTCATCCTTCGCCAGCCGCCTTCTATTCCGTAACTCCTCCTGAGAGTTACATATATGAGCAACAGAACCAGTATCAAATACCCACGTGTTGCTCCGGGCGGATGTAAGGTACACATCTATAACATGTATATCAAATATACCTTGCTCTTTGTCGACCGTCTTGCCAGACTTCCTATCCTCCAGATACTTGGGGCAGTTGCGCTCAGGTGATCCGATGGTCACCACCATCTTCTTCAGCTTGATTTCTAATTCGGCCACTTCGAGCATCTTCAGGATTTCCGACAGGGGTTTTGACGTCCCTTTCATGCCGTAGTCCACGATGGCGTTCTTATAGCTAGGGGGCAGAGAAATCAGCGCCCTATCAATAACCACCTCCTCTGGGATCACACTTCCCAGATCACTCAGAAGTCGAGCGCAGCCAAACAACTTGGCCAGGTGCTCACTAATATTGCCGTGCTCTTCCATCTGGGCTGAGAAGAAAAGCACAGATGCCTCATACCTCTCAGCCTTGACTTGTCGTGCAAAAACAGCCATGAGTTCAGTGATTATATCATAAGCACCCTTGTTCATGAAGCGGTTTTGCAGGTCAGCCTCCATGGCAAAGAGCATGCCACTCTGGACATAAGAAGAAATCTCCGCCTTTACCCCATGGACAATCCTTTCGATTTCCGGGGCGGTGTTTGGAAGATCACCTAAGGGGGTATCAAGGATGTAGGCCACCTTGTGGGTTTCAAGGATGGACTTCAGATCGTGGAACCAGGACACGAAGTTAGACCCATCGGTCTTAAGCTTCTCTTTCTCAATGAACAAGTTTAGGTTAAAGGAGGGGTGAGACATCTACAATGGAATTTGCAACAACATAAGACTTTGTTCATAATAATTTTGAGTTATAGTATTTTAGAAAATAACTAACATAACTCCCACTCAAACGAACATCCCTCCTGGTCGTTTAAGCGATTACACGACCCCCATCCATTGCACCACCCCTCATCATCAAAGCCGGCGGCACAACTTCAAGAGTAGACAAAATCGTCCGCCACACCAATTTTGTGACTCGTGCTCGACCTTTCGGTCTTCCTGTTCCGAGGCCATACCTCTGAGTATGCTAGGCTCGCCACCAAAGACCTCCACGCTGACGCTTGTGCAACATGGCTTACACCCACTGTATGCGAACGATGAGATGTCTGACACCCGATCATCATGGCCTGCCTCATAACGTAGAACTTTCTTGGTGGTGCACATTGGAGGGAGAACACTAGTGGTATTTTGAAGGGATCATCTTATTCAGCTATCGCCGTGTAACTAATGTATACTATACACACAATCACACAAAATAAGATGCATACAAAACATCAAATGTAATGCAATGTGATATAGTCCATTGCGCCATGGTCTTCTTGGCGCCCGCAGTTTATAAACAATTTAATAAACCTACCTTGACCATATCACATAGCCCCTGCAAAATAAAGTTAGACGCTTCTACTTTATCTTTTGCATGTTTTACGTGGCTTGGGGCTTTCGTAAATAGATCCGCTTCATACCTACGAATCTTATGACCACAACAACGATCCAATAATTGCATGTTTAATCATCCCTTTCGGGCCCTCCATTGAAAATGCGAAGACCAACTAAAGAGAGAGAAACTGACACCCGCCAGCCACATATACGGTACAATCCGTATGTCAGTAGTGGAACCAGTATCGCGTAAGCGTACACGTAAAGTCGGTCCGGGCCGCTTCATCAACGCAATGCCGCTGGAATACACAAGTGCACGCTAGAGGGTAGCAAATAACACGAACGGTGCCCCCGTGCAGAGCACGGGTTGTAACAACGTACAGCTATATCTACGATAGATCGGCTCTGATACCACTGAAAGGGATCGTGTGCAGAAAACAAAAAATTTCCTACCAACGATATCCTAAAAGCATGCCAAGATCTATTCTATGCAGATATAGTAGTACGAACGGAGATCATACCCTTGTAGACCGAAAGCGGGGATTATGTTCCCGCACAAACGTTGTCGATGAAGACCGACGAAGACGACCTCAAGGTTGTGTAGAGGAAGCAGACCTCCGAGTACCGCTAGTGCAGCACCTCGCAGGGAGTCGCACACGTACGGTGGAGACGACGACCTCCGAAGCTCTAGTCCAGGACGAGCAGCGGAAGACTTGGACCGGAACACCAGCAGCGCGGCAGCGGGCTATGGTGGAAGAGATCCCACCTTCCTCAGCTCGGCGCGGCTCCAACTTGGGAACCACGAGATCGAGAGAGAAATAGCGAATTAATTGGTGAATTAAAAGGCCAGGGGTGCCCCTTCTTATATAGGCTCCCAGGAGGGAGCCAACTTGCTAACCAGGCAATGTGGGACTAACCCCCACATGCCTGGTGCGGCATGGCTGGGTGCGCCGGCCCCCTAGTGGGCCCCTTGGCCCACTTGGGTCGGCCCCCAAGCCCCCCACCGAATTCCCCTTGGGAATTTTCCCCTCTTGGGCCTTCTTTCGACCAGAAGGCCCATTTAGGGAAATCAGGCTAAATAAATTCGAAAATAAATATATAAAATCATATTTGCATATTAATTACACTAATTAATATCAAACATAATATATATAATTTTTCCTAGCTCCGAAAACTCTTTCGGCGCTGCCCGATCTCCATCGGACCCCTCCCGGGACGCTCCCGGTGATCTCCTTCCTTTCCGGTTGTCTTGTCGAAACCCCTTAAGTGTGTTACCCTAGCGGTTCGATATAATAACAGGTATGACCAAGACTCCTCTATGATCAACGACTAACTCGTAGTCCTGGACCCCATGAATTAATCCCTGTGATATAACGAATGACTTTCATCTATCAAACCTGAACGCAAAGTCTTAAACCTTTTGCCATAGCGATACTTAGCACGTCCGAGCGTCGTTCCATAGATATCTCCATACCGAATCCCGACCTCGTTACCGACGACGCTAACTTCTACTCGTTCATGATCTCATGTCTCCGTGACCTAGTCACATGCTTGCAAGCTCATTAGACATGATCTCACCGAGTGGGACCGAGAGTATCTATCCTGCTATGCGGACTGGCAAGTCCCGCTCTTGACCCCTCGTCTCAACTACTCCTTTTCGATACCCAAAAGTATCACCGTTATTGTCATACTAAATAAGATACGACGTTTGGTGCAATCAAAGTATCTTCCAGGAATAACAATAAGAGTTGATCTCACTGTCAAAGGCGTAACGACTACGATTCTCCAAATCTGGGTATGTCCATCACATCGTTCACTAGCGATATGACTCTCATTGCCGACCGGCGCCATGCCCCATGACCGGGAAACCTCGATCATCAATCGCGCAACGAAACTAGTCTTAGTAGAGGCTACTAGGGACCTGGTCGTTTACGTATCACACCCGCATTAATGTTTCCGCTTAATACGGTTCTAGCATGACACAAAAACCGATTATGAACAAACGAGATATGATAAAGAATACACTTTATTAATTGCCTCTAGGGCATATCTCCTTCAGGATCTGCAAGCTCAGAACTGTCTGAGTCAATCTGCCGATACAATGAGGACATAATCTTTTTGGGAACAAAGCTTCTACTTTGGCAGCCTAAATTTTTCTCTCTGATATCTCTTCAGTTCTTGAAGGGAATGTTCCATCTCATCCTCAAATTGAACAAACATAGAGCTGTGATGACCAATAATGAAAACAGGAACATTTCCTGCAATCCTCTGTAACTCGTTATTAACATGTGGATCAATTAGATGTGGATACTGTTGAACCCCTAGCAGTGTGACATCTGCAGTATGTGGAAAACTTTCTTCTGCAATAGCCATATGAAGAAAAGAACCCAGTTATGGACAAGCAGTGTGTGAACAAAAAATTAGCAGACCACTAGTGATCCAGTTATTCCAGTTCTAAAATGTTCAGTCACAAGTCATTATATGCTGAATTTAATGTAACTGTTTGTGAAACTGTTCATTATTTTTAAGGTGTATAGACTCTGAATTGCGCTGAACGTAAAAGAAATGTGTGAACTTTGTTTATCAGCTCAAATAAGCTAGGAAGGTGCAATAATACCATAATGAACTTAAAAGCAAGATATAAGAATATGCACATCAGTAGGATGAAGAACATAATGACACCAAGTTAAAGTCCGGATATGCCTCACTAATAGTAAATAACCAGCCTAATAGACAAGCATCTGTTTGGCTGAATGAGGAGGATATCATGCTTGTGTTGGAATCATGAAGAAAACTGACCGCAGAAGCTCCGATCTGCAATAAGAACAGTGCAAAAAAGCAAAAAATCAGGGCCGAGGCAGGGCGCCGCTCATCACGATGCCGATGCCGATGCCGACTCAGCACCGCCCGCAACCCGATTCCACCCACCAACCACGCCGCCGCCGCTCCCCGAGCCAACAGTACCGTCGGGCGCCCACCATGCCTCAAGTCACCAAAATCACCAACAAGCTGTGGAATGTATCCGGCCTTCTCGCTGCGTCCCTAGCGAGGGAGAGATGTAGGCGTGGCAGCGACGGCGCGGGCTGCCTCGCCGCGTGCCTAGTGAGGAGGGAGGTGGGTGTGGCGTCGGCGGCTGGCTGCCCTGGTCTTCTTGCGCTGCTGGGGAAAGACGTGATGTTTTTTCAAGAGAGATTGGATAAATGTCGATGCTGCCCCCAAGAAATTGATCCAAAGGTGGAATGCATCTTAGTTTTAATCGACGGCCAAAATAAATCATGTCATAATCGACGGCTAAAAAAATATATATACTCGACGGTACCGGCGGTACCAGCCAGTACCGTCCCAGTCATCGTAAAAGAGCTCTTTCCAGAAATAAATTTGCATACTAATAAAAAATTGCACAAGTTTATGACTCAAAAATATATAAGTGCAACTACCCAACTGACGAGGTGTTAACTCGGCAAGTCCCAGGGTTGTGCACCCCGGGTTGATTGATGGGGAGAGAGATGAGTGTAAGGTGGTCACGACGGCTGACAAGCGAGGTTTACCCAGGTTCAGGCTCCCGGAGGATAACGCCCTACTCCTGCTTGTCTGGTTATTGATGCGAGTAGCGATTACAATGGTGAGATTGCGATCTCGCTAGGGTTTGTCGTAGTGGTTATGAACGCGTCCCCTAGGACGGGCAACCCTCCTGGCTTTATAGGTAGCCAGGTCTCGGGTGGTTGATACAGATACGGTAGGTTACAAGACCTAACCGAGTTGGACTAGGGCACAAGGTACCCCGAGTGGGCCTTCCGCGGGCCATTCCATCCTTGGCGCGGCCCAGGTAGCATCATCGTGGGCTACCCGCAAGGTAGCCCCACGTCAGTAGCCCCCGAGTGCTTGGTCGAAGCGTAGATTCGGACAAAGGACTCCCTCTTCCTGGACGCGCCGTTGGATTGCTTGATCTTGAGCTTGAACTCGAATTTCTTCAGTCGAACCAGCCACTCCCGATGGGAGTAATCTGTGCAGTCGAATTATTTTGTCTTCATCTTCTTTGCGAAGCTTGCTTCTGCTCAGCCTGCTTTTGGCTTACTTGTTGGATGGATTCGGCTGCTCGAGCCTACTGCGTTGCCACTCGAACGGTCTCTTCGGGTGCTCGGATCGTTGGCCGATCCTACCTTGCTGATTTCGGCTGCGAAGCCTACTACTCGAATGATTTCTTCGGTTGATTTGGAGCCGTTGGCTTGGTGACATCATCGATGACGATGCGTCGCATGCCTCTGCGCCCGATGGGACGTGACGTGGTGGGCCCCGCTGTCAGAGCTGACCACGGTCCGCAGTTGTCACGTCTCCGAAGTGGGCGCGAAATTTGCGCGGCACGATGATGACGCCTCGGTTCCCGTGCGTAGTGGAGGGAGTTGGCGGCGACGGTTGGTTTCTCCGTGCGACACGTGGACGGATGGATGCTCTCGCTCGGAGCCATTGCCTGATGGACGGTTGAGATGCCGATCCTCGAGGAATAAGTACCGCGCTTTGGCTTTTGGGATGTCATCTTCTCCAATCCATTCTTGCCTTTCTTCTCCTCTTGCGCTCTGCCATTAACGCCGCCATCCCGAGCTCCAAACACTCCGTCCGTGCACCTTGCGACCTAGGCGATGGGCAAGCCGAAGAGCGTCGCTGGCTCCTCCGCCGCCGCTGACGACGCCGGGGTGATGAAGAAGCCCGAGGGTGATTGGCAGAGGTCGTCGACGAAGAAGAGCGATGTGGAGCTGCTCCGCGCGCAGGGCATGCTGCCGCCCGCCGACCAAGTCCAGGTACGAGTCCCTGGCAAGGAGGTCTTCCCCACTCCTCGCTATGGGGAACGTGTTTGCTTCGCGAACTTCATTCCGCGAGGCTTCGGGTTCCCCATGCACGATTTCGTGCGTGGTCTCCTGTACGCCTATGGGGTTCAGATCCACGATCTGACCCCCAATGGCGTCTTGAGCATCGCGGGCTTTATCGTGCTCTGCGAGTGCTTCTTGGGTGTCGCGCCCCACTGGGCACTGTGGAAGTCGCTCTTCCTCGTTCGCAAGAACGTGGGGAAGAGTGGGCTGACCTTCCCAGTGGGCGGCTTCGGAATCCAGGTACGCGGTGACACCGCGTACTTTCAGATGAAGAAGTCCGACTCCGTCCAAGGGTGGCGCCGGAGATGGTTCTACGTCCAGTCGAACGACGACGGACTGGACGCATTCGACAGCAAGCGCGGACTGCGGAAGACCGGCGCCAGGGCGCACCCGCTGTCTGCCGTGGAGAAGGAGGCTGTGCGGCCCCTGCTGTCCCTGTTGCATGAGTTGACTCAGACCCTTGGGCGTGATGCGGGTGGTGTCTTTCTGATGGCCACCTTCTTCCGTCTTCGGGTGCAGCCACTCAGCGCCCGGCCTCACCCGATGTGGGCCGTCGAAGGCGTCAGTGCCAAGCCACTGGAGGACGAGGAGGTGGAAGCCAGCGTTAGGTCCATCACCAACCTCCGAGCTGCGGACACGTGCAACGTCAGGTGCCCCATTTCTCCTTACGGGCCCTCGAACCCCGTTCCTGAGGTAAGTCTTTTATTGTCTTCTCTCTGACCTTGTTCGACTTGAGTCTACTTTTCTCTCTGATTTGACTTGTGCCTATTTGCTTCAGGGCCGAGATCTTTTCGTCAGCTGTCCTCCCCTCCCTGAGAACGGACCTGACGACGAGTCGAGGTTTGTCGAAGAGGATGACGAGGACGAAGAGATTCCCTCCGCGCATTCTCCCCGCGACAAGGTGGAGGAGGAAGACGAGGTGGAGGAACCCGCGAGGAAGAAGCGGAAGCTTCCGAGTCGCGGCGAGTCTGCCACTGCGTCGTCGCCTGCCCGGGACGTGGACGCTGCTGAGGAGGAGGTCACCGTGACGTCTCCGGGACGCTGCTGAGGAGGAGGTCGCCGTGACGTCTTCGGGCGGCTGGGAGGAACCTTTGAACGTTCCCCCAGTCAGCTCCGCGGCGCCACGCTCGTTCGCGCGGATGCCTTCGCCTTCCCTGGAGAGCTACGATGACGCCGGCACCCCCAGGTGAGTTCCTTTGTAATGTGTCCATCTAGTTGTACTTTGCAGTTTGGACGTTTTTTGATTCGACTGGTGTTCTTTGCTTTGCTGCAGCCATCGTTCGGACGATGTTAGCTCCCCCCTTCGGGACGTGGAGCTCACATCTGCCCCTTCGGCTGGCTTGAGGACGCCAGTGGTGGTGGAGAAGGTGCATGCTGAGCCTGCCGGTATTGCATCTTCCAGCCGCGTGCTTCCTTCGACTGCGGAAGACCTTGAACTCCTGGACCACGTAAGTCTTGCATGCTTCTTCTTTGTGTTCTTTGCTTTTCATCGGGTGCGCGATCAGCGCTCCCGATGGGAGTAGCCCCCGAAGGTGTGGGTGACTAGTATAGTCGCCCGCAACTTTATTGACTTCGTGCTTTTATTGCAGCCTTACTATCGCCAGCAGATCGACGCAGCCGCAGCTTATGTTCGCCTGGAGAAAGAGAGGGACCAACTGCGTTCCTCGCTGGACCAGGTTACTGGGCGGGTTGATGAGCTTGAGAAGGCTCTTCGCGAGTCCCAAGATCGGGAGCTGGCTCAGGTCGCCAAGGAGAAGACTCAAGTTGGTCGTCTCCTTTCGCTAGCCGGCGTACTCGGGGGTGAGTTTCGGCTTGATGCCTACTGAATCTTTGTTCTTTTTCTTGATCTGACTTTGAATTTTTGCGCAGAGACTTGCGGTGGAGCTCCTCCCGAAGATGCGTCGAGTGACACGGTTGACCTGGCGGCCGCTGTAGGCTTCCTCGACCGGGTATGCGCCTACGCTTCGGACGCGTTGAAGAAGTCTTCAGCCGCGCTGCAGAAGTCGACTGGAGCTCTGGCCGTGGTGCACCAAAGCATCTTCCCGGGTGACCAGCCGCCGGCGACCGTGGACGCCCTGGCTGCACCGTTTGAGGACGCGACTACCATCGCCGACTTCACGCGGTCGCAGACGGTACGCGGCTCCGAGCTCACCTTCCAGCTCCTATTAGGCCACCAGGTCCCCGGCGACTTCGAGAAGGTCGTCAGCGGTTTTCCTCGCAAACCCGACGGCCGGACCGCGTCGCTGAGTGGCGTGAAGGAGCGCGCCTCGCAGCTAGCTGCGCAGCTTGTGGCACTCTTCGAGAGGGCCCTTGCTAAGGCGACTGAGGCGGCAGCTCGGAAGGGCCGTTCCCGGTCGCAGTCCGCGGCCTTAGAGTAGGCATAGTTGTAGGAGTGCGGCAGTCGCCGCGATCTGTACTTTGAACTTTACGATTGTAATGAACATTGCCCTGTCGGGTCTTTTGGTCTTTGATATTGACTTTGCTGGTCTTTATTTTTCCTGAGTTGATTTGTGCTTCGCAGTCGCCTGATTGTATTGACTCTGCGTATCCCTGGCAGAGTGCTGCGTGCGATGATGCTCCGCCTTCTCCGGTGGCCGTGCCGAGTGGCGCGGCTTCTTCTTCGGGGGCTCGCCGTCGTCGGGCGGCGCCGGCTCCTCCACGCAGTGCCAACGATCAGCGGATAATCACGTTTTTGAAGAACAAGGTGGCGGAGCTTGAGGCGACCCTGAAAAATACGGAGCGGCTGCTACAATGTTCTCAGTCGCATCCCACGACGGAGTTCTCGCGACGTGAGGACTTTTTGCTTGGGGAGATCGACCTGATCAGTCGACAGCTGCAAGGTATGTATCCTCTTTTTGGCGGCTGCCGTCCTTTTGCGGCTTTCCTTCTCATTCTTAGTTGCATCTTGTGTGCGCAGACGTCAATCCCGACTGGGAGGCTGAGCGGGTTCGCGTTGAAGAGCGAGTCACCCGAGAGGCGTCCGGCAACTCGTACGAAGCTCGGTAGTTTTGGGTTAGCCAGTCGAGGGGGCGCGTCCTTGCCACCATGCTTGATCGCACGTGGCGCGCTTCTTTTCTTCTGGAGAGCTGCCGGAAGACACTTTGGCACATCAATCGTGTGTACTTCCCGCATAATGCGCAGCCGAACGGGTTGTCTGCTTTGCTGGAGAGGTTCCGCGATGGTGAAGGGTTGAAGGAGGTCGTCGACGCCCAACTTGTGGCTGGTGCGAACGCTGCGTTGGCATACGTCCGGATGCACCGGCCACATCTTCCGCTTGAGCGGGTGCTTGAAGGCCTGCCGAGTGATGATGACTTCGACGAGACTCTGGCTGCTGCGCGTCGGATTATCCGGCAGGTTCAGGACCTGAGCGAGCGTCTTGTAGGGCCTCTTCATGCACCGAAGGCTGAACCTGCAGTGTAGAGTAGCTGTCGTCTGCTGTGCAGGGTTAGCTATAGGGTGGCAAATGTTACTGTGTAAGTATGACAATTGATTGAAATACTCTGGAATTGTAAGAGGTAATCTGTTTTACTCGAAAGTGAGTGCTTGATTTGGGCTTGTGACCTGTTTGGCGCAGTCGCCTAGAGTGCTAGGCGGCGTCCTAGGTTTCTCAAGTGTGACCTGCGTGCCGCAGTCTCTGATTATATCAGGTGGCGACTTAGGATTTCTGCGACTTGACCTGTATGGCGCAGCCCCCGAGTCGCTCGAGTGGTGGCCTAGGATTTTAGCGAGGACCTGTATGGCGCAGCCCCCGGGTAGGTCGAGTGGCGGCCTAGGGTTACAAGTGTTACCTGTTTGGCGCAGCCCCCGAGTATGTCGGGTGGTGACCTAGGATTTGGAACTTGACCTGTGCAGCGCGGCCCCCGAGTAGGTTCGAGTGGCGGCTGAGGATTTTTCTTGGAGTTCCTGTTTGGCGTAGCCCCCGAGTAAGTCGGGTGGTAGCCTAGGGTTACAAGTGTGACCTGTGTGGCGCAGCCCCCGTGTGTGGCGGGCGGCGCCTTAGGATTTTGGACTTGACCTGTATGGCGCAGCCCCCGAGTCTGTCGGGTGGCGGCCTAGGATTTTTTGGCTTGGCACTTGTACGGCGTAGCCCCCGAGTGGGTTGGGTGGCGGCCTAAGCTTTTATTTCAACCTGTGTGGCGCAGCCCCCGAGTGGTTCGGGTGGCGACCTAGGATTTTTGATCACGCTTGTATGGCGCAGCCCCCGAGTGGTTCGAGTAGCGGCCTAAGCTTTTATTTTAACCTGTGCGGCGCAGCCCCCGAGTATTTCGAGTGGCGGCCTAGGATTTTTCATCTTCCTCTGAGTGACAGGTAAAGGAGACAGAATTTCTTCAAATCACTTTATTGATTCTTGCGAACAGGCCGCCTCGTTAAAACCCTTCCAGTCCCCTTAGGTACCCTGGTAAGGGAAAGAGTGCGTCTGAAACCTGCCGCGCTGGTTTTCTTTGTACAATGGCTGTTTTGAACTAGGCATAGAACCGGCGGAGTTGTTCTACGTTCCATGGATTGCTGCAGTCTGCTCCTGTCTTCGAGTCCTTTAGGCGGTAAGCTCCATTGCCTATTGTCTCTGTTACGATGTATGGGCCCTCCCATGGGGAGGCGAGCTTGTGCACCTTCTTTTGCTTGAGTCGAAGAACCAGGTCGCCTGCAACGAACGCTCTTGGTCGCAACCTCCGAGTGTGATAATTGCGCAGGTCCTGCTGGTACACGGCTGACCGTGCCAGGGCGATGTCTCGTGCTTCATCCAGGGTGTCTCTGCTGTCTTCGAGTGCCTCCTCTGCTTCCGACTCGTCGTAGGCGACTACTCTTGGTGCGTCGAATTTGATGTCGCAGGGGAGGACCGCTTCTGCGCCGTACACCATGAAGAATGGGGTGTACTGGGTGGATCTATTCGGCGTTGTTCGCAGACTCCAGAGGACTGATGGAAGTTCTTCCACCCATGCACCCGCTGCGCGTCTCAGGGGCACGCGCAGTCGTTTCTTGATGCCGCTACAAACGAGGCCGTTGGCTTTCTCCACCTGTCCGTTGGACTGCGGGTGCGAGACGGATGCATAGTTGAGTTTGATCCCCTGCTCTGAGCAAAAGTCCTTGAATTCTTCGGCTGTGAAGTTTGAGCCGTTGTCGGTGATGATCCCGTTTGGTACCCCAAACCTGAAGATGATTGACCTGATGAAGTTGACCGCTGTGGACGCAGTCGAACTTGTGATGGGCACGGCTTCGATCCACTTTGTGAACTTATCGACTGCGACCAGGAGGTGAGTGTGACCTCCGGGTGAGGATTTCTTCAGCGGGCCCACCATGTCCAGACCCCATTGGGCAAAGGGCCAGGCCAACGGTATCGTCTTGAGTTCTGATGCTGGAGCGTGTGGCTTGTTGGCAAATTCTTGGCACCCTGTGCATTTCTTCACCAGCTCCTCGGCGTCCTGCATGGCTGTCAACCAGTAGAACCCGGCGCGTAGTGCCTTGGCCACTAGTGCCCGACTACTGGCGTGATGCCCGCAGATACCCGCGTGGATCTCGAGTAAGATGGCTTGGCCGTCGACTGGATCTATGCACCTTTGCAGGAATCCTGAGATGCTTCTTTTGTAGAGTTCTCCGTTGATGACGGTGAAACTTTTGGAGCGCCTGATGATGCGCTTTGCTTCGACTGGATCTGCTGGCAGCTTCTGATGTAATATGTATGCCAGGTATGGTCCTGTCCATGTGACTTCGACTAGCATGACCTCCATGGGGACCTTGTCTTGGCTCGGCGGATTGGCATCGCCTTTCTTTGTTTTTGTGCTTGCTGTACTCTGAGTCTTGATAGATCTCTGCGTGATGCACTCGAGGAAGACGCCGGGTGGGACTGGCACCCTGTCTGAGCCCATGTTAGCGAGGACGTCGGCTGCCTCGTTGCTTTCACGGCCAATGTGGCGCAGCTCGCAGCCGTCGAAGTTTCCTTCCATCTGATTGTAGAGGTCTCTGTAGGCGATCATGTTGTCAGCGACGGCGTCGCAGGACTTCATGGTTTGCTGTACCACCAGATAGGAGTCGCCGTAGATCATGAGGTGCGTGGCGCCGCAGTTCTTGGCCATCCGCATGCCGTGGATTAGGGCCTCGTATTCGGCTTCGTTGTTGGACGGCTTCGGGAAGTCCATCTGTAAGACATACTTGAGCTTGTCACCTTTGGGGGAGATGAGCACGACTCCTGCCCCGGCTGACTTGAACTTCTTCGAGCCATCAAAGTACATTGTCCATGCGTTGGACAGGTCGGGGACATTTGGTAGCTGGGCTTCTATCCACTCGGTTGTGAACTCTGGGAGGACTTGGGCCTTGATAGACTTCGGGTGAGCATATTTCAGCCCCCATGGTCCTAGTTCGACAACCCACTTGGCGACTCGTCCTGTCGCGCGTTGGTTTGTGAGGATGTCTGCTAGTCCAGAGGAGCTTACCACCGTGATCGGGTGCTCGGAGAAGTAGTGGACGACCTTCCTGGAGGTCATGAAGACTCCGTATGCCAGCTTCTGGTAATGAGGGTAATTCTGCTTGGACAGGGTGAGTACTTCGCTGAGGTAGTAGACTGGCCTCTGCACCGGGTGGCTGTGCCCTTCTTCTTCGCGTTCGACTACGAGCACTGTGCTAACCACCATGTTCGTTGCTGAGACGTATAGGTACAGTGGCTCGTTGTCCAGTGGTGCCACGAGGACTGGAGAGGTTGTCAGTGTTTTCTTGAGATGGTCGAACGCGTCCTGCGCCTCTTGTGTCCACTCGAACTTGTCTGCCTTCTTCATCAGTTGGTAGAAAGGTAAGGCTTTCTCTCCCAACTTACTAATGAACCGGCTGAGAGCTGCGACTCGGCCAGCTAATCGTTGCACCTCCCTGAGCTTGGTTGGTGCTGGCATTGTGAGGATGTTTTGCACCTTCTCGGGGTTTGCTTCGATTCCTCTTGCAGATACAAGGTACCCTAGTAGCTCTCCGGCTGGTACGCCGAACACGCACTTCTCTGGATTGAGCTTGATCTGATATACGTCCAGCGCAGCGAAGACCTTGCGCAGGTCGTCGACTAGGGTATCCTCCTTTCGTGTAGTGACAACGATGTCGTCGACGTAGACTTGGACAATCTGCCCGATTAGCCCCTTGAGGCACGCTTGCATTGTCCGCTGGTAGGTGGCACCAGCGTTCTTTAACCCGAACGGCATCGTCTGGTAGCAAAAGACGTCGTCGGGCGTGATGAAGGCTGTCTTCTCTTCGTCCTCGACTTTCAGCCTGATCTGTTGGTAACCTGAGTAGGCATCCAGAAAAGATAGGCGTTCGCAACCTGCAGTCGAGTCGATGATCTGGTCTATCCGCGGGAGCGGGAAATGGTCCTTGGGGCAGCATTTGTTGACTGCGGTGAAGTCAACGCACATGCGTAATTTCTTCGTCTTCTTTTTCTCAACTAGAACCGGGTTGGCGACCCAGTCCGAGTCCTTGATCTCTCGGATGAACTTGGCGTGCAGTAATCTGTCGACTTCCATGGTGATCGCGTCTCGTTTGGGTCCTGAGAAGCGTCGCATGGATTGCTTGACTGGCCTCGCGTCCTTGTGGACTTTTAGAGAGTGCTCGGCGAGTTCCCTGGGTATCCCTGGCATGTCAGAGGGTTGCCATGCAAAGATTTTCCAGTTCTCACGTAGGAACTCGACGAGCGCGCCTTCCTATGCGGGGGTCAGACTCGATGAGACCTTGACCGTCTTTCCACTGTCAGTCGGATGGACTTGGTGGGTGAAAGTGTCGTCATTCGTGTTGAACGCTGCGTCTTTGGCAGGCTTCTTGCGAGCCGGGAAGATGGTCTTGTCGTTGTCGGCTGATATGGCTTTGAAGTGCTCTTCGACGCCAAAGGACTCGGAGATCTTGGCGAACTCGCGGTCGCAGCTGTTGGAGAGCCCAAAGTCACCGCGGACGGTGATCACTCCTTTCGGCCCGGGTAACTTTATCATCAGGTAGGCGTAGTGGGGTACCGCCATGAACCTGGCAAATCTTGGGCGTCCGAGGATGGCGTGGTATTGTGACTTCCAGTCGACGACCTCAAAGTCTATCGACTCCTTCCTGAAGTGCTCGGGTGTACCCAGGATGACATCGAGTGTGATTGTTCCCATGGGCGTGATTGCTTGCCCTGGTACTATGCCGTGGAAGGTGGTCTCCGATTCCGGCAATTTCTCTGTCGACCTGTTCATTCGTCTGAGGGTATCGGCGAATATGATGTTGATGCCGCCGCCTCCGTCTAGAAATACCTTCTTCAGGCTGTAGTCGCCGATCAAAGCCTCAATCACGAGTGCGGCGTGCCCGGGTCGGACTACCTCCGCTGGGTGATCTGCCCTGGAAAATGTGATTGGTGTCTCCGACCCGCGCAGGTAATCTGGTACCGCGCGCGGGCTGTTGATGGCTTGAAGTACTTGGCGTGTGATGATCTTCTGCCTCCTGTTCGACGGGGGTCCTTTCTGGATCATGTTCAACTGTCCCCGTGCGGCTGGGTACGCATCGGCTGCTGCCGACGGACCTTGTTGCTGCTGCTGCGGCTGGGGGAACGCTCCTGCCGCCTGCACTTGATTGTTGTTTGCGGGTGCTGCCTGGATGGCTAGCTGTGGTGTCGCTTGTATGGCCTGCACCAGGGCGATGATTTGCTGCATGGCGTGGTAGATCTTTCTTGCTTTGCGGCAATCCTTCAACAAGTGGTTTGAACCCCACTTTCCTGTTGCGGGGTTGCGGAACGAGTGATGCTTACAGGGTTGCATCAGTTCCTCTGCTGGGGTCAGCGGGCGCTTCCACTCGCGCTTCTGACTTCCGTCATTGTGGTCGATGCTGTTGCTGCCACGGTTGTACTGACTCGAGCTGGGCTGCCGACTCTGCTCGTATTGTCGGTTGTTGTCACGCTTTTCCTCGCGGGGGGTTTCGTACCCTGCCGCTACTAATTCGATTGAATCATGGGTGTATCGTGCCTTCTTCTTTTGACGCGCCTCGCGCCAGTTGCTTGTTTCGCCCTCCTTTTTGGGAGAAGTTTCGCGGACATAGTCCTCTCCTTCGGCCCATTGGTTGGCTGTCTTCATGAGTTCTATTGTGGTCTTCGGCTGGAGCCTACCGAATTCCTCCCGGAGGTCGCGGCGAGCGACGCCATGCATGAAAGCGTCCATCACTCGATCCTCTGATACGGGTTCCATGGTATTGCGGAGGAGTGTCCACCTCTGGATGTACGAGCGGAGCGACTCGTCTTTCCCTTGCTTACAGGCCTGCAACTCGATGTAGGTCGTCGGCCTGGCGAATGTTCCTGAAAAACTCTTGATGAAGTTATCTTGGAATTCCTCCCATGTTCGGAAAAAGTCTTTGGGTTGGCTTGTGAGCCACCCGCGCGCCGAATCCGTCAGCATGAGCTGGATGTACTGCATGGCTGTAGTCGACGTTCCGCCTTGACAGGTGCAAGCGATGAGGTAGTCCTCGAGCCATAGCTTTGGGTCTTGCTTCCCGTCGTATTTTGGTGTGCCAGCCATCAACTTGAAGCCTTTAGGCATGCGGGTGTCGCGGATGTTGAAGCTAAAGCATGCTGCGCCGCACGGCTCGAAGTCGCGGTCGGCGTGGTCATTCGCGTGTGCCACGCTAGCCGAACGCTCCTTGCGGCTGCGGTCCACCGTCTTCTGTGTTAGGACGTCACGGAGGTCCTTGACTGCCTGTCGCTGCGCCGCTGGGGTGCCCGACGTCGTTGGCTCAGTCGCTCTGTTGCTTGGCCCCTTGGCCGCCAGAGCCTCTTCGATTGCCCTTATGGAGGCAATTTGTTGTTTGTGGAGAAGGGAGCGCGCGTCTCCCTCCGGTGGCTGCGTGAGCCGGAGTTATGTCTCGACTGATATCAGGGCGGCATTCGCCGTCTTCGGGATGGGTATCCCATTCTCGTCTTCGGTGACGAAGGACGAGTCGAGGTTGCGGGTGAGCCTTGTTCGATCAGCTTCTGCCATGTGGGGGACACGGGCTCTGGTTCGCCGTGCTCCCTGATTCACCTCTGTGGAGGATGTGAAGGAGAGAGCAGCTCGCCTGGCACTCGACGCATCCGCGTCCCTTTTGCGCCTGAGAAGTTCGGCTTTTTCGGCACGAATTCGTTCGCCTTCCTTGCGTAGCAAGTACTGGACCGCCAGGTGATCGTCTCGAGGTGCGTTGGGTGGCGGGAACGTGCCCTCGTCCACATGCTTCATGGCTTGGATCGCCATATCGCGCGTGATGACAAGTTTCGTCTGGTCCGGCATGTCCACCTCCAGTGGGTATGCGGGTTCGTCTTCGTCGTCATGCGGCGCTGTGCCAGCCATGAAGACTTGCTTGGGGTAGGCATGAATTGGAGAGTTGGTGCTGCCGCTGCTGCTTCTGTCACCCGCTTCTTGCTCGGGGTCGAAAATTGCTGCAACGTGGCGCGCGGCGTACCCTCTTTCGTGTCTCTTCGCGATTGTCCAGGTGCTCGCACTCGCCGGGGCGAGTGCGATTGGCTTGGGGTAGACTTGGGATTTCCACGAAGACGAGGGCGCGCGCGACATGGTTGTCGGACGCGGGCCCCTGGTCGGCCGCGCGGGTGCGACGGTGGAGGTGGATCTTGACTTGATCGATCGCGCGACCGAGGTTGGTGTAGCGGACTCGATTCGCGCGGTCGTTGCCGAGATTGTTGTTGTAGACGTCCTCTTCGCGGGTACAGCTGGCGCGACCCCTGCGGGTGCGACAGATGCGATCTTCGCGGGTTCGTCGGGCGCGATCTCCGCGGGTGCGGCAGATGCGATCTCAGCGGGTCCGGCGGGCGCGATCGTCGGCGGTTTTGGAGACGCCGTCGCGTGTAGCGCAGTAGTCGTAGACCTGAGTATACCACGACTATCTATGCAGCAGAATATGGAGCCGAAGGTAATGTGTATACCTTTGTCCAGATCGGCGTACACCGATTGATGAGTTGGCGAGTGGACGACGTACTCAAAGGAGCCGAATCGGATCGACTCCCTGACGGCGGATGCGCCGATCTTCATTGCGGATGGAGCCGGTGCGACCATCATCCTAACACTTGTTGAACTTCCGGCGCCAATTGACGAGGTGTTAACTCGGCAAGTCCCAGGGTTGTGCACCCCGGGTTGATTGATGGGGAGAGAGATGAGTGTAAGGTGGTCACGACGGCTGACAAGCGAGGTTTACCCAGGTTCAGGCTCCCGGAGGATAACGCCCTACTCCTGCTTGTCTGGTTATTGATGCGAGTAGCGATTACAATGGTGAGATTGCGATCTCGCTAGGGTTTGTCGTAGTGGTTATGAACGCGTCCCCTAGGACGGGCAACCCTCCTGGCTTTATAGGTAGCCAGGTCTCGGGTGGTTGATACAGATACGGTAGGTTACAAGACCTAACCGAGTTGGACTAGGGCACAAGGTACCCCGAGTGGGCCTTCCGCGGGCCTTTCCATCCTTGGCGCGGCCCAGGTAGCATCATCGTGGGCTACCCGCAAGGTAGCCCCACGTCACCAACTATACATTTTTAACGAAAATTGCACTCGCCTTATTTGTACAACTCCCATTTAATAGAACTAGCAAGGTGGCTCTCGTAAATGCGAGAGCATCATCTTCGATATATTGAATATGTCAGTGTACTAAATTTGAGCTCTTATAGATACTGAAAAATATCAAAATATAAATAAGAGCATCTGAAGAAAAAATCACACACACATGTAATCTTTGAATTCAGGGAAGTAGGTTCAATTTTTTTAGAAAAAAATCATGCCAACCATGGTAGTTTTTCAACCGACAGTGTATTATAGGTATGTGCATATGTGTTGTTGTAGTGTGCTTACAAATATACCTACGTCATATATTTATATACTCCCTCTTCATCCCAAAATAGTTAACACCCATATTTATCTAAATATGGATATAGTACTCTCAATCATGTTCATATATTTCGGTATGTTATATTCTTGTGTTCTTATGAACATGTCATTGTGGTGAGATGATGGTATATAGAAGAAAACCCTATTGTATCCGTCTAATCCTCATTGTTCTCAAATAGATCAGAACTCATCACTCTGATAACAAGTGTTCTCGTGCCTTGTCTTTTTTTATATAAGCAGACTTCACCTTTTACCATATATTTATGAGTGTATACTTCTTCATAAGGATTTGTTTCTTTCGGTAGAGAGCCAATAGTGATAGATTTTTCAATGGATGGTGTATTACATGTATGTCCATATATATAGTCGTAGCGTGCTCACGAATATATACTTCTTATATATATGACAAAACCCCACTAATATACATTAAATTAGTCTATCTCTACATGTATCACCACATCATTCACTATTTGAGACATTTATTTTATCCATGATTCTATATTTATTAATGACATTTGTGAAGGGAATATGCCCTAGAGGCACTTAATAAACATAGTTTATTGGCAATATCCCAATTGTTTATTATATGTTTTATACCATGTTATAACTGTATTAAGCGAAAACATTAATACAGGTGTGGTAGATAAAACAACCAGGTCCCTAATAGCCTCTACTAAGACTAGTTTCATTGCACGATTGATGATCGAGGTTTTCCGATCATAGGGCATGGCGCCGGTCGGCAATGGAAGTCATGTCGTTAGGTGTAACGATGTGATGGACATACCCAATATTTATAGGACATAGTCATTACGCCTTA
Organism: Poa annua; assembly: GCA_026929855.1. NCBI lineage: Eukaryota > Viridiplantae > Streptophyta > Magnoliopsida > Poales > Poaceae > Poa > Poa annua. The sequence goes on along the minus strand of CM049428.1, from coordinate 20,217,354 downwards.
AGACCGTGAGACCAACTCTTATTGTTATTCCTGTAAAATACTTTGATTGCACCAAACGTTATATCTTATTTAGTGTGACAATAACGGTGATACTTTTGGGTATCGGAAGGGGGTAGTTGAGAAGAGGGGTTAACATCGGGATTTGCCAGTCCGCATAGCCGGATAGATACTCTAGGTCCCACTCGGTGAGATTATGTCAAATGAGTTTGCAAACATGTGACTAGGTCACCAGCTGACATAATATCATAGAAGAGTAGAAGATAGCGATGTAGGTAACGAGATCATACTAGGTATGGAGATATATGAGAATGATGCTCGGACGCGCTAAGAATCGACATGACAAAGGGTTTAAAACTATACGTCCAGGTTTGATAGATGAAAGTCATTCGTTATATCACAGGGATTAATTCATGGGGTCCTGTCCTACGAGTTAGTCATTGATCGCAGAGGAGTCTCGACCATGTCTGTTATTATATCGAACCGCTAGAGTAACACACTTAAGTGGTTTCGACAAGACAACCAGAAAGGAAAGAGATCATCGGGAACGTCCCGAGAATGGTCCGATGGAGATCGGGCAGCGACGAAAGAGTTTTCAGAGCTAGAGTAAATTATATATAATATGTTTGATATTAATTATTGTAATTAATGTCTAAATATGATTTTATATATTTATTTTCGAATTTATTTAGTCTGATTTCACTAAATGGGCCTACTGGTCGAAAGAAGGCCGAAGAGGGGAAAATTCCCTAGGGGGAATTCGGTGGGGGACTTGGGGGCCGACCCAAGTGGGCCAAGAGGCCCACTAGGGGGCCGGCGCACCCTGCCTAGCCGCACCAAGTCTGTGGGATAGTCCCGCATTGCCTGGCTAGGGAGGTTGGCTCCCCCGGGAGCCTATATAAGAAGGGGCACCCCTGGCCTTTTAATTCTCCAATTAATTCCCCAATTCTCTCTCGATCTCGTGATTCCCTTTGTCGGAGTTGCGCCGAGTTGAGAGGGGGATCTTTTCCACCATAGCCCGCTACCGCGTTGCTGGTGTTCCGGTCCAAGTCTTCCGCTGCTCGTCCTGTACTGGAGCTTCGGAGGCCGTCGTCTCCACCGTATGTGTGTAACGCCCTGCGAGGTGCTGCACTAGTGGTGCTCGGAGGCCTACTTCCTCCACCCGACCTCGAGGTCATCTTCGTCGTCTTCGTCGCGCCGAGTTCTTTGCGACCTAGAGGTCGGCTACGTCGTCTTCGTCGTCAACACTTGTGCGGGAGCGTAATCCCCGCTATTCGGTATACGAGGGTATGTATTCCGATCTCCACCGTACTTCTATATCTTCATAGTGTAGATCTTGGCTAGTTTAAGAATATCGTTGTTAGGAAATTTTTTGTTTTCTGCACACGATCCCCTTCAATTTGAGACACTTATTTTATCCATACATGCAATTATTCACATCATAAATTCATTTAGCCATACAATTTTGCACATCACCAATTTTAGCAGTTAAATATACTGAAATTTCATGTAACGATATTTATATTTTCGACTATTGTGCAAATCCATCATATTCCCAAGATTTTTTTCCATTTCATGCATCAAATATTCTTTTTATACCATAATAATATTTTTTAAAGGTTCCTGCTGCAACTTATGCTCTAGTATATCTTATGATTATTAAATATTCTCAATCATCTCTCTGTCCAAAACAGTTAATACAAAAATTTTCTAAACTCACTCTGATAAAAAATGATTGACACATTGGATCTATCTAATGCTAGTGTTTTTCAAGTGGATAACGCTCATCGGGCAGTGGTCGGGTACCAAATTTTCTTGTGCCTTGTCTTTTCATTTTATAATCAAACATCATCAATTGAGCCATATATGTATAATTGTGGATGATTATATTCTCAATTATGAGTAGTCATGTCTATCTACACAGAGCTAGCTTTTTCATTGATTGGTGTATTATAAGTATGTCCATATGATGTAGTTTTCCCACTCATGAACAAATCTCTCCATCCAGAGATAGTTGACATAGATTTTTTATAAATTGGGATGTAGTAATCCGTCCGATAAAAAATGAAGGATACATATTTGTCTAGATACATATACATCTGAACATTTTTTAGTGTATAGATATATTCATATTTAGACAAATTTATTAGAACTTAAAAATAATGTGTGCAGTTTTCTTATTAAGGGCAGATAAAAAGAGTCGTGCATTTACAGGATTGAGCTAAGTACTCCTATAAACTCGATCGATCGCTAGCTAGCTCTTGCCTTGGTCTTTTTCTCTACCTATAGTAGCGAACATCTGCTCTTATATGTCGTGGCTCCACACAATTTTTTTGAATCTGACCGGTCGGTTGCATAATTAATCTGCTTCTTTATGCCGTGGGTCCATCACCGGTTGGTTACTTTCCAAACCCAAGTACGTGACAACCATTTTTTTGCATGAACGTGACAATAGACTCGTGCTAATGAATAAAAGGTTACGTTGTTATTGTTATTTTATTAAATCTTAGTCAGATATTTTAGATCTAACCATCAAAATTAATTAAAATGATGTGAATTAATGTGGTGTCTCTATTCTAAACCCCGTATTGTGCTTTTAGTATATAATAGATAAATTATTACAATTGCACACGCCGTTTGCTTATTATTCTTACAACTCCAAAAAAAAAGTAATACTGCTTTTCTCTCCTAAAGGATGTACAGCCATCTATTTGCACTTGAACTTATTTATACACTGTTCCGGATGTTGACTTAATACTAACCAATGCATATATTGTAAAATAATATTATTTTTCTCTACCGCTTGCACAAAATATATTTCTGCGATAGCTTCTGTTTCAACTTTCAAACAGAATTGCCATCACGCAGACTCCAAAACATTAGTTTCATACACCTTTTTCTGTTCATTTCACATTGTGTAAACGCTCAGTTTATGAAGCGGAATCATTTTATTTTTGTGGAGCAATTTGGTATATGCATAATGGCACATTTCCATTAATCACTTTTCTCTCTAGGTTCTAGATGCACAAAAAAGACTGTATGAAGGTATCCTTCGTCTTTGGTGACATTGCCGACAATGATTATACCTTGCTCGCAACTCTTACCGTTCATTGTCGACGTCATCTACAAGTTCTTTCTAGTCAATCTACTCTGTGACAGTCCCGCCCGTGCCTTGCTTATTGTGATTGCGAAAACTATTGGTACTCATGCAAAGTTCAATTTTTGAGAAACTGATAACGAAAAACATTTTACAATTTTTTTTGAGACTACGCCAAAGACCATCTATATTTTTATAAAAGGCGAGTAATTTGTACAAGAAAATGTATCTAACAAGTAGTAAACTAAGTTTTAAGATTACTTTGTGTTGACCTGAAAATTCAAGACATAATTTTGGCACTCTTCGAGATTACTCTCAATTTGGAAAGTTCGATGAAACTATGAAACCTACGCGCACACCACCTTAGATGAGAATCATCTCCTCCCATGTTTAGTCTTCCCTAGGAGTTCATGAAGCACAACACATTCTCCGGCGATGATGTTACACCACCCTAAACTTGTAATCCTCTATGTCTACCTCTTCTTTGAGATTAGAGGAATGGGGAAGAGGAATGAAGCGAAATAAGAAAAAATGGATAAAGCTCAGTACTTCTTCAATAACTAGCATAAAAGTTGATACTGAATTCAAATTTGAATTCAAAGATTCATATTACTATTATATTTGAATTTTGAATGTTGGAATTCAAATATTCATGAAGTCGACTCAGTTCGTGAACAAATGTCTCCAGCTTGCTGCATTACTCCACGGCTGCCCGCCTCTGGTTGTTTATCTTTGCTCGCATGAAAAGACAAATGAAGAACCAAAGTTTTGCTTTCTGTTTTCTAGGTTTCATTGGCTGATGAGTATTACAACCAAGCATGTAACTTTTACCTTCTTGGGGACTTTTATACGTGGGTGTCCACTAAAACCCATTACGTGCTCATTTGCATAAAATGACAAATCGGACACTCCTATATAGAAACGGCGAGTTATGCGATGGAAGAAATGAGCTTGCGTGCTGCCGCACTAAGTCAGTCTGAGCCCGCCACAATAGCAACGGTTACCACAACATTTTCGTTTTCCATATATTGCCATCGGTTGCTACCGTTACCTCTATTGCTGATATGTGCACAACGCCTACATAATTTTGCCTATCACCGTTTCCCATGTGAAAGCCTAGTAACCGGAGCGCCTATATGAACCATCCACTCCAGTGTATCTCAATCTCACTCTCTCCCAGGTCCTAAACCTATCTGCGCACTCTCCCTTGATGGCGAAACCCTCCGGAGCTGATGGAAATCAGGACAAAGCATCTTCATCCGCCAACCCTCAGAGCCGCCAACCACCGTGGCCGCTGTTGCTCCCTGCTATCGTCAATAACCCATCCAATGGGATGAGCTCGCGAGCTCTTGCAACACATCAGATCCCCTTTGGATCTATGGCGTGGCGTGTTCGGAGCCTCCCGAATCCCTGATCTTATCTTCCTCGGATGAAAACGATTCAGATCCAGTGGTTTGGCTCCTCCTCTCTTGCGCCTCGTTTGAGCGTTAGTTAACCGACAGTCATCCGGGCGGCAGCGATGCAGACGGAAGTTCGCGTCTCCGCCGATGAGCACGTGATGGAAGCCGCCGATGAGGCGTTGTTGGAGACACAACTCTAAGCAGCCAATGACCGGTATTTCTCCCTAGCCACGGTTCTGGGCAAGATGCGGCGGTTGTGGAGGAGAAGCTGAAGTTTGAGTTAGAGGAGGTCACTGAGTTCTCCGACAATAGCTCTGGCGCATGTAACGCATCCAATGGTGGTAACCGACCCCTCCTCACCTAAGGTAAACCCTAAATGGCCTAAACAACGCTCTATTTGCTTTGTTTGATAGTGTACTTTAGTTAGGTCGTCGATGATTAAACTGTGTATCATTTGCTATGTTTGTTAGCTCGGCTTATTAGCTCTGCTTGCTGTGTATATTTTCTTTATTTAATTCTTAACCTGATGTTTAGCAAAGTTGTTTAATAGTTTAGTTTATTTATCTCGTCGATGATTAAACTGTGTATTATGTGTTATCTCTGCCAACCCACATATGCCCAGACCACATACATAGAAGAGACCACTAGTGGAAAAAGGACTTTACGTCCAGACTATCTGTCTCGCTTATATTTACGGCTGGTACTAATGAGCATCAGTACTGCTCCGAAAAGTCAGAGGGGAGGGGGGCATCAGTACCGGTCCGTAAGGGACCTTTAGTACCGGTCCGTAACACGAGCCGGTACTAAAGCTTAGTGGCATGGCAACGGCCACGCGGGGCTGGGCGAGTGGTGTTTTAGTACCGGTTCGTGTTATGGACCGGTACTAAAGCTCTAACCGTTTGACTCCCGCCCACAATTTTACACGCGATTGGCTACGGGCGTGAGGCAGTTCTCATTTTCCTCTCTGTCTCTCTTCCTTCTCCCTGGTCGGCGATCGTCTCCTCTCTCTCTTCCATCCGGCCGGCGACCGTCCTCTTCTTTGCATCCGTCCGGCCACCATGAATCCGGCACCACCAACCACCACTCGCTACGGGCAGGTGCTTGCACATGACACAAATCTCAATGTCGTGTACACGAACGATAACGCTAAGGTGACGGGTTTTCTCTCCGATTTCACTACTTGGCTTGGCGAAGCTCGGGAGCAAGAGAAGTTCATTGGTCTTGATCTCGAGTAAATGGCCGATCAAGGATAAGTTGCGGTCATCCAACTATGTTTCAAGAAACATGGGATGGTCTTCCAATGGGCAAGGTAATTAATCCAATGTTGGGCTTATTTTGTTTTAATTTGTTGATTCATAGGATACAAAAATTGCAAAGGATAGCAATTTCTCTTTGATTGTAGTGAACATGATCTCATCAAATTATATAAGATAGGAACATTGCATAGGATAGGAAAATTGCATAGGATTCTTATATTATACATGATCTCATCAAATTATATAGTGGCCGAAAATGAAAGTTGCATGTTGTTGTTAGAAATTCTTATTTTACTTGATCTCAAACTATATATTAGCCGAAATCTTAGTTGCATTGCATATATTGTTGTTATTCTTATTATACATATGATGTCAAATTATATATTGGCCGAAAATCTTAGTTGCATTGCATATATTGTTGTTATTCTTATTATACTTGATCTCAAATTATATAATTGGCCAAGAATGAAAGTTGCATATTGTTGTTATTCTTATTATACATATGACCTCAAATTATATATTGGCCGAAAATGAAAGTTGAATTGCATATTGTTGTTATTCTTATTATACAAGATCTCAAATTATATAATTGGCTGAAAATGAAAGTTGCATATTATTGTTATTCTTATTATACTTGATCTCAAATTATATAATTGGCCGAGAATGAAAGTTGCATATTGTTGTTATTCTTATTATACTACTTGATCTCAAATTATATATTGGCAGTATTTTTAACATGTGTTCCATTTGTTGTTGCAGAAGTGACAAACAATGTCCAATGCTCATGGATTTTCTTCGCAGCGGCATTCATTTTGCTAGCGTTGATATAACGAATGACAAGATCAAGATGAGACACATCTGGGTTCTTGAGATACCATCTGCCTGCCACATTGATCTCTAGAACTTATTTAGGCTTGACCATGCCAACACTGAAATGGATGATATGGCAAACGTCGTGATATACGAGGACACGTACGCTAATATGAAGACAAGATTGAACAGTGAGCAACACAAACTTTGGGAGAAATACCCACTTGACGGTTGCAACATTGAGTATGCAGCAATAGATGCGTATGTTGCATACGAGGTGTACTGCAAGATTAGAATCATCAACTATGGGCAGCATCACCTCGTGCCGCGACCAGTGCGCCATGAGTCTTCTGATTCTGATTCGAAGGACTATTTGTACTAGTGTTTGTAGTGCTTGAGGGTCTCCTCATATGGAAGACAGTAGTGTTAGTGCAAACACTTTATCTCTCTAATATTTTGTAGTGCTTCAAAGTCTCCTCATGTGGATGTGAGTAGTGTTATTGTTGCAAACAATTTATCTCTAATATTTTGTAGTGCTTGAGAGTCCTCATGTGGATGTGAATAGTGTTATTGTTGCAAACAATTTATCTCTAATATTTTGTAGTGCTTGAGTAGTGTTATTGTTGCAAACAATTTATCTCTAATATTTTGTAGTGCTTGAGAGTCTTTTTTTTTTAAGGCAGTAGTGCTTGAGAGTCTTCTCGTGTGGAAGTGAGTAGTGTTATTGTTGCAAACATATTGCATCATATGTGTACTAGTTTTATGAAAATTAAATGGGTGCCATTTTGCATCATATTTTTGTTACTTTGTTCACACAAAAATCAGTTTTTGCACTTAAAAAATGGAAAATGATATTTATGAAAATAATTTCAAGATTTCCTTTTACATGGTTGTTTTTTATACCAATATTCACCTATTTGTGGAATATGAGATCTTTATCACAAACTATGCCTTTAAAATGACCATAACTTGATCATTTGGCTTGAAACTTCTAAATGTCTATACATGATAGACCTTTTTGTGAAGACATTTTTTGCAAATTTTGTCCAAAATAAAGTTTATCATTTTTCATAGCAACTAGTACATATATTGAAAGGATATTTCTATGATCTATGTGTTTTGTGTGTTAGTTAACAACATGTTGGATGTATTAAGTTGGTGTTAAGTGATGCAGGATAATTTAGGAACATTTCAGATGCATCAACACGAAAAAGGAGAAAAAGAGGCAACACTGAAAAGTGTGTTCAGCCCCTGGTGGGGGGCGGAGTTTCCGGCATCAGGGGCCGAAGTTTCCGCCCCTGGCCAAAATTTCTGGCCTCAGGTACCTCGAAGATGTCCAAGCTCAGTTTGGAGAATCTGGTGTTCAGCCCCTAGTGGGGGCGGAATTTCCGGCCTCAAGTGGCCGGAGTTTCCGCCCCTGGCCGGAGTTTCCGGCCACTAGGACCGGAGTTTCCGGCCTGATGAATAGCTGCAACGGCTACATCCTTGGAGGGGTATAAATACACCTCCTCCTTCTTCCAGCTAGCTGGCTTGACCAAGAAAAAGAGGAAATCCATTGTTGCAAGCCAAGAATCACTAGATCTCCCGATCCCTTCATCCAAACTTGTTGATCTTTGGAGGATTGAAGGAGAAGGCCCCGATCTACATATTCACCAAGCCGTTCTTCATTTCCCCCTCATTCACTTGAGGGAACACTTGCTAGGGTTTCCACTAGGAAAACCTAGCCCATTGTTGTACTTACCTTCTTGTCTTTGTGACAGATTGTAGCTGTTCGGGAGCCCCCAAGCCCTTTGTGGGTCGTGCCCCGAATCATTGTTGTAAAGGCTCCGGATTCCGCCTCGAAGGATTCCGATAGTGGAAAGTGGACCAAACCTTTGTGGTGCGGTTCACCGGAGATTTGGGTGAGGCCTTTGTGGCCGTTGAACCATTGTGTTGGTTCACACCTCTCCAACGAGACGTACTCCCATTTAAGGGAGGAACTCGGGAATACATCCTTGTCGTCTCGTGGTTTCACTTTGGTTACTTCTATCCTTATTTATCTCCTTTATTATTATATCTTGCTTAGTCTCTAGCTTGACATATAGGTAAATTCACCATAGTTGCATATCTAGAGAATTTACCTTTCGTGTCAAGCCTGATTTGAAAAAGAACTAAAATTTGAATTAGCACCTATTCAGCCCCCCCTCTAGGTGTCATACCGATCCTTTCAATTGGTATCAGAGCAAAGGCTCTCTTGTTGGGTTTAACCGCCTAAGAGAAGTATGACACAAAGTGAGGATGAGGCCGCAAGGCTTGCCGAGGCTAATGAGTCCCTTAAAAAGTACCAAGCCACTGCGGCATCCATGGCCGATATCAAAGCTTTCGAAACAACTTTGACATCTTCCATGGATGCTAAGTTTAACGAGTTTCGTGACTTGTTCAAGAAACTCGTTAACGACAAGCCCTCGGATATCATCCCGCTTGAAGAAGCTTCTAACTCCGATGAGGGTGGTTCCAAGGAGAATAAAGAGCAAAAAGAAAAGGAGGTGAAAGCCAATAATAAGCCTAAATCATCTCCCAATTCGCATGAGGAAAAGGAAGGGTATCATGCCGTTCGGGGATGGTACTCTCCCGATCCAATTATCACTACCCGCATAAACCCTTTAGGTCCCCCACCTAAGCTTAATGCATTAGCTTTTGCTAGTTGGCAACGCTCAGTGAAATCTCATGTCAACAGTGCCTCCATCGAGCTTTGGAGGATTATTGAAGAAGGATATATGGTGGAGGATCCAAGCAACATGACCAAGAGAGAGTTCGTCGAAAAGCAACTAAACGCTTCCGCTCTCCACATGATTGAACTCTCCTTGAGCGACAACGACAAGCATCATGTTCTACATGCCACCACCGCCAAAGAAGCTTGGTATTGTCTTGAGCGTGCCTTCCTTGGAAATGATAGCATGAAGAGAAATAGATATGAATCCTTGAGCAATGCTTCCGAAGGCTTCTACATGCTTGACAACGAGAACCATGAAGAGATGTATGGTAGACTCAAGACTCTTGCCAAAGCCTTTTATGATGTGGGAGCAACTTATGTTGATGATGCTTGGGTCAAGAGGAAGTACGTGAATGCTCTCTTGCCTTCGGAGCCAATGGAGTTGAAGTCTATTCAAGGAAGATACAACTATCATCAAATGTCTTCCCATGAAGTTATGCAAGAAGTCCAAGCCTCCAAGGTTGCCACCAAGAATGCCGAAGATAACCGTGCTAGGGCCATGTGAATGAGACAAGGTCCCTCACTTGCCTTGAAGGCCAAGGTGACTTGCATAGATGCCAATGATGAAGTTGAAGCTTGTCCTAGCAACATTGCTCCACATGATCTTGAGCAAGCCCTCAATGGTCACATTGCACTTGCCACAAGAGTGTTTTGGAATGACCCGGCTAGTGCTAAAGCTCGTGTTGATCGAGATAACAACTCAAGTGGCAAGAAGGAGCTTTCCTCAAGGACAAGACTTGCTACAATTGTCATGACAAGAATCACTACATAAGAGAGTGTCCTTATGAGAACCGTGAGCAAAATGGTGGGAAGCTTGTCCTGAAGGACCACTCAAAGTTGATTCAAAAGAAGTCCGCAAGACCAAAGAAGCCTTTCTTCAAGAAGGCACCAAGAATTGTGTTGGTGGCACAAGCAGAATACGCCACAAGTGACTCCGATGATGAAGACACAACAATGAAGAGGTTGTCGCATTGGCTATTGTATCTACTCCACCATCATCACCGTCACTCTTTGAATCCCCCAATGGCAATGTCTCCACAACAACGCAAGGTGCCTCATGGCTCATGTCACCGAGGTATCATCTCCCTCACCTAAGACTACTCATGATCAATCTAGTCTTGAGATTAAGAAAGAGCTAGTTTCTTTAGATAGTTTGGTGTCTAACTTGCAAGGTGAAGCAAAAGAACATGTTGAGTCTCTCGTGAGACAACTATGTGCGGCCGAAGAACTTCTTGAATAAAAGAGTAAGATTGAGAGAGAGGATTCTCTCACCATTGCCTCTTTGAATGCTTCCATAGTTTCTCTAAATGGCTCTCTTGATGAAGAAAGTGAATATAGAATCACTCTAGAGGAAAGACTTGAGTCTCTTGATGCTAAAAATGATGAAATCATTAATAAAATCATTAAGTATAGAGATCATGTCTTTGCCAAATATAAAGTGATTAAAAAGGAGAAAGTTGAACTTGGGGTTGAGAATACTAGACTTCTTGAGGATATGGAGAAGCTTGATAAAGCTCACAAGGTCTTGGAAACGACCCACTCCATCCTTGTTAAGCCACATGAGCAACTCCAAACTCAACTCTCTAAAACTTGCTCAACTAGCATAACTATTCTTCCTCGTGTTCATAAAAATGTCATTGAAGAAAATGATAGGTTGAAGGTGGATCATGCTAAAGTCACTAATGCTAAGACCTCTATTCCCAAAGGTAAAGATAAGGGTTTTGCTTATTTGTTTGAGCTAAAACCACACAAAGGGAAGGAAGGTCTTGGGTATGTGGCCGAGGCAAAGAAGAAGGTGAGCAACACCAAGGAGAACAAGACCAAGCCCGCACAAGATAAGACTAACATTGCGGGTGGTAATGCCACCAGGGGCAAGACCACTCATAGTGACTTTGCGGGGCATAACAATCCCAACTACATTCTTTATGTCGGTTATTATGGTGATGTTTATGCAAAATATGTTGGTCCTTATGATGGTTACATTGATTATTCTATTTGGGTTCCTAAGACCCTTGTTGCTAACCGAAAGGGACCCATTGAGAAATGGGTACCTAAATGCAAGAAATGATTTCTTGTAGGACTATGCTTCCGGTGGATCTAAATGGGTGGTTGATAGTGGATGCACTAGTCATATGACCGGAAGCAAGGAGATCATGAAGGAGTTGAGACCAAATATAAATCATTCAACCGTCTCTTATGGTGACAAGTCCAAAGCTGAGGTAAAGAGTCTCGGCAAGGTGGTAGTTGCAAGGTATATCACCCTTGTAAATGTCATGCTTGTCGAGTCTCTAGGTTACAATCTTATGTCCGTTCGTGCTCTTAATAAGATTAACTTTGATGTCCACTTTACTCTTGATATGGTGGTACTCTTGAGGAGCAAGACTCTAAAGGTAATGTTCGCTGGGTATGTTGAAAATGAGTTGTTTGTGGTAGACTTTTCGGGGTCAACCAACACTCAAGCAATATGCTTATTCGGAAAGGACAACGTCGGGTGGTTGTGGCATCGCCGCTTGTCCCATGTCAATATGAGAACTTTGCAAAGTCTCCACAAGGGTGGCCACATTCTTGGACTAAATTAGAATGTTTCTTTTTCTAGAGATCGTCTTTGTAGGGCTTGTGTTGAAGGAAAGATGCATGATTCTCCCCATCCAATCAAGACCATCATCTCATCATCAAGGGTATTGGAACTTCTTCATGTTGATCTTTTTGGTGCCGTGCCTCAACCAAGTCTTGGTGGGAAGAAATATTGTTTGGTGATTGTCGATGACTATTCAAGATTCACTTGGATTTTCTTCTTCAAGACGAAGGATGAAACTCAACAAACCATCATCGATTTCTCCAATGAAGTTCAACGTCAACACAATCTTCCCATATTGGCCATTAGAAGTGATAATGGCTCCGATTTCAAGAACTACACCCTAAATGAGTTTCTTAGTGACAAGGGAATTCGACATCAATATTCCGCCGCATATACCCCTCAACAAAATGGTGTAGCTGAGAGGAAGAACCGGACTCTTATGGATATGGCTAGGTCCATGTTGGCGGAGTTTAAGTCTCCACTCTTCTTGTGGGCCGAAGCTATCTCCACGGCGTGTCACTCCTCCAACAGGTTATTCTTTCGCAAAGGGAAGAAGGAAACTCCGTATGAAATGCTTACCGGCAACAAGCCCAACATCTCCTACTATCGAGTTTTTGGTTGTAAGTGTTTCTACAAAATCAAAGGTGTACATCTTTCTAAGTTTGAAGTTAAATCCTTAGAAGGTGTTTTTGTTGGGTATGGTGCAAACTCTCACACTTATAGAGTCTATGACAAATCCTTAGGGAGAGTTGTAGAATCTTGTAGTGTGAGGTTTGATGAGAATGACGGCTCCCAAGTGGCGCATTTTCATGTTTGTGATGTAGATAATGAGGAACCTCAAGATGCAATACGAAGAATGGGAGTTGGATTTCATCGCCCCATCAAGATTCATCATGAGCCTCCTCAAGGAAGTATAAGCTCCACTCAAGTGGAGATTCCATCATCACAAGTTGAAGTGGCACCCACTATGGAAGCAAATGAGACACCTATCCAAGAACAAGAACAAGATCAAGCTCCTCCTCAAGTTGACAAAGAGGCCTCACAAGATTCAAGCACTCCTATTGTCAACTCTAGTCAAGATCAAGAGCAAGAGCAACCATCTTCTCCCATCATTGATAATGTGCAACAAGATGGCAATGCTCATCAAGACGGTCAAGACGGGGACTCAAATGATCTAGGTGATCAAGCCAAAATCCCACGCAACAATGGGGATATCGAAACCCGTCGTCAAGCAAGAGTCAAGAGAGATTTGGAAATCAAGTGTCACAAGCTTGAAGCCATCATTGGTGATGTATCTCGCAAGGTCTCCACAAGAGGTCAATTGGCAAGCTTTAGTGAACATCAAGCTCATATCTCTATGGTTGAACCAAAGAAGGTGTTCGAAGCTCTTGAAGATCTGGATTGGTTGGAAGCCATGCATGAAGAACTCAACAACTTCAAGCGCAACAAAGTATGGAATCTAGTAGAGAAGCCAAAATATTGTCGTAATGTTATAGGCACCAAGTGGATATTCAAGAACAAGAAAGATGAGCATGGAATGGTTGTAAGGAACAAGGCGAGATTGGTAGCTCAAGGGTACTCTCAAGTTGAATGCATTGATTTTGGAGAGACCTATGCTCCCGTGGCTCTCCTTGAGTCCATTCGTATCCTACTTGCCTATTCTTCACATCATAATTTTAAGTTGCAACAAATGGATGTGAAAAGTGCATTTATTAATGGTCCTTTAAAGGAGTTGGTATATGTAAAGCAACCACCGGGATTTGAGGATCCACACTTTGCAAACCATGTCTACAAGCTTGATAAGGCCCTCTATGGTCTCAAACAAGCACCCCGTGCTTGGTATGAGCACCTAAGAGAGCTATTGCTAGACCGTGGTTTTGAAGTGGGGCAAATCGATCCCACTCTCTTCACAAAGAGGGTAAAAGGGGAGCTTTTCATATGCCAACTTTATGTTGATGATATTATTTTTGGCTCAGCTAACAAAACTTTCAATGATGAATTTTCAAAGCTTCGGATAGGTTCGAGATGTCCATGATGGGAGAGTTGAAATTCTTTCTTGGTTTTGAAATCAAGCAATTAAGTGGAGGGAATTTTATCTCTCAAGCCAAATATATCCAAGATATGCTCAAGAGGTTCAAGATGCAAGATGCTAAAGAGAAGAGGTTTCCTATGGACACCAAATGTCATCTTGAAATTAGTCCAAAGGGTAAAGATGCTTTGGATAAAGATGTCGATCAAAAACTCTATCGCTCTATGATTGGTTCTTTGCTTTATCTTTGTGCATATAGACCCGACATTGTGTTAAGTGTAGGAGTGTGTGCAAGGTATCAAGCGGCTCCTAAAGAAAGTCACTTGATAGCGGTGAATCGAATCTTCCGATATTTGGTTTATACCCCAAGGTTTGGTTTGTGGTATCCTAGGGGGTCTAACTTCTCTCTTGCCGGTTACACGGATTCGGATTGGGCCGGTTGCAAGGATGATAGGAAGTCTACTTCCGGTGCATGTCAATTCCTTGGAAAATTCTTGGTAAGTTGGTCCTCCAAGAAGCAAAATTGCATATCCTTATCCACCACCGAAGCCGAGTATGTGGCGGCCGCTAGTGCTTGCACTCAATTACTTTGGATGAGGCAAACTTTAAAGGAATACGGTGTCCTTTGTGACAAAGTGCCTCTTTTGTGTGACAATGAAAGTGCTATCAAGATTGGTCACAACCCGGTGGAGCACTCAAGAACGAAGCATACTGAGATTCGCTATCATTTTATTCGAGATCACATCAACCGGGGTGACATTGAGCTTGGTTATATTCCTACGAAGATTCAACTTGCCGATATGTTCACAAAGACACTTGACGAAGCAAGGTTCACCTTTTTGAGGCATGACCTAAATATCGTGGATTCTAGGAGCATTGGTTGACTACCTTGCATACTCACCTCTATCTCAACTCTCTATTTGGTCTAGGTGTAGGCATGGATATAGGGGGAGTGCGGTCCTAATCTATTGGACTATCCCTCCCCCCATTATGCCAATAGTAAGAATTGTTTTCGTCTCCTTTTGTTCATTATTATGAATTGTGAGCCTAAATGTTGAGTAATGGCGGTGAACCCAAGATATATCTTCGAGGTGTCACACCACATAAACTCATACATGGTGGCCTAGGCCACCAACATCTTCCTTGTGAAGATTTGATCTTCTTGTGGTGTTATTTTGATTTCCTTGCTTTATTCTTGCTCTTATGGAAAATGCACTCAAGTGTTGCTTCTTAATGTAGTTTTTATTGTCTCTTACCAAACTTGAGTGTATGGTACCATCTCCAGTGACTTTATGTCTTATCCCAGGCCTATCCATCTAAAAACCTGCTCCTCTTGCATTTTGCATGTCCAAAACACATAAATCTGGGATTTGCAATCGGTGGGGCCGGAAACTCCGGTCTTCCAGGCCGGAGACTCCGGTCTGACTGAAGTTTCCGCTCTTAGCATCGGAATCTCTTGCCTGGGCCGGAGACTCCGGTGTCTAAGGCCGGAAACTCCGGTCTGGGCAGTTCGCTGAGATTTACAAAGGGGATCGGGGTGAGGAGTTGATCCACAACTCCCCACATACACCCGACCCCCACACCTCTCCCAGTCGCCGCCGCCGCCTCCAAGGACCTCTCCGACCACTCCCCGCCGCCGGAATCCGCCGTGCCACCGGCTCCTCCTCCGTACAAGTGCTGCGGATCCATCTCCCTCGCATTTGACCTTCACCATGTCGGGCAGAGGTTCTCTTCTCTCTCTCTCTAGGTTTTCACTCTAGATCTTGTTTTGAGAGAAGTTTTGCCTGTGCTGCATGGTGTAGAACCCTAGTGTTGGCATTTTAATCTCTAGAAAATTAGTTGTGCTCAAATTTCCCTTAGATTTGAACTAGATAGCAGTTTTCTGCCACAGGGCAGAAACTCCGGTCCTCACACACCGGAATCTCCGGTGTAGGCCGGAATATCCGCCCCTGTGGCTGGAAACTCCGGTCTAGCTCATATCTGAGAGAAATTTTGACACTTTCAATTTTCTCCCTTTGGCTTTCTTGGACATGCAAACGTATCTCCATGCTATCCCTGTACTCTATGTTTCACAGGTCAGAGGAAAAAGGTGGTCACCCGGAATCCGCTCCTCGCTTCAAGTAAAGAAAGAGCTCAAACACGGGACAAGCTTATCTTTGACAGCAGCAGTGGCCGCATGAGACAGCAGAGCACTATCGATGAGGAGGCCACTGGACAAGCTGAACTTGGTGGTTTTGATAATGAAGAAGAGGCCGAGCAAGCTCATTTTGACTCTTTGACCACCGTTCTGGGCATGGGGAAGCTAGAGTTTCGTCGTATGAGGTCACAACAGTTCTATGACTTGCCTCCCAACACCACCGACCCCAATTTCCCAAGGAGGGAGCAGCAGCTGATTATGCAGGAGATTTATGCCCGGATTGAGAAGCACGCGGTCTGTGAATAGAAGATTCTGGATCTTGAGGCGTTGAACAAGAAAGCATACTTTCAGGAGGCTGTTTGGATTGCTAGGAAGCTTGGTCTGGAGAAGTTCATCTCTTACTGTCGGGGGGCTGCCCCCCGGGTAGGGGCAGATCCCGGGATAATTCAGTAATGAGCCAACAGTACTTGACCTTTGGTGAGAGCAAGGGACACCTCCTGGTGTGCTGAAGGGGCAACTTGACCCTTGAGCGTTGGTAGAGTGCAATGTGCCTGCTAGTGTCGGGGGGCTGCCCCCCGGGTAGGGGCAGATCCCGGGATAATTCAGTAATGAGCCAACAGTACTTGACCTTTGGTGAGAGAAAGGGACACCTCCTGGTGTGCTGAAGGGGCAACTTGACCCTTGAGCGCTGGTAGAGTGCAATCTGCCTACTGGCAGGCGCAAGGGTCAGCTCTAGCAACTATAAATAGACACCCCCAGCCTTCACAATGGCAGCACGAGCATCAGCGGATGGTTCCTCTAAGAACTAGCTTCTCGAAGATGTCTTTGCTGGTAGACTAAGACATCTTAGGGAGGCTAGGCCTAGAGATACTCATCCAGGGACGAACTCGAACGCCTCCGGAAAGAATCTCGGATGTTTGGCTCCGAGGAGACTCCCGGAAGGAGGTGTATTCGGTTTTTCCGGATAGACAATCTGAGTAAGTTCTAACCGGAACGTATATCTCGGTCTTGATCTTATGCAGGAAAGACTCACGGGGGCAAGCAAGGAGATAAACGGCATGAGGGATCCCGGTAGGCCGTCAACGGTCTGTAGCAGGCTTTCCCGCCTAATCCGGGGGGAGGTACCCTTCCGTCTGACACGAGAGCATGGTCACATCCCGCCTGGCACGGAAGCAGGGTCACCTCCCGCCTGACACGGGAGCGCGTCAGGCGGTACGACAACGGTACGACAAGACACGACGTGCCTAGCCCGGCAATCCGGAAAAGGCTATCCGGGATGGGCAAAGACATGTCCTGTCTCTGACAGGGGGACAACGACGTTCCAGGACAGCGCATGCTGTCCTTGCCGGGATGATGACGAAGGGGCTACGCCGGATAGCGTGGAGAGTAGGTCGCACTAGCCGGTGACGCCATGCCGGTTAGGCCTGTCCGGTGGGGCCAAGCCGGATTAGGGTTTCCGGCCCTCCTGGCCGGAACTCTACAAAAGGCGCCATAACTGCTCCTGTGAGAGAGAGACCAATTTGGGAGCCAAAGCTATAGTTGCATTTACTCCTAGAGCATTTACTTCTTCACACCTTGAGTTCATCTAGTTCTTCGTGTTCTTCACTTTGGGAGATCTAAGAGCAAGTTGTAGCTCTTGTACCACAATTATATAGAGAGGAAAGGCAGGAGTAGGGGTGTTACCTCCTCACGAGGGCCCTGAACCTGGGTATATCGTCTGTGTGTTGAGTGCCTTCGTGCATTTGTTCTTGTTTGTTAGATCTTCCCTATATCGTACTGCTCTTGTTTCTAGTTCTTGGGAGATCTCGGTTATACCGGGATCCTCCCCGTGTGGGCTATTCAGCTCGCTATCCCTCCCCGGATCCACCAACGTCCATCGGCCCCACACATTAGCCATCCTATGGCAACTGCCGTGACACCACCACGACAGTTGGCGCCCATCGTGGGTCTGACAGAGGCGTTGGCTGGTGTACACATCCGGACGGGCTCCCCCGTTCATTTTGACATCCGAGTTCTCTCTGGCCTTGTCGTAAGGCTAGGGGAGATGGACTTCATCAGCGACAACGCAGGGTGCTTCCGGAACAGACCCTTTCCGGTGAACGGATGCCTCATTGACTTTGGCGGTTTCACCACCTACGTCGCCACCGAAGTTATCTGTAGCTACCCGGACGTGGTCCTGGAAGCTGAGGATCCTCCCATGCTCTGCGCTACTCGGGGTCTGCGTGTCGGTCACCCCCCGAGTTCCGTCGCGGTGATGATGGTCGGGGCAACCGAGGAGGAGTACCAAGACGCTGACGGCGATGCCGGGAGCGGCCACATCCGTTTGGCCAAGCCTCCTCAGGAAAGAGGTGCGACCCGAGATGACGATCCACAACCATCCTAGCCACGACGTCGCCCGGATCCCCTCTCGGGTCTGGTGGCCAAGTTGGCTGTCCCTGTAACAGTTGAAGCAGACACCCAGGCCACCTCGGCTGATTTGGAGGAGCGGTGGAGGTTGCTACTCGCGGAAGCACAGGAGATCGCCGAGATCCGTCGCAAACTCAATGCCAGTCTCCGGGAGTACAATGCAGCTCACGGATTCCTTAAGATAGACTCCCGGGACAAGCGCATCGCGGATCTGCGCAAGAAAGGAAGAATGGTGAATGATGACCTAGCAGGTGGAGCCGCCACCAGTCACACCGGAAGCCTGATCTCAGCGGGGAAGCCGGTGTACAACTCGCTGGCGAAAACTCTTAGGGCTGCCGAAGCCGCCATGGCCGAGTTGGTAGGGTTATCCGGTGAGGCTCTACGCAAGCAACAGGAGCGGGTGAACGAGTTGGTGATCGAGGCCAACCGTCAGAATCAGGCCTTCAAGAAGAAGAACCCCGGGGCAGGATCCCAAGTGCACTCAGCTAGACCCAATAGCCAGAAATCGGACGGAGAGGCCTCTTCCCCGCATCCGAGCAGAAGCAAGAGCAAGAGCAAGAGACGGAGCCGGAGTCGAGGTTCCGGGAAGAACAAGCAGTTACAGGCCTATGATCCAGCTTTTGTCGGCATCCAGCAAGCCGGACAGCGTAACTCGGTGCAGGCGGAAGTACCCGTGAAGGTGGCAACCTGGGTGTAGGAAACAATAACCCGGCTAGCCATGGTAATCCACACCGGGACCCTCCTCATGTTCAGGAAAACCCGCGAAGGGAGGCCGCCTCTGTCCCGCAGCAGGCTGTGGTCCCGGCACAAGACCGGTTCAACGATGGCAACTCGAGACTACAGCAGCTCGGATACCAGCCCGACGAGAACCCTTTGGGATCTCGGATAGGAACCAGACAGCTGAATCCGGCAGATGCCAGATTCCGGCTCGACTGAATTCACCAATCCGAGCTAGTGGAAGAGCAAGGGCCTCCGGGACCCGGATCATGCGGGAACCACCTGTCCGGAATTTTCAGCTCAACAGGGGTGCTAAGACCTATGACGGCAGCAAGAAGCCGGAGGACTGGCTAACCGACTATGTAACTGCAGTAAGCATAGTCGGTGGAACCAGACGATGGGCGGTACGATACGTACCGCAGATGTTGGAAGGACCAGCCCGGATCTGGTTGAACAACTTGAGAACTGGCAGCATAGACTGCTGGTTAGATTTCGAGGAGGCATTTATCAGCAACTTCACCAGCACGTACAAAAGGCCAAACATGCCTCAGCAGCTCGCCATCTGTAGGCAAAGGAGTAACGAGACTGACCGGGAATATCTTACCCGGTGGAACAATATTCGCAATTCTTACGAAGGAGTGGTAGAGGCACAGGCCATCTCCTGGTTCGCACAAGGATGCCGGCATGGCTCAATGTTGTGGTTGAAGTTGCAAAGAAAGATGCCGGCAACCTTGGCAGAGACCATGCGCATCGCCGATACCTACACGCTTGGAGATCCAATGCAACCCCTGGTGGATGTCGGTGACTCCAACAGGAGGAATGCGGGACCTCAGCGTTCGGGATCGAGCAGGAGCCATGATCGCCAGGATTTTGGCCATAAGAGGACTCAGCCCGAGTACCACCATGCCGCACAGCACGTAGCAGCAGTGACCCGAGAGCAGGAGGATGCCGGCAACAGCCAGCGTCAAAAGACAAGTGGCCCGGCTTGGGTCAGAGTCAGGAGGTGCAAAAAACCTGGGTGGAACAAAAGAAGCCCCTGACGTATGAGGAAATGCTGAACAAGCCATGCTGCTACCATACTCTGGAGGCCAACAAGCCCGCGAACCACTCTACTCGGCAGTGCAGCTGGTATCAGCGCACATTGCAGGAAGGCAGCTCGGGAGCTGTTCGGCCGAGTGCTCCGGCATCTCGGCCCAACATTCCGAGACCCCCTCCTCCGACATCGGGGGCCAACGCGATACGGATCAATCAGCCTCAGCGAGGACCCCCACCTCGGCCAGTGAATATGGTGCACACCCGGAACGACAACGGTGCAGGCCCCAGTAACCAAGCCGGACAGCAGCAGGGCAACTACCGGGAGGCACATCAAAGCTATGTGGTCTTCGTGACCGAGCCCACTGACCGGAAGAGTGTGCGACAGCGTGCCTTGGAGGTGAACGCCGTGATCCCGACGGTGACCAAGTTCTTGCACTGGTCCGAGACAGAGATCACATGGAGCCGGAAAGATCATCCCAGGGTTATGGCTAAGCCGGGGGCATATGCCTTGGTGGTGGACCCAACTTTTGTCGGACCAAACCTCAATGTCCGCTTCAGCCGGGTTCTGATCGACAATGGCAGTGCCATTAACATCATGTACAAGGACACGATGCTGAAGCTGGGGGTGTCCATGAACACCTTGTTGCCTACCGAGACGACCTTCCACGGCATTGTGCCCGGAGTTTCTTGCTCACCCATGGGAAAAATCTGGGTTGAAGTGTTGTTCGGAACCCGGGAGAACTGCCGAACCGAGAGCTTGGAATTCGAGGTCGTGGACCTCGAAAGCCCATATCACGCACTGATCGGCAGGCCAGCCCTGGCCAAGTTCATGATCTCAACTCACATGGGCTACCTTAAGATGAAGATGCCGGGACCTAACGGCGTAATCACCATCTCGGGAGACCACAAGCGCTCCATGGAGTGTGCCTCAGCGGGGTCATGCTTAGCTGAGTCCCTGGTAATCGCGGAAGAAAAGAAGAGGATCCAGCAGGTGGTGGCAACGGCCAAGACCTCCCAACTCGGAATGCCCGGGATGGTGAACCCGGAGCAGGGTGCATCATTCCAGCCCCCCAAGGAGACCAAGAAGGTGGGTGTGGACCCCAGCAACCCGGAGCGCCAAGTTATCATTGGCAGCAACCAGGACAACAAATAGGAAGGCGAGCTCGTCGGCTTCCTCCGTGAGAATCGAGATGCTTTTGCGTGGTCGAGTGACGATCTGCAAGATGTCCCGAGGGAGTTGGCTGAGCACTCTCTGTTTGTTAGACCGGATGCGAAGCCGGTGAAGCAACCAACTAGGCGCCTCTCGGACGAAAGAAGAGCTGTCGTCATGGAGCATCTGGCTATACTGCTGGCCGCCGGATTCATAATGGAAGTACTGCACCCGGATTGGATATCGAATCCAGTCCTGGTAGAGAAGAAGAAGGATGATCCCCTCCTGCTTAAGGTGTGGCGCATGTGCATCGACTTCACCAACCTCAACAAAGCATGCCCGAAGGACCCCTTTCCACTGCCCCGGATAGATCAAGTAATAGATTCCACTGCCGGGAGTGAACTTTTGACTTTTTTAGATGCCTATTCTGGTTTTCACCAGATACCTTTGAATCCGGATGATCAATTGAAAACTGTTTTTATTACCCCTTATGGGGCTTATTGCTATCGTGTCATGACTTTCGGTTTGAGAAATGCTGGTGCTACATACCAGAGGTGCATGCAAAAATGTTTGCACGACCAGATAGGCCGGAATGCAGAAGTTTATGTCGATGACATAGTAATAAAAACGAAAGAAAAGGCCTCACTGATAGATGATCTGAGGGAGACATTTAAGAACTTAAGAAGATTCCGGATGAAATTGAACCCGGATAAGTGCACATTTGGTGTTCCGGCGGGGAAGTTACTCGGTTTCCTCATCTCAAGCCGGGGAATCGAGGTCAACCCGGGTAAAATTCGTGCTATCGAGAGCATGAAATTGCCTGTGCATCTCAAAGATGTGCAGAAGTTCACTGGTTGTCTTGCATCCCTAAGTCGGTTTGTGAGTCGACTTGGGGAGAAGGCCTTGCCCCTGTACTAGTTGATGAAGAAAAGCAAAACATTTGTTTGAACCCCGCAGGCTGACGCGGTATTCAACGATTTGAAGAGGATGCTCTCAACAGCACCCGTGTTGGCATCCCCATTACCCAAGGAACCTATGCTGCTGTATATTGCTGCAACCAACCGAGTAGTCAGTGTGGCAATGGTGGTAGA
This sequence comes from Poa annua, assembly GCA_026929855.1. NCBI lineage: Eukaryota > Viridiplantae > Streptophyta > Magnoliopsida > Poales > Poaceae > Poa > Poa annua. The sequence continues at coordinate 20,194,899 of CM049428.1, read as the reverse complement.
GAGAGAAGAAGGGGGCAAGCTGATACAAAGGCCGGTGTATTACTTCAGTGAGGTGATCTCGGAGTCCAAGCAGAACTACCCGCACTACCAGAAGATGGCGTATGGGGTATACATGGCAGTGACCAAGCTCAAGCACTACTTTCAAGAGCACCCGATCACAGTGGTTTGTGAGGCTCCTCTGGCCGAGATCATCGGTTGCAAGGACGCTAGCGGCCGGGTAGCCAAATGGGCCATCCTGCTATCTCCATACGCTCCGGCGTATGAAAGACGAGATGCCATCAAGTCGCAGGCGCTGCCGGACTTTTTGGTAGACTGGGCCGAGATGCAATATGAACCTCCGATGCCGGATTACAATTTCTGGAGGATGCATTTCGATGGCTCCAAGGCTAAGATCGGGTTGGGTGCCGGAGTGGTCCTAACTTCACCAAAACAGGATGTACTGAAGTATGTTCTGCAAATCCATTTCCGGGCATCTAACAATGTCGCGGAATATGAGGCCTTGGTTCATGGACTGAATGTCGCCAAGGAAATCGGCATCCGCCGGATAGAATGTTTTGGTGATTCCGATCTTGTAGTGCAGCAGGTGTCGGGGAATTGGTATGCGCTTGATGCAAACATGGCCTTATACAGGTTTCATGTGTAGAAAATATCCGGATTTTTTGAAGGATGCGAGTTCAAGCACATACCCAGAGGAGAAAACGAGGCAGCGGATGTCTTGTCCAAGCTAGGGTCATCTCGGGATGCCATCCCACCCGGGATAGCTCTGGAGCATTTGAGGAAGCCATCTATTCAACCCTCACCCGAGTCGGATTCTATCTTCATCCCCAAGGAGCCTGGTTCAGATGCCGTACCCATGGAAGTAGATGTCGGGAGCATCACATCGAACCCGGGGACTGCGTCACAGTGTTCAGAGAGGCAAAGAAAGATGATGATGGAGGTGATGTCGGCAGAGCCAATGGACATAGACGCTCCCGTGTTCCCGGTTCGACCTGTCCCGGAATGGGCACAACCCATTATGGCTTACATCTTGGAAGGAACCCTCCCGGAGAATGAAGTGGAAGCCCGGCAGATAATGCGAAGGTCAAAAGCATACACCGTCATCAATCAAGAGCTGTACAAGAGGAGTGTCACGGAAGTACTCCAGAGATGTGTAGAACCGGCAGAAGGACAAGAGATGCTCCTGGAAATACATCAGGGGGAGTGTGGGCATCATGCATCATCCCGGGCCCTGGTGGCGAAAGTGTTCCGACATGGGTTCTACTGGCCCACTGCGTTGCAAGAGGCAGAGGACATTGTCCGGAAGTGTGGAGGATGCCAGAGGTTTGCTCACCGGATACATATGCCGACGTCAGCACTGAAGAAAATCCCTATCACTTGGCCATTTGCAGTATGGTGTTTGGATATGGTCGGGCAGTTCAAACCAGCAAGAGGCAATATGACGCACATACTGGTCATGGTGGATAAATTCACCAAGTGGATAGAGGTCAAGCCAATCCGGAAGTGTGATGGACACACCGCTGTGCAATTCCTGAAAGACATCATCTTGAGATACGGATACCCGCACAGCATTATCACGGATAATGGCACCAATTTTGTTGTGGGGGAATTCGTTCGATTTTGTGCTGAGAAGGGAATCCGGCTGGATGTAGCATCAGTTGCACACCCGGAAGAAAACGGGCAAGTCGAAAGAGCAAATGCTTGGTCTTGGCCGGCATCAAAGCTCGCTTGATCGAGCCACTGTTGAGAACTCCGGGATGCTGGATAGAGGAGTTACCAGCGGTTTTGTGGGGTCTCCGGACTACACCGAATAGATCTACCGGGTACACGCCATTTTTTATGGTATACGGTGCCGAGGCGGTACTCCCAACCGACATACAGTATGATTCACCGAGAGTGACAATGTTCACCGAGACCGAGTCAAAGGAGGCCCGGGAGAATGATGTTGATTTACTTGAGGAGGCAAGAGAATTGGCACTTTCTCGGTCTGCAATTTACCAGCAAAACCTACGCCGATATCATAGCCGGAAGGTGCACCCGAGAGTGTTCCGAGAAGGAGATCTTGTGCTAAGGCTCATCCAACGCACGGCCGGAATGCATAAGTTGTCACCTCCATGGGAGGGACCTTTCGTGATAAGCAGAGCATTGCACAATGATTCTTATTACCTTGTAGATGCACAGGAAGCTAGGAAAGGTGTAATGGACAAATCCGGAGAAGAAACCAAACATCCATGGAATGTAGCTCTGCTTCGACCCTTTTACTCATAAAGGGCTCAGTGTATGATGTATTTTAAATTTTTGTGTATTAATGAAAGTAAGGCACCCCGGGAGGAACCCGGGGACTGCCTTGTTGTGTTCCCATTTACTTTGTCCAATGTATTTGTTATTTCATACCGGCATCTCGGGAAGGAACCCGGGGACTGCCGAGTACCTATTTTTTTTGTGTTATTTGTATGCCGGGAAAGTTCCGAATTCGATTCTCAAAGTCAGAGTAATGTATGTCATGTGAAATCATCTTGTGACTCGACTGACGCACGCCGAAATGGTAGTCAAGAGCAAAGAGAATCAAATATGGGGAACACGAAAATGGTCTCGGTGACTCGGAGCAGGAACTTATCCAGCATACCTATTTTTACTAACCCAATTATTTTTTATGTCGGGAGTTCAGTTAGCCAGAACTCGGACTGTCTTAAGTAATGTATGCCGTATATGGAGTTTTGTGACTCGACTGTCGAACGCCGAAATGGCAGACAAGAGCAGAAATTGCCTAAGTACAGTAAACATAAAAAGCAACTCGGGGACTCGTAACAGAATAAATCGACATAGCTTGTTCGGATAAATAGTTCAGTACGGAACATAAATGTTAAATAGTATATATTACATCTTGCACCCGGCATCCCGGGGATTTAACAATTCTACTCTTAAGTTTTTCTAAGTGGTAGGAGATGCCGGCTTCTCGGCGGTGGCAGCAGCAGGAGCAGCAGTCTCGGGAGCAGATGCGGGAGCAGCAGTGGCTTCAGAACCGGCAGCGGTACTCGGGGCATCTGGGCGCACCTCGGCCTGAGAGGCCTCGTGTGTCGGAGAGGTTATAGCATCCCGGGGAACCACGGTCTCGGCCGCAGCACCAGAGGCAGCATCATCCTCCTCCGGGATATCACCATCCACGTCGCCGGTCGCGCCGGTTTCTTCGTCATCCTCGTAGTCGGATTCGGAATCGGAAGCAAGGACGCTGGCCGTGATGGCGCGAATATTGGACCAAGAGGCGATGCGATGCGCCACTTGTTGTCGCCGCTGGACCTTAGCCGGATCGCTGCACGACGGCGAGATGGTGCGCAGGCGCTGGATCACCTCCAAGTCGAGACCTTCGTACCAACTCAGTACTTGGGTCATGACCTGATCGGCACCAGCCCGCGCACCGGAGCGTTTCCAAGCATGGACACGCCTCCCGGCGCATCGGAGTGCGCTCGCGAGTTCGCCAACCGAGAGCGTCGCGCTGATACCCGGCCACAGTGCGCCATGAACGTGGATCGCGGCGCTGAGCAGCTCCGTCCCGATCGACCGGAGAGGCACTATCCGGGCCTTCAGGGCAGTGAGGTGGTCCTCAATGTCCCAAGCATCCGAGACAGGGCCCTTCCCGGCACGCTTCTCCCGGGCGGCAGCAACCGCAAGGGCGGCAGCCTCGCGGGAGTGCTCAAATTCCCCTTTAAAAAGAAGAGCTGTCAAGCGACTAGGTCATAAGAAAAGAAACAACAAAGAAAGAAAGCAACGAAAAAAGGGGATGTCGGTCAACTTACTGTTAAGATCCCGGTTCAGTACAGTTAGCTCGGAGAGCCAAGTATCGGACCGTGACCGGAGAAGAGCCAGCTCGGTCTCGGCGAGATGCGCGCGCTCCTCGGACTGATCCAAGGTCTCCTTTTGTTTCTTCGTCGCCTCCACGAAACGCGTCTTCATCTCGGTCGCAGCAGCTCTGGCCTTTTCAAGCTTGCCATTGAGCCGCGCGATCTCGGCCTGCGCGGTGGCAAGTGCGGTCTTCTGATCCACCGAGATCTTGCACGCGACATCTCGCTCCTCCCGGAGACGCCCCTCGCACTTCTTGGACTGACCAATGTCAGCAAGAACCCGGTGGAAGATGCTGCCGCGTTTCTTGCTGCACTCCTAAAATCAAGACAAAAAAGGATGAGTCAATCTGAGAAAAGATGTAAGGAACTCGGGAGATTCCGAAATCAGTAGCAAGTAAAGGCTCCCCAGTGGGGAGGATCTCGGGGACACGATGTCTGAGTCCTGAAATTTTCTTTAAGATTGGAGCCTAGTGATCTGCTATTCGGTGGAATCTAGAGCTCTAAGCACCAATCTCGGGGACTAGTGGAGATGGACCAATTTTTGAAGCAAGCTACTCGGTTGGGAGGATCTCGGGGACTCGGTGTCCGAGTCCTGAAATTTTCTCTAAGATTGGAGCCTAGTGATCTGCTATTCGGTGGAGTCTAGAACACTAAGCACCAATCTCGGGGACTAGTGGGAAGGAACAAATATTTATTGGAGAAAGAAAGAGAACAAACTTACGTCGGTCACCCGAGTAACATTCAGCGCGGCCACCTGGAGAGCGTGCAGAGCTTGCGCGTTGCGGCTAGGGCCGGCAGCGTGCAAATCCCCCACGGTCTCGGAGGCGTCAGCGGCAATCCAGGCCTGGTTGTATTCATCAACAACGTGTATGCCGGAGCCGCCGGGCGCGCGAGCAGCAACAGCGTCCCGGGATCCTGAAGGCACAAAGGAGCTTACGGTTGCTCGCAACATCCGCAGGGCGGCAGTAGGGATCTCGGCGGGAGGTGGTGGTAACGGGGAAAACTTACCCGTGCGTAGGGCCAAGTCTTGGGCCGAGGATGTCGGGGCAGCAGTAGGTTTGGCAGAAGTTGTTTTCTGCCCGGCAACCTTGGCGCGCGCTTTCGCGGCAGGTTGATCAGCTTGCCGGGAAGAGGCTGAGGGCTGTTTCTCCGGGGCGGTCCTGTTCGCAGCTTGCCGGGAGGGACCGCTTGGCACGAGCTGCCGGGGAGGGCTCAGGATCTCTGCCTCAAGCCCGGGCACCCTGCGCGGACTCTCCGGAAGAAGGATGTCTTCCGAGGTAGTCGTGGCCTGCACTGGAGTCTCGTCGACCACCGGATGTATATCCGGAGTCGCAGCAGTAGCCGGTGCGGCACCGGAAGCAGGAGGCTCGCTTCTTCGAGTAGAAGGGCGAGGTGGAGAAGAGGCAGCCCGAGGCGGGCTGGGTGTCCGGGATCCAGGAGGAGGAGAGACAAAAGATGACGGGAGGTCAAGTGCGTCCCTGAAAGAAAATAGCTCAGTAATAATTTCAGGAGAAGACAAGGTCATGTAGCATGAAGCAAAGAAAATGTACCCGGAATCCACAGTGAGAGGACCCTTCCTCCAGCGTCGAGGCTTCTCAGACGTTTGTTTGTTCGGCTTGCTCCTCTTGGGGGGGTTGCCGGAATCATCGGCATCATCGGTGTCGGAAGCCGCGCGCTTCCGGCTCTCGGCACGTTTGGTCACGGCCGTCGGTTTCGGAACCACTGCTGAAGCCCAATTGAGGGGGAGAGCGTCAATCACATCGAGAATTTGACAGTCAATATCATCCTCTTCATCCGAAGAAATTGAAATAGCCTCTGAGGTGGAAGGGTTACCCGGGGCGGCAACTTTGACTAGAGAAATGGCGAGATGGTCATCGCCGTCGGGATCCTCTCTCGGCATCTTTGCCGGTACCGGGATGTTCGGCACGAAATTCCCGTTGGCGTGGATCGCGTCCTCCTCGTCTTGCCGCTCGAATAACTGCGCAAATAAATCACCACATGATAACCATGTCGGTTTCCAGCAGAACCCGGGTGCGAATGCAATTGCGCGAAAGACAGACAGGAGCACATGTTTCAATGGTTTTTTCCGGGATCCCCCAATGACACCCCAAACATACTCATCCGACATCTTCGTCCGAGCAATAGCTCGAACGCGTCGGACGACCGCGGGACGATCCAGGGGGAAAATACTGGTCCTGGTGGGATCATAGCTCCCATCCATATGGCACATCTTGTGCACTCGGGTTTGTTGAGGGCAGACGCGGCGGATAATGAAACAGCGCAAGAGATCATCGCCGGTCATCTGGTTAGTCAGCACCGCGAGGACGTCATGCATACACCTGACCTCCTCGGTGTCGGGGAATCGTTTCCAGAGGTTGAACTTGCGGGGAGGACCAATGGAGAACTCCGGTAAGTTTATGAAATCCGGATTCGAGGATCCCGGAGCATCTCCCGAGCTCTCCCGGTTCTTCACATAGAAGAAGCTGCGCTGCCACTTCCGGCAGGATTCTAGTCCTTTGACTATAGGGAATCCAGAGTCAGCACGGGGGATGATGGTGGCCGCTCCGCAGTCGACCAAGTCTTTTATTTTCTGATCCGGATTGGGGATGACTTGGCGACGAAGGATGAAGTACCTGGCCCATAGATCCAGGAATGGCCATACGCCGAGGTATGCTTCCGTGTAGGTGGTGAAGACCGAAAGCATCATGATGGCGTTAGCTGGGAGATGATGGGGTTGGAGGCTGTAGGTGTCGAGGAAGTCGCGGAAGAAGGGGCTAGCCGGAAGCCCAAACCCGCGCTCGAAATGCGTAAGGAATACAACGTATTCCCCGGGTTGGCGTTCCGGTTGAACCTCGTCCTCCGGAAGACGGCTCTCAACTTCTGGCGGAATCCGGTGAGTCCGGTACAGCCAGTCCAGGTCCGCCTGTTTGGTCTCGGATCCATCCCAGCACCCCCAGATACTTTCTTCACCCATGCCGGAGAAGTCCGCAGATGTATCCGGGCTACTCTGCAGGCGGAGCGGCAGTTAGTCGGAATCAGTCTACCGGGAGCTAAGATGCCGGATCGCAAACTACTAAACACAACCGAGTTCCTGGCAAGTAAGATCTACCGTGGGCTAGTAAATCAAAACTAAAAGGAGGAAAATAGGCTCGGACTAAACTCAAACAGGGCATAATGCGAGCAAAAGGTGCTAAGTCCTACAGCGACTGTGCATCCCCGCCGCGCGCCCCATGCGCGCCGCTCGAATCATGCTCGCCGGTGGCGGCGCAGTCGCGTATGTGGTAGGGCACGACCGAGCGCGAAGCATCGTCCCCGTGGAAGAAAGCTTCATCGGGGTGGAGAGAAGACCTTACCGGAGAAAACGAGGCCGGTGATGCGCGAGAGGAACGGCGGCGTTCGGGCTCCGGCGACCAGCGAGAGCGGCGGCGTTCGGGCTACGGACACAGCTACGGCGGTGCGCTCGAGACAACGGGGGCGGAGGAGTGAAGGAGAGGAAGGAGAAGATGTGGCCGTTCCGGTCCCCTATTTATGGGGGGGATTCCGGAGCGGTTTCCAATTTTCCCGCCCACGATCTCTTCGATCGTGGGTGGGATCCGTTCTGTGCAGCGCGGCACGTGGCGCTCACTGGAGCGCCCGATCCGGCCACACCGAGGGCCACACGGCCCCAACGGTTGGGCTTAGGATCGGCTGCGGCTCCCGGCGCGCGAACCCGAGCGACGGCGTGCTCGGTCAGAAGCACTCGAGTGCATTTCTGATCAGACGGGACGTCGGGTGGGACCCAGCTCGAGATCTCGAATTCGATGCAGAGCCAACGGTCAAGATTCACTGAGACTGCAGTATCCGGTTACAGGCTTCGCCTTCCGGTTGAAACAATCTCGGTAAGAGGATGTCGGGAAAAACCGATCTCGGCATCTAGTCAAAGGATAATATCATATATTCTCAGAAGATAGTTGTTATTAAAGCTGATCCCGCACATCATCCGAGGTCGCTGTGCCGCACCAGCTTCAGGGACTAGTGTCGGGGGGCTGCCCCCCGGGTAGGGGCAGATCTCGGGATAATTCAGTAATGAGCCAACAGTACTTGACCTTTGGTGAGAGCAAGGGACACCTCCTGGTGTGCTGAAGGGGCAACTTGACCCTTGAGCGCTGGTAGAGTGCAATGTGCGTGCTAGTGTCGGGGGGCTGCCCCCCGGGTAGGGGCAGATCCCGGGATAATTTAGTAATGAGCCAACAGTACTTGACCTTTGGTGAGAGCAAGGGACACCTCCTGGTGTGCTGAAGGGGCAACTTGACCCTTGAGCGCTGGTAGAGTGCAATGTGCCTGCTGGCAGGCGCAAGGGTCAGCTCTAGCAACTATAAATAGACACCCCCAGCCTTCACAATGGCAGCACGAGCATCATCGGATGGTTCCTCTAAGAACTAGCTTCTCGAAGATGTCTTTGCTGGTAGACTAAGACATCTTCGGGAGGCTAGGCCTAGAGATACTCATCCAGGGACGAACTCGGACGCCTCCGGAAAGAATCTCGGATCTTGGGCTCCGAGGAGACTCCCAGAAGGAGGTGTATTCGGTTTTTCCGGATAGACAATCCGAGTAAGTGCTAACCGGAACGTATATCTCGGTCTTGATCTTATGCAGGAAAGACTCACGGGGGCAAGCAAGGAGATAACCGGCATGAGGGATCCCGGTAGGCCGTCAACGGTCTGTAGCAGGCTTTCCCGCCTAATCCGGGGGGAGGTACCTTTCCGTCTGACACGGGAGCATGGTCACCTCCCGCCTGGCACGGAAGCAGGGTCACCTCCCGCCTGACACGGGAGCGCGTCAGGCGGTACGACAACGGTATGACAAGACACGAAGTGCCTAGCCCGGCAATCCGAAAAAGGCTATCCGGGATGGGCAAAGACATGTCCTGTCTCTGACAGGGGGACAACGACGTTCCAGGACAGCGCATGCTGTCCTTGCCGGGATGATGACGAAGGGGCTACGCCGGATAGCGCGGAGAGTAGGTCGCACTAGCCGGTGACGCCATGCCGATTAGGCCTGTCCGGTGGGGCCAAGCCGGATTAGGGTTTCCGGCCCTCCTGGCCAGAACTCTATAAAAGGCGCCATAACTGCTCCTGTGAGAGAGAGACCAACTTGGGAGCCAAAGCTATAGTTGCATTTACTCCTAGAGCATTTACTTCTTCACACCTTGAGTTCATCTAGTTCTTCGTGTTCTTCACTTTGGGAGATCTAAGAGCAAGTTGTAGCTCTTGTACCACAATTATATAGAGAGGAAAGGCAGGAGTAGGGGTGTTACCTCCTCACGAGGGCCCTGAACCTGGGTATATCGTCTGTGTGTTGAGTGCCTTCGTGCATTTGTTCTTGTTTGTTAGATCTTCCCTATATCGTACTGCTCTTGTTTCTAGTTCTTGGGAGATCTCGGTTATACCGGGATCCTCCCCGTGTGGGCTATTCAGCTCGCTATCCCTCCCCGGATCCACCAACGTCCATCGGCCCCACACATTAGCCATCCTATGGCATCTGCCGTGACACCACCACGACACTTACACTCAGCAGGATTATGATATTCAGCTGGTGCAGCAGTTCTTTGCCACGGTGGTGTTTGACCACGATGATGATGTCACGATGACTTGGATGACTGGACCGCGCAAGTGCACCTCCAACTTTGTGGAATTTGCGGCTACTTTGGGCTATGACTTCAAGGGGGCCACTACTCCAGTTGGGATGAGGATGCATGTGGAAGGGACAACATACAACAAGCGCCGCTTGCGCCCTCTTTACACCGTTACTTCTTCAGTGGGCTCTAATCAAGATCTCCTTCCCACTTTCGACATCTTTCTCCGCATGGTTCGGCTCAACCTTGCTCCTCAAGCCGGGAATGTGGATGCTATTCGAGGAGGTCTTGTCAACCTACTCTACCATGCTTTCAAGGTCCTTCAAGCCGGTCCGGAGTGCCGAGGACAAGAAGTGGATGTGGTGGATTTCATCAAGTGCGAGATGCATTGGGCCATTTTCGAGCACAAGAACCCACTCTATGCTCCCTATGTGATGAAGCTCATTCTCTCCAAGGTGCCCACACTTGATCACTCTAGTGTCACCAAGCATGCCAAGGGTACTCTTCATACTCTCTCCAAGCACACAAAGCAAGCGTCTTCCTCTCGTGCACCTCCTCCCCAAACTAGTGACGAAGACGAAACCCCTATACCTAAGAGGAGAAGCAAGAATGCTGATCCCCCCTCTCATCTTCAAGGGAAGGCTAAGGTAAATGCGGAGTTTAGCATGCTCTCTTGGTGGAAGAGGAAACTACTGTGCATGGATGTTGCTATTCACAAGGAAAATCATGGGTCTTATGTGAGAGAGAAACATATTTTGAGCAACCAAAACTTGATGATAAAGGAGATGCGCAAAATGAACAATGGAAATGTTACTCCTCCTCCGGAAGAAGATGAAGCTGGCATTCCCATCATTTCCTCCTCCTCGTCTGGCACGGTCCCTATTGACCAATGGAACCAAGATGTCTTTCCGTGGGCTGATTATGCGGATGTGACCTCCTTTCCTACCTCGTCTCACAACACTGGCAAGGCTCCCATGAACCTCTCCGATGAGGACTACGACGACGAAGGGGATGGCGACATGGATGAAGACACCGAGTGATCTTCATGGGCTCGTTAGTTATGCTCTTTTCCCTTTTTGGTGTCTCGGTGCCAAAGGGGGACAAGTAGTTCTATTAGGTTCTTTTTGGGATTTGCATGGGTTGGGACACAAGCATGTGCCTCTATCATTTTATTACGCTTGTGTCCTTGTTATGTTATTTGGTATTTGGATCTTTCGAACTTATTTGCCTTCTCTATGTCATGAACTATGTGTGTGTAAGACATTTGGATTTCTTATATTATGTGGTTGAGACTACTATTGTGCCTTGGTTATATGGGGTTAATATCTTCAGTTTTATGCACAAGGTATGGTTTATCTCCTAAAACTCAACCCATACTATACTATGTCTTATTTGTGAAATGTATTGCTTACCTATCATGCTTGCAAATTGTTGTTCGAACTTGTCTCTATATGCGTGCACGTGCATTCCAAAGCAAATATTTTTGATGCACACATCTAGGGGGAGCTCTTTCAGTTATCATAACATGTTAGTGAAATTACTTCTATTGCAAATTCATGTGTTGTCATCTAACACCAAAAAGGGGGAGATTGAAAGGACATTTCTATGATCTCTGTGTTTTGTGTGTTAGTTAACAACATGTTGGATGTATTAAGTTGGTGTTAAGTGATGCAGGATAATTTAGTAACATTTCAGATGCATCAGCACCAAAAAGGAGAAAAAGAGGCAGCACTAAAAGTGTGTTCAGCTCCTGGTGGGGGGCGGAGTTTCCGGCCTCAGGGGCCGGAGTTTCCGCCCCTGCCTTGAGTTTCCGGTTCCTGAGGACCGGAATCTTTCCCAAGCCTTTGTTGACAAAGTATTGCTCAGCCCCTGGTGGGGGGCGGAGTTTCCGGTCCTGAGGACCGGAGTTTCCGCCCCTGGCCAAACTTTCCGGCCTCAGGTACCTCGAAGATGTCCAAGCTCAGTTTGGAGAATCTGGTGTTCAGCCCCTGGTGGCGGGGGGGGGGGGGGGGGGGGGCGGAATTTCCGGCCTCGTGGCCGGAGTTTCCGGCCACTAGGATCGGAGTTTCCGGCCTGATGAATGGCTGCAACGGCTACATCCTTGGAGGGGTATAAATACCCCACCTCCTTCTTCCAGCTAGCTGGCTTGACCAAGAAAAAGAGGAAATCCATTGTTGCAAGCCAAGAATCACTAGATCTCCCAATCCCTCCATCCAAACTCGTTGATCTTTGGAGGATTGAAGGAAAAGGCCCCGATCTACATCTTCACCGAGCCGTTCTTCATTTCCCCCTCATTCACTTGAGGGAACACTTGGTATGATTTCCACTAGGAAAATCTAGCCCATTGTTATACTTACCTTCTTGTCTTTGTGACAGATTGTAGCTGTTCGGGAGCCCCCAAGCCCTTTGTGGGTCGTGCCCCAAATCGTTGTTGTAAAGGCTCCGGATTCCGCCTCGAAGGATTCTGATAGTGGAAAGTGGACCAAACCTTTGTGGTGCGGTTCACCGGAGATTTGGGTGAGGCCTTTGTGGCCGTTGAACCATTGTGTTGGTTCACACCTCTCCAACGAGACATACTCCCATTTAAGGGAGGAACTCGTCTCGTGGTTTCACTTCGGTTACTTCTATCCTTATTTATCGCCTTTATTATTATATCTTGCTTAGTCGCTAGCTTGTCATATAGGTAAATTCACCATAGTTGCATATCTAGAGAATTTACCTTTCGTGTCAATCCTAATTTCAAAAAGAACTAAAATTTGAATTAGCACCTATTCACCCCCCCCCCCCTCTAGGTGTCATACCGATCCTTTCACATATAAGGTCGCCATGCCAAATGATTTCTTTTTTTGAAGTGTTTATCACATTATTTCATTTTTTCATAAAGAAAGTCAAAACGCACGCGATGACAATTCATCAAAAGATGTAATGTTTTACAGAACTATCAATGTTTATGTGATATAACCACTAGTTTTGTACCTTAAAATTATTTTTCGAAAAATTTCAGACCAAGCTATCAAAAATTTGTAGTTCAAATTTGAATTACTTTCAAAAAATAGGCATAAACTCATTTAACTAGAGAAAATTAGGTAGAAATCAAGGAAAAACCTAATACTTGGGTATTATCCATCATATGTATACTAGTTTCCATGAAAATTAAATGGGTGCCATTGTGCATCATATTTTGGTACTTTATTCACAAAAAAGTCAGTTTTGCACTTTAAAAATGGAAAATTATATTTATGATTTTTTTTTAAGATTTCCTTTGACATGGTTGGTTTTATATCAATATTCACCTATTTTGTGAAATATGAGATCTTTATCACAAACTATGTCTTTAAAATGACCATAACTTGATCATTTGGCTTGAGACTTCTAGATGTCTATATATAATAGACCTTTTTGTGAAGAGTTGTTTTGCAAATTTTGTCAAAAATAAAGTTTATCATTTTTCTTAGTAACTAGTACACATATAAGGTCCCCATGCCAAAGGATTTCCTTTTTTGAAGTTTTTATCACATTATGTCATTTTTATAAAGAAAGTCAAAACGGTCGCGATGACGATTCATCAGAAGATGTAATGTTTTATAGAACTATCAATATTTCTATGATATAACCACTAGTTGTGTACTTTAAAATGAATTTTCCAAAAAATTCAGACCAAGCTATCAAACAGTTCTAGTTCAAATTTGAATTACTTTCGAAAAATAGGCATAAACTCATTTAACTAGGGGAAATTAGGTAGAAATTAAGGAAAAACCTATTACTTGGGAATTATCCATCATATGCGTTTCCATGAAAATTAAATGGGTGCCATTTTGCATCATATTTTTGTTACTTTATTCACAAAAAGGCAGTTTTTGCACTTAAAAAATAGTAAATGATATTACGAAAATAATTCAAGATTTCCTTTGACATGGTTGACATGTTTAATTAAATAGCAACTAGTACATTTATCATATTATTTTATTTTTCAATATTTATTATTATATAATCATTTTTAAAGTAAAGTAATATTTATATAATCATTATTTATTTCAATATCATTATATAATATTTTGGTATAATCAAGTAAATTTTTATAATATAAGAAATAAGTAAGTGTTTCATCATGACCGAGTGGTTAACATGATTGATAAGATAGAACTATAAGTAAGTTCTCAGTTCTTTCTTAATATCTAGTTTGAAAGGAATCTACATGTTAAGCGTGCTAGTTTTATAGCAGTTTCAGTATGGGTGACCGACCTAGAAATTTGACAGTTCTAAAATAGATTAAGAGTGTGTAGATATTAAGTGTGTAGTAAAAGGAAAAATTAACTAGATTAAATACTTAGACTTGAGATTAAAAGTGGGTTAGTGGATAGTTAAGTGATGAATTGTGTGGGTTAATGGATAGTTATGTGAGAAATTATGAAATTCTAAAAAAATATTTTTTTCTGAAAATTTCAAAAGGAAATTAATTTTTTTGGAATATTTTTAGTCTAAAGGTTTACAGCCGAATCCACGCCCTGCGGCCCACGTAATGCTTGGGGGCATTTAGTCCCGATTGGGTAGTACCGGTTGCATAACCGGTACTGATGCCCCTCCCCGACTGGTACTGGATGTCATTTTTCCACTAGTGGACGCACATGAATCTGTGGAGGCGCGACTGGTTACGTGATGTGCGAGGCAGTGGCACAACCCGCGGAAAATAGAAGATGACCTGGACTGACGAGAGAGTAGGAAAATCATAGAGTGGATCATTGCTATTTAGATATAGAAGATTAGCTCTGATTGCTCTGTATATTTGGTTTGTTTTAGTTGTAAACTTCTGCTATTGTTTAATAGTTGAGTTCAGATTGCTATGTTTATTAAATCTGCTTATTATTATCTCTATTTATTAGTTCTGTTTGCTCCTTTTAATATTAAATAATCGTTGTGTCATTGTGTGAAGGGTTTGGTGGATGGCTAATGACCATGTTGTTGTTGTGAAGATCTGGTATCGTCACTAGGAGCAATACATTTTGTGCAGTATGAGCTGATGTGAGGACATAGTCGACAATCATCCGGTGGCCGTGAAAACCTAGGGGCAAGGCTCCATCCACCTGCCGAAACCAGATGATCTTTTATACAGCATGGCAAACAAGAATATGAATGGTGACGAATTGGCAACCGTCTAGTAGCATGGAGCGAGGCTCCATCAACGACGCTACTCCGTCACCTTTTTTTTTGTTTTGTATAGCCCTTATTACAAACGATGATCATTAAAACTCCGTGCAAACATATCGGAAGCTGTCTAAGACTAGTCATAGTGGGAGTAACAATGCTAGTAACATAAGTGCCACATAAGCAAAAATGGTGATGTGTCAAGTATTTAATGTAGAGAGAGGTGGTGGTGGTATCATAGGTAGATACCGTAACATAGCGGATTTTGAGACAAGATGAGTCTATAGACTAATAAATGCATGATTATATGATACTACTCCTATGATACTCCCCACTATTTAGATAGTAACATAGACTAGTATCATATGCATGATACCACTTTATGATACTCTGCACTATTACTATCCTAATATACTAATTGTATCCCATGTAGGGGCAACAATGATGGAACAACACCGCTGCCAGCCTGCCACTGAGCTCTTCGTATTAGCTGCGGGGCTCGAGACACGGAACCTTTCTCCGTTTTCGAGGATTTTAACCCGTTCTCATAGTTTTTTTCTGTACTAGTGGCAGTTGAATATGTTGACTTGGAAAACATGTTATTTTATTAGCTCGATGATCGATCTGGTGGGAAGAGTAGGAAGATTCTATAGGTCAATTGTAAGTACATCACATAATTTTAGTTTGAAAAAAAGTACACATCACATAATGACACGCGCAATCATGTTATCCGTTTAGTCAACTCAGTTCTGAACTTATGATCATTATCACTGCCTAGATAACTTTCACACCGCATGGAAGTTGAGTTAACTAGTACTCCATCCGTTCTAAATTAGATGACTTCTATTTGGACAAAAGTGGATGTATCTAGATATGTTATGAGTCTAGATACATCCACTTTTTAACAAAATGAAGTCATCTAATATGAAATGGAGAAAGTACAAAGCCAGAATGTCCCAGGGATCATAACATAATCCGTATCTTCATTGAATGATTGAGATGAACTTCTTCCATTTGTTGGGGTGTTATATATGAAAAAACAGAAGAAAGTGGCGAGTGAATGAAAAGTTCAGATTTACAGTTCCTTTGTGCCGTATCTGAACTACTAGATGGCTAAGTGAATATAGGCGCATTGCTCATCATTAAGTTGAATCAATAATGTGAACAAGCCGTCACCAACTTAGCGTCACAACTTATACGAAAATAATAGACAGCAGTTCTCATATATGAAGATCTTTGCGAAGGATATCCTTTATTTTGCAATGCATTTAGCGGAAGTTCTGAAACTCATGATTTTTTTTTTGGTCCAAATAACCCAGCATTGTCAAGAGTCATCTGCTGTTCCTCAGCCAGTGTGTTTGCTGTTTGCCCCTCCCTTATTTCCATCAGTTACTAGACTTAGTAGGAAAAAAAATCTCTTGTATAGTTAGATGTCCAAAAGGTATATCTTTCCTGATAAATATGACGTGAGAGAGGTAAGTGCGAACTCTCCAAGAACAGAAATGATAAGCCTCATCGACTGATCGAATTCAACAATATGGGTCCCTGCAAAAAAAAATCAACAATATGGAGAATGCATATTACAAGCCTTAAGCAGTTAAGCTCGTTTAAAGGAACAATTACCAGCGTTGTTTAAGGCACAGGATTAATCATGTCACATCCCAGACCTAGAGATTCAGGATCCTCTGAGCTAATATTTTGGATATCATGTGGGATTATTAGCAACACCAGCTGCAAGGTGCATAATGCATGTGCGAGATCTGCCATATATGATCACGATTAGTCCAAGGAACAAGGAGCTCACATGCACCGTATGTACATACATGATCTTCGTTAACCGCCGTCAGTTGTGGCCTTGTGGGAGTGACAGATAACAGAATTCCCATCAGCTCCCCGGCCGTTGCTTATATAAGTACTGGAGAACACATGAGAGGCTTCAGTATGCAACAGAGTTCAAGTTTGATCACATAAGCAGAGCTTTGGGCGAGATGGAGAAGGTGGCGATCGTAGCGTTCATTCTCGGCTTGTGCATGTCGCAATTCGGGGGTTCAATGGCTCAGCAGAACTGGACGTCCGCCAATGCGACGTTCTATGGCGGGAGCGACGCGTCCGGCACAATGGGTACGTAACCACTAACCAAACATTACAGGTTTTGCTATGTAATAACGGTCACATTAATTAAGTTAGTGCTCAGTTAAGTGATACGCTGTCAACTTAAATCGTGATCGATCCATGTATCTATCGGTTGCAAATTGGGCTGTAAGTCTGTAATATATAGAGATTTTTTTCAGCTATAAGTGGGGTTGCAACTGGACCGTACAATTTTTGCTCGTGATCTGGGCTAGACAAGAGTTGCAAGTGAGATTGATGATGTCACCTGGACTTTAGAGCTAATCTAGTACAGTAATGTACTATTTATTCGACTGAAAAACTAGTCACACCCAACAAATAACGGTTTTCATGACCTTTCTTGTTGCATATATTATGTGCAGGCGGCGCATGCGCATACGGCGACCTGTACTACGCCGGGTACGGGGAGAACAATACGGCGCTGAGCACGACGCTGTTCGGCGACGGCAAGTCCTGCGGCGCGTGCTACGAAATCAAATGCGACGCCTCGCGCACGACGTCGTGCAAGAACGGCACCTCCATCACCGTCACGGCCACCAACTTCTGCCCGCCAAACTACAACAAGAAAAACGACGACGGCGGCTGGTGCAACTCGCCGCGGCAGCACTTCGACATGTCCCAGCCCGCGTGGGAGACCATCGCCGTCTACCAGGCCGGCATCGTCCCCGTAAACTACGCCAGGACGACGTGCAAGAGGAGCGGGGGCATCAAGTTCACCATCAGCGGCCACGACTACTTCGACCTCGTCCTCATCAGCAACGTCGGCGGCAGCGGCGCCGTGGCGGCAGCGTCCATCAAGGGCTCCAACACCGGATGGATGGCCATGAGCCGCAACTGGGGTGCTAACTGGCAGGGCAACGCGAACCTCACCGGCCAGGGCCTGTCGTTCCAGGTGCAGACGGACGATGGAAGGAACGTCACGGCCTACAACGTGGCGCCGCCCAACTGGAAGTACGGCGACAACTACACGTCCTCCGTCAACTTCTACTAGCCAGTCGAGCAAAGCCCATTTGTCGATTGGGAGATTGACCGGGAATTGGCCACCAGATCCATGCAAACCGATGGGCTAGAGACGCAAGAAACTAGGCCGTGTCTTATTTTTTACATGAAACTAGGCCGTGTCTTATTTTTTACATGAAACTAGGCCGTGTTATGTTATGGAAACTCATGGATCTATTATAAATACTCTCTCTCTCTCAATAATTAACCTGCATTTTGCATTTTTCTTGACCACCGCCCCGCTCTGACCTAGCCGCCTCCTTTAATTTTGCCTCCTCCATAGACGGTCCGGAGGAGGGGGAACCGATCTATGGGTGAAGTTTTTCAATTATTATAGTTTTTTTCAAGGATTAGATTAGGGTTTTGGTAGCCATCTTCTCTTTCGCCCACCCACATCAATGGAGATGGCATCATACACAATAAATAATGTTCGACACTTCGTTCGACAACAAGATATCCTTCCCGGTGTCAATGTTGGTGTTTTAAGGTTAAATTATTATAGGTATACGGTCTTCTAGATCTTGTTTTGCCAGATCGGTTTTGGATTTTTTTCATGTTGGTGGAGTGTTTTCCTCGCAAAATTTATTCCGACTGCTACATTCTCGACACTGGTGATTCATACTCTCGACTCCCTGACAACGTCGATTAGGCTATTCGGTTTCTTTTCCCTGGAATACTAATGTTTGTACTCTTGCCGATGTTGCATGATTACTTTAATGGTTGTGTGCAAGCACATAGCCTTGGCACTGCGGCTCTAATTAAATTTTTGGGAAGACCCTCTTTGGTATTATCAGGTATATGGTTCCTTATCTATGTTTTTCTTTTGTTGCCTTTGAAAAAGTACAAGATTGTGTCTTGGAAGAAGAAAGAGTTTGCAGACCTCGAAGATTTGCTAATTTCTTTTAGACTTTATTTTGTAATTGTTGGAGTCAACTTATGTATATCTACCATGTACTATTCACTACTATAAATATATCGTGATATTATTTGTCAATACACTAACAATACCAGGCGACGGTCGCTTTCCATTAATTGCTTGGGGTCAACTAAAGCAGGCTTGAAATTTTGCATTTGTTCATGGTCAAACTGTTAATAGTTTGACCAAACATATATAGGAGAAATATCAACATGTATAATACAACATAGATATAACACAATCATATAGGTTATGATGATTCTAATATATATTTATTATAGATAATGATATTTCATATGCTCTAAGTTTACAAAGTTTGAATACGAAAAACTAGAATGCAGGGAGAGAGGAAGTACAATTCCCTATAAGTTGACACCCCTGATCTATTTGCCATCAGTGATTGCATACTTGCATGGAGATTCATGCTATAATTTTGCATAATGTTTCCTCCACCTCTGGTTCATTACTCATTCATAAGTAAAAAAATTATATAAAAGGCCCCTTAGATTCCTTGTGTTTACATGTACTGTCTGTTTTTGTCTCTCATCTTTCATTTCCTAAAGCTATTCGGGGAACGTTTCACTTGAAGATCAACCTAGTGGAACACACATTTCACGAAATTAGCAAAGATTCAAAGGACGTTTTGTTCCTCGTTACATTGAACGTTTAATGCTTTGTGTTTAGGCTAGCATGGGTGTTCGTTCTAGTCCAGTTACACCAACGGCCAGAAAGCGTGGCAGAAGATTTGGAGCTTCCAAAGATATACGCTAGCCTGGGTCAAAGTCAACAAGTTACCAGTGTCCATCGTTGAATAATTGCAGATGAATATATAGCCAATTCCACTCCAAAGATCAACTAGATCCATCCAGCTACATTGGGAACTTATCCGGTCAAAATTTCAAGCCTGCTTTAGTTGACTCCAAGCAATTAACGGAAAGCGATCGTCGCCCGCTATTGTTAGTGTATTCTTCCATCCGATATATAAGGATTGCAGTGGAAACATCACATTACCATGCGTTCCTGATCAAAGTCCAGAAGAGAGCCCAGAGAGTTCAGGCTTCAGATATGGCTACCTCCAGACTGCATATCGCTTGTGCCATCCTCCTCGTTGGTAAGCAATCAAATCCTACTCTTGTTTGATGGCTGTTTCTCCGATCGTAGCAACTTGTGCTTTGGAATGAATTTGGGATATCTTATATATATGTGTGAGCGTAACTAAGGATATATACACTCAGGTGTTGTGCTACTGGGGCAAAATCAGGAGGGCATGGGGGCGGAGGTGTTTTGCCCTCAAATCTGCCAGGAAGTCGACTACTTAACATGCCCGTCCTCTGGGTCCGAGAAGCTGCCGGCGACATGCAGCTGCTGCATCAGCAAGGCTCCGAAAGGCTGCACGCTTCATCTCTCCGATGGAACCACCGAAACATGCCCATAAACGAGCTCACAAAATTTCTGCAACTTCACTTCATCATATATGTTCTGGACTTTTCTACTCTAGTTAAGGCATATCATCTAAACCAACCTACAGTATAGGTTTGGCAATAAACCATTGCACATGCATGGATATTATATATTCCGTTCCGGCTGTAGCTTCCTGTTTGAAGTGTATACTACTATGTTCTTGCCAGCTGATCGATTCCGTTCCGGCTGTAACCAACCTACAGTAGGATGCTCCGGTTACACAACATTTGCCTGAATCACACTGATGCGTGGTACTTCAACAAAACAAGGTAGCGAGGATCAAGTGAACCCTCTCAAAATATTTAAACATAGCATCCAACCCATACGTTTGGTCAAAAACATGAAATCGGTTGAATCTCAATCCAAATTAATTTTGTATTTAGAATTCCCAGCCATTACTACAATACTCCCCCGTTGCTTGATATATATAAGGTGTATAGTGTTTCTGAAAAATCAAATCATTGCCATTAGATTCATCATGAAATATATTTTTGTATTTTATTTTCTTAGTATTCAAAATATTGATAGTTTTTGCTAAAATCTTGGTCAAAGTTAGTCGAGTTTGACTTTTCAGAAAAAAATGTACACCTTATATCAAGGAACGGAAAAAGTATTATTTAGGCGAACCAGATAATGCAACTCGTTAAAAAATCGTAATAACGCAGGGGAGGTCTCGTTAAAAAAATCACCCCCTATAAGTTACTTGTTTGTGACAACTGATGCACGCACCGCCTCCATCTGATACAATATGCACGGTCATCTTTTTGAAGACAACGCGCTAGCATTCCATTAGCACACGGATAAGTCGAAGGCCACAAGACGAGGTACATCCTCCGGGAAATCAGACAACCACATGGCTTGGTTGTGTTATTTGAAACTCATACCTAAAGCAACTAGCTAGAGCATCAGCGGGTTCATTACAAGCCCTCGGGCAAATACTAAACGTTAAATTAATGAATTCCATGGCTAGATGATACTTGATGTCGAGGAAGAGCTGCCCAACACGTGCAAGGTCCAGCAAAGGTGACAGAATGGTTTGTTTTAGGTTCATATGTACCATTTGTTAAAATCACCACATGTCCAATTCCCATCTTATCAGCGATATACAAAGCCCATGCTGAAGAGCCATTGTTTCTGATTACAAAGCATCAGCCAAAGGTACATACTCCCAGCAGCAGCAAACACAATATCACCCTGATGGGCACGATTAGGACATCTCCTACGGGGCTGCTCAATTGTCCCGGACCGGCCAAATTTGAGCAGCCCCGGACAAACCAGGCCTCTACGGGGCTGCCTAAACGGACATCGGTCCGTTTTTTGTCCGGGACTGCTTAAACCTGGACCAAATTTGGTCCAGATATGAGCAGCCCCCGGACACCGAGTGGACACCGAAAGTGTCCTCTTTTGTGCACACTGCCCACCGCACAGAGATCTCTCCTCCCACCTCGCGCCCACCTCGTTCCACCGCGACCCACCCCGGCCACCCCCCGCCGCCATTCGACCTCCTCCGGCCACCGCGAGCACCCCCCACCTCTATCCCCTCCCGCCGCCGCTCCCGGAGTCGTTTCGCCGGCCAGCCACCGCCCGGTGAACCTCCCACCTCCTCACCCCGACGGGACGCACACAAGGTGTTCGTCCATTGCTCTGCCCGACCTCGGGAGGGAAAAAATGACGGACAGCGGCGAAGAGTTCTTCTTCAACAACGTGATCATCTACTCGTCGTCGTCGGACTCGGAGACAGACGACGAGAGTGACGTCCTCGTTGCCACGGCCGTAGTCAATCATCACATTGCATGTCAGCGGTCGTTGTTCCGAGGTTCCATGCCCGGCCATGCCGTGGCCTTGGAAAGGGACAGAGATGGTGGGCATGCCCGGCTGTATAGGGACTACTTCCATCCAACCAATCCGGTGTTCACGACGAAGCTATTCCGGCGCCGTTTCCGGATGAAAAGGGACCTGTTCAACCGCATTCGACTTGGGGTGCTGGATTATGCTGAATGGTTCAAGTGCAAGCCGGATGCCACTTGTAAGCTTGGATTCTCTTCTTATCAGAAATGCACCGCGGCAGTCCGAATGCTAGCATATGGAGTAGTTGGTGATCTGGTCGATGAGTACTTGCGCATGAGTGAGACCATATGCCTAGAGTCCATGTAGAAGTTTTGTGCAGCTGTGGTTCAGGTCTTTGGCCCGGAGTACTTGAGGGAACCAACTGTTGCTGACACTCAGCGGCTTTTGTCGATCAACGAGAGCAGAGGTTGGCCTGGGATGCTTGGAAGCATCGATTGTATGCACTGGGAGTGGAAGAACTGCCCATTTGGCTGGCAGGGGCAGTACAAGGGCCATGTTGGTGAGTGCACTGT
Source organism: Poa annua (assembly GCA_026929855.1). NCBI lineage: Eukaryota > Viridiplantae > Streptophyta > Magnoliopsida > Poales > Poaceae > Poa > Poa annua. The sequence continues at coordinate 20,172,441 of CM049428.1, read as the reverse complement.
TATTCTCGAGGCAGTTGCCTCGCATGATCTGAGGATTTGGCACTCGTTCTTTGGCATGGCAGGTTCACACAATGATATCAACGTGCTCCAGCGCTCTCCAGTGTTTGGCAGACTTGCCATAGGCAACTCTCCGGAGGTGAGCTACGATGTCAATGGCCACCACTACACAAAGGGATATTATCTGGCTGATGGTATCTACCCCCCGTGGGCTACTTTTGTGAAGACCATTTCCGCTCCTCAAGGAGAGATGAGGAAACGATTTGCCCAAGAGAAGGAGAGTGCCCGGAAGGATGTGGAGCGTGCTTTTGGTGCGCTTCAGTCTCGATGGGCTATTGTTCGGCACCCTGCTAGAACATGGAGCCCAGAGATTATGTGGTCGGTGATGACTGCTTGTGTGATCATGCACAACCTGATCATAGAGGATGAGCACGATGGCAGCGTGTACGACGAGAACTGGTTGTTTCAGGGTGCGAATGTGGAGCCCCAGCCAGGAGTGGCAAATTTCCAGCAGTTCATCGACTTCGCGTACGAGCTGCGAGATGCGGGAACCCACATTGCACTTCAGGATGATTTGGTTCAGCACATCTGGAACTTCGTAGGACACCAGTAGAGTTTTAACAATATTTATGTTTGAATTATATTTATGTTTGAACAATATTTATGTTTGAATTATATTTATGTTTGAATTTTATTTATGTTTGAATTTTATTTAAAGAATATTTATGTTTGAAAATCTGGAAAAAACTAGCCCGGGCAACTAAATGAGCAGCCCCGTAGGGCGCATGGCTTCAGTACGCGCGGACACGCCCGCGGACGGCTGCTCAAACGGACAAAATCCGGACCAAATCTGTCGTGGTGGTGTCACGGCAGATGCCATAGGATGGCTAATGTGTGGGGCCGATGGACGTTGGTGGATCCGGGGAGGGATAGCGAGCTGAATAGCTCACACGGGGAGGATCCCGGTGTAACCGAGATCTCCCAAGAACTAGAAACGAGAGCAGCACAATAGAGGGAAGATCTAATAAACAAGAACAAATGCACGAAGGCACTCAACACACAGACGATGTACCCAGGTTCAGGGCCCTCGTGAGGAGGTAACACCCCTACTCCTGCCTTTCCTCTCTATATAATGGTGATACAAGGGCTACAACTTGCTCGTAGATCTCTCCAAGTGAAGAACAAGAAGAACTAGATGAACTCAAGGTATGAGGAAGTAAATGCTCTAGGAGTAAATGCAACTATAGCTTTGGCTCCCAAGTTGGTTTCTCTCCCACAGTAGCAGTTATGGCGCCTTTTATAGAGTTCCGGCCAGGAGGGCCGGAAACCCTAATCCGGCTTGGCCCCACCGGACAGGCCTAACCGACATGGCGTCACCGGCTAGTGCGACCTACTCTCCGCGCTATCCGGCGTAGCCCTTTCGTCATCATCCCGGCAAGGACAACAGGCGCCGTCCTGGAACATCATTGTCCCCCTGTCAGAGACAGGACATGTCTTTGCCCATCCCGGGTAGCCTTTTCCAGATTGCCGGGCTAGGCACGTCGTGTCTTGTCGTACCGTTGTCGTACCGCCTGACGTGCTCCCATGTCAGGCGGGAGGTGACCATGCTTCCGTGTCAGGCGGGTGACGTGGGGCTGCCTTGCGGGTAGCCCACGATAAGGCTACCTGGGCCGCCCCAAGGATGGAAAGGCCCACAGGAGGCCCACGCGGGGTACCATGTAACCTAGTCCAAGTCGGTTAGGAAGCATAACCTGCCATATCTGTAGTTGCCATCGGCACCAACCACCCGAGACCTGGCTGCCTATAAAGCCAGGAGGGTTCCTCGTCCCAGGGACACGCTCATAGCTACAGTACAAACCCTAGCGAGATCGCAATCTCGCCATTGTAACCACAACTCGCATCAATAATCAGACAAGCAGTAGTAGGGTGTTATCCTCCGGGAGCCTGAACCTGGGTAAATCCTTGCTTGTCAGCCGTCGTGACCACCTTGCACTCATCTCTCTCCCCATCAATCAACCCGGGGTGCACAACCCTGGGACTTGTCGAGTTAACACCTCGTCAATTGGCGCCGTCTGTGGGAACTCAAACAAGTGCTAGGATCATGGTCGCTCCGGCTCCATCCGCAATGAAGATCGGCGCGTCCGCCGTCAGGGAGTCGATCCGATTCGGCTCCTTCGAGTATGTCATCCACTCGCCAGCTCATCAATCGGTGTACGCCGATCTGGACAAAGGTATACACATCACCTTCGGCTCCATATTTTGCTGCATCGATAGTCGTGGTATACTCAGGTCTACGACTACTGCGCTACGCGTGACGGCGTCACCAAAATCGCCAACCATCGCGTCCGCCGAACCCGCTGAGATCGCATCTGCCGCACCCGCGGAGATCGCGACCGCCGAACCAGCTGAGATCGCATCTGCCGCACCCGCGGAGATCGCGACCGCTGAACCCGCTGAGATCGCATCTGCCGCACCCGTGGAGATCGCGACCGCCGAACCCGCGAAGATCGCATCTGCCGCACCCGCAGGGGCCGCGCCAGCTGCACCCGTGAAGAGGACATCTACATCGACAATCTCGGCAACGGTCGCGCGAATCGAGTCTACTACCCCAACCTCGGTCGTGCGGTCGATCAAGTCAAGACCCACCTCGACCGTCGCACCCGCACGGGCGACCAGGAGCCCGCGTCCGACAGCCATGTCGCGCGCGCCCTCATCTTCGTGGAAATCCCAAGTCTACCCCAAGCCAATCGCACTCGCCCCGGCGAGCGTGAGCACATGGACAATCGCGAGAAGACGCGACAGCGGCTGCGCTGCACGCCACATTGCAGCAATTTTCGACCCCAAGCAAGAAGCGGGTGACAGAAGCAGCAGCGGCAGCACCAACTCCCCGACTCAAGTCTACCCCAAGCAAGTCTTCATGGCCGGCACAGCACCGCATGACGACGAAGAAGAACCCGCATATCCGCTAGAGGTGGACATGCCGGACCAGACTAAGCTTGTCATCACGCGGGACATGGCGATCCAGGCCATGAAGCACGTGGACGAGGGCACGTTCCCCCCACCCAACGCACCTCGAGAAGACCACCTGGCGGTCCAGTACTTGCTACGCAAGGAAGGCGAACGAATTCGCGCCGAGAAAGCCGACCTGCTCAGGCGCCAAAGGGACGCGGATGCATCGAGCGCCAGGCGAGCCGCCCTCTCCTTCACATCCTCCACAGAGGTCAACCAAGGAGCACGGCGAACCAGAGCCCGTGTCCCCCACATGGCAGAAGCTGATCGAACAAGGCTCACCCGCAACCTCGACTCGTCCTTCGTCACCGAAGACGAAAACGGGATACCCGTCCCAAAGACGGCAAATGCTGCCCTGATCGCAGTCGAGACATACCTCCAACTCACGCAGCCACCGGAGGGGGACGCACGCTCCCTTCTCCACAAGCAACAAATTGCCTCCATAAGGGCAATCGAGGAAGCTCTGGCGGCCAAGGGGCCAAGTAACCGAGCGCACGAACCAACGACATCGGGCATCCCAGCGGCGCAGCGACAGCCAGTCAAGGACCTTCGCGACGTCCTGACACAGAAGACGGTGGACCTCAACCGCAAGGAGCGATCGGCTAGTGCGGCAAACGCGGACGACCACGCTGACCGCGACTTCGAGCCGTGTGGCGCGGCATGCTTTAGCTTCAACATCCGCGACACCCGCATGCCTAAAGGCTTCAAGTTGACGGCTGGCACACCAAAGTACGACGGGAAGCAAGACCCAAAGCTGTGGCTCGAAGACTACCTCATCGCTTGCACCTGCCAAGGCGGAACGTCGACTACGGCAATGCAGTACATCCAGCTCATGCTGACAGAATCGGCACGCGGGTGGCTCACAAGCCAACCCAAAGACTCTTTCCGAACATGGGAAGAATTCCAGGATAATTTCATTAAGAGTTTCTCGGGAACATTCGCCAGGCCGACGACCTACATCATGTTGCAGGCCTGCAAGCAAGGGAAGGATGAGTCGCTCCGCTCTTACATCCAGAGGTGGACACTCCTCCGAAATACCATGGAACCCGTATCAGAAGATCGAGTGATGGACGCCTTCATGCATGGCGTCGCTCGCCGCGACCTCCGGGAGGAATTCGGTAGGCTACAGCCGAAAACCACAATAGAACTCATGAAGACAGCCAACCAATGGGCCGAAGGAGAGGACTACGTCCGCGAAACTTCTCCCAAAAAAAAGGGCGAAACAAGCAACTGGCGCGAGGCACGTCAAAAGAAGAAGCCACGTTACACCCACGATTCAATCGAATTAGTAGCGGCGGGTTACAAAACCCCCCGTGAGGACAAGCGTGACGGCAGCCGATAGTACGAGCAAAGTCGGCAGCCCAGCTCGAGTCAGTACAACCGTGGCAGCAGCAGCGTCGGCCACAATGATGGAAGTCAGAAACGCGAGTGGAAGCGCCCGCTAACCCCAGCAGAGGAGCTGATGCAACCCTGTAAGCATCACTCGTTCCGCAACCCGGAAACAGGCAAATGGAGTTCCAACCACCTGTTGAAGGATTGCCGCAAAGCAAGAAAGATCTACCATGCCATGCAGCAAATCATCGCCCCGGTGCAGGCCGTACAAGCGGCACCGCAGCTAGCCATCCAGGCAGCACCCGCAAACAACAACCAAGTGCAGGCGGCAGGAGCGTTCCCCCAGCCGCAGCAGCAGCAACAAGGTCAGTCGGCAGCAGCCGACACGTACCCAGCCGCACGGGGACAGCTGAACATGATCCAGAAGGGACCCCCGTCGAACAGGCGGCAGAAAATCATCACACGCCAAGTACTTCAAGCCATCAACAGCCCGCGCGCGGTACCAGACTACCTGCGCGGGTCGGAGACACCAATCACATTCTCCAGGGCAGATCACCCATCGGAGGTAATCCGACCCGGGCACGCCGCACTCGTGATTGAGGCCTTGATCGGCGACTACAGCCTGAAGAAGGTATTCCTAGACGGAGGCAGCGGCATCAACATCATATTCGCCGACACCCTCAGACGAATGAACAGGTCGACAGAGAAATTGCCGGAATCGGAGACCACCTTCCACGGCATAGTACCAGGGCAAGCAATCACGCCCATGGGAACAATCACACTCGACGTCATCCTCGGTACACCCGAGCACTTCAGGAAGGAGTCGATAGACTTTGAGGTCGTCGACTGGAAGTCACAATACCACGCCATCCTCGGACGCCCGACCTTCGCCAGGTTCATGGCAGTACCCCACTACGCCTACCTGATGATGAAGTTGCCCGGGCCGAAAGGAGTGATCACCATCCGTGGCGACTTCGGGCTCTCCAACAGCTGCGACCGCGAGTTCGCCAAGATCTCCGAGTTCTTCGGCGTCGAAGAGCACTTCAAAGCCATATCAGCCGACAACGACAAGACCATCTTCCCGGCTCGCAAGAAGCCTGCCAAAGACGCAGCGTTCAACACGAATGACGACACCGTCACCCATCAAGTCCATCCGACTGACAGCAGAAAGACGGTCAAGGTCTCATCGAGTCTGACCCCCGCATAGGAAGGCGCGCTCGTCGAGTTCCTACGTGAGAACTGGAAAATCTTTGCATGGCAACCTTCTGACATGCCAGGGATACCCAGGGAACTCGCCGAGCACTCTCTGAAAGTCCACAAGGACGCAAGATCGGTCAAGCAATCCATGCGACGCTTCTCAGGACCCAAACGAGACGCGATCACCATGGAAGTCGACAGATTACTGCACGCCAAGTTCATCCGAGAGATCAAGGATTCGGACTGGGTCGCCAACCCGGTTCTAGTTGAGAAAAAGAAGACGAAGAAACTACGCATGTGCGTTGACTTCACCGCGGTCAACAAATCCTGCCCCAAGGACCACTTCCCGCTCCCGCGGATAGACCAGATCATCGACTCGACGGCAGGTTGCGAACGCATGTCCTTTCTGGATGCCTACTCAGGTTACCAGCAGATTAGGCTGAAAGTCGAGGACGAAGAGAAGACAGCCTTCATCACACCCGACGGCGTTTTTTGCTACCAGACGATGCCGTTCGAGTTAAAGAACGCGGGTGCCATGTACCAGCGGACAATGCAAGCATGCCTCAAGGGGCTAATCGGGCAGATCGTCCAAGTCTACGTCGACGACATCGTCGTCACTACCCGAAAGGAGGATACCCTAGTCGACGACCTCCGCAAGGTCTTCGCTGCACTCGACGTGTATCAGATCAAGCTCAACCCAGAGAAGTGTGTATTCGGCGTACCAGCCGGAGAACTACTAGGGTACCTTGTATCCGCAAGAGGAATCGAAGCAAACCCCGAGAAGGTGCAGAACATACTCACAATGCCAACACCAACCAAGATCAGGGAGGTGCAACGATTAGCTGGCCGAGTCGCAGCTCTCAGCCGGTTCATTAGTAAGTTGGGAGAGAAAGCCTTACCTTTCTACCAACTGATGAAGAAGGCAGACAAATTCGAGTGGACACAAGAGGCGCAGGACGCATTCGACCATCTCAAGAAAACACTGACAACCTCTCCAGTCCTCGTGGCACCGCTGGAAAATGAGCCGCTGTACCTATACGTCTCAGCAACGAACAGGGTGGTGAGCACGGTGCTCGTAGTCGAGCGCGAAGAAGAAGGGCACAGTCACCCGGTGCAGAGGCCCGTCTACTACCTCAGCGAAGTACTCACCTTGTCCAAGCAGAACTACCCTCATTACCAGAAGCTGGCGTACGGAGTCTTCACGACCTCCAGAAAGGTCGTCCACTACTTCTCCGAGCACCCGATCACGGTGGTAAGCTCCTCTGGACTAGCAGACATTCTCACAAACCAACGCGCGACAGGACGAGTCGCCAAGTGGGTTGTCGAACTAGGACCATGGGGGCTGAAGTACGCTCACCCGAAGTCCATCAAGGCCCAAGTCCTCCCGGAATTCACCACCGAGTGGATAGAAGCCCAACTACCAAATGTCCCCGACTTGTCCAACGCATGGACAATGTACTTTGATGGCTCCAAGAAATTCACGTCAGCCGGGGCAGGAGTCGTGCTCATCTCCCCCAAAGGCGACAAGCTCAAGTATGTCCTACAGATGGACTTTCCGACGCCGTCCAACAACGAAGCCGAGTACGAGGCCCTGATCCACGGCATGCGGATGGCCAAGAACTGCGGCGCCACACACCTCATGATCTACGGCGACTCCTACCTGGTGGTACAGCAAACCATGAAGTCCTGCGACGCCGTCGCTGACAACATGATCGCCTACAGAGACCTCTACAATCAGTTGGAAGGCAACTTCGACGGCTGCGAGCTGCGCCACATTGGCCGTGAAAGCAACGAGGAAGCCGACGTCCTCGCCAACATGGGCTCAGACAGGGTGCCAGTCCCACCCGGCGTCTTCCTCGAGTGCATCACGCAGAGATCCATCAAGACTCAGAATACAGCAAGCACTGCAACAACAAAAGGCGATGCCAACCCGCCAAGCCAAGACAAGGTCCCCATGGAGGTCATGCTAGTCGAAGCCACATGGACAGGACCGTACCTGGCATACATACTGCATCAGAAGCTGCCAGCCGACCCAGTCGAAGCAAAGCGCATCATCAGACGCTCCAAAAGTTTCACCGTCATCAACGGAGAACTCTACAAAAGAAGCATCTCAGGAATCCTGCAAAGGTGCATAGATCCAGTCGACGGCCAAGCCATCTTACTCGACATCCACGCGGGTATCTGCGGGCATCACGCCAGCAGTCGGGCACTGGTGGCCAAGGCGCTACGAGTCGGGTTCTACTGGCTGACAGCCATGCAGGACGCCGAGGAGCTAGTGAAGAAATGCACAGGGTGCCAGGAATTTGCCAACAAGCCACACGCGCCAGCATCAGAACTCAAAACAATACCATTAGCCTGGCCCTTCGCCCAATGGGGTCTGGACATGGTGGGCCCGCTGAAGAAATCCTCACCCGGAGGTCACACTCACCTCCTGGTTGCAGTCGATAAGTTCACAGAGTGGATCGAAGCCGTGCCCATCACAAGTTCGACTGCATCCACAGCGGTCAACTTCATCAGGTCAATCATCTTCAGATTTGGAGTACCGAACGGGATCATCACCGACAATGGCTCGAACTTCACAGCCGAAGAATTCAAGGACTTCTGCTCAGAGCAGGGGATCAAGCTCAGCTACGCGTCTGTCTCGCACCCGCAATCCAATGGGCAAGTGGAGAAAGCCAACGGCCTCGTCTGCAACGGCATCAAGAAACGACTGCGCGTGCCCCTAAAACACGCAGCGGGAGCATGGGTGGAAGAATTGCCATCGGTCCTCTGGAGTCTGCGAACAACGCCAAACAGATCCACCCAGTACACCCCGTTCTTCATGGTGTACGGTGCAGAAGCGGTCCTCCCCTGCGACATGAAGTTCGACGCGCCGAGAGTAGTCGCCTACGACGAGTCGGATGGAGAGGAGGCACTCGAAGACAGCAGAGACACCCTGGATGAAGCGCGCGACATCGCCCTGGCACGATCAGCCGTGTATCAGCAGGACCTGCGCAACTATCACACTCGGAGGCTGCGACCAAGAGCGTTCGTTGCAGGCGACCTGGTTCTTCGACTCAAGCAAAAGAAGGTGCACAAGCTCGCTTCCCCATGGGAGGGCCCGTACATCGTAACAGAAGCAATAGGCAACGGAGCTTACCGCCTAAAGGACTCGAAGACAGGAGCGGACTGCAGCAACCCGTGGAACGTAGCACAACTCCGCCGGTTCTACGCCTAGTTCAAAACAATCATTGTACAAGAAAATCAGCGCGGCAGGTTTCATACGCACTCTTTCCCTTACCAGGGTACCTGAGGGGACTGGAAGGGTTTTAATGAGGCGGCCTGTTCGCAAGAATCAATAAAGTGATTGGAAGAAAATCTGTCTCCTTTACCTATCACTCAGAGGAAGCTCAAAACCCTAGGCCGCCACTCGAACCACTCGGGAGCTGCGCCACACAGGTTGAAATAAAAGCTTAGGCTGCTACCCGAACCACTCGGGGGCTGCGCCATACAAGCATATCCAAAATCCTAGGTCGCCACCCGAACCACTCGGGGGCTGAGCCATACAGGTTGAAATAAAGCTTAGGCCGCTACCCAACTTACTCAGGGGCTGCGCCATACAAGCATAAAGTCAAAAAATCCTAGGCCGTCACCCGACAGACTCGGGGGCTGCGCCATACAGGTCAAGTTCAAAATCCTAGGTCGCCACCCGACACACACGGGGGCTGCGCCACACAGGTAACACTTGTAACCCTAGGCTACCACTCGACTTACTCGGGGGCTACGCCAAACAGGCCTTCTCAGAAAAATCCTCAGCCGCCACTCGAACCCACTCGGGGGCTGCGCTGTACAGGTCAAGTTCAAAATCCTAGGTCGCCACCCGACATACTCGGGGGCTGCGCCAAACAGGTAACACTTGTAATCCTAGGCCGCCACTCGACCTACTCGGGGGCTGCGCCACACAGGTCTTAACCAAAATCCTAGGCCACCACTCGAGCAACTCGGGGGCTGCGCCATACAGGTCAAGTTACAAAAATCCTAAGTCGCCACCTGTTAAAATCAGAGACTACGGCATACAGGTCACACTTGAAAAAACCTAGGCCGTTGCCCAGCGTACTAGGCGACTGCGCCAAACAGGTTGCAAATCAATACAGGCACTGTTACTTTCGAGCAAGCAGATCAATTCTCATAACTCGAAAATACTTCAATCTGTTACATCATGCTTACACATGCACATTTTCCCTCTATCGCTAACCCTGTACATCAGACAACAGCTACTCTAAACTGCAGGTTCGGCCTTCGGCGCATCAAGGGGACCTACAAGGCGCTCGCTCATGTACTGAACCTGCCGGATAATCCGGCGTGCAGCCGCTAAGGTCTCGTCAAAATCATCGTCACCCGGCAGGCCTTCAAGCACCCTCTCAAGAGGAAGATGTGGCCGGTGCATCCGGACGTACGCCAGCGCTGCGTTCGCACCAGCCACAAGTTGGGCGTCGACAACCTCCTTCAGCCCTTCACCATCGCGAAACCTCTCCAGCAAGGCGGACAGCCCGTTCGGTTGCGCATTATGCGGGAAGTACACACGATTGATGTGCCAGAGTGTCTTCCGGCAGTTCTCCAGAAGAAAAGCAGCGCACCACGTACGATCAAGCATGGTGGCAAGGACGCGCCCCCTTGACTGGTTCACCCAGAACTGTCGAGCTTCGTAGGAGTCGCCGGACGCCTCTCGGGTGACTCGCTCCTCAACGCGAGCCCGCTCGGCCTCCCAGTCAGGATTAACATCTGCACGCATAAAATGCAAGTCAGAACGAGAAGGAAAGCCAACAAAGACGACAGCCGCCAAAGGGATACAAACCTTGCAACTGCCGACTGATCAGGTCGATCTCCCCAAGCAAAAAATCCTCACGTCGCGAAAACTCCGCCGTAGGATGCGACTGGGAACGGTGCAGCAGCCGCTCCGTATTCTTCAGGGTCGCCTCAAGCTCCACCACCTTGTTCTTCAGGTATGTGATTATCCGTTGATCATTTACACTTCGTGGAGGAGCCGGCGCCGCCCGACGACGGCGAGCACCCGAAGAAGAAGCCGCGCCACTCGGCTCGGCCACAGGAGAAGGTGGAGCATCATCGCGCACAGCATTCTGCCAGGGATACGCAGAGCATCATGCGACTGCGAAGCGCAGATCAACTCAGAAGAAAGAAAGCAAAATCAATATTGAAGACCAAAAGACCCGACAGGGTAATATTCATTACAAAGCAAGAAGTTCAAAATACAGACCGTGGCGACTGCCGAACTCCTAAAGCTACGCCTACTCTAAGGCTGCGGACTGCGACCGGGAACGGCCCTTCCGAGCGGCAGCCGCCTCGCCCGCCTTAGCAAGGGCCCTCTCGAAGAGTGCCACAAGCTGCACGGCCAGCTGCGAGGCACGCTCCTTCACACCACTCAGCGACGCGGTTCGGCCATCGGGTTTGCGAGGAAAACCGCTGACGACCTTCTCGAAGTCACCTGGAACCTGATGGCCTAATAGGAGCTGGAAGGTGAGCTCGGAGCCGCGTACCGTCTGCGACCGCGTGAAGTCGGCGATGGTGGTCGCGTCCTCAAACGGCGCAGCTAGGGCGTCCACGGCTGCCGGCGGCTGGTCGCCTGGGAAGATACTCTGGTGCACCACGGTGAGGGCTCCAGTCGATTTCTGCAACGCGGCTGCGGACTTCTTTAGCGCGTCTGAGGCATAGGCACAAACCCGGTCGAGGAAGCCGACAGCGGTCGCCAGGTCAACCGTGTCACTCGACGCATCTTCTGGAGGAGCTCCACCGCAAGTCTCTGCGCAAAAATTCAAGGTCAAGCAAAGAAAAAAGATCAAAGACACAGTAAGCATCAAGCCGAAACTTACCCCCAAGAACACCGGCGAGCGAAAGGAGACGACCGGCTTGAGTCTTCTCCTGGGCGACCCGCGCCAGCTCCCGCTCTCGAGACTCGTGAAGAGCCTTCTCAAGCTCATCAACCCGCCCAGTAGCCTGGTCCAAAGAGACACGCAGTTGGTCCCTCTCTTTCTCCAGGCGAACGTAAGCCGCGGCTGCGTCGAGCTGTTGGCGATAGTACGGCTGAAGCAAAAGCAAGATGTTAATAAAGTTGCGGGCGACTATACTAGTCACCCACACCTTCGGGGGCTACTCCCATCGGGAGCGCTGATCGTGCACCCGATGAAAAATCAAGAATGCAAGAACAAGCATAAAAGACTTACGTGGTCCAGGAGTTCAAGGTCCTCTGCAGCAGAAGGAGGAATGTGGCTGGACGACGCAACGCCGTCAGCCTCAGCAAGCACCTTTTCCGCTACCGCCTGAGTCCCCATGCCAGTCAAAGGGGCGGATGTGTGCTCCACGTCCCGAAGGGGGGAGCTAACATTGCCAGAACGGTGGCTGCATCAAAACCAAGCCCACCTGTCAACCTTTTCCGAAGGGGGGAGCCGCGGAGCTGACTGGAGGAACGTTCAAGGGTTCGTCCCAGCCACCCGAGGACTGCGCACCTGGCGATGTCGCGACGACCTCCTCCACAGTAACGTCGACATCTTTGGCTGGTGACGACGCAGTGGCAGAATCGCCACTCGGAAGCTTCCGTTTCTTCCGCGCGGGTTCCTCCACTTCATCCTCCTCCTCCACCTCGTAAGGGGAGAATGTGCGGAGGGAATCTCTTCGTCTTCGTCTTCCTCCTCGACAAACTTCGACTCATCGTCGGGTCCGTTCTCAGGAAGAGGAGGAAGGCTGATGAACAGAGCTCGACCCTGAAGCAAGTAGACACAAGTCGAATCAAAAAGAAAGGTAGACTCAAGTCGAACAAGGACAAAAGGGAAACAAGACAAGACTTACCTCAGGAACGGGGTTCGAGGCCCCGTAAGGAGAAATCGGGCACTTGACGTTGCACGTGTCCGCGGCTCGGAGGTTGGTGATGGATCTGACGTTGGCTTCCACCTCCTCATCATCAAGCGGCTGGGCGCTGATGCCTTCGGCGGCCCACATCGGGTGAGGCCGAGCGCTGAGCGGCTGCACCCGAAGACGGAAGAAGGTGGCCATCAGGAAGACGCCACCCGCCTCGCGCCCAAGGGACTTGGTCAGACCGCGCAGCAGGCCCAGCAAGGGCCGCACGGCCTCCTTCTCCACGGCGGACAGCGGGTGCGCCCAGGCGCCGGTCTTCCGCAGTCCACGCCCGCTGTCGAACGCGTCCAGGCCGTCCTGGTTCGACTGGACGTAGAACCACCTCCGGCGCCATCCTTGGACGGAGTCGGACTTCTTCATCTGGAAGTACGCGGTGTCACCGCGCACCTGGATTCCGAAGCCGCCCACGGGTAAGGTCAACCCGCTCTTCCCCACGTTCTTGCGAACGAGGAAGAGCGACTTCCACAACGCCCAATGGGGCGCGACACCCAAGAAGCATTCGCAGAGCACGATGAAGCCCGCGATGCTCAAGACGCCATTGGGGGTCAGATCGTGGATCTGAACCCCATAGGCATACAAGAGACCGCGCACGAAATCGTGCATGGGGAACCCGAAGCCCCGCGGAAGGAAATCTGCGAAGCAAACACGTTCCCCATCGCGGGGAGTGGGGAAGACTTCCTTGCCAGGAACGCGTACCTGGACTTGGTCGGCAGGTGGCAGCAGACCTTGCACGCGGAAAAGCTCCACCTCGGCCTTTTTTACCGACGACCTCTGCCAGTCACCGTCGGGTTTCTTCATCACCCCGGCTTCGTCGGCGGTGGCAGAGGAGCCAGCGGCGCTCTTCGGCTTGCCCATGGTTAGTTTGCAAGGTGTACGGACAGATCGCCCGGAGCTCTGGATGGCGGCGGAAATGGTAGAGCGCAGAGGAAAGGAAGCACAGAGCGATTGGAGAAGATGAAATCCCAAGCGTCAAGACACAGTACTTATGCCTCGAAAATCAGCATCTCAACCGTCCACCGAACAAGGGCTCCGAGCAGGCACATCCGGCCGTCCACGTGTCGCACGGAGAAACCAACCGTCACCGCCCACTTCGTCCACTATGCACGAAAACCGAGGCGTCGTCATCGTGCCGCGCAAATTTCGCGCCCACTTCGGAGACGTGACAACTGTTGACCGCGGTCAGCTCTGACAGCGAGGCCCGCCACGTCACGTCCCATCGGGCGCAGAGGCGTGCAATAGATCGTCACCAGTGACGTCATCAAGCCAACGGCTCCAAAATCAATTGAAGCAACTCGACAGAGTGATTCGAGTAGTAAGCTTCAAAGCTGAAACCAACAAGGTAGGATCAGCCAATGATCCGAAGAACCCGAAGAAACCATTCGGGTGGCAACATAGTAAGCTCGAGCAGCCGAATCCATCCACAAGTAAGCCAAACAGGCTGAGTAAAAGCAAGCTTCACAAGAAGATGAAGGCAAAGTAATTCGACTGCAAAGGTTACTCCCATCGGGAGTGGCCGGTTCGACTGAAGAAATCGAGTTCAAGCTCAAGATAAAGCAATCCAATGGCGCGTCCACGAGGAAGGAGTCCTTTGTTCGACTCTGCGCTTCGACCAAGCACTCGGGGGCTACTGACGTGGGGCTGCCTTGCGAGTAGCCCACGATAAGGCTACCTGGGCCGCGCCAAGGATGTAAAGGCCCACAGGAGGCCCACGCGGGGTACCATGTAACCTAGTCCAAGTCGGTTAGGAAGCATAACCTGCCATATCTGTAGTTGCCATCGGCACCAACCACCCGAGACCTGGCTGCCTATAAAGCCAGGAGGGTTCCTCGTCCCAGGGATACGCTCATAGCTACAGCACAAACCCTAGCGAGATCGCAATCTCGCCATTGTAACCACAACTCGCATCAATAATCAGACAAGCAGGAGTAGGGTGTTATCCTCCGGGAGCCTGAACCTGGGTAAATCCTTGCTTGTCAGCCGTCGTGACCACCTTGCACTCATCTCTCTCCCCATCAATCAACCCGGGGTGCACAACCCTGGGACTTGTCGAGTTAACACCTCATCAGCGGGAGGTGACCATGCTTCCGTGTCAGGCGGAATGGTACTCTCCCCCGCAACAGACGGGAAAGCCTGCCACAGACCGTTGACGGCCTACCGGGATCCCTCGTGCCGATTATCTCCTTGCTTGCCCCCGTGAGCCTTTCCTGCACAAGACCCAGACCGAGATAGACGTTCCGGTTAGTACTTACCCGCATTGCCTATCCGGCAAAACCGAATACCCCTCCTTCCGGGAGCCTCCTCGGAGCCCAAGATCCGAGATCCTTTCCGGAGGCGTCCGAGTTCGTCCCTGGATGAGCATCTCTAGGCCTAGCCTCCCGAAAATGTCTTAGCCTACCAGCAAAGACATCTTCGAGAAGCTAGTTCTTAGAGGAACCATCCGCTGATGCTTTTGCTGTCATTGTGAAGGCTGGGGGTGTCTATTTATAGCTGCCAGAGCTGACCCTTGCGCCTGCCAGCAGGCATATTGCACCCTACCAGCGCTCAAGGGTCAAGTTGCCCCTTCAGCACACCAGGAGGTGCCCTTTGCTTTCACCAAAGGTCAAGTACTGTTGGCTTATTATTGAATTATTCCGGGATCTGTCCCTACCCGGGGGGCAGCCCCCCGACACTAGTCCCCGAAGCTGGTGCTGCACAGCGACCTCGGATGATGTGCGGGATCAGCTTTAATAACAATTATCTTCTGAGAACACACGATACTATCCTTCGACTAGATGCCGAGATCGATTTTTCCCGAGATCCTCTTACCGAGGCTGTTTCAATTGGAAGACGAAGCATGTAACCGGATACCGCAGTCTCAGTGAATCTTGACCGTTGGCTTCTGCATTGAATTTTGAGATCGTGAGCTGGGTCCCACCCGACGTCCTGTTTGACCAGAATCGCACTCGAGTGCTTCTGACCGAGCACGCCGTCGCTCGGGTTCGCGCGCCGGGAGCCGCAGCCGATCCGAAGCCCAACCGTTGGGGCCGTGTGGCCCTCGGTGTGGCCGGATCGGGCGCTCCGGCGAGCGCCACGTGCCGCGCTGCACAGAACGGATCCCACCCACGATCGGAGGGATCGTGGGCGGGAAAATTGGAAACCGCTCCGGAATCCCCCCATAAATAGGGGACCGGAACGGTCACCCCTTCTTCTTCCTCTCCTTCACTCCTCCGTCCCGTCGTCTCGAGCGCTCCGCCGCTGCTGTGCCCGTAGCCCGAACGCCACCGCTCTCACCGGTCGCCGGAGTCCGAACGCCGCCGTTCCTCTTGCGCGTCATCGACCTCCTCTTCTCCGGTGAGTTCTTCTCTCATCCCCGATGATCTTCTTTACGGGAACGATGCTTTGCGCTCGGTCGTGCCCTAACACACGCGCGGTTGCGCCGCCGCCGGCGAGCACGACTCGAGCGGCGCGCACGGGGTGCGCGGCGGGGATGCACAGTCGCTGTAGGACTTATGCCTTTTGCTCGCGCTTTGCGTCGTTTGAGTTTAGCCCGAGCCTATTTTCCTCCTTTTAGTTTTGATTTACTAGCACACGGTAGATCTTATTTGTCAGGAACCCGGTTGTGTTTAGAAGTTTGCGATCCGGCATCTTAGCTCCCGGTAGACTAATTCCGACTAACCGCCGCTGCGCCTGCAGAGTAGCCCGGATACATCTGCGGACTTCTCCGGCATGGGTGAAGAAAGTATCCGGGGGTGCTGGGATGGATCCGAGACCAAACAATGGGACCTGGACTGGCTGTACCGGACTCACCGGATTCCGCCAGAAGTTGAGAGCCGTCTTCCGGAGGACGAGGTTCAGCCGGAACCCCAACCCGGGGAATACGTTGTATTCCTCACGCACTTCAAGCACGGGTTTGGGCTTCCGGCTAGCCCCTTCTTCCGCGACTTCCTCGACACCTACAGCCTCCAACCCCATCATCTCCCAGCTAATGCCATTATGATGCTTTCGGTCTTCACCACCTACGCGGAAGCATATCTCGGCGTATGGCCATTCCTGGATCTTTGGGCCAGGTACTTCATCCTTCGTCGCCAAGTCATCCCCAATCCGGATCAAAAAGTAAAAGATTTGGTCGACTGCGGAGCGGCCACCATCATCCCCCGTGCTGACTCCGGATTCCCTATAGTCAAAGGACTAGAATCCTGCCGGAAGTGGCAGCGCAACTTCTTCTACGTGAAGAACCGGGAGAGCTCGGGAGATGCTCCGGGATCCTCGAATCCGGATTTCATAAACTTCCCGGAGTTCGCCATCGGTCCTCCCCGCAAGTTCAACCTCTGGAAACGGTTCCCCGACACCGAGGAGGTCAAGTGTATGCACGACGTCCTCGCGGTGCTGACCAACAAGATGACCAGCGATGATCTCTTGCGCTGTTTCATTATCCGCCGCGTCTGCCCTCTGCAAACCCGAGTGCACAAGATGTGCCATATGGATGGGAGCTATGATCCCACCAGGACCAGTATTTTCCCTCTGGATCGTCCCGCGGTCGTCCGACGTGTCCGAGCTATTGCTCGGACGAAGATGTCGGATGAGTATGTTTGGGATGTCATTGGGGGATCCCGGAAAAAATCATTAAAACAGGTGCTCCTGTCTGTCTTTCGCACAATTGCATTCGCACCCGCGTTCTGCTGGAAACCGACATGGATATCATGTGGTGATTTGTTTGCGCAGTTATTCGAGCGGCAAGCCGAGGAGGACGCGATCCACGCCAACAGGAATTTCGTGCCGAACATCCCGGTACCGGCTAAGATGCCGAGAAAGGATCCCGACGGCGAGGACCATCTCGCCATTCTTCTAGTCAAAGCTGCCGCCCCGGGTAACCCTTCCACCTCAGAGGCTATTTCAATTTCTTCGGATGAAGAGGATGAGATTGACTGTCAAATTCTCGATGTGATTGACGCTCTCCCCCTCAATTGGGCTTCAGCAGTGGTTCCGAAACCTACGGCCGCGACCAAACGCGCTGAGAGCCGGAAGCGTGTGGCTTCCGACACCGACGCCGCCGATGACTCCGGCAACCCTCCCAAGAGGAGTAAGCCGAACAAACAAACGGCCGAGAAGCCTCGACGCCGGACGAAGGGTCCTCCCACTGTGGATTCCGGGTACATTTTCTTTACTTTGTGCTACCTGACCTTGTCTTCTTCATAAATTTTTACTGAGATATTTCTTTCAGGGACGCACTCGACCTCCCGTCATCCTTTGTCTCCCCTCCTCCTGGATCTCGGACTCCCAGCCCTCCTCGGGCAGCCCCTTCTCCACCTCGTCCTTCTACTCGAAGAAGCGAGCCTGCTGCTTCCAGTGCCGCACCGGCTACTGTTGCGACTCCGGATACACGTCCGGTGGTCGACGAGACCCCAGTGCAGGCCACGACTACCTCGGAAGACATCCTTCTTCCGGAGAGTCCGCGCAGGGTGCCTGGGCTTGAGGCAGAGATCCTGAGCCCTCCCCGGCAGCTCGTGCCAAGCGGTCCCTCCCGGCAAGCTGCGAACAAGGCCGCCTCGGAGAAACAGCCCGCAGCTTCTTCCCGGCTAGCTGATCAACCTGTCGCGAAATCGCGCGCCAAGGTTGCCGGGCAGAAAACAACTTCTGCCAAACCTACTGCTGCTCCGACATCCTCGGCCCGAGACTTGGCCCTGCGTACGGGTAAGTTTTCACCGTTACCACCGCCTCCCGCCGAGATCCCTATTGCCGCCTTGCGGATGTTGCGAGCAACCGTAAGCTCCTTTGTGCCTTCAGGATCCCGGGACGTTGTTGCTGCTCGCGCGCCCGGCGGCTCCGGCATACACGTTGTTGATGAATACAACCAGGCCTGGATTGCCGCTAACGCCTCCGAGACCGTGGGGGACTTGCACGCTGCCGGCCCTGGCCGCAACGCGCAAGCTCTGCACGCTCTCCAGGTGGCCGCGCTGGATGTTACTCGGGTGACCGAGGTAAGTTTGTTCCCTTTCTTTCTCCAATAAATATTTGTTCCTTCCCCACTAGTCCCCGAGATTGGTGCTTAGTGCTCTAGATTCCACCGAATAGCAGATCACTAGGCTCCAATCTTAGAGAAAACTTCAGGACTCGGACATCGAGTCCCCGAGATCCTCCCAACCGGGTAACTTGTTTCAAAATATGCTCCATCACCACTAGTCCCCGAGATTGGTGCCTATTGCTCTAGATTCCACCGAATAGCAGATCACTAGGCTCCAATCTTAGAGAAAATTTCAGGACTCGGACACCGAGTCCCCGAGATCCTCCCAACCGGGTAGCTTGTTACTGATTCCGGAATCTTCCGAGTTCCTTATACTTTTTCCAAGATTGACTCATTCTTCTTTGTCTTGATTTCAGGAGTGTAGCAAGAAGCGCGGCAGCATCTTCAACCGGGTTCTTGCTGACCTCGGTCAGTCAAAGAAGTGCGAGGAGCGCCTCCGGGAGGAGCGAGATGGCGCGCGCAAGATCTCGGTGGATCAGAAGGCCGCACTTGCTATCGCGCAGGCCGAGATCGCGCGGCTCAATGGCGAGCTTGAAAAGGCCGGAGTTGCCGCGACCGAGATGAAGGCGCGCTTCGTGGAGGCGACGAAGAAACAAAAGGAGACCTTGGATCAGTCCGAGGAGCGCGCGCATCTCGCCGAGACCGGGCTGGATCTTCTCCGGTCACGGTCCGATACTTGGCTCTCCGAGCTAACTGTACTGAACCGGGATCTCAACAGTAAGTGGACCGACATCCCCTTTTCTCGTTGCTTCCTTTCTTTGTTGTTGCTTTTCTTATGACCTAGTCGCTTGACAGCTCTTCTTTTTAAAGGGGAATTCGAGCACTCTCGCGAGGCTGCCGCCCTTGCTGTTGCTGCCGCTCGAGAGAAGCGTGTCGGGAAGGGCCCTGTCTCGGATGCTTGGGACATTCAGGACCACCTCACTGCCCTGAAGGCCCGGATAGTGCCTCTCCGGTCTATCAGGACGGAGCTGCTCAGCGCCGCGATCCATGTTCATGGTGCGCTGTGGCTGGGTATCAGCGCGACGCTCTCGGTCGGCGAACTCGCGAGCGCACTCCGATGTGCCGGGAGGCGTGTCCATGCTTGGAAGCGCTCCGGTGCGCGGGCTGGTGCCGATCAGGTCCTGACCCTAGTACTGAGTTGGTACGAAGGTCTCGACTTGGAGGTGATCCAGCGCCTGCGCACCATCTCGCCGTGGTGCAGCGATCCGGCTAAGGTCCAGCGGCGGCAAGAAGTGGCGCACCGCATCGACTCTTGGTCCAACATTCGCACCTTCACCGCCAGCGTCATTGCTTCCGATTCCGAATCCGACTACGAGGATGACGAACACACCAGCGCGATTGGGGACGTGGATTGTGAGATCCCGGAGGAGGATGATGCTGCCTCTGGTGCTGCGACCGAGACCGTGGTACCCCGGGATGCTACAACTTCTCCGACACCCGAGGCCTCTCAGGCCGAGGTGCGCCCAGACGCCCCAAGTACCGCTGCCGTTTCTGAACCCACTGCCGCTGCCGCATCTGCTCCCGAGACTGCTGCTCCTGCTGCTGCCGTCGCCGAGAAGCCGGCTTCTCCTACTACTTAGAAAAACTTAAGAGTAGATTTGTTAAATCCCCGGGATGCCGGGTGCAAGATGTAACATACACTATTTAATATTTACGTTCCGTACTGAGTTATCTATCCGAACAAGTTATGTCAATTTATTCTGTTACGAGTCCCCGAGTTGCTTTTCATGTTTACCGTACTTAGGTAATTTCTGCTCTTGTCTACCAGTTCGGCGTTCGACAGTCGAGTCACAAAACTCCATATACGGCATACATTACTTAAGACAAACCGAGTTCTGGCTAACCGAATTCCCGACATAAAAAATAACTGGGTTAGCAAAAAAAGGTATGCCGGATAAGTTCCTGCTCCGAGTCTCCGAGACCATTTTCGTGTTCCCCACATTTGACTCTCTTTGCTCTTGACTACCATTTCGGCGTGCGTCAGTCGAGTCACAAGATGATTTCACATGACATACATTACTCTGACTTTGAGAATCGAATTCGGAACTTTCCCGGCATACAAACAATACAAAAATTAGGTACTCGGCAGTCCCCGGGTTCCTTCCCGAGATGCCGGGATGAAATAACAAATACACTGAACAAAGTAAATGGGCATACAACAAGGTAGTCCCCGGGTTCCTCCCGGGGTGCCTTACTTTCATTAATACATAAAAATTTAAGTACATCATACACTGCGCCCTTTATGAGTAAAAGGGTCGAAGTAGAGCTACATTCCATGGGCGTTTGGTTTCCTCTCCGGATTTGTCCATTACACCTTTCCTAGCCTCCTGTGCATCTACAAGGTAATATGAATCATTGTGCAATGCCCTGCTTATCACAAAAGGTCCCTCCCATGGAGGTGACAACTTATGCATTCCGGCCGTGCGTTGGATGAGCCTTAGCACAAGATCTCCTTCTCGGAACACCCTCGGGTGCACCTTCCGGCTATGATATCGGCGGAGGTTTTGCTGGTAAATCGCAGACCGAGAAAGTGCCAATTCCCTTGCCTCCTCAAGTAAATCAACATCATTTTCCCGGGCCTCCCTTGCTTCGGTCTCAGTGAACATTGTCACTCTCGGTGTATCATATTGTATGTCGGTTGGGAGTACTGCCTCAGCACCGTATACCATAAAAAATGGCGTGTACCCGGTAGATCTATTCGGTGTAGTCCGGAGACCCCACAAAACCGCCGGTAACTCCTCTATCCAGCATCCCGGAGTTCTCAACAGTGGCTCGATCAGGCGAGCTTTGATGCCGGCCAAGACCAAGGCATTTGCTCTTTCGACTTGCTCGTTCGCTTCCGGGTGTGCAACTGATGCTACATCCAGCCGGATTCCCTTCTCAGCATAAAATCGAGCGAATTCCCCCACAGCAAAATTGGTGCCATTATCCGTGATAATGCTGTGCGGGTATCCGTATCTCAAGATGATGTCTTTTAGGAATTGCACAGCGGTGTGTCCATCACACTTCCGGATTGGCTTGACCTCTATCCACTTGGTGAATTTATCCACCATGACCAGTATGTGCGTCATATTGCCTCTTGCCGGTTTGAACTGCCCGACCATATCCAAACACCATACTGCAAATGGCCAAGTGATAGGGATTGTCTTTAGTGCTGACACCGGCATAGGTATCCGGTGAGCGAACCTCTGGCATCCTCCACACTTCCGGACAATGTCTTCTGCTTGCTGTAACGCAGTGGGCCAGTAGAATCCATGCCGGAACACTTTCGCCACCAGGGCCCGGGATGATGCATGATGTCCACACTCCCCCTGATGTATTTCCAGGAGCATCTCTTGTCCTTCTACCGGTTCTACACACCTCTGGAGTACCTCAGTGACACTCCTCTTGTACAATTCTTGATTGATGACCGTATATGCTTTTGATCTTCGCATTATCTGCCGGGCTTCCACTTCATTCTCCGGGAGGGCTCCTTCCAAGATTTAAGCCATAATGGGCTGTGCCCATTCCGGGACAGGTCAAACTGGGAACACCGGAGCGTCTATGTCCATTGGCTCTGCCGACATCACCTCCATCATCATCTTTCTCTGCCTCTCTGAGCATTGTGACGCAGTCCCCAGGTTCGATGTGATGCTCCCGACATCTACCTCCATGGGTATGGCATCTGAACCAGGCTCCTTGGGGATGAAGATAGAATCCGCCCCGGGTGAGGGCTGAATAGATGGCTTCCTCAAATGCTCCAGAGCTATCCCAGGTGGGATGGCATCCCGAGATGACCCTAGCTTGGACAAGACATCCGCTGCCTCGTTTTCTCCTCTGGGTATGTGCTTGAACTCGCATCCTTCGAAAAATCCTGATATTTTCTGCACATGAAACCTGTATAAGGCCATGTTTGCATCAAGCGCATACCAATTCCCCGACACCTGCTGCACTACAAGATCGGAATCACCAAAACATTCTATCTGGCGGATGCCGATTTCCTTGGCGACATTCAGTCCATGAACCAAGGCCTCATATTCCGCGACATTGTTAGATGCCCGGAAATGGATTTGCAGAACATACTTCAGTACATCCTGTTTTGGTGAAGTGAGGACCACTCCGGCACCCAATCCGATCTTAGCCTTTGAGCCATCGAAATGCATCCTCCAGAAATTGTAATCCGGCATCGGAGGTTCATACTGCATCTCGGCCCAGTCTACCAAAAAGTCCGGCAGCGCCTGCGACTTGATGGCATCTCGTCTCTCATACGCCGGAGCGTATGGAGACAACTGGATGGCCCATTTTGCTACCCGGCCGCTAGCGTCCTTGCAACCGATGATCTCGGCTAGAGGAGCTTCGCACACCACTGTGATCGGGTGCTCTTGAAAGTAATGCTTGAGCTTGGTTACAGCCATGTATACTCCATACGTCATCTTCTGGTAATGCGGATAGTTTTGCTTGGATTCCGAGATCACCTCACTGAGGTAATACACCGGCCTTTGTATCAGCTTGCCCCCTTCTTCCCTCTCTACCACCATTGCCACACTGACTACCCGGTTGGTTGCTGCGATATATAGCAGCATAGGTTCCTTGGGTAATGGGGATGCCAACACGGGTGTTGTTGAGAGCATCTTCTTCAAATAGTTGAACGCCGCGTCAGCCTGCGGGGTCCAAACAAATGTTTTGCTTTTCTTCATCAATTGGTACAGGGGCAAGGCCTTCTCCCCAAGTCGACTCACAAACCGACTTAGGGATGCAAGACAACCAGTGAACTTCTGCACATCTTTGAGACGCACGGGCAATTTCATGCTCTCGATAGCACGAATTTTACCCGGGTTGACCTCGATTCCGTGGCTCGAGATGAGGAAACCGAGTAATTTCCCCGCCGGAACATCAAATGTACACTTATCCGGGTTCAATTTCATCTGGAATCTTCTTAAGTTCTTAAATGTCTCCCTCAGATCATCTATCAGTGAGGCTTTCTCTTTTGTCTTTATGACTATGTCATCGACATAGACCTCGGCATTCCGGCCTATCTGGTCATGCAAACATTTCTGCATGCACCTCTGGTATGTAGCACCAGCATTCCTCAAACCGAAAGTCATGACACGATAGCAATAAGCCCCATAAGGGGTAATAAAAGCAGTTTTCAATTGATCATCCGGATTCAAAGGTATCTGGTGAAAACCAGAATAGGCATCTAAAAAAGTCAAAAGTTCACTCCCGGCAGTGGAATCTATTACTTGATCTATCCGGGGCAGTGGAAAGGGGTCCTTCGGGCATGCTTTGTTGAGGTTGGTGAAGTCGATGCACATGCGCCACACCTTAAGCAGGAGGGGATCATCCTTCTTCTTCTCTACCAGGACCGGATTCGATATCCAATCCGGGTGCAGCACTTCCATTATGAATCCGGCAGCCAGCAGTATAGCCAGATGCTCCATGACGGCAGCTCTTCTTTCATCCGAGAGGCGCCTAGTTGGTTGCTTCACCGGCTTCGCATCCGGTCTAACAAACAGAGAGTGCTCAGCCAATTCCCTCGGGACACCTTGCAGATCGTCACTCGACCACGCAAAAGCATCCCGATTCTCACGGAGGAAGTCGACGAGCTCGCCTTCCTATTTGCTGTCCAGGTTGCTGCCAATGATAACTTGGCGCTCCGGGTTGCTGGGGTCCACACCCACCTTCTTGGTCTCTTTGGGGGGCTGGAATGACGCACCCTGCTCCGGGTTCACCATCCTGGGCATTCCGAGTTGGGAGGTCTTGGCCATTGCCACCACCTGCTGGATCCTCTTCTTTTCTTCCGCGATTACCAGGGACTCAGCTAAGCATGACCCCGCCGAGGCACACTCCATGGAGCGCTTGTGGTCTCCCGAGATGGTGATTACGCCGTTAGGTCCCGGCATCTTCATCTTCAGGTAGCCCATGTGAGTTGAGATCATGAACTTGGCTAGGGCTGGCCTGCCGATCAGTGCGTGATATGGGCTTTTGAGGTCCACGACCTCGAATTCCAAGCTTTCGGTTCGACAGTTCTCGCGTGTTCCGAATAGCACTTCAACCCAGATTTTTCCCATGGGCGAGCAAGATACTCCGGGCACAATGCCGTGGAAGGTCGTCTCGGTAGGCAGCAAGGTGTTCATGGACACCCCCAGCTTCAGCATCGTGTCCTTGTACATGATGTTAATGGCACTGCCATTGTCGATCAGAACTCGGCTGAAGCGGACATTGAGGTTTGGTCCAACAAAAGTTGGGTCCACCACCAAGGCATACGCCCCCGGCTTAGGCATAACCCTGGGATGATCCTTCCTGCTCCATGTGATCTCCATCTCGGACCAGTGCAAGAACTTGGGCACCGCCGGGATCACGGCATTCACCTCCAGGGCACGCTGCCGCACACTTCTCCGGTCAGTGGGCTCGGTCACGAAGACCACGTAGCTTTGATGTGCCTCCCGGTAGTTGCCTTGCTGCTGTCCGGCTTGGTTACTGGGGCCTGCACCGTTGTCGTTCCGGGTGTGCACCATATTCACTGGCCGAGGTGGGGGTCCTCGCGGAGGCTGATTGATCCGGATCGCGTTGGCCCCCGATGTCGGAGGAGGGGGTCTCGGAATGTTGGGCCGAGACGCCGGAGCACTCGGCCGAACAGCTCCCGAGCTGCCTTCCTGCAATGTGCGCTGATACCAGCTGCACTGCCGAGTAGAGTGGTTTGCGGGTTTGTTGGCCTCCAGAGTACGGTACCAGCATGGCTTGTTCAGCATCTCCTCATATGTCAGGGGCTTCTTTTGTTCCACCCAGGTTTTTGCACCTCCTGACTCTGACCCCAAGCCGGGCCACTTGTCTTTTGATGCTGGCTGTTGCCGGCATCCTCTTGCTCCCGAGTCACTGCTGCGACGTGCTGTGCGGCATGGTGGTACTCGGGCTGATTCCTTTTCTGGCCAAAATCCTGGCGATCATGGCTCCTGCTCGGTCCCGAACGCTGAGGTCCCGCATTCCTCCTGTTGGAGTCACCGACATCCACCAGGGGTTGCATGGGATCTCCAAGCGTGTAGGTATCGGCGATGCGCATGATCTCTGCCAAGGTCGCCGGCATCTTTCTTTGCAACTTCTGCCACAACATTGAGCCATGCCGGCATCCTTGTGCAAACCAGGAGATGGCATGTGCCTCTACCACTCCTTCGCAAGAATTGCGAATATTGCTCCACCGGGTAAGATACTCCCGGTCAGTCTCGTTACTCCTTTGCCTACAGATGGCGAGCTGCTGAGGCCTGTTTGGCCTTTTGTACGTGCTGGTGAAGTTGCTGATAAATGCCTCCTCGAAGTCTAACCAACAGTCTATGCTGCCAGTTCTCAAGTTGTTCAACCAGATCCGGGCAGGTCCTTCCAACATCTGCGGTACGTATCGTACCGCCCAACGTCTGTTTCCACCGGCTATGCTTACTGCAGTTACATAGTCGGTTAGCCAGTCCTCCGGCTTCTTGGTGCCGTCATAGGTCTTGGCACCCCTGTTGAGCTGAAAATTCCGAACAGGTGGTTCCCGCATGATCCGGGGTCCAAAGCAGGCAGGTCCCGGAGGCCCTTGCTCTTCCACTAGCTCGGATTGGTGAATTCGGTCGAGCCGGAATCTGGCATCTGCCGGATTCAGCTGTCTGGTTCCTATTCGAGATCCCAAAGGGTTCTCGTCGGGCTGGTATCCGAGCTGCTGTAGTCTTGAGTTGCCATCGTTGAACCGGTCTTGCGCCGGGACCACAACTTGCTGAGGGACTGAGACGACCTCCCTTCGTGGGTTTCCCTGAACATGAGGAGGGTCCCGGGATGGATTACCACGGCTAGCCGGGTTATTGTTTCCTACACCCAGGTTGCCACCTTCACGGGTACTTCCCGCCTGCGCCGAATTACGCTGCCCGGCTTGCTGGATGCCGGCGAAGGCCAGATCATAAGCCTATAACTGCTTGTTCTTCCCGGAACCTCGACTCCGACTCCGGCTCTTGCTCTTGCTCTTGTTTCTGCTCGGATGCGGGGAAGAGGCCTCTCCGTCCGATCTTTGGCTATTGGGTCTAGCTGAGTGCACCTGGGATCCTGCCCCGGGGTTCTTCTTCTTGAAGGCCTGATTCTGACGGTTGGCCTCGATCACCAACTCGTTCACCCGCTCCTGTTGTTTGCGTAGAGCCTCACCGGATAACCCTACCAACTCGGCCATGGCGGCTTCGGCAGCCCTAAGGGTTTTCGCCGGTGAGCTGTACACCGGCTTCCCCGCTGAAATCCGGCTTCCTGTGTGACTGGTTGTGGCTCCACCTGCCAGCTCTTCGTTCACCATTCTTCCTTTCTTGTGCAGATCCGCGATGCGCTTGTCCCGGGAGTCTATCTTAAGGAATCCGTGAGCTGCATTGTACTCCCGGAGACTGGCATTGAGTTCGCGACGAATCTCGGCAATCTCCTGTGCTTCCGCGAGTAGCAACCTCCGCTGCTCCTCCAAATCAGCCGAGGTGGCCTGAGTGTCTGCCTCAGCAGTTACAGGGACAGCCAACTTGGCCACCAGACCGGAGAATGGATCCGGGCGACGTTGTGGCTGGGATGGTTGCGGATCGTCATCTCGGGCCGCACCTCTTTCCTGAGGAGGTTTGGCCAAACGGACGTGGCCACTCCCGGCATCACCGTCAGCGTCTTGGTACTCCTCCTCGGTTGCTCCGACCATCATCACCGCGAAGGAACTCGGGGGGCGACCGGCACGCAGACCCCGAGTAGCGCAGAGCATGGGAGGATCCTCAGCTTCCAGGACCACGTCCGGGTAGCTACAGATAACTTCGGTGGCCACGTAGGTGGTGAAACCACCAAAGTCAATGAGGCATCCGTTCACCGGAAAGGGTCTGTTCCGGAAACATCATGCGTTGTCCCAGACAAAGTCCATCTCCCCTAGCCTTACGACGAGGCCAGAGAGAACCCGAATGTCGAAATGAACGGGGGAGCCCGTCCGGATGTGTACACCAGCCGACGCCTCTGTCAGCCCCACGGTGGGCGCCAACTGTCGTGGTGGTGTCACGCCAGATGCCATAGGATGGACAATGTGTGGGGCCGATGGACGTTGGTGGATCCGGGGAGGGATAGCGAGCTGAATAGCTCACACGGGGAGGATCCCGGTGTAACCGAGATCTCCCAAGAACTAGAAACGAGAGCAGCACAATAGAGGGAAGATCTAATAAACAAGAACAAATGCACGAAGGCACTCAACACACAGACGATGTACCTAGGTTCAGGGCCCTCGTGAGGAGGTAACACCCCTACTCCTGCCTTTCCTCTCTATATAATGGTGATACAAGGGCTACAACTTGCTCGTAGATCTCTCCAAGTGAAGAACAAGAAGAACTAGATGAACTCAAGGTATGAGGAAGTAAATACTCTAGGAGTAAATGCAACTATAGCTTTGGCTCCCAAGTTGGTTTCTCTCCCACAGTAGCAGTTATGGCGCCTTTTATAGAGTTCCGGCCAGGAAGGCCGGAAACCCTAATCCGGCTTGGCCCCACCGGACAGGCCTAACCGGCATGGCGTCACAGGCTAGTGCGACCTACTCTCCGCGCTATCCGGCGTAGCCCCTTCGTCATCATCCCGGCAAGGACAGCAGGCGCCGTCCTGGAACATCATTGTCCCCCTGTCAGAGACAGGACATGTCTTTGCCCATCCCGGGTAGCCTTTTCCGGATTGCCGGGCTAGGCACGTCGTGTCTTGTCGTACCGCCTGACGTGCTCCCGTGTCAGGCGGGAGGTGACCATGCTTCCGTGTCAGGCGGGAGGTGACCATGCTTCCGCGTCAGGCGGAATGGTACTCTCCCCCGCAACAGACGGGAAAGCCTGCCACAGACCGTTGACGGCCTACCGGGATCCCTCGTGCCGATTATCTCCTTGCTTGCCCCCGTGAGCCTTTCCTGCACAAGACCCAGACCGAGATAGACGTTCCGGTTAGTACTTACCCGGATTGCCTATCCTGCAAAACCGAATACCCCTCCTTCCGGGAGCCTCCTCGGAGCCCAAGATCCGAGATCCTTTCCGGAGGCGTCCGAGTTCGTCCCTGGATGAGCATCTCTAGGCCTAGCCTCCCGAAGATGTCTTAGCCTACCAGCAAAGACATCTTCGAGAAGCTAGTTCTTAGAGGAACCATCCGCTGATGCTTTTGCTGCCATTGTGAAGGCTGGGGGTGTCTATTTATAGCTCCCAGAGCTGACCCTTGCACCTGCCAGCAGGCATATTGCACCCTACCAGCGCTCAAGGGTCAAGTTGCCCCTTTAGCACACCAGGAGGTGCCCTTTGCTTTCACCAAAGGTCAAGTACTGTTGGCTTATTATTGAATTATTCCGGGATCTGCCCCTACCCGGGGGGCAGCCCCCCGACAAAATCGGTCCGGAAATGAACATCCCCGTAGGAGATGTCCTTACACCCCAGCCTCCAACGGGAGGAGTACTGTTCACAAAGCACGGTCAATGTTCAGTTTTGGAAAACCTTCACGCGGTGGACTCTACTTAACCTGCGCGGTCAATTTTAAGCTGGAGCTACACGTGGCTACCGGGGCATGAGCAGTTCATGATGTCACGAATAAGAAGACAAATGGTTTGAAAACAGTTAAAGCGTATCCGTTGTAGGGTTGTGCCGATGGCCATTGGTCGGCGTAGTGCCGTCAACGAAAAGCTTCTATCTGCGTAGCACGCACTTAAGGCCCTCGGCATAGTTGTAGTCGTCAGTGTGATTTGTGTTGCGTCGACAGTTTTCCCAGCCGTCGATGTATCCTGGCCGTCGGCATGCATTTCTGACGGACCTCAAGTTGACGGTGGGCGGTGTCGGCCTAAAGAGTAAGGTGACAGCAGCTAGTGTCTCGTCTGGATTGCTCCTTGACCTGCTGCCAGGTTTTTTTTACTTGGTTGTGTTAGGCTATGCCATAGGAGTATGGGGAACCGAAAAATCATGTGATTTGTCATAGTGTTTATGCGGTGCAGCCGAAGTGGGAGTTTTCACCTATAAGAGTAGAACCTTATTAGCGAGTAAGCAGTGTTGGTGAAGCAGGTCACACCTCAGAGTTGGATCTTGGGTCCCCCCTGATGCATGTAAATACATACATGAACTTTACACTTTATTACTTGTTATTTCATCATATCTGGGGTATATTCATGTTTTATACTCCCTTCATTACTGAATATAGGGTGTATAAGTTTTCTGCACGAATATTAAGACAAGCTATTTTATACATAGTGTTCTAATTTTTTTTTGGAAAAAATAGCAAGAGATGAGTTTTTAATTGGTATAAAATGAATACAATCCATTAAATTGCTCAAATGAGACTAGATCTCATTTTTTGATGGGTCAAATTGCCCATAAATAGCAAATACACCTTATATTTTGAATTTTTGTTCAAAAAACTATACACCTTGTATCAAGAAACGGAGGGAGTATTAATTTATGGGAATAATTCATAGTATCCTATTTTTCTGAAATTAACCCTGCACAATTAGGAACCATAATTTTATATAGTTACATCCAAACGACGTCCAAATGATCTAATATTTCACGAGGAATAGTTTTTGGAAGGAAGGAAGCGTCCAAGCCAAGTAAGAGCGAACAAGGAAGTCTGTGTAGGGAATGGGAAGGGCCCACACGGCCAGATTCCTTGGCCGCGTGTGGCATGCTCGTTGCCCCCTCGAGGCTCCGATGCAGTCGATTTTCATCTCCGTGTCTTCGTCTTGAACTAAAACCGACTATAAAAATAGTCCCCCGACGGCTTTCGGAAGATAACGCCACATAAACACAGAACCACGAAACAGAGAGCTGAAGCTGTAGATTGGAGGGGGTAAAACTCCGGCGGGGCGCTGTCGGCGTGGTCTCCATCTTCTCCAATGACTCCACCATCGTCACCATGGTGAAGAGGGAGTAGTCCACCTCTGGACTATGGGTTTGTGGAAGTAGCTTATGTATCTCATCTCTCTTCAACTTCATTGTATGAGCACCGTATGAACTGCATAACATGATTACGGTCATATTTTTATTACCTTAGTGGTAGATGTTTTTATGAATTAATATATGAGATTGCAATTGTTTTAAGTTTCAGTTATATGAGTAGATGCATATTATGTACCTCGGTCTTGTTTACTTGTTTTGATCAGGCGTGTTCATGAGGGCGTGTAAGGGGGAACATGTGCATTTTTAGTAACGGGGGCTGGCAAACGGGAAGCTGACAACTTAATCTCGTGATCCACTTGGGTGTTTTACCTTACTTTGTTGCCTCACTAGGGATAAAGAAAAACCATGCTACTGGGGACTTCGTGTGACCTTGCCACTTCTCCATGATTTGATCTAGCATGTTCTTATTTTAACTTCATGTCATTTAACTTAAGGTTACTCTGATTTATTTCTTAATACTAGGGTTATTAGATTTGATTCCTATCCTAGTGGAGTATGAGAGAGATGAATAACCGAAACATCTCTATATTAGGACGTGATGCCCATATAAATATCTTCTTTACATAAACATTTGCAATTAAATATGGCAACTTTAGTGTTCCACTTTCCACCATAACTTATAGGCATTTGTGAAATCATGAACCCGGTCCTTATTTAATCATAAGAAACAACTTTCCAACAACTTTTAAACACTTTTCATTTTCAGCTATTAAAAAATCCGAAAATACAAAAAACACTTTTATTACTTGCATTCACAAACCAAAACACAAATACATCATCCTTTACTGTTTTCGTCATCATTGCATATTTAATTACACCATTGCATATTTATTTCTTGCATTGCATGCATTTTATTTCATATCATATTTACTCACAGCTTGTGCTTGACAACCACTTTGTGAGGTTGAGGGCATAAAGCAACTTAACTTGTTTTACATGTTATAAGAGAAGGACAATAAGATAAGTCCTTCACACACAGTTCCCCGAGAGTTTGATATTACCCTCGAGTCACCCTCCTTGGGAAAACAAATTTTGCTTATTATACACCCTACACTTGGAGTCTCAACCTAACTCGTTTTTCCGACGCAGGTACTAAGGAGCAAAAGCTCCATAGTCATCTACGCGTTCAGAAGTCATCACTAACTCATAAGGTCGACAATGATCGGCTAGCAACTTTTTTTTGTATTTTAATAAATATAGTTAATTTAGGTAATAACTAGGTATCGAAGTTTGAAATGTTGTCGCGCAAGTGGTGTTGCACCTACGGGACCATCGTCAGATCAGGCGATGGTCGTCAATCGTGTGTGACGATAGGGGGTGGAGGTGGAGTCGGGGCCATATCAGGCGGGAGGAGGTGGACTACTTCTTACGGCGGTGCGAGAAGGCATGCTCCTCGACAAGCATGTCGATCATGCACAGTCCTCTCTCTTTGTCGATGCGCCATTAACACATATAGACCATGCCTTCGTTAATCGAAAGGCCAAAATAAATAAAGTTGACCGAGGTATGATTCAATGTCACATGTAGCCCACCTGACAATATCCGAGGTGGACGCGGTTGACCGGCTCTTCCACTCCCCGCCCCATATGGACCTCGAGGTCGTTATGGGGTTGTCGGAGGTGCATTAGGCCCGTCCGACAACTTTGCCCCTATTGAGGCTGTGAGCGGGCAGTGTTTTCGTCACATGTGGAGATGCTCTCATGGACCAGCGGATACATAGAATGGAGGCGGCGCGTCGGTCGGTGCTTGGGCAACAGGGGCAACACCTCGAGTTGGGGGAGGAGGAAGACACAAGAATTGTATAGAGAAAAACAAACATAACGAGGGGAGAGAATAATATTTGTTTGCCTAAACCGGCTCCAAGTTGTAAGATGTTTTGTATGTTTTGATGTGGACTAAATACAGACTGAAATGAGTGAATTATACACTAAAATACATGTTACTTTAGCCTTTACAATATGGACTAAATACGGACAAATTGAATCTATATACTAGAACATGGTACATATATCCGAAAAAGATGTTTTAACATTTTGGAAGGGTGGCAGTACATTTGAAGAACTCGTTGGTCCTGATTTTTTGAGAGTGGAAGAAACATGGGATATGAAAGAAATATGGAGTCACCTGGAGAAAACAGTGCAAGCCGTTGGCAAGGAGTGGATCAGCAGGGCATGACAACTGGATACTGGGGCTTGTGGAACCAGAAGGTATCTACGTACCCTTTATTTTAGCCCTGCGGATGTGTGGATAGGAGGCAGCCACGAAGGCTGTATAGATGGTACAGCAACCGGAGCGCTGAGAAGCCACTAAACTTGGAAATTTTAATATTAATCTAGAATGTAGTATATTCAGAATATCAATGCACGTTACTTAAGACAAACATGAAATTATAAAGTACTCAAGAAGACAAGAACCTAGAATTATGTTATCCAGGAGACTCTCATTGGTGTACCACGGCAGCAACTCGGTCGAGTTTGCTCTATTTAATCTGTTACCTCCAAAGGCCAAAGCGCCATCAAACCAGTGTCCCTGCCCTCTCCGGCCGCCTCGGCCGTGCATAGAAAACACATCCGATCACTCTTGGCACAAGCATGGACAAGGTGGCATGCTGCTGCGTCCGGAACGGAGCACCCTCCCTACCCAACACCATTGTCGAGCGACCAAGGACTTGGCTAGCGCTCCCACCCCCACC
This sequence comes from Poa annua, assembly GCA_026929855.1. Lineage (NCBI taxonomy): Eukaryota > Viridiplantae > Streptophyta > Magnoliopsida > Poales > Poaceae > Poa > Poa annua. The sequence goes on along the minus strand of CM049428.1, from coordinate 20,139,398 downwards.
ATGCAGGCGTTCTATCTCTATCTTCCGATGCATCCTGACAAACCCCAAGAGAGCCACCAGCAACAGTGTCATTGATGTCGCCGCCGGCCGCAACACGAAGAAGAAAGGTAGCAGCTTCGACTTCGAGCAGTACATGTCTGCCAACGCCAAGGCCGTGCACGAAGCGCTGGACCGGGCAATGCCGGTTCGCCAGCCGGAGCGCCTCAGCGAGGCCATGCGCTACTCCGTCCTGGCCGGCGGGAAGCGCGTGCGGCCCATCCTCGCCATCGCCGCGTCCGAGCTCGTGGGCGGCTCCGCGGCAGCGGCCATCCCGGTCGCCTGCGCCGTCGAGATGGTCCACACCATGTCGCTCATCCACGACGACATGCCGTGCATGGACGGCGACGCCCTCCGCCGCGGCCGCCCCGCCAACCACGTCGCCTTCGGCGAGTACACCGCGCTGCTCTCCGGGGACGCGCTCCTCGCGCTCACGTTCGAGCACCTCGCCCGCGGCAGCGCCGACCTCGGTGCTCTCGTCCCCGCGGAGCGGGCACTGCGGGCAGTGGCCGAGCTCGCGAACGCCGCGGGTGCCGGGGGCGTCGCCGCCGGACAGGTCGCCGACAAGGCGTCGGAGGGCGCGCCGGTGAGCCTCGTCATGCTGGAGTTCATCCACCTACAGAAGACCGCGCGGCTCCTCGAGGCCGCAGCCGTGTGCGGTGCCATCGTGGGTGGAGGTACGAACGGCCAGGTTGAGAGCGTCCGGCGGTACGCGCGGGCCGTCGGCTTGCTCTTCCAGGTGGTGGACGACGTGCTGGACGTCACGCGCACGTCGGAGCAGCTCGGAAAGACAGCGGGGAAGGACCAGAAAGCTGAAAAGGCTACGTACCCGAAGCTACTGGGTGTCGACCAGGCGCAGGCTTACGCCGCCGAGCTCCTGGCGATGGCCGAGGGTGAGCTCCAGGGGTTCGACGTCGAGCGCGCGGCGCCGCTACACCATCTCGCCAGGTTCATTGCCTATAGGCAGAACTGATGGGAGCAGAAAATGGATATGGATTGTAATCTTGAGCCAAACCAAGGAGAACAGAGTGCTGAATGTGTCGTTCGTCCCAAAATAAAACGTACCAAACGAACCCGCTGATTTTTTTACTTAGAAAATAAAATAGGAGTTCCCACTTCCCGTTCTGTTTCACTGAAATGAAACAGCAAGCTCCCAGGAATTTTATAGGCTATAGCATCCGGGAGATCCTGTTTAAAAGCATGTGATTATTTTTTAGTGTAGTGGACTTTTTTAAAACTAACCAAACATTAAACATGTGAATTTTTGTAATTCTTTGAACATTTTTTATGTTGAACTTTTCTCTCCGTGAACAATGTTTTAAACACATGAATATATTTTTATCCATGGACATTTTTAAACATTGTAATCAATTTTGTACAACAAGCAAAATTTTAACTATGAGAACATTTTTTTATTTTGTAAACATGTCAATTTTGTTATCCCGTGAAATTTTTTCGAACACCGTGAACAATTTGTAAACATATAATGTTTTTCTTAGATGATTTTTTGTAGAAACTTCTTTTGAACCCATGATGATAATTTGGGTCGCTCTGTTTTCAAAGTTATAACCGCGCTGTTTCGCTAGGCCTGGTAAATATTACTGGGCCCGCAAGGTGGAAACATATCATTTGGATATTTTCTGGATATTTTCATAAGTAGCCCAATTCAAACCAAGCCCTCTCGGCTGTTTGGCTTGACCTGGTAAATGGGTCGGGTAAGGGGTTGGACTAGGGAAAGGTCGGCCTTCGCGAAGGGAAAAGCGGGAGCGACGCGCGCGCTGTCGTTGCGACACGTGGCGCAAATTAAGCAAGCGGTCCCGCGTATGTCCAGATCCAGATTCAAATCCAGATTTAGATCTAGATCTGCATCTATTATTAGACTTGTACAAAACATAAATTAAGATAGTACAACAACGCAGAACGGGATGTACAACAACGCAGATCGGACTGTACAGCAACGCAGACTGGGCTGTACAGCAACACATATCAGTTTTTACGTACAACAACACAGACCGGGTTGTACAGCAACACAGACCGCGTTGTACAACAACGTAGACCGGATTGTACAGCAACGTAGACCGGGTTGTACAACAACAACGACCGGGCTGTACAGCAACACAGACCGGGTTGTACGCACAACTACATTCGGGTTGTACGAACAAGTACACCTAACAGGTTGTACGTACAACTACAAAATTCAGATTGTACGTACAATTACACTTAGGTTGTACAAAACATACACAATCCGAAGTACAAAAAAAAAAGTTTGTCGAACTATGAATATGGGATCTAGTTTTGAATATCTTGACGCGAGGAGTTCAAAAGTGAAAACGGTTCGTAAATCGGATAAACGGTTCTCAAGATATTTCATTTTTAAAAAACGAATCTCAAAATAAATGCATGTACAACCCTCTGCCACCACCAGGGAGCTGCCACTTGTCACCGCGTGGAGAAAAGGTGGGAGCAGAAACGAACGAAATTGCGACACTTGTCAGCACCGGAGCGCACGCGCGTAGACCTTTGCGAAGGGAACCCTTTTTCTAATGATTTGCTCGGATAAGTCATCAGTTGGGTGTTCCTAAAAAAAGACGACCTTCCTCAAGGTCAGTCTCGCGTACGCGCATCTTATCCAGCGATCGGGCCGGCCAGATACGAACCCCCACGCGAGTTCGTCCTAGTCAGCGCGCACATACGCAGTTTCGGACCCTGTCGGGATTAGATGTGCACTTGTCTCCTGTACGTCGTAATAGTGTTGTACGTCTCAACTATACACGCTCGTACAATTCAAACAACTATGCAAATTAAATTTGTACGTTCAGCTACTACACAGACTCACGTTGTATAAATTACGTTGTACTACTACACAATATGTTGTACAGATCAGGTCGTACAACTATACAGATCAGCTTGTACAGAACAAAATTAAACATACAACTACACATATCTGGTTATACGTACAACTACACCCAGTTTAGTTCGATGTACAACTACGCATAGCAGGTTGTATGAACTGTACGCAATCTGAAGTATAAAAAAAAAGTTTGTCAAAACGTATCAATAATGGATCTAGTTTTGAAGATCGGTTCATAATTCGGATAAACGGTTTTTAAGATATTTCATTTTGAAAAAATGAATCTCAAAATAAATTCACATACATCTCTCTGTCCACCACCAGGAAGCTGACACTTGTCATGCGAGTAGGAAAGGTGAGAATTGAAAGCGAACGAAAACATGACACTTGGCAACAGCAGAACGGGTGAGAAGCGACCTCGCGAAGGGAAGCCTTTTTCTAATGATTTCCTCGTCAGTTTATTTGTTGAGGCCAGAGTAAATGAAAGAGGAAGAGACAGTCACCACGATTGACTTTGTTAGGTTTTATTTCTTGGGCGAAGAGATTCTCCTCTATTTTCATTTTTTTCATTAGCGAAACAAACGCTATTGGAAAACATAATGTTGTCGGGTAAAATGCGAAGCCTAAATCCAACTAGGCGCCACCTTTGCCGAGTATGATACACGGCACACGACCCTCGGTAAAAATTTCACGCTATACTATCTTCGACGAGTGTATGTTGTCGAAATACCCTGAAAACTCTTTGCCGTTTTGGACCGATCGCTCAGGGAAGTGGATAGGGTTATGCAGGAGAAATCACTGTCTGACACCAGCGCGGTGCCGCCTTCGGGGTGGCATCATTCCTTCTTGAAGGGCGTTGTGGCTATCCTTCATTTGATTCACTCTGTGTGCCGAGGAAAACCCTAGGATCAGTGCGCTGATCCGGACAACAGCGGTTTGCTTTCCTTCTTGAAGGTGTTACTTGGTACTCGTCGATTTGGTGCTAGAAGCGTGGTGGTACATCTTTGGAGGGGGCAGCGGTTGCCGGTTACTTTCGCTTAGTCTATCCGCGTAAGTCTCATTTTTCTTTTTTTCTTTTTTGTTTTGTGTGGTTGTCGCTGTCGCCCCAGCGTTGTCTCTTGTATTGTGGTTGTTTGCTATATTAATATAGCGGGGTTACGGCCGGGCGATCCGGCACAAGAAAGGTGATCATGGTTGTCCATAGACAAACAGAAGTTAGATCTTCGCTGAGTGCCGTAGACTGAGGAACGGGCGGCAAATACATTGGCTAATAGATGACCTATTTATAGGTGTCGTGCGGGTTGAGAAATCATCGGTAAAGAAATTGGCCTAGAGACGAAAAGGCGGGACATTTACACTGTTTGTCGAGTATGACACTAAGCCACTGACACACTCGATAAACTTTTGAGAAATAGCGGCAAAACCAATTTTGCACCTGCAAAGTTTATGAACTGTCTGTGGAAAGCACTCAGCAAAGATGACATCCTTCACAGTGTCATCGCTGTCAAAAAGCACGTGGACCCACTTCCTTGTGGAGTGCTTACGTATGCCGTGTGTTTTATTTTGTTTTATTTGGATTGTTTGCTCATGGTGTTTTCTTTACCCAGTGCCTTTTTAGGCATCTTCAGTCGTTGCGAGCTTAGGACTCAAAACGCTCGGATTTTTGCGCCCGCCGCGGCGTGAATCGACACAAATCCGGAACCCGAGGGGACGCGTTTATCATCCGCAAACCCAGGCCGTCACCCAGACTGTAAAGGCCCTCCTTATTATAAGGTAGCGACCTCCTGTGTATAGTGCTAGTCCCTGAATCGACTTGCTAGCACACACAGTTTAAGATGAAATACCATAACATTGCGTCAATATTCATTACATGATGATTCAGAAATAAAAGGGGTTCGATACAAGGTGCATAGCCCATGGCTAGCTCAAACCGAAATAAACACACAGCGGAAAGCAAATGGATAAATGAGCTCCATCTTCATCATGTGCCACAGGCAAGGCATGTTGGTTGGAGACTCGCGACCCTAACAAACCTTACTCCTCGTCTGAGTGTCCTGCAATGGTGAGTTGCAGCCCAAACTATATTGGGTCAGCACAATTGAATTGTGGTGGCAAGATGACACTTTGTAACTAAATTTACTAAGACTATATCTACATGCATATTTGGCTCGGTGGAGTTTCAGGCTGATTTGCATAAAGCCAGTTTTGTCCTATCATTTATAAAACAACTTTTCATCTTAGACAAAGAGTACCACTGATAGAAAACAGTGAACACCTTTGACAACAAAGAGTACCACCGATAGAAAACGGTGAACAACTTTGAAAACTACTCACAACGAGCACCACCGATAGAAAGCGGTGAGCTCTCCCAAACCCTTGTTCACCCATCAAATTTTATTATAGAAATTGGGATGATGAGATCTTCAACATCTGCCCTGTCTAGTTGCTCAAATGTCCATAACCGGGGACACGGCTAAGTATACTTAGTTTTTAACTCTCGAGAGGGTGTGCACTTTCACCACAAGACCCAATCATTCCCTCATCCATGTCAACCAATTATGAAATGGAAAAGAGAAGACCGAGACGAGACCTTTCCGAAGTAATTCCCCGAGTCACAACGCGTGGCCCGAACCAACCTATCATCCCCCTACATCTGCTGGTCACGACGGATCGGGGTCTCACAACATGTATGGTCAAGACAGAGCCCATTTGACAAGTGGTTGCACCAGAAGCTACTAAACAAGGTGCATCTACAATCTCTTTAAGCCTGGGTGACTTTCCACATTTGTGCGGTTCCACCAAGGGTAATTACCATAGACATGAACCATAGACATGGACCCATTGAGTAGCCACCCACCATGGTTCTCCAACCAGCACCCAGGTAGTTCATTATTTAACTTCATTAATTTTTCACTATCCAACTAGTCAAAACATTTTTCATTGCTTGGCTAAGCATCCTACTAAGTGTTCTTGCTTCTATGCTCAGGGTGGGGGATAGCTAAACACTACATAGGAGCATAGCATAATAAAGTAACCACACACAACTCCTAACATGCATACTACAGAAAAACACTAATATGCATATAGTGAAAATAATAGGTGGTTTATGAGCGTCACTTGCCTTGGCCAACTGAAGAGTTGAAGTTACACTCTTCACAACACGTAAGACACTCCGCACAATCTAGCAAACAACAAACATTCAACGATTCAATACATATGCACAATACGAAAACAATGCTATGCATTTATGAATGCATGCTCCGAAATTAAATTGTTTAATAGTTCTCTGGTTACAAAATACATGTATGATGGCATGAATCGAATTTTTATTTAATTGCATTTTAAAAATCATTTGATTTAAATAATTTTACGCAAAATAACTACACTTGTGTAATTAATTATTCATAAAATTTATATTTTAGTCCCTCTGGACAGAGGGTACAATAAGGCAACATTTAACATAGGTTTCACATTTTAAAAATATTCTTGGGAATTTAGTTATGGACTATATGGCCGAAATGGTTCTCTGTGAAAATTTCCATTTTAACAGATGCAAAATAGAAAAGTAATGATGCCAAATTAATCTACATGAGGAGAGCTTTCCAGGGACATAAAATTTACTAAATTTGGAGTTGTAGTTTGAAAGTTATGAATTTTGAAAGTTTGAATTAGTTTCTGTCTTTTTAGTAAATTTTTGAAAGCGTGATTAATCTCAGCCGTCCGATCTCACTTACGCGGACGCTCCGGATAATTAGATACCGATTCGAAAATATGCTAAATCGGAGCCGTTAGATCGCGATCCAACGGTCCTGGCTACCGTGACCTAAATCGGGCGGCGCTTTTCGCCGGCGACGGCTCCGGTCGCGGTGGCGCCATGGCCGGCGAGTACGGACGCTGCGGGGAAGGAGGGCCGGGGTGTAGGGAGCTCACCGAAGGACGGGGGTGCTCGGTGGTGAGGTCGTTGGCGCGGTAGGGGTGGAGGGGAGATGCTCCGGGTCGGCGGGGTCCTTCGCCGGAGTTGAATGGCGGGCGGCGGCGGCGGTCGCGGATGCTTTGTTCGCTCTAGTGCACGGTAAAGGACGGAACCATGTCAGGGGTGTGCGCAAAGATGAGGGGATGCGAATGGGAGGAACGAGAGGGAGAGAGGTCTAGCGGGCTCACCGGAAACGGAGATGGACGGCGACGCCGGGGCGGTTCGTCGAGCTCGTGTGGCCGCAGCCTGGTGGCGTGTTTGGGGGGGGGGGGGTGTGAGATGGGGAAAACGGAGCGGGGCGTGGGAATTTAAGGAGGCGGGGTCAGCGCGCCGTTGCGGACTCGGGGGCGTGCGGGTCATGGCGTCGTGGGCGTCGGCGTCGTGGGCGCGCCTGGAGTGGGAGCGGTTGGAGAAGAGAGAGCTGACGTGCGGGGCCCGCCTGGCAGAGGGAGAGAGAGAGAGTTGCTGCGTGCGCGGGCCGTAGCTGGGCCGGCCGGGCCGGCCTGGCTTTTTTTTTTTATTCTTTCTGTTTTAATATTCTGAATTCAATAAATAATAAAAAAAATATGAAAACTCTTCAGAAAAATATAAAAATATATATTTTGAAAAGCTTATCAAAAATAGAATCCTATAGAAATACTTAGGGATAAAAATGCTTTAGTGAAAATTAAAAATATTTTCTATGGCACAAAATGTGCTTTTCTTTTTTAAACTTAATTCTATTTGTTATTTGATGAAAGAAGACAAGTGTCAATCAGAGATTTTAAGTGCAATGATGATATGGTGGATGAATGCATGCTTTTGAATTTGAAAACTGGGATGTTACAAGACTAACCCCCTTAAGATGAATCTCGCCCTCGAGATTCGGATGGGATAGCAAATAGGTGTGGGTGGTCCTCACGGAGATCATCTTCTCGTTCCCAGGTTGCTTCTTCTTCTGTATGGTGTTTCCATTGAACCTTGCATAACCTGATCGTCTTGGTACGGGTGAATCTTTCCGTTGTCTCAAGTATCTTGACAGGTTTCTCTTCGTAAGTGAGGTCACTTTCCAATTGGACTTCTTCTATTGGTATTGTATCCTTCAACGGGGTTTCCGCCATCTCGGGATGACATTTTTTCAGTTGACTCACGTGAAACACATTGTGTACTGCTGAGAGGACTTCAGGAAGTTCCAACTCATAAGCTACTTCTCCCTTGCGAGAAAGGATCTTATATGGACCAATGAACCGTGGTGCTAACTTTCCTTTGATTCCAAATCTCTTCACGCCACGTAGTGGAGATACTCTAAGGTATGCTCTATCGCCAATTTCATAAGTAATCTCCCTTCGCTTAGAATCTGCATAGCTCTTCTGTCTGGATTGGGCTATCTTTAATCTGTCTCGGATCAATCTGACCTTTTCCTCTGCCTCCTGGATAATATCTGGTCCGAAGAGGCTACGCTCTCCTACTCCACTTCATAGTAATGGGGTGGTGCATTTCTTCCCATACAACGCCTCAAATGGAGCCATTTCTATGCTAGCTTGGTAGCTGTTGTTGTATGACAACTCTGCGTATGGCAGATTTTCATCCCAACTTGATCCATAATCTAATGCACATGCTCTCAGCATGTCCTCAAGTATTTGATTAACTCTTTCGGTCTGTCCGTCAGTCTGTGGGTGGAATGTTGTGCTGAACTCCAGTCTAGTTCCCAGGGACTCATGTAGTTGCTTCAAAAAATGTGAGGTAAACTGTGTTCCCCTGTCGGAAACAATGCTCTTTGGAACACCATGCAGACATACGATCCTACTCATGTATATTTTGGCTAGCTTAGCACTGGCCTGAGTGGCTTTTACTGGTATAAAATGAGCCACTTTAGTCAAACGGTCTACCACTACCCAAATGGAATCATAACCTGATTTGGTCCTGGGTAGACCCGTGATAAAGTCCATTCCGATCCTATCCCATTTCCATTCGGGTACCGGTAACGGTTGTAGTAGCCCTGCTGGTTTCTGATGTTCTGCCTTGACTCTGTTGCACACATCACACAAGGCAATATACTCTGCTATGTCTTTCTTCATGTTGCTCCACCAAAATCTACTCTTTACATCCATGTACATCTTGGTGTTGCCAGGGTGAATAGAGTATGGTGAATCGTGGGCTTCCTGTAGAATTAACTTCCTAAGCTCCTTGTCTTTGGGCACGCAAATGCGCTTTTCAAACCATAGTGTACCTAGTTCATCCTCATGAAACCCTTTTGCCTTATCCTTGCTCATGTTAACTCTAATCTCTTCCATTTCTTTATCCGTTTTCTGTGTCTCTCTGATCTTGTCTGTCAAGGTCGGTTGGACTTCTAAGGATGCTATAAATCCTTCTGTTACCACTTCCAGTCTGAGATCCTTAAATTGTCCACACAAGTCTTCTGGCAATTCACCCTTTGTAAGGCCGTTCACGTAGACCTTACGGCTCAAGGCGTCTGCTACTACATTGGCTTTCCCAGGGTGGTATTGAAGGCTAAGGTTATAATCCTTTATTAACTCTAACCATCTCCTTTGTCGTAAGTTTAACTCCTTCTGGGTGAAAATGTATTTCAAACTCTTATGATCGGTGAACACTTCACAACGTTTTCCCATCAGATAGTGTCGCCATGTCTTCAAGGCATGAACTACTGCAGCCAACTCTAAGTCATGTGTGGGGTAGTTGCCTTCATGCTTTTTCAGTTGTCTAGAAGCATAGGACACTACTTTACCCACCTGCATTAACACACATCCCAGTCCTTGACGTGAAGCATCACAATATACTTGAAAGTCTTTCTCTAGGTCAGGTAGACACAATACAGGGGCAGACACTAGACGCTTCTTTAGTTCTTGGAAACTGGCCTCACATGCATCGGTCCATTCAAACTTCTTTTCCTTCTTCAACAAGTTTGTCATAGGTTTGGCTATCTTGGAGAAATTCTCGATGAACCTCCTATAATATCCCGCCAAGCCCAGAAAGCTGCGGATTCTGCCACATTCTTTGGCGACTCCCATTCTGTCACCGCTGCTACTTTTGCGGGGTCCACCGCAATCCCTTCCCCTGACACTATGTGTCCCAGGAATGCTACCTCACTCAACCAAAACTCACATTTGCTGAACTTTGCATACAGCTTGTGCTCTCTAAGCTTCTCCATAACTAAACGCAAATGTTCTTCATGTTCCTTTTTGTTCTTGGAATATATCAAAATGTCATCTATGAAAACCACAACAATCTTGTCCAAGTATTCCATGAATACCTTGTTCATCATGTTCATGAAATAAGCAGGTGCATTGGTCAGCCCAAAAGGCATCACCGTATACTCATATAATCCATACCTGGTGGTGAAGGTTGTCTTAGGTATATCATGTTCTCTAATCTTTAACTGGAAGTATCCAGATCTTAGGTCGATCTTGGAAAACACACTAGCTCCTTCCAGCTGGTCAAACAGGTCATTGATTCTCGGCAGTGGATATTTGTTCTTAATGGTCACTTCATTCAGGGAACGGTAATCCATGCATAACCTCATACTCTTGTCCTTCTTCTCCACGAACAATACAGGTGCTCCCCACGACGATGAACTAGGACGGATGAATCCTTTTCCCAACTGCTCCTCAAGTTGTGCCTTAAGCTCCTTCAGCTCTTCCACAGACATGGGGTAAGGTCTTCTTGCTATTGGTCCTGTTCCTGGTAGCAATTCTATCAGGAACTCTACATCTGTCGGGGATGTAATTCCCCGGTGCCCTGAGAATAGGGGTTTGTTTCTTAAGTGTTGCAGGTTAAAATACATTTAAATAGGAGAAGGATAAAGAAAAGGGACAAGAGGATGATATGGGCTGAATTTAGCAATGCCCAAGTCGGAATTTCTTGGATGGGCCGAAGTGAATCTAAGCCGGTGGACAGATATAGAGCATCTCGGGCTGGCCCAGGGTTTCTTCGGCATCTCCAGTTCTCGGTCAACGCCTCGTCTCTAGATCGAAGCAGCCACGAGCCCGTGACCCCCAACTCGGGAGACCCACGATCCCCCCGAGTACCGCACCACCCGACCGCCCCGGCATCCTCCTCACCACAGCGGACCTCCTCCCCGTCGTGCTCCCAGCCTCGACAGCACCGCGGCGGACCCGAGATCGCCCGAGCTTCCACCTCGGCCGCCCGGCTTCCCCGCGTCCTCGACAGCACGCCGCGCCTGGCATCCCCTTCCCCGTCATCGATCGCCCGAGCTCCCCCATCCCGTCGCCGCGACCTCGGCGCCCCCTCCTCCGGCACGCGCTCGCCAGCGCCCACCCGAGCTCTGCCCCGGAATCTTCGGCCGCGCCCCGGACAGCCTCCTCCTCGGCAACCTCCGCGACTCCCTCGACATCGGAAACATCCGGCATCCTCCTCGGCCTCCCGAGCTCCTCTGCACGCGCCCCGGACTCGGATGCGCCGACGTGCCCACGGGACCGACAGGGCCACCTCCGGCGTCTCCGCCCGCGGGATCCCTATCCCGGAGCCCGGCCGCCCCGACCTCGCCCGCATCTACGCCCAGCCGCCTCTGACATCTCCATCATCGGCGTCCGCGACCGGCTGCGCCCCGCCCGTGGCTTCCCGTCTTCGGCCACGCTCCCCCGACATGCCGCCCGACGGTGGCTACGCCTCCGTGCTCCGGCCCCGTCTCGGGTGCGCCCGGCGCCGAAGAGCCCGACCTAGCCGTCCCGACACCGCCCCTCCGACGCGGCCGTGCGTCGACCTCGGTGGTCCGCACGCCGGCAACCCCCTTCCTCGTCTACAACCGTGCTTTCTCGACAGGACAGGGCACGGGCTCCTCCTCCCGGTGGCCGGGTTGACCCAATCCGGTTGGGCCGAGTATGCCACCGGGGCATGGGCCAAGATTAGATGGTTTGGAGGATTTTATCCGCAATACTAGGAACGAAATACTTCTCCGGGAGAGGGTAAGAAGAGGACGTGGAGATGCGGAAGACATGCGCTAGAAGACAAAATACAGTACATGTCCAGGCGGGCTACAGTGCCGGTACAGTACCCGCGATGTGACGACAGTACACTGTGCAGTGATGAAGGAACAGTGTGACAAGACCCCATCAGTCAAATCGTGAACAGTATACCATGCGCAGTACTTCTTGTCTCCTTGTCCCCAACTTGTCCCCTGGGCTCTCCTATATAAAGGGCACCAGGGGGAGGGGGAGAGGACAGGCCAAGCCCACCACCACTTCATATCCCCCCTTTCCATTTGCTCCCAAAACTTCCTGGAGGCATACCTAGCAGCTCGCGGAGCATATTGTAGCCCGGATATAAAGAGGAGAAATATACCAAGTAGGCTAGATGCTGCAGTAGGGGTTTTATCTCCTCGCGAGAGCCCCGAAGCAGGGTAAATCCTCGTGTCATCGTGTCGGTTGAGTTTACCTGCGCGCGAGTTCATCGCGCAATCCCTCCCCGAGATCCCCTAGCGTCCATCGGCCCCACAAATTAGCCTACCCGTAGGCATCTGTCTGTACACCACGACGACAGTTGGTGCCCACCGTGGGGCAGAGTGGCGCTTGCGGGAACAATTTCGGACGGGACCCGGCATCCCAAATCCGGGATCCTAAATCGGGGATCCCTACGCTGTGAGCAGTGGTCACTGACATCCTGCGCTGCGGGTAGCGGACACCGGCATCCCAAATCCGGGATCTTAAATCCGGGATCCCTGTGCGGCGGGCAGTGGTCACTGACATCCTGCGCCGCGGGTAGCGGACACCGGCATCCCAAATCCGGGATCCTAAATCCGGGATCCCTACGCTGCGGGCAGTGGTCACTGACATCCTGCGCCGCGGGTAGCGGACACCGGCATCCCAAAATCCGGGATCCTAAATCCGGGATCCCTGTGCTGCGGGCAGGGGTCATTGACGTCCCTGCGCTGCGGGTTGAGTTCGCCGACATCCCTACGCCACGGGTTGAGGTCGCCGACGTCCCTGCCCTGCAGGTAGAGGTCGCGGGCATCCCTGCGCTGCGGGTAGAGGTCGCCGACATCCCTGCGTGGCGGGTAGAGGTCTCCGACATCCCTGCACCGCGGGTGGAGGTCATCGACGTCCCCGCATCGCGGAAACCGGTCATCGACATCCCAAACCAGCATCCCTGCATCACGGGCACCAGCCGCCGGAGTCTACCCCGACACTCATCATCAATGGACCCCTGGCAGTTGCACACCAATTACCCGGGTTATGTCATCTCCGACATCCCCAACCGCTCATGTGCTCCGTGAGAATCGTCATATGTACCTTGCAATTATGTTATCTTAGATTTATTCGGGAGCTGCCCATGCATGCTTAATTTAATTGTTTACCCGGGAGCGAGATATCGTAACCCGGGGACTGCCCTGTTTTACCTATTTGTTATCTATGTGTTTTCCCCCGGGGACAAGGTGTCTTGACCCGGGGACTGGCTTACTGTTTAGTTCTACCTTGCATGCTTAGTCGGTAGAGTAACTCGGTTTATATTTATTTATATGATTTTCATATCTTGCTTCTTGCTATGTCATTTGTGTGCCGGCATCCCGAAACTGGACTCGGGGACTGTCGGGCTCCTTTTGTCTTCCTCCTATATCTGAAAACTTATCCGGGGACTCGGTGGAAACCGAGTCTCTGTCCTATTATGTGGTTTGCTGCTAGAGTTATTTTCTGTCCTTATTCTTGTTAAAATATATATGTCTTAACTAACGTTGAAAGGTGATATCGGTTTTACCGTGAGGATACTCATGTCGAAAGTCTTGATTATATCGGTTATCTTGGATCCATCTTATGGTTGATTATTTTCTCAAAGTATATTGCATATGATCTATGGTATCAGTTGGCCCACATATCGCGGTATCACGCAAAATTTCCAGATCCCCGTTTATTTCGGTTCGCCAATATATCATGGCATACTGCAATATCTCCATATCGCTATTCATGTCGGCTCGCCATTATATCGCGGCATCATGCCATATCCCCAGATTCCCGTTTATTTCGGTTCGCCGATGTATCATGACATCGGACAATATTTCCAAATCGTCATTTGTTTCGGTTTATCAAAGTTCGCTAAAGGCAACACCTGAGATACTAAAACACCTGTGATATGCCCAGAGTGGCAGAGATACCGAAACATGTGTGATATGCCCGGAGTGGCCGACATACCGACATACCGACATACCGAGATACCTGTGTGACATTGTGTGCGTAGGCGTCTGTGTCGGTATACGCCCAGAGTGGCTAAACGCCGGCACATGAGACTCTGTGTCGGTATACGCCCAGAGTGGCTAAAAGCCGGCACATGAGGCGTCCGTGTCGGTATACGCCCAGAGTGGCTAAACGCCGGCATGTGTTATGTGTTTGTGTCAGACCGGCGGTGGCCGAAGACATCTATGTCGGTAAAGCGCCCAGAGTGGCTAAGGAACCGGCATATGATTGTATTTTTGCAGGTATTCGGTGGAGCAAATGAAAGCGAGGAGGTAGAGATTTCTTCTAAGTCTGCGCGCGACTCTGCGAGTCCCCCGCAGCCTCGGGGACTAGTGTTGGGGTTGTAATTCCCCGGTACCCTAAAAGCATGGTATTTAATATAGAGATTTCCTAATGATTATTTGTTTTTAAGTCTATGCGCGATTCTAACGAATCCCCCATAGACTCGGGGACTAGTGTCGGGGATGTAATTCCCCGGTGCCCTGAGAATAGGGGTTTGTTTCTTAAGTGTTGCAGGTTAAAATACATTTAAATAGGAGAAGGATAAAGAAAAGGGACAAGAGGATGATATGGGCTGAATTTAGCAATGCCCAAGTCGGAATTTCTTGGATGGGCCGAAGTGAATCTAAGCCGGTGGACAGATATAGAGCATCTCGGGCTGGCCCAGGGTTTCTTCGGCATCTCCAGTTCTCGGTCAACGCCTCGTCTCTAGATCGAAGCAGCCACGAGCCCGTGACCCCCAACTCGGGAGACCCACGATCCCCCCGAGTACCGCACCACCCGACCGCCCCGGCATCCTCCTCACCACAGCGGACCTCCTCCCCGTCGTGCTCCCGGCCTCGACAGCACCGCGGCGGACCCGAGATCGCCCGAGCTTCCACCTCGGCCGCCCGGCTTCCCCGCGTCCCCGACAACACGCCGCGCCTGGCATCCCCTTCCCCGACATCGATCGCCCGAGCTCCCCCATCCCGTCGCTGCGACCTCGGCGCCCCCTCCTCCGGCACGCGCTCGCCAGCGCCCACCCGAGCTCTGCCCCGGCATCTTCGGCCGCGCCCCGGACAGCCTCCTCCTCGGCAACCTCCGCGACTCCCTCGACCTCGGAAACATCCGGCATCCTCCTCGGCCTCCCGAGCTCCTCTGCACGCGCCCCGGACTCGGATGCGCCGGCGTGCCCACGGGACCGACAGGGCCACCTCCGGCGTCTCCGCCCGCGGGATCCCTATCCCGGAGCCCGGCCGCCCCCGACCTCGCCCGCATCTACGCCCAACCGCCTCTGACATCTGCATCATCGGCGTCCGCGACCGGCTGTGCCCCGCCCGTGGCTTCCCGTCTTCGGCCGCGCTCCCCCGACATGCCGCCCGACGGTGGCTACGCCTCCGTGCTCCGGCCCCGTCTCGGGTGCGCCCGGCGCTGAAGAGCCCGACCTAGCCGTCCCGACACCGCCCCTCCGACGCGGCCGTGCGTCGACCTCGGTGGTCCGCACGCCGGCAACCCCCTTCCTCGTCTACAACCGTGCTTTCTCGACAGGACAGGGCACGGGCTCCTCCTCCCGGTGGCCGGGTTGACCCAATCCGGTTGGGCCGAGTATGCCACCGGGGCATGGGCCAAGATTAGATGGTTTGGAGGCTTTTATCCGCAATACTAGGCACGAAATACTTCTCCGGGAGAGGGTAAGAAGAGGACGTGGAGATGCGGAAGACATGCGCTAGAAGACAAAATCCAGTACATGTCCAGGCGGGCTACAGTGCCGCTACAGTACCCGCGATGTGACGACAGTACACTGTGCAGTGATGCAGGAACAGTGTGACAAGACCCCATCAGTCAAATCGTGAACAGTATACCGTGCGCAGTACTTCTTGTCTCCTTGTCCCCAACTTGTCCCCTGGGCTCTCCTATATAAAGGGCACCAGGGGGAGGGGGAGAGGACAGGCCAAGCCCCCCACCACTTCATATCCCCCCTTTCCATTTGCTCCCAAAACTTCCTGGAGGCATACCTAGCAGCTCGCGGAGCATATTGTAGCCCGAATATAAAGAGGAGAAATATACCAAGTAGGCTAGATGCTGCAGTAGGGGTTTTATCTCCTCACGAGAGCCCCGAAGCAGGGTAAATCATCGTGTCATCGTGTCGGTTGAGTTTACCTGCGCGCGAGTTCATCGTGCAATCCCTCCCCGAGATCCCCTAGCGTCCATCGGCCCCACAAATTAGCCTACCCGTAGGCATCTGTCTGTACACCACGACGACAACATCTCTATCTGGTGGCATTCCTGGTAGTTCGTCTGGAAACACATCGGGGTATTCCTTCACAATCGGTACCTCTTCCATACTAACCCCCTTAAGAGAATTCAACTTAGTCTCTTTTGATCCATAGAAAGACTGGTACCGGATTTTCTTCATTTCCGGGGTGGTGAGGGTGATTGCTCTACTAGCACAATCAATTTGTCCCCTATACTGGGACAACCAGTCCATGCCTAAAATGACATCAATCCCTTGGTTTTCCAGTATGATAAGTTTGCTAGGAAAGTTATGGTTCCCAATATCCAGTGTCAATGTGTGACTTCCTGAGTTAACCAACATGTTTCCCCCACGAGAACTTACTCTAATTGGTCTTGCTAGGGTCTTAGTGGGTAATTTATGCTTATCCATGAATGCCCTTGATATGAATGAATGGGATGCTCCAGAATCAAAAAGTACTAGAGCTGAGTACGAATTGATTAAGAACTTACCAATCACAAGGTCTGGATTATCCATGACTTCCTCCACATCCAAATGGTTCACATGCCCCTTCTGGAATGGGTTTGGCTTGTTGGTATCTTCTTTCTTCTCCGGGCACTCGTTGGAGTAGTGCCCCATCTTCTTGCACGAGTAGCATTGCACTTGAATGATATCCCTTTTCTCGGTGTGGTTGTGACGGGGTTGTCCATTGTGGTTTCCCTGACCATTGTGGTTGTTACCTCGATATCCTCCATTTGGGTTATGGCCGTGGTTGTGGTGGCCATAGTTTCCCTGCTGGTGTCCATTTCCACCATGTTTGTGAAATCCCGGGCTGCCACTTCCCTCATGATGGCTACGCATTTTCTGAGGTGTTCCAGAGTAATGCTTGTCGAAGTTGTGCTTTCTCTTCCTATTCTCGGCCTGTTTCTGTTTGCTCTCCAGGATAGTGGCTTTGTCAAGTAGGGACTGATAGTTGGGCGCATAGACAACTGATAGCTGAACGGCTAGTTCATCATTCAGACCATCCAAGAATCTTTCCCTTCTCTTGGCGTCGGAGTCCACATCATCTGGTGCATAACGTGCCAGATTGTTGAATTCTTCTATGTATACTGCAACCGTACGACTACCTTGACGTAGGTTGCGGAATTCTCTTTTCTTCAAACTCATCACTCCATTGGATATGTGGGCAGTGCAAAAACCTTCTTGGAACAGCTCCCAAGTAACCTCCTCTATTGGGTGGGTGATTTGGAAATTGTCCCACCAGCTGGCCGCAGGTCCTTCTAGCAGATGTGCTGCAAATCTGACCTTCTCGGCATCAGTGCATCCGATGGTCACCAGGTTCTTGTTCACGGAGCGCAGCCAGTCATCGGCCACCACGGGTTATGAGGCGCTGGTGAACGTTGCTGGCCTCAACCTTAGGAACCTAGTGAGCATATCCACTTGAGGTGGTGGAGGTGGGTTGTTGTTGTCGTCGTCGTTGTTGTTGTTGTTGTTGTTGTTGTTGTTGTTGTTGTTGTTGTTGTTGTTTGCCAGGATCTGGGTCATCACTTGCATGAGCTGGGTCATCACTTGCTGCATCCCATTGTTGTTGTCCTCTTCGTTGTTGCGGTTGTTGTTGCGACGAGGAGGCATCTGTGGGTAGGGCATAGATGAGAAAAGGGGTGGAAAGATCTAAAAGGAAACTACTACTCAACAACCATAAACAAACAAACAACAAGTCACTCACAAACAACCAACACAACTCATACTAGAAATCAACAATAAGTTTTTCTTGGAAAGTAAAAACGTTCTAGTATTGCCTTACCACAAGCTTCGGTAAGGTCAACACTCTAATCGAATGATGAAAACAAATAAAATGGTGGTCAAACTACTACTGCCGAAATCCTCTAATGGCCTTGGTGCAAATGACCTTACAAGAGTGGGATCGGGTGTTGAACGCGGGTTTGTCATCCTTCTCGGGGACGATCCAAAGTGTTTCTCCCTCATCCGTCTCTATGGTGCGTTCTTCTGGGTCCTCCTCCACCTCAGTCATTTCTTGGTCCTCCTGGATAGCCTTCTTCTGTGCTGCTAGTGCCTCTTCAAGCTTCTTCTTCAACTCTACATTCTCCAAGAACAACATGTCACGTCTCTCTACTGTCAATGACAAAGTCTTGATTATGACTCTGTTATACGTTGTCTGCTCTAGCAGTTCCTCTTCCATCTTCTGGGGTTCCTCCAACATCTTGATCCTTTCCTCCAGCTTGGTCTTCTTTTCCTCCAGCCTACTGTTGGCTTCCCGAAGTTCCTCCCTCTTTTGATCCAAATATAACACTGTATTCTCCAACGTCTCAAGCCTATCATTAGCCTCCTTGACTACGTCAACCGCTTGATCAACGAACTTCATCTCTTCCTTCAACAAATCCTCAAGAGCTGCTGCACCACACTCGTGCTCCATCAAGTAGCGGCGCTGCAGCGGCCAATGTTCGGTCATGGTGTAGTAGAATGGGACACCATCCATGTTGCGTCTACCAAGGGTACGATAGGGGGAACCTGTGGGTATACGATGACGATAAATCCCACAGATGCGTCCAATAGCTCCCTGCATGGCTATCGACAGCGATATCTCCCAGTCTAGGTATCTCTCCTCATAAATCTCCTCATGAGTTGACGGATCTTCGGGGTTAGCCGGTATGGTAGTCTCAATCAGCCACCTCTCCATCTCGGATTGCTTATACAGCTGCTGGCCCTGGAATATCGGCGGAGGTATCCCAACAAGGGTGGCGAGCTCAGCCAAGTGTCTGTCAAAAAAGACAGTCACTCCTTCTCCGGCTACAGCACGATGCGTGAAAGTGGACATCTATAAAAATGTTTTTGAGGTAAAAGATTAGATAAGACTACAATAGACATTTTATGCAAAACTTGATAAAATATGATTTTATTTCCTATGGGCATTACTAAATACTAATCCAAACCTAGGGTCACGAACCTACAGGCAACACAGTGCTCTGATACCATCTGTAAAGGCCCTCCTTATTATAAGGTAGCGACCTCCTGTGTATAGTGCTAGTCCCTGGATCGACTTGCTAGCACACACAGTTTAAGATGAAATACCATAACATTGCGTCAATATTCATTACACGATGATCCAGAAATAAAAGGGGTTCGATACAAGGTGCATAGCCCATGGCTAGCTCAAACCGAAATAAACACACAGCGGAAAGCAAATGGATAAATGAGCTCCATCTTCATCATGTGCCACAGGCAAGGCATGTTGGTTGGAGACTCGCGACCCTAACAAACCTTACTCCTCGTCTGAGGGTCCTGCAATGGTGAGTTGCAGCCCAAACTATATTGGGTCAGCACAATTGAATTGTGGTGGCAAGATGACACTTTGTAACTAAATTTACTAAGACTATATCTACATGCATATTTGGCTCGGTGGAGTTTCAGGCTGATTTGCATAAAGCCAGTTTTGTCCTATCATTTATAAAACAACTTTTCATCTTAGACAAAGAGTACCACTGATAGAAAACAGTGAACACCTTTGACAACAAAGAGTACCACCGATAGAAAACGGTGAACAACTTTGAAAACTACTCACAACGAGCACCACCGATAGAAAGCGGTGAGCTCTCCCAAACCCTTGTTCACCCATCAAATTTTATTATAGAAATTGGGATGATGAGATCTTCAACATCTGCCCTGTCTAGTTGCTCAAATGTCCATAACCGGGGACACGACTAAGTATACTTAGTTTTTAACTCTCGAGAGGGTGTGCACTTTCACCACAAGACCCAATCATTCCCTCATCCATGTCAACCAAATATGAAATGGAAAAGAGAAGACCGAGATGAGACCTTTTCGAAGTAATTCCCCGAGTCACAACGCGTGACCCGAACCAACCTATCACCCCCCTACATCTGCTGGTCACGACGGATCGGGGTCTCACAACATGTATGGTCAAGACAGAGCCCATTTGACAAGTGGTTGCACCAGAAGCTACTAAACAAGGTGCATCTACAATCTCTTTAAGCCTGGGTGACTTTCCACATTTGTGCGCTTCCACCAAGGGTAATTACCATAGACATGAACCATAGACATGGACCCCCTGAGTAGCCACCCACCATGGTTCTCCAACCAGCACCCAGGTAGTTCATTATTTAACTTCATTAATTTTTCACTATCCAACTAGTCAAAACATTTTTCATTGCTTGGCTAAGCATCCTACTAAGTGTTCTTGCTTCTATGCTCAGGGTGGGGGATAGCTAAACACTACATAGGAGCATAGCATAATAAAGTAACCACACACAACTCCTAACATGCATACTACAAAAAAACACTAATATGCATATACTGAAAATAATAGGTGGTTTATGAGCGTCACTTGCCTTGGCCAACTAAAGAGTTGAAGTTACACTCTTCACAACACGTAAGACACTCCGCACAATCTAGCAAACAACAAACATTCAACGATTCAATACATATGCACAATACGAAAACAATGCTATGCATTTATGAATGCATGCTCCGAAATTAAATTGTTTAATAGTTCTCTCGTTACAAAATACATGTATGATGGCATGAATCGAATTTTAATTTAATTGCATTTTAAAAATCATTTGATTTAAATAATTTTATGCAAAATAACTACACTTGCGTAATTAATTATTCATAAAATTTATATTTTTGTCCCTATGGACAGAGGGTACAATAAGGCAACATTTAACATAGGTTTCACTTTTTAAAAATATTCTTGGGAATTTAGTTATGGACTATATGGCCGAAATGGTTCTCTGTGAAAATTTCCATTTTAACAGATGCAAAATAGAAAAGTAATGATGCCAAATTAATCTACATGAGGAGAGCTTTCCAGGGACATAAAATTTACTAAATTTGGAGTTGTAGTTTGAAAGTTATGAATTTTGAAAGTTTGAATTAGTTTCTGTCTTTTTAGTAAATGTTTGAAAGCGTGATTAATCTCAGCCGTCCGATCTCACTTACGCGGACGCTCCGGATAATTAGATACCGATTCGAAAATATGCTAAATCGGAGCCGTTAGATCGCGATCCAACGGTCCTGGCTACCGTGACCTAAATCGGGCGGCGCTTTTCGCCGGCGACGGCTCCGGTCGCGGTGGCGCCATGGCCGGCGAGTACGGACGCTGCGGGGAAGGAGGGCCGGGGTGTAGGGAGCTCACCGAAGGACGGGGGTGCTCGGTGGTGAGGTCGTTGGCGCGGTAGGGGTGGAGGGGAGATGCTCCGGGTCGGCGGGGTCCTTCGCCGGAGTTGAATGGCGGGCGGCGGCGGCGGTCGCGGATGCTTTGTTCGCTCTAGTGCACGGTAAAGGACGGGACCATGTCAGGGGCGTGCGCAAAGATGAGGGGATGCGAATGGGAGGAACGAGAGGGAGAGAGGTCTAGCGGGCTCACCGGAAACGGAGATGGACGGCGACGGCCGGGGCGGTTCGTCGAGCTCGTGTGGCCGCAGCCTGGTGGCGCGTTTGGGGGGGTGTGAGATGGGGAAAACGGAGCGGGGCGTGGGAATTTAAGGAGGCGGGGTCCGCGCGCCGTTGCGGACTCGGGGGCGTGCGGGTCGTGGCGTCGTGGGCGTCGGCGTCGGCGTCGGCGTCCTGGGCGCGCCTGGAGCGGGAGCGGTTGGAGAAGAGAGAGCTGACGTGCGGGGCCCGCCTGGCAGAGGGAGAGAGAGAGTTGCTGCGCGTGCGGGCCGTAGCTGGGCCGGCCGGGCCGGCCTGTTTTTTTTTTAAATTCTTTCTGTTTTAAAATTCTGAATTCAATAAATAATAAAAAAAATATCAAAACTCTTCAGAAAAATATAAAAAATATATTTTGAAAAGCTTATCAAAAATAGAATCCTATAGAAATACTTAGGGATAAAAATGGTTTAGTGAAAATTAAAAATATTTTCTATGGCAAAAATGTGTTTTTCTTTTTTAAACTTAATTCTATTTGTTATTTGATGAAAGAAGACAAGTGTCAATCAGAGATTTTAAGTGCAATGATGATATGGTGGATGTATGCATGCTTTTGAATTTGAAAACTGGGATGTTACACAGACGGCGCGTTTTCGGCTATATTTTATCATTTTTGTATACAAATTCACACGTTTAACCATTATGGCATACAAATTCACACGTTTAACCATACAAATTCACACAAAAATAAATAGTTCAACAATGTATAAAAAAATAAACAAATAGTACTAGACATCGGCGGCATTGCCGTTGTCATTGCCCTTGAGCGCCCACAAGTGATGCACCAGATCATCTTGTAGAGCTTGATGTGTTGCAGCGTCTCGAATCACCTGGCGCGTGGTGAGAAAGTTTGTCCATGATGTCGGCACCTTGTGATCAACATCTGCAACAGGACATTGACGGTAGTATGGTATCCTTGCTTCACTGTCAAACATCGGGTCATCCCGCTCACTCTCAATGATCATGTTGTGCAAGATCACACAACACTGCATCACCTTCCACATGTTGAACTTCGACCATGTCATAGCAGGGTACCGGACAACCACAAAACGAGACTGCAGCGCACCAAATGCTCGTTCGACATCCTTCCTGCAAGCCTACTGGAACTTGGAAAACCAAGATTTCACGCTTTCTGGCACAGTCTTGGAGATGGTCTTCACAAATATTACCAACTTGGGGTAGATAACATCTGCAAGATAGTAGCCCTTTGTGTACTGGTGTCCATTGATCTCATAGTTCACTGTGAGAGTATGGCCTTCGACAAGATCAACAAAGACATCCGAGCACTGCAACATATTGATGTCGTTGTGAGTTCCAGGCATACCAAAAAATGAATGCCAAATCCATAGATCATATGAAGCCACGGACTAGAGAATCACCGAGCACTCTCCTTCCTTGCCCTTGTACATCCCCTGTCAGTCAAATGGACAGTTCTTCCATGTCGAATGCATGCAATCGATGCTACCAAGCATACCAGGAAAGCCTCTTGCTTCAATGGCGAGCAGTGTCTTGCGCAGATAGTCATCATGTGCATCTGCAGGAGCACCTTATGCAAGCAACCTCATGGCCATCGTGCACTTCTGAATATAGGAAAACCCTACCATGCCAGTGCAGTCCCTTTTCAATTTGAAGTAGGTGTCAAACTCTCGGATTTCTTGCATGATCTTGAGAAAGAGCTTGCGGTTCATTCTGAAACGGCGTCGAAACACCTTCGCGTCCTAGGTAGGATCATCGGCGAAGTAGTCGGAGTAGAGGATGCAATACCCCTTGTACCGCTGCCTCGGCTTGCTCTTGCGGCGACCCATTGTCTGGCCTGCCCATTGTTGATCCAACACGCCGCGGCCCACCTTGATTCTCGGTGTGCAAGCCGGCGAGGGAGGCCAAGATCAGCAGGTGTTCTTCGTCGTCGACGTCCGCCTGATCTTGCTCGTCGAAAGCTCGGCGAGTATCTCCTCGTCGGAGTCCACTGTGTCGGATTTTTGCCGAACACCTTGCACGCGGGATGGTCGCCCTGAAGATCTCCACAGAGGCGATTTCGCTGCGGAGTGGGCGGCGCCGACGGTGCGTGGCGTGGCGGTGCAGGTGTGGGACGGCGGCGGCGGCGTCCCTACGGCGACACGGGAAGGGAGGGAAAGGCGAGCCCACTGGGTTCAGCCTGGGGGCGTCGGCGCTATTTTTCGTCGAGAAGGCGCTAACTGGGTTTCGGGGGGGGGGGGGGGGGGGGGGGCGACCGGTGGAAAAATGACGCTATTTGCTTTCGCCGTCGCCAAAAAAGCCTCCTGAGGGGCGCTGTGGGAGGGGGGCCAGAGGAGATGCCCTTAGGCTAAATTCTCAAAGAGTTATTTGCCTAGTGTTGGCATGTGTGTCGAGTGAACTTCCTAGATACACGGCGTATAGCTGCTTTGGCGAGTCGGTGATACCCCGCAGTCGTCGTCGCGTTTTCCGGTTTCCCGTAGTGCAAAGTAGCTCGTAAAAAGTGTTTTTAACGGACTGAACAGGAAAAAGTAACTATCTACACGCGGAGACGTACTTGACGGCTTCACTGGTTTTTTCCCTCTAAATTTTAAAGTATAATTAGGCAAAGCAACCATTACGAATGGCTCAGTAACACGAGCAGAGCATACGATTCTCCTATGCGTCCTCCATTTGCGAAAGAACTGATCCGATGACCCGACACTGTGCTCAGAGAATATGTTCTTCCGGCCGATCTCTTCCATAATAAACCAACCATTCCCAGACTAATTCGCTTCAAAACGCTCGGTTGTCTCGCCCCGGTCCAGGCAGGGCAGCCATGGCCAGTACTCCCACTACCACCACTACCACCTGCAGCTGCAGCCACGCTTTGCTCAAAGGTCTCCTCGCCAGGCTGCACGCATGCTCGGCGCGTTTGCGCAGCCATTATTTCATCTTTCCCGACTCCAGTACTGCTTCTTCGGCCTTGCTGCCCGCCTTGGCCGTGCTCGTCTGCGGCACTGCTCTCTCCAGAGTCCTCGTCTTCTTCCTGCCCCTTGTGCTCTCGACCTCCATTTGCTGCGCGGCGGTCTTCCTGCTCGTCGCCTCGGAGTCGTCGGAGGGAGGGGCGGCGAAGGAGGTCGTGCTCCTGTGCGGCGACAGGGCGGAGGTCGGACTCCTGGAGGTGTACGGCGACGCAAACTCCAGCGTGTACGGCGACAGGCGCGACGTTGAGGTGGGCTGCTTCTTGCACCGCAGACCCGGCGGCGGGTGGACAAAGCGCGGCGTCGACGAGGACGGCAAGGAGGTGGTGTTTGCTGGCAGGGTGGCCGTCGGCGGTGGCGCGGCGCTGGAGGAGGAGCTTGTTGCTCTCCAGGTGGACAGGTTGGCCGAGGGCGTGTGGGATCGCTACTTCGGCGGTTCCTCCAGGTGGAACTACCTCACGGATGGGTCTGAAGAGATCGAGCAGCACATGAGCTGACAGTCATGGCTGATGATGGGTTAACTTGGATGTCCGTTGAAGCATATATCCCGCAACGAATGATCCAAGTGCCACGAGAAATTTGTTGTTCCAGCTGCCATGATCAACATTTGTCGTTCCTATATGCATGGCTGCCTAGCTCCAGCCTCTAGAGTCTAGAGCATGCAATTCCTAGTTTGTCAGTTAGAACATTCGGGTGCCTACTTAGTCCTGTGGTCGAAGGAGCTAAAACTAAGTACGTGACCGCCATGCACATCGCAAATTATGAAGTTTGAATACGAAAGATGCCTCCGAAGCGCGTGGAGTACGTGGGTGAATAGCTCACATGCGACGTCGTTGAGTGGAATTGGTGCGAGTGCGATGGAGTTGGCTAGAATAGCTCGCATGCGACGTTGGTTCGCGTGGAAATAGCTACGGACAGAAAACGGGCGTCGCTGTGTTAAGCAATGTCTTAACCCCACTCTTGGTTTGTTAGGACGGGCAGTTATTCTCTCCGACAGTGGGACCCACTCAGGTGCCAAACATCTAGTCACGCAATCTGACCGTTCAGGGTGCTCTGTTCTTGTCCGGCGACGGCGGCGGCGGTGGCGGCGGCGGTGGAGCTTTCTGGTGGCGACGGTGTCGCATTCTGGTGCCTGGGGAGGAGGTTTGGAAGTGCGAATGCGGTGAGCCATTTCACAACCCTAATCCCCGTCCTCACCTTCTCAATTTGATGGATCTGTCCACCCTGATTTGCGCGATTTGAAACAGGGGATCATTGCGCGTGGGCTGAAATACCGAGATGGAGCGAGGAGAGGAAGCTTCATATCAGTAATGGCCCTTCCCCCATCTCTGTTTTCGATTTCGATTTGGGGCTCGACGTGTTGCTGCTCACTGACGGTGTCCGCCATTGACAAGCAGGGGCGACAGTGCACGGTTCTTCGAAATTGAAGTGGAGTTCTTTTTTTCGAAGGCCCAGTTGAGTGATGGTAGCGTGAGAAATATCGAGGCAGTTCTTTTTTTCGAAGGCCCAGTTGAGTGATGGTAGCGTGAGAAATATCGAGGCAGATACAATGGTGAAGTTGGAGCTTGAATTTGACGAGATGAATCCTCAAGACATAGAGGACATGGAAGAGAAGGCAGTGCGCAATTGGGTGGAAAAAATAGGGGAGAGTGTATTTTGGGGTCCGGAGCAAGAAGTTTCACTGTTAAGGTTCGACAATTGGAAGGGGGAGTATGTTATAATTGAAGATGGAGAAGATTTGGTCACTGAAATGGATCGGCAAGAAGCTTGGGCAACCAAACATGCATATTTTTATGCAAAGCTTGTTGATCTGAAATTACTGAAGTGACAGTTATACCTGAATCTGATGCAGCTGCAGAAGAGGGGTGTCATGGTGCTGTCAAAGCAACTGTAGTTGATTGGAATACAGTAGAAATACCTGAGCGTACTGATTTGGTCATTGCACCAATGAGTGACATTGAGATGGCAAAGTTGTATGGCATTCCTGTAGATGACAAAGATAAAGAGCAAGACAGAGATCAATCTGCAAACAGAGATGAGGATGGGTCAGATGTTGACGAAGAGTTGATGCAAGAGGCAGCAGAGGAAGTAGGGGATGCACATGATGATGAGCTAGTAAATCTGTATGATAAAGAAAACCCTGTAATTACAGTTGGGAAATTGTTTCCAAGTATGGCTGAGTTTAGAATGTGTTTTAGGACTTATGCAGTGAAAGCAGAGTTTGATGCCAAGACTAAGTGGACTGACAAATCCAAGTTTTATGCAAAGTGTAAAGGTTTTGATGGGGGTGCCAAGCCTTGCAAGTGGTACATATCAGCTAGACGGCAACCTGATGGAAGCACAGTCAGGGTAAATCAAATTCCAAACCAGCATACTTGTATGCCCAGTGGAGAACGAGTTTCAAGTATGACATCTCCACTATGGGTTACAGAAAAAATCACTCCTATTTTAGCCAAGAAACCTAACTTTACTGCCAAAAGACTCAAAGTGGACTTAGAACTAAAGTACAGAATTGTACTAAAATATACCACAGTTTGGAAGGCAAAGCAAAGGGCAATGAAAGCATTATATGGGGATTGGGCAAATACTTTTAGGATGTTGTACAATTTTAAAGCTGAGGTGGAAAAGAGGTCACCTGGGAGTTCAGTGGAGATAGATACTGAGGTAAATGCAGATGGCAAGGTATATTTCTCCAAGTTTTTTATGTGTTTGAAGCCTTGCATTGATGGATTCAAAGCGGGGTGCCGTCCATATTTGATCATTGACTCATCTTTTCTGACTGGAAAGTGGAATGGCCAATTGGCAGCATGCAACGCACTAGATGGATTCAATTGGATGTTCCTTGTTGCAATTGGTTTGTTTCAGTCAGAGACAGAGGTATCGTGGACATGGTTCATGATGCAGCTGAAAAGATGCTTAGGTCCAGTGTCACCCTTGGCCATTCACACAGATGCATGTAAAGGGTTGGAAAATGCAGTAAAAAATGTTTTCCCCCATGCTGAGCAGAGGGAGTGCTTCGGCCATTTGTGGATGAATTTGATCAAAAAGTTCAGAGGAGATGAATTTGGGCGTATGTGGCCAGCAGCAAGATCCTACACCAAACAAACCCATTTACATCACCTTGGTAAGGTAATGGCAGCATGCCCTGAATTTGCACCATGGTTGAACACATATCATTCTCTTCTATGGTATAGGGCAGATTTCAATACTACCATCAAATGTGATCATATAAACAACAATTTGGCCGAAAGCTTCAACAACAGGGTGAAGGAGCTGAAAAGCTTGCATGTCCATGACTTGGTTGACCAAATTAGGATCTTGATGATGGGTTGGTGGGAATTAAGAAGCAAAATTGGTGCTCTACTTCAAGGGGATAAGCTTCCTGCAGTGTTACAACAAGTGGTCAACAGGAGCAGAGGGCTTAACCATTTGTCAGTTGACAAAGCTTCATTATGGGGTGCTGAAGTGAGAGATAACAATACTGCAAAAAGGCATGTTGTTAACATTGACTTACATGAATGCACATGTCTAGAGTGGCAACACACCGGGAAGCCATGCGTGCATGCTATACTCTTTTTGGCCTCCAAACCTAGGTTAAACATGCACCCATATTTGCATGAGTATTATTCAGTGGCAAGATTTAGGGCTGCATATGCAACTCCTATTCCAGCTTTGACAGACCAGTCTCAATGGCCAGAAGTGCCTATTCAGTTTTCCATGTGTCCTCCCATGTCAAGAAGAAAGGCAGGAAGGCCAAAACAGAGTAGATTCAAAGCATGGTTTGAGAAAGGTGGGAGTAGCAAAAAGGGGAAAAAGGATAAACCTGAAAAACCTAAAAGGCCCCAAAAAGGCAACCCAAATAGATGCAAGCTGTGTGAGGAACTTGGGCATAGAATTAATTCCCCCAAATGTCGTTACACGCCGGAAAGGCCTAAGTATGTACATGTTTCTCTTTTATACATTCTTCTTATTGCTGCTTGTGTTAGTTGATAACCCCTTTTATACATGCTTTGTTTTTCAGAAGAAAGCGTGGAGAAAAAGGTCCACCTCTTGTTGTTGATGAATTATGGCCAACCAAAAAACCAAGAGTCAATGGTTCTAGAAAGAAGAGAAGTGTGCAGATTCAGATGCAAACTGAACCTGTTCTTCAGGTTTTGGTTCAGTCTGAACCTGTTTTGCCTATTTTGATGCAAACTAAACCTGTTCTTCAGGTTTTGATTCAATCTGAACCTGAACCAGTTCTTCAGTTACTGGTTCATTCTGAAGATGTTCTGGTTCAGTCTGATGTTGTTGAAGCTGTTCTGGAGGTTGGGGATGGTGCTGAACCTGTTCTGGAGCTTATGGTTCAGTCTGATGCAAATGTTCTTGTTGCAGATGACCTGGTTGATGCTGCTGAACCTGCTGGACATGATAAGGTGCAAAAGAAGTGGGGGTCGAGTGTTCCTGATATGAAGTTCAGAAGCGTGAACAAATTATGCAATGTCGAACCAAGTAGTGCAAAGAAGAGTGGGAAGAAGCAAAAGCAATAGAGTTGGACCATTGAGAACTGTTTTTCATTCATGTAATAAACTTATGTGTTGTGATGTTGATTTGAATCGGATCAAATTTGAATTTAAACAGATATTCATATTTGAAAAACATTGTTGATGAATTTTTTTTGAATTATGATCTGATGCAATAGTTTGATATGTGATGTTTCATTGTTTCATGTAGAGTTATGCACGTTAGTTCATGAAATTCTAGCCATTTTGTGAGGTATAACTCATCGTCGTCAGAAATGTGCTAGAAATGTGCTCCAAACGTAGCCCAAACACCCCCATTTCTAATCTTCTTATTTTTTTGACCTTCTCCAAAAGATCTCAAACTCTAGGGTTAACATCTATTGCACTAATATAGTATGATAGACTAATTTTTAACTTAAAATTTGTTCAAAATTTGGTTTGACTTTTGTTGACCAGTTTTTGAAATATTCAAAAAATATTCAACTAACATCAAAAAAATGCAAATCGAGTGCACATTGTCTTAGTTTGTCATGTACTAACATCTCCAACTGATAAACAAGGTAAAGATACATTTTAATCAAGACATGCTTCAATATGGTATGAAATCTCACATCTCGAACTATAGAGTTCATAGTTTGAGATGTGGGGTTTCATACCATATTGAAGCATTTGTTGTTTAACATCTGTTTTTCAGTTTAAGATGTTAGTACATGACAAAGTAAGACCATGTGCACTGGATTTGCATTTTTTTGATGTTTTATGAATATCTTATGATTATTTCAAAACCAGATCAACAAAAGTCAATCCAATTTGAAATAATCATAAGATATTCACAAAAGCTCAAAAAAATGCAAATCCAGTGCACATGGTCTTACTTTGTCATTTACTAACATCTCCAACTGATAAACACATATTAAAGCAGTTGAGATGTGAGATTTCATACCATATTGAAGCATGTCTTAGTTTGAGATGTGAGATTTCATTTTTTATGTTAATTGAATATCTTACGTCTAAACCTTGTTTTCTCAGTTGCACCAGATAGTACATGACAAAACAAGCCCATGTGCACTGGATTTGCATTTTTTGATGTTTTCTGAATATCTTATGATTATTTCAAATTCGGCCTATTTCACACCATATTGAAGGATCTCTTGTTTAATATGTATCTAAACCTTGTTTATCAGTTGGAGCTACTCGTACAGTACATAATAATTGCATGTGCACTGGATTTGCAATTTTTGATTTTTTTAATATCTTATGATTATTTCAAATTCGGCCTATTTGAAACGCAACATGGACCGTTCATCTCACTCTGCTGCGCTAAATTGCTGCCGTGCGATTAGGTCTTCTAGAAGGAATCGCGAGCGATCCGTGGGAGCACCGTTTGTTCGACATGATTGGCCACCGTTTTTTTCCTCTGTGACGCGGGAAATGTTGAGCGTGAGACCGTTGGGCCGTTGGGCCAGCGTTTGCTTTGTTTTTCCTCTAGCTTCCCCTAGGCCTGCCATGCATGCGCTGATGCGCAACACGTCCACGCATCGTCGACCGGGCCTCTAACGTGCCATGCATGGCTCATGCAGCGTCCTAGCATGGCTATTTAGGCATCGTCTCAGCGTCGCAGCACAGCTATTTACGCAGCTCGCATCGTCTCAGTCATCGCAGTCGGCCGCAGCGCATCGTCTCAGCCATCGCAGCGCTTCTTCTGCATCACGGGTGAAAGGAAGCAAGCGTGCCAGCGTCTTTTTTTGCATCACGGGTGAAAGGGAGCGTTGTGTGCGCCGTTTTGGATGCTCTCCCCATAAGTGCCACGTTCATGACTAGAAACGCCACCGCACCATCCATTTCTTTCACTGTCGGCTATATAATGCCCCCCTCTTCTTCTCTTCTCTCTCACTCTTCTCTCAAGACACATCCTTCCTCCTCTTCTCTCTCAAACAAGAAACTCCAACTCTAGCCATCATGCAGTACAACGGACCGACGTTCCTACGCCCTGCCACCGTGCCGGAGATACGGTTTCCGTCCGGGGTCGTCGTCGAGAACAAGCTGCGAGTGTGGGCATTTTCGAGGTTGAGGGGTGCAAGGGATGTAGCACACTTCTTCCTCTCCTCCGGCTACCGTCACCTCCCTGCGGGCTCGCCACGCATGTTCCGGCTTGAGGAGTACTATGACGGCAACAACTCGCTTGTGATCGGCTACACCGTCACCTTCACCAACTTGTTCGACGCTCACCATCTCCTCGGCCAGGTGTATTGGCGTGGGTGCGAGTTCATCGTATTCACGAACTACAACGTCTTCACGGACTTCACCGACATCATCCGCTACAACGGCGTCGTGCACTCCCTCCCGTACGACATGGAGGATGACGAGTGAGCCACCCGCAAGGAGAGCCAAGAAGAAGTGAAGAAGGAGCTGATCAATGTTTGCGTGTCGTTCTAGTTTGTTTGCGTGCTCGAATGTTTCGGTTTCTTTTAGCTAGCTTTATTTCCATGTTTGGCTTAGGTTTATGCCATCAATGTTGATCTTGGGTACCCGTTTGTCTTAAGTTTACTTGGGCATATATGCCCCTCTTTTAGGTGTATTTCCTATATGCAAATGTTTGTGTTTGTGCCCCATGTTTGTCTGTGCTAATAAAAAGTTGTGTGTGCTCGTGTTCTACAAATGTGTGAAAAAGTGCTCGTGTTTTACAAATGTGCGAAACAATGAAATAAAAAGTAGTGTGTGCTCGTGTTTTAAACCTAAACTTACTCACCATTAAAATGCTATGGAAATAATGAAATAATAAAGAACATAAGCAAAAGAAAAAACAAGCATCCTTTTATTATTGTGACTAAGGCCTAGTTTGACAGTAAAGTTTTCTCAAAACTGAATTATTGCTAAACTAAAGTATTACAACGCCAGGCAAACAAAAACTACAGTTTTTCTCCCTTTCTTAGTTTTGGGAAAAAGAGGGTCGGGCCTCTTTATAGAATACTTCAAAAAAACTACACTTTTAGACAATACTTCAGTTTGTAAACCACATTATTTATTAGATACAAGCACGTTAAAGTATTTAATACTTCAGTATTTTTAGAAACCAAAGTATTCCCTATATACTTCAAAAATACTTTGATACCAAACGTAGCCTAAAGTGTGTGCACGATAATTTACTTTTAGGTTTACATGGGCCCTAGCCCTTTCTGCTAGTCTCTTTTTTTAGTGCACGTTTGTTTTTTTAATGGGCCTTGCGCGGTATAACATTGGACTCGGCTAGTTTTACATGGGCTTTGCACACACGTTTTCTTCTCAATTTCTTCTTCTTCTCTGAACTGAACATTGCAAACACAGAACATCCGAACTGAAACTAAACAAACCAACACACTGAACATTGCACACACTGAATGTGCATATATTCCATGTCTTAGCCATAGACAAATTGATCATGTCTACAAACTGCAACCTAAACTACATTCTTTTCTGACTAATGATCGACAAATAGAGAACTACAAGAACAATTACACATACATAAAAAATTGCAGCCAGCACATTGCTCTGCTTCTTCAGATCGACAAGTTTCTCCAGCTGCTTGGTCATCTTCTTCAACTCGTCCTTCTACAACCCATTCTGCACCGTAGCTAGGGCAGAACCCGATTCCTTCCACGCCCCATTCTGCATCGAAGCTACCCCCAAACAATTGCCCTCCTCTTGAATCCTCTTCATATATGCATCAAGCCACTCGAAGTGTTCGCATGGAGGCGAATCCTGCAAATACGAATGAGAAACCTAATCAAAATCAGATGCATACCCAAATCGACCCCCCAAATCGGATAAAAAATCAAATCGGATGAGAAATTAAAATTGACCAAACATAATACGAAATTGGGAGAGGGGAAACACAGATCTCACCTCCCCCGGTTGTTCTTTGCTCTCGCATTTCACATACTCGCGTCCTTTGTTGCCGTTCTTGTCGCTCGTGGTCACCCGCCGCTTCAGCGACGCCGTCCGTCCACACTCAGGGCAGCTTCCTAGCGTAACTGGACCGAGGCGTGGACACTTGGAGTGGGAGGCGGAAGCAGAGCTCGACGGCATGCCGGCGGAGAAGAAGGGATTCGCCGGAGAAGAAGGGGATTGCCAGAGAAGAAGGGGAACGAGAGCAGCTCACAGGGATGGCTGCTCCGGCACGGGGGCGAGATGGATCTTATGACGTGGAGAAGCTTATGCGGGTCCGGTTTAAGTGTGGGTCCCAGCGGGGTCCGGTCTTAACCTGTCTTTTGCGGTTAAGTCACTCCGTCGCACGACAGCTGTTTATTCGTCGATCAGGCGTCGCATGCGAGCTATTCTAGCCAACTCCATCGCATTTTGAACGATTACGAGCTATTCACCCGGAGTACGTACGGGAACTCGAGATGATCAAATCACCACACCACAACAATATCGATCAGTGCGCATCAGGTTCCATTGCATCTGACATGTGAGTATCGGATTCCTGAGCATATTTTTGCTCTAAAGCACACTTATGTTTCACTGCTTCAGCCTGTATGAACTATGAAGTAATTAACTTAAAGAAAGTCTGTACAGTTAAATTGGAACACTGTGTATATGAGGATGCTAGAATTATACCATGAACAATATAGAGGAGAAGTCAGATTATTCATGTGTTGGCTAGATGAATTGATTAAAACCCGAGAATTTGAATTTAGATTCAAATTCGCAATGCGACTCATACACGTGTTCTCGTGGAACTTATTCACTTGAAGAAAACAGGCAAAAAGTTCAGGCCTTTAGTCCGCAATTAAATATGAACAGGGAATAGTGGGATGCACGCCACCATCTTCGATTTGTGAGGGACCTTTAGTCCCGGTTCGTGGCTTTGGTTTGGTTAACCTGAAATTTCTTGAGTAATTATCTGCGAAATTACAAAAGAAATAAAATCCGGAATTAGCACTATTTATAGCTCCCTAACCCTTAGCCTTGATTACTGTGAGCAGCACCACGAAAAATGGTCGGAGAACAGAGGTCATATTGCATTAGTGCTAAACCTAACATGTGTGGGGGCAGTGGTTGAACCCATGCCACGTGTTTTCATTTGTACGAACGCTGCAGATATCGTGACCTTTGTATTGTAAATGGGCCCTTTAGGCAAATAATAATTAGTATTATTCACATATTTACGAAAGTTCATAATTAGATTTATATCATGCTATAATGTATTGCTAGGAACGTTAATACACATGTATATTAACAAACATAGTCCCTAGTAGCCTCTATATATACTAGTCCAGGTGTCGATTGTTGATCGAGGTTTCCCATCAAGTGTCATTGGATGAGAATCGACAATGGAGTCATATCATTGGAGAATGATGTGGTGGACATTACCCATAAAAAGTATTACAACACGATCGAGTCACGTTGTTCAAACATTGTAATAACTTATCAAACGTAGTGACTTATTCCTTAAACCGTGAGATCATACGTAGTCACTATCTCCGAAGGATGCCTTGACTGCACCAAGTAGTCGCTTAGCACTTGAGCGATCAGAAAGGTTTCTATCAAATATTCAAAAGGGGTAGGTTGAGGAGTATTGAATCAAGAGCGGGATTTGTTCACCTGTTTTACGGGGTAGGTACTCTGGCACCACTCGGTGATGTTATATCCATGCTAGAATGTGACTAGGTCATAAAGGGGTGAAATATCACATGAACAAGTAAAGAGCACTATTGATAACGAGATAGAACTAGGCATGGAGATCCCGACGATCGGAACTGTAGGTATCAAGTAACAAAGGGAAAAGGTGTTACTGTTTACATATCAACGAGTTCTTTTAGAGAACAGATATTTCGTGGAATGCACATGGATCACTATAGCTTCCTAGAGCCCCCTGGTGATTAATGGTCCGAGAAGTGTTTCTGGATCATGTCTGGAGTATTCCCTGACACATGGTTAACACACTTAAGAGTGCGATGACACTTTGAGATGTTTTGGTATTATCGGGATCATTAGAGTAGAAAAGAGAAAGCACCGGAAAAGTCCCGGGAAAAAATCCGAAGTCATATCGAAGAACCGAAGGTAGTTCAGAGGGTTTCGGAAAAGTTCCGGAAGAGAGGAAATATTTTATATATGATATAAATATGTTTAATATGTTAAATTAATGAATTAGCATTAATTTAATAAATGTACGATGATTAAATTTGTATTTAAAAGGGCAACCCACCAAGGTTGCCCCTAGCCATGGACAAATTAGGGTTAGGGTTTGGGGGCGGTGCCCCACTTGAGCCGCCGGCCAGCCCCTCCCCCTGCCTTATCCTCTCCACCTCTCCCTCCTATAATAGGGAGGACCCCAACACTTTGCTCACACAATTTGTTATCTGCTGCGAACCGCAACACTTTGCTCAAGCCTTATCGGCCCATTGAGTCATTGCCATGTTATATGACGTTGGTGTACTTGTAGTTAAACTTTGGACGTAGCATGTGTCTTTTTTTTGGTTTGGACATCTTAATGAAATAGGACCTTCATCTGCGTGTACAAAATGGTACGCACCACATGAGAGTAACTGTTGATTGAGAATGACATCGGTATAAAACCGACAAATGGTGACATTGACTTGGCTGGTGCCCTTGACACCTCATCTTGGAAGGACATGGATCACATGGCCATTGCCATAGTGACACCTCCCTCGCGACACACGGGATGATGTGTATGTGTCTACTCGCCTTGAACTATCTCAATCTAGGACCAAGACTGAGTAGGCGGATATGTAGATGACATATCATCATGGTAGTGAAAAGTATGTCTCATACACGAATTTGTTGGTGAGAGACGGGAGGAGAGGGATAAGTTCGAGGTGAGGTGGCAGCCTGAACCGAACTACTGTCCACAAGCCCAACTAACTGACGGACCCACACGGTAGTGTGTGCCGTGAAGAGAACCGTGTGCCTTTAGCTGGTTGCGACTTTTCCCCGTCTCTTACCTCAGCATAGTGCTCGCCGTACCGGCATGGCCTCCGAGCAGCCGTCCATAGCGACGTGCTACAGCTACGATGCAGGGTTGGTTACACACTCCCCAGTCCCCAACCCATCCCCTTCCTTGCCTCTGTCTCATCGTCCCAACTTCCTCTCACTCACTCTCCACCTTCACCGCCCCGTCTGCTGCTCACTGACCTAATCACCGCCATTACCCTTCCTCGACATGATGATTGTCACCGACCCTTGAAGCCCGCGTTTCGGCGACGTACCTCGTGATGGATGCTGGCGGATTTGAAGCTGGTTGAAGTTTGTCCGCTAAACATTTCTCTCACCTTTTTTCTAGGTCTTGATCTCTGTTCTAATCGATCCACGAACCAACTCATGTCTCTGTTCTCACGTGTGGATTTTCATTCTGCAGGACCAAGCTCGTTTCAGGCCATTGAAAAAAGCATAGTACAGATCTTACTCTCCTCCAAAGGTATGACCTTTTTCCGGCAATTGCCACAGAACCGTATTTCATAGGGTGTTCATGTGCTGATCATTACTACGCAACTTAGCGCGGCAATGTCGCGCCCGTGGAGTAAATAGAATTAGAATTTAAATTTGGAAACGTGCTCTAATTATTATTTTGGTTTAAAGATGGGTGAAATTCAGAGGAGTTCATGTTTAGAAATTGTTTAGATTCCGTAAATTGTTAAAGCTGGGGAACGGTTAGTTGTGTTAGTTCATGTATGTATTAACTGTAAATCTATTTTGTCTGTATTAGAATTCGTTATTGTCTGTTTATTTGGACATTTACTGTGTAGCACCAAGTTAAATTGATGCTTGTATTTACGATTTGTACTGTATTAAAATTTGTTGTTTTTTATTTATCGTAATAGTCAGGGTAACATAGTAAAAGAAAATGTTTACTGCAACCAGTTTTTTTGTAAAAAAGTATTTTGAACATGCAGTTGAATTAAAATTAGTTGTTTCAATTGTTTGTGCAATTGTTTTAAATGTAGTTTGAACATGCATAAGGAGATAGAATGTAGCCATTTAGAATTAGTAGTGAGCTGTAATAAAATGTTATATCAGTTGTTTTAATTGTTTGTGTAATTGAATTAAAATTTGCTTATCCGTGTAGCTCGAAATTTCCGATACAATTTTACCTGAGCCGTATAATGAATGTAGCAAGATATAATATTAATACGGGATATGGTTTTATATAAATTTTGCAATAAATATGGAAAGGTCTAAAGGTGTAATGTTTTCTGTAATTATATATTTTAAAAAATTGTCTAACATGCATGGAAATGTGTTAGTTGTAAAGATGTTTTTTTCTACAAATTTTGGTAATTTATCTGTATTTTTCTGAATTGTGGATAAAAAGATATGATTTTTTGAAAAAAGGTGGGCCCCATGCGTCAGCCCGCACGCCGCTGACGTCAGCCCTGGACATCAGCGTGCAGCGAACGCACGCGGCGGCGCTCGGCTGGCGGCGGCGCAAAGCCGCTCGGCGTCAACCAGTGGATGCGCGACGTCGGTAGAGCGCATCGACGCACATCTTCCTGGTGGCGCGGAGCACCAAATGGTGACCGGAATCGCCGGCGGCGGCCATTTCTGCGGCGGCGGACACCAAAATGGCCGGCGGCGAACTCCGGCGCACTGACGGCGACCCCGGGTGTCCGGCCGCGAATCCTGCGGGGAGAAGGTAGCGGAGACGACGGCCGACCTCTTCGTAACCTTGGATTCGGGAGAGAAGACCTGCGGCGCCGGCGAGCACGGGTCGCGGGAGAGAGGGAAGCGGAGGGGAGATTGTGGCGTGCTTGCTTTGCGGAAAAGTCCTTAACTTTTTTCCCTATTGCAGAAAGGTCCCTCCACACGTTAGCCCGTGGACTGCGGGTTCAATACCTCCATTATTCAGATGCTTTTGTGCAAAATGGCCCGGCGACCGGCAGAACCGGCGGTGACCGACGGGCGACCGGGCGACGTGGCACAGCGTGATTGGCCTAGAGGGTCGTGCTACAGTAGTGTGCATTTGGGGGTTGTTTGAACGCATCCTGGCCGTCCGACGCGCCGATCCAACGGCTGGAGGAAAAAGGGCGACGTGGACAGCTGGTTTGGAGGTGAATCTGTCCAACTTTCATATATAGAGTATATGTAATTTGCCCTTCGATGTGCTATTTTCTCATTGTTTTTTATAGTAAGAACAATATATCTTTCGTCTGGTCTATATACCACGAATCAGGCTTTCGCCCCGCTTTATAAATAAAGCCAGACCGTTTGAGACCGCAGCTGGGACAGACAGCACAACGCCCAAGAACCGACCGAACGATACAAAGTAGTGAGGTAGCCCTCTTACAAAGAAGATCCTAAGAAAACCGACCTACAAAAGTCACAACGAACCACGACTACGTAGCCGGACAAGCACACCAGCTCCACGCTACGCCCTAACTCCCCTAAGCTCCACGACAACGCCCCCAAGAGGGTAACGGCACAAAGCGTCGCCGCCGTCGAGTCCAAAGGACTTGGGTTTTCACCCAGAACCCTGACACGAGGCATATCACCAAGACGACATCCCCAAGAGGAAAGCGGAACCCGCGGGCGTCGCCGCTGTCAGAAGCTTTCGCTCGTACCCTCCCCCATGGCATAAAGAGGGTGGTAGGGCGCAAGCGAACAGGAACCCAGTCCAGATCCAGTCAACACCAGAAACGCACCCGAGCTACCCACCGCTGCACCCCTTGTTGCCCACACAACCAAGCGATGCAACCACCACCGTCACCATGGTGCTCGCCGGAGAGCAACCCATGTGACCCGCCACCCAGGGCCGCCGCCCCGGCATCCGCGCACTCCACCTAGGACAGGGGCAAACACACCGCAGGATCGACGGATCTGAGAGGGAGACCTAGCGCGCATTAGCCCACTGGAGGGACCTCCCTCCACCGGAGCCGACCGAACACGGTAGTTGGATCAGCCCAGACCCACCTGGCCCGTTCCAATCCCACCGCCATGCTGCAGCTCGTAGGCCGCCGCCACCGCAGGGTCTCCACCACGTCACCACCACTCGCCACGTGAGCACGCCACCGGCCGCCGAGAGAAGCACGCCAGACCCAGATCGATGAAGAGGTTGCGGGGGGAGGACGCCCGAAGGGTCACGGTCCCAGCCGCCGGATGCTGGATCGAGTCCGCGCCGCCCACAACTAGTCGCCGCCGCAAGCTGCTGCAGACGCAGGGCGCCGCCACCGACCCAAGTTGTTGCCCGCTACCCGGACGCGCCAGACCACCGCGAGGCCACCACGCCGCCGGAGGGCCGTGTCGGCGCTCCCCTCGCCGAGAACGTCGCCTGCCACAGCCGCCACGGCTCGCGCCCTGGCCACTGCGAGAAGGGAGAGAGAAGGTCCCGTCGTCGCCGGCACCGCGCGGGCTTGGCCCGGCGGCGCTCGCCGGCGACGGCGGGGAGGAGGGGAGGAGGGCGAAGTCGAGTGGCGGCGCTAGGGTTTGGCGTCTCCGTCGCCCGTGCGGGGGGCGACGCGAGACGCGAGTCGTTCTCCAAAAATTAAAATAATGTCTAGATACATACTCGTCGGGTCTCTATTAGCTAACATCTTAGCCTAAGTTAGTTCAAACCAAAATCATGCTGACTAAATCATAGTTTAACTAGAAGAATTATGCTCATTTTCAGACGTACCCAGGAAATGAATACTGGTCATTTATAATGTTTTGAAAAGGTAGAGTGTGCAAGAATATAGACTAAAACCTAGTGGAATTTTGCTCAATTGTCATGATTTGCTTCTTTCAATTGAATCTATGTAGTTCATGTCTCTTGCACCCTTGAATCCCATGACATTTTCCTTAGTTGTGCTGCTTTGCATCTTCCAACTCAATCTATGTACTTCATGTCTCTTGCACCCCATAACCAAATATTTTTCCAAATTCATAATGAATTCATCTTACAGCAACCTTTACCAGATGGAGAACGAGGACAACGCCGACGTTAGTACCTTTGCAGACATGTCATCTGCCTCGACCTCTCCCCAAGATTCTGTTCGTGAATATGCTTCCCATGGTTAGTCAGTATAGCTTTGTTATTTTACGTACTGATTCATTCATGATATATCCTCTGATATAGGCTCTTATGTACTGTTTAATCCCTAAACTTGCATATGTGTAGTAGCTAAAAATAAGTAGCATGAAGTTCATCTTTATTTTCTTATAAGTTCATTCTATTCCTAGCGCTATATAGGCGGTATGGTGTTTATATTAGTTTATTTCAAAAGAGAAACATGATATAATATAAATGTGTCAGCTAAGGTAAGAGCATGTGCTATTTAGTGTCTAACTGCAACAGTGAGGTGTACTGAAATATGCCCACTCCAGTTGGTCCTTAATGTTTGAATACAATACCTTCAAATACAGACAATTGCTTGTTCATGTACTGCAAACTTGATGTACTGCTATCCACTGTTGTAAGGTTTATGCCACTTAGTATACTAACGTAAATTTCTTTCTCGATACAACATCTTTGCACAACCTCCATCTTTCTTTGCAGACGGCGTATTCTGCAACAAGCTGTAAAAGCCCTAGGATTTTCTATGCATAAAACGACCTCCCGCGACGATGAATCAAATGAGATACTGACTGCTATTCAGATCAATGTTCCTCCACATATCCCTGTGGGAAGGATGGAGATAAAGACGTTCTATGGAGACTGGTCCCAAACACCTGATGCAGGAATACAGTCGGCCTGCTTTAATGCTCTGGTTTACCTAAAGAGATTAAAGTACTGGCCATAGATAGTATTCACTCAGCTGAACTTAAAAATGCCAAAGGGAATTGCTGGCAGCAAATCCTGGGCAGAAGCTTTTAAGGATCGGAGAAGCTATACAGTTAGAATTGTCCACGATGATCAACAAGAAGAACCCAGTCGTAGCTAGCCCTCGGATACCAACAAAGGTCAATCTGGTAGAAGAAACTTTAGGCACCAAGGTAAATTTCTCCAACCATGTAACGCGTCTTCGTTTATAATGCCAAGGCTTTAACTCCGAGCTTTTTTACGGTACCTAATACTGCAGGGAGCCCGGAGCAGTATACTAACCACCTCGCCGTTGATATTAGGAGGGTATTATAGACTTTTTCATATAAAACTAACAGGTCAAACATGAGCTAGAAAACCGGACCCATCCGTTACTGAGCTGTTCTTCGCGTTTGCCCGTCGCCCTGTCCCAGCATCACCTTCTCCCAGCTCGCCGCCACAGACGGAGCCTTTCCTGCCTTCGCTGCGCTTGCCGCCACGTCCTTGTACATGATTTCCGGCGTGCTCCCTCCACCCGCTTGCCTCATCGCGTCTGACCCAGGTGACCGTAATGTCCTCGTATATCCCGCGACAGCATGCATCAACCTCAGGCGCATGTCCGCGTCCTCATCCACACATGCCGCTGGAGCTAAATGACACAGTCTCAATCCTTCATGTCTTGAACCCAGAACGGCCAACATGGTTTGCTGAAATAGCAATTCAGTTGCTTCATAAGCTTCGAACTGTACGAGGGACTGGGCATGGTGCCCCGTGCCCGAATTAGTGAGCTACGGCAGCTGCAGCATGGGACGCGTCGCGGCCGCCGGCCCGAGGCCTAGCTCGGAGGCGATTTTTCATTTTGGACAGATGGAGAAAGGAGTCTGACGGATTTATAATTATAATATACCTAAAATACCCTCTTGAAAGATCCTGGTAGGATCCTTGGCGAGCAGTGCGCCCGTGTACTGCTCGTGGGTCGAG
Organism: Poa annua; assembly: GCA_026929855.1. Taxonomy (NCBI): domain Eukaryota; kingdom Viridiplantae; phylum Streptophyta; class Magnoliopsida; order Poales; family Poaceae; genus Poa; species Poa annua. The sequence goes on along the minus strand of CM049428.1, from coordinate 20,097,544 downwards.
ACTCTAGAGTCGAGCAGTATAGCTCGCTCTCCGTCACTGGATCAAACGATCGGAGGGCCTGTATTCATCTTCGGGTACCATAAAAGAGCTCTTAACTCCTGCTTGTAATGTGAAGCAGAATTCCATTGATGGAAAACTCCTAGCTCTATCTGGTTATTCTCCTCTGTCTGCCATGAAGCAACAGTGCACCAATGAACAACTCTTGCCTCCATCTGGTTCTAGTGAAATAGAACAAGGTGTTGGCAGCAAGGTTAGTTAATCTTTAAGTTTTAGCTATGAGCTAACAGAGAATCGCAATCATTCTACATGTCTTGGTTAAACAGTACCAACATTTTGACTTGTGCTTATGATGTCAAACAGGAATTCACCGATGGACCCCTATTAACTCCATGCGCCATGAAGCAGAAGTGCACCAACAAACGACTCTCCACTTCATCTGGTTCTAGCCAAATCACAGAAATCCGTGCTAGCAAGGTTAGCTACGCTTTAAGCTTGAGCTACCGATGAACTCGTATATAATTTCATTATGTCCTCATACATATTAAACCTTCTCTTCATATAACCCTGAGCATAATATACCTGGTGATACCGAGTGGAATACCGTTTATCTCTCTGACAAATAAGCCCTTTGCTTTTCATCCGAACTGTGCGTAGCTTCTTCGTGGGAAATGGACGAGTATGTCTCTAAAAGAATCAATATTTTTGTTCTGATCTAATTTTCATTGGTATTCCTCATATAATCTGAATGAATGCATGTTGTATTTTGAATAAGAGTACCGAGGGTGCCAGCATCCATAAAAGAGAATGCTGCCATGAATCGGAAAAAACGGAGGATGATCATTGATTCAAATCGTTCTAGGGAACATGCTACTTCCCTACCCAGACATCCTTTGTCAAATGGCTCATGTTCAGAAAACAAGTTCTCTGATGTCACTGACCCGTCTAATGAAGCTGCCTACGCGAGACCGGAACACATCTATGGAGCATACTTCTATTGATTCATATTCATCTTCAGGAAAGATATATATCTTATAGTGTTCGCTATAATCTTTGGATCTTCACATTATTTTATAACTTCTTGTGTATCATTGTTCTTAGCCTCCTTGTACCTACCTCGAACGCTCTCGCAACACCACCATCGGTCAACAAACCAACTAATCTAAGGTTCGCCTAACAAACTATGTTATGAGTTAACACTACGCCCAAAACAATACAACAATTCTAAGTTTTGGCTAACAACTATTATGTTTCTGTTCAAGAACAACGAATGCCATGATTGGATGCAAAGTTCGCAAGCCTCTGTTCCAGGATGATAAGGATGATGAAGATAAAGGAAAGCACATGAGCTCGCTTAGATGTACGAGTTTATGCCTCCACATCACAACAGGAGTAACAGCTCACCCCGACGGCATTTTCCGTCGGGCTCAAGCTGGAAACCCTCGACGTTAACGAGCCCGACGGTAATCGTCGGGCTAAGGCCGTCGGCGTGTAATCCATCGGGCTCACGCCGTTGCCGTCGGCGTCACAAATGTCGTCGGGTTCATAGCTAGCTACGCCGAACGGCATTGCCGTCGGGCTCATAGATAGCTATACCAAATATTTCTGAAAACCAATTTTTCAAAAAAAAATCGAATTTTTTTTCAACTTTTTTATTATTATTTCATCTCCAATATAGTAATATCTTTAATCTCATATCACACACTTAATAATAATCTTAGCTCAAACTATCCACCATTAGTCAAACTTTCCAGACGGTCACCCATCCTTAGAGTGCTCCAGACCAATCACCCATTATCTTAGCTCATAGATAGCTCTACCAAATATTTCTGAAAACCATTTTTTCAAAAAATAAATCAATTTTTTTTTAACTTTTTTATTATTATTTATACTCCAATTTAGTCACATATTTAATCTCATATCACACACTTAATCATAATCTTAGCTCAAACTATCCATCATTAGTCAAACTTCCCAGTCACCCATCCTTAGAGTGCTCCAGGCCAAGCACGCTTAACTATTGAGTTCTATTGAAATGAGATTTCGGTTGAGATGTCATACCTTGCTGCTATTAGTATGATTGCAATCATATTAACCCTCATTTGAGATATTATACTTTTTAATCTTTAAAATTTTAAAAATAAGATTTGAATGAACAAAATAACTATGTTTAATAATACTTGAATAATAATAATAATAATCAATTAATTTAATTTTGATTTGTCTTTTCCATTTAATAAGAAATAATTCATATCTTCATATTTGTATATCACAATTTACTAAATAAAATGTCTATGTCGATCATAAAAATGAGAGGAATCCAAATATGACATCCATGTCATAATTTTCATAATGAATGATGTCTTTTAAAATAAACAAGAAACAACATAAATCAGCATAAAGTCAATTAAAGAGGCGAATTTAGATAAAAAGAAAGGAAAATCCTCATATTCATGTATTATCCATCAAATATATACTAATCTTTGTAAAAATTAAATGGGTGTCATTTTGGACCATATTTTATGTACTTGCTTCACAAAAAAAGTCATTTTTGGTACTTAAAAAATGGAAAATGATATTTCGAAAAAGAATTTTGAAAATCGCTTCGGTGACGTTGTTTACCATACCATGACATACATATGTGCCAAATATGAGCACTTTATCACAAACTATGACATGATAATGGTCATACATTGGTCATTTGTCTTTAAACTTATGCATGTTTATAGATGATTGACATTTTTATGAAGTTTTGTTTTGAAAAGTTTATCAAAACTCAAGTTTATCATTTTTCTCTATAAACTAGTACACGTGAAAGGACTCCATGCCAAAGGGTTTCTTTTTTTGAGTACTTTTTCATATTTTTCATTTCTTTAAAAAAAGGGTCAAAATGGAGAGCATGGCTATTCATCAAAAGTGGTCAAATTTGTTAAAACTATTGACGGTTCTATGTTGTAACCACTACTTGTTTACCTTAAAATTATTTTTGTTAGAACTTCAGAGCAAACTATCACACAGTTGTAGGTTCAGATTTGAATTACTTTTGGAAAATTGACATAAAGTCAATTAAAGAGGCGAATTTAGATGGAAAGCAAGGAAAATCCTCATATTCAGGTATTACCCATAAAATATGTTCTACTCTTTGTGAAAATTAAATGGGTGTCATTTTGGACCATATTTTATGCACTTGCTTCAAAAAAGTCATTTTTGACACTTAAAAATGGAAAAAGATATTTCCAAAAAGAATTTTGAAAATCGATTCAGTGACGTTGTTTCCCATAATATGACACACATATGTGCTTAATATGGGTACTTTATCACAAACTATGACATGATAATGGTCATACATTGGTCATTTGTCTTGAAACTTAAGCATATTTATAGATGATTGACATTTTTATGAAGTTTTGTCTTGAAAAGTTTACCAAAACTCAAGTTTATCATTTTTCCTATAAACTAGTACACGTAAAAGAACTCCATGCCAAAGGGTTTCTTTTTTGAGTACTTTTTCATATTTTTTCATTTCTTTCAAAAAACGGTCAAAATGGAGAGCATGGCTATTCATCAAAAGTGGTCGAATTTTTCAAACTATTGACGGTTCTATGCTGTAACCATTACTTGTGTACCTTAAAATTATTTTTGTAAGAAATTCAGAGCAAACTATCACACAGTTGTAGTTTAAATTTGAAGTACTTTTGAAAAATTGACATAAAGTCAATTAAAGAGGCGAATTTAGATGGAAAGCAAGGAAAATCCTCATATTCAGATATTACCCATAAAATATGTTCTACTCTTTGTGAAAATTAAATGGGTGTCATTTTGGACCATATTTTATGTACTTGCTTCACAAAAAAAAGTCATGTTTGACACTTAAAAAATGGAAAATGATATTTCCAAAAAGAATTTTGAAAATTGATTCGGTTAACATGACACACATATGTGCTGAATATGGGCACTTTATCACAAACTATGACATGATAATGGTCATACATTTGTCATTTGTCTTGAAACTTATGCATGTTTATAGATGATTGATATTTTTACGAAGTTTTGTTTTGAAAAGTTTACCAAATTTATCATTTTCCCTATAAACTAGTACACGTAAAAGGACTCCATGCCAAAGGGTTTCTTTTTTTAGTACTTTTTCATTTCTTTCAAAAAACGGTCAAAATGGAGAGCATGGCTAGTCATCAAAAGTGGTCGAATTTTTCAGAACTATTAACGGTTCTATGTTGTAACCACTAATTGTGTATCTTAAAATTATTTTTGTAAGAACTTCAGAGCAAGCTATCACACAGTTATAGTTCAAATTTGAATTACTTTTGAAAAATTGACATAAAGTTAATTAAAGAGGCGAATTTAGATAGAAAGCAAGAAAAGTCCTCATATTCAGGTGTTATCCATAAAATATGTACTACTCTTTGTGAAAATAAAATGGGTGTCATTTTGAACCATATTTTATGTACTTGCTTCACAAAAAAAAGTCATTTTTAGCACTTAAAAAATGGAAAATGATATTTTTAAAAAGAATTTTAAAAATCGCTTCAGCGACGTTGTTTGACACACATATGTGCTGATTATGAGCACTTTATCACAAACTATGGCATGATAATGGTCATACATATGTGTTGAAACTTATGCATGTTTGTATATGATTGATATTTTTGTAAAGTTTTGTTTTGAAAAGTTGCCGAAACTCAAGTTTATCATTTTTCTAAAAACTAGTACACGTCAAAAAACTGCATGTCAAAGGGTTTCTTTTTTTAGTACTTTTTAATATTTTCTTTGAATGTAATCTAATTTTTTAAGAAAAACTGAAAAATAGTATAGTGAGCCCGACGGTAATGCCGTCGGGCTCACTATGTGATTAGCTGGAGCTGGATGGCACTGTAAGCCCGACGATGGCCGTCGGGCTCACTAAATGAACACTGACAGCACTGTGAGCCCGACGGTGGCCGTCGCCCTTACAACTAGGACGCCGACGGCAAAATGACGCCGACGGTTTTTTCGTTTCGTCGGTTTCACGTTGTAACGCCGACGGCCCCGACAAATTGCCGCCGGCATTAAAATAGCCGTCGGACTGGGCTGAGTTTCCCGTAGTGCATTCAGGTGATGAATGACACCGGATCTTTAAATTGATCACTCATCCACGTGAATAAACTAGCTAAGTTCATATATGTAACTAGGTACCATTGTGTTGCATGATTATATTTTGTTCTGTCTGCCAATATAGTTCACCAGTGATATACCCTGGTGTACTGGTCGGTTCTCTTTTTTTTTACAAACACAGTATAACGCAAACGTTGTTCTCTTTTCGATGCTCATGCTCCTTGAAACGGGCGATATATGCCTATTTGTAATCAAGCCAATGAGCCACATCCGACCGTCCAACACTAACTATGAAAAGTTGTAACCTTACTTTCCTAAACTAAACTATGTTCTGTAATAGACCAAGACAATATTTTATGCTACAAGAACTGATTCCTAATACATTAAATAGACATATATGGAATGTTTTTTATTCTCATAGCCTATGGTAATAGTGTGGTCTTGCTTTCAGCTGTTGCATAGTGCAATTGTAGTGTTCAAATTTACACTGTTAGTTCATACATGGACATAAATTAAGTCCCAAAACTTTCAAAATCAAATGCTCTTGAAATGGTGTGGTAGTTGCATCCAGCGGTTGCGCAGTTGCACAACGGGAGGCCGGATGGAGGGTGCTCACATTGCATACTAGAATATAGTCACGATAAAAATATATTTCTAATACTTACTCGTCTTTGATTTCTGATAGGTGCAACTCCAGCAAACTGAAATTGTACATTCTAATCGATCTCAATCAGTTTAGATGTAGATGGACCGCAGATAATAAAAAAGACTTGCCCCCGCGTCGTCTCCTCTGAGACCCTCGGGCGGAACCACCGCGCCCCCGCCACCACCACCCTCCTCCCTCTTCCACCCCCTCGCCGCCGGCCGGATGAGGCCTGCCGGGCACAACCCTGGGCGGCGGACGGCGGCGGCGAGGTGTTGTTTCCTCCTGGCGGAGCTCCTGATCTAGATCGTCGGGTGCGGGCGGCCTGGCGGCGCGGCAGGGGCGGGGCAGCTTTGCGTGCACGGCGGGCGCGGTGCTGCAGGAGTCGGCGGGCGTGGGAGCGCGAGGATTGTGGGCAGGCGGCTCTCGCGTGGGGCTGGCGGCGGGGCGATGGGCTTGGCGGGCCCGATCTGGGCCCGTCGGGCCCGAGCTCGGGAGCACGCCTGCTGGCTGCTCGGGGGCGTCTCTGCTCGCTCGGGCGTGCGCCAGTTCGCGCGGTGGCGGTCGCTCTGGTGCGGGGCATCGGGAGCGGATGGCTGCGAGGAAGCGGCGGCGCCCTCTGTGGCTTTGGGTGCCGTGCGAGGACCTCGGCGTTGGTGGAGCTCGGTGGACGGCAACAGGGCCCCTGTCGGCTTGATACTCCCAGCTTTCATGGTCGAGTCAAGATCCGGGGGAAATCCCTGCACATCCTTCGGTGTGTGCCGACGACGGCGGCGCCTTTGCGGCGTCATTCTCCTTCTTGTTGGCGTCGTCGAGGAGATTGATTCGTTCCGACGCGTTTGGTGTCAAGATCTTCGGGTGAAAACCCAAGCTCCTTTGGAGTGGGCGGCGGTGACGCACACGTCACTGCCTTCTTGGAGGCGTCGCCTTGAAGCTCTTGGTCCTCGCGGTGCGCTGGCTTCGCGACGGCTGGGCGGGCAGTGCTGTTGTCAGGGGAGCGGATGACCGGGGTGGCGGCCCCGGACGGTGGCGGTACGTCGAGACGGCGGTCTCGGGTCTCCTCGCTACGATGGTTCCATGAGGCGGAGCCGTTGTCTAGCGAGGGTCAGGTGGCGACCTGGATGAAGACTGCATGGGCAGAGCGTTCGTCGACCTGACTGGATCACCTTCGGGCAATGCGAAGGCCGATCTGGTTGCTTCTCCGGGGCGGCGGCCCCGGACCATGGTGGTTTTGGTGGCAACCTAGATGAAAACTGCGAGGGCAGAGGGTTTGTCGACCATGACTGGATCGCTTTCGGGCAATGCGAAGGTTGATCTGGTTGTTACGTCGGGGCGGCGGCCCCGGAGCGGGTGGTGTGTGTTGTGGCGTTTATCGACTTGGGTCGTGTGGGCGACGGGTCGCTTCGTTTGTGTTATTCTTTTGTATAGTTTGTATGGTTTTTGGACCCGGTTTCCCTTATAAACTGGGTCAACTCTTTCTATCTATTCGGGCGGTGGATACGACCACCTTATACCTCAAATTAGATGTAGATGGACCCAAAAGGAAAAAATGTGTATGGCTCAACGGAGAAAGCAGGCGTCTGCCTAGGATCCTTAAACAGTATAAACATCAGTACATCTAAATCAACAAAGAGTGCATGGTGGTGAAAAGCAAACATACGTGACTGGCGCCAGCTGGTAACTGTTAACAAAAAAAAAATGAGACCAGCCAGGCCCTGGTGGCTTTCTTTTATAGAAGAAATGCCCCCAGTGAGAATTCCACAAATTCGTCCCTGACGGGGCTCGAACCGTGGTCGCTGGGATTAGCCACCGCTTCCCTTGTCACTGGGCCTCTGCCCCGTTCTCGCTGGTAACTGTTAACGGTGTCAGGCGGCGCACGAATCCATCCCGCACAAGCTCAAATTAATAGGCAAACGACATGCTCTGATTTGATCAGTTTTTCAACTAAAAATGTGTCAGGCAGTGCCTGGTGGTCGGCTTTGATCCTAATAGCCGTATCGATCGGAGATGGTAAACTCCTAAGCAAAACGGATAGTTCACATGTACAAGAATGCAGAAGAAGATCAGATCGCTTAAATAACAATCACACGACAAAGACACAACACGCCGGGCGATCGCTCTCGATCGCATGGCGCTATCGGTTTCATGCATATGCCCGGATAGGTGCAAGCGTCAGTGAATCAGTAGAGCTGAGCCCCGGATGTGTATGTTCCGCCGAACCACCAGCCGGACGGCGCGACGTTGTTTGCCGTGACGAGGCGGCCGTCGTCGGACTTGATCCGGAACGAGAGGCTCTGGCCGTTGAGGTATGCGTTGCTCTGCCAGTTGGCGCCCCAGTTCTGGCTCATGGCCATCCAGTCCGTGGCCGACCCTTTGACCCACATCTGCGCGACGCCGCCGCTGCCGGCGACGTTAGTGACGAGCACGAGCTCGAAGTAGCTGTGGCCGTTGATGGTGAACCGGATGCCGCCGCTCCGCTTGCACGGCACCCTCCTGTAGTTGACGGGGACGATGCCGGCCTTGTAGAAGGCGATGGTCTCCCATGCGGGCTGGGACATGTCGAAGTGCTGCCGCGGCGGGTTGCACCAGCCCCCGTTGTCGCTGGCAAGCGCGTAGTTTGGCGGGCAGAAGTTGGTGGCCGTGACGGTGATAGTGGTGCCCGGCTTGCACATCCGCGTCTTGCGCGTGTCGCAGGCGATGGTGAAGCACGCCCCGCAGGACGCGCCGTTGTTGAACAGCGCCGTGCTCAGCGCCGTCGTCTGCGTGCCGTATCCGGCGCCGTACAGGTTGCCGTACCCGCAGGCCCCGCCTGCATGCATGGTGAGATCAACGCATCAACAACATTGCACCAACGGGAATCCGGCGATCGAGAAGGTTATAGAGTGATAAACTGACTAACCCATCGTTCCCGACGCGTCGCCTCCGCCATAGAACGTCGCGTGCGCGGGTGTCCATTTAACCGCCGACGCTTGACTGAGCAGGAAGGCGCACAGCGCCATGAGCACGAGCGTCTTGAGGACCGCCATGTCGGGGCTCGATCCTGCCGAGATACAGTACCAGTACAAGATCGTACTCTGCTGGGAATGTACGTCTTGTGTTCTCAGAAGCATGTGTCGGCACACCTCTATATACTCATATCAATAGTGTCTATCGAACTCATGCGGTTGCAACCGACTGATTGACAACTAGCCCTTTCATATTGTAAGTTAGCTCAATGGAAGATACTTCGAATCAAAGAGGCCCATAATTTACAGTGGGAAAGCTAGTGAGTGTGCTTAGCGCGATCGGTGTTTTGATTGAGAAGCGAGTATCTCGGCTACGTAAATGGTAGGCTGATCTTGACTTTTGCGATCATAGGCACGTTGAGTTCATGATTGGGTCCAACGCTAATGTCAAGAGGAACAATTCTTTTGTGCTGCTTTATACCTTAGTCAGAGCTACCCGAGGGTCCATGCAAATTGCGGATCCCCGGTGTTCATGTGCCATGTGAGAGTTCTCCCGGCTTCAGTCGTCAGGAAGAAGTCACTTGTGAGGTGAGGATCATGTCATATGGGATGTGGCTTGCCTGCCCCCGTTCAGTAATTTCAGATCGATACGTTTTGTTAGAAATTTTTACTTACAAATGCATATATACACTCACACGCCTGCTAAGGGGCGAAAACACATAGTCGTACACTGAAAGAACACTGTCAACAGCCCGGAGGAACTCCAGATAAATCGAGACACCCGTGTCAACTATAGAACTCAAATTCGATATTTAGGTAATTTTCTCGAAACAAGGTTTCGTCCCGCTCTATAAATAAAGCAACAATATTTAGGTAATTTCCACAAGAAATCTAACCAACTAAACGCTACAACACACTTCGTAATTGCACAATTATAAGACATACTTTTCTAATATATCAAATGTGGTTTTCCATCATTCCATGTACTAGCTGAGGCCTGAGGGTGCGATGTTGCCTCTGGAAACTATGTATGCCTTCTTTCTAGAAAGTTGTAGTCCTAACATAGCAGTCCAGCAAACAAATGGCAGTTCTCTTTATACTTCCTCCGTTTCAGAGAGTGAGGCCTATAAATTTCATTAAAGTTAAATAGTATAAACTAGGCCCAATTTTTTTAGAAAAATATTATGAACTAACGTACTATATGGTTATCATATGAAAAATATATTTCATGATATATCTAAAGATACTGATTTGGTCTTTGTAGGGTTGTTTCTACAAATTTGGTAAAAATTTATATTGTCTGACTTTTGAAAGGTTCCTTATCTCTAGGAACAGAGGGAGTATCCAAGATCAGAGCTATAAAAAGTGAGGGGCCCTCACGGGCAGTGGAGTAGTATATGATTTAATTAGATACACCTCGCAAAAATATCAACCCTTGACATATGAACATCAAGACATGTTTTTGACGGGATGGTATTGACATTCATACAGGTGTTGCATGGTTGTTGTGATCATGTCATGAGATGTGTATTGATTGCAAACTCCTTCCGCATCAGGACAGCGGGAATTTTCTAAATCACAATTCAATTTTACGAGGTGTTTGATTTAAACCCAACATTTATGTTCACCTTGACCATGTTTCTTGTCCACAACCTGTCCTCCTACGGTCCTACCAGTCCTACCTGGCTACCTCGTTCAAGTAGTTGAACCCAGCCCCCAACCACCGCCCAACGCGGTCGGCACTGCTTTGCTCACATTCAACATCCCGACAAAAGAACCACTACCGTCGATGCTCTCACCGTCGTCAGCCATTTCTTAAATCCCAATGGGCATGGTCTTCTTCTGCAATCCCATTGCCCCACTAGTAACACTAACCCTCTTGAATTGAACACAAAATTATCATATTCTCTATCTAGACCCTAGCCTCACCTCTACCACTCGTCTCGGCCACCATCTATAATTGGTCCAGGCCTCTCCTCTACCATTCCTTCCTTCTCTCGCAGTCACTGAATTCACTGGCTGCACCGCACTACATCGTCCCACTCCAGCCTCGTTGAAGCATGAATCACGAAGTAATCGTATGGTTAAATCTCAAATGTGATTTGCCGTCAAGCCATAGCAAATGAATAATATAAGGATCTCCATTTTAATAAAGCAGCAAAATTTCGTACTCCCTCCATCTGGAAATAAGTGTCACAAACTTATTTCGGGACGAGGAATTAGTACGATGGGTTAACAGAGCTTGTATATTCTACAATAGCTGAATTCCTACGTATATATGGATCTATCCGCTTCGGTTTGTGCTTCACATTCTTACGTAGTGCAAATTAGTGGTACAGTACAAGAGCGCTGGAAAAGGAAGAAGAAAACAATAGAGCAAACAGGTTGACACTAACAGTTGACATTTTCGTTTGCAGACGATCAAGCACAGAAACTTTCGCTACTAGAATATGTTGCTATGCATGATTCAAGGGCCGTACGCACTTGTACTGGTACCATCTCTGATTGAAACCGTCTCGGTTCACGCAATTCTTTATGCACGACACGCTATGCTACGCTCCTCCGTTAGGTACAACTAGTACAAGCACATGCCCAGGCGGAAAACCCGGCCGGCTACCTGTATAACCAAGTCCAAAAGACGGAATAATTATGTACGTATGAGACTAAGTAAACCCATCAATAGAAAAATCAAGGTTAATCATTGTAAATTTCATAATCAGCTCTGTGTTTACGTTATCATATCGGAAACTATTCGAGAACCACCTTCGGTTGAGAACTTACGCTAAGTGGAAAAATAAAATCAGCAAATAGATGCAAGCAGTGGGGAAGCTTGGTAAAAAATGTTAGGCGAGTCAACATGTTGAAATAGAGTAAAATGAGCTGTTATTAGGTTACATTATATTAATATGTAGACTAATATATTTTGGGCTGGGCGGGCTATGGCCTGGGTGGGATTGCACTAAGCTCCACCACTGAATGCAAGGACAGTGCAACACTGTAATGGGTGAGTCCTAAACAAACAAAGCAAGGGCCCTTAACGTCGCCCTCTTCAAGGCCACTAGTAGAAAACAGGCTAAAGGACCAAACTTCAAAACCCCATTTGTCCCGGTCGTACTGTAAACCGGGGCAGATGGAGCATAAAACCCGCCGAGCGCTCCGGGCGACACCCATTTGTCCCGGTTCCAACCACGAACCGGGACAAATGAGGTAGCACCCGCCGAGCGCTCCAGCGTACCCATTTTTGTCCCGGTTCCAGTCACGAACCGGGACAAATGTCATGGTTTCAGTTACGCGCGCGCGGAAGCCGAGCCATCGCCGCGTTTTTTCGACGCGCACGGAAGACGAGCGGAAATACGGCGCCGCCGACGATTCCTCTGCCCTCCGGCGATTAATTCCTCTGCTCTCCGGCCGGCGATTCATCTTCCTCTCCGGCGCTATAAAATGCACTGCACAGTACGACTCCTCCACACACACCATCTCTCCGGCCATCTCTCCTCTCTTTTCTCCGTCCCTATGGAGCCACTCGTGACTCGGTCCGATGAGTTTTACGACTACAAGAAGGAAGGCATTCGGTTCAAGGTGTGGGTCACCCTTCGTGCATGGCGCGTGGAGAAGTGGATCCACGACGTGAAGAACTACTTCCTCGATGCCGCTCCGATCAAAGCCGTTGGACTCGATTGCGAGTTCACCGACCCTCGACGGAAGGATACTCCGCAGTGCGCCGCCGTCCTTCAACTCTAGGTGGCGACCGAGACTCTTGTCTTCCAAATTTGCAAAGCTGATCGGGTGCCACAGGTCCTCGTGGATTTCTTAGGTGATGAGACAATCAAATTCTACGGCGTGGCAATCCATAATGACATGAAGATGCTAGCCTACTACGGAATTATTATTCGGTCCGCGGTCGACCTGCAGAGGGATCGCCGAAACCCTACCGGCAATTTTACTCCTAGTCTATATGCTCTCTCTAATGCGGTCACTGGGACAAATCTTGAGAAGAAGAAGAAATACAAGAAGAAGAAGAACACGGACGACGACAAGGAAGACACGTTAAAAGAAGACCTAATTTTCGGATGGGGCAACGTTCCATTGAGCTACGATCAAGTCGTATATGCTGCTTTAGACGCTCGCCTTGGCTTCGAGATTGCACGGAAGTGGGATAGTCTACGCGGCTATAATACGGAGTATGATCATCTTAATGTCGTTGATGAGTAGACTATCTATGTATTCCGTTACGCAAAAATTCTGTGTGCGCGTGTTCTCTTGTATTGACCGAAATATATCTAAAGTTTGCAAAAGTGTTTTCAAATTCCAAAGTTTGCAAAAGTTATTTAAAACAGAAAACAGAAAATGGTTTTGTATTAGTTAGTCAAATTCAAACATTTTTCATATTCATAGTTTTTCCAAAATCCAAAGTTTGCAAAAGTTATTTAAAACAGAAAACAGAAAAAAAAAATGAAAAAACCTCCATCTGTCCCGGTTTCAGTCACAAACCGGGACAAATGGGGCTCCTTGTTGTCCCGGTTTGTGACTGAAACCGGGACAAATGGGGGGTGCCTATATATACTGATCAGCAGCCCCCTCCCAAAACCATTGTAGGCATTTTTTTTTGAAATGAAAGGAGGGGGTGTGTGCTAGTCTGTTTTTTTTTGTATGCATGCAAGGTGTTTGATGAAATGCCCGAGAGAGTTCACGAAATGATTTGATGTACACTTAAAGAAGTTTATTCTTCTTTTCGATCAAGGTTAATTTTTCTCTCATTTCATTTGTAATTAATTGATATCGTACATGTTCAGTGTTTATTTGTCGATGTTCTGTAATGGTTATTGATGTAGTTCATTATATAATGCAGATGGACCGACAATGGATGTATGGTGACCGACGCACTGCCGAGTACATGACAGGTTTGAGAAAATTTCTAGAGAAAGTCCAGGCCCACAATACCAATGGTTTCATGTGTTGTCCATGTGTCAACTGTCAGAATAAGACAGATCACCCAAACGTGAGAACCCTTCAAAGTCATCTTATTCGGCATGGTTTCATGCCCAGCTATAATTTTTGGACGAAGCACGGAGAAAAAGGTGTTATGATGGAAGACAATGAAGAAGAGGAAGATGATGACAACTATCCTATGTTCCCGGAGTACGGAGATTCTGCAACGGGAGAAGCTGAAGCTGAAGAGGCACCAGATGAGCCCGCTGACGATCTTGGTAGGGCCATTGCTGATGCAAAGAGAGAGTGCGGAACTGAAAAGGAGAGGTTGAAGTTCGACCAGATGTTAGAGGGTCACAAGAAATTGTTGTATCCAAGTTGCGAAGATGGTCAGAAAAAGCTGGGTACCACACTGGAATTACTGCAGTGGAAGGCAGAGTGTGGTGTGACTGACAAGGGATTTGGAAAGTTGCTGCAGATAATTAGGAAGATGCTTCCAAAGGTCAACGAGTTGCCCGACAGCACGTACGAAGCAAAGAAGGTTGTGTGCCCTCTAGAATTAGACGTGCATAAGATACATGCCTGCCCTAATGACTGCACCCTCTACCGCGGTGAGTATGAGAATTTGGATGCATGCCCAGTATGCACTGCATTGCGGTATAAGATCAGACGAGATGACCCTGGTGAAGTTGAGGGTGAGCGTCCCCGGAAGAGGGTTCCTGCCAAGGTGATGTGGTATTCTCCTGTAATACCACGGTTGAAACGCCTGTTCGCGAATAAAGAGCATGCCAAGTTGTTGCGATGGCACAAAGAGGACCGTAAGAAAGACGTGATGTGTAGACACCCCTCTGTTGGGTCGTAGTGGAGAAAAATTGAGAGAGAGTTCCCGGAATTTGAAGATGACGCAAGGAACTTAAGGTTTGGTCTAAGTACAGACGGCTTCAATCCATTTGGGGAGCAGAGCAGCAGTCATAGCACATGGCCTGTAACTCTATGTATTTATAACCTTCCTCCTTGGTTGTGCATGAAGCGAAAGTTCATTATGATGTCATTGCTCATCCAAGGCCCGAAGCAACCCGGCGACGACCTTGATGTGTACCTCAGGCCATTATTTGAAGAGCTTTTACAGTTGTGGCGGGAAGAAGGTGTACGGGTGTGGGATGAGCACAAACCTGAGGAATTTGACCTACGAGCTTTGCTTTTTGTAACAATTAACGATTGGCCTGCTCTTGCTAACCTCTCAGGGCAGTCGACCAAGGGGTACAATGCATGCACACACTGTTTGGGTGAGACTGAATGTTTATATTTGGATAAATGTAAGAAGTGTGTGTATCTGGGGCATCGTCGTTTTCTTCCGATCAGGCATACCGCAAGGAAGAAAGGCAAGCATTTTAAAGGTGAGGCTGATCACAGTAGGAGGCCTGTCAACCGTACTGGTGAAGAAATATTTGATATGGTCAAGGATCTAAAAGTAATCTTTGGAAAGGGTCCTGGAGGACAACAGGTTCCGAAAGACGCTAACGGGCACGCACCCATGTGGAAGAAAAAATCTATATTTTGGGAGCTACCATATTGGAAGGTCCTAGAGGTTAGATCTGCTATCGACGTGATGCACGTGACAAAGAATGTTTGCGTGAACCTGCTAGGCTACTTGGGCGTGTACGGGAAGAAAAAAGATACAGAGGAAGCACGGGAGGACCAGAAACGTGTGAAAGAACGAGACGGCCTAAGTCCCGAACACTACGAAGGTCCTGCCAGCTACGCTCTTACCAAACAAGAGAAAGTAATATTCTTTGAATGCCTGAGCAGTATCAAGGTCACGGCTGGTTTCTCGTCGAATATAAAGAGGATAGTAAATGTGAGACTCCAAAAATTTCAGAACCTAAAGTCTCATGATTGCCACGTGATTATGACGCAATTGCTTCCGATTGCACTGAGGGGGTTACTACCGGAAAATGTTCGAGTACCCATTGTGAAGCTTTGTGCATTCCTCAATGCAATATCTCAAAAGGTAATCGATCCGGCGATTCTACCAGGGTTGCAAAATGATGTGGTCCAGTGTCTTGTCAGTTTTGAGTTGGTGTTCCCTCCATCCTTTTTCGATGTTATGACGCATCTCCTGGTTCACCTAGTCGAAGAGATTCAAGTTCTCGGTCCTGTATTTCTGCACAATATGTTCCCATTTGAGAGGTTCATGGCAGTCTTAAAGAAATATGTGCATAACCGTGTTAGGCCAGAAGGAAGCATCTCCAACGGCTACGGTAACGAGGAGGTCATTGAGTTCTGTGTTGACTTTATTCATGACCTTAAGCCGATAGGTGTTCCACAATCACGACATGAGGGTAGACTTAGTGGAAAAGGCACACTAGGAAAGAAAACAAAAATTTGTATGGATGGACATTCTTTCACTGAAGCACACTATATAGTTCTACAAAGTGCTACCTTGGTGGCCCCGTATATCGATGAACACAAGAATCGTGTACGCTCTCTACACGCGGGGAAGTCTGGCAACTGGATTGTACGTACACACATGGCGACGTTCGGCGGTTGGTTGCGAGCACATCTTGAAAATAAAGACAAGGTTGATGAACAGTTACACTTGTTGGCCAGGGCACCATCTACAACTATATGTATTTTCCAAGGGTACGAGATAAATGGGAATACATTTTACACGAGTGTCCAAGATAAAAGGAGCACGAACCAAAACAGTGGTGTTCGCATTGATGCAACAAACAACAATGGGCAGAAGAACACATATTATGGTTGCATAGAGGAGATATGGGAACTTGACTATGGACCTTCTTTTAAGATCCCTTTGTTTCGAGGCAAATGGGTCAATCTGAAAGGCGGGGTTGAGGTAGACAAGATGTACGGAATGACAAGTTTGCAAAAGTTATACAAATTCGCATTCAAAATAGTTTTAAAATAATGGTTATAGAAAAGAGAAAATGTTTTTATATTAGTTAGTCAAATTCAAACACTTTTCATATTGAAAGTTTTTTCAAATTCCAATGTTTACAAAAGTTATACAAATTCACATTCAAAATAGTTTTAAACTAATTAAAATAATGGTTATAGAAAAGAGAAAATGTTTTTGTATTAGTTAGTCAAATTCAAACACTTTTCATATTGAAAGTTTTTTCAAATTCCAAAGTTTGCAAAAGTTATACAAATTCACATTCAAAATAGTTTTAAACTAATTAAAATAATGGTTATAGAAAAGAGAAAATGTTTTTGTATTAGTTAGTCAAATTCAAACACTTTTCATACTGAAAGTTTTTTCAAATTCCAAAGTTATTTAAAACAGAAAACAGAAAACAGAAAAAGAAAAGAAAAAGAAAAAACCCCATCTATCCCGGGTGGTGGCTCAGCCTGGGACAGATGGGGTGCTATCTGTCCCGGGTGCAGCCACGGCCCGGGACAGATGACCCCTATTTGTCCCGGGCTGAGCCACCACCCGGGACAGATAGAGTGTTGCTTTATAAGCAACACTTAGCCACGGGTGGTGGCTCAAATCGGAGCAAATCAGACCTAGCGCCGTCAGGCTGTCGAAATTTTTCGTTGCCGGAGCTCGCCGCTGCCGTCTCCGATTCACCTCCGTCCTTCCTCGTCTCCGTCCCCGACGCCGTGTGCTCCTCCTCTCCGCGCGCGTCTTCTTCCTCGCCAGATCCCGGAGCTCCGCCGAGCCATTGCCGAGCCCCACACGCACGGTGAGCCCCGCTGACATCTCTCTCTCTCTTTCTCCCCGTGTCGCACTCCGCCGCCACCGCGCGTGTCTCCTAGGCTACCGACCGCCACCGAAAACCTAGCTATCTAGGTCTTCCGCCTGCCACCGCCGCCGGACCGAGGCTAGGGTTTGGCCGGGAGATGGGAAGAAGAGGAGAAAAGGGAGTGGGCTAAGGTTCCTCCCGCGGCGGCGGATGGCTTCTTATACCTGAATCATCGTCGGTGGCGCGAATCGCAGAGCATCCACGGCGAGGGACGGCCTCGCGAGCGACAGCGCGCGGTCGAAGTCGGAAGGAGGAAGACGACTCGGTGTTTTACTGAAAACCCCCTGGCGTTTTTCGGAAACAACAAAACCATTTAAAATAGGCCCCTACTTTGGAAGATAAATCTTTTGAGGGACTTTTTGTGAACACAAAATTTATACAAAAAATACCAGGAGATTCATAATTTCACAAGGAAGCCATTGGCAACATTGGATTTTGAAATTTTTGAAATATTTTTAACACCTTCAAAATAAAAAATAGTTTAGGCCACTTAGAGATTTTTCTCTTTATTTTAGAACTCCAATTTTTTTGTGCAAATTTTAGTTAGATGCAAATGATCCTCATGATGCACAAACAAATCTTGATTAACAAATAGCAAATTTGGGGACGTTACAGATCTATCCCTCTTACAAGAATCTCGTCCCCCAGATTCCTGTGTATGCCAAATTAGTATTTGTAGCATGTGTATGCAAATAAATGACTTAGTATGACTTAGTATTTGTAGCATGTGTATGTGAAAACTTGTGTATGCAAATAAATGACTTAGTATGAGTAGCATGCAAATTAGTATGCAAAAAAAGACTCGGAGCTCCGCGAGATCATGTTCAATTCAAATTAAGAAAATACATGTTCTGTGATTGATGTTAAGTTTGTGTATTTAATTTCTCTATTTTAAAAATAAAATACATGTTGTTGTGTCATTTTCAAAAAAAGAAAATACATGTTTTTTAGTTTGTGTAATTGATACAAACTTTACATGAAAACGTTCAAAAAAAGAAAATAAATGTTGTTGTGTCATTAACGTTAAGCTTGTGTATTTAATTTGTGTTTGTTAAAGTTCCTACATGTTGCAATGCAGATACTCAGACCCGCCGCCGCCCTCTCGGAGCCCTAGTAAAGTTCGAGAGACTTCAAAATAGAAATGTAAATAGAAATTGAGATACTCGATACGATTGAAATATGTTATTGCAAATGTGATTTTATTGCAATGGGATGAAATAGTATTGCAATTGTTCGGAGTGACATATTATATATTCTTCGACTACATTATTATTGCAAATGTAAATGGACTAGTGAAATATAAAAGGATGATTGAAATATAAATTAACATATTATATATTGTTTGACTACATTATTAACACATTACTATTGCAAATGTAAATGGATTGAAATCCCTTGCAGAAACTATGGACACCGGTAGAAACCTTGAACAAGAAGAGGACATGTTCGGCATCATCCGCGAAAGTGATGGATTGGACCAACAAGAAGAGGAACACTTAGACGATTTCACCGGGCAATTACTGAACGAGTACGGTGATGGACTGGAGGGGCATTCAGACGGAATAGACGTCACCGACAGTTCAGCTCACCGACAGTTCACCGACTCTACTGTTGGAATGTCGGCCGCCGAGGTAGATATATGCCCTCAGGTTTTTGTCTCCGTTGAATAGATTTGTGTGTATACATATATTAACTATCACTTTTTCTTGTGTTTAGCCGTCGGCGGGCCATGAACCGGGACCAAGCAAAAAAGCATCCGTGAAACGAGGCGGGCCACGAACCGGGACCAAAAAGCTCCAAGGGAAACAGAAGTACCACATCGAGGAGATCAATGAAAACGGCAAACCGATTGCTCCCGCTAACCACGCAAGGAAATTTGTAGCTCAGTGCGGAGTCATCGTTCGGGACAGACTCTCCATCAGGGCTCAAGAATGGTATAAGCTAAAGGTGCCAAAAGAGGGGGTTATTTATGTAAGGGATGAAAACAAACAACTCCTTTGGGACGAGCTCATGCAGAATTTCACTTTACCGGAAGAGGAGGATGTAGAGAAGCCGGTTATAGAGAATCGATGCAAGGCCTGGACTTATATTGAGATGGGTGAATTGTTCCGCAGCTGGAAGAAAAGGCTAAACAGGTTCATAACTGAAGGTAAGACTCCAGAATTTGTCTGAGTCTATGAAAAGATAAAAGATGAGTGGCCCGAATTTAAGGCGTACAAGCAATCGGAAGCCGCTAAGAAAATCTCAGCGAGAAATAAGAAAAATGCAGAGAAAAAGATATATCACCATAACATGGGGTCAGGTGGCTACCTGACGGCCAAGCCTAAGTGGACGAAAATGGAGGATGAGTTTTTGGCTAAAGGTATAGATCGAGACATTTGTCTAGCCAGACCGGCTTAAGGCTTGGTTCTATGGGCATGGTGGAAAGTTAGACCCTGAAACAGGTGACTGTCTTTTTACCACGGAGCACGGAGCTGACCCTATTAAAGCTCTCAGAGAGGTATGGAAGGAGGTCACAGAAGGCAGGTTCCACCCTAACAGAGAGAAGGACGAGCTATCGCGAGCCCTTGGGAATCCTGAACACAGTGGACGAACACGAGGAACCGTTGGCTCCGTACCGTGGATAATTGGGTTTCCCAAAAAAATGTTGACACTTACAGAAGCCGATCGAGAAAGAAGAAAGAGCATGCCGACCGGGCCCAATGGATGGAAAATAAATTACTACAGCATGAGAAGGAGATAGCAGAGCTGAAGGCAGCGCAGACTCGACGGATGCCCTGCGAATCTGAGACGCCCGAAGATCCTTCTCCTGATCCAAAATCAATGCGGAGAAGCAGCGTGGCTTCGACGGAGCTCGATCGCCACAATGATATGCCGGGTCCTCGTCACCCCGTGGATAATATCGTGCAGCGGGAACTTTGCGACCTACATGTGTCATGCTTGAACGTAACCGTGAAGGTGGCGCACGGCTTTGCCCTACCGCCTAGACCAAATGGAACTTACCATTGTCGCCCTATTCCAGATGGCTATGTTGTTGTCGGGGTTGATGGGGTTATCAAGACATATGAGGGAATTAAGCTGGACTTCCCTACGGGTGAAGACGAGGTTGAGTTGAGATTTGCCCTCAAGAGTACCTGCTTATGGAAAAAACAATATATCGTGTTCCCACACATGCAGCAAAATCGCCCTCCCAGTCCACATGCCAGCCCACATAACTACAACAACGACAACCAATGCGCTAGTCCAGACACCCCCACAACGACAACCAAGGCGCTAGTCCATCTCCGTCGTCGTGTGAGCGTACTCCGCCGCGTGAGCGTACTCCGCCGCCTCCGCAAAAGAAGCGGAAGTGCACCGCTGCGTCGACTAGTACTCAGAAAAGCGAAACGGGGAAGTCTCGCTTTGTGAACTCTCGTGAAGATGTCGATATATGGGTCAACGAGATCCAGCCTTCCCAGAGAAAGAAGGCAAAAAAGATGCCTTTGCCTGTTCCGGTATATTCTTCGGATGCGATACGGTGGGCCATAGAATTTCTTACGCATCCGTCGCAATATGAACTAAATATGGACGATGACTACACACGCGTTCTGGTGCGTACATCTAGGAGAGTGCGGGAAGAACAAAAATCTGCTGCCACCCAGAAGAGAGATGTTCCACAGCTCGGAATGCAGGCGGGACAATCGGCCCCTCCACTCATATTGGCGCCTTACAACCGGAACCCGGTCGATGATGTACTTTCGCAGCAAGATAGAGATATGGGTATAACTCTGGCAGAGCTTAAGGCATTACAATTTGGCGAGAGTGTCACCATACATGAGGTGGTGCGGAAATATGTGAGAGGAGAAGATCTTGTCGACCCTGCTATGGTGCGCACTCTACCAGCTAGGTTGCACCAACTAAATGCATGGTACATGCATACTACGAAAAGTCAAGAAGGAGACTGGCTCTATGGGAAAATTCCAACGGATTTTTATGGCCCAGGTGATGATGAGATTCAAATTGAGTATTGCGAATTATGTCAGTTATTCAATTTTGACGCGCTCGACAAATCTATCATCAGTGCCTTTTGCATGTAAGTAATTAAATTATGTATATATGTTAGTAATTCTCTAGCTCAACTTATTTTTCATTGCTTGTAATTATAGTTATCACTATATTACTTTTGTACTCTATTATGCAGGCTGAAAATTATACAATCTCGAAAGCTGGGACTCAATCACAAGATTGGATTCATTGACCCTAATCGAGTTCATCATCATGGTTTGTTACATTATCCAGAGAGTACGGAGGAGCTTTTGCTTACTTATTTGATGGCGCAACTTTACAAAAACACCATACTTTTCCCGTTCAACTTCGAGTGAGTTGTTTACTTTCTTATACATACTCGATGTTAAGTATATGTAATTGATGATTTAGTTATTAACAAATATAAACATATGGCAGATTTCACTGGGTATTATTTGAGATTGATGTTGAAAAGGCAATCGTTGATGTCTTCGACCCATTATCGAAACCTGAAGAAAAGTTCGACGACACGAAACAGATGCTCCAGAGATAATTTCGTTCATTATCACAATCGACCTCGTCTTTTCTAATAATATATAGTAATTAGTAAACTTCTTTACTAATTTTCCATACCGTAAACTTCAGGGTTTGGGACAAGTTCACCTCTTTCCACAAGGACGTCGGTATAGCCCGGAACCTCACATTTAAATGGCGAGAGGTAAGCCGTACTAGCTAGGTTCCACGTATGCATATTCTTAATTTCAGTCTCACAATACCATTTTTTCAATATTTTTGATTATTTTTATTGATTTCTTATCTTATTCTATCATAAAGTGCGCGGAGCAGCAACAAGGCACCAATTTGTGTGGATTCTATGTCTGCGAGTTCATCCGAATTCACTTCAATGAGGGTGCAGACTGGAATAGGGTACGTTAACAATTTATTCAAACTTGTTCACTTTTTAAATTGAATTATTTTCATAATGGTTGATATATTGGCGTTGATCTCTCCTTTTTAGTTTGAGACGATCCGGAACAGGCTTGATGCAAAAGACCGCCTACTACCAATTGCGGAGGAAATTGCGGGTTTTCTACCAGGCGCAGAATGCAGTATAATCCAGCCGCGGAAAAAGACCATCCCGAGGAAAAAATATGGTCTAATGTCTCTCTGTCATGTAATGATCTCTGTTTGCAAATATTTAGATATGATCTTCCGGTTGTAAATATTTGTTTGGGAGAACTCGTGTACTAGTAGTATTCATGACTATATCCCGAGGAAAAAATCGTGTATTCATGATATATATTATATAGTAACGTATAATATGCAACTCGATCTTGTTTGAAATGAAACATAAATGAAAAAACGGAAACACAAAAGAATCAGTAACATAAATATCAAAAACAGAAACACAAATAGAAAACGGGAAACAAAATAAAAGAAAACAAAAAATCATATATACTGTCCCGGTTCGTATTACGAACCGGGACAAATGAGTGGCAGCCAGAGGCTGGCCTGTTTGGCCACGTGACCCCCCTATTGGTCCCGGGCCGTGGCGTGCCCGGGACAAATAGGGGAGGCTATTTGTCCCGAACACGCTATCCCGGGCGCGTGCACGGGACAAAAAGCCCTCCCGGCCCGGGACCAGTGGCTTGTTTTGCTCTAGTGGGCACGAGACTGAGTAGTTATGCCGTCGGCATATATCTACAAACCATTGGTGTACAGCTATGTCGACGACCACCGTCGACTTAGTGTCGTCGGCATCGGGTTCATCGATGTAGCTCCGCGGCCGTCAGCATAATAGCTATGCCGACGGTTTATACCAGAATTTTTTGAATAAAAAAATTTATAAAACTAGATTTTGTTCAACTTTTCTTAATTATTATTTCAATTCCGAATTAGTTATATAATTAATCTCATATTACACACTTAATTCAAGGTTAAACTTGTCGGAGAGTGACTCACACGGAACAGGCATAGTCACACCCTAAAGAGTAGTTCGAAGGGGATTGAACACGGAGGTCAAACAACACTCGAGAGGCACGACGACGGTGCTCGTCGGGCCTGGAGACGTCAGAGATGAATACTGGCCCGTACCCAGGTTCACGGCCCTCAGGAAGAGGTAACACCGCTACTCCTACTTGTCTGTATTACACTATGGAGATTACAGTACAATGAGCTTGCCGAAGGCTCTCTTGAGGCAGTTTGGTGCTTGGAGAGTGAAGCTATGGTCTTCTTCCTCCTCGAGCAGTTGGCTATCCTACCCGCTTGGCTAGGGTTCCAAGGGTTCAGAATGTGATTAGCCGATCCCTTCCTACGGTGGAGCTCCTGCTCCTTTTATAAGCGCCTCGGGCCTCTTCCTTGCGTGGTACGCAGAGGATGAGGGATTCCACCGTCTCCTGGCAGTTCGCGGTCTGGGGGCTGGACATCTTGGGACCATTCCCAACAACGCAAGGGGGATATCGCTACCTCTTCGTGGCCATCGACAAGTTCACCAAGTGGCCCGAGGTTGAGGCGACGCGCACAATTCCAGCAGGCGTAGCGGTGAAGTTCATCAGAGGCCTGGTCTGCCACTTCGGAGTGCCAAATCGCATAATCACCGACAACGGCTCGCAATTCACAAGCGGCATCTTCAGGGCTTACTGCGAGAAACTGGGCATCAAGCTCTGCTTTGCCTCGATAGCTCACCCGCAGAGCAATGACCAAGCCGAGCGCGCAAACGCAGAAGTCCTCAAGGGCTTAAAGACCAGGACCTTCAACATCATCAAAGGCCACGGCATGGGCTGGATCAGCGAGCTCCATTCGGTGCTCTGGTCCATCCGCACCACGCCACCCAAGCCTACAGGGGAAACACCGTTTGCCCTCGTCTACGGAGCCAAAGCAGTCCTCCCTACAGAGATCAAGCATGGATCCCCACGGGTCCTTGCCTTTAATGAGGACGAGCAAGAGGACCTCCACAACGACGACTTGCTGCTCCTCGAAGGACTACGCCGTTGTGCCGCCTTCCGGGCGGCAAAATACCAGCATGACCTGTGACGCTACCACAGCCCGCAACGTGCGCTCGCGCACCCTGGAGACAGACGATCTCGTCCTCAGGCGGATCCTCTCCAGGGAAATCCCCTACAAGCTGTCAAGGTCAAACTTGAAGGGGAATCGTGTGCAGAAAACAAAAAAATTCATAGCAACGATATCCTTAAAACATGCCAAGATCTATTCTATGCAGATATAGTAGTACGAACGGAGATCGGAATACAGACCCTTGTAGACCGAAAGCGTCGATTACGTTCCCACACAAACGTTGTAGATGAAGACCAACGAAGCCGACCTGAAGGTCGTGTAGAGAAAGCAGACCTCCGAGTACCGCTAGCGCAGCACCTCACAGGGCGTTACACACGTACGATGGAAATGACGGCCTCTGAAGCTCCTGTCCAGGACGAGCAGCGGAAGACTTGGACCGGAAAACCAGCAGCGCGGCAGCGGGCTATGATGGAAGAGATCCCCCTCTCAACTCGGCGCAACTCCGACAAAGGGAATCACGAAATCGAGAGAGAATTGGGGAATTAATTGGTGAATTAAAATGCCAGGGGTGCCCGCCAACTTGCCAGCCAGGCAATGTGGGACTAATCCCACATGCCTGGTGCGGCCATGGCTGGTGCGCCGGCCCCCTGGTGGGACTCTTGGCCCACCTGGGTCGGCCAACCAAGCCCCCACCGAATTCCCCTAGGGAATTTTCCCCTCTTGGGCCTTCTTTTGACCAGAAGGCCTATTTAGGGAAATAAGTCTAAATAAATTCGAAAATAAATATATAAAATCATATTTAGACATTAATTACACTAATTAATGTCAAACATATTATATATAATCATTCTAGCTCCGAAAACTATTTCATCGCTGCCCGATCTCCATCGGACCTCTCCCGGGACGTTCCCGGTGATCTCTTTCCTTTCCGGTTCGATATAGTAACAAACATGGTCGAGACTCCTCTCCGATCAATGACTAACTCGTAGGCCTGGACCCCATGAATTTATCCCTGTGATATAATGAATGACTTTCATCTATCAAACCTGAACGTAAAGTCTTAAACCTTTTGCCATGCCGATACTTAACTTGTCCAAGCGTCGTTCATAGATATCTCCATATCTAGCTTGACCTCGTTACCGACAACGCTATCTTCTACTCGTCTATGATTTCATGTCTCCGTGACCTAGTCACATGCTTGCAAGCTCATTAGATATAATCTCACCGAGTGGGCCCTAGAGTATCTATCCTCTTATGCGGACTGGCAAATCCCGCTCTTGACCCCTCGTCTCAACTACTCCTTTCCGATACCCAAAAGTATCACCGTTATTGTCATACTAATCAAGATGCAACGTTTGGTGCAATCAAAGTATCTTTCAGGAATAACAATAAGAGTTAGTCTCACGGTCAAACGCGTAATGACTACGTCCTCTAAATATGGGTATGTCCATCACATCGTTCTCCAACGATATGACTTCCATTGCCGACTGGCACCATGCCCTATGATCGGGAAACCTCGATCATCGATCGCGCAATGAAACTAGTCTTAGTAGAGGCTACTAGGGACCTGGTTGTTTACACATCACACCCGTATTAATGTTTCCGCTTAATACGGTTATATCATGACACAAAAACATATTATGAACAAATGAGATATGATAAAAAAATACACTTTATTAATTGCCTCTAGGGCATATCTCCTTCAAAACTTGTCGGAGAGTGACTCCGAGGAACAGGGATAGTCACACCCTGAAAAGTAGTTGGAAGGGGGATTGAACACGGAGGTCAAACAACCCCCGAGAGGCACGACGACGGTGCTCGCCAGGCCTGGAGAGGGACAACACGTCAGAGATGAACATCGGCCCGTACCCAGGTTCACAGCCCCCAGGAGGAGGTAATACCGCTACTCCTACTTGTATGTATTACACTATGGAGATTACAGTACAATGAGCTTGCCGAAGGCTCTCTTGAGGCAGTTTGGTGCTTGGTGAGTGAAGCTATGGTCTTCTTCCTCCTCGAGCAGTTGGCTATCCTACCCGCTTGGCTAGGGTTCCAAGGGTTCAGAATGTGATTAGCCGACCCCTTCCTACGGTGGAGCTCCTGCTCCTTTTATAAGCGCCTCGGCCTCTTCCTTGCGCGGTACGCAGAGGGTGGGCTCCCACAGGGCAGTGGCGCGAAGGAGAGGGAGTCCACCGTCGCTGAAATGTCCATGGACACGGTCCATCTATGCTAAAGTTGGGCGCGGTGGCCGACATGCTGCAAACTGCGTAGAACGGCTCGTAGGCGTTGCAGGGGTCGTGGTGGAGCCCATGATGACGATATTCTTGGAGTGTTGCGCCGTCTAGCCGCTTTATCACCAAAGAGGAAAGTCCTGGTTGTACTGGCGTGGGCGACGCGTCACTCTACGGCTGATGCAGATGCCATGTGCGCCCTGCGGTGTTTGCTTAGCCGCGAAGTGTCTCCACAGGGCCGCGGTGGCCTGTGGAGAGGTTTATGTTGACTTCTCTCCAGGCGTGTTGAGCCTTGGGGAGTCTCTTGAAGCGCGGGGTCCTCTTTAGGCCCTGGCTTCCTCTCAGGCCCTCAAGAGGAGTTGCCTCTCGAGGGTCTCTCCAAGCGGAGGCTTGGTCCTTAGTCGTTTTGTCGAATTTGTCGGGTGCGAGGCCTGTGGAGAGTGGGCTCTGCACACCCTGGTCCTCACTGGACCGACAAAACTATTCATTATCAATCAAACTTCTCACACGGTCACCAATTCTCAAATTGCTCCAGCTAAAGCACGCTTAACTATTGAGTTATTTCTTAACGAGTTTTCAAATTACATGCCATACCTTATTGTTATTAGCATATCAACCATATTAGCCCTGATTCATGATATTACTCTTCTTAATTTTCTAAATGTTAAAAATAATATTTTAATAAACAACTATAATTATGTTTAGTAATACTGGAATAATAATAATTTAATGTTCCTTAATTTTGTATTTTGTATTTAATAAGAAATAATTTATATCTTCATATTCGTATATCCAAAAATTATCAAATAAAATGTCTGAATCGATCAGAAAAAAGGAGAGGAATCCAAATATGACATCAGTGTCATCTTTTGCATAATGAATATTTTCTATGTAAACAAACAAGAACCAACATAAATAAGCATAAGGTCAATTAAACAGACAAATTCAGATAGAAACCAAAGAAATTCCTCATACTTAGGGATTATCCATCACATATGTACTACTTTTTGTGAAAAATAAATTGGGTGCAATTTTGGACCATACTTTCTGTACTTGCTTCACCAAAAGTCATTTTAGCACTAAACAAAATATAAAATGATATTTCTAAAATTTGTTTGGAAAATTGTTTTAGCGGTCTTGTTTCCCATACGAGGGAACACATATGTGATGAATATGGGAACTTTATCACAAACCATGACCCGATAATGGTCATACATTGGTCATTTGACTTGAAATTTATACATGTTTATAGACGATTGACCTTTTTGTGAAGTTTTGTTTTGAAAAGTTTGTCAAAACTCAAGTTTACCATTTTTCTAGAAACTAGTACACGTTAAAGAACTCCATGCCAAAGGGTTTCCCTTTTTGAGTATTTTTCACTTCTTTTAAAAATGGTCTAATGGCGACCATGGTTATTCATCAAAAGTGGTCAAATTTTCCAAAACTATCAACGGGTCTATGATGTAACCACTACTTGTGTACCTTCAAATTATTTTTCATAAAAATTACACTTGTAGTTCAATTTGAATTACTTTTAGAAAATCCGTATAAAGTCAGTTAAATAGGCAAATTTAGATAGAAAGTAAGGAAATTCCTGATATTTATTGATTATCCATATAATATGTACTACTCTTTGTGAAAATTAGATGGGTGCCATTTTGGACCATATTTAATGTATTTGCTTCACGATAAAAGTCATTTTTAGCACTTAACCAACTACAAAATGATATTTCTAAAAATAAATTGGAAAATGGCTTCAGTGATGTTGTTTCCCATACCATGGAACACATATGTGCTAAATATGGTCATTTTATCACAAACTATATCACCATAATGGCCATAAATTGGTCATTTGACTTGAAACTTATACATTTAGATGATTGACCTTTTTGTGAAGTTATGTTTTGGAAAGTTTGTCAAAAGTCTAGTTTATTATTTTTTTAGAAACTAGTACACATAAAAGGACTCCACAGTTTCTTTGTTTCGGTATGTTTCCACTTTTTGATTTGTAAAAAAAAACAGTCAAAATGGCCACCGTGACTATTCATCAAAAGTGGTTGAATTTTCTAAAACTATCGACGGTCTTATGATGTAACCACTACTTGTGTATCTTATAATTATTTTTGTAAAAAATTCAGAGCAAACTATCACACACTTGTAGTTCAAATTTGAATTACATTCGAAAAATCGGCATAAAGTCAATTAACTAGGCGAATTTAGAGCGAAAGCGAGGAAATTCCTCCTTTTAGGGATTATCTATCAAATATGTACTACTCATTGTAAAAATTAAATGAGTGTCATTTTGAACCATATTTCTTAACTTGCTTCACAAAAAAGTAATTTTTAGCACTAAAAATGGAAAATAATATTTATAAAAATTATTTCTAAAATCGGTTCGACGATGTTCATTCCCATACCATGACCCACCTATTTGCTGAATACGGTCACTTTATCACATACTATGACACGATAATTATCATACATTCGTAATTTTGTTTGAACCTATACATGTTTATAGATGATTGACCTTTTTGTGAAGTTTTGTTTTGAAATGTTTGTCAAAGCTCAATTTTATTGTTTTTCCTAGAAACTAGTACACATAAGAAACTCCATGCCAAATGGTTCCTTTTTGAGTATTTTTCACTTTTTGATTTGTTTCAAAAACGGCCAAGATGGCCACCATGGCTATTCATCAAAAGTGCTCGAATTTTTAAAAGTATCGACGTTTCTATGATGTAAGCATTACTTTTTTCTTAAAATTATTTTTGTAAAAATTTCAGAGCAAAACTATCACACACTTGTAGATCAAATTTGAATTACTTTCGAAAACAGGCATAAAGTCAATTAAATAGGAGAAATTGGATAGAAAGCGAGAAATTTCTTAATAAATTTAGGAATTCTCCATCAAATATGTACTGCTTTTGTGAAAATTAGATAAGTGCCCATTTGGACCATATTTTTTATACTTGCTTTACAAAAAAATCTTTGTTTGCATTGAAAAAATGAAAAATGATATTTCTATTTATTTTTTTGAAAATTCGGTTCGGCGCCGATTGTTTGCCATACCATAGCACACCTTTTTTTCTCAATATGTCACTTTATCACGAACTATAACACGATAAAGGCCATATGTTGATCATTTGGCTTGAAACTTATACATGCTTACAGATGATTGATCTTTTTATGAAGTTTTGTTTTGAAAAGTTTGTCCAAATTTAATTTTATCATTTTTACTAAAAACTGGTACACATAATATTACTGCATGCCAAATTTTTATTTGTTTGAGTATTTTTCACTTTTTTTATTTGTTTCAAAAGAGGTCAAAATGGCCAGCATGACTATTCATACAAAGTGGTCGAATTTCAAAACTATCAACGGTTCTATGATGTAACCACTACATGTGTATCTTAAAGTTATTTCTGTAAATTTTCTAGAGCAAACTATCACACACTTTTAGTTCAAATTTGAATTACTTTCAAAAAATCGGCATAAAGTAAATTAAATAGGTAAATTTAGATAGAAAGCGAGAAAATTTCTAATATTTGGGAATTATCCATAAAATATGTACTACTCATTGTGAAAATTAGATGAATACCATTTGGACCATATTTTCTGTACTTGCTTGATAAAATACTTATTTTTAGCACTTAGAAAATAAAAAATGATATTTTTAAAATAATTTGGAAAATCAGTTCGGCGATCTAGTTTCCCATACCATGGCACATATATGTGCCAAGTATGGACATTTTATCATAGACTATGACACGATAATGATCATACAAGTGCCATATGAAAAGAAAAAACTGAAAAATAAGAGCTATGCATATGCCTTTTTTCTACGCCAACGGCACTTCCGTCGGTATAGCTCTCACAGACCTACGCCAACCGTCGGCATAGTTTTCACGGAGCTACGCCGACGACGTAGCTCCCGGCCATCAGGGTATCTATTCATTCCCGTAGTGCGACTCAACTCAGGTATCACTATAAGATTTCCCCACAATGTTGACTCTAACCTTTGCTATGACAATACTTCTTTTTGAGATACACCGTACAGACGCAGACGCTCACAAGCACACACGTACAGACACTCCTATGACCGCACACATGCAAACCCTACCCCTATGAGCACCTCCGAGAGACTGGTCCGACATATCTTGAGGTTGACGAAGTCACCACGGGCGCCTTGCTGTTGACGACCACGTCACCTACCACTGAAAGCATAGCGCCGGTTAAATTCTGGAAAATCCAGAATAATGCGAGCATCCATGCCAAGCCTGGGACTTAAATCTGGGTGGGCTGGTTCCACCACAAGGAACCAAACCAGTTGAGCTAGGCTCACTTTGCCTTTGCTATGACAATACTATGTGGACGAACCAAACAAATCTCGTGGTATGTCAACTACTTGAGTCTACATCTGCTTCCGCACCCGCACTGTAGCTAGGCTTCCGCCCCCGACTGCGCCGCCGGCCACTCCGGCCCCGGCGCCCACCTAGACCTCGTCGGCCGCCACTCTGGCCCCGGCGCCCTCCTTCCCTGGCAGTATGGCTGGTTCCCCGCCGCGCTTCATCCAGCGTTGGGTGCGCTCTGCCTCACCGGGTTCAAGCTCCTCCCAGATCCGCGACAGGCCGGTGGTCTCAGGCCTCGGCATCTCCTCCGCGTCCCCTTCCTCACCTGCTAGCGCTGCTGGCGATAAGGCGGGGTGCGACGAAGGGACGTCGGTCTTGGCGCCGGCGGCTGCGGTCGGAGGTGGAGGCATCCAGGATAGGCTTAACTGGGCTGCGCCGCGGCCATCAAGGAAGGCGCTTTGGAGGAGACGCAAGGCGCTGCGTAGGGAGGACGCGGGCCCCTCGCGGCCGCCGCCCCCACCGGAGCTTGCAGGGCTCTGTTTGAAGTGCTATGAGCCGGGACACTACAGGCACGAGTGCACAAACAAGGAGGTTTGCATTCGGTGCGGCGAGCTCGGCCACCGTGCGTTCGACTGCAAGCGGCCCAGGAGTCCCAGGTCTGAGGAAGAACTGCGTCGGGATGCGCTTCCGAAGCTGGCCAGGCGTGCGCCTCAGCCTGCACCTGCCGTGGCAAGGAGCACCTCCCCTCCTGGCGCGATGCTGAACCATGTGCGACCGCCAGCCCGTCAGACTGAGGTCTGGCCGGTGATGGGCGGCCGGCAGGTGGGCTCGTGGCCTTAGGAAGAGGATGTGGACGCGCCCATCTACGTCCTCCGCCGCTCGCAAGTGGTGGAGGATCTGGAGTTTCGCATGCGCAACGCGGTGGTGGCTTACGTCGGTGGTGCGCGCCCGGCTGTGTCTTGCGGTCAGGCCGCCCTTGCGATCTGTAACATGTTGGAAGTTGCTGGAACTAGGATCACAGTGCACGGGTTCCAACCAGAGGACTTTCTCGTGGTCTACGACACTTCAGAGCTACGGAACAGGCTTATGGCACTCCCTTTCATCAATGGGCTGGGTTTCACGCTGTTCTTCAGGCAATGGACACGGCAGGCTCAAGCAACACAGGAGACCTTGAGATCGAAGGTAGATTTGGTGATTGAAGGTATACCGCCCCACGCTTGGGACCGGTAGATCATGGAGGAGCTCTTGGGTTCGTCGTGCGTCGTTGACACTATCGCGCCGACAACCAGCTCGAGAGAAGATCTTGGTTTGTTCAAGCTCTCTGCCTGGACGAACGAGCCAGGGAAAATCCCGTCGGTGAGCATCCTGGTTATTCCGGAGCCCACACCGCTTAGGGAGAACACTCCCTCGCCGGCCAAGGAGCCAGGACGTTCTTGCAGTCCACCGGGACCTCAGGATGAAGGTTTTGTGGATGAAATCACGCTGCTCAAGTATCGCACTCTGATTCACATTGATCGCATTGAGGAAGCTGTGGATCCGGGAGTTTGGATGACGCAGTCCTCTTCTGGCAGTGGGCACAACGGCCTCCCCGACGTTGAGAGGCACGGTGGTGGCGGCGAAGGCGCTGGCCGTGTTGCAAGCCGTCCTTGCTGGCGCATTGGGGTACCGGACAATCGTGGTGCGGCCAATGGAAGCAATCGCGCAGGCGGTCGCATGCGCCGGTCGTACTGCCAGGCGGTGGCCCCCGCCACCGCCTGGAAGCTCCCTCCCATGGTTCGTCGACGCGCCATGAGGAATGCGAAGCCGAAGTACTGGTGATCGCTGTCCCAAAGGAAGTTGGTCTGGAGACAGGGGGCAGAGTGGAGCTGGCCGTTGGGAGTACAGCTCAGGTGCGACCAGAAGACCCCAAGGTGGTTTCAAACGAGCGGCCGATCCCAGGAAGTGACAAAGATTTGATCCTTGAGCCTACTGTGCTTGCTAGATGCCAAGACGCCACTGCGCGGGAACCGTGTGAGGCGGTCTTTACAGGTGGGTTGGGCTTGGGCATGATAAACTCCGGAGACACTGGTGGTGTTAGTCTGGAAAGCCGCTTAGTCAGTGCGACACCTTCATTGCCAACAGATATGTCTGTAACTGCAGCGGCGGTTGAATCTGAGCATCTTCTCGTGACCTCTTACTCGGATAGCCTAAGTTTGGATCGTAATGGAGATGGTGAGATGTCGCGGCGCCAATCTACGGAATTCTATTTCCCAGTGCAGCTCTCGGGCTCTGAGAGTTCTAGCGAGGAGGTTATATGTGACAGGGTAAAGAATCATTGTGCACCTGCACAGCAAGGAGGCATGTCTGAGGCTGAACAAGTGGCTTTCGGACGAATCAAGAGCTTTTGCGCTGGGATCCTCAAGCAGCTAGCTCCCCCACTGCTGTGTGCTGTGGAAGCGGCTAACCCACTGCGTGCAAATGCAGAGCCATACACGCCACGCAGAAGCACCAGGCTCGGTGGTAACACACCGGTAATTCGATCCTCCAAGAAGGCCTCTACTGCAGAGTTGCCACTGCTGATTGCACTAAACATTTCCCCTGCTGACATCGAACCTGATGAGAACGCAATGCTGGAACTCCAACAAGTTTTTGACTCGCCGATGAAGGACGAGCAGCTAAGGGTGGTGGCTGCAATTTTTGGCAAGTCACTGCCTCCGGTGGATACCCTCGCGACATTGGAGCCTAGAGCCGCGTTTAGCGTGTAGTAATTATGCGCCTAGCTGGAGTCTTCTGCTGTGTTGTTTATGGATTGCAACCCAGAAGTACTTAGTTGGATCCCGCGGGGCTTAATGACAGAGCTAAGCGTAGCGCTGTTAGAGAGTTGGTGGATTCAGTCCATGTTAGCATTGTTTGCTTGCAGGAGACGAAACTGGAGGTAATTGACCAGTTCGTGGTCATGGAGTGCTTAGGCCCCGCGTTCGACGGGTTTGTCTATCTTCCTGCTATTCAAACCCGGGGAGGAATTTTGATGGCTTGGAAAACAGCTTCGTTGTCCATTTCCAATGTAAGCTTTGACTCCTTTGCCATTACTGGTGAAGTAAAAACGCTAGACCACAAACATTGGTGGCTTACCGTGGTGTACGGGCCACAAGCCACTACCGAGAAGATTCAGTTCCTTCAGGAACTTGCGGATAGGCGCTCGCTGTGCCCGGGGCCTTGGCTCGCAATTGGGGACTATAATATGATCTTGCACGCGTCGGATAAAAATAATGCGAACCTCAACCGTAGCCAGATGGCTCGCTTCCGAGCGTTTGCCAATGCACATGAACTCAAGGATCTATACCTTCACGGGAGACTGTACACTTGGAGTAATGAGCGGGAGATCCCCACGATGAGCCGCATTGATCGAGCCCTTGCAACTGTGGACTGGGAGATGCTTTACCCTGACAGCTTGTTACAAGCGCTGTCATCTAACGCTTCAGACCACATGCCGCTACACCTATCGCTGAATGCTGCTTTGCGGCCCAAGAGGAGGTTCAGATTTGAAGCTTACTGGGCCGGGCTAGCTGGCTTTGAAGAAGCAGTTCAAGAGGGTTGGCGCTGTGATGATGCCATTGTCGATCCAGTTAAGCGTCTGAATGAATTGCTGAGGAACCTTGCTGCGCACTTGCAATCCTGGGGACAGAAGACAACGGGGAACGTCAAACTCCAAATTGCACTTGCAAATGTGGTGATAGCCAGGCTTGATGGTGCACAAGACAGGAGAGCTTTGCTACCTTTGGAGAGATGGCTGCGGAGGACTGTCAAACAATCTGTGCTAGGTCTCTGTTCCCTTGAAAGAACCATTGCTCGGCAGCGATCCCGTGTTCGTTGGCTAAAAGAAGGAGATGCCAATACAAAGCTTTTTCATTTGGAGGCCAATGGCAGAAGGCAACGGAATTTCATCCCTGCCATCCGCCATGGGAACGAAGTCATCACTGATCAGCAAGCCAAGGAGCAGGCTTTCTCTGATGCCTATCAAGAGCTGTTGGGATCGGTTCGCAATCGCGAATTCACCGTTGATTTGGAGGCCTTGGGACTACAACAGGTAGACCTTTCTGACCTTGATTCGCTAGTCACAGAGGAGGAAGTCTGGGGTGCTATCAAGGAACTACCACACGATCGCGCACCAGGCCCTGATGGATTCCCAGGGCTGTTCTATCTGAAGGCATGGCCGATTATTAAGCAAGACATAATGGCAGTTATTTTGAAGCTGTGGCTGGGAGATGGCAGGGGTTTTGGGAAGCTAAACACGGCTCTAGTCACTCTAATACCAAAGAAATCTGATGCAGCGACAGTTGGGGATTACAGACCAATAAGCTTGGTGCATGGAGTTTCTAAAATATATTCGAAGATCATTGCAATTCGATTACGGGAAAAAATCGGAACACTTATCAGTGCCAACCAGACTGCCTTTGTTCGTGGAAGAAGTTTGCACGATAATTTTGTGCTAGTTCGGCAGATGGCCAGGAGAATTCATCTGCGGCGTCAAAAAGGTGTGCTATTAAAACTTGACATCACACGTGCATTTGACTCTCTCTCTTGGTCCTTTCTTTTGGAGGTTTTGCGAGCTTTTGGATTCAGTGCGGCTTGGTGTGCGCGAATTGCTATTCTCCTTTCCACTGCTAGCTCCAGACTGCTTGTGAATGGAGTGGCAGGCCGCAAAATCGTGCATGCTAGAGGCCTGCGGCAGGGAGATCCATCGTCACCAATTTTGTTCATCTTTGCTATGGAGGTAATGTCACAGCTCTTTGTCAGCGCTGCGAATGATGGTCTGCTTGTTGATATGATCGGCGCCACACCACTTCAGCGGGTCTCAATATACGCCGATGATGTCGTGATCTTTGCAAATCCAATTGTTCAGGACATGACAGTAATCAAAGCTATGCTAGCGATATTCGGCGAGGCGTCGTGGTTGCGGATCAATTACAATAAATCCACAGCGACACTCATCCGCGAGGGAGACGGAGACAAGATGCTTGTCAGTAATAGTCTGCAATGTCCAGTGGTTCCGTTCCCCATTAAATATTTAGGGCTGCCGCTGGCGTTGCGACCCCTGACGCGCTCAGAATGGCAGCCGTTTCTGGACAGGATCATATCATCAGTGCCGGCTTGGCAACGGGGATTAATCCAACGTCCTGTAAGACTCACGTTGATCAAAGCTGTGGTATCTGCTAAGCCAATTCACCAACTCTTGGTGGCAGATGCTCCGGCGTGTCTGCTGGAGGCAGCAAACGATTGGATGAGAGATTTTTTCTGGGCTGGCAAGAAGGAGTCCCATGGCGGCAAGTGTCTTGTTGCTTGGGAAGCGGTGTGTAAGCCATATTGCTTCGGAGGGCTAGGGGTAAAGAACTTGAAGCTGCAAGGATTGGCGCTCAGAGTTCGTTGGGAGTGGCTGCGCCGCACGGCATCTGACAGGCCATGGCAAGGGCTGCCTGCACTCAAAGATAGTGTAGCCAAGCAGGTTTTTGACAGTCTGATCGAGATCAAGGTTGGCAGTGGTAGCAAGACTATGTTCTGGTCTGACAGATGGATAAACGGCGAAGCCATCAGAGATTTTGCGCCAGATCTCCTTACTACGGTGGGCACCAGACGCAAAAACTCTAGGACTGTGCAGACAGGGCTCACACGTAACAGTTGGATTTCGGATGTAGGCGAAAATCTGAGCGATAGCGCGAGCCGGCAGCCGGTGTTTCTCTGGCTGAAACTGGGCGAGGTGCAGCGAGATACATCACTCAATGACGAGTTCAGATGGTCGTGGTCTTCTTCTGGGCTTTACACAGCTAAATCTACTTACAAAATGCTTTGCCATGGGCAGATCAGCTCGCCTCTAGCTAGCATCTGGAAATGCAGAGCCCCCCTCAAGAATAAAATTTTCATTTGGCTAGCTGCAAGGCATAGGATATGGACTATAGAGAGGAGAGCCCGACATGGGTTGCAGCTCCACGCTGATGCTTGTCACCTGTGCGCGCAAGGGGTGGATGAGGTTGAGCACCTGCTGGTAAAATGCGTCTACACAAGACAGGTGTGGCTTGCTTGCCGAGGAGCTATAGGCTGGCCGCTTATCATCCCCAATGCAGATGATCGGCTGGAGTCATGGTGGCTACGCGAGAGAGGGAGGCTGGTTGCTAAAGAGCGCAAACGGTTTGATTCCTGGGTGCTTCTCATCTCTTGGAACATCTGGAAACAACGGAATGCGAGAGTCTTCGGCAACATTACGCTACAATGTAACGAGGATGATCTGGCTGCAAAAATTGTAGCTGATATGAAGCTTTGGAGCCAAGCTGGATTAGGAGGAGGAGTAGGAGTTCATAACATAGAGTGAGGTTTTGGCTTGTGTGAGTCTGTGGTGTTGCTATTCTAGGTTGTTTCGACAAACTATAAAGCTCTTGTACTTCTTGTTCCTCTTCTATAAAAGTAAGGCACACAATTGTGTGCTCTCAAAAAAAACTACTTGAGTCTACCGGGCACAATGTTGATACAACAATGTTATCTCATTAATATTTGACAGAAAGATTTCCATGACCAGAAAACATACCCACTAATATTAGTGAGTTTGTCTGATGAGACATGACAAAGGTTCAGTGCCACAATGGTTCAAAGTTGGAAATATGTGCCGACTGTGACATAGGGAATAGCGAGAACGAGTGGACACAGCTCACTGCTACGTCGACGGGTTGCGGATTGGGTTGGTGGGTAAGGTTTGCCAGTCCTTTTTTCCATGCGATGACGTGTGCGGTGATGCAGTCTTTCTACATCTGTTTTTTCCTACAAGTAGGGAATCAACCGTTTATTCGACTCGCATACTCCCTTGAATCGAGACGGATCGTCACGAGCGAACATTAGCTATGGCGTCTGCTGTAACAGGAGGCGACAAGTACCGGTCGTTCATCCATGGCGAGGGCGAGAAGGACACGGTGTGGAGGCTTGGAGCCCCTCCCAACTACGACCTGGTGAACAAGCTCTTCGAGGAAGAGCGGACCAAGGTACTAAACCTGAATCAAATGCTTCTTTCCATATCCATGAACCATGATAAGCAACATCTAGAGATGTTTTGTGGTACCCTTAAATGAATAAGAGCTCTCCATTTTCGTCCAAAGGCCCAAATGAAATCACACTGCTTCTAAAAACTTGAGCAGTTTTAGTCACACTGCTGTGAACAGGGTACCCAGGCCGAGCCCCAATAAACGTAGATGTGCCGACCCAATATAGAAAACAGATAATTTAACCCTAACCCATCAGAAAAAAGACTCTCCCTCACTCACTATCCACAAAACCCGCGCCGGCGACCGCCGCGCACCTCGCGAGCGCACACGAGACGAGAGAGGGCGGGCTAGATCAAAGAGTCGCGGCCACCTTGCGTCACGCGGGGTCGCCACGCGACCGGGCAGCCGTCGGAGCCGTCGTCGTTGCTGTCGTCGGTGGGCTCGGCGGCGCCGTCGGGGTCGAGGGAGACGGAGGCGGAGGGGGACCTGGCTAGCGCGTACCGGGAACTCCTCTTATCCTCCTGCTGCGCGGACGCTCCTTGACGATGTCCTCTGTTTCGTAGCCACCGATGCTGACCTCCTTGGAAACATCGCGGTGCCGGCCAATGTACCTGACGCAGCGCCGCACGCCCCACCCGGCGCCATCGCACTTCAAGGTGTCGATGAGGCAGGAGTTGGGTGTCGGCGCCTTGGGGTGAGCCGGTGGAGCTTTAGGCGACGACAGCGCGTCAGGTAGCATTGCTGGGTGGGACGACACGCTGAAGTCGTAGATGCAGGGGTTGACAAGACAGAAGCTGTCCTGGTGCATCTCGCCCTCGATCTCCTGGTCGGCCACCCGGCGGCGCAGGATGCGTGGGGCGTGGTTGCTGCTCATGACGAAGCGCTCGTCAAACTCGGGCCCGGCTCTGGGCGCCGGGAATGAGGAGAAGAAGCTCCAGAGCGCCAGGAGGGACGGGAAGCTCACGGTGATGTCGAGGCTCGTGTATTCACTCACCTGCATACCCAACACAAAAGTCACATCAGAGACGGACCAAATCAAACACTTCACACTCGAGGAGCGACAGAGAGAAACAAAATCCTCACCTTCACTAGAGGGCAGCCTCTCGTGGGGGCAGGATTCGCTGACTTTGGAAACCATGACTTTGAGGCCATTGACATGTGGGTCTCATCTAGAGCGGCCCCACATGTTGGTGACCCAAAGTCACCTGACTTTGGGCTTCCCAACGTCAGCCAACCTACACCCTTAAGACCCCCTCTCGTGGTCGATCTCGTAGAACACTCCTGATCACAACAAATCACCAAGTGAAAACCATAATATCAACAACTTACAACTTGACATACACAGGAAACTGAAGATTGCTCAAAAACATGTGTCGGAGACCAGCATTGCTCACCAGCATGGTAGGTGGGGATTGCAGACACGGACAGAATCTGTCTGTTCAAGGGGTGAAATTTCAAAAAAAATAACCCTTTGGGTAAAGTTTAGCAAAAAATAACCCATTTTAAAATCTAACCCTTCGGAGGGTAGCGCCATGCCCCTCGGCGCTACTCTTAAGAGGGTAGCTCCAAACCCCATGACGCTACCCTCCCTGACTTAGCCGTTTTCGATGTGCTCGCGATGGCATGGAATGAGGGTTTTACAGGGTAGCGACGGAGGCTGTGGCGCTACCACACAGAGGGTAGCGCCGCATCGTTGGGCGCTACAAAAAAGGGTTAGATTTCAAAATAGTTTTAAAAAAAGGTTATTTTTTGCTGAACTTTATACAAAAGGTTATTTTTGTGAAATTTCACGTTCAAGGGCGACTGGCTCTTGGGGTCCTGGCTGCTATCATCCTTGCCGTTTCTGCTGTGGCCAGTAGGCCTCTTCTTGGAGTACAGGAGTAGCAGAACTTGTTCACCTGTGGCCTCTGAAAAAAGTTGGCACTGTCAGAAACAGGTGAGGCAGATGCATGGTTCGTCCATAGAGAAGCAAGAAGAACACTGTAAGACTGAGATGGAAATGCTTTTGGGGAGTGAACGTGCAGTGTATGTGCGTGGGATGGGAGGACCTAGTCTTATGAAGAAGCACATCAACATCACACATGCATGCATATATACCGCTGTACCTTCAGAACATATTGTTTCCTGTTCTTGTTGGACAACCTGACAAAGCTGCGACTGGATTTTGCCCAGTGTAGTTGGTCTGTTCTCCATATGGAGGGTTGCGTGCATTATTCATTAGCTCTCACTCAGCACATGCGAAAATTCATAGTTCAGACTTTACACTATTAGCTTGAAGATTGTCCATGGTGGCCATACATTTTCAGACTCCGGACGACTAGGCAACTAAATCGAACTACAGTACTACCAGCACACTGTCCATACAGCATCACGAACTTAACTAGTCAGTACGAATTAAGGAAAACTATTTGTAGTTACATCAGTTACTAATGGTGTCGGAGTACAAAAAAATCGACAAAATAACTGCTGGAAGTGAGATTAGCCAAGCTATCTGTACTGAAAACGAAAGTGTCTAGTTCTGAGTATCTTGTTTTCTCTGTCCAATGTGAAGCAGATTTCAAAGCAGATTTGGTATTGGGCTGCAAATTTGAAGTCCACTAATGTAGGTGGACTCTCACACTTCTAAAATGTTCAAATATCAACTGCACAAATTACCTAAAATGTATCAAATAGACTATCATAAGGACCTGACATTGATTGCAATCAGTTCTCGTGATTGGAACAAGCCCTTACAGTCTCGGAATCTAACTAGTTTGGTAAAAAAAATCCAAAAGTCGCGTGAATTGCATGCACATGTAATAAATTGAACACATTCGCGAGATCATGTTAATTAACACGGAATTAGCCAATTAATTAGCAATCTATCTAGTACTTCATTGATGCAACAAACACTGACGACAAAGTAGCATCTACAGCTATCAGTGGTATAATCATAAAAAAATCCGCATCCTTGTCTTTTTGTGAGGCCATATAGTTCAGCAGATATTAGGCATCTCTTCCATCAATCTTTTTCTTCTTGTACTCCGCCACAAAGTTATACAAATCATGAGGTGTAAACCCGACCTTATGAGGACCACCGGCCTGATGTACCAAATCATCCATTATCTTGTGCGTTCTGAGGCCGCCAATTCCATACCCAACTACATCAGCCTTCTGTCCATCAGTCATCTTACGGTGAGAGAATAGATAAGCAGACTGGCCTTCTTTAGCAAGCTGATGGTTATGCTCATCCTGAAACCTCTTCACGAACCACTCCCCAGTAGCCGGACTCAGCTCGATCTCTAAATGTGCCCGACATCCACAACGAGTTAGAGCCTTTGGTGTCCTCTTTGGGTCGGGTATTTCAAAGTTTGCCAACGATCGGTGTCCTTCCTTAAAGCAGGTGTAAAGCCGCCTAAAACGCGTCTTGGTACCTGGCAGGTATGTCACCTCTTACTTTCTTATACTGAACCCTTTGACCTTTGCATATTCATTATAATACTTGTATCCTTCTGAAAGAGCATTTTCCCTCATGTGTGGTTTTGGTAATTGAATGACAATCTCTATGGACTAATGTTTGCATTGAGATATCATTATAGATCATGTCCATGGAATTGTGGAGTTCATGTGTTGGACTCTTGAAGTTTTTCTGTTGAGTGAAGTTCAATTGCCAGAATGTCTTAAAGATTCAAGACATCATCTTAGTGAAGAAAAGATGAGTTGTGCAAGACCAAGAGAAGATTTCTCGAAAAGATCCTATGCTTGATGCTTGCAATGGATACATGAAGATGAAGCTAAGCGAGACTCTCCCATTGTGAGCATGGGGGAGTATTTGGAGAAGTCTTCATCAAGCAAGTGATTGGACGCACAATCAAGAAAGATGACCCACTTGAAGAGATCAAGATAGTCATCATCTAACTCAAGTGGAATGCTCAAGGCAAAGGTATGATCTTGATAGGGCTATAGGATAGATAGGCGTACTATCAAGAGGGGCTCTCAAGTTAGTAACTTGATCGCATTCTTGTGGAGAGCTCAAACCTTTGCATACTTGGCATATCATATTTCTTCGTTCTTATTTGGCTTTTATGTTGGTGAGGAATCAGAGCTTGGTTCATCTTCATGTCAAGCTCTAGTTCATCGAAATCGGTTTTACTTTGGACAACTTGTTGCGTTTTCGGTGGCGGAAATATTGCCGGTTCTTCCTTGAGGAAAGTCCCACACCTTGCCATGTGTGGAGATTTTACTCTATTTATGGGATGCAATCGTCGCTATCTTTCCAACAAAATTGGTCTCACCTCATTTGGAGTTCATTTGCAAAAGTTATAGCAGTTTTCGTTTCGGTGTTCTGCTGATTCGGATTATTGGGGCCGGATATTCCGCCCTACCGGAATTTCCGGTTCCCCAGCTCACCCAAGAAAACGGCTAAGGAAAGGAGAAAAAGGGTTCTGACTCCAGTCGGAAATTGTGCTCGGAAATTTCCATATACCGGAATTTCCGAGTGCCCCCAGAAAAGTCCTCCAGAAATGGCTAAGGAAAAGTTTGGTTTTGCTTCTGACTCCAGCCGGAATTTCCGAGCTCTCTTAGACCGGAATTTCCGGGTGACCTGAATTTCCGGGTCTCTCTAGACCGGAATTTCCGGATGACCGGAATTTCCGAGTCTAACTTATACCGGAATTTCCGAGTGTCGAAACAGCCAACGGCTATATTTCCTGGAGGGGTACCCCTCCCCTTCTTCTTCCCCAGAAAATCAAAGGCAGCACGACTTTTCCCTCTCTCCTACTCCATTGTTGACCTTGGAAAGCTCACTTCCCTCTCAATCCCTCCATTGAATCTTCCATATTCTTTAGGGAAAGTTGAGAGGAGATCTAGATCTACAATCCTACCAATCCATCTCTCCTCTAAGTGAGGGGAACTTAGTGGATCTAGTTCTTGGAGTTCCTTTGTGGTTCTTCTTCTTTATTCTTCCTCTCTTCTCCCCCCATAAGCATTAGTTGCTTTTGGTGGGATTTTGGAGTGAAAGATTTGACTCCTTTGTGGTTTCCTTTGTTCTCCTCTCTTATTCCCCCATAAACATTTGTTGTTGTGTTGGAATTTGAGAGTGAAGGACTTGAGCACTTCGTGTGCTCTTGCCATTGCATTTGCATCGGTTTGAGCCCTCCACGAGGATTCGTGGTGGTATTACTTGTGAGCTTGTTACTCTTGGGTCTTTGGACCCTAGACGCCTTTTGTGGCCGGCCTTTTGTGGCCAAGACATTTTGTGGTCAAGACCTTTTGTGGTCACTTGAGAGCCCCCAATTAAGTTGTGGGTGTGTGCCTCAAGACTTGGGAGCCCCCAATTAAGTTGTGGGTGTGTGCCTCAAGAGTTGTACGGGATTCGATCTCCGCCCCAAAGGAGATCATTAGTGGAAGGTGAACTCGCAACCTTTTGTGGTTGAGTTCATCAAGAGAAGAAGGTGAGTCTTTGTGGCGTTGCGGCTAACCTGTTGTGGTTGCGCACAACTCTCCAAACGAGACGTACACCTTTGGGTGGAACTCGGGAATACATCCTCGTCTCCGCGTGCCTCGGTTATTTCTATACCCGAGCTCTTTACTTATGCACTTTACATTGTGATAGCCTTCGTGCTTGAAGTCATATATCTTGCTATCATCTTGTTACTAGTATTGCTTAGCTTAGGTTGTTGGTGCACATAGGTGAGCCTAGTTTATATACCTAGGTTGTATGCTTGTTAAAGTAAACCTCTAGTTTTATTCCGCCTTTATCAAGCATACCGGAATTTCCGGGTCATTCGTGTACCGGATATTCCGGCTACTCGGAATTTCCGGTCACTCTTGGACCGGATATTCTGGCTCCTCAAAAAAGTTTTAAATCGCCTATTCACCCCCCCCCCTCTAGGCGACGTCTATCCGTTCACCTTCGTCCTCGGTTCTGTAAGTCTTGCTAACCACACGGAGGTACTCATCATGCTCCATCTCTCAGAACTGCATATCCGAAAATTAATAGTCATGTTACTACTCAAATAAAACATGTCTCAAATTAAAAAGATAATTTCATGTCAAAGATGTGATTTTCTCAAGCTAATAGTCATAGCACATGTATAATTTCATATTAATACTGGTGTTTAGTTGCCTCTTCTCAACGAGTAAGAGCATTTGGTGTCCTCTTCGGGTCAGGTCTTTCAAAGTTTGCCAACGATCGGTGTCCTTCCTTAAAGCATGTGTAAAGCCGCCTGAAACGCGTCTTGGTACCTGGCAGGTACTTCACCTCTTCCTTCCTTATACTGAACCCTTTGACCTTTGCATATTCATTATAAAACTGGTATCCTTCGTCCTCGCTTCTAAACGTCTTGCTAACCACACGGAGGTACTCGTCATGCTCCATCTCAAAGAACTGCATATCAAAAAATAATAGTAGTCATGTTACTACTAAAGTGAAACATGTCTCAAATTGAAAAGATAATTTCATGTGCAATATGTGATTTTCTCAAGCTAATAGTCATAGCACATGTAAAATTGCATATTAGAAAGATAATTTCATGTGCAAGATGTGCCCACGCAGGAGGTAAAAATTAACTACAGTATGCAGACCAATATGATCATACTGGATGCCAGCAAGATCACCTACAACTTAATTTTGAACTAATATGCATTTTGAG
Source organism: Poa annua (assembly GCA_026929855.1). Classification (NCBI taxonomy): domain Eukaryota; kingdom Viridiplantae; phylum Streptophyta; class Magnoliopsida; order Poales; family Poaceae; genus Poa; species Poa annua. Next base: position 20,052,918 of record CM049428.1, on the reverse strand, counting down.
TTCGACACACGGAATCCACAAGGAAACATAGTTTTACTTGGAAAAGATTATTTTCATGTAGTCTCCAACAGAACCAATGCTCATGTAATATCAGCGCTGTGACTAAACTTTTTGTCAAGACAGTGAAAGAAAGAACAGTAGCATAATCTGAATCCGCATTAATTTTCCAGAACCTTCGTTTTACTGAAAGCATATCAAATTTTGAAATCTGAATTCATATTAAGATCACCTACAGCTTTAATGCTGATACGTTGGCCAGGTACAAGAAAATATGTGGCAAGTTCAGGTTTTAGATTTAGTTGGCTTACTGGCTTATGTAACCTAAGACTCCAGTTCAGATTCAGATAACTATGGCTTTGAGATTATTATTGATCAGAACATTATTTGCCATATCTAGAGTTGTTTCCAAATAGGAATTGCTTTATAAGAATAAGCTCTAATTTCCAGAGGCTGCAGCTACTTTCTGGTCAAGAATGATGCAAATAATTTAATAGCAGAGCATGTAGATATTCTGATTAGCCACATGGCTGAATTTGGTCAATGTTGTGTAAGCTAATTGTTGGCTCTAATGTCATGCAAAGGGAAACAGATAGACAGAACAAAAAATTCCTTAGCATGCAAGTAATTTGTACTGTTCAGCCTTCCAGCACTTCTAAGTGAATGATAAAACAGATGATAACATACTAGGCTTCATTCTGCTTAGCTAAATCATAAGAAGCATCACGAACAGAAAACTGAACATCAACAAAAATAGTTGATTTGAACAAATCAGTATACGTACGTACTGCCTCAGGTGAATCAACGTGGAGCCGTGAAGGAACGAGCAGACGACGGCCTTCAATTCAGACACGAGCCGGTGGAGGTACCGCCGCTGTTGGCCCAGACGAAGAATGCGTGGAGGTGGCGGCGGCGTGCTGCAGGCGCAGGCGAGGTCGACGCGCGGGCGAGGTGGAGGCGGCGGCGGTCTGGGGATTGCGTGGAGGTGGCGGCGGCGTGCTCCAAGCGCAGGCGAGGTCGACGCGCAGGCGAGGTGGAGGCGGCGTGCTCCAAGCGCAGGCGAGGTCGACGCGCGGGCGAGGTGGAGGCGGCGTGCTTGAGGTACAGCCTAGGTGGAGGCGGCGGTGGTCTGGGAATTGTGTGGAGGTGGCGGCCGCGTGCTCCAGGCGCAGGCGAGGTCGAGCCGCAGGCGAGGTGGAGGCGGCGGCGACGGTCTGGGGATTTCATAGAGAGGAGACGTGGCCTGGGAGAAATTTTTCACCGTGTTGCCAACCAAAAAAAACGCTTAATGGGCTACTGGGCCTAATCTTCGCCTGTCCATCTCAACCGTTGATAGTAAGTTACACTGTTACCTTCCAACGGTAAGAAAAAGGTACTGTAAAACAAGCCAACATCTAATATCTTTGAAAAAAGATAAGCAACATCTAATTAACACATAAACCTGAATCACTTCAGTGTACAGATTGTTAGTAGCAGAGTAAATTCCTTCGTCCTCCTGAATTATTGCTTTCGACCTTGGTTGACATGGTTAATACTGCAACAGGAATGGCCCGAGGGATCTCTGGAAGAGAAGGTGCAGCGCTTGCTCAAAACCTGGGAGATGGAGATGGTCCATAAAGGTCGCCCCGAGGACCAGAAGAGCGTCAACCATAAGGAGTACTCCATGAGCATCAACGGTGAATCGCTGATACAGTACATGATAAAGTATCAGTTCGGTCGGCTCCGCGCGGCATGAAAGTATGAAACTGAAAGCAAGAAACATGGACTCGTGTAGGGATGAAGCCTCTGACGTGGAAGGACACGGCGGCCATCGGTGGCTACAACGCGTTCTTGGCGACAACCCTGCCGCCGGAACACCGCATCTACGACCCGGACAGGGAGACGGCTGAGACCGGCATGTCGACGTTCCTGACAGCGTTTCCCCGAGGCTTCGCCATCGAGGTGCTCCAAGTGTACAGCGGCCCGCCGCGGATCGCCTTCAAGTTCCGTCACTGGGGATACATGGAGGGGGCGTTCATGGGGCGCCCTCCTCACGGTCAGCGTGTTGAGTTCTTTGGAGTCTGCAGCTTCCATGTAAGTTGGACAGCTATGGTGTTATCATTTTACCATTGCTGTTCGGAATTCAGATTTACAGTCACAGGGAGAACACTGATACGCTTCTCTACAACAATGTGACGATAGGTTGATGAGGAGATGAGGGTGGAGAAGGTCGAGCTCTTCTACGAGCGCGGCAACTTCCTGGCGGGCTTCTTGAGTGCGCCTGCCTCTGCTGCTGCTGCAGCATCGGCTTCAGGCTGCCCTGTGATGAGAGGAAATTAAAGCGCTGTGGGATTAATGAAAGTATGAAACGTGTCGTTTGTATCTGTGTACTGAAAGATCGATCACCTCCAGCATTTCGGTTAATTACTTTCATTGGATGTTTGAGAGAAAATATTAAAAAAAATGATCTGTTCATTATTGTCTACTTCAATACTAGATATTTCTAGATCCCTTAAGTGACAAAACCATCTAAATTTTGTCACTTTGCTAAAAACAGCTTTGATGATGACGATGGTTTCACTTTCACTTATCCTAATGACCGGAATCGATAGGGGTGATATGCCTAAGTTTCTGCATTAGGAAATAAAACTCAGACGTGATCATAAAAAAAACATGGATAATAAAGAGCCATGCGTGATCTGACTATCGACAGAAGCAAGCATGCAGCACAGTATACCTCACAGCCTTAGGTTATGTTTGTTTCAGCTTTAGCTTCTGCTTTTGGGGTGTATAAGCAGAAGCGGGAACAAACAACTGCAAATTGTAAAGTTTCTTGCAAGAACGGTCTGGATTTGCACTGGCAAAGAAAAGCAGCCCGGGAGGTGCTTCCCGAGCTTTTTCCAGCTTCCCGAGTATTATCAGACCAAATTACCCTCTATAGTTTGCCCTATTATCAGCAATTCTGCCACTCGTATATAACTGACCTCATTTTCCCCGTCCCATGTCTCTGCCTCCACCGACGTTATCTGCCGCCGTCACCGCCGTTCCCTGACCCCGCTCCATTTTCGACACCGTTGTTCCTCGCCCCCGCTCTGGTTCCAGTGCGCTGCTCCCCTGCTTCCGTCGTCCGCCGTCGACCAGGATGTTTCCGAGACCACGCCTCCAGTCTTGTCTGCCTCCGTTCCCGTGACCACGTACGCCGCCGACCACGTCCGTCATCCTGCTGGGACGTCAGCCGCCCTGCTGCATCGAGCGATTCGGCGGCCGCCGGCCCCTGTTTCCTCGCTAATTTTTTTAAAATAATACATTTTTTATTGGAAATTCGGGAAATATTGCGTAAATCTTGCATTTTTCAAAAATATTACGGCCTCGGCCTTGAGTTGGCCGAGCAGGCCTCGTCGGCCCTCAGGAAGCCGATCAGGCCCTGTCGGCCCAGGGAAAGCCGACCGGGGCCGTCGGCCGCATCTGCGCGCGTGCAGTCGCCTGCCACGGCCTGCATGGCTCTGGTCGGCTGAGAGGAGGCCGAGCAGGCCCTGTCGGCCCAGCGAAAGCCGACGTTTGCATGGGCTGTTTTTCCGTCCCCGTTTCACGCCTCCAGGGAAAGAATTAAACGAGTACAAATCCAAACAAATTACAAATTTGACTTTGTAGCTAAACGAGTACAAATCCAAACATAATGGTTCCACGATTACAGAGTAATACATAGAGGTAGATACGTAGTCTGCATTTGTTATAAATATAAAGGTACTCTAGTTTCTTCCTCTTCCTCTCCGGCTTCGGTTGCCTCTTCCACGCACCGTAGCTCCACCAGGTCCAAACTCCGGACAGTTCGTATCCCTATGGCCAAATTGGTTGCATAGAAAACATTGCCTGGTAGGTCCTCCAGGTTCCGATTCATCCATATCATTACGTATGCGTCTACACTGCCGTCTACCTCTACCCGGACGAAGTAACCTTGGGTCAGGAATGTATCTCCTCTCACTAGGTTCAACGGTGTTGAAATTACCCATGGCTCGGAATCCTTGCATCTCACCTGTCCATGTGTTCAAGACAGCTAAACGACTGAAGTACGGTGAGACAAACGAGATTGCTTCCAAACCAAGCTGCCCACAAGCAACAAGTACATGTGAGCATGGAAGGTGAAACAATTTCGCTTTGTTGCATGTGCATTCACAGGTTGGCCATGCTTCATTTCCAATCTTCACCTTGAAGGGGATCGTGTGCAGAAAACAAAAAAATTCCTAGCAACGATATCCTTAAAATAGCCAAGATCTACACTATGCAGATATAGTAGTACAACGGAGATCGGAATACATACCCTCGTAGACCGAATAGCGGGGATTACGCTCCCGCACAAGCGTTGACGATGAAGACGCCGTAGCCGACCTCTAGGTCGCGGAGAACTCGGCGCGATGAAGACGACGAAGATGACCTCAAGGTCGGGTGGAGGAAGTAGGTCTCCGAGTACCGCTAGCGCAGCACCTCGCAGGGCGTCACACACATACGGTGGAGACGACGGCCTCCGAAGCTCCAGTCCAGGACGAGCAGCGGAAGACTTGGACCGGAACACCAGCAGCGCGGCAGCGGGCTATGGTGGAAGAGATCCCCCTCCTCTACTCGGCGCGACTCCGACAAAGGGAATCACGAGATCGAGAGAGAATTAGGGAATTAATTGGTGAATTGAAAGGCCAGGGGTGCCCCTTCTTATATAGGCTCCCAGGGGGGAGCCAACCTCCTCACCAGGCAATGTGGGACTATCCCCACATGCCTGGTGCGGCTCCATGGTGCGCCGGCCCCCTAGTGGGCCCCATTTGGCCCACTTGGGTCGGCCCCCATGCCCCCCACCGAATCCCCTTGAGGAATTTCCCCCTCTTGGGACTTCTTTCGACCAGAAGGCCCATTTAGGGAAATCAGCCTAAATAAATTCGAAAATAAATATATAAAATCATATTTACATATTAATTACACTAATTAATATCAAACATAATATATATAATTTATTCTAGCTCCGAAAACTCTTTCGGCGCTGCCCGATCTCCATCGGACCATTCCCGGGACGTTCCCGGTGATCTCTTTCCTTTCCGGTTGTCTTGTCGAAACCCCTTAAGTGTGTTACCCTAGCGGTTCGATATAATAACAAGTACGATCAAGACTCCTCTATGATCAACGACTAACTCGTAGGTCTGGACCCCATGAATTAATACCTGTGATATAACGAATGACTTTCATCTATCAAACATGGACGTATAGTCTTAAACCCTTTGTCATGGCGATACTTAGCGTGTCCGAGCATCATTCTCAGATATCTCTATACCTTGCATGATCTCGTTACCGACATCGCTATCTTCTACTCGTTCATGATCTCATGTCTCCGTGACCTAGTCACATGCTTGCAAGCTCATTAGACACGATCTCACCGAGTGGGCCCGAGAGTATCTATCCTGCTACGCGGACTGGCAAATCCCGCTCTTGACCCCTCGTCTCAATACTCCCTTCCAATACCCAAAAGTATCACCGTTATTGTCATACTAAATAAGATACGACGTTTGGTGCAATCAAAGTATCTTCGAGGAATATCGATAAGAGTTGATCTCACGGTCAAAGGTGTAATGACTATGTTCTCCAAAACTGGGTATGTCCATCACATCACTCTCCAGTGATATGACTCTCATTGCCGACCGGCGCCATGCCCCATGACCGGGAAACCTCGATCATCAATCGCGCAACGAAACTAGTCTTAGTAGAGGCTACTAGGGACCTGGTTGTTTACGTATCACACCCGCATCAATGTTTCCGCTTAATACGGTTCTAGCATGATACAAAAACCTATTATGAACAAACGAGATATGATAAAGAATACACTTTATTAATTGCCTCTAGGGCATATCTCCTTCAGTCTCCCACTTGCACTAGAGTACAAATTAATCTAGATTACAACTTGGTAAAAGCCTAACACCCATAGCTAACTGGTGTTGTTCATGCTTATCAAGCGGAAGAGGCTTCGTCGGCGGATCTGCGACATTCAGATCCGTATGCACTTTGCAAATCTTCACATCGCCTTCCTGTACGTATTGACGTATCACGTGGAAGCGTCGGAGAATGTGTTTGGCGGTGGAGTGAGACCTTGGCTCCTTGGCGTTCGCAATGGCACCCGTATTGTCGCAGAAGAGGACCACGGGGTCTTGCACGCTCGGGAACACTCCAAGTTCGATGACGAACTTCCTCAGCCACACAGCTTCATTCGCGGCCTCGCAGGCAGCAATGTACTCCGACTCCATTGTAGATTGTGCGACTATGGGTTGCTTCCCACTTCTCCAGCACACGGCGCCTCCATTCACCTTGAACACGTAACCTGTCTGTGACTTACAGTCATCGGGGTCTGAGCAGAAACTTGCATCTACGTAACCCGTTACGCCAAGTTCCTCATCGCAGCCACCATACACAAGGAACATTTCCTTTGTCTTATTGAGATACTTAAGAATGCTCTTAACAGCTATCCAATGCGGCATTCCAGGATTACTCTGGAACCGGCTGGTCAAACTTAGAGCTAATGCCACATCTGGTCTAGTACTCAACATTGCATACATGATCGATCCTATGGCTGAAGCATAAGGATGTTTCGTCATTTCGGCCTTACCCAGTTTCGTCACCGGACACTGCGCCTTACGCAATACCTTATTCTTGATAACCGGCAGAGAACCCTTCTTTGCCTTCTCCATATGAAAACGCTTCAATATTTTATCAAGATAAGTACTCTGACTTAGTGCTAATAGGCGCCTTGATCTATCACGGTAGATCTTTATGCCTAAAACATACGCAGCTTCTCCTAAGTCCTTCATGGAAAACTTACTGTTTAAATATTCCTTCACGCTATTCAGAAGTTCCACATAATTCCCTATTAGCAATATGTCGTCAACATACAGTGCTAAGAACACAACCGAGCTCCCACTCATTTTCTTATAAATACAGGTCTCTTCCACATTCTGGATAAATCCAAAACCTTTGATTACCTCATCAAAGCGAAGATTCCAGCTCCGAGATGCCTGCTTCAATCCATAGATGGATCGCTGAAGCTTGCACACCTTGTTAGCACTTCCTGGATCGACAAAACCTTCCGGCTGTACCATGTACAACTCTTCCTCAATGTTTCCATTCAGGAAGGCCGTTTTGACATCCATCTGCCAGATTTCATAATCATAGTAGGCAGCTACTGCTAACAAAATCCGAATAGACTTAAGCATCGCTACCGGTGAAAAAGTTTCATCGTAGTCAATTTCATGAACTTGTCGGAAACCCTTTGCGACAAGCCGAGCTTTATAGACGGTCACATTACCATCAGCATCAGTCTTCTTCTTAAAGATCCACTTATTCTCGACGGCCTTGCGCCCTTCGGGAATATCCACCAAGGTCCACACTTGGTTGTCATACATGGATCCTATTTCGGATTTCATGGCTCCAAGCCATTTCTCGGACTCTAGACTCTCCATTGCCTCCTTGTAGTTCGTAGGTTCGTCTTGCTCGACTAGCATGACGGTGCAAACCATATTGCCATACCATTCTGGTGCGATCCGAGATCTACCAGACCTACGAGGTAGACCATCTTCCTCGACAGTTTCTCCCACTCCTTCCACGGAGGACGTTTCCGGAATTGCTTCCGTTGCGCCACTCGGAATCTCGAGTTCGGGATCAACGATTTCATCGAGGTCTACCTTCCTTCCACTTACTCCTTTCGCGAGAAATTCCTTCTCTAGAAAGGCACCGGTCTTCGCGACAAAAGTTTTGCCCTCAGCTTGGTTGTAGAAGGTGTACCCAACGGTTTCCCGCGGATATCCTACAAAGACGACTTTCTCCAACTTCGGTTCGAGTTTGTCGGGCTGTAGTTTCTTAACGTACGCCTCACAACACCAAACCTTCAGAAATGATAACTTAGGCTTGTGGCCATACCATAATTCATACGGTGTCGTTTCAACGGACTTGGACGGAGCCCTATTTAAAATGAATGCGGCTGTTTCTAACGCATAACCCCAGAAGGACACTGGCAGATCGGTAAGAGACATCATAGATCGGACACTATCCAGTAGAGTACGATTACGTCGCTCGGACACACCGTTACGCTGCGGCGTTCCGGCGGGCGTAAGTTGGGGCACTATGCCACAACTCTTTAGATGTGTGCCAAACTCAAAACTCAAGTACTCTCCACCGCGATCGGACCGGAGATGCTTGATTTTCCTATTAAGCTGATTCTCAACTTCACTCTGGAATTCTTTGAACTTTTCAAACGTTTCAGACTTGTGTTTCATCAAATAGATATAACCGTATCTACTCAAGTCATCAGTCAAGGTGACGAAGTAACGATAACCATTGCGTGTCGAAACGCTCATTGGTCCACATACGTCTGTATGTATGATCCCCAACAAATCCGACGCCCGTTCAACGAAACCTTTGAACGGTGTCCTGGTCATTTTGCCCATGAGGCATGGTTCACATGTATCGAGGGATCCGAAATCCAACGAGTCCAAGAGTCCATCGGAGTGGAGTCGCTTCATGCGCTTTATACCAATATGACCAAGACGGCAATGCCACAAAAACATGGCGGTATCGTCACTACACTTAATTCGTTTGGCCTCTATGTTATGGATGTGAGTACTACGATCGAGTTTCAACAAGAATAAACCATTACTCTCGGGAGCATCAACATAAAAGATATCATTCATATAAATAGCACAATTGCTTGACACTGATTTAAATGAATAACCGTCTTGTAACAGGCAAGACCCACTTATAATGTTTACACTCAAGGATGGCACAAAATAACACTTATTTAAAACCAAAACTAATCCCGATGGTAGATGCAGAGGGAGCGTGCCGCCAGCCACCACGTCGACTCTCGATCCGTTGCCGACGCGCATCGTCACCTCATCCTTTGCCAGCCGCCTTCTATTCCGTAACTCCTCCTGAGAGTTACATATATGAGCAACAGAACCAGTATCAAATACCCACGTGTTGCTCCGGGCGGATGTAAGGTACACATCTATAACATGTATATCAAATATACCTCTCTCTTTGTCGACCGTCTTGCCAGACTTCCTATCCTCCAGATACTTGGGGCAGTTGCGCTCAGGTGATCCGATGGTTACCTCCATCTTCTTCAGCTTGATTTCTAATTCGGCCACTTCGAGCATCTTCAGGATTTCCGACAGGGGCTTTGACGTCCCTTTCATGCCGTAGTCCACTATGGCGTTCTTATAGCTAGGGGGCAGAGAAATCAGCGCCCTATCAATCACCAACTCCTCTGGGATTACACTTCCCAGATCACTCAGAAGTCGAGCGCAGCCAAACAACTTGGCCAAATGCTCACTGATATTGCCGTGCTCTTCCATTTGGGCTGAGAAGAAAAGCACAGTTGCCTCGTACGTCTCAGCCTTGACTTGTCGTGCAAAAACCACCATGAGTTCAGTGATTATATCATAAGCACCCTTGTTCATGAAACGGTTTTGCAGGTCAGCCTCCATGGCAAAGAGCATGCCACTCTGGACATAAGAAGAAATCTCCGCCTTTACCCCATGGACAATCCTATCGATTTCCGGGGCGGTGCTAGGAAGATCACCTAAGGGGGTATCAAGGATGTAGGCCACCTTGTGGGTTTCAAGGATGGACTTCAGATCGCGGAACCAGGACACGAAGTTAGACCCATCGGTCTTAAGCTTCTCTTTCTCAATGAACAGGTTCAGGTTAAAGGAAGGGTGAGACATCTACAATGGAATTTGCAACAACATAAGACTTTGTTCATAATAATTTTGAGTTATAGTATTTTAGAAAATAACTGACATAACTCCCACTCAAACGAACATCCCTCCTGGTCGTTTAAGCGATTACACGACCCCCATCCATTGCACCACCCCTCATCATCAAAGCCGGCGGCACAACTTCAGGAGTAGACAAAATCGTCCGTCACACCAATTTTGTGACTCGTGCTCGGCCTTTCGGCCTTCCTGTTCCGAGGCCATACTTCTGAGTATGCTAGGCTCGCCACCAAAGACCTCCACGCTGACGCTTGTGCAACATGGCTTACACCCACCGTATGCGAACGAAGATATGTCTGACACCCGATCATCACGGCCTGCCTCATAACGTAGAACTTTATTGGTGGTGCGCGTTGGAGGGAGAACACTAGTGGTATTTTGAAGGGATCATCTTATTCAACTACCGCTGTGTAACACACAATCACACACAAAATAAGATGCACACAAAACATCAAATGTAATGCAATGTGATATAGTCCATCGCGCCATTGTCTTCTTGGCGCCCGCAGTTTATAAACAATTTAATAAACCTACCTTGACCATATCACATAGCCCCTGCAAAATAAAGTTAGACGCTTCTACTTTATCTTTTGCATATTTTACGTGGCTTGGGGCTTTCGTAAATAGAACCGCTTCATACCTACGAATCTTATGACCACAACAACGATCCAATAATTGCATGTTTAAGCATCCCTTTCGGGCCCTCCATTGAAAATGCGAAGACCAACTAAAGAGAGAGAAACTGTCACCCGTCAGCCACAGATACGGTACAAGCCGTATGTCAGTAGTGGAACCAGTCTCGCGTAAGCGTACGCGTAAAGTCGGCCCGGGCCGCTTCATCAACTCAATGCCGCTGGAATTTGCAAGTGCACGCTAGAGGGTAGCAAATAACAGGAACGGTGCCCCCGTGCAGAGCACGGGTTCTAACAGCGTACAGCTATATCTTACGATAGATCGGCTCTGACACCACTGAAGGGGATCGTGGGCAGAAAACAATAATTTTCCTAGCAACGATATCCTTAAACTAGCCAAGATCTATTCTATGCAGATATAGTAGTACGAACGGAGATCGGAATACATACCCTTGTAGACCGAAAGCGGGATTACGTTCCCGCACAAACGTTGTCGATGAAGACCGACGTAGCCGACCTCAAGGTCGTGTAGAGGAAGCAGGCCTCCGAGTACCGCTAGCGCAGTACCTCGCAGGGAGTCGCACACGTACGGTGGAGACGACGCCTCCGAAGCTCCAGTCCAGGACGAGCAGCGGAAGACTTGGACCGGAACACCAGCAGCGCGGCAGCGAGCTATGGTGGAGGAGATCCCCGACTCCTCTTGCTCGGCGCGGCTCCAACTTGGGAACCACGAGATCGAGAGAGAAATCAGGAATTAATTGGTGAATTAAAAGGCTGGGGGTGCCCCTTCTTATATAGGCTCCCAAGGGGAGCCAACCTTGCTAGCCAAGCCATGTGGGACTATTCCCACATGGCTGGTTCAGCCAAGGGGGGCGCCGGCCACCCTGGTGGGCCCCTTGTGGCCCACCTAGGCCGGCCCCAGGCTCCCACCGAATTCCCCAAGGGGGTTTCCCCCCTTCTTGGGCCTTCTTTCGTCCGAAAGGCCCATTTAGGGAAATCTGCCTTAATAAATTCGAAAATAAATATATAAAATCATATTTGCATATTAATAACAGTAATTAATATCAAACATAATATATAAAATATTTCCTAGCTCCGAAAACTCTTTCGGCGCCGCCCGATCTCCATCGGACCTCTCTCGGGACTGTCCCGGTGATCTCCTTCCTTTCCGGTTGTCTTGTCGAAACCCCTTAAGTGTGTTACCCTAGCGGTTCGATATAATATCAGGTATGATCAAGACTCCTCAATGATCAACGACTAACTCGTAGGCCTGGACCCACTGAATTAATCCCTGAGATATAACGAATGACTTTCATCTATCAAACCTGAACGTGAAGTCTTAGACCTTTTGCCATGGCGATACTTAGCATGTCCGAGCGTCGTTCCATAGATATCTCCATACCTAATCCCGACCTCGTTACCGACGATGCCATCTTCTACTCGTTCATGATCTCATGTCTCCGTGACCTAGTCACATGCTTGCAAGCTCATTAGACACGATCTCACCGAGTGGGCCCGAGAGTATCTATCCTGCTACGCGGACTGGCAAATCCCGCTCTTGACCCCTCGTCTCAGTACTCCCTTCCAATACCCAAAAATATCACCGTTATTGTCATACTAAATAAGATACGACGTTTGGTGTAATCAAAGTATCTTCGAGGAATATCGATAAGAGTTGATCTCACGGTCAAAGGTGTAATGACTATGTTCTCCAAAACTGGGTATGTCCATCATATCACTCTCCAGTGATATGACTCTCATTGCCGACCGGCGCCATGCCCCATGACCGGGAAACCTCGATCATCAATCGCGCAACGAAACTAGTCTTAGTAGAGGCTACTAGGGACCTGGTTGTTTACGTATCACACCCGCATCAATGTTTCCGCTTAATACGGTTCTAGCATGATACAAAAACCTATTATGAACAAACGAGATATGATAAAGAATACACTTTATTAATTGCCTCTAGGGCATATCTCCTTCAAGCCTTTGTGGCGTTGCGGCTAACCTGTTGTGGTTGCGCACACCTCTCCAAACGAGACGTACACCCTTTGGGTGGAACTCGGGAATACATCCTCATCTCCGCGTGCCTCGGTTATTTCTATACCCGAGCTGTTTACTTATGCACTTTACATTGTGATAGCCTTCGTGCTTGAAGTCATATATCTTGCTATCACCTTGTTATTTGTATTGCTTAGCATAAGTTGTTGGTGCACATAGGTGAGCCTAGTTTTTATATCTAGGTTGTATGCTTGTTAAATTAAACTTCTAGTTTTATTCCGCCTTCATCAAGCATACCGGAATTTCCGGGTCATCCTTGGACCGGATATTCCGGCCCCTCGGAAAAAGTTTTAAATCGCCTATTCACCCCCCCCCCCCTCTAGGCGACGTCTATCCGTTCATACAGTCAATATATCTCACACATTGAGACCTATATGTGCTTTGCAACACTTCTATGTCATCTAGTTTGACATCATCCCGTATCTTATGATGACGGAGAAATATATCCCAGTGTATGGAGTGAGACTCGAGCATTCGCGTAGCATGGACCTTAAAAGTCTAAGAGATCTATTAAGGGGATCACCTACGCTCCGAAAAACTACTCAGTCCAATCACACTTGTTACTTCTGAAGTCGCGATATATTTCTATACCTATGTAGATTATGCGACAGTGCATTCATATGCGACTTTGCAAACTAACCATGTCTATCTTCAAAATAAAGGACATCTCCTATATGAGATTTCTAGCCGTATGGGTCAGTGTCATAACTTGCATCATCGTAACCGCTTTACGGCAAGTTGTCTTTCCACTCTTACCCTTTACTAGAAAACATATCTTCAGTTCTCATAGACACTGAAGAATAAACTTAACGTTTGTTCATTGATCCACACAAGGATCACTCTAGAACCTGTTCTTCAACCAAGAACTTGGGTCACACTAAGTCGAGCTTTCAATCTGATAGCATCTATGACTGATACATAGATAATGTCGAACATCATTTGCTATAACTGAAAATGTCAAGATAAACTTAATATTTTACCTAGTCAAACAAGTAAGAACCTCTTTCTTTGCTTGTCCTATTCTGAAACACTTCAGAATCTTGACTTAGGAAATATTCTGACTTAATGTTATTAAGCCCCTTACGATCTATACAATTATAAATCGGATGCCTAATACTCCTAACTTCATTTCATAGAAAATTTAATCACTTAAATAATCCTTTACACTCTACTAGAGGATCTGTGTCATTCAATATGTCGTTACATACAGAATCACAAATGACACCTAGCTCCCACTCAAATATGCCTTCCGCATATAAGATCAAGGAAAAACTACTTAGCTCCCACTCAAATATGCCTTCCACATATAAGATCAAGGAAAGCTACTTTGCTCCCACTCACTTCTTTGCAAATGTAGGTTTCTTCAACTATTTTGGACAACTCCAAAATCCTTTGATCACATTATCAAAGTGAAGATTCCAGCTCCTATATGCTTGCTTCTGCCCATGAATGGACAACTGAAGTTTGCACACATGTTTAGCATCCTCAGGATTACAAACCATTCTTAATTACACAATTAAGAACCATGGTTTTCTGATCCATCTATCAATTTCTCATTCGAAATTATAGTAATTGCTAAACGACCCATAATAGATTTAGTCTTCGCCACTTGAGACAAAGTCTCATGTGGTCTGTCGGAACTGTTTCACGACAAATCGAATCTGCTCAATATCTACTCTCTCATAAAACTCCATATACTATTAACATCCTAGATGCCATCAAGAAGATCTCCCAAGTCATTACCTGGTAATCGTATATGGATTTTATTTCGGATCATAAATGACTCATAGCCATTTCTCGGACTTAGGTTCACCATCTCTTCTTCGTAGTTCGTAGGTCTATCATATTCCATTAATATGACCTTCATAGCAAGATTGTCGTAACACACAGTGTGGAACACAACCTCGTATGCCTACGCTCTTAGTATGAGCTCAGAACATCATGATCTTGAATCATCAGCTTTTTCAAGCTGTTGAGCCTGACACCGAACACACTTTCGGTTGCGCCACTCTTATGTCTGGAGAAGAAGTTCACCAACTTCGTCTTGCTCTACTTTCTTTCTCACTTATACCCTTGGATAAGAAACAATTTCTTTCGCAAGCTATATCCCGGCAAAGATTTTGCCTATGTCGTGAGATATGTACCAACTAACTCTTTAGGTAGGGTATACTAAAAAGATTAATCCATTTTAGGTTTGATCACATCGAAACACTAAATTGCTGAAACGACAATCCAGGCTAAAAGCCATGCCATCACTCGTATGGTATTATCTCCATGGATTCAAATGGTTTCCCTATTTGCTAACGTGAGTGTTTACGTTTCTACCATATGACTCTAATGATCACAATAATTCGGTAAAATATTTATTTACCACACACTATCCGATAGGGTGTAATTACGACATCCTAACACACCATGACACTATGGTGTTCCATGCGACGTAATTTGTGGAACTCTTCTCACAAGTCTTCCAATGATGTGCCAACATTATAACTCAAATCTTTATTTCCTTGATATGCATCGCGGGAATTTGATTTTCTTGTTAAGTTTATTTCCTACTTCATTCTGGACTTGTTTGATTGAATCAAAATTTCCAGGCCAACATTCCCCGAGTGGATATCCATATATCTATTCGAATGTTCATAAAGTCTATGAAATAAAGACTTCCACTACACGTTAAAGTACTTCATTGATTCACATACACCGAAATGCACGATTCTCAACAAGCTATACTCAAAACGTTCAGTGAAGTTCACGAAATAAAGGTCTCCACTACCCGTCAATTACTTCATTGAACCACATACATCTCTATGTATGACTATCAATAAGTTATATGCCCGCTTTCCGAAAACGGTGTCACAGTTATTTTGCAAGTGTCAAAAGATCAAATCTTAGGACTTGTAGGTCCATCCGGTATGGAGCTAATGCATTGACTATAACATTGACATGACTAAACGGTAGTGCCACACATATGTGGTGTCTTTATTAAGTTTGTATCCTTTGACATTAATATTATGAATGTGGGAGCTTCTACCATCTAAATTCAAATCGGCTTATGATCATTACTTCATAAATATTGGACACCAATTTGTCACTATCATGTATGAACAAGTGTCTCGCTAGAGGAGACACACTTGTAACGATCATACTAACAGGCGATCATAAAGAATTTACCCAAATGGTAGATCTAGAGGGAGAGTGTCTATGGCCATCACAACAACTTGATTGCCATTATCAACACGCAATGTCGCCTCATCCTTTCAAGCTACTCAAGCAGTAAACCTGGTTTTCACAAAACATGACTAGTTCAAAACTTAGTCACTACTGCGAGTACTTGCTTAGCTAAAACATTCATAACATGTATACATATATACACCATCATCATTGATGACTTCCGGCGATCTGTTTCATCTTCTTGATACTTCCAACGTAATCAAGAACCATGAAGGTGAATGATTCCCCTTGCATGACATAGTCTATGACAGAGGATTTGCACTTGGCAACGATGTCTGTGATCCAGTGATCGAGCTGAGCGAGGCGTCTCAATGTTCATCAAGTATGAACATATGTCATTAAGCATGACCGCCACGTGCTCCCTCAATGTGTGCATTCTCTTCCATCTTGGTTGAGAAGACAATCAGTCAACGTTGACTTATAAACTTCATCAACCCAACTTTAGGGGTACCCCGAGTTTTAGCGACCATATCATATGTTCGCGATCCAATAACTCGTACCCACCGAAGGTTCTCTATGGCAGAGATCATAGCATACACTGGACTATGATGATATCATCCGCACAAAATCCGATAATCTAAATTATCTTTTGTTAGCGGAATCTCCGGGTTTATCTCCCAGCGGGTATTGTAACACTAAGAGCTAATGGTTTAAACAAGGAGTATCCTCAAGCTTAAGCATAAAACTATGAAGTTTGGACCCAAACTTTTAAGTTTCTCAATCGCAGGAATGCGGCTAATTTGAAAAGATGCTATCACAATGGTTAATATCTACAAAGGTTTGCAAAACAGACTCTGTTCATTATATTCTGAGTTCTAGTATTTTAGAAAATAACTATCCGAACTCCCACTCAAACGAACATCCCTCCTGGTCGTTTAAGCGATTACACGACCCCCATCCATTTCACCACCCCTCATCATCAGAGCCGGCGGCACAACTTCAATAGTAGACAAAAGTCCGCCACACCAATTTTGTGACTCGTGCTCGACCTTTCGGTCTCCCTGTTCCGAGGCCATATTTCTGAATATGCTAGGATCGCCACCAAAAACCTCCACGCTGACGCTTGTGCAACATGGCTTACACCCACTGTATGCGAACGACGAGATGTCTGACACCCGATCATCACGGCCTGCCTCATAACGTAGAACTTTCTTGGTGGTGCGCGTTGGAGGGAGAACACTAGTGGTATTTTGAAGGGATCATCTTATATAGCTACCGCCGTGTAACTAATATATACTATATATACAACAACGCGGATTTCCTGCCCACGGGGATAGCTGCGCATATGGTGGCTAGCGTAGGATACAAAGAGTAAAGTAAGTCTGATAAGAAGCGCATTGGAACGACGAGCGGGCAGAGAAGTTTCTTTCACGGTGGCGTTAAACGCTCCGTTAAGCCGTTTCCTTTAATGGAGCATGTCATATACTCGGTGCATCACATCATTTACGCAGGCATGGCTACCAAGCTTGCCATGAAAATGACGCCAAACGGTGACCATGAAACACGCTACCGTCCATCACATATCAACCATGGGAACCATGAAATCACGCCACCGTGGTGATGTCTAGTTTTGGCTAGCATTTTTTCACTCCACACCACGGTGGTGATGAGTACTAGCTAGCATGTTTTCACTCCACAACACGGTGTTGATGTATAATTCTGGCTAGCATGATTTCTCTCCACACGACGATGTTGATGAGTTATGGCTAGCATGATTTATCTCCACACGACGGTGTTGATGAGTTATGGCTAGCATGATTTCTCACCACTACACGGTGGCAGCGTGAATCTCATTTTCCGTATACAAAAAGGCATGGTCATCGGCTAGCGGTCTAGTTGCGTGAAAGACGTGTGTAAGAATTTGTTCTCTCGTTACGACGTTGATAGCAAGCTCCGTCGAATGTCTGTTAACTATGAGGTTGCAATGTCTCTGGGGAAGTTCACTCAATATCGCGTATGGATGGTTGGATGCTGGTGCGCAGCTATCACCATGGGCATCCCACTATTTTGCATATATACAATCACACAATATAAGATGCACACAAAACATCAAATGTAATGCAATGTGATATAGTCCATTGTGCCATGGTCTTCTTGGCGCCCGCAGTTTATAAACAATTTAATGAACCTACCTTGACCATATCACATAGCCCCTACAAAATAAAGTTAGACGCTTCTACTTTATCTTTTGCATATTTTACGTGGCTCGGAGCTTTCGTAAATAGAACCGCTTGATACCTACGAACCTTATGACCACAACAACGATCCAATAATTGCATGTTTAAGCATCCCTTTCGGGCCCTCCATTTAAAATGCAAAGCCAACTAAGCCCACAACAACGATCCAATGATCGGCTCTGATACCACTGAAGGGGATCGTGTGCAGAAAACAATTTTTTTCCTAGTAACGATATCCTTAAACTAGCCAAGATCTACACTATGCATATATAGTAGTACGGCGGAGATCGGAATGCATACCCTCGTAGATCGAATAGCGGGGATTACGCTCCCGCACAAGCGTTGACGATGAAGACGCCGTAGCCGACCTCTAGGTCGCGGAGAACTCGGCGCGACGAAGACGACGAAGATGACCTCAAGGTCGGGTGTAGGAAGTAGGCCTCCGAGTACCACTAGCGCAGCACCTCGCAGATCGTCACACACATACGGTGGAGACGACGGCCTCCGAAGCTCCAGCCCAGGACGAGCAGCAGAAGACTTGGACCGGAACACCAGCAGCGCGGCAGCGGGCTATGGTGGAAGAGATCCCCCTCCTCTACTCGGCGCGACTCCGACAAAGGGAATCACGAGATCGAGAGAGAATTAGGGAATTAATTGGTGAATTAAAAGGCCAGGGGTGCCCCTTCTTATATAGGCTCCCAGGGGGAGCCAACCTCCTCACCAGGCAATGTGGGACTATCCCCACATGCCTGGTGCGGCTCCATGGTGCACCGGCCCCCTAGTGGGCCCCATTTGGCCCACTTGGGTCGGCCCCCATGCCCCCCACCGAATCCCCTTGAGGAATTTCCCCCTCTTGGGCCTTCTTTCGACCAGAAGGCCCATTTAGGGAAATCAGCCTAAATAAATTCGAAAATAAATATATAAAATCATATTTGCATATTAATTACACTAATTAATATCAAACATAATATATATAATTTATTCTAGCTCCGAAAACTCTTTCGGCGCTGCCCGATCTCCATCGGACCATTCCCGGGATGTTCCCGGTGATCTTTTTCCTTTCCGGTTGTCTTGTCGAAACCCCTTAAGTGTGTTACCCTAGCGGTTCGATATAATAACAGGTACGATCAAGACTCCTCTATGATCAACGACTAACTCATAGGCCTGGACCCCATGAATTAATCCCTGTGATATAACGAATGACTTTCATCTATCAAACCTGGACGTATAGTCTTAAATCCTTTGTCATGGCGATACTTAGCGTGTCCGAGCATCATTCTCAGATATCTCCATACCTTGCATGATCTCGTTACCGACATCGCTATCTTCTACTCGTCCATGATATTATGTGAGCTGGTGACCTAGTCACATGTTTGCAAACTCATTTGACATAATCTCACCGAGTGGGCCCTAGAGTATCTATCCGGCTATGCGGACTGAAAAATCACGATGTTGACCCCTCGTCTCAACTACCCCCTTCCGATACCCAAAAGTATCACCTATCATTGTCACACTATATAAGATATGACGTTTGGTGCGATCAAAGTATCTTTCAGGGATAACAATAAGAGTTGATCTCACGGTCTTAAGGCGTAACGACTATGTCCTATAAATACTGGGTATGTCCATCACATCGTTACTCCTAACGATATGACTTCCATTGCCGACCGGCGCCATGCCCTATGATCGGAAAACCTCGATCATCAATCGCGCAATGAAACTAGTCTTAGTAGAGGCTACTAGGGACCTGGTTTTTTATCTACCACACCTGTATTAATGTTTTCGCTTAATACAGTTATAGCATGGTATAAAACATATAATGAACGATTGGGATATTGCAAATAAACTATGTTTATTGAGTGCCTCTAGGGCATATTCCCTTCACACCTCATGCGTTCTCAACACATTGCCACAACCGAACTTGTCGGTAGGTAAGCGGACCTCGAACCTCCTTTCCTGATTTCCGATGGCAACCACTTGGAAAGTTCGTGCCTTCTCCATCTTAGCATCCATATACTTCGTAATCTTTTCACACTAGGGGGAGTTTGGAGTGCGAAGTATATGTATTTCGGCTTGCTGGCGTTTGACTCTGAAGTAATTAACCGTGCCTTGGAAAATTCCCTCCACAAGGGCAGTTAATGGCAAGGCTCTGTTCCCTCGGAGGACAAAATTGTATGTTTCGGCAAGGTTTGTAGTCATGACGCCATATCTGGCTCCGTATGAGTCGTGCAACAATGACCACCTCTCCACGGGCTCATGCTCAATCCACTGCTGGAAATTCTTAATCAACCGTCCACCCTTTCTCCTCGTGCCCGGTGGGTCAAAGCCTGGCAGATCACACAGACCCATCGGTTCTTCTTCAGGCGGTGCAGGCCCTGTAGCTGCTTCTGCCGCTACTTGGGCTACATGAAACGCCACTGCCGCAGTACGTGCAGCTTTCCTCTCCCGAACATGTTTGTTCGTGAACTCATCAAGCTTGCCACGGATAAAATTGTACTTCCATTCCTGGTTCTGCTTGCATTGTTTTTTGAACAGATTCATGAGACTCTTATTTCTGAACTGTGGCTAAAGGCTTCAATGCATACACCAAAAGAGGAGAACAAACGGTGCAACACCCTAACTGCAGGGAACTCTGGCATGTAGAAGTCTTAAAGATCAACATATGTGCCAGGATTCCTCGCCTGAAGCGTGCGGAGCAAACGGACAACAGAATCATATGAGTCAAAGAATGACCCAAATCTCTTGTCCAGCGCGCTCTACTTAGCCCTCCAGGCCTTGCCATAAGAAATGTTGAAATTGAATCTCGTGAAGACTTTGTTCCTTATTGCCTTCACTTCCATCGCCTTGCTCTCCACTATCTCCGTGTAAAACAAACGAGCAATAAGCGTGGATGACAGATTACGGTGATCCTGAAGGATGCTGGGAATACGACATGTATGCATTACCATGTCACTCACAACCCAGTTTGTATCATACTTGGGGACATATGCGTGCACCCTACTCGGACAATCTATTCTCGAGCATTCCATGGTCAGATATTTCTTACTCGACATAGTTGTCTTAAAAACCCTTGATGTTGACATTACCCACTGTATGATTGCTTCCTGCAGATGTTGCTTGTCAGCGTACATTGCTCCCACAGCCATGCTGCTCTGGTGATATTGCCAGGAAGAATCATGATCATCGTCCAGAGTGATGCCAGATGATATGTCCTGAGTCCATGAAGCTGGATAAGGCACCTCCGGCTCGTACTCTGCGTCATTCGACGAATCAGAATCACTGCCGTCCCCGCAATCATCCTCGGTATCTTCATCTTCCATCTCGTTCTGCATTCGGCCATCTTCCTCATCCCCATCTGCCTCCACATTTTCACCGTCATCATGCCCTCCAACCATACTACTCTGCCCTGATTCATAACCACTGCCTCCATCATAACCATGGCTGTCATCATGTTCAATTTCCATGGTTGTTGCACTGCTCTGCCCTGGATCGTGCCCACCCTCGCCTTCAGGAGGATTGACATTTACCTCCTTAACGACATGAAGCAACAAGGCAACTGGGTGGCTTCCCCTGTTTTTGCAACCTTGCAACCAGTTCACCCACTGAGAATCCCGATCAATCGGTTTCAGAGTGTACCAAATTTCTTTACTAAACCTGGACCATAACGCGTGCATCCCGACAGTGTGTGTTTCTGCATTTAATCCCAAACACTCTGCCAACCAATATTTTAACTGACTAACAGACCAATTTTCAGGGGCAGTCAGATCCAACTCGATGTGCTGAAACTGACTCAGGTCCATCCCATCTTCATTTTGTTGTATTGAACCGTCACCGTAGTAGAAAACAAATTTTACTACATCCGACATTTTTCTCACCTAGTAAAATTTTAAAATGTATCAAATATTAATACGACCGTCCATTAATTATACCGAAACAACTAAATGATCTAATCAAAACTTGTCGTAAAGTACGTAACTATTGCAAACGGGAATCATAAACTAATACAATACCAACTACAAATACTAACATACTACGAATCAATCCGGGCTAACTAAAAATCCTACCATACTAACAACACACTAACCCTAATCTAAATAACACAAACCCTAACCCTAATGTAAGAGTAGTCACGTACCCTTGAAGCGTGACAGCAGCACCACCGCAGCAGCCCGACCCTCCACCACCGGAGCAGCACCCCGAGCCTCCACCACCGGAGCACCACCACGAGCACGAACACCTTCGAAACCGAATCTCGCACCGTCACCAACTCGCCTCCACAGCCTACCCCATGATAGATCGGGCACCCCACAGCCTTAGTAACAACCTAGGACTAATTTCTAGTGGCTAGGCGGTGTAAAACGGTGCTGTTTTTTCGTTTGGGACGAACAGGAGAGAGAGGAGAGAGCAGCAGCGACGGGAGGAAGAAGAAGAGGCCGCGCGCGGGTCTTCTTAATCCGCTCTCGTCGGCTCGGAGGAGGCCGACCAGGTATTCGGCCCTGACGTGGCCGAACCGCCTCCACTCGACGCCGATCAGGCAATCGGCCGAAAGCCCGTGCCTGGCACACCACCTGCTCGGCCTTCTCGAGGCCGACGAGGGCTACTCGGGCTCCTGTTGGCCGACAGGGCCTGCTCGGCTACGCCGACGAGGCCTGCTCGGCCAACTCAAGGCCGAGGCCGCAATATTTTTGAAAAATGCAAGATTTGCGCAATATTTTCTGAATTTCCAATAAAAAATGTATTATTTAAAAAACATTAGTTGTTTCCTCTGCCACCTCTGCCCTGACGACCACAGCTCCAGCCAAGTCCGCCTCCTTCTTGTGCCGCCGCGGATCCTCTCCTACAATGTCGCGCGCACAGCCTCGTCGTGGCTGGCCCATATACTCGACGCTTGTCGTGTCCAGCCAGGAATGGCAGCACGACACTGATTGTGGCCAGTTCAATCTCGAAACAGCTACAGTAGCTAGGTACCGTGTTCCGTTAAATTCGCAAAAAAAAAAGGTAATGTGTTCTGTTCATGCACGTGGTTGTATGATTGCTTCGGCAAGCTAGTTAGATGATGTGAGTTGAATTTGTGTGTATTCTAGGCAGAGCTAACCCTGATTGGATCAGATACTTTGTTGAATTTATGTGAAAACAGTTGTTGAGGAAAAAAATTGATCAAAACACATTTACAATATTAGTATACTATTATTTAATTTAATTAGTTTACATAGTAATTATGAATTAAATGGGTTAGAAACAAAAAAGCATTCCAAATCAGCACTTATGAGCATCGACGCCGATGATTTCGTCCTGAGACACCCACTCCGGATGAGCTTCGAGACGTGATGAATGGCGTGGAGCGTGGAGCGCGAGAAGCCGTCTTTTGGATATATGTAATGCTCTATGTTTGGATTAATACATGTTTCAATGATTTAGTTATTAAACATCATAATTATAAATAATAAAGTCAAAATAACTATTTAACCTTAAATCGACACTTACATAAGATTTTTAACATTTAGGGGCATTCCGAACTTTTCATCTATAAAACCAACAGCAACAGCTGTCAACAACACTCTTACCAAACATCAAATCTCAGGTTCTAACAGCTGCTTTTAACAGCTGCTTTTTCACAACCAAACAGCTGCAACTGCTTTTTAAAAGCTACAAGCCCAAATAAGCAGGGTCTTAGGCAGTTTCTTATCTCATTGTGCATTTCATATTTCAGTATACCTATTTCAACAGTTCGATCGTACCATGAACCGCTTCAATCTCTACAAAGTAACTTTCTTATTTCTACACAAACTATTATTTTTCGGAACTTTTTTCATATGATTAATACTACGACGGGAATGGACGAAGGTACCTCTGGAATAGAAGGTACAACACTTGCTCAAGACCTGGGAGATGGAGACAGTGGCGGAGGACGAAAAAAATTTGAGATCGGGCAAACTTGAAGTATAGAAAAAATTACGATTGAAAGATAACTAATTCACAATGAACATGACATAAAAAAATATCTCACTTGAATACAATTAGGGAATTTGATAATGCTCTCGTAGAGCCAATAGCCACCGACAAATTGCAAAAACAATTAGAGAAATAAATTGCTTTTCTTAAAATAATTTGCTGCTCCTATACTCTTTGTATTTTTTTTTGAGACAACTGGTCTGCCTCTCCCTTCTTCACTTTTCTTTTGCTTAGTTGACTTTTAGCCGGTCTAGACGAAATAAACAAGGACAATCGATGTTTTAAAAAAACAACAAACAGGCAATCGGTACTCCCGCAAGTCATGCCTCTAACACGGGACAAAATGCCCAGTAACAAACCAAGTGCCAACCCACCTTTTCTCTTCTCCATTTCCCCATAAAACTACTATGAGCACACGAACGAACTGGAAACTCGATCTGCACTGCAGATGCCACATATGCATACATGTACTCGATCTTTTGGCAAAAAATAAGGTTGGGCGGGCGCCCTATCTCACCCTAAGGGGTCCTCTGCCACTGGATGGAGATGATCAGCAAGGTGCACCCCGAGGACAAGAAGAGCGTTCATGGGCTTGGGCTTGTCCATGGACTGGGTCCGAGTCTAAGATTTCAACTCGAAAGTTGGATGGACCCGGGTCTGAGCTTTGCATATTGACGTTTTAAGGAAGTGGCCCGGCACGAGGCCCCATAGGCTTTGCAGTCATGGATCAGGTTTGGGCCTAAAATATACTCCATCCGTATTGGTCCATAAACATGTCTACATACATGTGGATCAGAAAATGCTAAAATATTTTACATTTTGATACGGAGGGAGTAGGTCCGAAGGTTGGATGGATTTGGGCCTTGAAATTTGCTCTTGGGCTTTGTTAGGGACGGTCTGAAACCCGGCCCGGTCTATGGCCAGGTTACCGCCGGAGCACCATCGCATATACGACCTCGACAAGGACACTGTTGACTCTGCATGTCCACAGTGTTTCCCTGGGGTTTCGCGCAGGTGCAGCCGAGGGTCGCCTTCAAGTTCCGGCACTGTTGGCGGCACTGTGGGAACTTGTAGGGCCACTCTCCAGGCGGCCAGCGCGTAGTGTTCTTTGGTGTCTGCATCTTCCATGTAAGTTTGGCAGTGCCACCAAATTGGCACCTTGGTATAAGATCTCCGTGTTGTGCAGTTAATTTTTGTTCAGTCTCCGCAAAAAAAAAATGTTCAGAGTTGGGAATTCACACTAAGGGCGTCTCCAATGCTTGTGCCTAAGATCGACCATAAGATGGGCCCAGCTCCTTATGCTATTTCTAATCAAATTTCCCACAATGCTTAAGATCCCTTTCAGCTTTAAGGTGGAGCCCATATGTCAGGCAACCACTTAACTCCTCGCGTGATTCACGCGCACACGGGATGGAAGAAAATCCCCAATTCTCATCCGCAGGCCATCTTCCTCCCTGTCTTGCTTCAATCTACTCACAAATTCGATGGTGTTGAGCTGCTTGTATCTCTGGATAGAGCTTTCAGCGACAGGAGCCCCCGTCCCCGCTCTGTTCCCCCGTTTCACTAGTTGAAAGAACTCCATTGACGGCGGCGATTTGCTCCTCCAACCACCATGCACGGGGCTGCAGCTGAGGGGTGCTGCGGGTCGCGGCTGTGTCTACCGTCTGCACTGATTTTGTGGCTGCCTGTGACCTCGATATCTCAAGTCGGAGGTGGCGGGCGGCGGGGCATGGTGGATGCGACCGTGAACGGCGGCGGCGACCATCTCCACCATGATTTTTGGGCGTCAGTTCCATCCTGTTCTTCATCTGTGTGCTCCGGCCTCATTCCCCATGGTTTCCACCGCCTCCGCACCGGATCGATGCCTCGGTCTCCAACGCCTCACTTATGGCATCATCGATCACTGCCCCATCCCTGGGCTTGCGAGAGGAACACCGGCTTGTATGCTGCCGCAGATAGAGAAAGAAGCCCTACTTTATTCCCTATGGCCGAGCCATACCCGTATGGTCTGTATGGTCGACCACAACGAATTTTGGTTTAAGGTCGAGGCTCACTATGTTTGTGGCTGGGTTTTAAGACCATTTTTTCTCCTATGACCGAGGCTTAAGTCAACATTGGAGACGCCCTAACAGATTAGACACTATGGCTCCGTTTGGTTGCGCTTTTTACACCTGCTTCTACGGTAGGAAAGTCAAAAGCTAACCAAAGGCAGTTTTGAGGGTAGCAGATTATCGGAAGCAACCAGCTTTTGTTAGTGTAATTTTCACCGTAGGTCTGACCCTGCTTTTGCTACGGTGGATTCTAAGTTCTCACGAAAATTACCCACCAGGGGACTGTCCCTGGTAAGTGAGTACCGGTTCGATTCTTTTTTCACAAACGCACGGACTCCTCCCTTCTCCTTCGTTCTTTCCTGGCTCGTGCTTCAGGAGATGACGGTTGGCTGGGTTCCGGCGCCGCCCTGTTTCGCCTGCTGCTGACTTGCTGTGGCTCTACACGGCTCTGGCGTCGACGCTCGCGAGCACGTGGCCGGCGAGGACGGACGCGGGACGACTGGCCCGGGTCTGCAACATCGCCTCACGCTAGCTGCTCCTTGAGGCGAGAACACGAGTTCCTCTGCCCGGCCACCGCTAGGAAGAATGCTCATGCTAACGTGGTGGCAGCACAACGCGGGATGGAGTGGTCGCCGGCGTACATGCGTGCTAAGCACGGTCATGGAGTGGATGGCATGGCGTACATGCTCTCTGTTGGAGGTGCTCTCGTTTTACTTCAAGAGAAGGGAAAGAGAAGGGATAGTAGATGACAGCTATCACCGTACTACTTTATTAGTTTCATTGATTAGCACCAAAGAAACGTTTATGTGAAGAATTATTTAATATATTTGATACTGATATATTTTTTGAACATAATCGCTTAGTGTTGGGGAGGTCCATAGAGGCTTGGGCAATTCCGACGAGATCCCAAATGGCTCCTACGAGGTAATAATGATCTCCGATGAGGTTCCACCCAACTCCGGTGAGGTGGAGATGCGGCGAGGTATGCCATGACTTTGCCTATCTCATTAAGGTGTTCCGACGGGGGTTAGAGGGTGGTGGAGATCCGTCGAGGGGGAGCTCCGGCGAAGCGTGGAGGTCCTGCGAACTTCTTAGGTCCGGCCAACTCATACGATGTTGCGGCGAGGTCCGTCCAGGAGCGAGGCGGCCGGAAGTGGAAGCCTATGTGACCGCGGGGGCTAATGAACTCTAGCGAGAAATTTAGACTGCCATAATCCACAGTTTCATTTTTGTTTCAGGCAAACAACTTTTAGATTTACCACAGTTCTCAACTCACAGCTATTTTTTCACAGCTCACAGTTCACAACAGCTTTTTTAGAATTCACAGCTGAACCAAACACACCCCTAATATAGGTTGATAAGGAGATGAAGGTGGAGGTCGCAGAGTACTTCTACGAGCGCGGAAACTTCCTAGCAAGCTTCTTGAGCGGGCCTGCGGCTGCTGCTGCATCAGCTTCAGGTTGCCCATTGATGAAAGCAAACTGAAGCATAAAGGATTTTAAAAAACTGTAACTTGTATCAGTGTATCCAAGGATTATCTCCAGATTTGAATTGGCTTTGATTCCATGTCGTGACATAACAATGTTCTATTAAAATAGCTTGCTTGTTACAACACCACTTCTGGTTTGTAGGCGTAAACCCCACATGATTCGGACAGAACTTTCAGAAGAGTCACATGAAATGGCTTGAGAATCACTAAATATTTATTAACTAAGCTTAGCCTTCTTATCCTCGAGCTAAATAACATCCTCCATCACCGTTCCGAGGTGCATTTAGATTGTCGCCGGAGGCTTTATCTGGGAACTACAAGGAACAAGCATTGCCCCCCTTCTTATTCACAGTAAAAAGGTATACCAATCGGGTATTATAGGACCCTAGCAAGTCCCTTGTCCTATGCACTCCTCTGTTGAAAAGAGCAGATTATGCTGCTCAGAAAACTCGAGCTTAACAGAAACATTACAAGCTGAAAGACATTGAAAGAATCTTACTTGTAGTGTCTTCATAACTTTGACTTTACTGACAAGCTTGTTTTCAACTCATCAGCAACCGCATCAATAAACTCCACGGTGTTCAGATACTTGTCTCGGCTAACACTGTAATGTCAAGAGAAGCGATTCAAATAAAATCAATAGAAAAGAACTGATTAGAACTATGTGTATTACTCACTAGGAATACAGAAGAGTATACAGAATTACGTTGGCCCATGTATGAGAAGAGCTAGATCCTTTGTCATCTTTCCAGATTCCACTGTTCCCACACAAGCTGCTTCAAGTTTTTGTGTGAAATCCAACAATCTTTTGTTGTCATCGAGCTTTGCCCTGTACAAGTGTTCAACATTAAATCAGCAACAGATACATCAAATAACTTGCTGTGGCATATTTAGTGTTTACAAAAGTACCAAAAATAAAACATACTAAGATAGAACAACCTTCCTAAAGTGAAAAATCCAGCCGAAGTTTAGAAAAAAAATCTCAGCACTCCCTTTTAAACAAACTAAAGATTGTGTGCGGCAGTTGAATAAGATTTTTATGAGAAATTGTATAAAAAAAATTAGGTTGAACTGATGAAAATTATATAAATTCAACATTATGAGTAAAATCAATATCATCTAATTTACATGATTTACATCACCCTTGATACCTATGTGCTAGTCCAGTCGACCATGCAAAGATTGAAGCAATGCTATTTGTGCTAGTTTCGCCTCCTTTTTGGTGAACTCTGTAATGGCGTGTGACTGTACCATGCGCAGCTTCAGCCTCAACTGTTCTACCATCAGGGCAAACCTAAAGCAATAAAAAAAATTGCCTGTTAAGCTGAGCAGAGAGAAGAACATACATATTCTGAACAGTAAAATACAAACAAAAATGGTGATAAGGGACCCATTGAACTTTGAAATATGGAGAAGCACATGCATATTCTCAATAGAAAAATACAAACATTGTCTGTCAGGGCATACACGTACCAGAACCGATGTCATGAGACCTAGTGATCCAAAACCTGCAGCAGAAGTGAAATGGTCCTTCGCTTAGCAAATGAACTGTCATTGTTCCCATTTCTCAAGATAAAGATCAGAAGTCACAACATCCACAAGTAATGAGCACAAACCTTGAGCAATTAGATCGCTCTGCACATCTCCATCATAATTCTTGCAAGCCCAGACATAGCCACCTTCACTCTTAAGGGCGTAGGCCACCATATCATCAATCAGCCGATGTTCATACCTGTCACAGCAACAATTAGTCTGGAATAGAAGGAAAACTAACATGTATACACTTATCTGTTAAATAGACTGCAAATAAACATACCATATCCCTGCATCCTCAAACCTTCTTCTCCAATTTTTTTCGTAGTTTTCTTGGAATATGTCTTTAAATCTGATATATGAGATAACCAAGCAAGTAAGGAGGTTGATATCTCAATGTAAGGCATACATGGATTCAAGACTACAGCCAAAAAAAGATAGCATCTGATAACTGAATACTGACCTTCCATCATATTTCTTGAGGATTGTGTTCTTGGTACTAAGATAAAGTGGCCATCTTTTCTGGTAAGCCACGTTCATCGAAGATTCAGCAAATGCCCGAATAGACTGTTTGCAACAATGAGATAAAAATATGTCAAGTTTAAAACCGAATTTGAAAATACAGAGCATCAAAGCTGGCTTAACAAACCTCATCAGTATTATACATAGATAATGCTACTCCACCAGCACCACTAAAGTTGAACACCTCCAACTCTATTTGCTCCTCTACGCCATCTGTGGCAATTTTAGGATGATAAGAGTGCAATGACATTCATGCAATGTGTAACTTATATTTAGTGATTGGAAAAAATATGCTTATTATTTACCATATTAGTAAGGTTCAATCACATATATAGTAATTTTACTACGAGAAATCAATTCTATTCAGCAGATGCATATATGGACCCTTAAAGGTCCTGAAGTAGTGCTCCTGATTATGATGATAGTCAAGCTTCAGTGCAAATATGGTGACACAGAATGTCTCTGTCAACAATCATGTGTCTTCTGAGAACCAACAACTTTTTTTATCACAAACATGCCCTAAGTTCTATAAATTGTAATTTTAAGACCAACCACAGCAGTGGCTGAATAACTAGCTTTCTTGGGTTACATACCAAATATCAATTTGAGCTTCCCTGGCCCTCTAATGATAGTATCTGTTGCTCGGTATTGATCACCAAAAGCATGCCTTCCAATGCATATGGGTTTTGTCCATCCTGGCAGAGTAAAATATGCATAAATATCAACGAGCTCCAAGTATTGGTGTGTGCAATACAACCACCATACCAGGCACAAGCCGAGGAACATTTTTGCAGATGATTGGTTCTCGGAAAACAGTTCCTGTAGAAGTCAATGAGTTCGAGTGATGTAAGCAAAAAATACAGCATGTGCATCAATGAAACTTTAGAATAAAATAACCACAGGGTTCAAAACCCTTAATGCACATATGTGAAATAAAATGATCACCAGTGAGTGGTTTACCATTCAAGATGTTCCTTATTGTCCCATTTGGGCTCCTCCACATAGCTTTTAAATTAAACTCTTTTACGCGTCCTTCATCTGTAAGTTCATAAGTAGCCGGGCTCCAAATCAGAATTAATTTATGTGTCAAAATTTGCTGCGAAACCATAATGCTAATAAGTTAATGAACTCAAAATTCTTCTGAACATCACCTGGAGTGACGGTTGCGCATTTGATGGCCACGTTATACCTGAACATAAATAGAATCACTGAAGCAACACAATGTAAAAGGCTCCAAATATAGGGACCACGAGTAATATAGATCCATTATGTATCGTCATAAATGAAATCACTCGCACGCATTCAAACTCCTTCATTTAACCAAAAATTTCAAGTTGATATTAGGAGCAAGAGGTTCAGCATAAAGCACTAATGATAAATTGCAGTCTGAAATATCCGAGTCATTAAAGAAAGACATAACTAATATAGAAAAAAGGGAAATTAAAGTCAAAATAGCGTCACGGAAAACAAAGAATGACCCACAATTCAGAAGCAGAAAAAATGAGGCTTACTTGAGGGTAGCTTCTGCACTTTCTATTGTTACTTTGTCCCCAGTAGCATCACGATTAGGTAGACCTAAGTCAAAGTATTTTATGTCCAAGTCCAGGAAAGGGAATATAAGCTGCATGAGCAACAAACATATTTAAAATGCCTATTAATGAAGACGTAGGCAGTATGAAACACGAAAGCACCTACAATTGAACTAAACGAAATAAGAAAATAAGAGATGGTGAACACAACCCTTGGGTAAGTACTCCATCAAAATCAAGAACGAACAGAACTGGCAATAACTAACCTTATCTTTGATCCATTTCCATATAATTCGAGTCATCTCGTCACCTATGCAAAATGAATATAAATTTTATGAGTTACTTCGTCTGCAGAAGCACTCTATCTTAACGTGAAAAAAAATGATATGCGTCGATGAAAACATTCTTTGTGTACTCCCTCCGTCCATAAAAGGATGTCCAAATTTGCATGTATCTAGACATGCTTTAGTGTGTAGATACATGCAAATTTAGACAAAGTTGAGACATCCTTTTATGGACGGAAGTAGTATATGCTAACTTGTGAATGAGGAAGATATTGGCCTGACATGTGGTACACAAAATGAGCCCGATCAAACAGACCATTATAAGTTCTACCGTCAGATAATTTTTGCAGATAAGTTCTGAACTTGATGTCTGGATAGGTAGTAGTTTATACTGCATGCCGTGGAAGGGGATTTGGAATGATCTTGGTTTTTAATAGTGTATCTGCCACGAGCCGCATGGTTAACCACTCTTCCATGTCACTTAAAACAGGGGCATCTAGCTAATTTTAGCGCACTTCCTACTCAGAAAACCTCTGCTCTTCAATACACCTAAAATCTAAATAAATCCAAACTTTTGGAAGCATAGATAGCGAATCTCCAAGTAAACTAATAAAATTGACAAACAAAAATCACCAGACCAGCATGAAACGATAACTTCACCCAAAAATCACATTTCCTAGCACAAGTGAAGCAGGCCAAGGTTCCCAGGAGAATGAAAATGTAAGTCAAAAAAATAGTTCCGGTGGCACTGTAGCGCAAAAAACTAAGTTTCAATTCTACTAAACGTGTTCGAAATCAAAGTAAGCAGTCTAATTCACTGATCCATTACAGTACAGAGTAACAATTCCCAAGCAAAGACCAGCCATACAATCCGCCAAACATATGCGGCACCGGATATCCAGAATCAGGGCAGGCTCTCGTGGATCACAGCTAAGCACGAGAAAAAAAAATCAAGCGTGAGGCATCTCTAACTTCCGATCGGGCAGCGGGGGATCCGGGTTTCTCACCGTCCATCTCGACGATGGGGTTGGCGACCACGATCTTCTGGAACGCCATGGGCGGGCGCCGCGCTCGGCTCGCGGAGCAGCTGGCCTGCTCCGTGGTGAGGCGCTACGAGGCGAGGCCGGAGGGGATTCGAGCTCTTCCGGACCCTGAAGACCAGAGCGCGGAGAGAACGATGCAGTTTCACTGGGCGACACGGCGGAGCTCGGCCGTAGTTTGTGGACTTGGTCCACAGTGCGATGACCATGACGTCGGACAGGGCATGTTGCGGAAAATAATTTTATGGGACCCGACTATAAATTCATCATCACCGTGAATTAACTTTTAGCAATTGACACGTATTTAGGGGTTGTTTGATTCATAGGATTAGAAAAGTGTAGGAATAGGAAAATTATAGGATTGATATGGCATGTCTAGTTGAATCCTATGCGAAGAGAAAGTTTGTTTGATTGGCAAAGGAATTTTTCCAAGAAGTTGGAGCTCATGTTATTTTCCTATGGTGTTAACACTTCCGCCCAACATTAAATTAATATTGCCCTTCGCCAACACTTGGGGAGGAGGGTCAACACTTGGGGAGGAGTTTAGTAGGCTTTCGTCTTCTTCATGGGCTTCTAATGCTTTTTCTCTTGTTGGCATAGCACATTGACCTTTTTATGCTTGTATTTCCTCCCATTTTTTCTACCATTATGTACTTTTCGATTGGCATATTGGTATGAAAATCATGTGTTTAGATCCAATGTTCCCTCACCTAAATAGTATACCAAATAAATCGACTTGTAGAAAAAAGAAGAACACGGAATCACTGGCGGAACCAGGGGGTGGCGAGCAGGAGCCATGGCCCCCCCTATGGCATGGTAATCTAAGGAAACTTATATGGATAAGTCAAAATTAGATATGATTTTTAGAGAAAATGACCATGATTGGCCCCCTCTAATATATAATTATCATGTTTAGCCACCCCTAAGCAATATTCCTGGTTCCGCCCATGCACGGAATTACCTGCTTGCGGTAACATCTCAAAGATCCTACAACAAGAAACCTTATTATTATCGATCATATATAATCGACCGGTCCACATCTCGAAGGAGGAACATGTTTTCACAAGAATGCATCATCAGTGTCCACAACCAATGTCACCATCCACTTCTCTACCAACTTGCTCACGTAGAGTAGAACTAGCCGTCAGTATGGGTTCGTCGGAAGGGACGACCCATGGCATTTCTTTCATTGCGTGGAGTAGTGCAGTAGTCAGTAGATGATGTCATGTTTCCTTCTACTAATGATTTCAGCTCATGCTAGTTTCAGGACATTTTGAAGTATGGAGACAACATTTTTGGAAGCTGGTCTGCATAGCATGCCCTGTTTAAATCGTACTTGACATTCCCCCTTCTCTCGAGAAAGGCACCGATGCTTCTGTTGCAGGGGTTATAGCTCGATTACAGGGACAACATCATCAATTTCTCCTACTGAAAAATTAAAGTCAACCTGCAGAAGAAGTCTGCAGCTATTCTTTCTGTCTAGTTAAGTCATCAAGTTTGGTCTCTTAGATCGAACCTGAAGCGAATCCGAAGTCATGGGAGGGTGTCCAACCCTGTCGAATGTTTTGAAACTAAAACCTGCCGAATTGCATAATTGTGGACTACATGATCAGTACATATATATGTCACGCTAAAGCAAATATGAGACGAGGAACTAACCAAATTAGTGACAATGTTACTTGTCTCTAGCTATAAGCTAACGATGCCTTAAAATATAAAAACCCATTATTTGTTTCTAGACCCATGCTGTGGCGCCGTGCATTAGGTATAGTGATCGTGGTAAGTGACCCTAGAGACAATTAAGTTCACGGCGCCGACAAAGTGCCCCTTGAGGGAGCTGCTAGCAGCTAGCCAGGAGTTTGATCAACAGACGCAAATCGCGGCAGTACGTGTAGTCCTAACAGAGCCACGATTATTATGTCCAGTGAGTCAACTTACCCATGATCAAATCTGATAAGCGTGTCAAATCTTGAGTGTGAACGAATGATCAGTCGGCCCTAGGCATATTCCTGCTCCTCTCCCAGGAAATCACAGGATGCAACACGTACGCACGCATAAGATCACCATCGCAAGCATGAAGCATGTTAAAGTTTGCTGAGCGGCACAAATCAACCAACCAAACCAACCGTGGGTGACGAAGAGTCGGCTAGCTTGCAGCCCACAGCCTTGTTGCGCACACTCCCTCCCTACACTCCAGGCTTTTGCCGTGCAAATCAACCATCCATGGCGCCGATGCACCATTGACTTCCGCCAGTTTCCGGCATAGCTATGGTATAAGCACTCCCCCTCCCTCCCTACTCCCCACATTTCATTCCTCATAGAGGCACCTGCCAAGACACAAAACACATACGCGCATTGCCACGAGCCTCCGCTTCGCCGTTCGTCCACCGCGAGCCCATCACCATGGGGAAAGCAACCGTCTTTCTCATGGCGCTGGCCGTCGCACTCGCCTTCGTCGCGTTTTCGGACGCCACGCCTCCTGGGCTCCGGAGAAGCCGCTTCCTGGCGAGCAAGCTCCCGCCGCCGCTATCCTACGACAACTGCGACGAGAAGCCCAAGATCTGCAAGGAGCCCGGGAGTCCCGGGAAAGATTGCTGCAATGTCAAGTGCACCGCCGCCGACCCCCAGAAGAAGCAGTGCTTCAAGTGCGTCGACACCAAGAAGAACACCGAACACTGCGGCCTATGCGGGAAGCTGTGCAAGTACGGAGAGAGCTGCTGCGACGGCAAGTGCGTCGACCTCCTCAAGGACAAGAAGAACTGCGGCGAGTGCGACGTCAAATGCTCCAAGAAGTGCCGCTCCGGCATGTGCAACTACGCCGGGTGATGCGATCCAACCACGCCGATCATGCTGTGTGTGATCGGCGGCGGCGAGCATATACAGTTCTGCATCTATCATCAAGAAATAAATTCGGCAGTACGTATATACTACGTGAGTGCATCTTAAGTCCAAAATTGTTTAAGGTATTTCAATTGTTATTAATCTCCTCATATGTATACAAAAAAAGGGATATGAAGTCGTACAGATGATTTATACGTCTCATCATTTACATGTTTAATTGTTGGACTACACCATATATATCTATAAGTGGTCACGTGGTATTAATAAATCTCTTGTAAGTGTTATATATGTTTTTTTGGCTACGTGTAGCTACCTCCTATTACCATGTATATATGAATTCTTTAATTATTATATACCGAATAATGGAAGATCTTCACGAGTATGTGCTAACGTTTTCAATTTTTATTTTAGATTAGTGAATATGTTACGAGATTAGTCTAGTTTTTTTTAGACAACTCCGAGATTCGCCTAGTTTTTATATAGTGCTGTGTACCCAGTACATGCTTCGGTGAGAAACTATATACCAGCCAGCTATCAGACCTTCAAGTTTGGTATAATTGAGGGCTAGTTACAACTAGGACGCGTACAAACTGGAAAGCAACTTAACGTAGATGCATCAAATGTCAACTTAATCAACTCATTTGCATGTGGCAGCATACATTCTTGCGTTGGAAACCACGTCCTCCCGGCAGTCATGTTTATGTGTGGCTGTGCGCATCCCTGCCGGTAGTGATATTCAATGGATCTAGCAATGCGAGTACTCCAGCATAATTTTACTACTCCTTTTGAAAGTTCATAGATGCGAAATTTTGAGTACTATTAACCACAAACAAGTTTATATAGTGAAATTTTTTCTCCGCTGAAGGATTTTAAACGGGGAATTTTATGTAATGTCAATTGATATGGAAGATCCATGCGGCCGGGTCCTCCAGTACTAGTAGAAAGACACTTGCTAATGTGCGGAACACCTTTTTTGAAGTGAATGCAAGTTCGATGAATGTACTTTGCAGTAGTCGTCAGACAATCAGTCAGTTGCCATGCTCCGCAAGCGCAACCCAACGAGTTTTTTTCTTACAGCACCAACGAGCTATTTGTAATCGCTGACTTTGACTCTGTTGCTTTACATTTTGGAAGGAATCTAGACCGATTCCTCTGAACTTAAACGCAACGTTTCCTCTCTTCATTCTCTACTAAGCTAAACCGTGCTGCTTTGATGCTTTCTACTAGCACTAGTAATTGTAAATTGCACTACATGTAGCCTATGGATGGATTCAAGAATGATAGTACTTTGGAGGCGAATTAACAACTCCTTGCGTGGGGACGTATAAAAATTCCAGATGGACCCGAATTGACCTGAGCGATACACTACATCACCATGCTCCATGCATGCATATGCACAGGAATTTCATAACTTTACGTATGTTCGTCGTTGATGACCAGTGCACATGCTTCTTCTCGAGTCTTAGCGTGTGCCACCAGTGCAACCAATGACCGGGTAATTAAGTAATCCAATAGTTGTCACCAGAAGGACACCAGTTGCCCATTGTAATTTGTATACCGTCCTCTGTTCTCCCTTCAGCTCTCTCTTCTTGCCTTTCATCACCCACTTCTCCCGCTTGTTCCTCCTCGCCCTAACTTATTTTTTTAGAAACGAGGGACAAAAGCTTTGTCCTAATTCAGAAATAAAGAGAGGGTTTTAACAACGTAAAGAAAGAGAAAAAATACAATCAGGTTACTCTCCCGATAAAATCTGTCCAAGACATTTGGCCCTCGCTACCCGGAAGCACCCAAAGTTTTGACTCAGACTTTACCTTGGCAAGAATGGATGTCGGCGAGACGTGCTTGTTGCAGAACATCCGAGTGTTGCGCTCGTTCCAAATTTCACTGAGCACACACACACCATGATTAAAGATTTTTAAATCCACCCTCTGCTGCAAAAATATTAGAACATCATATTTCTTAGAAAGCACCATTCTACTTGGCCATAACTAATCTTGTGCATATCAAGCTTCACAGCGGAGAGACCTTGTCTTAATAGCATGAAAGCTTTTTTTTTTTGCAGCAAAGTATAGTAAATAGAAAGAAAGCTTCAACACCGTGGATATGTTCAAAATTACCTTACAAATTAGACCTCATGTGTTTGCCTCCCTCGTATCAATTCCTGGCTCCGTCACTGACCGACGTGATCACGCCCATTGTCGCCTTTTTTGTCTCATCTGATCGCCCAGCTGTGGCAAATGTTCGACGAACCATGTTCACTTATGTACTTTCATAATGCCAAGAGCGGAAAGATTTAAATTTAAACTTATGTCATCTTGGGTCGCCGGGTTTTGACAGTCGGCTGGGAAAATCCTCTCCCATATCTCCAAGCATGCCGGATGAGCTACTTAGGGCATCTCCAGTCGCGCCCCCCCCCCCCCCCAGGAGGCCTTTTTGGCGCCGGCGGAAGCAAAAAGCGCTGTTTTTTCACTAGTCGGCCCCCCTAGAAGCCCAGTTAGCGCCGTTTCGGTGGAAAATAGCGCCGGCGCCCCCAGGCGAAACCCAGCCCACTGGGTTCAGCCTGGGGGCGCCGGCGGAAGGAAATGGGTCAGCGCTGTCGGCGAGACACCGCCTTTCCCCACACATCTGGCTCGCCTTTCCCCTCCCTTCCCGTGTCGCCGGCGGAACGCCGCCGTCCCCCATCCCTGCCTGCACCGCCACACCAGTTCGATCCGCCACCTAGCCCCACCACGTCGCGCCCCGTCGGCGCCGCCCACTCCTCCACCGCGAAAACGCCTATGGGGCGTTCTTCTGTGTGAAAGGGCGACCACCCCGCGCGCAAGGTGTTCGGCGAAAATCCGACACAGCAATGGACTCCGACGAGGAGATACTCACCGAGCTCTTCGACGAGGCAGATCAGGACGCCGTTGACGACGAAGAACACCTACTGATCTTGGCCTCCCTCGCCGACTTGCTCGCCGAGAATCAAGGTGGGCCGCGGCGTGTTGGATCAAAAATGGGTCGCCGCAAGACCAAGCCGCGGCAGCGGTACGAGGGGTACTGCATCCTCTACTCCGACAACTTCGCCGATGATCCCACACAGGACGCGAAGGTGTTCCGACGCCGTTTCAGGATGAACCTCAAGCTCTTCCTCAAGATCATGCAAGAAATCCGAGAGTTCGACACCTACTTCAAATTGAAAAAGGATTGCACTGGCATGGTAGGGTTTACCTCTATTCAGAAGTGCACGATGGCCATGAGGCTGCTTGCATACGGTGCTCCTGCAGATGCACAAGATGACTATATGCGCATGAGCGAGTCCACGACCATTGAGTGCTTGAACGGGTTCCGCCGGCCGTCGGGCAGTGGTTGCAGTCTTTGGCCCAAGGTACTTGCGATCACCCAATGCGCAAGACACTGCTCGCCTTCTTGCAGAGAATTCAACAAGAGGCTTTCCTGGGATGATTGGTAGTATCGACTGCATGCATTGGGCATGGAAGAATTGTCCATTTGACTGGCAGGGGATGTACAAGGGCAATGAATTCTCGAGGTCGTGGCCTCATATGATCTATGGATCTGCCATTCATTCTTTGATATGCCTGTAACTCACAACGACAATGTGTTGCAGTGCTCGGATGTCTTTGCCGAGCTTGTCGAAGGCCATGCTCCCCCAGTGAACTATGAGATCAACGGACACCAGTACACAAAGGGCTACTATCTTTCAGATGGCATCTACCCCAAGTGGGCAACATTTGTGAAGACCATCTCCAAGCCTGTGCCAGGAAGCGTGAAAGCTTGGTTTTCGAAGTGCCAGGAGGCTTGCAGGAAGGATGTCTAGCGAGCATTTGGTGTGATGCAGTCTCGATTTGCCGTTGTCCGGTACCCAGCTATGACTTGGTCGAAGTCCAACATGTGGGAGGTGATGCAGTGTTGTGTGATCTTGCACAACATGATCATTGAGAGTGAGCGGGATGATCCGATGCCTGACAGTGAGGCAAGGATACCATACTACCGTCAGGGTCCTCTTGCCGATGTTGATCACCAGGTGCCGGCATCATGAACTGTCGAGGATGTACATCCCCGGTACCCATAAAGTACGGGGTTATTGTGTGAATATTACAGGTAAAAGTGCATCTAAATAATAAAGGAGTAAAGAAAATTGAGGAGAAGAGGTCCCTGGCTCAATTTGGCAAAGCCAGACCGACATCTGCCTTCCTGGGCTGAGAATTGAGATAGTACAAGTCGGTGGGCCGAATTCCTCACTGGGGCTAGATCTTACATCTCGGTCAACGAGGCGATACCCCGGCATCCGCCACGACCTTGTCATCGTCCTCAACCCGACCCCGACGCATCCTCCGCCTCGCCTTGAGTTCTGCAGGACCTCGGCCACTCCACGACTCCGCCGGCGTGCCCCTGCCCGGCTTCCTCCTCGACTGAGCCATCGCCCCGGCTTCCCGCGACGCCCCACCTCCCCGGCATCCTCGCGCCAGGACACCAGCGCCGCCAGCCCGGACGAGCCCGAGCCCTCCTCCGGCGTCCTCACCAACCCCGGCAGCGCTCGAGATCGTCCCCGACCGCCCCGACATCGGCGCCTCCCGGCCTCCTTCACCTCGGCTACAACTCCTCGCCCTCGACCCCGGACGAGCTCTACCTCGACCTCGCCCGCACCGGGGGCCTCCGGCGTCCGCTCGTCCGACATCGCCCGACTCCGGCAGCACCTCCCCGAGTTCTTCCACGCCGCGACCTCGCCGCCCTCGACCACACCCCAGAGCCCCGCCGCCCAACCTCAACAACGTCGGCCGCCTCCATCATCAACAACCCCGGCGCAACCCCGACCTCGGCACGCCTCCGATTCCACCTCCCGCACCCGACATTGAGGACCCCGGCGACGCCCAAGATCCTCTCCGACGCAACGTCACCACCTACGCCCGGCTCCCCCAATCCCGGTTATACCCGAGTTCGTCTCCGGCGTGGTCGCACCCTGGCGTCTTCCTCCACCCGCGCCCATGGCCTCTCCGGCTTCCGACGCATCTCGCCCGTGCGCCCGCCCGACATCTCTGACTACGCCGCCAACACGCCCGGCGTTGCTCCCCACCTCGTTCCGCTGACCAACACCTCCTCATCCCAGTGGTCGGATTGACCTAATCCGGATGGGTCGGGTACACCACCGAGACATGGGCCAGGATAGATGGTTCGGAGGCCTACTCGGCGGAGCTAGGCACGAATCACTTCTACGGGAGAGGATAAGAAGAGAGTGTGATGCGGAAGATAGAAACTAGAAGACGAAATCACATGTCCAGCAGGGCTACGGTAACGCTACAGTGTGTCGGATGGGACAACAATACACTGCTGCTGACATCGTGAACAGTATCGATTAGACCCCAGTAGTCATCTCAACTACAGTGCGCGGTGAACAGTGTTTCCTGTCCCCTTGTCCTAAGCTTGTCCCCTGTGCTCTCCTATATAAATGGCACCAGGG
This sequence comes from Poa annua, assembly GCA_026929855.1. Lineage (NCBI taxonomy): Eukaryota > Viridiplantae > Streptophyta > Magnoliopsida > Poales > Poaceae > Poa > Poa annua. The sequence continues at coordinate 20,012,336 of CM049428.1, read as the reverse complement.
GAGGGAGAGACGGGAGGCCCAACACCCCCACCACTTCATTCCCCCCCCCTTTCCATTTGCTCTCAAGACCTCATAGAGGCATGTCTAGCAACTCATGGAGCATGTTGTAGCCCGGATAATAAGAGGAGAAATACACCGAGTAGGCTAGATGTTGCAGTAGGGGTTTCATCTGCTCACGAGAGCCCTGAAGCAGGGTAAATACTTGTGTCATCATGTCGGTTGGGTTTATCTACGCGCGAGTTCATCGCGCAATCCCTCCCCGAGATCCCCTAGCGTTCATCGGCCCCACATATTAGCCTACCCGTAGGCATCTGCCGTGATACCACCTCGACATGGACAGACTTCATCGCCACGCGTTAGGAAATTCGAGACGTTGCAACACATCAAGCTCTACAAGATGATCTGGTGCAATACTTGTGGGCGCTCAAGGGAAATGGCAATGCCGCCGATGTTTAGTACTATTTATTTTATTTTTTTAAACATTATTGAAATATTTATTTATGTGCGAATTTGTATGATTAAACGTGTGAATTTGTATGTCAAAATATTTAAACGTGTGAATTTGTATGTCAAAATGTCAAAATATAGCCGAAAACGCGTCGTCGGGGCGGCTGGTAAACACGTCCCTCAGGTTCTGGATTTACGCCGTTTTATGCCGCGGCGGGCACAAATTGCCTACGATTTTAGTCCTGTGGGCCGCAACGATTGCAGATGCCCTTAGTATGGAATGAGGTCGCCAAGGCGCAGCTCGGCAGCAGGTGGCAACGAGCTGGAGATGAGAGGTCGAGCTAGGCTGAAGCGCTGGTGTGCCACGAAGTTTGTAGCGAGGGCAGCCTCGTTTCAGCTAGCTAGCATCTGCAGATTGGTGGACGGAGCATGCAAGGCACCAGGGAGCGCGTGTACTAGTACACGCACAACTGGTCTGTGTCTCGTTTCAGCTATAGCTAGACGATACGAATGCGTGGCCGGAGTCGAGCCCGAACGTGGGCTTATAGAGTAGGAGCTCCACGGAGCCCGAGCTTGGCTCCACAGGGAGCACGGAGGCGGCCGAGCTGGTGGTTGCGCGCTCCGGGACTGCGCACCTCGGCCCGACCTCCTACGCATCCGCGAGCCCTGGAGGCTGGACCTTGCCGCATCCGAAGGGCACCCGCGATGGCGGCATGACGTTAATGCAGACTGTGCCACTGTGGCACTGTGCTGACCCGGGCACGTGCGTGGCGGTAGGAGTACTCGCGTCGCTCTCTCGTCCAGGCTTTTCTTTACTTTTTCCATTATTTCAAAATTGAAAAATCTCAAAATATTTTATTTTTTATTGGACTAACAGCTAGGGCGCACTCTCAGCTTTCTCTGAGCTGACCAATGTGCGCCCTAGCTGAAATTGCGCCGGACTGTGGGTCCCCATCTCAAAAGGATTTAGGCTTTTTATGCAAACTTATAAAAAATCAGTTAGGTATCTACGATTCGAATGAAAACTTGTATGAAACAAAATTGAGTTCAAAAGTGGTAGGTTTATATATGCTATCGACGAGCCCTCACACCAACGTGTACAGTGCGGAGATGTTCCTGGTCTTGTGTGCTTGACACTCGGATCGGCCGTCTTCTCCATAAAACCCACCTTGTTTCTTTGTAAATATGTGGCTGCCCCTTCACTTTCGTTGCCAATAGGAGGTAGATTTGGTTGTGGTGGAGAAGTGGCTTAGCTGAATTTTGTACTCCTGTTTTGGTGACTTTTGTAGCTCAATTTATCATAGATGAAATTAGTATGTTAGATAAATTGTATAGATGTGTTCTTTCCGATTTCTTGTTTCCGCGGATGGAGGTGACCAAAACTTTTTGGACACCATTGATTTTAGTTACTCACAAACACGAGAACCAATTGCAGACCAAAACGGGGATAAGATCAATATAGCCTTTAGAAAATATCCGCCGCTGAAAATACGAGAAAATCAATGTTGAATAGTTACTATCAGAATACTGTAGAGAGTATATTCACCGCTGAAAATGTTCTGATAGTATTTGTATAAATTAGGAAGTTGTATATGGAGATATATAGCTCCAAACTTACACTAGCTACTTAAAGATGCTCACAAGCATGACACGAAAAGGCCTTAACCTTAATGAAATCTAAGACGGAGACGGAGGCCATGTTTATTCTCAGAGTTTGATAACAGAAAAACAAACTTATTAGGACTCGAGAATTGTTGCGCAGACGGCAGACATGGAGTTCCATGGTAAATGCGTGCTACCTGATGCCGGGTTTGCGTCTGACGACGAGGACGCGGGAGCCTTCTACCAGGCCGGTGTCCTCCATGGTCTGGTGGTCGCGGAGCTCCCTACTGCCGAAGAAGATGCGTTGCTCGTCCGCGGAGATTCCTGATTTACTCGCGGCAAGTTCCTTCAACTCCCTCACGCTGCCAAAGTACCAAATCTCTACGGTGAAAGGAGGACGGCGACTATTCATCATGAATTGCACCTCCATCGCATGCAACTCTTAAACCCTTGCTTGACACACACAATGCCTTGTGTGGTCGATCAAAGTGTACGTACGGGCAGGGCATATTTGTAGAGGCAGCATTCACGGTGCCTCCACCACGGAATTGATAATATACGGTGAGTAAAGATTGGATTCCGTTTTAGTAGGAGATAATTCATAGGGATATTGATATGATGCCATTGATCGTACAAAATTTGACTGATTCAGCCACATAAATTATAGTAAGTCTTGACCACTATATGGAGTAACAATGTTCAGAAAAAAAGTTAGTTCATACCCACAAGAGAATCCCTAAAAAAAGGAGCAGGCGGAGAATCTAAAATAATAAAACTCTAAAAAGGATAACACTGATAGGGCTAGGATATGATGCCGCTAATGGATGAAAAATTATTAATTTCATCCCTAAGTTATATGAGAAGCTTTAGTGTACACTAAATCCTTTTAGCAGGTCATATAGGCAACGACAACACAATGAATCTGGACTATTGCGCTTCGTGCAAACAAGGAAATGGACGGCTTTATCACTAAATCACGATAGTGAATTAGGCTAGCAATAATGAGAGTGATATACATGCCACGTAAGTAAAAAGAATTGTCAGCTAATTCATGAGAAGAGAGACAGATATATAGTAGTAGCATAGATAATTAGCATCACATATCCCTTCCGAGAAAAAGAAGTGTTGAAGCAAATTAATGACACCATCTAGAAGGGTAAAATTAATGAGTACTACCTATATACTGTATTACTTTTCACAAGGTAGTAACATAGGCTATATGTGAAATGTCAAAATGAAGACATCTATGTTTCATGAGAAGAACTGAACGTTTCACAAAAAAAGGAAATCATATTTAAAATTTTCAAAAAATTACAAACAAAATCTTGGACGTAGCCAATAGTGCATTCTACCAATGAGAAAAATCTCAACTCAAAATAATGTATATTCATGATACAAAAAAATAGCAATCTAACAAATTTGGAAGTTCAAATTGTGCATAATTGAGAAATTTCATATTCAGATTTTATAAAAATTTGCACAGCCCAAAATATACAATATTTCTATTTGGGATTGTATACGCGGTAAATAATAACATAGTACATCCAGGATTTTTTTTAAGATTTTATTGGAACTCTGAAATACTTACTTCACATTTTGACCTTCACCACCGGATTTGAGAAAACTTTCAATTATTTTTATTTACATCCAAACAATAGAGTGTACTAAATAGAGTGTCCTAAAAGATGTATACTAAATAGAGTGTCCTAAAATATGGTTTTCATATTTACATCCACACAATAGAGTGTCCTAAAAGATGTAATCGAGCATTTTATGTGCTTCAAGCCCGGTTTAAGATTGGCAGGTACCTTCTCTATCAAGACAATTAATGCTTATGTTATCATGCACAACATGATCACCGAAAGTGAATGTGATGCAAGCCTATGTATAGAATCGTATCAGTATCAAGGCCCCCTTGCCGAGCCACGCCTGGGCGTGCTTGTTGAATTCTCTGATTTTTTTTTGCCATGCATCAACAAATTCATGATGAAATAACTAATGATCAAAAGTAAAATGATCTAGTCGCGCACTTGTTAACGCGTCGATCACACAAGCTGGTTGTCTCTGAAACTTAACGAATTTGAATTTAATTAGTTGTAATAACCGTATCTTTCCTATGTTTATATTATTACTGACTACACAATCATTTTCTTATGTCTATTGTACTACGTTTATATAGAAATATGAACATGAGAGACGATTACCTCTTCAAGGGAGGTATCTACACACCCTAAGTTTAACCAAAACGTATGTGCAACTGTAAAACATTTTCATAAAAAATCAAGGGATTGTCACTATTAAGGGCTAGAGAATTATTAAAAGGTGTTTCAATTTTTCACTTAGTTTCCATGCGCCATGAAATTCTTTAGTAAAATTTGACTGAAAAGTCAACTACAGAAGCAAGCTAAAATGACAACCAAAAAATATTTTTCAATATTCTAAAACAAGTTTTATACACCCAAAAATTGTTCTAGAAAAACAAGGTAAAACAGATAAATACGGCTTATATTATAACGCTTATATTACTGTTATAATGTATGGGTATGCCCTGCGATTACCGGATATTTTCCGGTATGAACATATTGAAAGAATTGATAGGGCCGACCATTGGAGGTGACGTTGCGGGTAGAACCCCAAATTATTACAGACATGCGTCCGGCACCAATATACTGGACACAATTTAGAGAGTGCTGGACACATTTGAAGATGTTGGTGAAGATGTTCTAACGTCTTTCATTTTCTATTATCGACATGGATTACGTCATGTTATTTCTTTCAGACTCGGTTTTATCGTGCTCTAGTGAACTTGTGGATGTGTGCATCGTGGTTATGTAGTGTAATGCGTATCTCTTTTTTTCGAAAAGGGTAGTCCCAGCATCTGCATCAATCGATGCACACATCCATTTATTAAACAAAGTGTAATAGTTTGAGTAACACAACCAAATTACATCTCAGCACACACGAAGGTAAAGAGATGCATCATACTTCCAAGAAAGCAACAAAAAGAAAGACTACTGAAATCGATTAATATGCCGCCACGTGGGTTGGGAGAAAAAATCCTGTGCCACCGTAAGTAGCCGTGTGCACCCAGACACCATGAGGTCCTGCTGGTCCGAGGGTAGCAGGAGTGCCCATAGCTGTATCCAGTGCGCCGCCGAATGAATAACTTGTAAAACATTAGAACATTCTTTCTTGTTAAAAACACAATCATTGCTACAACGCCAAATAGACCAACAAATAGCGGAAACGCCGATACGAATCCTATCTTTTGTCTTGTTGTCAATCTCATCAATTTCCAAACATACTGGAAATATTTGTAGGAGGTGGAATATTGTACATACATAAAAAGTTTAGCCGGCGGGCACTCTATGAATAAATGGTTTATCGTCTCAACTCGGGACAATTCTTATCACCTATCCAATTTCGTTTGGCTAGGTTGTCTTTGGTTAGGAGTACCTTTCTATCAAGAAACCACATGAAAACTTTAATTTTCAATGGTATTTTTAACTTCCACAAATAAGTTTTAAGAAATATTGTATGTCCATTCATAAAATCCTCATACATCGATTTCAATGTGAAGGTCCCGTTCTGAGTTACATTCCAGCGAAAAGAATCTGGAAGGTCTCTCAAGGTAACATCCATCAAACGCATACATAAATGAGACCCCATGCCCCATTATTCCCAACAAAAGCTCTCCTAAAAATTAGATTTAAAGGGGGCGCATCATGCATCACAGTATGCACCGAAACATACTTAAGTTGCACAATATTATACAATGATGGATAGTGATCCTTCAACGGAGTATTTCCTAACCAAATATATTCCCAAAACCTCGTTTCCTTTCCATTACCTACCCTGAAAAAGCCTCTGGCAAAGAACTCATCTTTGACCCTCATGATATCTTTCCCAAATGGGGAATCATTCAGTTGCATCTCAACATTTAATAAGGTTGTGCTATGTAAATATTTGTTCTGCAGTAACTTCTGCCAAACACCTTCCTCATTTAAAAGTTTAAACAACCATTTACTGAGTAAACACTTATTTTTTAGTTCAAGCACTTCCACGCCAAGACCACCCTGGTATTTCGGGCGACATATAATGTTCCATTTCGTTAACCTATATTTGCGTTTGTTTTCATCGAACTGCCAAAAGAATCGAGATCGATAGAAATCTAGTCCTTTTCATACCCCGATGGGTATTTTCAGAAAAGATAACATAAACATTGGTAAACTTGTTAAGACCGAATTAACAAGTATTAGTTGATCCCCATAACACAACATTTTCCCTCTCCAACACCAAAGTTTGCCTTCGAATCGGCTTTCAACTGGGTACCATTCAGAATTCAGGAGTATCCGAGAGCAATCGGAATCCCAAGATATTTGAACGGGAGAGACCCAGTAGCACACCCGAATATGTGTTTGTACTGTTCATCCGCCTCCTTTGCTTTGAAGAAGCAAAAAATCTCACTCTTATGAAAATTGATCTTAAGCCCCGAAAGTTGTTCAAAAATACATAATATGAGTTTCATATTTAAAGCTTTTTGCAAATCATGCTCCATAAATAATATGGTATCATCAACGTACTGAAGAATTGATTGACAAACCCCCCTCAACGAGATGAGGAACTAATCCGTCAACTTGGCCATCTTCCTTCGCCCTCGCGATAAGAATAGCCAACATATCGGCCACTATGTTAATAAGCATGGCGGATAAAGGATCTCCTTGCCTCAGGCCCTTTCTAGTTTGAAAATAATGACCGATGTCATCATTCACCCTCACACCAACACTTCCTCCCTGAACAAATTGCATAATCCATTCACACCACTTAGGTGAAAAACCTTTCATACGCATTGCATGTTGGAGAAAAGGCCATTTGACCTTATCGTACCTTTCTCAAAATCAATCTTAAAAATTACCCATCCATTTCTTCCGATGAAGTTCATAAATGGTTTCATGTAAAACCACCACCCCTTCCAAGATATGTCTACCCGGCATAAAGGCAGACTGTGATGGTCGAATTACTTTTTGAGCAATTTTAGTAATACGATTAGTACCTACTTTTGTAAATATTTTAAAGCTCACATTCAGTAAGCAGATTGGCCGATATTGTTGAATTTGTACCACATTCTATTTTTTTGGTAGCAATGTGATCACTCCAAAATTTAACTTATACAAGGGCTGATTTCCTTGCTGAAGTTGACTGAATATGGCCATCAAGTCCTCTCTAATCAACTCCCAAAAGGTTTTATAGAACTCCGCTGGAAAGCCATCAGGCCCCGGCGCCTTGTTCAGTTCCATTTGTGAAATCGCATCATACACCTATTTCACTAAGAAATCAGATGTAAGAATGTTATTTTCTTCTGTAGTTAGTTGTGGTATATCATGATTTACACTCTCATCAAGTAAAAAAGTACTTGGTGGCAAATCACCAAATAATTTCTTATAATACTCCGATATGTAAGTTTTTAAATTTGCTTCCCCCACTATGGTTCCTTCATCCGGTTCCAACTGAAAGATCTTCTTTTTTCTATGTTTACCATTTACGATGAGATGAAAATATCTATTATATACTAAAAGCAAAATGAGTTAGCTTTTCAAGGCACCACGTTAATCCACATCATTCTAATTATTTTTGGCAGTTAGATTTAAAATGAGTGGTTAGGATTTAATGAAAGGTTATTACTTACGTAACTACATAGAGGTCTGTGTGACACGATTTATATTCATCCAGCGGTATTTAATCTGTGCAATAACGATTAGTTACGGAATCAAAAAAATAGATAGGGTACTACTGGTGTAATCACGATTGGTTACGACGAGGTCATAGAGCCGTACATGCTGAAGGAGATATGCCCTAGACGCAAATAAATAAGTAGTATTTATTGCGTTATCTCATAAGTTTATAATAGGTTTGTGTATTATGCTATAACTGTATTAATCGGAATTATTAATACACGTGTGATACATAGACAACCAGGTCCCTAGCAAGCCTCTATATGAGCTAGTCCATTGGGCAACAGTTGATCGAGATTCCTGATCAAGGACAATGACGTCGGTTGACAGTGGGGTCATCTTGTTAGTTGAATAAGATGATGGACATACGCAAAGTATTGCAATAAGATCGTATTACGATGTTTGTCATTTGCAATAGATAAGAATATGGTAGCTTATTCCTTAGACCGTGAGACCGTACTTATTGATGCTTCGTAGGGGTGCTTTGAGAGCATCAAACGTTGTGTCTTATATAGCATGACAATAACGGTGTCCATCTTGGGTATTCCGAAAGAGCATCGAAACGTAAGGATCAAGAGCGGGATTTGTTCATTCTTGTAATGGAAAGATACTCTGGGCCCACTCGGTGAGATTACATCTATATAGCTGCGCAGCTTATGACTAGGTCATGGAGATGTAATATCACAAACGAGTTAATAACCTTCGTCGGTAACGAGATACAACAAAGACATCGGTATGTCTACGATCATATCTCGGACAAGGTAGTATCGCAGAAACAAAGGGAATGAATATCATATTTATGGTTCAACGACGATATTCGTAGAATGCACAGGTGCCGTCATATACATCCAGGTATCCCTGACGGTCATTGGTGAGCGGAGTGTCTCGACCATGTCTGGAGTGTTCTCGAACCGTAGCGTAACAAACTTAAGGTCTTAGCGACACCAGGAGATAAGTTCTGGAATAATATAGGATTTTGTTGGAGAGAGAGAAATGATCCGGAAAGAGTTCCGGTGGTCCGGAAGGAGTTCCGGGAAGGTCTGGAATGGTTCCAGGGATGTCCGAAAGTTGTTCGGGTGGTTCCGAAATTGTTTCGGAGTCACGGGATATTCAATTATATATAAATATATTAATTATGAATTAATAGGTTTTTCTATTAATTTAATATTAAATAAATAAAGGAAAAAGGGGGGCTCCCACCTACATGGGCCCTAAGAGGGCCCAAGAGGGGGAGCCGCACCACCTAAGGAAGGGGAGGGCTTGGGCCCCCTAGTCCGAGTTGGACTAGGAGTGGGACAAGCCCATGGGGGGTTCGGCCGAACCCCCCTTCCCTCTCCTCCTTTAGTCCCACATGGGGGAGCTAGGGAGTTTGCACACCCCCTCCCCCCTTTATATAGCAAGGCATATTCATTGGATTAATTCGTTGTAAAATATAATTAATTATATTGCAGGCCGGCCGAGCTGTTTCTCCGCCCGTTTTGCCCCCTCTCTCCACCTAAGCTATACCGCCGGGCACCGTTGCCCTGCGGGATTCCAGATAAGATCTACCCCTGCGATTTCAGCTGGATCTGAATGACCGGGGGTTGTCGCTAAGCTCCGTATGTTTACGAGTGCTCGGAGGTAACTCTTTTTGAGGAGCCTGGGCGACGTCGTCTCTTCCCTGCAGCCGCCGCGCCGCCCCCCTCTGCCGCCGGCGCACCCCCTGGTGCCGGCGCCCCGCCAACTTCCGCCCGACGCCCGTCGACGCAGGTCATCGTCAACACCCCGGCGTCATCGTCTTCGTCCTCGCGGCAAGTTCTCCGCGACCTCGAGGTCGGCTACGTACGACTTCATCGTCAACGCTTGTGCGGGAGCGTAATCCCCGCTATCGGTCTACATGGAGGTAATGTAACCCGTTCCGCCACCGTTATCGTATGTACTAGATAGATAGATCCTGGCTTAGTTAGGGTTTCATACGCTAGAAAATTATTGTTTTCTTCACCGTAACCCCTTCAGTGGTATCAGAGCCGATCTATGCGTAGTACTGCTGGTACGGTTAGAACTCATGTTGAATGAGGGCGTCTTTCTTATATTTGCTACCCTCTAGCGTGCACTTGCGATGTCTTCGGTATTGAGTTGATGAAGCGGCCCGGACCGACTTTACGCGTACGCTTACGCGAGACTGGTTCCACTACTGACATACGTCTTGCACCGTATCTGTGGCTGGCGGGTGTCTGTTTCTCTCTCTCTAGTCGGCAAAGCATTTTCAATGGAGGGCCCGAAAGGGATGCTTAAACATGCAATTATACGATCGATGTTGTGGTACAAAGTTCGTAGGTAGGGAAGCAATTCTCTTACGAATAAGTCTATTTGCCACGTAAAACTTGCAAAACTAAATAAAGCTAGAGGCGTCTAACTTTGTTTTGCAGAGGCGTTATTTTATGTGACATGGTTACGGTAAGTTTTGATACTACTCGTACTGTCGGAGGCAATGGAGGGCTCCGTAGACTCGGAGCCATGCCGGGGCGCCGGGGGGCCAGGCACATGGCGCGATGAAGGTCCAGGCGCATCGACCATGTCACATCGCACTTCATTGCATCATTATTGTGTGCTATTGTGTGTGCATCCTATTGATTGCTTATATGTTAGATATACAACGGTAGCATCATGAATAGGATGATCCCTAACAAATACCAAAATTGTGTTTCTCCCTCGTTGCGCACCACCAAGAAAGTTCTACGTTATGAGGCAGGCCGTGATGATCGGGTGTCACACATCTCGTCGTTCGCATACAGTGGGTGTAAGCCATGTTGCACGCGCAGGGTCTTCGAGATTTGATTGGCGAGCCTAGCATATCCAGAAATATGGCCTCGGAACACGGGAAGATCGAAAGATCGAGCACGAGTCACATAGTTGTTGTGATCGACATTTTATGTCCACCTTTGAAGCTATGCTGCCGACCGTGATGATCGGGGGTGGTGTGGTGGATGAGGGTCGTGTAATCGCCATTATTATTTTTAGGGATAATAATCTTGGTGTGGTGTGTTTTAGATAATGTGATTATAAAACTAAAACTCACCTACATATTATAAACTTTACCTTACCTCTTTTGCGATCACATCTGTAGACTACGCAACTATACTTCGGTTACTTCCTCAAGAGCCCGGATGCTACCTTAGAAGCCGACGGGTCCAACTTCATCAGATGGTACAAGGGTTTTAGAAACATCCTAAAACACAACATCATTCTATATGTTCTCGATGAACCGTTAGGAGAAGGACCAGGAGATTCTGCTAGCGAGGAGGAGGAAGATGATTTCCGTAGGCGTCGAGACATATTCATTGAAGTGGAGATCACCATGACCGTATGCCTGGCACCTGAGTTGAAAGAGCTATTTCGACGCAAGGAGCCAAGCGTCATGATTGATGCGATAAAGACACACTTCGAGGATGAATTAAAGCGTGAGCAATTCAGTCAGCTTAGAATGTTCCAGACCATTCATATGGAGGAGCATACCTGTCTGGAGACACATTTGAAGAGATTGTATGACATCTACTTCCAGCTGACGATGGTCTTCGATTACTGGATGGCAGATTCTTGTGCCATTCGGACTGTCCTGATATCTCTACCTCCTAGCTATGAGAAGCATGTGCGCAAGTACATTTTGAAGGCCGATGATATGAACTTCTACAAGTTTGTGTCTGAATTCAAATCTCAGAAAGTTGATTCCATCGAAGGAGAAATCTTCGATGCTACAGGTATATATTTGATATATACAGAATTATGAATTCGCCTCTTGATATATGATGAAGTATTTGATACTTGTTATGTTTGTGAAACATGTCCTAATTATCACATATATGCGGTGCAGTTTGATGTGACCTGGCGCTGAAGATGGTGATCAAGGAGTTGATGGCCATTTGGTGTTCACGTTCTCAAGTCATCATAGTTATCATTAATAATTTTTGATAAGATCTTTTGTAATAGTGAGCGAGTGTGTGTGTCTTGATTGTTGCAAGACAAAGTTATTCATGTAATAAGACAAGTCCAGTTGTTTTATGTTATGGAACAAGTCAGTTGTTTTATATTATGAATAAAGGTTCCACATCTCAGTTACATTGATTGTATGATAAGTATTCATAATTGTAGAATTGATAAAATAGCGTGTCCTATGAATAAGAGTTCTATTACTAGAACAAACACCGCCGAGTTTAGTCATGAAAGTAATGAAAGAAGTAATGGATGTTTTTGGTCCATTTAAGTATTTCAAGTGCCGAGTTGATTAAGCTTGAAATCAAGTATTGAAGTTGCAATACCAGAGGAAATTAATTGAGTGTCATTTTTAATGATTAATTAATGGTGTTTTTCCTTGATCCGAATTCTTCTATGATTTTGGTAAATAGGAGTATTTGCCCGACAAATCATAAGTCTGAAATTAATTTGATAAGAGATCAAATGGGGTTTTTCAGAAGAGAGAATGGTGAATATTATATTCACAAGATTCGATCAAAGGACAATATTTTTGAATTTTGGTTTCAACACAAAAAGACTTGTGGAAATTCGTTTCACAAAATTATAATGTCATATATGGCGATATGTGGGGAATTATAATCATGCTCTATTTTAAATAAAGTGTGGTCTGTCAGAATCTGTCTTAGAATCTCCTAATATGTTCGAAACATTATAGTCGATGTCCACTTTAGAAAATAGATATTTTTATCAACGAGAATTCATGGGATCGACAGTAGTGTTGAAATGTATATGATTATACGATAATTCGGAGAATACATGAACAGTTCTTTGTAGATTGCTCGCATTGAATGGGAGTGTATTCCAAAACCAAATAGAAACAAAATTTAGTTTGTTGTCTATGTAATTTCGAGTAAAATATGATTTTTCGAATTATGGTTTGTGGATTGAAATTAGAAGCTTAAAATAAAGTGTCAGACCTATGTTGGAAGGTGTTCCAAAGAGTATATGTCTGCTAATGAAAATTTGGTGATTAAGAGTGAGGGAGACTAGAAAATTGTTTTCTGCTTGCAATCCTCTTCATAAAGATCATAATACTTTCATGAAAGAAACTTCTAAATAAAGTGCTGTTATATTTAATATTGCTGTCAGGTCACAACACTGTATTAAATGTTTCGGATCTTGTTGACAGATCAAGGTGCACTTTATGAATACAAAGAAAGTTGAGAAAATATCAGAATATGAACAAAGGCTTTTTCAGCCTGGAAATCCAAGTTACATCTGAAAGGATTAAAAGAGTAATTGTTGCTACAATTCTTATTAGAGGAATAAGATTGTTTAATCATCATATAAAGTGTTATATGAGAAATGTGACTATAAGAAAGACGTGGAGGCATGTCTTGTCAAGAAATGTGTCTTGGACAAGATCAAATTTGTTGACTACATTTATGTAGACATGCTTGAAGTCCGAAGGATTTGTATTAATTTAATACTATAGTTTGTCTTAAATTCGAATTGATAATAGATCAATGATTTTGGTTTGACCAAAATGTCGATTTAAGTGGGAGTCATAGTTAGTTCACTCAGGTGAAATATGTGAAGAACATATTTTTGAGTGGGAGCTTAGGAACTCAAATATGTGGATAACATGTTTTTGAGTGGGAGCTCGTGTTCTCAAATATGTGGAAACATGTTTTGAGTGGGAGTCGAATTCATCTTGTGTAAATGACACATTGTGAAATTGTACCAGTAGAAAAGATGAGAAGGATGAAGTTGTGAAACTATTTGAAAGTTAGTGTCTATTTGGAATAGAACGGGAATTTTGAATAGTTGATCGAGTTGTTTTGGATTATATCTGAGGAGTCAGAATAGAATCAAAAGGATGGTCCTTGGAAATCCAATTGATCATTAAGAGTAATGATACAAGGTAGTAATAGTTGTAAGACATGTTGGTCTATTATGTAATATTAGACATCATACAGAAACCATATTATCTGCTCGATGAAATATAACCGATATTCTTAGAAGAAGAGCAGTTATAAAAGTAAATTTGGAATTTACTGGAAGTAGAAGTGCGTTAGTTAATGGATTGACATTGGAATGTCAAGTTTTCTACATTGGTGTGAGAGTATGTAGATATCGCGAGTTTGTAATTGTTACAAGGGGCTCTCTATGACTGAGTGTGTTTTTCAGGGCAGTTATCTGGTTAGTATAAACAGAGTAAACGCTGGGAAACAGAAGTCTCACTTAGTTACGGTATTTGCATATATGTTATTTGATAACATGGTGATATCAAGCAAGTTGATATCAATAAATCGCAAGAGTATGCACAATCATGTATTGTGCAGATTATCAGAGTAACACTCTTCCACTAGCAAGCATTATCAAATGATTCTTATTTGATAAGGGATTTTGATATAGTAAAATGCAGCTAGTTTATTTGTACTCTAGTGCAAGTGGGAGACTGAAGGAGATATGCCCTAGAGGCAAATAAATAAGTAGTATTTATTGCGTTATCTCATAAGTTTATAATAGGTTTGTGTATTATGCTATATTAATCGGAATTATTAATACACGTGTGATACATAGACAACCAGGTCCCTAGCAAGCCTCTATATGAGCTAGTCCATTGGGCAACAGTTGATCGAGATTCCCGATCAAGGACAATGACGTCGGTTGATAGTGGGGTCATCTTGTTAGTTGAATAAGATGATGGACATACGCAAAGTATTGCAATAAGATCGTATTACGATGTTTGTCATTTGCAATAGATAAGAATATGGTAGCTTATTCCTTAAACCGTGAGACCGTACTTATTGATGCTTCGTAGGGGTGCTTTGTGAGCATCAAACGTTGTGTCTTATATAGCATGACAATAACGGTGTCCATCTTGGGTATTCCGAAAGAGCATCGAAACGTAAGGATCAAGAGCGGGATTTGTTCATTCTTGTAATGGAAAGATACTCTGGGCCCACTCGGTGAGATTACATCTATATAGCTGCGCAGCTTATGACTAGGTCATGGAGATGTAATATCACAAACGAGTTAATAACCTTCGTCGGTAACGAGATACAACAAAGACATCGGTATGTCTACGATCATATCTCGGACAAGGTAGTATCGCAAAAACAAAGGGAATGAATATCATATTTATGGTTCAACGACGATATTCGTAGAATGCACAGGTGCCGTCATATACATCCAGGTATCCCTGACGGTCATTGGTGAGCGGAGTGTCTCGACCATGTCTGGAGTGTTCTCGAACCGTAGCGTAACAAACTTAAGGTCTTAGCGACACCAGGAGATAGGTTCTGGAATAATATAGGATTTTGTTGGAGAGAGAGAAATGATCCGGAAAGAGTTCCGGTGGTCCGGAAGGAGTTCCGGGAAGGTCTGGAATGGTTCCAGGGATGTCCGAAAGTTGTTCGGGTGGTTCCGAAATTGTTTCGGAGTCACGGGATATTGAATTATATATAAATATATTAATTATAAATTAATAGGATTTTATATTAATTTAATATTAAATAAATAAAGGAAAAAGGGGGGCTCCCACCTACATGGGCCCTAAGAGGGCCCAAGAGGGGGAGCCGCACCACCTAAGGAAGGGGAGGGCTTGGGCCCCCTAGTCCGAGTTGGACTAGGAGTGGGACAAGCCCATGGGGGGTTCGGCCGAACCCCCCTTCCCTCTCCTCATTTAGTCCCACATGGGGGAGCTAGGGAGTTTGCACACCCCCTCCCCCCTTTATATAGCAAGGCATATTAATTGGATTAATTTATTGGAAAATACAATTAATTGTATTACAGGCCGGCCGAGCTGTTTCTCCGCCCGTTTTACCCCCTCTCTCCACCTAAGCTATACCGCCGGGCACCGTTGCCCTGCGGGATTCCAGATAAGATCTACCCCTGCGATTTCAGCTAGATCTGAATGACCGGGGGTTGTCGCTAAGCTCCGTATGTTTGCGAGTGCTTGGAGGTAACTTTTTTTGAGGAGCCTGGGCGACGTCGTCTCACCCCTGCAGCCGCCGCGCCGCCCCCCCTCTGCCGCCGGCGCACCCCCTGGTGCCGGCGCCCCGCCATCTTCCGCCTGACGCCCGTCGACGCAGGTCATCGTCAACACCCCGACGTCATCGTCTTCGTCATCGCGGCAAGTTCTCCGCGACCTCGAGGTCGGCTACGTACGACTTCATCGTAAACGCTTGTGCGGGAGCGTAATCCCCGCTATCGGTCTACATGGAGGTAATGTAACCCGTTCCGCCACCGTTATCGCATGTACTAGATAGATAGATACTGTCTTAGTTAGGGTTTCATACGCTAGAAAATTATTGTTTTCTGCACCGTAACCCCTTCACATGCAACTCCCGGCTTTTTTTTTAGAATCAACAATTTTTTAAGCACACAAGCCGCCTCATTAAAAACCTTCCAGTCCCCTTAGGTACCATGGTAAGGAAAAGAGCGCGTCAGAAACTTGCGGCATCAACCAGGTTTACAGTCCTTCTTGATACATGCATCAAGGAAGGTAGGGATATAGTTTATCCAGAGACACCTTCTCCTAGTCGAATTACATTGTTTCGCACACAAATGAGCCAACTCATTAGCTACTCTAGGAATAAATTTAAAGAAAATGTCGTGAAATTCCCAGCCAGCTCTTTAATTTCCGTTAACACTGAAGCTACCTCAGAACGATCATACTTAGAGGATTTCCACAAATCCACCAACTTCTTAGCATCAGTTTCAATCTCCACTTCCTGGAGTCTGCGATCCAGGGCAATTTGGACTCCATCCCGAACAGCAAGAGCTTCCATTACTAGTGCACTCGAAGGAGACACATACCAAACTGCTTGCGCCCGAATCAGCTTCTCATTATGACCACATAATGGAACTCCTCCGAATAAGCCGCATCAACATTTATTTTCAGCTTACCTTCAACGGGTGGGCACCAACTTGCATCTTTGGTTTTCCTTCCCCGTGGAAATAAGATCAAAAACAACATCACATGTCCACTTAACAGATTGATTAATTGTCACGAGGACTCACCATGCCGTCGTGAATTTTGCTCCATTCAAACCGCCCATGATCCACATAAAATGATACAACAGCCTTGCTAGATATTGTACGATCATCAATCATATCCATCGCCCAAGACTCTGGATGTAATTCTGGCACTTTTGTACCCACCGCAACTTTTATTTCTGTCCAGAATAACTTTGCCCAAGTACACTTAAAGAGAGCATGAAATATAGTCTCTTTTTCTCCGCATGCTTCACAGAAACTAATCTTTTCAATATGCCGATCATGAAGAACTCCTCTGGTGAGCACAAACTTGTTGATAACTCTCCACCAGAAATTACGAACTTTTGGAGGTACTGAAATTTTTCCAAAGCATCTTCCAAATTTTTAAATCTGTACCTGAGGAGGTACCCGCAGTATCATTGCGCCCATGTTTCAGAAGTGTTGTATATGCTGACCGAACCGAAAAATATCCAAGTTTCTCCGGCTGCCACGCCCAGTTATCTTCCATCATTCTACCCACGGGAATTCTTAATATTGCTTCCGCGTCTGTATAAATAAAATTTTCATGTACCTTTTCGAAGTTCCACTCCCCTGTGGTTGGTTCTATCAGCTCCTCAACCATTGTGATATTGCTCTCATTCTTCTTAACCAAAGGCTTTTTACTATAGTTATCAGGAATCCACGGATCGGACCAAGCGTTGATAGATGAGCCATCACCAACCCTCTTAATAATTCCAATTTTTAGAGCCTCTCGCCCGTGAAGGATAGCTCTCCAAGTATGTGATGAACCTTTTTTCTGAGAAGCCGACATAAAATCGCCCGAGTGAAAATATTTTCCTTTCAACACTCTAGCACATAAGGAGTTAGGATTTGTAAGAAGTCGCCACCCTTGTTTTCCTAACATGGCCTGGTTAAACAGCTCGAGATCTCTGAACCCCATTCCTCCCTCTCCTTTCGGCACCGAAATATTCTTCCACTTACTCCAATGCATCTTGCGTTTATTCTCGTCACCACCCCCACCAAAAGCGTGCGATGACATTTGTTATTTTCTTGATCAACTTCTTCGATAGTCTGAAGCAGCTCATTGAGTAGGTTGGGATCTCCTGACAATTTTCCTTTATCAACACATCTCTTCCGACACTGTTAAGATGCTGAGGCACCCAACCATTGACCAGTCTTTTTATTTTAGTAAGAATTCCCTCAAAATGTGCATCAGTGGAGCTTCTAAGAGACGTAGGAAGTCCTAAATATTTCTCAACCAATGCTTCATTAGTAATATCAGCAGCAGTATGTACCTCCTGTTTTGTCTCGGTCGAACAATTGGTGCTAAAAAATATTGTGGACTTTGATTTATTAACTAGTTGACCTGAGCCAATGTGATACATCTCCAATATATCATTAATCCACCGAGCTCCTGCAGCTGAAGCTTGTGTGAAAATAATATAGTCATCCGCAAAAAGCAAGTGTGATATCCAGGACGCATGAATCCCCACCCTAATGCCTCGCGCCAAATAGTCTGCACCAACATATTTTAACAAACAGGTAAGACCCTCTCCACATAAGATAAATAAATAAGGGCTAATTGGATCTCCCTGTCTAATGCCTCTTGAAGGCTTGAAATTCTCCGAAAATACTCCATTGACACGAATTGAAAAAGAAGTTGTCTCCACGCACGCCATTATCCTGTTAATCCAGAATTCCGTGAAGCCTAGCTTTTCCATGATCTTCCTCAAATACAGCCACTCCACCCGATCATAGGCTTTCGCCATATCCAATTTTCTCGCACACGCCCCTGATTTTCCTTTCTTGCGCTTCAAATAATGAATGTATTCATAAGCGGCTAATACATTGTTTGTAATTAGACGTCCCGAAACGAAGGCACTTTGTTCTTCTGAAATAATCTCATCAAGAATCGTCCTTAGGCGCATCGAGAGCACCTTCGACAATATTTTATATAACACGTTGCATAGATATATAGGTCTGTATTGGGCCAGACTTTTGGGATCCTTAATTTTAAGAATTAAAACCAACACCGTCTTATTTACCTCCTCCGACATCACACCTGTACCAAAAAAACAACTTAATGGCATTGCAGACGGGCTCCTTAAGAACATTCCAATGCCGAATATAAAAGCCCACAGTAAACCCATCTGGCCCCGGCGATTTGTTCGGATGCATCATAAACAAAGCTGGCTCAGTTTCCAAATCAGAAAGCGGAGAACAAAGCTTTTCATTCATCAGAGCAGCCACTCTCCTTGGCACCATATCCGTAACCAAAGCCGGGTTAACTCCCAAGCCGTCTGTAAAAAGATTCTCATAAAAGTCGATCGCTGCCTTCCCAAGATCAGGTTGTTTCGTAACAGTTACTCCATTGACGAGGCGGAAAGATTTTATTTTATTTTTCCTAACACGTTCTCTGGCTTTTGCATGAAAAAATGAGGTATTTCGGTCACCCTCTTTAAGCCATTGGATACGTGAACGTTGCTTAGCAATCGCCTCCTCTCTTGCCAACAATTCTGATATGTGATTCATCAAAGATTTTTCCTCCTGAGTAGGGCCAGAACCAACAGACCCCGCTCTCAAATAATCCAGTCTTTCCCGCATGTTCTTTAGCTGTTTACGAACATTACCAAACTCAGTTCGGCTCCAATATTGTAGCCTTCTCCGAACTCCATTAAGACCATCCGCAATAGTATTTAACAGACCCCGCTCAAATAATCCAGTCTTTCCCGCATGTTCTTTAGCTGTTTACGAACATTACCAAACTCAGTTCGGCTCCAATATTGTAGCCTTCTCCGAACTCCATTAAGACCATCCGCAATAGTATTTAGATCCCCGCCAGTAGAGACCCAAGCATCCTCTACCGTGGTCAAATAATTCTCATGTCTTGTCCAAGCATTTTCAAAGCGAAAAGGTTTAGCTTCCCTCGGCCCATGAGAATCAATAGATGAAGCAATGTTGATTAGTAACACACAATGATCAGACTGGGTAGTCTGAATATGGGTCACCTCCAAGTTTCCGAATTTCTCCAAGAAACGGTCATCTCCTCGACCATGGTCTAAACGGACTTTAATATTTCTAGTCCCATGCTGCCGATTATCCCAAGTAAAAGGAAGTCCTGAATACCCCATATCAATAAATCGGCAAATTTCCACAACATCTCTAAAACCCTCCATAGTTTACTCCTGCCTTTGATTCCCTCCAAACTGTTCTTCCACATGAAGGACTTCATTAAAATCCCCAGCGCATAACCAAGGATTATCATACTCCCCACGCAGAACTCCAGCAACTCCCAACTGCGCCTCCTTCGAGACCGAACAGGGTCACCATAAAACCTTGTAACTCTCCACTCCAAATCGCCCATGCTTGCATTCTGAACCAAAACATCGATGTGTGATCTGCTGAAAGATTTCATGCTAACCACAGAGTCATTGTTCCAGAACAACACAAGCCCTCCACTCAAACCCTCACACTTAACACCATAAGCATGCTGAAAACCAAAACAGAACCTCAAATCTTGCGTTCTCGTAGCAAACAGTTTGGTCTCCGAGAGAAAGACCAAAGCCGGGTGATGCAACTGAATCAAGTTGCTTATTTCTTGAACTGTCTCGGGCCGCCCGCAACCCTGACAGTTCAGACTGAGGATATTCATTGTTCCTGGCAGTCTCCTTCACTAGGAGCTGCCGATATGCTACCGCTTGAAGCGTTGTTTCTTTCACCTTCACCTATCTTGGACCTTTTCTTATCTCTCGGTTGCACGTACGCTGTTGGTGGCGGAGGCACCACAGGTACCATCGAATTATCCGTGTTATTGTCCATACCACCTCCCTCTTCCTTACCTGCCTCCTCCACGAACAAGGGCTTTTTTATAATGTTGACTCTTCCCTCCTTACCGAGATCTTTGTCCTCATCCATGTGATCACCAGTTTTCTTTAGCGGACTGTAGGATGTGTCCTCCATATCATCATCATATTGCCTCTCCGAGGAAGGTCGCTTCCTGCCATTATTTTCCCATCTCTCACCTCTGCCTCGGCCACCCATCCCTCCTCCGCTTGGGAATAAAAATTGCCCCGTTTGAGCTCTCCTTTTTGCAATAAGCCACTTTCCATATTGAATAGATTTCTGATCATGAATTCCATCACCGCACTCCTCCAGATCATGCCCCATAATACCACAAACACCACAGAAAAAACCAATTTTCTCATATTTCACATGAAATAGCTTCCTCTCCGATCCTCCAATTTTCAGTGGGGCAAATCGAATTAAAGGTTTAGAAACCTCAATGCTAGCCCTAACTCAGACATAATCCCCCACAAAGAATCTGTTTGGTTTCATCTCCACACTGTGAACTTTTCCAATCCTTCTTGCCAATTGGTCTATCACTGTTGTAACACGATAAATCTCGGGGATTGAGTGAATTTGCACCCACACCGTAGTACGGTCCAGCTGCACCTCCCTTGGATTGCCTAATCCGTCATACTCTGCAATGACTACCACCATACGTTTGAAAAGCCATGGACCTTGGTGCATTACCTTGTTCCAATCTCCAAGACAGAAAAACTTGAAGGTGTACAGATTATCATCCACCTCCCTAAGTTATGGATCGTAGGCCAGTCCCCAAACCCCCTTGAGAGTTTCGAACAATGTAGAAGAACTGATCGGCTTCCTCGTGTTCACCTTAGCAACCGCAAGCCACCTTGCCGCCTTCTTCAGATCATCCAGTACCTCATGCCCGATGAAAACATCGTCGAGCTCTCCTTCTCTTAGTTCCAAGTTGTCCATTGCCCTAGCCAGCACCTCATCACCCTCCTCATGTTTGGATCCGCTGTCATAGCTTGAGGCCGAGGCCGCCATCAGATCAATCTGAAAACTCTCTCCTCTACTCGCTGAGACTCGTGGAGCAGGCAAAGAAACAGACTCACGGCAAAAACAGAACCTGAGCGGCTCCCCAAATCTCCCTCCCGACGGGCGGAGTCAGCCTCGAACTCGAAATCCAGGTTTCCCCGTCAGAATCCTCCCCGGAGACAGAGCCGCCGGCGAGTCGCCAACCCTAGGTCTCCTAGGTCGAAAAACGCTTCACGCTTGTCTATTAACCCTTCTATTACACCCATGCACACATATTTCGTTTAAAAAAACTAAGTATAAATCTGATCGTATAACAGTGCACACATACGTATGTCCCAAAAAAGACTTTGAAGCGGATCGTTACGTGTGGGATGCTAGCTACAAATTAATCGGTGATGAGAAAAGGAAACACAAGGATGATCTATACCATTAAAAGGAAACTGATGAGTAGTACGTACAAACATTAAAAGGTCCTTTTAACCCGCAAAAAAATATATTAACAATTAGCAAATATATAAAAAGTAAAATGTATCCTTTCAAAAAAAGGTAAAATGTAAGGTTTTTAAAAGCTCAGAACTTTTATAAAATTGCATGAAGTTAACTACAAAGAGGAGGGCTCCAAGTCGTCAGACTCACAGTAGTGCCACTTGCAAAATCCTCACAAGATAGATTATTCAAACTCTCTATTACCAAACTCTCGAGGAAAAAAATAGAGGGACAATGCATGACATGTTCCATGGATTACTTCATTACTGAAAAATTATCCGTACAAAAAGATGTAGAAATAGAAATAACCAATCATTTTTTATTCTATACAACACCATCTCAACAACCTAGACGTTGTCATCAAATAACACACTAAAACCAACACAACTTTCTTCCTAATCATTGCCATTGTTCTCCCTAGCAAACAAGAGTCAGCATAGCCTCACTAATACCCGCTACCAGGACATCGAGTCAGATCCTACCTAATCGTAAGACCACGGGAGAAAATCAGATGGGTGCCCGAGAAGTCATACCAGGGAAAAGGTGCTCATAGGTTCAAACCTAGGGGTAGACGTCGAGGCAATTCTCATCGCCTTCCTAAGAGATAACGCGAACGAATTACCTTTCTTAGAGATAACACATACGTGTTTGCCTGGAAGGCTTCTAACGTGCTCGGTATACCACGAGAGCTAGCCGAGCACCGCTTGAACATGGACCCCGAGGAAAACAGGTGAAGCAAAGACTCATACGGTTCTCGCCTAAGCAGCATGACTTCATCGAGAAGCAAGTACAAGCGTTGTTGTACGCAAGCCAGATAGAAAAGTTAAAGCATTCACTAGAGCAAAACAGGCCACTGGTCCCGGGCCGTGAGGGCTTTTTGCCCCGGTCACGCGCCCGGGACAGCGTGTTCGGGACAAATAGGCCCCCCTATTTGTCCCGGGCACGCCACGGCCCGGGACCAATAGGGGGGCCACGTGGCAAGGCAGGCTCTGCCTGCGACTCATTTGTCCCGGTTCGTAATACGAACCGGGACAGTATATATGTTTTTTTTTGTTTCTTTTATTTTGTTTCCTGTTTTCTATTTTTGTTTCTGTTTTCTATTTATGTTACTGATTCTTTTGTGTTTGTGTTTTTTCATTTATGTTTCATTTCAAACAATATCGAGTTGCATATTATACGTTACTATGTAATATATATCATGAATACACGATTTTTTCCTCGGGATATAGTCATGAATACTACTAGTACACGAGTTCTCCCAAACAAATATTTACAACCGGAAGATCATGTCTGTACCGGGGACACGGCTAAGTACAAATATATTTTTACATGACAGAGAAGCATTAGACCCTATTTTTTCCTCGGGATGGTCTTTTTTGGCGGCCGGATTATACTGCATTCTGCGCCTGGCTTTATGACATAGTCAAGCAGAAAGCCCACAATTTCCTCCGCGATTGGTAGTAGGCGGTCTTTTGCTTCTAGCCTGTTCCGGATCGTCTCAAACTAAAAAGGAGAGATCAACACCAATATATCAACCATTATGAAAATAATTCAATTTGAGAAGTGAACAAGTTTGAATGAATTGTTAACGTACCCTATTCCAGTCTGCACCCTCATTGAAGTGAATTCGGATGAACTCGCAGACATAGAATCCACACAAATTGGTGCCTTGTTGTTGCTTCGCGCACTTTATGATAGAATAAGATAAGAAATTAATAAAAAATAATCATAAATATTGAAAAAATGGTATTGTGAGACTGAAATTAAGAATATGCGTATGTGGAACCTAGCTAGTATACGTCTTTACCTCTCGCCATTTAAAAGTGAGGTTCTTAGCTATACCGACATCCTTGTGGAAACCGGTGAACTTGTCCCAAACCCTGAAGTTTACGGTATGAAAAATTAGTAAAGAAGTTAACTAATTACTATATATTATTAGAAAAGACGAGGTCGATTGTGATAATTATCGAAATTACCTCTGGAGCATCTGTTTCGTGTCGTCGAACTTTTCTTCAGGTTTCGATAATGGGTCCAAGACATCAACGATTGCCTTTTCAACATCAATCTCCAATAATACCCAGTGAAATCTGCCATATGTTTATATTTGTTAATAACTAAATCATCAATTACATATACTTAATTAACATCGAGTATGTATAAGAAAGTAAACAACTCACTCGAAGTTGAACGGGAAAATTATGGTGCTTTTGTAATGTTGCGCCATCAAATAAGTAAGCAAAAGCTCCTCCGTATCATCTGGGTAATGTAACAAACCATGATGATGAACTCGATTAGGGTCAATGAATCCAATCTTGTGATTGAGTCCCAGCTTTCGAGATTGTATAATTTTCAGCCTGTATAATAGAGTACAAAAGTAATATAGTGATAAGGATAATTACAAGCAATGAAAAATAAGTAGAGCTAGAGAATTACTGACATATATACATAATTTAATTACTTACATGCAAAAGGCACTGATGATAGATTTGTCGAGCGCGTCAAAATTGAATAACTGCCATAATTCGCAATACTCGATTTGAACCTCATCATCACCTGGGCCAAAAAAATCCTTTGGAATTTTCCCATAGAGCCAGTCTCCTTCTTGACTTTTCGTGGTACGCAAGTACCATGCATTGAGTTGGTGCAACCTAGCTGGTAGAGTGCGCACCATTGCAGGGTCGACAAGATCTTGTCCTCTCACATATGTCCGCACCACCTCATGTATGGTGACACTCTCGCCAGCTTGCAATGCCTTCAGCTCTGCCAGAGTTATACCCATATCTCTAGCTTGCTGCGAAAGTACATCATCGATCGGGTTCCGGTTGTAAGGCGCCAATATGAGTGGAGGGGCCGATTGTCCCGCCTGCATTCCGAGCTGTGGAACATCTCTCTTCTGGGTGGCAGCAGATTTTTGTTCTTCCCGCACTCTCTTAGATGTACGCACCAGAACGCGTGTGTAGTCATCGTCCATATTTAGTTCATATTGCGACGGATGCGTAAGAAATTCTATGGCCCACCGTATCGCTTCCAGAGAATAAACCGGAACAGGCAAAGACATCTTTTTTGCCTTCTTTCTCTGGGAAGTCTGGATCTCCTCGACCCTTGTATCGACATCTTTGCGAGAGTTCACAAAGCGAGACTTCCCGGCCGTTTCGCTTTTCTGAGTACTAGTCGACGCAGCGGTGCACTTCCGCTTCTTTTGCGGAGGCGATGGAGTCCGTTGACGCGGCGGAGTACGCTCACGCGGCGGAGTACGCTCATGCGACGGCGGAGATGGACTAGCGCCTTGGTTGTCGTTGTGGGGGGTGTCTGGACTAGCGCATTGGTTGTCGTTGTTGTAGTTATGTGGACTGGCTTGTGGACTGGGAGGGCGATTTAGCTGCATGTGTGGGAACACGATGTATTCTTTTTTCCATAAGCAGGTACTCTTGAGGGCAAATCTCAACTCAACCTCGTCTTCACCCGTAGGGAAGTCCAGCTTAATTCCCTCATATGTCTTGATAATCTCATCAACCCCGACAACAGCATAGCCATCTGGAATAGGGCGACAATGGTAAGTTCCATTTGGGCTAGGCGGTAGGGCAAAGCCGTGCGCCACCTTCACGGTTATGTTCAAGCATGGCACATGTAGGTCGCAAAGTTCCCGCTGCACGATATTATCCACGGGGTGACGAGGACCCGGCATATCATTGTGGCGATCGAGCTCCGTCGAAGGCACACTGCTTCTCCGCATTGATTTTGGATCAGGAGAAGGATTTTCGGGCGTCTCAGATTCGCAGGGCATCCGTCGAGTCTGCGCTGCCTTCAGCTCTGCTATCTCCTTCTCATGCTGTAGTAATTTATTTTCCATCCACTGGGCCCGGTCGGCAATCTCTTTCTTCTTTCTCGATCGGCTTCTATAAGTGCCAACATCTTTGGGAAACCCAAGTATCCACGGTACAGAGCCGACGGTTCCTCTTGTTCGTCCACTGTGTTCAGGATTCTTAAGGGCTCGCGATAGCTCGTCCTTCTCTCTGTTAGGGTGGAACCTGCCTTCCGTGACCTCCTTCCATACCTCTCTGAGAGCTTTAATAGGGTCAGGTCCGTGCTCCTTGGTAAAAAGACAGTCACCTGTTTCAGGGTCTAACTTTCCACCATGCCCATAGAACCAAGCCTTAAGCCGGTCTGGCCAGTCAAATGTCTCGATCTGTATACCTTTAGCCAAAAACTCTTCCTCCATTTTCAGAAACTTAGGCAGGGCCGTCAGGTAGCCACCTGACCCCATGTTATGGTGATATATCTTTTTGTCTGCATTTTTCTTATTTCTCTCTGACATGGCCTTAGCGGCTTCCGATTGCTTGTACGCCTTAAATTCGGGCCACTCATCTTTTATCTTTTCATAGACTCCGACAAATTCTGGAGTTTTACCTTCTTTTATGAACTTGTTAAGCCTTTTCTTCCAGCTGCGGAACAATTCACCCATCTCAATAAAAGTCCAGGCCTTGCATCGATTCTCTATAACCGGCTCCTCTACATCCTCCTCTTCCGGTAAAGTGAAATTCTGCATGAGCTCGTCCCAAAGGAGTTGTTTGTCTGCATTCGATACATAAATAACCCCCTCCTTTGGCACCTTTGGCTTATACCATTCTTGAGCCCTGATGGACAGTCTGTCCCGAACGATGACTCCGCACTGAGCTACAAATTTCCTTGCGTGGTTAGCGGGAGCAATCGGTTTTCCTTTTTCATTGATCTCCTCGATGTGGTACTTCTGTTTCCCTTGGAGCTTTTTGGTCCCGGTCCGTGGCCCGCCTCGTTTCACCGCTGCTTTTTTGCTTGGTCCCGGTTCATGGCCCGCCGACGGCTAAACACAAGAAAAAGTGATAGTTAATATATGTATACACACAAATCTTTTCAACGGAGACAAAAACCTGAGGGCATATATCTACCTCGGCGGCCGACTTTCCAACAGTAGAGTCGGTGAACTGTCGGTGAGCTGAACTGTCGGTGACGTCTATTCCGTCACCAGACTCGTTCAGAAATTTCCCGGTGAAATCGTCTACGTGTTCCTCTTCTTGTTCATGGTTTCTGCCGGGGTCCAATTCATCACCTTCGCGAATGATGTCGAACATGTCCTCTTCTTCTTGAAGATTTCTACGGGTGTCCATAGTTTCTGCAAGAGATTTAAATCCATTTAAATAATTTTAATAACTCAACATCTAAATAACTTTACCGATATGTCATACAACTAAATAACTTTAATAACTTCATATATTTTATAATAGATGGATTATCCAAATGAACATTTCATTAGCTTAAAATGATCTTCATTTATTTTCAAAACACAAAATGATTTTCATGAATATATATTCTATATAAGAAAAGAATTAAATGTAAAATCTATTCTAAAGCAAAAATTGTAAAACACAATATATATTTCATTGCATTTTCTCTTTTCATTTCCAATAGTTGTAATATCAAAAAATGTATTCATTGATTTTCATTGATTTTCATTGCATTGTAAAATCTATTCTAAAGCAAAAAATGTAAAACACAATATATATTTCATTGCATTTTCTCTTTTCAATATATATAGTTGTAATATGTTATTTAAATAACCTATTAAAGCAAAAATTATTTTATTAACCCAAAATGAATTATTTAAATAACTAATCTCAAAGTTGACCTAAATGGGCAATTTTGCATTTTATGAATATTTCAAAGTATTAATTTTCAAAATTATTCAAAACATGCCCACAACTGGTTTAACACAAAGTTAATAATTTTACAAATTTTTAGAAATTTGTTTGACTTCATTTGGACATTTAAATCAAAAGATATGAATAAAATGGAAAAATCAGAAAAAGAAATTGACTTGTGACGTCAGCTATGACATCACTGCAACATGAACTGTTTCATCGAGAAATCCGGCCGAAATCCTCTCCCAAATTCGTTCAAAATCAGCGCGTTTCTTACGGGTTTTGTTCCCATACTCGAGCCCCCGACACCGCGGTCCGTTCCCCCCCCCCCCCCAAAACTCCTAACGGAGCGCCGCCAGGCCGCTGTTGCCGCTCGCCGGAGTAGCTCAGCCGCGGAGGCGCCGAAGTTGGGTTCGTGGCTAGGGTTCGTGGCACGCGCGCGCAGAGAGAGAAAGGGAGCACGAGATAGGGTTCAGGGCACGCGCGAGGCTCACCTAGTCGAAGAAGGAGGCGAGGAAGGTGGCGGCGAGGCCCAGCCGGAGTCGAAGAAGGAGGCGGCGGCGGCTAGGGTTGTTCACGTGAAATTTGGGCAGCGCTTCGCGAGGAGAGGGAAATGGCTCCGGGTTGAGCCACCACTCGTGGCTAAGTGTTGCTTATATAGCAACACTCAACTGTCCTGGGTGGTGGCTCAGCCCGGGACAGATAGCACTAAACTGTCCCGGGTGGTGGCTGCACCCGGGACAGATAGCCACCCCATCTGTCCCGGGTGGTGGCTCAGCCCGGGATAGATAGCAACCCCATCTGTCCCGGGCTGAGCCACCACCCGGTATAGATAGCAACATTTTCTCTTTTCTATAACCATTATTTAAATTAGTTTAAAACTATTTTAAATGTGAATTTGTATAACTTTTGCAAACTTTGGAATTTGAAACAACTTTCAATATGAAAAGTGTTTGAATTTGACTAACTAATACAAAAACATTTTCTCTTTTCTATAACCATTATTTAAATTAGTTTAAAACTATTTTAAATGTGAATTTGTATAACTTTTGCAAACTTTGGAATTTGAAAAAACTTTCAATATGAAAAGTGTTTGAATTTGACTAACTAATAAAAAACATTTTCTCTTTTCTATAACCATTATTTAAATTAGTTTAAAACTATTTTAAATGTGAATTTGTATAACTTTTGCAAACTTTAACTTCCAAACCGGGACTAAAGAAGCACACGGATCGTGTGTTTCTTTCAAGCACTTGTAAGCCGTTGGATCAGGGGTATGTTTCTTTTGATTGCTTCTGAGCTGTTCGATTAACGCTTTCAGTTTCAAACCGGGACTAAAGAAGCACACAGATCATGTGTTTCTTTGAAACACTTGTTAGCCGTTGGATCAGGGGTGTGCTTCTTTTGAGCACTTGAGAGCTGTTGGATCAACACTACCAGTACCACTGGTTGAGCCCGTGACCCTATATATAGCCCCCTCTCAGACGAGGCGAGCACTCAGTGTTTCCTCCTTCTAGTGCCTAGCCGGGTGGTGTGTGGTATACAAATCACTCGGATTCCCTGCATACGCCCCACGGTGCATTTGATATGCAGGCACTCAGGAGCCACCGTGGGGCTGTATGCAGGTGAAATCGTGTGTTTTGTTCTTTCAAAAGAATAGTTCAATTCATCTACTGAGGAATATATACAAATTACTCGGATTCCCTGCATACGCCCCACGGTGCATTTGATATGCAGGCA
Organism: Poa annua; assembly: GCA_026929855.1. Classification (NCBI taxonomy): domain Eukaryota; kingdom Viridiplantae; phylum Streptophyta; class Magnoliopsida; order Poales; family Poaceae; genus Poa; species Poa annua. The sequence goes on along the minus strand of CM049428.1, from coordinate 19,982,851 downwards.
CTCATCAAGAGCCACCGTGGGGCTGTATGCAGGTGAAATCGTGTGTTTTGTTCTATCAACGCCGACGAATCCATTTGATATGCAGGTAAAAATGGAGCATCTTCTTCATATCAAAAGTTTAATATATTAATTATTACATATCGCACCAACATCTCCATCACACAACACCGCCAGTTCTTCTGCGTCGGAACCATGGAGCATCTTCTTCAATCAACTTGATGATTGGGTCAATGTTCACTACGAAAGGCGGAATTTCATCAAAATTATTATAATCATCTGACATGTCTGTCTTGTCCTCCACTCCCACGATATTTCTTTTTCCTGAAAGAACTATGTGACGCCTAGGCTCCTCCACTCCCTGGATGTTTCTTTTTTTGGGTCTGCTAGACATGTCTTTCACATAGAAAACCTGAGCCACATCATTGGCTAGCACGAATGGTTCATCTCTGTACGCAAGATTGTTTAGATCCACTTATGTCATTCCATACATCTTGTCTACCTCAACCCCGCCTTTCAGATTGACCCATTTGCACCGAAACAAAGGGATCTTAAAAGAAGGTCCATAGTCAAGTTCCCATATCTCCTGTATGCAACCATAATATGTGTTCTTCTGCCCATTGTTGTTTGTTGCATCAATGCGAACACCACTATTTTGGTTCGTGCTCTTTTTATCTTGGACACTCGTGTAAAATGTATTTCCATTTATCTCGTACCCTTGGAAAGTACATATAGTTGTAGATGGTGCCCTGGCCAACAAGTGTAACTCTTCATCAACCTTGTCTTTATTTTCAAGATGTGCTCGCAACCAACCGCCGAACGTGGCCATGTGTGTACGTACAATCCAGTTGTCAGACTTCCCCGCGTGACGAGAGCGTACAAAATTCTTGTGTTCATCGATATACGGGGCCACCAAGGTAGAACTTTGTAGAACTGTATAGTGTGCTTCAGTGAAAGAATGTCCATCCATACAAATTTTTGTTTTCTTTCCTAGTGTGCCTTTTCCACTAAGTCTACCCTCATGTCGTGATTGTGGAACACCTATCGGCTTAAGGTCATGAATAAAGTCAACACAGAACTCAATGACCTCCTCGTTACCGTAGCCGTTGGAGATGCTTCCTTCTGGCCTAGCACGGTTATGCACATATTTCTTTAAGACTGCCATGAACCTCTCAAATGGGAACATATTGTGCAGAAATACAGGACCGAGAACTTGAATCTCTTCGACTAGGTGAACCAGGAGATGCGTCATAACATCGAAGAAGGATGGAGGGAACACCAACTCAAAACTGACAAGACACTGGACCACATCATTTTGCAACCCTGGTAGAATCGCCGGATCGATTACCTTTTGAGATATTGCATTGAGGAATGCACAAAGCTTCACAATGGGTACTCGAACATTTTCCGGTAGTAGCCCCCTCAGTGCAATCGGAAGCAATTGCGCATAATCACGTGGCAATCATGAGACTTTAGGTTCTGAAATTTTTGGAGTCTCACATTTACTATCCTCTTTATATTCGACGAGAACCTAGCCGTGACCTTGATACTGCTCAGGCATTCAAAGAATATTACTTTCTCTTGTTTGGTAAGAGCGTAGCTGGCAGGACCTTCGTAGTGTTCGGGACTTAGGCCGTCTTGTTCTTTCACACGTTTCTGGTCCTCCCGTGCTTCCTCTGTATCTTTTTTCTTCCCGTACACGCCCAAGAAGCCTAGCAGGTTCACGCAAACATTCTTCGTCACGTGCATCACGTCGATAGCAGATCTAACCTCTAGGACCTTCCAATATGGTAGCTCCCAAAATATAGATTTTTTCTTCCACATGGGTGCGTGCCCGTTAGCGTCTTTCGGAACCTGTTGACCTCCAGGACCCTTTCCAAAGATTACTTTTAGATCCTTGACCATATCAAATATTTCTTCACCGGTACGGTTGACAGGCCTCCTACTGTGATCAGCCTCACCTTTAAAATGCTTGCCTTTCTTCCTTGCGGTATGCCTGATCGGAAGAAATCGACGATGCCCCAGATACACACACTTCTTACATTTATCCAAATATAAACATTCAGTCTCACCCAAACAGTGTGTGCATGCATTGTACCCCTTGGTCGACTGCCCTGAGAGGTTAGCAAGAGCAGGCCAATCGTTAATTGTTACAAAAAGCAGAGCTCGTAGGTCAAATTCCTCATGTTTGTGCTCATCCCACACCCGTACACCTTCTTCCCGCCACAACTGTAAAAGTTCTTCAAATAATGGCCTGAGGTACACATCAAGGTCGTCGCCGGGTTGCTTCGGGCCTTGGATGAGCAATGGCATCATAATGAACTTTCGCTTCATGCACAACCAAGGAGGAAGGTTATAAATACATAGAGTCACAGGCCATGTGCTATGACTGCTGCTCTGCTCCCCAAACGGATTGAAACCGTCTGTACTTAGACCAAACCTTAAGTTCCTTGCGTCATCTTCAAATTCCGGGAACTCTCTCTCAATTTTTCTCCACTGCGACCCATCAGCGGGGTGTCTACACATCGCGTCTTTCTTACGGTCCTCTTTGTGCCATCGCAACAACTTGGCATGCTCTTTATTCGCGAACAGGCGTTTCAACCTTGGTCTTATAGGAGCATACCACATCACCTTGGCAGGAACCCTCTTCCGGGGACGCTCACCCTCAACTTCACCAGGGTCATCTCGTCTAATCTTATACCGCAATGCAGTGCATACTGGACATGCATCCAAATTCTCATACTCACCGCTGTAGAGGATGCAGTCATTAGGGCAGGCATGTATCTTATGCACGTCTAATCCTAGAGGGCACACAACCTTCTTTGCTTCGTACGTGCTGTCTGGCAACTCGTTGACCTTTGGAAGCATCTTCCTAATTATCTGCAGCAACTTTCCAAATCCCTTGTCAGTCACACCACACTCTGCCTTCCACTACAGTAATTCCAGTGTGGTACCCAGCTTTTTCTGACCATCTTCGCAACTTGGATACAACAATTTCTTGTGATCCTCTAACATCTGGTCGAACTTCAACCTCTCCTTTTCAGTTCCGCACTCTCTCTTTGCATCAGCAATGGCCCTACCAAGATCGTCAGTGGGCTCATCTGGTGCCTCTTCAGCTTCAGTTTCCCCCGTTGCAGAATCTCGTACTCCGGGAACATAGGATAGTTGTCATAATCTTCCTCTTCTTCATTGTCTTCCATCATAACACCTTTTTCTCCGTGCTTCGTCCAACAATTATAGCTGGGCATGAAACCATGCCGAATAAGATGACTTTGAAGGGTTCTCACGTTTGGGTGATCTGTCTTATTCTGACAGTTGACACATGGACAACACATGAAACCATTCGTACTGTGGGCCCGGGCTTTCTCTAAAAATTTCCTCAAACCTGTCATGTACTCGGCAGTGCGTCGGTCACCATACATCCATTGTCGGTCCATCTGCATTATATAATGAACTACATCAATAACCATTACAGAACATCGACAAATAAACACTGAACATGCACGGTATCAATTAATTACAAATGAAATGAGAGAAAAATTAGCCTTGATCGAAAAGAAGAATAAACTTCTTTAAGTGTAGATCAAATCAATTCGTGAACTCTCTCGGGCATTTCATCAAACACCTTGCATGCATACAAAAAAAACAGACTAGCACACACCCCCTCCTTCCATTTCAAAAAAAAAATGCCTCCAATGGTTTTGGGAGGGGGCTGCTGATCAGTATATATAGGCACCCCCCCCCCCATTTGTCCCGGTTTCAGTCACAAACCGGGACAAAAAGGAGGCCATTTGTCCCGGTTTGAGACTGAAACCGGGACAGATGGAGGTTTTTTTCATTTTTTTTGTTTTCTTTTTCTGTTTTCTGTTTTAAATTACTATGAATATGAAAAATGTTTGAATACATAGATAGTCTACTCATCAACGACATTAAGACGATCATTTTCCGTATTATAGCCGCGTAGACTATCCCACTTCCGTGCAATCTCGAAGCCAAGGCGAGCGTCTAAAGCAGCATATACGATTTGATCGTAGCTTAATGGAACGTTGCCCCATCCGAAAATTAGGTCTTTTTGTAACATGTCTTCCTTGTCGTCGTCCGTGTACTTCCTCTTCTTGTATTTCTTCTTCTTCTCTAGATTTGTCCCAATGACCGCATTAGAGAGATCATATAGACTAGGAGTAAAATTGCCGGTAGGGTTTCGGCGATCCCTCTGCAGGTCGACCGCGGACCGAATAATAATTCCGTAGTAGGCTAGCATCTTCATGTCATTATGGATTGCCACGCCGTAGAATTTGATTGTCTCGTCACCTAAGAAATCCACGAGGACCTGTGGCACCCGATCAGCTTTGCAAATTTGGAAGACAAGAGTCTCGGTCGCCACCGAGAGTTGAAGGACGGCGGCGCGCTGCGGAGTATCCTTCCGTCGAGGGTCGGTGAACTCGCAATCGAGTCCAACGGCTTTGATCGGAGCGGCGTCGAGGAAGTTCTTCTTCACGTCGCCGATCCACTTCTCCACGCGCCATGCACGAAGGGTGACCCACACCTTGAACCGCGTGCCTTCCTTCTCGTAGCCGTAAAACTCATCGGACCGAGGCACAAGTGGCTCCATAGGAAATGGTGTACGTGGACGGAGAAAAGAGAGGAGAGATGGCCGGAGAAATGGTGTACGTGGACGGAGAAAAGAGAGGAGAGATGGCCGGAGAAATGGTGTGGGAAGAGTCGTACTGTGCAGTGCATTTTATAGCGCCGGAGAGGAAGATGTATCGCCGGCGGAGGGCAGAGGAATCGCCGGCGCCGCTCGTCTTCCGTGCGCGTTGAAAAATCGCGGCGGTGGTGCGTAACTGAAAGCGTGCTCATTTGTCCCGGTTCGTGACTGGAACCGGGACAAATGGGTTTCGCCTGCGGGTGCTGCATCATTTGTCCCGGTTCCAGCCACGAACCGGGACAAATGAGTGTCGCCTGAACTAGTTTGGTCTTCCACTAGCGTTTTATGCCCCATCTGTCCCGGTTTGCAGTACGACCGGGACAAATGGGGTTTTGGAGTTCGGTCCTTTAGCCTGTTTTCTACTAGTGATTCTACATGGGTTGTGAATCGGGTTATCTCTAAGAAAGAAGGAGGAGATCTCTCTAGATGTGTGTCGACTTTACGAGCTTAAATAGATGCCCAAAAGACTCCTTCCCCTTACCGCGGATCAGATCATCGATTCAAAATTTGTTGTTTCTCCTTGACGCCAACTCGGTGCCATCAGATACAGATGCAAAAGGAGGACATATCGGCCATGGGCTTTATCACTCACGACTATAATACCATGCCATTTGGTTGAACATTATATGCACTTAGTTTTAAATTAACAGTAACCAAAAGGAGAGACACACGTGTGCATGGATACTTTATGAATCCAGTCAATAAATTATACTTATATTTACTCCAAATATAAGAAGTGGCATGCACTTCTATTCGGGGACAATAGTAACTGGTAGCACATAAAATGGTCACTTCCACATAAATTGGTGGCATATGCATAGACCATGTAGGTACCATTAATGGCTCAACTGGGTTATTGTAAGTGTTTTCAAAGTTCGGATTGATTCCTAAAAGTCTGAGAAAAGGAGTTATATTTCTAGCATGGACTTCGTGTTTGATTAATATGGTAACTCAAACAAGAGAATTGCTCACTTCTAGATAAATTGATGGTATGTATTGATTGTATAAAGCTATAGCTAACGCGCTATGATAACTTGAAGTCACTACCAAAATAAAAGCCCCAATGTTACTTTGCAATGGTTCAACAGGGCTTTTGGAAGTGTTTTCGGGACTCAAATGGATTTCTAAAAACCCCGAGAAAAGCTAAGACCTCTAATTCTTGAGGTTCCAATAAAAGTGAATAACCTTTCAAAAATTACAACCACCTATCAAAACATACAACCCGGAATAACGAATCAATACAAATTGATAAAATACACCATTATCAAATTTTAGAAATGTAGAAAACAAGTCCCAAACTAATATATTTCGGCGTATAAAACAATATATTTATTGTAATACTTTTTTATCATGGTGACTATGGAAATATTTTGTTTGTATAAAACAATATAAGTTTCCACAGTGCAATGTAAATATTTTTGCTGGTACTGCCCTCGCATTTGCGAGGGCCACCTTGCTAGTTTTAAGTAATAATAAAGGAATAAAGCTCCTTTATCTAAAAAAACGTTGATCGACCATGTTGTTAGTTCCATAGGATTCACTAGTCTAGGATTACCATGGTAGAAGCTTTTAGGATTTCAGTGAGATGGTGTTCTGATAGAGACAGAGGGAGATCGGAGGGGAAGAAGGCAATACCTTGGCTCTGTCCCGACGAACTCGAGTCGGAGGTCATGGTTGTCGACGACGTGGGGCGTGTGCACTGGTGGCGGAGGCGGTGGAGCTTCCCGTCGCTAAGCACTAACCCTAGATTGGTAGGGGTTGTTGGTGGGGGTGGCGGCGCACGTTCAACCTCGTTAGGTGTGCCTGCCGGACCCCACCCTTTATATAGCGCTGCGACAGGGGCCCACCGTCCATAACGGAACGGGCGCCCCCGATCAGGGCGCAGTCAAGGGGATCGTGCGATTCGTTGGACTCGCACGGGAGAGATCAATCTAACATTCTCCCCCTTGATCTCAACTTTTACTTTTACCTTTTACTTTACTCGTTTCATCACCGATTAGTACATAGAGCATGTTTCATCGTCACAGCTCAATTGCCGATGGAATCAGACAGCCACTATATACTTTTCTGTGTTGAAACAAATCCTGTTACTTTTGGGCCTCTGTAATCCAGAAATCATAGGCTTTCCATTAAACCCATGCCTACTGTGTGTTCCTGGAACACACTGGGTGGTAATCCTTTCGTTAGCGGATCCGCAAGCATATCCTTTGTCCTTATATGCTCGAGACTTATATTTGATCCTGGATTTTATCTTTCACAACATAATACTTTATATCTATTGCCTTTGTAGCATTACTCGACTTGTTGTTGTGAGCATAGAATACTGCGGGCTGGTTGTCACAGTACATCTTTAGTGGTTTGTCAATGCAATCTACCACTTTTAAGTCGGGTATATATTTCTTTAACCATACTGCCTGCCCCGTGGCCTCATAACATGCTATAAACTCTGCATACATCGTGGACGATGCAACTAATGACTGTTTGGAGCTTTTCCACGAAATAGCCCCTCCTGCGAGAGTGAACACGTATCCTGACGTGGACTTTCTATCATCTTTATCTCCCGCAAAATCTGCGTATGAATACCCTCTTATTTCTAGGGAATCAGATCTTCTATATGTTAGCATGAGGTCTTTTGCGCCTTGCACATAACGCAAAGCTTTCTTTACCATATTCCAGTGCTCTTGGCCTGGGTTTTCTTGATATCTACCGAGTACCCCGGTGATAAAAGCTAAGTCAGGGCGAGTGCACACTTGTGCATACTGTAAGCTTTCAACAGCCGAAGCATATGGTACTGCTTTCATTCGATCGATCTCATATTGGTTTTTGGGACATTGAAATTTCCCAAAACTGTCGCCCTTGACTATAGGAGCAGGTGAAGTACTACTTTTGTGCATATTATACTTTTTTAAAACCTTTTCTAAATATGCCTTTTGTGATAGTCCTAGCACTTCATTATTTCTATCCCGGTGAATTTCTATGCCCAAAACATAAGAAGCTTCACCAAGATCTTTCATATCAAAATTCGAGGACAAGAATTTCTTTGTTTCTAGTAGTAGACTGACGTCATTGCTCGCAAGCAGAAAATCATCCACATACAGAATTAGGAATATATATTTCCCACTTTTAAACTTTGCATAAATGCAGTTGTCCTCAACATTCTCTTTAAATCCAAAACTTTTAATTGTATTGTTAAACTTTAAATACCACTGTCTAGAGGCTTGTTTTAACCCATAAATGGATTTCCTTAGGCGGCATCCCATATGTTCCTTCCCCTCCATGAAAAAACCCTTCGGTTGTTTCATGTAAACATTCTTTTCTAAATCTCCATTTAGAAATGTCGTCTTTACATCCATTTGATGTAACTCTAAATCAAAATGAGCAACTAGTGCCATGATGATTCTGAAGGAATCCTTACATGAGACCGGAGAAAAAGTCTCATTGTAATCTACTCCTTCTCTTTGCGTGAAGCCTTTTGCCACAAGTCTTGCTTTATACTTTTCTACTTTGCCATTGGAGTCATACTTTATTTTGTAGACCCATTTGCATCCTATTGTTTTGGCTCCTTTAGGAATTTCTTCTAAATCCCAAACATTGTTAGAACTCATTGATTTCATCTCATCTTCCATGGCCTCCAGCCATTTCGAAGAGTGAACGCTACTCATGGCTTCTTCATATGAAGTGGGATATCCTTCCACATGAACTGTTTCTGTGTTATAAACTTTATAATCAGTAGAAATAGCTGATTTCAAGAGTCTCATTCTCTGGCACATTATGTGTCTCAATTTGCGACTCTTCTTCTATTTGTGGTTGTCGCCGCTCCCTTTCATGCTCAACAACGGGTTGAGTCGGCTCCTGACGGACAGGTTCCGAATCTTGCCGCGTTGAAGTCACTGGTGGAGTTACAACAGGTGCTTGCATCACAACCTCTGGGATTGTCGGTGCAGGTACAAAAGGTAGGGCGAAAACTGGCTCACGGATCATCGGAAAAGGTGCACACACCCTCTTCTCCTCAAGATCAATTTTCCGGCCTACCATGCTCCCCCTCATCATTTCGTCTTCTAAGAAGACCGCGTGTCTCGTTTCTACAAACTTTGTGTGTCTGTCTGAACTGTAGAAACGATAACCTTTTGATCTATCAGGATAGCCAATGAAATGGCAAGTCACTGTTTTGGTGTCTAACTTTGCAATATGTGGATAAAAAACTTTTGCCTCAGCTGGGCTCCCCCAGACTTTCAAGTGGCTTAGAGAAGGAACTCTCCCTGTCCACAACTCGTACGGTGTTTTGGGCACCGATTTACTTGGTACTCTGTTGAGAATGTGAATGGCGGTTTTTAACGCCTCCATCCATAATCCCAATGGCAGTGTGGAATAACTCATCATACTGCGCACCATATCGATAAGAGTACGGTTACGCCTTTCAGCTACTCCATTGTGGTTCGCCCGACATAGAATACTGGGCGACTATTCCATTTTCCTGTAAGAACCTTGCAAAAGGTCCAGGTACTTGACCATATGGAGTGTGCCGACCGTAGTACTTGAAGGGAATATGCCCTAGAGGCACTTAATAAACATAGTTTATTGGCAATATCCCAATCGTTCATTATAGGTTTTATACCATGCTCTAACTGTATTAAGCGGAAACATTAATACAGGTGTGGTAGATAAACAACCAGGTCCCTGGTAGCCTCTACTAAGACTAGTTTCGTTGCACGATTGATGATCGAGGTTTTCCGATCATAGGGCATGGCGCCGGTCGGCAATGGAAGTCATATCGTTAGGTGTAACGATGTGATGGACATACCCAGTAATTGTAGGACATAGTCATTACGCCTTAAGACCGTGAGATCAACTCTTATTGTTATCCCTGGAAGATACTTTGATCGCACCAAACGTCGTATCTTATTTAGTATGACAATAACGGTGATACATTTGGGTATCGGAAAGGGGTAGTTGAGACGAGGGGTCAACAGCGGGATTTGTCAGTCCGCATAGCCGGATAGATACTCTAGGGCCCACTCGGTGAGATTATGTCAATTGAGTTTGCAAACATGTGACTAGGTCACCAGCTGACATAATATCATAGACGAGTAGAAGATAGCGATGTCGGTAACGAGATCATGCTAGGTATGGAGATATCTGAGAATGATGCTCGGACACGCTAAGTATCCCCATGACAAAGGGTTTAAGACTATACGTCCAGATTTGATAGATGAAAGTCATTCGTTATATCACAGGGATTAATTCATGGGGTCCAGGCCTACGAGTTAGTCGCTGATCATAGATGAGTCTTGATCATACCTGTTATTATATCGATCCGCTAGGGTAACACACTTAAGGGGTTTCGACAAGACAACCGGAAAGGAAAGAGATCACCGGGAGCGTCCCGGGAGGGGTCCGATGGAGATCGGGCAGCGCCGAAAGAGTTTTCGGAGCTAGGAAAAATTATATATATTATGTTTGATATTAATTAGTATAATTAATATGCAAATATGATTTTATATATTTATTTTCGAATTTATTTAGGCTGATTTCCCTAAATGGGCCTTCTGGTCGAAAGAAGGCCCATGGGGGGGGGGGAACCCTCAAGGGAACTTTGTGGGGGAGGCTTGGCCGGCCTAGGTGGGCCAAATGGGGCCCACCTAGGGCCGGTGCATCAGCCTTGGCCGAACCAGGCATGTGGGATAGTCCCACATTGCCTGGCTGGCAAGGTTGGCTCCCCCTGGGAGCCTATATAAGAAGGGGCACCCCTGGCCTTTTAATTCACCAATTAATTCCCAATTTCTCTCTCGATCTCGTGGTTCCCTTGTTGGAGCCGCGCCGAGTAGAGGAGGGGGATCTCTTCCACCATAGCCCGCTGCCGCGCTGCTGGTGTTCCGGTCCAAGTCTTCCGTTGCTCGTCCTGGACTGGAGCTTCGGAGGCCGTCGTCTCCACCGTATGTGTGCGACTCCCTGCGAGGTGCTGCGCTAGCGGTACTCGGAGGCCTACTTCCTCCACCCGACCTCGGGGTCATCTTCGTCGTCTCCGTCGCGCCGAGTTCTCCGCGACCTAGAGGTCGGCTACGGCGTCTTCATCGTCAACGCTTGTGCGGGAGCGTAATCCCCGCTATTCGGTCTACGAGGGTATGTATTCCGATCTCCGCCGTACTACTATATCTGCATAGTGTAGATCTTGGCTAGTTTAAGGATATCGTTGCTAGGAAATTTTTTGTTTTCTGCACACGATCCCCTACAATGGTATCAGAGCCGATCTATCGTAGATATAGATGTACGCTGTTAGAACCCGTGTTCTGCACGGGGGCACCGTACCTGTTATTTGCTACCCTCTAGCGTGCACTTGTGATTCCAGCGGCATCGAGTTGATGAAGCGGCCCGGACCGACTTTACGCGTACGCTTACGCGAGACTGGTTCCACTACTGACATACGGCTTGTACCGTATATGTGGCTGGCGGGTGCCTGTTTCTCTCTCTTTAGTTGGCTTTGCATTTTCAATGGAGGGCCCGAAAGGGATGCTTAAACATGCAATTATTGGATCGTTGTTGTGGTCATAAGGTTCCTAGGTATGAAGCGGTTCTATTTATGAAAGCCCCAAGCCACGTAAAACATGCAAAAGATAAAGTAGAAGCGTCTAACTTTATTTTGCAGGGGCTATGTGATATGGTCAAGGTAGGTTTATTAAATTGTTTATAAACTGCGGGCGCCAAGAAGACCATGGCGCAATGGACTATATCACATTGCATTACATTTGATGTTTTGTGTGCATCTTATATTGTGTGATTGTGTGTATAGTATACATTAGTTACACGGCGGTAGTTATATAAGATAATCCCTTCAAAATACCACCAGTGTTCTCCCTCCAACGCGCACCACCAAGAAAGTTCTACGTTATGAGGCAGGCCGTGATGATCGGGTGTCAGACATATCTTCGTTCGCATACGGTGGGTGTAAGCCATGTTGCACAAGCGTCAGCGTGGAGGTTTTTGGTGGCGAGCCTAGCATATTCAGAAATATGGTCTCGGAACAAGGAGACCGAAAGGTCGAGCACGAGTCACAAAATTGGTGTGGCGGACAATTGTCTACTCTTGAAGTTGTGCCGCCGGCTCTGATGATGAGGGGTGGTGCAATGGATGGGGGTCGTGTAATCGCTTAAACGACCAGGAGGGATGTTCGTTTGAGTGGGAGTTCGGATAGTTATTTTCTAAAATACTAGAACTCAGAATATAATGAACAGAGTCTGTTTTGCAAACCTTTGTAGATATTAACCATTTTGATAGCATCTTTTCAAATTAGGCGCATTCCTGCGATTCAGAAACTTAAAAGGTTGGGTCCAAACTTCATAGTTTTATACTTTAGCTTGAGGATACTCCTTGTTTAAACCGTTAGCTCTTTGTGATACAATACCCGCTAGGAGATAAACCCGGAGATTCCGCTAACAAAAGATAATTTTGATTATCGGATTTTGTGCGGATGATATCATCATAGTCCAGTGTATGCTATGATCTCTGCCATAAAGAACCAACGGTGAGTATGAGTTTTTAGATCGCGAACATATGATATGGTCGCTAAACTCGGGGTACCCCAAACGTTGGGTTGATGAAGTTTATCAGTACGTTGACTGATTGTCTTCTCAACCAAGATGGAAGAGAATACACACATTGAGGGAGCACGTGGCGGTCATACTTAATGACGTATGTTCATGATTAATGAACATTGAGATGCCTCGCTCAGCTCAATCACTGGATGACAGACATCGTTACCAAGTGCAAATCCTCTGTCATAGACTATGTCATGCAAGGGGAATCGTTCACCTTCATGGTTCTTGATTACGGTGGAAGTATCAAGAAGATGAAACAGATCGCCGGAAGTCATCAATGATGATGGTGTATATATGATATACATGTTATGAATGTTTTTGCTAAGCAAGTGCTCGCAGTAGTGACTAAGTCTTGAACTAGTCATGTTTTGTGAAAAACCAGGTTTACTGCTTGAGTAGCTTGAAATGATGAGGCGACATTGCGTGTTGATAATGGCAATCAAGTTGTTGTGATGGCCATAGACACTCTCCCTCTAGATCTACCATTTGAATAAATTCTTTATGATCGGGTGTTGGTATGATCGTTACAAGTGTGTCTCCTCTAGCGAGACACTTGTTCATACATGATAGTGACAAATTGGTGTCCTATATTTATGAAGTAATGATCATATGCCGATTTGAATTTAGATGGTAGAAGCTCCCACATTCATAATATTAATGCCAAAGGATACAAACTTAATAAAGACACCACATATGTGTGGCACTACCGTTTAGTCATGTCAATGTTATATGCATTAGCTCCACACTGGATGGACCTACAAGTCCTAAGAGTTGATCTTTTGACACTTGCAAAATAACTGTGACACCGTTTTCGGAAAACGGGCATATAACTCATTGATAGTCATACATGGAGATGTATGTGGTTCAATAAAGTAAATGACGGGTAGTGGAGACCTTTATTTCGTGAACTTCACTGAACGTTTTGAGTATAGATTGTTGAGAATCATGCATATGGGTGTATGTGAATCAATGAAGTACTTTAACGTGTAGTGGAAGTCTTTATTTCATATACTTCATGAATATTCTGAGTAGATATATGGATATCCACTCCGGGGAATGTTAGTCTGAAATTTTGATTCGATCAAACGAAGTTCAGAATGAAGTAGGAGATAAACTTAACAAGAAAATCGAATTCCCGCGATGCAAATCGAGGAAATAAAGATTTGAGTTATAATGTTGGCACATCATTGGAAGACTTGTGAGAAGAGTTCCACAAATTACGTCGCATGGAACACCATAGTGTTATGGTGTGTTAGGACATCGTAATTGCACCCTATCGGATAGTGTGAGGTAAATAAATCTATTACCGAATTATTGTGATCATTAGAGTCATATGGTAGAAACGTAGACACTCACGTTAGCAAATAGGTAAACCATTTGAATCCATGGAGACAATACCATATGAGTAATGGTGTGGCTTTTAGCCTGGATTGTCGTTTCAGCAATTTAGTGTTTCGATGTAATCGAACCTAAAATGGATTAATCTTTGTAGTATACCCTACCTAAAGAGTTAGTTGGGTACATGTCTGACGACATAGGCAAAATCATTGCCGGGATATACCTTGCGAAAGAAATAGTTTCTTGTCCGAAGGTATAAGTGAGCAAGAAAGTAGAGCAAGACGAAGTTGGAGAACTTCCTCTCCAGACATCAGAGTGGCGCAATCGAAAGTGTTTTCGGTGTCAGGCTCCACAGCTTGAAAAGGCTGATGATTCAAAATCATGATGTTCTGAGCTCATACTAAGAGCGTAGGCATACAAGGTTGTGTTCCACACTGTGTGTTACGACAATCTTACTATGAAGGTCATATTAATGGAATATGATAGACCTACGAACTACGAAGAAGAGATGGTGAACCTAAGTCCGAGAAATGGCTATGAGTCATTTATGATCCGAAATAAAATCCATATACGATTACCAGGTAATGACTTGGGAGATCTTCTTGATGGCATCTAGGATGTTGATAGTATATGGAGTTTTATGAGAGAGTAGATATTGAGCAGATTCGATTTGTCGTGAAACCGTTCCGACAGACCACATGAGACTTTGTCTCAAGTGGCGAAGCCTAAATCTATTCTGGGTCGTTTAGCAATTACTATAATTTCGAATGAGAAATTGATAGATGGATGAGAAAACCATGGTTCTTAATAGTGTAATTAAGAATGGTTTGTAATCCTGAGGATGCTAAACATGTGTGCAAACTTCGGTTGTCCATTCATGGGCAGAAGCAAGCATATCGGAGCTGGAATCTTCACTTTGATAATGTGATCAAAGGATTTTGGAGTTGTCCAAAATAGTTGAAGAAACCTACATTTGCAAAGAAGTGAGTGGGAGCAAAGTAGCTTTCCTTGATCTTATATGCGGAAGGCATATTTGAGTGGGAGCTAAGTAGCTTTTCCTTGATCTTATATGCGGAAGGCATATTTGAGTGGGAGCTAGGTGTCATTTGTGATTCTGTATGTAGCGACATATTGAATGACACAGATCCTCTAGTAGAGTGTAAAGGATTATTTAAGGGATTAAATTTCCTATGAAATGAAGTTAGGAGTATTAGGCATCCGATTTATAATTGTATAGATCGTAAGGGGCTTAATAACATTAAGTCGGAATATTTTTAGTCAGGATTCTGAAGTGTTTCAGAATAGGACAAGCAAAGAAAGAGGTTCTTACTTGTATGACTAGGTAAAATATTAAGTTTATCTTGGCATTTTCAGTGATAGCAAATGATGTTCGACATTGTCTATGTATCATACATAGATGCTATCAGACTGAAAGCTCGACTTAGTGTGACCCGAGTTCTTGGTTAAAGAACAGGTTCTAGAGTGATCCTTGTGTGGATCAATGAACAAACGTTAAGTTTATTCTTCAGTGTCTGTGAGAACTGAAGATAGGTTTTCTAGTAACGGGTAAGAGTGGAATGGCAACTTGCCGTAAAGCGGTTACGATGATGCAAGTTATTACACTGACCCATACGACTAGAAATCTCATATAGGAGATGTCCTTTATTTTGAAGATAGGCATGGTTAGTTTGCGAAGTCGCATATGAATGCACTGTCGCACAATCTACATAGGTATAGAAATATATTGCGACTTCAGAAGTAGCAAGTGTGGTTGGACTGAGCAGTTTTCCGAGCGTAGGTGGTCCCCTTAATAGATCTCTTAGACTTTTAAGGCGCATGCTACGCGAATGCTCGAGTCTCACTCCATCCACTAGGATATATTTCACCGTCAACGTAAGATACGGGATGATGTCAAACTAGATGACATAGAAGTGTTGCAAAGCACATATAGATCTCAATGTGTGAGTTCTATTGACTGTATTCCTCTTCCACGAGGCGAGCAGGCACCAAGATGCTATGGGTGTTGAGCTTCTACCAAGTTGTAAACTAGATTAAGTGTTACTCTAGTGCAAGTGGGAGACTGAAGGGAATATGCCCTAGAGGCACTTAATAAACATAGTTTATTGGCAATATCCCAATCGTTCATTATAGGTTTTAACCATGCTCTAACTGTATTAAGCGGAAACATTAATACAGGTGTGGTAGATAAACAACCAGGTCCCTGGTAGCCTATACTAAGACTAGTTTCGTTGCGCGATTGATGGTCGAGGTTTTCCGATCATAGGGCATGGCGCCGGTCGGCAATGGAAGTCATATCGTTAGGTGTAACGATGTGATGGACATACCCAGTAATTGTAGGACATAGTCATTACGCCTTAAGACCGTGAGATCAACTCTTATTGTTATCCCTGGAAGATACTTTGATCGCACCAAACGTCGTATCTTATTTAGTATGACAATAACGGTGATACGTTTGGGTATCGGAAAGGGGTAGTTGAGACGAGGGGTCAACAGCGGGATTTGTCAGTCCGCATAGCCGGATAGATACTCTAGGGCCCACTCGGTGAGATTATGTCAATTGAGTTTGCAAACATGTGACTAGGTCACCAGCTGACATAATATCATAGACGAGTAGAAGATAGCGATGTCGGTAACGAGATCATGCTAGGTATGGAGATATCTGAGAATGATGCTCGGACACGCTAAGTATCCCCATGACAAAGGGTTTAAGACTATACGTCCAGGTTTGATAGATGAAAGTCATTCGTTATATCACAGGGATTAATTCATGGGGTCCAGGCCTACGAGTTAGTCGTTGATCATAGATGAGTCTTGATCATACCTGTTATTATATCGAACCGCTAGGGTAATACACTTAAGAGGTTTCGACAAGACAACCGGAAAGGAAAGAGATCACCGGAAGCGTCCCAGGAGGGGTCCGATGGAGATCGGGCAGCGCCGAAAGAGTTTTCGGAGCTAGGAAAAATTATATATATTATGTTTGATATTAATTAGTATAATTAATATGCAAATATGATTTTATATATTTATTTTCGAATTTATTTAGGCTGATTTCCCTAAATGGGCCTTCTGGTCGAAAGAAGGCCCATGGGGGGGAAAACCCTCAAGGGAACTTTGTGGGGGAGGCTTGGCCGGCCTAGGTGGGCCAAATGGGGCCCACCTAGGGCCGGCGCATCAGCCTTGGCCGAACCAGGCATGTGGGATAGTCCCACATTGCCTGGCTGGCAAGGTTGGCTCCCCCTGGGAGCCTATATAAGAAGGGGCACCCCTGGCCTTTTAATTCACCAATTAATTCCCAATTTCTCTCTCGATCTTGTGGTTCCCTTGTTGGAGCCGCGTCGAGTAGAGGAGGGGGATCTCTTCCACCATAGCCCGCTGCCGCGCTGCTGGTGTTCCGGTCCAAGTCTTCCGTTGCTCGTCCTGGACTGGAGCTTCGGAGGCCGTCGTCTCCACCGTATGTGTGCGACTTCCTGCGAGGTGCTGCGCTAGCGGTACTCGGAGGCCTACTTCCTCCACCCGACCTCGGGGTCATCTTCGTCGTCTCCGTCGTGCCGAGTTCTCCGCGACCTAGAGGTCGGCTATGGCGTCTTCATCGTCAACGCTTGTGCGGGAGCGTAATCCCCGCTATTCGGTCTACGAGGGTATGTATTCCGATCTCCGCCGTACTACTATATCTGCATAGTGTAGATCTTGGCTAGTTTAAGGATATCGTTGCTAGGAATTTTTTTGTTTTCTGCACACGATCCCCTACAGTACTCCCCCCACGGTCGGACCTGACTATTTTAATTCTTTTATCATGCTGATTTTCAACTTCAGCTTTGAATATCTTAAATTTATCCAATGCCTCAGATCTTTCTTTAATTGGATAAATATAACCATATCGGGAATAATCATTTGTGAATGTTATGAACGAGTCATAGCCATCCACACTTTTCACCGGAAATGGTCCACAAATATCGGTGTGAATAATTTCTAGTGTCGCTGTGCTTCGGTTGCACCCTTTTTAAATTTCTTTACGTATTTTCCTTTTATGCAATCTATGCATTGTTCGATATCTGAGAACTCTAACGGAGGAAGAAAATCATTTTTAACGAGGCTTTCTATTCTTCCCCTCGAAATATGGCCTAGTCGACAGTGCCATAACTTCGATGAGTCATGAGTTCGCTTTCTTTTCTTTTGTTCTTTTTTCGACAAGGGGATTTGTTCATTCACATTGCAAACAGAATGCACTTTTTCACGCAAGGATAACAAATAAAGCTTATCATGAAGTAATGCAATACCCACACAGGCATCTTTAATCCATATGGCACACTTGCCATGACCAAAATAACATTCAAAATTGTATTTATCCAAGCACGATACACTTATTAAATTTCTGTGAATGGAAGGAACAAATAACACATCTCTAAGCATAATATTAAAACCATCAGCTAGCTCCAAGGAGACGTCGCCAACAGCCTTAACTTCTGCTTGAACTCCATTCGCGACTTCAATGTGTCTTTCGCTTCTTTGCAAAGTCCTTGTCGAATGGAATCCCTGTAAAGAATTTGCAACATGAACAGTTGCACCTGAGTCAATCCACCAAGTAGATTTTGAAAACTGTGTATACAGGGATTCATTTACAAAAGAAACTGTATCAATACCTTTCTTTGCCATTATGCTCTTGAGCCAATCATGGCAATCTTTCTCGTAATGCCCTTTCTTCTTGCAGTGGAGGCATGTGTCTTTGTCCACTGGAAGCTGGTTCTCATACTTCTGATGCCCTTTGCCATGTGGCTTATACTGACGAGGACCTTTGCCATACGACTTTGAAGGAGAACCATTATAGCTCCTGTTCTGGTTGTCCTTCACGTAGTTCAAGGAGCCCCCATTCTGGGACTTCAGCCTTTTCTCTTCTTGCGACAACATCGCAATTGTCTTTTCAATGTCCCATTTTTCAGGCGACACATTGTAGTTGATGATGAAATTTTCAAATTGTGGTGGCAGCGAAGCCATCACCAAGTGAACTATAAGTGCAGGCTTGAGCTCCAGATCAGCCTCCATGGACTTAATCTTAGCAGCCATGTTGCTCATTCTGAGAATGTGCTCTCTTATGCCATGTGTACCTCCATGATACTTTTCTGTCACCGGTTGTCTGAGCAGCTGGGTAGCATATGTCTTTGAAGAACCAGTAAACTGGCTCTTTATCTTTTGGAGATACTCTCCTACAGAGGAACACTCTTCAATTGAGCCCACAATAGCGGTCTCAACTGTGTTCTTTATGAATGCCATGCACTTTTTATTGGCGTTCACCCACTTTTGGTTCTCTAGGGTGTAGCCCATCTCTACTGGAGCATAGTCCAGCTCTTTTTTCTGCCAAGCAGAATCATCATCATCAGATGCTCTCACTGGCTTTGCTGGCTTGACTGGCTGTGGAGTAGTCACAACCCAGTCGATCTCAGCACAGACAAAGGCCAGCTCCACTTTCTTCCACCACTCGGCGTAGTTGTCACCCCTGAGTGTCGGAACGTCCTTGAGGCAACTCATCAGGTGAAAACTGCCTGAAACCACAAGGATATAAGATAACAAAAAAACAGTTGCATACATTTAATCCAACGTTGGTATAAATTAAAGCATACAACTGTTGTGCAATTAAAACAATATCACCGTTGGGCAATAAAAGAAATAAATGCACCATTTAACACATAATTAATAAATCATGATAATGTTATTAACAACGTCGGTCATATAATAACAAAATCATAATCATCTTTAATATCACTTTATCATATCTTTCAATTTTAATTATCACTTTATTGCTTTTAAGCAATTTCTTTTAAATATTTGCAGCGGAAATTATGAATAAAATTCATAAACTTTATACTTTTCAGAAGAATTCTGTGTACTTTTGTATTTCCTAAACAAATTTTCATTGGAATAATTTGAATAGGATAAAACTGGATGAAATTTGCTTAAAAAATGAAAAAAAACAATAAAATTGTTTCTGTAAAAATAAAACTGTCAGAAAAACCACTCAGGGAAAAAACGGCCTAAGGCCTAGCCCACGGTGCGCTATCTGCCGCCCGCGCGGACTCTCTGCCGCTCGCTCGGCCCACGGCCTGCCTCGCTTTTGGCCCAGCGGCCCACGGGCGATCTAGGGTTTTCCTCTGAGCCGTCCGATTTGATCCTACGGTCCAACGTGATTTGCGTTTGAACAAAACGACCGGACCGACCGGTGCCCTAACCCTAGCCCCCATTCTCTCCTTTCCCTCTCGTCTCTCTCTCTCCCGAGAAAAAGACGGCGGCGGCTGGCCGGCCTGTGGCCGGCGGCGTGCCGGCGACGGCGAGAAGCGGCCGCGCGGCCCGAGAGCCACGGCGACCTCCTCCCCTTCTTCCTTTTCCCTCCCGTGTCCGGCGAGGCTCTGCGCGGCACTAGGGCCACTACGAGCCCCCTACCTTTCTCTCACCGTCGCCGTCCCCTTCGCCGGTCGCGCGTTCACCTCTCGGTGAGCGTGTCGTCGTCGAACGGTTTGGCCGCGGTGGCTTTATTTTGCCCCTGCCGGAGCTGGGGCTTGTGTTCTTCGTCCGTGCCCCAACTGGTGCGCATCGGATCGAGAGGAACGACGCGGACGAAAAGGCGGCGCTCTTTTCCGGCGAGCCCGAGGGCGTCTCCGGTGAGTTTTATTTTCCTTTTCCCCTTTTCTTTTGCATCGGGGTTCAAACATGAGGATTCCTTTTTCTTTTAATCTCTACACGACTCTACACGAGTAAACCTAGATGCTAGAACAGCTCTGATACCATTGTTAGTTCCATAGGATTCACTAGTCTAGGATTACCACGGTAGAAGCTTTTAGGATTTCAGTGAGATGGTGTTCTGATAGAGACAGAGGGAGATCGGATGGGAAGAAGGCAATACCTTGACTCTGTCCCGACGAACTCGAGTCGGAGGTCATGGTGGTCGACGACGTGCGGCGTGTGCACTGGTGGCGGAAGTGGTGGAGCTTCCCGTCGCTAAGCACTAAGCCTAGATCGGTAGGGGTTGTTGGTGGGGGTGGCGGCGCACGTTCAACCTCGTTAGGTGTGCCTACCGGACCCCACCCTTTATATAGCGCTGCGACAGGGGCCCACCGTTCATAACGGAACGGGCGCCCCCGATCAGGGCGCGGTCAAGGGGATCGTGCGAGTCGTTGGACTCGCACGGGAGAGATCAATCTAACACATGTCTTTCCTGAAAACGGACGAAGCGTACACCTCACAAAGCAAACCTTTCACGTAAGAAAATCTTAAACCTCTGCTTCTGCCATACTAAAGAGTGATCGTTCCTGTCTCCCTCGGTAGTCAGTACAAAATTATAAAGGAATATAACATTTACGTCGATCAAAATCATTCGTGCACCGATCGATCGATCAGGTTTGCTTACAGTTACCCGGCCCGTGTCCGTGTTGCACTGATATGGACGAACTACACATACTGAGATCCTCTAGTCTACTACAGCCGTGCGTCTACGCGTAAGTTGTACACATACCTAACCGTAGGGAGAGGCATCACGAAATCCTCCGCGCCTCGGCTCCTTTCCTTCGTCTGCAAGTCCCACTCTTTACAGCCGCCCGGAGCTGTTCTTCCTTGTGCGATGGCGGCAAGCAAAGAACAATTCCGAGCTGCTTGAATGCACGCACTGCCTCCGCGCCTATGTATATAATCAGCAACGCCATCCAGCTTCTGAAATCTTCAGGGATTATACTATTTACTGGCTCAACAATCGTCAGACCATCCGAGACAGAGAGGCCATACAACCGAGTACCAGCTGGTAGCGTACGAAAGGAGTACGTTCAGGGGAAACAATGGCCGATAACATGAAGCCCGTCGCCTTGCTCCTGATGGTGCTCAACTTCTGCATGTACACCGTCATCGCCATCATCGGCGGGTGGGCGGTCAACTTCGCCATCGACCAGGGCTTCATCATAGGTACCACTCCACTGCTGCTAGCCCAAACAGAACAGAGGACAGACAGATATCTAGTACTACTGCTGAGTGCTGAGTACTGTTGCTGTTTAATTTTCTGAAGGCCCCGAGCTGCGTCTCCCGGCTCACTTCCACCCGATATTCTTCCCCATCGGAAACTTCGCCACCGGCTTCTTCGTGGTGTTCTCGCTTCTCGCCGGCGTCGTCGGGGCCGCCTCCTGCATCGTGGGCTTCACCCACCTCCGGTTCTGGAGCTACCACAGCCAGCAGCCCGCCGAGTCGCTCGGTCTGGTCGCCTGGGCGCTCACCGTCCTAGCCATGGGGTACGCTATACGCACTCGAGCGCGTCTCAACACAACATTCTCACATCATAAACTTAACGTTGGACCTTATTGTGGATTCATTGCTGCAGGCTGGCTTGCCAGGAGATCTCCTTCGACAGAAGAAACGCCAAGCTGGTAAGATTACCTCCTGTCGTTTCTTGTTCTCTGTACTTCGTCAGGCATGGTCTCCGTGAGCTGATCGAAACTGTTTGGGGCTTGGCAGGGGACCATGGAGGCGTTCACGATCGTCCTGTCGGTGACGCAGCTCTTCTACGTCCTCGCGATCAAGCGGGGAAGGCACGGACCCGTCCCAGTGGAACGGCACAACACCTTGGGCCGCTGATCGGGCTGGAGAGCCGCCGAACAGTTCGCCCGGAGAATATTTTACTAGATGTCTTTTTCGTTTGGTTTGGTGATTCTTTGAGTGAGATTGGTGAGAATGGAGTGCTTGCGTTTCCATCCATTTGTACATTTAAGCAGTCCTTTGGCCTTGGGTTTATTGATGACGATGATGCATGAATTCAAAGCATCTTGAATGAACATCTTATTCGCTACGCCCCATGTCCTCTCATCGGTCTTGTAGCCCAACTTAGCTACATTGCTAAGCAAACTGGACGAATCGATGCTATTCGTCCTCAGGAGTTCTCGGCTGAAGGCTGAACTAGCCGGACTCAGGTTGCACTGGGCAGAACGTAGGATCCAACCCACACCGCTGCAATTTTGGTCAGAGACATGGACGTGCGAGGAGTTGGGAAAACAGAGAGGAGCATGATTCTCGACCATGGTGTTCGTTCGTTCGTTCTTCTATTTTCTCCTCTCTGCTCAAGCCGTGCCAACTTGAGCCTGTCGATTTGAAGCATCCGAATTGATCCAGGAAACTTCATGTCATTTGGCAACTTCAAAAAAACGAAAAGTTGTCCGGTGCAGCCCAATATGGTGGGACCACGGCTTTGCAAGTCGGGCCCACTGATTTATTCTACTGGGCCAACCGGCCTACTTAACAAAAGGCCGGTTATTCTTGTAAGACCCGAAGCTCAAAGATGAGCCCGGCTTTAAATTAATGAACCCAACATCCCCACAGAGTTCATACAATCCGGTAAGGCCGACACAAGCGAGCGTTGTATGTCGCCTCCCGATAATTCTGTTTCCCATTTTCGTTTTGCGGGTGATAAATCTGTTCTCGTTGTAAAAAAATTGTTGTAAATTGAAGGAAACAAAAAGTTATGTTGACATTGACAGACATGCATGTCGATTGGGGGTGGGCCCTGACAACAGGCGCCGTGTGGCCCGAGGGTGTAAGATTATTTTTGTCCTACCTACATATTTGTGAAATTTATGAGTTAGTCTAACTTTTGGCATAGATATAACACCAAATACAAATTTGAACTTTTCTTCGATCATGAATCTGCCCCGGGTGCCGATTGATTTGTCAGTTTTACGGTTCCACCCAACATCACCGAACATGTCTTAGATAATAGTATTTAGGATGCCCTACTTCGTGAATCTCCTTTGTGACTTAATGATCAAAGAATCTAAAAATAAAAAATAGAAGAATAATATTTTCCGATAACAAAGTTTTTCGGATATACACAGACTAACGGACTAGCCCGATTCAAGTAAAAATTCCTTATCAAACTCACTAAGAAAAAACTGATGATCATCCAAGAAGAAAGCATGAGGTCTAGTCGGAACCTCAGTTTGTGAAGTGGATCTCGAGGCATGGTGTTCCAAAGCTTACCCCATACTAACTCATATATGCATGGTAAAAAAGTCATTCTACTTTTTAAATTAAATTTGGTTGCCTTAAGATTAGCCAAGTAGAATGATTTTCTATGTTAGATCATCATAATTTGATGGTAGACAAGATTGATGAAGTCACCGATAAAATGTTTGGTTGCACTGAAGAAAATCGAGAAAGAAAAGTAGCAGGTAGCTAAGCATACAATAAGAAAGTTGAAGGTGTCGAGCTTTCAATTCTGCGACCTAGTCTAGAAAGTCATCATGTCGATTGGTTCGAAACAACAATCTGCAGTGGTCATCTCTTAGGTGGGAAGGCTTTCTCAGGTAGAACTCACATTTGGTCGAAGTATGGAGGGAGATCCACTACACTATCAATGGTAGGTATTTGAAGAAATTCTATATCAGTAGGAAAAAACCCATGCATGACCGATATGGAGTTATTTTCGTAAGCATACATTTCATATGAAGAACGTGTTTTCATAACCCTTAGACCAATATTCTACACAAAGTATTTTCTAGCACGGAAACTGCTAGAAAAAAGGGGAGATATGTGTTGGAAATTGCTTCTGGCCGGCAAACTACTACAATAAAATCTTACCGCAGCAGCACTCATCTAAAAGAGAACTTAGGAGGAGGCAGTTGAACAAGGAGTCACTCGGCAGAACCAGCAACGAAGAATGCCTTCGGCTACTCAAAAGCCTAGCTAATTTGGGTTGAAAGAAGGAAGTTGAGTACCTTCCAAACCCAACACAGCTCGGGTCATACACCGGAGATTTTTCATAGATGCAACAAAATTAATCTATATAGGATATAGCATGTTTTATCGTCTTTTTTATCGGGAAGTTAAGCTGACTCACATATCGAAAAAATGATGGCTGATTGAATCCAGACAACAAACAGTGGATCAAATTAAAACAATGTGCAATATTTTGCTAAACCCTTGTTTTGCTTCTCATATTTTGGTGTTTGTTGTTTTCGGCAAGCATCAATCCACAAAGACCTAGGGGCGAGTGAATTAAACTAGGTCAGACAAGATCCTCCCGTGTGAGTGGGACTTTGGGTTATGAAAACTGACGACAAGACTGTCTTCCATATCATGCTTCCCGCCGTCTCGCGTCAGTGAAGTTGTCATTTTTATCTCGCTTGATGCTCAGGATGCACGCTGGCGTGTGCGATCAAATTATTGATTGATCAGTGATACAGTTGTGTGCATCAATCCTTGCATAAGCGGATCCTTCTTTTCTAAAACAAACCATTGAGGATAGCTCTTGTGGCAATTAATGAATGCCGCATTTATCCTGTCACCAAAGGAACATGTATAAAAAAACCTAGTTACACAAATTACCTTCTTACCAGCTGCATCAAAGGGCCAGGAGTGAGAGTGGCGATGGTCTACCCTAGTATGTAGAGTATTGTGGAATGGAGGGATTGGGTGTTTACATACTTGAGTGAGATCGAGTGGCAATACTTGAGTAGTACTACAATGTTGCTTCGTGCTTGGGTATACCGTTAGAGTCAATATTCTCGCCATGATTCAGGTATTCTCTTTTGCTCGTTTCATGGAAAGAATATCGTACAAGAAACTACATTTTCCTCCGACGCGTTGAACGAGAGATGGCGGCGACTAACCTTATGGTGTCCAGATTAGACATCTAGCTAGCTGGATCCAGTTACCGCCCCATATTAGCTTAGCTTCATTTTTGTAGGATAAATTAGGTCGTGGACGTATGTTTTGTATACTAATATACACATGCTAATTAGGGGCAGGATCATAGCCATACCTCTTCAGGCTGGTGGCCAAGCCATGCAAACGTCAATCACTTTCTGAGAAGCCAGTTTAGCAAATCTTTCATTTCTTTTGCATTGATACGAAGGCAAGATAACAGCACCGAATGTTAAGTTTTACCTAATTATCCCATATATAGTGGCGTTTGTTTGGTCACTCCGCGGCGTGACGTGGCCACAAACTCACTAGCAGATCTTTGCATGAAATTCCCGTTACAGAGTTGGATGCAAACAACACCCGCTGACATGTGGTGCGTGTAGGTGGATTCTTGGCCGGATTGCATAGACCTGTCATTAATCAATGAAATTCCTTACAAGGTCATATTCACTTGCACGCGAACTATCTACTGCCTTTTCTTTCTTCATATGATGAGTTGTGTTAGAGCATGTACAATGATAGAGAGAACATGTCTTGTTAATTTTCATTAATTGTGGAATGGAGTGAGTACCTCTTATTTTAATTCCTAATAATTAATGAATATTGACTAATTTTCAGTGAGAAATGATGTTGGTAAGGGAAGACAAATGGTACAATACGGAAAATAGTCTTGTTTTATTTCACAAGGTATCATCCCTTAGCTAAGAAAAGGTTGTCACCTCTCTTTGTTAATTCTCTCGCCTATAATTAGACAGATATCCTACATGCCATGGAGAAGGCTGACGTCACCCAGTTATAAAATAAAGTGAGGCAAAAGCTTTGCCCCTTTCTATTAATTAAGAGAGAAGTTTGTTACAATAAAATAAGGAAATGTGTATGAAGAAAACCACCAACACCATGCCCCATAAGACTACTCCATCAGAGACCCAATTATACATGCCTTATATTGCTGAACTTTATAGTACGTACTAATGTAGATTCAATTGGCTGAAACAGCTTAGAATGTGAGAAAACAAACAGTAGCTTGCATGAAATGAGAAGGTCACCATCAGAGACCCAATATATGCACGTACACACAATGATAGGGCCAGGAGTGAGAATGGCAATGGTCTACCCTATCTCATCCCGTGTGGAGTCTGCGTTGGAGATTGGAGATATACAGGTCTGAATTAATCTGTGCAAGCCACAATATAATTAATGTATGGCGAAAAGTGGCGTGCGTACGTGTTGCTGTGCTATCCAACTCCACCCCCATGATGTTTCCTCAGTCGCGCATGATGCATGTACTGTTCCATGGAAACCGCAGTCGGAGTCTCTGAGCGTGCATGGCCGGACGGCTGACTCATCACCCTACGTGCATATGGTTGACTTGGGATTTCGTTTGTAGGTGTATGATCGTACGTCCCATGATTTGATAATTAATTAGGTTGCCTCGACACCATGGCATGCAATAAGCACCAGTCTTTAGTGGATTTAGACTACTTTAAGAGAGAGTAACCCGACTTGGTATGCTATCCTGATCTTAAGGGGCGGAATTTTTGTCTTGATTGCCTGATTGAAAATTCGTAGAGGTGTGAGGGTACATAGCTTTATGCATAGAAGCGGCGTAGATGTTCAATGTTCCACACCACTTTCCCTTTGTTGTTCTTTAGGGGATATACGTGTCGGTGTAACACTTGCTAGATTGAGAATGGACCCTTCCATGGTACAGACAGACTTTGGTTGATTGTATCCTATGCAAGACCAATTCACCGATCTAAAATGTGCGGGAATGAACATTGCTAACATGACACCACCCTAGGGTATGCTGGTGCATGGCTCAACATGTGAGGGCAACCTCACGACGTCCGTAGACATGAAGAAGTGTGTGTGGGGGGGGGGGGGGGGGGTAGCTGGTGCACCGACTATATCTAGTCCCGTAGACTTCATAGTACTGAGCGTACCTTGATAGCCCACCTTTCGACATATCCCCTTCAAAGTTCTTGGTGGAAAATATCATTCGCCTGATCAGAATGCCCATCTGCGTGTAGTTGATCTACGCAGGCATAAGTGAGGCGGATGTTCCATGTTTTAGAGAGTTCTCGGAAGACTTGACAGGTGAAATTTGAGACAATGTCGATAATGATGCAACGAGGAATGACGAATTTGTATGTACAATCATTCATGTACCATGCATATAATATGTAGATCAATGCAGAGGTTGAGGTTTCGTTCCCATTTCAAAAAAGAAAAGGCAGATGAAAAGATACACCCCCATCCATAAAAACAGTACTAAACTTGCATTATTTTCAAAGTACAAGTTTGGATTAACTGAGATTTTATTTTAGATTACTGCTATTTATTACAACTAGCAAGGTGGCCCTCCCAAATGAAAGCGCATCTACCTTTATGTACTAAAATTTAGCTTTTATAGAAATGATGGAAAATACTGAAATCTAAATAAGAGCATAAAGTGACCATAGGAAATTATTGAAGATAAAATCACACACAAATGTGACCTTTGTATTTATAGAAGTAGTTGTTCTATTTTTTAAAAAAATCACGGTCTATAAATCTGGTTACTTTTAACCAGAGGTAGTGCTATTTAATACATATTTTAGTCTCTTCTTATCATTCCTCATTCATTTTACTCTCTAAGGCATACAAGTTTTTTTCTTACGATAAAAATGACTACATGGCTCATAGTGGCTCATAGTTTCATGTAGCGTATTATACTATTTAAAAAAGATAATGGAATGGTACATATCCAGATTATTGTAAGTCATCTCACAAATAATGTTTTAGTTGCACCACAAAACTCATCATGTTATCATAGCTTTGTCATGTCTTCATAATAACCAATACTATTGGTCAATTATTTGATTTATATGATTTAACTTTCTTCCTGCCAAATCCACTCTTTAATCTAGTGATTGTACTATATCTTTCACGTGCATAGGCCGTGTCATGAAATATCACTACTTTGTTATGAAAAATGTTGTTCTGGCTATTTCATTAGTTAAAAATAAATTGTACCAGTTACTTAGAAAATTTCAATGTTGTCACCTATTAATATTTAAGAATAGGAGAGGAAACAATGTTTCTCGCAAAACATTGAGACGGGAATAAAAGTATTTATTCACACAATAGGAAAACCATATGAGGTTGAAGTAAGCCCATGAAAAATTTTGTTCGTAAGGAGATTAAGACATTAAGTTGGATATGAATAGTTAAAATAATAATGACGCCTTATAAACTAGACGTCTCTTTAACTTCAGAATTTCCTTTGCCTCGAACCCCATCTATAAATTTCAGTTTCCTAAAAAGACACGATTTCAATTAATTTTCATCAAGCTTCGTTCACCCTCGATAATAGATAAACAATCTTACTGGCGTCAGATGAACTAATACAGGATAAAATTCTATTGGATCCGTCTAATTCTTAGTGTTTCCAAATGTAGATCAACGCTTGTCGGACAGTTGTCCAGTACAAATTGTTATCATGACATGGCTTATGTTTTTATTTTGTTTTTATATTCAATGTTCTCCCTTATAGCCATATCTGTATAACTGTACACAATTACATTCTTGATTAAGTAGACACCTGTCGGTCCATAGCGAGCGAATAGTGTTGGCTTTTTCACCATACGGTATATTATAGGTACGTCCATACATATATGGTCGTAGTATGCTCATGAAATACCTACACAATACACATTCTTTTAAAAAAAAAATTATCTTGTGATTATTAAGTCTTCTCAATCATGCATGTATATTTGAATATACTCCCTCTATCTGAAAATAGTTAACATAAATTTGTCTAAATATGTATGTATTACTCACCCAGACCAAAATGGTTGACATTTGGATCCATCTAATCCTAGTTTTTTGAAGTGGATGATAAAACTCATTGGGCAGTGGTCGGGTACCAAGAACACAAATTGTTCTTGTGCCTTATTGAACGGATAGACGTCGCCTATAGGGGGTGGGTGAATAGGCGATTTAAAACTTTTTCGACGAGCCGGAATATCCGGTCTAAGAATGACCAGGATATTCCGGTATGCTTGATAAAGGCGGAATAAAACTAATGTTTTACTTTAACGAGCATACAACCTAAATATACTAGGTTCACCTATGTGCACCAACAACTTATACTAAGCAATACAAGCAACAAGGTGATATCAAGATAGATGACTTCAAGCACGAAGGCTATCACAATGTAAAGTGCATAAGTAAAGAGCTCGGGTATAGAAATAACCGAGGCACGCGGAGACGATGATGTATTCCCGAGTTCCACCCAAAGGGTGTACGTCTCGTTTGAAGAGGTGTGCGCAAACACAACAGGTTAGCGGCAACGCCACAAAGGCTCACCTTCTTCTCCTGATGAACTCAACCACAAAAGGTTGCAAGTTCACCTTCCACTATTGATCTCCTTTGGGGCGGAGATCGAATCCCGTACAACACTCTTGAGGCACACACCCACAACTTAATTGGGGGCTCCCAAGTCTTGAGTCACACACCCACAACTTAATTGGAGGCTCTCAAGTGACCACAAAAGGTCTTGACCACAAAAAGGTCTTGGCCACAAAAGGCGTCTAGGGTCCAAACACCCAAGAGTAACAATCTCACAAGTATCACCATCACGAATCCTCGTGGAGGGCTCAAACCGATGCAAATGCAATGGCAAGAGCACACGAAGTGCTCAAGTCCTTCTGTCTCAAATTCCAACAAAGCAACAAATGCTTATGGGGGAATAAGAGAGGAAGAACAAAGGAAACCACAAAGGAGTCAAATCCTTCACTCCCAAATCCCACCAAAAGCAACTAATGCTTGTGGGGGGAGAAGAGAGGAAGAACAAAGGAGAAGACCACAAAGGAACTCCAAGATCTAAACCCACTAGGTTCCACTCACTTAGAGGAGAGATGGATTGGTGGAAATTTGGATCTAGATCTCCCCTCTCTTTTCCCTCAAGAAATAGCAAGAATCATAGGAGGGATTGAGAGATCTCAAAGCTTTGGAGGTCAACAATGCAGGAGGAGAGAGAGCACCAAAACTTGGGAGCCATTGGGGAAGATGACCCCTTAAATAGGTTCCTAACAAATCTGCCCGTTGAGGACAGTTTTCCTCACTCGGTCCGGAAGTTCCGGGCTCACACCGGAACTTCCGGACCCCCCGGACACCCCAAAACGCGCCCAGGAAGTGTTTTCTGGACAAACCGGAAGTTTGGCAGGATCTTTCCTGCCGGCCGGAATTTCCACCCCTGGCAGAAACGTCAACACGAAAACGATGATATCTTGACCATCCAAACTTCGTTTTCGATAATTTTTGGCTCGTTGGAATCATCACGAAGAGCTCTATAAGATCATGCAGAGAAACATCATAGTACAACAAGTAAGGTTAAAACCAAATGGGGAAATGTAAGATCTCTAAATAGAAGAATAATCGGTAAAACCTCCAACATCAAAAACGCAACAAGTTTTCCAAAGTAAAACCGTTTTCGATGAACTAGAGCTTGACATGGAGATGAACCGAGCTCTAATGCCTCACAAGGATAAAAGCCAAATAAGAACCAAGAAATATGATATGTCAAGTATGCAAAGGTTTGAGCTCTCCACAACGATGCAATCAAGTTACTCACTTGAGAGCCCCTCTTGATAGTACGCCTATCTATCCTATAGCCCTATCAAGATCATACCTTTGCCTTGAGCATTCCACTTGAGTTAGATGATGACTATCTTGATCTCTTCAAGTGGTTCATCTTTCTTGATTGCGCGTCCAAGCACATGCTTGATGAAGACTTCTCCAAATACTCCCCCATATCAATAATGGGAGAGTCTCGCTAGGCTTCGTCTTCATGTATCCATAGAAAGCTCCAAGCATAGGATCTTTTCAAGAAGTTTCTCTTGGTCTTGCACTTCTCAACCTCGATGACGATCACCACATGGCGTCATCCTCCATGAGCTATAAGAAATCTTCATTTGTTGCCAGCCCATGGCGAAGATACCAAACCTCATATAAAGATACCACACACAGATACTGAAGGGGGATCGTGTGCAGAAAACAAAAAATTTCCTAGCAACGATATCCTTAAACTAGCCAAGATCTACACTATGCAGATATAGAAGTACGGCGGAGATCGGAATACATACCCTCGTATACCGAATAGCAGGGATTACGCTCCCGCACAAGCGTTGACGACGAAGACGACGTAGCCGACCTCTAGGTCGCGGAGAACTCGGCGCGACGAAGACGGCGAAGATGACCCCGAGGTCGGGTGGAGGAAGTAGGCCTCCGAGTACCGCTAGCGCAGCACCTCGCAGGGTGTCACACACATACGGTGGAGACGACCGCCTCCGAAGCTCCAGTCCAGGACGAGCAGCGGAAGACTTGGACCGGAACACCAGCAGCGCAGCAGCGGGCTATGGTGGAAGAGATCCCCCTCCTCTACTCGGTGCGGCTCCGACAATGGAACCACGAGATCGAGAGAGAAATTGGGAATTAATTGGTGAATTAAAAGGCCAGGGGTGCCCCTTCTTATATAGGCTCCCAGGGGGAGCCAACCTTGCCAGCCAGGCAATGTGGGACTAACCCCCATTGCCTGGTGCGGCTGCACATGGTGCGCCGGCCCTCGGTGGGCCCCTTTTGGCCCACCTGGGTCGGCCCCATGGCTCCCACCGAATTCCCCTAGGGAATTTTCCCCCTCTTGGACCTTCTTTCGACCAGAAGGCCCATTTAGGGAAATCAGCCTAAATAAATCCGAAAATAAATATATAAAATCATATTTGCATATTAATTACACTAATTAATATAAAACATAATATATATAATTTTTCCTAGCTCTGAAAACTCTTTCGGCGCTGCCCGATCTCCATCGGACCCCTCCCGGGACGCTCCTGGTGATCTCTTTCCTTTCCGGTTGTCTTGTCGAAACCCCTTAAGTGTGTTACCCTAGCGGTTCGATATAATAACAGGTATGATCAAGACTCCTCTATGATCAACGACTAACTCGTAGGCCTGGACCCCATGAATTAATCCCTGTGATATAACGAATGATTTTCATCTATCAAATCTGGACGTCTAGTCTTAAACCCTTTGTCATGGCGATACTTAGCGTGTCCGAGCATCATTCTCAGATATCTCCATACCTAGCATGATCTCGTTACCGACATCGCTATCTTCTACTCGTCTATGATATTATGTCAGCTGGTGACCTAGTCACATGTTTGCAAACTCATTTGACATAATCTCACCGAGTGGGCCCTAGAGTATCTATCCGGCTATGCGGACTGACAAATCCCCATGTTGACCCCTCATCTCAACTACCCCCTTCCGATACCCAAAAGTATCACCGTTATTGTCACACTAGATAAGATGTGACGTTTGGTGCGATCAAAGTATCTTTCAGGGATAACAATAAGAGTTGATCTCACGGTCTTAAGGCGTAATGACTATGTCCTATAAATATTGGGTATGTCCATCACATTGTTACTCCTAACGATATGACTTCCATTGCCGACCGGCGCCATGCCCTATGATCGGAAAACCTCGATCATCAATTGCGCAATGAAACTAGTCTTAGTAGAGGCTACTAGGGACCTGGTTGTTTATCTACCACACCTGTATTAATGTTTTCGCTTAATACAGTTATAACATGGTGTAAAACATATAATGAACAATTGGGATATTGCCAATAAACTATGTTTATTAAGTGCCTCTAGGGCATATTCCTTTCAGTCTCCCACTTGCACTAGAGTAACACTTAATCTAGTTTACAACTTGGTAAAAGCTCAACACCCATAGCATCTTGGTGCCTGCTCGCCTCGTGGAAGAGGAATACAGTCAATAGATCTCACACATTGAGACCTATATGTGCTTTGCAACACTTCTATGTCACCTAGTTTGACATAATCCCGTATCTTACGATGACGGTGAAATATATCCCAGTGGATGGAGTGAGACTCGAGCATTCGCGTATCATGCGCCTTAAAAGTCTAAGAGATCTATTAAGGGGACCACCTACGCTCGGAAAACTGCTCAGTCCAATCACACTTGCTACTTCTAAAGTCGCGATATATTTCTATACCTATGTAGATTGTGCGACAGTGCATTCATATGCGACTTCGCAAACTAACCATGTCTATCTGCAAAATAAAGGACATCTCCTATATGAGATTTCTAGTCGTATGGGTCAGTGTAATAACTTGCATCATCGTAACCGCTTTACGGCAAGTTGCCATTCCACTCTTACCCGTTACTAGAAAATCTATCTTCAGTTCTCATAGACACTGAAGAATAAACTTAACGTTTGTTCATTGATCCACACAAGGATCACTCTAGAGCCTGTTCTTGAACCAAGAACTCGGGTCCCACTAAGTCGAGCTTTCAGCCTGATAGACTCTATGTGTGATACATAGAGAATGTCGAACATCATTTTCTATCACTGAAAAAGCCAAGATTAACTTAATCTTTTACCTAGTCATACAAGCAAGAACCTCTTTCTTCGCTTGTCCTTTTCTGGAACACTTCAGAATCCTGACTTAGGAAATACTCCGACTTAATGTTATTAAGCCCCTTCTGATCTATACAATTATAAATCGGATGCCTAATACTCCTAACTTCATTTCATAGAAAATTTAATCACTTAAATAATCCTTTACACTCTACTAGAGGATCTGTGTCATTCAATATGTCGCTACATACAGAATCACAAATGACACCTAGCTCCCACTCAAATATGCCTTCCGCATATAAGATCAAGGAAAGCTACTTAGCTCCCACTCAAATATGCCTTCCGCATATAAGATCAAGGAAAGCTACTTTGCTCCCACTCACTTCTTTGCAAATGTAGGTTTCTTCAACTATTTTGGACAACTCCAAAATCCTTTGATCACATTATCAAAGTGAAGATTCCAGCTCCGATATGCTTGCTTCTGCCCATGAATGGGCAACCGAAGTTTGCACACATGTTAAGCATCCTCAGGATAACCATTCTTAATTACACTATTAAGAACCATGGTTTCATCATCCATCTATCAATTTCTCATTCGAAATTATAGTAATTGCTAAACGACCCAGAATAGATTTAGTCTTCGCCACTTGAGACAAACTCTCATGTGGTCTGTCGGAACTGTTTCACGACAAATCGAATCTGCTCAATGTCTACTCTCTCATAAAATTCCATATACTATTAACATCCTAGATGCCATCAAGAAGATCTCCCAAGTTAATACCTGGTAATCGTACATGGATTTTATTTCGGATCACAAATGACTCATAGTCATTTCTCGGACTTAGGTCCACCATCTCTTCTTCGTAGTTCGTAGGTCTATCATATTCCATTAATATGACCTTCATAACAAGATTGTCGTAACACACAGTGTGGAACACAACCTCGTATGCCTACGCTCTTAGTATGAGCTCAGAACATCATGATCTTGAATCATCAGCTTTTTCAAGCTATGGAGCCTGACACCGAAAACACTTTCGGTTGCGCCACTCTGATGTCTGGAGAGGAAGTTTACCAACTTCGTCTTGCTCTACTTTCTTTCTCACTTATACCCTCGGACAAGAAACTATTTCTTTCGCAAGGTATATCCCGACAATGATTTTGCCTATGTCGTGAGACATGTACCCAACTAACTCTTTAGGCAGGGTATACTACAAAGATTAATCCATTTTAGGTTCGACTACATCGAAACACTAAATTGCTGAAACGACAATCCAGGCTCAAAAGCCATGCCATCACTCGTATGGTATTGTCTCCATGGATTCAAATGGTTTCCCTATTTGCTAACGTGAGTGTTTACGTTTCTACCATATGACTCTAATGATCACAATAATTCGGTAAGAGATTTATTTACCACACAGTATCCGATAGGGTGCAATTACGACGTCCTAACACACCATAACACTATGGTGTTCCATGCGACATAATTTGTGGAACTCTTCTCACAAGTCTTCCAATGATGTTCCAACATTATAACTCAAATCTTTATTCCTCGATATGCATCGCGGGAAATTGATTTTCTTGTTAAGTTTATTTCCTACTTCACTCTGAACTTCGTTTGATCGAATCAAAATTTCAGACTAACATTCCCCGGAGTGGATATCCATATATCTACTCGGAATATTCATGAAGTCTATGAAATAAAGACTTCCACTACACGTTAAAGTACTTCATTGATTCACATACACCCATATGCACGATTCTCAACAAGCTATACTCAAAACGTTCAGTGAAGTTCACGAAATAAAGGTCTCCACTACCCGTCAATTACTTCATTGAACCACATACATCTCTATGTATGACTATCAATAAGTTATATGCCCGCTTTCCGAAAACGGTGTCACAGTTATTTTGCAAATGTCAAAAGATCAAATCTTAGGACTTGTAGGTCCATCCAGTGTGGAGCTAATGCATATAACATTGACATGACCAAACGGTAGTGCCACACATATGTGGTGTCTTTATTAAGTTTGTATCCTTTGGCATTAATATTATGAATGTGGGAGCTTCTACCATCTAAATTCGAATCGGCATATGATCATTACTTCATAAATATAGGACACCAATTTGTCACTATCATGTATGAACAAGTGTCTCGCTAGAGGAAACACACTTGTAACGATCATACCAACACCCGATCATAAAGAATTTATTCAAATGGTAGATCTAGAGGGAGAGTGTCTATGGCCGTCACAACAACTTGACTGCCATTATCAACACGCAATGTCGCCTCATCCTTTCAAGCTACTCAAGCAGTAAACCTGGTTTTTCACAAAACATGACTAGTTCAAGACTTAGTCACTACTGCAAGCACTTGCTTAGCTAAAACATTCATAACATGTATATCATATATACACCATCATCATTGATGACTTCCGGCGATCTGTTTCATCTTCTTGATACTTCCACCGTAATCAAGAACCATGAAGGTGAATGATTCCCCTTGCAGGACATTGTCTATGACAGAGGATTTGCACTTGGCAACGATGTCTGTCATCCAGTGATTGAGCCGAGCGAGGCGTCTCAATGTTCATTAAGTATGAACATACATCATTAAGTATGACCGCCACGTGCTCCCTCAATGTGTGTATTCTCTTCCATTTTAGTTGAGAAGACAATCAGTCAACTTACTGATAAACTTCATCAACCCAACGTTTGGGGTACCCCGAGTTTAGCGACCATATCATATGTTCGCGATCTAAAAACTCGTACCCACCGTTGGTTCTCTATGGCAGAGATCATAGCATACACTGGACTATGATGATATCATCCGCACAAAATCCGATAATCCAAATTATCTTTTGTTAGCGGAATCTCCGGGTTATCTCCTAGCGGTTATTGTAACACAAAGAGCTAATGGTTTAAACAAAGAGTATCCTCAAGCTAAAGTATAAAACTATGAAGTTTGGACCAAACCTTTTAAGTTTCTCAAACGCAGGAATGCGCCTAATTTGAAAGGATGCTATCACAATGGTAAATATCTACAAAGGTTTGCAAAACAGACTCTGTTCATTATATTCTGAGTTCTAGTATTTTAGAAAATAACTATCCGAACTCCCACTCAAACGAACATCCCTCCTGGTCGTTTAAGCGATTACACGACCCCCATCCATTGCATCACCCCTCATTATCAGAGCCGGCGGCACAACTTCAAGAGTAGACAAAAGTCCGCCACACCAATTTTCTGACTCGTGCTCGACCTTTCGGTCTCCCTGTTCTGAGGCCATATTTCTGAATATGCTAGGCTCGCCACCAAAAACCTCCACGCTGACGCTTGTGCAACATGGCTTACACCCACTGTATGCGAACGACGAGATGTCTGACACCCGATCATCACGGCCTGCCTCATAACGTAGAACTTTCTTGGTGGTGCGCGTTGGAGGGAGAACATTAGTGGTATTTTGAAGGGATCATCTTATATATCTACCGCCGTATAACTAATGTATACTATACACACAATCACACAATATAAGATGCACACAAAACATCAAATGTAATGCAATGTGATATAGTCTATTGCGCCATGGTCTTCTTGGCGCCCGCAGTTTATAAACAATTTAATAAACCTACCTTGACCATATCACATAGCCCCTGAAAAATAAAGTTAGACGCTTCTACTTTATCTTTTGCATATTTTACGTGGCTCGGAGCTTTCGTAAATAGAACCGCTTCATATCTACGAACCTTATGACCACAACAACGATCCAATAATTGCATGTTTAAGCATCCCTTTCGGGCCCTCCATTGAAAATGCGAAGACCAACTAAAGAGAGAGAAACTGACACCCGCCAGCCACAAATACGGTACAAGCCGTATGTCAGTAGTGGAACCAGTCTCGCGTAAGCGTACACGTAAAGTCGGTCCGGGCCGCTTCATCAACTCAATGCCGCTGGAAAACACAAGTGCACGCTAGAGGGTAGCAAATAACAGGAACGGTGCCCCCGTGTAGAACACGGGTTCTAACAGCGTACAGCTATATCTATGATAGATCGGCTCTGATACCACTGAAGGGGGATCGTGTGCAGAAAACAAAAAATTTCCTAGCAACGATATCCTTAAACTAGCCAAGATCTACACTATGCAGATATAGAAGTACGGCGGAGATCGGAATACATACCCTCGTAGACCGAATAGCGGGGATTACGCTCCCGCACAAGCGTTGACGACGAAGACGACGTAGCCGACCTCTAGGTCGCGGAGAACTCGGCGCAACGAAGACGGCGAAGATGATCCCGAGGTCGGGTGGAGGAAGTAGGCCTCCGAGTACCGCTAGCGCAGCACCTCGCAGGGCGTCACACACATACGGTGGAGACGACGGCCTCCGAAGCTCCAGTCCAGGACGGGCAGCGGAAGACTTGGACCGGAACACCAGCAGCGCGGCAGCGGGCTATGGTGGAAGAGATCCCCCTCCTCTACTCGGCGCGGCTCCGACAATGGAACCACGAGATCGAGAGAGAAATTGGGAATTAATTGGTGAATTAAAAGGCCAGGGGTGCCCCTTCTTATATAGGCTCCCAGGGGGAGCCAACCTTGCCAGCCAGGCAATGTGGGACTAACCCCCATTGCCTGGTGCGGCTGCACATGGTGCGCCGGCCCTCGGTGGGCCCCTTTTGGCCCACCTGGGTCGGCCCCATGGCTCCCACCGAATTCCCCTAGGGAATTTTCCCCCTCTTGGACCTTCTTTCGACCAGAAGGCCCATTTAGGGAAATCAGCCTAAATAAATCCGAAAATAAATATATAAAATCATATTTGCATATTAATTACACTAATTAATATAAAACATAATATATATAATTTTTCCTAGCTCTGAAAACTCTTTCGGCGCTGCCCGATCTCCATCGGACCCCTCCCGGGACGCTCCTGGTGATCTCTTTCCTTTCCGGTTGTCTTGTCGAAACCCCTTAAGTGTGTTACCCTAGCGGTTCGATATAATAACAGGTATGATCAAGACTCCTCTATGATCAACGACTAACTCGTAGGCCTGGACCCCATGAATTAATCCCTGTGATATAACGAATGATTTTCATCTATCAAATCTGGACGTCTAGTCTTAAACCCTTTGTCATGGCGATACTTAGCGTGTCCGAGCATCATTCTCAGATATCTCCATACCTAGCATGATCTCGTTACCGACATCGCTATCTTCTACTCGTCTATGATATTATGTCAGCTGGTGACCTAGTCACATGTTTGCAAACTCATTTGACATAATCTCACCGAGTGGGCCCTAGAGTATCTATCCGGCTATGCGGACTGACAAATCCCCATGTTGACCCCTCGTCTCAACTACCCCCTTCCGATACCCAAAAGTATCACCGTTATTGTCACACTAGATAAGATGTGACGTTTGGTGCGATCAAAGTATCTTTCAGGGATAACAATAAGAGTTGATCTCACGGTCTTAAGGCGTAATGACTATGTCCTATAAATATTGGGTATGTCCATCACATTGTTACTCCTAACGATATGACTTCCATTGCCGACCGGCGCCATGCCCTATGATCGGAAAACCTCGATCATCAATCGCGCAATGAAACTAGTCTTAGTAGAGGCTACTAGGGACCTGGTTGTTTATCTACCACACCTGTATTAATGTTTTCGCTTAATACAGTTATAGCATGGTGTAAAACATATAATGAACAATTGGGATATTGCCAATAAACTATGTTTACTAAGTGCCTCTAGGGCATTATCCCTTCACATATATCATGGGTTAGTTCACAAAGCTATACGGACATGTGTTTACCATCCCAAGATATACAAGATCCCTCTTGGTACATCTTGTAGCTTTGTGTGTTGATCAACATCTTGATCAACCTTGTATCTTCCAACATTTCTTACCTAATATGATGTCTTGAATACTTCAAGACATACTTGCAATATGATCAACTCAACACATGACCATCCATCATATATATCCTTGTATGGAACCTTGGTCATCGAATAAGCTTATAGAGTCCAACACATGAACTCCATTATTCCCATGGATACGATCTATAAAGATATCTCAATGCAAACATTAGTCCATAAGAATTGTCATTTAATTACCAAAACCACACATGAGGGAAATGCTATTTCACTTATTTTTTTTATTTTAGTTTTATAGTCAAACATTTGAGCCATTTCTGTATAATTATCGATGATTATATTCTCGATTATGAGTCGTTGTTTCTATCAACACCGAGCCAATAGTAGTAGCTTTTTCAAAGAATGGAGTATGTCCATATGATGCAGTCTTCCTAATCATGCACAAATATTTATATATAATATCTTTGTCCAGAAATAGTTGATATAAATTGTCTAAATATGGATGCATTAATCCTTCCGATCGAGAATGAATGTCATAGATTTATATAAATATGAATATATATAGATGTTTTAAATATGTAGATACATCCATATTTAAATAAAATTGTGACAATCAATTCGAATCGTGAAGAGTATATAAGTTAGTTAATTTGTATATCATGTTAAAGATAGGGTGTGCAGTTTTTTATGGACGCAGAGAGAAAAAGAGTCACACGTTGCCACAATTCAGCTGAATCGATCGATAGTTGTTATTTTTTTCCTATTGATTGTTAGACGTTTTTTTATTTGAAATTTTAAACCACATATTAGGTCAGCAAGCCGCCTCATTAAAAACCCTACCAGTCCCCCGAGGTACCCTGATAGGGAAAAGAGTGTGTCTAAAACTTGCCGCCTCAATCAAACACAGATACATCGTTCATCACATCAGGAACAATAAAACTAGGGGGATCGTTATCCCAAAAAACATTAGACTTTGATTCAAACACAAATCTAGCTATATTGTGAGCCACCTTATTAGCTTCTCTCGGACAATGTTGGATCTTCACACGACCAATCCTTTGAGCAATCTGAAAACAGTCCATCAGGATTACTGAGTAGGGGCCCCAAAGTTCAGAATTCCCATTCATAGCTTCAACTAGTTCCAAAGAATCAGTTTCCACTATCACCGGAACGCAGCCAATGTTTTCAATGAGGGATAAACCTCTAAGCAGGGCAGTTGCCTCTGCCGTTGTAGCATTAAGAAGGTGATCAAGGACACAACCAGCACCGCTATTGCATCTCCCCTGTGATTTCGAACCACCGCACCCGAACCTCCAGTACCATTCGGGAAAAAGCAAACATCAACATTAAGTTTATAGGACCCATTAACAGGTTTTGTCCACGTAACCTCCCTTGCAGCCGCATTGTTCGCTGCTCCTCTGTAATTCAGTGCTAGTGCTTGTATTGCAAAACTAGTGCATCTCGGAAGAGCAACTGTTTCACCCTTCACCACTTCACGACGTTGCCACCATATGTACCAAGCACCAACAGCAATAACTTCCTTAATTTCAATATGAGACAAATGATCAGGGGTGGTAATATTTTTCCGGAGCAATTCTTCCAACACAACAGATCCCGATCTATCAACCTGGAGTGCTTGTTCAATAATATGATAAATACCCAAGCTGTTCCATACTTCCTTTGCGCGGGAGCATTTAAACATAAGATGTCCAATATCCTCTGCATCAAGAGAGCAAATAGGGCATTGCGCCGAAACAGGAATATGTTTATTTGCGAGAATTGACATACCAGGAACTATACCATGAAAAGCTCTCCATATAAAAATCTTAACCTTACTTGGAACTTGTAATTTCCACATAATTTCCCAAATCAGATTTTGTCCCGCTGCACCTTGTCCATCCGGTCTAGATATTCTATTGTTATTTTGGTGATTCCACTCAATATAATATGCTGACCGAACTGAGAAAGTATGTGTTTTAGTCATATGCCAAGCAACAAAATCCTCCTGTAAGTTATCACTAAGCGGAATCTTCAAGATTCTGTCCACATCTAATGGGTTAAAATTATCCATCAATTGCTCATGATTCCATTGTCTAGTATTTTGATCAATAAGTTCATCAACAGTGGTAAAAACAGCATTACCTCGAGGAGTTATCACTTTGCGAGACACACTGCCTGGAATCCATGGATCGGTCCATATGTTTATCTTATTACCCGAACCCACTCTCCAAATAAAACTCCGTTTGAATGTATTTAGACCAGCAACAATACTTTGCCACGTAAAAGAAGAACCATTTTTTGGACCCGCCTTTAGTAGATTACCATCTGGGTAATATTTTGCTCGAAGAACCTGCGCACACAGAGTATCATGGTTTGTAATTAAACGCCAGCTTTGTTTTGCCAACATTGCTAGGTTGAACGCATGTAAATCACAAAAACCCATGCCACCCATCTTCTTCGGCACACACATCTTCCACCATGCCTTCCAGTGCATACGTTTCTGGATTTCAGTATCACCCCACCAAAAGGCTGCCATAGCATCAGTCATTTGCTTGCAAAGCAATTTTGGTATCTTGAACACGGCCATTGCATAAACTGGTATGGCTTTAATGATGGCCTTCAATAAAATTTCCTTTCCCCCCACACTTAGGAATTTTTCTTTCCATCCTTCCAACCTTTTAATAATCCTTTCCAGCAGATGAATAAAACTATCACTTCTATCAGCACCTACCAAAGCCGGGAGGCCTAGGTATTTGTCAGACACAGCCTCAGTCATGATATTTAGTTCATTACAGACCTTAGCCCTGACATCCACATGAACATTGGGACTGAAAAAAATACTACATTTAGCTTCACTCACCATTTGACCTGAAGCCGCACAATATTAATCAAGAACCTGTCTCAATGAGGTTGCATTAGTAATTTTAGCTCTCATAAGGATTAGGGAATCATCAGCAAAAAGTAAGTGAGACACCGATTGTGCATTTCTGCAAACCCTGACACCTTCTATGCCACGAACCTCCTCTCAATGAGCCAGAAGACTTGAAAAACCTTCAGCACAGATCAAAAACAAATAGGGGGATAATGGATCACCTTGACGAAGTCCCCTTGTAGATATGAAAGTATCTGTCTCTTGACTATTGAAACGAACCTTATAAGTGACAGATCTGACACAAATCATCAAAAGGTAAACAAAATCCCTATCAAAGCCAAGTTGTATCATCATATTTTCAAGAAAATTCCATTCAACTCTGTCATATGCCTTGTGCATATCCAATTTGACTGCACAATAGCCCCACTTCCCCTTCTTTTTGTTCTTTATCGTATGCATGCTCTCATAAGCCAACAACACATTATCCGTGATTTTTGTTAGACGTTTTGTACAGCACGTAAACCTAACACATTAAGAAAAGAGCCATCTTATAGAATATTCGGCCGGCCGGATCAAGTCAAGTTAAGGTCGCACGGACCGGTTCGTTGTTTTGCATAACTAAATACGTGGACAACAAACTTTTTTTGCATGGACGTGACAAAAGACTCGTATTGATGATTAAAAGATTATGTTGGTATTGATTTTTTATTAAATCTCAACCGTATATTTTAGATCTAACCGTTATAATTAATCTGGATGATGTGCCTTAACGTGGTGTGTCTATTTTAGACCTCCGTATTGTGCTTTTAGTATATAATAGATTTCATGGACCTAATAAATAGAAAATGGTCTACTTATATCTAAAAAAACACAAATCAGTGCATTATATGTATAATAGCTGCCAACACTAAGGTATCAGAATGTTGGAGCATTTTTTTTTCTTCAAGGTTATTTCAAGCATTTACCTTATGAAAATGTTTGTTTTTTGTTGGGTGTATATGTTGAGAAATAACATGCTGCCCGACTCGATCAACAGTTCACAAAGCTATTCTTCAGGCCAGCTAGCTGGCTCCCAAATCGGAGCCAACATTGGCCAAGAATAATTTCCCAAAATATGAGCCATCATCGACACTAGAGAAGAACCAGCATCAGCATTGTTAATTAATCGCATCGCATCATCACGCAGTTTAATCTTGTTACAACAAAATGGTTGTAAACCCCAAAGTGAAAAGGCAAGAAGAAGCACCGGCCTCGGTTACTGCCTAACCCACATGTTACCTAGACTTGAACGCCCAAACAGTCATCAGACAGGCCGGCCGGTCTCACTCCTCAGCTGCTTTTTTGCTTGCTCGTAGCCCACCTATAAATACCGAGCTCTTCTTCAAAGCGCACCACATTCTCCCTCCCCACTGCCATCCGTCGATCAATCGATCACCATGAAAACCAGCTCAGATACCCTAAAACCCTGCGGAGGACAGGAAGTGAGCCCCAACAAGGACGCTGGGCTGGCCGACGAAGACGGCACGACGTTGAAAGCGTCGGTGGCGCCCAAGAAGCTACCAGCGCTAGCGCCCAACAAGTTCGCGATCCTGACGCGGTTCCACGCGGGTTACTTCCGCATCAGCCTGGCGCTGAGCGGGCAGGCCCTGCTGTGGCGCACCCTGAGCGACACGTCCACGGCGGAGCCGAGCGCGCTCCGTCCCGTGGTGCATTCACTGCCGTCCGCGGCGTTCGTGCTCCTCTGGTGTCTGGCGCTGCTCACCCTGGTGGTGCTGTGCGTGCTCTACGCGGCGCGGTGCGTGGTCCGGTTCCCCGCCGTGCGCGCCGAGTTCCGACACCACGTCGGCATGAACTACCTCTTCGCGCCCTGGATCTCGTGGCTGCTGCTCCTGCAGGCCACCCCGTTCCTGCG
Source organism: Poa annua (assembly GCA_026929855.1). Taxonomy (NCBI): domain Eukaryota; kingdom Viridiplantae; phylum Streptophyta; class Magnoliopsida; order Poales; family Poaceae; genus Poa; species Poa annua. The sequence goes on along the minus strand of CM049428.1, from coordinate 19,938,450 downwards.
GCCGGAGGCGCCGTCGTACCACCTGCTGTGGTGGGCCTTCTCGCTGCCCATCCTGGTGCTGGACATCAAGGTCTACGGGCAGTGGTTCACGCGCGGCCGGAAGTTCCTGTCCATGGTGGCCAACCCGGCGAGCCACATGACGGTGATCGCGAACCTGGTGACCGCGAGGGCGGCGGCCAGGATGGGGTGGCACGAGGGCGCCGTGGCCATGTTCGCCGTCGGTGCGGCGCACTATCTCGTGCTGTTCGTCACGCTGTACCAGAGGTTCCTGGGCTCCGACTCCCTGCCGGCCATGCTCCGCCCGGTCTTCTTCCTCTTCTTCGCCGCGCCGAGCATGGCGTCCATCGCCTGGTGCTCCATTTCCCTGAGCTTCAACACCGGCTGCAAGATGCTCTTCTTCCTCTCGCTCTTCCTCTTCGCCTCCCTGGTAATTACATCACTATATATTTCCTTTCGAATTTCGATCGATCCCGAGCCCGTGGTAAGCTCAGCCGAAAACGTGTCTATATACGAATGAGGTAGTGTTACAAAGACGCGGGAAAATAAAGAAAGAAAGGAGAGTGCACATTTCCTTGAAGTGGATTGGGCGCTGGTCCTTCCATGTTCCATCCACTTCGATCAAGGCTCTAGCCTCTCTCTCTCTCCATATCCATCGCTTTAGCTTTTGGTTTTCGTTCGCTGGGAACTCCAACGAGGATGGTGTAGGCCAGTCAGTAGGTCTATATGAGTAGGATGCCACTAGATGCCACGTGAACTGCAATTAGCTCATCCCTCCAATTCTTTCGTATACTATATGTGCAAAGTGCAATAGGATATATACTAATGTCCGTCAAGATGAAAACTACATTAAAATTAGGTTTTCTTATCATAACAAGGCAAAATTAGACTTGCATGTCATTTTCATTAAGATTGGAATAATAGGTTTGTTGAGTTGCATGGCCACTCACATCACCGGCCGTCACCAGATAGATCACAGCAGATCATATAGTGCTTATAGACGCATTGCCAACTAATCATGCTTAACACCTTCTGGATGCATGCATGCATGCAGGTGTCCCGGCCGACGCTGTTCAAGCGCGCGATGCGGCGGTTCAGCGTGGCGTGGTGGGCCTACTCGTTCCCGCTGACGGTGCTGGCGCTGGCGGCGAAGGAGTACGCCGGTGAGGTGCGCGAGGCCGGAGCGAGCGCGCTGATGCTGGCGCTCGCCGTGCTCTCCGTCGTCGTCACGCTGGCGCTCATGGTCTTCACTGCCGTCAGGACCAACGACCTGCTGCCGCACGACGACCCTTTCTTCGCAGCCACGCTGCTGCCCGCTCATCGCCATCGCTAGTTAAATACGTACTACTTGTACTACTACTTTGTACATGTAGATATACGTACGTAATGAAAATTGTGGGGGTGTGGAGACGTGCGTGTGGTGTAAACCATGCTATGACGATTCTTTCCGATCGCTGTCGCAGCGTCACGAGGTACTTGATATAGTACTTGGGGAATCGGAATGATGCCGAGTGGGAGTCCCAGGTTTCGACTGCACGAAATGTGCTTATTCCAGGACGATCCAGATGTGCCCTTGACACATTATCCCTTGTCTGGTACCTCAGGTTATACGTAGCAGTCCTCGCTTTTGGCTGGCCGAGAATGGGACAGTCGTGGCCTCGTGGGACATTGGGTGTCTGCTGTAGGAGGAAATGACGTAAAACCACTGCATTCGGGCTAGTGGTGTCACTACCATTTTTACATTTTTTTGCGAAAAATAGCTGATATGCAACTTACAACACTTAAATTTTCAGTTTAACGTGTTAGCCAGACCGTAGACCGGCGCCAAAGACGGTGGGTTTTTCATCAATTTCGTCAAACAATGGTGGTTCTCGATGACACCATTGCCCCAAGTGTGATTGTGTTGCGTGGTTTTCTCCTCGTGTGGTTGGTCTCCATGTATATATATGTGAAACGATCGAGGTTATGCTATTTTTCAGTAAGCAACTACTCGTTCCTCAAAATAAAATAGATATTTCACTATAAAGTACATAAGGATTGAAATGAGTGAACATACAAATTGAAATATTTTTATACACCTCCGATTCGGGAAAAGTTAGAGCATCATATAATTCAGATTTCAGAACGAACTGAGACACGCCACTACTAACATGAAGAAGGCAATACGTCCCCACTAATTGGGTTGTAATTTGGTATGTCTGATACAAGGAGCACATGGTCGATCAGAGTACCCTTTTCACTTCTTTTCTTGCGGATGAACGATCATAGTAGAAGTTGGGAGAAGGTTGCCGCCCCACTAAACTTGGAAGACTTGGAATTCTTCACATTGAGAAGATTGCCGGTGACCTTCGCTCAATGGCCTCTGTCCTAAGGACATAGCACCTAACCTTTACGAAGGGGCAAAAAGGAAAAAAATATCACGGTAAAAAAAGGCTTCAAGACAATGCTTGTGTCAACCACCTCAATGTCCAACATGGCTTTGGACTATATCCAACAATTTGTTTCCTTATGGGAATCGCTATCCGATGTTACACTCTCACATGATACCATCGACTCTATTACGTGGAATCTCACTAATGACGGATCCTACACCGCCAAGTCGGCTTATCGGAAGCAATTCGAGGGCATCGCTACCACCTCCCTAAACGCCACGGTTTGGAGGGCTTGGGCTCCTCCCAAACGCTAGTTCTTTGGGTGGTTGGTCTTGCAAAATAGAATTTCGACGGCGGACCATTTACAACGAAGGGGGTGGCCCAATTGTGATCAAAGCCCTTTTTGTAACCAAGTGCAAGAATCCGTGGATCATCTCCTATATATGTGTCGCTTCTCTGTTACGATTTGGAAGAAGATTCTTGAGTGGTGTGGGTGCCACAACATCACTCCCGCAAATTGGAAAAATGAAGCTTCCGTTGACACTTGGTGGTCGACGCTCACCTTAGGCCATGGCGTGGCAAGAAAGGCCATGTCCACTTTGATAATTTTGATATCATGGGAAATTTGGAAAGAGAGAAACGCGAGAGTCTTCCGACATGTTGCCTCCCCGACGACCTTGATCATCTCAAGAATAAAAGATGAGGCGTGAGATTGGTGCCTCCTGGGCGTAATTTTTTTTGGGGAATGTAATACCGGGAGAGAAATTCCTTTTTGTAAAGTCCTAGGCTTTCCCTTGGCAACCATGTCTAAAGTCCTTATGTAATGAAAATGTCAAATCTTTTGCCTTGATTTAAAAAAAACATAGAAGCATGGTTGGCAATGAACATATAATTATCATTTTGGAGGTTGTCATTGCAGTCGCAGCCGTACGTACTAAAAGTATCAGCTGTTACGTACGTCCTAGACTTCTTTAGACTACCGCGCCGCGCGTAGATAGGTAGCAAAAACAATCAGCTTTCAGAGAACCGCGAGTAGATAGCTAGTTGTACAGATAAAAGTAAGTGCATTGAACATGATTCAGTTCTCTCTGATCTGTTCAGTGTAAAGCGAAACTAATGCTTGCGGTTTGGGAGGATAATACCACATCGAGTCGCTAATCTCTTTTTCTATTGGAGGCTTAATTAGGTCAAAGAAAGGCATACCGACCCCATGGGTCCTTATTAGTAGTGGCAAGAGCACTGGTAGAGTACAAGTAGTGGAGCACATCTACATATGTTAAAGCTATGACTTTAGACAGCACTGAATGTATCAGTTTACGGCATGAAGGTTACCCTACTACCAGATTTTTTTAGCAGATCGAACGGACAATGCGCTTGATATGGTAACAGTTTGAAGGCAATATGCCGGCAAATGAGAACTCTCTACTTTTTTTTGAACAGTCATGCTCTGTAGTCTGTACTGCATGCTCAATGCTAATTAATTTTTTTCTTCGAACAGTGTAAGGCCCACAGCTTTCTGGGCAAACACCAAAGGCGCACGTCGGCCTCCGTTAAGTTTGGGCCTCGCTACCGATTATCCTAATCCTTCTTCCCCACGGGCTTGTTTGGTATTAGAATTTTAGTGGGAATTAGAGAGGATATTGTTCTATGGACTGGATGAAACCTTGACCTTCATCCAAACCCCTCTAATGCGTGGGGCTTGTTTGGTATTAGAATTTTAGTGGGAATTAGAGAGGATATTATTCTATGGACTGGATGAAACCTTGCCCTTCATCCAAACCCCTCTAAGGCCCATAAACTTACCTGGCTGACCGCCCAACCCACATTCATTCATTGTTCGTTTTGAGGTGGATTCGAACCATAACAAGCGCAACAAGGATTTGGAGTCCAACGCGCTAAACTAAAGAGGATTTTCAGTCCTCTGCTCTACCAGCCAGAACCTAGAAGGACACTGAACACCCGATTTGACACAGCAACACAAAACACCTCTCTTCCTTCCCGATAGCCTCACTTTTCCAAGACAGAAGAGAAGCGCGAAAGCCGTTGCGCCTCATACTAATGCAAGGACTGCTCGCAAGCAAATTAGGAAATGAAAGAAGGCTACCGAAAGAACAAGCAACGGATTTCGCGCTCATCCCTTGCTAAAGCGCATACGTTTTCTTGCTCGTTGGTACTTGTCTAATCAATTACACTGTTCATTAGTTCACTTTATTTTTTGTTCATTTTTTATGTCTTGAACCGCTTACTAATCACGTATACGTATAGTAGGCCCCCTTCACCACTCCACGTCTGGCCCGTCTTGGTCTCGCTCACTTCGCCCGCCTATCGTATCGGCTCGGCTTCGTCCATCAAGCGACAACTTCTGCCTCTGACGGCTTCACTATCGCTCATGACTATGTAGTAGTCGGCCTTTGTTAAGCTTCGCCATAAGCAACTAGTCGCTTCCCGAATGCCTCTTTCTTGTACTAATTAATGTGTATGGTCTAGTCTTTCCAATGCCTCCTTCCTTGCCGCCAAGGCACGCTAGATGGAGAGTAAGAAAGCTACCTTGCTTTCATTGCATTCGTTAAACGGTAGCTTCCGCGCCCTTCCTACCTGCTTCAGTTGATGTGAATGATCGTGTCTTCGACATCCATTGAAGTCTGATTAGATATGTCATTGAAACAAATCTGTTTTGTCTCTGTTTTCTTTTCGGATGATGAGGATGAGCCAGGCGATCCTAACAGAATTTAGGAGGAGCCGGACGACGAAGCCTCAAAATAAGATAAAGATGTCTCCGACGCGATCGGACTTCCACTATATTTTATAGGGGTCAGGAGGGACAATAAAGATATGTTGTTTTCTATCAATCCCAAGCGGATACCCAGCTTCCACGATCCGCTTACCAAGGAAGAGATGCAGGAGGACCCAGGGCCAAAGCAAGTTGGGTTGGGGTATAGAGCCGTAAGCGTGGTTTTTAATCCCCACCAATCCACTAGGTAGGGGTAGTGTATTAGAAAAAATACATTAGAATTTGAGAAAAAGTGGAGATTAGCAGGGATTGAAGTGGTCCAATACTCTAAAACCAAACATACTATTTGAAATAAGTGGAGATTAATTTCGAATTTGATGTGGATTATCCCCTCTAATCGCTACAAATACTCTAGTATCAAGGCCTTATTTATTGGTGGTACTACTGTGACAATTTTATTAACCGCTTTTTTTGTTGGCTATAAATGCAACAAGTAGCCCCTTTTTTTGTTGAGGGGATGTGTAGCCCATCTTGCCCTTCTGAGCTGGCACTTGCTATTTCTTGGGTTGGCCCACTATGCATCTTTGTCCAGCCCACATAATTGTATTCTCGTTACAGTGAGGGCTACCACCTTCATTAGTTTCCTCCCTCGTTCCTTCTTGTCCATGGGGTTCTTCTTTCTCTTCCAATCGACGATGATGTGTGTTTAGATTTCCTCAAATCGCAGAGATGGACTTGTTCATTTTTCTTCCACGTGGCGGCATCAGGTTCATGGATTTCGTCTTCCATCTCTGGAAGAACTGCTTTTTGTTGATGTTTGTGATTTTGTCACCTATAATCCTGCTATATAAATCCACCTTTAATTTTGGTTATACTTGTCCAGTCTTAAGTCTCTACCCTAAAGCCAGGTGTGTTCGGATCAGGAATTTGAGATGAGGAGGCCATCGTGTTCCATGCTTATTTGCCAATACCTTTTTTATCTATAATTCAGATTTGCACGTATACTTGATGCAATGAAGAAGCAACATACTGCACCTGTGATAACTCTAGGGTTTTAACGATGCCCTTTGTCTCGAGATCGGTTCCGTGTTATATAGGCCATACGGCATGGAAGGATTACATCGAGTCAGTTACAACAACTAAGATTGGCTAAGAGATTTGATCTAATCCTTATACACCGGATTGATCTTGTACAACAAGCAAGCTAATAACTAACCAACTCAGCTAACCAACTAACTAACTCGAATATCTCTAACACCCCTCCTCAATCACAACCTTTTTTGAGGTTGAGACTGTGTTTGAATTCTTCGAATTGCCGTGTAGGTAAGGCCTTAGTGAAACCATCTGCCACCTGATCTTGTGAAGGAATAAATCTGATCTCAAGCTATTTATTTGCAACTCTTTCTCGCACAAAATGAAAGTCTATTTCAATATGCTTTGTTCTTGCATGAAAGACAGGATTAGCTGAAAGATATGTTGCACCCATATTATCACACCATAGGCATGAAGTTTGTTTCCGTGAAACGCCTAGTTCACCAAGTAGGGATTCTACCCAAATTACTTCTGATGTTCCATTTGCAAGAGCTTTATATTATTGTTGCTTGTTTTCTAGCACTCCAAGAGATTAAATTAGGACCAAAACAAACTACAAAACCTCATGTAGATCTTCTATCATCTACACAACCTGCCCAATCAGCGTCTGAAAAAGCACTTGCTAAAGTGGAGGGTGATCGATGAAAGGTTAATCCAAGATTTGCAGTTCCTTTGATATATCTCAAAATTCTTTTCACTGCTGTCCAATGAACAGTGGTTGGTGCATGCAAATACTGACATACCTTATTAACTGAGAAGGCAATGTCTGGTCTAGTGAGAGTTAAGTATCTACAATGATATCATTGACATATACTAATACACAAATGTTAATATCTAAAGTATTGTATATGAATAAAGATGTGTCAGCTTTAGATGGCAAAAATCCTAACTCTTGGAGTTTTGAACTTAACTTGGAGAACCATGCTCGTGGTGCTTGCTTGAGACCATATAATGATTTATCCAACTTGCACACATGATATGGTGCCTTCTGATCTTCATATCCAGGTGGCTGTTTCATAAACACTTCCTCTTCCAGAATACCATGAAGAAACGCATTCTTCACATCCAATTGCCTTAGGCTCCATCCTCTGGAAACTTAAATAGCTAGCACAAGTCTAATAGTGGCAGCTTTAACAACAGGACTAAATGTGTCCTCATAATCTATACCATATCTTTGTTTAAATCCTTTTGCTACTAATCTAGCCTTATATCTATCAATGGTTCCATCAGCCTTTCTTTTGATCCTATAGACCCATTTACAATCTATGAGATTTATGCCTTTTCTATAAGGTACTAAATGCCAAGTTTTATTTGTTACTAACTCTTCATCCATAGCCTTTTTCCAATTTGAATCTTGTAAAGCTACTTGCAATTTTTTAGGTTCATTGGATAAAGCTGATAGACCGTAGCAAATTGTACCATCGGTGGGAATCAAGGGCTTACTGTTCCCTGTTGTCGATCTTGTGTGATGGATCGCAGGAGCTCCAGCCACAGAAGATCCGGTGGCTTCTGCATCCGCCACAGAAGATCTCCCCTCCTGTCTGCGACACGTCGTGGCGCCGCGTTCCGCAGACCGCCTGCGGGCGGGAGCGCGTGCGATTCGGTCGCCGCGCCAGGAATACCGTGCGCCGGCCCATCTTGACGGTTGAACACGCGCAGCAAGGGCCGCCAGGGGGCCGTGGGCTGGCCCACGTGCTGTGTCGGTAGCTGTCGAGGAGGCGACGTTGTCGGTAGGCGCCGGTGATGTGGCGTTGTGCTGTTCGCTGGAGGGAGACGACGGACCGGAGGATCCCGAGGTCGATCCGCCCGCGTGGACCTGCAGCAATCCCGAGGCAGATTGTGCCTGGGAATCAGCCTCGTGCTCGGCGCTTCTGTCTTCTAGCACTGAATCTTGTTCAGCACCGTTTTCACTCGAGAAGGCATCATTTTGAGTGAAATTTTCTTCTGAATGATCCTGCACATGAGGACTTAAAACAGGAATATGAACATTAGGTGTTAGATCAACACTTTGTTGTTCCCCTCCTTGATGTGATTCCGGATTTTGAAGAACCTCGGGTAAGAGAAGGATTTCCTTTCGAAGAAGGGCTTCTGCATTGGTATGTAGTTTGGCAAAAGGAAAAGCGGATTCATCGAACACAACATCTGAAAGAGCATTTTCCCTCATGTGTGGTTTTGATAATTATATGACAATCTCTATGGACTAATGTTTGCGTTGAGATATCCTTATAGATCTTGTCCATGGGATTAGTGGAGCTCTTGTGTTGAGTTTACCTTATTGCAAGTATGTCTTGAAGGATTCAAGACATCATATTAGTGAAGAAATGTTGGAAGATACAAGGTTGATCAAGACGTTGATAAACACATAAAGCTACAAGATGTACCAAGAGCGATCATGTATCTCTTTGGATGGTAAACACTTGTCCATATAGCTTTGTGAACTAACCCATGATATATGTGTGTGTGGTATCATTACATGAGGTTAGGTATCTTACAATGGGCTTGCATCAAATGAAGATTTCATATAGCTCATGGAGGATGACATCATGTGGTGATCGTCATCAAGGTGAGATGTGCAATACCAAGAGAAGCTTCTTGAAGAGATCCTATGCTTGGAGCTTGCTGTGGATACATGAAGACGAAGCTTAGCGAGACTCTCCCATTGTGAGCATGGGGGAGTATTTTGAGAAGTCTTCATCAAGCATGTGCTTGGACGCACAATCAAGAAAGATGAACCACTTGAAGAGATCAAGATAGTCATCATCTAACTCAAGTGGAATGCTCAAAGCAAAGGTATGATCTTGATAGGGCTATAAGATAGATAGGCGTACTATCAAGAGGGGCTCTCAAGTGAGTAACTTGATCGCATCATTGTGGAGAGCTCAAACCATTGCATACTTGGCATATCATATTTCTTGATTCTTATCTGGCTTTTATGGTGGTGAGGAACTAGAGATTGGTTCATCTCCATGTCAAGCTCTTGTTCATCGAAAACGGTCTTAGTTTGGAAAACTTTTTGGCCTTCATCCATGTGAGGATTTAGAGCTTGGTTTATCTTCATACTAAGCTCTAGTTCATCAAAAAACAGATTTCGTATGAATATCTTGTTACGTTTTTGATATTGGATTTTTTACCGGTTTACATGTTTTAGGAAAGTTAAACCTTTCCCCATTTTCTTTTATCCTCACATGATGGACTATGATGTTTCTATGCACATTCTTATAGAGATCGTTGTAACGATTACAACTAGCCAAAAATCATTGAAACCGGAGTCCAGACGAAAAAGTTACTGCAGTTTTCGGTTCGCTGTTTCTGTCAGTTTTCTAAGACTCGGAAATTCCGAAAAAGTGAAATTTCCGATCACAATTTCCGGTCAAGTCAGTACCGAAATTTCCGACTGGAGCAAATTTCCGGTCTAAATTTCCGACCGGAATTTCTGGTTTTCTCTCGGTCCAACGGTTAGAATTTCTGGGGGGGGGGGGGGGGATATAAAAACTCCCCCTCTTCTTCTTCCTTGGCCCATCCAAGGGAGAACGAATTTCCTATCTCTCCTACTCCATTGTTGACCTTGGAAAGCTTGATTCCTCTCAATCCCTCCATTGATTCTTTCATATTCTTTAGGTAAAATTGAGAGGAGATCTAGATCTACAATCCTACCAACCAATCTCTCCTCTAAGTGAGGGGAGCCTAGTGGATCTAGTTCTTGGAGTTCCTTTGTGGTCCTTCTCCTTTGTTCTTCCTCTCTTCTCCCCCCATAAGCATTAGTTGCTTTTGGTGGGATTTGGGAGTGAAGGATTTGACTCCTTTGTGCTTTTGTTTGTTCTTCCTCTCTTATTCCCCCATAAGCATTTGTTGCTTTGTTGGAGTTTGAGAGTGAAGCACTTGAGCACTTCATGTGCTCTTGCCATTGCATCGGTTTGTGCTCTACACGAGATTCGTGGAAGTGAAAGATTGTGAGCTTGTTACTCTTGGGTCTTTGGACCCTCGACGCCTTTTGTGGCCGCCCCTTTGTGGCCAGGACCTTTTATGGTCAAGACCTTTTGTGGTCATCTTGAGAGCCCCCAATTAAGTTGTGGGTGTGTGCCTCGAGACTTGGAAGCCCCCAATTAAGTTGTGGGTGTGTGCCTCAAGAGTGTTGTACGGGATTCGATCTCCGCCCCAAAGGAGATCAATAGTGGAAGGTGAACTCGCAACCTTTTGTGGTTGAGTTTATCAGGAGAATAAGGTGAGCCTTTGTGGCGTTGCGGCTAACCTGCTGTGGTTGCGCACACCTCTCCAAACGAGACGTACACCCTTTGGGTGGAACTCGGGAATACATCTTCGTCTCTTCGTGCCTCGGTTATTTCTATACCCGAGCTCTTTACTTATGCACTTTACTTTGTGATAGCCTTCGTGCTTGAAGTCATCTATCTTGCTATCACCTTGTTACTTGTATTGCTTAGCATAAGTTGTTGGTGCACATATGTGAGACTAGTATATTTATCTAGGTTGTATGCTTGTTAAAGTAAACCTCTTGTTTTATTCCGCCTTTATCAAGCATACCGAAATTTCCGGGTCATTCGTGGACCGGATATTCCGGCTCCTCGAAAAAAGTTTTAAATCGCCTATTCACCCCCCCCCCCCCCTCTAGGCGACGTCTATCCGTTCAATTGGTATCAAAGTCAAGTTATCTCATTATTAGGACTAACCGCCTAGAGATAAAGATGTCGTTTAGAGATCTAGTGCACAATCCCACTTATAGATTTGATGGCACAAATTATGATGTTTGGAAAATTCGCATGCTTAATCTTTTTAGAGACATGGGTTCAAATTTAGAGATTATTGTAGATATGGGTGTTTCTCTTTAGAGGATGAGAAAAACACTTATCTCGATACTTTAGCATCTAATGCTCTTATATGTGCTTTGAGCGATGTAGTCCTTGCGTCAATCATGCCTTTTCGGAGCGCTCATGAATTATGGACAAAACTTCAAGATATATATGAGGTGTCCAACATTTCCAAAGATGATTGTCCTCCTTCCACATCCGGTCGTGATGAGCTCACGTCTTCTTCCACTTCACCGACATGTGGTTTGCCACAAGGTAATGATATGGTGAGTGGTGATAGAAATTGCATTTTTGATGGTGAATCTACTATTGACTATACTTCACACTCATATTATTGCAATGCTCTATCTTTGGACTTAAACACCTCTAGCACTCCAAATGTCATACATGCTAGTGTTGATAGTCCTTGCATATCATGTAGTATTTTCTTATCTAAATCTCATGATGATATGCTTTCCTTGTCTTGTTGCCATGATCAAAATGTTTCTACTTCTCTAGTACTTGTTTGGCTAACAATGTAGAGGAATCCCAACAATTGTTGGAACAAGACATGGACCCCATTGGTGTTTCAAGTAACTCTTCATCGTCTTCATCCACTACTCACATTTGCCTTATGGCTAAGGAGTTTAAGGTATCTCCTACCGTGCACTCCAATATATCTCATGGTGATGATGATGATGTTGATGATGATACTAGTCTTCAGATCAAACAAGAAATTATTGCTTTTGATCATTTCATGACTAACTTGCAAGGAGTTGGCAAGAAACACTTTGTCTCTCTTATGAGCCGTATAGATGAGCTTAAGGATGTTCTTGAGCTAAAAGGTGAGATTGAGAGAGAAGATGCATATGAAAAGGTATCTCTTCAATGATCTCTAGAAGATGAACAAGAAACTAATGCTCACCTTCAAGAGCAACTTGAAACTATCATGGAGTCTCATAACTCCAAAATTGCTAAGCTAACTAAGGAGCGTGATCTTCATTTTGCTAAATGTAAAACTGTGCAAAATGAAAAGACCGAATTTGTGGCTGCTCATGCTAGACTTGTTGAAGACATTGAGTCACTTGACAATGCTCACAAGGCATTGACAAGTGAACATGATCTTCTTATCAAGTCTCACGATCAACTTCAAACTCGGTTATCAAACCTTGAGAATTCTAGCACCTCCACCCCTTTACATGACCTTGCTATTGCTAAATGTAATGTGCTTAGTAAATAAAATGCTAAGTTAAATAATGAGCTTGTCATGTTGTCTCCTTCATTTCTAATATTAATGATGCTTGTGCTACTAACTCCACTTCATGTGAAGCATCTATTTTGAAGGAGAATGTTGAGCTAAGGGCTCAACTTGATTTTCTAAATAGCAAGTATGGGATATTAGAAGAAAATCATGAAAAGCTTTCAAGCTCTAATGAGGATCTTCTAGCATCCCATGCTAGGCTAAAGTTAGCTCATGAGGCGGTTACTACGAAGGTAAAATATTGTGAGCCTCTTGTGGTCACTAGCACAAACTCTACTTCTAATGCATTATTGTCATGTGCTAGTTCTAGTAATTCATCCACTCATAAAATTGCTACATCTTGTGATGAATTACTTTCCTTGCCTTGTTGATCTAACATTGTAGCATCTACTTCCTCTAGTATTTGTGTTGAAACAAACCATGTAGAGGAACTTAAAGAGCTCAAGGCACAAGTCACTTCTTTGAGCAAAGACTTGAAGAAGTTTCATGAAGGGAAGTTCAACCTCGACAACATGTTGAGAGTGCAACAACTTCCTCATGACAAGAGTGGACTTGGATTCAACTCCAATAACAAGAACAAGTCCAATGTCAAGAAGAAGCACAAGTTCGTCAAGAAGAAGGGCCAAGAACAAGCTATTGATTCGGCCAATATTGTGTGCTTCAAGTGCAAGGTTGAAGGGCACCATGTTAGATCTTGACCGTTGAAGAAGAAGCCTCTTAGTGAGAATAAACAAGGGAAGCAACCTCAAGTCCAAAATCAAACTTCCCAAGTTGAAGAACCTTCCCTTCCCAATAAGAAAGGTAAAAACCGACTTTGCTACAAATGTCGTGGGAAGGATCACTTTGCTTCTTCGTGCACTCATGGTAACTTATCCAACCCCACTATAATTGACAATGTCTATTCTCTTCGAAAGTATAAGATTGGCAATGTGTTTGCCAAAGTTATTGGTACTCAAAGTGGTGTCAAGAAAAGAACCATTTGGGTTGCCAAGCCTATTGTGACTAACCTCTTATGATCCAACTTGGTTGGGAACCAACAAGCTAAAACTTGATCAATAGGAAAACGGAGGACATTGGAGACTTGACTACATCATGAAGAATTAAGGGATATTTATCATTCATATTCTCTCAAGTCAAGTCAATTGGATTATATTGTCTTAGCATATATCTAATGCTCCTCCTTGCGGTAACTTGTATTTAATTCATATGTATACATTGAAAGTTACTTGCACCCTTGCATGTGTTTGGTTTTGTACCTTACTAGTGTTTTATATGTGTTGTGCACTCTACTTACTTTTTATTGAGTAATCAAGATTGTGTATGTTGGTTTGCACACCATGTATGTTTTGAGCCACTTGTCTATTTGCTTTCATCTTAATTGGCTCTTTTAGTGATTTTAATGGACTACCCCATTTTGGGGGAGTGATGTGCTTTTTGGTAACTCACCACCCTAAAATGTGTATTCATGAGGAATACCACTTAGTGGTGATATTTCAATATTATCCACTCTCTTTGTGGTATGTCTTACTCATGAGAAATTCAAATTCTAATGTCCATTAATTATCTCTTGTTGGATTTCTCTTGCCTCTTGTTAAAAAGAATGGATTATCACATTATGGGGGAGTAATAAGCTATGTGCATATTACAAGACTAGAAAATGTGAACATGAGAGGTAGTGTCACCTAGAGTTTATATTGTTGATTATCTTGTTCCTAGGTGGCATGGTACTCAAACAAGTTCCATATTTGCTTAAATGCATTTTATTCGCCCATCTTTTGATATCTTGTTTGTGAGAGAGTTTCTTGATGCTTAGGTATGATCATTGAATATGTGAAGTCATCAAGAATCTCTATATAAGCATGTTTTTCAATTCTTATCTTTTGCCACATGCTTATGTTTTGTGAACATGATCTTGAATATATGTATGTCATGTACCACCGAGAAATATTTCTCTACAATCATTGTCTTTGACAAGTGATAAATATATTTGTGGTAAATTTATTGATCATATTCACATTGGCTATTGTTCTTAAATTGTCTTATTCTCTCGCCAAGTTTGTTTTGGTCTAAGCACCCTTTTGTCATCCTTGCTTCATTTGGATCTTTTTGCTGCTCTACTCATAATTTGTGTTGTGCTTTTTTGAGTTAGGAAAAGCAAGGATCTCATTGTTGTGCATTTACATTCGAAGACTTAATTCTAAGTAATACACCATATTTGGGTAGCTATCCTACATTGAGTAGAACATCATTTTTTTAATTGTTATCGGGTCTTATTGCTTTTCTTGAACCTTGTGCTCAAAAGGATATATGGAGGGTAATGGTCCCACTTGTGTGCATTTTGTATTTACATACAAGATCTCAAATAATGCACTAATCATGGGGAAGCTACTCTATACTCTTTAGAACACTATTATTTAAATTGGTTTGGTATCTTATTGCTCTTCTTGAACATGACTAATGTTTTAACAATGTATATGGAGAGTAATGATCTCATTTGTGTGCATTTTGTATTCAAATACAAGATCATAAGTAATGCACTAATCTTGGGGGAGCAACCCTATATGTTATTGAACATTAATTGTCTTCAATTGGTTTTTGATCCCGATGACATGTCTCTTTGAAAGACAAACATTTTTCGTCTTGGTACTTGGTTCCATCATGAAAAGTGTAGAGGGCTTGGTTTATTTGTTGAAACCTTACACTTCTTTGTGGAGTTAGCTATCTCATCCCATGGTTCCTAGTCTACCTTCTTGGATGAGATAAGCCTTCGAGCATATTTGTTTGATTTATTTCTTATGCTCATTGGTTTAGCCTTCACCGTGTTATCATTTGATATATTTTCAAATTGGTTTCTCCAATCATGGGTTGGTTTGAGTCTTTGATACAATGAGGACCAATCTTTCTCTTGCCACACTTTTGTGTATCTTCTTGATTTAATTGGTGTTTTGTCCAAATTGTATCTCGTTTGGTTCTTGAAAGTTTTGTGCATTCATATTTACTATATGTATATCTTATGGCATTCTTACTTTCGTTGATCCAATATATAGGATAAACTCCATCAAATCCTAAATGGCTAAGATGTGCATGAAATTCTATTTCATATCAATATGCACATATTTATGTGGAGTTTGTCCTATGTATTGTAGTTGGTCTAACTACTTTGGACCCAATTAGCTTGGGTACCATTGTGTACTTGATTTGTTTTAGGTACATGGGAGATGCATTGGAACCTTGCCTCTTTTTAAAGAAGATGTCTTCACCATGTGCTTCTTGGAGCCAAGCTTGGATGAATGTGAACTCTCATCTTCTACACCGTCAATGCTATCTCGGTAACAAGTATCTAACTCATGCATATAATTCTAGCTCTAAACCTTGTGTAGGTTGTTCTTTGGCATGAGTTTCTCTAAGTTGCATTTGATATGGTTTTTGCAAAGTTTCTTTCAAAATATCTTCATTGCTAATGTGAGTAAGCCGGGATGATTACACATCAAGTGGATTTATATAATCATGTTCATGATTCACCGATCCCCAATATGTTAATCTAGAAAATTCATTTCAAAGTCTCTCATGTGCAATATTGATGAATTCTCATAAATCATTTGCCTTATGTGATATTTATTTTGTGTCTCAAAGTATCCCAACTATCACTTATCCTATGTGGATATTTTTGATGCTTTGAGAACTTGGTGTTGGAAGTTCATCTATACCCTCTAAGAATAATTTGAGCTATGTGTAAAGGCCCTCCTTATTATAAGGTAGCGACCTCCTGTGTATAGTGCTAGTCCCTGGATCGACTTGCTAGCACACACAGTTTAAGATGAAATATCATAACATTGCATCAATATTCATTACACGATGATCCAGAAATAAAAGGGTTCGATACAAGGTGCATAGCCCATGGCTAGCTCAAACCGAAATAAACACACAGCGGAAAGCAAATGGATAAGTGAGCTCCATCTTCATCATGTGCCACAGGCAAGACATGTTGGTTGGAGACTCGCGACCCTAACAATCCTTACTCTTCGTCAGAGGGTCCTGCAATGGTGAGTTGCAGCCCAAACTATATTGGGTCAGCACAATTGAATTGTGGTGGCAAGATGACACTTTGTAATTTAAATTACTAAGACTATATCTACATGCATATTTGGCTCAGTGGAGTTTCAGGCTGATTTGCATAAAGCCAGTTTTGTCCTAACATTTATAATACAACTTTTCATCTTAGACAAAGAGTACCACTGATAGAAAACAGTGAACACCTTTGACAACAAAGAGTACCACCGATAGAAAACGGTGAACCACTTTGAAAACTACTCACAACGAGCACCACCGATAGAAAGCGGTGAGCTCTCCCAAACCCTTGTTCACCCATCAAATTTTATTATAGAAATTGGGATGAGGAGATCTTCAACATCTGGCTGTCTAGTTGCTCAAATGTCCATAACCGGGGACACGGCCTAGTATACTTAGTTTTTACTTTTGAGAGGGTGTGCACTTTCACCACAAGACCCAATCATTCCCTCGTCCATGTCACCCAATTGTGAAATGGAAAAGAGAAGACCGAGACGAGACCTTTCCGAAGTAATCCCCCGAGTCACAACGCGTGACCCGAACCAACCTATCATCCCCCTACATCTGCTGGTCACGACGGATCGGGGTCTCACAACATGTATGGTCAAGACAGAGCCCATTTGACAAGTGGTTGCACTAGAAGCTACTAAACAAGGTGCATCTACAATCTCTTTAAGCCTGGGTGACTTTCCACATTTGTGCGCTTCCACCAAGGGTAATTACCATAGACATGAACCATAGACATGGACCCCCTGAGTAGCCACCCACCATGGTTCTCCAACCAGCACCCAGGTAGTTCATTAATTAACTTCATTAATTTTTCACTATCCAACTAGTCAAAACATTTTTCATTGCTTGGCTAAGCATCCTACTAAGTGTTCTTGCTACTAAGCTCAGGGTGGGGGGTAGCTAAACACTACATAGGAGCATAGCATAAAATTATAACTGCACACAATTCCTGACATGCATACTACAGAAAAACACTACTATGCTATAGTGAAAATAATAGGTGGTTTATGAGCATCGCTTGCCTTTTGGAAGTTGTCGTTTCTCACACTCTTTTCAACGAATAACGTTTCACTCCGTTCAATCTATACGAGGAAAGAGAAGTATAATAAACAACAATTCAACCAAACACATAACACATAAAAGCATACATCACAATTCTACGTTCTTTAATATTTGTTATAGTTCATTTATTTTATGGTCAAGTCGTATCACATAATTCAATTTACAAAAGGAATTAATGTGGTAGGATTAAAGGAGGCCGGGGTCGTGGGAATTTAAGGGAGAGGCGCGGTCTGCCGTTTGGGTGCTCGGGGGAGTGGGGGCGAGTGGGGGAAGTGGGCGCGGTCATGGCGTCGTGGGCGTGGACGGAGGTTAGGGATGACCTCCGACTGACAGGTGGGGCCCACCTGTCTGTGAGAGTGGACGGAGAGAGGCCGGGGTGGGCTTTTGCTGGGTTGCTAGGCGTTGCACGCGCGTTAGATTAGGATGGGCTCGGCCCAGTTAGCCCTTTTTTTGTTCTGTTTTTTTTCTTGTTTTCCTTTTCTATTTTTTTCTTATTTCCTTGGTTTTAAAATTCCAAATCAAATCAAACCAGTTTCTATAGATTTGAAAAATAAAAACCTTTCTTTTAAAACATACAAACATACTTTACCAAAACATTTTTGAATTTGAAAATTCAAATTATCGTATAAATGTTTAATAGAATCTTTATGCTTATTTTATAAAATAGGGTTATATAAATTTCTTTTGAATTGAAACTAAAATCTAGAAAAGATATGAGTAATATCACTCAATATGATAAACTCAATAAAAATACTTTGGTACAAATATTTCATTTAAAAAGAGTTGATATATCATTTTTTTAAACAAATAATCATTTGAAATACCAAAATAGACATTTCACTTCAAAACTTTAAATTTTCAAAATAACATATGCTTAGATAATTCAAAAGAATTTGTAAATAGGGTTTATTTAGTAATTGAAAGCAATATATCAGATTCAACTTCAATTTCGAGCAATTTATTTTATTCAAACAAAAGTTTTAAATTTTTAGTGATTTTTTTAAAACATTCCAAAAATTTGGGATGTTACAGACTACCACCCTTAAAAGAAATCTCGTCCCGAGATTCGAAGAGGCTAGAAAGAAAGATAGGTTTGGATATCTTGGGTTAGGGGAATTGGGTGGGCTACCACTCTTAAAAGAAAACTTTCATGTGTATCTAGACTGCTGGCTTCAATAAGTGTCACATTGGATTTTCTAACTCTTTGTTGGGTAGACTTGAGTCTTTGGGTGATGCTTCATTCATCCATCATTCAAATTCATCGCATGTACTAGCATCAAAGTGTCATGTGGCTAAAAGAATTGATTAGGAACTTACTTTTCACTGCTCGACCCACTTAGTAACTTATTCTTCATCTTCTCAGGACATCCACTGGCATAGTGCCCTGTATCTTTACATTTGTAACATATCACATGACTGATGTCTTTCTTGTGGGAGTTGATGGGGCATTCCTTAAACTTCTTTCCTTGGCAGTTTTGATGTTTCTTCTCTGGGCATTTGTCGGCCCAGTGTCCCTTGTGCTTACATTCCAAGCTAGTGACTTGGCATGAGTCTCGTTTTGTGAAAACGCTCTTGTCGCTTGTCTGGGATTTTCCTTCTAGACAATCACTGATGTAATGTCCTTCCTTTTTGCACCCGTAGCAAATGATCTGGCTCAGGTTTCTCTTCTTCTTAGGTCTTTCCAAGGCTAATAGGGTCTCTATATCCCGCTGATCGTATTGTGCTACTATGGATGATGATCTTGTTTGCTTGTTGGGGCAATCTCGAGAAAAATGTCCTTCTTCTTCACAAGAATAGCAACATTTGGTGATGCCTTCGGATGTGTTAGGTTGTGTCTTGATTCTGGCATTATTCTCCTCCTTGGTATGATCCATAATTCTTTTCTGCAATTGATCGAGTTCGATCGTATTGCCAATCTTCTTCTCTGGGCAGTACCATGAATAATGTCCTAGTCCATCGCATTTGTGGCAATCTATTTGACTAACATCTCGCTTGCGCTTACCCTTCTTTTCTTGTTCTTCAAATATATTCTTCAAAGTCTGGTGCATTCCCTCCCTGATTTGTCGACTAGCTTGTTGTACTATGGGGTAGAGTTGACACTGAGCTGGAACATGTATGTCTCCTTCACACAAAAAGTAAGTAACTTGAGTGGTGCAGTATTCCTCAGCTCCACTGGTTGCATCCAAATGAGGCCACTCATCTTGGCATTCTTTGGAAGTGTGTCCGATTTCCCCACAAGTCTTGCAGGCTCTAGGTGTTTTCACCACTTCCTCTTGGATCTTGTGGTTGTCATAGTTTATTTCTTGTTGATTGTCCCCATTTGCATTCATAGTCTGATACATCATCAGTACTATTTGAGTTTGGCTACACAACAGTTGCTGCCATCCAGGGGGTAATTCCTTATTGGGGTTGTTGACTTGATTCTGGGCCATTAATTGCATCAACTTATTCTGAGTCTCTAAAAGTGGTTGCATTCCGATTGGCATCTCATAGCTTTTGGTAGTTTGGTGAAGCATATGATTGGGTTTAGCATAGATGAGTAGAGGTAGAAAGGTACTAAGGAAGGATCCTACCCAAACACAGAAGATTCAAGACAATTCATTTTACAAACAACATCTATCAAACATCAAGCAACAAGGTTCAGACACAAACAACAGTCTACTATTGTCATACAACCTGAGTTGGTATGATCAACACACTAACACGATATCGTAGTTCTAATTAAATGGTGGTCTGATCTAAGGAAACAAAGTGATGCACTTCCTTGTCTTCTTATCCTTCATGGACTTAGTGCGATGAATTTTCAGAGATCAATACTTTTACTTCATTGATGGAATCTGGTATCCTTGGCCAGCTTCTGGTCTTCCTGATTGCATAGTTCAGAAACCACATTCACCATGTCAGTCATCAACTGGTTCACAGGGGCCTTCAAGTCATTGGTCTTCTCTATCTCCTTTTTAAGTTCTTCAAGTTCCTTTTCCACATCTTTGAGGTATCCTTGAGTATTGTGCATTCTAAACCTAATTCTCCTTGAAAGTTCCTCAATGGCCCTCCAAGCTGCTCTTCGTGATGCATCAAAGAATGATGTTTCCAGTACTTTATTGGTGAACATCCATAGTCCCGTTGTCTTGTGGTCGTCTTCTTTATCCTGATACAAGTGTAATTCTACCCACCAGTATTCTTGGTCTTCATCCATTACAGGGAATCCTTTGCAAACTGCTTCTCCATTTAATCCCATGGTCTTCATACTCTCCTTAAGTACCTTTGGGAACTCTGTTCCACATTCCAAAGTCATGGTAAACACTGGTCCTTTCTTGAGTGAGTCTATGAGGCTAGACATCTATAAACAAAAGAAGTCATTTAGAAGGATGTGTAATAGATGAGAAAAGAGAGAAGATGTATATTTTTTTAAGAGAAGGAATAAAATATGTTTTTGTATTCCTAAGGTATTTTCCTATTTCTATTCCAAACCTAGGGTCACGAACCTACAGGCAACACAGTGCTCTGATACCATCTGTAAAGGCCCTCCTTATTATAAGGTAGTGACCTCCTGTGTATAGTGCTAGTCCCTGGATCGACTTGCTAGCACACACAGTTTAAGATGAAATATCATAACATTGCATCAATATTCATTACACGATGATCCAGAAATAAAAGGGTTCGATACAAGGTGCATAGCCCATGGCTAGCTCAAACCGAAATAAACACACAGCGGAAAGCAAATGGATAAGTGAGCTCCACCTTCATCATGTGCCACAGGCAAGACATGTTGGTTGGAGACTCGCGACCCTAACAATCCTTACTCTTCGTCAGAGGGTCCTGCAATGGTGAGTTGCAGCCCAAACTATATTGGGTCAGCACAATTGAATTGTGGTGGCAAGATGACACTTTGTAATTTAAATTACTAAGACTATATCTACATGCATATTTGGCTCAGTGGAGTTTCAGGCTGATTTGCATAAAGCCAGTTTTGTCCTAACATTTATAATACAACTTTTCATCTTAGACAAAGAGTACCACTGATAGAAAACAGTGAACACCTTTGACAACAAAGAGTACCACCGATAGAAAACGGTGAACCACTTTGAAAACTACTCACAACGAGCACCACCGATAGAAAGCGGTGAGCTCTCCCAAACCCTTGTTCACCCATCAAATTTTATTATAGAAATTGGGATGAGGAGATCTTCAACATCTGGCTGTCTAGTTGCTCAAATGTCCATAACCGGGGACACGGCCTAGTATACTTAGTTTTTACTTTTGAGAGGGTGTGCACTTTCACCACAAGACCCAATCATTCCCTCGTCCATGTCACCCAATTGTGAAATGGAAAAGAGAAGACCGAGACGAGACCTTTCCGAAGTAATCCCCCGAGTCATAACGCGTGACCCGAACCAACCTATCATCCCCCTACATCTGCTGGTCACGACGGATCGGGGTCTCACAACATGTATGGTCAAGACAGAGCCCATTTGACAAGTGGTTGCACTAGAAGCTACTAAACAAGGTGCATCTACAATCTCTTTAAGCCTGGGTGACTTTCCACATTTGTGCGCTTCCACCAAGGGTAATTACCATAGACATGAACCATAGACATGGACCCCCTCAGTAGCCACCCACCATGGTTCTCCAACCAGCACCCAGGTAGTTCATTAATTAACTTCATTAATTTTTCACTATCCAACTAGTCAAAACATTTTTCATTGCTTGGCTAAGCATCCTACTAAGTGTTCTTGCTACTAAGCTCAGGGTGGGGGTAGCTAAACACTACATAGGAGCATAGCATAAAATTATAACTGCACACAATTCCTGACATGCATACTACAGAAAAACACTACTATGCATATAGTGAAAATAATAGGTGGTTTATGAGCGTCGCTTGCCTTTTGGAAGTTGTCGTTTCTCACACTCTTTTCAACGAATAACGTTTCACTCCGTTCAATCTATACGAGGAAAGAGAAGTATAATAAACAACAATTCAACCAAACACATAACACATAAAAGCATACATCACAATTCTACGTTCTTTAATATTTGTTATAGTTCATTTATTTTATGGTCAAGTCGTATCACATAATTCAATTTACAAAAGGAATTAATGTGGTAGGACTTAGGGTTTGCCATTTGTAGTCAAGGGATGGTCTAAATCAAATTTGAATATTTAAATCTGAATAGGTTGAATTATTGTTTCAATATTATAATGTCTGGTCATGTTCATAATATTTGCACAATGCTTTTATCGAAGGGAAATGATAACATTTTCCAACTATGGTTGTGATTTAAGGAAGGCATAAGATTTTAATCAACTTCACATGTTTGTGAACTATATGGATCTAATGAATTTTAGTATTGGCTCCTCCAAGACTATAGTTATCTTAGTAACATTTTGCAGAAGATTTCACATTAAAATGATTTGTGGAATTTAAATTATATCTAAATTACGCAAGTTGTATCTCTGATTTATAAAACCATTTTTTTTATTAGACAAAATCATTTCTAATAGTGGTAACATGTTATACTAGTTGCAAGGTTTGTACAAATATTTTATTTGCATTTTTAGGATCCATGAATTTATATTTATGTCAAATTTACACAATTCTTCAATTTGAAATTTGAATACATTTAAACTAATACAATCTTGAAATCTAATAGGTTATAAACACATATTTACAAGTTTATATTTCAAAAGTGGTTGAATAGGCTTAGTTTTGTTAGCTCTGGTTAAAAGGTAATACTTGTGTTATTTTTGTAAAAGAAACAATTTATTAAGGTTAATATAATTTAAACTATGTTATAAACCTAAAATTAGGGTTTCTGATTTTAAATGGAAATGACATTGCTAAAATAAATTTAACAGTGCAACATTATTAGACAGATCCTAAGTTTTCCAAAACTATTTTATTTGAAATTTTTGGACTTATGGATTTGAACCTTGGTCAAATTTACTCAAATATTCCATTTGAAATTTGAATAAATTTTAACTAGTCAAATTTGAAATTGAACAATACCAAAAGATTCTACGTGTCAAGGGCTTTCCAATGGTATAAAGTTTGTCGAATTTGGATGTGTGGTTTAAAAGATATGATGGTTTGAATTATCAGGGTCTTTTCTGCAAAACTACAATTTAATTTTCTATTCGGGATAAATCCAGAAAATAAGTGATTTGGTTGTGGCCGTTGGATCTGGATCTAAGGGATGAGATCGGGAGATACCTCTTCATTTACCTTATCGAAGGGAAATGATAACATTTTCCAACTATGGTTGTGATTTAAGGAAGGCATAAGATTTTAATCAACTTCACATGTTTGTGAACTATATGGATCTAATGAATTTTAGTATTGGCTCCTTGTCGGGGGGCTGCCCCCCGGGTAGGGGCAGACCCCGATATAATCCAGTAAATATCAACAGTACTTGACCTTTGGCGGTAGCAAGGGACACCTCCTGGTGTACCGAAAGGGCAGCTTGACCCTTGGGCACTGGAAGAGGGCAAAGTGCCTCCTGGCAGCCACAAGGGTCAGTTCTGGCAGCTATAAATAGACACCCCCGGCCCTCACAATCGCAGCACAAGCGTGAGCGGGTGGTTCCTCTAAGAACTAGCTTCTCGAAGATGTCTTTGCTGGTAGGCTAGGACATCTTCGGGAGGCTAGGCCTAGAGATACTCATCCTGAGACGAACTCGGACGTCTCCGGGAAGGATCCCGGATCTAGGACTCCGGGGAGACTCCCGGGTGGAGGTGAACTCGGCTTTACCGAATAGGTATTCCGGATAAGTACTAACCGGAGCGAATCTCTCGGTGTTGATCTTATGCAGAAGAGGCTCAGTGGCAAGCAAGGAGGTATCCGGAGTAAGGGCTTCCGGTAGGCCGTCAACGGTCCGTAGCAGGCTTTCCCGTTTATAGCGGGGGGAAGTACCATTCCGCCTGACACGGAAGCATGGTCACCTCCCGCCTGACACGGAAGCATGGTCACCTCCCGCCTGACACGGGAGCGCGTCACCCGGTACGATCGTGGTACGACAAGACCTGACATGCCTAGCCCGGCAATCCGGAAAAGGCTATCCGGGATGGGCAAAGACATGTCTTGTCTCTGACAAGGGGACAATGATGATGTAGGACGGCGCGTGCCGTCCTTAACGAGATGATGACGAAGGGGCTACACCGGATAGTCCGGCGACTAGGTCGCACTAGCCGGTGACGACATCCCGGCTAGGCCTGTCCGGTGGGGCCAAGCCAAATTAGGGTTTCCGGCCCTCCTGGCCGGACCTCTATAAAAGGCGCCATAACTGCTCCTGAGAGGGAGAGACCAACTTGAGAGCCAAAGCTATAGTCGCATTTACTCTTAGAGCATTCATTCCTTCTCACCTTGAGTTCATCTAGTTCTTTGTACTCCTCACTTTGAGAGATCTTGTAGCAAGTTGTAGTCCTTATATCACCAATATATAGAGAGGAAAGGCAGGAGTAGGGGTGTTACCTCCTCACGAGGGCCCTGAACCTGGGTATATCGTGTGTGTGATGTGTGCCTTCGTGCATTTGTTTGTATTTATTTGATCTTCCTCTTTGCACTTTGGGCTTGTTCCTTGTTCTTGGGAGATCTCGGTTTTACCGGGATCCTCCTCGTGTGAGCTCTTCAGCTCACTATCCCTCCCCGGATCCACCAACGTCCATCGGCCCCACAAATTAGCCATCCTATGGCATCTGCCGTGACGCCACCACGACAGTTGGCGCCCACCGTGGGGCGGACAGAGGCGTTGGCTGGTGTACACATCCGGACGGGCTCCCCCGTTCATTTCAACGTTCGGGTTCTCTCTGGCCTAGTCGTAAGGCTAGGGGAGATGGACTTCATCTGCGACATTGCAGGATGCTTCCGGAACAAACCGTTTCCGGTGAACGGATGTCTCATTGACTTTGGTGGTTTCACCACCTACGTGGCCACCGAGGTTGTCTGTAGCTACCCGGACAGGGTCCTGGAAGCTGAGGACCCTCCCATGCTCTGCGCAGCTCGGGGTCTGCGTGCCGGTCGCCCCCCGAGTTCCGTCGCAGTGATGATGGTCGGGGCAACCGAGGAGGAATATCAAGATGCTGACGGCGATACTGATGGCCACCCCCGTTTGGCCAAACCCCCGCAGGAGAGGCATGCGGCCCGGGATGGAGATCCGCAGTCATACCATCCGCGACGCCGTCCGGATCCCCTCTCGGGACTCGTGGCTAAGTTGACTGTACCGGTGGCTGCCGGAGCAGATGCCCAAGCCACTTCGGTTGAGTTAGAGGAGCAGCGGAAGTTGCTACTCGCTGAGGCGCAGGAGATCGCCGAGATCCGTCGCGAGCTCAGCGCTAGCCTCCGGGAGTACAATGCAGCTCACGGATTCCCAAAGATAGACTCCCGGGAGAAGCGCATTGCAGATCTGCGCAAGAAAGGAAGGATGGTGAATGAGGAGCTGGCTGGTGGAGCCACCACCAGCAACACTGGAAGTCGGATTTCAGCAGGGAAGCCGGTGTACAGCTCACCGGCGAAAACCCTTAGGGCCGCCGAAGCCGCCATGGCCGAGTTGGTGGGACTATCCGGCGAAGCCCTGCGCAAGCAGCAAGAGAGAGTAAACGAGTTGGTGATTGAAGCCAATCGTCAGAATCTGGCCTTCAAGAAGAAGCACCCCGGGGCAGGATCCCAGGTGTACTCAGCCAGACCCGACAGCCAGAAGTCGGATGGGGAGGCCTCTTCCCCGCATCCGAGCAGAAGCAAGAGCAAGAGCAAGAGCCGGAGCCGGAGTTGAGGTTCCGGGAAGAACAAGCAGCTACAGACCTATGATCCGGCCTTTGCCGGTATCCAGCAAGCCGGGCAGGCCGTACAACGCAACTCGGGACAGGCGGGAAGTACCCGTGGGGATGGTAACCTGGGTGTAGGAAATAATAACCCGGCTAGCCGTGGTAATCCACCCCGGAATCCTCCTCACGTTGAGGGAAACCTGCAGAGGGAGGTCGTCTCCGTTCCACAGCAGGCCCTGATCCCTGCACAGGACAGGCTCAACGATGGCAACTCGAGGATGCAGCAGCTCGGATACCAGCCAGACGAGAACCCTTTGGGATCTCGGATAGGAACCAGGCAGCTGAACCCGGCAGACGCCAGATTCCGGCTCGACCGGATTCACCAATCCGAGTTGGTAGAAGAGCAAGGACCTCCGGGACCTGCGTGCTTTGGACCTCGGATCATGCGGGAACCTCCTGTTCGGAACTTTCAGCTCAACCGAGGTGCCAAGACCTATGACGGTAGCAAGAAGCCGGAGGACTGGCTAACCGACTATGTAACTGCAGTAAGCATAGCCGGCGGAAACAGACGATGGGCGGTACGTTATGTACCGCAGATGTTGGAAGGACCAGCCCGGATCTGGTTGAACAATCTGAGAACTGGCAGTATAGACTGTTGGTTAGACTTTGAAGAGGCATTCATCAGCAACTTCACCAGCACGTACAAGAGGCCCAACAGGCCTCAGCAGCTCGCCATCTGTAGGCAAAGGAGCAATGAAACTGACCGGGAGTACCTTACCCGGTGGAGCAATATTCGCAACTCTTGCGAAGGAGTGGTGGAGGCACAGGCCATCTCCTGGTTTGTGCAAGGATGCCGGCATGGCTCTATGCTGTGGCAGAATTGCAGAGAAAGATGCCAACAACCTTGGCAGAAACCATGCGCATCGCCGACACCTATACGCTTGGAGATCCCATGCAACCCCTGGTGGATGTCGGAGACTCCAACAGGAGGAATGCGGGACCTCAGCGTTCAGGACCGAGCAGGAGCCATGATCGCCAGGAGTTCGGCCACAAGAGGAATCAGCCCGAGTACCACCATGCCGCGCAGCATGTTGCAGCAGTGACCCGGGAGCAGGAGGATGCCGGCAACAGCCAGCGTCAAAAGACAAGTGGCCCGGCTTGGGGTCAAAGTCAGGAGGTGCAGAAGACCTGGGTGGAACCAAAGAAGCCCCTGACGTATGAAGAGATGCTGAACAAGCCATGCTGCTACCACACTCTGGAGGCCAACAAGCCCGCCAACCACTCCACTCGGCAGTGCAGCTGGTATCAGCGCACGTTGCAGGAAGGCAGCTCGGGAGCTGTTCGGCAGAATGCTCCGGCATCCCGTCCCAATATCCCGAGACCCCCTCCTCCGACATCGGGGGCCAACGCTGTTCGACTTCCCCCTCCTCCGAGAGGACCCCCACCTCGCCCAGTGAATGTGGTGCATACCCGGAACGACAACGGTAACCAATCCGGACACCAGCAGAGCAACTACAGGGAGGCACATCAGAGCTATGTAGTCTTCGTAACCGAGCCCACTGACCGAAAGAGTGTGTGGCGGCGCGCTCTGGAAGTAAATGTTGTGATCCCGGCGGTGCCCAAATTCTTGCACTGGTCCGAGATGGAGATCACCTGGAGCCGGAAGGATCACCCCCGGGTTATGCCCAAGCCGGGAGCGTATGCCTTGGTGGTGGACCCAACTTTTGTCGGACCCAACCTCAACGTCCGCTTCAGCCGGGTTCTGATTGACAATGGCAGTGCCATTAACATCATGTACAAGGACACGATGCTGAAGCTGGGAGTATCCATGAACACCCTGCTGCCCACCGAGACAACCTTCCATGGCATTGTGCCCGGAGTCTCTTGCTCGCCCATGGGAAAGATCTGGGTTGAGGTGCTATTCGGAACTCGGGAGAACTGCCGAACCGAGAGCTTGGAGTTCGAGGTCGTGGACCTCGAGAGCCCGTATCACGCCTTGATCGGCAGACCAGCCCTCGCCAAGTTCATGATCTCGACTCACGTGGGCTACCTCAAGATGAAGATGCCGGGACCCAACGGTGTGATCACCATCTCGGGGGACCACAAGCGCTCCATGGAATGTGCCTCGGCGGGATCGTGCTTGGCTGAGTCTCTGGTGATCGCGGAGGAGAAGAAGAGGATCCAGCAGGTAGTGGCGATGGCCAAGACCTCCCAACTCGGAATGCCCGGGATGGTGAACCCGGAGCAGGGGGCATCATTTCAGCCACCCAAGGAGACCAAGAAGGTGTCTGTGGACCCCAGCAACCCGGAGCGCCAAGTTATCATTGGCAGCAACCTGGACAGCAAATAGGAAGGCGAGCTCGTCGACTTCCTCCGTGAGAATCGGGATGCCTTTGCGTGGTCGAGTGACGATCTGCAAGGCGTCCCGAGGGAGTTGGCTGAGCACTCTTTGTTTGTTCGACCGGATGCGAAGCCGGTGAAGCAACCAACTAGGCGCCTCTCGGATGAGAGAAGAGCTGCTGTCATGGAACATCTGGCTATACTGCTGGCTGCCGGATTCATCATGGAGGTGCTGCACCCGGATTGGATTTCGAATCCGGTCCTGGTGGAGAAGCAGAAAGATGGTCCCCTCCTGCTTAAGGTGTGGCGCATGTGCATCGACTTCACCAACCTCAACAAGGCATGCCCGAAAGACCCCTTTCCGCTGCCCCGGATAGATCAAGTGATAGACTCCACTGCCGGGAGTGAACTTTTAACTTTTCTAGATGCTTATTCTGGTTTTCACCAGATACCTTTGAATCCGGATGATCAATTGAAAACTGCTTTCATTACCCCTTACGGGGCTTATTGCTATCGTGTTATGACTTTCGGGTTGAGAAATGCTGGTGCTACATACCAGAGGTGCATGCAGAAATGCTTGCATGACCAGATAGGCCGAAATGCCGAGGTCTATGTCGATGACATAGTCATAAAAACAAAAGAAAAAGCCTCATTAATAGATGATATGAGGGAAACATTTAAGAACCTAAGAAGATTCCGGATGAGGTTGAACCCGGATAAGTGCACATTTGGGGTTCCGGCGGGAAAGCTACTCGGTTTCCTCATCTCAAGCCGGGGAATCGAGGTCAACCCGGGTAAAATTCGTGCTATTGAGAGCATGAAGTTTCCCGTGCGTCTCAAGGATGTGCAGAAGTTTACCGGGTGTCTGGCATCCCTAAGTCGGTTTGTGAGCCGACTTGGGGAGAAGGCTTTGCCTCTGTATCAACTGATGAAGAAGAGCAAGACATTTGTTTGGACCCCGCAAGCTGATGCGGCATTCAACGATCTGAAGAGAATGCTCTCGACAGCACCTGTGTTGGCATCCCCATTACCCAAGGAACCTATGCTGCTGTACATTGCCGCAACCAACCGGGTAGTCAGTGTGGCGATGGTGGTAGAAAGGGAAGAAGGGGGCAAACTGATACAGAGGCCGGTGTACTACCTCAGTGAGGTGATCTCGGAATCAAAGCAGAACTACCCGCACTACCAGAAGATGGCATACGGGGTGTACATGGCAGTGACCAAGCTCAAGCACTACTTTCAGGAACACCCGATCATAGTGGTGTGCGAAGCTCCTCTCGCCGAGATCATCAGTTGCAAGGATGCTAGCGGCCGGGTAGCCAAATGGGCCATCCAGTTGTCTCCGTACGCTCCGGCATACGAGAGACGAGATGCCATCAAGTCGCAGGCGCTGCCGGACTTTTTGGTAGACTGGGCCGAGATGCAGTATGAACCTCCGATACCGGATTACAATTTCTGGAGGATGCATTTCGATGGCTCAAAGGCTAAGATCGGATTAGGTGCCGGAGTGGTCCTCACTTCCCCAAAACAAGATGTACTGAAGTATGTGCTGCAGATCCATTTTCGGGCATCTAACAATGTCGCGGAATATGAGGCCTTGGTTCATGGACTGAACGTCGCCAAGGAGATCGGCATCCGCCGGATAGACTGCTTTGGTGACTCGGACCTCGTAGTCCAACAGGTGTCGGGAAATTGGGATGCTCTTGATGCAAACATGGCCTTATACAGGTTTCATGTGCAGAGAATTTCCGGATTTTTTGAAGGATGCGAGTTCAAGCATGTACCCAGAGGAGAAAACGAAGCAGCGGATGTCTTGTCCAAACTAGGATCATCCCGAGATGCAATCCCACCCGGAATAGCTCTGGAGCATTTGAGGAAGCCATCTATCCAACCCTCACCCGAGTCGGAATCTATCTTCATCCCCAAGGAGCCTGGTTCAGATGCCGTACCTATGGAAGTAGATGTCGGGAGCATAACATCGAACCCGGGGACTGCGTCCCAGTGCTCGGAGAGGCAGCGAAAGATGATGATAGAGGTGATGTCGGCAGAGCCAATGGACATAGACACTCCCGTGTTCCCGGTTAGACCAGTCCCGGGATGGGCACATCCCATTATGGCGTACATCTTGGAGGGAACTCTCCCGGAGAATGAAGTGGAAGCCCGGCAGATAATGCGAAGATCAAAAGCATACACTGTCATCAATCAAGAGCTGTACAAGAGAAGTGTCACTGAGGTACTCCAGAGATGTGTGGAACCGGCAGAAGGACAAGAGATGCTGGTGGAAATACATCAAGGGGAGTGTGGACATCATGCATCATCCCGGGCCCTGGTGGCAAAGGTGTTCCGGCATGGGTTCTACTGGCCCACTGCATTGCAGCAAGCAGAAGATATTGTCCGGAAGTGTGGAGGATGCCAGAGATTTGCTCACCGGATACACATGCCGGCGTCAGTACTGAAAAAAATCCCCATCACTTGGCCATTCGCAGTATGGTGTTTGGATATGGTCGGGCAATTCAAGCCGGCAAGGGGCAATATGACACACATACTTGTCATGGTGGACAAGTTCACTAAGTGGATAGAGGTCAAGCCAATCCGGAAGTGCGATGGACACACCGCTGTGCAATTCCTGAAAGACATCATCTTGAGATACGGATACCCACACAGCATTATCACAGATAATGGAACAAACTTTGCTGTGGGGGAATTCGCTCGATTTTGTGCTGAGAAGGGAATCCGGCTGGATGTAGCATCAGTTGCACACCCGGAAGCAAATGGGCAAGTCGAAAGAGCAAATGCCTTAGTCTTAGCCGGCATCAAAGCTCGCTTGATCGAACCACTATTGAGAACTCCGGGATGCTGGATAGAGGAATTACCGGCAGTACTATGGGGTCTCCGGACTACACCGAATAGATCTACCGGATACACGCCATTCTTCATGGTATACGGTGCTGAGGCAGTACTCCCAACCGACATACAATATGATTCTCCGAGAGTAACAATGTTCACCGAGACTGAGGCAAAGGAGGCCCGAGAAGATGATGTTGATTTACTCGAAGAGGCCAGAGAATTTGCACTATCTCGGTCAGCAATTTATCAACAGAACCTCTGTCGCTATCATAGCCGGAAAGTACACCCGAGGGTGTTCCGAGAGGGAGATCTGGTGCTGAGGCTCATCCAACGCACGGCCGGAATGCATAAGTTGTCACCTCCATGGGAGGGACCTTTCGTGATAAGCAGAGCATTGCACAATGATTCATATTACCTTGTAGATGCACAGGAAGCTAGGAAAGGTGTAATGGAAAAATCCGGTGAGGAAACCAAGCGTCCATGGAATGTAGCTGTACTTCGCCCCTTTTACACTTAAAGGGCTCAGTGTATGTGTATCTTAATTTTCAATATTTATGGAAGTAAGGCACCCCGGGAGGAACCCGGGGACTGCCTGGTTCTGTGCTCTTTTTTACTTCTGTTTCATTAAGTTTATTTATTATTTTGTACCGGCATCCCGGGAAGGAACCCGGGGACTGCCGGATAGTTATTTTTTATATTGTATGCATGCCGGGAAAGTTCCGAGTTCGATTCTCAAAGACAGAGTAATGTATGTCATGTGAAATCATCTTGTGACTCGACTGACGAACGCCGAAATGGTAGTCAAGAGCAAAGAGAGGGAAGGTGGGAAACACGAAAATGGTCTCGGGGACTTGGAGCAGGAACTTATCCGGCATGCTTGTTCTTTAATAACTTTGTTGTTGTTTATGTCGGGAATTCGGTTATCCGGAACTCGGATTGTTCTAAGTAATGTATGCCGTATGTGGAGTTTTGTGACTCGACTGTCGAACGCCGAAATGGTAGACAAGAGCAGAAATTACCTAAGTACGGTAAACATGAAAGACAATTCGGGAACTCAAAGTAGAATAAATTGACATAACGAGTTCGAATAAGTAGTTCGCTAAGAAACGAAAATAGTATGAGTGTATATTACATAAGCCACCCGGCATCCCGGGGATTTAACGAGTCTACTAAGTTTTTCAAGCAGTAGGGGAAGTCGGCTTCTCGGCGGAGATCTCGGGAGCAGCGACTTCGGGAGCAGCGGCAGCAGCAGCAGCAGGAGCGGTAGCGGGAGCAACTTCGGCTCCACTTCCGGCAGCACTACTCGGAGCCACGGGATGCACCTCGGTCTCGGGGGCCTCGGGTCTTGGCGAAGTCGTTGCGTCCCGGGGAACCACCTTCTCGGGCGCAGCACCGGAAGCAGCGTCATCTCCTTCCGGGGCTTCGTCTTCCGCCTCGCCGGAAGCGGCATCATCTTCGTCGTCCTCGTAATCCGATTCCGAGTCAGAAGGAATGACGCTAGGCGTGAAGGTGCGGATGCTTGCCCAGGTAGCGATGCGGTGCGACACCTCTTGTCGGCGCTGGACCTTTTCCGGATCAGAGACCCACGGAGAAACCGTCCGCAGGCGCAGGATCGCACCCAGATCGAGACCTTCGTACCAACTGAGTACTTGGGTCAAGACCTGGTCGGCGCCAGCCCGCGCACCGGAACGCTTCCAGGCGTGGATGCGTCTCCCGGCACCCCGGAGTGCGCTCACGAGCTCGGGAATCGAGAGTGTCCCCCGGATACTCGGCCACAGTGCGCCGTGGACGTGGACCGCAGCGCTGAGCAGATCCGTCCCGATAGACCGGAGGGGTACTATCCGGGCCTTCAGGGCGACGAGGTGATCCTCGATGTCCCAGGCATCCGAGATGGGACCCTTCCCGGCGCGCTTCTCGCGGAAGGCGGCAATAGCTTTAACGG
Source organism: Poa annua (assembly GCA_026929855.1). NCBI lineage: Eukaryota > Viridiplantae > Streptophyta > Magnoliopsida > Poales > Poaceae > Poa > Poa annua. Next base: position 19,905,169 of record CM049428.1, on the reverse strand, counting down.
CAGCCTCGCGGGAGTGCTCGAATTCTCCTTTAAAAAGAAGAGCTGTCAAACGGCTAGCTCATAAGAGTAGCAGCAAGAAAGAAAGCAAAAAGAAGACAAGAGGGATGTCGGTCCACATACTGTTCAAATCCCGGTTTAATACTGTGAGCTCCGAGAGCCAAGTATCATACCAGGAACGGAGAAGAGCAAGCTCAGTCTCGGCAGTGTGCGCGCGCTCCTCGGACTGGTCCAGGGTCTCTTTCTGCTTCTTGGTCGCCTCGATGAAGCGCGTCTTCAGGTCGGCCGTAGCAGCTTTGACATTGTCGAGCTCGCCATTGAGCCGCGTGATCTCGGATTGCGCGGTGGCGAGAGCGGCCTTCTGGTCCACCGAGACCTTGCGCGTCGCGTCTCGCTCCTCCCGGAGGCGCTCCTCGGATTTCTTGGACTGACCGAGATCAGCAAGAACCCGGTTGAAGATGTCGCGGCGTTTATGATTGCACTCCTGAAATCAAGACAGAAAAGAAGTTAGGCGAGAAAAGATATAAGGAACCCTGTTGGGAGGATCTCGGGGACTCGGTATCCGAGTCCTAGATTTTTCTCTAAGATTGGAGCCTAGTGATCTGCTATTCGGCGGACTCTAGAGCGCTAAGCACCAATCTCGGGGACTAGTGGTGGAGCAATTTTTGAAGGAACCTATCCGGTTGGGAGGATCTCGGGGACTCGGTGTCCGAGTCCTGGGTTTTTTCTCTAAGATTCGAACCTAGTGATCTGCTATTCGGTGGAATCTAGAGCACTAAGCACCAATCTCGGGGACTAGTGGTGGTGGAAGGAACAAGTGTTTTTCGATAAAAGAAAGAGAGCAAGCTTACCTCGGTCACCCGAGTAACATCCAGTGCGGCCACCTGGAGAGCGTGCAGAGCTTGGGCGTTGCGGCTTGGGCCCGCAGCGTGCAAATCTCCCGCGGTCTCGGAGGCATCGGCGGCAAGCCAGGCATGGTTGTAGTCGTCAACAACACGTATGCCGGAGCCGCCGGGCGCGCGAGTGGCGGTAACATCCCGGGATCCTGAAGGTACAAAGGAACTGATGGTTGCTCGCAACATCCGCAAGGCAGCAGTAGGGATCTCGGCGGGAGGCGGTGGTAACAAGGAAAACGTACCCGGGCGCAGCACCAGGTCCTGAGACGAGGATGTCGGGGCAGCTGCAGGCGGGGCAGAAGGTGTTTTCTGCCCAGCAATCTTGTCGCGAGACTTGGGAACTTGATCTGCTGGCCGGGAGGAGGCTGTAGGCTGCTTCTCCGGGATGGTCCTGGTCGCGACTGGCCGAGAGGGGCCACTTGCCGCAGGTTACCGGCGAGGGCTAACGATCTCTGCCTCCAGCCCGGGAACCCGGCGCGGACTCTCCGGAAGAAAAACTTCTCCCGAGGTGGTCAGGGCCTGCACCGGGATCTCCTCGATCACCGGATGCGCATCCGGGGTCGCAACGGTAGTCGGTGCGGCACCGGATGCCGCAGGCTCACTGCCTCGGGTAGAAGGGCGAGGAGGTGAAGGAGAGGCCCGAGCCGGGCTGGGAGTCCGAGTCCCGGGAGGAGGAGGAACAGCAGGTGACGGGAGCTCGAGTGCATCCCTGAAAGGAAATGTCTTAGTAATAGTTATGGAGAAAGCAAAGTAAGATAACATAAGGCAAGGAGGACGTACCCGGAATCCAAAAGGGGAGGACCCCTTTGCCGGCGCCGAGCAGGCTTCTCGGTTGTCTGCTTACTCGGTTTGCTCTTCTTAGGGGGGTTGCCGGGATTATCGGCCCCCTCGGTGTCGGAAGCCGCGCGCTTCCGGCTCTCGGCACGTTTGGTCCCGGTTGTCGGTTTCGGAACCACAGCTGAGGCCCAATTCAGAGGGAGAGCGTAAATAACATCGAGAATCTGGCAGTCAATCTCATCCTCATCATCCGAAGAAATGAAAACTGCCTCTGGAGTTGAAGGATTACCCGGGGCCTTGACGAAAGGGATGGCGAGGTGGTCCTCGCCGTCGGGATCCTCTCTCGGCATCACGTCCGGTTTCGGGAAGTCCGGAGTGTAATTCCCGTTGACGTGGACAGCGTCTTCTTCGTGTTGACGCTCGAACAACTGCGCAAACAAATTAGGCCGTGTCGGTGTCCAGGTGAACGCATGTACGAAGGCGAAGGCACGAAAGACTGATATAAGCACCTGGTCGCATGGTTTTCTCCGGGATCCCCCAATGACCCCCCAAGTGTAGTCCTCTGTCATCTCCGTCCGGGCAATAGCTCGAACGCGACGGACGACCCCGGCATGGCTGAGTCCAAAGATACTAGTCCTAGTGGGATCATAGTTCCCGTAAATGTGGCACATCTTGTGCACTCGGTTTTGAAGGGGGCAGACCCGGCGAACAATGAAGCACCGCAAGAGATCATCCCCGGTCATCTTCTGGGTCAGCACGTGCAGAACGTCGTGCATGCAACTGACCTCGTCATTATCCGGAAGCTTCTTCCAGAGACGGAACTCGCGCGGAGGACCAATGACGAACTCCGGCAGATTGATGAAGTCCGGGTTCGAGGATCCCGGACCATCTCCCGAATGCTCCCGGTTCTTCACATAGAAGAAACTCCGCTGCCACTTCCGGCAGGACTCTAGTCCCTTAACTATGGGGAATCCGGAGTCCGCGCGGGGGATGATGGTGGCCGCTCCGCAATCCACTAAGTCTTTTACCTTCTTATCCGGATTGGGGATGGCTTGGCGGCGGAGAATGAAATACTTGGCCCAAAGATCCAAGAAGGGCCAGATGCCGAGGTATGCGTCCGCATATGTGGTGAAGACCGAGAGCATCATTATGGCGTTGGCGGGAAGATGGTGAGGTTGAAGGTCGTAGAGGTCGAGGAAGACGCGGAAGAAGGGGCTTGCCGGAAGCCCAAACCCGCGCTCGAAGTGTGCGAGGAATACTACGTATTCCCCGGGTTGGGGTTCCGGTGCAATCTCCTCTCCCGGGAGACGGCTCTCGACTTCCGGAGGAATCCGGTGAGTCCGATACAGCCAGTCCAGATCGGACTGCTTGGTCTCGGACCCGTCCCAGCATCCCCGAATACGTTCTTCGGCCATGTCGGAGAGGTACGCAGGGGTATCCGAGCTACTCTGCAGACGCAGCGGCGGTTAGTCGGAGTTAGTCTATCGGAAACTAGGATGTCGGAGCGCAAACTGCTAAACACTACCGGATTGGTGGGAAACAAGATCTACCGTGGGCCAGATAATCAAAACAAATGGGAGGAAAAAAGGGGCAGGCTAAAACTCTTACGAAGCGCTGCAAGTGAATAATCTACGCCCTACCGCGGCAATGCATCACCACCGTGCATCTTGTGCGCGCCGCTCAAGTGGTGCTCGCCGGCGGTGGCTCTACCGGACTTGCGCTACGGCATGGCCGGGCTCGGCCGGTTGCTCTACGGAGGAAATCGTCGGAGCAAAGAAGAAGGACTCACCGGAGAAGAGAAGGTCGGCGAGGGCGACGGTGTCCGGGCTCCGGCGAACGGCGACTGCGACGGTGTGCAGGCTCCGGTGAACGGCGACGAAGGTAGCGGCGGCGGGGTGCTCGTGACGGCGAGGGAAGAAAGTGCGAAGGAGAATAAGAAGGGGAGGAGGCCGTTCCGGTCCCCTATTTATGGGGGGGGGGATTCCGGAGCGGTTTCCGATTTTCCCGCCCACGATCTCCACGATCGTGGGTGGGATCTATTTTGTGCCGCAAGCCACGTGGCACTATCCGGAGCGCCCGATCCGGCCACACCGAGGGCCACACGGCCCCAACGGTTGGATTCCGGATCGGATGTGGCTCCCCGGCGTGGGAACCCAAGCGACGCCGTGCGTGCGCAGAGGCACTCGAGTGCGTCTCTGCACAGACGGGACGTCGGGTGGGCCCTGGCTCAGTGTCTCGAATTCATCGGGAGATCAACGGTCGAGATTCACTGGGATGGTACTATCCGGTCGCAGGCTTCGCCTCCCGGTTAAGGCAATCTCGGTGGGAAGACCTCGGTAAAAAGATCTCGGGAAGAATCGACCTTGGCATGGAACAAAAGGATGATGTAATTTGTTCTCGGAAAATTGTTGTTTAAAGCTGATCCCGCACATCATCCGAGGTCGTTGTGCAGCAACAGCTTCGGGGACTAGTGTCGAGGGTCTCCCCCCCGGGTAGGGGCAGACCCCGATATAATCCAGTAAATATCAACAGTACTTGACCTTTGGAGACAGCAAGGGACACCTCCTGGTGTACCGAAAGGGCAGCTTGACCCTTGGGCACTGGAAGAGGGCAAAGTGCCTCCTGGCAGCCACAAGGGTCAGTTCTGGCAGCTATAAATAGACACCCCCGGCCCTCACAATCGCAGCACAAGCGTGAGCGGGTGGTTCCTCTAAGAACTAGCTTCTCGAAGATGTCTTTGCTGGTAGGCTAGGACATCTTCGGGAGGCTAGGCCTAGAGATACTCATCCTGAGACGAACTCGGACGTCTCCGGGAAGGATCCCGGATCTAGGACTCCGGGGAGACTCCCGGGTGGAGGTGAACTCGGCTTTACCGAATAGGTATTCCGGATAAGTACTAACCGGAGCGAATCTCTCGGTGTTGATCTTATGCAGAAGAGGCTCAGTGGCAAGCAAGGAGGTATCCGGAGTAAGGGCTTCCGGTAGGCCGTCAACGGTCCGTAGCAGGCTTTCCCGTTTATAGCGGGGGGAAGTACCATTCCGCCTGACACGGAAGCATGGTCACCTCCCGCCTGACACGGAAGCATGGTCACCTCCCGCCTGACACGGGAGCGCGTCACCCGGTACGATCGTGGTACGACAAGACCTGACATGCCTAGCCCGGCAATCCGGAAAAGGCTATCCGGGATGGGCAAAGACATGTCTTGTCTCTGACAAGGGGACAATGATGATGTAGGACGGCGCCTGCCGTCCTTAACGAGATGATGACGAAGGGGCTACACCGGATAGTCCGGCGACTAGGTCGCACTAGCCGGTGACGACATCCCGGCTAGGCCTGTCCGGTGGGGCCAAGCCAAATTAGGGTTTCCGGCCCTCCTGGCCGGACCTCTATAAAAGGCGCCATAACTGCTCCTGAGAGGGAGAGACCAACTTGAGAGCCAAAGCTATAGTCGCATTTACTCTTAGAGCATTCATTCCTTCTCACCTTGAGTTCATCTAGTTCTTTGTACTCCTCACTTTGAGAGATCTTGTAGCAAGTTGTAGTCCTTATATCACCAATATATAGAGAGGAAAGGCAGGAGTAGGGGTGTTACCTCCTCACGAGGGCCCTGAACCTGGGTATATCGTGTGTGTGATGTGTGCCTTCGTGCATTTGTTTGTATTTATTAGATCTTCCTCTTTGCACTTTGGGCTTGTTCCTTGTTCTTGGGAGATCTCGCTTTTACCGGGATCCTCCTCGTGTGAGCTCTTCAGCTCGCTATCCCTCCCCGGATCCACCAACGTCCATCGGCCCCACAAATTAGCCATCCTATGGCATCTGCCGTGACGCCACCACGACACTCCTCCAAGACTATAGTTATCTTAGTGACATTTTGCAGAAGATTTCACATTAAAATGATTTGTGGAATTTAAATTATATCTAAATTACGCAAGTTGTATCTCTGATTTATAAAACCATTTTTTTAATTAGACAAAATCATTTCTAATAGTGGTAACATGTTATACTAGTTGCAAGGTTTGTACAAATATTTTATTTGCATTTTTAGGATCCATGAATTTATATTTATGTCAAATTTACACAATTCTTCAATTTGAAATTTGAATACATTGAAACTAATACAATCTTGAAATCTAATAGGTTATAAACACATATTTACAAGTTTATATTTCAAAAGTGGTTGAATAGGCTTAGTTTTGTTAGCTCTGGTTAAAAGGTAATACTTGTGTTATTTTTGTAAAAGAAACAATTTATTAAGGTTAATATAATTTAAACTATGTTATAAACCTAAAATTAGGGTTTCTGATTTTAAATGGAAATGACATTGCTAAAATAAATTTTAACAGTGCAACATTATTAGACAGATCCTAAGTTTTCCAAAACTATTTTATTTGAAATTTTTGGACTTATGGATTTGAACCTTGGTCAAATTTACTCAAATATTCCATTTGAAATTTGAATAAATTTTAACTAGTCAAATTTGAAATTGAACAATACCAAAAGATTCTACGTGTCAAGGGCTTTCCAATGGTATAAAGTTTGTCGAATTTGGATGTGTGGTTTAAAAGATATGATGGTTTGAATTATCAGGGTCTTTTCTGCAAAACTACAATTTAATTTTCTATTCGGGATAAATCCAGAAAATAAGTGATTTGGTTGTGGCCGTTGGATCTGGATCTAAGGGATGAGATCGGGAGATACCTCTTCGCTTGAGTCTGCTAATCCTGGCCGTAGATGTGGGATCGGACGGCTCTGGGGTCGTTGACCAAACGCCGGCGGCGGAACTCGCCGGCAATGGAGAAGGTGGCGGCACTGGCCTCGAGCGTGGACGGGGACGACGCTGCGGTGGTCTTCCGGGCTCCAGGAGGCTACGCTGAGGCGCGGCTCCGCACGGAAAAGCAGATGGCAGCGACGACGTCCTCAAGTTCGTCCCGAGGCGACGTGGCACGCGAGCGGCGGTGCGGCTTCTCCGGCGACCTTCGGGTTAGGGACGAAGCCGAGGCTTCGGCTGCGGAAAAATCCGAGTGAGGGCTCAGTGGGATGCGCAATCGAGAGGGGAGGGAAGGAGACCAAGAATAGGAGGCGGAGGTGCACTTGGTTGGCCGGAAATGGCGAAATGCGGCGGCGGATGAGGTAAGCTCCGGCGAGCTATTCCGGCGGCCTTGGGGCACGAACTCGGAGGGGGAGAGAGGTTAAAGGAGGCCGGGGTCGTGGGAATTTAAGGGAGAGGCGCGGTCTGCCGTTTGGGTGCTCGGGGGAGTGGGGGCGAGTGGGGGAAGTGGGCGCGGTCATGGTGTCGTGGGCGTGGACGGAGGTTAGGGATGACCTCCGACTGACAGGTGGGGCCCACCTGTCTGTGAGAGTGGACGGAGAGAGGCCGGGGTGGGCTTTTGCTGGGTTGCTAGGCGTTGCACGCGCGTTAGATTAGGATGGGCTCGGCCCAGTTAGCCCTTTTTTTGTTCTGTTCTTTTTCTTGTTTTCCTTTTCTATTTTTTTCTTATTTCTTTGGTTTTAAAATTCCAAATCAAATCAAACCAGTTTCTATAGATTTGAAACATAAAAACCTTTCTTTTAAAACATACAAACATACTTTACCAAAACATTTTTGAATTTGAAAATTCAAATTATCGTATAAATGTTTAATAGAATCTTTATGCTTATTTTATAAAATAGGGTTATATAAATTTCTTTTGAATTGAAACTAAAATCTAGAAAAGATATGAGTAATATCACTCAATATGATAAACTCAATAAAAATACTTTGGTACAAATATTTCATTTAAAAAGAGTTGATATATCATTTTTTTTAAACAAATAATCATTTGAAATACCAAAATAGACATTTCACTTCAAAACTTTAAATTTTCAAAATAACATATGCTTAGATAATTCAAAAGAATTTGTAAATAGGGTTTATTTAGTAATTGAAAGCAATATATCAGATTCAACTTCAATTTCGAGCAATTTATTTTATTCAAACAAAAGTTTTAAATTTTTAGTGATTTTTTTAAAACATTCCAAAAATTTGGGATGTTACAGACTACCACCCTTAAAAGAAATCTCGTCCCGAGATTCGAAGAGGCTAGAAAGAAATATAGGTTTGGATATCTTGGGTTAGGGGAATTGGGTGGGCTACCACCCTTAAAAGAAAACTTTCATGTGTATCTAGACTGCTGGCTTCAATAAGTGTCACATTGGATTTTCTAACTCTTTGTTGGGTAGACTTGAGTCTTTGGGTGATGCTTCATTCATCCATCATTCAAATTCATCGCATGTACTAGCATCAAAGTGTCATGTGGCTAAAAGAATTGATTAGGAACTTACTTTTCACTGCTCGACCCACTTAGTAACTTATTCTTCATCTTCTCAGGACATCCACTGGCATAGTGCCCTGTATCTTTACATTTGTAACATATCACATGACTGATGTCTTTCTTGTGGGAGTTGATGGGGCATTCCTTAAACTTCTTTCCTTGGCAGTTTTGATGTTTCTTCTCTGGGCATTTGTCGGCCCAGTGTCCCTTGTGCTTACATTCCAAGCTAGTGACTTGGCATGAGTCTCGTTTTGTGAAAACGCTCTTGTCGCTTGTCTGGGATTTTCCTTCTAGACAATCACTGATGTAATGTCCTTCCTTTTTGCACCCGTAGCAAATGATCTGGCTCAGGTTTCTCTTCTTCTTAGGTCTTTCCAAGGCTAATAGGGTCTCTATATCCCGCTGATCGTATTGTGCTACTATGGATGATGATCTTGTTTGCTTGTTGGGGCAATCTCGAGAAAAATGTCCTTCTTCTTCACAAGAATAGCAACATTTGGTGATGCCTTCGGATGTGTTAGGTTGTGTCTTGATTCTGGCATTATTCTCCTCCTTGGTATGATCCATAATTCTTTTCTGCAATTGATCGAGTTCGATCGTATTGCCAATCTTCTTCTCTGGGCAGTACCATGAATAATGTCCTAGTCCATCGCATTTGTGGCAATCTATTTGACTAACATCTCGCTTGCGCTTACCCTTCTTTTCTTGTTCTTCAAATATATTCTTCAAAGTCTGGTGCATTCCCTCCCTGATTTGTCGACTAGCTTGTTGTACTATGGGGTAGAGTTGACACTGAGCTGGAACATGTATGTCTCCTTCACACAAAAAGTAAGTAACTTGAGTGGTGCAGTATTCCTCAGCTCCACTGGTTGCATCCAAATGAGGCCACTCATCTTGGCATTCTTTGGAAGTGTGTCCGATTTCCCCACAAGTCTTGCAGGCTCTAGGTGTTTTCACCACTTCCTCTTGGATCTTGTGGTTGTCATAGTTTATTTCTTGTTGATTGTCGCCATTTGCATTCATAGTCTGATACATCATCAGTACTATTTGAGTTTGGCTACACAACAGTTGCTGCCATCCAGGGGGTAATTCCTTATTGGGGTTGTTGACTTGATTCTGGGCCATTAATTGCATCAACTTATTCTGAGTCTGTAGAAAGGTACTAAGGAAGGATCCTACCCAAACACAGAAGATTCAAGACAATTCATTTTACAAACAACATCTATCAAACATCAAGCAACAAGGTTCAGACACAAACAACAGTCTACTATTGTCATACAACCTGAGTTGGTATGATCAACACACTAACACGATATCGTAGTTCTAATTAAATGGTGGTCTGATCTAAGGAAACAAAGTGATGCACTTCCTTGTCTTCTTATCCTTCATGGACTTAGTGCGATGAATTTTCAGAGATCAATACTTTTACTTCATTGATGGAATCTGGTATCCTTGGCCAGCTTCTGGTCTTCCTGATTGCATAGTTCAGAAACCACATTCACCATGTCAGTCATCAACTGGTTCACAGGGGCCTTCAAGTCATTGGTCTTCTCTATCTCCTTTTTAAGTTCTTCAAGTTCCTTTTCCACATCTTTGAGGTATCCTTGAGTATTGTGCATTCTAAACCTAATTCTCCTTGAAAGTTCCTCAATGGCCCTCCAAGCTGCTCTTCGTGATGCATCAAAGAATGATGTTTCCAGTACTTTATTGGTGAACATCCATAGTCCCGTTGTCTTGTGGTCGTCTTCTTTATCCTGATACAAGTGTAATTCTACCCACCAGTATTCTTGGTCTTCATCCATTACAGGGAATCCTTTGTAAACTGCTTCTCCATTTAATCCCATGGTCTTCATACTCTCCTTAAGTACCTTTGGGTACTCTGTTCCACATTCCAAAGTCATGGTAAACACTGGTCCTTTCTTGAGTGAGTCTATGAGGCTAGACATCTATAAACAAAAGAAGTCATTTAGAAGGATGTGTAATAGATGAGAAAAGAGAGAAGATGTATATTTTTTTAAGAGAAGGAATAAAATATGTTTTTGTATTCCTAAGGTATTTTCCTATTTCTATTCCAAACCTAGGGTCACGAACCTACAGGCAACACAGTGCTCTGATACCATCTGTAAAGGCCCTCCTTATTATAAGGTAGCGACCTCCTGTGTATAGTGCTAGTCCCTGGATCGACTTGCTAGCACACACAGTTTAAGATGAAATATCATAACATTGCATCAATATTCATTACACGATGATCCAGAAATAAAAGGGTTCGATACAAGGTGCATAGCCCATGGCTAGCTCAAACCGAAATAAACACACAGCGGAAAGCAAATGGATAAGTGAGCTCCATCTTCATCATGTGCCACAGGCAAGACATGTTGGTTGGAGACTCGCTACCCTAACAATCCTTACTCTTCGTCAGAGGGTCCTGCAATGGTGAGTTGCAGCCCAAACTATATTGGGTCAGCACAATTGAATTGTGGTGGCAAGATGACACTTTGTAATTTAAATTACTAAGACTATATCTACATGCATATTTGGCTCAGTGGAGTTTCAGGCTGATTTGCATAAAGCCAGTTTTGTCCTAACATTTATAATACAACTTTTCATCTTAGACAAAGAGTACCACTGATAGAAAACAGTGAACACCTTTGACAACAAAGAGTACCACCGATAGAAAACGCTGAACCACTTTGAAAACTACTCACAACGAGCACCACCGATAGAAAGCGGTGAGCTCTCCCAAACCCTTGTTCACCCATCAAATTTTATTATAGAAATTGGGATGAGGAGATCTTCAACATCTGGCTGTCTAGTTGCTCAAATGTCCATAACCGGGGACATGGCCTAGTATACTTAGTTTTTACTCTCGAGAGGGTCTGCACTTTCACCACAAGACCCAATCATTCCCTCGTCCATGTCACCCAATTGTGAAATGGAAAAGAGAAGACCGAGACGAGACCTTTCCGAAGTAATCCCCCGAGTCACAACGCGTGACCCGAACCAACCTATCATCCCCCTACATCTGCTGGTCACGACGGATCGGGGTCTCACAACATGTATGGTCAAAACAGAGCCCATTTGACAAGTGGTTGCACTAGAAGCTACTAAACAAGGTGCATCTACAATCTCTTAAGCCTGGGTGACTTTCCACATTTGTGCGCTTCCACCAAGGGTAATTACCATAGACATGAACCATAGACATGGACCCCCTGAGTAGCCACCCACCATGGTTCTCCAACCAGCACCCAGGTAGTTCATTAATTAACTTCATTAATTTTTCACTATCCAACTAGTCAAAACATTTTTCATTGCTTGGCTAAGCATCGTACTAAGTGTTCTTGCTACTAAGCTCAGGGTGGGGGTAGCTAAACACTACATAGGAGCATAGCATAAAATTATAACTGCACACAATTCCTGACATGCATACTACAGAAAAACACTACTATGCATATAGTGAAAATAATAGGTGGTTTATGAGCGTCACTTGCCTTTTGGAAGTTGTCGTTTCTCACACTCTTTTCAACGAATAACGTTTCACTCCGTTCAATCTATACGAGGAAAGAGAAGTATAATAAACAACAATTCAACCAAACACATAACACATAAAAGCATACATCACAATTCTACGTTCTTTAATATTTGTTATAGTTCATTTATTTTATGGTCAAGTCGTATCACATAATTCAATTTACAAAAGGAATTAATGTGGTAGGACTTAGGGTTTGCCATTTGTAGTCAAGGGATGGTCTAAATCAAATTTGAATATTTAAATCTGAATAGGTTGAATTATTGTTTCAATATTATAATGTCTGGTCATGTTCATAATATTTGCACAATGCTTTTATCGAAGGGAAATGATAACATTTTCCAACTATGGTTGTGATTTAAGGAAGGCATAAGATTTTAATCAACTTCACATGTTTGTGAACTATATGGATCTAATGAATTTTAGTATTGGCTCCTCCAAGACTATAGTTATCTTAGTAACATTTTGCAGAAGATTTCACATTAAAATGATTTGTGGAATTTAAATTATATCTAAATTACGCAAGTTGTATCTCTGATTTATAAAACCATTTTTTTTATTAGACAAAATCATTTCTAATAGTGGTAACATGTTATACTAGTTGCAAGGTTTGTACAAATATTTTATTTGCATTTTTAGGATCCATGAATTTATATTTATGTCAAATTTACACAATTCTTCAATTTGAAATTTGAATACATTTAAACTAATACAATCTTGAAATCTAATAGGTTATCAACACATATTTACAAGTTTATATTTCAAAAGTGGTTGAATAGGCTTAGTTTTGTTAGCTCTGGTTAAAAGGTAATACTTGTGTTATTTTTGTAAAAGAAACAATTTATTAAGGTTAATATAATTTAAACTATGTTATAAACCTAAAATTAGGGTTTCTGATTTTAAATGGAAATGACATTGCTAAAATAAATTTTAACAGTGCAACATTATTAGACAGATCCTAAGTTTTCCAAAACTATTTTATTTGAAATTTTTGGACTTATGGATTTGAACCTTGGTCAAATTTACTCAAATATTCCATTTGAAATTTGAATAAATTTTAACTAGTCAAATTTGAAATTGAACAATACCAAAAGATTCTACGTGTCAAGGGCTTTCCAATGGTATAAAGTTTGTCGAATTTGGATGTGTGGTTTAAAAGATATGATGGTTTGAATTATCAGGGTCTTTTCTGCAAAACTACAATTTAATTTTCTATTCGGGATAAATCCAGAAAATAAGTGATTTGGTTGTGGCCGTTGGATCTGGATCTAAGGGATGAGATCGGGAGATACCTCTTCGCTTGAGTCTTCTAATCCTGGCCGTAGATGTGGGATCGGACGGCTCTGGGGTCGTTGACCAAACGCCGGCGGCGGAACTCGCCGGCAATGGAGAAGGTGGCGGCACTGGCCTCGAGCGCGGACGGGGACGACGCTGCGGTGGTCTTCCGGGCTCCAGGAGGCTACACTGAGGCGCGGCTCCGCACGGAAAAGCAGATGGCAGCGACGACGTCCTCAAGTTCGTCCCGAGGCGACGTGGCACGCGAGCGGCGGTGCGGCTTCTCCGGCGGTGCGGCTTCGGGTTAGGGACGAAGCCGAGGCTTCGGCTGCGGAAAAATCCGAGTGAGGGCTCAGTGGGATGCGCAATCGAGAGGGGAGGGAAGGAGACCAAGAATAGGAGGCGGAGGTGCACTTGGTTGGCCGGAAATGGCGAAATGCGGCGGCGGATGAGGTAAGCTCCGGCGAGCTATTCCGGCGGCCTTGGGGCACGAACTCGGAGGGGGAGAGAGGTTAAAGGAGGCCGGAGTCGTGGGAATTTAAGGGAGAGGCGCGGTCTGCCGTTTGGGTGCTCGAGGGGGTGGGGGCGAGTGGGGGAAGTGGGCGCGGTCATGGTGTCGTGGGCGTGGACGGAGGTTAGGGATGACCTCCGACTGACAGGTGGGGCCCACCTGTCTGTGAGAGTGGACGGAGAGAGGCCGGGGTGGGCTTTTGCTGGGTTGCTAGGCGTTGCACGCGCGTTAGATTAGGATGGGCTCGGCCCAGTTAGCCCTTTTTTTGTTCTGTTCTTTTTCTTGTTTTCCTTTTCTATTTTTTTCTTATTTCTTTGGTTTTAAAATTCCAAATCAAATCAAACCAGTTTCTATAGATTTGAAAAATAAAAACCTTTCTTTTAAAACATACAAACATACTTTACCAAAACATTTTTGAATTTGAAAATTCAAATTATCGTATAAATGTTTAATAGAATCTTTATGCTTATTTTATAAAATAGGGTTATATAAATTTCTTTTGAATTGAAACTAAAATCTAGAAAAGATATGAGTAATATCACTCAATATGATAAACTCAATAAAAATACTTTGGTACAAATATTTCATTTCAAAAGAGTTGATATATCATTTTTTTTAAACAAATAATCATTTGAAATACCAAAATAGACATTTCACTTCAAAACTTTAAATTTTCAAAATAACATATGCTTAGATAATTCAAAAGAATTTGTAAATAGGGTTTATTTAGTAATTGAAAGCAATATATCAGATTCAACTTCAATTTCGAGCAATTTATTTTATTCAAACAAAAGTTTTAAATTTTTAGTGATTTTTTTAAAACATTCCAAAAATTTGGGATGTTACACTATGTGCTTTGGTTTTAAGCAAAAATCTTATCGGTGTAATTATGACTTCCTCTTGGATACCATGTGCTTTACCTTGTACCTACATTGTGTGTGCATGTTTCTTTGTGGACTTAGTGTCCACTTAGAAACTTATACACATGAGGGTAGTTACATATTTAATTGGTATTCAAAATCTTTAGTGATCACCTTTTATTACTTTTTTGATTCTTTGGTGATCTCTAAAAGGCACAAGTTTTGTTTTTCTATTGGTATCACATTGCCTCTTGATAAGCTTGTGATCCTATTTGATTTATCCTCTTTGGTGTGCTTGTATGCGAAATACATGATATGCACTATGTCCCTCATAATTTGAAAGACTATGATGTTGCTTAGGCTCATCCTTGTTTAGTTTCCTAAATTGTATTTCCATGTCACACTCATCCTTTCCCGGTTGAGCAAGCCTTTATTCAATCTTGCATCTTTTTGTGTTCAAAATTATCTAGGAGGGAGTGAGGATTCCATGTTGTGCACACTACAATGAAATGCAAATCCTTCATTGTGCACGTACATTGGGGAGTTCCCTCTTGATTTTTAGAACACTTGATTGATCTTATCATGATATCTTATTGTGCTCAATTGGCTTTGGATCTCTTGATTGCTTGCTTCTTGGTGAATGTTTTCTTCTTTTGCAATTGATATCCTTCTAGTGGATTTTAATTGGTATCTTTCTTGTGCAATTGTTGGATCCTCAATATAATTTGATCCCCTACCTCTTTTCGTCATTGGATAAGTGCATTTTATTTCACTCATATAATGAGAATGCATAAATCTTGGAGGAGATCTTATTATGTTACCTTTGTAAAGCCTTTCGCGGCAATCGTTGCCAATGGGGGAGAAGTTTTGGAGGGTTGTATGGAATTGGCTTTGTACTTTGGTATATTCTTAAGTATTTTCCTTCCTTGCATTTGCATTCGTTGCGTGGTTTTATATAGTGGAAACTCCACCATCAATAATGGTTCACAATATATGCAATGAATTCATGTTCATACACATGTGCATAAATTATGGGGGAGTTTGCTCTATATATGTGGATGGACTAACATCACATACCTTTGTAGTATTTGATGTTAGTGCAACCATTCTTGTTCGTTAAATTCCATATTTTTAACCCTCTCAAAAGAGATTGTCATCAATTACCAAAATGGTGGAGACTGAAAGAGCATTTTCCCTCATGTGTGGTTTTGGTAATTATATGACAATCTCTATGGACTAATGCTTGCATTGAGATATCCTTATAGATCTTGTCCATGGGATTAGTGGAGCTCTTGTGTTGAGTTTAGCTTATTGCAAGTATGTCTTGAAGGATCAAGACATCATATTAGTGAAGAAATGTTGGAAGATATAAGGTTGATCAAGATGTTGATAAACACATAAAGCTACAAGATGTACCAAGAGCGATCATGTATCTCTTGGGATGGTAAACACTTGTCCATATAGCTTTGTGAACTAACACATGATATATGTGTGTGTGGTATCATTACATGAGGTTAGGTATCTTACAATGGGCTTGCATCAAATGAAGATTTCATATAGCTAATGGAGGATGACATCATGTGGTGATTGTCATCAAGGTGAGATGTGCAATACCAAGAGAAGATTCTTGAAGAGATCCTATGCTTGGAGCTTGCTATGGATACATGAAGACGAAGCTTAGCGAGACTCTCCCATTTTGAGCATGGGGGAGTATTTGGAGAAGTCTTCATCAAGCATGTGCTTGGACGTACAATCAAGAAAGATGAACCACTTGAAGAGATCAAGATAGTCATCATCCAACTCAAGTGGAATGCTCAAGACAAAGGTATGATCTTGATAGGGCTATAGGATAGATAGGCATACTATCAAGAGGGGCTCTCAAGTGAGTAACTTGATCGCATCATTGTGGAGAGATCAAACCATTGCATACTTGGCATATCATATTTTTTGGTTCTTATTTGGCTTTTATGCTGGTGAGGAATTAGAGATTGGTTCATCTCCATGTCAAGCTCTTGTTCATCGAAAACGGACTTACTTTGGAAAACTTGTTGGATTTCATCCATGTGAGGATTTAGATCTTGCTTTATCTCCATACTAAGATCTAGTTCATCAAAAACGGATTTCGTATGAATATATGGTTACGTTTTTTATATAGTTTTACCGGTTTACATGTTTTAGGAAAGTTAAACCTTTCCCCATTTTCTTTTATCCTCACATGAAGGACTATGATTTTTCTATGCACATTCTTATAGAGTTCGTTGTAACGATTACAACGAGCCGAAAATCATCGAAAACGGAGTCCAGATGAAAAAGTTACTGCAGTTTTCGTTTCGCTGTTTCTGTCAATTTTCGGGGACTCGGAAATTCCAAAAAAGTGAAATTTCCGATCACAGTTTCCGGTTCAAGTCAGTACCGAAATTTTCGATTGGAGCAAATTTCCGGTCTAAATTTCCGACCGGAATTTCTGGTTTTCTTTGGGTCCAACGGTTAGAATTTCTGGGTGGGGGGGGGGGGTATAAAAACTCTCCCTCTTATTCTTCCTTGGCCCATCCAAGGGAGCACGAATTTCCTCTCTCTCCTACTCCATTGTTGACATTGGAAAGCTTGATTCCTCTCAATCCCTACATTGATTCTTTCATATTCTTTAGGGAAAGTTGACAGTAGATCTAGATCTACAATCCTACCAATCAATCTCCCCTCTAAGTGAGGGGAACCTAGTGGGTCTAGTTCTTGGAGTTCCTTTGTAGTTCTTCTCCTTTGTTCTTCCTCTCTTCTCCCCCCATAAGCATTAGTTGCTTTTGGTGGGATTTGGGAGTGAAGGATTTGAATCATTTGTGGTTTTGTTTGTTCTTCCTCTCTTATTCCCCCATAAGCATTTGTTGCTTTGTTAAAGTTTGAGAGTGAAGCACTTGAGCACTTCGTGTGCTCTTGCCATTGCATCTTGCATCGGTTTGTGCTCTACACGAGATTCGTGGAAGTGAAAGATTGTGAGCTTGTTACTCTTGGGTCTTTGGACCCTTGACGCCTTTTGTGGCCGGCCTTTTGTGGCCAAGACCTTTTATGGTGAAGTCATTTTGTGGTCATCTTGAGAGCCCCCAATTAAGTTGTGGGTGTGTGCCTCAAGACTTGGGAGCCCCCAATTAAGTTGCGGGTGTGTGCCTCAAGAGTGTTGTACGGGATTCGATCTCCGCCCCAAAGGAGATCAATAGTGGAAGGTGAACTCGCAACCTTTTGTGGTTGAGTTCATCAGGAGAATAAGGTGAGCCTTTGTGACGTTGCGACTAACCTGTTGTGGTTGCGCACACCTCTCCAAACGAGACGTACACCCTTTGGGTGGAACTCGGGAATACATCTTCGTCTATGCGTACCTCAGTTATTTCTATACCCGAGCTCTTTACTTATGCACTTTACTTTGTTATAGCCTTTGTGCTTGAAGTCATCTATCTTGCTATCACCTTGTTACTTGTATTGCTTAGCATAAGTTGTTGGTGCACATAGGTGAGACTAGTATATTTATCTAGGTTGTATGCTTGTTAAAGTAAACCTCTAGTTTTATTCCGCCTTTATCAAGCATACCGGAATTTCCGAGTCATTCGTGGACCGGATATTCCGGCGCCTCGAAAAAAGTTTTAAATCGCCTATTCATCCCCCCCCCCCCCCCCTCTAGGCCACGTCTATCCGTTCAACATCGCGAGAAATATATACTCGACCAGATGTAATGTCTAGACACTTGACTCCTTTATGCATGTGGCTATAGACTAGGAACACTCATTGTTTAGATCGAAAAGCAAGTTTTCTTTTGTTGTAGGGTCTAAGATTCGGCCAACATGCGCAACCAAAGACACGAAGAGATGAAAAATCCGGTTTCTTATTTTGTAAGCGTTCCATAGGATTGTCATTATTAATGACTGATGAGGGAGGCATATTGATAAGGTATGTGGCAGTCAAAAAAGCTTCATCCCAGAATTTTAATGACATAGATGCATTTGCAAGAAGTGCAAGCCCCACTTCAACAATGTGGCGGTGCTTGCGTTCTGCTGACCCATTTTGTTGATGGGCATGTGGACACGACACATGGTGGGTAATGCCCACCTTTTGAAAGAAGGGGTTTAATTTTTCATATTCACCACCCCAATCTGTTTGCATAGCAATGATCTTTTTGCCAAATTTTCGCTAAACGAGATTTTGAAAATTCTGAAAAACTTGAAAAACTTCAGATTTCTTTTTCAGAAGATAGATCCATGAAAATTTGCTAAAATCATCAATGAAGCTTACATAGTAGAATATCGACCAACAGACATAGGTGCCGACCCCCACACATCAGAGAAAACAAGTTCTAGGGGAGAGGTCGAAATACTACTGGATCTTGTATAAGGTAGTTGATGACTTTTTGCCTGTTGACATGAATCACAAACCGATTCTAGTCGAGGTTGAGTGGAAACAGGAAGATGAAAATCTCTAATGACTCGTTGAACTAATTTGAAAGACGGATGACCTAATCGATCATGCCACCGTGTAGATAAAGGCTTGGTGACGCTAAAGACTTGTTAATTTGAGCTTGATGATGATGACACTAGCGGTTAGAGGCCTTTTCGCATCTCCCTTCAAGCAGAATTCTCCTCGTTGCCTGATCCTTGACATAAAAACACCATGGATGAAATTCAACGAAAACATTATTGTCTCGTGTGATACGGTGAATGGAAACAAGATTTTTGGTGGCTTGAGGAGCATGAAGAACATTACGAAGATGTAGAGATTTGGATGGGGAATTAACAAGTGCATGACCAACATGTGTAATGTTCATACCAGTTCCGTTTGCCGCATGGATCTTGTCGCGGCCTGGTACTTCTCCTTCATTGTGAGCTTCTCCAGTTCACCGGTGATATGGTCGGTGGTGCCACTGTCCCCGTACCAGTTGGTGTCGATGCCGTAGCCTGCCGCGTTCCCGGTCTTCTCCTCTTCTTCTTATTCTTCATCATCGGAGTACCGATGCCAGCACTGTTTTGCTGGGTGTCCTGGCTTGCCACAGATCTGGCAGACAAGACTTTCGCGGTCGTAGCCGCCACGGCCACTTCCACGGCGACCTCCTCCTTGTGCGCGTCCTTGGCTCGACCGTAGCCGCGACCTCCTCCATTGCGACCGCGACCGTAGCCGCGACCGCCGCGCTGGAAACCGCCACGTCCACGGGCAGCAGAGTTTGCGGATGAGCTGCCGCCTTCTCCTCATGTGCCAAGCAGCAACTCCATGTGATTGTCATACGATGTTACCTGGGCATAGAGGTCGTTGACGGAGAGCTGGGCGTTGGGGTTGGCTCCGATGGCAGCAAAGAGAGGATTGTACGGGTCGTCTAGACCCGCGAGGAGGTACTCGACAAGTTCGTCCTCCTCCATCTTCCGGCCCGCTGCAGCGAGCTCGTCGGCGACCGCCTTCATCTGGGCGAAGTACTGCGCCGTAGTCTTGCCTTCCTTCTTGGTGCTGGCGAGCTTGATGCGGAGAGTGGCGATGTTGGTGCGGGACTGCGCGTCAAACATCCCCGTGATCGTCTTCCAGACCACGGCCGTTATTTTCAGCCCAATGCAGGAGAGCATGATCTCCCTGGACACCGAGTTCAGCAGGTATTGGAGAACCTGCTGATCGGTTTGCACCCAGGCGTCGTAGGTCGGGTTACTCACCTCCTCCTTGCTCTTGTCACTCTTCTCAATGGTGAGCGTGGCCGGGGGCGCTGCACAGGTTCCGTCCAGGAACCCCATCAGGCGAGCGCCACGAACGACTGGGAGTACTGCAGTTTTCCACAGCAGGAAGTTCTCCCGGGTAAGCTTCTCCGCCGTGCCCTGGCTAGGGAGCGAGTCGGTGCTCATGGCGGCGGTAGAAGAGGATGGGTTCATGGATGTGATTGAAAGAGGTAGCTCTGATACCATGTGATAACTCTAGGGTTTTAACGATGCCCTTTGTCTCGGGATCGGTTCCGTGTTATATAGGCCATACGGCATGGAAGGATTACATCGAGTTAGTTACAACAACTAAGATTGGCTAAGAGATTTGATCTAATCCTTATACACCGGATTGATCTTGTACAACAAGCAAGCTAATAACTAACCAACTCAGCTAACCAACTAACTAACTCGAATATCTCTAACTACCTTCACGAATGTTCTGCTGGATTGGACATTCATGTATATGTTAAATTATACCAGAAGATTCCTCCAAACAAACATACATTGGACACTCTAATGGTTGGATGCAACATTCGAAGTCAGGTTAGGTAGCAATGTACCATGATGCACAATAGGGAGTCGTACAAGTTAACTGTTCAAATTCGAAATTTGTTCACATTTAAAAATTGTATAACATTTTCAAAATTTAAAACTTGAAATATATGTTATAAAACAAAACATAAAAGATAAGAAAAAGAAGAAGAAGAAAAAAACATGAAAAATACCTTTTTCGATCGATGAGAAAGAAAATAAATCAGGGATTCTGCGGCTCCTGTCTCTGAGCTTGATTGCACATAGGGTGAGACAAATCTACCTTCTACTAAGATGTACTGTGTGTAGGGCCCTGCTAAGTCTTAAAGACCAACGACTCAAGCGAACCGCTGACTTACTTCTCGATGGCCCGATAAAAGCAATTAGAAAACAAATCTAAGTAGTTCCACACACAGGGTTGTCTTAGTTTTCCCAGAATCCTTTTTATCCGGCATTAATTTGGAACAGCGTGCATCTAAAGCGCCCTTTACTAAAATCAATGTAGTTGTATGCAAACCTAGAGCAATAGCATGATGAACCAAGAAATTTACAGGTCCGATTGTTAAGAAAAGCAAATTACTATTCTCATTAACAACATTCAACCAGGCAACCATAGGTTTCGACCTGCATTGAAAGCGGGGTCATTCGTTGAAGATAAGAGTATATCGAACCCGTATGTCGTCTTGCCGTGAGAAGATTGTATCCATTGGGCAAATATCAGTTCGATCAAGATTTGTTTTTCTGGAGTACCAAAAGCAAGCATGACGTCGTTATGAACATAAAGGCCCAAGGTATGGAATTCTAGAAAGAGACTCCTGTTTCTTATTGGTAAGCTTGCTTTTCGTCGAATGTCTCTAAAGAGTGATGGTGAGTCGAGTAGCATGAATTGTCTATCCAAGGGGTCGCTAATGCGTTATTTGTATAGGATCTCAGTTATTATTGTCAGCTAGATCTACATAACATGCTTCACGCGGAGCCCTTACTTGGCTCGATTGGCATTGAGCTTATCATCCACATAGGAAGAGGGTCATTTTGCAAATGCTAGTGAACTTCACTTCTTATAATATTAAATTACCGAATGGGAACACACTTGAAACCCTTCTTTTCCTAGCATTTCAGCCCAGGCAGCTTCCCTCTATATTAATAACTTCTTTTAAGCAATCACTGATGTAGGTAGGGGGTGGTGTGAGAAGAGATTTTATTATGCCTGAAAGAGGTACACCATGTCGAAGGCCGTATGAGGTGAAAATTTCATGTACGATTCTGTAAAGGGACAGTAAGGTGACTTATCTATCGAATAATTAACGAAAATGAAAACCAAAAAAAATTGGAAGGAGGCAGCGCGGCGGTCTAGCGCCGGCTGGGGTTGTGCCTTCATGGACCACTAATCCTGTTACTGGACCGGACTTTCCGTATCTTGCCCTGTTCCTTTTTTTTTTTAGAAACACAGTACAACGCAAGCGCTCATATACACGCGCACACACTCACCCCTATGCACGCACACCCTACCCCTATGAGCATCTCCGAGAGACTGAGCCGACGGGTCTTGAGATTGACGAAATCACCACAGGCGTCTCGCTGTCGACGGGAACGTCGCCTCCCACTGAAAGAATATTCCGCCTAAAGGAGAAACACCAACGCCAAACCTGGGATTTGAACTCTGGTGGGCCGGGGATACAACCATCCTCCTAACCATCTTGCCACAGGCAAGTTCTCGCCCTGTTCCTTCTCATTGTACTGACATAGACGGTATTCACGTGTTTCATACTTTCATCACTTTAAAAAAATCACTTTCAACAAAAAAATTACGTGTTTCAAATATTTGTTACTCCATTCAGGTTTAATTTTACTGGTAATCTGTACACATATAATTTGATCGGAAATGCGAAGTACCATGAAAGTTGAGGCGACGTTTTCTCTCTCTAGCTAGAAAGGCGCACAGTGGACATATCTAAAAGCAATTTCCCGCGGCTTGCTCGTGCAGATCTTCTATGGCACAGTATCTAGCCTTGATGAATTCGCCTGGTTGCGCTTGAGACGTGTGTACATTCTTATCCGTTGTCAACTCTATTTAGGCACGTCGATCCACCTGGTTTCATCACGTGATTCGAAACAAAGTCGGAGGCGGCCGGCGCGGCGTCCGTCCACACGGCTCAGGAAGAAGCCAACGAGGACCCATTTGCCGACAACGACGACATCGTCTGCTTCTAGTTTTCAACAATGGCAAAAGGACGAAATCTCAACTGCAAATTATAAGACAAGGCGACTGAGTTGAGCGAGTCTTTTCGCACCGGCTGGCTGCCCTACCTAGCTCGCCGACGCTGCCAAACATAAACGCTAGCTTTTCCGGTATGTGATCCCACCGCCCTTGTGAGTTGTGACTGAACATACAAGTGTGAGCATGCATCAGCTGCCGACATAGTAGATGCCGTCCGCCATGCTCACTAGAGTTTTACTTGGAGATTACACGACTCTCGTGCAAGTTGAGACCCTACGTACTCGTATAGGCAGCAAATTAGCAATTCCATACTAGTCTTAAGAGATATTCTTAGCTAAAAAGTGAGCTGTAGCTAAACGATGCATGGTTATCCGTGATAATCTTTGCTAGCATGGAAAAAAGGAAATAGAAAATAAATTGACAGTACATAACGGAATTGCTTCACGTCCGACGATTCCTGTCCGATAACTGTCCGACGATACTACTATTGCTTAGCCAGGCAGCTAGCGCTCCGTCCCTCTCTTGTTTATGTATTTTCCCCAATCTAGTCTTCTCTAAAACTAACTATGTATATGGCTGCACATATCAAACATGTATTAAGCTAGTTTTTACAGCCGAGAAAACATATGCAAGCTAATTATACATATTATACATGGCATGTTCTACTATTTACACGTTAGAAATAAGTCATGATCGACATTTAAAGTAATCTACTTTGGGTCGTCACAATATTATTTGTCAGATTAAACTGGTCTAGATGGAGTTTTTTTGTTATTTAGATTAATCTACTCAGGATCGATATTTAAATATTCTTATTTTCATTTTTAGCTTCTGCTATTTTTTAAATATTATTTTCTCGTGTTTTCTTTCGCTCCCGGTCTATTTTCCATGTGAATATATTGACGGAAATTTTTTGTCAAAAATATTTTGCTGGAAAAAGAGCCAAATTAGCAGGAAATAAATAGTACAGATAAAATGGATCCGGCAATCGGCTAAATCGTGCGTGGCGCTGAGCCCGACGTGAATGTCGGAGCGGTTGCACCGGTCTATCATCTATGCCATGTTGCATTGATCTGTTAGAGTGTCAGCTTTAGTCGCTATGATGATTTGGTAGTCGACTCGTGTGGGCGAGCAGCCTGGTCCGACGTGGATTTCGAAGTGACGACTTTGTGTGTTTGATTTCGTAGTGACGATTTCGTAGCCCCGGGGCGTCGCCGCCACCTGCCCTGGTCCGGCCAGCACAGCCGCGCCACCAGCCATCGGGGCCCCTCCCGAACCGCCCTCGCTCGAGAACGGCCGACACGGGAGCGAGAGGATAAGGTCTGACGGAATATGGCCGATTTATGTTGTCTAAATTCATAACAAAATAAATTTACACATAAATGTATCTAGATATAAGTTTGAACATGTACTTGTGAAAAAAGATAAAACATACGGGAGGGACTATCACTAGAGCTAGCTTTTGTGAGAAAGAGAGAAAATACGTTAGCTGACTAACCTGGTTCACGTACGGGAGTTTTTTATTTTTTTTGAACTAACACGTACGGGAGTTTTTTATTTTTTTTGAACTAACACGTACGGGAGCTGGAGTCGAGCTGGAGTCGTACGTCAATCGATCGATCCAAGCTAGCTTTGCATGCTAAAACGAGCGGTCCGCGCGAGGCGAGAAGCTCGCTGGCACATAACGTCGGACGCAGATCGGACGCGCGTTTCGTCGGACGTATAGCAGCCCCGCAAAAAGAATGGGATAAAGCGGCATGCTAAACAGTAGCAGAATTAATTGGGGATTGGCATTCGGCTCGGCATTAATCAAAAGTGGGTGTGCATGGGCCGGCCATTCACATGATCCAACCAGCTCCCATTGATTGGGGGCAATGTACCTTTTCTCCAGCTGCTTGCTCACCGAGACACCTGTGCTCCTTCCTTCCACTATGCTCACATAGTCACATGAGTGAGTACAATCGCCAACAAGTTCACGACATCTCCCACTCTCCGATTCCAAAACATATTTAGCATTCCTCCCTCCCTGCGCTGTGAAATCCTCTTGCGCGCATTTGCATTGTCTTCTTGGGTAAGCTGGGGATTCCAACTCTCTTGTAACTGTCTGATCTGATGCTCAACTGAGGATCTTCAGGGATTGATCCTGTTTTCTTCGTTTAGGATTCATTTGAAGATGCGTCCTACCTTGATTGCGCTGTACATTACAGTTTGTGCTGTCTTGTTCATCATATCGAAGATGCTCATCTCCTTCCTGTGCTACAAGAAGTGGGCTCGCAAGAAGAGGATCATCGAGACCAGCCTGACAGGTAAAGATTTATTTCAGGCATGGAATTAATTATCCCAAAGGGAGTTCATAATAACAACCTTTTCGATCGGGTTATATATGTTGCAGGTGGCAAGATGGTAATCTTCCGGTCGGCTGCGATGCAGTCGCTGAGCCCCAAATCGTTCATGAGGATGATCATGGGGCTGTCCAGCAAGGACATCATCGGCTCCGGCGGGTACGGCACGGTGTACCTGCTGA
Organism: Poa annua; assembly: GCA_026929855.1. NCBI lineage: Eukaryota > Viridiplantae > Streptophyta > Magnoliopsida > Poales > Poaceae > Poa > Poa annua. Next base: position 19,880,028 of record CM049428.1, on the reverse strand, counting down.
AGCTGGACGAGAAGTCGGCGTTCGCGATCAAGAAGCTCAACCGAGGCAGCGCGGAGATGGACCGCGGGTTCGAGCGGGAGCTGGACACCATGGGCGACATCAAGCACCGGAACATCGTCCCTCTCGTCGGCTACTACGCGGCGCCGCACTTCAACCTGCTCATCTACGAGCTCATGCCCAACGGCAGCCTCGACAACATCCTCCACGCTCAGGGGAAGGAGGAGGCGAAGAAGCAGGCGCTCCTGGACTGGCCGGTGAGGTACAAGATCGCGCTTGGGGTGGCGCGCGGCTTGGCCTACCTGCACCACGACTGCATACCGCACGTCATCCACCGGGACATCAAGTCCAGCAACATACTCCTCGACCACAACATGGAGGCCAGGGTGTCCGACTTCGGCCTCGCCACGCTCATGAAGCCCAACGAGAGCCATGTGACAACCGTCGTCGCCGGCACCTTCGGCTACCTCGCGCCAGGTCCGCAAGGCAAACCTCTTGTGCTCCTTGGTCAGTTTATCATGTGTTTCTGTTGATGCCTGAATCTGTTGCATGCTGTGCAGAGTACTTTGAGACTGGGAGAGCGACGACCAAGGGCGACGTCTACAGCTACGGCGTCGTCTTGCTTGAGCTTCTCACCGGGAAAAGGCCGACGGACGAATCGTTCCTTGAGAACGGCACACGGCTGGTCACCTGGGTAAGCATCCGCCCGCCTCTCATCTGCTCCCGTCGGTTCGTGTACCTGACACCAGTAATCCAGTATCTGTTGCTACCAGATATCTTAAAGAGAATTGCTTGTCTTAAATCACTGGAATGATTGTGTACGAAGTGGCCAATGAATGCTGCTGAATTAACTTAGTACCAACCTTTAGCGCTGTCGATTAACTAGTCTCGCTAAGTTAGTACTGTGTGGCTGTCTGTACCCATCAGAGAACTGATGAGCGGTGGCCATCACCATGAGGTCCCAACCCAATATACTCCCAAGTCAAGATCGATCGGTACACTGGTGCAGTGCTACCTAACAGTAGCATGTGCTAAATATGTTATGGACATGTAATACAGTACTATTTTTATAGCTATATGAAATAAGGACGTGGGATGAACTTGTTAAGACACACATACATCCATTCCCCAGCCATGCCAATGCCATGCTGACATCGGTCCATCGGTGCGCCGTGTTTTCAGGTCAAGGAAACGATGGAGGAGAAGAGGGAGGAGCACGCCGTCGACAGCGCGCTGGCGTCTTTCCCCACGGACGAGGTCAAATTCGTGTTCACCGTCGCGGAGAAGTGCCTGGAGTCTGATCCCCGCGACAGGCCAACCATGACGCAAGTGGCCAAGATGCTTGAGCAAGCGAAGCTGGCTTAGTATAACATAGTACAGTACTAGTATGCTAATCGAATTAACGCGCAGTATGTAGCTAGTTTCTTAATTTGCCTGCACACTTTATTCCACTCTAGGTTTTGATTTTGCGAAATTCAGGACACATAGTTCTCAGAGCCTCCCCTCTAGAAAAACGAAGATTTTTGTTGGCAAGCTGCCACAAAGGCGTTGTATAAGAAGAAACAAATTATTGTTTGTATTAGTAAAATATCTGTACATAAAGATTATGATCCCATGCTGCTCTTTCCCTGTTCTTGCTACACACGATCCTGAGTACAATCAAAGATTCAAAACAAAGAACGACGAATTCGAGCAAGCGTTTCAGCCAAGCCCTCAAGGCTTTGTCGGCCAGAAGACTGCAGGTTGTTGGCCATTCACTTGTATTGACATCAAATTGCCCCTTTTTTAAGGGTAGTGAAGATATGTGAGATCGTATTGCTAGAATACGAACTCGAGCAACCGCCTACGGCCTCTTTTTCGGCCCATAACTTGTATTACATTAATGATCGGATTTGTGAGTGTGAGAAGCTCATAGGCAAATCCTATTTGCCCCATACGTCAGAGGACATTGGCTCCCACACACCCCTTTCTCGGCCAGCCCAATAAGTTACCAGCTTCAGGTTTAGTTGGTTTGTTTTTTCGTTTTTGACTTTTAGGTTCTTTTGTTCTTTATTATCGTTTCTTAACTATTTTATCATTATATATTTATATTTAAATTCAATTATATGTTTTTCGTAATTTATTTTCTCTTGTTGAAATAAGTCGATTTTGAGTATTTTTTTCAAAAAAAAATTTGTTCAAATTTGAAAATATCCATAATTGCAAATTGTTCAGTTTTCAAAAAAGGTTCAATTGTTCAAAAAGTACAAATTTAGAAAATATAAAAAATGTTCAATTTTACATATTTGGACAAATTAAAAAATGGTTCAAATTTGATAAATATTCAGTAAATGTTTAATTTTTAAAAATCTGAATTAAAAATTAAAATATTCAAGTTGCCAGAAAATATTGTGATTTAAAAAACGAGAAAACAAAATGAAATGAAAACTAAAAAGATAAATTGTACCGATTGGTGGGCTACAAGTGAACCCATGAAGTAGACGCTATAGGCCGGAGCGAAACACTCACACGCATGTTATGAAGTAGGCACGATTTTGTCCAGGCCGCCTCAACTGTTTGTTGTACCGCTCTAAAAGAGACCCAATAGAAAAGATCCATTTTTTGTTGTTTTTGTGTTTCTAAAATTTGATTTTCATCTAAAAAATTTAAATATGAAAAAAATCAAATCTGCATATTTTGAAAATCTGAAAGTTTCACATTTGGACAATTTTTTATTCAAACAATTCAAAATATGAACCTTTTTATTTGAGAAATTTTCATATTTAAACAAAATTTTGAATCAGAACAATTATCAAAATTTAATAATATTTAGATTTGGAAGAAAGGTTTTCCCCTTTGCATTTTCAAAACCTATTTTTTTAATCCATAAAACTTAAGTATGAAAAAATTCAAAGTTGTATGAGTTTCAAAATTCGAATTGTTTCAAAAAAAATTGAGCAGCTTTGAAAATCTGAACATGTTTATAGTTCGAACAATTTTCAATTCTGAACGTGGTTTTTAATCTGAATATTATCAAAATTATAAATTTTAAAATCTAAACATTTTGTAAACCTAATATTTTCTGAATATGATTTTTTTTTAAGAAATACAAGAAAACAAAAAAAGGAAATCCGCCAAAATGGGCCTGTCTGACCTATGACTTCGGTGTGGCCCATCAGCAAATGACTTCAGGCGGCCCGGTCGTGTGGTGGGCGATATATAAAATTTGTAGTGCATGTGGGCAGAAAGCACACATTCCATTCATCCCTTGAGGGCTTTTCCTATTTGCTACATAACGTGGGAATTGAGTTGCTCCCGCGCACCTTTATGGGCCACCCAGGAAGGTTTATCCCACCAATTCTAGGTTTTACTTTTTTGCCTGTTTTTTCTCATTGATTTTTTTGTATTTATTTGGAATTGTATTTTTTACTATCTTTTTGTTTGTTTTCTTTGCTAAATAAGATACTATTTGATATGTCTATGTGTTTTTAAATAATAAAATGGTCTTATCAAAATCATTTTTGTATCATAAATGTTCATAATAAAATTATTTTCAAATAATATAAATGTTCCTATTTGAAAATTTATTCAAATAACATAATTTTCATAAATAAAAATTTGCTCAAATAACAAAAATATTCAGATTTTAAGATTTCTTTAAATAACATAAATATCTTTATTTGAAAATCATTTACATAGGGTAAATATCTTTTGTTTGTTTCTTAAATATGTGAAAAAATATAATGAATTTTACTTTGCATTTTCTACTAGGATGGAACAAAAAAAAAATCTCCAAAAACTTTGGACCAGCTCTAAAAATAATTCCTCCTACTTAATATTGAAATCATGGATAGTTCATTATGTTCGCGACAACGATCTTTGAAGAAATGCCTTTAACATTGATGGTTGCGCTTAAGTTTTTTGAATGACCACAATATCATTTCAACTTGATGTTGTTGGTGGGAACCATGTTATCTAGTAGCTGATGATATGTGGTCTTGCCAGCCATGTATATGATATATATGCGGTAGCACACATAGGTATCACTGATCGAGTCCCTAATACATGCGTTTATTCAAGACTTTCTTTGAAAAGAATATATCCCTATCCTATGCATTGACTAATGCATGTAGTCATTCAATTATTGCTGTGAAAATTCACTACTGACTAAAGTAAAAAAAGAATATGCTCCATACGCTGAAGTAAGAACAACGTATGGACTGGTGAGTGGATAAACTGATATGTCGCAATAAATTCGAAAGTACTTGTTCATTCTTAGAAAACAAAGTCACTGCGATAACTCTGAATGCCCCAACATAAAGGGCACACACTAATGCGGATTTATGCCGTAAGTTTCTAATTAACATCTACTAACAATTTATTTGTGGGTTATTGAACATGGACTTCTGCTTCCATTAGGAGAATCAGTGGGTTTCAAAGACTCTTGGGGTAATTATTTGAAATATTGATATTTAGTACGGATACTTATGCTAAACTCGTTCCCGGTTTAAAAGATTGACAACCACTTGTTTATTAAGCATTTTTTTATCGACCGCCATGATATTTTTGTCAATAAATAATGTGCGTTTTTTTACCCATTTTTCCTTGTATGCTCATCGCACAGTATTTTTTTTTGTCTAATAGAAGTCCATTCATTTTCTACACTTCAAGAATGACAACATGAATATTGGAAGACTAGTAAGGACAACATTGATAAGAACAAGACTCCCACGAAAGAAAAGTAAGTTACCCTTAGATACTCAACTTTTTCAATGCAGTACTCTATTTCGTTCCATTAATATTTAGGAGTTTATATTGAGATAATGAATTCAGATACCAAAATACGGAACCAAACACTTGCTTATATTTCTCCTCCACCATTTTCGCTTGACTAAAGCAACATATCACGCCCTTGTGAAGATCAATTTAATTGCTAAAAAATGGAAAAAGTCCATTTTAAACCTTAAACTCGTAAAGGTATGACGAAATGAAACGCAAAGTTGAAATCCAGCTAAATCTGATGCTTTGGCTAGCAAGCGTTCTGCCGTTGTTTGCTGTCTAGCTTTGGGCTCTGAGTCAAAAGCATCAGCGATAGTAAGTAAAGCTCATATATACACGGCTGAGATCCGGGGTATGCCACGACACTGGTTCGGGGGGGGGGGGGGGGGGGGGGGGGGCATACCCACTGGGTCCGCCACTAGAACTAGGGATAGAGATGAATATGACATGTGGGTTCGTCCAGTCAGGGAGATAGCGGATATTTTCGGTCAGGAATTTTTTGTCCTTCCAGTGTGCCAAACAGGTATATGGTTTATTTTAAATCGGAATTGTGAAGTTCAGGTTCAAAGGACCGAGATTTCGCAGACCTCTACGAGTTCAAGGTTTAAAATTAACTTTTTTCTTAAAAAATGTATAGAATTACTTTTGTATTCACAGCCTTTACCACATCATGTTGCATGAAAATAACACGGTCATGAACATATTTTAACGATGGAAACCTCTCCATCCACCGAACGCGAAATCAGACAACTAAATTGACCATACACCTTAGCCCTATAAGGATAGCCACATATCACAACCAGACATGACAGTCTAATGCAGCTAATTCAAAAATAGAGGCTGCGTCGGAACAACTAAAATGACCCGATTGACTTAAATTTCTCTTTGTCGTCGGGTGGTATTTAGTCTGTCAGTTCAGCTTTCGCGCTTTCGAAATCATACAAGGTCCATTTTTTCCTTGATGCAAGAGTCACTCTTTCAAAGTACGTACAGGATAAAAGGAATGGAAGACAAGGCAGAGACAGAGACCGATTTTCAAGGCTGAAACCAACAGACATTGACTCCCTGAGCTGCACACCAAATTGGAAAATGGTGGCTCTTGCAGAGAAGCCTCACCTTCTTGAATCTCTTTTCTGCGGTTCAGTGACTGAATTTGAGCTCAGCTTTGGTTTCTGTGCTAAGACTCTCTGCGTTAGTTAAAACTTGTATCGGATCCTCTTATGGACACACTGTCCAATTTCTTTAATGAAATTGGGTACCCTTCTGGGTTCCTTTTCCTCGAAAAAAGAACTTTCTGCGTTACTACAAGATTGCTAGATCTGCTTCATTTTCTAAGTATCCAGCTACTTCAATTCACAAAGGGCAACACGTCATTATAAAGACCAAGAATAGTAAGTGTTCAGGTAATCGTGTAATTTTGCAGAGTGTTCGGATTCCAGAAGGTTGTATAATCTAGTCTAAGATTAAGATTCGAGCAAGACTGTCGTATAGATCAAGGTGCGAATTCAGTTAACCTTACAGAGACACTCAACGATATATTCTTCTATTTGGGTGGGTTCATCTATGCATGAGTTAACACCGCAGGAAAATAAAGGTTCCACGCATGGCTGGCCGCAACGATCGTTACCCTCCGACCGCGCCGCCCAGAGGAGCTACTAATTTTCAGCAGAACAACGATGTTTAAGTGGCACATCCATCTTTGAATCTCTTTATTGTTGGTTAGCCTACAGGGTGATTCGGGTTAATCATTTCTTCGGGAGATTTAACCCCCATTAGACTGGTTTAGTCATGAGCGATCTCCTCACTTGATCTTACGGTGAGGTTGTCCAGAGAGAAAAAACATGTGATGGCAGAAAGCCATGGTCTCTGAATTAGTGAACCATGTATACGAACTTGAAATTTCGCCTCAGAGAGAGAGTAAGGCCTCGGGAGAGAGAGGGGTTTACTGTTGAAGAATTATCACAACGCAATTTCTTGACGCGTAACCAGGGTGGATGGTTTCAAAATCAGGATGCGACTGGTTACTTCCTAGTTGGCAAGTAGCTAGTTTTCGATTGCCTAACCATTAAGCCGTCGTCACCATAAATATCAAGAATAACTTGTCAAGAAACCCTCTTGTCTATATACACATGTCAACTAAATCTTGCATCTTAGAGGAGCCACAGTGCGATGCTGACACATCAACGCCAAGGGTAGAATGGTGCATGTGTGGTTGCTCGCTCTATTCCTAGGCGCCCGACACAAATTAAGTCGCCCGGTGCTACCTGATTTTTCAGGCATGCCACGTAGATCCATAGTCATCTTAGCGTATCAGGATGCTCTTAAAGAACCGTCGAAAACTACCTATGGGGTACACCCAAATATGAGTCGCGTTAAGGGTTTCGTCCTAACTTAAACTTTGTTAAATTTGACAAATTTTAAAGAAACATAACTTTTATCAACCCCAAATTAACATTAATAGATGCACCTTGATTTAGTGTCATAAAATATATTAATTTAGTGTCATTAAATAATGATATAAATTACATTTAAATAACTCATTTTTAACTACACTTAATTGTGCACAAAGTGAGTTGAGTAATTAAATGACACTACACATGGGAAATCTGCTTTTGCTCATACTTGTAGTTCCACCCACTATTCAATTTTTGTGCCGAATACAAATGTTTCAATATACACCAGAATTTTTTTTTTTACATTCGGAAATAAATCTAAATGCATTTTTTATGACATGTACAACTAAACCTATAAGTCAAAACATGCTATCGTATTTTGAAGTTTCAAACAAATTTGGAAAAAACTCCCGAGTGTAGATAATATAGTATTCTACCATTGTGCAAAATATGAAATCAATATTTAATTTTTGAGTGTACACGAAAACAATAAAATCTGTCGGATTTGGAAGAGTTGAAATTTTGTACTGTTCACTACTTTCAAATGCCAGACTTTGTCATTTATGTGCAGACCAAAATCCAAGACATATCTAGTTGAGATTTTAGACATTGGTACAATACAGCATTTTCTGCATCTATGACTGTTTTTACGTAGATTTTATCGAAGCTTATATAAATATGAACATCGATGTACATCATACAAGCGACTAATTTGTCCATTCCCAACTCCCGGGCCGCACACTGCATATATATGTGGAGTACAAAGTTGTAGGCATCGTGGTCGTGTTGACTGCTGCGTGCCACTACCGCTAGCTAGGTACACGGGCAAAGGAAAGGAAAGCGAGAAGGTGGCGTGCAGTCGCCGTTGGATCGTTGCAGCTCCCGCAGACTTGCGAGACCACGCCCGGTGCAGTCGTTGCCATTGGTCGTTTTCCCTCTGCATGCCGGTCCTTGGTTAGCATCCCGAGACGTGGACGAGTTTCCAACAAAGCGGGGCGTAGAAGCCTCGTCGAGTTGAGGTACATGGGATTTGCAACAAAGTTGAGGCATCGGTACATGGGTTTGCAATGTAGAGTATATACTGGCAGCAAAGTAGTGTATATATCGATCGTCAATTTGGTTGGTTGGCCAACTCTCGTGGACAGACGAGACTGCCGCCCGACACTGTGCCGGACAAGGAAACTGAACTGTGACTTGCTGATGAGCCTTGTCGGCCAGCTTCGACAGCATTATACCAAGGGACATCTGATTTCCGCAGTTGCTGGTGCGGGTACTGGCACTGACACTATACAGCAAGGCAGATTTTCTTTTATCTGCGCGCATATATTCTCTGCCTCTTCGTTCACTTCAAAATACTGCAAAAGATTTAGAATAAAAATCATTAAATGTTCATCAAGACATGTATGTATGCACAATCATGACTGTAGGTGTCATGTATTAAAACGAAAAAAATTAAAAGTAGGGGAGCTACAAGAATATTTCCAGAAATAATCAATAGCATGAGCTTGAGACTTTTAAAATTGATAGAAATAGGCGGTTTGTCCCGTTTTTACGAGAATGTGTCTGTAGCATCCCCAAACCTTGTATTTTTTAATGCTCAGTTAGAAAGCATTTACTTGAATGTGATTAAATTTTCCATTAGCTTTCTTCAAATATTTGCACAATTTAGCTTTTGTGATTAAAACCGTTCTATTTGGCATTACTTGCATATTAAGGCTCAATGTTTTCATATCTTGATCTTCCAAAAGATATGGGATTTGTTAAACCCTAAAACTTAATTCTGAGTTTTACTAAAGGCATCCGAAGACATAGATAAAACATTTTAATAAAATGATATTTGTCTATGAACTAGTTTTGCTTGATCCATAATAACTATATGGGTTTGCTAGTATTTTACTGAAATTTAAGAAAATCTTTTGGTACTGTCTATGCACGTACTGATTCAGTTCGTGTACTGCAGTTTTGTAATACGTATGTGAAAGGAAAGACGTCGGCTAGAGGGAGGGGGTGAATAGGCGAGAAACACTTTTTATAATTTAGGCTTGATAAATGCGGAATAAAGCTTAGTGTTTAACATATCAATGACACAACCTAAATATACTAAGTTCACCTATGTGTACCGCTACGCAAGACAAACAACAAAGTGATAGCAAGGTAAAGTACTTCAAGCACAATGGCTATCACAAAGTAAAGTGCATAATTAAAGAGCTCGGGTATAGGAATAACCGAGGCACGCGGAGACGAGGATGTATTCCCGAGTTCCACCACAAAAGGTGTACGTCTCGTTGGAGAGGTGTGAGCAACCACAACAGGTTTGCTCAACGCAACAAAGGTCTCACCTTCTTCTCCGATGAACTCGGCCACAAAGGTCTGAGTCCATCTTCCACTATGAACTCCTTTGGGGCGGAGAACAATCTCGTACAATGTACCTTGGGGCACACACCCACAACCTAATTGGGTGCTCCCAAATGACCACAAGAGGTCTTGACCACAAAGGTCCCAACTATCCACAAAGGCCTTGACCACAAAAGGTCCTATGCCACATAGGCGGCCACTAAGGCGTCTAGGGTCCAAGACCCAAGAGTAACAAGCTCACGAATTTCACCACCACGGATCCTCGTGGAGGGCTCAAACCGATGCAAGATGCAATGACAAGAACACACAAAGTGCTCAAGACCTTCACTATCAAATTCCAACAAACCAACAAATGCTAATGGGGGAATAAGAGAGGAAGAGCAAGGAAACCACAAAGGAGTCAAATCCTTCACTCCCAAATCCCACCAAACGCAACCAATGCTTATGGGGAGAGAAGAGATGAAGAACAAAGAAGAAGAATCACAAAAGAAATCTAAGATCTAAATCCACTAGGTTCCCTCACTTAGAGAGGATATGGATTGGTGGAATTGTAGATCTAGATCTCCTCTCTCTTTTCCATCAAAGATATGTAAGAATAATGGGAGAGATTGAGAGATAGGCAAGCTCAAGAAGGTCAACAATGGAGGGGATTTTCGTGCTCTAGATCTTAGGGTCAATGGGGAAGAAGACCCCCTTAAATAGGACCCCCGAAAACTGTCTGTTATGTGAAAATCGCGACCCCTCAGTGGTACTACCGTCCCGGTAACGGTACTACCGCCCCGGGTGATTCTGGACGCCCAAAACACGCTAGTTCCTGGTGTCCTAGCGGTACCGGGCGGTATCGGAGCGGTACTACCGCTGGACAAAAAAACTGCAGGAACACCCAAACGAAAACTATGATAACTTGACCATCCAAACTCCGTTTTTGATGATTTTTGACTCGTTGGAATCACAACAAAGAGCTCTATAAGATCATGCAGAGAAACATCATAGTCCATCATGTGAGCATAAAACCAAATGGGAAAATGTTGAACTTTCATATAACATGTAAACCGGTAAAACCTCCAATATCAAAAACGTAACAAGATATTCATATGAAATCCGTTTTTGATGAATTAGAGCCTAATATGAATATGAACTAAGCTCTAAATCGTCACATGGATAAAGCACAATAAGTTTTTCAAAGTAAAACATTTTCAAAACACTTGTGCTTGTCAAGAAGATCGCGAGACAAGCACCAAATTCTAACAAGGAGAAAAGCTAAATAAGAACCAAGAAAAATGATATGCCAATCATGCAAAGATTTGAGCTCTCCACAAAGGTGTGATCAATTTAGTCACTCGAGAGCCCCTTTTGATAGTACGCCTATCTATCCTATAACCCTATTAAGATCCTTGAGCAATCCACTTGAGCTAGATGATGACGATCTTGATCTCTTGCAGTGGACCACCTTTTTTGATTATGCTTGCTAGCATATGCTTGATGAAAACTCTTCCAAATGCTACCCCATACTCCATTATGAGAGAGCCTCACTTAGCTTCGTCTTCATGTCTCCATTTCTTACTCCAAGCATAAGATATCTCCGACAAGGTTCTCTTGGTCTTGCACTTGTCAACCTTGATGACGATCACGACATGACGTCATCTTTCATGAGCTATATGAATTGATCTTCTTGTTGCAAACCCATGGGAAGATACCTAACCCCACATATAGATACCACACACACACTTGGGTTAGTTCACAAAGCTATATGGGCAAGAGCTTACCATCCCAAGAGATTCATGATCCACTTTACATCTTGTAGCTTTGTGTGTTGATCAACATCTTGATCAATCTCGTATCATCTCATCTATCTTTATATAGGTGATGTCTTGACATCTTCAAGACATACTTGCAATATGCTCAACACAAACATTAGTCCATAGGGATTGTCATTAATTACCAAAACCATACATGAGGACACATGTCCTTTCAGTATGCCTAGCCTACTGGAGAATAGGTGAAAGCGAATTCTCGATCGGTTGAACCAAAGATTGTATTTCCTGAAGTTTTGGTCGAATCAAAATTGCTTTCCTGCAAAATATATGAACCCTTGCCCTTGCCAACCGTCTTTATGCATGTAACCGCCACATTACATGCAAAAATTGCTTTCATTAAAATCGGGCAAAGTAGCCAAGACACCGCATCAGTGGACTCACAGTCATGAACGTTCCCTCTGGTAGCGTGTCATATACTGCCATACTAAAATGCCCTTGTGTAGACCAGTACTAGCTACTACTCCCTCCAGTTCTAAATATAAAATGTTTTAGTATTTTTTTTCATATTTACATGTATATATATGAATCTAGACATTTTTTAGTGTGTATTCTCATTTATTTTAGTCTAAATCTAATCAACATATGTAACACTTAGAACATCTTATATTTGGAAGCAGAGGGATTATTGCATAGTGAGAGCTTTCTAGACTCAGGCAGGAAGGATAAATATGTTATAAGTCCAAAGTTTTCACCTTTTCTATGACACTGCTACTAGTGCACGAATTAAGTCTTAATTAACACGCGATTTTGTTCGTTTTGCTGGAAGCTTTTCCGATTAGTAGCAATCGTCGACATCGCAGTCGGGCCTTTAGCAGACAGGAAACCAGAGGGCCAAGGCCGATACGTACGTGCAGAGTTGGACACCGATAGATGGGCTCTACCTTCTTCTCCAAATATTCGTCGCTTGGTGACGACTGCTGAACTGATGGATCCATTGTCTGGTTGGCATTTCTCTTTGCCCACGTGGTTGTCAAGACTAGCAGAGAGCATCATCGCACAGATAAATCATATCCTGGTCAATGCCGTCTCCGCTCTTCAACCTCCATCATCCTATAGCTACCAAATCTTCTCCAAGAGGATATTTTCTATTCACCCACATTCACATGTCATCTGATACTACTAGCTGATAAGTAATGCCGGCATCGAAACACTAGCATCGCAGCATGCAAATTGTAAAGTTGGTCAAGTAGAAGATGCTCCCTTTTTTGCTTTGTGGGAGGATAAGGCAGCACATCAAAAGACACTTCGAAGTGTCTGTTATTGATACGAAACCTTTTGAAAAAAATAACACCTTTTCTATCTATTGGTCCGGAACATAAACGAAAGAGAAATCTGCCTCGTACTTTTTGCAGCGCCCTAGCTTGTGATAGAATGGAAAGCGAAAGAAGATGAGTTGTGGCCTTTGAGTTATCTAAAGTGAATTGAGTGTTGCAGACACTTGAAGCTGTGAAATAGTTTCCGATCAACTTCACCAATTAGGTGCACCTAATGGCAATTCCGATGGCCCATCGTAAAACGGACACGAAATGTGAGCGATTTTGTCTGTTTGGGGGCGCTCAGTGAATACAAATGCGACCTGTAAACCCAACGGCCCACTATAAATTGGACTAAGGGCATGTACAGTGGTATCTAGTCACCCGTCGGTAACACAGTACACGTAAGAATTTATATTATGTGGAGGAGAGAGAAAATGAAAAACTGACCAGTCTGTCTATAGAATTGCCGACGGTCTATTAACAGAAAAATCGCTGCTTATCGACGGGCTATCTGCCGTTGTATAGAGAGGATCGCTAGTGGTCGGTTAGATCGGATCCTTTTTCATGGAAACAGCCTGGCATGGCCGTTCGATTTTGTGGTTTATAGACCGTTGACAGACTCTCCATTGTACAAGCTGTCTCTTCGATGTCTATAGGTGAGGTGGAGAAATTTTATAGGACCCATCGTCGCAACGATTGTACATGCCCTAACAGAAAATGTAAAAATAATAATTAAAAATATTATAGATAGGACCCCATAGACCAGTGACATAAAATATTATATTAAGAAAAAACCCTATCCTATTGGGTTCGTCGGGGGGATGGGCAGCGTCGCCCGTACCAACACGTCGTTGTGGCTGCCTACTCCTCTCCCCCGTCATCAGAGAGGATGATGTACGAGGTGGGGGGGGGGGGCATACATGTACGTCTGTGGAGGTGTCTGCGGCGGCTCTGGAGTGTTGAGGCCACGACGGTGTGGGGACCTAGGCCTGCAACGGCGACCATGACATCTGCTACATGGCCCGTTGCACCGCCGCCTCCTTCGACGACTCGCGGAGTGCGCACTCGACTTCAAGTGACATCGTTGACTCATCTAGGTTGTATTCGTCGTTGACAGCCGCCGTGGCCACCTAAGGGGCGGGCTGGGCGTCAAAGTAGGACACCTAGTTGGGGAGCGCCTCCTCGGCCTCCTGCTTCACGACGGAGCCACCACCCTCCACTACGCCGTCCTTCTCCTCCAGGTCGGAGTTCTTGTTGTCCTCCATGCCAACGAGTGTGTGGTCTTCAAACCCTTCCGACCACACCACTGATGGTGCTTGACCTCACGATCTCCCAAAATAGTTGGGAGACCTCGGTCGAGACGTGGGCGTAGTCACGGCGATGTTAGGAGCCGAAGCGGCCATGATTGCTGACGTATGGGTCACGGGCGGATACCGTCCATGACTGTCCAAACCGCGATCAAATTTAGGTCAGATTTGAGTTGAGATGCGTGTCCGTCCGCACACTTATCCGTTTACGGAGACCTGTTGAAGTCTGCCCTCTGTCTGTTCGGACAAAAACGCGAGCGGTCATTGGAGGTGTCCTAATAGAGTAGTATTTTCTAGCATAGGATAGGAGTACGGGGAGAGAGGGAGCATGAGTTGCATGGGAGAGAGACGGAAAGAGAGGGGTTTCTTGAGTTGAGTATGCACGGTGCTTCCTTAATTTCGTGGTCTACGCGTGTTCAATCGATCGATCGTGTGTGTCAATCAGAAAAAGCGCCGGTCCAAGAAATCAGCCGTGGAAGAAGAAGTGCGGCTGGGGGCCGTACCGCGGGCACGGAGTCCACCGCTGCACGCCTAGATTTCACACAGCATATCATATCATCGCCTCCATCACATCACCATCTGATAGCTTGCCTCGGCTAATGCTAATCTACATACAGCATATCATCGATAACTAACGGATGCACGTCTTCTCCAGCCCAAATTTCCTACCTGATGAGAGCCAAGGAGACTTTCCTTTTGTCTGTTTACAGCAAGGTCAATGAGGACCGATCGATTACAAGAGCGATCTCCCTGGGATTATAGTGTAATGTGTATGCCAATTGCCAAGCAAGTTACGTTCCTGGAATAATATGATGATCAGTTTTTTTCTTATCTCGACAACAGAAAAGGACAGCTGTCTTTGTCCGTGTTAGCTTGCTAGCTTCGTCTCTAACACTGGTTGTTAAGTAATTGCTTAATCAAATAATCTATAGGGACACGTAGTTAGTGTGCGTGATGGCCGGTGCGACCCAAGAATCCCGTTCAGGCGACTACATGAAGACCAGATCCACCAATCAGGGCCTGGGCCGATCTTCCATTTCTCTCACCGTACAAAGTGGGCGACGACACACCAGCTCTGACCTTCACCTCCCGCCAGCTCCAGAATTCCATACGGTACTAGCTACTCCAAGGCCGTATACAGCGTAATAAAAAGTTGAGCGGTTTTCCCTTCTTAGTACGCACATGACAGATCGATCGAGGCTGCCGGAGGGCTAGGTAGCTTCTTCCAAGCTCCAACAGCTTGCTTACGGTACAATTAATACATCATTTTTTCTTTGCGAATACTTACAATACTGCGTTGATTTTTCTTGGACTTGTTCAATGAACGTAATGTTTTCGAGAAGACTAGCACGAGAGACTGTACGATTAATCGTGGACGAAGATGACAGTAAACGCCACACATGCTTCAACTCGTCGCACACCTCGATCTCGTGCAAGTCGTTGGAGATTATAGATGGATATGTCCGTGTGGGTTGATCCACGCGATCACGCGACTACTCCAGCTGTGCCCGTATCATATACTCCTATACTGTAATGTATTTTGATATTTTGTGTATTCTATTGTTAATTACCACTCTGGGTCGTGGGTCGTCGCCACGTGGTTGCGGTGACATGGATTGGTGGAAACATTTTTGTCAACGGGTGACCGCTTGTTTAAACTGACTTTTGCGCCATCCATGGCAAATGCTGCGCTACTAAATTTGTGTAGCTCTCCTTCCATAAAAAAATGTCTCAACTTTATTTAAATTTATATAAATCTACACACCGAAATATGCTTAGATACATGTAAATTTAGATAAAGTTGTGGCATTCTTTTGTAAACAGAGGGAATAGTTCTCATCGTGTTGAATATAAAAGACTTCAACTATGGCAACTAAGAGAGTAATTTGCCTTTTCTTTCCAAGGTTTTTTCCTGCACTATATTAATCATATATGTAACACGTACGTCCAAATACAATTCCCAACGACATAATAAGCAATGCCATGAGCTATTCTATTAGCCGTCCGACTAGTCACTTTCAGGACAACTGCTTTGTTCCTCGATTTGACCTGCCTAAATTCTCTTCTAATGACGGCAATCTACGATCTGTCCTGAGAAGAAGGTTCATCAAAAGAAAATGAACCGAGGCATGATATCTCTCGATGGTTAGATTAGAGGGTAGAGTCTGAAACATGCTTAATCTCCTCTAAATTAATCAGCAATAGATTCACCCAAACATGCATTATGAACATCTAGGAATTACATCCGAGACCGCACATAAAACCACACCTTCATTATCTTATCTTGCTATGATTCCCCAAGCACCAATCTTTGATTCTACGATAGATCGATAACATTTATTTTGACCAACCCTTCAACATGGTTTTTAATTTAGACCCTGCAAAGACTTGAGATAATCTGAAAACAAGGTATAGAATTTGAGATTATTGGACCCCCTTTCGCAAGTATCATATCATTTCGATCGATATCACAAGTTACCGCCAAAACAACACATGTTATATACGGAAATGTATATGTTGTAATGCAAATATAGTATGGCAGATACTAGTACAAAATTACAGTTTGATTGAGGGATACGTTTCCTAAAGTTGAATATACGAACCTGTCACTTTATATAAAAAAATAGCCTATAAACACAATCATGATTTGTTGGGACAACATTCGCGGACTCCCCAACCGCCATCCAAGGAAGGTCCACATTCTTCATTTTTCTCATTCTTTTTGGTGCTCTGAACTCCTTGGCAAGAACCATGGTAGATAAATCCACATATATACGGCAATCTCTGCATGAGTTTATCCTCATGAAGATTGTATGATCAAAACTTGCATATATATATTGTTCAACCAATAGTGATGGTAAATTTGAAGTTAGCGCTTGTTATTAATTATTAGGTGCACCATGTTCCTCGTTGAGCACCACCGTTCTATAATAACTAAATAAATAAATAAAGAAAAGTCTTAAAAACCTCAAGTAGTAGTAATCGGAACCCAAGTTGACGCTGTTCACAGAGGAAGGAAATTTCCTTATTGGGTGGTCGCACGCATATGCTCCCGTTGCGTCGTCTCATGCAAGTGGGGGGATAAACACATACTTTGACACGCACGGTTCGCGTAGTGCGTGCTTCAAATTCGGCCGTACAAACACATAACTTATAAACACGAAATATATAAATATGGCGTGGTCTGACGGGAGCGAGTGACCAGGACGAGCTGGTGGCAGTTGACTTGACGGCCTCCTCGAGTTACTGGTGCTACATAGCCTACATGGCTACATGGGGGTTAGATAGATACGGCAGATCAATCTCATCTCGGGTGAAGCTAACAATCCCGTTACGGTCAGGTAAGTCGGCAAGGACCGCCGAGCGCCGAGCGATCTTGCATGTGCACCCGGTCATTCGATGCGTCCGTCAAATCCAGCTATATTTTCCCGTATATATCAGTCAGTTGGATTAGGCCGGGAAAAACTGCCCAGTTGCCATCAGTCTACAGTCTCGCCGTCTAGAACTGCACACTTGCCCAGTTGCATACTTGCATGTATAAATGAAAGTGAACTGCTATCCCATGCATGCATCCCTACCCACTCGCAGTGTCGCAGACTCGCTTGACTCCCTAGAAAGAAAGAAGGACACAGTAGGATCCGTGTGATCTGCTGCCCGTGCTGGTTTTGCCGTGGAAATGATTGGACCGGCGCGGCGTCGACGACGATACCGACACCCAACTGCATATCATATCGCACTGGCTACGATACGAGGACATGAATCCAAGCAAAGCCCCCACACGGTCAACTCCTCCACTCTTGCGACCCGCGCCTGGTGGTCCCCGGCCGGCCGCCGCAATCCTCGCACTGGACGGCTTGCTTCGGGAGGTCGACGCGCGGTCAGTCAGAGACGCGGCTGCTGCTACCAGCAGGCAGCCCTCGTCGGTCGTCGCGCGCCGTATGGTCGCCACCGTCGGCGTCGGCGTCGCGGGCTGTGTACGCTCATTGCGACTGCGGCGACGTTTGGGCCAAGGTGGGGCCGTCGGGGGAAGACCGTCTTGCTCCCATCTTTATTTTCTTGTCTTCACTTCTGTCATTTTGCAGCGACTCCATCTTTACACCGTGTGCATATTGTCTTCGTTTCCAACCAACGTACGCGACTTTCCACGCACACACAAAATAAACGCGACTTTGTTTTTCACATCTAACTGCTCCGGGCAGAATAAGAAGAATGGATTGCCATTCAAACGCACAATATATAGACGTCTAGACATATAGTAGGATTCCATATCAACATCCTCATAGCTAGAAACATGATTCCTTCGTTCTACCCATCTATATCGTCCACCCACCCAGGATGTGTGCATCTCTTGGGTGTTAACCCGTTGAAATCATCTCAATACAATATTGGAACCAAATGAACTGTGTAGTAAGTGGGCACGCACCCAAGCGAGCTCAAGGAAGGAAACACCAAGGGAGATAAGGATTTCAGTTGCGACTAGTTCACCAAGCAAAACATCGAAACCGTGATCTCTTGTCAATCGTCACCAAATTAATTTTAGCGGTAAATAATCTAGTAAATTTACATGATAGAGTAAATTTGAATTTTAAAATATTGGAAGAAAGATAGCAATGAGGTTCAATCTTATTATTTTTTGCAGTAAAAAATCTAGTAAATGTGGAAGTTCTTACTCTAATTTTTTCTCGGTATACATAATTACTCGTTGTTTCGTGGAACATATTTTGTTTTTTTTTTAGCAAAAGGAACCCCAAATGAGGGCCCCCCAATTTCGGTTAAGAAACTGAGAGAACAATGTCCACAACCGTGATCTAGGAGCTGAAATGACAATTTCATCCGACAAGATTTGCACGAAGATTTCTAGAGACACATGAAACAACTATTCGCAAAAACAGTAGAAAAATATCATAAGAATTGTCCTTCAGTTAGAAAATAACAGGCGAGGCGTCGATGGACACTCCTACTAGGCGGGTAGGTCTTTCGCTCAATCTACAAACCGTCTAGGCGTCGATGGACACTCCAGCGCGCGTGCATGCAAACGAGCAGAGAGAATCATCAAATCAAAAGGCACACTCAACTTTTTAGGGGATGAAGCTAGCTTGTTTAGGGTTACACCGAGCGCATCTTGGACTGTTCCCACACACCACACAGTTTTTTCCGAAAGGTTGGAATATGGTCCCTAAAAATCCATACCAATCCGCGACTTGGCTTCGAGTTGGCCAAGTTTTGGACAGCGAGTGCACTGTTCGCCTGTTATCCAAAAATACGCCAAAAAAAGGAAAAGAATAAATTGCTCGTGGGTCCCTGCCCGTGGGTCCTAGGCGCCTAGCTGGTCATGGCCGTTGACGTTTTGTCCACGTGGAGTGGCCCGGCCGATGGGGAGAGGAGGTTTCGTGGAACGGGTCCCTGCGCTTGTTGACTACACAGCTAACCTTCCTCGAACCTGGTGCTAAACGACCATTAAAAAACAAAATGTTAATTAGTGGCCCATGATCCAGACTGAATAAGAAACGGGGGAGATCCGAGTCTCCTGTAGTAAGTACGTGTGGTCTCGCGACGCTGTTGCCGATCATCATTCAGATCAGGCATGCGGCCAGGCCAAGCAGCAGGAGTTGCCTCAGGATCGGCACCAACCCGAGCTCGATCCTTGTTTTGACCTGACCTGCTCAGCTGCTCTGGTCTTGTTTAGCTTTGTTCATTTGTTGGGGCGAGTAATCTAATCCAAGGAACCTTCTGACCGTAGAAAACCTCCATCCCTCGTGCAGTACATGCTGACCTCAATATCCCGTCACGTGTAGTACAGTTTTAATTTTAAGAGCGTCAATTTGGCCTCACATTAGATCTAATTGGCACGCCTGGCGTCAATAGTGGCATTTCATCCGGTGTAGCCTAATTTCATAGAGAGCCAATCCTACTTCCCCGCGTTGGGAGCCGGCTGGACGCGTATTGGTCCACGTCTGATAACAATAAGCGGACCAACACTATAATTGAGATAACACAAAACCCTAAACCTCCTCCCCCTCCCTCCTTTTGTCCTCACCAATTTTATTTCCCGTGCCCCGTCGCTCTTGTTCCCGCCTCGTAGCCATGGCGACGCATCACACACCAAAATCCTCGAAAATGGAAGACGAAAGTGAAGGCGTCGGGGACACGTTCGGATTTAGTCGGCATTGCCGACCCATAGAGCGGACAAAGGGGATGTCCGATCGTGATTGGTAGTCTGATATCCTCCGACTAGGGACGAAGGAGCGCAACATCCGACCCGTGAAAGAGGCGGCAAGAAAACAGACACCCATGATGGGGGCGAACATTGCAACCTTTGAACCAGGTGTTGACCATGGGAGCAAGCAAGGAGAGCGTCACGATGACCGTCCGTACAAGGAGCGGCAACCCATTGTCGAATTCATCGCATTTCCTAGAGAGCGCCTGGGCCACGCCTGGTTCTAGGTTCCTTTTTTCAACAACAGCATCCCGACAGGATCACCAGTCACACTGTCGTTCTAAAGGAGACGTACGGGGGCCCGTCGTCCCTGTGAAGGGGGGCAGGTTTGTATCGTGCCCTGGCATTGACGACAACCAAATCCACGACGCCGGCGACCCCGTTTGATTTGTCCTCTGTTTTGATTGCGGTAGTTTGCGACATATTGATAACCCGAGATTTGAATTTGTGGTCGGGACTATGAATCATGTACGACATTAGTAGTCTAGTTTCATTAGCATAATTTTAAAACTGAAAATAGTAATTTTGGAGGGCCTATTGGCGGCGCGAGTGAGAGAAGAGGTGTCGCCACTACGCGACACCTCGCCGGCCCGGACTGCTCCTGCAGAACGCTATTTGGAGGCGGTGAATGGAGATGATCTAAAAGAAAGAAAAGTGCATGATCTATATTTTTTCCGTTTCTGTGACGAATATGTTACTTGTTGGAGGTGTCAACGTACGGCGGCCCGCGGTATGAAGAAAATAGTTGGACCGATAGACAGGCGAGGTCGGCATTGCGGACTGGAAAAGACGGACGGAGCGTCCCACGTCGTTGCACGGGGGGCACGTCCTTGTCTTGCTCCCATAACTTTCCCGATTTCTTTGTTAACCAGTTGGGTTGGGCTTCTCAATCTCATCCGGCCGTGGAGAGCAGAAAAGTTTGCAGCTCGATCGGAGGGGAAAAGCGCAGACGACAAGCACGAAAATAACATGCCAAAGAAAAAGCCAGCTGCCGTCCGTCCGTCTCCGCCTCGCCGGAAAGGGCCAGCGATCCGGTCTTCGTGGGCCCCGCATCGAGTCGTCGTCGCTCCGGCCAGTCCGGCCGCGCCACGTGGGCTCCCGCACTGACGCAGCGCCTGATGTCAGACTGCTTTCTTATACGCGGCCCCGTCCCACCGGGGAGAGACTTCAGACTCCCCGATCCCTCTTCTCCCTCTCTCTCTTTCCACGACACGTTTCTTTCTCTCTCCCTCTACTGTTTCTTCTCCATCCTCTCTAGCTAGCTTCTCCGAGGAGGCCGTCCATTTGCATGGACAAGGGCCACCACGGTGGTGGCGGAGGACTGCTCGCTCTCGACGCGTCGCCGCGGTCGCTCGGCTTCCTCAACCTTCTCTCGCCGGCGGCGCCGTTCCACGGGTCGACCATGGAGGCGGACGATGGTACCGGCAGGGGGAGGCCCAGGTCAATCGAGGTGGACTTCTTCTCCGACGAGAAGAAGAAGAACATGAAGAAGAGCAGGGTCTCGGCCGCCGCCGATGCGGAGGATGAACACAAGGGCCAGGCCGACGCCGCCGCCTCCGGGCTAGACATCAAGAAGGAGGACCTCACCATTAACGTACGTGTGTGCTCATTAATTAGTTCTTTGCCGCCCATTCCTTCCTTATTACTACTCATCTCTCTACCACGCTAGACTTGCACGGCCGGAGATCTCATCTCTCTACCTCCCTATATACGTTCCTGCAGCTCCTTCCAGGCAACAACACGAAGAACACGAGGAGCGACCGGTCCACGGTGGTCGACGACGACGCGGCGTCCCGGCGCAATGAAGAGGATCACAAGAACAGCAGGAACACCGGCGGCGAGGTACTTACATACTGCTTAATTACTCCATGATCGAGCTATATACGTAGTACAATCTTGATCTCGTTGGATCTGGGTTCAAGGTGAATCTATCTCTCGATCCAGAAAAGATTAACTTATAACTAACTCACGCTTGTGGTGTGGATCGGTCGTCTGTTGCAGCAGCTCGCGGCGATGCAGGCGGAGCTGGGCCGCATGAACGAGGAGAACCATCGGCTGCGCGGGATGTTGACCCAGGTCACCAACAGCTACCAGGCGCTGCAGATGCATCTCGTCGCGCTCATGCAGCAAAGGACCCAGCAGCTGCCCCCTACCCAACCGCAACTACCTCCGACTCACGAGGTACACCACCCTATTCGATCTTGCCTTTGCCTAGCTAGTAAACTTGGTTTGTGTGTGTCAAAGATCGCTACTTTGACTCGATAGGCCGGCCAAGAAATGATTAACCTTCGGATTGATTTTCATTTTAGGCCGAGGGTGCCACCGTGCCGAGGCAGTTCCTGGGTCTCGCTCCCTCCGGCGCCGGCGCCGAAGCGGGTGAAGAGCCGTCCAACTCTTCCACGGAGGTCGGGAGCCCGCGTCGGTCGTCGTCGAATGGAAACGAAGACCCTGCTTCGGAGCGCGGCGACGGCCCATCCACCGCGGGGTGGTTGCGCGCCCAGCAGCTGGGAGCGGCGGCCAAGGGCCACGACCAGCAAGCGCAGGAGGCAACCATGCGGAAGGCTCGGGTCTCCGTTCGCGCGCGATCAGAAGCTCCAATTGTAAGATAGTAATCACGGCTTCTTCGTCATCAATTCTCGTTCAATCTTCAGTTTCTTGATATGATATGATCATATGAATCGTGCTGACTTTTACTGTTGGATTGCTCGTCTTTCAGATCGCCGACGGATGCCAATGGAGGAAGTATGGCCAGAAGATGGCCAAAGGGAACCCGTGCCCACGCGCGTACTACCGCTGCACCATGGCCACCGGATGCCCGGTGCGCAAGCAGGTAACGACGACTGGTTCAGCTTTTGGGTCAAAGGCGTACGTCGTCGTATCGGCGAGGGTGTATGATTGATTGATTGGTCTTCTAACTTTCTTCTTCTTTGTCTCAAAAAACCAGGTGCAACGATGCGCGGAGGACCGGAGCATCCTGATCACCACGTACGAGGGCACGCACAACCACCCGCTCCCGCCGGCCGCGATGGCGATGGCGTCCACCACGTCCGCTGCCGCGTCCATGCTGCTCTCGGGCTCCATGCCCAGCGCCGACGGGGCCGGGCTCATGAGCTCCAACTTCCTGGCCCGCACCGTGCTGCCGTGCTCCTCCAGCATGGCCACCATCTCGGCGTCCGCGCCCTTCCCGACGGTCACGCTCGACCTCACCCAACACGGGGCGCCGCCCAACGGTGGCGCCGTGCCGCTCAGCGCCGCGCGGCCGCCCGCGCCGGGACACTTCCAGATCCCGCTGCCCGGCGGCGGGATGGCACCGGCCTTCGCGATGCCTCCGCATCACATGCTGTACAACCAGTCCAAGTTCTCCGGCCTGCAGATGTCGTCCGACTCATCCGTGGATGCTGCTGCGCAGTTCGCGCAGCCGAGGCCGCCGATGCCAGGCCAGCTGTCGGACACGGTCAGCGCTGCGGCGGCGGCGATCACAGCGGACCCCAACTTCACGGTGGCGCTCGCCGCGGCCATCACGTCGATCATAGGTGGTCAGCACGCCGCGGCGGCTGCCGGTAACAGCAACAACGCGAACAACAACCACAGTAACAACAACAACAACGTGAGGACGACGAGCAACAACACGACGACGAGCAACAACACCAACAGCGAGACCCAATGAGCGGCATTCTTTGTTCAGGTCGAATGAGAGAGTTCAGATAGGTTGCAAGTTATACAGGCGATCGAGCGAGCGTGGCGTTACATTCTTGTTTGTTCAGGATAATTAGGTTCTTGATTGAGATCCTCCTCCTTTGGTTTTGATACCTCAGGCAGGGCTCAAGCAAGCGTGATGATATACTTTTTTTTCTTTTGTGAATGAATTCAGGGCAATATGCATAAAAGTTGTACTATTAGTTCTTTGTTTCTCTTTAATTAGTCCTCGCCAACAGCTAGCTGTTGATATTTCTTCACTGTAATAATAGCAGTAAGCACAATTAATAACTACCCTCCTGAGAGTTTTGGATACTACAGTCGAAAGCAAAACAAGCAAAGAACAATGACAGCTTACCGGAGAGAGGAGACTATGTACGTAGAGTTTTTGTTCAGATGCTGAGATTTTTTCTCTCACCCGTTTTCTTGGCTTGTTTTGTTTCGCCTTCTTCTCGCTGGCATTTTCAAGTAAGTCACTGCCCAGCCGGCGCTCTCTCGGATCGGAGGCGAGTGTATGTTGCTACCAAGACCAGGTCAGCATTTTGCTAGGTCCCGTCAAACAACATGCCTGCTAGGGCTGCTCGTCTCGCTTTGAACAGTACACATCACGGAGTAGCAGCTTAGCGTAATACATACTCGAAAAAAAAGTTAGGGAGCACGTATTTGAAATCGAAAACATACGGAGAGTAGTGCGTGCACACAAATTCAAAATAAATTACTGTATGTAAAGTTGCATATCAGCGATGTAGCCGACCTCGAGCAAGGAGTTGATTTGGCTTTCTTTCTGTCGTTTCTCTGGTGTTTGAAAACCATCTCCACTTGCGGCACTCAAATGGCCGCTCAAAGGCATTTTGGATGGGCCATTCGGGCGAAGTCCGACGACCTGTTGCATATGGGCATCGTCTCGTTCCCAACTGCAACGCCCATTTTTTCAAAAAAATATAAATTTGACGGATTTTATTCAAAGTTAGTATTTTTACATATCAGAATTAAATTCAACAATATTAAACTAATCTCTAAATCTAATGGCTGTGGTAGTTGAATATACCGTAGGGGTCCTCCTCCTCCTTCTAGACTACGATGTCAACATTGTCGTCATCCTCCTTGACGCAGCTAGGCCCCACGCCGGGGCAGTCGTCGATGAGGTCGACGTAGGGCACACCCTTCGACTTGACGTGTTCGAACGCCGACCACGCATAGTCAGAGGCGTGCTCGAGCGGCGGCACGTCATCGATGGACGCCAGGTTGCGCAGCGATGAGCGGCGATAGACCCAGCCCTGCCTTTACCTTCATCTTCTCCGGCTTTGGTGTGAGCAGAGCGGTCGAGCGGGAGAGGCTATAGATCGTGACAATTGACGAAGACGACGCGAGCAAGAGGAAAGGAAGGCGCCTGAGCGCGCGATGCATAGACCAGTGGGGGAGAACCGTAGGTATTATCACAAAAGTTTATAGATATACCCTTTTTAAAAAAGTCTCAAGCTGCTCTGGATTTGTCTGCCTGGCGTTTACCTGGAAATTTGAAACGCATGGCGGCACGGGGAAAATGTGGGCGCGGAATCATGGGCGCTGGGTCGATTTGACAGGGAACTAGTCTGTGCGTCGGCGTCGGGACTTAGAGGGTATGGGACCTTTTCAGGGGGGCCCCGCAGGATACGTGAGAGTTTGTTGTTCGTTTGACCCGGTCTTCTGCGCGCGCCTGCTGTCTGGGACGGTCACCGGCTTTGGCTCTGCTTGCCTCGCGCGCTTACGGAGTTGCGGCCGAGCTTTACGGCGGGGTCTACGAGATATTCATTTGGCCAAAGTACGTACGAGATGTGCATGAGGGACCCTTAATTGTCAAGCAAATCTCCGAGCTCGCTTCCTCTAGAAGGATGATTGGTTAATTTTATATGAAAAAGAGTGTCTATTAATAATGAATGTATCAATTTATGTTTAGTTGCTATGTATGGTGCTATTCAAGTGATAGCATGCAATATCGCACTAGACCGTCATAGTGTTAGCACGTTATATTTTTCAGATTATTGTCAATCCAAAGCACCGAGTTTTCATAGTGATGAAGTGAGATATACATCGTTAATGCGGATGATTCTGAATAGGTGATTTATCGTAGTATGTATTCAGGGCCAGCCCTAGAGGGTGGTGGCAGGGTGGGCGGCCGCCCTGGGCCCAAAATCTAGAGGCCCATCCCAGATACGATGTACTACATATTCTTACATTTTTTCAGAAAAATATATATATTTATATAGATATGTATTTAGCCAAAAAATATGAAATGAGCCAATGAGCTATAGAGGCCCATGGAATGGAACAGCTTTTCACTAGAGCAAAACAAGCCACTGGTCCCGGGCCGGCAGGGCTTTTTGTCCCGGTCACGCGCCCGAAACAGCGTGTTCGGGACAAATAGCCTCCCCTATTTGTCCCGGGCACGCCACGGCCCGGGACCAATAGGGGGGCTACGTGGCCAAACAAGCCAGCCTCTGGCTGCGACTCATTTGTCCCGGTTCGTAATACGAACCGGGACAGTATATATGATTTTTTGTTTTCTTTTTTTGTTTCTTTTATTTTGTTTCCTGTTTTCTATTTGTGTTTCTGTTTTTGATATTTATGTTACTGATTCTTTTGTGTTTCTGTTTTTTCATTTATGTTTCATTTCAAACAAGATCGAGTTGCATATTATACGTTACTATATAATATATATCATGAATACATGTTTTTTTCCTCGGGATATAGTCATGAATACTACTAGTACACGAGTTCTCCCAAACAAATATTTACAACAAATATTTACAACCGGAAGATCATGTCTAAATATTTACAAACAGAGATCATTACATGACAGAGAGGCATTAGACCCTATTTTTTCCTCGGGATGGTCTTTTTCCGCGGCTGGATTATACTGCATTATGCGCCTGACTTTATGACATAGTCAAGCAGAAAGACCGCAATTTCCTCCGCAATAGGTAGTAGGCGGTCTTTTGCATCAAGCCTGTTCCGGATCGTCTCAAACTAAAAAGGAGAGATCAACACCAATATATCAACCATTATGAAAATAATTCAATTTAAAAAGTGAACAAGTTTGAATAAATTGTTAACGTACCCTATTCCAGTCTGCACCCTCATTGAAGTGAATTCGGATGAACTCGCAGACATAGAATCCACACAAATTGGTGCCTTGTTGCTGCTTCGCGCACTTTATGATAGAATAAGATAAGAAACCAATAAAAATAATAAAAAATATGAAAAAATGGTATTGTGAGACTGAAATTAAGAATATGCATACGTGGAACCTAGCTAGTTCGGCTTACCTCTCGCCATTTAAAAGTGAGGTTCCGGGCTATACCGACGTCCTTGTGGAAAGAGGTGAACTTGTTCCAAACCCTAAAGTTTACGGTATGAAAAATTAGTAAAGAAGTTTACTAATTACTATATATTATTAGAAAAGACGAGGTCGATTGTGATAATGAACGAAATTACCTCTGGAGCATCTGTTTCGTGTCGTCGAACTTTTCTTCAGGTTTCGATAATGGGTCGAGGACATCAACGATTGCCTTTTCAACATCAATCTCAAATAATACCCAATGAAATCTGCCATATGTTTATATTTGTTAATAACTAAATCATCAATTACATATACTTAACATCGAGTATGTATAAGAAAGTAAACAACTCACTCGAAGTTGAACGGGAAAAGTATGGTGTTTTTGTAATGTTGCGCCATTAAATACGTAAGCAAAAGCTCCTCCGTACTCTCTGGGTAATGTAACAAACCATGATGATGAACTCGATTAGGGTCAATGAATCCAATCTTGTGATTAAGTCCCAGCTTTCGAGATTGTATAATTTTCAACCTGCATAATAGAGTACAAAAGTAATATAGTGATAACTATAATTACAAGCAATGAAAAATAAGTTGAGGTAGAGAATTACTGACATATATACATAATTTAATTACTTACATGCAAAAGGCACTGATGATAGATTTGTCGAGCGCGTCAAAATTGAATAACTGCCATAATTCGCAATACTCAATTTGAATCTCATCATCACCTGGGCCATAAAAATCCGTTGGAATTTTCGCATAGAGCCAGTCTCCTTCTTGACTTTTCGTAGTATGCATGTACCATGCATTTAGTTGGTGCAACCTAGCTGGTAGAGTGGGCACCATAGCAGGGTCGACAAGATTTTCTCCTCACATATTTCCGGACCACCTCATGTATGGTGACACTCTCGCCAGATTGTAATGCCTTAAGCTCTGCCAGAGTTATACCCATATCTCTAGCTTGTTGCGAAAGTACATCATCGACCGGGTTCCGGTTGTAAGGCGCCAATATGAGCGGAGGGGCCGATTGTCCCGCCTGCATTCCGAGCTGTGGAACATCTCTCTTCTGGGTGGCAGCAGATTTTTGTTCTTCCCGCACTCTCCTAGATGTACGCACCAGAACGCGTGTGTAGTCATCGTCCATATTTAGTTCATATTGCGACGGATGTGTAAGAAATTCTGTGGCCCACAGTATCGCATCCGAAGAATATACCGGAACATGCAAAGGCATCTTTTTTGCCTTCTTTCTCTGGGAAGCCTGGATCTCGTTGACCCATATATCGACATCTTCGCGAGAGTTCACAAAGCGAGACTTCCCCGTTTCGCTTTTCTGAGTACTAGTCGACGCAGCGGTGCACTTCCGCTTCTTTTGCGGAGGCGGCGGAGTACGCTCACGCGACGGCGGAGATGGACTAGCGCCTTGGTTGTCGTTGTGGGGGGTGTCTGGACTAGCGCATTGGTTGTCGTTGTTGTAGTTATGTGGGCTGGCATGTGGACTGGGAGGGCGATTTTGCTGCATGTGTGAGAACACGATGTATTTTTTTTCCATAAGCAGGTACTCTTGAGGGCAAATCTCAACTCAACCTCGTCTTCACCCGTAGGGAAGTCCAGCTTAATTCCCTCATATGTCTTGATAACCTCATCAACCCCGACAACAACATAGCCATCTGGAATAGGGCGACAATGGTAAGTTCCATTTGGTTTAGGCGGTAGGGCAAAGCCGTGCGCCACCTTCACGGTTATGTTCAAGCATGGCACATGTAGGTCGCAAAGTTCCCGCTGCACGATATTATCCACGGGGTGACGAGGACCCGACATATCATTGTGGCGATCGAGCTCCGTCGAAGCCACGCTGCTTCTCCGCATTGATTTTGGATCAGGAGAAGGATCTTCGGGCGTCTCAGATTCGCAGGGCATCCGTCGAGTCTGCGCTGCCTTCAGCTCTGCTATCTCCTTCTCATGCTGTAGTAATTTATTTTCCATCCACTGGGCCCGGTCGGCAAGCTCTTTCTTCTTTCTCGATCGGCTTCTGTAAGTGCCAACGTCTTCGGGAAACCCAATTATCCACGGTTCGGAGCCGACGGTTCCTCGTGTTCGTCCACTATGTTTAGGATTCCCAAGGGCTCGCGATAGCTCGTCCTTCTCTCTGTTAGGGTGGAACCTGCCTTCTGTGACCTCCTTCCATACCTCTCTGAGAGCTTTAATAGGGTCAGCTCCGTGGTAAAAAGACAGTCACCTGTTTTAGGGTCTAACTTTTCACCATGCCCATAGAACCAAGCCTTAAACCGATCTGGCCAGCCAAATGTCTCGATGTCTATACCTTTAGCCAAAAACTCATCCTCCATTTTTGTCCACTTAGGCATGGCCGTCAGGTAGCCACCTGACCCCATGTTATGGTGATATATCTTTTTCTCTGCATTTTTCTTATTTCTCGCTGAGATTTTCTTAGCGGCTTCCGATTGCCTGTACGCCTTAAATTCGGGCCACTCATCTTTTATCTTTTTATAGACTCCGACAAATTCTGGAGTCTTACCTTCAGTTATGAACCTGTTTAGCCTTTTCTTCCAGCTGCGGAACAATTCACCCATCTCAATATAAGTCCAGGCCTTGCATCGATTCTTTATAACCGGCTTCTCTACATCCTCCTCTTCCGGTAAAGTGAAATTCTGCATGAGCTCGTCCCAAAGGAGTTGTTTGTCTTCATCCCTTACATAAATAACCCCCTCTTTTGGCACCTTTGGCTTATACCATTCTTGAGCCCTGATGGAGAGTCTGTCCCGAACGATGACTCCGCACTGAGCTACAAATTTCCCTGCGTGGTTTGCGGGAGCAATCGGTTTGCCTTTTTCATTGATCTCCTCGATGTGGTACTTCTGTTTCCCTTGGAGATTTTTGGTCCCGGTTCATGGCCCGCCTCGTTTCACCGCTGCTTTTTTGCTTGGTCCCGGTTCATGGCCCGCCGACGGCTAAACACAAGAAAAAGTGATAGTTAATATATGTATACACACAAATCTATTCAACGGAGACAAAAACCTGAGGGCATATATCTACCTCGGCGGCCAACTTTCCAATAGTAGAGTCGGTGAACTGTCGGTGACGTCTATTCCGTCTGAATGCCCCTCCAGTCCATCACCGGACTCGTTCAGAAATTGCCCGGTGAAATCGGCTAAGTGTTCCTCAGCTACCCTCCTCCATAAAGAGGAGGAGCTCCACAATCCCGCCAAGCTTTCCCAGGTCGAGCAGAGCCTGGAGCGTTATGAGCATGGTTCCAAGTATTTTATTAGAACGAGAGAGTGGGTCCTTGGTCCAATCCATCACTTTCGCGGATGATGCCGAACATGTCCTCTTCTTGTTCAAGGTTTCTACCGGTGTCCATAGTTTATGCAAGGGATTTCAATCCATTTACATAATTGTACAAATACATTAAGACATTTCAATTTTACAAACATATTTCAATCGTATCGAGTATCACAATTTATATTTACATTTCTCTTTTGAAGTCTCTCGAACTTTACTAGCTAGGGCTCCGAGAGGGCGGCGGGGCGGGTCTGAGTATCTGCATTGCAACATGTAAAAACTTTAACAAACACAAATTAAATAACATTAATGACACAACAACATGTATTTTCTTTTTTTGAACGTTTTCATATAAAGTTTGTATCAAATACACAAACTAAACAACATGTATTTTCTTTTTTTGAACATGTATGACACAACAACATGTCAATAGAGAAATTAAATACACAAACTTAACATCAATGACACAAAATTTAACTCACAAAACTCACAAAACTAACTAACTAAACACAAAATTTAACAAACACTTGATATAAAGTTGTATTTTACAGGGAGTAACAAACACTAACTAACTACACGCGTTGCGGCCAGAGGTGGGGGTGCTCATCGCACCGGCATTGGGGCGAGAGACGTGCGCGCGGACGGCAGCGTAGATTCAAATTTATAATTTTACAGGGAGTAGATGACGGGGAGGACACGGAGACGACGGGAGTAGACGGTGATGGCATGCTACAAATACCAAGTCACATTTGTAATTCAAATTTTATATATATTCACATACACATTTGTAATTCAAATACTAATTCGCATACTAATTTGCATATACAAGTTTTTATTTGCATACAAATTCGAATGCTACAAATAAAAAAAAATACAAATCGCATGCTATAAATATTCAAATACTAATTCGCATACTAATTCGCATACAAATTTGCATACACACGCTTTTTTTGCATACTACACATACTAATTCGCATGCTACAAATACTAAAAAAACTAATTAAAAAACTAACACATATTAATATTTCAACTCACAAAATTAACTAACTAAACACAAAATTTAACTAACACATATTCTAAAAAACTTAAATTAAAAAAACACAATTTTGGGGCTGACGTCACGCATCCGCCGCGCTGACATCAGCAATTGCAGCGGTGGAGCGGGCAATGGCAGTGGCGGCGCGGCAACGGAGGCGTGCGGGCGCGCGGGCAGCAGCGGGCGGCGCGGCAACGGAGGCGTGCGGGCACGACACGAACCTTCAGAGGCGCGAGCAACATCGGCGGCGCGGACGGAGGCACGGTGGCGGCGTGGACGGAGCCGCGGCGAAGGCCGGATGGAGGCGCGGGCAACAACGGCGGCGCGGACAGAGGCGCGGACGGAGGCGCGAGCGACAACGGCGGAGTGGACGGAGGCACGGACGAAGGCACGAGCAACAGCGGCGGCGCGGACAGAGGCGCAAACGAAGGCGCGGCGGAGGCACGGGACGACGGCGGCGGCGGCGGCTAGGTCGCGGAAAATTTTGCCAGCGCTTCGCGAGGAGATTGGAACTGCTCCGGGTGGTTGCTCGACCCGGGAGTGCTAAGTGTTGCTTTTATAGCAACACACTATCTGTCCCGGGTCGTGGCTCTGCCCGGGACAAATAGGTGTCATCGGTCCCGGACCGTGGCTGCACCCGGGATAGATAGCACCCCTATTTGTCCCGGGTGGAGCCACGACCCGAGATAGATAGGGTTTTTTCTTTTTCTGTTTTCTGTTTTAAATAACTTTTACAAACTTTGGAATTTGAAAAAACTTTCAATATGAAAAGTGTTTGAATTTGACTAACTAATACAAAAACATTTTCTGTTTTCTATAATAATTATTTTAATTAGTTTAAAACTAGTTTCAATGTGAATTTGTATAACTTTTGCAAACTTTGGAATTTGGAAAAAATTTCAATATGAAAAGTGTTTGAATTTGACTAACTAATACAAAAACATTTTCTCTTTTCTATAACCATTATTTTAATAAGTTTAAAACTATTTTGAATGTGAATTTGTACAACTTTTGCAAACTTTGGAATTTGAAAAAACTTTCAATATGAAAAGTGTTTGAATTTGACTAACTAATACAAAAACATTTTCTCTTTTCTATAACCATTATTTAAATTAGTTTAAAACTATTTTGAATGTGAATTTGTATAACTTTTGCAAACTTTGAAATTCTGAGCTGTTCGATCAACACTTTAACTTCCAAACCGGGACTAAAGAAGCACACAGATAGTGTGTTTCTTTCAAGCACTTGTAAGCCGTTTGATCAGGTGTGTGCTTCTTTTGATTGCTTCTGAGCTGTTCGATTATCGCTTTCAGTTTCAAACCGGGACTAAAGAAGCACACGGATCGTGTGTTTCTTTGAAACACTTGTTAGCCGTTGGATCAGGGGTGTGCTTCTTTTGAGCACTTGAGAGCTGTTGGATCAACACTATCAGTACCACTGGTTGAGCCCGTGACCCTATATATAGCCCCCTCTCGGACGAGGCGAGCACTCAGTGTTTCCTCCTTCTAGTGCCTAGCCGGGTGGTGTGTGGTATACAAATCACTCGGATTCCCTGCATATGCCCCACGGTGCATTTGATATGCAGACACTCAGGAGCCACCGTGGGGCTGTATGCAGGTGAAATCGTGTGTTTTGTTCTATCAAAAGAATAGTTCAATTCATCTACTAAGGAATATATACAAATTACTCGGATTCCCTGCATACGCCCCACGGTGCATTTGATATGCAGGCACTCATCAAGAGCCACCGTGGGGCTGTATGCAGGTGAAATCGTGTGTTTTGTTCTATCAACGCCGACGAATCCATTTGATATGCAGGTAAAAATGGAGCATCTTCTTCATATAAAAAGTTTAATATATTAATTATTACATATCGCACCAACATCTCCATCACACAACACCGCCAGTTCTTCTGCGTCGGAACCATGGAGCATCTTCTTCAATCAACTTGATGATTGGGTCAATGTTCACTACGAAAGGCGGAATTTCATCAAAATTATTATAATCATCTGACATGTCTGTCTTGTCCTCCACTCCCACGATGTTTCTTTTTCCTGAAAGAACTATGTGACGCCTCGGCTCCTCCACTCCCAGGATGTTTCTTTTTTTGGGTCTGCTAGACATGTCTTTCACATAGAAAACCTGAGCCACATCATTGGCTAGCACGAATGGTTCGTCTCTGTATGCAAGATTGTTTAGATCCACTGTTGTCATTCCGTACATCTTGTCTACCTCAACCCCGCCTTTCAGATTGACCCATTTGCACCGAAACAAAGGGATCTTAAAAGAAGGTCCATAGTAAAGTTCCCATATCTCCTCTATGCAACCATAATATGTGTTCTTTTGCCCATTGTTGTTTGTTGCATCAATGCGAACACCACTGTTTTGGTTCGTGCTCTTTTTATCTTGGACACTCGTGTAAAATGTATTCCCATTTATCTCGTACCCTTGGAAAGTACATATAGTTGTAGATGGTGCCCTGGCCAACAAGTGTAACTGTTCATCAACTTTGTCTTTATTTTCAAGATGTGCTCGCAACCAACCGCCGAACGTCGCCATGTGTGTGCGTACAATCCAGTTGTCAGACTTACCCGCGTGTAGAGAGCGTACAAGATTCTTGTGTTCATCGATATACGGGGCCACCAAGGTAGCACTTTGTAGAACTGTATAGTGTGCTTCAGTGAAAGAATGTCCATCCATACAATTTTTTGTTTTCTTTCCTAGTGTGCCTTTTCCACTAAGTCTACCCTCATGTCGTGATTGTGGAACACCTATCGGCTTAAGGTCATGAATAAAGTCAACACAGAACTCAATGACCTCCTCGTTACCGTAGCCGTTGGAGATGCTTCCTTCTGGCCTAGCACGGTTATGCACATATTTCTTTAAGACTGCCATGAACCTCTCAGATGGGAACATATTGTGCAGAAATACAGGACCGAGAACTTGAATCTCTTCGACTAGGTGAACCAGGAGATGCGTCATAACATCGAAGAAGGATGGAGGGAACACCAACTCAAAACTGACAAGACACTGGACCACATCATTTTGCAACCCTGGTAGAATCGCCGGATCGATTACCTTTTGAGATATTGCATTGAGGAATGCACAAAGCTTCACAATGGGTACTCGAACATTTTCCGGTAGTAGCCCCCTCAGTGCAATCGGAAGCAATTGCGTCATAATCACGTGGCAATCATGAGACTTTAGGTTCTGAAATTTTTGGAGTCTCACATTTACTATCCTCTTTATATTCGACGAGAACCCAGCCGTGACCTTGATACTGCTCAGGCATTCAAAGAATATTAATTTCTCTTGTTTGGTAAGAGCGTAGCTGGCAGGACCTTCGTAGTGTTCGGGACTTAGGCCGTCTCGTTCTTTCACACGTTTCTGGTCCTCCCGTGCTTCCTCTGTATCTTTTTTCTTCCCGTACACGCCCAAGTAGCCTAGCAGGTTCACGCAAACATTCTTCGTCACGTGCATCACGTCGATAGCAGATCTAACCTCTAGGACCTTCCAATATGGTAGCTCCCAAAATATAGATTTTTTCTTCCACATGGGTGCGTGCCCGTTAGCGTCTTTCGGAACCTGTTGTCCTCCAGGACCCTTTCCAAAGATTACTTTTAGATCCTTGACCATATCAAATATTTCTTCACCAGTACGGTTGACAGGCCTCCTACCGTGATCAGCCTCACCTTTAAAATGCTTGCCTTTCTTCCTTGCGGTATGCCTGATCGGAAGAAATCGACGATGCCCCAGATACACACACTTCTTACATTTATCCAAATATAAACATTCAGGCTCACCCAAATAGTGTGTGCATGCATTGTACCCCTTGGTCGACTGCCCTGAGAGGTTAGCAAGAGCAGGCCAATCGTTAATTGTTACAAAAAGCAAAGCTCGTAGGTCAAATTCCTCATGTTTGTGCTCATCCCACACCCGTACACCTTCTTCCCGCCACAACTGTAAAAGTTCTTCAAATAATGGCCTGAGGTACACATCAAGGTCGTCGCCGGGTTGCTTCGGGCCTTGGATGAGCAATGGCATCATAATGAACTTTCGCTTCATGCACAACCAAGGAGGAAGGTTATAAATACATAGAGTCACAAGCCATGTGCTATGACTGCTGCTCTGCTCCCCAAACAGATTGAAGCCGTCTGTACTTAGACCAAACCTTAAGTTCCTTGCGTCATCTTCAAATTCCGGGAACTCTCTCTCAATTTTTCTCCACTACGACCCATCAGCGGGGTGTCTACATCGCGTCTTTCTTACGGTCCTCTTTGTGCCATCGCAACAACTTGGCATGCTCTTTATTCGCGAACAGGCGTTTCAACCGTGGTATTATAGGAGCATACCACATCACCTGGGCAGGAACCCTCTTCCGGGGACGCTCAACCTCAACTTCACCAGGGTCATCTCGTCTGATCTTATACCGCAATGCAGTGCATACTGGACATGCATCCAAATTCTCGTACTCACCGCGGTAGAGGATGCAGTCATTAGGGCAGGCATGTATCTTATGCACGTCTAATCCTAGAGGGCACACAAACTTCTTTGCTTCGTACGTGTTGTCGGGCAACTCGTTGACCTTTGGAAGCATCTTCCTAATTATCTGCAGCAACTTTCCAAATCCCTTGTCAGTCACACCACACTCTGCCTTCCACTGCAGTAATTCCAGTGTGGTACCCAGCTTTTTCTGACCATCTTCGCAACTTGGATACAACAATTTCTTGTGATCCTCTAACATCTGGTCGAACTTCAACCTCTCCTTTTCAGTTCCACACTCTCTCTTTGCATCAGCAATGGCCCTACCAAGATCGTCAGCGGGCTCATCTGGTGCCTCTTCAACTTCAGCTTCCCCCGTTGCAGAATCTCCGTACTCCGGGAACATAGGATAGTTGTCATCATCTTCCTCTTCTTCATTGTCTTCCATCATAACACCTTTTTCTCCGTGCTTCGTCCAACAATTATAGCTGGGCATGAAACCATGCCGAATAAGATGACTTTGAAGGGTTCTCACGTTTGGGTGATCTGTCTTATTCTGACAGTTGACACATGGACAACACATGAAACCATTGCTACTGTGGGCCTGGGCTTTCTCTAGAAATTTCCTCAAACCTGTCATGTACTCGGCAGTGCGTCGGTCACCATACATCCATTGTCGGTCCATCTGCATTATATAATGAACTACATCAATAACCATTACAGAACATCGACAAATAAACACTGAACATGCACGGCATCAATTAATTACAAATGAAATGAGAGAAAAATTAACCTTGATCGAAAAGAAGAATAAACTTCTTTAAGTGTACATCAAATCATTTCGTGAACTCTCTCGGGCATTTCATCAAACACCTTGCATGCATACAAAAAAAACAGACTAGCACACACCCCCTCCTTCCATTTCAAAAAAAATGCCTCCAATGGTTTTGGGAGGGGGCTGTTGATCAGTATATATAGGCACCCCCCCATTTGTCCCGGTTTCAGTCACAAACCGGGACAACAAGGAGGCCCATTTGTCCCGGTTTGTGACTGAAACAGGGACAAATGGAGGTTTTTTTATTTTTATTTTTTTTATTTTTTTTTTCTGTTTTCTGTTTTAAATAACTTTTGCAAACTTTGGATTTTGGAAAAACTATGAATATGAAAAGTGTTTGAATTTGACTAACTAATACAAAACCATTTTCTGTTTTAAATAACTTTTGCAAACTTTGGAATTTGAAAACACTTTTGCAAACTTTAGATATATTTCGGTCAATACAAGAGAACACGCGCACACAAATTTTTTGCGTAACGGAATACATAGATAGTCTACTCATCAACGACATTAAGATGATCATACTCTGTATTATAGCCGCGTAGACTATCCCACTTCCGTGCAATCTCGAAGCCAAGGCGAGCGTCTAAAGCAGCATATACGACTTGATCGTAGCTCAAT
Organism: Poa annua; assembly: GCA_026929855.1. Taxonomy (NCBI): domain Eukaryota; kingdom Viridiplantae; phylum Streptophyta; class Magnoliopsida; order Poales; family Poaceae; genus Poa; species Poa annua. The sequence goes on along the minus strand of CM049428.1, from coordinate 19,842,643 downwards.
GGAACGTCGCCCCATCCGAAAATTAGGTCTTCTTCTAACGTGTCTTCCTCGTCGTCGTCCGTGTTCTTCTTCTTCTTGTATTTCTTCTTCTTCTCAAGATTTGTCCCAATTGAAGGAGATATGCCCTAGAGGCAAATAAATAAGTAGTATTTATTACATTATCTCATAAGTTTATAATAGGTTTGTGTATTATGCTATAACTGTATTAATCAGAATTATTAATACACGTGTGATACATAGACAACCAGGTCCCTAGCAAGCCTCTATATGAGCTAGTCCATTGGGCAACAGTTGATCGAGATTCCCGATCAAGGACAATGACGTCGGTTGACAATGGGGTCATCTTGTTAGTTGAATAAGGTGGTGAACATACGCAAAGTATTGCAATAAGATCGTATTACGATGTTTGTCATTTGCAATAGATAAGAGTATGATAGCTTATTCCTTAGACCGTGAGACCGTACTTATTGTTGCTTCGTAGGAGTGCTTTGAGAGCATCAAACGTTGTGTCTTATATTGCATGAAAATAACGGTGTCCATCTTGGGTATTCCGAAAGAGCATCGAGACGTAAGGATCAAGAGCGGGATTTGTTCATTCTTGTAATGGAAAGATACTCTGGGCCCACTCGGTGATATTACATCTATATAGCTGCGCAGCTTGTGACTAGGTCATGGAGATGGTAATATCACAGACGAGTTAATAACCTTCGTCGGTAACGAGATACAGCAAAGGCATCGGTGTGTCTACGATCATATCTCGGACAAGGTAGTATCGCAGAGACAAAGGGAATGAATATCATATTTATGGTTCAACGACGATATTCATGGAATGCACAGGGGTCGTCATATATTTCCAGGTATCCCTGACGATCATTGGTGAGCGGAGTGTCTCGACCATGTCTGGAGTGTTCCCGAACCGTAGCGTAACAAACTTAAGGTCTTAGCGACGCTAGGAGATAGGTTCTGGAATTTTATAGGACTTTGTTGGAGAGAGAGAAATGATCCGGAAAGAGTTCCGGTGGTCCGGAAGGAGTTCCGGGGAGGTATGGAATGGTTCCGGGAATGTCCGAAAGTTGTTCGGGTGGTTCCGAAATAGTTTCGGAGTCATGGGATATTGAATTATATATAAATATATTAATTATGAATTAATGGGATTTTTATATTAATTTAATATTAATTAAATAAAGGAAAAAAGGGGGCTCCCACCTACATGGGCCTAAGAGGGCCCAAGAGGGGGGAGCCGCACCCCACAAGGGGGGTGGGCCCCATGGGAGGTTCGGCCGGCCCATGGTGGGGCGCACCACCCCCCTCCTCCTTTAGTCCCACATGGGGGAGCCAAGGGGTTTGCACACCCCCTTCCCCCTTTATATACCAAGGCATATTAATTGATTTAATTGATAGGAAAATCCAATTAATTCCCGATTTCTCTCTCGATCTCGTGGTTCCCAAGTCGGAGCCGCGCCGAGCTGAGGAAGGGGGTCTCTCTCCACCTAAGCCATACCGCAGAGCGCCGTTGCTCTGTGGGATTCCAGATAAGATCTACTCCTGCGATTTCAGCTGGATCTGAATGACCGGGAGTTGTCGCTAGGCTCCGTATGTTTGCGAGTGCTCGGAGGCTACTCTATTGAGGAGCTTGGGCGACGTCGTCTCGCCCCCTGCAGCCGCCGCGCCTCCCCCCCTCTGCTGCCGGCGCACCAGCCCCGGTGCTAGCGCTCTGCCTTCTTCCGCCCGACGCCCGTCGACGCAGATCATCGTCGACACCCCGGCGTCATCGACTCCGACATTGCGGCAAGTTCTCCGCGACCTCGAGGTCGGCTACGTACGACTTCATCGTCAACGCTTGTGCGGGAGCGTAATCCCCGCTATCGGTCTACATGGAGGTAATGTAACCCGTTCCGCCACCGTTATCGCATGTACTAGATAGATAGATCCTGGCTAGTTAGGGTTTCGCTCGCTAGAAAATTATTGTTTTCTGCACCGTAACCCCTTCACCAATGACCACATTAGCGAGAGCATATAGACTAGGAGTAAAATTGCCGGTAGGGTTTCGGCGATCCCTCTGTAGGTCGACCGCGGACCGAATAATAATTCCGTAGTAGGCTAGCATCTTCATGTCATTATGGATTGCCACGCCGTAGAATTTGATTGTCTCATCACCTAAGAAATCCGCGAGGACCTGTGGCACCCGATCAGCTTTGCAAATTTGGAAGACAAGAGTCTCGGTCGCCACCGAGAGTTGAAGGACGGCGGCGCACTGCGGAGTATCCTTCCGTCGAGGGTCGGTGAACTCGCAATCGAGTCCAACGGCTTTGATCGGAGCGACGTCGAGGAAGTAGTTCTTCACGTCGCGGATCCACTTCTCCACGCGCCATGCACGAAGGGTGACCCACACCTTGAACCGCATGCCTTCCTTCTTGTAGTCGTAAAACTCATCGGACCGAGGCACGAGTGGCTCCATAGGGACGGAGAAAAGAGAGGAGAGATGGCCGGAGAGATTGTGTGTGTGGAGGAGTCGTACTGTGCAGTGCATTTTATAGCGCCGGAGAGGAAGATGAATCGCCGGCCGGAGAGCAGAGGAATTAATCGCCGGAGGGCAGAGGAATCGCCGGCGGCGCCGTATTTCCGCTTGTCTTCCGTGCGCGTCGAAAAAACGCGGCGATGACTCGGCTTCCGCGCGCGCGTAACTGAAACCATGACATTTGTCCCGGTTCGTGACTGGAACCGGGACAAAAAGGGGTACGCTGAAGCGCTCGGCGGGTGCTTCCTCATTTGTCCCGGTTCGTGGCTTGAACCGGGACAAATGGGTGTTGCCTGGAGCGCTCGGCGCGTTTTATGCCCCATCTGTCCCGGTTTGCAGTACGACCGGGACAAATGGGGTTTTGGAGTTTGGTCCTTTAGCCTGTTTTCTACTAGTGTTTGTTGCCGTTTGCAATTAAAGCTCCATGATTTCAGCGATAGACCCCAATTCTTAGACACATGAACAATCGTGTCGGGTCAGTTCTTGCCGTATTGCGTCTGTCTCATCTGTTCCTTTTAGATCTGCCCACATTTACGACTTCATGAATGCTAGCCGTCAGACGATTCCATCTCCAATATCAGAACACCGACGTGCACGAGACTCGGTCGTTGCCGCGACGCTGTTCCGTGCTCGCCGCTATGCCGGCTTGCGCGTTGTCACCACCGAGTTTACAATTAGGGCCCCAAGCTTTAGTTTCGCCCCGGGCCCCGGAAATCTCAGGACCGGCGCTGTATGTATTTTCCCGTACGACGTTGATGTTATGCTTATACGCAATGTTAGGCTTCTAGGCACAGCGCGGCCAGCCCTCCCTCCCCTCCTCCTCCTACCTCATTCACCATTGACGAGGGATAGTCTAGTGTTAGAGTTATGTGGTAAAGAACGTGTATTGTTAGTAGATTCGTCAGTTGACAAGCGGGAGTTACCGAGGTTCAGCGCTCTCGACTGAGGTAACACCTCTGCCTCCTGTCTGTCTGTATTGATTGTGAATATGCGGCAATTACTAGGGTTTGGTGGTTGAGGTTGAGCGTTCCTTGATCGGCTACCCTCCCGACCCTTATATGGGGGTACAGGTCTCGGGTACGTAACCGACTAGAATTACAAGTATGGAAACTATAACCGACTATGCCTATCTTTAAAAATAATCTTCATCTTGGGCTTCTCCTGTTGGGATTATTTGGACTATCGACAATTGGGTTGTAGTCATTACGTGCACCAGTTAGCCACACGATGGGGTACCCATTTTCTATAACTAAAGGGGATCGTAGGCAGAAGACAATAATTTTCCTAGTAACGATATTTTAAAACTAGCCAGAATCTATACTATGCAGATATAGAAGTACAACGGAGATCGGAGTACATACCCTTATAAACCGAAAGCGGGGATTACGTTCCCACACGAACGTTGACGATGAAGACGGCGAAGCCGACCTCAAGGTCGTGAAGTGGAAGTAGAACTCACAGCACCGCTTGCGCAGCACCTCGCAGGGTGTCGGGGGGCTGCCCCCCGGGTAGGGCAGATCCCGGCATAACACTCCAATATGACAACAATATTTGACCTTTGGAGAGTGCAAGGGCTATCCATTGGTGTACTGAAGGGACAACTTGACCTTTCGTAGCTGGTTAAGCCCAGGGTGTCTCTTGGGGGCGCAAGGGTCATCCCTGGAATCTATAAATAGCCCCCTCAGGTCCTCAGAGCGGCATAAGCCCAAGCGGATGGTTCCTCTAAGAACTAGCTTCTCGAAGATGTCTTTGGTAGCATCCCAAGACATCTTCGGGAGGCTAGGCCTAGAGCTGCTCATCCTAAGTGCTACTCGGGTACATCCGGAAAGGATCTCGGAGGCTCCGGGTAAACTCCCCGGTGGAGAAGATCCCGGGTGAACCGGATAGACTCCCCGGGTAGGTGAGAAGGGTCCAAGCTCGCTCCCCGGGTACAGGCTAACCGACATATAGATCTCGGTCCTAGCAGGTTGTTCAGTGTGTGCAGGGAAGACTTAAAGGATGGAGCAAGGAGGTAGCCGGCATGGGAGATGCCAGTGGGACGTCAACGGTCCGGAGCAGGCTTTCCCGCCTGGCACGGGGGGAAGTCCCATCCCCCCTGACACGGAAGCATGGTCACATCCCGCCTGACACGGAAGCATGGTCACCTCCCGCCTGACACAGGAGCGTGTCAGCCGGTACAATAACGGTACGACAAGATCGGACATGCCTAGCCCGACAATCCGGAAAAGGCTACTCGGGATGGGCAAAGACATGTCTTGTCTCTGACAGAGGGACAATGATGTTCCAGGACGGCGCCTGTTGTCCTTGCCGGAATGATGACGGCAGGGCTATGCCGGATGCTCGGCGGCTAGGTCGCACTAGCCAGTGTCGACATAACAGTTAGGCCTGTCTGGTGGGGCCATCCCGGATTAGGGTTTCCGGCCCTCCCGGCCGGAACTCTATAAAAGGCGCCATAACTGCTCATGTGAAAGAGAGACCAACTAGGAAGCCAAAACCTTAGTATCATTTACTCCTAGGGCATTTACTCCTCCCTCTCTCTAGTTCATCTTGTTCATCGTGTTCATCACCGAAAGAGCTCCAAAAGCATGTTGTAGATCTTATTCCACACTTATATTGAGAGGAAAGGCAGGAGTAGGGGTGTTACCTCCCCACGAGGGCCCCGAACCTGGGTACATCGTGTGTGTGTGTTCTCTGCCTTCGTGCAGTTGTTCGTATTTACTATATCTTCTCTCGTTCCCTTCGGTTGTGTTTTGTGTTCTTCGGAGATCCCGTTTATTCCTGCATCCTCCTTCGTGCGAGCTCTTTAGTTCGCTAGCCCTCCCCAGATCCACCAGCGTCCATCGGCCCTACACTTTAGCCATCCTATGGCATCTGCCGTAACACCACCACGACAGTTGGCGCCCACCGTGGGGCAGACAGAGGCGCTGGCTGGTGTACACATCCGGACGGGTTCCTCCGTTCGCTCCGGCCTTAGAGTTCTCTCCGGCCTGGTTGTCAGGCTGGGCGAGATGGATTTCGTCAGCGACAATACCGGTTGCTTCCGGAACAAGCCCTTCCCGGCCAACGGATGCCTCATCGACTTTGGCGTCTTCACCACCTACGTCGCCACCGAGGTCGTATGCAGCTACCCGGACGTTGTCCTGGAGGCTGAAGATCCCCCATGCTCCGAGCCGCGTGTCGATCGCCCCACGGGCTGCGTCGCCGTCATGATGGTCGGGGTGACCGAGGAGGTGTTCCAGGATGCCCCCGATGGCGATGCCGGCACGCACCGGGTCCGGTTAGCAAAACCTCCGCAGGAGACAGGTGCTGCCCGAGACGGTGATCCTCAGCCATCTCACCCTCGTCGCCGCCCGGATCCCCTCTCGGGTCTGGTGGCCAAGCTGGCTGTCCCCGTGGCAGTAGATGTGGATACCCAAGTCACCTCGACTGATTTGGACGAGCAACGCAAGTTGCTGCTCGCGGAGGCACAAGTGATCGCCGAGATCCGGCGTGAACTTAGTGCCAGTCTTCGGGAGTACAATGCGGCTCACGGGTTCCCCAAGATAGACTCTCGGGACAAGCGCATTGCTGACCTGCGCAAGAAGGGCAGAATGGTGAATGATGAGTTGGCGGGTAGCGCAACGCATAGTCATAGCCGGTCGGATAGCATGGTCTCGGCAGAGAAGCCGGTGTACAGCTCGCCTGCCAAAACTCTTAGGGCTGCCGAGGCGGCTATGGCTGAGTTGGCCGGGCTATCCGGAGAAGCTCTCCGTAAGCAACAAGAACGGGTCAATGAGTTAGTCATAGAGGCTAACCGGCAGAACAAGGCCTTCAAGAAGAAGAACCCGGGAGTTGGATCCCAGCTGTATTCGGCTAGGGCAGCGAGCGAAAAATCGGGCGGAGAGGCTTCCTCTCCGCATCCGAGTAAAAGCAAGAGCAAGAGCCGAAGCCGGAGCAGGGGCTCCGGGAAAAACAAGCAATTGCAGGCATATGACCCGGCCTTTGCCGGAGTTCAGCAAGCCGGACGAAACAATCCTGGCCAAGCCCTGGGTAGCCATGGTGGTGGTAACCAGGGTGTAGGAAACAATGTTGCGGCGAGCCACGGCAATCCACCCCGGTACCCACCACGAAGTCAGGGAAACCGGCAAAGAGAGGCTGCTTCTGTCCCGCAGCAAGCCATAGTTCCTGTGGTTAACAGACATGATGATGGTAACTCGAGGTTGCAACAACTCGGATACCAGCCTAACGAGAATCCCTTGGGATCCCGGATAGGAACTCGGCAGCTAGATCCCACGGATGCCCGGATCAGGCTCGACCGGATTCACCAATCCGAGTTAGTTGAAGAACAAGGCCCTCCGGGACCTCCTTGCTTTGGACCTCGGATCATGAGAGAACCGGCTGTGCGAAACTTCCAGCTCAACCGGGGTGCCAAGACCTATGACGGCAGCTCGAAGCCGGAGGACTGGCTAACCGACTATGTAACTGCAGTAAGCATAGCCGGTGGAAACAGACGCTGGGAGGTACATATGTACCGCAGATGTTGGAAGGACCCGCCAGGATCTGGCTGAACAACTTGAGGACTGGTAGCATAGACTGTTGGTTGGATTTCAAGGAGGCATTCATCAGCAACTTCACCAGCATGTACAAGAGACCCAACCGACCTCAGCAGCTCGCCATCTGCCGGCAAAGGAGCAACGAAACCGACCGGGAGTACCTTACTCGGTGGAGCAACATTCGCAACTCTTGCGAAGGGGTTGTCGAGGCACAGGCCATCTCGTGGTTTACGCAAGGATGTCGGCATGGCTCTATTCTTTGGCAAAAGCTGCAAAGGAAGATGGCGACAACCTTGGCAGAGACCATGCGCATCGCCGACACCCCCATGCAACCCCTAGTGGATGTCGGAGACTGCAACAGGAGGAATGCGGGAACTCAGCGTTCGGGGCCGAGCAGAAGCCATAATCGCCACGATTTCGGCCCGAAAAGGAGCCAGCCCGAGTTCCACTATGCCTTGCAGCACGTCGCAACAGTTGGCCGATACCAGGGAGATGCTGGCAGCAATCAGCGACAGAAAACAACTGGCCCGGCTTGGGGTCAGAGCCAAGAAGTGCAGAAAACTGGGGTAGATCAGAAGAAGCCCTGACGTATGAAGAGATGCTGAACAAGCCATGCTGCTACCATACGTTGGAGGCCAACAAGCCTGCAAACCACTCTACCCGGCAGTGCAGCTGGTATCAGCGCACATTGCAAGAGGGTAGCGCGGGGGCTACTCGGCCAAACGCTCCAGCGTCACGACCTAACATCCCGAGACCCCCTCCACCGCTATCCGGTGCCAATGCAATCCGGATTAACCCACCCAACCAAGGACCTCCTCCCAGACCGATAAACATGGTGCACGCCCGGAATGATAATGGCGCTGGTTCGAGTAACCAACCCGGACACCAACAAGGCAACTACCGGGAGGCACATCAGAGCTATGTGGTGTTCGTGACCGAGCCCACTGAACGGAAGAGTGTGCGACAGCGCGCTCTGGAGGTAAATGTTGTGATCCCGGCGGTGCCCAAGTTCCTGCACTGGTCCGAGATGGAGATCACTTGGAGTCGAAAGGATCACCCCCGGGTTATGCCTAAGCCTGGTGGCTATGCTCTGGTGGTGGACCCGACATTTGTCGGACCGAGCCTCAACGTCCGCTTCAGCCGGGCACTAATTGATAATGGCAGCGCCATCAACATTATGTACTAGGATACCATGCTGAAGTGAGGGGTGTCCATGAACACGCTGCTCCCAACCGAGACCACCTTTCACGACATTGTACCCGGGGTCTCCTGCTCCCCTATGGGCAAGATCTGGGTTGAGGTGCTATTTGGAACCCGGGAAAATTGCCGGACAGAGAGCTTGGAATTTGAGGTGGTGGATCTCGAGAGTCCATACCATGCACTTATTGGCAGACCCGCACTGGCCAAGTTCATGGTATCCACCCACACGGGGTACCAGAAGATGAAGATACCGGGTCCAAATGGGGTGATCACCATAGCAGGAGACCACAAGCGCTCTATGGATTGTGCAACTGCCGACTCAAACTTAGCCGAGTCCCTGGTCATTGCGGTGGAGAAAAAGAGGATTCAGTAGGTAGTGGCACTGGCCCAGACCTCGCAACTCGGAATGCCCGGGATGGTGAACCCGGAGCAGAACGCCTCATTCCAGCCACCAAAGGAGACCATGAAGGTGGGGGTTGACCCCAAATACCCGGAGCGCCAGGTCATCATCGACAGCAGCCTAGACAACAAATAGGAAGGCGAGCTCGTCGACTTCCTCCGTGAGAATCGGGATGCTTTTGCGTGGTCAAGTGATGATCTTCAAGGCGTTCTGAGGGAGTTGGCTGAGCACTCACTGTTTGTCAGGCCGGATGCGAAGCCGGTGAAGCAACCGACTAGGCGCCTTTCGTACGAGAGAAGAGCGGCAATCATGGAGCATCTCACAGTACTGCTGGCTGCCGGATTCGTGATGGAAGTACTGCACCCGGATTGGATTTCGAATCCGGTCCTGGTAGAGAAGAAGAAAGATGATCCCCTCCTGCTTAAGGTGTGGCGCATGTGCATCGACTTCACCAACCTCAACAAGGCTTGCCCGAAAGATCCTTTTCCACTTCCCCGGATAGATCAAGTGATCGATTCCACTGCCGGGAGTGAACTTTTGACTTTTCTAGATGCCTATTCCGGTTTTCACCAGATACCTTTGAATCTGGTTGATCAATTGAAAACTGCTTTTATCACCCCGTATGGGGCTTATTGCTATCGCGTCATGACTTTTGGTTTGAGAAATGCTGGTGCTACATACCAAAGGTGCATGCAAAAATGTTTACATAACCAGATAGGACGGAATGCCGAAGTCTATGTCGATGACATAGTCATAAAAACAAAAGAAAGATCCTCTCTAATCGATGATCTGAGGGAAACATTTAAAAACTTAAGGAGATTCTGGATGAAGTTGAATCCGGATAAATGCACATTCGGCGTTCCGGCAGGAAAACTACTCGGTTTCCTCATTTCAAGCCGGGGAATTGAGGTCAACCCGGGTAAGATACGGGCAATCGAGAGCATGAAGCTGCCGACACGTCTCAAAGACGTGCAAAAGTTTACTGGTTGCTTGGCGTCCCTAAGTCGGTTTGTGAGCCGACTAGGGGAGAAGGCCTTACCCTTGTATCAGCTGATGAAAAAGAGTAAAAACTTCGTGTGGACTCCGCAAGCTGATGCGGCGTTCAATGACTTGAAAAGAATGCTCTCATCAGCACCAGTGTTGGCATCCCCACTGCCCAAGGAGCTTATGTTGCTGTACATTGCTGCCACTAACCGGATAGTAAGTGTAGCCATTGTCGTGGAAAGAGAAGAAGGGGACAAGCTGATACAGAGGCCGGTATATTACTTGAGCGAGGTGATCTCGGAATCCAAGCAAAACTACCCACATTATCAGAAGATGGCATATGGGGTGTACCTGGCAGTAACCAAGCTCAAGCACTATTTTCAAGAGAACCCAATCACAGTGGTGTGTGAGGCTCCCCTAGCCGAGATATCGGCTGCAAAGATGCAAGCGGCCGGGTTGCCAAGTGGGCCATTCAGTTGTCTCCGTATGCTCCGGCATACGAGAGACGTGACGCCATTAAGTCGCAGGCGCTGCCGGTCTTCTTGGTGGACTGGGCCGAGATGCAATATGAACCACCAATGCTGGATTACGATTTCTGGAGAATGCATTTCGATGGCTCCAAGGCCAAGATCGGATTGGGTGCCGGAGTGGTCCTCACTTCACCGAAGCAAGATGTGCTGAAGTATGTGCTGCAAATTCATTTCCGGGCATCCAACAATGTCGCCGAGTATGAAGGCTTAGTTCATGGACTAAACGTTGCCAAGGAAATCAGCATCCGTCGGATAGAGTGTTTCGGCGATTCCGACCTCGTGGTACAGCAAGTGTCGGGGAACTGGGATGCGATTGACGCCAACATGGCCTAATATCGGTTCCATGTGCAAAAAATATCCGGATTTTTTGAAGGCTGCGAGTTCAAGCACATACCCAGAGGGAAAAACGAAGCAGCCGATGTGTTGTCCAAGCTAGGGTCAGCTCGGGAGGCCATCCCACCCGGGAACGCTCTCGAACATCTGAGGAAGCCGTCTATCCAGCCTTCGCCCGAGTCGGATTCTATCTTCATCCCCAAGGAACCTGCTTCGGAAGCTGTACCTATGGACATGGAAGTCGGGAACATTGTGTTGAACCCGGGGACTGCATCACAGGACTCGGAGAGACTAAATAGCATGATGATGGAGGTAATGTCGGCAAAACAAATGGACATAGATGCCCCCATATTCCCGGTTCGACCTGTCCCAGGATGGGCACAACCCATCATGGCGTACATATCGGATGGAACCCTCCCGGAGAACGAGGTAGAAGCCCGGCAAATACTGAGAAGATCCAAAGCATACACCGTCATCAATCAAGAGCTGTACAAGAGAAGTGTCACCGAGGTGCTCCAAAGGTGTGTGGAACCCGAAGAAGGCCAAGAGATGTTGTTGGAAATACACCAAGGGGAGTGTGGGCATCATGCATCATCTCGGGCACTAGTGGCAAAAGTGTTCCGACATGGGTTCTACTGGCTTACTGCCTTGCAGCAGGCAGAGGACATTGTCCGTAAGTGTGGAGGGTGCCAGAGGTTTGCCCACCGGATACATATGCCGGCAGGCAGAGGGCAATATGACGCACATGCTGGTCATGGTGGACAAGTTTACAAAGTGGATAGAGGTCAAACCAATCCGGAAGTGTGACGGACACACCTCGGTTCAATTCTTGAAAGACATCATCTTGAGGTACGGGTACCCGCACAGCATCATCACGGATAATGGCTCCAATTTTGCTGTGGGGGAATTCGCTCGATTTTGTGCTGAGAAGAGAATCCGGTTGGACGTGGCATCGGTGGCCCACCCGGAAGCCAACGGGCAAGTCGAGAGAGCAAATGCCTTGGTCTTGGCCGGCATCAAAGCCCGCTTGATCGAGCCACTGTTGAGAACTCCGGGGTGTTGGATAGAGGAGATACCGGCAGTGTTGTGGGGTCTCCGAACCACACCGAATAGATCTACCGGGTACACGCCATTCTTCATGGTATATGGTGCCGAGGCCGTTGACGTGGGGCTGCCTTGCGGGTAGCCCACGATGATGCTACCTGGGCCGCGCCAAGGATGGAAAGGCCCACAGAAGGCCCACTCGGGGTACCACGTATCCTAGTCCAACTCGGTTAGGTCTTGTAACCTGCCGTATCTGTACCAACCACCCGAGACCTGGCTGCCTATAAAGCCAGGAGGGTTGCCCGTCCCAAAGGACACGCTCATAACCACTACGGCAAACCCTAGCGAGATCGCAATCTCGCCATTGTAATCGCTACTCGCATCAATAACCAGACAAGCAGGAGTAGGGTGTTATCCTCCGGGAGCCTGAACCTGGGTAAAACCTCACTTGTCAGCCGTCGTGATCACCTTGCACTCATCTCTCTCCCCATCAATCAACCCGGGGTGCACAACCCTGGGACTTGCCGAGTTAACACCTCGTCAGCCGTGCTCCCAACCGACATCCAATATGATTCACCAAGGGTGACAATGTTCACCGAAACCGAGGCAAAGGAAGCCCGGGAAGACGCTGTGGACTTACTCGAGGAAGCAAGGGAATTGGCACTATCTCGGTCGGCAATTTATCAGCAAAATCTCCGTCGCTATCATAGCCGGAGGGTACATCCTAGAGTATTCCGAGAAGGAGATCTGGTGCTAAGGCTTATCCAACGCACAGCCGGGATGCATAAGCTCTCGCCTTCATGGGAGGGTCCTTTTGTTGTAAGCAAGGCATTGCACAATGATTCTTATTACCTTGTAGATGCACAGGAAGCTAGAAAATGTGTAATGGACAAAGCCGGTGAGGAAACCAAGCGGCCATGGAATGTAGCTTTGCTTCGACCCTTTTACACTTAAAGGGTGCAGTGTATGTATCTCGGTTTCCCTATCAATGAAATTTCGGTACCCCTAGGTGTTACTCGGGGACTGCCTGCCCAGAATTCTCCTTTATCTTAACTTGCATGTCGGTACCCTCGGGAGGAACCCGGGGACTGCCTCGTTTTATGCCTCTGTTTTTTCTATTATCATTTTATGCATGTCGGCAACCCAGGGAGGAACCCGGGGACTGCCTGTTATCTATTTTTGGTTTACTGTATGCCGGGCAAGTTCCGAGATCGATTTTCTAGTCGGAGTAATGTATGTCATGTAAAATAATCTTGTGACTCGACTGTCGTCCATATGCGTCTTGTTCGTCAAGTTGTTTATTTTGTTATGTCGGAAATTTAGCAAACTGGAACTCGTATTTTCATAAGTAATGTATACTGTAAAGAGAATTTTGTGACTCGACTGTCGAACACCGAAATGGTAGACAAGAGCAGAAATTGCCTAACTACGGTAAACATGAAAACGAACTCGGGGACTCTTTGCAAAATAAACCGGCATAACTTGTTCGCATAAGAAGGAACATAGTACGAATTAAAATGTATATATTACAATTGCAACCGGCATCCCGGGGATCTAACGTTTCGACACTTAGTATTTTAAGCAGTGGGGGAAGCCGGTTTCTCAGGCGCGTCGGCAAAGGGAGCAGTGACAATGGGCTCCTCCACGCCAGTAGTGGTATCTGGAGCCTCCGGGTGCGCCTCGGCGTGAGAAGTCTCGGGTGGCGAAGGAATAGCAGCTTCTCGGGAGGCCACGGTCGCGGTAGCAGCGCCGGTAGCAGCATCATCAACCTGCGAGATCTCGGCCTCCGTGTCACCGGTTTCACCCGTCTCACCGTCATCTTCGTAATCTGACTCGGAGTCAGAAGCAATGAGGCTCGTGGTGAAGACGCCGGTGTCGGCCCAGGACACAACGCGATGGGCAACCTCTTGGCGTTGCCGGATCTTGGCCGGGTCGGTGTACCACGGCGAGATGGTGCGCAGGCGCTGGATCACGTCGAGGTCGAGCCCCTCGTACCAGCTGAGCACATGGGTCAGGACTTGGTCAGCGCCAGCCCGCGCACCGGAGCGCTTCCAAGCGTGGAGTCGCTTGCCGGCATCCCGGAGCGCGGTCGTCAGTTTACTAACCGAGAGGGTAGCGGTGACGCCAGGCCATAGAGCGCCATGGACATGGACAGCCGCGCTGATTAGCTCGGTCCCGATCGACCGGAGAGGTACTATCCGGGCCTTCAGGGCGGTCAGGTGGTCCTCAATATCCCAAGAGTCTGAAATAGGACCCTTCCCGGCTCGCTTACTCACGGGCGGCAGCAACTGCAAGGCTGGCGGCTTCTCGGGAGTGCTCAAAATGTTCTTTAAAGAGAAGAGCTGTCAAGCGGCCATCACATGAGAGTGATAGCAACAAAGAAAGAAAGCAAAAGAAAAAGATCTCGGTGAACTTACTATTCAGGTCTCGGTTTAAACCGGTGAGCTCAGTAAGCCAGCAATCCGCCTTCGACCGGAGAAGGGCCAACTCGGTCCTAGCGAGGTGCGCGCGCTCGTCGGATTGGTCCAGCGTCTCCTTCTGCTTCATATTGGCATCCACGAAGCGCGTCTTCATGTTGGCAGCAGCAGACTTGACCTTCTCCAACTCGGCACTCAACCGCGCGATCTCGGACTGGGCTTCAGATAGGGCAGACTTTTGGTCTGCCGAGATCTTTCGCGCGGCATTCCGCTCCTCCCGGAGTCGGCCCTCCAACTTCTTGGACTGAACGAAGTCAGCAAGAAGCTGGTGGAAGACGCTGCTGCGTTTTTTGCCGCAGTCCTGTGTCCAAAAATTAACCGGTGTCAATCTCGGAAGGATACCGAATACTCGGAAGGGGCCGGGACCCGTATTGATTAACCAACTCGGAAGGAAGGATCTCGGGGACTCGAGATCAAAGACTTGTTTTTTTCTTTTTAAGATTGGAGCCTAGTGGTCTGCTACTCGGTGGAGTCTAGAGCACTAAGCACCAATCTCGGGGACTAGTGGGGTTGGAAGAATTAAACTTTGGATAAAGTAGAAGGAGGAAACTTACATCGATCACCCGGGTGACATCCAGTGCAGCCACCTGGAGAGCGTGAAGGGCTTGGGCGCTGCGGCTCGAACCGGCATCGTGCAAGTCCCCCACAATCTCGGAGGCATCAGCGGCGAGCCAGGCCTTGTTGTATTCTTCAATAACACGCAGGCCAGGCGCGCTCGCGGCAACGATCTCCCCGGATCCTGGAGACACAAAGGAGCTTACGGTTGCTCGCAGTTCCTGCAGGGCGGCAGTGGGGATCTCGGTAGGAGGTGGCGGTAATCCGGAAAACTTACCGGAGGCAGAGGAACCCTTGCTTAAGGCCAAGTCTTGGGTCGAAGATTTCGGAGTGGCGCTGGGCTTGGCAGGAGCTATCTTCTGCACGGAGGCCTGGTTGCGCCAGTTCCCGGCAGGAAGATCAGCTTGCCGGGAGGAAGCGGTAGACGGCTTCAGCGGCGGGGTCTTGTCTGAAGTCAGCCGGGAGGAGCACGCGACACGACTTGCCGCGGAGGACTCGGTGTCCCCGCCTCAAGATGGGACACCCGCCGCGGGCTATCCGGAAGGATGGTATCCTCGGCCCTAGAGCGAGGCGGTACCAGAACCTCGGTCTCCCCGGGATGGTCCTCCGGAGCAGCAACCTCGGATAGCACAGGACCAGGCGCAGGGTGCTCGCCGTCCTGCGCTGGATGCCGAGGTGGAGAAGGAGCAGCCCGGGAGGGGATAGGAGTGCGGGAGCCCGGAGGGTGGAGACCTGCGGAAGCCGGGACGTCAAGAGCCTCTCTATAATGAACATGTCAGAAAAGACCTCGGAAGAAACCAAAGTCAGATAACTCAAAGGAAGCAAATCATACCCGGAGTCTACATTGGGGGGACCTTTCCGTCTCCGAGGAGGCTTATCGCCCGGCTGCTTGGTCTGCCTGCTCTTCTTGGTGACGCCACCAGATCCACCGGCATGGGTGGTGTCGGAGCCCGCGCGTTTCCGGGTCTCGGCGCGCTTCGTCACGGCCGCTGATCTCGGAACTACTGGCGGAGCACAGTTGAGGGGAAGAGCATCAATCACATCGAGTATTTGACAATCGTCGTCATCATCATCGTCAGATGCAATGTAGATAGCCTCTGGAGTTGAGGGCTTACCCGGAGCAGCAGCGCAGGCTAGAGGAATTGCGAGGTGATCCTCGCCGTCGGGATCCTCCGCCGGCATCTCCTTCGGTATCGGGAAATCCTCCGCAAATTTTCCACCAGCATGCATCGCGTCCTCCGCTGTCTGACGCTCGAACAGCTGCAGGAATAAATCATTGCATGATAACCATGTCGATTTCCAGAAGAACCCGGGTGCAAATGGAATTTGGCGAAAGGCAGACACAAGCACCTGCTTCAGTGGTTTTTTGCGGGTACCGGCAACCCGACCCCACGCATAATCCGGCGGCATCTGCGTTCGAGCGATAGCTCGAACGCGCCTCCGGACTGCAGAGCGGGAAGATGCTGGTCCTCGTGGGGTCATATACCCCACTTATGTGGCACAACCTGTGAACTCGGGTTTGTAGAGGGCAGATGCGGCGGATAATAAAGCAGCACATGAGGTCATCCGAGGTCAGGCTATCCATAAGGACGCTTACGACATCGTGCATACATCTGATCTCCTCAGTATCCGGGAGCCTATTCCAGAGATCGAACTCGCAGGGAGGACCCGTGACGAACTCGGGCAAGTTGATGAAATCCGGGGAGGAGGATCTCGGAGAGTCTCCCGAGGCCTCCCGGTTCTTCACGTAGAAGAAGCTCCGCTGCCATTTCCGGCATGACTCCAGCCCCTGGACCTTGGGGAATCCGGAATCGGCGCGAGGGATGATCGTTGCCGCCCCGCAGTCAACGAGGTCTTTGACCTTCTTGTCCGGGTTCGGGATAACTTGCCGGCGGAGGAAGAAGTACTTGGCCCAGAGATCCACGAAGGGCCAAATACCGAGATACCCTTCCGTGTACGTGGCGAAGACGGAGAGCATCATGATTGCGTTGGCCGGAAGGTGATGAGGTTGGAGGTTGTAGGTGTCGAGGAAGTCGCGGAAGAAGGGGCTAGCCGGAAGCCCAAACCCCCGCTCAAAATGCGTGAGGAACACTACATATTCACCGGGTTGGGGTTCCGGCTGGACCTCGCCACCCGGAAGTCGACTCTCGACCTGTGGCGGGATCCGGTGTGTCCGGTATAGCCAATCAAGGTCCCCCTGATTGGTCTCGAAGCCATCCCAGCAACCTCGGATACTCTCGTCGCCCATCTCGGAAGGCCCGGAGGACATATTAGAGCTACTCTGCAGGCGGAGTGGCAGTTAGTCGAGTTAGTATGCCGGTAACGGAAGACCCCGGATTGGAAACTCCTAACAACAACCGGGTTCCTAGTAAACAGATCTACCGCAGCCGAACTAATAAGAATTAATCGGCGCAAGAATGCCCGGGCAAGGTATGAAGATGAACTAGTGCGGATCGAAACTAAGGCATGGGGCACGCCACCGGCGACGCCGCGCCAAGCGCGCTCGCCGGCGGCGGCGTGGTTCTGAAGGGGTTACGGTGCAGAAAACAATAATTTTTCTAGCGTACGAAACCCTAACTAGGCAGGATCTATCTATCTAGTACATGTGATAACGGTGGCGGAACAGGTTACATTACCTCCATGTAGACCGATAGCGGGGATTACGCTCCCGCACAAGCGTTGACGATGAAGTCGTACGTAGCCGACCTCGAGGTTGCGGAGAACTTGCCGCGATGACGAAGACGATGACGCCGGGGTGTCAACGATGACCTGCGTCGACGGGCGTCGGGCGGAAGAAGGCGGGGCGCCGGCACCAGGGGGGTTGCGCCGGCGGCAGAGGGTGAGGCGGCGCGGTGGCTGTAGGGGCGAGACGACGTCGCCCAGGCTCCTCAAAAAGAGTTACCTCCGAGTACTTGCAAACATACAGAACTTAGCGACGACCCCCGGTCATTCAGATCCAGCTGAAATCGCAGGGGTAGATCTTATCTGGAATCCCGCAGGGCAACGGTGCCCGGCGTTATAGCTTAGGTGGAGAGAGGGGGCAAAACGGGCGGAGAAACAACTCGGCCGTCCTGCAATACAATTAATTGTATTTTCCAATGAATTAATCCAATTAATATGCCTTGCTATATAAATGGGGGAGGGGGTGTGCAAACCCCCTAGCTCCCCCATGTGGGACTAAAGGAGGAGAGAGGGGGGGGGGGGGGTTCGGCCGAACCCCCCATGTGCTTGTCCCACTCCTAGTCCAACTCGGACTAGGGGGCCCAAGCCCCCCTTTCCTTAGGTGGTGCGGCTCCCCCCTCTTGGGCCCTCTTAGGGCCCATGTAGGTGGGAGCCCCCCCTTTTCCTTTATTTAATTAATATAAAAATCCCATTAATTCATAATTAATATATTTATATATAATTCAATATCCCGTGACTCCGAAACAATTTCGGAACCACCCGAACAACTTTCGGACATCCCTGGAACCATTCCAGACCTTCCCGGAACTCCTTCCGGACCACCGGAACTCTTTACGGATCATTTCTCTCTCTCCAACAAACACCTATATTATTCCAGAACTCATCTCCTAGTGTCGCTAAGACCTTAAGTTTGTTACGCTACGGTTCGAGAACACTCCAGACATGGTTGAGACACTCCGCTCACCAATGACCATCAGGGATACCTGGATGTATATGACGGCCCCTGTGCATTCTACGAATATCGCCGTTGAACCATAAATATGATATTCATTCCCTTTGTTCCTGCGATACTATCTTGTCCGAGATATGATCGTAGACACGCCGATGTCTTTGTTGTATCACGTTACCGACAAAGGTTATTAACTCGTCTGTGATATTACATCTCCATGACCTAGTCATAAGTTGCGCAGCTATATAGATGCAATCTCACCGAGTGGGCCCAGAGTATCTTTCCATTACAAGAATGAACAAATCCCGCTCTTGATCCTTACGTCTTGATGCTCTTTCGGAATACCCAAGATGGACACCGTTATTTCATGCTATATAAGACACAACGTTTGATGCTCTCAAAGCACCCCTACGAAGCACCAATAAGTACGGTCTCACGGTCTAAGGAATAAGCTACCATATTCTTATCTATTGCAAATGACAAACATCGTAATACGATCTTATTGCAATACTTTGCGTATGTCCATCATCTTATTCAACTAACAAGATGACCCCACTGTCAACCGACGTCATTGTCCTTGATCGGGAATCTCGATCAACTGTTGCCCAATGGACTAGCTCATATAGAGGCTCGCTAGGGACCTGGTTATCTATGTATCACACGTGTATCAATAATTCTGATTAATACAGTTATAGCATAATACACAAACCTATTATAAACTTATGAGATAACGCAATAAATACTACTTATTTATTTGCCTCTAGGGCATATCTCCTTCAGTCTCCCACTTGCACTAGAGTACAAATAAACTAGCTGCATTCTACTTTATCAAAATCCCTTATCAAATAAGAATCATTTGATAATGCTTGCTAGTGGAAGAGTGTTACTCTGACAATCTGCACAATCCTTGATTGTACATACTTTTGCGATTCATTGATATCATCTTGCTTGATATCACCATGTTATTCTAATAACACATATGCAAATACCGTAACTAAGTGAGACTTCTGTTTCCCAGCGCTTACTCTGATTATACCAACCAGATAACTGCCCTGAAAAACACACTCAGTCATAGAGAGTCCCTTGTAACAATTACAAACTCACGATATCTACATACTCTCACACCAATGTAGAAAACTTGACATTCCAATGTCAATCCATTAACTAACGCACTTCTACTTCCAGTAAATTCTTAATTTACTTTTACAACTGTTCTTTTCTTAAGAACATCGGTTATATTTTATCGAGCAGATAATATGGTTTATGTATGATGTCTAATATTACATAATAGACCAACACGTCATACAAACGTTACTACCTTGTATCCTTACTCTTAATGATCAATTGGATTTCAAAGGACCATCCTTTTGACTCTATTCTGACTCCTCAGATATAATCCAAAACACCTCGACTAACTATTTAAAATTCCCGTTCTATTCCAAATAAACACTAACTTTCAAATAGTTTCACAACTTCATCCTTCTCATCTATTATACTGGTATAATTTCACAATGTGTCATTTACACAAGATGAATTCGACTCCTACTCAAATCATGTTTCCACATATTTGAGAACAGGAGCTCCCACTCAAAAACATGTTATCCACATATTCGAGTTCCTAAACTCCCACTCAAAAATATGTTCTTCACATATTTCACCTGAGTGAACTAATTATGACTCCCACTTAAGTCGACATTTTTGGTCAAAACAAAATTATTGATCTATTATCAATTCGAATTTAATACAAACTACAGTATTACATTAATACAAATCCTTCAGACTTTAAGCATGTCTACATAAATGTAGTCAACAAATTTGATCTTGTCCAAGACACATTTCTTGACAAGACATGCTCCCGCGTCTTTCTTATAGTCACATTTCTCATATAACACTTTATATGATGATTAAACAATCTTATTCCTCTAATAAGAATTGCAGCAACAATTACTCTTTTAATACTTTCAATGTAACTTGGATTTCCAGGCTGAAAAAGCCTTTGTTCATATTCTGATATTTTCTCAACTTTCTTTGTATTCATAAAGTGCACCTTGATCTGTCAACAAGATCTGAAACATTTAATACTGTGCTGTGACCTGATAGCAATATTAAATATAACAACACCTTATTTAGAAGCCTTTTTCATGAAAATTTTATGATCTTTATATAGAGGATTGCAAGCAGAAACCAATTTTCTAGTATCCCTCACTCTTAATCACCAAATTTTCATTTGTAGACATATACTCTTTGGAACACCTTCCAACATAGGTCTGACACTTTATTTCAAACTTCTAATTCCAATCCATAAACCATAATTCGAAAAATCATCTTTTCCTCGGAATTACATAGACAACAAACTGAGTTTTGTTTCTATTTGGTTCTTGGAATACACTCCCACTTAATGCGAGTAACCTACAAAGAACTATTCATGTATATTCCGAATTATCGTATAATCATATACATGTCGACACTACTGTCAATCCTATGAATTCTTGTTGAGAAAAATATCCAATTTTTAAAGTGGACATCGACTATAATGTTTCGAACATATTAGGAGATTCTAAGAAAGATTCTGACAGCCCACACTTTATTTAAAATAGAGCATGATTATAATTCCCCACATATCACCATATATGACATTATAATTTTGTGAAACAAATTTCCACAAGTCTTTTGTGTTGAAACCAAAATTCAAAAATACTGTCCTTTGATCGAATCTTGTGAATATAACATCCACCATTCTTTCCTCTGAAAAACCCCATTTGATCTCTTATCAAATTAATTTCAGACTTATGATTTATCAGGCAAATACTCTTATTCACCAGTAATCATAGAAGAATTCGGATCAAGCAATAAACACCATTAATTAATCATTAAAAATGACACTCAATTAATTTCCTCTGGTATTGCAACTTCAATACTTGATTTCAAGCTTAATCAACTCGGCACTCGAAATACTTAAATGGACCAAAAACATCCATTTCTTCTTTCATTGCTTTCATGACTAAACTCGACGGTGTTTGTTCCAATAATATAACTCTTATTCATAGGACACGCTATTTTATCATTTCTAAAATTATGAATACTTATCATACAATCAATGTAACTGAGATGTGGAACCTTTATTCATAATATAAAACAACTGACTTGTTTCATAACATAAAACAACTGAACTTGTCTTATTACATGAATAACTTTGTCTTGCAACAATCAAGACACACACTCGCTCACTATTACAAAAGATCTTATCAAAAACTGTTAATGATAACTATGATAACTTGAGGACGTGAACACCAAATGGCCATCAACTCCTTGATCACCAGCTTCAACGCCAGGTCACATCAAACTGCGCCGCATATATGTGATAATTAGGACCTGTTTCACAAACAGAACAAGTATCAAATACTTCATCATATATCAAGAGGCGAATTCATAATTTTGTATATATCAAATATATACCTGTAGCATCGAAGATCTCATCTTCGATGGAATCAACTTTCAGAGATTTGAATTCAGACACAAACTTGTAGAAGTTCATATCACCGGCCTTCAAAATGTACTTGCGCACATGTTTCTCATAGCTAGGAGGTAGAGATATCAGGACAGTCCGAATGGCACAAGAATCTGCCATCCAGTAATCGAAGACCATCGTCAGCTGGAAGTAGATGTCATACAATCTCTTCAAATGTGTCTTCAGACAGGTATGCTCCTCCATGTGAATGGTCTGGAACATTCTAAGCTGCCTGAATTGCTCACGCTTTAATTCATCCCCGAAGTGTGTCTTTATCGCATCAATCATGACGCTTGGCTCCTTGCGTCGAAATAACTCTTTCAACTCAGGTGCCAAGCATACAGTCATGGTGATCTCCACTTCAATGAATATGTCTCGACGCCTACGGAAATCATCTTCCTCCTCCTCGCTAGCAGAATCTCCTGGTCCTTCTCCTAACGGTTCATCGAGAACATATAGAATGTTTCTAAAACCCTTGTACCATCTGATGAAGTTGGACCCGTCGGCTTCTAAGGTAGCATCCGGGCTCTTGAGGAAGTAACCGAAGTATAGTTGCGTAGTCTACAGATGTGATCGCAAAAGAGGTAAGGTAAAGTTTATAACATGTAGGTGAGTTTTAGTTTTATAATCACATTATGTAAAACACACCACACCAAGATTATTATCCCTAAAATAACAATGGTTATTACACGACCCTCATCCACCACACCACCCCTGATCATCGCGGCCGGCAACATAGCTTCAAAGGTGGACATAAAATGTCGATCACAACAACTCTGTGACTCGTGCTCGATCTTTCGATCTTCCCGTGTTCCGAGGCCATATTTTTGGATATGCTAGGCTCGCCAATCAAACCTCGAAGACCCTACGCATGCAACATGGCTTACACCCACTGTATGCGAACGACGAGATATGTGGCACCCGATCATCACGGCCTGCCTCATAACGTAGAACTTTCTTGGTGGTGCGCAACGAGGGAGAACACAATTTTGGTATTTGTTAGGGAACATCCTATTTATGATGCTACCGTTGTATATCTATCATATAAGCAATCAATAGGATGCACACACAACAGCACACAATAATGATGCAATGAAGTGCGATGTGACATGGTCGATGCGCCTGGACCTTCATGGCGCCATGTGCCTGGCCCCCGGCGCCCCGGCATGGCTCCGAGTCTACAGAGCCCTCCATTGCCTCCGACAGTACGAGTAATATCAAAACTTACCGTAACCATGTCACATAAAATAACGCCTCTGCAAAACAAGGTTAGACGCCTCTAGCTTTATTTAGTTTTGCAAGTTTTACGTGGCATATAGGCTTATTCGTAAGAGAATCGCTTCCCTACCTACGAACTCTGTACCACAACGTCGATCGTATAATTGCATGTTTAAGCATCCCTTTTGGGCCCTCCATTGAAAATACTTTGCCGACTAGAGAGAGAGAGACAGACACCCGCCAGCCACAGATACGGTGCAAGCCGTATGTCAGTAGTGGAACCAGTCTCGCGTAAGCGTACGCGTAAAGTCGGTCCGTGTCGCTTCATCAACTCAATACCGAAGGCATCGCAAGTGCACGCTAGAGGGTAGCAAATATAAGAAAGACGCCCTCATTCAACATGAGTTCTAACCGTACCAGCAGTACTACGCATAGATCGGCTCTGATACCACTGTAGGGGTTACGGTGCAGAAAACAATAATTTTTCTAGCGTACGAAACCCTAACTAGACAGGATCTATCTATCTAGTACATGTGATAACGGTGGCGGAACGGGTTACATTACCTCCATGTAGACCGATAGCAGGGATTACGCTCCCGCACAAGCGTTGACGATGAAGTCGTACGTAGCCGACCTCGAGGTCGCGGAGAACTTGCCGCGATGATGAAGACGATCACGCCGGGGTGTCGACGATGACCTGCGTCGACGGGCGTCGGGCGGAAGAAAGCGGGGCGCCGGCACCAGGGGGGTGCGCCGGCGGCAGAGGGGGAGGCGGCGCGGTGGCTGTAAGGGCGAGACGACGTCGCCCAGGATCCTCAAAAAGAGTTATCTCCGAGCACTTGCAAACATACGGAACTTAGCGACAATCCCCGGTCATTAAGATCCAGTTGAAATCGCAGGGGTAGATCTTATCTGGAATCCCGCAGGGCAACGGTGCCCGGCGGTATAGCTTAGGTGGAGAGAAGGGGCAAAACGGGCGGAGAAACAGCTCGGCCGGCCTGCAATACAATTAATTGTATTTTCCAATGAATTAATCCAATTAATATGCCTTGCTATATAAAGGGGGTAGGGGGTGTGCAAACCCCCTACCTCCCCCATGTGGGACTGAAGGAGGAGAGGGAGGGGGGGCCCAAGCCCCCCTTTCCTTAGGTGGTGCGGCTCCCCCCTCTTGGGCCCTCTTAGGGACCATGTAGGTGGGAGCCCCCCTTTTTCCTTTATTTAATTAATATAAAAATCCCATTAATTAATAATTAATATATTTATATATAATTTAATATCCCGTGACTCCGAAACAATTTCGGAACCACCCGAACAACTTTCGGACATCCCTGGAACCATTCCAGACCTTCCCGGAACTCCTTCCGGACCACCGGAACTCTTTCCGGATCATTTCTCTCTCTCTCCAACAAACACCTATATTATTCCAGAACTCATCTCCTAGTGTCGCTAAGACCTTAAGTTTGTTACGCTACGGTTCGAGAACACTCCAGACATGGTTGAGACACTCCGCTCACCAATGACCATCAGGGATACCTGGATGTATATGACGGCCCCTGTGCATTCTACGAATATCGTCGTTGAACCATAAATATGATATTCATTCTCTTTGTTTCTGCGATACTACCTTGTCCGACATATGATCGTAGACACGCCGATGTCTTTGTTGTATCTCGTTACCGACAAAGGTTATTAACTCGTCTGTGATATTACATCTCCATGCCCTAGTCATAAGCTGCGCAGCTATATAGATGCAATCTCACCGAGTGGGCCCAGAGTATCTTTCCATTACAAGAATGAACAAATCCCGCTCTTGATCCTTACGTCTTGATGCTCTTTCAGAATACCCAAGATGGACACCGTTATTGTCATGCTATATAAGACACAACGTTTGATGCTCTCAAAGCACCCCTACGAAGCATCAATAAGTACGGTCTCACGGTCTAAGGAATAAGCTACCATATTCTTATCTATTGCAAATGACAAACATCGTAATACGATCTTATTGCAATACTTTGCGTATGTCCATCATCTTATTCAACTAACAAGATGACCCCACTGTCAACCGACGTCATTGTCCTTGATCGGGAATCTCGATCAACTGTTGCCCAATGGACTAGCTCATATAGAGGCTCGCTAGGGACCTGGTTATCTATGTATCACACGTGTATCAATAATTCCGATTAATACAGTTATAGGATAATACACAAACCTATTATAAACTTATGAGATAACACAATAAATACTACTTATTTATTTGCCTCTAGGGCATATCTCCTTCAGGTTTGTGGATGCGCGAAGTCACGGGCTAGTACGGTGGCTCGTTACCGTAAGGAAGTTCGCCGGAGAAAGGGGAGAAACTCACCGTAGAGGTAGGCACCGAGGCGTGAGAGATCCGGTGCCCGATAGTGGAGACGAACGGCTCCGGCGGCGGACGGCAACGGCGTGCTCAAGCTCCGGGCACGGCGACGGTGGTGCTCGAACTACGGTCGCGGCGGCGGCGGAGCGCTCGTGTCGTGGTGGTGTCACGGCAGATGCCATAGGATGGCTAATGTGTGGGGTCGATGGACGTTGGTGGATCCGGGGAGGGATAGCGAGCTGAATAACCCACGCGAGGAGGATCCCGGTGTAACCGAGATCTCCCAAGAACGAGAAACAAGATCACAGTGCGAGGGGGAAGATCTAACAAACAAGAAAAAATGCACGAAGGCACACAACACACACACGATATACCCAGGTTCGGGGCCCTCGTGAGGAGGTAACACCCCTACTCCTGCCTTTCCTCTCTATATAAGTGTGGTACAAGGGTTACAACTTGCTCGTAGATCTCTCCAAGTGAAGAACAAGAAGAACTAGATGAACTCAAGGTATGAGGAAGTAAATGCTCTAGGAGTAAATGCAACTATAGCTTTGGCTCCCAAGTTGGTCTCCCCCCCCACAGAAGCAGTTATGACGCCTTTTATAGAGTTCCGGCCAGGAGGGCCGGAAACCCTAAACCGGCTTGGCCCCACCGTACAGGCCTAACCGGCATGTCGTCACCGGCTAGTGCGACCTAGTCGCCGCGCTATCCGGCATAGCCCCTTCGTCATCATCTTGTTAAGGACAACAGGCGCCGTCATGAACCATCATTGTCCCCCTGTCAGAGACAAGACATGTCTTGGCCCATCCCGGATAGCCTTTTCCGGATTGCCGGACTAGTCATGTCAGGTCTTGTCGTACCGTTGTCGTACCTGCTGACGCGCTCCCGTGTCAGGCGGGAGGTGACCATGCTTCCGTGTCAGGCGGGAGGTGACCATGCTTCCGTGTCAGGCGGAATGGTACTTCCCCCCCGCAACAGACGGGAAAGCCTGCTATAGACCGTTGACGGCCTACCGGGATCCCTCATGCCGGCTACCTCCTCGCTTGCCCCCGTGAGCCTCTCCTACATAAGATCAAGACCGAGATAGATATTCCGGTTAACACCTACCCAGACCATCTATCCGGTAAAACCGAACACACCTCCTTCCAGGAGTCTCCTCGGAGCCCGAGATCCGAGATCCTTTCCGGAGGTATCCGAGTTCGTCTCAGGATGAGTATCTCTAGGCCTAGCCTCCCGAAGATGTCTTAGCCTATCAGCAAAGACATCTTCGAGAAGCTAGTTCTTAGAGGAACCACCCGCTGATGCCTGTGCTGCTATTGTGAAGGCTGAGGGTGCCTATTTATATTTGCTAGAGCTGACCCTTGCGCCTGCCAGGAGGCACTTTGCACTCTACCAGCGCTCAAGGGTCAAGCTGCCCCTTCAACACACCAGGAGGTGTCCCTTGCTCTCGCCAAAGGTCAAGTACTGTTGGCACCTTATTGAATTATTCCGGGATCTGCCCCTACCCGGGGGGCAGCCCCTCGACACTAGTCCCCGAAGCTGGTGCTGCACAGCGACCTCGGATGATGTGCGGGATCAGCTTTTAATAACAACTATCATCTGAGAACACATGATATTATCCTTCGATTACTTGCCGAGATCGGTTCTTCCCGAGATCTTCTTACCGAGACTGTTTTATCCGGGAGATGTAGCCTGTCACCGGATAGTGCAGTCTCAGTGAATCTCGACCGTTGACTCCGTACTGAACTCGAGATCTCGAGCTGGGTCCCATCCGACGTCCCGTCCGACCAGAAATGCACTCGAGTGCCTCTGTCCGAGCACGTCGTCGCTTGGGTTCGCGCGCCAGGAGCCGCAGCCGATCAGAAGCCCAACCGTTGGGGCCGTGTGGCCCTCGGTGTGGCCGGTTCGGGCGCTCCGGCTAGCGCCACGTGCCGCGCTGCACAAAATAGATCCCACCCACGATCGTGGAGATCGTGGGCGGGAAAACTGGAAACCGCTCCGGAATCCCCCCATAAATAGGGGACCGGAACGGTCTCCTCTTCTTCTTCACTTCTTCTCCACCGTCGTCTCGAGCGCACCGCCGTAGTGTTGTCCGTAGCCCGAACTTCACCGCCCTCGCTGTTCGCCGGAGCCGGAGCCCGAACGCCGCCGTTCCTCTTGCGCGTCATCGACCTCCTCTTCTCCGGTGAGTTGCTCTCTCCGCCCCGATGATCTTCTTTAGTAGAACGATACCTCGCCTTCGGCCGTGCCCTAACACACGCGCGGTTGCGCCGCCGCCGGCGAGCACAACCCGAGCGGCGCACACGGGGTGCGCGGCGGGGATGCACCGTTACGGTAGGGCTTAGATCTTTCGCTCACATTGTGCCCTGCTCGAGTTTAGCCCGAGATTTATTTTCCTCACCTTAATTTCGAGAAGAATAGGAGGTGACCGCTCGATCCCCCTATTTATGAGGAGATCCGGAGCGGTTTCCGACTTTCCCGCCCACGATCTCCCAAATCGTGGGTGGGATTAGTTGGTGCCGAGCAACACGTGGCGCCACCCAGAGCGCTCGATCCGGCCACACCATGGGCCACATACCCTCAACGGTTGGAATTCGGATCGGATGTGGCTCCCGACGCGCGAACCCGAGCAGACGTGCGCGAAGTCAATAACATTCAAGTGCTTCTCTGGCTCGACAAGACCTCGGGTGGGACCCTCCCCCTGGGGAGGAATCTTGTCCGGCACGAGTAATGAAATATACCGGCATGACCATACCCGGTTGAGGCCCTAAAGGCTATCTAGTTGCCCGAACAGGGCCTCCCGGTTGAAAAGATCTCGGGGAAAGGATCTCGGTGAAAGTCATCTCGGCACCAAGGCTGAAGATTGTTCCTTGATTGTTTGAATGATTTTTCTTCTTAAAGCTGATCCCGCACATCATCTTGGGTCGCTGCACAGCACCAGCTTCGGGGACTAGTGTCGGGGGGCTGCCCCCCGGGTAGGGTAGATCCCGACATAACACTCCAATATGACAACAGTATTTGACCTTTGGAGAGTGCAAGGGCTATCCATTGGTGTACTGAAGGGACAACTTGACCTTTTGAAGCTGGTTAAGCCTAGGGTGTCTCTTGGGGGGCGCAAGGGTCATCCCTGGAATCTATAAATAGCACCCCCAGGTCCTCAGAGCGGCATAAGCCCAAGCGGATGGTTCCTCTAAGAACTAGCTTCTCGAAGATGTCTTTGGTAGCAGCCCAAGACATCTTCGGGAGGCTAGGCCTAGAGCTGCTCATCCTAAGTGCTACTCGGGTACATCCGGAAAGGATCTCGGAGGCTCCGGGTAAACTCCCCGGTGGAGAAGATCCCAGGTGAACCGGATAGACTCCCCGGGTAGGTGAGAAGGGTCCAAGCTCTCTCCCCGGGTACAAGCTAACCGACATATGGATCTCGGTCCTGGCAGGTTGTTCAGTGTGTGCAGGGAAGACTTACAGGATGGAGCAAGGAGGTAGCCGGCATGGGAGATGCCGGTGGGACGTCAACGGTCCGGAGCAGGCTTTCCCGCCTGGCACGGGGGGAAGTCCCATCCCCCCTGACACGGAAGCATGGTCACATCCCGCCTGACACGGAAGCATGGTCACCTCCCGCCTGACACGGGAGCGTGTCAGCCGGTACGATAACGGTACGACAAGATCGGACATGCCTAGCCCGGCAATCCAGAAAAGGCTACTCGGGATGGGCAAAGACATGTCTTGTCTTTGACAGAGGGACAATGATGTTCCAGGACGGCGCCTGCTGTCCTTGCCGGAATGATGACGGCAGGGCTATGCCGGATAGCTCAGCGGCTAGGTCGCACTAGCCAGTGTCGACATAACCGTTAGGCCTGTCTGGTGGGGCCATCCCGGATTACGGTTTCCGGCCCTCCCGGCCGGAACTCTATAAAAGGCGCCATAACTACTCCTGTGAAAGAGAGACCAACTAGGAAGCCAAAACCTTAGTATCATTTACTCCTAGGGCATTTACTCCTCCCTCTCTCTAGTTCTTCTTGTTCATCGTGTTCATCACCGAAAGAGCTCCAAGAGTATGTTGTAGATCTTATTCCACACTTATATTGAGAGGAAAGGCAGGAGTAGGGGTGTTACCTCCCCACGAGGGCCCCGAACCTGGGTACATTGTGTGTGTGTGTGTGTTCTCTGCCCTCGTGCAGTTGTTCGTATTTACTAGATCTTCTCTCGTTTCCTTCGGTTGTGTTTTGTATTCTTTGGAGATCCCGTTTATTCCGGCATCCTCCTTCGTGCAAGCTCTTTAGTTTGCTAGCCCTCCCCGGATCCACCAACGTCCATCGGCCCTACACTTTAGCCATCCTATGGCGTCTGCCGTGACACCACCACGACACAGGGCGTTACACACGTACGGTGGAGACGACGACTCCCGAAGATCCAGTTCAGGACGAGTAGCGGAAGACTTGGACGTGAACACCAGCAACGCAGTAGCGGGCTATGGTGGAGAGACCTCCTCTCTTCTCGGCACAACTCCGACAAAGGGAATCATGTAATCGAGGAGAGAAAGAGAACTTAATTAGTGAATTAAAAGGCCAGGGGTACACCTCTATATAAAGGCTCCCGGGGGGAGCCAACCTTGCAAGCCAGGCAATGTGGGACTATCCCACATGCCTGGTTCGGTCGACCAAGGCAGTCTTCAGCCTTAGGTGGGCCCCATGTGGCCCACCTAGGCGGCCTCCCCCAATCCGAACCCCCAAAGGGGGACTTCCCCCCCCATGGGCCTTCTTTCCACCAGAAGGCCCATTAAGGGAAATCAGCCTTTAAGAAAATCAAAAATAAATTAAAAAATAGGTATTTAACTATTAGTTACAATAATTAATATAAATCTTATATTATATAATTTATTCTCACTCCGAAAATTATTTCGTCGCTGCCGGATCTCCATCGGACCATTCCCGGGACGTTCCCGGTGATCTCTTTCCTTTCCGGTTGTCTTGTCGAAACCCCCTAAGTGTGTTAGCCTAGCGTGTCGATATAATGACAGACATGATCGAGACTCCTCTCCGATCAATGATTAACTCGTAGGCCTGAACCCTGTGAATCAATCCCTGTGGTATAACGAATGACTCTCATCTATCAAACCTGAACGTTAAGTCTTAAACATTTTGTCATAGCGATACTTAGCGTGTCCGAGCCTCGTTTATAGATATCTCCATACCTAGCATGATCTCGTTACCGACAACACTGTATTATACTCGTCTTTAATCTTATGTCCCTGATAAGTCCAAAACGTATCTATAATTTTTGATTGTTTCATGCCATTTTATGCTTTAAGAACTTGTTTTTATATGAAGTTTATGATTTATTTGGACTAACCTACTAATAGTTGCCGA
This sequence comes from Poa annua, assembly GCA_026929855.1. NCBI lineage: Eukaryota > Viridiplantae > Streptophyta > Magnoliopsida > Poales > Poaceae > Poa > Poa annua. Next base: position 19,811,991 of record CM049428.1, on the reverse strand, counting down.
AGTGCACAATGTTCTTGTTTTACTCTTTGATGTGTAGAAATTATGAAGAATACAAGAGGAAACTTTGCTGCACTCGAATTGAGACTTTACTGAAATCTGTCTGAGAACTTTTTATATAGATCGTCAGTTTGACCACTGAATAAAACGTCAAATAAAAAACAAAAATGGAGAGTTGTCACAAATTTCCATGCGCAAATTTTAAGCCTGAAAAGAGCTCAATCCGAGTCCGGATGCTCCAGATATGCCTGTTTTCGTGAGACCCGGGAGGGGCTGACGGAAATCCGAGAGTCCATATAAGGGAAGGTATCTTGAGTCGTGAAAAACTACTCCAACCACGAATTTTCCTCCTCCTAGGCAACCGTTTTGGGGAGAACAACCTCCTCGACACCATCCCCATCACCAAGGGTGGTCGTGGCCGCGAAGAACCGCCACCGCCGCTCACCGCACCGTGGCTGCCAAGGGCCGCCGTCTCCACTCCGGGCTGTACCTCTCCATCAAGCTCTTTATCACCATGACCATGCGTGAGTAGTTCTCCCCCGAGGCTGCGGGATCTACGGTAGCCATGTGGTTTATCTCTCTGTAACATCCTAGGAATTTAAAAATCAGAAAAGTTTAAAACTTAAAAAAAAATACTGTGTATGTTACTTTGAAAAGAAAATTCAAGCATTGCATTCATGCACTCATGCATTCATGCATCAACATCATTTCATCTTGTTGCTTAAATTAAATAAGAGTTTGAAATTTAATATTTATTTATATGTTTGTTTTGGAAATTATTCCATAAACATGTTAGTTGCATCTTTTATAATATTCCAATTTATTAATTTTTATTTTGGGCAAGAATACTACCAAGAAGTTCTAAATTAAACAAGCTTTTCAAAACATATTTTTATGATTTTTTCTGAAAAGTTTGGTTAAGTTTTAAAATCAAATTTGAATTAAAAGTTTGAAAACAGAAAATGATTTGTCAAAAAAAAAAGAGAAGAACAACCCGACCCAATCTGGGCCGAAGCCCACTTCTCTCCCTCCCGTGCCCGCATCACAGAAGCCCAGCAGCAGCCCATCTTCCTTTCCCCCTCAGTCGCTGACAGCCCGGCCCCACCTCATCTTCTTCCCCAGCAAAATCTCAACAGAACACGATTTCTATCCGGAGGAGTTCGAGACAAACACGATGCAATCTTCACGATTTCTTGTGGAACAAGACCACTCGTGCCGTCCTATTTAAGCCACGACTCCACCGCCCTTTCTCGCACTCGAAATCCTAACCAGCCCGCCTCCAGGCTGTTCGAGATCGAGCCGCATCCGACGCCACTGCCGCCGCCAAAATCTTCAAACTCCGGTGAGTGGAGAGCTCCTCGAGTCCTCCCGCGTCTCTCTTCCGACTCCCAGTTAGCGCGCGCACGCCCTTGACATCTTCGCTGTGTTTCTACTGCTCCAGATCATCGCGTCCGTGATCAACCGAAGCAAACCGCCGCCGTCTCCATCTCCGGCGAGCATTAGGAGCAGAAGGGTAGCACGCCGAAGACCCATGTCGCGCCACCGTCTCCGCCTCGACCTCCTCTTCGTAGCGGTACGTGCCGTTCTTGCCCGCTCGTCATATCTCGTCGGAAACGCTTATGCCGACAATGGCGCCACCGCGGGATGAGGTCATCGGAGACTATTCCGGCCGGCCGCGTCACTGGCTTTAGATCCGAACGGTTGGATTTTGATCGGACGGCTTGAAACGAACCACTTACGCGAAGCGGTATCACCCAATGGGGAGGCGCCACGTAGCCTGGCCGCGTAGATCCCGTCCGCGTCCACGCCACTTATCCCGCATCCGCCCGCGAAGTCCCGCACCAATCAGGAGCCGCCACGTCGCCCAGGGACCTCAACGTGAAGATTGTATTTGTTTTCTTCACAGTTTAGCCCCTGAAAATTAAATTTATCACTACTTTTTACTGGTTTGGCCAAATTTAACAAACTTTATATTTTTGGAAAGCCCTCGACATGTAGAATATTTTAGCACTGTTTTTGTTTTTTCTGTTTTGAGTTTTTTTAAAATTATTCAAATTTCAAATTAAGAGTTTGAGTAAATTTGACTTAGATGTAAATCCATAAGTCCAAAAAATTTAAATAAAATTATTTTAAAACCTTAGAGTATGTTTGAGTAATTATTTGGACTATTTCAAAATCATAATTTTAAATTGAATAAAGTTTGAGTAATTTTGACATAACTTTTGATAGAAATGTTATTTTTGAGTAAATCCAACTGCTATTAATTTGAATGACTAAGTATTTGTAGTAGGAATTTTCTACTAATTTTTGTAGAATAATTTTCTCTTTATTTTGTAAATAATATTGATTTAATACTTTAAATGATATTATAATGAATAAAAATTATCTAAAAATATATTAAAATTAGTTTCATCATCTATTCGAAATTATAAAGTACTTAGTCATATTATGACCACTTTGGTCACAAAAAGTATTTAGAAATATTTTGCCTTATCAAACAGAGTAATTTCCTACATTAGAAAACTTTATCAAGTTTGATGATTTCTTGTGATTAAACATCGCATAGCATGCATAGCATATTTATTGCATAGTTATTGTTTTCTGTAAGTTGGGATTATTTTTAGAAATAGTTGTTTTGGTAAAGTGCTATACACTTAGACACTGGGGATTCTCAACATGAAGACTTAGCCAAGAAAACAAAACTCCGAAGGCATCTCCAAGAAGCAAAATACACTTAGAAGAAAATCAAGAGGAACTTCAAGAAGACCATCCCCCTTTATTTCTCTAAGTCTTTCTCTCTCTCCTTTTCTAAGTTATATTCAATACCAGCCCTAGTAACACTAAAACCATCAAGCCTGAAGATTCATCAAGTCTGAAGAACCAGAGTCCACCATATTTCAATGAAGACATAACACCAAGGAGAGCCTGGAAGACCAACTATATCTTCTCTGTATCTTTTCTGCCTTCCTTTTCTTCTTCCACTTTGGACAATAAACCAAGTCCTTAGTGATTTTGACTAAGCCCTTAGAGTGCTAACTGAAGATGAAGGAAACTACAAAGGAGTTGAAGAATTCAAGAATCAAACATGACGAAGACTAGGAGCAGTCTTACAACTTAGTCGAGTTGACTTATTGCAATTGATTTTATGACCTTGGTCCTTAGTCATATTTGGCTAACACACTTGCCTTGCATTAACTTAGAATAATTTCTTGGCATGCATCTCTAGTTCTTAGAAATATTTGCACATCATGCATAGCATATTTTTGTATTGTTATTTTGTGTGTATGTTCATTTGGCCTTGTTTGATGTGTTAGAAATTTCGGAGGGAAACGACAACTATTGCAGCTGCTGTTGCTATTCTTCTTGTTGCCGAGGCAAGTGGCACACCTTCATAAATTTCCTAAGTATCTTCTATGCATTACTTAGTGTGTTTCTTATATGCATGTGTTGGATAGTATTGCTATGCTGAAACTACTATATCCCTTACACTAGTTGTGTCTAGAATCCTATGGGTAACTTGGTAGAAATATTGATGCTATGCTAAAGTTATTTTGTGGAAAGTAAATTTCTACTAAGTTAAAGAAACTTCTGGGTGGATGTGGCAAGAGGATGGAGGTTAGAGTTGAGTGGCTGCTTAGGCTCATTTAGGTGGGTGCACCTGGCTAAGACCCAGGCTCATTTAGATGAGTGAACCTGAGTACGTACACTTGAGGATGGCCACCCAGGAACAAAGGGACCAAAGTTTTCTCCAAGTGAAGATGTTTCCAGTGCAGCCACGTGGTATATTAGCTCTGCCTTGACTTTTCCCCAAAGGTCTCGTCTCAGGCTTCTCCTTTCCTTTTCACTACATGAGGGTCAAGGACAGAAGTGTTGTTTGAGTCTCGTGGTGAAAGTGCACAACCTCTGCAGAGTGTAAAACTAAGTACTTAGCCGTGTCCCCGGTTACGGACAATCTGAGCAGCTGATCAAGGATTCAACGGAGGCTCCCAACATTCCAATTTCTAAGTTAAAAGTTGATGGGTGAACAAGGGAAGATGAGATTATGGTTTTCATGCCATACTTGTCTTGATTTCAAGAAAAGTGTTTTCAAAAGAGTAGGAAAAATTGTCTTTATGCAAATTAGCCTTGAACTCCACCAGCCAAATATGCATATAGGCTATAGAGTTATTCCATTAAGTGTCCACCATAGTGTCACTTGCCAGACTCCATTTTTAATGGAATCTGACCCACTCTGTTGCAAATTATTATTTGTTGCAGAAATTTCTGACGAAGAGTAAGGACTACGTTTGGGTTTCGAGTCTGCACCAACATGTTTTTGCCTGTGGCATATCATGAAGTTGGAGGCTCATTGAAGATTTATTTCCGTTGCTTTATTGTTTTGATCTAGCTTTAAGCTATGCAAAGATGTATCGAACTATTTATTTTTGTAAGTCTGGATCGTCGATGTAATAAAATTGATAATTTGTTGTGATATTACATCGTAAACTGTGTGTGCAAACGAATCGATCCAGGGGTTTGCACTATACATAGGTACCTGCCATTTTTTCAAGTACAGGTACGTTACAGATGGTATCAGAGCACTGTGTTGCCTGTAGGTTCGAAACCCCTAAGTTTGGATAGAAATAGGTTTGACCATAGGATTGAAAATCTATTTTTATTCAGTTTGCTAAAACAAAACTTTACTAATTTTCCTTCTTGTAACTATCTTATCTATTTGCTTTCTAAAAATACTATATCTTCTTTTTAGATGACCAACCTCTTTGAATCACTCAAGAAGGGACCAGTGATGACCATGACCCTACAGTGTGAGACTGATTTTCCAAAAGCACTTAAAGATAACATGAAGAGCTTAGGCTTTGAAGGAGAAGCAGTATACAAGGGATTTCCTTTCATGGGTGAAGGTCAAGAGTACTGGTGGGTGCAACTCCATCTATACAAAAGCAAAGAAGATAACCACAAGACCAAAGACTACTGCATGTTCACCAACCCAATACTTTACACCTCATTCTTTGACTCAGCAAGAAGTGCAGCATGCGAAGCCATCGAGAACCTTGGAAGAAGACTTAGATTTAGGGTTCATAACACCCAAAAGTATCTTGATGAACTCAAGGAAATAGGAGAGGAACTTGATGCACTTAGGAAGGACATAGACTAGACCACCTATCCGTTAGAGTAACGGGATCCTAATGATGTATTGACCTATCAAATTGTGGTATGGCAGTATCATCGTATGTGTTCTCCATAATATCGGTGTACTTCGTTCGAAAACGATTAGTTAGGCTTTTCAAAAACAAGTTTGGAAATTTAATGATTGTGGTTGATTGTGCAATTGCTTGTATGGGTAGGAAATTTTCTCCTAGATCTGTCTATATTTTACTCATCTATGCTAAAACCCACAGATGCCTCCCCGACGTGCTCCTGGGAACAACAACAACAACAACAATGATGCTATGCAGCAGTTGATGGCCGCCCAAGCCCAGTTGATGACTATGATGACTCAGTTTATTGCAGCGAGCCACAACAATAATAACAACAACAACAATCCTCCACCGCGACCACCTCCCCAAGTGGACAGGGTTACCAGATTTCTGAGGCTTAGGCCAAACAAGTTCTCTACCTCAACTGAGCCAATGGTAGCTGATGACTGGCTGCGTTCTGTGCAAAAGGATCTGGTGACAACTGAATGTGATGATGCTGAGAAAGTCAGGTTCACCGCACATCTTCTCGAAGGACCTGCTGCCCAATGGTGGGAAACTTATCAGATTACTCACCCATTGGACACTTTGACCTGGGAGGAATTCAAGGAAGGATTTCGTAATGCTCATGTCTCCACGGGGATTATGAATCTGAAACAGGAGGAGTTTCGCAATCTGCGTCAGGGTAACAGAAGTCTTAAGGAGTACATGGATGACTTTCATGCCTTGTCTCGATATGCTCCTGAGGACATTGATACAGATGCAAAGAGGAAGGCAAAATTTCTCAAGGGACTATGTGATGAGCTGAAGATACCTCTGACGGTTGCTTATTCTCCAAACTATCAGATACTTCTTGATCAAGCAATCACCCTTGAAGATAGCATGAAGAAAGCTGAAAACAGGAAGAGAAAGATGAACAAGCACTCCTTTGAACCCTCATTCAAAAAGCATTTTGTTCATGATGGGAACCATGGTCACAAACTTGGAAACCACCATAGTGGAGGAAGCAACCACAAGCATCATGAACAAAATGGTGGATTGAAGGGAAACGGACACGATGCTCCTAACCACAATCACCGCCCAAATGGGGAACCCAAGAAAAACCTCAATCATATCACATGTTACAACTACAAGAAGCAAGGACACTACTCCACTGACTGCCCAGAAAAGAAAGGGGCCGAAGCCGCTGTCAAGCCAAATCCTTTTGATAAAGGATATGTGAATCACATCACCGTGGAGGAAGTGAACGATACATTTTAAATCAAGTTTTCATATTGAAGTTTCAATACCAACGAAGATTTCTTTTAAGGGTGGTAGCCCACCCAGTAAAATCAGTCACAACCTTTTGCTAGCCTTCTCGAATCTCGAGGACGAGATTCCTTTTAAGGGTGATAGTCTGTAACATCCTAGGAATTTAAAAATCAGAAAAATTTAAAACTTTTTAATTTTTTTTACTGTGTATGTTACTTTGAAAAGAAAATTCAAGCATTGCATTCATGCACTCATGCATTCATGCATCAACATCATTTCATCTTGTTGCTTAAATTAAATAAGAGTTTGAAATTTAATATTTATTTATATGTTTGTTTTGGAAATTATTCCATAAACATGTTAGTTGTATCTTTTATAATATTCCAATTTATTAATTTTTATTTTGGGCAAGAATACTACCAAGAAGTTCTAAATTAAACAAGCTTTTCAAAACATATTTTTATGAATTTTTCTGAAAAGTTTTGGTTAAGTTTTAAAATCAAATTTGAATTAAAAGTTTGAAAATAGAAAATGATTTGTCAAAAAAAAAAAAGAACAGCCCGACCCAATCTGGGCCGAAGCCCACTTGTCTCCCTCCCGTGCGCGCAGCGCAGAAGCCCAGCAGCAGCCCATCTTCCCCCCCCCCCGCCCCCCTCAGTCGCTGACAGCCCGGCCCCTCCTCATCTTCTTCCCCAGCAAAATCTCAACATAACACGATTTCTATCCGGAGGTATTCGAGACAAACACGATGCAATCTTCACGATTTCTTGTGGAACAAGACCACTCGTGTCGTCCTATTTAAGCCACGACTCCACCGCCCTTTCTCGCACTCGAAATCCTAACCAGCCCGCCTCCAGGCTGTTCGAGATCGAGCCGCATCCGACGCCACTGCCGCCGCCAAAATCTTCAAACTCCGGTGAGTGCAGAGCTCCTCGAGTCCTCCCGCGTCTCTCTTCCGACTCCCAGTTAGCGCGCGCACGCCCTTGACATCTTCCCTGTGTTTCTACTGCTCCAGATCATCGCGTCCGTGATCAACCAAAGCAAACCGCCGCCGTCTCCATCTCCGGCGAGCATTAGGAGGAGAAGGGAAGCACGCCGAAGACCCCTGTCGCGCCACCGTCTCCGCCTCGACCTCCTCTTCGTAGCGGTACGTGCTGTTCTTGCCCGCTTGTCATATCTCGTCGGAAACGCTTATGCCGACAATGGCGCCACCGCGGGATGAGGTCATCGGAGACTATTCCGGCCGGCCGCGTCACTGGCTTTAGATCCGAACGGTTGGATTTTGATCGGACGGCTTGAAACGAACCACTTACGCGAAGCGGTATCACCCAATGGGGAGGCGCCACGTAGCCCTGGCCGCGTAGATCCCGTCCGCGTCCGCGCCACTTATCCCGCATCCGCCCGTGAAGTCCCGCACCAATCAGGAGCCGCCACGTCGCCCAGGGACCTCAACGTGAAGACTTTATTTGTTTTCTTCACAGTTTAGCCCCTGAAAATTAAATCTATCACTACTTTCTACTGGTTTGGCCAAATTTAACAAACTTTATATTTTTGGAAAGCCCTCGACATGTAGAATATTTTAGCATTGTCCATCATCTTATTCACTACGATCTTATTGCAATACTTTGCGTATGTCCATCATCTTATTCAACTAACAAGATGACCCCACTGTCAACCGACATCATTGTCCTTGATCGGGAATCTCGATCAACTGTTGCCCAATGGACTAGCTCATATAGAGGCTCGCTAGGGACCTGGTTATCTATGTATCACACGTGTACCAATAATTCCGATTAATACAGTTATAGGATAATACACAAACCTATTATAAACTTATGAGATAACGCAATAAATACTACTTATTTATTTGCCTCTAGGGCATATCTCCTTCAGGTTCGTGGATGCGCGAAGTCACGGGCTAGTACGGTGGCTCGTTACCGTAAGGAAGTTCGCCGGAGAAAGGGGAGAAACTCACCGTAGAGGTAGGCACCGAGGCGCGAAAGATCTGGTGCCCGATAGTGGAGACGAACGGCTTCGGCGGCGGACGGCAACGGCGTGCTCAAGCTCCGGGCATGGAGACGGTGGTGCTCGAACTACGGTCGCTGCGGCGGCGGAGCACTCGTGACGGTTCGGGAGAGATAAAGTTTGGGGAAGAAGAGGAGGTGACCGCTCGATCCCCTATTTATGAGGAGATCCGGAGCGGTTTCCGACTTTCCCGCCCACGATCTCCCAAATCGTGGGTGGGCTCAGTTGGTGCCGAGCAACACGTGGCGCCACCCGGAGCGCTCGATCCGGCCACACCATGGGCCACATACCCTCAACGGTTGGAATTCGGATCTGATGTGGCTCACGACGCGCGAACCCGAGCAGACGTGCGCGAAGTCAATAACATTCAAGTGCTTCTCTGGCTCGACAAGACCTCGGGTGGGACCCTCCCCCTGGGGAGGAATCTTGTCCGGCACGAGTAATGAAATATACCGGCATGACCATACCCGGTTGAGGCCCTAAAGGCTATCTAGTTGCCCGAACAGGGCCTCCCGGTTGAAAAGATCTCGGGGAAAGGATCTTGGTGAAAGTCATCTCGGCACCAAGCCTGAAGATTGTTCCTTGATTGTTTGAATGATTTTTCTTCTTAAAGCTGATCCCGCACATCATCTTGGGTCGCTGCACAACACCAGCTTAGGGGACTAGTGTCGGGGGGCTGCCCCCCGGGTAGGGTAGATCCCGACATAACACTCCAATATGACAACAGTATTTGACCTTTGGAGAGTGCAAGGGCTATCCATTGGTGTACTGAAGGGACAACTTGAACTTTCGAAGCTGGTTAAGCCCAGGGTGTCTCTTGGGGGGCGCAAGGGTCATCCCTGGAATCTATAAATATCACCCCCAGGTCCTCAGAGCGGCATAAGCCCAAGCGGATGGTTCCTCTAAGAACTAGCTTCTCGAAGATGTCTTTGGTAGCAGCCCAAGACATCTTCGGGAGGCTAGGCCTAGAGCTGCTCATCGTAAGTGCTACTCGGGTACATCCGGAAAGGATCTCGGAGGCTCCGGGTAAACTCCCCGGTGGAGAAGATCCCGGGTGAACCGGATAGACTCCGCGGGTAGGTGAGAAGGGTCCAAGCTCGCTCCCCGGGTACAGGCTAACCGACATATAGATCTTGGTCCTGGCAGGTTGTTCAGTGTGTGCAGGGAAGACTTACAGGATGGAGCAAGGAGGTAGCCGGCATGGGAGATGCCGGTGGGACGTCAACGGTCCGGAGCAGGCTTTCCCGCCTGGCACGGGGGGAAGTCCCATCCCCCCTGACACGGAAGCATGGTCACATCCCGCCTGACACGGAAGCATGGTCACCTCCCGCCTGACACGGGAGCGTGTCAGCCGGTACGATAACGGTACGACAAGATCGGACATGCCTAGCCCGGCAATCCGGAAAAGGCTACTCGGGATGGGCAAAGACATGTCTTGTATCTGACAGAGGGACAATGATGTTCCAGGACGGCGCCTGCTGTCCTTGCCGGAATGATGACGGCAGGGCTATGCCGGATAGCTCGGCGGCTAGGTCGCACTAGCCAGTGTCGACATAACCGTTAGGCCTGTCTGGTGGGGCCATCCCAGATTAGGGTTTCCGGCCCTCCCGGCCGGAACTCTATAAAAGGCGCCATAACTACTCCTGTGAAAGAGAGACCAACTAGGAAGCTAAAACCTTAGTATCATTTACTCCTAGGGCATTTACTCCTCCCTCTCTCTAGTTCATATTGTTCATCGTGTTCATCACCGAAAGAGCTCCAAGAGCATGTTGTAGATCTTATTCCACACTTATATTGAGAGGAAAGGCAGGAGTAGGGGTGTTACCTCCCCACGAGGGCCCCGAACCTGGGTACATTGTGTGTGTGTGTGTTCTCTGCCCTCGTGCAGTTGTTCGTATTTACTAGATCTTCTCTCGTTTCCTTCGGTTGTGTTTTGTGTTCTTTGGAGATCCCGTTTATTCCGGCATCCTCCTTCGTGCGAGCTCCTTAGTTTGCTAGCCCTCCCCGGATCCACCAACGTCCATCGGCCCTACACTTTAGCCATCCTATGGCGTCTGCCGTGACACCACCACGACACGGGGCGTTACACACGTACGGTGGAGACGACGACTCCCGAAGATCCAGTTCAGGACGAGTAGCGGAAGACTTGGACGTGAACACCAGCAGCGCAGTAGCGGGCTATGGTGGAGAGACCTCCTCTCTTCTCGGCACAACTCCGACAAAGGGAATCACGTAATCGAGGAGAGAAAGAGAACTTAATTGGTGAATTAAAAGGCCAGGGGTACACCTCTATATAAAGGCTCCCGGGGGGAGCCAACCTTGCAAGCCAGGCAATGTGGGACTATCCCACATGTCTGGTTCGGTCGACCAAGGCAGTCTTCAGCCTTAGGTGGGCCCCATGTGGCCCACCTAGGCGGCCTCCCCCAATCCGAACCCCCAAAGGGGGACTTCCCCCCCCCCCCATGGGCCTTCTTTCCACCAGAAGGCCCATTAAGGGAAATCAACCTTTAAGAAAATCAAAAATAAATTTAAAAATAGGTATTTAACTATTAGTTACACTAATTAATATTAATCATATATTATATAATTTATTCTCACTCCGAAAATTATTTCGTCGCTGCCGGATCTCCATCGGACCATTCCCGGGACGTTCCCGGTGATCTCTTTCCTTTCCGGTTGTCTTGTCGAAACCCCTTAAGTGTGTTAGCCTAGCGTGTCGATATAATGACAGACATGATCGAGACTCCTCTCCGATCAATGATTAACTCGTAGGCCTGAACCCCGTGAATCAATCCCTGTGGTATAACGAATGACTCTCATCTATCAAACCTGAACGTTAAGTCTTAAACATTTTGTCATAGCGATACTTAGCGTGTCCGAGCCTCGTTTATAGATATCTCCATACCTAGCATGATCTCGTTACCGACAACACTATATTATACTCGTCTTTAATCTTATGTCCCTGATACGTCCAAAACGTATCTATAATTTTTGATTGTTTCATGCCATTTTATGCTTTAAGAACTTGTTTTTATATGAAGTTTATGATTTATTTGGACTAACCTACTAATAGTTGCCGAAGTGCACAATGTTCTTGTTTTACTCTTTGATGTGTAGAAATTATGAAGAATACAAGAGGAAACTTTGCTGCACTCGAATTGAGACTTTACTGAAATCTGTCTGAGAACTTTTTATATAGATCGTCAGTTTGACCACTGAATAAAACGTCAAAAAAAAAAAAAATGGAGAGTTGTCACAAATTTCCATGCGCAAATTTTAAGCCTGAAAAGAGCTCAATCCGAGTCCGGATGCTCCAGATATGCTTGTTTTCGTGAGACCCAGGAGGGGCTGACGGAAATCCGAGAGTCCATATAAGGGAAGGTATCTTGAGTCGTGAAAAACTACTCCAACCACGAATTTTCCTCCTCCTAGGCAACCGTTTTGGGGAGAACAACCTCCTCGACACCATCCCCATCACCAAGGGTGGTCGTGGCCGCGAAGAACCGCCACCGCCGATCACCGCACCATGGCTGCCAAGGGCCGCCGTCACCACTCCGGGCTGCACCTCTCCATCAAGCTCTTCATCACCATGACCATGCGTGAGTAGTTCTCCCCCGAGGCTGCGGGATCTACGGTAGCCGTGTGGTTTATCTCTCTGTAACATCCTAGGAATTTAAAAATCAGAAAAGTTTAAAACTTTTAAAAAATACTGTGTATGTTACTTTGAAAAGAAAATTCAAGCATTGCATTCATGCACTCATGCATTCATGCATCAACATCATTTCATCTTGTTGCTTAAATTAAATAAGATTTTGAAATTTAATATTTATTTATATGTTTGTTTTGGAAATTATTCCATAAACATGTTAGTTGTATCTTTTATAATATTCCAATTTATTAATTTTTATTTTGGGCAAGAATACTACCAAGAAGTTCTAAATTAAACAAGCTTTTCAAAACATATTTTTATGTTTTTTTCTGAAAAGTTTTGGTTAAGTTTTAAAAACAAATTTGAATTAAAAGTTTTAAAACAGAAAATGATTTGTCAAAAAAAAAGAGAAGAACAGCCCGACCCAATCTGGGTCGAAGCCCACTTCTCTCCCTCCCGTGCGCGCAGCACTGAAGCCCAGCAGCAGCCCATCTTCCTTTCCCCCTCAGTCGCTGACAGCCCGGCCCCACCTCATCTTCTTCCCCAGCAAAATCTCATCAGAACACAATTTCTATCCGGAGGAGTTCGAGACAAACACGATGCAATCTTCACGATTTCTTGTGGAACAAGACCACTCGTGCCGTCCTATTTAAGCCACGACTCCACCGCCCTTTCTCGCACTCGAAATCCTAACCAGCCCGCCTCCAGGCTGTTCGAGATCGAGCCGCATCCGACGCCACTGCCGCCGCCAAAATCTTCAAACTCCGGTGAGTGCAGAGCTCCTCGAGTCCTCCCGCGTCTCTCTTCCGACTCCCAGTCAGCGCGCGCACGCCCTTGACATCTTCCCTGTGTTTCTACTGCTGCAGATCATCGCGTCCGTGATCAACCGAAGCAAACCGCCGCCGTCTCCATCTCCGGCGAGCATTAGGAGGAGAAGGGAAGCACGCCGAAGACCCCTGTCGCGCCACCGTCTCCGCCTCGACCTCCTCTTCGTAGCGGTACGTGCCGTTCTTGCCCGCTTGTCATATCTCGTCGGAAACGCTTATGCCGACAATGGTGCCACCGCAGGATGAGGTCATCGGAGACTATTCCGGCCGGCCGCGTCACTGGCTTTAGATCCGAACGGTTGGATTTTGATCGGACGGCTTGAAACGAACCACTTACGCGAAGCGGTATCACCCAATGGGGAGGCGCCACGTAGCCCTGGCCGCGTAGATCCCGTCCGCGTCCACGCCACTAATCCCGCATCCGCCCGCGAAGTCCCGCACCAATCAGGAGCCGCCACGTCGCCCAGGGACCTCAACGTGACGATTGTATTTGTTTTCTTCACAGTTTAGCCCCTGAAAATTAAATCTATCACTACTTTTTACTGGTCTGGCCAAATTTAACAAACTTTATATTTTTGGAAAGCCCTCGACATGTAGAATATTTTAGCACTGTTTTTTTTTCTGTTTTGAGTTTTTTTAAAAATTATTCTAATTTCAAATTAAGAGTTTGAGTAAATTTGACTTAGATGTAAATCCATAAGTCCAAAAATTTTAAATAAAATTATTTTAAAACCTTAGAGTATGTTTGAGTAATTATTTGGACTATTTCAAAATCATAATTTTAAATTGAATAAAGTTTGAGTAATTTTGACATAACTTTTGATAGAAATGTTATTTTTGAGTAAATCCAACTGCTATTAATTTGAATGACTAAGTATTTGTAGTAGGAATTTTCTACTAATTTTTGTAGAATAATTTTCTCTTTATTTTGTAAATAATATTGATTTAATACTTTAAATGATATTATAATGAATAAAAATTATCTAAAAATATATTAAAATTAGTTTCATCATCTATTCGAAATTATAAAGTACTTAGTCATATTATGACCACTTTGGTCACAAAAAGTATTTAGAAATATTTTGCCTTCTCAAACAAAGTAATTTCCTACATTAGAAAACTTTATCAAGTTTGATGTTTTCTTGTGATTAAACATTGCATTGCATGCATAGCATATTTATTGCATAGTTATTGTTTTCTGTAAGTTCGGATTATTTTTAGAAATAGTTGTTTTGGTAAAGTGCTATACACTTAGACACTGGGGATTCTCAACATGAAGACTTAGCCAAGAAAACAAAACTCCGAAGGCATCTCCAAGAAGCAAAATACACTTAGAAGAAAATCAAGAGGAACTTCAAGAAGACCATCCCCCTTTATTTCTCTAAGTCTTTCTCTCTCTCCTTTTCTAAGTTATATTCAATACCAGCCCTGGTAACACTAAAACCATCAAGCCTGAAGATTCATCAAGTCTGAAGAACCAGAGTCCACCATATTTCAATGAAGACATAACACCAAGGAGAGCCTGGAAGACCAACTATATCTTCTCTGTATCTTTTCTGCCTTCCTATTCTTCTTCCACTTTGGACAATAAACCAAGTCCTTAGTGATTTTGACTAAGCCCTTAGAGTGCTAACTGAAGATGAAGGAAACTACAAAGGAGTTGAAGAATTCAAGAATCAAACATGACGAAGACTAGGAGCAGTCTTACAACTTAGTCGAGTTGACTTATAGCAATTGATTTTATGACCTTGGTCCTTAGTCATATTTGGCTAACACACTTGCCTTGCATTAACTTAGAATAATTTCTTGGCATGCATCTCTAGTTCTTAGAAATATTTTGCACATCATGCATAGCATATTTTTGTATTGTTATTTTGTTTGTATGTTTATTTGGCCTTGTTTGATGTGTTAGAAATTTCGGAGGGAAACGACAACTGTTGCAGCTGTTGTTGCTATTCTTCTTGTTGCCAAGGCAAGTGGCACACCTTCATAAATTTCCTAAGTATCTTCTATGCATTACTTAGTCTGTTTCTTATATGCATGTGTTGGATAGTATTGCTATGCTGAAACTACTATATCCCTTACACTAGTTGTGTCTAGAATCCTATGGGTAACTTGGTAGAAATATTGATGCTATGCTAAAGTTATTTTGTGGAAAGTAAATTTCTACTAAGTTAAAGAAACTTCTGGGTGGATGTGGCAACAGGATGGAGGTTAGAGTTGAGTGGCTGCTTAGGCTCATTTAGGTGGGTGCACGAGGCTAAGACCCAGGCTCATTTAGATGAGTGAACCTGAGTACGTACACTTGAGGATGGCCACCCAGGAACAAAGGGACCAAAGTTTTCTCCAAGTGAAGATGTTTCCAGTGCAGCCACGTGGTATATTGGCTCTGCCTTGACTTTTCCCCAAAGGTCTCGTCTTAGGCTTCTCCTTTCCTTTTCACTACATGAGGGTCAAGGACAGAAGTGTTGTTTGATTCTCGTGGTGAAAGTGCACAACCTCTGCAGAGTGTAAAACTAAGTACTTAGCCGTGTCCCCGGTTACGGACAATCTGAGCAGCTGATCAAGGATTCAACGGAGGCTCCCAACATTCCAATTTCTAAGTTAAAAGTTGATGGGTGAACAAGGGAAGATGAGATTATGGTTTTCATGCCATACTTGTCTTGATTTCAAGAAAAGTGTTTTCAAAAGAGTAGGAAAAATTGGCTTTATGCAAATTAGCCTTGAACTCCACCAGCCAAATATGCATATAGGCTATAGAGTTATTCCATTAAGTGTCCACCATAGTGTCACTTGCCAGACTCCATTTTTAATGGAATCTGACCCACTCTGTTGCAAATTATTATTTGTTGCAGAAATTTCTGACGAAGAGTAAGGACTACGTTTGGGTTTCGAGTCTGCACCAACATGTTTTTGCCTGTGGCGTATCATGAAGTTGGAGGCTCATTGAAGATTTATTTCCGTTGCTTTATTGTTTTGAGCTAGCTTTAAGCTATGCAAAGATGTATCGAACTATTTATTTTTGTAAGTCTGGATCATCGATGTAATAAAATTGATACTTTGTTGTGATATTACATCGTAAACTGTGTGTGCAAACGAATCGATCCAGGGGTTTGCACTATACATAGGTACCTGCCATTTTTTTAAGTACAGGTACGTTACAGATGGTATCAGAGCACTGTGTTGCCTGTAGGTTCGAAACCCCTAAGTTTGGATAGAAATAGGTTTGACCATAGGATTGAAAATCTATTTTTATTCAGTTTGCTAAAACAAAACTTTACTAATTTTCCTTCTTGTAACTATCTTATCTATTTGCTTTCTAAAAATACTATATCTTCTTTTTAGATGACCAACCTCTTTGAATCACTCAAGAAGGGACTAGTGATGACCATGACCCTACAGTGTGAGACTGATTTTCCAAAAGCACTTAAAGATAACATTAAGAGCTTAGGCTTTGAAGGAGAAGCAGTATACAAGGGATTTCCTTTCAAGGGTGAAGGTCAAGAGTACTGGTGGGTGCAACTCCATCTATACAAAAGCAAAGAAGATAACCACAAGACCAAAGACTACTGCATGTTCACCAACCCAATACTTTACACATCATTCTTTGACTCAGCAAGAAGTGCAGCATGCGAAGCCATCGAGAACCTTGGAAGAAGACTTCGATTTAGGCTTCATAACACCCAAAAGTATCTTGATGAACTCAAGGAAATAGGAGAGGAACTTGATGCACTCAGGAAGGACATAGACTAGACCACCTATCCGTTAGAGTAACGAGATCCTAATGATGTATTGACCTATCAAATTGTGGTATGGCAGTATCATCGTATGTGTTCTCCATAATATCGGTGTACTTCGTTCGAAAACGATTAGTTAGGCTTTTCAAAAACAAGTTTGGAAATTTAATGATTGTGGTTGATTGTGCAATTGCTTGTATGGGTAGGAAATTTTCTCCTAGATCTGTCTATCTTTTACTCATCTATGCTAAAACCCACAGATGCCTCCCCGACGTGCTCCTCGGAACAACAACAACAACTACAACAACAACAACAATGATGCTATGCAGCAGTTGATGGCCGCCCAAGCCCAGTTGATGACTATGATGACTCAGTTTATTGCAGCGAGCCACAACAATAATAAAAACAACAACAACAATCCTCCACCGCCACCACCTCCCCAAGTGGACAGGCTTACCAGATTTCTGAGGCTTAGGCCAAACAAGTTCTCAACCTCAACTGAGCCAATGGTAGCTGATGACTGGCTGCGTTCTGTGCAAAAGGATCTGGTGACAACTTAATGTGATGATGCTGAGAAAGTCAGGTTCACCGCACATCTTCTCGAAGGACCTGCTGCCCAATGGTGGGAAACTTATCAGATTACTCACCCATTGGACACTTTGACCTGGGAGGAATTCAAGGAAGGATTTCGTAACGCTCATGTCTCCACGGGGATTATGAATCTGAAACAGGAGGAGTTTCACAATCTGCGTCAGGGTAACAGAAGTCTTAAGGAGTACATGGATGACTTTCATGCCTTGTCTCGATATGCTCCTGAGGACATTGATACAGATGCAAAGAGGAAGGCAAAATTTCTCAAGGGACTATGTGATGAGCTGAAGATACCTCTGACGGTTGCTTATGCTCCAAACTATCAGATACTTCTTGATCAAGCAATCACCCTTGAAGATAGCATGAAGAAAGCTGAAAACAGGAAGAGAAAGATGAACAAGCACTCCTCTGAACCCTCATTCAAAAAGCATTTTGTTCATGATGGGAACCATGGTCACAAACTTGGAAACCACCATAGTGGAGGAAGCAACCACAAGCATCATGAACAAAATGGTGGATTCAAGGGAAACGGACACGATGCTCCTAACCACAATCACCGCCCAAATGGGGAACCCAAGAAAAACCTCAATCATATCACATGTTACAACTACAAGAAGCAAGGACACTACTCCACTGACTGCCCAGAAAAGAAAGGGGCCGAAGCCGCTGTCAAGCCAAATCCTTTTGATAAAGGATATGTGAATCACATCACCGTGGAGGAAGTGAACGGTACATTTTAAATCAAGTTTTCATATTGAAGTTTCAATACCAACGAAGATTTCTTTTAAGGGTGGTATCCCACCCAGTAAAATCAGTCACAACCTTTTGCTAGCCTTCTCGAATCTCGAGGACGAGATTCCTTTTAAGGGTGATAGTCTGTAACATCCTAGGAATTTAAAAATCAGAAAAATTTAAAACTTTTTAAAAAAAATTACTGTGTATGTTACTTTGAAAAGAAAATTCAAGCATTGCATTCATGCACTCATGCATTCATGCATCAACATCATTTCATCTTGTTGCTTAAATTAAATAAGAGTTTGAAATTTAATATTTATTTATATGTTTGTTTTGGAAATTATTCCATAAACATGTTAGTTGTATCTTTTATAATATTCCAATTTATTAATTTTTATTTTGGGCAAGAATACTACCAAGAAGTTCTAAATTAAACAAGCTTTTCAAAACATATTTTTATGAATTTTTCTGAAAAGTTTTGGTTAAGTTTTAAAATCAAATTTGAATTAAAAGTTTGAAAATAGAAAATGATTTGTCAAAAAAAAAAAAACAGCCCGACCCAATCTGGGCCGAAGCCCACTTCTCTCCCTCCCGTGCGCGCAGCGCAGAAGCCCAGCAGCAGCCCATCTTCCCCCCCCCCCTCAGTCGCTGACAGCCCGGCCCCTCCTCATCTTCTTCCCCAGCAAAATCTCAACAGAACACGATTTCTATCCGGAGGAGTTCGAGACAAACACGATGCAATCTTCACGATTTCTTGTGGAACAAGACCACTCGTGCCGTCCTATTTAAGCCACGACTCCACCGCCCTTTCTCGCACTCGAAATCCTAACCAGCCCGCCTCCAGGCTGTTCGAGATCGAGCCGCATCCGACGCCACTGCCGCCGCCAAAATCTTCAAACTCCGGTGAGTGCAGAGGTCCTCGAGTCCTCCCGCGTCTCTCTTCCGACTCCCAGTTAGCGCGCGCACGCCCTTGACATCTTCCCTGTGTTTCTACTGCTCCAGATCATCGCGTCCGTGATCAACCGAAGAAAACCGCCGCCGTCTCCATCTCCGGCGAGCATTAGGAGCAGAAGGGTAGCACGCCGAAGACCCCTGTCGCGCCACCGTCTCCGCCTCGACCTCCTCTTAGTAGCGGTACGTGCCGTTCTTGCCCGCTCGTCATATCTCGTCGGAAACGCTTATGCCGACAATGGCGCCACCGCGGGATGAGGTCATCGGAGACTATTCCGGCCGGCCGCGTCACTGGCTTTAGATCCGAACGGTTGGATTTTGATCGGACGGCTTGAAACGAACCACTTACGCGAAGCGGTATCACCCAATGGGGAGGCGCCACATAGCCCTGGCCGCGTAGATCCCGTCCGCGTCCGCGCCACTTATCCCGCATCCGCCCGCGAAGTCCCGCACCAATCAGGAGCCGCCACGTCGCCTAGGGACCTCAACGTGAAGATTTTATTTGTTTTCTTCACAGTTTAGCCCCTGAAAATTAAATCTATCACTACTTTCTACTGGTTTGGCCAAATTTAACAAACTTTATATTTTTGGAAAGCCCTCGACATGTAGAATATTTTAGCACTGTCCATAATCTTATTCACTACGATCTTATTGCAATACTTTGCGTATGTCCATCATCTTATTCAACTAACAAGATGACCCCACTGTCAACCGACATCATTGTCCTTGATCGGGAATCTCGATCAACTGTTGCCCAATGGACTAGCTCATATAGAGGCTCGCTAGGGACCTGGTTATCTATGTATCACACGTGTATCAATAATTCCGATTAATACAGTTATAGGATAATACACAAACCTATTATAAACTTATGGGATAACGCAATAAATACTACTTATTTATTTGCCTCTAGGGCATATCTCCTTCAGGTTTGTGGATGCGCGAAGTCACGGGCTAGTACGGTGGCTCGTTACCGTAAGGAAGTTCGCCGGAGAAAGGGGAGAAACTCACCGTAGAGCTGCTCATCGTAAGTGCTACTCGGGTACATCCGGAAAGGATCTCGGAGGCTCCGGGTAAACTCCCCGGTGGAGAAGATCCCGGGTGAACCGGATAGACTCCGCGGGTAGGTGAGAAGGGTCCAAGCTCGCTCCCCGTGTACAGGCTAACGGACATATAGATCTTGGTCCTGGCAGGTTGTTCAGTGTGTGCAGGGAAGACTTATAGGATGGAGCAAGGAGGTAGCCGGCATGGGAGATGCCGGTGGGACGTCAACGGTCCGGAGCAGGCTTTCCCGCGTGGCACGGGGGGAAGTCCCATCCCCCCTGACACGGAAGCATGGTCACATCCCGCCTGACACGGAAGCATGGTCACCTCCCGCCTGACACGGGAGCGTGTCAGCCGGTACGATAACGGTACGACAAGATCGGACATGCCTAGCCCGGCAATCCGGAAAAGGCTACTCGGGATGGGCAAAGACATGTCTTGTATCTGACAGAGGGACAATGATGTTCCAGGACGGCGCCTGCTGTCCTTGCCGGAATGATGACGGCAAGGCTATGCCGGATAGCTCGGCGGCTAGGTCGCACTAGCCAGTGTCGACATAACCGTTAGGCCTGTCTGGTGGGGCCATCCCGGATTAGGGTTTCCGGCCCTCCCGGCCGGAACTCTATAAAAGGCGCCATAACTACTCCTGTGAAAGAGAGACCAACTAGGAAGCCAAAACCTTAGTATCATTTACTCCTAGGGCATTTACTCCTCCCTCTCTCTAGTTCATCTTGTTCATCACCGAAAGAGCTCCAAGAGCATGTTGTAGATCTTATTCCACACTTATATTGAGAGGAAAGGCAGGAGTAGGGGTGTTACCTCCCCACGAGGGCCCCGAACCTGGGTACATTGTGTGTGTGTGTGTTCTCTGCCTTCGTGCAGTTGTTCGTATTTACTAGATCTTCTCTCGTTTCCTTCGGCTGTGTTTTGTGTTCTTTGGAGATCCCGTTTATTCCGGCATCCTCCTTCGTGCGAGCTCTTTAGTTTGCTAGCCCTCCCCGGATCCACCAGCGTCCATCGGCCCTACACTTTAGCCATCCTATGGCATCTGCCGTGACACCACCACGACACAGGGCGTTACACACGTACGGTGGAGACGACGACTCCCGAAGATCCAATTCAGGACGAGTAGCGGAAGACTTGGACGTGAACACCAGCAGCGCAGTAGCGGGCTATGGTGGAGAGACCTCCTCTCTTCTCGGCACAACTCCGACAAAGGGAATCACGTAATCGAGGAGAGAAAGAGAACTTAATTGGTGAATTAAAAGGCCAGGGGTACACCTCTATATAAAGGCTCCCGGGGGGAGCCAACCTTGCAAGCCAGGCAATGTGGGACTATCCCACATGCCTGGTTCGGTCGGCCAAGGCAGTCTTCAGCCCTAGGTGGGCCCCATGTGGCCCACCTAGGCGGCCTCCCCCAATCCGAACCCCCAAAGGGGGACTTCCCCCCCCCCCCCATGGGCCTTCTTTCCACCAGAAGGCCCATTAAGGGAAATCAGCCTTTAAGAAAATCAAAAATAAATTAAAAAATAGGTATTTAACTATTAGTTACACTAATTAATATTATTCATATATTATATAATTTATTCTCACTCCGAAAATTATTTCGTCGCTGCCGGATCTCCATCGGACCATTCCCGGGACGTTCCCGGTGATCTCTTTCCTTTCCGGTTTAGGGTTCCCGGGACGTTCCCGGTGACCCCTTAAGTGTGTTAGCCTAGCGTGTCGATATAATGACAGACATGATCGAGACTCCTCTCCGATCAATGATTAACTCGTAGGCCTGAACCCCGTGAATCAATCCCTGTGGTATAACGAATGACTCTCATCTATCAAATCTGAACGTTAAGTCTTAAACATTTTGTCATAGCGATACTTAGCGTGTCCGAGCCTCGTTTATATATATCTCCATACCTAGCATGATCTCGTTACCGACAACACTATATTATACTCGTCTTTAATCTTATGTCCCTGATACGTCCAAAACGTATCTATAATCTTTGATTGTTTCATGTCATTTTATGCTTTAAGAACTTGTGTTTATATGAAGTTTATGATTTATTTGGACTAACCTACTAATAGTTGTCGAAGTGCACAATGTTCTTGTTTTACTCTTTGATGTGTAGAAATTATGAAGAATACAAGAGGAAACTTTGCTGCACTCGAATTGAGACTTTACTGAAATCTGTCTGAGAACTTTTTATATAGATCGTCAGTTTGACCACTGAATAAAACGTCAAATAAAAAACAAAAATGGAGAGTTGTCACAAATTTCCATGCGCAAATTTTAAACCTGAAAAGAGCTCAATCCGAGTCCGGATGCTCCAGATATGCCTGTTTTCGTGAGACCCAAGAGGGGCAGACGGAAATCCGAGAGTCCATATAAGGAAAGGTATCTTGTGTCGTGAAAAACTACTCCAACCACGAATTTTCCTCCTCCTAGGCAACCGTTTTGGGGAGAACAACCTCCTCGACACCATCCCCATCACCAAGGGTGGTCGTGGCCGCGAAGAACCGCCGCCGCCGCTCACCGCACCGTGGCTGCCAAGGGCCGCCGTCTCCACTCCGGGCTGCACCTCTCCATCAATTTCTTCATCACCATGACCATGCGTGAGTAGTTCTCCCCCGAGGCTGCGGGATCTACGGTAGCCATGTGGTTTATCTCTCTCTCTCCCATGTGATCTTTTATGTGATCATGAGTTTTGTAATCTAGTTGAATATGTGATATCACTATCCCCAATGCTATTTAATATAGTGGTGGATATGCTCGCTATTATGATTGAGCGCGCTAAAGATGATGGTCAGATTGAAGGATTGATTCCTCATCTTGTTGATGGGGGACTATCAATCCTCCAATACGCCGATGACGCGATTCTTTTTATGTAACATGACTATGAAAAAGCTCGAAACCTGAAATTAATTTTAGCAACTTTTGAGCAACTTTCAGGTCTGAAAATTAATTTCCATAAGAGTGAGTTGTTTTATTTTGGCGAAGCCGCGGACGAGGCTCACCTTTATGCCGACCTTTTCGGTTGCGAGCAAGGTCAATTTCTGATTCAATATTTAGGCATTCCGATTCATTATAGGAGGCTCAGTATGGCCGAATGGAAATGTGTTGAGGAAAGGCTTCAAAAGCGGTTAAGTAGTTGGAAAGACAAATTGTTGTCCCTTGGCGGAAGACTGATACTCATTAATTCGGTGCTAACCAATATGGCACTATATATGTTATCTTTGTTCCTCCTACCAAAAGGTGTCCTTCAAGGACTTGATTATTATCGGTCTAGATTTGTTTGGCAAGGGGATAGCGAGAAGAAAAAATATCGAATGGTTAAATGGAGTGTGGTCTGTACACCTAAAGACCAAGGAGGGCTGGGAATTCATGACCTTGAGGTCAAGAACACGGCCTTGCTAGGTAAATGGTTGTTTAAGTTTCTGACCGAAGGTGGACAGTGGCAAACACTCCTGATTCGGAAATATGTTGGTTCCAAACCGCTGTCACAAGTTTCTTGGAAACAAGGTGATTCGCATTTTTGGGCTGGTCTGATGGCTGCAAAATCAAAGTTCTTCAGACTTGGACATTTTTCGATTAAGGATGGGTCTCAGATAAGTATCTGGGAGGACTCTTGGCTAGGCAATACCCCCCTCCGAGAACAATATCCGGAGTTATATACTATTGTTCGTTACAAAAGTGATACCATTAAGAAAGTAATGGCAACCTCACCTCCAGATGTAACGTTCAGGAGAGATTTGATTGGTACGCGGTTGGTTGCATGGCAAACCCTTCTACAAGGGTTAGCCAATATACAACTTTCAGCCGCGCCAGACGAGTTTAGATGGAATTTACATAAGAATGGCAAATTCTCTGTAGACTCCATGTATAATGCTCTATCTCATTCTCATGTACCGGTTGATAACGACAAGTTGCTTTGGAAGATGAAGATACCGCTCAAAACCAAGGTTTTTGGATGGTATCTTCGTCGGGGAGTAATTCTAACCAAATACAATCTTGCAAGGCGTAACTGGCAGGGAAGTAAGATTGTGTCTTTTGTCATCAAGATGAGACAATAAAACATCTTTGTTTTCAGTGTCGATTCGCAAGGTCTATATGGTATATCATCCAAGTAGCATCCAACATTTATCCACCACGCAGTGTGACCAATATCTTCGGGAATTGGTTAAACGGTATCGATAATCGGTTTAGGAAGCTTATTAGGGTGGGAGCGCTTGCCATCATTTGGTCGCTATGGCTATGTAGAAATGATAAAGTGTTTAACGATAAAGTGTCTTCTCCCTTGCAGGTCATATACCGGTGTACCGGTACACTATGTTCATGGTCGTCTCTTCAGCGGGTGGAGCACAGAGACCTATTTACGGAGGTTTGTGCACGGTTGGAGTCCACGGCAATGGATACTTTTTCCCTTCATGGGTGTAGCGTACCTGCACTTTAAATAAGGCAGATACCTGTGTATAGTGCAAATCCCTGGATCGATTCATTTGCACACACAGTTTACGATGTAATATCACAACAAGGCGTCAACTTTATTACATCGATGATCCAGAATTACAAAATATTTGTTACAAGTTGCATAGCATAAAGCTAGCATTGAAAAAGTACACAGCGGAAATACAATAGCAGTGAGTCTCTATAACTTTCATGCTGCCACAGGCGAAAACATGTTGGTTGTAGACTCGAAACCTTTAAACGAAACCTCACTCGTCATCTGCTCAAATCTGCAATAAGAAAAATATTGCAACAACGTGGGTCAGATTCCATTAAAAATGGAGTCTGGCAAGTGACACTATGATGGACACTTATGGAATAACTCTAAAGCCTATATGCATATTTGGCTGGTGGAGTTCAAGGCTATTTTGCATAAAGCCAATTTTTCCTATCTTTTTGGAAAACACTTTTCTTGAAATCGACGAGTATGGCATGAAAACCATAAATCTCATCTTCCCTTGTTCACCCTTCAAGTTTTATTTCTGAAGTTGGAATGATGGAATCCTCCGTTGACGTCCTTGATCAGCTGCTCAAAATTGTCCGTAACCGGGGACACGGCTAAGTACTTAGTTTTACACTCTGCAGAGGTTGTGCACTTTCACCATTGTACCCATTCAACCCAAGGTATCCTTTACACACCATTTGTGATAAGGAAAGGAGAGAATGAGACGAGATCTTTCAGAAGCATTTTCCCTCCCACCTGGCTTGACCCGTTCCACCTAACATCCCCCTACATCTGCTTGTCAAGCCGGAGAGAGTCCACGTAACATAATTGATCAAGCCAGAGCCCATATGGCAATGGCTGCACTGGAAGCAATCGTCACTCGGAGTTCTTCAGATTCCTCTGTTCCTGGGTGGCCATTCACAAGTGTACATACTACAGGAACCATAGACATGGACCTGAGTAGCCACTCAACATAAACCATGCAACCAATTACCACCCAGGTGTTTCCTTCTTAACTTAGTAGAATTGAGATTTTCACAAAACAACATTTGCATAGCATCAATAATTCTACTAAGTATTGCATAGGAACCTAGACACAGGAATAAGGGATTCTACACAGGTTTAGCATAGCAACACATGCATATAAAAATACACTAAGTAATGCATATAAAAATAGGAAGTTTATGAGGTGTGCCACTTGCCTTTGAATGTTGTCGTTGTTCACAAAACTCTTTTCAACAACGAACGTTTGCTCTCCGTTTAATCTAACAATAATAGCAAACAACAAATACAACAATCAACAAACATACATGCTCATATCCAATGAACAACAAGTTTTGTAAAACTCCTAAGGAAAACATGTCATGTATGATATGCAAATTATTTCTAAGGCTAGAGATGCATGTCATGCTATGAAAATCTCTTAAGTTAATGCAAGGAAAATAGGTGGGTCAAGAATGACTAAGGACTAAGGTCTTAAGTTGGATAATCATACTTTGTTTTATATCTTCTTGAAACAAGCACTCAAATGGCTTAGCCATGATGTTCAAAATACTTAGGGAAAAATACTAAGTCATTTGTTCAAGATGATCAACAATTATTATCAACTCTTTGTAAATTGGACATTCACTATAGTGAGAGAGACAGACACCCGACCAGCCACTTAAATTGTGGAACAGGTCTCATGTACGTGGACATGTAAGGTTTGTTTCCAGGCCGCTTCATCTCACTATGCCGCTAGGATCCAACAACTTCCAGATGATAACATCATGATCAAAATTTGTTTAAGTCTAAAAGACAAGATTGGGATAGAGGGAAAAGATAGAAAGAAAGATGTAGTTGTCCTCCCGGCTTCATCTCCAAACTTGTAACTTTCTTCTGGATGATGTCTTGATTGAGTTCTTGGTAGTCTTGCTGAATCTTCAGACTTGATGGTTCTTGTATCCTCGAGGCTGGTTTTGGATTTACTTAGTCTTCAAGAGGTCCCAGAGGAGAAGAAAAGACAGAGAGAAAGACTTAGAGAATAAAAGGGGGTTGGCCTTCTTGAACTTCTTCTCACTTTTCTTCTAAGTGCTTGACATCTTTGGAATGCTTCCAGAGTCTGTATTCTCCTAAGTCCTTCATGAACTTCTTCTTGATTTTCTTCTAAGTGTTTCTTCTCCTTGAAGATACTTCTGAAGTCCTGTTTTTGGCTAAGTCCTTCATTGGTCTTCCAGCCCCATGTTGAAAATCCTAAGTGTCTAATGCATAGCACTTTTCCCAAAACACTAAGTTTGAAAATAATCCTAACTTAGAGAAAACTAATGAAGAGGGGTTTTCCTATGAGAATAAAATATGCTATGAATGAAATGAAATTTTAAATCACAAGAAACATAAAAATAACTTTTGTGATTTCTTTATAAATATGCATGAATTTATGAATGCAATTTAATTAATTTCTGATTTTGGAAAATATAATAAAAGGAATAATTATAAGATTAAAGTTTCCTATGACTAAATTTTTATAACAAAATTTTATAATTAGTGTTAATAGACAGAGAGCATTTAATTAAAGCTATTGCAATTGGATTTAATCAAAAATAATGTTTCTATTAAAAGTTAATTAAACAAAATAGTCAAATTTATTCAAATTGAACACACCACTATGAAATCATTCAAAAATTACTCAAAAATATTTTATAGCAGTGGCATTAATTTACAAATATTCTAAAGTTTCTAAAACATATTTATTTGCAATTTTTGGATTTATAGATTTAAAGTTATTACAAATATACTCAAATTCCCCATTTGAATTTTAAATATTTTATACTAAGTCAAATTTGAATTTTGTCAGATCCAAAATATTCTACATGTCAAGAGCTTTCCAAATTTATAAAAAATATTAAATTTGGAGTTGTGGTTAAAAAGTTGTGACAGATCTAAGTGACAGGGGTTTTTCTGCAAAACTGCCAAATAATCTAATTAAAAGAATTTATTTTCTGACGTGGCAGCTGACTGGGATGCTGACTGTGCAGGCCACGTCAGCGCTGACGTGGTTAAGTGGATGAATCTGGATCGTTAGATCCAGATCTGACGGACGACATTGCATCATACCGGTTCGTTAAAATTTCTAATCGTGGCCGCTGAGATCGGATCGGACGGCCAGGATGAAATGACCATACCGTGGCGGCGCTCCGGTGGCCGGCGATGGAGGGGACGACGGCGCTGCGCTCGGGCGTGGACGGAGGCGACGATGCGGAGCTCCCCCGGACGAACTGAGGCGACGGTGGTGTGCAGATCGTCGCGGCGATGTGGATGGTGGCGACGGCGTCGTGCCGCTCTTCCTGGCGCGGCCGGCAGCGGCGGAAGAAGTGCGGCGGCGCTCCGGGAGATCCGGTCGAGCACGGGGCGCTCGACTCACTGCACGAAATAACCGAACGCGGGGCTTAGGAGGTGCGCACGGAGATGACGAGGACAGAGGAGAGGACCAGGGGCTCGGGGGAGGTCTCACCGTGACGGAATCGTGAGAAACGTGGCGGCGGAGGAGACGAACTCCGGCGAGCTCGTACGGCGGCCTGGCGGCGTCCTTGGGGCAAGGGTTTGGGGCAATTGGAAGAGGAGGTCGTGGGGTTTAAATAGGCCAGAGCAAAGATAACGAATCGCAGAGATTTCGCCGGATTTGGGAACGAGATTGGAGGCGGATTTCTCGGCCGGAGGTTGAAGATGGGCTGACGTCATCATGACGTCAGCAATTTTTCTTTTTCTATTTTTATTTGTTTAATTCATATCTTTTGATTTAAATATCCAAATGATGTCAAATTAATTTCTAAAAACTTGTAAAAATACTATCTTGCTGTTAAACCAGTTGTGGGTATGTTTTGAACACTTTTCAAAAATAATAATTTAGAAATATTGATTAAATGTGAAATTGACACTTTATGTTTAATTTAAAACTAGGGTTTAATTAATTTTAATTTTGGCTAAATAAATTATATGAAATACCCATATTCAATTATGTTTGGATTTATGTTATTTAAACTTGTTTTGCTGATATCATTCTTCTTTATTTTGGCATGATATTAAGGAACCAATTATAAATAATGTTTAGAAAAGGTGAAATATAAGGTATTCATTTTTAATTAAAAATAATTTGTGCAACATTATATTTTATAATAGGATAATGCATTTGAAACTTCATAACAACTTTGGACAAGACCTTTGTTTTAATTTTATTCTTATTTAGAATATATTAATCATTTCATGCTTTGAAAATAGATGAAATTCATTTAAGCAAATGAAATGTTTATTTGGCTAATTCATTAATTTAAAATCTATGAAGTTTTAAAGTTATACACTATAGGCTTATAATTTCCAAACTATATTTTGAACTTAGTTAAAGGAATGAAAACCATTTAGTAATTATATAACCTTTTGAATAATCTTGTAATTATGAATAGATATGGCCAAGTGGTTTAATTCAAATACTTATAAAGAAACTAATTTATTTAAAATAAAATGAATTTTAGTTTGTAAAATATTTGTCAATTTATATTTTAAGGTTTTTGAAACCCAGTGGATAATAAAATGTTTTAAACTGTGACATTTAAAATATTAAACTCCATTTTGAAGTCTTTCATAGTTGGTTTCCTTATACATTTAATATTTTTTTTTTAATAAAAGAAAAGTTTTAAATTTTAGTGATTTTTGAATATTATAAAAGGTTGGGATGTTACAGACTACCACCCTTAAGAGGAATCTCGTCCCCGAGATTCGGAGAGGCTAGAAGGACAAAGCAATTGTTTGATTGATTCTGATAACTCGAGATGTTTTGGGAAATGAAATTTCCGACATGGAAACTTGAAAACTGGGCAGCGAATGATTTTTGAGATCTCTATGTTTAAGCGACTGGGTTTGAATTATCTAGGTGGCTACCACCCTTAAAAGAAATTTTTGTGGTCATTCTAGAAACCTTGTGTGATCTTGTTTATTCTTCTGATGTCGAGCGTACAAGTGTTCAAAATACAATGGCATGTGGTGGATACAAAAAGTTTTTAGCACTCACTCTTTCCACTCGGTCCTTGGAGAGATTTATTCTTCTTCCACTCAGGGCAGCCACTGACATAGTGTCCTGTTGCTCCGCATCTGCGACATGTCACGGGACTGATGATTTTCTCGTGTGAGCGGTTAAGGCATTTCTCCTTCATCTTTACTGGGCACTTATCAGCATAATGTCCTTTGCCTTTACATTTGTAGCAAATTACGTCACCTAAGTTCCTCTTCTTCTTTGGTGTTTCCAGGGCTAACAGTTCTTCCAAATCTTGTTTGCTATATTCTATCTCAATTAAAGAAGTCCAGTCTTGTTTGATGTGACAATTTCGAGCTAGGTGATCTCCTTCACATTTATAGCAACACTTGGAGGTACTTTTGGATATCTTCGGAAGTGACCTTACTCTTATTTCATTCTTCACCTTAGTATGACCCACAGTCTCATTTTGATGAAGATTTGGTTCAGTATCCTGACCAATCCTTTTCTCTTTGCAGTCCCATGAATAATGTCCTAGTTCTCCACAGGTATAACATGTTATATGGCTAGTATCTCTTTTGTGTTCCTCCTTCTTTTCTCGTACTTCCACATACTTCATGAGATTTTGTTGCATCCCCTTTTTGCCTTGCTGACTGACTTCTTGCACCACGGGGTAGAGTTGATGTTGAGTTGGAACGTGATTTGTTGCTTCACAAAAACAGCAAGACATCTGACTTGTGGGGCATTCCCTAACTGGATGTTTGGTATGACCATGGGGCCACTCATCAGTGCATTCTTGGGACGTATGTCCTATCTCTCCACAGGTTTTGCATGCCTTTAGTTTGGTCATAAGGTTCCCTTCAAAATCACTATGGTTTTGATCAATCTTAGGCAGTTGGTCATTGATCATCTTCAACAGCTGACTCTGGTTCTCTAATAATAGTCGCATAGTTGTATGCAAATCATTGGTGTTGGCATTGGGGTGAGACATCTGTTTGGTTTAAAAAGCAATGAGTTGAATTATTTGTACTTATGGAGGAATCCTAGTTCAATAAAACAAAACAAGGCAACCAATCTATAACATAATCAATCAACATCTAACAAACATCAAGCAACGAGGTGCTAACACCAAGCAAACAATCTAGTATTGTCATATAGCTAAGTTGATGTGATCAATACACTAACACGATATCGTCATTCTATTTTTGGTGGTGGTCAAATCTACCTCCTTCATGACTGCTTCAAGTTCTTGTTCAACTTTCTTGGATATCTTAGAAGTGTTGGTCGAATCCTGGTTCTTCAGTGGTCTTCCATGCATGCAGAACTTCATGATTAATCGTAGCCTTTCCATATGAGGCAGCAGAATCAGACTTAGACTATAAGAACATGGTCATCTAGAAAAAGGTAAGAGGTTTTTAGAAGGTTGATAGTAGATGAGAATAAGAGAAAGACATAGTGAAAAGATTTGTTTTTAGAAAAGTGAAGAAAAACAGATTTTCAATCCTATGGTCAAACCTATTTCTATCCAAACCTAGGGTTTCGAACCTACAGGCAACACAGTGCTCTGATACCATCTGTAGCGTACCTACACTTTAAATAAGGCAAATACCTGTGTATAGTGCAAATCCCTGGATCGATTCATTTGCACACACAGTTTACGATGTAATATCACAACAAGGCGTCAACTTTATTACATCGATGATCCATAATTACAAAATATTTGTTACAAGTTGCATAGCATAAAGCTAAGATTGAAAAAGTACACAACGGAAATACAATAGCAGTGAGTCTCTATAACTTT
Source organism: Poa annua (assembly GCA_026929855.1). NCBI lineage: Eukaryota > Viridiplantae > Streptophyta > Magnoliopsida > Poales > Poaceae > Poa > Poa annua. The sequence continues at coordinate 19,780,741 of CM049428.1, read as the reverse complement.
CATGCTGCCACGGGCGAAAACATGTTGGTTGTAGACTCGAAACCTTTAAACGAAACCTCACTCGTCATCTGCTCAAATCTGCAATAAGAAAAATATTGCAACAACGTGGGTCAGATTCCATTAAAAATGGAGTCTGACAAGTGACACTATGATGGACACTTATGGAATAACTCTAAAGCCTATATGCATATTTGGCTGGTGGAGTTCAAGGCTATTTTGCATAAAGCCAATTTTTCCTATCTTTTTGGAAAACACTTTTCTTGAAATCGACGAGTATGGCATGAAAACCATAAATCTCATCTTCCCTTGTTCACCCTTCAAGTTTTATTTCTGAAGTTGGAATGATGGAATCCTCCGTTGACGTCCTTGATCAGCTGCTCAAAATTGTCCGTAACCGGGGACACGGCTAAGTACTTAGTTTTACACTCTGCAGAGGTTGTGCACTTTCACCATTGTACCCATTCAACCCAAGGTATCCTTTACACACCATTTGTGATAAGGAAAGGAGAGAATGAGACGAGATCTTTCAGAAGCATTTTCCCTCCCACCTGGCTTGACCCGTTCCACCTAACATCCCCCTACATCTGCTTGTCAAGCCGGAGAGAGTCCATGCAACATAATTGATCAAGCCAGAGCCCATATGGCAATGGCTGCACTGGAAGCAATCGTCACTCGGAGTTCTTCAGATTCCTCTGTTCCTGGGTGGCCATTCACAAGTGTACATACTACAGAAACCATAGACATGGAATTGAGGAGCCACTCAACATAAACCATGCAACCAATTACCACCCAGGTGTTTCATTCTTAACTTAGTAGAATTGAGATTTTCACAAAACAACATTTGCATAGCATCAATAATTCTACTAAGTATTGCATAGGAACCTAGACACAGGAATAAGGGATTCTACACAGGTTTAGCATAGCAACACATGCATATAAAAATACACTAAGTAATGCATATAAAAATAGGAAGTTTATGAGGTGTGCCACTTGCCTTTGAATGTTGTCGTTGTTCACAAAACTCTTTTCAACAACGAACGTTTGCTCTCCGTTTAATCTAACAATAATAGCAAACAACAAATACAACAATCAACAAACATACATGCTCATATCCAATGAACAACAAGTTTTGTAAAAATCCTAAGGAAAACATGTCATGTATGATATGCAAATTATTTCTAAGGCTAGAGATGCATGTCATGCTATGAAAATCTCTTAAGTTAATGCAAGTAAAATAGGTGGCTCAAGAATGACTAAGGTCTTAAGTTGGATAAACATACTTTGTTTTATATCTTCTTGAAACAAGCACTCAAATGGCTTAGCCATGATGTGCAAAATACTTAGGGAAAAATACTAAGTCATTTGTTCAAGATGATCAACAATTATTATCAACCCTTTGTAAATTGGACATTCACTATAGTGAGAGAGAAAGACACCCGGCCAGCCACTTAAATTGTGGAACAGGTCTCATGTACGTGGACATGTAAGGTTTGTTTCCAGGCCGCTTCATCTCACTATGCCGCTAGGATCCAACAACTTCCAGATGATAACATCATGATCAAAATTTGTTTAAGTCTAAAAGACAAGATTGGGAAAGAGGGAAAAGATAGAAAGAAAGATGTAGTTGTCCTCCCGGCTTCATCTCCAGACTTGTAACTTTCTTCTGGATGATGTCTTGATTGAGTTCTTGGTAGTCTTGCTGAATCTTCAGACTTGATGGTTCTTGTATCCTCGAGGCTGGTTTTGGATTTACTTAGTCTTCAAGAGGTCCCAGAGGAGAAGAAAAGACAGAGAGAAAGACTTAGAGAATAAAAGGGGGTTGGCCTTCTTGAACTTCTTCTCACTTTTCTTCTAAGTGCTTGACATCTTTGGAATGCTTCCAGAGTCTGTATTCTCCTAAGTCCTTCATGAACTTCTTCTTGATTTTCTTCTAAGTGTTTCTTCTCCTTGAAGATACTTCTGAAGTCTTGTTTTTGGCTAAGTCCTTCATTGGTCTTCCAGCCCCATGTTGAAAATCCTAAGTGTCTAATGCATAGCACTTTTCCCAAAACACTAAGTTTGAAAATAATCCTAACTTAGAGAAAACTAATGAAGAGGGGTTTTCCTATGAGATTAAAATATGCTATGAATGAAATGAAATTTTAAATCACAAGAAACATAAAAATAACTTTTGTGATTTCTTTATAAATATGCATGAATTTATAAATGCAATTTAATTAATTTCTAATTTTGGAAAATATAATAAAAGGAATAATTATAAGATTAAAGTTTCCTATGACTAAATTTTTATAACAAAATTTATAATTAGTGTTAATAGACAGAGAGCATTTAATTAAAGCTATTGCAATTGGATTTAATCAAAAATAATGTTTCTATTAAAAGTTAATTAAACAAAATAGTCAAACTTATTCAAATTGAACACACCACTATGAAATCATTCAAAAATTACTCAAAAATATTTTATTGCAGTGGCATTAATTTACAAATATTCTAAAGTTTCTAAAACATATTTATTTGCATTTTTTGGATTTATAGATTTAAAGTTATTACAAATATACTCAAATTCCCCATTTGAATTTTGAATATTTCATAATAAGTCAAATTTGAATTTTGTTAGATCCAAAATATTCTACATGTCAAGAGCTTTCCAAATATATAAAAATTAGTAAATTTGGAGTTGTAGTTAAAAAGTTGTGACAGATCTAAGTGACAGGGGTTTTTCTGCAAAACTGCCAAATAATCTAACTAAAATAATTTATTTTCTGACGTGGCAGCTGACTGGGATGCTGACTGTGCAGGCCACGTCAGCGCTGACGTGGTTAAGTGGATGAATCTGGATCGTTAGATCCAGATCTGACGGACGACATTGCATCATACCGGTTCGTTAAAATTTCTAATCGTGGCCGCTGAGATCGGATCGGACGGCCAGGATGAAATGACCATACCGTGGCGGCGCTCCGGTGGCCGGCGATGGAGGGGACGGCGGCGCTGCGCTCGGGCGTGGACGGAGGCGACGATGCGGAGCTCCCCCGGACGAACTGAGGCGACGGTGGTGTGGAGATCGTCGCGGCGATGTGGATGGTGGCGACGGCGTCGTGTCGCTCTTCCTTGCGCGGCCGGCAGCGGCGGAAGAAGTGCGGCGGCGCTCCAGGAGATCCGGTCGAGCACGGGGCGCTCGACTCACTGCACGAAATAACCGAACGCGGGGCTTAGGAGGTGCGCACGGAGATGACGAGGACAGAGGAGAGGACCAGGGGCTCGGGGGAGGTCTCACCGTGACGGAATCGTGAGAAACGTGGCGGCGGAGGAGACGAACTCCGGCGAGCTCGTACGGCGGCCTGGCGGCGTCCTTGGGGCTAGGGTTTGGGGCAATTGGAAGAGGAGGTCGTGGGGTTTAAATAGGCCAGAGCAAAGATAACGAATCGCAGAGATTTCGCCGGATTTGGGAACGAGATTGGAGGCGGATTTCTCGGCCGGAGGTTGAAGATGGGCTGACGTCAGCATGACGTCAGCAATTTTTCTTTTTCTATTTTTATTTGTTTAATTCATATCTTTTGATTTAAATATCCAAATGATGTCAAATTAATTTCTAAAAATTTGTAAAAATACTATCTTGCTGTTAAACCAGTTGTGGGTATGTTTTGAACACTTTTCAAAAATAATAATTTAGAAATATTGATTAAATGTGAAATTGACACTTTATGTTTAATTTAAAACTAGGGTTTAATTAATTTTAATTTTGGCTAAATAAATTATATGAAATACCCATATTCAATTATGTTTGGATTTAAGTTATTTAAACTTGTTTTGCTGATATCATTCTTCTTTATTTTGGCATGATATTAAGGAACCAATTATAAATAATATTTAGAAAAGGTGAAATATAAGGTATTCATTTTTAATTAAAAATAATTTGTGCAACATTATATTTTATAATAGGATAATGCATTTGAAACTTCATAACAACGTTGGACAAGACCTTTGTTTTAATTTTATTCTTATTTAGAATATATTAATCATTTCATGCTTTGAAAATAGATGAAATTCATTTAAGCAAATGAAATGTTTATTTGGCTAATTCATTAATTTAAAATCTATGAAGTTTTAAAGTTATACACTATAGGCTTATAATTTCCAAACTATATTTTGAACTTAGTTAAAGGACTGAAAACCATTTAGTAATTATATAACCTTTTGAATAATCTTGTAATTATGAATAGATATGGCCAAGTGGTTTAATTCAAATACTTATAAAGAAACTAATTTATTTAAAATAAAATGAATTTTAGTTTGTAAAATATTTGTCAATTTATATTTTAAGGTTTTTGAAACCCAGTGGATAATAAAATGTTTTAAACTGTGACATTTAAAATATTAAACTCCATTTTGAAGTCTTTCATAGTTGGTTTCCTTATACATTTAATATTTTAGTTTTAATAAAAGAAAAGTTTTAAATTTTAGTGATTTTTGAATATTATAAAAGGTTGGGATGTTACAATGGGTGGCAGCATAATCTTCGGATCGAGCAACCACCACTTCAGGCGTAGTTACATTTGATCATTATGATTTGATATGTAATAGGCTAGTTCTCTTTTTCGGATTATGTACTATGGAACAGCTGTGTGCATCCTAGTTATGCAGAGGCTGGGTGTAATCGCTTAAACTCTTAAGTAATAAAGCGCCCTTTATCTAAAAAGTTGAATATGTGATGCTACTCTTTATCTATGCACTCTAGAGTTTTTTTTAATATGAACTCCGGATTTATTGACGAGTGTAACGGTGACGGTGTGTGCACCGTGTGTGACTCCTTTATGATATTGTTGGTGTTAGTTTACTCCGACTTTGAGGGTGCTCTTGTAGCCCTACACAATGAATGGTGTTTGTTATCCAACATGAGAGTGTTTGAGAATAGTTTTTATTTATTTAACTTTGATGTCAATGTTTAGAATTTCCACTGGTGAAAGTAGGATCCCTCAGCCTTGTTTCCAAGTATTAAAACACCGTTTCCAACAAGTTCGGCTACATGTTTGCTTGCTTCCATTTTTATTATAGATTGGAATTACTTCTTATAATAATACATATTACTTATATTTCACTATGTCTTCGCATAACTAATGCACCTATAAATCTGACAAGTGTATTGGGTGTATTGGGGACACAAGAGACTTCTCGTATCTTAATTTCAGGGTTATTCGAGAGGTTATCTTTGACCTCTACCTCCCTAGGTTCGATATACCTTGGGTGATTCACTTAATGCAAACTTGCTGCTGTTCTACAATCCTCTGCTCTTGTAGGCCCAACACTGTCTACGAGAATAGAAGCGTGCGTAGACATGAAGCTATTTTCTAGCGCCGTTGCCGGGGAGGTGAGCGATTGAAGGTATGTCCTTTAGATCCTGCAGTTTTTACTTTTTGTTTCTTGTTTTTATTTTCACTAGTTAGGCGAAAATGGAAAACAACAAAAATATAAGAGAGCCTTATAGTATTTATCTTGAGTTAGGACATGAAGTGTTTGAAGATAAAATTTAAAACCTATGGAACTTTATATGCATGCTACTAGCAATGTTATTAGTATGAATTCTTTGAACACCATTATTGCTAATACTATGGAAAATTCTAAGATTGGGGGAGTTGGTTTTGATGAGCATGATATTTTTTGTCCCCCAAGCACGGAGGAGAAAATTTTCTTTAATGATACCTTGCCTCCAATATACGATAATTATAATCATTGTGATATTTTCGGTCCACCTACTATTGAGAACATATTTTATGTTGATTATGATGTGCCTCCTATATTTTATGATTATGGTGATTAGAATAATATGATAGCTATTTTGTTGAATTTGCTCCCACTACAATTAATAAGAATGACTATGCTTATGTGAAGAGTAATTATTATTTCATATGTGTGGCTCATGATAAGAATGTTTTATGTGATAGTTATATTGTAAATTTTATTCATGATTCTACAAGTGAACTTATTGATGATAATGATGAGTATTGTTTAAATATGCTATATGATAATGCTTTAGATAATGATACTCTTCTTATTGATAATCCTTGATGTTTAAAAGTTGAGGAAAAAAATGATATAATTGCTGCTTGTGATGGTACTCTTACTCATGAGAGTCCTAATTTGTTCTTGAATTCTCCTAATTACACCATGGAGGAGAAAATTGCTTATGCTGAAAAATACTTATGTGGTTTGCAATTATTTCTAGTTCCAAATCTTTGTTGAACCATGATCTTAAAAGTAACTTTTTTGAAAGAGGGAATCATGTTAATGAATTCCAAAATAAATTGAATGATCCTCTTTATGTGCCTATGTTATCTAAGCTGAATGATTCTTGTGGTTATATGGTTGAATTTATTTCTAGTACTGAAAGTTATTATGAGAGAGGGAAACATGGTTTTATGTATCTAAAAAATATTAAGTTTCCCATCTTTATGTTGAATTTTTTAAAGTTGCACTTGTTTTGCTCTCCTATGTTTGTTGCTTTGTGCTTTCATGACTTGTTAATTTACAAGATTCCTTTCCACAGGAAGTGGGTTGGACTTAAATGTGTTTATGTTTGCCTCTTGATGCTCTATTTTGTCTTTCAATACTCATTTTTATGAGAGCATCATAAAATCACTATGCCTATCTTAATGGCTATAAAGAAAGAGTTTATGGGAGACAACCCACTATTTTATTTTATTAAGTTAAGGACTTGTCCTACCTCTGTAGCAATTCCATTGTATCTTTATTTTATCTCATTTTGTGTCAAGTTCAGCCTCTAGTTGAAAGTTGATGCTAAACCCTAAACCCTAATCCCTAAACCCTAAACCCTAAACCCTTCACAGAACCATTGGATCCTGCGTAGAAACAGTTTTCTGTTTTCCACCGTTTAATTCTAACTCTTCACAGAAGAATTAAAAACATCTGCCTTTTTTTGTGCGTGATACTTAGATATATATGCAACTTTCATTGGTTTTGAGTTTTCTGATATGAGCAAGTTAAGTGCCTCGACAAAATTTGTTTATACGGGTTGTTCTGTTTTTGACAGATTCTGTCATTTATTTTACAATGCCTCTTTTGCTATTTTGATTGGATATTTTTATCCTATGAAGTATCAGTGGCTGTAGCTAATATCCAGTAGCGTTGGTATAAATTGTGTTCCTACAGAATATCATAGTTTTTGTGCATTAACCCTCTAATGAAGTTTACTCTAAGTTTGGTGTGGAGGAAGTTTCAAGGATCAAGAGAGAAGGATGATATGATGTGATCAAGAGGATAGTAAAGCGAAAGCTTGGGGATGCCCCGGTGGTTCACCCCCAATATATTTCAAGAATAATCAAGCGTCAAAGCTTGGGGATGCCCAAGGCATCCTCTTCTTCATCAACAAAACTATCAGGTCCTTTTTAGTGAAACTATATTTTAATTCCGTCACATCTTATGTGCTTTGCTTGAAGTGTCTGTTTGTTTTTTTTTGTTTTTGTTTTTTCATTCTCTGAATAAAATGGATCCTAGCATTCTTTTGTGTGGGAGAGACACGCTCCGCTTTTTCTTATGAATACTCGTATTCTTCACTTACATTCGTTGAGTATTCTTTTCATGCTATTGTTTGCTTTCTAGCTCTTGTTTTTCATGCATCTCTTGCCAGAGCTGTTAGCTTTATTATACCATACTCTCATATCTAATTGTTTAATTACTTGGAGATTTTATCTTTTAAATAAATTGATTGGTGTTTGGTTGAGAACAAAAAATGCTAAAAGTGGTAGATGGTATTACTAAATGATACATAATCTTGTAGATCATTAAATTGTGTCACTTGCATCATTGATGTTGTTTTGAGATATTTATTTTTTTAATGGTAAACATGATGGTCTAGTAAAGTGGAATGATTAATGATTGGTCTAGAGAAACTTGAAGCTGTGCCACACTTAAATTTCCAGTTGATTGCATAAAGGTATTTGACTTCTATTTGCCTAAGGCAACCGTAATGACTTTATGTTATGCGCTACGGTCGGGGAAGCCAATGGTGACTTTGTCATTCGCCACGATCCCTCTTGGAGTGATTTTCATTATGCCTTGAATGATCATATTTTTACTTGGAATATGTTTACTTGTGAGTTCTAAAACTGCGATTTTCATGGCACTTCCACCACCATATTGCTAGCCTCTTCGGTACTTTGCATTGCCCTTTCTCACACTGAGAGTTGTGCATATTTCGCGAGTACATACAAACTCGTGGGAGATCTTCATCTTGTTCTCCTACACATAAGGCAAATATCTTCCTCAAACATCCACCATACCTACCTAGTATAGCCTTTCCATTGCTGTTCCGAGATATATTGGCATGCAACATCCATCTTACATTACATGACTTGTTGTCATTCATTATTTAAATATTGCTTTGTGTGATTCTATAAAGCTGATGTGTGGTTTTACCCATGTTACGCTAGATCATTGCATAACCTGCTACACTGGCAGAGACACCGTTGTCATATGCATATTATGTCACGTTCATATTAGTTACTTGTATCATCAGTATGTTGTCATATCATCATTAGTGTGTTTTCATATATCATATATCATATTAGGATGCTTGCTCCTAAAAGAGAAAAGAGCCATGGAGGCCATCGAAAAGAGAATCAGAAAAATTAAAAAAGAGAGAGAAATAAAAAAGAATAAAAAAGGGGCAGCATTACTATTCTTTATCACACACTTGTGCTCATGTTATTGCACCATATCATTTATAGTCATCACTTGTGCTCATGTTATAGCACCTTATCATTTTTTATCATCATTTGTGCTCATGTTTAGCACCTTTACTCCATATGAGAGAGTTTTCATGTCTTAGTTGCATAACTATGTGGGAAACTTTACACTATAGAACTTGGCTTGTATATTTCAATGACGAGCCTCCTAAAAAGTGCTCTAGGTCTTCGTGAGCATGCATGTTGTATGCACCCCCCCCCCCCAATAGTTCCATTGAGAGCTTTCATATACTTATAGCTCCATGTGCATCCGTTGTATGGCAATCACTACTGCTTGCATAGCTTCGATTGTATGACTATCTCTTGTCTAATGATCATCTATAACTTTGTGAGCCTTTCTTCCGTTGGCCTTCGAAACCGCCGTCAACATTCTCTTAGCCATAACATCCTGGTGCCAGGAATCAACGTTGAACGCTTGCTTATTTCTTTTGAACAAATATTGTATTGATCTTCTACGTGTATATTGATATTGCTTGACTTGATCCTTTCATAAAGTTGTCATGTTTGTTGGAAGCATTAAATCATTATATTGTTGCGCTTGAAGCTTAAATCATCTTGAATATCTACTTTGCACGGTTGATTGCTATCTAGTACTATATCATTAAAAGCTTTGCTTGCTTCACCTACTTGTTTATTCATTACTCGTTTGATATCAATATAAACTAAAACCCTTATTCATTTGATCTCAGTTTACATGCCTTACATTATTATATGATCAAGATTGTGTTTAAGCATGTCACTTCCGAAATTATTCTTCTTTTATCGTTCTTGCCTACTCGGGACGAGTAGAACTAAGCTTGGGATGGTTATACGTCTCCAACGTATCCATAATTTCTTATGTTCCATGCTATGTTATATCATATTATTACATCTTTTATATGCATTTTATATAGTTTTATGTATTTTATGGGACTAACCTATTAACAAGATGCCACAATGCCAGTTCCCTGTTTTCTGTTGTTTTTTGTTTCAGAAAAGTACTTAAGGAAATATTTGCCAAAGAAATAAAACAACCTGGAATTATTTTTGGAATATTTGTGTCACGAGGTACCGAAGAGGAGACGAAGAAGGACCGCGAGGGGCCCACACCACCTGCTCGCGCGACAGAAGGAGGAGCTGCGCCTGGAGGTGACGTGGCGCCCTCGGGCGCCCACCGACCTAGGTCTTTCGCCCATAAATAACTCCCTGACCTAAAAACTTGATACGGTTAATCACTTTTTCCTCCTCGGATCCCGAGTCGCCGCCGTCGTCAACACCAATTCGGGGGAGATCAGAACTGCTCCCCAGCACCCTGCCGGGAGGGGGAATCGTCCCCGGAGGCCTCTACGTCGCCATGACCGCCTCCAGACTGATGTGAGAGTAGTCTAGCCTTGAACTACGGGTCCATAGCAGTAGCTAGATGGTTGTCTTCTCCTCTTGTGCTATCATGTTAAGATCTTGTGAGTTGCCTATCATGATCAAGATCATCTTTATGTAATTCTCCATGTTGTGTTTGTTGGGATCCGATGAATATTGAGTACTAAAGTTATTGCTTTAATAATAAATCATGTGTGTTCTATTTAATGATCTTGCATGCTCTCCGTTACATGTGTGTGCTTTGGCCAAGTAGATGCTCGTAACTCCAAGAGGGGGTATTTATTCTCGATAGTGGGTTCATGTCTCTATTAAATCTAGGGCAGTGACAGAAAGATCTAAAGTTGTAGATGTAATGTTGCTACTAGGGATAAAACAATAGTACTTTTTCTAAAGATGATGTTACTTACTTACTTTATACATAGTGCTTAAGGCGATAATCTGTTGCGTGCAACTTAATACTGAAAGGGGTGCGGACGCTAACCGGAAGGTGGATTATTAGTCATAGATGCAGTTGGAACGGTCTATGTATATTGTTGTAATTCCCGAATGAATCTCACACTAGACATCATAACATTAGTATATGCATTGAGTTGCTCATCATTATTCTGTCAATTGCTTAGCTGTAATTTGTTTACCACGCATGGATGAATGTTATTATTTGTGGAGAGACACCACTAGTGAACTGTGGACCCCGGTCCTTCTCGTTAATCGTATAAAACCACAACTGCAAACCTATTACTTTCTGCAAACATACATCTTTCTTCCACACGTACGTTTAATCCTTTGTTACAGCAAGCGGGTGAGATTTACAACGTTACTGTTAAGTTTGGGTAAAGTATCTTGATTGCTTGTGTGCATGCTCCACGTTCGCTGCTGACGCTGGTATTGTGTCGTGTCAACGTCGTCGCCAACAACCTTAGGTGAACATTCATCTCCTACTGCTTCGATAACCTTGGTTTCATAACCGAGGGAAACTTGCTGATGCGCTACTTAATACCTTCCTCTTGGGGTCTCCCAACAACACACCCACCGTGTGCATCACACCCGTATTGTCACAGTAGAGGGTCACGGGGTCTTGCGCGCTCGGGAACATTCCAAGTTCAATGAGGAACTTCCTTAGCCACACAGCTTCATTCGCGGCTTCGCAAGCGGCGATGTACTCCGACTCCATTGTAGATTGCGCCACGATAGGTTGCTTCCCACTTCTCCAGCACACCGCGCCTCCATTCACCTTGAACACATAACCTGTCTGTGACTTAGATTTATCGGGGTCTGTGCAGAAACTTGCATTAATGTAACCTGTTACGCCAAGTTCTTCATCACAACCACCATAGACAACGAACATTTCCTTTGTCTTCCTGAGATACTTAAGAATGCTCTTAACAGCAATCCAATGTTCCATTCCTGGATTATTTTGGAAACGGCTCGTCAAACTAAGAGCCAATGCTACATCAGGTCGAGTACTCAGCATCGCATACATAATTGATCCTATGGTTGAAGCATAAGGATGTTTAGTCATTTCCGCCTTACCCAGTTCTGTCACCCGACACTGTGCTTTGCGCAATGTTTTATTCTTGATAACAGGCAGAGAACCCTTCTTTACCGTCTCCATACCGAAACGCTTCAGTATCTTATCAAGATAGGTACTCTGACTCAACGCTAGTAGACGTCTTGATCTATCACAATAGATTTTAATGCCTCTTCTCCTAAGTCCTTCATGGAAAATTTACTGTTTAAATATTTTTTATGCTATTCAGAAGTTCCACATCATTCCCAATCAGCAATATATCATCTACATATAGTGCTAAGAACATGACCGATCTCCCACTCATTTTCTTGTAAATGCAGGTCTCTTCCATATTTTGGATAAATCCAAAACTTTTGATCACCTCATCAAAGCGAAGATTCCAGCTCCGAGATGCTTGCTGCAATCCGTAGATGGAACGTTGAAGCTTGCATATCTTGTTAGCATTTCCTGGATCGACAAAACCTTCTGATTGTACCATATACAACTCTTTCTCAATGTTTCCATTTAGGAACGCTGTTTTGACATCCATCTGTCATATTTCGTAATCGTAATATGCAGCAATTGCTAACAAAATCCAAATAGACTTTAGCATCACTACTGGTGAAAACGTTTCATCGTAGTAAATTCCATGAACTTGTCAGAAACCTTTTGCGACAAGCCGAGCTTTTTAGACCCTCACATTACCGTCAGCATCAGTCTTCTTATTAAAGATCCATTTATTCTCGACAGCCTTGCGCACTTCGGGAATCTTCATCAAATTCCATACTTTATTGTCTTACATGGATCTTATTTCGGATTTCATGGCTTCTAGCCATTTCTCGGACTCTAGACTCGTCATTGCCTCCTTGTAGTTCGTAGGTTCGTCTTGTTCAATTACCATGGCGGTGCAAATTAGGTTACCATACCATTCTGGTGCGATACGAGATCTACCAGACCTACGAGGTAGAACAGTGTCCTCAACACTTTCTCCCACTCCATCTGTGGAGGACGTTTTCGGAACAGCTTCCGTTGCATCACTCGGAATTTCGAGTTCAGGATCAACGATCTCGTCAAGGTCTACCTTCCTCCCACTTCTCCTTTCGCGAGAAACTCCTTCTCTAGAAAGGTACCATTCATCGCGACAAACGATTTGCCCTCAGCTTGGTTGTAGAAGGTGTATCCTACGGTTTCCCGTGGATATCCTACAAAGACAACTTTCTCTGACTTCGCTTCGAGTGTGTCGGGATGTAGTTTCTTAACATACGCCTCACAACCCCAGAGCTTCAGAAACGATAACTTAGGCTTCTTGCCATACCACAACTCATATGGTGTCGTTTCTACGGATTTGGACGGAGCCCTATTTAAAATGAATGCAGTTGTTTCTAACGCATAACCACGGAAGGATATGGGCAGATCGTTAAGAGACATCATAGACCGGACGCTATCTAATAGAGTACGATTACGTCACTCGGACACACAATTACGTTGCGGTGTTCCAACAGGCGTAAGTTGCGGCACGATGCCACAAGCCTTTAGATGTGTACCAAACACATAACTCAAATACTTTCCACCACGATCGGATCGGAGGTGCTTGATTTTCTTGTTAAGATGATTTTAAACTTCACTTTGAAATTCTTTGAACTTTTCAAAAGTTTTAGACTTGTGTTTCATCAAATATATATAACCGTATCTACTCAAGTCATCGGTTAAGGTGACAAAGTAACGATAACCATTGTGTGTCGACACGCTCATTGGTCCACACACATCTGTATGTATGACTCCCAACAAGGCTGACGCCCGTTCAACGAAACCTTTGAACGTTGTCTTGGTCATTTTTACTATGAGGCATGGTTCACACGTATCGAGGGACACTAGTGGAAAACGGACCAGCAGTACCGGACAGGGAGGGGCATCAGTACCGGATTGTCAACCGATACTGCCGAATCAGGACTGTTGCCCCCCCTAGCATCAGTATCGGGCGTGTTGCGACCGGTACTAAAAGGACTCCACGCGGGGCGCGGAGTGAGGTTTCGTGAGGAAACCTTTAGTACAGGTCAGTAATACCGACCGGAACTGAAGTTTTTTTTTTATACTTTTTTTTCCATTTTATTTTCTGTTTTCTTTTCTTTACTGCAATTTCTCTTGGGTACTGCAATTTTTTTATGTTGTCTTTTTCATCTACTGTTGTACTATACGGTACACATTAATTTGATGCATACACTTAATATACTTTTCGTATAGATATTCTACGTACGCTACTACATACAACATACAATATATATAAAATACAATTTACATAGAACACATATTCATACTACGCTATTACATACATATATATAAACAAGCCAAGTTCTCGACATCGCATTAATTATGTACATCCTCCTCATTACGTCGGGAGTTCTTTTCATGTGGGATAGCTATATTTTTTCTTATTGTATTCTCCCTTTGGTGACATGACCTCCTCAAGAATAAATCCCGCCAAGTCCTCTTGAATTGCTTCTACGTGCTGATGTGGTAGGATGGAAGCGCGCATGTCGTTAAGCTTCAAAGGAGATCAATATGAATATATTAGTTGCGTGTATATATAATAAATCATAATAAGATTTAAATATAGTGCAAGACAGTCACAATCACATCCATTCTTTTATCACGTGATGCCTGCTCAACGCTCAAATTCTCACGAACTCGCAGACGTAGAATCCACATAATTCATTTCCCGGGGGTTGCGTCAAGGTCTTCACAAGAATATAAATTAAGTAAATAATAATCCAAAATGATGATGAATTAAAGAGACTATGTTTAAGAGTAGTACTCTTACATCAATATGTTTAATTATCAGCTTTGATTTCCATTCACCAGGCTCTTTCACGATGAATTGTTTCCAAACCCTACTCGCAAAATAAAATGAATAATGAGAGTTATTGATTACTTCATATCATGAAATGGATTAATGGTTGAATTTATCTCTGAAGCATGTCAATCAAGTCCTGGTAGTTTGATTCTGGTTTGCGTAATGAATCAAAGACTTCAACTATTCCCTTGTCAATGATAATGTCCAGCAGAATCCAATGGTAGCTGCACACATTTATATAGTGGGGCATGCATAGAACTCATGAATTAAACTTAGCATCTAGTAGTTAGCAATATAGAAATGTGTTCAAGATAGTCACACTCACCCGAAGTTGTAAGGAAGAAGTATATCTGAAGCATGAGTTTGCTTCAATAGCCCGGTCAACAATGCATCCTCGCGGTCTTGGGGCTTCCGCACTAAGTTTTTGCAGTTAACTACGAATGGGTCAATGAACCCAACTTCATAGACTCTTTTCCTTTTGCACTCGACAAGCATCAACCTGCATATATAATAGCATACAAAAGAATATAGTGAGGATAATTACAGGCTAAACTAGTGAGGATAATTACATGCTCAGTTAGAGACTTAGAAACAATCACTTACAGAACATAGCAACTCATGATAGTCGCGTTGAGAGCACGCCGGTTGAATAACTGCCATAATTCTTCAAATTCAACACATATATCGTTGTCGATGAAGAATTGGTCGGCCGTCTATGTCACGTAAAACACTGACTGACCCCTATTTGTGCATTTCTTGTACCAGTCATGCAATTTTCGCATTTGATAAGCTAGACGCACTATCTCATCAGGAGGGAGAAGATCTTCCGCGTAGACAAATTGTCGTGCTATCTCATGCGTCTCGGGGAACATTGCGTCAAATGCATCATCGTCCAAGTAGTCCCCGGCAGCACCAATATTTTTCTCAATGTTGGAACCCTTGTCTGTCTGTACCTTCAGCGGGGCGAGGGACTGTGCTTTCTGTTCTCCGAGCTGGGGAACCTGCTTCCCCTTCTTTTTCTTTGCAGCTTGCCCCTTCTTTTTATTCTCCTCTTCTTGGTTATAGCTCTTCGAGATAGAGCGTGCATAGTTATCATCCAAAGTTCTAAGGTTAGGATCATACACCATGTCTAGAATGTGTTTAACACCCTTAGGGTTTAGTACCTGCTTTGGCGGGGGACTTTCTTTGCAGCGCTTGCAGCGGCTCGTGCGTCCATCCCAACTTTTAACGCTGGAGCATTTTCCTCAACTGTGCGTTCCCAAGTTAACACCGGAACAGGCTTCAACGAAGGCTCGTACTTGAAGTTGTCCTTTGAAGCACCATTCGGCGCACCGGCAAGCATCCTCTGCCTCAGTGAGAAGGACCTACTGCTGGTGGGCGGACTCTTCGCACGCTCCGGCGTGGACTCATGCGTAGGGGGACTCTTAGCACGCCCTGACGTGGACTCATGCTGAGGCGGACTCTTTGCATGCTCCGGGGTGGACTCCCGGTGGGTTGGACTTGTGCACCGGCGAGATGGAGTCGCGCTGGGTTCCCTCTCCATATTATCAAAGTGTGGACTTGTAGGTTGATTTCTACTCGGGGGGGGGGGGGGGGGGGGGGGGGTTAGTGGCCTACGCGTCGATTCTGGAAAAAACGATGAGTTCCTTTCTCCATAGAATGATTCCACGAAACACTTCTCCCAGTGTCATCTCCCCTTCTGTTGCAGTAATGTCAAGCTCCAGTTCCTCATATCCCTTAATAATTTCATCCACACCGACTAGAGCGTAGCCAGCTGGAATTGGACGGCCATGGAAGGTTACTCCGGGCGTATTCTCCAAAGCAGTGCCGGCGGCCACCTTCATGGATAGGTTCTTCATTTTGGTGTGGAGCTCACACATTGTCTGCACCTTATCTGATCCACGGGGTATATTGTGTCATCGGCCTGAATATACGGCGTGGAAGCCACGCTACTTCTCCGCTGAGATGCCATATCCAGTTGGTCCTCCGACGGCTGAGATGACCTTTCGTCCCTCTCTGCATTCTTCTGCTGCAGCTCTACTATCATGTTTTCCAATCTGACATACTTGTCGGCCTCCTATTTCTTCTTCCTATCGTGGCTCCTGTAACTGTTCTTGTATTTGTCAAACCCAACCTTCCAAGGGACGATGCCCACGCCTCGTACTCGTCAGGTGTGTTCGTCATTCCCGAGGACGAGGGTCAACTCGTCGTGCTCTCTATCGGGCTTGAAGCTTCCCTCTTGAACGGAAGCTACTGCTTCATCAAGGTCTTTGACAACGTTGAAAATTATTTCTCTTTCTTTGGCTGATTCTCTTTCTTCGGCTGCTGCTTCATTATCAATTTCTTCTGTGCGGCCTCATTTAACTTTTAGCCTCAAGACAAGACTCCCTGTTTCTGAGTTGGGCTCCAGCCCTAAGGCGTACACCCAATTTCTGACCCTTGTGGGGTGTCTCGATGTAGATGGAGTGACCCCGTTTTCAATTAACTTAGCGTCTCTTGCTTCCCACAAAGGAACGGCAGTCCTGTAACCACCGGGCCCCAAACGTTGGTGATATATCTTTTTGTCCACGTTTAACTTATTTTTCCTCGATTTTTCTAGAGCTTCTTCTGATTCCTTAGAGGCCTTGAAATCTTCCCACTGTTCTTTTATCTTCACGTACTGCCCGTCAGTAAATTCTGGAGTTTTGCCCACCTTTTTTAAAATCCCGGTATAACCTTTTCTTGTAGTTGATGAATTGTTCGGCCATTTTCTGAAGACTCCATACGAAGACTTTCTTTTTCTCGGCATTTGAGAGGAATGTCGGTAGGTGGAAATGCGCATACAACAACTTCAGAAGTTCCTTCTTGACACGATTGTCAACAAAACTAACTGATCCTCCAGACTTCGGCCCTTGCCATTCTCGGATGGTGATCGGGATGGTGTCGCGAACAATAACTCTGCACTGACTGGCATATTTACGTGCGTGCTGCTCGGGGGCAATCAGTGCACCCATTTCAGGGAAGATTTCTTCGATATCAAACCTTTCATCTTTCAACTTTTTGGCCGGGCCTCGTTTTCTTTTACCAGCTGATTTATCAGACTGGCTCGGTCCCGATCCGCAGGGCTAAAAGAAGAAATATTTTGTTAATCTATGTATATGTATACATATCTCAAATCATTTATCACCAGATCAGCTATGTATACCTCGACGGTAGTAATCGATACATTCTCATCGCCGTTAAAAATGTTCGGTCCGAAGGGAATATATTCTACGTTAAAAATTTCGTCGTCCTCCTCCATTTCATCCTCATCCATTCCAGCGCCGGACATGTCAAGATATTGCGAGCCATCATCTTCATTATCACTTTGTCTGATAAAGCTGAACAATTCCTCTTCACCAACTCTGCCGTCCATAGCTTAGCTAATACAAAAAAGATACAACAATTTTGTGCCATATATACAAAACATGTACATATAAAGTCTAAATACAACTTCCTCGCAAGTCTAACTAGCAAATATAAAAAAAAATCCTAACAATAGCTAAATTCTATTTAAACCTCTAAATGCACACACTAAATACTCCTAAATACTACTAAAACAATTGCATTTTCTGAAAAACAAATCACTGACGTCAGCATGACATCAGCAATGGCGCTCTCCTCCCCTGTCTGCTTCTTTTCCTCGATTGCACACCAAATCGGAGCCGGTGACCCGCCCCCAACCATAATGGATGGTGGCGCCGCCCTAGAATGTTCACCGGAGGAGGGCGCAACATCTGCGGGCGGCGATGCTACGGTGGCGGCGGCGGTTTTTCTAACCCTAGCTACGGTGGCGCCGAAGATGGAGTTGGAGGAGACGAGGACGACGTCGGGGAGTAGCAGAGGATGGCGTCTCCGGTGATGGCGTCGGGGAGCGGCGTAGGGATCGAGTCGAAGAACACGGCCGCGGCCCGTCAGGAAGGCGCGCACGGAGTCGGAGAACGGCGTGTCGGGGAGGCGCACACAGTCGAACAGCTGCACGACGTCGCCTCTCACGACGGCAGCGCGGTTGGAATCAACAGCAGCATCGGGGGGCGGCACGGCAGCGGGGAGCAGCACTTCCTCTCCGTCGATGGTGTGTGTGAGAGTGAACTGCCAATCTGGGCGAGGAGGCATATAAGCACCCACCTTTAGTACCTGTCCGTGCCCTCAACCGGTACTAAAGCACCTTCAGTACCGGTTGGTGTATGCAACCGGTACAAAAGATTTGCCGAATCGCCAAACTAATAACTGGCGTGAAACGAAAACCTGCAGTACCGGTTGGTGGATGCAACCGGTACTGAAGGTCTTTTCTTTTCTCTTTTTTGTTTTCTGTTTTTTCATATGTATAGAATTAATTGTTCAAACCAATTAAACTTAGTTTCTAATAATTTGATAACTACCGTTTTGTCCAATTAAATAACCAATTAAATATTTTTTTAAATATCATTTTCCATTTTATGAGTGCAAAAAATGACATTTTTGTGAACAAAGTACCAAAAATATGATGCAAAATGGTACCCATTTAATTTTCATGGAAACTAGTACACACATTACACATCACCAATATTCAACATCACCAAAGTAGTGTTATGTTTAATACAATATTACACATCACCAATATTCTCATTTGTTCCATATATTATTCCTCCTTTTCTTCGATTGCTTAACATTGGGTCGGAACCATGGGAAATCCTCATTATTTAACGTGATGCTTGGGTCAGTGTTGACTTTGAAGGGTGGAATTTCAACAAACTTATCATAATCTTCTGACATGTCTGTCTTGTCCTCCACTCCCACGATATTTCTTTTTCCTGAAAGAACTATGTGGCATTTTGGCTCGTCTCATGTATTCACTTCCATGTTTTTTTTCTCTTTTTGGGTTTGGTAGACATGTCTTTCATGTAGAAAACTTGAGCTACATCATTTGCTAGGACGAACGGTTCGTCTTTATAATCAAGATTGTTCAGATCTACCGTCGTCATTTCATACATCGGGTCTACCTTGACCCCACCTGCATTCAGCTTCACCCATTTGCACTGAAACAAAGGGACCTTCAAATCAGGTCCATACTCAAGTTCCCATATCTCCTCTATGTAACCATAATATGTGTCCTTTTGTCCATTGTTGTTTATTGCATCAAAGCGGACACCACTGTTTTGGTTGGTGCTCTTTTTATCTTGATCGATCGTGTAAAATGTATTCTCAATTATCTCGAACCCTTCGAAAGTGACTATAGTTGAAGATGGTGTCCTGGCCAACAAGTACAGCTCAACATCAACTTTGGTGTTACCCATGAGATGTGTTTGCAACCAACCGCTGAATTTCGCCTTGTGTTGATCTTTAATCCAGAACTCATCCTCCACTTTGTTATGAGATCGTAAAATATTCATGTGTTCCTCGATATACGGAGCTGGAAACGAGGAATTTTGTAGAACTGTGTAGTGTGCTTCACTAACAGAAGGTCCGTCCCTACATACTAATACTTTTTTCCCTAAAGTGCCTTTGCCACTCAGTCTCCCCTCGTGTCGCGACTGAGGAACACCAATCGGATTAATGTCAGGAATAAAGTCAACACAAAACTCAATGACCTCCTCGGTTCCATAGCCTTGGGAGATGCTTCCTTCAGGCCTAGCACGGTTATGAACATATTTCTTTAAGACTCCCATGAACCTCTCAAATGGGAACATATTGTGTAGAAATACGGGACCAGGAATTTGAATCTCTTCGACTAGGTGAACCAAGACATGTGTCATAACATCGAAGAAGGACGGCGGGAACACCAACTCAAAACTGACAAGACACTGGACCACATCATTCTGCAACCTTGGTAGGATCGTCGGATCGATTACCTTCTGAGATATTGCATTGAGAATTGCACAAAGCTTCACAATGGGTACTCGAACATTTTCCGGCAAAAGCCCCCTCAATGCAATCGGAAGCAATTGCGTCATAATCACGTGGCAGTCATGGGACTTTATGTTTTGAAATTTTTGTTTTTCCAGATTTATTATTCCCTGTATATTCGACGAGAAGCCAGACGGGGCCTTGATGAACGGATAGACGTCGCCTAGAGGGGGGGGGGGTGAATAGGCGATTTAAAACTTTTTCCGAGGGGCCGGAATATCCGGTCCAAGGATGACCCGGAAATTCCGGTATGCTTGATAAAGGCGGAATAAAACTAGAGGTTTACTTTAACAAGCATACAACCTAGATATAAATACTAGGCTCACCTATGTGCACCAACAACTTATGCTAAGCAATACAAGTAACAAGGTGATAGCAAGATATATGACTTCAAGCACGAAGGCTATCACAATGTAAAGTGCATAAGTAAAGAGCTCGGGTATAGAAATAACCGAGACAAGCGGAGACGAGGATGTATTCCCGAGTTCCACCCAAAGGGTGTACGTCTCGTTTGGAGAGGTGTGCGCAACCACAACAGGTTAGCCGCAACGCCACAAAGGCTCACCTTCTTCTCCTAATGAACTCAACCACAAAAGGTTGCGAGTTCACCTTCCACTATTGATCTCCTTTGGGGCGGAGATCGAATCCCGTACAACTCTTGAGGCACACACCACAACTTAATTGGGGGCTCCCAAGTCTTGAGGCACACACCCACAACTTAATTGGGGGCTCTCAAGTGACCACAAAAGGTCTTGGCCACAAAAGGCCGGCCACAAAAGGCGTCTAGGGTCCAAAGACCCAAGAGTAACAAGCTCACAAGTATCACCACCACGAATCCTCGTGGAGGGATCAAACCGATGCAAATGCAATGGCAAGAGCACACGAAGTGCTGAAGTCCTTCACTCTCAAATTCCAACACAACAACAAATGTTTATGGGGGAATAAGAGAGGAAGAACAAAGGAAACCACAAAGGAGTCAAATCCTTCACTCCCAAATCCCACCAAAAGCAACTAATGCTTATGGGGGGAGAAGAGAGGAAAAACAAAGAGAAGAACCACAAAGGAACTCCAAGAACTAGATCCACTAGGTTCCCCTCACTTAGAGGAGAGATTGATTGGTAGGATTGTAGATCTAGATCTCCTCTCAACTTTCCCTAAAGAATATGGAAGATTCAGTGGAGGGATTGAGAGGGAAGTGAGCTTATCAAGGTCAACAATGGAGTAGGAGAGAGGGGAAAGACGTGCTGCCTTCGATTTGCTGGGGAAGAAGAAAGGGAGGGGTATTTATACCCCTCCAAGAAATATAGCCGTTGGCTGTTTCGACACTCGGAAATTCCGGTCAACCGGAAATTCTGAGTCCATAAAATTTCCGAGCTGAAAATCCGGCTGGAGTCAGAAGCAAAAACAAACTTTTCCTTAGCCATTTCTGGAGGACTTTTCTGGGGGCACTCGGAAATTCTGGTAGACGGAAATTTCCGAGCACAATTTCCGACTGGAGTTAGAACCAAAAGTCCTTCTTTCCTTAGCCAAAACTGGAGGGCTTTCTGGGTGCAATCGGAAATTCCGGTAGACGGAAATTTCCGAGCATAATTTCCGACTTGAGTCAGAACCCTTTTTCTCCTTTCCTTAGCCGTTTTCTTGGATGAGCTGGGGAACCGGAAATTCCGGTAGAGCGGAATATCCGGCCCCAATAATCCGAATCAGCAAAACACTGAAACGAAAACTGCTATAACTTTTGCAAATAAACTCCAAATGAGGTGAGACCAATTTTGTTGGAAAGATATCGACGATGAGCACCCAACAAAAATCACCACACATGGCAAGGTGTGGGACTTTCCTCATGGTAGAACCGACAATATTTCCGCCACCGAAAACGCAACAAGTTGTCCAAAGTAAAACCGATTTCGATGAACAAGAGCTTGACATGGAGATGAACCAAGCTCTAACTCCTCACCAACATAAAAGCCAAATAAGAACCAAGAAACATGATATGCCAAGTATGCAAAGGTTTGAGCTCTCCACAATGATGCGATCAAGTTACCAACTTGAGAACCCCTCTTGATAGTACGCCTATCTATCCTATAGCCCTATCAAGATCATACCTTTGCCTTGAGCATTCCACTTGAGTTGGATGATGACTATCTTGATCTCTTCAAGTGGTTCATCTTTCTTGATTGCGCGTCCAAGCACATGCTTGATGAAGACTTCTCCAAATACTCCCCCATGCTCACAATGGGAGAGTCTCGCTTAGCTCCATCTTCATGTATCCATTGCAAGCACCAAGCATAGGATCTCTTCAAGAAGCTTCTCTTGGTCTTGGTCTTGCACATCTCACCTTGATGACGATCACCACATGACGTCATCCTCCATGAGCTATATGAGATCTTCATTTGATGCAAGCCCATGGGAAGATACCTAACCTCATATAATGATACCACACACACATATATCATGGGTTAGTTCACAAAGCTATGCGGACAAGTGTTTACCATCCCAAGAGATACATGATCGCTCTTGGTACATCTTGTAGCTTTGTGTGGTGATCAACATCTTGATCAACCTTGTATCTTCCAACATTTCGTCACTAATATGATGTCTTGAATCCTTCAAGACATACTTGCAATATGCTCCACTCAACACATAAGATTCAAGAGTCCAACACATGAACTCCACAATTCCATGGACATGATCTATAATGATATCTCAATGCAAACATTAGTCCATAGAGATTGTCATTCAATTACCAAAACCACACATGAGGGAAAATGCTCTTTCACTTGATACTGCTCAGAGATTCAAAAAATATCGATTTCTCTTGTTTGGTTAGAGCATAGCTGGCAGGACCTTCATAGTGTTCTGGAAGCAGGCCGTCTGTTCTTTCAAACGTTTCTGGTCCTCCCGTGCTTCCTTTGTGTTTTTTTCTTCCCATACACGCCCAAGTGGCCTAGCAGGTTCATGCAAATATTCTTTGTCACATGCATCACGTCGATTGCAGATCGGTCCTCCAGGACTTTCCAATATGGTAGCTCCCAAAATATAGATTTCTTCTTCCACATGGGTGCGTGTCCGTTAGCGTCATTCGGAACCTATATTCCTCCAGGACCCTTTCCAAAGATTATTTTTAAATCCTTGAACATATCATATATTTGATCACCGGTGCGTTCCATAGGCCTCCTACGGTGATCTGTCTCACCTTTGAAATGCTTGCCTTTCTTCCGTACGTTATGCCTGACCGGAAGAAATCGACGATGCCCCAAGTATACACACTTCTAACATTTATCCAAGTATATACATTCAGAATCATCCAAACAGTGTGTGCATGCATGGTATCCCTTAGTTGTCTGTCCTGAGATGTTACTAAGAGCATGCCCATCATTGATCGTTACGAAAAGCAACCCTCAAAGGTCAAAATCCTCCTGTTTGTGCTCATCCCACACACGTACACCTTCTTCCCGCCACAACTCTAAAAGTTCATCATTTAATGGCCTGAGATACACATCAAGCTCGTTGCCAGGTTGCTTCGGACCTTGGTTGAGCACTGGCATCATAATGACGCTTCATGCACAACCAAGGAGGAAGGTTGTAAATACATAGAGTCACAGGCCATGTGCTATGACTGCTGCTCTGCTCCCCAAAAGGATTGAAGTCGTCCGTACTTAGACCAAACCTTAAGTTCCTTGCGTCATCTGCAAAGTCCAGGAACTCTCTCTCAATTTTTCTCCACTATGACCCATCAGCGGGGTGCCTGAACATCGCGTCCTTCTTACGGTCCTCTTTGTGCCATCGCAACATCTTGGCATGCTCTCTGTTGCTGAACAAACGTTTCAACCGTGGTATTATAGGAGCATACCACATCACCTTGGCAGAAACCCTCTTTCTAGGGCGCTCGCCCTCAACTTCACCGGGGTTGTAACATCCCAACATTTTATAATGTTTGAAAATCACTTAAATTTAAAACTTTTGTTTTTGATTAAAATAAAACATTAAATGCATAAGAAAACCAACTATAAGGGACTTCAACCATATTGAAGAGTTTATTAATTCAAATATCTCAATGCAACATTAGTTTCAAAAGTTGTTTCAAGTTAAATAGTTTATTATCCATTGTAATTATTAAAACCTCAATATTTAATTTGACAAATGTTTTACAAACCTTCAAACCATATTCATGAAACAAAAGGTTTCTATATAAGTATTTGATTTCAACCACTTAGCAATAGCAATTCATAAATTAAAATAATAATTACAAGTGTTATTTTAAACTATTGAAAACATTATCTATTTGCGAAAATATTATTATTCATTTACCTGAGTTCAAAACATAGTTTGGAGATTACAAGTCTATAGTTTATAACTTTAATAACTTCATATATTTTATAATTAATGAATTATCCAAATAGACATTTCATTAGCTTAAATGATTTTCATTTATTTTCAAAACATAATATGATTTTCATGAATATATTTTCTATATAAGGAATGAATTAAATCTAAAGTCTTCTCCAAAGTTGTTATGAGGTTTTCCAATAATTTATCTCAATATAAAATATACTGGTGCACAAATTATTTGAATTAAAAATGAATACAATATATTTCCCTTTTTCATTTTCATATAGTTGTGTTATATGTTATTTAATAATCTATTAAAGCTAAAATATATTTAATATTGGAATATGAGTTTAAATAACTTAAATTCAAACATATTTGAATATGGGTATTTCATAGAATTTATTTTAGCCAAAATTAAAATTAATTAAACCCTAGTTTTAAATTAAACTTAAAGTGTCAATTTTGCATTTAATCAATATTTCGAAATTATTAATTTTGAAAAGTGTTCAAAACACTCCCACAACTGGTTTAACACAAAGATTTTGTTTTTACAAATTTTTAGAAATTGATTTGACTTTATTTGGAGTTATAAATCAAAAGTTATTAAGGAAATAGAAAATAAGAAAAGGAAAAAGAAAAATCCCTGACAGCGGGACCCACCTGTCAGGGGAGGTTGTCTTCAACCTCTGCCCAAATCGCGCCCGAGGAATCCGCCGGCGATCCCCTTCCAAAATTCGAGCACGAATCACGCGTTACGGTTCCCTCTCCTGCCCCTACTTAAACCCCGCACCCTCCTCGATCTTTTCCCTCTCCTTACCGTGCAAATCGTGCCCCCAGGCTGCCACAAATCCTCGCCGGAGCTCCATCGCCGCCGCCGGCAATTTCTTCAAACACCGGTCGGCTCTGTCAACCCCCGACTCCGAGACTCCGTGCATCTCTACCCCTGGTCAATGCGCCCCTCCTCACGCCCTTCTTCGTTCTCGTTTTGCAGTCGGAAGATCGCAGCGAGCTTGACTCGGAGTCACCGACGCCGTCGTGATCCGTCCTTGCCTAGCCACTACCCGAGCACGCGCGAGACGCCAGGATCGCCTCCATCGTCTCCGTCGGTCCGCGGTGAACGTCGCGGTCGCCTCCACGCGTCCGGGGAAGGACTAGAGCCTCAAAACGGTCCACGACCGAGCCGCCGCCGCCGTACGCTCCATCTCGGACGACCATTCACGCCGCCCGGTGAGCCTCTTCTCCTGAGCCGTACGATTAGGATCTAGCGGCCACGATTAGAAGTTTTAAATGAACCGGTATGGACAGATCTGGACCGCCAGATCCAGATCTGACGGCCCAGACCTAACTTACTTATCCACGTCAGCGCCAGCGTGGCAGCCGCGTCAGCGCTGAGTCAACCACACAGTCAACAGATCTGGCTTTTTGCAGAAAACACCCTTCACCTCAGTTTTATTATATATTTTTCTCTGTTTATCCAAATTCAAATATTTTTATATATTTGGAAAGCTCTCGACATGAAGAATATTTTAGATCTGACAAAATTCAAATTTGACTAAGTTTAAAATATTCAAATTTCAAATGGTGAATTTGAGTAATTTTTGTCATAACTTTAAATCTGTAAATTCAAAAATTGCAAATAAAATTGTTTTAGAGACTATGGAATATTTGTAAATTGATGCCACTGCTATAAAATATTTTTGAGTAATATTTTAATGAATTCATAGTTGTATATTTAATTTGAATAGTTTGAGTATTTTCAACATAACTACTAATAAAAATATTATTTTTGATTAAATCAAATTGCTATAAATTTAATTAAATGCCCTCTGTCTATTAACACTATTATTAAAAAAATTGTTATAAAAATTTAATCATAGAAAACTTTAATCTTATATTTATTCCTTTTATTATATTTTCCAAAAATAGAAATTAATGAAATTGTATTTATAAATTCATGCATATTTATAAAGAAATCACAAAAGTTATTTTGATGCTTTCTTGAGATTAAAAAGTGCATTTCATGCATAACTTATTTTATTATATAGTTATACTCCTTATAGGAAAACCTCTTCATTATTTTCTAAGATTAGGTTTATTTTCAAACTTAGTATTTAGGTAAAAGTGCTATGCACTAGACACATAGTATTTTCAACATGGAGCTTGAAGACTAATGAAGAGTTTAGCCAAAACAAGACTTCAGAAGTATCTTCAAGGAGAAGAAGCACTTAGAAAAAATCAAGAAGAAGTTCATGAAGACCAACCAGCAATATTTCTAAGTCTTGCTTCCTCTCTCTCTCTCTCTCTCTCTCTCTCTCTCTCTCTCTCTCTCTCTCTTTTCTTCCTTCTTCTCTGAGACTTCATGAAGACTAAGTAAATCTAAGACCAGCCTAGGTGATACAAAAATCATCAAGTCTGAAGATTATTCAAGTCTACAAAGAATTCAATCAAGACATCACCAAAGAGAATATTACAAGTCTGGAGATGAAGCCTGTAAGATCAACTACATCTTTCTTTCTATCTTTTCCCTCTTTCCTAATCTTGTGTTTCACTTTATACTTAAACAATTTTTGATCATGATATTATCATCTTTTAGTTTGTTGGATCCTAGTATCCAATTTACGAAGAGTTGTTAATAATTGTTGATCACCTTGAAGAATAGACTTAGTATTTTCTCTAAGTAGCTATGCACATCATGAATAAGTCATTAGAGTACTTATTCAAGATTAATTATAACAAAGGTATTTTATCCAACTTCTAACCTTAGTCCTTAGTCATTTTGACCAACACATTTCCTTGCATTAACTTAAAAGATTTTTCATGGCATGACATGCATTTCTAGTCCTTAGAAATAAATTGCATATCATGCATGTCATGTTTTCCTTAGAAGTTTTATAAACTTGTTTGTATGTGTTGTGTTGTCTTGTTTTATGATTGTTGTATTGTTGTTTTCTTATATTGTTTAGATTGAACGGAGAGTAAACGTTCTATGTTGAAAAGAGTTTGTGAGTAAAGACTTCATCCAAAGGCAAGTGGCACACCTCATAAACTTCCTACTATTTTCTATATGCATTACTTAGTGTATTTTTTATATAAGCATGTGTAGGATAGTATATTGCTATGCTAAACCTGTGTAGAAATTCCTTATTCCTGTGTCTAGGCTCCTATGCAATACTTAGTAGAATTATTGATGCTATGCAAATGTTGTTTTGTGAAAATCTAATTTCTACTAAGTTAAGAAAGAAACACCTGGGTGGTAAGTGGTTGTATGGTTTATGTTGAGTGGCTACTCAGGTCCATGTCTATGGTTCCTGGAGTATGTACACTTGTGAATGGCCACCCAGGAACAGAGGAATCTGAAGAACTCCGAGTGACGATTGCTTCCAGTGCAGCCATTGCCATATGGGCTCTGGCTTGATCAATTATGTTGTGTGGACTCTCTCCGGCTTGACAAGCAGATGTAGGGGGATGTTAGGTGGAACGGGTCAAGCCAGGTGAGAGGGAAAATGCTTCTGAAAGATCTCGTCTCATTTTTCTCCTTTCCCTTATCACAAATGGTGTGTAAAGGATAGTTTGGGTTGAATGGGTACAATGGTGAACGTGCACAACCTCTGCAGAGTGTAAAACTAAGTACTTAGCCGTGTCCCCGCTACGGACAATTTGAGCAGCTGATCACGGACATCAACGGAGGATTCCATCATTCCAACTTCAGAAATAAAACTTGATGGGTGAACAAGGGAAGATGAGATTATGGTTTTCATGCCATACTTGTCTTGATTTGAAGAAAGTGTTTTTCCAAAGAGATAGGAAAAATTGGCTTTATGCTAAATAGCCTTGAACTCCACCAGCCAAATATGCATATAGGCTATAGAGTTATTCCATTAAGTGTCCACCATAGTGTCACTTGCCAGACTCCATTTTTTATTGAATCTGACCCACGTTTTTGCAATATTTTTCTTATTGCAGATACATCAAATGACGAGTGAGGTTTCGTTTAAAGGTTTCGTGTCTACAACCAACATGTTTTCGCCTGTGGCAACATGAAGTTGTTGGAGACCCACTTCTATTGTATTTCCGTTGTGTACTATTTCAAAGCTAGCTTTATGCTATGCAACTTGTATCGAATATTTGGTAATTTTGGATCATCGATGTAATAAAATTGATGATTTGTTGTGATATTACATTGTAAACTGTGTGTGCTAACGAATCGATCCAGGGATTTGCACTATACACAGGTATCTGCCTTATTTTAAGTGCAGTGCAGGTAAGCTACAGATGGTATCAGAGCACTATGTTGCCTGTAGGTTCGAAAACCTAGGTTTGGATAGAAATAGGATTCGACCATAGGATTGAAATCTATTTTATTCACTTTTCTAAAAACAAAACTTTTCATTTTATCTTCCTCATACTCTCATCTACTATCAACCTTCTGAAAACCTCTTATCTTTTTCTAGATGACCATGTTCTTGTAGTCTAAGTCTGATTCTACTGCTTCATATAGAAAAGTTTCAATTCAACATGAAGTTCTACATGCATGGAAGACCACTGAAGAAACAGGATTCGGCCAACACTTCTAAGATATCCAAGAAAGTTGAACAAGAAATTGAAGCACTCACGAAGGAGGTAGATTTGACCACCACCTAAATAGAATAACGATATCATGTTAGTGTATTGATCATATCAACTTGGCTATATGACAATACTAGATTGTTTGTTTGTTGTGAACCTTGTTGCTTGATGTTTGTTAGATGTTGATTGATTATGTTATAGATTGGTTGCATTGATTTGTTTTATTGAACTAGGATTACTCCATAGTACAAATAATTCAACTCATTGCTTTCTAAACCAAACAGATGTCTCACCCCAATACCAACACCAATGATTTGCATACAACTATGCGACTACTATTAGAGAACTAGAGTCAGCTGTGGAAGTTGATCAATGACCAACTGCCTAAGATTGATCAAAACCATAGTGATTTTGAAGAGAACCTTATGACCAAACTAAAGGCATGCAAAACTTGTGGAGAGATAGGACATACGTCCAAAGGATGTCCTGATGAGTGGCCCCATGGTCATACCAGACATCCAGGTAAAGGATGCCTCACAAGTCAGGTTACTTGCTTCCTGTGTGAAGGAACAAATCATGTCCCAATACAGTGTCAACTTTATTCCGTAGTGCAAGAAGTCAGTCAGCAAGCCAAAAAGGGAATGCAACAAAATCTCATGAAGTATGTGGAAGTACAAGTAAACAAGGAGTAATTCAAAAGAGATACTCGCCATATAACATGTTTTACCTGTGGAGGACTAGGACATTATTCATGGGACTGCAAAGAGAAAAGGATTGGTCAGGATACTGAACAAAATCTTCATCAAATGAGATTGTGGATCATACTAAGGTGAAAAATGAAATAAGAGTAAGGTCACTTCCGAGGATACCCAAAAGTACCTCCAAATGTTGCTATAAGTGTAAAGGAGATCACCTAGCTTGAAGTTGTCACATCAAACGAGACTGGACTTCTTTAATTGAGATAGAATATACCAAACAAGACTTGGAAGAACTTTTAGCCCTGGAAACACCTAAGAAGAAGAAGAAGAACTTAAGCGACGTAATTTGCTTCATATGTAAGGGCAAGTGACATTATGCTGATAAGTGCCCAGAAAAGATGAAGGAGAAATGCCTTACCCGCTCGCACAAGAAAAATCATCAGTCCAGTGACATGTCGCAGATGCGGAGCAACAGGACACTATGTTAGTGGCTGCCCAGAGTGGAAGAAGGATAATCTCTCCAAGGACCGAGTGGAAAACGTGAGTACTAAAACTTCTGTACCCACCACATGCCATTGTATTTTGAATACTTGTACGCTCTACATCAGAGAAATAAATAAGATTAAACCAAGTTTCTACACTGACCACAATTATTTCTTTTAAGGGTGGTAGCCACCGAGATAATTCAACCCCAGTCGCTTAAACCCAGAGATTCCAAACTATCTTCTTTCTAGCCTCCCAAATCAGAAAAATCATCCTCTGCTAGTTCTCAAATTTCCATGTCAAAACATTTACATTTCTTAAACCTCTCGAGTTATCAGAATCATTCAAGCATTTGCTTTCTTTCAAAACATTTAACATGCGCTCCAACTTCAACCACTCCCTCTGATTTATGCTGGTTCTCTGTGCATCAGCAATGGCCCGAGCAAGATCATCAGCGGGCTCATCCGGCGCCTCTTTGTCAAGCGTGTCTACCCCAGGTCCCCCCATTGTAGTACCGTCGTATTCAGGAAACTCAGGATAGTTGTCGGGGTCCTCTTCTTCTTCATTGCCTTCCATTATGACTCATGTTTCTCCGTGTTTGGTCCAACAATTATAGTCGGACATGAAACCGGATTCAAAAAGGTGGATGTGAATGGTTTTTGATTTGGAGTAACCCTTGATGTTCTTACAAGCAGAACATGGACAATACATAAAGCTATCCCGCATATTTGACTCAGCAACACGGATAAAATCCTGCACGCCGATCATGAACTCCGGAGAGCGTCGGTCAACGTACATCCATTGTCGATTCATCTACATTATGTAAATATATATAAAACAACTACACAATAGCTATATATATCATTAATAGAGAGATAGAGATAATTGACCAATGCATTAATACAAGTTCACCATATTTAAAGAAATCTAATACATAGTTCTCATATTAATTGAAACTGACATACAACTAGTTAAAGAACTTAAATCCAACAACAAATATGATCAAAATCGCAACCAAGGTAACTATTGAACCAATAGCATAATGATACCAAGGCTCTTTACTAATGACATATTTTCTAAACTTTTTAAGCTTCAAGCGCATTGCATTCATCTTGATCTCGTGATCGAAGCGCATTGCCTCCATCTTGATCTTGTTATCATCGACGACGTCGGCGATCTTAAACTCCCATTTCATCTTCTCTTCGAGACGAAGACCTTCACTTATTTTCAAATTTTCTTTCAAATCATTTTTTTCTTTTACAAAAAACTCGACAATAGAGTCGGTTGGAATTTCCGGCTCAACTACCTCCACATCCGAATAATAGAGCGGGCGAGAGCCGGTGTGGACAGATGTCAAAACCATGACACTATATATACCAAAAAAACAAATAAGAAAATTATACGAGTAATAATTCTATAACTAAGAATTATTAAAACAAAATAAAAAAAAACAAGAGGCTCACCGAGGTGGTGTCGGTGACGGGACGACGCGGGAGATCGATGACGGTGAGAAAGTGGACGAAACAACACTAGAAAAAACCACAAATCATATTTTAATTTGAGCTCAAAATGCATATAAAACAAATGAAATGCCTAAGTTAAGCATTTCATCAAACAACTTGCTAGCACTACAAAAAACAAATGAGCTAAACTTGAAACGCCGGTGGAGTAGATGAAGGTGTTCACCCTTGTGTAGATAGATGTGCCACGAATCTAGACAAATGTTGGAGAAAAATTTGGTGAACTAGAGCCCTTGGGAGAGGTAAGAGAGCAAAAATGGAGTGTGTGCTCGAGCTGAAAAATGGAGTGTGTGGCTCGAGGGTGGGAGAAGCTCTAAGTACAGTGACCAATTCAGTACCGGTTGGAGACACCAGCCGTTACTAAAGGTGCTTGTCCTACCGCAGCTGATTCCCCAAGACCTTTAGTACCGGTTGGTGTCTCCAACCAGTACGAAAGGTCACTACGAGCCGGTACTACTGCCCCCCTCGCCTCCCGCTGTTCGGACCGATACTGATGCCACACTAGTACCGGCCGCAAACCTGGCCGGGACTGATAGTCTGGACGTAAAGTCATTTTTCCACTAGTGGGATTCAAAATCCAACGAGTTCAAAAGTCCATCGGCATGGAGTTTCTTCATGCGCTTTATACCATTATGACCGAGACGGCAATGCCACATATACATGGCGATTTCATCACCAAACTTAATCCTCTTGGAAGCTATGTTATGGATGTGAGTACTACAATCGAGATTCAACAAGAATAAACCATTACTCTCAGGAGCATTAACATAAAAGATATCATTCATCGAAATAGTACAACCACTTGAAACTGATTTAAATGAATAACCGTCTTGTAACAAGCAAGACCCACTGATAATTTTTACACCCAAGGACGGTACAAAATAACACTTATTTAAAATCAAACCTAATCCCGATGGTAGATGTAGAGGGAGTGTGCCGACAGCCACCACGTCAACTCTTGATCCGTTGCCGACGCATATCATCACCTCGTCCTTAGCCAGACGCCTCTTATTCCGCAACTCCTGAGAGTTACAAATATGAGCAACAAAACCAGTATAAAATACTCAAGTGTTGCTATGGGCGGATGTAAGGTACACATCAATAACATGTATATCGTATATACCTTTCTTTTTGCCGACTATCTTGCCAGCTATTTTGTCCTCCAGGTACTTGGGGTAGTTACGCTCAGGTGATCCCATGGTCACTACCATTTTTTCCATCTTGATTTCTAATTCGGCCACATTGAGCATCTTCAGAATTTCCGACAGGGATTTTGATGTCCCCTTCATGCCGTAATTCACAACATAGTCCTTATAGCTTGGGGGCAGCGACAACAACACCCTATCAATAACCTGCTCCTTTATCTAAAAAAAAACCCTGCTCTTCTGGAATCACATTTCCCAGATCACTCAGGAGCTGATCGTTACCAAACATTTTTGCTAAGTGCTCACTTAAATTGCAGTGCTCTTCCATCTGGGCTGAGAAGAAAAGCTTGGTAGCTTCAAATCTCTCAGCATTGACTTGCGGTGCAAACACATCCATGAGTTCAATGATTATCTCATAAGCACTCTTTTTCTCAAAACGGTTTTGCAGGTCAGCTTCCATGGCAAAGAGCATGCCACTCTGGATAAAAGAAGAAATCTCTGCCTTAAACTCGTGGACATTCCAAACAGTTTCTGGGGCGGTGTTTGGCATATCACCTAAGGGGGCTTCAAGGATGTAAGCCACCTTGTGGGTTTCAAGAAGGGATTTCAAATCGCGGAACCAGGACATGAAGTTAGACGCATTGGTCTTCAGCTTCTCTTTCTCAAGGAACAGGGCTAGGTTAAAGGTGGGGTGACACATCTACAATGGAATTTACAACAACATAAGACTTTGTTCATAATTTATTGAGTTCTAGCAATTTAGCAAATTAACTATCAGAACTCCCACTCAAACAAACATCCCTATGAATCGTTAAGCGATTACATGACTCCCATCCATTGCGCAACCCCTCATCGTCAGAGCCGGCAACACAACTTCTAGGGTGGACAATGAATTGTCGATCACAACAACTATGTGACTCATAATCAACCTTTCGGCCTCCGTGTTCCGTGGCCATATCTGCATATGCTAGGCTCGCCACAATAACCTCCACGTAAACGCTTGTGTAAAACTGTCTTACACCCACTGTATGCAAACGATGATATGTCTGACACTCGATCGTCACGGCCTGCCTCATAACGTAGAACTTTCTTGGTGGTGGACGTTGGAGGAAGAACACTAGTGGTATTTTGGAGGGATCATCTTATATTTCTACCGCCGTGTAACTAATCAAACAATCACACAATATAAGATGCACTCAAAAAATCAAATGTAATGCGACGTGATATGGTCCATTGCGCCATGGTCTTCTTGGCGCCCACAATTCATAAACATTTTAATAAACCTACCTTAACGATATCACATTGCCCCTGTAAAATAAAGTTATATGCTTTCTACTTTATCTTTCGCATATTTTACGTGGCTGGGGCTGTCGTAAAAAGAACCGCTTCTTACCTACGAACGTATGACCACAACAACGATCCAATAATTGCATGTTTAAGCATCCCTTTCGGGCCCTCCATTGAAAATGCAAATCCAGCTAAAGAGAGAGAGACAGACACCCGCCAGCCAGAGATACGGTACAAGCCGTATATCAGTAGTGGAATCAGTCTCGCGTAAGCGTACGCGTAAAGTCGGTCCAGGCCGCTTCATCAACTCAGTACTGCAGGAATCACAAGTGCACGGTAGAGGGTAGCAAATAACAGGAACGGTAGAACACGGGTTCTAACAGCGTACAGCTATATCTACGCATAGATCGGCTCTGATACCAATGAAGGCGATCACAGGTAGAAAACAATAATTTTCCTAGTAACGATATCCTTAAACTACCCAGAATCTATACTATGCATATATATAGAAGTACAATGGAGATCGGAATACATACCCTTGTAGACGGAAAACGAGGATTACGTTCCCGCACGAACGTTAACGATGAAGACGACGAAGCCGACCTCAAGGTCGTGAAGTGGAAGTAGACCTCCCAGCACCGTTAGCGCAGCACCTCGCAGAGCGTTACACACGTACGGTGGAGACGACGACTCCCAAAGCTCCAGTCCAGTACGATCAGCGGAAGACTTGGACCAGAACACTTCTGCCACAGAAAAGTACTTAGAAACTATTTGAGGAGATTTATTTAACTAAAAGTGCTAAAACCTTCCTTAGAAAATGTGCTAAGTGTTGAACTTATAAAATAATTGAATTTTCTTTGTTTCTAAGTCCTTAGTAAAATTTTGACCACAAGTGTGTGACCTTGGTCCTTAGTCATTTTTGAACCAACAAAACTTGTCTCGCATTAACTCACATATTCCATAGCATGGCATGCATCTAGTCCTTAGAAATATTTTTGCACATCATACATGGCATATTTTCCTTAGTAGTGTTTATGAAACTTGTTTGTTTATGTTGTATTGTTTGTTATGTTAGAATTTTCGGAGAGGAACGAGGACTGCAGTTGATGTTGCTGTTCTCCTTGTTGCCAAGGCAAGCGGCAAACCCCCATAAAATTCCTCAGTATTTTTCTATGCATTACTTAGTGTATTTTCTATATGCATGTGTAGGACTTAGTAGATTGCTATGCAAAATTTAGAACTCCCTACTTCTTTGTGTCTACGAACCTATATAATGACTTAGTAGAATTATTGATGCTATGCAAGAGTGTTTTATTGGAAAATTTAAATTCTACTAAGATGTAACACCTAGGTGGATTGGTTTTGAATGGTTTAAATTGAGTGTTATTCCTTAGGGGTGATCTCTAAGGGATGGTCACTTGTGGATGGCCACCCAGGGTAATAAAGGGACCAATGTTTTCTCTAAGTCAAGATTGCTTCTCGTGCAACCATTAGTCAATGGGCTCTGGCTAGATGGAGTAAGCTGCGTGGACTCGGCCCGACTTGACAGGTGGTGGTAGATGGTTAGCTTGGAGCGCGTCAAGTCTGCAAGGGACGGGAAGATGCTTCTGAAAAGTCTGGTCTCAACTCTCTCCTTTTCCTTAGCACAATTTGAGTGCTTGAGGATAGTTTGGGTTAGTTGGGTCTAATGGTGGAAGTGCACAACCTCTGCATAGTTAAAAGTAAGTACTTAGCCGTGTCCCCGGTTACAGACAATTTGAGCAGTTGATCAAGCATTCAACGGAGGCTCCCAACATTCCAATTTCCTAAGTTAAAACATGATGGGTAAACAAGGGTAGAAAAACTATGATTTTCAAGCCATATTGTCTCTTACTTTGATGAAAAGTTTTTACAAAAAGATAGGCAAAAACTGGCTTTATGTAAAATAGCCTTGAAACTCCACCAGCCAAATAAGCATATAGACTATAGAGTTTTCCCTAAGTATCCACCATAGTGTCACTTGCCAGACTCCATTTTATATGGAATCTGACCCACTCTGTTGCAATTTTTTACTTGTTGCAGAAATTTCTGATGAGGAGTAAGGACTACGTTTGGGTTTTGAGTCTGCACCAACATGTTTTTTCCTGTGGCATGTCATGAAGATGGAGGCTCATTGAAGTTTTATTTCCGCTGCTTTATTGTTTGAGCTAGCTTTAAGCTATGCAAAGATGTATCGAACTATTTTTTTTACCAAGTCTGGATTACTCGTGTAATATTGATACAATGTTGTGATATTCATCGTAAACTGTGTGTGAAAATGAATCGATCCAGGGGTTTGCACTATACACAGGTACCTGCCATATTTTTAAGTGCAGGTACATTACAGATGGTATCAGAGCAATGTGTTGCCCGTAGGTTCGAACCCCTAGGTTTGGTTAGAAATAGGTTGGCCAAAAACTTAATTTTTACTAAGTATAAAAAACCTCTATAGAATACTCTTGCTTTTCTTCTAAGTACTCTCAGTTCTGTTCTCTTGCGTTTTATCTCTTATCTTTTTCTTCACAACTTAAGGATGAAGAGATTCGAGTACACTTGCGAGGAAGACTACCCGGTGTCTCGCTTTGTCAGCATCTTGTTCGACATACTCAAGGGATGCATACTGAAGGAGTTCAAGAGAGAAGACCTTTGGGGAATCAGAATTTGTCAACAAGGACGTGAAGGCGAAGCACCCATTGAGACAAGAATAATGGGGGTCTCCATAGAAAGAGGAATCGACGTCGTCATGCAATACACAATAGGTCGTCTTTGTGGACGCTACTCCAAGGAACTTGAAGGACACTACTCCCTTCCTTTTGGCAGGCGTAATGAAGATGGATATCCTTGCTGCTATGGCACCGAGGACATGGGCAAGGATGAGTTCGTGAGCGATTACTTCCAAGGCTTAGAACTCTTAGTCTATGAACTTTAATTTGATTCCTATGAAGAACTCTACAAGAATGATGAGATGTGCGCCCAAGTCAAGGAGAATGAAGAAAAGATGAAGGAACAAGAGGAGAAGACCAAGAAACTAGAGGAGAAATTCCAGCTACAAGAGAAGAAATTTATAAGTCAAGAGAAGAGGGTCAAGCAAAGAAACAAGCAAATAAGAGATTTGAAGGTAGAACTTTCCACGAATGAGGTGGACCTTGAAGCTGATAGCGACTTGATCAAGCGTCTTCGTGCCGAGAAGAAGTATCTTCAAGACCAGAACATAGAGTTGGAGAAGGAAGTGGCGGATCTCAGAAACATGCTAACCCGTGAAGGCTATGAGATCGAAGACGTTGAAGAAGAAGTGGATGAAGAAGAAGTTCTCATGATTGAAGACTAGGATAGTTAGAGAGACTACCATTTTTACTTCACGCATGTAAAATTTTGAATTTCTAAGCTTAGGATCTACCAACGTGTGGTAGAGCTTTATCTTGTTTAGCTTCTTGTTATTTTGGACCAAGACTAGTGAAAGTTTAAGTTGTTTGACTTTGTTGCTTGCTTGTTTGAAGTGTTTGCATGGGTAGAATTACTTCCTTAGACTTCTCTATCTTTACTCATCTATGCTTAAACAACAGATGCCTCCCCGTCGAGCTCCCGAGAACAACAACAATGATGCTATGCAGCAGTTGATGGCCGCCCAAGCCCAACTGATGACCATGATGACTCAGTTCATTGCAGCAACCAACAACAACAATAACAACCACAATCCTGCACCACCACCACCCCCTCCTCCAGTGGACAGACTTGCCAGGTTCCTGAGGCTTGGGCCAAATAAGTTCTCAAGTTCAACTGAGCCACTTGTGTCTGATGACTGGCTGCGTTATGTGCAAAAGGATCTGGTGACATCTGAATGTAATGATGCTTAGAAAGTTAGGTTCACTGCACATCTGCTAGAAGGACCTGTTGCACAATGGTGGGAAACTTATCAGATTACTCACCCGCTGGACACCTTGACTTGGGAGGATTTCAAATAAGGTTTTCATAATGCTCATATCTCCACGGGCATTATCAATCTGAAGCAGGAAGAGTTTCGCAATCTGCGTCAGGGAAACATAAGCCTTAAGGAGTACATGGATGACTTTCATGCCTTGTCAGGATATGCTCCTGAGGACATTGACATAGATGCAAAGAGGAAGGCAAAAGTTCTCAAAGGACTTAGTGATGAGCTGAAGATACCTCTGACTGTTGCTTATGCCCCAAACTATCAGATACTCCTTGATCAAGCTATCACCCTTGAGGATAGTATAAAGAAAGCTGAAAACAGGAAGAGGAAGATGAGCAAGCACTCCTTTGAACCTTCAATCAAGAAACACTTTGTTCATGATGGGAACCATGGTTATAAACATGGAAACCACACTGGGGTAACTTCCACAAACATGGACACAATCATAATGGAGGATCCAATGGAGGACACAAAGGGAATGGAAATGCTGGGAATAATCATAGCAATGGACAACATCGCCCAAATTTTGAAAAGAAGGATCTCAGTCAAGTGCTATGTTACAACTGCAAGAACAAGGGACATTATGCTAATGAATGCCCAGAGAAGAAAGTGGACACTCCTACCAAGCCCAGTCCTTTCAACAAAGGACATGTGAACCACATCAATGTTGAAGAAGTCCTTGATGAACCTGATGCTGTGATTGGTACGTTCCTAATCAATTCTTGTCCAGTATTAATTTTATTTGATACCGGAGCATCTCATTCATTCATATCAAGAGCATTTGTTAACAAACATGGGCTAGCGGTTGAAAACTTGGGGTGTCCAATTAGAGTAAGTTCCCCGGGAGAAGAAATGTTGGTATCATCTGGGTGTAGACAACTAAATCCTGAGATTGGAAAGCATTAGTTTCCAGCAGACTTAATCATCCTAGAAACCCAAGGTCTAGATGTTATTCTAGGGATGGATTGGATGACTCAATTTGAAGGAATCATAGACTGTGCAAACAGAGCAATCACCCTCACCACTCCAGAAAAGAAGAAGATCAGATTCAAGTCAAAATTTGAAATGAAGAAGGTTAGGCTTAATTCTCTTAAGGGGGTTAGCCTTAGCGATGTACTCATAGTAAGGGGATACCCAGATGTGTTTCCCAAAGAATTACCGGGAATGCCACCCGATAGAGATGTTGAGTTTCTCATTGAGCTTAAACCAGGCACAGGGCCCATAGCCAAGAGGCCATACCCAATGGCAACAGACGAACTGAAAGAACTCAAGAAACAGTTAGAGGAACAGTTACATAAAGGTTTCATCCGTCCAAATTCTTCACCTTGGGGAGCACCAATCTTGTTTGTTCAGAAGAAAGATAGTACTCAGAGGCTAGTCACAGACTATAGAGCTTTGAATGAAGTAACCTTCAAGAATAAATATCCACTTCCTAGAATCAATGACCTCTTTGACCAATTGAAAGGAGCTTGTGTGTTCTCAAAAATTGATCTCAGATCTGGGTACTTTCAGATGAAGGTTAGGGAGTTAGACATACCTAAAACTGCTT
The DNA here is from genome assembly GCA_026929855.1 of Poa annua. Taxonomy (NCBI): domain Eukaryota; kingdom Viridiplantae; phylum Streptophyta; class Magnoliopsida; order Poales; family Poaceae; genus Poa; species Poa annua. Next base: position 19,740,838 of record CM049428.1, on the reverse strand, counting down.
TCACCACCCGTTACGGTATGTATGAGTACACAGTTATGCATTTTGGCTTAACCAATGCGCCAGCATACTTCATGAATATGATGAATAGAGTGTTCATGGATTTCTTAGATAAGTTCGTCGTGGTATTCATCGATGACATCTTAATCTACTCCAAAAGCCATGAAGAACATAAGGAACATCTGCATCAGATTTTGCAAAGGCTTAGAGAGCACAAGTTATAGGGCAAGTTCAGCAAATGTGAGTTTTGGCTGGATCAAGTTGGATTTCCAGGACACATTGTGTCTAAGGATGGAATAGCAGTAGACCCAGAAAAGGTTTCTCCTGTCACCGACTTGGAGTCACCCAAGAATGCTGGAGAAATTCGTAGTTTTCTGGGACTAGCAGGATACTATAGGAGATTCATTGAAAATTTCTCCAAAATTGCTAAGGCCTTAACAGAATTGCTACAAAAGTAGAATAAGTTTGTGTGGACTGAAGAGTATGAAACTAGTTTTCAAGAATTGAAGAAACGTTTAGTATCAGCACATGTTCTATGTTTACCTGATCTAGAGAAATATTTCCAAGTTTACTGCGATGCTTCGCACCGGGGACTCGGAGGTGTGTTGATGCAAGAAGGCAAAGTGGTGTCATATACCTCAAGGCAACTCAAGAAGCATGAAGTCAACTACCCCACACATGACTTAGAATTAGCAGTTATAGTACATGCTCTGAAGACATGGAGGCCATATCTTTGGGGAAAACGTTGTGAAGTATTCACAGATCATAAAAGTCTAAAATACTTTTTCACACAGAAGGAAATGAACACGCGTCAAAGGAGATGGCTGGAATTGATTAAGGACTATGACTTGAGTTTGCAATATCACCCAGGAAAGGCTAATGTGGTAGCAGATGCCTTGAGTCGTAAAACTTATGTTAACAGACTCACGGCAGGGGAATTGCCAGAGGACCTATGCAAGGGACTCAAGGATCTGAGGCTAGAAATAGTACCTGAAGGTTATGTAGCCTCTCTTGAAGTGCAACCTCTTTTGATGGACAAAATCAAAGGAGGTCAGAAGAAAGACAAATTGATGGAAGAAATCAAGAAGAACTTAAGTGAAGACAAGGCCAAAGGTTTTCGATTAGATGAAGGAGGCATAGTATGGTTCAAGGAACGAATTTGTGTTCCCGAACATGTAGATCTCAGAAAGTTGATACTTCAGGAAGCCCATGACTCACCTTACTCCATACACCCGGGTAACACCAAAATGTATATGGATGTAAAGGAAAGGTTTTGGCGGAACTATGTAAAAAGAGATATTGCAGAATATATTTCTAAGTGTGATGTGTGTAGCCGTGTGAAGGTTGAGCATCAGAAGCTAGCAGAATTACTTCAACCTCTGCCAGTACCCGACTGGAAATGGGATCAGATTGGGATGGACTTCATCACAGGTCTACCCAGAACCAAGTCTGGTTACGATTCTATATGGGTTATTGCTGATCGTTTAACCAAGGTAGCTCATTTCGTGCCGATAAACACAACTTACACCAATGCCAAGCTAGCAGATATCTACATGAAGAGAATAGTATGGTTGCATGGGGTCCCAAAGAAGATTGGGTCAGATAGGGGCACTCAATTTACTTCTCATTTCTGGAAACAGCTACATGAAGTCCTTGGAACTAGGCTGGAGTTTAGCACAACCTTTCACCCACAAACCGATGGACAGACTGAAAGGGTAAATCAATTTCGGAAGACATGCTGAGAGCGTGTGCTTTAGACTATAAGTCTAGTTGGGATGACAATCTCCCCTATGCTGAGTTCTCTTATAATAATAGTTACCAAGCCAGCATAGAGATGGCACCATTCGAAGCTTTGTATGGAAGAAAATGTACTACCCCACTTTTGTGGAGTGGAGTAGGGGAAAGAAGTCTGTTTGGTCCGGGTATAATCGAAGAAGCTGAAGAAAAGGTCAGGCTGATTAAGGACATATTGAAGACAGCTCAATCCCGACAGAAAAGTTATGCCGACTCCAAGAGAAGAGAAGTCACCTTTGATATTGAAGATAGAGCCCATCTTAGAGTCTCACCCCTTCGTGGAGTGAAGAGGTTTGGGATCAAAGGAAAATTGTCACCAAGATTCATTGGACCCTATAAGGTTTTGTCACGTAAAGCAGAAGTGGCATATGAGTTGGAACTACCGAAAGAACTTTCCGCAGTTCATAATGTTTTCCATGTTAGCCAGCTAAAAAAATGTCACCCTGAAATGGCAGAAACTCCACTAAGAGATACAGTGCCACTAGAAGAAGTTCAGCTGGAAAGCGATCTCACCTATGAGGAAAAACCCATAAATTTTTTGGAGACAACTGAGAGAATTACCAGAACTAAGACCATCAAGTTTTGCAAAGTGCAATGGAATCACCATTCAGAAGAAGAAGCAACTTGGGAAAGACAAGATGACCTCAAGGATGAACATCCTCACCTATTTGCTAGCCAGTCCGAATCTCGAGGGCGAGATTCATCTTAAGGGGGTTAGTCTTGTAACATCTCAAATTCCACAAAAATTTAAAACTTCCAATTTACATACCATTGCATGCGTCATGTCATTGCATTTTGCATTTGCATAATTAGTTATAAATGTTGAAAGAATCAAAAAAATATTATTTATAAAAATGTCATAAAATGCTTCAAAATGGTTTAGTTTGTAAAGATAAGTTTTACAAAATTTTACAAACTGGTTTGAATCATTTTGGAGTTATAAAGCAGAGTTTATGAAATTTCAGAAAAGAAAAAGAAAAGAGAAAAACAAAAAAAAAACTCACCGAGCCGGCCCCGCAGCGGCCCATTCCTCCCCTTTCCTCTCGCACGCGCGCGCAGCGGCCCAAGCCCAGCTCGCCTTCCCCCTGACGCTGATAGGCGGGTCCCACAAACTGACGCCGTATCTTCTTCAACCTCCGACTCGGTTTTCTATTCAAGTTCATCTCCAGACCGGAGATCGATTCCAAGTCGTTTTTAAACGATTCTATCTCTTCCCCACCCTCCATAAATACCCCGGTACTTCTCCTTGCCTCACACCCCACAAACCCTAGCAAACTCGCCTCCAGACTGCCCGAACAAAGCTCGCCGCGCTGCCATTACTGCCGCCGCAAATTGCAAGTTCGGGTGATTTTTCGATCTCCCCGAGCCCTCTCGTTTGTTCCATAATCCATCCCTCGTCCGTGCGCGCCCATTTGACATCGTTGTTCGCCCTCTTCCGCGCCAGATCGAGCTGCCCGTGATCAACCGAAGGGAGCCGCCGTCATCACCGTCTCCGGCGAGATACCCCGGACGGAGAAGAGGACGCTCTAGCCCGTCGTCGCGCCACCAACACCGCCTCGACCTCCCGATCGTCGAGGTATGTTCCTGTCGTCTCCAATCTTCTTGGATCGGTTGGAATGAATCTCACCGTCACGCTGTTTAGGTCACCGGAGTTCTCCGGCGAGCAGCGCCACCGTATGTGATTTTGCACCGTCAGATCGTTATTCAACGCACTAGATTAGATCTCTTCGCAAAGGGGTATGCGCCAATCGGAGCTCGCCACGTCGCCGAAGACCACGTCCGTCCGCGCCGCGCCGCCAACGCCCGCGTCCACTTATCCCGCGATGCCCATAAGACCGGTCAACAGACGCTCCGCACCAATGAGAAGATGCCACGTCGCCCGAGGACCTCTGTGCGAAGAATATTTTTCTATTTCTCACAGATTAGTCCCTGCAAATTGAATATATCATTAATTTTCACCCCTTTATCCAAAAATTCTAACAAAAATTGTTTTGGAAAGCTAATCAAGTATAGAAACTTTTGGCATCATTATATTTATATTTTGTCGAAATAATTTTTGTAATAACAGAAGTGACATTAATAGTAATTTAAGTATAACTATAAACTAAAATTATATTCTTCATCAAAATCTTTTTCTATGAACTTGTATGGCTAGGTAATGGCTATGGGAATACTTCACTATTTTTGTTTAGATTATTTATGTGCTTTTGTGCAGTTATTTGGATTAAAATCTTTTTAGACATTATGTAATGAATAAAACTAATTATAAAATTATTAAAATTGATTTTTACTTAGCATATTATAGCACTTCTGCCACAGAAAAGTACTTAGAAAATATTTGAGGAGATTTATTTAACTAAAAGTGCTAAAACCTTCCTTAGAAATTTGCTAAGTGTTGTCCTTATAAAATAATTGAATTTTCTTTGTTTCTAAGTCGTTAGTAAAATTTTGACCACAAGTGTGTGACCTTGGTCCTTAGTCATTTTTGGACCAACAAAACTTGCCTCGCATTAACTCACATATTCCATAGCATGGCAAGCATCTAGTCCTTATAAATATTTTTGCACATCATACATGGCATATTTCCTTAGTAATTTTTATGAAACTTTATGTTGTATTATTTGTTATGTTAGAATTTTCGGAGAGGAACGAGGACTGCAGTTGCTTTTGTTGTTCAGCTTGTTGCCAAGGCAAGTGTCACACCCCCATAAAATTCCTAAGTATTTTCTATGCATTACTTAGTGTATTTTCTTTATGCATGTATAGGACTTAGTAGATTGCTATGCAAAACTTTAGAACTCCCTACTCCTTTGTGTCTAGGAACCTATATTATGACTTAGTAGAATAATTGACGCTATGCAAAAGTGTTTTACTGGAAAACTTAAATTCTACTAAGTTAATGTTGAAGGGGATCGCAGGCAGAAAACAAACATTTTCCTAAAAACGATATCCTTAAACAAGCCAAGATCTACACTATGCAGATATAGTAGTACGGCGGAGATCGGAATACATATCCTTGTAGACCGTATAGCGGGGATTACGCTCCCGCACAAGCGTTGACGACGAAGACGACGTAGCCGACCTCTAGGTCGTGTAGAACTCGGCGCGACGAAGACGACGAAGATGACTTCGAGGTCGGGTGGAGGAAGTAGGCCACCGAGCACCGCTAGCGTAGCACCTCGAAGGGCGTTACACACATACGGTGGAGACGACGGCCTCCGAAGCTCTAGTCCAGGACGAGCAGCGGAAGAGTTGGACCAGAACACTAGCAGCACGACAGCGGGCTATAGTGGAGAGAGAACTCTCATCCTCCTCGGCGCAACTCTGACAAAGGGAATCAAGAGATCGAGGAGAAATCTTGAATTAATTGGTTGAATTGAAAGGCCAGGGGTGCCCCTTTTTATATAGGCTCCCGGGGGAGCCAACCTTGCCAGCCAGGCAATGTGGGACTATACTACACGCCTGGTTCGGCCAAGGACAGCCGCCGTCCCTAGGTGGGCCCCATTTGGCCCACCTAGGCCGGCCCTCCCCCAATCCGAAGACCTGGGGGACTCTTCCCCCCTTCATGGGCCTTCTTTCCACAAGAAGGCCCATGAATCTGCGTTTAAAAATACGAAAATAAATATATAAAATCATATTTAAACATTAATTACACTAATTAATATCAAACATATTATATATAATTTATTCTAGCTCCGAAAACTATTTCGTCGCTGCCCGATCTCCGTTGGACCATTCTCGGGACGTTCCTGGTGATCTCTTTCCTTTCCGGTTGTCTTGTCGAAACCCCTTAAGTGTGTTACCCTAGCGGTTCGATATAATAACAGACATGATCGATACTCCCCTCCGATCAATGAATAACTCGTACACCTGGACCCCATGAATGAATCCATGTGATATAACGAATGACTTTCATCTATCAAACCTGGACGTCTAATCTTAAACCTTTTGTCATAGCGATACTTAGTGTGTCCGAGTATCATTCTCAGATATCCCCATACCTAGCATGGTCTCGTTACCGACATCGCTATCTTCTACTCGTCTATGATATTATGTCAGCTGGTGACCTAGTCACATGTTTGCAAACTCATTTGACATAATCTCACCGAGTGGGCCCTAGAGTATCTATCCGGCTATACGGACTGACAAATCCCGCTGTTGACCCCTCGTCCCAACTACCCCCTTTCGATACCCTAAAGTATCACCGTTATTGTCATACTAAATAAGATACGACGTTTGGTGCAATCAAAGTATCTTCCAGGAATAACAATAAGAGTTGGTCTCACGGTCTTAAGGCGTAATGACTATGTCCTATAAATAATGGGTATGTCCATCACATCGTTCAACCAACGACATGACTTCCATTGCCTTCCGGCGCCATGCCCTATGATCGGAAAACCTCGATCATCGTGCAACGAAACTAGTCTTAGTAGAGCCTACTAGGGACCTGGTTGTTTATATACCACACATGTATTAATGTTTTCGCTTAATACAGTTATAGCATGGTATAAAACATATAAAGAACAATTGGGATATTACCAATAAACTATGTTTATTAAGTGCCTCTAGGGCATATTCCCTTCAGTCTCCCACTTGCACTAGAGTAACACTTAATCTAGTTTACAACTTTGTAAAAGCTCAACACCCATAGCATCTTGGTGCCTGCTCGTCTCGTGGAAGAGGAATACAGTCAATAGATCTCACACATTGAGACCTATATGTGCTTTGCAACACTTCTATGTCACCTAGTTTGACATCATCCCGTATCTTATGATGACCGTGAAATATATCCTAGTGGATGGAGTGAGACTCGAACATTCGCGTAGCATGGGCCTTAAAAGTCTAAGAGATCTATTAAGGGGACCATATACGCTCGGAAAACTGCTCAGTCCAATCACACTTGCTACTTCTGAAGTTGCTATATATTTCTATACCTATGTAGATTATGCGACAGTGCATATGCGACTTCGCAAACTAACCATGTCTTTCTTCAAAACAAAGGACATCTCCGATATGAGATTTCTAGTAGTATGGGTCAATGTCACAACTTGCATCATCGTAACCATTTTACGGCAAGTTGTCTTACACACTCTTACCCTTTTACTAGAAAACATATCTTCAGTTCTCATATACACTGAAAAATATACTTACGTTTGTTCATTGATCCACACAAGGATCACTCTAGAACTCGTTATTCAACCAAGAACTTGGGTCACACCAAGTCGAGCTTTCAGTCTAATAGAATCTATGTCTGATACATAGAGAATGTCGAACATCATTTTCTATCACTGAAAATGTTGGGGATATATCAACTAGGGGTATAACCAACATGGATCAATCCGGCTAGTCCAGGGTGGCCCAAGGGTGGTAAGGCCAAAGCCTGCCGGGCGGCCCAGATAGCTGACGTACAAGGAAGTAGGCGGATGGTCCAAGGAAGGCGGAAGGCCGAAGCCCATCCAGCCACCAAGCCCAAGACGGAAGGCGGCAACTAAGCCGGCTAGGTCTACCACGTAGGATCTCACCACCGCCGTGGGATCCGAAGCTGGGTAAACTCGCCGTGTTCAATCCCGTCCTCGACGACACCAACCTTCTTCCCCACAATCCATACGTAGGCTAGAGGACCCCTGTCTCCTATCAGTTATGCCGATACCACGACAGTTGGCTCCCACCGTGGGGCATAAGGTTCCTGGCGTCACGTTCCAGGCGGGAACACTTGGCGGCGTGGGCAAGCAGATCGCCGTCGGTCGCGTCACAAGGTATGGCGGCCATAGCTACGTCAACTCGGATGAGTCCTGGCTCCCGGCGGACGACTACCTTATCGGATGCGCAATCGTACCGATCGGAGGGATCGACGTCTTCATCGGGTACACGCCAGAGGCGTACGGCCTCCCGCGTTTCTACAACCCCACCCACCAACCCTTCGACCAAGCAGTCGACCGACAAGATGGATCTGAATCCGCCTTTTCCCAGGAGTCGGCCGAATCTGATTTCCACTTCGTAGGAGTTGCCGGACTGGGATCAGACTCCCAGCCGAAAAACAACGATCCTGAGTCAGTCCTCCCTGCTCTACAGGAGGATGCGATGTCAGATGCCGGATCGAGATCTACCGTTCAAGTCAACGTAGATTCTGACTCTGATGATGATGCTAGTCTCTTTGAAGAGAAGATCAAAACCCGCATTTCCAGTGGTAACCCGGCCCCTTCAGAGGGCACAGCGGATACCGACATGCCTGACAAGCTGGCTATGATGGTTGTCGTCGGTCACGAGACAACCCCAGTTACTTCGGAGGCGCAAAACAAGCCGGCGGAAGATGCCGGCGACACCACTGCCGGCCAACTCATTAAAAGTTCCGACAAGGTGCGCGCAAAGAAGAAAACTGGCCTCGAGAAAGGCGGCAGCAGCAAACCCACGGATTTTCTCTCCGTCATCAAAGAAGTAGACGAGATCATGAATACTCCGGTGAATAAAGACACCCCACTCGACGAAGTGGAAGAGCTTAGGCTTAACATGCTTAAGCACTCTGACTTCCTGCGAAAAAGAGAGGAGCACGTTGAGAGCCTTGCGAAGAAGATCGAGAAAGAACAGGAGAAGATGTCGGCCAAAACAAGCCGGCAACTCTTCGAGGAGAAAAGGTCATCAAAAAACTGCCGTGGAAAAGAGCCGCCTACGCAAGCAACGACAGCGGCTCAAGATCTAGGGTTCGACTGGCGTACGGCACCACATCGCGTGGACAGAAGGGGAGATGTTGTCTTCTGCACCCCTGTCCTCAACGCGGCCGCCGCGCTAGATACCCTGGACAACAACACTTACACGGCGGAAGAAAAGCTGGCCAACGCAAGACACTTCGTGAGCAAGGCCCTAGAACAACAAGCTCGCGCTGATTCCTACGGCCACATGGCGGATGCTCGCGGGGGAGACCTAGAGTCTAAGTCGGGAAAGTGCAAAGCCGCACCCGGCACCGACCCCGAAGGCCCGTCTGGCTCCAGTAGCCATGGCGACAAAAGGAAGGCAACGCCACCTCCAAAGAAGGCGCCACCGCCAAAGCCAAGGCGGGACGAGAATTCTAGGACAGGAAGCAGAGGAGACCTGCCACCTCCATCCCAGCCAAGACGCGACAACGGCGGTAGCCGGAACAACAGGCCGCCGCCTAGAAAAGATGTCGGCAACGACCCTCCCAGGAGAGGTCGAAGCCGGTCTCCGCAGCGTAGCACCGGCAGCAAGAAGAGAGAGGAGGTAGAAGGGCCCAGGCGCAGCATAAGCCGGGCAGCACAGGACGAGCCGGACGCAAACTGAGGCGCACGGCAGCTCGATCCAAAAGACGCACGACACCGCCTACAAGACATAGCAAGAGTAAAGGAGCCGCTATACTCTGGACCAAAGTGCTTCGTTGACGCCATCCGCAGAGAGCCGTTCCCTAAGAACATGACATCAGTGTCAAAAAACTGTTCTAGGTACAACGGACTCGTTAAGCCGGACTCATGGCTATCCGATTATGCCATGGCCATAGAAATTGCCGGCGGGAGCAGCTATATTGCCGTCCGCTACCTACCTCTCATGTTGGAAGGCACGGCAAGAGCTTGGATCGACAACCTTCCTGAAAAGTCCATCCATAGCTGGTACGACATGGAAAAGGTTTTCTCCCAGCACTTCCAAGGAACATACAAGCGTCCAAATACCTACACGGATTTGCAACGCTGTATCCAAAAGCCGGACGAAACCATGACAGATTTTGTCAGCCGTTGGATATCCGAAAAAGCCAACGGTCATGGTGTTTCGGACACACAGGCTATCCACGCCTTCTACACGGGCCTACAGAAGAAGTCCTTGCTCCTTGATAGGCTCGTCCGCGAGCAAATCACGGACCTTGGTGAGATGCTCAACTTGGCCGCCCAATACGCGGCGGCGGATGACGACGCCCGGGACGATAACCCAGACGTCAACATCATACCAAAGCGGAACAACAAGCGCAAGCAGGCGGCAGATGACAAAGCCGGACCTTCCAATGAGGTAGCCGTAGCATTCCAAGGGAACGCCGACAAAAAGAAGTGGAAGAATAAGAAAGATAGTCGCGAAGCCGGCTCAGGGCCTAAGGCGGCGCGAATCACTTATGAACAGGCAAAGCTTTTGCCATGTCCTATCCACGCCTCACTGGGCAAGGTCAACCATATGCTTGGCGAGTGCAGTTTCATGGACGACTTCAAAAAGGATCCCACAGTCGGCTGGAAGTCAAAGAAGTCAAAGAAGAACGACAAGAAAGACAACAAGGGGGATGAGGATGACGACGACATGTCTATCTCAAGCGAAGACGACGCAGCCGCCAAGAAAAAGAAGATGTATCCGAAGGTCAAAGAATCTCTTGTGTGCTTTGTCGGCACGCCTTCGGCTAAGGCAGATAAGGCGGAAATGCGCGAGCTCAACGCGACAATGCCGGACGTCCCTCAATACTTGAACTGGTCGGAAGCAACGATCACTTGGGACCGGTCCGACCACCCTGATCACGTTCCTCACCCAGGCAAGTACGCCCTTGTCGTCGATCCCATTGTCGACAACTTCAGACTCACAAAGGTACTTATGGATGGCGGCAGCAGCCTCAACATCCTGTACTATGACACACTAAGCCGCATGAACCTATCAGAGGATCAGCTGGACCACAGCAACCTCACTTTTCATGGCATAGTGCCCGGCAGGCAAGCAAAGTCAATGGGGAGCATCAGGCTGAAGGTAACTTTCGGACCAAAAGAGAACTACCGCTCAGAGTTCCTCCGGTTCGAAGTTGTCCCCTTCAAAAGCGCCTATCATGCAATCTTCGGACGATCGGCTTTCGCCAAGTTCATGGCAAGGCCGTGCTACATATACAGCAAGCTTAAAATGCCGGGGGAAAACGGAACAATCACGATTTCCGGCAACTTCAAGAAAGCCAAGGAATGCGAGTGTGGCATGGCCGCCTTCGCGGAAGCCGTCATCCACAAGGAAGAACTCGCGCTGCTCGGGGCGGATTCAGACAACTCCATGCCAAGGCCAAAGATTGATGTCAAGAAGACCTTCGAAGCTTCAGAAGACACCAAAAAGGCGGACCTCATCCCAGGTGACAAGTCTAAGCATGTTGTCATCGGCTCCAACCTTGACAGCAAATAGGAAGGCGCGCTCGTCGAGTTCCTCCGTGAGAATCGTGACATCTTTGCATGGTCGCCTTCCGACATGCCTGGTGTACCGAGGGAACTTGTCGAGCACTCGCTCAACGTCATAAAAGGATCCAAGCCGGTGAAGCAAGCAACAAGACGCTTTGGAGATGAGAGACGCAAGGCTATAGGAAAGGAGATAAATAGGCTGAAGGCCGCCAATTTCATAAAAGAAGTTGTACACACCGATTGGGTGGCAAATCCTGTACTTGTCCCAAAGAAGAATAAAGAGCTGAGGATGTGTATTGACTATACCGGTGTTAACAAGTGCTGCCCAAAGGATCCCTTTGCGCTGCCTAGAATTGACCAAGTCGTAGACTCCACAGCAGGCTCCGAGCTACTTTGTTTTCTGGACGCCTACTCAGGATACCACCAAATCAAGATGAGAGAGTCAGATCAGCTGAAAACATCTTTCACCACTCCATACGGGACTTTCTGCTACATTACAATGCCTTTTGGCCTCAAGAATGCAGGGGCAACATACCAGCGCTGTATGCAAAATTGCATGCACGAACAGATCGGCCGCAATGTTCACGTCTATGTAGACGACATCGCGGTAATGTCAAAAAAGAAGGCAGATCTCCTAGAGGATTTGGAAGAAACATTTCAGAATCTCCGGAGGTATCAGATGAAACTCAATCCCGTCAAGTGCGTTTTCGGCGTTCCAGCCGGCAAACTGCTCGGGTTTATCGTCTCAGAACGAGGGATCGAGGTTAACCCGGAGAAGATCAAGGCCGTCCAAAACATATCCAGACCTACTTGTCTGAAGGACGTGCAGCGCCTAGCCGGATCGGCGGCAGCCATCAGTCGTTTCATAAGCCGCATAGGGGAAAAGGCAATGCCTCTCTACCGGCTATTGAAGAAATCCGACAACTTCGAGTGGACAGCAGAGGCAGATGCCGCCTTGCAGCAACTTAAGGAGGCCCTCACATCCGCTTCAATATTGGCAGCACCTCGATCACAGGAACCAATGCTGTTGTACATCGCGGCAACAGGAGCTGTTGTCAGCGTTGTCTTGGCTGTGGAAAGAAAAGAGAGCGAAGCCGCGACGTGTGAGCAACGACCGGTCTACTTCATCAGTGAAGTATTCTCCGCCTCCAAGCAGAGGTATCCGCATTACCAAAAGCTGGCTTATGGTGTATTCTTCGCCGCCAGAAAGCTTAGTTATTACTTCCAGGAACACACAGTGATAGTAGTCATCAAGGCACCGTTGGGAGACATAATCAACAATGCAGAGGCAACAGGTCGAGTTGCCAAATGGGGCATCGAACTTGCCGCCTTTGATATAGTCTATAAACCACGAACCGCCATTAAGTCTCAAGCGCTTGCAGACTTTGTCGCCGACTGGATAGAGGCCATGGAGGAAACGACGCTCCCTGAATCAGAATATTGGGTCATGCACTTTGACGGATCAAAGATGCTCAAAGGCTCGGGGGTTGGAGTCGTTCTACGCACGCCTAAAGGTGACAAGCTTAGCTACGTGTTACAAATCCACTTCACAGCAACCGACAATGTTGCCGAGTACGAAGCCTTGCTTCATGGGTTACACGTGGCAAACGACCTAGGCGTCAAAAGAATCCTCTGTTATGGCGACTCAGATTTGGTCGCGCAGCAAGTAAGCGGAACATGGGATGCGAAAAGCGCAACAATGGCGGCTTACAGAGCCAAAGTTGACGAATTCGCAAAAAACTTCGTGGGCTACGAAGTCCGGCATGTTCCAAGAGCTGAGAACGAGGTGGCGGACACACTTGCAAGACTAGGATCGGAACGCAAAAAGGTACCAAAAGATATTTTCCTGGAGCGTTTGCACAAGCCATCCATTAAAGGCGCCGATTTGATGGACCCCGATGCAGAAGAACCGGTAGAAGCGGCAAGTCTCGCTGTCTATTTGACACAGCCGGATTGGACAGTCCCATATCTCAATTTTCTAATCGACAAAAAGTTGCCGGAGGACGATGAGGTGCTAAAAAGGCAGATCATAAGGCGAGCCAAGGCATTCACGATAATAAAAGGCGAGCTATATAAGCGAAGCACATGTGGCATCTATCAGCGGTGCATACAGCCGGAAGAAGGCCGGGAAATTCTGAAGGACATACATATTGGCACCTGCGGGCATCATGCTTCCGCCAGGTCCATTGTATCCAAAGCTTTCCGCCAAGGTTTCTACTGGCTCACCGCCAAAGAAGACGCGAGAACATCGTAAAGACATGCAAAGGCTGCCAGTTGTACGCTCGCCAACCTCACTTGCCGGCACAGGAACTAAGGACGATCCCAATCACCTGGCCGTTCGCGGTCTGGGGCTTAGACATGGTGGGTCCCTTCAAAAAGGCGCGTGGTGGGTACACCCACCTATTGGTCGCTGTCGACAAGTTCACCAAATGGGTCGAGGCTAAACCGATCAGCAAACTTGACGCACGAACAGCCACCAATTTTCTCTGGGGAATTATCTCTCGGTTTGGAGTTCCACACAGCATTATCACCGATAATGGCAGCAACCTGTCTCAAGGCGACATAGAAGAATACTGCAGCGATCTGGGTATCCGGCTTGATTTGGCATCCGTGTCACACCCTCAATCCAATGGACAAGTAGAGCGTACAAACAGCCTAGTCTTATCAGGACTTAAGCCTCGTCTCGAAGCTCCATTACACAGGGCAGCCGGCACTTGGGCAGATGAGTTACAGTCGGTACTATGGAGTTTGCGCACAACGCCAAACAGGTCTACCGGCTACACTCCTTTCTTCTTAGTATATGGCGCTGAGGCAGTGCTACCTACCGACATGAAGTATGATTCCCCAAGAGTTCAAGCCTACATCGAGCAAGACGTAGAAGGTGCAAGACAGGATAGCCTAGACCTGCTAGACGAAGAAAGAGACGTCGCTCTCCATCGCTCCGCCTTGTACCAGCAACAACTTCGCCGCTATCATAGCCGGAGAGTGCGGAAGCGAAGCTTCAGAACGGGTGACCTGGTTCTCCGCCTAATTCAAGACAGAAAAGGCTTGCACAAGTTATCCCCGCCATGGGAAGGACCGTTTATAGTCACAAAGGCGCTGCTCAATGGTTCCTACTACCTGGCCGACATCCGCGACGAAGACGAAAAGAAAATGCGCAAGAAGGCGGCAGGAAAAAGGGGAACCAAGCGCAAAAAAGGCATTGAAGATCCGTTAGAACGAACAAGACGGCCTTGGAATATTGAGCAGCTACGTCCTTTCTACACTTAGCAATTTATAATTGTAATAAGTTAAATATGATTATGAAATAAAAGTCTATGGTTCCTCATCTGTGTTGAGAAGCATGTCATCTTTTGTCCTTTCTTGCAATCATATTTCCCCTATGTATCTAAGTTACCTATTTTCTAGCTCCGTGCAAAGGTTCAAACTGGTAGATACTTGCAGCTTTCGAGCCAACCCAAAGCAAAAATAAACTTTTTTGCGCCGCCTAATTCCTTTACCTCTGATTACTTATATGTGGTTCGCCTAGTAGTATGTCTTTGACACCAACATGTTGGCTTTGGTCTCTGATTCTAAACGCATGGTTTAGCCCTGGTTGTTTCAGCTAAAGTTACCGGCTGAGGTTTCGTCAACATACAAAAAGTCAAACATATAAGTCAGGGTAAAATTAAGGCGGGCCATATAAATAAAGACAAAATAAAGCTTGTCAGCTAGTTTCTGCCTAACAAAGCAGCAACAAAAGTATATACAAATATTACAAGTCAATGTTGCATTGTTTCAGGGGCCGACAAGTAAGGCTAACAGGAGGCAAGGACAGAAAAGATATGGCTCGGGGGAGCGTCTACATCAGGCTTGGGGGCTGACAACTTCAGCCCCAGAACTATAACTCCCCTCCGCCTCGGCCGCGCCGGCAGCTTCAGCTCCCTCTCCGCCAGGCACAGGATGGCGCCGATAGAAGATTGAAGTGTCGACCATATCGGCAACACGCGTGGCGTAGCCGGAAACGCTGTCCAGAACAGCGGCCGGCTCAACCTCGCTGTCGTCTTCATATGTTGACGGCATGCCTTCATTGACGGCTTCTATCTCCGCCTCGGGGTAGTGCGCCATGAATAACCCAAGTGCAGTCTTGGCACCACCCCGCGCCGCCGACTTCAGCGAGCTCTTGTGCAGTTTGGTCGCCTGCTCCAAGATAGCGGGCACGTCGCTGAACTCGGTCGGTTCCTGGCTGCCGGAGGAGGTGAAGAACTTGGCGGCAAACCGCTTGGACGCCGCCAAAGTCTCGGTGATCAGCTCGCCTAGACGCGCAAGGCGATCCAGGCGGGGGCTGACAACCTTGTCATCGCCTAAACCGGCGGGAACTGTATCAAAAATGAAGCCATTAGTTTGGCCCAGGCTAAAGCAAAATGGCAACATTAAATAAGGAGTAAGAAATTACCAAGGGCCGAGTTATGGAAAGCGTACAGCTCAATCATATGAGTTGCCAGCGCAGCCTCAGCAGTTTGGGCGCGAGAAGTCTTCTTGGAGATTTCCTCGGCAGCCGTCTTCTCCGCCTCCGCCAACTTATTGCGCAGGCTTTCCAGCTCACCAGTGAGCTGGCTAGATTCCTGCGCAAATTTGAGTTGATGGGCCTCCATCTCCTTCTGGTGAGCCTCCTTCAACTCCAAGTTGGCGGCCGCCAAATCAGAAGCTTCATTCATAAGAGCTTGCATATCAGTGGACGCCTTCAGAATATCCTGGGCGTGGTCTAGCAGTTCTACAAATATGGATTCGCTAACTAAATGATTGACGGCAACATAAGTCGAAAGTATAGCTGAAGGCGAAGAGGATTAACCATACCTTCATCTTTTTTGCGGGTCGCCTCCAACTCGGCAATCCGCAGGTCCTTGGCCTCGCAGTCCTTCTTCAGGTCGCGGCACCGCTGGTTTATCTCGACTCGAGAGGAGAGGAGCTCGACGTTGGCGGACACAAGGCCCTGCAGGACAAACAAAGGCATAAAACATATTGTCGAGTAACCACTAAGCCGGCAGTCAATATTCTTTTATTTTCTACTTGCCATCTAAGTGCTCGGGGGAAAGACTATGTATATGCCGGAGTGGTAAAAACTTACAGACAGGTCGCCCTCCAAGTCGGCGAAGGCCTGCGAGGCGAAGTTGGCGAAAGCCAAAGTTGATTCCTTGGCCTACTTAAAGGTGGACCAAGGGTCCCTGACCTTGCCGCCTCCCGTAGTCGGGGCTGCCCTCCGAGACCCGCCGGCAGTCGACTCCAGCAACTCTTCATTGGCGGTGCGCGATTGAGCGGCTTCATCGGCCGTAGCCTCAGTCAGCAGTAGGGGAGTCTTGGGCGCGCGGTCGGTGGAAGAGGCCCTTGGCGGAGCGCCTGAAGCCGGAGCCGGGGGCTGACGACGAGCGTCGCCCATAAAGCTGCCGGCTTGGAGCTGAGGAGTTGGCGGCACGGTAGCCGGCGAGCTGCCTTGTGGCCGCTTACCCTTGCCAAGAAGCCTGGCCGTCAACCGGGAAGTTGCGACCCTTTCCCTGTCAATAAAAAGCAAGCGCAGTCAATTGGGTGCCAGTATTAAAGAGGTTTGTCGTCTATTAAAGGCAAAATTGAGTACCTTCGGGGGATATTAATCCCCGCGTTCTCGCCAAGGTTGGCGAGAGCCGGCTCGGTAGCCGATGTGATCCGTTTCTTCCTCTCGGCATTCACCGTGGAGGAAGCGGCGCCGGACGCCTTGCGCTTCTTCGTCTTCCCGGCTTCCGACTCGTAGAAGTCGGGAGCCAGGTCACCCTCCCCCAAGTCGGAAAGCTGAAAAAGAAGACAAGTTTAATGGAACTCAATTCTAGCCGGCAAAGCTATCAAACAAGGGGCAAGGAAGAAGATACTTACCTCAAGGGGAGGGTTGTCGTGGGTGTGCATGGGCACGCCCTCCACCGCCTTCACCAGCCCCACCTTGACAAGGCTGTGGAGCCGGAATGCCAGGTCGGCAACCGGCAACATCTCTTCGCTCACGCGGAGAGAGGCCGTGTCAGTAGGCGAATACTGACACATTTTGTGCGGGCTGTACCGCAGGGGGAGGATCTGCCGGCCGAGCCAGCAGATGACGGTGTCGACCCCATCCAGCAGAGGGGGAGCCATCGTTCGCGTGAGGAATTCAATCCGCCTTTGAATAAGGCGGAGTTCCTCTGTCAGCTTGGGCACCGCCTCGTCCCAGCAGGGCCGGGGCATAGGTGGCGCGTTGATGAATTCCGGGATGCCAACTTGGCGGCCCGGAGCTTCCATATCTTGGCAGTAGAAGAATGTGGAGGTCCAGCCCTTGACGGACTCAAGGTATGGTATCTTAGGATACCATTGGCGGCCCTGGCGGCAGTTGAAGGTGACGCTGCCGCAGGTTGCCAGCCCGCCGTCCGGCACCGTCTGTCGCTGGCAACAGAAGCAATATCTGAAGAAGTCTAAACTAGGCCTAATACCTAGGTAGCCTTCGAACAGAGCTGTGAAGCCAGCTAGGACTAATATGCTATTGGGTGCTATATTGTGGGGCTGGAGCCCATAGTGATCTAGAACCTCGCTAAAGAAGGCGGAAGGCGGAAGCGCCATCCCCCTAACGAAATGGGAGGTGAGGATTACCCGTTCCCCGACTCTCGGGGCCGGGATGACGTCTCCATAGGCGGCCCTCCACCGGCAATCTTCCCGAGTGGGGAGGTAGCCGACGGCCTCCAAATCTTGGAGGGAATCTTCGTCGACTATGGAAGGTAGCCAGTAGCGGGACCCGAGGTCCGCCGCTTCCTCTTCCTCGTCGACGGGGCGCCCGCCGTCGTCATCGCCGCGGTGGTTGGTGGAGGAGCCGAAGGACCCGCCGCTGGCGCGCGCGCGGTGGAAGACCGGGGGGCGACGGTGGCGACATTGCCCGTCGCCGCCGTCGCGGGACGAGTTATCGCGCCGCCCATCGCCGTCGCGGGCGCGGTATCGGTCGCCGGACCGCTCGACGCGGTGGAAAGAGTCTGACCGGTGGACATCGCCGCGCGGAGAGGTCGCCGGAGGAGAGGAGTTCGCCGGAGCTCGCTCGGAAGCAGGAAGCGGAGAAGTGGAAAGGGCAAGAGGGCACGGAGAGCAAAGGCAGGGTGGTGAAAATGGACCGTTTGGCTACCTATTTATAGGGCCAGGCGTTGCTCCCTGTGCAACGGCGCTTTTAGTCGGACACGTGTCCAGCATCCGTTGCAGCACACGATTGCACGATCTCCACGCCTCCTCTTTTCCCACAATTTGTGATCATGGCGAGATTCCCGCCTAGACTGTTTTCAAACTGTCGTGAGCCGGCTAGGTGGAAACCGTCAAGAAGAATGCTCGGCAAGATGGCCGAGTAGCCGTCTTTTCCCATGATGGATAAAGGCGGCCGCATGTCAATGTCAAGACACGCATTCCTCGTTGATTTTCAGAATGGTTCAAGTCCTGCAGCCGTCAACTTTGGCAGATGAAGAATCAAGAAGAAGTCGGCGCCTGGAGAACTTCAACCTTTCTGGGGGCTAATGTTGGGGATATATCAACTAGGGGTATAACCAACATGGATCAATCCGGCTAGTCCAGGGTGGCCCAAGGGTGGTAAGGCCAAAGCCTGCCGGGCGGCCCAGATAGCTGACGTACAAGGAAGTAGGCGGACGGTCCAAGGAAGGCGGAAGGCCGAAGCCCATCCAGCCACCAAGCCCAAGACGGAAGGCGGCAACTAACCCGGCTAGGTCTAGGACTCTGTTTACTTGCCGGACAAGTACTTACCTTGTACCCTAGGGTCTGGCCGCCTATATAAGCCGGCCACCAGGGAGCCTTTAGGGCAGACGCTTCAATAGGCATCATACACATTGTAACCTGTTCACGGCTATTGCCTCATAGTGAATTATAGCAGCACGTAGGATCTCACCACCGCCGTGGGATCCGAAGCTGGGTAAACTCGCCGTGTTCAATCCCGTCCTCGACGACACCAACCTTCTTCCCCACAATCCATACGTAGGCTATAGGACCCCCGTCTCCTATCAGTTATGCCGATACCACGACAGAAAATGCCAAGATAAACTTAATATTTTACCTAGTCATACAAGCAAGAACCTCTTTCTTCGCTTGTTCTATTCTGAAACACTTCAGAATCTTAACTTAGAAAATATTCCGACCTAATGTTATTAAGCCCCTTATGATCTATACAATTATAAATCGGATGCCTAATACGCCTAACTTCATTTCATAGAAAATTTAATCACTTAAATAATCCTTTACACTCTACTAGAGGATCTGTGTCATTCAATATGTCGTTACATACAAAATCGCGAATGACATCTAGCTCCCACTCAAATATGCCTTCCGCATATAAGATCAAGGAAAGCTACTTAGCTCCCACTCAAATATGCCTTCCGCATATAAGATCAAGAAAAGCTACTTTGCTCCCACTCACTTCTTTGCAAATGCAAGTCTCTTCAACTATTTTGGACAACTCCAAAATCCTTTGATCACATCATCAAAGTGAAGACTCTAGCTCCAATATGCTTGCTTCAGCCCATGAATAGACAACTCAAGTTTGCATACATGTTTAGCATCCTCATGATCACCAAACCATTACTGTACTGATTACAACTCTTTCTTAATGACACTATTAAAAACATGGTTTTCTTATCCATCTATCAATTTCTCATTCGAAATTATAGTAATTGCTAGACGACCCAGAATAGATTTAGGCTTCGCCACTTGAGACAAAATCTCGTTGTGGTCAACTTTTGAATCTGTCGGAACTGTTTAACGACAAATCGATCCTTATCAGTGTCTACTCTCTAGAATAATTCAATATTCTATTAACATCCTAGATGCCATCAAGAAGATCTCGCAAGTCATTACCTGGTAATCGTACATGGATTTTATCTCGGATCATATATGACTCATAGTCATTTATCGGACTTAGGTCTACCATATCTTCTTCGTAGTTCGTAGGTCTGTCATATTCCATTAATATGACCTTCATAACAAGATTGTCGTAACATACAGTGTGGAACACAACCTCGTACGCCTACGTTCTTAGTATGAGCTCAGAGCATCATGATCTTGTATCATCAGCTTTTTCAAGCTGTGGAGCATGACACCGGAAACACTTTCCGTTGCACCACTCTGATGTCTGGAGAGGAAGTTCATCAACTTTGTCTTGCTCTACTTTCTTACTCACTTATACCGCTATACAAGAAACTATTTCTTTCGGAAGGTATATCCCGGCAACGATTTTGCATATGTCGCGAGACATGTACCCAACTAACTCTTTAGGCACGGTACACTTCTAAGATTAATCCATTTTAGGTTTGATCACATCGAAATACTAAATTGCTGAAACGACAATCTAGGCTAAAAGCCATGCCATCACTCAAATGGTATTGTCTACAAGGATTTAAATGGTTTCCCTATTATCTAACGTGAGTGTTACGTTCTACCATATGTCTCTAATGATCCTAATAATTCGGTAAGAGATTTATATACCACACACTATCTGATAGGCTGCAATTACAACGTCCTAACATACCATAACACTATGGTGTTCCATGCGACGTAATTTGTGTAACTCTTCTCATGAATATTTCGAGTAGATATATGGATAGCCACTCAGGGAATGTTAGTCTGGAAACTATGATTCGATCAAACAAGTTCAGAATGAAGTAAGAAATAAATTTAACAAGAAAATCAAATTCCTGCAATACAGATCGAGGAAATAAAGATTTGAGTTATAATGTTGGCACATCATTGGAAGACTTGTGAGAAGGTTTATGAAATAAAGAGTTCCACTACACGTTAAAGTACTTCATTGATTCATATACACCCATATGCACGATTCTCAACAAGCTATACTCAAAACGTTCAGTGAAGTTCACGAAATAAAGGTCTCCACTACCCGTCAATTACTTCATTGAACCACATACATCTACATGCATGACTATCAATAAGTTATATGCCCGTTTTCCAAAAACGGTGTCTTAGTTTTTTTTCAAGTGTCAAAAGATCAAATCTACGGACTTGTAGATCCATCCGGTATGGAGCTAATTCATTAAATATAACATTGACATGAATTAAACGGTAGTGCCACACATATGTGGTGTCTTTATTAAGTTTGTACCCTTTGGCATTAATAATATGAATGTGGGAGATTCTACCATCTAAATTCAAATCAGCATATGATCATTACTTCATAAATATTGGACAACGAATTTGTCACTAACATATATGAAAAAGTGTCTTGCTAGAGGAGACACACTTATAACGATAATACTAACAGGCGATCATAAAGAATTTATTCAAATGGTAGATCTTGAGGGAGAGTGTCTATGGCCATCACAAAAAAAAATCTGCCATTATCAACACGCAATGTCGCCTCATCCTTTCAAGCTACTCAAGCAGTAAACCTGGTTTTCATAAAACATGACTAGTAGCAAAAACTTAGTCACAACTGCGAGTACTTGCTTAGGTAAAACATTCATAACATGTATATCATATATACACCATCATCATTGATGACTTCCCGATGATCTGTTTCATCTTCTTGATACTTCCAACGTAATCAAGAACCATAAAGGTGAACGATTCCCCTTTGCATGACATAGTCTATGACAAAGCATTTGCACCTGGCAACATCGTCTTTCATCCAGTGATCGAGTTGAGCGAGGCATCTCAATGTCATCAAGTATGACTGCCACGTGCTCCTTCAATGTGTGTATTCTCTTCCATCTTGGTCGAGAAGACAATCAGTCAACATACTGATAAAATTCACCAATCCAACTTTAGGTGTACCCCGAGTTTAGCGATCATCTCATATGTTCGCGATCTAACAACTCGTACACATCGTCGGTTCTCTATGGAGGAGATCATAGCATACACTGGAATCTCCGGGTTTATCTCCTAGCGGGTATTGTATCACAAGAGCTAACGGTTTAAACAAGCAATATCCTCAAGCTAAAGTATAAAACTATGAAGTTTGGACCAACCTTTTAAGTTTCTCAATCGCAGGATTGCGCCTAATTTTAAAAGTTGCTATTACATTGATTAATATCTACAAAGGTTTGCAAAACAAACTTTGTTCATTATATTTTGAGTTCTAGTATTTTAGAAAATAACTATCAGAACTCCCACTCAAACGAACATCCTTCCTGGTCGTTTAAGCGATTACACGACCCCCATCCATTGCACAACCCCTCATCGTCAGAACCGGCAACACAACTTCAAGGGTAGACAATTGTCAATCACAACAACTCTATGACTCATGCTCGACCTTTCGGCCTCCGTGTTCCGAGGCCATATCTGCATATGCTAGTCTCGCCACAATAACCTCCATGTAACGCTTGTGCAACATGGCTTACACCCACTGTATGCAAACGACGATATGTCTGACACCCGATCGTCACGGCCTGCCTCATAATGTAGAAATTTCTTGGTGGTTCTCGTTGGAGGAAGAATACTAGTGGTATTTTGAAGGGATCATCTTATATAACTACCGCCGTGTAACTAATATATACTAATATATATAATCACACAATATAAGATGCACTCAAAACATCAATTGTAATGCGATGTGATATAGTCCATTGTGCCATGGTCTTCTTGGCGCCTACAGTTCATAAACAATTTAATAAACCTACCTTAACCATATCACATTACCACTGCAAATTAAAGTTAGACGCTTCTACTTTATCTTTTGCATATTTTACGTGGATGGGGCTTTCGTAAAAAGAACCGCTTCTTACCTATGAACTTATGACCACAACAACAATCCAATAATTGCATGTTTAAGCATCCATTTCGGGCCCTCCGTTGAAAATGCAAAGCCAGCTAAAGAGAGAGAGACAGACATCCGCCACGACATATACAGTACAAGTCGTATGTCAGTAGTGGAACCAATCTCACGTAATCGTACGCGTAAAGTCGGTTCGAGCCGCTTCATCAACTCAATACTGTCGGAATTACAAGTGCACGCTAGAGGGTAGCAAATAACAGGAACGGTGCCCCCGTGCAGAACACGGGGTTTAACAGCGTACAGGTATATCTACGATAGATCGGCTCTTATACCACTCAAGGGGATCGCAGGCAGAAAACCAAAAAAATTCCTAGCAACAATATCCTTAAACTAGCCAAGATCTAAACTATGCAGATATAGTAGTACGGCGGAGATCGGAATACATACCCTTATAAATCGAATAGCGGGCATTACGCTCCCGTACAAGCGTTGACGATGAAGACGACGTAGCCGACCTCTAGGTCGCGAAGAAATCGGCGTGACGAAGACGACGAAGATGACCTCGAGGTCGGGTGGAGGAAGTAGGCTTCCGAGCACCGCTAGCGCAGCACCTCGCAGGGCGTTACACACATACAGTGGAGACGACGACCTCCGATGCTCCAGTCCAGGACGAGCAGCGGAAGACTTGGACCATAACACTAGCAGCGCGGCAGCGGGCTATGGTGGAGAGAGAACTCTCATCCTCCTCGGCGCAACTCTGACAAAGAGAATCAAGAGATCGAGGAGAAATCGAGAATTAATTGGTTGAATTAAAAGGCCAGGGGTGCCCCTTCTTATATAGGCTCCCGGCCTCCCGGGGGGGGGGGGAGGGAGCCAACCTTGCCAGCCAGGCAACGTGGGACTATCCCACATGCCTGGTTTGGCCAAGGACAGCCGCCGGCCCTAGGTGGGCCCCATTTGGCCCACCTAGGCCGGCCCTGCCCCAGTCCGAAGCCCTGGGGGACTCTTTCCCCCTTCATGGGCCTTCTTTCCACTAGAAGGCCCCATTAGGGAAATCTGCCTTTAAAAATTCGAAAATAAATATATAAATCATATTTAAACATTAATTACACTAATTAATATCAAACATATTATATATAATTTATTCTAGCTCCGAAAACTATTTCATCGCTGCCCGATCTCCATCGGACCATTCCCGGGACGTTCCCGGTGATCTCTTTCCTTTCCGGTTGTCTTGTTGAAACCCCTTAAGTGTGTTACCCTAGCGGTTCGATATAATAACAGACATGATCAAGACTCCTCTCCGATCAATGACTACTTCCCGCACGCCAACTTCATTGAGATTTTTGCTTATGTGGCGTGGAATATTTGGAAGATGAGGAATGATCTAATCTTCAGGCTCATTCCACCTTCACTGGACAGCTGGAAATACCATACAAGGAGGGACCTTCTTTTGCTTCAGTATAGAGTTAAAGCTGCGAGTGTGCAAGCTTTTCTTTCTCTAGTGGCTCTGATTTTTCCCTGATAAGTTTTGTATTTTATTTTTTTTCTTCAGGCTGAGTCAAATCTATTGACTCTCCAAAGACCACTCATGTAAGGCTTGGCTTTTGCCCTTTATAATTTTATAAAAATACACCGTAGGGGATTCCCCTACGGTAACATGGTCAAAAAAAAAGGTATGGACCCCATGAATTAATCTCTGTGATATAACGAATGACTTTCAGCTATCAAACCTGGACGTCTAGTCTTAAACCTTTTGTCATAGCGATACTTAGCGTGTCCGAGTATCATTCTCAGATATCCCCATACCTAGCATGATCGCGTTACCGACATCGCTATCTTCTACTCATCTCTTATATTATGTCAGCTGGTGACCTAGTCACATGTTTGCAAACTCATTTGACATAATCTCACCGAGTGGGCCCTAGAGTATCTATCCGGCTATACGGACTGACAAATCCCGTTGTTGACCCCTCGTCTCAACTACCCCCTTCCGATACGCAAAAGTATCACCGTTATTGTCCGATTAAATACGATACGACATTTGGTGCAATCAAAGTATCTTCCAGGAATAACAATAAGATTTGGTCTCACGGTTTTAAGGCGTAATGACTATGTCCTATAAATAATGGGTATGTCCATCACATCGTTCAACCAACGACATGACTTCAATTGCCGGCCGGCGCCATGCCCTATGATCGGAAAACCTCGATCATCAATCGCACAACGAAACTAGTCTTATTAGAGGCTACTAGGGACCTGGTTGTTTATCTACCACACATGTATTAAAGTTTTTGCTTAATACAGTTATAGCATGGTATGAAACATATAATGAACAATTGGGATATTACCAATAAACTATGTTTATTAAGTGCCTCTAGGGCATATTCCCTTCAAATGTAACACCTGGGTGGAATTGCTTTTGAATGGTTTATGTTGAGTGTTATTCCTTAGGGGTGATCTCTAAGGGATGGTCACTTGTGGATGGCCACCCAGGGTAATAAAGGGACCAATGTTTTCTGTAAGTGAAGATTGCTTCTCGTGCAACCATTAGTCAATGGGCTCTAACTAGATGGAGTAAGCTGCGTGGACTTTGCCCGACTTGACAGGTGGTGGTAGATGGTTAGCTTGGAGCGCGTCAAGTCTGCAAGGGATGGGAAGATGCTTCTGAAAAGTTTCGTCTCAACTGTCTCCTTTTCCTTAGCACAATTTGAGTGCTTGAGGATAGTTTGGGTTAGTTGGGTCTAATGGTGAAAGTTCACAAACTCTACAGAGTTAAAACTAAGTACTTAGCCGTGTCCCCGGTTACGGACAATTTGAGCAGCTGATCAAGGATTCAACGGAGGCTCCCAACATTACAATTTCCTAAGTTAAAACATGATGGGTAAACAAGGGTAGAAAGACTATGGTTTTCAAGCCATATTGTCTCTTACTTTGATGAAAAGTTTTTACAAAAAGATAGGCAAAAGCTGGCTTTATGCAAAATAGCCTTGAAACTCCACCAGCCAAATAAGCATATAGGCTATAGAGTTTTCCCTAAGTGTCCACCATAGTGTCACTTGCCAGACTCCATTTTATATGGAATCTGACCCACTCTATTGTAAATTATTACTTGTTGCAGAAGTTTCTGATGAGAAGTAAGGACTACGTTTGGGTTTCGAGCCTCCACCAACATGTTTTCGCCTGTGGCGTGTCATGAAGGTGGAGGCTCATTGAAGATTTATTTTTGCTGCTTTATTGTTTGAGCTATCTTTAAGCTATGCAAAGATGTATCTAACTATTTATTTTACCAAGTCTGGATTACTCGTGTAATATTGATACAATGTTGTGATATTCATCGTATATTGTGTGCAAATGAATCGATCCAGAGGTTTGCACTATACACAGGTACCTGCCATATTTTTAAGTGTAGGTACATTACAGCTATGGTGGAGATACCTCCTCTCTTCTCGGCGCAACTCCGACAAAGGTAATCACGTAATCGAGGAGAGAGAGAGAAATTAATTGGTGAATTAAAAGGTCAGGGGTGCACCTCTATATAAAGGCTCCCGGGGGGCCAACCTTGTCAGCCAAGCAATGTGGGACTATCCCACATGACTGGTTCGGCCGGCCAAGGCAGCCGCCGGCCCTAGGTAGGCCCCATGTGACCCACCTAGGCCGGCCTCCCCCAATCTGAATCCCAAAGGGGGACTCCCGCCCCCATGGGCCTTCTTTCCACTAGAAGGCCCATTTAGGTAAATCATCCTTTAAAAAGTCGAAAAAGTAACAAAAATATTTAACTATTAATTACACTAATTAATATTAATTATATATTATATAATTTAATCTCACTCCAAAAACTATTTCGTCGCTGCCCGATCTCCATCGGACCATTCCCGGGACGTTCCCGGTGATCTCTTTCCTTTCCGGTTGTCTTGTCGAAACCCCTTAAGTGTGTTACCCTAGCGGTTCGATATAATAACATACATGATCGAGACTCCTCTCCGATCAATGATTAACTCGTAGGCCTGGACCCCGTGAATCAATCATGTGATATAACGAATGACTCTCATCTATCAAAACTGAACGTTAAGTATTAAACCTTTTGTCATAGCGATACTTAGCGTGTACGAGCCTCGTTCATAGATATCTCAATACCTAGCATGATCTCGTTACCGACAACAATATCTTCTACTTGTCTATGATCTTATGTCCCTGTGACCTAGTCACATGTTTGCAAGCTCATTTGAAATAATCTCACCGAGTGGACCCTAGAGTATCTTATCCGGCTATACGGACTGACAAATCCCGCTCTTTACCCCTCGTCTCAACTACCCCCGTCTGATACCCGAGAGGGACACCTTTATTGTCACACTATATAAGATATGACGTTTGATGCAATCAAACTATCTTCCGGGAATAACGATAAGAGTTGATCTCACGGTCGAAGGCGTAATGACTACGTCCTACAAAATATGGGTATGTCCATCACATCGTTCTACCAATGATATGACTTCATTGCCAACGGACGCCATGTCACATGATCGGAAAATCTCAATCATCAATCGCACAATGAAACTAGTCTTAGTAGAGACTACTAGGGACTTGGTTGTTTACGCATCACACGTGTATTAATGTTTCCGCTTAATACAGTTATAGCATGACACAAAAACATATTATAAACAAACGAGATATAATAAAGAAATACACTTTACTAATTGCCTCTAGGGCATATCTCCTTCGGTAACCTCGTCAACCATCGTGTCGCCAGGGGGCCGTTCTCTTGCAGCAAAACTATCGTTACTTCCCCATTGCGGACTACCCGTGGCGCTGGGCGAATGTTGAGCTGGTGCCCTCCCCAGACTTCCACCTCCTGGACCTTGGCATTCTAATTCGCATTTGATTTGGTGCCGGCTATTCCGACTAGTTGTTGAGCTTGGGTGCGGGAGATCGCAGGCCACCGTGCAACGATCCTGAGGAGTTCCTTCGGACCCCGTGTTCTCTGAGAACTCACGCTACTAGGATTATTGATTCCTCGAGGAGCACAATCTCCATCGCTGGAGTTGTTTCAATCTAAAGAAACAAAACGCACACACAAAATATGTCCTTTGATCGACGCGTTGGAGATGTGAGTTGGGTGGTGAACGCAAGTGACGGCAGGAAGTCGACTTGGGACGCCCACAGTCCTTTAATATAGTGTTGTTAATATTGCTATATTTTCCCCTAAAATTGATCAAAATTAACAAAGTTTAAGTTAGGACAAAAACCTTTAAAGTACACTTATTCATGTACATACATTTAGTGATTTTTTGCGTTATCCTCAGTACTTGCATCTGATTGGGCTAGCAACATTTTCTTTTGCCAATTATCTCGTGCAAGAGGTACGTACATGTTATACAACTTCAGCCTACTTATTTACTGTATTAGATACAGTGACACATTAACAAGTTGGCGCAAGTTGCATACGCACGGCAGCTGGCTTTGGCTTGGCTCCATGTTATTTTCCTGCTTGTCTCGCGCTTTTCGTCCCAACTTTTCTTTTCTCCACGGCTGGATGAGATAAAGAAGCACAGCTGGTTAAGAAAGAAATTTATGGGGGAAAGACAAGGACGTACGTGCCCCGTGCAACGACGTGGGACGCTCCATCCGTCTTTCCCACAATGCTGCTTTCCCAGTCTGCAATGGCGACCTCGTGTGTCTGCCGGTCCAACATTTAGCAACATCGCCTTCTTTCTTCATATACGGGGGCCGCCCGCCGTTGCCAGCTCCCTTGTTGTACAAGTAGTAAAACATATATTTGAAGATTTTTTTCGAAGCGCCTTCTCTTGACCCCCATGATTCATGGTCCATGAATTTTGGGTGTGTTCGTTTTCGGGATGGAGTGGAATGGAATGGAATGGTTCCATTCCATTTCATGCCATCCCACCCCATTCCATCTGAGTGTTCGTTTCATTTTTGAATAAGTGGAATGGAACAAAATTTAACTACTAGGCTAAACACCTAATTAAACCCTAACTCAATCGTCAATCCACACAAAAAAACATCCAGGCACACCGCCCGCCCTCCACGACCTCTGCTCCCGTCCTCCACGACTGATTCTCCGAGCTCGCCGTTGTCCCTGCATCCCACGGCGCTGTCAGTGCTGCACCTGGCCCGGCCGTGGCTGGTCGTGGCCACCGCCGCTGGAGACCTCCGCCCCCGCCGCTGCTGGTCAACTCTGGCCACTCGCCCACCCCCCCCCCCCCCCCCCCCCCCCGCTGCTGCGCCTGGCCCGGCCTCCGCTGGAGACTTCCGCGCCTGCGCCCGACGACCTGCCCAACACCGCGGCCTGCGACCTGCCCGCGACCTCCGCTGGAGACTTTCGTGCTCACGCCCGACAACCTGCCCAACACCGCGGCCGGCGACCCGCGCCCGCGACCTCCGCTGGAGACTTCAGCGCCCGCGCTCGCGCAAGACGACCTGCCCGACACCGCGGCCGGGGACCCCCGCCCGTGACCTCCCGCCCTTCTTTGCGTTGTCGCTTTGCCCGCCGGTCGCGTCGCTCGCTCCGGCCGATTTGGCGTTCCCTGTTAGCGAGAGGTGGGAGAGGTGAGAGAGGGTTAGCGAGAGGTGGGGGAGGTTAGCGAGGCCCGTTCCACTCGGTCTGGCCGATTTGGCCGGACGGGTGCATTCCGGATCTACACGGAATATTCCGTTCTGAGGAACCACCCAATTCCATTCTACCAAAAAACTGAACACAGGGATGAGCTCTGTGTGCGGAACGGTTCGGTTCCATTCCACCCAATCCCAAAAACAAACACACCCTTAAACAGTACAACTACAGCCTACAGGAGGCGGGATATTGAGGTCAGCATGTACTAGGGGTGAAAACGGAGCGGATACGGTCGAATAGTAGTAAAACCATGTCTGTAACCGTATTTTTTTCGGATTCAGAGTCGGAGCGGATAGTGTGCGGATACGAATACGGAAACGGAGCCCCACGGATACGAATGCGGACCGAATACGGTTCGGTTGCGGATAAATATTTTCTCGGATGTAAAGATAGGCCTATCATATAGCACATACGACATAGCTAGATAACTAAGGTACAAATTCCTTACATAGAATGATAGAAAATAAGTGCATCGATAATACCTAAACTGCTAAACATAACACAAAATAAGGTAGAGTAGTTCGTTACATTGTTCATCCTTCGCTCAATTCAGAAAATAAAAAGTTCACAAAAAGCAAAACACTAAAAGTGTGCGTGGAACGGTGGAAGATAAATTTACTCTTCACTTCTTTGTGACTTGTAATATACTTCAGTCGCTCTCCTCTGAAGAAGGCTCGATGGTCTCATCCTGTACATGTGGGCAGAGGCAAACCAATCAGCTAACGTACTATAAAGAATATGCATAGGTAAGAGCGTAACTGCTTTGTTGAAATTGCTAACCTCCATAGTCATCGAAGGCTCAAGTTCAGACTCAGGTTCTATTATCAACATCTCCAACTCATCTATGAGTGATGCAATCGCTAACAAATGACAGCACAATACTAGTAAGATACTTTGTGCATACAATAAAAAATACTCATCTAAAAAATTAGATATCGAGTTAAATATATTACTGACTACATTTTACCTCTTTTACCCGCAGCTATCCAATCTTTAATACAAATCAGTGCTTCGACCACCTCAGGGTCTAGACGTGTACGAAATGGATCAACTACACGCCCACCAGCACTGAATGCCGACTCAGAAGCCACCGTTGATACTTGAATGGCTAGAACATCACGAGCTAACCGTGCGAGAACAGGATATGTTCCCTGCTTGCCCTTCCACCATGCCAATATATCAAATGTTCCATCATTTTTTTCATTCCACCTTACTGGATCTTCTTTCAAATAACTTTCTATCTCAGATTTTTTAACATCTTGTTCTCCCGACTGATCATATAAGTAACTTTGGATGTCTTCATCCATTTCATCAAGGAAAATATCATCACCTTCCTGAGTAGCCACACTAGTTGTTGCAACACTAGTCTTCTCAGATTCTTGTCCACTGGACATGTAAGCTTCATATAACTGATATACAGCAGCCATGAAAGTATTCATATGATAGCCAGACTGCTCCGCATATATCTCGGACATAAAGAACTCAACAAGTTTTTTCTTGTACCTTGGATCAAGAAAGCAACCTACGGCCAGAGCAATGTTGGACTTCTCCCAGTACTTATTATATTTTTCTTTCATGACTTTTGCCATAGCAGCAGTCTCAGCATCCTTACTACGACTCCACTCATCAATGGCTAGTTTAATCTAACAAAACTTTCTCCAAAATAGATTTACTGTTGGATGTAAACTTGCAGAGAAGAGCTCAGTAGCATCATAAAATTTCTTCAAGAATTTAGTCAGAGTCACCGCCTTATCCCACTCTCTGTCTACTATGGTACACGTCTTGTATTTCCTCTTATTCAAGAACAATAGCTTGTCGAAGGCCTTTCTGTAGTATATTGCATTCTTCAACATGAGGAATGTCGAGTTCCACCTTGTTGTACAATCCAGAGAAAGACCCTTTGTAACATCCAAGTTCTCTTCCTTTGCATATTTTATAAATGCCTCCCACTGTAATGTTGACTTCTTGACAATTGTAATAGTACATCTGATATTACGACTGAAGATGCAATCACTTTCAAACCATCTTGAGCAACAAGATTTAATATATGGCATAAACATCTGACATGAAAAAATATACCATCACAAACCAATGGGGACTTCTTATCAAGTGTGGGAACTACTTCTTCGACACACTTGTCATTGGATGATGCATTGTCTAACGTGAGAGAAAATATTTTCTTTTCAAGGTTCCAATGCATCAAGCTCTTGCAGAACTCATTCCCCAACTTTTTCCCCGAATGGTTTCCTTTAACATGCATGAATTTCACAATTCTTTTCTGCATCTTCCGGTTATCATCTATCCAGTGTACAGTAATGCACATATAACCTAAATTTTGACCAGAAGTCCACATATCCATGGTTGCAGAAAAGCGGGACGAAATAGAACTGAACTCACGATACAACTTTTGTTGTTCCTCAAGATGCATCTCAATTATATGTTTCCTTGTAGTTATCCTAGACTTGAATGAGAAACCAGGAGGCAATGATTTGATAAAATCAACAAAGTACTCGTGCTCCACCATGGCAAAAGGATAATCATGCATTATTATTGACATATACCACTTCCTCAGGCTGACTTCTGCATCATACCTGTAAGAACTGATCTGTAGGGAAGGGGTGTCGTCTTGTCCCTGTGCTACACTGTGTTTTCTGTCCTATCTTCACATTGTGCTTTGCTTTCAAATGATTCCGGAATGCAGTCGTGCCTCTGTTGGAATCAGCTCGAGCTTTGTACTTGCATCTATTGCATTTTGCCCACAACTTTGTCACTTCTTCACCATTAGGAGTCTGCGTCGTCATTAGATCCTTGGTGAAGTGCAACCATACCTTCGACGTACACTTCTTCTGCTTCTTTGAAACATGAAGCGAACCATCTTCATCCCCTTCACTGCTTTCCTCATGCACAGCCGCAGGAGACATATCAACTTCAGTTGCAGCAGCTGCAGCCCTAGCCGCAGCCCTAGTCACAGCAGCTGACCCTGCCGTACTGGCCGTTCCACTGATACAACCATCGCCTAATTCCATCCTTGCTGGTCTGCAGGTTAAGAACACGTTCAAGATTAAGCACTAGTTCAAAATTTAATAAGGTCGTTATACGATGGAAGATGGATGCATGATGGATGATGCTTGCAGACCTGGCCGTCGGGTGGCGATGGAAGATTGATGCCACCGTCTCCAAGTGAGGACCGGTAGGAGACGTACGACGAAACCAAGAGGAATGATGGACTACGGCGTTACGGCAAAAAGGGAATAGATGGAGGCGGCTAGGGTTACGGCGTTATAGGAATAGACGGAGCTGGGGCTAGCGTTATGTTGGAAGGAATAGATGTAGGCAATCAGTTTTAGGCCGGTGGATTATGGGCCATGGTTTTACATGTTAATGGGCTTTGAGGTATTGGTTGCCGGATATTTCACCGGATAATCGTCGGATATAACCGTGAAATACGGTATATCTTCGAATACGGACGGATACTTGTAAAACCACATTTGTATCCGTGAGCTACTAGCCGTATCCGCGACCGTATCCGTCAACTATCCGACCGAATTCGTATTTGCCTTCTGTGTGCCTCCGGTCGGTCGAAAATAATCCGTACCGTTTTCACCCCTAGCATGTACTGCACGAGGTGATGGAGCTTTTCTGCGGCCAGAAGGTTCATTCGATTACATTACTAGTCCCAACAAAATGAACAAAACAAGTAAACTAAACCGGAGCAGGTGCGAAAACAAGTAGCTCGAGCTAGGGTTGGGGTGGTGCTGATCCTGAGGCAACATCGTCGCAAGTCCAAACGAACTACGGCTGCAGACTCGGGATCTCCCCCGTTTCTTAATCACCCTTCGAACCCTTTTATGGCATTTCTAATGGATCTTAATTGTTGTTTAGCTCCAGGTTCGAGCAAGGTTAGACTAGTCATAGTGGGAGTAACATAGGTAGTAACATAAGTGCCACATAGATAAAAATAGTGATGTGGCAAATATTTAATGACGAGAGAGGTGATGATGGTATCATAGGTAGATACCGTAACATAGCGGATTTCGAGACAAAATGAGTCTATAACCTAATAAATGCATGATTATATGATACTACTCCTATGATACTCCCCACTATTGAGATAGTAACATAGACTAGTATCATATGCATGATACCACCCTATAATACTCCCCACTATGACTACTCTTAGCAGTTGAGCGAGTCAACATGCGCAGGGACTAGTTCCACGAAACCTGCTCTCCCCATTGGGCGCGGTGCCGCTCCACGTGGACAAAACGTCAACGTATGGCCTTGACTAGCTCGGCCCAACGGACGGGGACCCACTAGTAACGTCTTTTTCTCCTTTTTCTGGGCGTCATTTTCGGATAAGAGCAGCACAGTACGTGCTAACTCGCTGTCCAAAACATGGCCACCTCGAAGCCAAGTCGCGGATTGGTGGATCATCATATTCCTACCTTTCCTGTGTTGTGCGGGAACGGTCCAAGATGCGCCCGTATTAGCTTTCTTCATCCCCAAAAGTGCAACTCTCTAAAGTACTTGACATGTGGACTTCGTGCCGTAGAAGTTGAACATGGTTGATCGTCAAGATTGTTTCCCTTCTTTATACGTTTGCATGCACGTACGCCGGAGTGTCCATCGACTGTGTAGATTGATCAAGAGAAAGAGACCTACCTGCCATCTCTACTAGGCTTGCTGATTGACCGTCTTGTCGTCGCTGCTTATTGGAGGACCAATTGTCTTATTGTGGACTACCCACTCCGCTTCACAATATAAGATGATTCATGTGTAACATATGTTGTTTAGATCAACGGCGGAACCAGGGGGGACCAAGGGGAGCCGTGGCTCTCCCCAACAAACATAAATTTTTTTAAGACCCCCGGATTTCATGTGTCAAATTTATGTGTGCACATTTATGTCTCTATGGCTGGAAATTTTTACTACTACATAGTGTATACAGAATTGCTCACAGAAGATCCGATGGAATTTGAGAAGACTTTTTGACTCTTTCTTTTTTCCTTCACACACGATGCTACACTTGCACTTTCCATCCTCTTCCATCGGGTAGCTTCTTCTCTCTCTCTCTCCCCATGTGCGCCGTGCTCTGTTCTTCCCCATTTCTCTTTCTCTTGCCCCAAAATCACCAAATTGCTTCGATTTCCTTCTGATTTGAGCACAAGAAGAGGCTATCAAAGGTATATAATTGAAGATGCTTTCACTAATATGTACTATTATTTTGTGGATCTAGCCCTTTCTTACTTTTTGGATTTCCCCATTTCTTGGATATGATAAAAGTGATTTCTGTGCATCCATCTTTTTAAGATCTATTGTTTGATTCCTGTAGGATAATCATGGGCAAAAATAAAATGAAGACCATTCATTCTTTTTTTAAGAAGAAAGCTAGACTTGATGTTGCTGTTGAAAACAATTCGGTAGAAGAAGAGGAAGAGGGGGAGGGAGGAGAAGAAGAAGAAGAAGAAGAAGAAGAAGAAGAAGAAGAAGAAGAAGAAGAAGAAGAAGAAGAAGAAGAGGAAGAGGAAGAAGAAGAAGAAGAAGAAGAAGAAGAAGAAGAAGAAGAAGAAGAAGAAGAAGAAGAAGAAGTGGAGGATGAAAATCCACCACGAATTCAGAGGGTTGATGATGGCAGTGGCGTTTTGATAGTGGAATGAGACCCGGGACTGCGCTGTCAAATTTGGGATCATCTTGTTAATGCCCAAGAACAAGCTCGAAAAGCATATGTCAAGCATGGACCATATCAAATTGAGAAAATTGCATACCCTGTATCTGATGGAAAGCACCCACACAGGTTTCAGTATCATTGGTTCAAAGCATTTCCTTGGTTGGAATATTCACCAACCAAAGATGCAGCCTTTTGCTTGCCATGCTTTTTGTTTTGCAAGAAGCCACTTGGGAAAGTTGGATCAGATGTGTGAAGGAGATATGCCCTAGAGGCAATTAATAAAGTGTATTCTTTATCATATCTCGTTTGTTCATAATAGGTTTTTGTGTCATGCTAGAATCGTATTAAGCGGAAACATTAATGCGGGTGTGATACGTAAACAACCAGGTCCCTAGTAGCCTCTACTAAGACTAGTTTCGTTGCGCGATTGATGATCGAGGTTTCCCGGTCATGGGGCATGGCGCCGATCGGCAATGAGAGTCATATCGCTAGAGAACGATGTGATGGACATACCCAGATTTGGAGAACATAGTCGTTACGCCTTTGACCGTGAGATCAACTCTTATTGTTATTCCCGGAAGATACTTTGATTGCACCAAACGTCGTATCTTATTTAGTATGACAATAACGGTGATACTTTTTGGTATCGGAAAGGAGTAGTTGAGACGAGGGGTCAAGAGCGGGATTTGCCAGTCCGCATAGCAGGATAGATACTCTCGGGCCCACTCGGTGAGATCATGTCTAATGAGCTTGCAAGCATGTGACTAGGTCACGGAGACATGAGATCATGAACGAGTAGAAGATAGCGTCGTCGGTAACGAGGTCGGGATTAGGTATGGAGATATCTATGGAACGACGCTCGGGCGTGCTAAGTATCGCTATGGCAAAAGGTCTAAGACTTTACGTTCAGGTTTGATAGATGAAAGTCATTTGTTATATCTCAGGGATTAATTCATGGGGTCCAGGCCTACGAGTTAGTCGTTGATCATTGAGGAGTCTTGATCATACCTGATATTATATCGAACCGCTAGGGTAACACACTTAAGGGGTTTCGACAAGACAACCGGAAAGGAAGGAGATCACCAGGAGCGTCCCGGGAGGGGTCCGATGGAGATCGGGCAGCGCCGAAAGAGTTTTCGGAGCTAGGAAAAATTATATATATTATGTTTGATATTAATTAGTGTAATTAATATGTAAATTTGATTTTATATATTTATTTTCGAATTTATTTAGGCAGATTTCCCTAAATGGGCCTTCCGGACGAAAGAAGGCCCAAGAGGGGGGGGACCCCCTTGGGGATTCGGTGGGAGCATGGAGGCCGGCCTAGGTGGGCCAAATGGGGCCCACCAGGGGGCCGGCGCACCCTCCTTGGCCGAACCAGGCTGTGGGATAGTCCCATATTGCCTGGCTGGCAAGTTTGGCTCCCCCTGTGAGCCTATATAAGAAGGGGCACTCCTGGCCTTTTAATTCACCAATTAATTCCCGATTTCTCTCTCGATCTCGTGGTTCCCAAGTCGGAGCCGCGCCGAGCAGAGCAAGGGGATCTCCTCCACCATAGCCCGCTGCCGCGCTGCTGGTGTTCTGGTCCAAGTCTTCCGCTGCTCGTCCTGGACTGGAGCTTCGGAGGCCGTCGTCTCCACCGTAGGTGTGCGACTCCCTGCGAGGTGCTGCGCTAGCAGTACTCGGAGGACTGCTTCCTCTACACGACCTTGAGGTCGGCTTCGTCGGTCTGCATCGACAACGTTTGTGCGGGAACGTAATCCCCGCTTTCGGTCTACAAGGGTACGTATTCCGATCTTCGTTCGTACTACTATATCTGCATAGAATAGATCTTGGCATGCTTTTAGGATATCGTCGGTAGGAAAAATTTTGTTTTATGCACACGATCCCCTTCAGTGGTATCAGAGCCGATCTATCGTAGATATAGCTGTACGCTGTTAGAACCCGTGCTCTGCACGGGGGCACCATTCCTGTTATTTGCTACCCTCTAGCGTGCACTTGTGTATTCCAGCGGCATTGAGTTGATGAAGCGGCCCGGACCGACTTTACGCGTACGCTTACGCGAGACTGGTTCCACTACTGACATACAGCTTGTACCGTATATGTGGCTGGCGGGTGTCAGTTTCTCTCTCTTTAGTTGGTCTTCGCATTTTCAATGGAGGGCCCGAAAGGGATGCTTAAACATGCTATTATTGGATCGTTGTTGTGGTCATAAGATTCGTAGGTATGAGGCGGTTCTATTTACAAAAGCCCCAAGCCACGTAAAATATGCAAAAGATAAAGTAGAAGCGTCTAACTTTATTTTGCAGGGGCTATGTGATATGGTCAAGGTAGGTTTATTAAATTGTTTATAAACTGCGGGCGCCAAGAAGACCATGGCGCAATGGACTATATCACATTGCATTACATTTGATGTTTTGTGTGCATCTTATTTTGTGTGATTGTGTGTATAGTATACATTAGTTACACGGCGGTAGCTGAATAAGATGATCCCTTCAAAATACCACTAGTGTTCTCCCTCCAACGCGCACCACCAAGAAAGTTCTACGTTATGAGGCAGGCCGTGATGATCGGGTGTCATACATCTCGTCGTTCGCATACAGTGGGTGTAAGCCATGTTGCACAAGCGTCAGCGTGGAGGTCTTTGGTGGCGAGCCTAGCATACTCAGAGGTATGGCCTCAGAACAGGAAGACCGAAAGGTCGAGCACGAGTCACAAAATTGATGTGGCGGACGATTTTGTCTACTCTTGAAGTTGTGCTGCCGGCTTTGATGATGAGGGGTGGTGCAATGGATGGGGGTCGTGTAATCGCTTAAACGACCAGGAGGGATGTTCGTTTGAGTGGGAGTTATGTTAGTTATTTTCTAAACTACTATAACTCAAGATTATTATGAACAAAGTCTTATGTCGTTGCAAATTCCATTGTAGATGTCTCGCCCCTCGTTTAACCTAGGTCTGTTCCTTGAGAAAGAAAATCTTAAGACCAATGGGTCAAACTTCATGGTCTGGTTCCACAACCTGAGGATCCTCCTCACTCCCCATAGGGTGGCCTACGTCATTGAGGCCGCCATAGGTGACCCTCCTGCAGATGATGCCTCTGAGGATGAGAAGAAGGTCTTCCAGACCCGATCGGAGGATTCTGCCTTTGTCCAGAGTGGCATGCTCTACGCCATGGAAGCCGACCTGCAGAAGCGCTTTGAGAAGATGAGCGCCTTTGAGATCATTTCGGATCTTAAGGTTGTCTTCGCGCCGCAGGCTAAGGCTGAGAAATATGAGGCTTCTGAGCTTTTCTTCTCAGCCAAGATGGAAGAGCATAGCAGTGTGAGCGAGCATGTAGTCAAGATTACTGGCTACGTTCAACGCCTGAATGCTTTGGAATGCAAGATTCCCGATGAGCTGGCGATTGACAGGGTGTTGCAATCGTTGCCGCCAAGCTACAAAGGTTTCGTCATGAACTACAACATGCAGGGCATGGCTAAGTCCCTGGGTGAAGTGTTCGTGATGCTCAAGGCTGTTGAGGTAGAGATTAAGAAGGAGCACACGCTGTTGATGGTCAACAAGACCATTGATTTCAAGAAGTCAGGTGGCAAGGGAAAGCAGAGCTGGAAGTCCCGGAGGGAGGCAAAGTTGGCTGCCAAGCCCAGGACTAACAAGTCTGGTCCCAGAGCTAGCGTGGAGTGCTTCTACTGCAAGGGGAAGGGTCACTGGAAGCGCAACTGCCCCAAGTATCTGGAGGATAGGAAGTCTGGCAAGACGGTCGACAAAGAGCAAGGTATATTTGATATACATGTTATAGATGTGTACCTTACATTCGCCCGGAGCAATACGTGGGTATTTGATACTGGTTCTGTTGCTCATATATGTAACTCTCAGGAGGAGTTACGGAATAGAAGGCGGCTGGCGAAGGATGAGGTGACGATGCGCGTCGGCAACGGATCGAGAGTCGACGTGGTGGATGTCGGCACGCTCCCTCTACATCTACCATCGGGATTGGTTTTGGTTTTAAATAAATGTTATTTTGTGCCATCCTTGAGTGTAAACATTATAAGTGGGTCTTGCCTGTTACAAGACGGTTATTCATTTAAATCAGTGTCAAGCAATTGTGCTATTTATATGAATGATATCTTTTATGTTGATGCTCCCGAGAATAACGGTTTATTCTTGTTGAATCTCGATCGTAGTACTCACATCCATAACATAGAAGCCAAACGGATTAAGTGTAGTGACGATACCGCCATGTTTTTGTGGCATTGCCGTCTTGGTCATATTGGTATAAAGCGCATGAAGCGACTCCACTCCGATGGACTCTTGGACTCGTTGGATTTCGGATCCCTCGATACATGTGAACCATGCCTCATGGGCAAAATGACCAGGACACCGTTCAAAGGTTTCGTTGAACGGGCGTCGGATTTGTTGGGGATCATACATACAGATGTGTGTGGACCGATGAGCGTTTCGACACGCAATGGTTATCGTTACTTCGTCACCTTCACTGATGACTTGAGTAGATACGGTTATATCTATTTGATGAAACACAAGTCTGAAACGTTTGAAAAGTTCAAAGAATTCCAGAGTGAAGTTGAGAATCAGCTTAATAGGAAAAGCAAGCATCTCCGATCCGATCGCGGTGGAGAGTACTTGAGTTTTGAGTTTGGCACACATCTGAAGAGTTGTGGCATAGTACCCCAACTTACGCCAGCCGGAACGCCGCAGCGTAACGGTGTGTCCGAGCGACGTAATCGTACTCTACTGGATAGTGTCCGATCTATGATGTCTCTTACCGATCTGCCAGTGTCCTTCTGGGGTTATGCGTTAGAAACAGCCGCATTCATTTAAAATAGGGATCCGTCCAAGTCCGTTGAAACGACGCCGTATGAATTATGGTATGGCCAAAAGCCTAAATTATCGTTTCTGAAGGTTTGGTGTTGTGAGGCGTACGTTAAGAAACTACATCCCGACAAACTCGAACCGAAGTCGGAGAAAGTCGTCTTTGTAGGATATCCGCGGGAAACCGTTGGGTACACCTTCTACAACCAAGCTGAGGGCAAAACTTTTGTCGCGAAGACCGGTACCTTTCTAGAGAAGGAGTTTCTCGCGAAAGGAGTAAGTGGGAGGAAGGTAGATCTCGATAAAATCGTTGATCCTGAACTCGAGATTCCGAGTGGCGCAACGGAAGCAATTCCGGAAACGTCCTCTGTGGAAGGAGTGGGAGAAACTGTCGAGGAATATGTTCTACCTCGTAGGTCTGGTAGATCTCGGATCGCACCAGAATGGTATGGCAACATGGTTTTCACCGTCATGCTAGTCGAGCAAGACGAACCTACGAACTACAAGGAGGCGATGGAGAGTCTAGAGTCCGAGAAATGGCTTGATGCCATGAAATCCGAAATAGGATCCATGTACGATAACAAAGTGTGGACTTTGGTGGATATTCCCGAAGGGCGCAAGGCCGTCGAGAATAAGTGGATCTTTAAGAAGAAGACTGATGCTGATGGTAATGTGACCGTCTATAAAGCTCGGCTTGTCGCAAAGGGTTTCCGACAAGTTCATGGAATTGACTACGATGAAACCTTTTCACCGGTAGCGATGCTTAAGTCTATTCGGATTTTGTTACCGGTAGCTGCCTACTATGATTATGAAATCTGGCAGATGGACGTCAAAACGGCCTTCCTAAATGGAAACATTGAGAAAGAGTTGTACATGGTATAGCCGGAAGGTTGTGTCGATCCAGGAAATGCTAACAAGGTGTGCAAGCTTCAGCGATCCATCTATGGATTGAAGCAGGCATATCGGAGCTGGAATCTTCGCTTTGATGAGGTAATCAAAGGTTTTGGATTTATCCAGAATGTGGAAGAGACCTGTATTTACAAGAAAATGAGTGGGAGCTCGGTTGTGTTCTTAGCACTGTATGTTGACGACATATTGCTAATAGGGAATGATGTGAAACTTCTGAATAGCGTGAAAGAATATTTAAACAGTAAGTTTTCCATGAAGGACTTAGGAGAAGCTGCGTATGTTTTAGGCATAAAAATCTACCGCGATAGATCAAGGCGCCTATTAGCACTAAGTCAGAGTACTTATCTTGATAAAATACTGAATCGTTTCCGTGTGGAGAAGGCAAAGAAGGGTTCTCTGCCGGTTATCAAGAATAAAATATTGCGTAAGGCGCAGTGTCCGGTGACGGAACTGGGTAAGGCCGAAATGACGAAACATCCTTATGCCTCAGCCATAGGATCGATCATGTATGCAATGTTGAGTACTAGACCGGATGTGGCATTAGCTCTAAGTTTGACAAGCCGGTTCCAGAGTAATCCTGGAATGCCGCATTGGGTAGTTGTTAAGAGCATTCTTAAGTATCTCAATAAGACAAAGGAAATGTTCCTTGTGTATGGTGGCTGCGATGAAGAACTTGGCGTAACGGGTTACGTAGATGCAAGTTTCTGCTCAGACCCCGATGACTGTAAGTCACAGACAGGTTATGTGTTCAAGGTGAATGGAGGCGCCGTGTGCTGGAGAAGTGGGAAGCAACCCATAGTCGCACAATCTACAATGGAGTCGGAGTACATTGCTGCATGCGAGGCCGCGAATGAAGCTGTGTGGCTGAGGAAGTTCGTCATCGAACTTGGAGTGTTCCCAAGCGTGCAAGACCCCGTGATCCTCTTCTGCGACAATACGGGTGCCATTGCAAACGCCAAGGAGCCAAGGTCTCACTCCACCGCCAAACACATTCTCCGACGCTTCCATGTGATACGTCAGTACATACAAGGAGGCGATGTGAAGATTTGAAAAGTGCATACGGATCTGAATGTGGCAGATCCGCTCACGAAGCCTCTCCCGCTTGATAAGCATGAACAACACCAGTTAGATATGGGTGTTAAGCTTTTACCAAGTTGTAATCTAGATTAAGTTGTACTCTAGTGCAAGTGGGAGACTGAAGGAGATATGCCCTAGAGGCAATTAATAAAGTGTATTCTTTATCATATCTCGTTTGTTCATAATAGGTTTTTATGTCATGCTAGAACCGTATTAAGCGGAAACATTAATGCGGGTGTGATACGTAAACAACCAGGTCCCTAGTAGCCTCTACTAAGACTAGTTTCGTTGCGCGATTGATGATCGAGGTTTCCCGGTCATGGGGCATGGCGCCGGTCGGCAATGAGAGTCATATCGCTAGAGAACGGTGTGATGGACATACCCAGATTTGGAGAACGTAGTCGTTACGCCTTTGACCGTGAGCTCAACTCTTATTGTTATTCCCGGAAGATACTTTGATTGCACCAAACGTCGTATCTTATTTAGTATGACAATAACGGTGATACTTTTGGGTATCGGAAAGGAGTAGTTGAGACGAGGGGTCAAGAGCGGGATTTGCCAGTCCGCATAGCAGGATAGATACTCTCGGGCCCACTCGGTGAGATCATGTCTAATGAGCTTGCAAGCATGTGACAAGGTCACGGAGACATGAGATCATGAACGAGTAGAAGATAGCGTCGTCGGTAACGAGGTCGGGATTAGGTATGGAGATATCTATGGAACGACACTCGGACGTGCTAAGTATCGCTATGGCAAAAGGTCTAAGACTTTACGTTCAGGTTTGATAGATGAAAGTCATCCGTTATATCTCAGGGATTAATTCATGGGGTCCAGGCCTACGAGTTAGTCGTTGATCATTGAGGAGTCTTGATCATACCTGATATTATATCGAACCGCTAGGGTAACACACTTAAGGGCTTTCGACAAGACAACCGGAAAGGAAGGAGATCACCGGGAGCGTCCCGGGAGGGGTCTGATGGAGATCGGGCAGCGCCGAAAGAGTTTTCG
Organism: Poa annua; assembly: GCA_026929855.1. NCBI lineage: Eukaryota > Viridiplantae > Streptophyta > Magnoliopsida > Poales > Poaceae > Poa > Poa annua. Next base: position 19,698,062 of record CM049428.1, on the reverse strand, counting down.
GAGCTAGGAAAAATTATATATATTATGTTTGATATTAATTAGTGTAATTAATATGCAAATATGATTTTATATATTTATTTTCGAATTTATTTAGGCAGATTTCCCTAAATGGGCCTTGCGGACGAAAGAAGGCCCAAGAGGGGGGGAACCCCCTTGGGGATTCGGTGGGAGCATGGAGGCCGGCCTAGGTGGGCCAAATGGGGCCCACCAGGGGGCCGGCGCACCCTCCTTGGCCGAACCAGGCTGTGGGATAGTCCCACATTGCCTGGCTGGCAAGGTTGGCTCCCCCTGGGAGCCTATATAAGAAGGGGCACCCCTGGCCTTTTAATTCACCAATTAATTCCCGATTTCTCTCCTTATCTCGTGGTTCCCAAGTCGGAGCCGCACCGAGCAGAGCAAGGGGATCTCCTCCATCATAGCCCGCTGCCGCGCTGCTGGTGTTCCGGTCCAAGTCTTCCGCTGCTCGTCCTGGACTGGAGTTTCGGAGGCCGTCGTCTCCACGATACGTGTGCGACTCCCTGCGAGGTGCTGCGCTAGCAGTACTCGGAGGCCTGCTTCCTCTACACGACCTTGAGGTCGGCTTCGTCGGTCTGCATCGACAACGTTTGTGCAGGAACGTAATCCCCGCTTTCGGTCTACAAGGGTACATATTCCGATCTTCGTTCGTACTACTATATCTGCATAGAATAGATCTTGGCATGCTTTTAGGATATCGTCGGTAGGAAAAATTTTGTTTTATGCACACGATCCCCTTGAATGTGTTCACAGTTAAAGGGTTCAGAAATTGGAGAAAGTTAACAACGGAAAGAAACATTCTGAGATGTCAACTACAACATTATCAGCTTGATGTACCTACAAATCCAAGGTTTCAGAATCTATCAAGTGTAGCAGATCTTTGTCATCAACTTGTGAAAACCGGAAAGTCGGTTGATTATTATTTGATTGATAGGTCATGCAATCTTTCACTAGCATATTACTAGATTAGTTGAGTATCATGGATCATTACATCAATATTAACAAGGTTTTTTCTTGTAGGCTGATTCGTCTTGTTCTTACTTTACCGGTCTCAACCGCGACGACAGAACGCGCATTCTCAGCGATGAAACTAGTTAAAACAAGGCTTCGAAATAAGATGGAAGACGGATTTCTAAGAGATTGCTTATTGATATACATCAAGAAAGAGATCGCAATAGGTTTCACGACGGATGAAATTATTGACGAGTTCAATACGGAGAGACGTCGTGTGCCATTCGACTAAAAATGTTAGTTCGTAGTATATTTTGCTTTGCGCCACCTCTTTTGTTGATTTTCTGATTATGTTTTCAGCAACTAATTGGTATAATAGTACATATTTTGCTAAAGGCATAGTTACAACCTTATATATTTTGTACATTGTTTTACATCTAAAGTTATGTTCAGTCTGCGGCCCCCCCCTGTGTCCATTTCCTGGTTCCGCCGTTGGTTTAGATTTACACTAACTTCACACTAAAAATAAGTGGACTAGCTTCACACTAAAATAAGTGGGCATGTATACTAAAACATGTAAAGATACATGTGTGTATATAGTAATGTGAAAAATGGCTAAAACTTCATAATATATTTTGGAATATGGAACTTATGGGGTATATGTAACAACAATAGGTAATTGATGTATACCGACACAAACCGGAAGTAAGAAATTTACCCTACATATAATCTCTATCGTATCAACTTCAATCTTTTTTTTCACATTACTTGCAAATATAAGGCTTCCAACTACCGTCGCGGTCCGAGCAAAGGAGAGCATATATGCCAGACAAAGCACGACAACACTGACCTTCTCCTTGATCCCATATGCACAGAGGACGTGGTGGTGATGAGAACCATAAGCTACCATGATTGACAAAAGGTTATGGTTGCGAAGTTTTGCTTGGTGAACTAACTCAGACAATTGTAATTCTTCTATCCTTGGTGTTGCCTTTTCTTAAAGTCGCTCGGTTTTGTGCCCATTTAGACCAAAGATTTTTATTGAACATAATGTTTTGGTTGATTTCTTGAAGTATCACATTCAAGAGGTGCGCATAACTTATGTGCGTGCAAGATGTAGACGGATATGGTGAAGGAAGACCATGGCGGTCGTTCCTATGAAGATCAAGATGGACATATAGTCAAACTAATGGTTTTGATCGAATTTGTTTCTATATGGATAAAGATAGCTCTATTTTTTAAAAAAAAAACTTATGGACCCACTATGGAGAAAGGGGCACTAGTCCCGGTTCCAGAGGGCCTTTAGTCCCGGCGTAGCAACCGGGACTGTCTGGTCGGGACTAGAGACCCCCCACCCATTAGTCTCGGTTCAATACGAATCGGGACTAGAGCCCCCTCACCAATTAGAGATCCGCACGTGGAGGGGCCAGGGGCGCGCGGGGGCGAACCCTTTAGTCCCGGTTCGTGTTGTTCATTTTTTTCAAAAAAATCAACTATTTATATTTTTTTCAGATTTTTTTATTTTGTATATTCGAATTGTTTTTGAACTTTGAATCTTTCAATTATTTTACCAATTAATTTATATTTACCCCTATTCTCAAGTCAAAGTGCATACCTACGGTCAAACTTCCCGCTCGGTCACCCATCCTCACACTACTCCACCCCAAGCACGCTTAACATTTAGCTTCTATTCAAATTAGATACTAAGAGAACAGAGAACTTACTGAAAAAATTGTCTTATCTATCATATTAACCACTCGGTCATGATGATATATTTTTTTCATTGCTTGTATTATAAAATTTTAGTTGAATAAATAAAAGTGATAATACAATAAAATATTGAAATAAATAATGATAAAATAAACATTACTTTACTTTTGCCTTTTTATATAGTATGGAATAATCTGTATCTTTAAATCCTTAAATCGGAATTCAACAAATAAAATGTCTAAATTGATCAAAACAATTAGATGAATTCAAATATGACATCCAAATCATATTTTGCATTATAGAAACATCGATAGCCATGGTGACCATTTCGATCTTTTTTACGAAAAAATGAAATAAAACGATAAACACCTCAAAAAAGGATATCCTTTGAAATGGGGTCCTTATATGTGTACTAGGTGGTATGAAAAATGAAAAACTTGATTTTTCACAAAATTTGAATAAGAAAGTCTTCACAAAAAGAACTATCATCTATAAACATCTATAAGTTTCAAGCCAAATGATCAAGTTGTGATCATTTTCACGGCATAGTTCGTGATAAAGGTCTCATATTTCACAAATAGGTGCGGATTGATATACTAAAAAATCATGCCAAATGGATTCTTCAAATTATTTTCATAAATATTATTTTCCTTTTTTTAAGTGGAAAAAAGAGGTTTTTTAGTGAAGGAAGTACAGAAAATATGAATCCAAATGGCACCCAACTAATTTTCACTAAGAGTGGTGCACATATGATGGATTATCCACAGGTATGAGTTTTTTCTTTGAATTCTAACCAATTTCCCCTAGTTAATTAAGTTTATGTTGATTTATCGAAAGTAATTCAAATTTGAACTACAACTGTTTGATAGTTTGGTCTGAAACTTTTGGAAAAAATCATTTTAAGGTACGCAACTAGTGGTTATATCACAAAAACATTGATAGTTCTAGAAAATATCACCTCTTCTGATGATTAGTCATAGCGACCGTTTTGATCGTTTTTAAGAAAAAATGTAATAAAGTGATAAACACCTCAAAAAATCAAATAATTTGGCATGGGATCCTTATATGTGTACTAGTAGCTATGAAAAATGATAAACTTGATTTTTGCCAACATTTGTAAAAAAGTCTTCACAAAAAGGTCTATCATGTATGAACATCTAGAAGTTTCAAGCCGAATGACCAAGTTATGGTCATTTCGACGACATAGTTTGTGATAAAGATCTCATACTCCACACATAGGTGCACATTGGTATATTAAACAATCTTGCCAAAGGGATTCTTCAAATTATTTTCATAAATATCATTTTCCTTTTTTTAAGTGGAAAAAAGAGGTTTTTTTGTGAAGGAAGTACAGAAAATATGAATCCAAATGGCACCCAACTAATTTTCACTAAGAGTGGTGCACATATGGTGGATGATCCCCAGGTATGGGTTTTTTCTTTGAATTCTAACCAATTTCCCCTAGTTAATTAAGTTTATGTTGATTTATCGAAAGTAATTCAAATTTGAACTACAACTGTTTGATAGTTTGGTCTGAAACTTTTGGAAAAATCATTTTAAGGTACACAACTAGTGTTTATATCACAAAAACATTGATAGTTCTAGAAAATATCACATCTTCCGATGATTAGTCATAGCGACCGTTTTGATCGTTTTTAAGAAAAAATGTAATAAAGTGATAAACACCTCAAAAAATCAAATCCTTTGGCATGGGATCCTTATATGTGTACTAGTAGCTATGAAAAATGATAAACTTGATTTTTGCCAACATTTGCAGGAAAAGTCTTCACAAAAAGGTCTATCATGTATGAACATCTATAAGTTTCAAGCCGAATGACCAAGTTATGGTCATTTCTACAACATAGTTTGTGATAAAGATCTCATACTCCACACATAGGTGCATATTGGTATAGTAAACAATCTTGCCAAAGGGATTCTTCATATTATTTTCATAAATATCATTTTCCATTTTTTAAGTGGAAAAATAGTCTTTTTTGTGAAGGAAGTACAGAAAATATGAATCCAAATGACACCCAACTAATTTTCACTAAGAGTGGTGCACATATGATGGATGATCCCCAGGTATGGGTTTTTTCTTTGAATTCTAACCAATTTCCCCTAGTTAATTAAGTTTATGTTGATTTATCGAAAGTAATTCAAATTTGAACTACAACTGTTTGATAGTTTGGTCTGAAACTTTTGGAAAAATCATTTTAAGGTACACAACTAGTGGTTATATCACAAAAACATTGATAGTTCTAGAAAATATCACCTCTTCCGATGATTAGTCATAGCAACCGTTTTGATCGTTTTTAAGAAAAAATGTAATAAAGTGATAAACACCTCAAAAAATCAAATCCTTTGGCATGGGATCCTTATATGTGTACTAGTAGCTATGAAAAATGATAAACTTTATTTTTGCCAACATTTGCAGAAAAAGTCTTCTCAAAAAGGTCTATCATGTATGAACATCTAGAAGTTTCAAGCCGAATGACCAAGTTATGATCATTTCGACGACATGGTTTGTGATAAAGATCTCACACTCCACACATAGGTGCATATTGGTATATTAAACAATCTTGCCAAAGGGATTATTCAAATTATTTTCATAAATATCTGGAAAAAGAGGTTTTTTGTGAAGGAAGTACAAAAAATATGAATCCAAATGGCACCCAACTAATTTTCACTAAGAGTGGTGCACATATGATGGATGATCCCCAGGTATGAGTTTTTTCTTTGAATTCTAACCAATTTCCCCTAGTTAATTAAGTTTATGTTGATTTATCGAAAGTATCAAATTTGAAGTACAACTGTTTGATAGTTTGGTATGAAACTTTTGAAAAAATCATTTTAAGGTACACAACTAGTGGTTATATCACAAAAAACATTGATAGTTCTAAAAAATATCACCTCTTCCGATGATTAGTTATAGCGACCGTTTTGATCGTTTTTAAGAAAAAATGTAATAAAGTGATACACACCTCAAAAAATCAAATCCTTTGGCATGGGATCCTTATATGTGTACTAGTAGCTATGAAAAATGATAAACTTGATTTTTGCCAACATTTACAGAAAAAGTCTTCACAAAAAGGTCTATCATGTATGAACATATATAAGTTTCAAGCCGAATGACCAAGTTATGGTCATTTTGATAACATAGTTTGTGATAAAGATCTCATACTCCACACATAGGTGCATATTGGTATGTTAAACAATCTTGCCAAAGGGATTCTTCAAATTATTTTCATAAATATCATTTTCCTTTTTTTAAGTGGAAAAAAGAGGTTTTTTTAAGGAAGTACATAAAATATGAATCCAAATGGCACCCAACTAATTTTCACTAAGAGTGGTGCACATATGATGGATGATCCCTAGGTATGAGTTTTTTCTTTGCGTAGATAGTTTTTCATATATACACAATGTTTTCCGAATTCGTACGCAAAAGTTATACTTTTTTAAATTGAGATCACTTTTTTTACAAAAAAAAAATAAAAATCAAAAATTAAAATTTTCTCTAATAGTAGGTTGCGATAGGTACCGGCACGTCAAAGGATTTTTAAATTTGAAGTTTTTTTCATTTTTTAAATTTATTTAGACGTTGTTTTTTCACGGTAAAAAAGTAGCCTACCGTAGACCCTTTAGTCCAGGTTGGTGCCACGAACCGGGACTAAAGGGTCACACACTGGGCCCCGCCTCTACGGCCGCATGTGGTGACCCTTTATTCCCGGTTCGTGTCACGAACCGGGACTAAAGGTCCCTCCGAAATTCAATCCGGTGGCTTGCACCCTTTAGTCTCGGTTCCTTTTTAAATGTGGGCTAAAGGGGTGAACCAAAGGCCCGTTTTCTACTAGTGACCCATAGGCTCATGATATATAGATTCACCTTGTAGCACATCACTTTATTTTTCCGAAACATGATACAAACACAAATACTCACATACACGTGCACACACTCATCACTATGAACACACACGCACGTCCTACTCCTAAGAGCACATTCGAAAAATTGAGCGGGCTGGTCGAGTCTTGAGATTGACGAAGTCACACATACGCCTCACGGTCGATGGGACGTCGCCTACCATCAGAAAATATTCCGTATAAATGGTAAACCCTAGTGTTAAACCCGAGATTTCAATATTGGAATGACATAATTCTCCGAATTTTTTGGCACTTTTGTATGTGTTTTTCCGTTTTGTTTTTAGATGGAAATTTAGTCACGACTAATGACTCATCGGTACATCTCATGTCTGTATCAGCTCGAATCCGCATGTTTTGGCGTGAAGATCGAGCGTGATAACTAGCATATCAAACACACACCACACGTGTATGCCGTCTTCCGTCACCGTCGTCTCTGCCCGCGACGTAGACGGACGGTGGCGACTATACGGCGACGACCGACGAGGGTTGCCGGTAGCAGCCACGCCGACGGCCTAGTCTCCGGACCCTGCGAGGATTGCGGCGGCCGGGGGCCACCAGGATCTTCATCCAGTCCCTACCGAGGCGCGATCCGGAGTGGCGGGAGTTGACCGTGTGGGGGCTTGCTTGGATTGGATTGGCTCTTGTCCAGTGCGGTGTATGCAGGCAGTTGGGTGTCGGTGTCGTCCACAATAGCTGCCCGCGCGGCCAACCATTTCCAGCACGGGAACGGGCTTCCTTCCGCTGCAGCAGATCATAGTACGACGGACCCTCTTTCTAGGGATCAAGCTAGTCTGCGAGTGGGTAGGGATGCACGCATGGGCCAGCAGTTCACTTGCATAGTTGCATGCATATGCAAATTGGGCAAGTGTGCAGTTCTAGACGTATGCGGGAATACATAGCTGGATTGGACGGACGCATGGAATGACCATGGAAGATCGATAGGCTCTCTCAACTCCGAAGGCTTTCAACAGTCGTCGTTGCCGACTTGCCCGAGGAGAAACCATGCTTCAAACGTGTTCAAAGCATCCACACGATGAGCCTGTCCAGAAAAGTGTCTTACCTTCAACACCGTCGCCACAAAGGGCTACTCAATTTGAATATCATTTATGATTTGTGGGTTAAGAATTCAGAATAAGTACATTGACGCCATTATGGCACGGGGTGCCGTTTCAGTGTAAACAAGCGATCGACCGTTGACAAAAATCTTTCCACCGATCGATGTCACCACAACCACGTGGCATTGTCCCACGACCCATATGCTGAAGATTAACAAGAGAGATCTATACTATATATGACAGGCGCACAACTGGATTAGTTTTACTCGTCTCGCGACTGAATCGACGCACACCTCCAAGGTCTCCAAACGACTTGGACGAGAGGTGTGACGGAGGAAGCATGTGGCGTGTTCTATCACGCTCGTCCACGATTAATCGTTCGTACGTGCAGTCTCTCGTTAGTCTTTCTCACAAATAATATTACATGCAATTTCCTGCATTGAACCATTGAAGAACTCTAAGAAAAATCAACGATGTACATACAGAGAGCAAGCTATTGGAAGAAGCTAGCTAATATTGGAGAAAGTACTCAACTTGACAACTTCGGATTACGCTATATTATACGGATAAAGGAACCGAAATTAAAGAGGGATCGGGTAAGTTGGTTTTTTCAAAGCTACGTTTGGTGGAATTCTGGAGCTCGCGTTGGTTGATCTTGGCTTCGTCACTACAGGAGTAACAGCCCAGCCCGACGGCATTTGCCGTCGGGCTCACCACAGAAACACTCGGCCTCAGTGAGCCCGACGGCCACCGTCGGCCTAAGGCCGTCGGGCTGTGATCCATCGGGCTCACGCCGCGGCCGTCGGGCTCGCAAATGCCGTCGGGCTAGCGCGTTACGCCGACGGTGATTTTAGGCCGTCGGTGTTAAAAAAAACCTCGGCGCAGAAACTCGTAACGGCGCTCCGTCACGAGACACGCGTCACCAGCTGGAGCTACACAGGCCATACGGTGAGCCCGACGGCATTGCCGTCGGCCTCACCATAGCGTTACTACGCCGACGGCAAATACCGTCGGCCTCACCACTGCATAATAATGCAATACAGCGTGACGCCGACGGCATTGCCGTCGGGCTCATTCTGGAGTGAAAACAGCAGCATTTTGCTGCATTTTTATTATTCCCTGCAAATTTCAATTTTTTTCTGGGATTCACATATAAACATCATCAAACTCATGAACATCATCATATAGGGATCATCAAACATATAAACATCATCATATAGGGATCATCAAACATATAAACATCATCAAACTCATGAACAACATGTAGGGATCATGTAGACAATCTTATTATGGTGAGAATCATAAGTTAACAAACTACTATGGTTAACTATGGTTGAGAATCACAAGTAAACAAAACACCATAATAGTTCTTACCCAGAACTTGTGAACCACAACCTCTGCACAGCTAGGCTTAAAACTCTCACCCTCCACAGTCTCCATGTAGCCGGAGCCCTGAGCGGCCTCGTAGTCCTCCCACCTCATGGCTAACTTGTTCAGAGAATTTGGATCCTCAGGATTCTCCTTGTAGAGGCCTGGCCAATGCCTCTTCAGAAGGCCCACAAGTACACCACCTGGAAGATTTCCCGAACTGGTGATGAGTTGAAAATTGCTGCACATGAAAGAACAATATTAGTATGCAAGGAGAGTTAGCCACATACTTATATGATCAAAAGATAGCCACTTACTTTTTGTTGACCGGCTTAATAAGAATTTTGCCCTCTTGAGATGTTGATCTTCTTGGAAGATTCTTTATTCCTCGAGTCCACAAGGGCCCAAGATCCTCCCCCTCGTGCTTCAAATTAAAATTAAAATGCAAATTAGAGTTTAAATAAAATGTAAGTGAACAAAACTAAGTGGTAGGAATAGGAGAAAATAGCGTACATCCTCCTCCTCGGCGTGCTGCTCCAGGTCCTCGTCAACGGGCTGCTCCGGGTCCTCATCAACGGGCTGCTCCAAGTCCACCCCAAAGTATTGCTGCTCGATGTACTGCTGCTGAGGCTGCTCCACCCTAAAGTACTGCTGCTGAGGCTCCTCCCCCTCGAAGTACTGATGCTGAGGCTCCTGCACCACGAAGTGCTGCTGCTCCACCTCCCTGTCCTCCGAGTGGGTTGCTGCGGAGGGTACCTAAATAAATTAGCAGTTAGTGAGTATGAGCATGATAGTAGACAGTAGGCATGATAGCAATTACCTCACTGAAGTAAGACGTCGAAGGTGTCATCATCCGTGAAGATGAAACCTCCGACAAAGGTCTAGTCCTCGAGCCTCGTCCTCGTCCTCGAGCTCGCGGTGCAGGTCGCCCTCGAGGCTCGTCCTCGTCCTCGTCCTCGACCTCAACTGTGGTCTCCCTCGAGGCTCGTCCTCGACCTCTAGTGGGGTGACCCCCGCCTCGTCCTCTAGGGGGTAGGCCCCTGCCTCGTCCTCTAGGGGGTTGACCCCCGCCTCGTCCATCGTCCTCGTCGTCACTCTCCCCTAAGCGTTTAGGGGGCTTTCACAAACGACAAATGTTCCTAAGCATGGATGCCGCAGAATTCTTGCTCATGGTTTAGTCACCTGCATTGAGAACATGTAAAATGTTAGTAAGAAGAAATTACAATTTCATGCGAAAATAAGCAAAAGAAAGCATTGAGAACTCGAAAATAAGCAAAAGTAAGCATTGAGAACATTGATGAAAAAATAAGACGTAGTAAGCAAGTTGGAAATAAAACATAAAAGACGCTCACCAAGTTTTGGGTTGTGTTCGGGTCTAATCATCATCAGGGTCACTATCACTATCACGTGAGTAGTAGGGTATGCCATCGAACGGTGGAGGCTCATCCTCGTCACTTTCACTATCTAGATGTAACTTGCTGAGCATATCTATGTCCTTTACATTCACAACTGCCTCACCTCTTCCATGTCTTTCACTATCATCGACTTCATCAAGACCACCCATAAGGACATCAAAGTCACCGCCATCCTCTTCCTCCTGGTAGAAATCTCCCTCGTATGTGATGGGGTTTATATTGTTGTAATCGTCCACGTTTGGCATGGGTAGCTTACCACGTGGCGATACCTTGAACACAACTTCCCAACCCTGTAGTTCCTCGTTCTGGCATGGGTATGGTAGATAATAAACTTGTGTTGCCTGGTTAGACACAACAAATACATCGGACCCGCTATAGGTGGTTGAAGGCCTCACTTCCACTAAACCAATGGAAGGGGTACTTTTTAGTCCAACCACTGGGTCGAACCAATGGCACTTGAACACAACAAGAGTGAGAGGATGGGCCCCTTTATCGAATTTCACCTCATATATGTTCTGTAACCTTCCATAGTACTCATCCTCATTTCGACCTCCGGTAAACACTCCAGTATTTACTGTTTTCGCATTTGGCCGAGTATTTTGGTGTTTCTCGGTATGGAAACGATACCCATTCACATCATACTTTTCATAAGTCGCCACCTTAGGGTCGAAACCCTGCGAAACCCATCTCAATTCATCTGTCATAGATGTTTTCTGTTGATTTCCCTACAAGTTTAGTCAAAATTGTTAGTTTTGTGTTTGCATAAACTACAATAGACAAGGGGGTGAGTTAGAAATTACTTTTTCCATGAACCAAGCCACAAAATTTTGCCTTCTGGGGGCACCCTTCCTTAAAAGAGTATTAAATTCCGATACAGTAGGATTTTCTTTTCCCAACCACTCCTCATCTAGAAATTGAGGCACGAATGTATCCTCTACTTCATCTATGTTCATCAACACATAGAGCATGATGTCCTCCCACTCCTGCTCCGTCACAGTGTAAATATGTTGACCACCAGACTTACCGCCTTGGCCTTGGAAGAGATGAAGCTTGGGTTTATAGCTGGGGTTATCGGTATTGTACCGAGAGAGCGGATTATGCATATTGGGAACATCTTCAGGATAGTATGTTGTAGATACATCTGACACCTCCTCGATGATATATGCCTCGGCTATGCATGCTTCAATCTGATTTTTGTTTCCACATTTGGTTCACATATTCTTAAATATTCTCTCTATACAAAACTGCCAACGGTTCTGAACCGGTCCCCCCAATAATGCCTCGTTAGGTAGATGCAATATGAGATGTACCATCGGAGTAAACATGCCTGGCGGAAATATAATCTCTAACTTGCATATCAACTCTGGGACTTTCTCATGAAGTCTTTTCATCATTTCCGGACATATTTCTTTGGCACACAGCGTGCGGAAGAAATGGCTCAACTCCGCAAGTGGCCGCCAAACACGATCAGGGAGATAGCCTCGAAGCATCACCGGCATTATTCGCTCAATCCATATGTGATAGTCATGACTCTTAAGCCCGTTGACTCTGCCCGTTGTTAAATTGACTCCGTTACTCATGTTAGAACAATAACCATCTGGGAACTTCACATTGTGTTTGAGCCAATTGAATGCCTCCTTCTTTTGGGCAGCTAGAAGGCAGAAGTCAGCATTTGGCTTGACCCAATTTCTTCGATTGCCCTCAGGACGCTGCATGTTTAGTTTTATTCTGTCACAAAGCCTCTCTTGATCGACCCTAGCCTTCACATTGTCCTTCGTCTTCTCAGGAATGTCTAGGGTTGTGTGAAAGACGGACTCTGCGACATTCTTTTCGGTGTGCATCACATCGATGTTATGAGGAAGTTTGAGGTCCTTGTAATAGGGGAGTTGCGTCAAACCTGGTATGTGAGTCCAGTTGTGCGTCTCACCATATCCAATAAAACCTTTGCCTTTGGTCTTAGGCTTTAGAGCACGTAGCTCCGCATCAACAACTTTACCATCAAACGTTGGTATCTTGTTTACTTCACTGACAACTTTGTCTTTCAAGAAGTGTTTTTGTCCTCTCTGAATCTATGACCTTCTTCGAGGAACTGTCGATGCTTGTCAAAGGCGGAATACTTGCCACCCTTCTTCAGCCATACGAACATAAGAGCATGCCTGCACACTGGGCATGGCATCTTTCCGGCTGTACAGTGTCCGCAGAATAGGGCATACCCGGGTAGGTCATGCATGGAATACTGGTACCAAACTGTCATGCAGAAGTTTTTCTTCGTTGCCCGGTCATATGTCCATGTGTCGTGTGCCCAAGAATGTTCCAAATCATCGATTAGCGGCTGCATGTACACACTCAAATTCTTCCCCGGATATTCAGGCCCCGGAATGATCAGAGACAACAATATGGTCTTGCGTTGCATTAAGACTCCGGGAGGGAGATTGAGCGGCATAACAAACACGGGCCAACAGCTGTACGACCTAGCCGACATACCGAATGGATTGAAACCATCAGTTGCTATCGCAATTCTGACATTTCGAGACTCTCGGGCTTTATCAGGGTATACTCTGTCGAAATGTTTCCACGCTTCACCATCAGCCGGATGTTTCATCTTCTTCTTTTTATCACTAATATCAGGGTATCTCTTCCCCGTCTTGTGCCATGTCATCTGTTTGGCAGTCTCCTCATCCATCTAAAGGCGTTGGATCCTTTTTATGAATGGGAGATACCGAAGAATCTTTACAACAACTTTCGTCTGCACCATTTCACCTTCGGCGCCCTTCACCTCTACATACCTAGAGGCCCCACACTTGCTACAGTGAGTGTGATTCACAAACTCTTTCCGAAACAGAAGGCAACCCTTAGGACAACAATGTATCTTCTCATAATCCATGCAAAGCGATTTCATGATTTTCTTCGACTCATACATGGTACGAGGCAGACAATGTCCCTTAGGGAGCATGTTACCCATTGTTTTCAAATGATCTTCAAAGCTTGATCGGGTTTGGCCGTGTTTGGCCTTATCAGCTAACAGTTGCGATATGGCATCAAGCTGAGAGACTTCTGCACCCGGATAAAGAGGTTTCTTCGTGGTGGCCATCATTTCAAGGAAGGCCTTCGCGGTTTCCTCTGGTTCATCCGGTAAATCCGATTCCTCCTGTTCCTCCGGATCTTCGGGAGGTGGCGAATGTGCCTGATTTGCATAGTGAAGATCAACAAGCATGTTTGCAATGCCATCGTGGGCACTGCCATCGATGTGTTGCCGCATCACCACCTCTCTAACACGATCACTCTCAGGAAAGTTGATTTGCATGTTAAAGTCGGGCATATATCCGTAAAGCCAAAGGTGTTTTGTCATCTCTAAACTACCATGACGGTTATTCATCTTGCACCGAGCACAAGGGCAAAGCGGACGAACTGTCTTAGAACCACGGTGTGCGTCCTTCACATAATATCCAGTTTTCCACTGCCACTCAGCTGTCATGTCAGTCCTACTAATACGACCACTGTACATCCACTCACCATCAGCCATCTGCACTTAGAGTTAATAACAGCTAAAAAAACATTTGATATCAAATAAATGGCATTAAATTAAATACAAGCTATTCTCTACCGGGGAAAACGCGTGCATCATCCTACATCTCTAATAGGATAGCCTCCTAGCAGCCGCCGGATCCGTGGATTGAGTACGTTCTCCATGCTCTACCCCGATCCGAGACAGAATTTCGGCAGCACCTCCCCGCTGCTCTCCCGATACACATCTCGGCAAAAAGCCGAGAGGATGTGCATCCGGAGAACAACGGGGAGGCACTACCGAACTCCTGACTCGGACCGGAGCAGAACACAGAGAACGTACCCAACTACGCATCCGCCGACTGTCCCGTAAATGCCTAAGCGTTACGCATCATAATATGCTGACCTCTAACGCATATTTATCCGCGTAACGCTTTCGGACGGGAAAAGATACCTAGGTTACGCGACTTGACGTGAAACTAAAATCTAGAACATAAAAATGCGAGAGAGGAGATAGAGTTTTATCTCACCCTCCGCTGTAGAGGAAGTAGTCGAACAACACGAAACCGACGACTCCGAGGCGACAGGGACTCCGGAACGGTGAGAAATCCGAGAAACCTACATGATAAAATGTAGTCCACATTAATACTAGCAAATATATTGTCATATTTTCTACCTTATCAATTAAATACTAAACTAAGAATAATTATAAAACTAAACCTAGCACTAACCCTAACAGTAGCATTAGCATTACACACTAAAAAATGAAAAATTACACCGAGGAGACGGCGATGGCGACGGACGTCGATGCGGGGGCCAACAAATGTAGTACATGTACTAGGTGAGGTAGGGTTACTCACGCGTCGAATCGCGCGCGTATGCGTCGGAAGAACTGCTCGGCGTCGCCGGAGTCGGCGAGGAGGCGGTCGACGAGCGCGGTGCGGTCGCCGGAGGAGAGGCCGGTGACGTCGACCTCGCAGAGCGCGACGTCGTCCCCGTCCTTGACGGCCGAGCCAGCTGAGCCCGGCGCGACGGGGGCGGGTGAGCGGAGCAGGCCCCTCCTTGCGCGTGCGACGGCGGGCAGGGCGAGGCAGGCGCGGGCAGGGCGACGACGGCGAGCGGGCACGCGCGGGCAGGCGCGGGCAGAGCGAGGCAGGCGCGCGGGCGGGCGACGGCGGCGTACCGGCGTGCGGGAGGGCGTCGCGGCGGGCGGGTGACGACGTGTGAAGGGCGGCGCGCGGGCGGGCGACGGCGGCGGCGAGGCGGGTAGCGAAGGGTGGCGCGGGATTGGGTTGGATGGGGAATAATCCCCAATCCCGCGGCGTGTTGACTTTCTAGACCTAGAGCTAGCCCGACGGCATTGCCGTCGGTCTTAGATTTTTTTTTTCCAACAAATAAATTCATTTTTTATAACATTAATCTATTGCAATTTTTCTATTGCAATTTTTGAATTAACAGTTACAAAATATAAATTATAATTTCCTTTACTAATATTGTTTTAATAACATATTTGAACACCCCGGACCGACACGGCGATACCTCTCTCGGCGATCTACCCCTCTAAACGGCGTCGGGAGGGGGTAGACGCATGGATTTTTTTGCTTGGATGTGTTAGGTTGGTATATTGGACCATAAAAAACAAACATTTCATGTGTTCCGTCGCACGGTTCCATGCCCGACACCCGAAACGAGGGTTTTCACCTCTAAGTGCAAGAACTTACGACGGAGAAAGAGGGGTCAGTGTAGCGGATCGCACCTCGTAGATGTATCTTGGTTCCCACAAACTACCAACACACTAGTATACATATGTTAGGGGTCTATTCAAGTTTTGATGGGGTCTTGACACTCCGGACCCCCTCTACGGCGAAACCCTACTCCCGCTGGAGAAAAGTCTGAACCCGTCGATCTACCCCTCTAAACGGCGTCAGGAGGGGGTAGACGCATGGATTTTTTTGCTTGGATGTGTTAGGTTGGTATATTGGACCATAAAAAACAAACATTTCATGTGTTCCGTCGCACGGTTCCATGCCCGACACCCGAAACGGGGGTTTTGCAAGAACTTACGACGGAGAAAGAGGGGTCAGTGTAGCGGGTCGCACCTCGGAGATGTATCTTGGTTCCCACAAACTACCAACACACTAGTATACATATGTTAGGGGTCTATGCAAGTTTTGATGGGGTCTTGACACTCCGGACCCCCTCTACGGCGAAACCCTACTCCCGCTGGAGAAAAGTCTGAACCCGTCGATCTACCCCTCTAAACGGCGTCGGGAGGGGGTAGACGCATGGATTTTTTTGCTTGGATGTGTTAGGTTGGTATATTGTACCATAAAAAACTAACATTTCATGTGTTCCGTCGCACGGTTCCATGCCCGACACCCGAAACGGGGGTTTTCACCTCTAAGTGCAAGAACTTACGACGGAGAAAGAGGGGTCAGTGTAGCGGGTCGCACCTCGGAGATGTATCTTGGTTCCCACAAACTACCAACACACTAGTATACATATGTTATGGGTCTATGCAAGTTTTGATGGGGTCTTGACACTCCGGACCCCCTCTACGGCGAAACCCTACTCCCGCTGGAGAAAAGTCTGAACCCGTCGATCTACCCCTCTAAACGGCGTCGGGAGGGGGTAGACGCATGGATTTTTTTGCTTGAATGTGTTAGGTTGGTATATTGTACCATAAAAAACTAACATTTCATGTGTTCCGTCGCACGGTTCCATGCCCGACACCCGAAACGGGGGTTTTCACCTCTAAGTGCAAGAACTTACGACGGAGAAAGAGGGGTCAGTGTAGCGGGTCGCACCTCGGAGATGTATCTTGGTTCCCACAAACTACCAACACACTAGTATACATATGTTATGGGTCTATGCAAGTTTTGATGGGGTCTTGACACTCCGGACCCCCTCTACGGCGAAACCCTACTCCCGCTGGAGAAAAGTCTGAACCCGTCGATCTACCCCTCTAAACGGCGTCGGGAGGGGGTAGACGCATGGATTTTTTTGCTTGAATGTGTTAGGTTGGTATATTGGACCATAAAAAACTAACATTTCATGTGTTCCGTCGCACGGTTCCATGCCCGACACCCGAAACGGGGGTTTTCACCTCTAAGTGCAAGAACTTACGACGGAGAAAGAGGGGTCAGTGTAGCGGGTCGCACCTCGGAGATGTATCTTGGTTCCCACAAACTACCAACACACTAGTATACATATATTAGGGGTCTATGAAAGTTTTGATGGGGTCTTGACCCTCCGGACCCACTCTACGGCGAAACCCTACTCCCGCTGGAGAAAAGTCTGACCCGTCGATCTACCCCTCTAAACGGCGTCGGGAGGGGGTAGACGCATGGATTTTTTTGGTTGGATGTGTTAGGTTGGTATATTGGACCATAAAAAACTAACATTTCATGTGTTCCGTCGCACGGTTCCATGCCCGACACCCGAAACGGGGGTTTTCACCTCTAAGTGCAAGAACTTACGACGGAGCAAGAGGGGTCAGTGTAGCGGGTCGCACCTCGGAGATGTATCTTGGTTCCCACAAACTACCAACACACTAGTATACATATGTTAGGGGTCTATGAAAGTTTTGATGGGGTATTGACCCTCCGGACCCACTCTACGGCGAAACCCTACTCCCGCTGGAGAAAAGTCTGACCCGTCGATCTACCCCTCTAAACGGCGTCGGGAGGGGGTAGACGCATGGATTTTTTTGCTTGTATGTGTTAGGTTGGTATGTTGGACCATAAAAAACTAACATTTCATGTGTTCCGTCGCACGGTTCCATGCCCGACACCCGAAACGGGGGTTTTCACCTCTAAGTGCAAGAACTTACGACGGAGAAAGAGGGGTCAGTGTAGCGGGTCGCACCTCGGAGATGTATCTTGGTTCCCACAAACTACCAACACACTAGTATACATATGTTAGGGGTCTATGCAAGTTTTTATGGGGTCTTGACACTTCGGACCCCCTCTACGGCGAAACCCTACTCCCGCTGGAGAAAAGTCTGAACCCGTCGATCTACCGCTCTAAACGGCGTCGGGAGGGGGTAGACGCATGGATTTTTTTGCTTGGATGTGTTAGGTTGGTATATTGTACCATAAAAAACTAACATTTCATGTGTTCCGTCGCACGGTTCCATGCCCGACACCCGAAACGGGGGTTTTCACCTCTAAGTGCAAGAACTTACGACGGAGAAAGAGGGGTCAGTGTAGCGGGTCGCACCTCGGAGATGTATCTTGGTTCCCACAAACTACCAACACACTAGTATACATATGTTATGGGTCTATGCAAGTTTTGATGGGGTCTTGACACTCCGGACCCCCTCTACGGCGAAACCCTACTCCCGCTGGAGAAAAGTCTGAACCCGTCGATCTACCCCTCTAAACGGCGTCGGGAGGGGGTAGACGCATGGATTTTTTTGCTTGAATGTGTTAGGTTGGTATATTGTACCATAAAAAACTAACATTTCATGTGTTCCGTCGCACGGTTCCATGCCCGACACCCGAAACGGGGGTTTTCACCTCTAAGTGCAAGAACTTACGACGGAGAAAGAGGGGTCAGTGTAGCGGGTCGCACCTCGGAGATGTATCTTGGTTCCCACAAACTACCAACACACTAGTATACATATGTTATGGGTCTATGCAAGTTTTGATGGGGTCTTGACACTCCGGACCCCCTCTACGGCGAAACCCTACTCCCGCTGGAGAAAAGTCTGAACCCGTCGATCTACCCCTCTAAACGGCGTCGGGAGGGGGTAGACGCATGGATTTTTTTGCTTGAATGTGTTAGGTTGGTATATTGGACCATAAAAAACTAACATTTCATGTGTTCCGTCGCACGGTTCCATGCCCGACACCCGAAACGGGGGTTTTCACCTCTAAGTGCAAGAACTTACGACGGAGAAAGAGGGGTCAGTGTAGCGGGTCGCACCTCGGAGATGTATCTTGGTTCCCACAAACTACCAACACACTAGTATACATATATTAGGGGTCTATGAAAGTTTTGATGGGGTCTTGACCCTCCGGACCCACTCTACGGCGAAACCCTACTCCCGCTGGAGAAAAGTCTGACCCGTCGATCTACCCCTCTAAACGGCGTCGGGAGGGGGTAGACGCATGGATTTTTTTGGTTGGATGTGTTAGGTTGGTATATTGTACCATAAAAAACTAACATTTCATGTGTTCCGTCGCACGGTTCCATGCCCGACACCCGAAACGGGGGTTTTCACCTCTAAGTGCAAGAACTTACGACGGAGCAAGAGGGGTCAGTGTAGCGGGTCGCACCTCGGAGATGTATCTTGGTTCCCACAAACTACCAACACACTAGTATACATATGTTAGGGGTCTATGAAAGTTTTGATGGGGTATTGACCCTCCGGACCCACTCTACGGCGAAACCCTACTCCCGCTGGAGAAAAGTCTGACCCGTCGATCTACCCCTCTAAACGGCGTCGGGAGGGGGTAGACGCATGGATTTTTTTGCTTGTATGTGTTAGGTTGGTATATTGGACCATAAAAAACTAACATTTCATGTGTTCCGTCGCACGGTTCCATGCCCGACACCCGAAACGGGGGTTTTCACCTCTAAGTGCAAGAACTTACGACGGAGAAAGAGGGGTCAGTGTAGCGGGTCGCACCTCGGAGATGTATCTTGGTTCCCACAAACTACCAACACACTAGTATACATATGTTAGGGGTCTATGCAAGTTTTTATGGGGTCTTGACACTTCGGACCCCCTCTACGGCGAAACCCTACTCCCGCTGGAGAAAAGTCTGAACCCGTCGATCTACCGCTCTAAACGGCGTCGGGAGGGGGTAGACGCATGGATTTTTTTGCTTGGATGTGTTAGTTTGGTATATTGTACCATAAAAAACTAACATTTCATGTGTTCCGTCGCACGGTTCCATGCCCGACACCCGAAACGGGGGTTTTCACCTCTAAGTGCAAGAACTTACGACGGAGAAAGAGGGGTCAGTGTAGCGGGTCGCACCTCGGAGATGTATCTTGGTTCCCACAAACTACCAACACACTAGTATACATATGTTAGGGGTCTATGCAAGTTTTTATAGGGTCTTGACACTCCGGACCCCCTCTACGGCGAAACCCTACTCCCGCTGGAGAAAAGTCTGAACCCGTCGATCTACCCCTCTAAACGGCGTCGGAAGGGGGTAGACGCATGGATTTTTTTGCTTGGATGTGTTAGGTTGGTATATTGGACCATAAAAAACAAACATTTCATGTGTTCCGTCGCACGGTTCCATGCCCGACACCCGAAACGGGGGTTTTCACCTCTAAGTGCAAGAACTTACGACGGAGAAAGAGGGGTCAGTGTAGCGGGTCGCACCTCGGAGATGTATCTTGGTTCCCACAAACTACCAACACACTAGTATACATATGTTAGGGGTCTATGCAAGTTTTTATGGGGTCTTGACACTTCGGACCCCCTCTACGGCGAAACCCTACTCCCGCTGGAGAAAAGTCTGAACCCGTCGATCTACCGCTCTAAACGGCGTCGGGAGGGGGTAGACGCATGGATTTTTTTGCTTGGATGTGTTAGGTTGGTATATTGTACCATAAAAAACTAACATTTCATGTGTTCCGTCGCACGGTTCCATGCCCGACACCCGAAACGGGGGTTTTCACCTCTAAGTGCAAGAACTTACGACGGAGAAAGAGGGGTCAGTGTAGCGGGTCGCACCTCGGAGATGTATCTTGGTTCCCACAAACTACCAACACACTAGTATACATATGTTATGGGTCTATGCAAGTTTTGATGGGGTCTTGACACTCCGGACCCCCTCTACGGCGAAACCCTACTCCCGCTGGAGAAAAGTCTGAACCCGTCGATCTACCCCTCTAAACGGCGTCGGAAGGGGGTAGACGCATGGATTTTTTTGCTTGGATGTGTTAGGTTGGTATATTGGACCATAAAAAACAAACATTTCATGTGTTCCGTCGCACGGTTCCATGCCCGACACCCGAAACGGGGATTTTCACCTCTAAGTGCAAGAACTTACGACGGAGAAAGAGGGGTCAGTGTAGCGGGTCGCACCTCGGAGATGTATCTTGGTTCCCACAAACTACCAACACACTAGTATACATATGTTAGGGGTCTATGCAAGATTTGATGGGGTCTTGACACTCCGGACCCCCTCTACGGCGAAACCCTACTCCCGCTGGAGAAAAGTCTGAACCCGTCGATCTACCCCTCTAAACGGCGTCGGGAGGGGGTAGACGCATGGATTTTTTTGCTTGGATGTGTTAGGTTGGTATATTGGACCATAAAAAACTAACATTTCATGTGTTCCGTCGCACGGTTCCATGCCCGACACCCGGGCCCGACACCCGAAACGGGGGTTTTCACCTCTAAGTGCAAGAACTTACGACGGAGAAAGAGGGGTCAGTGTAGCGGGTCGCACCTCGGAGATGTATCTTGGTTCCCACAAACTACCAACACACTAGTATACATATGTTATGGGTCTATGAAAGTTTTGATGGGGTCTTGACACTCCGGACCCCCTCTACGGCGAAACCCTACTCCCGCTGGAGAAAAGTCTGAACCCGTCGATCTACCCCTCTAAACGGCGTCGGGAGGGGGTAGACGCATGGATTTTTTTGCTTGGATGTGTTAGGTTGGTATATTGGACCATAAAAAACAAACATTTCATGTGTTCCGTCGCACGGTTCCATGCCCGACACCCGAAACGGGGGTTTTGCAAGAACTTACGACGGAGAAAGAGGGGTCAGTGTAGCGGGTCGCACCTCGGATATGTATCTTGGTTCCCACAAACTACCAACACACTAGTATACATATGTTATGGGTCTATGCAAGTTTTGATGGGGTCTTGACACTCCGGACCCACTCTACGGCGAAACCCTACTCCCGCTGGAGAAAAGTCTGAACCCGTCGATCTACCCCTCTAAACGGCGTCGGGAGGGGGTAGACGCATGGATTTTTTTGCTTGGATTTGTTAGGTTGGTATATTGGACCATAAAAAACTAACATTTCATGTGTTCCGTCGCACGGTTCCATGCCCGACACCCGAAACGGGGGTTTTCACCTCTAAGTGCAAGAACTTACCACGGAGAAAGAGGGGTCAGTGAAGCGGGTCGCACCTCGGAGATGTATCTTGGTTCCCACAAACTACTAACACACTAGTATACTAGTATACATATATTAGGGGTCTATGCAAGTCTTGATGGGGTCTTGACACTCTGGACCCACTATACGGCGAAACCCTACTCGCGCTGGAGAAAAGTCTGAACCCGTCGATCTACCCCTCTAAACGGCGTCGGGAGGGGGTAGACGCATGGATTTTTTTGCTTGGATGTGTTAGGTTGGTATATTGGACCATAAAAACTAACATTTCATGTGTTCCATCGCACGGTTCCATGCCCGACACCCGAAACGGGGGTTTTCACCTCTAAGTTTCGGAACCCGGCCACTACAAAACTCCAGAGATACCCGCATATGTGTCCTTATATTATGGCCACATATAATCACAATATTTGTACAAATTAGTTATTATGTTATTTATTGTGATTTAGTACCCTTACGAATAATATTTATGAACGTAACCTAATATTTCAAGAAAAACTGGAAAATAGTTCAATGAGCCCGACGGTATTGCCGTCGGCGTCAGTGTGGGTGGTTACGGCGCCGTCAGGTCGCTTCGTCCAGACGCCCACGCGGGGGGAGACGGGGGGGAGAAGTCCGACGGTGTTTTGACGCCGACGGTGGCCGTCGGGCTCACATTAGAACGCCGACGGTGTTTTGAGCCCGACGGTTTTTCTCTGGCCGTCGGTGATATATTGTGACGCCGACGGCCCCGACGTTTGGCCGTCGGCGTTATAATTGCCGTCGGGCTGGTCTGCCACTCCCGTAGTGCGTGTAGTGACCTACTGACCTGAACCGTTCTCGCGTTGCCGCCCAGGCAGGCGCCCCCGGCCAGCACGCACACTAAGTACGTGTCCCAATTAATTAATGATTATTGATTAAGTAATTAGTTAACCCGGTTACACCAAGTTAGCCATGTAAGCTTTAGCTTAACCAAGGTTTTAAATAGGACGCTATTTGAATAGCGTAACCTCCCAAAAAACGCTATGAACGAAATAGCGTGCTAATAGCGTAATATTTTATAAAATAGCGTGTCATAAAACATTGTTCAGATTTTAACATATAATGACAGATTTCAGCAGCTAAAAGTTTAAAACTAAGCCTAAAACATTGTTCAGCTAACAAAGCATGGTCCAGAATAGGCATATATATAGCATTGTTCAGATATAGTCATATATATAGCATTGTTCAGATATAGGCATGTATACAACATTGTTCAGAGTTTAATAGTTCATACATTTGAGGAGGCGACGGCGACCCGAGGAGGCGACGGCGACCAGAGGAGGCGATGCGGCGAGCAGAGGAGGCGGCAAGAGGCGGCCGACCGTGGTTGGAGGAGATGGGCAAGGACGACGCACCAGCGGCCGCCGCTGCCGCTCGGTAGGTTTGGTCAGTCGAGGACGAGGGAGTTAGGATTCGCTTGGTCGAGGGCGAGGGCTATAACGATGTGGTTAGGGTTACTGGTCCGGAAAGACTAAAATAATAGTGGGCTGATTTTAAATTCTCTGAAAAATAGCGCCACGTCCAAAAAAAAATTGCGTCGATACGCGATATAGCGTGAAATTACCGTATTTAGCGCGAATAACGTCATAGGGAACAAAATATGCATAACGTAGCGTTTAGTTCACATATATGCTATTAGCGCGCTATAACGGTGTTTTAGTACGCTATTTTTTTCCTTGAGTTTAACATAGACAAGATAGCTGTCCTTTTCTGCTGCCAAAATGAAGAACTGTAGGTTAGATTAGTGGATCATCATTGTAGTAACGTAACTGGCTTGAGCTAGTAATTAATTCCAGGAGATCGCTCTTGAATCGGTCCGCATTGAATTGCTGTATTAATAAGACAAAAGGAAAGTCTTCTTGGCTTTCGATCGATCGAGCGGTAGATAGAAGACGGTGCGACCGTTATCGAGGATATTACGCTGTAGATTAGCATTAGCCGAGGCCATCAGATGGTGGTGATATGCTGTGCGAACCCTAGGCGTGCAGCGGTAGATTCCGCGGTCGCCGGTGGTACGGCCATCCAGCCTTCAACGGCGGATTTCTTGGACTACTGGTGCTCTTTGACAAACGTTCGATCGATTGAAGTCGTGTCGTGTAGACCGGGAAATTAAGGAGGCACACCGCGCCTCAACTCAACAGCCCCTCTCTCTGCCTATCCCATGCCCCTCATGCTCTCTCCCGTCCCGTGCTCCTATATAATACAAAATATAACTATTAGGTGCACCTAATTGGAGAAATTTGATAACAGAGTTCACCGCTTCATGCAGGTGTCTGCGATAAGATATCTTAAAGACTAAAACTTCACTTCTTTCGTTTTCCATTCTTTCGCAAGCTACGGAGCTCCAAAAAGACGACGCAGATTTATCTTTCGGTTCTGTTCAATCCGGACCAACAGAAAGAAAAAGATGTGATCTTTTCCAAAAGGATTCCGTATCCCTACCAGTCACTGATCCGAACTCCAAAAGTCCGAAGTGTCTTTTGGTGTGCTACATCCCGGAAAGCAAAAATAAAGAGCGTCCTCTATTTGACTAGTATTACCAATTTGCGTGTCGGTGTTTCGATTTTACTAATCCCCCTCAAACTAAATATAAGATGTTTTTAGATTAAAAACTTTGTTACAGAGGGAGCAGTAGGGAATCGCCGGATACATAAATCGGCGTTGCTTGATTATCATCTACTCACTCTATCCAATAAAGGATGTCTTGATTTTTTTTAAAAAAATATGTATCTATACACTAAATCATGTCTAGATACATGCTTTTTGACAAATTCAAGATATTATTTGTTGGACGGAGGGAGTAGTATAAGTATCAGATCACATGTGAATGTGCAAATAGGAAATATCCACTTGGAGAAAGATTTGGTTGCTAGGATGATGGAGGTTGAAGAGCGGAGACGGCATTGACCGAGATATGATGCTCTGCTGGTCTTGACAACCACGTGGGCGGGAGAGATGACAACCAGGCAATGGATCCATCAGCAGTCGTCGCCATTTTTGTTCTTTTTTTGAGCTAGAGTAGTCGTCATCATCGAACGACGAATATTGGAGAAGAAGGTAGAGCCCAGTCCATCCGTCGGTGTCCAACTCTGTGCCTTTCAGCCTTGGCCCTCTATTTTCTGGTCTAGTGAAGGCCCGACTGCGATGTCGATGATTGCTACTAATGAGAGAAGGTTCCAAGAAAACAAACAAAATCGTGTATGAATTAAGACTTAATTCGTGCACTAGTCGCCGTGTCCTAGAAAAGGTGAAAAACTTTGGACTTATAACATATTTATCCTTCTGGCCTGAGTCTAAAAATCTCTCACTAGGCTCTTCTCCTCTCCGGTAAGGATGGAAGGTTGACGGGATCTTTGCGGAGTGGTGTTTTGAGCTCACCAAATGAATTGGTTAGATATGTGACATCAAGAAAGCCTTTGATTCGGTTCAATGGGATTGCCTCATGGATCTTTTCCGGCATTGTTGGTTTCTCAAATTTTATTTTTTGTTTCCAGTCCACCTATCTACTTCCACCTTGAGAGTTCTTCTTAGTGGTGTGCCTTGCGATTTCATCAAGCATGTCCATGGCTTTCGACAAGAAGGCCCTATGTCCCCCTTCTTTTGTGTTGCCAATGACCCTATCAACCACATCCTCAACAAGGCAACGACACATGGAGATCTTCCGCATGATCCATCCGAGAACTCCAATGGCATACATCCCTATGTATGGACGATGTGGTTTTTGTGGACTTGGTTAAGGAGGACATTCGGTTCCTTGCTACTATTCTCACTTCTTTTTTTTGGAGAGGTCTCTCGTTTGAGAGCTAATTGTCATAAAACTCTTATGACACCTATTTGATGTGACGAAATTGATCTCGGTGACATTAAGTTCTTCCTGGCCACAAGAACCACCTTCCAAATCAGACGCTTTGGGCTTGCATTGAACGTCTATCGCCTTCGCGGAACAGACTTCCAACATTTGGAGGATAAGATTGCCGGAAAGTTTGCCGCATGGAATTGGAAGATCATCAACATTGTCAGAGGAAGGTCTTGGTGCGAGCCATCCTCAGTTCCTAAACCACCTACCACATGACTTCAGTTGACCTTCCAAAAGAGTTCATCCTATCAAATGTGTCATAGCTCTCCTTCATGCATGTTTGCAGGCAGGATATGTCAAAGTTACAAGTGGGAGATGCAAAGTAAATTGAGTAATGCTTTGCAGACCAACCAAGCTTGAAGGTCTTAGTATTCTACATCCTAAAAACTTTGTTTCCGCTTTAAGATTCAGATGGGTTTTGGCTCGGATGAGTTGATGACACCACGGTGTGGATTGGGCTTGGGAGCTTTTGGAATGACCATGTTCGTGATCTATTCGCAGCATGAGTTTAAAAGTCACCTTTGAGATTCGAACCAGATTCATTTTGATGATGAATCATACCAGAACCCAATACCAAAATCTGAAGTGAGTGAACAAATGTACTACCTTGCCCAAAATAAAAGAAAAAACATGCACCATACCTACCGTGTGCTCTGGAAAATGTTTTACAACCACAAACATAGTAACAGTTGGGAGCTTGTTAGGATGTTCGGAAACCTGACAATTAAACTACTAATCACGCCTATTTCCCTGCTTAACAGCTTCAAACATCATCGACCCCCGACCATAAAAAGCAAGCCAACCGCTGTAATTATTAACCTCAACAAAGGACGTGGAGAAGCAACAAAAAAACTTTCACCATGGGCATGGCGACCGCGGCCGCCGCGACGGACGATCTCCGGCAGCCGTGCAGGCCGAGGCCGGGCGCGCAGCTCTGCTCCGGATCGAAGAACCGGAGGCCGAAGCCGCCGGTGGTGATCGCGCACGAGTGCCCCAGCGCGATGCGCGCCCACGTCCTGGAGGTGCCCGCGGGGCGCGACGTGCTGTCATGCGTGGCAGCGTTCGCGCGCCGGGGGCGCCGCGGCGCGCTAGTGCTGGGCGCGACCGGGCGCGTCGTGGACGCCGTGCTCTGCAGGGATCCCTCGCCGCTGGTGCTCCGCGGCACGGCGGAAATTCTGGGCCTGACAGGGTGCTTCTTCCCATCCTCCGCCTCGCCGGCGGGCGTGGCGGTGTTCCTGGCTGGGCCGCGGGGCGCCGTGCTGGGCGGCGGCGTCGCGGAGGGAGGGCTGGTGGCCGCCGGGCCGGTGGTGGTCATGGTGGCCACATTCGTCGCGGCCGCGTTCGACCGGTTGCCGCTGGTGAAGGGGGGCGAATCCGCCAAGGCAGACGGGTGCGGGGTGGCCGGACAGTGGCGGTGCGGCGGCGGTCTGCCGCTGCAGCAGCAGTGCGGCTGGGCGCCGCTGTGTCGTAAGCTGGGCCTGGGCGCGAAGAGTTGAACGGCAATGGTTCCCGGAGTAAAATGCCCTGTCGGAGTCGTGACAACGGAGCCAGTTTGAAGAGACTACTTGTACTTGGGCTGAGGTCGTGTAGGTTTGCGAGAAGGCCCGTTCAATTTTATTCCAGCTTTGAAGAGTTTCGCATTCCTTTTTTTCGTGTCCTTTTTCTAATCATTATTTAGCGATATTCTTTGACTGCGACACAGCATAAAAATTTAATTTCTCTCTCTAAAAAAAGAACTTTTCATGAAGATACAATACTGTACTTTGATAAGCAGAACCCTTTTTCAAGCACTCGGTTCTGGACTTCAGCTCCTGGTTTTGTTTGCTAGACATCATTCTCAGGACAAAGAAGTCATATTGTTGTTGGTTCCCAAGTACTCCCTCCGTTTTATTTCAATATTTATACATATTCATATGTATAAAAATGTATGTATTCACATTATAATGTGTATGTTCACTCATTTTAGAATGAATCTAGAAAATGTGTGAAACACTTTAAACATCTTATAATCAAAAACGGAGGAGGAAGTATCACTGATCCTAGAGATCAACCTTCAAACCTTTTTCTTTAAATCCCAGGAAGGTGTTCTCGGGGAGAAAGCTGGTTGGGAAACTGCCAAACTTCACCAATACTGGATCAGCCTGATTTACTTTCCATCCGGTACCTCCTTCAGAGTTCAGAATATTCAAGTCACAAGGTTGCACTGAAAAGAAAGCTACATATATACACTAGCACAACCTAAATACATGTACTCACACGCTAGCATTCAGAGCCTAAAGAAGGCTTATTATTGACTTCACCGAGATCATATCAGTTTCGGAAAGAACAGCGACCTGGAGAAACAACCTCATATGCAGAAGAGAATCTAGTGATGATAATACAACTCCCATGTTAGGACTCCTGGTGCCAGTAGCCTACACCCTACAAGGCTAAGCATGACCTAAGGCTCAGCGCCCCCTCCTGCGCTTGCCGGGTGTCTCCATCTGCTGGAAGATGTACCTCAACACCTCTTTCAGTGTCGCCTTCCGGCCTTTTTGGAAGTTCCACAGCTCCGACACCACGTACCTTCCGCTTGGGTTGTATTCGTTTACTTCGCTCAGGGCGGTCTTCACTGCGTTACACACGTCGTCACCATACTCAAGCCATAATTCCCGCAGTCTTAGGTCATCGTCATTTACAACTTCCTGCAACATCAGCAACATCCGATGATTATTATGATTTCTCAAAAAAGAGACAGCGTCTACAATTAGGAAGGAGTCGAATGCAGTCAATAGGTACCTTGTCTGTTCCATCATCAGCCTTAATAAACTTATAAGGATGCCATGCTGGCTTCTTTATTTCCTCCTGCCAACTCGAGACCAGCTGTGCTGCTATCGTCTCATAATCATCGTTTCCAAACTTTCTCCTGCATGCATTCTGAAAAGGCCTTTCATCAAGTTCGCCCATCCTTTTGATCCCAATAGCTGTCCGCCCACTTAGTATGTCCTCCAAACCCTGCACATGTTGACAATATAAAAAAACATATTACTCAACATCAACTATTTAGTATTTAGGCACAAATTAGGTGCAAGGATATTTCTAAACACCGTACAGAGAAAGGAGCAGTACCACTATCAGTTCTTTCCGGGCATCCTGTAACTCGTCGTTACTTTCACGCTCTTTCCTCACCAGCTCTCCGCTCATCTCTTCTAGGCGTTTCTTTTCATGCTCTAGTCTTTCACTAAGCTTCTCCATCTTGACATGAATATCCCCATCATCATCTTCATCCAAATGTTTCATCACTTGGAGTGCGCCATTCAATCGTGTCACTTCAAGCTCAAGTTCTCGTTTCTCATGCAGCTCCTTTTCCAACTCAAGCATTCTTGCAAGGGCATCCTCCTTTTCCCTCTGTTGTTTCCAAGATTAATTATCATCTCCATGATCCAGAGTATCCACCTAGGAAATAACATGATTTAAAAAAGGTAGCAAACCTTCTGGTCCTCGACTAGCTTCAGAATATCTTCATCATTCCTTTGCTGTTCTATACTCGCTAGCTCAAGTTCACTTTTATCGTCATTTGCCTGTATATTTTTCAGAAACGAGACTCAAGACAGGTATATTGAATTACACATTAAAAAACAGAAATATATCTTAAATTACACTTGTGCCAGCAATGATGTGTTCCACGTTAGTAAGTGCTCAACACCTTAACAGTGACACTGCAGCTTTATAGGAAGCTAGAAAATTATTCAGCACTACTCCTATGCTATAAAAAGAAGTGAGCGCTACTATTTAAGCTCACCAGAAACCACAAACTAAACGCTAGCATATAATTCAGACAAATTAGTAGTAGATACCATGTCAAAATGAAATGTTATATAGGCTTCCTAATGACATGGTACAAGTTTTACATCAAATATAGAAAGCAGCAGATACCAATCTTGATTTCAGATACATTCAAAAACATATAAAGCAGTTGTCATTCTGAAACTATAGAATAGTGTATCAGTTTGCAGTTAGCCACACAAAATGCATAAAAAAGGGTCAATGTCCTGAAATTTCAGAATAGTGTATTGTGGGCATGATATTGTCGGAGACAGAATAGTAGTATAGCTTAGTGCCTCACAGAAACAGTTCACTAGTTTACCTTTTGCTTCTCATTAGCAAGTTCAGCAAGTTTTTTCCTGTCATTAGCATTATCAGCTGACAACTTCTCCAGCTTCTTAGCATGCGAAATCAGTTCTCTCTTGTTGTTTTCTATTTCAAGCTTCAAATTTTCATTGTCCTGGAAAATCCTTACAGCATTGTCACGAGCCTTTCGATGCATGTTGCGCATTTCTGAAAGGGTAAATGCAAAAGTCATTACGATGCTGCAGATTAGTGTCTCAAAGAGTAACAGTACTTAGATGATTTTGCAACAGCAAAAGCAATAATCAAAAGCACTGAACGGCTATGCAACATTTATCCCATCAGACAAGTGCTCAAAACAATGTTAAAGCATACAAGACACAAATATAGAAATCCTGGTTTGTCTAACAAGCAAAGAGCACTGTTCCTCCAAATACTGCATGTTATAAATATATGTGGGAACCCAGTAGAGCTGATGATTCTGAACCCTGTGGTGGTGTTCTGGCGCATGTGCCGAACGCGTAGTAACCTGGCCATCTTGGCCATTTCCCTTCTATGAAAAAGATACGTCTGCTAGATGTATCCTTGAAAAAGTAGAGCTGATGATTCAGGGCTCTTCACATTCAGTCGTAAATGAACATTTTTTAGCTAATAGTCCAAGACAAAATACAAGGTACCGAATCGCTCCATCTAACAAAGTTTCAGTAACATTAGTAGACACGCAACCAGTATCCACATAAAGAAAGGTACGCCGACAGAAAACAATGCAGTGACAGTTTACCTTCGTTAAATTTCTCGTGCAGCCTCCTATTGCCGTCCTCAAGCCTTGCAATGGAAAATTCTGTTGCATTTTTCTTTGTCTCCAATTCCTGCAAATCTTGATTCTTTGCCTCGAGCTGAGTCGCCAATGATGCCACAACCTCCCCCATTGGATCCTTGAGACTCTTGGTAACCTCATCTACGGTCTTGAGTTCGGTATGCTTCCTCAAGTATCTTCCCACCAAATCCCCAGCTGTGTAGTCCATCTGTCGGGCAGCCCATCCATAAACCTTGACCTCACCGGTGCCGTTCTCCTCTCCGTTCACAGCACCTCCACAACTAGTCCTTGACGACTCCCATTCCTTCTTCCCAAGCTTATTCACACTGAATTGGTTCTCAAGCGTGAGAGCGTCGCTAAATCCAGCCCAGCCACGATGAAACCGCACAATGGCATAACATTCCAAGCCTTCCGACTCATCGAAAACTAAAGGCACAATATCCTCCGGACTGAACATGGCCACTCTATCCGCAAAGTTGTCAGCATTGAAACCTGCAGGGGCTGCAAGGATCCCACACCATGGCCAAGCAAACTTCTCCTCCTCGTCCTTTGGTGGTTCCTCAGCATCTGCCACGGAGCTGGATCCGTTGATGTGGCCGTTGGCGACGGGTTTCTCCTTGTCAGTACCATCAGCATTAACAGTGGCACCTGGAATACCAACGATGGTGGATAGCTCGTCCGCCAAAGATGGGTCAGCGCGGACGAATCGGGCAAAGGCGCGGTGGAATGCGCGCTCCCGGCCGTGGCGGCGGTGCTTGCTGGAGACGCCGATGCCGTCGGCGTGCTGGAGGAGGTCCTTGAGCTTGTAGTCCTGCTTCTTCTTGCCGGGGCAGAAGGGGCAGCGGAAGGTGCCGTCCGGGTTGCGCACCCGGTGGTTGCCGGACTTGAGGAGGCCGTAGGACTTCTCCTCGTAGTCGCTCTCGGCCTCGGAGTCGTCCTCCCCGTCCGACGACTCCTCGTCCTCGGACGCGGCGGCCGGGCCCTTCACGCCGGCGGCCTCCGCGGCGGCCTCGGCCTCGGCCTCCTCGTACGGATCCATGTAGTCGTCCATGTCGAGATCCATTCCCGGGTCAGAGTCTCAGCTGCAGCAGAAGGGCATAGATTTGAGGTGGGGAAACATTCCCTGCCGGGGATTCGTAGAAAGAGGAACCGAGAGATTTACCTTTCCGCGTCCCAGACGCAGAAACGTATGCAGAATGACGGGGAGTTGGAATCAAATGGGATAGGGAGAACGTCAGGCTGGATCAGAATGACATCCGACGAGGCTGCCGCCTTTGCCTGAATTCCTGCGAAAAGGAGCGGAATCGCCGACAAAGGCAAGAGTTAAGAACAGAGCATTGCAGAGGAATCAGGGGTTTTGGACATTTGGGGGCGCACGGGAGGAGACTGGAGAGGTGCCACTGTTAGGGGGACTCGACTCACTCAAGTTTCACATTCATTGACTTTTTAAAAAACACCTCCGTACACAACTTAGTGCTCAACTCCATACTTTTCATAACATAACCAAAAAAAAGTTACATGAGAATATTTAGTCCATGCTCAAAATTTCGTCTTTTAAAAATACGACAAACCAATTAACTTTCTTATATTAGCATCATTTCTCCTAACTTAAAGTAAAGTAAGATTTGAGTTGTAACAATTCTCCTTTTCTCTGATTTTGGGCACGCGTCGATTTCTACGATGACACGTGGTACCATGTGGCC
The DNA here is from genome assembly GCA_026929855.1 of Poa annua. Lineage (NCBI taxonomy): Eukaryota > Viridiplantae > Streptophyta > Magnoliopsida > Poales > Poaceae > Poa > Poa annua. Next base: position 19,665,525 of record CM049428.1, on the reverse strand, counting down.
GCGGAACAGGACGTACATGTCGCATACCGGCACCGCTTCCTAATAACGTGTCATGGTGGCTGGTGATAGCGACCTTTCGTGTCGCATGTTGGTCGTTGTTTCCTGGTGACGTGTCATCTTGCTTCCTTTTTTGTCGGGTGCATGGGATTATGTGTTGTAAGTGTGCTCACGTGTTTGAGTTGCATGGGCACTAGATAATTCATGCATGGACGAGTTGCGCCAATTGGCACGTTTAGGGTTTTCACACATTTATGTGGGCTCTGCCTTTTATTTTATTTTCTTGTCTTTAGGATGTATTTTCAGCATATGGTTTTTGAGTGTTATCCCTTGTGTTGTATATTCTTGATTGGTTCTTCCAGAGTTATTCTTCCTCTTCTTCTCATGTGTGTCTGCTTTTCTTGGTACTTTTGATGTAGTTTTATTTTCCACCTTTTTTGTAATTATTTTCTCTCTTTGGAGCATGGTTCTGTGGGTTTTGTGACTGTTTTCGGTGTTCGCCCCTTCGATTACTATCAGGAAGTGTGGTGGTCTGCTGGATCTGGTGATGCTATTGCTTGCCCCATTGCCATCCACATTTGTTTTGTTCGATCGTTTACATTCAATATGCTTTAGATGACGGTTGCAAGGGAATATCGGCCCTTAGCCCTTCTCTTCCTAGCCAATGTTGCAGGGACGATCCTGACTTGGCCTACGAGTTGAGCGGGTATCTATGGTTCCATAACAGGGGAAGAGATGAAGTGATTTCCATTGAGGAGGACCGAAAGGGATCTTTATAGGAGGAGATGGGGACGTGGCACCATCCACATGGGAATGGGCAGCCAAGGGAAGGGGGGAGAGCTCCATGCGGGGAGATTGGAGAAGATGTGAGGAGTGTTCTACAAATTGCTTGTGCGGACCAAAGCATAAGGTAGACCATGAGTTGATTTCATAATTGTGAGACACTAGAAATGAAAAGGTGGACGACATACCACACTATACCAACACCACAAATACCAAATTAATAACAAGGATAGAGAGATACCAAGAAATAACTATTTGACAGCACCGAGAGAAACTAATCAGGACAAAGATCACAAAAATTCACTTTGGCCGTCAAACTTGCCTACTCTCTCTATATATTTTTTTAAAAATATTTATAAGTCTTAAAAAAACCTACTCATGCATCCTATAAACATGCAAAATTAAAATGTGAAATTCTTTCTCGTATGTGCCATAAGAAAGACAAATGCTTGCATATTTTGGAGATTTGAAAGTTTGTATACTCATATCATTTGTTAGCTATAATATAATATTTTTCTAGATTTTTAAATTTAATTTCTATTTTTTTTTAAAAATATACAGAGCACTGCAGCTCGGGAGCTACAAATTCCCACTCTAAAAATGTGTCTTTAAATAGAGATCACAATGTATGGATAATAAAGGCCAAAACAAGGCCCACCTGTCGGCTTCCTTAAAATATGAGTAGTACAACAACCGGTGAGCAGCAGAAGGCAGAAGCAGCAGCCGCCCTGAAAATCTGCACGGCCGAATAGACCCACCCAGAACAGAAGAGATCCCCGATCCGATCCGTCTCGTCGCGGCCGCCGCCGCTCCCCGTCCGTCCTTCTTACCGATTCGATTCGATTCGATTCGAGCTCTCCTCCACTCTCCACTCCCGCCTGCTTCAAATCCTCCCTCTCTCCCGCGCATATGCACGCTTCCCCCATGGCTGCCAACGCCCAGGTGCACCCCCCGCCGCAGCCGCAGCAGCAGCAGCAGCAACAGCTAGCGGTGGTGCCGGCTCAGCCGCCGCCGCTGCAGGCGCTGCCGCCGGTTCAGAAGCCGACGAGGGTGTCGCTGTCGTACGAGGAGATCTCCAAGCTCTTCTCCCTCCCCATCGCCGAGGCCGCCTCCATCCTAGGTAACCTCCACGCCCAACCGGAGCGGAGCTCGCGGTTGCCTGGTAGGTAGTACTTGCTGATTTACAGCCCAGTGAGTTAGTGAGCCTTGGTTCTGTGTGCTGATCTGCAGGCGTCTGCACCAGCGTCCTCAAGAGGATTTGCCGCACCCACGGGATTGTCAGGTGGCCGTATCGCAAGGTGAATATCCTCATCCTGTGCCTCTGCTGCTCTGTCGCTGTTTCCTCAAATCAATTTTGCTTTAATGCCTCGATTCATTGCATGTTTAAGTGTGTAAACCTGAGCCTGGACCCCATTGGTAGGATAGGAGGGGGAAGAAAGCTACTCTACATGCTTGTGAGGAAATGAATGCTTGCTGTGAACGCAGGGGCCAACTGAATCAACTGATATCTTTTAGTTGAATGCTTTCTGTAAACGCAGGGACTAACTGTCTGGCTGAGAGACGTCTTTTGGTGACTATAAGAATAGGAACTCGCCTTGCTTATTGTTATTTTTCTGCAGCAATGACAAGATCCCGGCGAAACAATTCGATATAATATTAACTCTTTGAGTTCTGTGGCCTGAATTAAAAAAATCCAGGCAGGCTGCTTGGTTTCTGAAAAAAAAAAGCTTCAGAATCCAGCACCGACAGAGTGATACTTCTGTAGACTGATCGAACCAAACCTAATATAATTAGTGTTTGCCCAGAACACCTCTGCCATACTCATGGACAGATGAAATTCTAGCTTGCTCTCCCATAACTATACGTTTAAATTAAATTTGAAAGTCAGAGACGGAGCTTGTGCCAGAATTTAGCGGTGACAAGTATCGCAAATTGTGCTCAAAATCATCGTAAGTACTCCCTTACGGCCCTACCTACTCTTGTTTGGTGCATAAATAGAAAAAATAATTACTTCACACTGCGATTTTAATTTACGAGGGGATATCATTGGGCAAGCTGGCTCTTCTAAATAATTAAGTGGCAAATATTTTCACTCGTGACGATCTGATATTTAAACAAGAAAATCATGAAACGACACAACTATACGGTTATACCAACATGGCCCATTAGTTCTAACAATCTATTAGGGTGGCTATTGAGAGTTGAGACTAGTAGGGCTAACCACATAACTTCTCATCATGGGGTGGTTTTTGTCCTATGTATTCTAGCTTGCTCTGGCATGGTAGGGATTGATAGATCTACATATAAAAAATAGACCCCTCAGGTTTATAAACGAGAGACAACCATGACCTCCTTGCTGAGTCCAGGGCTCGAACGCAGACTGGCTGGGCATGCACTCACGCACCTAACCAACTGAGCGAAGCTCAGTTCTCAGATATATACATATTTATTCTTTATATGGTAATATAAGTATATATACGGGTAAACATGAAGGCGTTCATGTACGTTATTATTATGTTAAAAACATGTTAATTATTCACAGCTCTCAGTTTTGGAAGGGCGTATTATTGAAATATCACTAAGTGAAATAGATTCCGAAAATTATTAATATAAGCTGAGAGTAACTGAAAGGTCAAAGGATTTCCGTTTATATTAGGATGCAATTGCTGTAACAGAACTCAAGCAGTTTTATACAGGTGACCGTGTTGCTCCATACAGCCTTTGCAACACTTATATATAACATGCCTCCTTTTTGAATGTTATAAAAATATCTCCTAGTTCTGGTTTTCTCGTGACTCCTTTAAAATCAACAATTTATCTTATTACTTGAACCTTTTTTGCTTGTAGATTGTTTCGGGGAAGGCTGGTGATAATGCTGATAGAGAGAAAGCCAAGGAACTTCTTGAGTTGTCAAAACTTGCAAAACAAAAGGCTATGAGCCCTTCTGGCCCATCAGCAACGTGAGTACCTTTCCAATGATATTCTCCATGTATAAGAATCTCTCTTTTTTCATTTTTTGTAACATATAATCCCTCTACATGTTAACCAGGCTCATGCATTTGACTGTCACTGAATGTTAACTAATTACGGATATTCAACCACTCGCTAGTTGCTAGTGCTGCTTTCAAGAAATAAAACAATTCACTGATGTATTTTATTGTGACAGTTTGGCTGAAGTAGAAACTTTTCAATGTCTTACAGTTGCATATGAGTGTCTTATTTAAGACATTTTTTTCGCAAAAACGCAAAAAGCATTGCATTTAGATGCATTGAGAGAAAAGAAGGTTTATGTTCAAGTCCAAAGAAGGACAAACACTGCACCATACAACTCACCCTAAAAACGAAAAGGTAGGCTAGTATCTGACGAAGCCCTGATACTGTCAAACACGGTGCGTTTGTATGTTTCCATATCCACCACCAGGCCATTAGCACGATCACCGAAACGGTGCCCTTGCGCAGCGCGTGGGGAGTGGAGCGAAGTGTCAGTGACCACCAATTCGCGTCCTTGCCTCCTCGGTAGCAGGGGGTCTGGAGGTGGAACAGATCCAGGGTAGCACCTCACACCAGATCGTCCGCGAGAAGGAGTAACTGGTTCTTAATAAGACACGCCGAGTCCAATTTCTAGATTAGGTTGAAGGAAGAATAATTACGGTTAGGCTTTTTTTTAGAATATATGCGCTCTATTATTCTGTACATTGAGCACCGATTATCTGACATGGTACACACAAATCTTGTATCACCAGAGTAATTTTAATTATTGTGGCGTAGGGTTGGTTCAGGGCACCAATTATCTCCTGGTAACTCCTGTTTCATATTGGAGATCATCCACATTCCACACCATATCCTTCTGACAGGACTAAGTTACAGTGCATTATCTATTTTCATGCTTTACTTTATCAATATCAGTGTCGAATTTGATGCAGTACATCTTTTCTATTATGAATAGGAACAACTATTTCTACGATATAACTTATTCACGTATAATCGGTTACTGATTATTAGGGTTCCAGCTCTGACCCCGCACAACATAGAATCATCAGTGATTTCATTATCCAGTGAGAAATATTGGAACTATTTTATTATTTATGTTGAAAGAAGTGTTGATGATGCATGTTTTCCTTCTTGTGAGCTGTATCTATCTGTACCCTAAAAACAGAACTCCCTCTCTGCTAGACTTGTAAATTCTATATAACTAGCTAAATACCTGGGAGTCGCTACAGATTTTTTTATATCTGCAAGTTGCTTAAAAAAAGAGTGCCTCTTTCGTTCCTGATTGTTTCCCTGTTTCCATGCTGTCCTGATTGCTTCTTCTCTTCCCAAGCAGAAACTAAATATAACTTTCCTTTTTTCCCTTTGCAATCTCAGTTGAAATTTTCCTTCCTTTCTTACCATGGGGAGATGGGATGTGAGTTTTTATTTTCCGGGAAGGGGTGGTTCATGGGGAGGTGGGATGAATGATATGGTCAGGTTAGGTCTTGTGGTGCATAATGATTTGGGATGATCACCGGGAGAGGATGGGAAGTGGGATGAACAACCGCGGCCACCAACTCCCCTTTATAATAGTAAAGTTAAATTTGGATTTAGGTCAATCATATTTTTTGCCTGATTCAACTCCAACACAGTGAAACTTTTGCTTTGTTTAGTTTTTGCTAGTCTCCCAATCTTTAGATTGATTGATAAATCTTCCGCTAATTTTGGCATTTTTGTGTTGTAAGCACTTGAAACATGGATACATGTTCTTAGGAGTGTCAAGTGGAGATTATTTTGTGTGCTATTTTTATGCTTCCTACTGGTTGTGGGTATTTGCTCTCTAAGGGTTGGATGATGGGAGCAGTAGCCTGGTTTGGTTACCAGGTAAACCTGACCATGTTCACTCTGTTTAAACCATCGTTCTACAGGACTGTTTGACCTTCAAAGCGCTTCATACATCATTGTACATATCTTAGGTTCTTGAATTGTATTAATCCTCACCATTTCCCAGTTTATGGTACAATGCGGGGTCTTACAGTTACTCTTAACCTTTCATGAACCAAATAAGGATTTCTTCATGCTGTTGTACACTTGTACTGAGAAACAAATTGCAGAATTGCGTGACCCTTAATTTCGTCATATTGATAGGTCATCAGGTGCTTTTCAAGGAGTGCCAAAATCTCAACAAGGCAGTGCAATTGCAAAGACAGGACAAGTATCAGTCCAAGGTAGACAAAATGGGGCATCAAGCATGTTCCTGGTTAGCCAAGCCAAAGACGTCCCCACCTACATGGATGACTTCAAGTATGGATTTCCATCATCTGGCCTGTCTTGTGAAACTCTGAAATGGTGGGGGACTGACAGCCACACAGAGACTGCTGCAGCGAAAGACGATGCTCGTGCAGCCCCTGAATCAACAAATGAGGCATCAAAAGGTATGACTGATGATGAGTTAGACTGGGGGGCAGATGAACCCGAAGCTGATGCCGATGCTGATGAAGTGGCTACAGCTGATCCATCGGCGCAGCTCTGCTCCCTTAGGAGAAAGGCCGCAGGTGATGGGCGCAGGCTATTGAATGGTGACACTGGCAGGGCCCAGCAGTTGTGCAGACTGAACAAGAGGCAGAAGATAGTGCTGGCCCAGGTGTTTGGAGCTTCACTGCCAGAGCAGTGGAGGAGCAAGCTAGCCTGAAAGTTTTTTTTCTGCTTGCTGTTGTACCATGTGTAACTCTAGTTAGTGTAGTAACCAATATGGTTTGCCCTCTTCCTGATGTTGCTTACGCTGATCCTTTTGCGAGAAAACATTTATGTGGGAGCTCTTCTGCCTAGATACATTATTATCGTTGTGTAATTTTCTTTCTTGGGAGGGAAGTGCACGATCTGGTCCTTTCTCACTTTTTCCCCCACAAAACATTGATTGGCATAAGGAAATATGTACTCCTACTTCCGTTCGGCTCAATTATATATCATGACATCTGTAGCTTTCGATCTGGCCCAGTTAGATGGCCCAAATGAAGACTGAAATACAAAGCCAGAACGAACTATGGCGGTACACTAACAAAATTACATCAAGATCTTGCGCCAGTAGACCAGTACATCAACCTTCAATCTGGTCCTGTTTTGTTCACGGTTCGTGAGTTAGAGAATTTTTTTGGACATGAAGCTCAGAGTCGGGCTTTAAATTAATAAAGCACCAAATAGCCATGGCTAACGAGAACAAATACAGACATAGAACACACCGGGGATCAGTTGCCGGGGATAACATCGTGCAGATAAAGCACACACGGGCATTGACAAAATGCAAAAAAGGCATGAGATCTTTATCCTCTTACAGCTGAAGAGTAAAGGGCATTGCCGGATCAAGCCACAACCATCACCGGGATCACCATGGTGCCGCCATCTCGAGGTCTTACTAACGGCTGATAGAAACCATCAGAAGTGCAGAATTGTTCCTATGGACCATTGAGCAATGGCGGCTTGCGGTGCGAAACCTCTAGAGCGTCCCTTTTGGGGATTCATCGGAGATTAATGCCTCGGTTTAATTTTTTTCTCTCTTTCCCTTCTTTTCGATTCTCTCTTTGACGGTTTTTGCATATTGTTTTCTTCTACCTGCTTAACATATAAATCCAGCATGTGTTTCTTCAAAAAAGAAAAAAAATCCGCTTGCTCTGGAACCAAAATATGTACTCCAGTTCAGATTTTATAGGAAACCAAAATATGTCCGTCCAAAATAAGGTTTTTACAGGTACACACTACAAAGTGCAAACTGTAGTATCTAGATAGAAAGCTGAAAACGGGATTAAGGACAGTGAGGCATGCATGCTAAAAATTTAGGGACAAGAAAGACCGGAGCCACTTTGTGGCATTTCGCTGGTCTTGTAAATCTTGAAAAAGAGGTACTACATTAACAATGTCATGCGAAATAACAAGAAAGAACACATGCACTCCCAAAGAGCAACAGTCACGTGCTTTGGATATGGTTTCTGAACATGAACCAAGTCCAACACTCGAGACATAACTTCTACCAGCACAGGTCTTCTTTGCATTCATAAAACTGAACCATTCAGTGGTAATAAGAATTCCATATCTGAAAAAAGCTGACTGCATTTCATCTACTGTCCAGCAGCAACATGTATTTGTTTCCATTAATAGAAAAACTGATGAAGTATGGAAATCAGTATATAAGATGAAAACAATCGTCTGAATACGATCAGCTAACATCTCCTCAACGTCAGAATGTTAATGTTTTACAGTAAGAGAAACTCACAATTGATGGGTATCCTTTGACCCTCGAACTTGCGCTTTCCTAAATTCTGGGATTGCATTGGTGCACCAGCAGCACAATGGCACGAAACCCTCAATATCACTACTGCAATGTGCCGAAGAGCTCCCTGTAATCATATTTCGCCGCTGTGTCCACTGAACCTGCAAGAATTATTAGAACACGATTACTGTGCAGCACAATTAATTTACCGGCGGCCTCTCCATCCGCAATAATCTCGTGCTTATTCACCTCCGTCCTCCTGTTTCACATGATTCTGGCACAATCTCGATGATGGCACCGTCGGTGACGTTGAGCCGGCTGCGGTCGCCGTCGTGTCGTTGAACTTGAGCAGCTCGTCCCTGTCCCTGTTGGCCTCGTAGCTCTTTTGCGTGTTCTTCATGGGCCCGTTGCTCTGTGGCGACTTCTTCTTGAGGTACTCGACTTCCGGAGCGGGCGCGGATGGCGTCACCTGCTCCTCGGCGTCCCAGCAGGCCTCCACCTCCGCGGCGCGAAACGCCGCGTCTAGCATGGCGCGCGCTTGCGTGCGGGCTGCCGCGGCCTCCTGGACGCTACGCTCCGCCCTCTCCCGCGCATCGGCGGCGTCACGCAGGGCGGTTTCGCGCGCTAGCTGCGCCGCCGTGAGGAGGATGCGGGCGGAGCGCGCGTCAAGCACGCGCTGCCCGCTTCCAGCGGAATCGTACGAGAAGGGCCTGTCGTCGCTCCTGCCGGCGCACGGCGGGCAGACGAAGGATAGCGGATCGGCGACGCAGGAGGTGTGAGCGACGAAGTTGCCGCAGCTGGAGCAGGCGGCGGTGGGGCCCGGCGAGAAGTCGACGTGGAAGGCCGCGGCGTAGGCGCTGGGGTAGAGGAGGGAGAGGCAGGCGCAGCAGTAGGCGTCGGGGATGGAGAGGAGGACGCAGGAGGAGCATAGGCGGCACAATTCGCCGTTGAGGTGGAAGTGGTGGGGGGCCCAGGAGTCGCAGCCGTAGGCGCAGCCGACGAACTCGTAGGCGGCGGAGGGGGACGAGTGGAAGGCAGGCGTCATCGCTGCAATGGCGGCTCCGGGGTTGAGGGAGGAGTACTGGAGTAGGGTTTCTATGGGGAGGTGCGGCCGTGGCGGCGGTCGGACTTTTTTTTCGTGCGGCGGCCGGTCTTTGACGACGAGATTTCTGTTTTCAGCATATGAGAGAAAAAACAATAGTTTTCGTTCTAATTATTTTTCCTTTGGGAAATAGTATCCATCACATAGTCCAAACTTCTCTGTGTTGCAACTTGCAACTCGTTCGGTTCTCCTGCAACTTTGGGCCTTTTAGATTGCAGGTTGAAACATAGGAATATAAAAGTACAGGAATTTTGAAATACAGGAAAATTAGAGCAAAAGTGTCTCGATTTTATGCACGTAAGTCTAAAAGATAGGTTAGAGTGGATGTTCATCCATAGGAAAAATCTCTTAGGGATTAACCTATGAAAATCTTTTGAATTTCTTACAATCCAAAACCCCTTATTTCGCTTTAGGAATCCGCCAATTAATGTCGGCTTCACAAATTCTTCCGTTTTCCTACACAAACGAAAGCCGGATAATTTCGGTATTTTTTGTCTACTCCCTCCATTTCAAGTTACTTTAATTTGAAGCATGGAGTAATAGCTTTATTTTCTCTCCAGATAAACTTTCTTTGATGTCAGCACACTATGTTTTAGCATATCTAGTAGTGTATTTACCGTCTACGTAGACTGTATGACTTCATGTTGACCTATGCCCTGCATTGGTTAGGATATACTCACTCTGTTAAATTTTTATTGTTTTTTATTTGTCCAAATATGAAAATATTTGGTGAGGGATGTCGCATGGTTGTTTTTCGGTCGACACCCGATTGGGTCGTTTTTGAGGCAAGTCTTTGGGGTGGGGGGATACGTGTTCAACTTTGTCAATCGAACATAATATTAAAATGACAATGTGCCTTGTGATGAACATATTATATATTGACCAAACATGGAGGTGTAAGGGTGGACACGTGGGGAAGACCAACATTGTATGAGGTGAGCTCGGGATGGATATGGAGCTCGTCAATGTAACCGAGAATGGTGGCAGCAACGGTCGTGGCCGTCAATGTAACTGAATCCCCTTACCAACCGACGGTGGATTGCGGATAAAAACGGATGGGTAAAGTGGGAGACAAGTAATTCGGATCCTGGGAGACATATAATTTATAATAAACATTTATACTTTTCTAAATCTTACTTTAACATGTTACATTACTGAAAGTAAAATGTTCCGTGTTTTGATCATAATTTAACCAAAAAATTAGTAACATTACTAAATTTAGTTAACATGTTTTTTTTGTACTTAATATTATTGAAATATATTGTTCTATATTTGTAATTAACTCTATTTAGAACTATTATTTCTACGATGAATAATCTATATAGAGTTATGGTGAATATACCTAAAGAGTACAGTCTAACAAATATCTCGTTAGTGAGTTTTCTATTGTATAATTATTGTAAGCATGTTTCTTAAAAGTCCTAGAATATAAAATGAAAAAATGAGACTACTTTTCCGTGGTCAAACTTTTCCAAGTTAAAATTATAAGTGTGCATGCTTTGCATGTTATATTAAAATAATATTGCTCACGATAGTCACCAATGACTAAAAAGGTGTGGATTCTGCTATGTTTGCATAGGTAAATTGTATTGTAGTTTAATATACTCTTATGTGTATGCTTGTTATCATCTCGTGTACCCTCCACCCCATCACCACCAGTTCATGAAATAAAATGTATTGCACAAAATTAAACATAGGATGCAGCATAAATTCTCGTAAAACCTACAGGAAAAGAATAGCATGTCGGCTAGACTTGTTGTCGCATGTCCCTAAAAAGGTGTGGATTTTGGTATGTTTGCATAGGTAAATTGTATTGTAGTTTAATATACTATTATGTGTATGCTTGTTATCATCTCGTGTACCCTCCACCCCATCACCACCAGTTCATGAAATAAAATGTATTGCACAAAATTAAACATAGGATGCAGCATAAATTCTCGTAAAACCTGCAGGAAAGAGAATAGCATGTCAGCTAGACTTGTTGTCACTGGTCGCATTAGTTTGTTCTTAAATCCTAAGGATGATGGAATATTATGTTAACATTCCCATCTATGCCAAAATGTAACACATGCACGAATTTTCACCATTTTTTGTTCACATTTTTTCAGCTAATATTACCAATATTTGGATTGAGACTTTATTAATTGTAAAGTTGCATTTTATCTCTTTGAATACTACATTTCCTAACATTTCCGTCATTTGTTTGCTTATGAAAATTCTAGTTTTAAGAAGGTGACATTGCGGAGCAAGACATAAATACCATCTAAAGAATATGTTCCTTGACCAAGTGTTGTGGATTGAGCTAATAACTAACATGGATGGACATATGCATCACAACTTTGTATGCTTGCCAAATGATAGTTATCATAATGATCTTCAACTTTTCATGTGTGTCGCGCTAAAACTTCAATGACCTTGCATATGCTAAGTAATCACAATTAGTTGTATGAAACTTATCAGATTTTATCACTTTCTTCTTGTGAGTTGCTTTAGGTACCTGACTAATCGAGACCAAATAACACATGTGGACATGTGGTTTTCCACATGTGTCATGTGACGAGAACTCTATCATACCTCTCCAACAAAAAGTGGGGTTGTTCAAGGTGGTGAAGAGCCAACATCGAGGTGCCAAATCTTCCCGTCGATGTGGACTCTTAGGGAAGATCAACCCGAATCTCGAAAAAAGAACGACATGTGCTTCCGGCTTATTCCTTGTTGGTAGAAGCAGTAAGTACATGTAGTACTTGAGTATGTAGTTTGTCTGTTTGACGCCAGCTAGAATATTAGAACAAAGACTTACTCAACAAATGATTGTTTAAGCTTTAAATGAGAAGGGATTGTCTGTGGCAAGAGTTGAACCTTCATATTCTCTTTTTAAGAAATGCCTTATGACGGCCAAAAAAGATTTTATACACCAATCCACTTTTGTGGTAGGAAATGGTTTGGATACTTATTTCTAGGAGGTTTCATGGCTATTCTTTTTTATAGTACTATACAACATAAACATGTGTCGATTGCTATATGTCTATGATCACTATAAATGTTATTTTCAAACATACTGTAACCAAGAATAAATGAACCTCATCTTTATGGTTGTATTTTCTCCAATGGCTGATAGGGGGTAAATTTGACCCATGGTTAATGTATTCAGATCGAGACTAATTACCTCTCACTCTTTGTTGGTGTCTGTATATGTAGATACCATAAGTGGAATACCATTTTTCTCATAAAATATATAAGGAAGCTCAAAGTGCCACTTTAAATAACAATTTAATATGGTACATATGATAACCTTACAAAACACCTACGAAATGTGGGTAAGAAGTGTTGTATGTGTGGTGAAGAAGGTGAAACTAAATTAACTGCAAAACTGGCCTGCTCTTGGCTGAATAAATAATTAAACAAATAGTAAAATATTTCCATTAGTTTTGAATTTTTTTTGGTGAGTAACATATACAAGTGTCAAAATGTGTGCCAAGTTTCGTGCTAAAATAATATTCCTGCCCCGTGAAAAAAAATTCATTGACCAAAGTGAGATTTCAAAATACTACATTTTTAGATTAGTATTTTTTTCACACAACACTACAATTTGTGTTTTCATCATAAATTTCACACACATGTAGAAAGCTCGAATATGTTCATCACTATTTTTTTTCAGCATTCTTGGAAATGTTTCACTATTTTTTTTGGTTTCCTATGCAGCGAGGAGCATGTGAGCTCAGGAGCCAAAAGGCGTCCCTCATGAAAAAGAAACAATCAAACATATTTTTATCTAAAGTCCACTTTCCCGCCTTGTATGGAGAACTATTCATCTTACCTATAACCTACCACCGCCAACTAAAAACTTGTATATGGTGGGGAGTTTTTTTTAATCTGATCAATAAATAACTTAAACCTTAAACTCAGACAAGAGTATGCACATTAGCTTGTCCTTCATGGAATAGTCATGACAATGTTGTTTTTCAGTTAGATAAATTCATATTTTTTGCATGTAATCCTCAAGTCCACAAATTGGCTAAGTAGGTGGACTTGTCTTCCCCCTTTCGAGGCGCAGAACTTTGGTGTATCCAAGTTTGGAGATGGTAAAATTGAATGTGTTTAACTAGTATGACCGATGAATTTAGAAAACTGATTATTGAATACTGTTTCATATGTCTGTCATCTATTTTATGTTGTTCTTGTTAAGATTTCTACCCATTTTTGCATTATATAAACATTTGGATGTTGACTTGAACTGGAATATCTCTTTGAGAAAGGATATTGATGGAGAAACCCTCTTTCGACCGGTGCTGATGGAGGAAGTTCTTCACTTAACAAAACAAATATATTGGTTACAATCAGATTTTAAACAATGATTATAGGGTAAAATTTCATAAAAATTTGGAAGATTTTTATCCATAGAATTTGTACCTATGAAAAACCTTTAGACCATAGGATCGAGGTCACTAAATTCACATGAAATCAAGATTCATATGCCCTTCATTTTATAGAAATGTCAACATGAAGTCAAAACGCATTTTCTTTTTCTTTTGAGAGGTCCAATGCACTTACCTTTTATCTCTCTCCTCATTTTTTTGAAATTTCTCTGTTTAATTCCATTACACCATCGAAAGACACATCTCAGAAAATTCATGTGTTTTAAAATTTTGTAGGAATTCAGAGGGCGAGTGACATCCCAATTTTTTTCTTTCCTATTTGAACATACCTAAAACTTAATCTAAAGAAGCACTTATAGCTTCAACATATATTTTAGGAAATTCGAAGATCAATCGTGTATTAATTCGCACCGAAAAAGACAAAGAAAAGTTCGAAAACAAAAAGCAGAAATCGTACGCGTATACCAATACCGGATCGTTTGTCCACAAGGAGGAGCATCCCTGTGAACCCAAAAGCTGCCGCCTCTGCACTCTGCAAGCAGGACAGAGGTTCAGTCCTCTCCACAACACAACGGAAAGACTTTAACGTGCCTCGCTCACCTGGCCACCTCTCCCATCCATCCGCCATCCTTCCCAGTTCGCTCCGCGTCCACCGCAAGATGCTGCGGCAAGCTCGACTGCTCGCTGCTCGGGCCGCCGCCCTACCCGCTTCTCCACGCCAGCCACCCAACCGATCGCCGTTGTTCGCTCCGTCGCGGGCCCAGACGAAGATGGCGTCGTCGTCGTGGGCCATCCTGGGCAGCATCCCACGGGTCGCCGCAGACGGCGCCGAGGTCTCCCTCGCACTCACGCCGCCCCCGCGTGTCTCCATCCTCACCGTCTCCCCGCGCGTCTTCCCGGAGCCCGTCACGCCGCAGCGCTCCCCCTTCGTCCTCGCCGCCGACCCGTCAGGCCTCCTCCTCCTCCAGGCCACGCTGGGCCGCCCCTGGACCCGCGAAGTCACCCACGGCCCTGGCGGCGCCGAGTCCCTCACGTGGCACGACTCCGTCCCACGCTACTTCGTCCTCGACCCCAGCGGCGCCGCCTCCGCGTTCCGCCTCCCCGACCCCGACGACGCCATCCTGCACCAGGCCCTCCTCGGCCTCATCGCCTCTCCTGACGGCGGCGGCGGCGGCGGCCGATACATGGTCGCGGAGCTGCGGCCGATCTTCGGCAGCGACAAGGCCACGCTCCTCTGCTTCTCGTCCGAGTCCGGGAAGTGGGTCGAGAAGCCCGTCCACTACCCGCTCCCGCCCCGCCCGCTGGAGCCCATCGGCGTGGTCGCGCACCAGGGGAGGCTCTGGTGGGTCGACCTCTCGTGGGGCGTCCTCACCAGCGACCCCTTCGCCGACCACCCTGTCCTCCGCTTCGTGCCGTTCCCGCCGGACAGGGTGCTCCAGTACAACGAAGCTCACGGAGTGGCCGACATGTACCGTTGCGTGGGGGTCAGCGCCGGCAAGCTGCGGTTCGTCGATACCATCTACATGGGCCCTGTCATCGGCGGCACTCCCAACATCAGCGTCTGGACGCTGCCCGGTCCGGACGCCACGGAGTGGACGCTGGAGCAGGACGTGAGCTTTGGAGAGATCTGGGCCGACGCCAGCTACAAGGCCACCGGCCTGCCCATGGAGATCCCCACGCTCGCGACGATCCATCCCGAAAACCCCAACATCATCTACTTCTTCCTGGAGAAGCAGCTCTTCGGCGTCGACCTGAGTGCCCGCCAGGTTGTGGACTGCCAGGTCTATGACCTGGTTGCGCCACCCAGGTGCCAAGTCGCCAGCCGCTTCGTGCGCGCTTGGAAGCTTCCACAGCCACTCTCCTCAGGTTACTCTACTCCTCCTCACATTGTTCGGGTTAAATTGCAAACACTAGATCATCTACACAAGCATGTTAATTACTCCTAGATAATACCAAGTAGCATCGTAACTGAACACTTAGTTATACTTGCCATGTATACATGTATTGTGTTTTGTTTGGACTTCCTTCCCGCTGGTAGCAATGGCTAGAGAAACTGATTGTCTTACTGAACCACTGGACAGTCATTTGCAAGTTTTGTTTGGGACACTGATTGTCTTACTAAACCACTGTAAACCAATGCTACTTCTACTACGTACTCTTGTTTGGATTGTAAAAAGTCTATAACACCACTGTAAACCAATGGCTAGGTTTCAATCAGTGTCATCCAAATAGTAATTCTACAAAAATTTCTTGCATGATTGATCTACTACTATCGTTGATCTAGTACAATATATCCAGATATGTTGAATGACTAATATCGTTTTTTCCTTGAAGGGATGCTTGATTGGTCCAATGATCCAATCTTGACCGCAAAAGACAAATCACCCCATGGGACTTATCCCCTGGAGGGACATACCAGATTGTGCAGCGAGACGTTCACCCCACGGGTCGGAGTCGATGGTCGAGTGACCTTGATGAGTTGCAGAGCATGAAGCAGGAGCAGTTTTGGTGGCCGCGGAGTTTTTCATGCATGTCGATGATGCTGGAACCGTGGCGGTCGGTCACTTGGTCTGTATTCAAGTTTGTGTTCCTAGGTGCTACTGCTACCTTGCTAAACCACCGAAACTAGACAACTAGTGAATCTGAAGTGCAATTATTCTGTTTTTTTGAGTTGGCGCCGTGTTTGGCTAGCTGCTACCTGGGAGATGCCCAGTTCTGTTACGTTTGCTTCATTGAGCCCTGTTTGTTTCTCAATGAGTGACAGGATCAACTTCCATAACTGGAACGTCAGGGGTTTAAACGATCAATTTGTTGTCCCTGAGATTGTTGCTACATCTTCTTACCAAATCGTTTGCCTAAAAGAGACCAAATTTGCCCATGTGGATAGGTATATTGCCGGTTTCCTTGGGAGATTTCAGCTTCAAGGTTTTGGCCCAAAGACCTGCGCTTGGTACTCAGGGTCGCATCTTTATATTATGGGATGAAACTCTGGTTGATGTATGCGATGTTGTGGCCATCGAATTTTTCTTATCAGTCACGGTGCATGTTCAAAACTCTGACACCATCTTCATGATCGATTGGACTGTTTGCCAATATAAAATCATTTAGATCTATTTGGGTGTCATCAATTTGTTCGAACTCAATAGTCGGTGGTGCCGTATTTATTTTCCGACACAATAGTATGGAACCTAACTTCACTCTAAGAGAAGTAATAATTTCCTGCGCATCACCCATACATATTAGCATATACTTCCTCCGTTCCAAATTAAATGACTTCTATTTGGATCAAAGTGGATGCATCTAGATATATGCTATAAGTCTAGATACATCCACTTTTTGACAACAAAAAGTCAACTAATATGGAACAGAGGGAGTATATATGTAGCAATTAAAATGGACACAACTATATATGTTTGTTATTTACATGTGTAATTGGATGGGGTAGTGTATGTCCGGTCCAACATTCCATGAATTTAAGCATAATAGACCACAAAATGAAATGCATAATTTATGTAGAACTGAGTACATCAAATGAATCACAATATTTGTTATATGGTTGTTATTTTAAAAACTATGTTCTATGTACACATGTCTTTCTGAATTGGCAGTTGTAGTTGTTCTGTAATAGTCCATTCATCAAAATCTTGCCAATTCTGATTCCTCAAAAACTCTTGGCTTTTAATAATATCCAAATGATATCGTATTCCTTGCAGCTGAAAAATGATTAGGGATTAAAAAAGATACAGATTAGCAATGGATAAATTTATGACATTTCACGAAAATTATTATATATGAGTAACTAACCGTAAGAGCGAGGTCAGCCTGATTTGACTCCCAACACAATGAATCAATTACTTGTATATCGTGCTTTACAGCATTGAGGCAAGCTAGAAACCAATGTGAATCCATGATATCTATTAGAAGATGAATTTATAATTAAGACAATGAGTTACTTGGAGACCGGAAAAGTTCAAATAAAAATATATTAAATCAAAGGATGTCAATGTTACCATGTCATGGTTTAGATAGTGTGTGTGTGGGGGGGGGGGGTCAATGGAGATGATATCAGTCGGTAAGGACAGAAAATAAGAATACACATTTCATAATAACATGACAATGTTGTATATTGATGTGTATTCACGTAGAGAGAGAGATAGAGAGAGGGAGAGGGAAGGGGGGTACAATGCCCGTGGATGCTTGCTTACAGTCACCCGTAGGCAAGATCAAAATTCTGACAACCCATGGGTGCCTTTTCTTGTCGGAACGTAGTAGAGAGAAAGGAAATACGACCGTCATTGCTGCCATTAGAGAAGGGGAAGGGTGCACCACCTGTGCCGTCGAAATGAAGATCTTGTCCGCCCGCAGCCATCTCCCTGCCTCACCGCTCCACCCTCCTCGACGACCACCTCCGACAGCTACTACACTACCACTCGCGGCAATCCCTCAAGGTCTAGTAGTGTTCTTCCTATACGAGGTCGACATACCTCCAAACTCCCACCGCTAAGTTACTCCCTCACCTCCTTTAGCACCTTCACCTTGGCCGCCTCCTTCTGAGTCCATCCTCGTTGCCGTTGTATCCGCCTCTTCCGGCTACGACAACGTCGGCTCCGGCTCGATGGACGGTCGCCAACCTCCGCTTTTGAGTAATGGTCACTAGCTCTACCTCTCTCTCGATGTGGGAAGGAAGGGAATGACGCGACGACTGTTTCATCTCTTGAAGATATATGGTAGTGGAGATAATCGTGCCTAGAACAATTTATGATGGAAGCACTACGCGCGAGAGGTGGGTCCAAATGTGGGAGATGTGTCGGGTTGTAACCGTGGTCGTACGCTCACTCGGAAAGGAGCTCTTATTCACTATGCACATATCAGTAAGTATGGGGCCTCGACTGAGTTCATCTTGGCCTTGGCCACCGCCCCTCTCCGACCTAGCCGCCACCTCCAACTTTGCCTCCTCATTGGTTCCCCCTCCTTCGGCTGGCCTTGCTGACGTCTGGAGGGGTAGGGAATCGATCTATTGGTGGAGTTTTCAAGGATTAGGTTAGGGTTTTGGTAGTTATCTTCTCTTTCGCCCACATCAATGGAGATGGTATCATCCACAATAAGTAATCTCCGGCACTTCGTTCCACAACGAGATATCCTTCCCGGTGTCAATGGCGGTACTGTAAGATTAAAAATCTATAGGTACGGTCTTACAGATCTTGCTTCGCCAGATAGGTTTTGGATTTCTTCTCATGGTTGCCACGAGGAGGGTTTTCTTCGCAAAATTTGTCCTGACTGCTACATCCTCGACAATAATGATTCTTACTCTCCCCGACGACGTCGATCAGGTTGTTCGGTTTCATTTTCTGGAATACTGATGTTGATACTCTTGTCGATATTGCATGATCACTATAATGGCTGCGTGCGTGCACCTAGCCTTGGCACTGCGGCTCTTATTATAATTATGGGAGAACCCTCATTGGTATTGATACGTCTCCAACGTATCCATAATTTCTTGTGTTCCATGCTATGTTATATCATGTTATTACATGTTTTATATGCATTTTATATACTCCCTCCGTTCCAAAATAAGTGTCTCAAGTCTCTCAATAAGGTGATGTCTAGATACATCACCTTTTTGAGAGACTTCGCACACTTATTTTGGTACGGAGGGAGTAGTTTTATGCACTTTGTGGGACTAACCTATTAACAAGATGACATGGTGTCAGTTCCCTGTTTTCTGCTGTTTTTGGTTTCAGAAAATCTCTTAAGGAAATATCCGCCAAACTGGAAACAAATCAACCAGGAACTATTTTTGCAATATTTGCGTCGCGAAGAACCGAAGACGAGACGAAGAAGGGCCGCGAGGGGCCCACATCGCCTGCTGGCGCGGGGCCCAGCCTGGCCGCGCCAGGAGGTGAGGAGGCGCCCTCGGGCGGCCACCGACCTAGGTCTTTCGCCCATAAATATTCCTATTACTAAAAACACAAGACGGTTAATCACTTTTTCCTACACGGGTCCCGAGCCGCCGTTGTCATCACCACCACTTCGAGAGAGATCATAACTTCTCCCTGGCACCCTGCCGGGAGGGGGAATCGTCCTCGGAGGCTTCTACGTTGCCATGACCGCCTCCAGACTGATGTGTGAGTAGTCTACCTTGGACTACGGGTCCATAGCAGTAGCAAGATGGTAGTTTTCTCCTCTTATGCTATCATGTTTAGATCTTCTGAGCTGCCTATCATGATCAAGAGCATCTTTATGTAACTCTCCATGTTGTGTTTGCTGGGATCCGATGAATATTGAGTACTAAAGTTATTGCTTCATAATATATCATGTGTGTGCTATTTAATGATCTTGCATGCTCTCCGTTACTTGTGTGTGCTTTGGCCAAGTAGATGCGCGTAACTCCAAGAGGGGGTATTTATGCTCGATAGTAGGTTCATGTCTCTATTAAATCTGGGGCAGTGACAGAAAGCTCTAAGGTTGTAGATGTGATGTTGCTACTAGGGATAAAACAGTAGTACTTGAAAGGGATCATCTGTAGAAAACAAAAAAAATTCTAGCAACGATATCCTTAAACTAGCCAAGATCTACACTATGCAGATATAGTAGTACGGCGGAGATCGGAATACATACGCTCGTAGACCGAATAGCGGAGATTACGCTCCCGCACAAGCGTTGACGATGAAGACGACATAGCCGACCTCTAGGTCGTGGAGAACTCGGCGCGACGAAGACGACAAAGATGACCCCGAGGTCGGGTGGAGGAAGTAGTCCTCCGAGCACCGCTAGCGCAGCACCTCGCAGGGCATTACACACATACGGTGGAGACGACGGCCTCCGAAGCTCCAGTCCAGGACGAGCAGCGGAAGACTTGGACCGGAACACCAGCAGCGCGGCAGCGGGCTATGGTGGAAGAGATCCCCTCATCCTCCTCGGCGCAACTCCGACAAAGGGAATCACGAGATCGAGGAGAAATAAGAGAATTAATTGGTGAATTAAAAGGACAGGGGTGCCCCTTCTTCTATAGGCTCCCAGGGGGAGCCAACCTTGCTCCGAAGGCCCATTTAGGGAAATCAGCCTAAATAAATTCGAAAATAAATATATAAAATCATATTTATACATTAATTACACTAATTAATATCAAACATATTATATATATAATTTATTCTAGCTCCGAAAACTGTTTTGTCGCTGCCCGATCTCCATCGGACCATTCCCGGGACGTTCCCGGTGATCTCTTTCCTTTCCGGTTGTCTTGTCAAAACCCCTTAAGTGTGTTACCCTAGCGGTTTGATATAATAACAGGTACGATCAAGACTCCTCTATGATCAACGACTAACTCGTAGGCCTGGACCCCATGAATTAATCCCTGTGATATAACGAATGACTTTCATTTATCAAACCTGGACGGCTAGTCTTACACCCTTTGTCATGACGATACTTAGCGTGTCCGAGCATCATTCTCAGATATCTCCATACCTAGCATGATCTCGTTACCGACAACACTATATTCTACTCGACCATGATATTATGTCAGCTAGTGACCTAGTCACATGTTTGCAAACTCATTTGACATAATCTCACCGAGTGGGCCCTAGAGTATCTATCCGGCTATGCGGACTGACAAATCCCGTTGTTGACCCCTCGTCTCAACTACCCCCTTCTGATACCCAAAAGTATCACCGTTATTGTCACACTATATAAGATATGACGTTTGGTGCGATCAAAGTATCTTTCAGGGATAACAATAAGAGTTGATCTCACGGTTTTAAGGCGTAAAGACTATGTCCTATAAATACTGGGTATGTCCATCACATCGTTACACCTAACGATATGACTTCCATTGCCGACCGGCGCCATGCCCTATGATCGGAAAATCTCGATCATTAATCGCGCAACGAAACTAGTCTTAGCAGAGGCTACTAGGGACCTGGTTGTTTATCTACCACACCTGTATTAATGTTTTTGCTTAATACAGTTATAGCATGGTATAAAACATATAATGAACAATTGGGATCTTGCCAATAAACTATGTTTATTAAGTGCCTCTAGGGCATATTCCCTTCAGTCTCCCACTTGCACTAGAATAACACTTAATCTAGTTTACAACTTGTAAAAGGTCAACACCCATAGCATCTTGGTGCCTGCTCGCCTCGTGGAAGAGGAATACAGTCAATAGATCTCAAACATTGAGACCTATATGTGCTTTGCAACACTTATATGTCACCTAGTTTGACATCATCCCGTATCTTACGATGACGGTGAAATATATCCCAGTGGATGGAGTGAGACTCGAGTATCCGCGTAGTATGGGTCTTAAAAGTCTAAGAGATCTATTAAGGGAACCACCTACGTTCGGAAAACTGCTCAGTCCAATCACACTTGCTACTTCTGAAGTCACGATATATTTCTATACCTATGTAGATTATACGACAGTGCATTCATATGCGACTTCACAAACTAACCATGCCTATTTTCAAAATAAAGGACATCTCCTATATGAGATTTCTAGTCGTATGAGTCAGTGTCATAACTTTCATCATCGTAACCGCTTTACGGCAATTTGTCTTTCCACTCTTACCCTTTACTAGAAAACATATCTTCAGTTCTCATAGACACTGAAGAATAAACTTAACGTTTGTTCATTGATCCACACAAGGATCATTCTAGAACCTGTTCTTCAACCAAGAACTCGGGTCACACCAAGTCGATCTTTTAGTCTGATAGCATCTATGTCTGATACATAGATAATGTCGAACATCATTTGCTATTACTGAAAATGCCAAGATAAACTTAATATTTTACCTAGTCATACAAGTAAGAACCTCTTTCTTTGCTTGTCCTATTCTGAAACACTTCAGAATCTTGACTTAGGAAATATTCCGACTTAATGTTATTAAGCCCCTTACGATCTATACAATTATAAATCGGATGCCTAATACTCCTAACTTCATTTCAAAGAAAATTTAATCACTTAAATAATCCTTTACACTCTACTAGAGGATCTGTGTCATTCAATATGTCGTTACATACAAAATCACGAATGACATATAGCTCCCACTCAAATATGCCTTCCGCATATAAGATCAGGCAAAAGCTACTTTGCCCCCACTCACTTCTTTGCAAATGTAGTTTTCTTCAACTATTTTGGACAACTCCAAAATTCTTTGATCACATTATCAAAGTGAAGATTCCAGCTCCGATATGCTTGCTTCAGCCCATGAATGGACCACTGAAGTTTGCATACATGTTTAGCATCCTCAGGATTACAAACCATTCTTAATGACACTATTAAGAACCATGGTTTTCTCATCCATCTATCAATTTCTCATTCGAAATTATAGTAATTGCTAAACGACCCAGAATAGATTTAGGCTTCGCCACTTGAGACAAACTCTCATGTGGTCAACTTTTAAATCTGTCGGAACTGTTTCACGACAAATCGAATCTGCTCAATGTCTACTCTCCAATTTAATTCCATATACTATTAACATCCTAGATGCCATCAAGAAGATCTCCCAAGTCATTACCTGGTAATCGTATATGGATTTTATTTCGGATCATAAATAACTCGTAGCCATTTCTCGGACTTAGGTCCACCATCTCTTCTTCGTAGTTCGTAGGTCTATCATATTCCATTAATATGACCTTCATAAAGAGAGTGTCGTAACACACAGTGTGGAACACAACCTCGTATGCCTACGCTCTTAGTATGAGCTCAGAACATCATAATCTTGAATCAACAGCTTTTTCAAGCTATGGAGCCTGACACCGAAAACACTTTCGGTTGCGCCACTCTGTTGTCTGGAGAAGAAGTTCACCAACTTCGTCTTGCTCTATTTTCTTTCTCACTTATACCCTCGGATAAGAAACTATTTCTTTCACAAGGTATATCCTGGCAATTGTTTTTCCTATGTCGTGAGACATGTACCCAGCTAACTCTTTAGGTAGGGTATACTATAAAGATTAATTCATTTTAGGTTTGATCACATCGAAACACTAAATTGCTGAAACGACAATCCAGGCTAAAAGCCATGCCATCACTCGTATGGTATTGTCTCCATGGATTCAATTGGTTTCCCTATTTGCTAACGTGAGTGTTTACGTTTCTACCATATGACTCTAATGATCACAATAATTTGGTAAGAGATTTATTTACCACACACTATCCGATAGAGTGTAATTACGACGTCCTAACACACCATGACACTATGGTGTTCCATGCGACGTAATTTGTGGAACTCTTCTCACAAGTCTTCCAATGATGTGCCAACATTATAACTCAAATCTTTATTTCCTCGATCTGCATCGCGGGAATTTGATCTTCTTGTTAAGTTTATTTCTTACTTCATTCTAAACTTTGTTTGATCGAATCAAAATTTCAGACTAACATTCCCCGGAGTGGATATCCATATATCTACTCGGAATATTCATGAAGTCTATGAAATAAAGACTTCCACTACACGTTAAAGTACTTCATTGATTTACATACACCCATATGCACGATTCTCAACAAGCTATACTCAAAACGTTCAGTGAAGTTCACGAAATAAAGGTCTCCACTACACGTCAATTACTTCATTGAACCACATGCATCTGTATGTATGACTATCAATGAGTTATATGCCCGCTTTCCGAAAACGGTGTCACAGTTATTTTGCAAGTGTCAAAAGATCAAATCTTATGACTTGTAGATCTATCCGGTATGGAGCTAATGCATTGACTATAACATTGACATGACTAAACGGTAGTGCCACACATATGTGGTGTCTTTATTAAGTTTGTATCCTTTGGCATTAATATTATGAATGTGCGCGCTTCTACCATCTAAATTCAAATCGGCATATGATCATTACTTCATAAATACAGGACACCAAATTTGTCACTATCATGTATGAACAAGTCTCTCGCTAGAGGAGACACAGTTGTAACGATCATACTAATAGGCGATCATAAAGAATTTATTCAAATGGTAGATCTAGAGGGAGAGTGTCTATGGCCATCACAACAACTTGACTGCCATTATCAACACGCAATGTCGCCTCATCCTTTCAAGCTACTCAAGCAGTAAACCTGATTTTCACAAAACATGACTAGTTCAAAACTTAGTCACTACTGCGAGTACTTGCTTAGCTAAAACATTCACAACATGTATATCATATATACACCATCATCATTGATGACTTTCGGCGATCTGTTTTTGATACTTCCACCGTAATCAAGAACCATGAAGGTGAACGATTCCCCTTGCATGACATAGTCTATGACAGAGGATTTGCACTTGGCAACGATGTCTGTCATCCAGTGATTGAGCTGAGCGAGGCGTATCAATGTTCATTAAGTATGAACATATGTCATTAAGTATGACCGCCACGTGCTCCCTCAATGTGTGTATTCTCTTCCATCTTGGTTGAGAAGACAATCAGTCAACGTACTGATAAACTTCATCAACCCAACGTTTGGGGTACCCCGAGTTTAGCGACCATATCATATGTTCGCGATCTAAAAAACTCGTACCCACCGTTGGTTCTCTATGGCAGAGATCATAGCATGCACTGGACTATGATGATATCATCCGCACAAAATCTGATAATCCAAATTATCTTTTGTTAGCGGAATCTCCGGGTTTATCTCCTAGAGGGTATTGTAACACAAAAAACTAATGGTTTAAACAAGGAGTATCCGCAAGCTAAAGCATAAAACTATGATGTTTGGACCCAACCTTTTAAGTTTCTCAATCGCAGGAATGCGCCTAATTTGAAAAGATGCTATCTACAAAGGTTTGCAAAACAGACTCTGTTCATTATATTCTGAGTTCTAGTATTTTAGAAAATAACTATCCAAACTCCCACTCAAACGAACATCCCTCCTGGTCGTTTAAGCGATTACACGACCCCATCCATTGCACCACCCCTCATCATCAGAGCCGGCGGCACAACTTCAAGAGTAGACAATTGTCCGCCACACCAATTTTGTGACTCGTGCTCGACCTTTCGGTCTCCCTGTTCCGAGGCCATATTTCTGAATATGCTAGGCTCGCCACCAAAAACCTCCACGCTGATGCTTGTGCAACATGGCTTACACCCACTGTATGCGAACGACGAGATGTCTGACACCCGATCATCACGGGCTGCCTCATAACGTAGAACTTTCTTGGTGGTGCGCGTTGGAGGGAGAACACTAGTGGTATTTTGAAGGGATCATCTTATATAGCTACCGCCGTGTAACTAATATATACTATATATACAATCACACAATATAAGATGCACACAAAACATCAAATGTAATGCGACGTGATATGGTCTATGCGCCATGGTTTTCTTAGCGCCCGCAGTTTATAAACAATTTAATAAACCTACCTTGACCATATCACATAGCCCCTGCAAAATAAAGTTAGACGCTTCTACTTTATCTTTTGCATATTTTACGTGGCCTGGGGCTGTCGTAAATAGAACCGCTTCATACCTACGAACCTTATGACCACAACAACGATCCAATAATTGCATGTTTAAGCATCCCTTTCGGGCCCTCCATTGAAAATGCAAGACCAACTAAAGAGAGAGAAACAGGCACCCGCCAGCCACAGATACGGTACAAGCCGTATGTCAGTAGTGGAACCAGTCTCGCGTAAGCGTACGCGTAAAGTCGGTCCGGGCCGCTTCATCAACTCGATATCGCTGGAATCACAAGTGCACGCTAGAGGGTAGCAAATAACAGGAACGGTGCCCCCGTGCAGAACACGGTTTCTAACAGCGTACAACTAAATCTACGATAGATCGGCTCTGATACCACTGAAGGGGATCGTGTGCAGAAAACAAAAAATTTCCTAGCAACGATATTCTTAAACTAGCCAAGATCTACACTATGCAGATATAGTAGTACGGCGGAGATCGGAATACATACGCTCGTAGACCGAATAGCGGGGATTACGCTCCCGCACAAGCGTTGACGACGAAGACGACGTAGCCGACCTCTAGGTCGCGGAGAACTCGGTGCGACGAAGACGACGAAGATGACCCCGAGGTCGGGTGGAGGAAGTAGTCCTCCGAGCACCGCTAGCGTAGCACCTCGCAGGGCATTACACACATACGGTGGAGACGAGGGCCTCCGAAGCTCCAGTCCAGGACGAGCAGCGGAAGACTTGGACCGGAACACCAGCAGCGCGGCAACGGGCTATGGTGGAAGAGATCCCGTCATCCTCCTCGGCGCAACTCCGACAAAGGGAATCACGAGATCGAGGAGAAATAAGAGAATTAATTGGTGAATTAAAAGGCCAGGGGTGCCCCTTCTTATATAGGCTCCCGGGGGAAGCCAACCTGAACGGATAGACGTCGCCTAGAGGGGGGGGGGTGAATAGGCGATTTAAAACTTTTTCGAGGAGCCGGAATATCCGGTCCAAGAGTGACTGGAAATTCCGAGTAGCCGGAATATCCGGTACACGAATGACCCGGAAATTCCGGTATGCTTGATAAAGGCGGAATAAAACTAGAGGTTTACTTTAACAAGCATACAACCTAGATATATAAACTAGGCTCACCTATGTGCACCAACAACTTAAGCTAAGCAATACTAGTAACAAGATGATAGCAAGATATATGACTTCAAGCACGAAGGCTATCACAATGTAAAGTGCATAAGTAAAGAGCTCGGGTATAGAAATAACCGAGGCACGCGGAGACGCGGATGTATTCCCGAGTTCCACCCAAAGGTGTACGTCTCGTTTGGAGAGGTGTGCGCAACCACAACAGGTTAGCCGCAACGCCACAAAGGCTCACCTTCTTCTCCAGATGAACTCAACCGCAAAAGGTTCGAGCTCACCTTCCACTATTGATCTCCTTTGGGGCGGAGATCGAATCCCGTACAACTCTTGAGGCACACACCCACAACTTAATTGGGGGCTCCCAAGTCTTGAGGCACACACCCACAACTTAATTGGGGGCTCTCAAGTGACCACAAAATGTCTTGACCACAAAAGGTCTTGGCCACAAAAGGCGTCTAGGGTCCAAAGACCCAAGAGTAACAAGCTCACAAGTTAATACCACCACGAATCCTCGTGGAGGGCTCAAACCGATGCAAATGCAATGGCAAGAGCACACGAAGTGCTCAAGTCCTTCACTCTCAAATTCCAACACAACAACAAATGTTTATGGGGGAATAAGAGAGGAAGAACAAAGGAAACCACAAAGGAGTCAAATCCTTCACTCCCAAATCCCACCAAAAGCAACTAATGCTTATGGGGGAGAAGAGAGGAAGAACAAAGAAGAAGAACCACAAAGGAACTCCAAGAACTAGATCCACTAAGTTCCCCTCACTTAGAGGAGAGATGGATTGGTAGGATTGCAGATCTAGATCTCCTCTCAACTTTCCCTAAAGAATATGGAAGATTCAATGGAGGGATTGAGAGGGAAGTGAGCTTTCCAAGGTCAACAATGGAGTAGGAGAGAGGGGAAAGTCGTGCTGCCTTGGATTCGCTAAGGAGGAAGAAGGGGAGGGGTATTTATACCCCTCCAGGAAATATAGCCGTTGGCTGTTTCAACACTCAGAAATTCCGGTATAAGTGAGACTCGGAAATTCCGGTCATCCGGAAATTCCGGTCTAGAGAGACTCGGAAATTCCGGTCTTGAGAGAATCGGAAATTCCGGTCACCCGGAAATTCCGGTCTAAGAGAGCTCGGAAATTCCGGCTGGAGTCAGAAGCAAAACCAAACTTTTCCTTAGCCATTTCTGGAGGACTTTTCTGGGGGCACTCGGAAATTCCGGTAGATGAAAATTTCCGAGCACAATTTCCGACTGGAGTCAGAACCCTTTTTCTCCTTTCCTTAGCCGTTTTCTTGGATGAGTTGGGGAACCGGAAATTCCGGTAGGGCGGAATATCCGACCCCAATAATCCGAATCAGCAGAACACCGAAACGAAAACTGCTATAACTTTTGCAAATGAACTCCAAATGAGGTGAGACCAATTTTGTTGGAAAGATAGCGACGATGACTACCCAACAAAAATCTTCACACATGGCAAGGTGTGGGACTTTCCTCAAGGTAGAACCGGAAATATTTCCGCCACCGAAAACGCAACAAGTTGTCCAAAATAAAACCGATTTCGATGAACTAGAGCTTGACATGGAGATGAACCAAGCTCTAATTCCTCACCATCATAAAAGCCAAATAAGAACCAAGAAACATGATATGCCAAGAATGCAAAGGTTTGAGCTCTCCACAAGAATGCGATCAAGTTACTAACTTGAGAGCCCCTCTTGATAGTACGCCTATCTATCCTATAGCCCTATCAAGATCATACCTTTGCCTTGAGCATTCCACTTGAGTTGGATGATGAATATCTTGATCTCTTCAAGTGGAACATCTTTCTTGATTGCGCGTCCAAGCACATGCTTGATGAAGACTTCTCCAAATACTCCCCCATGCTCACAATGGGAGAGTCTCGCTAAGCTTTGTCTTCATGTATCCATTGCAAGCACCAAACATAGGATCTTTTCGAGAAAGCTTCTCTTGGTCTTGCACAACTCATCTTTTCTTCACTAAGATGATGTCTTGAATCTTCAAGACATACTTGCAATAAGCTTCACTCAACACATGAGCTTCAAGAGTTCAACACATGAACTCCACAATTCCATGGACATGATCTATAATGATATCTCAATGCAAACATTAGTCCATAGAGATTGTCATTCAATTACCAAAACCACACATGAGGGAAAATGCTCTTTCACAACCTCCCTAGCCAGGCAATGTGGGACTATCCCACAGCCTTGGTGCGGCTAGGGAGGGTGCACCGGCCCCCTAGTGGGCCCCTTGGCCCACTTGGGTCGGCCCCCAAGCCCCCCACCGAATTCCCATAGGGAATTTCCCCCTCTTGGGCCTTCTTTCGACCAGAAGGCCAATTTAGAGAAATCAGCCTAAATAAATTCGAAAATAAATATATAAAATCATATTTAGACATTAATTACACTAATTAATATCAAACATATTATATATAATTTATTCTAGCTCCGAAAACTGTTTCGTCGCTGCCCGATCTCCATCGGACCATTCCCGGGACGTTCCCGGTGATCTCTTTCCTTTCCGGTTGTCTTGTCAAAACCCCTTAAGTGTGTTACCCTAGCGGTTCGATATAATAACAAGTACGATAAAGACTCCTCTATGATCAACGACTAACTCGTAGGCCTGGACCCCATGAATTAATCCCTGTGATATAACGAATGACTTTCATCTATCAAACCTGGACGACTAGTCTTACACCCTTTGTCATGGCGATACTTAGCGTGTCCGAGCATCATTCTCAGATATCTCCATACCTAGCATGATCTCGTTACCGACAACACTATCTTCTACTCGACCATGATATTATGTCAGCTGGTGACCTAGTCACATGTTTGCAAACTCATTTGACATAATCTCATCGAGTGGGCCCTAGAGTATCTATCCGGCTATGCGGACTGACAAATCCCGTTGTTGACCCCTCGTCTCAACTGCCCCCTTCTGATACCCAAAAGTATCACCGTTATTGTCACACTATATAAGATATGACGTTTGGTGCGATAAAAGTATCTTTCAGGGATAACAATAAGAGTTGATCTCACGGTTTTAAGGCGTAATGACTATGTCCTATAAATACTGGGTATGTCCATCACATCGTTACACCTAACGATATGACTTCCATTGCCGACCGACGCCATGCCCTATGATCGGAAAACCTCGATCATCAATCGCGCAACGAAACTAGTCTTAGTAGAGGCTACTAGGGACATGGTTGTTTATCTACCACACCTGTATTAATGTTTTCGCTTAATACAGTTATAGCATGGTATAAAACATATAATGAACAATTGGGATCTTGCCAATAAACTATGTTTATTAAGTGCCTCCAGGGCATATTCCCTTCAGGACTTTGTATAAAGATGATGTTACTTATTTACTTTACACGCAGTGCTTAAGGCGATAATCTGTTGCATGCAACTCAATACTGAAAGGGGTGCGGACGGTAACCGGAATGTGGATTATTAGTCATAGATGCGGTTGGAACGGTCTATGTATATTGTTGTAATGCTCGAATGAATCTCACACTAAACACCATATCATTAGTATATGCATTCGGTTGCTCATCATTATTATGTCAATTGCCTAGCTGTAATTTGTTTACCACACATGGATGAATGTTATTATTATTTATGGAGAGACACCACTAGTGAACATTGGACCCCAGTCCTTCTCATTAATCTGATAAAACCACAACTGCAAACCTGTTACTTTCTGCAAACATCACTCTTTCTTCCACACATACGTTTAATCCTTTTGTTACAGCAAGCCGGTGGGATTGACACCCTCACCGTTGAGTTGGGGCAAAATACTTTGATTGTGTTGTGTGTAGATTCCACGTCAATTACGTCAAGCTCTTTTCTGGCGCCGTTGATACCTTGAGTGAATTCTTCATCTCCTACTGGTTCGATTACCTTGGTTTCATACTGACAGAAATTTGCTACTGCACTACTTCATACCTTCCTCTTGGGGTCTCCCAACAACACACTCACCGTATGCATCAAGCTCTTTTCTGGCGCCGTTGCCGGGGAAACAAGAATTCTTCACGAGGACTCTCTCATCTCCCTCGTCAACTTAGCACCAGTCTTTTCTGGCGCCATTGTCGGGGAGATAAAGATTCACTACGAGGGGAGTTTTCGTACTTCCAATCTTTTTATTTTGTTATTGTCTTGTTAGTTTATTTTTATTACTGTCATGTTTTCTTAATATCAAAAATACAAAAAAAAAGTTACTTGCATTATTATTTTTATTTCGGTTTGGTATTTATTATTTCAGTTTTTCTATTATTGTTATTTTGGTTTTCATATTATGTCTAGTTATTTATTTCTATCAATGTCTACTCTCTTTGAAACTGATTGTTATGAGGAATACCGCTTGTCTCAAAAAGGAAAATATTTATGGGAACAAATAAGTAGATTGAATAATTTTGCTAAGAACTTGTGTTCTACATATGATGAATCCTACTGCTTTAATGAATCCTTTTGTTGTAGAAGGCATAAACACCTACCTTTTCAATGTGATTATAATGATAATGAAAGCTTGGATGCCTATGCTAAAGGAAACTATGACTTTGATAATCTTGAACAAATTGAAGAATTTGTTGCTTTTAATGGTGCCTATGAAATTATTGGTTATATTCAAAATGATGATGCCCCTTGTAAAACCGAGAATTATGCTATACTTGGTTACTGTCTTGAATATTATAATGATATCCTTATATTGCTGAATTTCTTGAACAAACATATCCTCAGATAGAAGAAAATGTTGTCTTGCAGGAACCTGTAGAAGAAGAAATTGCTGAACCTGAAAGCTCATTGGATGAAAAGGAGGAGGAGAGTGAAGAACAAAAGGAGAATCTACCTCCTAAAAATAGTAACTCTTTAACTCTTACATTATTTGATTGCTCTCCATACGTGCCTAAGGAGGAAGTGTGCTATATTGTTGAATGTCATGAATCTATTGCAATGTCTACTTTTGATAAATTTGAAAAATACATGCTCCTTGACACAAGCAAAATAAAACAAAATAACAGAAGTAAAAATGTGGTCTCCAATGTTATACATGATAATGCTTTAGATGATGGTCCTATGCTTATCAATAATCCTCTATGTTTAGAAGTGATTACTTATTCATGTGATGGTAAAAATGATATAATTGCTGCTTGTGATGGTACTCTTACTCATGAGAATCCTACTTTGTTTTTGAATTCTCCTAATTACACCATGGAGGAGAAATTTTATTATGTTGAGAGATACTTATGTGGTTTACAATTGTCTCTAGTTCCAATTTTTTGTTGCAACCATGATCTTAAACTTGATATTGATCTTAGCAACTATTTTGAAAGAGAAAAACATGCTAATGAATTCCAAAATAAATTTAATGATCCTATTTATGTGCCTATATTATCTAAGTTGAATGATACTTGTGGTTATATGGTTGAATTTATTTCTACTACTGAAAATTATTATGAGAGAGGAGAATATGGTTGTAGAACTTTTCATGTTACTAAAACACCTCTCTATATGCTAAAAGGTTTAAAGTTACTCTTGTTTTATCTTCCTATGCTTGTCACTTTGTTCTTTGTGGATTTATTTGTGTACAAGATTCCTGTCCATGGAAGTGGGTTAGACTTAAATGTGTTTTGAATTTGCCTCTTGATGCTCCTTTTGCTTCAATTTCCTTATTTATGAGAGCATCATAACAACTATCAAGACTAGCTAAAAGGCATTAAAGAAATCATTTATTTTCAGCATTTGTCAAGCACTTTTCCTACCTCTTTAGCAATTACTTTGTATCTTTTTTTTATCGCAATGTTTGAAGGGGATCGTGTGCAGAAAACAAAAAATTTCCTACCGACGATATCCTAAAAGCATGCCAAGATCTATTCTATGCAGATATAGTAGTACGAACGGAGATCGGAATACGTACCCTTGTAGACCGAAAGCGGGGATTACGTTCCCGCACAAACGTTGTCGATGCAGACCGACGAAGCCGACCTCAAGGTCGTGTAGAGGAAGCAGGCCTCCGAGTACCGCTAGCGCAGCACCTCGCAGGGAGTCGCACACGTACGGCGGAGACGACGGCCTCCGAAGCTCCAGTCCAGGACGAGAAGCGGAAGACTTGGACCGGAACACCAGCAGCGCGACAGCGGGCTATGGTGGAGGAGATCCCCTCTTCCTCAGCTCGGCTCGGCTCCGACTTGGGAACCACGAGATCGAGAGAGAAATCGGGAATTAATTGGTGAATTAAAAGGCTGGGGGTGCCCCTTCTTATATAGGCTCCCAGGGGGAGCCTACCTTGCCAGCCAGGCAATATGGGACTATCCCCACATAGCCTGGTGCGGCTAGGGAGGTGCGCCGGCCCCCCCTGGTGGGCCCTTGGCCCACTTGGGGCAGCCCCTCCTGGCCCCCACCGAATTCCCCTTGGGAATTTTCCCCTCTTGGGCCTTCTTTCGTCCGGAAGGCCCATTTAGGGAAATCTGCCTTAATAAATTCGAAAATAAATATATAAAATCATATTTGCATATTAATAACACTAATTAATATCAAACATAATATATATAATTTTTCCTAACTCCGAAAACTCTTTCGGCGCTGCCCAATCTCCATCGGACCCCTCCCGGGTAGCTCCCGGTGATCTCCTTCCTTTCCGGTTGTCTTGTCGAAACCCCTTAAGTGTGTTACCCTAGCGGTTCGATATAATATCAGGTATGATCAAGACTCCTCAATGATCAACGACTAACTCGTAGGCCTGGACCCCATGAATTAATCCCTGAGATATAACGAATGACTTTCATCTATCAAACCTGAACGTAAAGTCTTACACCTTTTGCCATAGCGATACTTAGCACGTCCGAGCGTCGTTCCATAGATATCTCCATACCTAATCCCGACCTCGTTACCGACGACGCTATCTCCTACTCGTTCATGATCTCATGTCTCCGTGACCTAGTCACATGCTTGCAAGCTCATTGGACATGATCTCACCGAGTGGGCCCGAGAGTATCTATCCTGCTATGCGGACTGACAAATCCCGCTCTTGACCTCTCGTCTCAACTACTCCTTTCCGATACCCAAAAGTATCACCGTTATTGTCATACTAAATAAGATACGACGTTTGGTGCAATCAAAGTATCTTCCGGGAATATCAATAAGAGTTGATCTCACGGTCAAAGGCGTAACGACTACGTTCTCCAAATCTGGGTATGTCCATCACATCGCTCTCCATCGATATGACTCTCATTGCCAACCGGTGCCATGCCCCATGACCGGGAAACCTCGATCATCAATCGCGCAACGAAACTAGTCTTAGTAGAGGATACTAGGGATCTGGTTGTTTACGTATCACACCCGCATTAATGTTTCCGCTTAATACGGTTCTAGCATGACATAAAAACCTATTATGAACAAACGAGATATGATAAAGAATACACTTTATTAATTGCCTCTAGGGCATATCTCCTTCAATGTTGTGTCAAGTTAAGCCTCTAGTCGAAAGTTGATGTTAAAATTCAATTCCTGTGCTGAAACAGATTTCTGTTGTTCACCGTTAAATTCATAACAACTCAGTGGAACGTCAGAAAAATATTTCCTTTTTTGTGCATAATCTTCAGATGTATACGCAACTTTCATTAGTTTTGAGTTTTCTGATCTGAGCAAGTTAAGTACCTCGAACAAATTTGATTTTACGGACTGTTCTGTTTTTGATAGATTTTGTCATTTTCTTTTGCAATGCCTCTTTTACTATTTTGATATGATCTTTTTATCCTATGAAGTATCAGTGGCTGTAGCTAATGTCCAGTAGCATTGGTATCGATTGTGTTCCTATAGAATATCATAATTTTTTGTGCACTAACCCTCTAATGAAGTTACTCTAAGTTTGGTGTGGAGGAAGTTTTCAAGGATCAAGAGAGAAGGATGATATAATGTGATCAAGAGGATAGTAACGTCAAAACTTGGGTATGTCCCGGTGGTTCACCCCAATATAATTTAATAAGACTCAACCGTCAAAACTTGGGGATGCCCAAGGCATCCCCTTCTTTATGACAAACTATCAGGTCCTTTCTAGTGAAACTATATTTTAATTCCGTCACATCTTATGTGCTTATCTTGAAGCGTCTGTTTGTTTTTGTTTTTGTTATTTTTATTCTCTTAATAAATATGATCCTAGCATTTTTTTTGTTTGGGAGATAGACACACTCCGCTTTTTCATATGAATACTCGTATTCTTCACTAATATTCGTTGAGTATTCTTTTCATGTTATCGTTTGCTTTCTAGCTCTTGTTTTTCATGCATCTCTTGTTAGAGCTGTTAGCTTTGTTATATTATACTCTCATATCTCATTGTTTAATTACTTGGAGAGTTTATCTTTTAAATAAGTTGATTGGTGTTTGGTTGAGAACAGACAATGCTAAATGTGGTAGATGGTATAATGAAATGATACATTAATCTTGTAGATCATTAAATTGTGTCACTTGAATCATTGATGTTGTTTTGAGATATTAATTTGCTTAATGATAAACATGATGATCTAATAAAGTGGAATGATTAAATGGTTGGTCTAGAGAAACTTGAAAAATGTGCCACACTTAAATTTCCAGTTGATTGCATAATAATATATGCCTTCTATTTGCCTAAAGCAACATTAATGACTTTATGTTATGCGCTACGGTCGAGGAAGCCAACGGTGACTTTGTCATTCGCCACGATCCCTCTAGGAGTAATTTTCATTATGCCTTGCATGATCTATTTTTATTTGAATTTTTTTTACTTGTGAGTTCTAAAACTGCGGTTTTCATGGCACTTCCACCACCATATTGCTAGCCTCTTCGGTACTTTGCATTGCCCTTTCTCACATTGAGAGTTGGTGCATTTTTTGCGGGTACATCCAAACTCATGGGAGATCTTCATCTTGTTCTCCTACACATAAGTCAAATATCTTCCTCAAAACATCCACCATACCTTCCTACTACAACATTTTCATAGCTGTTCCGAGATATATTGCCATGCAACATCCATCTTAAATTACATGACTTGTTGTCATTCATTACTTGTTTATTGTTTTACGTGTTTCTATAAAGCTCATGTGTGGTTTTACCCATGTTACGTTAGAGCACTGCATAACCTGCTACACTGGCAGATGCACCGTTGTCATATGTATTCTTATGGCACATTCATATTAGTTACTTGTATCATCAGTATGTTTATTTATCATCATTAATGTGTTGTCATATATCATATATCATATTAGGATGCTTGCCCCTAAAAGTGAAAAGAGCCATGGAGGCCATCGAAAAGAGAAACATAAAAAGAAAAAAAGAGAAAAAAGAGAAAAAGAAAAGAAAAAAAGAAAGAAATAAAAAAGAGGGCATCATTACTATTCTTTATCACACACTTGTGCTTATGTTATAACACCATATCATTTATAGTCATCACTTGTGCTCATGTTATATCACCATATCATTTATGATCATCATTTGTGCTCATGTTTAGCACCTTTACTCCATATGAGAGAGTTTTCATGTCTTAGTTGCATGACTATGTGGGAAACTATACACTATAGAACTTGGCTTGTATATTCCAATGATGAGCCTCCTCAAAAGTGCTCTAGCTCTTCGTGAGCAAGCAAGTTGGATGCACACCCACTAGTTCCATTGGAGAGCTTTCATATACTTATATCTCCATGTGCATCCGTTGTATGGCACTCACTACTCCTTGCATACGTTTGATTGTATGACTTTCTCTTGTCTAATGATCATCTACAACTTTGTGAGCCTTACTTCTGTTGGCCTTCCAAACCTCCGTTAACATTCTCTTAGCCATAACATCCTGGTGCCAGGAACCAACGTTGAACGCTTGCTTGTTTCTTTTGAACAAATAATATATTGATCTTCTACGTGCAGATTGATATTGCTTGACTTGATCTTTTCATTAAGTTGTCATGTTTGTTGGAAGCACTAGATAATTATATTGTTGTGCATGAAGCTTAAATCATCTTTAATATCCACTTTGCACGGTTGATTGCTATCTAGTACTATATCATTGAAAGCTTTGCTTGCTTCACCTACTTGTTTATTCATTACTCGTTTGATATCAATATAAACGACAGACCTTATTCATTTTATCTCAGTTTACATGCCTTACATTATTACATGATCAAGATTGTGTTTCAGCATGTCACTTCAGAAATTATTCTTCTTTTATCGT
Organism: Poa annua; assembly: GCA_026929855.1. Lineage (NCBI taxonomy): Eukaryota > Viridiplantae > Streptophyta > Magnoliopsida > Poales > Poaceae > Poa > Poa annua. The sequence continues at coordinate 19,628,292 of CM049428.1, read as the reverse complement.
TCTTGCCTACTCGGGACGAGTAGAACTAAGCTTGGGGATGTTAATACGTCTCCAACGTATCCATAATTTCTTTTGTTCCATGCTATGTCATATCATGTTATTACATGTTTTATATGCATTTTATATAGTTTTATGCATTTTCTGGGACTAACCTATTAACAAGATGCCACAGTGCCAGTTTCCTGTTTTATGCTGTTTTTCGTTTCAGAAAATCTCTTAAGGAAATATCCGCCAAACTGGAAACAAATCAACCAGGAATTATTTTTAGAATATTTGCGTCGCGAAGAACCGAACACGAGACGAAGAAGGGCCGCGAGGGGCCCACATCGCCTGCTGGCGTGGGGCCCAGCTTGGTCGCGCCAGGAGGTGAGGAGGCGCCCTCGGGCGGCCACCGACCTAGGTCTTTCACCCATAAATATGTCTCTGACCTGAAAACACTAGACGGTTAATCCCTTTTTCCTCCACAGGTCCCGAGCCGCCGCCGTCGTCACCACCACTTTGGGAGAGATCAGAACTTCTCCCCGGCACCCTGCCGGGAGGGGGAATCGTCCCCGGAGGCTTCTACGTCGCCATGACCGCCTCCGGACTGATGCGTGAGTAGTCTACCTTGAACTACGAGTCTATAGCAGTAGTTAGATGGTTGTATTATCCTCTTGTGCTATCATGTTTAGATCTTGTGAGCTGCCTATCATGATCAAGATCATCTTTATGTAATTCTCCATGTTGTGTTTGCTGGGATCGGATGAATATTGAGTACTAAAGTTATTGCTTCATAATATATCATGTGTGTGCTATTTAATGATCTTGGATGCTCTCCGTTACTTGTGTGTGCTTTGGCCAAGTAGATGCTCGTAACTATAAGAGGGGATATTTATGCTCGATAGTAGGTTCATGTCTCTTAAATCTGGGGCGGTGATAGAAAGATCTAAGGTTGTATATGTGTTGTTGCTAATAGGGATAAAACAATAGTACTTTGTCTAAGGATGATATTACTTACTTAGTTACTTACTTTACACGCAGTGTTTAAGACGATAATCTGTTGCATGCAACTTAATACTGAAAGGGGTGCAGACGCTAACCGGAAGGTGGATTATTAGTTATAGATGTGGTTGGAACGGTCTATGTATATTGTTGTAATGCCCGAATGAATCTCACACTAGACACCATATCATTAGTATATGCATTGGATTGCTCATCATTATTCTTTCAATTGACTAGTTGTAATTTGTTTACCACGCTTTGATGAATGTTATTATTATTTATGGAGAGACATCACTAGTGAACTATGGACCCCGGTCCTTCTCATTGATTTGATAAAACCATAACTGCAAACCTATTACTTTCTATAAACATCACTCTTTCTTTCACACATACGTTTAATCCTTTTGTTACAGCAAGCCGGTAGGATTAACACTCTCACCGTTGAGTTGAGACAAAATACTTTGATTATGTTGTGTGCAGATTCCACGTCAACTATGTCAAACTCTTTTCTGGCGCCGTTGATATCTCGAGGGAATTCTTCATCTCCTACTGGTTTGATAACCTTGGTTTCATACTGAGCGAAATTTGCTGCTGCACTACTTCATACCTTCCTCTTGAGGTCTCAGAACAACACACCCACCGTGTGCATCAGGTATTATCGGGTATATGATTTGTTACCTATGTTTTTCTTTGACTGCCTTCAGAAAAGTATAATATTGTGTTATGGAGAGAAAGAGTTTGAATACCTCGAAGATTTGCTAGTTTCTTTTAGACTTTATTTTGTAATTGCTCGAGTAGGTATCCCTACCATGTACTATTCACTACTATAAATATATCGTGGTGTTATTTGTCAAAAAAAAGTATGGTACATCGACTAAGGAAAAATGCACCATTTGAGTAAAGAGGATACTAGGGGGACAACACTCGTGATGGGGAGTTACGACACAAGATAGGGCACTACCTCTAGTTGTGACTTGCTCGTCCATTGTACTTTTTGTCTACATGGCACCTATAAAGAAGAAGGAATCATATCGTATTCTAGATATCGTTTCTTGATGCAACCATTAGGGCAATTCTAATGTGGGACGAAATTGTATAAGGAGAGAAATATATACATATAAGTGTTCTAGTGAAAAAAAAACTCTGCTCAGAGGAGATACACCAATGATAAAAATTGACTATAAATCGGGTTCCGGTTTTTAGTATTTTTTTTTGTAAGTTTCCAATTTTGTAAAAAATAAATATTATATATATCACATTGATTTTCTCTTTTATGCATGCGTGCACAACAAAAAAGATACCAAACATCGTCGGCTTTGCGCAAAATGCATGATGCATGTATGTGGTGACTTTCACTCTGCAGTCCGATCCTATTTTTTCTCTAGTGAATCGCGAGCGATGCAGTTACATCCTAGCCTCCTAGGCCTAGGGATCTGATGAAGTTTACGGGAAGTGCTTGCAAAGCGGGACGGCCGCCGCGGCGGATACGATCTCTAGGAGGTTGGACCTTAAACGGAACAAATTGTGCGTCCGTGCACCTTTTTTTTAACGATTTATCATGAGATAATACAAAGTTTATGACCCTTACAAGCACACTGTAACACAAAAACACATGATCCAGAATCCCTTGAACACCATAAGACAACCATAACACAAGAAGATCGCCAGAACCCTATGTCATTATCCCAGAATCTTGAGAGAAGACCACACTGCTAGAATTTTAGTGTATATGAGTCAGCCCAATTAAAATCCGAAATTCCTATGGCCCATTAATAAATGGCTGGTTGAGTGTACGTGACTAATGTTTAGTCCCATACTGCTCGTGGAGAGTGAGCTGCAACACTTTATATAGTGCGATGTTCTAGTACTAATATGATCTAGTAAGAATAAGAGAAGATGAAGAGTGCCACACGCGCGCTCCTCCTCCTTGCTCGCCTCGCCCCGCCTCGCCGCGGGTTGCGGGAATCTCGCCGAGCCGAACTTATATTTTTACAGTCCGAGAAAAATAATGAGTAATTGATTAGTAATTAACGGACGCGTTAATTAGCTTGCCGTTTCCGATTTCTCTGGGATCGTGCGGCGTTACCGACTCGATCGTGTCTTACAACCCACGTTCTACCCGACTCGCACTATATATACAGCCCGAGGCAAACTCTAGCCGCAACCACGAGATACATGGTCTCACACCGTTCCAGAACATTGCGCCGCCGTCTACCAAGTCTTCTACATCCCGTCTTCCGGCGTGCACCGGTTGAAGGGACAGTAGGCCTCCAGAATCCCGCCTCTTGTGATCCTGTATGAGAGAGGGCGATCAGATTTTTGGGGAGCGCACTCGCACGACTACTGGCTTTGAGTTCTTCCCCAACGACGACTTCTTTCCTGATATCGCCAGTCTCTTCATCGACGACATGGACGATGACACGGGGAACTCTAGTGGTGCGATTGCCGCTGCACCGTATGTGTTCTTGATCTTCCTCTATGATGTTTTGCTAGAGTTCTTACTTATAGTATATGCTCTAGATTGCATCTGTTTATCTACTGTGTTAGTAGATCGCATGATTAGTTTAATCTATATTATTCTAGTCATAATATGTTTACCGTTTTCGTGAATTAAATCATATGCTAAATCGCCAAATTATTCAACAATCCAAAAACCTGATTATAGGCTATTAGCACCTGGTGGCTTTATCGCGTCAACGAGTCTGTTTCCCTTTAAAAGGGTTATGTATAAGCGGTGGCGCATGAGAGCAGTGTTATGGTTTCAGAACATGAACTGTTATGCTGTCACCAAAGGCAAGCCTGATGGCGAGCTTGACCCTGCACAACAGGAGTCCTTTGAGAGGCTCGACAACATGTTTAAGGGTGCCCTTTTGAGTATTCTTGATGATTTCATTGTGAACCCGTATATGTCGTTTTCTAACGGCAAGAACATGTGGGATGCATTCGAGGCCAAGTTTGGGGTCTCGGACGCTGGCAGCGAGTTGTATGTCATGAAAACTTTCTATGACTATAAGATGACTGATGAGCGTCATGTTGTTCAACAGGATCATGAGATACAGTCACTCGCTAAGGAACTTGAGCACTTTAAGTGTATCTTACCGGACAAGTTTGTTGCCGGTGGCATTATTGTCAAGCTTCCACCTTCATGGAGCAACTTTGCTACCTCTCTGAAACACAAGAGATAAGAGTTTTCCGTTTCGGATCTCATTGGGTCGCTTGGTGTATAAGAAAAGGCGAGAGCGAAGGATACACGTGCTCGAGTTACCGAGTCTGGTTCTAGTGCCCATATGGTACAAAAGAAGAATTACCAGCCGCCACACAAGTCCAAGTTTAACAAGAACAACTCTGGTGGTAAGGGCAAGCCTGATGGAAAGTTCAAGCCATCATAACCTACCAACTTCAAGAAGAAGAACAATAAACCGAGGATGGGTTCATGCCATGTTTGCGGTGATCCAAATCATTGTGCACCCCGTTGTCCCAACCGCCATGGGTTGCGCGAACCTGAGAACAATGGCAAGAGTGCCAATGTTGTCATTGGCGATACTGAGATGAAAGATTCAGGGTACGGAATATTTCCCACCATCCTTTCAGTTTGTCATTCACCTGAATGGTTGATTGATACTGGTGCCAATGTACATGTTTGTGCTGATGCCTCGATGTTTTCTTCTTACCAGGTCACAGGGACTTCCCCCGTGCTGATGGGTAATGAGTCACATGCTTCTGTTCGTGGAGTCGGTACGGTTGATCTGAAGTTCACTTCGGGGAAGACCGTGCGTCTGAAGAACGTTCATCATGTGCCCGCCATCAATAAAAAATCTCGTCAACGGTTCTTTGCTGTGTCGAGCTGGTTTTAAGTAGGTTTTCGAGTCCAATAAAGTTGTAATCTCTAAGTATGGACAACTTGTGGGAAAAGGCTATGAGTGCGGAGTCTTGTTCCACCTATCTCTATCGGACATTTGCTCCAAAGTTATCAATCATGTTTGCCACGAAATTGAATCTAATATTTGGCATTCTCGATTTTGTCATATTAACTTTGGTAGCATGATGCGGCTAGCTAATTTGGATTTAATTTCGAAATTCACTAATGTCAAAGGTTCCAAGTGTCAAGTGTGCGTTCATGCTAAACAACCCCGCAAGTCCCATAAGGCTGCGGAGGCAAGAGAGTTGGCACCACTGGACCTTATACATTCAGATCTCTGTGAGATGAATGGCGTGTTGACAAAAGGCGGAAAGAAATATTTCATGACGCTTATTGATGACTCCACTAGATATTGTTATGTGTATCTCCTGAAAACAAAAGATGAAGCCTTAAACTTCTTCAAAAACTATAAAGTTGAAGCAGAGAACCAACTTGATCTAAAAAAATAAAACGGCTAAGGTCTGATCGTGGTGGAGAGTACTTTTCCAATGAGTTTGATTCTTTTTGTGCGGAACATGGTATAATCCATGAGAGGACGCCTCCCTATTCACCTCAGTCAAATGGGGTAGCCTAAAGAAAGAACCAAACTCTAACTGATTTGGTTAACGCCATGTTAGACACTTCGGGTCTCTCCAAGGCATGGTGGAGGGAGGCGCTATTGACATCGTGTCATGTCCTAAACCGAGTTCCCGCAAAGAACAAAACCGTTTCTCCACTTGAGGAATGGGAAAGGAAAAAGTTGAGACTCTCTGACTTACGTACTTGGGGTTGTTTGGCGAAAGTTAATATTGGAATCCCCAAGAAGCGCAAGCTAGGACCAAAAACCGTGGATTGTCTTCTTCTGGGCTATGCTTTTCGTAGCATTGGCTATAGATTTTTGATTATCAAATCCGAGGTACACGACATGCATGTCGGTACGATTATGGAGTCGAATGATGCGACTTTCTTTGAGGACATCTTTTCCATGAAGGGTATGTCTAGCTCATCAAATCAGGATATAGCTAATACATCTAGTCAGGAATTAGTTGAGATTCCTGATCCTACCATTTCGATAGAACACACTAATAATCATGTGGAGGATGACAATGAAGTTCCTGTGAGGAGCAAGAGACAGAGGACTGCTAAGTCCTTTGGTGATGATTTCATTGTGTACCTTGTGGATGACACCCCTAGTACCATTTCAGAAGCTTATGCATCTCTTGATGCTGACTACTGGAAGGAGGTTGTCCGTAGTGAGATGGACTCCATCTTACTGATCGTCCTTATGGGTGCAAACCTGTGGGATGTAAGTGGGTGTTCAAGAAAAAGCTTAGGCCCGATGGTACTATTGAGAAGTACAAGGCGCGGCTTGTGGCTAAGGGTTATACCCAGAAAGAAGGAGAATACTTCTTTGATACTTACTCACATGTCGCTAGACTGACCACGATTCGGGTGCTACTTTCATTAGCTGCCTCGCATTGTCTTCTCGTTCATCAAATGGACGTTAAGACAGCTTTCCTAAATGGAGAGTTAGACGAGGAAATTTATATGAATCAGCCTGATGGTTTTGTAGTACCGGGTCAGGAAGCAAAGGTGTGCAAGCTATTGAAGTCTTTATATGGCCTTAAGCAAGCTTCTAAGAAGTGGCATGAGAAGTTTGAAAGAACTTTTAACTGCTGCTGGTTTCGTTGTTAACGAATCCGATAAGTATGTATACTATCGCCATGGTGAGGGCGATAGAGTTATTCTATGTCTGTATGTCGATGACATACTGATATTTGGAACCAATCTTGATTTAATCAAGGAGGTTAAGGATTTCTTATCTCGCTGCATTGAGATGAAGGATCTTGGAGTTGCTGATGTAATATTAAACATCAAGCTGCTGAGAGATGGTGATGGTGGGATTACACTGCTTCAATCCCACTATGTGGAAAAGATCTTGAGTCGCTTCGGGTATGACGACTGCAAGCCTTCTCCGACACCATATGATCCCAGTGTGTTGATTCGAAAGAATCAGGGCATTGCTAGAGATCAACTGAGATATTCTCAGATCATTGGCTCGCTTATGTATTTGGCTTGTGCCACGAGGCCCGACATCTCTTTTGCTGTAAGCAAGTTGAGCCGGTTTGTTTCCAACCCGGGAGATGATCATTGGCATGCGCTTGAGACAGTTATGCGTTATTTAAAAGGCACTGTGAGCTATGAAATTCACTATTCTGGTTATCCTAGAGTACTGGAAGGTTATAGTGATTCCAATTGGATATATGATGCTGACGAGATTAAGGCCACGAGTGGTTATGTTTTTACACTCGGTGGTGGAGCCGTTTCCTTGAAGTCTTGCAAGCAGACCATCTTAACGAGGTCAACTATGGAAGCAGAACTCACAGCATTAGACACAACCACTGTTGAAGCAGAGTGGTTTCGAGAGCTTTTGATGGATACGTGTAGTTGAAAAACCCATACCCGCTATTCTTATGAACTGTGATAATCAAACTGTGATTGTTAAGATTAAAAGTTCTAAGGATAATTTGAAGTCATCAAGGCATGTGAAAAGGAGATTAAAATCTGTCAGAAAATTGAAGAACTCTGGAGTTATTGCGTTGGATTATATTCAAACGTCTAAGAACTTGGCAGATCCTTTCACAAAGAGTTTATCATGTAACGTGATAGATAATGCATCGAGTGAGATGGGTTTGAGACCCACCATATGAGTTGTCCACAGTGCTAACCTACTCTATGTGATCGGAGATCCCGTGAATTAGAAGTGGGAGACAAGCTGTTGGTCGGCTGTGAGGAGATTCTCCTTTCATTTTACTATCCCACTCCGCAAAGATGCAATACTCTCCTGATCTGTATGGCAGGTTGATATTTATCTTAATGTGTTCCAAGAGTCTTACTTTTATAAGCGGAGATGTTATCCTGCAGAGCATCTCTTGAGGAATACACCTATATGAGTCTAACTGTTAAACGTCGCAGTCTATGAGAGTCGGGTGCTCTTTAGTAAACTCATGAAAGGCTTTGGAGTATGACGTATAAGCTCCACACCGCGGGGTAGCCTAGTATCGTTCAAGGACTTGTGTGAAATTAGGTCGCAACAAACTTGTAGTTCAAGGTATAGTCCACTATTCAAGTTGTGGCCTAACGTAGCATAAGTTTCTAAGTGGAGTTCAACTTAACAATCCCCACTTAGCACCGGTATATAAAACAATGTTTTGGAACAAAAGTGATATAATGTGCCAATGAGACTTTCTGGGGATCGCTGAAATTTTAGTGTACATGGGCCAGCCCAACTAAAATCCGAAATTCCCATGGCCCATTAATAAATGACTGGTTGAGTGTATGTGACTAATGTTTAGTCCCATACTGCTAGTGGAGACTGAGCTGCACCACTTTATATAGTGGGATGTTCTGGTACCAATATGAGCTAGTGAGAATAAAAGAAGATGAAGAGTGCCACACGCGCGCTCCTCCTCCTCGCTCGCCTCGTCACGACGCGCCGTGGGTTGCGGGAATCTCGCCGAGCCGAGATTATATTTTTGCAGTCCGGGAAAATTAATGAGTCATTGATTAGTAATTAACGGACGCGTTAATTAGCTTGCCGTTTCCGATTCCTCTGGGATCGTGCGGTGTTACCGACTCGATCGTGCCTTACAACCCACGTTCTACCCGACTCGCACTATAGATACAGCCCGGGGCAAACCCTAGCCGAAACCACGAGATACATGGTCCCACACCGTTCCAGAACATTGCGCTGCCGTCTACCAAGTCTTCTCCAGCCCGTCTTCCAGCGTCCACCGGTTGAAGAGACAGTAGGCCTCCGGAACCCCGCCTCTTGTCATCCTGTACGGGAGAGGGACGATCAGGTGTTTGGGGAGCACGCTCGCGCGACTACTGTCTTCCAAGGGGCCGACAGAGAGAGGGAACCGGCGGCGTCGCTGGCGGCGCGCAAGGGAAGCCTCGTCGCTCCCTGGTCGCCCGTGCGATCCTCTTTTCCCGGGAGCGAAACTCCGTGCACCTTGTTAGTTCGTAGCTCTACCCCAGGCCCAGGTCATGTTGTCCCGGCTCGTTGGATCCGTCAGACTACTCGTGCCCTAATCCGCGTGGTCAATGCAAACGGAGTCAATTAGCACCTGCCGCCTTCGCTGATTCGTGCGTCGATCAACTTCCCTGTGGTTGATTTCTACAGAACCACCTTCGTGACGGACAAGGAAGACAGGATCAGCGTGCTCCCCGACGAGGTCCTCCTCGGCATCGTCCAGCTCCTCGACCTGCGGACGGCCGTCCGAGCTGGCGCCCTCGCAAGGCGGTGGAGGCGCCTCCCTCGTCTGCTTTGGGACATCGCCGTCGACGTGACCAACCTGTTACCGCACGCGCTAAGGACACGCCGAATCATATCATGGTGAAATACGCCGATGCGACGAGATGGCTGCTTGCTCCCACGGAAGACCGCACCATCAGTCGCCCGCGGCTCGCCTTCTACTTGGCCGACGACCCCCAGCTGCTTCGCTCCATCGGCCACGCCGTCGCCGAGAGCACCGCAAGGCGCTGGGAGTTCACCGTACGGGCAGAGGTGGACCGCTGCGGCATCAGAAGCCAGGAGCAGCGTCATCTGCTCGGGCCACGCAGACGCTTCATGTCGTTCGTCAGGGCATGCCCCGTCGCGTTCCATCGGCTCACCAGCCTCACCCTGCATAAGCTCATTGTCAGAAACTCGGACATTCATCATCTGCTCGACACCTGCGAGGAGCTCCAGCTCTTGTCCTTGCACCGTTGTGCATCGTTTGGCGAATTCATGTCGGTCCTGCGGATCGACGCTCCAACCTCATCGCTTATCGCCCTCGAACTCCACGGATGCTACTACTGTGCACTTCAGCTGACCAGGGTCCCGAACCCTGAGCGGCTTCTTTGCTACTCTGATAGGAGGGACTGGGAGTTTGGCCTCACGGTGGAGTTTGGCCATGTTCCTCGTCTCCGCGATATAAACCTCTCATATAAACCTCTCCACGAAGCATCTATACATGTACAAACATCTAAATACAAGTGAGCTCTCGGCCCTGTTTAGTAACTTGAGAGATATTTATCTCAGCGACTTGGACACACATAGAATGGTCTGGACACTTTTTATCCTGGAAGCAGCGCCTTTACTAGAGAAGCTTTCTCTAAAGGTACACATATTTAAAACTTGTTACAATACTCACTCTGTTTCTCAACATGGTATATTAGTTTTGGCCTAATTCAAACTTTGTAAAATTTAACCAAATCATATAAAGAATACCAATATTTTATCGTGGTTCTACTATAATATCTATGTGACATAAAATAGAACAAACTAACAGAGAACATTTTGACACTGCTTATATCAGAAAATTCTATCCTAAAAGATTCAATAAATTTGAATGATAACATGTCCAAAGGATAAAAGATATTTCGGAATGACTTCTCTTTATCTGTTCAATTCACATTTGTTTTGTCAGCAGCAAATTGGGTTTTAACAAATATTTATGCCCATGTGTTACTCAAGCTAGAGAAGAGTTCTTAAACTAGTAGTTCAAGACATTTAAATAAATTATGAACTGGATTAGCTCTAGGAGATTTCAACTATATCATATACCCAGTAAATAGAAATAGAGGAGTGAAGTTTAGTTTTTCTCTTTTAGTCTTTAGTTTGTAACTCATTCCCTGGAGTTTGCAGTCACTTCTCCCTGCCGGAAAGGCATGAACCTGTAGCTGTCGTTTTTATTTCCCCCTGAACTTTAGCTGTCATTTTTCTTTCCTCTGAATTCTAGCTGTCTTTAGCTAGATTGTAAGCACAGTGCTGGTTTCGTTTATAAAATGGAACCGGGGCTTCACCAAAAGGGGCCCTATTGATCTAAAAAAGAAGAAGTGGGTGAAGTGAGGGACATGTTAAAATTCAGTCAAGCTATATGCACTCTTGGTCTTGAGGAAATAACTTTGAAAGGCATCAGTTACACCTGGAGCAACATGTAAGAAGCTCCTCTTTTAGATATATTGGACTAGTTTTCTCTCCGAATCTTGGAAAATTAATTATCCCAGCACCTTAGCACTACCTCTCTCTAAACCAACTTAAGATCATCATCCAGATTGGTACAAACATTCCAAAATCCAAAGTCTTCAGGTTTTAAAACTATTGGCTGGACCATAAGGATGTCCAAACAGTGGTACTAAAACATCTGGGTTCAGGATGTGCAAGAAAATGACAATGCTAAGAGAATAAGTGCAAAATTTAAGAGCCTCGGGAAAGGTCTAAGAATTTGGTCGAAAGGAATTTCTAATCTTGTAGCAACGATTAAGCAACTAATGAGCATATTCATTTTTATGATATTATGGGGGAATTCAGAGAAATTTCCACATAAGAATGTAATGGAAGAGATATTCTGAAGCAACATGTACTCTCAGTACTGAACCATCAAAGAACACCAAAGAGCAACAATAAGATGGGTAGCAGCCGCCCCACTACCGACGGCCTCGGCAGCTCGGTGACCTCGCACAGGCAGGGACGCCACTTCCTTCCCGGCGGCAAAACCTACCTAAATCTTCCAAATCTCAGCAAGCCTAGGGTTCTTTCGGACCATATTCCAAGCTAAGAAAAATCAAATATAGGCACAATCACATTGCTTTCATATAAGATGAATAAGGAGGAGTACATAAGAGCATGGGGAAAAGGCAACAATTCTCTGGAGATAGTTCAAAAACAAACCTAGAGTATATGTGCCACTATCTACTACTCCCTCCGTTCCATATTAGATGACTCTCTTTTGTCAAAAAATTCCTCTAATATTGAACGGAGGGAGTATGAATTTTGATCTTCAGAGCCTTATTTAAAGAAGGGATGACTTGCAACGTCTAGAAAAACCTTTCACAAGACAGGAAATTGATGGTGTAGTTAAAAAAGATGCCAAGTGACAAAGCAGCTGATTCAATGGTTTCCTTTATAAAAGAATGCTGAGATATTAAATCCACTCATGTTTATCAACTAATTGCAGACTTATATCCTGAGAAAATTAGTCTACATAGCATCATTTACAACTCTCATTCCCATAATAGATAATCCTGTGACTGCTAATGAACGTACATATCCCTGGGGGAGCTACTCTTCTATGAGGATGTATAATAGACTGATGGATAAGGCTCCAATTCATGATCTATTTAAACTTATTTGGAAGAGTGCCCGCCTACTAAAGGAGATATTTTTATATAGTTACTGATGCACACCATGATTAACATCCGATGCATGCTACAAAGATTTTGTTTCCACCACCAGTTATAATTGAGTGCTATATTCAGAAAAATTCCTAGAAACATACATGCATCTATTCAGGATCCAGTTTTGCTCAAAATAAGTGGAGCACAATATTTTCTTGAAGACCAAGGGGATGTTCTTTTATGATGAAAATCTCTTTTAACAAGGAGAACGCTGGACTGGAAATCTATGGATGAAAACAAATTGAAAATTCTTAAAAATTGAAACCCCATCAATCCAAAGTTGGAAAAGAAATCTTTCAGAAGACATGTCCTTGGTTATCCACAAGACTAAGAAAAGATTTCCTGTTAGTAGTCTTTCATATAATTTCCCTTATATTTTTCTCTCTTTTGTAACTACGAAAATATTTAACTATATAATCAAATTACGCAGAAAGGCAGAATGGCATACTGTTTTCCCCGTAAACCCAATACCGTTTGATATTTTTCCTATATACTTAGACAACTTGCAAAGGTTGGCCTGGATCAAAACTAATTTTCAATGTACTGAAAACAGAGCTCGTTCGAGCTAGCTGCTAGCCCACTCATGCGTATTCCTTGCATTATATAGTCAACTCCAGCGATTTCTCATCGACCACTGCATTAATTTACTGCATGGAACACAATTTCAAGCCTCCCTTTCAGGCCTAGCGGATGATCAAACCCATCCTTTTTCTTGGAACCATTGAGTGATTGAGTCCATGGTTTTAAGATAATCATCAGCAACCAATTTGATTACATTTCCATGTCAACAGTTAGATCAGCCTTGGACTGATCGCGGGTATCCGTGTCATTGGGTAGTGCCCACCGAGAAGGGTGAAACACCGAAGTTTGAGCACCACAGCTTGGTTCTGCTAGAGATGGCAGGCTATCAACTTGAAGAAGACATACAGGTCGTGCAATATATCAAGCTCATCGCAGAACGTGCTCTGTGTTTGAAGAGAATCCGTTTACTTCAACAATGCTTGAAGGTAATAAGATGCACCGGTTGCTATATCAATACGGTGGGGCACAAGCCTGTTTCATCAACAAGATGCACTGGTGTCAGATCCGCATGCCTGAAGAACGAAGGACGAGAAATAAGATCAAGGAAGTCACTCGCTGACGTGCTGTCCTCGTCCATAGAAGTAATCGTAGATAGGAGACATAACTCTTCTCTGCGAGACAACCTTGTACTCCCTCCGTTTCAGCATAATGTTTTAGGTGTTACACAAGTTGTCCATATTTGATTAAAAATGAACATACATATTAAAATATAATCTAAATAATGTGTATATATTAAATGTGTAGAATGGCCAAACCATCTTATATTATGTAGAGAGTACTTTTTTTTAGAAACACAATACAAACGCACACGCTCACATGCATGCGCACACACTCACTTCTATGAATGCACATACACCCTACCCCTATGAGCACCTCCGAAATACTGAGCCGGCGGATCGAATTTTGACATTGACGAAGTCACCACGGATGTCTCGCTGTCTCGCCTCCCATTAAAAGAATATTCCGCCTATATGCAACACACAGACGTCAAACCTGGGGTTTAAATTCTGGTGAACTGAGTGTACAACCACCCCATTAACCATCCAACCACAGGTTGACTTGCATTATGTAGATAGTGCTCGTCTTCTTAACTACACTGGCATACAAAGTTTGTCCACATCTAATATTTATTTTTTACTTGGGCTTTTTCAGATAAAGATAATTTTATTATTCAAGAGTTACACCCGGCCTCTGTATAACTAAAACTAGATAATACCCCGCACGTTGCTGCGAGATTTTTTGTGTTTTAACTTCATTAGGCAGCTCCAAAGAAAAGTGTACGTTGTTATAAAGTAAAGAAACATGTCAATTAAAGATCATATTTTTCTAATCATTCATTGTTGTTAATGTAATCAGTATTAGTGCCAAAAAAGCAACCACTTTACATTAGGCGGATGATCTGTGTAGCTAGTTGATACAGTATTCCGATGAAAACAGGCAGATAAAACTTTCTTGACTTATAGGAACTGAAACAGAATTTGTTACTTACCTTGGTTATGCTTGACAGTCATGGATGAAACTGAAATAAGAAAGGACTTTGGGAAAATGATTTGAAGCATTTGGAAAATGGACTCTCCATAGTTACGCCAAATAGTTGGTTCATAATCGAGCAAGATCAGGCAGCAAGATCTCTAGTAAAGTCGAGACTGCAATGCTGAGCAGTACGTAAAATATAAGCAGTACTCATGTATGGCTTGGCAATGTGACGTAATTAATTATGTTGTTTTCTTTTGTGCTTACATCTTCTAATGGCTAATCTATTTAGCTGAGAAATGCAGGAATATTCTTACTTCTTCCTGACATGGAAAATCAGATCAAATTGACAACAATTCAGAACACCAACCAATAAAAACATGCATCATGGGGTGGCAAAGAATATGAACATTCACTCATCTATGAATATATAATTAGACAAGCCATGGAAGAAAAAATAATCAACAATCATGTAAGATAACCTCACGGTAAAGTAGCAAGATAGTAGGAGGATTAGGAATTGAGCCATTAAGGCATGGTGGAATCAGGAACAACCTGACACGGTGAAGGATTGAAACAGGCTGTGTGCTGAATCAATATCTAGTGTTATACCGTGAGGGAGACGTCAACGTATGAGAAGAACAAACGAAGTTTAGCACCATTGCGAGATTAATTAAGAGATTAAATTGGGAGATAACATGTGCTCACAGGCGAAGTCGTCGGCTCGGCAGAAGTAGTGACTTGTCCATTACGCAGTGGGCGAGAGAGATTGTGCTATTTGTGGTGGATATACTGGAGAGGGCGCCAATCTATCGGCCTTAGAGGATAGAGCACCTGCCGTCCTGCACAACAACCTGCATCATCAAGAGCTTCGCCGGTCCACCACATTGGTATGTGATAAAGCCATGGGGGCGGTACCAGCACTCAAGGGCGTCGACGCCAGAGGCTTCGAATTTCTCTGAAGCAAAGACACACATAGCCAGTGTGGTGTAGACGATGGGAACTGATCGAGCAGATCCATTGCTTAATAGAGGAGATCGGCTTTGTCTGTTACTATTGCATTTATTGTTGGAGAAGATGAGAAGGGAGGAGGCGATCATGCAGAAGATGAAGAGAACCAACGCTTCCAGAGAAATCAATCTGAGGGGAGATGAGACGTCGTGGTTCAGAGCCAAGCCTACCCCACGAGGCCACCAACAAAATAAAAGAAACGGAAGAGAGCTGCTGATGAATACAAACGAGAAGGAAAGGAATACAATGATGAGTTGGACCAATTGGATTGTTCCTGATGTGAACGTCTTGCATGTTGAAAGAAATAATCTTAGTGGGTTGCTCCATTTATATACCGTAGATACGCACAACCATAAGTTCACCCGTAGCTAGACGATGAAATTGATGTTATCCCTAAACTATTAATTATTAATTATGTTCAAATCAAGTGGCGCTTTTATAATCTAGTCCTATGATAATGTCCACCTAATATCCGGCAACCAAGAATACTTTTAATACTTTAGCCCCTTCCAATGTCTCTTTTTATCCGTAGACCCTTCGGTCGGTCGTTTGGAGCATACAGTGTGAGCGGTGATTTTCTCCATTTTCTTGAATAAAAAAAGTACGCTGCAGTTGGAGAAAAAAAGAGCGCAAAATCTATTCCGTGTCTGCGCACGGACTAGGCTCGCGATAGTGCTCACCCTCGCGCGTCGTTCGATTGCCATCGTGCAGCGCCGATCGTTTTCTTCTTTTTTTTCCGATGGGTTTCGAATACCGTGGGCTATTCCTTTCCCGTTCCCCATTCTAGCTCGCCTCCTCCTCCTGTCGCTGCGCCGGCGATTCCCCGGCAACGGCGGCTATTTCCCGGCGTCGTTGTGCTGCTGGCCTAGCTGAGGTTCGCGCGGCGACCTCCTTCAACCTCCGGTGGAGCTCGATCTGTTTTCCCTAGCAGTAATCCCTTTCTCCTTTTTCTGCTTGTGTTTTGTCGCGGAATCTAGCGTCGCCGTCGACGTCAGGGCTCAGCTGATCTCTACTACCCCCGCAGGTTGAAGCTCGGCGAGTTCCTCCTTCGCGGGACCCCCTCCATTGTTGCTGTCTGGATTTTAGGGGGTGTTTATGGGCTGGATTTTGCGTTTCGAAACTTGTTCATCTCGAAATCGGTCACCGGTGAGTCTTATTCGATTCAATTTCTTCCATCTCGATCCCTTTTTTTGTTCTGTTCTCTTACATGTGATTCTAGCTAGAACCCTAACAAACGCCCCAATGTATGCGATGTTTTGTTATTGTAATGTTGTTTTTGAGGATTGTAAGACTTCAGCGCAATTTACTTGGTTCGCAGGTTGTTGCTCGTTATCGGGTCAGAAGGACTAGAGAGTTTCCTCGAGATTTAATACAGGTGAGACCTAATCTACATGAGTTTTGAGTTTGAATACTGCTCCCTATCCATGTTTTTTTTTGTAATTTTAAGCTCTGCGTTAGTAGAATTTGAATTGTAGGTTCGGGTTGTAAAG
This sequence comes from Poa annua, assembly GCA_026929855.1. Classification (NCBI taxonomy): domain Eukaryota; kingdom Viridiplantae; phylum Streptophyta; class Magnoliopsida; order Poales; family Poaceae; genus Poa; species Poa annua. The sequence goes on along the minus strand of CM049428.1, from coordinate 19,611,633 downwards.
TACATTTATATGATACAGAAGTAGTCTCATCCTACATTCTATATCTATGTGGTTTAGATCCTTTTCTCCCCATATATGCAGCTTGAAAATCATGTGTGATTGTCCCGCTTTTTTTAGTGCGCATTTGGGTACATGTAGCCGTTAGATGTGCTATTTTTCCTTTTGTGAATGTACATTATCTGAAGGTGAACCCATGCAGACTCTTTGTTGCTTTTGGTTTCGGGAATATGATTTTTTTTTGTTTGAATACTGCTCCTTATGCATGTTTTTTTTATGTAATTCAAGCAATGCGTTAGTTAAATTTAAGTTGTAGGTTCGGTTTATAAAGTACACTTATATGATACAGAAGTAGTCTCATCCTACATTCTATTTCTATGTGGTTTAGATCCTTTTTCTCCTCATATATGCAGCTTGAAAATCATGTGTGAGCAGCCGCTTCTTTTTGGTGTTGTGCATTTAGGGTACATGTAGCCGTTAGATGTCCTATTTTTATGAATGTACACTATCTGAAGGTGAACTTCCTGCGTGAGCAGTCTCTTATTTGTTTTTTTGGTTTCGGGAACATGATTTTGAGTTTCGGGAACATGATTTTGAGTATATTTGATCTTCAATTTTGGTCAGTTTTTTGTGTGTTATACATGTAGTTTCATAGATAGGTTGCTAGTATGTAGTTTAATAAGGGAAAGGTGTATATGGGTGTACATAACTCAATATGGGAATGGTGTATATGTTTTATCTTTTTTTCTTTCAGTTTTTGCAGGAGCTTTTTCCATGGAGATAGGATGATTCCAATTATTCCTATGAGACGCTCCCGGACACCTCAGAGTTTACCCAAGTCTACGCAAGAAAAGTTCAAACGATTGAAGCAGAGGCTTAAAATGAAAGTGCGTGTATCTGATGAAACTACAAACCCACAACATGTCGTGGTGGTGTCATGGCAGATGCCATAGGATGGCTAATTTGTGGGGCCGATGGACGTTGGTGGATCCGGGGAGGGACAGCGAGCTGAAGAGCTCACACGAGGAGGATCCCGGTAAAACCGAGATCTCCCAAGAACAAGGAATAAGACCAAAGTGCAAAGAGGAAGATCTAACAAATACAAACAAATGCACGAAGGCACACAGCACACACACGATATACCCAGGTCAGGGCCCTCGTGAGGAGGTAACACCCCTACTCCTGCCTTTCCTCTCTATATGTTGGTGATATAAGGACTACAACTTGCTACAAGATCTCTGAAAGTGAGGAGTACAAAGAACTAGATGAACTCAAGGTGAGAAGGAGTGAATGCTCTAAGAGTAAATGTGACTATAGCTTTGGCTCTGAAGTTGGTCTCTTGCTCTCAGGAGCAGTTATGGCGCCTTTTATAGAGGTCCGGCCAGGAGGGCCGGAAACCCTAACTTGGCTTGGCCCCACCGGACAGGCCTAGCCGGCATGCCGTCACCGGCTAGTGCGACCTACCAGCCGGACTATCCGGTGTAGCCCCTTCGTCATCATCTCGTTAAGGACGGCAGGCGCCGTCCTGCATCATCATTGTCCCCTTGTCAGAGACAAGACATGTCTCTGCCCATCCCGGATAGCCTTTTCCGGATTGCCGGGCTAGGCATGTCAGGTCTTGTCGTACCACGATCGTACCGGGTGACGCGCTCCCGTGTCAGGCGGGAGGTGACCATGCTTCCGTGTCAGGCGGGAGGTGACCATACTTCCGTGTCAGGAGGAATGGTACTTCCCCCCGCGACAGACGGGAAAGCCTGCTATAGACCGTTGACGGCCTACCGGAAGCCCTCACGCCGGCTACCTCCTCGCTTGCCACTGTGAGCCTCTTCTGCATAAGATCAAGACCGAGACACACATTCCGGTTAGTACATACCCGGAATACCTATCCGGTAAAGCCGAGTACACCTCCACCCGGGAGTCTCCCTGGAGTCCTAGATCCGGGATCCTTCCCGGAGACGTCCGAGCTCGTCTCAGGATGAGTATCTCTAGGGCTAGCCTCCCGAAGATGTCTTAGCCTACCAGCAAAGACATCTTCGAGAAGCTAGTTCTTAGAGGAACCACCCGCTCATGCTTGTGCTGCAATTGTGAGGGCCGGGGGTGTCTATTTATAGTTGGGAGATCTGACCCTTGCGCCTGCCAGGAGGCACTTTGTCCTCTACCAGCGCTCAGGGGTCAATCTGCCCTTTCAGCACAGCAGGAGGTGTCCCTTGCTCTCGCCAAAGGCCGGGTACTGTTGACACCTTGCTGAATTATACCGGGATCTGCCCCTACCCGGGGGGCAGCCCCCCGACACTAGTCCCCGAAGCTGGTGCTGCACATCGACTTCGGATGATGTGCGGGATCAGCTTTAATAACAACCATTTTCCGAGAACAAATTACACCATCCTTTTATTCCATGCCGAGATCGATTCTTCCCGAGATCTTCGTACCGAGGTCTTCCCACCGAGACTGTCTTAACCGGGAGGCGAAGCCTGCGACCGGATAGCACCATCTCAGTGAATCTTGACCGTTGGCCTCCCGATGAATTCGAGACAGTGAACCAGGGCCCACCCGATGTCCCGTCTGCGCAGAGACGCACTCGAGTGCTTCTGTGCGAGCACGCCGTCGCTTCGGTTCCCGCGCCGGGGAGCCGCATCCAATCCGGAATCCAACCGTTGGGGCCGTGTGGCCCTCGGTGTGGCCGGATCGGGCGCTCCGGATAATGCCACGTGGCTCGCGGCACAAAACAGATCCCACCCACGATCGTGGAGATCGTGGGCGGGAAAAACGGAAACCGCTCCGGAAACCCCCCCCCCCCCCCCCCATAAATAGGGGACCGGAACAGTTTCCCCTCCTTCCTCTCCTTCGCACTCTTCTTCTTCGCCGTCTCGAGCGCCCCGCAGCCGCTGCCTTCGTCGTCGTTCGCCGGAGCCTGCACACCGTCGCAATCGCCGTTCGCCGGAGCCCGGACACCGTCGCCCTCGCCGACCTTCTCTTCTCCGGTGAGTCCCTCTTCTCCGCTTCGATGATTTCCTCCGTAGAGCAACCGCCCGAGCCCGGCCGTGCCGTATCGCAAGTCCGGTAGAGCCACCGCCGGCGAGCACAACTTGAGCGGCGCGCACGAGATGCACGGTGGTGACGCACCGTCACTGTAGGATGTAGATTGCTCACTCGCTTTGTGCCTCGCCCGAGTCCAGCGCGAGTCTATTAGCCCCATTTGTTTTGATTATTTAGCACACGATAGATCTTGTTTCCCACCAACTCGGTAGTGTTTAGCAGTTTGTGTTCCGACATCCTAGTTTCTGATAGACTAACTCCGACTAACCGCCGCTGCGTCTACAGAGTAGCTCGGATACCCCTGCGTACTTCTCCGACATGGGTGAAGAACGTACTCAGGGATGCTGGGATGGGTCTGAGACCAAGCAGTCCGATCTGGACTGGCTGTATCGGACTCACCGGATTCCTCCGGAAGTCGAGAGCCGTCTCCCAGGAGAGGAGATTGCACCGGAACCCCAACCCGGGGAATACGTGGTATTCCTCGCACACTTCGAGCGCGGGTTTGGGCTTCCGGCAAGCCCCTTCTTCCGCGACTTCCTCGACCTCTACGACCTTCAACCTCACCATCTTCCCGCCAACGCCATAATGATGCTCTCGGTCTTCACCACATATGCGGAGGCATACCTCGGCATCTGGCCCTTCTTGGATCTCTGGGCCAAGTATTTCATTCTCCGCCGCCAAGCAATCCCCAATCCGGATAAGAAGATAAAAGACTTAGTGGATTGCGGAGCGGCCACCATCATCCCCCGCGCGGACTCCGGATTCCCCATAGTTAAGGGACTAGAGTCATGCCGGAAGTGGCAGCGGAGTTTCTTCTATGTGAAGAACCGGGAGCACTCGGGAGATGGTCCGGGATCCTCGAACCCGGACTTCATCAATCTGCCGGAGTTCGTCATTGGTCCTCCGCGCGAGTTCCGTCTCTGGAAGAAGCTTCCGGATAATGACGAGGTCAGTTGCATGCACGACGTTCTGCACGTGCTAACTCAGAAGATGACCGGGGATGATCTCTTGCGTTGCTTCATTGTTCGCCGGGTCTGCCCCCTTCAAAACCGAGTGCACAAGATGTGCGACATGTCCGGGAACTATGACCCCACTAGGACCAGTATCTTTGGGCTAAACCATGCCGGGGTCGTCCGTCGCGTTCGAGCTATTGCCCGGACGGAGATGACGGAGGACTACTCTTGGGGGATCATTGGGGGATCCCGGAAAAAACCATGCGACCAGGTGCTTATATCAGTCTTTCGTGCCTTCGCCTTCGTACATGCGTTCACTTGGACACCGACACGGCCTAATTTGTTTGCGCAGTTGTTCGAGCGTCAACACGAAGAAGACACTGTCCACGTCAACGGGAATTACGCGCCGGACTTCCCGAGACCGGACGTGATGCCGAGAGAGGATCCCGACGGCGAGGACCATCTCGCCATCCCTTTCGTTAAGGCCCCGGGTAATCCTTCAACTCCAGAGGCAGTTTTCATTTCTTCGGATGATGAGGATGATATTGACTGCCAGCTTCTCGATGTTATTGACGCTCTCCCTCTAAATTGGGCCTCAGCAGTGGTTCCGAAACCGACAACCGGGACCAAACGCGCCGAGAGCCGGAAGCGCGCGGCTTCCGACACCGAGGGGGCCGATAACTCCGGCAACCCCCCCAAGAAGAGCAAACCGAGTAAGCAAACGACCGAGAAGCCTGCTCGGCGCCGGCAAAGGGGTCCTCCCATTGTGGATTCCGGGTACGTCTTCCTTGCCTTATGTTATTTGACTTTGTTTTCTCCACAACTATTACTAAGACACTTCTTTTCAGGGATGCACTCGAGCTCCCGTCACCTGCTGTTCCTCCTCCTCCCGGGACTCGTACTCCCAGCCCAGCTTGGGCTTCTCCTTCACCTCCTCGCCCTTCTACTCGAGGAAGTGAGCCTGCAGCCTCCGGTGCCGCACCGGCTACCGCTGCGACCCCGGATGCACCTCCGGTGATCGAGGAGATCCCGGTGCAGGCCACGACCACCTCGGGAGAAGTTCTTCTTCCGGAGAGTCCGCGGCGGGTGCCCGGGCTTGAGGCAGAGATCGTTAGCCCTCGCCGGCAACCTGCGGCAAGCGGCCCCTCTCGGTCAGTCGCGACCAAGACCATCCCGGAGAAGCAACCTACTGCCTCCTCCCGGCCAGCAGATCAACTTCCCAAGTCTCGCGGCAAGATTGCTGGGCAGAAAACACCTTCTGCCCCGCCCGCAGCTGCCCCGACATCCTCTTCCCAGGACTTGGTGCTGCGCACGGGTACGTTTTCCTCGTTACCACCGCCTCCCGCCGAGATCCCTACTGCTGCCTTGCGGATGTTGCGAGCAACTGTCAGTTCCTTTGTACCTTCAGGATCCCGGGATGTTGCCGCTACTCGCGCGCCCGGCGGCTCCGGCATACGGGTTGTTGACGAATACAACCATGCCTGGCTTGCCGCCGATGCCTCCGAGATCGCGGGAGACTTGCACGCTGCAGGCCCAAGCCGCAACGCCCAAGCTCTGCACGCTCTCCAAGTGGCCGCACTGGATGTTACTCGGGTGACCGAGGTAAGTTTGGTCTCTTTCTTTTATCGAAAAATACTTGTTCCTTCCATCACCACTAGTCCCCGAGATTGGTGCTTAGTGCTCTAGATTCCACCGAATAGCCGATCACTAGGTTCCAATCTTAGAGAAAAAATCCAGGACTCGGACACCGAGTCCCCGAGATCCTCCCAACCGGATAGGTTGCTTCAAAATTTGCTCCACCACTAGTCCCCGAGATTGGTGCTTAGTGCTCTAGATTCCGCCGAATACCAGATCACTAGGTTCCAATCTTAGAGAAAAAATCCAGGACTCGGACACCGATCCCCGAGATCCTCCCAACCCGATAGGTTGCTTCAAAATTTGCTCCACCACTAGTCCCCGAGATTGGTGCTTAGTGCTCTAGATTCCGCCGAATAGCAGATCACTAGGCTCCAATCTTAGAGAAAAATCTAGGAGTCGGACACCGAGTCCCCGAGGTCCTCCCAACCGGGTTCCTCATATCTTTTCCCGACTAACTCCTTCTTTGTCTTGATTTCAGGAGTGCAGCCAGAAACGCCGCAATATCTTCAACCGGGTTCTTGCTGACCTCGGGCAGTCCAAGAACTCCGAGGAGCGCCTCCGGGAGGAGCGAGACGCGGTGCGCAAGGTCTCGGTTGACCAGAAAACTGCACTTGCCACTGCGCAAGCCGAGATCGCGCGGCTAAACGGCGAGCTCGGAAAGGTCAAGGCTGCTATGGCCGAGATGAAGACGCGCTTCATCGAGGCGACCAAGAAGCAGAAAGAGACCTTGGACCAGTCCGAGGAGCGCGCGCACACTGCCGAGACTGAGCTCGCTCTTCTCCGTTCCCGGTCTGATACTTGGCTCTCGGAGCTCACAGTATTGAACCGGGATCTGAACAGTAAGTGGACCGACATCCCTCTTGTCTTCTCTCTGCTTTCTTTCTTGCTGTTACTCTTATGACTTAGTCGTTTGACAGCTCTTCTTTTTAAAGGAGAGTTTGAGCACTCCCGGGAAGCTGCCGCCAAAGCCGTTGCCGCCTCTCGAGATAAGCGCGCCGGGAAGGGTCCCATCTCGGATGACTGGGACATCGAGGATCACCTCATCGCCCTGAAGGCCCGGATAGTACCTCTCCGGTCTATCGGGACGGATCTACTCAGCGCTGCGGTCCACATTCATGGCGCACTGTGGCCGAGTATCCGGGGGACGCTCTCGATTCCCGAGCTCGCGAGCGCACTTCGGGGTGCCGGGAGGCGCATCCACGCCTGGAAACGTTCCGGTGCACGAGCTGGCGCCGACCAGGTCTTGACCCAAGTACTCAGCTGGTACGAAGGTCTCGATCTGGGGGCGATCCTGCGCCTGCGGACGGTTTCTCCGTGGGTCACCGATCCGGAGAAGGTCCAGCGCCGACAAGAGGTGTCGCACCGCATCGCTACGTGGGCAAGCATCCACGCCTTCACCCCTAGCGTTCTTCCTTCCGACTCGGAATCAGACTACGAGGACGACGAAGAAAGCGACGCGGAAGACGAGACTCCGGAAGGAGATGACGCTGCTTCCGATGCCGCGCCCGAGAAGGTGGTTCCTCGGGACGCATCGACTTCGCCAAGACCCGAGGTCCCCGAGACCGAGGTGCGTACCGAAGCCCCGAGTAGTGCTGCCGGAAGTGAAGTCGAAGTTGCTCCCGCTGCTGCTCCTGCTGCTGCTGCTGGCGCTGCTCCCGAGGCCGCTGCTCCCGAGGCCGCTACTCCCGAGGTCTCTGTCGAGAAGCCGACTTCCCCTACTGCTTGAAAAACTTAGTAGATTCGTTAAATCCCCGGGATGCCGGGTGCCATATGTAATATATACTTATACTATTTTCATTCCGCAGTGAACTACCTATTCGAACAATTTATGCCAATGTATTCTGTTTTGAGTTCCCGACTTGCCTTTCATGTTTACTGCACTTAGGTAATTTCTGCTCTTGTCTACCATTTCGGCGTTCGACATTCGAGTCACAAAACTCCACATACGGCATACATTACTTAGAACAACCCGAGTTCCGGCTAACTGAATTCCCGACATAAAAAACAACGAAGTTAATAAAAAACAGGTATGCCGGATAAGTTCCTTCTCCGAGTCCCCGAGACCATTTTCGTGTTTCCCACCTTCCCTCTCTTTGCTCTTGACTACCATTTCGGCGTTCGTCAGTCGAGTCACAAGATGATTTCACATGACATACATTACTTTGACTTTGAGAGTCGAACTCGGAACTTTCCCGGCATACAAAAGAAAAGTACAGAACAGCTGTCCGGCAGTCCCCGGGTTCCTTCCCGAGATGCCGGTACAAACTAGTAAATGAATTTGACAAAAATAACAAGACAAGCTCATGACCAGGCAGTCCCCGGGTTCCTCCCGGGGTGCCTTCTTTCATTAACACTGAAAATTGAGATACAACATACACTGAACCTTTTACGTGTAAAAGGGGCGAAGTAGAGCTACATTCCATGGACGCTTGGTTTCCTCACCGGATTTGTCCGTTACACCTTTCCTGGCCTCCTGTGCATCTATAAGGTAATAAGAATCATTGTGTAATGCCCTGCTTATCACAAAAGGTCCCTCCCATGGAGGTGACAACTTATGCATTCCGGCCGTGCGTTGGATGAGCCTCAGCACCACATCTCCCTCCCGGAACACCCTCGGATGTACTTTCCGGCTATGATAGCGACAAAGATTTTGCTGGTAAATTGCAGACCGAGATAGTGCCAACTCTCTTGCCTCTTCGAGTAAATCGACATCATCTTCCCGGGCCTCCTTTGCCTCGGTCTCGGTGAACATTGTTACTCTCGGGGAGTCATACTGTATGTCGGTCGGGAGTACCGCCTCAGCACCGTATACCATGAAGAATGGCGTGTATCCGGTAGATCTATTCGGTGTAGTCCGGAGACCCCATAGTACTGCCGGTAATTCCTCTATCCAGCATCCCGGAGTCCTCAATAGTGGTTCGATCAAACGAGCTTTGATGCCGGCCAAGACCAAGGCATTTGCTCTCTCGACTTGCCCATTCGCTTCCGGGTGCACGACTGATGCTACATCCAGCCGGATTCCCTTTTCAGCACAAAATCGAGCGAATTCCCCCACAGCAAAGTTTGTTCCATTATCTGTGATAATGCTGTGTGGGTATCCGTATCTCAAGATGATGTCTTTCAGGAATTGCACAGCGGTGTGTCCATCGCACTTCCGGATTGGCTTGACCTCTATCCACTTTGTGAATTTGTCCACCATGACAAGTATGTGTGTCATATTGCCTCTTGCCGGCTTGAATTGCCCGACCATGTCCAAACACCATACTGCGAATGGCCAAGTGATAGGGATTGTTTTCAATGCTGACGCCGGCATGTGTATCCGGTGAGCAAACCTCTGGCATCCCCCACATTTCCGGACAATATCTCCTGCTTGCTGCAATGCAGTGGGCCAGTAGAACCCATGCCGGAACACCTTTGCCACCAGGGCCCGGGATGATGCATGATGCCCACACTCCCCTTGATGTATTTCCACCATCATCTCTTGTCCTTCTGCCGGTTCCACACATCTCTGGAGTACCTCAGTGACACTTCTCTTGTACAGCTCTTGATTGATGACAGTGTATGCTTTTGATCTTCGCGGTATTTGCCGGGCTTCCACTTCATCCTCCGGGAGAGTTCCCTCCAAGATGTACGTCATAATGGGTTGTGCCCATCCCGGGACAGGTCTATCCGGGAACATGGGAGTATCTATGTCCATTGGTTCTGCCGACATCACCTCTATCATCATCTTTTTCTGCCTCTCTGAGCACTGGGACGCAGTCCCCGGGTTCGATGTAATGCTCCCGACATCTACTTCCATGGGTACGGCATCTGAACCAGGCTCCTTGGGGATGAAGATAGATTCCGACTCGGGTGAGGGTTGGATAGATGGCTTCCTCAAATGCTCCAGAGCTATTCCGGGTGGGATTGCATCTCGGGATGATCCTAGCTTGGACAAGACATCCGCTGCTTCGTTTTCGCCTCTGGGTACATGTTTGAACTCGCACCCTTCAAAAAATCGGGATATTTTCTGCACATGAAACCTGTATAAGGCCATGTTTGCATCAAGGGCATCCCAATTCCCCGACACCTGTTGTACTACGAGGTCCGAGTCAGCAAAGCACTCTATCCGGCGGATGCCGATCTCCTTGGCGACGTTCAGTCCATGAACCAAGGCCTCATATTCTGTGACATTATTGGATGCCCGAAAATGGATCTGCAGCACATACTTCAGTACATCTTGCTTTGGGGAAGTGAGGACCACTCCGGCACCCAATCCGATCTTAGCTTTTGAGCCATCGAAATGCATCCTCCAGAAATTGTAATCCGGCATCGGAGGTTCATACTGCATCTCGGCCCAGTCTACCAAAAAGTCCGGCAGCGCCTGCGACTTGATGGCATCTCGTCTCTCGTATGCCGGAGCGTACGGAGACAACTGGATGGCCCATTTGGCTACCCGGCCGCTAGCATCCTTGCAACCGATGATCTCGGCGAGAGGAGCTTCGCATACCACTGTGGGTGTTCCTGAAAGTAGTGCTTGAGCTTGGTCACTGCCATGTACACCCCGTATGCCATCTTCTGGTAGTGCGGGTAGTTCTGCTTGGATTCCGAGATAACCTCACTGAGGTAGTACACCGGCCTCTGTATCAGCTTGCCCCCTTCTTCCCTTTCTACCACCATTGCCACACTGACTACCCGGTTGGTTGCGGCAATATACAACAACATAGGCTCTTTGGGTAATGGGGATGCCAACACAGGTGCTGTTGAGAGCATTCTCTTCAAGTCGTTGCACGCCGCATCGGCTTGCGGGGTCCAAATAAATGTCTTGCTCTTCTTCATCAGTTGATACAGAGGCAAAGCCTTCTCCCCAAGTCGGCTCACAAACCGACTTAGGGATGCCAGACACCCGGTAAACTTCTGCACATCCTTGAGACGCACGGGCAACTTCATGCTGTCAATAGCACGAATTTTACCCGGGTTGACCTCGATTCCCCGGCTTGAGATGAGGAAACCGAGTAACTTCCCTGCTGGCACACCAAATGTGCACTTATCCGGGTTCAACCTCATCCGGATTCTTCTTAGGTTCTTAAATGTTTCCCTCAGATCATCTATTAATGAGGCTTTTTCTTTTGTTTTTATGACTATGTCATCGACATAGACCTCGGCATTTCGGCCTATCTGGTCATGCAACCATTTTTGCATGCATCTCTGGTATGTAGCACCAGCATTTCTCAATCCAAAAGTCATAACACGATAGCAATAAGCCCCATAAGGGGTAATGAAAGCAGTTTTCAATTGATCATCCGGATTCAAAGGTATCTGGTGAAAACCAGAATAAGCATCTAGAAAAGTTAAAAGCTCACTCCCGACAGTGGAGTCTATCACTTGATCTATCCGGGGCAGCGGAAAGGGGTCTTTCGGGCATGCCTTGTTGAGGTTGGTGAAGTCGATGCACATGCGCCACACCTTAAGCAGGAGGGGATCATCTTTCTTCTTCTCCACCAGGACCGGATTCGAAATCCAATCCGGGTCCAGCACCTCCATGATGAATCCGGCGGCCAGCAGTATAGCCAGATGCTCCATGACAGCAGCTCTTCTCTCATCCGAGAGGCGCCTAGTTGGTTGCTTCACCGGCTTCGCATCCGGTCGAACAAACAGAGAGTGCTCAGCCAACTCCCTCGGGACGCCTTGCAGATCGTCACTCGACCACGCAAAGGCATCCCGATTCTCACGGAGGAAGTCGACGAGCTCGCCTTCCTATTTGCTGTCCAGGTTGTTGCCGATGATAACTTGGCGCTCCGGGTTGCTGGGGTCCACACACACCTTCTTGGTCTCCTTGGGGGGCTGAAATGATGCCCCCTGCTCCGGGTTCACCATCCCGGGCATTCCGAGTTGGGAGGTCTTGGCCATCGCCACCACCTGCTGGATCCTCTTCTTCTCTTCAACGATCACCAGGGACTCAGCTAAGCACGACCCCGCCGAAGCACACTCCATGGAGCGCTTGTGGTCTCCCGAGATGGTGATCACACCGTTAGGTCCCGGCATCTTCATCTTGAGATAGCCCACGTGCGTCGAGATCATGAACTTGGCGAGGGCCGGTCTACCGATCAGTGCATGATACGGGCTCTCGAGGTCCACGACCTCGAACTCCAAGCTCTCGGTTCGGCAGTTCTCCCGAGTTCCGAATAGCACCTCAACCCAGATCTTTCCCATGGGCGAGCAAGAGACTCCGGGCACAATGCCATGGAAGGTTGTCTCGGTGGGCAGCAGGGTGTTCATGGATACTCCCAGCTTCAGCATCGTGTCCTTGTACATGATGTTAATGGCACTGCCATTGTCAATCAGAACCCGGCTGAAGCGGGCGTTGAGGTTGGGTCCGACAAAAGTTGGGTCCACCACCAAGGCATACGCTCCCGGCTTGGGCATAACCCGGGGGTGATCCTTCCGGCTCCAGGTGATCTCCATCTCGGACCAGTGCAAGAATTTGGGCACCGCTGGGATCACAGCGTTTACTTCCAGAGCGCGCTGCCGCACACTCTTTCGGTCAGTGGGCTCGGTTACGAAGACCACATAGCTTTGATGAGCCTCTCGGTAGTTGCTCTGCTGGTGACCGGCTTGGTTACCGTTGTCGTTCCGGGTATGCACCACATTCACTGGGCGAGGTGGGGGTCCTCTCGGAGGAGGGGGAAGTCGCACAGCGTTGGCCTCCGATGTCGGAGGAGGGGGTCTCGGGATATTGGGCCGAGATGCCGGAGCATTCTGCCGAACAGCTCCCGAGCTGCCTTCCTGCAATGTGCGCTGATACAGTGGGCGCCAACTGTCGTGGTGGTGTCACGGCAGATGCCATAGGATGGCTAATTTTTGGGTCCGATGGACGTTGGTGGATCCGGGGAGGGATAGCGAGCTGAAGAGCTCACACGAGGAGGATCCCGGTAAAACCGAGATCTCCCAAGAACAAGGAATAAGACCAAAGTGCAAAGAGGAAGATCTAACAAATACAAACAAATGCACGAAGGCACACAGCACACACACGATATACCCAGGTTCAGGGCCCTCGTGAGGAGGTAACACCCCTACTCCTGCCTTTCCTCTCTATATGTTGGTGATATAAGGACTACAACTTGCTACAAGATCTCTGAAAGTGAGGAGTACAAAGAACTAGATGAACTCAAGGTGAGAAGGAGTGAATGCTCTAAGAGTAAATGTGACTATAGCTTTGGCTCTGAAGTTGGTCTCTTGCTCTCAGGAGCAGTTATGGCGCCTTTTATAGAGGTCCGGCCAGGAGGGCCGGAAACCCTAACTTGGCTTGGCCCCACCGGACAGGCCTAGCCGGCATGCCATCACCGGCTAGTGCGACCTACCAGCCGGACTATCCGGTGTAGCCCCTTCGTCATCATCTCGTTAAGGACGGCAGGCGCCGTCCTGCATCATCATTGTCCCCTTGTCAGAGACAAGACATGTCTCTGCCCATCCCGGATAGCCTTTTCCGGATTGCCGGGCTAGGCATGTCAGGTCTTGTCGTACCACGATCGTACCGGGTGACGCGCTCCCGTGTCAGGCGGGAGGTGACCATGCTTCCGTGTCAGGCGGGAGGTGACCATACTTCCGTGTCAGGAGGAATGGTACTTCCCCCCGCGACAGACGGGAAAGCCTGCTATAGACCGTTGACGGCCTACCGGAAGCCCTCACGCCGGCTACCTCCTCGCTTGCCACTGTGAGCCTCTTCTGCATAAGATCAAGACCGAGACACACATTCCGGTTAGTACATACCCGGAATACCTATCCGGTAAAGCCGAGTACACCTCCACCCGGGAGTCTCCCTGGAGTCCTAGATCCGGGATCCTTCCCGGAGACGTCCGAGCTCGTCTCAGGATGAGTATCTCTAGGGCTAGCCTCCCGAAGATGTCTTAGCCTACCAGCAAAGACATCTTCGAGAAGCTAGTTCTTAGAGGAACCACCCGCTCATGCTTGTGCTGCAATTGTGAGGGCCGGGGGTGTCTATTTATAGTTGGGAGATCTGACCCTTGCGCCTGCCAGGAGGCACTTTGTCCTCTACCAGCGCTCAGGGGTCAATCTGCCCTTTCAGCACAGCAGGAGGTGTCCCTTGCTCTCGCCAAAGGCCGGGTACTGTTGACACCTTGCTGAATTATACCGGGATCTGCCCCTACCCGGGGGGCAGCCCCCCGACACTAGTCCCCGAAGCTGGTGCTGCACATCGACTTCGGATGATGTGCGGGATCAGCTTTAATAACAACCATTTTCCGAGAACAAATTACACCATCCTTTTATTCCATGCCGAGATCGATTCTTCCCGAGATCTTCGTACCGAGGTCTTCCCACCGAGACTGTCTTAACCGGGAGGCGAAGCCTGCGACCGGATAGCACCATCTCAGTGAATCTTGACCGTTGGCCTCCCGATGAATTCGAGACAGTGAACCAGGGCCCACCCGATGTCCCGTCTGCGCAGAGACGCACTCGAGTGCTTCTGTGCGAGCACGCACTCGAGTGCTTATGTTCGATACGTTGATGCATTGGATTTAGATTCTGAACTAGAGGTGCCTGAAGAAGGCACTCGAATATGCATTTGGACCAATAAGTTGGTTAAGTTGGCTATCGAATTGGATACCAACGATGATGGCTCATTTGGGAAGCTACCTGTAAGTCTTACCTTTTTATTACATTTGTTGTTCCAAGAATCAAACATTCAAATGTAGTTTATGTCGGTGTCTTTTTTAACTGTCCTTTTTACATGCTTTTTCAGTTGAAGAATTGTTTCAGGATCAAGATGACCTTGTTCTCAGCAGGGCCATCAGTACTCGACGTATTTATAAAAACACATGCCCCTGGTGATCACACTGAAGACGTAAGAGATTGTTTTTGTTCTAACTGTATTTTTACCCTTTTTCTGTCCTTTTGCATGAATACATATAGTTTTTATCCATGCATAGAGGAGAAAAGTACATGTAGTTTTTCATATAAAATAAAAGTGCAAATGTTTTGCAGATAAAATAAAAACATATGTAGGATTTCATGTATTTTCCCCCCTTTTCTCTAACAATGCTTTTAATCTTTTTGTCCTGAATTTTTTTTGCACTACTCTTCATGTGTAGGTTTTTCATTGACTCTTTGTACAGTCCTCAAAACATTTGTAGTCCTCAAAACATTTTTGTACAGTCCTCAAAACATTTGTAGTTTCAATAATTATATACTTCTTTTTGCATGTAAACTATTGGTTTCTTTATTTGGAAACAGGATATGGTAAAGCACAGAGCAGCTATTACAGATATGTGCACTGTTTTTGAGGATGGGATTGCAAAGTTCTTGAAGAATATGTCAAGCCCTTCAAAAACGCAGGCACTTGAGGTGGATCGTATTCCTGAGGGGGAGCAGCTCATTGCCACTCAACACAATATTAGAACAAGAGAAAGAACATCTAAATGCACCAAAGAGAAAATAGAGAAACTTCTGCTTGGAGAGGGGAAAGTTGCTACTCGCATTGGATTGAAGATAGACACGGATGAATCTCGGGTCATGCAAGAGGACAACAGGAAGAGGAAACCACCTGTTGAGAGTTTCCAAACTGTTGGTGGCAAGTCAAAGAAGACAAAACCAAATCAGCTCAAGGAACCTGAACCACCTAAACCAAATGAGGAAGAGGTTCAGTTTGAACCAGATGAGAAGTTGGGGTCTTTAGACACAGGGAACTTTGATCTCGACATGGAAATTGCCACTGGACAAGGAGTTGCGAATCGCATGAACACAAACAATTTTAAGAGCAAAAGTGTTTTGGAGAGGGGAGCTTCTACTGTGCATGTAGTTTCAAGAGTTGGAGCATTGAAGCAACTTGAGATTTACGGTTCAGGCTCACAGTCAAGCTCATATATCGCACCGGAAGCATCAATAGCCAAGGTCACACCAGATGAGTCCATGAATGCCTGCTCAAAGCCTACCAGAGATGGAATCATTTCTCAGCATCAGGTTAAACCGGCAGCAAAGGAGCCAACGAGAGGAAATGTAACTTTTGTGGAACCTACCACCCAGCATGTTGAGCCCAACCGCAGCCCAACTTCTCAGAGTAGTCCAATTCTAAGGAGACCGGCCACGAGGTCTATGTCACCCCTTAAACCCCCATCCCCTATCTGTAGTGAAAAAGCTGAGGTCAAGTGGGATGTAGGAAGCAGCGGCAGGTCTATGTCACCCCTTAAACCCCCATCCCCTATCTGCAGTGAAAAAGCTGAAGTCAAGTGGGATGTAGGAAGCAGCGACATCCAGTTACCAAGCCCAAAGAGGCAAACACGTTTCGCTACGGCAAAAAGAAGGGCTAGCACTTTCTTGAACAACCAGCTTCGAGGATCAGTTGTTGATCAACATGGACCAGCAGAGCCTATACAGTTTGACAGCACGAGCAGGAAGCTTGAACATGATTTTAGCAGGACAGAGTGGAAAGAGCATTTTCCCTAATGTGTGGTTTTGGTAATTGAATGACAATCTCTATGGATTAATGTTTGCATTGAGATATCATTATAGATCATGTCCATGGAATTGTGGAGTTCATGTGTTGGACTCTTGAAGCTTATGTGTTGAGTGGAGCATATTGCAAGTATGTCTTGAAGGATTCAAGACATCATATTAGTGAAGAAATGTTGGAAGATACAAGGTTGATCAAGATGTTGATCAACACACAAAGCTACAAGATGTACCAAGAGAGATCATGTATCTCTTGGGATGGTAAACACTTGTCCGCATAGCTTTGTGAACTAACCCATGATATATGTGTGTGTGGTATCATTATATGAGGTTAGGTATCTTCCCATGGGCTTGCATCAAATGAAGATTTCATATAGCTCATGGAGGATGACGTCATGTGGTGATCGTCATCAAGGTGAGATGTGCAAGACCAAGACCAAGAGAAGCTTCTTGAAGAGATCCTATGCTTGGTGCTTGCAATGGATACGTGAAGATGAAGCTAAGCGAGACTCTCCCAATGTGAGCATGGGGGGTATTTGGATAAGTCTTCATGCACAATCAAGGAAAGATGAACCACTTGAAGAGATCAAGATAGTCTTCATCCAACTCAAGTGGAATGCTCAAGGCAAAGGTATGATCTTGATAGGGCTATAGGATAGATAGGCATACTATCAAGAGGGGCTCTCAAGTTAGTAACTTGATCGCATCGTTGTGGAGAGCTCAAACCTTTGCATACTTGGCATATCATGTTTCTTGGTTCTTATTTGGCTTTATGTTGGTGAGGAGTTAGAGCTTGGTTCATCTCCATGTCAATCTCTTGTTCATCGAAATCGGTTTTACTTTCGACAACTTGTTGCGTTTTTGGTGGCGGAAATATTGTCGGCTCTACCATGAGGAAAGTCCCACACCTTGCCATGTGTGGTGATTTTTGTTGGGTGCTCATCGTCGCTATCTTTCCAACAAAATTGGTCTCACCTCATTTGGAGTTCATTTGCAAAAGTTATAGAAGTTTTCGTTTCGGTGTTTTGCTGATTCGGATTATTGGGGCCGGATATTTCGTTCTACCGGAATTTCCGGTTCCCCAGCTGATCCAAGAAAACGGCTAAGGAAAGGAGAAAAAGGGTTCTGACTCCAGTCGGAAATTGTGCTCGGAAATTTCCGTCTACCGGAATTTCCGAGTGCCCCCAGAAAAGTCCTCCAGAAATGGCTAAGGAAAAGTTTGGTTTTGCTTCTGACTCCAGCCGGATTTTCAGCTCGGAAATTTCATGGACTCGGAATTTCCGGTTGACCGGAATTTCCGAGTCTCACTTATACCGAAATTTCCGAGTGTCAAAACAGCCAACGGCTACATTTCCTGGAGGGGTATAAATACCCCTCCCCTTCTTCTTCCCCAGCTAATCCAAGGCAGCACGACTTTCCCCTCTCTCCTACTCCATTGTTGACCTTGGAAAGCTCACTTCCCTCTCAATCCCTCCATTGAATCTTCCATATTCTTTAGGGAAAGTTGAGAGGAGATCTAGATCTACAATCCTACCAATCTATCTCTCCTCTAAGTGAGGGGAACTTAGTGGATCTAGTTCTTTGAGTTCCTTTGTGGTTCTTCTTCTTTGTTCTTTCTCTCTTCTCCCCCATAAGCATTAGTTGCTTTTGGTGGGATTTGGGAGTGAAGGATTTGACTCCTTTGTGGTTTCCTTTGTTCTTCCTCTCTTATTCCCCCATAAACATTTGTTGTTGTGTTGAAATTTGAGAGTGAAGGACTTGAGCACTTCGTGTGCTCTTGCCATTGCATTTGCATCGGTTTGAGCCCTCCACGAGGATTCGTGGTGGTGATACTTGTGAGCTTGTTACTCTTGGGTCTTTGGACCCTAGACGCCTTTTGTGGCCAGCCTTTTGTGGCCAAGACCTTTTGTGGTCAAGACCTTTTGTGGTCACTTGAGAGCCCCCAATTAAGTTGTGGGTGTGTGCCTCAAGACTTGGGAGCCCCCAATTAAGTTGTGGGTGTGTGCCTCAAGAGTTGTACGGGATTCGATCTCCGCCCCAAAGGAGATCAATAGTGGAAGGTGAACTCGCAACCTTTTGTGGTTGAGTTCATCAGGAGAAGAAGGTGAGCCTTTGTGGCGTTGCGGCTAACCTGTTGTGGTTGCGCACACCTCTCCAAACGAGACGTACACCTTTGGGTGGAACTCGGGAATACATCCTCGTCTCCGCGTGCCTCGGTTATTTCTATACCCGAGCTCTTTACTTATGCACCTTACATTGTGATAGCCTTCGTGCTTGAAGTCATATATCTTGCTTTCACCTTGTTACTTGTATTGCTTAGCATAAGTTGTTGGTGCACATAGGTGAGCCTAGTATTTATATCTAGGTTGTATGCTTGTTAAAGTAACCTCTAGTTTTATTCCGCCTTTATCAAGCATACCGGAATTTCCGGGTCACTCTTGGACCGGATATTCCGGCTCCTCAGAAAAAGTTTTAAATCGCCTATTCACCCCCCCCCCCCCCCTCTAGGCGACGTCTATCCGTTCAAGAGTTACATTCAGAAACATAACATCAGAGAAGAGAGAGACAACGGCGTGAACTGATAGATGACTGTCCAACCTTTGACTTGGGTTTTGATGATTCCCCAGTTACAGATGTTAAAGCACAAAAAAGATTTGTGTTGCACCAAACCTGTTGCATCTGATCAACAATCTGTTGGCATTGGTCTGGAGGAAGTCCCTGTCATAATTTCAAGCAATGGGAGCGCTGATTCACTAGATGAAATTTTCTCGAACTGCCCAATGCCTACGGTTACACCAGTCAATGATAGGCTCAAGGAACCTATGACCTCACCTTCAGCTCCTAATAGCTACACCCCAGTATCACAAGCACACCAAAAGAGGGTCGTCAAGACAGCTCCTGCCCAAATGTCACCATTTATGCCAACTAAGAAGAAACCGGTTGCTTCGAAGCCCACATGTGATGTCTACAATAAGGTTTGTACATTTGGTGGCAGAACAAAAGACAAAAGGAATGGAGAAATAATCATTGACGTCGGTTGTTGGTTCATTTACTTGGCTGATTTAGCAAATTCAATAAAGCCCAATGGTTTGATCAGTAACTCGACATGCGAGACTGCCTTGTACATCCTCTCAAAGGAGCTTGCCTGCCAACGGAAATGCGTCATGCCATTGAGTATTGGGGTGAGTTTTGCAAAATGTACTTTTTCTTTTGAATCGCCACTCTGCATTTCTTTTTTGTTCACTCATTGAGATGTTCATCAAATGCAGACAAAGCTGAGGAGTCCCAACTTCATTCAAGACCGTTCGCTCCACAAGGCTTTTGAGTTCTCTGATAAAAACCGTTTAGACCACAAAGAACTGGTCAGTTCTAATGCTTTCTACATTACCACTGCATTTTACACTACATCCCCCCCCCCCACTAAATGTTGAATTATGCATAAATTCTGAACTTACTTCCATTTTTTTACACTGATTTTTTTTCTCACATGCAGCTCATGTTTTCTATTCTCCAAGACCTCACTTCGATGACCGATAAGTTCACATGCCACTACTACCTTATATCGGTAAACCTAAAGGCGGAAAGATTCGAAGTTATGGATTCTCTGCGTTCTGTAGGGACTCCTAGCTTGTCGGCAGATTCCTCAGCCATTATAGATGCCATCAAGCAGATGTGGTCGGTGAACTACCACCAATCCAATGTAGGCATCACTACATTCCCAACTGTGTTCATCGCGACTCCTATGCAGAAAACATTGTAAAATACATCTCCCTCAAACAACATTTTTTCAGATATTTTTGTCTTTCTTGCATCAAACTTCTTTGCTACTTTATATTTTTTATGTGAAACTAAAAGCACTCATTATTTTTGTTGTCTCTTTTTTTCCACTAGACATGACTGTGGATATTTCATGCTCAAGTACATTGAAGAATGGGATGGTCGGAGGATGGTACATCCTTTCAGTCACGTTGACATGCCAATTACAAGGAAGCTTTTCATGATAAAGTGGTTGGAATGGGAAGAGAACATCATCGCATGGAATGATTTGTTGTTCAAGAATAAAAGGGGACCAAAAATAGGTACTAGTTGACCTCTCTAAAAACCCTTCATAGTAGTAGTTTAATGATGCGAGTGTGTTCTTTTGTGTGTCATCTACATTTGTAAATTTGGTGCATGTTTTTTAATGATGCGCATAAAAGATTTCTAGTTCTGAACAACAACAGTACTTATGTAGAAAACACAAAATAGTTCAACATTCAGATAAGTACCACAATAGAGCAACTAGAAATTACATAGGACTTCTGTCCTAGCCAAACATGTCCCGCAATAAATTCTGTTCCACTGGTTCAGGAGCTGGAGTTATCCTTGATGGACAATTTGGTGAAGTATGTTGGTTTGAGCCACAAACTGAACACTTCACAGGTTTTGCAGCTTTTAGATGTAGTCCTGATTTCTTCCTTTTCTCCCCCGGACGCCCCTTGGATGTAGTAGCCGTAGGATCTCTAATAATTTCATCAGCTTCTTCTACATTCTCTACTCCAGGATCTCCACTCCCACCTTCAGTAGGGGTAGCTTTCTTCTTGTTTTTGCGCTTTGCCGTTTCTGTTACCCTGAGCTGTTTCAACTCACTGACCACATGTACTTATCGGCTATTGCTTTGTTTTTGTCTGATGTACATGCAATCTTTGCAACATCGGTGAAGTCATTACATAGCGTCCCGTAGCGTACAAGGTTTTTCTCCTTGTTTTTCAACTTCCTGTCTTTAGGTAGCTCAGGCAAATCAATCTTGGTATCCACAATTTCATCAGGAGGTGTCGTCCACCTAGGCAGAATGTATTGTGCTGGAATAAAATCAGCAGCTCCAAGTTGCACCATTACTCTCATTATGTGGCAACACAGAAGCCCAACCCTGTTGAACTTAGAGCACTCGCAGATGTAAGTTACAACATCTGGATCAGCAGCAACTCTGTAACTCCTCCTTCCATACCCAAAAACAGAAACTCGAATTGGAACGAGATCAAAGAATTGCCCACCAACATGATTTGCATTGTAAGATGTAATTTTCCTAAGCTTTGCACGAAAACGCAAATAAATGTCACGCATATATATCTCCAGTGCTTGCTTCTCCATAGGGTAGTCTGACCAGACCCTAAGTACCTTATCTTCAATCTCAAATTCAGCTAGATCATCTGCAACTTCTATCTTCTCCTGTAGTTTAAGGTACTGCAGGAAGAAATGGGTGATACTGTTGTTTGGAGTAACATACTTCTTAAACACTGCATTGAAACCCTCACTGCGCGCAGTAGTTTGAAGAAACGGAAAGAAGCGGTCCTTGAAGTAAGCTGGAACAAAAGTTGAGCGTAGATCATACAGATCAGCCAAATTTTGTTGTCTCCAACATTGTGCTTAACAATCATTTTTGTCCATCTCGTCTCAAACTCATCAACTGTCATGCTATGATCAATTGTTTCATTCAGCTCTCGACGTAGTTCCTCTAGTTTTGACAGGAAGTTTCCCAAGACACTTTGCGCATTCTGCATGATATGCCGTCTACAATTCCTGTGACATGTATCTGGAAAGGCTACCAATATGGCACTCTTCATGGCTCCGTCTTGATCAGTGATAAAGTTTTGTGGCTGAACTCCATCCATAGCTTCGAGAAACGCCTCATAGAGCCAAACGAAATCAGCAATAGTTTCTTGCCGGAGGAACCCACACCCTAGCTGTATAGAATGACCGTACCTGTTAATCCCTATGAATGGTGCAAAGGGCATTTTGTACGTGTTAGTCATATAGGTGCTGTCGAATGACAAACAGTCGTTGTATGACTTGTATGCAAGCTTTGCTGCCCCATCAATCCAGAAGATACGGTCTGCGCTATTAGCATGATCCTTATGTATCTTGTACATGAAATCTGGATCATCTTGCTGAAATAGCTTGAACTGTTCAACCAACAACTTCATGTCTTTGTTGGTGTGTTCCTCATTAATGCTAGCCATGTAGTTAGTTACATCCTTCTTTATATATGGCACATTAGCTAGTGATCCATATAACTCAGACATGATTGACATAACCCTTCCAGCAAAGAGGTTTACTTTATGAAGCAACTTGATGAAGTCTTTTTCCTCTCTTGGAATGCTTCTGTGCGACCTCAAGTATCTCTTCATGCTGAACCTTTTGATGCAAGGGTGGTTGTGTTCCTCAAGAAACATTGTGACATGCCATTTCTCCCCTTTCCCTTTAACTCGCAAACGTGCTCTGCAGTCTGTCTTCCTAGTCAGGCTCCGGTTCCGACTCATTACAGGTGGTACATCTCGCTCATTGATGTCCTCTGTTTTTCCACTTTTGTTGCATACAAACAAGCACTTATCCCTTTGCTTGTCCACAGCTGATTGCCTGGACGTACTAGCTTTGATTGAAAATCCAACTCCTTTGGCATATTTGTTGTAGTGTAGTTTTGCTTCCTGCCAACTATCAAACATCATGCCGGGATACGGCGTCTGGATGTTAGTTTGGCTGCATGGTGTAGACTGTACTTCATCATCACTTCCCATATCAACATCACTAGACAGTATCGGGCCTGTTGCAGCTGCAGTGTCACCTGACGGTACTGTGTTTTCAACGGATGTTTGAGCTTGATCAACAGCGGGAACCCCATCTACTTGGTGATGCACTACTGGTTCACTATCATTATCAAAAGCGGGAATGTTCAAATCAATACCACCAAACCAAAAGGCCATGATCTGCAACAAGAAAACACATTCATTTTTCAGTCAATAGTATTTTTTCATGCATTTTCATTTTTTGTCTATGTTTCTGATTAGTTTTTCTAATTATTTTTACAGAGCAACAACAGTAATATGGGGGGAGAAGCTCTAGTGAGTGTGACTGGCAACTGCAACACCAGAAACTACAAAATCAAGGAGTGATACCATTGAAGGGGCCAGGCAAAAAACTACAAGAAACATCATCATGTTTTATACAAATTACCTGATGCTCTAGTATGCCTGCTTTTCTTTTTTTTGGAGATACTGCATGCATTTTGGAGGCCTGAATCTACTACTACTATCAACAATGCTGTCTTTTTTTAAGCTTCATGTCTGAAGTTTCATGCACCTTAGTAGTTATTCTACAGCAGACTACTTTTTCCTGATCTATATGCATACATGCATGATCTTTTTACAACTATTATATATATGCAGTTCATGGGGGGTGGGTGGGTGGGGAATCATGGGGTACTAATCAAGTTTTGTATTTTTCCTGGAGTTCATGGGGGGGGGGGGGGGGGGGTCGGGGGAATCAAGGGGCTCTGTGGTTTCTTACATCTAACTACTTGTACAACTACTGGTGGTAGGGGAATAGGATACAATCATCCAGATGTAGAAACTGTTTACCTGTAGATTTTTGTCTTGCAAGCTGGATTCAACCTGGACGTTTCTTCTGTAACAATTGAAGCAGGTGGGGGGATGGGGGTACGGCTGAGAATCGTATGTAACCTGTAGCTTTCCTTCTTTGCAATCTGTAACCTGTCCTGTAACCTGGGGATGTGTTTCTGTGATGTGTTTTTTCCCTGAAGAATCTGGAGGAAGAAGAAGAGAACCAGGCGTTGGGGAAGAAGAACACGAGCAGCCGCCGGCTGCAAGGAGGAATGGTTAAAGCAACTAGGGTTGCCTTGGGATCGGTCCTAGATGTACCTTTGTTCTTTTCTGCTTTTTACGCGCCGTCCTATGGATCGGTCCTAGGGTTGCCTGCTTTTTGCGCGTCGTCCAGCGCGAGACGTGCGCGTAGCGAAAGGCAACAGGTGGTCCATAGCGAGCGGAAAAACTTTCCGTTTTTGACATGAGCAGATCGCGCGCATGCACTTTTTGTAAATCGGGAATATGTCCGATTCAGACAGGGGCGCTGCCGAACGCAAAAGCGGTGCCCGTCAAAAAAAGAGCACGCTTCCCCTTCCCCGTCCCAACCGTGGCGCGGGTCCCACTCCTCTCCTCCGCCCTTGCCGAAAACGTCCAAAAAGAGAACAGAGCAAGCCAAACATCAAAAGCAACGCCGGCGCAACCAACTCAACCACCACACCACTCTTTCTCTGCCACGTGCCTACTGTTCGCCATGTTCGCCGACGAAAAGGACTCGCCGGAGTCGATAACCTCGCCGGAGTTCGTGCCGGACTCGCCGGAGTGGTCCACAGATCTGGGGCCATGGCTGCTCCTGGCCTGCATCCCTGGCGTGGTCTCCGACGAGTCCTACCCGCCGGGCACGGACTTCACGCTGCTGACCGAGTTTGCGCCCAAGCCCTCCCGCCTTACCGTACGCCGGCGCATCGCCCCCGACCCCAAGGACATTTATAATCACCCCTACGTCGCCGCCGTCGGGGGATTCGGCCATTTCGTCCTCTACGCCACCCACGGCACCCAGCCAGAGCCGCAGGCCGTTGATGACTTCGACACCGGCCCGGAGGCGCGTCTCGACTACAAGGACTTCCCGAAGGCTCTGTTCCTCGGCAACATCACTACGGGCAGTCCAACGTTGTTTTTTTCTTCCAGGATTCTTCGATGCTCAGTTTTGATATGGCCACCGGCAAGTTGCTCAGCTGCAACTTGTTCGATATGGTGCACCCACCGCCGGACTACTACTCCTCAAGGTTTATTCGTCCATGGAGGTTGAGCCCGGAGATTAAGGGTATGACCTACTAACCTTTGTATACATTGCTAGAATTAATTCTTTTACAAAGATATATGGGTCAGTTTCAACTGAAATATATGTATGCATGAGTTCCCCAGCAGTTGATAAATTTAGGTATTTATCAATCACATGTGAATGTATTGCACTTGAATTGAAGCATCAGTAGTTTTAATGGACATGGTAAATATTGTTACCTGTTGACGCTGACAACCGAGTGGAAATTTATGTCACAATCATGGTGCTCCTGCAGTGTTAGCATCTTTTTATTGTTCTTGGCAAAAAAAATCCACTATATTGTCACTGAAAAATATATTTGGAAGTTTCAAAACAACTGAAAAAAAATCGCGCATATTCTCAATATATATCTTACAAATGTGTAAAATCTTAATGGAAAATACTTTACGATTGGAGCCACACAAAAGTGACAAATGTGCACATATGAGTATAATGCACAATATGTAGTTTCAGATTTCCAACTTTTGTCATTTTTGTGTAGGTCAAAATGTATTGTATATTGCATTCATATTTTACATGCTTGTAGGACATCATTGAGAACATGCATGATTTTTTAATTTTTTTGAAACTCTTAATTTTTTTTATATTTTATAAATGGGCAGGATTTTCCGCGCATATGACGGTAACATAGGTTGTATGCATTTATGGTACTTCCTCTGCTTATCAATATAAGACGTTCTACACAGTTTGCTAGGTGGCTAGATACAAAACAAAAGGAATGAACCAATATACTAAAAATAGACTAGGTACAACCTAAAGTGAGTGAACCTACAAAACATCTAGAACGTCTTATAAAGAAAAACGGAGGAAGTAGTAGCTAGCATGTGACCTGTCGATGTTAATGATTAATAAAGTTCAGTTTGTAGTAAGTGTGGAGCTTAATTGATACGTGTACCACAAGATCTTAGTTGTATGTACCATGTAGCTGTATTTAGTTTGGATTCACTTCCCACTGGTAGCAACGTATATATCTTAGTCAGGCAGTCAGTGTCATCCATTATGCATCTTTATCAGAAAATAGTTGCAAAGTGGATCATCTACAGAAGCATGTTATATAGATAGACGTGCGTGTTCTGCATACTAGGCTAGCTATTCAGTAATTCACCTATAACTGAATTAGTTGATGGTTCATGCACTTGTAACAGATCTGGAGTATCTTGTTCTGCTTCCATCTCCTTAGAGCATTTCTAGCAGCATCGCTGTAAAACACGTTTAGGGCACGCGGTAAAAAATTTAGCATGTGCAACCGTGGCTGCCAAAATTCTGATGCGCTAAAACTGGATATAGCGTGAGCGACCGAAAATGCGCTTGGACACATAGGCAAATATGATCAAACATGAAAAAGTGACAACATTTTAAATCCATGACATTTAGAATATCAAGTTTCCAACATGAAATCCACCACATAGTTCAAAAGCTTACACAAACAAGTTCATCTCTAACAAAAGCTCACATAAACATATCAAACATATTTATTCATGCTTCATTCTCCTCATCACCATCCTTCTCATGGTCTTCTCCATCTTTGGCTTCATCTTCGTTGGAAACTTGAACGGTGGTATGCACATGAGTTGCATTGGTCGTTGCATCTCCATAGTCATCTTCCATTCCACCCATGTTAGCCATCATAGTAGCCATGAAACCACCCGGAGGTACATTCACTCCACCCATGCCTCCATACCCACTACTAGGTGCTCCCATGGCACCATATGCATTTGGAGATGCTCCCATGCCACCCATGGCACCATATGCATTTGGAGGTGCTGCCATGCCACCATATGCATTTGGAGGTGCTCCAAAGCCACACATGCCACCATAATTACCCATGCCTTTTTTACGTGCTTCCATGCCACCATATGCATTTGGAGGTGCTCCAAAACCACCCATGTCACCCATAGCTTCATAGGCATTTGGAGGTGCACCAAAGCCACTTGGAGGTCCTCCAAAGCCACCAATGCCTCCCATAGCTCCATAAGCATTTGGAGGTGCTCACATGGCATTCACCAATGGTCTCTTTTGTGCCAAGATTTGATCATGACCTAGGTTGATGTATTCCTTTTGCCTTGCATCCAATTTGGATGTGTCCATCAACATGAGGTTTTTCTCTTCCTCCAAGAGTCATTGGCTTTCTTCCATCGCCACCTTCTCCTCCAAAGCTAGCCTCCTCTCCTCAACTGCGGTCTTGCTCACCTCCGCGGCCAAGTCCTTGTCCCTATCCTTCTTGCGCTCCACGAAGGCTTCCTTTCTTGCGTCCGCAATAGCCACAACCCCCTTTGTCAAATCATCTTCTCCACCCTTTCTCTTGGCATCCTTGGCTTGTTTCCTTCCCATGGGGCGTTTGGTCTTGGCAACCGAGTCAGGAGTAGGGCTTTTCTTGCCATCATCACTTGATGCTTCATCATCATCTATGAGTTGAGCCTCCATATTATCCTTGAAAGGTTGATTTCGCATTGTAAGCACATCACGGTTCTTCCACTTCTCACTCTCAAGCTCCTTGTAGCAATGGAGCAAATTGAATTGCTTCCCTTGAATATAGTGGCCCTTCTTGTTCTTCTTCCCATCTCCTCTAAACATGTTTTGAGCAATGCTAAACTACACACAATATAGAGAACAAGTGGTAAGCTTGAGAACAAAATATGTGAGACAATGGCAAAACTTGAATATGCAAAGGAATGCAATTTTACCTTATACTTCGGTTGGCCACATCTACGCCGGCCAAGATTCCCGCCCACTTTTGGCACTCCGTTTGAATCACCGACTAACATGAACAAAGAGAACGATCGGTCTGCTCAGTGCCAATCTTGTTATGCTTGTCGATAAACTCCTAAATGCGAACCCAATAGGTATCTCTATTTTGGTCTGTGCAAACGGAGGCATCCATACTCACATTGCACCATGTTTCTTCCGTCACGGTGTAGTTAGCCGATCTTGAAGGAGATATGCCCTAGAGGCAATTAATAAAGTGTATTCTTTATCATATCTCGTTTGTTCATAATAGGTTTTTGTGTCATGCTAGAACCGTATTAAGCGGAAACATTAATGCGGGTGTGATACGTAAACAACCAGGTCCCTAGTAGCCTCTACTAAGACTAGTTTCGTTGCGCGATTGATGATCGAGGTTTCCCGGTCATGGGGCATGGCGCCGGTCGGCAATGAGAGTCATATCGCTAGAGAACGATGTGATGGACATACCCAGATTTGGAGAACGTAGTCGTTACGCCTTTGACCGTGAGATCAACTTTTATCGATATTCCCGGAAGATACTTTGATTGCACCAAACGTCGTATCTTATTTAGTATGACAATAACGGTGATACTTTTGGGTATCGGAAAGGAGTAGTTGAGACGAGGGGTCAAGAGCGGGATTTGCCAGTCCGCATAGCAGGATAGATACTCTCGGGCCCACTCGGTGAGATCATGTCTAATGAGCTTGCAAGCATGTGACTAGGTCACGGAGACATGAGATCATGAACGAGTAGAAGATAGCGTCGTCGGTAACGAGGTCGGGATTAGGTATGGAGATATCTATGGAACGACGCTCGGACGTGCTAAGTATCGCTATGGCAAAAGGTCTAAGACTTTACGTTCAGGTTTGATAGATGAAAGTCATTCGTTATATCTCAGGGATTAATTCATGGGGTCCAGGCCTACGAGTTAGTCGTTGATCATTGAGGAGTCTTGATCATACCTGATATTATATCGAACCGCTAGGGTAACACACTTAAGGGGTTTCGACAAGACAACCGGAAAGGAAGGAGATCACCGGGAACGTCCCGGGAGGGGTCCGATGGAGATCGGGTAGCGTCGAAAGAGTTTTTGGAGCTAGGAAAAATTATATATATTATGTTTGATATTAATTAGTGTTATTAATATGCAAATATGATTTTATATATTTATTTTCGAATTTATTAAGGCAGATTTCTCTAAATGGGTCTTTCGGACGAAAGAAGGCCAAGAGGGGAAAATTCCCAAGGGGAATTCGGTGGGGGCCAGGAGGGGCTGCCCCAAGTGGGCCAAGGGCCCACTAGGGGGGCCGGCGCACCCTCCAGAGCCGAACCAGGCATGTGGGATTAGTCCCACATTGCCTGGCTGGCAAGGTAGGCTCCCCCTGGGAGCCTATATAAGAAGGGGCACCCCCAGCCTTTTAATTCACCAATTAATTCCCGATTTCTCTCTCGATCTCGTGGTTCCCAAGTTGGAGCCGCGCCGAGCAGAGCAAGGGGATCTCCTCCACCATAGCCCGCTGCCGCGCTGCTGGTGTTCCGGTCCAAGTCTTCCGCTGCTCGTCCTGGACTGGAGCTTCGGAGGCCGTCGTCTCCACCGTACGTGTGCGACTCCCTGAGAGGTGCTGCGCTAGCGGTACTCGGAGGCCTGCTTCCTCTACACGACCTTGAGGTCGGCTTTGTCGGTCTTCATCGACAACGTTTGTGCGGGAACGTAATCCCCGCTTTCGGTCTACAGGGTACGTATTCCGATCTCCGTTCGTACTACTATATCTGCATAGAATAGATCTTGGCATGCTTTTAGGATATCGTCGGTAGGAATTTTTTTGTTTTCTGCACACGATCCCCTTCAGATCTTCCCTTCGGTTGTTCAATCAACCCCTCTCCATCCTCATCAAACTCTTATTCTTGTTACGATGCGTATGCCGCAAAGTTAGATCCAACATTCATAGTTTACATGAATGTATCATCATCCACACTACATTGTAATGAGCGCACGACAAGCACTTCACTACGGTTCATGGAAACAACAAAATAACCCTAAAAATTCAATTTTACCCTGCGGTCATTTCCACTAACATGTGGCACGTAGCTTCGAGCGATGCGTTCTCGGTGGTCGCCTTCGCCTGGGGTGGCAACATAGGAGGCGCCGGGAACTGGAATTGGACGCCCGGAGTGGTGTGCAACGGCTATGGCACGAATTGGCCTACGTTTGGTGGTGCCGCTACCGACGTTCTTCCCCTTCTTTTGCCCACCTGTAGAGGCAAACGAGATGGTGCGCTTGGAGACCGCCTTCTTCACCTTCGGCAATGTCAATGCGGTATGGACATCGGCCAGCAAGGCGGCCACCCTCGGTGCGAGGCGGGGGAGAGGCGAGCGCGCAGGATGTTTGAGCGCGAAATCTAGCGATTCGGATAACGCAAATAGGGCACGCTGGAAAAAAATAGCACCGATAGCACCCTTTTCCGCCGCGCGCGCTATATCGGCGGTGTTTGAGCGCGGTACGAAAAGCGTCGCTGCTGGAGATGCTCTGATAGAGTACCACCTGAAGGAGGATCCCTCTTCTTTCTTCATCTCCTTCTGAACAAAAAACGTTGTGTCGCCATGGGCGGTAGGCCCAGCCACTGAAGGACTTCTGGGGTTGGTGGATGATGGCGATGGCCGCTAGAGCTGCTAGGGTAGCGATGGCCTGCTCGTCGACATAAGTGACCACGGCAGTGTCCCTGTGTTCAGGTGGTGGCAGAGACCTTTTCCCGGTGGTGCGCGATGACCGGCGGCGAAGGTGCACGGCTTAGGGTCCAGTCGGAGTCGGAAACCCTAGATCGATCTGATCTGGGTGGATACTTGTGCCGCTTCCCCACGCCCTCTACGTTGTGTGCAACCGTCATCGATGGAGGGTTGACCCTGCACCGCCGGTGCCTTTGCCATGGTCTATAAGTAGGGTTTGGAGCGGCCGATCCTGTAGGGTGTCAGCAGGTGGTGTGGGGGCTCTTGGCTTCGGCTTGAATAAAGGTGGTGAGCCTAGTGTTCTTCTCGCGGCCAGACGACTCCACCGGCAATCTCCAGTGGGTGACTGATGCATGTAGAATGGTGGATCGGATGGGATTCAGTCGTGGGCACCCATATTTCTAGCCGTTAGGATTCAGGATGGAGTGACACGAAGCTTAATTGTCTGTGTCACCACGAGACATGGCGGTATTTCGTTTTCTTTGGTGACGATAGTGACAGAGAAGATCATGGCGGCTAAGGTCTGAGGTTTAGTAATGATATACCGAATCTTCAAGGCGATGCGGAATTTGCTTGGTTATTCGTGACTTGTAGCAGCGGCATCGATAAGTGGGGGGGCGGCAGCATAGGAGGAGTACATAGTCTTATCTTTGGCGGCTATTGTTTGAGGTCTAGTAATGGTGGACCGAATATTCGAGGCGATGAGGACTTTGCTTGGTGATTCGTGACTTGTAGCAGCGTCATCGATAAGACGGGGGCGGCAACACAAGGAGGAGTACAGTCTTATCTTTCAGGGTGAAAATCAAAGTCTGAACTTAATTTGTTGTGCATGCCAATGGACAACTTGAAGGCATTGTTTTTGAGACCGTTGACTTTCTTGAGGGTGAAAACCTAAGATTTATGATCAAGTGCGATGGAGCTTGTGCATTGTTTCCTTGTTGGAGGTGTCGCTTTTGAATAATTTGGACTCTGAGTATTTTCTTGGTAGTGCTTTGTGTTATGCTACAAGGAATCAATCGAAATTGATCACTATAGCGGGATCTTTGGTTTTTTCTTCTTCGTTTGTTATAGAGTTGTGTGTGTCCCCAATGTCTTTAGGACATTTCATTGTTGCAGAGGGTGATTTTTGCATAGAGTGGGTGTAATTAATATCTTCATGATATTAATATATTCCCATTATAGAAAGTATATTGTTCTGCTTAAGCACGGCCTTAGAGGCTGTAGTAATCTTGGCTTGTGTTCATGAAGTGAATAGTGATGCACATGACTGTAAGTCTGTAACGTAGTATGCCTTGATTGTAATTACTAGCATGTGCTTAATCGATGCTGATGCTTAATAAAGGTTAGTCTGATAACTCGTAAACGCGCGTACCTGCGATGCTTAAGTGATCCCTGTATCTAAGATCTTAGTTGTACCAAGTAGCATCAGAACTAGACACTCAATGATACTTTTTCTCATATATATGTATATGTAACTGTGTTTTCTTTGGATGTACTTCCCACTGGTAGAAGATATATATCTCAGTTAGAGTCATCCAAATATTAATTCTACATAATTTATCACATGATTGATCTAGTACAATTTATCCAGATTTGTTGAATGACTACTGTGTTTTGACTAATATCGCTTGTTCTTTGAAGGGGTGCTTAATTAGTCCAATGACCCCATCTTGACTACAAAAGATGAAAAGACAAATCCAGGAAGTATTGATAGCTAAATGTCTCGTAGGTGAACTCAATTTGCAACATCCATTTATATGATTTGTCCCTACAGCCTCCAACATCATGCAACTGAAGAACTGATTTTTTTTGTTACCCTCAAATTTCCTTTGCTTCAGGTAAATTAAGTGTTCTATTGAAGTGGTAGAAGGTCGCATGGGATACTGGTGACATGGATGTTTTGGTGGCTCTGAAGTTCTTCAGGCTTGTCGTGTTTTTGGGTCTGTGGTGCTAGGATGCTGGAGCAGTATCGGCCGCTTTGTTTGCATTCCATCTACCTAGGATGGAAAAGTGATACTCAGAATAGAGTGACCTTGGTGAATTGTGATGCTTCATGTGATCATTTGAACAGTGACATGCATGTTTTGGTGGCTCTGGAGTTCTTCATGCATGCCCTTTTTTGGGGTCTGTCGGATGTTGTTAGGATGCTGGAGCAGTATCCGTCGCTCACTTTGCTTTCCTTCTAGCTAGGATTGAACAGTGATACTCTGAGTAGGGTGACCTTGGTGAATTGTGATGCTTCCTGTGATGATTTGAAACTGTTGGAGAGAAACAATGCTATTCAGCGATTTGCTGCTCCTTTGCCCGCATTGTAGCGTTGATCGCTGCACTGCTGCTTGATCTGGTCTCTGACTTCATTTCTCAAGGAATGAAATGCAAAAACCACTTTACCCGTGGAGCATTTTGCAGTCGTATCGGCTGTCCCTGATTTTTAAGCATCAAACACTTCCGTTGGTCGGTTTTGCTGATCTGATCGTACCGATGGATGCTTACACTGATACATACGTATTTTTCAAATCTGGGCATTTTTACGAACAAATGATACATATGACTGTTCGATTTTTTTTTCTTTCAAATATGGCCGTTGGGTTCGGTGCTAGGGACGTCGGCGCCATTGGAAGAGTGCGGTTTAAAATACGGAGGGAGACAAAAGAAGAGTTAGGTAAGAATACAGCAGGTTTCATATGCGTTGTGTGATGGCGTTGTCTCGCATTGACGGCAGGTTTGGCGATGTTCTTAGGTTCGATCTACATCATGTACATGCGTTGACGGAAAATATTGGACATGGGTCGCTATCTCTGGATTTTCTCGGTGAGCCGGGGCATAAGGCCATGTTGTTTCTGTTATGGTTGTGTTGTTTGGTGGTAGTTTGTCACCTGATTTGACAGCTTCGGTTAGATGATAGTTGTATAGGTTTTTCCTCAGCTTTTTTAACAAATAGAATAAAACAAAGCCGTATAATCTTTTTGATACATAATAATCTACTACCCTTCCCCCTCTCGCTCTTGCCACAACCAAAGTTGTTTCGACTTCTTCGCCGAGAAGATGTAGCCCGCGACTCTCACTTTGCACCCACATCAACCGAGCACACTCTTATTTCTGCATGGCAGCCTCTCACATTGAAATCAATGTACTTCAACGCTCTCTGGTGTTCTCGAGACTTTTGGAGGGAAATTCTCGTGAATTATGTGATCAATGGGCACCGTACACCAAAGGATACTATATAGTGGTAGTGGTCTACATTTGTGAATATAATCTCCAATCCCGAAGAAGAGAAGAATGCTAGGTTTTTTTTTAAAAAAATAAGAGAGTTGTGTGGAAGGATGTGGATCATGCTTTTGGTGTGCTCTAGTCTCGATTGGCTATTATTCAGCACCCTGTTGAAATATGGAGCGTTTATACTATGTATGGGATGACGAAATGATTGTGTAATCATGCAAAACATGATCTTGAAGGATGGGCGTGATGACATAATTTATGACAAGATTAGTAGTTGTCGATTGATTTGGTTGTGCCCAGGGTGGAGCAGCAACGCTTGCATAATTAATCCAGTTTCATTTATGAAATTTGTGAACGGGCAACTCATCAGCTGCAACTTGAAAATGATTTGGTTGAACATACACGACTCGTGTAAGAAAAACCAATAGTCGTATCTCTCCTCTTTTTTCCAATTTATTTGATACAGTTTTAAATTCATTTGGTTGTACTCCCTCCGTCCCAAAATAAGTGTCTCAAGTCTCTCAAAAAGTAGATGACTTGAGACACTTATTTTGGGACGGAGGGAGTAATAAACTATGTGATTTTATTTGTGTGGATGTATACCATGTGATTTATTAGTTTAATCGTGTGCAATATTTGCCCCAATAAACATTGTGTAGAATAAAAATAAAAAATAGATAAGACATGCCAAATGGGTCGTAGCAAAGACCTAATGCTCATGTGAAAACTAACAGTTTCCGACAAATGTTTCCTCAAAACGAAAAGCAAAACGCGTGTGTGGATTTTGTGCCTTCCATTGAACGTGATTTTAATCAGACAAGTGTTATTTATGCAGAAGTCCATCACATCAGAAAATTATATCTGTGCATTTTTTCAAATAAATTATTGATTATCAGAACTAAATTAGCAAATACTCCGTCCGTATCAAAATGTAAGATGTTCTAACTTTTTTGTTCCACATGTATTTACACATGTTTAAATATAAGATTCATGTGAATATTACACTAAATCATGAGTAGATACATTCAGACAAAAAATAAGCTAAAACATCTTATATTTTTTTATACCGAGAGAGTACGTTATATTAACACCTAAAAGTTGAAACAAAGTTTATTCGCCGAGCGTGTAAAAGAGGTTTGATTTGTCAATTATATCACACGGCCGCAGCAGGATCGGCTCCTGCAGCAGGCGGCCCTCGGCAGAGCGGGCATGTATTGTTTTCCTGCAGCCACTCGCCGACGCATGCATCGTGGAAGTAGTGCACGCACACCGGCAGCACCCTGACGGTCTCGCCGTCCTCCATTTCCGACAGGCACACCGGGCATGTTGCCTCCGGCCACCCGTCGGCCCTCAGGTACGTGCACACCAGCAGCTCCTCCATGGCCACCGCCGGCTCCCGAGTGTCGCACGGGGCGGAGGAGTCCGACGTCCTGTCGCGGTAGCGCGTGCGCAGTGGTGGCGGCGGCGCCTGCATCCGCAGCACCGCCAGCGCCGCCTGCAGACCGGCGGAAGTGGACGCGCGACGTCGGCGCTCCTCCTCCTGACGGCGTGCGCCGGCGGCACGGCGGTAGTTCCAGAGCAGCACGGCGACCAAGACCACCACGACAGGGATGGTAACGAGGGCCGCGATTCCGGATGAGTTGTCGGAGCTGTGATCTGACTGCCGGTACGAGGACATCGATCAAGACTTCAAGAGAAGAGCAGCTTACCGCTGATGAGTCTACGGTCTACCTACCTGCAGCGTAAGGGAAGAGACCAAGAGTTTATATTACTTAAGCAGGTCGTAGCCAAAGCCAGGATTAATCATTCCCATTTGGAGCTGTAGTTTGTTGTTTTGGTTGCGGCATGCCATATGGATTGGTGCCGGCATAGAGGCGAGAAATGGTCTCCGCGGCAGCCGGCACCAGCGTGCGTGTGTGAGATTTGTTTTGCCTATGAGGAAATACAATCCCAACAGAGTCCGAGGGAGCCCGAACGTGTTGGAAAATCCTAATCTTCAGTTTTTCTTTCAGAAAAAAGTATCCAGATACATATAGATAGATATAGATGTACAGAATCCACTTTTGTCTTATAGAATCATGCTTTCATATGCAACCTGCATACGAATGAAACTAACAAGACCAAAATTGGCCCCTTTTTCATATGCCTATTAGATCCACATTTTTGTG
Organism: Poa annua; assembly: GCA_026929855.1. Lineage (NCBI taxonomy): Eukaryota > Viridiplantae > Streptophyta > Magnoliopsida > Poales > Poaceae > Poa > Poa annua. The sequence continues at coordinate 19,576,030 of CM049428.1, read as the reverse complement.
TAGCTTAAAATACAACTTATCATTAACAAATTTTACACTTTCATAGAAATAATCTTTATCAAATTTGAAAAAAACAGATTTTTTTCAAAAAAATTAATACCATTTTTATAACATCGGATTAATTCCAAGTACAGGCTCCGCATCACCGCTCTTATTCCTAGAACTTTATGTTAGGAAGTTTCTGGTATATATGATCACTCACATGAACTATTACCAAATGTGTTGTACCATTCCAAACGTTCCAATAATTCTCACACAAACAGTGCACACCAGCAATTCCTATAAATGAAGAATAATAAATTCTCTTAGAACGTTCTCATATTTGACAAATGAATTTTGGTTTTCAACATAGGATAAATATGTTAAAGAAAAATGCTGGTATACAAAATTTAAAATGTGAAAGAACTCCAAACTGTCATCTCTCACGAAGTATAACCCAAATTGCAAAAAAAAATTATGCCATACCTTTGAAATGCTTGATATTTCCACACAAATTAAATTTAAATCTGCAAGAAGTCGTCGCAGTCTCAAAAGACACGATGCAAATAAAAAATGGGTACTATCAATTTTAAAATGTGAACTACTCCTATCTTTTTAAACATAAGATGTTTTAGTCTTTGTCTACATTCACATTTATATAGATACGTTTAGATGTGTATGTTCACTCATTTTAGTATGTATCTAAACAATATGTAGAATACCTAAAACATCTTACATTTATAAACGGAGGGAGTACATGATAACCAAAATCCAATGGCATGAAGTTCATGGAGAAACCAAAACAAACATGGTGGTCTGCTTACGGTCACTCTGGTCGGCCATGCTAACTCGGCATTCCATTGGACTAACTCTTAAGTCGAGCATCGTCGTCGTGCTCTTAAGGCGTGCCAAGTGTAATTTTTCTGCATCTAGCGAGCATGGCCTTGGGGGCCTGTATTGACGTACGCAGCCCTGGAGCGACGTTCAACAACTTGTTAGGTTCCCCGTACTCTTCGAAACAGGATTTCGTCCCGTTTTATAAATAAAGCCATACAGTTTGAGACCGCTGTTGAACCAGACAGCATAACACACAAAGGACAAGCGAAGAGAAAATGAAAGAGAAAAACGAAAAAGAAAAATACCGATAACGATTGCAAGACAACAGTAAGCAAACTCCACAACCGATGCACCCACCGGAGGCCTGCCACCAAGCTCATAGTGCTCCAGAACGTCGGTACCAGTAAACACCTCCAGGAAGGGATGCGACGATGACAACGTTGTTGCCTAGGGTTTCCCCCGGTACGCGACGAGGAGAGGAGGAGGGGCACCGAACACCCTCTAGGAAGGACTGGCGGCACCCACAAGCGCCACCACGCCGGAGTCGAAAACACCGACTAGGATTTCTCCTGACTCCCTCCATCACCCCAGACGCTCTGGAGCACTCCACCATACCGCCCACCACCCAGCGCCCGATCGCGAAGCCGTTCACACTGTCTCACCATGGCACACAGAGGAAAGGCCTACACTCCGAAGAGGAAGAGCAGGGACTAGGAGCCGTAACACCGCCGACGTGCGGGAGTGACCAACCTCCACCGTCAGAGACGGTAACCGACCAGACACAACAGCAGGAACGCACCAGGCCCACAAACCCGGTCGGGCCCCTCGAGGCCCGTGAAGTTCCCGCCGTCGCGTTGCAGAAGGCACGACGTTAGCGCTCCCGCCCCAGATCCGAGCTGCTCTCCAACACCAGAGCATAGAGAACCGTGCTATCGAGGACTCGGTCTGACCCGCCTAAAACCTAGATGGGATCAGAAGACCCAGATCTAAACCGGGGGCGGCGCGTCAATCCAGCACTACAACGGACACGGCCCTGCCCCCAAGAGGAGGCGCCCCTACACTATGTCCGGCCTTACCCATCCCGGACAACCCCCGGACCTGGACCAAGGCACCGTCGCAAGCCGATCAGCACCGCGGCAACAACACGCGGGTATGTGCGGTCCAAACGCGGGAGGTGGACACAACAGCGCAGCCGCCGGGCAGATCTGGATCTGGAACCACCTCGCCCCAGATCTAGCCCGCAACAGCCAGCCACATGTGCACATCAACTATCAACCCTAGGGCCCAGATCTAGACCTGCCTGGCCCAGATCGGGCCCTGGGCGTGCAGACACCGCCACCGCCAACGCTGCAGGTCGCCGGAGCACTGCGGGAGCGCCATGCACCGCCGCCACCGAGCAGCCGCCGCCCGACGGCGCATGCACGAGCCCGCGCCCGCCTCCTGTGTCCCTCCGCGAAGCCTCCCACGCCACCGCCGTAGTGTCGCGCCGGAGCGCTGCCGCTGCAGGGGACGCCGCCGCGCCCAGCCGCCAGCGCCGCACCCTCTCCGGCCCCTGCAGCCCACGCCGCCAGGTCCCGACGAGAAGGGGAACGAGGCCCCGCCGCCGCCAACGTCACCGAGCCTAGCCCGGGGACGCTCTCCGCGGCGGCGAGGGAGGAGAAAGGGAGGAGGAGGCTCCCGGCGGCGGCACACGGGGAGCGACGCGGGAGCTACGGTTGGGGGAAGTTTTGGTCTGCAGCTACTCTTCGAGTCTCGACAGTTACACTCAGGTTCCCCGTACTGAACACCTATTTTTCTTGGTTACATGCACCAGAGTTTTTCGTGTGGCGGATGCAAGTTACAAGTGTTTGGTTAGTATTTGGGTGTTCTGATCACCTCACTACTGCACATTCATCATAGGCAACTGAACTAAAACATCACATGGTTAACAATTCGAAAGGTAGTTAAGACTGCACGATTAAGAATACCTCACTAATTCAAGGCGTACGAACATCACATGCATCACATGATCCATGTTTACTACTTATGCGATCGGATACACACATCCCTGATTCAAAAGATTGCTTTTGTTTTTTCAAAAGACAGATTCAGTATGAAAAATATCGGGGCATCCATACTTTTTTTTGCGAAAAGTCCAACTGGTCTATTGATCATCAACATTAGTACAAAGAAATCTATAAGCAATAAAAATTACAAATAGTTCTTCGGACCGCGTAGCAACGACTACAAACACTGAACGAGCCGAAAGAACGCCACTATACTCACCTCTACCATACGAGAGCCGGGTAAAGCTTGACGAAGTAAAATTTGTTGTAGTAGACAGAAGGGAAGTCGTCATGCTAAGGTCCTGAAAGATCAACACATCAGAGCAGTAATCATAGCCAATGATACGAACTGTAGACGGGACATCCATAATAATTACATTAGGGTACATACCACTTATCAACAAATTAACTGGTACTTTCTAACAAAGCTACTTACATAGAACAGTTATACGAGCCCTTGTTGTCAAGCCTTGGCAAGAGTAGATACACAACATATGAGTACAGAATCAAGTGCTAAAAAGCTTCACCTTGAAGCCACCATCCTTGAGCTCGAACACATTGTCGTGCACTTGTAGTGCATTCTTCTCGGCGGATGCACTCTAGCCTTGACCGACGTCGACCTATGAAGTATGAAAACATGCACGCCCACATGGTGTACCACACGCAAGTGGATAATTACAATGCACTTCGGCAGCTTCACATTGAGGATGTCGCCCAAGCCCGTGTGTACTGACGGGATGCAACCAATCCTATCCAACTTGGTCATGATCACCTTGTCGTACAATGTGGCATGGTTGATTATCATTCGATGCATGATCTATGATCAGAGCATGTTCATGTGTGATGATTATTGGAAGGATTCAAATGATGTCCTTATATGATGATCATTCAAACCATGTGCATATGTGAGCAAAGCATGTTCAAAAGTTATGATCATACAAAGCATTCAAAGTTTTTTCATATACGTTGATCATCATTCAAAGCATGATCATATGTGATGATCATGCAAACTATGTTTATATGTGATGAGATCATGTCTTCCACTCACTGTTGGGGTGCTCCGGCGCCGCAACTTACATGAGATAATCGAGGACGTAATACATGGAGAGGATGAGCGCTATCACATGGTGCCACTGGGAGCAACACCCCATGTGGAGCTCAAGTGTCTCACGTACAACGTTGCACATGTTTCATCACGGGAGGAGGAGGAACTTTGGCAAGGGAAATGGCTACTTCGATGGCAAGGCCATCAGAGGAGGCATGCAGTGTTCTAGAATTTTGTGCCATGGAAGGATCGAAAACTAATCTGAAACCATGATAATTAAATGGCTGAAGGACATTTTGTGTACATAAGGGCACACCAGTGTAGAACGAAAGAGAGAGATATGCGAAATATGTTGGATGTATTACTGAGCCTCGGGGGCGAGTATATATAGGCGTATAAGGGACCAACTTGGTGTATAAGTCAAGTTAGGGGAAGAATCCTAACTATCCTAAACTACCGTAGTCGTACACGGAATATATCTCTAACACTCCCCCGTAGTCGTAGCGGGAGCGTCGTGAACAACATGAATGACATGGACGGTCAGACTGGAGATAAACCGAAGTAGACCCAGAAGGCTGACCCCCCCCCCCCCCCCCCCCCCCACAGTCGTAGCGGGAGCGTCGTGGCCGATGTCGCGGCGCGGATGCTTGGATTGTAGAGGAAGCTGACGAGTGCTCAAGCGAGGTGGTATCCCTTGTGCCGATGTCGAGGGAGACGAGAGCGCGAGGCGGTGCCGAGGTCGAGGTAGCTGTTGCGAGGAGTTTCCATGGTCGATGTCGTGGTCGGGGATGCCGGTGTTGATGTAGCCGCACGTGAAGCCGCGAGCGCGAAGAAGGCGTCACAGTAGTGATGACAGAGACGCGTCGAGGGCAGTCGTCGAGGATGTCGATGTTGAAGGCGATGTAGTCGTGCCGTCGAGGACGAGGTGCGGCCTTAGTTGTGCCAGGACTAGGCGCACGCGGGGGGCGTAGGCATACTACGGTTTTGCCAAAACCGAGTACGCAAGATGAATTGTTGGTGACGCGGTCGAAGCAGTCGTAGGAGTCGATGCCGAAGAAGACGTTGTCGATGCCGATGAAGACGAGGCGCCGATCCGAGCTTGCCAGGCACGGGGACGCGTCGGGGACGAAGGCACACTTTGGTGTTGCCAACACCGATCATGCGTAGAGCGGGACCAGTACGGTGTCGTGCCGTGTCGGTGATAGACTAGCAGAGAAGGCTCCCGGACGGTTGCGAGACGCAGAGCAGCGAAGACGCGGAAGAGCCGATGCAGTCCGTAGACGCGAGGGTGGACGGTGGCGATGCCGAGAGGCAGCGTTGCCGGGGTGCAGGTGCTGCCAAGGAGGCGTTGCCAGGCTGTGGCGATGACGTTGGCGACGAAGTTGTACTGGACGAGGACGAAGTTGTAGACGGCGAAACCAGCGGCGGCGAAGGCCCTGCAGGTACATTAGGAGGCGCGGCGGCGTTACACGAACTTGGCGATGAAGAGCCGACAGTTGACGAAGACCATGCGCGGACGGTGGCGACCCGTGTTGTGGGAGTGGCGCGATGGTAGCTGGGGACGTCGGTGCGCGGGGACGGCGTGGTAGATCGCGTGTAGCAACACTATGGTTCGCGGGGACGACGTAGGTGTTGTGCGCGAGTCGGTGCAGCAGCTTGAGGGGACCAAGGCGACGGCCCGAAGAGGCGGCGCTGCGGCAGCCTGTTGCTTGATCGGTGATAGGCGCGTGCTCAAAGACGTGCTTGGCGACGATGTGCGCAGATCGGTTGATCAGACCGATGGAGACGCATGATGCACCATGGTATGGACGACGCACACATATCAGAGTTGATGGTAACGTTGTCGGTGAAGTCCCGGGCGATGATGACGAAAACGGACCGACGAAGGAGACCGCGCGGACGAGAACAGCCTGTGGCGACGCACGTAGGGGCGCCCCGTGTGCGGCGCATGCGCCCGTGCCGAGTGGTTGATGAAGATGGCCGGTGCAGGTCGATGTCGTTGTCAGAGTAGAGGTGCGGGTTGACGACTGCAGTGGGTGACTCAATATGATCTACGATCGGTAAACCAAAAAAGAAAACCGATGAAGAGATCAGAGAAGAGACTTACAGGGCAGCCGATCACATATCGGCGAACGAGCCCTTCGTACGGGTTTCGCAGCCCCCGACGGAGATCATGGAGATCGACCTCCCCGGGGGTAGCGCGGCGGAAGCGTGTCGAAGACGACTAGCATGACGCCACGGGGGCGGCGGCGCTAGGGTTTGGGAGCGGCGATGCAAGGGTTAGGCGGCGACATGCGTCCTAAACTACCGTAGTCGTACACGAAATATATCACTAACAAACAGTTGCATGATAACATGCGTCCTTTTAGGGTAGATTATATAGAGATTACGAGGAGGGGGCCAGATCCTTGCATTGATAGCATCAAGGAGTGTACTCCTAAATAATACCACCTCCATCCACATATAAGTGTACTTTTTAAGTTTTGTCTTAAGTCAACCTTCTTAAGATTGACCAATTTATAAAATATAACAATATTTACAACACAAAATTAATCACTAGATGCATCTTTAAGATAGTTTCATAATATACTAATTTAATGCCATAAATACTGCTACATTGTTCCTTTTTTGCGGGTATGCTACATTGTTCTATAAACTTGGTTAAAATTTAAAAAGTTTGACTTTTTTTGATAAAGGGAGGTTTATTACTTAAAGAGTATTAAACATTATACCCGACCTCTGCATATCGAATATGCACACAGCCGTAAGATTCGAAGTTTAAAGTAAATAAAAAGTACGGAAGACGTATGGCATATCATGATGAGAAAGTGTAAATAGGTGTAGGAGGGTTGATCCGCAAATTATGTTGCCATCCATGTTAGGATAAAAAGGCTCTCGCCGTATCCTCCAGTCTTATACACAACTCCATAAATAGGTCTCGATGCTTCACACGTTACAACGAAGACCATAAACGGAGTGCAACAGTAGTCCGGTAGATAATCTGAATAAGAGAACAATTTTTATCATAAAAAACCTTATCATTTCTACAGAGCCAAAGCGACCATATTACGGTCAGTGCTGCCAGCCTAACAAGTTGTTTAAACCTATCGTCCACACAATTGAGCCATGCACCAAAAATATTGACGAGACTTAGCAAATTAGCGTTCCAAAATAAATGGATTGTGACATTGGTGTTTCTGAAGAATGTACATCGATCAGAAAATCCTTGCTGTCACCTTTCCACACGATGAACTTAAGCTCTTTACGTGGAATGTAGGCATGAACTTTGTTTCGAGCACCTGACAGTCGACATTTTTCTTCTTCTCTTTTCTATATTTATCTTCTTTGATCCAGTGGAAGATAGCACCGAACTCAGGGTGGTCCCTGGCGTATGAATGTAGTAATGCTTCTAATCTCCTTTTTGTTACTAGGGTTCACTGCAGATTACCCTATCGTTTTCATTCGAAAATTTACGGTCTGCTTATGCCTGAAATCTTCAACGTCAAGTGAAGAAGAACTAACAATTGACAGAATAAAAATTACAGGATGGGAAGAGCAGCAGCCAGATTGGCATCAAAGAAGAATAGACAAATGTGGAATAGAAAGGAGGAAGGAAAGAATAAGGAATAAAGCAGCGCATGAACCTTACAAGCAAAGTCCTGCCTATCATATTTAAGGGGTAAGTGACTTTTGATAGGCTTATGATGGCTATAATTATTGAGATTTTTTTGTGTTCACGTGTTCAATTGTTGCACAGTGGTCATCTCTTATATATAGACTACGATGTCGGATCCATCTGCAAGTTACTGAACCCACTTTTCCTTCTTAGGAGCAAATTTGACCGTGTTCTTAAATTTCTGTACTATACCGTAACAAAATTGTGTGCAGCTTCATTCTCATATTGCATACAAAAACTGGCTACTCAGAAGGAAAAATAATAATCCTATCTCTTATCCATGTCAAGACTGGCAAAGATGAATATCTAGAATTTGAAACCAGTTTGAGCATCGGTGCGTTCGTGAAACCTGCTTTGACTTGCATACATCACATGGATGACGGACAGAGGAGACCACACTAGAACAAGAACTCGGTCACATGCTAAAATTGTTTGTCCGCGGTTTTTCCAGTGCTGCAGAGTGGTGATGTTTGACCTATTACTATGATCCAGTGTTTATCTGCGGATCTATGTTCCAGTTACAGAACCCATTCATCTAATACAACTATATGTACTTTGTTCTAACTATTTATAACTAGTACAATACATTTAAAATCTTTTCATAAGAATTTTTTATATCTATGTGTTGCCTGTCCATACCCTGTCTGACAAAGATCAACACCTCAAGGCCCAAACCGGTTTGAACATGTTCCTGGACCATGCTTTGACTTGCATACATCATGTACAATCGCGGGACACGGGAGAGCACGGTAAAACAACAAGAACTCGGTCAATGTTGGGCATAGGTGTTAATTGTGGATCAACCGAAGTCAGTGATCGGATCAGAGACCCAACCAACAGGAACCATGATAGTTTATGCTGGCGCACATGGCAGGTTGCCCCGGGTCGAAGCCAGCGACCACCAGAGTCACATACTCACATGCATGATGAACCCATGTCTCATGGCCATGGCCAAACCGCCAAACTCCCTTTGGTTTTTTCGGCAATTGCGGTGGGATCTACTCTACTCAACACGGCAATCAACCGGAGCAGCTACTTCCATCAGCTCTTTCCCATCTTGTTATAAACCGGCCACTGCCAGCTTCAGCTAGACCCCAGCACCCATCTGTCTCTTCTTGGCCTCCTCCACACTCCACACCCTTGTCTAGCTTCCTTGGTGCTGGTGCCTGCTCTGCTGGAGAGCAACATGGCTAGCAGGGCTCGGCCGTCTGCATCCCTCATGATCTTCTCTCTGGGGATCGTGCTCCTCTTCTTCACCTCTGGTAAGAGCTCACGACCTGTTCATATTAGGTGATCTAGCACTGTCTGTTGAGTGGGGTGATTCATTTTTCGGCCTCCTTGTGCTGTGATGGTTTTGTGTTCAGTAGAAAGGATAACAGTGTCCACTTGTAACTTGTTCAACCTTTTCTTCCGTTTTCCGTGTGCTAGTTCTGCTGGGAAAGGAGACCTTTTTCTGCAGTTTTTGTTTGTTTTGTTTCTTGTGAGCTCTGAATCACACTTTCCGGCAGATTTGTCCCCGTGTTATGGTAGTATTCTGCACCTGCATTGTTTTTCTGGAGATTGATGCTGGTGCATTGAGAGGAATGTTCATATCAAGCTCGTTAGTTGCTGTAGATCATTCGTTACCAAGATCCACTTTACATGTTCGTGATTTAGCCATCTTCTGCCTTGTGATCCGCGCTTGTTTGCTACCCATCATCAGGGAAATCTACTACAGTAGTACTTTTCTTAGAAACCACGTAGAAACTTCTCTGAAACTGTTGTTTCTCTGTTGTTCTGTTCTGCAGGAAGCACCGTTCGGCTGGCCGAGGCACAGCAGGTAACCTAAATCGCCTCTCTCCTTCCTCTTCCTGCTGCCATAATCGTGGTGATGAGATGAACATGTAACATGTTTGTGATGATGATCCTACTCCAGTCGCTGGCAACACAGAAGACGTGGTGCGTGGCGAAGCCCTCCGCGGACGAGAAGGCGCTGCAGGGAAACATCAACTACGTGTGCGCCAACGTGAGCTGCAGCGTGATCCAGCCGGGTGGCCCCTGCTACAACCCCAACAACCTGGTTTCCCACGCCGCCGTCGCCATGAACCTCTACTACGCCTACAATGGCAGGCACTCCTGGAACTGCTACTTCGCCAACTCGGCTATCGTCGTGCAGACCGACCCCAGTAAGCCCCAGCTACCCTTCCTGCAGAGATCTCAACAACCACTACGGTTTCCCCTCTGAAACTGCAACCTCTTCTCGAGAATGTGCGGCTCTGACAATATTTTCTGAACCTCGTTTTGCAGGTTATGGTTCCTGCACTTACTACTGATTCTCTTCACTGAGGTTGAGCTGAGGCCGTTTGTCGGTGCAGTTGGGTTGCAATAGGTTCTTCATTGATCGTAGTATGTTTAATTGGTTGGGGAGCAGAGTATTGGTGTGAGCTAACTGCTCCAGCATCATGTTTGATGGTTGTTGGAACAGCGTATTAGTATTGTGAGCCTATTGTTGGTCTGTGTTGCATGTTGTTTGACATGTCCATTCACTCGTCTCTCGTCGGTGGGAACTTATATTAATCCATCTGTGCCCTACTATAATTAGTATCCTATGACCGATTAATTGCCTGTGTGTTGTAGCTTGTGGATTTACTGATTTCTAAAATGGTTCTGGGTCACGGACTCACGGTATGCTGCTTAGAAAGTTATGATGCCAGATGTTTTTTTTGAAGAAAAGGGTCCACCGCCCCAGTTCCATTCAACGAACGAAACACAAGTTTTACAGCATGGCAGATTACAGCACGCAGGGAAACAGCAGAATCACTGCCCTAGCACCGGCGCAAAAGCACCCCAAAACAGGTTTATAAAACTGAAGAGAACAAGTCTAATGACAACCCAACCCCTAACTCTGCCACACATTTCAGCGACGAAGACAGAGATCGTTCTTCTGGACCACCTTCTAGTGCAGGCCATCCTCGACCATCACCAGATCAGCCTTGTTCAATGTGATCGCTAGACCTCTGGTTGTGGCCTCCCAATCTGCATCCTTTGCTGAGCCAGGCTCACACTTTGCTTTCTTCACAGCAGTTTTCATCCCAGATCTCGTCAGAGGGGGAGGACTTTTGGCAAGCAACTCCAACTGCTCCATCCACAGCTTCAGTTGCTCCTTTGCATTTCCTGATAGTAGGATTAGCCAAGTCGATATCATATACGTCAGCTTTCTCCAGGCCATGAAACTCGGTTAAAGCACATGTCATTTCTACTTTTCCATAGCACCCACATAACAGCTGCATGAAACACATTAACACCAACATGTTTGCTTTCACTCAGCCATAGCCTAGCAATGGATTCATACGTAATAGGTCTACAGGTTACGCCTGTCATCCTACAAACCTCTGACCACACCTGCTTGGCAACCACACATTCAAACATGAGGTGATTACCAGTCTCAAGCTCAGTGCAGAACACACAGGTGGGATCCTCAATCTTTTGTCTCTTGCTTAAATTATCCCTAGTCAGGATTTTATTGTGAGAAAAAAGCCAGAGAAAAAAATGAACTCTAGGTGGGACTTTAATTCTCCACAAAGCTGGAACAAACTGGGGAGTAATCCCCCTAAAGTTCACCACATCATAAAGAGATTTAACTGTGTACACTCCTTTAGAGTCCAATTTCCATAAAATACCATCCTCTTCATCACTAAAGTGTAGAGAGGTAGCAATTTGAAGGACTTCATACCACAAGCTCATCAACCTATCATCAAAGCATCTACGGAAGGTGATTTTTAAATTCACCCCATCCCAAGCATCAGCTACTGTGATATTTTGTTCATTAGCGATAAAATAAATTTCCCAATATTGGATAGCCAGGCTAGAGCCTCCAAACCAATGGTCCTCCCAAAACTTAATCTTCTTACCATTACCCACTTTCCATTGGTACCCCAACTAAGCAGCATTAGCTGCCCAAAGAACACCTTTCCAAAAAGGAGAGGCCCCCAAGGTAGAGCACGAGAAGATATTAGGATTATTAACCGTATACTTATGATCAATAATCTGCTTCCACAATTTATTATCATCTAAATGGTACTTCTTAATCCAGGAGGCTAGCAGACACATGTTCATATCAACCAGGTTTGGAATGCCTAAACCCCCAAACTCTTTTTTCTGTGTAACTAGACCCCAATTGGCCAGGTGGTATTTAAAATGCCCCTCATAATCATCCCAGAGGCAGTGAGCCATCTGGGAAGTGATCAGGACTATTGCCCATTTTGGAAACTTAATGACACTCAGCAGGTACAAAGGAATGCTAGCTAAGACACTCTTAACCAGCTCTAATTTTGCTGCATGAGACATTAATTTACCTCTCCAACCTCCAGCCTTTTTAATAATTGCATCAACAATAGGCTGAAGATCTTCTTTCCTAAGTTTTTTGTAGTGAACTGGGATCCCCAGATATTTCAGGGGGAACTCACCAATTCTACAGCTCAGGATTTGAGCAAAAAGTTGAGCTTCTTCCTCAGTGACATTAATGGCCACTAAGTCACATTTATGGAAATTAATTCTCATACCAGAGATTTGTTCAAAACAGGAAAGAAGCCATTTAAGATTCATAGAAAATTCTTTTTTGTTCTGAAGAAAAAGCAAAGTATCATCAGCATATTGCATGCTGATAACACTTGTCCTGTTAAAACCACAAAGCAGGCCAGCAATCAGATTATTGTTTGCAGCCCTAATTAGCATTTTTGTGAAAACATCAGCTGTCAGATTAAAGAGTAAGGGAGAAATAGGGTCTCTCTGTCTCACTCCTCTGCCAGCTATATAGAAATCACTGTTGACATCATTTAATCTGATGCCAAAAGAACCATTATCTAGTAAAGATCTTACTAACCCCACAAACTTGGGGCTAAAACCTCCGGAAGCCAGCATCTTAAATAAGGACCTGTCAACTCTATCATACGCTTTTTCATAATCAAGCTTAAAGATAAACCAGATTCTTCAGTTCTGACTACATCATGAATAATCTCATGAGCAGCCACTACACTTTCTAAAATAAACCGCCCTCTAATAAAGGCTGTCTGATTGGGAGATATCAGATCCTCACAAATAAGTCCCAGTCTATTTGTAGCACATTTGGAAAACACTTTAAAACTACAATTGATTAATGCAATAGGTCTGAATTTCTGAATACTCACAGCATCAGGCTCCTTAGGAATGAGGGTTATTAGAAAAAAATTAAGTCTAAACAGGTCTAAAGACCTCCTATTCCACATCTAAAATAAATTGAAAAGGTCATCTTTAATAAGCGACCAGAAATGCTGATAAAAAAGAAAAGGAAGTCCATCTGGACCAGGAGCTCCTTCAGCATAAGAGCTAAAAACAGCATCCTTAATTTCCTGCTGTGTAAAATCAGCGTCTAAGATTTCATTCTGGGCTGGAGAGACTTTATCACAAGTATCCCAAAAATCCTCCGCTAAATCAACATTAATCTTATGTTCAGAACCAAATAGCTTCCTATAATAATCGAAGGCAATTTTGAGCATACCTTCATTGTCCTCCACCAGACCCTCAGGACCCATCAACATAGGAATATACTCTTCTTCCTCCTCCTTTGATTAGCCTGAGCATGGAAGTAAGCAGTGTTGCGGTCTCCCTCAAGGATTTGCTTATCCCTTGACCTCTGTCTGGCTTTAATCTCCTCATTTTTTCAGATATCTGTAAGTTCATTAGAAATAGATTTCATTCGAGCTTTAGAGACAGGAGACAAGCATTGAGATTCAGACACAATGTCCAACTGATCAAACTCTGCAACCAATTGTTGTTTCTTTTTAAATTGAGCAGACTCTACATTAGCACACCAACCTTTAGTCAGTCTCCTAACATTTCTAACTTTTGCCTGCCAAACCTCAAGAGGATCACTGCTATGGCAGGTTACTCTCCAAGCTTTTTCAACTACCAAGTCAAAACCATCTACCTGCAACCACCATTTCTCAAATCTATATTGTTTTGACTTGGGAGGGACAAAGGCACCAGTATCCAAAACTAGAGGGGTGTGATCACTCCCCACTCTAGCTAGAGTTCTTACTTGACTACCAGGAAATAAAGCATCCCAACAAGTAGAAACCAGCACCCTATCCAGAGTAGCCATAACAGCTTTCTCTTGATTGTTGCTCCAAGTGTACATCCTCCCTGCACACTTAAGCTCTAACAACCCAAATCTATTGATCCAGTCATTAAAGAGGTTGACCCAATGGTGATTAACAACCCCAGAGCTTTTCTCGCTAGCTTTCCTAACCAAATTGAAGTCCCCACAAATCATAACAAGACCACTCCAGCTAGAAAGAACCAAATGGAGCTCGTTTATGAATTCCAGCTTAAACTCTTCATAAGCTGACCCATAAACAGAGATAAACATCCACAGTACGGCATCTTTCTTATTTTTAAGAAGACAAGCTACAGAATACTTGTAGATGTTCACTTTCACAACCTCAAACATATCAGTATTGACCCCAACTAGAATACCTCCAGCTGTGCCCACTGCTGGCAGCCAATGCCATACATACATGTCTCGGCTGTCCAGATTTTTCAGTTGTAAAACATTGAAATCATCTTTCTTAGTCTCAGAGAAACTAATTAAGTCAGGGTGATGTTCTCTAATGAGCTCCCATGTTCTATACAGCTTATCAGGGCCATTTAGACCTCTACCATTCCAAATGAAACCTATCATTTAGATTTAAAATTCAACTTCCTCTTACTCTTCCTTCTGCTGGCCACCTCAATCCAAGGTGACACACCAGAAGGATCTTCTAGATCTTCCCCCTCACTAATGTGAGGTGAAGATTGATTGTAGACATCTCCATAATTGGAAGACATCTCACACCCATGTTCCTCCCCCAAAATATCTATATTTTGGGGCATTATGATGCCAGATGTGGCCATCTGGGTAATAGAGTTCGTAGATTTACTTATTGCTTCGGTAACTACTTTTCGGCAAAAAGGGGGTTGCTTCGGCTCATGTGGTGGTCTTCTACCGCATCCCGGGGTGTGTGAGATGGATGTGAAGGCAGAGCTTACATGGTGTGCACAGTCGGCTCTACGACGAGCGAAATTGAGGTCGTGGTGGCCTCTCTCTAGGGCCATGCAGATTGCGGTCGGATCTTATCTCAAGCCTCGTTTAGAGCTGGCGTGGGGCGTTCACGGCAGCCTCATATCGTATTATCACAACTCGTCATCCTTGTTGCCTGCTAGGAGGATCGGCGCTCCACGAGCCGAAAGGGAAGGCGGCCTTTTCAGTGGGAACTTGGAGGGTGCGGGGTGACGATTTCTAGTGATTTCCCAAGGAGGCATGGGACACCTCTAGTAAGTTTTCTCGGGTGCTTCATCGGGGGTGTGGCTAGTGGCTACTCTTCTTTTTGTTTTTATCTTTGATCTCCTTTGAAAGAGGGTGTCTTCACCACTTTGTATCGAGTGGAACTTTATTTATAAAGTGGAGCAAAAGACCGCTTCGAGGAGGAGGAGGAGAGAGTTATGTACAGATCTTTGGAGGAAAACCCACGATTACAACATAATGTCACCTAAACGGTAGCTTCTACCACCAACAACAAGGTTGTTCAGCCCTTTGCTCCGGCCCTCATCCATTATCTTGCCTCGGTCTTGACCATGTATAGTAAGAAAGTGACACGGCCACGCAATGTCAAAATCATCACATGACGGTGCTTCCATATCCACCAAGTTAGTGAGCAAAATTGTAGATCAAGTGTCTTTCCCAACGCTATATGGATGGTATGTACGGTCTGCTCCCATCAATCGACAAAGTCCAAATTGGTTGTGGGCTGGTAGTGGATCGGATGTATGAGAGCACCTCGTGCTCTAGAATGCGAAGGAAGGAACACACGGTGAGGAAGCTTATAGTCATTTCCTCGTTGTGTGGAAACCTTGTAAGCCTCTTTGCATTATGGCAATATTGTAGCAAGCTACATAATGAAGAACTTGACCCTCTCCAAAAGAAGGGTGTCGTAGCATGACATTCCACGCCATTGGAGTTCATTAGGGTGCATCGAGAGACGAATCCTAAGAATTTAGGCAAAGCTTGACGTACTGCCAAATGGTCAGGGTTCACGGTGTCATTGATGTCACCTCCCTAGGATGTCCTCTCTAACCATATGATTCCCCCGAGTGTGCCACGACACAAGAAGAAGTATATCAGGGGGCAGCTCCGGGATTGTCGCAGCATTAGTGATCCTCCTAGGATAGGGTGAAATTTCCTTCAGCAACCACACCTTTCAACTTATGATCACTATGTGTTCATGTGCTATTGAGAATAACTGTAGCGCAAAATTACAAATGTGTATTAACGTCCTAGAACTATCCTTATCGTCTGAGATTCATGCTTGACATTGTTTTTAGAAAATTTGCATATATACTTCTCTGTTTTATAGAAATCAACCAAAACTCCACCATGTGTAGATTGTTGTCTCGACCTTTGGGTGATTTCATAAATGTTTGTTTGACGTTTCCCACATATTTTAGTTAGAGTTTCAAAAGAAATTCAGGAAAGGTTTCACCGAAAAGAAAAAATATTTGAAACTACGCACACATTTGTGTTCCTGCATGAAAACATATATGAGATTATGCTGAATCTTCATAAGTTTTTGTGTTTTTCAAGAAACAAGAATCTATGATTAATCTAAAAGAAACATTTTAGAACCCTTCCAGGGGTGGCGTGCGGTTTGATTGTGAAAAAGGATTGTTCTGTGTGCAAAATTACTGTCCGGAAATATTTAGCACGAATCATAGCACGATGGCGATAGTGTCGGGATGTCAATATATACATGGAATGCATGTTTAAGTACAATCGTGCTAGACTTCCCGAATGTAAATTCGAATTGAAGTTTCACAAAAGTTTTTTTTTCTCTTCTCTTCTTGTGCAGTTTCGTAGAGTAGTGTATTTTGTTCATTTTCAGCTATTCAGGCATTAACTCAAACGCACTCCGTCCGGCCCGGCGGCGGCAGCAAGCCGGCGACGTGAGATGCGATGCAGCCCTTCTCGCGGCACGCTGGCTTCTTCGCGTCCCTCAAGCAGGTACCCTATCCACACTCATGGCGAGACCATCGCCCCCTCTTCTCTTCTGACGATCTCCTCCTCAGGTGGAAGACCGATTGGCGGCGGAGGAGCAGCAGGAGAGGCCGCCGGGGCTGCGGCAGCCTGAAGCGCCAGCGATGTTCTCCGACACCATGACCGCGTCGCCGCTCCTCCTGGGCGCATCGACGGCCACGGCCACCGACCGCGGGATCTGCAGCGTCGGCGGCGGGAGCAGCGGCCCGGCGCTCGACTTCCTCACCCTCTCCAAAGACCAAGAACGCGCGCAAGACACCAACGAGGACTCCGACGACGATGACAGCGGGGAGGACATCGCGCGGCTCATGGCGCTTCTGGGCCTGTCGCCGCCGCCGCCGCGGGGCGGCGATGACGGACGCGACAGCGGTGGGTGCGATTGCAGCGGCGGCGACGGGTTCTTGGCGAAGGTCGTCGGGGTGGTCGGGCCCAAGTGCGACAAGGAGAAGAGAAGGGTGGAGGGCTGGATCGAGCATTACTGCGGCGACGGCGGTGGGTGCAGGGAGCCTGCGAGGCTGGCGCACCTTCTGCTGGCCAAGGCGTCGTGGTGCTGGGAAGGAGAAGGGCCTGGGGATAGAGCAGCCATCGCGTTCCCTTCCACCGTCATGGAGTTCTTGGACCGTGACGCGCCACCGCGGTTGACGGACGACGGGGAGCAGAGGGATACAGAGTGATTCGACATGGACGATCTCTCTTTGTAATGGCAGTCGACTCGTATTTCAAACGCGGTGATGATGAATGTGCAAACTGAATGCTTTGTCTTCTGAAAGTGGCGAAAGCGATGTGTTCTTAACAGAGATTTTTTCCCCCAAAATTTAAGATTTGTTCACCAGAGTTTGCAGGAACACAGAAAAAATCCAAATCTCCCATCACCTTATCTTTTACTCCCTGACTTCTTTTTTCAAAAAGTGGATGTATCTATACTTATTGCATATCTAGATACCTCCACTTTTATACAAATAGAAGTCATCTAATTTTGAACGGAGTGAGTACATAATTCACCCTAAACTGAATATCTCTCTCTCGAAACAGGCTTGCGCCCCGCTTTATAAATAAAGCAACCACAACCGTGAAACCGCTGGGGCAAACAGCACACTCATGCCCAAAAGAAGCAAAAGAGAACAAAAAAAGAGAAAACAAAGCCGACAACAGTGGCTAAACGAAAGCAGAAACGACTCGCAACCGTTGCGCCCTCCGGAGAATTACCGCCACGCTCCTTGCAATCCGAAGTACCTCATACCAAGCAACACCTTCAAGAAGGAAACGACGGCATCGGCGCTGCTGCCCGGACAGTTCCTAGGGTTTCCCCCAGTATGTGTCCTAGGGTTTCCCCCGGTAGCTGAGGGGTGGAAACGAGGTCTCCCGACGCCCTTCAAGAAGGATGGCGACACCCACCAGGCGTCGCCGCGTCAGTGTCGAACGACAAGGATTTCTCCCGACCCTTTCCCCCGGTGCAGGGTGGAAAAGAGGTATCCCGACGCCCTTCAAGAAGGATGGCGACACCCGTAGGCCGTCGACGCGTCAGTGTCGACACGACAAGGATTTCTCCTGACCTCAAACACAAACCCCCAGACGCTCCGTCAAGCTCGACCAATCCCACCACCCACCAACGTGCGCCACCACGGTCTTGTAGTCGTCACCGTCGTCTCACCGTGGACCAAGCCAGACGGCCCAGGAACCAAGAAGAAAGAAGCTAGCTAGGGTTGGCAGCGCAGCGACACGCGAGAGGGAACCGCCTCCACTGCCAGCTAGCAGTAGCCGACCGGATGCAGCAGCCGAGCAAACCGGGCCCGCCTGGCCCAGCCAGGCCCAAAAGGGCCTGTAAAGCCCAACCGCCACACTGCAGCCAGGGCACCGCCGATGCAGCCAACCCCACCTCAACCTCCTGCTCCTCCACCCCGGGAGGGTCACCACCACGCCTTTGAAGCCCGTCCAAGCCCGTATGGGGCCCAAATGGGCCCGATCTGAGCCCAAGGACGTTGCCGGCCGCACGCCGGCGACAGGCCGGCCGTCGCAAGCTACCAGGGTGCCCAGCCACCATGGGCAGCACCATCACAACCAAGCCCACCCGGGGAACACGGACCGAAGAGGGACGAAGAAGAACGCCGCCGACGCAGGCCGCATCATCGCCACTCCGCCTCCCAGCCGCCGCCGGACCGCCGCCACCCAAAGCACACCGCAGCCAGGGCAGAAGAGCCCCGCCTCCTCCAACCAAGACTCGGGGAAGGACGAGCCGCCGCCGCCGGCGCCAACCGGGCCGAGCCAGGCGGCCTCTGCCGACGGCGGCGACAGGGAGACGAAGAGGAGAGGGCGCCTGAGAGGTGAAGCGTGGGGGCGCGCGCCGCCGCCACGGGGGGCGGGGACGCGCGAGGGGAGGGAGGGGGAGGAGGGAGCGGGCGGCGCGGCCGGCCGCCGGCGGCGGCGCTAGGGTTAGGGTTCGCTCCTCTGCACCCTCGGTTGGTTGGCCGTCCCGCCCCCTAAACTGAATATGGAACCCTTCAAGCCCAATAACGGGGGTACAGTGCACATCCAACCGAATCTGGTAGGATAAAGAGGAGCTTGAAAAGAATGAGGAAGCATGGTTACCTCAGCAGGAAGCCAATATCGTGCGAGAAGGAAGGAAGACCAAAGCCGCAAGAGCCCACGAGTGATTTGGCTTGTTATTGGTGTGTTAGGAATGGATATTCCATTCATGTTAACAGGAGAAACCTCGTTTACACTTGCGAATGTCCTTACTTGGTTCAACTAGTGCACCTGTGGGATCTGTTAAGTGAACTAGCAGGGTGGCCCTCGTAAATGCGAGGGCAACTCTTTTTTATAGTATTAAAGTGAAAATCAAATATTTAATATATTTTTATAGGATGTGGTAGGATCTGTAGAGACCAAAATGTTATGCTAAATAAAATATAAGTGATTTATGGAATGCATTTTAAATTTGTGGACGAATTATAAGTTGTGAAGTAATTGATTTTTCATGTTATTTTAACATCATGTTAAATCAATTGACAATTAAAGTTAAGATGGTTAGTGTTACTTTTGTTGTGATCTTGAACATTCTGATAAGATTTCCGTCATTGGTATTAAATTCAAACTACACGCTTTTTATATGATTTTTGGCCATTTTTAATTCTAGGTGAACTTAAAGATGACAATACGAATAAAAACCAATTTCTTCAGTGAAGCAATTTATGTAGTGATATTCTCTTATGTCAATACATACTCCTACTTACCAATCATGCAGTTTTCATATTCTGGCACATCTTCGCTCTATCCATCTCTCGACCGTCCTGCCCACTCTCTTTATCTCTCTCACACAAGTAAATGTTATCATGTAGCATCGACTTAACAATCCCAATACAAAATCAAATATTCATATATTAATAATAAATAAGAATATAAAAAGCAAATTTATGTTAGTTATCCTCACATGTTAAAGTAGTGAAGTAGAGTGAATTGACACCGTGTTTCATCTAGCTCGTGTGTAAATAAGAATATAAACTCAAAATATTTCTTGGAGACTCGCCAAGCAATCTATACCATTTGTAGACGTGTTGCTTCATCGTCACATGGCTGCGTCTAGCTCATGTGTACTGTGTGGGCAGACGGATTCTTGGCGACATGCGCTTATTGAGTGCAACATGGCGAGGTGTGTGTGGGCTTTGTTGTCGGAGGGTCTGGTGGAGGCGATAATCAACATTCAGGGCCCGGCTGGCTTGCAACTCTGATCAAGGTACTATCACATGATGAACTTACACTAACTGTGGTCTCTCTTTGGACCATTTGGCATGCAAAGAGAAAAGCTGTGTACGAGGAGGTTTTCTAGAGCCCGTTGCCGACCATAGCTTTCATCACCAGGTTTATCAGCGACTTGGAGATCGTTAAGCTGGCGACGCAACCAAAATGCAGTACGGGAGAAGGGGCACCTCGCTGGATCCCTCCACCAATGGGGGTCGCGAAGGTGAATGTGGACGCTGCAGTCTCAAAGCATGGCAATATTGCTTCGATAGCAGCGGTGGCCAGGGATGATCGAGGGCTTTTTCTGGGGGCGTCGGCTGTGACTCTCACCGGATATACAGACCCAGAGACGCTAGAAGCTACGGCGTGTAGAGAGGGGTTGGCACTTGCTTCTGATCTGGTCCAGTACGAATGGCGATTGATTGCGCTAATGTGATCATATGGATCAAAGCGGGAGACAAGTTAGGCTTTTATGGCCAGGTCATAAAAGAGATAGAAGACTCAGCGGCTCAGGGCTTCCAATCCGTGGATTTCATCCATGAGGGGCGCCGGTCGAACGTTGATGCTCACAACCTAGCTAGAGTTTCGATCCATTACGGAGTAGGGAGACATGTTTGGTTTATTAGTCCACCTGAGGGTGTTTGTAATAATGCGATGGATCAACCAAGTGGTGTTTGTACTCAAGGGGGGCAACAAGTTTCTGACGCGCTCTTTTCCTCACCAGTGTACCTAAGGGGGCTGGGAGGTTTTTAATAAGGCAATTTGTTTGCTATTAATAAAGTGTTCTTATTTTAAAAATAAAAAAAGATAATCGATATCCAGATGGTACATGTAGGACCTGTCGGGTGCCTGTAAGACATATGTTATCACGGGATGTGTGATTTTCTTTATCTTTTTATAGAGGATTATGTGTCGACACGACTTCTTTTATACCCGATTCTCAACCATCACACCTAAAATCAACGAAATACATATTTCTAACCTATATGGTATATGGATTAACATGATGCCTCAAAAAACCATCTCATTTTACTTTTAGTATATAATAGATAGATTTCCAAGTTCAACTGTGTAGAATTTTTTCCCAATATACATAATTTTATGCTATTGAAACTTTGTACCGGTAACTGAATGTCCAGGTTCAGTTTTCAGCAACTCGAAAATGTATAATTTTTATATAATACCAAGTGCCGAAGTGTGAGATCAACTGAAGTATCCTCCTCCAGTGGTCTGAGTAGCGAGTATATCCTTCAACGGCAAAACTAATCCAACCGACTAAACGCATGCGCGATCATTAAGCCTTCTCAAACATGAGACTCCTTTTATTTATGTACACATTGATGTTTTTGGTGATACTTACTCCGTAGTTGATATCACACTTCTCTTAAAGACCAAGTGTGCTGTACAGTCAGTCGGACTTCTGTTAACCGACCAGCACATGTGATCTGGTCAGGCTGAAGTAGTGAAGTGCTGAACATAACTGAGATGTTTGTGAAGTAGAGTGAATTGAAACCGTGTTTCATCTCATAATGTGGTACAGTATTTATAGAGGTATATCAATGAGTCCGTATAGTAGTATATATGAAAGCGCGTCGGATTCGCTCTCAGCTTCGCTATCAACGACTCGGATTGTAAGTTTTTGGATGCAAATTTGTCGGTTACTGTAACTCAGGGGTTTCCTCCAATCAGCGTGCGCCACGTTGCCCAGTTACCCGTCGGTCGCTTCCGGTTCCACTGGTTACCATGACTTTTTACAGAAAAACGCCTCACAAATCGACGAAGAGCCCTGCAGTCCACAAAACGTTGTGAAGGATCTATTCGCAATTACCTAAAATTCCATAAACTTTTTCCGTAAAACAACAACGCACAATCCCACTCCCTCCTTCTCCTTCCCGTGCGGCGTGGAAATCGCCGCCGCCACAGACGCACGCCACCACCACCACGCGTCTCCCCGCTCAAATCGGAGGGCACGGCGAGCTCCGTCGCCGTGCACTCTCCGTCCTCCCTCAGTTTGGCTTGCCGGAATGCCACACGCACTGCAATCAACGCCGCCGCACCTGGTCTCCACCGCCACATCCGCACAACACCGACGACGTTCCAGCGACCTAGAAGCTGCGACGCCACCACTCCCGGCCAGCACACGTCCGCGCGTGGAACATGCCCAGCTGCGCATTCTAGCTCGCCGGGATTTGACGCCGGCGTCCGCGTCATCGCCACGGCATCTCCGCCCACCACTGACATTATCGTGACGTCGCGGTCGGTCCGGTATGTCAGGGTTTTCCTCTTTTTCCCGAAAAAAATCCAGAAATGATTAAACCTGAAAAATTAATATCTTTAGATCTATCCATCATAAAAATACGAAAAAATACTAAAATGATCACAAAAAAATAAACTAATTACTTACGGCATAATGGAACCATATTTGAAAAAAAAATCCATAAGCTGATTATTCGAAAACAAATCTAAATTTGTTTCCTCAGATTAGACATTAAAATTAATATATGCTTGCATAATGTATTCCATCCGAATATATAAAAACGATCACAAAAATACAATTACTAATGGCATAAGCAAGCATATTTGAATATTTGAATAAGGTTAATATTCTAAGAAATTCAAAATTCGTTCCCTCAGATTACAAAATGAAATTAATAAATGCTCGCATAATGTATTCCATCTGATTATTATGAAAATTATCACAAAAATATAAACTAATTGCTTCCGTGATAATGGAACCGTATCTGAATATTTTAATAATACAAACTTACTATAGGTTCTCAAACAAAAAATATTCAATGTTTTACTTTGGGGAATATTTGAAAAAAATCCTAATGCATTTCCTCCTTAGAACAATTTGTAACACATGAAAAATTTCTATAAATACCCTCACAAAAATAAAATGCTTATTATTTGTGCCATTCAACCAAATTTCAAATTTACATGAAAATATATGTACATGATCACAAAAAAAGCTAATTACTTATGGCATAATGTAAACATATTTGAAGGTTTTAATACGGTGATTTTTTGGAAGAAAATCAAATTCATTTCCGCCAATCATAAATTTAAATTATCAAAGACTCATATAATGCATTCCATCTGATTATGGAAATAAAATAAATTTGTATGGACAAATCAAACTTACTATAGGTTGTCAAACAAAAATATCCTCCAGTATTTTAAATTGGTGAATATTTGAAAAAAAATCCTATTGCACTTCCTCCTTACAACAATTTGTAACACATGAAAATATTTCTATAAATACCCTTGCAAAATAAAATGCTTATTATTTGTCCCATTCACCCGAATTTTGATATTACATGTTTAATTTGACACAACTTTTAAATCTACCCAAACAAATACTCATACAATGTATTTAATCTTACTATGGAAATAAATTAAATTTGTATGGAAAAATACAAAACTTACTATAGGTTGTCAAAAAACAAATATTTTCTAATGTTTCAGATTGGTGAATATTTAAAAAAAATCCTAACGTACGTCCTCTTGAGAACAATTTTTAACACATGAAAATGCATCGATAGAAACCCTCACAAAAATAAAATGCTGATTATTTGTGCCATTCAACCCAATTTCAAATTTACATGTTTCAAAACTTTACATAACTTTTCAATCTACCCATTTTACAAACGTCAACAACTTCCAATCTGAAAAACTTCCAATCTTGAACAATTTTTGAAATCTAACCAATTTTATCCCCGGTAACTTCTTTGAATAGTCTCACTAATTTTCGAACTTACATAATTTTAAATGTGCACACTACCAAATTAAAAATTTATTTACTACATGGGCGCGGCATTGCCACGCTAAATTCTTTAGTATACTCTATGCACTCTATTTAGCAATTATACAATGAATACACACTGGGATACACCACAGAAGTACTGCAATCCAGGCTTGCAATTTCACCTGCCATCTGGATGCATGAGTTGTGAGAAAACTGTGCTTGGCGTCAGCCCATCCGACCCCACACTCGCGATGCTCCGTCCTGTGATGCTCATCGTCGACGTTGTGGTAGTACTTGTGCCCGTCGACGGTTCGTCTGACTGCAATCTGGTCAGTAGAAGAGGTGATGCACCTGATGAAGATGTCCCGTCTGTGAGGCTGCTGCTGTTGTCCCCATCACTCTCCTGCAACTGGAGTGCAAACTCAAGGTTCCATAGGACGTCACCCATGGACGGCCTGTCGATGCTGCGATCAGCCACACATTTCTCGGCAGTCTCTGCGAATTTTATGAGGCACTGGGGGGCAATTTTCCCTTGGAGGACCGGGTCTATGATCTGACCGAGTGTGCCTTTCTTCTGGCAGCGCGATGCCCAATCAGCAAGGCTCACTTGCTCTTTTGGAAGTGAGGGGCTCAAGGCAGGGCGCGCGCACAGGACCTCAAACAGCACAACTCCGAAAGAATAGACATCAGATTTCTCAGACAGCTGCTGCCTACGGAAGTACTCAGGGTCAAGGTATCCGAAGCTGCCCTTCACAACCGTGCTCACATGGGTGTTGTCCACATTTGGACCTGTCTTGGACAGCCCAAAGTCGGAAACCTTAGCAACCCACTTATTATCCAGTAAAATGTTGGTCGTCTTGACGTCGCGGTGGATGATGGTTTCCTTTACGCCCGTGTGCAGGTAGTACAGCCCGCGGGCAGCGCCAATGCAGATCTCAAGGCGCTGCTTCCATGAGAGTGGTGGGTTCTTGGAGTTGTACAGGTGCTCCCGGAGAGTTCCATGTGCCATATAGTCATACACCAGGATCATCTCACTCCTATCCTCGCAGTAGCCAATCAGGGACACAAGGTGGCGGTGCCGGAGCTTGGACAGCATCTCAATCTCTGTCTGGAACTCATGAACACCCTGCTCGGACATTGGGTTGCAACGCTTGATCGCCACCTTGGTGCCACTATCTATCTCTCCTAGATACACATTCCCAAACCCACCTTTGCCAAGTAGGAAGGCTTGATCAAAGTTATTGGTGGCAGCCTGCACTTCAGAAAATGAGAAGTGGCGACAAAGATTGGAAGGCAGCGTCGATGCGTGGCTCACGGTAGTTCCCGATACGGTTGATCGTGATCTGCCGTAATCAGTGAGAGGAGTCCAGTGACCATCTTCAGATTTACCAGAATCCTTTGGCATCTTCTTCTTTCGGCTACAAATGATGCAGATGCCAAAACATGCGATCAGCAGCAATGCAAGACCACCAACAGCTCCACCTATGACAGCGCCCTTTGATTTCTGTCCACCGGACACCTTGCTAGGATTGGCATCAGGATTCTGTGGAAGTGGAGGATTCAGCCCCGCAAGATTGTTCAGTCCTTCACCCTGTATGGTCTGTAGCTTGAAGACCTCAAGACCATTCAGTATTGCGTCAAAATACTCTGGTCTAGTCGAAAGATCAGGGTGAAGTGCAACCCACATGTCCACCTGACCGGAACCAGTAGTGAGGATAACATAGTCTGTGTATGCTGTTTTGCCGATTCCTCCGCTCTGGATGATGACATCCATTTGCTGCTGTGCTGTCTGGTTGTTAATGTAGATGAAGAATTGCCTCTGATTCACTTTGGTAATAGGATACTGGATCTCACAGAAATGGAACCTGAGGAGGTAGGAGAACCCTGCATCAACTGGTAAAATCCATGTAAGGTTGTAGTTCAGGTTGATCTGTGCATTTGGTCCCATCGACCGAGCTGTATCATAGACACCATCTGGCGCAGTGTAATTTGGATCTTTGAGTGTATACTCGATAGTCACATTACTATCTTTGGAGAAGGTAACCCCAGAGCCACCAAATATGTATGGGGAATCATTGTCCCATGAGCGGTAGAAACCGGAATCACCTTTCCGGGAAATGGCTTGCCCCCCGACATTGAGCCTGTACATAGTCTGGAAGCCTGTGTCAGGGCTGAATGTGAAGGGAGTTGGGTTATCACCGCTGACAAATCTTGTGTCAGCTGTTGTGAATATGTCAGGCGTGTGCACAATCTCGATGCCATTCACAAATGCATAAGAACCATTCTGATGTGCTGATGGGGCAAAGGTGAGGTCTAGGCTGCCTGTAGAAACATCCACCGAGAATTCACGGACAAGGTAGGCAGAGGTGATGGCCTGAGCTGTTTGCGAAGCATTGAACTCATTTAAGAGGGTAAGATTTCTTGTCGTGACACTGAAGTAGGCATCGGAGGCAGCATACTTTCCGTAATCATTCGGATAGAAGTAGAGGCGTACAAACATGCGGCCTGAGCTGACAGGGAAGGAGTATGTGTAGTTTGAAGTGAATATACGGGCAGTCATAAAAGGGACAATGGAGGGGAGTGAAGGGCTTTGGTATGGAGCAGTGGCTGCGACTCCTTTCACTGATGGCGCGAAATTAGAGGCGGTGTCGCCGTCCCAAGTACGGCCGCTATCATCATCGTTTTGGTTTGATGCTCCACAATTTAGGAGGATCGGTGCAGAGGCACTGGAGTTGCTACCAGCCGCCACGGCGAGCGACACAAGAGCCAACAGTGTGAGGGTAACTAGTAGAATTGAGAATGCCATCGCAGTGGTTGGTGTACAAAGAGTCGGAGATCAACAATCTGAGGATTGTGTTACATCTATATGCTGCAGGATATCTTTATGAACATTTGCATCATGCCGGGACATTGGAGATTTATCGGAGGGATTTCTCGGATGGTCTTGAGAGTCAGGATAATACTATTGTTTAGGCACAGCCAGAGAGCTACAGCACCTGCAATCACAACATCAGAAGTAGAAAATTCAGAAACTGAATCATGGCAAGGTGAAGTATAGCTACAAAAAACCATCCACGGTCTGAGTACTAATCGTTACAAAAAAATATTAAAATAAGTTTATGCGATAAATTATTGCAAGAATCTTATGAAATTTCTGGTACGATGGACGGTGGTACCACCAAGCACCAAAAGATGAAAACTGTACCAAAAGAGTAGTAACAGTAAATACTGCTCACTAGTAGAGCCCTCCTATATTCTTAGTTTCTTTCAAAAAAATGGTGAAGGAAATAGATGACATCAAGAGGAAGAAAAAGGAAACATGGACCAAGATTCCTGAACAATATGATTCTAAATCTCTAGAAAAATTGGTGACCTTCTATTTTTGCCGGTTCCCCTAATAAAAGACTGCCTATCCTTCCTGACGAACAAAAGAGTAAAAACCGAAGCATCTAAACAGGAACATCCCCCAATGACTACCACTCCAGATCACACGGCGCATCTTTGAGGAAAGAAGTAAACTTTACGATGCCAAATTTGGCGCGAAAATAATAACTATGGAGCTCTTCAAGCCCAATAATGGAGGCACAGAGCACATCCAACCGAATCGGGTAGGATGAAAAGGAGCTCGAAAAGAAGGAGGAGGGGGAGGCATGGTTACCTGAGCAGCAGGGGAAGACCGACCTCGGCTGAGAAGGAAGAGAGATCAAAGCCGCGCGAACCCCAGCGGCGGTGGTTACGGCGTGTTTGTTGGGCAAAAAGTGGTGAGAAATTCGGCTGTGCGCTCGCTGAGTAGCGGAGACTGGGAAGAGATATCCAGGTACGATGGCACTGAAATATGGTAGTGGGGTTTTACACAGAAGTACCTCTACTCTTCCAAATTCCATCTTGTAAATCCCTGCTCCGTCGTTCTTTCCTCGATGATGCCTACGCCCACTTCGCGACTCTTCAAAGTTGCATAGAAAAATCTCAGAGTCATGAGTAATGCCGAGATACTGGCCAGTCAGCTAGTCAAGAGAAAGCGACGGGATTAAAAACACGTCGTCTTCGACGACCAGCCTGATTTCAATTCCAGGTTCTGGACTTCCACGCAGGAAATTGCATATCGCTGTCGAGTTCCCCTGCGACGATGCTTCCTACAGCAATCGGGAGACTCTGGCCGTCGTGCTTCGTGCGAGCTGACCGGGCAGGTCTGCCCGTCGTGTCATGGCGAGAGGTCGATGCACGGCATGCCGGGCCGTCATCATCCAGACCCGGTCCATTTTACTCCGCACATAATATCAAATCAATATCATTCGGTTTATAATACCAAATCAATATCATTCGATTTATCAATGCGATTTTTTCATACAGTAACGATTTGATATCTACATAAATATTTGTGTTTTCGCATAAACTTAGTCAAACTCAAAAGATTTTGACTTTAAACAAATCTAATATATGGGGTAAAAAGGATCAGAGGAGCCAGGGAGTACATAGTAGAAGCACAACATATTTAAAAACCTACTAACTTTTATGCTCGTGGCATACTTCTCGCTAGTGGTAAGATAGGATTGGACCAAACCCCTGACCAAAAAACTCATGTCAAAGCATACAAAATTTGGTTTGACTGCACAAATGATGTATAATTTAAACTCATTGTTAACAATCTAACATAGATATAACATGAAAAAATATAAAGAAATATTATGTTGATGTAGAGATATTATCAAATAATTGATGGCTATGATGTACTCCCTCCGTCCATAAACAAGTGTCTCAAGTTTGTCAAAAAAAAAGATGTATCTAGACAAAACCATGTCTAGATACATCTTCTTTTTAACAAACTTGTGACACTTATTTGTGGACAGAGGGAGTATGAAACTTTCACCTACAAAAATGAACTTGATAACAAAGGCATTAAATCAAGGGTTCAATTCAAGTATTAGAAAAAATAAATTCTTGTAACTTGTTAAGTAGATAACCAAAGGCTTCGAAATTATCTTGCATCGGCAGGTGTCTCGGCGAGCAATGGAGGGAGGTTAGTAGGCCATGTGGCGCGGTGGCGACGACTCACAACATTCGAAGCAGTGCAGAAAATGGTTTATCCCTGGCAGGAGGCAGGAGAAATAGATCATATTCATCCATGCGTGAATGGGCTTCACTAAGGATGAAAATGACTGAAATTTTATGGGCTTCTATTAGGTTGGGCACCGTTCATTTCCATATCATATACTCCTCTAATCCTAAAAGAGTGTCAGAACTGTATACAAAATTTATGAATGGCAAGTTCATTTTTAGCGCCACTTTTTCTGGTTCAGAGTTTAGAGGGAGCATATAGTATGGAGTAAGAAAAATAAATATGGGCCATGGACATGGTTGCCCGAGCCCAACTCATTCCCGAATTTCACAAAACAAGTATATAGGTGTGTTGCCATGTTAGGACACCCACATTGTATAGAAAAAATTGTCTATAACTACATTATGGAAAACAAAAGTTGATTTTAAGCCCAAGATTGTCCTTACGCTTGCGAGGTACTCCTAGGAAAATTTCAGGTCTATCCCTCATTCCATTTTCATGAACAAGTTAGAGAAGTCACAATGTGCCAAAGTTAAATTAGCAACGAGTAAGTACAGATGATGTCGATGACGTCGTTCCTAAATTTTGCTGGATATGCACAAATGTAGGCATTGCCAAATGTATTTACATATAGGCCCAACTCTCACACAAACTGAATGAAAATCTCTCCCTTATGTAAGTCTCATGTGCTTGCCAAAGCATTTACTGTGAGAGTGCGTATTTCTTATTCCATCGCAAGATTTGGCATCTAGTTGTCCCAGTTCTATTTTCTTGGCTTGCCACTCCAATTCGGCACGCCACAATAGTATCTAAATTTCAAATAGGGACACCCAAATTTGACGCACATTGTGGTCATTCTCATACTAACTACTTTTCACTTGTGTGCTTGGATATTTGGCGGAGCCAGTTATCATGTGTAGTCAAGCGACTAAAGATGATTTTTGCAAGTCCAAAAATCCAACCGCCAGCGAAAACACAAATATGGAATGTGATCTCACAGGCCCACTTGTGACATTTGGCTGGGCCTCAGCCATAGGCCCATAGAGCAAAAACCATACTGCTCTCAACCTATTCTTTACGTTTCAACTTGCTATGTTCCCTTGTAAATAGTTAAGTTTTATATTTTGTTCTCATTTTTAATTTGTCCACATAGGTGTGTGAACATGGAAAAGGGCTAAAACAATTTATATGTAAAAATAGAGGGAGTATGTGAGTGCTATTAGTAATAGCAAAAGGTGTGAACAAAATGTGTGGACAGTCACATGTGTTTATCATGTCTATAACTATAAGACTACTTACTGTACATCATTTGAGTATATGCCTTGTACTTAAGACAGAATATTTCGAGGAAGGAATCCATTCTGCCAAGAAGAAAAGGATCCACCACAACGAAAAGAAAAGAAAATATCTTGGCGCGGAGTTCGGCCAAAGTCGCAACTTGCACGGCCGGCCAGGCACTCTACGATGGTAACGGCCGAAATCCAGGTCGTGGGCCCCACACGGATAGTCCATTCTATCCGTGCATCTCAGAATTTCAAGACCGATCCGATCGCTGCATCAACCAGCAAATATACCTCCACGTTCACGGCCTGCTCTGCTCTGCTCGTCCTCGGTTCCCCCATCTTCTCCGCCCCGATCGACCCAAGCTTCCTCCTCGCCACCAGCGTCGCTGTAAGTGATCCCCTATGCTCGGAATCAGAGCGACCTGCTTACTCACTTAGCTCGCTCGCCGTCGGGATTGGGTTCTTGGTTGGCTCCCTAGTCTGTTCCGTAGATCCAAGCGTTGCTAGATCCGACATATCCGACTCCTCCTCGGTGTTACCTTATCCGAATTCCAGAAGATCTCTCCGATTATCTTGAGTTCTTGACTAGTCGAATTTCGCTGAAGAACTGTTTTAGGATCCGGGATGAGCGGGAGAAAATTAGGAGTAGAGTTTTCCTGCCGTTGACGTAGGTACCGACGGTCTAAACGGAATTAGAGATCGGCAGATGCTTAATGTCCAGAATTTGGCTCAATTATAGAGCAGCAGGCCGCAGTAGTAGTAGTACCTCTTCCTTCTGTTACTATGTGTGTTTAAGGATCGGAAAGTTCAAGAACCAGCTGTGCAGTCAGCAGAAGTGAGTGAAGTACTGAAGTAGTAGCATAGACCATGGCGAGGGTCAAGGAACGCGAACAGGGATCACAAATGTCTATCGGATTTTCCTTTGCCGAGGATCGTTTAGCTGGTCATATAGTCAAACAGAGGGCAGGCATCTGCTGGGAGCGCATCTAATGGGATAGTGTAATTTACATGGCATCCCAGTATAAACCGGTATCAAGATTTGTATAGCAAGAAAAGCAACCACACAAGTTAGTAGTCATCATTCCTGATTTTGCCTTGTTATGTTACTTGGGGGTCTGTTTGAGGATGAGTAGAATTGTAGATAGAGCTGTCTCAATTGTTGGGTACCGGATTGGATCGTGGTAGGAGGTGTTAGCATTTGGAAGGCCATTAAAGCGTCAGATTATATTTTGCACGACTGCAGCAAAGAGACAATTGAATCTAATGGTTTAGAAAATAACGAGCTGTGTGGAGCCTCTGTGAAGTTATAAATAAATCATTTATATACTCAAGGTTTATCACTGTCAAAAGGCCTGTGGAGTAAGTTGATGCACTGACTAACGGGTTGCATTTTGACATTTTTACCTTTTTATCAAGATTTAGAGCTATATGCAAATATGCTACCCTCTCCGTTTTTAATATAAGATGTTTTGGCTATTGTACATGTTGTCTAGATACACACCAAAATGAGTGATTATGAACACTAAAACATGTCTAGATACAAGTTTGGACATGTGAATGTGGAAGAAGGCTAAAACATCTTATATTAAAAACGGAGGGAGTAATTAATTTATTAATGTAAGAAAGTTTGATCCTGTTAAGTTCCAAATAGCTTGTTTCGTGTTGTTGTTTTTCGAGGGGTGAGCACATGTTTCCTTCTTATGGGTGTTCTCAGTTATTATCTTTTGAGGGGCTCTTTGTTCTCAGAGTATTAATTTTAGCATATCTGACCGCAAGGACAGAAAGCGCAGTAATAATGCAACTAACAAGAGAGAAGTGGTGTGTCGATTTCTGTGACACATTCTTTGAGTTCACCTGGATTGTTCAGATTCGCCAACATCAATTGCTCTTTGTAGAGGGTTGTTACAAACTTATAATGACTACCCAAGAATCGTACAATAACTATTAATACTTAGCTACAATTAGCGCATCAAGTACACTGTTGAAGGCTAAGAACTAACCTGGAAACTATTAGATGTAATAAAACTAGCGAAGGTTTCTTGATTATATTTGAAGCCAAAAGAATAGATTACCCGTTCAAAGCACACCAGCTATTAAAAGTATTGCCATTTTGTCCTAAGAGTCAAACAGCAAAGAGTCAACGATGTTGGACAATACTTGCTTTTGATTTTGGTTTCATCTCAAATTCTGTTTCTAAAACATTTAATGCCTTATTTTATTTTGGTAATGAAGCTACTGTTCAGTTGCTGGGTACCGGATCAGATTGCGGTAGATTGAATCTAATGGTTTAGATAAGAACGAGCAGTTTGGAGCCTCTGTGAAGTTATAGATAAAACATATATGTGCTCAAGGTTTCTGATTTTCATGAAAAGCTCATGTTGAGTATACATGTACTTGATTTCCTGTTGGTCAAATGGCCCATGGAATGAGTTGATGCACTGACTAATGGGTTACATTTTGACTTTTTGATCGATACATCAAGCATATATGAAAAATGCTAATGAATTCATTAATACAAAAATGTTTGATCTATTTAAGTTCCAAATAGCCCGTTTCGTGATGTTGTTCTATGGACCAAGGGGTGAATACATGTTTTCTTCTTATGGGCGTTATCATTTATTATCTTTTGATGGGCTATTGATTCTCAGAATATTAATTTTAGCATATCTGACCGCACAGATAGAAACTGCAGTAATGCAACCAACAAGAGAAGTGTGCTGATTTCTGTAGCTGAAGTGCATTCTTTGAGTCGAACTGAAATGTTCAGATTTGGCAACATCAATTGCTCATTATAGAGTGTATTTATGATGACTACCCAAGAATAGTATAATAACTAGAAATACTTAGCAGCAATTTAAAATGATAACTAGAGTGCATCAACTTCCTTGATTATTTCGAAGCCAAAAAAAGTATTACCCATTCAAAGTACCCCAGCTATTTAAAATATTGCCATTTTATCCTAAGAGTCAAACTGCAAAGAGTCAACGACATATCTCTTTTAATTTAATGCTTTTTACTGTGAATACTAACATCAGTACATTTTTTTAGCACCATGTCGGAGATGAAGGACACCAATGCTGTCGGAAATTCTGAACCTATGGACCAAAGTGGAGATAATTCCATGCCCTCGGCTCAGCAACAGGTTATTTTCTAGACTAAATCTGAGATATGCTCAATTAAAAGGCAATCTTGTAATGGTTAATGGAGCAACAAGGAAGATTATTCTCTGTAACTGGCATGATCAGTTAGTTGTGAGCATTTCGCAAAAAAAAAAAGAGTTAGTTGTGAGCATTAAACACATTTCGTTTTTGCAGGAACAAGTAATCAAGAAGAAGTTTGGAGGACTAATTCCGAAAAAGCCACCACTCATCTCAAAGGTGCTTGCATTTGAATAGCTCCTCCCAGTATGAAACAGTATATCAGATATCTGCATAAACAACACTAGTTCTAAGCAATTAAGTTGGTCTTCCTAATTGTAGGATCATGAGCGGGCCTATTTTGATTCTGCTGATTGGGCTCTAGGAAAGGTATTATCCTACTGTGCCTTCAATTCTGTTTGTGTTTATTCAAGTACTCGAGTTCCAGATTCCAACGCACTATTTTCCGGATATTTTGCTCTTCAGTCTGGGCAGCAAGGTGTTTCCAAACCCAAAGGACCGCTTGAGGCACTTAGGCCAAAGTTGCAGGTACTACTTCTGATATACAGGGTCATGTTTAGTACCTTAAGAGAGCATGTGTCCTGCAAGGCTGCAAACCTGCGTGTTTTCTTCTGTCAAGTTCAGCTTTTCTTCGCCTAAAAAAGTTCAGTTCTTCTGAGTTCTGTACGCCTGCAAGATATGCACCATAAACTCATACCTACGGATTGCTCTTATTTCAGCCCACACGACAACATCAACAACGTTCAAGGAGCTCTATTTACTCTGCATCAGAAAACGAGGGTATGTTATTGACACGGTGCTACTACATGATTGCTTTTCGCCAAACGGCCTACCGATCAATTTCTTTGGAATGACCTCGCTAAACGATTAACATGCAGATGGTGATGGAGCTGGCTCTGAGGACATGAACATCAACTGATCACAACAGCGTAGATCCTGCTCTCATTGTGGGTTTCTGAACTTGTGAAGCGGCTTGCTTTTGTTATCTGTGGTGGTATGTCCCTGCTTGTTACTTCCATAGGTACGAAAATTGATGTTGGTTGTGGTTCCAAGACTGTTGTACGTGAACCATTCGTCGGACAGCTCTGTACGTAGATATGTGTCCCAAAAGATATTGTACGCTGAACCATTCATTGTTTGCCTACGGCGTCTCACTTGAGCTGTGCCACGTCCTATTTATCACTGGATATTCTCTTTCTTTGAGCATCCCCTTGTGAGTTCGTTGGGATGATGATATTGAATATCTCAACAACAGGTGACATGTTCATGTCCAGGTTAGGCATGGCATCGTATAGTTTGACTATGCTACTAGTACTTGTTTGAAAGGCAGGGCTTGAATATGCAGCAGAAGTTGTAGAACGCGGCTGCAATGTTAAGACTCGTCGTCTTGTACCTATCGCCTATCGGTCTTGGTCAGTGGGATGTAGCGATCACATGGTATCACGGCCCAGTTAGGCGAGGTGGCGCCATCAACCGGTCGCCGAAGCGGCGACGGGCAACTGTTGAACTAGTTGTGGAACATCCGAACATGGTTTGTTTCTCCACGAACTTCCAGGAAGCTCGCGCTCACAGTGGTGGGGGCAGAGCTCATTCTTTTTCCCCTTGCGTTGGCAGAAATATATATGTTCAACACAAAACAGATGATTTTATCTCATGAACATTGAACGGCAAACCATTGTGAATTGTGAACTTCAGCCACGCCTTTCTGAGATGCCAGCTGATCCAAAAGCTGCTTGCTTGCCTGCCTACGTTTGGAAAAAGCTGATCGGCCATGTTCTTGGTAAAAAAGCTCACCCGGGATCCCTGTCTTCCTTCCCGGTCCCTCGATCCACCTGGCGTCA
Organism: Poa annua; assembly: GCA_026929855.1. Taxonomy (NCBI): domain Eukaryota; kingdom Viridiplantae; phylum Streptophyta; class Magnoliopsida; order Poales; family Poaceae; genus Poa; species Poa annua. The sequence continues at coordinate 19,540,542 of CM049428.1, read as the reverse complement.
AATCAAATCCAAATCGAGGAACAGCTTCAAGCAGCTTTGTTGTCAAGTCATGTACGTGCGGCGAGATTCCCGGAGGATCGGCTAGGAGGAGCCGAGGAGAAGAGGTACTCCATCGGAGGAGACGTCGTGATCCATCGGAGAGGGAGAGCACAAGTGGTGGTGGTGGTAGGGTACGTCGCCGCACTAGCACTGCACCGATGCGACGGCGCTGCCTGCTACCTCGATCCACAGCTTTTCTCAGTTAAGCTACTGTACAGCGATGGAACTGTGCCCCAAGTGCAGGCTGCCCCCTGTTAATTTTTTGACAAAATCGGTGCCAATCCGCGATGCAGTGTCTCAGTTCATGATGTTGACGATGCCTAGGCATCTTTTTCTTAACCGGTTATTTCGACAGTTCAGTTATCAAGTGAAGTGAGTTCCATGGAGGCTCATGGATAAATACATTGTGCTCCGGATATCTTGGAGCCTTGACGAGTTCCCCAGCTCCGGCGTTCATTACATTTTTGTTGGCCAACCTCACGTGCTAATTTTCTTCTGATCATGAGCAGATAACAATGCCGTCCCTGGATTAGGGCAATAAGAGGGCAAATTTGACCCTTTTTTAAATCCATTTCACAAAATAAACCAAAATTTCAAAAAATTGCGTCACAATTATGGAATATGCATCGTACACAATAGCCTGGTGAGTGGTAAATAGTTCACAACTTAATGTCTTAACCGATTCGATCATAACATCTTGAGTGTGTGTGCGACAGTCGACGGATGATGTCCTTTGTAGGTGATTAACAAACAATTACGTGGTTTGTATGGTATACATTGCATGCATGCAACGAACTAGACCAAGAAAAAAACTTAACGTAAAATTTATCTAGACATCTATGGCACGTTACCCTATTACCAAGTACAAAGCCATCCCACCTCATAAAATTATGGACCGAACACAAAAAGAACTAGGCGAATTATGCTATTTGATTCTAAGTGTGATTGCGAAGTAAGTATACAATGCCAACCAATTGCTTAACCCCGAGAAAGGTGAAACACGTATTTGGCCATGAACATACTAGTTAATGAACAATGTCATAATTATAGAATTAGCAACTCATATTTTTTTTTATTCTTAGACTTTTCTATTATTTACACATTGGTTGCTATATCTTCTTTTTAGTTACAAGAATAATGCATTCGAGAAACCTCTCCCAGATCTAGAGGTTAGGATCTTGATATTAGAGAAATCTAAAACACAAATGGCGACTTACATATATTTGTGTTTCATCTAATTGGCACTTGATTTGTGAAGACATGATTTTTGTATATGCTTCAAGTTTAGTGCAAGTGCAATATCAAATGTCAAAGTTAAAACTACATAATAAAAACAGAAGTAACGTCATATATAGTTGTACTATCACTTGTTAATTTGCTAACTATAATAAAAATGGTGGTTACTGATATCTCGAGAAAATGTGTTGTAACTGAAAAGGTGAAAATATTTAGTATACATGAATGATAACTATCTACTTAGGTCGACTAAAGGTCCACTACTTTAGAAGAACAACCCAAGCACATAAAGTACTTACAGTAAAGTAGTCATTAATGCTCATCTTTCTTTGTGTATGTGCACTACGTATTCACCAACTACGAGAACCGTCAAGATTACAACAATATGTGTTTGCTTACTCTAGTTCTCGATCCAGCCCATTGGAGTTTGCACAACATAGCCCATTGGAGTTTGCACAACATAGCCGCACGACACTAATCACTACATGTGTCTGATTCCGTTATAGGGGCTACCTTGATTTCAACATGAAGAATAGCGCCAATCGCATTCAATCGAACACCATTAAATAAGCATATTTGGCAAATTTGAATGTTGTTTAATTTGCATGCTCTATTATGTGAATTCCAATCTTGCGTGTTTTCGGTTTTACGAGCAAGTTATACACATTACTGACACATTGTAAAGTCAATTTATACCTCTTATAAAGCAAAACCCCACTAACATAAATTAATTATTTTCTATCTCAACATGCAAGCTATCCACATCGGGTTCAGATTCGCCGACGTTAAGCCTGGTGACTTTGGCTGATTTTGTGCAGCTGACTTGTAGACCCCACATATTCCGGGCCCACTTGTCAGTGTATCAAAGTCAGGTGATGTTGGGCCGGACAAAGTCAGTCAATACGCGCCCATCCACATCACCTACTATTTAACCAATCAATTGTTCATTTCATCTCCACTAACAATAATCAATAGTAGTACATCTTTCATGCAACATTTATATGTCGTCTTTTTGCAGCTATTAATTATCCAAGTAAATAATAATTTGTTCTCAAATATTCAATAATTTAATTAGAATTAAATTTAGTGCTCGATAAATGTGATCAACTGAATATTAAAAATTAAATATTTCGTGCGTCTATACCCCTTTCATTTGCATAACATTTTTTTTAGAGATTCCCGCTGCAATGCGCAGGGTATTTTTCTAGTATTTTATATAAGTAACTACTAACTGAGTTTTAAACTTTTTAACAGGCCGATAAACTAGGTAAAACTAACGTTACCTTCGTGATAGCAGGTTCCCATTAAACAAAACTGGTGACTGAACCAGTTTCATAATTTACAGGTCAGATATTATGTGGTCAGGGCTCAGACGTCGATCCACATGATCATATGCCCCGACGGCCCGACCTGACAGGTGATTTGATCGCATATCTTTGCTTAGATAAACCTCTTGTCGTTGCAACTTGCAATTGCTAATCATGTATATGCATGCCTGAGGATGAATAATTATTTATATCCAGCCCAGACAAAGAAATGGGCGTCTGATAAGAAGGCCTGTCGGACGTCGACGTGTCGACCGCAGAGGTTTAAATTAACTGTACCAAAACCTATAAGAAATTCAAATGTAACAGCAAAACCGGTGAGTGAGTGCACGCATCGTGCATGCATGTGACGGCTGAACGACGAATGATTAGTCGGCCGAAGCTATAGCTAATATAAGCACATGCATGATTTGATTGCCTGGACTTTGCTTGCTGGCCTTGTCGGGCGCTGGCCTAGCTGTATGTATGTCTTGGCTGGAGCGTCGTGATTCGTGCGTGCACATGCAGTACGTCCAGGGACCGTCTGTTCGTAAGCCCTAACACCGAATGATTTCTTGCCGATTCTTGGTCGATCAATGGGCTAAGTGCGAATCGATCTGGATTGTGTTTGTTGTTTTGGTTTCCTTTTGATCCAGCACCGCATTGATCTGTCCCGCTCCTAAGAACATGGGCGCGTTTAATTTCTCTATTATTTGAGGTCTTGTTGTTGCTAATCCCTTTTTCTTCAGTAAACTCAGTGTCTTAGCTGGGAATTAGTAGTAGTTGTTGAGGCAAACCACATGCATGTTTCTCTTCATTTTATTTCTTTGGTTCCGCTCGTGGAGCTTGTTTAATAAGAGCAAGGCTTTCTCCTGTTTCTCAACTTATGACGACTCTTTGAAAGTTAGTCCTAATCGTAGCCATATATATACTTGTTCACATTCAAAATATAATACACATTTCAACGTGTGGTATTTGGACCATCAATTACCTCACTCACATAAAAATAATGTTAAATTATGATAAATACATATTTTCATATAATGTATCAGCTTGATGTTAAGCATGCTAACGATTCTTTCTATATAGATATGATCAGAATTAGACATGTTTGAATCTTAAAATTCTATAATATACTTGTATTTTAGATCAAAGCTACTCTATTAGCTATTTTGACATGATTGGAAGTACCAATTATGATTGGTTCAATAGTAGAACTGAATTTTCATCTCAGCTTACTTTATCTAATTTCATCTATACAAAGTGCTCAATCGGAGGGGTTGGGTGAATATGTTTGAAGTACGGAACTGTTCTCCTGCTGCTACGCGCTTACATGTCATCTTGTCTATAATGATATTATATCGAGTATTTCCTTACTGTCAAAAATGAATGTATTACTTCAGGCAGGGTCTAGTAGAGAAGAGATGAAAACACTAGAATAATCCAGACATTTGGAAAACATAAATCAAAGTTTTCTCGATTTTGACAGACAATGTTCTGAATTCTACGATCATACCTCCACGTAGTACCTTGTTAACAAATTTGGAAAAAGATAATCAACATGGTGTGCCAAGATCAGCCTCAAAACCTCTGCATACATCCATATGGCCATGCAAACTATGACCACAGACATGGGCCGAGTGCCGACGCGATCGAACAGTGTGCTCGCTCGATTATCGTCATCTGCGAACCCAAATCGAAGCCGGATCTACGTTGGATCCTCGGGCCAACACATCCACATGGCATGTCTGAAGAATCCTGCCGGCCCTAGCTACACACGACGTCAAACAGCATATATTCAGCAGGCTCGCGTCAAGTAGCTACGTGCGTACTAACATGGTGTAGACACCGATCGAAATGCATGTGGACGAGAGGGGCTATATATCGATCGATCGAGGATCCGGCCGGCGTCGCAGTCTACCGGAGATTTCCCGGCCGGGTCCCGGAGGAACGCAGGCGCTGTCTGACCGCTATGCGCAACTGCTACTCTCTGAATCCTGATCGACGGATCGTCGTGCTGTGTGCTGTTGATGCACATGGATGCATATGGCGATGGCGATGGCGATGGCGAGTGGTGGATCGTGCGCACATGAGAGATCCATGTCGCAGATAGAGCCAGGCAGCAATGATATGGTGCGCAGCGCACGCATGGGGATGCATGGCTTTCTTTCTCCGACATGGCACGTTGGGGCATATAGTGGACGCCACTGTGCTGTGCTGTGCTGTGCGTGCTACCGACAAAGCTAGCCGGCCTCCAGGAGCTTTCCTCGGCAGCTGTATATACATACCCCGTACGTATTCCCCAAACTTTGTGCATGGTATCCGTCCTTGTTTCTGGTCCTTCCTAGAATCCTAAGCTAGTTTGAGTACCGTGTACTTGATTACTACTGTAAGAATCCTAGGATTGGTTTGTGAGAAATATCTGAACATGGTAGTGGTCAGCTAAGCTACATATATATGCCTAAACACCAACTCCACTAATTCACGTGTTGTTCTCTGAGCACTACTTAATATCTACACCAGCTTTGTATCTGACGTGATTTTATCATCAGGATTGGTTGCCGCTACATACATACTTGTTATTGTTAGGATCTCATCAACTTGGCAAATTGGTCGCTCGATCATGCGTTCATGATTTAGCCCCACGACGGGACACGCTGCGCGGCGCATGTTGTGCTGAGTGACCACAGGAATGCATGTGCGTGCGTATCCATCTCGCTTGCTACCTCCCAAATTTATTAAGTCCCACACCTCCGACTCCGATCCGTTGTTGCACCGTTTAATCCGTCCACCATTATCGAATGATGATGGATCGATGGCTCCAATATATGGTCGCACTCGCACCGCAGATACTGGATACGTACGTACAATCATCGAAATCATGGGTGCTCCACCTCCACCCACTCTTATCTAGCAACTCTACGCCATACCAGATCACTCACCGCCCGCCGCAGTCTGCTACACCGCTAGATCGACCCATCGTACGTCTCCGGCTACTTCCACGTGTAGCGCGCGCTCACCAACCAAAAATACGACGCAACACTACAGCATGCTGACTCCAATCCATGCATGCGCATTAGGCTCCTGTCATGTAGATGCTCGTTTGGAGGACGATCGCCGTGGGTAGCTAGCGTAACCGGGTCGACACACGATGGTTATTCGTTTTGCTAACCGGGTTTTGAATTTGACTGAGTGACTTGTTCATTGCAAGTTTGAATGCAGCCAATTTATTCGTTTATCAGCTCAAAATCAAGAGATGGAGAAAAGGTCAAGGTGAGTCGTCACTGTATACACACCATTCATCCAAAGGTGGCAGGGAGCGTACAAAATAAGTTCACTCGGAGATTCTAACCACCAAGGGAGGTAAACCTTGTTTTCGTTCCTCGTTAACTATGAAGAGGGATACTCCAACCCACACATAGACATAAACCAAGTTAGATTAGTTTTGCTACCGAGCTAGCCGCTGAAAGTCAGTCATATGAGGAGGGGAAATGCATCACCCTGTCTTACGACCTCTTGCATGCCAAATATTGGGTCCCGGTACTCCATTAAGCAAGATACTTGGAGTGGTGGTTATCTGAGTGCCCTCTCCTCTAGTTCCTTTCGGCTCCGCTGGGTGAGCTCGTGACAAGCTACACGAATGGTGTACAGTGGAACGATAACAACGGGCCGGGGAGGACAGGGAAAGCCGCTCTTCCTTTTCGCCTTTCCCGGATTTTGACGGGTCGACATGTGGCCTGCCGCCCGGATCACAACGTGCGCTGCTTATTACTAGTACGTACTACATCTTCACATCAACGTCTCATGAACGACAATTGCTCGGCGACAGGGACCCTCACTCTGTACAGCTTACTCCAGCTACTAATTAAGCGGAAACAACCACATTAATACTTGGTTATCTTTACTACCTTGATGTATCATGTATGAACTGTAGGTCCAGACCAATATTCCCCTCGCTAGAACGATCCATCTCTTTTCCTAGCTAAGTTATTAAGAAAACAAGAAATGTGGTGAAAGTCATGGAATCTACTTAGCTAGATACGGAGATTAAACGAAAGTGACTATTGGACTCTTGGGCTGTTATTCCATTAGCGGGTAGCGGGGAGAAAAGGAGTGAGCAGGCCAGTCCGCTATTTTATTACCTTTTCTTTGTTTCTTGACGTGAGGACAAAGAATAAAGGTAACACAACTTAGTTAACTTGTTTGTCCACTCCATCATGATGTTAGGCTAACGACTTTAAAGAAGTTACTAGATTAGGTGAGGGCTACACACGATGCTATATCTGCTCTGAAATGATTTTTGCAAGCCTGTATATGATGCCATCCTCACATATGCATTTTTTTTAGTCGTCCGTTTTCTTTACAGAGCTGACTGATGAACTCGTTAGTTTTTTTTACAGAGCTGACTGATGAAAGTCATATGTAATAAACTTAATGGCAACGTATTCCAATCATCAATTCCCCATTAAACAAGATTTTAAAACTATCTGGTGATAAGGTCTTATGATTGCGTATATAGCTAACTGGCTTGCCCTAGTAGGACCATTACAATTTTTAATACATCAGTAGGACCATATTTTTTATTATCAGCCAGCGGCAGAAAAGAAGACATGACAACTAATATGGTCACGAGTCCTCTCTAGAAAGCTTTTCAAACAAGCTCATTCTAAAGAGGGGTGCACATGGAGGCCACACAAAATTAGCCAGAAAGCAATCTTGCAAGGCTTAATAAACTAACCTAGTGTGTTTAGTAGTGCAGTAGTAGTACGCTTTTAAATTATTAAAACCACGAGATAATTAAGAAGCCTGTAGATTAAAACCTTTTAGGAGGAGGGACCTGTTTACAAGTCTCTTTCGCAACCCACTACAGACATTAATAAATGTATGCTTCTGTTTCACTAACCTCCCTCATAACTTAAAATGATGCTTATATGGAAATGGATAATCTCTTTGTATGTGCACACGATATTTAGAGATTTACACATGCAAGCCTAGGTTCCATAAAACATGTCATAGTTTGTAGGCACAAGATGTTTCACATTGAATAAAGAACAAATAGGGGGGAAAACGAAAACTGAAGTTGAGAATGCATGCGAAGTGAGTCTATCTTAACTGGTTTGGTTGCTTGTGGTGGAACCAGCCCACCCAGGCTCAAGTCTCAGACTTGGCATCGGTGCTCGCATTTTTCTGGATTTTCCAGGATTTAACCGGCGCTATGCTTTCAGTGCTTGGTGACGTGCCCGTCAACAGCGAGACGCCCATGGTGACTTCGTCAACCTCTAAATATGTCGGACCAGTCTCTCGGAGGTGCTCATAGGGGTAGGGTCATAGGGGTGTCTGTACGTGCGTGTTTGTGAGCAAATACTGTGTTTCTCAAACAAAAAAAGTTGAGAATCCATAGTCATGGACCGTTTTGCGGTACTCCCCATCAGGTTTACGAGAGATGATCAACATCATTAGACCTATTATGGAATATATCTTCACATAGTTTTTACATGAAATTGTACGTGATATTTTTTCTCAATTAACTTGATCAAACTTAAACTAGCTGGACTTAAAACAAGATAAGTCCGCATGTATACACGTTGTTATCAAATGCATGTGTATTCAAGTATAAGAATGAATCTTGTAAATTATTTTCCACCCATCTTTGTGTGAAATGTTAAAAAGAGTGCAAACACCATAAACCTTGTATTAAACCATTATTTGCGTCCCTAAAATAATAAGATGGCAAAATCTATTTGAGTTTGTGGAAAGCTATATGAAAGGAACTAAACACTACTCTCCCAATTCTAGCGTATGGAGTTGGGTTCTCATATCTATCCAATCCAAATGAAGCGGTTTTTTTTAGAGAGTTTGCATCTTAGGAAAAAGGATAACAAGCTCTAAATCCGATCTCGGTATGACATAGACATATATTAATAGACAAATATATAAACAACTTTCGTCTAATACAGCTTTGCACATAGTTCTGTATCAAGTTAGGGATATACGAGATCGAGTATGGAATGGTGTTTACTCGTTCATTGTGAACCCTAATTGCCGTGTCAGTTTGATACGAACCTAGAGTGCGGAATCATCGTTTATGAATTATGTTACATTCTGAATATCCTAAAATTGTTGAAGTTAAACACCCACATATCGGCTTTAGATACTCAAGATCTTGTTATGGGGGAATGCTAGGATGTTATAACATGCAAAAGTCCATGTAAATAATCATGTGCAAGAATGGCAATAGAAAATAAAATTGTATCTTGTCTTTTTCACACGGGTATATACTTACAAGTACAACCATTGCAATATATGAAAATGATAAATGTGCGTCTTCCACATTTTCACGAAAGCAAAGGGGCCTGAGCAAGACTCTGCGAAACACACAAATACCATGAGAAGCAGAGACGATGAGAAGAAAATGGCAATAAGGAAGCGCGCACTCACCCAATAACGAGCCAGCCAAATTCCACACCAAACCCAACACCCGCACCACCTCACCTCACCGCACTAATCCACTCCCTAATCACCACCACTACCGCACCAGCAGCAGCAAATAAGTAGACCCAACCCAGCGACGGAAAGCAGCTAATCTCTTTTCTTTCTTCCTTCCTTCCCCTCTCCTCTGCGTGCGCCTTTTCCTTCCATCATCCTCCCACCGTCTCCACCACTACCGCCATCTTCTTCTTTCTCCCATCCCACCCCACCCCACCCCACCCACCTTCCATTCAGATTCAGCCGCCCCAATTCCTCCTTCTTTCATCAACCTGGGCGGCCTGCCATGATCTCTATAGGCGGCGGCTCATCTTCCTCCTCCTCCTCGTCGGTGGCGGTGAGGATGCCAGGAGGGGCCAAGCGGCGCGGGAAGCCGGGCGGTGCCGCCGCCGCGGGGTCGGCAGCGGCTCCCGGGCCGGCGCAGACCAAGTGGCGCAGCGGCACGCAGGAGAGGATCTACGGGCGGCGCCTGCTGGACGCGCTGCGGGCCACGCGAGACGGCGCGCCGCGGCCGGGGCCGCAGCCCCGCGCCGTGAAGGAGGCGGCCGACTCCGCGCTGGCGCTCACGGCGCGCGGCCAGTCGCGCTGGAGCCGCGCCATCCTGCTCGCCGGCGCCGCGTCCTGCCGCCGCCGCCGCGTGCTCGTCAAGGCCGGCGGGAAGATCCGGCGCCACCCGCGCCCGCAGGCGCGCGCCGCGTCAGCAGGAGAGCCGCCGTTGCTCAGGGAGAGGAAGGTGAAGGACCGGCTCCGCGTGCTGGGCCGGCTCGTGCCGGGCTGCCGGAAGCTGCAGGCCCCGGACCTGCTCGAGGAGGCGGCGGACTACGTGGCCGCGCTCGAGATGCAGGTCAAGGCCATGCGCGCGCTCGCCGACGCGCTCGCCGCGGCCCAGCTCTCCTCCTCGAATTCCAATTCGAATCCGAATCCTCAGCCGGCCGACGCTGCCGACGATGATGAAACCGAGATCATGGATAGGTGAGCTCATGTCTCTTGACTCTCCCCAGACCAGACCAGGGGGGAAGATTGATGACATCACCACGGCCTTGGGCTCGGGGAAGAAATAAGGGCGATTTATTAATGGATGGATTATTAGTGCGAACTGCGAAGGGAGTCTGGGATTCCAGGATGATGATGGTGGTATTGTGATTGCTGTTGCTGCCGCTGCCGCTGCCGCTGATTTGTAGATTCTTGATACCTACTTGTATAAGTAATGCTGCTCTGCTCCTCTCTCGCCTCCTTATCTTCTCTTCTTGAAATGTTCTTACCTCCACCTGAAACAAGAAAGACGGGGGATTCCTGTGTCTGTCTCTTAATGATTTGATCTGTCTGCGTCAATGGATGGGGAATTAGGAGTTCTGTTTCTTTGAACGGGCAATTGCAGCTGGTAGTTTCATTTCGTCGAGCTGAATTCCACAGGATTTCTCAGACAGATTTCCAGCTCCGTACTAGTCTACAGCACAAGCCCGTCCTAGTACTTCCTAATTTAACTCGAGAGAATCGATTTCTGCTCGAGACGAAGAACAGATACTATCTGAATGCGATCGAGGAGAGAGAGAGGTTTGCAATTGCAAGTGGGTCGTTGAAATCGCGCCCGCCAACACACGCAGCGTCGTCGCGCTTAAACTAATTCCGCTCCAACAGAGATCAGACAACGCGTGGGCAGAAAGATTCCATCTGCTCTCGCTCTGACGCTGGTTTTCCTCATCCGGATGGGGGGTCAACTTCAGCATCCGCTGCCGGAAATATGTTTACTGCGCAGTGCTGCACTACGGGCCTTCTGCGAGAAATTTCTGGCGTGCATTTATGCACGTGAAAATGTTCTCTGCGCAAAAAAGCTCGACGGCGACGGCGTTGATTTCTTCCCTTCCAGTATCACGGGATTTTTATTTTCATGACGATGAAGAACGGGAAATGTTTTCGGCATGTGCAGATTGGCAAACGTGTTCGACGCAAGTGTTTCTGTAAGGAGTTAAATGCATGCTGGTACTAATTTTTCTCGCGCGCGAGATAATCTCTTTCAAATCACCACAACATCATCACACATCAAAATCCACATGCAAGTTGGAGCCACCGCTGCCACCATGAAACCTTGGCACTGTCATGACCTCTACCCATCATCGCTTGCTTCCTTCATTCCAAAATCTCATTCCTTACGATGTCATACCGCTTTTGGGTTAACTCATCTATGTCATCTCGGTTCATCATCCTTATCTTGTTCTCCTCTTGAATGAGCTTGGGTACGGACTTGCTCTCCTCAACAATGGTTCTTCTCTCTTTAATGACGGCCTTCTATAAGCCCTCTTCCCGGAGTAATTGTCTTCTTAATCCCATCGGACTTGTGCTTGCTTAACGAAAGGCATCTCCTCTCCTTTGACGACCAGCTCATCCTCGAGCTGCTAGGCAGCGACCATGGCTGCGGCCCCGGAGTCTCCATTGCTATGAGGCACTCTAGTGCTCCTTTACAAGGCTAGTTTATCGCCAAGCTGTGGCAGTGCCATAGTTCAAGTCCCGTGCTATAAAATGATTGCCATGGAACTTGGTGTGAGCTCAAGGCAAAATAAAACCAGCTAAGATTAGCTTACGTTATATAACCCCTAACTCTGTAGGTGACTCCTTTTCCCAGACCTCCACCGTAAGGGCGCTGGTTGCCTTTCCCTCCATTTGTCGCTCCGACATCAGGAGGAAGGGGGAGTGGGAGACCTTGTTTCTCCATCTAATAGGTATGTCTGTTGTCGTGCCTTGTTGGGTGATGGGAGTGGTAGCCGGGTAAATAAATTTATCTCAACTCTACTCTCAACGACAATCTTCACGTTGGCTTCTCAGAGTTGATAGCAAAGTTTGCTTGTCGGTCCTTCAGATCGACAGCTTGGTCTTCTCATCTGTCTTCACATCTAGCAAGATCAGTCTCTCGACTTGTCATTGACGTGTGGTGTTTCCTACCGCCTACCGCATCGCTGGCAGCCTCGACGACGTGAATCTTCTGGAGCATGGATGTTGGTTCGAATGTGGTGATTGCGTCGTCTTTCACCGACTTCATCGATGTGAGATGACGGATCTTAGTTCAAGAGAGCACAGGACGTGCCACATCACATGTGCCTTGTTGCATGCAACAGACTCTTCCAACACCCTTCTCGACGGTGCTCGGTGCTAGATATATGCATGCTACAGTGGGTGCAGGAAACCCTATGAGGTCATTTTGTATTTGTATTTCTCAATGTCCTCATATTTTATCTGCAATTTTAAAATAATCAATTTATCCTGGTCTATCCTTTAGCTTGCTTTTTGATTAATGAAATATATGTTTTCTTTAAAAAAAGGCAAAATATGTATCACCAAAAAAGGCCCAAAATCGACAACAGAAATGTAGAAGCACTCTTAGCGCTCATAAGTTCAATAAGCGTTTCACACAGTTACCTTAGATGTAATCCATCAGTTACAGCTTCAGGGACCAGCTGCCTGAATGGCTACAGACTTTCACTCCCAGATACAAACAGCACATGACTTAATTATCTAACATCAATGACGAGTATCAGGTGAGTTTGTTCTGTAGTTGCGCTTGCAGACCTAAAAACTAATTTAGTCATGACAAGAATAAATATTCCCACATAATAGCTGTCATATGCCGATATAACAAGGCGTCGTTCGTCGCCTGCATCTAACTGTTGCCCACGTAAAGCTTCCAGCAACACCTTTCACGGGCATTTCCTTTGGATGTAGGAAACGCCATGCTCTTCATACCTGTTTGCGAGATACATGGCAGATATTGTTAGGTGTCCGAGACAAGAAGCGCAAACCTAAAATACCAAACTTACTCTGCCTTGGAGAACCACATCTGTTGGAACGACCCAAGCGATGCAAGAATGCTCCCTCCAATCCAAACACTGCATTCAGTTTGATGTCAATGAACATCTAAAAGATGAATCTCAGCACTGGCACCGACATGCAACCAGCATGCATTTTTCAGTGGTGGCGCTTCCCTATCTACGGTCACGATAAGCTTTACGGGCATGGCGTTTAGCATGCTTTCAGCCAATTTTTAACCAATTTCAGGGGCACAACAGCTTGCGTCAAGCTACTCATGTTATCAGAATCCATTAGGCATGATCAGTGCAATTTCAGATCATTCAAAATGCTCTACTGCTACCAGAATCCAGTGGGCATAATCAGTGCAATTTCGGGAAAACATACAAAGACAAGCAAATATAGTAAGTCTACCTGAATCGCCTCTCTATTGAATTTCCACTAGCCAGAACCTTTACACGGGCATTTTGAGGGGACTCCTGCAACAATTGGATTCAAAATAAGAATAAGCCTTGCAGAGATTCAGTCATTCCGGAAATATTATCATTGATTTTTAGTCACTACTCCCTCCATTCTCAATTATAAGATGTTTTACCTTTTTTTTTTTCTGAAACACATGTATTTAGATACGTTTCAGTGTGTAGTTTCATTCTGTTTGTTCCATATATAGTCCACACTGAAATTTCTAAAACATCTTATAATTGCGAACGGAAGGAGTATATCGTAATCATTTCCACTAGCCAGCAAAATCATGACTAAGGAACCATTATCAACAGCCTTAACCATAGATTCTCTTTTCTATGAACTATCCTTTAGTCACTAGTTACTAACCAATAAAATCAATGAGATCGATTTTACACTATTTTTAAGAAAGCTGGCCGAAACAAGGTGGAAAGCCTGTCTAAAAGCATGAATTGAGTTCACACAAAGCAAATAAGATATAAGATACTGAAATAAATACATAAACAGCAAAGCTTAAAAAAATACATGCCTAGTTATCATACATGTCATTATATCTTCTTCTAAGCCTTTTGTCCCAAACAAGTTGGGGTGGGCTAGATATGAAACCCTTTCAAGAGGACTTCACAGGAGGTCACCCATCCTAGTACTACTCTCGCCCAAATGGATTTCATATCCATAGGACTGGCTAGGTTTTATGTAGGCTCGCCAAGCCTATCACAACCCTTAGATTTGAAACCCTTTCACAAGGACTTCCCAGAAGGTCACCCATCCTAATACTACTACTCTCGCCCAAATGGGTTTCATACCCATGGGACTGGCTAGTTTTATGTTGGCTCGCCAAGCCTATCACAGCCCTCCTCCTTTACCCGGGCTTGGCACCGGTCATTAGATAAAAAGGAATAATTTTGAAACAATGTTTATGATAAATCTGCTATCATTTCGATGTGAGGAGTCTAAATGCTTTTGTGTATGCTAGTGGTTAAATGTTGAATGCTCATATTCTAAAATGAAATACACATGGAAACGGTGAAAATGGAAAGTATTGTGACATTTATCCTAACTTGCTTGATTATTCTCTTTTCTTCTTACCTCCATTACTTCTTTTTCTAGGCGCTCCTTTAACTGCAGAATTGATGACGAGCCACCAGAAAGCTATCCAGAATAGAAGTTTGCAGGTGTTAGAATTGCATTAACCAAACATAATAGGAGAATTTAAAGAATATGCCATACAAGTTCTTCCACTAAACTCAGGCTGGGGAAATGTAGAGAGATGTAGCACAATGCAGCACTAGAATTAATGTCCTTACCAAGATGCTGCTAAGTAGCTCCTTGCGAATGTCAACATCACACCTATTTACACTGTCAAGGACCTGATGAAAAACAATGGTGGCAGCAACTTTGTTAACATGAAGAACTGACCAAGCTGTGCAACAGTATAGCACCCATAGATCCAGCTTACCATCCTTGGAAGTCCACGAATTGAAGTGGAATCTCCAAATCCATCAACGCCAGGAATAGTCTGGTAATCACAATGTTAGTGTGCATGAGGGAGGGTGCAGACAAATCAGCTAGGTCCAGGAGATATTTTATATTAATAGCATATACTCAAGCAATGAACTTGTTCTGTTCCTGCATAGTGTTATCTACCAGTCTACCACTAGCACAAATTATGACCAAGTAACTACATCAACACAGCAAATTATACTTTTCCCACTCACCTGAGAAAGATATGGATTGAACAAGATGTCAGGAATCTTGAATCTATCTGCACCAACTTCAATAGTTCTGCTCAGATATAACATAGATAAGTTATAAGCTCTCAGTATAAACACAAATAACATGGAGACATCAGAATCTCAACATCTTATGGTCATCCGAAATCAAAATACCATGTCTAGGAATGAAATAGTCTACAATCAATGTAGTAGTTGAATCATGATATATTGATATGGCCTACCAAGCTGCAAAATTACAGCTCGAGGCTCCACTAAAATGTGGCACATGAGCAGATCCCAGAAAGCAGTGACTTCTAGATTTCCCCATTCTATTTTTGGGTTTCCATTTCATCAGATTTTGGGTTGAAACTTTGTAGTTACCAAATTGTGATTTGTCCGTGATGTGAACATTGGTTTTATGTCAATCGGTAAACAACAAAATAATTCATGACCATTTGTAGGGTTAACTGAAGAGGCGTGTATAATGGAGTAAGAGGGCAAGATTCCCGATGGCACCCGCACCCATTGGGTGTGGGTAGAGCTTAACCAACCCGCACCAGCGTCCTAGTACAGATTTTAACCAAACCACACCCGTGGCTGGGTACAGATTTTAACCAAACCACACCCGTGCCCACACCCAGCCACGGGTGTGGCACAGATTTTATACCATACGGCCCGTACCTGTGTGGGTACTAAAAACCCGTGGCCACCATACAAGTCAACGAGGCCATATAACAACCTTGGACGACACCGGCTGGTCTGCGCCACCGCTGTGCCAGGCTGGACAACCTTACGCCCACGACCGTGCCCGCCACTCGATGCCGAACCAGAGGAGCGTCGCCCGGGAACCTGACCGCTTGCTGGATGCCGAAGCCATGCAGTGATTCATGTCGCCGCCTGAGAACCGATCCCCTCCTCACGGTCTTCTCCTCCTGCTTGTTATCCCGGGCTGATGCTCTATCAGCTAGCTAGTTTGGCTCTCACACGAACACACACTGAGTGGAATGAGAAGTATTGGAGACAGCTCACGTACACACTGAAGCTCTATTGCTTGTGTTTGCTTACATTACAACCAAGGGGTACATGTCCTATTTATAGGACTTCACAACCGACCTATCTAGGAAATATCTACTACAAGCTTCTAGTGTCTTCTACCAGGTTACAGCTCTAGTGTATTCTAGAGACAACTACTAGCTACTAAGCTACATCAGTACTTGTGTATTCTAGAGACTACTACTAGCTACTAAGCTACAGCAGTACTACTGACTATGGTAGAAGTTTCTAGTGCTGTTTAGAGGGAGAGTGAACGCACAGGATTATTCCAACACTGCTCCCACAGGACGTCACCCACACGGAGCTCGCTTCCGCCAGTGCCCATGGCGAGCGGCCACGGGCGTGGCTGAGCCGGCTACCGCGTCTAGGGAGTGTGTACGGAGAGGGCGGGGTGGTGGACTGGCGGAGGGCAGAGGCTGGTGGCTGCCTGGTTGGGGGAAGGGCAGGGCGGTGACAAGGAGCAAAGAGGGAGATGGCCAGATTGATCTAATAGTAGTGAAGACTGGAGAGGAAATGACGTGGGCTAGGACTGCCTGTGAATCAGGCAAAAATTGTATGGGAAACAAGTGAAAATTACAGTCAGTTAGTATTTCAGGATATTTTTTCCAGAATAAACTATGTTACCACGGCCCTTCATGTAATAAACAAAAATAGCTGGGTATGTGGGTATGTGGGTATGCGTACTACTTTACCATACCCGCACCCTCAATACCCATCAGGTGCACACTTTTTACAATTTGCTTACCCATGGGTACTTTTTTTAACCAAACACTTTTACCACAAGATGCATTAGGTCCAGAAACGTAGCTACTAGCTCTCATTGGTAATCTGACTGGAAACAAATGTGTGTACATAATAGTGATAACTTACTGCCCATCAGGAAGCTCATATGAAGTCGTAGGAACATTTGCATACGCCACTTCTGCAAGGAAATAAAACAGGGAAAGTAAACAGCAGAACCTAAAAGAGGAAAATAAAACGCAAGACAAGATAATTCATAAAACACACAAGGAGACGTGTCAAATCAGTCAGATAAATAAACATAATGGTGACAGTGCATAGAAGATTCATTCACGGATCATCGGAACTGGCATACTCCTTGGACTATGCATACAGGTTAGTATGGTGGAAATTGTAGTATCCAAACTTGTGCATTAATATAGGCAGCAGAGCTAAACAATCACAGAAATAATGGTATTTTCTAAATGTTATACCATCAAAGGGAGTATCTGGAACTCTGCAAACTGACTCCTTGATGTCGCTAGCAATGGCTCTCTGTGATATACAGTAAGCATCACCATTAAAGGCATCCAGACAGAAACCAACAAAGCAAAACAAGAATTGCAGATTTGCCAACAAACATACCATGCAGTACAACCTGTAACTATCAGTCGTGTTTGGAAAATCAACATCTACGACCTGAAAAGGCAAGCATGGGTTCACAGAATAATGAGAATATATACCGCATTGTTTCCCTTATATCTGTCTAGTGTATTGTTTCAGACTTTCAGCTGTAAAAGAATGTCAGTAAGCGGTTACATATTTCTAATCAATTTAGAATGTAACCATGATTAATTGATTAACACAGCAAATTCAGAACCTTAGGCAGAACACATAAATACGAACTGGTAAAGATGCTTGATTAGTTAATCATACTCGTCGTGTGCAGATGCAAAAGAAAAATACTAATGCTCAAGGGCCAGATAGATAATAAGAAGACCACCTAGAGCTCAAGTATCTATGAATATTGATATGAACAGGAAGGCATTAGATTCATGATATTGGAAATGCCAAAATGGTATTCAGGGTGTATCTATAGACCTATGCCATGTGGCATAACTTAATTGGGTGCCAGAGAAGAATTCAGCAATGGGGAGGGGTGGTGAGACCACCACGCAGGCTCTCTCACTTTTTTGTTAAACATGGATCTCCTAGAGATGAGATACGAGTCTGTGATGTCTTTCAATGTCAGATAAATATATCGTATATTTCACCCCTCTTTTCATTAATGGTGTGTTGATTCAAATATACCAACAGCTCACATTCAATTGTACAAGGAGTTTCAACAAAGGGCACATTGAATTGCATAAATACTTACCGCTTAGTCCGAAGAAATTACAAGCAAAGAAGAAAAAGGTTTCAATATCGAACATAATGTTATAGAAACTACACCTTATAATCTCCAGGGCTCACTTCCTTCTTCTTAAATGAATACCGTGGCCTAATCTGAGAAGTGAATAAACAGGATATGAAAATGTACCAAAGACTAGTATGCTATCTTAAGCAAGACAGATGCTTACAACAACACCCTTGCTCTCCAAGCTTTTCATCATACAGTCAGTTAAAAATTCACCACCAATTGGAGAAGTTGCCACAGACTGTCACAAGAATTAGAAGAAAAGGCTTCAGAAGAGGCGAGTGTCCGTGTACATATGCCAGGGTCCATATAACCCAGCTCGACATCTTAATTTATCAAATGTTGAAACAGCTTGGATTAATCGCATTTTTAAGATGAGACGTACAAGTAAAAATGGGAAAATCACTATTAGATGCAGGCAAGTAGCATAATGTAAATCTCCCCTCGAAAATCAGTACATTAATGGCATATCAAACCTTTTGCAGAACATAACCATCATGCACAGCAGAAACCACAGTAGACCCGCCACCACTGCATCAAACGTGATCACACTGTCATATTCCAGCAATTTATCACATGATAAAGACACAGAGCGGTGAAATTAAGACAGAATAAATCGTTGAGGCATGTGGCCAGTTTGTTAGAGTCAAATATAAAAGTTCATAAATACTTAAGGAATAGAGATGGTCACCTAAGCAAAAAACCACCATGATTTCCTAGAACCAAAAAATAAAGGGGGGGGGGGGGGGTGGGGGGGTGACATTATGATCATGATTAGACATAAAATAGGATATTAAAAACCATGCCGACACCACGACACAGTGCACTTGTTCATAACTAATCAAGCTAAGACGGCAAAAAGGGACTTTCATTTATCTACAAAGAAAACAGCAAGTTGTAGAGATACGACATCATCAAGAGAATGCTGACCTGTCAACCACCAGAGATGTAGCACGTCCAGAAGCAAAAGATGTGAGAACCTGACAACCCAATCAACAATTAAAATAATAAACTGAATGCATGAAGGACTTCTTCTGAGAGAGACATACTGCATTTTTTGCTAGGAACAGCGCTGGCACTTTGTACTTCTCAAACATAAGTTCTGCGGCTCTATGAGACATGGAAATAAGAGTCAGGTTTGAAGGTAGGTTTTCTTAAAACCATACAAAAAAGAAAAGGTTACAAGTACAATCTTGTGTTTGTTTCTGCCTAACTTGTGTTAGCAGTCCTTGTAAATTTTACAGGCTCATCCACAATTCATATCTTGATTTGTCCAGAAGGTGGTTTTAAGGTAAGTTTTCTTAAAACCATACAAAAAGATAAAAGTGACTAGTACAATCCTGTGTTTGCTTCTGCCTAACTTGTGTTAGCAGTCCTTGTAACTTTTAGAGGCTCATCCACAATTCACGTCTTGATTTCTCCAGAATGTGGTTTATCCTAATGGATTTGACACGACATTATAGCTACTGCATTAACGTGCACAAAGTAGTCACTGCCCAGAAGAAGAAACACCTAGCCCTCTCAGGCACGGCAAGCTAATGTGGCATGCTGATGGTTATCAATCTGGCAAAAATATGCATGTTATCAGATAGGCTTTTGCATTAACCTAACCCTATGTGTCGTCTCCCTTACTCTAATTTCCATACCACTATGTCTACGCTGTCTTTACCATCAGCTCCATGATAGTGGCACTCACAGTGTCAGGCCATCAGTAACAATGCATCAACGACACGCTAGAACACTACCTGAGATCTCAGGGCACAGTAGTTGAGACACCGAGATTGAGCTATGAAATATCCACGCCTGGAGTGAGGAAGCAGCACTGGAGGCTTGGCAAGGATCGCATAACTAGTGCATCCGTCATATCGCTACTGGGTTGCTAGTGCAGGGTGAATGGCTGTGAGTAGTCATGCCACATAATCGCTGCTACTCGTCACTGCTGGGTCTGAAAGTGCACCAGCAGAGAGGGTGTTAAGGCGAAAAACAGGGCTAGCAGGGTTCATCAGCATGTAGAATTGTAGAGTCATGACTCATGTGGAGTTCCATGGGAGGGTTAGAGAACCATGTTGGATGGCTGATGACCCACTTTACATATTTCAGTGACTGAAGCGTGTCTATAAGTACAGTGACCCCCACTAAGTTCAACTGGTCATGCAGCACACAAAAGTAGATTTCTCTATCCTAGCACCAAAAGGTGATTATTAAGAGTCAACGGGTCATGCAGCACACAAAAGTAGATTTCTCTATCCTAGCACCAAAAGGTGATTATTAAGAGTCATGTAAGATGATGCAGTACAGTTCATCTACGTACTATTAAGAGTAGCATTCTTTCAAACTGATATATGCATTAGCTATATGAATATTTTAATACACATACTTCTCTCTTTGTTGTCCACTGTTTGTAGATGGTTCTGCTATCAGCATAGGGTGTTCTTCAGGATTGATCAATAGCCGACGTCTGAAATATAGAACAAGCGAGTGTGACAATACAGTGGAGCAATAGTAACTCCAATAAATTGCATAGCAGCTTTAACGAGGAAATCCGTGTACTTAGTCAATGTTAGTTGTCACAGAAGTAACAGCATCCCAATGAATTAAATAAAACGAGAGGGAAAAGAATGAATTATGTCTCATAAACACGCAAAGTAAAGAATTTCACAACCAGCATACTCGATAGCAAATTGTGTCACATAAACACAGAATGCTAACTTGTTAAGCATGAAATACTAACTTAATTTATTATCGACGAACCATGTAAAGGGGAGAACTGTGCAGAGCTGCATCAAGCAGACAAATAAATTACCTAAAAGCATGATTCCATATGTTGTCAACAACATCCCAATCAGTAACTGTTCCATCTTTCATAGGCGAAATCAGCTGTTTAATGGGAACGGGTAGATAACCAATAAGAAATAGTTAACAAAATGATGAGCAACAAATTGCCCTTAGAATGTGCAGTTACTAACCTCCATGTGATCCCTCCTGAATTCTAATTCTTGACCAACAAAAAATTTGCGCTTTGTCTTGGCTTTGTCCACATCCATAGGCTTGGATCCATTCTTAGGATCTGATGAGTCAGCCTCCTTCTCTGGCTTAGCTTCATCAGCATCTCCCGTTTGTTCAATTGAACCAACAACCTTAACAAGTCAAAACCAGATAATGAGTGCAAGTTATACTAGCCAAAATGTCCCAATTAGGTAGCTCACGTACCCGTGAACCAACAAAATAACATAATTTCCAGGCACTATCCAGGCAAAGGAGAAGAAATATGTACCCAAACAATGACATGAAGTGACCAAATTCAAACCATTGCTTAGTTTAGTACTAATCAGTAATCACACAGTATTTTTTGTATCATCTGAATGTTACTATTTCATCAGAAAACTAAGTGAAACTAGCAATTTACTGCCACACTGCACAAATTAGCCTAAAAATCATACTAACTCAAGAGGAAAAACTTCAGACAAGAAAAATAAAACATTAACTGCACAGTCTAAGGGAGAGAAAATACTCCCAAAGTTAACAGCTTGCAGATAAATTGAACTTCACATTTCAAACACAACAGTACGACTCCCAACAAGATCCAAAGTTGACATTCAGAACTACTAGCATGCTCACAATGCAGAAACTTCCAACGCCTGAACTGTAGTTGTTTGTGTTCGACTCATAGTGCATGAAAGGCTCAGACTAGCTAACACTAATTACAGGCAAATCTGAGCCATTAGACAGACTTGAATCATGAAATAACCTTATTATCAGTAGATTAAAAAGATTGCACTCGCTGGACTGAAACCAACAGGTGCAGGTCTCTTATCGCGGTCTATGCGATGCCTGAATTCAACATAGTATTAGTGTGGCTATTTCTATTTGCAGAGTAGGATGTGCCTGTTATAAACTTTTATTTACCATTTCGCCCAATATTTCAAGAACCGATACACTAGCACAGGATGTCTGAATAACTTCCCGTGAGATCTGAAAGTTACCCTCTGGAACTAACAGCACAAGTGATGTCACATTGCAGAAACGTTCAACACCTAAAATTCAGTTTTTGCGTTCGGCTCAGGGTAGATGTAAAAGGCTCACAGTAGCTAACACTAGTAACTAGTGGCAAATCTGGGCCATTAGATAGGACTGGATCATGAACTAACTTTGTTGTGAACAGGTTTAAAGCATTCAAGCTCCGGTGAACCTACAACCAAGTGCAGGTCACTTATCACAGTATATTTGATGCCTGGATTCAACTTAGTGTAGCTATTTCTATTTGCAGAGTAGGCCGTGGCAGTTGCCAAAAAATTATGATCTAGCCCATTTAGTTCATCACTAGCAGTCTAGCACAAACTTCCGCAATCGAAGTGCGCAGATTGTGTCAGCTCCACTCTCATTTCAACCAACTAAAACGTCGTGGTCAAAGAGATACTCTCCGACACAACCAGAAGAAATCCGAACAGTTTCAGAAGGAGCATTTTGTCTCACCGAGGGGAAGACGGATTTGGGGGTGTCGTCGCCGGCGTAGCCCGCCTTGCAGCTGTAGGAGCCCACGTCGACGACGATGGCCGAGACCTCGTCTGCGGGGGAGAGCGAGCGAAACTGAGCGGGAGATCTCCAGCAAGGGTTTAGGGTTTAGCAGGGCGCGAGAGATCTTACCGCCGCCGTACATGGCTGGAGATCCGGGAGAGGGAGGGGCTCGGCGAGCAGGGGGGCGGCGTGCGGGGACGGATTCAGGCGGTGCGCCGGGTGTGCGGGAGGCGGGGGCGTCGGGGGTGGGATGGGGGGAAGGGGGAGGGAGTGGAAAATTGTAGGGGATAGGAGAAGTAAGCCGGAGTTCGCGACCTCCTCGTGGCGGACCTGCGGGCGCTGGACAGACCAACGTTTTTTTGTTGTTGCCAAAATTAGCTTTTTTTAGAAAAATTAAACATATGTACTCTCCTCAAAACTATTTTCAAATGTGCGCTTTTTGGTCGACACCCCGAAGAGAATGGAGCTGGATTTGTATGGTTCGGCATCATCCTCTTTTGAGGCTGCACCACATGTTTTGATTCCATATTTTTTTCTAATTTTCAGAACGGATGTCGGCTCCAGGGAGGATGGGTTGACTAGTACTCCCACCGTTCCAAATTAGATGACTTTCATTTGTTAAAAGAGCAAGTCTTTCGAACGGAGGGAGTACAAGTTTAGGTCGATCCTCTTTAACGCTTACCTTAAGGATCATATTTGCAAATAATTTTGAGAAGGTTATATGTGTTTAATTTCTCAAAAGAGTTGTATTTGACAAAAAAAAAATAGCAAACCAACTCCAATCCCTCAGGAGCGACAAAGCGCGACAATCACTTCTTGTATTAAAAATTACAGAAGGAGCACCTCCATGAACTGTGCTTCTATACAGAGAGAGTTATCTCCCCAGCCCCTCACGTCGCCCACTCGCGGGCGACCCAAGGGAACACTAGCCACCGCCGCTCGACCCCTCTCCTAGCCGCACTCCTCGTCGCCGATGTCGTCGGCCTCTCCGCGTTGGCGGCGGCCCCAAGCCTCCAAAGGTTGTAGGAGAGATATGTGGTGGACGTAGAGCATTTCTACGACGCAGCTGGTGTCGGATATGTCCATTTTACATCACTATTTTATATCATAATTTACTGTTATTCATAGATATTATTTTATATTTGGAGATGATACTTATGTTATTTCATCTATTTTGCATGATTGATGATATTGGAGGATGGAGCATCGGAGTCTGAATTCTGCTGGAAACAACATCGTTAAGATACAATATTTGCAAAGCTCAGAAGACAAAACGAAGAATCTGGAAGTTCCTATTTTGCCAGATGCCAGAGGGAGCCAAAAGGGGAGCCTGAGGTGGGGCCACACATGCCCAGGCGCGGCAGCCCTGGTGTCGCGCGAGCACGTGGTGAGGCCACCTTGGCCCACCACTGGCTGAGCCCTTTCGCGTACTTCATCCCCTCGAAAACCTAAGACACATAAGAAGGGCAGACACCATCTCCGCCGCCGTCACGAGGCGGAGAAGACAGGAAGAGAAAAGCTCCCTGGCAGGCTGTGAAGCCGCCGGGGGAAATCCCTTCCCGGAGGGGGGAAATCGCCGCCATCGTCACCGTCATCGAGTTGCACTCCATCACCATCATCATCACCACCGTCTCCACCACCGACACCGTCATCTCCACCGGTCCACTCTGTTCCCGCTGTAACATCTAGGGTTGAATCTTGTGTATTTGATAGGGGAAACTCTCCCGGTGTTGATTAC
Organism: Poa annua; assembly: GCA_026929855.1. Classification (NCBI taxonomy): domain Eukaryota; kingdom Viridiplantae; phylum Streptophyta; class Magnoliopsida; order Poales; family Poaceae; genus Poa; species Poa annua. The sequence goes on along the minus strand of CM049428.1, from coordinate 19,516,059 downwards.
TCTTGTTATTGATGCTATTGAGTGAAATCGTTGAATTAAGTTTTATGTTCACTTTTTTATCCATCATCATATCACCTATGATCATGTTCCAAATGATGTGTTGTGAGTAGTGCGTTAAGTTGTTGAGGACATGGGTGAAGTCTAGATGTTAGTAGTGAACTATGTTGAGTAGTATTTAACGTTTTGATATTTAAGTTGTGGTGCCATTCTTCTAGTGGTGTCATGTGAACGTCGACTACATGACACTTTGAAAGAGCATTCTCTAGTAAACTCTTATTTTGGTGCTAATGACAACACAATCTGTGATCTAACATTTCTGCTAAAGTTTGCAGGATGTTTGTAAGATGTTAGCAAAAAGGAAAATATCAAAACGGGCACAACAGAAGGCTTGTAGCAAGCTTTGCTCCAGGCAGCGGTAGTGCCGTTGGCATCAGCGGTAATACCGCTGCACTGGTCTCTCTCTAGTGCACGGAGCAGTAGCTGGCTGCCGCTGGCGGTACCACCCGAGGTACCGCCGTTTTCGGCGCTCTGTTTGTAAGAGTGGTACCTCGAGCAGTACCAGAGCGGTAGTACCGTGCTCGAGCGGTACTACCGGCTCATCCAGCGGTAGTACCGCCGCTCTCTTCGCACTGGACAGAGCCTAGCTCGGAGCGCTGGCTGCCGCTGGCGGTACCGCCCGAGGTACCGCCGATTTCGGCACTCTGTTTCCTAGAGCGGTACCTCGAGCGGTACCGGAGCGGTACTACCGGTCCCTCCAGCGGTAGTACCGCTTTGTGTTTTCTCTTGCAGATTTCAAGTCAGCTCGTGCCCAGGTGCCGCTGGCGGTACCGCCGGAGGTACCGCCGTTTTTGGCGCTCTGTTTCGTGGAGCGGTACCTCCAGCGGTACCAGAGCGGTATTATCGTCCCCTCCAACGGTACTACCGGCCCTCCTGGTGGTAGTACCGCCACGAAGTTCTGGAATCCCTACGCTGCCGCCGAAGAAGGCAACGGCTGGTTTCAAAGTACCAGTGGTACTACCGGCCCTCCCAGCGGTAGTACCGTTGCGTAAGTTTCAGCTTCCAATGGCCAGTTTTTGGAGGAGCTATAAAAAGACCCCTTCACCTACCTTTGAAGACTTGAGCTTCTACACTCTCTCACCTCCATTAATACGAAGCTACGAGCTCCAAGATCTTCCAATCCTCCCACTCAAACTCGTTGACCTTTGGAGGACTGAAGGAGAAAGCACCGATCTACATCGTCACCAAAGCATTCTTCAGTTCTCCCCCATTCACTTGGGGATTTCGTGGCTAGTGTTTCCGGTAGGAAAACCTAGTTCACCATTGTTGTAATCTTGGTGTTGCCTTGACCTTTTGTGGTCCTTGACCTTTTGTGGTCATCTTGAGAGTCCCCAATTAAGTTGTGGGTGAGTGCCTCAAGCGTTTGTAAGGGATTCGATCTCCGGCGTAAAAGGGGATCAATAGTGGAAGGTGAACTCGCAACCTTTGTGGTTGAGTTCATCGGAGAAAAAGGTGAGCCTTTGTGGCGTTACGGCTAAGCTGTTGTGGTAGCGCATACCTCTCCAACGAGACGTACACCCTTGGGTGGAACTCGGGATTATCTCTTCATCTCCACGTGCTTCACTTGGTTCCCCTTATCTTTACTCCCTTACTTGCTTGTCTTGTACTCTTGTTTATCTTGTTATTGCTTAGTTTGTCATTTAGGTAAATTCACCGTAGTTGCATATCTAGAGAATTTACCTTTGTGTTGAGCATAAATTTGAAAAGACCTAAAATTTGTAATAGCACCTATTCAACCCCCCCCCCTCTAGGTTCCGGATTCCCGTTTAATTGGTATCAGAGCCAGGTTCACTTTTAAGGGCTTAACCGCCTAAGTGCAACGATGACGGAATCCGATGCCGAGAGGGCCACCCGTGAAAAGTTTAGAGGCGGAGAAGGAGGCGTTAGCCAAAGGGGCCACCATGGCCGATCTTATGGATATGAGATCGTCCTTGGAGGCCCAACTCCTCAAGATGAATGAGATGCTTATGGCACTCGTGAAGTCTAAGGAGCCCGAGGCTACTTCTCCTTCTCCTTCATCTAAGGAGCACAGTGTGAACTCTAAGGATTCATCTTCGGATGAGTCCAAAGATGTTCCTCCAAATGCTTCCTCCGGGAAGGCGAAAAAGGATGAATCACCTAGCTCCTCTAAGATTCCCCAAGGAGAGGAATTTCATCAAGTTAACCATAATTACTCTCCTATTCCTCCTATCCCTGACCCTCATGTAAACTTTAGGAGTGACCCTCCTAAGCTCAAGCCTACTCATTTTTGTCAATGGCAATTTCAAATGAAGTATCATTTATGTAGTGCCTCCATTGAGCTATGGTGCATCATTGAAGAAGGATTGAAGGCCCATGATCCAACCAACTTGACAAGGAGAGAGGTGGTTGATAGTCAACTCAATGCCACCGCTCTTCATCAACTCCAAATGGCCGTTGGAGAGAAGGACATGCCTCTCATTCAACAATTCTCCACCGCCAAAGAAGTGTGTAATGCTATTTCTGACATCTTCGTCGGTAATGAGAGCATGAAGAAGAACCGGTATGATGCCTTGTGAAATGAGGTGGAAGGGTTCTACAAGTTGGATGGAGAAGGCCATGAGGACATGTACCGTAGGTTGGTGTTGATTGCTAACACTTTCAAGAATCTCGGTGCGGCCTACATTGATGACGCTTGGATCAAGAGGAAGTTCGTGACCGCATTCTTGCCCTTTGAGGAAATGGACTTGAAGACACTCCAAGGGAGACATGACTTCGCAAAGATGACATCCAATGAAGTCATGCAAGAGATGACCGCATTCAAGGTGGACTCCAAGATTTCACAAGATGCAAGAGTAAGAGCCATGGGGATACGCAAGCATGCCTCAATTGCTTTGAAGGCCACCGTTGAAGAAGAGGATGAAGATGAGAATGATGAGCAAGTCGAGCTATCTAGTGAGACCCTCGCAAGTACTCTCACCCAACACATGGGTCTTGCGGCAAGAACTTTTTGGAAGAACCCCGGAAGGGCTAAAGCTAGGATTGACAAGAAGTTCCCCTCCAATGGAGGAAAGCCAAGCAACAAGGTGAGGCTTTGCTATAATTGTGATGACAAAAGCCACTTTGTTGTAGATTGCCCATGGGAAAGAAGAGAGGACCATGGTGGGAGGCTCGTGGCCAAGACGAATGGCAAGGGGCCTATTCCCATGAAGAAGCCCTTCTTCAAGAAGAACCAAAAGATTGTCTTGGTGACCCAAGAGCAATATCCCACCGATGATGAAGATAGTGACAAGGAGGACACCCCAACGCAAGTGGCCACACTAGCCATTTCTTCTACACCTCCGTCACTCTTCTCCTCACCAAATGAGAGTCCCATCATCAATAATGCAAGATGTCTTATGGCAAAGACATCCGAGGTAAAATTGTCCCCCACATCCATATCCCATGATATTGATAATGATATGAGTCTTGAAGTCAAGAAATAAATTATTGCCTTTGATAAATTCATGACTAACTTGCAAGGAGAAGGAAAGAAACACTTTGGCTCAATTATGAGTCGTATAGGTGAGCTTGAGGATGAGCTTGAGTTAAAGGGTGAGATTGAGAGAGAGGATGCTCACACTAAGGTGTCTCTCCAATCCTCCCTTGAAGATGAACAAGAAGCTCATGCTCTCCTTAAAGAGCAACGTGCCAAGATCACTAAGGATCGTGATCTTTACTTTGCTAAATGTAAAATTGTGCAAAATGAAAAGTCCGAGCTTGTATTTGCTCATGCTAGACTTTGTGCAGACTTCGAGTCACTTGAAAATACTCACAAGGTGTTGACAAGTGATCACGAACGTCTCCTCAAGTCTCGTGATCAACTCCAAACTCGGATATCTACTTTTGAGAAACCTAGCACTTCTACTCCTTTAAATGCGAATGGAAATGTTGTCAAGGATAATGCTAAGGTGTTGTTGAAGGGGATCGTGTGCAGAAAACAAAAAAATTCCTAGCAACGATATCCCTAAAACATGCCAAGATCTATTATATGCAGATATAGTTGTACGAACGGAGATCGGAATACATACCCTTGTAGACCGAAAGCGGGTTTTATGTTCCCGCAAAAACGTTGTCGATGAAGACCGACGAAGCCAACCTCAAGGTCGTGTAGAGGAAGCAGACCTCCGAGTACCGCTAGCGCCGCACCTCCCTGGGCGTTACACACGTACGGTGGAAACGACGTCCTCCGAAACTCCAGTCCAGGACGAGCAGCGGAAGACTTGGACCGGAACACCAGCAGCGCGACAACGGGCTATGGTGGAATATCCCCCTTTCAACTCGACGCAGCTCCGACAAAGGGAATCACGAAATCGAGAGAGAATTGGGGAATTAAAAGGCCAGGGGTGCCCCTCTATATATAGGCTCCCAGGGGGGAGCCAACCTGCTCACCAGGCAATGTGGGACTATCCCCACATGCCTGGTGCGGCTCCTTGGTGCGCCGGCCACCTGGTGGGCCCCTTGTGGCCCACCTAGGCTGGTCACCTTGGCCCCCACCGAATTCCCTTGAGGAATTTTCCCCTCTTGGGACTTCTTTCGACCAGAAGGCCCATTTAGGGAAATCAGCCTAAATAAATTCGAAAATAAATATATAAATCATATTTAGACATTAATTACACTAATTAATATCAAACATATTATATACAATTTATTCTAGCTCCGAAAACTCTTTCGTCGCTGCCCGATCTCCATCGGACCTCTCCCGGGACGTTCCCGGTGATCTCTTTTCTTTCCGGTTGTCTTGTCGAAACCCCTTAAGTGTGTTACCCTAGCGGTTCGATATAATGACAGACATGATCGAGATTCCTCTCCGATCAATGACTAACTCGTAGGCCTGCACCCCATGAATTAATCCATGTGATATAACGAATGACTTTCATCTATCAAACCTGAACGTAAAGTGTTAAACCTTTTGTCATGGCGATACTTAGCGTGTCCGAGCGTCGTTCATAGATATCTCCATATCTAGCTTGACCTCGTTACCGACAACACTATCTTCTACTCGCTTATAATTTCATGTCTCCGTGACCTAGTCACATGCTTGCAAGCTCATTAGACATAATCTCACCGAGTGGGCCCTAGAGTATCTATCCTGCTATGCGGACTGGCAAATCCCGTTCTTGACCCCTCGCCTCAATTACTCCCTTCCGATACCCAAAAGTATCATCCTTATTGTCATACTAATTAAGATACGACGTTCGGTGCAATCAAAGTATCTTCCAGGAATAACAATAAGAGTTGGTCTCACGGTCAAAGGCGTAATGACTACGTCCTCCAAATATGGGTATGTCCATCACATCATTCTCCAGCGATATGACTTCCATTGCCGACCGGCACCATGCCCTATGATCGGGAAACCTCGATCATCGATCGCGCAATGAAACTAGTCTTAGTAGAGGCTACTAGGGACCTGGTTGTTTACGCATCACACCCGTATTAATGTTTCCGCTTAATACGGTTATAGCATGACACAAAAATATATTATGAACAAACGAGATATGATAAAGAAATACACTTTATTAGTTGCCTCTAGGGCATATCTCCTTCAGTCTCCCACTTGCACTAGAGTACAAATTAATCTAGATTACAACTTGGTAAAAGCTTAACACCCATAGCTAACTGGTGTTTTTCATGCTTGTCAAGCGGGAGAGGCTTCGTCAGCGGATCTGCCACATTCAGATTTGTATGCACTTTGCAAATCTTCACATCACCTCTTTGTACGTACTGACGTATCACATGGAAGCGTCGGAGAATGTGTTTGGCGGTGGAGTGAGACCTTGGCTCCTTGGCGTTAGCAATGACACACGTATTGTCGCAGAAGAGGATCACGGGGTCTTACACGCTCGGGAACACTCCAAGTTCAATGATGAACTTCCTCAGCCACACAGCTTCATTTGTGGCTTCGCAAACAGCAATGTACTCCGACTCCATTGTAGATTGTGCGACGATGGGTTGCTTCCCACTTCTCCAGCACACAACGCCTCCATTCACCTTGAACACATAACCTGTCTGTGACTTAGAGTCATCGGGGTCTGAGCAGAAACTTGCATCCACGTAACCTGTTACGCCAGGTTCTTCATCGCAGCCACCATAGACAAGGAACATTTCCTTTGTCTTATTGAGATACTTAAGAATGCTCTTAACAGCAATCCAATGCGCCATTCCAGGATTACTCTGGAACCGGCTTGTCAAACTTAGAGCTAATGCCACATCAAGCCTAGTACTTAACATTGCATACATAATCGATCCTATGGCTGAAACATAAGGATGTTTAGTCATATCGGCCTTATCCTGTTCCGTTACCGGACATTGTGCCTTTCGCAATGTTTTATTCTTGATAACAGGCAGAGAACCCTTCTTTGCCTTCTCCATACCAAAACGGTTCAGTATTTTATCAAGATAAGTACTCTGACTCAACGCTAATAGACGTCTTGATCTATCACGATATATTTTAATGCCTAAGACGTATGCAGCTTCTCCTAAGTCCTTCATGGAAAAAATACTGTTTAAATAATCCTTCACGCTATTCAGAAGTTCCACATCATTCCCAATCAGCAATATGTCATCTACATATAGTGCTAAGAACACAACCGAGCTCCCACTCATTTTCTTGTAAATGCAGGTCTCTTCCAAATTTTGGACAAATCCAAAACTTTTGATTACCTCATCAAAGCGAAGATTCCAGCTCCGAGATGCTTGCTTCAATCCAAAGATGGATCGCTGAAGCTTGCATACCTTGTCAGCATTTCCGGGATCGACAAAACCTTCCGGTTGTACCATGTACAACTATTTCTCAATGTTTCCATTTAGGAAAGCTGTTTTGATATCCATCTGCCATATTTCATAATCGTAATAGGCAGCAACTGCTAACAAAATCCGAATAGACTTCAGCATCGCTAACCGGTGAAAAAGTTTCATCGCGGTCAATCCCATGAACTTGTCGGAAACCTTTTGCGACAAGCCGAGCTTTATAGACGGTCACATTACCATCAGCATCAGTCTTCTTCTTAACGATCCATTTATTCTCGACGGCCTTGTGCCCTTCGGGAATATCCATCAAAGTCCACACTTTGTTATCATACATGGATCCTATTTCGGATTTCATGGCTTCTAGACATTTCTCGGATTCTAGACTCGCCATTGCCTCCTTGTAGTTCGTAGGTTCGTCTTGTTCAATTAACATGACGGTGCAAACCATATTGCCATACCATTCTGGTGCGATCCGAGATCTACCAGACCTACGAGGTATAATACTTTCCTTGACAGTTTCTCCCACTCCATCCGCGGAGGACGTTTCCGGAATTGCTTCCGTTGCGCCACTCGGAATCTCGAGTTCAGGATCAATGATCTCATCGAGGTCTACCTTCCTCCCACTTACTCCTTTCGCGAGAAACTCCTTCTCTAGAAAGGTACCGGTCTTCGCGATAAACGTTTTGCCCTCAGCTTGGTTGTAGAAGGTATATCCAACGGTTTCCCGCGGATATCCTACAAAGACGACTTTCTCCGACTTTGGTTCGAGTTTGTCGGGCTGTAGTTTCTTAACATACGTCGCACAACCCCAAACCTTCAGAAACGATAACTTAGGCTTCTTACCATACCATAATTCATATGGTGTCGTTTCAACGGATTTGGACGGAGCCCTATTTAAAATGAATGCGGTTGTTTCTAACGCATAACGCAAGAAGGATACGGGCAAATCGATAAGAGACATCATAGATCAAACACTATCCAGTAGAGTACGATTACGCCGCTCGGACACGCTGTTACGTTGCGGTGTTCCGGCAGGTGTTAGTTGGGGTACGATGCCACAACTCTTCAGATGTGTGCCAAACTCAAAACTCGAATACTCGCCACCACGATCAGATCGGAGGTGCTTGATTTTCTTGTTAAGCTGATTCTCAACTTCACATTGAAATCCTTTGAACTTTTCAAAAGTTTCAGACTTGTGTTTCATCAAATAGATATAACCGTATGTACTCAAGTCATCAGTGAAGGTGACGAAGTAACGATAACCATTGCGTGTCGAAACACTCATCGGTCCACAAACATCTGTATGTATGATCCCCAATAAATCCGACGCCCCTTCAACGAAACCTTTGAACGGTGTCCTGGTCATTTTGCCCATAAGGCATGGTTCGCATGTATCGAGGGATCCAAAATCCAACGAGTCCAAAACTCCATCAGAGTGGAGTTTCTTCATGCGCTTTATACCAATATGACTGAGACGGCAATACCACATATACATGGCGGTATCATCACTACACTTAATCCGTTTGGTTTCTATGTTATGGATGTGAGTACTACGATCGAGATTCAAAAAGAATAAACCGTTATTCTCGGGAGCATCCACATAAAAGATATCATTCATATAAATAACACAACTGCTTGATACTGATTTAAATAAATAACCGTCTTGTAACAGGCAAGACCCACTAATAATGTTTACACCCTAGGATGGTACAAAACAACACTTAATTAAAATCAAAACTAATCCCGATGGTAGATGTAGAGGGAGCGTGCCGACAGCTACCCTGTCTACAAGTTGGATAAGGCACTTTATGGTTTAAACAAGCCCAACGTGCGTGGTATGAGCACCTTAGAGAACTACTTGTAGACCGTGGGTTCCAATTTGGGGAAATCGACCCCACCCTTTTTACTAAGAAAGTAAATGGAGAGTTTTTCATTTGTCAATTATATGTGGATAATATTATATTTGTGTCTACTAACAAAGCATTTAACGAAGAGTTCTCCAAGCTTATGACTGACAGGTTTGAGATGTCCATGATGGGTGAGATGAAGTTCTTCCTCAGATTCGAGATCAAGCAATTGAAGGAAGAAACTTTCATCAACCAAGCAAAGTACATTTAAGACATGCTCAAGAAGTATGGGTTGCTTGAGCTCAAGGGTGCGTCTACCCCAATGCAAACCAAATGCCACCTTGAGATCAACCCCAAGGGTAAGGATGTGGATCAAAAGGTATATTGCTCAATGATTGAATCTTCTTTACCTCTGTGCATCTAGACCAGATATAGTGCTAGCCGTAGGAGTGTGTGCAAGATATCAAGCGGCTCCTAAAGAAAGCCATGATATGGCGGTCAAGAGAATCTTTAGATATTTGGCTTATACCCCAACCTATGGATTGTGGTACCCCAAGGATGCACATATCTCATTATGTGGTTTCATGGATTCCGATTGGGCGGGAGATCAAGATGATAGGAAGTCAACCTCCGGTGCTTGTCAATTTATTGGGAGGTCCTTGGTAAGTTGGTCTTCAAAGAAGAAAAATTGTATATCTCTCTCCACCGCCGAAGCCGAGTATGTTGTCGCCGCAAGTTGTTGCACTCAATTGCTATGGATGAGGCAAACTTTAAAGGAGTACGGAGTCGATTGCGACAAAGTGCCTCTTCTATGTGACAATGGAAGTGCCATCAAGATTGCTTACAACCCGGTGCAGCATTCAAGAACCAAGCAGATCGAGATCCGCCACCATTTCATAACGGATCATGTGGCCCGAGGAGATATTGACTTATCATATGTGGGCACAAGGGATCAATTGGCGGATATCTTCACGGACCCCTTGAGGAAGGAAGGTTTTGCTTTTTGAGGAAGGAGCTCAATATCATTGATTCGAGGTCCTTAGCTTGATCGATTGCACACTCACCTAGGACGTAATTGCATCTTATATTGTTTTGATGTAGGCATGGACATAGGGGGAGTGCGGTCCTAATACATTGGACCATCCCTCCCCCCATTATGTCGATAGCAAGTGTTCTTTTCACTCTATATTCATTCTTATGTCTAAATGAGCTAAAATGACGAGTATTGGTTATGTATCCAAGATATATCTTCACGGTGACATGCCATACGCTCCAACATGTTTCTCCGTGTAAGAAGAGTTGGATTTCATGTTTTTCATGAAGTTCTTTTTTCCCTCTCTTGGTTTGTGGGAAACACACTCATTTTTGTCTTCGTGTGTTTAATGCTTTTTGCAAAGTGAGTGTGAACTACCACTCTCGGTTTGAGTTTCTATCCTAAGCCCCAACTCGCCCCCCTAAAGCCATTCTCTCTCAATGCTCTGTTCCATATTCTTGGTTGTGTGGATGGTCGGAACCGGTGTGAACAACGCGCTCTGGGCATCATTTTGAGCCACAACTCTTTTTTTCCCCAGGCGCCGGTACTACCGGTCACCCTAGCGCTACTACCGCTGCATCACACTAAGCGGTACTACCGCTGTCACCAGCGGTACTACCGTGCGCAGCGGCAGTTCCGCTCGGGCGCCCTACAGAACCAGGCGGTACTACCGCTGGACCGAGCGGTACTACCGCCGTGGGATTTTTGGACGATAAGCGCACGGAGCTGGGCGGTTTGAAGAGGACATCATCTCACTTCCCCCAACCCCATCTCCTTCTCCTCCACTTCCCCGCCGCCGCCAGCCACTCCACCGCCGGGAAGAGCTCTCCTCGGCCTAGGACCTCGTGCTCCTTGCTCCGGGAGGACTCCATCATCTCTCCTCCTCCTCGATCCTTCACCATGATCTCTGGTAAGCCAAATCCCTCTCTCTCTCATCTAGTTGATGGATAGAGATGAAATTAGTGCTTCCTTTTTGGATTTGTGGTTGAAGGAGTTGGTAGAGATGCTTCTTTATGGATTTAGAACAATGTGTACAAGTTTCATGGAAAGTTAAAGGCTAGATTTAAAGTTCTCATCTTAGATTTGTTGGAGCAACCCTAGATAGGTCTAATGCTTATCTTAAAGCTTTACATCTACCATTGTTGCACCTCCAAACCCGAATGTGGCACTTTTCCTCTAGATTTACTCTTCCTAGAATTTTGTATACTTGTGTTCTTCGTTCATAATTCATGGAATTTGTGCATTCTCATCTATATGCTTTCCATCTAAATATATTCTTAGGCAGCGGTCGTTCCAAGTCCACGTCAAGTAGGAAGAAGCAAAAGTCCGCTCCCTCCGATGAAGCTCAAGAAGCACTCAACAATTTGCAACGCCGGAAGTATCCGACCCCAACCAAGTCCATTCCCAAGCGTCCAAATACAGCTAGTCAGCTAAGTGAGTCCGAGTTTGTGGCAAAGAGGGCGGTGGATTTCTATGTGATCGATCGTATGGATCAAGTCCCCTCCGTCCGTGGAAACAATCCTTATTTTCACAACTCCTTCCAAGAAGAATGTTACCGTGAGATACTTTTGAATAAACAAACGGACAACACCGCCACTCAACATCACATCAACATCGAGTACATGAGGTCGAAGCCCAACTATTTTGGTGAGGCTTTGGAGATTTGTGAGGAGTTTGATCTTTTCCACATCATGGAACTTGAGCAAGACTATGATGAGGATATTGTGGCGCAGTTCTTGACAACCGTGCACATGGGCAATGCGACAAAAAGGAGAATCAAGTGGATGACCAAGGAAAAAGTGTTTGAAGCATCTTGGGAAGATATTGCCGAGTCCATCAACTATCAAGAGTTTGGACCTTTCCCTCCGGAAGAATTTGACGAGACCCACTTTCGTGTTCACTTCATTGGTGGGAGTGCTTACGGAGTTGAGAAGCTTTCCCCCCTTTACAACCCCCTTACCGCGAGACAATCAATCCAAAGGTGGGCAACATCGATGAGATCCATGGCTACTTGAAGAACTTGATGGTCCTCACCATGGAAATGAAGGGTCGAGGCAAGAAACTTGATGTGATGGACTACATTTGGCATGAGCTTTGGCATGTGACTATCAAAAAGAAGAACATCTCCTTTGCTCCCTTGATCATGAGGATTGTGGTGTGGAAGTGGCTTGAGCACAATGACATCGATGACCTCGGTGACACCGAGAAGTGGACTCCTCACAAGGGCAAGCGGCTACTTGTCAAGCCACACAAGCTCAAACCTAGCAAGGAGGTGAATGAAGAAATCGGGCCCTCCAATGCCTCCAAAGGTGGTTCTTTCTCCTGGATGGCTCGTGCGATGAAGATCTTCACGGTGTCCAAGAAAGTTGAGCGACACCAATTTGATGTTCATGAAGAGAAGATGAAGGCTCGCCAAGTCGAGGTTGCTCGCCGCCGTGCCGAAGGGGAAGATGTGCCTTCCGGGTCCGAGCAAAACATCCCCACATGGGATGAATGGAAAGCAAAGGACGACAATGGAGAGATCATTGTGTGGTCAAGCCCCGAGCATGACGATGCTTCTTCCTCTCACCCGGACTGGGAACCTTGGGGCGTGTAGACTTGATCTTTTCCTTTTTGGTGCTTTGGTGCCAAAGGGGGATAGATAACTATTAGGTCGCTCTCCGGGAATTTGCAGGGTGGGTGTCACGAGCTCGTTTTTCTCCTATTTCGACCCTTTTAAGCTTGTGAACACCTAAATTTATCATTGCTTGTGAAACTCCTATATGTTTGCATGGTGTAAGACATGTGGATCTTATTATCTTTCTTTAAGTTGCTCACTTGTCCTTTGGGTATTCTTGCATTTGTGGTTGATTTAATTGTGGCATGGAATGCAAAATTTAGGGGGAGTGTTGATCCTAGATGTTGTGCATTTGTGTATTCAAAGCATCCTAAAAAGTATGCACACATCTAGGGGGAGCTCCGTCGAAATTTTGTGAACCCTCGCTTTTTATGTTGTGTTGTCACCAAACACCAAAAAGGGGAAGACTGAAAGAGCATTCTCTAGTAAACCCTTGTTTTGGTGCTAAGCACAACACAATATGTGATCTAACATTTCTGTTAAAGTTTGCAGGATGTTTGTAAGATGTTAGCAAAAAGTAAAGTATCAAAACGGGCGCATCAGAAGGCCTGTAGCAACCTTTGCTCCAGGCAGCGGTTGTACCGCTGCACTGGTCTCTCTCCAGTGCACGGGGCAGTAGCTTGCTGCCGCTGGCGGTACCGCCCGAGGTACCGCCGTTTTCGGCGCTCTGTTTCTAAGAGAGGTACCTCGAGCGGTAGTACCGGGCTCGAGCGGTACTACAGGCTCATCCAGCGGTAGTACCGCCACTCTCTTCGCACTAGACAGAGCCCAGCTCGGAGCGCTGGCTGCCGCTGGCGGTACCGCCGATTTTGGCGCTATGTTTCCTAGAGCGGTACCTCGAGCGGTACCGTAGCGGTACTACTGTCATCCAGCGATACTACCGGTCCCTCCAAGGGTAGTACCGTTGTGTGCAGATTTCAGGTCAGCTCGTGCCCAGGTGCCGCTGGCGGTACCGCCGTGTTCGGCGCTCTGTTTCGTAGAGCGGTACCTCCAGCGGTACCAGAGCGGTACTACCCTCCCCTCCAACGGTACTACCGACCCTCCTGGCGGTAGTACCACCACGAAGTTCTGGAATCCCTGCGTTGCCGCCGAAGAAGCCAACGACTGGTTTCAAAGTACCAGCGGTACTACCGGCCCTCCCAGCAGTAGTACCGCTGCGTAAGTTTTAGCTTCCAACGGCCAGTTTTTTGAGGAGCTATAAAAGGACCCCTTCACCTACCTTTGAAGACTTGAACTTCTACACTCTCTCACCTCCATTAATACGAAGCTACGAGCTCCAAGATCTCCCAATCCTCCCACTCAAACTCGTTGACCTTTGGAGGATTGAAGGAGAAAGAACCGATCTACATCGTCACCAAAGCGTTCTTCATTTCTCCCCATTCACTTGGGGATTTCGTGGCTAGGGTTTCCGGTAGGAAAACCTAGTTCACCATTGTTGTAATCTTGGTGTTGCCTTGACCTTTTGTGGTCCTTGACCTTTTGTGGTCATTTTGAGAGCCCCCAATTAAGTTGTGGGTGAGTGCCTCAAGCATTTGTAAGGGATTCGATCTCCGCCCTAAAAGGGGATCAATAGTGGAAGGTGAACTCGCAACCTTTGTGGTTGAGTTCATGAGAGAAAAAGGTGAGCCTTTTTGGCGTTGTGGCTAAGCTGTTGTGGTAGCGCACACCTCTCCAACGTGACGTACACCCTTGGGTGGAACTCGGGATTACCTCTTCATCTCCGCGTGCTTCACTTGGTTCCCCTTATCCTTACTACCTTACTTGCTTGTCTTGTATTCTTGTTTATCTTGTTATTGCTTAGCTTGTCATTTAGGTAAATTCACCATAGTTACATATCTAGAGAATTTACCTTTGTGTTGAGCCTAAATTTGAAAAGACCTAAAATTTGTAATAGCACCTATTCACCCCCTCTAGGTGTCGGATTCCCTTTCACACTTCAACTTTATGGGCTTATGGGAATGCATTGTGTATTCGAGTATTAATTGTGGGGTTGCCGGAGTGACAGAAACCTAAACCCCCTTTGATATGTCGATGCATGAGGGATAGCAGGATCTCAGAGTTTAAGGCTATGGTTAGATTTATCTTAATTACTTTCTTGTATTTGCGGATGCTTGAAAGGGGTATAATCATAAGTATGTATTAGTCTTAGAAAGGGCGGTGCATTAGCATAGGTTCACCCACACAACACTTATCGAAACACTAAAGATTAATCATCTATATGAAGCGAAAGCACTAGACAGAATCCCTTTGTGTCCTTAGGAACGTTTGGTCATCATAAGTAAACAAACCAGCTTGTACTTTGCTCTCAAAGGATTGGGCCACTCGCTGCAATTATAATTGTCGCGCTCTATAAAAAACTCCTAAAAACTTGTCTGCTAGTATTTACAGTGAAATCCTCATCGAAACCGCTTGTCAGCACCTTCTGCTCCTCGTTGGGTTTGACACTCTTATTTATCGAAAGTACTACGATACACACCCTATACTTGTGGGTCATCAGTGTCCTCCACGATGATCTGTGTGCGGGGTGGCGGCCCTCCGTCAGTGTGGAGCTGATGCATCAACGCTCGGCCTACTGGTGCTGGATCCCTTGGATCGGGCCTCCATGGGCGACAGTGGCTCGACTCGGTCGACAGAGGTGCGTGTGGCTGTTTGGCTGAGATGGCGGCGCTTGCTCGACCCACTTCATCGGCCGGCTACGTGGCCCGTCTCTCTCGGGGATCACCGTGGTGGTCAGCCTCCCCTTTGACGGGTGGTGTGGGGCTTCTCATCGTTGTTTTTTGCGGCGCACATGCGTGCTATGCTCGGCTACAGGTGATAGTTGGCTTCGGTCACGTGAACGGATAGACGTCGCCTAGAGGGGGGGGGGGTGAATAGGCGATTTAAAACTTTTTCCGAGGAGCCGGAATATCCGGTCCAAGAATGACCCGGAAATTCCGGTATGTTTGATAAATGCGGAATAAAACTAGAGGTTTACTTTAACAAGCATACAACCTAGATATAGATACTAGGCTCACCTATGTGCACCAACAACTTATGCTAAGAAATACAAGTAACAAGGTGATAGCAAGATATATGACTTCAAGCACGAAGGCTATCACAATGTAAAGTGCATAAGTAAAGAGCTCGGGTATAGAAATAACCGAGGCACGCGGAGACGAGGATGTATTCCCGAGTTCCACCCAATGGGTGTACGTCTCGTTTGGAGAGGTGTGCGCAACCACAACAGGTTAGCCGCAACGCCACAAAGGCTCACCTTCTTCTCCTGTTGAACTCAACCACAAAAGGTTGCGAGTTTACCTTCCACTATTGATCTCCTTTGGGGCGGAGATCGAATCCCGTACAACTCTTGAGGCACACACCAACAACTTAATTGGGGGCTCCCAAGTCTTGAGGCACACACCCACAACTTAATTGGGGGCTCTCAAGTGACCACAAAAGGTCTTGGCCACAAAAGGCCGTCCACAAAAGGCGTCTAGGGTCCAAAGACCCAAGAGTAACAAGCTCACAAGTATCACCACCACAAATCCTCGTGGAGGTCTCAAACCGATGCAAATGCAATGGCAAGAGCACACGAAGTGCTCAAGTCCTTCACTCTCAAATTCCAACACAACAACAAATGTTTATGGGGGAATAAGAGAGGAAGAACAAAGGAAACCACAAAGGAGTCAAATCCTTCACTCCCAAATCCCACCAAAAGCAACTAATGCTTATGGGGGGAGAAGAGAGGAAGAACAAAGAAGAAGAACCACAAATGAACTCCAAGAACTAGATCCACTAAGTTCCCCTCACTTAGAGGAGAGATGGATTGGTAGGATTGTAGATCTAGATCTCCTCTCAACTTTCCCTAAAGAATATGGAAAATTCAATGGAGGGATTGAGAGGGAAGTGAGCTTTCCAAGGTCAACAATGGAGTAGGAGAGAGGGGAAAGTCGTGCTGCCTTTTATTAGCTGGGGAAGAAGAAGGGGAGGGGTATTTATACCCCTCCAGGAAATATAGCCGTTGGCTGTTTCGACACTCGGAAATTCCGGTATAAGTGAGACTCGGAAATTCCGGTAAACCAGAAATTCCGAGTCCATGAAATTTCCGAACTGAAAATCCGGCTAGAGTCAGAAGCAAAACCAAACTTTTCCTTAGCCATTTCTGGAGAACCTTTCCGGGGCACTCGGAAATTCCGGTAGACGGAAATTTCCGAGCATAATTTCCGACTGGAGTCAGAACCCTTTTTCTCCTTTCCTTAGTCGTTTTCTTGGATCAGCTGGGGAACCGGAAATTCCGGTAGAACGAAATATCCGGCCCCAATAATCCGAATCAGCAAAACACCGAAACGAAAACTTCTATAACTTTTACAAATGAACTCCAAATGAGGTGAGACCAATTTTGTTGGAAAGATAACGACGATGAGCACCCAACAAAAATATTGCATACCATAAATAGAGTAAAATCAACAGACATGACAAGGTGTGGGACTTTCCTCATGATAGAACCGACAATATTTCCGCCACCGAAAACGCAACAAGTTGTCCAAAGTAAAACCGATTTCGATGAACAAGAGCTTGACATGGAGATGAACCAAGCTCTAACTCCTCACCACCATAAAAGCCAAATAAGAACCAAGAAATATGATATGCCAAGTATGCAAAGGTTTGAGCTCTCCACAACGATGCGATCAAGTTACTAACTTGAGAGCCCCTCTTGATAGTATGCCTATCTATCCTATAGCCCTATCAAGATCATACCTTTGCCTTGAGCATTCCACTTGAGTTGGATGAAGAATATCTTGATCTCTTCAAGTGGTTCATCTTTCCTTGATTGCGCGTCCAAGCACATGCTTGATGAAGACTTCTCCCCCATGCTCACAATAGGAGAGTCTCGCTTAGCTTCATCTTCATGTATCCATTGCAAGCACCAAGCATAGGATCTCTCAAGAAGCTTCTCTTGGTCTTGGTCTTGCACATCTCACCTTGATGACGATCACCACATGACGTCATCCTCCATGAGCTATATGAGATCTTCATTTGATGCAAGCCCATGGGAAGATACCTAACCTCATATAATGATACCACACACACATATATCATGGGTTAGTTCACAAAGCTATGCGGACAAGTGTTTACCATCCCAAGAGATACATGATCGCTCTTGGTACATCTTGTAGCTTTGTGTGTTGATCAACATCTTGATCAACCTTATATCTTCCAACATTTCTTCACTAATATGATGTCTTGAATCCTTCAAGACATACTTGCAATATGCTCCACTCAACGCATAAGCTTCAAGAGTCCAACACATGAACTCCACAACTCCATGGACATGATCTATAATGATATCTCAAAGCAAACATTAGTCCATAGAGATTGTCATTCAATTACCAAAACCACACATGAGAGAAAATGCTCTTTCATCACGCCGCCCTGCTCGTCGGCAACTCGGGGGCCGGCAAGGTGAAGAGAGTGGATGTGTGCAGCGTCGGGTGAGAGACTCGTGCCACCCCTTGTTGGCACACACGACGTTGACGCCTGCGGGCACCGGTCACCTCCTTGGAGGGTCGTTAAGCAGGCATGCACCTATTCACCCAAGTTTGCCTCGGGCGAAAACCTTGATCCAGTTTCTGGATAGGTTGACGATGACGTCATCGATGTCGCTCCCTCCTTAGAGGCGTCCTTTTGGAGCTCTGTTCCTTTGGGTTGTTTGTTGGTGGTTCGTGGCAGCTGGGTGCAGTGTCGCTGGTGGATTTTCCTTGTGTTTCTTGCTCCGTTTTTCTCCGGTCAAGATGTGACCTTCGAGCTCATAATGGTCTAAGTTATGACCCACCTCGGATCAACTCGTTCCCTTTGACACCTTGTCCTTCTCCTCGGTGTTGTTGGGTTGCGACCAAAAGAAAATGTTCACATTGCTCTGCCTTGCTTGATTGACGAGTTCTTGATTAGCAGGATTTGCTCATCTTCTTGTAGTTGTGTGTTGTGTTGTTGTTTGCTCTCTCCTCTTCCTTCTTAGGCCTTGTTCGACACGCGTGTTTGGGCCGGTTTTTCGGTGTAATTTCCCGGCCCATCTGAATACACCACAAAACACTCCAGCGTTGTTCGGCAGGCCGACTTTGGTAGGGCCGACCCGGAAAACCCTGTGGAAACCCGTCGGGTTCGAGTGTAATCGAGACGCGAGGGGGCAGTCGCGTTTTGGCGTGTCTCTGGCGGCGCCATCGCTCGTCCCTCGCTCCCTTGCTCGTCCCTCGCCGTTCGATCCTCCGTGCTTGTCACTGCTCGTGACGTCCGACGTCGCCGTCGCCGAAGCCTCTCGACGCTGAAGGATCCCTCGCTCCCTCCGCTCGTGTCGCCTCCGTCCATGGCAACTCCAACGAGTATTTCGCCCCTGTCGCCGATGACTCTCCCACCGCCACATCTCTCCTTCTTTGCGGCGGTCGCCGCCTACGACTTCTATCAAGTAAGTCCCGTCCCGTCCTCTCTCGATCTGGCCTAGGTTTAGGCGGCTTCCCTTCCTCTTTTGTATGCATTTTTGCCTAGATGGTGGTGATCTTGGATGCGTTGGTGTGATTCTTGTTGTTTGAGGTGTTGATCTGGTTAGATGCTCCCACGAATTTGTGACTGGCATGACAATGTTTAGTCTAAAAATGAACTGTTGCTTGGAGTCAGGAATTATTGGTGGGTGTGTGTACTAGTTGATGTATGCATCCTCTGGCGGCTGAATGAAAAAAGATTGTGAAACAAGAGATTGTAGCTCCTCGATTTCATATGATTTGTAATGGAAAGATTGTGTTTGTACTAGTTGATTGTGACTGCTTGCTACTGCTACTAGAAGTAGCTTTCTTGTGCTAATGCGGGGTATTCATTGCTCGATTATTTTCCGTAGGAGTATTGCTTGTAGAATTTAATTGATGGCCAAAACGTTGCAATTTTGTAACTGTGTGCACTAGGTTTGAAAAAACACCTCTTTACAAAACCTGTGTACCAAACAACGTGACATGGTCGGGTGTTTTGGTGGACAAGGGGATTGGGAGGAGTTGGGCTGTTTTGGGTGTGAGTAGTGTTTTCATCCAAAACACTAGGTAATATGCAGCCAAAACACTCCAGCCGAACAAGGCCTTAAAGGTTGAGACACTAGAAGGAAATCTCCTTCCTATACTCTTTCCGACATTTATCCTGCTTCTCTGTTATGTGTTGTTGTTGTTGTTATGCTCTCTCCTCTTCTTTATTAGAGGTTGAGACGCTGGCATCTCCTTCCTGCACTCTTTCCGGCATTTTCTTTTGTAATTGCTCGGCTTCTGTTAATGAATAGAAGCAGTGATGGCTGCCTTCCGTAATTTTTTGTTCATAAGGGGATGTCCACTACGACTTATGTCGGGTGCTTAACAATAATGGGTTTGGTGCCAAACCGTGAACTGATACCATGGGTCGGGTTTCTTTTGCGCTTCTTCAATAAAAGATTTTTTTTTTAGAAACACAGTACAGGACGTAGACGCTCACAAACACGTACGTACAGACACCCTTCTGACCGCAGTACCGCACACACGCAAACCCTACCCCTATGAGCATCTCCGAGAGACTGGTCCGGCATATCTTGAGGTTGACGAAGTCACCACGGGCGCCTCGCTGTTGACGGGCACGTCACCTACCACTGAAAGCATAGCACCGGTTAAATCCTGAAAAATCCAGGAAATGTGAGCACCCATGCCAAGTCTGGGACTTGAACCTGGGTGGGTTGGTTCCACCACAAGGAACCAAACCAGTTGAACTAGACTCACTTCACATAAAAGAAATATATATTAATATCACAAAAATATCAATTATATCAAGACTGCATCAATAAAATGTCACAATCCATATGTAGGATGCACACAACGGAAAGAGAAGGAAAAAAAAAGGACTCTGACACGGTAATGAACTCCTCGCAGCAGCAGCCCAACAAAGCAAAGACAATACCCGGAATAGAAAAAACGTTTTCCAAAAAGGGCGCCTCCAAGAAAAAAAAATAGTGTACACGCTTCGTTGTTATCCGATCAAAGATCTTAGGTTTTCGACCGGAAGAGAGTGCGCTCTCAAAACAATGCCATACCCATTACCAGGCACAACAAATAAAGATCAGACCTTAGATTTTCATTTTGAAAGTTAAGACACGACACTCGTGGAGCGCCAGCAAACTTAGAATTCCTCCTGTGTTGCCACCCCCACTTGCCAAGGCTGCTCCTGCAGGTCATCAAACACCAGGCTCACAAGTGCCATGTCCGAATTGGATCCG
This sequence comes from Poa annua, assembly GCA_026929855.1. Classification (NCBI taxonomy): domain Eukaryota; kingdom Viridiplantae; phylum Streptophyta; class Magnoliopsida; order Poales; family Poaceae; genus Poa; species Poa annua. The sequence goes on along the minus strand of CM049428.1, from coordinate 19,495,507 downwards.
AACACTAAAGCAAAGTCTTCATCATCTCGAAAAGCCCTTTCGTCAACTCTGGTCTTCAAATATGTCACCATGCCCTTCTCCGGTGTTGTGTACACCATGGAAATCGAGATGCCAACATGTCCCATGGTTTCAACAGCCAGCGGAGATTCATGTCGCACCCTCATGTAGCCATGCGGGATAATATGGCCACACACGACCGAATTCCATCATATCCAAATAACCAGGGGCTTAACGCAAATCCGGTCTCTGACAAAAGATCTGAAACATGTCAATAGCCGGATTGAAGAGACTGAAACACGTAGAACGGAGCTTTGATGCAACAAGAACAGTAGGACTATAGGACCACTGTCTCTATTGCAGGACTCGCAGCCCCCACGCCGTCAGTCATCTCCCTGACAGACAAGAAGAAGGCAACCCAGCATGTCGCTGCAGGTCTTCGCCGAGGTGGCCAAAGCCACAGCCAGAATTCCCCGAGTACTCCCTGGCTAGAGCAATCAAGCCCGGATTGGGGCCCAGAACCCCAGATCGAGGCCCGGTCTGAACACCCAATTTTGTCTGGTGACCGCCCCAACAATCCCACCGCCGCGGGCTACGGGAAAGGTCCAACGACACACCAGTTTACGAGGGCTGACCGTCTGACCACCCATCAAACAATCCATCTGTTGATAATCAATCCTCGGTGCCTACATCTCACTTATTAGCTTGCATAGTTAATTATAGTCAATATTAATGGCATGAGCCACTGATATGAACAACAAGCAACTCCTAAGCATGATACAAGTATCGACAATAGCCACGACAACAAGGCACACAACCAAGATAAAAAAAGTAAACAATGAGAACAATAATAATGACACAGATCAACATAAATAGGAGGAGAGATAGGTATTTAATATGAGCTTCACTATTTGAAGATGGAAATCTATATACAGATCAAAGAACAAAGCATGATTTTATCCAAAACTGTAGCAAGAACAGCTACCTCTCCACAACCTCCACCTTGAAGACAGAAGTATATATATGGCATGTTGGTATTTTAATGCTGAATATTCGCATAAAAAAGGTATTTTAATGCTGAAAACAACTACTGACCATATCCATAGTAGTGTCGACTATTGAGGAAACAATCATGGCATCGATAAAAATATCTTGTTATAATCGAATGTGCCCAGTTCCGCAAGATGTATCTAGCTGCTATCAACTTCACAGATGTTTTCCGATAATCTCTGGATCTTCTGCATGCCTCTTGGGGGAAGGATCACGAGAAATTGGCTGGTAGTTAGCTCGCTTAGTGCCTCTCTCAACAGCCTCATGGTCAGTATCAGGGCTGCTCACATTATGCTCACTATTTGACTCTTTCTTCCCTGCAGAAGTAAAAATCAATTAAAGGGCTCTGTGTAAAAAGACAATTCACCAGGTGAATTCACTGACAGAAGGTAAACTAAGAAAACTAATATTACCTCTTTCTATGGTGACTTCATCCAGAACAGAAAGGATTTGAACCATATTGACAGTGTTGTTTGGGGTCTTCTCCACTATTTTTCTTGCAATATCCAGCATTTTCCATGACAGTTCCAAATCAGAACCATCTTGATCACCTGGCATCATCCCATACTCCTGGTTTTTGTCATTTGATTTACACCCTAACCAACAAACTGCATCAGTACTTAGAGTGCAGGAAGTAATCAGATTGAACATGAACATGATTATTATATTGTGGGGTCATTCACAAAAAGGAAAATACAATAGAAAAATGAGACTATAAAAAGGTTTTCACAAATTGAATTGCTCAATATAGCATGATATTATAATAATTGCTTCACTTCACCTAAGGAAAAAATTAAGATTCTTATTGAAAGCTCAATATAATTATAGCATGATGTTATAATACATTGCTGCATTGCACCTGAATTCTAAAAGGAAAAGATTAAGATTCGCATTGAAATGTGAGAGACCTACTATTTACATCACGGAGTAACTTCTGTATCACATGATTGCTAACAGAAGGAACTTCTATTTAGCAAAAGCTAAAAGCTAACCTTTGCAAGTACACTGGTAAGACAAATAGTAGAGAAAAATATATGAATCCAGTGCTTGGTAATAATGATGATCTCTTTAATATGGCATTGCAATCCTAGACATATAAAGCCTTTGTACTTCACAATCCATAGTTAAAAAATATGACATATGGCCACAGACACATAGATCTAGAAGGCATATGACATATGGCAACAGACACACATTCAAAATATGATCAATCTGTACACGAGCTTTATAGAGAACCCAAAGATTTTTTCCCATGTTTTCTGCTACACAGACACTATTTATACAGTATAGTACAATAAATTTAATGACAACTCGATAACCTTTAAGAAAACAAAACTGACTAAATGGTCTCCGTTAGATTACAGATGATGATGAAACCAGCAGTTCTGAGTTCCAAATACAAATGCCACTTTGCATGTGGAGGGAGCTAGTAGTACTAATTAGCAGTTTGCTAGGTACACTTTTCAGAGGATAATAATTTCTTCCAAACTCCAGTGTATATAAGAGTCTTAGGGGAAGGATATTATTACCTTCATCAGAAGTAACCTTCTCCAAAGAAGGAGCATCCTCAGCATTGGTATCTCTGGCCTTTGAATTTTCATCATTGACTTTTCTCTTCACTGATTCTTCATTTGCTGTTTCCTTGTGAACATTAGCAATATGATCTGTAACCTCCCGAGCTTTGTACAGCAATGCACACCCATATTTGTAGTAAGTGGTAGCACACTCTGTAGCAAGCTTTCCATAATGCCCAACCCTAAGTGACAACACAAGCATAAATTGGTCAGGGTATCACTGTTAACTTCATAAAAACTAAGTCATGAAACTGGAAGGTGCAAAAATTAAATTGCACGACTTTAATTGTTCCATCAGCCAATTTGATGAAAAAAATGACTACATATTATAACAGCTGATGTGTGCTTCAACAGATGGTAACTATGATCTGTTGTCTACCTTTTAAGTTTTATGACAATTACAAGCGATTCAACAGATTGTGAAGTACATTTCTAAAGTACCAAATAAATAAATTGCACACCAGTTTATACTAGTCAAAGAGGTGCAAAGTTGTCTTCCGACAAAGAGCTCTAACCTGATATCAAGGGATTGGCTGAGACAGTAAACTGCATTGACGAAGTCCATCTGCTCTATGGAATTGGACCCGCTGTTAAACAGCTGCTGAGCAAGCTCCAGAGTTTTTTCCTGACCCTCAATCCCCTTGACGCCATCATCCACGCTATTATTTGGCAGGTTGTGCTGCACACCACCAGGCGCTTGGAGCACATGATGTGTCGCATAGAAGCTGACAACAGGAAATACACAGAAGAACTCCTCTGCCCCCCTGAGAACTTTCCTAACCTCCTCTGAAGAGAGCTCAAATGTATAGATGCCATCAGGCAATCTCATGAAGATGACATCTGCTTCCTCCGCAAAACCAATCAGATGAAAACCATCATTGAGACATAGATCATAAGGGTCGAATGATTTTGTCTCCACCCATGACGCAATGCTGCTGCCGGTGGCCTCCCTTGACCACAAATAGAGAGATTCCTTATGTTCTTCAGCCATTCCAAGTCCACCATCCTGTGTCACCATGAGGATGGTTCTATACTCATCACGAGAGCCGGGGGACTCACCAATGACTGGTGAGGGGATCACAGAAAGTCTAAGGCGCACCAGATCGAACTCAAATATAACCAGACCATCAGACATGAAATATAAGGTACTACCCACAAGGACGCTGTTCCGCCTGCCAAATGCCTCAGCCCAGTCGGGTATTGAATTGACTTCGATCCATGAATCCGGCTCCGATGAGTAGACAAATGCTCTCATCACCATATCTTCATCCTGATCCTCATCATCAAAGAACAAGGGAGGGTTGGCGATGAAGGCAACTTGGAAGTGACCCCCATCGCATCCAGGCCGGTGGTTGCACCCGGGCGCCGCACACACCAGGGCCACGCCTGGGTAGGATCCCCTGCTTGCCTCCGGAGGCACCGGCACGTGGCGCCGGTCACCCGAGATGGGATCCCACACAAGGAGGTCAAAACCACCGTGGTCGCACACCACCGTGGACAGAAACAAGGCGCGTCCATGTCTGTAATTGAGTACCTTCCAGTGGTGGCGATCCGGGACATCGGCGGGGGAGAACGGCCAGTCGATGGTACGAACGAACGTAGGAACAGATTCGTCGTCGTGGAGGAACCCCAGAGGCAGCGGCGTGACGCAGTGCTCGTGAAGGCGGCGGAGGAAATCGGGATCCGTGAGGGCGCGCAGCCAGTCCTTGCAAAGGTGGCTCACCTGGAAGAGCCACAGTGGGTCGCTCGGCCGGAGACGGGCGAAAATGTCTCGGGTGATGTCGTCGGGGAGGCGCGCCCAATCGGGGGCCGCCGCTGTCATCGTACTACTGCTGGTCTCGCCAGGGAGTAAGGTAGGGTTTGGGGAGGCTGTGAGATTCGGGGGAATTGAGGACCTTTGACGGCGGCGGCGGATTCCAGCGCGAATGGTGGCGCGGCGGCGTGAGCAACGGCGGCACAGCGGTGTGGGGAAAAATTCCGGGCGCGGGCGAGAGGCGACAGGATAGAGACGCCTAGCTAGTGGAAATTCCACGTGACACACTTGTGTTGTATAGAAAACCAGAAATGTTGACTTCTCCAATGATTTTTAAACTGCACTTTCCACTATTATATTAAGAACATCTACAGTAGCGTTTTGCCTCTTTTTAAATCCCAATTCTATTTGTGCATAACAGAGATGTAAAATGAAACTGGAGATTTAATTTTTATTTCTCACTATCAAGAGCACGAACAAGTGTCGGTGATCACTGGAACAACCAAAATGTGTCGGCGGTGATCATCGCAGTAGCACCAAAATACGACCTAACCCTAACTTACTCGGGGTAGTTGTGGCGGCGATACATAGACGGCGAAGCACCGCTCAATCCTCATCGGACAGGAGGTCGATGATCTCGACGCTATTCTCGATGTGATGCAGCACCACTCGTCGAACTCCATCACGGAGTGTTCGGCGGAGACGCCTTGCTCGCGGAAGATGGCGTCGAGCTCCTCGTCGTGACAACGCTTCTCTGCCAGCACCTCCTCCTCGGACATGTACCGCTTGCAGACTGTCGCCACGATGAACCGACATCGCCTCATCGTGGATGAAGTCCTCGCGCTCCAACGCCGAGTCGAAGGGCAGGGTCGTACCCCTCGACCACCTCCTCTAGCAGTGCCTCTCTCTCCTCGGTCACTACACTAGCGCGCCAGAGGAGCTGACCGCGCCAGAAGAGCTCCCCGCATCGCGCCTGCCTACTTTGATGCGGAGGCCGTCGATGCGCAATATTATTAGCCTCCAGCACCAACAACCCGTTTTGGATGTACTGCCACACCGTTTGCTTCCTCGCTCCGTTGGAGCGGACTTGGCGCTCCTTCACTGCATTGGAGAGATCCAAGGGGTCCATGGCGGGCTGACAGGAGCTGCGCTCTTCAACGCCGTTTTTCTTCGGTGACATGGCAGTGCTGGATCTGGCGGCGGCGGTGGTGGATTGCTCGTTGGAGCGCGGACGGTGGTGGGGGGATTGCTCGTCGACGGCGGCTGAAAAATGGCGCCCAACCGCTACTTATTTTGTTCGGTCGCGTGTATTTCGGGCGCGTGAAAAATGTTTTCGGTTTCGCGAACTTTTACATGTTATGTTCTGGACAAAATATTGGTCTGAAACCATAGACTCGTAAGAGTTTTTTTTATTATTGCATGTTTACGATTTCTGCTAGGGATGATCTAAGGTCCGTCCCCTTTGGTGTACAATCTTGTTCTAAAAAACAATTCAGATTTTTCCGAAGGTATTTTCTTAATAGTTTTTTTGTAAAATAAAAAACACTAAAAACAAGAGCTGACAATGGTCATCTTGTTAATAGGCTAGTTAATAAAAATGTCTTACAATATAAACATGCGACAATAATATAAAACAAGCATGAAACATAGAAATTATGGATAATGTATCACTCGTCAGTGTAATCGGTGAAAAGAGTCTCGCTATCAACATCTCTATGAAACTCGAAAAATGACGATTTTATTCTCACTGCAGTTTCAAGCTTGCGTCATTTCCTGTGCCTTCAGTAGCTCGCACGTGACGTTTTTGGAGTTGGAAGGGGTCATGAAAACTGTCGAATCGACCGTTTCCGGTGGTATTGATTGGGAATTGCTATCTGACTCGGCTCTGGTCTCGCCCAGGAGATCTTGCGGGCAACCAGACGCTCAGACTTTGCATACAACCTGCTCAGTTGAGAGGAGATGATGCTGCCTCTCTGGTGAACTTGCGAGACGTGTTAGAAATAGAATCCCACACACGTGTTTAATTGAGAGGAGACAAACTCTTTGGGGCCGAACCATGACAAGTTTGTGTAGGTGTTCAGGTCGGATTAGTAGTCTCGTACAGTAGATTATATTATGAAGCTGCTCCTTTATAAGCCGGGCAAGGATTAAAAAAGGATGCATCGTTTTGCCCGAGAGAGAAATCGAAGGGGCGTGAGAGATGGACCGGTGTGAGAGATCTCGTGAACTCCGTCAAATCGCCTTCGACAATATGGACCCTCCCCGAGGGCATGCTGAGGTCATCGAGCGCATGCTCCGGCCGAAGATCGCCGGTGAGGCCCTCGACGATGAGGTCGCTCATCTCCTGTACGAGGCCGACCTCTACTCCGACACCCCCGACGAGATGGTGGCCGGCCGACCTCCGGGGCTGCGTGAAACCTGGTACTTCCTCACCAAGGCTCGCTACCGCGACGGGAGAACATTGCTGCGCCTGCACGCCAACGGAGGGTGCTGGAGACCATGCTCGCGCTTGGAGGTGGTGGGAGACAACGGCCTCGTCGGGCACCGCAGGTATTACTTCTACACGGTGAACAATGTCAAGATGGATTGGACGATGACGGAGTACAGCATCCCCCAAGATCAACAAGGCGAGGGCGAGCAGCTGGTGCTATGCAAGATGCACAACTTGCGCTATAGACGCTTTCTTCGATCACAACCGGTCGGATATTAATAATGTATGTAATTCATTTTGTATCGTGATTGAATCGTTTCATCGTTAGTTAGTCTTTCAATTTCTACATCCTGTGTGTTTGTATCGTAGAATCTCCCTTACTATATACTCCCTATTTTGACTGAGACTTGCTTAAATCTCACGGCACCACATATCTTGTACTCCCTCCGATCCATATTAGTGGGCATAGCTTTGTCTAAATTCATATGTATCTAGTTAAGTATTTAGACTAGTTTTGTTTGTGCTTGTTTTGTACGTGACAAGTTTACCATACATTTTGTTTTCTAGGCTTTTCGTTGTGTTGTCTATTGTTGCACGGCTAGAACTTACCTGCCGCACAGGCACAACAAAAGCCCAGTAAAAAAAAGAGACCAACCAAAAGGACCACGTTGCAAGAATGACTTAACAAGACTCATACAAAGGTCCACTAAAAAGGCAAAAAACAAACAAACAAACAGGAAAGACGTAGAACCTTCCTCTCACCTGCTAGACTAATACAGACGTGAGATTGAAAACCCTACATCAGCAAATCGATAGAGGAAAAACAGAACAAGGGCGACACAAGAAAGAAACAGTCCAGAAAACGAGGGTGACGCAAGGAAAACAAAAGGGACATGGAAGAAGATGAGGATCGCTCTCACCTTGGTAATTTTCCCACTCTTTGTGTCGTATCTGAATCTTCTCATTGTCCACCTCTCCTTGTTTTAGTCCCTTACTTTTGTAAGTTGATCGTGTCTTCGACCTCTCCCAGAACGATCAAGGAAAACAATCAATCCTCTTCCACCCGAACTGTGCAAAAACCTGAAGTTGAACCTTCAGAAACCTGATGCTTCTTAACCTCCACCCATAGATCCTTCAGAATCTGAACCAATTTCAGCACCGGACACTAGAAAACATTTATAAAAAAGAAATTCTTTAGTTTCAAAATCACACACTTTATTTGTACACAAAATGAATATTTAATTGTTTGCATCTTCTAGGCTGACGTAAATTCTAGGAAAATGTATGATCTTTATGGTGATTGTCTTAGCTTTGACACCACATATAAAATGAACATGTACAATTTACCATTTGCGCCATTTGTTGGCATAACTAGCCATGGAAACAACCGTTTTTTCGCATGTACCATCATACATAATAAAATTATCAACACATTGAAATGGCTATCACATACTTTCTTGGAGTGCCATGGAGGCAAACATCCTCTGACTGTTATCACAAATCAGCGTGTCTTGATGAAAATAGCAGTGCCTGCTGCTTTTACAACCTCATGACACTGCAATTGTTTTTTTCATATAGTGAAGAAGGCAGAAGAGAAATGCTCAAGGAGCTTTGCGACAAAGCCACATCTACATGATGTTTTCAAAGACATTCTAAACAACTCACTAAGGCCGCGCTTGGGAGCCCAGTTTGCTTTTCCCCCAGTTTTTTCGCACGACCGGTTTTCTCCGTGCACAGTGATACCCCCGGAAGAAACGGTGCGCGCTCTGCTGCTGTTTGGCTAGCCAAGTATTTTAGTAGGTTCTCACGTATTTTAGCACACAACACTATATGAACGCATCCTGATCATATTCAACAGAAAAATACAAGATAAATCGGTACATACAAGCATCCTGTTCATCTTCAAAGTCGGTAACTTAAATCCATACAAAAAATTCGGTAACATAAATTACAAATAGTTGCCATCTCTGAATACAAAAACAAATTGTCTTGCCAGTGTGCTATATAATGAAAATTGAACTCAACTGCTACTGAATGTTTCATCTTCCAACACATAATTCTCAAAATAAATCCTTGCTAGCTTCATCCACTCATGTAACCATAAGACAGGGCATCCTAATAAGAGAAATCAATATGAGTCATGAGGACATGCAAGTTGTAATAGTAAAAATTCCAGTAGAAGGAGCTCACTGTCTACTTCAAGCAACAGATTCAGAAGAAATGAAATGGAGGAACATAGCTACAATTATGACCTATATAGAAGGCAAGATTCAAGATAGAACTAAAAGGCAATGAACTACTTACATTGATGTAACTGAATTCCCAGCTTTGCAACTTCCTTTTTCAACCACAGGCCACGAAGCCTTGCATCATAGGATATAAAAAGCTCTCGGTTTGCTGCATCTTTGAAAACATCAGAGGCTAGGACCTTGATGTCATCAAAAACATCATCCATGGAATTGAGTACTTGTAAGCAGCTTGGAATGGAGTATTGTTGTCCCTGGATTGATGCTTGTTCTTTAATGCCAATTTGTTCTCTCTTGAGTTTAACAAAATTTGACATGGTTTCTTCTATGCGCGCGAAAGTTGAGATGCCCTTTTGCTTCTTGGGTCTGGCTGATTGTGTTCCGTTGTTACCACTTTTTGAATTAGCTTGATCAAAACTCTTTTGGACATCTTGATCCTCCTCACCATCTTGAGGGATAAGTTCTTCATCATTGTAAGATTGATAAGAAATGCTCCTTCCACTTGCACCAATTCTTTCAGCATCACTGAACAGATTTTGTCCTTCCTCTTCAAGTGGGTCAGTCTCCAACCTTTGGCTTGTACTGACAACACTTCTTGGAGGCAGAGTTCTCATGCTATGGATGTCATCCCTTTGACGTTTCCTACCAGTGCTTGGCTGAGGTTGGCTAGAAGTTAAGCAATGCTTTTCTTGAGCAATGTGACCTTCATAAAGAGCATCCAATGCCTCAAACAAAGGAAAACTCTTGCCTTCAAACCTTCTCAACTTAGAGTCCTCCTACAAAAATTCATTGAGGGATCAAGTAAGTTGGTCAACTTAAAAAGAACAACCATAGCGGCAAAAGTTAGCTAGTTCAACCAGTAGAGGGCCCATACCTCAACCATTTCATCCCACTTTTCAGCAGTGGTGTTTATCATGCAAGTGATTGGATTCCATGATATGCTACTTCTATTGACAATAGATTTGACGACTTTGTAATCTTTTTTTAGCTGACCCTCCTTATCTTGAACTTGTGACTTGGTAAACCTTGCTTCAGGAAACTGGGCGTTCAAATCTTTCACAATCCTGTTCCAGCCTTCAGAAGTCCATCCATTTTGGCCACGATATTGAGAAAGATTGTACTCCGTAAGTACTTCAATAAGACCCTTTTCATACCATGATGTCCACCTAGCTCGTTGCGCCATTGAACCTAGGGAGAAACAAAAATAGTTATTGCAGCAGTACACACACAAGTAACATATACTAACATGTAACAATTATCTTTGCACATATGACAAACCTTAGGTACAAAAAACAGCAAATGCTCATCGAGCGGATCTCCTTTCCACTCTCCGAGTCCTACTTCTTTCATAATCTTGCCACATCTTCTTCGCTATGTCATCTCTAAGAGCATTGCCCAAGTTTCTTTGATTACTTGACGGTGTTGTATCGTCTCGAGGTGCCGTGTCTCCACTAGGAAGATCAACAAACTTACTTGCATCGATGTGCATCTCTTGTGTTTTAAGCCATTCTTCATCACCATTATGGCTTCGGATTATATTGTGCAATACAATTGCCGCCACCGGAATTTTGACTTGAGTATCTATTGGATAGTGTGATGCAGTTTTTAGAATAGGAAACCACATCTTCAAGATACCTATATCACGCTCTATATGGTTCCTTAGTCGGGCATGCCTAAGGTTGAATAGCTCTTTATAGTCTCTCGGACGGCAATTTCCCCTACTTTGCTCTTTTAAATGGTATCGGACATTTCTTTATGGGGCAAGAAACTTTGGTGTGTTCGCATACCCTCCATCAACCAAAAAAAACTTCCCTTCGGGTACCCGAAATCCAGATTGAATAGCAGAATTCAATACCCCAGCATCGGATGCAGACCCTTCCCAACCACTTGAAAAATAAACAAAATTAAGATCAAAATCACAAGCGACCATAACATTCTGAGATAGCGTCCCCTTCCTGTTCCTATAAGGTGCAGCCTCGTCGGCAGTTACTGTCATCGGGACATAAGTCCCATCTATGGCACCTAAGCAATTCTACAATAAATATGGACATGTCACTGAACTTATATGTGCCATGAAAGGATGGAAATTTCTTGATGCATCGCGGACTTGTACCTCAAAGTATGGCCAATATAGAGGACTTGATGAAATTTTGGAGTGAGTGTCCAACGACGGGAGCTTGATGAAATCATATGCCAATGAACTAATTGCATCAATGGATGCATTGATATGTCTATGGATTGTTTCTGGGCTACGCTGAAACCTGTCGGTCAATGTACGATAGCTAGCATTCCGTGACAGCATGTACATCAACATTCCTAGTTGTTCTTCGACACTGACCCCTCTCGAATTTTCCAAAAGTTTTCTGGTCCTAAGATAATCACAAAGTGCTTGGAAGATATGGGATTCCATTCTTAAAACATCAAAACATCTAGTAGGGTGACCGTTCAGCAACTCGTGAATATACTTCGGACCAGTGAGAATAGAAGTATTCAATGGAGTTTTATTTTTCTTTGACAAGAGGTATAATGCCGGAAAAACAAGAAAAACCATTTCTTCATCTTCTTCCTCCTCCTCGGAATCGGCAATCTCCATTTCCAAATTACTCATAAAATCCTAAGAAAGCAATCATAAAATAGAATGCCAATAAGATACAATATTGGGAATCCATCTTATGAATCGATTGTGCAGAAGTACTATGACTGCATCATATGTATTTGTATATGTCGTCTGGCCGGAAGACACACAAGCTATCAAATCTACCAAGCAAAATCATAGAAGCTACTACTACTACGACACCCATACTACGACCGGAAGACACACAAGCTGTCACCAAAGCAAAATCAATCCAGGGCTAGCTTTCCACGGCATGAGGGAGGACAAAGACGAACAACTCACACTTGTCCATGTCGATCCGCAACATCATCACAGAAAACAAGAATCGACATATGTTTCACTTCATGTAGGCAGGAATAAGCAGGGATTAGGGTTCTTATAGAAAACCGGTTGTCGGAAGGCAAGGCACAGATGGTGCGTCGATGGAGACGGTGGGGAAGGCCAAGGACGGCGGGTACCTCGTTGGATCTGGGCAGAGCTGGGATGGCGATGCCAGTGTTGGGGAGGAAGCCAGGGGTGGTCGTCGACGTCGGAGACAGGGGCGCCAACGTGGTACTCCTTGCGGCGGGATGCTACCTCCGTGGCGCTCCTACTCTTGCACCTCCGCCGCCGCCGCCGGGCTCTTTCCCCTTTCTCGTCTGGAAAAGAAACGGAGGTCCAGGGCTCCGTGATATTCTCGGGGGTAAATGGGCCGTAATCGAGTGGTGGGGGAAAATGAAACGGCGAACCAAGTGGCAAAACTGGGCTCGGTCGGAAAATACATCCGCTCCGTAAAAAACCCGGGTAATGGGCTAACAAACGACAATCCAAGCGGGGCCTAACAGTGGGAGAATTTGGGACTCTATGGAAGGAGATGATAGTCAAGTATGATGTTGTAGCGTATAGAATAAATACTAAATGGAGAACCAAGCGAATGTTTGATCTCAACCAAAAATTTAACGGATTTTGATTAATGTACCCATTTTGCCATGAAATGACAAAGCATGCACAATTTAAGTTTTTTTATTTTTTATCCCACGTTGCAACACACGATATTTTGCTAGTACATAGTAAATAGTAGTATGAGCTTAGAAGAGTTATACGGACTGGTTCTTTATGTTAGGATTAGTTTATTGTGTCGTATTGGACGCCTGTGTCCGTACGGCTGCGCCTCTTTCCATGTCGATTGTACGTACGGTCGCGCCTCTTCCCATGTCGATTCTCCTACGAGCCTAATACCTATGACGGTTCCCTATGCCGGATCCTCTAGGAGGCGCCCCCTCACCTTGTATATATACCCCAAATCCATCAACAAAGATCATAGTTCAATTCATTGTTGCATCTCTTGTTTGCCTCTCGATTCAGTTCCCAACACTTTAAGCTAGAGCTAATTTGCTGGCGTTTCCGACGTGGTGAAGTTTAAGTGGCTGTGTAGGGTGTGTTTGGTAGGTCGGGCCAGCCCAGAAAATCTCACCGGACCCGATATTTGGTTGTTTGTTAGCCCGCATCAGCCTCTCGGCCCTGCCCACGCGATGCGAAAACCATCCCCTCAGCCATGCCCACATGCGAAGCTCGAATCGAGCTTCTCCGCTCGTCCGGGGCGAGCTCGTCCGAAAAAGGTATCTCTGCGCGTCCCACTCGGCCCAGCCCAATTTTCTCGTCCCCTCACCCCTCAGCAAACCCTGGCAACATTCTCTCCTCGCTCCATTCCCCTCACCCCGCCGCCAGCTTCCGCGAATCCTCCCCGTGCCCCGCAGCCGCCCGCCACCGCCTCCCCCACGAAGCTCCGCTCGCTGCCACCTCCCCCACGACTCACTCCGCCGGCCTTGCTCCACGACTCCCTCCGCCGCCACCTCCCCACGAAGCTCCGGTCGTCTGCACCTCCCCCACGACTCCCTCAGCCGCCCGCCACCGCCTCCCCCACGAAGCTCCGCTCGCTGCCACCTCCTCCACGACTCCCTCCGCCGGCCTTGCTCCACGACTCCCTCCGCCGCCACCTCCCCACGAAGCTCCGGTCGTCTGCACCTCCCCCACGACTCCCTCAGCCGCCCGCCACCGCCTCCCCCACGACTCCCTCAGCCGCCCGCCACCGCCTCCCCCACGAAGCTTCGCTCGCTGCCACCTCCCCCACGACTCCCTCCGCCGGCCCTGCTTCACGACTCCCTCCGCCGCCGCCTCCCCACGAAGCTCCGGCCGTCTGCACCTCCCCCACGACTCCCTCAGCCGGCCCTGCTCCACGACTTCCTCCGTCGCCAAGCTCCGACCGTCTGCACCTCCTCCACACCTCGGACCAGACCGAGAGGTAGTCTTGCCATATGTCTTTTGCTCCGGCCCTGCTCCATATTGCTTTTGCTTGTTAAATCTTGATTAATATTCTGTTGTTCATGTGAAATACTTTTGTTGCCATATGTCTTTTGCTTGTTTAATCTTGAATATTGTGTTGTTCATGTGAAGTACATGTGAAATATTGTTGTGGTTGTCATATGTATAATGGTACCAAGCTTGACTAGTAGTTTCTATGTGGTTAGATGGACGATTTGGCAAGAAAACGGCGACAACTGATTGTGAAAGCAGCTGGCCTTGCAGCAGTGATGGGTGCTTTCATGGTGTTTATCTCAAGGAGAGCTCGAAAAACTCCCGCGATAACTATAGGTCGTAGGATTGATATGGATGTAGCTAGGGAACTAAATCTGAGATTCATATATCACACTAACGACACAAATTGTCTAAATCAGTTGAGAATGAAAAGAGCTCCCTTCTTTCGTTTGTGTACTTTATTTAGAGAGAGAGAATTATTATTGGATAGCATTCATACTTCTGTCGAGGAACAAGTATCCATGTTTCTCCTAGTTGTAGGCCACAACACAAGGTTTAGGGCTCACCAACCTATTTTTAGAAGATCTACCGAAGTAATCAGTAGGTATTTCAAGGCGGTATTGTTTGCTGTTGGAGAGTTGCGAAATGAGATGATCCGGCCTCCCTCCACTGAAACCCACCCTAAAATTCTGGAAAACAACCGCTTCAATCCCTATTTCAAGGTAATTCTTAGTTTTTATTTGAAAACAGATTTCAAGTTTGATATCCTTATAAAAATTGTGTTTTGTGAATTAGGATTGTATTGGAGCCATTGATGGGACACATGTGCTTGCTAGAGTCCCAGTAAATATTTCAGCCGCCTTTCGGGGTAGAAAAGAGGGCACTACCCAAAATGTTATGGCTGCGGTAGACTTCGGTATGAGGTTTACATATGTTCTTGCTGGTTGGGAAGGGTCAGCCCATGATGCCCTCGTACTTTCGGATGTTGTGGAGAGGGACGATGGGTTGTCACTCCCTCCAGGTAAAAATTAAACCTATTACCTACATGTCACAACAGATTATTGCTATAGCTAATAGTTGTAATTTTATAGGAAAATTCTATCTTGTTGATGCCGGGTATGCTGTGAGACCTGGTTTCCTTCCACCGTACCGTAGAACAAGGTACCACTTGAAAGAGTATGGTGGAGGGAATCATCCTGAAAACTTTAGAGAGCTTTTCAACTTAAGACACTCGTCGTTAAGGATAACGATTGAAAGGGCTTTTGCTGCATACAAGAACCGCTGGAAGTTCGTTTACAATAAACCATTCCATCCTTATAAGACCCAAGTCAAAGTAGTGATTGCTTGTGCCATTCTCCATAATTGGATACTTCAGTTTGGTGAAGATGAGTTTTTTCCACCAGAGGATTGGGAACCTGAAGCCAATGATGAAGACCACAATGATGTTGCTTATGATAGTATTACTTGGAAGCTAAAGAGAGATGAATTTGCACAACAGATGTGGGCCAATAGGGGGTTAGCCCACATTTGATTAACAATGGTGTTAGTTGTTGTAATAATTGCATTCCGTAAATTGTGACTTGATTAACAATGGTGTTAGTTGTTGTAATGTCCTGTTTTGTCGAAATCTGGTGCTGTTTTGGTGCTGTAATGTCATTTTATTGCTAAAATATGACATATTTTGGTGCTGTACTATCATAGTTTCTTGCTGGAATTTATCATCTATTGCTGGAATGTCATATTTTTGCTCAAATCTGACATATTTTGGTGTTGTTTTGCTGCTGTACTATCATAGTTTCTTGCTGGAATTTATCATCTATTGCTGGAATGTCATATTTTTGCTCAAATCTGACATATTTTGGTGCTGTTTTGCTGCTGTACTATCATAGTTTCTTGCTGGAATTTATCATCTATTGCTGGAATGTCATATTTTTGCTCAAATCTGACATTTTTTGGTGCTGGAATGTCCTGTTTTGTTGCTGAAATCTGACCTATTGTTGTAGATGGATAACCTTTAGGAGGAAGTTCCTGATGTTGGTGCTAAAGCCAAGAAGACCGCTAAGGTGATGATCTGGACCCCTCCTATGTCAGCTTGCATGATGCGATGTCTTGCTGGCATAGCAGCGAAAGGTGTGAAGACCGCCAAAGGATTTAAAGAGATTCATATTAACCAAGCTGCAAAAGCCGTGACTGGTCTTGTTGGTTACAATGTGAGTGCCACTCAAATCACCAATCATCTCCGCAAATGGAAGGGTATATATCAAAGAATTGAAAAACTGAGAGGTTTAAGTGGGGCACTTTGGGATGATGATCAAAAGATGATAAGCCTAAATGAGCAACATTATTTGGGTCATACTCAGGTATGTATATTCATGCTGAAACCTGTCATTTTTCTTACTGAAACCTGTAGTTTTCTTGCTAAAACCTGTCATTTTTCGAGAAAATTGCACATAACACCAAGCTTTGGTGCCTTTGTTGCACAAAACACAGAATCAAAACATTTGTTGCAGCAAGCCCCATGTTTTTGTCTAATCCGTTGCAACTAGCCCAAATATAGGTTTTAGGGACCTTAATAGGTATCTAACAGGATTGTATACCGTATAACTATAATTTATATCGTATACCAAGTATTGTATGACAATTACCTTTTATTTGAGAAATAAAACTGAAAATTTGGCAGCATAACGATAATTTTTTTTAAATTATACACATTAAATATTTTATTCCAAGTTTTTCTCAAACTCCTCTTCCATTAAGTGTATCATATAATTGTGAAAGTCGTATGTTGGTGTAAGATTGTGGTTCTGCAAGTATTATCAAGTGAAATACGAATGTACAATTAATAAATATGAAGCTCAATGTAGCTTGTGTTTATCTTTCCCATTTGGTACAAATTTCAACAAAATAAATCAACATAGAATATCATACTGTTAAAGCCCAACGCCTATGTATTTAAGGAGAGGTAAAATAACATTTCTACTCAAGATGGCCAAGGATGACTATCTTACCATTATAAAACCCTTACGGAGGATAAGGTAGTCAGATCGTACAACAGATTGTCCAAATTGTGCGAGAAAGCAAAATTATATGATCCACGATAAAACTCCTTAAGTGATGGTTATAACCGTGAAGTTCTAGTGGTATATCCGGTCTGTATACATCAAAGGAGAAATGTATGCCTCAGCTCACAAAAAAGAAGTATTTCCATCAACATGTGAACGGGAATCCGGCACCTAGAGGGGGGGGGGGGGGGTGAATGGGTGCTATTACAAATTTTAGGTCTTTTTAATTTTAGGCTCAACTCAAAGGTAAATTCTCTAGATAGATATGCAACTACGGTGAATTTACCTAAATGAGAAACTAAGCAATAGCAAGAAGCAAGTAAGGGAGTAAAGGGTAAGGGGAACCAAGTGAAGCACGCGGAGACGAAGATTTATTCCCGAGTTCCACCCAAGGGTGTACGTCTCGTTTGGAGAGGTGTGCGCTACCACAACAGGTTAGCCGCAACGCCACAAAGGCTCACCTTCTTCTCCGATGAACTCAACCACAAAGGTTTCGAGTCCACCTTCCACTATTGATCCCCTTTTAGGGCGGAGATCGAATCCCTTACAAACTCTTGAGGCACACACCCACAACTGAATTGGGGGCTCCCAAGAAGGACCACAACAGGTCAAGGACCACAAGAGGTCAAGGTAACACCAAGAGTACAACAATGGTGAACTAGGTTTTCCCACCGGAAACCCTAGCCACGAAATCCCCAAATGAATGGGGGAGAAATGAAGATCCCTTCGGTGACGATGTAGATCTGGGCCTTCTCCTCCAATCCTCCAAAGATCTATGAGTTTAGGTGGGGGGATTGGGAGATCTTGATGAATTGAGCTTTCAAGAATAGTAGGAGAGAGAAAGTCTGAGAGCTCCAATGTTCTTGAGTGAGTGAGGGGGTATTTATACTCCCCCTCAAAATCTGGCCGTTGGCTGTCTTGGTCACCCGGAAATTCCGGTATAAGTTGCACCGGAAATTCCGGTGCCCCGGAATATCCGGGCCTTTGAAAATATCCGAGCTGAATTTCCGGTTGAGATCAGAACCAATTCTGAACTTGACTTAGTCGATTTTCTTCGGTTGACTCGGAATATCCGAGTCCTTGAAATTTCCGAGCTGAATTTCCGGTTGGAGTCAGTGCCACTTCTGATTCTTGACTTAGCCAATTTTCCTGAGGTTGACCCGGAATATCCGGTTGGTGAACCGGAATATCCGGTCCTTGAAATCTCCGGGCTGATTTTCCGATTGAAGTCAGTGCCACTTCTGAATCTTGACTTAGCAATTTTCCTGAGGTTGCTTCGGAATATCCGGTGGGTGAACCGGAATATCCGGTTGGTGAACCGGAATATCCGGGTACTTGAAATTTCCGGGCTGATTTTCCGATTGAAGTCAGTGCCACTTCTGAACTTGACTTAGCCAAAATCTGGGGCTGACTCGGAATATCCGGTGGGGGGACCGGAATATCCGAGTCCCTGAAGAATTCCAGAAACTCTTTTTCTCTACAGTTTGGCTTTAAGATTTGTGATATGAGTTTCACCCAAACTGAAATACTCAGCAATAGGATTAGTATATCATTGGTATTGTTAACTAACACACAAAACACTAGGGATTAAGAAATGTTCTTTCAATCTCCCCCTTTTTGGTGTTAGATGACAATACCAAGATTTGCAAAGAAACAAACAGCAATATCATGTTTTTGGCAGAAAATGGCTCCCCCTAAATATATGCAAGTATGCAACACAAGATAACAGAGGATAGGAGCAATTTTATAACAATAACCACAAGATATCACAAAGGAGAAACGAGACAAGATGAAAGATTATGGAAGCACTTGAGACTCGATAGATTTTCATACCTTGTGCATATAGAATATGAAGAGAATACCAACACAATCAATTCCAAGTCTCAAGCATAATATAATGAGCATCAATCATTGTCTCAATACAAAGATATCACAGATGACAAAAAGAGAGTTTCACAAGTACAAAAAAACACGATAAATGGACACAAGCGCAAATGAAAGATAAACGCATAAGCTTGTGCCCGACCCTTGCAAATCCCCGAAGAAGTCCTAGTAGAGCAACTTCTCCCCCTTTGGCATCGAAACGCCAAAAAGGAAGAAGAGCGATGCTACGTCCCATGGAAGTCTTCAGTCCGAGGTGTACTCCTCATCATCATCATCCTCGTCCTCATCCTCATCATCAGCTGCCTCCTCATCCTCATCATCATCCTCCTCATCATAGTCATAACCTGTGGTGTACGAGCTGCCACCAAGGTCCTGGTCAATCAGGGTCCATGGAGCCAAGGAACCCTCGTTCCACTGAGCAAAGGACAGGGGCTCAGACAGATCATCAGGAGCAGGGGAGCCAGAAGCATGGTGAAGGATCAAGTCAAGCTTGTGGTCCTGCTGACGTCGATCCTTGTAGGCATTGTATTGCTCCTTACGAATGTCCACATTCATGCACAGGATGTTGCGCTGGAACCAGTTTAGCGTCTTCACATGTGTATGAGTGGTGGGAACATGAGTGGAGGTAGCAGCAGCCCTCCTAGCATCACCCATGAAAGATCCTCCTGGAGCTGATGAAGTCGAAGGCCTAGGAGAGGGCTTGACCACAATCTTCTTCTCATATAGCTTCTTGAAGTCATGAGGCGTCATATCTCTGTTGCTGACGTTGAGGTTGGGGAATTTAAACATGAGAAGCTTCATGATGTATGGAGCATATGGAATGGAGACCTTGGTGGTCATAGCCTCAAACATCTCATTGTAGATGTAGTCCATCACATATACTGTCCAGTCAGTGTCAGAGCCCGAGTCCTCCACAATGCGGTTGGCGTGAAGGAGCAGGTTGCATAGAGGGGTTACCACATTATCATTGTTGCCACCACTCGGTGCAATGTTCTCACGCAGGATGCGCACAAGAACATCATACAAAGGCAGCAAGTTCCGAGAGAATCCAGGGGTGGCTCCCACACCATATAGATGAGATGTCTCCTTCTTGTTGAGCTTGTGGGGGTGGTGCATGCGAGTGCCTTGGGGATTGTCCCCATCAAACCTGTAGCCCAGCACCTTGCCAAACTCCTCGAAGTTCGACTCACAGTAAGCTTCCCCAGTCATCCATTTCATTGTCTTCTGCGAGTCACCCTTGATCACTAGGGTGGCGAAGAACTGCATAACGAGCTGCGCGTTGTAGGCACAACGGATGAGTGCCAATCTCTCCAACCCCATGGTCTTCACAATATGGATGGCCTCAGAAAAAGCAGTCTTCTTCTGCAGTGTTGCAAAGTCAAATGGGTGCATGGGTCGAATTGGCTTCGACAGAGAGAGGTATAGATCCACAAGTATATGCTCCTGTTCTTGGCACAAAAAACTGGGATCATCAAGAGATGTGTCCCTTGCTCTGAGGTACCAGTCCCCCTGCCTCAGCTGAGAGTAGTCAACAGCATGCATCTTGGAATAGTTCAGACGCTCGGGACTAGAGGTACTCTTTCTCTTCTTAGATGAGGGCTTGCTGGCCACAGCTTTCTTCTTTCTCTGAGATGCAAGGCCCTTTCCTTTGTTGACTGCTTGCTTGGAAACAGGTGCTCTAGCAGTGTGCCTTGATCCCCCTGCGGACTCACTTCCACCTGAACCTGTGAATTTGATCATAGATGGTAGCATAAGGTAAGTGCACACAAGTCAGGAGGTAATACACACATTAGATAGGCATTCGATGGATCATATGTAGTTAAACATGAGTTAATCTTAAAACTGCTCTGTTTGGCTCGGAATATCCGGGTCAGTCATGACCGGAAATTCCGGGGGACCGGAAATTCCGAGTCACGATGGACCGGATATTCCGAGTCAGACAGAAACTACAGATCTGAGATTTGACTCGGTCTAAAACTAGATCGATCCAATGTAATGCAAATCTAATGTATGTAGAAGGCAGGGAATAGTCCTAGGAACAATCTCTACGAAGCAACATTGAAACAAATAACTCCACATCAAGATCCAAAAGAGGAAGAAGAAAAGTGAAGTTACCCTCATCCATTGAGGCCATTGCTTGGAGGAGTGAGTTCCTTGGGCGGAGGAGGAGCAGATCCGGCCGAGAAAGAGGTTCCCCGGCGGACGGAGTGCTCCGGAGGGAGTTGGGCACAGCAGGGGCGGCGGGTGGAGGAGAGGGAGGTCGGGGGTGGAAGAAAGGCACTAATGAGCCCTTCACCCCGAGCCTGCCCTTATATTTCTGGACAAACTGCCAGACCGGATATTCCGGTATAAGTTACACCGGATATTCCAGTTCAAAATGAACCGGATATTCCGACCTGCTGAACCAAAATCCCAGTTTTCAAAAGGATGACTTGCGTGCAATAGAGAGAAATGTTTTCAGGGGAAAGTAGGCTTGGGATAGATTTCCAAACTGATATTGGTACACCATACTCAACTCACAACAACCAAATCGAATCAGAAGAGCCAAGTTGAGTAGGTTTCCCACATGCATGAAAAGGAGAGCAAATAGCAACATAAAGCTCCAAATAACATCAACTCTTCAAGGAGAAGAGGTTGGTGGCCGAGGCCACCGTGTAGGAGTGTATGGCATGTTACCGCGAAGATGTATCTTGGGGACATAACCAATACTCGTCGTTTTAGCTCATTAGTCACAAGAATGAATATAGAGATAAAAGAACACTTTCTATCGGCATAATGGGGGGAGGGATGGTCCAATGTATTAGGACCGCACCCCCCCTATTTCCATGCCTACATCTAAACTAGATAAGATGCAATTACGCCCTAGGTGAGTGTGCAAGGGATCAAGCCAAGGACCTCGAATCAATGATATTAAGCTCATTCCTCAAAAAGCAAAACCTTCCTTCCTCAAGGGGCTTCGTGAAGATATCCGCCAATTGATCCCTTGTGCCCACATATGATAAGTCAATGTCTCCACGGGCCACATGATCTCTTATGAAGTGATGGCGGATCTCAATATGCTTGGTTCTTGAATGTTGCACCGGGTTGTAGGCAATCTTGATGGCACTTTCGTTGTCACATAGAAGAGGCACTTTGTCACAATTGACACCGTACTCCTTTAAAGTTTGCCTCATCCATAGAAACTGAGTGCAACAACTAGCGGCTGCAACATATTCGGCTTCGGCGGTGGAGAGAGAGATGCAATTTTGCTTCTTAGAAGACCAACTCACCAAGGACCTCCCAATAAATTGACAAGCACCGGAGGTGGACTTCCTATCATCATGATCTCCCGCCCAATCGGAATCCGTGAATCCACATAATGAGAAATTTGCATCCTTGGGATACCACAATCCATAAGTTGGGGTATAAGCCAAATATCGAAAGATTCTTTTGACCGCCACATCGTGGCTTTCTTTAGGAGCCGCTTGATATCTTGCACACACTTCTACGGCTAGCACTATATCCGGTCTAGATGCACAAAGGTAGAGGAGAGATCCAATCATGGAGCGATATACCTTTTGATCCACATCCTTACCCTTCGGATTGAGCTCAAGGTGGCATTTGGTTTGCATTGGAGTAGAGGCACCCTTGAGATCAAGCAACTCGTACTTCTTGAGCATGTCTTGAATGTACTTTGCTTGGTTGATGAACGTTCCTTCCCTCAATTGTTTGATCTCAAATCCGAGGAAGAACTTCATCTCACCCATCATAGACATCTCAAACCTGTCAGTCATAAGCTTAGAGAATTCTTCGCTAAATGCTTTGTTAGTCGATCCAAATATAATGTCATCCACATATAATTGACAAATGAAAAGCTCCCCATTAACTTTCTTAGTGAAAAGTGTGGGGTCGATTTCCCCAACTTGGAATCCACGGTCTACAAGTAGTTCTCTAAGGTGCTCGTACCACGCTCATGGGGCTTGTTTAAGGCCATAGAGTGCCTTATCCAACTTGTAGACATGGTTCGGATACTTGAGGTCCTCGAACCCCGGTGGTTGCTTAACATAAACAAGTTCATTTAGTGGACCATTTAGAAAAGCGGATTTAACATCCATTTGTTGCAACTTAAAGTTATGGTGAGAGGCATAGGCAAGAAGAATACGGATTGACTCAAGTCGAGCCACGGGCGCGTAGGTTTCTCCAAAGTCAATGCCTTCAATTTGGGAGTAACCTTGAGCCACCAATCTTGCCTTGTTCCTTATCACCATGCCATGTTCATCTTGCTTGTTCTTGAATATCCACTTGGTGCCGATAACATTGCGGTAATCTTTGGGTCTTTCCACCAACTTCCACACTTTGTTGCGCTCGAAGTTGTTGAGCTCTTCATGCATGGCATCAAGCCAATCTTTATCTTCAAGAGCTTCAAAGACCTTCTTGGGTTCCACCATGGAGATGTGAGCTTGATGTTCACTAAAGCTTGCAAGTTGTCTTCGGGTAGAGACCTTGCTTCTCACATCACCAAGCACCTTGTCAAGAGATAGGGCTCTTAATTCTTGTGAGGTGCCAACCCTATTCAAGCGGCGGATCTCGATTTCCCTCCGAGTGGTGGGAGGAATCGCTTGATCATCTTGATCATTCATGTCTCCGCCTTGACTGATTTGATGGCCTTGATCAACCATTGGAGTGATGTCCATTGGTGAGGGAGAGGGTTGATCTTGGCCTTGCGAACTGCCACCGGGAATGTCAGCAGGACCGGATATTCCGGGTTCAGGAACCGGAAATTCCGGGCCACCGGAATTTCCGAGTCCATATTGACCCGGATATTCCGGTCCTCCGGAAATTCCTGGAGCAGCTGTAGAGTCTTGTTCTTCTTCTTGGAAAGGGCCATTGGGCACGGTGTTGTCGATGGGTGTTTCTTGTGTTGGGGTGGTCACCACTTGTGAAGAACTTGGTCCTTGATGATCATCCTCATAATAGAGTTCAACGGGGCGGAGGACTCCCAACCCCATTCTTCGGATATCATCTTGAGGTTCATCATCACCTACACCGGAAACACCACTTTGCTCCACGAGGGAGCCGTCATTCTCCTCGAACACCACACTACAAGTTTCTATGATTATGCGCGAGGCCTTATCATAGACTCTATAAGTGTGGGATTCGGATCCGTAGCCCACCAATGTCCCTTCAAGAGACTTAGAATCAAACTTGCCCAAACAAACACCTTTTATGAGGTAGAAGCACTTACAACCAAATACACGGAAGTAGGAGATATTGGGCTTGTTCCCGGTGAGCACTTCATAAGGTGTCTTCATGAGTCCTTTGCGAAAGAAGAGCCGGTTGGATGAATGGCAACCGGTGTTGACGGCTTCGGCCCAAAAGTTGTGAGGGGACTTGAACTCGGCCATCATCGATCTTGCCATCTCAATAAGAGTGCGGTTCTTCCTTTCGGCTACACCATTTTGTTGGGGAGTATAAGCAGCGGAATACTGATGACGAATCCCTTCTTCACTAAGGAACTCGTTTAAGGTGTAGTTCTTGAACTCGGACCCATTGTCACTTCGTATCACCAAGATAGGGACATTGTGTTGACGTTGAGCTTCATTGGAGAAGTCGATGATAGTTTGTTGAGTCTCCATCTTCGTCTTGAAGAAGAAAACCCATGTGTATCTTGAATAGTCATCAACAATCACCAAACAATATTTCTTGCCACCAAGACTAGCTTCCGGAATGGGACCAAAGAGGTCAACATGGAGAAGCTCCAAAACCCTCTTTGACGAAATGATGGTCTTGCTTGGATGGTAGATGTCATGCATTTTTCCTTCAACACACGCCCTGCACATTCGATCCTTCGAGAAAGAAACATGTTCTTTTAGTCCTAGGATATGGCCACCCTTTTGGAGACTTTGCAAAGTCCTCATGTTGACATGGGCTAGTCGGCGATGCCATAGCCAACCCAAGTCCGCCTTTGCGAATAGGCACATTGTATGGAAAGTGGTGACTCCGGAGAAGTCAACCACATAGAGCCCATTCTCAATGTACCCAACGAAAGACACATTGAGAGACTTGCTCCGCAAGAGAATGACCATTTCCTTTTCAAAGACAACGGTATAGCCCAAACAAGTTAAGGAATGGACGGAGATCAAGTTGAAACCTAGGGACTCGACAAGCAAGACATTCACAAGTGTGATGTCCGGTGCCACTACCACCTTGCCGAGCCCTATTACCTTAGACTTAGAATTATCACCATATGTAACGGTCATTTGATCATCATTGGGCTTCAACTCCGTTACAATATCCTTGCTTCCGGTCATATGACTAGTGCATCCACTATCAATTATCCATTTCGATCCTCCGGAAGCAAGGCCCTACACACAATCAATTCTTGGATTTAGGTACCCATTTTGCAATGGGTGCCTTTTGGTTAGCAACAAGGGTCTTTGGGACCCAAATAGCATATTCAATATAACCATCAAAAGGACCAATGTATCTAGCATAGACATCCCCATAATAATCAACATATAAAGCATAGTTGGGGTTAGATATGCCCGCAAAGTCATTACGAGTGGGAGTGTCCCTTGTGGCATTTCCACTCGCAATTTCAACCTTCTTGGCTTGTGCGGTCTTGGTCTTCTTCTTGATCTCCTTCTTATCCTTAGCAACATAGCCTAGACCTTCCTTACCCTTGTGGGGCACTCGCTCATGAAGAGGAGTAGTGAGTGTCCCCTTACCTTTATCAAGAGATGTCTTGGGCTTGGTTGCCATAGAAGGAACAAACAAAACCCTAGCAATACCCTTCACAACATTTGCATTAGCATTCAAAGGAGTAGAGGTGCTAGGTTTCTCAAGATTAGATATCCGAGATTGGAGTTGATCACGAGACTTGAGAAGACGTTCGTGATCACTTGTCAACACCTTGTGAGCATTGTCAAGTGACTCGAAGTCTTCGCAAAGTCTAGCATGATAAACCACAAGCTCGGACTTTTCTTTTTGCACAATTTTACATTTAGCAAAGTAGAGATCACGATCCTTAGTGATCTTAGCAAGTTGCTCCTCAAGGAGAGCATGAGCTTCTTGTTCATCTTCGAGAGAGGATTGGAGAGACACCTTAGCATGTGCATCCTCTCTCTCAATCTCACCTTTTAGTTCAAGCTCATCCTCAAGCTCACCTATACGACTCATGATTGAGCCAAAGTGTTTCTTTCCTTCTCCTTGCAAGTTAGTCATGAATTTATCAAAAGCAATGATTTCTTCCTTGACTTCTAGACTCATAGCATCATCAGTGTCATGTGATATGGAGTTGGGGGATAGTTGTACCTCGGATGTCTTAGCCATAAGACATCTTCCATTCTTGACGATGACGCTCTCGTTTGGCGAGGAGAAGAGTGATGGAGTAGTGGAAGACATGGCTAGTGCGGCCACTTGCGTTGGAGTATCCTCCTTGTCACTATCTTCATCATCGGTGGGATATTGCTCTTGAGTCACCAAGACAATCTTTTGGTTCTTCTTGAAGAAAGGCTTCTTCATGGGCATGGGCCCCTTGCCCTTCGTCTTGGCCACGAGCCTCCCACCATGATCCTCTCTTCTCTCCCATGGGCAATCGGCAACAAAGTGGCTCTTGTCATCGCAATTATAGCAAAGTCTCACTTTGTTGAATGGCTTTCCTCCGTTGGGGGGGAACTTCTTGTCAATCTTTGCTTTGGCCCTTCCGGGGTTCTTCCAAAAGGTTCTTGCCGCAAGACCCATGTGTTGAGTGAGAGTGCTTGAGAGAGCTTCACTAGATAACTCGTCTTGATCATCACACTCCTCTTCATCCTCCTCTTCAACGGTGGCCTTCAAAGCAATTAAGGCATGCTTGTGCATCCCTATGGCTCTATCTCTTGCATCTTGTGCAATCTTGGAGGCCACCTGGTATGCGGTCATCTCTTGCATAACTTCATTGGATGTCATCTTTGCAAAGTCATGTCTCCCTTGGAGTGTCTTCAAATCTGTGTCCTCAAAGGGCATGAGAGCGGTCACATACTTCCTCTTGATCCAAGCATCATTGATGTACTCCGCCCCGAGGTTCTTGAAGGAGTTGGCAACCAACACCAATCTCCGGTACATGTCCTCGTGGCTTTCTCCATCCAACTTGTAGAACCCTTCCACCTCATTGCATAAGGCATCATACCGGTTCTTCTTCATGCTCTCATTCCCAACGAAGATGTCGGAAAGAGCATTCCAAACTTCCTTGGCGGTGGAGAATTGTTGAATGAGCGCCATGTCCTTCTCTCCAACGGCCATTTGGAGTTGATGAAGAGCGGTGGCGTTGAGTTGGCTATCAACCACTTCTCTTCTTGTCAAGTTGGTTGGATCATGGGGCTTGTATCCTTCTTCAATGATGCGCCAAAGCTCAATGGAGGCACTACATAGATGAGACTTCATTAGAAACACCCATTGAGAGAAATGAGTAGGTTTAATCTTAGGAGGGTCACTTCTAAAGTTTACATGAGGGTGAGGGATAGGAGGGTTAGGAGAGTAATTATGGTTGACATTATGAAATTCCTCTCCTTTGGGGGTGTTAGAGGAGCTAGGTGGTTCATCCTTTTCCGCCATCCCGGGAACACTTGAGGTAACATCTTTGGACCCATCCGAAGATGACTCCTTAGAGTTCCCCGCGTGTTCCTTAGGAGGAGGAGAGGGAGAGGTAGCCTCGGGCTCCTTAGACTTCAAGAGTGCCATGAGCATCTCATTCATCTTGAGGAGTTGGGCCTCCAAGGACGATCTCATATCAATAAGATCGTCCATGGTTGCCCCTTTGGCTAACGCCTCCTTCTCCGCCTCTAATTTTTCACGGGCGGCCCTCTCGGCATCGGATTCCGTCATCGTTGCACTTAGGCGGTTAAGCCCTTAAAAGTGAACAAGGCTCTGATACCAATTGAACGGGAATCCGGCACCTAGAGGGGGGGGGGGTGAATAGGTGCTATTACAAATTTTAGGTCTTTTTAATTTTAGGCTCAACTCAAAGTTAAATTCTCTAGATAGATATGCAACTACGGTGAATTTACCTAAATGAGAAACTAAGCAATAACAAGAAGCAAGTAAGGGAGTAAAGGGTAAGGGGAACCAAGTGAAGCACGCGGAGACGAAGATTTATTCCCGAGTTCCACCCAAGGGTGTACGTCTCATTTGGAGAGGTGTGCGCTACCACAACAGGTTAGCCGCAACGCCACAAAGGCTCACCTTCTTCTCCGATGAACTCAACCACAAAGGTTTCGAGTCCACCTTCCACTATTGATCCCCTTTTAGGACGGAGATCGAATCCCTTACAAACGCTTGAGGCACACACCCACAACTGAATTGGGGGCTCCCAAGAAGGACCACAACAGGTCAAGGACCACAAGAGGTCAAGGTAACACCAAGAGTACAACAATGGTGAACTAGGTTTTCCCACCGGAAACCCTAGCCACGAAATCCCCAAATGAATGGGGGAGAAATGAAGATCCCTTCGGTGACGATGTAGATCTGGGCCTTCTCCTCCAATCCTCCAAAGATCTATGAGTTTGGGTGGGGGGATTGGGAGATCTTGATGAATTGAGCTTTCAAGAATAGTAGGAGAGAGAAAGTCTGAGAGCTCCAATGTTCTTGAGTGAGTGAGGGGGTATTTATACTCCCCCTCAAAATCTGGCCGTTGGCTGTCTTGGTCACCCGGAAATTCCGGTATAAGTTGCACCGGAAATTCCGGTGCCCCGGAATATCCGGGCCTTTGAAAATATCCGAGCTGAATTTTCGGTTGAGATCAGAACCAATTCTGAACTTGACTTAGTCGATTTTCTTCGGTTGACTCGGAATATCCGAGTCCTTGAAATTTCCGAGCTGAATTTCCGGTTGGAGTCAGTGCCACTTCTGATTCTTGACTTAGCCAATTTTCCTGAGGTTGACCCGGAATATCCGGTTGGTGAACCGGAATATCCGGTCCTTGAAATCTCCGGGCTGATTTTCCGATTGAAGTCAGTGCCACTTCTGAATCTTGACTTAGCAATTTTCCTGAGGTTGCTTCAGAATATCCGGTGGGTGAACCGGAATATCCGGTTGGTGAACCGGAATATCCGGGTACTTGAAATTTCCGGGCTGATTTTCCGATTGAAGTCAGTGCCACTTCTGAACTTGACTTAGCCAAAATCTGGGGCAGACTCGGAATATCCGGTGGGGGGACCGGAATATCCGAGTCCCTGAAGAATTCCAGAAACTCTTTTTCTCTACAGTTTGGCTTTAAGATTTGTGATATGAGTTTCACCCAAACTGAAATACTTAGCAATAGGATTAGTATATCATTGGTATTGTTAACTAACACACAAAACACTAGGGATTAAGAAATGTTCTTTCAACATGCCACCCACATGACCACATTATTTTGACTCCAAAACCGGAATGAATATGATTTGGTAAGTGCTGACGATTGCCAAATTTTGGAACGAAATATTTTAATGTGTATAATCTAAATATTTTGTATTGTTATGCTGCCAAAATTTTAATTTTACTTCTTAAAAAAATTATTGATTGTCGTATAATATTTGGTATACGGTATAAATTAGTAGTATATTTGTTATAGGTATACAAATCATGTTAAATACCTATTAAGGTCCCTAAAACCTATATTTGGGCTAGTTGCAACAGATTAGACAAAAACACGGGGTTTGGTGGAACAAGTGGTTTGATTCTGTGTTTTGTGCAACAAAGCCACCAAAGTTTGGTGTTATGTGCAATTTTCTCTCATTTTTCTGCTAAAACTTGTCATTGTGTTGTTGAAACCTGCTCCTTTTAGTATACTGAAATCTGCTTTTTGATATTAATTTTAGGATACTCCTAAGGATGCTGAATTACTCAACAAACCACTTGTTAACTTTGATTATATGGAAGCTTGTTTTGCCAATAAGCTAGCGACGGGAAAGTTTGCAATGGGGTCGGCAGAGGCTTTGGGGAAACCCACTGAACTGAATGGCGAAAGTATTGCTGAAGCTACTCCAATTATTGTGGACTTTGATCTTGGTGGTTTAGGTGGCATTGGCGGAAATACTCCGGCCACTACTCCTTCACCTACTGCCGCAAATAACAAGAGAAAGAGGGCATCTATCATGAGTGAAGAAGATGTAACTCTGTATAGCAACATGTCTGAAGCATTGCGTGATGTGGCTGGTGCTATCAATAACACTTGCCATACCGAAACACACCCAGATTTGTACAACGCTGTTATGGGTCTTTCTTTCGAGATGCCTGCACGTTTGGCTGTTCTACATTACTTGACCGAGAACAAGGGTAAAGGACTTAATTTTGTGAAAATGGATGTTCAAGTCCGTGAAGCCTCCTTTAAGCGCATCCTAGAAAAGAATCCTGATCTTGTTTGAGTTGAACTTGATATATGGTCTCTTTTGTAATGCTTGTTCTTGACTACTTTTCTGATGTTATATGCAAACTTTCGTGCTAGAATTGATGTATGCAAACTTTCTATTTTGGAGCTATTATGGATGATCATATATTGCTGGATTGTAATATTTTGGTGTTGGATTGAATTATTTTCGTGCTGCAATTTATTATATATTATTGGAAAGTAATATTGGTCCTGGAATTCGTATTTAACATTTCAGCTTAGAAACAGTCTACCCAACAACATCTTAACTCAGCTTGTCTCTACTGATACAGCTTAACAAACAACATCCCTGTTCAACATGTATCAACTGATACGGGCTACCAAACACATTGAAAAATCTCAGCTCAGTCCGGCTGCGCGTTCGGTTAAAACGGTTAATTCGGTTCGGTTTATATGGTTATACGGTAAATACGGTTTTGATACTTCGGTAAATACGGTTTTGTACGAGAATACGGTTAGGTTTCGGTAATAACCATTTAACTTCGGTTCGGTTTCGGTAATAACCAAACTAACCAAAGTTGACGCGATTTTTGAATGACAACTAACATTTTTAGCATGAACTTTTTGTCTACTGTGTTCAGTAAGTGGATTTTTTGGCATGACCTATTTGCTTATAAATAATATAATTTGAATACTCACAAAATAAGAAAAAATAGTAACACTGAACAACATAGATCAATATATCAGTAGCTCACTAGGTCTAGAAGACTAGAACGTAAGGAAACATTCCAGCACATAACATCCAAGATCCGACAGACATAACATAAGATAAAATTCTAGAATATGGTTTATGTTTCTCCAATCACATGACATTAAACATCAAAATAAAACAAAGGTCTTCAAATCCATCCACCGTTCATCAGCTTTCCACTCGATGAATGAAGATTGAAGATCAGTCAACAGAGATTATGTCCTCATCATCCACCACTTCGAGGCTTCCAAATTCTACATTATAATAGAACATCAAGACAATTAGTATGGAATATTTCATCACAAATAAACAATAGAAACACACACCGGCTTCTCGTACCTTCCTCTAGTTTGGTCAACTCCGCAAGATCAACTTCAATATTGATACGCTTGCGACGCAACCAATCTTGTGCACATATCAAGGCTTGTAGTGTCATTGGTGTCAAAGAGCTTCTGAAATCATCAAGAATACGTCCACTAGTACTAAATGCTGATTCAGAAGCAACTGTCGAGATGGGGATTGCTAGTATATCACGGGCTAATTTGGAAAGTACAGGAAAGCGAGCAGAGTTACACTTCCACCAGGAAAGAATGTCAAAATCAGGAGATTGCTCTTCTGTGTCTTCAGCTAGGTACTTGTCCAATTCAGTTTTGCTATTTGTGCTAGAATCTCCACTACTAAGTCGCATTCTCTTATTGTACCGTGCCCTCATAAGAGAATTCTCCGAAGCATTTTGACTAGTTTCAGATTGTGATGTTAATTCACTAGCAGTAGGAGCACCATACAATTTTTTGTATTCTACAAAAAGAGATACAAATTATGTGTGTGTCGCAGTCAAGATTGCAGTACCTTTAATATTGCCATATGTGTCTTCTATTAGGTCCTTAAAGAAGTGAGATTCCTTGGTCCTGGAATAAATAATGAAGAGACGAGAAGTTAGAATATATCACCGGCCATATATAATAAAGGAGACACAATAGCAGCGATGAATACCTAGGATCAAGGATGGCAGCGATGAATATATACTTGTTCATCTTCACCGGATCACCCCAATACTTCTCATACTTATCCTTCATCTTGACAGCCATGCTTTTAAAGATTACATCATCACCACAAATCACATGTTCACTCCATTCACCCAACAAATAGTTGACAGCAGCAATCTCTTCAAAGAAGGTGTTGGAAGTGACATACTTGGTGCCGGAAACTTTATTAGTGAGATCATAGAAGTGTTGCAGGAAGTCTTTGAACTCACGAATATACACCCAGTCACTATGTGTTGGAGCACCACGTTGAGTAGGATCTAAACCAGTTTTTGCTAACTCAATCTTGTAGTTGGGATCATCAAGTGAATACTGACCAAATGCTCTCTCAAACTTTTCGGCACTGTTTACCATTAGATATGTGGAATTCCATCTGGTGCACACATCAAGATGAAGCAATCCTTTACTCTGTACCTTGCTTACTACCACACACTTCTTAAATAAAGTCATTCTAGGAGGAGAGGCTCTCACATATTTGATAGCATTTCGAATTCGGTTAATAGGATGACACATTATCTTTAGCCCATCTTGGACTACAAGATTAACAATATGAGCCACGCACCTCATATGAAGATGTGCACCTTTTGCAATAGTACAACCCCTATTAGTCAAAGAACTCTTCATGTAGTTTAAGCAAGTATCATTCGAAGAAGCATTATCTACGGTAATAGTGCACACTTTCTCAATGCCCCACTCAATTAGTAGCTTATCTATTGATTTCCCAATGTCCTCCCCTTTGTGACCATCTACTAAGACAAAGTTGAGAATCTTTTTTTGAAGCTTCCAGTCAGGTGTGATGTAATGTCCAGTAAGAACCATGTAGCCTTGAAGCTTTGATGATGTCCAGCAATCCATGGTGAGGCAAACAGTTTGACGAGATTCAATGAAATATTTTCTAAGCTTAGCTTTCTCAGCTTTGTAAAGAGCAATTACATCTCTATACATAGTTGTCCTAGATGGAACATTGAACCTAGGGCAAGCTTTGGACATAAAGAACCTGAAACCTTCTTTTTCTGAAAAAATAAAAGGCAGCTCATCTACGACTATCATGCGAGCAAAGGCTTCCCTGACCTCTTTCTCATTGTACTGCCAAGAACCCCCAAGAACATATTTACCATCATCACTAATTTGGTAACCAAGCTGAGTCTGATTGTTAACCAAATTGCTAGGAAGCTTTTTGCATGTCTTCATATGGTTTATTAAAGAAGAAGTACCAGCAGAAGAGGATTTGCACCCCAGCTCATTACCACAGTGGTTGCAGTTAGCACGATTTGGGTTATCTTTCTGAACTGTGAAGTGCTCCCATGCTTTACTCCGTGTGTTTCTTTTCTTGACACTGCTCTCCGGGGTCGTATCTAGTGGAGGTAAAACAGGTTCATGGCTGCCGGCACCAGATTGTGCTATGTTGTCACTCTGGGATATCTAAAACAACACAAAAGAAAATGTGTCAATTATCCATTCACAGTCTACTCTCTAAGATACATCAGAGGAAGAATTACATTGTTATTACAAAATTCAGCCGACTCTGCCATAGCTTCACAGTTAACTTCTTAATCTGCTTATGCAAAAATCAGAAAATACATGAACAACATGAACAACAAATGGGTGCAGTGCTGCACTGCTGCATACGAACATGCAAATAACTGAAATTTCTCAAGATTTTTAAGAGGAGTGGAGGTTCTTCAATCTATTACCTTAATCACTGAAATGGTAAGGTACAGACTTGGTCTTGCAGAGGGACGAAGAGACGAAGCCGTGGAAGTTATTGTGTGTCGCTTCCTCGCCGTGGTGCGGAGGTCTTCAGACTTGGAGTTGGGGGTCGCCGGTCGCTGCCGTGAGGAGCTAAAACGGTGGCACGAGGAGCCGAGACGGTGGCCGGAGGTAGGGGTCGGCCTGTTCGACGGATCCCTGAGCGGACGGCACGCCGTCGACTGTAGCAGGACGCCAGGACCTAGCAAGCAACAGGGTCGTTCGGCGCCGCGCCGCCACGATCTGTACGAGAGGAATAGAGGATGGTGTTGCGGTGTTGC
This sequence comes from Poa annua, assembly GCA_026929855.1. NCBI lineage: Eukaryota > Viridiplantae > Streptophyta > Magnoliopsida > Poales > Poaceae > Poa > Poa annua. The sequence goes on along the minus strand of CM049428.1, from coordinate 19,461,454 downwards.
CTACGTGCTGTGCTGGTGTGCTGCCGTGCTGGTACTGGAGTCTTGGTCTTGCGCTAGGTCACGTGAAGTTGGGCCTGTGGGCTGACCTTTAGGCTTTAGGCTTTAGGTGGGCTGTGACTTCGGTTATTTCGGTTTAACCAGTGGTTTTTCGGTTAATAACCGAAATAACCGAACCTGATATGGTTAGCATTTTTGCTAACTGTAACTGTAACCACTAACTAAAATAACTGCTAATTTGGTTACGGTTAGGTTTTTTTCGATTCGGTTTTCGGTTTCGGTTCGGTTATGCACAGCGCTACAGCTCAGCTTGTATGGAGTGGGCTTGTACGAGGAGAGATAGGCTGGGCAGGGTGGCCCGACCTACCAAACACACCCGTAGTCTCCCAGGTCAACAAGTGACGTTACAGTCAGCGGCCACGAACCCGAGCCTCCTCGTCTTCACGGGAGACATCTCTGCTCTACCGTCCTCTTCCGAAGCCCCCTCCGCCGTGCCGTGCCGCATGCGTCGCGTAACACGGCGGCGCATTTCCGCATCTCTCGCAGGCGCCTCCCCTGCTCCAGCAGCCCTCGCTCCGGCTCGCCCCCGACCCTGATCCGTCCAGGCAGCTAGATCTCGCGGAGGTTTCTTTGGAGGTAGGGGGAATCCATTTCGCTTCCGACCGGAGACCATGGCGGCGGCGGCGACCTCGTCCTGGTGGGCTGGGCGGATGACGAAGGCGTTCGGGGCGCCGTTCCTGTGGATCGTCTGTCTGATCTACTTCATCCAGGTATTCCACTCCTTCTCTCCCGGAACCCTGGCGCTCCTCGTGAGCGCACCCATGTCCGAGCACGTACCGTCGGTTAGATAGATAGATCTTCCCCGGCCCCCGATGCGCGCGTATGATCATTCGTGTTTTATCTTCTAGGTGATGAATGATACCTGGGTTTATATGGGATCCCGGGTTTATATTCTGAATACATTTGTTTCCTTGCAAACGGTGGGGGGAAACGGAAGAGAGAGTTAACCATGCTCTGATTTCTGAATCTAGACAAAGGGGAGGGGCTTCTGCTACCCAGCGAGTGAAGCAGTTTGCAGGGCTCGCTGATTTACTGCATCTGTGAAGGGCGTGCTGCCAGTGCCAGAGTAGCCTGAGATCGACGTGTAGTGTGTGGCTATATGCTGCCAAATTGGTCACTGTATGTGTAGAAAGTCTAAAGTGGGCTAACTACATTCTGTTAGAATGGATAAATCAGTCTCTGCCACCATGGACATGTGAAACTATCAAGACAAGTGTCCCCCCTAAAAAAAACTATCAAGTGGTGGCAAGTTCTTCCTTCGATGGTGATGCCTTAAAACAACTTGATGTGATAATTGCATAGGGTACGGAGTTTGGTGTGCTGTGTCAAATACCTTCAGGTGTAACGTAGAGGTGAGAAGGTCCAAGTTTGTTCATTCATATTGTTATCCCTTGTCGGTTAGCTCGTATTCCTTGTGGCATTTGCATGCTTTGGTGACATGTCAAGTATTAGCATTGTCAGGTAGTTCATATCCCTTGTCTGAATGAAAGTTTTCAAGATAACTAGAGGGCCGTCCTTTAAATCTGTTATTTTTGTCGAAAGCTTAACAATTCTGAACATTTTTAATGTTCTAATATATATTTTTCCAATGTTTTAGGGTTTCAGATCTTTTGTCTGGACAGCTGTCTCATATCAAATGAAGGACATGATGAAGCTGTCACCCTCAGCATCACAGTTTTTGGTCTCTGTTGCATATTTCCCTTGGAGCATAAAGCCGATATATGGGTAATTTTACATCATGTTTGATGCTTTGCCATGGCTTGAAACTTGCCCACAATTTAACCTTGATTGATGCAAAATAATCATTCTTTTGTCCCCTGCCTTGTATTTTGGGACTAAATATTTTAACCCGCATTTTTTTTGAACATCATTAATCTACATCTCGATTTTTAGAATTGTACCTTCTCATGCATATTTTAGGTTATGTTTGATACTGGCATCACAAGCTTATTAGTTTACCATTGCATTTTTTTTTGTAAAGTTGTAGTGTTCTACTGATTTTGTTACAGTATATTCTCTGTGTTGCCAGTAAAGTTGGTTTCAGTATGTGACATATGTTTATCTCAAAGGGTTAATTAGATATATGCCACTCCAGTTCATGCGAAATCGAAAAATGCCACTCCAATTCGCAACTTTCGAAAAATGCCACTCCAATTCTTGCATACGTCTACAAATGCCACTCTACACATTTCGGCTCCTTTTTGGTACGAAAACTGGATACGTATCTTCTTGTGGACGATTTTGCCCCTGACTAAAGAGACTAAAATCAGCTGCAGCTCACCCGTGCTCACTCCTTCTTCTTCTCTGCCCAGGCACGAACCCTAGCAGGGCTCCGCCGCCGCCTTTCCTTGCCGGTGCGCCCCCGCAGCTCGGCCCCTCTCCTGTCCAAAACAGTGTCCTTCCCTTCACATAATTCTTCCTCCCAACAACACTGGTACATAGAAATGCCTCCACAACAATTTGTAAATTAATAGCATTATTTCCACTGCACCTACCATGATCCAATGGGTACTCAAATCAATTGGAGAAGATTTAAACACACAAATCAGGTGGAACTCGAGCACGATTTGCAAGCTTACCTCGATTCCGGGGCGGAGATGACATTGCTCCGAGAGGGGGCTCGGATATGCGTTGTTCAAGAGTCTGTCACCGCCATTCTTGTCTCCCCTAGGAGCTCGAGCTTCGGAGGAGGCGCGACTAAGGTGGGCAGGAGAGGGGCCAAGCTGCGGGGGCGCACCGGCGGCGGTGGCGGCGGAGCCCTGCGAGAAGAAGGAGTGAGCACGGGTGAGCTGCAGCTGATTTAGTCTCTTTAGTCAGGGGCAAAATCGTCCACAAGAAGATACGTATCCAGTTTTTCGTACCAAAAAGGAGCCGAAATGTGTAGAGTGGCATTTGTAGACGTATGCAAGAATTGGAGTGGCATTTTTCGAAAGTTGCAAATTGGAGTGGCATTTTTCGATTTCGCATGAATTGGAGTGGCATATATCTAATTAACCCTATCTCAAAAGGAGACAAGCTACGTATTGTTCCATCCATTTTCTGATTAATTACAGATTCCCCTGAATAAAAAGTTACCACTTATAATCTGAACATATACTATTATAGTTTTATGTCAAATAGTTTGATAGAAAATTAATTAGCTAGTACATTTAATTTTTTGAAATAAATACATGACAGTAACATGGTGTGGAAGGGAAACACTCACAGAAAGTACTTCCCACACCTGTTATGTCAATGGCTTTGTTGCTGGGCATTAAGGCATGCATCGGTTCCAGTACATAGGCCTGTGTAATATCAATCTCTTAAGCAAAATTTCTAGTTATTGTCCATGATTAAATATTGTGCATGGATGTATTCTAGGCTTGTTGCAGAAGCTGGTCATGTGTCATGCCAGAATTTGCAGAACCAGGGAACGGGAGGAAGGATATTCTTATAGGAAATATTATTGTATTAGCAAGTCTAGGATTGAAGGAGTCTAATCCATGAGGAATTCATATTGTGTTAGGAAAAGACTCGAAGATCTAACCATCCACTATATGAAGATGCCATGTATCTATGTTTCCAAAAGAGATAACCAATAAATTATCTCCTAAACAAAATAATCTCTCATCCAAACTGTCTACCCAATCCCCTGCAGCATGCCATCTGGCTATGTTTGCATGACAGGCTGTAACAACTGTAAAACATCTATATATGCGTCACCTGACTGCAATATACTCCAGTATATCTGTAAATACGGATTTCTGATCACTCAATAAAAACTAGTTTTATTTATTTACCAATATATCAATTGTGCTTGCAGGATTGTGTCAGACTGTATTCCAATTAAGCAGAGGAAGCGTGTACCCTATTTGATAATTTCTAGTGGTCTTTCTCTATTTCCGTGGCTTATCATTGGGCTGTCAGAACATTTCAGGAGCTCAAGCAATTTTTTTACGCTAATGTTGGTTGTACAGAACTTGGGATCTGCCATGGCAGATGTTGTTATAGATGCAATGATTGCAGAGGCAGTTCGATCAGCAGGGTGAGTAATTTGGTGCATCTTGTCTCACCTTGTATTCAATAGAATTCCTTAAAACCTGATTAATTCTCTTTTCAGGCCAGAATTTGCTGGCGATCTCCAGTCATTATCTTGGTCATCAATGGCTGTAGGGGGGATATTTGGGAGCTTATTGGGAGGATATGCATTGTCTAATCTCCCGATAAATACTATATATATTATTTTCTCAGCTCTCCCGTTGTTCCAACTAGTTTCATGTATTTTCGTTGAGGAATCTCCAAAAGAATTTGAGGCTGATAACGTTCCACATGATCATGCTGATGACCAGAATGTTGATAGTGCTTTTGCTGGAAAAGGGTCAGGTGAATCATTTAAACATGAGGGCATTAGGAGGCGGAAGAGTGCTCTTAAAAAGAGTAAAAGGAAATCATTGTCCAAACGATCCGAAGCTCGTGAGAAGCACAATATATCAATTAATTCAAGGCCCTACTTGTCTCTGAAATCAGCCTTCTTCAGTTTATGCACAGCTTTTAAGCAGCCGGCCATTTTACGGTAATTAACTCACAATTATTTCATTTTCTCTGATGTTTACACCTGGCACTGAATAGCGTAACTGGTAACATCCTTTTTCTCCAGACCCATGGCATGGTTTTTCATTTCAAATGCAGCAATTCCAAATATCTCAACAGTCATGTTCTATTATCAAACGGAGGTTCTACATCTGGAGGCATCATTTCTGGGGACTGCACGTGTGATTGGATGGTTTAGTCTAATGCTTGGCACATATATCTACAATCGCTACTTAAAGCACAAGAAACTCAGGAATATTCTCATGTAAGTCATTTCTCAAGCTGTCTCTCTTGTCCAGATGTTAACACATATCTTAATAACTGCCACAGTTTATTTGAAGGAAGTTAAAATGTTATGTATGTATGCTTAATGTACTAACTGAATTTTTCTATAAAACTTTGCTTAAGTTGACTGTTCATGATTTTTGTGCCTGGCTATTATTTGAGGACAACTTTTTTGCTTTGTCTGTTGTTGATATGTGCAACTTAAAATTTATATGGACTTCAATTTCGATGAGTTTCACAGTAGATGTGGGGTTTTCTCAAATTTGGTTAAAATGAGTTGTACTCAATTTTCATATCGGTATGTTGGTGTAAGCTGTTATTGATCACCTTCTGGTCAGTGCTCTGCCCAAGTTTACTGTTTTGGTGTGCATGCTGTTTAATTAATGTTGTTGAAAAAAACTGATGTAATTCTCAGGGAGTAATTAGCTACGATGCAAATCTATTCACACTTACTTGAAGTTCTCATATACTTATATGTGCTACCTTTAATAATTGCTGTTCTTATTTTCCAGGTTTGCACATGTTGGCCTTGCCATAATTACCGTACTGGACATTTTATTGGTGTCAGGATTACATATCCAGTATGGAATCGCAGACAAATACATGGTGCTATGGGGTTCTGCTTTGGCCGATGCGATCAACCAATTCAAGTATGTCCTCTAGCTATCATTTCTTCCAAACTCCTATAAACTAGATTGTAAACCATGAACATGGTGACCCGCCTTACATATATTTCGAAGAATCAGTTTGAGATGCATTTATGTTATATACATTAGGTTTGCTCCTACTTACTGATCCTGCACTCACTAAGCATTTAAAAGATTTTAGTGTTGTGGCAACTCCAGGCACCATCTTAATCTTATTCTTACCTACACATATTTTCTTGAGATTAGTGCCTCCAATTTTTTTAGAGAAAAACGCAAAAAGAGTTTGCATTTTTTTTCATTGAACAGGAAGGGAACAGGGGTACAACCTCCACAGTGAGACACACACACACACACACACACACACACACACACACACACACACACACACAACCGTCCTCACCAAGCGACTGCAACTAGGTGAGGAGGTGCTCTCAACTACAGACTACAATATCAGGTCTCATCAGCCTTCCTCCAACCCAGGATGGCGAGGTGTCGGGGCTGGGAGCAATAGGGCAGCAACACCGCTAATTGAATCTTAGTGCCTCCAATTTATTCTTGTGCATCTGTAAAAGTTCCTATTTCTAACTATGATATTTCATTTGGCAGGATGATGCCGTTCCTAATCCTATCAGGACAGCTTTGCCCACCTGGAATCGAGGGCACACTGTTCGCTTTATTCATGTCCATTAACAACCTCAGTTCGACATTAGGTTCATTCCTGGGAGCTGCATTAACGTCAGCTCTGAACATCTCATCTGTACAGTTTGATAATCTGGCACTAGGATTGGCTGTTCAGCTTATTGGCACTCTCTTGCCAGTCGGATTTTTGTTTCTGATTCCAAGGGAAGTTACAGGACTAGCATCATAGGAACATGGATACATATGATCATTGTTTTCCCAGGAATGATCTGTACTCCCTAGTCTTACTCATACATGCATATATAGAAGGCAAACTAGCAGGATGGTTGTTCAGATTTGTTGAAAGATGTATACAGGCATATACTAGAATGAGAGGGAGCGTGCAATAGTTAGACATTACAAAGCATTAATTAGTGAGAAAGTTCTGCAACCTATGTAGGAAATGTTCTTGCAAGAGCATGTGTAACAGGATATTATTTTTTTGTTACGGTTAAGCTTTTGGTATACTGAATATACAAGATATCTATATCAATATATGAATGTCTGTTACTGTGTAAATTGTGAGAGAAGTCCAGCAGTTCTCTCAAACCCTCTCCTATATGTATTTTAGGGGAAAAAGCATAAAAATAAGAGCCCCCGATTCAGCTCTCTCCTTTCCCCTACAAGTCGGGGAGGTGGAAGCTCCCCTATCCCGGCGACGCGAGGCCACGCGAGCGGGTGAAAATTTCCTCCCCGCGCTAGACAGGTTCATCTTGTGTTCTTCCCCTTCTCGTTTTTTCTGTTTATTCCCAAATCGAACCCAAAATCGAGTTGAAAATTTATTTGAAATCTCAAATCGAGCATCAAATCAACCTCCAAATCGATTCCCGTCTCAATTTCTGGGTAGGAAAGAAGAGTAGAGGTGAGGAGAGGGATTGGGGCGGACCTGCCATGGACAATTTCTAGCGAGGCGACGGGTGAGACGGCAGGCTGGACGGGCATGGCAAGCGGGAGGAGCAAGGCGGCCATGGCAGGGCGCTACACTGGGCGGCACCATGCTGTAGAGTGTAGGCGCCGGTCCGGCACTCTCCCTCGTCGTCGTGGTGCTCTCCGCGCTCGTGGAGATGAAGTGGCGAGGTTATGTCTCAACCTGAATCCCTGCTGCACCCGTAGTATTTGCATGAATACTGTTTCCAGCCCTTTGTTTCTCATGCCACAGCCAGCTTTCATATTCCTGTTGGTCGTGAAGATCGTGTCGTGAGTCTCTAATGACTACAGTGAAGATATACCTATTACTGATTCAGCTTGATTTTTCAATACTCACGTGATGGTAAAATTATTAGCCTGGAAGAAGTTCATCATCAATCATCATGGTATCCGACTTCTCAGGAAATAAAACATCTGGCATAAACTTTCTACTTCCAACTGATTCAGCTTGATTTTTCATCACTACCGTGATGATAATATCACTAGCCTGATAGAAGTTCATCATTAATCAAGAGGTTTTTATTTTATTTTATCTGTCGTGAGTTTTTTGTGGTAGTGCATGATGTTTTGTGATGTTAAACTGTTGCAAATTATAGTCCAGATTGTTGTTTAATGGTTGTCAATGTTGTGTTAAATTCTTATCCAATATCTAAGAGCTTTTTGATACTGCAATATGCTGATATTAGTGATCTTTTGTTTACGTTTCAGGTTTTTGTGATGGACAATCAGAATTATTTTGATCTTTTGCAAAGTGGTTCTGGATTGAAAGAACATAATACCGCTCCCGAAGGGCATGAAGAACAACACATTGATCTAGACGAGCAGGATGTAGAACACATTGATCTTGCAGGGTCTCAACAAGCTACGCATCTTCTAAAAGCAAGCACTAAGAAAACAAGGGCTCCAAAATCAAGCGGTATTAAGAGGCAAAAAAAATTCAGCAAGGCTGAAGACTTGACTTTGTGTGATGCATACCTTGAGATAACTCAAGATCCAATCATCGGAGTCTGGCCAATCTCGTGATTGCTATTGGAAAAGGATAAATGCTTACTTCCATGCTAATAAGACTGAAGACTCCGATAGAACACAAGGCTCTCTTCAATATCGTTGGGTTGTTATTAATGAACAAGTGAGCAAGTTATGTGCATGTTATGCTCATGTTCTTGCTAGAAACCAAAGTGGGATGACGCGGGATAATAAGGTAAACACAAATGATTTGCGTGCTTCATATTTTTGCTAGATTATGTGTTATGTCCATATGTTTGGTGTACTGATGAATGTGTATGAATGCAGCTTTCTCAAGCACTAGATAAGTATGTCAATGATGATAAGGGAAACAAATCATTTGGATTGATGCATTGCTTTAATAAGTTGGAAAACACTGAGAAGTGGAAATCTTGGTCGCAACTGAAAAAACAGAAGACATCGTCCATGGATACTCCAGGTTCATCATCTGCAGCAGCTAATGTGTTTGAGGATGAAGCTACATCTCCCTCGAAAAGGCCAATTGGACAGAAGAGGGCAAAAGAAGCACTACGACGAGCTACTAGTTTTGGAACTGCAGGTGGAAGTAGTGCCATGAAGTCGTTTGGTGGTATGTTGGAGACTAGGGAGTCAAAGAGACAAGAGCGATTTGAGCTCATGATGGCTGTGGACAAGCAAAGAGAAGAAGAAAGGTTGGTAGAAGAAATAAATAAATTTGCACTTAAACAAAAAAAGGTGGCATTGGAATAAGAAAAGATTCAGATTATGAGAATGGCGGAAGAATGCTTGACAACGGCCGAGGAAAGCAAAATAATGAGCATGGACACTAGTGGCATGGGCGAGGAAGAACAAGAATTCTACAAATTAAGGAAGAGCCAGATCATTAAGCACCATCACAACTTGTCTTGAACAAGAACACTAAATTAGTTTGCATTATCTTGGAACTTTTAGCTTGTAAATTGTATGAACTATTATCTTAGAACCATGTAAGACTATCTTACAACTAGACCACGTTGCAAGCTTTATTAAAGCTGCATATGTCAATGGGTCTACTCTCCACGGAGCTGCTTTATTATTTTAAAAACATTAAAACTGCATATGTCAATGGGTCTGCTCTCCACGGAGCTGCCACATGTGTTTAACTAGATCAACTTGATGCTGACAATGAACTTGTTTGCTCCGAATATCAGTGTGAGCTTGAAAAAACTGAGTCGTGCCAGTGACTCATTTCGTTGTGGGTAGATAGTCACTTCGTTGTGGGTAGATAGCTCAGTGACGGAGCCAAACTTCGTTTCCTTGCAAACTGGTAGCCGTCGGCCGGTGTCCAGATGCTAGCAGCGATCAGCTAGCAGCGATCATTGGGAACTATCGTTGGGAGCAATCAGTTTCCGTGGAACGATCAGCTAGCTAGCAGCGATCCAATGATTGATCAGTTCCGATCATCTACAGTGATCATGGATCGATCAGTTCTGCCGCCGGCCGGTGTCCAGATGCACTCAGTTAAGGCAGTGATCAGTTTGCGGATGGATCGATCGGGTATTGACTGGCAGTTACAGAATTTTCTAAAAAATATTTAATAGGGAAGATGTTTCAGTGGAACTGCTGAGCAATTTTTAGGGGAGAATTTTGTAAGAGAAATCCCCTACATACACATATAGAGGAGACTTTTTAGAGGAACTGCTAGACTTGCTCTTACGTAAGGAATAATCAAGTATCATTGCCACAATAATGGCCGTAAGGAAATAAAGGATGGAAAACTGGACAAAGGTCAGGCTGCATAGTTAAAAACATGTCTCAGAAGTCGCACAAATTTACACATGAACACCACATCAAACTAACTCTTTTCCCACTCCAAAACCGAAACTTTTGCTAGGTTAATCTGAATCATTTGCATTGCTTTTGCGCTGTAGAGTTACAACACATTGAGAATTTGAGAATACAACATAAAACAAGCTTTCTTTACTCTCTTGCTTTTCCCATCTTCAAACTCCACTTGTTATTAACCTCTCAAGAAATTTTAGTTGTTACAAGGAATGTAACACTAGCTTAGACCTGCCGGGGGGCTCTCTGAACATTGCAAACCCACTCCTGGTGTTCATTCTTGAGAAAATTTAAGGCTTGAGAGAAGCTAACTCTAACCAGTGAGATGGCAGACTTCTATGCTCTACTTCAGATGGAATTCCTTCAACTTTTGCTTCAGATTCACAGCCACCTCTTTGCCTTTGCTGCTGAATTCATCGGAGGTGGTGTTTTGGCTCTTTTGTCATTTGAACCTGTAATTTCAGTAGAATAGAGGATAATCACCGAAAGTATCATTTATAACTACATAAAACACCAGGATCTAAAGAAAACATATAACAAATAAATTCAGTTCTGAGCATCAACTAGGAGCTCCTTGGGAAAAACTATAGGCTGAGAAAGCAATGGCAAGATCAGTTATGGGGTCGTAGATTGTAGATATATATATATCAAAATTGAAGCATTATCAAGCCAAGGGAAAATATAATGCGAGCAGTTAAGAAAAGATTATAGTGGTTTCCGCCTGGGCAGCAAAGGTTTGGTTAAGAGTGGAGAATTCACATTGCTGTTTTTCAGGCCATCGAACCCAGGAGAATGACAGTGACTTATATTGGCTGGAAGAATATGAAATGATTTGGCTATTTGTACACCTTCCATCAAATGACCATGACAATTGGAACAATTTAAGTGATTAACCCTCTGCAGGAGGCAGCCGATTATAGATTGATTATGTGAACATAAGAGCAAAACGAATTTTTCTGTGTCCAGATACTCACTCGAATCTGACTTCCCTCCTAGAGATGATCTGCGTGATGGGGGTGGAAGACCTGTTAAAGACTGTCTTCTCATTAACCTTGCGTTGATAGCCATTGGAGATGATCCATCATAGTTTGTGCTGCTAGTGATGGCAGGAGTTGCTTGTGTTGAATGTGGAGTATTCCTGCAATGTTGTATCAACGCAAAGAAAGCTTAGTCCATATGTGGAGTTAATATCTACAATCGTTTGGAAATGCATGCTAAATGCGTTGACTGGCATACCTTCTTTCAGAGCCATGAATCAGTTTCCCTATGCTGCTTTGGATGGATCTTCTTAGATGTGATCCTTTCTTCGTCACATTGATTGTGTTTATTTTATCCGCTTTGGCCTCAGAAGAATCATCTGTCCGACTCACTTCAGCACCCATGTACCTTGATCTGCATGGTGTTCTCTGGAGAGTATCCGAACCTGACTGCTTATATTGCTTATAATCATCAGGGGGGAGTTGATAAAAGGTAACCGTATTGTCTGTTGGGACTATCTTCTCATTCTCCTGTCTGACCGTCTGTTCAGATAATGTTTGGGACATCTTTTATCACCATGAGGAATAAGGATAAGATGTCAGTCGCCACAATACAAAGTTATTCAGAGTGAGATTTACCTGTATTACTGATCTGTGGTGCTTTGTGTGACTGAAGCCATCAATACTGCATTCCTTGTCATGAGTTGCCATGCGATCTCCGTTGAACTTCATAACTGAAATAGGTGATTTTGGTGCCTTTCCTGGTATGCTATCTTTGCCACTACTTGCGTTCTCTAGGCTTAACCTACGTGGCCTTGGTGGGGTACGCTCCGGGAGTCGCTTTGCTCTCTCAATAGTTACTGTATTTTCCTTTAGTTTAACTGAAGAATTTTCCAATTCTTTAGCCGCTAATGCCTTTTTGAGAGTGTCGACCTGAAAATAGGTTGAACATTACATACTCATCTTCTGTTTGTAAAGCAAATGAAATACAGCGTACTAGACCCTAAAAGCTAGGATTAATTGCACGATATTAAATGCAACCAGGCCTTAATTCTGAGGAGTTTTGGAACATGCATATTTGTGTACTAGACCCTAAACACCGGAACAGAGGGACTAAGTACCTAGTCTAGAATAGTAAAAAAACTCTACATTCACAGCACAGAGATAAATGCAAAATTATGTAGGGACAACGTCTTGCATTCTTCAGTCCAGCGTTCCACTCAAAAGATGAAAATAAATTCAAGTGTAGTACAGCACTGTAAAAAGCAAGGGTCTGTTAAGAGCTATGCGTTGATTGAGCGTTTTGCCTCCGCTTTTCCCTTTTCTGAAGGATTAAAGTGCTAAGCACAAATAAGGAAACGTTTAAGCGCAGTTAAGCGCTAGCCTTTTTACCCAGCTCAGCACCTAAGAAAGCTTAAGTATGCGCTACTGCGCTTAAGCGCGCTTTTTTATAACCTTGGTAAAAAGATGGTCGCAACATATTGTTGATTCTACCAAACTAACAATAATGCTTAAATAAATGCTGTTGGTGGTAACAGGAACATTTACCTGTTCTTTAAGCTCTCTTATATCGTTGCTTTCTTTGTTAGCATGAGCAGTTCCAAGTTCGACAGTCGAAACCCTTTGAGCAAATTTCAGTGTGCTAAGAGTTTCTACATAAGATTCTCCCTCTGGACTTATGTGGGCTAACATTAACGTCTTTGCATTCCCCCCTGTCATCGACAAGGCAAAACCAATATTAGTGTTATTGCATGAACTTACACTATGATGCTATTTCAATTGGGTAAGTACATATGGATAAGATATATAACATCAAGAGTGACCGATCAACTGGCTGATCAGAAGAATTAGTATCCATGGCAAGACAAGTGCATGTGGTGAACATGTTCACAGACTCAGCCATATACCTAATGAGCTCTGTAGCAATTGGGTAAGTTTGCTATTTCTGTAAGGAATGTGAGAATTCTTCTGAGCTAAGGCAGTGATGACATCTCCTAGGCAAGAAAGGGACTTGTTAATGTGCTGAGCCTCCTTCAGTCTGTCCCCTGTGGCTTCTGACCTGTCAACCCTCTCACTTCCTGCAAGATCTACCAAATGCAGGCAACTACCACTCACATTCCCTGACATGTCCTTCCCATTAACATGAACAGTCAAAATACTGCAAGAAAACACAGAAAATCAGTTGCAGCAAATACTGAAAGGATATCACACAAAAATGATCACTAGGTAGATAATGCGGGTGCATACCTATGAGATCTACTGCTCCTATTGTTCATTGCTGTTGATCCAGAAGCACGGTGCTTTTCTCCCAGAAGCATCAAATTCATAACATCAGAAGTGGACTGAACTGGGCACATCTTTGCATCTGGTATGTTGAACAGACCATTGGTTGAAGTCCTTATATCTAATGTGAATTATTGTCAGGAACCAACAAAAATCGGGTAACACCAGAACAAGAATTTAACAAAAGACATGAAAGGATATTTCGTGCTTGAAGTATCTTCGCTCAGGAGATCACGAACTTGCTCATTGTATATTTCAACCATCTGCACTCGTATATCATACTTCATATCTTCCCTAGAAGTTGATATAGTGAAGAGATCATTCAATGCCATGTAATTAATTCCAGCATCATTCGACGATAACCCACCAGAAGGGCCGCACTAATAACCAACATGCACAGACAAAGATTAAACATAGTCACATGCAAGTACGGATATAAACTGTACAACAAATATATGATTTTGTCCTGTACCATTGTATGAGTTTTGCCAGAACCTGTCTGCCCGTAGGCAAATATGCACACATTATAACCATCCATGACAGATCTGATCAATGACTGTGTCTCCATGTAAACCTCATCTGCAGATATTTGAGCATGAAGATGTAACATTTTGGATTGATAAAAACAGGTGCTTCCAAAGACCAATTACCTTGGGTGATAGTTGGCCCAAAAGTTTTGTTGAACTGGAAGATCTTACGTGTAGTTTGTGCCTTAAATGGATCACAAACCATTATTGAACCATCATTCCCGATGTGTTCAATTGAAGAAATAGACTCTGAGTTGAGTGGTCTTATTCGGCAGAAGACTCGAATATTTCCTATAAAAGAGCTCTTAGAAATCATTGAAACAGTTAATATCGATGAAAAAAATGAACTATACTGATACCTCGCACTTCTTGAAGCATGTTATACAAGTTTCTATTTTCTTTCACAGCTTGGTTATAACCAAGAGCAGCTTTGGAAAGCCCTTCAATATTATGACCTGTAAAGTTTAAATTGCAGAGTTATACTTATACCACACAGCTAAAGCCTGAAAATAAAGTTTACTTGGAACATTGAAATTGTGTATTCTGGCCAAGGTTTAGCACAGATACCTAATTCAGTGATATCATCACGAAATTGGCACTGCAAAGACTTGATATCAACTTTAACCTCTTGAAACATTGTCTTGAGCTCCTGCAAAATAAGTCATGTCATTACCAAATATAAACCAAGTACTGAGAAAAATACTGTTGAACCTACAATGAGATGAACATGCCATTCACATAAGACTGCATCTCAGGAACATGTTTATTTCACTTTATTATAGAATCATGAAGCAAAGAAATCCTAAATCGATAAAGGAGGCAATGGCCCCTGCACACAGCCGCAAAAAGATAATCATAATGGATGATGTTGACTATTAAACACAAATATGATACAGTTAGCAGCATGAGATCTCACCAAAAGTTCAGATTCCTGTACTTCTAAGATGCGCATTCTATTCTCAATCTCCGAATTTGAAGGCTGCAAGAAAAATGGTACAATGCATCACATCGATGTACAACGTGAGTGCTTGACTGTGGCGTAATATTTTGAATGACTGAACATGCAAACTCCAACAAATTATTCTGTGGCATTAAGATGGATTCCAAACTTTTAATAATGAAAATGTTTTAGCATAATCTTTTCACACAGAAAATAAATCATAACTATTACATGTTCTTTTGGACATTGCTGCCATATCACTATTAAGTGTTAGTATTAGTATGCTATACAATATAATGCTGCTTTCTAAAGATTCTTTTTGCAACGTGCTTTCATTTGATATATGAACTAATCAAGGACTTAATGTTGCTCAAGTAGCTCTTCAAACTATTTTAGGTAAACCGTAAATATTGGAAATCAAGCTAATTTTTGTATAGAAGTCGGAATTATCATGCAAAGATGTCCATATTTTTTGAATACCTGGTCTGTAACTTATGAATTCGTGATATGCTCTAATATGTTTCAAGCAATTATCAAGCCTTGATTATTTTAGTAATCTGAGCAAGGACTTGAATAATTGCACAACAAGTGTTATATTTTCTCCCTGAAGTATTGGTGGAAACAAATATCCCAATTTATGGATTCCTTAGAAACTAAGGAGTTATTCAAACTTTTTTGTTATCATATAACAATATCCGTAAACAGAGTAAGACTTCATTCTGTTATTATGCATCCCAGTTGTGAAATACATTAGTAAGTAATATTCCAAGTACACAATACAAAAATTGTTAAAGTTATCGTAGTCAAGATCCTGGGCTAAGGAAGCCGCTGCATGTTTAAATTGGTAGTTGCCAAACGCGGCATCACGGCCATATAATGCTTAGTGTGTTGTGCGTGATGAGTGCATTGACTACTTTTTTCGCTCTATTAGCCTTGAGTCAATTGTCCCGTGAGAATAAAGATTAAGTCAATTCCTCTAACTTCTGCTGATACATGGGAAAGTGCATTCATAAACAGTACCTCAGTATGCTGAGTTGATTCATTTTTAATTGCAGACCCTTCTGGAGGAAAAAGTTGAAGAAGTGGTTTGAACTGCATATAAGGTATTGATTTCAGCTGTAATTGGCATCAATTGAAACATCAAGATGTGCACAAAAGGTGAGTTCATGATATACATTGTGATCAAATGTATAGACCAATTATACCAGCCTTCAAGGCCATACATTTCATTATATTATATAGAATGCACAAGTCCCGTGACATGGGCAAAACGAATTTGGTATAACCAGTTAACTGAGAAATATGAATGATCAAAGATCTCAATTTCTGCTTGTATCACATGCTACTTCCTAAATATTCTTATGCTGGCAGTTGCTGGCAGTTAAAAGACAGTACCACAAGTATTAGCAGAGGGTCCACAGATGCATGAGGCTTCACAATAATTTTGACACAGACGGAAACACACATCTGACAGTAAGCAGTTAAGCACTTTGAATACGTGCTTATGCTTGAGGCCAACAAAATTAGAGAGCACATGGCTACGTTTGTGAGGTAAACATCAACAATCTATATGGCATTTGAGAGGAAGGAAGATATCAACAGATAAGTCACCTGTTCTTTTTCCAGCTGATTTGATAAAATAGTGCCAACTAGTGTAACTGGATCCTGTAAAATAAGTTAAGCAATGTCAGAAACTGATACATAACACAATTAGTATTGTACAATTAACCAAAAAAAAACACATGTTGACTAAGGACCTTTCTGAGAACGTCTTGGTCCAAATTTTCCTTACAGCTTATCATGCAATCAAGAATAATCCTCTGAAGTTTTTCAATTGCCTCTGCAAATGCACAACAATTGGCGGTTACCCAAGAAAAAATTGCATATATAGTTTAATTACTAATTATGTTGACTATGTTTAACCAAGTTGCTAAAAAGTTGTTAATGTGTGCAGCAAAACATAAATAACAAAACTGATTGTGAAATCGACTATAACAAGCATCTATCTGGTGTGAGGAATCATTTATTGGCCTGGAAAAAGTAAACATGAAGTGTTTAACAAATGAAAAAGTACCACACTACCACAAACCTTCTTTGTTAGGTCCCGCATTTCTAAAAGAGTGTCCCGCAGAATCAGTCACTGTCATGTCTAGACGCTTTTGCGGGGTTGCAGATCCCAAAGCAAGATCTTCAGAATGAATATGAACGGCAGAACGTGGTGCAAGAGGTGACTTCATGAACTTGAATGACCCACTGGCTGCACGGCGCTCGTGGTAAGACCTCAAAGAATTGACACAGTCGACAATCTTGCCCACTGATCCAGCATCAATATTTTCCTGCACAATCAACCCAGTTAGCATATATGGTGACCGATAAGAATCTCTCCATCATGAAGATTAACATGTTGAGAATAGATAGCACACCTTTTCCAAATCAGAGGCCTCAAAGCACGGCAACTTGAGCTCTTGAACAGCAACCAAGAAGTTGCGGATGTTCTCAAAGTACTGAAAAGCGGTGGAAGGCTGGCTATCGCAGGGGGCATACGCGACAACCTTTGGCACAACACCAGGCTGTACTTTGTTGATGGCCTTGCATAGGACAATGCCATTCCTTAGAGCAGCGACAAATTCTTGCTCCGATGGGCAAGGAGATATGCCGAAGGGCCCAACCATGCTCTCAAGCCATGCTGCAGCCTGGTGCCTTCTCCAAGCTTGCACAAACCAAAGCAAGGAAGTAAAATGAGCCAAAAAAAAAAATACACGAACATCGACTTGATGTATTTGCAACTGTTGCATATAGACTAGCAGACAGACACGGTACTGATTTTATGTCCAGTGAAATCCGGTAAGCTGAAGCAAGGGTGTCAATTTCTTTTACGTTAGAGACGAAGTTTAGAACTAGCCAAGTGCAGGAGCTGGTTTAAAAAATATTATTCAGAGATTAAAGCATGTACCATCGCAACTAAACCCTGCACTTTCTGTACTTTGTACTACAAATGTACGGTGCGTGGAGCAAGGTAGCAGTGTCAGTTTCAGGAACAACTGAAACACAATACTCCATGCGTTTTTTTTTTGAAGAATCAAGGTTCAAGTCACATCAAACCGTGCGATAACGGGGACACCAGGCCAACATATCGTCTACAAAATATTGCGGCGAACATTTGGCTAAGAACTAATAGGACAGGACTATTAATTTCACCAATAGAAGCAGTATAAAACAAAATATAGCCGCGCGCAGTAACCCCTCCAGGGGCTCCGTGATTCATGACCCGTCCCACTCGATTCTCGCGACCAGTCCTCCGCCAAAGTTACTACAGAAACGTCCCACAAAGACCAAGAGCTTGCGTACAGCCCAAACCCATCTGGCCAGCCAGGCTAAAACCCCAATCAGAACGAGGCGCCTCAACGAAAACTAAATACGGGCCGCAAATAACGGTATGAAGAGGGAGGGGGTGGACCGATCAAGCAGCCCTCGATGGACCGACGGCGCGGCCGTCGAATCGAGATGAGGAAGGATCTGCAGGCACGTACCAGCCTCCTCCGCCTTCCGCGACGCGAGCCGGCCGTCGCGGAACGAGACCCTCGGCGGCTCCGCCATGATCCCGTCCCTCCCTCCCCCCCGCCTGCTCCCGGCGCGGCTCCGGCGCGTAGGGTCTAGAAGCTTCGATTGGGGAGGAGCGCGAGGAGGGGGGAGAGAGAGAGGAAGGGGACAGCAGGGGTTTGAATTCGAAATGTGGGGAAGCGGCGGTGGGGTCGTCCCGAGGCCGTTAAATGTGTCTTGTCCGGGATCTCGACACGCCGCCTGGAAGATCGGACGGACAGGGAGAACCTCGGCAGGCTCGAGGTAGGTGGGGACAACCAGTCAGTGTAGCTTCAGGCGAGACTCATGGCGGCATTGAACATCGCAACTGTAAATAGACCTTTGTCAAAATTGTAAAAAGATATTGCTAGGATTCTAAAAGATTATGAGGTTTAATGGCGCTCGATTTTGCTGGATCATTCCAACCTAATAAGAGGAAAATATATGGGTTGGGGCCAGTCAAATAGATACGACATATATAATTGATTCCACTAAATATTGCCTCGGTCTTATACTCTGCTGGACAAATATTGTGAAAAATACAATATACGTATTTACACTGATGGAGCAAGTAGTATAGGATACGCACGCGCGATGCGAGTAGAAGGAGTATCGTCGCTAGTAGATGCTTTAGCTCTAGCCTTTATTCTCCTTTATTATGTCTTTGATTTTCTGTAATAATAGAGTCATCTGGTGTTGTTAAAGATCCTTTACATTTTACTCACTACAGGTTTCAGACATGATTATCATAATCACGTATCATTAGAAACTTAGGTGTTGGCTTCAAAAGGTCTCGCTCGTCAAGCAACGAGGCAAAAATCTTCTTTTTTTCGAGAATATGTGCCATAACTTTAGTGAACGTAGAATCATAAGTACACGACAATTACAACTCGATGTGAATAACGGGCGCAGTACAAACTTCACACCCGCTAGTACAAAGGCCGTCACCAACGATATTACAACTTCAAGGCAAGAGAGCCTATCCTAAGCTAAGCAATAAAGCCGCATCTCGTCAGACATCGGTCATCTCCAAGGATCAACATCTCTCCATGAACTAACCTTGTCGACAAATCATCCACCTTGATGCCGAGAAGGAGGTGCCAAGTGAATGGAGGAATTTGGTCTGTCCTAAGAAATGCATCGTCTTGAGATTTCCTACTGAAGGTGTACAATGCGCCCTCGAGAATCTACCTTGAAGGGCAGCAAGCACCGGAGGAAAGCAACAAAGAAATTCCAAATCGTATCTCTGAAACATGTTCACCCCATGCCTACACCTGCACGCAGCCTCCAGCCATTGTCACTAGCCGCCTCAACCAGATGCTTGAGTATGTTTACCATGTGGGATATATGACAAGTTCGATGACCACATATGCATTTTACACTATATTCAAGTCCAATGTATAACCATTCATCTTACACTCTTTCGCTGATGCAATGGTCCGAGATCAGAGGACTTGAAGCTCTCCAATCAAGTTTTCTTGGCATGAGTATAATTTTGCTACCTTTTTTTTAAATATACTCGGTGATACTTTTCATTTCTATGTGCTCATTACAAACAACGGTTTAAAAATCTTCTCATTCTTGCAATTAGATTACTAATGCATGCTATGTTTAAGGAACAATCAAAGGAGGATAAGTTATAATTTAGGTCTATTTATCTACATTCATACATGCGGCTTCTTTACGTCTCGCGTTATTCACATAGACATATTATTTCGCAGGTAGAGATTTCCGTGTATACTTTTGAAGCACATCATATAGTATTGTAGATGGGAAACTCACTGGAACGATATGTTATTGATACATGGCATACTTTCACATAAGATTGATCATTGCTTCACTATATATGTGCTATTTAAGATTTGATTCTCGTGTCCTTGGAAACCTATAGTTGTTCCCATTGTCTCCTATCCCTTGTCATCAAAATTTGGTGTGCTTCACTTGTTTCCAGTTAGTGCCTTCTTACATTGTGTTTTTCCAAGACTTCATGGTTCCATTATATTTGTGTGTCCAATGATTTCCGTGTTTTTCATGTTAGAATTCTTTCATTATCAATCAAGATCATATAATATTTTAATTTGTGAACTCTCGCTAGCAAATAGAAAAATAAATTAGTAATGGTTCCTCTGAAACATAAAAAATAAAATATATAAAAAGAAAAGATAAGAATATTGTAAAAAAATAGAAAGGAGAAATAACGGATGGGTCGGTCCCCTGCTCGCGTATGTTTAGAAGATAGGATCCATACTCCCTTGCTCTTGGCTGTAAAGGCAAAGAAGAGAGGGAGAGGAGAGGGACCCTAAGAAACCCAAGAACCTTCCATTTACGGCCGACGAGCGATCAACGACGAGGGTCAGTAAACACTATCGTGTGGACTCCTCCATTCTTCTTATTTCATAAATCTGAGTTTGCATTTACTTCATGGTTCCAGCTTCCCACATTTTGAGCACTAATACGAGCACATGTTAATATGAAAATGACCCATTAACTTTTTTTTACTCGATAAAAAAAGTTAGCTACTAAATTATACACACCCTGAAATTTCAGGAATATAAACAAATAAATTAAAGAAAACTGCACATTTAGAATTCCAAAAAATTTAGGGAATACAAACCCAAAATTAAGCTTTGAGAAAAAAAATGACTTTTAGCTTCTCCCCACTAGTAATTGGGTGAAGGAGGGCCCACAAGCGACCGGGCCCAGAAGCTAGTAATCTTACTGCTCCCACTAGTAATTGGGTGAGGGCCATGTCACGACCGGGCCCAGCAGATGGATTACATCATTTGCCCCCTCAAGTACGCGCCACCGTACTCGGCAATCCCTTAGCCAGGCTTTACTATATAAGATGGTTGCGCTGCGCTTAATTTCCCGATGTGGGACTATTTTCTGGCGCGGTTAGTCCGAGCGGTTGGACTTCTGATGGGCTTATCTCAAGAACATGGGCCGTCACCACTCCATCGTCCTGGAAACCCAGGAACCTTCTGACGGACTATTTTCGCACCTAGCGAAGAGTCTCATCATCCAGCCATCCACCACTCCTATCGTCCGTTTGCGGCGGACGAGCCCAGAAACCCCAAGAATCCTCCGTTTGCGGCGGTCGGCGGCGAGGGTCCGGCAGCGCCGTCTCGTGGACTCCTCCACTCTTCTTGGTTCGTAAATCTGAACTTTTCTTCACTTCGTGGTTCAAGCTTCCCACATTTGAGCACTCAACAGTTGGGTTGGGTTGCGTACGATTTCTTGTAGCAATGACCGCACTGGCGGACACGACTCTAGAGGTCGCCGTGGAGGGGAGCGACCTGCGCTCCTTCCTCGCCAAGCGCGGCGTCCCCGTCGACCCTTCTGCGCTGGACGACCAGGCCCTCAAGGAGCTTGACGAGAAGTACATCATCGGCAGGCACCTTGACACCCCCACGATGCTCTCCAAGATCCGGGACCTGCTGGGCCACCAAGGGTTGTCGTACCAGATCCCCTCTCGTGACCTGGAGCAGCAAGAGTACGAACCCCTCCTGCGACAGCTGTGCCTGCGCCGCGGTAAGGTCGACTCTTGGACGGTCGGCGACCCCAAAACCTCACGCTGGGCCAAGTTCATCAAGGTTGTGCTCTCCTTAGGGCATCTCCAGTCGCCCCCCGCACCCCCAAGGAGGCCTTTTTAGCGTCGACGGAAGGAAAAAAACACCGTTTTTGGAGCAGCCGCCCCCCAGAAGCCCAGTTAGCGCCGTTTCGGCGGAAATAGCGCCAGAGCCCCCAGGCGAAACCCAGCCCACTGGGTTCGGCATGGGGGGGGGGGGGGGGGGGGGAATTGGCGCGAAACGCGACGCGGGCCAGTGTTGTCAGCGACGCGGGAGAAAATGACGCCAACAGAAACCGCCCGTGCTCATCTTCTCGGCTCCCGCGTCGGTCAAAGGCTGTTGGAGTATTGACGTGGCAGGCAGCCAATGAGCTCCCCCAATAAAAGGATGCCGGAGTTAATGGTGTGGCGTGTTCATGCGGCGCATAGTAATGGCCACCCACCGCGGCCCCTTCGCCTGGCCGCGCGGCGCTATAATATCCCCCGAGCCTCGCCGCCCATCGCCATTCCTCTCTCGCCGCCTCTGCCTCACACCTCTCTCCCCTCTCCTCCACACCACCGAGCCCTAGCAGCCATGGCCTACAACGACACCGCCGCCGCGAACGGCTGGGGCCGTCGCCACCTCCACAAGGAGGAGGCTTGGGCGATGTACCGCGCGGGCTACCCATGCCCGCCGGACATGCGTGACCCCAGCGCTGTCGGCATCCCCGTGCCCCCTGTTCCTGTCGGCGAGCAGTTCAGGGCGGCCTTCTCTGTAATCGCCTATGTGCGCCTAAAATGAAACCACCTATGTTTTAGTTTAAATCTTTGAATGAAATCGCCTCTGTTTACGCCAATTTATGTTTGCGCCGTTTTTGAATTGCATGGGCCGAATCTTGGGCTGGGGAACGACTGGAAACCTAGCCCCCCCAAGTTTCAGAATAGCGTCGTTTCGCGCCGCGGCGGGCGCAAAAATCCGGCGTTTTAGGCCCTGGAGGCGCAACTGGAGATGCCCTTAGTCCAGAAGCGGCTACTTGCTGGCGGTCTCGTGACCAGCCACTATCTACGCAACGGAGATGAGTGCTTCAGGATGGACCAGAAGACTGTGGATGATGCCCTGCTGGACATATGTTGTCTGCTTGACTGCAACATTCCATCTCTCAATGTGTTTGACTTTGAACTGAATCCGGGCACGGTCCTTGGGCCAATAAAGTTCACAAGGGAAAATGGTGAGGAGCTCCATTGCATGGGTATGGGAGGAGCCCAGATAAGTGAACAAATGCATAAGGTCACTGTCAAACCAGTTGCAGCGGTCATGTTCATCTTTAAAAAAAATTAAATGCCCATATATTAAGTCAGCAAGCCGCCTCATTAGAAACTTTTCAGTCCCCGTAGGTACCCTGCTAAGGAGCGCGTCTGAAACTTGCCGCTTTTTAATCATTGTATGCATACATCATGAAGGAGGGAATTAAGAAGAAAACTAGGGGGATCATCGTCCCAAATACAAAAATATCTAGTTCGAAAACCTTCCCTAGCTATGTCATGAGCGCACCCATTTGCTTCTCTCGGGCAATACGAAAAGATGACAATTCCAATTGAAGAGGAAATTTCCATACTCTCGGCAATAATCCCTGAAGCTTCCGACCACCATTGATCTTCACCATTGCAATAATTTATAGTTTCTAAGTAATCACCTTCAGCAATAATATTGTTACACCCGAGACTATTAGCCAACTCTAATCCGAATTTTAGAGCTCTTGGCTCCGCCATAGACGCAGATGGAACATTGACAATGTACTCTGCACTTTCTGCAATAAACGTGCCTTTATAGTCTCTTAGAATCGCTCCTACAGCCCCATCCTTCGCATCAATATTAAACGCCGCATTGCCATTTAATTTCAACTTTCGCGTATTAGGCTTTTCCCACCGTTTTTCAACTTCACTGTGGTGGGTTTTTGATGCAGCCAAAGAATTCACGGCAATTGAGAGGATAGACACAACACAACTGGAAAGCCGAGGTACCTCTTCATTGTGTGTTCTCCTACGACGGATCCACCAGAGATACCAACTTGTTATCGCGATCACTTCCCTTACGCCAATATCCGTATGACCCTCAAGAATTGCTTCACCTTGCCGGAGAAGAGTTTCCAGCATCGACGAGCCCGAGCGATCATCTGTCGTCATGTCCACAATGAGATGCGACAATCCGATTTTATCCCATATATCCTTCGCCATTTGACATTGAAACAATAAATGGCGAATGTCTTCAGGTCCTTGGAAACAAATTGGACACTCCCCCGACGTACCAATATGTCGGTTTGCAAGTATACATTTTAGAGGAAGAATACCATGAAGAGCTCTCCAGAGAAAATTTTCACTTTGCTAGGTATTTTAAGTCGCCATAATTTTTTCCAAACAGGATTAATAGCTGACGCACCTGGAAGAGCAAGCGTATTACCTGAAACTCCAAAAGTATGACGCCATTGCAAGTGGTACGCTGACCGGACAGAGAAGCGGCCATAGGAAGTATGACCTCAAGCAATAAAGTCTTCAAATCGTTGATTATGGAGAGGAATTTGTAAAATTCTAGAAACATCAACCGAGCTAAACAGACTTGAGAGAAGCTCCTCATCCCACTGTCATCAACAGTAGTATATAGGGCATTACCTCTAGCTGAGATGACTTTTTTGTTTGGACTTCCAGGAATCCAAGGATCGGCCCATATATTGATTCTTTGTCCGTTCCCAACCCGCCAAATATAACCTCTTTTGAATCAAGAGAGCCCCGCAACAATGCTTTGCCATGTGAAGGAGGACCCAATTTTTGGACCCGCCTTAAGAATATCTCCATGCACATAATATTTTGCCCTTAAAACTCTTGCGCATAAAGAATTAGGATCATTTATCAATCTCCAAACCTGTTTTTCTAGCATGGCAAGATTAAAAGAGTGGAAGTCCCTAAAACCCATACCTCCCTCCGATTTGGGGAAGCACAATTTCCACCACGCATACCAGTGCATCTTGTTGTTGTTTTCATCATCCCCCACCAAAACTTAGCAATTGCATCCATCATCTTTAGACATACCCCTTTTAGGAATTTGGAAAACTGACATAGCATACACCGGAATAGCTTGAGCAATCCTAGTAGTCCAGAGGAATGATGTTTTTGAGATGCTTGCTTTGAAAAAATTCCACCTTAGATATAACTCTGTAATCGTCACAGGCGGCGATGGGCAGCCCAGTATCATGACACGGGCTTTCGTGCGCAAACTCAAGGATTCTCTGTCCGTCCCTGTATATGGGTTTGTTAATCCAGAACCGGAGGGGCTTTCGATGATTTGTACCTACAAGTTTGGATCATCCGAGATGCCTTTTGACAACGTGGGGCTTACCGTTCCTGATTTGAAGTGGACTGGAGTGTCATTAGGTGATGACCTCAACACTAATCATGAGCAGCCGCTCACCAAAAAAGATAGATCAATTTTGGAGGAATTATGTGCCAAAAAGTATGTAATGGGTGATGAAGTATTGAGGACGAACATAAATCTCATGATGTACAAGAGCGTAAAAAGCAAGATCGAAGCTATAAAACCATCATCACCTCCCTGGGTTTGTTAATCAGGAGGACATCTGAGTACCTCATCGTGTTAACTTTGGTACAGAGACATCCGTGTAGGTTGCTATGATGACTATGGTGGATAGATGCTTAAGTTAGTTCATGTTCGGTGTGCAATCTATGGTTACTACCTATTAGATTGTGGATAACTCTTGGCGAACTGTATGCACTTATATTGTCACAATCTAGGTTGTTCATTATATTATATATGGCATTTACAGCCTTGTTCCTGTTTTTTTTTTTGTAATGAGGAAGCCTTTAAATTTTGGCACACGTGAAACCAGATTGCAAGACGAGCATTTTGTATGTTTGCCATGAAATTTCAAATGTGAGGTGTTCTCGTCAGGTTGCAAAAGTTTTGTTTGAGCTACCATTCCTGGCATTATAGGTGTTGCAGATGTTAGGTATTCTTGGAAAAAACATTTCAATTGCCAAATCTTAGGGAAGAAACTCACATTTCTTATCTTGACCAAAACTTAAATGAACCTTCTACAAGTTGACAGAACATCACCTAAAAACTACTTAATGGATCACTGGTTGCCAATGCAAATGCACAAGGCACGCAATTTAGCATCTTGAGCCATCCAAGAAGCTATAACTAGCAAGTAGAGATGATCTATATGCTAATGAATTACATACATTGTATTTCCCAAGAAATTTTCGTGCTTCCAAAATTATATCTCCCAACTGAATCATGAAGGTATTGATCTTTAACTCCTATCTTGTATCGTTCCTGTGGTGGTCACTAGAAATCGCCTCCCGTGAAGACAAGAATTATGAACTGTCCTGCTGGACAGTGGTAACGTTATCTACATATGCTGGTATGCTCTACCATTCTCCATTTCTAATAATTGTCATCAAGCAATACTGCTGGTGTTACCTTCTATTGCTTCATTTCCTGAATTTTTTTCTCTCCAATCTTTGATAAAAAGTCGCTGCTCTTACAGTGAGATGGAGGGTGCCAAGATTGTGATCCGGAATTTGAAGATTATCATGGGCGAGATGAAGACTTTGAGAAAATGGTTATAGGGGAGCATCCCTGTTGGTGGACCAGTAATGTCATTCTCGCTGATGGCATTAGGGCTAAAGATTTCGTGGGCATACTAGAAGAGGATTGCATCTATTTTGATCACCTTAGGGATGCTAAATATGTGAAGCTAACGCAAAAAAATTCGGGAACGCTTCGGTCTCCATCTCTTTGCTATTCCAGAGATGCGCGGAAGATTTGATGCTCTGGACTCACAGATGCACTAAGCCAAGCTTCAAAGCACTAATGGAAGACTGGGCGATGATGTTCCGTCACCTTGCCGCAATCTAAGAACTTCTCAAGACTAATATTCTTTATTCTTTCAGGGATCTTGTTTTCCCCTGGTCTAAGCATGTACAAACCTTTTGTTTTTGTTTTCCTGCTAGTCATAGTTCTTTTTTGCAGAGTTCTCCTGTTTGTTGTTGTAATTTTGCTTACACCCGTGTATGCTTTAATGAAAATGGTTCAGGCCGGCCCTTTGGGCCCGCCGTTGATTGCTAAAAAAAAGGATGGGGCTGGTCGCCCTAGATTGTGCTGGTGATAGGGTTTTGTACATTGTGTGCTTTGATTTGTGCATGACATTATTTATTTCTCGTTCCTGTTTCTGTCAAGATGATGCTCAAATGGTCGAGCAAGGGTTGCTAATCACAGAGCAATAAACTTGGCGCTAGCTATACAAATTTCTCTGTGTGTGTTACCAAGGACCCAAAAAAAATTTGAACAAGTGGAAGGGATCCCGAATGATCCTGACTGCATTTAATCGGTGGGATAATTCTTTACATCAAGGACCTCAAAGTAAAAGAGAAAATACAACCAAGCCCTTGGCTTTTGCAGAAAGGATCGGACCTTAACTAGAAAATTGGAAATGCAATCAGATCCTTCACCACTGTAGATGAACAACTCGATACGACAACCATCAGGGCGGTCACCGAGGACAGAACCACTTGGAGATAGCGCGACGTAGGGTGCCCCCACAGAACTGGAGAAGGGTCTCCGCCTGAAGGTTGAATTCGCCATGGCACGAACTGCACCACCTCACAGAGTGGCCACTCCGCGCCAAGGATAACGACAACGTCAAATCGCCGCCATTGAGGAACTCTGTCGATTGCAGCCTGAAGGTATCCCCGGGAAGCAGCAAATCCGAAGCACCAGCCTTCTTTCCCGCAACCTCTCCAGCATAGAAAACCAGCAGCTTCCGATCTAGGAGCTCCAACACAAAACGACGGCCGATTATTGAACCAGCATCGCTTGCAGCTTGACGAAGAGAAGCTCCACCATGAAACTCGAAAAAGCATCAAGCCCTTCCACTCCAGTGGTGCGTACGCACCACCGCCGGGATAACTGCTGAACATCCATTCCTGCACGCCCATCTCATCCTCCTCCCGACCACTACGGCCGGCCAGAAGATGCAGAGTAGAAAACAGAAAAAAGATGCCAAGACACTTATTGAAGAAGGTTGTCACCGATCTGCCCACTCCATCCCTTCTCCACCTTGAAGGCTCGACAGGGCGACGTGCTCGGTGTCGCGCCAACACACAAGAGCACTTGGCCTTCGGAAGGAGAAAGACGACATAACGCTAGACGCCACCGGGGGACAGCAACCCTATAATACTACCTAAGCTACTGCTATATAGGAGGGGTCGACACCCTAGTGCATCTCATCGGCCAGCGTGAACGCCTACAGTGAGAGCGGCCGAACCTGGGGGATTTCGCCTACTAACTCTCAAGGTGATTTGAGAAGAGCGAGCATGCCTCCTCAATATTTGCTACTCCCTCTGATCTATAAAAAAAAGTCTCGTCTGAGGGAGCAGTTATTTGGCTCATCGTGCTCCTTAAACAAGAATGAGTTATTTCAAACAATCTACCATTTTTCTTGGCGCGTCCACGTGTGATTGTGGCTCGCGGGAGGAGAAGAACAAGAAGAAAACGGAAGCCGCGTGAAACTGAACCGTTGACGAACCGATAAACTACGCGTTCCTCGGCGCGTCATCGGCCCGTTTCCTTCCCCGCGACTGACGCGCCACTCCGTCCAAGATCAAGAAGCACAAGATGGGGAGCGGCGGAGGCGGCGGCAAGCCGCCGGCGTGGGAGTTCCACGCGACGGGGCCTCGCAACCTCTCCAACCCCAGCTGGAGGGACCTCATCCGTTCCAACTGGTACGCAACCCTGCTCCCTCCTCTCCTCCCCCTTCCCTAGAACTACAAGCCTGGAATCAACGTCTGGGACGCTGGTACTGCGCGCGCTTGGTTGGTCAGTCTTTGTACGGGGTTTCAGGAATCTGACTTCCCAGCTTGATTTACAAGTCTATATCGATCAAGGGATTTTTCTACTGGGGCCCGTCTGAGCGAGCACCCGGTCAAAACTCAAACGAAACATCGTGCGTGTCTGCTGAAATTCCCCTCGGATCATCAAAAGACTCCCAGGTCTCGTTTTCTTGATCATAGTTCTGCTTGTCCAGAAGAAGGCGTGTAACGCAAGGCCTTCTCTGGGGAATTTCTCCTGTTTCTCGCATCGCCCTATTTCGAAACTGAATTACTTCGTTGGAATGGCTGTCGCTGAATTCATTTTGGGTGTTGTTTGATTGAGTGAGTGTAGTGTAGTGAATAGCAAAAGGTTTAGCCTGAAATGAGTGTGGCTGGTGGCCCTGGTGCCTTGGTTAATGTATTGGATTGTTGTACCCGATTAACAGGTCTTAGGGGGACGGAGAGTTGCCGCAACAAATTGACATGGGCAATGGGAAATCAATCCACTAGAATCCAGGTCGTGTGCGTGCGAGGTTGAAACTTACTTAAAGTGTTACAATTTGCAGCACCAGTTCTTAGTGGACTAAGGGGCAGTGTATTAAACCAAAACAGACGTGACATGTCAAACCAAAGCCATATATGACTTTTGGTAGTGAATAGAAGCAATCAGTTAGTATAATATGCTGAAGAAAAAAGCGAACTATTAGTCAATAATATGATGGCATGGTTCTGTTCCTATAAACTAAGGATTTTATACATCTAAGAATTATTAGTCTCCGATATCTTGTTCTGTTCATGTTCTTAGTCATTTCAGCCAATGCTGCAGGCTACACCTTTGTTATGCTTGATAATTAAACTAGTGGTGTGTGTAGTACTGATGAACAAATATAATGATTCTGCAGGAAAAATCCCAACTACAGAAGAATTGCAATTTCATGTTTCGTGCAGTCAGCATATGTACTGGAGTTTGACAGGCAAGAAAACAGAACTGGTGAAACTGCCATTGCTCCGAAGTGGTGGAAGCCATTTGAATATAAGCTGGTACACCCCCTAATTGATTCGAGAGACGAATCCATATATGGGGCACTTTTTGAATGGGACCGTCTTGCTGCACTATCAGACTTGATTATGCTGAGACCTAATGGTGCTCCGAAGGCCGTCCTGGCGCTGAGGGGAACAATACTAAAGCAGTCGACTGTTGCGAGAGACTTGGAGGATGACCTCAGGTTCTTTGCACAGGAGAACTTGAGGGGTTCTGTTAGGTACGCCGGAGCACTGGCTGTGCTCAAGTCGGCAATCGATAAGCATGGAAGCAGCAATGTGTGTGTTGCAGGGCATTCACTGGGGGCCGGATTTGCTATGCAGGTTGGCAAGACTTTGGCGAAGGATGGAGTCTTTGTAGAATGCCATTTGTTTAACCCACCATCAGTGTCGCTTGGCATGGGCCTGAGGAAACTTCAGGAGAAAGCCGGCAAGGTTTTGAAGCGATACATCAGTGGTAGCTCTTGCCCGGGAGAGAAGGAGGAAACTGTCTCTGAAATTGGAGAAGAAAAGCTGATCAAGGAGGTGAAGAGATGGGTGCCAAACCTCTACATTAACAGCTGTGACTACATTTGCTGCTTTTACCTTGACCGTAACGGCGAAGCCACTATTACTGCCGAAAAACGTGGAGATGGTGATCCTGAGGCACGTGCCAAGGTGTTTGTGATTGCGAAAGGACCACAGAAGTTTCTAAAAGCGCATGGCTTGCAGCAATGGTGGTCAGATGATTCTGAGCTCGATCTGGCTGTCCATGATAGCAAGCTCATGTATAGGCACCTAAAATCCTTGTATCTAAAACAAGCGTAGCAAAACCAACTGCCTTGGTGATCTCCGTCTCCTGTTCTTTAGTGAATTAAGCTTTTTGATCTTGTAGGAAGGGCTCCAGTTCCTGCAGACCTTTGTTGGTTTTTCCTTTCATGAGGTGCGACTCTTTCCTGTGTCGATGCGTAGCACTATTCCATATATCGATATTAACTGTAAATATGAAATGCCAGTCTTGCATTATGTGTTCAATTGAAGTGTCTGGAAACTGGGTTAACCTTGTGCACCATGATTTCATCATGAACAATCATAGGCGATGCATTGGTTTTTTGAATCATCTATTATGAATCCTTGTTCCGTGAACGGAATAATGTACGAGCTTCTAGCAGCACAAGTCCACAACGACAATATCAGCAACATTTTACCATAGCTGTTCCTTTCTTCTATAGGTTTAAGCATTCTTTGTGTGGTGAAAGATCCTTTGATGAACCAAAATTTTGTAGAGAAACTGCCTATATAGTCCTACTTCTTGGATAGTTCTTATTGTTGGTGTTGATCTCGGCTAACAAACCGAGAGAAAGATAAGGGGAGGTGATTGACCACGTCCCCACACTGGAGCCTTGAACGGAGGCCCCTAAAACCAACATTTGGTCAAGGTCCACTGCCCCGAGCGCCTATATAAGAGGATCAGATATCACGTTGTTAGTAACTAACACAAAACGTGCTTATCCACCTAACCTACCCGATCTAAGGAGGCGCTCAAGGGGCTGGAAGACCGACGACCACCGGAGCCACCTCCAAGGCGTGCTGCCGACGTCCACGGCCTCTTCCTCGACTATGGCAACTTCTACATCGACACTCAATCACGCCTGCATCGAGCAGGCGCCCATGGCTACAATTGCTGGAGCCTGTAATTATCTCTAAACCCCTCTGTTTTGATCCTTCTGTGCGTTAGATGGATGTCATAATTAATCTAGTTAATCCTAGATGAATAAGAACTAACATTGGTACCATAGCACTTGTGATAGCTCTAGAACCCTACATAGGATCTGTAGATCATATTCGGGTTTGATTAAGTCTTTAGGCAATTAAGTTAATGAATATGGTTCGGGTTAGTCTAATTTCTCTCTAATCAAGCACTGTTAAGGCTAATGGTCACTTTTAATTAACAATTCTTGTCTTCATTGGACAATTTCCCTACGGTTAATTGAATTGATCTCATGTTAGTCATGTTTGAGCATTTAGAAGGAGGGGAGTAATCTTTTTTAGGCAATTAAAAGGCAAATCCCGTCCTGCCGAACCACAGCCCAACCATAGAAAATCCCAACTTTCAGAAAAGATGCAATTATTGCACAAAAAGATATGGATCGGAACTTACCGAGAATGGACGCCGCGTCGTCGTCTCTCCCCAACGGGGCCGTGCCGTGCCCATGGCAGCACGAGGGCGAAGTCGTCGCGACGCCGTTCCCTCCCATCGGAGAGGACGCGTGGAAGACGCGCTTCGTGCGGAAGGGGGGCACTGCGCCCGTCGTCGTCGCCCGAAATGACCGCCGCTTCGTCGGCGTTCACCACCTCCCCACCGCGACCACCAAACGCGCCGCACAGGCCATGCTAGACCGAGGAGCGCGCGGGATCAAGTCCGCTGCACGCTGCTCGGCCGTGCGAAGCCACTGCGCCGCCCGGGAACGGGTGAGCTTCGGCCGCCGTAATGCCTGAGACGCGCGGTCGCCGCCAGCGGCGTCTCTCTCGCCAACGCGCGGAAGAATCGGGAGAGGGGAACGGAAATGAAATTTAGGGTTAGGGTTTTTGACCCGGTTCAGTTTTACTGCGACCAGGGTGCATCTCAGCCGTTCGTTCCGATCGGACAGTGCAAACAGCTCCGGGAAGTTTTGGGACTATTTCAGCTTAGTGAGCTTTGGAGATGGGCTGTGGCCCAGATGTAATTAGTTTTTCTGGGCTGCATTTTCTGTCCGAATTTCTTTTCTGTCTCTGTTATTTAAATTTCAGTGTATTCTAAGCTTATTATTCAGTTTAATGCACTGTTTAAAATACAGAAAGTTATTGCCTAAAATATGAATTGAAATATGTTATTATTCTGAATGAAAATGAACCAACGAGAATTTTTGTTTAGAATATTTAGCATGTTTAAATGTTGAATTATCAAATTAAACATCATATGAAGTTTATCCTTTGAGTTTAAATTTGATGTTTAATTTGAGAAGATTTATGACAGAAAAATTCAATCTGAGCAACGTTGTTTTAATTTTACAAGTCATTTCCAAAACAAAAAAAATCTATTGTGAGTATCATTTTATATATCAATGAAGGTTCAGAAATAAGTTGTAAATTGATATTTATTATGACAATGATGTAGTATACATACATTTTAAGGGGATATAATGTTGTAAGATTAATACAAGTCATATCCTTTTAAAGCATTTTAATGTTGAGTTATGAATTTTTATGAGATGAAGTAAAATTGATGACATGTTTATAAAATTTATTAATGAAGTCATCTCTAATGGGCTTAGGCCACCTTACAGAAAGTGTTTATGGTTGTGTGGTTCGTTTTTCCACAGCGCACTATACAGTCTAATAATGATGAGTCATGATGCTAAAGTATTATGTCATATGCATTTAAGTCTTCTGACATGCATTGACAGAAGGTGATGAAAGCTCATCATGAAGTTCTCCGAATAGAAAATGTTGAGAGTATTTTAATGTGATATCATGGTCATCATTTGTCATTTATTGACTATTAAAGTTAATTATTAAATGACTGTGATGTAATATCCAAATTTTATTTGGAGAATGTTTATGACATTGTTTCCACTGAGGATGTAAATCTAATGTCTACTAAGTGAGATGTCACGATGAGAGTGTTTGAAATGAATGATATTGTGTTGTCATGTCATTGAATGTTTTAATCATAAGATTTGACATGTTCTATTTAAGTTGTTGAAATTATGGTGTCAAAGTTTGATGGAAATGATCAACGATAAATTATAAATCCATGTTTCTAATAACATATTGGATTGCATCATATATATTGGTGTATATGTTAGTGATGTCTATTAATTTAGCAAATAAGTTTGTTGATCATTATATGATTTAAGTTTCTATAGTAAAAACAGAAAGTTTTGTTTTGAGTATTCATTTATGAGCATAAGTTATTATGGTATATGAAAATATTCTGACCACCGTTGATTATTGTCATGTTCCAATTCTGTATGAAAAGTGCTCTTTTCCGTTTTCAGCCGAACGGTGATACGGATTAGAACACGATTAGCTTGACATGTTTTTAGATCAATTGAAGTTTGATTATTGATGCTCATAAAGATGGTATTCTTGTTTCAGCAATGGAACACAAGTAAAGTTTAAAATGTTTTCACTCCTTATGATGAAGCATACCATCTCCTATGAGATAAAGAATGCAATTCCCGACTTAGTATATGCCATATAATATTTGGCCTCTATTGAGGAAAAATTTGAAGGACTACCCATTTAATATGGGGTTTAATGGGTTTTGCTAAGAGGGCAGTAAAAAATAAATCTTTTCAAGACATTTGTTCATTTATATGAACCATTTGTTCTATGGAATGAAACTCTTTGTTGTTGTCTTACCATGCGGTGAGAATATTTATGTCCTCGACGAATGAATTGTGTATTGATATGTGTCATTGCACTCTTAATACATAAATAAGTAATGAGACCTCATCGAAATTGTGGTCATGTTTATCACATTTCGAGGGGTAGAAAGGAATTGTCTCATTGAACATGGGAGTTCCTGAATGTTCTTTAATTCTCCGAGTATGATGGAACCAACGAGAAGTCTTACTCTGGAGAATGAATGAGTATATTGTCTCATTGAATATGAGAATTTGTGAACGTTCTAATTCTCCGAGTATGACGGAACCAACGAGAAGTCTTACTTTGAAGAATGATTATAGTGAATGAAAAATCACATGAATGGTGTGACTCCTTTTATCGAGTTAATGTGGATTTACACCCCTTATGAGTATTATGAAGCACACATAAAGTCAAAGTGACAACCTTGCTAATCTAATGTTGATGTGGCTCATGGTTATACTTCTGACCAACGTCGTTTATAATCATTGGTCACATATTTAACTCAAGTGGCAAGTCTGTCAGTATCATGTGGCTCATGGTTATAATTCTTACCAACGTCGTTTTATGATCATGTGTCACAGTTCAGAAAGTTCATTCCCTCTTCAGCCCAACGGTGTTGTGGTTTTTTAAGTAAATTGAATGTCATCAAGATTTTGGATATATTTCCATCTTCTAAATAAAGTGATCATCTTGGAATCTGAAGTGTATGAACATGAATCTTAAGGATAACTCCGTTAGATCTTTATTCATATACATCAAGTAAGTTGAGAAGAAATACCTAATGCAACACTTCGTGTTGACAATCAGCAATTTCCTTGTGATTGATAATGTGTGTGTTAATGGTCATCTTAGAGGCTTCTGGCTCTAATGATGTATACGACTCAATCGACTTTTCTAAGCGAGTGGTTATTGCGCTCGTGTTATTATTATAACATGTTATTGTGTTGACGACTAAGTTAAGAATGTATGTATGACTCAACCAAAAGGTTTTGTCATATAGTTGAAGTCAACATAAGGTATGTTACATAAGGAATTTCAATTAGGAATTAACATGAGCATTACGACACTCATACCATAAGACGAGGGGGAGTAAGTTTACTACCTTGTGAAGAAGAAATAATTTTTGGTTAGCCAAGTAATTTCTATCTTCTATTTAAGATTAATAATCTTGGTGATGTCTCATACTTTGTATTGAGTTTCACCAAGACATAGGTAAAAGGAGTATAAGTTCTATTATGATGACATATGTCGATAGAGTACGAAAGAAAATATTATGTACCGGTACTTCGTCGCACCTGCTAATAAATTAAGGGCAATAAAGATGGACATTTTACTGTCCAAGGAACCATTATGAGCTGATCAGATAATGTCAGTTCCTTATGTTTCGGCTGGGATAATTGGCAAATGTAAAAGAAAGTCCAGAATTTGACCACTAGAAAGGCCGTCAAAAGTCTTGCAAATATGCAAGACAATAAAGTTTACATGCTCACTAATAAGAAGTCTAATAACCTCGACATTGTGGGTTATCTGGACATTGTTAATGCGAGATGCGTGGATATTAAAGTTTCCACGTTAAGTTACATCCTCACTCTTGCACATGGAGCTATATCGTGGAAAGCTCCAGAATGATTTTAATTGCATTAGTAATGATGCAATTTATCATGTGGCATGTTAAAAGAGGCTAAAGAGCAGGTTGTATGTCAAGAAGTTTATTCCCGAAATGTAGACATTATTTATAAACCACCTACTGCAATATGTAACACAGTTTTCTATGCGAGTAACAACAAGTCAATTGGCGTTGCCAAAGCCATTGACAATATGTTTCGTGTTGTGAAAGACAGAATCTAGAATCAAACTTATTATGTTAAGCATATGAATAAGTTTTGTATGTTTTACGGATCCGTTACTGAAGGCTTACCATCCATTTTTAAGATTATGTTGCTATTATGGGTTGCTGGAATGCCTTTTGATTCTAGAAATAAGGACCGTCTCATAAACCAACTCCCGTAAAGTATTATGTTTTCCATTTCAAGATAGAATGATGTACTATAGGTATTGAGGTTCAGTGAATTTTGTTTTGTTACTGTAACACCTTACCTTAGTATGTTGTTTTATTGATGATGGCCTTATGATGTTTGTTAAACCTTATGATCAAGGGGGAGAATGTTGGTGTTGATCTCGGCTAACAAACCGAGAGAAAGATAAGGGGAGGTGATTGACCACGTCCCCACACTGGAGGCTTGATCGGAGGCCCCTAAAACCAACGTTTGGTCAAGGTCCCCTGCCCCGAGTGCCTATATAAGAGGATCATATATCACGTTGTTAGTAACTAACATAAAACGTATTTATCCACCTAACCTACCCGATCTAAGGAGGCGCTCAAGGGGCTGGAAGACCGACGACCACCGGAGCCACCTCCAAGGCGTGTTGCCGGCGTCCACGGCCTCTTCCTCGACTATGGCAACTTTTGTGTGTTCTAGATGGTTGTCACAATTAATCTAGTTAATCCTAGATGAATAAGAACTAACACTTATATCAGAGTTGAACCGGCTGGCAGTTATAAAACAAGTAACAATTAAACCTTTGTTTTAAAAATCGAGTCTGTTTGTAATTGCGATTATTGGTGGTTGCTGAGACATTTCGGGTGGGGGAGTAACCAGGGTTTTAGTGCGTTGGGTGGGTATTTTGTTTCGGGATGCTCAGCTTTGTGGGTGAGTGTGCTCGGGCTCTGTCTACCGTGGTCTTGTAAAACCTCTTGCTTTCTATATAAAGCAGGGCACTGTGCCTTTATTTCAAAAAAAAAATTATCGAGGCTGTTTGAGCATTCACAAGGCAAGGTAGTCTCAACTCTCAAGCATTCACCAGGCAGTGTCATACATTGATTTTTTTTAACAAGAATACATTGAATATTCAAATAAATACAGCACAGAAGTCGTGATAGGAAGTCTTAGTTCATCCATGAGATGTACACTATGTACAGTGATGCAACGTTAAGTGGCATCCATAAGCATGAGCTTCATGTGGTATAACTGCCAAGACGATGATGAGAATTGTAATGATGACAGCCTGTTGCAGTAAGTGGTTCTCATTAGAATCATCCGAAATTAAAATTAAAGGTGGCAAGTGACCGACAGAAAATTCGTCCACCTGAACTTTATTGAACTATTTCTATATGGTGCTTCCGATGGAGCTTTTACATAATACACCGCATTAACTAGATGACAGATACTACCATGTTTTCATGAAGTCGGGAATTTGATGATACCCCCTGGTGCAATTATGTTTGCTCACAGGCCCCCTAATGTGCCATTGACATGTGGGCCCAAAGTGGCCAGGGGGGTTATCATCAAATCTCCCCATTTTAATGCATTCTTTGACAAAACGGTGCTCTTTGTTAATATCACATAGATATGCTACAGATACTGAAGTGTAGAAAATTTCATGCGTGAGATCTAATCATACGGTGTCCAACTGCCGAAGAGTATAATTTTTCAAGTATGCCAAGAACCCTGTCCAATTAGACATCCTAGGTGACTGAATTAGCTCTACTATTGTTTTCATTTGAATCCGATATTCCAAGAACAAATCCAACAACTTAACTGAAGCAAACTATTTTTTCTCATTAGCTTCTCGGGTTGGGTAACATGAATGGACTATTGATATGATTCCTGATTCATTAATTGCTCCTCATAAATGATACCATTTTTTTACAAATCATGCAACAATAACAAGATTTAAAAAAAAGGCAATATGCTCAACTATTCGCAGTTTTCTGGTACACTATCATATTACGTATGGAAACAGATATTTTCGTGAACAAAGAAAAGAACATGCAGAAACTTCATATACAATCCTGAGCACCAGATATTTGGACATTATTTGGGTCACGTCAGCATGCCATGAAAGAAAGCTCTAAAGCTCAAAATGTAAATATAAAAGAGCACCCTAACATAGACTGTACATATAAATTCTTTACTCACCGCTACTGTGCATGCAATAAGTCCTGGTTTCTCCCTCTTGTCTCTGTAAAAACACAGCAGAATTGCTCCAGCATACCAGGGAAGGGTAAGGAAGAAGCCGATTATGAATCTTCACAACGAGAAACTTATTGTTAGGATGACACAGATATAGATAGAGCAACAACTTAGTTCACTGTAAATTTATGTCATAGTGATTATTCAACGTATAATGCTGCTGCACATGCATGAAATTAAGATCAGAAGGCAAAAGTGAAAACAATGATCACTTACAGTAAAAAAACAATGATCACTAAGATCAGAAGGCAAAAGTGAAAACAATGATCACTTACAGTAAAAAAAAACAATGATCACTTACAGAATCCAGCCAACGCCAAGACCACAGCAAGGAAGGCGATCATGTCTATGTCCAGGGACACCTGCCTCGTAATCTTGAGCTGAAAACAGATACAATAAGATTAAGGGTACACGTAAAATTCTAGTTTAAAAACTCTGAGTGAAAGAAGTAGGAAGAGTTAAGATTGTCATGAAGCGTCTCTGCGATTAGAAGCTCCAACAATGCCAACATTCATCAGGGACAAAGGCCATGACATGACCTATAACATCTGCTACTTCCTACTTCCTGTATATTTGTGAAATAGTCAATGACTCGGTGTAACCTTATGTGTAGATCCATCTCTAATATTTTGTCTCATCTTGTGCGGCAGCGTGTGTGGGTGCGCATGCAGCCCACCCGGGTTCAAACGGCTGCCGGAGAGGTCTCATCTTTTACCTAACAACGGACAGCCAAGGGAGGGATCCGCGTCCCCCTTTGGTCAACATTTTATCTCTAATATTTTGTGTCAGATAGTCAGATCTATCAAACATTCAAACCCCATGTTGTGCTAACAAATGCATCGATGCTCATTTGAGAAACCGATAAGAGAATTGACCACCATGCCATGGTAAGAATGGAAACGTCCTACCAGTGGCGGATCCAGGGGGGGACGAGCGGTGGCCAGGCCCCCCCTATGGTTCGGCCCCCTCCAACGCTAAGTAACGGGGACTGGTAGTATAAGTATTGCTTAGTACGTATATCTCTGGCAATTAGCGCAAGGATAATCCTGCACAGCCTAGCGAGAGAGACGACGACTATACCAAGTGTCCTGATTTGAATGGGCCAAGCCCAACGTAATCACCTAAGGGCCTGAGACCACAATGGTACATAAGTTTTATGGCCTAGGGTGTAGGAATCGTTCATGGAACTTCCTCTACTACACGCACGATCTATCTATTCGATCTTTGCGGCAGCCGCAATAGGTTCTGTGATTCAGCATCCCCGCCGCCGCAAGGACATGGCCACACGGAAGCGACTACGACCAGCCACAGTTCCGTGTGCCACCCCTAATCGCTGCCCAGTTCCAAGCCTGATTGTCCATGCCATCATATGGAGGGGACTCAGGAGTTAAGAACTTAGGTATCGCTCACAAAATGTCGCATTGCCGCACGCCATGGCCAATTCCTAACCGAGGTAACAAGTCAATTGCTAAGGTTTTGCTGTATTACTGTATGCGTACTACAGTATATCATATGATATTACAATTGCTAATTGCTCTTTTGATTAACTCGTTGCTACTTCTTGTTTGATTTGCTAGTTATATGAGATTCATATAGTGTATTAATTGCTCTACACAAACTAGAATAGCATAGTTGCTTAAGTCATGAAGAATTAAGATGGAAGACCCCGCTACTAAATAATTCTTCCAAGTTCCAAGCTGCTATCTCAGTTCCAAAGATGACTTCCATTTTCCACTTTTAGACGAATCAAAGTCATCTTATTTGGAAAGGAGCGAGTAGTTGATATGCGAACTTTCATTAAATTTGAGTCATTTGTACAAATCCTAAAAATAAACCAAAAACATACAACACATGGGGAGACCTGAAAAGCCCTAACAAATTTGCGATACTTTATTACTTGACATAGTTTCATCTGCCCCCCTATGCTTAAATCCTGGATCCGCCCCTGCGTCCTACACTTATTACACAGTCTACTACCGGTGAACCAAATTGAGTTAATCCTTTATTTTCTGATTTGTTATGGAGCAACTGGGCAGAAACTATTTCGTCATTTCTCCTTTTTAGCCAAGTTGTTCAGCATCGATGGCTAGGGGTCATTCTCCTTTTTGAAAAATCACATCAAACAGAGGACACTGAAGGCCAAGATGGATCAAGAAACTGAAAGAAACAATGCAGAATTGCAACATGATTGTCGGTACCATCAATCAGAACAATCCGAGTTTGTCCCCAAAAAGCGAAATAATACGCGCCATTACTAGGTTAGTACTATACAAGCCTGCGACAATAATTTCCAGAAGGTGATTTTCAAACGCTCTGTTCCCCTCGTCGCTCTCGTGAGGGATGGGTGGAACCCTAGCCTCCCTCGTCCCCAGATCCCCTAAGCGCCGCCTCCCTCCCCTTGCTGCCGGACGGCGTTGTTGGCGGGGCGCTGGCGGCGGCGAGGCTGCTCTTCTCCCTCACTCGTGGAGACCGGCGCGGGCCGGACTTGGCAGCTTGGGCGTCGTGCTGGCCAAGAGTGCGGTGGCGTGGCCGCTTCGACGACGGTGCGGATGCTCGGTGGTGGTGGGGGCTGCAGGCCGGAGCTCTCAACCATGGATGCAGGAGGTTCTCGACGGCGGCTCTCGTCTGGAGCTGGTGACAGGAAGGAGTAGAGGAAGTTCGGCCTCGGGACGGTGGCTGGAGGAGCTGGCCGGAGGCGACGGGCTCTCGGCCCAGATCTATGACCGTTTGGGCCTGATCTAGATTGGGTGGGCCCTGCTGTCTTATGGTTTTAGTGGTTCCCGGGCCTTCCCCCAACCATGGAGTGGATGGGGTGCTGGATCCGGATACGATGACCGCCTAGCAGCCTCGTTTACTCAGGGTTTGCGTTGTGACCGGCATCCTGTTAGTTGTACCCCCACTGTCCTAGGTCTGGCTACCTTGGTCCTTTATTCGTTCTGATGGAATTTTCATCTGGACACCTGTTTTTCCTTGGGTGCGAGAGTTTGGATGCCGGGACGGCAGCCTCGAAAGGTGGCATGCGTGTGCGACTCTGCGGCGAGTGACGTGACAATGGTGATGGTTGTTTTCTCGGACTAGCGTGTAGTTGGCGGAAGGAGTTCTTGGTGTTGGCTTCGTTGGAGCAATGGCGGCTCCTAGATCGCGTCCTAGTTGTCTGGCTTGAGACTTTTGGCGTTTCGTGGTATCGAGTGTGGTAGAACGGTGCGGAGCGAAAGATCTACGCTTCAGTGCCAATATCGACGATGCATGCGGGTGTCATAACCCTCTCGGGGGCGTTGTGGGTGCACTCTCCCCACTTAGTGTGGTAGAAAGGTGTTTCGAGCGAAAGCTCTGCGATTCGGCGCCAACAACGATGACGCGTGTAGGTGTCGCAACCCTCTTGGGGGCGCTGTTGTGGGTGCCTTCCGCACTAGCGCTCCGGGTGAAAATTTTGACCTCTCGTTCTAGAGACTTGGTACTTCCCGATCTTGCATCAG
This sequence comes from Poa annua, assembly GCA_026929855.1. Taxonomy (NCBI): domain Eukaryota; kingdom Viridiplantae; phylum Streptophyta; class Magnoliopsida; order Poales; family Poaceae; genus Poa; species Poa annua. The sequence continues at coordinate 19,419,805 of CM049428.1, read as the reverse complement.
GTCCTCGGTACCAAATACGGTTTTCTTTTTCTTTGTTGTTTATCTTTAATCTCCTTTGTAATAGGTTTCCTTATCCATTAGGTTTTATTTATAAAGCGGAGCAAAAACCTGTTTCATGGTGTGGACAATCATTTCCAAACATAAGAGTAAATTTTTACTTATAAGGGCATGTACAATGCAAGGTGCTTATGGGAGGTGCTTAGAAAATAAACCGGTTTTTACCTAAGCACCGGTGCTTATTTATACTAGACAAATGCTTAACTCGGCACCCCTGCTATAGAAATAGCCACCGGTACTTATGAGAATGTTTGGTTTATTTTTATAAACACCTACCTAATCACCTTGCATTGTACATGGCCTAAGACATCCAAAAATGGGCCCCGAATTTTGACAGAGATCTCGCAGCAATAATTCTGATCCACACTTCGACACTGAATTCTGATAAGCATTACAATTATCCAGGAACCCCAAATTGGAAAGGAAGGACCAGGAAATTACAGGTCCACCCGACGCGGTTGCGCGAGTAGCGCTGGCCAACGAGGCCGGCGGGCTAGACGGGTTGCGGGTACCCGACGACCGGCAAGCGCGGGGCGGGTAACTGGGCGGCCCCTGGAACGTGCCGTACTCCCCTCCGCCACCGCCGCCCCTGGCCCTCTCCCCTTCGTCGTCTCCGCTCATTTCTGGTCTCTCCCCTCCACTCTTCTCCTGCCTCACCTCGCCTGTTTTTGTGGCAAAATCACTCGTTAGCTTGTGACTGCTCACTCTGTCACTCCGATGTACCGTATGAGTTACGGATGGTTTGTTTGTCGCGACAACGAACAGTTGATACGATCCGAAGTTTTCTTTACTTCTCCTAAGATTGGAGTTTAACGTCGCAAACATAGGCGGCTCTGGCTAATCGACGACTGTGATATTGGGCCTTGGCGGAGCTACAAAATGGGATCGTCCAGACGACCAGATCTGAGAACAAGTTAATCCCATTGTCAAAAAAGAGGAAAGATAATCTTTTCAATGTTATAGTAGTATATAGTACAAAATCATTCCCTAATAGACATTTAGAAGTTTCATAGTACTAACAGAAAAAGGAAAGAAAAAGTAGTAGCACTTCCTCTACCTTGTACTGGCACCGGCTTGGATACCCCCATCGGAGGCGCGCTTGGTGCGGTGGCCATGAAACCGTCAGAGCCCCCTAGGACGGCGGCGGCGGCTGACCCACGCAGCAGCGAGAGAGAGAGAGAACTGGAGCTCGAACGGCGGCAGAGGGTTCTCTGCTCCTCTCTCTCTCTTGGTGGAGAACTGCAGCTTGATGGAAGCCCGAAATATTGCTGGAAGAGATAAGAAGCTAGAGGAGGCGTGAAGATCTTGTCAAGAAGATACATTTTTAGACCACGCGTACTGCTACAAAATGGGATCGTCCTCGTCCACATGGTTTTGCTGTCACGCACACAGCCACGCAGCAGACCACGCGTACTGCTTTTTGATTAAGGAGAATGGGAGATCATCATCCGAGACATATCCCCCCGCAAAAAGAAAATCCGAGACACATCAATATCATCACTGGTCACATCAGAATTTAGAGTGAAAATTACGTCTAGCTCCATCCTAAATTATTTCAGCTCTTAGGTTTCAGTTCATTATTTCTTGCTAAATTATTCTAGCCGTCCAATCTTTCACGAACAGCTTGTACATGTTCACTTTGCCGTTGTTCGCCGCTGCTTTACTCCCAGCGGCTTGCCGATGAGCTTCCACATCTCCAGCAGAGCGGGCAGGTCCTGCAGGCCGCGGGGGCGGCGATGATGTGCAGCGGCAGCTCCATAGGCGGCTCATGGTGCTGCAGCCACATGAAGTGCCTCTGCACGCTCCAGCGCGTCCTGGGCATGATCCTCGTCTCGGCCTACAACACAGCTAGTGCACAAAGTAGAAGACAATGCGGACAGTGGCAACGGCCGCACCGGCATACGTATTCTAGCTAATCAAGCTAGCAATCGCCTGGCTATGTGCGCACGCAGCCAGACGAAAAGAAGGTAGCGGTGTTCGGATGGTGGCGTGGTTGCTTCGACTTTCAAGGCTACCGCGGGCTGACCCTAATGGCGAAGCGCCACTATGACTGCCGAGAAACGTGGAGATGGTGATCCTGAGGCACGTGCCAAGGTGTTTGTGATTGCGCGAAAGGACCACCGAAGTTTCTATAAGCACACGGCTTGCAGCAATGGTGGTCGGATGATTCTGAGCTCGATCTGGCTGTGCATGATAGCAAGCTCATGTACAGGCACCTAAAATCCTTGTATCTAAAACAAGCGTAGCAAAACCAACTACCTTGGTGATCTCCGTCTCCTGTTCATTAGTCAAAGTAAGCTTTTTGATCTTGTACGAAGGGCTCCAGTTCCTGCAGACCTTTGTTGGTTTTTCCTTTCATGAGGTGCGATTCTTTCTTGTGTCGACGCGTAGCACTATTCCATATATCGATATTAATTGTAAATATGAAATGACAGTCTTGCATTATGCGTTCAATTGAAGTGTCAGTTGTTCCACTCTCCTGGCATGAAATCAGTACCATTTCAATGGTACTACACGAATAGCGAGCTTGGGCTCGCCGCCTACATTGCGTTCTGAAACAGCATGGCCATGTAGAAGATACCTTTAGAGACGCGGATATCTGCTTTTCGACGAACTGGCTGAGCTCTATACAATGAGATGATTGGGTGAATATCTTTCTTGTGAGCTTTATGATGGGTAAATTTCCCCTTAAAAAACACCAGAGTAGTGCAAATTGCACAAGCTTGAGAGTACCCCATAGAAGAAATGATACATGTAAAAAAAAAACTTTAGAAGTGACATCATTTTATTCCACCATGACATCCACAAGCATGATGATGATTTGTCACATCCATCTGTAGAGAATGTTAAGGACGCGTACAGCGGTAGCAGCACCATATGGTGGTTTCAACAAATCCAAATCAGCAAAGATTCATGAGGCCATCGGTCTGTTACCTGCTACCCAACGCAGCTGTAGCTCTATGACGTGAGCACTGAGCACATGGTGGCCAGCACCGGTCTCAGCTCCCCTCTATTTTTCCCATCCTCAAATCACTTTTCTGCTTTCTTTAGCTCAGGAGATCCTGCCTCTTGTGCAAGAGGTAGCTATGCTCTGTAAATCACCTTCTTTCTTCCACCATGGCATCCGAACCTACATGGAGTCTGGGGCAGTGGGCCTGAGGCATACCGCTGGGCATGCCCTAAGAACAGCCATATCAGAAACAATTATAAAGATATAATTGCCCATACATACTACATTGCATCTTAATTACTTGATTTACAGGAAGATGAATGTTCATATTTAGGTAGTATAATATAGAAGCAAGAAAATATAAACACACCTCTACTTTAGTGTAGCCAGTATTCTGTGCACAACTTACGTAGCATCATTATCAATTAATGTCGAAAATGCTTAATATAACAGAAAATGTATTATTTAACTTAAAATGAATATGTGTGTGTATGAAATTTACATATGAGTGTTACCTACTACTTTAAAACATGTTTGGTATACATTGCTAAGCCTAAATGATCAACAAATATGTTGTTCCAGTTGTTGAGACATAGAAGGTTCTCTCTTTGTAACAACGTCAGTATAACATGCATAAGAAGACCATATAGCTAGGCGAGAATAATCGGAAGTTTGTGTTACTCAAAGAAACCATACGATCCTGGTGGTACTGCACAACAGTGAGGGAAATCCCAAAAAACTCAAGTTGGCTCTTCATGTTGTTGTCATATCTTCCTTCATACTCCCCATGAGTACAACCATATTAGGCACCACGATAATGAAACCTGAACAAAAGAAACTAACTAATTCTATTTTCAGGGACAACTAATAATTTCCACTTTCTACCATGGCAAGTAACAATAGTAAGCATAAAACTCTTGGTCGTCATATGGAATGAATGAAACGAAGAACAAAAATATACCAAGATAATAATACAATATAGTCTATCATACTCTACCAACCAGTAAAATAATACCATAGCATAGGTAGTACTCATGCAAAATCAAGAACATGATAAGGAAATTATTAAGCAAACTGGACTCTAAAGTTATTATGAGAAATTAAGGCATCTTTTAGAGCACACCAATTTTGTGAAGACCAAGAGTCACAACCCATGAGATGCCAGTTACTAAAAAATTACAAGCCATGTAGAACTATGCTACACTGTGACATCCAGAATACACCCAAAACATATAGTCTCAGACCAAAAGAATGAACTCAACGCATGTTACAATTTCTTGCCGTTTAATACTTACTGACTTACCTTGGCCATAGAGACATCATGAAAAGATCTTATATTTCAGCTATGGACCTAGTAAAATTGCATGCTAATATGGATTATGGACTCCAAAGAACATGTACTGACGAAATTACATAATTTTTTTTATTTGTGTATAATTAATATTGGTGTATGTTTGCTCAATGTACATAACTGAATCAAAGACTTGATGGAAGCTCCTCGACCTAAGCTATCCAAACATCCCAAATGCAAAGGTTATTGCAAATAAATTGTCAATAACTTTCTTAGAGAGAAATGGAAATGCAAAACTATAGTTAAAGATGCAGAGGACATTTTCTCCTCCTATAATAATACAGTTTTAGCTATCACAAGTGTTATTCGCACGGCAAGAGAGAGATATGCGGATATCAACGTAATAGTTACAGGACACTCAATGGGAAGAGCAATGGCTTCCTTTTGTGCACTTGATCTTGTTGTAGGCTGCAGATGGCGATATTGTAACAAACTCTGAACACATATGTTCTAATTTTTGACACTTGTTTAAGCTATCAATTTATTTCTTCAAACTCTATTCACATATCAAATTACGAAGCAACAATGTTCAGCTCATGATTTTTGCGGTATTGCCTGAGTGTTACTTGTGCTTACACGCATTGCCGTCGGAGCAGGTTAACTTCCAGCATTCAATGCAAGCTACATAAAGTCATTTCTTTTCTTAGAGGTCAACTCAATGACTCTGATATTTAGTACATCGCGTTCTCTCAGAAAATTGAAGTTCCATGGAAGTGCATGGAGAAGGTAATTTACTAACACATTGAAGAAAGGCAGGCAGTAAGGATGGAAGTAACAAAATCTCTTACGATGAAATCATATAGGTCTTGTTCATTTAGGGAAGTGTAGTATTGATCGGTTCAGTTAAATTCTTGAGCGCCTTGATCCTTGCCATTAGATTTGATATGAAAGATTTCAACAATGAAATGGAAATAATTTGGTTGCCAAGAGAGATGTAGATATATTCAGTATTATATACTTTCACCAAGAAGTACACATACCTGTCAGATAGATGTCATCTATCGAATAGGGATAGTGACGTACCTGCAGGATAGTGAAGTAGTCTAGAACGCCAGCTTGCCTGAAATAGTTTATGCATTCTTACGGTTAATAAGTGAATTCATGTACATATACTGGATAATTAGAAGCTTCAGTGTATACCTTAGTATTGGTCCATGAAAAATCAAAATGGACTGGTTATTGTAGCAAAGGCTAAAATAGAGAATTCAAGTACTGATCAAAGAGTATGAACAAATGGGTAAAAATAATGAGATCTTACAGTCTTCCTTAATTTCTCTTCTGGTTAATTGCAGCAAATAATTAATTTAAAAACAAAATGAAAGGAATGGAAAAATCATAAGCATGCAATTAGTGACCTACTTGCTAAGAAACTCATCAAAATTAGCTAGTAATCTCTTACGACCCCTTTATCCTGACAAATAGTGAAGGGGCAATGAAATTAGACATCAACTACAATCAAATTTAAGCTGACCCCTCGGTCTAAATGAAACTGACGTGCACCCTCCGAGGTACATCATTTCCTATGATTTTCCCATTTGTGTTAAAAAAAATAGAGAATAAGTGGCACAAACTCATCTTAAGTTTATTCCTTGCTAACTTGGCAAAGATAATAGCATATCTATGAATCTTTTGCTTTTTGGTGCTAATAGCTCATCAACATCAGCAAATGATACCATCAATTTGATTCTCGATCAGCATCTACAACCATGATGCTGACATCTATTTTATATATGCTCAATATCAGTACTGAATAAATTAGCATTATTAAGAAACATAGAAGGGAGGATAATACCTCTACCTTGCTAAAAAATATAGACTGAACAAATTAGCACTGTCAAGAAATAGAAGGGAGGATTATGCCTTCTAGCGTACAAATATATATCTTTTTTTTCGTGGTCATTTGGCTAGATATAACATAATAGTACCTAGCATCGGAGCAAAGTTTTTTAATTTGAGTGAAGGAGCTAAGTTTTTAATATGGGGTAAACCTTCAGAATGTAATTGGTCTGACATAAGAGAATGGTCTGATGATTGCAAATTGTACTAATTTTAACATATAATATGCAAGGAATGCATATCAGTGAAAAGATCCATACCTAATTCAAAAGGTAAAATAAAATTAAGCTATCCAATATTGTTGTTCTGTTTTCGTAGGCATTTGGTCGAACACATAGGATCACTATATGAAAAAAGGTGTCCATATTGAATCAGCACACCTATCATACGGGGGAAATCAATGGAGTGCTCTGAAATCGACAAAAACGTTAAGATCCAAAATAGACTAAGAAGAGAAACACGTCAGGGGAAAGAGGCTGTGGGCAGAGCCTCGCCTACAGCCATGGAACATGCACCGATGTGAATGGAAAGTGGTCAGCAACTCTATGTACTTCCGCTCAAATATTTCAGGTTTGGATTCATACGATGCCAGCGGGGACCTAAACGGGCATGTATAATGCGGTGACGTCAGCCTTCTCTTAGCGTTGACACGTAGGGTAATTGTCTAGGTGGCGGAGAGAGAATGAAGAGAGGGAAGGTTGTCTTTCCTTAATTAAGGGATGATCTCTTACGAAATAAGAGAAGGTTAATTTCAACATCGTACTACTTGTCTTCCCTTAAACTTTAATTTCCTACTAAAATATAATTAATTCTCATTAATTGCTAGGGATGGCAATAAGAGATAATGCATTGTACAACTTATAATTTTGTCTTCCCTAAATGACGTGGATGGTTAAGAGAAAGCGTGCATTCCCTACCATTGTACATGTCCTTAGACGTTCTACGGTTTAGACCATCGTTGCAACTCAATTCCTCTTCTAGTTAGCTCCTAGTTGGTGAGATACACACCTAAGTTGTGTTGCTAGCTAAATTGTTTATTATCCTGTAAATCAGCATCAAGCACCGCACACGAAGCAAGCAAAAAAGAAATAGAGGAAGAGAAAGTCCATGAGCAGGCAGAAGAGGCCAGCCGGAGGGCCTCACAGTACACCTCAGCCCTGCCCCAGGGCGGCGCCGCCCGTCCCTGTGGCCCATTAGCCTGAGTTGTTCACCCATGGCTCCCCAACCACCCCCCTCCCTTCCTCTCCTTCGAGGCCCTAGAGCAGAATTCCCCTAACCCTCGCTGCCTGGCAGCATGGTGGTCGAGATGTATATAGGTGCGGGAGCAGGAAGGAGGCGCGGCTGACCAAAAATATTTGCGGGGAAGAACTGTTAAGCGGGGTGCAGCCGGAGCTTGGCGGTCGCCGACCCGCTCTTCGTCAAGCGAATTGAGCGGCGTGCTGGAGAAGAAGGAGCACACACGGCGGCATCCAGGTTGAGCGTCGAGCCTGCTGAACCCTCCCCTGCGTCCTCCTCTCACTCAAAAGAAAGGGGAGGAAAGAGGGACATCGGAGAGAGGGAGAGATCTGGGAGGAGAGGAGAGGACGCCCTGGTCTTTCCTGTAGTTCCCGTCGCCTGCGCCACCGCCAGGGAGAGAGAAGAAGCCAATGGTTTGAGAGAGATGAGAGAAAAATCATAGAGCCGAGTCTGCGACCCATCGGGCAGCGAGATCTGAAGGCCTGATCCCACAGTCAGTGATACTGGCCTCAGATGGCTCGGTGAACACCAGCATTCAGTCTATAGATAACTAGATAACACCCCGCGCGTTGCTGCGGAATTTCTTAGTGATATATATTAAAAATCGTCTATTGTAAGAAATATGAATTGAGTTCTTCTATTTCTTTGTTTAAAAATTAATTCATAGGCTAAAGGTAAATGTGGATGACTTAATGAGGTGGACCAATTAGAGGCTTGATGATGTGGCATGCTTACATGTTGAGAGAAATCAAGTAGTGGGGTGCTCCTATTTAGATAGAGAAGATTCAGTCTATAGATAATACCGTGAAACTTGGTTAACCTTGTGCACCATGATTTCATCACGAACTATCATACACGATGCATTGGTTTTTTGAATCGTCTAAAATGCTTCCTTGTTCTGTGAAATGACGGAATAATGTAGGACCTTCTAGCAGCACAAGTCCACAAGGACAATATCAGCAACATTTCACCATAGCTTTTCCTTTCTTCTATAGGTTTAAGCATTCTTTGTGTGTTGAAAGATCCGTTGAAGAACCAGAATTTTGTAGAGAAACTGCCTATATACTCCTGCTTCTCAGATTGTTCTTAGATCAGGGTTTAACCAGCTAGCAGCTATAACACAAGTAACAGTTAAACCGTTTGAGCATTCACAAGGCAAGGTAGTCTCATGCATTCGGCAGGCAGTGTCATACAACAAGAATACATTGAATATTCAAAATAATACAGCACAAAAGACGTGATAAGAAGTCTTAGTTCATCCATGAGATGTACACTATGTACAGTGACACAACGTTTCGTGGCATCAATAAACATGAGCTTCATGTGGTATAACTGCCGCCAGGATGATGAGAATTGTAATGATGACAGCCTGTTGCAGTAAGCGGTTCTCATTAGAATCATCCCAAATTAAAATTAAAGGTGGCAAGTGACCGACAGAAAATTCGTCTACCTGAACTTTATAGAACTATTTCTATATGGAGCTTTTACATAACATAACACTGCGTTAACTAGATGACAGATGCTACCATGTTTTTTTGAAGTCTACTCACACTGCGGACAAGCCATTTTTGTTGCAACAAAAATATGCCCTAGCTGCATCTATGACAGCATTTTAATGCATTCTTTGACAAAACGGTGCTCTTTGTTAATATCACATAGATATGCTACAGATACTGAAGTGTAGAAAGTTTCATGCGTGAGATCTAATCATACGGTGTCCAACTGCCGAAGAGTATAAATTTTCAAGTATGCCAAGACCCCTGCCCAATTATACATCCTATGTGACTGAATTAGCTCTACTATCGTTTTCATTTGAATCCGATGTTCCAATGCTTCTGACTGAACAGATCCAAACTATTTTTTTCTCATTAGCTTCTCTGGTTGGGTAACATAAGTGGACTATTGATATGATTCTTGATTCATTAATTGCTCCTGATAAATGATACCATTTTTTTACAAATCTTAGAATAATAACAAGATAAAAAATAGGCAATATGCTCAACTACTCGCAGTTTTCTGGTACACTATCATATTACTTATGGAAACAAATATTTTGGGGAACAAAGAAAAGAACACTATCATATACAATCTCTGAGCACCAGATATTTGAACAGGTCACGTCAGCATGCCATAAAAGAAAGCTCTAAACCTCAAAATGTAAATATAAAAGAGCACCCTAACATACTGTACATATCAGATGAACTCACACAGTGAATTCTTTACTCACCGCTACTGCGCATGCAATAAGTCCTGGTTTCTCCCTCTTGTCTCTGTAACAACACAGCAGAATTGCTCCAGCATACCAGGGAAGGGTAAGGAAGAAGCCGATTATGAATCTTCACAATAAGAAACTTATCGTTAGGATGGCACAGATATAGATAAAGCAACAACTTAGTTCACTGTAAATTTATGTCACAGAGATTATTCAACATATAATGCTGCTGCACATGCATGGAATTAAGATCAGAAGGTAAAAGCCAAAACAATGATCACTTACAGAATCCAGCCAACGCCAAGACCACAGCAAGGAAGGCGATCATGTCTATGTCCAGGGACACCTGCCTCGTAATCATGAGCTGGAAATAGATACAATAAGATTAAGGGTACACATATAGTTTAAAAACTCTTCGATTGAAATGACTAGGAAGAGTTAAGATTGTCATCAAGCGTCACTGCAATTAGAAGCTCCAACAATGCCAACAAAGGCCATGGCATGACCTATTACATACATCTGCTACTTCCTGTATATTTGTGAAATAGTCAAAGACTCGGTGTAACCAAAAGGGTAGATCCATCTCTAATATTTATGTCAGATAGTCAGATCTATCAAACATTCAAACCCCATGTTGTGCTAAGAAATGCATCGATTCTCATTTGAGAAAATCGATAAGAGAATAGAACACCATGCCATGGTAAGAAATGGAAACGTGCTACACTTATTACGCAGTCTGCTCCCGGTGAACCAAATTGAGTTAATCCTTTATTTTCTGATTTGTTATGGAGCAACTGGGCAGAAACTATTTCGTCATTTCTCATTTTTAGCCGATTTGTTCAGCATCGATGGTTAGGGGTCATCCTCCTTTTTGAAAAAAAACAGATCAAGCAGAGGACACTGAAGGCCAATATGGATCAAGAAACTGAAAGAAACAATGCAGAATTGCAACATGATTGTCGGTACCATCAATCAGAGCAATCCGAGTTTGTCACCAAAAACCGAAATAATACGATGGCGCGGAAAGATTACTAGGCTAGTACCAAAGACTATACAGGCCCGCGACAATCATTTCCAAACAGAGGAGTAGAATTCTACTTATCAAACATCCCAAAAATGGGCCCCGGATTTCATGTAGACAGAGATCTCGCAGCGATAATTCTGATCCCACACTTCCACACCCAATTCTGATAAGCATTCGCGAAAAAACAGGAAATTACCGGTCCCAGAGTGGTACCCGGCGCGGTTGCGGCGCTGGCCAACGAGGCCGGCTGGGGGCTGGACGGGCTGCGGGTACCCGACGACCGGCGGGCGCGGGGGCGGGTAGCTGGGAGGCCCCTGGAACGTGCCGTACTCCCCTCCGCCACCGCCGCCCCTGGCCTTCTCACCCTCGTCGTCTCCGCTCATCTCTGGTCTCTCCCCTCCTCTCTCCGCCTCGCCTCTTTTTGTGGCAAATCACTCGTTAGCTCGTCACTGCTCACTCTGTGTGACTGTGTGTCACTCCGATGTAACAGAGTGAGTTACAGCAGAAGAGTTGTAGTCCGTCCGATGGAACGTGGACGCTTGAGATCCCACGATGGGGAAATTTGGTTTGTTTGTCGCGACAACGAACAGTTGATACGATCCAAAGTTTTATCCGTAAAATTCGAGTTTAACGTCGCAAACAGGCGGTTCTGGCTAATCGACAACTGTGAGATTGAGCCTTGACGGAGCTACAAAATGGGATCGTCCAGACGACCAGATCTGAGAACAAGTTAATCCCATTGTCAAAAAAAGAGAAAAGATAATATTTTCAGTTCCTCTACCTTGTATATACTTGCAGAAGTTTCATACTAAAACTATCAGAAAAAGTAGTAGCACTTCCTCTACCTTGTACTGGCACCGGCTTGGACATCCCCATCGGAGGCGCGCTTGGTGCGGTGGCCATGAAACCGGGGTACAGTCAGAGCCCCCTACTAGGACGGCGGCAGCGAGAGAGAGAACTGGAGCTAGAACGGAGGCAGTGTTCTCTCCTCCTCTCTGTCTCTCTCTATCTGTCTTGGTGGAGCACTGGAGCTTTGATGGAAGCCCGAAATCTTGCTGGGAGAGATAAGAAGCTAGAGGAGGCGTGAAGATCTTGTCAAGAAGATGCATCCAGACGAGGCCCACATCGATTTGCTGTCAGGCACTCAGCCACGCAGCACACCACGCGTACTGCTTTTGGCCTAGGGAGATCATACGTCTCATTCACCATCCGAGTCACATCAGAATTCATCTCCATCATGCATCATCTCACGCACTATAGCCCCGCTGTCCAGACTCTAGATTTAAGAAGCCACACTCCACAGCTTATGTGTCGTCTCCTGGAGACTTCCTTCGACAGGTGTTCAGCTTATTCAGTGCTGTGAAGTGGTGAAGCGTCTGCTGATCCGTCGGATGGAGAAGCGTACGCGGGGATCGATTGTGTGGAGATTGGCTGCTTAAATCCGGACCGATTTGGTCCAACGTTTGATCAGCCTCGGACAATGCACGGACACGGATCGAAACAGATGCATCCTACGGGGTGCTCATTTCAGGCCGGACACGAGACTAAATTGCGTAGGGGCCACAGTGGCCATTGTTTAACATTAAAAAAAAAGAAAAAAACATACATAAAATAGCCACTGGATAAGCCAGCGGCGGCCGGTGATCGGACTTCTACGCCGGACTACTCAAGGATGACGTAGTCCGGGTCCTGGACGAGGTGCGCAGGCAGCCCTGGCGGTGCGGTGAGTCTGGGGCTGCTCCGGCGGCGGCGGCGGCCCGTCCGCTGGCCCGGTCCACTGCCAGCGCATGCCAACTAGTGGCATGAACCAGTCCGGGACCTCGCCGCGGTCCTCCTCCTCCACCTCCATCGCCTGCCGCGCCTCCTGCCGCTCCATGTCCTGGTGCGCGGCGACGGCGGCCAGCGCGTCGGCGATGGCCCTCTCCTCCTCTGCGGCGGCTTCTTCCGCCTCCCGCTTGGACTCCTCGATGGCCTGGGCGAGGGCCCTCTCCTCCTCCTCCGCGGCAGCGTCGTCACCGTCTTCCTCCATCTTGACGCCCGGGGGCGGCGGCGGCGGGTACTACGGTGGGCCGCGGGCGTGCCGCACCCCGAAGAACCCCCTCCGCCGCTGGTCGTGCTCGGCATGGAACCAAGTGTCCCAGTTGGAGCTGTTTACGGCGTAGGCAGGGTCGTGGCGGAGGTCGTCCGGCAGCAGGTCGCGCCGCCGGAGGATCTCCACCTCCCTCTCGAGTCCCCGCTTCGGGACGGGCGGCACCGGAATCCGCTCCGGATTCAGGTGCCACCCCTCGAAGAGGTGGACGTCCGGCCATGGTACTGGGATCGCGTTGTCCCAGTACCACTGGCACTTCCTCTTGCCGAGGTAAGGCCGGACGCGTCGGGAGCCGCGGGAGGTGCGGTGGCGCGGGTGGTGGCGGCAATGCAGGTGGCGCCGGAGGCGGCGAGGAGCGGCGAGAGCTCCCCGCCTCGTGGTCGTTGGCGCCCTTGCCGAGCCACCATCTCCCCTTCCCCATGGCGGCTAGGGCAGTGTGGCGGTGGTGGCGGCTAGGTCAGTGTGGCGGTGGTGGCGTGGCGGTGGGGAACAGTGTGGGGGACGGTGGGGGCGGCGATCACATTAAATAATACCGGTGGGGGGAGGCCAATGGTCGACGGGTCACTGACCGGTGGGGCCGGGCAGTTTGACCGCCAAGAGGCTGGGGCGCGCGCGCGTCCGGGGGCGTCCGCGTCGTGTCCACGGCTGCTCAAAGCTAGACCAAATTTGGTCTAGCTTTGAGCAGCCGCGGATCCTACGCGGACAGATTCGTGCAAATGAGCAGCCCCACAGGGGTCTGATTTTGTCCGGGCCTGCTCAAATCCGGCCTGTCCAGGTCAATTGAGCAGCCCCGTATGAGATGTCGTACTTCTGATCCGTTGTCCTTTTTTTTGCGAGGATTCTGATCCGTTGTCACAAGTCACAATCTGATGAAGTTCAGTATCAGCTCTTGTTTTTTTATAACACATCTCTTCGTCCCCATGCTCGGCCTTGTAGACCTCCAACGCTTGGAACGCCTACACAAACGGCCATTGGAGGACATGCAACGACTACACAAATAGCAAATGGACAAGGAAAGGAAGGGCCACTCACCAAGTCGGCGATGCCGATGCCACTTTGCGGCCGGGCCGCGGCGTGCTCGAAGGAGCCGGTGAACTTGCTGCACTCCTGCGAGATGAGCCCGAACCTCTTTTGGATGGAGAGCTCGGTCCATGTGGTGACCATGGAGTACGGCTGGAGGAGGGCCCGTTCATGGTAGTTCCTGAACATCCTCGCCCAGTACGCGCTGCCCTTCATCTCGGCCTCGATAATGGTGTTCTGTCCCACCTCCATCCATGTGTCGCAGAGACACTCATCCTCCTTCTCGGTGAAGCCGGCGCCCTGCTTGACGTTCCTCCTCGCCGCCTTGGCCTGCTGGGTGAGCTCGTCCATGAACAACGGCATGTCGGCGATGTGGTGTTCGTCCGCTCCGTCCTCCTCCAGCTCGTCCCCGGCGTCGATGTAGCTCGCACGGCCATTCTCGTTGATGAAGCCGTTCATGTACGCGTCGCCTTCCTCAAACGTCAGCCCTAGAGTCGCCTGAGTCGACGGGACCGGCGTTTCGTCGAACAGGTTGCGGGGCACGGGAAGAACGCCCGGCGGAACGCGGATGCTGCGGGGCGCGGACAACCCAGAGCCCGGCGCGGTGTTCAGATCGATCGAGCCCACGGCGGGGCCGCGGAACGGCGACGAATCTTCCACTTCAATCGAGTAGAAGGGCTGCGGCGTCGGGTCACGGCCGGGCAAGTACCCGTACGTCGGCGCGGGGGATGCGTCGGCGTCGGGGGGGAAGCGTGACCGGGCCGCGGACGTGTTGGAGCTGGCCGTCTGCGAGGGAGGCATGTACGTCGTGGTCGCCGGACACATGCCCAGCACGCTCATCACCGCTTCCGCCGCCGCCTGGGCGATCCTGGTACGCTCGTCGTCCATCGGCGACAGCTTCTCCTCCTTCGCTCTCCTCCTCCGCCCCGCCCTCTTGGCCGACTGCTCCCTCCTCTCTTCGTCCGTGAGCACCTTCGGCTTCTGCATCGGCTTTGGCGGCGGTGCGGCGGGTTCGGCCGGCGGGGCAGGGCGGGACATGGATAGTGTTTTTGACGGGCGGAGGCTAGGGGTGGGAGAGGAAAGGGCAAAATGTGTGCCTCTTTTTGGCGGGCCAGGGCACCAAGTAGTGGACACGATTGTATCCAGAGTTGTCCGAAAGGCTGCTCAATTGTGAATCAAATTTGGTTTAGATTTGAGCAGTCGCGGACCAAAAAACGGACAACAGTCCGTTTAGACAGCCCCGCAAGGTCTTGGTTTTGTCCGGGGCTGCTCAAATCCAGACTATCCGGGCCAATTGAGCAGCCCGTAGGGGATGTCCTTAGGTAAAAACGGAGGGATTTGTTCCATCGAAGAGACGGCGAAAGCGCGTCTAGTGCGACGGCGTTTGCCAGTTAACCAAACCGGGCCTATTGGCCGCACCTCTACTATGACTATGACTCTATGATGCCACTTGCCACTTTGTTATGTGTCGGCTCGGAGCCTCGGATCATGGACACCAATTTCCTCCTCCGTCACCGTCACAAATGACAAAAATCCCTCTCCCAGCCTGACATACGCACCCGGTGTCGCCCGCCCCCCTTGTCCGTTCCACCCAGATTCACGCGCCCGCCACTTCCTACTCCTTTTTCGCGGCAAAGATCGCCGCCGGCCGCGGGCGGGCGACGGAGCGATGGACGCCGGCGACCTCTCCATCGTGCACCACATCGGCCTCGTGCTGCTCGCGCTCTGGGCCGCCGCCTCCCTCGGCTGCTGCCACTCCGTCCTCTTCATCCTCGCCTTCCTCTACCTATACATGGCAAGTATATACTAATCCTCCTGCTATTATCTCCCCAGATTCGATCATTTTCGTTCATACAACTGCGTGCTCTCGCCCGTCTGCTACGGCACTGCTTAAATTCCACTGCGTCCCTTTGGCTCTAATAATATTCCTGCTGCTACCTCTTTCTTTCCCCACTTCTCTTTTACCTTAAATTCGCCTGGTGTACGTAGCTGGCGCTGACAAAAGGCACATGGCGCATAATTCCATTTTTCTGTGCTAGCTGATTCTAACTGGTTCCGCAGCTTCCGCTTGACTTTGATTTTTCTTTCAGTGGAATATGATTTGTCTGGTTGAGCCAGGCGTACCGTGTGTTTCAGACTAGTATTTGTGAAATTGAGTTTGGTAATAGGATTGGGCGTGCACTGTTAGTTTTCTCCCATGGCAATGGGCATAGTACTTCGAATAAGTGATAGAGCATACCCTTTTGCGTTTTCCCGAAGAAAGAGATTTGACAGGTATAGAGCAGCTCATTGATTCTGTCGCAGTCGTGCTTGGACATTTATTGGGGGATGCCATGCTTAAGTCCAACTTCTGGAATATGATTACTTTCTTAACTGCAACTTGATGGTTTAACTATGCTTGTGTAGGGACATTCTGATCAACCCGACTTTTATAATAATAATTATTGAACTAGTACCTTTTTAGTGATTTATTAAACATGTTTGATGAAACCGTGTAAGTTTTGTTGCTTTAAGTGAAAACAACATATATAATTGGTAATTCTGGTAATTATGTTTTTCGCCCAACCAAACATTTCACCACTAACTGCATCCACATTTTGAGGCTACAACAGCACAACAAAGGATTTGTAGATCATACTGCAATTTCGTGAGCATCGAGCAGGATCAAAAAACTTCCCTTCATATTTTGTAAGATTTAACAACCATCTCTATCTGAGATAGTTACCACCTTGTCACCATGTCAGATAGACCCATGTTGATGGTATTTCCGTACTAGTTTCCTTATCCTCATCAATATCAATCAATGGTTGCTTTGGTTCTCTCTTTACTGCACCAAATTTATGTTCCTATTTTGCCACTCCTTCCATTTGAAATGTTGTTTATATAAGTATGTTTTTTTGTTAGTTAGGAAAATCTGGCTTCAACAGCATTATCTTTAATCGCCTAGATAACAACTACACGCTTGCATGAACATTTCTATATATCAGATTATCAGGACCAAATAAAATCATATGGATGTCTGGTTCCAAAACTGAAATGAAAATTATGCTTATTGCTTTGCAGGTAAATGCCCGTTGTCAAATGAGACTACGAAAGCGAATACAACATGGGGAAATGAAATCTGCCTACCAACGAAGAGTATGCATGTACCTTTTTTGTAATCCAGATTGCTGTTTGTACTAAATGTTGTAAGGATGAACCTGGTCGACTAGGCTGGCATACCATTGTGATTTGCGGCTACACTAAACTCTAATTTTTTTCTGTATCAGATGCTTTCTGATGGAGAGTCTGTACGATGGTTAAATCATGCAATCAAAAAGATGTGGCCTATCTGTATGGAGAAGATTGTTTCACAACTTTTAAAGCCCATCATACCGTGGTTCTTGGATAAGTTCAAACCTTGGACAGTTGTATGGCTTATAGCTTTATACATTTTTTCTTCTAATTCATGATTTTTTATTGCATCGTTTGGAATTTGAACTGCTCCTTCACCATTGCTTTCTTTTTATATAGTTAACCTTTAATTTCATTTAGTAGTTATTGCTCCGTAGCTCAATTGATGTAGTTGTTGTGCAGAGTAAAGCAAGTGTCCTGGAGCTTTACATGGGTAGGGAAGCACCATTATTTACCTCGATGAGAGTTCTACCCGAGTCATCAGATGATGACCATTTGGTCGGTATTAGTATTACTATCTTTTGATCTGAATGTTTCCTTTTTTTCCCATGGACTATCCACTAATGATGATTTGTATGCCATTGGATTGATTGGCACAGGTTCTGGAGCTAGGCATGAACTTTCTATCTGCTGAAGATATGAGTGTTGTGCTTGCGATGCAGCTGCATAAGAGGGTGGGATTTGGAATGACCGCAAACATGCATTTGACTAGGATGCATGTCGAGGGAAAGGCAAGTCACCTTGTTAGTTTCATTATTCTGTCATTAACAAAAAAAAAAAAGCCCATAGAGTAAACTCTTGTGATAAAAATAGCTAGCTAAATTTTCTATTGTGGTAACACAGCATTTCTATTGCGCCTCTTTCTTAAAATTAGTGAAGGCTCTCCGTTTTCCTTGCTCAAAATAGAGACCGGGCATAGATTCACTTTACTTGTTGGAGGAATGGAATGAGCATTTCTTACCTTAGTACAGGCACCAGCTTGGGTGACCAGACACAAACATCACTGTTGCTTCTGTAGGTCGGCTGCTGGTATTCTTCTGTAATCTGGCTGTACAGAAGAAAGTGGACTGAAATATTTGTAAAAGATACACAAAATCCTTCTCAAGAGAACATAAGTGAAAGACACTTCAGTAAATCATCATTCACTAGAAATACCATGGAGTTTTCCCCGGTTCATATGTTATTTACCTTTTTCTGAAATTAAGTGTATGTTCATTATGCAGGTTTTACTTGGTGTGAAGTTTGTGCGGAGTTGGCCATTTCTTGGACGTATAAGACTATGCTTTGTTGAGCCTCCTTATTTTCAAATGACTGTAAAACCACTTGTTGGTCATGGGCTTGATGTTACTGAATTTCCCGGAATTTCAGGATGGCTGGTTAGCTTCTAGCTTGTTATACTTCTCCCTTTCTAAAACTTTTGGTACTTGATCATGTTTCTTGGTGATCACTTGGCCTCCTGTATTTCTTTCCCCAGGATAAGTTGATGGATACTGCATTTGGGCAGACACTGGTTGAGGTTAGATCACCACTATATCATCTTGTTTTATCTTTTATTACGATATTTTATTGTTGGAGTATCTTTTCTTCTTCCAGCCCAATATGCTTGTCCTCGATATGGAGAAGTTTATATCTACTTCTGGTAAGAAGCAACCTTTCATTTCTGTTTGTGCATCAGAAATCCTCCTTTCTTCCTGCTGGTTTGAAAGATCTTTTAACTATGATTCGAAATTTTATTGCACTGGATGCTAGTAATAAAAGCAGTTCACCACTTTAGTTCATTTTCTTTATCTGAGTGTATTGCTGAAACTAATATGATCGTACATACAATTCAACACCTTCATTACTTCTTTGTCCTACCTTTTGGGAAGTTCTGCTTTGACAAACATCTCTGAGAAAATAATTCTTCTCATTTGCATACACGTTTTGATGATAGATCTAAAAGCATGTTCCTTTTATTTATTTATTCTTTTCACTAATTTCCCACATTGTGCAGAAAATAATTGGTTTGACATTGAGGAGAGGCCTCCTGTTGCATATGTGAAACTTGAAATTTTGGAAGGAATTGACATGAAAGCATCTGATATAAATGGTGAGAATTACAAACGGACAGCGTCTGTGTCTGTGACAATGTTTGCATTACTCATCCTCACATGTTTTTTCTGTTCATTTTTACGCATCTTTTGTTTGACGCATCTTCATGTTCTATTGTATAGGGCTTTCAGACCCTTATGTGAAAGGTCGTCTTGGCTCTTTTAAATTCCAAACACAAATACAGAGGAAAACATTATCCCCTAAGTGGTCTGAGGAATTCAAGATACCCATCACGTCGTGGGAGGCATCAAATGAACTTGTTATGGAAGTTTGTGATAAGGATCACATTTATGATGACTCACTTGGGTATGTTCTTTCTTTTCTCCAAATTCCTCTTTGTTAAATGAATCTTCGATCCTGAAAGCTGTATCATAACATCTCTTTGTCTTGCGTTTGAGACATGGATCGTATAACAATTATCAAATCTGTAAATGCCAATATTTTTAGTCTCAAATCCTTATATTTTCAATGAAAACAGTGTCGCGATTAACTTGTGGTCTATACAAGATGACAATCTGGCATTTGTTTTATCTCGGCTTGGAAGTTACTGAAGAGATATACTTGCCCCTTTATTTACTGAAAGAAACAAAAATTTGCTGAGTTTCAACTTGTTTACAGAGAATGTACCGTAGATATAAATGAGCTGAGAGGTGGACATAGACATGACAAATGGATATCACTAAAGAATGTCAAGAAAGGAAGGATCCACCTGGCAATAACAATTGAAGATATATTAGAGGTTGGTGAACATTCTCAACCTTTTGCCATAGTTTTTCAAGACCTTTGTGGTATCCTCATGCCGGTAGCAAGGTAACACCTCAGTGATTGGTAGAACTGTACGCTCTTCATCAGGACATTATGAAGTAAATTATTGATGAGCCAGACTAACCTGAATCTTGTTTTGTTGCTGGAGAAGATTTGTGCATAGGTTAAAACTGTAGAATTTCATGCCTGAACTCTATGCCATGTTTTTGAAGGAGAAGGATGCAACGACGGGTTTGGAAGAATCACTGACCAAAGCTGATGCCAAACTGCGAACATCAACCCCTGTTTATAGTGAGTCGGATACTGCTAAAGTTCCTGAAGAAAACAATGTCATCATGGATGAAATGGAGCACATCGACATTGATGGACAGGAACAAACTGGAGGGGTATATGTGCATCGCCCTGGCACCGGAGTACCCAAGACATGGGAATCCCGGAAAGGACGAGCACGTGCTCCAGACACGGAGATCTACCAAGATGTTGACCCATCAAAGGAAGCCCCTGCTACACCAAAGAGCAGTGGACGTGGCGGTATGTTCAGTTTTCTCCGGAGGGGCTCGAAGAAGAGCTTCCGTGGCATTGATCCTGACATCCCCACAAGTCCAGCCCCCCAGGGTGCAACAGAGCTTGATCCGAACCTCCCTCGAACACCGGGTCCCAACCTGAAGGAGCTTGGTGAGAAGCGGACGTCGATAAAGATTGTCGTTGGCGAAGACGCAAGCAAAGGAGATGCAGAGAGCTTGACAGAAGATATAGCAAAGGTGGTGGAGAAAAACGTCGGCGAGCCAGGCAGATCAGTGACAAGCACGTTGAGCAGGAAGATCTCCATGAAGAGACATGGGGAGGAAGGGCCTGTCATGATTGAGGGTAAGCCGATGGATGGTCGTCCCACAACAGAAGACGGCAATGTACAGGATGTTCCAGTGGAAGCTGAAACTACTACTCAGACTTCATAAATCACAACAGATGTAAGAAGCAAGATCAGCAATTGTTATTGTTGGTTGCTAATGCGGTGAGAATAGGTAGATTTTTGTTGTCCATATGTGTGAAGAATAATAATGATGAATTTTAGAGGTGGTTGTAAAATGCGAGAAAGAGCATTGTGCTATGCACTTTCGGTGATCATCATGTTGTAAGATTCCTTTGACAGAAGAGTTGTAAAGATATACGACTACCCAACAATCTGTACGTACCCAGACACCAATATGTAAATCAAAAGACACTTATTTTGGGACGGAGAGAGTAGTTTTTTTTTTTCTCATAAACTATGATCGCAAAGTTATATTGAGATTTTGCTGATGGAAATTTGCAAAAGATAGTAAATCTCTTACTCCTGCTATCAATGTAACTCCTTGTTTGCTGATTTTTTTTTTGCTGAATCTCTTGCTCTTGATAGCAAAAAATAGTAAATCACTTGCTCCTGATGGACTACATGATAACTGTGTCATCTCGGGAAAAGGAACGAATATGCCAAGACTCTTTGTTTAGCAAAATATGTCAATACTGGTTTGCTGTTTCAAGAAAATAGTTTTTCACTTAAAAAATTACCAGCTTGCAGACAGCTAAAGTTAAGTCCGGTCCAAAACTGCAAATATATTCTGGCAGGCCTGGCCTGTTAGTCCCAGTAGAATCGTGGGCATTTCACCGGCCCGTCGTGGCCCTCTCTGAGGCCTCCGTCTCCTCTCCTCACTCCGCCCACCAGAGTCGCCGTCTGTGGGTGTGTTCTCCGGCGACTCGCCCCCGTGCAGGAAGCTCGGAGACTCTCCGCGGCCGAGGGCCAGAAGGAACAAGATGAGGGCCGTGGTGCAGCGCGTCCTCTCTGCAAGCGTTGAGGTTAGCAGTTCCTCTTCAACTCGTCACATCCGCTGTATCCTGCACGGAATCATTGGAGGGGATGGGCGCTGATTTAGTCTTTGCGGGGGTCGCAGGTGGAAGGCCGTGTGGTGTCGGCGATCGGCCCGGGCCTCCTCGTCCTTGTTGGCGTTCACGAGACTGACACCGACGCTGATGCCGACTACATGTATGAACCCAACTCTCACCCCTAATCCTCGGCACCTGCTCGCTCTCGAATCTGGGTGAATGATTGTTCAGCCGTTAATTACCTGTATTTGTAGATTGAGTGATTAGGATGCATAATGGGTTGGAAAAGAAAATTGTTAGCATACCAATGAATAGTACTAGTAGCATGAAAATAAATAAAGAAAGAGTGATAGTAACGTGGTGCTGCATTCTGTTGTTTGGATGATTCTTTTGTGAGTGTCTGTCGTGCCGAAAAGTCTGCTTATATTATGTGCAGTTCATGTACCAAAGTTGTCACTACTCACCTTTGCTTTTATGATATACATCATCTATTTGTTGAGGATTTGGTTATACTCAAAAGTTCAGTAAATATATTTTGCTGCCATGTTATCAGTTTTAATGCTAACACTTCCCTTCTGTAGCTGTCGGAAGGTCCTGAATATGAGGCTGTTTGCTAATGACAAGACTGAAAAGGCATGGGATCAGAGTGTAAGTCCAGGAATCATCTATCTACCGTAGCAATTCAGCTTTTGGGGGAGCATTCACGATATGGACTATTACCGCCTGAATTTTGTATTTGTTTTAAGCAGTTTCCCCCCTTTGTGCAGGTTGTGCAGCGGAACTTCGAAGTACTATTAGGTAATACAATGCAACTTGCTAGTGTCTGAATCTGCAGTAGCAGAAGCTTTTGTAATTGATATGATTTTTATCCTGGTCAGTGAGTCAATTTACCTTATATGGAATCCTGAAGGGTAACAAGCCAGATTTCCATGTGGCTATGCCCCCTGCGAAAGCAAAACCATTCTATGCTTCTTTGGTCGAGAAGTTCCAAAAGTCGTACAAAACTGACTCGGTGAAAGGTAATATGTACTGTTGCTTCTAATATTACATCATGCATTTACAAAGTATGCCATCTTGAATGCTTGATCATCAAATCCATGTTCTTACACAAAACTTGACCTCTATGCCTATAGATATTTTGCACGTTGTACTGATGTGTGGATACTCTCCAATTTTTCTCATTCTTCCTGCACCAACGTTTCCAGTTTCCACCTTACAATGCATATCTAGTATGTAGCCAGTTCTATTGTACTAGTCAGTCATTTACTTTTTCTTGCTACTCCCTCTATTCCAAATTAACCTCATTTTAGCTTTTGTCAGTCAATATTTGTAAATTTTGACCAAGTAGAAAATGAAGAATATCAGCATCTACAGTATCAAATTAATATTACTAGCACCACCATGAAATGTACTTCCAAAATGTATGTGGTATCCTAGATGTTGATATTTTTTCCTATATTCTTGTTCAAAATTTAATATTTATTTTAATTTAACCAAAACTAAAATGAAAAGTAATTTGGAATGGAGGGATTAATAGTTTTCAGTTCTTCTTGTATTAGTTTTGTGACCTTCCCATAAGTATGTAATTTATGGGTTATATGATTTTCAGATATTACAATCTTCTTCTACTGCCTTTGCAATCATTTCCATGTACATGTAAAGAGGTTTTGCTACAAGTCAATATCTCATGGACCTATATCTAACAATCTCTACTGAATCTTGACAGATGGCATTTTTGGAGCAATGATGAAGGTGTCCATGAGTAACATATGATACAACTGAGTTTCGTGTAACATTGCACTTGCCAAAATACGTGTGAATCGATTTTTTTTTGCAGGTTTCTTTGGTGAATGATGGTCCTGTAACAATGCAAGTCGACTCACCATCGTTGCAGAACTCTGCTCAGTCAAGGTGATTCCCCTATATTAAACCTACTGTGTGCATTCATGCTGGCTAGAATGTCATGCTTGTAGGATTTTAGCTGATCTATTTATCTTTCTTTCTCTTGATTAGCAATGGCGATGCTGGTGAAGCAGCAGTACCTAGTGAGAATTGCTAAATAGTGTGGCTTTTCCTGCAATCTGACTTGCTCTTCGCCTGTGTTGGTTTTGGCCAACATTCGAATTATATTGCTCCAGTGGAGAATTTCTAGTTCTGGTTGATGTTGAGCAGAAGGAAACCTCTTCATGTCTTGTTCCTCTTCGAAGTATCAATTATCAAATATAAACACTGAACCTGACATTGTCATTGTCTCCATCCACAGTTGAGCACTTAAAAAATATTGAGCACCGCTGTTCTGTTGCCATTGTCATATGTATCAACACTGAACCTGACATTCATTCCCAATTTGACTCAGTCGGGCTTACCGCTTTACCATTGTTGACAGCTCCAGCTTGAGCAAATATACAATGTGTGGTTGCTGGATATATTTTTATCGTTCACATTTGGCTGAGTGAATTTTAGAGGCCTTGGTAGATGATGTTATTCATCTGGGGAGTAAATTTGACACAGTCGAGTTTACCGCTTTATTTTGGCACATGATATTATTCATCTGGGCAGCAAACATCAAGGCCTCATCTGAACAAATAAAAATTAAATGTGTTTTGTTCCTATATGGAATTTTGGATCAGAGGAGTGTCTCACACAAATTTCACTCCTATAGGAATCTACTCTTTGTACACATTTGAAAGAATCAGATATTATTTCAAACGGCACAGAATCAACAAACAGTTTGAGTTTCTGCAGGCATCTACTCTTCCTTTGAAAAGTCTGCGGTAAATTCCTACTACTGCACGAGAATCATCTCTGGAATGCATTGAGTTCTGTTCTCAAGCTACCAGTCATACAGAGCTGGGTTTTTACACTTTGAACTTTGGGTATCCTGCTCAAGCAGAAGAAAAGGGAGAAGAAAAAAGAACAATCTCCTTTTTATTCCAAAACCAATACTTAGGGCTTGTTTGGAACGCCTGAAACTCGTAGGAGTCAACAAACAGCTTGAGATTCTGTAGGCATCCTAGATTTTCTGGTCAACTCCTTCATAATCTTATCCTAGCCGTTCCATCTTAGAGTTTATGCAGGCATCCTAGCTGTGCGCTGGGTCGGGCGTCACCTGCAGTCGCAAAATACAGGGAAGAGAAGCCCATATATCCTCCATGCAAACCTCCAGCTCAACGGAAGGAATGAGAGCGTCCTCATCTTACCTCGCGTTGTTCTTCTCCATGGACTCCACCTCACCAGCTGCGCCTGGCCTCGGTCCGCCGGCGCCGTTTGCTCCGTTCGACGTGGCGTGGTAGCGGTCACCCTGAGCGTATCCGACCATCGTCACCTGCGCCGCGGACACGTGAGGCCGCGCAGCCATCGCTCCATTGCCATTGGCGCCACGGACGGCGCCGGCATTACCGTTGTAGAAGCCTCCGGGCATGACACCGGTGGTGTTGGCGCCGTGAAGCACGTTGCCGGGAGGCCGCGCACCGTTGTAAGCCGCGACGAGCAGCATCTGTTGTTGCTGCTGCTGTTGCAACGTCGCGGCGCCGGCGCTGCAGCAGGACGCGCACTGGTCGGCCCGGCGCCGGAGCGCGGCGTTCTCGGCGCGGAGCACGGCGTTCTCGCGGCGGAGGCAGGAGACCTCGCGGTAGCAGCCCTCGGAGGAGTCGCGCTCCCGCCACCGCGCCTCCCACGTCAGCGTCTCCGCGGCGCGGCGGCGCGCGGCCTCGGTGGCGTTGGCCTTGATGAGCTTGGTGAGGTTGGCCACCCCGAAGACAAGGTGCAGCGCGCGGAAGTCGTTCATCCTGTTGGCCGGGAAGTAGGCGGCCAGCTCGCAGTTGGGCTCGCACTTGCGCCGCTGGTGCTTGCATACCGCGCACGCTCCGCCACCTATGCTGCCGTTGCCGATGCCGTTCACGCCGCCGCCGGTCATGTCGGCCTCCACAATGCAGAGCGCAGAGAGGAGAGAGATGCGTGTGTAGGAATGTACACGTATATATGCACTTGCAAAGATAGTAAGGTGGAAGTAGGGTTTACGGTTTTGTAGGTTGCTCACAGGAAGATTTCACCGAAGAAACAGGGGCATGGAAACTTCTAATACATTGGACAGACATTCTGCAATGCAAAGCTACATATAGTAATGACTAATCAGTACAATAACTCTACAAGTACGAGCAGTTTCAATCAACGCAGTGATTGGACAACTACGTGCGAATCCACCAACCATCGTCACCATTGGTTGTGATTTACGATTCACGCTAGTCAGAAGACTTTCGACGATGTGAACTCACCAACCATCATCACCGTTGATCCAGCAACTTTCGACGGTGACGATGGTTGGTGGATTCGCACGTAGTTATGGAGTTGAATTTTCGCAGTTTCAATTCTCAAATCATGCACTGATGCACGATTATGTCATATGACGCATGCATGCATGCTGTAACTCATGTACCATGTGTATTTAATTTCAATGCATTACAAAAACAAATGCATTAATTCCACGCAACAGTATACAATGAGAATTGTGTGATTCACTAAAGCATGGATATCCTACACCTGAACAAAAAATCTTACAGAGTATGCAGCAGCTGAGGAGAACAGACAGTGTACTTGTATAAGTTGTAAGGAATGTCTTCTTCAGAAAACGAGGATGCCAATCTTCTTCACTTTACATCAGAATAAAGTGATAGTCGTTTAGACGTTTACTAGTTCACAGATGTGCTAAGAAAAAAACATAGAATCAGGTGAAAACAATTAATTTAAAATTATATTAATCTCTCAAAGTCACAAGGGATGACCAGAAAGTGTTGAGAAAATTTACACCATATTCTGGTGAAATCCATAACGTATAATCAGATTTTTATACTTGTCCACATGATGTGCTAGCGAAAGGCCCAAAGTAACAATACATTCTGGGACTGCCCCTTTTTTTTAAAAAGAAAGTAACAATACATTCATCTTCACATCTCACTCTGTGGTTACTTGCCAAGTAACTAGGCCTTTTCCGCAAACAGTCACACTGTAAACCTGTGACACTCTAATACCTCTGAGTGTATCAAACTGAGAAGTTAATAAACTTAATTTCAAAAAAAAGTTAATAAACTTTCTTAACACAAATTTGAAAAGAGAAAGAGTTCTCTATGAAGAATTTGTATGGCTACACAATACGGGCTAGTAGATAACATTTCTCAACAGAAAAACTAATGTTTATAGGATTGAATAGTGAATGTTGCATGCATGGACCAAAATGTTGTGGTCATTTTGGGGAGCCCCATATTTGGTTGTGGTGTGCCCTAAGCTTGCGCTTATTTACTTCTTGTTGTTATATTGTCATATTAGAAATTCACCCTTGTTACATATCTACTGAATTTACTATTCAAGTCAATCCTAAAATTAGATAATAAGTATTAAAAATAATAGTTGCACCAATTTTTCGCCGGTTGTCATACAAAAGCAACGGGAACAATTTTTATAGGTGTTTTTAGATCAAGAACATCAGTTAGGGGTTTGGATGGACGGCTAGAGATGCTTGAGGGCCAAGATCCTACGGGTGGCGTGGCCAGAGGTGTCGGACGCGCCACCTACCCTTCCTTAGCCTTTTTTTAGAAAATGGGGAGTCCTAGCCTTTGCATCATGTTGATGCACACATCCTTTATATTAAAAGGAAATTGTAGCAACAAAGTATCAAGTATTAAGTAGCTTATTACATCTCAAGGACCCGCTGAGCGTTGAAATCTTCCAGTATGTTACCACCCATGCTGGCAGTAAATAGCTTGGACCACCACCATAAAACGGATACATCTAGAATCCATAAGAGCATGTTGCTCGAATGGAAGATGAAAGGACCACATGTGGATCCAGTACATAGCTCGGTGAACAGCCTGCAAAAAGTGAACACCTCCAATTTTGTTAAATACAACATAATTTTTACAGTTCCAAACAGCCCAAAGGAAAGCACACCAATGCGAATATGTGCTTTATTTTTCTTATCTACTCCATCTAACAAGTGTCCAAACATATTTGCTACACTAGAAGGGTGGAGAGATATTGATAGTGAAATGGAAGAGACGCCAAATGTTCCTAACAAAAGAGCAGTGTATAAAGAGATGCTCCATTGTTTCATTTTCAGTGCAAAACACACATTTTTTTATTGGGCCTCCGTTTTTTGTGACAAGTAATTCTCACGATAAAATAGGAGTCCTTCAAAATTGTAGATCCTTTTGAAAACAAAATACAAAAAGGGTTTTCATGTTATGTAGAGTTATAACCTAAATCAAGGGGATCTTTGGTGGATCCCCAAAAATCAATATAAATAATGGATATAAAATATTGTAAGATGAAAATATGTGAGAATATGTGTAATAAAACTACAAAGTTCATGTATGCATTTTACATGCATCAGGTGGAAGGGAGAGAGAACTCGTTTGTCGGTGTTGAGCCCGACCAGCTGATCTGATGGAGACAAGGTCTGCCCATCCGCTTGTTGGCGCCTAGCTTGGGTCACCTGGCCTTCCGAGAGCATCCTTCTCCCGTCTGGTGACGAAGGCCCATTGGCGACGAGCAAGGGTGTGCCGCCGACGGACGTGTCCAAGTCGTGAGTCGGCTGTAACGTTGGGGAGTGGGAGGTAGCTGAGGCCAACAATGGGGAGGTTGAGGCGGAGTGTATGGGTTGCCATCGAGGGAATCTGTCACCTTTGCGGGGAGAAAGGGGAATGGGCTTGAGAAGAGAGATGGAGTGAGACGGTGAGTGTTTTTTCAATCCAATATTTTTTTATTCGTATATGGTCAGCTGGTGGTGCACATTAAGGATAATTTTATCATTTAAGCATTTGATTCTTAAAATTATTAAGTGATGTTTTCTATTGAATGCTAAAAGTTCTATCATCAAAATTTGTAATCCATCAAGTCATTGTGTGAGTTGTGTATGTTAAACCTCATGAAGTTTCTTTTTAACAACAACCTCATGAAGTATTGGACATGACATATTAGATATTCCTCAGAAATTTTACTAAATTTAAAAGAAATTGTATTGAGAAGTAATCTCTATGGAGTTAGAGTAGCCAAAGGCCTCGTGCACAGTATGGAAGGAAGAGGAAAAATGCACGGTACGCAACTGAAAAAAAGTAGGGCGGAGAACTAGTAAGAATTGTGCCTGCCATTCAATTGTTTCTTCTTCCCGGCACACTTCCACTAGGAGATGGCTTCCTCTTCAAGTTGGAAGTGCTCGATATGGTTCATTTCAGTGCTCTTTCTCTCGGTATGGTTCACCACATGCCTGTGATCGATCTCTCTCAAGCTAGGTTTGGTATCGGTCCCATTTTGGCGAGAGGGAGGTTAGAATCACCTGGGCTACGGATTTGTCGATTAGTTGATTCTCGAAACAAGGTCATTCGGAAAAAAAAACAGCCGGCATATATTTCTGTTGATATCACGAGCAGATTTAACATATCCGCTCCCGAAGAGAGTTTAGAGCAAGTCCAGCAGTTCACCTAAAATATGTACCCTATATGTCCATGTAGGGAACTTCCTCTAAAAAAATCTCTCCTAAAACTTGTTCAACTCCAGCAGTTTTTCTAAAACATCTCTCCTATTTAATATTTTAAGAATATTATATAACTAACATTTAAGATCCAACGACTACCTCTGCATCTGCTAACTTGCAGTGTCAAAAACTTGTGCATCATCTCACTAATATTGATATATTGCAGTGTCAAAAAACTCACATATATTGGACAAGAATTTAACACAAAATTAGAAACCATTAAACAACAGTACAACGGCCGCCTACTCCTCCGACGCCTACACTTGGCCGTCCAGCCCGCTGTCTCGCCTCAGCCCTGTTCTATTTCTGCCCTTCTATCTCCCTGTTCTTCCTCCCCCTTCCCCTATCTTCTATTTTCTCTTGAGTTTGCTCCATGGTAGGTCCGCCCCAAGCCCTCTCCTCGCTCTGTTTTTCTTTCTCTCACCAAAAATTGAGACGAGACTCGATTTGGAGATCGATTGCATGCTCGATTTGAAATTTCAGATCGATTTCCAAAACGATTTTGGGCTCGATTTGAGATAAACTGAAGAAATTAGAAGGGGGACAAGACCAGTTGAACCTGTCGAGTGCGGGAGGAAACTTTACCCATGAACGGTTGTTGACGTCGCTGGGATAGGAGACTCTTCCACCTCCCCTACTTATAGGGGAGACGACCGAGCAGAACCGGGGGCGCCTATAAATCGGGGAGCGTCAAGCGAATTGTTAGGATTGTTTTTGGGCTTTTACCCTAAAAATCGTATAGAGAAGTGTTTAATGGAACTGCACCCTAGTAGTTCCAATCGCCCCGCTCCCGTCCTGCCAGACATCGACATTTTCTGCCGATCTGCCACGAGATCCAAAGGCCAGCTACCATGACCGCCGCCAACCACCCCTATTGGGTCCTCCTCAACAGTATGCCAAGGTCGGCAAAAACCCCAACAAAACCACCGCCTGCTGCAATGGCAGGAACGGTGGTGTGACTCTTGAGTCCTCCCTTGTTCGCGAATCGCGAGCGCCTGCCGCTCCCCTCCAACCTTTTTGTCAACTGCACCAGCGACACTTTCGGAGAGCCCCCCTGCTTCCTCTCTATGGTGGACAACCTCATCCTCTTCCATGTCTACACCGGGCCTCTGTTGGGCGTGCCCATGCCGCGGAACTCCCACTTCTTCATCTACCGTGCTGACCCTAAACGGCCGTCTCTCAAGCTACTTCCGAACCCGGAAGGTCGAGTCAGCAAGAGTCATCAATTCGGCATCTTCCCTCGCGGGGAAGATGAATACACCATCGCCTCGCTGATTCGTTTTCGACCCTATCGCGACTTATTTGTGCTCCACCTGTACGACTCCAAGACTGATGTTTGGAGCTGGAAGAAACTTGTCTGTTGAGACTCCACAGGAGGGTCACATCATCCCCCGCGCACATTGTACATCCAACGTGCTCACTCTTACAAAATCCATTGGTTGGGCCGACCACTCACGTTGTATTGTCTTGTGTGACATGCTCTCTCAGAATGAGAAGCAGCATACACCCAGTGTTATTCCGCTGCCGTTCATTCAAGATATCACCGTGGCACTGCCTTCATCAATGGATGCCTCAGGTTTGTTGAGTTTGGTTTAAAGGTCGTCTCTGATGATGCTCCATATGTGCGTGATGAAGAAACCGGGTGGCCTAGCTACCGAGCTGAAAATTGGACCATAACCACATGAACCAACAAGGAGATGGGTAATTCTTGCCATGATTGGCACATGGACTGCACCCTCAAGGCTTCTGAAATCTTCCTAGGCGACCACTCAGAATCCGAGCTGCCGCCGATAGACTTGCACAACCTTTTTGTTTCTGATCCCATTATTGGCATCAATGAGAATGGCAGTGAGGTTATTTACCTCACTGCCAGGGTGAAATTCATGCACCCTAAGTCATGGGTTACAGCTATTGATACAAGGGATTGCAAGGTGCGAAGTCTGGTTGTGCCCTCAACCTCAGGAAATCAGTTCCATAGAAGCAAAATACTGTACTTGCAGTATCTCCAACTTGTCTGCCAACGCTTTAGCAGGCAATTCTTAGGCGATACCATGAGCTATATATGTACGTACTTGTCATATATTTATTGATCCCATCGGGTAGGCCTTGTTAATATGTATTTATTCATCCCATGATGTAGACCCGTTAAGTTCCTTTGGAACAATTAGTAGGCGTTTCTAGATAAAGCACTGGGTCTTTCTAGATAACTCAGTATGGGTGTAAACTTGTAATTAGCGCTGGGTCTTTCTAGATAAAAATTAGTAGGCAATTTGTAATTAGCGTTGGGTCTTTCTAGACAATTAGTAGGCATATTACTTAGTATAATTCAGTACGGTTGTAGATAACACCATATTATATATAAACAACCTGGCTACTTTCAGATGCTTCACTTCATCTTAATCATAGTAGCTGCATATTTGTTTTGTTCTTGTGTTTCTTCCTGCTACTGCTAGCTTCTTCAAGCACTTAATCTATTTCATTGCATGCAGTATCATGTCGGACTTGGGATACTCAGAAATCAAGGAGTAAAACAATGGAAACATATGCACAATTTCGTATTAGGTTGAGATTGAGGAACACATGCCTTCTTTACCTGATGATAGATTCTGAGTAATCCTATTGTTCTTCTGTCCTGCTTGAGATTTATCTAACTTCATTAGGAATGATGCTATATATTCTATGTTTCTGGTGAACTGGTTATTAGTGATTGTTGTTCGAGGACATGCTTGCTCTTGCTCTGTTTTAGGCTGCTTGCTCTTGCTGCTCTTACTTGCATTCATGTATGATCTTGATTCAAAGTAACTAGATTACAAGCGCTGCTTGCATTGTGCCATACTAGTTTCGCATGATTTACTGTTGAGTAAAATGTTCTTTGTATCGGCAGTAGCATGACAGTACAGTACAAATTAAACCAAATGAAAATAAAAGTGCAGTAAACAAAAGTTTGTGTTTCCTCTTGAACGGAAGTTCTGACATTTTGTGTACTAACTTAAATACAGTATTGATGAAAACAAATTAAATTAGTCCAGGTACACAATGTATAGTATAAACTGAACCAACTGATAGAAATAGCTAGGCAATTATCAGCTTCCTGTAAAAAAATCGTGTGCCCCAAATTGCCTGTCTTTAGTTCCTGTCTTTATACCACTGTTACTATTTGTGAAGCATGCAGCTCCGATCCCTAAATCCTTGATCGACTAGAACTGCCATCCATCCAGGGCTTGCGTTAAGAGCAGGAGATCATTTCTCTAAATGCTTCATATTATGTTCCTAAACATAGTAATATCTGTTAGCGATCAAACGTGGAATAATTAGACCACCGATTGGTAGGTGGTAGCTTAGTGAGACATTTTCTCGTGACCCTATAGGTCTGAATATTCAATAAGCCTTGGTGGGCCTTTTGATTACAGTGACTTCAATTCAAAGAAAGAGTGAAAAAAGTCATAGAGCCAGGATAATGGAGCTAAGAACGGAGGTGGACTAGAAGGATACCGAAATTCTGCAAAAGGATATCGAAATTCAAAGAAACTAAATGATACCCCGCGTTGCTGTGGAGCATGTGTCAAAAAATGAGAAGATTACCAAATTTCTGCAAAAATAACTTAAGCTTAGTAGCAATGTGCCTTTACACAGCTATATAGTACAGAATACATTAGTTTCACAGATTTAGTACATTAGCTTCACGGATTTAACAATCCACTACTGTGTTTCTCAAAATGTGAAATTTTTATAAGGATCTGCGTACATACAAAACAACTTAATATGAAATCTACCTGTTACAAAGTAAGAATTGCTCAAAAGTTATCTACTTGCAGTCAGACGGTCTTTTCTAGTTAACAATGGTAGTTGACGGATAAGATACACCGTGACATGACAGGTATAATTTATATTCCGGTATCCTAAATCCCTAAAGGATAATTACTATGAAACATAAAGTGTCTCATCTTTTGGGGCCATGCGTTTCACACTGCTAAATAAGATGGGAAATATGTTAAATATGTATTGTCAATGCCAACAACAATAAATAATGAGCGGAAAAACTAAACCATATATAGTGTTAAATGCAGAATGTTTTAAAGGTTGATCAAAGATTATATATGTGAATTATATAAGTATGGAAATACATGTTTACAGGAAGTGAATAGATTAGAGAAAAACATCTAGAGAACAAACAAAAAAGATCTCGACTGACAAACATGTGAAACAGAATTGTGTTAAAAAAGAAGAACAACGGGCACGTAGGTAGTAGATGCTCACGAGGTGCATTGTGTTCCTCTATGCACTGTCAATCATCTTAAATCTTCTGGAACATCGAATGAGAATTGTGTGATTCACTAAAGCATGGATATCGTACACCTGAACAAAAATTCTTGCAGAATATGCATCAGCAGAGGAGAATAGACAGTGTACTTGTAGAAAACGAGGATGCCATCTTCACTTGTACAGCAGAAAACAGTGATCGTCGTTTACATGTGCTCAGGAAAAAACATATAATCAGGTGAAAACATTTAGTTTTAACTTTATATCAATCTCTCTAAGTCAGAATGGATGACCAGAAAGTGTTGAGAAAATTTTCACCATAACATATAATCAGATTTTGATATTTGTCTACATGATGTGCTAGCGGCCAAAGGCCCAAAGTACGAATACGTTCATCTTCACATCTCACTCTGTGGTTACTTGCCAAGTAACTGGGCCTTCTCCCTAAACAGTCACACTGGATTATTTCACGATGTCTAATGGATCGACAACCATATATTTGATCCATTCATTGAAAGAATGGGTGTCAGTGTCACAATAGAATCCTTGTATTGTGGCAGAAGAATCAGAAAACCAGTTAGCTAATTTCAAGGTGCTGTGCATACAAACTAGACAACACAGCATCCTTGTTTTCCTGACCAAACTTGAGTCCATAAATCAAGCAGGTGTTGCTGCCTTGCCACCATCGGATCCACTGACACCTTTGAAGTTCAATATTCCAGAAAGGCCTCGCCCTTTGGCGAGGCGCTCAAGTTCATCCAGCTTCCGTTTAAGATCTTCTAAATCTTTAGCTAAGCTCTCTTCCCTTTGTTTCAATTCCTGAGGATCAATTAAAAATATTCAGCTTAATTTACTACAAACTGAGAAGGAAAACAATTAACACACGTGTTCCAGAACCTATGTATATATAACTAAATTGCATTGAAGGATTAATTTAATAAACAGATATTTTGTCAGTTACCGAAATGATTATAATTTTTGTAAACATACTTCTATTTTTAAATATGAAATTTGATATAAATTATAGGAATCTCATTCTTAATAAGCATAATTCTTAATGCGCTCAGTTTTGCGCAGCTTCAGCAATATGATTCCTTCTCCCCAACCTTTCAGCCAATGCCAATCAGACATTTATAGCTGCAAAATTATAACATGGGATATTTCATATTTGGCTCATTTTCAATGTCATCGTCTAGGACGGGGCAGTAGCCCAATGATCTGGGTGCGCAGTGGCAAACCCAGAGACCCGAGTTCAATCCCCGTCAGGGACAGTTTTTGGGAATTCTCATCCGGGTGGGATTTCAAATATATAAAAAATTCTGGGTGCTAGTGCCCAGTGATTTCATTTTTAAAGTCATCGTTGTTCAACTTGTAATATTTCACCTATTATAATATATTTTTAAAGGTCATAAAGCCCAACATTTTTTCAAAAGGAAAAAACTGAGAACAATTGACATATATTTTGCAAGATTAAAGTTTGTAGGTGCCAGGCCAGTTCTCTACTCCATCACGCTGCAATTCAAATTGTAGCATTCTGTGCAATTGTGTATGAGTACAGTATTATATCAGGTGAAAGTCCATACATATTTTGTTACTACAAGCACATAGTAGTATAGCATTGGTTTATGTCAAAGCTCATACTTGGAATGGACATGAATAAAACTATAATAATAATAAGGCAGATGATTTCATTCAACCATGTGGCAACCATCTTGACAGTCTTTCTCTTGGAAACATGCAAAAGTATGATGGTGCCTCTTTCCCATTAAACCTTTGCATGTGGAAAAGAATCATTTTTGACATAGGATGCTAGTAATTAACCCAATAAATATACTAAAGTAACAGTAACGACACAAGGCTTTCATCCAATTCCCAGTTATAGTGGTCATTAGGAACGGATTATATAATCAGTTCCTCGTAGTCAGACTATATTGGGTGTTTGGATGAGGGGATTTGTTTAAGATTTTACTCAACAATTGCCCTATAGAATCAAGTGCCCGTAAGATTTAAGAAACCGGCGGCACTAATACCTCTGAGTGTATCAAACTGAGAAGTTATTAAACTTTCTTAAAACAAGTTTTGAAAGAGTTCTCTATGAGAAATTTCTATGGCTACACAATACGAGCTCGTAGATAACATTTCCTTCCGTGCAGTATTTCTCAACGGAAAAACTAATCTTTATAGGATTTAGTGAATGTCGCATGCATGGACATATTAGCATAGTACATTTAACTGATTTCATAAAACGGAGGAAAAAACTCCAAAGTAAACAGTAGAGAGAAATGATATAAGTGATACAAGTATTCAGTGCTACCTCAAGTTCCTGTTTACGAGCTTCCTCCTTTCTAGCCTCTGACCTAGCACTTCTTTGCACCTCGAAAATCAAAGCAGCGACAGCAACCTACAATAGGGTATTATTCAGTGAATTTTCAGTTTTACTTTCACAGAACATAGCAGGGTATATACAGTTAACCTATGGTTTAGAAAATACCGAAAAGATGAAGCCTTCTCCGATGAGATCTGTAGCAGCTTGTACTGCCTTCTGTTCATCTAAAGGTCTGATCTCCACATTTGTTGCGTGGCCATAAATGCGCCTTTGTATCCTTGTGGTGATACGATGGTTAATCTGCAACATTGGTGATAGGATTATAATTCACTTTGTTGTGATAAACAGAAGAGAAGAAATGATCTTCCCATCAAGCAACCACACCGAAGTAGATATGAGGACCCAAAGCGTAATTAGCTCCAAAACGTTGACCAACGGGGGAAGGATCCCTCGGATGTACGTTGTTAGATAGATGAGACCTCTCCAGAAATTTTTCACGTGGATAGCACCCCGTTTAGTCCGAGTGCTTCAGCTGCGACTCGAACCCGGGTGGGCCGGCTCAAGTGTAATTAGCTCCAGATCATTTGCTCTGATAACAAAGAATAGCCCGTTGTTGGCAGCTATGAAAACACACAATCCTAAGGCAAATATCCCATATAGAGGTCCACACTCTCACATTTCTATGATTCGAATAATAACTAACCTGACATATCCTCCAAGTCAAGGAGACATCAAACTTTATCATAAAAGTAATCTCTATTTTTCTGGTAAACAGAACAATAATCAGTTCGCAGTGAAACTCCGACTAAACTAATCAAGCAAGCCTGATCCACAGATGTACACTCCAAAAGTTCTTCCCTAGACTCCGACTAAACTAATTCATCCCATTCCAAATCATAAACCCAATTAACCCTAATCAGATCAGACCAGATCCCCGCTGAGCAATTGAGAGGAGTAATTTGGGTCATCCGCTTCCTAACAGCTTGTTTCTAGCCTTCGAGAGGAGAAAGAGATTGTACGAGAAGGAGAAGGGGAAGAGAACCGAACCTGCGCGATGCTGATGATGAAGTCGCGGAACTTGGGGTGGACGGCGGCCTGGCTCTTGAGGCGGCTGGCGATGGGCTTGGACAGCGTCCGCAGCAGCAGCGTCCCCAGCTTCGCCACCGGCAGCGCCATTGGTGGCGGCGGCGGCGGTCCTTGGCCTCCTCCGCTCGCCCTCCTCCTCGAATGGTGGGCGGGGGCGATCGATGGGGATCGGACGGGGTGGGGAAGTTTGTCCTCGAGGCGGATTCGATTCCGGTTCGATGGAGCTGGCCGCTGGCGAGGAACACAACGGAACGGATGGGCAAGTGGACTTTGCTGAATAATTGAATTTATTGGCCCATTGAAATGTGGAGTACCGAGTAGTTCAACGCATGTTCCTTGTCAAACAAGCCGCAAACTAAACCAATAAAATTCGTTGAGGGCACGTATGTACATGGGTGGTGACGTCAGTCTCTCTTAGTATTGGCATATAATATAATTATTTATTTGGAAAAGAGAATAAAGAAAAAATTGTCTTTTCTTAGTTAAGACTTGATCTCTTATAAAATAAGAAAAGGCTAATTTCATCATTATAACACTTATAAATTTATTTTTCTACTAAAATATAATTAATTCTTATTTATTGTTAGCATGTCAATAAAAATAATGCATTATAACACTATTAATTTTGTCTCCCCTGAATGATGTGGATGGCTAAGAGAAGGTGTGTCCTCTCTACCATTATACATGCCCTTAGAAATCAGTATGTTTCATTGGTCGGTGGCACATGGGTGTGGTAGCTTACACGTGTGAGAGCCCTCACGAGGTTTCTGACCGCCGTACGTATCGTTCTGACAGTCGGGGATAAAGAAGATGAGCTCACCCCTAACGACGTTGTCTGTCCAAACTCCGTGCCTCTGAACCCCGTCCCGGTCAAATCCACATCTCTGTCGGTCCGCCGCCATCTTTGGCCATCTCTCTCGACCCCCTACCACCAGATCTCCTCGCTCGCAAGCACACCCCCCCCACCCCACCCCCCTCGGGCCACATGATTAAGTCCATCCTCGACAGTCGCCTTCTCAGCCACGGCTGACATCGTATGTACCGGTGGAGAATCTGTGCGGGATGGTGAAGGAAGGGAGGAGGAAGAAAACATGTGGGTGAGTCCCACCCACGAGCATGCGCACTCGTCAATAAGCCTTTCCGGTAGCACGTAGACTAAAGTGAGGCTACAAACATACGATCATCCGCGTGGCTATTGTTTTTCGATAAGCAACTTTTTTCGTCTCGTTGTTGGAAGGGGAAAGGAAGAGAGCACCGAGAGAGGCTCTCGTGAGGCTCCTCTGTTTTTTGGACTAAACCAAACGATGCGATGGGTGGGTGAAAACATAAGTAGGGAAGAGGATAAAGTGAGTCTACCATAGTTCGATTTACCAATGGCGCCTGTAACGCCCCGGGTTTTAACCCCAATTAGTTTTTCTTGTTTTTCTCCTTGCATCATCATGTCATCACATCATCATGCATTTGTCACTTCATTTAATTTTTGCATTTAAATTTAAATCACACAATTTGATTTCAAATACATTTCAAATTAATTAAAATGTGTATTTTAAATCTTTTGCAAATATTATAAAAACTAGTTTATTAAATTGCCCATTTTAAACTAAAACTATTTTGTAAAGTTTATTTATACAAATTCTTTTTCTATTTTGTTTTAAATGCAAAAACAGAAAAGAATTAAAAAGGTAAAAAAACAAAAACAGAAAAAAAATAAAACTTGGGCCGAAGCCCACTTAGCACCTAAGCCCATCTCCTTTGTCCCTTTCTTCTTCGTACGGAGACAGAGAGGAGAAGGCACCTTTCCAGCTCGACCATGGAGCCCCTCCTCCCAACCACTCCCCTCCTCTCCTTTTAGCCGCACCCTCTCCCCATCTGGAAACCCTAGCCTTCTCCCTCCTTCCCCCTCCGCAGGGCCTACCCGTGCTGTTGTGGTGGTGGATCCGGTGAACGTCAAGGTTAAGCTGAAAGTGAAAGGCACTAATGAGTCAGAGGATAAAGATTTAAGCTTTTTAAATGTGCCGTACAGAAATGGCAGTACTGGGAGCGTGATTAATCGTCTTCACACCAGCAAGATTTGCACACTGGAGTTAACGTCGGGCCACATCTTCGGCTCTGTAGAGGCCACGATCAGTGTGAAAGTCTTAGGTGGGTCGTGGCCAGATGGTTTTCAAGGCGTCTTTGCTGCCAATACCGCCAGTATAGATGACAAGGAAGTCTTATTGCTCGCTTTTGGAGATGGCAAATTGCCTGTTACCCCTGATGGCATGGTCAAGCTTTCACGTCGTGTTGCTTCCGTGGAAGTTGAGGGGGAGCTGAAATTGTCTGCTGTGGCACCAGGGGCCGATCCAGGATTGGACCATGGCGGGGACCGAACATTGTTCGTAAAAGCTAAAAAAATGTCGCCACCGTTAAAGAGATAGACCATGAAAAAATATAAAGTCTTACTGATATACTAAGGATATGAACTGTAATAATATATGTTTTGTAACTATAAAGAAAACCATAGATTTTTTTAAAAAAAATACTAATTAGCACTCATTTTCTCTTTATGACAAGCAAATCTTCTACTGGAAAATAACCAGTAAACTATTATGCCTAGCCAATAAAATAAGATAGTAGCAATTATCTGATTCAATTAACTAGCACGTAGCAAGTGCATATATATACAATAGTACCTTAGATTCTTGGAGGTTGAAGATTAGCACACGGCGCCCGGAACGGCCTCATGCGGTGGGTCCTCGGGGACAATTAGAGAGATACAAAGACACCGAAAATTGCTCTAATCACTGACGTTTGAACCTTGAATCCATATGGCCAGTGGCCATGCCCGGTGTTCTGGTAGAGGCGGCTGCTGGGCAGCGTCACAGGTGGAGCCGCGAAGATTGGTGCCTCGATGTAGATGAGATCGTGCTGTCGGCGTCCGATGGTGTACGGTATACAGTCCATCCATCGATCCATTTTCCCTAGGACCTAGCCTACTACGTATGTGCACACTGGGCTTAGGCCATAAAACCAGCAGGCCTCCCAATCTAATCGCTCGTTGTAGGCTTTGTAGTTTGTACGTACTAATTAGCAGCAGATTAATACAGTACAAGCGTATGGCCACTGCTGCACGGTGTTGGGGGTGGCCGAGCGTTGGGGGTGGCCTGGCCACCGCTCGCCCCCCACTGGATCCGCCCCTGTGTGGCACGATGTCAAAATGAGAAGATGGCGATCGAGAGAGATGTTATAGGTTTTAAACCCAATGAAGCTGGTAAAAGCCGTGGTATCCTTAAGGTTGCCTCCTGTGAGATGGAAGTCATGGTCGCTTGGTCCCTTCTGCCATGTTCTCCAATTGCACGTAACTTACCCTGAGACAATGGTGGTAGCTCATCTGAGTCCATTTGTGAGATGTTGGCTTCACTTTAGTTACTTACTGTACTGGCTGTAGTATTTAACTATTTATGCTATGAATACTACTGTAGCTCTGGGTTCCTTTACTATTTACTCTGTTTCCTAGTTAAATTAGAACATGTTTGTTAACCCACCGGAAGGCGCTATCATCGGGGCTCTCGCGACCATGGCGACCTGGGAGGGCATGCTGCCGCCGGCGAGCTGATCTCCCTCTTCCGGACTCGTCTCGCGTCGCCGTACTCAGATTCGGCATCCCCTGCTCTTTCTCTCTCCTCCGTGCTCGCCCTAGTCCTCCAGCCCCGACGGCTCCTCCAGCTCCCTGCCCCCGCTCCTCCAGCTCCACCCGACGGCTCCTCCAGCTCCCTGTCGCCGCTTCTCCAGCTCCTCGCCTAGTCCCTGTCGCTGCTCCTCCAGCTCCGCCCGACGGCTGTGCTGTCGTCGTCACCCACGTCCGCTGCTCTCCGTCATGGGCTTCCCCGGGTGACCTCGAGTTGCCGCCGGCATGTGCCCTCTCCGGGCCGCTGGCGCGGCCTCGCCGCCCGACGGCCGTCTTGCGGAACCGCGCTTGGAGGGCTCTTCCGCGCCACTGCCACCACTGTCGCTCAGCTCTGTCGTCGGCGCAGTCCCCGACAAGGCCTGCCTCCCCTCCGAGAAGCTCTCTTCTCAGCGTGCTACTGCTGCTGCCCTTGCGCCGTCCTCCGCCGAGTCGTGGCTCCACACCCACGCCTCTCCCGTCGTCATCTCCGTGCCAGCGGCCTGCGCGACGGGCCCCATGGACAGGGGTTTCGGGATGCCCAGGGAATGGGGCTTCGGGATGCCCCACACTCCCGCGCCGCGCCAAGCCACGCCGCCCTCCGCCGCCGCGCTAGCTGCGGCCGTCCTCGCTAGCTGCGGCCGTCCTCGCCTCCCGCAGGTTGGACCCGGCCATTCGGGGCCGGATAATGAAGTTGCGCCCCAAAGCTGTGACGGGGGCGTCCTGGCCGCCTCGCAGCCCGCCGCCACGACTCCCCTCGATTGCGCCTTGACTCGGCTTCACGTCCTCCAACGCCCCTGCAGCGGCGACCCGCAACCCAGCTCCCCTGTCGCGCTGGCGTTGACCCCGCGTTCGAGCTCCGCTGTTGCGCCGGCGGCGGCCGTACGACCCAGCTCCCGGTGGTGTCCCCACGTCCGACCTCCCCTGTCGTGGCGGCGGCCACGCGACCGAGCTACCTTGTCACGCCGACGGCGTCTGAGCTGGGCCTCTACATTGGCTCCATTCCTATTACCTGGTCAACTCCACCAGCAGTCTCCTGCGAGTCAGAGTTCAAGCGCGGCGCATGTCGACGACAAGGATTGGGTGTATGTGGGTCGGGGTGGCAGCAGGGGCCGAGGCCCTCCCCCCGAGTCACATGAAGGTCGTCAGCATTGCCTTGCCTTCAAGCGTTGGGCTCAAGGAAGGTGTTTCCGTTGCCTTGACCGTGGCCATCAAGTTAGTGCTTGTCGTGGCCCTTTCAGATGCATTAGTTGTCGTCGCCCTGGGCATCGGCAGAGGTTCTGTCATGCTCGCCCTCTGGTTGCTCGCGATCACTCTCCGGCAGCTCCGGATGCTCGGGCTCGTTCTGAAGATGCGCGTGCTCCTTGCCTGCAGAGCGTTTCTCCGTCCGCTCAGACTCGTCGCCCCTCGTCGCCTCAGAGTGGGGTTCGGGATGATTGCCCACGTGGGTGTTGCAAGGATTCCAATTCCAACGCATCTTTGGTCTCTACTTTCGAGTCCCAGTTTGCACTGATGCGTTTGGAGTTGCTTCAGAAGTTTGAGCTGCTTCGCTTTGAGATTCACGACGCTCTAGCTAAGCTTCAGGTTGTATCTCTCCCACCTGAGCCCGAGATTGGTTCGGTTGTTGAGGAGCCTGGTTGTTTCTTCGGAGAATTTTCTCCTCGTGCTCCACATGCAACGCCGTTTGATCTTCAGAAGGTTGTGACTCCAGTTGGACAGCTTTTGGCTGAGCTGCATGAGCCTTGTGGCAAGTCAACTACGGTGATTTTGATGGAGCTTGGCTCTTTGGAGTCCTTGGCGATGGACATAGGGCCATCTTCACCTTTGTCTGAGTCCTGTCAGCCACTCGCCAGTTTGGATAGTGGAGCATTGGTTGCTTCTGACACTCTCTCATCTTTGAGAGATCAGGTTGATGCAACAGTTGTGACGACATCTAACTCTGAGGTCCTCTTTGGTAAAGAGCTTTGCGACTTGCTCGTTGATATGGAGGCGGTTTGTCCTGGCTATGGCAAAGATTTTGTTTCTGTCTTGGCGGGAGAGGCTTCGGAGGATGTTATTATGAAGGTGGAGAAGTCTCTTTGTAGGAGAAGGAAAAAACATCGTACGGAAACCTTTCGGTTTCGCTTTGCTTGATTGGTGGGCCCTTTTCAGATGTTGGTTTATGGTTATTGTAGGTTGGGCATGTTCTTTGCCGGTCGGGTTGGTGTTGGGTAGAATGTGGTTGTCGTTTTTTGGGTGTTGCTTGTTTTAGGTGTTGCCCGTTGTGATTGTGTTGGCTCCTCCCGTGTTGTTGGTGTTTGTTGTATGGTTTTTGCCCGGTTTCTTCCATTAATAAATCGGACACCTTCTTCCTAATAAATGGTGGGGCAAAGCCCCACAGTTTCAAAAAAAAGAACATGTTCGTAAGCAAATAACACTGTTAATGCAATAGGAATAGAGAAAAATGGAACTTGTTTGGTTATTTGGGATGTAACATAATAAAATACGGAGAGCTTGTTTTGTTTGGATCAACTAAAA
Organism: Poa annua; assembly: GCA_026929855.1. Classification (NCBI taxonomy): domain Eukaryota; kingdom Viridiplantae; phylum Streptophyta; class Magnoliopsida; order Poales; family Poaceae; genus Poa; species Poa annua. The sequence continues at coordinate 19,376,783 of CM049428.1, read as the reverse complement.
AATGCTGAGTGCTCTCATCCCGCCTCCTTGCGGCAGGGGCTCCAGGCTGCAGCCGTTTTGCCTGTGCTGATGGAGCGCTTGAGATGAGTGCCAAGGTGCGCAAGCGCAACAACATGGCCGGAGCTGGCGAATTCGTCAACACTGTTGTAGCTGCAAGCTGACTCGGTCTAGTTGGAGAGACCTACCAAGTGATCTTACTGCTGCAGCTGGAGGTGATGTCCACATTCCACATGTGAAGCAGCACCGAATTGTCGTTTGTTTAACGTCCTGCACGACAGCGTGGGAGAGTTTCCCATGCAAATTTTAGAAATATACAAGGTTTGCATATTGCTGATCAACTAGCAAATGTCTAAATTGTTGAGCGTATTTCTTTCGTATAAAGAGTAATATGGTCAATGTTTGTTATTTCCGGACTTCTTGAATCTGGAAGTGCCCATGTAGTAAGGTTTGGAAGTTGGAACTAATCTAAGCTCTGCATCGACTGCTTCTCGCAAAATACGTAATATAGGCACATATGGAGGATTCTGGGAAATGCGTGTGTGGTCAGCAGCATAACTCAAGCAATGTACTAACAGAGATGTGCTTTGCACACTTCCGTACTTGGAACATGCGGTATTCATGAGATAAATCGTTTTCTGGGGCTGTTGAAGTGGTAAAAAAAGAGAATAGAATCATGTGGCAAAGATTTCTTACATTCTTATTCTGCTTCAGGTTGGTTAATTTTGTTGTTCGTGAGTGCAACCAAGATTTTGGATACCGGTTCCAAAAAAATCTCAGAGAGGGCTGGATTTCCGGTTACCGTGGTTACCGAAAAATACCGGCTGGTTACCGGTCGAAATTTTCAAACAAATTTTAAAACTTGAACTTAAAACATCAAAAATAAAATGAAAAATGATTTTAAAGGACAAAATCCGTCCCAATTCAAATGCTCTAATTTTTTTGTCCCGTAAACGCATTTACCAGGGGGGGGGGGGATTGGGAAATCCGGTTGACGTAGTATTTCGACTGGTAACCAAATCCCTGAGTGCAACTGAATCACCACATGTCCTGCTATAGTTGGGGACATGCGTGCCATAGGATTGTGCTTGAAAACAGAATATCTTCAATTGCTGCTCATGTCTTACCTCGAGAGCTATCCATCGGGACTCTTCCCAGGACGAAAGGGAAATTTAAACTACAAAGTGAACAGTCTAAACCCTGATCTGATTGTGCGAAGTGCTGGTAGTAAGCGTAAGGAATTTAGGTGGTTTGGCTCTTTCTTGTTTTCTGACTGATATTGTGATGAGATGGAATTCAGTGTTGTCTCTTCCCTAAACAGTTTAGGATGACAAAATTTATGCTTCATATGGTCCGTAAATTACATGGTTTTTTGTGTAAATTGCCAAAACTTATAATTCTTTCGCAACGCACGAAAACCAATCTAGCCACAAACGAGACCAGATAAGGTAAGGACGTACTCAAACTGCAAACAGTTGGTTTCAACAAAAGAAGCATACACATATGAAGCAGAGGATCTCAACCCACATATAACAGGTGTGTATAACATCAATTTATTCCTCCCAAATATTCTGGCACAGCATGCAGTAATAAGCACCGTATCATGTGAAAAAGAGAACAACCACAGTACATACATGGGAGGTAAAGAAATATTCAGATTCATGCGAGGACCAAATTACGCGGCGGCGGGCAGTTCAGCCTGCAGTCCACGTCAGTTGCATAACACTGCCCATTGTTGTGACCCATCAGGCAGCAGTAGCACAAGTCGCATGGCCGAATCAGCTGCCTCTCGCATGAGAATATGTCCGGTCCATGCCCTTGACCTGAAAAACAGTACCAGGATTAAAATCACAAGCATGCATATGTCTACAACCTCAGTATGTATCGATAATCAATGAGATGTCAAAACTACTTACTCTGAGCTCCTGACGCAAAGCATCCGAGAAGAACCAAGAACAGCACCAGAGCCTGCACGGCCGGCTTCATGCAGTTGGCCATTTCGCGCACGCACCGGTGTGGTTTGAGGTCCTCAAATACTGGTAACAAAGACGGTACTAGCCACAGGATGATTTGCTCCATGTTGATGTCTATATGTACATATTTATAGGAAAAAAAGTTGATTGATTCATCGCAGCCGGGTTATCAATATCTCTATCTTTGGTAAAATATAGCAAAGGGATATTTCTGGAGTCAAATGAATAGCTTTTGATTAGCTTGTTTCTCCTTTTTAATTACAGCCTCACAATGAGTAATGAAGAATTATTTCCTTCCCAGTAAAGTTTTCCTATTCGATAACAGATTGTGCGTAAGCTGGCTGATACGAGTGATGATGCTCTCAGAATCTCTATACGGGGTAACTTTTTATAGCAGAGAGAATATTTACGTCAGGGGTTGATAACGTTTAAATTGTTTCCTCATATAGCTAGCCATCCCATAATCAGTTCTGATATATTACTACCATATATAAACATTGAGCATAGCCCATAGATTGTTTGAACCACATCGACCATCTGCATCAAGCGATGTGCCTCCCGGAATAGATCGCCGAGAAGACGCCGTCGACGCTCACGTCAGTCAAAGTCATGTAAGACACGTTTGGTTAGCAGGTACTCCCTCCGTTCCATATTAGATAAGTTTTTTTTGTCAAAAGTGGATGTACCTATACTTATAACATATGTAGCTACATCCACTTTTGTTTAAATAACGGAGGGAGTAGCTACCTAAGATTAGGCTCGGCCCTGCCATGTATATGCCGCAGCATGCACCGAACATATGCAGGTCCAGCTACCTGAGATATGCACCGAGCCTAGCTGCTTTGAGGCCTACAAACAAGGAGATGGCAAGGAGCTGCTGGCCGTATCGACGGGGTTCCCCTACCTATCGCACGCCCGGGTAGGTCAGTTCGGCTAGCAGGCCCATTAGGCATGAAGGCACGTTCCGCAACGGCTTCTCCATTTCGCTGCTAATTTTGGCTTGGTATGTTCGCTCGTTTCGAAGTTTTCCATCGGTTCCTCCTAGAATTCGACCAAGATTACAAAGCGGCAACCTATGTAAGCATACTCAAAGTTGTTATCTTGATATATGATAATCTTTTAGTAGAATTCGACCAAGATTGCACAGCGGCAAGCTATGTAAGCACACTCAAACTTGTTGTCTTCATATATGATAATCTTTCCGTAGAATTCGATCAAGATTTTTTTTGCTTTAATCAGATTTTTTCTAAAGCCAAATATTTTCTAATTTCAAACATTTTTAAACTCTTAAAATTCAAAAAATGAATCATTTAAAAAAAGAATATTTAAAAAAATCATAACAACTTTTAGAAAATGAATAATTTTTATACTTGAAACCATTTTGAAAATGAACATGTTTCAAAATCGGAACCATTCAAATAACAAATATTTTTTAAAACTAGAACAATTTTAAAAAATTGGAACCTTTTTTTAATAAGAACAATTTTCAAAAAAATGGAACCATTATCCAAAGATCAGATTTTTTTGATATAAGAACTATTTTTACAAAATTGGAACCATTTAAAAAAAGAACCAATTTCAAAAAAACATTACACTAATGCATCACATATAATTGAGGGTTACTATCATCCTCGTATTGTTTTTACAAAAACAACCATATGGTTGTACATTAACATGAAATATGTCGTTGTCAAATCCATAATTCCAACTAGCAGAAACCAACCGTTTACTCATAAGTTAAAAAAACTTCTGCTGACGAGCGCTTGCAAAAGGAAAGACATTGTATCCACGGATATACGAACAAAGTTACGTATAATTCTCCTGGGTGATTATAGGATGTATCGACCTGTCCGGAAAGGAGCTAGAACGTCGACATTTTCATCGAAACCGCTAACCAACACAAAAGACGGTTAAGGATAACTTCTCAGGCGTGTTCCAAACGGGTCCTCAAAGGCCCTGTCAGCACGGCGTTCAAAACAAGTCACGAATGGGGTTTAAGGGTGGGTAAGCGGTAGGTTATTCTGTACTGGCAGAGCAACTACAAGGATTCCATGTGCTTCAAAACCTAACCGTTAGTGTCTTTTTACAAGGCATATTGTAACTAGCCGAAGTGAAGTTTTGATCAATAATGAAACTTGCACACGTGGATTCATCTTCAAAAGGCTTTTCTGTGATATCGTCTTTTATCAACTAACAAATACAATATTTTACAATAAATTTGTGGTTAGGCTATACTTTGAAACTGGTGACTATAATCATATTTACTTCGCAACGATAATTAAGAACAAATTAACTAATCTATATCTTGAGACAAAATACCCTGTTTTAGCACACCTTCCACGACACCCACAATGCACTAAGCTAAGAATGCATACAAATAGGCGATTAAGTTAAGCGACACTAGCCATTGTTGTGTGGATGTGCACCACTAGCCAATTATAAAATCAATGAAATTCTGGAAGGCAGCCATGCAAAACCTGTACTATCTTTTCTCAATTGGATAACCACCTTCCCTAATTGTTGCTACGTTATTGGGCACCCCATTGCTATGTTGCAGGTTCCCTTTTCGGCTTGATTGAACCTTAGACTCATTGACATTTGGAGAAGCACAAACAGATATCAACTATAATCTTGTTAATTATTAGGGGCTAAGATCCTCCTTTATGTAAATGTGCCACTATGTCTAGAAATAACAATTCACATATGTTAGAACAGGATCAAGCTATATGGATAGCTAGCTAGTAGCTGCACCGAAAAGGGTAAATGGTTTGTGCAATAATAGAGTAGTAAAGTACTTCGCCTAGCTTTCTATTCTTAAGAACAAACTAGTAAACTAACATAAGCTACTCTTTGATCAATGCTCTTTTTTTCCCTGAAATAAGATCAATGGCTCAGGTTTTTTAGTCAGAAAAGAAAAGTAGTTAATGGTTCATACTCCCCCATTTCACAATATATATAAGTTGTTTTAAGTGTAACACATGTTGTCTAGATACACACTAAATAAATGTGCATGTACCTCAAAACATGTCTAGATACATATGTACACATGGCTCAAACATCTTATATTGTGGAACAGAGGGAGTACTTCATTGGTATATGCATGCGTGTGCATTGACATCCTTTTGGTTTCTTCGTTTTGTTTCACATTGCAGCTATTGCGTCACCTCATGTCCTTATAATTACTCCTCTTACATTTACTGGCTAGGCCTCAAGTGCGATTAAGGGTATCTTAGATGCAGGTTACCGAAATATAGGTATACAGAAATCCCATGATTATGCGGTCTCTAACACTATACTGTAAATAGAAAGGATGCATGTTAGATTGCGCATATTTGCAAGAAACTGTACTGTATAACTTCTTAAAAAATCTAGTGCAAATGAAATATAAGAAACAATGAAATTTAGCGTCGATAAATTTTTGAAAAGCAAGCAATTCATTGACTCCAGTTTTTAAAATCCTCACGATCACTCTTTATAATTATCCTTTAATAACATACTATAACCTCGAAAGATCTTTTAAAAATCATCTGCATCAAAAGAAGCCCAGGTTAAGTTCGTGTAATTACTGATCTAGCCTTTGATGGGTCAAATTCCATTAGGTGTAAGTAACATAGGCCATGATATACCAAGTACTACAAGAAATGACATATGACTAAACTGGCTGAAAGCCTGAAACGATGGCATCTGCCTCTTTGTGAAGTAGCATGCATGCATTGCATGCACAATTCATGCTTACATCTTACATAGCTTCGACTGACCGCTACTCATCTCATCCCTCCATGTCGACATATGCATGATCAATATGACAGGCTTAGATTAAATCCACCCACGTATCGATGATGAGCAGAGTGCTTGCATGCCAACGCCCAAGAAATCCCTAGTTTCCTCCCTCCCGACGGCGTCCTTGAGACCGGCATGGCGCGCAGCCGAGAATACGTCGTAGGGCATGTTCCCGGCGGCAGCCGTGAGCTCGCTCATTGCGCTCGAGACGTTGACATTGTGCTGGCTCGCGCCGAAAAAGAACTTGCTGCGCTCCTCGTCACGCGCGGCGGACTTGGGAGCCGTCTCAAAGGCCCCCACGACCGGCATCGGGGCGTTGTTGGACGACGTCACGGCGCCGATCTGCGCCGCCCTCTGCAGCAGCGCCGTAGCGGACATGTCGGTGGGCGGCCCGGCCGGCTTCGCGTGTTGCTGGCCGCTGAAGACGGATGGCGCGCTATCCGCCTCTCTGGAGGAGTTGGTCGTCAGCTCGCTGGCGTTCGACGACGAGAGCTTGCCGCTGCCATCATTGTTCCCGTACATCCAGCTCAGCTGCGCCATGTCGAACTGAGGCGGCGCGCCGGCGGAGGTCGGCGCGAAAAGATCCGCGTACATTTGCGGCGGCATTGGCGCGCCGCCACCACCGGACGACAGGAGACCGCCAATGTGTTGCAGGCCCATGGACGACGACAGCATGCTGTCGCCGCCCCACAGCGAGAGCCCTCCGTGCCGCGCCCCGGCGGCATCGCACAGCAGGTCCCCGACGGCGCCCGTTGCGTGGCCAAGCATCTGCCCTCCTGCAGTCTTGTTAATCAGGTGCGCGGCGGCGGGCGGCGGAAGCATCATGCTATGCGGCCTGACGGCCATGCCTGCGGGCGCCGAGCCGGCGAAGAGGTAGCCCTGTCCGGACGCCGCCGCGCCAGAGTTAGCGGCGGTGATCCTTGCCGTCTCCTCCGCGAGCGCGTCGCAGAAGGCTCGGTGCGTGATGAAGCTGTCTCGCCTGGAGAAGAGCGTGCCGCAGTCGCAGCGGTACTCCCTGGTCCCGCAGGTCTTGGAGTGTGCCTTCCAGTCGGACTGCACGGCGTAGCGCTTGGCGCACTTGTCGCACTTCCACTTCTTCTCGCCGTGCTTGCGGCAGAAGTGCTTCTTGATCCCGGTGAGGTCCCCCAGCGCGCGGGAAGGGTTGTGGTGGACGCAGGTCTTCTCCGGGCACACGTACACGCGCTTCCGGGGCTCCTTGCCGCTCCGCTGCTTGAGCTTCCATGGCAGGTTGTGGCCGCGACGGTGCAGCTGCAGGTTCTGGTCGCGCTGGAAGCCCTTGCCGCAGATCTCGCACACGAAACGGTTTGTCGCCATGAGCGTCCGAGGCGACAGCGCGATCACCTCCGCCTCAGGGTCTGCAGGACACACAGCACGATCGAATTAGAGTTTGGAAATGGCCAAGAACAGCATGCATGCATGCAGCTAGCTACTCCAGCTGCGAGAGATTAATGAACTTGCCTGGTGTGCCGGGGAGGTTGCGCTTCTTCTTGGCGGGAGGAGGGGCAGGGTGCTCATGGTCATGCGACGATGGTTGCTGGTTGGTGAGCGGAGCGAAAGGGTTGGACATGGCTTCACTCGCCATTATTGCTTCTTGGTGTCTTGCTACTACTAGCTCGATCTTTGATGAGATTGTTGTCGATCGACTGCTTGTGCTTAACTACTCTTGATTCGGAGACAAAAGGGCAACTTTTGTTCTTAGGTTGGTGTGGGGCATTACTCAAGCAATGTGATGTAGCTGGTGGAAGCAACAATACCAGCAGCTGGATTAATATAGGAGAGCGGCCGGAACTAGTTAGTGACACATAGACTAGAGAGAGAGATTAGTGTGTTAGAGAGAGAGAGAAAGAGCCTAATTATAATATTTGGAGTGGTAAAAAGGTGAAAGTTGAAAGGAGTGTGTGTTTAGTGTGCGGGTGATCGACTGACTGATGTGCAATGCATGATGAATCATATGATGAGGAGAAAGATGTGGAAAAGGGTCATCATCAAAGGGCGGTAAAAAGCTGCGGCTTGGTGCCTTTGCATTTGGCATGATTAGCCCATAATGTGCTGCTCTTCCTTTGCAAAAGAACCATTGCTTGCTGCCTCCTCCCCGCTCCGGTCTACTCTGACCTGGACCCGGCCGGTTGCATACGTACACACACCACCTTGTTTTTCCTCCTTGGAGAATGTATCAAGATAGATAGTCGTCGTGGTAGTGCTGTACTCCAAAAGCGCTTTTTGTTCTTTCTTTTTCGAGAAAAAGGGCTTTTTGTTCGACCATCGTGGCAATATTGAGATGACTGTTCGTTCGCCCTCGATCGATCATTCGGGCAGAGGATTCGTTGAATTATTTGAGTTATGCTGAATTTGATATGTGCTTGTTTGCATATATGTTCGCATAATGTGTATAAGATGGACTCGAATGTTTGTAGGTGTGCATAGAAATATTGATTTCTCGGCTGCTCAAGAAAATAGTAATATCATAATTAAAATATCTCAAATTTTAAACACTTAAATCTATATTCGATCAATAGATATTCTCTTAGCTTGTAACTATGACATGCAGGAAAAGTATTACAGAACTCAAAGACATCCAACTTATTATTTGCAATATCCATACACATGCTTGATCATTTGGTTATGTTATTGGATGTGCAACATATGTTAGAGAATATACATAGGCCCCGTGTTTTCTAATATGATAGGCATGTTCAAATGAGTTTTCTTGCATGTGAAAATGTGAATCTAAAATTGCCCCTTGTAGTTTGTTTTACAAGTGCATGTTTGCTAATATGATAGGCATCTATAAGTGATTTTTATTGCGATGTGAAAGTGTGAATATGAAATTGCAAGAGACCAAAGATCGATATACAACTTGGGGAAATAGTCATTGAACTAATTAAAATTGATAAAAAAGAATTAAAATAAATAAATTCCTAAAAATTTCAAAAATGCGCACACAAAAGTCCTAATAATTGAAATCTAATATGTTACACTTCAAGAGTAAGAAATTATTTGATCAAAGAAACTAATCCGTAAAATAATTTGTACTTTGATGCAACAAACTAACATTGACAAATATTTCTGCTTGTTCAACATAATTCCTGCATAATTCAGTGCACATGCCACATAATTTATATATTTTCCGTATTCCAAAGTTTTCATGAAGTAAGAGGCCATTATGTACAAACCTATCAGCAGTCATGGTAGGTGAAACGAACAAGTATGTATTATTAGTTTTGCATGCACGTTTATAACGCAACCAAACATATTGAACATTTTCCCTCAAAATTGTAAGGCATAATTAGGAATTAAATCTGAGCATATATGTGCCAGGAATGTAGTAAACTAACAAAGTAGTTACGAGAGGAATCCACTTTATTCGCATTGTGGCATATGTAAATTTGAACTGAAATATACCACATAATAGAACAACCGTGTAGTGTGCTAGATTTGTGTTTGCATTTTAAATCTTGAACCCAACATTTCAAACTTCTGACTAACCCAACACGCTCTCTAATCATATGTTAGTATTGCCTAAATTTTAAAAGATTAGTTCCTAATTATTTCGATTTTGTTCTACAAACTTTTGATTTGATACCAAAATTTAAAATTTACCTAATTTCCTAAATTTGCATTATTCTTGGGTTCCGAGTTGAGCTAAAAATTATTCTTTGGGTTCAAATATCAATCTTCATGGAAATTATTTCAAAAGTTTATCAAAAGAAAATGGTTTTGTGACAAGTCTACTAGGTAAAACTGACATATGGATTGAGAGAATTTGTTTCTTAAGTTTGGAGTTTCAGTTTTTGTGTTTAAACTTTAAATTGAAACTAAAAACTAATAATGCAATTGCATCTTACTGAATTGATACATGCAAGTCAATCAAATGTCTGAATTGGCGAAAAGGGCTAATTGTTATATTTATATTTCAAAACATGAGGCATAGTACATGAGCCAATATGGTAACATTTTAGTGCCAACAAACCTGCAAGCCAAGTTAAGAAGGTGAGAAAGAAAATCATTTACGTTAGTCAAGACAATTAACAAATGACCCGACCCGAGTGATTATATGTCAAAACTAGGGTGAAAGCCACATAATCTGAATCGAATAAAAGATTAGGGTTGTAATTATGTTTGGAGGTAAAACATGTCTTCTGTTGATATTTTGTTGGTGTAATTTAAACAAACCCTGGTTAATCTTCTCTCCTACATGGGAATTCTTACTGCATTAAGGATGTAACTAGCTATTAGCAGAGTAGAATTTCGAAAACAAAAACCAATAGCTAGGATCCTACTGATTGTGCCATCAACAGTGCCCAAGGTCAATCAAGGGAAGCAAACATACCCATGGTGACAAGGTCTCTCTTTTTCCCAAACCATCTCCATGTTAGTTTTCTCTTCCCAAAGCCTATGAATCCACGCACACACACAGCAATGGGGGCAACCAACCCAACGGGGACGACCAGCAAAAAAAGGTAAAAAATCTTTGTGAGCTTTGGAAAGGAATCTGGTGTCTCTTTAGAAAGCCAGTGGAGCCCCTCTCTAGGAGAATATCCTAGGGCTTGCAAGAGTTCATACGCTAGAATCCAAACTGTTAGCACTAAACAAACCCCAAAGGCCGAAAAGGTTACTCATTATCACCGCATCGCATAAATCGATCTGGGGTTAGCTAGGATCGGTCTGCTTGAGCCTTGGACTAAAGTCAGCTCGCAAGCTGACGCCCTTCCCACACTTCCAAATATTCACCTGCCACCCCCTTGTTATATGATCCTGCTCCTGCACTTGCTACTGCAGCTCGATGCGATCTTGCTCTTGCTTTGCTGTGGTGGTGAAGATCCCTTTGGGCTTCGGAAGATTTGGCACTGGTTAATCCAACACGTTGCCACTGGGTGATCACTAACTGCATTTATGCTATTTTCATGACACTTTCAGTTGTAACAATTTATTACTACTGTAGGAACCTTAAACTACTATATGAACCCATGCATCCATCTTAAAATCAACGTGGGATCCGTTGCTTTTTTTTTACTGGATAGCTAAATCATAGCTCATATTTCATGCTAAAGACCATTGCTTCTTTTGCAGAGTATCAATTTTGGAAAGTGCTTTTTTTTCAATACACGATTTACTTTTGCATATTGCACATGTACCTATATGTATGTCTCAAATAAACAATCAGCTGTAAGTACAGAGCTGGAATATAGAACTAAAATTAAGTTATGGTTTGATTTATTTCAATTGCCGTTCCGCACAGACCAGGAGAGAAACCTTTTATCACCTCACCATCACGCAGTACGTGAGTGACAAGTGAGACACGACAGTGCATCTACCTCACTACCTTCCTGCCTCTGCTAATTTAGTTAACTGTAATCTCTATCGCCATGTTAGGTGGAGTACCAGCTAAACTACAGCCCCCTGTTTTATACTATTATGCACTTAGTCAGAGATTTTGAACATGCAGTGGGCTTGTGATAGCATCATCTAGCTAGCTAATCATCTCTGACAGGTCCCTCCTTCCATGTCAAGGAATCTTAAGTGAGACAAACCCTTGAGTCGTGCATGTGACTGGGCCACAGCATGTCAGTTACTAGGCCTAATTTGTACCGTTTCAAAAAAAAAGTCTAATTTGTACAGGTTATTATTAGGATGCTACGTACGAAGAGAATTGATAGCATAAAACTACTATTATTCAGAAGTCAATGTTAAAAAACTATCATTTTTATCTTAAATCGCGTGGAGCTACCCCATTTCACCGAAGTTTTCTCAGATAGCCCAAATCGTGAATTGATCGCGAATTGACACCGATCCTGACCATCCGGACCCACCTGTCAGGCTGACAGGGCGAGCTCAGATCAATTAACACATAAACTAACAGTGGGACCCACTTGTCTAAATAAAAAATATGAAAATAGAAAAAATATGATAAGAACTGTTAAAAAAAGAAAGAAAAAAGAAAATCTGAGAAAAAATAAAAAAAATCCGTTTTCCACGCTTCTCAAGTTGTTGACCGAGCGGCCACCAAAACGGGGTCGTCTTCCTCACCAGGCTGGAGGTGGATGTTGACCACGGTGAACTCACCGTCGAAACAAGATCGAGACGCGGCCGGAGCACCGAGTCGGTCGGGCCGGAGCCGCCACCAGAGAAACAGGCGTCGCGGGGCTGGAGGAAGGCGGTCGTGTTCCTCGCTCACCCAATCTCTCAATCTCTTGTCCGTGCAGCCGCCACATCCTTTCCTTCCAGCGCTAGATGCGCAAGCGCGACGTCGTCTGCAGCGACGGCCACCACCGGCATCGGCCAGACCGCCAAGGTCCTCTCCGCGCCATGGGCCAGACCGCCAAGGTCTCTGCCATGTCCTGGAGCGACGCACGGGGATGGGCTTTCGGCCGGAGCACAGGGACGGGTTTGCGGTCGGAGCACGGGGACGGCGAGCGGCGCACGAGTACGGGCTTGCGGAGGGCACCAGCACAACCCCGCCGTCAGCTGCGTGTTTGGCGGCACAGCCCCACCACGGCCTCCAGACGCAGCGACGCGCCCAAGCGGCAGTGAGCTTGTCTGCACCACGCGGCGGTGGCAGGCGTCGGGTGCAGGTGCCGGTCGTGCGCAGCTGTGGCCGACTACATGGCGCTCGGTTGCTGCCCGTGCGCGGTGGTCGGCCTGCTCGGTCTCGTGCTCGTCAGGGCGCCGTTCGCAGTCGGCAAGCGCGTGGTCAGGAGGCGGCGGCGGGCGCTGCTGCGCGGGAAGCGGGTGGGCGACGTGGCTGCCACCGCCTCGGTGAGCGGCAACGACGACGTCCGTGAGAAGGGCGCGGGGAAGGAGAATGTCGGCGTCAGTGGCGTGGACAAGAGGAAGTCGGGTGGAGGCGAGGAGGGGGCAGTTGGACTCGGCGATGATTTTTTTCTCAGATTTTATTTTTTCCTTTTTTTACAGTTTTTCTCATATTTTTCCTATTTTCAGATTTTTTTAATTTTTTATTCGACTGACAAGTGGGTCTCACTGTCAGTTTATGTGTTAATTGGTCTAAGCTCACCTCGTCAACCTGACAGGTGGGCCCGGATGGTTAGAATCGGTGTCAATTCACGATCTATTCATGATTTGGGCTATTTGAGAAAACTTCGGTGAAATGGGGTAGCTCCACGCGATTCAAAATAATAGTGGTAGTTTTTTGACATTAACCTCTGAACAGGAGTAGTTTTATGCTATCAACTCCTACGTACGAACATACGTTCAACGCTTCAAGCATTTTTTTCTTGCTTAAATCCCTTAATCCAGCAGCTAGCATCGATCCGGTCATTCTAAACGGAGCATACATGCGTTTGTATCTTTCTGCCTGGTATGTATAGTAGTTGGTGTGTGAATTTATGCAGCTGTATGTGTAGATACCATATAAATAATTGAATATTGGATTGATACGCGCCGAGAGCTAGGACGTGTTTGATCTTGACTCTAGCTGTTCCATGAGGACGTGACCACCTGAAGCGGACGTGCATGATAGGATTAAGAAAATTGTACAGAAAGTTACGGAATGGACAAGAACTAGTCAGATCGTCTTCAGATCACATGCATGCCCGGCCAACAGTCTGGTCATCTGATGAAATGACAATGACGACCGGGGTCGACTCATCGACAGAAGATGGGATACCAGACACGTGTGTGTAATTTTGTTGCATGACAAGCAAGCATGCATGGGAAGTTGGGAACCAAAATTGGCAATCAGGAGTGCACAAGCCACGCACCTGCATCCCAGCCGTACATGAATTTTTTTAGCGAACGACGTACTTCTCTATATATTAAAGATGCCTTATTTAACACGGTAACGCAAAAACTCGTATATACACATGCATATACTCACCACTGTAAACGTGCGCAAGCTCATGCTAGCTCTAGAATGAGCCTTCTGAAAGAATGATTCGACGGTGTAGTCTTAAAATTGATATAGTTATTAATTGTTATCAAAATGAACATCTCTTTGCAATTAAAAATATGTCAATTTTGTGAGACACACGTGATAATTCTGAGGTTTAAACACCTTAATTATATCATTAAGGCTTGTCTATACGTATAAAAGGCTACTATGTACACGCACAATCGTACAACGTGCACGTCACTGTTTTAGTAGTGTTGACTTCCATCTTGAAAAGAATGTCACAAAAATGGATGTATCGTGCACTAAAATATGGCTAAATATAGCTATTTTACAACATCTTTTTTCGAACGGAGGGGGTATAATTTTGTAGCCAGGTTTGTGATCACCGTATAACAACTCTGGCCGAGCTGCTGGTACCCTAGTATCGATCTCTCCTCGTTTTCCTACTGTACTGCTGCTACTGAGTACAGTCCTAGTTGTGTACTGTACGTGCATATGTATGGAAGTATGTGTTTGCAGGAGACAGAGATCAGCGGTATGCATGGGCAGATATTCCATTTGGTGTCGTTTGTGGCGTCGCCTACCTCCTCGTCCGCTAGCTTTGCACACCCATGCACCATGCACGTGCCCGCCGCATCCCAAACCCCAACCAAGACTAGCAGCTAGCTACTCACACGACCACTTCAATTTTAGTAGCTAGTAGTATAAACTGAACGTGTGCAGGCGACGATCGATCTTCATCTTGTAAGGGTGTTTTATTTAATTTGGTGTATAAAAGTGTTAGTGCACCTAGCGAGCTACTCTAGATGTGCGTCGTAACTCCATGCCTCTTAATCGTCCGTGCGCGCTGGGCCGGAGGAGGACCAAAGGCATCCGAGGCCGGAAGTAGGGGTGTATCTAGAGAGTAGATTCCTAGATTTTGACCTATACCTTGAGTGAAACATTTCAAATGGATGCTAGTACCCGCATAGGAATTCTATTCGTCCTTTATCGAAAAAGTAATAGTAATCGTGCACGGTTAACTCTACATATGTTATCCTTATAGCACTATGTTCCGTGTGAAGATAGTTGTTAGGGAATTACAAAAATGAATGTGATTTTAGTCAATATAAGAGTTTGACGTTCTACATATCGTGCTCTAGCACTATGTTTGAAGAGGTAATTTTAATGGTTCAATGTAAGGTTCGCACAACTCCTTTCTCATGAGTTCGTCACTAAAATGTCCATATCCATTTTTTCACAACGGACGTGTTCATTAAAGGAAAGTCATAAACGGAATGTATTAATATGTATAAACTACACCAGGTCCCTCCAACAATCTTACTTCCTTTAGGGTGTGTTCGTTTTTTGGATGGAGTGGAATGGAATGGAATGTTTCCATTCCATCCCATCTCCTTCCATTCGGGTGTTTAATTGATTTCAGAAGAAGTGGAATGGAATGACATCTAATTAATCTAAACCTCTAATTAATTAGATCCTAATTAATCCAATTGTTTAGTTAACCTAATTATTCCTCAAATCGAGCATGGGGACGGTCCTGGGCTCGCATGGATCCCGTCTCGCATGGCGCCCGCGCTCGTGTCTCCGGCGATCCACTCCCAAGAAGCGCCGCCCCCGCGCTCGCGTCTCCTGGCCGCGCCCGCCCGCGCTCGCCCGCCGCGTCGCCTCCTACACGCGCCCGGCCGCGCTCGCATGCGCTCGCATGCGCCCGCCGCGCGCGCCCGGTCGCCCGCGCCTCCTGCACGCGCCCGGCCGCGCTCGCACGCGCCTCCTGGCCGCCGCGCCTGCCGCCCGAGCTCGCCCGGCCGCGCTCGCCTCCTGGCCGCCGCGCCCGCCCGCGCGCGCCCGGTCGCCCGCGCCTCCTGCACGCGCCTAACGTGGGGCTACCTTTCGACTAGCCCACCGTAAGTCTACCTGGGCCGCGCCAAGCATGGAAAGGCCCACAGAAGGCCCACTCGGGGTACCACGTACCCTAGTCCAACTCGGTTAGGTCTTATAACCTGCCATATTTGTACCAACCGCCCGAGACATGGCTACCTATAAAGCCAGGAGGGTTGCCTGTCCTAGAGGACACGCTCATAGCCACCACCACAAACCCTAGCGAGATCGCAATCTCGCCATTGTAATCGCTACTCGCATCAATAATCAGACAAGCAGGAGTAGGGTGTTATCCTCCGGGAGCCTGAACCTGGGTAAAACCTTGCTTGTCAGCCGTCGTGATCACCAACACCTCTCTCTCTCCCCATCGATCAACCCGGGGTGCACAACCCTGGGATTTGCCGAGTTACCACCTCGTCAATTGGCGCCGTCTGTGGGAAGCCAAAAAGTGTTGGAATCATGGTCGCTCCGGCTCCATCCGCAATGAAGACCGACGTCCGCATCGCTAGGGAGTCGATCCGCTTCGGCTCCTTCGAGTACGTCCTCCACCCTCCGGCTCGCCGCTTGGTGTACGCCGATTGGGACAAAGGTATACACATCACCTTTGGCTCCATGTGCTGCTTCGCCGACAGTGGCGGAATACTCAGGTCCGCGGCAACCGCGCCACGCGCGGCAGCACCCGCATCGGCGAATCTACCGCCGCCCTCATCAAGACCCGCGAAGATTGCATCTGTCGCGCCTGGGAAGATCGCATCTGTCGCACCCGCGAAGATCTCATCTACCGCGCCCGCGAAGATCGCATCTACCGCGCCCGCGAAGATCGCATCTGCCGCACCCACGGAGATCGCTCATGTCGCGCCCGGGAAGATCGCATCTGCGACGACTGCATCGACAACCTCAGCAACGGCCGTGCGGATCAAGTCTACTACACCAATCTCGGTCGCACGGTCGGTCAAATCAAGATCTGCCTCAACTACTGCACCCGCGCGGACGACCAAGGGTATGCAGCTGACAGCCACGTCGCGCGCGTCTTCGTCTTCATGGGGCTGCCAAGTCTACCCCAAGCCAATCGCACTCGCTCTGGCGGCTGCGAAACCTCAGAGTACGTGGACGATCGCAAGGAGGCGAAACAACGACTGCGCCGCGCGTCACGTTGCAGCAATTTTCGATCCTGAGCAAGGCTCGGATGACGGAAGCAGCAGCGGCAGCACGAACACACCGACCCAAGTCTACCCCAAGCAATGCTTCATGGCGGGCACAACGCGACCCGATGACAACGAAGAACCCGCATACCCACTAGAGGTGATCATGCTGGACCAGACCAAAATCGTCATCACACGGGACATGGGAATCCAAGCCATGAAGCATGTCAACGAGGGCACGTTCCCTCCACCCGACGCACCTAGAGAGGATCACCTGGCGGTCCAGTACTTGCTACGCAAGGAAGGCGAACGACTCCGCGCCATAAAATCCGACTTACTCCGGCGCAAGAGGGACGCAGATGCATCGAGTGCCAGGCGAGCCGCCCTCTCCTTTACCTCCTCCACGGAAGTTAACCAAGGAGCACGGCGAAACAGAGCCCGCGTTCCCCTCCTGACAGACGCCGACCGAACCAGGGTCACCCGCAACCTCGAGTCGTCCTTCGTCACCGAGGATGAGAACGGGATACCCGTCCCAAAGATGGCGAACGCCGCCCTGATCTCAGTCGAGACATACCTCCGGCTCACGCAACCACCGGAGGGAGACGCACGTTCCCTGCTCCACAGACAGCAAATCGCCTCCATCAAGGCGATCGAAGAAGCTCTAGTGGTCAAGGTACCAAGCAACCGAGCGCGCGAGCCTGCAACCTCGGAGGTCCCAGCAGCACAGCGACAACCAATCAAGGACCTTCGCGACGTCCTCACGTAGAAGACGGTGGACCGCAACCGCAAAGAACGTTCGGCTGGAGCTGCGAACCTCGACGACCAGGCCGACCGCGACTTCGAGCCATGTGGGGCTGTATGCTTCAGCTTCAACATCCGCGACACCCGCATGCCTAAGGGCTTCAAGCTGACAGCAGGCACCCCAAAGTACGACGGGAAGCAAGATCCACGACTATGGCTCGAGGACTACCTCATCGTCTGCACCTGCCAAGGCGGGACGTCGACTACGGCAATGCAGTACATCCAGCTTATGCTGACGGACTCGGCGCGCGGGTGGCTCACAAGCCAACCCAAGGACTCTTTCCGAACATGGGAAGAATTCCGGGATAACTTCATAAAAAGTTTCTCGGGAACGTTCGCAAGGCCCACGACCTACATCGAGTTGCAGGCCTGCAAGCAAGGAAAGGATGAGTCGCTCCGCTCCTACATCCAGTGGTGGACACTCCTCCGCAACACCATGGAACCCGTCTCAGAAGACCGGGTGATGGACGCCTTCATGCACGGCGTTGCTCGTCGCGACCTCCGCGAGGAATTTGGTAGGCTCCAGCCAAAGACCACAATAGAGCTCATGAAGACAGCCAACAAGTGGGCCGAAGGAGAGGACTACGTCCGCGACACTTCCCCCAAGAAAGAGGTCGAAACAAGCAACTGGCGTGAGGCACGCCAAAAGAAGAAGCCACGCTACACCCACGACTCAATCGAGCTAGTAGCGGCGGGATATGAAACCCCCCGTGATGACAAACGCGACAACAGTCGACAGTACAATCAAGGTCGACAGTCCAGCTCGAGTCAGTACAACCGTGGCAGCAGCAGCATTAGCCACAATGACGGAGGCCAGAAACGCGAGTGGAAGCGCCCGCTAACCCCGGCAGAGGAGCTGATGCAACCCTGTAAGCATCACTCGTTCCGCAACCCAGAGACATGCAAGTGGGGTTCCAGCCATCTGCTGAAGGATTGTCGCAAAGCAAGAAAGATATACCAAGCCATGCAGCAAATCATCGCTCCAGTGCAAGCAATACAGGCAGCTCCGCAGCTAGCCATCCAGGCGGCACCCGCAAACAACAACCAGGTGCAAGCGGCCGGGGCATTCCCCCAGCCGCAGCAGCAGCAACAACAACAAGGTCAGTCGGCAGCAACCGACACGTATCCACCCGCACGGGGACAACTGAACATGATCCGGAAGGGACCCCCGTCAAACAGGCGCCAAAAGCTCATCACCCGCCAAGTACTTCAGGACATCAATAGCCCGCGCGCGGTACCAGACTACCTGCGCGGGTCAGAGACACCCATCACGTTTTCCAGGGCAGATCACCCATCCGAGGTAACCTGACCCGGACACGCCGCACTCGTGATTGAGGCCCTGATCGGCGACTACAGCTTGAAGAAGGTGTTCATGGACGGAGGCAGCGGCATCAACATCATATTCGCCGACACCCTGAGAAGAATGAACAGGTCGACAGAGAAATTACCGGAATCGGAAACCACTTTCCACGGCATAGTACCAGGGCAAGCAATCACGCCCATGGGAACAATACGCTCGACGTCATCCTCGGCACACCCGAGCACTTCAGGAAGGAGTCGATCAATTTCGAAGTCGTCAACCGGAAGTCGCAGTACCACGCCATACTCGGATGCCCAACTTTTGCCAGGTTCATGGCAGTACCCCACTACGCCTACCTGATGGTCAAGTTGCCCGGACCGAAAGGAGTAATCACCGTGCGCGGCGACTTCGGGCTCTCCAACAGCTGTGATCGCGAGTTCGCCAAGATTTCCGAGTTCTTCGGAGTCGAGGAGCACTTCAAGGCCATATCAGCCGACAACGACAAGACCATCTTTCCATCTCGCAAGAAGCCAGCTAAGGACGCAGCATTCAACACGAACGACGACACCGTCACCCACCAAGTCCATCCGACTGATAGCAGAAAGACGGTCAAGGTTTCGTCAAGTCTGACCCCCGCATAGGAAAGCGCGCTCGTCGAGTTCCTACGTGAGAACTGGAAGATCTTTGCATGGCAACCTTCTGACATGCCAGGGATACCCAGGGAACTCGCCGAGCACTCTCTAAAGGTCCACAAGGACGCAAGACCGGTCAAACAATCCATGCGACGCTTCTCAGGACCCAAGTGAGACGCGATCGCCATGGAAGTCGACAGACTGCTGCACGCCAAGTTCATCCGAGAGATCAAGGACTCGGACTGTTTCGCCAACCCGGTCCTAGTGGAGAAAAAGAAGACGAAAAAACTACGCATGTGTGTTGACTTCACCGCAGTCAACAAGTGCTGCCCCAAGGATCACTTCCCGCTCCCGCGGATAGACCAGATCATCGACTCGACAGCAGGCTGCGAGCGCCTGTCCTTCCTGGACGCCTACTCAGGTTACCAGCAGATCAGGCTGAAAGTCGAGGACGAAGAGAAAACGGCCTTCATCACACCCGACGACGTCTTTTGCTACCAGACGATGCCGTTCGGGTTAAAGAACGCAGGTGCCACGTACCAGCGGACAATGCAAGCGTGCCTCAAAGGGCTCATCGGGCAGATCGTCCAAGTCTACTTCGATGACATCGTCGTCACGACCCGAAAGGAAGATACCTTAGTCGACGACCTCCGCAAGGTCTTCGCTGCACTCGATGTGTACCAGATCAAGCTCAACCCAGAGAAGTGCGTGTTCGGCGTGCCAGCCGGAGAGCTACTAGGGTACCTCGTATCTGCAAGAGGAATCGAAGCGAACCCCGAGAAGGTGCAGAACATTCTCACAATGCCAGCACCAACCAAACTCCGTGAGGTGCAGCGATTAGCCGACCGAGTCGCAGCTCTCAGCCGGTTCATTAGTAAGTTGGGAGAGAAAGCTTTACCTTTCTACCAACTGATGAAGAAGACGGATAAGTTCGAGTGGACACAGGAGGCGCAAGATGCGTTCGATCATCTCAAGAAAACCCTGACAACCTCTCCAGTCCTCGTGGCGCCGCTAGAAAACGAGCCGCTATACTTATACGTCTCAGCAACAAACAGGGTGGTGAGCACGGTACTCGTAGTCGAGCGGGAAGAAGAAGGGCACAGTCACCCGGTGCAAAGGCCCGTCTACTACCTCAGCGAAGTCCTCACCCTGTCCAAGCAGAACTACCCGCACTACCAGAAGCTGGCGTATGGAGTCTTTATGACCTCCAGGAAGGTCGTCCACTACTTCTCCGAGCACCCGATCACGGTGGTAAGCTCCTCTGGACTAGCAGACATTCTCACAAACCAATGCGCGACAGGACGAGTCGCCAAGTGGGTTGTCGAACTAGGACCATGGGGGCTGAAGTATGCTTACCCGAAGTCCATCAAGGCCCAAGTCCTCCCAGAATTCACCACCGAGTGGATAGAAGCCCAGCTACCAAATGTCCCCGACTTGTCCAACGCATGGACGATGTACTTCGATGGCTCCAAGAAATTCAAGTCGGCCGGGGCAGGAGTTGTGCTCATCTCCCCCAAGGGTGACAAGCTGAAGTATGTCCTACAGATGGACTTTCCGACGCCGTCCAACAACGAAGCCGAGTACGAGGCCCTGATCCACGTCATGAAGATGGCCAAGAACTGCGGCGCCACGCACCTCATGATCTACAGCGACTCCTACCTGGTGGTACAACAAACCATGAAGTCCTGCGACGCCATCGCCGACAACATGATAGCCTACCGAGACCTGTACAACCAGATGGAAGGCAACTTTGAAGGCTGTGAGTTAAGGCACATCGGCCGCGACAACAACGAAGAAGCCGACGTCCTCGCTAACATGGGATCAAACAGAGTTCCAGTTCCACCCGGCGTCTTCCTCGAGCGCATCACGCAGAGATCTATCAAGACTCAAGCCGCAGCGAGCACCGCAACAAAAGCAAAAGGAGATGCAAACTTGCCAAGCCAAGAGAAGGTCCCCATGGAAGTCATGCTGATCGAAGCCACATGGACAGGACCATACATGGCGTACATACTGCATCAGAAGCTGCCAGCGGACCCAGTCGAAGCAAATCGCATCATCAGGCGCTCCAAAAGCTTTACCGTCATCAACGGGGAGCTCTACAAGAGAAGTATCTCGGGAATCCTGCAGAGGTGCATAGACCCAGTCGACGGCCAAGCCATCCTACTCGACATCCACGCGGGTACCAGTAGTCGAGCACTGGTGGCCAAAGCACTACGAGCCGGGTTCTACTGGTTAACAGCCATGCAGGACACCGAAGATCTAGTAAAGAAATGCACAGGGTTCCAGGAGTTTGCCAACAAGCCACACGCGCCAGCATCAGAGTTCAAGACAATACCGCTAGCCTGGCCCTTCGCCCAATGGGGGCAAGACATGGCGGGCCCGCTGAAGAAATCATCACCCGGAGGGCACACTCACCTCCTGGTTGCAGTCGACAAGTTCACTAAGTGGATTGAAGCCGCACCCATCACAAGTTCGACTGCGTCAACAGCGGTCAACTTCATCAGGTCCATCATCTTCAGGTTCGGAGTGCCGAACGGGATCATTACAGACAACGGCTCGAACTTCACAGCCGAAGAATTCAAAGACTTCTGCTCGGAGCAAGGTATCAAACTCAGCTATGCAGCCGTCTCACACCCGCAATCCAATGGGCAAGTAGAGAAGGCCAACGGTTTAGTCTGCAGCGGCATCAAGAAGCGACTGCGTGTGCCACTCAGGCGCGCGGCGGGCGCATGGATAGAAGAACTACCGTCAGTCCTCTGGAGTCTGCGAACCACGCCTAACATATCCACCCAGTATACTCCATTCTTCATGGTGTATGGTGCAGAAGCAGTCCTACCCTGCGACATCAAGTTTGACGCACCACGGGTGGTCGCCTACGACGAGTCAGATGCAGAAGAGGCACTCGAAGACATCATGGACATATTGGACGAAGTACGCGACATCGCTCTGGCGTGATCAGCCGTATACCAGCAAGACCTGCGCAATTATCACGGACGAAGATTGCGACCAGGAGCTTTCGTCGCAGGTGACCTGGTCCTTCGCCTCAAACAGAAAAAAGTGCACAAGCTCGCCTCCCCATGGGAGGGTTCGTAAATCTTCACAGAGGTGATTGGCAACGGAGCATATCACCTAAAGGACTCAAAGACAGGAGCAGCCTGCAGCAACCCGTGGAACATTGCACAACTCCGGCGGTTCTATGCTTAGTCGAATCAACCATTGTAACAAGGATAGCATGTCAAAGCGGCAGGTTTCAGACGCACTCTTTCCCTTACCAGGGTACCTGAGGGGACTGGAAGGGTTTTAATGAGGAGGCCTGTTCGCAGCAATCAATAAAGTGATTTGAAGAAAATGCTGTTCACCTTACCTTCTCAGACAAGACAAACAAAAAATACTAGGCCGCCACTCGATTTACTCGGGGGCTGCACCACACAGGTTGAAATAAAGGCCTAGGCCGCCACTCGAACCACTCGGGGGCTGCGCCAAAACAGGCACAACTCAAAAATCCTAGGCCTCTATCCGACTTACTCGGGAGATGCGCCACACAAGTTGAAATAAAAGTCTAGGCCGCCACTCGAACAAACTCGGGGGCTGCGCCAAACAGGCACAACACAAAAATCCTTGGCCTCTTCCCGACTTACTCGGGAGATGCGCCGCACAGGTCAAGTCCAAAATCCTAGGTCGCCACCCGACGCACTCGGGGGCTGCACCTCACAGGTCACACTTGAAAAGCCTAGGCCGCTACTCGAACCACTCGGGGGCTGCGCCAAACAGGCGCACCTCAAAAATCCTAGGCCTCTACCCGACTTACTCGGGAGATGCGCCGCACAGGTCAAGTCCAAAATCCTAGGTCGCCACCCGACGCACTCGAGGGCTGCACCTCACATGTCACACTTGAAAATTCCTAGGCTGCCACTCGAATTACTCGGGGGCTGCGCCATACAGGCTTCACCGAAGAAATCCTAGGCCGCCACCCGAGCTACTCAGGGGCTGCGCCATACAGGTCAAGTCCAAAACCCTAAATTGCCACCCGGTACAATCGGTAGCCGTGGTACACAGGTCTCACTTGAAAGAATCCTAGGACGCCACTCGACTCACTCGGGGGCTGCGCCACACAGGTTCACAACGCAGGCTTAGGCCGTCACCCAAGGTACTCGGGGACTAGCCACACAGGTCAAAACAGAAGCAAGTACTCGCACATTAACAAAAACAATTTCACTCGTTGCACGAGAACTCTTCCAATTTCATATACTGTCATTTACATTGGCATAGTCGCCACATTGACTAACCCTATACAGCAGAAGAAAACTACTCTCAGTGTGCAGGCTCGGCCTTCGGCGCTCCGAGTGGGCCAACAAGACGCTCGCTGTGCTTCTGCACCTGCTCAATCATCTGGCGCGCAGCCGCCAGGGTATCGGCGTACTTGGCATCGCCAGGCAGTCCACCCATCAGCCTCTCCAACGGAAAGTTAGGCCGATGCAGCCGAACATACGCCAGAGCCGCATTCGCCCCGGCGACAAGCTGCGCGTGGACGATTTCCTTCAGAGCATCGCCGTCACGGAACCTCTCGAGCAAGGTGGACAGCCCATGCGGCTGCCCATTATGCGGGAAGTAGACACAGTGGATGTGCCACAAGGTCTTCCGGCAATTCTCCAAGAGGACAGCCGCACGCCAGGTTCGGTCGAGCATGCGGGCAAGGATGCACCCTCGCGACTTGTTCACCCAGAAATGGCGAGCTTCGTGGGAGTCGCCAGACGCCTCCCGGGTAACACGCTCTTCAACACGGTCCCGCTCAGCCTCCCAATCTGGGTTCACGTCTGCATACACTAGCTAGAAGTCAGAACCAGCAAATTTCAACAAGGAAAGGCAGCCGCAGAAAGTACCAACCTTGAAGCTGCTGACTGATGAGATCAATCTCCCCAATCAGAAAATCTTCGCGTTGGGAAAAACCCGCAGTCGGATGCGACCTGGAGCGCTGCAAGAGCAGCTCGGTATTCTTCAAGGTAGCCTCAAGCTCAATCACCTTGTTCTTCAAGTAAGTGATTATGCGCTGGTCGTTCGAACTTCGCGGAGGGACCGGAGCAGCTTGGCGACGACGAGCACCTGAAGAGGATCCATCGCCACTTGGACCAGCCGCAGAAGCAGAAGACGTGCCGCCGAGCAAGTCAGTCTGTCATGAACGTGCAGAATCAATACCAATATACGACTGATCAGCATAGACAAATACGATAGGAGAAAACATTCAATTTCAGCCAGAGCACTGTCAAAGGCCAGAAGACCCAACAAAATATCGGTCGACAACAATTACAAGGCAAAAAGTTATCAGTACATGCAACTGCGACTGCTAAGCCCCTACAACTACTCCTGGGCAACAGACTCCGACTGCGAGCGACTCTTCCGAGCAGCAGACGACCCAGTCGCCTTGGCCAGCGCCCTCTCGAAGGTAGACACAAGCGTCACAGCAAGCTGTGCAGCCCGCACTTTAACTCCACCCAAGGACGCGGTCCGCCCATCAGGCCTACGGGGGAAGCCGCTGACGACCTTCTCGAAGTCGCCCTGAATTCGGTGGCCTAGGAGGAGCTGGAAGGTGAGCTCGGAGCCGCGTACCGTCTGCGCCCGAGTGAAGTCGGCGAGGGTGGTCGCGTCATCCTCAAATGGAGCAGCAAGGGCGTCCACGGCAGTCGGCGGCGGGTCGCTTGGGAAGATGTTACGGTTCACCGTCGTAAGGGCTCATGTCGACTTCTTCAGCGCGTCTGTGGACTTCCTCAGAGCATCAGACGCATACGCGCAGACACGGTCCAGGAAGCCGACAACCGTCGCCAAGTCGACGGTGTCACTCGACGAGCCCTCCTCAGGAGCTCCACCGCATGTCTCTGTGCAAAAAAGTTAAACATCAGACAAAGGCAAAAGCAACAACACAGTAGGCATCAAGCCGAAACTTACCCCCAAGAGCACCGGCGAGGGAAAGAAGGCGGTCGACTTGAGTCTTCTCTTGGTCAACCCGCATCCGCTCCCGCTCCTAGAACTCGTGGAGAGACTTCTCAAGCTCACCCTGACTCCGAATCTTCAGCTCAAGCTCAGCAACCCGCTTATCAGCCTGGTCAAGGGAAGCGCGAAGCTGGTCCCTCTCCTTTTCCAGGCGAACGTAAGCAGCGGCTGCATCAAGTTGTTGGCGGTAGCAGGGCTGAAACAGAAGCAAGATCTTAATAAAGCTGCGGGCGACTCTACTAGTCACCCACACCTTCGGGGGCTACTCCCATCGGGAGCGCTGATCGCGCACCCAATGAAAATTCAAGACTACAAGTACAAGTACAAAGGACTTACGTGGTCTAGAAGCTTGGCATCAACAGAAGGCGGCGGAGGAGCGTGACTCGAAGACGCGATGACAGCAGGTTGTGCGCGCTCGTCAACTGCCACCCTGGTCACTAGCTCGGTCGAAGGGGCGGATGTATGCTCCACCTCACGATGAGGAGAGTGGACATCGGCAGAACGACGGCTGCAGCAACAGTACAATGACCAACTGAAAGATTGGAACTACAAAAGACAACTCGAAGTCAACAAGGTACTAACCTGGTGGTCTCGAGTTCATCATCACTCCCCAGGGAGACAGACGGCAGCCGCGCGAACGCGCGCGGTGGCGTGGAGCTGCCAGGGGGAACAACCAGGGGCTCTGTCCAGCCACCTGGTGACCGCGCACCCGACGACGTCGCGACGACTTCCTCTGGATCAGCTTCCGCACCCCTTGCGGGCGACAAAGCAGTCGCAGAGTCACCGCCGCTTCGGCGCTTCTGCCTCTTCCGCGCGGGTTCCTCGTCATCATCATCATCGTCCGCTTTGTCGTTGGGGGAGACAGCGGACGGAAGGTCATCATCATCATCATCCTCCTCCTCGACAAATTTCGGCTCGTCGTCGGGTCCGTTCTCAGGGAGAGGAGGAAGGCTGATCATGAGGGACCGACCCTGAAGCAAGTAGACGCAAGTCGAATCAAGAAGCAAGAAATCAAGAAACAGAAAAACAAGGAGAACAAGTCAAGAACTTACCTCAGGAACGGGGTTCGATGCCCCGTAGGCAGCAACCGGGCACTTGACGTTGCATGTATCCGTGACTCGGAGGTTGGTGATGGACCTCACCTTGGCTTCCAGCTCCTCATCGTCAAGTGGCTCGGTGCTGACGCCCTCGACGGCCCACATTGGGTGGGGCCGAGCGCTGAGCGGCTGCACCCTAAGACGGAAGAAGGTGGCCATCAAGAAGACGCCACCCGCCTCGCGCCCAAGGGTCTTGGTGAGATCGCGCAACAGGCCCAGCAGAGGCCGCACGGCTTCCTTCTCCCCCGCAGTCAGCGGGTGCGTCCAGGCTTGAGTCTTCCGCAGCCCGCGTCCGCTGTCGAATGCCACCAGACCATCCTGGCTCGACTGGACGTAGAACCACTTCTTGCGCCACCCCTGGACGGAGTCCGACTTCTTCATCTGGAAGTACGCGGTGTCACCGCGCACTTGGATTCCGAAGCCGCCCACGGGGAATGGCAACCCGCTCTTCCCAACATTCTTGCGAACGAGGAAGAGCGACTTCCACATCGCCCAGTGGGGCGCGACACCCAAGAAGCACTCGCAAAGCACAATGAAGCCCGCGATGCTCAAGACGCCATTGGGGGTCAGATCATGGATCTGAACCCCATAGGCATACAGGAGACCGCGCACAAAATCGTGCAAGGGGAACCCGAAGCCCCGCGGAAGGAAATCCATGAAGCATACGTGTTCCCCATCCCGGGGTGTGGGGTATACTTCTTTGCCAGGAGCGCGTACCTGGACTTGATCAGCAGGCGGAAGAAGACCTTGAGCACGGAGGAGTTCGACCTCCGCCTTCTTCACCGACGACCTCTGCCAGTCGCCGTCGGGGTTCTTCATCAGCCCAGCTTCGTTGGCGGCGGCGGAGGAACCAACGGCACTCTTCGGCTTGCCCATGGCGTCGCGAGGCAGCGCAAGGTGCACGGACAAAAAGCACGGAGCTCTGGTGAAGGCGAGAATGGCAGAGGGCAGAGGAAAGGATGCGCGGACGAATGGAGAAGACGATGCCCTCGCGTTGCGGCGCAGTACTTATGCCTCAGCAAAATCAATCTCAGCCCTCCGTCGCGCAGCGGTTCAGAGCATCCTCATCCCGCCGTCCACGTGTCAAGCAAAGAGGCCAACCGTCGCCGCCAATTTCCTCCACTACGCACGGGAATCAAGGCGTCATCATCGTGCGCGAAAATTTCACGCCCAGTTCAGGAACGTGACAACTGCTAACCGCGGTCAGCGCTGCAAGTGGGCCCCGCCACGTCACGTCCCATCTGGCGCAGAGGCGTGCAAAGAAACGTCAGCAGCGACGTCATCAAGCCAACGGCTCCAAAAAACTAGACATCGAGATAACTCGAAAGCAAGGTTCGAGTGGTAAGCTTCTAAGCTGAAAGAACTGAAGACAATGCGCTGGTCAAGGAACCCGAAACGTCTATTCGGGTGACGAAGAAAGTCGAGTAAGCTCCTGCAGCCGAATCAGATCTACAAGTAAGCCAACAGGCCGAATAAAAGCAAGCTTCACATGAAGAACAAGACAAAGTAATTCGACTGCAAAGGTTACTCCCATCGGGAGAGTCCTGTTCGACTGAAGGAATCGGGTTCAAGCTCAAGATCAAGCAATCCAATGGCGCATCCAGGAGGAGGAAGTCCTTTGCCCGACGCTGCGCTTCGACCAAGCACTCGGGGGCTACTGATGTGGGGCTACCTTTCGACTAGCCCACCGTAAGGCTACCTGGGCCGCGCCAAGCATGGAAAGGCCCACAGAAGGCCCACTCGGGGTACCACGTACCCTAGTCCAACTCGGTTAGGTCTTGTAACCTGCCATATCTGTACCAACCGCCCGAGACCTGGCTACCTATAAAGCCAGGAGGGTTGCCCGTCCTAGAGGACACGCTCATAGCCACCACCACAAATCCTAGCGAGATCGCAATCTCGTCATTGTAATCGCTACTCGCATCAATAATCAGACAAGCAGGAGTAGGGTGTTATCCTCCGGGAGCCTGAACCTGGGTAAAACATTGCTTGTCAGCCGTCGTGATCACCAACACCTCTCTCTCTCCCCATCGATCAACCCGGGGTGCACAACCCTGGGATTTGCCGAGTTACCACCTCGTCAGCGCCCGCATCACGCTCGAAGCAGAGCATCATGGCCGGCGGGGAGGAGGGCGCGCCGCCGCTGCTGTCCCAGCAGGAGGTGTCCCCCGGCGACCTCCCGCCCGCGTCGATTTGGCGGCGACCAGCACCACCCGCGCCCTGCGCCCGGCGACCTCCCGCCCGCGCCGATTTTCCGGCGACCAGCTCCACCCGCCTCCCCGCCGCCTGCGTCCTCCGCCTCCGGCTCCGACGTCCGCGCGCCTCCTCGCCGTCTGCGCGTCTCCCCGCCGCCCGCGCCTCCCCGCCGGTGGCAGCCTCCGCGCTCCCACGCGCCTCCCCGCCGCCCGCGCACCTCCGACGGTCGCGCTCGCGCGCCTCCCCGCCGTGGCGGCCTCCGCGCGCCCGCGCGCCTCACCTCCGCCCGCGCACCTCTGCGCGTCCCCGCGACCTCTGATGCCCGTGCGCCTCCTCGCCAGCGGCGCCTCCCCGCGCCCACGGCATCTGGCTCCCGGCGACCTCCGCGCCGGCGACCGACCTCCCGCTTCGGTCCTGTGAGAGTTGAGAGAAAAAGACAGAGCTGTGATTAGCGATGATGGAGGGCGTTCCACTCGGTCCGGCCGATTTGGCCGGACGAGTGCGTTCCACATCTTCAAGGAATATTCCACCTCGGGGAATCCACCCGTTCCATTCCTTGTCAAAACTGAACACAAGAACGGCCTCCAGGTGCGGAACGGTTCTATTCCGTTCCACCCGGTTCCAGAAACGAACACACCCTTAGGATGTGTTCGTTTTTAGAACGGGGTGGAATGGAATGGAACCATTCCGTTCCACTCTCATGGAACCGTTCCATTCCTGTGTTCTTGTTGAACAAAAAATTGTCATGGAACTGTTCCATTCTTGTTTTCTTTTCTAGGATGGGATGGAATGGAATGGAACGAGAATGACAACAAACTTGATTAAATATTTCCTAATCTTGATTAATTATTGTTAAACTTGATTAATTATCCCTAATATTAATTAATTGTTGCTAAACTTGCTTAAATTAGAGTTAACCGCCTAGTTTACTGTTCCGTTCCGGTCGGTTCCGCATATTGAGTGAATATTCCCTTTTCTGGAACCACTCCATTCCACTCCATTCCAGAAAAGAACACAAGAACGGGCTCATGGAATGGAACCATTTCATTCCATTCCGGTTGGTTCCAGAAAAGAACACACCCTTAGTGTATGAATCTATCGAGATATCAAGCATGCACAAAATCTAAATATGAAGAGAGGAGAAGGAACAATGTGCCACCAAAGGGACCAACGATTCACAATGGCATTAAAACAACCACCAAACTTTCATTTTTTGTAGCTACATTAGGTTTAAACTTAAACGACCGGTTCGGGTGACTGGCCTGCCACCCTTAATCTTTTGGAAACCAGAGTTGTCGTAGAAATCAGGTCATTGATTCGGATCGAGAATCTCAAATGTCTACGCAATGTTTGAGCAATCGAAGAATTCTTCCCAACGTCCGAAACTCAACAGGGAACGCGTTAGTAGAGCGAAATTTAAAGAGGAAGAGTTGCATGGAAAACATGTGCTTCAATATGTTGTGTTTGACAACCATATTTTTAAAAAATGCTACCTTAACCTACAGGTGTTTTTGATGGCATCCATTGGCAATGGGGGTGATCCAGAAGGATTCACTGAGGGTCATGTCCGCCCGAAGTTGCCTGGTGGTCGCGCGATCTCAACAGCTCAGGAACTCGTTGAACAAACCTTACTTTGTGGTGGAAGAAGTGATTTTGAGTAACCGCTAGGAGTGAGCATGAAATGATATTGACGTGCTTGAAACCGAGCTCTTCTAGAATAGGGTTGACATGGAGGACAACATCTACTTCGTAGCTCAACAGTGGAAGTTCTTTGGCTCTATCTCAATCGAGTAACACACCCATAATGGGGGTAAATTTTACGCTCATACTATTTTTTGTTCCGTCATCACTTTGTACCTATGAGGTGATCATAATCTTGTGCAATGGCCGAGAAGGTAGTTTTTCTTAGGATGGGCAGCACAAATTTCAAAGCACACTGTAAGCTATCAAAGTTTATAACAACAACAAAAAAAAAAAATCATGGTAGCGAGAGTGTCTCCAATAATAATTAGTTATATTGCAAGTGAAAGTAGAAAATTATTGTTTAACTCAAGGATCTTTGTTTGGAATTGAGAAGTTGTCATCTTTTTGTGAGATCCCACGCCGGAGTAAATAGCCAATGTGAAGATCATGAATAAATTAAGATGTCTCTCGAAACAGGCTTGCGCCCCGCTTTATAAATAAAGCAACCATCCACCGTTTACAAACGAACGTCAGAGGAAACCGAAGTGCGAGAGAAACAAAAATTTGCTGGGCCACAACACAACATAGCCCAAAGATAAAACTACAAGTCCTGATAAAAACTCTACCACATAGAGCTCAACGGTTGGCAGGTGAGGAAAGAAGGCGTGCCGCCTTCAGGAGATCCTCAGAATGCCGTCCAGCCGCTGCCTGTCTCGCTGTCTAGCCAAGGGGTGCCACTCCTGTAGGAAAGCCAAGAATTTAAAAACTGAGTCAGTGGCCCGTCATGGTAAGACATGCTCGATGACCATCTTGTTACGGATCGTCCAAAGATTCCAGGTCATCGCCACGAACACCAACCAAAAGAGGGACCTCCTCCTTCCGGTATGGTTCGCTTGCACTTCCAGGAACTGTGCTAAGTCCAGGGCCTGCCACTCAGTAACCAAGGCCTCAGCCAGGAAGCTCCACAGGAAGCGAGCTGTAGGACAAGAGAACAGGATATGGGTCCCCGACTCGGGGACCGCACAAAGGGGACATGTGCCATCACCAGGTCCCAAACGCTTAACCACCTCCACGCCTGATGGGAGGCGGTCACGGAGAAGCTGCCAAGTAAAGATCTTGATCTTAAGAGGCAAAGGAGCCTTCCAAAGATGCTTAGTCCAGGACAACTCATGCCCTCTAAAAAGGGCCCGGTACGCGGAGCCGACGGAGAAGTGCTTCGTAGGCGTAACGCTCCAAGCGACCCTATCTGGGCTGTCAGACAGGGCTAGGGGTAGGAATGCGAGCAAGGACCTCCATCTCGCAAGCTCCCCTGGGCCGAACGTGCGGCGGAACCCAATGTTCCACCGCCCCTGCTGGAAGGCAGAGGCAATCAACACTAGAGGTTCCGCACAAATCGTGAAAAGATCCGGGAACCCAAATCGTAGCGGCCTTCCGCCCCACCAGGAGTCAAGCCAGAACAGGGTATCATGTCCGTTACCTACGGAAGAGAGCACCCCTAGTCTGATGTGCTCCTTAATGGATTGGATGGCATGCCAGAAGTGGGACCCCTCTTTGCGCTCACACACCCACAAGGGGCAGCCCTTAAGATACTTGGCTTTCACCAAGTCAAGCCAGAGGCCCCCCTCACCCCGAAGAATCCTCCAGAACCAGCATAATATGAGGGCCTTGTTCATGTGTCGTGATGCAAGTATGCCTATGCCCCCAAACTCCTTGGGGGCGCAAATGTCGGCCCAATTCACCATATGGTACTTCTGTTTTCCAGACGACGCTTGCCAGAAGAATCTAGCCAGCTCTTTGTCAAATCTAGCATGGATCCCGTCCGGCAAGATATACATCCCCATTATATACATGGCTAGACTAGACATGCACAAGTCAATCAAGATCGTTTTGCTACCCTTGGAGGTGAACCTCCCCTACAAGGTTCCGATTTTGATTTAACTCGTGCAACAAGTGGTGCAAAATCCTTCGCCAGGATCCGAGTATCCCTGATCGGCATTCCCAGATACGTAACCGGGAATGACGCCAACCTGCAATTCAGGTTGTCCGCGATGCTCTGCTGGTCTTCCTCCGAGTACTCTAAAACCACGACCTCACTCTTGTCGAAGTTGACCTTAAGGCCCGACATGGCGTCAAAGCAGAGGAGTAAGAACTTGAGATTAATTATATCCAGTTCTGACCCCTCTACCATGATCATAGTGTCATCAGCATACTGTAAGTAGGTCACACCCCCCCTAGGACAAGATGTCCCACCACACCAGTGATGTGGCCGGCGGTCTTAGCACGCTCTAAGACCTCCGCAAGAGCATCTACCGCGGAGTTGAAGAGCAGAGGGGAGATTGGATCCCCCTGCCTAACTCCAAAGGTAGAACGAAAATAGGGACCTACTTCCCATTCACGTTAATGGCAGTGTTGCCACTCATCACCAGCTGCATGATCCACCCAATCATCCTATCGTCAACCCCCCTCCGCTCCAGAACCAAGCGGAGGAAGGCCCAGTCTAGGAGGTCATAAGCCTTCTGGAAGTCTAGCTTGAGGAACACGCCTTTCTGGCGGCGTGTTTTCACTTCATGAATAATCTCACTAAGAGGTAGAATCCCATCGTGTATGAACCGGCCTTTCAAAAAGGCGAACTAGTAAGGATGTGTGATCCGCTCCAACACGGGGGCGAGTCTCACGGCGCAAACCTTAGACATGATCCTATAGATGACGTTAAGTACTGTGATGGGACGAAATTGGCGGATGTCCGTGGCTCCCACTACCTTGGGAATCAGGGTCACCACACCAAAGTTCAGCCGTGATACCACCAGTGTTCCAATATAAAACTCTTGGAACATAGGCATAATCACGGCCTTAGCCACTTCCTAGAAAGTCTGGAAGAAGGCCACTGGAAGACCATCCGGCCCCGGGGCCGAATTGGCTTTCATCTCCATCACCGCCTTCCGCACCTCTTCGGGCAGGAATGGGAGGGTTAAGTCCGCATTTTCCCTGTCTGAGACTCTAGACCGTACCAGCCATAAGTCCACCGCCAGGGATACCCCGGAACGGGGACCTGCCGAGAACAGCTCCTTATAAAAGGAGTAGATATGGGATAAGATCTCTGTTGGAACCTCCAGCAGACGATCGTTCTCCCAGAGGCAAGGAATCGAGCATTTCCTGCAACGGCCATTGGCTATCGCGTGGAAGTATGCCGTATTCGCATCGCCCTTGAGGAGCCAGTTTTGGCGACTCCGCTGCCGCCAAAAAAGCTCCTCACCCTTGAAGATGTCAACAGTAGGGGTGAGTGATCGGATCCTATCCTGGTGATCGCACGGAGAGAGCAAAGAGGGTATGCCATCTCCCAGTCGACTGATACGAGCACCCTGTCCAGTACACTCCGGATAGGGTCTACCCGGTTATTCGACCAAGTGTAGCGAGCTCCCACCCTGTGAATCTCTCTAAGAGCAAGATCCGCTATGCAATCGTTGAACATCCTCATTCTCCGGGGGTCCACATTCGCCGAACTCTTGTCCTCCGGGGCTCGAATCAAGTTGAAGTCCCCGGCAATTGACAAGTGGGGTGGAGCACTGCTCCACCTTCACGCTCAGCTCAGCGAGGAACGTCGGTTCTCTAGTATGGTGAGCGGGTCCATACACAATGATCACCTCCCACCTGAAGGACGATCGTCTGTGTCTGACAAGCATGCTCACAAAGAACTCGCCCTGGTCCATATCCTCCACTTCGAAGGTCTCCTCCTTTACCCCAAGGAGGATACCCCAGAGTGCCCACTAGCAGGGAGCCATTGCCACACAAATTTGTGTGGGGTAAGTCCCTACAGCTCCTGGATGGAGAAGTCTTGACGGATCGTCTCCTGAATCCTCACAATGTTCGCATCTTCTTGTCGTATGTAGTCCCGGAGCTGCTTGCGATGTCCGGGTTGCCCAACCCCCCGCATGTTCCAATCGAATAGTCTTATGATTGTATCCATCATGAAACAATGTCGGGGGTTGTCCCCTTACGGGGGACAGGTCGAGCTCTGACAGTAGCTGTGGGCTGTTTCGTGCCCTTCGGATGGCGTCGCCGTCTCTTCCCCACCTGGGGAAGAGCGTTGGGCGAGGCCTCACTAGGGGGGGCGGAACGTGCTCTACAAGACGACGATGGCTGGAGACCACCCTTCGGCGGCCGCCCGCGTTTCCTCCCCACCTGGGGAGGAACGATGGGAGGAGCCTCACTAGGGGGAGCCTTCGTCGCGTCGGAGGCCGAGGGAGGTGACGCCTGCCCCGAGGCGGCAGGTTCAGGGGTCGTCTCTCGCACAGGCTCGGCCTGAGCTCGTGTGGCAGCAAGAGCTCCCTCGTACACTTCCTTCGCCTTGATGGCGGACACCTGCTCAAGCTTGGGGCCTCTTTCGCCCCGAAAAACAATGCCACAATCGTCGGCCACCTACACCAAGTGGTCCAAGGGGACCTCATCCAGGACAGAAAATCTCGAACCCGAGGAAACAAGAGGTGAGCGACGCAACGTACCTACAAGACTTCTCCTGGCCGCGGTCCTCTAGATCGCCAGCTCCTGAACTGTCGGCGCGGGCATCCCCAGCCCACCCCGTGCTGAGGCGATCCTGGCACTAACGCGGGGTGTCTGGGGCATCGGCACTGCCTGGCGGCTGGGGCAGGCCAGAGACGTCTGTGTTCCGCCCACAGGAGTGTGGGGAAGACCGTGGGCAGCACACATGTACTGGCCGCCGGAGTAGCCGGGATCGGAGGCAGCGACAGCGCAAGCGAGGTGGGAGTCGAGCCTGGCGAGAGGACGTAGCAGAGAGCACCAGCAGATCGCGGCGACGACGGCGAAGCCACCTCCAGCCCCACACTCCTACAGTCCTCCTCTGGCTCAGTAGGCAAAAGGCCAAGTGAAGAGGCGTCCAACCCTGGGAAGCCAAAGTTTGTGCCGTACTGAGCAAGAGTGGGGGTCACGAGAGCTGGGGGGTCGAGGCGGGAAGTCCACGGACGGTCGACGGGCGGCAGCTTGGCCGGCGCACTCCGAGATTAGACCGACTCAGATGGAGCAGGACGGGGTGTAGGCGAAGATGCCTGCACCTGGGTCAGAAGGGCCAGAGCGGAGGTAGAACTAGTGGTCACCGGGGGCACAGGTGAAGAAACATGTGCCGGAGCCGGCCGGGCCTCAGCCGACGTAGCGGACACCTGGTGGTCGTGCAAGCTTGGGTCGTCGTCGTTGTCAGAGGGGGAGGCACTCGGGTCGCCCTCCTCGTCCGAGGGGTCCCTCGCCGGGTCTGCCCCCACCGTGGGAGGGGGCTGCACCCCCTCAGGGACGACCCGGAGCACCGCTCCCTGGTTCCCTCCCCAACCCCCAAAGTAGAACGGCGACAAGTCCTCGCGGATCAAGTCTGGGTCGGGGACTAGGACACGGAGGCGAACAGGACCCTCGCCATCTAGGGAGTCATCGTCCACCTCCTCAAACCTACCCAGCAGCTGGGCCACCAGCGCGACTGTGGATTGCGTTCGGGTCTCCTCTTGTAGTCCGTACAGGCGAACCCAGAAACACTGGAGGGCTGGGATAGCCGAGGGAACGACTGCCGAGGGGCGGATGGACACACGCAGGGTGTAGAAGGACTCGTCCCGTGTGCAGCAGAGCCTCAGACTCTCAGTCGAGGAGAACACGATGGAGAACTCAGAGGGAGCGAGCTCCTGAATCTGCCACTGGTGATCAGGGGAAATCCACGCCAGGTCCTCCCTCAGGGTCTCCATAGTGAGCACGGTGGCGATCCCCGGAAGCTGGTATGAGAGCACTGTCACTGTCTCCTGGTTCTGAGGTGCCAACCTCGGCACCCCCCTAGGTCCACAAAAAAAAAGAGTGCCTCTAGCCCGAGGTCGAGGGTCTCAAGCCGGGACCTGTGCACCTGGGCTGGCTCCACGGGACACTCACCAATCGCGTGACCCGGGTCTCCACACCTCAGGCAACACGGTGGGCGAGTGCAGACAGAACGGTAATGTCCTGAGCCTCCACAGTTGAAGCACATGCGCCTCGCCGGCGATTCCCGCCCTTCCTCAGCCTGAGGACGGGACGCCGCTATCCCAACCTGGGATGAGCTGCTCGGGTCACGGCTAGGGGCTATCGAGGCCGGTACATGTGGGAGCCCACCTAGGCTCCCTCCCGCGCCGCCGTCCACCCCACTTGAAGTCTTCTTCTTCCTCTTCTTGTTCTTCTTTGTTGCCTGTCCACCAAGTGCAACCGTGGGCTGGGGCTGTCTAGGCGGGGGTGGAGGTTGAGGGTGGTTCTCTCAGTCCCGTATCCAAGCGCCCGACGCCTCCACGGGCCGCGATGGGGAACGAGCGCGCTCATGTACGCGCTGCACGAGGGAGCTGCGGAGGGCAGCCTCCCTGTCCCTCCCTTCAGGAGACGCCGTAGGCCGTGGCGACACGCGGCGCTGCGTAGGAGCGGCCGCGCGCGGGGAAGGACGCCTTGCCGGCGGTGCCCGTCCGCGAGCCCCTTCTCTGGCCCGGGCAGGAGAGGTCCGAGGCGGAGCCGGGCCGCGTCCCGGGGCACGGTAGGGGCGGGGAGGCGAGTACCGGGCCGGAGACCGCCGGGACGTCGAGCGGCGGGCCGGTGAGCGGGGGCGCGTGTGGGAGGACGGACGAGGAGGAGGGGACATGGATCGGACGCGGCGCCATGGGTTCACATCCTCCTCCACAGGGTCGTCCGAGCGGCTCCGTTTCATGGCCTCTGCAGCGGCGGCGCCCGCCGGTGGTGACGTCCGAGGGGGGGCGGGGGTCAGTCGGGGTCGGAAGGTGGCGGCTGGGAGCGGGCGGGACGGGGGACGAACGAGAGAAGCTAG
Source organism: Poa annua (assembly GCA_026929855.1). Lineage (NCBI taxonomy): Eukaryota > Viridiplantae > Streptophyta > Magnoliopsida > Poales > Poaceae > Poa > Poa annua. The sequence continues at coordinate 19,339,626 of CM049428.1, read as the reverse complement.
GGTTCTTTTCCCCCGGTCAGAGTCCAAAACAACCCTATCGCGCCCTCTACATGGGCCTGGGCCATAAGGCCTTCGACGGTCGTTGGGCCGGCCCAAGCGGGCGCAGCCCAGCGGATCGCGCCACTCTAGAGTGGTCGTTGGCAGGGGGTTCGACCCACCCAGCCCACCTAGCCCACTAAGCCCACCTAGGCTCTGTGAGCTAGGGTTCGTCCGTGCCGCGCTTGCGCCGCCGGCCGCCTCTGGAGCTGACGTCCTCACCGCCGTCGTCACCGCGCGCTTGGCCACCACCTCCCTCGCGAGCACTTCAAGCTCCGCATGAGCTCCGGCATCGTGTCTACAGAAGCCACCACCAGAGGCAGAGCAGTCGTCGTCACCGGAGATGGAGCGTTCATGGCCAGACGGCGGAGCGGCGTCGACGGATAACCTCTCCGTCTCGGCGCCCTAGGGCTCGTCCGCTTCGCCCAGTGCAGGAACTCCCCAAACGTCGGTGACAACGGCTTTGTGCAGCGCGCCATTATCTCCTCCTCAAGCGCGACAACTTCGGCTTCCTCGTCCGCTACGTCCACCCACCGACGGCCACCTAGCATCTCCGCCACCATCCACCACCTAGTGGAGCAGCAGAGGTGCCGAGCGGCGTTGGTAGGGGAACCCGGGGAGTGGTCGCCGTGGCCGGTCAGGCGCTCGGGACAGGGAGGGGAACGTCCTCGGGCGACGCGGTGTCATCGCCGTCAGTTGCGCTCCTTGGCTGCCCCCGGATGCTGCTCGATCTTCATAGAGTATCTGATAGGTGTAATATCATGGATTTAAATAGTATAAAGTGTTATTCTGTCTACAGAAGCTATAAGATTGCATCAGCCGTTGAGACTTAGCATTACCCGACTCGTAACTTCAAGCTCTTAATTAACGTCGAGCTAAGTGACTTTGTGTAGCGTATTAGAATAAAGGCTACGTACGCACCGACACTCTCTTATCCCTAAACCTCTTCGCTAACTCGCTCGCCTACCAAAAATGCTGTTTCCTGTAGTCAGCTCCCGGCTATAGTTCCGGTTGGAAGGATCCTCTAAATTAAGATGTCAGACTGGAGAAAATAAGAAATTGAGAAGAATAAAAAGAACACTCCTAATTGGATAACGATCCAGTTGTGCGCGGATCTAGTCGTGCGTGCACCGGAGGCGGCAGCGGGAGGTCTTCTGTAGTTCACCATTCCTGACTTAAATCTCCTTTTTTTTTTTGAGAATTCCTGACTTAAATCTCCTGGTCTCTTGCCTCCTCAATTGGATCCACTTTCTAAGGCCGGCCCGGCCCAGTAGAAAAATATATTGACTCATGGAAGCCCAAATTATGATGTGAGGCCCAAGTATGGAAGCTAAGAGCCAAGGCGTGGAGGTCTAGAATGCTGGTCTTTTAGTTTTTTTAGAGAGCTCTACATATAGAAATATTTAGCATCCCAAGCTTCGTTATTGCTTTGCATATTTACTAGAAAATTTTCTATACAATTTTTTTATCTAAAAATAATTTTAAATACCAAAAAAAATCATTTTTTGTGCATCTAAAAACACACAAAAAATACTAGAAATATTTCTATGGATTTTTATCATGTAAAAATACTAGCAAATTCGATATATTTTATTTGTCATCTAAAAATACTATTTTATTTGGCATCTTATAAGACTATTTGTATGGTTTTTATTGGGCATCTGAAAATACTCAAAAAGAAAATACTAGAATGTTTCAGTTGGTTTCATTTGACATCTAAAAGTACTCAACAAAATGCTAGCAGTATTTCTATGGATTTTATCTGACATCTAAAAATACTCAAGAATAATAACCATATTTATATGAACTTTCTCTTATGTCTATCTGAGACAATGATATGGTTGATAAACTCTCCTGGCCTATATCATATTTGAGTTGTGTGAGAAAACATAACCAATTAGTTGTCTCCTACTTGGCAACCAGTACAAAATCATGAGATATATGTGATTATTCCACCCCTTCTAGTGGCAGAAAAAATTGATTGCCATGTGGTCAACTTTATAAAACATCCATCTAACTAGGCCATCAAAGGATACACGCGCCATTAATTTGTAAGCATTATAGGTAGGGCAAACTCTAAAAAGAGGCAGAGAAATAAATAATGCCAACACATTTACCCCATATATGATTTATAATCATTTAATAAGTAGATGTATAAGAATATTAAATATAATAAAACCTAAAACATAGTGATGGCAAAGCTCTACTTTTTTTTTTGAATTTTTTCTATATTTTTTCGACCAAGACTTTCGATTATGTCATACTCGATGTAGCACGTCATCAAGTCAGTAGCAATCGCGGTCATCTTCTTACACAACTTGGTTATAATTATCTTTATGGCTTAGAAGAAACTTTCATCTACGAAGATAACTCATCTAAAGGATGCTCAAAATCGGTGGTAATATGGTCTATAGCAACATACATGATGTTCACACTCTAAAAAAATCAATAGTGATGTGATGTTTTAACTTCATGATGTTTACCTTCTTAAATACCACCTGTAGGATATTGTTTAGAGTCGTGTTTTGTTAGATTGAGAATTAGCTATTGTGCATAGAAAGAGTTAGGTTCTTAGTTTTGATTTAGGAATCGCAGTGTTTATCAAAAACATAACTTTCTCATATAAACTTTTTTCTTAGTACAACCAGTCAAATCGTTCAGAAAAAAACATGCGCATATGCACCAAAAACGAAGGTAGGCAGCTGGACAACGTTGCCCTAAGTGGAGCTCCGCCCCTGATATTATGGATGTTTTAGATATTCCAATAGGACAAACATAGGGATATATAGAGAGGTATTTTTGTGTATAGCATCACTGTCTTAAAAAAATGGTTAGATTTGTCAAAATACCATGTACTCGCGTCCAACATTTTCAATTCAGTGCTGAAACTATTGTCCAAGAAAACCGCCAGCTTATCGACACGCGTCGCAATGGGAAGACGCACTATCTAATCCACGTGTGCGGGACCTTCTGAAATGTTGCCGTCTAGCTAGTGGTACCCGAATCCCACCCGAAGTGGTGTCCCGACAACACCTGAACTTCAGAACTTGTACGCTGCAGGAAGGTGACACCTGCGATTGAGACCGGACCAAAAGGCTCTGTAAAGCGTACGTGGAGAGCAGAGGATCACATACCCCACCCACCACAAGTCCACAACCGGTTATAGTTAAGCGGTGACTCTGTGCAGCTCCTGCCCCCTGGGAGTGCAGTAGTGTTCATGGCGCCGCTACTCTTCGTTCTCCTCGTCGGCGGGCTCGCCGCCGTGCCGAGTGACGCTGCTGCGCTAACCCGTCGTGACTTCCCTGATGGGTTCATCTTCGGAGCAGGCACCTCGGCCTACCAGGCAAGTTGCAAGTGTTGTAAGCAAAGTCTCATGATTAGCAGTCACCTTATTCGATTGGGCCCAACAATGCTGTTAATCACTTGACACCGTAGGTGGAAGGGGCGGCTGCCGAAGATGGAAGGAAACCCAGCATCTGGGACACCTTCACGCACCAAGGTCAATTCATACCACTTATGGTTTCTTCAGTCTTCACGACAACAAAAATCAGATCACGGTCACATCATTCATTAATAGCTCGACAACTTGCGAGACATTTGGCCTCTAGGATCTAAATTTGTGGCTGGGATGTATCGACAGGTCGTTCTGCTGACAAATCTACAGGGGATGTTGCGGCAGATCAGTATCATCATTACAAGGTCTGTTAACGTCGAGATCAAGCACCAGTTGATGGGATGCTCTACTCAAAATGCTAACGCGTTGAGCATGTATTGTTTCCTCTTTTGGCAATAGGATGATGTAAAGCTTATGCACAAGATGGGTCTAGACGCGTACAGATTCTCCATCGCATGGCCCCGGCTTATCCCAGGTCCACAATACTTACATATCTGAAAGCTTATATAGCCGGCCAGTGAAAACTTAGTTAGTCGATCGGACACTAACCAGCACCGTGCAGATGGAAGAGGAAAGATCAATCCCAAGGGCTTGGAGTACTACAACAACTTGATAGATGAACTCATACGGCATGGTAATTAAAGACCAACTTCTAAGCATGAAAACAGATATAGCCTTTAAGTACTGGATAGTTGATTAACCAAAATCTGAATGACATACATGCGATGCTGCAGGCATACAGCCTCATGTAACACTCTACCATTTCGATCTCCCTCAATCCCTTCAGGACGAGTACAACGGGCTGCTCAGCCCCAGGTTCATGTATGTAACTACTCCAAAAGGAAAAATGAATCATACCATTTCGAGACGCAGACTCTCACCTTTCGTTGTTATTATGAACGAATGCAGAGAGGATTACACCATGTACGCGGAGGCCTGCTTCGAGAGCTTCGGGGACAGGGTGAAGCACTGGGTCACCGTCAACGAGCCCAACATCGAGACTCTGGGCGGCTTCGACAGCGGCACTCTACCACCGACGCGTTGCTCCGCTCCCTTCGCCGCTAACTGTACCGGAGGGGACTCTACGACGGAGCCATACATAGCTGCTCACCACCTCCTGCTTGCACACGCCTCGGCAGTGTTCTTGTATAGACACAAGTACCAGGTAAGCTAATATCAGTCAGTATCTCTCCTACCTACTGTAGCATATATGACAGCAGTTTGATGCTAATGACTTGCATGACCATGCAGGCCACTCAAAGGGGACACATAGGAATTACACTATTGACCGGCTGGTATGCGCCTGCTACCAATGCATCGCAGGATGCGGCTGCCGCGACGAGGATGAATGACTTCCACATTGGATGGTTAGTACCAGGGCCTACTTTTTCGATAAAGGATATTTTATTATTTATGAGTTTTAAGTATTACATTCAGTCTCTGCATATGTAGGATGCACACAACCGTAACAAGTTCTTAAACTGACAATACTAGTAAATGGTTGTGTGCATCGCTTGATGCAGAGGTCGGGACTACCCTTTTCTAAAAAAAGAAAAAAAAGTACTAGTACCTACTAATTGTTATAGGAGATAGCAAGAAACGACGAAGAGCGGAACGATCAAACCAACGGGGATACGAGATTTTAACGTGGAAAACCCCTTCAAACAAAGGAGAGGAAAAAACCATGGGCGCCAGCCAGCAATACTTCACTATATCGGGTGAGGTTACAAACGCCGTGGGTTTACAATGTGTGGCTTACCCCAACAGGCGACTTACAAGATGTATTTATAGAGGGCAGAAACCCTAAGTCGGTTGCGATCCGACTCGAAAACGATCCGTACCGTATGAATTTGGATCACTATAAAACAACACTCCACCTTGAGACAAATTCCATCTTGTAGTATGAACGAGAACCTTCACCCCTGAACAACAAAGAGAACATTTTCGGCGCCAAATAGCCTCTTGGGCTAAACAGTGATACCCACTAAGTCTGAGCATAGCTCAAACTTAGATACAAGAACAGGTTGTGTCATCATATCAGCTGGATTATCAAGAGTACCAATCTTGCATACTTTCAACTTACCTTGTGCAACAATATCACGCACATAATGGTATTTGATGTCAATGTGCTTTGTTCTCTCATGGAACATTTGATCCTTAGTAAGGTAAATAGCACTCTGACTATCACAAAACAGGTTAATGCAAGTATCAACTCCACAAAGCTCAGCAAACAAACCTTTCAACCAAACAATTTCTTTAACTGCTTCTGCAATGGCCATGTATTCAGCCTCCGTGGTGGATTGGGCAACAACTGGCTGAAGTGTTGCCTTCCAACTAACAGCACAACTACCAATGGTGAACACATAACCTGTGAGGGACCTCCTCTTATCCAAATCGGCAGCAAAATCTGAATCCACATAGCCAACGAGTCCCTCACTAGCTCTGCCAAACTTCAAGCAAGCATCAGACGTGCCACAGAGGTACCTGAAAAATCTACTGAACAATTTTCCAATGTTCTTTACCAGGATTAGCCATGTATCTACTCACCAAAGACATAGCATATGATAAATCAGGACGAGAACAGACCATAGCATACATCAAGGAACCAACATCACTAGAATAGGGAACTCCAGACATGTACTCCATATCATCATCAGTAGTAGGACATTGAGTAGATGACAACTTAAAATGAGAAGCAATAGGAGTACTAACAGATTTTGCATCATGCATGTTAAAACGATGAAGAACTTTCTTAATGTAACTCTGCTGACTAAGAAATAAGAACCCAGACTTTCTATCACGTGTAATTTCCATACCTTGGATTTTCTTAGCAGCACCAAGATCCTTCATCTCAAATTCGCTACTCAACTGTGACTTGAGAGCAGCGACATCTTTCATGCTCTTGGCAGCAATCAACATGTCATCGACATATAACAGCAAGTATATAGGTGATCCATCAACCAACTTAATGTACACACAAGTATCAAGTTCAGACCTCTTAAAACCATGTGACAACATAAATGAATCAAACCTTTTATACCATTGACGAGGGGATTGTTTCAAACCGTAGAGAGACCTTTTCAACTTACAAACAAGATCCTCCTTACCCGGCACTATGAACCCTTCTGGCTGGTCCATGTATATCTCCTCCTCCAACTCTCCGTGCAGAAACGTAGTTTTAACATCTAACTGCTCAAGCTCAAGATCACGCATAGCAACAATGGAGAAAAATGTCTGAATAGAACTATGCTTGACAACCGGAGAGAAAACATCATTGTAATCAATACCAGGGATTTGACTGAAACCTTTTGCCACTAACCTTGCCTTAAATCTTGGAGGCTCACTTGGAGACAAACCATCCTTTCTCTTGAAGACCCACTTACAGCGGACAGCCTTCTTTTGTTTAGGCAAGTGCACAACATCCCATGTGCAATTCTTCTCAAGTGACATGCATCTCCTTTTGCATAGCAGAGATCCATTTATCACGATCACTTGTGGCAATAGATTCAGTATACGTGGACGGCTCATGTCCATGCTCCACCTGTTCTGCACAACTCAGAGCATAATTAACAATGTTACACTCCTCAACTAACCGTGTAGGTTTAACAATATTCCTCCTTGTTCAGCGATCAGCGATGGACTGATTTTCTGGCTGCAAAACAGGAGGTGAGTGCTGAACAATATCATTATCAGAATCATCTGATGTATCACCATCATTGTCAACGATGACGTTATCCTTTTCCACAGGATGCTCCACCTCGACACGAACATGTTCCTCATCAGAACTTTCTGAAACATCTGAGGACAACTTATCAAAGTACATAACAGATTCATTGAAAACAACACTCCTGCTCATGAATGCCTTGTTAGTTTCGGTATTCCACAACTTATATCCTTTTACTCCCGAACCATAACCAATGAAAACAGACTTAATAACTCTCGGCTCTAACTTTCCATTATCAACATGAGCATAAGCAGTGCAACCGGAAACCTTAAGCTGTGAATAATCAGCAGGAGTACCAGACCATACCTCAATGGGAGTTTTCTTGTCGAGGGGAATAGATGGTGACCTGTTTATCAAGTAACATGCGGTGGCAGCCGCCTCAGCCCAAACACGCTTACTCATGCGAGCGTTAGATATCATGCATCGAGCTTTAGACATGATAGTCCTGTTCATCCGCTCCGCTACTCCGTTCTGCTGAGGCGTGTACGGGATGGTGAGGTGCCTGACAATCCCTTCTGTTCTGCAATAATCATTAAAAACATTTGAACAAAATTCACCACCATTGTCAGTACGAAGAATTTTCACCTTCCTCTCAGTTTGCCTTTCTATCATAGCTTTCCACTCTTTAAAAGCAGCAAACGAATCATCCTTATTTTTCATGAAATAAGGCCAAACTCTCCTAGAGTAATCATCAATAATAGTAAGCATATAACGAGCACCACCATATGAGGGCTTACGTGACAGCCCCCAAACATCAGCATGTACATAATCAAGTGTACCATTGGTGGTATGAACATAAGCATTGAACTTAACTCTCATGTGCTTACCAAATATGCAATGTTCACAAAATTGCATCTTACCCAAACTGCAGTCATGCAGCAACTCTCTCTTGATCAATTCTGTCATACCAAGTTCGCTCATGTGTCCAAGACGCTTATGCCGGAGGTTAGTTTTATTTGCATCATCATGAGAAACATCAACAACAGTACCAGATAAAACGTTGCCTCTAAGAACATATAACTTAGCAGAATTCATATCACCAACCGTAGTAATGAGAGAACCTTTTGATACCTTCAGAAGTCTGTTCCCGCCAGTATACTTGTACCCGTCACAATCAAGGGTACTGAGCGAGATCAAATTTCTCGCCATGGTTGGTATGTGCTTCACGTCCGTCAACGTGCGTGTCATGCCATCATGGGTCTTGATCTGAACTGATCCAACGCCAGCAATGGTGCATTGTTAGTCGTTCCCCACACGCACAAAGTCTCCAGTCTGCACTAACTCATAAGAACTGAACCAATCTCTGTTACAACAAATATGAAAAGAACATGCAGAATCTAAAATCCATTCATCCTGACGTGAAACACATGCAGCTAAAACAGCTAGGCATTCGCCATCAGAACTACCATCAACAACAGCAGCCTCACCGGTGTCGTTACCTTCATTATTTTTCTGTTGGTAAGTACCTTTTCTTTTCTCCTTGTTCTGCAGTTTCCAACAATCATCAATGTTGTGGTTAGTCTTCTTACAATACCTGCAGAACTTATCACGACCTTTAGACTTTGAGCGACCTCTGTCGCCCTTGCTCTTGTCTCTGTTGTTGTTATTGTCTCGCTGCTGAGGCCTACCACGGACCTCCAAAGCATCACCCTTCGAAGAGGATGACTCCTCCTTCTGTATCATACCCTTCATCTTTTCCCTCGTCATGAGGGTCACATAAACTTCAGAAGTGGTTAGTTCATCACGACTAAGCAGTATGGTATCACGGAAATTTGCATAGGAATTTGGCAGCGAAACTAGGAGTAAGAGGACTAGATCTTCATCCTCATATTTTACCTCCATCGACACTAGGTCGGAAACGATCTCCTTGAAGATCGATATGTGATTCATTACAGAACCACCTTCTTGCAACTTGTGCGAGAACAACTTCATCTTCACATGCATCTTGCTGGTTAGATCCTTTGACATGCAGATCGACTCCAGCTTAGCCCACAGCGCGGCTGCGGTTTTCACCTGTAGAACTTCTTGCAGGATATCATTGGATAGATGCAGTTGAATAAGAGACGTAGCCTTACGGTCTTTTCTCTTCTCATCGACAGACCACTCGGCCGCCGTCTTATCACCGAATTTCTCGAGCGCTTCGTCAAGATCATTGGACTGTGCGAGGATCGCACGCATCTTGACCTGTCATAACGAGAATCTCGTCTTGTAGTCCAGCAACGGTAGATCGAACTTCATCGATGCCATCCAAAAAACCCTAATCTGAAAACAGATCTAAAACACAGGCTCTGATACCACTTGTTATAGGAGATAGCAAGAAACGACGAAGAGCGGAACGATCAAACCAACGGGGACACGAGATTTTAACGTGGAAAACCCCTCCAAACAAAGGAGAGGAAAAAACCACGGGCGCCAGCCAGCAATACTTCACTATATCGGGTGAGGTTACAAACGTCGTGGGTTTACAATGTGTGGCTTACCCCAACAGGCGACTTACAAGATGTATTTATAGAGGGTAGAAACCCTAAGTCGGTTGCGATCCGACTCGGAAACGATCCGTACCGTATGAATTTGGATCACTATAAAACAACACTAATCCCTCCGGTTACTTACAATTTTTACAGACGAAAAGTAAGAGTTCATACCCTTTGTCTCGACAGGTTCATGCATCCTTTAGTGTATGGGGACTATCCACCGGTAATGAGGACCAGGGTGGGCGCACGGTTGCCGTATCTGACTACAGAGCAGTCCAAGAAACTCTCTGGATCATTCGACTTCATCGGCTTGAACCACTATGCCGTCTTCCGTGCACGAGCAGATGAGAGGGCGTTCAATCTGAAACAGAGGGACTACTTCGCCGACGGAGGAATTGCAGGTAAGGAAAATTAAGCACCTGGTTCTCATATATACAGAGCAATTCAGTCTTCCTTATATTGTGTAGTAAGTAGTACTCTAACACTTTCTTTCCTGGATTCAGATCCAATCAAATACATCCTAGAGGTATGTATAAAGCAATGAAAGCAAAACACTTCTTCAGTAAAAACAGCACACATCTTCTTCTAATCATAAGGTGTGCAAAATTTTCTGATGTAACATGTGCAGGGCCAGAATGAGTATGCTCCTTGGGCTCTAGGGAAGCTACTGGACCACCTGAAACTCAAGTATGGAAATCCTCCCCTCATGATCCATGAAAACGGTAGGCTGCTTGACCTTGGTTGCTGTCAACGTTGTCCTGTTTTCGGAAGACGAGCTGACACTGTAAATACTTGTCATGTAGCGTGGACTGAAAACAGAATATGTTGACCTGTGTAAAACAAAATCAAAATCTTTTCTTTTGGATGATTCAGGATACGCAGACACTCCCAAAAACCTGAGCAAGATTGAGTACGAGGACGACTACAGATCAAAGACCCTGCAAAATTACTTGGAAGTTCTTTACCAGTCCATACGGCAAGTTCATCTTACTTTACACATATACCATCTTTATTTATCCTGTCAAAATGTCACACAAACTCCAATCAATGCAATGCCCAGTAAAAGAACGACGTACAGATTCAATGGGAACAAATGGGTTCTAGGGATCGAGAAAGAATTGAACTGGGATCAAGTGATTCTTGATCTGGAGTAGCTTCTGAGAGCTATGTGCTGGTTGCAGGAACGGATCAGATGTGCAAGGATACTTCGTGTGGTCGTTCATTGATGTGTTCGAGTTCCTGTACGGTAATCGCATGCGCTATGGCCTGTGCGGCGTCGATATGAACAACAAGGAGAGGACGAGGTACATGAGGAACTCTGCTCGCTGGTACTCTACATTCCTCAAGGGCGGTGAGCTGCGTTCTGTGTCGCCGTCAGGGAAAGCCTACAGCACTACATGACTTGTGTGATTTCTTTGATTTTTCTAGAGGAAGAGTCATTTTGATTCACTATATGATATCTGCGTACGTTCGTCGTAGTTAAAGCTATGAAGAGTAACTGACGGCAGTTTCAGTTCTCTACTCTATGAATATATCTTGGTGTGCAACAAGTAGTTGAAAGCATATATGGTAAGGTGAAGGCATCACCTTTACCTTAGAAAAGGTTGGCTAGTACGTAACATATTTTATATTTAGGGATGCCACGAAGACATCATACAAATACTAGCAAAAAAAACCGTGCGTTGCAACGGGAGCCGAAAAATTTGATACTCCCTCCGTACCAAAATAAGTGTCTTTGATTTGTTCAAATATGGATGTATCTAGACTCGCGTAAACCTCAGTTCACCTTTTTTTCATTATCTGCTCTAATAGAGAAGTTGCGACACATTCAGAGCTGGACCAGTCTAATTGTCTACTTGTTCACATGTTAGAAAAATACTTATATAGATTTAGAGGAAACCCTTTTTTTTATATAAAAACGAAAGGGAGAAAAAGGAAACCTATAAGCATACAATTATTTTATAGAATTTTCTTCCATGTGTTTGCCACATTTGTTCGCTTATCTGAAAATAAATGAAAGACACACTAACAGACATGTTTCATTTTTTTTTTTTTAGTTGAGATGCCCCGTATGCCATGTCTGATTCATGCCCAATTTTATCTCAATGTCCGTATTCAGTTAGCTGTTTGCACACCTGCTCTCTCTGAACCTGTTAAGCAGAGAGACAACTACAGGCTCGATGAAACTAACACCGGGTTGGACAAAGTGAAAGGGGAGGTACACGGAAGAATCGGGCACTGCATCCTACATTGAGTAAATCACATGAAGAATACCCTGCAACCTCAAGAGGGAGCAGTCTGTCCGTCATATTTAAAACTAGATCCCCTGGCGCGGCTTGCCGCGCGCCACCCGCCGTTGACACTGGTTTTCAATTTGCAAAACGCTATGATGAACATTTTTAATATGACACTGATCAGGGCAATATATTATAGGTTTAGAGGATACCACAATGCTCTTACATACATGGTGTCTACACAATAGGTCTCCGGGATAAATAGGTTCTTCATTACAACATTATAGCAGGAGCACAGAAATATAGTAGGTAGTTCGATAAGTTCACATTAATACATATATACTACTGGTACTGATAGTCAATCAGGACTGGTTGATGGAGGCATGACATGATCATCTACAGATAGAGATAGTCCATAGCGCAGAGCCCATAACTAACATAAGATGCTAACATCATCACAGCTGCTCTTCATAGATGTTCATAGATGCATGTTACCATCATCATAGTTGCTCTCTGTGTCATACATTGGTGAGGGAGAAGGGTTTGTGCAGTAACCTGGAATTGATACTTGCCCATTTGTGTTGGCAACATCAGTTAGATCTCGATCTTTTGATCCTTTTCCTGAGGTCCTCCTATTATTTTCAATAATTTGGTTGATGTGGCAATCTTCTTTCAGTGTTTTCTCGCCAAGAGCAACACCAACCTGGTACAACAGTAAAGCAAATCATAAAAAACATAGACATAGTCTAAATTATTAAGACGATTAGATGCAGCATGTAGGCACTAACCTTTGCATCCACAAACTCAGATGCCTCACCAGTTATAACCTCAGGAGCAAAGTTCCGGAAAGGAGGACTCTTTAAATTACAACCTCAGGAGCAAAGTTCCGGAAAGGAGAACTCTCTTAAGTTGAATCCTTAGTATCTTTCATTCCGTTACACAAACGATATAGCATATATGCATTAGGAGTCATGCAAATAGTAAGAAGGGCGCAACATGCCACACGCCAACCAATTTGACAATGGTAATCAATTGCAAACGGTATTAATAAGACACGATAGTCTACATGGTAGTGGCATTATAGTTTAAGAGCAAAGCACAATCCTCTTTCAAACGTCAACTTTACACCTATTAGAGTCTTCAGGATAAATAGGCAACAACCTTGGTATCGAGCACTCAAAACTTTCAACTGCAATCATATGGATTTTGTAAAGAAATGAGCTCATATTGACAGTAGTTTAGTAAGTTCTCCAGTAGAACCAAAAGCAGTAAAATCGAGGTCAGTTGGCATGTATAACGTGGAAGAAACACGAAAATATGAGAAGGTAGCGGCAAGCCCCAGACTGAAACATATTACATATGCATAAGTTAGGTTTCAAATACATAAGTTTTGGGTAGACAGTAACATAGGCAAGTTTAGCGTTACACACTCTCAAGGGTATAAACAGTTGACGTAGAGTTTACGGGCTTTTACCATTAACATATGAAAATCAATATAGTAGGTAAGGTAACTAACTGACGCATAAAGAAAATATAGGTGCTGGCGGGAATGTAGAGCGTAGAGCTGTTTCGTCTGAAACCGAGACCATGTACAGGAATTTTATCTATCAGCTCATCACCAAGTGCACTGTAGGATCTCCTTATTTGATTGAATAATAAATCGCTGAAGGTCAGTCAACCTTATCAACTTCAATAAGGGAAGAGTCAAGATTTCTCTCCGATATATAGGCCTCCTCCAAATAATATATTCCGAATCTGTTCATCGGGCTTGTATACATCGCATGAAAGAATCCCAGCCTACGAAGCAATCCCAAATGGCAAAAGTAAATACATCGCATGTAAGTCATGAAAGTAAGGAAATATGTTGCATATAAGCACAAATACATGGTTCCGAGATGACGCAGCCAAATATAGAGATTGGAAATCAAGAAGTGGGTAGTATTTTAATAGGAGGGGAGAACAGAAAGTTCAGACATCATGGACAATAGGAATTAAAAAATGATGAATGAGCTAAAAAAAACTGGAAAAATGCATTCAATTGCATGTATAATAGTTGGTAAATGGAAAGTAAATATTCCCAGGGAGGGAGAATGAGAACAATGTACTGATGGTCACTCACCACATCGTACACTTAAAGTAGATAGAGCCATGTGTTGTGTCCATGCCTACTGAAGTGCAATAGACAAAAGAGTAACTGGCAGAGAAGATAGGTAACCCAGTGGATTTGCACTGGCTGTCTTCTTATTCTGAGGTCATTCAGGTTAGGAGTAATCAAGTATTAGGTGGCAGTAACATTCAGATGAATGAGATGTTCATGTGATGTAGGAACAAGTTTGGTGTATAGACCAATTTCTGAAACTGAAACTGTAGTTGCCAAGATAGTCATCTTTTTCTCAGTACAAATTTCAAAATGATTGGCTGAGAATAATGGAGTTAACAATCAGGTAGCAGAACATAGCATTTATAAGGGATAGTGACAATGCAAGTATACACAATGTAATTTGGCTGAGCATCTAACAAACGACCAAAAACAGGAGTCCGCAAGCTAATAATACCATCAAGCTTTAGAAACGTGATAAATTTATTGTACATATGGTAGGTAATATGTAACAATTAAGTTCAATTTAGAATACACGATTAGAAGACGAATGTAAATTTAAGTATGCAAGGCAAAGGTGAAATCTGAAGAGTTTCCACTAACCTTAAAATTACTGCATAAAAAGGACATCACTTTTGAAATTACACAACTCGGCAAGCATGCTTTAGAAAGGTGATAAATTTACCATTACTGGCTGACCCATGTACAAAAGTTGACAATATGCAATCGTTAATTAACTGCTCCATGTGATTCAGAATGTTGTAAATGAAAATTAGACAATATATACAGAAGGATATCAGAATTAAAAGGTGCTACTTCAGAATATACAGAAGGATATCAGAATTAAAAGCTGCTACTTCAGAATATACAGACAATTTGTATCCATTATTTACAGCATTCCCTGCATGATTAGAGAAGTTGCTCCCCATTAGGAGAAATTCAATATATACAGAAGGATATCAGAATAATGTACATGAAAAATAAACATAGCATTCAGAATGAAAAAGAAAAGAAGAACAAAACTTACTTAGCACAAGGATGTAGCCCCATGTGGTAAAATTGTTCCCCATTCAATGCTGAAATGAAACAATTGGCTATAAGCAATGTACATAATTTAACAAACCAGCAAAGGAAAATAGCAGAAAATTGTTCCCCGTCTATTTTATTCCAAAGCTGAAGTTGAACAAATGAAAAGCAAATATTACCTGGGTCTTTGGATTGACTTGAGCGGTAGATGGAGAACATTAGACTTCCTACCTAACCTGATCCTGCCTCTTCTCCCTTTTCTGAACCTGTAGCCGCCAGAGCTGCCTCACACAAGCATGCACCGCCTCTTGAGTCATAGAGGAGAGATGGGTCTTCTCCTGCGTGGATCCAGGTGAGAAAGATTTGCCCACTCTTTCCATATGGACAATATCGATAAGATCTGTGTCTCCAATGTAAATTCAATGCCTTCAAACTGCAGATAAAAATAACATATAAAAACAGTGATACAAATATCTAATTAGTTGGAAGCTGTAGCCATCCAAAACATAATGATATCATGAAGATAAAATAACAATCAATATAATTTGTGCAAGTTCAGGACTGATTTCACTCCTCTTTTAACAGAAAAATATTGGAGATTGGTACTGGTCTGATCTATAAGAATTAACAATCAATGTAGACAACAAACTCCTGCCAAGAGAAAGTTCTAACTTCTGATCATCATTGTAACTCTAGGATACATGTACAAAACAAAATAAAAATAGGAATCAGCTGAATGTTGAATTAGATAAAGCATGATTACATCAAACTAAGTTTCAGATCACTCGCGCCAACAAATTCCTAACTTGAGACTAAAATTTCAGATCAGTTGTGTCCATGCCAACACCTCACATGCCAGCTTATATCACCAATTAATCATAAGTAGCAAATGTGCACCAACTGTTTAGGCAAATAGTATGTTCATGTTGATCCCCCGAATGAAATTAGGATAACAATACGAAAAAAAATCAATTCCAGAACAAATGAACGAATCCGAGAAGAAGCAAGTATTATAACTAAAATGTAAAAATCCCTGAAGTAGCAAAAGGTAGTAATGGCTTCAATGTAATCATATAGGAATATCCCTAATGTATAAGGCTCACATCACAATGTGTGTCCTAATAACTCTGATTTAAAAGATGAAAGCACCATATGCTGCACACTCAACACTATAGAAGGCAAAACAAACTGGTAAACCAGTACTATACCAGTTCATGTGTCCTCTCCTAGCATAGCAACCAACTACAGACCAGAAAACAATCAAACCAGCAATACATGAACCATAAACCTCTCCGGCAAGTTAGAGGCAAGGGAACAACCCACACCGAGGAGGGTGGCCCATGTACATAGAATATTTCAAACACAAGAATAAAACAACAGAGTAATAACAATATAGCAAGCAGAGAGTACCTACAAATACCAGGAGGAGCAAAAAATAAGAACTCGAGGGAGGAAGAAATGTATGAGATCAAGACATCTAAAGCAAGATGCATGTTGCATGAACAAAATAAAGAGGAGCATAATTTGCACTTAACTCCCACTGACTCTCATATGGCCTATAGAAAACACAAAGGGTCTCATCTAGACAGCTCTAGACCATGAGCCAAACAGAACTGAAGAATTTACACACCAACCATCATAAGCCTTTACCACAGTTTCAATAGATATAATTATGAGAGGGTTCTTTTCGCCGATTTGAAGAATATAGCGTCAAACAAAAATACTCTCCGTGTTCTTTCATGTGAGATAATAGGGGAAATTGACAAATATAACAAACCTACACTCATTAACCATCAAGTCGTTCAATTAAGATCTGTAGAATATGGTGATGCGAACCATGCTAAAGCAATATAAAAGCTTGCCGAACTATGCGTTTCAATAAAATGTTGCTAAGTAGAAGCAAAGCATACGAACTGATGGATGGTAAACATAAAAGCCATTAACGTATCTGTGTTAACGAATTATGAAGGTCTAAACATATAGAAACTGATGTAAAATATGCTACAACTTTACCGAGTCAGCTATCTATTTTTGGTTGTGAGCATTTAGGAATAGATAGACACGCTAATACATCAATCATTGGTATGTACGTACTTTCTTATCAATGAAGAGGAACCCCAGTTCGTAAATTTGCTCGTCTCGATTCTCTTCTCCCAGATTCGTGTGAGGCGCATGATTTTCCATCACGGCCCTCGAGCAGACAGGTTCTTCACTGAACTGGTATGCATTCCTGTTGTGCAATTCAAAGAAAACAACCAAATCGTTAGCAATTTGAACGGATGCATGCAGCATGCAATTTCCTAGAATTGAAGCGGAAGATTGGGGAGAAGCAAAATAGAGGGCTGACTGAAGGTGCAGCTCTGCCGCCTTATCAGACTTCCAAGACCAAAATCCGTAGGTCTCGCTCCTTCGTATGGCAGCAGCATGTGCAGTCCTTCAGATTATCTGCAGAAACACACGCACAACCGAGATCAGCGAACGCTGTGTGGCGGATCCAACCGGAGGGTAACCAAATCGAGGCACATAAGAGGTGTGGGGGGGACGGCACCAAGGCTGTGGTGGCCCTTGACTTAGCCGCCGCCGCCATCCTCGTCCTCCTTGGCGGCGCCGAGGCCAGCGCAGGTGAGCGAACAGCTCCGAGTCCATGCCGCGGAGGCGATGGAGCAAGGGCCCCGTTCCCTTCCTCCGCGACCTTGCAAGGCTTCTTCGCGAGCGGCAGCGCGGCCGAGTCCCAGAATCGCGAGGGCAGCACAAAGCCAAAATAGACTACATAAGGAACAAAAGGAACCGTGAGAACAAAGAAGGAGAAGAAATCAAGACCAAGAAAGAAGATCCGATCCAAAAAGAAGGAACCAGATGAGAAAAAATCTGAGAACCCCCACGGGTCAACCATGGCTCAGCTCAACCAAAGCCACCGCGAGCTCCTCTCCCCGAATCGAAATCGATAACCATGGGGCGGCGGCGGATCTGAATCTGGATCCAAGACTCCATGGACGAAACAGAAGGTGAGAGGAAGAAGCGGAGAAGAAGAGAGAGAGAGGCGACTGGGAGAAGTGAGGCGTGCGTGCTCTCCAATCGAGACCAGGAATAGGACGCCATGACTGTAGAAGCTGTACCCGGCAGCCATGGTGAAGTCGACAGCAAGGAGGACGGCGAGACTTTCTGGCCACTCTGAGAGAGCCCGGTCGCCAACGACGCGAAAGAAAGCAGACACCGAAAGACCTCAGTCTCTGTGGGGCGGGACCAGCTTTTTGATGGGTTCAGCCATTTCCTGGGTACAAAGAAAGGTGTACCAGACGCAGAGGAAAGGTAGCGGCTGGCGGGTGGACCAGCCCAGAAAAGAGGCCCACATGTCGGTGGCTAATCAGGTAGGAACACCGGTCGTTCTGAGCACCCATGGGCCAGAAACTCACACAACGACGGCAGATCAAAAGACTGTAGATAGGAGCCTCCGAAGGGACTGCACAATCTCACCAACCACCGCACCCTCTCTTCCTCTGCCAGGCGGGACCACGCAAATTCGGGCCCAGTGACAGTGGGTAGGCGCAAAAACACGAAAGTACACAGAAAATTGAACGCTCCAGATTGTTTCGATCCGACGGTCACAATTCCAAACGAAGGAGAGAGCTCCTTGGGGTCACCCGGTTTACCTCTTTAGATACTTTTTCTCATTGGCATCGGGGAGCATGGAAAATCCATGGACAGTTGAACCGATCTAAAAATTAGGCCTCAGGACATTTTCCATGTTCACTGATACTCGGAGGTAGCAGATTATTAGCCGACGACGAGCACAAGATGTGTCCCCCGCTCATCGCCTCAATCCGCTCGGCGGTCGCCTCAGCCCAGTCCGGCGTCGGCCATGGGGCTGTGTTGGTGATACTCGTTGGGGGTTGCTTGCTCGACATCGTCATCCGGCGTGCGTGTCTCCACACCTCCTGCCAGTGCTCCATCCTCTGATCGCCAAGAGTTGATAGCATAAAACTACCACTTTAGTGTTCAATCACGGCATGGTACCAGGAGGTCGCTCGAGCGCAAAAAGCTACCGGATTGGAGTCTGTTTTGAAAAGCGAATTGACAGGAAACTGACCGGTTGGACCCACATGTAAGGACGACATGGAGAGGTCAATAACACTCTCAAGACCCACCTATCAGTACAGTAAAAAAACTGAAAAACAATAAGAAAAAAAGAAAAAAATCCCCATCCCCATCCGGAAAGTCCACGGTCCTCACGCTGCTGGTCGTCGTCCTCCAAGGTGCTGCCCCCTCCGCCGCCACCCAGGTCGATACGGTGGCCGAGTCCTGCCTCCTGCGACGCGATCCACGACTTCGTCGACTGCAGTCAGGCGGCGGGTTGAGCGCGGCCACGGCGGACCGACACGCGCACCTGCTCGTGGCCACGACATGCGGGGCGTTGGCCCGGGACGCAGCCCAGGCGATGGCGCGCTCGGAGAAGAGGGACCTGGCGGCGCGCGACGGGCTGGAGGCGTGCGGGATCCTGCCGGCGTTGCGGTTCTTGCGCGTGTACGCGGCGGCGCGGGCTTGGGATCGGGCGCCCCCGCTGATGGCGCTCACGGGGCAGGCCGGGAAGTCGGAGAACGAGCAGCGATTGGGTCCTGGAGGAGGAGCCGGTGTTCCTGGCGCTGCAGGTCGGGGCGCACCTCGCCGCCACGGCGCTGGTGGCGCACGAGAAGCGGTTCCTCTCCGTCGGTAGTGGGGAAGAGAGGATGCGGCCGTGGGGTAGGGCGGCGGCGCTGGTGAGTGGGCGAGATGCGCGCAGGTGGTCGGGGACAAGCGTCGGTGGTTGGACGGAGGCAGGCGACGCTTCGGAAGCCCCGGCCCGACACGAGACGGGACGGTAGGCGCCGGAGTTCAGCGATGTGACGGGAGGGTGGACGTCGTCGGGGTCCTCGGGGAGGCTGGGAGGCAGAGCGCACGGGTGACGGGGCTGGGAACAAGGAAGAGGATGAGGAAACTGGACTGCGGGTTGATTTCAAAATTTCCCAGGGGTTTTTCTACAAAACTGCCACGACGTACGACCGGAGTCCCCAAGCAATATTACATAGTAGAGATCTGCCAATATGCAATCAAGCTCTAGGACTTTCCCCTCTTGTTACCTTTTACTTGGGGAAACACTTCTGTTAGGGCGACCTACAACGCGCTATCGTAGGTCGCCCCGCTCCACACGCGCAGCGTGCGCTCTCGTCGGCCCAATAACATGATTTGGCCCATTTGTGTTACGTGAAGGAGGCCGAAAGCCCAGTTAATTGGGTAGGGTTGTTTGTTATGCTTTTTTGGGTAGATTTAACTTTTTTCTATATCAAATACCGTGTGTTTCTTGCGGATTTTTGTACTTGACTTTTTCAACAGTTGTCAACATTTTTATATTGCAATTTTTTTATTTTTCTAAATAAGTATTTTTATGCAAATTAATTCCGGAACAATTTTTTTGGTTGCTAAGTCATTTTTATCTTGTGTTATTATGCTGTAACATACATATTTTTTTGTTGTAATAGATTTTCTTTTTTATTAAAATAGGTGGTATTTTTTGTTACAAATGAAGTTGTGCAAAACATTTGTTTTGTTTACCTACTTTTGAATTTCTACAAATTTATGATTTTATTGCAATAGTATGTAGTTTTTGTTAAAATAGCAGGCATTTTTTGTTGTAAATGGATCTCCAATAACAGTTGCCCACTTCTTTTAATTGCTCCGAACAAATGAGTTTTTGTTGTAAATATGTTATGATTTTTGTTTAAATTGTTGTTCATTTTTGTTGTAATTATAGGTGATTTTTGTTGTGAAACAAACTGCACTCAAAATGTTATTATTTACCATATTTACGTAACATTATTTTTCTTTAAAAAGTTATGTTGATTTGTTGTGATAATATATATTTTTTGTACACGAGGTGAGTCATTTTGTTGTAACACGGGGAATTTTTGTTGCGTCATGAGGGTAAATCACCAGGATGGCATTTTTGATGTAAATTATAGGAAGACGAGGGGCAACGAAATATACCGCTTCAGTTTAAGTGGATTCTGGTTGGAGTGCGGGTTCATGTTTCAATTTATCAGGGACTAAAATGCAAAAAATGGTCTGACTAATTGTGGACGTAGGATGGCCATCCAACGGTGTGGGAGGAGACCTAAAAAAGGGCGCGCTAGGGCAACCTACGCCTAGCGTTCGCCTTTTACTTGTCGCCATTTATTCGGGAGATGGTACTTGCTCAGTTCACTCTCCGCGACAAGAAAAACGGAACTGACGAAGTATGTTGCAACTGATCTTTTTATATGAAATAAATTATTGGTCCAGGTGCTTGTTTGGCGACATTTATTATATACTAATAGTAACATAAGGTTGTTTTTCGAAGCACCATGTTAATCTACGTCATCTAAATTAATTATAGTGGTTAGATCTCAAATCAATGGTTATGATTTAATGTCACATTATTTATTGCGTAACCGTACATGTAGATCCGTCTGACACGTTTATATCTAGGAGAGAGATTACGATTTGGTGGACTCAGGAGATCCTTACACGGTTGTTGTAAAAAAAAACTGATGCCCTCCGGCCGGCCGACGGTCGCTTGGAGGATTAGTGCATCACCTAGGGTTTTCTTGATCCATCGATCAGACATTGCTTTGACGTCATTAATTTTGATAGCAACGGTGAAAATTAAAGGATAAGAAGGTATTATAAACAATACAATCCGGTTTAAAAAGGATAAGAGTAACACTGACACGTTCAAACGAGTCAATATGGACACCATGCAAATAATGAAATTGATCACGATGTAGTTTATTTGTTTTATTATCCCGGATTCTGAGTTTAGTTCAAAATATATTTTTGTAAAAATTGATCAAAGATGTAGAAATGAATATAAACATTCATAATATTTTTATGATCTAGATTTGGTCAAACTAAGTTTGATTTTGACTAAACATCCAAAAACAGGTCGACCTTCGACCGTGAATTGAGGAAGTACACTGTTTTATGGTTGATTAGGCATAATTGACAAATTTATTTGACAACCACAAAGCGTGAAACCATCAAAAGTGTTGGAGAAAACATTGGTGGACACATGCACTAACGACGGGAGTATCCCTCATGAGATAAAATATTTTGTTTCAATGATACACCTAGGGACAAGTTATTACAGTTTTGAGTGGTATGTATTTAGTGTCCAAACAGTGTATAGATACACTTTTTAATCTGAGGATGTGAAAGCGCACATTTAGTTCTTATATATTATGTTTATGGATATCGTTACTTTGTATGGTAGACATAATCATAATATTCTACATGTCTTGCTCTCATGTAACAAAATCAACGTAAGAGCAAATGTTATTTCAATTGGATTGTAGACATTTTGCATAATACATAAAATTCATGTGACCATACATAGAAGTACTTAATGAAGTTTGGGACAAGTTAAGATTTGAAAAAATTGGAGTATTACTTCTCTAATTTTTACTATTAATATATAAACATGTCAACAAATATGCCGGGAAGAAAATTAGTGATATTTAGCAGTACATTCATAAAAAAGGTCAATGTTCCACAATGTTCATTTCTCAGAAACCTTGCACAGTGTGACGTGGAGTGGGTAAATGAGAGGAAGAAACATCCTTATAAGATGATTTTAACTATTTAATGTGAGCTACCTATCAAGTAGGATAGACCAAGAAGTGAGCACAACTCACTTGGTTAGGGAAGTTGATGTACAACCTAGCAACATAAGTTCAAATCTTCATGGACATAGGTTTTGGTTCTTATTATTAAAAACGGTGTAGGGACTTCCCTACATTCATTTCAAAAAAAGAAGCCCCTACATTCATTTACAAAAAAGGTAGGATATACCATGCATCATAATGCGAATTTCTTTCCACAAAGATAACTATCTAATTAACATTGTGATCCAATATCTCCTTACATGGGTGTTTGAACATATGACATGATGACTTTTGCATGAAAATTTAAGACTGCCAAAGATGCTACTCACATACGTGATAATTTCCTTATCAAAATATTTACGTTATAATGAAGATCAAGATAAGTTAAGCGTCTGGAAATCTTAGAGTTGTACGTCTCTAATTTTGACTATTGACCATCCAGACATTTGAACGAATATGCCTAGAAGAAAATAATTGATCTTTACCGCACTATATTCATCAACGTTTCAGCATGTTCATGTTTCTAACATGTTGCACACTGTGACATGGAGTGAGTAAATAAAAGGAAGAAACATCAGAATAACATAATTCTCAATTCTCACTATTTAATGTGACCAACCTATTAAGGAGGATATACTGTTTTATCTTAATGCAGACTTTTCTATCCAAGATAACTAACCTCCCATATTGATCTAACGTTTTGCAAGACCTCCCATATTGATCTAACGTTGTGCAAGAACTATGGTTCAGTTTACAAATCCAATATCACCTTACGGGTATTTCAACATATTGCATAGTCCCTTGCCCACAAATTTCAGATGGCCAAACATGTTACTCACATACGTGATATTTTGCTAACCAAAACATTTGGCATAGTTTTAGAACCATTTTTTTGCTGGAATTTTAGTGTACATGGGCCAGCCCAACTAAAATCCGAAATTTCCATGGCCCATTAATAAAATGGCTGGTTGAGTGTACGTGACTAATGTTTAGTCCCATACTGCTAGTGGAGAATTCTTACTTATAGTATATGCTCTAGATTGCATCTGTTTATCTACTGCTTGCGTAGATCACATGATTAGTTTAATTTGTATTATTCTAGTCATGAATTGTTCACTGTTATTGGGAATTAAATCATATGTTAAATCGCCTAATTATTCAACAATCCAAAAACCTGATTATAGGCAATTTGCACCTGCTGGCTTTATCGCGTCAACGAGGCCGTTCTCCTTTAAAGGGGTTATGTATAAGCGGTGGCGCATGATAGCAGTGTTATGGTTTCAGAACATGAACTGCTATGCTGCCACCAAAGGCAAGCCTGATGGCGAGCTTGACCCTGCACAGCAGGAGTCCTTTGAGAGGCTCGACAACATGTTTAAGAGTGCCCTTTTGAGTATTCTTGACGATTCCATTGTGGACTCGTATATGTCGTTTTTAACGGCAAGGATATGTGAGATGCGCTCGAGGCCAAGTTTGGGGTCTCGGACGCTGGCAGCGAGTTGTATGTCATGGAAACTTTCTATGACTACAAGATGATTGATTAGTGCCATGTTGTTCAACAGGCTCATGAGATATAGTCACTCGCTAAGGAACTTGAGCACTTTAAGTGTATCTTATCGGACCAGTTTGTCGCCGGTGGCATAATCGCCAAGCTTCCACCTTCGTGGAGCAACTTTGCTACCTCTCTGAAACACAAGAGACAAGAGTTTTTCGTATCGGATCTCATTGGGTCGCTTGATGTGGAAGAGAAGGCCAGAGCGAAGGATACACGTGCTCGAGTTACCGAGGCTGGTTCTAGTGCCCATGTGGTACAGAAGAAGAATTACCAGCTGCCCCACAAGACCAAGTTTAACAAGAACAACTCTGGGGGTAAGGGCAAGCCTGATGGAAAGTTCAAGCCATCACAGCCTAACAACTTCAAGAAGAAGAACAACAATAAACCGAGGAAGGGATCATGCCATGTTTGCGGTGATCCAAATCACTGGGCACCTCGATGTCCCAACCGCCATGAGCTGCGCGAATCTGAGAGCAATGGCAAGAATGCCAATGTTGTGATTGGTGATACTGAGATGAAGGATTCAGGGTACGGTATATTTCCTACCATCCTTTCAGTTTGTCATTCTCCTGAATGGTTGATTGACACTGGCGCCAATGTACATGTTTGTGCTGATGCCTCGATGTTTTCTTCTTACCAGGTCACAGGGACTTCCTGAAGGAGATATGCCCTAGAGGCAATTAATAAAGTGTATTCTTTATCATATCTCGTTTGTTCATAATAGGTTTTTGTGTCATGCTAGAACCGTATTAAGCGGAAACATTAATACGGGTGTGATACGTAAACAACCAGGTCCCTAGTAGCCTCTATTAAGACTAGTTTCGTTGCACGATTGATGATCGAGGTTTCCCGGTCATGGGGCATGGTGCCGGTCGGCAATGGGAGTCATATCATTGGAGAACGATGTGATGGACATACCCAGATTTGGAGGACGTAGTCGTTACGCCTTTGACCGTGAGATCAACTCTTATTGTTATTCCTGAAAGATACTTTGATCGCACCAAACGTCGTATCTTATATAGTATGACAATAACGGTGATACTTTTGGGTATCGGAAAGGAGTATTGAGACGAGGGGTCAAGAGCGGGATTTGCCAGTCCACATACAGGATAGATACTCTCGGGCCCACTCGGTGAGATCATGTCTAAAGAGCTTGCAAGTATGTGACTAGGTCACGGAGACATGAGATCATGGACGAGTAGAAGATAGCATTGTCGGTAACGAGGTCGATATTAGGTATGGAGATATCTATGGAACGACACTCGGACATGCTAAGTATCGCTATGGCAAAAGGTTTAAGACTTTGCGTTCAGGTTTGATAGATGAAAGTCATTCGTTATATCACAGGGATTAATTCATGGGGTCCAGGCCTACGAGTTAGTCGTTGATAATAGAGGAGTCTTGGTCATACCTGTTATTATATCGAACCGCTAGGGTAACACACTTAAGGGGTTTCGACAAGACAACCGGAAAGGAAAGAGATCACCGGGAGCGTCCTGGGAGAGGTCCGATGGAGATCGGGCAGCGCCGAAAGAGTTTTCGGAGCTAGGAAAAATTATATATATTATGTTTGATATTAATTAGTGTAATTAATATGCAAATATGATTTTATATATTTATTTTCGAATTTATTTAGGCTGATTTACCTAAATGGGCCTTCTGTGCGAAAGAAGGTCCAAGAGGGGGAAAATCCCTTTGGGGATTCGGTGGGAGCCTGGGGGCCGACCCAAGTGGGCCAAGGGCCCACTAAGGGGGCCGGCGCACCCTCCCTAGCCGCACCAGGCATGTGGGGATAGTCCCACATTGTCTGGTGAGGAGGTTGGCTCCCCCCTGGGAGCCTATATAAGAAGGGGCACCCCTGGCTTTTTAATTCACCAATTAATTCCCAATTTCTCTCTCAATCTCGTGGTTCCCTTGTCGGAGCCGCGCCGAGCAGAGGAGGGGGTCTCTTCCACCATAGCCCGCTGCCGCGCTGCTGGTGTTCCGGTCCAAGTCTTCCGCTGCTCGTCCTGGACTGGAGCTTCTGAGGCCGTCGTCTCCACCGTACGTGTGTGACGCCCTGCGAGGTGCTGCGCTGGCGGTACTCGGAGGTCTGTTTCCTCTACACGACCTTGAGGTCGGCTTCGTCGGTCTTCATCGACAATGTTTGTGCGGGAACGTAATCCCCGCTTTCGGTCTACAAGGGTACGTATTCCGATCTCCGTCCGTACTACTATATCTGCATAGAATAGATCTTGGCATGCTTTTAGGATATCGTTGGTAGGAATTTTTTTGTTTTTTGCACACGATCCCCTTCAGTGGTATCAGAGCCGATCTATCGTAGATATAGCTTAGAACCCGTGTTCTGCACGGGGGCACCGTTCCTGTTATTTGCTACCCTCTAGCGTGCACTTGCGTTTTCCGGCGGCATTGAGTTGATGAAGCGGCCCGGACCGACTTTACGCGTACGCTTACGCGAGACTGGTTCCACTACTGACATGCGGCTTATACCGTATATGTGGCTGATGGGTGTCAGTTTCTCTCTCTTTAGTTGGTCTTCGCATTTTCAATGGAGGGCCCGAAAGGGATGCTTAAATATGCAATTATTGGATCGTTGTTGTGGTCATAAGGTTCGTAGGTATAAAGCGGTTCTATTTACGAAAGCCCCAACCCACGTAAAATATGCAAAAGATAAAGTAGAAGCGTCTAACTTTATTTTGCAGGGGCTATGTGTTATGGTCAAGTTAGGTTTATTAAATTGTTTATAAACTGCGGGCGCCAAGAAGACCATGGCGCAATGGACTATATCACATTGCATTACATTTGATGTTTTGTGTGCATGTTATATTGTGTGATTGTGTGTATAGTATACATTAGTTACACGGCGGTAGCTATATAAGGTGATCCCTTCAAAATACCACTAGTGTTCTCCCTCCAACGCGCACCACCAAGAAAGTTCTACGTTATGAGGCAGGTCGTGATGATCGGGTGTCAGACATCTCGTCGTTTGCATACAGTGGGTGTAAGCCATGTTGCACAAGCGTCAGCGTGGAGGTCTTTGGTGGCGAGCCTAGCATATTCAGAAATATGGCCTCGGAACAGGAAGACCGAAAGGTCGAGCACGAGTCACAAAATTGGTGTGGCGGACTTTTTGTCTACTCTTGAAGTTGTGCCGCCGGCTCTGATGATGAGGGGTGGTGCAATGGATGGGGGTCGTGTAATCGCTTAAACGACCAGGAGGGATGTTCGTTTGAGTGGGAGTTATGTTAGTTATTTTCTAAAATACTATAACTTAAAATTATTATGAACAAAGTCTTATGTTGTTGCAAATTCCATTGTAGATGTCTCGCCCCTCGTTTAACCTAGGTCTGTTCCTTGAGAAAGAAAAGCTTAAGACCAATGGGTCAAACTTCATGGCCTGGTTCCGCAACCTGAGGATCCTCCTCACTCCCCATAGGGTGGCCTACGTCATTGAGGCCGCCATAGGTGACCCTCCCGCAGATGATGCCTCTGAGGATGAGAAGAAGGTCTTCCAGACCCGATCGGAGGATTCTGCCTTTGTCCAGAGTGGCATGCTCTACGCCATGGAAGCCGACCTTCAGAAGCGCTTCGAGAAGATGAGGGCCTTCGAGATTATTTCTGATCTGAAGGTTGTCTTCGCGCCGCAGGCTAAGGCTGAGAGATATGAGGCTTCTGAGCTTTTCTTCTCGGCCAAGATGGAAGAGCATAGCAGTGTGAGCGAGCATGTAGTCAAGATGTCTGGCTACGTTCAACGCCTGAATGCTCTGGAATGCAAGATTCCCGATGAGCTGGCGATTGACAGGGTGTTGCAATCGTTGCCCCCTAGCTACAAAGGCTTCGTCATGAACTACAACATGCAGGGCATGGCTAAGTCCCTGGGTGAAGTGTTCGTGATGCTCAAAACTGCTAAGGTAGAGATTAAGAAGGAGCACACGCTGTTGATGGTCAACAAGGCCGTTGATTTCAAGAAATCCGGTGGCAAGGGAAAGTAAAGCTGGAAGTACAGGAGGGAAGGCAAGTTGAATGCCAAGCCCAAGACTAACAGATCTGATCCCAGAGCTAGCGTGGAGTGTTTCTACTGCAAGGGGAAGGGTCACTGGAAGCGCAACTGCCCCAAGTACCTGGAGGATAGGAAGTCTGGCAAGACGATCGACAAAGAGCAAGGTATATTTTATATACATGTTATAGATGTGTACCTTACATCCGCCCGGAGCAACACATGGGTATTTGATACTGGTTCTGTTGCTCATATATGTAACTCTCAGGAGGAGTTACGGAATAGACGGCGACTGGCGAAGGATGAGGTGACGATGCGCGTCGGCAACGGATCGAGAGTCGACGTGGTGGCTGTCGGCACGCTCCCTCTACATCTACCATCGGGATTAGTTTTGGTTTTAAATAAGTATTATTTTGTGCCATCCTTGAGTGTAAACATTATAAGTGGGTCTTGCCTGTTACAAGACGGTTATTCATTTAAATCAGTGTCAAACAATTGTGCTATTTATATGAATGATATCTTTTATGTTGATGCTCCCGAGCATAACGGTTTATTCTTGTTGAATCTCGATCGTAGTACTCACATCCATAACATAGAAGCCAAACGGATTAAGTGTAGTGATCATACCGCCATGTATATGTGGCATTGCCGTCTTGGTCATATTGGTGTAAAGCGCATGAAGCAACTCCACTCCGATGGACTTTTGGACTCGTTGGATTTCGGATCCCTCGATACATGCGAACCATGCCTTATGGGCAAAATGACCAAGACACCGTTCAAAGGTTTCGTTGAACGGGCGTCGGATTTATTGGGGATCATACATACAGATGTGTGTGGACCGATGAGCGTTTCGACACGCAATGGTTATCGTTACTTCGTCACCTTCATTGATGACTTGACTAGATACGGTTATATCTATTTGATGAAACACAAGTCTGAAACTTTTGAAAAGTTCAAAGAATTCCAAAGTGAAGTTGAGAATTAGCATAATAAGAAAATCAAGCACCTCCGATCCGATCGCGGTGGAGAGTACTTGAGTTTTGAGTTTGGCACACATCTGAAGAGTTGTGGCATAGTACCCCAACTTACGCCAGCCGGAACACCGTAGGGTAACGGCGTGTCCGAGCGACGTAATCGTACTCTACTGGATAGTGTTCGATCTATAATCTCTCTTACTGATTTGCCAGTGTCCTTCTGGGGTTATGCGTTAGAAACAGCCGCATTCATTTTAAATAGGGCTCCGTCCAATTCCGTTGAAACGAAACCGTATGAATTATGGTATGGGCAAAAGCCTAAGCTATCGTTTCTGAAGGTTTGGGGTTGTGAGGCGTACGTTAAGAAACTACAGCCCGACAAACTCGAACCGAAGTCGGAAAAGTCGTCTTTGTAGGATATCCGCGGGAAACCGTTGGGTACACCTTCTACAACCAAGCTGAGGGCAAAACTTTTGTCGCGAAGACCGGTACCTTTCTAGAGAAGGAATTTCTCGCGAAAGGAGTAAGTGGGAGGAATGTAGACCTCGATGAGATCGTTGATCCTGAACTCGAGATTCCGAGTGGCGCAACGGAAGCAATTCCGGAAACGTCCTCCGTGGAAGGAGTGGGAGAAACTGTCGAGGAAGGTATTCTACCCCGTAGGTCTGGTAGATCTCGGATCGCACCAGAATGGTATGGCAACATGGTTTGCACCGTCATGTTAGTCGAACAAGACGAACCTACGAACTACAAGGAGGCGATGGATAGTCTAGAGTCCGAGAAATGGCTTGAAGCCATGAAATCCGAAATAGGATCCATGTATGATAACAAAGTGTGGACTTTGATGGATATTCCCGAAGGGCGCAAGGCCGTCGAGAATAAATGGATCTTTAAGAAGAAGACTGATGTTGATGGTAATGTGACCGTCTATAAAGCTCGGCTTGTCGCAAAGGGTTTCCGACAAGTTCATGGAATTGACCACGATGAAACTTTTTCACCGGTAGCGATGCTTAAGTCTATTCGGATTTTGTTAGCAGTAGCTGCCTATTATGATTATGAAATCTGGCAGATGGACGTCAAAACATCCTTCCTAAATGGAAACATTGAGGAAGAGTTGTACATGGTACAACCAGAAGGTTTTGTCAATCCAGGGAATGCTAACAAGGTGTGCAAGCTTCAGCGATCCATCTATGGATTGAAGCAGGCATCTCGGAGCTGGAATCTTCGCTTTGATGAGGTAATCAAAGGTTTTGGATTTATCCAAAATTTGGAAGAGACCTGCATTTACAAGAAAATGAGTGGGAGCTCGGCTGTGTTCTTAGCACTGTATGTAGACGACATATTGCTGATTAGGAATGATGTGAAACTTCTGAATAGCGTGAAGGAATATTTAAACAGTAAATTTTCTATGAAGGACTTAGGAGAAGCTGACAATTGTTCCTTCTTCGGTCTCCCTCCACCCCCTTCGTTTGTTGTGGGTCGCGTCTCACCGCAGGCACTTTATGAATGAGTGAAGATCTTTGCGTATGTTTTAGGCATAAAAATCTATCGTGATAGATCAAGGCGCCTATTAGCACTGAGTCAGAGTACTTATCTTGATAAAATACTTAAGCGTTTCGGTATGGAGAAGACAAAGAAGGGTTCTCTGCCGGTTATCAAGAATAAGATATTGCGGAAGGCACAGTGTCCGGTAACGGAACTGGATAAGGCCGATATGACTAAACATCCTTATGCTTCAGCCATAGGATCGATCATGTATGCAATGTTGAGTACTAGACCGGATGTGGCATTAGCTCTAAGTTTGACAAGCCAGTTCCAGAGTAATCCTGGAATGCCGCATTGGATAGCTGTTAAGAGCATTCTTAAGTATCTCAATAAGACAAAGGAAATGTTCCTTGTGTATGGTGGCTGCGATGAAGAACTTGGCGTAACGGGTTACGTAGATGCAAGTTTCTGCTCAGACCCCGATGACTCTAAGTCACAGACATGTTACGTGTTCAAGGTGAATGGAGGCGCCGTGTGCTGGAGAAGTGGGAGCAACCCATAGTCGCACAATCTACAATGGAGTCGGAGTATATCGCTGCTTGCGAAGCCGCGAATGAAGCTGTGTGGCTGAGGAAGTTCGTCATCGAACTTGGAGTGTTCCCGAGCGTGCAAGACCCCGTGATCCTCTTCTGCGACAATACGGGTGCCATTGCGAACGCCAAGGAGCCAAGGTCTCACTCCACCGCCAAACACATTCTCCGACGCTTCCATGTGATACGTCAGTATGTACAAGTAGGCGATGTGAAGATTTGCAAAGTGCATACGGATCTGAATGTGGCAGATCCGCTGACGAAGCCTCTCCCGCTTGATAAGCATGAAAAGCACCAGTTAACTATGGGTGTTAAGCTTTTACCAAGTTGTAATCTAGATTAATTTGTACTCTAGTGCAAATGGGAGACTGAAGGAAATATGCCCTAGAGGCAATTAATAAAGTGTATTCTTTATCATATCTCGTTTGTTCATAATAGGTTTTTGTGTCATGCTAGAACCGTATTAAGCGGAAACATTAATACGGGTGTGATACGTAAACAACTAGGTCCCTAGTAGCCTCTACTAAGACTAGTTTCGTTGCGCGATTGATGATCGAGGTTTCCCGGTCATGGGGCATGGCGCCGGTCGGCAATGGGAGTCATATCGTTGGAGAACGATGTGATGGACATACCCAGATTTGGAGAACGTAGTCGTTACGCCTTTGACCGTGAGATCAACTCTTATTGTTATTCCTGAAAGATACTTTGATCGCACCAAACATCGTATCTTATATAGTATGACAATAACGGTGATACTTTTGGGTATCGGAAAGGAGTAGTTGAGACGAGGAGTCAAGAGCGGGATTTGCCAGTCCGCATAGCAGGATAGATACTCTTGGGCCTACTCGGTGAGATCATGTCTAAAGAGCTTGCAAGCATGTGACTAGGTCACGGAGACATGAGATCATGGACGAGTAGAAGATAGCATTGTCGGTAACGAGGTCGAGATTAGGTATGGAGATATCTATGGAACGACACTCGGACATGCTAAGTATCGCTATGGCAAAAGGTTTAAGACTTTGCGTTCAGTTTTGATAGATGAAAGTCATTCGTTATATCACAGGGATTAATTCATGGGGTCCAGGCCTACGAGTTAGTCGTTGATCATAGAGGAGTCTTGGTCATACCTGTTATTATATCGAACCGCTAGGGTAACACACTTAAGGGGTTTCGACAAGACAACCGGAAAGGAAAGAGATCACCGGGAGCGTCCCGGGAGAGGTCCGATGGAGATCGGGCAGCGCCGAAAGAGTTTTCGGAGCTAGGAAACATTATATATATTATGTTTGATATTAATTAGTGTAATTAATATGCAAATATGATTTTATATATTTATTTTCGAATTTATTTAGGCTGATTTCCCTAAATGGGCCTTCTGGGCGAAAGAAGGCCCAAGAGGGGGAAAATCCCCTTGGGGATTCGGTGGGAGCCTGGGGGGCCGACCCAAGTGGGCCAAGGGCCCACTAAGGGGGCCGGCGCACCCTCCCTAGCCTCACCAGGCATGTGGGGATAGTCCCACATTGCCTGGTGAGGAGGTTGGCTCCCCCATGGGAGCCTATATAAGAAGGGGCACCCCTGGCCTTTTAATTCACCAATTAATTCCCAATTTCTCTCTCGATCTCGTGGTTCCCTTGTCGGAGCCGCGCCGAGCAGAGGAGGGAGTCTCTTCCACCATAGCCCGCTGTCGCGCTGCTGGTGTTCCGGTCCAAGTCTTCCGCTGCTCGTCCTGGACTGGAGTTTCGGAGGCCGTCGTCTCCACCGTACGTGTGTGACGCCCTGCGAGGTGCTGCGCTAGCGGTACTCGGAGGTCTGCTTCCTCTACACGACCTTGAGGTCGGCTTCGTCGGTCTTCATCGACAACGTTTGTGCGGGAACGTAATCCCCGCTTTCGGTCTACAAGGGTACGTATTCCGATCTCCGTCCGTACTACTATATCTGCATAGAATAGATCTTGGCATGCTTTTAGGATATCGCTGGTAGGAAATTTTTTATTTTCTGCACACGATCCCCTTCATTTCCCCCGTGCTGATGGGAACTGGGTCACATGCTTTTGTTCGTGGTGTTGGTACGGTCGATCTGAAATTTACTTCGGGGAAGACCGTGCGCCTGAAGAACGTTCATCATGTGCCCACCATCAATAAAAATCTCGTCAGCGGATCGCTGCTGTGTCTAGATGGTTTTAAGTTGGTTTTTGAGTCCAATAAAGTTGTAATATCTAAGTATAGACAATTTGTTGGAAAAGGCTATGAGTGCGGAGGCTTGTTCCGTCTATCTTTTTCGAATATTTGCACCAAAGTTATTAATCATATTTACCATGAAGTTGAATATAATATTTGGCATTCTCGACTTTGTCATATTAACTTTGGTAGCATGACGCGGCTAGCTAATTTTGATTTAATTCCGAAATTCACTAATGTCAAAGGTTCCAAGTGTCAAGTGTGCGTTTAAGCTAAACAACCCCGCAAGTCCCATAAGGCTGCGGAGGCAAGAGACTTGGCACCACTAGAACTTATACATTCAGATCTCTGTGAGATGAATGGCGTGTTGATGAAAGGCGGAAAGAAATATTTCATGACGCTTATTGATGACTCCACTAGATATTGTTATGTATATCTCCTGAAAACAAAAGATGAAGCTTTAAGCTTCTTCAAAAACTATAAAGCTGAAGCAGAGAACCAACTTGATCTAAAAATAAAACGGCTAAGGTCTGATCGTGGTGGAGAGTACTTTTCTAATGATTTGATTCTTTTTGTGCGAAACATGGTATAATCCATGAGGGGACGCCTCCCTATTCACCTCAGTCAAATGGGGTAGCCGAAAGAAAGAACCGAACTCTAACTGATTTGGTTAACGCCATGTTAGACACTTCGGGCCTCTCCAAGGCATGGTGGGGGGAGGCGCTATTGACAGCTTGTCATGTCCTAAACCGAGTTCCCGCAAAGAACAAATATGTTTCTCCATTTGAGGAATGGGAAAGGAAAAAGTTGAGACTCTACGTACTTGGGGTTGTTTGGCGAAAGTCAATATTCCAATTCCCAAGAAGCGCAAGCTAGGATAAAAAACCGTGGATTGTGTTCTTCTGGGCTATGCTTTTCATAGCATTGGCTGTAGCATGTTGGTACGATTATGGAGTCGAATGATGCGACTTTCTTTGAGGACATTTTTCCCATGAAGGGTATGTCTAGCTCATCAAATCAGGATATACCTAATACACCTAATCAGGAATGGGCATGCATGTTAATTATCTTGCCGTTTCCGATTCCTATGGGATTGTGGGACATTACCGACTCGATCGTGGCTTACAGCCCACGTTCTACCCGACTCGCACTACATATACAGCCCGGGGCAAACCCTAGCCGCCACCATGAGATACATGGTCTCACACCGTTCCAAAGCATTGCGTCGCCGTCTACCAAGTCTTTGTAACGCCCCGGGATTTTTCCCCAATTAGTTTTGTTGTTTTTCTTTTGTGCATCATCATGTCATCATTTCATCATGCATTGGTCACTTCATTTAATTTATTACATTTAAATTTAAACTCCCTTTAAATTCAAATCACACAATTTGAATTCAAATGCATTTCAAATTAATTAAAATGTGTATTTTAAATCTTTTTGCCAATATTATAAAAACTAAATTATTAAATTGCCTATCTAAAAACTAAGGCTATTTTATAAAGTTTCTTTATACAAATTATTTTCTATTTTGTTTTAGAATACAAAAACAGAAAAACATTTAAAAGAGAAATAACCTTTTTTTTTCAGAGAAAGAAAACCTCCTGGGCCGAAGCCCACTGACCTGGCCCATCTCCCTTCTCGCCTCAGGCCCGAGCCCTCCAGCAGTTTGTCGTCTCCCTCCTCTGTACGGGAGAGAGAGCTTTACAGCGTGGAGGCATGGAGCCCCTCCTCCCAACCACTCCCCTCCTCTCCTTTTAGCCGCACCCTCTCCCCATCTGGAAACCCTAGCCTTCTCCCTCCTTCCCCCTCCGCAGCGCCGCCACCCCCCTATTTCTCCCCTCTCTGTTTTTCTCCTTTGTCTCTCTGCCATCGAGAGAAAGATCACCGAAGCTCGTCGTCGATGAACCTCGGCTTCCACGACCTCTCCCTCGCGCCAGAAGCAGCGCCACCTCGTCCCTATACTTCGTAGGCGAGCATCTCGACCCGGGAATCCCCAACGACGCCGCGCGAGCTCGGCTCCTCGACACCGAACGCCGCGCACCCGCCGGTTCTTCCGCACCGTTCACTCATCTCCGACCGCCCCGGCCTCCTTCCTCACGCCACCAAGCACCTCACGGTGAGACGCACCCATTCCTCCGCTTTCCCCCTCCGTTTGTACACCTAGAGCTGCTTGCCGGTGGTGCCGATGTCGGCATGCGCACGGCCGTGTCACGCACGGATGAAAACGAGCACGAGTTCCCCGCATCTCCCACTTCGCCTCCGTGCGCCCAGGACGCGCACGCACTGGCCGCAACCCCGTGACGCCACACGCACACACCACGCCCACCCGCACGCACTCCCGGTCGCCGCCGGCGTCTGTTTTCAGTCCGTCGTGCATCTGTCATCGGAGATATTCAGTTTCGTCAGTCGTTTTCGCTTGTGTTTTCCTTTTAAAAACGGTGTAACGCGGTACCTAACACCAACACCGCCCGTTCCTAGTGGCTAGCGCAGCCATCGCTCTCTAGCACGAGATCGTGGGTTCGATCCCCAGCTCCCCGGAAAAACCCCACCCTTTTTCTTTTCCACCCACTGGCACGCGGGCCCCACCGGTCAGTGACCGCGGGAGCCCGCAGCACCCAGTCCACACACCCACACGCCAGCGAGGCGCACGGGCCCCGCCCGTCAGCCTCTCTGGCTGGAATCAGGCGCGGTAGCAAAAGACCAGAAGATCCCCTGCGCTGCAAGTTTTACACAGAAGCCCCTGCACTTCCTGTCTTACGTTTTAAACCCTCAACCAGAACATTTTCAATCACAGACAGGTCCCTGTCTTTTGCAGAAAGAACCCTATAACTAAAATGTTAATAACTTTTATTCTATAACTCCAAATAAATTAATCTTTATATGTTTATTTATTAGAAAAATGTAATGAATATTAATATGCCATTTGTATGTCATTTTGCATCTGTTATTTAATTGCTTAGTGTAATTTGTTAATTGTAACTAAATAAATTAAATATGGAATGTGTTGGGCTTTATTTATATAATGCCCTATTTCCATTTAATTTAATTAGATCACCCATGCCATGTATTACCATGTTAACCAACATTTAATATTGCTGGTAAATAAATAACTTGCACCTAAATAATTATTGTCGGGGTTGCTTTCCCGCTTAATTTGGATTACCTGCTTTGTGTTGCATGTTGCCATGCCATGCATCATTCTCGTATGATCATGCTGAATCTTCTGCCGTAGTTGTAAAATGCATCTTTTACGCTTTCCAGTGCTTGTTGCTTCTTCGCGGATAAGACGTTGAGATGTGTGAGCAACGACAAGATCTGCTTCCATGCGGGATTCCAGGCAAGCAAAGTTTGCTTGTTTACCTATACATTGTCTTTCATTCCTGCCGTTGATCTCTGCTACCCTAGTTACGATTCTTTATTGCGATCCCATCACATGTTTATCCTGCAGCCTATACAGCTTTATCCCCACATCCCATCACCTGTTGTATGTTTATCTGTTAGCCTGGCGAGTCGTAGTGCATGCTTAGAGTTGGTTGTGCGAGTCGTCTGTTGGTCTTTTATTTCATATGCTTAGCTTGATAGATTATTCTTCCTTAATAAAATATTGTTTTATATTGGGGTATTATAATTAAAAGATAAGGCACCGGCGGAAGGCCTTGCGAGGTGCTTTGTTCTGCTAAGTGTCGACCTAGGAACTGAGATTTTGTCCTCGGATCCAATTTTGAGCGCACTAACCACTTGTGGGAGGCCCAATGGAGCCCCCCTCGACTTTGACTGGAACTTCGACTTGTCCGGGAGCCGCACCTAGTTCGGGTTTTCCATTTGTCTCATATGCATCGATACTAGTGTAGTATTTTACTTTGGCGGTGTGCCTTGTTACATGCATATAGGGCGCGGCCTGTTGGTGCGGAGGGGTGTGTCCTGCGGGAGTCCGCACCCTTTTGGCCGGGACCAGCATAGCTCCCGTGGCTCCTGGACTTGTT
The DNA here is from genome assembly GCA_026929855.1 of Poa annua. Lineage (NCBI taxonomy): Eukaryota > Viridiplantae > Streptophyta > Magnoliopsida > Poales > Poaceae > Poa > Poa annua. The sequence goes on along the minus strand of CM049428.1, from coordinate 19,302,206 downwards.
GCGGTGAAGGAAAAGAGTTGGGTTGAAAGGCCCTAATGTTTTTGACTGGGTTGATCATGCGAGTATGGGTCCAGTAGTGCAGCCCTGCAGGGTATAATCTTATCGATGAGCCGTGTCCACGGTTATGGACGACTTGGTGATGATGCTGGCTAACAAGATCTAGACAACTTACACCTAATAATTATTAACTAACCTGACTAGTAATATAGAATTACTTTCACCATAAATGGTAATTAAAACTGTTCAACGTGTGAGTTTCCCGAATTGCTTCCTCATACTTGGTTGAGGGGGGTTAATTCGAGAATGGGTTATGTTTGGTGTTAGTAGTAGTTGGTTATCTTATGCGCTCTCTTATCCCTCTCTGATCAGACGGAAGTTATAGAGTGTCTCTCTAGGTTGCTAGTGCTGTTGCCGCTAAGTCCACCTCCCCTATATTTTGGGAGATGGTGTAGAAAGTAGGCAAGTCGGTTTTGCTTGCCAGGGAGTGCCCTGACCCTCTTTTGGGTTATGCTTTATGTGCAGTCAACAGGTTTGAAGTCCGACGACGTTAGCTTGGGAATCCCTCCGGCTTGGCTGGGCATGGATATGGCGCCATTGCTTATCTTCAGGACTCTTAGTCCAATTTGCTTCTTATCCGTAGTCGGATACTATTTTTTGCTTCCGCTGTCATTTGTATCTTTGTATTGTAACATTTGTATCTTGACTCGTTCGAGTCGTTGTTGTAATTATATCTTTTGTTGTATTTGTGGATGTATCGGAACTGTTGTAATGCTATCACAATTCCACCCACATAATGCGCATGTTTCGACGTGCACATTATGTCTGGTGGGCGACCTAAAATCGTTATTATGCGGATTTCGGCGGGAGCGCTTAAATCTACATAGTACCGATTTTCGGACATCACAGTCTTCTCCATCCCGTCTTCCGGCGTGCACCGGTTGAAGGAACAGTAGGCCTCCAGAACCCCGCCTCTTGTGATCCTGTACGGGAGAGGGGCGATCAGGTGTTTGGGGAGCGCACTCGCGCGACTACTGGCTTCGAGTTCTTCCCCAACGACGACTTCTTCCCCGACACCGTCAGCCTCTTCATCGATGACATGGGCGACGATACTGGGAATTCCAGTGGTGCGACTGCCGCTGCACCGTATGATGTTTTGTTAGAATTTTTACTTATAGTATATGCTTTAGATTGCATCTGTCTATCTACTACTTGCGTAGATCACATGATTAGTTTAATTTGTATTATTCTAGTCATGAATTGTTCACTGTTATTGAGAATTAAATCATATGCTAAATCGCCTAATTATTCAACATTTTTATCGTCATATAATGGGAAATACTATCATATCAACGAAACCCTATTGTTAAGTTTTGAACATTTTCAACCATGGATAGATGTTGCCCTCGCATTTATGAGGGCCACCATACTAGTTCATCAAAAAAGGATATTAAAGTCTTGAGAAAGCGCATACAGACTAAAATCCACTAAGAAGAGACAACGCAAAGTGTAAGGCATATCGGGTACAATTTACTCCCAAAGCTGATGTTTAATCATCCAAACGCCGTCAAGAAAACACAAGGTCTAGTTTAATTCCATTCTGAAATTAATAGATCAGGGATTCATCGACGTGTCAGCACAGGTATTCCTTGTGGATGCAAGGCGATCATAAACCGACCAGTGACACTAATATTAACTGGGGACTATTGCATAAAGACCTAGAGGAGGGCATCAGTTTCGAGCATGACACAAACTAAGGTACACGCATAAGGGCAACTCCAGTCGTTGCGTCCTCAGGCCCAGGCCCCAAAACGCCGAATTTTTGCACCCGCCAAGGCGTGAAACGTCGCTAAACTAGAACCTGAGGGGACGTGAGTATCAGTCATCTCTAGCCCAAGTTTCGGCAGATTTGATTCAAAAAACGGCGACTCAAAAAAGTGGCGATTTTCATTCATAACAGTGGCGATTTCAATCATATTTGACAAACTCGCCGATTACAGAGATTAAAAATAAAACATACAAACATGCCGAGGCCTAGTCGAGCAGGCCAAGGCTGGTGTCGATCGCCTGGCTGTAGCCGGGGTCGCCGCCGTCGTCGTCAGAGCTGTCGTGCGCTGGTGGCTCAGGCATGCGTCGGCGTCGTTGCCCCACCCGCTCGAGCCTTCGCCGTTGTCGCGGTACCACCTGCTCTGCTGCAGGGTCGGGTGCGGCTCCTCCTCATCGTCCTCCTCCTGGCTGTCGGCGTCGAGGATGATGTACGGGACCGGCGTGGGGGGCGGCAGGGAGGGGGGGAGGAATGTGGCGGCGGGCGGCGGCGCGAGCCCGGTTCGCCTCCACCTCAGCGAGGAGCTGGCTCTGGCGCTCCATCTCTTGCTCCGTGTATTCGATGAGGCTCCATTCCTCGGTGAACGCCGGGTCCGCTGGCTGCACGGTAAGGAGGCTTTTTGGGTCTCCTTTAGGCCGGGCCACTCCTCCTCCTGCTCCTCCTTCGGCTCTGGCTCGCGCTTCAGCTTGACGCGTCGCGGGGGAGATGCTGGCCGGCGCGTCGCAGTGGTGCGGGGCTCGCCGTGCGGAGGGCGCCGCTGCGAGGCGCGGGGCGCACAGAGTTCTGGAGGGGAGGGGTGAGCGAGGAGGTGTACCGCGTCCCCGCCAGTGGAGGAGACAGTGACGCGTACCTTGTGCCCGCCAGCGTCGGCGCGGTCGCGGCCCCGGAGGAGGAGGATCCCGCGCCTATCCGGCGTGGCATCCAACGAGCGCGGCGGCATAGTTAGCCGGGCTCGTTTCCGCGCTCGATGTAGTCGACCACCCACGGCAGGGTGCGGTGCTCGCCGCCCCACCACCGCTTGCGCCCCGTGGAGTTGCAGCGGCTCTCTACTGGGTCGTTGTTGCCGCGGTCGGCGACGTCCTCTTCGTGGCGGCGACAGAAGTACTCCGACCAGAAGACGTCGTTTCCTTCCGCCCTCCAGCGGCGCTCCGCGGCCTGATGCGGTGTCAGGCTGGCGCGGACCTTAGCGATCGCAGCCCTGAACTGCTCGTCGGTAGGAACAGGGGGCACGTGGATGCCTCCCGCGCTGAGCTGCCACCCCCCCTGCCCGGCGGATGCGCTCGGGACAAGCATGTCCGGCGGGCATGGGTAGCCCGCGTTGTAGAGCGTCCAGGTATGGTTTCAGGTGGGACGGGATTGGGACTTCCGTCTCTACTATTTATGTTGATCGTACAGTCCCTTTGCCCCCACAATTTAGCTAACCCACTAACAGAATTTTTGGTGGGCTTCCACGGAATATCCCGTTACTCCCGTCAGAATCCCGTGCTACCAAAACAATCTGAATCTACTGCATCAGTTCGCAAGGGAGAATAGGAAACATGGGTCTCTCACGATCCCTGGCTCAGCCTGTGCGCGTGTGGCGCGCGCCGCCGCTGGCCGGATCTCCGTCCAAGCTCTGCTGCGGCCGGATCTCCTCCGTCTGAGCTCTGCTGTGGCCAGATCCGAGTCCCTTGCGGCCAGATCCGAGTCCCCTGCAGCAACGTCTCCCGCCACACCTGCTCCATCTGGCACGGCTCTGCTTCCTTAGTTGGGCGTGGCTGCGCTCACCGCCGGAGCTCCGGCAAGCTAGGTCGTCAACGCTCCGGCGCGGCTTCGGCTCTCCCTCCCGGTAGCGGAGACGAAGGCCACAAACAAGGACGTGGGGATGGGGAAGGAGGCGGCGGCGACATCCTCCGATTGGCCAGTCGTGGCGAGGGGCGGAGAGGAGGGGATGGAGGAGGAGGCGGTGGCGGGTCGGCTGCTCTGCTCTTGCTTTGACTGAGAGATGCCTGGTATCGGGATACTGGACCGCCGACGGGCTATGTCGATTCGTTCCGTTAAACCCGTACGTGATTAGTGGTTATGTTACACGGTACAAGTGGGTTGTTTCAGGCGGGACGGGACGCGGGATTTGTGGAAAATCCCGTCCCACCTGAAACCATACGTCCAGGCCTCCTCCTTGTGGAGGTGGCGGCGACGGCGGGATTGTAGGCCATGGTGGCTAGGTCAGTGGAGGAGAGGAGAGAGAGGTGAGGCAGAAGGCAGAAGCGGCGAGGAAGGAATGGCGAGTGGCGGCGAGGTTCAGGGGGTTTTATAGCGCCGCGGCCAGGCGAGGGGGTGGTGGCCATAATTGTGCGCCACATGAACGCGCCACGCCATTAACTCCGGCAACATTTGACTGGGGGAGCTCACTGGCCGCCCGCCAAGGCATTACTCCGGCAGCCTCTGACCGACGCGGGTGTTCGCGCCATTTTCTCCCGTGTCGCTGACAGCGCTGGCCCGCGTCGCGTTTCGTGCCATCCCCCCCTTCCCCGCTGAAACGGCGTAACTGGACTTCTAGGGAGCGGCTGATGAAGAAACAGCGTTTTTTGCTTCCGCAAAAAAGTCTCCTAAGGGGCGCTAGGGGGACGACTAGAGATGCCCTAAGGACCTCCTAATTGCATACAATATAGTAGCAATCTGACGGTCCGGGGCAAAAGTAAAGACATGTACGTAGATAAACATGATTGCAGCAAACAGCCTAATAAAACAAGTCTTGTCAGAAGTTGAACAAAAAAATAATAGATGAACAACATAGACGTATGACATCTCACTACGTACTATTTAAATTATAAGAAAAATCTGGACCGCCAATGCACCAGAAATAGGAAACCTACTGAATTTCAGCAGTGCTAGGATCGGAGACGAGTGTAAGTTGTGGCAGCTCGCTCGTGGGAGTACGAGTAGTCTTACTGTGAGAGATTAGGTTTAGTGTGTGAGTGCGGAGTTTACTGACCCTGATGTTATTCGGGTTCAGTTTCTTGTATTTTGTCTTGCTTCCCTTCTATAAAGGTAAGGTACTTTAAAAAAAGCAGTGCTTTTATTTCTGATGGAACAATGCCCCTTCCTTGGTTACCTCTAGAAGTATTACCCTTCATTGGTACCAGAAGATATCTAATTCCGCCGAAAGGTTTCCAGTATATCATATGAGAAAATCTCAAATTTGATGCAATCCTACTACATTATGTTCCTCTACAAAAGATCCTGCTTAACGTGTGAACATTTTCCAACTCCGAACTGAAACAGCACCGAATCACTGATTGCCAATGAGGGGAGGGACCCTAGTTACACACAACACAAAATCAAGTCACTTCTGAATCACTAAAATACAAAGTCTTACTCTTCTATCAAACATATACTTAAACACATTATTTGATGATGGAGTAATATAAAAATAGGTGACATTAACAAACAACAAAGAACATAAAAGGTCTGAGCTGTACGTATCGATGTGACAACCTCTCATGAGCAAGCATGATCATAAACATATGACTGATGTGATGTTATGATTAGCATTAAATGCAGCTGGATTATTTGGACTCTAGTGCAAGTGGGAGACTATTGAAGATATGCCCTAAAGATAAATAATATAGTGTAGTATTGTTATATCTCATTAGTTCATAATAAGTATATCTATAAATGTATCATAAATATTAGTTCATTGGGCAACCGATAATTGAGATTCCCGACCATGGATATTTATGTCAGTTGGCAATGAAGTCACACCATTGGGACAATGTTGTGATGGACATACCCAAATATTAGTATTGCAATGAGATCGTGGCATGATGTTCATGTTGCAGTAATAAGAAACGTTGAAACCTAATCCTTAAACCGTGAGATGGTATCTAATCACTACTTTCAGAGGTTTAACTGAGTGACCGAACAGGTTTCTCTCAAGTATTCCAATGAAATATGTAGAGTCGTATTAATCAAGAGCGGGATTTGTTCATCCGCGTGACGGAAGGATACTTTGGACCCACTCGGTGAGATTACATCCAACGCTGCACAACACGTGACTACGTCACAGGTGATGGAATATCACGGGAATGAGTAAAGTAGCACATGTCAGAAATGAGATAGAACCAGGTATCGTGATACCGATGATTAGATCTCAGACCGTGCAAGTATCACAGAAACAAAAGGAATATGAATTTGATTATCAACGTTTATGGTTCAACGACAAAAGATCTTCGTGAACGCACAAGGGTCATTATGGCCATCTAGGTCCCGCAGATGATCATTCACCGGAGAGAGTTCTCGGTGATGTCTGGAGTGTTCCCGAACCGTAGGGTAATACACTTAAGGTATCGGTGAATTTAAGGTGGTTTCAGAAGATCCTCGGTGACTCTCTAATTTGTTCATAAACTTTATGACCATTTCACTAAGGAAAGTCACAAATGATCAAATAAGTCAGTCAATATGTGACCATCTTTTTTTTGTCACAAAGGGGTCACAAATGAAACTTTGTGACCTTCTAGTGACCAAAATCAAGAGTCACAAGTTAACATATTTCTTGTAGTGAGAGAACACGAATTTTAGTTCGGAGAACCGAAGATAGTTCGGAGGGTTCCGGAAAATACCGGATGTTTAGGAATTTATATATGTTAATTAAAATGAATTGAGTGGATTAATATTATAGATTGGATCTTATTTCCTCCACCCCTCCCACTATAAATTCCGTAGGCAATATTATAGATTGGATCTTATAGATTAAGGCAATTCCGGAGGTTGCCTTATTTCCTCCACCCCTCCCACTACATATAGAGGGGATCCCCCATGTGTTTTGTGTGCCACAGTTCTCTTGTGGAATTCCTATCTCTCTCGCTCTCTATCGTGTCTCCCACGTGGTTCCTAGAAGAGTTGCGTAAGGGATAGAGATTCTCTAAACAGATCTACTTCCGCAACTTTGTTGGATTGGAGTCCTAGGAGTCTTCATCGACCTCCATACATGTACGAGTATTCGGAGGTGCTGCACTTATGGCTCCTGGTTGTTGCACCAAGTTCTTCGAGACCTTGAGGTCAGCTACGTCAGCTTCTTTATCAACGCTTATGCGGGAGCGTAATCCACGCCTTCGGACTACAAGAGGTATGTTACCGAAGCTTCCGGTCGTTACCGCATTACCATATAGATAGATCTTGGTCTATCGGTGTTACGTTAGTTAGAAAATTTATTGTTTTCTGTCCGTAACCCCAACAGGGAAAGCGCCACTTGGTCGTGTAGCCCGGGGTACCGGCCGGCGAATTGGTCGAATTCGAGGGTAACCTAGGGGGTGTCGGACAGATTTTGTATGAGCCTAGCCCGATGTAGGTGATGTGCTTTGGAGTTGCCAATGGAGATGCTCCAATATGCACAGCTCAATCTAATACTCGAATATGTAAATCATGTTTTTGCATAAGATAGGACACATAGACCTTCTTCATGTTGCTACATGAAAGATAAAAAGAGGGGAGACATCTATTGGCTATGTACAATTAACAAGTTAGAGGTGCAACTTAAAGATAAGTTTATTTTCTCCAAAACTTATACTACCATGTAGAAATTGACGAGAAGCAATTGTTTGTGCTTTTGGGAGGTGCGTCATGCGTGACACTGGATTTTTTACCCGGCAGCCGTGAAGGTTCCGGGAGATATATCAAGCCTCGCTGCATACCCAGTGGCATACCCCCTTCTTCCCCAGTGGCAACTACTATTCCTTTCGCTAGTCAAACACCGAGGATAGTCCAGAGGGAAGAGATGTCTGGGGTGGGCGCTGGGACGGGGGCGATGAATTCCCTACTCTGCAAGCTCGCCTCCTTGCTCGGAGACCAGTACAGGCTGCTCAAGAGGGTCCGCAAGGAGGTCGAGTTCCTCCAGCGAGAGATCCGCAGGATGCAGGCCCTGCTGAAGACACTGGCCGACATGCACAAACTCGAAGACCTGGAGAAAGACTGGAAATGCAACGTGCGTGAGCTCACCTACGACATTGAAGACTGTATCGACCGCTTCATGGACCGCCTGGGCAAGGGAGACGCCAAGCGCGGGTTTGTGAAGAAGACCGTGCGCCGGCTCAAGAATCTGTTGGAACGTCATGACATCGCCACCAAGATCAAAGATCTCAAGGCTCGTGTCATCGAGGAGAGTCAAAGGCGTGACAGGTGCTCTTCTATCCTTTTCATTTTCTTTAGTTGTGGGGATTACATACATATGTATGTATTGATATTTGATAGCCGGTGTCCTAAAATCTGAAGACTCTGCAATTTAAGCCTTACCTTACCAGTAAGCGTGTACGTGCAAAGCTGTTTTCACAAAATTAGCTAGCTAGCGGCATGACCAAGAGTTAATGCGAACAACTGGAGTAAACAGTTTTGTAAATCATTATTCCCCAAAAAAATGTTACTCCCTCCATACCGGTTTATAGGATGCAATTCCAAAACCAGGTATTCCTAAAATATTTGATACCGGGAGTAGTTATTATCGATCTTACAGAACGATTTTAATCCGGGCATGAAGTCAACATAGTTTCACTTTCACCGATCATAACTGAGCAGGAAGTAAGATGAGGTCTACCATTCCTGAATTCATTTTGAGCAATACTCACATGTACGAGTGGATCCACATGTATATGAAGTTCATATTATGAACGATTCAAGAGTTCAGAAAATGGATTCCAACATGTAATTGAGCTGACCAAAGGAGTTTCAGAGCCCGGTCATATATTTCCAACTGAGCTGCCCCCATTTCCATTAATCGCTTAGAGGAAATACAAGGTCTTACAAGCAATTAGAAGGGACAGGAAATAGAGTAGACGGTCTACTCTATTTTGGCATTGAGATCACATACGGGACAAAAAACCTACCACCTATACTACCACTGAAACAAACATAGTTCACAGTTCTAGACGACAACAATCACAATTCTACAAGATCACATCAACCACAAAACAGAAGTGATCAAATACTAGAGCAATCAGTAATCCGCAGCACCAAGTTTCTGCCAGCTGAAGGACCATCCTGACGAAGATGCAGCTGAGATGCCAGTTCGGAAGTCTTGTGCATCAGCTGATCAGCTCCACCCCTGATCCTGTCACCATCTTCAGCACAATAAAGACTTGACCAATAATGCAGAAAAGCACACACAGAGAAAATCGTTACCAGAAACCACACGATCACCTTCTCAAAGGTAATCTTATGTTTGCTATTCCAAATGGCCCAGCTAAGAGCTCGGTCATATGAGCAACATTCCAATACCATTCTCGCCAAATGGCATGTTCTATTTTGTTCAAAATTATCTCCACCGACTACACTGGGAACACAAATGCTACAACTCAATTCTTATAGCCTGAAAATATAGCTTTGCTTGGTTGTAGCTTGGATCAGTTTTCATGAAGAAGCACCAGATGCCGCTTCACTGACCTCTCTGAATATATGATTTTGGATTTCAGTTTTAGCCTTCTACAAAAAGGCTAACTAAAATCCCTATGTTCTGAAAGTCTATACGACAAAAAAGAGCTATGCTACTACACAGATATACAAGGCTTGGCAATACTAGTGAAATGAACAAGAAAAGTAGGCAATACCATCATGCGTTGATTTAATCTTAAGTTGAACCGTACCTTTACACTAACCTCTGTTTACGGACCATATTGCATATTGTCTGTCAGCATATAGGTAGTTTCTCCAAACTAAATGAATGACAGAACATGTTAGGTCAGTTTGGCAATCTTTGGTTGAGCTCACGAGTCCTAGCTGGCCTGAGGTTGTACGAACATTAAACTGCACTGGAAAACCTCGAAAGGGGCGTCTGTGCAAACTTGCAGTCTAAGGTATTGAGGTTGCAGGCGTGTGTTGGAAAGATCACGCGGAATCAGCTCTAACGCTAAGATTTAGATCGGCCGGCTGAAAATCCTCGGATGCACGGATACACAAAACAAACGGATTCATAGGATACGGTGTCAGTTAATAATCACGTGAAACAAAAAGATATATAACCAGAACAATTATTTGAGCTGGTTCATGGCGGGTGTGATACCTCGATCTCTCATCCACCATAATGATTTCACATATACCCAGGTCCTTGAAAAGGAAATGAGGTGAAAAACAGTCAGATACCGTTCTCTTGAATTGAGCTTCAGCAGTAGCAGATCACCATCGGACGTTGCCACTTCAATACTTCATAAAGGCCACATTGTCACACAGGTAACTATGATATTTTGTGATCTCACCTCTAATTAAAAAAAAGGGCCTCTATACGGATGGTAAGAGTAGGCAGGTGCCAGAAAAACCAGTCATTGCCACTTTAAGTTTGGTGCTTGGACCTATAGGATAGTTACCAGAATCATCTCCTGACATGAAAATATATATTCTAGAGCAGAGAAAATTCACTTGAACGACTAAAATTGGTGCAGAGCAGAACACATAAATTCAGTGGCAAAAGATAAGCTCTCGATTACTTGCCATGATATCAATAAAAGAAAATCCATCCAAGCACATATATTTCATTAGACTTGCATCAGGTGATCGCTCATTCTGTGTGATCGCCAAAAGTATATAAGTAAATAAAGAAAAATATAAAACATGTAAAAGTTGACAATTCAGATTGTGAATTCGGCACTGGCATATTCTTGTTGGCAGTGTATGACAGGGCCAACAAGAGAGACAAATTTGTGAACCTGGCCGTTGGGTATCAAGACGGAAGAGAAGGAAGAGAGAGTAACATACCAACAAGTTGCTGTGTTGGGTCGCATGCAGGAGATCACAGGGATGTTGCCACAGCAGGGCACCCATCGAGTGTGGCGATGAAGGAGACATGGGAATGGGGGTGAGGGAACGCATGACCCCTGAGCGATTCGGAACCGGTGCAGGCTGTGAGCCGCGTGGACGTAGGGGGAGGGTGGCGCCGGGTACGTCAGGGTTTCAGGAAGTGATGAAAGTGGATAATACGTAGGGGACTGACTAATTTTAAGATTATTTTCCCTGTATACTCCATTTCATTAACACCAACTTTCTCTAAAATCTCCATTTAATCCAGAGACCTTGGATTTAGCCTTAGGGATGGATAGAATTGGTTGTGTCAAACATAAGTGTTGCTTTTGTATTGGATATAGATGTAGATTAATTTATAATTAACTAGGCTAAAGGACTTCTTTTCTTAAAACGGTGTGACAGATACAAGCTAGACAACTACAATCCTACAAGGCCCATTGAAATAGACCCGCGACTACCTGCGCTCTATGAGGAGGCCAAGGGCTTGGTGGCAATTGATGGACCAACGAGGCAGGTTGTTGCCTGGTTGACGGAGAAGTTGGAGCTGAAAGTGGTGGCCATTTTTGGAGGTGGGGGGTTGGGGAAGACGACCCTTGCCATGGAGGTTTATCGCAAGATTGGAGAGGACTTCCAGTGCCGAGCTTCTGTGTCAGTCTCGCGCACTCTTGATCTCGAGAAGCTCTTGAAAGATATCCTATCTCAAATCGACGAAGATGAATTTAGCAAGTGCCAGTTAGAGGGATGGGAGAAAGAGAAACTAATCCGTCAAATGTCAACGATTTTGAAAGGGAAAAGGTATTACTTCATGTCATTCTACCATATCAAGATAGCTTTACATCATCTGTTTGTTTGTTTGTTTCACAACTTTCACAGCACATAAAATTTATTATGTTGTTTAGAAATTGATGGTCGAATTTATGTTTTGAAGACCATTCCAATATGTAAATGAACAAGTATTGACTAGAAATTTCACGTGATACTCTTTTATGCTACTAAATGACATAGTAAAGGCTTCCGAAACACTCTGAAACAAGTTGATTACAACACAACTACACACATACCATCACAACACATCCATTTGAACAATAGATTTCGTGTGAACTATAAATCATGATTTCCAATCTGTAATATATCAAGGTATATTACCTTGTTTTATTCTGCAATAGTTACAATAAAAATCCAGTGAAACACTAGGTTAGTTTCCCAGTGATCTCCCAGAATATTCACAAATGAAGATACAAACAGATGGAAGCATTTACAGTTATCCTGAATCTGCTTGCTAGAAAGTACATATTTGATGATATGATATTTTTTTGATAAACAATTTATATCTATCTCCAGAGTATTATGGAGAATGAGACTAATAGTGGAAACTGCATGCAGATACTTCATTGTTATTGATGATGTATGGAAAGAACAAGACTGGAAATTTATCAAGAATTGTTGCTATGACACGCATTACCAACATAGCTAATTCATGTTGTTCTAACCCTGGTGATCAAATATATCAAATGGCACCTCTCAATGATGTTAATTCGCGAAGATTGTTCTTTTAAAGAATTTTCCACTCCGACAACTCCTGCCCTCCTCATCTCGAAATGGTTTCAGCGAGGATCTTAAAAAAGTGGGGTGGACTGCCATTAGCAATTATTACAATTGCGAGTTTGCTAGCCAATAAACCTCAAGACATAGATAAATGGGAGAGGGTGCAAGATTGCATTGGTATTGATTTTTCACATGAAACTGACGACGGTGTAAAAGGGATGAGAGATATATTGTTACTTAGTTTTTGGGATCTTCCACACCACCTAAAGACATGTTTATTGTACTTCTGTCTATATCCTGAGGACCACCGTATCCCATGTGAAGAATTGAGATGGAAATGGATAGCCGAAGGATTCGTTGCTACACAGTGGGGAAATCAAGATCAAGAAGCGGAGAATTATTTCAATGAACTTGTTAACAGAAGTTTGATCCAGCTGGTTGATGTTGACTACAATGGATCTGGGCAATATTGCCAGGTTCATGATATGGTGCTTGACATTGTAAAATCCCTGTCAGATGAAGAGAATTTTGCCACTATTTTGTCTGGACGGAGATGCAATTCTTTGCCAAGTAGGATTAGACGTATCTCCATGCAATCTAGTGACCGGGAACATAAGGAGGCAATCCATACAATCATAAAAAGCAAGATACATCTTCGCTCATTGAACGTGTTCGGAGAAATGGAGAAGATACCGCCCCTGGTGGACTTCCATTCTTTGCGAGTGTTGGATTTAGGCCATGGTAATTGGTGGTTGGGCAATAACGACATAAAAAATATAGGAAGTTTATCCCAGTTGAGGTATGTGCGACTTTATAGTGCAAGAATCACCGAGCTTCCCGAAGAAATTGGGAAGCTTCAGTACTTAGAAACTCTTGATTTGCGGGAATGTAATTCAGTCAGAACACTTCCATCAACTGTAGTTCGATTACAAAAATTGGAGCGGTTATTTATTTCTAGGAGACTTGTGTTACCTGCAGATATATTTGGGAGCATGCAAGCCTTGGAGGAAGTATCAGATATCGGTGATGTTGACAATGCATTGAAGTTCGCAAAGGACCTTGGATGTCTACGGAGATTGAGAAAACTTTCAATCTTGTACGATACAACCCTTGGCAGGACCACAGATAGTGGTCATGAGAAAAGCTGTTTGGAACATTTGGTGTCATCTCTAAGTGAATTGGGCAAATACAAGCTTCAATATCTCCACATTACCGGAGATATAGGAGATTATCTATTCAGGGATCCATGCTGCACCTTTTCACACCTCCAAGATCTTGAAATATCGACAGTTATTACAGAGGTTCCAAAGGGAATGGCCTCCCTAACCAGTATCGTCACATTAGACATAAAAGTCAGAATATTTGACGAGAAAGGCCTCTATCGCCTCATGGGTATGCCTTCTCTGGTCCATCTCCAGCTACAGTTATCCACTCCTTCTCGGGTTGGAAAAAGGCCAACTGTGGGTAGTAACGGGTTTAAACTTCTAAAGGTGTTCCGCTACAAAACTCGGGATATGGAAGGAACAGGTATAGCATTTGCCCCAGGTGCCATGCCAATACTGCGGCGGCTCCATATTCACTGGACTGCAAGGGATGTTATTTCCGGGCATTGTGATAGTATTGATTTGGGCATCGAGCATCTTTCAAGCCTTGCACACCTGCAGGTTGAAACTGATTGTGATGGTGCAACTCTGGGCGAAGTGGAGGCTGTGGAGGGTTCTGTTGAAAAGCAGTTGCCTCACATCCCAATCGCCATAGTCTTCAAGTCCATATCCGCAGGGAATATGAATATTACATGTGCGAGGATGCAGAGGAGAGGGAAGAGATGTATAACATTTTGGGATGACAAAGGAGAGGAAGGAGATACTTAACATTTTCCTGGAACAGGCAAAAAGAAAAGGATTGAAAGCAAAATCTTGACGGAAAGCCAAAGAGAAAAGGATGATTTCGTGGCTTGGAGGTCGTTGGTTCTCAACTCCACCCCACGTGTGTTGCGCAAAGGAACCTCTTCAATGACCATGCTCATCGCGTGGTGGATTTGGAAACGACGGAACGCGATCATCTTCGATAACGCACGGCCTTCCGTTGGCGCTTTGGTGGAAACCATCAAGACGGAGACACATTCCTGGGTGAGCGCAGGGCCTGGGGTCTCACACTTGTTCTCCCCTAGTTAGGTCTTCGGGCAAGTTGTTTTGTGCGGGGTGGCCTCCTTGTAGGCTTGTAAATAACTCTCTTTCTATCAATGCAATGAAACGCAATGCTTTTTGCGTTTTCGCAAAAAAAAAAAGAATATGATTGAAAGGCAATGAGGGTTCAACTGATTCTTGATCTGGAGATCTGTGTCCTGGTTGCAGGAACGGATCAGACGTTCAGGGATACTCTGTGTGGTAATTCGTTTAAAAGTTCTGCTAGGTGGAGAGTTTTCCTCTTTTCTTAGGTGGAGAGATCTTTGAAGCCAGAGATCCCTCTTTTGCTAGGTGGGGAGTTTTTCTCAAAAAGATGTTGCAGGTTATTGCCCACAGGGTCAAACCCCATATCAAGCAGCCCATTTTGGATTGGACAAATTCTCTTTAATGTAATCCTGCTCTAGGGCTTTCCCTCTTTTAACTATGTTATAAATACTACTCCCTCCGTTTCTTGATATAAGGTGTATAGTTTTAGAAGAAAAATCCATAATATAAGATGTATTTGCTATTAATGGACAATTTGAGCCATAAAAAAGTGAGACCTGGTCTTAAAAGAGGGATTTAACGGATTGTATTCATTTTGTGACTATTAAGAACTCATCTCGTCATTTTTCCAGAAAAAAATGAGTTCACTATGTACAAAATCGCATGTCTTAATATTCGTGCAGAAAATTATACACCCTACATTCAGAAACGGAGGGAGTATTCTTATATAAAGTTAACTAATAACGTACTCATAGGATCTTCCGTTAAAAGAAGAAACTAAAGTATTACAAAGTGCATATAGACTAAATTTCATTTAGTGGGATCTGGGAACAACACAATTTTTCATGTAAGGCGTATCTGGTAAAAATTACTGCGGAAGCTAGAACAAAGAGCAACTGGTTACGGCCTAGCTGATGCTTAGTCATACCATCCGCAAGACTCAAGAAAATCACAGGGTCTAGTTCAGTTTCATTCTGAAAATATAGAAGGGATTCATCGACGTATCAGCACAGCTATTACTAATTGATGTGATGTGACCATACACCCACCACAGTGGCACTAACGTTAGCTGGGGACTATTGCATAAATAAAACCTCAAAGACTGCATCAGTTTCTAGCTGGACACAGTACTAAGATCCACGCATAAGAACCTCTTGACTGCATATAATACACCAACAGTCTGGTACAAAACTGTAGCTATTCAATGGTGTTCCCAGAAGTTGGGCAAAAGACTGCTTAACATCATGGACCTATCCATCTCACTACGCACTATTTAAAATTATAAGAAAATTCTGACCGTCAATGCAGCAGAAACAGAAAACTTACTGATTTTTCAGAGGCAAATCAGGTTCTCTTCACACCTTGGAAAACCATCAATATAACCCTTTCAGCCGTGCATCTCTGATGAAACAATCCCCCTTCCTTAATTATCTCTAATATCAGCTCCGTGACATTGCCATGCAAACTGACAAATAAATTTGTCAAATGTTATATGTGTGTCATTATAAGGCTAACTGAGGAATGAAAGAAATAAACCCCTTTATCAGGACCAGAAGATATCTCACTCCGCAGAAGGTTTCCCGCACTCAAATGAGCAAATCCAAAATTTGATGCAATCCTACTACATTGTGTTCCTCTACAAGAGATCTTAATTACACATATGAACATTTCAAACTCCGACTTGAAATGACACTGATTATCAATAAGAGGAGAGACCCTCAACCTCAAATTAAACAACACGAGATTTTCATGGATCTAAACCCAACCCTGCAGCATCCTGGAGTAGAAGTAGAGTGAACACCTAAACCAAAAGCAGTGAACAGCCTGCCACCATTACTTGCCTACAGACTGATCAGCTGAAGGCTCGTATATATCCAGCAGGGCATCATCCACAGTCGAGGGCCTGGTCGTCCACGGAATCAGGGTCGACGACGACGCCGCGCTTGGCGAGGAAAGAGCGCAGGTCGCTCCCCTCCGCGGCGGCATCTATAGTCGTGTCCGCCAGTGCGGCCATTGCTGCAAGAAATCGAACCCACACTGAACCCAACCAAGAAGAGTGGAGGAGTCCACGAGACGGCGCTGCCGGACCCTCGCCGCCGACCGCCCCGTCCGCCGCAAACGGAGGATTCCTGGGTTCCTCTCCTCTCCCTCTCTCTCTTCTTTGCCTTTGCGGCCCAGGACAAGGAAACGGCCCATGTGAACAACCGTACCGGAAAATAGTCCCACATCGGAATATTACAGGCAATGCGACCATTTTATATGGCAAATCTTGGTCCAGCAGATCGCCGAGTACGGTGACGCGTACTTATAACCCAGACGAGGGATTTGAGAAACTCGAGGCGACGGCGACGGGAGGAGGCAGGGGATTGGAGAGGAGCTCTGCGAGGGCATTGGGAGAGGAGATGCGCGCGAGGGCCTGGAGAGGCGAGGCAGAACGGGCGGAGAAAAGGAGCGGCGGCGATCTCGGGATCGCGGGAGAGAAGAAGGGGATTGGGGCGGCTGGGGGTTTCATTTGCAAAAAGAAGGTTCGGAGCTTTTTCATAATCACGAATAGATCCTTTGTTGTGCTGAAAATTGGACTGCGGGTTGATGTTTTGGTTTTCGAGTGGCTTTTCTGTAAAAAGGCACGGTGACTGGTGGAACCGGAGGCTACCGGCTGGTGACCGGGCGACGTGGCGATCTGTGATTGGCTTAGACGGCTGTGCTACAGTAGTGAGCAAATTGGGGGTGACGAGGATGTATCTGGACCGTCCATTGCATCGAACGGTCTAAACAACTCAGATGATGTGGATGCTGGATTTGAGTATAAAACTGACGCCCCTTTATATATAGGGTAATGTTGAGCGAAATTCTTAAAAAAAAACTTCCTTCTCACAAGGTCCACTCCTCCCATCTTTTCTCCATGTGGCGGCTCCCTGCAGGTGGGCAGAGATGCATTTATTTTAATATTCGTTTTTTGAAAGTGAAATATCTTGAGAACCGTTTATCCGATTTACGAACCGTTTTCACTTCTTCAAAACTACTCCCTCCGTACCGAATTGTAAGACGTTTAAGCAAATTTGGACACAGTGCAAAAGTCACTCAAATGACATGTCTGTCCCCAATCATTCACGCAAATAACAAGTAATGCCCTCCCGCAGTTACCCAGCGAACCGATCGAGCACCTCACTCGGCTCGCCGCCGGCCAGGAACACTTGCTCGGGTCGTCGCCGGGCAGGAGCACCTGGCTGACTCTTGCGCATCCTTGTTGAACACCTCACTGGGCACATCGCCGCACATCCCAAGTTTCGAGTCCTACAAATCTGAATCGCTGCAGCAGGTCGTCGCAGATCCCAGCGCCTCCGCGCCCAAGATCTCCGAAGCGCAGGCGGCAAATCATCGTAGACCCTAGCGCATCTGAACCCAAGATCTCCGAAGCGCAGTTCATCGCATATCCCAGCGCCTCTGCGCCCAAGATCTTTGGAACGCAAGTCGTTGCTGGTGCTCTAGATGTCGCCGCACCTCCTCGCCTCAGGTCGTATGATCACAGTCGCCGTATCCCGTGCAGACTGCTCCTCGGCGGCCGCCTGCGTGGTGCTCCCCTCTCTTCTTCCTCCTGCGGCTATCGCCCCGTCTCGAGGATTCGATCCCCCGCGCCGCTCGCCTCTCCACCTCGAGCTCTCTAAAGCAGGCGGGGCATGACGAGGATTAGGAATGTGATACGAATCGTGTCGTCATGGGGTGTGGGTGGGCAAGGCGACGGTGGGGGGACAGTGAGGAAGAAGCCAGCCGCGGTTGGGAGACACGGGGAGCGAGAGGGAGACGACGGCAATGGGGAGCGAGAAGGACGGCGACGCGGGAGCGAGAGGAACGAGAGAGAGGAGAGGGGCACGAGCGAGATGAGGGTAAAACAGGAAAGGAGGAAATATTTTGTACGTGCCGAAGTTTGTATGTGAAATCCTTTAACGGCATATATTCCGGAACGGAGGGAGTAGATCTCATATGATAGGGTTCGACAAAAAAATTGCACTTTGAATCATGTAACAACCTAAGTGTAGTCGTACGTACAAACTGAATTTTGTAGTTGTACATACAACCTGCTAGGTGTAGTTGTTCATATAGTCCGAATGTATTTGTACGTACAACATGTTCTGTGTTGCTGTACAATCTGATCTGTGTTGTTGTACCACCCGGTCTGTGTGTTGATGTACAACCTGTTTTTTGTTGTTGTACAACCCGGTCTGCGTTGCTGTACCACACGGTATGTGTTGATGTACGTATAAACTGATATGTGTTATTGTACAACCCTCCATTGTATATCCCAGTCTATGTTGTACTATGTAAGTTTATGTTTTGTATAAGTCTAATAGATCCAGATCCTAAAACTATATGGCCTATCTCTTATACGTGAACGAACACGGCCGGCGTTGAAACTTGCATGGTCGGTTGGCCGGCTGGCTTAGTACACAACGCGGCCAGGGCTCGTACGCGTACGTACCCAGAAGCAAGGGCCAATGGATCGAATCGCGCGAGGAGTTTTTGTTGGTTGACTTTGCACCCGCGTGTGCATAATAGACTCCCGTTTCTGTTCGCCACGCGTCCAAATTACCGTGTACATACATCCTCTGCTGGGCCCGGTCGTGTCGGCCCCTTACCCAATTACATGTGGGGAGCAGTATGAGTACAAGCTTCTGGGCCCGGTCGTCGGCCCTTCACCCAATTACAAGTGGGGAGAGGCCAATGTCATTTCAATTTTTTCTCATAGTTTAAATTTTATATCCTTTATTTAATTTTGGAAATTCTAGTTACATATTTTTTTTCAATCTTAGATCTATGATTTAAGTTGGGGAGAGGCAAGCTCAGATTTTCTGATAAAAAAAGAGTGGAGGAGTCCACGAGACGGCACTAACTGTCTGATCCTCGTCTCCACCGTGGTCGGAGGGTTTTTGGATCTCCGGTAGAATATAAAGAAATAGCTAAAACATGTTATATTGTGAAACGGAGAGATTAAAACACAACACCGCACGACTACGCAAAGCGGGCCGACAAGGCTGACTCATCCCAAGCCACATGGGGCCAAACCAAACTCTTTTTTCACCACGACAAAATAAATAGTTGGTGGAATCATGACTTACATACTCTGTGATTAAACATTCATTAACTGAAAAGCATCTAGATTACATAATGATGGAATTAAAAGGTAGCACTTTTTGGCATTCAAATAAAAAGGAGTAATAATGCACACTGAAATTCATAGAGTACTACTGATGCACATTTCAGCCCAAAAAATAATCCTATAATGGAAACATCGCTTTCAGTCTGTATGCCTTGGAACTTGGATATTTGATCCAAACATCAAGCAATCAGTTCGGGCGTGATCAAAGAAAAAATCAACCTTAGGGAACCAACGTCGAGGCGCTCATATGCAAGACATCGAGGTCCCGTAGTGAGTCACAAATGCAGATGCATGACATCGACGCTCCCTGCCCCGCCTTCAGATTTGGCGTGCATAGGTGTCGCGGCGGCTGCAAGCGGGACACTAAGATAACAATAAGACTGATCAAGGATCAATAGTAAATATGTTTCAACATAAAATGATGTTAAACAAATTTTTACCACATCATATCCAAATAAATTATCTAGTCCTCTACATAAACCCTATATTTTTTAATAATATTGTTTTTAATAATTGAAATTGAAATAATACCCTCGAACACCCATGTCGGCACCAGTCAGTCGACCAAATCTAAACCGAGCTGGAGCAAAAGCTAGCATGATCGGTCACGACATGGCCATTAGTACCTATCGGCCACATCTTGGATGATTAGTACATGTCGGCCACGTCATGGCCGAGGGTTTATATTTATAATTTTTCGAGAAGGGTGTACTATTTTTAAAATTTGTAAATATGCTTTATTTTTTAAAATAGGTACATAAACCCACGGGGCAGCTATAGTATTTGGACTGAAATATACACGAATACTATTGATTCACCAATACACAAACAAATAGCATGCGCAAAAGGCAAGTTTCGTCGTCAATCACCCTCCGATGCACCACCAAGCAATAGTTATATTTAGTCAAGAACCAAAAATGCTTACTACAACAAATTTGTCAAAAATGCTCAGCAAAGCACCCCAAATAAGTAACACTAACTCTTTTCTTCTCCACGTCTGCCGCAGCCCGTCGCCAATTGTACAAAGAATTCTAAAATAATAAAAATTACATATAGGATTTCTGACCAACTAGCTATGACTATAGACACCAAAGCGAGTGGAAGAATTTGTTGCGTTAAGATTCCAAGAGACAATCGTTTCAAAAAAAAAAGATTCCGAGAGACAAGCGTACCAGAACAATAACCATTGTCAATGATGAGAACCGTAGATTAGTACAGCCAAAGCTACAACCGCATAGATGAACACAAAAAAATAATGGATCCCAATAAATCCTCTAGACATACGCCTCCACGCGCCTTCCGTGCTAGATACATCACCGGAGTGAATATAGGACGGGACTCGGGAGGAGCTTATAAGTAGCCGTCGCACCATCTTTACGAAAGACATTAATTAAAAACCTAAACCCTCCCAGCAATAAGAGGCCGTGATTTGCCACGGCCAGGCCACCGGAGAGCGGAGACGGAGCAAACCAGCTACATCGATCGCCCATCGCCGGCGAGGGTACATCTAGGTTTTAGGATCGCCTCGTTCTCCTGCCTGACCTAACGACCAACGTACCGTTTCGCGAATCACACACCTCCTCCCCCCGATTTGTTCTACCAAGCTTGTTTCTCTCGCATCGCCGCCGCCCTCTCGCAAGTTCCACATCCAGAGGAGGGAGACCGGTTATCCGCGATGCTGCCCCTTCGCTGCAATCGTCCGGACGACGCCGAGCACCTCGAGCCATCTCCTCATAGAGGCACCGGCGAGGTTGCCGATGCCCGTATCAGCTCATCAAGCTCTGATGCTCCTGATCCCAAGATTACCAAGGAAAACGTTATCCAATTAGAGGAACTCTTTTCCAAGAGGCCTAAAATCCTTGCCAGATGTTGCGAACTGGACCTACAGTCGCTGCGCGAGCTCTACAAGCGCCTTGTGCGCTGCCGCATCAATGCTCATAAGGTTGTCGATCGGTGGTTCCATCTCTCCCATACTACTTACTATACGGCCATATTGCTTCTGCTACCTGCATAATCTTCTGTTCTTTTGCATTTAATCATATGTCTGCTTAATTTACTTATATTTTGTTGTTGTTTGCAGTTGTTAACAGGGGAGTACAAAGATATACTGGGTGATGACTTGCCTGCTTTTCTTGATGACTTTATGCCAGTAAATGAACTTCAACTTAACGTCCATCATTACTTTTCCTACCTCGCACAAGGGGAAGCCGACACTATTGATTGGTACTTTGACATTGAATGCAAGTCTGAAGGCTTGGGTGAATACCCGCGGCTTGTTCTTGGAAACAATACACCCCTTGTAAGCGCCTCTAATGATACTCATACAAAGTTGCTAGCTGTGCTGCGGCTGCTTATATTTATTTCTTGTTAATGCATCCAAGAACCAAATAGTTTGTTTTAAAATGCCAGGTCTGTTTGCTTGATTGTATACGCTCGGCTTATGGTTAATTAAGCAGGCCGTTGGGTAATCTACTTCTTTAGCTCTGTCTCTAATAGGTGGTTACTCTAGGTGGCAAGAAATTCTTGTTAAAGTTTGAGTACAAACATTTGACAAGTTTTAGAAAAACAACCTAGATCCCTTTAGTGCGATGTGAGTTGTCCTCAGTTTTCTGCTGATTATATTCTGGTGAAGGAGAAGTCTCAAGTCTTACGGTAGTGCGAAATTGTTTGGTTCTTGGCCCTTTCATATCATAACTGTCCAGATGTGTATATGACACATTTTGTTACTTCCAGTGATGATGATTACTGAGCTCTGCAAGCAGTTCAATTTCCTCATGGGTTTTTTAATCACTTAATCTCCCCCTCCACCCCACAAAAAACTGTTAGTAATGATTGCCGGTATTTTTAGTTAAATGCAGATAATGTTTTGGTAAGCAAAAGGTTTTTCATACTAAATCGATGTACGGAAACTAAAGTAAATTGCTCTGCTGTCATCTTCTGCTAGTAGTGATATTTTGGACCAAGTTACTCAGTTGACATGATCTGTTGATATCCTCAGTACAATTTCTTGGGATTGTGCAATCCATCAATTTACTAACTGTAGTGCATAGATGGATGGTTTGAAATTTATGTTCAGTGTGACCGAGGACTTAGTGTGTGTGGCCTAATCAGCTGGTAACCGTAGTTTGTATATGGAACAAACAAATAATTATGTGCGTTAATTGTTTTAAAGATTTCAACTTGTCTGCTTGACTTATTCGTAGGTTTTAACAAAGTTTTCATTTTATGTCATTAGTACTGTAAGGTCGAATAGATTAGTATAAGAATCACTATGTCTACAACCACGCAAAATATGCTTATTCTAAAGCACGTTGTTTATCATTTTACCTGTTTCAGTTCTGTCATCCCCTGCAAGCCGTCAATAGAAGGATACATTATGCTTATACAATGAAAACTTGGTTAAAACCTACAAATTAAATATGTTGGTTTTAACAAGTTTTCATTTTATTTCATTAGTACTGCGAGGTGAAATAGATTACTATAGGAATCATGTTATGGTTAGAATCACGCAAAATGTGCTTATTCTGCAACATTTTTTTAATCATTTTGCCTGGTTCAGTTCTGTCAGCCCCCATGCCGTCAAAAGGATGCATTATGTTTATATATTGTGAGATTTGATCTGTAGTACAAGCTCTAGATTCGTCCTGAGGCATTCAGATTCAATTAATTTATACTAAACTGTTATGTATTTAAAAAGAATGCTATATGAAAGTAACAGTTGATGTTGCTTCCTCTGGACCTGATAAGTTAAAAAAATACCAAGACATTTTGAATTGAGGGAGTTATAATTTAGATGTTTTCTCTCCTGTGATGTCTAAGTTACATTTTTCCACATACTGTGATTTTTAAATCACAACTATCACCATCCAATGACTCACTAACTGCAGACATTATATTTCATGATTCATATATTTATCTCCCCCCTTTGGACTGCAGGGCTTTTCTGTGTACCAGAATTGGCAGCTTTACCGTTCACTGTTTACTACGTACGAAATGGATAAAGATTATGTCCAGTTTGTTGCAGAAATGTTCACCAAACTTGAGGTATGCATCATTGCACCAAACTACCGAGAGTTTCTAGATCTGAAAATTTCATTATGGTAACCTTTTATCTTTTCGGACAGTGGCTTAAACTTTGCGTTGGATATCCTGAAAAGTCAGATGAGGTAAGTATAGGCTTATACACTGTAAAGAAAACCATGAAGTAAAGAAACAAACTAGCACACACTGTCTTCTATTATATATTACCATTTTGAATCCCGTCCTCTATAGTGGTCAGATATCTATTGGAAAGGAGCTTACCAAGCATTGGAGATTGCGATAGAGTATACTCACATGAACTGTGTGTTAGTGTATACTGCTTATAAGGTACCATCTCTTATCCCATTAACGATTTCATTTATGAATTTCCTTTGTTTTTTTAATATAAGATGTTTTAGCTATTGCACATGTTGTCTAGATACACACAAAATTAAGTTGGCACTAGGAGGGGTGGGGACCTCGGACCTCCGCAGGGCGCTATACAAGGGTCCTTAATGTTAGATATTGGTTTTGATTGTTGTCTTCTTTGTCAATGGAGATGGCATCGTTTGCAATAAGTGATCTTCCACGCTTCGGTCGTCGGCGAGATCTTCTTCTCGACGTCAGTGGTGGCTTTGAAAGATTAAATTTGTCTAGGTATGGTTCTTTAGATCTTGTTTCGTCAGATCAATCTTAGATTGTTTCTCCTGGTTGCCGTGAGGAGGTTTGTCCTCGCGTTATCTATCCCAGCTACTACGTCTTCGACAATGGTGATTCGTTCTCTCGGCTCACAACGTCATCGACAAACTAGTTTGGTTATTTGTCCCTGAAATATCAGTGGTGGTGCTCTTGCCGATGTTGCTTGATTAATTTAATGGTTGCGTGTGTGCACAAAGGCTTGGCATTGCGGCTCAAAATTAAAAAGGGAGAACCTTCGGTGGTATTCACAGGTGTGTGGTTTGGTGGTTTTGACATTGTTCTACGGTTGCCTTCAGAAAAGTACAAGATTGTGTCATGTATGAAAAAAAAGGATTGAAGATCTCATAGATTTGTTAGTCTATTTTAGTTTTGTTTTTATAATTGATGTAATCGTGTACTCTTTGTTGGTTTAATATGTGTGGAAAATTAAAAAAAAAGTTAATAT
Organism: Poa annua; assembly: GCA_026929855.1. Classification (NCBI taxonomy): domain Eukaryota; kingdom Viridiplantae; phylum Streptophyta; class Magnoliopsida; order Poales; family Poaceae; genus Poa; species Poa annua. The sequence continues at coordinate 19,277,586 of CM049428.1, read as the reverse complement.
GGACACTAAAACATGCCGAGATACAAGTTTGAACATGTGAATGTGGAAAAAGGTGAAAACATCTTATATTAAAAACGGAGGGAGTAGAATTTAGAACTTTCTATCCTCTTGCTGGTCCAGGGGTACATTTGGAACTTGCGGTTTGATTACAATTACCGTGAAGACAAGGATCACCTCTTTTTTGAGATTTGGAAGCATCTCACTCATGAAAAGGTTGGCATCTTACCTAGGTTACATAGGCTACATAGTTGCCTATTTGTGTGTTTTCTTTCAATCCAATCCTTTACAACTACTTCTATGCTATGATGGATGTCTTGGAACATTGTTCAGATTAGTTTTGAAGATGCTTTGATGAAACTCCTTCATGAGAAGTCGTTTCCCCGGCACGAGGACTTGATGTTATTGCGCTGGAGAAAGATACCTGGTCTGATTTGGAAATAAATGTAAGTTAGTCTAGACAGATGTTTCTGGAACTGCATTGTTACTAACCCTGCATTATTTTGCTAATGTCTTCCATCGGCTTTCTTGTCTAGTATAATTCTTGCGTGAAAGGCATCCCTGACGATGTAAGTACTGATATATCGTATGTCATGTATGTGCAATTGGAATACTTTGCTAGTTGATGACACATTTGTCTGACTTAGGCTTCGGAGAATAATGCTAAGGCCTTGATTAGAGCGGTGGTTTGGAAGGTATGCATGATTGTTCTTGTGTATTCTGTAATCTTTCTTTTTTACCTTCCGCTGCTATAACACCTGGATTTCGTTTTTCAGGTGTATAAGCCGAAGAAGCCACTGCACCATTATATGAAGAGGAAGATGGAGATTGCAGAAAGTATTGGCTTAGTAAATAGACCGGTATACATAATTCATGTACTCAATTTCATTTCTTGAACATGTTTGTCGGTCTAATAAATAGTTGTTGTGTTATTTTCCTTGCAGACTTGACAGGTCTCATTCAGTCCAACATCTGCAAGATCTCAATTTCCGTTCCTTTTATCCAGTCCATTTCCATGGAACATCCAAATTAAAATCTACCAGCATATATTATGTAGGAGTATTGCTATTGATTTACGCCTATGCAGCTACAGAGTGCCTATTTTTAGGACATCGCTGAGCGTCCCCTGGGATCGGGTCGATCCTCCCCATGGAGCAGCTGACACGTGTCCTAAATTTTAAATAAAAATCTCGCTTCCACGCGGCACACCTTGCTTCGTTCTCAACATCCCTGCAACGCATGCTCCCGTCCTCGACTATAGAAAGAAAAACAAAAAATTCCCCACAACACACGCTCCCACGATCCACATGGCTCATTGGCCCGCTCGTGACGGACGTGCCAAGACCACTGAGGGCGACATGGCCGGAGAAGACGTCAGTCACAACACTGCTTGCTCCTCTTGGCACGGTCGCCAAGTCGTGGTAGCACCAGCCTCCACCCATAGACCGTTGTCCGACTCCGGTGAGGGTGCCACCAACACTGCTATATGCTGACCGCCGGTGGCCGGTCGCCGCTCATAGCACCATGTCCTAACCGCGCAAAAACCAATTCTCAACCTAGCAAATTCGACTTATAGGTAAGAGAGCTGGTACTAGCTTAGAGAAATGGCAAGACCACCGCTGCTTCTAATTTGACAGGTCCGGTCCAGAAATTCCTATAATGCAGAAACTAGAACAACGATTACAGGCAGCATGCTTGCAGCAGTTGATGCGAATCAAAAACCAATTGCAGCCAATTTCTCTTGCCTACGATGCAAAACTAAAGACACGGTGCTAGCAATTTTCACCTTCGTATGCTGCAAAACCAAAGATCCGTGGTAGTAAAAATATTCCTCCAGCGATGCAAAAGAAAAGAACAATCATAGCAAATTTTCCCTTTCTATGATGCAAAACAATAAATCAATGGTAGCAAAGATATTTTTCCTGTGATGTAAAAGAAAAGAACTATCATAGCAAATTTTCCTCTTTCTACAATGCAAAACAATAAAACGATGGAAGCAAAAGTATTCTTCCTGTGATGCAAAAGAAAAGAACTAAAATACTCCCTCCGTCCACAAATAAGTGTATCAAGTTTCTCTAAAAGAAAATGTATTTAGACAAGACACTGGACGGAGGGAGTAGCAAATTTACCCTTTCTATGATGCAAAACAATTAAACCCTGGTAGCAAAATCTTCCTTCTTTTGAAGCACAACAAAACACCAGTCGTAGCAAATCTATTCTCCCAATGATGCAAAACAAAAAACAATGGTAGCACTTTCATATGATGCAGCAGTGGAAAAATTTCGACCGTGGCAAGCTTGAGACGACCACCACTAGGAGCACCGTTGCTAGCGCACGGGAGCATCGCCTCACCTCTTTTGTAGGACAGCTATTGGCGCACGGTAGCACCACCGCTGATCTTTTGTAGCATCATCGGTGTAGCAACGCCAGCTTGCCGTTGGAACATCGTCTGTCGGAGCACCATCACGGCCGTAGCAGCATCACCGCGTCGCCATGACAACAAAAACGACTCCGGGACACCACAACAGAGCCTACGAGCCATGGCAGCACCGCCCCACCACCACGACAGCAGTGTCGCCGTACCATGGCAGCTAGTCGAGGCGACAAGGTTGAGCTCTCCTAGGGCCTCGCCGGGCGGAGGGAGATGGAGGGAGAAGATGAACGTGGTGGCGTCGACGTGTTGGCGTTGTGGCTGGGAGAGAGCTCGTGGTGGCAAGAGTTGATGGTGATGAGCCGGGGAAGGCGACGCTACTGCTGGTGGGTCGGATTTGGTGGGCAAGCTGACGGCGACGACTTCTGGGCGAGCTGGCAGCCACGAGGGCAGGCGGGGTCAGCGACTGTGGGACTCGAGAAGCTGCGTCATGGTTGGGGCTGACACCTTGACGGCGGGCTCCATGGGCGTAGTGGAGTGAAGCCAGAGCAGGTGGAAAAACTAGTGGAGGAGAAGCCATCAAGAAGATAACGCCTCACGGCCCATCAGCCCATCGCAGTCTCCACGCGACAGGACATGTGGCGTTGCAACGGATCTGCGTGCGATCCTTAGGAGGAATAGAAGTGTTTCCCTCAAATAAATAAATAATAACTATACCGCCTGATCTTGACGCTACGGAGATTGGGGAGCTGCTGTCCTTGGCAGACAGCGTGGAGGCTTTCACCCTATCTGAGGGGGTCGCCGATGTTTTCAGGTGGAACTGGGAAGGTAACCATCAATACTCCGCTCGTTCAGCCTACAAGGCCTTCTTCGCAGGTAAGGTTGAGTTGGCAGGAGCTCAGCAGATTTGGCAGTCGAGAGCCCCGGGCAAGTGCAAGGTGTTCCTCTGGCCAGCGTTGAGAAATAGGTGTTGGACTGCTGATCGCCTTGGGAGGAGAGGCCTTCCCCACCCGGCCGCCTGTCCTTTCTGTGACCAAGTGGAGGAGGACATTAGTCATCTGTTGATTGGATGCGTTTTGGCCCGAGAAGTTTGGTCCTCCTTCCTGACGAGATGGGGGAAAGCGGAGTGGATACCAGAACCTGGGGATCGGCTGGTGGAGTGGCTCTCGTCTAAGGCAGCGAGAGGAAAGGAGGCTAAGGACCTGTGTACAGCTGTAATCTTGGTTTGCTGGTGTCTTTGGAGACACAGGAACAATGTTGTCTTTCAGGGTCACGCGCCTTCAGTCGAGGTCGCAGTCCAGATGGTGGAAGCTGAGGCGGACCTTTGTAGGGCGGCAAGCCTGTTTAGGGATAGGTTAGCTCCCGTAGAAAGGTGGAGAGTTGGCGAGTGATCCCCTCTCCTTTGTTCTGGTGGGTGGCGTTCTTGGCGCACGTGCCTAGACGCGTTGTATTCGGCCGGTTGGCCTCTCCTTATTGAAACCGATGCATCTGCTGGGACGTATCCTTAAAAAAAATAGTTGGGCAAAAATGATAAACAGTTTAGGGGAAAATTCGTGTTTACAGAATTACATGCACATTGAGGAAATTGTGTGTTGCTGAATCACGCCAACCGGCTGTAGAAACGTAGACCGTATTGCGCTTGGGAAGGCGGGTTTACGTGGGAGGAGCTTCCTGCAAACCGTCTCCTTCCTTTCGCAAGTTCAGTCCCTCACTCCCGCTCCCATTGCGCTTGCGCGGATCTTCTTTCCCAAGCTCCAACCCCGCCTAGAACCCTAGAGCAGGCGCAGCGGGATGACCAGGAAGCCCGCCGCCGCGGCCTCGGCCGCCGGAGACGCGGACGCGGACGAGCGGCGGCGCCTGCGGTCGCTGGCCGTCTCCAACGGCCTGCTGCAGCGCGGCGAGCCGGCGGCGCCGCGCGCGGCGCTCCCCACCTCCGGCGCCGTGGCGCGGCTGCAGGGGCGCGACATCGTGCGGCGCGGCCAGCGCAGGAGCCGCTTCCTCTTCTCCTTTCCCGGCCTCCTTGCGCCCGCCGCCTCAGGCGGCCGCATCGGCGAGCTCGCGGACCTCGGGACCAAGAACCCCGTCCTCTACCTCGAGTTCCCACATGTACTGAATCTTTGCAACGAAACGCAATCACTCGAAAAAGGTTCTCGAAATTGTTGATGGAAGTTCGGATTTTTTTTCAATTCTCTCGGTTGGTGGTTGCAGGGGAGGATGAAGCTGCTGGGCACGCATGTGTACCCCAAGAACAAGTACCTCACGCTGCAGATGACCAAGTCCGTCAAAGGAGTCGCCTGCGAGGATGTCTTCGAGAGCATGGTTAGCTTCTCCTCACCTCCCACTTACCGGACCAAATTGTTTAGTTAAAAGTAGTCCACTTACATTGTTGAAGGAACTAATCTGTATTTTATCCTGAAGAACTAACCACCTGTATTGAAATTATCTGTTTGCAGATTGTGTTTTCTGAAGGCTGGTGGATTGGGACGAAAGAAGAGAATCCTGAAGAACTGAAAATTGAGTTTCCAAAATATATGCAGAACGTATGCTTGTGTGTGTGTGCATATGTGTAATTTGTTGGTGCGTTTCATAGTTTCTGACCCTCTAATGGACTTGTGCATCGTGCATGCTTCTTCATATTGCTAGGATGGATCTGCGGAAGATTTTGATTTTAAAGGTGGAGCAGGCGCTGCCAGTGGTGAAGTAATCATACAAAATAAACCTACAAAGCAGATCAAAGAACCTGGAAAGGAGGAGATCAGAGAACCCCTTACGCCAGAGTCTGAATCCGATGCTGATTCTTTGGATTCAGATCGTATGGATGAGAATGGCACACAGACTATGAGTGAAACACCTGTTAGAAAATCTGCCAGAACTGCAGGGAAAACTTACAAGTAAGTCTGTTCCCACAAATGTGCAAACTCTAGTTTCCTTGAGACCCAAAAATAGTCTCCTGGCAGCATTTGTTTGCTATCATTGTCTTATTTTTCTGGGAGCCACAGTGTTATCTCCTGCAAAGTACTTGATAAATCCTTGGCTCTTTATACAGATTCTCAGAGTTATTAGCTGGAGGAGATTCGGCTGACAGTGACAATGAGACAGAGGTCACTGAGGATTTGGATGAGAAGGTAGCAGTAGAAATCTTTTTTCTGTTGTTGGTTGAGATGTGTGAATAATTGAATACCAATGGCTCGTCAATCAATAAGTCATAAGCTACCTTTGTTCTTCTTATATTGTCCTCTTTTCTTATTTGGCACATCGCACATTTTCTCGTATTTATTTTTCACTCTACATATGAGGCAGATGAAGAGTCCAGAAATTAAGGAAGAAATCCCAAGTGAAGACATCAAACCTGAAGGTTCTTCAGCACAATCTCTTCCTATCAAGAAGGAACCACTTGTTCAGGCTACGTTGTCTACCATGTTTAAGAAAGCAGAAGAAAGAAAGGTGAAAGTGAAAAACTACCTAAATGTATAGTGTTTTATTTTGTTAAAAAGGATATTTATTTGTGTCTACGAGGGTGGACGCTAGTTGTATTTATAGTATCCCTTCTGCAACGGATCACTACGAGACATTCAGATTTAGAGCTTTGAATGAAACTTGTATTTGATGCATTGAAGCAACAGCACCGTCCACTGTTTTATTTTGTTTAATATTATGTTTGTTGGTCTTAATATCAACAAAATTAACTCAGCATATGACCAAAATATTTCTGTTTCAGAGATCTACAAGTAGTACTAAAGGATCTCCAGCTACAAAAGGTTATTTATATTCTATGTCTCTAGGTTCCTGAATTGTAATTGTATTTTGTAAGAAAACTTTGGTTGATAATTTGTTACTGTGTTGTAGGTCCTGCTGCTAAGAAGCAGCGTGCAACTCCAAAGGAAAAACAATCAGCAGCAAAGAAGGAAGGTAAGTACAGTTCCAAAACCAAGTCTGTTGCTAGAAGCATATTATATCTCAGAAAATAGTGTGAATTGTTCTCTAAGCTTCCTAGGCTATTCTTGGCGGACAAGATTAGGTCAGCTGTAGAGTAGTTTTGAAACATGAAACTATTTGATAAACGATTTTGGGTTCTAAAGTCTTTTATATCAACAAAGGTAATGGTAAACTTAGAAGTTTTGATATGGATGATCTTTTATTACAAATCTTGTGCTGTAAGCTTCTGAAGGCCATTTTTGTGGAGAAGATTAGGCATCAAACAAGCCATAGGCTCTATATAGAGGAGTTTTTAGACATGAATCAGCTTCTGAAGGCTATTTCTGGGGTGAATTCTAGGCTCTATATCAAAGTAGAGGAGTTTTAAAACTTGATTGGGCATCAAACAAGCAATATGTTCTATATAGAGGAGTTCTAAAACTTAAATCTACTTGAGAACCATTTTGCCCTTGCAAAGTTTGTCATTCATTGTTGTAAAGTCGGAATTCAGAATATCTTGGGATAAAACTGGATTGCTAAGCTTTTATATTAATGGAGCTAACCGCTAAAATAAGAAAGACTCGATTTTCCTTTAAGATGGAACTTTGGGAAGATGAGATCAAGTAATTAACTTTTTGGAGGTAAAGACTTTTTTAGTATGCTTCTGTTAGTGGTGCGAAGGTCTGGCAAAGAAGCCACTTCCATGTTGTGAGAGGTGCTTGTTGATGTGTATAAGTGGATTGCCTAGCCCTTTCCATCAGATTGGTCTTTTGGAATAGTTGGTTAGTGCATGAAGCTTGACAGGCACATCATGCCTCTGACTCTACACGTGTTGACTTGTCTTCCCGTCACACGTGAGGGTTGGTGTTGATGTGTATAAGTGGATTGCCTAGCCCTTTCCATCAGATTGGTCTTTTGGAATAGTTGGTTAGTGCATGAAGCTTGACAGTGCTATCAGTTACTGTTTAAAAGAATTAATTTGTAAAGCTGGTCTAGGATCTTTCATAAGCGGCGCCAGGTCTTGGGTAAGAAAGGATCTTTCACTAGCGGTGCCCAGGGAAGAAATTACTTTAGCTGCTTTTAGTGGTGCCTGATATGATATATTTTTTGTCAGCGTTACACTTGCTTTTATTTTTCCTGATTAAATTGTCCTGATATTCATGATATATGACTGACTTGTGTATTACATGAATGTAGCAAGTGGATCTGGCAAAAAGAAAAAACTGAAGGTACTTTTTGGAACTTTAAAAATGGTTGCGTCACCTTAACATATGGGTGATTTATCGACAATGAGTCTAGATTGTTTATTTAAATGTTGTTCATTGTTTCCTTGTTGAATGTGTACCCGTGAAACTGAAGGTCTTTGCCTTTTCCATGTTGTGTCACAGGTAGAAGAAGATGAAATTGAAGAGCTCTATGATTGCTCTCGGGTAACTTAATCAGCTGTGATACTGCAAAAGTAGTTATCAAAAAATATTCTAGAGTAAATTACATGCTATCAGTAGACCTATATGGTTGCAGTGTTCTTTTATTTGGCAACATTTCACTCTTTTCCCTTTTCGTTATGATGAACTTACTTGTGCCTCCCAGCCAATGTAATCACAATGTCATTGCAGGATGACAATATGGATGATGATGGCGATGATAGTGACGAGGACTGGTCTGAGTAACCATCATGGACGAACTGTCGCACTCCCTGGCCTGCTAGTATACCATGCATGGTGTGTTTGCTCCTGGCCGAGCAATAGCCATTGTTGATGTAGAAAATTCTAGATCATATATAACTCAGTATGTAGTTCTATATTACATCATATTAGTAGAAACTTTTTAGCGTTAGATTATCAATTTGTTTTTGACTTGTTGTAAACAAAACTACAAATTCGATGAGATAATGTGCACTTCTTGTTTGTGCTTCTACTCCGTATGACTTTGGAAGCTGCGTTTAGTACTCAACATGTTCCTCTTGGTTTTCTAGTATATAATAATTTTCTGTATTAGAAACATGCGCAAAAGGAACAGCTCTAATTTACCTGTTCTGATCATGGGGCCCTTGTAGGGTCAGGCTTCTTGCCAAACTTTCTGTGCCTGCTGGATACAAACTGCCTAAGGAAGTGCATATTTCTGAATTTGGTAGAGCAATAACATGCTGAGGGACATGCATAAATAATAGAAGTAGGCAAGAAGAACACATTTGCTATTCATTTAATCTAAGATTCATTTAGGCGCTGATGAATAAGCTCAAAATAGCTATGCTTATTGACTTGACTTGGGCGGAGACTAGTTGCTAGGACTTGCATTGATTTGACTTGATTTTATCAATTCGCCATTTGAAATAGTCGCGGTCTATGCCACCGTCGGCAGTCTTCCTGGGGCACATGCCATCCTAGTGCCCGCCGGCACGCAACCCTAATTCCTCCCTCCGTTAAACCCTGAGACGGACCGGAGGCCGACGAAAACCTAGTGCTACGATGAAGGGATCACCGGCGGGAGGTTGTCTGCCGGTGCAACTGCAACCGCTGGATCCATCACCTCTCGGAAGTTCCAATGGGTAGAACGAGAGTGCGACTTCGGATATGGCCCAAAGCTAATTCAAAAGTGGAAGGCTAGAAACCAGGCTTTGTCAAAAAGAAAAAACCAAGCAACGCAATCCCTGAATTCCCCGGTAACAACTCAGACACACCATAGTCCGCCGGAACCCTAGTGATGAAGGGATCACTGGCGGTTGGATCCATCCCCTCACGGAAGCTCCGGCAATTTACTTGAAACAGACATACTCAAGAAGAACCCACGTAGTACAAGCAGACAGAGTTCCAAAACGCCAACCGGAAGACTAGGAGACGGGGGATTTCCAAAACGCCAATGGGAGGAACAACGGGACCTGGCGGAGTCACAAAACTCCACACCGACACAGAGGCCTCAGAGCTAGAGAAAATCCAGCAGGAGCAGGAGGAGCTCCACTGCCATCAGCCCATCGACTTCAGCGCCTTGCTTGCTCGTCGCCAGCAGTTTGTGGAGGAGATCAGGCACAAGAGGTTCAGCCCCAAGAAGAGGTTCCGCCCCAAGAAGAAGAATAAGGATTATGGTCTCCTCGGCCTACCTTCTTGGCTTTTCGCCGATGCTAACCCCCTGTCCACCGCAGCCACCACTGCGGGTGAGGCCTTTTATAGAGTTCTCCCTCATGTTCCCATAGTGTCTGTAACTCAAGTTGCTCAATTAACATTGATTATTTCAGATCTCTCTTATTTGACCTGTGAGGACGAAGTCAATGCCGAGAGCAGTCTCGATGTTGCAAATCATGATAAGCATGGTGATAAGGAGACGTGTCCATCTTGTGCAGGTAAATCAGGATGAGCTAGTTTTTGCATTGTACACTACTCATATGAATGAACAATTTGGATAACTTACACTCTTATAATCATAATCTTACAGTAAAAAAAATATGAGGTTGAAGAAGTGGACAAAATTGCTGAAAGAAGATGTGATTTGTTGACAACCTTGGTGGAGAAAAATCACAAAGAGTTTTTCAGTGGAGAGGGGATAACAGATTGTTTGCATCCTCAACCTTTGTTAGCTCTCGACAATGTGACCCACTCATGCATATTGACCAGAAAATGCTAGATACAACTGAAAGTGAGTGTTTCATCTGAAGATAATATGAATATATTTATTACTCAGTTGATTTCGTCAAATAATATGAATATATTTCTTTTCTTTATTTCACCTAACCCGAGCTACCAAGAGCTTGAACCTGAAAATATGGTTCAGATTTTCTCCCTGACGTTGCCCGAGACTTATCCTTGTTCTGTCAGTATTTATGGAATCTTTGCCATTCGGGATGTTCTACATCCAGGTCAGAATTATCTATTTCGGTGCTCGAGAGATAACTCCATCACTATTCATCCTGTAAGTATGCAAATATTGTTTATTTTTATGTACATGTGCAATTATTACTTTACTTCTTCAGTAGTCCACCATTTCCCTAATAATTTTATTATGCATTACCTAGGCAGAAAAAAATTAGTACTCCCTCCATCTCGGTTTATAGATGCAATTCCAAAACCAGGTTTTCCCAAGAATAGGATTCAATTTAGTCAATTAATACCAATTACGGATGATGATTCCCTCCACCAATCTTCACGCACTTTACTTCAAAGTTCAAACTCTAAGTAATTAGGCTAATGCATGTTCTTTGGGCCTCTCCGTAATGCCTTGGTACTAAAGAATTCATAATTGCATCCTATAAACCGCAATGGAGGCAGTACCATTTTTATGTCAATACTGGGATTTTTATGGTTACTTCCAAAATTGTAACTGAAGTATCTCGTACCGTATCCTTAGCAGTGGCGGATCTAGTTTCAAATCAGTAGGGATGCCAAGCTTATTATTTGGTTTGTGGACTTCACATCTAGCCAAACATAGATTAAACCAAATACCAGTAAGTCTCTACTATCTAAAAAGAAAATTTTGTTCCTCCTTCCCTCCCCGGTTTCGTCCAACTTATCGTTTCTAATCCGTCGTCTGTGTTCTGAGCTTTGCTTCGTCCATCCTCGGCGAATCCTATTTCACGACCAGGTCGTGCGCTATGAGCGCACGCCCACCCCCTCCGGGGCGAGTGGGCCGGCCCAATAGCGCACGGCCTGGTTTTTCTCGTTTTTTGTTTCTTTTTTCTATTTCTTTTTCCTGTTTCTTTTTTCTATTTATATGTTATTTTTTGGTTTTTATTTTTTCGGATATTTCTTTTTTCGTTTTGTTTTCTTTTTTTTAATATTTCGTATTCTGTTTAATTTTTTAATTATTATTATTTATATGAATTTTCTTTTTCTCTATTATTTTTTATGTTCATAGATTTTTTTGTTCGTAGGATTTTTTGTGTTTACATTAAGAAATTTGTTCACCTTCAAAATTGTGTTCATATTTTTGAAAATTCTTTAAATTTTTGAAAATGTTTCAGCTTTTTAAAAATGTTCATATTCCAAAATTGTTCACTGTCAAATTTATTCAAATGTAAAAATTGTTCACATTTAAAATTGTTTACATTCAAAAAATATTCAAAATAAATAAATTCAGATATGAAAAAATATTCAAATTTGAAATTTGTTCATATTCAAAATTTTGTTCACGTTCAAAAATTGATTGTGTGTGAATATCTTTTTTTTCATACCTTTCTTTTGTAAAAGCAGAAAAGAAAAACAGAAAAAAAAGCAGGGGGAAGTAACAGGTTTGTTTGGGCCGGCCCATATAGCTGGAAGGGGGTGTGCTGAAGGTATTCCCGCACGACCAGGTGTAAATAGGACCTCCCTCCATCCTCCGGGTGCGATTAGGAAAAGGATTCCCTTCACGAAGGGCAAATACAGAGCGTAACAGTACACCATGTGGTTGCCGGGCAGACATCCAAGTAGCAAAAACGAATTTGGCTTCCACACGCTGGTCTCGGAACGAGGCCGCGCTGATCGTACGCGGAGTTGCTGCTCGCCTGCTCGTACGAACGTAGACGCACACCCGCGGGCAGGCTGACTCGTACTATCTAGATCTGAATCTATTATTATCTTTGTACAAAACATAAAATTAGATAGTATAACAACGCAGACCGGGTAGTACAGCAACACAGACCCGGTTGAACAACAACGCAGAACGGGTTGTACAACAACACATATCAATTTGTACGTACATCAACCCCGACCGGGTTGTACAGCAACGGAGACCGCGTTGTACAGCAACAAAAACCGAGTTGTATAGCAACACACAGACCGGGTTGTACATCAACATAGACCGGGTTGTACAGCAACACAGGACATGTTGTACGTAGAAATACATTCGGGTTGTATAACCAACTACACGTAGCAAGTTGTACGTACAACTACAAAATCCAGTTTGTACGTACGACTACACTTAGGGTGTACAAAACATATACAATCCAAAGTAAAAAAAAAAAATTGTCAAAACTTATGAATATGTGATCTAGTTTTGAAGATCTCGACGCGAGGAGTTCAAAAGTGAAAACGGTTCGTAAATCGGATAAACGGTTCTTAAGATATTTCGTTTTTAAAAGTTGAATCTCAAAATAAATGCACCGAACTTTTTCTAATGATTTCCCCATCATCCCGCTCCCTTCGTCTCGTGAGTAGGCATATGGGCCAGGCCCACACCCACGCCCGTCGCTTCTCCCTATTCATGTCACTTCATGGTCAGCCGCCGCCACACCCACGGGGTCACGCCTCCGATTTGCTGCGAATCCCCGCCTCTCCATGATGCCGCTCTGTCGCGCGGCCTCCACAATTCCCTGGTTCGGCCACGGCCATAGCCAGTGGGGCTCGCGCGAAGGATGCGGAGACACCTCACACCTCCCCCATCTCTCCCCTCCGCCTTTGCTCCCCGACGGCACCTTCAGGGATCGCGGCGTGGAAGAGGAGGACGAGGTGATGAGCATGGGCGGCAGCGGCGAGGCCCGGCGCGCCATGCTCATGCTCCTGGTTGTCGCAGTGAATAACACAAGGCTGCCCCTCAAGTCGTCAGTCTTGCCTGCACCGAGATCGCTGGACTGCTGCAAGGCTGCTCTGCAGGAGTTTGAGGGCGCGGCACAGGATCACAGCTTCTCAGGTACCATAGTTTCGTCGCTTCAATTTACGTTGAGTTAATTTCTGCACTCGCGTCACCATGTGAGTGATGAAATAAGGAACAGAGTTGCAGAAAGTTAGGGTAGAAACGTGTAGAATTGAAATTATTTGACGGACCCATGCAAAGTGTTTCATACAAAATTCAGTAACATGTTGAACAATGTGATGTCGTCTTAACTGGAGATCTCTCTTAACTGAGTAGTGTTCTATTTTTTTTATAGTGAGCAGTGTTCTAATTGTGTTGCAGACTATGTGCTATGTTTGTTGGAAGAGGATAAGAATTCCTACACATGAATTCGTAATGCGGTGCTCTCCATGTTTCAAAAAAAACTGAGGGTGAGAACATTATTTAATTAATAGCAACAAGACGTGATCAATTATGAGAGATAGCAGGTGTTTTCTCTACTACCATGTGCTTAGAGGTATGGTTGGGGAAATGTGGAGCTTGTGCAATTCCAGATTTTATGTGGAACACAGAGCTGTGCTTCGCTTCTGTGTGGAGGGATCCATCGGTGTTGGGTCGATGCACATACTATTGGTTGTCTGTGCATAATCAGAAAGTGTTTGGTCATAATTTGAGTGCATGATCCAGATTCCATCACCCAGTTTTTTCTGCTCGGATGGAAAAATCTACTTGTAAATGGATGCTAGGTGTAGGTCGATTAAATTCAGTATCTCACCACATGGATTCTAAGTTAATCGGGCTAACAGATATTTAAACTGAAACTACAAAATTGTACATACTCTATTCCTTTAGGTTTAGGTACTGCTAATCTTGAACAAATTTTGGTTAATACTTGTAGCAGCAATTTTGAGGTGCATATTGGTTCTGGTTTACGTTGTCTCAGGTTATGGCCGTGTTGTTGAAGAAAGAGGATCCGTGAGAATGGGTCGCCTTCCATGTTGTGTATTCGGCATGGTCTGGTTTCAAGTTTCATTACTTGCTTGTGGACACCTGATATTTTACCTACTTTCTGAAAGCTATAGAAGTACTCTCATAAAGTTCTGTTATCTGCTGAAACAAAGGTTCATTGTTGGATTCTTCCTTGCTGCCATTCCATGTTACGTTGGAGCTTTTTACTCCAATCTGTAGGAGAGTACATGATCACAGAGAGAAACCAAGATATGTAGTCTGCACTATAACTGTAAGTTACCTCTACAATTGCATGATGCTAAGATTTCACTCAGAATTTTAAGTTTATGAACTATATGGAAGATAGTTATCTCTGTTCACCAACTTTCTATGTTAGCTAAAATAAATTTTCAAGTAATACACAAACTTTTAGAATCACAAACAACAAGCAATAGCAGTTTATGGCTACAAGATTGGTGTGGCAGAATTGATAAACGCTCTTTCAACTTATAAGTTGTCGTTAACTGTACAAATTTAGCAGTTGCAAGTAGTAATACAGAAAGTTTATAATACCGAGTTACGATCTATAACAGTTTTCAGTGAATTTCTTTTTCTAATAATTGTACTAATTGCGTGTTTAAATTTTCTATATTGCATAGAAAGGCTGTAATTGCGGCCCTGTAGATTGGCAAAGTAGCAGATTGGTGAAGTTCGCCATTGATGCCAATGAAGGAGAGTATCAAAAAATTAGAATATCTTTTGATCAGTATAGCATCTTTTGTTTGTTTATCAACGGACAATTACCATTGAACCTCTCAAATTCATTAGAACTAAATGTTCAATCTACTTCATAGGGCTGAAAAAGTAAAATTGTATTCAGACCTTTTATTTTTATCTGTCACTGCAAAAACATTCCATTGTTTTAGTTTATTATTAAAGCAAATCTCAAGAGAAAAATCTGAAAGCACCTTCTCTATATAATGTAATCATACTACTACTTACTAGAGGTGCAAGTAAGTTCCAAGTCTGATTATCAGTGGGTTCCGTATGCTTCTGGTTGCCTCAATCAAAGACATTGGCTTGTCACAGTAACCACACTATGTATCACTTTCTATATGCTCTTCTTCCCATCTCATCATTTAGTTAATTCAGGAACAAAATGGTTGCGTCATTTGTCTCCAATAATGGTGTATATTGCAGGTAAAATTTTTGCATGACTACCACATTTCCATGCGTGAGTTACTGATTCTGAAAATAGGAACTCCATCTGTGAAATGTCATTTTTTCAATAGAAAGAGAATTAAAGGATTATAATGTTTATAAAAGCAAGTCAGTCACTTGATTAAAGGATTCTAAACACTTGGTTTTTTCTTTCATACTCCCTCTGTCCAGGAAAAGATGTCGGGGGCTTCAAACTCAATTTTGCAAAAACGTCCAAATACATGGAAAACGTGTAAATTCAGCTCAAATCAAATTAGATTTTTTCTCCGCTTCGTCTCCGTCCTCCTCGACGGCCGCCGCGGGGGAGCCGGGCTGCGAGCTCCTCCGCCGGCCCTCAAGATCCTCAGCCGGCCAAGATCCTCCCGCCTCCTCCGCTCGACGTCAAGTTGTTCCTTCCCTCGACCTCAAGCGGCCCTCAAGAAGACCGCGTCCCGCCGCGGCACACACTGTCCTCCCCACAAGCTCGATGCCGACGGGCCACCTCAGTCCTGCCCGAGCCAATCCAAGCATACCAAGAGCTCCGCCCCGCTAAGATCTATGCTCGCCTTGAGCCACGCTTGTCGAAAAAGCGACGGATCAACGAAATCGACATCATCCCCTTCCACTCCGGCCGCTGCTTGCACACTCAAGATCTACTGCTCGCGAGCCTCAGCTTGCCTTTCCTTGCTGCCGGAGACTTCTACCAGTGTGCCGTCTCCTACTCCTCCACCTCAACGTTGAATCTACGCTTTCCGGCTTTCCGCCTATGTTCCCCATTTTTTAATCTAGCAATTAATGGTATGTTAACCGTTTGGTTTGGTATTAGCGTCTGAAATCTGGACCATTCATACCTCAACCAAACAAAACATCAAAAAGGAATTAGGAACCATCCCGCCCAAAAAAACGAGGGCTGACCCATTCCACCCTTCTCAATTCAGGTACCAAACACACACCAACTGCCAGTCATCTCAATGAGCCAAGGTCCCAATAGATTGGAAGTATCATGTGATATATGTTTTCACAGATCCATTTATTTGATACAGATTTCTACATGTAATATGCCTATGTCCAGTTGTAAGTATTAAAATCTTATGGCCAAACTGCAAATATAGCATTTTTGATGGTTCAGAAATATTCGACAACAACCAATTGGGGAAATGTTGTTCTACACATAAGGGTCACAAATATATTGCTTTGTTCATTTTGGGTTACACATGGAAGAAAAATATGCCCACTAATCTTTTGCATGCCCCAATTGTATAAACGAACATTGACATGATAGTAAAATCATACCAGATAGTCTATGGAAGGTCTCTTCTGCTAACCAGTATCAACACATTGCAGTCCTTTTCCTATGCATCATTTTTACATGTTGGAGGCAATCTGCTTCTAATAACGGGTACCCCGACATCAGTAGAACAACTTAATTCATGCTAATACCTATGCTGCTAGAATTTTCATGTCTCCCAAGTCGAACGAAATCTGGGTCTTCTCCAGCAGTTTGTAAGATTTAAAGTATGTGCTCTATTTATTGCTATAATGAAATTGTTTTATAAATTTGTATGATATGTACATCATTGTTGGATGTATCTTTTCTTGGCGATGGAGATTTTTGTACTTTAGACACAGTGTCGTTGTATGTTCAATTTTACTTTGAAGTAAGAACTTTACTTCCTCCCTCTAGATCCTAAGAAGACTCACACGCCGTCTTTTTGCAAGGGCAATTAGAATTTGTTTGGTTCTCAAAAAAGAGTAATGCTACACCTACGGGAAGATGTTACGGAAAAACTTCTACAGCAGGATGTGTCGTCCAACGTGGAGGCCACCATCCGAAAAAATAGTTGACACATTTGATTCAATAATGCTAGACTTACGGATGATTTTGGCTACGGAAATTGTTACGGAGGGACGTGGAGTGAAATGAATGGATGCGGTTTGATTCCCTCCTTGAAAATCTGGCCTCATCCTAATTTATATGCCGTGCATGCTGTTGTCCTTAATTTTTTTCGTAATTATTGCATTCGATTTATAAGAGTTATTTCAGAAAACCTTGTTTGACTAAGATGAGTCTCCCTCTTGCCTTTTCTCATACTTGGCAGATGCAAATGTAAGAAATAATAATGCGCTGCTCTCCTCTGTAGTCTGTTCAAGCCGTGGCCTTAATCTAACATTTTTAGTATAGAATAACCATCTTTTAACTAGATCGATAGTATGCTCATGTTTGGTAGAGAATAACCATCTTTTAACCGGAGTGAAATTATTTTTATTTGGTGTGAAATCATTAAAATATCTATACCCATTGCAACGCACCAACAGTTTGCTACTATCGCAATGGTCTCTATTGCAGGCCTTTGCGAAGGACCTACAAAGCCGAATATTTATAATATTCACCAACATTTTATGTTAACAAATGGGTAAAACTAATGATATTGTACATGGGTCAGTAATTTTTAGGGTAATATTTGTGTTGTGTCAATGTTTTCAACCAAATGGAGTTTGTTGTTCCCTCCCGTAGCAACGCACGGGCATATTTCCTAGTAATTGAAAATTTCTATTTTGGAGGGGGTGTCATGGCACCCCAACTGGATCCACCCCTGATCCTTATGGATAGAAATCCCTATTACCATTGTGCCATCCAGAATATATTGTTGAGTAACTAATGATCTCTAATAGATGTAAGTGCACATTACACCCCTAATTTTGGCGCCAAGTTTAAAGGTCAACCCTTCTGTCTGAAACTAGTTACAACACAACCCTCAACTCTCAAAAGTCAAAACCCTTTACTTTGCCCCCAATCTATAATGGGGTGGTTTTGGCTGATTTGGAAGGAAGGAAGGTTTAAGTTTGTTTTGATGACATAATGTACACATGTACAAAATTCTGCGTGTTAGCATCATCATAATCTATCTATTTACTAAAGCACAATACGGGGTTGCTTTTCGAGCCACCACGTTAAGCCACATCATCCAAATTATTTGACCATTATATCTGAAATTTATTGCTAAGATTTTACGAGACTAGGGAAAAAAAACCATACCGCACCACACTTTAGGTAACCCATACCACACCACACTTTAGGTAGCTAGCGGAAGTTTCGATTTTTATGAAGGAAGGCAGCTACCAACACAGGACTGTACGGATGCAAGTTCAGTGAAACGTGATCGACAAAGCTGATGCTCATTGTTCAAAGCATATAACCGTGTCGGCCTATTTCCATAGGACTCTAGCACATATTCTTGGCTAGATTATCTCAATGTCATGCAACAAATGGATTACGGGATCTTTACATTATTCTTGAAAAAATACCATAGCTAACCTTCAAGGTGCTGTACTTCCTTTTGGTAACTGTCTAATGTTAATCTTTGCATCTTCGATGCTGCTTCTTAAGGAGTACATTACATTAACATCCAATGCTATATTTGTGTCTGAAAATATAGTTCTCTGAAATATTATTCGAGTTGATCTTGACTAATCATCTTCAAATGTTCATGTGTACGTACTAAGTGTGTTCTTCTGATCCGATGTGTAATGTTTTCTAAACTTTCTACTCCCTCTATTCCGTTTTAATTGACGTTGAAAATGAATTGAACATGTTCAAATCGTTGTACAACCTGCCACTATTAATTAGGATCGGAGGGAGTACCAATTATAACCATTTATAAGTTTCACCAACTTTAAATACTCATTCTCACCTAAAATAATTCAAATTAGTGTATTTATCATTAAAATATATTTATTTTTATCTGAGGAAAGATGTTTACATAAAACAAGTACGATCCATTTTAAGATCCATTTTAAAGACGGTGTCATTCTCTTAAAGTAACTGCACATTGTTTTTATGAGAGGTGGTATTATATCGCAAGCAAACTAAGGGGTTATATTCGGGAGATTATACGTATGTCAATAATGTTTTAGCAGGTTGTACAATATTGATAACACTGTAACACATATTCTTTTGTGATTTTTGTCCGTCGCGATCTAAAGATATTTTTTCTGATATTCCTACCACTCCATATAATACACAAGTATTTACCTAATTACACTCCTCGTTATTTGGTCCAAATAGTATTTAATATATTTCTGATATCTTAAAATTATTCCTCAAGTTTGTCATTTAACTTGTACGTAGTCAAATAGATCATAAGCGCTAGAATTTTTTAACTATAACTAGATAAATCACAAATACGCGACTGCAATTGATACACTTAGACAAATCTCAGGCAACAGTAGCTTGGTTGCTATCCTAGCAACTAGGTGGCTAGGAAAAAAGGTTAAACACATAACATTAGTTTTTTCACAGAATATCTTTCAGATTTTCTCTATTTCTTAGAAATATTCTTATATAAGATAATGGTCAAAGTTACGCCTTTTCAAGGATGTATCCATGTAAAAAAAAACATCTCATATTTTGTACGTCGTATGAATAAATAGAGTAAAGAAATGTCCACATAAGACAAAAAATAGAAATTTGACACTTCCAACATGTCAAAGATCATGCCCTCATATTTGCGAGGGCTACCATGCTAGTTTCGGGGAGTATAAATAGAGGAAATAGAAACAATTAGGAATTCAGAAAATGGAGAAAGTTATAGGAAAAAGCAAAACATAAACCTAATCTGGGGCGCCATAAAATTAATAATTACTGGAAATAGAGAAAATAATATTAGAATTCTTAATCAGGAGAAATTCCAGAATTTTAAATTTTGTTGATGTTGGTATTTATTTTCCCTTTGTCGTCTTCAAATTTTACATTTAAAAATAATAATTGAACCGAATTAATTGTTTTGGGGATTTTATTTTCCATTGTCGTCTCCCATATAGTTGAACAAATTTCTGACTTGGTTTATCTTTTATTGTTTTTAATTGACTGCCACATTTTTATAAAGTTAATGGATTTTATTTTGTTGGGGATTTTCCTTGATTTTTATTTATAAGATTTATGTGTTGGATTATTAGGCACAATTTTCATGATTAATTTCAGTATATTAAACATTACTACAACAACTACTAGCATGTTAATCTCGCAAATACTAGATATATTAATTAACATAAACAACAGCAAAACGTCTACACGCATAGACATACTAAATCGGCACATCAGCACGTGATAAACATACCGAACAACTGTAGATGAAGTAGTCGTAGTAGTCGTCGTAGTTGTTGCAGCAGCAGCAGCGACGACAACACCTTCCTGAAGGCGATGTCGACGTTGTTGACGAGCAGACCGCGAGTCCGGCGAGCGTACAGGAAGGCGAGACGTGATGAAGAGCTTGAGAGCAGTCGCGCGGAGCGCTTCCCAAAAACCTTACTCGCCCTCTCCCGTACAAGATCACAAGGACGAGGGTTCCGTAGACCTGCTGTCCCGTTCGCCGGTGCACGCCGGCGCGGGGGATGGAGTAGACTACGGTGGCGGCGCAAGGCACGAGTTGGCAAAACCTAGATTGGTTCGGGGTGGATTGCAGCGCATGTAGTGCCCGACTTTATATAGGGTGGCTAGGGAAAACCCTAACGGGTACAACATGGGCCAAGTCCATGTCACACACATTTAGGTCGGTTACAGTGGCCCACGATCCGGGAGCGACCCGAACCAACTATCTGTGACGCGTCCGTCCAAACCGTTTTTCCCAGACTGCAAAAATAAAGCTCGGCTCGGCGAGATTCCCGCAACCCGCGGCGAGGCGCGACGCGTCGTGACGAGACGGGCGGGCGGTGTGTGCGAGCGGCGGCGGAGGAGGAGGAGTGCGTGAGTGAGCCTCATGTTCTCACAAGCTTACCAAGTAGCAACACACTCCACTATATAAACTGGTGCTACTCCTCTTCCACTAGCAGTACGGGACTAAACTTAGCTCCCACTCCACTCACATGTGCTGCCACTAAATTGGGCCTTTGAGATTTCTGAAATTACTTATTGGGCTGCTCCACTAACGGGCCCAGTTCTAACAACCCCCCACCAGATGTCAAATCCCCATTTAGAGATAATTGTCAGACCTAGAGTTTTGTTTATATACTAGTGTTTCAGCAGAGACTGTTAAGTTGAACTTCTGCCTAGAACCTTGAGCTACGTCTATCGGGAACTTGAACAATGGACGAACCTTGAATTGCAAGTTTGGTGTTTCTAGATTTCACATAAAATCATAACTGGTACTTGGCTGCCAGTAGCCTACCCCACGAGTGTAGCATATGCGTCATACTACCTGGTCTCTTCATGAGTTTACTAGAGATCACCCAAATCTCATAAATTGCAACGTTTAACAATTTGACTCATATAGGTGTGTTCTTTCAAGAATGCTCTGTAGAACAGCATCTTTGCTATGAATAGCCAACATAACCACATTAAGGCATGTAGCCAACCTGCCTTACAGATATTGAGAGTTGTGCATCTTCACATAGAGAGGGTTAGGTAATAACTCTCCTCTGTCACACCACTAGCTTGTTCTTCACGGATCCTAATTCACGGGATCTCCGATCACATAGGTTGGGTTGCCACTATGGAGTAACGCTCACGGGTCACAACCCCATCTCCCTCGATGCATTTTCTATCACATTACGTGATAGTCCCTTCGTAAAGGGATCTGCTAGGTTTTTGTCTGTTTGAATATACGAAACAGATATTACTCTAGAGTTTCTCAATTTCCTGATAGACTTTAAACGTCTTTTAGCACTGTTCACTTTCGCAATAACCGTTTGGTTGTCACAGTTCATAAGGATGGCCGGTAATGGTTGCTCAACCACCAGCAAGTCCATCAAGAGCTCACGCAGCCATTCTGTCTCAACAGAAGCTATATCCAAAGCAGTAAGTTCTGCTTCCATGGTTGACCTCGTCAATATGGTCTTTTTGATACTGCGCCACCACCAAGAATAAACGCATATCCACTTGTGGCATAGAGCTCATCAACATCTGAGATCCAGTTCGAATCACAATATCCCTCAAGCACAGCAGGGTGCCCTGAATAGTGAATCCCGTAACTCATTGTACCGTTCAGATAACGCATGACCCTTTCAAGTGCATGCCAATGATCAGTACCCGGGTTAGACATGAACCTGCTCAATTTTCTCACAGCAAAAGAGATATCAGGCCTCGTCGCGCTCGCAAGGTAGATGAGTGAACCGACCACTTGAGAGTATCTTAATTGATCTATCGTCTCTTTCTTGTTCTTTTTGAGTGTCACGCTAGGATCATAAGGTGTTGGAGAAGGCTTGCTGTCTATAAAGCCGAATCGGCTCAAGACCTTCTCAACATAGTGTGATTGCGTTAACGTAATCCCACTCTCATCCCTAATCAGCTTGATGTTCAGAATCACATCAGCTTGTCCCAGATCTTTCATATCTTTGACAAGAAAGACTTGACATCATTTATCACTATCATGCTTGTACCGGAAATTAGTATGTCGTCAACATACAAGCATAATATGACACTATCGCCCCCACGATGGCGATAATACACACACCTATCAGCCTCATTAATGGCAAAGCCT
Source organism: Poa annua (assembly GCA_026929855.1). Taxonomy (NCBI): domain Eukaryota; kingdom Viridiplantae; phylum Streptophyta; class Magnoliopsida; order Poales; family Poaceae; genus Poa; species Poa annua. The sequence goes on along the minus strand of CM049428.1, from coordinate 19,255,161 downwards.
GTAGACGTTAACATTCTGTCAAACTTCTCATGCCATTGCTTAGGTGCTTGCTTCAGCCCATACAAAGATTTTAACAATTTGCACACCTTTCTCTCTTCACCTTTTACTACAAACCCATTGGGCTGATCCATATAGATTTCCTCTTCCAACTCTCCGTTATGGAAAGCTGTCTTTACGTCCATTTGATGAACGATCAGACCATAGGAGGCAGCCATGGAAAGTAGTACACGAATGGTGGTCAGTCTAGCGATAGGTGAATAGGTGTCAAAGTAATCTTCGCCTTCACGCTGAGTGTAACCCTTGGCTACAAGCCGTGCATTGTACTTCTCAATAGTACCATCAGGACTTAGCTTTTTCTTGAACACCCACTTACAACCCACAGGTTTGCAACCATAGGGTCGTTCAGATAATTCCCAAGTTCCATTAAAAAGAATCGAGTCCATCTCATTATGGACAACTTCTTTTCCAGTCATTCGCATCAGGAGATGCGAATGCCTCTGTAATGGACGTAGAGGTATTGTCCACAAGGTACACAATGAAATTATCACCAAAGGATTTTTCAATCCTCTGTCTCTTGCTCCTTTTGGGAGCTTCATTGTCATCATTCTCAAGGACTTCCTCAACATGTGGTTGTTCAGAATAATCAACATATGTACTAGATTCAGTAAATATCTCAGAAGAAATCCTAGCAGTGCTATGCAGATCCTTCATAGGAAACATGTTCTCAAAAAATGTTGCATCACGAGATTCCATAATACTATCAAAATGCATATCAGGTACCTCAGATTTAACTACTAAAAATCTATAGCCGATGCTCCGTTGAGCATAACCCAGAAAGACACAATCCACTATCTTTGGTCCGAGTTTACGTTTCTTAGGAATTGGAACATTGACTTTCGCCAAGCACCCCCAAGTGCGTAAATAAGAACGTGATGGTTTTCTCCCAGACCACTCCTCATAAGGGGTCTTCTCTTTATTCTTGTTAGGAACTCTATTCAGGACATGACACGAAGTCAATAAAGCCTCCCCCCACCATGCCTTAGATAAACCAGCAGTGTCCAACATGGCGTTCACCAAGTCGGTCAGCGTGCGGTTCTTCCTCTCGGCAACCCCGTTTGATTGAGGAGAATAGGGAGGCGTCCTCTCATGAATAATACCATGTTCCTCACAGAAAACATCAAATATTTTGGAGAAATACTCGTCACCACGATCCGACCTAAGACGTTTGATCTTTCTCTCTAGTTGATTTTCTACTTCGGCTTTGTAAATTTTAAGGTAGTCTAAATCTTCATCTCTAGTTTGCAACAAATATGTATAACAAAACCTAGTAGCATCATCAATTAAAGTCATGAAGAATTTCTTTCCACCTTTTTTCAACACGCCACTCATCTCACATAGATCCGAATGTACGAGCAGCGGTTGAACGGATAGACGTCGCCTAGAGGGGGGGGGGGGGGGGGGGGGGTGAATAGGCGATTTAAAACTTTTTCGAGGAGCCGGAATATCCGGTCCACAATGACCCGGAAATTCCGGTATGCTTGATAAAGGCGGAATAAAACTAGAGATTTACTTTAACAAGCATACAACCTAGATATATGAACTAGGCTCACCTATGTGCACGAACAACTTAAGCTAAGCAATACAAGTAACAAGATGATAGCAAGATATATGACTTCAAGCACGAAGGCTATCACAATGTAAAGTGCATAAGTAAAGAGCTCGGGTATAGAAATAACCGAGGCACGCGGAGACGAGGATGTATTCCCGAGTTCCACCCAAAGGTGTACGTCTCGTTTGGAGAGGTGTGCGCAACCACAACAGGTTAGCCGCAACGCCACAAAGGCTCACCTTCTTCTCCTGATGAACTCAACCACAAAAGGTTCGAGTTCACCTTCCACTATTGATCTCCTTTGGGGCGGAGATCGAATCCCGTACAACTCTTGAGGCACACACCCACAACTTAATTGGGGGCTCCCAAGTCTTGAGGCACACACCCACAACTTAATTGGGGGCTCTCAAGTTACCACAAAAGGTCTTGACCACAAAAGGTCTTGGCCACAAAAGGCCGGCCACAAAAGGCGTCTAGGGTCCAATGACCCAAGAGTAACAAGCTCACAAGTATTACCACCACGAATCCTCGTGGAGGGCTCAAACCGATGCAAATGCAATGGCAAGAGCACACGAAGTGCTCAAGTCCTTCACTCTCAAATTCCAACACAACAACACATGTTTATGGGGGAATAAGAGAGGAAGAACAAAGGAAACCACAAAGGAGTCAAATCCTTCACTCCCAAATCCCACCAAAAGCAACTAATGCTTATGGGGGGAGAAGAGAGGAAGAACAAAGAGGAAGAACCATAAAAGAACTCCAAGAACTAGATCCACTAAGTTCCCCTCACTTAGAGGAGAGATGGATTGGAAGGATTGTAGATCTAGATCTCCTCTCAACTTGCCCTAAAGAATATGGAAGATTCAATGGAGAGATTGAGAGGGAAGTGAGCTTTTCCAAGGTCAACAATGGAGTAGGAGAGAGGGAAAAGTCGTGCTGCCTTAGATTAGCTGGGGAAAAAGAAGGGGAGGGGTATTTATACCCCTCCATGAAATATAGCCGTTGGCTGTTTCGACACTCGGAAATTCCGGTATAAGTGAGACTCGGAAATTCCGGTCTAGAGAGACTCGGAAATTCCGGTAACCCGGAAATTCCGGTCTAAGAGAGCTCTGAAATTCCGGCTGGAGTCAGAAGCAAAACCAAACTTTTCCTTAGCCATTTCTGGAGGACTTTTCTGGGGTCACTCGGAAATTCCGGTAGACGGAAATTTCCGAGCACAATTTCCGACTGGAGTCAGAACCCTTTTTCTCCTTTCCTTAGCCGTTTTCTTGGATGAGCTGGGGAACCGGAAATTCCGGTAGGGCGGAATATCCGACCCCAATAATCCGAATCAGCAGAACATCGAAACAAAAACTGCTATAACTTTTGCAAATGAACTCCAAATGAGGTGAGACCAATTTTGTTGGAAAGATAGCGACGAAGACTACCCAACAATTTCCGGATCGCGTCAAAACCCTTTTTCTCCTTTCCTTAGCCGTTTTCTTGGATCAGCTGGGGAACCGGAAATTCCGGTAGGGCGGAATATCCGACCCCAATAATCCGAATCAGCAAAACACCGAAACGAAAACTGCTATAACTTTTGCAAATGAACTCCAAATGAGGTGAGACTAATTTTGTTGGAAATATTGCATCCCATAAATAGAGTAAAATCTCCACACATGGCAAGGTGTGGGACTTTCCTCAAGGTAGAACCGGCAATATTTCCGCCACCGAAAACGCAACAAGTTGTCCAAAGTAAAACCGATTTCGATGAACTAGAACTTGACATGGAGATGAACCAAGCTCTAATTCCTCACAAACATAAAAGCCAAATAAGAACCAAGAAACATGATATGCCAAGTATGCAAAGGTTTGAGCTCTCCACAAGAATGCAATCAAGTTACTAACTTGAGAGCCCCTCTTGATAGTACGCCTATCTATCCTATAGCCCTATCAAGATCATACCTTTGCCTTGAGCATTCCACTTGAGTTAGATGAAGACTATCTTGATCTATTCAAGTGGGTCATCTTTCTTGATTGCGCGTCCAAACACTTGCTTGATGAAGACTTCTCCAAATACTCCCCCATGCTCACAATGGGAGAGTCTCGCTAAGCTTCGTCTTCATGTATCCATTGCAAGCACCAAGCATAGGATCTTTTCGAGAAAGCTTCTCTTGGTCTTGCACAACTCATCTTTTCTTCACTAAGATGATGTCTTGAATCTTCAAGACATTCTTGCAATAAGCTTCACTCAACACATGAGCTTCAAGAGTTCAACACATGAACTCCACCATTCCATGGACAAGATCTATAAGGATATCTCAATGCAAACATTAGTCCATAGAGATTGTAATTCAATTACCAAAACCACACATGAGGGAAAATGCTCTTTCAGCGGTGCTAAGTGTCTCTCCTCGGCTGCCTTGTGAGGCTTTCGAGGTTGCTTTGATTGCACACAACTATGGCACTTGGAACCTTTGACAATAGTGAAATTCGGAATTAAACTCATACTGGACAACTGAGACATCAAACCAAAATTAATGTGACATAAACGAGAATGCCAAACACTGGTATCATCCGAAACACCGCCACAAATATGGTTTACTGATTTATTACATAAACCTGAAAGTGAAAAACAGAACAAGCCTCCGCACTCATAACCTTTACCAATAAATTGTCCAAACTTTGACACTACAACTTTATTGGACTCCAAGACTAACTTAAACCCATCTCTGCATAGAAGGGAACCGCTAACGAGATTCTTGTTCATAGTAGGGACATGCTGCACGTTACTCAGCTGCACGATCTTCCCCGAAGTAAACTTCAGATCTACCGTGCCAACACCACAGACAGTAGCATGTGATCCATTCCCCATTAGGATGGAAGAATCCCGAGCGACCTGATAAGAAGTGAACAAAGAGATGTCAGCGCACACATGAACGTTAGCACCCTTATCAATCCACCAACATGGAGAATGGAATACTGAAAAAGCACAAATGGTAAATTACCATACCCATCAGTATTGCTAGCGGTCACGACGTTGGCAGTCTTGGCCTTCTTCCTTTTCTTGTCTGCACAATCTGGGCAATCCACTGAGAAGTGGCCGAGCTCTCCACAGGTATAGCAACCTAGCTTAGACTTGTTCATCATCTTCTTCTTCTTCTTGAAAGAATTAGTCTTGGCAGGTACATTAAAAGCAGGCTTGTTCTTTCCTTTGTTCTTGCCGTGGTTATGGTTCTTCTGCACCATGTTGGCGCTAGAATGACCTTCACCACCTCTCTCAGCAGTGTCCTTAGCCCGAGCCTTCTCCTCAACATCAAGAGACGCTATCAGGTTTTCAACCGATATCTCCTGTCTCTTGTATTTGAGAGTTGTGGCGAAGTTTTCCACGAAGAAGACAACTTTGCAATAATGCACCCGACCACAAACTTGTCAGGTAAGGCACACTTAGCGTGCTCAAGCTCCTTCGCAATGCACTGTATCTCATGAGCCTGTTCGACTACATAACGGTTGTTAGCCATCCTGAAGTCATGAAAACTCTTCATGATGTACAGTTTACTGCCAGCATCTGCTACACCGAACTTAGCGTTTAGTGCCTCCCAGAGCTCTTTGCCATCTGAGATGTGCATGTACACATCAAACAACTTGTTGCTAAGAACACTCAGCGTGTCCCACAAAGGCAGTGTTGGTATCCTTGAACTTGTTCTGATCCTCGTCAGATATAGTTCCTTCAGGTAAACACTCACTGGACTCGAACACTTTCAGAGATCGCAACCACGACGTGGTCTTGATCTTCCATCTCTTAAAATCCGCACCGGTCAACTTGCCGGCCTCAGCGAATCAGATAGATGTCCCATGTTTAATTCAGAAAATTGCCTATAACACATATAAGGTTTTTGGATTGTTGGATTATTAGGCACAATTTCCATGATTAATTCCAGTATATTAAACATTACTACAACAACTACTAGCATGTTAATCTCGCAAATACTAGATGTATTAATTAACATAAACAACAACAAAACGTCTACATACATAGACATACTAAATCGACACATCGGCACATGATAAACGTACCGAACAACTGTAGATGAAGTAGTCGTAGTAGTTGCAAGTAGTTGCAGCAGCAGTAGCGACGACAACAGCTTCCTGAAGGCGATGGCGAGGTTGTTGACGAGCAGCCCGCGAGTCCGGCGAGCGTACCGGAATCCGAGCCGTGATGAAGAGCTTGAAAGCAGTCGCGCGGAGCGCTTCCCAAAAACCTTACTCGCCCTCTCCCGTACAGGATCACAAGGACGAGGGTTCCGGAGACCTGCTGTCTCGTTCGCCGGTGCACGCCGGCGCTCGGGATGGAGTAGACTATGGTGGCGGCGCAAGGCACGAGTTGGCAAAACCTAGATTGGTTCGGGGTGGATTGCAGCGCACGCAGTGCCGACTTTATATAGCGCGGCTAGGGAAAACCCTAACGGGTACAACATGGGTCAAGTCCACGTCGCACACATTTAGCTCGGTTATAGTAGCCCACGATCCGGGAGCGACCCAATCCGACTATCTGTGACGCGTCCGTCCAAACCGTTTTTCCCAGACTGCAAAAATAAATCTCGGCTCAGCGAGATTCCCGCAACCTGCGACGCGTCGTGACAAGACGGGCGGGCGGTGCGTGCGTGCGGCGGAGGAGGAGGAGCGCGTGAGAGAGACTCATGTTTTCACAAGCTTACCAAGTAGCAACACACTCCACTATATAAGCTAGTGCTACTCCTCTTCCACTAGCAATATGAGACTAAACTTAGCTCCCACTTCACTCACATGTGCTGCCACTAAATTGGGCCTTTGAGATTTCTGAAATTGCTTATTGGGCTGCCCTACTAATGAGCCCAGTTCTAACATTATGATCATGTGGAAAGCAAACTCCACATCTTAGCATCTATTCCTTGAGTTTCTTGAGTCTTGACGGACACAGAACTTTACAACCCAGCACTAAGAACATTCTTTCATCCTGCTAAGCATGTATTATGTACATCTCTCCAAACGTAAAAACAACCACCAGTTCCATGTAACCAAACCCAAATCGCATGACCTCAGAATTTTCAAACAGCCTTCTCGTGATGATGTTTTCTTGCAATGGAAATGATAATTTTTACTATACTATCATTCATTGCCATCGAATAGTGACTGGAAATTTTGGACATAGGAACTGAGAGCGACATTATGTTAACCGAAGTCTTATTCACATTAATGATTAAGTAAAATCATTTTACGGTTGGTGATCATAAATATCTTACAGGGTATATTGTTGTTTGTACACTTATTTGGTTTTAGTTTTGAAGAATTTGGAACTTGGGAAAATCATTGGCTAGATCTGTTTCTGTTAGGTGCACACGAACTTTTTGAAAGAACCATAAACAATTGGATTACTTGGAATCATTTTTGTTACTGCATATTTAATTTCTCAAGTTGTAACATTGAGTTGAAATTACAGGGGTCTAGCCTGCCTCTCCGCAGCCCTTGTCGTGGAATATACGCTCGAACTAGAGCTTTACTGGATGTTGATCTTTGGATAAAGCATGAAGGAGATGATGAATCAGCTGACGAGAAATTTGTTTCTGGATACTTTGAGTTGATGGTCGATTGTAAGTACAGCATGAGATTTCGGCAGCGCCTTCATGACGGCATCCGCAGCCACGTCCTGGATGTCGACGGAGGCTTTATTGGGTGGAGCATTGCAGCCACAGTAATAGCATCCGTTGATGTTCCATATCCTTGTCAGGTGACGTTCACGGCCTATAGGTTTTGATGACGAGGTTACTATTTTTGACGGCACGTGCCGTGAAGGAGAAATACAGTTCAGGCATGTGGTGGCTGTGAAGGTGCTATGGACACTTGAGCTTTGCCTCATGCTGGACAGGATGTGCTATTCGCACTCTTTGAAGGCTGGGGAGTGGGGTCGACTCGAAACCTGTAAAATTCGGGCCTGTCAAAGCGCTGGTGGTCTGGTCGGTCATGAACCGGCACAGGTTTTGGTGGTGATCGTCTGATCCATGGTGTTACTTAGTGCTGGAGAATGTCAGACACTGACTACTTGTCTGTTAGGATCATTGATGGTGTTCCCTTAGCTGCTTATTTTGGTTAGCTATCGAGGGTGTTTTCCGCAGTATTCTATGTTACTAATGGACAACTACTGGTCTACTTCACCCTACTACCACCTAAACAGCCTGACTTCCACAAAGTGGCTTCAGCATCAACAAGGAACTAAAATTATGCACTCTCCTCACGGAGGCGAATAGAGTGATCACCTAGAAGCTTGAATTCCTGGAAACCAGAACAAAGAAGCTTCAACCCTGGAAGATAATGTACTTATTCGAAACATCAAACAAGCACCCCAAACCTATGGAATAACTAAATATGATTAAAAAAACACACAGCTCCAGTCTCTAGATTCCAAGAGGCGTGTTTATCTTCCAGGTGTTTGGTGAGACACACAAACTTATTTTATCTTCCTATTCTCGCGGGACATGCAGCAAAAAAGAATAGTCATGAAGTTTGGCCGAGTTACAACGTTAAATGCTGATAAGTAATAACCAGCATCACCTGGTATCTCCTTGAATTTCAAAGACAAAACAACGACACCTGGTAAAAGTTGAGCAATTGAGGGGGTCTCATGTTCGACAAAAAAAAAGTACACACTCAAAAAACTCCCAAAGTCCCAATGGCCCAACCAGATGTGCGCCAAGTACAAATAATCCTACTGATGCAAATATAAATAAATAGAACTCGAAGCTGACATAATCCAGAGAAAATGCAAGTCAAAAGATACCGGGGTGTAACAGATTCTAGTGAATGAGAGAGAACTACATGTTGACAATTTCCACAAATCAACAAAAGAGTAGCCCTTGCAATTTCTGCACGCACAAGCCAGCGTCTATCAAAGAATCGTCCTACTCCTACCGATCCCAAGAACCTTTGCCACGACCCACGTAGCATTAATCCCCACTGATTTCATCCACCTAGTCCCTAATCCAAGGAGGATGATGTAAGCTGGTAAAACAGTTCTTCCTCAAAACAGCATCAACTTGTGATTTCCCATGCCACACACTACTAGCTAGTTGCTACACTAAGCCTGATGTCATTCAAATGGAGTCTTCTTGTTTCAGATGAAGCACTAGGTATGTAAACTTACCCAGAACAGGTACCCATTCTACCACCAATGCAAAAGTGATGTGATCTTCAATCTTCTCACATATGTGTTAGCATATTGGGCGTATGCTACTAATGTTTCAAGCCACATTAAATGATCTTCAAAACAATCACAAGATAAAAGGTTGAGCAGGTAATTAAATATTAACACATTGATTAAAGTAAAAGGTGCTCAACTATTTCAGTGATCAACTGTTAAAGGTCCCTAGATCACACAAGTCTTGAACAGTGGAATAAATAAGAGTACATGCTACTTATAAGTGCATCTACCTAAACTCAAACTAATGCCTTTCTTTGCCACGATGAATTTTCACTATCTCTCAGTTTGATTGAACTAGGTCTAACTCAATCCAAAGTTTCCTTACAGAAATATGGTCTGAAGAAACATGGAGGTCAGCTCATTTTTCTCAAAAAATAACCACTACATAAAAATGTAATATTGTTTCAATTGATCAATACTACCACAGCTATTGCAACTACCCAGCCTAAAAAAGGTTGTGATGGCAACAAGACATCAATAACATTATTCTAATCGTCTTTTAGTTATTAACTGACATGGTTCATGTGAAATATAACTGTAGCAGCGCAATTAATTTCTGTACTGATAATCTCTACTTGTTACTTTACAGCTTTTCTTTTAGTTTAGCCCATCATAGATTGCAACTTGTACAGAAGTAGCCTCAACAGACATGTTTTGACAGGCTTCTTGGATGTCTAAATCTGATGTATTGCGTGTTGTGTGCATTTGTATTGGTGAAGTGATCCATTCACTAGTTTTCTGATGTTCTGTCTACTTGTAGAGGGTTCGTTTAAGCAGCAGGACAAGATTCCATAAGAGTTCATAACTGAAATTGTTTTTGCCAAGAATACCTGACATTTGTGACGCTGGTGATGCCTGGAATGATAGCTCAAGTCAAGGCCTCACCTGAAGAGAACACCTCACCTCTGAAATTTTCATCGCAAATCTGCCAAAATGCTCACCCTGAAATCTGATTTCAGGTAAGCTTCCTCATTACAAAAGAGCAGAAACACGAAGAAGCTCGTTAATGCCACAACCATATAATATAGCATACCAAAAAAACCTAGATTGTGCATACAGTGGGGCACGGTAGTCATCCGTGATCCAACTATAGATTGCACACCCAACATGAACTAACTTAATGTCTCTCTACCAAACTAGACAAATCTCTACCAAAGCTAACACAACAAACTACTTAGATGTCCTCCAGATTATTTATTTTTTGGCGCATGTAGTCAATAGGAGGACACTGACAACGGTATACAGCTTCGATATTGCTTTTCAACCCCCTGTACACCATGAAATGTATCTTCGTCCTCAATAGTTCATCACCCATCACATACTTCTGGGAACATAATCCCTCCAGAATCGACATGTCTTCTTTGGTCAGCGGCAGCCCATTCTTAATGTCAATGGCCTCATCCAAATAAACACCAATCCACTTGAGCTCAGGAACAGTAAGACCCACATTGTCAAATGGCCTCTCCGAAGATCCAAACTTGTAGGTGCAAAAGATCGAAAGCCCCTTCGGGTCAGGATCCACAAGCGCATACACAGGAACAGACAGAGAATCCTTGAGTTTGCGCAAGAAAGCCCGTGTCGTGATATCTGGTTGCCCATCCCCTCCTGTGACGATCACACAGCTGAATTCACGGAGGAATTGGTCACCCCCTCCCATGGCAAAATCGTCAAAAATATCATTCCTCTGGACAACTAGGATGAATTTGACCTCCGCACCTGGTGTGGCAGCAATCTTATGCGTCTCTTCATTTACCCGTGCTCCTCCCATACTCATGCACTGGAGCTGTTGGCCATTTTCCCTTGTGAATACTAGTGGCCCGACAACCGTTCCTGGAGACACTTCAAAAACACCGAGAGATGCCCTCGTGCACTCAAACAGGCAGCATATGTCCACGAGGGCATCATCCACGGTCTTCTTGTCTCTCTGGAAGAGCTCATCTCCATATCACATACAGTCGCTGATCGTGCGACTGCCCCTGAGGAGTTGTTCCTGGACCGAGGAGAGCACGGCCGTGATGACTTTGGCCCAGCGCGAGGTCTTGGGGTCGCTGACCGCGCAAGAATTGACCTTGCCGCGGCGCAGGCACATCTGCCGGAGGAGGGGTTCGTACTCGTGCTGCCGGAGGAGGGGGTCACGAGACGGAATCTGGTAGGACAACCCTTCACAGGCGACGATGCTGTCTTCCTTGCGCTCCAGCCCCAGCACGTCCTGGATCTTGGAGAGCACCGTGGCGGCGTCGAGGTCTCTGGCGATGATGTACTTCTCGTCGAGCTCCTTGAGAGCCTGGTCGTCCACATCAGCAGTGTCAACGCCGCGCTTGGCAAAGAAGGAGCGCAGGTCGCTCCTCTCCGTGGAGGCCCCTACAGTCGTTTCCTCCACTCCGGCCATTGTTGCAACTGCAAGAAATCGAACCCAGGCACCAATCCAGCTGTTCAGTGCTCCATGCGGGAAGTTGGAACCACAAATTAAGGGCAAGTTGGGATGGAGTAGGATACGTACCAGAAGCCAGGAGTCTACGAGAAGGCGCTGCAGGAACCTCGCCGCCGACCGCTCGTCCGCCGCGAACGGAGGTTTCTTGGGGTTTCTCTGCTCTTTGCATCGGCGGCCAGTAGCCCAGCAGGACAAAGGGAGTGGTAGATGTGGTACTGCGCTGGGTTGGGCTTCTTGATGAAATGGGCTATTGGGCTTGGAAAATTTCCGAATAAACATGGAGAAAATTCATTATATAACACTCTTTTAAAATCTTGTTCCTTATTTGAGACCGGTGAAAATTTTCTTCCCTATATGGGCTCTCTCTAAAATATCTTTCCCTATATGACACTCTAGTGCATTTTGCTCACTAAAGAGGCATGAAAAGACCTTTTTACCCCAGGTACACAATGTGTTAAAAAAATCTTTATAGAAGAATAACATGGTTTTTTGTACTAAAAATTTCATAAGTGTACATATGTGTGTTTAGTTTAAGCTAATGGCCCCTTAATTCGCCTGATTAGTGCATGCGTGTTTGTGTGAGGTGCCGTGTCATGCGTGCCTGCATGCATTGCCGCACAGTGTGCTGTGCGTGCTGTGCGTGCGTGTGTGCTGCTCCCGTGAATGCGCGCGTTGTCAGCGTGCTACCGTCCTGCGTGCCTTGTGTGCGTGTCGGCATGCGTGTGTGCATTGCTGCGTGCGTGTGTGTGATGTGTTATGCCCTGCTTCTTCGTCACAGTGCGATGTTTAGTTATGTCTAATAAAACTGTAGCCATTGTCTCATACAAAATATTATGAATCAGGGGTAAAAAGGTCTTTTCATGCCTTCTTAATGGACAAATTGCACTAGAGTGTCATATAGGAAAATAAATTTTAGAGAGAAGCCATATAGGGAAAAAAATTTCCATCGGTGTCAAATAAGGAACAAAATATTAAAAGAGTGTCATATAAGGAATTTTCTCATAAACATGACTACAGTTCACACGGATGGAAATGCAGGACGCCAGTATGGCTCGCCCTTAAAAAAAGCAAGCGCTAGGCGTAGGTCGGCCTAAAAAGGACAAACGTAGGTCCCCTCGTTAGTCCTCTGATGCACATCATAGGGTCAAAAATTAGCCTTCTATTGAATACCCTCACGTGTTGAGTCCCACTCCGCATCATGTCACTTTCACACAGCTCGTCTCTTTGCTCATATGGGGTGGAGCCCACAAAAAATGATGCTGATTCTTTTGAGTCGCATGCAGCCACGCTGTGGAACTCATCACCGTTGCATGCATGTTTCTTTTCTACTCAGCTACAGAAATAATCGTAATGTGTCCCAAATGTTTCAAGCATGGAAGAAGCAAAATAACTCTAGGTTTGTTATATAATTTATGTTTGTTTACACAACAATTATATGTTGCGCTTGAAGAAAAAGATCACAACAAAAACCAAAAACTATTGAAGCAAAAAAATTCGTATTTTTTCAACATAATTTGTATTATTTTTGAACAATAGTAATTACTTAGCACAATAAGCGTGTCACAAATGTTTCAATGCAATAAAGGCTGACAACAAATATTAATACCAATGGAAGCAAAATAATTCTACGTTTATTACATAATTTATGTATGTTTACACAACAGACATATGTAGCATTCAAGCAAAAAAGATGACAACAAAAACCAAAAACTATCAAAGCAAAATTATCGTATATTTTTTACATAATTTATGTTGTTTTGTAGCAAGAGAATTATGTATGTAGTATTGGAATTTTTTTAAACGATCAAAGCAAAACTATATCTTAACATAATTTATGTGCTTTTACAACAAATAAATATAATGTATATTGCATCACCAAATAACTCAAAAAAAGAAAGGTTGACACAAAAATGGTGGTGCGGAGAGGCCCGCTTGCGGCAAGAGGCGCACCGTCTTGCAGCAAAATGGCAGAAAAAATATCAATAAGTAAATAACATAGTAGTCAAAGGTACGTACATGTGGACATATAGTAGTACACTATCCTGTCGTAATAGTATTGTCGAATGCATGTATGCATATAGTATAAAAAACAGCATTTAAAACTTCATGGGTTACATCACATGTGAAGTCGAACGCTTTGCGGAGTACTCTTGTTAGGGCCCACCACGTGACATTGAAAGAACATTTTCCCTCATGTGTGGTTTTGATAATTATATGACAATCTCTGTGCACTAATGTTTGCATTGAGATATCATTATAGATCATGTCCATGGGATTAGTGGAGCTCGTGTGTTGAGTGAAGCTTATTGCAAGTATGTCTTAAAGGATGCAAGACATCATATTAGTGAAGAAATGTTGAATGATATAAGGTTGATCTGATCAACACATAAAGCTATAAGATGTATCAAGAGCGATCATGTATCTCTTGGGATGGTAAACACTTGTCCGTATAGCTTTGTGAACTAACCCATGATATATGTGTGTGTGGTATCTTTATATGAGGTTAGGTATCTTCACATGGGATTGCATCAAATGAAGATTTCATATAGCTCATGGAGGATGATGTCATGTGGTGATCATCATCAAGGTGAGATGTGCAAGACCAAGAGAAGCTTCTTGAAGAGATCCTATGCTTGGAGCTTGCTATGGATACATGAAAACGGAGCTTAGCGAGACTATCCCATTGTGAGCATGGGGGAGTATTTAGAGAAGTCTTCATCAAGCATGTGATTGGACGCACAATCAAGAAAGATGAACCACTTGAAGAGATAGTTTTCATCCAACTCAAGTGGAATGCTCAAGGCAAAGGTATGATCTTGATAGGGTTAAGATAGATAGGCGTACTATCAAGAGGGGCTCTCAAGTTAGTAACTTGATCGCATCATTGTGCAGAGCTCAAACCTTTGCATTCTTGGCATATCATATTTCTTGGTTCTTATTTGGCTTTTATGTTGGTGAGGAGTTAGAGCTTGGTTCATCTCCATGTCAAGCTCTTATTCATCGAAATCGGTTTTACTTTGGACAACTTGTTGCGTTTTCGGTAGTGTAAATATTGCCGGTTCTACCGTGAGAAAAGTCCCACACCTTGCCATGTGTGGCGATTTTACTCTATTTATGGGATGCAATACTTCCAACAAAATTGGTCTCACCTCATTTGGAGTTCATTTGCAAAAGTTATAGCAGTTTTCGTTTCGGTGTTTTGTTGATTCGGATTATTGGGGCCGGATATTCCGCTCTACCAGAATTTCCGGTTCCCCAGCTGATCCAAGAAAACGGCTAAGGAAAGGAGAAAAAGGGTTCTGACGCGAGCCGGAAATTGTGCTAGGAAATTTTCGTCTACCGGAATTTCCGAGTGCACCCAGAAAGCCCTCCAGTTTTGGCTAAGGAAAGAAGGATTTTTAGTTCTGACTCGAACCGGAAATTGTGCTCGGAAATTTCCATATACCGGAATTTCCGAGTGCACCCAGAAAAGCTCTCCAGAAACGGCTAAGGAAAAGTTTGGTTTTGGTTCTGACTCCAGCCGGAATTTCTGCTCGAAAATTTCATGTACTCGGAATTTCCCGGTAACCGGAATTTCCGAGTCTCCCTTATACCGAAATTTCCGAGTGTCAAAACAGCCAACGGCTATATTTCCTGGAGGGGTATACACCCCTCCCCTTCTTCTTCCCCAGCAAATCCAAGTCAGCACGACTTTCCTCTCTCTCCTACTTCATTGTTGACCTTGGAAAGCTCACTTCCCTCTCAATCCCTCCATAGATTCTTGCATATTCTTTAGGGAAAGTTGAGAGGAGATCTAGATCTACAATCCTACCAATCCATCTCTCCTCTAATTGACGGGAACCTAGTGGATCTAGATCTTGGAGTTCCTTTGTGGTTCTTCTTCTTTGTTCTTTCTCTTTTCTCCCCCCATAAGCATTAGTTTCTTTTGGTGGGATTTGGTAGTGAAGGATTTGACTCCTTTGTGGTTTCGTTTGTTCTTCCTCTCTTATTCCCTCATAAACATTTGTTGTTTTGTTGGAATTTGAGAGTGAAGGACTTGAGCACTTTGTGTGCTCTTGTCATTGCATTTGCATCGGTTTGAGCCCTCCACGAGAATTCGTGGTGGTGATATTTGTGAGCTTGTTACTCTTGGGTCTTTGGACCCTAGACGCCTTTTGTGGCCGGCCTTTTGTGGCCAAGACCTTTTGTGGTCAAGACCTTTTGGTCATGCACTCCTCAAACGCCAAACGGTACTCATCTACTGTTCATGTCTGTTTTAACTGCAACAATTTGGTCATTTGCCCATCATACTCATCCTGACCAAATTCTTCAACTATAGCTTGCATAAACGTATCCCAAGCAATCAAACGATTCCTACGCTTAAAGGACTGAAACCATAGTGCCGCATGAACATCCAGATGCAAGGTAGCATTACCAACCCAGTGGTGTTCAGGTACTCTGTACATCTCAAAATAGGTGAGGCAGAAATCGATCCAGAGCAGTGGTTTATCACCTGCGATTCGGGGAAAATCGTGGCGACGTGGTCGCACGACGTAGTCTCCCTGGTGTCCTGTTTCCACCGGATCCATTGGTGATGATGGAGCCGAGTGGAACTCCGTCCCGTTGGCCGGTCTTGAGAGCAGCGGCGGCCGGTGGTTTGTCAAGCGCGCTGTTGCCAGACCCTTGTCCGCCAACGGTATCTCCACGCGTGTAAGCGGCGGCGGTGCGGCCTTGTCATGTTCAACCAGGCGACGCTTCACGCCGTCGAGATCCTCACAAAAATCCTCCAGTTGCTGGCGGAGACCGCGAACCTCCTCCGAGACGCCCTTGATCTCCGAGGACACGGTGTTGAAGCGGGCGAGCATCTCGTCCATGGATTTCTAGACTCCCTCCATCTTCTCCAAAACGAAAATCGTCTGCGCCGAAGGAACGGCGGGTCGGGCAGGCGCCGTCGCGGCTCCTCTGAATCAAACCTAACCCCGATGAGGATTTTGCGCGGCGTCGCCAAAGCAACACCACACCTTTCTCGGTGGGATTTTACAGGTTTGATCTCGAGTATACGAGCGCGAGCTGGGCAGCAATTTAGGCTGTAGATACCAGATTGTGATGTCCCGATGTGGAAGAGGATCAATCACATAGATCAGTACAGGATTTCATAGAGAATTGGAGGTGAGAAGGGACGAACAGGAGATGAGGAACATACGCAATTAGGGGAGTAGATTCAGAATTCAGTTCACGCCTCGTTTGCTTGTTACACAGCTGGGCACATATACCCGTTCTCACACTTACACATGGCCCCATGGATCCACCTCATGACAGCTCACATAACTTTACACGTTGGAGTATAACTGGGCCACACATAGCTCACCAACTCAGCCTGGTGACTCGCTGTTCACCATCACGGAGGTAGAGGGTGTGACACCGGCCTTAAGAAAGGAAAGGATCTCGAGCAGATTCATGCAACCGCTGGTGTCGGTGAGAGAAAGGGGGCTGGATCCAAGCGACGCTCTTCGCCGCCATCTGCTCTATCGGCACGCACATACGCGCCTCCCTCCCTGCGAGTTGGGATGGACATACAACCTTGCTCGCCACCATGTGCTGGTATTCCTTGCTTTGCATCTTGCTCGTCGTCGCCGCTCCTTCTTTGTGCCTGCTCTCCGCCGCTGTTCCCTCAGCACGTAGGGGTGATATCATGGCCCGGAAGGGATTGACATGATCATACTCAAGAGATAAAAGGGAAATCACAGGGAGAACTCAAGAAATACGAGCTCAGATCGAGATCGAGGCTGCTACCTCCAGATACGCATATTAGGTTTCAAGAGTATACAGATCTTTGTTTGTATCTTAGCATAAAGCTGAATCAAGGGGAATGAGTTTCCTGCCAGACGTAGCTGGACTTTATGCGCTCACGTAGCTGGACTACTAGAATAGCTCAAAGAGTAAAGTCATCCTGGCCGTCGGAGAGGAACGACGATGGCCGTTGGATAACTGAAGCTTCACAGTCAGGACCTAACACTGCCTCCTCCTTAAGAAGATGCTTGTCCTCAAGCATCGGGTGGAGGATTCATCTAGACTTCCGTGGTCGACCTGAAAAAGATAGGAAATATTTTATTGATGAAGTCAGCGTCTTCCCACGTTGATTCTTCAGGTGAGAGATTTTCCCACTGGATTAGCCACTGCACCACAGGGAGATTGTTGCGAGGAATCTGACGAACTTGCAACACCACGACAGGTTCAGTTTGGATCTTTCCCTCTGCATTAACCAAAGGCAAGTTGGGTGTCGGTACGACTAGAGGCCCCAAATGCTTTTTCAGTTGACTGACATGAAAAATATGATATCTTCATACCTTCAGGTAATAAAATCATGTATGCTCGATTTCCAATCCTTCTGATCACCCGGAAAGGGCCGTAGTACTTGCTATGAAATTTGAGAGATCCTTGCAACCCAAATGCTTGCATGCGATATGGTTGCATTTTTAAGTACACCATGTCACCCATCTCCAACTGTCTTTTAGACCTGTTCTTGTCGGCAAACTTTTTCATACGAGAAGATGCTTGTTCCAGATTTTGCTTTAACTGATTCAGCGTGTTTTTTTTTCCAGTGAGGAAGTCCTTGGCTTCTAAATCTTCAGGACCAGGAACAGCAAGTTCACGGATTAATGGTGGAGGGAACCCATATAATGCCTGGAAAGGGGTGATTTTAAGCGCTGTGTGAAAAGAAGTGTTATACCAGAATTCGGCAAGCGACAACCATGCTGCCCATTTCTTGGGTTCATTGAAGATCATGCATCTCAAATAGGACTCCAAGCACTGATTTACTTGCTCAGTTTGCCCGTCAGATTGAGGGTGATAAGCTGAGCTGAATCTTAGATCAACTTGAAAGCTTTTGAATATAGATTTCCATAAGGAACTGGTGAATATTCAGTCTCTGCCTGAAATTATCACTGTAGGTGGTCCATGTAATTTCAGTACATTATCCATGAGAGCTTGTAACACTGTCTGAACTGAGTATGGATGAGATAATGAAATAAAATGAGAGTACTTTGTGAATTTGTCAACTACCACCAATATCACTTCCTTGCCTTGAGATTTAGGTAAACCTTCGATGAAATCCAGAGATATATGCTGCCAGGCCATGTCAGGAACTGGTAGGGGATCGAGTAAACCTGGATATTTGCAATTCTCATGCTTTGATCTCTGGCAAATAGGGCACTGAGAAACAAATGATTCTACATCCTTCTTCATTCCAGTCCAATAGAAGAAAATTTAATTCTCTAATATGTAGCTTTAATATCAGAGTGGCCACCAACTGCAAAATGGTGCAGTGCAGAGAGGAGCTTAGATTGCAGGTTTTTATCCTGACCAAGCACTAGATGACCCTTGTATCTAAGTACTCCAGATTGTAATGAATAATCTGAAGCTGGTTCAGGTGGATTTAGAAAAAAATTGCTGCACCAAGGCCTGAGTTGCAGTATCTGCAGTGTAACTATTGGTGACCTCATAAATCCATGTAGGAGTCACAGCTGAGATAGCTAAGGCTGAGAATTTGTGAGATAATGCATCAGCCACTGTATTCTCTTTTCCTTTTTTATATTCCACCGTGAAATCAAATTCCAGTAACTTTCTCATCAATATGTGTTTAATGCCTTCAACCAATCTTTGATATGTCATGTACTTTAAGCTTTGTTGGTCAGATCGAATGATCAAAGGATTGCCCAGAAAGTAATGCCTCCAGCGTTTCAATGCTTCCAACACAGCTAGAGCCTCTTTTTCATAGGTTGACAAGCTGGAATTCCTAGGTCCCAAAGCAACACTATAGTAAGCAATGGCTCTGCCTTCTTGTAATAAAACTGCTCCCAAACGAGAACCTGAAGCATCGGTCTCGAGAATGAAAGGTTTATTGAAGTTCGGGAGAGCAAGAACTGGAGCAGTAATGAGAGCTTGCTTCAATGTTTCAAAAGCCCGGTCATGTATTGGTAACCACCTAAAAGCCCCTTTCTTCAATAGATCATATAAAGGTCGGCAAATAATGCAATAATCCTTCATGAATCGCCTGTAGTAACCAGTAAAACCTAAAAACCTTCTCAGTAGAGTTATATTGGTAGGTACTGGCCAGTCAGCCACAACAACTATTTTTGACGGATCAGTGGATACCCCTTTACTCGAGATGACATGGCCCAGATACTCGACTTGAGTAGTTCCAAATACACATTTGCTCTTCTGTACAAATAACTTGTTGGCATGTAACAATTGCAATGCAATTTTAAGATGTTTCACATGTGTTTTCATATTAGGACTGTATACTAGTATATCATCAAAGAAAACTAGAATAAACTTCCTTAGGTGCTTAGCAAATATTGCATTCATGAGATCTTGAAAGGTACCAGGTGCATTCGATAATCCAAATGGCATAACCAGGTATTCATAATGGCCACTGTAAGTTCTTAATGCAGTCTTCTCAATATCGTCTGGATGCATTCTTATCTGATGGTAACCCGATCGTAAATCAAGCTTACTGAATATCTGTGCCCCATGTAATTCATCCAATAGATCCTCGATGACGAGGGATGTCCCCATCAATACCCATGGTTACGAAGAGGTAGCGATATCCACCTTGCGCCGTTGGGAAATGTCCCAGGATGTCTAGTCACCAGACCGCAAACGGCCATGAGAGCGGAATGGTCTGTAGTCCCAGCGCTGGTTGGTGGATTTGCTTGGCGTGGAATTGGCCGGCTTCACATGTTTGAATGATGTCCATTGCATCTTGAAGCGCTTGAGGCCAGTAGAAGCCGCTCCTGAAGACTTTGCCCGCGAGGGTGCGGGCGCACGAATGGTGGCCGCATTCCCCGCTGTGGATGTCCTTGATCAGCAGTTTGCCTTCTTCAGGAGGGGCGCATTTGAGCGCGACGCCGTTTGGGCGCTTGCGATAGAGACTTCCTTCAAGGATTTGGTACGATTTTGCTTGGCAGGCGATTCGCTCCGCTTCAACGTCTTCCTCAGGAAGGATCCCTTTGTGGAGGTAATCTTTGATCTCGTCGATCCATTCTGTTTCTTGGTGCACCGCTGTGAGCAACAGACGCTCCCCTGTAGGGGGCCCGCAGCCTGGAGCCCCGCTTGCTGGTGGTGGCGGGAGTGCTTCGTCTGTGTTTGCGGGCAGGGCCTCTTGGGGCTGCTTTATGGATGCCTTGACGAGCCTTTCTTCAAAGACACCTGGCGGCTGAGCTTGCCTCTTTGATGCGCGCTTTGCGATGTCATCGGCCTCTTGGTTTTCCTTTCTTGGGATGTGCATGAGCTCCATTCCCCTGAAGTTCTTCTCAAGCCTACGGACCTCTTCAAGGTATGCGGCCATGTGGTCGTCCTTAGGCTTGTAGCTTTTGTTAGAGAAGTTGACGAGCAGCTGGGAGTCGCCCTTGATGAGTAGATGCTTGACGCCTAGGGCGATTGCGGCGCGTAGGCCGACAAGCAAGCCTTCATACTCGGCGATATTGTTGGATATCTTGTCGATTCCGAAGCATAGCTGGACTGCGTAATACAACTTGTCGCCTTTGGGGGAGATCAGGACTTCGCCTGCCCCGCCGCCGCGACAAGCGAAAGCTCCGTCGAACTTCATGGTCCAGAGGCTGGGCATTGCGGCTCTAGAGGGTCCTTGCTCTTCTCCCAAAGGCTCTTCAGGGGTTGGGTCAGTCCATTCGGCGACGAAGTCAGCCAGCGCTCTTCCTTTGATTACCCTTGTGGTATCGAAGCGCAAATTGAATGGATGTAGCTCAATGTTCCACCCTGCGACACGATCTGTTGCGTTTGGGTTGCGCAGTATTTGCTCCAGGGGAAAAGAGGTGACCACTATGATGGGGTGCCCCTGGAAGTAGTGTCGCAGCTCTCTTGAGGCGATGAGGAGTGCGAGGAGAAGCTTCTGCTGCATTGTATACCGCTCGCGAGCATCACGCAGTACTGTGCTGAAGAAGTAGACTGGATGCTCGACGGTGGTAGTTCCTGTAGCCTCGACGTTTTTTGCCTGAGGTGGCTCAGCTTGGCCTTCGAGGGGGTTTGCCTCAAGGGGCTTTCCCTGTGCCTTGAGGGGGTTGGCCTCAAGGGGCTTGCCCTGTGCCTCGAGGGGGTTGGCCTCAAGGGGCTTGCCCTGTGCCTCGAGGGGGTTGGCCTCAAAGGGCTCCTCATGCTCCTCGACACGAATTCCTTGCAGCGGTGGACTTGTGGCGGCCCTCTCTTGGGACTTTGGGCCTGGCGGCGGGTTTGTGAGGGCTGCCCTTTCGTCGAACTCCTTATCCGGAGGCTTTTTCTTTGGAGTGGCTGCACTCTTCTTGTGGAGTACTAGCTCTTCTCTTTCCACTACAAGGACAACACTGGCTATTTGCGGAGTGGCTGATAAGTACAGCTTCAGGTGCTCGTTGTGCCTTGGGGCGACCATTACTGGTGGGCTAGCCAGATACTTCTTCAAGTCCTCAAATGCTTTTTCAGCTTCAGGGGTCCACTTGAAAGTGCCTGTTCTTTTCATGATCTTGAAGAACGGCAGCGCTCTTTCGCCGAACTTGGAGATGAATCGACCCAAGCTGGCCATGCAGCCTGCCAGGCGTTGCATGTCCTTGAGCCTACGCTGAGGTTGCATGTCTTCTATGGCCTTGATTTTGTCTGGGTTTGCCTCTATGCCTCGATGGGACACGAGGAACCCAAGCAATTTGCCTGAAGGTACTCCAAAGACGCACTTGGCGGGGTTGAGCTTGATGTTCACCTTGCGCAGGCTGGCGAAGGTTTCTTCAAGGTCTCCGAGGAGAGTATTTGCTTCTCGTGATTTCACAACGATGTCATCGACATATGCTTCGGCGTTTCGCTTCATTTGCCCGCCAAGGGCTATCCTCATCAACCTCTGGAAAGTGGCTCCGGCATTTTTTAGGCCGAATGGCATGCAGACGTAGCAATACACACCGCACGGGGTGAGGAAAGCCTTCTTCTCCTCGTCCTCCTTAGCCATCTTTATCTGGTGATAACCAGAGAAGGCATCAAGGAAGCAGAGGAGGTCGCAGCCTGCCGTGGAGTCCACAATCTGGTCAATTCTGGGCATGGGATAAGGGTCTTTGGGGCGGGCCTTGCTTACATCAGTGTAGTCGATGCAGAGGCGGCCTCCTCCGGCGGGCTTTGGGACTACCACACCGTTGGAGAGCCAAGTGGGATGCGCGACTTCGCGAACGACTTTTGTCGCTTTGAGCTTCTCGACCTCCTTGACGATGAATGCTTGCTTCTCGGGGGCTTGCCTTCTTGCTTTTTGCTTGACGGGGCACGTGTTTGGGCACACGGCCAAGTGGTGCTCGATCACCTCCCTCGGTACACCAGACATATCTGACGGTGTCCATGCGAACATGTCAGAGTTTGCCTGGAGGAAGGCTACGAGCGCGCTTTCCTATTTGGGAGGCAGCGCGGCGCCAATGGTGACGCTAGCCCCCGAGCCTTGAGCCCCCGAGCTACAGGAGCTTAGAGAGATTTTCTTGGTAGCAGCTGCCTCCTGGGAGAACAACTTCTTCTTCTTTTTGGGTCTCTCGAGAGGCTCTAGGTCCTCTTCTGCGGGGAAAGCCATGGCGGCGGTCTTGTAGGCCGTCTCAACGGCGCGCGTAGCGTCCAGGACATGCCCACAGATGGTGACCGTGCCAGCGCTGCCGGGAATCTTGACCATGTTGTAGGCATGGTGCGTGACGGCCATGAACTTCGCGAGCGCGGGGTAGCCGAGGATGGCATTGTACGGCAGGCCGATGTGTGCTACATCGAAATCGATGTGCTCGGTGCGGTAATTTTCCTTGCTCCCGAAGGTGACGGCAAGCCTGACCTGGCCTAGAGGCTCGATCGAGCCGCTGGTGACCCCCGTGAAGGGCCTCGAGGGCATGAGCCGCTCGTAGGGCACTTGAAGCGCTTCAAACGTATCTATGGAGATAACGTTCCGGCCTGCTCCGCCATCGATGAGAGTCTTTGAGACAACCACATTGTCGATGGTGGGGCTGCAGACCAGCGGGAGGGTTCCAACAAGTCTTGGTGGGCTTGGGGTGGTCCTGAGCGTCAAAGGCGATGGTGTACTGCGACAACTTGAGGGGCCTGGAGGTTTCCGTGCTTGGGAGGGCGGCGTTGAGCTCGCGGGCGAACTGCTTGAACTGGTTGTTCGATTTCGGCGCCTGCGCTCCCCCGAGGATGCAGGCAATGGCGCCTCTCGGGGCTTGGTAGCCGCCATCTTCCTCGTCAGGGAGGTTGCCGTTTTTTCTGTGGCGTTGGCCTGATTTCCAGATGGTTTCTGGTAGCCGCCCTTGCGTCCGCTTCCGCGGTAACCACGGCCTCAGCCACGGCTACCACTGCCCTCTTCTTGCTCGCGCTCCTTGCTCAACCTTGTGAGGTCGAAGCAGGACTCTGTAGAGTGGCCGCGCCTGTTGTGGTAGATGCAGAAAGGGCCGTGGTCGTCTCTTCTCTCTCCAGGCTCGGGGGAGTCCCTGCGGGTGCCCTTCGCGTCAGGCTCTGTCGCAAGAACCGCGGTGGCCTTGCGCTTGGGCTCCTCCTTCTTCTTCAGGCTCTTGGACCCCTCCGAGTGATCGTCCCCTCTTGAGGACATCTTGACGAAGAGGAGTCCCTCTTCAGCCTTGGCGCACTTGTCAGCCAGGTCGAAAAGCTTGACCACAGAGGTGAGCTTGTCGTGGATGCCCAGTTTCTCAAGCATCCAGCTGTTAGTGACGCCCTCGCGGAACGCGGCGATGACCTGGGTGTCAGGGATGTTCGGGATCTTGTTGCGCACTTTGCTGAAGTGCTGGATGTACTTGCGGAGCGTCTCATCCTTCTTTTGCACTACGGTGCGCAGATCGTTGTGGGTGAGGGCGCGCTCGTATGTCCCCTTGAAGTTGGAGACGAACTGCTTGCAGAGCTCCTCCCAGGAGTTCACGGAGTCCTCGGGGAGGTTCAGGAGCCACGACAACGCAGAATCGCGAAGCGCGTGGGAGAACCAATTGGCCATGACCTTGTCATCTCCACCCGCAGCTTGGATGGAGGTGGTGTATGAAGGGGTTCCGGTGCAGAAAACAATAATTTTTTTAGCGTATGAAACCCTAACTAGCCAGGATCTATCTATCTAGTACATGTGATAACGGTGGCGAAACGGGTTACATTACCTCCATGTAGACCGATAGCGGGGATTACGCTCCCCCACAAGCGTTGACGATGAAGTCGTGCGTAGCCGACCTCGAGGTCGCGGAGAACTTGCCGCGATGACGAAGACAATGAAGCCGGGGTGTCGACGATGACCTGCGTCAACGAGCGTCGGGCGTCGGGCGGAAGATGGCGAGGTGCCGGCACCAGGGGGTGGCGCGGCGGCTGCAGGGGCGAGACGACGTCGCCCAGGCTCCTAAAAAATAGTTACCTCCGAGCACTCGCAAACATACAGAGCTTAACGACAACCCCCGGTCATTCAGATCCAGCTGAAATCACAGGGTTAGATCTTATCTGGAATCCCGCAGGGCAACGACGCCTGGCGGTATAGCTTAGGTAGAGAGAGGGGGCAAAACGGGCGGAGAAGCAACTCGGCCGGCCTGCTATACAATTAATTATATTTTTCTGTAATTAATCCAATTAATATGCCTTGCTATATAAAGGGGGGCGGGGGTGTGCAAACTCCCTAGCTCCCCCATGTGGGACTAAAGGAGGAGAGGGAGGGTGGGGGGGGGGGGGTTCGGCCGAACCCCCCATGGGCTGGCCCCCTTCCTAGTCCAACTCGGACTAGGGGGCCCAAGCCCCCCTTTCCTTTGGTGGTGCGGCTCCCCCTCTTGGGCCCTCTTAGGGCCCATGTAGGTGGGAGCCCCCCTTTCTCCTTTATTTAGTTAATATTAAATTAATATAAAATATAATTAATTAATAATTAATATATTTAAATACTATTTAATATCCCGTGACTCCGAAACAATTTTCGAACCACCCGAACAACTTTCGGACATCCCTTGAACCATTCCAGACCTTCCCGGAACTCCTTCCGGACCACCGGAACTCTTTCCGGATCATTTCTCTCTCTCCAATAAAAACCTATATTATTCCAGAACCTATCTCCTGGTGTCGTTAAGACCTTAAGTTTGTTACGCTACGGTTCGAGAACACTCCCGACATGGTCGAGACACTCCGCTCACCAATGACCGTCAGGGATACCTGGATGTATATGACGACCCCTGTGCATTCTACGAATATCGTCGTTGAACCATAAATATGATATTCATTCCCTTTGTTTCTGCGATACTACCTTGTCCGAGATATGATCGTAGACATACCGATGTCTTTGTTGTATCTCGTTACCGACAAAGGTTATTAACTCGTCTGTGATATTACATCTCCATGACCTAGTCATAAGCTGCGCAGCTATATAGATGAAATCTCACCGAGTGGGCCCAGAGTATCTTTCCATTACAAGAATGAACAAATCCCGCTCTTGATCCTTACGTCTCGATGCTCTTTCGGAATACCCAAGATGGACACCGTTATTGTCATGCTATATAAGACACAACGTTTGATGCTCTCAAAGCACCCCTACGGAGCATCAATAAGTACGGTCTCACGGTCTAAGGAATAAGCTATCATATTCTTATCTATTGCAAATGACAAACATCGTAATACGATCTTATTGCAATATTTTGCGTATGTCCATCATCTCATTCAACTAACAAGATGACCCCACTGTCAACCGACGTCATTGTCCTTGATCGGGAATCTCGATCAACTGTTGCCCAATGGACTAGTTCATATAGAGGCTCACTAGGGACCTGGTTGTCTATGTATCACACGTGTATTAATAATTCCGATTAATACAGTTATAGCATAATACACAAACCTATTATAAACTTATGAGATAACGCAATAAATACTACTTATTTATTTTCCTCTAGGGCATATCTCCTTCAGTCTCCCACTTGCACTAGAGTACAAATAAACTAGTTGCATCAAAATGCCTTATCAAATAAGAATCATTTGATAATGCTTGCTCGTGGAAGAGTGTTACTCTGACAATCTGCACAATCCTTGATTGTACATACTTTTGCGATTCATTGATATCAACTTGCTTGATATCACCATGTTATCGAATAACATACATGCAAATACCGTAACTAAGTGAGACTTTTGTTTCCCAGCGCTTACTCTGATTATACCAACCAGATAACTGCCTAGAAAAACACACTCAGTCACAGTGAGCCCCTTGTAACAATTACAAACTCGCGATATCTACATACTTTCACACCAATGTAGAAAACTTGACATTCTTATGTCAATCCATCAACTAACGCACTTCTACTTCCAGTAAATTCTTAATTTACTTTTACAACTGTTCCTTTCTTAAGAACATCGGTTATACTTTATCGAGCATATAATATGGTTTCTGTATGATGTCTAATATTATATAATAGACCAACATTTCATACAACCATTACTACCTTGTATCATTACTCTTAATGATCAATTGGATTTCAAAGGACCATCCTTTTGACTCTATTCTGACTCCTCAGATATAATCCAAAACAACTCGACTAACTATTTAAAATTCCCGTTATATTCAAAATAGATACTAACTTTCAAATAGTTTCACAACTTCATCCTCCTCATCTATTCTACCGGTACAATTTCACAATGTGTCATTTACACAAGATGAATTCGGCTCCCACTCAAATTATGCCTCCACATATCTGAGAACACGAGCTCCCACTCAAAAACGTGTCATCCACATATTTGAGTTCCTAAGCTCCCACTCAAAAATATGTTCTTCACATATTCCACCTGAGTGAACTAACTATGACTCCCACTTAAATCGACATTTTGGTCAAACCAAAATCATTTATCTATTATCAATTCGAATTCAATACAAACTAAAGTATTACATTAATACAAATCCTTCAGACTTCAAGCATGTCTACATAAATGCAGTCAACAAATTTGATCTTGTCCAAGACACATTTCTTGACAAGACATGCTTCCACGTCTTTCTTATAGTCACATTTCTCATATAACACTTTATATGATGATCACACAATCTTATTCCTCTAATAAGAATTTTAGCAACAATTACTATTTTAATCCTCTCAAATGTAACTTGGATTTTCAGGCTGAAAAAGCCTTTGTTTATATTCTGATATTTTCTCAACTCTCTTTGTATTCATAAAGTGCACCTTGATCTTTCAACAAGATCTGAAACACTTAATATTGTGCTGTGACCTGACAGCAATATTAAATATAGCAACACTTTATTTAGAAGCTTCTTTCATGAAAATATTATGATCTTTATAAAGAGGATTGCAAGCAGAAATCAATTTTCTAGTCTCCCTCACTCTTAATCACCAAATTTTCATTTGTAGACATATACTCTTTGGAACACCTTCCAACATAGGTCTGACACCTTATTTCAAGCTTCTAATTCCAATCCATAAACCATAATTCGAAAAATCATCTTTTCCTCGGAATTACATAGACAACAAACCAAGTTTTGTTTCTATTTGGTTTTGGAATACACTCCCATTCAATGCGAGCAATCTACACAGAACTGTTCATGTATATTCCGAATTATCGTATAATCATATACATGTCGACACTACTGTCGATCCCACGAATTCTCGTTGAGAAAAATATATATTTTCTAAAGTGGACATCGACTATAATGTTTCGAACATATTAGGAGTTTCTAAGACTGATTCTGACAGACCACACTTTATTTAAAATAGAGTATGATTATAATACCCCATATATCACCATACATGACATTATAATATTGTGAAACATATTTCCACAAGTCTTTTATGTTGAAACCATAATTCAAAAATATTGTCCTTTGATCGAATCTTGTGAATATAACATTCACCATTCTTTCCTCTGAAGAACCCCATTTGATCTCTTATCAAATTAATTTCAGACTTATGATTTATCAGGCAAATACTCCTATTCACTAGTAATCATAGAAGAATTCGGATAAAGCAAAAACACCATCAATTAATTTAATAATCATTTGAAATGAGTTTTAATTAATTTCCTCTCGTATTGACACTTCAATACTATTTTCAAACTTGATCAATTGGGCACTCGAAATACTTAAATGGACCAAAATTATCCATTACTTCTTTCATTGCCTTTATGACTAAATTCGATGGTGTTTGTTCTTTGGACACATAATTTTATCATTCCCGCTATTATAAATGTATATCATACGCATAATGTAATTGAGATGTGATGCAAATTACTCATAATATGAAACAACTGCTTTGTTTCATATCATAAAACAACTGATTTGTTCTATATGAATAATTATGTCTTGTAACATTCAAGACACCAAACTAGATCACACTCTCACTATTACAAAATGTCTTATCAAAAACTATTGATGATAACTAATATGATATCTCGAGGGCGTGAGCACTGCTGGCCATGAACTTGCCATCACTTGTGCACTGTCACGTCACCCTTTGCCGCATACTTGTGATAATCAGGGACTGTTTCATAAACAGAACAAGTATCAAATACTTTTCATCAAGTATGAGAAGATTACATTTATATCTTCGTATATCAAATATACCCGTAGCGACGAAGAACTCTTCTTCGATGGAGTCAACTTTTAGAGATTAGAACTTGTTCACGAACGTGAAGAAGCTCATCGTGTCTCTATAGCATATTCATGCACATGCTATTCACAGCTAGGAGGCAAAGCGCAATCTCTATTGCACTGGAGTTCGCTATCTAGAAATCGTAGATATTCGCAAGCCTGAAGTAGATGTCATACAACTTCTTCAATTGAGTCTCCAGACAGGTATGCTCCCCATGTGAATGGTCCGGAACTTTCTAAGCTGTCTGAACTGCTCAAGACTCAATTCGTCTTTGAAGTGACCTTTGATCGCATCAATCACGACATATGGCTCCATGTGTTGAAACAACTTTCAACTCTGGTGCTAGGCATACGCTCATGACGACCTTCACTTCCATGAAAATATCATGATGCTTACGGAACTCATCATCTTCCTCCTTGCTAGCAGAATCATCTGGTCTAACTCCTAACTAATGTTCTAGGACATATAGGATGTTTGTTGTGTTTGGAGAATGTTTCTAAAACCAATGTACCAGCTGATGAAGTTGGACCCGTCGGCTTCTAACGTAGAATCCGGGCTCTTGAGGAAGTAACCGAAGTGTAGTTCCGTAGTCTCCAGATGTGATCGCAAAAGAGGTAAGGATAAGTTTATAATATATAGGTGAGTTTTAGTTTTATAATCACATTATCAAAAAACACACCACACCAAGATTATTATCCCTAAAAATAATAATGGTGATTACACGACCCTCATCCACCACACCACCCCCGATCATCACGGCCGGCAGCACAGCTTCAAAGGTGGACATAAAATGTTGATCACAACAACTCTGTGACTCGTGCTCGATCTTTCGATCTTCCCGTGTTCTGAGGCCATATTTCTGAATATGCTAGGCTCGCCAATCAAATCTCGAAGACCCTGCGCGTGCAACATGGCTTACACCCACTGTATGCGAACGACGAGATGTGTGACACCCGATCATCAGGACCTGCCTCATAACATAGAACTTTCTTGGTGGTGCGCAACGAGGGAGAACACAATTTTGGTATTTGTTAGGGATCATCCTATTCAAGATGCTACCGTTGTATATCTAGCATATAAGCAATCAATACGATGCACACACAACAACACACAATAATGATGCAATGAAGTGCGATGTGACATGGTCGATGCGCCTGGACCTCCATGGCGCCATGTGCCTGGCCCCCGGCGCTCCGGCATGGCTCCGAGTCTACGGAGCCCTCCATTGCCTCCGACAGTACGAGTAATATCAAAACTTACCGTAACCATGTCACATAAAATAACGCCTCTGCAAAACAAAGTTAGACGCCTCTAGCTTTATTTAGTTTTGCAAGTTTTACGTGGCAAATAGGCTTATTCGTAAGAGAATCGCTTCCCTACCTACGAACTTTGTACCACAACGTCGATCGTATAATTGCATGTTTAAGCATCCCTTTCGGGCCCTCCATTGAAAATGCTTTGCCGACTAGAGAGAGAGAAACATACACCCGTCAGCCACAGATACGGTGCAAGCCGTATGTCAGTAGTGGAACCAGTCTCGCGTAAGCGTACGCGTAAAGTCGGTCCGGGCCGCTTCATCAACTCAATACCGAAGGCATCGCAAGTGCACGCTAGAGGGTAGCAAATATAAGAAAGACGTCCTCATTTAACATGAGTTCTAACCGTACCAGCAGTACTACGCATAGATCGGCTCTGATACCACTGAAGGGGTGTAACGTACCTGCACTTTAAATAAGGCAGATACCTGTGTATAGTGCAAATCCCTGGATCGATTCGTTTGCACACACAGTTTAAGATGTAATATCACAACAAAGTATCAATTTTATTACATCGATGATCCAGACTTACAAAATATTCGATACAAGTTGCATAGCATAAAGCTAGCATTGAAAAAGTACACAGCGGAAATACAATAGCAGTGAGTCTCCAACAACTTCATGTTTCCACAGGCGAAAACATGTTGGTGGTAGACTCGAAATCCCTTAACGAAACCTCACTCGTCATTTGAATAACCTGTAACAAATAAAATTTTGCAACAGAGTGGGTCAGATTCCACTAAAAATGGAGTCTGGCAAGTGACACTATGGTGGACACTTAATGGAATAACTCTATAGCCTATATGCATATTTGGCTGGTGGAGTTCAAGGCTATTTTGCATAAAGCCAATTTTTCCTATCTCTTTGGAAAACACTTTCTTCAAATCAAGACAAGTATGGCATGAAAACCATAAATCTCATCTTCCCTTGTTCACCCATCAAGTTTTATTTCTGAAGTTGGAATGATGGAATCCTCCGTTGACGTCCGTGATCAGCTGCTCAAATTGTCCGTATCGGGGACACGGCTAAGTACTTAGTTTTACACTCTGCAGAGGTTGTGCACGTTCACCATTGTACCCATTCAACCCAAATTATCCTTACACACCATTTGCGATAAGGAAAGTAGAAGAATGAGACGAGATCTTTCAGAAGCATATTCCCTCCCACTCTGGCTTGACCCGTTCCACCTAACATCCCCCTACATCTGCTTGTCAAGCCGGAGAGAGTCCACGCAACATAATTGATCAAGCCAGAGCCCATATGGCAATGGCTGCATTGGAAGCAATCGTCACTCAGAGTTCTTCAGATTCCTCTGTTCCCTGGGTGGCCATCCACAAGTGCACTCTCAGGTTGACAACCCCCATGCTCATGGCCCCAAGTATAGTAGAAAGTACCTTAGGCGAAGACAACCACAAGCACAGTCCTGAGTAGCCACTCAACATAAACCATTCAACCAATCCACCCAGGTGTTTCATTAACTTAGTGGATGTGTACTCCCAGGTTGACAACCACCATGCTCACGGCCCTAAGTAGAATAGAAATTCATCCTAGGCGACGACAACCATGAGCACAACCCTGAGTAGTCACTTAACATTTTGTAAAACTTTTCATCAATTGCATAGCATCAATATTTCTGCTAAGTATGATATAGGAACCTAGACACATGAGTAAGGGAATTCTACACAGGTTTAGCATAGCAATACTATCCTACACATGCATATAAAAATACACTAAGTAATGCATATAGAAACAATAGGAAGTTTATGAGGTGTGCCACTTGCCTTTGAATGCAGTCTTTACTCACAAACTCTTTTCAACGAACTCGGTTCTCTCCGTTCAGTCTAAACAATATAAACAAACAACAATACACAATCATAAAACAAAACCACACAACACATACAAACAAGTTTCATAATATGCAAATTATTTCTAAGGACTAGAAATGCATGTCATGCCATGAAAATCTTTTTAGTTAATGCAAGGCAAGTAGGTTGGTGAAAATGACTAAGGATTAAGGTTAGAAGTTGGACAAGATAACTTTGTTATAGATTATCTAGAATAAGCACTCAAATGGCTTAGCCATGACGTGCATAAATACTTGGAGAAAATACTAAGTTTATAAGGGGATCACAATTACTATCAATCTTTGTAAATTGGATATTCACTATAGTGAGAGAGACAGACACCCGGCCAGCCACTTAAGTTGTGGGACATGTCTCATGTACGTGGACATGTAAGGTTAGTTTCCAGGCCGCTTCATCTCACTATGCCGCTAGGATCCAACAAACTTCAAGATGGTAATAACATGATCAAAAATCGTTTATGTCTAAAGTGAAAGATAATATTAGGAAAGAGGGAAAGATAGAAGAAAGATGTAGTTGTCCTCCAGGCTTCATCTCCAGACTTGTAATATTCTCCTTGGTGATGTCTTGATTAAATTCTTGGTAGACTTGAATAATCTTCGGACTTGATGATTTTTGTATCACCTAGGCTGGTCTTGGATTTTACTTAGTCTTCATGAAGTCTCAGAGAAGGAGGGAGAAAAGAAGGAAAGAGGAAGCAAGACTTAGAAAATATTTGCCGGGTAGTCTTCATGAACTTCTTCTTGAATTTGTTCTAAGTGCTTCTACTCCTTGAAGATTCTTCTGAAGTCTTGTTTGGCTAAGTTCTTCATTGGCCTTCTAGCTCCATGTTAAAAATACTAAGTGTCTGGTGCATAGCACTTTTACCAAAATACTAAGTGAAAAGGATCGTGTGCAGATTTTTTTTTCTCCTACCAACGATATCCTAAAAGCATGCCAAGATCTATTCTATGCAGATATAGTAGTACGAACGGAGATCGAATACGTACCCTTGTAGACCGAAAGCGGGGATTACGTTCCTGCACAAACATTGTCGATGAAGACCGACGAAGCCGACCTCAAGGTCGTGTAGAGGAAGCAGACCTCCGAGTACCGCTAGCGCAACACCTTGCAGGGCGTCACACACGTACGGTGGAGACGACGACCTCCGAAGCTCCAGTCCAGGACGAGCAGCGGAAGACTTGGACCAGAACACCAGCAGCGCGGCAGCGGGCTATGGTGGAAGAGATCCCCCTCCTCAGCTCGGCGCGGCTCCGACAAGGGAACCACGAGATCGAGAGAGAAATTGGGAATTAATTGGTGAATTAAAAGGCCAGGGGTGCCCCTTCTTATATAGGCTCCCAGGGGGGAGCCAACTTGCTAACCAGGCAATGTGGGACTAACCCCCACATGCCTGGTGCGGCATTGGAGGGTGCGCCGGCCCCCTAGTGGGCCCTTGGCCCACTTGGGTCGGCCCCTTCTGGCCCCCACCGAATCCCCAAGGGGATTCCCCCCCTCTTGGGCCTTCTTTCGACCAGAAGGCCCATTTAGGGAAATCAGCCTAAATAAATTCGAAAATAAATATATAAAATCATATTTGCATATTAATTACACTAATTAATATCAAACATAATATATATAATTTTTCCTAGCTCCGAAAACTGTTTCGTCGCTGCCCGATCTCCATCAGACCTCTCCCGGGACGCTCCCAGTGATCTCTTTCCTTTTCGGTTGTCTTGTCGAAACCCCTTAAGTGTGTTACCCTAGCGGTTCGATATAATAACAGGTATGACCAAGACTCCTCTATGATCAATGACCAACTCGTAGGCCCGGACCCCATGAATTAATCCCTGTGATATAACGAATGACTTTCATCTATCAAACCTGAACGCAAAGTCTGAAACCTTTTGCCATAGCGATACTTAGCATGTCCGAGCGTCGTTCCATAGATATCTCCATACCTAATCCCGACCTCGTTACCGACGATGCTATCTTCTACTCGTTCATGATCTCATGTCTCCGTGACCTAGTCACATGCTTGCAAGCTCATTAGACATGATCTCACCGAGTGGGCCCGAGAGTATCTATCCTGCTATGCGGACTGGCAAATCCCGCTCTTGACCCCTCGTCTCAACTACTCCTTTCCGATACCCAAAAGTATCACCGTTATTGTCATACTAAATAAGATACGACGTTTGGTGCGATCAAAGTATCTTCCGGGAATAAAAATAAGAGTTGATCTCACGGTCAAAGGCGTAACGACTACGTTCTCCAAATCTGGGTATGTCCATCACATCGTTCTCCAACGATATGACTCCCATTGCCGACCGGCGCCATGCCCCATGACCGGGAAACCTCGATCATCAATTGCGCAACGAAACTAGTCTTAGTAGAGGCTACTAGGGACCTGGTGGTTTACGTATCACACCCGTATTAATGTTTCCGCTTAATACGGTTCTAGCATGACACAAAAACCTATTACGAACAAACGAGATATGATAAGAATACACTTTATTAATTGCCTCTAGGGCATATCTCCTTCAGTCTCCCACTTGCACTAGAGTACAAATTAATCTAGATTACAACTTGGTAAAAGCTTAACACCCATAGCTAACTGGTGCTTTTCATGCTTGTCAAGCGGGAGAGGCTTCGTCAGCGGATCTGCCACATTCAGATCCGTATGCACTTTGCAAATCTTCACATCGCCTCCTTGTACGTACTGACGTATCACATGGAAGCGCCGGAGAATGTGTTTGGCGGTGGAGTGAGACCTTGTCTCCTTGGCGTTCGCAATGGCACCCGTATTGTCGCAGAAGAGGATCACGGGGTCTTGCACGCTCGGGAACACTCCAAGTTCGATGACGAACTTCCTCAGCCACACAACTTCATTCGCGGCTTCGCAAGCAGCGATATACTCCGACTCCATTGTAGATTGTGCGACTATGAGTTGCTTCCCACTTCTCCAGCACACGGCGCCTCCATTCACCTTGAACACGTAACCTGTCTGTGACTTACAGTCATCGGGGTCTGACCAGAAACTTGCATCTACGTAACCCGTTACGCCAAGTTCTTCATCACAGCCACCATACACAAGGAACATTTCCTTTGTCTTATTGAGATACTTAAGAATGCTCTTAACATCTATCCAATGCGGCATTCCAGGATTACTCTGGAACCGGCTTGTCAAACTTAAAGCTAATGCCACATCCGGTCTAGTACTCAACATTGCATACATGATCGATCCTATGGCTGAAGCATAAGGATGTTTGGTCATTTCGGACTTACCCAGTTCCGTCACCGGACACTGTGCCTTTCGCAATATCTTATTCTTGATAACCGGCAGAGAACCCTTCTTTGCCTTCTCCATACGGAAACGCTTCAGTATTTTATCAAGATAAGTACTCTGACTCAGTGCTAATAGGCGCCTTGATCTATCACGATAGATTTTTATGCCTAAAACATACGCAGCTTCTCCTAAGTCCTTCATGGAAAATTTACTGTTTAAATATTCCTTCACGCTATTCAGAAGTTTCACATCATTCCCAATCAGCAATATGTCGTCAACATACAGTGCTATGAACACAACCGAGCTCCCACTCATTTTCTTGTAAATACAGGTCTCTTCCACATTTTGGATAAATCCAAAACCTTTGATTACCTCATCAAAGCGAAGATTCCAGCTCCGAGATGCCTGCTTCAATCCATAGATGGATCGCTGAAGCTTGCACACCTTGTTAGCATTTCCTGGATCGACAAAACCTTCCGACTGTACCATGTACAACTCTTCCTTAATGTTTCCATTTAGGAAGGCCGTTTTGACGTCCATCTGTCAGATTTCATAATCATAATAGGCAGCTACCGCTAACAAAATCCGAATAGACTTAAGCATCGCTACCGGTGAAAAAGTTTCATCGTAGTCAATTCCATGAACTTGTCGGAAACCCTTTGCGACAAGCCGAGCTTTATAGACGGTCACATTACCATCATCATCAGTCTTCTTCTTAAAGATCCATTTATTCTCGACGGCCTTACGCCCTTCGGGAATATCCATCAAAGTCCACACTTTGTTATCATACATGGATCCTATTTCGGATTTCATGGCTTCAAGCCATTTCTCGGATTCTAGACTCGCCATCGCCTCCTTGTAGTTCGTAGGTTCGTCTTGTTCAACTAACATGACGGTGCAAACCATGTTGCCATACCATTCTGGTGCGATCCAAGATCTACCAGACCTACGAGGTAGAACACCTTCCTCGACAGTTTCTCCCACTCCTTCCACGGAGGATGTTTCCGGAATTGCTTCCGTTGCGCCACTCGGAATCTCGAGTTCAGGATCAACGATTTCATCGAGGTGTACCTTCCTCCCACTTACTCCTTTCGCGAGAAACTCCTTCTCTAGAAAGGTACCGGTCTTTGCGACAAAAGTTTTGCCCTCAGCTTGGTTGTAGAAGGTGTACCCAACGGTTTCCCGCGGATATCCTACAAAGACGACTTTCTCCGACTTCGGTTCGAGTTTGTCGGGCTGTAGTTTCTTAACGTACGCCTCACAACCCCAAACCTTCAGAAACGATAACTTAGGCTTTTGGCCATACGATAGTTCATACGGTGTCGTTTCAACGGACTTGGACGGAGCCCTATTTAAAATGAATGCGGCTGTTTCTAACGCATAACCCCAGAAGGACACTGGCAGATCGGTAAGAGACAACATAGATCGAACACTATCTAGTAGAGTACGATTACGTCGCTCGGACACGCCGTTACGCTGCGGTGTTCCGGCTGGCGTAAGTTGGGGTACTATGTCACAACTCTTCAGATGTGTGCCAAACTCAAAACTCAAGTATTCTCCACCGCGATCGGATCGGAGATGTTTGATTTTCCTATTAAGCTGATTCTCAACTTCACTTTGGAATTCTTTGAACTTTTCAAACGTTTCAGACTTGTGTTTCATCAAATAGATATAACCGTATTTACTCAAGTCATCAGTGAAGGTGACGAAGTAACGATAACCATTGCGTGTCGTAACGCTCATCGGTCCACACACATCTGTATGTATGATCCCCAACAAATCTGACGCCCGTTCAACGAAACCTTTGAACAGTGTCTTGGTCATTTTTTCCATAAGGCATGGTTCGCATGTATCGAGGGATCCGAAATCCAACGAGTCCAAAAGTCCATCGGAGTGGAGTTGCTTCATGCGCTTTACACCAATATGACCAAGACGGCAATGCCACAAATACATAGCGGTATCGTCACTACACTTAATCCGTTTGGCTTCTATGTTATGGATGTGAGTACTACGATCGAGATTCAACAAGAATAAACCGTTATTCTCGGGAGCATCAACATAAAAGATATCATTCATATAAATAGCACAATTGCTTGACACTGATTTAAATGAATAACCGTCTTGTAACAGGCAAGACCCACTTATAATGTTTACACTGAAGGATGGCACAAAATAACACTTATTTAAAACCAAAACTAATCCCGATGGTAGATGCAGAGGGAGCGTGCCGACAGCCACCACGTCGACTCTCGATCCGTTGCGACGCGCATCGTCACCTCATCCTTCGCCAGCCGCCGTCTATTCCATAACTCCTCCTGAGAGTTACATATATGAGCAACAGAACCAGTATCAAATACCCACGTGTTGCTCCGGGCGGATGTAAGGTACACATCTATAACATGTATATCAAATATACCTTGCTCTTTGTCGACCGTCTTGCCAGACTTCCTATCCTCCAGGTACTTGGGGCAGTTGCGCTTCCAGTGACCCTTCCCCTTGCAGTAGAAACACTCCACGCTAGCTCTGGGACCAGACCTGTTAGTCCTGGGCTTGGCAGCCAACTTTGCCTCCCTCCTGGACTTCCAGCTCTGCTTTCCCTTGCCACCGGATTTCTTGAAATCAACGGTCTTGTTGACCATCAACAGCGTGTGCTCCTTCTTAATCTCTACCTCAGCAGTCTTGAGCATCACGAACACTTCACCCAGGGACTTAGCCATGCCCTGCATGTTGTAGTTCATGACGAAGCCTTTGTAGCTAGGGGGCAACGATTGCAACACCCTGTCAATCGCCAGCTCATCGGAATCTTGCATTCCAGAGCATTCAGGCGTTGAACGTAGCCAGACATCTTGACTACATGTTCCCTCACACTGCTATGCTCTTCCATCTTGGCCGAGAAGAAAAGCTCAGAAGCCTCATATCTCTCAGCCTTAGCCTGCGGCGCGAAGACAACCTTAAGATCCGAAATGATCTCAAAGGCGCTCATCTTCTCAAAGCGCTTCTGCAGGTCGGCTTCCATGGCGTAGAGCATGCCACTCTGGACAAAGGCAGAATCCTCTGATCGGGTCTGGAAGACCTTCTTCTCATCCTCAGAGGCATCATCTGCGGGAGGGTCACCTATGGCGGCCTCAATGACGTAGGCCACCCTATGGGGAGTGAGGAGGATCCTCAGGTTGCGGAACCAGGCCATGAAGTTTGACCCATTGGTCTTAAGCTTTTCTTTCTCAAGGAACAGACCTAGGTTAAACGAGGGGCGAGACATCTACAATGGAATTTGCAACAACATAAGACTTTGTTCATAATAATTTTGTGTTATAGTATTTTAGAAAATAACTAACATAACTCCCACTCAAACGAACATCCCTCCTGGTCGTTTAAGCGATTACACGACCCCCATCCATTGCACCACCCCTCATCATCAGAG
The DNA here is from genome assembly GCA_026929855.1 of Poa annua. NCBI lineage: Eukaryota > Viridiplantae > Streptophyta > Magnoliopsida > Poales > Poaceae > Poa > Poa annua. The sequence goes on along the minus strand of CM049428.1, from coordinate 19,216,468 downwards.
CCGGCGGCACAACTTCAAGAGTAGACAAAATCGTCCGCCACACCAATTTTGTGACTCGTGCTCGACCTTTCGGTCTTCCTGTTCCGAGGCCATATTTCTTAATATGCTAGGCTCGCCATCAAAGACCTCCACGCTGACGCTTGTGCAACATGGCTTACACCCACTGTATGCGAACGACGAGATGTCTGACACCCGATCATCACGGCCTGCCTCATAACGTAGAACTTTCTTGGTGGTGCGCGTTGGAGGGAGAACACTAGTGGTATTTTGAAGGGATCATCTTATATAGCTACCGCCGTGTAACTAATGTATACTATACACACAATCAAACAATATAAGATGCACACAAAACATCAAATGTAATGCAATGTGATATAGTCCATTGCGCCATGGTCTTCTTGGCACCCGCAGTTTATAAACAATTTAATAAACCTACCTTGACCATATCACATAGCCCCTGCAAAATAAAGTTAGACGCTTCTACTTTATCTTTTGCATATTTTATGTGGCTTGGGGCTTTCGTAAATAGAACCGCTTCATACCTACGAACCTTATGACCACAACAACGATCCAATAATTGCATGTTTAAGCATCCCTTTCGGGCCCTCCGTTGAAAATGCGAAGACCAACTAAAGAGAGAGAAACTGACACCCGCCAGCCACATATACGGTGCAAGCCGTATGTCAGTAGTGGAACCAGTCTCGCGTAAGCGTACGCGTAAAGTCGGTCCGGGCCGCTTCATCAACTCAATGCCGCTGGAATACACAAGTGCACGCTAGAGGGTAGCAAATAACAGGAACGGTGCCCCCGTACAGAACACGGGTTCTAACAGCGTACAGCTATATCTACGATAGATCGGCTCTGATACCACTGAAGGGGATCGTGTGCAGAAAACAAAAAATTTCCTACCAACGATATCCTAAAAGCATGCCAAGATCTATTCTATGCAGATATAGTAGTACCAAAGGAGATCGGAATACGTACCCTTGTAGACCGAAAGCGGGGATTACGTTCCCGCACAAACGTTATCGATGAAGACCGACGAAGCCGACCTCAAGGTCGTGTAGAGGAAGCAGACCTCCGAGTACCACTAGCGCAGCACCTCGCAGGGCGTCACACACGTACGGTGGAGACGACGGCCTCCGAAGCTCCAGTCCAGGACGAGCAGCGGAAGACTTGGACCGGAACACCAGCAGTGCGGCAGCGGGCTATGGTGGAAGAGATCCACCTCCTCAGCTCGGCGCGGCTCCGACAAGGGAACCACGAGATCGAGAGAGAAATTGGGAATTAATTGGTGAATTAAAAGGCCAGGGGTGCCCCTTCTTATATAGGCTCCCAGGGGGGAGCCAACTTGCAACCAGGCAATGTGGGACTAACCCCCACATGCCTGGTGCGGCATTGGAACCCCTAGTAACATCCCAACATTTTATAATGTTTAAAAATCACTAAAATTTAAAACTTTTCTTTTTATTAAAAATAAATATTAAAATGCCTAAGAAAACCACTATAAAAGACTTCAAACATATTGAAAGGTTTTAATATTTCAAATATCTCAAGTAAACATTATTTTCAAAGGTTAGTTCAAGTTAAACATTTTATTATCCCTTGTAATTCTTAAAACCTTAATATGTAATTTGACAAATGTTTTACAAACTTTCAAACCATTGCCTGGTAATAAAAAGTTTCTTTATAAGTATTTGATTTAAATAACCTAGCCATTTCTATTCATAAATTAAAATAATATTCACAAGTGTTCTTTTAAACTATTTCAAACATGATTTATTTGTCAATTGGTTTCTATTCCTTCAACTAAGTTCAAAACATAGTGTAGTTTATAACTTCAATAACTTCATATAAACATTTCATTAGCTTATATGATTGTCATTTATTTTCAAAACATAAAATGATTTTCATATTTTCTATATAAGAAATGAATTAAATCTAAAATCTTTTCCAAAGTTGTTATAAGATTTTCAAATGAATTATCATAATATAAAATACAATGGTGAACAAATTATTTTCAATTAAAAATGAATACCTTATATTTCCCATTTCCTTAAAATTATTTATATTTAGTTCTTTAATATTATGCCAAAATAAAGATGAATGATTTCAGAAAAATAAGTTTAAATAACTTAAATTCAAACATATTTGAATATGAGTAATTTCATGAATTTTATTTAACCTCAAATGAATTATTAAATCCCTAAATTCAAAGTTACCCTAAAATAGGCAAAATTGTATTTTATGAATATTTCAAAATATTATTTTTCAAAAATGTTCAGAACATGCCCACAATTGGTTCAATACAAAGATAATAATATTACAAATTTTTAGAAATTGGTTTGACCTGATTTGGACAGATAAATCAAAAGATATGAATTAAATGAAAAATCAGAAAAACAGAAAAAGAAAAATTGATGACGTCATCGCTGACGTCACTGCGTCTTCTTCCTCCGCACGGGAATTATGCCCGAGATCGCCGGAGCTTCCAACGTCGTTAAGACCTTAAGTTTGTTACGCTACGGTTCGAGAACACTCCAGACATGGTCGAGACACTCCGCTCACCAATGACCGTCAGGGATACCTGGATGTATATGACGACCCCTGTGCATTCTACGAATATCGTCGTTGAACCATAAATATGATATTCATTCCCTTTGTTTCTGCCATACTACCTTGTCCGAGATATGATCGTAGACATACCGATGTCTTTGTTGTATCTCGTTACCGACAAAGGTTATTAACTCATCTGTGATATTACATCTCCATGACCTAGTCATAAGCTGCGCAGCTATATAGATGTAATCTCACCGAGTGGGCCCAGAGTATCTTTCCATTACAAGAATGAACAAATCCCGCTCTTGATCATTACGTCTCGATGCTCTTTCGGAATACCCAAGATGGACACCGTTATTGTCATGCTATATAAGACACAACATTTGATGCTCTCAAAGCACCCCTACGAAGCATCAATAAGTACGGTCTCACGGTCTAAGGAATAAGCTATCATATTCTTATCTATTGCAAATGACAAAATCGTAATACGATCTTATTGCAATACTTTGCGTATGTCCATCATCTCATTCAACTAATAGACCTTCTATAGAGCTGATGTTTGGATCAGGGGAGATGATGGTGATACTGTGCACAAGCACGTGGCTGAGGCTTCCACTGTGGACATGGCAGTACACTTAGCAGCTTACGATGCAGCTCTGGCTCTGCGCAGGGACTAATACTGTTTCAACTATCCTCCGTTCTGCTACGTTCCATACTACCCTACACGGACTCTCAGTACGAGCTCGAGGTTCTTGACAAGACCGCTCAGTTTGGCCAGTCTTCAGACTCAGTTGCTGGGACTCTACGCTTGGACCTAGCAGTAGTCCGCCAGCAGCTGCACCGGGCACTCTCTCACCTGGGTCAGTACGACAGGAGGAACGTCACACCAGACGTTTTCCCGAGGTTCCAGCTCGCTTTTCGGAGTCGTCTTTCTGCTCTGGGTGGATACACTCCAGAGCGTTGTAACATCCCAACATTTTATAATATTCAAAAATCACTAAAATTTAAAACTTTTCTTTTTATTAAAAATAAAATATTAAATGCATAAGGAAACCAACTATGAAAGACTTCAAACTTATAGAAAGAGTTTAATAATTCAAATGTCACAGTTTAAACATTTTTATTATCCACTGGGTTTCAAAAACCTTAAAATATAATTTGACAAATATTTTACAAACTACAATTTATTTTATTTTAAATAAATTAGTTTCTTTATAAGTATTTGTATTAAACCAACATTTCAAATTTATTAATTTTAAAAAGTTCTCAAAACATACCCACAACTGGTTTAACAGCAAGATGTTATTTTTACAAATTTTTAGAAATTAATTTGACATCATTTGGACATTTAAATCAAAAGATATGAATTAAATAAATAAAATCAGAAAAAGAAAATACTTGCTGACGTCATGCTGACGTCAGCAGATCATCTCCAACCTCTGTCCGAATCTGGCGCCGAAGATCAAATCGAATCAGAGTCGATTTCCTCTCCGTTTCTTGCGGGATTTGTTGCCATAGATGCGTCCATATAAACCCCAGAACCCGCCGCCGCTTTTCCCTCTCGAACCCTAGCTCAGAACGCCCCCAGGCCGCCACGGTTGCTCGCCGGAGAAGCTCGAAGCCGCCGCCGTTTTCCTTCGTTTCCCGGCGAGGTAAATCCTCCCCGTCTCCGAGACCACGCCTATCTGCCACGCCGCGTCCGTGCGCACCTTCTGACCCCTTCCTCGCTCCTGTCCTGCAGCCGAAGTGGAGGCGAGAGCACGACCCGAAGTTCACCGGCGTTTGACCCACTCCGGCCTCGTACCCTCGCTGCCCTCGCACGCAATCGACGACGCCGCCACTTCCATCTCCTCCGTCGCCGCACGCCGCGCGTCGCCGTCGTCTCCGCCGAGCAAGGGAGTCACCGGAGCGACGAATCCGTCGTCGACCGAGGCCGCGCCGTCGTCTTCCTCATCGCCGGTAGCCACCGCGCCGCCACCTTCTGGTATGCAACGATAGCCCTTCGATCTAGATCTGACGGTGCAGATTAGATGCCGAGGACGAAGCGGTACGATCCGATCTGGACCGTCAGATCCAGATCTGACGGCCAGATCTGTGACTTATCCACGTCAGCTAGCCACGTCAGCGCCACGTAGTGCACAGTCAGCGCCGCGTCAGCGCCAGCGTGTAAATCAATTTTCTATTTTAATTTTAATTGGAAAATTTGCAGATTAGTCCCTGTAATTAAAACATCTATAACTGTTTAACCACAACTCCAAATTTAATAATTTTTATATATTTGGAAAGCTCTTGACATGTAGAATATTTTGGATCTGACAAAATTCAAATTTGACTTAGTATAAAATATTCAAATTTCAAATGGTGAATTTGAGTGTATTTGTAATAACTTTAAATCTATAAATCCAAAAATTGCAAATAAATATGTTTTAGAAACTTTAGAATATTTGTAGGTTAATGCCACTGCTATAAAATATTTTTGAGTAAATTTTGAATGATTTCATAGTTGTGAGTTAATTTGAATAGTTTGACTAATTTTGAAATAACTTTTAATAGAAATATTATTTTTGATTAAATCAAATTGCATTAAATATAATTAAACAACCTCTGGCTATTGACACCATCTATAAAGAAAATTGTGTTATAAAATATAAAACACATAAAACTATAATCTATATGTTTCCTGTTATTATGTTTTGCAAATTAGAAACTAATTAAATTGCAAACTATAACTTTATGCATATGCTATAAAATTTAGAAAAATTAGGGTTATGTTGCTTGTGATTTAAAAATTGCATTTCATGCATAGCATATTTTATAGTCATATTTTCCATAAGGAAAACTCCTCCCCATTTTCTCTAAGTTAGGATTATTTTCAAACTTAGTATTTTGGGAAAAGTGCTATACATTTAGACACTTAGGATTTTCAACATGGAGCTGGAAGACCCATGAAGGACTTAGCCAAAAACAAGACTTCAGAAGTATCTTCAAGGAGAAGAATCACTTAGAAGAAAATCAAGAAGAAGTTCATGAAGGACTTAGAAGAAAACAGACTCTGGAAGCACCCTCAAGATGTCAAGCACTTAGAAGAAAAGTGAGAAGAAGTTCAAGAAGGCCAACCCCCTTTTTATTCTCTAAGTCTTTCTCTCTGTCTTTCTTCTCCTATGAGATTTCATGAAGACTAAGTAAATCCAGGACCAGCCTCGAGGATACAAGAATCATCAAGTCTGAAGATTCATCAAGAATACCAAGAGCTCAATCAAGACATCATCCAGAAGAAAGTTACAAGTCTGGAGATGAAGCCAGGAGGACAACTACATCCTTCTTTCTATCTTTTCCCTCTTTCCTAATCTTGTCTTTTAGACTTAAACAAATTTTGATCATGATGTTATCATCTTGAAGTTGTTGGATCCTAGCAGCATAGTGGGATGAAGCGGCCTGGAAACAAACCTTACATGTCCACGTACATGAGACCTGTTCCACAATTTAAGTGGCTGGCCGGGTGTCTGTCTCTCTCACTATAGTGAATGTCCAATTTACAAAGAGTTGATAATAATTGTTGATCATCTTGAACAAATGACTTAGTATTTTTCCCTAAGTATTTTGCACATCATGGCTAAGCCATTTGAGTGCTTGTTTCAAGAAGATATAAAACAAAGTATGTTTATCCAACTTAAGACCTTAGTCCTTAGTCATTCTTGACCCACCTATTTGCCTTGCATTAACTTAAGAGATTTTCATAGCATAACATGCATCTCTAGCCCTTAGAAATAATTTGCATATCATACATGACATGTTTTCCTTAGGAGTTTTACAAAACTTGTTGTCATTTGATATGAGCATGTATGTTTGATGATTGTTGTTTGTTGATTGTGGTATTGTTGGTTGCTATTATTGTTTAGATTAAACGGAGAGCAAACGTTCGTTGTTGAAAAGAGTTTGTGAACAACGACAACATTCAAAGGCAAGTGGCACACCTCATAAACTTCCTATTTTTATATGCATTACTTAGTGTATTTTTATATGCATGTGTTGCTATGCTAAACCTGTGTAGAATCCCTTATACCTGTGTCTAGGTTCCTATGCAATACTTAGTAGAATTATTGATGCTATGCAAATGTTGTTTTGTGAAAATCTAAATTCTACTAAGTTAAGAATGAAATACCTGGGTGGTAATTGGTTGCATGGGTTATGTTGAGTGGCTACTCAGGTCCATGTCTATGGTTCCTGGAGTATGTACACTTGTGAACGGCCACCCAGGAACAGAGGAATCTGAAGAACTCCGAGTGACGATTGCTTCCAGTGCAGCCATTGCCATATGGGCTCTGGCTTGATCAATTATGTTGCGTGGACTCTCTCCGGCTTGACAAGCAGATGTAGGGGGATGTTAGGTGGAACGGGTCAAGCCAGGTGGGAGGGAAAATGCTTCTGAAAGATCTCGTCTCATTCTCTCCTTTCCTTATCACAAATGGTGTGTAAAGGATACCTTGGGTTGAATGGGTACAATGGTGAACGTGCACAACCTCTGCAGAGTGTAAAACTAAGTACTTAGCCGTGTCCCCGGTTACGGACAATTTTGAGCAGCTGATCAAGGACGTCAACGGAGGATTCCATCATTCCAATTTCTAAGTTAAAAGTTGATGGGTGAACAAGGGAAGATGAGATTTATGGTTTTCATGCCATACTCATCTGGATTTCAAGAAAAGTGTTTTCGAAAGAGTAGGAAAAATTGGCTTTATGCAAATTAGCCTTGAGCTCCACCAGCCAAATATGCATATAGGCTTTAGAGTTATTTCCTTAAGTGTCCACCATAGTGTCACTTGCCAGACTCCATTTTTAATGGAATCTGACCCACGTTGTTGCAATATTTTTCCTATTGCAGATTTGATCAGATGACAAGTGAGGTTTCGTTTAAAGGTTTCGAGTCTACAACCAACATGTTTTCGCCTGTGGCAGCATGAAAGTTATAGGGACTCACTGCTATTGTATTTCCGCTGTGTATTTTTCAATGCTAGCTCTATGCTATGCAACTTGTATTAAATATTTTGTAATTCTGGATCATCGATGTAATAAAATTGACGCTTTGTTGTGATATTACATCGTAAACTGTGTGTGCAAATGAATCGATCCAGGGATTTGCACTATACACAGGTATCTGCCTTATTTAAAGTGCAGGTACGCTAAAAGCGTGGTGCGATCGTCGCTACACCCATCGCATCACCGGAGAGGGGTGCACAGTTTCGTCTTCCGAGGGAAGCGCGAGCTAGTCTTCGAGTTGTATCTTTTCCCTTGTTGTAGTAGCTATCCTTTGTACCAAAACCGTGTTTGTTGTACGGATGGTTAACTTTGTACTAGTAGTTGTCCTTGTAGTACTGAAACCTTGGTGGTTGTACTGATGGCTAACTAAGTGTATGGTTATGAACCTTTGCTATGAGAAGCTTATCCTTGTTATCCTACGGTTTGCAACTGTTTTTCTGAGCAAGAATTCGACTTTCCAAGTTTTTCCCTGGCTTTATGTGTCTTGTCGCTGTTCTAATATCCAATGTCTCCAGGATGACGAACACCAGGAACAACCACAATGCGGAAGATGCCCCACAACCGCCTCCGATCACTAAGTTGCTTGGTCAGATGACCCAAGTTTTGGCTCAAATAGCTGAGAACCAAGCCTACCAGAACAACCACGGGCATCGCAATGAAGGCAATGCATGTGTGACCGTCAAGGACTTCCTCGGTCTGGGCCCAAGGAACTTTGCTTCCCCCACTGAGCCGCTGGAAGCTGATGATTGGCTTCGCGAAATGGAAAGGACCCTTGCTATCGCCCACATGACTGAGCACGACAAGGTGCCTTACGTGTCCTACCTGCTTAGGGGCAAGTCTGCCTCATGGTGGGAAAACTTCCAGGCTATGAGAGCTCCCGGGGTGGTTACCACTTGGGGGGATTTCAAGACAGCCTTCCTGCGCCACCACATCCCAGAAGGTCTCATGGACACGATGCGCGAGCAGTTTAACTCGCTGACGCAAGGCAAGATGGACGTGATGGAGTACAATGGCGAGTTCAATCGCCTTGCTCGTTACGCTGGAGATGAGCTAAACACTGAGGTCAAGAAGATGGCCAAGTTCCGCAAGGGTTTCAACCCCGCGCTCAAGTACAAGCTGAACATCGTCAAGGCCGACAACTTCGAGGACCTCGTCAACATCGCGCTCAATGAGGAGCATGGGCGCAAGGTCTTCGAGGAGTCACGCAAGCACTCTCGTGAGAGCAATTCTTCTTCATCGTCAATTGTCGCCGCTCCTACTCAGAAGCGTCGGCTCTGGGTGCCTAACAGCACCTTCGCACGAGCTACCTACGTGCCAGGACCTCCAGGACTCGCGCCTCGCCCACCGAACCCGGCTCTTGCTATGAGGGGTTTCGGAGGACCGCCAAGGCCAACGGGCGCTCGCCCCAACGTGACCTGCTACCAGTGCGGGAAACCGGGCCACTACTCCAACAACTGCCCGGAGACCCGTCCTCCTCCACCACCACCTCGCCCTGCTCCAACTCAGGCGATGGTCCGCGCACCTGCCCCGACTAGGCCTTTCGTCCCCAACACCAGGCCTCCGGCACGTGCTGCGCGGGTGAACCACATCAGGGCTGATGAAGCAGAGGAAGCTCCAGAAGTTGTCCTTGGTATACTCCCTGTTAATCATATTCCTGCTAAGGTTTTATTTGACACAGGCGCATCGCATTCTTTTGCATCACAAGCTTTTGCACAAATGCATGATCTCTCTTTCGAGTCGATGTCCAATGGTCTTAGTGTCACTTCCCCCGGTGTTCAGATGTACTCTTCCAAGATAAGCCACGACAACGAAATCCAAATTGGAGGCCATATCTTCTTGGCATCTCTAATAATTCTCGGCAATTCGGATATTGATGTCATTCTGGGCATGGATTGGTTGAAGGCCAATCAAGCTAAGATAGACTGTTCCACAAAGACTGTAACTCTTTCTCATCCTTCTGGACAGATAGTCTATTCTCAAAACCAAACCTCTTCAGCTCAGCTTTTCGCTCTCAATGTTGATCCTCTTCCTTCCATAGAAGCTATTCCGGTGGTCCGAGACTTTCCTGACGTCTTTCCTAAAGAATTACCAGGTATGCCACCCGACAGAGCCGTGGAGTTCGTTATTGAACTAGAACCATGCACTGCTCCTATCTCCAAACGTCCTTACAAGATGGGCCCCAAAGAACTGGCTGAGCTTAAGAGACAGCTAGAGGAGTTGGAAAGTAAAGGTCATATTCAACCTAGTACTTCTCCTTGGGGTTGTCCTACTCTGTTTGTCAAAAAGAGGGACACGACTGAGCGACTGGTTGTTGACTACCGCCCTCTGAACAAGAAAACCATCAAGAACAAGTATCCCCTTCCTCACATAAATGACATGTTTGATCAACTCGCTGGTGCTAAGGTTTTCTCCAAATTGGACTTAAGGTCAGGTTATCACCAGATCAAGATCCGCAAAGAAGACATTCCTAAGACAACTTTCACCACTCGTTATGGTCTCTACGAATACACTGTCATGTCTTTCGGTCTCACAAATGCTCCGGCGACTTTCTCACGTCTCATGAACTTCGTTTTCATGGAATACCTCGATAAGTTTGTGGTAGTCTATCTCGATGACATTCTTATCTATTCCAAAACCGAGGAAGAACACAGAGAACATCTACGCCTTATCTTGTTGAAGCTCCGAGAACACCGTCTCTACGCCAAGTTCTCCAAGTGTGAATTCTGGCTTCCTAAAGTATCCTACCTTGGTCATGTCATCTCTTCTGAAGGCATTTCTGTTGATCCAGAAAAAGTGAAGGCCATTGTCGAATGGTTGCCTCCTACATCGGTGAAACAAGTTAAGAGTTTCCTCGGCATGGCTAGCTATTGTCGTCGATTTGTTGAGAACTTCTCCAAAATCGCTAAGCCTCTCACCGATCTTACTAGGAAGGATAGAAAGTTTCTTTGGACTCCAAAGTGTGATGAGAGCTTCAATCTCTTGAAAGCTAAACTCACTTCTACTCCTGTTCTTGTTGGCCCAGACACTTCCAAACCTTTCCAAATATTCTGCGATGCATCTCTTCAGGGACTAGGGGCAGTCCTCATGCAAGAATGCGAAGTTATGGCTTATGCATCTCGCCAGTTGCAGCCTCATGAGCTCAACTATCCTACACATGATCTTGAACTTGCAGCAATCATGTATGCCCTAAAGGCTTGGAGACCTTATTTGTTGGGGCACAGCTGTGAGATCTTCACTGGTCACAAGAGTCTCAAATATCTCTTCACTCAACCAGATTTGAACCTCAGGCAAACAAGGTGGCTTGAGAAGCTCTCAGATTACGATCTTACCATCTCTTACACTCCAGGCAAAGGTAATGTAATGGTTGATGCTCTGAGTCGCAAGTCCTATTGCAACAACCTCATGGTTGAGGACATCCAACCTCCTCTTCACGAAGAATTCAAGAAGCTCAATCTTCAAGTGGTTCCCTCTGGTTATCTTGCAAAATTGATTGCCACTCCTACACTTGATAATAAGATCCGTGCCGCAAAGTTGCGTGATTCTGGTGTCAAGAATATCAAAGACAACATTGGCAAGGATAAGTACAAGAGTTTCTCTCTCGATGACAAGGGTACCTTGCTGTTTGAAGAACGCATTGTAGTGCCCAAACTTGATAGCTTAAGAGAACTCATTCTCAAGGAGGCTCATGATACTCCGCTTTCTATCCACCCTGGCAGCACAAAGATGTACCAGGATCTCAAGTCAATCTACTGGTGGACCAGGATGAAGCGTGAAATTGCTCGCTATGTGTCTCATTGTGATGTTTGCTGTCGTGTCAAGGAAGTTCATCAGAGACCACCTGGACTTCTTCAACCACTGCAAATTCCTGAGTGGAAATGGGACAAGATCGAGATGGATTTCGTTACTGGGTTTCCAAAATCCAAGAAAGGCAACGATGCAATCTTTGTTGTCATTGATCGTCTCTCCAAAGTGGCTCAGTTCTTCCCAGTCAAAGAAACAGTATCAGCTAGTCAGTTGGCAGAACTCTATATGACAAGACTGGTTCCTTTACATGGGATTCCTTTGGCAATAAGCTCAGATCGTGGAAGTACCTTCACTTCTTGATTTTGGGATAGCTTTCAGAAAGCCTTGGGTACCAAACTTCTGTTCAGCACAGCTTACCATCCGCAGACAAGTGGACATGTTGAAAGAGTGAACCAAATTCTGGAGGATATGCTCAGAGCTTGTGTTATCTCCTTTGGCATGAAATGGGAGGATTGCCTTCCGTATGCTGAGTTCTCCTACAACAACAGCTTCCAAACAAGTCTAGGCATGGCTCCCTTTGAAGCTCTCTATGGCCGCAAATGTAGAACTCCTCTCAATTGGTCTCAAGCTGGTGAACGTCAATTCTTTGGACCTGATATTATCCAGGAGGCTGAAGAAAAGATTCACATCATTCGTGACAATCTAAAGATTGCCCAGTCTCGGCAGAAAAGCTATTATGATAGCAAGCACAGGGACATGGTCTATGCACCTGGTGATCAAGCTTACCTTCGTGTCACTCCTCTGAGAGGCACGCAACGCTTTGGCATCAAAGGCAAGCTCGCTCCGCGTTATGTTGGGCCTTTCAACGTTCTTTCAAGGCGTGGTGATTTGGCTTACCGTTTGGAACTTCCTCCAAACCTCTCCAAAGTGCACGATGTCTTCCACGTGTCACAACTCAAGAAGTGCTTCCAAGATCCAGGACGTGCAGTTGATCATGGATCAATTGAACTTCGAGAAGATCTCTCTTATGTGGAACAACCGATTCGCATTCTTGACGAAGCTGAACGTCGCACCCGTAACAACAGTGTCAAGTTCTACAAGGTTCAATGGTCTCATCATTCTGACAAGGAAGCTACATGGGAACGTGAAGACCATCTTCGTGCCGAGTATCCTGACCTCTTCGTTGCTCCATGAAGAATCTCGGGGCGTGATTCCTTTGAGGGGGGAGTGTTGTAACAGCCCGTTTTTTTTTTTCCAATTGTTGTGCAATAAAATGTTGAATCATGTCATCATTCCATATATGGTTGCATTTATTTAATTATGTGTTGCAAATTCCTTTTCCAAATTTAAGTCTCCTATTTTGAATTCATGCTTTCAAATAAATTCTTTTGAAGTCTCAAATTATGTATAAATTTTCAAACGAGATATTAATATGACTAATTTGAAACTATTAAAAATTGTTCAAAAGTTCTTTTATGTCTCTTCTCTTATTTGTTTTGCAAATACAAAAATCAGAATGTTTTGCAAACAAAAATAAGCAAAAGAAGAAGAAAAAAACAGGCGCCAGGCCGAGATGGGCCCAAGCCGGCCCACCTCAGCCCAGCGGCCTCCTGTACAGGCCCACGCTCATCGTCGTCCTCGTACGGACGCAGGGAGCGCGACTCGCTTTCCAGCTCGGCTAGGGAGCTCGCCCCCTGCCATGTCGCCCCCACTCCTCGCCCCCACCTCGCTGCCCCACTCGCCTCCCCTACTTAACCTAGCCCGAAACCCTAACCCTAGCGCCTATCCTTTCTCCTCCCCCATCACCGCTGCTCTCTCCCCCAGTCACCGCCGTCGCCATGCGCTCCGGGACGTCGAGCTCGTCGCCGGCTTAGTCCCCTCCCATGTTCCCCTCGCGCCAGGACGCGCACGGATACCTCCTTCGTCCTCGACGCTGGGTGCAGCGACTCAAGCACCACCGCTCCGTTCCCCTCCTTCTTCGACGACCGCCGCGGCTCGGCCTCCCCTCCCCGCACCGTCCGCTCGGCCCTGACATCCCCGAGCTCTTCCACCTCGCCATCAAAATCCCCGCGGTGAGCTCCGGTCCCCTTTTCCCCCTCTCCTCCGTTCGGTTAGTCGCCGGAGAGCCCGAGCCCGTCTACGCTCCGGTCCCCGTCCGCCGTGTCGCCGGTGTCGAGGACGAGCACGACGCATCGCCCCCGTTTTCTCACATCCGAGCACGGGAATGGGATCCCCCACACTCCAGCACGCGCTTGCACACTGGCACGCCTCCCGCGCCGCTCGGATGAGGTCACCGCCGGCGAGTTCCGTCCGCTGCACGCATTGTCTATCGCCGTTCGTCAGTTTCGTCAGATAAACGCTACCGAGGACATGTTAAAAACCTTTTAACGCCTTCCCTGACAACAACCCGCACTGGTTCTTCTGGTTAGCCGCACTGATCCGATCCGGCCGCTCGCCCGCGATGCGAGTTCGATTCCTCCCCGGGGCAGTGGAAAATACCCCATTTTTTCCACTGCGCCACTGACAGGCCTGGCCCACCGTTCAGCGACCGGCCATGCCACCGCAGTCCAGTCAGCGCCATGCTGGTGCTGGCCCCGCTCGTCAGGGACCCGAGCTGGGGTGTCCCGCGGTGAGAAATTTCCCGAAGCATGGTAATTTTTGCACTGGAGCCCCCTGGTTCCCAGTTTTGCACAGAGGACCTCCCCTTCTTAGTTTCGATCACGGATAAGTCCCTGGTTACTTTCAGAAACACCCCTACACTTAAAAATGCAATAACTTTTAATATATAACTCCAAATTAAATAAACTTTATATGTTTTCATATCAGAAAAATGCAATAAACATTAATATCACATTCTTATGTCATTTTGCATCATTTATTTTTAAATGCTTAGTTTAAATTAACAAATGCAATGAATTAATTAAATATGAAATGTGTGGGGTAATAAATATAAAATGCCCTAATTCCATTTAATATGCTCATATCTTTTATACCATGTCTTGCCCTGCTAATAAATATTTAATTTGAGTTGAAGTTAAATAATCTGCAATTAAATACTAAATGTGGGATGTGTTGGGCAATTAAGTAATTAATGCATATGCCATTTAAATTAATTATATCACCACATCTGCTTTATATTAAGTAACATTTAAATTGCTGGCTACACAAATAACTTGCATCCTAATCTTTTGCCGGGATTTCATCCCCGCTTTAAATATGACCTAAGCATCTCATACCATATTGCCCCATCATTTGTTGGCGCATTTCTCTGTATTGATTATTGTTTCCTATTGTCTGTGTTTGAATCTTTTTGGGTAGACGACGACGTGTCTGCTGCGATTACCTACGATACTGAGGTTCCAGCTTTTGTGCCAGGCCACGAGCTGCCAGGCAAGCTTCTGCTAACCTGTTACACGACTGCTTGGTTTTCATTCTTGCCTTTTGATCTATGCTATCCTAGTTATCGATTCTTGAACTGCGATCCCATCACATGTTTAGCCTGCAGTCTATACAGCTATATCCCCACAACCTATAACCCCTTGCATGTTTATCTGTTGGCCTTTGCGAGTCGTAGTGCATGCTTAGGATTGGTGGAGCGAGTCGTTCCTTTGTCTTTTATCTCATATGCTTAGTATGATATATTGCTCTACTATAATAAACTGTTGTCTTATACTGGGGTTCTATAATTAAAAGATAAGGCACCAGGCGGAAGGCCTTGCGAGGTGCTTTGTTCTGCTCAGTGTCGACCTAGGAACTGAGATTTTGTCCTCGGATCCAATTTTGAGCGCACTAACCACTTGTGGGTGGCCCAATGGAGCCCCCCTCGACTTTGACCGGATCCTCAGCTCGTCCATGTGCCGCAAGTAGTTCGGGTTTTCCATTTGCTCATATGCATGTGCATGATGATGATGATGATGATCGATGAGAGGTTACTTGATACGGGGGGGGGGGGGGGGGGTCATATAGGGGTGGTGCGCGCAAAGCGGACAATTCCTACTGTGGTTTGAGTCGCATGGTGCGGGTAACAACTCATATGGGTGGCACTTGGACTTGCTGTAGTGAAGGAATGAGTCGTGTTGAGAGGCCCTAATGTTTTTGACTGGGTTGATCATGCGAGTATGGGTACAGTAGTGCATACCTGCATGGTATAATCTTATCGATGAGTCGTGTATGGGTACAGTAGTGCACCCCTGCAGGGTATAATCTTATCGATGAGCCGTGTCCACGGTTATGGACGACTTTGGTGATGATGCTGGCTAACAAGATCTAGACAACTTACACCTAATCATTGTTAATTAATGTGACTAGTAATATAGAATTACTTACACCATAAATGGTAACTAAAATTGTTAACGTGGGAGTATTCCCGGATTGCTTCCTCATACTTGGTTGAGGGGGTTAATTCGAGAATGGGTTATGACTGGTGTTAGTTGTAGATGGCTAATTCAACGCTCTCTCATCCCTCTCTAATTAGACGGAGGTTTTAGCGTGTCTCTTTACGTTGCTAGTGCTGCTGCCGCTAAGTACACTTACCCCCCACACTTTGGGAATCTTACAGTTTTGTAACCTGTTAGCTTAAGCTTGTTCGATATGCTTCGGTGTATTGACCCGTTCACGGGCTGTGGTTTTTCTGCAGTTGAGGATCCTTCGCTCGACCAGGTTGGTGGATACTACGTGGAGTTCGACGACGAGATCTACGACGAGTAGTTAGAGTTCCCCAGGGCTACTTCCTGGTGGACTGCGTGGATGTGCCTTCTTTTCCGTTTCGGCTTTGAGCCCTTTGCTTCTTGTCTGTACTCAGACCGGTTTGTTTCCGCTGCATGATGTATTGTTGGGACATGTGTCCTCTGATTGGTGCCATTCGCTACATTTTTTCTCAGTGATAGCTTTTGGATATTATTTCCTTTCTTTGTATCTTAGGTTTATTCTGTGGTTTCAACTTGTTAAAAATCCGACTCGTATACCATGTGTGTATGGTTGAAGTATACGAGTTGGAAGACTTTTTGGGTTCTTGCGTGCACAATCTGGAAACGTATGTGACGTTGGGGTCGCCAAGAGCTGTGAGTCGATGATCCATTCCGAGCCTGGCCTGCTTGTTTCCTGGGATTGGTAACCCCAGTATGTTCTTGGTTGTGTGGCCCAACCGATACGTTTCGTTTGTGTAGCTTGAATTCAGGGTCTGACAGATGTATGCCTTATGCTTATAGTCGTCCGTAAGCGGCCTTGCTTCCTTCGGCGAGACCTTTGCGCATCCGGAGGATGAGCAAGCCGTTCTTCGCTCTCAGCTAGACCAGCTTAACCGTAAGTCCCTATCTTTACTTTGCGCCTGCTGTCTTTATTCTTCCATGTGACCGGAGTTCTTCCCTTTTGTTTCAGGGGAGAAAGAAATTTTGGAATCCCGGTTGGCTAATGTAGAGAAAACCCTCTCCCAGGAGTCGACTGCCAAGAAGTGCTTGATGCTCTTCGTGCTTCTGAGGGGGAGCGGGCGAAGCGACTGCTCGGTTTTGCACATTCTCTTGCGGGTAAGGATGGCATTCTTTTTGTGCGAGGATTTTATGTTGGTTTTTGCTATCTCTTTGACTCGTTTTTTGTTTTGCAGGTCCCTCTTCCAGCTCTAGTGGTGTAGCGAGTGACACCTTGTCACTCGACCAAGCCATTGATCAGGTTGGGGTGACCATACAACATGCCAAGAAGTCTCTGGAGACCTCCGTCTAGACACTTGGCGCTGTTTTCAAGGAGGTGCTACCTTCGGCTGAGGTCCCGTCGACTGTCGCGGGGTTTGCTGCGCAGCTGGGCCCCAACTCGAAGACTTTGAAGTCTTATGCGCAGGAGTTGATGGTACGTGGCTCATGAAGGAGATATGCCCTAGAGGCAAATAAATAAGTAGTATTTATTGCGTTATCTCATAAGTTTATAATAGGTTTGTGTATTATGCTATAACTGTATTAATCGGAATTATTGATACACGTGTGATACATAGACAACCAGGTCCCTAGCAAGCCTCTATATGAGCTAGTCCATTGGGCAACAGTTGATCGAGATTCCCGATCAAGGACAATGACGTCGGTTGACAGTGGGGTCATCTTGTTAGTTGAATAAGATGATGGACATACGCAAAGTATTGCAATAAGATCGTATTACGATGTTTGTCATTTGCAATAGATAAGAATATGGTAGCTTATTCCTTAGACCGTGAGACCGTACTTATTGATACTTCGTAGGCGTGCTTTGAGAGCATCAAACGTTGTGTCTTATATAGCATGACAATAACGGTGTCCATCTTGGGTATTCCGAAAGAGCATCGAAACGTAAGGATCAAGAGCGGGATTTGTTCATTCTTGTAATGGAAAGATACTCTGGGCCCACTCGGTGAGATTACATCTATATAGCTGTGCAGCTTATGACTAGGTCATGGAGATGTAATATCACAGACGAGTTAATAACCTTCGTCGGTAACGAGATACAACAAAGACATCGGTATGTCTACGATCATATCTCGGACAAGGTAGTATCGCAGAAACAAAGGGAATGAATATCATATTTATGGTTCAACGACGATATTCGTAGAATGCACCGGGGCCGTCATATACATCCAGGTATCCCTGACGGTCATTGGTGAGCGGAGTGTCTCGACCATGTCTGGAGTGTTCTCGAACCGTAGCGTAACAAACTTAAGGTCTTAGCGACACTAGGAGATAAGTTCTGGAATAATATAGGCGTTTGTTGGAGAGAGAGAAATGATCCGGAAAGAGTTCCGGTGGTCCGGAAGGAGTTCCGGGAAGGTCTGGAATGGTTCCAGGGATGTCCAAAAGTTGTTCGGGTGGTTCCGAAATTGTTTCGGAGTCACGGGATATTGAATTATATATAAATATATTAATTATGAATTAATAGGATTTTATATTAATTTAATATTAATTAAATAAAGGAAAAAGGGGGGCTCCCACCTACATGGGCCCTAAGAGGGCCCAAGAGGGGGAGCCGCACCACCTAAGGAAGGGGGGGGGGGGGGCTTGGGCCCCCTAGTCCGAGTTGGACTAGGAGTGGGACAAGCCCATGGGGGTTCGGCCGAACCCCCCCTTCCCTCTCCTCCTTTAGTCCCACATGGGGGAGCTAGGGAGTTTGCACACCCCCTCCCCCCTTTATATAGCAAGGCATATTAATTGGATTAATTCATTGGAAAATACAATTAATTGTATTGCAGGCCAGCCGAGCTGTTTTTCCGCCCGTTTTGCCCCCTCTCTCCACCTAAGCTATACCGCCGGGCACCGTTGCCCTGCGGGATTCCAGATAAGATCTACCCCTGCGATTTCAGCTGGATCTGAATGACCGGGGGTTGTCGCTAAGCTCCATATGTTTACGAGTGCTCGGAGGTAACTCTTTTTGAGGAGCCTGGGCGACGTCGTCTCGCCCCTGCAGCCGCCGCGCCGCCCCCCTCTGCCGCCGGCGCACCCCCTGGTGCCGGCGCCCCGCCATCTTCCGCCCGACGCCCGTCGACGCAGGTCATCGTCAACACCCCTGCGTCATCGTCTTCGTCATCGCGGCAAGTTCTCCGCGACCTCGAGGTCGGCTACGTACGACTTCATCGTCAACGCTTGTGCGGGAGCGTAATCCCCGCTATCGGTCTACATGGAGGTAATGTAACCCGTTCCGCCACCGTTATCGCATGTACTAGATAGATAGATCCTGGCTAAGTTAGGGTTTTATACGCTAGAAAATTATTGTTTTCTGCACCGTAACCCCTTCAGCTCAGACTCCACCCTCAAGCTTCTTCTTAGTCAGGGTGTGGCTGCCGACTACGAGGCTGTCATGTCTGACTTTCATAAAAGGTCAGACAGTAAGCCATCGAGTTTGAAGAAGTACTGTCCACACGTCTCCAGCCTTGCGAAGGCCAGTATTGCGACTATGGAGCGTCGCTCTGCAATCGTTGCCGCTGCCTGTAAGGACGGGTCTGAGTCTGCTGCCCAGCCGTAGGCAGCTTTTGTTAGAAATCTCTGTCTGGCTTTGTAATGTGCAATGTACATTTTGCCACTTATGGTATCTTTTGGGAAATAGAGCTCCTGTTTGGTCCTTGTTGTGTGTTTATGTGCGTCCTTGTTGTTTTGAAATTATATCTTGTTTGAGACTGTGCGATTGTGTCTCAGTCGGGCATCTCCACCATTCAGAAGGATGATCCTACGGAGGGAGAGTTCCGTTTGACTGCGCAGCTGAAGAATGATGCCCGAGTTCTTGAGTATGCCAAGAAGAAGGTTGTTCAGCTAGAGCAAGAGCTTAAATCAGCTCAAACTGACATTGAGATTCTTCGAGGGAGGCCTTATCTTTCCACCCAGAGAGAGAAGTATGTTCTTTATGAGATGGAGGACTCAAACAGGCAACTTGAAGGTATTTAGTGTGTCGACTTTGCTTCTTGCGTGTGTGTTCTGCGCCTAATATCTTGTCCTTTTGCTATGTCTTCAGTTTTTGTAGATGATTCCTAGGCTGAAGCTGCGCGTGTGGCGGAACGTCTAGCAGATGCTACTGAGACGCCTGTCACTGGTCCGCAACACTTCTGGCTTGATGCATATCATGCCAACATCCTTGCCACCCTGAAGGACCTCGTGTGGCGTGGTGCCATTCTGCTGGAGCGC
The DNA here is from genome assembly GCA_026929855.1 of Poa annua. NCBI lineage: Eukaryota > Viridiplantae > Streptophyta > Magnoliopsida > Poales > Poaceae > Poa > Poa annua. The sequence goes on along the minus strand of CM049428.1, from coordinate 19,196,507 downwards.
TGTCGGGCGGCTATTATGCAGGCGAATCATTATCTATTCCCTGAGGGTCCCCAACCTCGAAGAATCCATGCTCTAGTCGACTTATTCCATGATCATGAACCCATTCGCGAGGCTATGACCCGTCGGGTTGTGCTTGGAGACAATGTCGCGTTTGCATATATGAAGAATCAAGACTCCAGGCGTTCGTCTTCTTCTTCATCTCGGTCGGAGCTTCGACTGTCGAGTGAAGATATGGAGTGGACTCTTACTCCTGCTAAGAAGTTGATAAGCCGGGCGTGTAAGAAACTAATTGACTCCAACTTACCGTTGAAGGACGAAGATGCTTAGCCTCTGACTTTATAAGTTTTTGTGTTGTATATGATGTATAGTATAGGGACTCAGCCCCCGGGTATAACGAGTGGGGTTTTGTTTGTATGCTTGCTTATTAGAGAAGTCCATTACTCATGTTTTCAATCTCCTTTTGATGCGTGGGCTCTGAGTGTAGCGAGTATTTTCTTCTTCGTGGCTCCCAAGTTCATTGAGCTGCTTGCATTTTGTTCTTCGATACATACGCAGCCCCCGACCATGTCGAGTAGCTACTTTTGCATGTTTTGTCCTTTGATGTGCAGCCCCCGAGTGTGTCGAGTGATAGTTTTTTGCCTTTTGATATATGTGCAGCCCCCGAGCGTATCGAGTGGTCATTTTTCTTTGTGACAATAAATTATGCTAGAGAAAGTATGAATAATCTCTTTTCTTTATAAATGTTGACCAGCAAGCCGCCTCATTAAAAACCTTCGAGTCCCCTTAGGTACCCTAGTAAGGAAAAGAGCGCGTCTGGAACCTACTGGTCTTTTGAATACATGAGCTTTTTGCTACATCGACTAGATGTTTTTGCTAGATGATGATGACCCTAATTGGCCATACTCTTCGAGTTGTATGCTTCCCCTTGGTGTTGCAGCATATTTGGCTTTTACTTTCTCTCGTATGACCTCTTTGGCTCTTGTAGTCGACATGTCAGGGGCTCCTCGTGAAATGCGTTTTTCCGTGGTAGTGTGATGTGCATAGCAGTAAAAGCTTCGAGTGGCACCGCACCCTTTGCGTCTTGCTCTTTCATTTTATGATTGTCACTTACGATGACATAGTTTGGCACTCCTTGACTAAAGATAGTAGTGATGTGGTTTGGGTTTGTCGTCCTGCTTGTGCCTGACCCCACTTTACCAATCATGGCTTGATTTGGAGGATCCTCTTGGTATGGTTTTTGTCTGAAGATTTTTATTGCTCGAGTGACCTGTGGGTGTCACGTTCTGATTGACCTATGGTTTATGTGCCTGAAGAAAACACCTGGCGGTACCTGCGCCTTTGCTGCTCCAATGTTTGCCAGCATGTTGGCTTGTTTGTTGCACGTGCGCGCTATATGTTGTAGCTCGCAACTGTGAAATCCTCTTTGCCACATATCAAAATAATCCTGATATCTAGCCAGCTTGTCCATGTTCATCCTGCTTGCGCCTGCCGCGTTTTGCGTGATTATGCACGAGCTCCCTCGAATGATTACGTGTTGTGCTCCTAATGATCTTGCCAGTCGGATGCCTTGGAATAGGCCTTCGCAGTCGACCTCGACTTTTGATGGAGACGGGAAGTCTATCTGCAGTGCATAGCTTATTCGTTCCTTGTGGGGTGTTACGAGTATCATACCTGCGCCTGTACCTCTGCCATTTTTTGACCCGTCAAAGTGTATTGTCCATGGTTTGGTGTGTGTGTGTCTTCTTCTTATGCAAGCTTGACTGTCCATATGGCGTTTACCTCATGTGATGTGGTTATGGTTGCCCGTCTCTTATGCTCTGGTTCCGTTGCCACTTCCCTCTCGACTCGCGCCTTGTCTGAGGTTTGCTCGGTTCCGAATGCCTCCGAGATCCTGCAAAAGTCTTTGTCGCAGTCGTCTGACTTTTGGAAGTTTCCATTGACTGTGATGACTCCTTTTGGACCTGACATTTTGAGCTTGAGGTATGCACAGTGCGGTACCGCCATGAACCTTGCGAATGTCGGCCGTCCCAATATGGCGTGGTATTGTGATTTCCAGTCGACGACGTCGAAGTCGATGAGTTCGCTTCGGAAGTGGGTTGCATCTCCGAATGTGACGTCAAGTTGGATTTTCCCTTCTGGCCGCACAACTTTGCCTGGGACAATACCGTGGAAGGTGTTTGTAGATTTTGAGAGATTCTTGACTGACCTGTTCATTCTTTGGAGCGTGTCTGTAAATATTATGTTGACGCCACTGCCTCCGTCCATGAATATTTTGGTCATAGTATATCCTCCGATCTGCCCTTAGAGTACTAGAGCGGCGTGTCCCGGTCGATAGATGGCTGGTGGGTGATCCTCCTGATCAAAAGCGATTGTTCTGTCTGACCCTTCAGGGAACTCTTCTGCCATGAACTTGTTGAACTCCGCAGATGCCATCGAATCCGTTGGGGATTTTGGTGGTGGAATCAGATCGAGTTGTGATGAGGTGTCATCCTAGTATGTCGAAGATGCGATCTCAGTCCATCCCTCCTGGAGTAGCTTAGTTGCAACCTGTTCGCTAGGTCCTGCACACCAAGCTGATCAACAAAAATGTTATTCCCCGATAGTTAGATCAAAACCTGATGTGAGATTGGAGTAAATCTCCTGAGATTCGGGTGAGTATGGCCTAATCCTTGCTGGCGATGCTGCTTTTGGCGAGTGATCGCCTGTGGTCTGGATGTGATCTGTTATTGTTGATGTGCATCCCTTTGAAGAAGTCGGCGAGTCGCTGTTTGAAATTTTGACCGAAACATCCGTAGATCCAACACTACCTATTCTCACAGATGGCGCCAATTGACGAGGGATGTCCCCATCAATACCCATGGTTACTGGCCTAGGGTAAGAGTTATGAGGTAGAGAACGCGTAGTGTTGGTAGATTCGTTGGCTGACAAGCGGGAATTACCCAGATTCAGGGCCCTCGAGTGAGGTAAAACTCTTACTCCTGCTTGTATGTTATTGATTGGGTATATGCGGCGAGTACAGAGGTCTAGCAAGATGTTGATCTTGAAGGAGATATGCCCTAGAGGCAAATAAATAAGTAGTATTTATTGCATTATCTCATAAGTTTATAATAGGTTTGTGTATTATGCAATAACTGTATTAATCGGAATTATTAATACACGTGTGATACATAGACAACCAGGTCCCTAGTAAGGCTCTATATGAGCTAGTCCATTGGGCAACAGTTGATCGAGATTCCCAATCAAGGACAATGACGTCGGTTGACAGTGGGGTCATCTTGTTAGTTGAATGAGATGATGGACATACGTGAAGTATTGCAATAAGATTGTATTACGATGTTTGTCATTTGCAATAGATAAGAATATGATAGATTATCCTTAGACCGTACTTATTGATGCTTCGTAGGGGTGCTTTGGGAGCATCAAACGTTGTGTCTTATATAGCATGACAATAACGGTGTCCATCTTGGGTATTGACGTGGGGCTGCCTTGCGGGTAGCCCACGATGATGCTACCTGGGCCGCGCCAAGGATGGAAAGGCCCACAGGAGGCCCACGCGGGGTACCATGTAACCTAGTCCAAGTCGGTTAGGAAAGCATAACCTGCCATATCTGTAGATGCCATCGGCACCAACCACCCGAGACCTGGCTGCCTATAAAGCCAGGAGGGTTGCCCGTCCCAGAGGACACGCTCATAAACACAACGACAAACCCTAGCGAGATCGCAATCTCGCCATTGTAATCGCTATTCGCATCAATAATCAGACAAGCAGGAGTAGGGTCCTCCGGGAGCCTGAACCTGGGTAAAACCTTGCTTGTCAGCCATCGTGATCACCTTGCACTCATCTCTCTCCCCATCTATCAACCCGGGGTGCACAACCCTGGGACTTGTCGAGTTAACACCTCGTCAATTGGCGCCGTCTGTGGGACTGCTAACAAGTGCTAGGATCATGGTCGCACCGGCTCCATCCGCAATGAAGATCGGCGCATCCGCCGTCAGGGAGTCGATCCGATTCGGCTCCTTCGAGTACGTCATCCACTCGCCAGCTCATCAATCGGTGTACGCCGATCTGGACAAAGGTATACACATCACCTTCGGCTCCATATTCTGCTGCATCGATAGTCGTGGCATACTCAGGTCTACGACTACTGCGCTACGCGCGACGGCGTCACCAAAATCGCCGACCATCGCGCCCGCTGGACCCGCTGAGATCGCATCTGCCGCACCCGCGGAGATCGCGACCGCCGGACCCGCTGAGATCGCATCTACCACACCCGCGGAGATCGCGACCGCCGAACCCGCGAAGATCGCATCTGCCGCACCCGCAGGGGTCGCGCCAGCTGCACCCGCGAAGAGGACATCTACATCGACAATCTCGGCAACGGCCGCGCGAATCGAGTCTACTACCCCAACCTCGGTCGTGCGATCGATCAAGTCAAGATCCACCTCCACCGTCGCACCCGCACGGGCGACCAGGGGCCCGCGTCCGACAGCCATGTCGCGCGCGCCCTCGTCTTTGTGGAAATCCCAAGTCTACCCCAAGCCAATCGCACTCGCCCCGGCGAGTGTGAGCACATGGACAATCGCGAAGAGACGCGACAGCGGGTGCGCCGCGTGCCACGTTGCAGCAATTTTCGACCCCGAGCAAGAAGCGGACGACAGAAGCAGCAGCGGCAGCACCAACTCCCCAATTCAAGTCTACCCCAAGCAAGTCTTCATGGCCGGCACAGCACCGCATGACGACGAAGACGAACCCGCATATCCGCTGGAGGTGGACATGCCGGACCAGACTAAACTTGTCATCACGCGGGACATGGCGATCCAAGCCATGAAGCATGTGGACGAAGGCACGTTCCCCCCACCGAACGCACCGCGAGAAGACCACCTGGCGGTCCAGTGCTTGCTTTGCAAGGAAGGCGAATGAATTCGCGCCGAAAAAGCCGAACTTCTCAGGCACAAAAGGGACGCGGATGCATCGAGTGCCAGGCGAGCCGCCCTCTCCTTCACATCCTCCACAGAGGTGAACCAAGGAGCACGGCGAAACAGAGCCCGTGTCCCCCACATGGCAGAAGCTGATCGAACAAGGCTCACCCGTAACCTCGACTCGTCCTTCGTCACCGAAGATGAAAACGGGATACCCGTCCCAAAGACGGCGAATGCCGCCCTGATATCAGTCGAGACATACCTCCGGCTCACGCAGCCACCGGAGGGGGACGCGCGCTCCCTTCTCCACAAGCAACAAATTGCCTCCATAAGGGCAATCGAAGAAGCTCTGGCGGCCAAGGGGCCAAGCAACCGAGCGCATGAACCAACGACTTCGGGCATCCCAGCGGCGCAGCAGCAGCCAGTCAAGGACCTCCGTGACGTCCTGACACAGAAGACGGTGGACCGCAACCACAAGGAGCGTTCGGCTAGCACGGCACACGCGGACGACCACGCCGACCGCGACTTTGAGCCGTGTGGCGCGGCATGCTTTAGCTTCAACATCCGCGACACCCGCATGCCTAAAGGCTTCAAGTTGACGGCTGGCACACCAAAGTACGACGGGAAGCAAGACCCAAAGCTATGGCTCGAAGACTACCACATCGCTTGCACCTGTCAAGGCGGCACGTCGACTACAGCAATGCAGTACATCCAGCTCATGCTGACAGACACGGCACGCGGGTGGCTCACAAGCCAACCCAAAGACTCTTTCCAAACATGGGAGGAATTCCAGGATAACTTCATCAAGAGTTTCTCAGGAACATTCGCCAGGCCGACGACCTACATCGAGTTGCAGGCCTGCAAGCAAGGGAAGGATGAGTCGCTCCGCTCTTACATCCAGAGGTGGACACTCCTCTGCAATACCATGGAACCCGTATCAGAGGATCGAGTGATGGACGCCTTCATGCATGGCGTCGCTCGCCGCGACCTCCGGGAGGAATTCGGTAGGCTCCAGCCGAAGACCACAATAGAACTCATGAAGACAGCCAACCAATGGGCCGAAGGAGAGGACTACGTCCGCGAAACTTCTCCCAAAAAGGAAGGCGAAACAAGCAACTGGCGCGAGGCACGTCAAAAGAAGAAGGCACGTTACACCCACGATTCAATCGAATTAGTAGCGGCGGGTTATGAAACCCCCCGTGAGGACAAGCGTGACGGCAGCCGATAGTACGAGCAAAGTCGGCAGCCCAGCTCGAGTCAGAACAACCGTGGCAGCAGCAGCATCGACCACAATGAAGGAAGTCAGAAACGCGAGTGGAAGCGCCCGCTGACCCCAGCAGAGGAACTGATGCAACCCTGTAAGCATCACTCGTTCCGCAACCCGGCAACAGGAAAGTGGGGTTCAAACCACCTGTTGAAGGATTGCCGCAAAGCAAGAAAGATGTACCATGCCATGCAGCAAATCATCGCCCCGGTGCAGGCCATACAAGCGGCACCGCAGCTAGCCATCCAGGCAGCACCCGCAAACAACAACCAAGTCCAGGCGGCAGGAGCGTTACCCCAGCCGCAGAAGCAGCAACAAGGTCTGTCGGCAGCAGCCGACACGTACCCAGCCACACGGGGACATCTGAACATGATCCAGAAGGGACCCCCATCGAACAGGCGGCAGAAAATCATCACACGCCAAGTACTTCAAGCCATCAATAGCCCGCGCGCGGTACCAGACTACCTGCGTGGGTCGGAGACACCAATCACATTTTCCAGGGCAGATCACCCAGCGGAAGTAGTCCGACCCGGGCACGCCGCACTCGTGATTGAGGCCTTGATCGGCGACTACAGCCTGAAGAAGGTATTCCTGGACGGTGGCAGCGGCATCAACATCATATTCGCCGATACCCTCAGACGAATGAACAGGTCGACAGAGAAATTGCCGGAATCGGAGACCACCTTCCACGGCATATTACCAGGGCAAGCAATCACACCCATGGGAACAATCACACTCGACGTCATCCTCGGTACACCCGAGCACTTTAGGAAGGAGTCGATAGACTTTGAGGTCGTCGACTGGAAGTCACAATACCACGCCATCCTCGGACGCCCAAGCTTTGCCAGGTTCATGGCAGTACCCCACTACGCCTACCTGATGATAAAGTTACCCGGGCCGAAAGGAGTGATCACCGTCCGCGGCGACTTCGGGCTCTCCAACAGCTGCGACCGCGAGTTCGCCAAGATCTCCGAGTTCTTCGGCGTCGAAGAGCACTTCAAGGCCATATCAGCCGACAACGACAAGACCATCTTCCCGGCTCGCAAGAAGCCTGCCAAAGACGCAGCGTTCAACACGAATGACGACACTGTCACCCACCAAGTCCATCCGACTGACAGCGGAAAGACGGTCAAGGCCTCATCGAGTCTGACCCCCGCATAGGAAGGCGCGCTCGTCGAGTTCCTGCGTGAGAACTGGAAAATCTTTGCATGGCAACCTTCTGACATGCCAGGGATACCCAGGGAACTCGCCGAACACTCTCTAAAAGTCCACAAGGACGCAAGACCAGTCAAGCAATCCATGCGACGCTTCTTAGGACCCAAACGAGACGCGATCACCATGGAAGTCGACAGATTACTGCACGCCAAGTTCATCCGAGAAATCAAGGACTCGGACTGGGTCGCCAACCCGGTTCTAGTTGAGAAAAAGAAGACGAAGAAACTACGCATGTCCGTTGACTTCACCGCAGTCAACAAATGCTGCCCCAAGGACCACTTCCCGCTCCCGCGGATAGACCAGATCATCGACTCGACTGCAGGTTGCGAACGCCTATCTTTTCTGGATGCCTACTCAGGTTACCAGCAGATCAGGCTGAAAGTCGAGGACGAAGAGAAGACAGCCTTCATCACACCCGACGGCGTCTTTTGCTACCAGGCGATGCCGTTCGGGTTAAAAAACACAGGTGCCACGTACCAGCGGACAATGCAAGCATGCCTCAAGGGGCTAATCGGGCAGATCGTCCAAGTCTACGTCGACGACATCGTCGTCACTACCCGAAAGGAGGATACCCTAGTCGACGACCTCCGCAAGGTCTTCGCCGCACTGGACGTGTATCAGATCAAGCTCAATCCAGAGAAGTGCGTGTTCGGCGTACCAGCCGGAGAGCTACTAGGGTACCTTGTATCCGCAAGAGGAATCGAAGCAAACCCCGAGAAGGTGCAGAACATACTCACAATGCCAGCACCAACCAAGCTCAGGGAGGTGCAACGATTAGCTGGCCGAGTCGCAGCTCTCAGCCGGTTTATTAGTAAGTTGGGAGAGAAAGCCTTACCTTTATACCAACTGATGAAGAAGTCAGACAAGTTCGAGTGGACACAAGAGGCGCAGGGCGCGTTCGACCATCTCAAGAAAACACTGACAACCTCTCCAGTCCTCGTGGCACCACTGGAAAATGAGCCGCTCTACCTATACGTCTCAGCAACGAACAGGGTGGTGAGCACGGTGCTCGTAGTCGAACGCGAAGAAGAAGGGCACAGTCACCCGGTGCAGAGGCCCGTCTACTACCTTAGCGAAGTGCTCACCTTGTCCAAGCAGAACTACCCTCATTACCAGAAGCTGGCATACGGAGTCTTCATGACCTCCAGAAAGGTCGTCCACTACTTCTCCGAGCACCCGATCACGATGGTAAGTTCCTCTGGACTAGCAGACATTCTCACAAACCAGCGCGCGACAGGACGAGTCGCCAAGTGGGTTGTCGAACTAGGACCATGGGGGCTGAAGTATGCTCACCCGAAGTCCATCAAGGCCCAAGTTCTCCCAGAATTCACCACCGAGTGGATAGAAGCCCAGCTACCAAATGTCCCCGACCTGTCCAACGCATGGACAATGTACTTTGATGGCTCCAAGAAATTCAAGTCAGCCGGGGCAGGAGTCGTGATCATCTCCCCCAAAGGCGACAAGCTCAAGTATGTCCTACAGATGGACTTTCCGACGACGTCCAACAACGAAGCCGAGTACGAGGCCCTGATCCACGGTATGCGGATGGCCAAGAACTGCGGCGCCACGCACCTCATGTTCTACGACGACTCCTACCTGGTGGTACAGCAAACCATGAAGTCCTGCGACGCCGTCGCTGACAACATGATAGCCTACAGAGACCTCTACAATCAGTTGGAAGGCAACTTCGACGGCTGCGAGCTGCGCCACATTGGCCGTGAAAGCAACGAGGAAGCCGACGTCCTCGCCAACATGGGCTCAGACAGGGTGCCAGTCCCACCCGGCGTCTTCCTCGAGTGCATTACGCAGAGATCCATTAAGACTCATAGTACAGCAAGCACTGCAACAACAAAAGGCGATGCCAACCCGCCAAGCCAAGACAAGGTCCCCATGGAGGTCATGCTAGTCGAAGCCACATGGACAGGACCGTACCTGGCATACATACTACATCAGAAGCTGCCAGCCGACCCAGTCGAAGCAAAGCGCATCATCAGACGCTCCAAAAGTTTCACCGTCATCAACGGAGAACTCTACAAAAGAAGCATCTCAGGAATCCTGCAAAGGTGTATAGATCCAGTCGACGGCCAAGCCATCTTACTCGACATCCACGCGGGTACCTGCGGGCATCAGGCCAGCAGTCGGGCACTGGTGGCCAAGACGCTACGAGCCGGGTTCTACTGGCTAACAGCCATGCAGGACGCCGAGGAGCTGGTGAAGAAATGCACAGGGTGCCAGGAATTTGCCAACAAGCCGCACGCCCCAGCATCAGAACTCAAAACAATACCATTAGCCTGGCCCTTTGCCCAATGGGGTCTGGACATGGTGGGCCCGCTGAAGAAATCCTCACCCGGAGGTCACACTCACCTCCTGGTTGCAGTCGATAAGTTCACAAAGTGGATTGAAGCCGTGCCCATCACAAGTTCGACTGCATCCACAGCGGTCAACTTCATCAGGTCAATCATCTTCAGATTTGGGGTACCAAACGGGATCATCACCGACAACGGCTCGAACTTCACAGCCGAAGAATTCAAGGACTTCTGCTCAGAGCAGGGGATCAAGCTCACCTACGCGTCTGTCTCGCACCCGCAATCCAACGGACAAGTGGAGAAAGCCAATGGCCTCGTCTGCAACGACATCAAGAAACGACTGCGCTGCCCCTAAAACGCGCAGCGGGCGCATGGGTGGAAGAACTGCCATCGGTCCTCTGGAGTCTGCAAACAACGCCAAATAGATCCACCCAGTACACTCCATTCTTCATGGTGTACGGTGCAGAAGCGGTCCTCCCCTGGGACATCAAGTTTGACGCACCGAGAGTAGTCGCCTACGACGAGTCGGAAGCAGAGGAGGCACTCGAAGACAGCAGAGACACCCTGGATGAAGCGCGCGACATCGCCCTGGCACGATCAGCCGTGTATCAGCAGGACCTGCGCAATTATCACACTCGGAGGCTGCGACCAAGAGCGTTCGTTGCAGGCGACCTGGTTCTTCGACTCAAGCAAAAGAAGGTGCACAAGCTCGCTTCCCCATGGGAGGTACCCGTACATCGTAACAGAAGCAATAGGCAATGGAGCTTACCGCCTAAAGGACTCGAAGACAGGAGCGGACTGCAGCAACCCGTGGAACGTAGCACAACTCCGCCGGTTCTACGCCTAGTTCAAAACCACCATTGTACAAGAAACTCAGCGCGGCAGGTTTCAGACGCACTCTTTCCCTTACCAGGGTACCTGAGGGGACTGGAAGGGTTTTAATGAGGCGGCCTGTTCGCAAGAATCAATAAAGTGATTTGAAGAAATTCTGTCTCCTTTACTTGTCACTCAGAGGAAGCTCAAAAATCCTAGGCCGCCACTCGAACCACTCGGGGGCTGCGCCACACAGGTTGAAATAAAAGCTTAGGCCGCTACCCGAAGCACTCGGGGGCTGCGCCATACAAGCATGGCCAAAATCCTAGGTCGCCACCCGAACCACTCGGGGGCTGCGCCACACAGGTTGAAATAAAAGCTTAGGCCGCCACCCAACTTACTCGGGGGCTGCGCCATACAAGCATAAAGTCGAAAATCCTAGGCCGCCACCCGACCAACTCGGGGGCTGCGCCATACAGGTCAAGTTCAAAATCCTAGGGCGCCGCTCGCCACACACGGGGGCTGCGTCACACAGGTCACACTTGTAACCCTAGGCTACCACTCGACTTACTCGGGGGCTACGCCAAACAGGCCTTCTCAGAAAAATCCTCAGCCGCCACTCGAACCCACTCGGGGGATGCGCTGCACAGGTCAAGTTCCAAATCCTAGGTCACCAGCCGACATACTCGGGGGCTGCGCCAAACAGGTAACACTTGTAATCCTAGGCCGCCACTCGACCTACTCGGGGGCTGCGCCAGACAGGTCTTAGCCAAAATCCTAGGCCACCACTCGAACGACTCGGGGGCTGCGCCATACAGGTCAAGTTACAAAAATCCTAAGTCGCCACCTGATAGAATCAGAGACTGCGGCATACAGGTCACACTTGAAAAACCTAGGCCGCTGCCTAGCATACTAGGCGACTGCGCCATATAGGTCGCAAATCAAATCAGGCACTCTCACTTCCGAGTAAACAGATCAATTCTCATAACTCGAAAAGTACTTTAATCTGTTACATCATACTTACACAGGCACATTTGCCCTCTATAGCTAACCCTGTACATCAGACGACAGCTACTCTAAACTGCAGGTTCAGCCTTCGGCGCATCAAGGGGGCCTACAAGGCGCTCGCTCAGGTCCTGAACCTGCCGGATAATCCGGCGCGCAGCCGCTAAAGTCTCGTCGAAGTCGCCGTCACCCGGCAGGCCTTCAAGCACCCTCTCAAGCGGAAGATGTGGCCGGTGCATCCGGACGTACGCCAACGCCGCGTTCGCACCAGCCACAAGTTGGGCGTCGACAACCTCCTTCCGCCCTTCACCATCGCGGAACCTCTCCAGCTAGGCAGACAACCCGTTCGGCTGCGCATTATGCGGGAAGTACACACGATTGATGTGCCAAAGTGTCTTCCGGCAGTTCTCCAGAAGAAAGGCAGCGCGCCACGTACGATCAAGCATGGTGGCAAGGACGCGCCCCCTCGACTGGTTCACCCAGAACTGTCGAGCTTCGTAGGAGTCGCCGGACGCCTCTCGGGTGACTCGCTCCTCAACGCGAGCCCGCTCGGCCTCCCAGTCGGGGTTAACATCTGCGCACATAAAATGCAAGTCAGAACAAGAAGGAAAGCCAACAAGGACGGCAGCCGCCAAAAGGATACATACCTTGCAGCTGCCGACTGATCAGGTCGATCTCCCCAAGCAAAAAATCCTCACGGCGCGAGAACTCCCCCGTGGGATGCGACTGAGAACGGTGCAACAGCCGCTCCGTATTCTTCAGGGTCGCCTCAAGCTCCACCACCTTGTTCTTCAGATATGTGATTATCTGCTGATCATTTACACTGCGTGGAGGAGCCGGCGCCGCCCGACGACGGCGAGCACCCGAAGAAGAAGTCGCGCCACTCGGCTCGGCCACTGGAGAAGGTGGAGCATCACCACGCGCAGCACTCTGCCAGGGATACGCAGAGTCAATACAATCATGCGACTGCGAAGCGCAGATCAACTCAGAAGAAAGAAATTCAGCAAAATCAACATTGAAGGCCAAAAGACCCGACAGGGCAATATTCATTACAAGCATGAAGTTCAAAATACAGACCGCGGCGACTGCCGCATTCCTACAACTACGTCTACTCTAAGGCCGCGGACTGCGACCGGGAACGGCCCTTCCGAGCGGCAGCCGCCTCGGTCGCCTTAGCAAGGGCCCTCTCGAAGAGTGCCACAAGCTGCGCAGCCAGCTGCGAGGCACGCTCCTTCACGCCACTCAGCGACGCGGTCCGGCCATCGGGTTTGCGAGGAAAACCGCTGACGACCTTCTCGAAGTCACCTGGAACTTGATGGCCTAATAGGAGCTGGAAGGTGAGCTCAGAGCCGCGTACCGTCTGCGACCGCGTGAAGTCGGCGATGGTGGTCGCGTCCTCAAACGGCGCAGCCAGGACGTCTACGGTTGCCGGCGGCCGGTCGCCCGGGAAGATGCTCTGATGCACCACGGTGAGGGCTCCAGTCGACTTCTGCATCGCGGCTGCAGACTTCTTCAGCGCGTCTGAAGCATAGGCACAGACCCGGTCGAGGAAGCCAACAGCGGTCGCCAGGTCAACCGTGTCGCTCGACGCGTCTTCTGGAGTAGCTCCACCGCAAGTCTCTGCGCAAAAAATTCAAAGTCAGGATAAGAAAAAGATCAAAGACTTAGTAGGCGTCAAGCCGAAACTTACCCCCAAGAACACCGGCGAGTGAAAGGAGACGACCAACTTGAGTTTTCTCCTGGGCGACCCGCGCCAGCTCCCGCTCTCGAGACTCGTGAAGAGCCTTCTCAAGCTCATAAACCCGCCCAGTAGCCTGGTCCAGCGAGGCACGCAGTTGGTCCCTCTCTTTCTCCAGGCGGACGTAAGCCGCGGCTGCGTTGAGCTGTTGGCGATAGTACGGCTGAAGCAAAAGCAAGATGTCAATAAAGTTGCGGGCGACTATACTAGTCACCCACACCTTCGGGGGCTACTCCCATCGGGAGCGCTGATCGCGCACCCGATGAAAAATCAAGAACGCAAGAAAAAGCATGAAAGACTTACGTGGTCCAGGAGCTCAAGGTCCTCTGCAGTCGAAGGAGGCACGCGGCTAGACGATGCAATGCCGGCGGGCTCAGCACGCACCTTCTCCACCACCACCGGCGTCCCCAACCCGGTCGAAGGGACGGATGTGAGCTCCACGTCCCGAAGGGGGGAGCTAACATTGTCAGAACGGTGGCTGCAGCAAAACCAAGAACACCTGTCAAACTAAAACGTCGAAACTGCAAAGTACAACTTGAAGGACACACTGCAAAGAAGCTCACCTAGGGGTGCCGGCGTCGTCGTAGCTCTCCAGGGAAGGCGAAGGCATCCGCACGAACGAACGTGGCGCTGCGGAGCTGACTGGAGGAACGTTCAGAGGTTCCTCCCAGCCACCCGAGGACTGCGCGCCCGGAGACGTCGCGACGACCTCCTCCTCAGCAACGTCGACATCCCGGGCAGGTGACGACGCAGTGGAAGAATCGCCGCGACTCGGAAGCTTCCGCTTCTTCCGCGCGGGTTCCTCCACTTCATCTTCCTCCTCCACCTCGTCGCGGGGAGAATGCGCGGAGGGAATCTCTTCGTCCTCGTCCTCCTCCTCGACAAACTTCAACTCGTCGTCGGGTCCGTTCTCAGGGAGGGGAGGAAAGCTGATGAACGTAGCTCGACCCTGAAGCAAGTAGACACAAGTCGAATCAAAAGAGAAAGGTAGACTCAAGTCGAACAAGGACAAAAAGAAAACAAGACAAGACTTACCTCAGGAACGGGGTTCGAGGCCCCGTAAGGAGAAATCGGGCACTTGACGTTGCACGTGTCCGCGGCTCGGAGGTTGGTGATGGACCTGACGTTGGCTTCCACCTCCTCCTCATCCAGCGGCACGGCGCTGACGCCTTCGGAGGCCCACATCGGGTGAGGCCGGGCGCTGAGTGGCTGCAGCCGAAGACGGAAGAAGGTGGCCATCAGAAAGACGCCACCCGCCTCGCGCCCAAGGGTCTGGGTCAGATCACGTAGCAGGCCCAGCAGGGGCCGCACGGCCTCCTTCTCCACGGCGGACAGCGGGTGCGCCCAGGCGCCGGTCTTCCGCAGTCCACGCCCGCTGTCGAACGCGTCCAGGCCGTCCTGGTTCGACTGGACGTAGAACCACCTCCGGCGTCATCCTTGGACGGAGTCGGACTTCTTCATCTGAAAGTACGCGGTGTCACCGCGCACCTGGATTCCGAAGCCGCCCACGGGGAAGGTCAACCCGCTCTTCCCCACGTTCTTGCGAACGAGGAAGAGCGACTTCCACAACGCCCAGTGGGGCGCGACGCCCAAGAAGCACTCGCAGAGCACGATGAAGCCCGCGATGCTCAAGACGCCATTGGGGGTCAGATCGTGGATCTGAACCCCATATGCATACAAGAGACCGCGCACGAAATCGTGCATGGGGAACCCGAAGCCCCGCGGAAGGAAATCCGCGAAGCAAACACGTTCCCCATCGCGGGGAGTGGGGAAGACTTCCTTGCCAGGGACGCGTACCTGGACTTGGTCGGCAGGTGGCAGCAGACCTTGCGCGCGGAACATCTCCACCTCGGCCTTCTTCACCGAGGACCTCTGCCAGTCGCCTTCAGGTTTCTTCATCACCCCTACGTTGTCTGCGGCGGCGGAGGAGCCAACAGCGCTCTTCGGCTTGCCCATGGTCAAGGTCGCAAGGTGTACGGATGGATTGCTCGGAGCTCTGGATGGCGGCGGAAATGGTAGAGCACAGAGGAAAGGAAGCACAGAGCGATTGGAGAAGATGAAATCCCAAGCGTCAAGACACAGCACTTATGTCTCGAAGATCACCATCTCAACCGTCCATCGAACAAGGGCTCCGAGCGGGCACATCCAGCCATCCACGTGTCGCACGGGGAAATCAACCGTCACCGCCAACTTCTTCCACTATGCACGAAAACCGAGGCGTCGTCATCGTGCCACGCGAATTTCGCGCCCACTTCGGAGACGTGACAACTGTGGACCGCGGTCAGCTCTGACAGCAGGGCCCACCACGTCATGTCCCATAGGGCGCAGAGGCGTGCAACAGATCGTCATCAATGACGTCATCAAGCCAACGGCTCCAAAATCAACTGAAGCAACTCGACAGAGATGTTCGAGTGGTAAGCTTCAAAGCTGAAATCAACAAGGTAGGATCAGCCAATGATCTGAGAACCCGAAGAAACCATTCGGGTGGCAACACAGTAAGCTCGAGCAGCCGAATCCATCCACAAGTAAGCCAAACAGGCTGAGTATAAGCAAGCTTCACAAGAAGATGAAGGCAAAGTAATTCGACTGCGCAAGATTACTCCCATCGGGAGTGGCCGGTTCGACTGAAGACATCGAGTTCAAGCTCAAGATCAAGCAATCCAATGGCGCGTCCAGGAGAAAGGAGTCCTTTGTCCGATTCTACGCTTCGACCAAGCACTCGGGGGCTACTGATGTGGGGCTGCCTTGCGGGTAGCCCACGATGATGCTACCTGGGCCGCGCCAAGGATGGAAAGGCCCATAGGAGGCCCACGCGGGGTACCATGTAACCTAGTCCAAGTCGGTTAGGAAAGCATAACCATATCTGTAGATGCCATCGGCACCAACCACCCGAGACCTGGCTGCCTATAAAGCCAGGAGGGTTGCCCGTCCCAGAGGACACGCTCATAACCACAACGACAAACCCTAGCGAGATCGCAATCTCGCCATTGTAATCGCTATTCGCATCAATAATCAGACAAGCAGGAGTAGGGTGTTATCCTCCGGGAGCCTGATCCTGGGTAAAACCTGAAGGAGATATGCCCTAGAGGCAAATAAATAAGTAGTATTTATTGCGTTATCTCATGAGTTTATAATAGGTTTGTGTATTATGCTATAACTGTATTAATCGGAATTATTAATACACGTGTGATACATAGACAACCAGGTCCCTAGCAAGCCTCTATATGAGCTAGTCCATTGGGCAACAGTTGATCGAGATTCCCGATCAAGGACAATGACGTCGGTTGACAATGGGGTCATCTTTTTAGTTGAATAAGGTGGTGGACATACGCAAAGTATTGCAATAAGATCGTATTACGATGTTTGTCATTTGCAATAGATAAGAGTTTGATAGCTTATTCCTTAGACCGTGAGACCGTACTTATTGTTGCTTCGTAGGAGTGCTTTGAGAGCATCAAACGTTGTGTCTTATATAGCATGACAATAACGGTGTCCATCTTGGGTATTCCGAAAGAGCATCGAGACGTAAGGATCAAGAGCGGGATTTGTTCATTCTTGTAATGGAAAGATACTCTGGGCCCACTCGGTGAAATTGCATCTATATAGCTGCGCAGCTTATGACTAGGTCATGGAGATGTAATGTCGCAGACGAGTTAATAACCTTCGTCGGTAACGAGATACAGCAAAGGCATCGGTGTGTCTACGATCATATCTCGGACAAGGTAGTATCGCAGAGACAAAGGGAATGAATATCATACTTATGGTTCAACGACGATATTCGTGGAATGCACAAGGGTCGTCATATATTTCCAGGTATCCCTGACGATCATTGGTGAGCGGAGTGTCTCGACCATGTCTGGAGTGTTCCCGAACCGTAGCGTAACAAACTTAAGGTCTTAGCGACGCTAGGAGATAGGTTCTGGAATTTTATAGGTTTTATTGGAGAGAGAAAATTGATCCGGAAAGAGTTCCGGTGGTCCGGAAGGAGTTCCGGGGAGCTATGGAAAGGTTCCGGGAATGTCCGAAAGTTGTTCGGGTGGATCCGAAATAGTTTCGGAGTCATGGGATATTGAATTATATATAAATATATTAATTATGAATTAATGGGATTTTTATATTAATTTAATATTAATTAAATAAAGGAAAAAAGGGGCTCCCACCTAAATGGGCCCAAAGAGGGCCCATGAGGGGGTGGCGCACCAAGCAAGGGGGCCTTCCCCCCCTAGTACGAATTGGACTAGAAGAGGGAGAGGCCCAAGGGGGTTCGGCCGAACCCCCCTCCCCTCTCTTCCTTTAGTACCACATGGGGGAGCCAAGGGGGTTGGCACACCCCTTCCCCCTTTATATAGCAAGGCATATTAATTGATTTAATTCATAGGAAATTCAATTAATTCCCGATTTCTCTCTCGATCTCGTGGTTCCCAAGTCGGAGCCGCGCCGAGCTGAGGAAAAGGGAATCTCTCCACCTAAGCCATACCGCAGAGCGCCGTTGCTCTGCGGGATTCCAGATAAGATCTGCTCCTGCGATTTCAGCTGGATCTGAATGACCGGGAGTCGTCGCTAGGCTCCGTATGTTTGCGAGTGCTCGGAGGCTACTCTATTGAGGAGCTTGGGCGACGCCGTCTCGCCCCCTGCAGCCGCCGCGCCTCCCCCCTCTGCTGCCGGCGCGCCAGCCCCGGTGCTGGCGCTCTGCCTTCTTCTGCCCGACGCCCGTCGACGCAGATAATCGTCGACACCCCGGCGTCATCGACTCCGACATCGCGGCAAGTTCTCCGCGACCTCGAGGTCGGCTACGTACGACTTCATCGTCAACGCTTGTGCGGGAGCGTAATCCCCGCTATCGGTCTACATGAGGTAATGTAACCCGTTCCGCCACCGTTATCGCATGTACTAGATAGATAGATCCTGGCTAGTTAGGGTTTCTTTCGCTAGAAAAATTATTGTTTTCTGCACCGTAACCCCTTCAGTGGTATCAGAGCCGATCTATGCGTAGTACTGCTGGTACGGTTAGAACTCATGTTGAATGAGGGCATCTTTCTTATATTTGCTACCCTCTAGCGTGCACTTGCGATGCCTTCGGTATTGAGTTGATGAAGCGGCCCGGACCGACTTTATGCGTACGCTTACGCGAGACTGGTTCCACTACTGACATACGGCTTGCACCGTATCTGTGGCTGGCGGGTGTCTGTTTCTCTCTCTCTAGTCGGCAAAGCATTTTCAATGGAGGGCCCGAAAGGGATGCTTAAACATGCAATTATACGATCGACATTGTGGTACAAAGTTCGTAGGTAGGGAAGCGATTCTCTTACGAATAAGCCTATTTGCCACGTAAAACTTGCAAAACTAAATAAAGCTAGAGGCGTCTAACTTTGTTTTGCATAGGCGTTATTTTATGTGACATGGTTACGGTAAGTTTTGATATTACTCGTACCGTCGGAGGCAATGGAGGGCTCTGTAGACTCGGAGCCATGCCGGGGCGCCGGGGGCCAGGCACATGGCGCCATGAAGGTCCAGGCGCATCGACCATGTCACATCGCACTTCATTGCATCATTATTGTGTGCTGTTGTGTGTGCATCCTATTGATTGCTTATATACTAGATATACAACGGTAGCATCATAAATAGGATGATCCCTAACAAAATACCAAAATTGTGTTCTCCCTCGTTGCGCACCACCAAGAAAGTTCTACGTTATGAGGCAGGCCGTGATGATCGGGTGTCACACATCTCGTCGTTCGCATACAGTGGGTGTAAGCCATGTTGCACGCGCAGGTCTTCGAGGTTTGATTGGTGAGCCTAGCATACTCAGAGGTATGGCCTCGGAACACGGGAAGATCGAAAGATCGAGCACGAGTCATGGAGTTATGATCGACATTTTATGTCCACCTTTGAAGCTGTGCTGCCGGCCGTGATGATCGGGGGTGGTGTAGTGGATGGGGGTCGTGTCATCACCGCTATTATTTTAGGGATAATAATTTTGGTGTGGTGTGTTTTTGATAATGAGATTATAGGACTAAAACTCACCTACATATTATAAACTTATCCTTACCTCTTTTGCGATCACATCTGTAGACTACGCAACTATACTTCGGTTACTTTCTCAAGAGCCCGGATGCTACATTAGAAGCCGACGGGTCCAACTTCATCAGATGGTACAGGGGTTTTAGAAACATTCTCGAACACAACAACATTCTATATGTTCTCGATGAACCATTAGGAGAAGGACCAGGAGATTCTGCAAGCGAGGAGGAGGAAGATGATTTCCGTAAGCGTCGAGACATATTCATTGAAGTGGAGATCACCATGACCGTATGCCTGGCACCCGAGTTGAAAGAGATGTTTCGACGCAAGGAGCCAAGCGTCATGATGGATGCGATAAAGACACACTCCAGGGATGAATTAAAGCGTGAGCAATTCAGGCAGCTTAGAATGTTGCAGACCATTCACATGGAGGAGCATACCTGTCTGAAGACACATTTGAAGAGATTGTATGACATCTACTTCCAGCTGACGATGGTCTTCGATTACTGGATGGCGGATTCTTGCGCCATTCGGACTGTCCTGATATCTCTACCTCCTAGCTATGAGAAGCATGTACGTAAGTACATTTTGAAATCCGACGATATGAACTTCTACGTATTCATACGTGAGTTCCAGTCTTTGAAGGTTGATTCCATCGAAGGAGAGATCTTCGATGCTACAGGTATATATTTGATATATGCAGAATTATGAATTCGCCCATGGTATATGATGAAATATTTGATAATTGCTCTGTTTGTGAAACAGGTCCTGATTATCACGTATATGCGGCGCAGTTTGATATGACCTGGCGCTGAAGCTGGTAGTCAAGGAGTTGATGACCTTTTGGTGTTCACGTCCTCAAGTTATCATAGTTATCATTAATAGTTTTTGATATGATCTTTTGTAATAGTGAGCGAGTGTGTGTGTCTTGATTGTTGCAAGACAAAGTTATTCATGTAATAAAACAAAGTCAGTTGTTTTATGTTATGGAACAAGTCAGTTGTTTTATCTTATGAATAAAGTTCCCACATCTCAGTTACATTGATTGTATGATAAGTATTCATAATTGTAGATATGATGAAATAGCTTGTCCCATAAACAAAGGTTCTATTTCTAGAATAAACACCGTCGAGTTTAGTCATAAAAGCAATGAAAGAAGTAATGGATGTTGTTGGTCCATTTAAGTATTTTGAGTGCTGAGTTGATTAAGCTTAAAATCAAGTATTGAAGTTGCAATACTAGCGGAAATTAATTGAGTGTCATTTTTAAATGATTAATTAATGGTGTTTATTGCATGATCCGAATTCTTCCATAATTTTGGTAAACAGGAGTATTTGCCCGATAAATTATGGAGTCTGAAATTGATTTGATAATAGATCAAATGGGGTTTTTCAGAAGAAAGATTAGTGAAAATTGTATTCACGAAATTCGATCAAAGGATAGTATTTTTGAATTGTGCTTTCAACACAAGAGGCTTGTGGTGATTTGCTTCACATAATTATAATGTCATATATAGTGATATGTGGGGAATTATAATCATGCTCTATTTTAAATAAAGTATGGCATGTCAGAATCAGTCTTAGAATCTCCTAATGCGTTCGAAACATTATAGTCGATGTCCACTTTAGAAAATAGATATATTTCTCAACGAGAATTCGTAGGATCGACAGTAGTGTCGACATGTATATGATTATGCGATAATTCGGAATATACATGAGAAGTTCTTTGTAGATTGCTCGCATTGGACGAGAGTGTCTTCCAGAATCAATTAGAAACAAAGTTCAGTTTGTTGTCTATGTAATTCCGAGAAAAGATGACTTTTCGAATTATGGTTTATGGATTGAAAATTAGAAGTTTGGAATAAAGTGTCAGACTTATGTTGGAAGATGTTCCAAAGAGTATATGTCTGCTAATGAAAGTTTGGTGATTAAGAGTGAGGGAGACTGGAAAATTGTTTTCTGCTTGCAATCCTCTTCATAAAGATCATAATATTTTCATGAAAGAAACTTCTAAATAAAGTGCTGTTATATTTAATATTGCTGTCAGGTCACATCACTGTATTAAGTGTTTCAGATCTTGTTGACAGATCAAGGTGCACTTTATGAATACAAAGAAAGTTGAGAAAATATCGGAATACGAACAAAGGCGTTTTGAGCCTGGAAATCCAAAGTTGCATTTGAAAGGATTAAGAGAGTAATTGTTGCTGCAATTCTTATTAGAGGAATAAGATTGTTTAATCGTCATATAAGGTGTTATGTGAGAAATGTGACTATAAGAAAGACGTGGTAGCATGTCTTGTCAAGAAATGTGTCTTGGACAAGATCAAATTTGTTGACTACATTTATGTAGACATGCTTGAAGTCTGAGGGATTTGTATTAATGTAATACTATAGTTTGTATAAAATTCGAATTGATGGTAGATCAATGATTTTGGTTTGATCTAAATGTCGAATTAAGTGGGAGTCATAGTTAGTTCACTCAGGAGAAATATGTGAAGAACATATTTTTGAGTGGGAGCTCAGGAACTCAAATATGTGGATAACACGTTTTTGAGTGGGAGCATGTGTTGTCAAATATGTGGAGACATAGTTTGAGTGGGAGTCGAATTCATTTTGTGTAGTTAACACATTGTGAAACTGTACCAATAGAATAGGATGAAGTTGTAAAACTATTTAAAAGTTAGTGTCTATTTTGAAATAGAACGGGAATTTTAAATAGTTAGTCGAGTTGTGTTGGATTATATCTGAGGAGTCAGAATAGAATCAAAAGGATGGTCTTTTGGAATCCAATTGGTCATTAAGAGTAATGATGCATGAAGTAATGGTTGTATGACATGTGGGTCTATTATGTATATATTAGACATCATACAGAAACCATATTATCTGCTCGATAAAATATAACCGATGTTCTTGGAGTAAAGAACAGTTATGAAAGTAAATTTGGAATTTACTGGAAGTAGAAGTGCGTTAGTTAAGGGATTGACATTTGAATGTCAAGTTTTCTACATTGGTGTGAAAGTATGTAGATATCGCGAGTTTGTAATTGTTACAAGGGGCTCTGCATGGCTGAGTGTGTTTTTCAGGGCAGTTATCTGGTTAGTATAATCAGAGTAAGCGCTGGGAAGCAGAAGTCTCACTTAGTTACGGTATTTGCATATATGTTGTTAGACAACATGGTGATATCAAACAAGTTGATGCCAGTGAATCGCAAAAGCATGTACAATCATGGATTGTGCAGTAACACTTTTCCACGAGCAAGCATTATCAAATGATTCTTATTTGATAAGGGATTCTGATAAAGTAAAATGCAGCTAGTTTATTTGTACTCTAGTGCAAGTGGGAGACTGAAGGAGATATGCCCTAGAGGCAAATAAATAAGTAGTATTTATTGCGTTATCTCATGAGTTTATAATAGGTTTGTGTATTATGCTATAACTGTATTAATCGGAATTATTAATACACGTGTGATACATAGACAACCAGGTCCCTAGCAAGCCTCTATATGAGCTAGTCCATTGGGCAACAGTTGATCGAGATTCCCGATCAAGGACAATGACGTCGGTTGACAATGGGGTCATCTTGTTAGTTGAATAAGGTGGTGGACATACGCAAAGTATTGCAATAAGATCGTATTACGATGTTTGTCATTTGCAATAGATAAGAGTTTGATAGCTTATTCCTTAGACCGTGAGACCGTACTTATTGTTGCTTCGTAGGAGTGCTTTGAGAGCATCAAACGTTGTGTCTTATATAGCATGACAATAACGGTGTCCATCTTGGGTATTCCGAAAGAGCATCGAGACGTAAGGATCAAGAGCGGGATTTGTTCATTCTTGTAATGGAAAGATACTCTGGGCCCACTCGGTGAAATTGCATCTATATAGCTGCGCAGCTTATGACTAGGTCATGGAGATGTAATGTCGCAGACGAGTTAATAACCTTCGTCGGTAACGAGATACAGCAAAGGCATCGGTGTGTCTACGATCATATCTCGGACAAGGTAGTATCGCAGAGACAAAGGGAATGAATATCATACTTATGGTTCAACGACGATATTCGTGGAATGCACAGGGGTCATCATATATTTCCAGGTATCCCTGACGATCATTGGTGAGCGGAGTGTCTCGACCATGTCTGGAGTGTTCCCGAACCGTAGCGTAACAAACTTAAGGTCTTAGCGACGCTAGGAGATAGGTTCTGGAATTTTATAGGTTTTATTGGAGAGAGAAAATTGATCCGGAAAGAGTTCCGGTGGTCCGGAAGGAGTTCCGGGGAGCTATGGAAAGGTTCCGGGAATGTCCGAAAGTTGTTCGGGTGGATCCGAAATAGTTTCGGAGTCATGGCATATGGAATTATATATAAATATATTAATTATGAATTAATGGGATTTTTATATTAATTTAATATTAATTAAATAAAGGAAAAAATGGGCTCCCACCTAAATGGGCCCAAAGAGGGCCCATGAGGGGGTGGCGCAATAAGCAAGGGGGCCTTCCCCCCCTAGTCCGAATTGGACTAGAAGAGGGAGAGGCCCAAGGGGGTTCGGCCGAACCCCCCTCCCCTCTCTTCCTTTATTCCCACATGGGGGAGCCAAGGGGGTTGGCACACCCCTTCCCCCTTTATATAGCAAGGCATATTAATTGATTTAATTCATAGGAAATTCAATTAATTCCCGATTTCTCTCTCGATCTCGTGGTTCCCAAGTCGGAGCCGCGCCGAGCTGAGGAAAAGGGAATCTCTCCACCTAAGCCATACCGCAGAGCGCCGTTGCTCTGTGGGATTCCAGATAAGATCTGCTCCTGCGATTTCAGCTGGATCTGAATGACCGGGAGTCGTCGCTAGGCTCCGTATGTTTGCGAGTGCTCGGAGGCTACTCTATTGAGGAGCTTGGGCGACGTCGTCTCGCCCCCTGCAGCCGCCGCGCCTCCCCCCTCTGCTGCCGGCGCGCCAGCCCCGGTGCTGGCGCTCTGCCTTCTTCCGCCCGACGCCCGTCGACGCAGATCATCGTCGACACCCCGGCGTCATCGACTCCGACATCGCGGCAAGTTCTCCGCGACCTCGAGGTCGGCTACGTACGACTTCATCGTCAACGCTTGTGCGGGAGCGTAATCCCCGCTATCGGTCTACATGGAGGTAATGTAACCCGTTCCGCCACCGTTATCGCATGTACTAGATAGATAGATCCTGGCTAGTTAGGGTTTCGTTCGCTAGAAAAATTATTGTTTTCTGCACCGTAACCCCTTCAGAACCTTGCTTGTCAGCCGTCGTGATGACCTTGCACTCATCTCTCTCCCCATCAATCAACCCGGGGTGCACAACCCTGGGACTTGTCGAGTTAACACCTCGTCAGGTATTCCGAAAGAGCATCAAGACGTAAGGATCAAGAGCGGGATTTGTTCATTCTTGTAATGGAAAGATACTCTGGGCCCACTCGGTGAGATTACATCTATATAGCTGCGCAGCTTATGACTAGGTCATGGAGATGTAATATCACAGACGAGTTAAAAACCTTTGTCGGTAACGAGATACAACAAAGACATCGGTATGTCTACGATCATATCTCGGACAAGGTAGTATCACAGAAACAAAGGGAATGAATATCATATTTATGGTTCAACGACGATATTCGTAGAATGCACAGGGGTCGTCATATACATCCAGGTATCCCTGACGGTCATTGGTGAGCGGAGTGTCTCGACCATGTCTGGAGTGTTCTCGACCGTAGCGTAAAAAACTTAAGGTCTTAACGACACCAGGAGATAGGTTTTGGAATAATATAGGTTTTTTTTTGGAGAGAGAGAAATGATCCGAAAAGAGTTCCGGTGGTCTGGAAGGAGTTCCGGGAAGGTCTGGAATGGTTCCAGGGATGTCCGAAAGTTGTTCGGGTGGTTCGAAAATTGTTTCGGAGTCACGGGATATTAAATAGTATTTAAATATATTAATTATGAATTAATTATATTTTATATTAATTTAATATTAATTAAATAAAGGAAAAGGGGGCTCCCACCTACATGGGCCCTAAGAGGGCCCAAGAGGGGGAGCCGCACCACCAAAGGGGGGTGGGCCCCATGGCTGGTTCGGCCAGCCCATGTGGGGGCGCACCCCCCCTCCTCCTTTGTTTAGTCCCACATGGGGGAGCTAGGGAGTTTGCACACCTCCTCCCCCCTTTATATAGCAAGGCATATTAATTGGATTAATTCATTGGAAAATACAATTAATTGTATAGCGGCCGAGTTGCTTCTCCGCCCGTTTTGACCCCCTCTCTCCACCTAAGCTATACCGCCGGGCGTCGTTGCCCTCCGGGATTCCAGATAAGATCTACCCCTGCGATTTCAGCTGGATCTGAATGACCGGGGGTTGTCGTTAAGCTCCGTATGTTTGCGAGTGCTCGGAGGTAACTCTTTTTTAGGAGCCCGGGCGACGTCGTCTCGCCCCCTGCAGCCACCGCACCACCTCCCCCTCTGCCGCCGGCGCACCCCCTGGTGCCGGCGCCTCGCCATCTTCCGCCCGATGCCCGTCGACGCAGGTCATCGTCGACACCCCGGCGTCATCGTCTATGTCATCGCGGCAAGTTCTCCGCGACCTCGAGGTCGGCTACGCACGACTTCATCGTCAACGCTTGTGCGGGAGCGTAATCCCCGCTATCGGTCTACATGGAGGTAATGTAACCCGTTCCGCCACCGTTATCACATGTACTAGATAGATAGATCCTGGCTAGTTAGGGTTTCATACGCTAGAAAAATTATTGTTTTCTGCACCGGAACCCCTTCAGTGGTATCAGAGCCTATCTATGCGTAGTACTGCTGGTACGGTTAGAACTCATGTTGAATGAGGACGTCTTTCTTATATTTGCTACCCTCTAGCGTGCACTTGCGATGCCTTTGGTATTGAGTTGATGAAGCGGCCCGGGCCGACTTTACGCGTACGCTTACGCGAGACTGGTTCCACTACTGACATACGGCTTGCACTGTATTTGTGGCTGGCGGGTGTATGTTTCTCTCTCTCTAGTCGGCAAAGCATTTTCAATGGAGGGACCGAAAGGGATGCTTAAACATGCAATTATACCGATCGACGTTGTGGTACAAAGTTCGTAGGTAGGGAAGCGATTCTCTTACGAATAAGCCAATTTGCCACGTAAAACTTGCAAAACTAAATAAAGCTAGAGGCGTCTAACTTTGTTTTGCAGAGGCGTTATTTTATGTGACATGGTTACGGTAAGTTTTGATATTACTCGTACTGTCGGAGGCAATGGAGGGCTCCGTAGACTCGAAGCCATGCCGGGGCGCCAGGGGCCAGGCACATGGCGCCATGGAGGTCCAGGCGCATCGACCATGTCACATCGCACTTCATTGCATCATTATTGTGTGTTGTTGTGTGTGCATCCTATTGATTGCTTATATGCTAGATATACAACGGTAGCATCTTGAATAGGGTGATCCCTAACAAATACCAAAATTGTGTTCTCCCTCGTTGCGCACCACCAAGAAAGTTCTACGTTATGAGGCAGGCCGTGATGATCGGGTGTCACACATCTCGTCGTTCGCATACAGTGGGTGTAAGCCATGTTGCACGCGCAGCGTCTTCGAGGTTTTATTGGCGAGCCTAGCATATTCAGAAATATGGCCTCGGAACACGGGAAGATTGAAAGATCGAGCACGGGTCACAAAGTTGTTGTGATCGACATTTTATGTCCATCTTTGAAGTTGTGCGTCCGGCCGTGATGATCGGGGGTGGTGTGGTGGATGAGGGCCGTGTAATTTTTAGGGATAATAATCTTCATGTGGTGTGTTTTGATAATGTGATTATAAAACTAAAACTCACCTATATATTATAAACTTTACCTTACCTCTTTTGCGATCACATCGGTAGACTACGCAACTATACTTCAGTTACTTCCTCAAGAGCCCGGATTCTACCTTAGAAGCCGACGGGTCCAACTTCATCATCTGGTGCATTGGTTTTAGAAACATTCTCCAAACACAACAAAAATACTATATGTCCTAGAACATTAGTTAGGAGTTAGACCAGATGATTCTGCTAGCAAGGAGGAAGATGATGAGTTCCGTAAGCATCATGATATTTTCATGGAAGTGAAGGTCGTCATGAGCATATGCCTAGCACCAGAGTTGAAAGTTGTTTCAACACATGGATCCATATGTCGTGATTGATGCGATCAAAGGTCACTTCAAAGACGAATTGATTCTTGAGCAGTTTAGACAGCTTAGAAAGTTCCGGACCATTCACATGGGGAGCATACCTGTCTGGAGACTCAATTGAAGAAGTTGTATGACATCTACTTCAGTCTTACGAATATCTACGATTTCTAGATAGCGAACTCCAGTGCAATAGAGATTGCGCTTTGCCTCCTAGCTGTGAATAGCATGTGCGTGAATATGCTATAGAGACACGATGAGCTTCTTCACGTTCGTGAACAAGTTCTAATCTCTAAAAGTTGACTCCATCGAAGAAGAGTTCTTCGTCGCTACGGGTATATTTGATATACGAAGATATAAATGTATTCTTCTCATACTTGATGAAAATTATTTGATACTTGTTCTGTTTATGAAACAGTCCCTGATTATCACAAGTATGCGGCGAAGGGTGACGTGACAGTGCACAAGTGATGGCAAGTTCATGGCCAGTAGTTCTCACGCCCTCGAGATATCATATTAGTTATCATCAATAGTTTTTTATAAGACATTTTGTAATTGTGAGAGTGTGATCTAGTTTGGTGTCTTGAATGTTACAAGACATAATTATTCATGTAGAACAAATCAGCTGTTTATGTTATGAAACAAAGCAGTTGTTTCATATTATGAGTAATTTGCATCACATCTCAATTACGTTATGCGTATGATATACATTTATAATAGCGGGAATGATAAAATTATGTGTCCAAAGAACAAACACCATCGAATTTAGTCATAAAGGCAATGAAAGAAGTAATGGATAATTTTTGGTCCATTTAAGTATTTCGAGTGCCGAATTGATTAAGTTTGAAATGAAGTATTGAAGTAGCAATACAAGAGGAAATTAATTGAGAGTCATTTTTTAATGATTAATTAATGGTGTTTTTGCTTGATCTGAATTCTACTATGATTATTGGTGAATAAGAGTATTTGCCCGATAAATTATGAGTCTGAAATTAATTTGGTAAGAGATCAAATGGGGTTTTTCAGAAGAAAGATTAGTGAATATTGTATTCACAAGATTCGATCAAAGGACAATATTTTTGAATTATGGTTTCAACATAAAAGACTTGTGGATATATGTTTCACAATATTATAATGTCATATATGGTGATATATGGGGTATTATAATCATACTCTATTTCAAATAAAGTGTGGTCTGACAGAATCTGTCTTAGAATCTCCTAATATGTTCGAAACATTATAGTCGATGTCCACTTTAGAAGATAGATATTTTTCTCAACGAGAATTCGTGGGATCGACAAAAGTGTCGACATGTATATGATTATATGATAATTCAGAATATACATGAATAGTTTTTTGTAGATTGCTCGCATTGGATGGGAGTGTATTTCAAAACCAAATAGAAACAAAAATTGGTTTGTTGTCTATGTAATTCCGAGG
The DNA here is from genome assembly GCA_026929855.1 of Poa annua. Classification (NCBI taxonomy): domain Eukaryota; kingdom Viridiplantae; phylum Streptophyta; class Magnoliopsida; order Poales; family Poaceae; genus Poa; species Poa annua. The sequence continues at coordinate 19,167,633 of CM049428.1, read as the reverse complement.
AAAATATGATTTTTGGAATTATGGTTTATAGATTGGAATTAGAATCTTGAAATAAGGTGTCAGACCTATATTCATAAAAGTAGAATGTTGGAAGGTGTTCCAAAGAGTATATTTCTACAGATGAAAATTTGGTGATTAAGAGTGAGGGAGACTAGAAAATTGTTTTCTGCTTGCAATCCTCTTCATAAAGATCATAATATTTTCATAAAAGAAGCTTTTAAATAAAGTGATGTTATATTTTGTCGTAGTATCGGCATAATTGATAGGAGACGGGGGTCCTCTAGCCTGCGTATGGATTGTGGGGAAGAAGGTTGGTGTCGTCGAGGACGGGATTGAACACGGCGAGTTTACCCAGCTTCGGATCCCACAGCGGTGGCGAGATCCTACGTGCTGCTATAATTCACTATGAGGCAATAGCCGTGAACAGGTTACAATGTGTATGACGCGTATTGAAGCGTCTGCCCTAAAGGCTCCCTGGTGGCCGGCTTATATAGGCGGCCAGACCCCAGGGTACAAGGCAAGTACTTGTCCGGCAAGTAAACAGAGTCCTAGACCTAGCCGGCTTAGTTGCCGCCTTCCGTCTTGGGCTTGGTGGCTTGATGGGCTTCGGCCTTCCGCCTTCCTTGGACCGTCCGCCTACTTCCTTGTACGTCAGCTATATGGGCCGCCCGGCAGGCTTCGGCCTTACCACCCTTGGGCCACCCTAGACTAGCCGGATTGATCCATGTTGGTTATACCCCTAGTTGATATATCCCCAACATTATCCCCCAGAAAGGTTGAAGTTCTCCAGGCGCCGGCTTCTTCTTGATTCTTCATCTGCCAAAGTTGGCGGCTGCAGGACTTGAACCATTCAAAAAATCAACGAGGCATGCGTGTCTTGATATTGACATGCGGCCGCCTTTATCCAACACGGGAAAAGACGGCTACTCTGCAATCTTGCCGAGCATTCTTCTTGACGGATTCCACTTAGCCGGCTCACGACAGTTTGAAAACGGCCTAGGCGGGAATCTCGCCATGATCACAAATTGCGGGAAAAGAGGAGGCGTGGAGATCGTGCAATCATGCGCTGCAACGGATGCTGGACACGTGTCCGACTAAAAGCGCCGTTGCACAGGGAGCAACGCCTGGCCCTATAAATAGGTAACCGAACGGTCCATTTTCGCCACCCTGCCTTCGCTCTCCGTGCCCTCTTGCCCTTCCACTTCTCCGCTTCTTGCTTCCGAGCGAACTCCGGCGAGCACATCTCCTCCGACGACCTCCGCGCGCGGCGATGTCCACCGGCCAAAACCTTTCCACGGCGTCGAGCGGTCCGGCGACCGAAACCGCGCCCGCGAAGGTGATGGGTGGCGTGGTAACTCGTCCCGCGACGGCGGCGACGGGCAATGTCGCCACCGTCGCCCCTCGGATTTCTACCGCGCGCGCGCCAGCGGCGGTCTCCTCGGCTCCTCCGCCGACCACCGCGGCGACGACGGCGGGAGGCGCTCCCGTCGACGAGGAAGAGGAAGCGGCGGACCTCGGGTCCCGCTACTGGCTTCCCTGCATAGTCGACGAAGACGCCCTCCAAGACTTGGAGGCTGTCGGCTACCTCCCGACTCGGGAAGATTGCCGATGGAGGGCCGCCTTCGGAGACGTCATCCCGGCTCCGAGAGCCGGGGAGCGGGTAATCCTCACCTCCCATTTAGTTAGGGGAATGGCGCTTCCGCCTTCCGCCTTCTTTAGCGAGGTTCTGGATCACTATGGGCTCCAGCCCCACAACATAGCACCCAATAGCATCTTAGTCCTAGCCGGCTTCACAGCTCTGTTCGAAGGCTACCTAGGTATTAGGCCTAGTTTAGACTTCTTCAGATATTGCTTCCGTTGCCGGCGACAGACGGTGCCGGACGGCGGGCTGGCAACCTGCGGCAGCGTCACCTTCAACTGCCGCCAGGGCCGCCAATGGTATCCCAAGATACCATACCTTGAATCCGTCAAGGGCTGGACCTCCACATTCTTCTACTGCCAAGATATGGCAGCTCCGGGCCGCCAATTTGGCATCCCGGAATTCGTCAACGCGCCACCTATGCCCCGTCCATGCTGGGACGAGGCGGTGCCCAAGCTGACGGAGGAACTCCGCCTTTTTCAAAGGCGGATTGAATTCCTCACACGGACGATGGCTCCCCCTCTGCTGGATGGGGTCGACACCGTCATCTGCTGGCTCGGCCGGCAGATCCTCCCCCTGCGGTACAGCCCGCACAAAATGTGTAAGTATTCGCCTACTGCCACGGCCTCTCTCCGCGTAAGCGAAGAGAGGTTGCCGGTTGCCGACCTAGCGTTCCGGCTCCGCAGCCTCGTCAAGGCGGGGCTGGTGAAGGCGGTGGAGGGCGTGCCCATGCACACCCACGACAACCCTCCCCTCGAGGTAGATATCTTGTTCCTTGCCCCTTGTTGATAGCTTCGCCGGCTAAACTTGAGCTCCATTAAACTTGTCTTCTTTTTCTGCTCTCCGACTTGGGGAAGGATGACCTGGCTCCCGACTTCTACGAGTCGGAAGCCGGGAAGACGAAGAAGCGCAAAGCATCCGGCGCCGCTTCCTCTACGGTGATTACCGAGAGGAAGAAACGGATCGCATCGGCTACCGAGCCGGCTCTCGCCAACCTTGGCAAGAACGCGGAGATTAACATCCCCCGAAGGTACTCAATTCTGCCTTTAATAGGCGACAAACTTCTTCAATACTGGCACCCAATTGACTGTGCTTGCTTTTTATTGACAGGGAAAGGGTCGCAACTTCCCGGTTGACGACCAGGCTTCTTGGCAAGGGTAAGCGGCCTCAAGGCAGCTCGCCGGCTACCGTGCCGCCAACTCCTCAGCTCCAAGCCGGCAACTTTATGGGCGACGCTCGTCGTCAGCCCCCGGCTCCGGCTTCTGGCGCTCCGCCAAGGGCCTCCTCCACCGACCGCGCGCCCAAGACTCCCCTACTTTTGGCTGAGGCTACGGCCGATGAAGCCGCTCAATCGCGCGCCGCCAAGGAAGGGTTGCTGGAGGCGACTACCGGCGGGTCCCAGAGGGCAGCCCGACTGCGGGAGGCGGCAAAGTCAGGGACCCTTGGTCCACCTTTAAGGAGGCCAAGGAGTCAACTTTGGCTTTTGCCAACTTCGCCTCCCAGGCCTTCGCCGACTTGGAGGGCGACCTGTCTGTAAGTATTTACCACTCCGGCATATACATAGTCTTTCCCCCGAGCACTTAGATGGCAGGTCAAAACTAAAAGAAATTTGACTGCCGGCTTAGTGGTTATTCGACAATATGTTTTATGCCTTTGTTTTGTCCTGCAGGGCCTTGTGTCCGCCAACGTTGAGCTTGTCTCCTCCCGAGTCGAGATAAACCGGCGCTGCCGCGACCTGAAGAAGGAGTGCGAGGCTAAGGACCTGCGGATTGCCGAGTTGGAGGCGGCCCGCAAAAAAGATGAAGGTAGGGTTGATCCTCTTTGCCTTCAGCTATATTTTCGACTTATGTTGCCGTCAATCATTTAGTTAGCGAATCCATATTTGTAGAACTGTTAGACCACGCCCAGGATATATTGAAGGCGTCCACTGATATGCAAGCTCTTATGAATGAAGCTTCTGATTTGGCGGCCGCCAACTTGGAGTTGAAGGAGGCTCACCAGAAGGAGATGGAGGCCCAGCAGCTCAAATTTGCGCAGGAATCTAGCCAGCTCACTGGTGAGCTAGAAAGCCTGCGCAAGAAGTTGGCGGAGGCGGAGAAGACGGTTGCCGAGGAAATCTCCAAGCAGACTTCTCGCGCCCAAACTGCTGAGGATGCGTTGGCAACTCATATGATTGAGCTGTCCGCTTTCCATAACTCGGCCCTTGGTAATTTCTCACTCCTTATTTGACGTTGCCATTTTGCTTAGCCTGAACCAAACTGATGGCTTCATTTTTGATACAGTTCCCGCCGGTTTAGGCGACGACAAGGTTGTCAGCCCCCGCCTGGATCGCCTTGCGCGTCTAGGCGAACTTATCACCGAGACTTTGGCGGCGTCCAAGCGGTTTGCCGCCAAGTTCTTCACCTCCTCCGGCAGCCAGGAACCGACCGAGTTTAGCGACGTGCCCGCTATCTTGGAGCAGGCGACCAAACTGCACAAGAGCTCGCTGAAGTCGGCGGCGCGGGGTGGTGCCAAGACCGCACTTGGGTTATTCATGGCGCACTACCCCGAGGCGGAGATAGAAGTCGTCACCGAAGGCATGCCGTCCACATATGAAGACGGCAGCGAGGTTGAGCCGGCCGCTGTTCTGTACAGCGTTGCCGGCTACGCCACGCGTGTTGCCGATATGGTGGACACTTCAATCTTCTACCGGCGCCATCCTGTGCCTGCCGGAGGGGAAGCTGGAGCTGCCGGCGCGGCCGATGCGGAGGGGAGTGATAGTTCCGGGGCTGAAGTTGTCAGCCCCCAAGCCTGATGTAGACGCTCCCCCCGAGCCATAGCTTTCTGTCCTTGCCTCCTTTTAGCCTTATTTGTCGGCCCCTGAAACAATGCAACTTTGACTTGTAATATTTGTATATACTTTTGTTGCTGCTTTGTTAGGCGGAAACTAGCTGACAAGTTTTATTTTGTCTTTATTTATATGGCCCGCCTTAATTTTACCCTGACTTATATGTTTTACTTTTTGTATGTTGACGAAATCTCAGCCGGTAACTTTAGCTGAAACAACCAGGGCTAAACCATGCGTTTAGAATCAGATACCAAAGCCAACATGTTGGTGTCAAAGACATACTACTAGGCGAACCACATATAAGTAATCAGAGGTAAAGGAATTAGGCGGCGAAAAAAAGTTTATTTTTGCTTTGGGTTGGCTCGAAAGCTGCAAGTATCTACCAGTTTGAACCTTTGCACGGAGCTAGAAAATAGGTAACTTAGATACATAGGGGAAATATGATTGCAAGAAAAGACAAAAGATGGCATGCATCTCAACACAGATGAGGAACCATAGACTTTTATTTCATAATCATATTTAACTTAATACAATTATAAATTGCTAAGTGTAGAAAGGACGTAGCTGCTCAATATTCCAAGGCCGTCTTGTTTGCTCGAACGGATCGTCAATGCCTCTCTTGCGCTTGGTTCCCCTTTTTCCTGCCGCCTTCTTGCGCATTTTCTTTTCTTCTTCGTCGCGTATGTCGGCTAGGTAGTAGGAACCATTGAGCAGCGCCTTTGTGACTATAAACGGTCCTTCCCATGGCGGGGATAACTTGTGCAAGCCTTTTCTGTCTTGAATTAGGCGGAGAACCAGGTCACCTGTTCTGAAGCTTCGCTTCCGCACTCTCCGGCTATGATAGCGGCGAAGTTGTTGCTGGTACAAGGCGGAGCGATGGAGAGCGACGTCTCTTTCTTCGTCTAGCAGGTCTAGGCTATCCTGTCTTGCACCTTCTACGTCTTGCTCGATGTAGGCTTGGACTCTTGGGGAATCGTACTTCATGTCGGTAGGTAGCACTGCCTCTGCGCCATATACTAAGAAGAAAGGAGTGTAGCCGGTGGATCTATTTGGCGTTGTGCGCAAACTCCATAATACCGACTGTAACTCATCTGCCCAAGCGCCGGCTGCCCTATGTAATGGAGCTTCGAGACGAGGCTTAAGTCCTGATAAGACTAGGCCGTTTGTACGCTCTACTTGTCCATTGGATTGAGGGTGCGACACGGATGCCAAATCAAGCCGGATGCCCAGATCGCTACAGTATTCTTCTATGTCGCCTTGAGACAAATTGCTGCCATTATCGGTGATAATGCTGTGTGGAACTCCAAACCGAGAGATAATTCCCCAGAGAAAATTGGTGGCTGTTCGTGCGTCAAGTTTGCTGATCGGCTTAGCTTCGACCCACTTGGTGAACTTGTCGACAGCAACCAATAGGTGAGTGTACCCACCGCGCGCCGTTTTGAAGGGACCCACCATGTCTAAGCCCCAGACCGCGAACGGCCAGGTGATTGGGATCGTCCTTAGCTCCTGTGCCGGCAAGTGAGGTTGACGGGCGTACAACTGGCAACCTTTGCATGTCTTTACGATGTTCTCGGCGTCATCTTTGGCGGTGAGCCAGTAAAAACCTTGGCGGAAAGCTTTGGATACGATGGACCTAGCGGAAGCATGATGCCCGCAGGCGCCAATATGTATGTCCTTCATAATTTCCCGGCCTTCTTCCGGCTGTATGCACCGCTGATAGGTGCCGCAAGTGCTTCGCTTGTATAGCTCGCCTTGTATTATCGTGAATGCCTTGGCTCGCCTTATGATCTGCCTCTTTAGCACCTCATCGTCTTCCGGCAACTTTTGGTCGATTAGAAAATCGAGGTATGGGACTGTCCAATCCGGCTGTGTTAAGTAGACAGCGAGACTTGCCGCTTCTACCGGTTCTTCTGAGTCGGGGTCCATCAAATCGGCGCCTTTAATGGATGGCTTGTGCAATTGCTCCAGGAAGATATCTTTTGGTACCTTTTTGCGTTCCGATCCCAGTCTTGCAAGTGTGTCTGCCGCCTCATTTTCAGCTCTTGGAACACGTCGGACTTCGTAGCCTACGAAGTTTTTTGCAAATTCGTCAACTTTGGCGCTGTAAGCTGCCATTGTTGCGCTTTTCGCATCCCATGTTCCGCTTACTTGCTGCGCGACCAGATCTGAGTCGCCATAACAGAGGATTCTTTTGACGCCTAGGTCGTTTGCCACGTATAACCCGTGAAGCAAGGCTTCGTACTCGGCAACATTGTTGGTTGCTGTGAAGTGGATTTGCAACACGTAGCTAAGCTTGTCACCTTTAGGCGTACGTAGAACGACTCCAGCCCCCGAGCCTTTGAGCATTTTTGATCCGTCAAAGTGCATGACCCAATATTCTGACTCGGGGAGTGTTGTTTCCTCCATTGCCTCTGTCCAGTCGGCGACAAAGTCTGCAAGTGCTTGAGATTTGATGGCGGTCCGTGGTTTATAGACTACATCAAAGGCGGCGAGTTCGATGCCCCACTTGGCAACTCGACCCGTTGCCTCTGCGTTGTTGATTATGTCTCCCAACGGTGCCTTGATGACTACTGTCACTTTGTGTTCCTGGAAGTAATGCCTAAGCTTTCTGGCGGCGAAGAATACACCATAAGACAGCTTTTGGTAATGCGGGTACCTCTGCTTGGAGGCGAAGAACACTTCACTGATGAAGTAGACCGGTCGCTGCTCACACGCCGTGGCTTCGTTCTCCTTTCTTTCCACAGCCAAGACAACGCTGACAACCGCTCCTGTTGCCGCGATGTACAGCAGCATTGGTTCCTGTGATCGAGGTGCTGCCAATATCGGAGCGGATATGAGGGCCTCCTTAAGTTGTTGTAAGGCGGCATCTGCCTCTTCTGTCCACTCGAAGTTGTCGGATTTCTTCAATAGCCGGTAGAGAGGCATTGCCTTTTCCCCTAGGCGGCTTATGAAACGACTGACGGCTGTCGCCGATCCGGCTAGGCGCTGCACGTCCTTCAGACAAGTAGGTCTGGATATATTTTGTATGGCCTTGATCTTCTCCGGGTTAACCTCAATCCCTCGTTCTGAGACGATGAACCCGAGGAGTTTGCCGGCTGGGACGCCGAAAACGCACTTGGCGGGATTGAGTTTCATCTGATACCTCCGGAGATTCTGAAAAGTTTCTTCCAAGTCCTCTAGGAGATTTGCCTTCTTTTTTGACATTACCGCGATGTCGTCTACATAGACGTGAACATTGCGACCGATCTGTTCGTGCAGGCAATTTTGCATACAGCGCTGGTATGTTGCCCCTGCATTCTTCAGGCCAAAAGGCATTGTAATGTAGCAGAAAGTCCCATATGGAGTTGTGAAAGATGTTTTCAGCTGATCTGACTCTCTCATCTTGATTTGGTGGTATCCTGAGTAGGCGTCCAGAAAACAAAGCAGCTCGGAGCCTGCTGTGGAGTCTACGACTTGGTCAATCCTAGGCAGCGCAAAGGGATCCTTTGGGCAGCACTTGTTAACACCAGTATAGTCGATACACATCCTCAGCTCTTTATTCTTCTTTGGGACAAGTACAGGATTTGCCACCCAATCGGTGTGTACAACTTCTTTTATGAAATTGGCGGCCTTCAGCCTATTTATCTCCTTCCCTATAGCCTTGCGTCTCTCATCTCCAAAGCGTCTTGTTGCTTGCTTCACCGGCTTGGATCCTTTTATGACGTTGAGAGAGTGCTCGGCAAGTTCCCTCGGTACACCAGGCATGTCGGAAGGCGACCACGCAAAGATGTCACGATTCTCACGGAGGAACTCGACGAGCGTGCCTTCCTATTTGCTATCAAGGTTGGAGCCGATGACAACTTGCTTAGACTTGTCACCTGGGATGAGGTCCGCCTTTTTGGTGTCTTCTGAAGCTTCGAAAGTCTTCTTGACATCCATCTTTAGCTTTGGCATGGAGTTGTCTGAATCCGCCCCGAGTAGCGCGAGTTCTTCCTTGTGGATGACGGCTTCTGCGAAGGCGGCCATGCCACGCTCGCACTCCTTGGCTTTCTTGAAGTTGCCGGAAACCGTGATGGTTCCGTTTTCCCCCGGCATTTTAAGCTTGCTGTATATGTAGCACGGCCTTGCCATGAACTTGGCGAAAGCCGGTCGTCCGAAGATTGCATGATAGGCGCTCTTGAAGGGGACAACTTCGAACCGGAGGAACTCTGAGCGGTAGTTCTCTTTTGGTCCGAAAGTTACCTTCAGCCTGATGCTTCCCATTGACTTTGCTTGCCTGCCGGGAACTATGCCATGAAATGTGAGGTTGCTGTGATCCAGCTGGTCCTCTGATAGGTTCATGCGGCTTAGTGTGTCGTAGTACAGGATGTTGAGGCTGCTGCCGCCATCCATAAGTACCTTTGTGAGTCTGAAGTTGTCGACAATGGGGTCGACGACAAGGGCGTACTTGCCTGGGTGAGGGACGTGATCAGGGTGGTCGGACCGGTCCCAAGTGATTGCTTCCTCCGACCAGTTCAGGTACTGAGGGACGTCCGGCATTGTCGCGTTGAGTTCGTGCATCTCCGCCTTATCCGCTTTAGCCGAAGGCGTGCCGACAAAGCACACAAGAGATTCTTTGACCTTCGGATACGGCTTCTTTTTCTTGGCGGCTGCGTCATCTTCGCTGGAGATAGACATGTCGTCGTCATCCTCATCCTCCTTGCTGTCTTTCTTGTCGTTCTTCTTTGACTTCTTTGACTTCCAGCCGACTGTGGGGTCCTTTTTGAAGTCGTCCATGAAACGGCACTCTCCAAGCATATGGTTGACCTTGCCCAAAGAGGCGTGGATGGGACACGGCAAAAGCTTTGCCTGTTCATAAGTGATTCGCGCCGCCTTAGGCCCTGAGCCGGCTTCGCGACTATCTTTCTTATTTTTCCACTTCTTTTTGCCGGCGTTTCCTTGGAACGCTACGGCTACCTCGTTGGAAGGTCCGGCTTTGTCATCCGCCGCCTGCTTGCGCTTGTTGTTCCGCTTTGGTATGATGTTGACGTCTGGGTAATCGTCCCGGGCGTCGTCATCCGCCGCCGCGTATTGGGCGGCTAGGTTGAGCATCTCACCAAGGTCCGTGATTTGCTCGCGGACGAGCCTATGACGGAGCAAGGACTTCTTCTGTAGGCCCGTGTAGAAGGCATAGATAGCCTGTGCGTCCGAAACACCATGACAGTTGGCCTTTTTGGATATCCAGCGGCTGACAAAATCTGTCATGGTTTCGTCCGGCTTTTGGATACAGCGCTGTAAATCCGTGTAGGTATTTGGACGCTTGTATGTTCCTTGGAAGTGCTGGGAGAAAACCTTTTCCATGTCGTACCAGCTATGGATGAACTTTTCAGGAAGGTTGTCGATCCAAGCTCTTGTCGTGCCTTCCAACATGAGAGGTAGGTAGCGGACGGCAATATGGCTGCTCCCACCGGCAATCTCTATGGCCATGGCGTAGTCGGATAGCCATGAGTCCGTCTTAACGAGGCCGTTGTACCTAGAACAGTTTTTTGACACTGATGTCATGTCCTTGGGGAACGGCTCTTTGCGGATGGCGTCACCGAAGCACTTTGGTCCAGAGTATAGCGGCTCCTTTCCTCTTGCTATGTCTTGTAGGCGGTGTCGTGCGTCTTTTGGATCGAGCTGCCGTGCGCCTCTGTTTGCGTCCGGCTCGTCCTGCGCCGCCCGGCTTATGCTGCGCCTGGGCCCTTCTACCTCCTCTCTCCTCTTGCTGGCAGTGCTATGCTGCGGAGACCGGCTGCGGCCTCTCCTTGGAGGGTCGTTGCCGGCATCTTTTCTAGGCGGCTGCCTGTTGTTCCGGCTACCGCCATTGTCGCGTCTTGGCTGAGGTGGAGGTGGTAGGTCTCCTCTGCTTCCCGTCCTTGAATTCTCGTCCCGCCTTGGCTTTGGCGGCGGTGCCTTCTTTGGAGGTGGCGTTGCCTTCCTTTTGTCGCCATGGCTACTGGAGCCAGACGGGCCTTCGGGGTCGGCGCCGGGTGCAACTTTGCACTTGCCTGACTTAGACTCTAGGTCTCCCCCGCGGGCATCCGCCATGTGGCCGTAGGAATCAGCGCGAGCTTGTTGTTCTAAGGCCTTGCTTACAAAGTGTCTTGCGTTGGCCAGCTTTTCTTCCGTCGTGTAAGTGTTGTCGTCCAGGGTATCTAACGCGGCAGCCGCGTTGAGGATAGGGGTGCAGAAGACAACATCCCCCCTTCTATCAACTCGCTGTGGTGCCGTGCGCCAATCGAACCCTAGGTCTTGAGCCGCTGTCGTTGCTTGCGCAGGCGGCTCTTTTCCACGGCGGTTTTTTGATGACCTTTTCTCCTCAAAGAGTTGCCGGCTTGTTTTGGCCGACATCTTCTCCTGCTCTTTCTTGATCTTCTTCGCAAGGCTCTCAACGTGTTCCTCTCTTTTTCGCAGGAAGTCAGAGTGCTTAAGCATGTTAAGCCTAAGCTCTTCCACTTCGTCGAGTGGGGTGTTTTTGTTTACCGGAGTATTCATGATCTCGTCTACTTCTTTGATGACGGAGAGAAAACCCGTGGGTTTGCTGCTGCCGCCTTTCTCGAGGCCAGTTTTCTTCTTTGCGCACACCTTGTCGGAACTTTCAATGAGTTGGCCGGCGGTGGTGTCTCCGGCTTCTTCCGCCGGCTTGATTTGCGCTTCCGAAGTAACTGGGGTTGTCTCGTGACCGACAACAACCATCATAGCCAGCTTGTCAGGCATGTCTGTATCCGCTGTACCCTCTGAGGGAGCCGGATTTCCACTGGAAAAGCGGGTTTTGATCTTCTCTTCGAAGAGACTAGCATCATCATCGGAGTCAGAGTCTATGTTGACTTGAACGGTAGATCTGGATCCGGCATCTGACATCGCATCCTCCTGCAGAGCAGGGAGGATTGACTCAGGATCGTTGTTTTCCGGCTGGGAGTCGGATCCCAGTCCGACAACTCCGACGAAGTGGAAATCAGATTCGGCCGACTCCTGGGAGAAGGCGGATTCAGATCCATCTTGCCGGTCGACTGCTTGGTCGAAGGGTTGGTGGGTGGGGTTGTAGAAACGCGGTAGGCCGTACGCCTCTGGCGTGTACCCGATGAAGACGTCGATCCCTCCGACCGGCACGATTGCGCATCCGATGAGGTAGTCGTCCGCCGGGAGCCAGGACTCATCCGAGTTGACGTAGCTGTGGCCGTCAAACCTTGTGACGCGACCGACGGCGATCTGCTTGCCCACGCCGCCAAGTGTTCCCGCCTGGAACGTGACGCCAGGAACCTTATGCCCCACGGTGGGCGCCAACTGTCGTGGTATCGGCATAGTTGATAGGAGACGGGGGTCCTCTAGCCTACGTATGGATTGTGGGGAAGAAGGTTGGTGTCGTCGAGGTCGGGATTGAACACGGCGAGTTTACCCAGCTTCGGATCCCACAGCGGTGGCGGGATCCTACGTGCTGCTATAATTCACTATGAGGCAATAGCCGTGAACAGGTTACAATGTGTATGATGCGTATTGAAGCGTGCCCTAAAGGCTTCCTGGTGGCCGGCTTATATAGGCGGCCAGACCCCAGGATACAAGGCAAGTACTTGTCCGGCAAGTAATCAGAGTCCTAGACCTAGCCGGCTTAGTTGCCGCCTTCCGTCTTGGGCTCGGTGGCTTGATGGGCTTAGGCCTTCCGCCTTCCTTGGACCGTCCGCCTACTTTCTTGCACGTCAGCTATCTGGGCCGCCCGGCAGGCCTTGGCCTTACCACCCTTGGGCCACCCTGGACTAGCCGGATTGATCCATGCTGGTTATACCCCTAGTTGATATATCCCCAACATTAGCCCCCAGAAAGGTTGAAGTTCTCCAGGCGCCGGCTTCTCCTTGATTCTTCATCTACCAAGGTTGGCGGCTGCAGGACTTGAACCATTCTGAAAATGAACGAGGCTCGCGTGTCTTGATATTGACATGCGGCCGCCTTTGTCCATCATGGGAAAAGACGGCTACTCGGCAATCTTTGCCGAGCATTCTTCTTGGCGGTTTCCACCTAGCCGGCTTCACGACAGTTTGAAAACAGCCTAGGCGGGAATCTCGCAACGATCACAAATTGCGGGAAAAGAGGAGGCGTGGAGATCGTGCAATCATGGGCTGTAACGGCTGCTGGACACGTGTCCGACTAAAAACGCCGTTGCACAGGGAGCAACGCCTGGCCCTATAAATAGGTAGCCAAACGGTCCATTTTCTTTACCCTGCCTTTGCTCTCCGTGCGCCCTTGCCTCTTCCACTTCTTTGCTCCCTGCCTCCGAACGAGCTCCGGCGAACTTCTTCCCTCCGGCGACCTTCTCTCGAGGCGATGCCCACCGGTCCAACCCATTTGACGGCGTCGAGCGGCGCGGCGACCGAGGCCGCGCTCGCGGCGTCGATGGGCGGCGCCATAACTCGTCCCGCGGCGGCGGCGACGTCGGGCAATGTCACCGCCGTCGTCCCTCGGACTTCCTCCGCGTGCACCCGCGGCGGGCTCCTCGGCTCCTCCACGGACCACCACAGCAACGGCGACGGCGAAGGCCCCCGGCGACGAGGAAGAAGAAGCGGCGGACCTTGGGTCCCGCTACTGGCTGCCTTCTATCGTTGACGAAGACGCCCTCCAAGACTTGGAGGCTGTCGGCTACCTCCCCACTCGGGAGGATTGCCGGTGGAGGGCCGCCTTGGGAGACATCATCCCGGCCCCGGAAGCCGGAGAACGGGTAATCCTTACCTCCCACCTTGTAAGGGGAATGGCGCTTCCGCCTTCCGCCTTTTTTAGTGAGGTCTTGGATCACTACGGGCTCCAGCCCCATAACATCGCACCCAATAGCATATTAGTCTTAGCCGGCTTCACAGCTCTGTTTGAAGGCTACCTAGGGATTAGGCCTAGTTTAGACTTCTTCAGATACTGCTTCCGTTGCCGGCGACAGACGGTGCCGGATGGCGGGCTGGCGACCTGCGGCAGTGTCACCTTCAACTGCCGCCAGGGCCGCCAATGGTATCCTAAGATACCATACCTTGAGTCCGTCAAGGGCTGGACCTCCACATTCTTCTACTGCCAAGACATGGCAGCGCCGGTCCGTCAAGTCGGCATTCCGGCATTCGTCAACGCGCCACCCATGCCTCGCCCATGCTGGGACGAGGCGGTGCCCAAGTTGACGGAGGAACTCCGCCTTATTCAAAGGCGGATTGAGTTCCTCACGAGGACGATGGCTCCCCCCCAGCTGGATGGGGTCGACACCGTCATTTGCTGGCTCGGCCGGCAAATCCTCCCACTGCGGTACAGCCCGCACAAGATGTGTCAGTATTCGCCTACTGACACAGCCTCTCTTCGCGTGAGCGAAAAGATATTTCCGGTCGCCGACCTGCCATTCCGGCTCCGCAGCCTCGTCAAGGCGGGGTCGTTGAAGGCGGTCGAGGGCGTGCCCATGCACACCCACGACAATCCTCCCCTCGAGGTGAATATTTTCTTCCTTTGCCCCTTATTTGACAGCTTTGCCGGCTAGGATTGAGTTCCTTTAACATGTCTTCTTTTTCAGCTCTCCGAGTTGAGGGAGGATGACCTGGCTCCCGACTTCTACGAGTCGGAAGCCGGGAAGACGAAGAAGCGCAAGGCGTCCGGCGCTGCTTCCTCTACGGCGAATGCCGAGAGGAGGAAACGGATCGCGTCGGCTACCGAGCCGACTCTCGCCAACATTGGCGAGAACGCGGGGATTAACATCCCCCGAAGGTACTCAACTTTGCCTTTATCAGACGACAAAACTCTTCAATACTGGCCAATTGACTGTGCTTGCTTTTTGTTAACAGGGAAAGGGTCGCCACCTCCCGGTTGACGACCAGGCTCCTTGGCAAAGGTAAGCGGCCGCAAGGCGGCTCGCCGGCCACCGTGCCGCCAACCCCTCAGCTCCACGCCGGCAGCTTCATGGGCGACGCTCGACGTCAGCCCCCAGCTCCGGCCTCACGTGCTCCGCCAAGGGCCCCTTCCGCCGACCGCGCGCCCAAAATTCCCCTTCTGCTGGCTAAGGCTACGGCCGATGATGCCGCGCAATCGCGCGCCGCCAACGAAGGGTTGCTAGAGTCGACTGCCGGCGGGTCCCGGAGGGCAGCCCCGACTGCGGGAGGCGGCAAAGTCAGGGACCCTTGGTCTACCTTTAAGGAGGCCAAGGAGTCAACTTTGGCTTTTGCCGCCTTTGCGTCGCAGGCCTTCGCCGACTTAGAGGGCGACCTATCTGTAAGTTTCTACCCCTCCGGCATATACATAGTCTTTCCCCCGAGCACTTAGATGGCAAGTCAAAAAGGAACTTTGACTGCCGGCTTAGTGGTTATTCGACAATATGTTATATGCCTTTATTTTTTCTTGCAGGGCCTTGTGTCCGCCAACGTCGAGCTCGTCTCCTCCCGAGTCGAGATAAACCGGCGCCACCGCGACCTGAAGAAGGAGTGCGAGGCCAAGGACAGGTGGATCGCCGAACTGGAGGCGGCCTGCCAAAAAGATGAAGGTAGGGTTGATCCCTTTCTCCAACTATGCTTTTGACCTATGTTTCCGTCAATCATTTAGCTTAGCGAATCCATATTTGTAGAACTGCTAGACCACGCCCAGGATATCCTGAAGGCGTCCACTGATATGCAAGCTCTTATGAATGAAGCTTCAGACTTGGCGGCCGCCAACTTGGAGTTGAAGGCGGCTCATCAAAAAGAGATGGAGGCCCAGCAACTCAAGTTTGCACAGGAATCCAGCCAGCTCACTGGTGAGCTGGAAAGCCTGCGCAACAAGTTGGCGGAGGCGGAGAAGATGGCTGCGGAAGAGATATCCAAGCATACTTCTCGCGCCCAAACTGCAGAGGACGCGCTGGCAACTCATATGATTGAGTTGTCGGCTTTCCATAACTCGGTCCTTGGTAATTTCTCGCTCCTTTTTTGATACTGTCATGTTGCTTTAGCCTGAGCCAAACTCATGGCTTTATTTTTGATGCAGTTCCCGCCGGTTTAGGCGATGACAAGGTTGTCAGCCCCCGCCTGGATCGCCTTGCGCGTCTGGGCGAGCTGATCGCCGAGACTTTGGCGGCGTCCAAGCGGTTTGCCGCCAAGTTCTTCACTTCTTCTGGCAGCCAGGAGCCGACCGAGTTCAGCGACGTGCCCGCCATCTTGGAGCAGGCGACCAAATTGCACAAAAGCTCGCTGAAGTCAGCGGCGCGGGGAGGAGCCAAGACTGCCCTTGGGTTGTTCATGGCTCACTACCCCGAGGCGGAGATAGAAGCCGTCACCAAAGGCATGCCGTCGACGTACAAAGACGGCAGCGAGGTTGAGCCGGTCGCTGTCCTGGACAGCGTTGCCGGCTATGCCACGCGAGTTGCCGACATGGTGGACACTTCAATCTTCTACCGGCGCCATCCTGTGCCTGGCGGAGAGGGAGCTGGAGCTGCCGGCGCGGCTGAGGCGGAGGGGAGTGATAGTTCTGGGGCTGAAGTTGTTAGCCCCCAAGTCTGATGTAGATGCTCCCCCGAGCCATACCTTTTCTTGTCCTTGCCTCCCACCGGCCTTATTTTGTCGGCCCCTGAAACAATGCAACATTTGTAATATTTGTATATACTTTTGCTGTTGCCTTGTTAGGCGGAAACTAGCTGACAAGTTTTACTTTGTCTTTATTTATATGGCCCACCTTAATTTTACCCTGACTTATATGCTTGACTTTTTGTATGTTGACGAAACCTCAGCCGGTAACTTTACCTGAAACAACCAGGTCTAGACCATTTGTTTAGAATCAGAGACCAAAGCCAACATGTTGGTGTCAAAGACATACTACTAGGCGAACCACATATAAGTAATCAGAGGCAAAGGAATTAGGCGGCGCAAAAAGTTTGTTTTTGCTTTAGGTTGGCTCGAAAGCTGCAAGTATCTACCAGTTTGAACCTTTGCACGGAGCTAAAAAATAGGTAACTTAGATACATAGGGGAAATATGATTGCAATAAAACACAAAAGATGGCATGCATCTCAACACAGATGAGGAACCATAGACTTTTATTTCATAATCATATTTAACTTAATACAATTATAAATTGCTAAGTGTAGAAAGGACCTAGCTGCTCAATATTCCAATGCCGTCTTGTTTGCTCGAACGGATCGTCAATGCCTCTCTTGCGCTTGGTTCCCCTTTTTCCTGCCGCCTTCTTGCGCATTTTCTTTTCTTCTTCGTCGCGGATGTCGGCTAGGTAGTAGGAACCATTGAGCAGCGCCTTTGTGACTATAAACGGTCCTTCCCATGGCGGGGATAACTTGTGCAAGCCTTTTCTGTCTTGAATTAGGCGGAGAACCAGGTCACCTGTTCGCACTCTCCGGCTATGATAGCGGCGAAGTTGTTGCTGGTACAAGGCGGAGCGATGGAGAGCGACGTCTCTTTCTTCGTCTAGCAGGTCTAGGCTATCCTGTCTTGCACCTTCTACGTCTTGCTCGATGTAGGCTTGGACTCTTCGGGAATCGTACTTCATGTCGGTAGGTAGCACTGCCTCTGCGCCATATACTAAGAAGAAAGGAGTGTAGCCGGTGGATCTGTTTGGCGTTGTGCGCAAACTCCATAATACCGACTGTAACTCATCTGCCCAAGCGCCGGCTGCCCTATGTAATGGAGCTTCGAGACGAGGCTTAAGTCCTGATAAGACTAGGCCGTTTGTACGCTCTACTTGTCCATTGGATTGAGGGTGCGACACGGATGCCAAATCAAGCCGGATGCCCAGATCGCTACAGTATTCTTCTATGTCGCCTTGAGACAAATTGCTGCCATTATCGGTGATAATGCTGTGTGGAACTCCAAACCGAGAGATAATTCCCCAGAGAAAATTGGTGGTTGTTCGTGCGTCAAGTTTGCTGATCGGCTTAGCTTCGACCCACTTGGTGAACTTGTCGACAACGACCAATAGGTGAGTGTACCCACCGCGCGCCGTTTTGAAGGGACCCACCATGTCTAAGCCCCAGACCGCGAACGGCCAGGTGATTGGGATCGTCCTTAGCTCCTGTGCCGGCAAGTGAGGTTGACGGGCGTACAACTGGCAACCTTTGCATGTCTTTACGATGTTCTCGGCGTCTTCTTTGGCGGTGAGCCAGTAGAAACCTTGGCGGAAAGCTTTGGATACAATGGACCTAGCGGAAGCATGATGCCCACAGGCGCCAATATGTATGTCCTTCCGAATTACCCGGCCTTCTTCCGGATGTATGCACCGCTGATAGGTGCCGCAAGTGCTTCGCTTGTATAGCTCGCCTTGTATTATCGTGAATGCCTTGGCTCGCCTTATGATCTGCCTCTTTAGCACCTCATCGTCTTCCGGCAACTTTTGGTCGATTAGAAAATCGAGGTATGGGACTGTCCAATCTGGCTGTGTTAAGTAGACAGCGAGACTTGCCGCTTCTACCGGTTCTTCTGAGTCGGGGGCCATCAAATCGGCGCCTTTAATGGATGGCTTGTGCAATTGCTCCAGGAAGATATCTTTTGGTACCTTTTTGCGTTCCGATCCCAGTCTTGCAAGTGTGTCTGCCGCCTCATTTTCAGCTCTTGGAACATGTCGGACTTCGTAGCCTACGAAGTTTTTTGCAAATTCGTCAACTTTGGCTCTGTAAGCTGCCATTGTTGCGCTTTTCGCTTCCCATGTTCCGCTTACTTGCTGCGCGACCAGATCTGAGTCGCCATAACAGAGGATTCTTTTGACGCCTAGGTCGTTTGCCACGTGTAACCCGTGAAGCAAGGCTTCGTACTCGGCAACATTGTTGGTTGCTGTGAAGTGGATTTGTAACACGTAGCTAAGCTTGTCACCTTTAGGCGTACCTAGAACGACTCCTGCCCCCGAGCCTTTGAGCATTTTTGATCCGTCAAAGTGCATGACCCAATATTCTGACTCGGGGAGTGTTGTTTCCTCCATTGCCTCTGTCCAGTCGGCGACAAAGTCTGCAAGTGCTTGAGATTTGATGGCAGTCTGTGGTTTATAGACTATATCAAAGGCGGCGAGTTCGATGCCCCACTTGGCAATTCGACCCGTTGCCTCTGCGTTGTTGATTATGTCTCCCAACGGTGCCTTGCTGACTACTGTCACTGTGTGTTCCTGGAAGTAATGCCTAAGCTTTCTGGCGGCGAAGAATACACCATAAGACAGCTTTTGGTAATGCGGGTACCTCTGCTTGGAGGCGGAGAACACTTCACTGATGAAGTAGACCGGTCGCTGCTCACACGCCGCGGCTTCGTTCTCCTTTCTTTCCACAGCCAAGGCAACGCTGACAACAGCTCCTGTTGCCGCGATGTACAGCAGCATTGGTTCCTGTGATCAAGGTGCTGCCAATATCGGAGCGGATATGAGGGCCTCCTTAAGTTGTTGTAAGGCGGCATCTGCCTCTTCTATCCACTCGAAGTTGTCGGATTTCTTCAATAGCCGGTAGAGAGGCATTGCCTTTTCCCCTAGGCGGCTTATGAAACGACTGACGGCTGCCGCCGATCCGGCTAGGCGCTGCACGTCCTTCAGACAAGTAGGTCTGGATATATTTTGTATGGCCTTGATCTTCTCCGGGTTAACCTCAATCCCTCGTTCTGAGACGATGAACCCGAGGAGTTTGCCGGCTGGGACGCCGAAAACGCACTTGGCGGGATTGAGTTTCATCTGGTACCTCCGGAGATTCTGAAAAGTTTCTTCCAAGTCCTCTAGGAGATCTGCCTTCTTTTTTGACATTACCGCGATGTCGTCTACATAGACGTGAACATTGCGACCGATCTGTTCGTGCAGGCAATTTTGCATACAGCGCTGGTATGTTGCCCCTGCATTCTTCAGGCCAAAAGGCATTGTAATGTAGCAGAAAGTCCGATATGGAGTTGTGAAAGATGTTTTCAGCTGATCTGACTCTCTCATCTTGATTTGGTGGTATCCTGAGTAGGCGTCCAGAAAACAAAGCAGCTCGGAGCCTGCTGTGGAGTCTACGACTTGGTCAATCCTAGGCAGCGCAAAGGGATCCTTTGGGCAGCACTTGTTAACACCAGTATAGTCGATACACATCCTCAGCTCTTTATTCTTCTTTGGGACAAGTACAGGATTTGCCACCCAATCGGTGTGTACAACTTCTTTTATGAAATTGGCGGCCTTCAGCCTATTTATCTCCTTCCCTATAGCCTTGCGTCTCTCATCTCCAAAGCGTCTTGTTGCTTGCTTCACCGGCTTGGATCCTTTTATGATGTTGAGCGAGTGCTCGGCAAGTTCCCTCGGTACACCAGGCATGTCGGAAGGCGACCACGCAAAGATGTCACGATTCTCACGGAGGAACTCGACGAGCGCGCCTTCCTATTTGCTATCAAGGTTGGAGCCGATGACAACTTGCTTAGACTTGTCACCTGGGATGAGGTCCGCTTTTTTGGTGTCTTCTGAAGCTTCGAAAGTCTTCTTGACATCCATCTTTGGCTTTGGCATGGAGTTGTCTGAATCCGCCCCGAGTAGCGCGAGTTCTTCCTTGTGGATGACGGCTTCTGTGAAGGCGGCCATGCCACGCTCGCACTCCTTGGCTTTCTTGAAGTTGCCGGAAACCGTGATGGTTCCGTTTTCCCCCGGCATTTTAAGCTTGCTGTATATGTAGCACGGCCTTGCCATGAACTTGGCGAAAGTCGGTCGTCCGAAGATTGCATGATAGGCGCTCTTGAAGGGGACAACTTCGAACCGGAGGAACTCTGAGCGGTAGTTCTCTTTTGGTCCGAAAGTTACCTTCAGCCTGATGCTTCCCATTGACTTTGCTTGCCTGCCGGGCACTATGCCATGAAATGTGAGGTTGCTGTGATCCAGCTGGTCCTCTGATAGGTTCATGCGGCTTAGTGTGTCGTAGTACAGGATGTTGAGGCAGCTGCCGCCATCCATAAGTACCTTTGTGAGTCTGAAGTTGTCGACAATGGGGTCGACGACAAGGGCGTACTTGCCTGGGTGAGGGACGTGATCAGGGTGGTCGGACCGGTCCCAAGTGATTGCTGCCTCCGACCAGTTCAGGTACTGAGGGACGTCCGGCATTGTCGCGGTGGCGCCGGTTTATCTCGACTCGGGAGGAGACGAGCTCGACGTTGGCGGACACAAGGCCCAACGGGGGCCCTCTAGCCTACGTATGGGTTGTGGGGAAGAAGGTTGGTGTCGTCGAGGTCGGGATTGAACACGGTGAGTTTACCCAGCTTCGGATCCCACAGCGGTGGCAGGATCCTACGTGCTGCTATAATTCACTATGAGGCAATAGCCGTGAACAGGTTACAATGTGTATGATGCGTATTGAAGCGTGCCCTAAAGGCTTCCTGGTGGCCGGCTTATATAGGCGGCCAGACCCCAGGATACAAGGCAAGTACTTGACCGGCAAGTAATCAGAGTCCTAGACCTAGCCGGCTTAGTTGCCGCCTTCCGTCTTGGGCTCGGTGGCTTGATGGGCTTAGGCCTTCCGCCTTCCTTGGACCGTCCGCCTACTTCCTTGCACGTCAGCTATCTGGGCCGCCCGGCAGGCCTTGGCCTTACCACCCTTGGGCCACCCTGGACTAGCCGGATTGATCCATGCTGGTTATACCCCTAGTTGATATATCCCCAACATTAGCCCCCAGAAAGGTTGAAGTTCTCCAGGCGCCGGCTTCTCCTTGATTCTTCATCTGCCAAGGTTGGCGGCTGCAGGACTTGAACCATTCTGAAGATGAACGAGGCTCGCGTGTCTTGATATTGACATGCGTCCGCCTTTGTCCATCATGGGAAAAGACGGCTACTCGGCAATCTTTGCCGAGCATTCTTCTTGGCGGTTTCCACCTAGCCGGCTTCACGACAGTTTGAAAACAGCCTAGGCGGGAATCTCGCCACGATCAGAAATTGCGGGAAAAGAGGAGGTGTGGAGATCGTGCAATCATGGGCTATAACGGATGCTGGACACGTGTCCGACTAAAAACGCCGTTGCACAGGGAGCAACGCCTGGCCCTATAAATAGGTAGCCAAACGGTCCATTTTCTTTACCCTGCCTTTGCTCTCCGTGCGCCCTTGCCTCTTCCACTTCTTTGCTCCCTGCCTCCGAACGAGCTCCGGCGAACTTCTTCCCTCCGGCGACCTTCTCTCGCGGTGATGCCCACCGGTCCAACCCATTCGACGGCGTCGAGCGGCGCGGCGACCGAGGCCACGCTCGCGGCGTCGATGGGCGGCGCCATAACTCGTCCCGCGGCGGCGGCGACGGCGGGCAATGTCACCGCCGTCGTCCCTCGGACTTCCTCCGCGCGCACCCGCGGCGGGCTCCTCGGCTCCTCCACGGACCACCACAGCAACGGCGACGGCGAACGCCCCCGGCGACAAGGAAGAAGAAGCGGCGGACCTTGGGTCCCGCTACTGGCTGCCTTCTATCGTCGACGAAGACGCCCTCCAAGACTTGGAGGCTGTCGGCTACCTCCCCACTTGGGAGGATTGCCGGTGGAGGGCCGCCTTGGGAGACATCATCCCGGCCCCGGAAGCCGGAGAACGGGTAATCCTTACCTCCCACCTTGTCAGGGGAATGGCGCTTCCGCCTTTTTTAGTGAGGTCTTGGATCACTACGGGCTCCAGCCCCATAACATCGCACCCAATAGCATATTAGTCTTAGCCGGCTTCACAGCTCTGTTTGAAGGCTACCTAGGGATTAGGCCTAGTTTAGACTTCTTCAGATACTGCTTCCGTTGCCGGCGACAGACGGTGCCGGATGGCGGGCTGGCGACCTGCGGCAGTGTCACCTTCAACTGCCGCCAGGGCCGCCAATGGTATCCTATGATACCATACCTTGAGTCCGTCAAGGGCTGGACCTCCACATTCTTCTACTGCCAAGACATGGCAGCGCCGGTCCGTCAAGTCGGCATTCCGGCATTCGTCAACGCGCCACCCATGCCTCGCCCATGCTGGGACGAGGCGGTGCCCAAGTTGACGGAGGAACTCCGCCTTATTCAAAGGCGGATTGAGTTCCTCACGAGGACGATGGCTCCCCCCCAGCTGGATGGGGTCGACACCGTCATTTGCTGGCTCGGCCGGCAAATCCTCCCACTGCGGTACAGCCCGCACAAGATGTGTCAGTATTCGCCTACTGACACAGCCTCTCTTCGCGTGAGCGAAGGGATATTGCCGGTCGCCGACCTGGCATTCCGGCTCCGCAGCCTCGTCAAGGCGGGGTCGTTGAAGGCGGTCGAGGGCGTGCCCATGCACACCCACGACAATCCTCCCCTCGAGGTGAATATTTTCTTCCTTTGCCCCTTATTTGACAGCTTTGCCGGCTAGGATTGAGTTCCTTTAACATGTCTTCTTTTTCAGCTCTCCGAGTTGAGGGAGGATGACCTGGCTCCCGACTTCTACGAGACGGAAGCCGGGAAGACGAAGAAGCGCAAGGCGTCCGGCGCTGCTTCCTCTACGGCGAATGCCGAGAGGAGGAAACGGATCGCGTCGGCTACCGAGCCGACTCTCGCCAACATTGGCGAGAACGCGGGGATTAACATCCCCCGAAGGTACTCAACTTTGCCTTTATCAGACGACAAAACTCTTCAATACTGGCCAATTGACTGTGCTTGCTTTTTGTTAACAGGGAAAGGGTCGCCACCTCCCGGTTGACGACCAGGCTCCTTGGCAAAGGTAAGCGGCCGCAAGGCGGCTCGCCGGCCACCGTGCCGCCAACCCCTCAGCTCCACGCCGGCAGCTTCATGGGCGACGTCAGCCCCCAGCTCCGGCCTGAGGTGCTCCGCCAAGGGCCCCTTCCGCCGACCGCGCGCCCAAAATTCCCCTTCTGCTGGCTGAGGCTACGGCCGATGATGCCGCGCAATCGCGCGCCGCCAACGAAGGGTTGCTAGAGTCGACTGCCGGCGGGTCCCGGAGGGCAGCCCCGACTGCGGGAGGCGGCAAAGTCAGGGACCCTTGGTCTACCTTTTAGGAGGCCAAGGAGTCAACTTTGGCTTTTGCCGCCTTTGCGTCGCAGGCCTTCGCCGACTTAGAGGGCGACCTATCTGTAAGTTTCTACCCCTCCGGCATATACATAGTCTTTCCCCCGAGCACTTAGATGGCAAGTCAAAAAGGAACTTTGACTGCCGGCTTAGTGGTTATTCGACAATATGTTATATGCCTTTATTTTTTCTTGCAGGGCCTTGTGTCCGCCAACGTCGACCTCGTCTCCTCCCGAGTCGAGATAAACCGGCGCCACCGCGACCTGAAGAAGGAGTGCGAGGCCAAGGACAGGCGGATCGCCGAACTGGAGGCGGCCCGCCAAAAAGATGAAGGTAGGGTTGATCCCTTTCTCCAACTATGCTTTTGACCTATGTTTCCGTCAATCATTTAGCTTAGCGAATCCATATTTGTAGAACTATTAGACCACGCCCAGGATATCCTGAAGGCGTCCACTGATATGCAAGCTCTTATGAATGAAGCTTCAGACTTGGCGGCCGCCAACTTGGAGTTGAAGGTGGCTCATCAAAAAGAGATGGAGGCCCAGCAACTCAAGTTTGCGCAGGAATCCAGCCAACTCACTGGTGAGCTGGAAAGCCTGCGCAACAAGTTGGCGGAGGCGGAGAAGATGGCTGCGGAAGAGATATCCAAGCAGACTTCTCGCGCCCAAACTGCAGAGGACGCGCTGGCAACTCATATGATTGAGTTGTCGGCTTTCCATAACTCGGTCCTTGGTAATTTCTCGCTCCTTTTTTGATACTGCCATGTTGCTTTAGCCTGAGCCAAACTTATGGCTTTATTTTTGATGCAGTTCCCGCCGGTTTAGGCGATGACAAGGTTGTCAGCCCCCGCCTGGATCGCCTTGCGCGTCTGGGCGAGCTGATCGCCGAGACTTTGGCGGCGTCCAAGCGGTTTACCGCCAAGTTCTTCACTTCGTCTGGCAGCCAGGAGCCGACCGAGTTCAGCGACGTGCCCGCCATCTTGGAGCAGGCGACCAAATTGCACAAAAGCTCGCTGAAGTCGGCGGCGCGGGGAGGAGCCAAGACTGCCCTTGGGTTGTTCATGGCGCACTACCCCGAGGCGGAGATAGAAGCCGTCACCGAAGGCATGCCGTCGACGTACGAAGACGGCAGCGAGGTTGAGCCGGTCGCTGTCCTGGACAGCGTTGCCGGCTATGCCACGCGAGTTGCCGACATGGTGGACACTTCAATCTTCTACCGGCGCCATCCTGTGCCTGGCGGAGAGGGAGCTGGAGCTGCCGGCGCGGCTGAGGCGGAGGGGAGTGATAGTTGTGGGGCTGAAGTTGTCAGCCGCCAAGTCTGATGTAGATGCTCCCCCGAGCCATACCTTTTCTTGTCCTTGCCTCCCACCGGCCTTATTTTGTCGGCCCCTGAAACAATGCAACATTTGTAATATTTGTATATACTTTTGCTGTTGCCTTGTTAGGCGGAAACTAGCTGATAAGTTTTACTTTGTCTTTATTTGTATGGCCCGCCTTAATTTTACCCTGACTTATATGCTTGACTTTTTGTATGTTGACGAAACCTCAGCCGGTAACTTTAGCTGAAACAACCAGGGCTAGACCATTTGTTTAGAATCAGAGACCAAAGCCAACATGTTGGTGTCAAAGACATACTACTAGGCGAACCACATATAAGTAATCAGAGGCAAAGGAATTAGGCGGCGCAAAAAGTTTGTTTTTGCTTTGGGTTGGCTCGAAAGCTGCAAGTATCTACCAGTTTGAACCTTTGCACGGAGCTAGAAAATAGGTAACTTAGATACATAGGGGAAATATGATTGCAAGAAAAGACAAAAGATGGCATGCATCTCGACACAGATGAGGAACCATAGACTTTTATTTCATAATCATATTTAACTTAATACAATTATAAATTGCTAAGTGTAGAAAGGACGTAGCTGCTCAATATTCCAAGGCCGTCTTGTTTGCTCGAACGGATCGTCAATGCCTCTCTTGCGCTTGGTTCCCCTTTTTCCTGCCGCCTTCTTGCGCATTTTCTTTTCTTCTTCGTCGCGGATGTCGGCTAGGTAGTAGGAACCATTGAGCAGCGCCTTTGTGACTATAAACGGTCCTTCCCATGGCGGGGATAACTTGTGTAAGCCTTTTCTGTCTTGAATTAGGCGGAGAACCAGGTCACCTGTTCTGAAGCTTCACTTCCGCACTCTCCGGCTATGATAGCGGCGAAGTTGTTGCTGGTACAAGGCGGAGCGATGGAGAGCGACGTCTCTTTCTTCGTCTAGCAGGTCTAGGCTATCCTGTCTTGCACCTTCTACGTCTTGCTCGATGTAGGCTTGGACTCTTGGGGAATCGTACTTCATGTCGGTAGGTAGCACTGCCTCTGCGCCATATACTAAGAAGAAAGGAGTGTAGTCGGTGGATCTGTTTGGCGTTGTGCGCAAACTCTATAATACCGACTGTAACTCATCTGCCCAAGCGCCGGCTGCCCTATGTAATGGAGCTTCGAGACGAGGCTTAAGTCCTGATAAGACTAGGCCGTTTGTACGCTCTACTTGTCCATTGGATTGAGGGTGCGACACGGTTGCCAAATCAAGCCGGATGCCCAGATCGCTGCAGTATTCTTCTATGTCGCCTTGAGACAAATTGCTGCCATTATCGGTGATAATGTTGTGTGGAACTCCAAACCGAGAGATAATTCCCCAGAGAAAATTAGTGGCTGTTCGTGCGTCAAGTTTGCTGATCGGCTTAGCTTCAACCCACTTGGTAAACTTGTCGACAGCGACCAATAGGTGAGTGTACCCACCGCGCGCCGTTTTGAAGGGACCCACCATGTCTAAGCCCCAGACCGCGAACGGCCAGGTGATTGGGATCGTCCTTAGCTCCTGTGCCGGCAAGTGAGGTTGACGGGCGTACAACTGGCAACCTTTGCATGTCTTTACGATGTTCTCGGCGTCTTCTTTGGCGGTGAGCTAGTAGAAACCTTGGCGGAAAGCTTTGGATACAATGGACCTAGCGGAAGCATGATGCCCGCAGGCGCCAATATGTATGTCCTTCAGAATTTCCCGGCCTTCTTCCGGTTGTATGCACCGCTGATAGGTGCCGCAAGTGCTTCGCTTGTATAGCTCGCCTTGTATTATCGTGAATCATGGGTTGGAAGTGAATTATATCAAAGTGAACTGTCGTGGTATCGGCATATCAACTACGTGCTGCTATAATTCACTATGAGGCAATAGCCGTGAACAGGTTACAATGTGTATGATGCGTATTGAAGCGTGCCCTAAAGGCTTCCTGGTGGCCGGCTTATATAGGCGGCCAGACCCCAGGATACAAGGCAAGTACTTGTCCGGCAAGTAATCAGAGTCCTAGACCTAGCCGGCTTAGTTGCCGCCTTCCGTCTTGGGCTCGGTGGCTTGATGGGCTTAGGCCTCCCGCCTTCCTTGGACCGTCCGCCTACTTCCTTGCACGTCAGCTATCTGGTCCGCCCGGCAGGCCTTGGCCTTACCACCCTTGGGCCACCCTGGACTAGCCGGATTGATCCATGGTTGTTATACCCCTAGTTGATATATCCCCAAGAGGTCCTTCCCATGGCGGGGATAACTTGTGCAAACCTTTTCGTCTTGAATTAGGCGGAGAACCAGGTCACCTGTTCTGAAGCTTCGCTGCCGCACTCTCCGGCTATGATAGCGGTGAAGTTGTTGCTGGTACAAGGCGGAGCGATGTAGAGCAACGTCTCTTTCTTCGTCTAACAGGTCTAGGCTATCCTGTCTCGCACCTTCTACGTCTTTCTCGATGTAGGCTTGAACTCTTGGGGAATCGTATTTCATGTCGGTAGGTAGCACCGCCTCAGCGCCATATACTAAGAAGAAAGGAGTGTAGCCGGTAGACCTGTTTGGCGTTGTGCGCAAACTCCATAGTACCGACTATAACTCATCTGCCCAAGCGTCGGCTGCCCTGTGTAATGGAGCTTCGAGATGAGGCTTAAGTCCTGATAAGACTAGGCCGTTTGTACGCTCTACTTGTCCATTGGATTGAGGGTGCGACACGGATGCCAAATCAAGCCGGATGCCCAGATCGCTGCAGTATTCTTCTATGTCGCCTTGAGACAAATTGCTGCCATTATTAGTGATAATGCTGTGTGGAACTCCAAACCGAGAGATAATTCCCCAGAGGAAATTGGTGGATGTTCGTGCGTCAAGTTTGCTGATCGGTTTAGCCTCGACCCATTTGGTGAACTTGTCGACAGCGACCAATAGGTGGGTGTACCCACCCCGCGCCTTCTTGAAGGGACCCACCATGTCTAAGCCCCAGACCGCGAACGGCCAGGTGATTGGAATCGTCCTCAGTTCCTGTGCCGACAAGTGAGGTTGACGAGCGTACAACTGGCAGCCTTTGCATGTCTTTACGATGTTCTCGGCGTCTTCTTTGGCGGTAAGCCAGTAGAAACCTTGGCGGAAAGCTTTGGATACAATGGACTTGGCGGAAGCATGATGCCCGCAGGTGCCAATATGTATGTCCTTCAGAATTTCCCGGCCTTCTTCCGCTGTATGCACCGCTGATAGATGCCGCACGTGCTTCGCTTATATAGCTCGCCTTTTATTATCGTGAATGCATTGGCTCGCCTTATGATCTGCCTTTTTAGCACCTCATCGTCCTCCGACAACTTTCTGTCGATTAGAAAATCGAGATATGGGATTGTCCAATCCGGCTGTGTCAAGTAGACAACGAGACTTGCCGCTTCTACCGGTTCTTCTTCATCGGGGTCCATCAAATCGGCGCCTTTAATGGATGGCTTGTGCAAATGTTCCAGGAAAATATCTTTTGGTACCTTTTTGCGTTCCGACCCTAGTCTTGCAAGTGTGTCTGACGCCTCGTTCTCAGCTCTTGGAACATGCCGGACTTCGTAGCCCGCGAAGTTTTTTGCGAATTCGTCAACTTTGGCTCCCATGTTCCGCTTACTTGCTGCGCGACCAAATCTGAGTCGCCATAACAGAGGATTCTTTTGACGCCTAGGTCGTTTGCCACGTGTAACCCATGAAGCAAAGCTTCGTACTCGGCAACGTTGTTGGTTGCTGTGAAGTGGATTTGCAACACGTAGCTAAGCTTGTCACCTTTAGGCGTGCGAAGAACGACTCCAGCCCCCGAGCCTTTGAGCATCTTTGATCCGTCAAAGTGCATGACCCAATATTCTGATTCGGGGAGTGTCGTTTCCTCCATGGCTTCTGTCCAGTCGGCGACAAAATCTGCAAGCGCTTGAGACTTAATGGCGGTCCGTGGTTTATAGACTATATCAAAGGCGGCAAGCTCGATGCCCCATTTGGCAACTCGACCTGTTGCCTCTGCATTGTTGATTATGTCTCCCAACGGTGCCTTGCTGACTACTGTCACTGTGTGTTCCTGGAAGTAATGCCTAAGTTTTCTGGCGGCGAAGAATACACCATAAGTCAGCTTTTGGTAATGCGGATACCTCTGCTTGGAGGCGGAGAATACTTCACTGATGAAGTAGACCGGTCGTTGCTCACACGTCGCGGCTTCGTTCTCCTTTCTTTCCACAGCCAAGAAAACGCTGACAACAGCTCCTGTTGTCGCGATGTACAGCAGCATTGGTTCCTATGATCGAGGTGCTGCCAATATCGGAGCGGATATGAGGGCCTCCTTAAGTTGTTGTAAGGCGGCATCCGCCTCTGCTGTCCACTCAAAGTTGTCGGATTTCTTCAATAGCCGGTAGAGAGGCATTGCCTTTTCCCCTAGGCGGCTTATGAAACGACTGACGGCTGGCGCCGATCCGGCTAGGCGTTGCACGTCCTTCAGACAAGTGGGTCTGGATATGTTTTGGATGGCTTTGATCTTCTCCGGATTAACCTCGATCCCTCGTTCTGAGACGATAAACCCGAGCAGTTTGCCGGCTGGAACGCCGAAAACGCACTTGGCGGGATTGAGTTTCATCTCATACCTCCGGAGATTCTGAAACGTTTCTTCCAAATCCTCTAGGAGATCTGCCTTCTTTTTTGACATCACCACGATGTCGTCTACGTAGACGTGAACATTGCGGCCGATTTGTTCGTGCAGGCAATTTTGCATACAGCGCTGGTATGTCGCCCCTGCATTCTCCAGGCCAAAAGGCATCGTAATGTAGCAGAAAGTCCCGTATGGAGTGGTGAAAGATGTTTTCAGCTGATCTGACTCTCTCATCTTGATTTGGTGGTATCCTGAGTAGGCGTCCAGAAAACAAAGCAGCTCGGAGCCTGCTGTGGAGTCTACGACTTGGTCAATTCTAGGCAGCGCAAAAGGATCCTTTGGGCAGCACTTGTTAACACTGGTATAGTCAATACACATCCTCAGCTCTTTATTCTTCTTTGGAACAAGTACAGGATTTGCCACCCAATCAGTGTGTACAACCTCTTTTATGAAATTGGCGGCCTTCAGCCTATTTATCTCCTTTCCTATAGCCTTGCGTCTCTCATCTCCAAAGCGTCTTGTTGCTTGCTTCACCGGCTTGGATCCTTTTATGACGTTGAGTGAGTGCTCGGCAAGTTCCCTCGGTACCCCAGGCATGTCGGAAGGCGACCATGCAAAGATGTCACGATTCTCACGGAGGAACTCGACGAGCGCGCCTTCCTATTGGCTGTCAAGGTTGGAGCCGATGACAACTTGCTTAGACTTGTCACCAAGGATGAGGTCCGCCTTTTTATTGTCTTCTGAAGCTTTGAAGGTCTTCTTGACATCAATCTTTGGCCTTGGCATGGAGTTGTCTGAATCCGCCCCGAGCAGCGCGAGTTCTTCCTTGTGGATGACGGCTTCTGCGAAGGCGGCCATGCCACGCTCGCACTCCTTGGCTTTCTTGAAGTTGTCGGAAATCGTGATGGTTCCGTTCTCCCCCGGCATTTTAAGCTTGTTGTATATGTAGCACGGCCTTGCCATGAACTTGGCGAAAGCCGGTCGTCCGAAGATTGCATGATAGGCGCTTTTGAAGGGGACAACTTCGAACCGGAGGAACTCTGAGCGGTAGTTCTCTTTTGGTCCGAAAGTTACCTTCAGCCTAATGCTCCCCGTTGACTTTGCTTGCCTGCCGGGCACTATGCCATGAAAAGCGAGGTTGATGTGGTCCAGCTGATCCTCTGATAGGTTCATGCGGCTTAGTGTGTCATAGTACAGGATGTTGAGGCTGTTGCCGCCATCCATACGTACCTTTGTGAGTCTGAAGTTGTCGACAATGGGATCGACGACAAGGGCGTACTTGCCTGGGTGAGGAACGTGATCAGGGTGGTCGGACCGGTCCCAAGTGATCGTTGCTTCCGACCAGTTCAAATACTGAGGGACGTCCGGCATTGTCGCGTTGAGTTCGCGCATTTCCGCCTTATCCGCCTTAGCCGAAGGCGTGCCGACAAAGCACACAAGAGATTCTTTGACCTTCAGATATGGCTTCTTTTTCTTGGCGGCCGCATCATCTTCGCTTGAGATAGACATGTCGTCGTCATCCTCATCCTCCTTGTTGTCTTTCTTGTCGTTCTTCTTTGACTTCTTTGACTTCCAGCCGACTGTGGGGTCCTTTTTGAAGTCGTCAATGAAACGGGACTCGCCAAGGATATGGTTGACCTTGCCCAGTGAGGCGTGGATGGGACATGGAAAAAGTTTTGCCTGTTCATAAGTGATTCGCGCCGCCTTAGGCCCTGAGCCGGCGTCGCGACCATCTTTCTTATTTTTTCACTTCTTTTTGCCGGCATTCCCTTGGAATGCTACGGCTACCTCGTTAGAAGGTCCGGCTTTGTCATCTGCCGCCTGCTTGCGCTTGTTGTTCCGCTTTGGTATGATGTTGACGTCTGGGTCATCGTCCCGGGCGTCGTCATCCGCCGCCGCGTATTGGGCGGCTAGGTTGAGCATCTCACCAAGGTCCGTGATTTTCTCGCGGACGAGCCTATGACGGAGCAAGGACTTCTTCTGTAGGCCCGTGTAGAAGGCATGGATAGCCTGTGCGTCCGAAACACCATGACAGTTGGCTTTTTCGGATATCCAACGGCTGATAAAATCTGTCATGGTTTCGTCCGGCTTTTGGATACAGCGTTGCAAATCCGTGTAGGTATTTGGACGCTTGTATGTTCCTTGGAAGTGCTGGGAGAAAACCTTTTGTAACATCCCAAATTTCCAAAAAAAAAAAATTAAAACTTTCTTTTTTGCATCCATAGCATGCATCATATAATTGCATTGTTCATTTGCATCATGGTGATAAATATTGGATAAATCAAAAACTATGATTTATAAAAATGTTACAAAATGCTTTCAAAGTATTTAGTTTGGTAAAGTTTAGTCCTACAATTTTTTTTACAAATTAATTTGAATCCATTTGGAGTTATGGAACAAAGTCTATGAAATTCCAGAAAAGAAAAAGAACAAAAATAAAAGAAGAGAGAGGATCCACCGAGCCGGCCTGCTTCGGCCCGCTTAACATTTCCTCCCTCTCTCGCGCGCGCAGCCAGCAAGGGCCCAGGAGCAGCCCAGCAGCAGCCCGCTATTCCCTCCATCTCACTGACGTGCGGGACCCAGCCCCATCTTCTTCTCTACCGTATCAGAACCAAACTCCGGAGGAGATCGAAACAAATTCGATCGATTCGATCGATTTCTTGCGGGATAAGATCGTTTGTGTGCGCCTATAAGTAGCTCGAGTCGCCGCCACCCCTCGCACCCCAAAACCCTAGCCACCACGCCCCTAGGCTGCTCGAAAACATCCGCCGCATCTCCGCCATTGCCTCCGGCAAGAGCTTCCGATTCTGGTGAGTCCACAGCTCCTCGAGTGTTCCCTCTTCCTCCTCTAGCTCCGTACCGAACGTGCACAACTCATGGACATCTTTTCCCCTATGTTGGCGCCCCAGAACGAGCTAACCGTCCACGGCCGAAGCTTCCCGCCGCCGTCTCCAACTCCGGCGAAGAATTGTCGAAGATCGAGAACGCACCGAAGCCTCCGAGCACGCCACCGAGACCGCCTCGACTTCCTCTTCGATCTGGTATTCCCCATTGGTCCCAGATCGTCTTATTCATGCGTAGAACACTCACGACCGTGCGTTGCCGCCACGGGCGCGTCTCCGGCGAGCCTTCCGGCGACCTAGCGCCGCCAGTTTAGGGCACGTTGATCTGTGCCGTCGGATTAGTCTTCAACGCTCCAGATCATATCATCTTCGCGAAGGGGTACCGGCGAATCACGCGTCGCCACGTGTACGCTAAGTCAGCGCCAGTCAGCGGAGGCTCCGCACCAATAAGAGAATGCCAAGTGGCCCAGGGACTTCAGCGCGAGGATCTTATTTGTTTTCTTCACAGTTTAGCCCCTACGTTTTAGAACTATCATTAATTTTTACTCCTTTATCCAAAAATTATAACAAAAATTGTTTGGAAAGCTTATGAAGTATAGAAAATTTTGGCATCATTACATTTGTATTTTATAGAATAAATTTTGTTTAAAAACAGAAGTGGCATTAATGGTAAATTAAGCATAACTACAAATATAAAATTTATTTTGCATCAAACTATTTTTCTATGAATTTGTAAGGCCAAGTACTACTGCAGGAATTTTTCCAATAATTTTTGTTAGAATATTTTATGAGATCTTGTGTAAATATTGTGTTTAAGAGCTTTTAGATATAATATAATAAATAAAATTAAATATAAAGATTGCTATCTTCATGTTTCGAAATGTAAAGGTATATATTGTATTATAGAACCTTTACCACCTAAAATTACTTAGGAAATTATGATTTCTAAGTGTTGTCCTTAGAAAATTATTGGAACTCCTAAGTCCTTAGTAAAATGTGGGACCCCAAAACTTGCCTCGCATTAACTTACATATTTCATCGCATGGCATGCATCTAGTCCTTAGAAATATTTTGCTCATCATACATGGCATATCTTCCTTAGTGATTTTAAGAAAACTTGGTTGTTTATGTTGTACTGTTTGTTGTGATAGAATCTTCGGAGAGGAACGAGGACTGCAGTTGTTGTTGTTGTTCTGCTTGTTGCCAAGGCAAGTGGCACACCCCATAAATTTCCTAAGTATTTTCTATGCATTAGAGTATTTTCTATATGCATGTGTGGGACTTAGTAGTTTGCTATGCAAAAACCTTAGAACTCTCCACCCCTTGAGTCTAGGAACCTATATAATGACTTGGTAGAATTATTGAAGCTATGCACAAGTTGCTTTATGGAAAAGTAAATTTTACTAAGTTAATGTAACACCTGGGTGGATTTTGGTGTTGATTGGTTTGTGTTGAGTGTTATTCCTTAGGGGTGACCTCTAAGGAATAGTCACTTGTGGATGGCCACCCAGGGTAATAAAGGGACCAAAGTTTTCTCTAAGTGAAGATTGCTTCTCGTGCAACCATTAGTCAATGGGCTCTGGCTAGATGGAGTAACCTGCGTGGACTCGGCCCGACTTGACAGGTGGTGGTAGATGGTTAGCTTGGAGCGCGTCAAGTCTGCAAGGGACGGGAAAATGCTTCTGAAAAGTCTCGTCTCAACTCTCTCCTTTTCCTTAGCACAAATGGTGTGCTTGAGGATAGTTTGGGTTTGTTGGGTCTAATGTGAAAGTGCACAACCTCTGCAGAGTGTAAAACTAAGTATTTAGTCGTGTCCTCGGTTACGGACAATTTGAGCAGCTGATCAAGGATTCAACGGAGGCTCCCAACATTCCAATTTCCAAGTTAAAATTTGATGGGTGAACAAGGGAAGATGAGATTATGGTTTTCATGCCATACTTGTCTTGAAATCAATAAAAGTTTTCAAAAGAGTAGGAAAAATTGGCTTTATGCAAATTAGCCTTAAACTCCCCCAGCCAAATATGCATATAGGATATAGAGTTATTCCCAAAGTGTCCACCATAGTGTCACTTGCCAGACTCCATTTTATATGGAATCTGACCCACTCTGTTGCAAATTATTATTTATTGCAGAAGTTTCTGACGAAGAGTAAGGATTTCGTTTTGGGTTCGAGTCTGCACCAACATGTTATCGCCTGTGGCGTGTCATGAAGATGGAGGCTCATTGAAGTTTATTTCCGCTGCTTTACTGTTAGAGCTAGCTTTATGCTATGCAAAGTTGTATCGAACTATTTATTTTACTAAGTCTGGATTATTCGTGTAATATTGATACAAGGTTGTGATATTCATCGTAAACTGTGTGTGCAAATGATTCGATCCAGGGGTTTGCACTATACACAGGTACCTGCCATTTTATTAAGTGCAGGTACATTACAGATGGTATCAGAGCTTTGTGTTGCCTGTAGGATCGAACCCTAGGTTTGGTTAGAAATAGGTTGGCCAAAAACTTAATTTTACCGAGTATAAAACCTCTATAAAATATTCTTGCTTTTCTCCTGGTACTTCTCTGTTCCCTTTTTTTTTATCTCATATCTTTCCTTCATAACTTAAGGATGAAGAGATTCGAGTACACCTGCGAGGAAGACTACCCGGTGTCTCGTTTTGGCAGCATCTTGTTCGACATACTCAAGCATCTGAAGCTACCAACACCCAGGATCAAGGGATGCATACTAAAGAAGTTCAAGAGAGAAGACCTTTGGGGAATCAGCATTTGTCAACAAGGACGTGAAGGCGAAGCGCCCATTGACACAAGAATAATGGGAGTCTCCATAGAGAGAGGAATAGACGTCGTCATGCAATACACAATAGGTCGCCTTTGTGGACGCTACTTCAAGGAACTGGAAGGACACTACTCCCTCCCTTTTGGAAGACGCAATGAAGATGGATACCCTTGCTGCTATGGCACTGAGGACATGGGCAAGGATGAGTTCGTGAGCGATTACCTCCAAGGCTTAGAACTCTTAGTCTATGAACTCTATTTTGATTCCTTTGAAGAGCTCTACAAAAATGATGAGATGTGCGCCAGTCAAAGAGAATGAAGAAAAGATGAAGGAACAAGAAGAGAAGGCCAAGGAACTAGAGGAGAAATTCCAGGTACAAGAGAAGAAATTTTTGAGTCAAGAAAAGAGGGTCAAGCAAAGAAACAAGCAAATAAGGGAGTTGAAGGTAGAACTTTCCACCAATGAGGTTGAACTTGAAGCTGATAGCGACTTGATCAAGCGTCTTCGTGCTGAGAAGAAGTACCTCCAAGATCAGAACCTAGAGTTGGAAAAGGAAGTGGCAGACCTCAGAAACATGCTAACCCGAGAAGGCTATGAGATTGAAGACGTTGAAGAAGAAGTGGATGAAGAAACTTTCATGATTGAAGGCTAGGATAGTTAGAGAGACTACCATTTTCCTTTACACGCATTTAGAATTTCGAATTTTTTTTCTAAGCTTAGGATTTACCAATTGTGTAGTAAGAGAACTATCTCGTTTTGCTTCTTGTTATTGGACCAAGAGTAGTAAAAGTTTAAATTGTGTGTCATTTATTGCTTGATTGTTGTGTTAACATGGGTAGAATTTTTTTTCCTTAGACCTTTCTATCTTTACTCATCTATGCTTAAACAACAGATGCCTCCCCGTCGAGCTCCCGAAAACAACAACAACAATGATGCTATGCAGCAGTTGATGGCCGCCCAAGCCCAACTGATGACCATGATGACTCAATTCATTGCAGCAACCAACAACAACAATAACAACAACAATCCACCACCACCCCCTCCTCCAGTGGATAGACTTGCCAGGTTCCTTAGACTTAGGCCAAATAAGTTTTCAAGTTCAACTGAGCCACTGGTGGCTGATGACTGGCTGCGCTCTGTGCAAAAGGATCTGGTGACATCTGAATGTAATGATGCTGAGAAGGTGAGGTGCACCGCACATCTGTTAGAAGGACCTGCTGCACAATGGTGGGAGACTTATCAGGTTACTCACCCCCTAGATACCTTAACCTGGGAGGATTTCAAAGATGGCTTTCGTAATGCTCATATTTCCACGGGCATTATGAATCTGAAGCAGGAAGAGTTTCGCAATCTGCGTCAGGGAAACAGAAGCCTTAAGGAGTATATGGATGACTTTCATGCCTTGTCACGATATGCTCCTGAGGACATTGACACAGATGCAAAGAGGAAGGCAAAATTTCTCAAAGGACTTTGTGACGAACTGAAGATACCTCTGACTGTTGCTTATGCCCCAAACTATCAGATACTCCTTGATCAAGCTATCACCCTTGAGGATAGCATAAAGAAAGCTGAAAACAGAAAAAGGAAGATGAACAAGCATTCCTCCGAACCTTCATTCAAGAAACACTTTCATGATGGGAACCAGGGTTTCAAACATGGAAACCATACTGGGGGTAACTTCCACAAACATGGACACAATCATAATGGAGGATTCAAGGGAAACAATGGAGGATCCAATGGAGGGCACAAAGGGAATGGAAATTCTGGAAATAATCAAAACAACGGTCAGCCACGCCCAAATTTTGAAAAGAAGGATCTCAGTCAAGTGCTATGCTACAAGTGCAACAACAAGGGACATTATGCTAATGAATGTCCTGAGAAGAGAGTGGACACTCCTACCAAGCCCAACCCTTTCAACAAGGGACATGTGAACCACATTAATGTTGAAGAAGTCCTTGATGAACCTGATGCTGTGATTGGTACGTTCCTAATCAATTCCTTTCCATCATTAGTATTATTTGATACTGGAGCATCTCATTCATTCATATCAAGAGCATTTGTTAACAAACATGGGCTAGCAACCGAAAATTTGGGGTGTCCTATTAGAGTCAGTTCCCCGGGAGGAGAAATGTTAGTATCATCTGGGTGTAGACAACTTAGCCTTGAGATTGGAAAACATGAGTTTCCAGCGGACTTAATCATCCTGGAAACCCAAGGTCTGGATGTCATTTTAGGGATGGATTGGATGACTCAATTTGAAGGGATCATAGACTGTGCAAACAGAGCAATCACCCTCAGCACTCCAGAAAACAAGAAGATCAGATTCAAGTCGAAGTTTGAAATGAAGAAAGTTAGGCTTAATTCTCTTAAGGGGGTTAGCCTTGGCGATGTACTCATAGTAAGAGAATATCCAGATGTGTTTCCTGAAGAACTACCGGGAATGCCACCCGATAGAGATGTTGAGTTTCTTATTGAGCTTAAACCGGGTACAGGGCCCATAGCTAAGAGGCCATACCCAATGGCAACGGATGAACTGAAGGAACTCAAGAAACAGTTAGAAGAACAGTTGGAGAAAGGATTCATCCGTCCAAGTTCTTCACCTTGGGGAGCACCAATCTTGTTTGTTCAGAAGAAAGATAATACTCAGAGGCTAGTCACAGACTACAGAGCTTTGAACGAAGTAACCATCAAGAATAAATACCCACTTCCTAGAATCAATGACCTCTTCGACCAATTGAAGGGAGCATGTGTGTTCTCAAAAATTGATCTCAGATCTGGGTACTTTCAGATGAAGGTTAGGGAGTTGGACATACCAAAAACTGCTTTCACCACCCGATACGGTCTTTACGAGTACACAGTTTTGCCCTTTGGCTTAACCAATGCGCCAGCATACTTCATGAATATGATGAATAAAGTGTTCATGGATTTCTTAGATAAGTTTGTCGTTGTATTCATCGATGACATCTTAATCTACTCCAAAAGCCATGATGAACACAAGGAGCATCTACATCAAATTTTGCAAAGGCTTAGAGAGCACAAGTTATATGGCAAGTTCAGCAAATGTGAGTTTTGGTTGGATCAAGTGGGATTCTTAGGACACATCGTATCTAAGGATGGAATAGCAGTAGACCCAGAAAAGGTTTCTGCTGTCACCAACTGGGAGTCACCCAAGAATGTGGGAGAAATTCGTAGTTTTCTGGGACTAGCAGGATATTATAGGAGATTCATTGAAAATTTCTCCAAGATTGCTAAGGCCTTAACAGAATTGCTTCAAAAGGATAAGAAGTTTGTGTGGACTGAAGAGTGTGAAACTAGTTTTCAAGAGTTGAAGAAATGCTTAGTATCAGCACCTGTTTTACGATTGCCTGATCTAGAGAAGGATTTCCAAGTTTACTGCGATGCCTCGCATCGGGGACTCGGAGGTGTGTTGATGCAAGAAGGCAAAGTGGTGTCATATGCCTCAAGGCAACTTAAGAAGCATGAAATGAACTACCCCACACATGACTTAGAATTAGCAGCGGTAGTACATGCACTGAAGACATGGAGACCATACCTCTGGGGAAAACGTTGTGAAGTTTTCACAGATCACAAAAGCCTTAAATACTTTTTCACGCAGAAGGAAATGAACATGCGTCAAAGGAGATGGCTGGAATTGATTAAGGACTACGACTTAAGTTTGCAGTATCATCCAGGAAAGGCTAATGTGGTAGCAGATGCTCTGAGCCGTAAAACTTATGTTAACGGACTCACGGCAGAGGAATTGCCAGAAGAACTATGCAAAGGACTCAAAGATCTGAGACTAGAGGTAGTACCAGAAGGTTATGTGGCCTCTCTTGAAGTGCAACCTCTTTTAATGGACAAAATCAAAGAAGGTCAGAAGAAAGACAAAACGATGGAAGAAATCAGGAAAAACTTAAGTGAAGGCAAAGCCAAAGGTTTTCGATTGGATGAAAGAGGCACAGTGCGGTTCAAGGAACGAATTTGCGTTCCAGAAGATGCTGATCTCAGAAAGTTGATACTCCAGGAGGCTCATGACTCACCCTACTCCATACACCCGGGTAATACTAAGATGTATATGGATGTGAGGGAAAGGTTTTGGTGGAACTATTTGAAAAGGGATATCGCAGAGTATATTGCTAAGTGTGATGTGTGTAGCCGTGTGAAGGCTGAACATCAGAAGCCAGCAGGTTTACTTCAACCTCTACCAGTACCCGACTGGAAATGGGATCAGATTGGGATGGACTTCATCACAGGTCTACCTAGAACCAAGTCTGGTTATGATTCCATATGGGTTATTGTTGATCGTTTGACCAAGGTAGCTCATTTCGTGCCGGTAAAGACGACTTACACCAGTGCCAAGCTAGCAGATATTTACATGAAGAGAATAGTATGTTTGCATGGAGTCCTTAAGAAGATTGTGTCAGATAGGGGCACTCAATTCACTTCTCATTTCTGGAAGCAGCTGCATGAAGTCCTGGGAACTAGGCTCGAGTTCAGCACAACTTTTCACCCACAAACGGATGGGCAGACTGAAAGAGTAAATCAAATTTTGGAGGACATGTTGAGAGCATGTGCCTTAGACTATAAGTCTAGTTGGGATGACAATCTTCCCTATGCTGAGTTCTCCTATAATAATAGTTATCAAGCCAGCATAGAAATGGCACCATTTGAAGCATTGTATGGAAGAAAGTGTACTACCCCACTTTTGTGGAGTGGAGTAGGGGAGAGGAGTCTGTTTGGTCCGGATATAATTGAAGAAGCTGAAGAAAAGGTCAGGTTGATTAAAGACAGACTGAAGACAGCTCAATCCCGACAGAAAAGTTATGCCGATTCCAAACGAAGAGAAGTCACCTTCGATATTGAAGATAGAGCCTATCTTAGAGTCTCACCCCTGCGTGGAGTGAAGAGGTTTGGAATCAAGGGAAAACTGTCACCAAGATTTATTGGAACCTATAAAGTTTTGTCACGTAAAGGAGAAGTGGCATATGAGTTGGAACTACCAGAAGCACTTTCCGCAGTTCACAATGTTTTTCACGTTAGTCAGCTGAAAAAGTGTCACCCGGGAATGGCAGAAACTCCGCTGAGGGATACAGTGCCACTAGAAGAAGTTCAGCTGGAAAGCGATCTCACCTATGAGGAAAAACCCATAAAAATTTTGGAGACAGCAGAGAGAGTTACTAGAACTAAGACCATCAAGTTTTGTAAAGTACAATGGAATCACCATTCAGAAGAAGAGGCGACTTGGGAAAGACAAGATAATCTCAAGGAAGAACATCCTCACCTATTTGCTAGCCAATCCGAATCTCGAGGGCGAGATTCATCTTAAGGGGGTTAGTCTGTAACATCCCAAATTTCCAAAAAAAAAAAATTAAAACTTTCTTTTTTGCATCCATAGCATGCATCATATAATTGCATTGTTCATTTGCATCATGGTGATAAATATTGGATAAATCAAAAACTATGATTTATAAAAATGTTACAAAATGCTTTCAAAGTATTTAGTTTGGTAAAGTTTAGTCCTACAATTTTTTTTACAAATTAATTTGAATCCATTTGGAGTTATGGAACAAAGTCTATGAAATTCCAGAAAAGAAAAAGAACAAAAAAAAAAAGAAGAGAGAGGATCCACCGAGCCGGCCTGCTTCGGCCCGCTTAACATTTCCTCCCTCTCTCGCGCGCGCAGCCAGCAAGGGCCCAGGAGCAGCCCAGCAGCAGCCCGCTATTCCCTCCATCTCACTGACGTGCGGGACCCAGCCCCATCTTCTTCTCTACCGTATCAGAACCAAACTCCGGAGGAGATCGAAACAAATTCGATCGATTCGATCGATTTCTTGCGGGATAAGATCGTTTGTGTGCGCCTATAAGTAGCTCGAGTCGCCGCCACCCCTCGCACCCCAAAACCCTAGCCACCACGCCCCTAGGCTGCTCGAAAACATCCGCCGCATCTCCGCCATTGCCGCCGGCAAGAGCTTCCGATTCTGGTGAGTCCACAGCTCCTCGAGTGTTCCCTCTTCCTCCTCTAGCTCCGTATCGAACGTGCACAACTCATGGACATCTTTTCCCCTATGTTGGCGCCCCAGAACGAGCTAACCGTCCACGGTCGAAGCTTCCCGCCGCCGTCTCCAACTCCGGCGAAGAATTGTCGAAGATCGAGAACGCACCGAAGCCTCCGAGCACGCCACCGAGACCGCCTCGACTTCCTCTTCGATCTGGTATTCCCCATTGGTCCCAGATCGTCTTATTCATGCGTAGAACACTCACGACCGTGCGCCGCCGCCACGGGCGCGTCTCCGGCGAGCCTTCCGGCGACCTAGCGCCGCCAGTTTAGGGCACGTTGATCTGTGCCGTCGGATTAGTCTTCAACGCTCCAGATCATATCATCTTCGCGAAGGGGTACCGGCGAATCACGCGTCGCCACGTGTACGCTAAGTCAGCGCCAGTCAGCGGAGGCTCCGCACCAATAAGAGAATGCCAAGTGGCCCAGGGACTTCAGCGCGAAGATCTTATTTGTTTTCTTCACAGTTTAGCCCCTACGTTTTAGAACTATCATTAATTTTTACTCCTTTATCCAAAAATTATAACAAAAATTGTTTTGGAAAGCTTATGAAGTATAGAAACTTTTGGCATCATTACATTTGTATTTTATAGAATAAATTTTGTTTAAAAACAGAAGTGGCATTAATGGTAAATTAAGCATAACTACAAATATAAAATGTATTTTGCATCAAACTATTTTTCTATGAATTTGTAAGGCCAAGTACTACTGCAGGAATTTTTCCAATAATTTTTGTTAGAATATTTTATGAGATCTTGTGTAAATATTGTGTTTAAGAGCTTTTAGATATAATATAATAAATAAAATTAAATATAAAGATTGCTATCTTCATGTTTCGAAATGTAAAGGTATATATTGTATTATAGAACCTTTACCACCTAAAATTACTTAGGAAATTATGATTTCTAAGTGTTGTCCTTAGAAAATTATTGGAACTCCTAAGTCCTTAGTAAAATGTGGGACCCCAAAACTTGCCTCGCATTAACTTACATATTTCATCGCATGGCATGCATCTAGTCCTTAGAAATATTTTGCTCATCATACATGGCATATCTTCCTTAGTGATTTTAAGAAAACTTGGTTGTTTATGTTGTACTGCTTGTTGTGATAGAATCTTCGGAGAGGAACGAGGACTGCAGTTGTTGTTGTTGTTCTGCTTGTTGCCAAGGCAAGTGGCACACCCCATAAATTTCCTAAGTATTTTCTATGCATTAGAGTATTTTCTATATGCATGTGTGGGACTTAGTAGTTTGCTATGCAAAAACCTTAGAACTCTCAGCCCCTTGAGTCTAGGAACCTATATAATGACTTGGTAGAATTATTGAAGCTATGCACAAGTTGCTTTATGGAAAAGTAAATTTTACTAAGTTAATGTAACACCTGGGTGGATTTTGGTGTTGATTGGTTTGTGTTGAGTGTTATTCCTTAGGGGTGACCTCTAAGGAATAGTCACTTGTGGATGGCCACCCAGGGTAATAAAGGGACCAAAGTTTTCTCTAAGTGAAGATTGCTTCTCGTGCAACCATTAGTCAATGGGCTCTGGCTAGATGGAGTAACCTGCGTGGACTCGGCCCGACTTGACAGGTGGTGGTAGATGGTTAGCTTGGAGCGCGTCAAGTCTGCAAGGGACGGGAAAATGCTTCTGAAAAGTCTCGTCTCAACTCTCTCCTTTTCCTTAGCACAAATGGTGTGCTTGAGGATAGTTTGGGTTTGTTGGGTCTAATGTGAAAGTGCACAACCTCTGCAGAGTGTAAAACTAAGTACTTAGCCGTGTCCTCGGTTACGGACAATTTGAGCAGCTGATCAAGGATTCAACGGAGGCTCCCAACATTCCAATTTCC
The DNA here is from genome assembly GCA_026929855.1 of Poa annua. NCBI lineage: Eukaryota > Viridiplantae > Streptophyta > Magnoliopsida > Poales > Poaceae > Poa > Poa annua. Next base: position 19,124,818 of record CM049428.1, on the reverse strand, counting down.
AAGTTAAAATTTGATGGGTGAACAAGGGAAGATGAGATTATGGTTTTCATGCCATACTTGTCTTGAAATCAATAAAAGTTTTCAAAAGAGTAGGAAAAATTGGCTTTATGCAAATTAGCCTTAAACTCCCCCAGCCAAATATGCATATAGGATATAGAGTTATTCCCAAAGTGTCCACCATAGTGTCACTTGCCAGACTCCATTTTATATGGAATCTGACCCACTCTGTTGCAAATTATTATTTATTGCAGAAGTTTCTGACGAAGAGTAAGGATTTCGTTTTGGGTTCGAGTCTGCACCAACATGTTATCGCCTGTGGCGTGTCATGAAGATGGAGGCTCATTGAAGTTTATTTCCGCTGCTTTACTGTTAGAGCTAGCTTTATGCTATGCAAAGTTGTATCGAACTATTTATTTTACTAAGTCTGGATTATTCGTGTAATATTGATACAAGGTTGTGATATTCATCGTAAACTGTGTGTGCAAATGATTCGATCCAGGGGTTTGCACTATACACAGGTACCTGCCATTTTATTAAGTGCAGGTACATTACACCTTTTCCATGTCGTACCAGCTATGGATGGACTTTTCAGGAAGGTTGTCGATCCAAGCTCTTGCCGTGCCTTCCAACATGAGAGGTAGGTAGCGGACGGCAATATAGCTGCTCCCGCCGGCAATTTCTATGGCCATGGCGTAATCGGATAGCCATGAGTCCGGCTTAACGAGGCCGTTGTACCTAGAACCGTTTTTTGACACTGATGTCATGTCCTTAGGGAACGGCTCTCTGCGGATGGCGTCACCGAAGCACTTTGGTCCATAGTATAGCGGCTCCTTTCCTCTTGCTATGTCTTGTAGGCGGTGTCGTGCGTCTTTTGGATCGAGCTGCCGTGCGCCTCTGTTTGCGTCCGGCTCGTCCTGCGCTGCCCGGCTTATGCTGCGCCTGGGTCCTTCTGCCTCCTCTCTCTTCTTGCTGCCGGTGCTACGCTGCGGAGACCGGCTTCGACCTCTCCTGGGAGGGTCGTTGCCGACATCTTTCCTAGGCGGCGGCCTGTTGTTCCGGCTACCGACGTTGTCACGTCTTGGCTGGGATGGAGGTGGCAGGTCTCCTTTGCTTCCTGTCCTTGAATTCTCCTCCCGCCTTGGCTTTGGCGGGGGCGTCTTCTTTGGAGGTGGCGTTGTCTTACTTTTGTCGCCATGGCTACTGGAGCCAGACGGGCCTTCGGGGTCGGCGCCAGGTGCAGCTTTGCACTTTCCTGACTTAGACTCTAGGTCTCCCCCGCGAGCATCCGCCATGTGGCCGTAGGAATCAGCGCGAGCTTGTTGTTCTAGGGCCTTGCTCACGAAGTGTCTTGCATTGGCCAGCTTTTCTTCCGCCGTGTAAGTGTTGTCGTCCAGGGTATCTAGCGCGGCGGCCGCGTTGAGGACGGGGGTGCAGAAGACAACATCTCCCCTTCTGTCCACGCGCTGTGGTGCCGTACGCCAGTCGAACCCGAGATCTTGAGCCGCTGTCGTTGCTTGCGTTGGCGGATCTTTGCCACGGCGGTTTTTTGATGACCTTTTCTCCTCGAAGAGTTGCCGGCTTGTTTTGGCCGACATCTTCTCCTGTTCTTTCTCGATCTTCTTCGCAAGGCTCTCAACGTGCTCCTCTCTTTTTCGCAGGAAGTCAGAGTGCTTAAGCATGTTAAGCCTAAGCTCTTCCACTTCGTCAAGTGGGGTGTCTTTATTCACCGGAGTATTCATGATCTCGTCTACTTCTTTGATGACGGAGAGCAAATCCGTGGGTTTGCTGTTGCCGCCTTTCTCAAGGCCAGTTTTCTTCTTTGCGCGCACCTTGTCGGAACTTTCAATGAGTTGACCGGCAGTGGTGTCGCCGGCATCTTCCGCCGGCTTGTTTTGCGCCTCCGAAGTAACTGGGGTTGTCTCGTGACCGACAACAACCATCATAGCCAGCTTGTCAGGCATGTCAGTATCCGCTGTGCCCTCTGAAGGAGCCGGATTACCACTGGAAAAGCGGGTTTTGATCTTCTCTTCGAAGAGACTAGCATCATCATCAGATTCAGAGTCTACGTTGACTTGAACGGTAGATCTGGATCCGGCATCTGACATCGCATCCTCCTGGAGAGCAGGGAGGATTGACTCAGGATCGTTGTTTTCCGGCTGGGAGTCTGATCCCAGTCCGACAACTCCGACGTAGTGGAAATCAGATTCGGCCGACTCCTGGGAGAAGGCGGATTCAGATCCATCTTGTCGGTCGACTGCTTGGTCGACGGGTTGGTGGGTGGGGTTGTAGAAACGCGGTAGGCCGTACGCCTCTGGCGTATACCCGATGAAGACGTCGATCCCTCCGATCGGTACGATTGCGCATCCGATAAGGTAGTCGTCCGCCGGGAGCCAGGACTCATCCGAGTTGACGTAGCTGTGGCCGCCATATCTTGTGACGCGACCGACGGTGATCTGCTTGCCCACGCCGCCAAGTGTTCCCGCCTGGAACGTGACGACAGGAACCTTTTGCCCCACGGTGGGCGCCAACTGTCGTAGTATCGGCATAATTGATAGGAGACTGGGGGTCCTCTAGCTTGCGCATGGATTGTGGGGAAGAAGGTTGGTGTCGTCGAGGACGGGATTGAACACGGCGAGTTTACCCAGCTTCGGATCCCACAGCGGTGGCGAGATCCTACGTGCTACTATAATTCACTATGTGGCAATAGCCGTGAACAGGTTACAATGTGTATGACGCGTATTGAAGCGTCTGCCCTAAAAGCTCCCTGGTGGCCGGCTTATATAGGCGGCCAGACCCCAGGGTACAAGGCAAGTACTTTTCCGGCAAGTAAATAGAGTCCTAGACCTAGCCGTCTTAGTTGCCGCCTTCCGTCTTGGGCTTGGTGGCTTGATGGGCTTCGGCCTTCCGCCTTCCTTGGACCGTCCGCCTACTTCCTTGTACGTCAGCTATCTGGGCCGCCCGGCAGGCTTCGGCCTTACCACCCTTGGGCCACCCTGGACTAGCCGGATTGATCCATGTTGGTTATACCCCTAGTTGATATATCCCCAACATATTTAATATTGCTGTCAGGTCACAACATGATATTAAGTGTTTTAGATCTTGTTCACAGATCAAGGTACACTTTATGAATACAAAGAAAGTTGAGAAAATATCGGAATATGAACTAAGGCTTTTCAGCCTGAAAATCCAAGTTACATTTGAGAGGATTAAAATAGTAATTGTTGCTACAATTCTTATTAGAGGAATAAGATTGTTTAATCATCATATAAAATGTTATATGAGAAATGTGACTATAAGTAAGACGTGGAAGCATGTCTTGTCAAGAAATTTGTCTTGGACAAGATCAAATTTGTTGACTACATTTATGTAGACATGCTTGAAGTCTGAGGGATTTGTATTAATGTAATACTGTAGTTTGTATTGAATTCAAATTGATAATAGATTAATGATTTTGGTTTGACCAAAATGTCGATTTTAAGTGGGAGTCAAAGTTAGTTTACTCAGGTGGAATATGTAAAGGACATATTTTTGAGTGGGAGCCTAGGAACTCAAATATGTGGATGACATGTTTTTCAGTGGGAGCTCGTGTTCTCAAATATGTGGAGACATAATTTGAGTGGGAGCCGAATTCATCTTGTGTAAATGACACATTGTGAAATTGTACCAGTAGAATAGATGAGAAGGATGAAGTTGTGAAACTATTTGGAAATTAGTGTCTATTTGGAATAGAACGAGAATTTTTAATAGTTAGTCGAGTTGTTTTGGATTATATCTGAGGAGTCATAATAGAATCAAAAGGATGGTCCTTTGAAATCCAATTGATCATTAAGAGTAATGATACACGGTAGTAATGGTTGTGTGACATGTTGGTCTATTATGTAATATTAGACATCATACAGAAACCATATTATCTGCTCGATGAAATATAACCGATGTTCTTAGGAAAAGAACAGTTGTAAAAGTAAATTTAGAATTTACTGGAAGTAGAAGTGCGTTAGTTGATGGATTGACATTAGAATGTCAAGTTTTCTACGTTGGTGTGAAAGTATGTAGATATCGCGAGTTTGTAATTGTTACAAGGGGCTCATTGTGACTGAGTGTGTTTTTCTAGGCAGTTATCTGGTTGGTATAATCAGAGTAAGCGCTGGGAAACAGAAGTCTCACTTAGTTATGGTATTTGCATGTATGTTATTGGATAACATGGTGATATCAAGCAAGTTTATATCAATGAATCGCAAAAGTATGCACAATCATATATTGTGCAGATTGTCAGAGTAACACTCTTCCACAAGCAAGCATTATCAAATGATTCTTATTTGATAAGGGATTTTGATAAAGTAAAATGCAGCTAGTTTATTTGTACTCTAGTGCAAGTGGGAGACTGAAGGAGATATGACCTAGAGGCAAATAAATAAGTCGTATTTATTGCATTATATCATAAGTTTATAATAGGTTTGTGTATTATGCTATAACTGTATTAATCGGAATTATTAATACACGTGTGATACATAGACAACCAGGTCCCTAGTGAGCCTCTATATGAACTAGTCCATTGGGCAACAGTTGATCGAGATTCCCGATCAAGGGCAATGACGTCGGTTGACAGTGGGGTCATCTTGTTAGTTGAATGAGATGATGGACATACGCAAAATATTGCAATAAGATCGTATTACGATGTTTGTCATTTGCAATAGATAAGAATATGATAGCTTATTCCTTAGACCGTGAGACCGTACTTATTGATGCTCCGTAGGGGTGCTTTGAGAGCATCAAACGTTGTGTCTTATATAGCATGACAATAACGGTGTCCATCTTGGGTATTCCGAAAGAGCATCGAGACGTAAGGATCAAGAGCGGGATTTGTTCATTCTTGTAATGGAAAGATACTCTGGGCCCACTCGGTGAGATTTCATCTATATAGCTGCGCAGCTTATGACTAGGTCATGGAGATGTAATATCACAGACGAGTTAATAACCTTTGTCGGTAACGAGATACAACAAAGACATCGGTATGTCTACGATCATATCTCGGACAAGGTAGTATCGCAGAAACAAAGGGAATGAATATCATATTTATGGTTCAACGACGATATTCGTAGAATGCACAGGGGTCGTCATATACATCCAGGTATCCCTGACGGTCATTGGTGAGCGGAGTGTCTCGACCATGTCGGGAGTGTTCTCGAACCGTAGCGTAACAAACTTAAGGTCTTAACGACACCAGGAGATAGGTTCTGGAATAATATAGGTTTTTATTGGAGAGAGAGAAATGATCCGGAAAGAGTTCCGGTGGTCCGGAAGGAGTTCCGGGAAGGTCTGGAATGGTTCCCGGGATGTACGAAAGTTGTTCGGGTGGTTCAAAAATTGTTTCGGAGTCACGGGATATTAAATAGTATTTAAATATATTAATTATGAATTAATTATATTTTATATTAATTTAATATTAATTAAATAAAGGAAAAAGGGGGCTCCCACCTACATGGGCCCTAAGAGGGCCCAAGAGGGGGAGCCGCACCACCAAAGGGGGGTGGGCCCCATGGCTGGTTCGGCCAGCCCATGTGGGGGCGCACCCCCCCTCCTCCTTTGTTTAGTCCCACATGGGGGCGCTAGGGAGTTTGCACACCTCCTCCCCCCTTTATATAGCAAGGCATATTAATTGGATTAATTCATTGGAAAATACAATTAATTATATAGCAGGCCGGCAGAGTTGCTTCTCCGCCCGTTTTGCCCCCTCTCTCCACCTAAGCTATACCGCCGGGTGCCGTTGCCCTGCGGGATTCCAGATAAGATCTACCCCTGCGATTTCAGCTGGATCTGAATGACCGGGGGTTGTCGTTAAGCTCCGCGAGTGCTCGGAGGTAACTCTTTTTTAGGAGCCTGGGCGACGTCATCTCGCCCCCTGCAGCCACCGCGCCACCTCCCCCTCTGCCGCCGGCGCTAACGAGGTGTTAACTCGACAAGTCCCAGGGTTGTGCACCCCGGGTTGATTGATGGGGAGAGAGATGAGTGCAGGTGGTCACGACGGCTGACAAGCAAGGATTTACCCAGGTTCAGGCTCCCGGAGGATAACACCCTACTCCTGCTTGTCTGGTTATTGATGCGAGTTGTGGTTACAATGGCAAGATTGCGATGTCGCTAGGGTTTGTGGCGGTGGCTATGAGTGTGTCCTTTGGGACGAGCAACCCTCCTGGCTTTATAGGCAGCCAGGTCTCGGGTGGTTGGTGCCGATGGCAACTACAGATATGGCAGGTTATGCTTCCTAACCGACTTGGACTAGGTTACATGGTACCCCGCGTGGGCCTTCTGTGGGCTTCCACGTCCTTGGCGCGGCCCAGGTAGCCTTACTGTGGGCTACCCGAAAGGCAGCCCCACGTCAGTAGCCCCCGAGTGCTTGGTCGAAGCGTAGAGTCGAGCAAAGGACTCCTTCCTCCTGGACGCGCCATTGGATTGCTTGATCTTGAGCTTGAACTCGATTTCTTCAGTCGAACCGGCCGCTCCCGATGGGAGTAACCTTTGCAGTCGAATTTCTTTGCCTTCGTCTTCTTGTGAAGCTTGCTTTTATTCGGCCTGTTGGCTTACTTGTGGATGGATTCGGCTGCTCGAGCTTACTCTGTTTTTTCTTTGCCACCCGAATGATTTCTTCGGGTTCTCGGATCATCAGCCGATCCTACTTTGTTGGTTTCGGCTATGAAGCTTACTACTCGAATCACTCTGTCGAGTTGTTCCAGTTGCTTTTGGAGCCGTTGGCTTGATGACGTCACTGGTGACGATCCATTGCACGCCTCTGCGCCCGATGGGACGTGACGTGGCGGGCCCCGCTGTCAGAGCTGACCGCGGTCAGCAGTTGTCACGTCTCCGAACTAGGCGTGAAATTTGCGCGGCATGATGATGACGCCTCGGTTTTCGTGCGTAGTGGACGAAGTGGGCGGCGACGGTTGGTTTCTTCGTGCGACACGTGGACGGCCGGATGTGTCTGCTCGGAGCCCTTGTTCTGTGGACGGTTGAGATGAAACTTTTCGAGGCATAAGTATTGCGTTTTGATGCGAGGGGCTTCATCTTCTCCAATCGTTCTGGCCTCCCTTTCCTCTGCGCTCTACCATTTTCGCCGCCATCCAGAGCTCCTTGCTTTTCTGTCCGTGCACCTTGTGCTGCCTTACGGTGCCATGGGCAAGCCGAAGAGCGCAGTTGGCTCCTCCGCCGCCGCCGACGATGTCGGGCTGATGAAGAAGCCCGACGGCGACTGGCAGAGATCGTCGGTGAAGAAGGCAGAGGTGGAACTCCTCTGCGCTCAGGGTCTTCTTCCCCCTGCTGACCAAGTCCAGGTACGCGCCCCTGGCAAAGAGGTTTTCCCCACTCCCCGCGATGGGGAACGCGTTTGCTTCGTGGATTTCCTTCCGCGGGGCTTCGGGTTCCCCATGCACGATTTTGTGCGCGGTCTCCTGTATGCCTATGGGGTTCAGATCCACGATCTGACCCCCAATGGCGTCTTGAGCATCGCGGGCTTCATCGTGCTCTGCGGGTGCTTTCTGGGTGTCGCGCCCCACTGGGCATTGTGGAAGTCGCTCTTCCTCGTTCGCAAGAACGTTGGGAGGAGCGGGTTGCCCTTCCCCGTGGGTGGCTTCGGAATCCAAGTGCGCGGTGACACCGCGTACTTCCAGATGAAGAAGTGCGACTCCGTCCAGGGATGGCGCAAGAGATGGTTCTACGTCCAGTCGAACCAGGACGGCCTGGATGCATTCGACAGCGGACGTGGGCTGCGGAAGACTGGCGCCTGGACGCACCCGCTGACTGCCGTGGAGAAGGAGGCCGTGCGGCCTCTGCTGGGCCTGCTGCGCGATCTGACCAAGACCCTTGGGCGCGAGGCGGGTGGCGTCTTCCTGATGGCCACCTTCTTCCGTCTTCGGGTGCAGCCGCTCAGCGCTCGGCCTCACCCGATATGGGCCGCCGAGGGCGTCAGCACCGAGCCGCTTGACGATGAGGAGGTGGAAACCAAAGTAAGGTCCATCACCAACCTCCGAGTCGCGGACACGTGCAACGTCAAGTGCCCGGTTGCTGCTTGCGGGGCATCGAACCCCGTTCCTGAGGTGAGTCTTGGCTTGTTTTCCTTTTGTCTTGACTCGACTTGCGTCTACTTTCTTCTTGATTCGACTTGTGTCTACTTGCTTCAGGGTCGGTCTTTGTTGATCAGCCTTCCTCCTCTTCCCGAGAACGGACCCGACGACGAGTCGAAGTTTATCGAGGAAGAGGACGACGACGAAGAGATTCCTTCCGCACATTCTCCTCACGAAGAGGTGGAGGATGAAGATGAAGAGGAGGAACCCGTACGGAAGAAGCGGAAGCTCCCGAGCCGTGGCGACTCTGCTACTGCGTCGTCACCTGCTAAGGATGACGACGTTATTCTGGAGGAGGCCGTCGCGACGTCGTCGGGTGCGCGGTCCTCGGGTGGCTGGAATGAGCCCTTGAATGTTCCTCCAGTAAGCTTCGCGGCTCCTCGTTCGTTTGCGCGGATGGCGTCGCCCTCCCTGGAGAGTTACGACGACCTTGAAACCACCAGGTGAGCTTCTTGATGATTTGTTTCCTTCGAGTTGTGTTTTGTAGCTGCAACGTTTGAGTTGACCAGTGTGCTCGTTTCCGCTGCAGCCATCGTTCTGGCGATGTTAGCTCCCCCCTTCGGGACGTGGAGCATACATCCGCCCCTTCGACTGAATTGGGGACTCAGGCGGTGGTGGAGAAGGTGCGTGTAGAGCCTGCTGGCGTTGCATCGTCGAGCCGCGATCCTCCTTCGGCTTCAGAGGACCCTGGCCTCCTGGACCACGTAAGCCCTTTTCGCTTGTACTTGTATTCTAGAGTTTTCATCGGGTGCGCGATCAGCGCTCCCGATGGGAGTAGCCCACGAAGGTGTGGGTGACTAGTATAGTCGCCCACAACTTTATTAACATCTTGCTTTTGTTTCAGCCGTACTACCGTCAGCAGCTTGACGCAGCCGCGGCCTATGTTCGCCTGGAGAAGGAGAGGGACCAGCTGCGTGCTTCTCTGGACCAGGCTACTGGGCGGGTTGCTGAGCTTGAGAAGGCCATGCATGAGTCTCGAGAGCGGGAGCTGGCGCGGGTCGCCCAGGAGAAGACTCAAGTCGGTCGTCTCCTCTCACTCGCCGGTGTTCTTGGGGGTAAGTTTCGGCTTGATGCCTACTGTGTCTTGATCTTTTTCTTTGTCTGACCTTGAATCCTTTGCGCAGAGATTTGCGGTGGAGCTCCTCCGGAAGATACGTCGAGTGACGCGGTTGATTTGGCGACTGCTGTCGGCTTCCTCGACCGGGTCTACGCCTATGCGTCTGACGCGTTGAAGAAGTCCACATCCGCGTTGAAGAAATCGACTGGAGCCCTAACTGTGGTGCACCAGAGTATCTTCCCGAGCGACCAGCCGCCGGCAGCCGTGGACGCCCTTGCTGCGCCGTTTGAGGACGCGACCACCATCGCCGACTTCACGCGGTCGCAGACGGTACGCGGCTTCGAGCTTACCTTCCAGCTCCTCTTAGGGCATCAGGTTCCGGGTGACTTTGAGAAGGTCGTCAGCGGCTTTCCTCGAAGACCCGATGGCGAACCGCGTCGCTGGGTGGTGTGAACGAACGTGCTTCACAGTTGGCTGTGCAGCTTGTGCCACTCTTAGAGAGGGCCCTTGCTAAGGCAACTGAGGCGGCTGCTGCTCGGAAGGGTCGCTCCCGGTCGCAGTCCGCAGCCTTAGAGTAGATGTAGCTTAGGATTTTGGCAGTCGCCGTGGTCTGTACCTTAAAACTTCTGGCTCTGTAATGAATATTGTCCTGCCAGGTCTTTTGGCCTTCAACTGTGCTTTTGCTAGAACTGAATTTCTTTCTGCCGAGTTTAACTTTGCTTCGCAGTCGTATGATTGTATTGACTCTGCGTATTCGTGGCAGACTGTCGTGCGCGGTGGTGCTTCTTCTTCTCCTGCGACTGAGCCGAGTGGCGAGGCTTCTTCTTTGGGTGCTCGCCGTCGTCGGGCGGCGCCGGCTCCTCCACGTAGTACAAATGATCAGCGGATAATCACGTACCTGAAGAACAAGGTGGTTGAGCTTGAGGCGACCCTGAAGAATACTGAGCTGCTGCTGCACCGCTCCAGGTCGCATCCTACTGCAGAGTTCTCACGACGTGAGGATTTTTTTCTCGGGGAGATCGATCTGATCAGTCGACAGCTGCAAGGTTGGTATCCTTTTGGCGACTGCTTTCTTTTGCTGAAGCTTGCTTGTTCTGACTTGCAGTTTACGCGTGTAGATGTGAACCCAGACTGGGAGGCTGAGCGGGCTCGCGTTGAAGAGCGAGTTACCCGAGAGGCGTCCGGCGACTCCTATGAAGCTCGGCAGTTCTGGGTGAACAAGTCGAGAGGGCGCGCCCTTGCCACTATGCTTGATCGTACGTGGCGTGCTGCTTTTCTTCTGGAGAATTGCCGGAAGACACTCTGGCACATCAATCGTGTGTACTTCCCGCATAACGCGCAGCCGAACGGGCTGTCCGCCTTGCTGGAGAGGTTTCGCGATGGTGAAGGGCTGAAGGAGGTTGTCGACGCCCAACTTGTGGCTGGGGCGAATGCGGTGTTGGCATACGTCCGGATGCATCGGCCGCATCTTCCGCTCGACAGGGTGCTTGATGGCCTGCCTGGTGATGACGACTTCGACGAGACCTTAGCGGCTGCGCGCCAAATTATCAGGCAGGTTCAGAACCTGAGTGAGCGCCTTGTAGGTCCCCTCGATGCGCCGAAGGCCGAGCCTGCAGTTTAGAGTAGCTGTCGTCTGATGTACAGGGTTAGCTATAGAGGGCAAATGTGCCTGTGCAAGTCGTAATGTACTAGATTAAAAATACTTGCGAGTAATGAGAATTGATCTGCTTGCTCGGAAGTGTAAATGCATGTTTTGATTTTCGACCTGTTTGGCGCAGTCGCCTAATATGTTAGGCAACGGCCTAGGTTTTTCCAAGTGTGACCTGTATGTCGCAGTCTCTGACTTTAACAGGTGGCGACTTAGGATATTTGCTACTTGACCTGTGTGGCGCAGCCCTCGAATTGTTCGAGTGGCGGCCTAGGATTTCTGCTAAGGCCTGTATGGCGTAGCCCTCGAGTAGGTCGAATGGTAGCCTAGGATTACAAGTGTTACCTGTTTGGCGCAGCCCCCGAGTATGTCGGGTGGCGACCTAGGATTTTGAACTTGACCTGTACAGCGCAGCCCCCGAGTGAGTTCGAGTGGCGGCTGAGGATTTTCCGAGAAGGCCTGTATGGCGTAGCCCCCGAGTAGGTCGAGTGGTAGCCTAGGATTACAAGTGTTACCTGTTTGGCGCAGCCCCCGAGTATGTCGAGTGGCGACCTAGGATTTTGAACTTGACCTGTATGGCGCAGCCCCCGAGTGGGTCGGGTGGCGGCCTAGAATTTTTGATTTATGCTTGGATGGCGCAGCCCCCGAGTAGTTCGGGTAGCGGCCTAAGCTTTTCTTTCAACCTGTGTGGCGCAGCCCCCGAGTGGTTCGAGTGGCGGCCTAGGATTTTAGCTTCCTCTGTGTTAAAGGTAAAGGAGACAGATTTTCTTCAAATCACTTTATTGATTCTTGCGAACAGGCCGCCTCATTAAAACCCCTCCAGTCCCCTTAGGTACCCTGGTAAGGGAAAGAGTGCGTCTGAAACCTGCCGCGCTGATTTTTCTTGTACAATGATTGTGTTGAGCTAGGCGTAGAACCGGCGGAGTTGTGCCACGTTCCACGGGTTGCTGCAGTCGGCGCCCGTCTTCGAGTCTTTCAGGCGGTAAGCTCCGTTGCCGATTGCTTCTGTCACGATGTACGGGCCCTCCCATGGGGAAGCGAGCTTGTGCACCTTCTTCTGCTTGAGTCGAAGAACCAGGTCGCCTGCAACAAACGCTCTTGGTCGCAGCCACCGAGTGTGATAGTTGCGCAGGTCTTGTTGATACACGGCTGATCGTGCCAGGGCGATGTCGCGTGCCTCATCCAGGGTATCCATGCTGTCTTCGAGTGCCTCCTCTGCATCTGACTCGTCGTAGGCGACTACTCTCGGTGCGTCGAATTTGATGTCACAGGGGAGGACCGCTTCTGCACCATACACCATAAAGAATGGAGTGTATTGGGTGGATCTGTTTGGCGTTGTTCGTAGACTCCAAAGGACCGACAGTAGTTCTTCCACCCATGCGCCCGCTGCGCGTTTTAGTGGCACGCGCAGTCGCTTCTTGATGCCGTTGCAGACGAGGCCATTGGCTTTCTCCACTTGCCCATTGGATTGCGGGTGCGAGACGGACGCATAGCTGAGCTTGATCCCCTGCTCTGAGCAGAAGTCCTTGAATTCTTCGGCTGTGAAGTTCGAGCCGTTGTCTGTGATGATCCCATTCGGTGCTCCAAATCTGAAGATGATTGACCTGATGAAGTTGACTGTTGTGGATGCAGTCGAACTTGTGATGGGCACGGCTTCGATCCACTTTGTGAACTTATCGACTGCAACCAGGAGGTGAGTATGACCTCCGGGTGAGGATTTCTTCAGCGGGCCCACCATGTCCAGACCCCATTGGGCGAAGGGCCAGGATAATGGTATTGTCTTGAGTTCTGATGCTGGCGCGTGTGGCTTGTTGGCAAACTCCTGGCACCCTGTGCATTTCCTTACTAGTTCCTCGGCATCCTGCATGGCTGTCAGCCAGTAGAACCCGGCTCGTAGTGCTTTGGCCACCAATGCTCGACTGCTGGCGTGATGCCCGCAGATACCCGCGTGGATGTCGAGTAAGATGGCTTGGCCGTCGACTGTCTACGCACCTTTGCAGGATTCCTGAGATGCTTCTTTTGTAGAGTTCTCCGTTGATGACTGTGAAACTTTTGGAGCGCCTGATGACGCGCTTTGCTTCGACTGGGTCAGCTGGCAGCTTCTGATGCAGTATGTACGCCAGGTATGGTCTTGTCCATGTAGCTTCGACTAGCATGACCTCCATGGGGACCTTGTCTTGGCTTGGCGGGTTAGCATCGCCTTTTGTTGTTGCAGCGCTTGCTGTGTTTTGAGTCTTGATGGATCTCTGCGTGATGCGCTCGAGGAAGACGCCGGGTGGGACTGGCACCCTGTCTGAGCCCATGTTAGCGAGGACGTCGGCTTCCTCGTTGCTTTCACGGCCGATGTGCCGCAACTCGCAGCCGTCGAAGTTGCCTTCCAACTGATTGTAGAGGTCTCTGTAGGCGATCATGTTGTCGGCGATGGCGTCACAGGACTTCATGGTTTGCTGTACCACCAGGTAGGAGTCGCCGTATATCATGAGGTGTGTGGCGCCGCAGTTCTTGGCCATCCGCATGCCGTGGATCAGGGCCTCGTACTCGGCTTCGTTGTTGGACGGCGTCGAAAAGTCCAGCTGCAGGACGTACTTGAGTTTTTCGCCTTTGGGGGAGATGAGCACCACTCCTGCCCCGGCTGACATGAATTTCTTGGAGCCATCAAAGTACATTGTCCATGCGTTGGACAAGTCGGGGACATTTGGTAGCTGGGCTTCTATCCACTCGGTGGTGAATTCTGGGAGGACTTGGGCCTTGATGGACTTCGGGTGAGCATACTTCAGCCCCCATGGTCCTAGCTCGACAACCCACTTGGCGACTCGTCCTGTCGCGCGTTGGTTTGTGAGAATGTCTGCTAGTCCAGAGGAGCTTACCACCGTGATCGGGTGCTCGGAGAAGTAGTAGACGACCTTCCTGGAGGTCATGAAGACTCCATATGCCAGCTTCTGGTAATGCGGGTAGTTCTGTTTGGACAGGGTGAGGACTTCGCTGAGGTAGTAGACGGGCCTCTGCACCGGGTGACTGTGCCCTTCTTCTTCCCGTTCGACTACGAGTACCGTGCTCACCACCCTGTTTGTTGCTGAGACGTATAAGTATAACGACTCGTTTTCCAGTGGTGCCACGAGGACTGGAGAGGTTGTCAGGGTTTTCTTGAGATGGTCGAATGCGTCATGCGCCTCCTGTGTCCACTCGAACTTGTCCGTCTTCTTCATCAGTTGGTAGAAAGGTAAGGCTTTCTCTCCCAACTTACTAATGAATCGGCTGAGAGCTGCGACTCGGCCGGCTAATCGCTGCACCTCGCGGAGTTTTGTTGGTGCTGGCATTGTAAGAATGTTCTGCACCTTCTCGGGGTTCGCTTCGATTCCTCTTGCAGATACAAGGTATCCTAGTAGCTCTCCGGCTGGCACGCCGAACACGCACTTCTCTGGGTTGAGCTTGATCTGGTATACATCGAGTGCGGCGAAGACCTTGCGGAGGTCGTCGACTAGGGTATCCTCCTTTCGGGTTGTGACAACGATGTCATCGACGTAGACTTGGACGATCTACCCGATTAGCCCCTTGAGGCATGCTTGCATTGTCCGCTGGTACGTGGCGCCTGCGTTTTTTAACCCGAACGGCATCGTCTGGTAGCAAAAGACGCCGTCGGGTGTGATGAAGGCTGTTTTCTCTTCGTCCTCGACTTTCAGCCTGATCTGCTGGTAACCTGAGTAGGCATCCAGGAAGGACAGGCGCTCGCAACCTGCTGTCGAGTCGATGATTTGGTCTATCCGCGGGAGCGGGAAGTGATCCTTGGGGCAGCACTTGTTGACTGCGGTGAAGTCAACGCACATGCGTAGTTTCTTCGTCTTCTTTTTCTCCACTAGGACCGGGTTGGCGACCCAGTCCGAGTCCTTGATCTCTCGGATGAACTTGGCGTGCAGTAGTCTGTCGACTTCTATGGTGATCGCGTCTCGCTTGGGTCCTGAGAAGCGTCGCATGGATTGTTTGACTGGTCTTGCGTCCTTGTGGACTTTCAGAGAGTGTTCGGCGAGTTCCCCGGTTATCCCTGGCATGTCAGAGGGTTGCCATGCAAAGATCTTCCAGTTCTCACGTAGGAACTCGACGAGCGCGCTTTCCTATGCGGGGGTCAGACTTGACGAGACCTTGACCGTCTTTCTGCTGTCAGTCGGATGGACTTGGTGGGTGACGGTGTCGTCGTTCGTGTTGAATGCTGCGTCTTTAGCTGGCTTCTTGTGAGATGGGTAGACGGTCTTGTCGTTGTCGGCTTATATGGCCTTGAAGTGCTCTTCGACTCCGAAGAACTCAGAAATCTTGGCGAACTCGGCGTCGCAGCTGTTGGAGAGCCCGAAGTCGCCGCGTATGGTGATTACTCCTTTCGGGCCGGGCAGCTTTATCATCAGGTAGGCGTAGTGGGGTACTGCCATGAACCTGGCAAAGGTTGGGCGCCCGAGGATGGCGTGGTATTGTGACTTCCAGTCGACGACCTCAAAGTCTATCGACTCCTTCCTGAAGTGCTCGGGTGTACCGAGGATGACGTCGAGTGTGATTGTTCCCATGGGCGTGATTGCTTGCCCTGGTACTATGCCGTGGAAGGTGGTTTCCGATTCCGGCAATTTCTCTGTCGACCTGTTCATTCTTCTCAGGGTGTCAGCGAATATGATGTTGATGTCGTTGCCTCCGTCCATGAACACCTTCTTCAAGCTGTAGTCGCCGATCAAGGCCTCAATCACGAGTGCGGCGTGCCCGGGTCGGGTTACCTCTGATGGGTGATCTGCCCTTGAAAATGTGATGGGTGTCTCCGACCCGCGCAGGTAGTCTGGTACCGCGCGCGGGCTGTTGATGGCCTGAAGTACTTGGCGGGTGATGATTTTTTGGCGCCTGTTTGACGGGGGTCCCCTCTAGATCATGTCCAGCTGTCCCCGTGCGGGTGGGTTCGTGTCGGTTGCTGCCGACTGACCTTGTTGATGTTGCTGTTGCTGCGGCTGGGGGAACGCTCCTGCCGCCTGTACCTGGTTGTTGTTTGCGGGTGCTGCCTGGATGGCTAGCTGCGGTGCAGCCTGTATTGCCTGTACTGGAGCGATGATTTTCTGCATGGCTGGGTATATCTTTCTTTCTTTGCGACAATCCTTCAACAGGTGGCTGGATCCCCATTTGCATGTCTCCGGGTTGCGGAACGAGTGGTGCTTACAGGGTTGCATCAGCTCCTCTGCTGGGGTCAACGGGCGCTTCCACTCGCGCTTCTGGCCTCCATCATTGTGGCCAATGCTGCTGCTGCCACGGTTATACTGACTCGAGCTAGACTGTCGACCTTGGTCGTACTGTCGACTGTTGTCGCGTTTGTCCTCACGGGGGGTTTCATAGCCCGCCGCTACTAATTCGATTGAATCGTGGGTGTAACGTGGCTTCTTCTTTTGGCGTGCCTCACGCCAGTTGCTTGTTTCGACCTCTTTCTTGCGGGAAGTTTCGCGGACATAGTCCTCTCCTTCGGCCCATTGGTTGGCTGTCTTCATGAGCTCTATTGTGGTCTTCGGCTGGAGCCTACCGAATTCCTCACGGAGGTCGCGGCGAGCGACGCCGTGCATGAAGGCGTCCATCACCCGATCTTCTCAGACGGGTTCCATGGTATTGCGGAGGAGTGTCCATCGCTGGATGTAGGAGCGGAGCGACTCATCCTTTCCTTGCTTGCAGGCCTGCAACTCGATGTAGGTCATTGGCCTTGCGAATGTTCCCGAGAAACTCTTGATGAAATTATCCTGGAATTCTTCCCATGTTCGGAAAGAGTCTTTGGGTTGGCTTGTGAGCCACCCGCGTGCCGAGTCCGTCAGCATAAGCTGGACGTACTGCATTGCCGTGGTCGACGTCCCGCCTTGGCAGGTGCAGGCAATGAGGTAGTCCTCGAGCCACAGTTTTGGATTTGTTTCCCGTCGTACTTTGGTGTGCCTGCTGTCAACTTGAAGCCCTTAGGCATGCGGGTGTCGCAGATGTTGAAGTTGAAGCATGCCGCGCCGCACGGCTCGAAGTCGCGGTCAGCGTGGTCGTCTGTGTTTGCCACACCAGCCGAGCGCTCCTTGCGGTTGCGGTCCACCGTCTTCTGCGTGAGGACGTCGCGAAGGTCCTTGACTGGCTGTCGCTGTGCCGCTGGGATGCCTGAGGTTGTTGGTTCGTGCGCCCGGTTGCTTGGCCCCTTGGCTGCCAGCGCTTCTTCGATTGCCCTTATGGAGGCAATTTGCTGCTTGTGGAGAAGGGAGCGCGTGTCCCCCTCTGGTGGCTGCGTGAGCCGGAGGTATGTCTCGACTGAGATCAAGGCGGTGTTCGCCGTCTTTGGGACGGGTATCCCGTTCTCATCTTCGGTGACGAAGGACGAGTCGAGGTTGCGGGTGAGCCTGGTTCGGTCAGCTTCTGCCATGAGGGGAATGCGGGCTCTGTTTCGCTGTGCTCCTTGGTTAACCTCTGTAGAGGATGTGAAGGATAGGGCGGCTCGCCTGGCACTCGATGCGTCTGCGTCCCTCTTGCGCCGGAGTAAGTCGTCTTTTTCGGCGCGGATTCGCTCGCCTTCCTTGCGTAGCAAGTACTGGACCGCCAGGTGGTCGTCTCGAGGTGCGTTGGGTGGGGGGGGGGGGGGGAACGTGCCCTCGTCCACATGCTTCATGGCTTGGATCGCCATGTCCCGCGTGATGACAAGTTTTCTTCGTCGTCGTCATGTGGTGCTGTGCCGGCCATGAAGACTTGCTTGGGGTAGACTTGAGTCGGAGAGTTGGTGCTGCCGATGCTGCTTATGTCGTCCGCGTCTTGCTCGGGATCGAAAATTGCTGCAACGTGGCGCGCGGCGTAGTCGTTGTCGCGTCTTCTCGCGATCGTCCATGTGTTCACGCTCGCCGGGGCGAGTGCGATTGGCTTGGGGTAGACTTGGGATTTCCACGAAGATGAGGGCGCGCGTGACGTGGCTGTCGGGCGCGAGCTCCTAGCTGCCCGTGCGGGTGCGACAGTCGAGGTAGATCTTGACTTGGTTGACCGCACGACCGAGGTTGGGGTAGTAGACTCGATTCGCGCGGCCGTCACCGAAATTGTCGATGTAGTCGATGTAGATGCAGTCTTCGTGGGTGCAGCGGGCGCGGCCTCCGCGGGTGCGGTAGATGCGATCTTCGCGGGTTCGGCGGGCGCGGAGGTTGCCGATTCGGGTGACGCCGCCACGCGTAGCGCGGTAGTCGTAGTCCTGAGTATACCACGACTATCGATGCAGCAGTATATGGAGCCGAAGGTGATGTGTATACCTTTGTCCAGATCGGCGTACACCGAGCGGTGGGCCGGCGGGTGGAGGACGTACTCGAAGGAGCCGAACCGGATCGACTCCCCGGCGGCGGACACGCCGATCTTCATTGCGGATGGAGCCGGAGTGACCATGATCCTAGCACTTGTTTGACGTTCCCACAGACGGCGCCAATTGACGAGGTGTTAACTCGACAAGTCCCAGGGTTGTGCACCCCGGGTTGATTGATGGGGAGAGAGATGAGTGCAGGTGGTCACGACGGCTGACAAGCAAGGATTTACCTAGGTTCAGGCTCCCGGAGGATAACACCCTACTCCTGCTTGTCTGGTTATTGATGCGAGTTGTGGTTACAATGGCAAGATTGCGATCTCGCTAGGGTTTGTGGCGGTGGCTATGAGCGTGTCCTTTGGGACGAGCAACCCTCCTGGCTTTATAGGCAGCCAGGTCTCGGGTGGTTGGTGCCGATGGCAACTACAGATATGGCAGGTTATGCTTCCTAACCGACTTGGACTAGGTTACATGGTACCCCACGTGGGCCTTCTGTGGGCTTCCACGTCCTTGGCGCGGCCCAGGTAGCCTTACTGTGGGCTACCCGAAAGGCAGCCCCACGTCAGGCGCACCCTCCCTGGTGCCGGCGCCTCGCCATCTTCCGCCCGACGCCCGTCGACGCAGGTCATCGTCGACACCCCGGCGTCATCGTCTACGTCATCGCGGCAAGTTCTCCGCGACCTCGAGGTAGGCTACGCACGACTTCATCGTCAACGCTTGTGCGGGAGCGTAATCCCCGCTATCGGTCTACGTGGAGGTAATGTAACCCGTTCCGCCACCGTTATCACATGTACTAGATAGATAGATCCTGGCTAGTTAGGGTTTATACGCTAGAAAAATTATTGTTTTCTGCACCGGAACCCCTTCAGATCTTGCTAGGGTTTGGTGATTCTGGTGGGCGTGTCCTCGATCGGCCACCCTCCTGTCCTTTATATAGGGGTCTAGGTCTCGGGTCGTAACCGACTAGGATTACATTTATGGAAAGTACTACCGACTATGCTATCTATGGTATAAGTCTTCGACTTGGGCTTCGCTTGTTGGGCTTCTTCCGCCTATTGACAATTGGGGTTTAGTCATTACGTGCACCAGGTACCCACACGAAGGGGTACCCGTTTGGTATAACCTTGTCACTCGATTACTGGAATTGGAAATTTATTCATTATTGTTAAAGCACTGAGCTTTCTGTAGTCGACACAAAGCCTCCAGGAGCCATCTTTCTTTCTCACAAGAATTGCTGGTGATGCATAAGGACTTTGACTGGTACAAATTACCTTGTTTTCAGTAATTCAGCAATTTGGGACTCCAATTCATCCTTCTGCTTGTGTGGAACACGGTAAGGTCTGGACATAGGAGGTGTTGCTCCCTGCTGAAGAGGAATGGAATGATCACATTGCCTGTGAGGAGGTAGTGATTTAGGGTCTTCAAAGATCTCTTGAAAATCTTCTAGAATTTGTTGAAGTTCAGGCAATATTTTATGTGTTTCTGCCGGAGTTTCAGATAACATGTTGAGGTGTAATAATATCCCACAACACCTTCTTGGAGTAACTTTTTCATTTGCTCAGCATGAATCTCAGATATTTGAGTAATTGAATTGCCAACTGGTAACACCACCTTATCATTGCCATCTCTTGTAATTGTTAGTGTGGCTGCTTGGAAGTCAATAGTGAAAGGGCTATGACGTTCAAGCCAGTCACAACCTAAAATTACTTCATGATCTGGGAGGTGCAATACTCTAAATGTTTCAGCAAACTCTTGCTTGTTGACAGTGAACTTGCACTCCGGTGCCACTGATTCAGATAGTAAGATTCCTCCCCCAGCCACTTTAACTTCCCTTGTGTCAGCTTGCTGTAATACACACTTGCTTTTAAGAGCAAAAGATAATTTCATGAAAGAATTACTGCTACTAGAGTCCACCAATGCTATTGCTTTCTTGCCATTGATCTGCACTATGACAGTAGGTGTGCTAGTCACCAACCTCTCTCCCATTGCTTGTAAGGAAATGCTCATGATCAGTGGTTTCTCAACTGGAGGTGTTTCTTCAGCTTGCTGTTAAGTTGGTTCAGGTTCCCAATCTTGTTCCATTTGTGTTTGCTCCAATGCTTGAGCTAAAAAGTTTAACACCGGTATTTGTCTACATTTATGACTAGGATGCCACTTGGGCTCCCCACATCTCCAACAAGTACCTTTAGGTTTTGGTTTAATAGTAGTCCCTTCAGGTACTGTACTAACCACTGGTGTATAACTGGTACTGGGTTTGTACGAGTTGGTGGCACTGAACTTCTGAAACTGTGGTACAAAGGCCTTGCAAATTGGTTGTTGCAACGGTTCCATTTCTTTTGCTTTCCAGATGCAGTAGTGAGTGTCAGAGGTCGCAACGGCCTAAGTTGAGCTTTGATTGCATCTCTCATACCATTAACATAGCATCGAACAAACCAATCTTCTTGTAAATCTGGGTTGTCTTCTTTAACATCAGCCATGAGTTCTTCAAATATCTCAGTGTATTTCTTAATGTTGAGGTTGTTTTGCCTTACTGCGTTAAATTTCTCAGCAAGTTCATATTTCCTCTGGCCTGAAAAACGCTGAGAAACCTCTTCTGCAAACTGAGTCCATGATAATTGTTGTCGATGTAATCCAGATCGCCTTAACCAAACATCAGCTGGTCCGACAAAATACAATTGAGCCAAATGTACTTTATCGTCCGGTGTTGCTGCCATCTGAAAATACTTCTCACACTGTCTAATCCACCTAGTTGGATTATCACCATTGATTTTAGGAAAATCCATTCTAGGGCCTTTTGTTATTGACTTGAAAAATTGCATCCTCATCTCTTTTTCATAGTCTCTGGCATACCCTTCCCACATTTGCTGAACCCTTGGGTGGTTCTGTATGTTGAAAACAGGGGTGTCTACTGGAATAGCATTAACATTGTGTGAAAGGACACATATATCGTCTAGAGGGGGGTGAATAGGCGATTTAAATTAATACAGTTTAATGCTTAAATAGATGCGGAATAAAACTAATGTTTAATCTATCAAGCAAGAAACCTAAACAAACTAGGTTTACCTATGTGCACCAACTGAAGGGGATCGTGTGCGGAAATAAAAAAAATTCCTAGCAACGATATCCTTAAACTAGCCAAGATCTATTCTATGCAGATATAGTAGTACGAACGGAGATTGGAATACGTACCCTTGTAGACCGAAAGCGGGGATTACGTTCCCGCACAAACGTTGTCGATGCAGACCGACGAAGCCGACCTCAAGGTCGTGTAGAGGAAGCAGGCCTCCGAGTACCGCTAGCGCAGCACCTCGCAGGGAGTCGCACACGTACGGTGGAGACGACGCCTCCGAAGCTCCAGTCCAGGACGAGCAGCGGAAGACTTGGACCGGAACACCAGCAGCGAGGCAGCGGGCTATGGTGGAGGAGATCCCCGGATCCTCTTGCTCGGCGCGGCTCCAACTTGGGAACCACGAGATCGAGAGAGAAATCGGGAATTAATTGGTGAATTAAAAGGCTGGGGGTGCCCCTTCTTATATAGGCTCCCAAGGGGAGCCAACCTTGCCAGCCAGGCAATGTGGGACTATCCCCACATAGCCTGGTTCGGCCAAGGGGGTGCGCCGGCCCCTTGGTGGGCCCCTTGTGGCCCACATAGGCCGGCCCCTAAGCTCCCACCGAATTCCCAAGGGGGTTCCCCCCCCCCCCCCCCCTCTTGGGCCTTCTTTCGTCCGGAAGGCCCATTTAGGGAAATCTGCCTTAATAAATTCGAAAATAAATATATAAAATCATATTTGCATATTAATAATACTAATTAATATCAAACATAATATATATAATATTTCCTAGCTCCGAAAACTCTTTCGGCGCTGCCCGATCTCCATCGGACCTCTCCCGGGACTCTCCCGGTGATCTCCATCCTTTCCGGTTGTCTTGTCGAAACCCCTTAAGTGTGTTACCCTAGCAGTTCGATATAATATCAGGTATGATCAAGACTCCTCAATGATCAACGACTAACCCGTAGGCCTGGACCCCATGAATTAATCCCTGAGATATAACGAATGACTTTCATCTATCAAACCTGAACGTGAAGTCTTAGACCTTTTGCCATAGCGATACTTAGCACGTCCAAGTGTCGTTCCATAGATATCTCCATACCTAATCCCGACCTCGTTACCGACGACGCTATCTTCTACTCGTTCATGATCTCATGTCTTCGTGACCTAGTCACATGCTTGCAAGCTCATTAGACAAGATCTCACCGAGTGGGCCCGAGAGTATCTATCCTGCTACGCGGACTAGCAAATCCCGCTCTTGACCCCTCGTCTCAATACTCCTTTCCAATACCCAAAAGTATCACCGTTATTGTCATACTAAATAAGATACGACGTTTGGTGCAATCAAAGTATCTTCCGGGAATATCAATAAGAGTTGATCTCACGGTCAAAGGCGTAACGACTACGTTTTCCAAATCTGGGTATGTCCATCACATCGCTCTCTAGAGATATGACTCTCATTGCCGACCGGCGCCATGCCCCATGACCGGGAAACCTCGATCATCAATCGCGCAACAAAACTAGTCTTAGTAGAGGCTACTAGGGACCTGGTTGTTTGCGTATCACACCCGCATTAATGTTTCCGCTTAATACGGTTCTAGCATGACACAAAAACCTATTATGAACAAACGAGATATGATAAAGAATACACTTTATTAATTGCCTCTAGGGCATATCTCCTTCAGTCTCCCACTTGCACTAGAGTACAATTAAATCTAGATTACAACTTGGTAAAAGCCTAACACCCATAGCTAACTGGTGCTGTTCATGCTTATCAAGCGGGAGAGGCTTCGTCAGCGGATCTGCCACATTCAGATCCGTATGCACTTTGCAAATCTTCACATCGCCTCCTTGTATGTACTGACGTATCACGTGGAAGCGTCGGAGAATGTGTTTGGCGGTGGAGTGAGACCTTGGCTCCTTGGCGTTCGCAATGGCACCCGTATTATCGCAGAAGAGGACCACGGGGTCTTGCACGCTCGGGAACACTCCAAGTTCGATGACGAACTTCCTCAGCCACACAGCTTCATTCGCGGCCTCGCAGGCAGCAATGTACTCCGACTCCATTGTAGATTGTGCGACTATGGGTTGCTTCCCACTTCTCCAGCACACGGCGCCTCCATTCACCTTGAACACGTAACCTGTCTGTGACTTACAGTCATCGGGGTCTGAGCAGAAACTTGCATCTACGTAACCCGTTACGCCAAGCTCCTCATCGCAGCCACCATACACAAGGAACATTTCCTTTGTCTTATTGAGATACTTAAGAATGCTCTTCACAGCTACCCAATGCGGCATTCAAGGATTACCCTGGAACCGGCTTGTCAAACTTAGAGCTAATGCCACATCTGGTCTAGTACTCAACATTGCATACATGATCGATCCTATGGCTGAAGCATAAGGATGTTTCGTCATTTCGGCCTTACCCAGTTCCGTCACCGGACACTGCGCCTTACGCAATACCTTATTCTTGATAACCGGCAGAGAACCCTTCTTTGCCTTCTCCATATGAAAACGCTTCAATATTTTATCAAGATAAGTACTCTGACTTAGTGCTAATAGGCGCCTTGATCTATCACGATAGATTTTTATGCCTAAAACATACGCAGCTTCTCCTAAGTCCTTCATGGAAAACTTACTGTTTAAATATTCCTTCACGCTATTCAGAAGTTCCACATCATTCCCTATTAGCAATATGTCGTCAACATACAGTGCTAAGAACACAACCGAGCTCCCACTCATTTTCTTGTAAATACAGGTCTCTTCCACATTCTGGATAAATCCAAAACCTTTGATTACCTCATCAAAGCGAAGATTCCAGCTCCGAGATGCCTGCTTCAATCCATAGATGGATCGCTGAAGCTTGCACACCTTGTTAGCACTTCCTGGATCGACAAAACCTTCCGGCTGTACCATGTACAACTCTTCCTCAATGTTTCCATTCAGGAAGGCCGTTTTGACGTCCATCTGCCAGATTTCATAATCATAGTAGGCAGCTACCGCTAACAAAATCCGAATAGACTTAATCATCGCTACCGGTGAAAAAGTTTCATCGTAGTCAATTCCATGAACTTGTCGGAAACCCTTTGCGACAAGCCGAGCTTTATAGACGGTCACATTACCATCAGCATCAGTCTTCTTCTTAAAGATCCACTTATTCTCGACGGCCTTGCGCCCTTCGGGAATATCCACCAAAGTCCACACTTTGTTATCATACATGGATCCTATTTCGGATTTCATGGCTTCAAGCCATTTCTCGGACTCTAGACTCTCCATCGCCTCCTTGTAGTTCGTAGGTTCGTCTTGCTCGACTAGCATGACGGTGCAAACCATGTTGCCATACCATTCTGGTGGGATCCGAGATCTACCAGACCTACGAGGTAGAACATCTTCCTCGAAAGTTTCTCCCACTCCTTCCACGGAGGACGTTTCCGGAATTGCTTCCGTTGCGCCACTCGGAATCTCGAGTTCAGGATCAACGATTTCATCGAGGTCTACCTTCCTCCCACTTACTCCTTTCGCGAGAAACTCCTTCTCTAGAAAATCACCGGTCTTCGCGACAAAAGTTTTGCCCTCAGCTTGGTTGTAGAAGGTGTGCCCAACGGTTTCCCGCGGATATCCTACAAAGACGACTTTCTCCGACTTCGGTTCGAGTTTGTCGGGCTGAAGTTTCTTAACGTACGCCTCACAACCCCAAACCTTCAGAAACGATAACTTAGGCTTATGGCCATACCATAATTCATACGGCGTCGTTTCAACGGACTTGGACGGAGCCCTATTTAAAATGAATGCGGCTGTTTCTAACGCATAACCCTAGAAGGACACTGGCAGATCGGTAAGAGACATCATAGATCGGACACTATCCAGTAGAGTACGATTACGTCGCTCGGACACACCGTTACGCTGCGGCGTTCCGGCGGGCGTAAGTTGGGGCACTATGCCACAACTCTTCAGATGTGTGCCAAACTCAAAACTCAAGTACTCTCCACCGCGATCGGACCGGAGATGCTTGATTTTCCTATTAAGCTGATTCTCAACTTCACTCTGGAATTCTTTGAACTTTTCAAACGTTTCAGACTTGTGTTTCATCAAATAGATATAACCATATCTACTCAAGTCATCAGTGAAGGTGACGAAGTAACGATAACCATTGCGTGTCGAAACGCTCATTGGTCCACATACGTCTGTATGTATG
This sequence comes from Poa annua, assembly GCA_026929855.1. Classification (NCBI taxonomy): domain Eukaryota; kingdom Viridiplantae; phylum Streptophyta; class Magnoliopsida; order Poales; family Poaceae; genus Poa; species Poa annua. The sequence continues at coordinate 19,099,448 of CM049428.1, read as the reverse complement.
ATCCCCAACAAATCCGACGCCCGTTCAACGAAACCTTTGAACGGTGTCCTGGTCATTTTGCCCATGAGGCATGGTTCGCATGTATCGAGGGATCCGAAATCCAACGAGTCCAAGAGTCCATCAGAGTGGAGTCGCTTCATGCGCTTTATACCAATATGACCAAGACGGCAATGCCACAAAAACATGGCGGTATCGTCACTACACTTAATCGTTTGGCCTCTATGTTATGGATGTGAGTACTACGATCGAGATTCAACAAGAATAAACCATTACTCTCGGGAGCATCAACATAAAAGATATCATTCATATAAATAGCACAATTGCTTGACACTGATTTAAATGAATAACCGTCTTGTAACAGGCAAGACCCACTTATAATGTTTACACTCAAGGATGGCACAAAATAACATTTATTTAAAACCAAAACTAATCCCGATGGTAGATGTAGAGGGAGCGTGCCGACAGCCACCACGTCGACTCTCGATCCGTTGCCGACGCGCATCGTCACCCCATCCTTCGCCAGCCGCCTTCTATTCTGTAACTCCTCCTGAGAGTTACATATATGAGCAACAGAACCAGTATCAAATACCCACGTATTGCTCCGGGCGGATGTAAGGTACACATCTATAACATGTATATCAAATATACCTTTCTCTTTGTCGACCGTCTTGCCAGACTTCCTATCCTCCAGATACTTGGGGCAGTTGCGCTTCCAATGACCCTTCCCCTTGCAGTAGAAACACTCCACGCTAGCTCTGGGACCAGACTTGTTAGTCCTGGGCTTGGCAGCCAACTTTGCCTCCCTCCGGGACTTCCAGCTCTGCTATCCCTTGCCACCGGACTTCTTGAAATCAACGGTCTTGTTGACCATCAACAGCGTGTGCTCCTTCTTAATCTCTACCTCAGCAGTCTTGAGCATCACGAACACTTCACCCAGGGACTTAGCCATGCCCTGCATGTTGTAGTTCATGACGAAGCCTTTGTAGCTTGGTGGCAACGATTGCAACACCCTGTCAATCGCCAGCTCATCGGGAATCTTGCACTCCAGAGCATTCAGGCGTTGAACGTAGCCAGACATCTTGACTACATGCTCGCTCACACTGCTATGCTCTTCCATCTTGGCTGAGAAGAAAAGCTCAGAAGCCTCATAACTCTCAGCCTTAGCCTGCGGCGCGAAGATAGCCTTAAGATCCGAAATGATCTCAAAGGCGCTCATCTTCTCAAAGCGCTTCTGCAGGTCGGCTTCCATGGCGTAGAGCATGCCACTCTGGACAAAGGCAGAATCCTCCGATCGGGTCTGGAAGACCTTCTTCTCATCCTCAGAGGCATCATCTGCAGGAGGGTCACCTATGGTGGCCTCAATGACGTAGGCCACCCTATGGGGAGTGAGGAGGATCCTCAGGTTGCGGAACCAGGCCATGAAGTTTGACCCATTGGTCTTAAGCTTTTCTTTCTCAAGGAACAGACCTAGGTTAAACGAGGGGCGAGACATCTACAATGGAATTTGCAACAACATAAGACTTTGTTCATAATAATTTTGAGTTATAGTATTTTAGAAAATAACTAACATAACTCCCACTCAAACAAACATCCCTCCTGGTCGTTTAAGCGATTACACGACCCCCATCCATTGCACCACCCCTCATCATCAAAGCCGGCGGCACAACTTCAAGAGTAGATAAAATCGTCCGCCACATCAATTTTGTGACTCGTGCTCGACCTTTCTGTCGTGGTATCGGCATAGTTGATAGGATACGGGGGTCCTCTAGCCTACGTATGGATTGTGGGGAAGAAGGTTGGTGTCGTCGAGGTCAGGATTGAACAATGCGAGTTTACCCAGCTTCGGATCCCACAGCGGTGGCGGGATCCTACGTGCTGCTATAATTCACTATGAGGCAATAGCCGTGAACAGGTTACAATGTGTATGATGCGTATTGAAGCGTGCCCTAAAGGCTTCCTGGTGGCCGGCTTATATAGGCGGCCAGACCCCAGGATACAAGGCAAGTACTTGTCCGGCAAGTAATCAGAGTCCTAGACCTAGCCGGCTTAGTTGCCGCCTTCCGTCTTGGGCTCGGTGGCTTGATGGGCTTAGGCCTCCCGCCTTCCTTGGACCGTCCGCCTACTTCCTTGCACGTCAGCTATCTGGGCCGCCCGGCAGGCCTTGGCCTTACCACCCTTGGGCCACCCTGGACTAGCCGGATTGATCCATGCTGGTTATACCCCTAGTTGATATATCCCCAACATTAGCCCCCAGAAAGGTTGAAGTTCTCCAGGCGCCGGCTTCTCCTTGATTCTTCATCTGCCAAGGTTGGCGGCTGCAGGACTTGAACCATTCTGAAAATGAACGAGGCTCGCGTGTCTTGATATTGACATGCGGCCGCCTTTGTCCATCATGGGAAAAGACGGCTACTCGGCAATCTTTGCCGAGCATTCTTCTTGGCGGTTTCCACCTAGCCGACTTCACGACAGTTTGAAAACAGCCTAGGCGGGAATCTCGCCACGATCACAAATTGCGGGAAAAGAGGAGGCGTGGAGATCGTGCAATCATGGGCTGTAACGGATGCTGGACACGTGTCCGACTAAAAACGCCGTTGCACAGGGAGCAACGCCTGGCCCTATAAATAGGTAGCCAAACGGTCCATTTTCTTTACCCTGCCTTTGCTCTCCGTGCGCCCTTGCCTCTTCCACTTCTTTGCTCCCTGCCTCTGAACGAGCTCCGGCGAACTTCTTCCCTCCGGCGACCTTCTCTCGCGGCGATGCCCACCGGTCCAACCCATTCGACGGGGTCGAGCGGCGCGGCGACCGAGGCCGCGCTCGCGGCGTCGATGGGCGGCGCCATAACTCGTCCCGCGGCGGCGGCGACGGCGGGTAATGCCACCGCCGTCGTCCCTCGGGTTTCCTCCGCGCGCGCACCCGCGGCGGGCTCCTCGGCTCCTCCACCGACCACCACAGCAACGGCGACGGCGAACGCCCCCGGCGACGAGGAAGAAGAAGCGGCGGACCTTGGGTCCCGCTACTGGCTGCCTTCTATCGTCGACGAAGACGCCCTCCAAGACTTGGAGGCTGTCGGCTACCTCCCCACTCGGGAGGATTGCCGGTGGAGGGCCGCCTTGGGAGACATCATCCCGGCCCCGGAAGCCGGAGAACGGGTAATCCTTACCTCCCACCTTGTCAGGGGAATGGCGCTTCCGCCTTCCGCCTTTTTTAGTGAGGTCTTGGATCACTACGGGCTCCAGCCCCATAACATCGCACCCAATAGCATATTAGTCTTAGCCGGCTTCACAGCTCTGTTTGAAGGCTACCTAGGGATTAGGCCTAGTTTAGACTTCTTCAGATACTGCTTCCGTTGCCGGCGACAGACGGTGCCGGATGGCGGGCTAGCGACCTGCGGCAGTGTCACCTTCAACTGCCGCCAGGGCCGCCAATGGTATCCTAAGATACCATACCTTGAGTCCGTCAAGGGCTGGACCTCCACATTCTTCTACTGCCAAGACATGGCAGCGCCGGGCCGTCAAGTCGGCATTCGTCAACGCGCCACCCATGCCTCGCCCATGCTGGGACGAGGCGGTGCCCAAGTTGACGGAGGAACTCCGCCTTATTCAAAGGCGGATTGAGTTCCTCACGAGGACGATGGCTCCCCCCCAGCTGGATGGGGTCGACACCGTCATTTGCTGGCTCGGCCGGCAAATCCTCCCCCTGCGGTACAGCCCGCACAAGATGTGTCAGTATTCGCCTACTGACATAGCCTCTCTTCGCGTGAGCGAAGAGATATTGCCGGTCGCCGACCTGGCATTCCGGCTCCGCAGCCTCGTCAAGGCGGGGTCGTTGAAGGCGGTCGAGGGCGTGCCCATGCACACCCACGACAATCCTCCCCTCGAGGTGAATATTTTCTTCCTTTGCCCCTTATTTGACAGCTTTGCCGGCTAGGATTGAGTTCCTTTAACATGTCTTCTTTTTCAGCTCTCCGAGTTGAGGGAGGATGACCTGGCTCCCGACTTCTACGAGTCGGAAGCCGGGAAGACGAAGAAGCGCAAGGCGTCCGGGGCTGCTTCCTCTACGGCGAATGCCGAGAGGAGGAAACGGATCGCGTCGGCTACCGAGCCGGCTCTCGCCAACATTGGCGAGAACGCGGGGATTAACATCCCCCGAAGGTACTCAACTTTGCCTTTATCAGACGACAAAACTCTTCAATACTGGCCAATTGACTGTGCTTGCTTTTTGTTAACAGGGAAAGGGTCGCCACCTCCCGGTTGACGACCAGGCTCCTTGGCAAAGGTAAGCGGCCGCAAGGCGGCTCGCCGGCCACCGTGCCGCCAACCCCTCAGCTCCACGCCGGCAGCTTCATGGGCGACGCTCGATGTCAGCCCCCAGCTCCGGCCTCAGGTGCTCCGCCAAGGGCCCCTTCCGCCGACCGCGCGCCCAAAATTCCCCTTCTGCTGGCTGAGGCTACGGCCGATGATGCCGCGCAATCGCGCGCCGCCAACGAAGGGTTGCTAGAGTCGACTGCCGGCGGGTCCCGGAGGGCAGCCCCGACTGCGGGAGGCGGCAAAGTCATGGACCCTTGGTCTACCTTTAAGGAGGCCAAGGAGTCAACTTTGGCTTTTGCCGCCTTTGCGTCGCAGGCCTTCGCCGACTTAGAGGGCGACCTATCTGTAAGTTTCTACCCCTCCGGCATATACATAGTCTTTCCCCCGAGCACTTAGATGGCAAGTCAAAAAGGAACTTTGACTGCCGGCTTAGTGGTTATTCGACAATATGTTATATGCCTTTATTTTTTCTTGCAGGGCCTTGTGTCCGCCAACGTCGAGCTCGTCTCCTCCCGAGTCGAGATAAACCGGCGCCACCGCGACCTGAAGAAGGAGTGCGAGGCCAAGGACAGGCGGATCGCCGAACTGGAGGCGGCCCGCCAAAAAGATGAAGGTAGGGTTGATCCCTTTCTCCAACTATGCTTTTGACCTATGTTTCCGTCAATCATTTAGCTTAGCGAATCCATATTTGTAGAACTGCTAGACCACGCCCAGGATATCCTGAAGGCGTCCACTGATATGCAAGCTCTTATGAATGAAGCTTCAGACTTGGCGGCCGCCAACTTGGAGTTGAAGGCGGCTCATCAAAAAGAGATGGAGGCCCAGCAACTCAAGTTTGCGCAGGAATCCAGCCAGCTCACTGGTGAGCTGGAAAGCCTGCGCAACAAGTTGGCGGAGGCGGAGAAGATGGCTGCGGAAGAGATATCCAAGCAGACTTCTCGCGCCCAAACTGCAGAGGACGCGCTGGCAACTCATATGATTGAGTTGTCGGCTTTCCATAACTCGGTCCTTGGTAATTTCTCGCTCCTTTTTTGATACTGCCATGTTGCTTTAGCCTGAGCCAAACTTATGGCTTTATTTTTGATGCAGTTCCCGCCGGTTTAGGCGATGACAAGGTTGTCAGCCCCCGCCTGGATCGCCTTGCGCGTCTGGGCGAGCTGATCGCCGAGACTTTGGCGGCGTCCAAGCGGTTTGCCGCCAAGTTCTTCACTTCGTCTGGCAGCCAGGAGCCGACCGAGTTCAGCGACGTGCCCACCATCTTGGAGCAGGCGACCAAATTGCACAAAAGCTCGCTGAAGTCGGCGGCGTGGGGAGGAGCCAAGACTGCCCTTGGGTTGTTCATGGCGCACTACCCCGAGGCGGAGATAGAAGCCGTCACCGAAGGCATGCCGTCGACGTACGAAGACGGCAGCGAGGTTGAGCCGGTCGCTGTCCTGGACAGCGTTGCCGGCTATGCCACGCGAGTTGCCGACATGGTGGACACTTCAATCTTCTACCGGCGCCATCCTGTGCCTGGCGGAGAGGGAGCTGGAGCTGCCGGCGCGGCTGAGGCGGAGGGGAGTGATAGTTCTGGGGCTGAAGTTGTCAGCCCCCAAGTCTGATGTAGATGCTCCCCCGAGCCATACCTTTTCTTGTCCTTGCCTCCCACCGGCCTTATTTTGTCGGCCCCTGAAACAATGCAACATTTGTAATATTTGTATATACTTTTGCTGTTGCCTTGTTAGGCGGAAACTAGCTGACAAGTTTTACTTTGTCTTTATTTATATGGCCCGCCTTAATTTTACCCTGACTTATATGCTTGACTTTTTGTATGTTGACGAAACCTCAGCCGGTAACTTTAGCTGAAACAACCAGGGCTAGACCATTTGTTTAGAATCAGAGACCAAAGCCAACATGTTGGTGTCAAAGACATACTACTAGGCGAACCACATATAAGTAATCAGAGGCAAAGGAATTAGGTGGCGCAAAAAGTTTGTTTTTGCTTTGGGTTGGCTCGAAAGCTGCAAGTATCTACCAGTTTGAACCTTTGCACGGAGCTAGAAAATAGGTAACTTAGATACATAGGGGAAATATGATTGCAAGAAAAGACAAAAGATGGCATGCATCTCAACACAGATGAGGAACCATAGACTTTTATTTCATAATCATATTTAACTTAATACAATTATAAATTGCTAAGTGTAGAAAGGACGTAGCTGCTCAATATTCCAAGGCCGTCTTGTTTGCTCGAACGGATCGTCAATGCCTCTCTTGCGCTTGGTTCCCCTTTTTCCTGCCGCCTTCTTGCGCATTTTCTTTTCTTCTTCGTCGCGGATGTCGGCTAGGTAGTAGGAACCATTGAGCAGCGCCTTTGTGACTATAAACGGTCCTTCGCATGGCGGGGATAACTTGTGCAAGCCTTTTCTGTCTTGAATTAGGCGGAGAACCAGGTCACCTGTTCTGAAGCTTCGCTTCCGCACTCTCCGGCTATGATAGCGGCGAAGTTGTTGCTGGTACAAGGCGGAGCGATGGAGAGCGACGTCTCTTTCTTCGTCTAGCAGGTCTAGGCTATCCTGTCTTGCACCTTCTACGTCTTGCTCGATGTAGGCTTGGACTCTTGGGGAATCGTACTTCATGTCGGTAGGTAGCACTGCCTCTGCGCCATATACTAAGAAGAAAGGAGTGTAGCCGGTGGATCTGTTTGGCGTTGTGCGCAAACTCCATAATACCGACTGTAACTCATCTGCCCAAGCGCCGGCTGCCCTATGTAATGGAGTTTCGAGACGAGGCTTAAGTCCTGATAAGACTAGGCCGTTTGTACGCTCTACTTGTCCATTGGATTGAGGGTGCGACACGGATGCCAAATCAAGCCGGATGCCCAGATCGCTGCAGTATTCTTCTATGTCGCCTTGAGACAAATTGCTGCCATTTTCGGTGATAATGCTGTGTGGAACTCCAAACCGAGAGATAATTCCCCAGAGAAAATTGGTGGTTGTTCGTGCGTCAAGTTTGCTGATTGGCTTAGCTTCGACCCACTTGGTGAACTTGTCGACAGCGACCAATAGGTGAGTGTACCCACCGCGCGCCGTTTTGAAGGGACCCACCATGTCTAAGCCCTAGACCGCGAACGGCCAGGTGATTGGGATCGTCCTTAGCTCCTGTGCCGGCAAGTGAGGTTGACGGGCGTACAACTGGCAACCTTTGCATGTCTTTACGATGTTCTCGGCGTCTTCTTTGGCGGTGAGCCAGTAGAAACCTTGGCGGAAAGCTTTGGATACAATGGACCTAGCGGAAGCATGATGCCCGCAGGCGCCAATATGTATGTCCTTCAGAATTTCCCGGCCTTCTTCCGGCTGTATGCACCGCTGATAGATGCCGCAAGTGCTTCGCTTGTATAGCTCGCCTTGTATTGTCGTGAATGTCTTGGCTCGCCTTATGATCTGCCTCTTTAGCACCTCATCGTCTTCCGGCAACTTTTGGTCGATTAGAAAATCGAGGTATGGGATTGTCCAATCCGGCTGTGTTAAGTAGACAACGAGACTTGCCGCTTCTACCGGTTCTTCTGAGTCGGGGTCCATCAAATCGGCGCCTTTAATGGATGGCTTGTGCAATTGCTCCAGGAAGATATCTTTTGGTACCCTTTTGCGTTCCGATCCCAGTCTTGCAAGTGTATCTGCCGCCTCATTTTCAGCTCTTGGAACATGTCGGACTTCGTAGCCTACGAAGTTTTTTGCAAATTCGTCAACTTTGGCTCTGTAAGCTGCCATTGTTGCGCTTTTCGCATCCCATGTTCCGCTTACTTGCTGCGCGACCAGATCTGAGTCGCCATAACAGAGGATTCTATTGACGCCTAGGTCGTTTGCCACGTGTAACCCGTGAAGCAAGGCTTCGTACTCGGCAACATTGTTGGTTGCTGTGAAGTGGATTTGTAACACGTGGCTAAGCTTGTCACCTTTAGGCGTACGTAGAACGACTCCAGCCCCCGAGCCTTTGAGCATTTTTGATCCGTCAAAGTGCATGACCCAATATTCTGACTCGGGGAGTGTTGTTTCCTCCATTGCCTCTGTCCAGTCGGCGACAAAGTCTGCAAGTGCTTGAGATTTGATGGCGGTCCGTGGTTTATAGACTATATCAAAGGCGGCGAGTTCGATGCCCCACTTGGCAACTCCACCCGTTGCCTCTGCGTTGTTGATTATGTCTCCCAACGGTGCCTTGCTGACTACTGTCACTGTGTGTTCCTGGAAGTAATGCCTAAGCTTTCTGGCGGCGAAGAATACACCATAAGCCAGCTTTTGGTAATGCGGGTACCTCTGCTTGGAGGCGGAGAACACTTCACTGATGAAGTAGACCGGTCGCTGCTCACACGCCGCGGCTTCGTTCTCCTTTCTTTCCACAGCCAAGACAACGCTGACAACAGCTCCTGTTGCCGCGATGTACAGCAGCATTGGTTCCTGTGATCGAGGTGCTGCCAATATCGGAGCGGATATGAGGGCCTCCTTAAGTTGTTGTAAGGCGGCATCTGCCTCTTCTGTCCACTCGAAGTTGTCGAATTTCTTCAATAGCCGGTAGAGAGGCATTGCCTTTTCCCCTAGGCGGCTTATGAAACGACTGACGGCTGCCGCCGATCTGGCTAGGCGCTGCACGTCCTTCAGACAAGTAGGTCTGGATATATTTTGTATGGCCTTGATCTTCTCCGGGTTAACCTCAATCCCTCGTTCTGAGACGATGAACCCGAGGAGTTTGCCGGCTGGGACGCCGAAAACGCACTTGGCGGGATTGAGTTTCATCTGATACCTCCGGAGATTCTGAAAAGTTTCTTCCAAGTCCTCTAGGAGATCTGCCTTCTTTTTTGACATTACCGCGATGTCGTCTACATAGACGTGAACATTGCGACCGATCTGTTCGTGCAGGCAATTTTGCATACAACGCTGGTATGTTGCCCCTGCATTCTTCAGGCCAAAAGGCATTGTAATGTAGCAGAAAGTCCCATATGGAGTTGTGAAAGATGTTTTCAGCTGATCTGACTCTCTCATCTTGATTTGGTGGTATCCTGAGTAGGCGTCCAGAAAACAAAGCAGCTCGGAGCCTGCTGAGGAGTCTACGACTTGGTCAATCCTAGGCAGCGCAAAGGGATCCTTTGGGCAGCACTTGTTAACACCAGTATAGTCGATACACATCCTCAGCTCTTTATTCTTCTTTGGGACAAGTACAGGATTTGCCACCCAATCGGTGTGTACAACTTCTTTTATGAAATTGGCGGCCTTCAGCCTATTTATCTCCTTCCCTATAGCCTTGCGTCTCTCATCTCCAAAGCGTCTTGTTGCTTGCTTCACCGGCTTGGATCCTTTTATGACGTTGAGCGAGTGCTCGGCAAGTTCCCTCGGTACACCAGGCATGTCGGAAGGCGACCACGCAAAGATGTCACGATTCTCACGGAGGAACTCGACGAGCGCGCCTTCCTATTTGCTATCAAGGTTGGAGCCGATGACAACTTGCTTAGACTTGTCACCTGGGATGAGGTCCGCCTTTTTGGTGTCTTCTGAAGCTTCGAAAGTCTTCTTGACATCCATCTTTGTCTTTGGCATGGAGTTGTCTGAATCCGCCCCGAGTAGCGCGAGTTCTTCCTTGTGGATGACGGCTTCTGCGAAGGCGGCCATGCCACGCTCGCACTCCTTGGCTTTCTTGAAGTTGCCGGAAACCGTGATGGTTCCGTTTTCCCCCGGCATTTTAAGCTTGCTGTATATGTAGCACGGCCTTGCCATGAACTTGGCGAAAGCCGGTCGTCCGAAGATTGCATGATAGGCGCTCTTGAAGGGGACAACTTCGAACCGGAGGAACTCTGAGCGCTAGTTCTCTTTTGGTCCGAAAGTTACCTTCAGCCTGATGCTTCCCATTGACTTTGCTTGCCTGCCGGGCACTATGCCATGAAATGTGAGGTTGCTGTGATCCAGCTGGTCCTCTGATAGGTTCATGCGGCTTAGTGTGTCGTAGTACAGGATGTTGAGGCTGCTGCCGCCATCCATAAGTACCTTTGTGAGTCTGAAGTTGTCGACAATGGGGTCGACGACAAGGGCGTACTTGCCTGGGTGAGGGACGTGATCAGGGTGGTCGGACCGGTCCCAAGTGATTGCTGCCTCCGACCAGTTCAGGTACTGAGGGACGTCCGGCATTGTCGCGTTGAGTTCGCGCATCTCCGCCTTATCCGCTTTAGCCGAAGGCGTGCCGACAAAGCACACAAGAGATTCTTTGACCTTCGGATACGGCTTCTTTTTCTTGGCGGCTTCGTCATCTTCGTTGGAGATAGGCATGTCGTCGTCATCCTCATCCTCCTTGCTGTCTTTCTTGTCGTTCTTCTTTGACTTCTTTGACTTCCAGCCGACTGTGGGATCCTTTTTGAAGTCATCCATGAAATGGCACTCTCCAAGCATATGGTTGACCTTGCCCAATGAGGCGTGGATGGGACACGGCAAAAGCTTTGCCTGTTCATAAGTGATTCGCGCCGCCTTAGGCCCTGAGCCGGCTTCGCGACTATCTTTCTTATTTTTCCACTTCTTTTTGCCGGCGTTTCCTTGGAACGCTACGGCTACCTCGTTGGAAGGTCCGGCTTTGTCATCCGCCGCCTGCTTGCGCTTGTTGTTCCGCTTTGGTATGATGTTGACGTCTGGGTCATCGTCCCGGGCGTCGTCATCCGCCGCCGCGTATTAGGCGGCTAGGTTGAGCATCTCACCAAGGTCCGTGATTTGCTCGCGGACGAGCCTATGACGGAGCAAGGACTTCTTCTGTAGGCCCGTGTAGAAGGCATGGATAGCCTGTGCGTCCGAAACACCATGACAGTTGGCCTTTTCGGATATCCAGCGGCTGACAAAATCTATCATGGTTTCGTCCGGCTTTTGGATACAGCGCTGTAAATCCGTGTAGGTATTTGGACGCTTGTATGTTCCTTGGAAGTGCTGGGAGAAAACCTTTTCCATGTCGTACCAGCTATGGATGGACTTTTCAGGAAGGTTGTCGATCCAAGCTCTTGTCGTGCCTTCCAACATGAGAGGTAGGTAGCGGACAGCAATATGGCTGCTCCCACCGGCAATCTCTATGGCCATGGCGTAGTCGGATAGCCATGAGTCCGGCTTAACGAGGCCGTTGTACCTAGAACAGTTTTTTGACACTGATGTCATGTCCTTGGGGAACGGCTCTTTGCGGATGGCGTCACCGAAGCACTTTGGTCCAGAGTATAGCGGCTCCTTTCCTCTTGCTATGTCTTGTAGGCGGTGTCGTGCGTCTTTTGGATCGAGCTGCCGTGCGCCTCTGTTTGCGTCCGGCTCGTCCTGCGCCGCCCGGCTTATGCTGCGCCTGGGCCCTTCTACCTCCTCTCTCCTCTTGCTGCCAGTGCTATGCTGCGGAGACCGGCTGCGGCCTCTCCTTGGAGGGTCGTTGCCGGCATCTTTTCTAGGAGGCTGCCTGTTGTTCCGGCTACCGCCATTGTCGCGTCTTGGCTGAGGTGGAGGTGGTAGGTCTCCTCTGCTTCCCGTCCTTGAATTCTCGTCCCGCCTTGGCTTTGGCGGCGGTGCCTTCTTTGGAGGTGGCGTTGCCTTCCTTTTGTCGCCATGGCTACTGGAGCCAGACGGGCCTTCGGGGTCGGCGCCGGGTGCAGCTTTGCACTTGCCTGACTTAGACTCTAGGTCTCCCCCGCGGGCATCCGCCATGTGGCCGTAGGAATCAGCGCGAGCTTGTTGTTCTAGGGCCTTGCTTACGAAGTGTCTTGCGTTGGCCAGCTTTTCTTCCGCCGTGTAAGTGTTGTCGTCCAGGGTATCTAACGCGGCAGCCGCGTTGAGGATAGGGGTGCAGAAGACAACATCCCCCCTTCTATCAACTCGCTGTGGTGCCGTGCGCAAATCGAACCCTAGGTCTTGAGCCGCTGTCGTTGCTTGCGCAGGCGGCTCTTTTCCACGGCGGTTTTTTGATGACCTTTTCTCCTCGAAGAGTTGCCGGCTTGTTTTGGCCGACATCTTCTCCTGCTCTTTCTTGATCTTCTTCGCAAGGCTCTCAACGTGTTCCTCTCTTTTTCGCAGGAAGTCAGAGTGCTTAAGCATGTTAAGCCTAAGCTCTTCCACTTCGTCGAGTGGGGTGTTTTTGTTTACCGGAGTATTCATGATCTCGTCTACTTCTTTGATGACGGAGAGCAAATCCGTGGGTTTGCTGTTGCCGCCTTTCTCGAGGCCAGTTTTCTTCTTTGCGCACACCTTGTCGGAACTTTCAATGAGTTGGCCGGCGGTGGTGTCTCCGGCTTCTTCCGCCGGCTTGATTTGCGCTTCCGAAGTAACTGGGGTTGTCTCGTGACCGACAACAACCATCATAGCCAGCTTGTCAGGCATGTCTGTATCCGCTGTACCCTCTGAGGGAGCCGGATTTCCACTGGAAAAGCGGGTTTTGATCTTCTCTTCGAAGAGACTAGCATCATCATCGGAGTCAGAGTCTATGTTGACTTGAACGGTAGATCTGGATCCGGCATCTGACATCGCATCCTCCTGCAGAGCAGGGAGGATTGACTCAGGATCGTTGTTTTCCGGCTGGGAGTCGGATCCCAGTCCGACAACTCCGACGAAGTGGAAATCAGATTCGGCCGACTCCTGGGAGAAGGCGGATTCAGATCCATCTTGCCGGTCGACTGCTTGGTCGAAGGGTTGGTGGGTGGGGTTGTAGAAACGCGGTAGGCCGTACGCCTCTGGCGTGTACCCGATGAAGACGTCGATCCCTCCGATCGGCACGATTGCGCATCCGATGAGGTAGTCGTCCGCCGGGAGCCAGGACTCATCCGAGTTGACGTAGCTGTGGCCGTCAAACCTTGTGACGCGACCGACGGCGATCTGCTTGCCCACGCCGCCAAGTGTTCCCGCCTGGAACGTGACGCCATGAACCTTATGCCCCACGGTGGGCGCCAACCGTTCTGAGGCCATACCTCTGAGTATGCTAGGCTCGCCACCAAAGACCTCCACGCTGACGCTTGTGCAACATGGCTTACACCCACCGTATGCGAACGAAGATATGTCTGACACCCGATCATCACGGCCTGCCTCATAACGTAGAACTTTATTGGTGGTGCGCGTTGGAGGGAGAACACTAATGGTATTTTGAAGGGATCATCTTATTCAGCTACCGCCGTGTAACACACACAATCACACAAAATAAGATGCACACAAAACATCAAATGTAATGCAATGTGATATAGTCCATCGCGCCATGGTCTTCTTGGCGCCCGCAGTTTATAAACAATTTAATAAACCTACCTTGACCATATCACATAGCCCCTGCAAAATAAAGTTAGACGCTTCTACTTTATCTTTTGCATATTTTACGTGGCTTGGGGCTTTCGTAAATAGAACCGCTTCATACCTACGAATCTTATGACCACAACAACGATCCAATAATTGCATGTTTAAGCATCCCTTTCGGGCCCTCCATTGAAAATGCGAAGACCAACTAAAGAGAGAGAAACAGTCACCCGCCAGCCACAGATACGGTACAAGCCGTATGTCAGTAGTGGAACCAGTATCGTGTAAGCATAGGCGTAAAGTCGGTCCGGGCCGCTTCATCAACTCAATGCCGCTGGAATACACAAGTGCACGCTAGAGGGTAGCAAATAACAGGAACGGTGCCCCCATGCAGAGCACGGGTTCTAACAGCGTACAGCTATATCTTACGATAGATCGGCTCTGATACCACTGAAGGGGATCGTGTGCAGAAAACAAAAAATTTCCTAGCAACGATATCCTTAAACTAGCCAAGATCTATTCTATGCAGATATAGTAGTACGAACGGAGATCGGAATACGTACCCTTGTAGACCGAAAGCGGGGATTAAGTTCCCGCACAAACGTTGTCGATGCAGACCGACGAAGCCGACCTCAAGGTCGTGTAGAGGAAGCAGGCCTCCGAGTACCGCTAGCGCAGCACCTCGCAGGGAGTCGCACACGTACGGTGGAGACGACGCCTCCGAAGCTCCAGTCCAGGACGAGCAGCGGAAGACTTGGACCGGAACACCAGCAGCGCGGCAGCGGGCTATGGTGGAGGAGATCCCCGGATCCTCTTGCTCGGCGCGGCTCTAACTTGGGAACCACGAGATCGAGAGAGAAATCGGGAATTAATTGGTGAATTAAAAGGCTGGGGGTGCCCCTTCTTATATAGGCTCCCAAGGGGAGCCAACCTTGCCAGCCAGGCAATGTGGGACTATCCCCACATAGCCTGGTTCGGCCAAGGGGGTGCGCCGGCCCCTTGGTGGGCCCCTTGTGGCCCACCTAGGCCGGCCCCTAAGCTCCCACCGAATTCCCAAGGGGGTTCCCCCCCCCCCCCTCTTGGGCCTTCTTTCGTCCGGAAGGCCCATTTAGGGAAATCTGCCTTAATAAATTCGAAAATAAATATATAAAATCATATTTGCATATTAATAACACTAATTAATATCAAACATAATATATATAATATTTCCTAGCTCCGAAAACTCTTTCGGCGCTGCCCGATCTCCATCGGACCTCTCCCGGGACGCTCCCGGTGATCTCCTTCCTTTCCGGTTGTCTTGTCGAAACCCCTTAAGTGTGTTACCCTAGCGGTTCGATATAATATCAGGTATGATCAAGACTCCTCAATGATCAACGACTAACCCGTAGGCCTGGACCCCATGAATTAATCCCTGAGATATAACGAATGACTTTCATCTATCAAACCTGAACGTGAAGTCTTAGACCTTTTGCCATAGCGATACTTAGCACGTCCGAGTGTCGTTCCATAGATATCTCCATACCTAATCCCGACCTCGTTACCGACGACGCTATCTTCTACTCGTTCATGATCTCATGTCTCCGTGACCTAGTCACATGCTTGCAAGCTCATTAGACAAGATCTCACCGAGTGGGCCCGAGAGTATCTATCCTGCTACGCGGACTGGCAAATCCCGCTCTTGACCCCTCGTCTCAATACTCCTTTCCAATACCCAAAAGTATCACCGTTATTGTCATACTAAATAAGATACGACGTTTGGTGCAATCAAAGTATCTTCCGGGAATATCAATAAGAGTTGATCTCACGGTCAAAGGCGTAACGACTACGTTCTCCAAATCTGGGTATGTCCATCACATCGCTCTCTAGCAATATGACTCTCATTGCCGACCGGCGCCATGCCCCATGACCGGGAAACCTCGATCATCAATCGCGCAACAAAACTAGTCTTAGTAGAGGCTACTAGGGACCTGGTTGTTTGCGTATCACACCCGCATTAATGTTTCCGCTTAATACGGTTCTAGCATGACACAAAAACCTATTATGAACAAACGAGATATGATAAAGAATACACTTTATTAATTGCCTCTAGGGCATATCTCCTTCACCAACAACTTATGTTAAAAAGATAATCAACAATGTGATAGCAAGATATATTACTTCAAGCTCGATGGCTATCGCAAAGTAAATTGCATAAGTAGAAGCTCGAGTATAGAAATACTGAGGCACTTGGAGACGATGATTTATCCCGAAGTTCACTTCCCAATGGAAGCTACGTCTCCGTTGGAGCGGTGCGGAGTCACAAAGTGATCCCCGAGTAGCCGTCAATGGCACACTGTAATCTCCTTCGTGCCTCCACCAATGTGGAGTACCACGAACCACTATGGGACACTTGAGGTGGTCACCGAACCCGTACAAGGATGAGGCACACTCCACAACTTGATTGGAGGCTCCTACCGAATTCCCGTGGCTCCCAAAGCCACACGAATCAACAAGGTTGAGGCACACTCCACAACTTAATTGGAGGCTCCCAACAATCCCGCGAGCCACCAAAACTCCGAGATAAACTACAACCGTCTAGGGTCCCCAAGTACCCAAGAGGAACAAGCTCTAGGGCATCCAAGCACCCAAGAGTAATAAGCTTCTCAATTTCAATCACCACTTATCACCGTGGAGAACTCAAACCGATGCAACCGATGCAATGGGCAAGAACACAAGAAGTGCTCAAAATCCTTCACTCTCAAATCCCACCAAAGCAACTAATGCTATGGGGGGAGAGGAGAGGAAGAACAAAGAAGAACTCAACAAATGAAACTCCAAGATCTAGATCAAAAGGCTTCCCCTCACTTAGAGGAGGAATGGATTGGTGGAATAATAGATCTAGATCTCCTCTCTCTTTTCCCTCAAGAAATAGCAAGAATCATTGGAGGGATAGAGAGTTAGAAGAGCTTGGGAAGGTCAACAATGGTGGTCAAATTCGTGCTCTAGAGATGTGGACTCTTTGGGGAAGAAGACCCCTTATATAGGCCACCCAAATGGGTGACTGTTGGCCCTAGATTTGTCCCCGACCGATACTACCGAACCCGGGCCGGTACTACCGGTCCAAATGGGCTGATATAGTCAATACGCATCCGCGTAACTGGTACTACCGAATTTGGGCCGGTACTACCGACCATCACAAAAATTGCAGAAAAACCAAACACGAAAACGAGCATATCTTGATCGTCTGGACTCCGTTTTCGATGTTTTTGGGCTCGTTGAAATTGTTACAACGAGCACTACAAGATCATACATAGAAACATCATAGTGCATCATATTAGTAAAAACCAAATGATGAAAGGTGTTATCTCTCAATTAAAGAACAACCAGTAAAACCTCCAACACCAAAAACGCAAGAAGTTTTTCATAGGAAATCCGTTTTCGGTGAACTTGGGCTTGCCATGTAGAACACGTCAAGCACCAAAACCTCACAATGAGAAAATACAAATAAGAACAAAGAGAGATGATGATGGCAAGTATGCAAAGGTTTGAGCTCTCTCCGATAGATACGATAGAACTTAGTTGAGAGCCCCTCTTGATAGTACGATGTCTAACCTATACATCTATCTAGATCATACCTTTGCCTTGTGCATTACACTTGAGCTAGATGATAAAGATCTTGATCTCTTTAAGTGGATCACCTATCTTTGCTGCGCTTCGCTTGGTGAAGACTCACATATTGCTCCCCCATACTCCACTATGGGAGAGCCTAGTTTAGGCACATCTCCACATGACCATTTTCTCCAAATGGGTTGCAAGCTTCAAGCATAAGATTTCTTCGAGATGCTTCTCTTGAACTTGCACTTCAACCTTGATGAAGATCCCCACTTGACGTCATCCTTCATGGGCTATATGAATCTTCATTTGATGCAAGCCCATAGAAATGTACCTAACCCCACATAGACAAACCACACACATAGATCATGGGTTAGTTCACAAAGCTACATGGACAAGTGCTTACCACACCAAGTGATACATGATCTCACTTGGTACATCTTGTAGCTTTGTGTGTTGATCAAACATCTTGATCAACCTTGTATATTTTCTTCTCTCTTGATTAGATGATGTCTTGAAGATAACCATAATAATCACATAATCCTTTTCTTCAAGACATACTTGCAATATGCTCCATATGAGAGAGAGCAAGCTTTAGCTGAATGGGGAAGATGGCCCCCTTTTATACCCCTCACCAATAAGTGGCCGTTGGGCACAAAATTCGTGCCAGTCGGTACTACCGATTGGGAATCGGTACTACCGGCCAGTCGGTACTACCGGATGGGTACCGGGTAACTAAGTAGAAGTGGCAGGAGGTTTCAGTGCCCAGCAGAGTCTAGTCGGTACTACCGGCGGATGCGCCAGTACTACCGATTGAGTCCCCGATCGGTACCACCGGTTAGGTACCGGGAAACTAAGTGAAAACGACAGGAGGTAGTCAGTGCTGATTGTGCTAATCGGTACTACCAGTCATGGTTGGCCGGTACTACCGATTGGCACAACCAACACTGAGGCTAGGTTTGGGATGGCTGGTGTGTGCATATATGGTTTGTGCATCGTGTTAGAAGAATCAAATCCCCACAAACCTTTTCTACGGATGAATCTACCAAATGTAAAATAACCTAGAAGATTAAGTATTCACGCCTCCATGCTTGACGATATGATGATCTAATGTATATGGCATCAACATTGAATCCAATATATGGATATCAAGCAAGGTCTATGACCAAACACTGCAAGTATAACTCAATGCAATCATTAGTCCATAGGGATTGTCATTAATTAGCAAAACCATACATGGGGGCGCCATGCCCTTTCATTGTGTGTTTCTTGTCTATCCTTGTTGAACCCTGCAAACCAGGAGGAGCTGAACCCCTACCTGTGTTGATAGCAGGTAACTTGGAAGTTGTGAGATTATCAATGTATTGAGTCTTTTCTTTCTCCAACAACAAGCGATGTTTCAATTCATCAGTCAAGTCTATCTGCTGTAACTGCGAACACTGAAAGGTTGGTGATTTTTGGTGTCCCAGCGACATTGTTTCAAGCTGTTTATCATGTGTAGTATTCTGTTTAGTTGCTGGCTGAAGAGAATTAATTGCCTTAGCCATACCTGTAAGATGCAAGCTGATGGATTTGACAGCAGTGTGCAACTCGGATACTACATCAACAACTTCACCTTGTTTCTATTTCACAGAAATGAGATCTTGCTGCATCGAACTGAACTCATGTCTTAATTCTTCAGTGTCCTTCCTGGAATCAACCAATTCTTGTCGTAGTGTTTTGAGTTCCTCATCACCGTCCTTAGAAGCACGCTCATCCTGATCTTGCTCCTAAGGAAGAGGGATTTTACACTGAATAAATTCAGTAACCCGAATCCCGGAGTAGATCCTTCCGCCTTCTTGTTGTCCCGCCTCCAGAGGCACACAAACCGAAATTATCACAGGAATTTTACTACCGGAGGGGATGATCTCCAGTAACCTTGATAGATTTCCATTTATGCCCGAATTTTTGCCGCCGCCGTCGACTAGTCTCAGAATAGACTACACCGCCACCAGCGCCACCGTCGACCAAATCCACACCGCCACCGCGAAAAGGAAATAGAGGAAGGAGATTTTACAAGAGATCCAAACCCTACTCCTTCTCCTAATCGAAATGCCACTGAGGATCACTGGCTTATCTGATACCAATTGTCATGTCCCGGAAGGGATTGACATGATCATACTCAAGAGATAAAAGGGAAATCATAGGGAAAACTCAAGAAATACGAGCTCAGATCGAGATTGAGGCTGCTACCTCCAGATACGCATATTAGGTTTCAAGAGTATACAGATCTTTGTTTGTATCTTAAATGAAGGGGAATGAGTCTCTTGCCAGACGCAGCTGGACTTTATGCGCTCACACAGCTGGACTTTATGCGCTCACGCAGCTGGACTACTAGAATAGCTCAAAGAGTAAAGTCATCCGGGCCGTCGGAGTGGAACGACGATGGCCGTTGGATAACTGAAGCTTCACAGTCAGGACCTGACAGGCGACCCATGCGACGTCGGGGTTGAGCAGGGTACTGGGGCGGCGGCGGCGGGGGGAGGGGGGGTGGGTGGGTGTTGGAGACGAGGCCAGATTGCCCGCGCCGGCGAGCCTCCGCGGATCTAAATCGTTGATAACAGAAGAAACCCTAGAGCGCTGGAGGAAGAAGAAGGAAAGGGAGAAAATATACTGGATTTCAGCTACGGGGCTGGGTCTGGGCTGGTCAGGACGGGGAGCATGCGGAGGGAGCTGTACTAATTTCTTTACCCGCACATTGTGGCTCTCGCTGAACTGTGGGTCCGTTGGTGGGTGGGACGATAGCATCAGAGGAGTAGCACAGTAATAAAAGTATTACTCACCGTTTCAATCTGAGGGTCGTGGATGAGAGATGATCTTACGGCTGGAAACTCGCGCGTGGTGATTGGGCGGGTATGTCTCCAGGTTTCAGTCTATAGAGAATTTACGATGGAGGGATCGCCGGCGGTTGCCTGGCGGCGCATCGATGGTTCCCCTCATGGAGGTTCCGGCGATGTACTTTATCAACTAACACAAAACACCAATCGGAAGACCAGGAGACGGAGGAGTTCCAAAACGCCAATAGGAAGACATGAGCGGGAGCAGGAGGAAATCCAGGAGGAGGAGGAGCAGGACCATGAGGAGAAAATCCAGCAGGGGCAGAAGAAGGAGCAGGAGCAGGAGGACCTGCCTGACGACTTCAGCGCCTTGCTTGCTCGACGCCAGCAGTTTGTGGAGGAGATCAGGCACAAGAGGATCCGCCCCAAGAGGAGGTCCCGCCCCAAGGAGAAGAAGGCTTGTGTTCTTCTCGCCTTGCCTTCTTGGCTTTTGCCGGATGCCGATGATAACCCCATGTCTACAGTAGTCACCACTGCTGGTGTGGCCTTTTACCGAGTTCTTTGCTCTTTGTGTTATTCATTAGTACCATCTCATTTGGCTAATGATTTGATTGTTTCAGATCCCGCTTACTTGAACTGTGAGGACGAAGACAATGCCGAGGGCACTCTCCACGTTGCAAAGGAAGATAAGCATGGTGATAAGGAGCTGCTTCCATCTTGCCCAGGTAAATCAGGATGAGCTTGCTTGTAGTTTTTCTCTCATCTTGGAAAACTTGCTCTTATAATCATAATCTTACAGTTACAGTACAACAATATGATGTTGAAGAAGTGGACAAAATTGCTGAAAGAAGATGCGATTTGTTGACAACCTTGGTCGAGGAAAACCACAAAGAGTTTTTCAGTGGAGAGGGGGTAACAGATTGTTTGCGTCCTCAACCTTTGCTAGCTCTCGACAATGTGACCCACTCATGCATATTGACCATGACCAGACCATGCTACCATCGTAGATACATGACCGATGATATTACTGAAAGTAAGTGTTTTAATTGAACATATATAGCAATACTCAGTTGTTTTGGCCAGATAAAATGAATATATCTATTGTGTCCCATTTCAGCTGACCTGAGCCACCGAGAGCTCGAACCTGAAAATATGGTTCAGATTTTCTCATTGACGTTACCGGATACTTATCCTCGTTCTGTCAGTATCTATGGAATCTTTGCAATTCGGGATGTTCTACATCCAGGTCGAAACTATTTGTTTAGGCGCTCAAGAGATAACTCCATCACTATTTGTCCTGTAAGTATACCGATGATGTTTATTTTTATGTGCAGGTGCATCTACTACTAAGTTCTTTAATAGTTCAACTTAGTACCATTTTGTGTCAATAATGAGATTTTTTATGGTTACTTCGAAAATTATAATTGAAGAATCTTTACTGTATCCTTATAGATGGAAACTTTATTTGATACTTGGCTGCAAGAGCTAATGGATACAGATCCCCTACTTATCGTTGTACCATTCCAGCATATATTGGGTAACCAAAGATTTCATATAAGTTCACATCAACCCCCCTGAACTTGACACCAAGTTTAAAGTTTAACCTTTGGTCTAAAACCAGTTAGAAGTTTAGAACACAATCGACGACTCTTTACTTTACCCCCACTATTCTTACTGGAGTTGTTTTGGTTGATGACAGCAAGGCGTAGGGCATGTTTGATTGGGTGCCCCGAGTACCCTACCAAATATTGGCTGCCTATCAAAGTTTGGTCACTGTTTGGTTTGTAGCCAAAATATTGGTTGCCAATGGTTGTCAGGTCCTACCTCTCAAAGATTCTTACCAAAAAGTTGGCCAAACGTGGGCAGAGGATTTCTTGACCAAAAAAATGGCAAACCAACTCTTGCCAATATTTGGCAGGGCAAACGGAGGCATCAACCAAACACACCTGTTAGCTTGTTTGCTGACATTATATCCACGTGAACATAATTATGATTGTTAATCACCATTCATAATTTTGGGGGAAAAAATAAACAGAGAAAGTATAAACAACTGGAAATTCTTAAATTTTAGAAACTTTTAGGAAAAAGTAAAAGAGAATAACTAATATGTGGACCGTTGAAATTAAGAAAAACTTGAAATAGAGTAAAATAATATTGAATTCATGTGAATCGGGAAAATTTCAGATTTGTTTTTCATAATTTAACCAATTTCATTGATTGTAGAATTTTATTTTCTCGACTCATCTTGAAAATTGACATGTTTTAGTAATTTCCACATTTTTTTGTGTTTTATTTTCCCTTTGGTGTACTCCAAAAGGAATTTATTCATTTTCTGATTTATTTTATCTTATTTTCGTTTTTTTAATTCACTCCAAAAAAATAAGCCTAATGAAATTTATCATTTTTGGGTTTTTTTGGTTTTAAGAAATTATTTTTATTTGATGATGATATGGAAAGAGAACTCAACTTTGTGCCCAAGTTGTCATCCACATGGATGACATGCCAGAGCAAAAGTACCTTGTCTAATCAAGGGTAGTAAATACCTTGGTTTAGTCAAGGGTAAAAAAAACATGGCCAACGGGGGAATGATCCCTCCCTTGACTTTATGTTGTTAGGTAGAAAGTGAGATGCCCGGTTTCTGAGAATTCATCGCCGCAGCCATTTTGGCGCAGCTAGGACTCGAACCCGGGTCGGCTAGGCGCGCACTCGCAGCCTCTGCCACTGAGCTAGCACTCAGTTCTCTTAGTCAAGGGTAGTAAACTAAATGATTTTGTAAGTTAAGGGGTATGCTCTAACCGTTTAGACAACCAAATGGTTAAAGCTTAAACTCGGCCCTGAGTTCATGGGGGCAATATGCACTTATCGTTCTTTTATATATTGAAAGTGTCGCAATCAACCGTGTCCATGTTGAAAGTGTTGAAAATCCAGGGAGGTAATATGCAGTTACCTAACAGGGTTTATAATAGGGTGTAGTGTTGTTATCAACAGTGTCTATAGACACCACTATCGAATGACACATATAAACCTAATTTATAAGTTTATAAGTATTTTCACTCCCCCCATTTTTTTGAAATATGTACTCTCTCCAATCCATATTAATTGTCGCAGATTTAGTACAACTTCTGTGACAATTAATATGGATTGGAGGGGTAGCTTTTATTTACTTTAATTATATGTATTTATTTAACTCTTTGAATGCACATTTTTGGGTTCACAAATGAGGTAGGTGCTCGTCGTTAGCCTGGAAACCGGCATGTTCATTACATTTACATCCGTTGTAGCAAATGTATCATTCAAGGATCCTAGCATCTCTTCCTTGAGTTTCTTGAGTCTTGACAGTCAAGAACTTCACAAACGACCACGCAAAATATTCCCTCATCCAGCTAAGCATGTGCATCTCTCCAACACAGAAACACAACCGTACCACTGCATCCATCTAGACAAAGCCAACTTGCATGACCTGGAAAATCCCACAGATAACCTCAACAACCTTGTCAATTTGACATGGTAATGTTTTCTTGGAACAGGAAACAATAATATGGTTAATACTGTTATTCGTTACCAACAAATAGTTCATCTCCACAGATAAATAGTACTTCCTCAGTTCCTCTGTTCCTTTGTACAAGACGTTTTTTTAAGCTCTTTTTATAAGACATTTTTGCAAGGTTAATTGGCTTGCCAATACTGTTATATTGTTTGAGTCTGGTTTTCTAAGGATTTGAGGCCTTCCTGTTCAAGCATCTACAAAATTTATACGTACATGCATGCTAACTAGTTTGCTTACTCTTACCACGGTTATTAATGTCATGTGAATTAAAATGAAATTTTCTAGTATTATATACTGTAGTCGCCGCACACGCCATGGTTTATGTAAATACTGCATAGATATCACGAACTAAATGTATTTCCTGCTGCAAGTTAAATACCCGTGGTTGCTGAATACTTCAGTTTATAAACACTTTGCATCCAGACAGGTCCTACTTCTTGAGTTACTGTTATTCGAAAAGTTATTTATCATTTCGGGTCACTATGTTGGCACTGCCCATTTTGCCATTCTCGTGTACTGCATTATGAATTATTTGCAAGTAAGATGTTGTTTCCCTGTCATATTCTCCGCATATATTGTTGTTTCTACACTTTGTCTGCTGTTTTGAAGAATTTTGGATATCTGAAATAGGATAACATAATGTTTAGTTGAAATGCAACATGCACATTAATGATTAGGTGAAATCATTTTTTTGTAGGTGCATCATAAACATCTTCCGTGAAATATAGTGTTGTTTGTACACTTCTTTGGTTTTAGTTTTGAAGAATTTGGATCTTGGTGTAATAATGGATTAGGTCTATTTCTGCTAGGCGTACCATAAACATATTAGTTTCCGAAAGACCCATAAACAAAATACTGGAAACTTAATTTTGTTACTGCATATTTAATTTCTCAAGTTGTAACATTGAGTTGAAATTACAGGGGTCTAGGCTGCCTCTTTGCAGCCCTTGTCGTGGAATCTACGCTCTAACTAGAGCTTTACTGGATGTTGATCTTTGGATAAAGCATGAAGGAGATGATGAATCAGCTGACGAGAAATTTGTTTCTGGATACTTTGAGTTGATGGTCGATTGTAAGTACAACATGAGATTTCGGCAGCGCCTTCATGACGGCATCCGCAGCCACGTCCTGGATGTCGACGGACGCTTTATTGGGTGGAGCATTGCAGCCACAGTAATAGCATATGTCGATGTTCCATACCCTTGTC
This sequence comes from Poa annua, assembly GCA_026929855.1. NCBI lineage: Eukaryota > Viridiplantae > Streptophyta > Magnoliopsida > Poales > Poaceae > Poa > Poa annua. The sequence goes on along the minus strand of CM049428.1, from coordinate 19,074,735 downwards.
AGGTGACGTTCACAGCCTATACGAGTGGTTTTGATGACGAGATTACTATTTTTGACGGCACGTGCGGTAAAGGAGAAACTGTGGAATTCAGGCATGTGGTGGCTGTGAAGGTGCTTTGGACGCTGAAGCTTTGCCTCAAGCTGGACGGGGTGTTGTGTTATTCGCACTCTTATAAGGCTGGGGTCGACTCGAGACCTGTCAAATTCGGACCCGGCAAAGCGCTGGTGGTTTGGTCCGTCATGAACCGTCACAGATTTTGGTGGTGATAGATGGTGTTGCCTTATTGCTTGAGAATGTCCAGACACTGGCTGCTGGTTTGTTAGGAATGGCAATGACGTACATTGGTCATCGATGGTCTTGCCTTTGCTGCTTCAAAAAACTACTTACATTGTATCTATGTTATCTTTGAGTTAATTATCGATGGTGTTTTCTGCTGTGTTCTATGTGTTGACATCGTCTAGCAATGAGGAATGTTGAATATACTCGAGAAGTTTGCCATAGTTAAAAAAATTGACTACTGATAGTAATACTCCAACCAGCAATCCAGCATCACCTGGTAGTACATCTCATTGAGGTTTCCGCCAAACAAAATTTGTGTGTGCACTGAAAAATGACCAGCCAGATATGCAGCAACTACAAATATTCCTGTTGATGTAACTATAAATAAAGTGAACTCGAAGCTGACAACTTGACAAGCGAGAGAGATAAAGGATTCAAGTGAAAGAGAAATGACTGTTGACAATTTCCGCAAAACGACAGAAGAGTAAGGGTGTGTTTGTTTGAGCTTTTATGTGCTTTCCACGAAAATAAGTTGGACAAATGAAACAAACGGGTGGGCTGTGCATTAGGCTTTTACCGAAGCAGGTCGTTTTCCTACACATAAGAAAAAACACCTATTAGAGGTGCTTCTCGAGCTTTTTCGACTTCAGGGCGAACAGGCATAGCCCTTTGACCCCTTTCCTCCGCTTATTTACAAAAGATGTGCCACCGACTAGGTTGAACCGTTATCATGTTCTTTCTATCCGCACGGCCCGAGCGACCGCATCCCCATCTCGAGCGAGCCAAGACAGACAAGGTCAGGCCTCATCGCCGCCATATCTCATTCACCAGTCATCACCTTCATCGCCATCCGTTCAACCGTTGTGAGCCGTCTGAGCGCCGCCGCCGCCATCCGAACTCAGCGGTCACGACCCTCCCAGAGCCGCCGCCTCCCATCCAGACTTGTTGCCGGCCGGCCGAGCGCTGCCTTTGTGCGTCCGCACTGGAGCCCTCCACCGGACAGAGCTAGCGTTGCCGTCCCCATCACGATCTGAGAGATGCAGTTGTTGGGAACTCGTACTAGTACATTAGTAATTCTTAAGAGTGGTTTACACAATTTCACTGAGCACAGCCAGGGAACAGCTACTTTTCCTGCACAGCAGCTTTTCCTCCACAGCAGTACAGCCAGCCGCAGCCAGGCCAAACAGACACACCCTAAGAGCTCTTGCATATTCCGCAAGCACAAACCAATAATCAGAGAATCGTCCCACCGATTGCAAGATTCTTTGCCGCGACGTACCACCTACGCAGCATTAGTTACCACAGATTTCATCCAGCCAGTCCTAAAACCCCCATAAATATTAGGGTTACTAAATTAAAATAGTGACATAATTTTCCTGAACTTGAGCACACAATTGATGCAAATGGCACAGCATAAATCGTTGACAGTCCACCATACCAATTAATAGAACAAAAAAAATCCCTGTATATGTGATGATTTTCAAAGACAAATAATGCTTTCTTTCTAGTGAGCTAGAACTAAAGGATGCTGCAAGGGATGATGTTTCGCTGTGTTATCCCCACTATGCATTTTAAATGCTTGCATCAAATAATCTAAGGGTCTCTTTGGATTGTAGGAATTTTTCGTATGGATTGTCTTTGGTTGTTCAAAGGAATGGTGATATCAAAATCCTATGGAACGGGTTCGTATCCACTCCAACCTCTTATTTAGACTCGAGAACGTAGGATCAGCGCTCTTGTCATGTGTTTTTTCTGCATTTCATCCAAACGACTACATGTAGTTTTCCTGCGTTTTATAATCCTCTGTTTTGCACTGCCAAACCTGTGGGATTACTATATGTTTTTTAATCTTGTGATCCAAAGAGGCCCTAAATCAATGTCGGGTCAGTACTTAGTTCAAACCTCCAGAGCAGAACAACGAGAAGAAGAACGGCCCGAGACCAGAGCTGGCCGGAAGGCCCCGACTCGAAGCTTCCTGTGCGTACCTTACTAGGAGAGATGCATGCCTCCATCAACATCACGTACAACACCGCATGCCACTGGCGGACTGCAGCAAGGAGGAGGAAGACGACAGCGTGACGGATCTAGCCGTCTAGATCCACCGACCTACCCTCAGATAACGCCATACAGGCGAAGCTAGCACACAGGCCAAAGCAACAACTACAGCTACATCTACAACTACTATATACAAGCCAAGCTACGCATCCAAGTCCAGGCCGGACGACATCGCCGCCGGAGAAGAGCAAGGAGCAAGCCGGCGGAGCGGAGGAGAAACGGAAGATGACTCTCAACATGAAGGGGAGCGGAAAGTCCTATGCACACTTTTATCATCTGGTCTAATGTTAACAAGTATACAAGTTTGTATTAGACTAGGACTTCTAGACCTTCTCCTATTCCAAGTCTATCTAGCCGTGTACCACTATTTATACCCCATGAGGGTCATGGCAATACAACAACAAAGATTAGAGATGTATATTTTCTACATGGTATCAGAGCGGTTAGTCACACGATACCGATCTTAGGGTTCTGAACACTTCCGCATCACGCCGCCCCTGGGGAGATTGATCTCTTCTCCTCGGGGACGGCACCGTTCTTTAGATTAGATTAGATTCAATTTCGTTCATAGTTAGACAATTTTCAAAATCCCAATCTCATAGATTAGATCCGTTTAGCTAAATAAATCCCTAACCCTCCTCCTCGAAACAGGTTTTTGCCCCGCTTTATAAATAAAGCAACCACCGTTTGAAACCGTTGATGGGGCAGACAGCACAACGCCCAAAGTAAACAACTGAGAAAAAGAAAAAGAAGAGAAAACAAAGCCAACAGCAGTGACTCGATGAAGGGTAACCCGCGACCGTTGCGCCCTCCGGAGAAATCCCACCACACTCCAAGCGCTCTGAAGCGTCACGTACTGATACATCCATTTTGCATCTATTTTATATCATAATTTGATGTTATTCATTGATATATATCGTATTTGGAGATGATACTTATGTTATTTCATCTATTTTGTATGATTGATGATCATTGGGGGATGGAACTCCGGAGTCTGAGTTCTGCTGGAAAAAGTACCGTCAAGACACAATATTTGTGAAGACCAGAAGAACAAAGTGGGCATCTGGGAATTATTTCTGATTTATTTCATGAAGGAGGCCAAAAGGAGAGCCTAGGGTGGAGCCCAGGGGGCCCACACCACCCTGTGGCGCGGCAGCCCTCCTGGCCGTGCGAGCAGGTGGTGTGGCTGCCCTAGCCCACCACTTGGCGCACCCCTTCGCGTACTTCTTCCCCCCGAGGACCTAAAAATCGCATGTTGTCAAGAAACCATCTCCGCCGCCACCACGAGGCGGAGAAGACAGAGAGAGAAAAGCTCTCCGGCAGGCTGCGTTGCCGTCGGCAAAATTCCCTCCCGGAGGAGGGGGGATCATCGCCATCGTCGCCGTCATCGAGCTGCACTCCATCACCATCGCCAACACCACCATCTCCATCGCCGATGTCGTCATCTCCATCCATCCACTCTGTTCCCGGTGTTGATTGCTATTGTTATTGATGCTATTGAGTGAAACCGTTGAACTAGGGTTTATGTTCAGATTGTTATTCATCATTATATCACCTCTGATCATGTTCCATATGGTGTGTTGTGAGTATTTCGTTGTGTTCTTGAGTACATGGGAGAAGTCTAGATGTTAGTAGTGAACTATGTTGAATAATATTTGATGTTTTGATATTTAAGTTGTGGTGTCATTCTTCTAGTGGTGTCATGTGAACGTCGACTACATGAAACTTCACCTTTATGGGCCTAGAGGAATGCATCGTGTTCTCGGTTATCATTTGTGAGGTTGTCGGAGTGACAAAACCTAAACCCCCGTTGGTATTCCGATGCACGAGGGATTGCAGGATCTCAGAGTTTAAGGCTATGGTTAGATTTATCTTAATTATTTTCTTGTATTTGCGGATGCTTGCAAGGGGTATAATCATAAGTATGTATTAGTCCTAGGAAGGGCGGTGCATTTTCATAGGTTCACCCACACGACACTTATCCAAACACTAAGGATTATTCATCAGTATGAAGCGAAAGCACTAGACAGAAATCATGTGTGTCCTCAAGAATGTTTGGTCATCATAAGTAAACAAACCGGTTTGTCCTTTTATCTCAAAAGGATTGGGCCACTCGCTGCAATTATATTTGTCACGCTCTATTTACTCGTACTTTATTTATCTGTCATATCAAAGTCTACTGAAAACTTGTCTGCTAGTGTTTACAGTGAAATCCTCATCAAAACAACTTGTCAACACTTTCTGCTCCTCGTTGGGTGATACGTCTCCAACGTATCCATAATTTCTTATGTTACATGCTATCTTATATCATGTCATTACATGTTTTATATGCATTTTATATAGTTTTATGCATTTTCAGGAACTAACCTACTAATAAGATGCCAAAGTGCCAGTTCCCTGTTTTCTGCTATTTTTGGTTTCAGAAAAATACTTAAGGAAATATTCTCGGAATTGGAAAAGAAACATCCTGGAATTATTTTTTAAAAAAGGAACGTTACACAACACCGAAGACGATACAGAGAGGGGCCACGAGGCGGCCTCACCATCTGGTGGCGCGGGTCCCCCCTGTACCGTGCTAGGAATTGGTGTGGGCCCTCGGGCGCCCACCGACATCACCCTTTCGCCCATAAATACCTCCTGACCCAAAAACCCTAAGAGGATGTTCATTATTTCCTCCACGGGTCCCGAGCGCCGCCGCCATCGAAGACAAGATTCAGGGGACAGAAGTCTCTGTTCCGGCACCCTGCCGGGACGGCGAATTGCCCCCGGAGCCATCTCAATCGACTCCACCACCCTCTCCATTGCCATTGCTGACTCCTACGATGAGGAGTGAGTAGTTCTCCCCCGAGGCTGTGGGGTCTACGGTAGCCATGTGGTTCATCTCTCTCTCCCATGATGTGATCTTTATGTGATCATGAGCTTTGTAATCTAGTTGAATATGTGATGCTACTCTTTGTCTATTATGCACTCTAGAGGTTACTTTAGTATGAACTCCGGGGTTATTCACGTGTATAACGGTGACAGTGTGTGCAACGTGTGTGATTCCCTTTATGACATTGTTGGTGTTAGTTTACTCTGACTTTGAGAGTGCTCTTGTATCCCTACACAATGAATGGTGTTTGTTATCCAATATGAGAGTGTTTAAGAGTAGTGTTTATTTATATAACTTTGATGTCATTGTTGAGAATATCCACCAATGAAAGTAGGATCCCTATGCCTTGTTTCTAAGCATTAAAACACCGTTTCCAACAAGTTCTGCAACATGTTTGCTTGTGATACGTCTCCAACGTATCCATAATTTCTTATGTTCCATTCTATGTTATATCATGTTATTACATGTTTTATATGCATTTTATATAGTTTTATGCATCTTATGGGACTAACCTATTAACAAGATGCCAAAGTGCCAGTTCTCTGTTTTATGCTGTTTTTTGTTTCAGAAAAGTACTTTAGGAAATATTCTCGGAATTGGAAATAAAACATCCTGGAATTATTTTTGGAAAAGGAACGTTCCGGAACACCGAAGACGAGACGGAGGAGAGCCACGAGGTGGCCACACCACCCCGTGGCGCAGCTCCTTTCCTGGCCGCGCCAGGAGGTGGTGTGGGCCCCTCGGCCCTCCACCGACATCGCCCTTTCGCCCATAAATAGCCTTTGACCTAAAAATGATCGCACGATATTCACTTTTCCTCCACGGGTCCCGAGCCGCCGCCATCGTCAACACCACTTCGGGGGAGATCAGAACTGCTCCCCGGCACACTGCCGGGAGGGGGAATCGTCCCCGGAGGCCTCTACGTCGCCATGACCGCCTCCGTACTGATGCATGAGTAGTCTACACTTGGACTACGGGTCCATACCAGTAGCTAGATGGGTGTCTTCTCCTCTTGTGCTATCATGTTAAGATCTTGTGAGCTGTCTATCATGATCAAGATCACCTTTATGTAATTCTCCATGTTGTGTTTGTTGGGATCCGATGAATATTGAGTACTAAAGTTATTGCTTCATAATATATCATGTGTGTTCTATTTAATGATCTTGCATGCTCTCTGTTACTTGTGTGTGCTTTGGCCAAGTAGATGCTCGTAACTCCAAGAGGGGGTATTGATGCTCGATAGTGGGTTCATGTCTCTATTAAATCTGGGGCAGTGACAGAAAGCTCTAAGGTTGTAGATGTACTGTTGCTACTAGGGATAAAACAGTAGTACTTTGTCTAAGGATGATGTTACTTACTTACTTTACACACAGTGCTTAAGGAGATAATTTGTTGTATGCAACTTAATACTGAAAGGGGTGCAGACGCTAACCGGAAGGTGGATTATTAGTATAGATGCGGTTGGAACGGTCTATGTATATTGTTCTAATGCCCGAATGAATCTCACACTAGACATCATAACGTTAGTATATGCATTGGGTTGCTCATTATTATTCTGTCAATTGTCTAGCTGTAATTTGTTTACCACGTATGGATGAATGTTATTATTTACGGAGAGACACCACTACTGAACTGTGGACCCCGGTCCTTCTCATTAATCTGATAAAACCACAACTACAAACTTGTTACTTTCTACAAACATACATCTTTCTTTCACACATACGTTTAATATTTTGTTACAACAAGCCGGTGGGATTGACACCCTCACCGTTGAGTTGGGACAAAATACTTTGATTGTTTGTGTGCAGGCTCCACGTTCGTTGCTGACGCTGGTGTTACGCCGTGCCAACGTCGCTACTAACAACCTCGGGGGAAACGTTCATCTCCTACTGGTTCGATAACCTTGGTTTCATAACAGAGGGAAAACTTGCTGCTGCACTACTTCACACCTTCCTCTTGGGGTCTCACAACAACACACGCTCGTGCTCATCAAAGGATATTCTGGCGCCCGCCTAGTGCATCAAGATTTTCTGGCGCCATTGCCGGGGAGTTGAGCATTCCTTCATGAGGGGAGTTTTCGCACTTGCAATCTTTTTATTTTGTTATTGTCTTGCTTAGTTTATTTTTATTACTGTTTGGTTTGCTTAATATCAAAAATGCAAAAAAAAAATAGTTACTTGCATTACTTTTTATATTTTGGTTTAGCCATTTATTTTCAGTTTTTTGCCCTTGTTTATTTCGGTTTGCTATTTAATTTGCTAAGATGAGTTCCTCTAAAAATACTAAGTTGCGTAACTTTACAAGCACCAACAATAATGATTTTATATGCATACCTATTGCTCCACCTGCATCTAAAGCTGATTTCTTTGAAATTAAACCTTCTTTATTGAACCCTGTTATGAGAGAGCAATTCTCTGGTGTTAGTTCTGATGATGTTGCTGCCCATCTAAATAACTTTGTTGAATTATGTGAAATGAAAAAATATAAAGACATAGATGGGGATATCATAAAACTGAAATTATTTCCTTTCTCCTTGAGAGGAAGAGCTAAATAATAGTTGCTTTCACTGCATAGGAATAGTATTGATTCTTGGATAAAATGCAAAGATGCTTTTATAGGAAAGTACTATCCTCCTGCTAAGATTATTTCTCTAAGCAGTATCATCATGAATTTTAAACAAGTTGATAACGAGCATGTTGCTCAAGCTTGGGAAAGAATGAAATCTATGATAAAGAATTGCCCAACCCATGGACTGACTGCTTGAATGATCATCCAAACTTTTTATGCAGGACTGAATTTTTCTTCAAGAAACTTATTGGATTCAGCTACTGGAGGAACCTTTATGTCCATTACTTTGGGGGCTGCAACAAAACTCTTGGATGATATGTTGGTGAATTATTCTGAATGCCATACGGAGAGGACACCTCAAGGTAAGAAGGTAAATTCTGTTGAAGAAACCTCCTCCTTGAGTGAAAAGATTGATATTATTATGTCTATGCTTGCAAGTGGTAAATCCCATATTGATCCCAATAATGTTCCTTTAGCTTCTTTAGTTGCACAAAAAGAGCATGTTGATGAACTTTATTAAAAGCAACAATTTTAACAACAATGCCTATAGGAACAATTATGATAATAACAACTATGAGCCCTATCCTCCTAATAATGGTAACTCTTAGGGACAATTGGTTATGTGCCATGGTTCGCTGAGTTTTATCGGTCTGTGCCATACACGCGTTGTTTCTCTGGTATGTGCCTTGGTTTGCTCGCATATCGCCCAAACGCTCGTCTCCCTCTGGTCAACCTCCTTTGACCCGTACATGGCCTGACTGGTAGGGTCGACCTGGCGCGGCTCGGCTCGTTTGTCGGCTCGGTTGGGATTTTCTGGGGGCAGCACATGGGGCCGGGCACTAGTCTGACTGGTGGGGCTGTGGCACTAGTCTGACTGGTGGGGCTGAGGCACTAGTCTGAATGGTGGGGACGGCACGTGGGGTGCGCGTGGGGTCGGCGTGGGGTTGGCGCGTGGGGTCAACGTGGGTCGGTTAGGGTTTGCCCGCCCTCCCCGCTGCGGCTAATAAAAGGGGGCCGCCCCTGCCGTAGAAACTCCATTTTCTCTACCTCTCTCTCCCCTCCCTCCCTCGAAAATGTGGTGGAGCACGCCATCACCGATGCCGGACTCGGAGCTCTACTCGCCTGACGAAATATGCAGGACATGCAGGAGATGAAGCCAGAGGAGCGGGAGGAGTGGTTAGCGAAGCAGAACCTTCTAATAACAAAAGCTTTCATTTCAATGGTTATGCCTATCTGTGCACGCTACATAGACGGCATGGTGGACTACGGCATGCCATGCATGTATTCAATGCGCACGTAGTGCCACGAACTGGAAGGCTCTCAGACATATGTGTCTCATACTCTCATCGTACGACTCGTAAAAATTGATTTGCTTCGGATTCTTGCTTTCACGCTAGAACGGATAAACATGAAGGTAACCCTAACATGAACGTATACGTGTCACTCATTCTGCTATAGCTAGTACTCCCTCCATCCTAATTTATAAGTCACCTTTGAAGCGAGTCCACCATTTTTGCTCAGAAATGGGGCCGTTTACCCTATCTTTGGAGCTCATTTGAAACACATTTTTCAGCTAGACCACCACCCTACCTTTGAAGCTCATTTTAAACACATTTTTCGACGAGTCCACCATTTTTGCTCAGAAATAAGGCCGTTTACCCTATATTTCGAGCTCATTTGAAACACATTTTTTAGCGAGTCCACCACCCTACCTTTGCAGCTCATTTGAAACACATTTTTTAGCGAGCCCACCATTTTTGCTTAGAAATGAGGCCGTTTACCCTACCTTTCGAGCTCATTTGAAACACATTTTTAAGCGAGTCCACCACCCTACCTTTCGAGCTCATTTGAAACACATTTTTCGGCGAGTTCACCATTTTTTCATAGAAATGAGGCCATTTACCCTACCTTTCGAGCTCATTTGAAACACATTTTTTAGCGAGTCCACCACCCTACCTTTCGAGCTCATTTGAAACACATTTTTCGGCGACTCCACCATTTTTTTTAGAAATGAGGCCGTTTACCCTACCTTTCGAGCTCATTTGAAACATATTTTTTAGCGAGTCCACCACCCTACCTTTGGAGCTCATTTGAAACACATTTTTCAGCGAGTCCACCATTTTTCTTAGAAACGAGGCCGTTTACCCTACCTTTCGAGCTCATTTGAAACACATTTTTTAGCGAGTCCAAGCTAGATTTGAGAAGGTCATGGCTATCCGCATTTAGTGTGCGAAAATACCCATTTTGTGTCACTGAGGCAAAAAGGGGTGGGCGAGCCAAAATCCCCGTTGGGTCCGTCGTGGTCCACTCGTCAGCGGGTGTACATCCCTTGTCCTACGCGCGCGTCCAATCAGATTGCAGAATGAGCTTCTCGTGGATCGCCCCGAGTTTGTCTGCAGATTCCTTCTAGAGGAAATCAGAAGGCCGCAGATTCCTTGTAGAGGAAATCGGACGGTTGCAGATTCCTTATATAGGAAATTAGCTTCAAATATTCAAAAATTATCGAAAAAATGAAAATCCTGCGCACATAGTCGTCTTATGTCATATACTAACGAATCAAGTTGAAAAACATGGTCTACATACATTCAAAATGAGAAGGGCATGGATCTCATCTGATATCGCATAACTCAAACTATGAGGTCTAAGGTTGGAGAGAAGTGATTTGGGAATTGCAACATGAAATTTTCAAAAACCTCACAAAAGCTTCATTCTGGAGTAACTAAGAAGGATCCATGCTTAGTTTTTCATTTTCATGTTTTAAACTTGTTTAAATGTTGGTCAAATTTAGGTTTGACCGATTTTGAAATAAACATAATAAATTTAAAACTTATCGAAAAATTTAAAAAACGACGCACATAGTCTTTATATGTCATATACTAATGACTCAAGTTAAAAAAACATGGTCTACATGCATTCAAATGAGAAGGGCATGGATCTTATGTGATATCGCATAACTCAAAATATGAGGTCTAAGGTTGGAGAGAAGTGGTTTTGGAATTGCAACATGAAATTTTCAAAAACCTCACAAAAGCTTCATTTTGGAGTAACTAAGAAGGATTCATGCTTAGTTTTTCATTTTCATGTTTTAAACTTGTTTAAATGTTGGTCAAACTTAGGTTTGACCAATTTTGAAATAACCATAATAAATTCAAAAACTTATCGAAAAAATTAAAACCGATGCACATTGTCTTCATATGTCATATACTAACGACTCAAGTTGAAAAACTTGGTCTACATACATTCAAATGAGGAGGGCATGGATCTGATGTGATATCGCATAACTCAAATGTGTAAATGAGAATTGCAACATGATAATTTCAAAATTCTCACGAAAGTATCATTTAGGAGTGACTAAGAATGGTCTAGGCTTAGTTCGCGCCCAAATTTTACACAAATGTGCGCCTATGCGCGCCCAGAGCACGTCGGGCACGCTCTGAGCGCGTCCAGAGTGCGCACTTAAGGTGTTCGACAGAAGTACAATAACAAAAATTGCTGGTGATGCTCATGTTGAAAAACGACTCCAGCACGCCTCGCTTTCGTCTGCGCAAGTGGTCTTTAGTTTTACCCTTCTTACTTGTCTTTTCCGTGGCATCACGCGTCCCGTTCCCCTGGCGGGCGCAGACCAAGCGACGAGTGCTGCAGTCGGCGCCCTGCAGACGGAAGCAAGGCGTGCTTGAGTCGTAGCGGCTGGAGTCGCAATAACGCCGCGCCGCTTCCAATGGCGCAGACGGAAGCGACGCGTGCTGGCAGTCGCAACGTCTGGTCGCGTCGGCGTCAATGAGCGGCCAGGCGAAGCGGTGGCCGCGTTAATGCAGGCCACCCAACCCCACTCCTTCTTACGCCTTTAAAACCCGACGCAGTGCAGCCCTCCTCTCCTCACACCAACACTTCCTCCTCTCTCTTCTTCTCCCCAAGGAAACGGAAACATAGGCCACCATGGTGGGCAGCCCAGGCGGGCAGCAACGCCACTTGCAGCTGGAGGAACTCCGATGTCGCAACGAGGACGCGGAGATGGCCAAGGCGTTCGAGCGAGTCATGCGGGGCGAGGAGGCCAAGACCTCTCGTCCCTACGTGCTCTCGCTGGAGACCGCGCGGCTGAGTAGCCGCCACCAGCTGCCGGTGGATGATGACGCCATCCTTCCCGATGGGTGGGTGAGGAGCGCCGTGTACATTCCGGTGGCACCGCGGCTCAGCGGGCAAGCCAACGTCGAGTTCATCAAGGGCAAGTGGGCGGAGATGTCGTGCGAGCAAAGGCTCGACCCCATGTACTCCATCTCGGCGCCCTATTGGCACGCCGTGGTGGACAAGGAGTACGAGGCGCGTCTTGGTGGTCGATGAAAGCCGATGCCGGAGTTGTCCTCAACGGACGACGACTGTGACAGCGAGGACGGTGAAGCCAGCGACGACGACGACCCCGAGCTGCCCGATCTGGCTCTACAAGCGTTTACATCTTGGTCAGCAGCGTCGCTTTCACCGATGAAAGCGGCGCCGCAAGACGAAGAGGCTTACCTTAAAACGCCCCCTCCCCTCCCCCTGTGACGCCCTAAAATCGGTACTATGTAGATTTAAGCGATTCCGCCGAAATCCGCATAATAACGATTTTAGGTCGCCCACCAGACATAATGTGCACGCCGAAACATGCACACTATGTGGGTGGAATTGTGATAACATTACAACAGTTCCGATACATCCACAAATACAACAAAGATAAATTACAACAACGACTCGAACGAGTCAAGATACAAATGATACAATACAAAGATTCAAATGACAGCGGAAGCGAATAGTATCCGACTATGGATAAGATGCAAATTGGACTAAGAGTCCTGAAGATAAGCGATGGCGCCATATCCCTGCCCAGCCAAGCCGGAGGGATTTCCAAGCTAACGTCGTCAGACTTCAAACCTGTTGACTGCACATAAAGCACATCCCAAAAGAGGGTCAGGGCACTCCCAGCACTAGCAACCTAGAGAGACACGCTACAACTTCCGTCTAATCAGAGAGGGATAAGAGAGCGCATAAAGTAAACATCTACAACTAACACCAAACATAACCCATTCTCGAATTAACCCCCTCAACCAAATATGAGGAAGCAATTCGGGAAACTCACACGTTAAACAGTTTTAATTATAATTTATTGTGAAAGTAATTCTATGTTACTAGTCAATTTAATTTAACAATGATTATGTGCAAGTTGTCTAGATCTTGTTAGCCAGCATCATCACCAAAGTCGTCCATAACCGTGGACACGGCTCATCGATAAGATTATACCCTGCAGGGGTGCACTACTGTACCCATACTCGCATGATCAACCCAAGCAAGCATCAGGGCTTCTCAACACAACTTATTCCTTCACTACAGCAAGTCCAAGTGCCACCCATATGAGTTGTTACCCGCGTCAAGAGTTCGGCCGAATCTCAGTTGCGGACTCATTAGTTTGTGTCCACGCGCCATGCGGCTCAAACCACAGTAGGAACTGTCCGCTTCGCGCGCACCACTCCTATATGACCCCCCGTATCAAGTAACCTCTCCTCAATCATCATCATCGTGCACATGCATATGCGCAAATGGAAAACCCGAACTAGTTGCGGCACATGGACAAGCTGAAGATCCGTTCAAAGTCGAGGGGGCTCCATAGGGCCTCCCACAAGTGGTTAGTGCGCTCAAAATTGGATCCGAGGACAAAATCTCAGTTCCTAGGTCGACACTGAGCAGAACAAAGCACCTCGCAAGGCCTTCCGCCTGGTGCCTTATCATTTAATTATAATACACATATAAGACAACATTTTATTAATGTAGAATAATCTATCATACTAAGCAGATGAAACATAAGACCAACAGACGACTCGCACAAACAACTCTAAGCATGCGCTACGACTCGCAAGGCCAACAGATAAACATGCAACGGGTATTAGGTTGTGGGGATAAAGCTGTATGGGCTGCAGGATAAACATGTGATGGGATCGCAGTTCAAGAATCGATAACTAGGGTAGCAGAGATCAACGGCAGGAATGAAAGACAATGTATAGGTAAACAAGCAAACTTTGCTTGTCTGGAATCCCGCATGGAAGCAGATCTTGTCGTTGCTCACACATCTCAACGTCGTATCCGCGAAAAAGCAACAAACACTGGAAAGCGTAAAAGATGCATTTACAACTACGACAAAAGATTCAGCATGATCATACGAGAATGATGCATGGCATGGCAAGATGCATTACAATGCAGGTGATCCAAATTAAGCGGGAAACAACCCCGGCAATTAATATTTAGGTGCAAATTATTTATTTACTCAACAATATTAAATGTTGATTAACATGGTAACACATGGCATGGGTGATCTAATTAAATTAAATGGAATAGGGCATTATATATTTATTACCCCACAGATTCCATATTGAATTATTTAGGTGATTTGCTACACCCGGAAACCCAAGAGATGCAACACATGTAATTATGATGCGAAATGCACAAGATAGATGACATTTAATAAATTAGGTGTAGGGTTAGGTTTTGGATCCGTACGTCGGATCGGGTGGACTAGGGTTCGAAACCGATGTCTTCGGTCCGTAGAGGAAGTAGTCGTCGTCGTGGAAGTAGCCGTCGCGGAACAGGGGCATCGTCGTTTGTCGGTGTCGTGGAAGTGGTCGGGGAAGTAGTCGTACTCGGTCATCCTCGTTGACGGGCGCGGGCACGTAGGAGCACGGCAACGGACACCGGAAGGAAAGTGCACGGGCGGGCACCGCGACACGGACACGGGCGGTCACGGGCAACTTGGCACCGGAAGAGGCACGCTCACGCGCATGTAGCAACACCTCGAAGGGTGGACAACTCGGACAAAATTGGCGACACCGGGGTCTTGCGGGCATTTCACCGAGCACCTTGCGGGCGGCGGACGCGGGGACGCCACCGGACGGAGACGACGTGCACGTGGCCGGAAGAGGAGGCAGCAGCGACACGTGCGTGCGGAGGCGGCGGCGCGGGGCGGATACGCACGGCGGCGGGCGCGCACGCGGGCGGAGCAGCGGACGACGCGGCGAGGGAGGCGGACGACGCGCTGATTGCGCATGGCGCGCTGCTGCGGGGTTGCATGGGGGCGTGGCGGCGGCGCGCGGCGGCAGGGCGCACACGGGCGGCGGTGCGCGGCGGGGAGAGGCGGCGCGGGCGGCGGCCGGAGGGCGCGCGGCGGGGAGCGGAGCTCGGCCGGCCGGAGTAAGGGGAGGAGCACGGGCTCGGCGCGGCGGTGGAGGGTGGCCGGAGTAGGGGAGGCGGGGCACGGTGCGGCGGCGGGCGCACGGCCGGAGGCGGCCGAGAGGAGGAGGCTCAGGGGCGCGCGGCGGAGGAGGTGCGGAGGGCGACGAGGCAGGCGCGGCGGCGGCAGCAGGCGCGCGCGGCCGGAGGCGAGAGGCGGCGCGACGATCTGGCGGCGGGCCGGTGCGGCGTGGAGCAAGCCGGGGAGGCGCGCGCGCTGGGCGGCGGGGAGGCGGGCCGGCAAGCGGCTGCGCACGCGGGAGAAGCGGTCGGCGCGCAGGGCGCGCGCGCGGTGGCGGGCGTGGCGGCGTAGGCGCAGGGGCGGGGAGCTCGGGAGCACGGCTCGGGCTCGGGAGCGTTTTCTCCCGTGCGGGAGGATGCGAGAGGAAGGAAGAAGGAGAGAGAAAAAGGAAGAAAAGAAGAAAAGAAAAAGAAGAAAAGAAAAGAAAAGAAAAGAAAAAGGAAGGGGAAGAAAGGAAAAGAAGGGGTGGAAAGACTACTTTGCAAAAACCAAGAAAAGGAGGAGGGTGGCTGCAAAAATTGCAGGGGGTGGGAAAAGTTTTTAGGGGGAAAACCTAGGGTTTGGGTTAGATGGGCCTTTGGGCTTTTATTTCTCCCCCGTTTAAACTTTTCGGTTTTATATTTTTTAAACAAAATAGACAGGGAATTTAAATACGAAAACAATACAAAATATTTTTAGTTTTTCATAGACAATTTAATAAACTAGTTTTTAACATTTTTAAAAGATTTGAAAATAACACATTTTTAATTAATTTGAAATGCATTTGAATTTAATTGTGAAAAATAAATTTAAATGCAACAATTAAATTTAATGCGATGAAATGCAATGCCATGTTGATGCAAAATAAACACACAAAACAAAAAGGGGATAAAACCCGGGGCGTTACACCCCCCGCATGTCATGGCGGTGAATCGAAAACGGCGCCAGCGAAGCTAGAAGCCTCAACCGCCTCGGCGGTGGCTATGGACCAGGTGAAGGCTGGCTTGGTTCGCATCTTCTCCCCCTCACCGGGATGAAGCGGCATCTCTTCGCCGGCGGTGGTGTTGAGGGATGGCGATGCATAGGCCTCTCTCTCATCCCTAAACCCTAAACCCTTCATTTAGGTTTGCTTTAATTATAAAGCGGGGCGAAAGCCTATTTTGTTTAGGTTTAAATTTGTTAAATCTCGTTTAGATTTGTAATTGTAAGTTTGTTAAATCTCGTTTAAATGTTTGAATCAATTTGTGTTCACCGTTTATGTTGTTCATCGGCGGCGGTTCGTGTGCCCGCAAGGTGTTCGACAGTATGCATTCATGTTGAATTCGTTTCCGAACCACCTCAATCTTATTCATCGGAGGCGGTTCGTGTGGCCCACAATGTGTTCGACATGTTAAATTCGTTTCCGAACCACCGCAATCCTGCAGTAGGATGAAACTGTCCACAATTGACCAGCGGAACGGGCGGAACGGCGAGGCCTGGATCTGTCACCATGGATGTGTCTTCCAAGCGGAGGTGTAGTGCCACGCTGACCCCACGCGCACCCCACGTGCCGTCCCCACCAGTCAGACTAGTGCCACAGCCCCAACAGTCAGACTAGTGCCACACCCCCACCTTTCAGACTAGTGTCACAACCCCACCAGTCAGACTAGTGCCCGGCCCCACGTGCCACCCCCAGGAAATCCCAACCGAGCCGACAAACGAGCCGAGCCGCGCCAGGCCGACCCCACCAGTCAGGCCAAGTGCGGGTCAAAGTAGGTTGACCAGAGGGAAACGAGTGTTTGAGCGATATGCTAGCAAACCAGGGCACATACCAGAAAAACAGCACGGGTATGGCACAGACCCAAAAAACTCAGCTAGGTATGGCACAAAACCAATTAACCCTAACTCTTATGGTAATTCTTATAACAATAGAGGACTACCACCTCTGAACTTGAAACCATGTTAAAATATTTTATCACTACACAAACTTTGTTTCATAAAACTGTTGAGGAAAAGTTTGGGAAATTTGATATTCTTGTCCTTGATGTTGATCTTTTAAAATATAAGGTTATGCCTACTGAAACTAAAGAGAGTAATCTTTTGCTTAAATTAATGTCATCCAAGTTCAAATTGATGAAAATGTTAGGATGATGGCTCAATTACGTGCTAGATGGGAAAGAGAGAGAACTAGAGAAAGATGCTAATATTGTTTAAGTTTTTACTATTACTACCTCTGAAAATAATGTTGTTTCACATGTTAGTAAGCCTCCTATCATCAATGGTAACATAGTTGGTGTAGGAAATTGCTCCTCTACTTCATCCAAAAATTTAAAATTGCCCAAAACTGCTGAAACTAGTGTTGATAAAAGTGCTGAAATTTTTAAAAACATGAGAGAAAGTGGTTCGGTTTGCTTTGATGATAATAATTTTATTTTGATAATTGTAATATCTCTGAATTTATTAAGTTCTTGCAAAAATTGTCCACAAGTCCTAATGCTAGCTCTCTTAATTTGTCTTTTACTACTCATATTACAAATGCTCTCATTAAACCTAGGGAAGATAAATTGAGACTTGAAGCTTCTATCCCTAAGAAGTTAGAAGATTGTTGGGAGCCCATCATTAAAATGAAAGTAGATAAATTTGATTGCAATGCTTTGTGTGACCTTGGTTCAACTATTTCTGTTATGCCTAAAAAGCTATATGATATGTTTGGTTTGCCGCCATTGGAACATTGCTATTTGGATGTTTTTCTTGCTGATAATGCTTTGAATAAACCTTTGGGGGGGATTAATTATATTCCTATTATGGTTAATAATAACCTGATCCCCGTTGATTTTATTGTCTTGGATATTGAATGCAATCCATCTTGTCCAATTGTGTTGGGAAGACCTTTTATTAGAATTGTGGGTGCTATTATTGATATGAAAGAAGGTACCATCAAGTACCAATTCCCACTCAAGAAAGGTATGGAACACTTCCCTAGAAAAAGAATGGAGCTGCCTTTTGATTATGTTGTTCGTTCGAATTATGGTGTTGATGCTTCATCTCTTGATAATACTTGAGTTTTACTTTGTGCCTAGCTCAAAGGCGTTAAACAAAAGCGCTTATGGGATACAACCCACTTTTATTTCCTGTTATTTTAATTTATTTTTCTTGTGTCAAAGACTTGTCCTACCTCTGTAGCAACTCCTTTTTATCTTTATTTTATTGCAATTTCGTGTCAAGTTAAGACTCTAGTTGAAAGTTGATGCTAAATTTCAATTCCTGCGCATAAACAGATTTCTGTTGTTCAACGTTAAATTCATATCAATTCAGTGGAACATCAAAAAAATATTCCCTTTTTTATGCATATTCCTCATATGTATACGCAACGTTCATTAGTTTTGAGTTTTCTGATCTGAGCAAGTTAAGTGACTCGAAAAAATCGTCTTTACGGACTTTTCTATTTTTGACAGATTTTGTCGTTTATTTTGTAATCCATCTTTTGCTATTTTGATTGGATCTTTTTATCCTATGAAGTATCAGTAGCTATAGCTAATGTCCAGTTGCATTGGTAGCAGTTGTGTTTCTACAGAATATCATATTTTTTTGTGCACGAACCCTCTAATGAAGTTACTCTAAGTTTTATGTGGAGGAAGTTTTCAAGAATCAAAAGAGAAGGATGATATAATGTGATCAAGAGGATAGTAACGCCAAAGCTTGGGGATGCGCCGGTGGTTCACCCTCAATATATTTCAATAAGACTCAAGCGTCAAAGCTTGGGGATGCCCAAGGCATCTCATCTTCATCAACAAACTATCAGGTCCTTTCTAGTGAAACTAAATTTTAATTCCGTCACATCTTATGTGCTTTTCTTGAAGCGTCTATTTGTTTTTGTTTTTGTTATTTTGATTCTCTGAATAAAATGGATCCTAGCATTCTTTTGTGTGGGAGAGAGACACGCTCCGCTTTTTCTTATGAATACTCGTATTCTTCGCTTATATTCGTTGAGTATTCTTTTCATGTTATTGTTTGCTTTCTAGCTCTTTTTTTTTCATGCATCTCTTGCTAGAGATGTTAGCTTTGTTATATCATACTCTCATATCCCATTGTTTTATTACTTGGAGAGATTATCTTTTAAACAAGTTGATTGGTGTTTGGTTGAGAACAGAAAATGCTAAATGTGTTAGATGGTATAATTAAATGATACATAATCTTGTAGATCATTAAATTATGTCACTTGAATCATTGATGTTGTTTTGAGATATTAATTTGCTTAATGGTAAACATGATGGTCTAGTAAAGTGGAATGATTAATGGTTGATCTTGAAAAACTTGAAGTTGTGACACGCTTAAATTTCCAGTTGATTGCATAATGGTATATGACTTCTATTTGCCTAAGGTAACCGTAATGAGTTTATGTTATGCGCTACGGTCGGGGAAGCCAACGGTGACTTTGTCATTCGCCATGATCCCTCTAGGAGTAATTTTTATTATGCCTTGTATGATCATATTTTTATTTGGAATATTTTTACTTTGAGTTCTAAAAACTGCGGTTTTCATGGCACTTCCACCACCATATTGCTAGCCTCTTCGGTACTTTGCTTTGCCCTTTCTCACATTGAGAGCTAGTGCATTTTTCGCAGGTACATCCAAACTCATGGGAGATCTTCATCTTGTTCTCCTACACATAAGCCAAATATCTTCCTCAAAACATTTATCATACCTACCTACTACAGTATTTTCATAGCTGTTCTGAGATATATTGCCATGCAACATCCATCTTACATTACATTACTTGTTGTCATTCATTACTTATATATTGATTTGCATGATTCTATAAAGCTTATGTGTGGTTTTACCCATGTTACGCTAGATCACTGCATAACCTGCTATGCTGGCAGAGGCACCGTTGTCATATGCATTCGTATGGCACATTCATATTAGGTACTTATATCATCAATATGTTGTTTTATAATCATTAGTGTGTTGTCATATATCATATTAGGCTGCTTGCCCCTAAAAGTGAAAAGAGCCATGGAGACCATCGAAAAGAGAAACAGAAAAAGAAAAAAATAATAAAAGGAGAAATAAAAAAGGGGGCAGCATTACTATTCTTTATCACACACTTGTGCTTATATTATAGTACCATATCATTTATAGTCATCACTTGTGCTCATGTTATAGCAGCATATCATTTATGATCATCATTTGTGCTCATGTTTAGCACCTTTTCTCTATATGAGAGAGTTTTCATGTCTTAGTTGCATAACTATGTAGGGAACTTTACACTATAGAACTTGGCTTGTATATTCCAATGATGAGCCTCCTCAAAAGTGCTCTAGGTCTTCGTGAGAAAGCAAGTTGGATGCACCCCCACTAGTTCCATTGGAGAGCTTTCATATACTTATAGCTCTATGTGCATCTGTTGTGTGGCAATCACTACTCCTTGCATAGCTTCGATTGTAAGACTTTCTCTTGTCTAATGATCATCTACAGCTTTGTGAGCCTTTCTTCCGTTGACCTTCCAAAGCTCCGTTAACATTCTCTTAGCAATAACATTCTGGTGCCAGGAACCAACGTTGAACGCTTGGTTGTTTATTTTGAACAAATAAAGTATTGATCTTCTACGTGCATATTGATATTGCATCCTTCCATTAAGTTGTCATGTTTGTTGGAAGCATTAGATGATTATATTGTTGTGCTTGTAGCTTAAATCATCTCTAATATCTACTTTGCACAGTTGATTGTTATCTAGTACTATATCATTGAAAGTTTTGCTTGCTTCACCTACTTGTTTATTTATTACTCATTTGATATCAATATAAACTACATCCCTTATTCATTTGATCTCAGTATACATGCCTTACATTATTATATGATCAAGATTGTGTTTAAGCATGTCACTTCAGATATTATTCTTCTTTTATCGTTCTTGCCAAATCGGGACGAGTAGAACTAAGCTTGGGTATGTTGATACGTCTCCAACGTATCCATAATTTCTTAAGTTTCATGCTATGTTATATCATGTTATTACATGTTTTATATGCATTTGATATAAATTTATGCATTTTCTGGCACTAACCTATTAACAAAATGCCAAAGTGCCAGTTCACTGATTTCTGATGTTTTTGGTTTCAGGAAAGTACTTAAGGAAATATTCTCAGAATTGGAAATAAAACATCCTGGAATTATTTTCGGAAAAGGAACGTTCCAGAACACCGAAGACGAGACGGAGGAGAGCCACGAGGTGGCCACACCACCCCGTGGCGCGGCTCCTTTCCTAGCCGCGCCAGGAGGTGGTGTGGGCCCCTCGACCCTCCACCGACATCGCCCTTTCGCCCATAAATAGCCCCTGACCTAAAAATGATCGCACGATATTCACTTTTCCTCCACGGGTCTCGAGCCGCCGCCATCGTCAACACCACTTCGGGGGAGATCAGAACTGCTCCCTGGCACCCTGCCGGGAGGGGGAATCGTCCCCGGAGGCCTCTACGTCGCCATGACCGCCTCCGGACTGATGCATGAGTAGTCTACCCTTGGACTACGGGTCCATACCAGTAGCTAGATGGCTGTCTTCTCCTCTTGTGCTATCATGTTTAGATCTTGTGAGCTGCCTATCATGATCAAGATCATCTTTATATAATTCTTCATGTTGTGTTTGCTGGGATCCGATGAATATTGAGTACTAAAGTTATTGCTTCATAATATATCATGTGTGTGCTATTTAATGATCTTGCAATCTCTCCGTTACTTGTGTGTGCTTTGGCCAAGTAGATGCTCGTAACTCCAAGAGGGGGTATTTATGCTTGATAGTGGGTTCATGTCTCTATTAAATCTGGGGCAGTGACAGAAAGCTCTAAGGTTATAGATGTATTGTTGCTACTAGGGATAAAACAGTAGTACTTTTTCTAAGGATGATGTTACTTACTTACTTTACACACAATGCTTAAGGCGATAATCTGTTGCATGCAACTTAATACTGAAAGGGGCGCAAACGCTAACCGGAAGGTGGATTATTAGTCATAGATGTGGTTTGAACGGTCTATGTATATTGTTGTAATGCCCGAATAAATCTCACACTAGACATCATAACGTTAGTATATGCATTGAGTTGCTCATTATTATTCTGTCAATTGCCTAGCTGTAATTTGTTTACCACGCATGGATGAATGTTATTATTTATGGAGAGACACCACTAGTGAACTGTGGACCCCGGTCCTTCTTATTAATCTGATAAAACCACAACTGCAAACCTGTTACTTTCTGGAAACATATATCTTTCTTTCACGCATATGTTTAATCTTTTGTTACAGCAAGCCGGTGGGATTGACACCCTCACCGTTGAGTTGGGACAAAATACTTTGATTGTTTGTGTGCAGGCTCCACGTTCGTTGCTAACGCTGGTGTTGCGTCGTGCCAACGTCGCTGACAACCTCGGGGGAAACGTTCATCTCCTACTGGTTTGATAACCTTGGTTTCATAACTGAGGGAAAACTTGCTGCTGCACTACTTCACACCTTACTCTTGGGGTCTCCCAACAACACACGCGCGTGCTCATCAAAGGATTTTCTGGCGCCCGTGTAGTGCATCAGCTTGCTGCCATTTTCATTACAGATTGTAATTACTACTTATAATCATTCATATTACTTGTATTTCACTATCTCTTCGCATAACTAGTGCACCTATACATCTGACAAGTGTATTGGGTGTGTTGGGGACACAAGAGACTTTTCGTATCTTAATTGCAGGGTTTATTAAGAGGAATATCTTTGACCTCTACCTCCCTGAGTTCGATATACCTTGGGTCATCCACTTAAGGGAAACTTGTTGTTGTTCTATAAACCTCTGCTCTTGTAGGCCCAACACTGTCTACAAGAATAAAAGCGTGCGTAGACATCATTGGGTTCGACACTCTTATTTATCGAAAGTACTACGATACACCCCCTATAGTTGTGGGTCATCAAGACTATTTTCTAACGCCGTTGCCGGGGAGTGAAGCGCTATTGGTAAGAGGACCTAGTAAGGAAAACTTCAACTGTAAGTGATGTTTTTATTTTTGTCTCCTTATTTTCTTAATAATGGAGAGAGGAAATGTTTCTTTCCTGTTTGGGAAGTCTTCCACCGCTGCTAAGGTAGAACGTGAGGCGCCACCTGATGATATTGTGCCATTTAAAATACCTATGAAAATTGTTAAACGTGTTATGAATAACCGCTATGTTGGGGATGGAACTGTCCAGCCTGGTGATTATTTGATGTATTTACATGAATTATGCGAGTTGTTCAAGTGTGCAGGTATTACAATGGACGAAGTCAGGAAGAAATTATTCTCCATATCACTTGGTGGGAGAGCTGCGCATTGGTATAAACTGCTGAAGAACAGGGATTCTCTTGGATGGGAGGAAATTGTACCTCTATTTTATTCTAAATTTTCCTCCAAGTGAAATTCATCAAGATCGGAATTATTTATATAACTTCTGGCCTCATGATGGAGAAAGTATTGCCCAAGCATGGGGGAGATTGAAGGCATTAATGCTCAAATGTCCCATTCATGAGCTTTCTGGTAATATTATTGTTGATAACTTCTATGCAAGACTCTCATTTGAAGATAAAACATTACTGGATACTTCTTGTGCTGAATCATTCACTCGTAATAAGAAGGAGTTTAAATGAGATCTTCTTGACCGCATTGAAGAAAATACTGAAGCATGGGAGAACGACAAAGGTAGGGAGTCAGGTATAAAATATGACTTTGAATGCATTAAGACTTTCATGGAAACTGATGCATTTCGAAATATTAATAATGATTATGGTCTTGACTCTCAAGTTGTTGCAAATTATTATAAAAATTTTGCTGATTATTTCGGTTTGCCCAAGAAAGGGTTTGAAAAATATCATGAACCTTATAAAGATAAATTTTTTGCTCCTTGAGCTAAAAGTATTGAAGTTAATATTGTTGATCATATCATTCCTGAGCCTTATATTGATAAAATTCATTTTCCTATTAAAGTGAATGAACATTCTCTTATGGCTAGTGTGGTTAGTAAAAGTGATAAGAAAGCTAAAGAACCTGATGAAACAAATTAAAATTGAACCTTTTGTGGCTATAGTTAAAGAACTTGTTTCTGAAAATGTGGGAGAAGAGTATATTATATTTTGTGATGATGCTTATAATGTTCTCTCTCATCCTACAAAGCCAAGAAAGGCTAGTGTTCCTGTGTTATCTGTTAAAATTGGTGATCATTGTTATTATGGCTTATGTGATATTGGTGCAAGTTCAAGTGCTAATCCTTATGAGCTTCAAAAAGAGATTGTGCATGAAATTGGTCCTAGCCAACTTGAAGATATTGATGTGGTTATTCAACTTGCTAATAGAGAAACTATTTCTCCCATTGGTATTGTTAGAGATGTTGAAGTTATATGTGGTAAGACTAAATATCCCGCTGATTTTCTTGTACTTGGTTCTGCTGCTAGTAAGACTTGTCCAATCATTTTTGGTAGACCTTTTATGAATACTTGTGGTGCTGTTATAGATTGTAGGAAAGAGAAAATCCTTACCAAATTTGCAAGTGAATCTTATGAATTCAATTTTTCGAAATTTGCAAAAAGTCCTTATGAATCCGAATTGCCTAATGAGAATTTTAGAGTAGAACAACTTTCTTCTGTTGCTCTTGCTCCTACTAATTATATTCAACAATTTATGGAAGATCATGAGGATGAAACTTTTATGGAAGAAAGAAATGAACTTGAGGACATATTCCTCTGTCAACCTATCCTTAAACATAATTTAAAAGTGGAAGACTTGGGTAAAACACTTCCACCTAAAGAGGATCATGTCTTTGATTTAGAACTTTTGCCTGATAATCTTAAGTATGCTCATCTTGATGATAAGAAAATATATCATGTTATTATTAGTGCTAACCTTTCAGGTAAAGAAGAAGAAAGATTGTTGGAAATATTGAAGAAACACCGTGGAGCTATGGGTTATACTTTGGATGATTTGAAAGAGATTTCTCCTTCCATATGTCAGCACTCTATTAATATGGAGCCCGATGCGAAGCCAGTTGTTGAACATCAACGCCGTTTAATACCTAAGATGAAGGAAGTGGTAAGAAATGAGGTATTAAAACTTCTTGATGTTGGTATCATTTATCCTATTGCTGATAGTACATGGGTTAGTCATGTGCATTGTGTCCCTAAAAAGGGTGGAATTATTGTTGTACCTAATGATCATGATGAACTTATTCCTCAAAGAGTAGTTGGTGGTTATATAATGTGCATTGATTTTAGAAAGGTTAATAAAGTTACTAAGAAAGATCATTATCCATTACCTTTCATTGATCAAATGTTAGGGGAGATTAGCCAATAAAAATCATTTTTGCTTTCTTGATGGTTATTCTGGTTTCTCTCAAATGCTGTTAAAACTCAAGATCAAGAGAAAACCACATTTACTCGTCCCTATGGTACTTATGCTTATAGACGTATGCCTTTTGGTTTATGTAATGCTCCTGCTACTTTTCAAAGATGTATGTCTACTATCTTTCATGGTTTTTGTGAAGAAATTGTGGAGGTGTTCATGGACGATTTCTCCGTCAATGGCAATTTTCTTTGATAATTGCTTACACAATTTTGATAAGGTTTTGCAGAGATGTGAAGAAACTAATCTTGTTCTTAATTCGGAGAAATGCCACTTTATGGTTAATGAAGGGATTGTTCTTGGACATAAAATTTCTGAAAGAGGTATTGAAGTTGATAGAGCTAAAGTGGAGGCAACTGAGAAAATGCCTTGCCCCCGAGATGTTAAAGGTATTCGTAGTATTCTTGGCCATGCTGGTTTCTATAGAAGGTTTATCAAAGACTTTGCCAAGGTATCAAAGCCTCTTACTAATCTCTTGCAAAAAAGATATACCATTTGTTTTTTATGATGATTGTAAGGAAGCTTTTGAAACTCTTAAGAAAGCTTTAATAACTTCTCCTATTGTTTAACCATCCGATTGGAATTTACCATTTGAAATTATGTGTGATGCTAGTGATTTTGCTGTTGGTGTTGTTCTTGGACAAAGAGTAGATAAGTTTAAATGTTATTCATAATGCTAGTAAGACTCTTGATTATGCTCAAAAGAATTATGCTACAACTGAAAAAGAATTTCTAGTTGTTGTATTTGCTTGTGATAAATTTAGACAATACATTGTTGATTCTAAAGTTATTATTCATACTAATCATGCTGCAATTAGATACCTTATGGAAAAGAAAGATGCAAAGCCTAGTCTTATTAGATGGGTATTATTGTTGCAAGAATTCAACTTGCATATTGTAGATAGGAAAGGTGTTGATAATCCTGTTGCTGATAATTTGTCTAGATTGGAAAACATTGCTTATGATCCTACGCCTGTTAATGATAGTTTTCCAAATGAACAATTGGCTGCAATAAGGGCGAGTTCACGAGATAGTCCTTGGTATGCAGATTATGCTAACTTTATTGTTTCGAAGTATTTGCCTCCAACCTTTTCAGCTCAACAAAGAAGAAAATTATTTTATGACTTGAGGCATTATTTTTGGGATGACCCACACTTATATAAAGAAGGAGTTGATGGTATTATGCGAAGATGTGTTCCGGAGTATGAACAAAAAGAGATATTGAGAAAGTGCCATAGTTATGGAGGACATAACGCTGGAGATAGAACCGCACAAAAGGTTTTACAATCAGGTTTTTATTGGCCTACTCTCTTTAAAGATGCAAGAAAGTTTATTTTATCTTGTGATGAATGTCAAAGAGTTGGTAATATCTCTAGATGTAATGAAATGCCTATGAATTACTCTCTTGTTATTGAACCGTTTGATTGTTGGGGATTCGTCTTTATGGGTCCTTTCCCTTCTTCATAAGGTAATACACATATACTTGTTGATGTTGATTATGTTACTAAGTGGGTAGATGTTATTCCTACTGAAAGTGCTGATGGTGAAACATCGTTAAAAATGCTTCAAGATATTATTTACCCTAGGTTCGGTGTTCCCAGATATCTTATGACTGATGGAGGTTCTCATTTTATTCATGGTGGTTTTAGAAAAGTTCTTTCTAAATATGGTGTTAATCATAGAATTGCTTCAGTTTATCATCCTCAAACTAGTGGGCAAGTAGAACTATCAAATAGAGAAATTAAATCTATCTTGCAAAAGACTGTTAATAGAACGAGGAAGAATTGGGCTAGTAAATTAAATGATGCATTGTGGGGTTAGAACTGCTTCTAAAAATCCCATGGGTATGTCTCCTTATAAAATGTTTATGGAAAAGCATGTCACTTGCCTCTAGAATTAGAACACAAAGCTTATTGGGCAGTGAGAGAATTAAATAGACACTTTAAACTTCCTGGTGAGAAAAGATTACTTAATTTGAGTTATTAGATGAATGGAGAAGTGAAGCTTATGAAAATGCTAAACTCTTTAAAGAAAAAGTTAAAAGATGGCATGATAAGAGAATCCTTAAGAGAGAGTTCCATGTTGGTGGGAAAGTTCTGTTGTATAGCTCTTGTCTTAGATTCTTTGCAGGGAAATTACTCTCCAAGTGGGAAGATCCATATGTTATTGTGGAGGTGTTTCGCTCGGGTGCGATAAAAATTGCTTCGCTCAAGGATGACTCTACACAAGTGGTAAATGGAAAAAGTCTCAAGCATTACATTTCTGGAGATTCTTATAATGAAGATGTTGATATTATTCAAGCAATTACTCCGGAGAATTATATTAAGAAACATATTTCTGAGTTCGGAGAACCTGATTTGAAAAAGGTACAGTTTTGGTAAGAAAAAGTCCATGAATTTAATTTTGAGATATCTGATATTTATTTTTAGAAAATAAGGAAAAATATGAGACGAAAACGAACAGGACACGAAATCTGAGTCGACCACACCACCTCGTGGCGCGGGCCCCATGTCGGCCGCGCCACCAGATGGTGAGGGGCCTCGGAGCCCCTCTCCTACTCGGTTTCACCATGTTGCCTTCCTTTTATTTCGTAAATTTTTGCTATATATTCACCCGAGGCACCCAAGGTCCGTATATTGTGTTTTTGGCGCGTTTTTGTTTTGAGCTGCTTTTGTCCAGATGTCGTCTCTGGGATCTTGCTCCGAAGACTACGCACTTCGTCCCCAACGTGAACTTCTTCAAGATCTTGATCAAGGGTCTTTTGTTGGATGGGCGGACAATGAGAAGGTGAAGGCTAGGCGCAAGGACATGGACGAAAGCGTCATGAAGGAGGTGAAGAATATGCAAGCGGCAAAGAAGGATCACACAAGGACGAGAACAAGGAAGCCCATATTCGTGGGATCAATTAACGCCCAGCCTGCTTTTTCTCATAACATGCAGTGAGCAATACCACCTGTTCCGGATCTTAGCTCTTTTCCAGAAGCAACTGAAGATCTTCGAGTCACGGATTAGTTTTGCGAGCAGTACTGCGTCCTTAGGAGGGAGGTGGATATGCTTCAAGAGGAGAATAATAGGCTCTGCGGGATGTCAGAGCGTTACCTTACTCCACTTCGAGACGTTCCACCATCGCCACCGAAGGAGTAATTCATCATCGGTATTGGCATCTACCTTAGCTTGTTCCTAGCTTGGGGGGAGTGTCGCGGTATCACTATTATCTTTCATCTTTTACTTTTTAGTAGTGGCATATCATGAGTAGGGAAGTTATCTTATATGATGGTTTGCAATGTGGAAGAATCTCTCTTTTAGTTGGTTATCTATGTATCCCTTGGTGTGAGTTGCCGTTATGGAATATTAATGAGAAGTGTTATCATTCATTTTTTGCACACTTTATTCTAGGTTGCAACTTTAATCATGTATGATTGATCTTGTCATTTAGTATTGTTAATTACTTTGGGAACATAGAGTAAATCTTTTGGCTTTGACAAACTTAGTATTGGTCCATAGCTACAATACTTTGAGACTTAAGAGGAAAAAGAATTACATGTAGATTATAGAATTCATTGATCTTTCTCACTTGTCGATGACAAGCTTAGTATTCACAACTTAAAATTGTGTGTGCTTTCAAGTAAGAATTGTGTGATTGTCTTTTACTACATGTATGTTTGTTTGTATCCTTCAACTCTTATGCTTGCTACCCGACCTTGCTAGCCAAAACCTGTATCGAGAGGGAATGCTTCTCATACATCCAAACCTTGAACCAAAACCCCTGCCATTTGTGTCCACCATATCTACCTACTATGTGGTATTTTGCGCCACTCCAAGTAAATACTTCTTGTGCTATCTTTATTCAAAATTAGTATCCCTTATTTGTGTCAATGTTCACTAGCTTATGAGGAAATAATAGTTGGGTTTGTTATCTTCCATTCTAATTAAGTAACCCATGACTTGCATGCTACATCTGCTCGTCATTAATATTGCAAAGAGGTTGTCAGACCACTATAATATCAAATGTTGAGTTTTTCAAAAATATAGGCACTCCTCCATGGTTTGAGATTGATTGGTGGACACCCGTGAATTCGGCTAGCCATGGTTATGTTAGAAAGGTGGGGAGGAGTGTCATGGCTGTGAAAGTAAAGAGAAAAAGAAAATAAATATCATAAAGGCTTGTTTTAAAAATTAATTATAACCACCCCTAACTTGCTTAGTATGGAAGATGACAAGAACTCTATTACAAATCGTTGACAACAACAAATACCGCTCAAAAACTTACTTTTATGCTCTCTATATGATTTCGAAAAGCTATAAAACCAAAAGCTCTAGCACATGCTTGTATCTCTGCTTCCCTCTGCGAAGGGCCTATCTTTTACTTTATGTTGAGTTAGTAAACCTATCTCCTTCTATCTTAAGCATTTCAGTTGATTGTGATTCAACCGTTCATACATTAGTATTTTTTATCACGTCTTTTATTCTTTCTTGTTTAGCACATTGTTGGCATCTAATGAATTAGATTTTTGGAGCTATCAACCAATAAAGAGAGTTGTTTTATAAACTAAGCTCAATTGCTCATTGTTCTTTGACCAAGGACTAAGTTTGCCAACACCAACTATGGTTTTCTCTATGTATTTTACTGTGGTTTTCCTTTACTTGTTACAAGTTGATTTATACATGAACGGAGTTAATATCTAAGATGACTTGTGCATTTATACATGTGATGCTTCTTGTCCGTATATTTTATATCGACACTTCACTCGATAAACCTGTGGTCATGTTTACCGAGTTCAGTTTTCGTTTGGGGACAAGCGAGATCTAAGCTTGGGGGGACTTGATACGTCCATTTCGCACCTCTATTCTATATCATAATTTTCTGGTATTTATCGATATATATCGTATTTGGAGATGATACTTCTGTTATTTCATCTATTTTGCATGACTGATGATCATTGGGGGATGGAACTCCGGAGTCTGAATTCTGCTGGAAAAAGTATCGTCAAGATACAATATTTGCGAAGACCAGAAGAACAAAGTGGACATCTGGGAATTATTTCTGATTTATTTCATGAAGAAGGCCAAAAGGAGAGCCTGGGGTGGGGCCCAGGGGGCCCACACCACCCCGTGGCGCGGCAGCCCTCCTGGCCGCGCGAGCAGGTGGTGTGGCCGCCCTGGCCCACCACTTCGTGTACTTCTTCTCCCCGAAGACCTAAAAATCGCACGTTGTCCAGAAACCATCTCCGCCGCCACCACGAGGCGGAGAAGACAGAGAGAGAAAATCTCTCCGGCAGGCTGCGTTGCCGCCGGGGAAATTCCCTCCCAGAGGGGGGGATCGTCGCCATCGTCACCGTCATCGAGTTGCACTCCATCACCATCGCCAACACCACCATCTCCACCGCCGACGCCGTCATCTCCATCCATCCACTCCGTTCCCGCTGTAACATCTAGGGCTAAACTATGTGTATTTGATAGGGGAAACTCTCCGGTGTTGATTGCTATTGATGCTATTGAGTGAAACCGTTGAACTACAGTTTATGTTCAGATTGTTATTCATCATTATATCACATGTGATCATGTTCCATATGGTGTGTTGTGAGTAGTTCGTTGTGTTCTTGAGGACATGGGAGAAGTCTAGATGTTAGTAGTGAACTATGTTAAATAATATTTGGTGTTTTATATTTAAGTTGTGGTGTCATTCTTCTAGTGGTGTCATGTGAACGTCGACAACATGACACTTCAAATTTATGGGCCTAGGGGAATGCATCGTGTTCTCGATTATCATTTGTGGGGTTGTCGGAGTGACAGAAACCTAAACCCCCGTTGGTATTCCGATGCACGAGGGATCGCAGGATCTCGGAGTTTAAGGCTATGGTTAGATTTATCTTACTTACTTTATTGTATTTGCGGATGCTTGCAAGGGGTATAATCATAAGTATGTATTAGTCCTAGGAAGGGCGGTGCAATAGCATAGGTTCACCCACACGACACTTATCCAAACACTAAGGATTATTCATCGGTATGAAGCGAAAGCACTAGACAGAAATCCCGTGTGTCCTCAAGAACGTTTGGTCATCATAAGTAAACAAACCGGCTTGTCCTTTGCTCTCAAAAGGATTGGGCCACTCGCTGCAATTATATTTGCCGCGCTCTATTTACTCGCACTTTATTTATCTGTTATATCAAAGTCTACTGAAAACTTGTCTGTTTGTGTTTACAGTGAAATCCTCATCAAAACCACTTGTCAACACCTTCTGCTCCTCGTTGGGTTCGACACTCTTATTTACCGAAAGTACTGCGATACACCCCATATACTTGTGGGTCATCACGTACCAAGAAGCACCTCCAAGAAGGAAAGCGACGACGACGATGCTGCTACCCGGACAGGTCCTAGGGTTTTCCCCGGTACGATACGGGAGGTGGGGAGGAGATATACCCGACACCCTTCTAGAAGGTCGATGATACCCACAGGCGTGACGGTGTCCAAACGACAAGGATTTCTCCCGACCCCTCCTCCAAACCACACTCTCAGACGCTTTGTATTGCTCCACCAAACTCGCCGCCAACCAGCATACACCACCACGGTCTTGCAGTCACACACGTATCACCGTGACACACGATGCGAGGCCGGTAAAGAGGAAATGAAGGGACTTCGGTGAGGATTAGGAAAGCAGGATCACGCGAGAGAGAACTGCCTCCATTGCCTTCCAGCGATAGCCGACCGGATACAACAACAGGTCAAACCAGGCCAACCTGGCCCAACCGTTCCCAAATGGGCTCGTGAAGCCCCGCTGCTGAATTGCAGCAAGGGTGCTTCTACCATGCCAACCTAGCACTAGCCGCTACTCCTTCTACCAGAAGATACACAAAGATCCCTGCCGCCAAGTAGCAGCATCCTCGCACTCGTGTTCACCCGGACCTACCGGACCACCGACGGTCTGAGGAACACCACACCAACACAAAGAATCACCTAGCACACACAACTGACCAGGTCGAAGGAGCATCATCGAGGACACCGCCAGAATTAGGCCCACCTAGCCCAGATCCGCCCCGTACACGTCCGACACCACCTTGCCGCCGCACTGCACATCCACCACCACGACGACCTCGACCATAGTCGCCGCATCGGCCATGCCTATTCCAGGCACGCAGCAGGCCCACCTGGCCCGCCGCGGCCCAAATATGGCCCCGCCCTGCGCCGCTGGGCCCGTCGCCGTCGGAGGTGGCGCTCGGTTCCGCCATCCACGTCCTGGACTCCGGCCACGCTACGGTCAAGAGAGCCTACCGGAGAGGAGCTCGACCCAGAGAACCAGGCTGTCACGGCGGGGGGCAGTCAGATGATGACTAGTACGGCAGATGCGGCACCTCCACACCTAACCTAGCCATCCTTCCTAGCTGTCAGGGAACACGGGCCAATCACACATGCCATAGCCATGGTCGGAGATCCACAGCCACCTGCCACAAACCCAGCTCGAGCGGAGCCCGCATACCCAGATCAGGCCCAGATGGGCCCAGACCCGGGCCGCGCCATCCCTGACAACGCCGCTGCAATCCCCGCCACCGACGAGCCTCGCCACCAGCCGCCGCTGCCCCGCACGCCCACGGCCGTCACTGCGCCGGCACGCTCTGTAACGTCCCAGCGTTTAGGAAACCACAGAGGGTAGAAATAGAATTTGTGCATCTGCATCCATGCATCTGAAAGTCCAAATAATTTTTTCGCAACTTAAAACCCTGAAGAGATCAAAGTTTCTTTCATCTCGTTGTGTTAGGGCTTAGCTCAATGGAGGTGATTGTTATAAATTTTGACATGACCTTTAGGTATTTTATTTGTTTGAGAAAAATTGAACAAATTCAAATATTCAAATAATTTGAATTTGAAATAACACAAACAAATGATAAGTAATTATTTAATAAATATGTAACTCACTAATTAAATAATTACAAATACAAGTTATAAAAAATGAAGTACAAAAAGACTTACTTTATTATTAAACAACAATGTTACATTGTATTTACAAACATTTAAATAAATACTGAAATAAAGAAAAGATTACAAAAGAGAAACAAAAATCCTAAGAAAACTAATTCTTGCATCCTGAACTTCTTCACCTCAGTAACCATTTTGATCATCTCATCTTGCACCAATTTTCTTTCCTGCAAGTATAAAAGAAAACAAAAGACAAATAATAGAATACAAAACAAATACAAGAAAGAAAGCAGGGAATAAAAGATTACTCTCAGATCAACAGTGAAGTGCATTGTTAGTCACATCATCGAGTTAAGACCTAATCAGGTTTAGCATATGTTCCTAACATAGAATTAAGCATCAGTACAACATCATGGGTTGGATCAAGTAAAAATCCACTTGGCACCATAGAATAAATACCCAGCATGGATAATATCAAGGACAGCCGAAGGGATCAGCATCACTCAAAAGATCTGGAGGAGGCATGCATACATGCAGCTTACAAGCAGCTCAATGCATGGCATGGCTGTCAACACAGGAGGGCTCACAGGAGCTAATCAAACCAGCTGCCGAAGCAACCAGGAGGAACAGAAGCACTTGCTCACCTCAGCTCACACACACAAGCACATCCCAAATACACACCACTCTCATCTGTTCATCACATATCACACCACCCACCAGCTCATCTCTATCCAATTCATCCACCCAGCACCACTAGACCAGATCTCACCTTTGCTAAAAGCAAAGCAAGAAGCAGGCCAGCAGCACAAGAGGAGGAGAAGGGCTGAGTACAAACCAGGAGGAGAAGGGCAGCAGCCACAAGGAGCAGACCGGAGCCCAGGAGGAGGAGGTGAACAGCAACTGATCAGGATCTGCACAACCACAGCTGATCCAGGACCTCCACAAAAACCTACTACCACACCACATCTACTAAGGTTGATTTCAACCCCTTAAAGCAAGTTATGCAAGCATGGTAGATGTGTGGTAGGATTTTCCTCAGCTTTGCACAGAAGCGCTGTGCACAGCTCATCATCGGAAATATTAAATTGCCTAAACCAAAGAAGTATCAGTTCTGATCAATTTAGCCTCAGTCTTTTGCATCCTTGGCAAGATAAAACACTACGATAAACATTTCATCCATTATCAACATCACCTCAGTCTAAGCATCATAGGTAGGAGGCAACCACCAATCAATATCAATGCATAGTCATATGTCCTTAATAATTTAGAGCCTCAGCCTATGCATCATAGGCAAGGGGGCAACAAATAACTCCTATGCCAGCACCAAACATGTCTTAAGTAAGAACAGCCTCAGCTTGTGCATCACAGGCTGTGGGCGATAAATTAAAGCCTCAGCTTATGCATCATCGGCTGAGGCAACATAACTCAATCCCTTGCTAATAGCAATTAGCTAAAGATCTTATACAAATCAACCAGATCTGGCACATGGTTTGCTGGGCACTAATTCCAGTGGAACTAGCACCACAACCACAAACAATACACCCAGATCATATCAATTAGTGTTAAAAAAATTAAGCCATCCAATAAAAAATCATTTTCCGGGTATTACCACCCAGGAATCATTCTCAGACGATGCAACAAACCATTTTATTGCTAATTGAACACTTGTTTCAGTTGAACAAATGATAGCATATCTTTGAACTTAGAGATTCAGAGTAACACATATAAATATCTTACTGGGGTAACTGATGATCACAGATTCATTAGTGTAACAGAACCACATCAGTTGAATCAAATCAATAAAGCAACACCGGCCACCAAGACGTGAGCACCACACAACAGCACACGAGCTGATAATAACCTAGCATCAGATAATCCAGTAGTCACTAATGGATTGAAAACATCACAGGGCACGGCCTCGGGCCCAAATGGGGAGAGAGCAAGAAGGGCAGTGGAGAAGAGTGCTTACCAGCGCCCGAGCGCAACCACGGCGGCGTGGTGGGGCAGTGCCCACGCGGCCGCCGCAGCGCAACACGAGGACTCTTCCCCGTGCACCAGAACCACCGGAGCATCGCCGGAACCAGCAAAAAGCCGACGGCGAAAACCCTAGCTCGGGACCGGAGAGGGCACGTCCGTGCAAGGACAAACTCGGCGAGAAATCGCTGAAAGGGGGGTAGATCGCGGTGCAGCGCGTCGATTGCGCTTGGGGCGGCGGCGGAAGCGGCCGGAGTTGGCCGGAGCGGGGCGGCGACGCCGCCGGCGATTTTCAGTCGCGCGAGAAGCAAAGGGGATCGGGGCAGAAGGGAATAGGGTCGCGACTGGTCGTTGACCGGTTCGGTCGGGCCGGTTGATGGCTCGACCCAGCCATGACATCCCTGGCCCACTAGTCAGCGGGTCTTTTAAACAAAAGGGCCCAAACAAAAATTCCTACAAAAAATAAATAAATAAAGAATTTCAAAGAAATTCAAATCATCTACCAAATAAAAAATAAAAAAATCAAATAATAATATAATTAAGTATCTATACTTGCTCTAGTTTTTAAAAGTGAATTTTTAATAGAAATTTGGTGAGCTTACCTCACGGTAAGAATTAGAGTGATTATTATCCAAGATAAGGAAATTAGAATTCTAATTGAAATAATATTTTGTAATCAAATAAGCATTAAAAAAAGGGATATGGTTTTAACATCCATTAAATTACTGATAAGAAAAATTATATTGCCATGATAGTTTTCGAATTCAAACAAGTATCCAAAATAATTGCCTAAAATAAAATATATTATTATAGGTCTTTTGTTTAAGGAATATTCCAAATTATTCTAGGTAGTAAAATAAAATCCTTGATACAATAAAGTCCTCAATCATTTTAATATTCTTAACTATTATTATTTGAATATGTTATATACCTGAATTAATCAATTTTACTTAAGTATTATTTCTAAATATGATAATACTTTACAACTTAATAAAAGTGAACAAAAAATAAGTTTGGAAGTTATAAGAATTCAAAATAATTTAACCGAAGAATAAATTATGATCTTAATTATCCTTATAACCTTTGGAGATTGCTTAACTTAATATAAGAAATATTTTCTTCTTCAAAAGTTATTCTTTTTGCCACTTCACACAAAAACCCCATATTATTTATTTTAAGTCTTAACAACTTAAGCATGACTTTCATTAGAAATGAAACCAATCAACATCAAGCATCTACTATTACTATGCTTTACTAATATGTCTTGTAAGTTTACTTTCAGCATCTTAGAATATACCCTTGGTTGTGAATTAAACATGAAGATTAACCAAATCACCCAAACTTAACTCACACACAACACCGGTAAATACTTCGGGGTTTCACAAAATGCATCTCATACTTATGCTTCAAAGCATCTATTGCTTCTTTAAACATTGTCTTATGAGACAATGATGCTTTATTTCAGAACCCGGGGTCCCGGGTCAATCCGAACCTTCACGTTACACCACCTCTCAGCCAGCAGGCAAGATCATCCCTTTTATTCACGTCCTCTTGGAATATTTATTAAGAAACTATTTACAAAATGCTATTATCACATGCATTACAAAAAGGACCAAAAACTTATTTTATAATGATATGACTACGGTTACCCACCAGTGAGGTGGTAATCTCATATGGCTGGCAGATGGTACCACGGTAAGAATGTTGTGGTGGAGGTTCCATTTGCACGGGAAAGGATCATCTAGGACTTAACAACAAATGTCGTCAGTGATTCTTGCGCCGAATATTACGCGCAACCATAAGATTTGGAATGGGACGGAGAAGTCAGTTATACCCTTTTCCTCTCGTACACCAACGGATGCATAGTACAAGCCAGGCTGTGGTAAATCCGCTCATGAGCTTGAGATGGCTCGGATAATAATCTCACCTTCGGGTTGTGGCTTCTAGCATCTATGAAGGTTGGCTTCAGGACTGATTTGATGCGGTTTCCAAATAGTCAACAGGCATGAGATGACTGGTTTACTCTAGCCTGCAACTGAAGTAATGGGGGTGTGCGGGGATGGTGGAAAGGCGCAGTGATTGGCTTGGATTACTGACCGGGCCCCACACCAAGGAAGTGTGGACGGGAAAGATTCGTCCGGTTGTGCAACAAGGTCTTGATCTCTTATGAGTAAAGCAGCGCACCTCTGCAGAGTGTATGAATGTGACATGTTACTCCACGTTCCAGGACGGAACGACGAACGCAGCAGGAAAGGAGGCTCCTCAAAGCCCTAGCCCTGTGACTCCTGACGGACATAGCTCTTCAGAATAAAAGCAACCTTAGAAAAAATGTTTATAAAAATTGCATTAGCCTACGACAATCCATTGTCTGTGGCCGTAGCTAGTGCATCAAACTTCCTACCTTACCATAATGAACTTGCGGGGTAACGCTGTTACTCACCCTTGCCTTAAACCCCTTTCTAGACTTTGAGGCCACAGGAGACGAAAGAGGTTACGCCATCTACAACCAAGATAATCTGGTCTATAACGAACCAGACCTATCAGGTAGAGTCGAAGGCGTCGACTACCTCATCACCTACGGTGGCCAAGAGGAAGAGACGGAAGATTACTAGAGCAAATCCCTAGTGTAGTTAGTGAGCCGAGCAATATAGAACTTTACTAAATAAGTTGCTGAGCTCCATGGTTTGAAGTTTGTTAATACCCATTATTTGTAAACTCTTAAGTTTACAAATAAAACCTAGTAGTGCGGATCATCGGTGGACCGAAGAGGATCTTTCTGAATTTGTATACTTTTGCCTTGTAATAATATGTGTATGACCGTCAATGTTTCTGTTGTGCCACTCTGATGGTGTGAAATTTGCGGAAGGATGTTCCGTAAATTTTACATCGATGTCCTACGTGCTGAAATCATGCCGTAGCATGGCGGGTCATCAGCGCCAGCCATCGTGAGTCGCCAAAGATCGTCGCTTGCCTGGGTCAACGGCGCCCGTGACCCCGCAGAGCACCGCACCACCATTTCGCCTTGCCGCCAGCTCGCCACGCCTCCAGATCGCTGCGCCGCAGCCGCGCGCTCCAGCTCGCTGCGTTGCCACCACCACGCGCTTGCACACGCCATGCCTCCATGCATGGGGCTCGGAAGGAACCAAGAAGCAGCACTCCGCCACCACCTTTCTCGGTCGCGCGAGGCTATGCCTGCGCTCTCTCCGGCGGCGGTGCGGTATAAATCCCTAATCCCACTACCCACATATTCTCAATGAAAATTGGTGCAAAGCCATACCTAGATTCAACTACAAAACTGAAGCCGGACGTCGGATCACGGGAGGGCGAACTCCCGCATGCTCTAATCTTCCGGCGGCGCGGACTCCTGACGCGAGCTGTCCGCCATTGAAGATCACAGCAGAAGCCAAGCTCACGCGCACGGAGGCTGTCTACGACGCGCGAGTGCCATGGGCACATTGCATGTCCAGGCTGCGTGCAATTCCATGCATGTGCAGCAGGTATCATACGGGCTAGCACCACTGCATCTTTTGTGTCGATCCGACGCAACAAGTTCTATGACTACATCGAGCACTTGACTACATCTCGCCGAGCCACGACACCAAGTTTAACGACTACAAGATCTTGGTCCACTTCTACATCGCCGACACATAATCGTCAAACATTGTATTCTCGGGGATGAAAACTCCCGCTACTTCCACCTTTGTGCTTCTGGCCGTCTGCAAAAGAATCAAATCAAAGTGCTTACAGATGACAATGGAAACCTCCTTTTTGCCCACCAAACCAAAGCCCTTGCGCTCCACTCCTTCTACAAAGATCTCCTAGGTGTCCCCCGTGCCACTACACCTAGCTTTGACCTCCCTGGGCTTGTGGTGGACACCTCACTAGACTCCTTTCAGTCACAAACCTTAGCTACCCCTTTCACATGGACGAACTCAGGACTGCGGTTCTCTCTATGAAGGATAATTCTAGTCCTGGACCCGACGGCTTCGGCCCGGCTTTCTTCAAGAAATATTGGGACCTTGTGAAAGGCGACTTGCTCTCTGCTCTGCATGAATTCCATTCCCATCGAGCTGACCTGCCCCATTAACAAGGCCTTCATTGTCCTCCTCCCAAAAAAAACAGGTGTTGTTCGGCCTGAAAATTTTCGTCCAATTTCCCTCCTGCCTAAAATTCTTTACGAAATGTCTGACTCTCCGCCTCCGGCCTATGATTCCCAATCCGGTTCACCCGGACCAAACCGGCTTCATCTCGGGTCGCTCTATTGCCGAAAATTTTGTCTATGCTGCAGACATTGTCCAATCCTGTCACAAACGCTCTAAGCCTGCTGCGGTTTTTAAACTGAATTTCCGCAAAGCTTTTGACTCCATAAGCTGGGACGCTTTGGACCGCATCCTTGCTGCCAAGGGCTTCCCGGATGCCTGGCGGCTATGGATCAAAGCTCCCAACGAATCCAGCCAAACCGCCATGCTGCTCAATGGCATCCCCGGCAAATGGATCCAATGCAAGAGAGGGTTACGTCAAGGCAACCCCCTCTCTCCTTTTCTCTTCGACATTGTCGTCGATGTCCTCCAACAACTCCTTCTTCAAGCTTCTCGGGTTGGGCTGCTCCTTCATCCCATTGTTGATGACCTCCCGTGCCCCATCCTTCAATATGCGGATGATACTCTTATTATTATTCGGGCTATCCCTGACCACGTCGCCAACCTTAAGGGTCTCTTGGACGAGTTCTCTGCAGCCACCGGGCTCGACATCAACTTCCACAAAAGCACTTTCGTCCCTATCCATACTGATGAGGGCGACGTCGCGACCATGGCCTCATCCTTTGATTGCGCCATTTCCACCTTTCCCCAGACTTATCTCGGCCTTCCTTTATCCCTTCACAAGCTGCGGTTGTCCGACCTGTCTCTCATTCTTGACAAATGTGACTCTCAACTTGCTGCCTGGCGAGGTCGCTCTATGCCAATTGGAGGAAGACTCATCCTTGTCAACTCCGTTATCACCGCTAAATTTGCACATGCGATGAGTGTTGGCTTGCTTCCGCCAGGGGTCCTTGAGGCCATTAACAAGCGGCGTCGCGCTTTCCTTTGGATCGGCGAAGAAACGTGCTCGGGCGGCCACTGTAAAGTGGCTTGGGACGACGTCTGTAAGCCTAAATCTCTCGGCGGACTTGGAGTTTTATCCCTCTCCTTCCAGAACTCCGCTCTCCTTCAGAAATTTCTCACAAAACTTCACTCTCCGATGGATCCTCCTTGGGCCATCTGGTTCCGCCGTCAATACGGCCGGTCTCCTGGGCGAGACCTCGGGGAGACGCACTTCCTCGACACCCCCATATGGAAAAAATATCCTTGCTGGCCTCTCGGCCTTCAGGCTCCACTCCTCCGTCCTCATCGGCGATGGCCGCTCTACTGCTTTCTGGCTTGACTCATGGCAGGGGGCAAATACTATTGTTGTTCGCTTCCCGGCCCTTTTCTCCCACACCTCCAAACCACACGCCTCACTTGTCGCTGTCCTTGAGAATGGACCTGATTTCTCTCTCTCCCCCCGCCTCTCCTCGCAGGCCTCCTCCGATTTGACCATCTTATTGAACGAGCTCGATCGTGTTCATCTCGCTCCAAATGCTGCTGATTCTCGCCGTTGTAAGCACTCACTCAAAGAACTCTCGAACAAGCGATTCTATGCTAATAATTTTTGTATGCAGCAAACTGATGAATTGGCAGGTAAGGTGTGGACCAGTGCTGCCCCGCTCAAGTGCAAGATTTTCAACTGGTTAACTCGACGTTGCCGCCGACGAACGAGCGCCGTCACCGGCACTCGTTGGGGGCCTCCCCCAATTGCGCCTTTTGCCCCTATCCTGAAGATACAGACCACCTCCTTGTCTGCTGCCCAAGGGCGAGAAAAGTATGGAGCTTCTTCTACCCTCCCACTGTGACCTCGGCCTTTGATGGTGTTCTCGAGCTCTGGAACGCCCTGTGTAACAATTTTGTGAGCACTACCATCTGCACCGCCATCTCGTGGAATATCTGGAAACGACGAAACACCAAGACCTTTGGTGACCGGGATGAAGCTCTTGTTGATGTCACGCGCCGATGCATCGAAGATGTTCGCCTCTGGGCTCACCGTTGCAAATCCTCGGCCTCAGCCTCCTCTCTTAATAATTGGTGTCTAGTGTTTGACCCCCCGTGAGTCACCCTTTGTAATTTAAATTCCGTTTGCCTCCCCCCTCGTGATGTAATTCTGGATCCGATCTTTTGGCTGTTTTTCTTTATATAAGAGGTTCAGGTTGGCTCTCCGAGCCCGCCGTAGTTACAGTAAAAAAACATAATCGTCAAGGTCTACATCAATGTGGTCTTCATCGACAAACTCGTCAACACACCGCCGTTGCCGCTACAACCTCGTCCGCAAGGATGGACGCACGCCCTCTGACAGTACAACCGCAAGACATCGACGTCGACATCGACCGCGTCCGATGGCTAAGACTGAAAAAAGGCATCACAATTGTGAAAGCCCCTATGACCGCACACAGTTATGGCAAAACCGTTGTATACTCGGTGAGTTTTCTCTAGTCTTGGTAAAACTGGGTGACCACCTACAACCGTGTCCTCCGACATCTGCAAGACGCCCCCGACGGTACCTCTGAAGGTGCAAAACGTCGGCTTCGACGGTACCCATCAACGTCGTGAAAAACAACAACTGCAGCACCGTCATAAAAAAAAGCGCACATTTTTGCGCCTTCGGTATTGCGGCTACAACGACCACGACGAGTACTACATTGACCACAACATCTCGACCATGGCAACATCACGATCGGCTATCTCAACATCGAATCAAGACCAACGTCTATAGAAAATCAAGAACTTCAGTCAACAGCGTCCGCCTCGTCGCTTGCGTCCATGACACTCTCGTTGTGACTACGGGAGGGAAGAGAAGAGACAATCAGAGACACAGTTGATGATGATGGAGAGGAGAAGAGATGAAAGTGTAGGACTTCAAATCTAGTCGCAAAACGTTTCACTCCCATTATGATTGAGGGGAGTGTTAGACTAGAATACGTATACAAGTTCGTATTAGACTAGGATTTCTAGACCTTCTCCTGTTCCAAGTCTATCTAGCCGTGTATCACTATAGATATCCCATGAGGATCATGGCAATACAATAACAAAGATTAATGATTTATATTTTCTACACAAGCAGCCTTGGTTTTATTAGCCTGAAGATGGAATACGGTTCCGCCATAACTTTTGTGGATCTCCCTTGCTATAGAATCAAGGGGCTAGGTAGTGCAAAGTAGCTTGCATATGTTGCCGCCATCCGTCTGCGGTGTCTGACATCTCGGCCCTCAACCAGCGTCCCCCCTCTGTAGGCCGTAGTTTTTGGTAGTCTTTGAGCACTTTGTGAATGATCCAACCATGGTTTGTCCTTGGGTTTGTCTGTGATGTGATGCTATTGGTTTTGTACCCTTCTGGTCAGCCGCAGAGGGGAGACTTTTAAGTACTAGATTGGCCTGCAACAACGGCTGTGGCCTGTGGGTCGGTGGAGACAGAGTTTTCAGGTGTTCATTTTGTGGGTGAAGAACTGAAGATGGTGTATTGTGTTTATGCGCGAGTTTGGTAACCTGTGGTGGCAATATTTATATGATGAGGCATTTTTGTTCCAGGAATTTAGAATCTACAGTTGTCTAGCGCTGCCACTGCCTCAAAATACCCATTTATCATATTTTTTCAGTGTTGATGAATGTTTCTTCCAGACCGTCCCAACTATGTTTATCCGTGACATTCCCATGATTGCATTCTTCATTGCTGGCATCAGCTTCCAGTGAATCATGCGACATGATGGCCACAACCAGGTTGTAAGAATGCACGCATTGCTGGTTCCACCTGTAGATGCATGATGACAAGCTTTTCATGCAGTTCAGGATGGTGTGGTTGTTTTATTTTCTCAAGCTTTTCAACTGAACTGCAAAAGAAAGAAGATTGCATCAGCTCCAGCCTTGTGTGAGAAACCAAAGTAAAACTGAATCGAGTTTCAAAACAAGGTGTAAGGGCACTCCAACGGCGCAACGCATTTTGGGACCCAATCGTGTCCGATTTGGTCCGTTTGCGTCGGATCACACACAATAAATTAGTGATATCCGGACACCTTGTCTGTTTGGGTCGCGCCCCAGCCAGCGGCCCGACGCATTCTGGGTGTTCATTACGAATTGCAGTGTGTCCACTAGCAAAATGTCTCGGCCATATTACAAACTAGATGATACCCGCGCGTTGCTACGGAGCATGTGACAAAAATATATGAGAAGATACCAAAGTTCCGCAAAATACACAGCTATATGTACATAATACATTAGGTTCACATATTGTTTAGTTAACATTGGTAGTCGACGGATAAGACACACCATGATATGACGTGTAATCTAATATTTCCCGGTATTTCTAAATCCCTAACAGACAATTACTATGAAAAAAAAATGGCTCTATCTTTTAGGGTCATGCGTTTCACACCTGCTAAATAAGATGGGAAATATGTTAAATATTTATTGTCAATGCCAACAACAATAAAAAATGAGCGGGAACACAACACCTTATATAGTGGAAAATGCATAAGTTTTAAAGGTTGATCAAAGATTATATATGTGAGTTATAAAAGTATGGAAATATATGTTTTTAGGAAGTGAATAGATTAGAGAAATACATATAAAGGACGAACAAAAAAGATCTCGACTGATGAACCTGTAAAACATATTTATTTATTCATTCCATGACTTGGTGCTCACTTCTAATGGGCAATGCACATATATATATACACCCTAAATGATGTAGATATACTCCAATTATTGAAAGAATCCCATGAGAACATAAACAGGGCCGGTCTCTGGTAAGGAAAATAAAAAACAGGTCCGGGCTGGAATAGAGGTGCTAGAGCAAAAAACTTCTTGTCACGAACCATGAAAAATATAGTTAACTGCTTGCATAGATTCTGGTGAATTTGCAAAAAAGAACAGACATGTAGGTAGTAGATGCTCACGGGGTGCATTATCTTCCTCTAGACAATGTCGATCATCTTAAATCTTCTGAAACATCGAATGAAACTATAAACGGCATGTGCATACCCAAGACGTGTGAAAGAATCATCCAAACCTCACTTCGAGCCTCTCGAGGACACGTGATGGTTAGCTCCGCTGAAAAAAGGCAAACAACAGTAAAAGTGTCAAGGGTA
The DNA here is from genome assembly GCA_026929855.1 of Poa annua. NCBI lineage: Eukaryota > Viridiplantae > Streptophyta > Magnoliopsida > Poales > Poaceae > Poa > Poa annua. Next base: position 19,030,241 of record CM049428.1, on the reverse strand, counting down.
GGATAACCACCCTTAGTGATATCATAGTCGGCACTCAGACAGATGCATTCGTTGCAGGATCAGGAGCAGCAGAATTTTCAGGCCAATGTTGACACTGGGAAGAGGATGATGGGTGAAGTTGGTACAATCTACAATGGAGTTGGCAATAATGGGGATTATTAATAGACCAAAAGGAAGAGGAGAGGTCCTGAATACTCCCACGTGGAATTGTCAATTGCAACATTGAAAATTAATGAAAAGGGAGTGGTGTAGCGCAGATAGTTTAGGGAGAGGAAGAGGAAGAGGAACATACAGGGCCATACAGAGATTAATGAGGAAGGGGTTTCGTGTCTGTAGATATTTCTTTTCCTTGTTTATTAATGAGGAAGGAGTATGTTTCACGTTTTAGTTAATGGAGCGGGAAATTACGAGTTTTGTTTTAATATGATGCATGGATGCTATTGTAACTGCATGTTACCGTTTTTTCCAACTTTTTCTTCACAAATAAATGGGCAAATGACTGAGACGGACTAAAAGGAAATAAAGCATGATGCCAATTAAGTGGTGATGTAGATATTTTGAATTAGGTGGCAGATTTACTTAGATGCCATGCTATGATTGTTTAGAGATGATTGATGAGGTGGACACCTTGCATGCTGAGAGAATTCTCTGTAGTGGGTCATTCCTATTTAGATATAGAAGATAAGTGTAAATTGGCGTCAAATCGTTCACTCGGCGTGAGTTAAAATGATGGCACGATGTTTTATCACCCAAGATTTTTGGTCCTCGACCATGTCGGTAGTGTCTGCGAGCATGATCACCCTCTCCTCGACCATGATCTTCGCCTTCGCGTGGCTCGTTTCCATTTCTACAGCCTTCTTTGTGAGCTCATAGAATTAAGCGGTCAACTTCTCCCTCTCGCGGCGCTTCCTCTCCCCTCTCACGGCTATGGCCTCCTCCTTTTTGGCCATGTAGCCCTTCAAAGTCTCGGTCTTGGACCTGAGCCGCCGCCATGGCTAGCCGCCATTGCCTTTCTTCCTCCATGGTCGCGTTCACCTTGTCGGCGGTCCTTGCCTTCTCGGCCAGCCGCCGCGCCTGCCGCTTGGCGTTCTCGGCCTTCCTCTCCTCCACGGTCAGCGGCTCCTTCTTCACCTTGGTCTTGTTCTTCCCGATGATGACGGTTGTCGTGCTGCAGAATGGCGCGGAGACCGCGACAACGCCGGTCCCAACCACGTCTTCGTCGGTGGCGGCGCCTGCGTTGTCCATCGCGGCCGGGGAGGGCTTTGGGTTTGGGGCGCGGGAGAAATTGACAAATGTCGGGAGTGGGAGTGGTGTTCGAGACACGTCCAGACGGGCCAGGCATATAAGAGGGCGGACGGCGCGGACCGTCCGCTCCGACGCAAATCGAGCATAAATTTGGACACGATTTACGTCGACGCGGACATCACGGACATTATGCGTCGTGCCGCTGGGCTGGGTTTTTCCCAGCCGCGGACATGTCCAGACAGAAACAGACGTCCGCGGTCCGTTTACGTCGGGCCATTGGAGATGCCCTAAGAGCTGAATCGACTCAACCATTTCACAAAGCATGTTAAGAAAAACTTTCACAACAGCGTTTATTTTCTTTTGTCTGAAATTTGGTCGGATGCTCTAGCGGTCGAGCTTTCCATCGAAAAAACATGTGGCCAGTTTGGTCGATACTTGGACTTGATTCTTCCGGGTTGTCATGTGCATCAGTGACGCATTACCAACTGAACAACTCGGTTCTGACGTCCATAGAAAAAGTGCATCAGTGTTTCGGTCAAGTGGCTGGGCTTCAACGCCAAACTAAGAAAAACACGTCAATCTTCTCGAAACAGGCTTACGCCCCGCTATATAAATATAGCAACCACCCGACAAAAGTTTGAGGCCACGGCTAAGGCAAACAGCACAATCATGCCCAAAAGAAAATAAAGAGAAAAAACAAAAGAAAAGAAATACGACAAAGGCGGATCAACGAAAACGAAAATGACTCGCCACCGCTGCGTCCTCTCCGACAAATTCCCACCACGAACCTAGCACTCTGAATCGCCCCGTATCAAGCAACACCTCCAAGAAGGAAAGCGACGATGACGACGCTGCTGCCCGGACTGATCCTAGGGTTTCCCCGATACGTTCCGAGAAGTGGGGAAGAGGGACTCCCGACGCCCCTCAAGAGGGAAGATGGCACTCGCAAGCGTCACCGCGTCAGTGCCAAGCGGCAGAGATTTCTCCCGACCCCAAAACCCCATCCTGAACAAACAGTAGCGCTCCACCAATCCTGTCACCCACCAACACACGCCACCACGGTCTTATAGTCACCACCGCCGTCTCACCAAGACAAACGTAGTAGGGCCGGCAGACACGAGACGAAGTAGCCCAAAACAAGGACCGACAAAAGCACAGCCACGCCGGAGGGTACACCTCCACCGCAAGAGACGGTAGCCGACCGGACACGACGACGAGAGCACACCATGCCATGGGAGCCGGAGGGCGGCAGCAGCACAGCCAGCTGGAGGACCTCCTCCACCGTCAACAACGACGGGAGCCGACCGGACACAGAAGCAAGGACAAACCCGGCCGAGCCCCGAAGGGCTCGTAAAGTCCCCGCCGCCCTGCAGCAAGGACACACCAAGCCGAGCCCCAACCGAGGGGCTCGTAAAGTCTCCGCCTCCATGTTGCTGCACAAAGACCGTCACCGCCGTAACCCTCTAATCGGCCCCATCGGCTCGGCCGGACCAGAGAGGCCCGCGAAGCTTCCCTCGTCATGCTGCAGCAGGCGCGAAATCCTTAGTGCCAATCCCGTCTCGAGCCTTCCACCATGCCCACCGGAGGCAGCAAAGCCGAGCCCAAACTGACCCAGATCGGGCCCAAAGGGCCCAGATCTGGGCCTGCAGGGCCGGTGACCACTGCAGCCCCGCCACCAACGGCCGCGCCGCCACCACAACCGCCCCCACGCTGCAACCGGGCGTCCCCGGCGCCGCGCCAGACCTACGCCGCCTCGAGTTGCACCTCCTGAGCTTGTGAAGCACCGCGCCGTCCCAAGCCAGGAGGGGAAAGACCAGGGCTTCCGCCGCCACCGGCGCCGCCCGGCCAAGGGCCGGCACAGGCCACCGGCGACGACGGAAGGGAGGAAGGGGGGAGGAGGCTCGGGGACGGGGAGAGGAGGCGCGGCCCGGCCGCCGCGCGGGGGCGGCGCGGGTCGCGAGAGAGGAAGGGGAAAAAAATTAGCTATCAACCCGCTGCTTGTTCCCTGTATGAAGCAGTCACACGTCAATCTTCTAGGAGAGTCTGTTCACCATTCACACCCAAACAAGAATTGACCCGTACAGAAAAAGACTATCGGGTTTTAACGAAAAAATCACGCGCTAAAGAATGAAATTCCAGCAATTATTACTCGCCTCAACGCTAAATTTGCCGGAAACGGTAGCAGTTCGTGCTGTTTTCAGAAGAAGACCGCAAATTTGCACAAACCAACCAAGCTAGAGAGAAATCCTGCCGCGCAGAGAAGTGAAAGTGAGCAAATCAAAGTCAAAGACCGAATAAACCAACTGTGTATCTTTGCTAGTAGTATTTCTTCAAGAAAGGGCTACAGATACAGCACTTTGAGAATTCAGATGGCATGCCGAAGCATCGAGAATGAAAAGACAAATTCTATATATAGCTGCCAAATGTGCTAATTAAATGGCCAAAGACCACCGGCGAGTACATGCACATGTTCGAAGCTTATAACTAGGGTGGCATTATAACTGATTAGCAGCAGATCATGACGAGGGATCAGAGCCACAGGGCTCCGGCCTGCTTCAGGACCGGCACGAGCTCGCCGGCGATGTGCATGGCCATGAGGCGGTCGAGCCCGCCCACCAGCCTTCCCCCGATGAACACCGCCGGCAACACCGTGTGGCGCGCCGACGCCGCGTCGAATACGGCGACGCCCTTGTCAGCGCTGTTGTCCTTGGACCGCGGCGCGACGACGAGCGCGGCTGGGTCGGCGTCGTCGGCGACCTCGAGCACCGCTGGGTTCGCGCCCTGCCCCAGGAGCAGGCGCCGGGCCACGTGAACCAGGCAGCAGCCCCGACGTCCCACCACCACCACCGGCTTCTCCTCGACCGTCCTCCGCACGTCGTCGGTGCTCCCGGCCACGGTCAGCCGCGGTGCCGGCGCCTTGGCTTCTTGCATGTCTTTGTTCGCCGTTCCTGTTTAGTCTGACGAGCAGACGGAATTCGGTGCCTGGACAGTGGACTTGTGTTGTGTGGGAGAGAAGTGGATGCCGATCGAGGAGTTGAGAAATATGGGTTGGGGTTAGGACAGAGGGCATAGAGCCATGGAATGTTAGGTCAGACTCCTTGTCCTTGCATGACTCATGACACATGGAAATTTACTGCTTATTATCTTATTAGAAATACAACACTTTTCTTACGTAAGCATATACACATCACCGCATGTACGCACACACCGAAGACCGGAGTTGTTGACAGCAAGTTGCACCGCACGTCCAGTGTCCACACACATGGCTTGGACGGAATACAACCAGTCAACTTATTTATATATATCCAAACAAAGCTTGATTTTCATCGTACTGAGTTTTGACCATTCGTAGGCTTGTAGCTACTAGTCGTCCGTATCTGAAATACATATAGTGCTCTGTTTTAGCAGTGTAGTCACACAGTTGCTAGATATTTTGAGAAACTACTTGACCATATCGTCTGTCTTTCAGCTCAAAGTGACACGTTTGTAACTGCTACAGATTGCTACAAATCAAATGTAGCACAGTAATTGTGCGGAACGAAACAGATATAAACCCTGATCTGTGATTCATTCAAATCTTCAAGACTTCAAGGACATCCATTAAATTTTAATGCCAAGTCAACAAGCCTGTCATGGTAGTATTACTGTAAAAATTATAAGGAGACACGGATGCAGTACAGTTGTACCTGTACAAGGTCAGCAAACTGTTGCCGTCAGACATACCACGTAGTCACGTAAGAATACAAAATGTTGAGGACGTCTCGTCAGTGGCATCATCGTCGGTTGAAAACGAAGTTGTCGTCGTCTGCATCACTTTGGTTCGGTATTCACTACTAGTAGACGGCGGAATGGTCGCCAGCGCGATACGAAGAACGCGTTCATCTCCTGTCTCTCATCTATTTCCGTTGACCAATCCTCTTAATTTCAGTTGGACCAGATTAAGGTACCCAATTAACATGCATGTAGAATTTTTTTTTCTCGAAAAGGGTAGTCCCGGCCTCTGCATCAAGCGATGCACATAGCCAATTAGGCCTGCCCAATTGAAGATACGATGTTGTTATCGCAGCGTCTGCTAATTTAGACCATGACGAAACTTTTCTTCATGTAATTAAATGAGCGCTGGAAACTTTGCACCAGTTGTGGGAGACCATGTTGTTGAGTTCACGAGTCAATCAAGCGTCCACCGTCTTCCAAATTTGAACAATTATGTAGGAATTTTTTCAGCATATTTGTAACTACTCTATATCAATAGATACGCCATAATATGTCTTTTTATAGTGTACTTTATTCAAAGCTGATATTTTTCTTATTTGATCAAAGCTAGTAAGCTTTGACTTTCGTCTAAATTACGGTTTTCCTAATTCTCATTCGACTCCTAAGCAGTTGGATTATGTCCCGACTCGTGCCACCCATGAGTCATGGGCTATAAATGATATGTTTTCGGTTGCATGGGGTTGCAACTGAGGAAAATGTTCCGGACCGTTGGATTGCTTCTTGATACGTGTTAATCATGGGTTGTAACATGAATTGTATCTGAGATAAATATTCTAAATCCTTTGGAACGCTTCGTGATGCATGCTATCTTGCATTCTGGGTTGCAACTAAAATTAATAATATCCTTTGACTGAGTTAATTCTCAATCAAGTAAGCATTAGTCATTTCCCTAAGTTTATACTATTTTTTGTATGAGGGGTAATATTCTTTCATTCCAAACTGAAAGCATGGAAAGCCCACGCCGATACTCGCAAGTATATCACAATGTATTGTTGCTATTGGCAAGCAAAATTCTCAAAGTGCATGGTCCGAAGTGTTTACAACCTCATTAATTTGTGAACCGACTGAAAATTGGATAGTTGCCCCTTCTATGGGTGTCGACGGATGTGAGATTTTTTTTTTTAGAATAAACAACGAACAAACTTAGTCACCCCTGTCGATCGCTAGCCTGCTAACAAGAAAACCTGGCGGTAGAGTATCCCAGGAAATCGTCATCCGGGAATGTTGACCTTCTTGCGCCAACCGATGAGCAGCCTCGTTCCCCGTCCGCTTCGTATGCCGAACTTGATGATCAGCAAAACCCCGCAGCATCATCAACTTCACTTCCTCAACCAAGGGACCATGAGACGATCGGTCCAGCTCCGAGTTCCGCAACTTCGTCACTGCATCCAAGCAATCAGTCTCCATCACCACCTTCATAACATGCTCCCGTGTCGCCATTTTCAGCGCCAACTTGCAAGCCAATAGTTCTGCTCGCTCTGGGTCTGCAACCGTAGGTAAAAAACAACATCCTCCCGATAGAAAGGATCCGTGGTGATTCCTAAGAACCACACCACACCCACCATTGTCAGATTCCAGCTTGAAAGCACCATCAACATTCACCTTATGCCACCCTACCTCGGGGGGAGGCCAGCGCTCCACCTCCCTCGTTGGGTGCTGCCCAGCGCATGAGTTGACATCAGACCATTCCTCGACCAGATACACGACGCGTCTTGCTACCCCTTCAGGGGATTCAATAATCTGAGAGTCACGTGTATCATTCCGAGCAAGCCACATTTGATACAGCACCATCCCACAGCCCGCTCTTTCTCCTTGAGCTCTCACAGAAGGATGTGAGATTTAATATTGGAGCAAAGCCCAATTATACTGGTGTGGAGCTGTCACAGAAGGACATCCTATCAGAATAAACCCCAAATGGGAGAAGCTACATACGAATGTGGAGTGGCTAAGGAAGGAGATTCTAGTACATATCGATGTCATGCATCCAAAAAAATGGTACGTAGTAGGGGTCAAACTATGAGTGTTTCTTAACTAGGAAAATTCCACACTAACACACTCCTCCCGTTTCTAAATATAAGATACTTTATCATTTGGAAAGGACGGAGTATATCTCAGTGTCTTTGTAAAGAATAAAATGTTAGACTCATGAAAATCTTAAGATCCAGTTGTGATTTTGTTCACTTTTTTTTAGAAAAAGGGCTACAAAGCCTACAATACTTTCAGATGAAATTTAGACATATATCGCGAATAAACAGGAAACACATTCTTGATTTGTTTCCTTTTAATCAAGCGAAATAAATGTCCGTGGTGTGTTTTATTCGAAGCTGTCGTTGTTGCAATCGCTCTATAGAACCCTTGCATGGGAGATGAGCAGAAGAAAACGCGAAGTCCTCCGTCCTCATACCAGGACGGCCAAGGTCCGATCCTTGGTTCAAGCCTAATTGTTGTCCAATGTCAGCAACGTTTTTTTTTGTTTGACAACTCAGCAAAGTGTTGGCGTCAGTTATAATGGTCATCGCTCGTCGCTGGATGCCTGCGTACGTGACGGCACCGACCGAGCGGGGATGTCATAGATCGATGGCGATCATGTGGCGTGCACGCACGTCAGGCCGGGTCAGTTACCCGTGACGCGGCACACAGGACTGACGGAGCGCGACGGCGACGGCGAGGCTCACCTACCGGCCGTACGTCGTCATCTCACCGTCGGCGCTGCATGCATGCGTTTGGTCTTTTTTTTCCCTCTCTGCTAGCTAGGTATAATCAGGCATCGAGCCTTAACGCATCTCTTTTTTTTTTTCCCATACTTTCGTGTTTTAGAACTGTCGAACTATATATCTTGCGAAGTTCAAGGAGGAGGGGATAAAACTATCTCGTTAAGAAACATTTAGTACTTTAAATAATGAAAGATAAAGGAACAGACAAGAAGCCCCCGTAGCTCAGTTGGTTAGAGCGTTGGTCTTATGAGCCGAAGGTCGCGGGTTCAAGCCCCGCCGGGAGCACTTTTTTTACTGCCCTTTTGGACCCAAAAATCTTTCTTGTAAGAAAAACAATCCGTTTATTTTGCGCCTCGTTTTTAAAGAAAATTCGACTTTTTTTTCTGTTCGAGCCCGCTGCATGAAGTTCCTTGAGCGGCCCGTTCCATCGTGAATGTGAATCTGGTTCGTGCACGCCAAGTCGCCAAACAAGGCCCACGTGACCGTGTGCCAGGATAAACCCTAGTCCCCCCTTCCATCCGCAGCCTCTTCCCCCGTCTCCGTCGCCGTCGCATTCTGCTGGCTCTCGGCTTCCTCCCCGCCCTGAGGCTGCTGCGGCTCCCCGGCTGGCGCGCCGTCGTCAGGTACCCATCTCACTATCCCGCTCCCCGTCCATCCGCGCGGTTTTACCGGTACAGAACAGCAGAACGGCGCGCCGCCGCGTCTGTAGATTAGATTAGTGCGTAGGCGCGCGAGCCAGCCAGAGTTAGCTCGTCCCGTCACGTACGGGTTGCGCGGTTTCGCTCGTAGGTATCGCCCAACTCGCGCCGGCGCGGTGAATTCCCGATCTGTGCTGCCGTGAGGTCAGTGTTTAGTCGCGCAGGCAAAGCGGCCTCCCTCGAGGATCAGTGATCTGATTACGAATTTCGTACTTGGTCGAGTACTTGGGGAACTAATGAATTTTTTACTTGTCGGATGATGTAGCTTTGGGCACACAGATCGACGTTGAAACTTTCTTCTAGTCGTGGGGTCATAATTGGCCTGAAGTGATGCATAGCTTCTGTAGCTTGGGCCTTGGTGTGCACTGAGCTACTCGGTTTTGTAGCCCCGGATGACTTCTATTTTCTTAAAAATCCTTAGTTAATGTGGGGAATTTGAACAATCAGGTTGCATATGCAGAGATGAACAATCAGGTTTTCAGATTTCATTGGCAGTTTATACATTACTTGTTCAGGCTACTTTTGTTACGCTCCCCATCAAGATACTAGCTACTACCTCAGTTTTTAATATAAGATGTTTTAGCCTTTTTCCACATTCACATGTCCAAACTTGTATCTAGACATGTTTTAGTGTCCATATTCACTCATTTGTGTGTGTATCTAGACAACATATGCAATAGCTAAAACATCTTATATTAAAAAACGGAGGGAGTAGCAGCCTGCAGCCCTTGGGAAACGTAGCTGAAACATTTTGGTTTAATACGCAGATGAGCTTCACTGTAGCTTTGAATAATGCATCCTTTGGAATTTTGGATTTCAAGTAAATATATGTAAGATTTTAGTCGGCATGGTCTTTCTCTTCAAGTTAGTTGAAGATATTAGATTTCAAAGGCTAATTTTGTTAGATGTCTTGATGATGTTTTCTTATGCTCTGGTATTATTGTCCTGTTACATGATTAGCTTCATCATATTAACTGTCCTGTCCAGGAGTTTATTGGCCTGTTTGAAGCGAGATGTTCATAGATTGCACCACTAAATTCGTTCATTTTTTTAATCTTTGTATCTAAGATGTATAAGAATATATCATTTAGTCCTGAATTTGAGTTAAATTTAATCCAGTGGCTTGCACTTTAACACCTGCCTTTTGTTGATTGCTCAGGAAAATGTCATCAAATACTGAAGGAGGCAAGAGTCATGCACGTAGAGACCTTTTGCTGAAGATCCAATCAGATGCTCAAACATGTTGGGAAGAGAGCAAGGTTTTTCAGGCTGAACCTGGCAATAAACTTCCAGGCCCTGGGGAAAAATTCTTCGGCAACTTTCCATACCCTTACATGAATGGCTTACTGCACTTGGGCCACGCTTTCTCATTGTCCAAGCTTGAGTTCGGTGCTGCATACCACAGACTTCGTGGTGCAAATGTCCTTTTGCCGTTTGGTTTTCATTGTACTGGTATGCCCATCAAGGCTTCAGCTGATAAGCTTGCTAGGGAGATTCAACAGTACGGAAATCCTCCAGTGTTTCCTGCAGTAGAGGAGGATTCAAGTGCTGAAGTGGCGGAGGATAGCCAGGCTGACCAGGCTTCTGCTGTTGCACCGGATAAATTTAAGAGTAAGAAATCTAAGGCTGCTGCAAAGACTGGGTTGCAGAAGTTCCAGTGGGAGATCATGAGGGGCTTTGGTCTAAAAGATGAAGAAATCGCCAAATTTCAGGATCCTTCTCACTGGTTGACCTACTTCCCTCCGTTGGCAAAGGAAGATCTTAAGGCATTTGGCCTGGGTTGTGATTGGAGGCGTTCATTCATAACAACTGATATGAATCCTTACTATGATGCTTTTGTTCGCTGGCAGATGAGGAAGCTGAAGAAAATGGGCAAAATTGTCAAGGATATGAGGTACACGATCTACTCTCCATTGGATGGCCAACCCTGTGCTGATCATGATAGGGCATCAGGTGAAGGTGTGCAGCCACAAGAGTATGTGTTGATTAAGATGAAGGTGATCCCACCTTTTCCTCCCAAGTTGAAGGCCTTGGAAGGAAAGAATGTTTATCTGGCAGCTGCTACATTGAGACCTGAGACAATGTATGGGCAAACAAACTGTTGGGTATTGCCTGATGGGAAGTATGGGGCCTTTGAGATCAATGAAACTGATGTCTTCATTGTGACAGCAAGGTCTGCTCTTAATCTTGCATATCAACATTTATCAAGGGTCCCGGAAAAGCCTACCTGCTTGGCTGAGCTTGCTGGCAGCGATTTGATTGGTCTGCCATTAAGGTCTCCTCTTTCCTTCAATGAAATCATATATGCGCTTCCAATGCTCACTATCTTGACAGATAAAGGTACTGGTATTGTGACTAGTGTGCCAAGTGATTCGCCAGATGATTACATGGCACTGCAAGATTTATTCACGAAGCCGGCTTTGAGAACGAAGTTTGGTGTCAAAGATGAGTGGGTTCTTCCATTCAATGTCATACCAATAATCAACATTCCTGAGTTTGGGGATAAGTCAGCTGAGAGGGTGTGCCTTGATCTTAAGATTAAGAGCCAGAATGACAAGGAGAAGCTTGCTGAAGCAAAAAGGATGACATATCTTAAAGGATTCACAGATGGATTCATGATTGTTGGGGAGTATGATGGAAGAAAGGTTCAAGATGCGAAGCCACTGATAAAGAACAAGCTTCTGGGAGAAGGCTCTGCTGTATTGTATAGCGAGCCTGAGAAGAAAGTCATGTCGAGATCTGGCGATGAGTGTGTCGTAGCTCTTACAGATCAGTGGTACATAACTTATGGTGAAACTGAATGGAAACAGAAGGCCGTCAAGTGTTTGGAAAATATGAACACATTCTCAGCTGAAACCCGTAATGGATTTGAACACACGTTGGGCTGGCTGAACCAGTGGGCATGTTCACGTTCTTTTGGCCTAGGTACTCGCATTCCATGGGATGAGCAGTTCCTGGTAGAATCTCTTTCCGATTCAACCCTCTACATGGCTTATTACACCATTGCACATCTCCTGCAAAATGGTAACATGTATGGACAAGAAATATCTTCTGTCAAGCCAGAAGAAATGATAGATGAAGTATGGGAACATGTGTTCTGTGATGGTCCAGCGCCGAAGAGCGACATCTCTCCTGCCCTCTTGAGCAGAATGAAGCAAGAATTTGAGTATTGGTACCCTTTTGATATCCGGGTCTCTGGTAAGGACCTTATCCAGAACCATCTGACATTCAGCATTTACAACCATACAGCACTTGTTCCAGAGCATCACTGGCCTCGTGGCTTCCGCTGCAATGGGCATCTTATGCTCAACTCTGAGAAGATGTCCAAGTCCACGGGGAACTTCCGAACTCTTCGGGAGGCCATATTAGAATTTTCTTCGGATGCCACTAGGTTTGCTCTTGCTGATGCTGGCGATGGTATGGATGATGCAAACTTTGTTTTTGAAACTGCAAATGCTGCTATTTTGAGGCTTACAAAGGAAATTGCATGGATGGAAGAAGTTATAGCTGCCGAGTCTTCTCTGAGAGGCGGTCCTCCCTCTGCTTATGCTGATCATGTGTTTGCCAATGAGATTAACATTGCTGTAAAAGAAACTGAGAAGAGCTACAACGCTTTCATGTTCAGAGATGCCCTGAAGTCCGGGTTCTATGACCTACAGCTGGCTAGAGACGAGTACAGGCTTTCTTGTGGATCGGCAGGCATGAACCGTGAGTTGTTGGGGCGGTTTATGGAAGTCCAGACCAGGCTTATCACCCCGATCTGCCCACACTATGCTGAGCATGTGTGGCAAAAGATCCTGAAGAAGGAAGGTTTTGCAATAAAAGCTGGCTGGCCAGTTGCAGGCACCCCGGATCCTACTCTAAGAAGTGCGAACAAATACTTGCAGGACTCCATTGTTTTAATGAGGAAGCTGCTTCAGAAGCAAGAGTCTGGTTCCAAGAAACCCAAGAAGGGAGCTGCACCTCCTCCAGCAGAAAGCAAGCTCACGGTTGGCCTGATCTACATCAACGAGCACTATGATGGATGGAAAGAACAATGTTTGAGGGTGCTTCAGTCAAATTTTGACAGCGAAGCACGGTCCTTTGCCCCTGACGAGGAGATTAACGAAGCACTGAAGAACTGCTTCATCGACCGCGAAACAAACTTCAAACAGGTTCAGAAGCTCTGCATGCCTTTCATCAGGTTCAAGAAAGACGAAGCAAGGAACGTTGGTCCCCAGGCTCTGAATTTGAAGCTTCCTTTTGGCGAAATGGACGTGCTTGAGGAGAACATGGAGCTGATCAGGAGGCAGTTGGGGCTCGAGCATGTCGAGGTCCTGTCAGCATTCGATGGAGCTGCTCGTGCCAAAGCTGGAAGGCATGGTCCTGTGCTGGACAAGAATCCACCTTCCCCTGGTGAACCAGTCGCGATATTCATGAGCAAGGAGGAATTTGGAGCCCAAAATTAGGCTCAGATTACACTAGCAAGCGGGAGTATATGTCCGTTAACAGAACTTCATTGAGATGCTCTATCTTGTTTTCTTTACTGTTAAAAGTTATACATTAGCACAATACCTGCATTGGTTTTTGAAGAACTGCCTCTGTGAACAGCAGCTTGTTGAGATGCTTAGCACAGGTTATCCCAGTATGATGTTGTTTCCTGTTGAGGGAATTCACAAAATAGCTTTCTGTTATTTATTTTGTGGACGTGTGCAATTCTGAGAGTTGTTTCGTTTCATTTCTAGTTTAATTACCAAAGTTGATGCCCCTCACATTTGCTCTCCTACTGTTTATTTGCATATTGCTCCCTTTGTTTCTAAATGCAAGATGTTTTGGTAGCTCAAATTGAACTGGCAAAACTTATATTTAGGAACAGAGGTAGTACATGTTTGAACTGAAATGCTGAGTGAACATGCCTAGCTGTTGTCCTGTCAGTTTTCAAGCATGCTGGCTGCGTAGTTGTGGCAGGAAGGGTGAGATGAGAGTGTAACTCTCAGGGTATTGCATCTCCAGGACTTGTATACATTATTTTTGTCAGAATTTTAAAGCTTTTCCTTTTGCTATACATGCCATGCACATTTGAAGTGTCTCTGCTGCGTTGATGTCAAGTGTGAGCCTATTTCTGAGATGTGTCTCAGCCACGGTGTTTTCTCTGCTCCGTATATGATGTTGCTTGTTTGCAGCAGTGCGTATATTTTTCTTGTGGTCTGATCCCTGATGGCTCCTTATGTATGATGATTGTGCAAAACGTTTTACCCTCGTGCTTTTGTGTCCAATCCATGCTGCTGAGTTGCCTCTCGGTTTCGAACTTTCAATAGCCCATGATGATCGAATGCACTGAAGCTGGTTCTCTCTGATCTACCACCGACTCTTCTCTTCATTCTATCATGAGTTAGGTTCTGTTCATGCCCGTTTCTATAGCCTGCTCACATTCAGAGGCATTAGCTGTGAAGTGTAAACCTGCAGAAGATGAACGTATGTCCGCGCAAGTGGCGAGTTGCAGGTCAGAGATAATCTGTTGGTTGTGGAGTCGCTGTGCTCATGCAAAGGTTATCCATTCCGTTCCTGGGCTGACAAGTTTGGCCGAAGAAGGGACTTAGAGCAGCTCTAGCAGACATTGCATTTTCTGAACCTGCAAACGTGATATACAGTTTGCGAAAAACGCGTATGCAGGCCGAGTAGTCGAAGGCGCATATCAGATACTGCATATTCCAAATTCAAAGTTCACGGGAGAATTTCATTTATATACGGAGCATGCTCGCCGAAATACTCGCCGGAGCTCGCTCGATTAGCCAAAATACTCGTCCCAGCTTGCTCGATTAGCCAAAATCTAGGTAGACTACACGCGGCCCTAACCTTAAGGTCCAAAATGAGCTCACCGGAGGGTGCGGCTGCGCCGCCGATCTTCACTCCTCGTCGGAGGAGTCGTCATCCATGAAGATGACGCTGCCCTTCCCCTTGCTGGTGCTGGCCCCCTCCTCGCGGTGGCGGCGATCCTGGTCAAGCCCCTGGTCAAGCAGGAGCTGGTCGATGTTGACCTCGCGGCGGTGGCACTTGGCGTCCGCTTGGAGCTCCTCCACGGAGCGCGCCTGCATGGCGCCGATCATCGTGTCGAGGACCTCATCGGGGACGAAGTCCTCGCTGGTCACCGAGGAGTCAAAGGCGACCGGATCATAGATCTCGAATCCATCTTCGTCCACGGCGACCTCGACTGGACTGCACGGCGATGGCGACAATGTCCAGGTGCCGGAGGAGGTCTCCTCGTCGATGGGAGGCGCGGCAGCCGCAGGCGGCGCGGGAGGCGCCGGGAGACCATGGAGGAGATCAAACTCCTCCGTCTCCCGTCGCAACAGGTACGGTGGTGGCACGAGCCCCCTCCCCGTCCACCTCCTGCTCGAGCGCTTGCGGGGCGCCGACGATGACGCATCGGCGACGCTCTTGCGGCAGATGCCACGGGAGGCCGTCCATTGTCGTGGTGGCGGCCAGAATCGGCGTCTGGAGGAGACAAAGTGGTGAGATGAAATGGAATCGGCGACGAGCAATTTGCTAGGGTTCAGCGGCGGAGGGGAACGGGTTCAGCCCGCAAATCCTATCTAGATCGACATAAATACTTTCTATGCTTGACGATTTGCGGTGACCTGAAAAACAAATGCAGCCCGGGCCACGTTTGCGGTTTGTAGTCTGCGCAACGAACTAGGCCCGACCCACAAACTCTGTCCGAAAATGCAGTTCCTGTCGATTTGCAATGTCTGCTAGAGATGCTTTTATGCCGAGACTAGTAAGAATTTCTGATGAAAAAAGAAAGACAATTCCAATCACAATGTACAAGACACTCTTATAGAATCGACAAAACTCCGATGTTTGTAGATAAAATTTGGGACGACTACTAAATAATTAGCCTAGAATAAGTGCAAGCATCATCATTTGTTAAAAATATAAGGATGCTTCCTCCAAAAGTTTGGCCTCATGTCTACGTGGGCCACTGTTACATCCCACCGCTCTCTTGCAACATCTCTACCAGCCGCTACCTCTACATATTCTTCCACCTGCAATAATTTGCACAGTAAGCAATTGACAAACAAAATGGACATGCTGTAAGAACCATCCTGCTCCAACGGTAAAAGAAAGAAAAGTTTCTACTCACAGCGGCACTCTCAGATGCACTTCTTTTTTACAAATTATTATGGGCAAGGAGGAATGCCAGAACATATTTTTTTCAGTTACAGTTTTTAGATCCTTTCGTAATGTGATATTTTCTTCTTAAGCATCACTATATTGTCATTTTTCTTAATATAAATTGGTAGCACAAACAGCATTGCTTTAAAAATATAATTCTTGGATGAAGGACAGCATACCTTTTGACGGTAAGCACATGAACCCTTTCGGAACATAGCTGGTTCATTGTTGTAGTTCATTTGAAATCGCTGAAAAAGCAACTCGTTCTTGTCCTTTGATAATGTGTCCTTCAGAGAATGATAAAGAGTTAGATGAATATTCCAGATAACTAAAGAATTAGTTAGGAAATAGAAAAAATTGCGTAAAAACCATGTATGAGGAGAGAAGACCTTCAGTATCTCATTAGCAGTGTTTACGCTTTCTCCAGATTTCACTAACATCCAAAAGCATGTATTGTATTGGTTCCTGTTGTGGCCTACAAATTAGCATGTAAAATGAGTTAGCTCATCTTCTTCTAGGATTTTTTCTAGCGTCGAGAACAGTCAAGCCCTTGCAACAGGAAAATGATGCATGGACATTGATAAGATATGTATTCCATCACAGTATAGAGCTATATGAGCAGAGAACTTAATGCACTCATACTGCTGCAGATGAACATATGGATTCAGATATTGCATACTGTACTACCATGGATAAATTTATAAATATTTCCGATTAGTTATAGATATGGTCTTGTAGGAGGAATAACTCACATTCTGCTTGCCTCCAGGACAAATAATCACAAACGATCGTCAGTTTTGGGTAACATAGAACTTCTGCTTCAAAGTGTGGTGGCAGCACTATTTTTTTTGTGGGGAAATATTCTTCCCACTTCATAATGTAAAAGGAAGTGAAACATGATGGACATGAAGAAAGGATTAACCTGTCAAAGAAGTTGCATATTTATCAAAGGATTAACTAGTTGAAAAGCATGTACTGTAGGAATTCATAAAACTAACAATTACCTCTCATCTCTCTGGTACAATTCAGTGTTCTCCTGGAACACAAAGCTGCAACAATAACAAAGAATTTAAAGTGATCATTTGTAACAAATGTTCCAGTCTGCCCCATGCAAATACAGCTATTCTGAAGGAGTATATCATACCTGTACTCGTTGTTAAAACCGTAGCCGAAGATAATATCAGGAAACCGCTCCATCATCAGTGAAGCAGAAGCGTTCATCAATCTTAGAGCAGTCTCATCATTTGGCTTGTCTAATGAATGGATCAGCGAGAATCTGGGGAAAACGTAAATTCTCTGTGTTGATAAATACAATATAATTATCTGAATGGTATTGCCTCATGTGTTTAAATAAACAGGAAACTAGGAGTCCTCACTGATCAAATTGGCCAGCACTGATACGAAGAACGGTCCAATTAGATCTTGGAAGCCTATGGATGTTGTCGAACTTCTTCACATACTCGTATCTATATTTTTCTTTCAACACAGAGACACAGTTAGACAGATGCTATTATATTCAAAGTTGATTCGAGCTGGACTGGAAGCATACCTAAAACTAGAATGATTCAACTAACCTTCTTGTAGAATGTATTGATGTTCTTGCCAAAACTCAGGCCCTATGATATCAACATTTGACTCTGTAATTGCCAGCCGGGTTCTTTTTATGGGATTTCCATAGTCTGTTTTCACATTTATTTCGACCTACAGTAATACATATAACTTTTCAGTATGCGGATGAGTTCTTATCCCAGTGGCTAGAGCGTGGTGGCTTTTCTAAGCAGCCCGGTGTTCAAATCCTGGATTCAACTCGGTGTCCCACACCTTCTCCTTAATAAATAGTGCGGGGCTTCTCCCTCGTTGGTTCAAAAAAGGAAACCTATTCAGTATGCAAAAGTGCACTTAACTGGACTAGTTAACCTTACTTAATTTTTTTAGAAAAAATTGTCTCACAAAATTGTCACGCTTCATGCTCTGACCACTGTTCCAAAAGACCGATCTGATGGAAAGGGAAAATAACATTCGTCGACAATCGGGCCCGCAAAAGAAATGTTTTTAGAGGAAACGCAAATGACATTTGCGTTTCTTTACATTGGAAAGAGAGAGTTGCTAAAACCTCCTAGGAGGTACAGTGCCAAAAAACTAGAAAATCAGTGTACATCCCAAGTGTTTGGGAGAATGGCGCGCAGACCCAATGCACCGGCTCTAGCCCAAGTGCAGCTTCAGCCTTGATCTTGCTCACCAAGGCTCTGGTTGATGGGGTTGCAGCGTTGAACACACAGTCATTGCGGTGTTTCCATATCATCCAAGGAATCAGCAACGCCACAGAGGCAAGTCCTTTGTGCATCAGCTTCGCTGTGTGCTGACGTGCCTTACTCCACCATTCCGTAAGTTTTCCTAGTCATCAGGCACACAGCAAGTGAGACGCAGCCCCGATAGGATCTCAAGCCACACCTGCTTGGAAAAGGAGCATCCGAAAAAGAGGTGCTGGATTGTTTCCGGTGCCTGGTCACATAGCGGGCAGCAGGGTGGGTGTGGCAGTCCACGGCGAGCAAGCCGATCAGCCGTCCAGCAACGCCCAAGATTGGCAAGCCAATGGAAGAACTTTACTTGTGGCGGTGCCCAAGCTTTCCAGGTGAGCTTCCACGCCGGGCAGGAGGCTGAGCCATGGAAGGTGACGAGGTAGGCCGACTTGGCAGTGTATGTGCCTGTCACGGTCAGCCTCCAATGCAGCCCGCAAAAGAAATGTAGCACTAGACTAAGCATAACCGTTGATCAATATCGCACACGGAAATGACAGCAAAGGAGTTTCAATTATCCCCTACAAACTAACATATAGCAAAAACTTTAGCATGTAAATGTCTGGGTAACCAGAAAAGAAGTCAGAAATGCCATAAATATCTCTAGGCACAAAATATGACCAGAAGATCATGGTCATCGGCATATATCATGGAAATAATAGTTTTGTTAAATGAATGTAAATACCTCACAGCGAAAGAGCAGGAAAATTAATAATGATGAAATTAGGAATGCCTGCTAGCATTACCTTATCTCGATAAACACTGGATCCTTTCCGGAACATAGCCAGTTCATCATTATAGTTGACTTGGAACTGTTGCAAAAGTAACTCATTCTTGTCTTTCGAAGATGTTCCCTAGAAGAAAATAGACGGTTTTCAAAAGTGAGTCATACAAATTCTACAATACACAAGTACAACCCTAGATAATTTAGATGACCTTCAGTGTTTGTTGTGCCTCCTTTTCAGTTTTTCCAGACTTCACCAACATCCAGAAGCATGTATTGTACTGATTATTAATATGACCTGAAAGACAAAAAAAATGTTAACCTTCATCCATTAAATCAAAAACTAAGAAGCCAAACAACCAGATATAGAAATCTCACTGAAGTGACACATACATAGAACATATATGTTTGGTTTAATGTCGCTGAGGCTTCACAGTTACAAAATAAGGGTAAATAACATATGCAACATGATTTTATCGTCAAGGACATCTCATATAAGTGCACAATATAAGTATCTGATTATTTATTCAAGGAAAAAATCAATTTAGTTCAAGAAGCTTACAGTCCACTTGTCTCCATGCCAAATAATCACGAATAGTCTTCATATTTGGATAGCATATAAGTCGTCCATCAAAATATGGAAGATCCTTCAAATCATTATTAGGAAAGAATTCTTTCCACTTCGCATTGTACGCAGATGTGAAATAAGAAACACATACAGAGAGAATCTTGCTGCATATGTTGGTAGAGAAATCAATTACATGATGATATTGTATAATTGAATTGCTCAAATAGTTTTGGCAGGTCTGGCAGTATCCTAAAATACTAAGTGAAGAAGTGAATAGATACCTTTCCCGTCTTTGATGGAATTCTGTGTCCTCTCTGAAAACAAAACTGCAAAATAATAAGAAATATAAGAGGTGGAGATTATTAGCCTATGCATTTCAAAACAGAGCTTCCACAACAGTATGTGCATATAATTTGTTTTGATAACCAATCTGCAAGCAATTTTATCATTACTTTCATAACAACATGTTATACCTGTACTCATCGCTAACACCATAAGCAAACACTATATCAGAGAATTTCTCGAGCATAGAAGTGGCACAAGCGTTCATCAATCTTAAAGCATTCCCATCATTTGGTTTCTCAAAGCCATGCATCTTCGAGAATCTAATAAAAGGAAGACTGAAATTAGTGGACGCAGGACAGAACAACAAATATAAACTATTTCTAATCTGGAGCAACAGTTATCTATATCCATCACTGTAGGACTTGGGTTCAAGCTTTCCCCAGTCAAGAATCTAACAAAAGGAAGACTGAAATTAGTGGACGCAGGACAGAACAACAAATATAAACTATTTCTAATCTGAAGCAACAGTTATCCTCATGTTAATCCTCACAAAAATACAGTGGTACACGAGGTAGGCTAAGAGCTAAGATGGCTAGATGGTGGAGGCAGTTGCGTAACCACTAGTAACTATGCCAGTGTATAGCTAGGCAGTGAGCAATATAACAACAGAGCAATCAGATGGTTCTAGACTATCCAATATTATAGAAAGCAACAACCACTCAACATGGCTGTGGAAAACTGAAGAAACACATACTCCCTCCGATCCACAATAACTGTCGCCAGTATAACTAACCATTTGTACTAACCCAATTCATTTCCCACGCCACTTTTAGTGGATCGGAGGGAGTATATAAATTAGTTCTGCGTTACCCTCTCGGGAGGAAGAGATGAGCTATACCTGTGGAAATGGCAGCCATCGATGCGGAGGACGATCCAGTTGGAGGCCGGGAGGCGGCGGTCAAACTCGAACTCCGTCTTCACATACTCATACTCGCTATTGGCCATCACGGACGCCACAAGTCACCTGTTCTTGGCGCTACAGATGGTTAGTTTAGATATAGCACTTGGGTGAAATTTGCATTGGATGTTCGTCACTAGGATTGTCGGATTATATATATATATGTATAATTCCTCAAACACCGGTTGCTTCAGAACCATGTTCACTGAGGACAACAGGTAAGAGTGCGAATGAGACAGCGGAGTCAGGAACTGCACACCCATAATTTAGCAGTAAAATGAGGGCAGACGCAGACACCGCTGGCATTTGATAATAAGAGACCAAGACCAGTAACAAATCGTTCCCGAATTATCAGTAAGCACGGGGGAGACAGCATACTGACACTACGAACCAACAATAGGACGTCGCAGTTTAGCATCCTATTGGTTTTTTCTTTGTCTAGAGTGTTAAACTGAAGCAGCAGTAGCATAGCAAAATTGATGCAGTGGAGGCCGGCGGCCGGTCCAGAGCGCTTTGAATCCGGAGCCGGCGTCCGTACGTGGTTGTCACGACGATTCAGAGATGGAGAAAGAGAATAGAGAAGGGCGAGAGGGGAAGTTAACCTACCTGTAAGCTGCGAAGGGAGGGAGGCCGGCGCTCGGTAACCAACCGCCGGAGAAAAGCCGCGGCGGGCGCGTAGCTGAAGGAAGCGGGAGCTAGTCGGCGGCGGTGTCAAGATCCTGCTAGTATCTGAAACTTGGCGGCGGCGTCAAGATTCTTTCATCCGGCCTGCTAGGAAGGTGTCCTTCAGCCTGGTCCGGTCTGCCTTGCTGGGCTGGACGTGTAGGAGCTACGCGGCTTCGGGAGGAGGACGGGGACAGAATCCGGCCGCCGCCACAGCTGCTGCTCGACGAAGGGAGGTCCGGCGGACGGAGTTGTGGGGCCGAGGTACGTGGGGCAATGGTCGCGTGGCCGGAGTGTCCAGGGATGGAGTGCGACCGGTTAAGGAAGGGCGAGCGCTGGTCGGAGAAGGGCACGCGGGCGGCGGCCGGAGAAGGGCACGCGGGTGGCGGGTGCGGGAAGGGAGCGAACAGAGACAGGAACGACTAGATTGGATCGAGGCCTCCGGGGTTCGCTCCAAACGGGCCGTGGGCCGGGCCTCCGTTGCAGTTGATGGTAGCCAGTTGCAGCTTGACAAAGTGGAGGGAGAGAAGGTCTCAAAAAAACAAAAGAAAGTGGAGGGAGAGAGCACGGGGGCGACGGCGCCCGCCCAGGTTAAGGTTTCGGCGGCAAGCCAACGCAGAAACCTCTCCCTCCCCCAAATCCATCCACCCGTCCGGCGAGCGAGCGAGCGAGCGAGCGAGAGGAATCGAGGAGGTGCGGCCGGGATGGTGATTGACGATCCCCTGGATTTCGAGGGGGAGGACGACCCCCTCCTCTCCGCGCCGCGCCCCACCAAGAGGTCATTCTACTCCACTCCTGCGCCGCCGGCGCCGCGCTTTTTCCCCTCCCCTCCCTGTTTTCGAGTCCAGTCCGGCCGGCCGATTAGTTCGGCGGGGACCTGCGGATGGCGGATTTGGTTTTTCCCGAGTCTATAATTTGTCTGACAGATTGTTTACGCGAAACCTGGCGCGCTTGCTGAGGTTTTTTAATTAGCTGGTTATCGCGTTTTAATCTACTGTACGTACTAGTGATTTTAGGGCTTGACATTTCTGGTGGAGTGGAGGCCGAGGCTGTCAAATGGGAATTTTTCCTTGTGTTGATTGAGTGTGTAATTACTGGTCGATTCATCAGTCATCGTAGTTGCAAGGATTGTACAGGAACGCTCGAAACAGAGGCAGCAACCCATATATAAAATCTAAAGCACATTTTAGGCAATTGGGTAAGAAAAGGTGTGATCTAAAAACAAAGCTTGAGAAAAGGTAAATCCACGAAATAGGCTTTCGCCCCGCTTTATAAATAAAGCCACAACGGCCGAACGATACAAATAAAAAAAACAGTACCCAATTATTTTAGGCTTTTCTATTTTTATTTTTATGTGTGCACAACAGTGCGAAAGCACATTTGTAAGTGGTTAGCTGGGAGAATGCACGGTGACATGTTATCACCGGAATCATTTGCCGTCAAGGTGTAGGCGTTTGATTTAGCAACCACTCATTCAAGTCACTGCTCTTTGCAGGAAGAAGGTCATCGGATTGGATGCTCTCTTAGAGGATTTCTTTGAGACCGGTAAGGATGAGCTCAGAGCCTCTGCTGCTAAGTCTAAGGGTCGACCCAAGGGATACAATTCGGATGACGAGGACCAGCAGGTCACGGAGAAGGAGATCAACTTCTGCAAATTTGTCGATGAGTGTGAAGAGAAGGTAATTGTCAAACAAACAATATATGTCTTTGTAGGTTAGGTTCTGCTTTTTAAATATATATCTTACTGTATTTCAAGACGAAAGCGCTGGATCCTGGAGACGATGTACCACAATGGGGTCAGCAGGTTTTCGGCTCTCAGGTCAAATGGCCCTACCTTAATTCAGTTTATGAGTGCTAGGGTCAGTGTGTTATATTTTCTACTACTAAAGTATCTTCATGAATTTTACTTACAGAAATCACCCTCAATTCTTAATGGCTCGGGAGTTGAAAATTGCCAACTTCTGCAGTCATTCTGTGGAGATGAGCAGTTAGGTTTCGATATAGACATTGGACAAGGTTAGTTCTGTTGCTCTTGTGTTATTCTCTTATTTAACTAAAAATAGGCATTATTTCTTTGCTTGTAGGTTAACCCCTCTGCTTTTTCATTGCACTACTATGGCTGTGGTCATTTGTCTTGTATCTAGTTATGTTTGGTTCCAGGTTTTGGTCTTGTCTTACTTCTAAATGTTATTTGCGTAGGAGAGGGCTTTTTGGAAGGCATGCTGATGGATGGATGGCTTTTGAAGTTGGTGCTCTTATATGGTTCTGTTGAAGACTCTCTAGCATCATGGACACTAACAAAGTGTAAGAAACTAAGAATTGCTTTCTGTTCTTACTTTAGTTCAAGTTTCTTTTTTTATATATTGCACCATATGCTTATCACTGTTAGCGACCAGTGCTTTACTCACCCAATAAGAAGTTGCAAGATTCTGCGTCTGAATTTTGGGATAATCTCCTTCACCTGAATGAGGTAACTAAATTTTTTTTAATCAAGTTTTATATTCTGCGCTTGGCTTCTACATGTAACTTTTGGTTTATTGCAGGATGAGAAACCGTTGGTCAACTTTGGAGATTTTCCAAGCTACTCAATTTTAAAGGGTGCTTTACTTAACTATGGGTATCTACCTGATGATCCTTGCACTAAAACTTCCACCTCTGAAACTGCAGTTGCAGGTTAGTTACACATACATGTTTGTTTTCCTTTATTGCTCAATTATCATCAGTGCAACGCGTCGATTTTGAGTCATCAATTTTGTTAGTTGTGATGGTGGACATTTGGAAATTCCATTTCCGTTTTCTATTATTCCTCAGCAGAAAAATCGAACATAATGTTTTGGTTATTCATGACCAGACACTTCAGATGGTGGTCCACCTCAAAACATCACTGCATGGTTAAGAGTTGTGTCTGCTTGCTGCAAAATCAGGTAACTGGGAAATTTGATATAGTGAGCACATTGTAGTTGGCTGTTTGTGCTTGTGATTCACTTAGAAATTTCAAGAGGATAGTTCCCCTTTAGCTACTCACTAGTTGAATGAAATTCAAGATTTCGAGACATAGTTCCATGTGCTTTGTTCCTATCTGTTCCCAATAAGATATAAATTTATGTGTTCAGGGAAATTTGTCAGCTGACACTTTTGTAGCCATGATAACATGTAGGCATATTGTTTCATAATGTATGAGAATGGATTTTTTCTTCTAAATTGACATTTGTTATCTATGTGCATTTATTCCTTGGGAAAAGTATAGACCTACTGTGATGTTAACCAATATTGCAATACTTCTGTCATTATTTCTGTTTCAATGATTTATTTGTTTAATCCGCAGAAAAATGCGTCCCATCTTCTCACCTTCTGAAGCGGAAGATCTCCTTGTTATTGTTATTTCCCTCTTTTTGGACCGTCAACTTGAAGGGCTGCTACTTATTTTGGGAGACTGCCTGAATTCACTCGTCCTATATTTCAATACGACTGAATGGGAATGTAGTTGTCTCAATGTGGCTGAGTTAATTTCTAAGAGGTAAAAGTTTGAGAGATGCCTTAGAAATCTGTAGCCAACACTACTTTGATCATATATCCATGGCCAATCAGAGAAATGCTGGAGTAAACTAGATCCTAAACAAATTAAGTTGGATGCTGACTAGCAATGGCTGCTTCTAGACAAGCATATCATCAAGTAAATCTTGTTTGCGATAATGTTATGGGCTTATGCTTATCTATTACATCCATGTCATGCAAAGACAGTTAAGCTGCATGTACGCTCATCGTATTGTTTGGAAGAAGCTTTTTCTTGAGTTGTTCCCATGCTTTTTTTCTCCTGTGGTTTTTCCCTCTCTGAATTCAGTTTCATAACGTTGCAGAGTCAGGATGGATCTTAACTGTTTAAGGATTGTGGACTGCATCACGGGAAGCAATGACCGTAGCAAGATCCTAAGAAGCCAGCTGGCCCTTCAGCTGCTCAAAATTAGCTTCGAACTCAAAGTAAGCACGATCATCACTATGAATTGCCTTTTGGCTAGTGCGCTGACTGCATGTCCTGTAAATTTAGGTGGCAAATGTTGAGAAGATCTTGAAGTCAGTCACAACCATAAACGTAAAGGAGAAAGAGTGCAACTTCTTCACGCTGTTCGTGTACCTAGTTCTGATGGACAACTTGCTCTTCTCAAGTGACGCGTTTAGAAATAAGCATGCGATAATCGAAGCTTGGCGTACTTTTCTACGGAACTGTTCGACCCAGATCGGATGCACAGACTGGAGGTTCTACGCTTCAAAGGTACCAAGATCGTTTGCTTTCTTCGAGTTAATGCATCCTTCTCCTTTCCTCCTGCTCATGAGTATATTGTTTGATGTAGGTCCGAAACAAGGCGTCGTATCTTCTGCAAGGAGCAATCTTGAAAAAACCTGCTGGTGATGGTAGCATCTCTGCTCAGTAACTTGAACCTACTGCCTGTTGGCAGGGTGAGACCTTCAGCGTAGGAATTGTAGGCTTATTTTGTGGGCAACAAGGTTACAGTGCTCCCAGCTTTGCCATTGTAGCTGGCTGACAGCACCGTCAGCCCGGTTAGGGAAGTCTTTTCTGTATTTTGTAGGTGATGGATGCCACTTGATGATTAGTTTGGAAGCATGGACTTTTACCAAGTAGTAGTTTGTTACTCCTATACAAGTTTGCTAGTCGTACATTCTGCCCTTGTTTTAGTACCGTGAACTTCCAACAAATTTTTTCTGATACCCCCATGCTCATCGGGGGGTTATGATGCCAGAAGAAAAATGAAGGTGGCTAGCCGGCCGCCGCGATCATCGCTGGGTCAGAGTTGCTGTGTCAGGTAGCCGCACCTGACGAAGGACGCTGCTGCATATGCCGGCCGGTTGGATCGCATTGGATCTCGCACGTTAACTGACCAGATTCCGAACATTGTTTTTGGAGCCGCCCGCTGGAGGCACATGGAATCCGGTGCCAGGTATGCGTCGCCATGCTCTCTACATTATTGCCTCGCCCACTGGCGCTCCTGGTTACGTGCACGTATCTGCCCTAAATCACTCCTTCCGCCTTCTCACTCTACAATTGTTACTAGAGTAGTACCTCTGTCTATCCATCTGTGCCATGAACCTGAAGAGGAGCTCATCTCCATAGATAGAAAGAGTTTTGGTCACTTGCCAGTTGCGCCTAAGAAGCAACTACAGCTGTCGCCTTGCCTTGTTTGCAACGTGGATGGAAATTCGGTACTCTACTGACTGGCAATTTCATAGGCAAGTCTCTGAGATGCTATTCTTCTCATAGAGGCCAGCCTATGGTCTCTTTGGTTCTCATCAGGTATCAGTTCAATTTCCATTGGAGACAGCAAGGAAATTGACGCAAATTAATCCTAACGGCAAGATCCAAAGAATGTGATGATTTCTACAAAATTTTATTTCAGAAATCACAGGAGAGAGCACTGAACGGCTACCTAGATATTTTATCCGTGTGGTGTGGGAATTTCGGTGCAGGGCGAAAGTAACAAAACTTGGTGTCATCTTCATCGGAGCGACGGCGTAGCTAGTGGTTTTTCATCTCCAAGTCTTGCCCTTGCCGTGTAGTGTAGGTGCAGTTTGGCAAGGATGAAGCAAGCCATGCCCATGGAGACATGGAAGAAGTACGACGGCGGCCATTTAACACTCTTGTCGGGCGTTGCACGCGACGGCCTGCGCCCACATCCGAATCTGGTCCTTCATCTCCGCCGCGGACCTCGCGGGCCTGATGGCCGACGCCGACGTGGGGGGCGCCGACCGCGCGCCGTGCTGCCACGCCTCCGACAGGTACGGCCGCCGCACCACCCCGTCGCTGCCCGCGCTTGCGTCGCCGATGATGCTGGTGCCATTCGCGTTCGCGTCGTCGTTGTCGCTGGCGCTGCCGGACCCGGAGGCTGAGCCGGAGCTCTTGGTCTTGAGGCCCGGGAGCACGTCCGCCAGGCTCTCTCGCAGCTCCTCCTGGTCGAACACGAAGCCCAGGTCCTTGAACCCCTGCACCTCGATCGACTCCAGCGCGCTCGAGCTCTTCCACTTCTTGTCCTGGAACTCGGTCTTGGCACGGGCGAGGGCCGGATGGTGCTGCTGGGTCGCGCCGAACGATCGGAGCTCGCGCCGCGGCTGCCGCTCTGCTCTGCTGCCGCTGCCTGTCGTCCGCGGCGTCCGGTCAGGCTGCAATCAAAGAACCACGACGTACGTCAGCTCAGAGCATTCGATCGATCGTGGTCGGCAGGTCGCTACGGCATCGAGTGATGCATTGAGGAGCGAGCACGTATGTATGGTCTGCAGGACGTCACGTACCTTGGTGGGCGTGTGCGAGCCCTCGAGCGTGCTGTGCGCGTGCCTGAGCCTGGGCAGGCTGGGCGTGGACCTGGTGAACGCGCCGGCGGCCGTCTCCTGGCCGCGGCGGTCGCGGCCGTGTATGCCCATCGTGGCAAATGGCGAGGACGGCGCCCGGTGCAGCGGCGACGACGACGATGACCCGCGGCCTTCTTCCTCGGCGAGCCTGGTGCGCAGGACGCCCTCGTAAATCTTGCTCCAGTTCATGTCATCGTCCTCCGCCTCGGCTGGCGCCGGATCGCCAGCACCAGCATCCTCCTCCACTAGCTCGTCGTCCTTGGACTCGGACGGCTGCTCCATCCCGATGCGCGGCGACGGGAGCGACGGCGTCCGCAGGAGGATCCTCCGCCCCCCGGACGATCCGAACCGAGACTTGCTCTCCTGCACCTGTAGCTGGAGCTGGTCGCCCTTGGTCCGGCCAGCCGAGGACGACGTGGACGGCGACTTGGGCAGCAGCGGCGGCTTCTTCCTTGCCCCCTTCCCGTCGTCCCTGCCGCTGCCGCCCAGGGAGTTGCTGAAGAACCAGAAGTCGTCGAGCATGTCGAGCGCCGGAACATCCTCCTCCGCCTTGTTTCCCCGCGGTGACGGTGACGATGACAAGAAGCTCATGCCTGCCTTGGTGGCGCGGAACAGGGAGGGAGACGATCGAAGATGCCCGCTGCCTGCTGCCTTTTTGGATTGGCGCTCGGGTGGGTGCGGTGGCGCTCCGATAGAGAAAGAGAGCGAGCGATTGTCTTTCTCTGGTAGAGGGAGCTCAGCAAGCGGAGCAGGAAGCAAGCAGCTGGAGGTCGAGGTGGAAATGGAAATGGAAATGGATGGATGGGCGCCGCCACCTTGTTGTTTTCTCTCTCGTGTCGGGCTTGAGCAGAGCTTGGGGTTTTGTTGCGCGGCGGACGGGGAATTCCCTCTTTCTTTCTTCCGCCAGTTGTGGGGGGTGACACGTCGGCTTGATGATTGCGTTCTATATGCTCGCGCCGCACATGACTGATTGGAGTGATTATTGGGCTTCTCTGTCTCTATCTCGTGCGCAGTCGGATCCGGGTACTGATTAGGGGATGATAATTCTAGTGGAGTAATCTAATGTTACTTAACGGGCTGGAAAAACTGACGTACTAGTACTGTACTAGTACAAGGCACGCAAGTGTGTATGTATCTTGAATTGATCCGGGAAATTTCGCGGTTGACTTAGTGCACGGAAACAAACTTGAGAAACTTTCGTACGAATTGGAAAAACACACCTGCTCTAGTATTGAGTGCTCTGTTTTTCCGGAGTGGTGTCTTGACTCTCGGAATTCTTTCGAAAAATAGTGAAATGTTTCATAAAATTCTAAGATAAAATGGAGAGTGAGCATATACAAATTCCCTATATACATGCCAAGTTTCTTCAAGAAAAGATGTGTGGTGCTGTGTACGGAAAAACAAAATGAGTGCTCAAAAAATATTTTTTCTAAATCCCATTTTGGCCACTAATGCTTTCTGCTTATCTGGAAGTTTTATTTTAACACAAAAAACTGCACTAATTTTCTATATATTCGTCGGCAATTTGTTTTCAATTGAAATACTTTCCTATTCTTTATTCTAACATAAGCATAGGAGCTCGGGAGCCAATGTGAACTTCCGGATTTTCCTCTCCTTCCATTACAAGGGGAAATGTCTCTATTTACTCCGTATTATTGTTCATTAGAGAAAGGGCCGACCCCCGTTGAGCCCCACGTCATGCGTCCGGATGTTAGCATCGAAGAACGAACATGATGATGATAACATTGTTTTTATAGTTCAACGATATGGCTCCTCAGCAAAAATATTGATTTAGAAAAATCACAAACCATATATAAAATTTAAAAAACCTGATTGTTAATATCATAGTTAAGGCATAAACCCGAAGTCAATAATGAAAGCATTTTGGGAGATGGTTTATATAAAAACCAATTATGAAAACAAAACATCTGAACTATGGCGTCTCCTTTTTTTCTGTCTTTTTTTAATATACCTTACTGTATATACAAGGTTGGACGTGTGACTATAGAGTCCAATAATTTAGTCTGTTTCAAGCCCAAAATTGTTATGTGGATAATGTTTTCTTGCATGAACTCGTGTTTTGGGATTAATATAAAAGTCGACAAGTTCAGAAGATGACTCATGAGGTCTAAACACTTATATTTGTAACACATCCTACTGAACTTATAGTGAACATAACTTAGAGTAGACATACGTTTTATACTGCTTATATAGACTAGCTAGACTCAAACTTGATAATTCACGAGACAACAAAACATTCTCCATTCTTCCTAGATGATCACCTTGGTCATTTAAATGATTTTGGTAATGTACAGCAAGATACCCAGCTTCATTGTGTCTATATTGGTGAAGACACGGGAACCATTGTAAATGTGCACATGACTACGAGTATCAAATCAATTATCATCAAACTCAATCTTTTCTCCATGGAAACTCTTGAATGTTCCTAACAACGAAATCCTTGTTGCACATAAGATATTTACCTCTTGGAATTTACACCCAAGGCCATAATCCTCAGAATATACATACCAGGGGACAGGGACAAATTACATGAGATTAGGAATGCTACATGCAAACATATAATGCATAATAATCATATAACATATTATGATATCATTTACAAAAGCAGAAATATCCTATCTAGAATCTTTATTTGGTATCCGTCATGTACTACATTGAAAGTCTGCTTAATTAACAAGCTATTTACTAATTTGTTGTTTAGTTTAAATTTTTGGTAATACCATGTAAATATGTAATATTACAACTAGTAGGCATGCTTGGAAAATATTTCTTCCCGGAGCAAAAGTCAGAAAATATTCCAGAGTTTCTGATTTTTTGTGCTAGTGATATCAAGTGATCCCCTGGTAACAAAGTCACTTGGTTCACATAATACTTATATACCCGCTAGTATTTTCTTAAACATAAACACTATTTATTACTTTAAATTCACATTTTTATTTACACAATAAATTTGCAAATCCTTAAGCTTTCATGTTATCAAAGAAGACAAAAGATTGGAACTAGAAGGGGTTCACCCTAGTAGATTAGGTCCCGAATAGAACAAACAAGAACCAATATGTGTCCACAACTAGTTGAGGTTAGAGACTTGATCCCAGAATGCAGTCGTTGACTATATGGACAGTCGAGAAAACTGATAGGCTATGTTTTGTTTTTGGAATTAAGGAACTAGAAAACACACAAATGGTGTATGTACATAATTGTGACATGATAGGGATTTACGTGCATGTAGTAATCTCTCATTTGCGTGATGCAGACAGCTGGTCTAGAAAACACCAACCAATTCTACAGTTGAAATATCTTCGGTACGGTGACGTGTATTTAGTGTAATTCCCGCATCCCAGTCACGCACGCCGCTGGCATGTCACGA
This sequence comes from Poa annua, assembly GCA_026929855.1. Lineage (NCBI taxonomy): Eukaryota > Viridiplantae > Streptophyta > Magnoliopsida > Poales > Poaceae > Poa > Poa annua. The sequence goes on along the minus strand of CM049428.1, from coordinate 18,999,415 downwards.
TTAACCTTTTTCCACGTTGCATGACTGGTTCGCCTCAAATGAATCGTCTTATCCGTGGCCAATTAATCGAGGATCTACCAAGTCGTCCTCGTCGCTCTCTATCGAAAATGATCTCTCCTCATGCATGAAACACACCGCGTGAGGCACAGTGCCTTGGTACGTCTGGATTAATAAGATAATCCATGTGGCTGTGGACATGATTATATTTGCTGGTCCAATGATAGGCCACAGTTATATATAGGAGTAGTGCTTATGGAACTGGATCGTCCACAGGCAGTTGAGTTGATTAATAATTAATCTAGGTCGCAATGATGCCAGTCTTGGCTGGTGCAACCAGGTTTTGTGGGGCGGTTGGCGTTAGCCAGCCGATCGATGCTGTGTTGTGTTGTTGATTATTTTCTTCTAGCTAGATCGATCGGTTAGACTGTCTATCAGCTCAACTTCCGGGAGTTGGCATGTGGAGCGAGAGTTCAAATTAAGCTGGCCAGTGTGCCATGCCATGTGCCACGGGAAACTGGGGGAGAAGAAATGGACTCTCCTCTCCTTGATTGGCCATTAACTGATCGCCTCGCGCAGCCCATAGTAAAGACTTTGGATAGGGGTCATGGAAACCGGCGGCGGCGGCGTGTCCAGACGCTCGTGGTATAGTACAGCGGCGCCGCTCCGCCGCACCCGCACCTGCGGTGGAAGAAGGAAGACAGCCTACGAGCGCTGGCCAGTGGTGGCAAAGGGACAATTGGCTATAATAAGCCGAATATAACACGGCCTACTTGCACATCGCGGCCCGTTTTTGTGCGTACTACTTAGCTGGGCTTGTAAGTGGTAACTCTCGCTCAACATGAACAATAGCCCAACACATTGCGGAGGCGTTTTTGTAGTCTGAGGCTATGAGCCGGCGAATATGGGCCGCCACATTTGGTGTTTTTTCGTTTCTGTCTTCTTCCTCTTTTTCCCTTTCTCTTTTTTAATTATCTTCTCATGCTTTATAAAAAAATTAAGATATGAAAAAACTTAGATTTTAAAATATACAATTTTGGAAAATTTCATTTCTAAAAATGTTTAGATTATTACAAAATAATCAAATGTAAAAATGTTCGGACATTGGAAAAAAGTCAGATTTGAAAGATATACATATTGTGATTTAAAATATTTCAGTTTTATGAAACACGTCCAGATTTGGAAAATCATTCAATTTTGAAAAATATAGTTTTTAATTCTAAAAAAGTTCAGTGGTAGTGAGAATTAATACTCGAGCGAGACGAGAACAAATATGATTCGAGCCCATTTATAACATAGGATACGCGGCGACGTCTTCTTTGTCGCTAAGAACGGTTTGTCGCTAATTTGTCGCTAAGAACGGTTTGTCGCTAAGAACGACAAATAGGAGCTTTGTCCTGAAGTGTACATGCGCAACCCATTCACTTTTGTTTTATATTTTTAAACCCATAGAAACCCTGATAATATTAATTATGGCCGGCACAATGTACAAAAGGGACACGCACAAATAAGCTATTACAAAGAGGTCCCTGCCTTTTACATAACAGAGCATGCAAATATCCCGAGAAAAGCATCTGGGTCCTCCAACATAGTCGAAGGAGGTGGAGTGAGGGTCATCTTCGCTGATGCAACCACTTGGCCTGGAGAAGATGTAGAGTGACCAAATATATATAAAGATATATTTTGTATTTGAATTTGAGTCGAGCTGCCCTAGTTTAGTGCTAAATAAAAGCTCGTTTGTAACTTTCGTGGGATTGTCACAACAGATGTTTTCGGGTGAAATCTTGAGTATGGGGACATGACGACTTCTGACATCGGGAGCTTATCTAGCAAGGCGTGGGGAAATCATAGTTTACCCAGGTTCGGCCACTCTTGTTGAGATAAGGACCTACTCCTGCTTTGCTATATTAATAATGGGGATCTCAAGAACTCGGCGCCTCTGCTTCCGGGTCTCAAGGTTACAATGCGTGTCTCTGGATAAGCTTATCTTTATAGGAACCAGGAGACCCACTTATATAAGCGGCCGGGTCTCCTGGAGGCACAAGCCGGACTCCGGGTTACTCCCGTAGTTGAGTTCTACTCTAAGTCTACGCCTTCCATCTGGAGGACTCTGTCTTGCACCTAGACTCTGAGCTTCGGGATCATTCCTTGTTGACCAAGTCACACGTCACGTACCGTCTTACGTGGAACCCAACCCATCTGTTTTATGCTTGACCCGGCCCAACACTCCTGCCAGGCCGGTTGATCTTCTATGTCGGTGGGCCTACTGGGTTATGATCCACCCAACATTAACCTTATGGAATTGACAGTTTTACAAGCGACTAAAGCAAAATGAATTGACGAGTTCCTTATGGAATTGACAGTTTTACAAGCGACTAAAGCAAAATGAATTGACGATGGTCACCAAAAACTGTGCTATCGTTAATATCCTTGCCATTACACCTCCGAAAAGATTGACAACTAACAATGCTTCATCGTGGCCCACACTTAACGGTCTTGCATGCAGAACCCATTGACCCCCTTTCTCCTCACACTTGACGACTATGTAACACCCCATAACGTCCAAGTGAACCACCTTTTAAGTTGCATATGAGTGCCTACACACCATCAAGAACAAGAAGAAAGGGAAGACTGGTTATTGTGCAGTTAAATTGGACATGCACAAAGCTTACGACCGTGTTGAGTGGAATTTTCTGGAAAGAATGCTCATTAAACTTGGTTTTCATGTGGAGTTTGTTGAGCTGCTCATGGCGTGTGTTAGGTCGGTGAAATACAAGATAAGGTATAATGATCAGGAGACGGATGAGTTTACACCATCTAGAGGCCTAAGACAGGGAGACCCGCTATCTCCGTATCTCTTCTTAATTTGTGCAGAAGGTTTATAAAGTTTACTAGGTCACCAAGAGGAAGTTCGTGGTATTGAAGGAGTAAGGGTGTGTAGAAATGCACCGTCAGTTTCACATTTATTATTTGCTGATGATTCCCTAATCCTTATGAGAGCAGATTTAATTAATGCAACTTCGGTGAGAAAAGTTCTTGATCAATATTGTGCAAATTCGGGTCAGCTAGTTAGTGAGGCAAAGTGTAGCATTTATTTCAGCCCCAATGTTGAGGTCCAATTAAAGGCTGATATTTGCACTCAACTAAATGTTATGACAGAAGCGCTATCTGATAAATACTTGGGTCTTCCAGCAATGATCGGTATGGATAGAAGTGACAGCTTTGTTTATTTACTTGAGAGAATTATTGCAAGATTAAATGGCTGGAAAGAAAAATTACTGTCCATGGGGGCAAAAGAGATCCCATTAAAGGCCATTATACAAGCTATCCCAGTCTTTGCAATGGCGGTTTTTAAAATTCCGAAGAAAATACTTAAGGAGTTCACGGATGCAATTGCTGCTTTCTGGTGGGGGGATTCAGAAGAACAAAATAAAATGCATTGGGTTGCTTGGTATAAATGTGTGTTCCGAAGAACTGTGAAGGCATGGGGTTTAGAGATCTTCACACTTTTAACTTGGCTATCCTAGATATATTTTGTATTCGAATTTGAGTCGAGCTGCCCTAGTTTAGTGCTAAATAAAAGCTCGTTCGTAACTTTCGTGGGATTGTCACAACAGATGTTTTCGGGTGAAATCTTGAGTATGGGGACATGACGACTTCTGACATCGGGAGCTTATCTAGCAAGGCGTGGGGAAATCATAGTTTACCCAGGTTCGGCCACTCTTGTTGAGATAAGGACCTACTCCTGCTTTGCTATATTAATAATGGGGATCTCGAGAACTCGGCGCCTCTGCTTCCGGGTCTCAAGGTTACAATGCGTGTCTCTGGATAAGCTTATCTTTATAGGAACCAGGAGACCCACTTATATAAGCGGCCGGGTCTCCTGGAGGCACAAGCCGGACTCCGGGTTACTCCCGTAGTTGAGTTCTACTCTAAGTCTACGCCTTCCATCTGGAGGACTCTGTCTTGCACCTAGACTCTGAGCTTCGGGATCATTCCTTGTTGACCAAGTCACACGTCACGTACCGTCTTACGTGGAACCCAACCCATCTGTTTTATGCTTGACCCGGCCCAACACTCCTGCCAGGCCGGTTGATCTTCTATGTCGGTGGGCCTACTGGGTTATGATCCACCCAACATTAACCTTATGGAATTGACAGTTTTACAAGCGACTAAAGCAAAATGAATTGACGAGTTCCTTATGGAAATGACAGTTTTACAAGCGACTAAAGCAAAATGAATTGACGATGGTCACCAAAAACTGTGCTATCGTTAATATCCTTGCCATTACACCTCCGAAAAGATTGACAACTAACAATGCTTCATCGTGGCCCACACTTAACGGTCTTGCATGCAGAACCCATTGACCCCCTTTCTCCTCACACTTGACGACTATGTAACACCCCATAACGTCCAAGTGAACCACCTTTTAAGTTGCATATGAGTGCCTACACACCATCAAGAACAAGAAGAAAGGGAAGACTGATTATTGTGCAGTTAAATTGGACATGCACAAAGCTTACGACCGTGTTGAGTGGAATTTTCTGGAAAGAATGCTCATTAAACTTGGTTTTCATGTGGAGTTTGTTGAGCTGCTCATGGCGTGTGTTAGGTCGGTGAAATACAAGATAAGGTATAATGATCAGGAGACGGATGAGTTTACACCATCTAGAGGCCTAAGACAGGGAGACCCGCTATCTCCGTATCTCTTCTTAATTTGTGCAGAAGGTTTATCAAGTTTACTAGGCCACCAAGAGGAAGTTCGTGGTATTGAAGGAGTAAGGGTGTGTAGAAATGCACCGTCAGTTTCACATTTATTATTTGCTGATGATTCCCTAATCCTTATGAGAGCAGATTTAATTAATGCAACTTCGGTGAGAAAAGTTCTTGATCAATATTGTGCAAATTCGGGTCAGCTAGTTAGTGAGGCAAAGTGTAGCATTTATTTCAGCCCCAATGTTGAGGTCCAATTAAAGGCTGATATTTGCACTCAACTAAATGTTATGACAGAAGCGCTATCTGATAAATACTTGGGTCTTCCAGCAATGATCGGTATGGATAGAAGTGACAGCTTTGTTTATTTACTTGAGAGAATTATTGCAAGATTAAATGGCTGGAAAGAAAAATTACTGTCCATGGGGGCAAAAGAGACCTATTAAAGGCCATTATACAAGCTATCCCAGTCTTTGCAATGGCGGTTTTTAAAATTCCGAAGAAAATACTTAAGGAGTTCACGGATGCAATTGCTGCTTTCTGGTGGGGGGATTCAGAAGAACAAAATAAAATGCATTGGGTTGCTTGGTATAAATGTGTGTTCCGAAGAACTGTGGAGGCATGGGGTTTAGAGATCTTCACACTTTTAACTTGGCTATGCTGGCAAAGCAATCTTGGAGACTCTTGACTAGGCCGGAATCTGTTTGTGCAAGGATTTTAAGGGCAAAATATTATCCTTCGGGTGTCTTATTGAAAGCAGGTCCAAAGAAGGGTTCTTCATTTACATGGCAAAGCATTTTGGAAGGGCTTAAAACCTTCAAGAGAGGGCATATATGGAGAGTACGTGATGGGACAAATATAAATATTTGGACTGACCATTGGATTCCTACCAGATTTACTCGGAAGGTGGAGACGAGTAGGGGTCTGTGTATTTTAAAAACTGTAGATGAGCTAATAAATCCATTGACAGGAGCTTGGGATGAGGTACTGATTCGATCAATTTTCAATCCCTTTGATGTCCAGCAAATTCTTCGGATTCCACTAAGTCACCATCAAGATGATGATTTCATTGCTTGGCACAAATCAAAAAATTACATCTTCTCAGTCCGATCTGCTTACTATACGGAATGGGAATATCAATTTGGCTCAAAAATAAGAAGACCCGATGGACAAGGTACAGTAGAAATCAATCCGGTATGGAATGTCCTATGGAGCTTGAGTGTACCTGCGAAAGTCAAAATATTTGGGTGGAAGGCACTTCATGGTACTGTTCCTGGAATGGGAGTCTTAGCTAATAGACATATTAAGGTTTCGGCCCAGTGCCCGATTTGTTATCAAGGATGTGAGGACATAAAACACCTCTTATTCACGTGCAACCGAGCAAAGGAAGTGTGGAAATACCTGGGACTTGATCTCTTCATTAGTAATGCTTGTGTTCTGGATCATTCTGGTTCGGTTGTCCTAGAAGAGATTTTACGCAGGCCCTTGAAGAATACACCAGTGCTTGGCTTACTAGGTTTGAAGGAAACTATTTTGGTTGCAGGATGGTATATTTGGTGGCAACGTCGGGAAGCGGCGAAAGGTGAAAGTGTGGCCAGCACAAAAAGCTCGGCGTTCTCAATTCAAGCGCTCACAGCAAATTATGGGGCTTCATCGCATGCGGCAGCTCCAAAGGAAAATATGTGGCAAAAACCTCCATCCAAAATGTAAAAAATGAATGTAGATGCAAGTTTCTTCCTCTCAGGTTCCGGAGCAGGGGCGGCTGTGGTCCGTAATTCTAAAGGTGAAGCTTGTGCGGGAGGTGCCTGGCCGTTTTCAAACCTGTTAGATGCATCTACAGCTGAGGCAATGGCTCTGAAGAAAGGACTAGAATTGCTTGAGCACATCCAATGCTCTCCGATTATAATTGAATCTGATAACTTAGAGCTGATCAATGTTTGCAATGGTGGAGTTGAGATGTGGAGTCCGAATAAAGCCGTTCTGATGGACTGTTTCCAAATTGCACAAAGAATTGGCATGGTGTCCTTCAAACATTGCCCGAGAGAATCAAACAAAGTGGCTCACAATCTAGCTAGACTTAGTTTTGATCAAAATAGAATTATTATTTGGGATGGTGATCCACCAGATCATGTGTACCGTGATGTAATATCCGATCTAACTTTGTTTTGATTGGAGGCGGCAAGTTTCAGACGTGCTCTTTTCCTTACCAGGGTACCGAAAGGGACTGGAAGGTTTTTAATGAGGCGGCTTGCTGACCTAATAGAGGGTGTTTTAAATTCAAAAAAAAAAAGTGAACCACCTTTTAAGCTGATGGTACTTGACGAATCTGGAATTCCGTCAAGCTTTATAATTCCACTCCAGGATTAATCACATAATTATTGGGTTTCATGTCCGTTTAGAAGATGGCCTCGGTCCAAGAACTCTACTCATGCCACTGTCAACTTAGCCATATCCACATGCCTAGGATCACGGAACAATGATGTTCGATGATCCTGACCTACTACCTTCTTGTGAGCTTCGCCTTTTTTGGTCGTTAACCCATCCTCATCAACATGTTCGTCTAGGCCATCATTTTCTGAGTTCAATGTATGGCATCAAAAATAGGTGAGGTCATGGTACATGTCTTCCTCTAGTCAATATGCCTCCACATTGAAAGTGTATTTTTTGTCCCCTAGGTTTTGATGAATAATGACAACACACAAAGAGTTTTAATGGGGTTCTAAGTTTCTACAAGTTTGAATACTTTTGTAGGAGAACTTTGGAGCAAAAGATAAAAGATTAAATACACAAAATGTTCCTGGTTCATTCTTCTTGGAAGGGTCCGAAAGTTCCGACCCGTGGCCGGAAATTTCTGGACCTCCGAATTTTCGCTAAGTCTTTAACAAGATTCGGTACTAGAGTCGAAAGTAGTGCCGGAATATTATGGGTGGGCGTAAGTTCTGGTCACTGGAAATTTCTTGGCATGCGATTTTTCGCTAAGTCTCGAGAAATGTCAGCACTGGGTTAGCCGAAACTTGTGCCGGAAATTTCCAGACTGCCCGGAAGTTTTGGTCTAAGTTCTAGTCCCGCGGAGCAGCAACAGTCAGATTTATTCGTTTATAAATGTAAAATGTTTTAGTCGGTTTTCATATTTACATGTATCTACGGGGGTGTTTGTTTGGGCTTTTGGCTTTGGCTTTTGGAAGCCAAAAAGCACCTAAATAGGTGCTTTTTGGCTTTTGAATTTTGGAAGCCATAAGATTTGGATCTTGGATTTTGGCTTCCAAAAGTTAAAAGCCAAAAAGCACCTAAATAGGTGCTTTTTGGCTTCCAAAAGCCAAAGCCAAAAGCCCAAACAAACACCCCCGTACATGTATCTGATATATTATAGTGTGTATGTTTACTCACTTTAGTACGTATTTTTCATCTAGTAAACATGTGAAACATCTAAAAACATGTTATATTTACAAACGGAGGAGTAGTTATCATAAAACTAGGTTAAGATTAATATGCTTGTCGGAACCAATCATGATGAGATCAATTCCTCGATCAGGTTCCGTGTGTATTGGGTGAAAACGCTGTTCACACGAGAACATACTTTTTTTGGGGATTAGGTCAATCAGCAGTATTACAACTGCCTTACTTTCACCATCGTCGATTCGTCGAAGCGCGCGTGGCTGTTGCTCTATCTGTCTGAGGGCACGAAGCAAGAAATATTATTCAACAAGAAGATCAATTTATATAGCTCATGGAGGATGATGTCATGCCATGATCGTCCTCAAGGTTGACTAGTGCTAGACCAAGGGAAGCTGCCGGAGACATGAAGACGAAACTAAGCGAGACTCTCCCATGATGGTATATGGAGGAGTCTTCATCGAGCATGTGCTAGCAAGCGCAATCAAGAAAGGTGGTCCACTTGAAGAGATCAAGATCGTCATCATCTAGCTCAAGTGGATTGCTCAAGGCAAAGGTATGATCTTGATAGGGCTATAGGATAGATAGGCGTACTATCAAGAGGGGCTCTCGAGTGAGTAACTTGATCGTATCTTTGTGGAGAGCTCAAACCTTTGCATGCTTATCATATCATATTTCTTGGTTCTTATTTGTCTTTTCTCCTTGTTGGTTTTTAGTGCTTGTCGTGATCTTCATGACAAGACCAAGTTCTTCGAAAACAATTTTAGTTTGGAAAACTCGTTACGTTTTCGGCGTGGAAATATTACCGGTTCAACCTTGAGGAAAGTTCCACACCTTCACATGTGTGGATACTTTGCTCTTTTTATGGTTTGCGGTTTTGGTAGCCCTCTCCTTGTCAGTGCCTTTCCAACGGAGTTGGTCTCAAATCATTCGGAGTTTATTTGCAAAAGTTCTTTCAGTTCTGTTGTTTCTGCAGTTTTTCAAAGGGGCGGAAATGTCCTGACCTTGCTCGGAGATTTCCGAGCCCCAGTCCGGAGATCTTCGAGTGGCAGAAGATTTTTACCAAGTCCAGATCTCAGTTGCGTACTGACTCATTTCAGATTTCCTTCGGATTTTCTACCGGAGATGTCCGGGGTCCGGAAATCTCCGGCCCTGGTTCGGATATTTCCGGACAACAAGTTGCAGTTTTTCGCCAAGTCTTATTTTCCTTCAGCACTGATCTTTTCTCAGCTCGCGTCGGAATTCCTACCGGATATTTCCGGGGTCCGGCAATCTCCGGTCCTCAGTTCGGAAATTTCCGGACCGGAGATTCCCAACGACTAGAAATCAGGGAGGGTCTATAAATACCCCTCCCCTTCTTCTTCCTCAGTTTGACGACTTTCCCCTCTCTCTCTTTCCATTGTTGACCTTGGGAAAGCTTGCTCCCTCTCAAATCCTCCCATGATTCTTGCATATCTTTGAGGGAAAAGTGAGAGGAGATCTAGATCTACAATTCTACCAATCCATCTCTCCTCTAAGTGAGGGGAACTTAGTGGATCTAGATCTTTGAGTTCCTTTGTGGTTCTCCCCCTTTGTTCTTTCTCTCTCTTATCCCCCCATAAGCATTAGTTGCTTGTGGTGGGATTTGGGAGTGTAGGATTTGTCTCCTTTGTGGTTTCTTGGTTCTTCCTCTCTTATTCCCCCATAAGCATTTGTTGCTTTGTTGGAATTTGAGAGTGAAGAACTTGAGCACTTTGTGTGTTCTTGCCATTGCATCTTGCATCGGTTTGAGCCCTCCACGAGGATTCGTGGTGGTGAAATTCATGAGCTTGTTACTCTTGGGTCTTGGACCCTAGACGCCTTAGTGGCCGCCTTTGTGGCATTAGGACCTTTTGTGGTAATGGCCTTTGTGGCTAGTTGGGACCTTTGTGGTCAAGACCTCTTGTGGTCAATTGGAAGCCCCCAATTTGGTTGTGGGTGTGTGCCCCAAGGTTGTTGTACGGGATTGTTCTCCGCCCCAAAGGAGTTCATAGTGGAAGGTGGACTCGGACCTTTGTGGTCGAGTTCATCGGAGAAGAAGGTGAGGCCTTTGTGACGTTGAGCAAACCTGTTGTGGTTGCTCACACCTCTCCAACGAGACGTACACCTTTTGTGGTGGAACTCGGGAATACATCATCGTCTCCGCGTGCCTCGGTTATCCCTATACCCGAGCTCTTTACTTATGCACTTTACTTTGTGATAGCCATCGTGCTTGAAGTCCTTTACCTTGATATACCTTTGATGTTTGTCTTGCATAGCTTAAGTTGTTGGTGCACATAGGTGAACCTAGTATATTTAGGTTGTGTCATTGATAAGTTAAACACTAAGTTTTATTCCGCATTTATCAAGACTAAATTGTAAAAAGTGCTCCTCGCCTATTCACCCCCCCTCTAGGCGACGTATTTCCTTTCAGAAGTGGGGCCACGCGGCCGCCACATCGCCTCGTGGCACGGGCCCCAATGCTGTCGCGTCGGGAGGCGGTGTGGCGCCCACCGACCTAGGTCTTTCGCCTATAAATACCCCCTTGACCTAAAAACAGAGCACAATCGAACACTTTTTCCTCCACACGTCCTGAGCCGCCGCCGTCGTCAACACCACTTCGGGAGAGATCAGAACTGCTCCCCGGCACCATGCCGGGAGGGGGAATCATCCCCGGAGGCTTCTACGTCGCCATGACCGCCTCCGGACTGATGCGTGTGTAGTCTATCTTGGACTACGGGTCCATAGCAGTAGCTAGATGGTTGTCTTCTCCTCTTGTGCTATCATGTTTAGATCTTGTGAGCTGCCTATCATGATCAGGATCATCTTTATGTAATTCTCCATGTTGTGTTTGCTGGGATCCGATGAATATTGAGTACTAAAGTTATTGCTTCATAATATATCATGTGTGTGCTATTTGATGATCTTGCATGCTCTCCGTTACTTGTGTATGCTCTGACCAAGTAGATGCTCGTAACTCCAAGGGGGGGTATTTATGCTCGATAGTAGGTTCATGTCTCTATTAAATCTGGGGTAGTGACAAAAAGCTCTAAGGTTGTAGATGTGCTGTTGCTACTAGGGATAAAACAATAGTACTTTATCTAAGGATGATGTTACTTACTTACTTTACACACAATGCTTAAGGCGATAATCGGTTGCATGCAACTTAATACTGAAAGGGGTGCGGACGCTAACCGGAAGGTGGATTATTAGTCATAGATGCGGTTGGAACGGTCTATGTATATCGTTGTAATGCCCGAATGAATCTCACAGTAGACACCATATCATTAGTATATGCATTGGGTTGCTCATCATTATTCTGTCAATTGCCTAGCTGTAATTTGCTTACCACGCATGGATGAATGTTATTATTATTTATGGAGAGACACCACTAGTGAACTGTGGACCCCGGTCCTTCTTATTAAACTGATAAAACCACAACTGCAAACCTATTACTTTCTGCAAACATACATCTTTCTTCAACACATACGTTTAATCCTTTGTTACAGCAAGCTGGTGGGATTGGATTGACACCCTCACCGTTGAGTTGGGGCGAAATACTTTGATTGTGTTGTGTGCAGGCTCCACGTTCGTTGTTGACGCTGGTGTTGCGCCGTGCTAACGTCGCTGCCAACAACCTCGAGGGAACTCTTCATCTCCTACTGGTTCGATAACCTTGGTTTCATACTGAGGGAAACTTGCTGCTGCACTACTTCATACCTTCCTCTTGGGGTCTCCCAACAACACACCACTCGTGTGCATCAAGCAAATTTCTGGTGCTGTTGCCGGGGAGGTGGTGATTCCTTTGGTGAGAAGACTTCGATATTCCCCCGTCAACATTAGCACGAGAAAGCAAATTTCTGTGGCCGTTGCCGGGGATTTGAATGTTCTTCACGAGGGGAGTTTTCACACTTCCAATCTTTTTATTTTGTTATTGTCTTGCTTAGTTTATTTTTATTACTGTCTTGTTTTCTTAATATCAAAAATACAAAAAAAAATAGTTACTTGCATTACTTTTATATTTCGGTTTACTCATTTATTTTCAGTTTTGTTGCTCTTGTTATTTCGGTTTGTTAATTATTTCTCTATTTTGTTATTTCGGTTTGCATATTATGTCTAGTTATTTACCTGTTATCAATGGATTCTATATTTTATACAAAATAGGAATATCGCTTGTCTAAAAAAGGAAAATATTTATGGGAACAAATAAGTAGATTGAATTATTTTACTAAGAACTTGTGTTCTACATATGATGAATCCTACTGCTTTAATGAATCCTTTTGTTGTAGGAGGCATAATCACCTCCCTTTCCAATGTGATTATAATCATAATAAAACCTTGGCTGCTTATTGATCTACATGGTGGGTGTGTTGTTGGGAGACCCCAAGAGGAAGGTATGAAGTAGTGCAACAGCAAATTTCACTCAGTATGAAACCAAGGTTATCAAACCCGTAGGAGACGAAGAATTCCCTCGAGGTATCAACGGTGCCAGAAAAGAGCTTGACGTAGTTGGAATCTGCACACAACACAATCAAAGTATTTTGCTGACAAGGTTATACCAAACGGGTACCCCTTCGTGTGGTACCTGGGTCACTTAATGACTAAATCCCAATTGTCAATAGGCTGAAGAAGCCCAACAAGTGAAGCCCAAGTCAAAGACGTATACAATAGATAGCATAGTCGGTAGTACTTTCCATATATGTAGTCCTAGTCGGTTACGACCCGAGACCTGTACCCTTATATAAAAGACAGGAGGGAGACCGACCAGGCACACACCGAATTAGAATCACTAAACCCTAGCAAGATCGACATCTTCCTAGACCCTTGTACTCGCCGCATATACACAATAAATAACAGAAAAGCAGGAGTAAGGGTTTTACCTCACTCGAGGGCCCCGAACCTGGGTAATTCCCGCTTGTCAGCCGACGAATCTACCAATACCACACATTCTCTACCTCATAAACTCTTACCCTAGGCTAGTAACCATGGGTATTGATGGGGACATCCCTCGTCATTTGCCCGAACTCAGCGGTGAGGGTGTCAATCCCACCGACTTGCTGTAAAAAAAGGATTAAACGTATGTGTTGAAGAAAGAGTGATGTTTGCAGAAAGTAACAGGTTTGCAGTTGTGGTTTATCAGATTAATAAGAAGGACCGGGGTCCACATTCACTAGTGGTGTCTCTCCATGAATAATAATAACATTCATCCATGCGTGGTAAACAAATTACAGCTATGCAATTGACAGAATAATGATGAGCAACCCAATGCATATACTAATCATATGGTGTCTAGTGTGAGATTCATTCGAGCATTACAACAATATACATAGACCGTTCCAACCGCATCTATGACTAATAATCCACCTCCGGTTAGCGTCCGCACCCCTTTAAGTATTAAGTTGCATGCAACGGATTATCACCTTAAGAACTGCGTATAAAGTAAGTAACATCATCCTTAGACAAAGTACTACTGTTTTATCCCTAGTAGCAACAACACATCTAGAACCTTACAGCTTTCTGTCACTGCCCTAGATTAAATAGAGACATGAACCTACTATCGAGCATAAATACCCCCTCTTGGAATTACGAGCATCTACTTGGCCAGATCATACACAAGTAACGGAGAGCATGCAAGATCATTAAATAGCACACACATGCTATATTATGAAGCAAGAACTTTACTACTCAATATTCATCGGATCCCAGCAAACACAACATGGAGAATTACATAAAGATGATCTTGATCATGATAGGAAGCTCACAAGATCTAAACATGATAGAACAAGAGGAAAAGACAACCATCTAGCTACTGATATGGACCCGTAGTCCAGGGTAGACTACTCACGCATCAGTCCGGAGGCAGTCATGGCGACGTAGAGGCCTCCGGGGACGATTCCCCCTCCCGGCAGGGTGCCGGGGAGCAGTTCTGATCTCTCCCAAAGTGGTGACGGCGACGGCGGCGGCTCGGGACCCGTGGAGGAAAAAGTGATTAACCGTGCTCTGTTTTTAGGTCAAGGAGGTATTTGTAGGCGAAAGACCTAGGTCGGTGGGCGCCCGAGGGCGCCACACCACCTCCTGGCGCGTCAGGCGAGGGGCCCGCGCCACGAGGCGATGTGACGGCCTCGTGGCCCCACTTCGTCTCGTCTTTGGTTTTACTGGACGCATATTTTCCAAAAATAATTCCTGGTTGGCTCGTTTCCAGTTTGGCGGATATTTCCTTAAGAGCTTTTCTGAAACCAAAAACAGCAGAAAACAGGGAACTGGCACTGTGGCATCTTGTTAATAGGTTAGTCCCAGAAAATGCATAAAACTAAAATGCATATGAAACATGTAATAACATGATATAACATAGCATGGAACACAAGAAATTATGGATACGTTGGAGACGTATCAACATCCCCAAGCTTAGTTCTACTCGTCCCGAGTATTCAAGAACGATAAAAGAAGAATAATTTCTGAAGTGTCATCCTTAAAGACAATCTTGATCATGTAATAATATAAGGCATGTAAACTGAGATCAAATAAATAAGGGCTGTAGTTTATATTGATATCAAATGAGTAATGAACAAACAAGTAGGTGAAGCAAGCAAAGCTTTCAATGATATAGTACTAGATAGCAATCAACTGTGCATAGTAGATATTAAAGATGATTTAAGCTTCAAGCACAACAATATAATCATCTAATGCTTCCAACAAACATGACAACTTAATGAAAGGATCAAGTTTAGTAATAGCAATATGCACGTAGAAGATCAATATATTATTTGTTCAAAAGAAACAAGCAAGCGTTCAACGTTGGTTCCTGGCACCAGGATGTTATGGCTAAGAGAATGTTAACAGAGGTTTGGAAGGCCAACAGAAGAAAGGCTCACAAAGCTGTAGATGATCATTAGACAAGAGAAAGTCATACAATCGAAGCTATGCAAGGAGTAGTGATTGTCATACAACGGATGCACAATGAGCTATAAGTATATGAAAGCTTTCCAATGGAACTAGTGGGGGTGCATCCAACTTGCTTGCTCACGAAGACCTAGAGCACTTTTGAGGAGGCTAATCATTGGAATATACAAGTCAAGTTCTATAGTATAAAGTTCCCCACATAGTTATGCAACTAAGACATGAAAACTCTCTCATATGGAGTAAAGGTGCTAAACACGAGCACAAATGATGATCACAAATGATATGGTGCTATAACATGAGAACAAGTGATTACTATAAATGATATGGTGTTGTAACATTAGCACAAGTGTGTGATAAAGAATAGTAATGATGCCTCTTTTTTTCTTTTTTTCTTTTTATCTTTTTTCTCATTTTTCCTTTTCTGTTTCTCTTTTCGATGGCCTCCATGGCTTTTTCACTTTTAGGGGAAAGCATCCTAATATGATACATGATATATAACTACACACTAATGATGATAAAACAACATACTGATGATACAAGTAACTAATATGAATGTGCCATGAGAATACATATGACAACGGTGCCTGTGCCAGTGTAGCAGGTTATGTAGTGCTCTAGCGTAACATGGGTAAAACCACACATCAGCTTTATAGAAACACGCAAAGTAATAAACAAGTAATGAATGACAACAAGTCATGTAATGTAAGATGGATGTTGCATGGCAATATATCTCGCAACAGCTATGGAAATGTTGTAGTAGGTATGTATGGTGGATGTTTTGAGTAAGATAATTGTCTTATGTGTAGGAGAACAAGATGAAGATCTCCCACGAGTTTGGATTTACCCGCAAAAAATGCACCCTCAATGTGAGAAAGGGCAAAGCAAAGTACCGAAGAGGCTAGCAATATGGTGGTGGAAGTGCCATGAAAACCGTAGTTTTAGAACTCACAAGTAAAAAGATTCCAAAAAAATATGATCATGCAAGGCATAATGAAAATTACTCCTAGGGGTGCTGTGGCGAATGAAAAAGTCACTGTTGGGGACCCTACCATGGCGCATAACATAGAGCCATTACGGTTGCCTTAGGCAAAAAGAAGTCATATATCATTATGCAATCAACTGGAAATTTAAGTGTGAAACAGTTTTCAAGTTTCTCTAGAACAACCATTTAATCATTCCACTTTACTAGACCATCATGTTTACCATTAAGAAAATTAATATCTCAAAACAACATCAATGATTCAAGTGACACAATTTAATGATCTTCAAGATTAAAGTATCATTTAATTATACCATCTATCATATTTAGCATTTTCTGTTCTCAACCAAACACCAATCAACTTATTTAAAACATAAACTCTCCAAGTAATTTAAATAATGAGATATGAGAGTATAACACAACAAAGCTAACATCTCTAACAAGAGATGCATGAAAAACAAGAGCTAGAGAGAAAACAATAACATGAAAAGAATACTCAACAAATATAAGTAAAGAATACGAGTATTCATACAAAAGAATGCTAGGATCCATTCTATTCAGAGAATGAAAATAACAAAAACAAAAGCAAAAACAAACATACGTTTCAAGATAAGCAGATAAGATGTGACGGAATTAAAATATAGTTTCACTAGAGAGCACCTGATAGTTTGTCGATGAAGAAGGGGATGCCTTGGACATCCACAATCTTTCACGCTTGAGTCTTCTTGAATTATATTGGGGTGAACCACCAGGGCATGCCCAAGTTTTGGCGTTACTATCCTCTTGATCACATTATATCATGCTCTTCTCTTGATCCTTGAAAACTGTCGGGTTATGACTCCCGGGAATCGGGGGTAGTCACTTCCTGAAGTGTAGTTCGAGAGGGGATTGAACGCGGAGGTCTAAACCCTCAAGTGGCTCCGCGACGTTGCTCGCCGGACCCGAAGAAGACGCACACCCAACCAAGGAAAACACCGTCCTTTACCCAGGTTCACGGCCCTCGTGAGGAGGTAAGACCGCTACTCCTTCCTGTCTGTATTATATGTGGGAGATTACAATACAATTGAGCTTGCCGGAAGCCCCCTTGAGGCAGTTCTTGCCTGGGGAGGGAAACGATGATCTTTGTAACATCCCAACATTTTGGAATGTTCAAAAATCACTAAAATTTAAAACTTTTCTTTTATTAAAATAAAATATTAAAAGTATAAGGAAACCAACTATGAAAGACTTCAAAATTGAGTTTAATATTTCAAATGTCACAGTTTAAACATTTGATTATCCACTGTGTTTCAAAAACCTTAAAATATAATTTGACAAATATTATACAAACATCAATCCATTTTATTAGTTCCTTATAAGTATCTGAATTAAACCACTTAGCCATATCTATTCATAAATATAAGATTATTCAAAATAGTATATAATTACTAAATGGTTTTCATTCCTTTAACTAAGTTCAAAATATAGTTTGGAAATTATAAGCCTATAGTGTATAACTTTACAACTTCATAGATTTTAAATTACTGAATTAGCCAAATAAACATTTCTTTTGCTTAAAGGAATTTCATCTATTTTCAAAGCATGAAAGGATTAATATATTCTAAATAAGAATAGAATTAAAACAAAAATCCTTTCCAAAGTTGTTATAAAGTTTTCAAATGAATTAATTAAAATATAATGTTGCACAAATCATTTTCAATTAAAAATGAATACCCTATATTTCACTTTTCCTAAAACATTGTTATATGTGTTCCTTAATATTATGCCAAAATAAAGATAAATGATTTCAGCAAAATAAGTTTAAATAACTTAAATTCAAACATATTGAAATGTGGGTATTTTACAAATTTTATTTAGCCAAAAGAAAATCTAAATAAGATAGAAATTCAAATTTGACTTTAAGTGTCAAAGTTGTAATTAATAAATAATTCAAAATATTATTTTTGAAAAGTGTTCAAAACACTCCCACAATTGGTTTAACAGAAGGATAATAATATTACAAATTTTTAGAAATTAATTTGACATCATTTGGAGTTATAAATCAAAAGTTATGAAATAAATAAATAAAAACAGAAAAAGAATTACCTGGATGACGTCATCGCTGACGTCATCACCGTATCTTTTTCAACCTCCGGTAGAAATCCGGCTGAGAGTCCTCTTTGACCCCGCCTCAAATCCGAGCTAAATACGCGGAGATTGTTCGTTCTGTTCACCCCTATAAATACCCAGCCCCGCCGCCTCGCCCTTGCCTCCGAAAACCCTAAATCTAGCGCCTCTAGGCCGGAGAAATCGCCGCCGCCGTGTCGCCATTGCCGTCGGCATCGTCGAGGTTTTCCGGTGAGATTCGATCGACCTAGCCTCTCCCATCCACCCCCTTAGCTTTCCCTCGATCTTCTGCATCTCCCTGACTTGACGCGGTAGCAAGTTGCGCAGCAGAACGAGCCATCCGTGCGAGACCGAAGCTCCCCGCCGCCGTGCGCAACTCCGACGAGGTGCAGCCGAAGAACGAGGAAGCTCCAAGGACCACGAGCGCGCCATCGACCTCGCCCGGACCTCTTCTACATCACGGTATGCTCCGCTTGTCCTCTAGGGCTGTAGATCATCGGGAACGAGTTTTTCCGATCGTGGCGCCGCCGCGCGCTCCGTCTCCGGCGACCTAGCGCCGCTCGCTTCTGCCGTGAGTTCTCTTCCGTCCGATCGAGATCCCGTGGCCAGGATTAGAAGTTTTAAAACGAAGCGGTACGCTCCGATCTGGACCGTCAGATCCAGATCTGACGATCCAGATCGCTCCACTTATCCACGTCAGCGCCACGTGGCATGCCCCGTCAGCGCACAGTCAGCGCTGACGTGTATAATCAATTTCGTAATTAAATTTAATCGGCAGTTTTGCAGAAACACCCCTGTCACTTAGATCTCTCACAACTTTTCAACCACAACTCCAAATTCAATAATTTTTATATATTTGGAAAGCTCTGGATGTGTAGAATAATTTGGATCTCACAAAACTCAAATTTGACTTAGTATAAAATATTCAAATTTCAAATGGTGAATTTGAGTATATTTGTAATAACTTTAAATCTATAAATCCAAAAATTGCAAATAAGTATGTTTTAGAAACTTTGGAATATTTGTAAATTAATACCCCTGCTATAAAATATTTTTGAGTAATTTTTGAATGATTTCATAGTTGTGTGTTTAATTTGAATAGTTTGACTAATTTTTGAAATAACTTTTAATAGAAACATTATTTTTCATTAAATCCAATTGCAATAGATTTAATTAAATGCCCTCTGTCTATTAACACTAATTATAAAATTTTGTTATAAAAATTTAATCATAGGAAACTTTAATATTATAATTATTCCTTTTATTATATTTTCCAAAATTAGAAATTAATTAAATTGCATTTATAAATTCATGCATATTTATAAATAAAACACAAAAGTTATTTTGATATTTCTTGTGATTTAAAATTTCATTTCATAGCATATTTTAATTCTCAAAGGAAAACCCCTCTTCATTAGTTTTCTCTAAGTTAGGATTATTTTCAAACTTAGTATTTTGTGAAAAGTGCTATGCACTAGACACTTAGTAGTTTTCAAGATGGAGCTAGAAGACCATTGAAGGACTTAGCCAAAAACAAGACTTCAGAAGTATCTTCAAGGAGGCAACACTTAGAAGAAAATCAAGAAGAAGTTCATGAAGGACTTAGAAGAAAACAGACTCTGGAAGCATCCCCAAGATGTCAAGTACTTAGAAGAAAAGTGAGAAGAAGTTCAAGAAGGCCAACTCCCTTTTTATTCTCTAAGTCTTTCTCTCTGTCTTTCCTTCTCCTCATCTGAGACTTCATGAAGACTAAGTAAATCCAAGACCAGCCTCGAGGATTCAAGAATCATCAAGTCTGAAGATTCATCAAGACTACTAAGAGCTCAATCAAGACATCATCCAGAAGAAAGTTACAAGTCTGGAGATGAAGCCTGGAGGACAACTACATCCTTCTGTCTATCTTTTCCCTCTTTCCTAATCTTGTCCTTTAGACTTAAACAAAATTTGATCATGATGTTATCATCTTGAAGTTGTTGGATCCTAGCAGCATAGTGGGATGAAGCGGCCTGGAAACAAACCTTACATGTCCACGTACATGAGACCTGTTCCACAATTTAAGTGGCTGGCCGGGTGTCTGTCTCTCTCACTATAGTGAATGTCCAATTTACAAAGAGTTGATAATAATTGTGATCACCTTGAACAAATGACTTAGTATTTTTCTCTAAGTATTTTGCACATCATGGCTAAGCCATTAGAGTGCTTGTTTTAAGGAGATATAAAACAAAGTATGTATATCCAACTTAAGACTTTAGTCCTTAGTCCTTTTTGACCAACACATTTGCCTTACATTAACTTAAAAGGTTTTCCATGGCATGAACAAGCATTTCTAGCCTTAGGAATATTTTGCACATCATGCATAAACATGTTTTCCCTAGAAAGTTTTATAAAACTTATTTATTCATCTAGTATGTGTTTGTATGCATGGTGAGTTTGGCTTGCAGTTGATTGTTGTATTATTGTTTGCTTATATTGATTAGATTAAGCGGAGAGCAAACGTTCGTTGTTGAAAAGAGTTTGTGAACAACGACAACATTCAAAGGCAAGTGGCACACCTCATAAACTTCCTAATTTTATGCATTACTTAGTGTATTTTTATATGCATGTGTTGCTATGCTAAACCTGTAGAATCCCTTATTCCTGTGTCTAGGTTCCTATGAAATACTTAGTAGAATTATTGTTGCTATGCAAATGTTGTTTTGTGAAAATCTAAATTCTACTAAGTTAAGAATGAAACACCTGGGTGGTAATTGGTCGGATGGTTTATGTTGAGTGGCTACTCAGGTCCATTTCTATGGCGAGTATGTACACTTGAGAACGGCCACCCAGGAACAGAGGAATCTGAAGGAACTCCAAGTGACGATTGCTTCCAGTGCAGCCTTTTGACAATGGGCTCTGTCTAGAACGACTAAGTTGTGAGAGTGCAACCTGTCAGCTTGACAAGCAGATGTAGGGGGATGATAGGTGGAACGGGTCTTGCTAGTATGGTTGCATTCTTCTTCTGAAAGTTCTTGTCTCAATTCTCTCCTTTCCATAATACACTCCGCGTGTATAGGATATCTCGGACAAATTGAGTCTTAAGGTGAAAGTGCACAACCTCTGCAGAGTGTAAAACTAAGTACTTAGCCGTGTCCCCGGTTACGGACAATTTTGAGTAGCTGATCAAGGACGTCAACGGAGGATTCCACCATTCCAACTTCAAAAATATAAACTTGATGGGTGAACAAGGGTGGAACGAGACAGTGGATTTCATGCCACGGATGTCTCGAATAGAAGAAAAGTGTTTTCAAAAGAATAGGAAAAATTGGCTTTATGCAAATTAGCCCTGATCTCCACCAGCCAAATATTCATATAGGCTTTAGAGTTATTCCATAAGTGTCCACCATAGTGTCACTTGCCAGACTCCATTTTTAATGGAATCTGACCCACGCTGTTGCAATATTTTTCTTATTGCAGATTGATCAGATGACGAGTGAGGTTTCGTTTAAAGGTTTCGAGTCTACAACCAACATGTTTTCGCCTGTGGCAGCATGCAAGTTATAGAGGCTCACTGCTATTGTATTTCCGCTGTGTACTTTTCAAAGCTAGCTTTATGCTATGCAATTTGTAAAGAATATTTTGTAATTCTGGATCATCGATGTAATAAAATTGACCTTTGTTGTGATATTACATCGTAAACTGTGTGTGCAAATGAAACGATCCAGGGATTTGCACTATACACAGGTATCGGCCTTATTTTGAGAGCAGGTACGCTACAGATGGTATCAGAGCACCGTGTTGCCTGTAGGTTCGAAACCCCTAGGATTGGACTAAGACCCCAAAGGTTAAATAGTTAACTAAACTAGGTTTCCAAAACACGAGAAATTTGAACTTCCTTTAATATTGTTTTACCTTAATTATCTTGTCTTGCATCTTTCCCTTTTCTTTTAAAATTCTAATACTCTTACCTGTTCAAAATTTTAGATGGGAGAGTACACTGAGACTGCGTATGCTGGAGTTTTGTCGGATTTCATCTTTGGGAGGCAGCTGTCTAGATTGACAAGTGTTTTGAAACTACCACCACCCTATTTCCGAGGAAGGAAGGAGGAGACCGACATACCCCATGGGATACGTTGGGAAATACGCACCATCATGACCCCGGATCCTACGATGCCAGACTTCGAGCCCGTGGACTATGTCACCTACTACCCAGAGTGGATTGAGGGAGTGAACATATCTATGGTGGACTTAATGGCTCGTTTGTGTTACAAGTATCAATTCAAGCTAGCACCAGGATCGCCCTTCCGTGCCTTTGGGAAGAGGAATGCACATGGTCTCTCGATGGCTCACACGGGAAATCGCCTGGACGTGCCCCTTGTTAACAAGACGTTTGAAGACTTGGATTATCTCATCAACTGTCTGACCAGGAGAGTCCAACAGACTTCTGACGTCGCAAATCATGCTCAAGCCGTCATACACGCAAAAACCCAAGAACTCCAGGCTTCTGAAAATCTTATTGGTCAGTTGGAGGAACTCATCCATGACCTACATTTGGAGAACCTTGGGAAGGATCAGCAAATTGCCATGCTTGAGGCTCAACTCATTCCACCTCCACCACCGCCAGTAGCTGAAGAAGGAGGTGACCAAGGCACTGGAGATGTGACTGTATCTGCAGCTACGAAGAAGGAAGGACCAGTGGAAGAAGACCCCGAAGAAGTGCTGTCTGAAGAGTCAACTGGGGGAGAAGTCACGCGTGTGGCAAAGAACCACGCAATAAAACGCAAGCGTAATAATTAGGAGGATAAGTGCAGTTATCAAAACCATGTTAGAGGGACCACCATTTATCCTTTAGCTTATCGTATCGATTTAGTGTATTGACCTATCAAATTGTGGTATGGCAGTCTGTTACTTTGGTATTTCCCCAACCTTTCGTTCGATAAACAATTAGTTCGATTTCTCAAAAGAAGTTTGAAATTTTTACGTATGTGGTTGCTTGTGTTTGAACCTTATTGCTTGATGTTTGTTAGATGTTGTTTGTAGCGGATTATCTTGAATTTTTGGTTGTGCATTAGGATGTTGAATTATCAACAAAACTTTTCTTTTAAGGGTGGTAGCCACCTAGAAAATTCAAACACAGTCACTTAAACCCAGAAATCTCAAACTATCTTTCCTTTCATCTTTCTAATCAGAAAAAACCATTCACTGTCAGTTTTCAAGTTTCATGTCCGAAATTTCATTTCTCAGAACATCTCGAGTTATCAGAATCATTCAAGCCTTTGCTTTCTTTTCTAGCTTCTCCGAATCTCGGGGACGAGATTCCTTTTAAGGGTGGTAGTCTGTAACATCCCAACATTTTGGAATGTTCAAAAATCACTAAAATTTAAAACTTTTCTTTTATTAAAATAAAATATTAAAAGTATAAGGAAACCAACTATGAAAGACTTCAAAATTGAGTTTAATATTTCAAATGTCACAGTTTAAACATTTGATTATCCACTGTGTTTCAACAACCTTAAAATATAATTTGACAAATATTATACAAACATCAATCCATTTTATTAGTTCCTTATAAGTATCTGAATTAAACCACTTAGCCATATCTATTCATAAATATAAGATTATTCAAAATAGTATATAATTACTAAATGGTTTTCATTCCTTTAACTAAGTTCAAAATATAGTTTGGAAATTATAAGCCTATAGTGTATAACTTTACAACTTCATAGATTTTAAATTACTGAATTAGCCAAATAAACATTTCTTTTGCTTAAAGGAATTTCATCTATTTTCAAAGCATGAAAGGATTAATATATTCTAAATAAGAATAGAATTAAAACAAAAATCCTTTCCAAAGTTGTTATAAAGTTTTCAAATGAATTAATTAAAATATAATGTTGCACAAATCATTTTCAATTAAAAATGAATACCCTATATTTCACTTTTCCTAAAACATTGTTATATGTGTTCCTTAATATTATGCCAAAATAAAGATAAATGATTTCAGCAAAATAAGTTTAAATAACTTAAATTCAAACATATTGAAATGTGGGTATTTTACAAATTTTATTTAGCCAAAAGAAAATCTAAATAAGATAGAAATTCAAATTTGACATTAAGTGTCAAAGTTGTAATTAATAAATAATTCAAAATATTATTTTTGAAAAGTGTTCAAAACACTCCCACAATTGGTTTAACAGAAGGATAATAATATTACAAATTTTTAGAAATTAATTTGACATCATTTGGAGTTATAAATCAAAAGTTATGAAATAAATAAATAAAAACAGAAAAAGAATTACCTGGATGACGTCATCGCTGACATCATCACCGTATCTTCTTCAACCTCCGGTAGAAATCCGGCTGAGAGTCCTCTTTGATCCCGCCTCAAAGCCGAGCTAAATACGCGGAGATTGTTCGTTCTGTTCACCCCTATAAATACCCAGCCCCGCCGCCTCGCCCTTGCCTCCGAAAACCCTAAATCTAGCGCCTCTAGGCCGGAGAAATCGCCGCCGCCGTGTCGCCATTGCCGTCGGCATCGTCGAGGTTTTCCGGTGAGATTCGATCGACCTAGCCTCTCCCATCCACCCCCTTAGCTTTCCCTCGATCTTCTGCATCTCCCTGACTTGACGCGGTAGCAAGTTGCGCAGCAGAACGAGCCATCCGTGCGAGATCGAAGCTCCCCGCCGCCGTGCGCAACTCCGACGAGGTGCAGCCGAAGAACGAGGAAGCTCCAAGGACCACGAGCGCGCCATCGACCTCGCCCGGACCTCCTCTACATCACGGTATGCTCCGCTTGTCCTCTAGGGCTGTAGATCATCGGGAACGAGTTTTTCCGATCGTGGCGCCGCCGCGCGCTCCGTCTCCGGCGACCTAGCGCCGCTCGCTTCTGCCGTGAGTTCTCGTCCGTCCGATCGAGATCCCGTGGCCAGGATTAGAAGTTTTAAAACGAAGCGGTACGCTCCGATCTGGACCGTCAGATCCAGATCTGACGATCCAGATCGCTCCACTTATCCACGTCAGCACCACGTGGCATGCCCCGTCAGCGCACAGTCAGCGCTGACGTGTATAATCAATTTCGTAATTAAATTTAATCGGCAGTTTTGCAGAAACACCCCTGTCACTTAGATCTCTCACAACTTTTCAACCACAACTCCAAATTCAATAATTTTTATATATTTGGAAAGCTCTGGATGTGTAGAATAATTTGGATCTCACAAAACTCAAATTTGACTTAGTATAAAATATTCAAATTTCAAATGGTGAATTTGAGTATATTTGTAATAACTTTAAATCTATAAATCCAAAAATTGCAAATAAGTATGTTTTAGAAACTTTGGAATATTTGTAAATTAATACCCCTGCTATAAAATATTTTTGAGTAATTTTTGAATGATTTCATAGTTGTGTGTTTAATTTGAATAGTTTGACTAATTTTTGAAATAACTTTTAATAGAAACATTATTTTTCATTAAATCCAATTGCAATAGATTTAATTAAATGCCCTCTGTCTATTAACACTAATTATAAAATTTTGTTATAAAAATTTAATCATAGGAAACTTTAATATTATAATTATTCCTTTTATTATATTTTCCAAAATTAGAAATTAATTAAATTGCATTTATAAATTCATGCATATTTATAAATAAAACACAAAAGTTATTTTGATATTTCTTGTGATTTAAAATTTCATTTCATAGCATATTTTAATTCTCAAAGGAAAACCCCTCTTCATTAGTTTTCTCTAAGTTAGGATTATTTTCAAACTTAGTATTTTGTGAAAAGTGCTATGCACTAGACACTTAGTAGTTTTCAAGATGGAGCTAGAAGACCATTGAAGGACTTAGCCAAAAACAAGACTTCAGAAGTATCTTCAAGGAGGCAACACTTAGAAGAAAATCAAGAAGAAGTTCATGAAGGACTTAGAAGAAAACAGACTCTGGAAGCATCCCCAAGATGTCAAGTACTTAGAAGAAAAGTGAGAAGAAGTTCAAGAAGGCCAACTCCCTTTTTATTCTCTAAGTCTTTCTCTCTGTCTTTCCTTCTCCTCATCTGAGACTTCATGAAGACTAAGTAAATCCAAGACCAGCCTCGAGGATTCAAGAATCATCAAGTCTGAAGATTCATCAAGACTACTAAGAGCTCAATCAAGACATCATCCAGAAGAAAGTTACAAGTCTGGAGATGAAGCCTGGAGGACAACTACATCCTTCTGTCTATCTTTTCCCTCTTTCCTAATCTTGTCCTTTAGACTTAAACAAAATTTGATCATGATGTTATCATCTTGAAGTTGTTGGATCCTAGCAGCATAGTGGGATGAAGCGGCCTGGAAACAAACCTTACATGTCCACGTACATGAGACCTGTTCCACAATTTAAGTGGCTGGCCGGGTGTCTGTCTCTCTCACTATAGTGAATGTCCAATTTACAAAGAGTTGATAATAATTGTGATCACCTTGAACAAATGACTTAGTATTTTTCTCGAAGTATTTTGCACATCATGGCTAAGCCATTAGAGTGCCTGTTTTAAGGAGATATAAAACAAAGTATGTATATCCAACTTAAGACTTTAGTCCTTAGTCCTTTTTGACCAACACATTTGCCTTACATTAACTTAAAAGGTTTTCCATGGCATGAACAAGCATTTCTAGCCTTAGGAATATTTTGCACATCATGCATAAACATGTTTTCCCTAGAAAGTTTTATAAAACTTATTTATTCATCTAGTATGTGTTTGTATGCATGGTGAGTTTGGCTTGCAGTTGATTGTTGTATTATTGTTTGCTTATATTGATTAGATTAAGCGGAGAGCAAACGTTCGTTGTTGAAAAGAGTTTGTGAACAACGACAACATTCAAAGGCAAGTGGCACACCTCATAAACTTCCTAATTTTATGCATTACTTAGTGTATTTTTATATGCATGTGTTGCTATGCTAAACCTGTAGAATCCCTTATTCCTGTGTCTAGGTTCCTATGAAATACTTAGTAGAATTATTGTTGCTATGCAAATGTTGTTTTGTGAAAATCTAAATTCTACTAAGTTAAGAATGAAACACCTGGGTGGTAATTGGTCGGATGGTTTATGTTGAGTGGCTACTCAGGTCCATTTCTATGGCGAGTATGTACACTTGAGAACGGCCACCCAGGAACAGAGGAATCTGAAGGAACTCCAAGTGACGATTGCTTCCAGTGCAGCCTTTTGACAATGGGCTCTGTCTAGAACGACTAAGTTGTGAGAGTGCAACCTGTCAGCTTGACAAGCAGATGTAGGGGGATGATAGGTGGAACGGGTCTTGCTAGTATGGTTGCATTCTTCTTCTGAAAGTTCTTGTCTCAATTCTCTCCTTTCCATAATACACTCCGCGTGTATAGGATATCTCGGACAAATTGAGTCTTAAGGTGAAAGTGCACAACCTCTGCAGAGTGTAAAACTAAGTACTTAGCCGTGTCCCCGGTTACGGACAATTTTGAGTAGCTGATCAAGGACGTCAACGGAGGATTCCACCATTCCAACTTCAAAAATATAAACTTGATGGGTGAACAAGGGTGGAACGAGACAGTGGATTTCATGCCACGGATGTCTCGAATAGAAGAAAAGTGTTTTCAAAAGAATAGGAAAAATTGGCTTTATGCAAATTAGCCCTGATCTCCACCAGCCAAATATTCATATAGGCTTTAGAGTTATTCCATAAGTGTCCACCATAGTGTCACTTGCCAGACTCCATTTTTAATGGAATCTGACCCACGTTGCAATATTTTTCTTATTGCAGATTGATCAGATGACGAGTGAGGTTTCGTTTAAAGGTTTCGAGTCTACAACCAACATGTTTTCGCCTGTGGCAGCATGAAAGTTATAGAGGCTCACTGCTATTGTATTTCCGCTGTGTACTTTTCAAAGCTAGCTTTATGCTATGCAATTTGTAAAGAATATTTTGTAATTCTAGATCATCGATGTAATAAAATTGACCTTTGTTGTGATATTACATCGTAAACTGTGTGTGCAAATGAAACGATCCAGGGATTTGCACTATACACAGGTATCTGCCTTATTTTGAGAGCAGGTACGCTACAATCTTCTTCCTCCTCCAGTCAGAAGCTAACCTAACCAAAGCTGCTAGGGTTTACAAGGGTGTTTTGCACGCAAAGGGCCGACCCTTGCTACGATGGATGTCTTCTCTCTTTTATAGGCGCCTCGGGCCTTCTTCTTCGGCTTGGCCTTCAAGGTGGCTCCCACTTGCCAGTGGCGGGGCGGAGCAAGAGTCCACAGTGCTCCATTCGTCCATTGACTCGGTCCATTGTTGATAAAGGTGGCGCCGTGGCCGACCGGCGGCCGACCACGCTCGTTCTATCCACATAGCGGACAGTCTCTGAGGTGGAGCCGCGATGACGATCTCCGTTGGAAGGTTGCGCCGTCCACCTGCTTTATCGTCAGAGTAGAAGGTCCTCACATCTGTGCAGTAGGCGGAGCAGCTTTGTTGACCGCTTTAGCGCAGGGACAGCGACGGGGGTGTGAGCGCCTCTGTACGAGTGTGGCAGAGGTCACGTGCGCTCTGCCGGGGTTCCTTTCCGACGACGTTTCCCTCCAGGCCTGAGGGGAGATTCCTGCCGGACTTCCCTCAGGCGGGTTGGTTCCTTGACGGGGAGGATCCCCTGAGGTGAGGGGTCGCTTGAGACCCTCGCCTCCTCTTGAGGCCCTCGAGGGGGATCGCCTCTCGAGGGTCCCGTCAGGCGGTGACGCCTGGTCCTTAGTTGTTTCGTCCGTCTGGCCCGCGAGCGAGGCCTGGGGGGGAATGGGCTCTTGGTACCCCCAGCTCCCACTGGGCCGACAGTAGCCCCCGGGCCCATGATGGGCACGACTGAGCCCATGGGGTTAGGCGAAGCGTCGTGGGCCCTTAGTGCCCAGCCGGCCCGAGCCATGCGGCACTTGGACGACTAACGGCTTCGCACGATCTGGGGCGTGAGTCGTGGGGGGTCCCACCACGTCCCGGTAACTGCTCTCGGAGAGGACATACAGCCCAGGCGTTGCCGCGCAGAGCCGTTACCGTTTCCAATTTCTCGCAGAAAATTCCGCTCCACAGAGCTCTCCGCCTCCACGCTCTCCTGCGAGTTTCTGTCCTCCGGCTCCCATCTTTGTCTTCGCCGAAAACCCAAGTCCTCTCCGATGGGCCCGGTAAAGAGCAAAAGTAAGGCCGCAGCGGGGTCTTCTTCCCGGGCGGCGGCCATGCAGGTAGTGCGGGGCGCGGCACTCGAGGGGGCGCGCACCGATCTTCAGGCGCTGGGGAAGATCCGCCACCTGGTAGCGGGGCCGTCCAACGAGCACGGCGCCAGCGAACTCCAAGCCGCCCGGTTTGGGAGATTTCCTCAGGGGTTCTATCCCATTTTCCTCCACGCCATCACCGCCGGGCTGGTGTCGCCGTACTCGCCTTTCTTGGAGGCAGTACTGGAATTCTACCAAATTCAACTCCTCCATCTTCACCCAAACTCCATACTCATTTTGTCCATCTTCGCCTACCTTTGCGAGGCTTATCTGGGCGTGCACCCTTCGGTTGCGCTCTTCAGAACCTTCTACTCGCTGCGGTGCACGGGTTGTGGCGAGAGGACGGGGTGCGTCTCCTTCCGCATCGCGGACGGAATGGGGCATGTATATATCCCCATGTCCTGGAGTGGGGATAAGCCTGTTACGGCCCTGCTCAAGAAGGTGGGTGACTTTCGCCAGAAGTGGCTGCTCATCGGCGTCTCGTCACCCTGCGCATTCCTGGATGTCCCGGAGGCGCCGCCCGTGAGGAACTCCCACTGGTGCAAGTCTGCTCTTCGCGGTGCAGACAACGCTTACTTGGAGAGGCGTTTGAGATTTCTCCGCGAGGAGGGTCTCACGGGTCAGATGGTCGCGGCAGACTTCGGAGCCGATGTGGATGTATGCCGGCCCTTCCGACCCAATGCGGCTTCATCCGGAGGACCTTGGCTCGGACGTGGTCGACACCATCCTAAACATCCTCTTCGCCAGTCCGGATGTGCCAGGGAAGATCGCCGGCTCCGTGCGTCCCCTGCATCAGCTTCCTCTGAGCGACCGCATGGATATCCTGGACGGAATGCCGGATTTCACTCCTCAAGGTCTGGCGGGCTCGATGGATCAGGTGGTCGCTCCGCCGGTGCGTGCAGTCGTGGGTGTTGATTCTTCATCCACCTCCCGTGCCTGGAGCAGCGAGGAAGAGACCGCGACGTGAGAGGCGCCCCCTGCGAGGTACGAGCCATTCACCGATGAGATTTTCGACATCTCGTCGGGCGATGACGATGCCTTTGTTGTGGCGCCTTCGCGCCTCGAGGAGGAGGCGCCTGAGGCGGGGGCGGTTTCTGAGATAGATGCTTTGCCGGGGAGGCACGAGCCTCGCACCAAGGCGATGGTGGATCGCTCCGGGGCGAGGCCCTCCGACATCCCCTTCAAGAGAAAAGCGGTGACGCCTCTGGAGGGGTCAGGCGCCAAGCCCACACCTTCCTGGCGCTCTCCTGGCCTGTCGTGGGTCGACGTTGGTGCTTCCCCTTCATGGTGAATATTTCCACCACTTGGTTATTTTTGTCTTTTATTGTCTCCCATGCTCTGTCTTCACCTGAACTATCTTCTTTGGGCTTTAGCCAGCGATCTGGTGCCTGCGAAGCGTCGCAAGCTTCGCGAAGCAGCAGGTGTGAAGAGTGCCGCGGCCGCGGTGGCGGCTGGCGAGCGCCCGAGGTCTGTGGAGACGTCCACTCCAGGCCCAGTGGAGGGGGCGCCTCAGGAGGGAGCGGCCGTGCCCCTGGTGGGGGCGCCCGAGCCTCAAACGGCGCCTCTCGAGTCTCTGCTTGTGGACAGCGCGGAGGAGACGACTCCCGCGCCGCCTCGCGCTCTAACTCCTCCTCGCGCGGCTACGCCACCACGCGAGGCAGTTTTGCTTCGCACACTGCCATCGCCGCGTGCAGCGACGCCGCCGCCTGCGTCACCTTCACCATGCTCGTCCGCGGCACCCGCGACACCTTGTGAGGGGGCGACCGAGGCTTCAGCAGGTGCAAGTGCGGCCTCAGGAAGGGGTGCGGCCTCACCTCCTTTGGGGGGAGCGACCGAGGTTCCCGCGGGCGCAAGTGCAGCCGCAGGAGGGGGTGCGGGCTCACCACCCCGCCCTGCCGGAGAAGATGAGCACCCCCGCGACTCGAGCGCCGCAGCTGAAGCCGGCGTGGGTGGAGGTGGAGCCACACCCAGCCCCCGAGCCCGACCTGGGGCAGGGTTCTCGGGACCGGCCGCCGCTGTTGGGCCCTCATCCAGCCAGGAAACGGTTCTCCGAAGCTGGGACTGGAGCACGGGGCGCCGCGAGGTGGCATTCGGCCTTGTGCGGGAGTCGTTGGAGGGCCTGGAGGCCCACCTCGCCCTTGGTAACATACTGCTCGCCCAACAGCAGGAGGAACTTGCGAGATCGTGGGCGTCCTTCCATGCAGCCGTCGAGGCGCACCGGCTTGAGGACTCGGCGCTGCAGGCAGCCCGCGAAGAGGCCATCAACTTTGCCAAGGAAGTCCGCGACGGAGCCATTCGCGATGCCGCGGAGCTACTCGAGCCCCTCCAGGCAGAACGCGAAGCCGCTGAGGAGCTCCTGCAAGGGGCCGCAGCCGAGCGTGAGGCGATGGAGGGCTCGCTGGCACAGAAGCAACGCGAGCTGGACCGGTTGGAGTCCCAGCGTCTCTCTGCCCACCAGGTTGCGCAGGCCGCTCAGGAGGAGGACCGCAAGTGCTTGGCCGAGCGCGATCGGCAGCTGGCCCTCAGGGGGAGTGAGCTGCAGCGGCGTGAGGAGCGGTGTCTCCAGATGGAGAAGGACCAGGCCGCCCAGCGCGAGGCCCTTGAAGCACGCGAGGGAGGCCTGGCACAGGCGGTCTCGAAGTTCGACGAGCACGTCGCTGCTCAGAAGCGCTCTGACGAGTGCTCGGAGAGGCGCTTCGCCATGAGGACGAGAGCGGCGCAGAGGGCCCTCACGGTGCACGAGAGACATCTCCGTCGGACCCTTCTCCAGAAGTACCGTGCTCGGCTGCAGAAGCGGGAGGACCGCCTCAGGGCCGAGCATGCTGCGGAAGCTCAGCGGCTAGCTGAGCTTGAGAAGGCCAACTCCAAGCTGGCGCGCCGCTTCAAGCGCGCCAAGGCACATTGCCGCCGAGTGGAGGAGGCCCGCGACGTGGCGTCCCACGGCGCTGGCCCTTCGTCCAATGCGCCTGCGATGCAGTGTGACCGCCTGTTTGAAGAGCTGGTTGCGCGTGGTAGTGAGCTTGCGGCGTGGCTCGGCGCAGACGCACCGTATCCTTGGACCCAAGACCACGACGGCGCCACCGCGTTCCTGGCCTACTTCGACCAGCTTTTCGCGGCGCTGGAGGGCCCCGCCGCTGAGCTTCGCGAGGTGATCGAAGATGAGAGCCGTTGGGGGTGGCCGTTGATCGCATCTTCACCAATATCAAGCTCCTTGTGCCGGACTTCGACTTCCGCTTGGTGACCGAGGTTGCTCCCGGCGAGGACGCGCGGCGCGTCTCTTCTTCCCTCCGCGAGCAGGTGGATGCATTCTGCCACCGCTTCAGGCGTGTGGAGGCTGCGCCGGACTTCGGGGCGGAGGAGGCCCGCTCCGCCGAGGTCAAAGGAGGCGCTACGGAGGAGGAGGCCCGCTCCATCGAGGTCGAAGATGGCGCTGCGGAGGAGGAGGCCGCTCCGCTGAGGTCGAAGAAGGCGCTGCGGAGGAGCGGGCCCGCTCCGCCGAGGTCGAAGTTGGCACCGCGGAGGCTCAAAGCGCTGCTGCATCCCCCTGAGCCTTTCTTGGCTGCGCCTGCGGGCACTTGTAACTGCACCAGTTGTGTGCCTTTAGACATCTTAAGACTTTTGGCTTGTAATACACTCTTAATTGCTGTTTTAATTCGAGCTCGTCTGCCCCTCTTGAGGTCTCTTTGGACTCATCTTCATGTCTATTTGTTCTCTGCATTGTTAGGTCCCATCTCTTCGTGCCATGACTCCGCCACCTCGGTCCGCGGGAGCAACGACTCCGCAAGGCCGGGGGGGGGGGGAGTTTAGGCCTAGGAGAGGTAAGAGCCTTGAGTCGCGATGCTCAAGTGCCCCCGTTAGACGTGCGAGTAGTCCATGAAGCGTTAGGGAAAGCGAAGTCGCTCGAGGGGCAGAGACGCGCACTAGGGAGAGAAAAACGCTCTTAAATCGTGGGTGCGAGACTTAGCTTCTCGTGGTTTTCTCTCTGTGAAGGTTTTTCGCTTGGCGAAGTTGCACACTTGAGGGGTTGCTCCTGTGGAGGCATTTTGCCTGGCGAGGTTGCCCGCTTGAGGGGTCGCTCCTGGGGAGGCATTTTTCCTGGCGAGGTTGCCCTCTTGAGGGGTCGCTCCTGGAGAGGCTCTTCGCCTGGCGAGGTTGTCCACTTGAGGGGTCGCTCACGGATGTTCCTTCAGGCTCGCGGGGGAATTCTTCCCTGCAGGTATTAGAGGGGCGATCCCAAACGCTAGAACACGGATCAAGGGATCGTGCGCGCTTATAGGTCCCCTCAGGCGTTCCTTGCGAGGAGAGTAAGTACCAGGGTCCTCTGTAGAGATGGCTTGTTTGTGGGGAATTGCCCTCCAGCCAGAGCTCGGACTCTTGGATTTTGCAGTGCTGCTGGTGTGTCATTTGAGGCACTGGCACCGTACTCAGCCCCCGCTCGCGAGGTACACATGTGGAGAGATATAAGCGCACACTTCAACAATAGTAATGCGTAAATAAAAACCCCCCAAAAACGTTTTTTAAGCGGCGCCGAGGCGCTAAGTTCACTTTGGAACGAGATTGAGTCATTATGCTTGGGGTTGCCAAGTCAATGCTCTGACCATGTCGAGGCATGGGGACCACCTGTTGGTGGCTGAGACTCTCAACGGCCTGAGGTGGCTCGTTTTAATTGAGAGCTCGGAGGGTTTTTCCCTCGAGTGAAGCCTTTGGGGCTTTGGAGGTTTAAGCCGTTGGCGTTTTAACCTCCGGAGACAAGAATGCTTGGAGGTTGAGACGTAAGCTGCCTCGTCCGCTAGGAGTCTCGACGTGACAATGATCACGTGCGTGGCAATGACCACGGGTGCGTTTGTTCCCTTAGGAGACAAAGCATTTGTTTGAGGTTTAAGCCTTTTGGCGTTTTAACCTCTAGAGTCGACATTGCTTGGAGGTTGAGCCGTAAGCTGCCTCTTCCGCTTTGTTTTCTCGACGTGACAATGATCACGGGTGTGGCAATGACCACTTTGGCATTTGTTCCTTTACGAGACAAACCTTTGTTTTTGGAGGTTTAAGCCTTTCGGAGTTTTAACCTCTATAGACGAAAAATGCTTAGAGGTTGAGCCGTAGGCTGCCTCGTCCGCTTGACGTCTCGACGTGACAATGATCACGGGTGTGGCAATGACCACTTTGGCATTTGTTCCTTTAGGAGACAAAGCTTTGTTTTTGGAGGTTTAAGCCTTTCGGCGTTTTAACCTCGAGGGACAAAAAGGTGCTTGGAGGTTGAGCCGTGGGCTGCCTCTTTCGCTAAATGCCCTGACGTGATGATGATCACGGGTAGAACTTGCGTAGATGCATGATGTTCCATGGATTCTTGACGGGGACGCCGTCTTCCGTCTCGAGGCGAGCCGCGCCAGGCCTGGCGATGTGGGTGACCCTGTAGGGACCTTCCCACATCGGGGACAGCTTGTGGAGGCCTTCCATGGAGAGGATTCGTCTGAGGATGAGATCGCCTGCCTCCAGGGTGCGCGAGCGCACATTGTGGCTGTGGTAACGCCTCAGGGACTGCTGGTACTTGGCCGCCCGTAGAGCAGCGCGGCGTCTTAGCCCTTCAAGGAGCAGCAAGTCATCGTTGTGGATATCCTCTTGCTGGTCCTCATTAAAGGCAAGGACCCGTGGGGACCCATGCTTTATCTCTGCGGGGAGGACTGCTTCGGCTCCATAGACGAGTGCGAACGGCGTTTCCGCGGTGGGCTTGGGTGGCGTGGTACGAATGGACCAGAGCACCGAGGGTAGCTCGTTGATCCAGCCCTTGCCGTGGCCCTTGAGGACATCGAAGGTCCTGGTCTTCAAGCCTTTGAGGACCTCTGCGTTTGCGCGCTCAGCCTGTCCGTTGCTTTGCGGATGGGATACTGAGGCGAAGCAGAGCTTGATGCCCATTTTCTGGCAGTAGGCTCTGAAGACGTCGCTTGTGAATTGCGAGCCATTGTCGGTGATGATGCGGTTAGGCACTCCGAAGCGGCAGACCAGGCCTCTGATGAATTTCACCGCCGCGCCTGTTGTGATTGTACGCGTCGCCTCCACTTCAGGCCATTTTGTGAACTTGTTGATGTCCACGAAGAGGTAGCGATATCCACCTTGCGCCGTTGGGAAATGTCCCAGATGTCCAGCCCCCAGACCGCAAACGGCCACGAGAGCGGAATGGTTTGTAGGCCCATCGCTGGTTGGTGGATTTGCTTGGCGTGGAATTGGCAGGCTTCACAAGCTTGAATGATGTCCGTTGCATCTTGAAGCGCTTGATGCCAGTAGAAGCCGCTCCTGAAGACTTTTCATGCGAGGGTGCGGGCGCACGAATGGTGGCCGCATTCCCCACTGTGGATGTCCTTAATCAGTAGTTTTCCTTCTTCAGGAGGGACGCACTTGAGCGCGATGCCGTTTGGGCGCTTGCGGTAGAGAATTCCTTCGAGGATTTGGTACGATTTTGCTTGGCGGGCAATTCGCTCCGCTTCGACATCTTCCTCGGGAAGGATCCCTTTGTGGAGGTAGTCTTTGATCTCGTCTATCCATCCTGCCTCTTGGTGCACCGCTGTGAGCAACAGACGCTCCACTGTTGGGGGCCCGCAGCCTGGGGCTCCGCTTGCAGGTGGTGGCGGGAGCGTTTCGTCTGTGCTTGCGGGCAGGGCCTCGAGGGGCTGCTTTATGGATGCCTTGACGAGCCTTTCTTCAAAGACACCTGGCAGCTGGGCTTGCCTCTTTGATGCGCGCTTGGCGATGTCATCAGCCTCTTGGTTCTCCTTTCTTGGGATGTGCATGAGCTCCATTCCCCTGAAGTTCTTCCCCAGCCTACGGACCTCTTCAAGGTATGCGGCCGTGTGGTCGTCCTTGGCCTTGTAGCTTTTGTTGGAGAAGTTGACGAGCAGCTGGGAGTCGCCCCTGATGAGTATATGCTTGACGCCTAGGGCGATTGCGGCTCGTAGACCAGCAAGCATCCCTTCATACTCGGCGATGTTGTTGGATATCTTGTCGATTCCGAAGCACAGCTGGACTGCGTAATACAACTTGTCGCCTTTTGGTGAGGTCAGGACTACACCTGCCCCACCGTGGCGACAAGCGAAAGCTCCGTCGAACTTCATGGTTCAGTAGCTGGGCATTGCGGCTCCAGAGGACTCGTGCTCTTCTTCCCAGGGCTCTTCAGGGTTGGATCAGTCCATTCGGCGACGAAGTCTGCCAGCGCTCTTCCTTTGATTACCCTTGTGGTATCGAAGCGCAAATTGAATGGCTGTAGCTCGATGTTCCATCCTGCGACATGATCTGCTGCATTTGGGTTGCGCATAATTTGCTCCAGGGGGAAAGAGGTTACCACCATGATGGGGTGCCCCTGGAAGTAGTGTCGCAGCTTTCTTGAGGCGATGAGGAGTGCGAGGAGAAGCTTCTGCTGCATAGGGTACCGCTCGCGAGCATCACGCAGTACTGTGCTGACGAAGTAAACTGGATGCTCGACGAGAGTGATTTCTGTTTCCTTGGTGTCTTTCGCCTGAGGTGGCCCAGCTTGGCCCTCGATGGGGTCGGCTTCAAGGGGCTTGTCCTTGGCCTCGAGGGTGTTGGCCTCGAGGGATGTGGCCTCGAGGGATGTGGCCTCGAGGGACGCGGCCTCGAGGGATTTGGCCTCGAGGGACTTGGCCTCGAGGAACGCGGCCTCGAGGGATTTGGCCTCGAGGGACGTGGCCTCGAGGGACGCGGCCTCGAGGGACACGGCCTCGAGGGACTTGGCCTTGCAGCGTTGCTCCTGGGCCTCGAGTGTGTTAGCCTCCCGAGGCTCCTTGGTCCCTTCGGCATGGACCTCTTGCAGCAGTTAACTCGGGGCGGTCTCCACTTGAGGCTTTGGGCCTGGCGTTGGCCTTGTGATGACCGCCCCTTCCTCGAGCTCTTTATCAGGAGGCTTTTTCTTTGGAGTGGTTGCACTCTTCTTGTGAAGTACAGGCTCCTTTCTTTCCACCACCAGGACAGCACTGGCTGTTTGTGGGGTAGCTGACAAGTACAGCTTCAGGTGCTCGCCAGGCCTTGGGGCGACTATTACAGGTGGGCTGGCCAGGTACTTCTTCAAGTCCTCAAATGCTTTTTCAGCTTCAGGGGTCCACTTGAAAGTGCCCGTTCTTTTCATGATCTTGAAAAACGGCAGGGCTCTTTCGCCAAACTTGGAGATGAATCGACCCACGCTGGCCATGCAGCCTGCCAGGCGTTGCATGTCCTTGAGCCTGCGTGGAGGTTGCATGCCTTCTATGGCCTTGATTTTGTCTGGGTTCGCCTCTATGCCCCGATGGGACACGAGGAAACCCAGCAATTTGCCTGAAGGTACTCCAAAGACGCACTTGGCGGGGTTGAGCTTAATGTTCACCTTGCGCAGGCTGGCGAAGGTTTCTTCCAGGTCTCCGAGCAGAGTATTTCCTTCTCGTGACTTCACGACGATGTCATCGACATACGCTTCAGCGTTTCGCCCCATTTGCCCGCCAAGGGCTATCCTCATTAACCTCTGGAACGTGGCTCCGGCATTTTTTAGGCCGAAGGGCATGCAGACGTAGCAATACACACCGCATGGGGTGAGGAAAGCCGTCTTCTCCTCATCCTCTTTAGCCATCTTAATCTGGTGATAACCAGAGAAGGCATCGAGGAAACAGAGGAGGTCGCAGCCTGCCGTGGAGTCCACGATCTGGTCAATTCTGGGAATGGGGTGAGGGTCCTTGGGGCAGGCCTTGTTCACGTCGGTGTAGTCGATGCAGAGGCAGGCTCCGCCGGCGGGTTTTGGGACTACCACGCCGTTGGAGAGCCAAGTGGGGTGCGCGACTTCGCGGACTACTTTTGCCGCTTTGAGCTTCTCGACCTCCTTGACGATGAAAGCTTGCTTCTCGGGGGGCTTGCTTTCTTGCTTTTTGCTTGACGGGGCGCGCGTTTGGGCACACGACCAAGTGGTGCTCGATCACCTCCCTTGGTACACCAAACATATCTGACGGTGTCCATGCGAACATGTCCGAGTTTGCCTGGAGGAAGGCGACGAGCGCGCTTTCTTATTTGGGAGGCAGCGCGGCGCCAATGGTGACGCTAGCCCACGAGCCTTCAGCCCCCGAGCTACTTGAGCTCAGAGAGATCTTCTTTGTAGCAGCTGCCTCCTGGGAGAACAACTGCTTCTTCTTCTTGGGCCTCTCGAGAGGCTCTTGGTCCTCGTCTACGGGGAAGGCCATGGCGGCTGTCTTGTAGGCCGTCTCCACCGCGCGTGTAGCGTCCAGGACATGCCCACGTATGTTGATCGTGCCGGCGCTGCCGGGGATCTTGACCATGTTGTACGCATGGTGCGTGAAGGCCATGAACTTCGCGAGTGCGGGGTAGCCGAGGATGGCGTTGTACGGCAGGCCGATATGCGCAACATCGAAGTCGATGTGCTCGGTGCGGTAATTTTCCTCGCTCCCGAAGGTGACGGCAAGCCTGACCTGGCCTAGAGGCTCGATTGAGCCGCTAGTGACCCCCGTGAAGGGCCTCGAGGGCATAAGCCTCTCTTAGGGCACTTGAAGCGCTTCGAACGTATCTATGGAGATAACGTTCAGGCCTGCTCCGCCGTCGATGAGCGTCTTGGAGACAGCCACATTGTCGATGGTGGGGGTGCAGACCAGCGGGAGGGTTCCAACAGTCTTGGTGGACTTGGGGTGGTCCTGAGCGTCGAAGGCGATGGTGTACTGCGACCACTTGAGGGGCCTGGAGGTTTCCGTGCTTGGGACGGCGGCGTTGAGCTCGCGGGCGAACTGCTTGAACTGGTTGTTCGACTTTGGCGCCTGCGCCCCCCTAGGATGCAGACAATGGCGCCCCTCGGGGCTTGGTAGCCGCCATCTTCCTCGTCAGGGAGGTTTCCGTTCTTTTCTGCGGCGTTGGCTCGATTTCCAGATGGTTTCTGGTAGCCGCCCTTGCGTCCGCCTCCGCGGTAGCCACGGCCTCGACCGCGGCCGCCGCTGTCTTCTGCTTGCTCGCGCTCCTTGCTCAACCTTTTGAGGTCGTAGCAGGACTCCGTAGAGTGGCCGCGCCTGTTGTGGTAGATGCAGAAAGGGCGGTGATCATCTTTCCTTTCTCCCGCCTCGGGGGAGTCCCTGGGGGTGCCCTTTGTGTCGGGCTCTGCCGCGAGATTTGCGGTGGCCTTGCGCTTGGGCTCCTCCTTTTTCTTCTGGCTCTTGGACCCCTCAGCATGATCGTCCCCTCTCGAGGACATTTTCACGAAGATGAGTCCCTCTTCAGCCTTGGCGCACTTGTCCGCCATGTCGAACAGCTTGACCACAGAGGTGAGCTTGTCGTGGATGCCCAGTTTCTCGAGCATCCTGCTGTTTGTGACGCCCTCGCGGAAGGCGGTGATGACTTGAGTGTTGGGGATGTTCAGGATCTTGTTGCGCACTTGGCTGAAGCGCTGGATGTACTTGCGGAGCGTTTCGTCCTTCCTCTGCACCACAGCGCGCAGATCGTTGTGGGTGAGGGCGCGCTCGTACGTCCCCTTGAAGTTGGAGACGAACTGCTTGCAGAGCTCCTCCCAGGAGTTCACAGAGTCCTCCGGGAGGTTCAGGAGCCACGACAGCGCAGAGTCGCGTAGCGCGTGGGAGAACCAGTTGGCCATGACCTTGTCGTCTCCTCCCGCAGCTTGGATGGAGGTGGTGTAGAGCTGCAGGAACTCGACGGGGTTGCCGGAGCCGTCGTAGCCCTTGGGAAGAGCCGGCCTGAACCTCTGCGGCCAAACCACGTGGCGCAGGGAGCGAGTGAACGCCATGCAGCCCGAGGTGTACGTAGCGACCCC
Organism: Poa annua; assembly: GCA_026929855.1. Classification (NCBI taxonomy): domain Eukaryota; kingdom Viridiplantae; phylum Streptophyta; class Magnoliopsida; order Poales; family Poaceae; genus Poa; species Poa annua. The sequence continues at coordinate 18,959,305 of CM049428.1, read as the reverse complement.
GTGCTGGAGCGCGCCGCGGTTCTGCTGTCCCGCCTGGCCGAGCTCCTCCACGAGCCTGTTCTGGCGGTGTCGCTGGAGCTCCATCCCCACACGGGCGTCGGGCGCGGTGCGCTGCACGATCATGCAATCGCGCGGCGAGGTCGCGTGCAAAGCAGCCCTCTGTGCCGCGGCCGGCGCAGGCCCCGGAGGTGGCGGAGGGGCATTTGTTGCGACCGTGCCCGCGAGAGAGGGGTGCGCGTTGGACTGCGACGGAGCGGGGCGCGTCGCGGCGATGCCGACGAGGTGGTTGAGGCGTTGGAGCCACTGCTCGTGGGCCTCAGCGGTGGGCTGGTAGCGGAGCAGCTCCTGCGCCATGAGCAGCGCGGTGTGTGGCGCGGGGTCGGTCCTCCCCGGACCCGAGCCGCTCGGGTGCTGCGTCGGGTGCGACGACTGCGCATCCTCCTGGTGCTCGGCGTCGTGCTCCGGCTCCTCCGCGTGAGGGCCAGAAGGGACATGCTCCTCTTGGCGGGGTCGGCCCCGCCTTGCGCGGGTGGTCGCGGCGCCTGGGGGCGCGCGTGTTCCCGCGGGCGCACGTCGGCTGACTCGAGCGGTGCGGGTGGCGCGCGTGTTCACCATGGCGCGGAGGCGAACTCGAAGGTTGTTGACGCGCCTCAATCCCCTACCTGGCGCGCCAAATGTCGGGTTATGACTCCCGGAAATCGGGTGTGTCACTTCCCGAAGTGTAGTTCGAGAGGAGATTGAACGCGGAGGTCTAAACCCTCAAGTGGCTCCGCGACGTTGCTCGCCGGACCCGAAGAAGACGCACACCCAACCAAGGAAAACACCGTCCTTTACCCAGGTTCACGGCCCTCGTGAGGAGGTAAGACCGCTACTCCTTCCTGTCTGTATTATATGTGGGAGATTACAATACAATTGAGCTTGCGGGAAGCCCCCTTGAGGCAGTTCTTGCCTGGGGAGGGAAACGATGATCTTCTTCCTCCTCCAGTCAGAAGCTAACCTAACCAAAGCTGCTAGGGTTTACAAGGGTGTTTTGCACGCAAAGGGCCGACCCTTGCTACGATGGATGTCTTCTCTCTTTTATAGGCGCCTCAGGCCTTCTTCTTCGGCTTGGCCTTCAAGGTGGCTCCCACTTGCCAGTGGCGGGGCGGAGCACGAGTCCACCGTGCTCCATTCGTCCATGGACTCGGTCCATTGTTGATAAAGGTGGCGCCGTGGCCGACCGGCGGCCGACCGCGCTCGTACTATCCGCAGAGCGGACAGTCTCTAAGGTGGAGCCCGAGATGACGATCTCCGTTGGAGGGTTGCGCCGTCCACCTGCTTTATCGTCAGAGTAGAAGGTCCTCACAGATGTGCAGCAGGCGGAGCAGCTTTGTTGACCGCTTTAGCGCCAGGGACAGCGACGGGGGTGTGAGCGCCTCTGTACGAGTCTGGCAGAGGTCACGTGCGCTCTGCCGGGGTTCCTTGCCGACGACGTTTCCCTCCAGGCCTGAGGGGAGATTCCTGCCGGACTTCCCTCAGGCGGGTTGGTTCCTTGACGGGGAGGATCCCCTGAGGCGAGGGGTCGCTTGAGACCCTCGCCTCCTCTTCAGGCCCTCGAGGGGGATCGCCTCTCGAGGGTCCCGTCAGGCGGTGATGCCTGGTCCTTAGTTGTTTCGTCCGTCTGGCCCGCGAGCGAGGCCTGGGGGGAATGGGCTCTTGGTACCCCAGTTCCCACTGGGCCGACAAAAACTTTCTCCACACCAAACTTAGAGTAACTTCATTAGAGGGTTAGTGCACAAAATATTATGATATTCTATAGGAACACAATTGCTACCATTGCTACTGGATATTAGTTACAGCCACTGATACTTAAAAGGATAAAAATATCCAATCAAAATAGCAAAAGAAAATGGCAGAATCTGTCAAAAATATAACAGTCCGTAAAGACGAATTTTTTAGAGGCACTTAACTTGCTCAGATCAGAAAACTAAAAACTAACGAAAGTTGCGTATAAATCTGAGAATTACGCACAAAAAAGGGCAGATGTTTCTGACGTTGCAGTGAATTGATATGAATTTAACGGTGGACAACAGAAATTTGTTTCAGCACAGGAATTGAATTTTAACATCAACTTTCGACTAGAGTCTTAACTTGACACAACATTGCAATGAATATAAGATACAAAGGAATTGCTATAGAGGTAGGTATCTTCCTTGACACAAGAAAAATAAAATGTGGTCCCCCATAATCGCTTTTGTTTAACGCCTTTGAGCTAGGCACAAAGTGAAACTCAGGTATTATCAAGAGATGAAGCATCAACACCATAATTTGAACGAAAAATATAATCAAAAGGTAGCCTCATTCTTTTCCTAGGGAAGTGTTGCATACCTTTCTTGATGGTACCTTCTTTCATATCAATAATAGCACCCACAGTTTTCAGAAAGGGTCTTCCCAACACAATTGGACAAGATGGATCGCATTCAATATCCAAGACAATAAAATCAACGGGGACCAGGTTATTATTAACCATAATAGGAATATCATTGATCCTCCCCAAAGGTTTCTTCAAAGCATTATCAGCAAGAAAAACATCCAAATAGCAATGTTCCAATGGTGGCAAGTCAAACATATCATAGAGCTTTTTAGGCATAACAGAAATACTTGCACCAAGGTCACACAAAGTGTCGGCCCAGTGAGGAACAGGGTGTGCAGAGCCCACTCTCCACAGGCCTCGCACGCGATAGATTCGACCAAAACGACTAAGGACCAAGCCCCCGCTTGGAGAGACCCTCGAGAGGCAACTCCTCTTGAGGGCCTGAAGAGGAAGCAAGGGCCTGAGGAGGACCCCGCGCTTCAAGAGACTCCCCAAGGCTTACTCGCCTGGAGAGAAGTCAACGGAAACCTCTCCACATGCCACCACGACCCTGCGGAGCGCACATGGCCTCTGTAGCAGCCGCAGAGTGACGCGAGCACCAGAGTTGCCATTCTGGTGATAAAGGAGTCAACAAAGATGCGCCGCCCGCGCCAAGACAGCCAGGAATTTCCTCTTTGATGATAAAGCGGATGGACGGCGCAACGCTCCAAGGAGATCTTCGTCAAGGGCTCCGCCACGACCCTTGCAACGCCTGCGAGCCGTTCTACGCAGTCTGCAGCTTGTCGGCCACCGCTGCTACCTTTAGCACGGATGGACCGCGTCCATGGACATTTCTGCGGCGGTGGACTCCTTCTCCTTCGCGCCGCTGCCATGTGGGAACCCACCTTCTGCGTGAAGTGCAAGGATGAGGCCCGAGGCGCCTATAAAAGGAGCAGGAGCTCCACCGTAGCAGATGTAACATCCCAATTTTGCTAAAATTTAAAACTTTGCATTCATACATCATTCATCATATAGGCTTGACTTGTAATCACATAAATACTAAATAAAAATTCAATTATGAGTTTAAATAATGTTTAATCCCATTTAAATGTTTATTTAAAACTTACTTCATAAATATAATTTTCCAAATTATATAATGGGTAAGGTTATTATAAAAAATTGCTAATTTAAATAACCTTTCCAAAATATATTTTTATGAATTTTTCTAAAATGTTTTCAATAGGTTTAAAAATCATTTAGTAAATCAGATTTGAAAAACAGTTTTTATTTTATTTAAAAGATTATGTTACCAGGCCGGCCCAGACGTTATGCACCGCGCGCGCGGTCGATAACGGCCCATCGGCCCGCTCCAGCGCGCGCGCGCCGCTCCCCTCTCGCTGACAGGTGGGCCCCACCTGTCAGCCGTCTTCCACCTCCGTCCGGAGATTGCGCCGGAGACGACGACCACGACCGAGCCGTTTCCGGGCCGGTTTCCGCCGTGATTAGCTCCCGCGCCCCCTCCTATTTATACACCGCGAGGCCGCCTCCGAACCGCCCCCCCAAAACCCTACCTCTCCGCCGTCGGGCTGCTCGGAATCGAGCTCGCCGTCGCCGCCATTGCCGCTGGGCTTTTTCGCGAGTGCGGTAAGCTCCAAGCTCCTCGAGCTCCACCGAGCCCCCCCCCCCTCGCTTCCCCATCCTTTTGCACACCCGTTGAGCCCCCTTGCTTGTCCCATTTCGCAGCCGAACGCCGAAAACGACCTCGACCGAGGTGCTCCGCCGCCGGCCACCATCTCCGACGAGGAAAGGAGAGGAGTCTCGACGCCGCCGCCGCGCCATCGACCTCGCCTCCTCCTCCGCGTCATTTTGGTAAGAACCGTTCGTCCTGGGGCGGTGTTTTCATGCGGGAAGCATCGAGGCCGACGCGCCGCCGCCGGCGAGCCTTCCGGCGACCCGCGCGCCGCTCGGTTCGGCCGGGCGTCCCACGCCGTTGGATCTAGATCCAACCAATCTAGATCCAAACGATCCCGTGCGTCCGATCTCATTTAAATCGGACGGCTCTCGTCCACGATCCGCGCGAATCGTTTTCGTCCAATAGGATCGCGCCACGTAGCCCCATTATTTTCTTTTTTCCGCAGGAATTTTATAAATAAAACAGAAAAATATGCAAAACTAGAAAATTCACAACTTATGTTCTGTAAGTCCAAATTCAGTGAACTTTATATCCACGGATAGCCCTGCTAGAGTAGTTTAATTCTACATCATTTGTTTTTGCTTTTGTTAAATAATAATTCATAAGATCATCCGAGGAGTAATTCGGCTATTAAATCCATAACTTAAATAATAAAAATGTTTTACAAATAAACTCAATTGTTTTAGGTTTAGGTTAACAACCTCTGCCCAGGAATATTAATATATGTCTTATTTGAAAACTTTCTTAGAACAATAAAATTTGTAATGTTATAATCTAAGTTTTGGTTACTTTGTTTTCAATTAATAAATTGTTAAGTGAATTGAGAAATTCCTAGAAATTGCATCTCATGCATTTAATACCAGAGGATATAAATCATGGATAAGTGTGTCTAATTATACACATGGCATACCATGCATGCATACATCTTTTATTTGGTGTGTGAGATTTTGTGTGGATATTTATTTGTATGTATTGCTTGTGCTAGATTGTGAAGGAGAGGAAGGACCTGCTTGTGATTGCTATTCTTGTTGTGCCTGCCCCTCCTGCTGCCAAGGCAAGTGACTTCATAAAACACCTACTATTTTATTCTATTGCATATCTAGTGTTTTCAAACAGTATTTGCAAAAGTAGTATGCATGATAGGTTTTTGGGAGATTGTAGTACGCTATGCAAACCTTTTAGGTTTCCCCTTAGAAATTCCAGATTAGACCCCTATTATAATTTAGTGGAAGCAACTGCAGCAAAAATGATTGTTTTATGGTTGATGTGATAAATGAAAATTTCCACTAAATAAATTTAACGCCTGGGTGGATTGGGTCGATCGAGGAGGTTTCAAGTTGAGTGGCTTCTCAGGGCCTAGTGTCATGGTTGTCTTCGCCCAGGGTAGTTTCTACTTACCTGGGGCCATGATATGCGGTGTTAACCTGAGTTGCTCACTTGTGGTAGGCCACCCAGGGCTATGAGATTTAAGTCTACACTGAGTCTAGTTGCTTATCGTGCAACCATTGGTCAATATGGGCTCTGTCTTGATGGAGTAAGTTGTTGTGGACCTGGGTCAAGAGATTGATGGTGGTAGAGTTGATAGGATGGTGGTAATCTCTTAGTATGATCATGGGAAAACAACTTCTGAAAAGTCTCATCTTGATCTTCTCCTTTTCCTTTTCACTAAAGGAGTGTAGAGGATAGTTTGGGTTGATTGAGTCTAATGGTGAAAGTGCACACCCTCTCGAGAGTTAAAACCTAAGATCTTAGCCGTTTCCCCGGCAACGGACAATTTGAGTAACTACACAAGGCTGTGTTATGAAAATCTCCTCATCTCAAATTTCTTAATAAAACTTTTGTTGGGTGAACATGGGTAGGAGACATGGACTTGTCTCGAGATTGTCTCTGAAGGAGAAGATATTGATTTAAGAAAATTGTTTATCAAAAGTAGGAGAAAATTTGCTTTGCGCAATAGCCTTGAGCTCCACCAGCCAAATTAAGCATATAGTTATAGTATAGTAGAACATTAGGAATTAAAGTCACTTGCCACCACAATTCAATTATGCTGACCCTTTATAGCTGGGCTGCAACTAAACCTTGCAGAATGTCCGAATGAGGAGTAAGGGGGTCGTCTTCGAGCTACAACCAACATGATTTGCCAGTGGCTTCATGGAGAAGATGTAGCTCCATGCTACCTTTAGTATTGCGTTTGAACTCTGAAATAAAGTGTGAACTATTAATTCAGCTAGCATTTCCGCTATGCTAAGTTGTAAGGATATTTGTTTTTGGATCATTCGTCTCGTTCTCTAATAAATTATGACATTGTACTGTGATATTTCATCTTATTGGAGAATGTGAGACTTATGTGATCCAAGTCTTTACATTATTCATATGTGTCACTGCTTTCATAAGCATGGGCACTACAGATGGTATCAGAGCACGAATGTTGCCTGTAGGCTCGAAACCCCTAGGATTGGATACAAACCCTAAAATAAATATTTATAATTAACAAAATTCGAAATACCAGACTTCGTTTCTTATAATATGTTCCTTACCTTCTACATTCTTATTTTGTTTCATCTCCTTAATTCTTATCCCTTCAAAAATTTTGTAGATGAAGAACTTCACTCGTGAGTTATCCCCGCAGAAAGGAGACCAGTACTACTTCAGTGACCAACTCCTCAGTATTTCCAAAACCCTGAGGTTGACGCCGCCAGTCTTCAGGGGCAAAGAAATTATGTCAGAAGATTACCCTGAAGGACGCTGGAAGATCGAGGCAGAAGTTCTCCCTCGTCTTGATCCTCCTAGATCGCAGCTGATCCGTTTCCGATCTAGATACCCCAACTGGAAGAATGGAGTGGAGATGGCGATGCTGGAGACCTTGTCACGCATCATTGAGCAGTTCTATGACGAGATCAAACCCAACTCCGTCTTTCGACACTTTGCCAGGAGGGATAGCATTGGACAACCCGTTCAACCCTCACTTAGGGGTATGAACGAGAAGCATCATGGAGACCTTGGAGCTCATTGCATAACTTGGATATACTTCTGGGACAAGAGATCTTCTACAGGGCAGATTTAAGGCGCGTCCACCGTCACGTTAAGGAAAGCTTAGAAGAAGAGAAAGATATTTTTCGTGTAGAAGTTCAGGTGCTAACGAAGGAGAACAAGGAACTGGAAGACAAGATTTACCTGCAAGATGATAGGATTGCGCAGAAGGATGCCCACATTTTGGCATTGCAGGCTCAGTGTGCTCATTTGTGTGAACAACTAAGCCAAATGGAACTTCAGGCAGAGAAGAATCATCCCCCTGACGCCCCAGAGCCCCTAGTGTTAACCTATCCCGATGAGGACACTCCCAAGGAAGCCACAGGTGTCAAGAAGCGGAAGTGTGGGAACACCCGCAAATACATAAGGAGTTTTAAAATTTGATTAGTAAGACCACCAATTATCCTTACCTTACAAGTATTTCTCCTAGCCTCAACGAAGTTGTATTGACCCACCAATTTGTGGTGAGGCAGTACCTTGAAAACCATGTCCTAGCTTGGTTTGCAAGTCTCTAAAATATCGAATTTATAAAATACTTCGGGTGTGTCTGTTTATTTCTTGCTTGTTATGTTTCTGTGAAGTGTGTTGATGTGCATGGGTAGATTTTTCCTTTGTAGTCTCTTCTATCACTACTTACCTATGCCCACACCATACAGATGCCTCCACGTCGTGATCCTGACAACAACAATGCCAACGAAATGATGCAACAAATGATGGCAGCCCAGACACAGTTGATGACCATGATGGCTCAGTTCATGGCAAACCAAAACAATCCACCACCCCCTCCACCGCCGCCACCACCACCCCCACCCCAAGTTGACCGCCTTGCTATGTTCTTGAGGCTCAGACCCAACAAATTCTCCACAGTTACTGAACCAATCGTAGCCGATGATTGGCTACGCTCGGTGAACAAGGATCTAGTTATTGCGAGTGTACGGAATTGGAGAAAATAAGGTTCACTTCCCATCTACTGGAGGGACCAGCGGCACAGTGGTGGGAAACATATCAGATCATTCACCCACTTGAAGGACTTACCTGGGAAATCTTTAAAGAAGGTTTCCGCAATGCTCACATCTCTACTGGGATCATGAATCTGAAAAGGGATGAGTTCCGTACCCTGAGACAGGGAAATCGTGCTCTGAGGGAGTACATGGAGGACTTCAATCCCCTCTCACGCTATGCCCCAGAGGATGTAGACACCGATGCAAAGAGGAAGTATAAGTTTCTGAATGGACTCAATGGTGAGCTGAAAATACCATTGTCTGTGGCCTATGCTCCCAATTATCAGGACTTTCTTGATCAGGCCATTACTCTGGACAGCAACATGAAGAAGGAGGAGAATAGAAAAAGGAATTTCAGCGCCAATAAGTACAACACTAATCTGATGCAGAAGAAACCATACGTTCCTGAGAACAGTGGGGGTCACCCCAGTCACAAGAGTGGAAGTGGCCACAACCATAATGGTCATATCCATAAAGTAGGAAATTCCGGATACAGAGGAAATGGACAGGGTGGTAGTGGACACAACCACCCGTTCAATGGGAACAATAGTGGAAAAGAGCAGCACTGCCACAACAATGAGCCTAAACGAGATATTAGTCAAGTGACTTGCTACAAGTGTGGGAACAAGAGACATTACTCAACAGACTGCCCAGAGAAGAAGAAGGCGCCGGAAGCATCAAAGCCTAATCCTTTCCAGAAGGCACAGGTGAATCATCTTGATGTGGAAGAAGTGCAGAATGAACCGGATGCAGTGATTGGTACGTTCCTACTACATACCTTTCTAGCATTAGTCTTGTTCGATACTGGAGCATCCCACTCATTCATCTCAAGAGCTTTTGTTAATAAAAACAAACTGACTACTACAAGCCTACTAAATCCGGTTAGGGTGAGTTCCCCAGGGGGGGAAATGCTCGCGCAAACCGATTGTCAAAATTTGAGTTTAGAAATTGGTAAACACTCCTTTCCGGTAAACCTGATAATATTAGAGACCCAGGGTCTGGATGTTATACTCGGTATGGATTGGTTGGCCAAGTTTGAAGGAGTATTGGATTGTGCGAATATATCCATTACACTCACCACTCCCGAGAAGAAGAAGATCAGATACAAATCCAATTTTGAATTTAAGAAAGTTAAGCTAAATTCTCTTAAGGGGGTTAGCATGGGAGACGTTCGTGTGGTAAGAGATTACCCTGATGTTTTCCCCGAAGAACTACCGGGAATGCCACCCGATAGGGATGTTGAATTTATTATAGATTTGGTTCCCGGAACGGGACCCATAGCCAAGAGACCATATCCAATGGCCGTAGCTGAATTGAAAGAACTCAAGAAACAGCTAGAGGAGCAACTGCAGAAAGGATTCATCCGCCCAAGTTCATCACCTTGGGGAGCACCCATTCTGTTTGTAGAGAAAAAGGTTAGTACTCAAAGGCTAGTAATGGATTATCGAGCAATCAACGAGGTGACGATCAAGAACAAGTACCCGCTACCGAAAATTAATGAGCTCTTCGACCAGCTAGAGGGTGCTTCGGTATTCTCTAAAATCGATTTGCGATCAGGATACTTTCAAATGAAAGTAAGAGAACTAGATATACCAAAAACTGCCTTCACTACTAGATATGGATTATATGAGTACACCGTAATGCCGTTTGGTTTAACCAATGCACCGGCATACTTCATGAACATGATGAATAAAGTGTTTATGGACTTTCTGGATAAGTTTGTTGTGGTGTTCATTGATGATATCCTGATATACTCCAAAAGTCAGGAGGAACATGAAGAACACTTGCACATGATATTACAGAGACTTAGAGAACATAAGCTGTATGCCAAATTTAGCAAGTGTGAATTCTGGCTAGAAGAAGTTGGTTTTCTAGGACACGTTGTGTCGAAAAATGGAATAGCAGTAGACCCAGAAAAGGTGTCAGCTGTGACAAAATGGGAAGTACCCAAGAATGTGGCAGACATCCGTAGTTTCCTTGAACTGGCAGGTTATTATAGAAGATTTATTGAGAACTTCTCCAAACATGCCAAACCATTGACTTCACTACTGAAAAAGGAAGTCAAATTCAAGTGGACGGAAGAATGTGAAATAAGTTTCCAGGAACTGAAGAAACGGCTGGTGTCAGCACCTGTTTAATGCTTGCCAGATATAGAGAAGGAATTCCAAGTATATTGTGATGCCTCGCACCATGGACTAGGAAGTGTCCTAATGCAAGAAGGGAAAGTGGTTTCATACGCTTCTAGACAGCTTAAGAAACATGAGGTCAACTATCCCACCCACGATCTGGAGTTAGCATCAGTAGTGCATGCGTTAAAGACGTGGAGACCCTATCTTTTGGGAAAACGTTGTGAAGTATTCACGGATCACAAGAGCCTGAAATATATTTTCACCCAGAAGGATTTGAATATGAGGCAAAGAAGATGGCTGGAACTTATTAAGGACTATGATATGAGTTTGCAATATCACCCAGGAAAGGCTAATGTGGTGGCAGACGCTTTGAGCCGTAAGGTCCATGTAAATGGACTGACAGCGGGAGAATTGCCCAAGGATTTAAGTAGAGCATTTAAGGACCTCAGATTAGAGGTAGTACCCGAAGGATTCCTCGCAACACTGGACGTACAACCGTTGTTGATGGATAAGATTCGGGAAGGACAGAAGGGAGACAAAGTAATGGATGAAATCAAGGTCAACCTGAGCGAAGGGAAGGCCAAGGGTTTTCGAATGGATGAGCAAGGCACCTTGTGGTTTGAGAAACGCATCTGCGTGCCGCAAGATCAGGATCTTAGAAAATTGATTCTGCAAGAAGCACATAACTCGCCTTATTCCATACACCCGGGGAACACCAAGATGTACATGGATGTAAAGGAAATATTTTGGTGGAATAACCTGAAGAGAGACATCACGGAATATATAGCTAAGTGCGATGTATGTAGTCGAGTAAAGGCGGAGCATCAGAAGCCAGCAGGATTGTTGCAACCTTTACCTATACCGGATTGGAAATGGGAACATATAGGTATGGATTTCATTACTGGGTTACCGCGTACCAGATCGGGATATGATTCGATCTGGGTAATAGTGGATCGTTTGACAAAGGTGGCCCATTTTGTGCTAGTAAAGACTACCTACTCAAGTGCTAAGTTGGCAGAGATTTACATGAGGAGAATTGTATGCCTTCATGGTATTCCCCAGAGGATTGTGTCTGACAGAGGTACCTAGTTTACCTCGCATTTCTGGAAACAACTACATGAATCTTTGGGTACGAGATTAGAGTTCAGTACAGCATTTCATCCCCAAACGGATGGACAGACGGAAAGAGTAAACCAAATTTTAGAAGATATGCTGAGCGCATGTGCCTTGGACTACAAGTCTAGTTGGGATGATAATTTGCCATACGCAGAATTTTCCTATAACAACAGCTACCAAGCAAGCATAGAGATGTCGCCGTTTGAGGCACTTTATGGTAGGAAATGCACCACACCACTACTCTGGAGCGGTGTGGGAGATCGAAGTTTATTTGGACCTGATATAATCCAGGAAGCTGAAGAGAATGTTCGAATAATCAAGGACAGATTGAAGATCGCGCAGTCCAGGCAGAAAAGCTATGCAGATTCCAAAAGGAGAGAAATCACTTATGAGATAGGTGACAGGGCTTATTTAAGAGTGTCACCAATGCGTGGTGTGAAGAGGTTCGGGATCAAGGGTAAACTTGCACCTCGATTCATCGGCCCCTTTAAGATTCTTTCCCGCAAGGGAGAAGTAGCATATGAGTTAGAATTGCCGGAAGTTCTGTCAGCAGTTCACAATGTCTTCCACGTGAGTCAATTTGAAGAAGTGTCATCCAGAGATGACAGAAACCCCGCTACGGGATACAGTGTCATTAGAAGAAGTTCAGTTGGAAAGTGACCTGACGTATGAAGAGAAGCCAATCAAAATATTGGAGATGGCAGAAAGGATCACACGAACCAAGACTATCAAATTTTGTAAGGTCCAGTGGAACCACCATACTGAAGAAGAAGCAACTTGGGAACGGGAGGATGATCTTCGGGAAGAACACCCACATCTTTTTGAAGGCCAAACCGAATCTCGAGGACGAGATTCATCTTAAGGGGGTTAGGTTTGTAACATCCCAATTTTGCTAAAATTTAAAACTTTGCATTCATACATCATTCATCATATAGGCTTAACTTTTAATCACATAAATACTAAATAAAAATTCAATTATGAGTTTAAATAATGTTTAATCCCATTTAAATGTTTATTTAAAACTTACTTCATAAATATAATTTTCCAAATTATATAATGGGTAAGGTTATTATTAAAAATTGCTAATTTAAATAACCTTTCCAAAATATATTTTTATGAATATTTCTGAAATGTTTTGAATAGGTTTAAAAATCATTTAGTAAATCAGATTTGAAAAACAGTTTTTATTTTATTTAAAAGATTATGTTACCAGGCAAGACGTAAGCCAGACGTTATCCACCGCGCGCGCGGTCGATAACGGCCCATCGGCCCGCTCCAGCGCGCGCGCGCCGCTCCCCTCTCGCTGACAGGTGGGCCCCACCTGTCAGCCGTCTTCCACCTCCGTCCAGAGATTGTTTTTGTTTTTGTTAGATTAGTTTAATTCTACATCATTTGTTTAATTCTACATCATTTGTTTTTTCTTTTGTTAAATAATAATTCATAAGATCATCCGAGGAGTAATTCGGCTATTAAATCCATAACTTAAATAATAAAAATGTCGTGCTCCGGCTCCTCCGCGTGAGGGCCAGAAGGGACATGCTCCTCTTGGCGGGGTCGGCCCCGCCTTGCGCGGGTGGTCGCGGCGCCTGGGGGCGCGCGTGTTCCCGCGGGCGCACGTCGGCTGACTCGAGCGGTGCGGGTGGCGCGCGTGTTCACCATGGCGCGGAGGCGAACTCGAAGGTTGTTGACGCGCCTCAATCCCCTACCTGGCGCGCCAAATGTCGGGTTATGACTCCCGGAAATCAGGGGTAGTCACTTCCTGAAGTGTAGTTCGAGAGGAGATTGAACGCGGAGGTCTAAACCCTCAAGTGGCTCCGCGACGTTGCTCGCCGGACCCGAAGAAGACGCACACCCAACCAAGGAAAACACCGTCCTTTACCCAGGTTCACGGCCCTCGTGAGGAGGTAAGACCGCTACTCCTTCCTGTCTGTATTATATGTGGGAGATTACAATACAATTGAGCTTGCCGGAAGCCCCCTTGAGGCAGTTCTTGCCTGGGGAGGGAAACGATGATCTTCTTCCTCCTCCAGTCAGAAGCTAACCTAACCAAAGCTGCTAGGGTTTACAAGGGTGTTTTGCACGCAAAGGGCCGACCCTTGCTATGATGGATGTCTTCTCTCTTTTATAGGCGCCTCAGGCCTTCTTCTTCGGCTTGGCCTTCAAGGTGGCTCCCACTTGCCAGTGGCGGGGCGGAGCACGAGTCCACCGTGCTCTATTCGTCCATGGACTCGGTCCATTGTTGATAAAGGTGGCGCCGTGGCCGACCGGCGGCCGACCACGCTCGTACTATCCGCAGAGCGGACAGTCTCTAAGGTGGAGCCCGCGATGACGATCTCCGTTGGAGGGTTGCGCCGTCCACCTGCTTTATCGTCAGAGTAGAAGGTCCTCACAGATGTGCAGCAGGCGGAGCAGCTTTGTTGACCGCTTTAGCGCCAGGGACAGCGACGGGGGTGTGAGCGCCTCTGTACGAGTCTGGCAGAGGTCACGTGCGCTCTGCCGGGGTTCCTTGCCGACGACGTTTCCCTCCAGGCCTGAGGGGAGATTCCTGCCGGACTTCCCTCAGGTGGGTTGGTTCCTTGACGGGGAGGATCCCCTGAGGCGAGGGGTCGCTTGAGACCCTCGCCTCCTCTTCAGGCCCTCGAGGGGGATCGCCTCTCGAGGGTCCCGTCAGGCGGTGACGCCTGGTCCTTAGTTGGTCCGTCTGGCCCGCGAGCGAGGCCTGGGGGGAATGGGCTCTTGGTACCCCTGTTCCCACTGGGCCGACAAAAACTTTCTCCACACCAAACTTAGAGTAACTTCATTAGAGGGTTAGTGCACAAAATATTATGATATTCTATAGGAACACAATTCCTACCATTGCTACTGGATATTAGTTACAGCCACTGATACTTAAAAGGATAAAAATATCCAATCAAAATAGCAAAAGAGACATTGCAAAAGAAAATGGCAGAATCTGTCAAAAATATAACAGTCCGTAAAGACGAATTTTTTCGAGACACTTAACTTGCTCAGATCAGAAAACTAATAACTAACGAAAGTTGCGTATACATCTGAGAATTATGCACAAAAAAGGGCAGATGTTTCTGACGTTGCAGTGAATTGATATGAATTTAACGGTGGACAACAGAAATTTGTTTCAGCACAGGAATTGAATTTTAACATCAACTTTCGACTAGAGTCTTAACTTGACACAACATTGCAATGAATATAAGATACAAAGGAATTGCTATAGAGGTAGGTATCTTCCTTGACACAAGAAAAATAAAATGTGGTCTCCCATAATCGCTTTTGTTTAACGCCTTTGAGCTAGGCACAAAGTGAAACTCAGGTATTATCAAGAGATGAAGCATCAACACCATAATTTGAACGAAAAATATAATCAAAAGGTAGCCTCATTCTTTTCCTAGGGAAGTGTTCCATACCTTTCTTGATGGTACCTTCTTTCATATCAATAATAGCACCCACAGTTCTCAGAAAGGGTCTTCCCAACACAATTGGACAAGATGGATCGCATTCAATATCCAAGACAATAAAATCAACGGGGACCAGGTTATTATTAACCATAATAGGAATATCATTGATCCTCCCCAAAGGTTTCTTCAAAGCATTATCAGCAAGAAAAACATCCAAATAGCAATGTTCCAATGGTGGCAAGTCAAACATATCATAGAGCTTTTTAGGCATAACAGAAATACTTGCACCAAGGTCACACAAAGTGTCGGCCCAGTGAGGAACAGGGTGAGCAGAGCCCACTCTCCACAGGCCTCTCACGCGATAGATTCGACCAAAACGACTAAGGACCAAGCCACCGCTTGGAGAGACCCTCGAGAGGCAACTCCTCTTGAGGGCCTGAAGAGGAAGCAAGGGCCTGAGGAGGACCCCGCGCTTCAAGAGACTCCCCAAGGCTTACTCGCCTGGAGAGAAGTCAACGGAAACCTCTCCACATGCCACCACGACCCTGCGGAGCGCACATGGCCTCTGTAGCAGCCGCAGAGTGACGCGAGCACCAGAGTTGCCATTCTGGTGATAAAGGAGTCAACAAAGATGCGCCGCCCGCGCCAAGACAGACAGGAATTTCCTCTTTGATGATAAAGCGGATGGACGGCGCAACGCTCCAAGGAGATCTTCATCAAGGGCTCCGCCACGACCCTTGCAACGCCTGCGAGCCGTTCTGCGCAGTCTGCAGCTTGTCGGCCACCGCTGCTACCTTTAGCACGGATGGACCGCGTCCATGGACATTTCTGCGGCGGTGGACTCCTTCTCCTTCGCGCCGCTGCCATGTGGGAACCCACCTTCTGCGTGCAGTGCAAGGATGAGGCCCGAGGCGCCTATAAAAGGAGCAGGAGCTCCACCGTAGCAGATGTAACATCCCAATTTTGCTAAAATTTAAAACTTTGCATTCATACATCATTCATCATATAGGCTTAACTTTTAATCACATAAATACTAAATAAAAATTCAATTATGAGTTTAAATAATGTTTAATCCCATTTAAATTTTTATTTAAAACTTACTTCATAAATATAATTTTCCAAATTATATAATGGGTAAGGTTATTATTAAAAATTGCTAATTTAAATAACCTTTCCAAAATATATTTTTATGAATTTTTCTGAAATGTTTTGAATAGGTTTAAAAATCATTTAGTAAATCAGATTTGAAAAAAGTTTTTATTTTATTTAAAAGATTATGTTACCAGGCCGGCCCAGACGTTATGCACCGCGCGCGCGGTCGATAACGGCCCATCGGCCCGCTCCAGCGCGCGCGCGCCGCTCCCCTCTCGCTGACAGGTGGGCCCCACCTGTCAGCCGTCTTCCACCTCCGTCCGGAGATTGCGCCGGAGACCACGACCACGACCGAGCCGTTTCCGGGCCGGTTTCCGCCGTGATTAGCTCCCGCACCCCCTCCTATTTATACACCGCGAGGCCGCCTCCGAAATCCCCCCCCCCCCCCCAAAACCCTACCTCTCCGCCGTCGGGCTGCTCGGAATCGAGCTCGCCGTCGCCGCCATTGCCGCTGGGCTTTTTCGCGAGTGCGGTAAGCTCCAAGCTCCTCGAGCTCCACCGAGCCCCCCCTCGCTTCCCCATCCTTTTGCGCACCCGTTGAGCCCCCTTGCTTGTCCCATTTCGCAGCCGAACGCCGAAAACGACCTCGACCGAGGTGCTCCGCCGCCGGCCACCATCTCCGACGAGGAAAGGAGAGGAGTCTCGACGCCGCCGCCGCGCCATCGACCTCGCCTCCTCCTCCGCGTCATTTTGGTAAGAACCGTTCGTCGTGGGGCGGTGTTTTCATGCGGGAAGCGTCGAGGCCGACGCGCCGCCTGTAATGCCCCAATCCATAAATTATACAGTGATGCTATGTGTCGGTGGTCATGCTACATAATCGAAGGTTACTGGGGTTACCACTCCCAGGCCGAGTAAACATCGGCAGGCGTGCTCGGCATGGATCATCGGCAACACAACCCTTCGATCATGCCATATCCAAAGCATAGCCCTCAAAGTATAATAAAGAGACTAAGACACCGGAACACCTGGCACATGACAGACCCTACGACTCAAGATAATATAGTTCAACTCTTAGTAGAGAAAGATAGAAAATATTACAATCCGAGGTCACAGACCCATCAGTACATCAAGCGGAAGCAAATTAAGTTGTTCTAAACAACAAGATCCAAATATGGCCTAAGAGGCCTACAGATAAACAGTTCCGTGCCAGCTGGTTCCTAGTTGCCCCAGGCTGCCACCCGGGAACCCCAGACTACTCGTCGATGTCAACATAGAACCCACCTTCGGGGTAGGTAAAGTCCTCCTCTGAAACAAAAATAAACAAGGGTGAGTTCGACGAACTCGACAAGATTTTGAGCTATTTGCTCCATGATTGGCTCTCAAGGTTTTATGGCTGTTTTGCGTAAAGCTGATTTTATTCTTAAAATATGACTCCAAGGCATCGACTATCAGAATATTTTCGAAGAGGGTTAAGAAGTAACTCTTTCTCTTTTGATTCACTTTCTCATCATCCACCGCTGTACATGTTCCACCAAGGCACCTCCCCGACTCACCCTCGAGGAAGTCAACCTTACAATCGTGAGTGGTACCTTTAGTACCCAGTTTTTAGTCATTCCGTTAAAGTTATTCTATAATCCCTGAATTCGTCACCAAGTCGTCCTTAACCGTGGACACGGCTTTTCGAAAAGATTTATCCCTGCAGGGGGTGTACAATGTGAAAGGCGCCAGGTTCCCGAGGGACCTCCCAGCTCCTTATCCATGCGTACCGTCCGGCCCATTGCCTGTACAACTAGCTCTCTTCCGGGGAAAGCCGGCTGGGTGGGAGCGGCTACGACCTTTACCTCGCTTTGGACTAACCTAGGATCATCAGTGACCGTAGGACAAGTTCAGTGCCTCCAACACCCTTCCCCGCGGCCACTCATTTTCCTACCACCATCATCCTCATCTCAGTCTTGGCCACCATCTCAACACACGCGCAAATGGAAAGCCAAACTAGAGGACCCTCGGCTAGTCCGACACAAGTTAGTCGGTCGATGAGGTTCCATATGCCCACGCATGGTAGCACGCTCAACTTGGCTCGAAGGCGAGAACTCGCACCGAGGCGGAGAGAACGAGACAACCCACCACATACCATGTGGCCTCTCATCCCCACCTTTTAGCATTTTAATAAATCTTACCACCATTTCTCCACCATCATCCGCGGAATCTCCACATCTGATCCCAACATGAATATCCATCGAACCACTAAGCCGTTAACTAAGCATGGCTAAGCAACAACCTAGCAAAGTAATTAATTCAGGACATCAACACAATCCTATGGATAATAGGAGGGGAAACAGGTAATGGCTTCGGTAACTGAATGCAACTATAGGATACTCTAATCCAATCAAATGGACATTTGGAACCGCATGCAATATTATAGTGGAGAAAATAATTTGCATAAAGTAGGATAAGATATGCAAGAGGGGATCACGCTTGCCTTGCTCAGCAGGCGGGTAATACTGATCGTCGGGGTAATGTGGCGAGACCCCGGTTCCTTGATCTATCGATGTTTAAAAACACCGGAAAGAACACAATCAATACAAGCAATTCATATGCAATGCGCAAACACATGATGGTATGAAATTATAATGCACTGCATTATTATAACAATTATATGACTTTTAAATGAGATGCTAGGAATAATTATTCAACGATATAGAAAATTTATCTTCCTATGTGTTTTTATGTTCCCCTACAATTTTAATTTAGGTAACATGCTTGAAATGATTTTTAATATGTAGCACTGGTGCTTATGAGTATTTTTAATTAAAGGGGCACCCTTTTAGCAATTGGAGGAATTTATAATGAATTTGAGCTAATCATTTTATTTATACCCCTTTCTTCATTTTAGCAAAACAGAAAATTACAGTAGCAGTAATGGAAATGCAAACCTTTCTATTAGATAGCATTTATTTTTCTGAGCATTTTGGTATATTATTTGCTAAATTTGGATAAGTATTTTGAAAGTTATGCATTTTTGAAGTTTTAACCATTTTCTGTCTTTTTATTAAACCGCAGGAAATATGTCCGGGTGTTTTTTTCACCGCGCGTGCAGCTAGCCCGAGCCACTGACGCGCGGGCCAGGGGCCAGGGTGGCGCTGACGCGGCGTGGGGCTGGCTCAGGGTCACTGACGCGTGGGCCCAAGCGGCAGCGCACGCCAGAGCGCACGGCCGCGGTGGACGCCGGCGGCGAGGTGCAAGGATACGGCGTTCTACGGCGCCAGCGATCGCGCGGACGGGCGCGTTCGACGCATACGTGTACGGGGAGCAAAACGCGGGCGGCGCCGCTACTTAAATGTCGCCGGAGCGCGGTGCGCAGCGACGGCGAGCGGCGGCCGGCGGTGAGCTACAACGACCGGGCGTTCTAGGGGGAGAGGGGACGAGCGGGAGGGTCCATGAGGACCGCGAGCTCACCCTCGAAGCGTGCGGTTGCTCGGAGAAGGAGGAGGAGGTCGAGAACGGCGGCGAGCTTGCCCGAGGCGCGGCGGCCGGAGAGGAGGAAGACGAGGACGGGGCGGTCGATCCCGAGCTCCCCGGCACGATTCTTTCGGCGGAGAGGGAGCAGGCGTTGCGGCGGTCCTCGCGGGTGTCCTAGCTGGGCTCGGGGCGCACTCAATCGCCGGCGGCGAGATCGGCATCCATGGCTAGGGTTCGGGCTCGTGAGGGAACATAGGGAAAATATCGGGGGAGAGAGAAGCAGAGCAGCGCTCGTGGTGGTCTTATCCACTCCAGGGCAGCAGAGGAGGAGGGGGGGTCTGGGCGCGGCGCAGCGCAGCTCGACACGGCGACGGGGTGCGGCAGCGACGGGCGCGCTCGGTCGCTACAGCGAAGAAGATGAAGTTTTTGCAGAAAACCCCCTGCCCGATTTATTACTCCTCACAAACAGGTCCTTTTTCCTTTCTTTTAAAACCAGTGCACTGTTTTGATTTAATTGAGGCAGTTAAACATTTTATAAAAATTTGAGAAAATTCAGGGAGCCTCCCCATACCATGTAGAGGCACCACAAAAATTGGCTCCTCAAAATAAAATGTTTTGGTGCACTTTTGTTCATAGGTGTTAAAAAGGGCATTTTGTTGATATTTCCATAAGTTGCCACGTTAATGATTTGGAGACAATGCAAATATAATATTTGGAAACCTGGGAACTTCCTTGACAAATATCCAAGATTCAAATTGTTTGATTGCAATTGACACAATAGTAGCAAAATGATATGGATGCCATGATGCAATTACACAAAAGTGGAAAAATTACAGAGGTTTTCAGGTTTTAAACCTGGGGCTGTTACAAATCTACCCCCCTTACAGGAATCTCGTCCCGAGATTCTAAATTTGCGGAAGAAAGTCGGGATATTCCTCACGAAGACTAGACTCTCTTTCCCAGGTAGCTTCTTCTTCGGAATGGTGAGACCACTGAACTTTGAAGAACTTGGTCGTCTTATTCCGAGTCTTCCTTTCTGCTTCATCTAGGATACGTATGTGATGCTCGCGATAGGTGAGATCCGCCTGGATATCCAGCTCCTCATGACTGAATCCACGGATAGGATCCTTGAAACAACGGCGGAGTTGGGATACATGGAACACATCATGTACATCCGGAAAGTTGGCTGGGAGTTCGAGTTGGTAGGATAGATCTCCTCGTTTGGCCAGAATAGTGAAAGGGCCAACATAACGAGGGGCCAACTTTCCCTTGATTCCAAAACGATGAACACCACGAAGAGGAGAGACGCGTAGATAGGCCCTTTCACCAATCTCATAATGGACCTCCTGATGGTGCTTATCGTAGTAGCTCTTCTGCCTAGACTGGGCAATCTTCAGATTCTCTCGTATGATTTTCACCTTCTCCTCAGCTTCATTGATCACATCTGGACCCAAGAGTTGCCTCTCTCCGGTCTCGGACCAATTTAGCGGAGTTCGGCATTTTCTTCCATACAGAACCTCGAACGGGGCCATACCCAGACTCGCTTGATAGCTATTGATGTAGGAGAACTCAGCGAAGGGAAGGTATTTTTCCCACCCCTTTACAAAAGAGATTACACAAGCTCGAAGCATGTCCTCTAGAACTTGGTTCACCCTTTCGGTCTGTCCGTCAGTTTGGGGATGGAAAGCTGTGCTGAAGTTGAGGCGGGTTCCCATGGCTTGTTGGAAACTCGTCCAGAATTCCGAGGTAAACAAGCTGCCACGATCAGAGATTATCCTCTTGGGAACACCGTGAATTACGATGATCCGGGAAGCATACAGGTCAGCCAGCTTAGCAGCTGTGATGTCGACTCGCACTGGGAGGAAGTGGGCCACTTTGGATAGTCGATCGATGATTACCCATATGGCATCGTTGCCCTTGGGAGACTTCGGCAGACCCGTAATAAAGTCCATATCAATCTCGTCCCATTTCCATTCGGGAATCGCAATAGGGCGAAGAGTGCCAGCAGGCCTTTGATGTTCAGCCTTTACACGTCGACAGGTGTCGCATTCAGCAACAAACTTGGCGATTTCTCTTTTCATCCTAGTCCACCAGAATAGTGGTCGGAGGTCTTGGTACATTTTGGTACTACCGGGATGAATAGAGAGAGGGGAATCATGCGCTTCTTTGAGGATCAACTCCTTCAGATTCTGCTCCTTTGGCACCACCAGACGGTCACCAAAGTACACGATTCCCGCCTCATTCTCAGAGAAGCATTTGGCCTTTCCACTAGCAATGTTCTTTTTGATATTAAGAATGCCATTATCCAGTCTCTGCGCCTCCTTTATCTGGTCTACCAGAGTAGATTTGATTTCCAGATTTGCGAGGTAGCCAGAAGGGACAATTTCTAGGTTTAAACGGGCGAACTCTTCACGGAGAGCAGGTTGAGCCTTCTCAACCATCAGGTTGTTGCTATAAGCTTTTCGACTTAGCGCGTCAGCCACGACGTTCGCCATGCCGGGTTGGTAATTCAAACTCACATCATAGTCTTTGATTAACTCCAACCAACGTCTTTGCCTGAGATTTAAATCCGGCTGAGTGAAAAGGTATTTCAAACTCTTGTGATCCGAGTAAATCTCGCAACGGTTACCGAACAGGTATGGTCTCCATTGCTTCAGAGCATAAACCACTGCGGCAAGCTCCAAATCATGAGTTGGGTAGTTTTGCTCATGAGGCTTCAATTGGCGAGAGGCATATGCCACTGCATGGCCATCTTGCATTAACACACAGCCCAAGCCTTGCAGAGAGGCGTCACAGAAGACCACGAAATCCTTGCTTGCGTCTGGCAGGGCAAGCACAGGAGCAGAAGTGAGTTTGTCCTTCAGGGTTGTGAAGCTCTCTTCAGCTTGGTCCGTCCATACGAACCTGGTATCCTTCTTGAGAAGGTTGGTCAGAGGCTTGGCTATTTTGGAGAACCCTTCGATGAATCGGCGGTAGTAACCTGCCAATCCCAGAAAGCTTCGGATGTCCTTGACAGACATGGGAGTTACCCAATCCATAATAGTCTAAACCTTGTCGGGAACGACAGCCAATCCACTTGCGGATATCACATGGCCGAGGAAGACGAGATTGTCCAACCAAAACTCACACTTGGAGAACTTGGCATAGAGGCGGTGTTCTCGAAGGCGTGTCAGGATCATACGAAGATGTTCGGCATGCTCCTCATCGGTTTTGGAGTAGACGAGAATGTCATCGATGTAAATG
The DNA here is from genome assembly GCA_026929855.1 of Poa annua. Taxonomy (NCBI): domain Eukaryota; kingdom Viridiplantae; phylum Streptophyta; class Magnoliopsida; order Poales; family Poaceae; genus Poa; species Poa annua. Next base: position 18,936,797 of record CM049428.1, on the reverse strand, counting down.
ACAACGAACTTGTCGAGATAATCCATGAAGACGGAGTTCATGAGCCTCATGAACGTCGCAGGAGCATTAGTGAGACCAAAGGACATCACGGTATACTCATATGAGCCATAGCGAGTAACAAAGGCCGTCTTCGGAATATCCTGCTTTCGGATTTTGATCTGATGGTACCCTGATCTCAGGTCCATCTTGGAAAATACCGTTGCACCAGCTAGTTGATCCAATAGATCATTGATGCGAGGAATAGGGTACTTGTTTTTGATTGTCACCGCATTTAAAGGCCGGTAGTCAGAGACTAGACGAGGCACGGTAGAATCCCTCTTCTTGACGAAGAGTACGGGACAACCCCAAGGTGAACTGCTAGGCCGAATGAACTCTTTCGCTAACAGTTCATCAATTTGCTTCTTTAACAGCGCCAGCTCCTCCACCGGCATCCGGTAGGGCTTCTTGGCAACCGGCGCGGTACCGGGAAGCAACTCTATGACGAACTCCACACTTCGATCAGGTGGCATGCCAGGCAATTCCTCCGGGAACACATCCGGGAAGATGTCTTGGATTTCAGGAGGGGATAAGCCTTCCATAAGGCAAAGGAGAAGCTCAGGTGAGTGGGGCATGGATGGAGATGGAGGTCTGGACTGTGCAGACCAATACTCCACAATTTCGCCGGAAGATGTGGTCACGGTGATGGTTCTGGCAGCACAGTCGAGGTGAGCCTTGTATTTCCCTAGCCAGTTCATGCCCAGCATGGCATCAAAGCCGGTTGAATTGAAGGCTATCAGCGGAAACGGGAAGGGGAATGATCCTATCTTAATTTGGACTTCGGGGGTCACCCTTTTGGTTTGCCAACGAGTGCCCGGGCTGGTGACCAGTAATGGTGTTTCCAACTCTTCAAACGGTATATTGTTTTGTTGTGCAAATGCTACCGAAATGCATGAATGTGATGCTACAGAATCAAACAATACTGTAGCAAGAATAATTCAAATGTCAGGTACGGAGACTCTAGAGTCAGGAATGAAAGTAGAACTCGGGTAGAGACTAGGCACAACAAGGAGAATGATCCTGAAAGCAAACAAAGGGACGGGAGCCCCAAAAGCTGGTCGCCCCACGCCCTGAAACCCAAAGCGAGTAAATGTATGACACGTCATGCGCGGCGGAAGCGACACGTGATAAGGCTCAAAACAAATAGAGGTAAGATTGCTCCGAGAGTAGAGGGTAACCAGATAAGGAGTAAAAAGAATCCTAAGATGGTTTTCACAACTCATTTTTTTTTTGGTTAAAAATATTTTTACCAACACTAGACTCAACGTCGACCAGTAGTAAGGGTTTCCTACAGGCGGTACTGCTCTGATACCAAGTTGTAATGCCCCAATCCATAAATTATACAGTGATGCTATGTGTCGGTGGTCATGCTACATAATCGAAGGTTACTGGGGTTACCACTCCCAGGCCGAGTAAACATCGGCAGGCGTGCTCGGCATGGATCATCGGCAACACAACCCTTCGATCATGCCATATCCAAAGCATAGCCCTCAAAGTATAATAAAGAGACTAAGACACCGGAACACCTGGCACATGACAGACCCTACGACTCAAGATAATATAGTTCAACTCTTAGTAGATAAAGATAGCAAATATTACAATCCAAGGTAACAGACCCATCAGTACATCAAGCGGAAGCAAATTAAGTTGTTCTAAACAACAAGATCCAAATATGGCCTAAGAGGCCTACAGATAAACAGTTCCGTGCCAGCTGGTTCCTAGTTGCCCCAGGCTGCCACCCGGGAACCCCAGACTACTCGTCGATGTCAACATAGAACCCACCTTCGGGGTAGGTAAAGTCCTCCTCTGAAACAAAAATAAACAAGGGTGAGTTCGACGAACTCAACAAGATTTTGAGCTATTTGCTCCATGATTGGCTCTCAAGGTTTTATGGCTGTTTTGCGTAAAGCTGATTTTATTCTTAAAATATGACTCCAAGGCATCGACTATCAGAATATTTTCGAAGAGGGTTAAGAAGTAACTCTTTCTCTTTTGATTCACTTTCTCATCATCCACCGCTGTACATGTTCCACCAAGGCACCTCCCCGACTCACCCTCGAGGAAGTCAACCTTACAATCATGAGTGGTACCTTTAGTACCCACTTTTTAGTCATTCCGTTAAAGTTATTCTATGATCCCTGAATTCGTCACCAAGTCGTCCTTAACCGTGGACACGGCTTTTCGAAAAGATTTATCCCTGCAGGGGGTGTACAATGTGAAAGGCGCCAGGTTCCCGAGGGACCTCCCAGCTCCTTATCCATGCGTACCGTCCGGCCCATTGCCTGTACAACTAGCTCTCTTCCGGGGAAAGCCGGCTGGGTGGGAGCGGCTATGACCTTTACCTTGCTTTGGACTAACCTAGGATCATCAGTGACCGTAGGACAAGTTCAGTGCCTCCAACACCCTTCCCCGCGGCCACTCATTTTCCTACCACCATCATCCTCATCTCAGTCTTGGCCACCATCTCAACACACGCGCAAATGGAAAGCCAAACTAGAGGACCCTCGGCTAGTCCGACACAAGTTAGTCGGTCGATGAGGTTCCATATGCCCACGCATGGTAGCACGCTCAACTTGGCTCGAAGGCGAGAACTCGCACCGAGGCGGAGAGAACGAGACAACCCACCACATACCATGTGGCCTCTCATCCCCACCTTTTAGCATTTTAATAAATCTTACCACCATTTCTCCACCATCATCCGCGGAATCTCCACATCTGATCCCAACATGAATATCCATCGGACCACTAAGAAGTTAAGTAAGCATGGCTAAGCAACAACCTAGCAAAGTAATTAATTCAGGCCATCAACACAATCCTATGGATAATAGGAGGGGAAACAGGTAATGGCTTCGGTAACTGAATGCAACTATAGGATATTCTAATCCAATCAAATGGACATTTGGAACCGCATGCAATATTATAGTGGAGAAAATAATTTGCATAACGTAGGATAAGATATGCAAGAGGGTGGGGATCACGCTTGCCTTGCTCAGCAGGCGGGTAATACTGATCGTCGGGGTAATGTGGCGAGACCCCGGTTCCTTGATCTATCGATGTTTAAAAACACCGGAAAGAACACAATCAATACAAGCAATTCATATGCAATGCGCAAACACATGATGGTATGACATTTTAATGCACTGCATTATTATAACAATTATATGACTTTTAAATGAGATGCTAGGAATAATTATTCAACGATATAGGAAATTTATCTTCCTATGTGTTTTTATGTTCCCCTACAATTTTAATTTAGGTAACATGCTTGAAATGATTTTTAATATGTAGCACTGGTGCTTATGAGTATTTTTAATTAAAGGGGCACCCTTTTAGCAATTGGAGGAATTTATAATGAATTTGAGCTAATCATTTTATTTATACCCCTTTCTTCATTTTAGCAAAACAGAAAATTACAGTATCAGTAATGGAAATGCAAACCATTCTATTAGATAGCATTTATTTTTCTGAGCATTTTGGTATACTATTTGCTAAATTTGGATAAGTATTTTGAAAGTTATGCATTTTTGAAGTTTTAACCATTTTCTGTCTTTTTATTAAACCGCAGGAAATATGTCCGGGTGTTTTTTTCACCGCGCCTGCAGCTAGCCCGAGCCACTGACGCGCGGGCCAGGGGCCAGGGTGGCGCTGACGCGGCGCGGGGCTGGCTCAGGGTCACTGACGCGTGGGCCCAAGCGGCAGCGCACGCCGGAGCGCACGGCCGCGGTGGACGCCGGCGGCGAGGTGCAAGGATACGGCGTTCTACGGCGCCAGCGATCGCGCGGACGGGCGCGTTCGACGCGTACGTGTACGGGGAGCAAAACGCGGGCGGCGCCGCTACTTAAATGTCGCCGGAGCGCGGTGCGCAGCGACGGCGAGCGGCGGCCGGCGGCGAGCTACAACGACCGGGCGTTCTAGGGGGAGAGGGGACGAGCGGGAGGGTCCATGAGGACCGCGAGCTCACCCTCGAAGCGTGCGGTTGCTCGGAGAAGAAGGAGGAGGTCGAGAACGGCGGCGAGCTTGCCCGAGGCGCGGCGGCCGGAGAGGAGGAAGACGAGGACGGGGCGGTCGATCCCGAGCTCCCCGGCACGATTCTTTCGGCGGAGAGGGAGCAGGCGTTGCGGCGGTCCTCGCGGGTGTCCTAGCTGGGCTCGGGGCGCACTCAATCGCCGGCGGCGAGATCGGCATCCATGGCTAGGGTTCGGGCTCGTGAGGGAACATAGGGAAAATATCGGGGGAGAGAGAAGCAGAGCAGCGCTCATGGTGGTCTTATCCACTCCAGGGCAGCAGAGGAGGAGGGGGGGTCTGGGCGCGGCGCAGCGCAGCTCGACACGGCGACGGGGTGCGGCAGCGACGGGCGCGCTCGGTCGCTACAGCGAAGAAGATGAAGTTTTTGCAGAAAACCCCCTGCCCGATTTATTACTCCTCACAAACAGGTCCTTTTTCCTTTCTTTTAAAACCAGTGCACTGTTTTGATTTAATTGAGGCAGTTAAACATTTTATAAAAATTTGAGAAAATTCAGGGAGCCTCCCCATACCATGTAGAGGCACCACAAAAATTGGCTCCTCAAAATAAAATGTTTTGGTGCACTTTTGTTCATAGGTGTTAAAAAGGGCATTTTGTTGATATTTCCATAAGTTGCCACGTTAATGATTTGGAGACAATGCAAATATAATATTTGGAACCCTGGGAACTTCCTTGACAAATATCCAAGATTCAAATTGTTTGATTGCAATTGACACAATAGTAGCAAAATGATATGGATGCCATGATGCAATTACACAAAAGTGGAAAAATTACAGAGGTTTTCAGGTTTTAAACCTGGGGCTGTTACACCGCCGCCGCGGGCGCCGCTGCCGGCGAGCCTTCCGACGACCCGCGCGCCGCTCGGTTCGGCCGGGCGTCCCACGCCGTTGGATCTAGATCCAACCAATCTAGATCCAAACGATCCCGTGCGTCCGATCTCATTTAAATCGGACGGCTCTCGTCCACGATCCGCGCGAATCGTTTTCGTCCAATAGGATCGCGCCACGTAGCCCCATTATTTTCTTTTTTCCGCAGGAATTTTATAAATAAAACAGAAAAATATGCAAAACTTAGAAAATTCATAACTTATGTTCTGTAAGTCCAAATTCAGTGAACTTTATATCCACGGATAGCCCTGCTAGAGTAGTTTAATTCTACATCATTTGTTTTTGCTTTTGTTAAATAATAATTCATAAGATCATCCGAGGAGTAATTCGGCTATTAAATCCATAACTTAAATAATAAAAATGTTTTACAAATAAACTCAATTGTTTTAGGTTTAGGTTAACAACCTCTGCCCAGGAATATTAATATATGTCTTATTTGAAAATTTTCTTAGAACAATAAAATTTGTAATGTTATAATCTAAATTTTGGTTACTTTGTTTTCAATTAATAAATTGTTAAGTGAATTGAGAAATTCCTAAAAATTGCATCTCATGCATTTAATACCAGAGGATATAAATCATGGATAAGTGTGTCTAATTCTACACATGGCATACCATGCATGCATACATCTTTTATTTGGTGTGTGAGATTTTGTGTGGATATTTATTTGTATGTATTGCTTGTGCTAGATTGTGAGGGAGAGGAAGGACCTGCTTGTGATTGCTATTCTTGTTGTGCCTGCCCCTCCTGCTGCCAAGGCAAGTGACTTCATAAAACACCTACTATTTTATTCTATTGCATATCTAGTGTTTTCAAACAGTATTTGCAAAAGTAGTATGCATGATAGGTTTTTGGGAGATTGTAGTACGCTATGCAAACCTTTTAGGTTTCCCCTTAGAAATTCCAGATTAGACCCCTATTATAATTTAGTGGAAGCAACTGCAGCAAAAATGATTGTTTTATGGTTGATGTGATAAATGAAAATTTCCACTAAATAAATTTAACGCCTGGGTGGATTGGGTCGATCGAGGAGGTTTCAAGTTGAGTGGCTTCTCAGGGCCTAGTGTCATGGTTGTCTTCGACCAGGGTAGTTTCTACTTACCTGGGGCCATGATATGCGGTGTTAACCTGAGTTGCTCACTTGTGGTAGGCCACCCAGGGCTATGAGATTTAAGTCTACACTGAGTCTAGTTTCTTATCGTGCAACCATTGGTCAATATGGGCTCTGTCTTGATGGAGTAAGTTGTTGTGGACCTGGGTCAAGAGATTGATGGTGGTAGAGTTGATAGGATGGTGGTAATCTCTTAGTATGATCATGGGAAAGCAACTTCTGAAAAGTCTCATCTTGATCTTCTCCTTTTCCTTCTCACTAAAGGAGTGTAGAGGATAGTTTGGGTTGATTGAGTCTAATGGTGAAAGTGCACACCCTCTCGAGAGTTAAAACCTAATATCTTAGCCGTGTCCCCGGCAACGGACAATTTGAGTAACTACACAAGGCTGTGTTATGAAAATCTCCTCATCTCAAATTTCTTAATAAAACTTTTGTTGGGTGAACATGGGTAGGAGACATGGACTTGTCTCGAGATTGTCTCTGAAGGAGAAGATATTGATTTAAGAAAATTGTTTATCAAAAGTAGGAGAAAATTTGCTTTGCGCAATAGCCTTGAGCTCCACCAGCCAAATTAAGCATATAGTTATAGTATAGTAGAACATTAGGAATTAAAGTCACTTGCCACCACAATTCAATTATGCTGACCCTTTATAGCTGGGCTGCAACTAAACCTTGCAGAATGTCCGAATGAGGAGTAAGGGGGTCGTCTTCGAGCTACAACCAACATGATTTGCCAGTGGCTTCATGGAGAAGATGTAGCTCCATGCTACCTTTAGTATTGCGTTTGAACTCTGAAATAAAGTGTGAACTATTAATTCAGCTAGCATTTCCGCTATGCTAAGTTGTAAGGATATTTGTTGTTGGATCATTCGTCTCGTTCTCTAATAAATTATGACATTGTACTGTGATATTTCATCTTATTGGAGAATGTGAGACTTATGTGATCCAAGTCTTTACATTATTCATATGTGTCACTGCTTTCATAAGCATGGGCACTACAGCAGAGGATGGGGAAATCGCTAGCTGATCACTTGGAACCCTAGCCAAGCGCATAGGATAGCCACCGAGCTCGAGGAGGAAGAAGACCGTAGCTTCCCTCTTCAAGCTCAAATCTGCTTGAAGAGAGCCCTCGGCAAACTTATTGTACTGTAATCCCTCGTAGTGCAATACAGACAAGCAGGAGTAGCGGTGCTACCTCCTCCAGTGGGCACTGAACCTGGGTACGGCCTGGTGTTCATCTCTGTCGTGTTGTCCCTCTCCAGGCCCCGCGAGCTCCGTTGTCGAGCCTCTCGAGGGTTGTTTGACCTCCGTGTTCAATCCCCCTTCGAACTACTCTTCAGGGTGTGACTATCCCTGTTCCGTGGGAGTCACTCTCCGACATTTGGCGCGCCAGGTAGGGGACTGAGGCGTGTCAACGACCTTCGAGCTGCCGCCGCGCCATGAAGGACACTCGCGCCGCCCGTGCCAGCAGGCACGCACCCAAAGGAACCAACATCGTCTCTAGCGCCACCGCCACTCGTGGACGGGTCGCCCCTCCCCCCCCCCCCCCCGCCGTGAGGAGCGCGCCAACATCGGGCCGCACGTGGAGGAGCCCGAGAGCGAGCCCGAGCAGAACGTGGAGGAGCACCCCGAGCACCAATCCGACGCGGAGTCCACACACACGACGCAGCACCCGAGCGCTTCCTCCCAAGGGCGCGCGGAGCCCGGTCCACACATGGCTTTGCTCATGGCGCAAGAACTTCTCCGCTACCGGCCTACTGCAGAGGCGGACGAGCATAGGTTGGAACGCCTCAACCACCTCGTCGGCATCGCCACCACTCGCCCCGCTCCGTCGCGGTCGATTGTGTACCACGCCCTTGCGGGTACGGCTGCGCCTGACGCGCCTCCGCCACCGTTGGGACCTGCTCCGGCCGCGACACAGAGAGCTGCCTCGCACGCATCCTCGCCGCACGACTGCCAAATCGTGCAGCGCACCGCGCCAGACCCGCGCGTGGGGATGGAGCGCCAGCAGGACCGCCATAACTGCCTCGTGGAGGAGATTGGCCAGGCGGGCCAGCAGAACCGCGCGGCTCTACAGAACGGGGTCGCCACGTACGCCTCGGGCTGCATGCCGTTCACCCGCTCCCTGCATCGCGTGGTCTGGCCTCAGAAGTTCAGGCCAGCCCTCCCCAAGGGTTACGACGGCTCCAACAACCCTGTCGAGTTCCTGCAGCTCTACACCACCTCCATCCAAGCTGCAGGAGGAGACGACAAAGTCATGGCCAACTGGTTCTCCCACACACGGCGCGACTTTGCGCTATCGTGGCTCCTGAAACTCCCTGAGGACTCCGTGGACTCGTGGGAAGAGCTCTGCAAGCAGTTCGTCGACAACTTCAAGGGCACGTACGAGCGCGCGCTCAAAACGACATGCACGCCGTGGTGCAGAAGAAGGATGAGACCCTCCGCAAGTACATCCAGCGCTTCAGCCAGGCGCGGAACAAGATTCCAAACATCCCTGACATCCAGGTCATCGCTGCCTTTCGCGAGGGTGTCACGAACCGCAGGATGCTCGAGAAGCTCGGCATCCACGACAAGCTCACCTTTATAAAGAAGTTGTTCTATCTAGCGGACAAGTACGCCAAGGCTGAAGAGGGACTCCTCTTCGTCAAGATGAGCTCGCGGGGAGATGACCCTGGCGAGGGGTCCAAGAGCCACATGAAGAAGGAGGAGCCCAAGCGCAAGGCCACCGCAGTCCTCGCGGTAGAGGCTGACGCCAAGGGCTCCCACAAGGACTCCCCCGAGCCTAGCGAGAAGAAGGAGGACAACCGTCCATTCTACGTCTACCACAACAGGCGCGACCACTCTTATCGGGGGGCTACCCCCCGGGTAGGGCGAAACTCGGCACTACTCTACAGTGTGGCAACAGTACTTGACCTTTGGCGAGTGCGAGGGCCACCCCCTGGTGCGCTGAAGGGGTAACTTGACCTTTCGGAGCTGGTAGAGTGCAAGGTGCCTCCTGGCGGGCGCAAGGGTCATCCCTGGCGGCTATAAATAGCCACCCCGAGCCCTCAGAACAGCACAAGCATCAGCGGGTGGTTCCTCTAAGAACTAGCTTCTCGAAGATGTCTTTGCTGGTAGGCTAAGACATTTTCGAGAGGCTAGGCCTAGAGATACTCATCCTAAGAGGAACTCGGGTGCATCCGGGAGAGACCTCGGACCTTGTGGCTTCGAGTAGACCTCCGGAAGGAGAAGTACCCGGAGGTACCGGATAGGCAGCCCGGGTAAGGGCTAACCGGAGTGTTTATCTCGGTCCTAGCAGGTTGTTTTATATGTGCAGGGAGGACTCGCAAGGTCGAACAAGGAGGCGACCGGCATGAGGGATGCCGGTAGGCCGTCAACGGTCTGGAGCAGGCTGTCCCGCCTGACGCGGGGGGAAGTACCATCTCCCCTGACACGGAAGCATGGTCACCTCCCGCCTGACACGGAAGAATGGTCACCTCCCGCCTGACACGGGAGCGCGTCAACCGGTACGACACCGGTACGACAAGATCGGACATGCCTAGCCCGGCAATCAGGAAAAGGCTACCCGGGATGGGCAAAGACATGTCTTGTCTCTGACAGGGGGATAATGATGTTCCAGGACGGCGCCTGCCGTCCTTGCCGGAATGATGACGAAGGGGCTACGCCGGATAGCACGGCGGCTAGGTCGCACTAGCCGGTGTCGACATAACCATTAGGCCTGTCCGGTGGGGCCAAGCCGGATTAGGGTTTCCGGCCCTCCTGGCCGGAACTCTATAAAAGGCGCCATAACTACTCCTGCGAAGGAGAGACCAACTTGGGAGCCAAAACTCTAGTCTCATTTACTCCTAGAGCATTTACTTCCTTCTCCCTCTAGTTCATCTAGTTCTTCGTGTTCTTCGCCACAAGAGCTCCAAGAGCAAGTTGTAGTCCTTGTCGCACCCTTATATTGAGAGGAAAGGCAGGAATATGGGCGAGGTAAATGGAGTAGTAAATCGCCGCATTCAAACGAAATCAAATCGGGCGTTTTCAGTCGGAGACGTGGGCGTGATTTGGGGACGAACGGCTCCGCGGGGGAGATGACAGGTGGGTCCCACCTGTCAGCGACTGCGAGCGAGAGCGCGGGGCGCTGGGCCGCTGGCGGGCTGATAGGCTACACGCGCGTGGCAGATAGATACGGGCCACGGCCCACTCGACTCAGAAATCCAAATATTTTTATTTAAATCCTTTTCTGTTTTTCAATACTGATTTCAAATATGATTTTTAAACCTATTCAAAACATTTCAGAAAAATTCATAAAAATATGTTTTGGAAAGGTTATTAAAAATGGAACTTTTTAACATTATACTTGCCCATATATAAATTGGTAAATTTTTATTTATTAAAGGAGTTTTAAATAAACACTTTATGGAATTATAGATTATTTATATTTATAATTTGAAGTTTTATTTAATATTTTTGTGATGTAGTTTTATGCCCAATGATGCATGATGCTTGAATGCAAGTTTTAATTTTTTGCAAAATTTGGGATGTTACAACCCCGCGCGGCTACTCCGCCCCGCGCGGCCACTCCTCCTGCGCAGCCAGAGGCTGAGGTGGTCCAGGGCCAGCCCGGCGCTGGCGAGCCTGACGGCGGGGCCCGGCCTTCTTCTCCGTCGCACTCCGCTGCAGGCAACGAGCAGCAGGGGATGGTGCGCCAGGAGGGCGAGGGCGGCGAGGCGGGCCTGGACGGCGAGGAGGACGGCGCGCCGCCAAGCCCCCAGGCACGCCCTGAGGCCCCGTTCTCCAGGCTTGACGCTGGAGCAGGGCCTTCTTCCTGCCGCGCCCTAGTCCTTGGCGGCTGGGACTGGAGCAAAGGGCACCGTGAGGTCGCCTTTCCCCTTGTGCGGGAGTCCCTGGAGGGCTTGAAAGCGCACCTCGCTACTGAGGATGCCCAACTCGCCCAGCAGCGCGGGGAGCTTGCGGAGGCTTGGGCGTCCTTGCACTCAGTCATGGAGGCCAGACGCCGGGAGGACGCGGCGCTGCAGGACAAGCGCGAGGAGGCCGTCCGCTTCGCCATGGAGATCCGTGAAGGGGCCATCCGCGACGCAGACGAGCTCCTTGATCCCCTTCAGAGGAGCGCAACGCGGCCGCGGATCTCTTGGCCGACGCAAGGGCCGAGCGCGAGGCCATGGAGGGCTCGCTGGCGCAGAAACGCCGCGAGCTTGCCCAGCTTGAGTCCCAACTTCACTCTACTCACCAGGTCACGCAGGAAACTCTGGAGGAGGATCGCAAGAGCCTGGCCGCGCGCGAGCGGCAGCTGGCCTCCAAGGAGAAGGATGTGCTGCTGCGCGACGAGCAGCGGCTCTAGGCGTAGAACGATCTTGTGTCCAAGCGCGAGGAGCTCGAGGCGCGCGAGAGGAACCTAGCCCAGGCGCTCCAGAAGCACTACGAGGATGTCGCCGCCCAGAAGCAAGCCTTAGAGCGCTTCCAGGAGTGGTTCGCCGAGAAGAAGAAGGGCGCGGAGAAGGACCTCGCGGAGCGGGAGAAAGACTACAGGCAGGCCATTGCCCAAGAGTACCGCGACAAGGCCAAGAAGTAGGAGGAACGCTTCAAGGCCAAGCACGCTGCTGATGCCAAGCGGATCGCACAGCTTGAGAAAGCCAACGCCAAGCTGGGGGTCCGCCTCCAGCGCGCCAAGGAGGCCCATCGCCAGGCGGAGGATGCTCGCAGGACAGCAGTCCTGGACCTGAACTCCCTTGTCAAAGACGTGGAGGGGCAGGTGGGCCCCGTGGTCGAGCAGGTGGCGGAGGCTGTGGACACCGCGCATGTGGCTCGGGTGCTCACGAAGCAGCGGGAGCGCATGTTCCAGGCGTTGGTGGCCAGGGGCAACGAGCTCGCTGCCCAGCTTGGCGCGGAGGCGCCGCATGGCGAGGCTCGAGGTCGTGGCGATGTTGCCATGTACCTGGTCTACTTCGACCAGCTCTTCACGACACTCGAGAGCCCTGCCGCTGATCTTCGCGAGGTGATCGAGGTCGAGAGCCGCCAGCTCCTGGGGGTGGTCGTTGACCGCATCTTCACCAACCTTTGGCTCCTCACGCTTGGCTTCGACCTCTCCACGGTGACCGAGTCTCGCGAGGGCGACGAGGTGTGGCGGGTCTCCAACTCCCTCCGCGAGCAGGTCGAGGCCTTATGCAACCGCTTCAAGCACGCGGAGGCTGCTGCGGACGAGAGCGAGGAGGTCGCCCCTGCCGATACGGAGGAGGACGCTGCGGAGGAGGGGCATGATGGCGTGGACTCCTACTGAGCCTTGTTTATTGCGCCCTTGAGCGTTTGTATCTGAAACAGTCTTATGTTTAGACACTGTGCATTTTGGGCATCTAATATACTCCTTGAGTAATTTAATTCAGCTTGTCTGCCCCTCGAGAGGCCCCTTTCATCTTATTTTCATGTCTATGTTTTCTCTGCGTCATTAGGACCCGTCTCTGCGCGCTATGACTCCGCCACTGTGGTATGCTAGAGCAATGACTCAGCAAGCCCGAGGGGATTTTAAGGCTTGGAGAGGTAAGAGCCATGAGTCGCGATGCTCAAGTGCCCCCCTTTGACGTGCGAGTAGTCCATGAAACACAAGGAAAAATGAAATCTCTCGAGGGACAAACGTGTGCTTGTGGCGGAAAAAGGGTCTCAAGGCATGAGTGCGGGACTTAGCTTCTCGAGGCTTTTGCCCTGTAGAGGTTTTTTGCCTGGCGAGGAGGTCCTCTTCAAGGTTTTTTTTCCCTGTTGCCTCCTCAGGCTTGTAGGGATGCTTGTTCCCTGTAGATGTTAGAGAGGCAAACCCAAACGCTTGTACATGGTAGTGGGAACTCATGCACGCTTATAGGTCTCCTCAGGCGTTCCTTGCAAGGAGAGTAAGTACCAAGGTCCTTTGTAGAGATGGCGTGTTTGTGGGAACTTGCCCTCCAGCCAGAGCTCGGATCCTTGGGTTTTGTAGTGCTGCTGGTGTGTCATTTGAGGCACTGGCACAATACTCAGCCCCCTCTCGCGAGGTGCGCATGTGGAGGGATATAAGCGCACATCTTTAAAGAGAATAATTTTGGAATAAAACTCACCACCAAAATATTACATAGCGGCGCCGTAGCGCATAGTTCACTTAGGAACGAAATTGTCTCATTATGCTTAGGGTTACCAAGTTAATGTGTTATCCATGCCGAGGCATGGGGACCACCCATTAGTTGCAGAGACTCTCTATGGACTGAGGTGGCTCGTTACATGGAGAGCTCGGAGGGTTGATCCTCGAGAGAAGCCTTTGGAGCTTGGAGTTTTAAGTCGTGAGCTTTTACCCTCTAGAGACAAAAAATGCTTGGAGGTGGAGCCGTAAGCTGCCTCTTCAGACAGATGTCTTGACGTGATAATGATCACGGGCGTGACAATGATCACGGCTAGAACTTGCGTAGGTGCATGATGTTCCACGGGTTTTTGACGGGGATGCCGTCTTGAATATCGAAGCGAGACGAGCCAGGCTTGGCGATGTGGGTGACCCTGTAGGCGCCTTCCCACATGGGTGACAGCTTGTGGAGGCCTTCCCTGGAGAGGATTCGCCTGAGGACGAGATCGCCTGTCTCCAGGGTGCGCGAGCGCATGTTGCGGATGTGGTAGCATCGCAGGTCCTGCTGGTATTTTGCCGCCCAGAGGGCGGCACGGTGGCATAGTCCTTCGAGGAGCAGCATGTCGTCGTTGTGGATGTCCTCTTGCTCGTCCTCAGTGAAGGCAAGGACCCGTAGGGATCCATGCTTGATTTCTGTAGGGAGGACTGCTTCGGCTCCGTAGACGAGGGCAAACGGTGTTTCTCCCGTGGGCTTGGGCGGCATGGTGAGGATGGAGCAGAGCACCAAAGGGAGCTCGCCGATCCAGCACTTGCCGTGGCCCTTGAGGATATTGAAGGTCCCGGTCTTTAAGCCCTTGAGGACTTCTGCGTTTGCGCGCTCGGCTTGGCCATTGCTCTGTGGGTGAGCTACCGAGGCGAAGCAGAGCTTGATGCCCATTTTTTCGCAGTAGGCCCTGAAGATGCCGCTCGTGAATTGCGAGTCGGTTTCGGTGATTATGCGATTAGGCACTCCGAAGCGGTAGACCAGGCCTCTGATGAACTTCACCACTGCGCCTGCTAGAATTGTGCGCGTCGCCTCAACCTCGGGCAACTTGGTGAACTTGTCGATGGCCACGAAGAGTTAGCGATAGCCCCCTTGCGCTGTTGGAAATGGTCCCAAGATGTCCAGCTCCCAGACCGCGAACGGCTAGGAGAGCGGGATGGTTTGAAGTCCCAGCGTGGGCAGATGGATTTGCTTGGCATGGAACTGGCAGGCTTCGCAAGCTTGAACGATGTCAACTGCATCCTGAAGTTTTTGCGGCCAGTAGAAGCAACTCCTGAAGACCTTGCTTGCGAGGGTGCGGGCGCACGAATGGTGGCCGCATTCCCCGCTGTGGATGTCCTTGATCAAGCTTTTTCCTTCTTCAGGAGGGACGCATTTGAGCGCGATGCCATTTGGGCGCTTGCGGTAGAGATCTCCCTCGAGGATGTAGTAGGATTTTGCCTGGCAAGCGATTCGCTCTGTTTCGACATCTTCCTCGGGGAGGATTCCCTTGGCGAGGTAGTCCTTGAGCTTGTCGATCTAGCCTATCTTTTGATGCACCGCTGTGAGCAACAGGCGCTCCCCTGTCTGGGGGCCGCAATCGGGAGCCCCAGTTGTAGGTGGTGGTGGGAGTGCTTCGTCTATGCTTGCGGGCATGGCCTCTTGAGTCTGCTTTATGGATGTCTTGACGAGCCTCTCTTCAAAGACGCCTGGCAGTTGAGCTTGTCTTCTTGATGCGCGCTTGGCGATGTCATCGGCCTCTTGATTTTCCTTCCTCGGGATGTGCATGAGCTCCATGCCCCTGAAGTGCTTCTCAAGCTTGCGGACCTCATCAAGGTATGCGGCCATGTCGTCGTCCTTAGGCTTGTAGCTCTTGTTGGAGAAGTTGACGAGCAGCTGGGAGTCGCCCTTGATGAGCAGGTGCTTGACGCCTAGAGCGATGGCGGCCCGTAGGGCCCGTAGGCCGGTGAGCAAGCCTTCGTACTCAGCAATGTTGTTGGAGATCTTGTCGATCACGAAGCACAACTGGACCGCATAGTAGAGTTTGTCACCCTTGGGGGTGATCAGGACGACACCAGCCCTACCATTGCTGCAGGTGAAGGCTCCGTCAAACTTCATGGTCCAGTGGCTGGGAATCTTCTCTCCAGAGGGCTCTGGCTCTTCTCCTAGAGGCTCTTCAGGGGTTGGGTCAGTCCATTCGGCGACAAAGTCTGCCAGCGCTCTTCCTTTGATTACCCTTGTGAAAGGACAATGATGTCGCCTAGATTTTGGGTTGAGCTATTTAAGGGGCCTTCTTCCCCAATGGTTTTCTAAGCTTCTAGCTAGTCTTTCTCCTCTCTCTCCTCCATTGTTGCACTTTGGAAAGCTTGCTCTTCCTCTCCATCCCTCCCATGGTTCTTGCTAATATTTGAGGGAAAGTGAGAGGTGATCTTGATCTACGTTTTCACCAGTCGATTTCTCCTCTAAGTGAGGGAAACCTTGTAGATCTTGATCTTGGAGTTCTTGGTGCATCTCCTCTTTGTTCTTCCTCTCTTATTCCGCCATAAGCATTTGTTGCTTTGTTGGAATTTGAGAGTGAAGGATTTTGAGCACTTGTGCTCTTGCCTTTTGCATTTGGTGCATCGGTGTGCTCTCCACGAGGATTCGTGGAAGTTGAAAGTTTGTGAGCTTGTTACTCTTGGGTCCTTGGACCCTAGACGCCTTTGTGGTGGTTGGACCCTTTTGTGATCACTTGAAGGCGTTCGGGAGCCCCCAATCCCATTGTGGGTTGTGCCCCGGATTGTTGTTGGAGGCCGTTCGGGAGCCCCCAATCCCATTGTGGGTTGTGCACCGGATTGTTGTTGAAAGGCTCCGGATTCCGCCTCGAAGGAATTCCGATAGTGGAAGGTTAACCAAGCCTTTGTGGTGCGGTTCACCGGAGAAGAAGGTGAAACCTTTGTGGTTGTTGAACCGTTGTGTCGGTTCACACCTCTTCAACAAGACGTACTCCCTTAACAAGGAGGAACTCGGGAATACATCCTCGTCTCCGCGTGCCTCAGTTGTTTCTATACCCGAGCTTTTACTTATGCACTTTACCTTGTGATAGCCTTCGTGCTTGAAGTATTCTATTGCTATCACCTTGTTGTTTATCTTACTTAGCATAAGTTGTTGGTGCACATAGGTGAGCCTAGTTTATTTAGGTTGTCGGCTTGTTAATTTAAACACCTAGTTTTATTCCGCAATTATCAAGCCTAAACCGGAAAAGTTTTAAACCGCCTATTCACCCACCCCCCTCTAGGCGACATCATTGTCCTTTCACCTTGTCTCGGGGGGCTACCCCCGGGTAGGGTAAGGATATGGCATGTCGATGTGCACTGTTTTCTTCTTGTGTGTAGGGAAAGCAGTCGGTGACGAGCTATCCGACATACCCATGTCGGATTTCGGTAGAAGACTGCTATCTGACATACCCATGTCGTATCCCGGGAGAAGACTACTAGCCGACATACCCATGTCGGATTTCGGGAGAAGACTGCTATCCGACATACGCATATCGGTTTTCGAGAGAAGACTGCTATCCGACATACCCATGTCGGATTTCGGGAGAAGACTGCTATCCGACATACCCATGTTGGTTTTCGGGAGAAGACTGCTATCTGACATACCCATGTCGGTTTTCGGGAGAAGACTGGTATCTGACATACCCATGTAGGATTTCGGGAGAAGACTGCTATCCGACATACCCATATCGGTTTTCGGGAGAAGACTACTATCCGACAAACCAATGTCGGGTTGCGCAGACGAGAAGTCGTAGAGATACCCGGCATACCCATGTCGGGTTGAGCAGAGAAGATACCAAACCAAACACTACAGGACAAAGCCAAGGAAAAGACAGGTCATTGTCATGATACAGGACATGGGCAGCCGTTGGTACAGTGGCACAGACGGTACAACATTACACTGCGCGTGACACAGTGAGCAGTGCCGATTAGACCCCAGTAGTCACCTCAGCTACAGTGTACGATGAACAGTGTATCATGTCCCCTTGTCCCCGGCTTGTCCCCTGGGCTCTCCTATATAAAGGCCACCAGGGGGAGGGGGAGAGGGGAGGCCAACTCCCCCCCATCACTTCATTTCCCCCCTTTCCATTTGCTCTCAAGATCTCTTAGAGGCATGTCTAGCAGCTCACGGAGCATTTGTATCATCGGAAGCCGGAATACCCGGGAGAAATATATCAACTAGGCTAGATGCTGCAGTAGGACCTTCTTCATCAACTCGGGAACTCAACATCACCGACATACCAAACCGGCATCCCCGACATCCCAAAACTGGCATCAGTGCGCCGCGGGTAGCGGTCGCCGACATCCAGAACGGGCATCCCTGCACCGCAGGTAGCGGTCGCTGACATCCCAAACCGGCATCCCTGCGCCACGGGTAGCGGTCGCCGACATCCCAAACCGGCATCCCTGCGCCGCGGGTAGCGGTCGCCGGCATCCCAAACCGACATCCCTGCGCCGCGGGTAGCGGTCGCCGACATCCTTGCTCCGCGGGTAACGGTCGCCGGCATCCCAAACCGGCATCTCTGCGCCGCGGGTAGCGTTCGCCGACATCCCTGCTCCGCGGGTAGCGGTCACCGGCATCCCTGCTCCACGGGTAGCGGTCGCCGACATCCCCGCACCGCGGGTGGCGGTCGCCGGCATCTACCCCAACACTCATCATCAACGGATCCCGGGCATTGCATGCCAGTTGCCCGGGTTATGTCGGCTCCGACATCCCAAACCGCTCCCGTGCGACGTGAATATCTTCATCTGTACCGTGCAATTTTGTTATCTTAGAAATTATTCGGCAACTGCCCCTGCATGCTTAGTTTAATTGTTTACCCCGGAACGAGATGTCGTATCTCGGGGACTGCCCTGTTATGCATGTTTTGTCATATGGTTGTTTTTTACCTGGGAACGAGATGTCGTAACTCGGGGACTGCCCTGTTATGCATGTTTTGTCATATGTTTGTTTTTTACTCGGGAACGAGATGTCGTAACCCGGGGACTGGCTTACCGGTCGGTTGAGTCTTGCATGCTAAGTCGGTAGAGTAACTCGTTTTATACTCATTTATATGCATGTCGTATCTCGGTTCCTGTTGTGTCGTTTGTGTGCCGGCATCCCGAAACTGAATTCGGGGACTGCCGTGTTCCTTCGTCCGCCTGTTTTATCTGTAAATTTACCCGGGGACTTGGTGAAACCGAATCTATGTTCCTGTGCCTAGATGGGCAGGTAGCCGTTTTTTGTGTCTCGCATTAAATTCTTGCTGGCATGTCGTTTAGAGCTATCGCTTCGTTAAATATTTATTATACATACTTGCCTATACTAACATTGAAGGGGGATGTCGGTTTTACCAAGTTGGTACCCATGTTGGTTTTACGCGAGTTAGTACTCCTGTTGGTTTTACCGAGTTGGTACCCATGTTGGTTTTACCAAGTTGGTACCCATGTTGGTTTTACCCGAGTTGGTACTCATGTTGGTTTTACCCGAGTTGGTACCCATGTTGGTTTTACCGAGTTGGTACCCATGTTGGATTTACCGAGTTGGTACCCATGTTGGATTTACCAAGTTGGTACCCATGTTGGTTTTACCGAGTTGGTACCCATGTCGGATAATCTCCTTACCAAGAGGATATTCATGTCAAAGATCTCGGTTATGTCAGTCATTATATTGGTTATCTTGGATCCATCTTATATTTGTTATTTCCTCAAGACATATTGCATATGGTCTGTGGTATCAGTTTGCCGAGTTCTAAATGGCATATCTCATCTCAGTTGTTACCCATGTCGGTTTGCCCATGTATCACGGCATCATGCAAAATTTCCAGATCGCCGTTTATTTCGGTTCGCCAATATATCACGACATCATGTAATATCTCCAGATCACCGTTTATGTCGGTTCGCCAATATATCGCGACATCATACCATATCTCCAGATCCCCGTTTATTTCGGTTCGCCAATGTATCATGGCATCGGGCAATATTTCCAAATCGTCATTTATTTCGGTTTCGCCAAGTGCGCCAAAGACAATACCCGAGATATCCAGACATCTACGCCCAGAGTGGCCGAGATACCGGAACATGTGTAAGTGCCCAGAGTGGCCGAGACATCTGTGATACGCCCAGAGTGGCTGAGATACCAAACCATGTGTGATATGCCCGGAGTGGCCGAGATACCGAGACACCCGAGATACCTTGGTGACATTGTGTTTGGTTGGAGGCGTATGTGTCGGTATACGCCTAGAGTGCCTAAACGCCGGCACATGAGACTCTGTGTCGGTATACGCCCAGAGTGGCTAAAGGCCGGCACATGAGGCGTCTGTGTCGGTATACGCCCCAAGTGGCTACAAGCCGGCATGTGTTGTATGTTTATGTCAAGCCGACAGTGACCGAAGACATCTATGTCGGTAAAACGTCCAGAGTGGCTAAGAAACCGGCATATGATTGTATTTTTGCAGTTACACGGTGGAGTAAGTGAAGATGACGGTGTTGTTATTTTATTTTATTTTAAATCTGCGCGCGACTCTGCGAGTCCCCCGCAGCCTCGGGGACTAGTGTCGGGTATGTAATCCCCGGTACCCCTAAGCTACGAGATTTTCCGATGGTTCTTGTTATTTTTCTGAGTCTATGCGCGACTCTCTGAGTCTCCCACAGATTCGGGGACTAGTGTGTCGGGATGTGATTCTCCATATCCTAAGATTACTAGGTGATTGTGGTGATATCGGCAATATCAGAGGTAAAACAGGAGATAAATAAGTAGAAGAGGAGTAATAAATAAAGAGAAGACATAAAAGGGTCAATGGGCCGAGATGGCCGTGTGCTGGACTAGCTGAAATATTTGCCTCGGGCAGGCCATGCTAGCCTCGACCTCAACTGGGCCGAGATGCCAACTCGGTTGGACCGAGCCTGTCTAAACCGAGAGAGGAATGTCTCGGACTCTCGGTCGTCTCCTCGACCGCATCTGGTTTGCTCGAGACCAACATCTCCACTTCACATCCAACTCTCCCGTGACGCCACCAACTCGCCTCAACTCGGCAGCTACGGCGCCTCCCGGCGCGCCTCCGCCCGAGCTCGCCTCGGCTGCATCGAAGCCGCCGTGCCCGGCATCGCCACACCTCGCCCGCGCCTCGGCACCACCTCCGCAGCTCCTCCAACCTCGGCGCATCCGGCCGCATCTCGGCCTCACCCGAGACGCCGCCCCTGCCTCGACCAACCTCCTGCGCCTCGGACGCATCTCGGCGCCGCTCAGCATTGGCCTTCACCTCTGCTCGTGCTGCCCCGACCTCGCTGCCTCGTTGTCGACTTCGGTAGCGCCGAGGTCTCCGCCTCCTTGACGTCGGCACTGCGCCCCCGAGCTTACCTTCACCAGGCGCCCCCGGCATCGCCCCCATGCCGCATCCCGGTGCACCGCCCACCGAATCCGCCTCCCCGACTTCCTCGCCACTGGAGCAGTCCGGCCACGGCTGACGTCGTCTCGCCTTCGCCTCCGACACCAGCGCGCCCGACGAAGACTGTGCCCTCGGACTCGCCTTCGACTCCGGCGTAGCCTCGGCGCAGCCTCTGACTCCGGCGTCATCCCAGCATGCCTCCTGCTCCAGCACGTCGCGCCCCGCGCCGCCCTTGCTTCGGTCGATAGTACCGCCGACATCGACACCTCGGCTTCTTCGAGTTCCCCAACATCGTCGGTGCCTGCCCCGTCCTCGACTCGCCGACATCCCCTCAACTCGGCTGGGCCGAGTTCTCTTCATCTCGGCCGAGTCAGCATCGCCTTCGCCACCGGCCTCGGCCGTGTCTATACTCCTGCGTCCGGCTGCGCCCTTGCGTCTTCCCCAACTCGCCGACCAAACCAGCTACGCCTCCGCGCATGGCCTTCCCCATCAACGGCTGTTGCACCCCGAGTCGCTGCCCAGGAGCTCCCCGGCTCGACCCGGCCGACTGCCGCGCGGGAGGAATACCGGGCCTGTGGGGTGGAGGAAGAGATGACCCGAGCGGGCCGGTAGAGAAAAAGAACATAAGAGAAAAAAAATGAAAGGAAGAGAGGTCAGGTCAGATTCCGGATGGCACCCGACGGGTTCGGGTGCGGGTAAGGGACCCCTACCCGCACCCGCCCCATCTCCCCACCCCCGTTACCCGCACCCGCCGGCGGGTAAAAAATTTCACCATACCCGCCCCCCGCCGGGTTTGCTATACCCGACGGGTACCCGTCAACCCACAGAACTTTGAATGACAGCAAGATGTCAACAATTGTACAGTTAATTCAACAATAATATCACAATAATTCCAACATCAATTTAGTATCATTTGAAGCAACAAAATCACAACACCTCATAGTTTTACAACAAGTTTACAAATCACACTTCAGACTTCGGATTACACAAATCATACAATTCCAGCGATGAATAAAGTTCATGACAACAACATTAGGCAAAGACAAAGAAGCTCCAACTTCAACTTGACTCCTAGTTCCAACTTCCAAGGCTCCAAGCAGACCAAGCTCCACCTCCAGTAGTTCCAAGAAAGACACATCATATAGATGTCATGTATGAATCCTAGTTACAATAGAGTAGACAACAATGTAAGTTGTTCATAGATAAAACAGCAGCTATTTATATCATAAATAGATGAAGATAACAGCTATATATGGATGAAAACATCAACTATATGTAGATGAAATCAGCTGCTATAGGTAGATGAAAACAGTAGCTATACGTAGATGAAAACAGCAGCTATTTATATCAGAAATAGATGAAAACAACAGCTATATAGATGAAATCAGCAGCTATATGTAGATGAAACAACATCCATAGGTAGATGAAAACAGTAGCTATACGTAGATGAAAACAACAGCTATACATATCTAAATATAGATGAAAACAGCAACAATTTGACTTGTATTAACCTCATTCTCATTCTCTTCTTGTTTGTCTTGAAGACAAGTCCAAAAACTGCCTTCACCCATATGAGCATCTACATGAAAAAAATGATACAAGATAAGATCACAAGTATTAGTAAGAAGAGACGTAAGAAATCAATGATAGAATATTGCATTACTTGCTCACCTTTGTACTTATTTCTAAGCCAATTTTGATAGCACATCAAGACCTCAAGCATTTTGGAAGTGAGGCGGCTCCTATGGTCGGTCACAATTCTGCCACTAATACTAAAAGCTGATTCGGAAGCAACCGTTGTGACTGGAATAGCGAATACATCTCTTGCAACCTTCCTTAATGTTGGGTACCTTGTGCCAGCCACTTTCCACCAATCCAGCACATCAAATTTCTCAATATATGGTACTAAATCATCAGCCAAGTAATGTTCTATTTCGCCTTGCACTCTAGCAGCTGCAGGCTTTTGTTGTGCTACAATGTTATGGAAGAAAGACATAATTGCAGGAGCTGGGATTGGAGAAGAATCTACAACCGGCTGATAATCATCTTCTTCCACTTCATACTCCTTGATCAATTCATGGAGATTAGCAACAATTGAATCAACTTTGTCATTGCATTCATAAGAGGATGGCTCAATGCCATGCAGCATTGCAAAACATGCAACCAACATCTGCCTCTTATATCTAGGGTCAAGTAATGTCGCTATGCCCATCAGCCCTTGGATATCACTCCAATACTTATCAAACTTCTGTATCATATTATCACACATTTTTTGGATAACCAAATTTGTAGAGGTTGTCCACTGCCTAATTTTCATCTTGATTTCACATACCTTAGGAAAGAACACATTGGCAGTGACATAATCTCTACCCGAGAACAATGTGGTTATCTCATAGAATAAACCTAGCCTAGGTACAATATCAACAGCAAAGTCCCATTCTTCACGGGTAGGCAGGTTTTCATATTGCTTGTCTACTGCCTTTCCTCTTTCAAAAACAGGTCTATAAGGCAAAGCTATGTTGAGCATAAGGTAGATAGAGTTCCACCGAGTCTTACAATCTAGTCTCATCTTATTTGTGATTTTCACTTTCTTATACTTAGCCATCTCTTCAAATTTCTCAACTCTCTTGGCTGAAGCAGTCCAATAGGCCACACTTTCTCTAATATTGTGTGTAGCAGATTTCATTGTATCTAAGCCATCTTTAACTATCAGGTTTAAGATATGAGCACAACAGCGCATGTGAATCATTGTACCTTCTAAGGGCAGCTTGGATTTCCCAAGTTTGCCCACCAAATTCTCAATTGCCTTGTCATTCGATGCGCAATTATCAACCGTCACAGTCATCAGCTTCTCATCCAAATTCCATTCCAATAATATGTTGTGCAGCTCTTCAGCTATAACATCTCCAGAATGTGGTGCTGGCACATATATGAAACTACAACAATAAAAAAACAGCAGCTAATTAACTTCAAAACAGCACCTATTTAACTGAAAAACAGCACCTATTTCAACTAAAAATCAGCAGCTAAATGAACATAAAACAATAGCTATTTGACAATAAAAAATGAGCAGCTAATTAACTTCAAAACAGCACCTATTTAACTGAAAAACTGCACCTATTTCAACTAAAAACAGCAGTTAAATGAACATAAAACAATAGCTATTTGACAATAAAAAATGAGCAGCTAATTAACTTCAAAACAGCACCTATTTAACTGAAAAACTGCACCTATTTCAACTAAAAACAACAGTTAAATGAACATAAAACAATAGCTATTTGACAATAAAAAATGAGCAGCTAATTAACTTCAAAACATCACCTATTTAACTGAAAAACTGCACCTATTTCAACTGAAAAACAGCAGCTAAATGAACATAAAACAGTAGCTATTTGACAATAAAAAAACAGCAGCTAATTAACTTCAAAACATCACCTATTTAACTGAAAAACTGCACCTATTTCAACTGAAAAACAGCAGCTAAATGAACATAAAACAGTAGCTATTTGACAATAAAAACAGTAGCTAATTATACCCCATAAGAATGCTTCGTAGCTTCCATGATTCATCAACGAAATGACCAGTAACAGCCATGTAGCCCTTTTTTTGGCTATCAGCTGTCCACATATCAGTGGTGACCGCTATCCTTGACTGCAACATTGTCATGTACACAATTGCCTTGCACTTCTCTTTGTCATACCTTCCTATTATATCCTTCCTACAAAACAAAGTACAAAGTTTTCTATCATTCAAAGCTGAAGACAATAACACAAATAAATAGTGACAACAAATCATTAACAACACAAACCTAATAGTGTTCCTTGTGTGCATATGAAAAAGTGGCTGAAGTGCACCGACAAACCTTCTAAATCCAGCATGGTCCACAATACTCAACGGGTAGTCATGCAACACTATCATATCACCAAGCTCTTCTCTTGCAGTATCTTGATCAAATGTATAAGCCTCTACATTCACCTTCCCATCAGCTTGTGCAGTCATCCTCAAGGAAGACTGACTCAATGATTTTCCCGTTTTGCTTCTCAACTTTAATTGCCTTAGTGTACATACTTTCAGATGGTCACGCAGATGTGAAGTGCCACTCTTGGATTTTGCACTAAGCGCCTTGTGACAATAGTTGCAAACGCCCTTCCATTCGCCACGAATACACTCCTTCTTCATCTCGAGCCACACATCAGAAGTTAGTCGGCGTGTAGCTGCTGCGGCTCGAGTTGCAGCGTTAACCTCCACCACTTCATCATCAGAAACTTTATTCACTGATTCACATGGGGTGGCTTGGCTACTGCAGCTTGTACCACTACATGAAAACAACAGCTTTTTAACTTACAAAACAACAACCATTAAACATGAAAACAACAGCTAATGCACATGAAAACAGCAGGTATTGAACACTAAAAACAGCAGCCATATAACATTAAAGGAACAACAATTTACAATGAACAACAATAGCTATTTAAAGTGAAAAACAGATGTGGCTTGAACACTAAAAAGAGCAGCCATATACATCAGTGCATACAAGATATTACAGTGCAATATTACAGTACATCTACATTCTAAAACTAAAATAAATCTAAACATGGTATTGCGCCCGGCTGTTGTTTTGTATCAGTGCATACAAGATAATATAAGCTGTAGTTTTGTTCATCTTACATTGGAGACTTGGCCTTGTGCGCCCGGCTATTGTTGGCGACCTTCTGCCCCTTCTTCTTGACTAGCTCGTCGGCGACGGAGGATGAAGCAACGGGCGTTCGGCCTCGCTTCCGGCCCCTTCCAGCCGCAGCCACGGGCGGCAACCCCTTGGAGCTCGACGGCGAAGGTGTCACACCCAGCAAGAACCCTAGCCGCTCTCCACCTCCTGCCGGCGGCATCCGAAGGATCTCATCTCCAGGCGGTGGTGGTGTGAGCTCGTTTTCGAGCGGAGCCTGACCGGAGCCGGAGTCGCTCCCATCTTCAACCTCGACCGGCTCCATGGCACGGCCAGAGCAGACGAGGGACAGCAGGCGTCAGCGCGCGGTGAGGGAGAGGGAAGGGCGGCGGGCGGGGCAGGGAACGCTGCGAGGGAGAGGGAAGGGCCGGCGCCGGCGGGATCGTGGCGTGGGAGGAGGGCCAGAGTAGGAATCGGGAGAGATGCGGGGGTGGCTGGCCTGGGCGCCTGGCGGCTGGGGGTGGAAATCGTGGAATGAGTGGGGTTGGTGGCCGGTTGGGGTTAAGCTGCGGGGGGATTAGGGTTTCTTCAGTGCTTGACATGTGGGCCACACGGGTGCTGGTTCACTGACATGTGGGGATCACTGGGTATGCGGGTTAAAGGGTACGGGTTTGACCCCCCCATACCCGCACCCGCCAGACCCGGTGGGTCTATGTTTTACCCGACAAGCAGACCCGCGGGTGCATTTTTTCACCATACCCGCCCCATTTAAGGCGGGTACCCATCGGGTTATCGGGGGTCGGGTACCCATTGCCATCCGGAGGTCAGATCGGATCGGTAGGGTGAAAGAAAAAGAAAGGATGTGGGGTGGGCAGTTTTGATTCCCGAGACTGCTGCATGCTTCGGTGACCAGCTTGGAAGTATCTCCGACTGCGCATTGATGCGTTCCTATATCTCGGTAGCGACTTGAACACCCACATCGCGGAGTTTTTTCAGGGGGGGGAGATTATTGAGGTACACCAGCATGGCGATGTCGGACCCTTGGCCAAGTCAGTTGGTATGTTTTTGTAAATCTGATCCGGCCTTTCATCCAATGCTGCAGGACCGCACCAGATTCGGGGACTAGTGTCGGGGGGATACCCCGGGTAGGATAAGGATATGACATGTCGGTGTGCACTGTTTTCTTCTTGTGTGTAGGGAAAGCAGTCGGTGACGAGCTATCCGATATACCCATGTCGGATTTCGGAAGAAGACTGCTATCTGACATACCCATGTCGGATCCCGGGAGGAGGCTACTATCCTACATACCCATGACGGATTTCGGGAGAAGACTGCTTTCCGACATACCCATATCGGTTTTCGGGAGAAGACTGCTATCCGACATACCCATGTCGGATTTCGGGAGAAGAATGCTATCCGACATACCCATGTCGGTTTTCGGGAAAAGACTGCTATCTGACATACCCATGTCGGTTTTCGAGAGAAGACTGCTATCTGACATACCCATGTTGGATTTCGGGAGAAGACTGCTATCCGACATACCCATGTCGGGTTGCGCAGACGAGAAGTCGTAGAGATACCCGGCATACCCATGTCGGGTTGAGCAGAGAAGATACCAAGCCAAACACTACAAGACAAAGCCAAGGAAAAGACAGGTCATGGTTATGATACAGGACATGGGCAGCCGCTGGTACAGTGGCACGGATAGGACAACATTACACTGCGCGTGACACAGTGAGCAGTGCCGATTAGACCCCAGTAGTCACCTCAGCTACAATGTACGATGAACAGTGTTTCTTGTCCCCTTATCCCCGGCTTGTCCCCTGGGCTCTCCTATATAAAGGGCACCAGGGGGAGGGGGAGAGGGGAGGCCAACTCCCCCCACCACTTCATTTCCCCCCTTTCCATTTGCTCTCAAGATCTCTTAGAGGCATGTCTAGCAGCTCACGGAGCATTTGTATCATCGGAAGTCGGAATACCCGGGAGAAATATATCCACTAGGCTAGATGCTGCAGTAGGGGTTTTATCTCCTGATGAGAGCCCCGAAGCAGGGTAAATCCTTGTCACCATGTCGGTTGAGTTTATCTGCGCGCAAGTTCGTCGCGCAATCCCTCCCCGAGATCTCCTAGCGTCCATCGGCCCCACAAATTAACCTACCCGGAGGCATCTGTCTGTTCGCCACGACGACACCTTGTGGTGTCGAAGCGCAAGTTGAATGGTTGTAGCTCTATGTTCCATCCCGCGACACGATCTATGGCGTTAGGGTTGCGCAGGATCTGCTCCGGGGGGAATGAGGTGACCACCGTGATGGAGTGGCCTTGGAAGTAGTGTCGCAGCTTTCCTGAGGCGATGAGGAGCGCAATGAGGAGCTTCTGCTGCATTGTGTACCGTTCTCTAGCGTCCCGTAGTACTGTGCTGACAAAGTAGACGGGGTTCTCCACAAGGGTTGTCAATTTAGGCGCAACGGTGTCTGCCTGAGGGGGCTCTTTAGGCCCTCTTGGCGAGATCAGCCTGTGAAGGCTCTTCAGGCCCCTTGGCGAGATCTACCTGTGGAGGTTCTTCAGGCCGCTGGGCGAGATCAGTGCTTGGGGCAGACTCAGCTTGTGGCTATGTGCCTGGTGGCGGGCTTGTGAGTCGGTCCCTTTGTCGAGCTCTTCGTCAAGCGGTTTTGTCTTTGGAGTGGTTGCACTCTTCTTGTGGAGGACTGGCTCTTCTCTTTCTACCACCAGGACGGTGTTGGCGGTCTGTGGCGTGGCTGATAAATATAGCTTCAGATGTTCGCCTGTCCTTGGGGCAACCATGACTGGTGGGCTGGCCAAGTACCTCTTCAAATCCTCAAAGGCTTCTTTCGCTTCAGGCGTCCACTTGAAGGTGCCAGATCTCTTCATGTCTTGAAGAAGGGCAGTGCTCTCTCACCGAACTTGGAGATGAAGCGGACCAAGCTGGCCATGCAGCCTGCCAGGCGTTGCAGGTCCTTGAGCCGGCGAGGAGGCTGCATTTCCTCTATGGCCTTGATATTTTCAGGATTTGCCTCTATGCCGCGATGGTACACGAGGAAACCAAGCAATTTGCCTGAGGGCACTCCGAAGACACACTTGGCGGGGTTGAGCTTGATGTTCACCTTACGCAGGCTGGCGAAGGTCTCTTCAAGGTCTCTGAGGAGAGTATCTCCCTCTCGAGACTTGACGACGATGTCATCGACGTAAGCCTCTGCATTTCTGCCCATTTGCTCGCCAAGGGCTATCCTAATGAGTCTCTAGAAGGTGGCGCCAGCGTTCTTCGGGACGAAAGGCATGCAGACATAGCAGTACACACCACAAGGAAGCAGAGGAGGAAGCAGAGGAGGTCGCAGCCTATCGTGGAGTCCACGATCTGGTCGATCCTTGGCATGGGGTACGGGTCCTTGGGGCAGGCCTTGTTGACATCAGTGTAGTCGATGCAGAGGCGGCCTCCTCCGGCGGGCTTTGGGACAACCACGCCGTTGGAGAGCCAAGTGGGGTGCGTGACTTCGCGGACAACATTTTCCGCTTTGAGCTTCTCGATCTCTTTGACGATGAATGCTTGCTTCTCGGGGGCTTGCTTTATTGCCTTTTGCTTGACGGGGCGTGCATTTGGACACACAGCTAAGTGGTGCTCGATCACCTCCCTTGGTACGCCGGACATATCTGACGGAGTCCATGCGAACATGTCAGAGTTTGCCCGAAGGAAGGCGACGAGCGCGCCTTCATATTTGGGAGGCAGAGCGGCGCCAATGGTGACGCTAGCCCCCGAGCCCTCGGCCCCCGAGCTGCTGGCGCTCAGGGAGACCTTCTTCGTGGAATCTGGCTCCAGAGAGAACAACTGCTTCTTTTTCTTGGGCCTCTCGAGAGACTCCATGCCCTCCGCAGCCAAAAATGCCATGGCGGCTGCCTTTTAGGCTGTCTCGACAGCGCGCGTGGCGTCCAGGACGTGGCCGTGGATGGAGATGGTGCCAGCGCTGCCGGGGATCTTGACCATGTTGTAGGCATGGTACGTGACGGCCATGAACTTCGCGAGGGCGGGGTAGCCGAGGATGGCGTTGTACGGCAAGCCGATGTGTGCGACGTCGAAGTCGATGAACTCGGTGTGGTAGTTCTTCTGCGTGCCAAAGGTGACAGCGAGTCAAACCTGCCCCAGAGGATCGATGGAGCCGCTGGTGACTCCCGTGAAGGGCCTAGAGGGCATGAGCCACTCGTAGGGCACTTGAAGCGTCTCGAAAGTCTCGATGGAGATGACATTCATGCCTGCACCTCCATCGATGAACGTCTTGGAGACGGCGATGTTGTTGATGGTGGGGGAGCAGACCAGCAGGAGGGTTCCAACAGTCTTGGTGGACTTGGAGTGGTCCTGCGCGTCGAAGGAGATGGTGTACTGCGACCACTTGAGGGGCCTGGAGGTCTCGACGCTGGGGAGCACTTCATTGAGCTCGCGGGCGAACTGCTTGAACTGGTTGTTTGACTTGGGCGCCTGAGCTCCACCGAGGATGCAGGCCATAGCCCCTCTTGGCGCCTGGTAGCCTCCATCTTCCTCGTCAGGGAGGTTGTTGTTTTTCTTGGCGGCGTTGACCTGAGTGCCTGGCGACTTCTGGTAGCCGCCCTTGCGTCCGCCTCCGTGTAGCCGCGGCCTCGACCACGTCCACCGCTGCCCTAGGCTTCTTCGATCTCCTTGCTTAGCCTCTTGAGGTCGAAGCAGGTCTCAGTAGAGTTGTAGTGGTGGTGTCACGGCAGATGCCATAGGATGGCTAATTTGTGGGGTCGATGGACGTTGGTGGATCCGGAGAGGGATAGCGAGCTGAAGAGCTCACACGGGGGAGGATCATGGTTAGACCGAGATCTCCGAGGAACACCAAACAAACTCAAAGTGCAAGGGGAAAGATCTAGCAAACACGAACAAATGCACGAAGGCAAAGAACACACACACGATGTACCCAGGTTCGGGGCCCTCGTGGGGAGGTAACACCCCTATTCCTGCCTTTCCTCTCAATATAAGGGTGTGACAAGGACTACAACTTGCTCTTGGAGCTCTTGTGGCGAAGAACACGAAGAACTAGATGAACTAGAGGGAGAAGGAAGTAAATGCTCTAGGAGTAAATGAGACTAGAGTTTTGGCTCCCAAGTTGGTCTGCCCTTTGCAGGAGCAGTTATGGCGCCTTTTATAGAGTTCCGGCCAGGAGGGCCGGAAACCCTAATCCGGCTTGGCCCCACCGGACAGGCCTAACGGTTATGTCGACACCGGCTAGTGCGACCTAGCCGCCGTGCTATCCGGCGTAGCCCCTTCGTCATCATTCCGGCAAGGACGGAAGGCGCCATCCTGGAACATCATTGTCCCCCTGTCAGAGACAAGACATGTCTTTGCCCATCCTGAGTAGCCTTTTCCGGATTGTCGGGCTAGGCATGTCCGATCTTGTCGTACCGGTGTCGTACCGGCTGACGCGCTCCCGTGTCAGGCGGGAGGTGACCATTCTTCTGTGTCAGGCGGGAGGTGACCATGCTTCCGTGTCAGGGGGGATGGTACTCCCCCCCGCGTCAGGCGGGACAGCCTGCTCCAGACCGTTGACGGTCTACCGGCATCCCTCATGCCGGTCACCTCCTTGTTCGACCTTGCGAGTCCTCCCTGCACATATAAAACAACCTGCTAGGACCGAGATAAACACTCCGGTTAGCCCTTACCCGGGCTGCCTATCCGGTACCTCCGGGTACTTCTCCTTTCGGAGGTCTACTCGGAGCCACAAGGTCCGAGGTCTCTCCCGGATGCACCCGGGTTCCTCTTAGGATGAGTATCTCTAGGCCTAGCCTCTCGAAGATGTCTTAGCCTACCAGCAAAGACATCTTCGAGAAGCTAGTTCTTAGAGGAACCACCCGCCGATGCGTGTGCTGTTCTGAGGGCTCGGGGTGGCTATTTATAGCCGCCAGGGATGACCCTTGCGCCCGCCAGGAGGCACCTTGCACTCTACCAGCTCCGAAAGGTCAAGTTACCCCTTCAGCGCACCAGGGGGTGGCCCTCGCACTCGCCAAAGGTCAAGTACTGTTGCCACACTGTAGAGTAGTGCCGAGTTTCGCCCTACCCGGGGGTAGCCCCCCGACACTAGTTCCCGAAGCTGGTGTTGTGCAGCGACCCAAGACGTTGTGCGGGATCAGCTTTAAGAAAAAAGAAGAACACTTAAGCACACCCGGATCGACCTTGAGTTTTGGCACCGAGATGCATTTCACCGACATCCCTATCCGGAGGTCGCGCTCCGATAAATGAGATATCACCCTTGGCCGGTCACCCGGATAAGGCCGTGCCGGTCTGAACTTCACCTTCTGTATCGGGGAAGATTCCGTTTTATGGGGGAGGGTCCCACCCGAGGTCTTGTCAATGCAGGGAGGTACTCGAGTGTTTTTGACCGAGCACGCCACTGCTCGGGTTCGCGCGCCGGGAGCCGCAGCCGATCCGAAGTCCAACCGTTGGGGCTCTGTGGCCCGCGGTGTGGCCGGATCGGGCGCTCCGGGCGACGCCACGTGCCGCACGACACAAAACTGATCGTGGGCGGGAAACTCGGAAACCGCTCCGGATCACCCCATAAATAGGGGACCGGAGCGGTCTCTTCTTCTTCTTCCCCAACTTCTTCACTTCTCCCGCAACCGTCTCGAGCACCTCGCCGCCGTCGCGCTCGGAGCCCAAGCATCGCCGCCGCCGTTCGTCGCTGGAGCCATTCGCCTTCTCCGCCGGGCCCCGCTACTCTCGCTCGTCACCGTCCTCTTTTCCTGCGGTGAGTTCTTCCACCCGCTCCGGCGAACTTCACCACGACGACGATGCTTCGTGCTTGGCCGTGAAACCACGCATCCGCGGGTTGCGCCGCCGCCGGCGAGCGCGAGCCGCGCGGCGTTGACGACGGTGCTTTCCACACTTTATCCTTCACTCGCATTAGGCCATCTTCATATCTCACCCGAGTATATTCGCATCGATTAAGTTTCATTTTATTCGAGCACGGTAGATCACATTTGCTAGGAACCCGGTTGCTTTTAGGAGTTTGTGATCCGGAGTCTTAGCTCCCGGTAGACTAACTCGACTAACCGTCGTTCCGCCTGCAGAATAGCCCGGATACATCCTCAGGTCCCTCCGACATGGGTGATGAGAGTGTCCGGGGGTGCTGGGATGGGTCCGAGACCATCCAGAAGGATCTCGACTGGCTATACCGGACGCACCGGATTCCTCCAGAAGTCGAGAGTCGACTCCCGGAGGACGAGGTCCAACCGGAACCTGAACCCGGGAAATACGTTGTATTCCTCACGCATATTGAGCGGGGGTTCGGGCTTCCGGCTAGCCCCTTCTTCCGCGACTTCCTCGACACCTACAACCTCCAACCTCATCATCTCCCAGCACCCGCTATCATGATGCTCTCGGTCTTCACCACCTAAGCGGAAGCGTATATCGGCGTGTGGCCTTTCTTGGACCTCTGGGCCAAGTACTTCATCCTCCGCCGCCAAGTCATCCCCAACCAGGACAAGAAGGTCAAAGACTTAGTCGATTGCGGGGCGGCCACTATAATTCCTCGCGCCGAATCTGGTTTCCCCAAAGTCCAGGGACTAGAATCCTGCCGGAAGTGGCAGTGGAGCTTCTTCTACGTGAAGAACCGGGGGGTCTCGGGAGATGGTCCGGGATCCTCGAGCCCGGACTTCATCAATCTTCCCGAGTTCGTCATGGGTCCTCCCCGCGAATTCGACCTCTGGAACCGGCTTCCGGATACCGAGGAGGTCAGATGCATGCATGACGCCCTCAACGTGTTGACGGAGAAAATGACGCCCGATGACCTCATGCGCTGCTTTATCATCCGCCGCGTCTGCCCCCTACAGACCCGAGTGCACAAGATGTGCCATATGGATGGGCTGTTAGATCCCACAAGGACCAGCATTTTTGGGCTGGACCATGCCGCAGTCGCCCGGCGCGTTCGAGCTATTGCTCGAACGAAGATGCCGGATGACTATCAGTGGGGTCTTGTCGGGGGTTCCCGGAAAAAAACACTGCGATAGGTGCTCGTGTCTGTCTTTCGCAACCTTACATTTGCACCCTGATTCTGCTGGAAACCGACATGGTTGTCATGCAATGAGTTGTTCCTGCAGTTATTCGAGCGGCAGACCGAGGAGGACGCGATGCATGCCGGTGGGCAGTTCACGCCGAACGTCCCGGCACCGGATAAGATGCCGAGAGAGGATTCCGACGGCGAGGACCACCTTGCCATTCCTCTAGCTCGTGCTGCTGCTCCGGGTAATTCTTCAACCCTAGAGGCTATTTCCATTTCATCAGATGACGAGGATGAGATTGATTGTCAAATACTCGATGTGATTGACGCTCTTCCTTTAAACTGGGCTTCGCCAGTGGCTCCGAGACCCACGGCCGTGACGAAGCGCGCCGAGACCCGCAAGCGTGCGGCCTCCGACACTACCCCTGCCGGTGCATCCGGCCCCACCACCAAGAATAGCAAGCAAACGACCGAGAGGCCTCCACGCCGAAGGAGAGGTCTTCCCACTGTCGATTCCGGGTAAGACCTTTTTTCTTTAAGTTACATGGTTTTGGCTTCTCCCGATGTCTTTTCTGATACGCCTTTTTTTTCCAGAGCGGCACTTGACGTCCCGGCTTCCGCGGGTTCCCAACCTCCGGGATCCCGCACTCCTAGCCTGCCTCGGGTTGCTCCTTCTCCAGCTCGTACTTCTGTACAAGCCAGCGAGCACCCAGCCTCTGGTGCCGCGCAAACTGCCGCCGCGACTCCGGACGAGATTCCGGCCCAGGCTACCGCCGCATCCGAAGACATCTTCCTCCCGGACAGCCCGCGCAGGGTGTCCCAACTTGAGACGGACATCGCAAGTCCTCCTCAGCAGGTCGTGCCGGGAGCCTCCTCCCGGCAGGCCCCGGGCAAGACTCCTCCGCCGAAACATCCCACGGCCCCTACCCAGCAATCTGACCTTCCTCCCGGGAAATCGCGCAGCAAGGCCGCCGGGCAGAAAATAGCTTCCGCCAAGCCTACTGCCCCTCCGACATCTTCGGCCCAAGACTTGGCCCTAAGCACGGGTAAGTTTTCGCGATTACCGCCACCTCCTGCCGTGATCCCCACTGCCGCCCTGCAGATGCTGCGAGCAACCGTAAGCTCCTTTGTGTCTTCAGGATCCCGGGAGGTCGTTGCTGCTAGCGCGCCTGGCGGTTCCGGCGTGCGAGTTATCGAAGAGTACAACAAAGCCTGGATCGCCGCCGATGCCTCCGAGATCATGGAGGATTTGCACGCTGCCGGCCCTAGCCGCAGCGCCCAAGCTCTACACGCTCTCCAGGTGGCCGCGCTGGACGTCACTCGAGTGGTCGATGTAAGTTTGTTCCCTTTATCTTTTCCAAAATTTAACTGCTCCATCCCCACTAGTCCCCGAGATTGGTGCTTAGTGCTCTAGATTCCACCCAATAGCAGACCACTAGGCTCCAATCTTTAGAAAAAATAACAAGACTTTGAACACGAGTCCCCGAGATTGGTGCTTAGTGCTCTAGATTCCACCGAGTAGCAGACCACTAGGCTCCAATTTTTAGAAAAAATAACAAGACTTTGAACACGAGTCCCCGAGATCCTCCCTACCGAGTAGTTTTAATTGACATGGATCCCGGAACACCCCGAGTCCCCGGGATCCTTCCCGAGATTGACATCGCATTCCCTGTTTGGATCCAGGACTGCGGCAAGAAACGCGGCAGCATCTTCCACCGGCTTCTTGCTGACTTTGGTCAGTCCAAGAAGTGTGAGGGGCGCCTCCGGGAGGAGCGGGATGCCGCGCGGAAAGTCTCGGTGGAGCAAAAGTCTGCGCTTGCTGCGACCCAGTCCGAGATCGCGCGGCTAAGTGCCGAGCTCGAGAAGGCCAAATCTGCCGCGACTGACATGAAGGCGCGCTTCCTGGAGGCGTCTAAGAAGCAAAAGGAGACCTTGGATCAATCCGAGGCACGCGCGCAGCACGCCGAGACCGAGCTGGCGCTTCTCCGGTCAAAGGCAGATACCTGGCTCTCCGAGCTGACCGGGTTGAACCGGGATCTCAATAGTAAGTTTACCGAGATATTTTTCTCCTGCTCTCTTTCTTTACTGCTACCATCCTCATGACCTGGCCGCTTGACAGCTCTTATTTTTAAAGGACAATTTGCGCACTCCCGCGACGCCGCCAACCTTGCAGTTGCTGCTGCCCGGGAGAAGCGTGCCGGGAAGGGTCCTGTCTCGGACTCCTGGGACATCGAGGACCACCTCACCGCTCTGAAGGCCCGGATAGTGCCTCTCCGGTCGATCGGGACCGAGCTAATCAGTGCGGCCGTCAATGTCCATGGAGCTCTATGGCCTGGCGTCAGCGCTACCCTCTCGGTTAGCGAATTGGCGACTGCGCTCCGAGATGCCGGCAAGCGACTTCACGCTTGGAAGCGCTCCGGTGCGCGGGCTGGTGCTGACCAAGTCTTGACCCACGTGCTCAGCTGGTACGAGGGTCTCGATCTTGATGTGATCCAGCGCCTGCGCACCATCTCGCCGTGGTGCACCGATCCGGCCAAGATCCAGCGACACCAAGAGGTGGCGCATCGCGTCGCGTCCTGGTCCGACATCGGCGTCTTCACCACAAGCCTCATCACTTCTGACTCCGAGTCAGATTACGAAGACGATGGTGAGACTGGTGCAACCGGTGACGCGGACGCCGAGATCCCGGAGGAAGACGATGCCGCTTCCGGTGCCGCCACCGAGATCGTGGTCACCCGGGACGCTGCCGCTACATCGCCACCCGAGGCCTCTCAGGCCGAGGCGCATCCGGAGGCCCCGAGTACTGCTGCCGGTGCGGAGGAGACCGTCACCGTTGTTCCTTCTGCTGCTGCATCCGAGAATCCGGCTTCCCCTATTGCCTAGAAACACTTAAGTGTGGAACCGTTAAATCCCCGGGATGCCGGGTGCAACTTGTAACATATACTTTTTTAATTCGTACTTTGCACTATGTTATGTAAAAACAAGCTATGTTGGTTTACTCTGCAACGAGTCCCCGAGTTCATTTCCATGTTTACCGTACTTAGGCAATTGCTGCTCTTGTCTACCATTTCGGCGTTCGACAGTCGAGTCACAAAATTCCATGCACATCATACATTACTTATGAATATCCGAGTTCTAGTTAGCCGAATTGCCGACATAAAAACAACCGGGTTAGTAAAACAGATATGCCGGATAAGTTCCTGCTCCGAGTCCCCGAGACCGTTTTCGTGTTCCCCACATTTGATGCTCTTTGCTCTTGACTACCATTTCGGCGTTCGTCAGTCAAGTCACAAGATTATTTCACATGACATACATTACTTTGACTTGAGAATCGATCTCCGAACTTTCCCGACATATAGAGAACATAAAAAACAGGTACCAGGCAGTCCCCGGGTTCCTTCCCGGGTTGCCGACATGGAACAATAAATAAATGGAACAAAGTAAAGGGGCACACAACGAGGCAGTCCCCGGGTTCCTCCCGGGGTGCCGAACTTTCGTTGATAGATAACAATCAAAATACATACACTGCGCCCTTTACGTGTAAAAGGGTCGAAGCAGGGCTACATTCCATGGCCGCTTGGTTTCGTCACCGGATTTGTCCATTACACCTTTCCTAGCCTCCTGTGCATCTACAAGGTAATAAGAATCATTGTGCAATGCCCTGCTTATCACAAAAGGTCCCTCCCATGGAGGTGACAGCTTATGCATTCCGGCCGTGCGTTGGATGAGCCTCAGCACAAGATCTCCTTCTCGGAATACTCTCGGGTGCACTTTCCGGCTATGATAGCGACGGAGATTTTGCTGATAAATTCCAGACCGAGACAATGCCAATTCACTTGCCTCTTCAAGTAAGTCAACATCATCTTCCCGGGCCTCTTTTGCCTCGGTCTCGGTGAACATTGTCACTCTCGGGGAATCATACTGTATGTCGGTCGGGAGTACCGCCTCGGCACCATACACCATGAAGAATGGCGTATCCGGTAGATCTATTCGGTGTGGTCCGGAGACCCCATAACACTGCCGGTATCTCCTCTATCCAGCATCCCGGAGTTCTCAACCGTGGTTCGATCAAGCGGGCTTTGATGCCGGCCAAGACCAATGCATTTGCTCTCTCAACTTGCCAGTTTGCTTCCGGGTGTGCCACTGATGCCACATCCAACCGGATTCCCTTCTCAGCACAAAATCGAGCGAATTCCCCCACGGCAAAATTGGTGCCATTACCCGTGATGATGCTGTGTGGGTATCCGTATCTCAAGATGATGTCTTTCAGGAATTGCACGGCGGTGTGTCCGTCACACTTTCGGATTGGTTTGACCTCTATCCACTTGGTGAACTTGTCCACCATGACTAGTATGTGTGTCATATTGCCTCTAGCCGGCTTGAACTGCCCGACCATGTCCAAACACCATACCGCGAATGGCCAAGTGATAGGGATTGTCTTCAGTGCCGATGCCGGCATATGTATTCGGTGATCAACTCTCTGGCATCCTCCACACTTACGGACAATGTCTTCTGCCTGGTGTAATGCAGTAGGCCAGTAGAACCCATGCCAGAACACTTTCGCCACCAGGGCCCGAGATGATGCATGATGTCCACATTCCCCCTGGTGTATTTGCAGCAGCATCTCTTGGCCTTCTTCCGGTTCCACACACCTCTGGAGTACCTCGGTGAAACTCCTCTTGTATAGCTCTTGATTGATGACGGTGTATGCTTTTGACCTCCGCAATATCTGTCGGGCTTCCACTTCGCTTTCCGGGAGGGTTCCTTCCAAGATGTAAGCCATAATGGGTTGTGCCCATCCCGGGACAGGTCGAACCGGAAACACGGGGGGCATCTATGTCCATTGGTTCTACCGACATCACCTCCATCATCATCTTTCTTGTCCTCTCTGAGCACTGTGGTGCAGTCCCTGGGTTCGATGCGATGCTCCCGATACAAGGCCATGTTGGCATCCAGTGCATCCCAGTTCCCCGACACCTGCTGCACCACGAGGTCGGAATCGCCGAAACACTCTATCCGGCGGATGCCGATCTCCTTGGCGACATTCAGTCCATGAACCGAGGCCTCGTATTCAGCGACATTGTTAGATGCCTGGAAATGAATTTGCAGGACATACTTCAGCACATCTTGTTTTGGTGAGGTGAGAACCACTCCGGCACCCAACCCGATCTTGGCCTTGGAGCCATCGAAATGCATCCTCCAGAAATTGTAATCCGGCATCGGAGGTTCGTACTGCATCTCGGCCCAGTCTACTAAAAAGTCCGGCAGCGCCTGCGACTTGATGGCATCTCGTCTCTCGTATGCCGGAGCATATGAAGACAACTAGATGGCCCATTTGGCAACCCGGCCGCTTGCATCTTTGCAGCCGATGATCTCGGCGAGGGGAGCCTCGCACACCACTGTGATTGGGTGCTCTTGGAAGTAGTGCTTGAGCTTGGTCACAGCCAAGTACACTCCATATGCCATCTTCTGGTAGTGCGGGTAGTTCTGCTTGGATTCCGAGATCACCTCGCTGAGGTAGTACACCGGTCTCTGTATGTTGGGGATATATCAACTAGGGGTGTAACCAACATGGATTAATCCGGCTAGTCCAGGGTGGCCCAAGGGTGGTAAGGCTGAAGCCTGCCGGGCGGCCCAGATAGCTGACGTACAAGGAAGTAGGCGGATGGTCCAAGGAAGGCGGAAGGCCGAAGCCCATCAAGCCACCAAGCCCAAGACGGAAGGCGGAAACTAAGCCGGCTAGGTCTAGGACTCTGTTTACTTGCCGGACAAGTACTTGCCTTGTACCCTGGGGTCTGGCCGCCTATATAAGCCGGCCACCAGGGAGCCTTTAGGGCAGACGCTTCAATACGCATCGTACTCATTGTAATCTGTTCACGGCTATTGCCTCACAGTGAATTATAGCAGCACGTAGGATCTCGCCACCGCTGTGGGATCCGAAGCTGGGTAAACTCGCCGTGTTCAAACCCGTCCTCGACGACACCAACCTTCTTCCCCACAATCCATACATAGGTTAGAGGACCCCCGTCTCCTATCAATTATGCCGATACCACGACAGTTGGCGCCCACCGTGGGGCATAAGGTTCCTGGCGTCACGTTCCAGGCGGGAACACTTGGTGGCGTGGGCAAACAGATCGCCTTCGGTCGCGTCATAAGGTATGGTGGCCACAACTACGTCAACTCGGATGAGTCCTGGCTCCCGGCGGACGACTACCTTATCGGATGCGCAATCGTACCGATCGGAGGGATCGACGACTTCATCGGGTATACGCCAGAGGCGTACGGCCTACCGCGTTTCTACAACCCCACCCACCAACCCATTCGACCAAGCAGTCGACCGACAAGATGGATCTGAATCCGCCTTCTCCCAGGAGTCGGCCGAATCTGATTTCCACTTCGTCGGAGTTTTCGGACTGGGATCAGACTCCGAGCCGGAAAACAACGATCCTGAGTCAATCCTCCCTGCTCTACAGGAGGATGCGATGTCAGATGCCGGATCCAGATCTACCGTTCAAGTCAACGTAGACTCTGACTCTGATGATGATGCTAGTCTCTTCGAAGAGAAGATCAAAACCCGCTTTTCCAGTGGTAATCCGGCTCCTTCAGAGGGCACAGCGGATACTGACATGCCTGACAAGCTGGCTATGATGGTTGTTGTTGGTCACGAGACAACCCCAGTTACTTCGGAAGCGCAAAACAAGCCGGCGGAAGATGCCGGCGACACCACTGCCGGTCAACTCATTGAAAGTTCCGACAAGGTGCGCGCAAAGAAGAAAACTGGCCTTGAGAAAGGCGGCAGCAGCAAACCCACGGATTTGCTCTCCGTCATCAAAGAAGTAGACGAGATCATGAATACTCCGGTGAATAAAGACACCCCACTTGACGAAGTGGAAGAGCTTAGGCTTAACATGCTTAAGCACTCTGACTTCCTGTGAAAAAGAGAGGAGCACGTTGAGAGCCCTGCGAAGAAGATCGAGAAAGAACAAGAGAAGATGTCGGCCAAAACAAGCCGGCAACTCTTTGAGGAGAAAAGGTCATCAAAAAACCGCCGTGGCAAGGAGCCGCCAACACAAGCAACGACTGCGGCTCAAGATCTCGGGTTCGACTGGCGTACGGCACCACAGCGCGTGGACAGAAGGGGAGATGTTGTCTTCTGCACCCCCGTCCTCAACGCGGCCGCCGCACTAGATACCCTGGACGACAACACTTACACGGCGGAAGAAAAGCTGGACAATGCAAGACACTTCGTGAGCAAGGCCCTAGAACAACAAGCTCGCGCTGATTCCTACGGCCACATGGCGGATGCTCGCGGGGGAGACCTAGAGTCTAAGTCAGGAAAGTGCAAAGCTGCACCTGGCGCCGACCCGAAGGCCCGTATGGCTCCAGTAGCCATGGCGACAAAAGGAAGGCAACGCCACCTCCAAAGAAGACGCCACCGCCAAAGCCAAGGCGGGACGAGAATTCAAGGACAGGAAGCAGAGGAGACCTGCCACCTCCATCCCAACCAAGACGCGACAACGGCGGTAGCCGGAACAATAGGCCGCCGCCTAGGAAAGATGCCGGCAACGACCCTCCCAGGAGAGGTCGAAGCCGGTCTCCGCAGCGTAGCACCGGCAGCAAGAAGAAAGAGGAGGCAGAAGGACCCAGGCGCAGCATAAGCCGGGCAGCGCAGGACGAGCCAGACGCAAACAGAGGCGCGCGGCAGCTCGATCCAAAAGACACACGACACCGCCTACAAGACATAGCAAGAGGAAAGGAGCCGCTATACTCTGGACCAAAGTGCTTCGGCGACGCCATCCGCAGAGAACCGTTCCCTAAGGAC
This sequence comes from Poa annua, assembly GCA_026929855.1. Lineage (NCBI taxonomy): Eukaryota > Viridiplantae > Streptophyta > Magnoliopsida > Poales > Poaceae > Poa > Poa annua. Next base: position 18,895,729 of record CM049428.1, on the reverse strand, counting down.
ATGACATCAGTGTCAAAAAACTGTTCTAGGTACAACGGCCTCGTTAAGCCGGATTCATGGCTAGCCGACTATGCCATGGCCATAGAAATTGCCGGCGGGAGCAGCTTCATTGCCGTCCGTTACCTACCTCTCATGTTGGAGGGCACGGCAAGGGCTTGGATCGACAACCTTCCTGAAAAGTCTATCCATAGCTGGTACGACATGGAAAAGGTTTTCTCCCAGCACTTCCAAGGAACATACAAGCGTCCAAATACCTACACGGATTTGCAACGCTGTATCCAAAAGCCGGACGAAACCATGACATATTTTGTCAGCCGTTGGATATCCGAAAAAGCCAACTGTCATGGTGTTTCAGACGCACAGGCTATCCACGCCTTCTACACGGGCCTGCAGAAGAAGTCCTTGCTCCGTCATCGGCTCGTCGGCGAGCAAATCACGGACCTTGGTGAGATGCTCAACCAAGCCGCCCAATACGCGGCGGCGGATGATGACGCCCGGGACGATGACCCAGACGTCAACATCATACCAAAGCGGAACAACAAGCGCAAGCAGGCGGAGGATGACAAAGCCGGACCTTCCAACGAGGTAGCCGTAGCATTTCAAGGGAATGCCGGCAAAAAGAAGTGGAAGAATAAGAAAGATGGTCGCGACGCCAGCTCAGGGCCTAAGGTGGCGCGAATCACCTATGAACAGGCAAAACTTTTGCCATGTCCCATCCACGCCTCACTGGGCAAGACTTCAAAAAGGACCCCACAGTCGCCTGGAAGTCAAAGAAGTCAAAGAAGAACGACAAGAAAGACAACAAGGAGGATGAGGATGACGACGACATGTCTATCTCTAGCGAGGATGACGCGGCCGCCAAGAAAAAGAAGCCATATCCGAAGGTCAAGGAATCCCTTGTGTGTTTTGTCGGCACGCCTTCGGCTAAGGTGGATAAGGCGGAAATGCGCGAACTCAACGCGACAATGCCGGACATCCCTCAGTATTTGAACTGGTCGGAAGCAACGATCACCTGGGACCGGTCCGACCACCCTGATCATGTTCCTCACCGAGGCAAGTACGCCCTCGTCGTCAATCCCATTGTCGACAACTTTAGACTCACAAAGGTACTCATGGATGGCGGCAGCAGGCTCAACATCCTGTACTATGACACACTAAGCCGCATGAACCTATCAGAGGACCAGCTAGACCACAGCAACCTCGCTTTTCATGGCATAGTGCCCGACAGGCAAGCAAAGTCAATGGGGAGCATTAGGCTGAAGGTAACTTTCGGACCAAAAGAGAACTACCGCTCAGAGTTCCTCCGGTTCGAAGTTGTCCCCTTCAAAAGCGCCTATCATGCAATCTTCGGACGACCAACTTTCGCCAAGTTGGCAAGGCCGTGCTATATATACAGCAAGCTCATAATGCCGGGGGGGGGGGGCACGGAACCATCACGATTTCCGGCAACTTCAAGAAAGCCAAGGAGTGAGAGCGTGGCATGGCCGCCTTCGCAGAAGCCGTCATCCACAAGGAAGAACTCGCGCTGCTCGGGGCGGATTCAGACAACTCCATGCCAAAGCCAAAGATTGATGTTAAAAAGACCTTCGAAGCTTCAGAAGACACCAAAAAGGCGGACCTCATCCCAGGTGACAAGTCTAAGCAAGTTGTCATCGGCTCCAACCTTGACAGCAAATAGGAAGGCGCGCTCGTCGAGTTCCTCCGTGAGAATCGTGACATCTTTGCATGGTCGCCTTCCGACATGCCTGGTGTACCGAGGGAACTTGCCGAGCACTCACTCAACGTCATAAAAGGATCCAAGCCGATGAAGCAAGCAACAAGACGCTTTGGAGTGGAGAGACACAAGGCTATAGGAAAGGAGATAAATAGGATGAAGGCCGCCAATTTCATAAAAGAAGTTGTACACACTGATTGGGTGGCAAATCCTGTACTTGTTCCAAAGAAGAATAAAGAGCTGAGGATGTGTATTGACTATACCGGTGTTAACAAGTGCTGCCCAAAGGATCCCTTTGCGCTGCCTAGAATTGACCAAGTCGTAGACTCCACAGCAGGCTCCGAGCTGCTTTGTTTTTTGGACGCCTACTCAGCATACCACCAAATCAAGATGAGAGAGTCAGATCAGCTGAAAACATCTTTCACCACTCCATACGGGACTTTCTGCTACATTATGATGCCTTTTGGCCTGAAGAATGCAGGGGCGACATACCAGCGCTGTATGCAAAATTGCCTGCACAAACAAATAGGCCGCAATGTTCACGTCTACATAGACGACATCGCGGTGATGTCAAAAAAGAAGGCAGATCTCCTAGAGGATTTGGAAGAAAGATTTCAGAATCTCCGGAGGTATCAGATGAAACTCAATCCCGCCAAGTGCGTTTTCGGCGTTCCAGCCAGCAAACTGTTTGGGTTTATCGTCTCAGAGCGAGGGATCGAGGTTAATCCGGAGAAGATCAAGGCCATCCAAAACATATCCAGACCTACTTGTCTGAAGGACGTGCAACATCTAGCCGGATCGACGGCAGCCGTCAGTCGTTTCATAAGCCGCCTAGGGGAAAAGGCAATGCCTCTCTACCGGCTATTGAAGAAATCCGACAACTTCGAGTGGACAGCAGAAGCAGACGCCGCCTTACAACAACTTAAGGAGGCCCTCATATCCGCTCCGATATTGGCAGCACCTCGATCACAGGAACCAATGCTGCTGTACATCGCGGCAACAAGATCTGTTGTCAGCGTTGTCTTGGCTGTGGAAAGAGAGGAGAACGAAGCCGCGACGTGTGTGCAACGACCGGTGTACTTCATCAGTGAAGTATTCTCCGCCTCCAAGAAGAGGTATCCGCATTACCAAAAGCTGGCTTATGGTGTATTCTTCGCCGCCAGAAAGCTTAGGCATTACTTCCAGGAACACACAGTGACAGTAGTCAGCAAGGCACCGTTGGGAGACATAATCAACAATGCAGAGGCAACAGGTCGAGTTGCCAAATGGGGCATCGAACTTGCCACCTTTGATATAGTCTATAAGCCACGGACCGCCATTAAGTCTCAAGCGCTTGCAGATTTTGTCGCCGACTTGACAGAAGCCATGGAGGAAACGACACTCCCCGAATCAGAATATTGGGTCATGCACTTTGACGGATCAAAGATGCTCAAAGGCTCGGGGGCTGGAGTCGTTCTACGCACGCCTAAAGGTGACAAGCTTAGCTACGTGTTGCAAATCCACTTCACAGCAACCAACAACGTTGCCGAGTACGAAGCTTTGCTTCATGGGTTACACGTGGCAAACGACCTAGGCGTCAAAAGAATCCTCTATTATGGCGACTCAGATTTGGTCGCGCAACAAGTAAGCGGAACATGGGATGCGAAAAGCGCAACAATGGCGGCTTACACAGCCAAAGTTGACGAATTCGCAAAAAACTTCGCGGGCTACGAAGTCCGGCATGTTCCAAGAACTGAGAACGAGGCGGCAGACACACTTGCAAGACTAGGATCGGAATGCAAAAAGGTACCAAAAGATATTTTCCTGGAACATTTGCACAAGCTATCCATTAAAGGCGCCGATTTGATGGACCCCGATGTAGAAGAACCGGTAGAAGCGGCAAGTCTCGTTGTCTACTTGACACAGCCGGATTGGACAGTCCCATATCTCAATTTTCTAATCGACAGAAAGTTGCCGGAGGACGATGAGGTGCTAAAAAGGCAGATCATAAGGCGAGCCAAGGCATTCACGATAATAAAAGGCGAGCTATATAAGCGAAGCACGTGCGGCATCTATCAGCGGTGCATACATCCGGAAGAAGGCCGGGAAATTCTGAGGGACATACATATTGGCACCTGCGGGCATATGCTTCCGCCAGGTCCATTGTATCCAAAGCTTTCCGCCAAGGTTTCTACTGGCTTACCGCCAAAGAAGACGCCGAGAACATCGTAAAGACATGCAAAGGCTGTCAGTTGTACGCTCGCCAACCTCACTTGCCGGCACAAGAACTAAGGACGATTCCAATCACCTGGCCGTTCGCGGTCTGGGGCTTAGACATGGTGGGTCCCTTCAAGAAGGCGCGTGGTGGGTATACCCACCTACTGGTTGTTGTCGACAAGTTCACCAAATGGGTCGAGGCTAAACCGATCAGCTAACTTGACGCACGAACAACCACCAATTTCGTCTGGGGAATTATCTCTCGGTTCGGAGTTCCACACAACATTATCACTGATAATGGCAGCAACCTATCTCAAGGCGACATAGAAGAATACTGCAGCGATCTGGGTATCCGGCTTGATTTGGCATCCGTGTCACACCCCCAATCCAATGGACAAGTAGAGCGTACAAACGGCCTAGTCTTATCAGGACTTAAGCCTCGTCTCGAAGCTCCATTACACAGGGCAGCCGGCGCTTGGGCAGATGAGTTACAGTCGGTACTATGGAGTTTGCGCACAACGCCAAACAGGTCTACCGGCTACACTCATTTCTTCTTAGTATATGGCGCTGAGGCGGTGCTACCTACCGACATGAAATACGATTCCCCAAGAGTTCAAGCCTACATCGAGAAAGACATAGAAGGTGCAAGACAAGATAGCCTAGACCTGCTAGACGAAGAAAGAGACGTCGCTCTACATCGCTCCGCCTTGTACCAGCAACAACTTCGCCGCTATCATCGCCGGAGAGTGCGGAAGCGAAGCTTCAGAACAGGTGACCTGGTTCTCCGCCTAATTGAAGACAGAAAAGGCTTGCACAAGTTATCCCCGCCATGGGAAGGACCGTTTATAGTCATAAAGGCGCTGCTCAATGGTTCCTACTACCTGGCCAACATCCGCGACGAAGACGAAAAGAAGAGGCGCAAGAAGGCGGCAGGAAAAAGGGGAACCAAGCGCAAAAGAGGCATTGACGATCCGTTCGAACAAACAAGACGGCCTTGGAATATTGAGCAGCTACGTCCTTTCTACACTTAGCAATATATAATTGTAATAAGTTAAATATGATTATGAAATAAAAGTCTATGGTTCCTCATCTGTGTTGAGAAGCATGCCATCTTTTGTCTTTTCTTGCAATCATATTTCCCCTATGTATCTAAGTTACCTATTTTTCTAGCTCCGTGCAAAGGTTCAAACTGGTAGATACTTGCAGCTTTCGAGCCAACCTAAAGCAAAAATAAACTTTTTTGCGCCGCCTAATTCCTTTACCTCTGATTACTTATATGTGGTTCGCCTAGTAGTATGTCTTTGACACCAACATGTTGGCTTTGGTCTCTGATCCTAAACGCATGGTTTAGCCCTGGTTGTTTCAGCTAAAGTTACCGGCTGAGGTTCGTCAATATACAAAAAGTCAAACATATAGGTCAGGGTAAAATTAAGGCGGGCCATATAAACAAGGCAAAATAAAACTTGTCAGCTAGTTTCCGCCTAGCAGAACAACAGCAAAAGTATATACAAATATTACAAGTCAAATTTGCATTGTTTTCAGGGGCTGACAAATCAAGCTAGAAGGAGGCAAGGACAAAAAGCTATGGCTCGGGGGAGCGTCTACATCAGGCTTGGGGGCTGACAACTTCAGCCCCGGAACTGTCACTCCCCTCCCCCTCGGCCGTGCCGGCAGCTCCAGCTTCCCCTCCGGCAAGCACAGGATGGCGCCGGTAGAAGATTGAAGTGTCCACCATATCGGCAACACGCGTGGCGTAGCCGGCAACGCTGTCCAGAACAGCGGCCGGCTCAACCTCGCTGCCGTCTTCATATGTAGACGGCATGCCTTCGGTGACGGCTTCTATCTCCGCCTCGGGGTAGTGCGCCATGAATAACCCAAGTGCGGTCTTGGCACCACCCCGCGCCGCCGACTTCAGCGAGCTCTTGTGCAGTTTGGTCGCCTGATCCAAGATAGCGGGCACGTCGCTGAATTCGGTCGGTTCCTGGCTGCCGGAGGAGATGAAGAACTTGGCGGCAAACCGCTTGGACGCTGCCAAAGTCTCGGTGATCAGTTCGCCTAGACGCGCAAGGCGATCCAGGCGGGGGCTGACAACCTTGTCGTCGCCTAAACCGGCGGGAACTGTATAAAAAATGAAGCCATCAGTTTGGTTCAAGCTAAACAAAATGGCAAAGTCAAATAAGGAGTGAGAAATTACCAAGGGCCGAGTTATGGAAAGCGGACAACTCAATCATATGAGCTGCCAACGCATCCTCAGCAGTTTGGGCGCGAGAAGTCTGCTTGGAGATTTCCTCGGCATCCGTCTTCTCCGCCTCCGCCAACTTCTTGCGCAGGCTTTCCAGCTCACCAGTGAGCTGGCTAGATTCCTGCGCAAATTTGAGCTGATGGGCCTCCATCTCCTTCTGGTGGTCCTCCTTCATCGCCAAGTTGGCGGCCGCCAAATCGAAAGCTTCATTCATAAGAGCTTGCATATCAGTGGACGCCTTCAGTATATCCTGGGCGTGGTCTAGCAGTTCTACAAATATGGATTCGCTAACTAAATGATTGACGGCAACATAAGTCAAAAATATAGCTGAAGGCAAACAGGATCAACCCTACCTTCATCTTTTTTGCGGGCCGCCTCCAACTCGGCAATCCGCAGGTCCTTAGCCTCGCACTCCTTCTTCAGGTCGCGGCAGCGCCGGTTTATCTCGACTCGGGAGGAGACAAGCTCAAAGTTGGCGGACACAAGGCCCTACAGGACAAAACAAAGGCATAAAACATATTGTCGAATAACCACTAAGCTGGCAGTAAATTTTTTATTATTTTTGACCTGCCATCTAAGTGCTCGGGGGAAAGACTATGTATATGCCGGAGTGGTAAAAACTTACAGACAGTTCGCCCTCCAAGTCGGCGAAGGCCTGGGAGGTGAAGTTGGCAAAAGCCAAGGCTGACTCCTTGGCCTCCTTAAAGGTGGACCAAGGGTCCCTGACTTTGCCGCCTCCCGCAGTGTAGTGTACCTGCACCTAAAATATGGCAGATACCTGTGTATAGTGCAAATCCCTGGATCGAATCGTTTGCACACACAGTTACGATGTAATATCACAACAAAGTATCAATTTATTACAACGCTGATCCAGACTTTAGAAAATATTCATTACCAATTTGCATAGCATAAAGCTAGCAGTAAACAGAGTAAACAACGGAAAATTTATTCTTCGTGGAGTCCCCAAACATCATCATGTGCCACAGGCGAGCATGTTGGTTGAAGACTCGAAACCCTTAGTAAAACTTTCACTCATCATCAGGACAGTCTGCAATAAGATATATATTGCAACAACGTGGGTCAGAACCATTAAAATGGAACTGGCAAGTGACACTATGGTGGACACTTAAAGGAATAACTCTATGACCTATATGCTTATTTGGCTGGTGGAGCTCAAGGCTATTTTGCAGAAAGCAAGTTTTTCCCTAACTCTTTGGAAAACACTTTTCTTCTATTCGAGACATCCGTGGCATGAAATCCACTGTCCCATCCTACCCTTGTTCACCCATCAAGTTTTAAATTTATAAGTTGAAATGGTGGAATCCTCCGTTGACATCCTCGTTCAGCTGCTCAATTGTCCGTTTCCGGGGACACGGCTAAGTACTTAGATTTTAACTCTGCAGAGGTTGTGCACGTTCACCATTGTACCCATTCAACCCAGGTTATCCTTTACACACCAATTGTGATAAGGAAAGGAAAGAATGAGACGAGATCTTTCAGAATCATTTTCCCTCCCACTCTGGCCTGACGCGCTCCACCTACAAATCCTCTACAACCACCTGTCAGGCCGGGGAGAGTCCCCGCAGCTTAGTTGATCAAGCCAGAGCCCATATTGGCAATGGCTGCACGAGAAGCAATCTTCACTCGGAGTTCTTCAGATTCCTTTGCTCCTGGGTGGCCTTCCACAAGTGAATATTCCACAGGTAACACCCCTGGGAACAACACTCAACTCATACAGCCAAGCAACCAATTTCCACCCAGGTGTTTGATTAAAACTTAGTAGACTTATCTTTTCATCAAAAATAGTTTTTGCATAGCATCACTATTCTACTAAGTAATTTCATAGGAACCTAGACACAGGAATAAAGAGATCTATCATGGCTTGCATAGTAATGCTATCCTACACATGCTTATAGAAAATACTCTACTCATGCATAGAAATAATAGGACTTTTATGGGGTGTGCCTCTTGCCTTTGAATGTTGTCGTTGTTCACAAGCTCTATTCAACAACGAACGTTTTGCTCTTCGTTCGATCTATACAACATAAGCAAACAACAAAACAACAATCAACAAACAAACATGCACATTCATAGTGAACAAACAAGTTTTGTAAAACTTCTAGGGAAAGTATGTCATGTATGATATGCAATTTATTTTGAAGGACTAGAAATGCGTGTCATGCCATGATAATCTTTTAAGTTAATGCAAGGAAATGGATTTGGTCAAAATGTCTAAGGACTAAAGTCATCAGCTGAATAAATTTTTTTTTTTATATCATCTTGAATAAGCACTCAAATGGCTTAGTTCTAGAGAAAATACTAGCTCTATTCTTCGAGGTGATCAACAATTATTATCAACTCTTTGTAAATTGGGTATTCACTATAGTGAGAGAGACAGACACCCGGCCAGCCACTTAATTGTGGAACAGGTCTCATGTACGTGGACATGTAAGGTTTGTTCCCAGGCCGCTTCATCTCACTATGCCGCTAGGATCCAACGAACTTCAAGATGGTAATAACAAGATCAAAAACGTTTATGTCTAAAGTGAAAGATAAGATTAGGAAAGAGGGGAAAGATAGAAAGAAAGATGTAGTTGGTCTTCTAGAAATCTTCTCCATACTTGTAACTTTCTCATGAACTTCTTCTTGATTTTTCTTCTAAGTACTTCTACTTCTTGGAGATTCTTCTGGAGTCTTGTTTTGGCTAAGCCCTTCATTGGTCTTCTTGCTCCATGTTGAAAATACTAAGTTTTTGAAAATATTTCTGACTTAGAGAAAATGGGGGAGGAGTCTTATTTTGGTAATTATATCTACATGTGAAAAATAAGTCATGCATGCAATGCACTTTTAAATCCTAAGAATATCATACAAAAATTGTGATATTTTATAAGGTATGCATTTAGCTTTAATTGCAATTTAATTAATTTCGATTTTTGGAGAAAATAATAAAAGGGTAAGATTATGATTACTATTTTTATAACCTAATCTTATTAATAGTGTTAATAGACAGGGAGCATTTAATTAAATATATAGCAATTGATTAAATCAAAATAGTATTTCCATTAATAGTTATGTTGAAAAATACTCAAACTATTCATATATAACTATGAATTTATTCAAACATTACTCAAACTATTTTATAGCAGTGACATCATTTTACAATATTCCAAGGTTTCTAAAACAATTTTATTTGCAATTTTTGAATTTACAGATTTAAAGTTATGACAAAAATACTCAAATCTTCCATTTGAAATTTGAATATTTTAAACTAAGTCAAATTTGAATTTTGGCAGATCCATAATATTCTATATGTCGAGGGCTTTCCAAATATATAAAAATATTTGAATTTGGATAAACAGAGAAAAATATATGATAGTTTGAATAAACATGGGCTTTTCTGCAAAACTGCCAATTACTCTAATTAAAAGAAATCAAATTCCATGTGGCTGCTGACTGTGCGCTGACTGGGCTGACACTCTGGCGCTGACGTGGATAAGTCAAAGAATCTGGGCCGTCAGATCTGGATCTGGCGGTCCAGATCTGCCCGTACCTGTTCGCTTTAAAAAGATCTATCGTGGCCGATGGATGGAGATCTAACGATCCAGGAGAGATGACCCAAAAACGGGCGGCGTTAGCTCGCCGGAGACGTGCCTGCGGCGGCGACACGCACGACATCGGACGTTCCTGGTCATCTAGAGGCTACGGGGATGAATGGAGCGTACCAGCTTGAAGGGGAGGTCGTGGCTGACTCGGTGGCGAGGCAGGGGTGTTCGACGCGTCCGGTTCCTCCTCAATTCGCACGCCGGAGTTAAGAACTGTGGCGGTTTGCTCCGGTCGAGGACGGACTGGACGATACCCTGCGAGAAAATGTGCGTCTCTTTGTCAAAAACATGCGCACGGATTACAGAAGAAGAAAGAGGGGGATGTGAGGACTCGGGGTTGCGGAGGCTCACCGAAAACGGAGAAGTTCGCCGGCGGAAATGGCGGACGAAGGCGGGCGACTGCGGCCAGTCTGGTGGCACGATTGCTAGGGTTTCGAGGGGGAAAAGGAGGCGGCGGTGCTGGGGTTTATATGGGGCGGAAAAGAGGCAATCACTCGCGACGAATCCGCCGGATTTTGGAAACGAATCGGATGCGGAATTCCCGAGCGCGATTTGGGCAGAGGTTGAAGACGATCCCCTGACAGGTGGGCCCCGCAGTCAGAGATTTTTGTTTTTTTTTTCCTTTTCTATTTTTTTTTCTATTTTCTTAATAACTTTTGATTTATAACTCCAAATGAAGTCAAATCAATTTCTAAAAATTTGTAAAATTATTATCTTTGTTTTAAAACAGTTGTAGGACTATTTTGAATAATTTTTAAAATTATTAAATTTGAATTATTGGTTTTAGTACCAATTTTGACATTTAAAAATCAAATTTGAAACCATTTCTTATTTAAGTTTTCTTTTGGCTAAATGAAATTTGTAAAATACTCATATTCAAATATGTTTGGATTTAAGTTATTTAATTTCATCTCAACAACCATTCATTTTCCATTTTTGGTATAATAGTAAAATAACTAAATATAATTATTTTTAAGGAGATAGGAATTAAGATAAATTAAATTTTAATTTCAAAATGGTTTGTGAGCCACTATATTTTATATTAAGATAATTCATTTGGGATCTTCATAAAAACTTGGAAAGGATTTTAGATTTAAATCTTTCCTTATACAGAATATATATTCAGGAAAATCATTTCATGTTTTGAAAATAAATGAAAATCATTTAAGCTAATGAAGTCTTTATTTGGATAATTCATTAATTATAAAACCTAGGAAGTTTTAAAGTTATGAAACATAAACTTATAACTTCCAAAATTATAATTTGAATTTAGTAAAATGAATGAAAATCATTTGGCAATTATACTATTTTATCTAAATTAAATGGTTTGAAGTTTATAAAACCATTGTCAATTTTACATATTAAGGTATTTAAAATACAATAAGAAATGAAATGTTTAACTAGAAGCCACTTTTTGAAAATAATGTTAAACTGAGATATTTGAAATATCAAACCCTTTCAATATGTTTGAAGTCATTTATAATTGGTTTTCTTATGCATTTTTATATTTTATTTTAAACAAAACAAAAGTTTTAACTTTTTGTGATTTTCGAACATTATAAAATGTTGGGATGTTACACGCAGTCGGGGCTGCCCTCTGGGACCCGCCGGCAGTCGCCTCCAGCAACCCTTCCTTGGCGGCGCGCGATTGAGTGGAGGAGGTCCTTGGCGGCGCGCCAGAAGCCGGAGCCGGGGTCTGACGACGAGCGTCGCCCATAAAGTTGCCGGCCCGGGGCTGAGGAGTTGGCGGCACGGTAGCCGGCGAGCTGCCTTGAGGCCGCTTACCCTTGGTAAGAAGCCTGGTCGTCAACCGGGAAGTTGCGACCCTTTCCCTGTCAATAAAAAGCAAGCACAGTCAATTGGGTGCCAGTATTGAAGAAGTTTGTCGTCTATTAAAGGCAGAATTGAGTACCTTCGGGGGATGTTAATCCCCGCGTTCTCGTCAAGGTTGACGAGAGCCGGCTCGGTAGCCGATGCGATCCGTTTCTTCCTCTCGGCAATCACCGTAGAGGAAGCGGCGCCGGATGCCTTGCGCTTCTTCATCTTTCCGGATTCCGACTCGTAGAAGTCGGGAGCCAGGTCATCCTCCCCCAAGTCGGAGAGATGAAAAAGAAGACAAGTGTTAATGGAACTCAAGATTAGCCGGCAAAATCAAAAAGGGGCAAGGAACAAGATATCTACCTCGAGGGGAGGGTTGTCGTGGGTGTGCATAGGCACGCCCTCCACCGCCTTCACCTGCCCCGCCTTGACGAGGCTGCGGAGCCAGAATGCCAAGTCGGCAACCGAAAACCTCTCTTCGCTTACGCGGAGAGAGGCCGTGGCAGTAGGCGAATACTGACACATTTTGTGCGGGCTGTACCGCAGGGGGAGGATCTGCCGGCCGAGCCAGCAGATGACGGTGTCGACCCCATCCAGCAGAGGGGGAGCCATCGTCCGTGTGAGGAATTCAATCCGCCTTTGAAAAAGGCGGAGTTCCTCCGTCAGCTTGGGCACCGCCTCGTCCCAGCATCGCCGGGGCATAGGCGGCGCGTTGACGATTTCCGGGATGCCAAATTGGCGGCCCGGAGCTTCCATATCTTGGTAGTAAAAGAATGTGGAGGTCCAACCCTTGACGGATTCAAGGTATGGTATCTTAGGATACCATTGGCGGCCCTGGCGGCAGTTGAAAGTGACACTGCCGCAGGTTGCCAGCCCGCCGTCCGGCACAGTCTGTCGCCGGCAACGGAAACAGTATCTGAAGAAGTCTAGACTAGGCCTAATACCTAGGTAGCCTTCGAACAGAGCTGTGAAGCCGGCTAAGACTAAGATGCTATTGGGTGCTATGTTGTGGGGCTGGAGCCCATAGTGATCTAAAACCTCGCTAAAGAAGGCGGAAGGCGGCAGCGCCATTCCCCTAACTAAGTGGGAGGTGAGGATTACCCGCTCCCCGGCTCTCGGAGCCGGGATGACGTCTCCGAAGGCGGCCCTCCATTGGCAGTCTTCCCGAGTGGGGAGGTAGCCGACGGCCTCCAAATCCCGAAGGGCGTTTTCGTCGACTATGGAGGGAAGCCAGTAGCGGGACCCGAGGTCCGCCGCTTCCTCTTCCTCGTCGACGGGAGCGCCTCTCGCCGTTGTCGCCGCGGTGGACGATGGAGGAGCCGAAGAGACCGCCGCCGACGCACGCGCGGTAGAAATCCGAGGGGCGACGGTGGCGACATTGCCCGTCGCCGCCGTCGAGGGACGAGATACCGCGCCGCCCATCGCTGCCGCGGGCGAGGTGTCGGTCGCCGGACCGCTGGACGCCGTGGAAGGAAGGTCTTGGCCGGTGGACATCGCCGCGCGCGGAGGTCGTCGGAGGAGATGTGCTCGCCGGAGTTCGCTCGGAAGCAAGAAACAGAGAAGTGGAAGGGCAAGAGGCCGAGGAGAGCAAAGGCAGGGTGGCGAAGCCTTATTCCTATTTTGGCATTTTGGATTTCAGGGCTTTTAGCCCCGGTTAGGTGTGCTAGCAATATCTCTACGTGTGATTCGGGACAAACACACACAAACAAGGTTCGAAGAACTTATACTTCAGGCCAGAAATCGTGTCCCCCCACTCCTGAGCAGAAAGGCCTCGTAGAGCGTCAACACCGACACATTGTAGAGCAACGTCTTGCAACTATGTACAAAGCCTCCATTCCCCTGGGTGTCATGTTTATTCCCCTCTCTGTCTGCGAGGCACTACCTTTGGGTGATGTACGGCCGACTACCATGACTCTCCAGCTTGCTGATCGCACTTATCGCCATCCGCGGTTAGACTCTTTTTTTTGTTTTTTTAACCCTACCTACACCTCCGTCTTCCGAGAAAGAGATGGGGTTCGCATAGAGAGAACAGTATTAGTAAAGCAAACCCACGCTTCGGGAAGGTGTCGCTCGGAGGAAGAAAGGGACCAAAGAGGGGATAGCTATGGTACTTTCTTCTTACTCTCTACGAAATAAAAAAAAGGCGGATTATGGGAGTGTGTGACTTGAATTATTGATTTAGCCATGCAGATAAAAAATGGGATCTGCCACATTAGAATTCACAATCAAAGGTGTCTCCGCATCCAATCAACATGTAAGTCTCCTACCTTAGGAAGGATAGGCTGGTTCACTTGAGGAGAATATTTTCTATGATCATACCCCAACCATGTCATTCATGAACAGGCTCCGTAAGATCCCATAGAGTTAGCCTGGAGTTCGCCACCAGCAGTATAGCCAACCCTACCCTATCACGTCAATCCCACAAGCCTCTTATCCATTCCCGTTCGCTCGTGCCGGGGGAGTAAGTCAAAATAGAAAAAACTCACATTGGGTTTAGGGATAATCAGGCTCGAACTGATGACTTCCACCACGTCAAGGTGACACTCTACCGCTGAGTTATATCCCTTCCCCATCCCATCGAGAAATAGAATTAACGAATCCTAAGGCAAAGCCGAATGGAAGATTACGCTCTGATCTTAACTTAAAAAAAAAGAAAAAAGAACTATCAAATATCGACCGAGGGGAGTGGCGGCGGGTAGAATCACAACAGTACGATCCATAGAGGCAGTAGAGGTCAATCTTTGCCTATTAGGCAAGAGGATAGCAAGTTCTAAATTCTGTCTCGGTAGGACATAGATTTCTATTACTATGAAATTCATAAATTAAAACTTCTTCTTGCTTCGGATCGTCTTCCTTCTTTCCAAACTCTGTGAGATTAGCGTCTCTATCTTCCGCTATACCCTCTCCAGGCGCTCCATACACCGATTGATTGTACGCTTGCTGTTCTCAACTGGACCTCTGAATCTCCTCTGGTTTCACCTTTGCGAGTCGAAGTAATTTCCGAAAAGACACAGAGGAGCTCTCATGCGAGGACCAGCAGTAGCCCTGTCCTCTCCTCTTTGTTGGAAGATGAGTACACATCGGCCGCCCACGAGAGCCCAATCCCACACTGATCTTTCTCTCTAAATTGCATCAAAGAAAATAGAGAGAGAGAGAGCAGATGGATCCTATCCCCTATAACGAACACTCATTCCTATCTATTGATAGAAAAGAAAGATCTTCGTCACGGACTTTGCCTTTGTTCCATTTTTGCTTTTTTTTAGGAATTCCCCATATCCAAGGCAGCTCCCCACAAACACCCCACCCATATGACTATGCCCCCTTTTGAATCGACAGTAGATTGGGCTTCATAGCAACTTTCATTCTAAAGATGCATTCAAAGTCTAGTTGCTTGTTCTTCACTGGGAAGTCATTTGCTTGTTATCAAAAGGAGGGTTATCTCCGTCTTGACCGAAAGTATCTTTCCCGTATGCCTAACTTGTCTTCTGTTTCTGTGAAGTCAAGCTAAGTGCAACGCGTTATATAGTGATTGATGTGCCTACTCACTCTATCTATAGCCCTTTCTTTTGCTTTAAAATGATCAACCTTGATCTCATTATTCAAGCCTTCTCTACCATGGAATTCGGCCTTCGGGGTCAACCCAGCGGCTTCTATGAGGAAGGCGGCGCAAAGGAGGCTCGAGGGCTTGTTAAGGAAGGCGGCTAGGGCCGCTGAAGGGGGGAAAACGAAAGGCGTTTTCTGGTCTCCCCTTCGCCTGGGGGTGCTTGTGGGGGGGGGGGGGGGGGGGGTGTGCCACGACGAAACAAGGAAATGAAAGGTTATTAGATGAATTCCATCTCTTCGGAACTCTATTTGATATTGAATCAGATGAAAAACCATACATGCCTTGCATTCCCCACGAAAGAATAGTAATAACCCTATTTGATGGTAAAATCTCAGTGATGAACAGTCTCACTATTCGATGAACTAGGGTGGGCCAGGGAACTCGTAGCTTATGCACGCGCACGAGGCATGAAAAAGGAGGAAAGTCATTACATAGGAAAGGCCAACTTAGCTGCCCGACGCTGCTATTGGCATAACAACCGGTACACCATAGGTTGACCCAACCCAGTCCTCTCGTACTAGGGTTGGCTCCTCGCAGTTCTCCCTTTAACACCAACGGTAGATAGGAACCAAATTGTCTCACGACGTTCTAAACCCAACTCACGTACCACTTTCATCGGCGAACAACCGAACCCTTGGGACCTTCTTCAACCCCAGGATGTGATGAGTCGACATCGAGGTGCCAAACGACTCCGTCGATAAGAGCTCTTGGGGCTTGTCAGGGTCTCCTTTTTCTAGTTGGTTACTGTCTTGTTGAGCAACGTTTTCCGGCAATCTCCGCTTATTAGGGTGGCCTCTAACAGGTCGGGAGAGTACTAAAAATCTGACTCATACGCCTCGCAAGATTGAACATCTACGAAAGTCGTCTCGAAGCTCTGACTCTCGATAGAAAGTCTTGCCTACCAGTGACTTATTTTACTGAATAAGAATGCCTACTGTACTAGCTTCTTTCTTTACTCCATTAACTCAGTTTACAGAAACCCCTTTTGAATTTTCACTTTGTCCAGCATGATTCTTGGGAGGAGACGTCGGCAATAATTCACCTTGGGTCAATCATTTGCTTCATTAGTTCCAACAGTGGCAGCTGCAGAATCTGCTATTGGGTCGTTGCTGACCCATACCACATAGTTCCAGCAACTACGAAAGCTGAGTATGGATGCTGAAGTTAGCTGGAGTGTGGGGCGAGTGCGTGGTAGACGGAACGCGATATCTCACACCGGGTAAATCCTTAACCCTTCCTCCTCTTACTAATACTACAGAATGTTCTTGTAAATTATGGCCAATACCAGGTATATAAGCAAGCAGTGCTCGGATTTTTTGGCGGCATGGCCAAGCGGTAAGGCAGGGGACTGCAAATCCTTTATCCCCAGTTCAAATCTGGGTGCCGCCTGATCCAAAAAATACTTAGGTTTATAGTACTGATCGAGGTGAAAATCTCATGTACGGTTCTGTAAAGGGACAGTAAGGGTGACTTATCTGTCGACGGTTGCCACGGTCCCCGGTTATCAAATATATTCCTCGTATAGTTAATGATATTGATATCATTCCCGAGTTGAATGACATCTTTATGTTTCGTATGTTTCAAGAACGCAACACCTATCTCCACCAAGAACAAGAAAGGGGCGCTCCGCTCCTAGTCACTAAGTTGTGCTATTCTGTCCGACGGCGAACTCCATCAATCTTAGGTTCTTTCTCACACGAGGGACTCTCAAATCTCTATTTCAGACCATAATCTTTCGATCCCTTTACCGAAGTGATTGATAGCAGGGCTAGGCTCATCATAGGGCTTCTTCTTTGTTGACAGTTCTGAGGACTCCGAGCAGAAAAAGGCTGCTGGCAGAGGCAGGGGCAGAGGCGGTAAGTCTAAAGCCACTATTCCTGCATCAGGTAGAGGCAGGGCTCAGCGAGTTACAAGATCCAGCGGGCAAGCAGCGCCCAAAAGAAAACAGGTAAATAAAATCCAATTCAAATATCTGTCGTTTCACTTTGAAAGGAAAGCTAGCTATATGAGATCGAAATCACTCTATCTACGATATTCATTGCACCATGATTGAAGGACAACGAGGGGCAGGTTATATATATATTCCCTTTCTTCTGATCGATTGAGCTCAAAGGCAAAAGGCACGGCAAGATGTTGTTTCACTCACTGGATTCAGCTGATCCAGCGTGTTTCCCACTTCCTAAGATACAAAGAACATTAGATTATCCAACCCCGAGCAATCTTAGTTATTGGTGGGGGTTCGGTTCGTTAGCTGGTATTTGTTTAGTCATTTAGATAGTGACTGGCGTTTTTTTAGCTATGCATCACACACCTCATGTGGATCTAGCTTTCGAGTTGGAGGATGTTGACGAGGTACAAGAAAGCGAAGGGGGCGAATCTGGGGCATTTTGGTCTTCGACATGCAATCATATCACCTAACCATGGGATTGATAAAATAAAGAGGATTGCTTCGACAAGACAGAGTCGTGTTAAGCTATCCGCGACTTCGAGGAGGACCCAGAAGAGGTTGAAGTGAAACAAACTAAAGAATCTGCAGAAGCTAAAGATGCCGAATGCCTAATGAATTGACGGCATCTAGAGGAAGTGTTCCGGCAGAACAAACTTTTTGTGGGTGAGCCAAAGGAAATACATTATTTTTGACGATTCTTTACTGCGACAACATCTAGGGTTCCTCGAATAATGCGATATCTCACACGGGGTAAATCCTTAACCCTTCCTCCTCTTACCATATGCGATTTATTACCAACTGAGCTATCTCACCCATTTTCTAACTGACTCCGTTTTGAAGTGTAGTTCTGTTCGCTTCGTTTTAGGGCGGTCACGGTTACCGGATTTTCTACTTTGAAGTAGTATTAATCCCTTTTTGGTCCCGATGCTTATTCCTCAGATACCGTCATTGTTTCTTCTCCGAGAAAAGAAGTTGACGACCCGTAGGCCTTCCACCTCCACGCGGCATTGCTCCGTCAGGCTTTCGCCCATTGCGGAAAATTCCCCACTGCTGCCTCCCGTGCGTTTCGATCCAATCCATTCTCGGGGTCCGAAAAAGACACTGGATATGTCAGTGACTTTGCACGACAAAGCGTTCTCCGAGGGCATGGAATGTACCATTTTTTTTTCATAATCTTGACTAGCGAGAAAGCCCGACAAGGAAAGGGGATGCCAATTGGAAGATAGAAAGAAGCTGATAGGAGCCTCTACCCTGTCAACGTATAGGGAAAGAACAAAATCTGGATAAATACCAATTCCTATGACTGGTAAAAAGATACAGATTAAAATAAAGAGTTCTCGTGGTCCAGAATCCACAAAATCTCAGGAGCACGTAGAAGGCCTAATTTCTAATTCTTGCACAAATAGATCGTCTTGTTTTCTAGCCGCGAGGGCTGTTGATAAAACTCTTCATCGGAATGCCACGGAAGCCGGTGCGGTCCGAGTGAAGAGGAAAAAAAGCCATACAGAACTCAAAATATTTTCCGGTGATATTCATTTTCCTAAAGAGGTAGATAAGGTATTAGGTGGCTGTCGAACCCTCGGTAAACAAAAGCCTACATAGCAGCTCCAATGCTACGCCTTGAACCACTCGGCCATCTCTCCTACATAAATTATTTACAAGCCGAACTTCACTTGGGCCAAAGGGAGTTCAAGGTGCCTCCTAAACAAAAGTGAAAGGTTGTGTGTGTGTGCTTTGTTGCGAAATCAGTGATACGAAAAATCCTCTTCCATTCTTTCTGCCTAGGGCTGCAGGCAACTTAGAGAAGAAAACAGGCTTACATCTCCAAGCCACACTAGGTAGGGCAAGGAATAGTCCCTATCACGACCGAAGGAATAAAATCATTAGAATTAGAAGGACTTTAATCATAATTTTAAGTAAAATAGTTAGATTTAACTATTTCATCTAATTAGTTTGTTGGGGTTACCCAACCAAGCATACATGACAGGAAAACTGTAGTCTTGCCTTTCCTTCCTTGTCCAGTAAGGTATGAAGCACTAGCTCAACCACAGCTACAGCTTCTTCTCGAGCAGCTCTTATTCCACCTGTAGCACCGCTTACGAGAGCAAGCAAGGGTTCTGGGGTGACGGAGGGATCGTACCATTCGAGCCTTTTTTTCATGCTTTTCCCGGCGGTCTGGAGAAAGCAGCAATCAATAGGACTTTCCTAATCCTCCCTTACTTTCAGGAAGAACGTGAAATTCTTTTTCCTTAAAACCATAGTGGCGGATGACTGGCTCCGTTCAGTCAACAAGGACTTAGTAACCTGTGAGTGTTCTGAGGCAGAAAAGGTGAGGTTCACTGCTCACCTATTGGAAGGAACTGCTGCCATGTGGTGGGAGACCTATCAAGTGACCCATCCCTTGGATGGCATGACTTGGGATGCGTTCAAGGATGGTTTCCGCAATGCTCACATCTCCTCTGGCATAATGAATCTGAAGAAGGAGGAGTTTCGTAGCTTGAGACAGAGAGGTAGAACTCTGAAGGAGTATATAGATGACTTCTGTACGCTATCAAGGTACGCACCAGAAGACATCGACACTGATGCTAAGAGGAAGGACAAATTCCTTAATGGACTTCGGGGAGAACTAAAGATACCTTTGTCTGTGGCATATGCTCCTAACTATCAGATTCTGCTGGATCAGGCAATCACCCTGGACAATAACATCAGAAAGGAAGAGAATAGGAAGAGGAAGTTTGGTGCAAGTAAAGGTAACACTGAAGGGGCTCACAAGAAACCACACACCTCAGAAGTCAGTGGCCATAAACCCTGGAACTACTCCAACAATGGTAGTGGCCAAAAGCATCATGGTCATAACCACAATGGAGGGTACAAAGGAAATAATGGTGGGTTCAAGGGAAACCATCACCATGGCCATAATCATGGAAATGGTAATCCCCGTCCTAATACTGAAGGAAAGAAGGACCTGTCTAATGTGACTTGCTTCAAGTGCAAGAAGACAGGACACTATGCTACTGATTGCCCAGAGAGAAAGGCCGATGAAAATTCCAAGCCCAATCCTTTCCAGAAGGGACAAGTAAATCACCTCAACGTGGAAGAAGTTCATGATGAACCTGACGCTGTGATTGGTAAGTTCCTGCTCAATTCTTTTCCATCATTGGTCTTATTTGATACTGGAGCATCGCATTCATTCATATCAAGAGCTTTTGTAAACAAACATGGGCTAGCCGAGGAAAGCTTAGGAAAACCTATTAGAGTGGGTTCACCTGGGGGTGAGATGATAGTAAATTCAGGCTGTAGGCAGTTAGAATTAAGGATTGGAAAATATCTTTTTCCAGCAGACTTAGTCATCCTAGAAACCCAAGGTTTGGATGTTATCATCGGAATGGATTGGATGACCCGTTTTGAAGGAATCATAGACTGTGCAAACAGAGCTGTCACCCTCACCACCCTAGAAAAACAAAAGATTAAATTCAGATCAACTTTTGAACTTAAGAAAGTTAGGCTAAATTCTCTTAAGGGGGTTAGCCTTGGTGATGTGCTGATTGTCCAAGAGTACCCAGATGTATTCCCAGAAGAATTACCGGGAATGCCACCTGATAGAGATGTGGAATTTCTCATTGAACTAAAACCGGGTACCGGACCAATAGCCAAGAGACCTTACCCAATGGCCGTCGATGAACTGAAAGAACTCAAGAAGCAACTAGAGGAACACACTCTGAAAGGATTTATCCGTCCAAGTTCTTCGCCCTGGGGAGCGCCAGTTCTTTTTGTCAAAAAGAAAGATCAAACCCAGAGACTAGTCACGGACTACAGAGATATAAATGAACACACCATCAAGAACAAGTATCCGTTACCCAAGATAAATGAATTTTTTGATCAATTGAAAGGTGCATGTGTGTTCTCCAAGATTGATCTTCGATCAGGATATCTCCAAATGAAGGTTAGAGAGATGGATATACCAAAAACAGCGTTTGTTACAAGATATGGCTCTTATGAGTATACAGTAATGCCATTTGGATTAACCAATGCTCCAGCTTATTTCATGAATATGATGAATAAAGTGTTCATGGATTTTCTGGACAAGTTTGTGGTAGTGTTCATAGATGACATTCTGATCTACTCCGAGAGTCACAAAGAACATGAAGAGCATTTGCGCCTAGTATTGCAGAGACTACGTGAACATAAGTTATATGCCAAATTCAGCAAGTGTGAATTTTGGTTGGAACAAGTCGCATTCCTAGGACACATAGTATCCAAGGAGGGTATAGCAGTGGATCCTGAAAAGGTTTCAGCTGTAACCAATTGGGAACCACCAAAGAATGTTGGAGAATTACGAAGTTTTCTTGGTCTAGCAGGATACTACCGAAGATTTATAGAAAACTTTTCCAAAATCGCCAAGGCACTGACGGAATTATTAAAGAAGGAGAAGAAATTTGAGTGGACTGACGCATGCGAAGCCAGTTTTCAGGAATTAAAGAAACGACTAGTTTCAGCCCCAGTTCTATGCTTACCTGATTTAGAGAAAGAATTCCAAGTATACTGTGATGCTTCACGCCAAGGCCAGGGAAGTGTGCTGATGCAAGAAGGCAGAGTGGCATCTTATGCCTCTAGACAGCTCAAGAAGCATGAAACAAATTATCCCACCCATGATCTCGAGTTAGCCTCAGTAGTACATGCCCTAAAAACATGGAGACCCTACCTAATGGGAAAAAGATGTGAAGTGTTCACTGACCACAAAAGTTTGAAGTATATTTTCACACAGAAAGAATTGAACATGAGGCAGAGAAGATGGTTAGAACTTATCAAGGATTATGACCTAAGTCTCCAATACCATCCTGGAAAGGCTAATGTAGTAGCTGATGCCCTGAGTCGTAGGGTGTATTTGAATGGCCTCACGACAGGAGAAATACCTGAGGATTTATGCAAGGCATTCAAGGACCTCCGATTGGAAGTGGTACCAGATGGTTTTGTAGCCTCGATGGAAGTACAACCAAATTTGATGGATAATTTACGTGAAGCTCGGAAGGGAGACAAAGATATTGAAGAAATCAAAGCCAATTTGAGAGCAGGAAAAGGCAAGGGATTTCATGAAGATGAGCAAGGAACCTTCTGGTTTGAAAAACGTGTATGTGTGGCAAATGATCCTGGTCTCAGGAAGTTAATTCTGCAAGAAGCCCATGAAACACCTTACTCCATTCATCCAGGAAATACCAAAATGTATATGGATGTGAAGGAGAGATTTTGGTGGAACAATCTGAAAAGAGAAATAGCAGAATATATAGCTAAGTGCGATGTATGCAGTCGAGTAAAGGCTGAGCATCAGAAACCAGCAGGACTTTTGCAACCTTTGAAGGTACCGGACTGGAAGTGGGATTCTATTGGGATGGATTTCATCACCGGGTTACCAAGGACCAGATCAGGGTATGATTCTATTTGGGTTATTGTTTGTCGCTTAACCAAAATAGCTCACTTTATACCCGTGAAGACCACCTATACCAGCGCAAAGCTAGCTGATATTTACATGAAGAGGATTGTGTGCATACACGGCGTCCCCAAGAGTATCGTGTCCGATAGAGGGACCCAGGTCACATCCCATTTTTGGAAGCAGTTGCATGAATCACTGGGGACTAGATTGGAATTCAGTACGACATTTCACCCGCAAACGGATGGTCACACCGAAAGAGTAAACCAGATTTTAGAAGATATGTTAAGAGCTTGTGCGCTTGATTATGGGTCTAGTTGGGATGACAATCTACCCCATGCCGAGTTCTCCTACAATAACAGTTATCAAGCTAGCATTGAGATGGCACCATTTGAGGCTTTATATGGGAAGAAATGCACAACCCCATTGTTGTGGAGTGGTGTAGGAGAACGAAGTTTCTTTGGACCTGATATAATCCAAGAAGCTGAAGAGAAGGTCAGATTAATTAAAGATAGATTGAAGGTAGCACAGTCACGCCAGAAAAGCTACGCGGATTCTAAACGTAGGGAAGTCGCCTACGAGGTGGGCGATAGAACCTATCTTAGAGTGTCGCCACTCAGGGGTGTGAAGAGGTTTGGAATTAAAGGAAAATTAGCACCTCGGTTTATTGGACCTTTTAAAATTCTGTCTCGTAAGGGTGAGGTGGCATATGAGTTAGAACTACCAGAAGCTCTGTCTGCGGTTCATAATGTGTTCCATGTCAGTCAGCTGAAGAAATGTCACCCCGAAATGATGGGAGTTCCTTTAAAGGATATTGTACCCCTCGAAGAAGTACAATTGGAGAGTGACCTGACCTACGAGGAGAAACCCATCAAGATATTGCAGACCGCAGAAAGAGTCACCCGTACCAAAACCATCAAGTTTTGTAAAGTCCAATGGAACCATCACACTAAGGAAGAAGCCACCTGGGAACGAGAGGACGACCTCCGAGAAGACCATCCACACCTATTTGCTGATCTTTCCGAAGCTCGAAGGCGAGCTTCCTCTTAAGGGGGTTAGTCTGTAACATCCCAAATTTTGCAAAAATTTAAAACTTGCATTCAAGCATCATGCATCATTGGGCATAAAACTACATCACAAAAATATTAAATAAAACTTCAAATTATAAATATAAATAATCTATAATTCCATAAAGTGTTTATTTAAAACTCCTTTAATAAATAAAAATTTACCAATTTATATATGGGCAAGTATAATGTTAAAAAGTTCCATTTTTAATAACCAAAACATATTTTTATGAATTTTTCTGAAATGTTTTGAATAGGTTTAAAAATCATATTTGAAATCAGTATTTAAAAACAGAAAAGGATTTAAATAAAAATATTTGGATTTTTGAGTCGAGTGGCCGTGGCCCGTATCTATCTGCCGCGCGCGCGTAGCCTATCAGCCCGCCAGCGGCCCAGCGCCCCGCGCTCTCGCTCGCAGTCGCTGACAGGTGGGACCCACCTGTCATCTCCCCCGCGGAGCCGTTTGTCCCCAAATCACGCCCACGTCTCCGACCGAAAACGCCCGATTTGATTTCGTTTGAATGCGGCGATTTACTACTCCATTTACCTCGCTGTTTTCCCCTACTAATAGCCCTCCTCGCTCTCGTCCGATTGCCCCAAACCACACATCCCGAGAGCCCATAGGCTGCCCGCTCGAGCTCACGCAATCCCACCGTCGCCGTCGGTAAGAACTCCGCCGCCCGAGCAACTCCGGCCACCTCGGACCTCCTTTCCACCTCCCTTCGCTCCCTGTGAGCCGTGCGCATCGATTTGACACGGTGGGGCGTGTGTTTTTGCAGCGAAACCCCGCCTCCGTCCACGACCGAGAGGAACCGTCGTCGTGCGCAACTTCGGCGAGCTCTTCCGGGGAGACGAGGACGCTCCGGTCATCGCCACCGCGCCATCGCCCTCCCCTCGACGTTGCGCATCCCCTGGTGAGCTCCATTTCCTCCTAGCACCGTAGAACGCCTCGGGCGCAAACGCCGGCCATGGCTCCGCCGCGCCCCGCGCGTCTCCGGTGACCGCGCCGCCCGTATTTGGTCAACGGATCGTGGACCGTTAGATCTAGATCCAATGGATCTAGATCGATTAGATCTCCCGCGTCCATTTTTAATTAGATCGGACGGCTCTCGCAGCCGATCCGCGTCGAAGCGGTACCGACCAATAGGATCGCGCCACGTAGCCCCTGTTAATTCTTTTTCGCAGGAATTTTTATAAATAAAACAGAAAATATGCAAAATTTAGAAAATTCATAACTTTTGATCTACAAGTTCAAATTTGATAAACTTTATATCCACGGATAGCTCTGCTCATGTAGTTTATTTCTACATCAATTGTTTTTCCCTTTGACAAATTATAATTTGTATAATTATCAGAGGAGTATTTTGGCCATTAAAATAATAACTTAAATAATAAAAATGATTTAGAAATAAATGTAATTGTTTTAGGATTGTATTATTTCCCTCTCTCCAGCAATATTAATA
Source organism: Poa annua (assembly GCA_026929855.1). Classification (NCBI taxonomy): domain Eukaryota; kingdom Viridiplantae; phylum Streptophyta; class Magnoliopsida; order Poales; family Poaceae; genus Poa; species Poa annua. Next base: position 18,870,650 of record CM049428.1, on the reverse strand, counting down.
AATGTCCAAATTGAAGATGTCATAAAAACAATAAAAGTTGTAATTATAGAAATCAAAGTTTTACTATATTATTTTAAAATTATTTAATTGATAAATAAAATAAGAAATACCTAAAAATTATAATTCACTTATTAATGACAGAAAATAAGATGTATTAATAAGTGTGTCCTATTATCATAGCATATCATTCATGCATACATGATTATGTTTAGTGTTGTGATGATGTGGTGTTGGTATTTATGTTATTCATTGTTTGTGCTAGATTGTGAAGAAGAGGAAGGACTTGCTTGTGATTGTTATTCTTGCTGTGCTTGTTCCTCCTGTTACCAAGGCAAGTGACATTCATACAATATCCCATAATTTCTATATGCATAAGTATTATATTTTGAGTAGTGTGCATGATAGGGATTTTTGATTTATTTTATAATGCTAAGTTAGTTTGTGTTTTACAAATATCCTAGTAGTGTGTAGCCACCCTTTTCCTAACCAGCCATGAAAAGATTTTATTAGTTACTTAGCCATGCTATAAAAATGTTTACCATGTTATGGAAATGTTTCTAAGTGTTAAAAATCTAAAATACACATCTGGGTGGAATTGGTTGATATGGTTTATGTTGAGTGGCTTTTGGGACTATGCTTGTGGTTGTCATCGCCTAGGATGAATGTCTATTCTACTTAGAGCCATGAGTATGGTGGTTGTTACCCAGAAGTACACTTGTGGATGGCCACCCAGGAACGAAGAGATTACCAAGTCCCTCCAAGTTTAGAAGCTTCCCGTGCAACCTTTTGACAATGGGCTCTGTCTAGAATAATTAAGTTGTGAGGGTGCAACCTGTCAGCTTGACAAGCAGATGTAGAAATGATAGGTGGAACGGGTCTTGCTAGTATGGTTGCATTCTTCTTCTGAAAGTTCTTGTCTCAATTCTTTCCTTTCCATAATACACTCCGCGTGTATAGGATTTCTCGGACAAATTGAGTCTCAAGGTGAAAGTGCACAACCTCTGCAGAGTCGACAATCTGAGTTCTCAGCCGTGTCCCCGGAAATGGACTACTTCGAGCAACTGGACAAGGATGGGCAGAAGAATCTCAACACTGTTTTCATAAAGTAAAATTTGACTAAGGAAAGAATTGTTGGTGCACTTGGGCTTTATCCCTCGGTGCCAAGTCTTCGAGAAATAAAAGTGTTTTACAAAATGATAGGAGAAAACTTGTTTTCTGCAAATAGCCTTCAACCCCACCAAGCCAAATATGCATATAGATGTTAGACTTGCCAGTATATATATATCCACCATAGTCACTTGCCAATACATCATTGTATTGACCTCCTTCGGGGGCTGCATATTCCAATGTGCAGGAAATTCTGATGCTGAATGATTTGGCTTGAGTCTACACCCAACATGACTGCCTGTGGCGCATGCTTGAAGATGAGGCTCAATATTATTTCGCTTTCGCTGTGAACTTTGAACTTTAGCTAGCCTTCATGGCTATGCAAATTGTAATAAAGCCATATTGGCTATTATTTTTGGATCTCGATGTAGCAATTTTAATACTTATGCAATGGTACCTTATATTTTGTACTGTGGTGCTGGCAGTGATCCAGGGACTAGCACATAACACAGGTGTTCCAACTTTAATAAAAGTTGGGGTGCTACAGGGGTGGAGTCGCCTCGCGCGGTGGAGTTGGCTCGCGCGTTGGTGTTGCCACGCGAGGCGGAGTTGGAGCGCCAGGAGGAGATGGCGCCCGCTCCTCGTGCCGCTCAGGCACCACCGTCTCGGGAGGCGGTGTAGCGGCCTCTGCCTGAGGCATTTTTTCATTTGGGCCTGTGGAGGCCGTCTCCATAGGCCTTGCGGCTTCTTCAGCCACGGCCTCTGCCGTGGCTCTCTTCATGTCTGCTGCCCTGCGAAGCTTGCGACGCTTCGCAGGCACAAGGTCGCTGAAAAGCACCAGAGAAAGATCCTCAGGAAGGAGGTGAATAAGAAAAACCAAGAAACAAACAAGTGACGGTAAAAAACACTTACCCTGACTGCTTGGCGCCGGTGTCAACCCACGCCAAGCCTAGCGAGCGCCAGGAGGGCTTGGCCTTGGCGCCAGAGACCTCCGTTGGCACCTCGACTTTCCTCTTGGAAGGAACATCTGACGGCCTCGCCCCGGACCGGTCCACGGCCGCCTTGGAGCGGGGCTCGCGCCGCCCCAGCTCGGCCTCCTCGTCAGTGGACTCATCCTCCTCCTCCTCCTCCACAAGGCGCGAAGGCGCCACCACGAAGGCATCATCGTCGCCTGACGAGATCTCGCAGATCTCGTCAGTAAAGGGCCCGACCCTTGAGGAAGACGCCCCCCCCCCCCCCCTTGTGGAGGGATTTGCCAGGGCCTCCTCGTCGCCCTTCCCGGCTCCAGAAGCGGAGGGCGAGTCCGCGGCCCCCGCCTCTAGAGCCACCGGCGCAGCCACCTCCTTCTCCTCCCCCGCCAGGCCTGTCGAGGTGAAGTCTGGCATCCCCACCAAGATGCTCAAGCGCTCGCCTAAGGGGAGCTGGTGCAGGGGTGGCACAGAGCCGGCAATCTTCCCGGGCACCTCGGGGTTGATGAAGAGGATGCCCAAGACGGTGTCGACAACATCCTGGCTGTTGTCGCATGGGTGAAGCCGCATCGGGTCCGAGGGGCCCGCATACATCCACATCGGCTTGTTGTGGGCTTGAAGAGGGGCGATGTGGCACTTCACGAAGTCCGCCACAATCATCTGCCCCGTGAGACCCTCCTCCCGGAGGTATCGCATGCGCCCCACCAGGCTCGCACTGTGCGCGCGGCGAAAGGCAGACTTGCCCCAGTTGTAGTTCTTCACAGGCGGCGCCTCCGGGACGCCCAGGAAGGCGCAGGGCGATTCAACGCCGATAAGGAGCCACTTCTAGCGGAAATCATCCACCTTCTTGACTACCACCATGACGGGCTTGTCCCCGCTCCACGACATGGGGATATATACGCCCCCCATGCCGTCCGCAATGCGGAAGGAGACGCACCCGGACCGCTCGCTGGCTGCGGTGCACCGGAGCGCGTAGAAACTCCTAAAGAGCGCCACCGAGGGGTGCACGCCCAGATACGCCTCGCAGAGGTAGGCGAAGATGGAGAAGATGAGGACGGAGAAGCTGGAACTGGTAGAACTCCAGTACTGCCTCCAAGAACGGCGAGTACAGAGGCACCAACCCTGCGGTGATGGTGTGTTGAAAAATGGGGAAGAACCCTTGCGGGAACTCCCCGAGCCTCGCGGCACAGAGTGCGCTGGCGCCATGCTCATTGGTCCGCCCCGCGACCAAATGGCGAATCTTATCCAGGCCCTTGCCATTAGTGCGCTTCCCCACCAGCGTCTCGCCATACGCAGGCGCGGCAGGCGCTGCCTGCGAAGAGGACGCCGTGGCCGCCTTACCCTTGTTCTTGGCGGGACTCATCGCCGGAGAAGAGTTGAGCGCGCCGGCCAAGGAAGCTGGAGGAAGAAGGAGACGAGCGCGCCGGAGAGCGGAAGCGGAGAGCTCGAGACAAACGAGGCTTATGCGAGAAGAATGAGGAGCAGTAACAGCTCCCAGCCGCGGCGCGCAGGCATAATGTCCCATCGAGGAGCAGTTACCAGGGCATGGTGGTACCCCCCACGACGCACGCCCCAGATCATGCCCGAGCTGGCGCTTCTCCGGTCAAAGGCAGATACCTGGCTCTCCGAGCTGACCGGGTTGAACCGGGATCTCAATAGTAAGTTTACCGAGATATTTTTCTCCTGCTCTCTTTCTTTACTGCTACCATCCTCATGACCTGGCCGCTTGACAGCTCTTATTTTTAAAGGACAATTTGCGCACTCCCGCGACGCCGCCAACCTTGCAGTTGCTGCTGCCCGGGAGAAGCGTGCCGGGAAGGGTCCTGTCTCGGACTCCTGGGACATCGAGGACCACCTCACCGCTCTGAAGGCCCGGATAGTGCCTCTCCGGTCGATCGGGACCGAGCTAATCAGTGCGGCCGTCAATGTCCATGGAGCTCTATGGCCTGGCGTCAGCGCTACCCTCTCGGTTAGCGAATTGGCGACTGCGCTCCGAGATGCCGGCAAGCGACTTCACGCTTGGAAGCGCTCCGGTGCGCGGGCTGGTGCTGACCAAGTCTTGACCCACGTGCTCAGCTGGTACGAGGGTCTCGATCTTGATGTGATCCAGCGCCTGCGCACCATCTCGCCGTGGTGCACCGATCCGGCCAAGATCCAGCGACACCAAGAGGTGGCGCATCGCGTCGCGTCCTGGTCCGACATCGGCGTCTTCACCACAAGCCTCATCACTTCTGACTCCGAGTCAGATTACGAAGACGATGGTGAGACTGGTGCAACCGGTGACGCGGACGCCGAGATCCCGGAGGAAGACGATGCCGCTTCCGGTGCCGCCACCGAGATCGTGGTCACCCGGGACGCTGCCGCTACATCGCCACCCGAGGCCTCTCAGGCCGAGGCGCATCCGGAGGCCCCGAGTACTGCTGCCGGTGCGGAGGAGACCGTCACCGTTGTTCCTTCTGCTGCTGCATCCGAGAATCCGGCTTCCCCTATTGCCTAGAAACACTTAAGTGTGGAACCGTTAAATCCCCGGGATGCCGGGTGCAACTTGTAACATATACTTTTTTAATTCGTACTTTGCACTATGTTATGTAAAAACAAGCTATGTTGGTTTACTCTGCAACGAGTCCCCGAGTTCATTTCCATGTTTACCGTACTTAGGCAATTGCTGCTCTTGTCTACCATTTCGGCGTTCGACAGTCGAGTCACAAAATTCCATGCACATCATACATTACTTATGAATATCCGAGTTCTAGTTAGCCGAATTGCCGACATAAAAACAACCGGGTTAGTAAAACAGATATGCCGGATAAGTTCCTGCTCCGAGTCCCCGAGACCGTTTTCGTGTTCCCCACATTTGATGCTCTTTGCTCTTGACTACCATTTCGGCGTTCGTCAGTCAAGTCACAAGATTATTTCACATGACATACATTACTTTGACTTGAGAATCGATCTCCGAACTTTCCCGACATATAGAGAACATAAAAAACAGGTACCAGGCAGTCCCCGGGTTCCTTCCCGGGTTGCCGACATGGAACAATAAATAAATGGAACAAAGTAAAGGGGCACACAACGAGGCAGTCCCCGGGTTCCTCCCGGGGTGCCGAACTTTCGTTGATAGATAACAATCAAAATACATACACTGCGCCCTTTACGTGTAAAAGGGTCGAAGCAGGGCTACATTCCATGGCCGCTTGGTTTCGTCACCGGATTTGTCCATTACACCTTTCCTAGCCTCCTGTGCATCTACAAGGTAATAAGAATCATTGTGCAATGCCCTGCTTATCACAAAAGGTCCCTCCCATGGAGGTGACAGCTTATGCATTCCGGCCGTGCGTTGGATGAGCCTCAGCACAAGATCTCCTTCTCGGAATACTCTCGGGTGCACTTTTCGGCTATGATAGCGACGGAGATTTTGCTGATAAATTCCAGACCGAGACAATGCCAATTCACTTGCCTCTTCAAGTAAGTCAACATCATCTTCCCGGGCCTCTTTTGCCTCGGTCTCGGTGAACATTGTCACTCTCGGGGAATCATACTGTATGTCGGTCGGGAGTACCGCCTCGGCACCATACACCATGAAGAATGGCGTATCCGGTAGATCTATTCGGTGTGGTCCGGAGACCCCATAACACTGCCGGTATCTCCTCTATCCAGCATCCCGGAGTTCTCAACCGTGGTTCGATCAAGCGGGCTTTGATGCCGGCCAAGACCAATGCATTTGCTCTCTCAACTTGCCAGTTTGCTTCCGGGTGTGCCACTGATGCCACATCCAACCGGATTCCCTTCTCAGCACAAAATCGAGCGAATTCCCCCACGGCAAAATTGGTGCCATTACCCGTGATGATGCTGTGTGGGTATCCGTATCTCAAGATGATGTCTTTCAGGAATTGCACGGCGGTGTGTCCGTCACACTTTCGGATTGGTTTGACCTCTATCCACTTGGTGAACTTGTCCACCATGACTAGTATGTGTGTCATATTGCCTCTAGCCGGCTTGAACTGCCCGACCATGTCCAAACACCATACCGCGAATGGCCAAGTGATAGGGATTGTCTTCAGTGCCGATGCCGGCATATGTATTCGGTGATCAACTCTCTGGCATCCTCCACACTTACGGACAATGTCTTCTGCCTGGTGTAATGTAGTAGGCCAGTAGAACCCATGCCAGAACACTTTCGCCACCAGGGCCCGAGATGATGCATGATGTCCACATTCCCCCTGGTGTATTTACAGCAGCATCTCTTGGCCTTCTTCCGGTTCCACACACCTCTGGAGTACCTCGGTGAAACTCCTCTTGTATAGCTCTTGATTGATGACGGTGTATGCTTTTGACCTCCGCAATATCTGTCGGGCTTCCACTTCGCTTTCCGGGAGGGTTCCTTCCAAGATGTAAGCCATAATGGGTTGTGCCCATCCCGGGACAGGTCGAACCGGAAACACGGGGGGCATCTATGTCCATTGGTTCTACCGACATCACCTCCATCATCATCTTTCTTGTCCTCTCTGAGCACTGTGGTGCAGTCCCTGGGTTCGATGCGATGCTCCCGATACAAGGCCATGTTGGCATCCAGTGCATCCCAGTTCCCCGACACCTGCTGCACCACGAGGTCGGAATCGCCGAAACACTCTATCCGGCGGATGCCGATCTCCTTGGCGACATTCAGTCCATGAACCGAGGCCTCGTATTCAGCGACATTGTTAGATGCCTGGAAATGAATTTGCAGGACATACTTCAGCACATCTTGTTTTGGTGAGGTGAGAACCACTCCGGCACCCAACCCGATCTTGGCCTTGGAGCCATCGAAATGCATCCTCCAGAAATTGTAATCCGGCATCGGAGGTTCGTACTGCATCTCGGCCCAGTCTACTAAAAAGTCCGGCAGCGCCTGCGACTTGATGGCATCTCGTCTCTCGTATGCCGGAGCATATGAAGACAACTAGATGGCCCATTTGGCAACCCGGCCGCTTGCATCTTTGCAGCCGATGATCTCGGCGAAGGGAGCCTCGCACACCACTGTGATTGGGTGCTCTTGGAAGTAGTGCTTGAGCTTGGTCACAGCCAAGTACACTCCATATGCCATCTTCTGGTAGTGCGGGTAGTTCTGCTTGGATTCCGAGATCACCTCGCTGAGGTAGTACACCGGTCTCTGTATGTTGGGGATATATCAACTAGGGGTGTAACCAACATGGATTAATCCGGCTAGTCCAGGGTGGCCCAAGGGTGGTAAGGCTGAAGCCTGCCGGGCGGCCCAGATAGCTGACGTACAAGGAAGTAGGCGGATGGTCCAAGGAAGGCGGAAGGCCGAAGCCCATCAAGCCACCAAGCCCAAGACGGAAGGCGGAAACTAAGCCGGCTAGGTCTAGGACTCTGTTTACTTGCCGGACAAGTACTTGCCTTGTACCCTGGGGTCTGGCCGCCTATATAAGCCGGCCACCAGGGAGCCTTTAGGGCAGACGCTTCAATACGCATCGTACTCATTGTAATCTGTTCACGGCTATTGCCTCACAGTGAATTATAGCAGCACGTAGGATCTCGCCACCGCTGTGGGATCCGAAGCTGGGTAAACTCGCCGTGTTCAAACCCGTCCTCGACGACACCAACCTTCTTCCCCACAATCCATACATAGGTTAGAGGACCCCCGTCTCCTATCAATTATGCCGATACCACGACAGTTGGCGCCCACCGTGGGGCATAAGGTTCCTGGCGTCACGTTCCAGGCGGGAACACTTGGTGGCGTGGGCAAACAGATCGCCTTCGGTCGCGTCATAAGGTATGGTGGCCACAACTACGTCAACTCGGATGAGTCCTGGCTCCCGGCGGACGACTACCTTATCGGATGCGCAATCGTACCGATCGGAGGGATCGACGACTTCATCGGGTATACGCCAGAGGCGTACGGCCTACCGCGTTTCTACAACCCCACCCACCAACCCATTCGACCAAGCAGTCGACCGACAAGATGGATCTGAATCCGCCTTCTCCCAGGAGTCGGCCGAATCTGATTTCCACTTCGTCGGAGTTTTCGGACTGGGATCAGACTCCGAGCCGGAAAACAACGATCCTGTGTCAATCCTCCCTGCTCTACAGGAGGATGCGATGTCAGATGCCGGATCCAGATCTACCGTTCAAGTCAACGTAGACTCTGACTCTGATGATGATGCTAGTCTCTTCGAAGAGAAGATCAAAACCCGCTTTTCCAGTGGTAATCCGGCTCCTTCAGAGGGCACAGCGGATACTGACATGCCTGACAAGCTGGCTATGATGGTTGTTGTTGGTCACGAGACAACCCCAGTTACTTCGGAAGCGCAAAACAAGCCGGCGGAAGATGCCGGCGACACCACTGCCGGTCAACTCATTGAAAGTTCCGACAAGGTGCGCGCAAAGAAGAAAACTGGCCTTGAGAAAGGCGGCAGCAGCAAACCCACGGATTTGCTCTCCGTCATCAAAGAAGTAGACGAGATCATGAATACTCCGGTGAATAAAGACACCCCACTTGACGAAGTGGAAGAGCTTAGGCTTAACATGCTTAAGCACTCTGACTTCCTGTGAAAAAGAGAGGAGCACGTTGAGAGCCCTGCGAAGAAGATCGAGAAAGAACAAGAGAAGATGTCGGCCAAAACAAGCCGGCAACTCTTTGAGGAGAAAAGGTCATCAAAAAACCGCCGTGGCAAGGAGCCGCCAACACAAGCAACGACTGCGGCTCAAGATCTCGGGTTCGACTGGCGTACGGCACCACAGCGCGTGGACAGAAGGGGAGATGTTGTCTTCTGCACCCCCGTCCTCAACGCGGCCGCCGCACTAGATACCCTGGACGACAACACTTACACGGCGGAAGAAAAGCTGGACAATGCAAGACACTTCGTGAGCAAGGCCCTAGAACAACAAGCTCGCGCTGATTCCTACGGCCACATGGCGGATGCTCGCGGGGGAGACCTAGAGTCTAAGTCAGGAAAGTGCAAAGCTGCACCTGGCGCCGACCCGAAGGCCCGTATGGCTCCAGTAGCCATGGCGACAAAAGGAAGGCAACGCCACCTCCAAAGAAGACGCCACCGCCAAAGCCAAGGCGGGACGAGAATTCAAGGACAGGAAGCAGAGGAGACCTGCCACCTCCATCCCAACCAAGACGCGACAACGGCGGTAGCCGGAACAATAGGCCGCCGCCTAGGAAAGATGCCGGCAACGACCCTCCCAGGAGAGGTCGAAGCCGGTCTCCGCAGCGTAGCACCGGCAGCAAGAAGAAAGAGGAGGCAGAAGGACCCAGGCGCAGCATAAGCCGGGCAGCGCAGGACGAGCCAGACGCAAACAGAGGCGCGCGGCAGCTCGATCCAAAAGACACACGACACCGCCTACAAGACATAGCAAGAGGAAAGGAGCCGCTATACTCTGGACCAAAGTGCTTCGGCGACGCCATCCGCAGAGAACCGTTCCCTAAGGACATGACATCAGTGTCAAAAAACTGTTCTAGGTACAACGGCCTCGTTAAGCCGGATTCATGGCTAGCCGACTATGCCATGGCCATAGAAATTGCCGGCGGGAGCAGCTTCATTGCCGTCCGTTACCTACCTCTCATGTTGGAGGGCACGGCAAGGGCTTGGATCGACAACCTTCCTGAAAAGTCTATCCATAGCTGGTACGACATGGAAAAGGTTTTCTCCCAGCACTTCCAAGGAACATACAAGCGTCCAAATACCTACACGGATTTGCAACGCTGTATCCAAAAGCCGGACGAAACCATGACATATTTTGTCAGCCGTTGGATATCCGAAAAAGCCAACTGTCATGGTGTTTCAGACGCACAGGCTATCCACGCCTTCTACACGGGCCTGCAGAAGAAGTCCTTGCTCCGTCATCGGCTCGTCGGCGAGCAAATCACGGACCTTGGTGAGATGCTCAACCAAGCCGCCCAATACGCGGCGGCGGATGATGACGCCCGGGACGATGACCCAGACGTCAACATCATACCAAAGCGGAACAACAAGCGCAAGCAGGCGGAGGATGACAAAGCCGGACCTTCCAACGAGGTAGCCGTAGCATTTCAAGGGAATGCCGGCAAAAAGAAGTGGAAGAATAAGAAAGATGGTCGCGACGCCAGCTCAGGGCCTAAGGTGGCGCGAATCACCTATGAACAGGCAAAACTTTTGCCATGTCCCATCCACGCCTCACTGGGCAAGACTTCAAAAAGGACCCCACAGTCGCCTGGAAGTCAAAGAAGTCAAAGAAGAACGACAAGAAAGACAACAAGGAGGATGAGGATGACGACGACATGTCTATCTCTAGCGAGGATGACGCGGCCGCCAAGAAAAAGAAGCCATATCCGAAGGTCAAGGAATCCCTTGTGTGTTTTGTCGGCACGCCTTCGGCTAAGGTGGATAAGGCGGAAATGCGCGAACTCAACGCGACAATGCCGGACATCCCTCAGTATTTGAACTGGTCGGAAGCAACGATCACCTGGGACCGGTCCGACCACCCTGATCATGTTCCTCACCGAGGCAAGTACGCCCTCGTCGTCAATCCCATTGTCGACAACTTTAGACTCACAAAGGTACTCATGGATGGCGGCAGCAGGCTCAACATCCTGTACTATGACACACTAAGCCGCATGAACCTATCAGAGGACCAGCTAGACCACAGCAACCTCGCTTTTCATGGCATAGTGCCCGACAGGCAAGCAAAGTCAATGGGGAGCATTAGGCTGAAGGTAACTTTCGGACCAAAAGAGAACTACCGCTCAGAGTTCCTCCGGTTCGAAGTTGTCCCCTTCAAAAGCGCCTATCATGCAATCTTCGGACGACCGACTTTCGCCAAGTTGGCAAGGCCGTGCTATATATACAGCAAGCTCATAATGCCGGGGGGGGGGGGGGGGGCACGGAACCATCACGATTTCCGGCAACTTCAAGAAAGCCAAGGAGTGAGAGCGTGGCATGGCCGCCTTCGCAGAAGCCGTCATCCACAAGGAAGAACTCACGCTGCTCGGGGCGGATTCAGACAACTCCATGCCAAAGCCAAAGATTGATGTTAAAAAGACCTTCGAAGCTTCAGAAGACACCAAAAAGGCGGACCTCATCCCAGGTGACAAGTCTAAGCAAGTTGTCATCGGCTCCAACCTTGACAGCAAATAGGAAGGCGCGCTCGTCGAGTTCCTCCGTGAGAATCGTGACATCTTTGCATGGTCGCCTTCCGACATGCCTGGTGTACCGAGGGAACTTGCCGAGCACTCACTCAACGTCATAAAAGGATCCAAGCCGATGAAGCAAGCAACAAGACGCTTTGGAGTGGAGAGACACAAGGCTATAGGAAAGGAGATAAATAGGATGAAGGCCGCCAATTTCATAAAAGAAGTTGTACACACTGATTGGGTGGCAAATCCTGTACTTGTTCCAAAGAAGAATAAAGAGCTGAGGATGTGTATTGACTATACCGGTGTTAACAAGTGCTGCCCAAAGGATCCCTTTGCGCTGCCTAGAATTGACCAAGTCGTAGACTCCACAGCAGGCTCCGAGCTGCTTTGTTTTTTGGACGCCTACTCAGCATACCACCAAATCAAGATGAGAGAGTCAGATCAGCTGAAAACATCTTTCACCACTCCATACGGGACTTTCTGCTACATTATGATGCCTTTTGGCCTGAAGAATGCAGGGGCGACATACCAGCGCTGTATGCAAAATTGCCTGCACAAACAAATAGGCCGCAATGTTCACGTCTACATAGACGACATCGCGGTGATGTCAAAAAAGAAGGCAGATCTCCTAGAGGATTTGGAAGAAACATTTCAGAATCTCCGGAGGTATCAGATGAAACTCAATCCCGCCAAGTGCGTTTTCGGCGTTCCAGCCAGCAAACTGTTTGGGTTTATCGTCTCAGAGCGAGGGATCGAGGTTAATCCGGAGAAGATCAAGGCCATCCAAAACATATCCAGACCTACTTGTCTGAAGGACGTGCAACATCTAGCCGGATCGACGGCAGCCGTCAGTCGTTTCATAAGCCGCCTAGGGGAAAAGGCAATGCCTCTCTACCGGCTATTGAAGAAATCCGACAACTTCGAGTGGACAGCAGAAGCAGACGCCGCCTTACAACAACTTAAGGAGGCCCTCATATCCGCTCCGATATTGGCAGCACCTCGATCACAGGAACCAATGCTGCTGTACATCGCGGCAACAAGATCTGTTGTCAGCGTTGTCTTGGCTGTGGAAAGAGAGGACAACGAAGCCGCGACGTGTGTGCAACGACCGGTGTACTTCATCAGTGAAGTATTCTCCGCCTCCAAGAAGAGGTATCCGCATTACCAAAAGCTGGCTTATGGTGTATTCTTCGCCGCCAGAAAGCTTAGGCATTACTTCCAGGAACACACAGTGACAGTAGTCAGCAAGGCACCGTTGGGAGACATAATCAACAATGCAGAGGCAACAGGTCGAGTTGCCAAATGGGGCATCGAACTTGCCACCTTTGATATAGTCTATAAGCCACGGACCGCCATTAAGTCTCAAGCGCTTGCAGATTTTGTCGCCGACTTGACAGAAGCCATGGAGGAAACGACACTCCCCGAATCAGAATATTGGGTCATGCACTTTGACGGATCAAAGATGCTCAAAGGCTCGGGGGCTGGAGTCGTTCTACGCACGCCTAAAGGTGACAAGCTTAGCTACGTGTTGCAAATCCACTTCACAGCAACCAACAACGTTGCCGAGTACGAAGCTTTGCTTCATGGGTTACACGTGGCAAACGACCTAGGCGTCAAAAGAATCCTCTATTATGGCGACTCAGATTTGGTCGCGCAACAAGTAAGCGGAACATGGGATGCGAAAAGCGCAACAATGGCGGCTTACACAGCCAAAGTTGACGAATTCGCAAAAAACTTCGCGGGCTACGAAGTCCGGCATGTTCCAAGAACTGAGAACGAGGCGGCAGACACACTTGCAAGACTAGGATCGGAATGCAAAAAGGTACCAAAAGATATTTTCCTGGAACATTTGCACAAGCTATCCATTAAAGGCGCCGATTTGATGGACCCCGATGTAGAAGAACCGGTAGAAGCGGCAAGTCTCGTTGTCTACTTGACACAGCCGGATTGGACAGTCCCATATCTCAATTTTCTAATCGACAGAAAGTTGCCGGAGGACGATGAGGTGCTAAAAAGGCAGATCATAAGGCGAGCCAAGGCATTCACGATAATAAAAGGCGAGCTATATAAGCGAAGCACGTGCGGCATCTATCAGCGGTGCATACATCCGGAAGAAGGCCGGGAAATTCTGAGGGACATACATATTGGCACCTGCGGGCATATGCTTCCGCCAGGTCCATTGTATCCAAAGCTTTCCGCCAAGGTTTCTACTGGCTTACCGCCAAAGAAGACGCCGAGAACATCGTAAAGACATGCAAAGGCTGTCAGTTGTACGCTCGCCAACCTCACTTGCCGGCACAAGAACTAAGGACGATTCCAATCACCTGGCCGTTCGCGGTCTGGGGCTTAGACATGGTGGGTCCCTTCAAGAAGGCGCGTGGTGGGTATACCCACCTACTGGTTGTTGTCGACAAGTTCACCAAATGGGTCGAGGCTAAACCGATCAGCTAACTTGACGCACGAACAACCACCAATTTCGTCTGGGGAATTATCTCTCGGTTCGGAGTTCCACACAACATTATCACTGATAATGGCAGCAACCTATCTCAAGGCGACATAGAAGAATACTGCAGCGATCTGGGTATCCGGCTTGATTTGGCATCCGTGTCACACCCCCAATCCAATGGACAAGTAGAGCGTACAAACGGCCTAGTCTTATCAGGACTTAAGCCTCGTCTCGAAGCTCCATTACACAGGGCAGCCGGCGCTTGGGCAGATGAGTTACAGTCGGTACTATGGAGTTTGCGCACAACGCCAAACAGGTCTACCGGCTACACTCATTTCTTCTTAGTATATGGCGCTGAGGCGGTGCTACCTACCGACATGAAATACGATTCCCCAAGAGTTCAAGCCTACATCGAGAAAGACATAGAAGGTGCAAGACAAGATAGCCTAGACCTGCTAGACGAAGAAAGAGACGTCGCTCTACATCGCTCCGCCTTGTACCAGCAACAACTTCGCCGCTATCATCGCCGGAGAGTGCGGAAGCGAAGCTTCAGAACAGGTGACCTGGTTCTCCGCCTAATTGAAGACAGAAAAGGCTTGCACAAGTTATCCCCGCCATGGGAAGGACCGTTTATAGTCATAAAGGCGCTGCTCAATGGTTCCTACTACCTGGCCAACATCCGCGACGAAGACGAAAAGAAGAGGCGCAAGAAGGCGGCAGGAAAAAGGGGAACCAAGCGCAAAAGAGGCATTGACGATCCGTTCGAACAAACAAGACGGCCTTGGAATATTGAGCAGCTACGTCCTTTCTACACTTAGCAATATATAATTGTAATAAGTTAAATATGATTATGAAATAAAAGTCTATGGTTCCTCATCTGTGTTGAGAAGCATGCCATCTTTTGTCTTTTCTTGCAATCATATTTCCCCTATGTATCTAAGTTACCTATTTTTCTAGCTCCGTGCAAAGGTTCAAACTGGTAGATACTTGCAGCTTTCGAGCCAACCTAAAGCAAAAATAAACTTTTTTGCGCCGCCTAATTCCTTTACCTCTGATTACTTATATGTGGTTCGCCTAGTAGTATGTCTTTGACACCAACATGTTGGCTTTGGTCTCTGATCCTAAACGCATGGTTTAGCCCTGGTTGTTTCAGCTAAAGTTACCGGCTGAGGTTCGTCAATATACAAAAAGTCAAACATATAGGTCAGGGTAAAATTAAGGCGGGCCATATAAACAAGGCAAAATAAAACTTGTCAGCTAGTTTCCGCCTAGCAGAACAACAGCAAAAGTATATACAAATATTACAAGTCAAATTTGCATTGTTTTCAGGGGCTGACAAATCAAGCTAGAAGGAGGCAAGGACAAAAAGCTATGGCTCGGGGGAGCGTCTACATCAGGCTTGGGGGCTGACAACTTCAGCCCCGGAACTGTCACTCCCCTCCCCCTCGGCCGTGCCGGCAGCTCCAGCTTCCCCTCCGGCAGGCACAGGATGGCGCCGGTAGAAGATTGAAGTGTCCACCATATCGGCAACACGCGTGGCGTAGCCGGCAACGCTGTCCAGAACAGCGGCCGGCTCAACCTCGCTGCCGTCTTCATATGTAGACGGCATGCCTTCGGTGACGGCTTCTATCTCCGCCTCGGGGTAGTGCGCCATGAATAACCCAAGTGCGGTCTTGGCACCACCCCGCGCCGCCGACTTCAGCGAGCTCTTGTGCAGTTTGGTCGCCTGATCCAAGATAGCGGGCACGTCGCTGAATTCGGTCGGTTCCTGGCTGCCGGAGGAGATGAAGAACTTGGCGGCAAACCGCTTGGACGCTGCCAAAGTCTCGGTGATCAGTTCGCCTAGACGCGCAAGGCGATCCAGGCGGGGGCTGACAACCTTGTCGTCGCCTAAACCGGCGGGAACTGTATAAAAAATGAAGCCATCAGTTTGGTTCAAGCTAAACAAAATGGCAAAGTCAAATAAGGAGTGAGAAATTACCAAGGGCCGAGTTATGGAAAGCGGACAACTCAATCATATGAGCTGCCAACGCATCCTCAGCAGTTTGGGCGCGAGAAGTCTGCTTGGAGATTTCCTCGGCATCCGTCTTCTCCGCCTCCGCCAACTTCTTGCGCAGGCTTTCCAGCTCACCAGTGAGCTGGCTAGATTCCTGCGCAAATTTGAGCTGATGGGCCTCCATCTCCTTCTGGTGGTCCTCCTTCATCGCCAAGTTGGCGGCCGCCAAATCGAAAGCTTCATTCATAAGAGCTTGCATATCAGTGGACGCCTTCAGTATATCCTGGGCGTGGTCTAGCAGTTCTACAAATATGGATTCGCTAACTAAATGATTGACGGCAACATAAGTCAAAAATATAGCTGAAGGCAAACAGGATCAACCCTACCTTCATCTTTTTTGCGGGCCGCCTCCAACTCGGCAATCCGCAG
This sequence comes from Poa annua, assembly GCA_026929855.1. NCBI lineage: Eukaryota > Viridiplantae > Streptophyta > Magnoliopsida > Poales > Poaceae > Poa > Poa annua. The sequence continues at coordinate 18,854,586 of CM049428.1, read as the reverse complement.
GTCCTTAGCCTCGCACTCCTTCTTCAGGTCGCGGCAGCGCCGGTTTATCTCGACTCGGGAGGAGACAAGCTCAAAGTTGGCGGACACAAGGCCCTACAGGACAAAACAAAGGCATAAAACATATTGTCGAATAACCACTAAGCTGGCAGTAAATTTTTTATTATTTTTGACCTGCCATCTAAGTGCTCGGGGGAAAGACTATGTATATGCCGGAGTGGTAAAAACTTACAGACAGTTCGCCCTCCAAGTCGGCGAAGGCCTGGGAGGTGAAGTTGGCAAAAGCCAAGGCTGACTCCTTGGCCTCCTTAAAGGTGGACCAAGGGTCCCTGACTTTGCCGCCTCCCGCAGTGTAGTGTACCTGCACCTAAAATATGGCAGATACCTGTGTATAGTGCAAATCCCTGGATCGAATCGTTTGCACACACAGTTACGATGTAATATCACAACAAAGTATCAATTTATTACAACGCTGATCCAGACTTTAGAAAATATTCATTACCAATTTGCATAGCATAAAGCTAGCAGTAAACAGAGTAAACAACGGAAAATTTATTCTTCGTGGAGTCCCCAAACATCATCATGTGCCACAGGCGAGCATGTTGGTTGAAGACTCGAAACCCTTAGTAAAACTTTCACTCATCATCAGGACAGTCTGCAATAAGATATATATTGCAACAACGTGGGTCAGAACCATTAAAATGGAACTGGCAAGTGACACTATGGTGGACACTTAAAGGAATAACTCTATGACCTATATGCTTATTTGGCTGGTGGAGCTCAAGGCTATTTTGCAGAAAGCAAGTTTTTCCCTAACTCTTTGGAAAACACTTTTCTTCTATTCGAGACATCCGTGGCATGAAATCCACTGTCCCATCCTACCCTTGTTCACCCATCAAGTTTTAAATTTATAAGTTGAAATGGTGGAATCCTCCGTTGACATCCTCGTTCAGCTGCTCAATTGTCCGTTTCCGGGGACACGGCTAAGTACTTAGATTTTAACTCTGCAGAGGTTGTGCACGTTCACCATTGTACCCATTCAACCCAGGTTATCCTTTACACACCAATTGTGATAAGGAAAGGAAAGAATGAGACGAGATCTTTCAGAATCATTTTCCCTCCCACTCTGGCCTGACGCGCTCCACCTACAAATCCTCTACAACCACCTGTCAGGCCGGGGAGAGTCCCCGCAGCTTAGTTGATCAAGCCAGAGCCCATATTGGCAATGGCTGCACGAGAAGCAATCTTCACTCGGAGTTCTTCAGATTCCTTTGCTCCTGGGTGGCCTTCCACAAGTGAATATTCCACAGGTAACACCCCTGGGAACAACACTCAACTCATACAGCCAAGCAACCAATTTCCACCCAGGTGTTTGATTAAAACTTAGTAGACTTATCTTTTCATCAAAAATAGTTTTTGCATAGCATCACTATTCTACTAAGTAATTTCATAGGAACCTAGACACAGGAATAAAGAGATCTATCATGGCTTGCATAGTAATGCTATCCTACACATGCTTATAGAAAATACTCTACTCATGCATAGAAATAATAGGACTTTTATGGGGTGTGCCCCTTGCCTTTGAATGTTGTCGTTGTTCACAAGCTCTATTCAACAACGAACGTTTTGCTCTTCGTTCGATCTATACAACATAAGCAAACAACAAAACAACAATCAACAAACAAACATGCACATTCATAGTGAACAAACAAGTTTTGTAAAACTTCTAGGGAAAGTATGTCATGTATGATATGCAATTTATTTTGAAGGACTAGAAATGCGTGTCATGCCATGATAATCTTTTAAGTTAATGCAAGGAAATGGATTTGGTCAAAATGTCTAAGGACTAAAGTCATCAGCTGAATAAAATTTTTTTTTTATATCATCTTGAATAAGCACTCTAATGGCTTAGTTCTGATGTGAAAAATACTTAGAGAAAATACTAGCTCTATTCTTCGAGGTGATCAACAATTATTATCAACTCTTTGTAAATTGGGTATTCACTATAGTGAGAGAGACAGACACCCGGCCAGCCACTTAATTGTGGAACAGGTCTCATGTACGTGGACATGTAAGGTTTGTTCCCAGGCCGCTTCATCTCACTATGCCGCTAGGATCCAACGAACTTCAAGATGGTAATAACAAGATCAAAAACGTTTATGTCTAAAGTGAAAGATAAGATTAGGAAAGAGGGGAAAGATAGAAAGAAAGATGTAGTTGGTCTTCTAGAAATCTTCTCCATACTTGTAACTTTCTCATGAACTTCTTCTTGATTTTTCTTCTAAGTACTTCTACTTCTTGGAGATTCTTCTGGAGTCTTGTTTTGGCTAAGCCCTTCATTGGTCTTCTTGCTCCATGTTGAAAATACTAAGTTTTTGAAAATATTTCTGACTTAGAGAAAATGGGGGAGGAGTCTTATTTTGGTAATTATATCTACATGTGAAAAATAAGTCATGCATGCAATGCACTTTTAAATCCTAAGAATATCATACAAAAATTGTGATATTTTATAAGGTATGCATTTAGCTTTAATTGCAATTTAATTAATTTCGATTTTTGGAGAAAATAATAAAAGGGTAAGATTATGATTACTATTTTTATAACCTAATCTTATTAATAGTGTTAATAGACAGGGAGCATTTAATTAAATATATAGCAATTGATTAAATCAAAATAGTATTTCCATTAATAGTTATGTTGAAAAATACTCAAACTATTCATATATAACTATGAATTTATTCAAACATTACTCAAACTATTTTATAGCAGTGACATCATTTTACAATATTCCAAGGTTTCTAAAACAATTTTATTTGCAATTTTTGAATTTACAGATTTAAAGTTATGACAAAAATACTCAAATCTTCCATTTGAAATTTGAATATTTTAAACTAAGTCAAATTTGAATTTTGGCAGATCCATAATATTCTATATGTCGAGGGCTTTCCAAATATATAAAAATATTTGAATTTGGATAAACAGAGAAAAATATATGATAGTTTGAATAAACATGGGCTTTTCTGCAAAACTGCCAATTACTCTAATTAAAAGAAATCAAATTCCATGTGGCTGCTGACTGTGCGCTGACTGGGCTGACACTCTGGCGTTGACGTGGATAAGTCAAAGAATCTGGGCCGTCAGATCTGGATCTGGCGGTCCAGATCTGCCCGTACCTGTTCGCTTTAAAAAGATCTATCGTGGCCGATGGATGGAGATCTAACGATCCAGGAGAGATGACCCAAAAACGGGCGGCGTTAGCTCGCCGGAGACGTGCCTGCGGCGGCGACACGCACGACATCGGACGTTCCTGGTCATCTAGAGGCTACGGGGATGAATGGAGCGTACCAGCTTGAAGGGGAGGTCGTGGCTGACTCGGTGGCGAGGCAGGGGTGTTCGACGCGTCCGGTTCCTCCTCAATTCGCACGCCGGAGTTAAGAACTGTGGCGGTTTGCTCCGGTCGAGGACGGACTGGACGATACCCTGCGAGAAAATGTGCGTCTCTTTGTCAAAAACATGCGCACGGATTACAGAAGAAGAAAGAGGGGGATGTGAGGACTCGGGGTTGCGGAGGCTCACCGAAAACGGAGAAGTTCGCCGGCGGAAATGGCGGACGAAGGCGGGCGACTGCGGCCAGTCTGGTGGCACGATTGCTAGGGTTTCGAGGGGGAAAAGGAGGCGGCGGTGCTGGGGTTTATATGGGGCGGAAAAGAGGCAATCACTCGCGACGAATCCGCCGGATTTTGGAAACGAATCGGATGCGGAATTCCCGAGCGCGATTTGGGCAGAGGTTGAAGACGATCCCCTGACAGGTGGGCCCCGCAGTCAGAGATTTTTGTTTTTTTTTCCTTTTCTATTTTTTTTTCTATTTTCTTAATAACTTTTGATTTATAACTCCAAATGAAGTCAAATCAATTTCTAAAAATTTGTAAAATTATTATCTTTGTTTTAAAACAGTTGTAGGACTATTTTGAATAATTTTTAAAATTATTAAATTTGAATTATTGGTTTTAGTACCAATTTTGACATTTAAAAATCAAATTTGAAACCATTTCTTATTTAAGTTTTCTTTTGGCTAAATGAAATTTGTAAAATACTCATATTCAAATATGTTTGGATTTAAGTTATTTAATTTCATCTCAACAACCATTCATTTTCCATTTTTGGTATAATAGTAAAATAACTAAATATAATTATTTTTAAGGAGATAGGAATTAAGATAAATTAAATTTTAATTTCAAAATGGTTTGTGAGCCACTATATTTTATATTAAGATAATTCATTTGGGATCTTCATAAAAACTTGGAAAGGATTTTAGATTTAAATCTTTCCTTATACAGAATATATATTCAGGAAAATCATTTCATGTTTTGAAAATAAATGAAAATCATTTAAGCTAATGAAGTCTTTATTTGGATAATTCATTAATTATAAAACCTAGGAAGTTTTAAAGTTATGAAACATAAACTTATAACTTCCAAAATTATAATTTGAATTTAGTAAAATGAATGAAAATCATTTGGCAATTATACTATTTTATCTAAATTAAATGGTTTGAAGTTTATAAAACCATTGTCAATTTTACATATTAAGGTATTTAAAATACAATAAGAAATGAAATGTTTAACTAGAAGCCACTTTTTGAAAATAATGTTAAACTGAGATATTTGAAATATCAAACCCTTTCAATATGTTTGAAGTCATTTATAATTGGTTTTCTTATGCATTTTTATATTTTATTTTAAACAAAACAAAAGTTTTAACTTTTTGTGATTTTCGAACATTATAAAATGTTGGGATGTTACACGCAGTCGGGGCTGCCCTCTGGGACCCGCCGGCAGTCGCCTCCAGCAACCCTTCCTTGGCGGCGCGCGATTGAGTGGAGGAGGTCCTTGGCGGCGCGCCAGAAGCCGGAGCCGGGGTCTGACGACGAGCGTCGCCCATAAAGTTGCCGGCCCGGGGCTGAGGAGTTGGCGGCACGGTAGCCGGCGAGCTGCCTTGAGGCCGCTTACCCTTGGTAAGAAGCCTGGTCGTCAACCGGGAAGTTGCGACCCTTTCCCTGTCAATAAAAAGCAAGCACAGTCAATTGGGTGCCAGTATTGAAGAAGTTTGTCGTCTATTAAAGGCAGAATTGAGTACCTTCGGGGGATGTTAATCCCCGCGTTCTCGTCAAGGTTGACGAGAGCCGGCTCGGTAGCCGATGCGATCCGTTTCTTCCTCTCGGCAATCACCGTAGAGGAAGCGGCGCCGGATGCCTTGCGCTTCTTCATCTTTCCGGATTCCGACTCGTAGAAGTCGGGAGCCAGGTCATCCTCCCCCAAGTCGGAGAGATGAAAAAGAAGACAAGTGTTAATGGAACTCAAGATTAGCCGGCAAAATCAAAAAGGGGCAAGGAACAAGATATCTACCTCGAGGGGAGGGTTGTCGTGGGTGTGCATAGGCACGCCCTCCACCGCCTTCACCTGCCCCGCCTTGACGAGGCTGCGGAGCCAGAATGCCAAGTCGGCAACCGAAAACCTCTCTTCGCTTACGCGGAGAGAGGCCGTGGCAGTAGGCGAATACTGACACATTTTGTGCGGGCTGTACCGCAGGGGGAGGATCTGCCGGCCGAGCCAGCAGATGACGGTGTCGACCCCATCCAGCAGAGGGGGAGCCATCGTCCGTGTGAGGAATTCAATCCGCCTTTGAAAAAGGTGGAGTTCCTCCGTCAGCTTGGGCACCGCCTCGTCCCAGCATCGCCGGGGCATAGGCGGCGCGTTGACGATTTCCGGGATGCCAAATTGGCGGCCCGGAGCTTCCATATCTTGGTAGTAAAAGAATGTGGAGGTCCAACCCTTGACGGATTCAAGGTATGGTATCTTAGGATACCATTGGCGGCCCTGGCGGCAGTTGAAAGTGACACTGCCGCAGGTTGCCAGCCCGCCGTCCGGCACAGTCTGTCGCCGGCAACGGAAACAGTATCTGAAGAAGTCTAGACTAGGCCTAATACCTAGGTAGCCTTCGAACAGAGCTGTGAAGCCGGCTAAGACTAAGATGCTATTGGGTGCTATGTTGTGGGGCTGGAGCCCATAGTGATCTAAAACCTCGCTAAAGAAGGCGGAAGGCGGCAGCGCCATTCCCCTAACTAAGTGGGAGGTGAGGATTACCCGCTCCCCGGCTCTCGGAGCCGGGATGACGTCTCCGAAGGCGGCCCTCCATTGGCAGTCTTCCCGAGTGGGGAGGTAGCCGACGGCCTCCAAATCCCGAAGGGCGTTTTCGTCGACTATGGAGGGAAGCCAGTAGCGGGACCCGAGGTCCGCCGCTTCCTCTTCCTCGTCGACGGGAGCGCCTCTCGCCGTTGTCGCCGCGGTGGACGATGGAGGAGCCGAAGAGACCGCCGCCGACGCACGCGCGGTAGAAATCCGAGGGGCGACGGTGGCGACATTGCCCGTCGCCGCCGTCGAGGGACGAGATACCGCGCCGCCCATCGCTGCCGCGGGCGAGGTGTCGGTCGCCGGACCGCTGGACGCCGTGGAAGGAAGGTCTTGGCCGGTGGACATCGCCGCGCGCGGAGGTCGTCGGAGGAGATGTGCTCGCCGGAGTTCGCTCGGAAGCAAGAAACAGAGAAGTGGAAGGGCAAGAGGCCGAGGAGAGCAAAGGCAGGGTGGCGAAGCCTTATTCCTATTTTGGCATTTTGGATTTCAGGGCTTTTAGCCCCGGTTAGGTGTGCTAGCAATATCTCTACGTGTGATTCGGGACAAACACACACAAACAAGGTTCGAAGAACTTATACTTCAGGCCAGAAATCGTGTCCCCCCACTCCTGAGCAGAAAGGCCTCGTAGAGCGTCAACACCGACACATTGTAGAGCAACGTCTTGCAACTATGTACAAAGCCTCCATTCCCCTGGGTGTCATGTTTATTCCCCTCTCTGTCTGCGAGGCACTACCTTTGGGTGATGTACGGCCGACTACCATGACTCTCCAGCTTGCTGATCGCACTTATCGCCATCCGCGGTTAGACTCTTTTTTTTGTTTTTTTAACCCTACCTACACCTCCGTCTTCCGAGAAAGAGATGGGGTTCGCATAGAGAGAACAGTATTAGTAAAGCAAACCCACGCTTCGGGAAGGTGTCGCTCGGAGGAAGAAAGGGACCAAAGAGGGGATAGCTATGGTACTTTCTTCTTACTCTCTACGAAATAAAAAAAAGGCGGATTATGGGAGTGTGTGACTTGAATTATTGATTTAGCCATGCAGATAAAAAATGGGATCTGCCACATTAGAATTCACAATCAAAGGTGTCTCCGCATCCAATCAACATGTAAGTCTCCTACCTTAGGAAGGATAGGCTGGTTCACTTGAGGAGAATATTTTCTATGATCATACCCCAACCATGTCATTCATGAACAGGCTCCGTAAGATCCCATAGAGTTAGCCTGGAGTTCGCCACCAGCAGTATAGCCAACCCTACCCTATCACGTCAATCCCACAAGCCTCTTATCCATTCCCGTTCGCTCGTGCCGGGGGAGTAAGTCAAAATAGAAAAAACTCACATTGGGTTTAGGGATAATCAGGCTCGAACTGATGACTTCCACCACGTCAAGGTGACACTCTACCGCTGAGTTATATCCCTTCCCCATCCCATCGAGAAATAGAATTAACGAATCCTAAGGCAAAGCCGAATGGAAGATTACGCTCTGATCTTAACTTAAAAAAAAAGAAAAAAGAACTATCAAATATCGACCGAGGGGAGTGGCGGCGGGTAGAATCACAACAGTACGATCCATAGAGGCAGTAGAGGTCAATCTTTGCCTATTAGGCAAGAGGATAGCAAGTTCTAAATTCTGTCTCGGTAGGACATAGATTTCTATTACTATGAAATTCATAAATTAAAACTTCTTCTTGCTTCGGATCGTCTTCCTTCTTTCCAAACTCTGTGAGATTAGCGTCTCTATCTTCCGCTATACCCTCTCCAGGCGCTCCATACACCGATTGATTGTACGCTTGCTGTTCTCAACTGGACCTCTGAATCTCCTCTGGTTTCACCTTTGCGAGTCGAAGTAATTTCCGAAAAGACACAGAGGAGCTCTCATGCGAGGACCAGCAGTAGCCCTGTCCTCTCCTCTTTGTTGGAAGATGAGTACACATCGGCCGCCCACGAGAGCCCAATCCCACACTGATCTTTCTCTCTAAATTGCATCAAAGAAAATAGAGAGAGAGAGAGCAGATGGATCCTATCCCCTATAACGAACACTCATTCCTATCTATTGATAGAAAAGAAAGATCTTCGTCACGGACTTTGCCTTTGTTCCATTTTTGCTTTTTTTTAGGAATTCCCCATATCCAAGGCAGCTCCCCACAAACACCCCACCCATATGACTATGCCCCCTTTTGAATCGACAGTAGATTGGGCTTCATAGCAACTTTCATTCTAAAGATGCATTCAAAGTCTAGTTGCTTGTTCTTCACTGGGAAGTCATTTGCTTGTTATCAAAAGGAGGGTTATCTCCGTCTTGACCGAAAGTATCTTTCCCGTATGCCTAACTTGTCTTCTGTTTCTGTGAAGTCAAGCTAAGTGCAACGCGTTATATAGTGATTGATGTGCCTACTCACTCTATCTATAGCCCTTTCTTTTGCTTTAAAATGATCAACCTTGATCTCATTATTCAAGCCTTCTCTACCATGGAATTCGGCCTTCGGGGTCAACCCAGCGGCTTCTATGAGGAAGGCGGCGCAAAGGAGGCTCGAGGGCTTGTTAAGGAAGGCGGCTAGGGCCGCTGAAGGGGGGAAAACGAAAGGCGTTTTCTGGTCTCCCCTTCGCCTGGGGGTGCTTGTGGGGGGGGGGGGTGTGCCACGACGAAACAAGGAAATGAAAGGTTATTAGATGAATTCCATCTCTTCGGAACTCTATTTGATATTGAATCAGATGAAAAACCATACATGCCTTGCATTCCCCACGAAAGAATAGTAATAACCCTATTTGATGGTAAAATCTCAGTGATGAACAGTCTCACTATTCGATGAACTAGGGTGGGCCAGGGAACTCGTAGCTTATGCAGGCGCACGAGGCATGAAAAAGGAGGAAAGTCATTACATAGGAAAGGCCAACTTAGCTGCCCGACGCTGCTATTGGCATAACAACCGGTACACCATAGGTTGACCCAACCCAGTCCTCTCGTACTAGGGTTGGCTCCTCGCAGTTCTCCCTTTAACACCAACGGTAGATAGGAACCAAATTGTCTCACGACGTTCTAAACCCAACTCACGTACCACTTTCATCGGCGAACAACCGAACCCTTGGGACCTTCTTCAACCCCAGGATGTGATGAGTCGACATCGAGGTGCCAAACGACTCCGTCGATAAGAGCTCTTGGGGCTTGTCAGGGTCTCCTTTTTCTAGTTGGTTACTGTCTTGTTGAGCAACGTTTTCCGGCAATCTCCGCTTATTAGGGTGGCCTCTAACAGGTCGGGAGAGTACTAAAAATCTGACTCATACGCCTCGCAAGATTGAACATCTACGAAAGTCGTCTCGAAGCTCTGACTCTCGATAGAAAGTCTTGCCTACCAGTGACTTATTTTACTGAATAAGAATGCCTACTGTACTAGCTTCTTTCTTTACTCCATTAACTCAGTTTACAGAAACCCCTTTTGAATTTTCACTTTGTCCAGCATGATTCTTGGGAGGAGACGTCGGCAATAATTCACCTTGGGTCAATCATTTGCTTCATTAGTTCCAACAGTGGCAGCTGCAGAATCTGCTATTGGGTCGTTGCTGACCCATACCACATAGTTCCAGCAACTACGAAAGCTGAGTATGGATGCTGAAGTTAGCTGGAGTGTGGGGCGAGTGCGTGGTAGACGGAACGCGATATCTCACACCGGGTAAATCCTTAACCCTTCCTCCTCTTACTAATACTACAGAATGTTCTTGTAAATTATGGCCAATACCAGGTATATAAGCAAGCAGTGCTCGGATTTTTTGGCGGCATGGCCAAGCGGTAAGGCAGGGGACTGCAAATCCTTTATCCCCAGTTCAAATCTGGGTGCCGCCTGATCCAAAAAATACTTAGGTTTATAGTACTGATTGAGGTGAAAATCTCATGTACGGTTCTGTAAAGGGACAGTAAGGGTGACTTATCTGTCGACGGTTGCCACGGTCCCCGGTTATCAAATATATTCCTCGTATAGTTAATGATATTGATATCATTCCCGAGTTGAATGACATCTTTATGTTTCGTATGTTTCAAGAACGCAACACCTATCTCCACCAAGAACAAGAAAGGGGCGCTCCGCTCCTAGTCACTAAGTTGTGCTATTCTGTCCGACGGCGAACTCCATCAATCTTAGGTTCTTTCTCACACGAGGGACTCTCAAATCTCTATTTCAGACCATAATCTTTCGATCCCTTTACCGAAGTGATTGATAGCAGGGCTAGGCTCATCATAGGGCTTCTTCTTTGTTGACAGTTCTGAGGACTCCGAGCAGAAAAAGGCTGCTGGCAGAGGCAGGGGCAGAGGCGGTAAGTCTAAAGCCACTATTCCTGCATCAGGTAGAGGCAGGGCTCAGCGAGTTACAAGATCCAGCGGGCAAGCAGCGCCCAAAAGAAAACAGGTAAATAAAATCCAATTCAAATATCTGTCGTTTCACTTTGAAAGGAAAGCTAGCTATATGAGATCGAAATCACTCTATCTACGATATTCATTGCACCATGATTGAAGGACAACGAGGGGCAGGTTATATATATATTCCCTTTCTTCTGATCGATTGAGCTCAAAGGCAAAAGGCACGGCAAGATGTTGTTTCACTCACTGGATTCAGCTGATCCAGCGTGTTTCCCACTTCCTAAGATACAAAGAACATTAGATTATCCAACCCCGAGCAATCTTAGTTATTGGTGGGGGTTCGGTTCGTTAGCTGGTATTTGTTTAGTCATTTAGATAGTGACTGGCGTTTTTTTAGCTATGCATCACACACCTCATGTGGATCTAGCTTTCGAGTTGGAGGATGTTGACGAGGTACAAGAAAGCGAAGGGGGCGAATCTGGGGCATTTTGGTCTTCGACATGCAATCATATCACCTAACCATGGGATTGATAAAATAAAGAGGATTGCTTCGACAAGACAGAGTCGTGTTAAGCTATCCGCGACTTCGAGGAGGACCCAGAAGAGGTTGAAGTGAAACAAACTAAAGAATCTGCAGAAGCTAAAGATGCCGAATGCCTAATGAATTGACGGCATCTAGAGGAAGTGTTCCGGCAGAACAAACTTTTTGTGGGTGAGCCAAAGGAAATACATTATTTTTGACGATTCTTTACTGCGACAACATCTAGGGTTCCTCGAATAATGCGATATCTCACACGGGGTAAATCCTTAACCCTTCCTCCTCTTACCATATGCGATTTATTACCAACTGAGCTATCTCACCCATTTTCTAACTGACTCCGTTTTGAAGTGTAGTTCTGTTCGCTTCGTTTTAGGGCGGTCACGGTTACCGGATTTTCTACTTTGAAGTAGTATTAATCCCTTTTTGGTCCCGATGCTTATTCCTCAGATACCGTCATTGTTTCTTCTCCGAGAAAAGAAGTTGACGACCCGTAGGCCTTCCACCTCCACGCGGCATTGCTCCGTCAGGCTTTCGCCCATTGCGGAAAATTCCCCACTGCTGCCTCCCGTGCGTTTCGATCCAATCCATTCTCGGGGTCCGAAAAAGACACTGGATATGTCAGTGACTTTGCACGACAAAGCGTTCTCCGAGGGCATGGAATGTACCATTTTTTTTTCATAATCTTGACTAGCGAGAAAGCCCGACAAGGAAAGGGGATGCCAATTGGAAGATAGAAAGAAGCTGATAGGAGCCTCTACCCTGTCAACGTATAGGGAAAGAACAAAATCTGGATAAATACCAATTCCTATGACTGGTAAAAAGATACAGATTAAAATAAAGAGTTCTCGTGGTCCAGAATCCACAAAATCTCAGGAGCACGTAGAAGGCCTAATTTCTAATTCTTGCACAAATAGATCGTCTTGTTTTCTAGCCGCGAGGGCTGTTGATAAAACTCTTCATCGGAATGCCACGGAAGCCGGTGCGGTCCGAGTGAAGAGGAAAAAAAGCCATACAGAACTCAAAATATTTTCCGGTGATATTCATTTTCCTAAAGAGGTAGATAAGGTATTAGGTGGCTGTCGAACCCTCGGTAAACAAAAGCCTACATAGCAGCTCCAATGCTACGCCTTGAACCACTCGGCCATCTCTCCTACATAAATTATTTACAAGCCGAACTTCACTTGGGCCAAAGGGAGTTCAAGGTGCCTCCTAAACAAAAGTGAAAGGTTGTGTGTGTGTGCTTTGTTGCGAAATCAGTGATACGAAAAATCCTCTTCCATTCTTTCTGCCTAGGGCTGCAGGCAACTTAGAGAAGAAAACAGGCTTACATCTCCAAGCCACACTAGGTAGGGCAAGGAATAGTCCCTATCACGACCGAAGGAATAAAATCATTAGAATTAGAAGGACTTTAATCATAATTTTAAGTAAAATAGTTAGATTTAACTATTTCATCTAATTAGTTTGTTGGGGTTACCCAACCAAGCATACATGACAGGAAAACTGTAGTCTTGCCTTTCCTTCCTTGTCCAGTAAGGTATGAAGCACTAGCTCAACCACAGCTACAGCTTCTTCTCGAGCAGCTCTTATTCCACCTGTAGCACCGCTTACGAGAGCAAGCAAGGGTTCTGGGGTGACGGAGGGATCGTACCATTCGAGCCTTTTTTTCATGCTTTTCCCGGCGGTCTGGAGAAAGCAGCAATCAATAGGACTTTCCTAATCCTCCCTTACTTTCAGGAAGAACGTGAAATTCTTTTTCCTTAAAACCATAGTGGCGGATGACTGGCTCCGTTCAGTCAACAAGGACTTAGTAACCTGTGAGTGTTCTGAGGCAGAAAAGGTGAGGTTCACTGCTCACCTATTGGAAGGAACTGCTGCCATGTGGTGGGAGACCTATCAAGTGACCCATCCCTTGGATGGCATGACTTGGGATGCGTTCAAGGATGGTTTCCGCAATGCTCACATCTCCTCTGGCATAATGAATCTGAAGAAGGAGGAGTTTCGTAGCTTGAGACAGAGAGGTAGAACTCTGAAGGAGTATATAGATGACTTCTGTACGCTATCAAGGTACGCACCAGAAGACATCGACACTGATGCTAAGAGGAAGGACAAATTCCTTAATGGACTTCGGGGAGAACTAAAGATACCTTTGTCTGTGGCATATGCTCCTAACTATCAGATTCTGCTGGATCAGGCAATCACCCTGGACAATAACATCAGAAAGGAAGAGAATAGGAAGAGGAAGTTTGGTGCAAGTAAAGGTAACACTGAAGGGGCTCACAAGAAACCACACACCTCAGAAGTCAGTGGCCATAAACCCTGGAACTACTCCAACAATGGTAGTGGCCAAAAGCATCATGGTCATAACCACAATGGAGGGTACAAAGGAAATAATGGTGGGTTCAAGGGAAACCATCACCATGGCCATAATCATGGAAATGGTAATCCCCGTCCTAATACTGAAGGAAAGAAGGACCTGTCTAATGTGACTTGCTTCAAGTGCAAGAAGACAGGACACTATGCTACTGATTGCCCAGAGAGAAAGGCCGATGAAAATTCCAAGCCCAATCCTTTCCAGAAGGGACAAGTAAATCACCTCAACGTGGAAGAAGTTCATGATGAACCTGACGCTGTGATTGGTAAGTTCCTGCTCAATTCTTTTCCATCATTGGTCTTATTTGATACTGGAGCATCGCATTCATTCATATCAAGAGCTTTTGTAAACAAACATGGGCTAGCCGAGGAAAGCTTAGGAAAACCTATTAGAGTGGGTTCACCTGGGGGTGAGATGATAGTAAATTCAGGCTGTAGGCAGTTAGAATTAAGGATTGGAAAATATCTTTTTCCAGCAGACTTAGTCATCCTAGAAACCCAAGGTTTGGATGTTATCATCGGAATGGATTGGATGACCCGTTTTGAAGGAATCATAGACTGTGCAAACAGAGCTGTCACCCTCACCACCCCAGAAAAACAAAAGATTAAATTCAGATCAACTTTTGAACTTAAGAAAGTTAGGCTAAATTCTCTTAAGGGGGTTAGCCTTGGTGATGTGCTGATTGTCCAAGAGTACCCAGATGTATTCCCAGAAGAATTACCGGGAATGCCACCTGATAGAGATGTGGAATTTCTCATTGAACTAAAACCGGGTACCGGACCAATAGCCAAGAGACCTTACCCAATGGCCGTCGATGAACTGAAAGAACTCAAGAAGCAACTAGAGGAACACACTCTGAAAGGATTTATCCGTCCAAGTTCTTCGCCCTGGGGAGCGCCAGTTCTTTTTGTCAAAAAGAAAGATCAAACCCAGAGACTAGTCACGGACTACAGAGATATAAATGAACACACCATCAAGAACAAGTATCCGTTACCCAAGATAAATGAATTTTTTGATCAATTGAAAGGTGCATGTGTGTTCTCCAAGATTGATCTTCGATCAGGATATCTCCAAATGAAGGTTAGAGAGATGGATATACCAAAAACAGCGTTTGTTACAAGATATGGCTCTTATGAGTATACAGTAATGCCATTTGGATTAACCAATGCTCCAGCTTATTTCATGAATATGATGAATAAAGTGTTCATGGATTTTCTGGACAAGTTTGTGGTAGTGTTCATAGATGACATTCTGATCTACTCCGAGAGTCACAAAGAACATGAAGAGCATTTGCGCCTAGTATTGCAGAGACTACGTGAACATAAGTTATATGCCAAATTCAGCAAGTGTGAATTTTGGTTGGAACAAGTCGCATTCCTAGGACACATAGTATCCAAGGAGGGTATAGCAGTGGATCCTGAAAAGGTTTCAGCTGTAACCAATTGGGAACCACCAAAGAATGTTGGAGAATTACGAAGTTTTCTTGGTCTAGCAGGATACTACCGAAGATTTATAGAAAACTTTTCCAAAATCGCCAAGGCACTGACGGAATTATTAAAGAAGGAGAAGAAATTTGAGTGGACTGACGCATGCGAAGCCAGTTTTCAGGAATTAAAGAAACGACTAGTTTCAGCCCCAGTTCTATGCTTACCTGATTTAGAGAAAGAATTCCAAGTATACTGTGATGCTTCACGCCAAGGCCAGGGAAGTGTGCTGATGCAAGAAGGCAGAGTGGCATCTTATGCCTCTAGACAGCTCAAGAAGCATGAAACAAATTATCCCACCCATGATCTCGAGTTAGCCTCAGTAGTACATGCCCTAAAAACATGGAGACCCTACCTAATGGGAAAAAGATGTGAAGTGTTCACTGACCACAAAAGTTTGAAGTATATTTTCACACAGAAAGAATTGAACATGAGGCAGAGAAGATGGTTAGAACTTATCAAGGATTATGACCTAAGTCTCCAATACCATCCTGGAAAGGCTAATGTAGTAGCTGATGCCCTGAGTCGTAGGGTGTATTTGAATGGCCTCACGACAGGAGAAATACCTGAGGATTTATGCAAGGCATTCAAGGACCTCCGATTGGAAGTGGTACCAGATGGTTTTGTAGCCTCGATGGAAGTACAACCAAATTTGATGGATAATTTACGTGAAGCTCGGAAGGGAGACAAAGATATTGAAGAAATCAAAGCCAATTTGAGAGCAGGAAAAGGCAAGGGATTTCATGAAGATGAGCAAGGAACCTTCTGGTTTGAAAAACGTGTATGTCTGGCAAATGATCCTGGTCTCAGGAAGTTAATTCTGCAAGAAGCCCATGAAACACCTTACTCCATTCATCCAGGAAATACCAAAATGTATATGGATGTGAAGGAGAGATTTTGGTGGAACAATCTGAAAAGAGAAATAGCAGAATATATAGCTAAGTGCGATGTATGCAGTCGAGTAAAGGCTGAGCATCAGAAACCAGCAGGACTTTTGCAACCTTTGAAGGTACCGGACTGGAAGTGGGATTCTATTGGGATGGATTTCATCACCGGGTTACCAAGGACCAGATCAGGGTATGATTCTATTTGGGTTATTGTTTGTCGCTTAACCAAAATAGCTCACTTTATACCCGTGAAGACCACCTATACCAGCGCAAAGCTAGCTGATATTTACATGAAGAGGATTGTGTGCATACACGGCGTCCCCAAGAGTATCGTGTCCGATAGAGGGACCCAGGTCACATCCCATTTTTGGAAGCAGTTGCATGAATCACTGGGGACTAGATTGGAATTCAGTACGACATTTCACCCGCAAACGGATGGTCACACCGAAAGAGTAAACCAGATTTTAGAAGATATGTTAAGAGCTTGTGCGCTTGATTATGGGTCTAGTTGGGATGACAATCTACCCCATGCCGAGTTCTCCTACAATAACAGTTATCAAGCTAGCATTGAGATGGCACCATTTGAGGCTTTATATGGGAAGAAATGCACAACCCCATTGTTGTGGAGTGGTGTAGGAGAACGAAGTTTCTTTGGACCTGATATAATCCAAGAAGCTGAAGAGAAGGTCAGATTAATTAAAGATAGATTGAAGGTAGCACAGTCACGCCAGAAAAGCTACGCGGATTCTAAACGTAGGGAAGTCGCCTACGAGGTGGGCGATAGAACCTATCTTAGAGTGTCGCCACTCAGGGGTGTGAAGAGGTTTGGAATTAAAGGAAAATTAGCACCTCGGTTTATTGGACCTTTTAAAATTCTGTCTCGTAAGGGTGAGGTGGCATATGAGTTAGAACTACCAGAAGCTCTGTCTGCGGTTCATAATGTGTTCCATGTCAGTCAGCTGAAGAAATGTCACCCCGAAATGATGGGAGTTCCTTTAAAGGATATTGTACCCCTCGAAGAAGTACAATTGGAGAGTGACCTGACCTACGAGGAGAAACCCATCAAGATATTGCAGACCGCAGAAAGAGTCACCCGTACCAAAACCATCAAGTTTTGTAAAGTCCAATGGAACCATCACACTAAGGAAGAAGCCACCTGGGAACGAGAGGACGACCTCCGAGAAGACCATCCACACCTATTTGCTGATCTTTCCGAAGCTCGAAGGCGAGCTTCCTCTTAAGGGGGTTAGTCTGTAACATCCCAAATTTTGCAAAAATTTAAAACTTGCATTCAAGCATCATGCATCATTGGGCATAAAACTACATCACAAAAATATTAAATAAAACTTCAAATTATAAATATAAATAATCTATAATTCCATAAAGTGTTTATTTAAAACTCCTTTAATAAATAAAAATTTACCAATTTATATATGGGCAAGTATAATGTTAAAAAGTTCCATTTTTAATAACCAAAACATATTTTTATGAATTTTTCTGAAATGTTTTGAATAGGTTTAAAAATCATATTTGAAATCAGTATTTAAAAACAGAAAAGGATTTAAATAAAAATATTTGGATTTCTGAGTCGAGTGGCCGTGGCCCGTATCTATCTGCCGCGCGCGCGTAGCCTATCAGCCCGCCAGCGGCCCAGCGCCCCGCGCTCTCGCTCGCAGTCGCTGACAGGTGGGACCCACCTATCATCTCCCCCGCGGAGCCGTTTGTCCCCAAATCACGCCCACGTCTCCGACCGAAAACGCCCGATTTGATTTCGTTTGAATGCGGCGATTTACTACTCCATTTACCTCGCTGTTTTCCCCTACTAATAGCCCTCCTCGCTCTCGTCCGATTGCCCCAAACCACACATCCCGAGAGCCCATAGGCTGCCCGCTCGAGCTCACGCAATCCCACCGTCGCCGTCGGTAAGAACTCCGCCGCCCGAGCAACTCCGGCCACCTCGGACCTCCTTTCCACCTCCCTTCGCTCCCTGTGAGCCGTGCGCATCGATTTGACACGGTGGGGCGTGTGTTTTTGCAGCGAAACCCCGCCTCCGTCCACGACCGAGAGGAACCGTCGTCGTGCGCAACTTCGGCGAGCTCTTCCGGGGAGACGAGGACGCTCCGGTCATCGCCACCGCGCCATCGCCCTCCCCTCGACGTTGCGCATCCCCTGGTGAGCTCCATTTCCTCCTAGCACCGTAGAACGCCTCGGGCGCAAACGCCGGCCATGGCTCCGCCGCGCCCCGCGCGTCTCCGGTGACCGCGCCGCCCGTATTTGGTCAACGGATCGTGGACCGTTAGATCTAGATCCAATGGATCTAGATCGATTAGATCTCGCGCGTCCATTTTTAATTAGATCGGACGGCTCTCGCAGCCGATCCGCGTCGAAGCGGTACCGACCAATAGGATCGCGCCACGTAGCCCCTGTTAATTCTTTTTCGCAGGAATTTTTATAAATAAAACAGAAAATATGCAAAATTTAGAAAATTCATAACTTTTGATCTACAAGTTCAAATTTGATAAACTTTATATCCACGGATAGCTCTGCTCATGTAGTTTATTTCTACATCAATTGTTTTTCCCTTTGACAAATTATAATTTGTATAATTATCAGAGGAGTATTTTGGCCATTAAAATAATAACTTAAATAATAAAAATGATTTAGAAATAAATGTAATTGTTTTAGGATTGTATTATTTCCCTCTCTCCAGCAATATTAATAAATGTCCAAATTGAAGATGTCATAAAAACAATAAAAGTTGTAATTATAGAAATCAAAGTTTTACTATATTATTTTAAAATTATTTAATTGATAAATAAAATAAGAAATACCTAAAAATTATAATTCACTTATTAATGACAGAAAATAAGATGTATTAATAAGTGTGTCCTATTATCATAGCATATCATTCATGCATACATGATTATGTTTAGTGTTGTGATGATGTGGTGTTGGTATTTATGTTATTCATTGTTTGTGCTAGATTGTGAAGAAGAGGAAGGACTTGCTTGTGATTGTTATTCTTGCTGTGCTTGTTCCTCCTGTTACCAAGGCAAGTGACATTCATACAATATCCCATAATTTCTATATGCATAAGTATTATATTTTGAGTAGTGTGCATGATAGGGATTTTTGATTTATTTTATAATGCTAAGTTAGTTTGTGTTTTACAAATATCCTAGTAGTGTGTAGCCACCCTTTTCCTAACCAGCCATGAAAAGATTTTATTAGTTACTTAGCCATGCTATAAAAATGTTTACCATGTTATGGAAATGTTTCTAAGTGTTAAAAATCTAAAATACACATCTGGGTGGAATTGGTTGATATGGTTTATGTTGAGTGGCTTTTGGGACTATGCTTGTGGTTGTCATCGCCTAGGATGAATGTCTATTCTACTTAGAGCCATGAGTATGGTGGTTGTTACCCAGAAGTACACTTGTGGATGGCCACCCAGGAACGAAGAGATTACCAAGTCCCTCCAAGTTTAGAAGCTTCCCGTGCAACCTTTTGACAATGGGCTCTGTCTAGAATAATTAAGTTGTGAGGGTGCAACCTGTCAGCTTGACAAGCAGATGTAGAAATGATAGGTGGAACGGGTCTTGCTAGTATGGTTGCATTCTTCTTCTGAAAGTTCTTGTCTCAATTCTTTCCTTTCCATAATACACTCCGCGTGTATAGGATTTCTCGGACAAATTGAGTCTCAAGGTGAAAGTGCACAACCTCTGCAGAGTCGACAATCTGAGTTCTCAGCCGTGTCCCCGGAAATGGACTACTTCGAGCAACTGGACAAGGATGGGCAGAAGAATCTCAACACTGTTTTCATAAAGTAAAATTTGACTAAGGAAAGAATTGTTGGTGCACTTGGGCTTTATCCCTCGGTGCCAAGTCTTCGAGAAATAAAAGTGTTTTACAAAATGATAGGAGAAAACTTGTTTTCTGCAAATAGCCTTCAACCCCACCAAGCCAAATATGCATATAGATGTTAGACTTGCCAGTATATATATATCCACCATAGTCACTTGCCAATACATCATTGTATTGACCTCCTTCGGGGGCTGCATATTCCAATGTGCAGGAAATTCTGATGCTGAATGATTTGGCTTGAGTCTACACCCAACATGACTGCCTGTGGCGCATGCTTGAAGATGAGGCTCAATATTATTTCGCTTTCGCTGTGAACTTTGAACTTTAGCTAGCCTTCATGGCTATGCAAATTGTAATAAAGCCATATTGGCTATTATTTTTGGATCTCGATGTAGCAATTTTAATACTTATGCAATGGTACCTTATATTTTGTACTGTGGTGCTGGCAGTGATCCAGGGACTAGCACATAACACAGGTGTTCCAACTTTAATAAAAGTTGGGGTGCTACAGGGGTGGAGTCGCCTCGCGCGGTGGAGTTGGCTCGCGCGTTGGTGTTGCCACGCGAGGCGGAGTTGGAGCGCCAGGAGGAGATGGCGCCCGCTCCTCGTGCCGCTCAGGCACCACCGTCTCGGGAGGCGGTGTAGCGGCCTCTGCCTGAGGCATTTCTTCATTTGGGCCTGTGGAGGCCGTCTCCATAGGCCTTGCGGCTTCTTCAGCCACGGCCTCTGCCGTGGCTCTCTTCATGTCTGCTGCCCTGCGAAGCTTGCGACGCTTCGCAGGCACAAGGTCGCTGAAAAGCACCAGAGAAAGATCCTCAGGAAGGAGGTGAATAAGAAAAACCAAGAAACAAACAAGTGACGGTAAAAAACACTTACCCTGACTGCTTGGCACCGGTGTCAACCCACGCCAAGCCTAGCGAGCGCCAGGAGGGCTTGGCCTTGGCGCCAGAGACCTCCGTTGGCACCTCGACTTTCCTCTTGGAAGGAACATCTGACGGCCTCGCCCCGGACCGGTCCACGGCCGCCTTGGAGCGGGGCTCGCGCCGCCCCAGCTCGGCCTCCTCGTCAGTGGACTCATCCTCCTCCTCCTCCTCCACAAGGCGCGAAGGCGCCACCACGAAGGCATCATCGTCGCCTGACGAGATCTCGCAGATCTCGTCAGTAAAGGGCCCGACCCTTGAGGAAGACGCCCCCCCCCCCCCCTTGTGGAGGGATTTGCCAGGGCCTCCTCGTCGCCCTTCCCGGCTCCAGAAGCGGAGGGCGAGTCCGCGGCCCCCGCCTCTAGAGCCACCGGCGCAGCCACCTCCTTCTCCTCCCCCGCCAGGCCTGTCGAGGTGAAGTCTGGCATCCCCACCAAGATGCTCAAGCGCTCGCCTAAGGGGAGCTGGTGCAGGGGTGGCACAGAGCCGGCAATCTTCCCGGGCACCTCGGGGTTGATGAAGAGGATGCCCAAGACGGTGTCGACAACATCCTGGCTGTTGTCGCATGGGTGAAGCCGCATCGGGTCCGAGGGGCCCGCATACATCCACATCGGCTTGTTGTGGGCTTGAAGAGGGGCGATGTGGCACTTCACGAAGTCCGCCACAATCATCTGCCCCGTGAGACCCTCCTCCCGGAGGTATCGCATGCGCCCCACCAGGCTCGCACTGTGCGCGCGGCGAAAGGCAGACTTGCCCCAGTTGTAGTTCTTCACAGGCGGCGCCTCCGGGACGCCCAGGAAGGCGCAGGGCGATTCAACGCCGATAAGGAGCCACTTCTAGCGGAAATCATCCACCTTCTTGACTACCACCATGACGGGCTTGTCCCCGCTCCACGACATGGGGATATATACGCCCCCCATGCCGTCCGCAATGCGGAAGGAGACGCACCCGGACCGCTCGCTGGCTGCGGTGCACCGGAGCGCGTAGAAACTCCTAAAGAGCGCCACCGAGGGGTGCACGCCCAGATACGCCTCGCAGAGGTAGGCGAAGATGGAGAAGATGAGGACGGAGAAGCTGGAACTGGTAGAACTCCAGTACTGCCTCCAAGAACGGCGAGTACAGAGGCACCAACCCTGCGGTGATGGTGTGTTGAAAAATGGGGAAGAACCCTTGCGGGAACTCCCCGAGCCTCGCGGCACAGAGTGCGCTGGCGCCATGCTCATTGGTCCGCCCCGCGACCAAATGGCGAATCTTATCCAGGCCCTTGCCATTAGTGCGCTTCCCCACCAGCGTCTCGCCATACGCAGGCGCGGCAGGCGCTGCCTGCGAAGAGGACGCCGTGGCCGCCTTACCCTTGTTCTTGGCGGGACTCATCGCCGGAGAAGAGTTGAGCGCGCCGGCCAAGGAAGCTGGAGGAAGAAGGAGACGAGCGCGCCGGAGAGCGGAAGCGGAGAGCTCGAGACAAACGAGGCTTATGCGAGAAGAATGAGGAGCAGTAACAGCTCCCAGCCGCGGCGCGCAGGCATAATGTCCCATCGAGGAGCAGTTACCGGGGCATGGTGGTACCCCCCACGACGCACGCCCCAGATCATGCCCGGCCGTTACTCATCTGACTGACGCGTGGCTCGGGCCGGCCGGACACTTTGGGCCTAGGACGCTCCGGCTGCGTCCATGGGCTCAGTCGGCCCAGTGAGGACCAAGGTGTGCAGAGCCCACTCTCCACAGGCCTCGCACACGACAGATTCGACAAAACGGCTGAGGACCAAGCCACCGCTTGGAGAGACCCTCGAGAGGCAACTCCTCTTGAGGGCCTGAAGAGGAAGCAAGGGCTTGAGGAGGACCCCGCGCTTGAAGATACTCCCCAAGGCTTTACTCGCCTGGAGAGAAGTCAACGGAAACCTCTCCACAGGCCACCACGGCCCTACGGAGACACATCGCGGTTAAGCAACCGCTGCAGGGCGCATATGGCCTCTGCAGCAGCCGTAGAGTGACACGAGCACCAAAGTTGTCATTCTGGTGATAAAGGAATCAACAAAGCTGCGTCGCCCGCGCCAGGACAGCCATGACTTTCGTCTTTGATGATAAAGCGACTGGACGGCGCAATGCTCCAAGGAGATCGTAATCGTGGGCTTCGTCACGACCCCTGCAACGCCTGCGAGCCGTTCTGCGCAGTCTGCAACTTGTCCGCCACCGCTGCTACCTTTAGCACGGATGGACCGCGTGCATGGATATTTCTGCAGTGGTGGACTCCTACTCTGTCGTGCCGCTGCCGTGTGGGAACCCACCTTCTGCATGTAGCGCAAGGATGAGGCCCGAGGCGCCTATAAAAGGAGCAGGAGCTCCACCGTAGCAGAGGATGGGGAAATCGCTACCTGATCACTGGGAACCCTAGCCAAGCGCATAGGATAGCCACCAAGCTCGAGGAGGAAGAAGACCATAGCTTCGCTCTACAAGCTCAAATCTGCCTCAAGAGAGCCCTCGGCAAGCTTATTGTACTGTAATCCCTTGCAGTGCAATACAGACAAGCAGGAGTAGCGGTGTTACCTCCTCTTGAGGGCGGTGAACCTGGGTACGGGCTGGTGTTCATATATGTCGTGTTGTCCCTCTCTAGGCCCAGCGAGTTCCGTCGTCGAGCCTCTTGAGGGTTGTTTGACCTCTGTGTTCAATCCCCCTTCAAACTACTCTTCAGGGTGTGACTATCCCTGTTCCGTGGGAGTCACTCTCTGACACAAAGCATTGCAATCAAATTTATCTACTTTCATATTAATAATGGGCTCCCAACCATCTTCTAACTTCCTAGGGATAGAAGCTTCAAGTTTTAATTTATCTTCCCTAACTTTAATGAGAGCATTTGTAATATGAGCAGTAAAAGCCAAATTAAGAGAGCTAGCATTAGGACTTGTGGCCAATTTTTGTAAGAACTTAATAACTTCAGAGATATTACAATTATAAAAATCAAAATAATTATCATCAAAGCAAACCGAACCACATTCTCTCACGTTCTTAAAAATTTCAGCACTTTTGTCAACACTAGTTTCAGCAAGTTTAGGCAATTTTAAATTTTGGAGGAAGTAGAGGAGACATTTCCAACACCAACTATGTTACCATGGATAGTAGGAGGCTTACTAACATGTGAAACACCATTATTTTCAGAGGTAGTAATAGTAAAAACTTTAACAATATTAGCCTCTTTCTCTAGTTCTCTCTCTCTTTCCCATCTAGCACGTAACTGAGCCATCAATCTAACATTTTCATCAATTTGAATTTGGATGGAATTAGCAGTAGCAAAAGGATTATCATCTATATTTTCAGGTTTAGCAGGCATTTTATTAATTAAACAAGATTGTGCTGTAGACATAGAGGAAATACAAGTTTCAGCATTAGTCATTTTTCCTTGGAGACCCGAAATCTCCCTCTTTAAATTTTCCATTTGATGACTAATGTTTATTAGCATATTAGATTGTTCTTCAATGTTTTTAGTGAACACTTTATTTTTCTCATATTGGTTTTGCATGAAAACTTTAGTAGCTTTTTCAGTTTCTAGAATCCTTTCCTCACTAGGCATTTAAACATAAGAATTACCATATGAGTTGCCATTATTAGGAGGATATGGTTTATAATTGTTGTTAGCATAGATGTTCCTATAAGAATTGTTGTTAAAATTGTTGCTTTTAATAAAATTTACATCAACATGCTCTTCTTGTGCAACTAAAGAAGCTAAAGGAACATTATTCGGATCAATACGGGATTTTCCACTAGCAAGCATATACATAATAATATCAATCTTTTCACTCAAAGAGGAGGTTTCTTCAACAGAATTTACCTTCTTACCTTGAGGTGTCCTCTCCGTATGCCATTCAGAATAATTCACCATCGTATCATCCAAGAGTTTTGTTGCAGCCCCCAAAGTGATGGACATAAAGGTACCTCCAGCAGCTGAATCCAATAAGTTTCTTGAAGAAAAATTTAGTCCAGCATACAAGGTTATCAAGTTGTTTAAAATTCATGATGCTACTTCGTAAAGAAATAATCTTAGCAGGAGGATAGTATTTTCCGATGAAAGCATCTTTGCATTTAATGCGTGAATCAATACTATTCCTAGGCAATGAAAGCAACCATTCTTTAGCTCTTCCTCTCGAGGAGAAAGGAAATAATTTCAGTTTTGTAATATCACCATCTATATCCTTATATTTTTGCCTTTCACATAATTCAACAAAGTTATTTAGATGGGCAACAGTATCATAAGAACTAACACCAGAGAATTGCTCTCTCATAACAAGATTCAATAAAGCAGGTTTAATTTCAAGGAACTCAGCTTTAGATGCAGGTGGAGCAATAGGTGTGCATATAAAATAATTATTGTTGGTGCTTGTAAAGTCACACAACTTAGTATTTTCAGCGGAACTCATTTTAGCAATTTAAAATAACAAACCAAAATAACAATATTCAGAAAATAATAGCAAACCAAAATAAACAAAGCAGCAAAACTGAAAATAAAATAGAAAAACCAAAATAACAAAAGTAATGCAAGTAACTATTTTTTTCAATGTTTGATATTAAGCAAACAAAACAGTAATAAATTAAACTAAGCAAGACAATAACAAAATAAAAAGATTGGAAGTGCAAAAACTCCCCTCGTGAAGGAATGCTTGTCTCCCCGGCAACGGCGCCAGAAAAGAGCTTGATGCATAAGGTGGGTGTGTTGTTGGGAGACACCAAGAGGAAGGTATGAAGTAGTGCAACAACAAATTTCCCTCAGAATGAAAGCAATGCTATCAAACCAGTTGGAGACGAAGAATTCCCTCGAGGTATCAACGGCGCCAGAAAAGAGCTTGACGTAGTTGACGTGGATTCTGCACACAACACAATCAAAGTATTTTTCCCCAACTCAACGGTGAGGATGTCAATCCCACCGGCTTGCTGTAACAAAAGGATTAAACGTATGTGTGGAAGAAAGAGTGATGCTTGCCAAAAGTAACAAGTTTGCAGTTGTGGTTTTATCAGATTAATGAGAAGGACCGGGGTCCACAGTTCACTAGTGGTGTCTCTCCATAAATAATATTAACATTCATCCATGCGTGGTAAACAAATTACAGCTAGGCAATTGACAGAATAATGATGAGCAATCTAATGCATATACTAATGATATGGTGTCTAGTGTGAGATTCATTCGGGCATTACAACAATATACATAGACCGTTCCAACCGTATCTATGACTAATAATCCACCTTCCGGTTAGCGTTCGCACCCCTTTCAGTATAAAGTTGCATGCAACCAATTATCGCCTTAAGCACTACCTGTAAAGTAAGTAAGTAACATCATCCTTTGACAAAGTACTATTGTTTTATCCCTAGTAGCAACATCACATCTACAACCTTAGAGCTTTCTGTCACTGCCCTAGACTAAATAGAGACATGAACCTACTATCGAGCATAAATACCCCCTCTTCGAGTTACGAGCATCTACTTGGCCAGAGCATACACAAGTAACGGAGAGCATGCAAGATGATTAAATAGCACACGCATGATATATTATGAAGCAATAACTTTAGTACTCAATATTCATCGGATCTCAGCAAACACAACTTGGAGAATTACATAAAGATGATCTTTATCATGATAGGCAGCTCACAAGATCTAAACATGATACCACAAGAGGAGAAGACAACCATCTAGCTACTTCTATGGACCCGTAGTCCAAGGTAGACTACTAGTCCGGAGGCAGTCATGGCGACGTAGAGGCCTCCGAGGACGATTCCCCCTCCCGACAGGGTGCCTGGGAGCAGTTCTGATCTCTCCCGAAGTGGTGACGGCGACAGCGGCGGCTCAGGACCCGTGGAAAAAAAGTGATTAACCGTGCTCTGTTTTTATGTCAAGGGGGTATTTGTAGGCGAAATACCTAGGTCAGTGGGCGCCCAAGGGCGCCACACCACCTCCCGGCGCGGCAGGCAAGGGGCCGCCACGAGGAGATGTGACGGCCTCGTGGCCCCACTTCGTCTCATCTTCGGTTTTCCTGAACACATATTTTCCAAAAATAATTCCTGGTTGGCTCGTTTCCAATTTGGCGGATATTTCCATAAGAGCTTTTTTGAAACAAAAAATAGCAGAAAATAGGGAACTGGCATTGTGGCATCTTGTTAATAGGTTAGTCCAAGAAAATGCATAAAACTATATAAAATGCATATAAAACATGTAATAACATGATATAACATAGCATGGAACACAAGAAATTATGGATACGTTGGAGACGTATCAGGTGGTTCCGGTGGAATTTTTGGTGGAAGAAGAAACAGAGGAGGGAGGGGAGATGGTGGCGGCGCTGAGGGAGAGGGGAAAGAGGGGGCGGCTAGGGTTTGAGGGGAGTAGGGGGCAGCGGCTTAAGGAGGGGAAAGGGAGCAGGTGGAGGAGGTGGGGGCGACATGGAAGAGAGGTGGAGGCACGCTCTCCTCGTGCTTCTGTACGGAGAAAGTAGAATGGGAAAAGTGGGCCGACCCGGTAACTGCTGTTGGGCTGGAAACTGAGTTTCGGCCCGGTTGAGTTTTTTCTTCTGGATTTAAATCCTTTTGTTTTTTATTTTTTTTCTGGTTTTTGTTGTTTGAAACAAAAGTAGAAAAGAAAATAATTACAGAAACTTATAGCAAATAATTATAGTTTTCAAAATAGAAAAATTGAGATTTAAAACATCATATTTTAATTTATTTGAATTGCATTTAAATTGAAAAGTGTAATTTGAATTTGAATGCAATAATTTAAATAAATGAGGTGGCAATGCAATGACATGTTGATGCAAAAAAAAAAGAAAAACACACAAAATCTAATTTGGAAAACCCGAGGCGTTGCATATGGACTCTAGTGTGAGATTCATTCGGGCATTACAACAATATACATAGACCGTTCCAACCGCATCTATGACTAATAATCCACCTTCCGGTTAGCGTCCGCACCCCTTTCCGTATTAAGTTGCATGCAACAGATTATCTCCTTAAGCAAATTGTGTAAAGTAAGTAAGTAACATCATCATTAGACAAAGTACTACTGTTTTATCCCTATTAGTAACAGGACATCTACAACCTTAGAGCTTTGTGTCACTACCCCAGATTAAATAGAGACATGAACCTACTATCGAGCATAAATACCCCCTCTTGGAGTTACGAGCATCTACTTGGCCAGAGCATACACAAGTAACGGAGAGCATGCAAGATCATTAAATAGCACACACATGATATATTATGAAGCAATAACTTTAGTACTCAATATTCATCGGATCCCAGCAAACACAACATGGAGAATTACATAAATATGATCTTGATCATGATAGGCAGCTCACAAGATCTAAACATGATATCACAAGAGGAGAAGATAACCATCTATCTACTGCTATGGACCCGTAGTCCAAGGTAGACTACTCACGCATCAGTCCAGAGGCGGTCATGGCGACGTAGAGACCTCCGGGGACGATTCCCCCTCCCGGCAGGGTGCCGGGGAGCAGTTCTGATCTCTCCCAAATTGGTGTTGACGACGGCGGCGGCTCGAGACCCGTGGAGGAAAAAGTGTTCAACCCTCCTATGTTTTTAGGTCAAGTGGGTATTTCTAGGCGAAAGACCTAGGTCGGTGGGCGCCCGAGGGCTCCTCCTCACCTCCTTTCGCGGCAGGCATGTTGGCCGCGCCACCAGGTGATGAGGGCGCCTCACGGCCCCTCTTCATCTCGTCTTCGGTTTTTCTGGACGCATATATTCCAAAAATAAATCCTGGTTGGCTCGTTTCCAATTTGGCGTATATTTCCTTAAGAGCTTTTTTGAAACCAAAAACAGCAGAAAACAGGGAACTGACACTTTGGCATCTTGTTTATAGGTTAGTCCCAGCATAAAACTACATAAAATACATATAAAACATGTAATAACATGATATAACATAGCATGGAACACAAGAAATTATGGATACGTTGGAGACGTATCACTTATGTTAAAGGAAACTATGACTTTCGTAATCTTGAACAAATTGAAGAATTTGTTGTTTTTAAGGGTGCCTATGAAATTGTTGGATATATTCAAAATGATGATGCCCCTTGTAAAACTGAGAGTTATGCTATAATTGGTTACTGTCTTGAGTATTATAATGATAATCCTTATATTGCTGAATTTCTTGAGAAAAGGCATCCTCAAATAGAAGAAACCGTTGTCTTGCAGGAATTTGTAGAAGAAGAAATTGCTGAACCTGAAAGCTCATTAGATGAAAAAGAGGAGAGTGAAGAACAAAAGGAGGATTTACCTTCTAATGATAGTAACTCTTTAACTCTTACATTATTTGATTGCCCTCCATCCCTACGTAAGGACGAAGTGTGCTATATTGTTGAATGTCATGAATATATTCCAATGTTATGTATGATAATGCTTAAGATGATGGTCCTATGCTTATCAATAATCCTCTATGTTTAGAAGTTATTACTTATTCATGTGAGGATAAAAATGATATAATTGTTGTTTGTGATGGTACTCTTAGTCATGAGAGTCCTACTTTGTTCTTGAATTCTCCTAATTATACCATGGAGTAGAAATTTTCTTATCTTGAGAAATACTTATGTGGTTTGCAATTGTCTCTAGTTCCAAAACTTTGTTGCAACCATGATCTTAAACTTGATATTGATCTTAATAACTATTTTGAAAGAGGAAAGCATGCTAATGACTTCCAAAATAAATTTGATTATCCTCTTTATGTGTCTATATTATCTAAGTTGAATGATTCTTGCGGTTATATGGAAGAATTTATTTCTACTACTGAAAATTATTATGAGAGAGGAGAATATGGTTATAGAAGTTTTCATGTTACTAAAACACATCTCTATATGCTAAAAGTTCTGAAGTTACTCTTGTTTTACCTTCCTATGCTTGTCACTTTGTGGTTTGTGAATTTATTTGTGTACAAGATTTATATGCAAAGAAAGTGGGTTAGTGTCGGGGGGCTGCCCCCCGGGTAGGGCAGATCCCGGCACAATTCTGCAGTACCGCAACAGTGTTTGACCTTTGGCGAGTACAAGGGCCACCCTCTGGTGCGCTGAAGGGGTAACTTGACCTTTTGGAGCTGGTAGAGTGCAAGGTGCCTCCTGGCGGGCGTAAGGGTAATCCCTGGCGACTATAAATAGCCCCCCAGGTCTGCACCACAACATAAGCAAGCGGGTGGTTCCTCTAAGAACTAGCTTCTCGAAGATGTCTTTGGTGACAGCCCAAGGCATCTTCGGGAGGCTCGGCCTAGAGATACGCATCCTAAGAGGAACTCGGGTGCATCCGGGAGAGACCTCGGATCTCGTGGCTCCGAGTAGACCTACGGTAGGAGAAGTACCCGGAGGTACCGGATAGGCAACCCGGGTACGGGCTAACCGGAGTGTTTATCTCGGTACCAGTAAGTTGATTTATATGTGCAGGGAGGACTCGCAAGGTCGAACAAGGAGGTGACCGGCATGAGGGATGCCGGTAGGCCGTCAACGGTCTGGAGCAGGCTGTCCCGCCTGACGCGGGGGGAAGTACCATCCCCCCTGACACGGAAGCATGGTCACCTCCCGCATGACACGGAAGCATGGTCACCTCCCGCCTGACACGGGAGCGCGTCAGCCGGTACGACAACGGTACGACAAGACCGGGCATGCCTAGCCCGGCAATCCGGAAAAGGCTACCCGGGATGGGCAAAGACATGTCTTGTCTCTGACAGGGGGACAATGATGTTCCAGGATGGTGCCTACCGTCCTTGCCGGAATGATGACGAAGGGGCTATGCCGGATAGCACGGCGGCTAGGTCGCACTAGCCAGTGTCGACATAACCGTTAGGACTGTCCGGTGGGGCCAAGCCGGATTAGGGTTTCCGGCCCTCCTGGCCGGAACTCTATAAAAGGCGCCATAACTGCTCCTGCGGGAGAGAGACCAACTTGCGGGACGAAACTCTAGTCTCATTTACTCCTTGAGCATTTATTTCCTTCTCCCTCTAGTTCATCTAGTTCTTCGTGTTCTTCACCACAAGAGCTCCGAGAGCAAGTTGTAGTCCTTGTTACACCCATATATTGAGAGGAAAGGCAGGAGTAGGGGTGTTACCTCCCCACGAGGGCCCCGAACCTGGGTACATTGTGTGTGTGTTCTTTGCCTTCGTGCATTTGTTCGTGTTTGCTAGATCTTTCCCCTTGCACTTTGAGCTTGTTTGGTGTTCCTCGGAGATCTCGGTCCAACTGGGATCCTCCCCCGTGTGAGCTCTTCAGCTCGCTATCCCTCCCCGGATCCACCAACGTCCATCGGCCCCACAAATTAACCATCATATGGCATCTGCCGTGACACCACCACGACAGTTGGCGCCCACCGTGGGGCTGACAGAGGCGTAGGCTGGTGTACACATCCGGACGGGTTCCCCCGTTCGCTTCGGCGTCCGGGTTCTCTCTGGCCTTGTCGTCAGGCTGGGTGAGATGGATTTCGTCAGCGACAATGCCGGGTGCTTCCGGAACAAACCCTTCCCGGTGAACGGATGCCTCATCGACTTCGGTGGCTTCACCACCTACGTCGCCACCGAGGTTATCTGCGGCTACCTGGACATGTCCTGGAAGCTGAGGATCCTCCCATGCTCTGCGCCAACCGGGGTCCGTGTGCCAGTCGCACCGCGAGCTCCGTCGCGGTCATGATGGTCGGGGTAACCGAGGAGGAGTACCAGGACGCCGACGGCGATGCCGGTAGCAGCCATGTTCGCTTGGCCAAACCTCCTCAGGAGAGAGGTATGGCCCGAGACGGCGATCCGCAGCAGTCCCAGCCCCGTCGTCGCCCGGATCCCCTCTCGGGTCTGGTGGCCAAGTTGGCTGTCCCCTTGACAGCTGAGGCAGATACCCAAGCCACTTCGGCTGACTTGGATGAGCAACGTAGGTTGCTGCTCGCCGAAGCGCAAGAGATCGCCGAGATCCGGCGTGAGCTCAGTGCTAGCCTCCGGGAGTACAATGCAGCTCACGGGTTCCTAAAGATAGACTCCCGGGACAAGCGCATCGCGGATCTGTGCAAGAAAGGCAGAATGGTGAATGATGAGCTGGCCGGTGGGGCCGCAACTAGTCATACGGGTAGCATGATCTCGGCTGGTAAACCGGTATACAGCTCGCCGGCAAAAACTCTTAGGGTTGCCGAAGCCGCCATGGCGGAGCTGGCTGGGCTATCCGGTGAGGCTCTGCGCAAGCAGCAGGAGCGGGTGAACGAGTTGGTCGTCGAGGCCAACCGGCAGAACCAGGCCTTCAAGAAAAAGAACCCAGGGGCGGGATCCCAAGTGCATTCAGCTAGGGCTGACAGCCACAGATCGGGCGGAGAGGCCTCCTCTCCGCATCCGAGAAGGAGCAAGAGCAAGAGCCGGAGCCGAAGTCGGGGCTCCGGGAAAAACAAGCAGTTGCAGACGTACGACCCGGCCTTCGCCGGTATCCAGCAAGCCGGGCAGCATAATTCCAGGCAGGCACAGAGTAATCCTGGTGGTGGCAACCGGGGTGTAGGAAACAATAACCCGGCTAGCCGTGGTAATCCGCCCCGGAATCCGCCACAGGTTCAGGGAAACCTACGTAGGGAGGCCGCCTCTGTCCCGCAGCAAGCTGTGATCCCGGTACTTGACAGGCACAACGATGGCAACTCAAGGTTGCAGCAACTTGGGTACCAACTGAAAGAGCATTTTCCCTCATGTGTGGTTTTGGTAATTGAATGACAATCTCTATGGACTAATGTTTGCATTGAGATATCATTATAGATCATGTCCATGGAATTATGGAGTTCATGTGTTGGACTCTTGAAGCTTATTTGTTGAGTGGAGCATATTGCAAGTATGTCTTGAAGGATTCAAGACATCACATTAGTGAAGAAATGTTGGAAGATACAAGGTTGATCAAGATGTTGATCAACACACAAAGCTACAAGATGTACCAAGAGCGATCATGTATCTCTTGGGATGGTAAACACTTATCCGCATAGCTTTGTGAACTAACCCATGATATATGTGTGTGTGGTATCTTTATATGAGGTTAGGTATCTTCCCATGGGCTTGCATCAAATGAAGATCTCATATAGCTCATGGAGGATGACGTCATGTGGTGATCGTCATCAAGGTGAGATGTGCAAGACTAAGACCAAGAGAAGCTTCTTGAAGAGATCCTATGCTTGGTGCTTGCAATGGATACATGAAGATGAAGCTAATCGAGACTCTCCCATTGTGAGCATGGGGGAGTATTTGGAGAAGTCTTCATCAAGCATGTGCTTGAACGCGCAATCAAGAAAAGATGAACCACTTGAAGAGATGAAGATAGTCTTCATCTAACTTCAGTGGAATGCTCAAGGCAAAGGTATGATCTTGATAGGGCTATAGGATAGATATGCGTACTATCAAGAGGGGCTCTCAAGTTAGTAACTTGATCGCATCGTTGTGGAGAACTCAAACCTTTGCATACTTGGTATATCATATTTCTGGGTTCTTATTTGGCTTTTATGGTGGTGAGGAACTAGATCTTGGTTGATCTCCATGTCAAGCTCTTGTTCATCGGAAACGGTCTTACTTTGGAAAACTTGTTGGCTTTCATCCATGTGAGGATTTAGAGCTTGGTTTATCTCCATACTAAGCTCTAGTTCATCAAAAACGGATTTCATATGAATATCTTGTTACGTTTTTGATATTGGAGGTTTTACCGGTTTACATGTTTTAGGAAAGTTAAACCTTTACCCATTTGGTTTTATCCTCACATGATGGACTATGATGTTTCTATACATATTCAAGTAGAGCTCGTTGTAACGATTCCAACGAGCCAAAAATCATCGAAAACGGAGTCCGGATGGAAAAGATATTGCAGTTTTGGTTTTGCTGTTTCTGTCAGTTTTCAGTCACTCGGAATATCCGATTCTGAATGAATCGGAATATCCGATTCTCGCAGTTTTTCTCGAAAAAGAGGCACTGATTGGAACCGGAAATTCAGGTCGGAAATTTCACTTTTGGGCGGAATTTCCGGTCTAAATTCTAGGTGCAACGGTTTTATTTTCTGGGGGGGTATAAATACCCCTCCCCTTTTTCTTCCCTTGCCCAACCAAGGTAGCACAAGTTTCCTCTCTCTCCTACTCCATTGTTGACCTTGGAAAGCTTGATTCCTCTCAATCCCTCCATTGATTCTTCCATATTCTTTAGGGAAAGTTGAGAGGAGATCTAGATCTACAATCCTACCAATCCATTTCTCCTCTAAGTGAGGGGAACTTAGTTGATCTAGTTCTTGGAGTTCCTTTGTGGTTCTTCTTCTTTGTTCTTCCTCTCTTCTCCTCCCATAAGCATTAGTTGCTTTTGGTGGGATTTGGGAGTGAAAGATTTGACTCCTTTGTGGTTTCCTTTGTTCTTCCTCTCTTATTCCCCCATAAACATTTGTTGTTGTGTTGGAATTTGAGAGTGAAGGACTTGAGCACTTCGTGTGCTCTTGCCATTGCATTTGCATCGGTTTGAGCCCTCCACGAGGATTCGTGGTGGTGATACTTGTGACGTTGTTACTCTTGGGTCTTTGGACCCTAGACACCTTTTGTGGCCGGCCTTTTGTGGCCAAGACCTTTTGTGGTCAAGACTTTTTGTGGTCACTTGAGAGCCCCCAATTAAGTTGTGGGTGTATGCCTCAAGACTTGGGAGCCCCCAATTAAGTTGTGGGTGTGTGCCTCAAGAGTTGTATGGGATTCGATATCCGCCCCAAAGGAGATCAATAGTGGAAGGTGAACTCGAACCTTTTGTGGTTGAGTTCATCAGGAGAAGAAGGTGAGCCTTTGTGGCGTTGCGGCTAACCTATTGTGGTTGCGCACACCTCTCCAAACGATATGTACACCTTTGGGTGGAACTCGGGAATACATCATCGTCTCCGCGTGCCTCGGTCATTTCTATACCCGAGCTCTTCACTTATGCACTTTACATTGTGATAGCCTTCGTGCTTGAAGTCATATATCTTGCTATCATCTTGTTACTTGTATTGCTTAGCTTAAGTTGTTGGTGCACATAGGTGAGCCTAGTTTATATATCTAGGTTGTATGCTTGTTAAAGTAAACCTCTAGTTTTATTCCGCCTTTATCAAGCATACCGGAATTTCCGGGTCATTCGTGGACCGGATATTCCGGCTACTCGGAATTTCCGGGTCACTCTTGGACCGGATATTCCGGCTCCTCGAAAAAGTTTTAAATCGCCTATTCACCCCCCCCCCCCCCTCTAGGCGACGTCTATCCGTTCAATTGGTATCAGAGCCAGGTTATCTCATTATTAGGACTAACCGCCTAGAGATAAAGATGTCGTTTAGAGATCTAGTGCACAATTCCACTTATAGATTCGATGGCACAAATTATGATGTTTGGAAAATTCGCATGCTTAATCTTTTTAGAGACATGGGTTCAAATCTAGAGAGTATTGTAGATATAGGTTTTTCTCCTCCAAAGGATTCACAAGAATTATCTTTAGAGGATGAGAAAAACTCTTATCTCGATACTCTAGCATCTAATGGTCTCATATGTGCTTTGAGCGATGTAGTGCTTGCGTCAATCATGCCTTTTCGGAGCGCTCATGAATTATGGACAAAACTTCAAGATATATATGAGGTGTCCAACATTTCCAAGGATGATTGTCCTCCTTCCACATCCGGTCGTGATGAGCTCACGACTTCCTCCACTTCACCGACATGTGGTTTGCCACAAGGTAATGATATGGTGAGTGGTGATAGAAATTGCATTTTTGATGGTGAATCTACTATTGACTATACTTCAAACTCATCTTATTGCAATGCTCTATCTTTGGACTTAAGCACATATAGCACTCAAAATGTCATACATGCTAGTGTTGATAGTCCTTGCATATCATGTAGTAGTTGGTTAACTAAATCTCATGATGATATGCTTTCCTTGTCTTGTTGCCATTATCAAAGTGCTTCTATTTCCTCTAGTACTTGTTTGGCTAACAATGTAGAGGAATTCCAACAATTGTTGGAACAAGACTTGGACCTCAATGGTGTTTCAAGTAACTCTTCATCGTCTTCATCCACTACTCACCTTTGCCTTATGGCTAAGGAGTATAAGGTAGGTCCTACCGTGCACTCCAATATATCTCATGGTGATGATGATGATGTTGATGATGATACTAGTCTTGAAATCAAACAAGAAATTATTGCTTTTGATCATTTCATGACTAACTTGTAAGGAGTTGGCAAGAAACACTTTGGCTCTCTTATGAGCCGTATAGGTGAGCTTGAGGATGTTCTTGAGCTAAAAGGTGAGATTGAGAGAGAAGATGCCTATGAAAAGGTATCTCTTCAATCATCTCTAGAAGATGAACAAGAAACTAATGCTCACCTTCAAGAGCAGCTTGAAACTATCATGGAGTCTCATAACTCCAAAATTGCTAAACTCACTAAAGAACATGAACATGCTATTGCTAAATGTAATGTGCTTAGTAAACAAAATGCTAAGTTAAATAATGAGCTTGTCATGTTGTCTCCTTCCACTTCTAATGATAATGATGCTTGTGCTACTAACTCCACTTTGTGTGAAGCATCTATTTTGAAGGAGAATGTTGAGCTAAGGGCTCAACTTGATTTGCTAACTAGCAAGTATGGGATATTGGAAGAAAATCATGAAAAGCTTTCAAGCTCTAATGAGGATCTTCTAGCATCCCATGCTAGGCTAAAGTTAGCTCATGAGGCGGTCACAACGAAGGTAAAATCTTGTGAGCCTCCTATGGTCACTAGCACAAACTCTACTACTAATGCTTTATTGCAATGTGCTAGTACTAGTAATTCTACATCACATACCATTGCTAAATCTTGTGATGAATTACATTCCTTGCCTTGTTGCTCTAACAATGTAGCATCTACTTCCTCTAGTATTTGTGTTGAAACTAACCATATAGAGGAACTCAAAGAGCTCAAGGCACAAGTCACTTCTTTGAAGAGAGACTTGAAGAAGTGTCATGAAGGGAAGTCCACCCTCGACAACATGTTGAGAGTGCAACAACTTCCTCATGACAATAGTGGACTTGGATTCAACTCCAATAGCAAGAACAAGTCCAATGTCAAGAAGAAGCACAAGTTCATCAAGAAGAAGGGCCAAGAACAAGTTATTGATTCGGCCAAGATTGTGTGCTTCAAGTGCAAGGTTGAAGGGCACCATGTGAGATCTTGCCCTTTGAAGAAGAAGCCTCTTAGTGAGAAGCAACAAGGGAAGCAACCTCAAGTTCAAACTCAAGCTTTCCAAGTTGAAGAACCTTCCCTTCCCAAGAAGAAAGGTAAAAGTCGCCTTTGCTACAATGTCGTGGGAAGGATCACTTTGCTTCTTCATGCACTCACGGTACCTTATCCAACCCTTCTACTATTGATATTGTTCATTCTCTTAGGAAGGATAAGGTTGGCAATGTGTTTGCCAAAGTTATTGGTACTCAAAGTGATGTCAAGAAAAGAACCATTTGGGTTGCCAAACCTATTGTGACTAACCTCTTAGGACCCAACTTAGTTGGGGACCAACAAGCTCAAACATGATCAATAGGTGTAAACGGAGGACATTGGAGACATGACTACATCATGAAGAATTAAGGGATCTTCATCAATCATATTATCTCAAGTCAAGTCAAGTGGATTATATTGTCTTAGCATATATCCAATGCTCCTCCTTGCGGTAACTTGTATCTAATTCATATGTATACATTGAAAGTTACTTGCACCCTTACATTTGTTTGGTTTTGTGCCTTACTAGTGTTTCATATGTGTTGTGCACTCTACTTACTTATGTTGAGTAATCAAGCTTGTGTATGTTGGTTTGTACACCATGTATGTTTGAGCCTCTTGTCTATTTGTTTTTATCTTAATTGGCTCTTTTTAGGAATTTTTAATGGACTATCCCATTTTGGGGGAGTGATGTGCTTTTTGGTAACTCACCCCCTTAAAATGTGTATCCATGAGGAATACCACTTAGTAGTGATATTTCAATATTATCTACTCTCTTTGTGGTATACTCATGAGAAATTCAAATTCTAATGTCCATTAATTATCTCTTGTTGGATTTCTTTTGCCTCTTGTTACAAAGAATGGATTATCACATTATGGGGGAGTAATAAGCTATGTGCATATTACAAGCCTAGAAAATGTGAACATGTGAGGTAGTGTCACTTAGAGTTGATATTGTTGATTATCTTGTTCCTAAGTGACTTGGTACTCAAACAAGTTCCATATTTGCTTAAATGCATTTTGTTCACCCATCTTTTGGTATCTTGTTTGTGAGAGAGTTTCTTGATGCTTAGTATGATCATTGAATATGAGAAGTCATCAAGAAACTCTATACAAGCATGTTTTTTAATTCTTTTATTTTGCCACATGCTTATGTTTTGTGAATATGATCTTGAATACATATATGCCATGTACCACCCGAGAAATGTCTCCATACAATCATTGTCTATGACAAGTGATAATTATATTTGTGGTAAATTTATTGATCATATTCACGTTGGCTATTGTTCTTAAGTTGTATTTTTCTATCGCCAAGTTTTTTTTGGTTTAACCATCCTTTTGTCTTCTTTGCTTCATTTGGATCTTTTTGTTTCTCTACTCATAATTTGTGTTAAACTTTCTTGAGTTAGGAAAAGCAAGGATCCCATTGTTGTGCATTTACATTCGAAGACTTAATTCTAAGTAATGCACTATTCTTGGGGGAGCTATTCTACATTGAGTAGAACATCATCCTTTTAATTGTTATCGGGTCTTATTGATTTTCTTGAACTTTATGTTTAAAAAGATATATGGATAGTAATGATCCCACTTGTGTGCATTTTTGTATTCACATACAAGATCTTAAAAATGCACTAATCATGGGGAAGCTACTCTATACTCTTTAGAACACTTTTCTTTAAAATTGGTTTGGTATCTTATTGCTCTTCTTGAACATGACTAATGTGTTAACAATGTATATGGAAAGTGATGATCCCATTTTTGTGCATTTTTGTATTCAAATACAAGATCATAAGTAATGCACAAATCTTGGGGGAGCAATCCTATATGTTATTCAACATTAGTTGTCTTCAATTGGTTTTTGATCCCGATGACATGTCTCTTTGAAAGACAAACATTTTTCGTCTTTGGTACTTTGTGCCATCATGAAAAGTGTAGAGGGCTTGGTTTATTTTTTGGAACCTTACTCCTCTTTCTGGAGTTGGCTATCTCATCCCACGGTTCATAGTGTACCTTCTTGGATGAGATGAAACCTAAGAGCATATTTGCTTGTTTTATTTCTTATGCTCATTTGTTTAGCCTTAACCTTGTTTTCATTTGATATATTTTCAAATTGGTTTCTCGAATCATGTGTTGTTTTGAGTCTTTGATACAATGAGGACAAATCTTTCTCTTGCCACACTTTTGTGTAGCTTTTTGATTTAATTGGTGTTTTGTCCAAATTGTATCTCGTTTGGTTCTTGAAAGTTTTGTGCATGCATATTTACTATATGTATATCTTATAGCATGTTTACTTTCGTTGATCCAATATATAGGATAAACTCCGTCAAATCCTAAATGGCTAAGATGTGCATGAAATTCTATTTCATATCAATATGCACATATTTATGTGGAGTTTGTCCTATGTATTGTAGTTGGTCTAACTACTTTGGACCCAATTAGTTTGGGTACCATTGTGTACTTGATTTGTTTTAGGTACATGGGAGATGCATTGGAAGCTTGCCTCTTTTTAAACAAGATGTCTTCACCATGTGCTTCTTGGAGTCAAACTTGGATGATTGTGAACTCTCATCTTCTACACCGTCAATGCTATCTCGGTAACAAGTATCTAACTCATGCACATTCTTCTAGCTCTCAACCTTGTGTAGGTTGTTCTTTGGCATGAGTTTCACTAAGTTGCATTTGATTTGGTTTTTGCAAAGTTTCTTTCAAAACATCTTCATTGCAAATGTGAGTTAGCCGGGATGATTAAACATCAAGGGGAATATATATTTATATATAATCATTTTCATGATTCACGGATCCCCAATGTGTTAATCTAGCAAATTCATTTCAAAGTCTCTCATATGCAATATTGATGAATTCTCTTAAACCATTTGCCTTATGTGATATTTTTTTTGTGTCTCGAAGTATCCCAACTATCACTTATCCTATGTGGGTATTTGTGATGCTTTGAGAACTTGGTGTTGGAAGTTCATCTATACCCTTTAAGAATAATTTGAGCTATGTGCTTTGCTTTTAAGCAAAAATTCTTATCGGTGTATTTATGACTTCCTCTTGAATATCATGTGCTTGACCTTGTACCTACATTGTGTGTGCATGTTTCTTTAAGGACGTAGTGTCCACTTAGAAACTTATACACATGAGGGTAGTTACATATTTAATTGGTATTCAAAATCTTTAGTGATCACCTTTTACTACTTTCTTGATTCTTTGGTGATCTCTAAATGACACAAGCTTTGTTTTTCTATTGGTTTCACATTGCCTCTTAATAAGCTTGTGATCCTATTTGATTTATCCTCTTGGGTATGCTTGTTTGCGAAATACATGATATGCACTATGTGCCTCATAATTTGAAAGACTAAGGTGATGCTTAGGCACATCCTTATTTAGTCTCCTAAAATGTATTTTCATGACACACCCATCCTTTCTCGTTTGAGCAAGTCTTCATTTGTCACTTCATTCTCTTGTTGCTCAACATTTGTTTGTTGCAAGGTATACTTATTTTCTTAACTTTATAATCTTGCACCTTTTTGTGTTCGAAAGCATCTAGGAGGAAGTGAGGATTCCATGTTGTGCACACTATATTGAAATACAAATCCTTCATTGTGCACGTACCTTGGGGAGTTCCCTCTTGAGTTTTAGAACACTTGATTGATCTTATCATAACATCTTCTTGTGCTCAATTGGTTTTGGATCACTTGATTGCTTGCTTCTTTGTGAATGCTTTCCCCCTTTGCAATTGGTATCCTTCCAGTGGATTTCAATTGATATATTTCTTGTGCAATTTTTCGATCATCAATATAGTTTGATCCCCTCCATCTATTCGTCATTGGATAAGTGCATTTGATTTCACTCATATCATGAGAAATGCATAAATCATGAAGGAGATATTATTATGTTACCTTTCCAAAGCCTTTCGCCCATTTCGGCAATCGTTGCCAATGGGGGAGAAGTTTTGGAGGGTTGTATGGAATTGGATTTGTACTTTGGTTTATTCTTAAGTATTGGCCTTCCTTGCCTTTGCATTCGTTGCTTGGTTTTATATATATAGTGGAAACTCCACCATCTGTAATGGTCGATAATATATGCAATGAATTCATATTCATACACACGTGCATAAATTATGGGGGAGTTTGCTCTATATATGTGGATGGACTAACATCACATACCTTTGTAGTATTTGATGTTAGTGCAACCATTCTTGTTCGTTAATTTCCATATTATCAACCCTCTCAAAAGAGATTGTCATCAATTACCAAAATGGGGGAGATTGAAAGAGCATTTTCCCTCATGTGTGGTTTTGGTAATTGAATGACAATCTCTATGGACTAATGTTTGCATTGAGATATCATTATAGATCATGTCCATGTAATTGTGGAGTTCATGTGTTGGACTCTTAAAGCTTATTTGTTGAGTGGAGCATATTGCAAGTATGTCTTGAAGGATTCAAGACATCACATTAGTGAAGAAATGTTGGAAGATACAAGGTTGATCAAGATGTTGATCAACACACAAAGCTACAAGATGTACCAAGAGCGATCATGTATCTCTTGGGATGGTAAACACTTGTCCGCATAGCTTTGTGAACTAACCCATGATATATGTGTGTGTGCTATCTTTATATGAGGTTAGGTATCTTCCCATGGGATTGCATCAAATGAAGATCTCATATAGGTCATGGAGGATGACGTCATGTGGTGATCGTCATCAAGGTGAGATGTGCAAGACCAAGACCAAGAGAAGCTTCTTGAAGAGATCCTATGCTTGGTGCTTGCAATGGATACATGAAGATGAAGCTAATCGAGACTCTCCCATTGTGAGCATGGGGGAGTATTTGGAGAAGTCTTCATCAAGCATGTGCTTGGACGCGCAATCAAGAAAAGATGAACCACTTGAAGAGATCAAGATAGTCTTCATCTAACTTAAGTGGAATGCTCAAGGCAAAGGTATGATCTTGATAGGGCTATAGGATAGATATGCGTACTATCAAGAGGGGCTCTCAAGTTAGTAACTTGATCGCATCGTTGTGGAGAACTCAAACCTTTGCATACTTGGCATATCATATTTCTGGGTTCTTATTTGGCTTTTATGGTGGTGAGGAACTAGATCTTGGTTCATCTCCATGTCAAGCTCTTGTTCATCGGAAACGGTCTTACTTTGGAAAACTTGTTGGCTTTCATCCATGTGAGGATTTAGATCTTGGTTTATCTCCATACTAAGCTCTAGTTCATCAAAAACGGATTTCGTATGAATATCTTGTTACGTTTTTGATATTGGAGGTTTTACCGGTTTACATGTTTTAGGAAAGTTAAACATTTCCCCATTTGGTTTTATCCTCACATGATGGACTATGATGTTTCTATGCATATCAAGTAGAGCTCGTTGTAATGATTCCAACGAGCCAAAAATCATCGAAAACGGAGTCCGGATGGAAAAGATATTGCAGTTTTGGTTTTGCTGTTTCTGTCAGTTTTCAGCCACTCGGAATATCCGATTCTGAATGAATCGGAATATCCGATTCTCGCAGTTTTTCTCGAAAAAGAGGCACTGATTGGAACCGGAAATTCAGGTCGGAAATTTCACTTTTGGGCGGAATTTCCGGTCTAAATTCTGGGTGCAACGGTTCTATTTTCTGGGGGGTATAAATACCCCTCCCCTTCTTCTTCCCTTGCCCAACCAAGGTAGCACGAATTTCCTCTCTCTCCTACTCCATTGTTGACCTTGGAAAGCTTGATTCCTCTCAATCCCTCCATTGATTCTTCCATATTCTTTAGGGAAAGTTGAGAGGAGATCTAGATCTACAATCCTACCAATCCATTTCTCCTCTAAGTGAGGGGAACTTAGTGGATCTAGTTCTTGGAGTTCCTTTGTGGTTCTTCTTCTTTGTTCTTCCTCTCTTCTCCTCCCATAAGCATTAGTTGCTTTTGGTGGGATTTGGGAGTGAAGGATTTGACTCCTTTGTGGTTTCCTTTGTTCTTCCTCTCTTATTCCCCCATAAACATTCGTTGTTGTGTTGGAATTTGAGAGTGAAGGACTTGAGCACTTCGTGTGCTCTTGCCATTGCATTTGCATCGGTTTGAGCCCTCCATGAGGATTCGTGGTGGTGATACTTGTGACGTTGTTACTCTTGGGTCTTTGGACCCTAGACACCTTTTGTGGCCGGCCTTTTTTGCCAAGACCTTTTGTGGTCACTTGAGAGCCCCCAATTAAGTTGTGGGTGTATGCCTCAAGACTTGGGAGCCCCCAATTAAGTTGTGGGTGTGTGACTCAAGAGTTGTATGGGATTCGATATCCGCCCCAAAGGAGATCAATAGTGGAAGGTGAACTCGAACCTTTTGTGGTTGAGTTCATCAGGAGAAGAAGGTGAGCCTTTGTGGCGTTGCGGCTAACCTGTTGTGGTTGCGCACACCTCTCCAAACGAGACGTACACCTTTGGTTGAAACTCGGGAATACATCCTCGTCTCCGCGTGCCTCGATCATTTCTATACCCGAGCTCTTTACTTATGCACTTTACATTGTGATAGCCTTCGTGCTTGAAGTCATATATCTTGCGAAGGAGTGGTAGAGGCACAGGCCATCTCCTGGTTGGCGCAAGGATGTCGGCATGGCTCAATGCTTTGGCAGAAATTGCAGAGGAAGATGCCGACGACCTTGGCAGAGACCATGCGCATCGCCGATACCTACACGCTTGGAGATCACATGCAACCCCTGGTGGATGTCGGTGACTCCAACAGGAGGAATGCGGGACCTCAGCGTTCGGGATCGAGCAGAAGCCATGATCGCCAAGATTTTGGCCAGAAGAGGAATCAGCCCGAGTACCACCATGCCGCACAGCATGTCGCAGCTGTGACCCGAGATCAAGAAAATGCCGGCAATAATCAGCGTCAGAAAACAAGTGGCCCGGCTTGGGGTCAGAGCTAGGAAGTACAGAAAACTTGGGTGGACCAGAAGAAGCCCCTGACGTATGAAGAGATGCTGAACAAGCCATGCTGTTACCATACCCTGGAGGCAAACAAGCCAGCAAACCACTCCACTCGGCAGTGCCGCTGGTATCAGCGCACACTGCAGGAGGGCAGCACGGGGGCTACTCGGCCGAGTGCTCCGGCATCTCGACCCAACATTCCGAGACCTCCCACTCCGGCATCCGTAGCCAACGCGATCCGAATTAATCAACCACACCGAGGACCCCCGCCACGGCCGGTAAATGTGGTGCACACCCGGAACGACAATGGCGCAGGCCCAAGTAATCAACCCGGACATCAGCAAGGCAACTACCGGGAGGCACATCAGAGCTATGTGGTCTTCGTGACCGAGCCCACTGACCGGAAGAGTGTGCGACAGCGCGCCCTGGAAGTGAACGCTGTGATTCCGGCGGTGCCCAAATTCTTGCACTTGTCCGAGATGGAGATCACGTGGAGCCGGAAGGATCATCCCCGGGTTATTCCTAAGCCGGGTGCCTATGCCTTAGTGGTAGCCCAACCTTTG
Source organism: Poa annua (assembly GCA_026929855.1). Taxonomy (NCBI): domain Eukaryota; kingdom Viridiplantae; phylum Streptophyta; class Magnoliopsida; order Poales; family Poaceae; genus Poa; species Poa annua. Next base: position 18,810,296 of record CM049428.1, on the reverse strand, counting down.
TCGGACCAAGCCTCAACGTCCGCTTCAGTCGGGTTCTGATTGACAATGGCAGCGCCATTAACATCATGTACAAGGATACGATGCTGAAGCTGGGGGTGTCCATGAACACCTTGCTACCCAACGAGACGACCTTCCATGGCATTGTGCCCGGAGTCTCTTGCTCACCCATGGGTAAAATCTGGGTTGAGGTGTTATTCGGAAACCGGGAAAACTGCCGAACCGAGAGCTTGGAATTCGAGGTCGTGGACCTCGAAAGTCCGTACCATGCGCTTATTGGCAGACCTGCACTGGCCAAGTTCATGATATCCACTCACATGGGATACATGAAGATGAAGATGTCGGGTCCTAACGGCATAATCACCATCTCGGGGGATCACAAGCGCTCCATGGAGTGTGCTTCGGCCGGCTCGTGCTTAGCCGAGTCGCTGGTGATAGCTGAGGAAAAGAAGAGGATCCAGCAAGTGCAAGACCTCCCAACTCGGGATGCCCGGGATGGTGAACCCGGAGCAGAGCGCATCATTCCAGCCACCAAAGGAGACGAAGAAGGTGGGGGTTGACCCCAGCAACCCGGAGCGCCAGGTCATCATTGGCAGCAACCTGGACAGCAAATAGGAAGGCGAGCTCGTCGACTTCCTCCGTGAGAATCGGGATGCTTTTGCGTGGTCAAGTGACGATCTGCAAGGCGTTCCGAGGGAGTTGGCTAAGCACTCTCTGTTTGTTAGACCGGATGCGAAGCCGGTGAAGCAACCGACTAGGCGCCTCTCGGATGAGAGAAGAGCTGCCATCATGGAGCATCTCGCCATACTGCTGGCTGCCGGATTCGTGATGGAAGTGCTGCACCCGGATTGGATATCGAATCCAGTCCTAGTAGAGAAGAAGAAAGATGATCCCCTCCTGCTTAAGGTGTGGCGCATGTGCATCGACTTCACCAACCTCAACAAGGCATGTCCAAAGGACCCGTTTCCACTTCCCCGGATAGATCAAGTGATCGATTCCACGGCTGGGAGTGAACTCTTGACTTTTTAGATGCCTACTCCGGTTTTCACCAGATACCTTTGAATCCGGATGATCAATTGAAAACTGCTTCTATTACCCCGTATGGGGCTTATTGCTATCGTGTCATGACTTTTGGTCTGAGAAATGCTGGTGCTACATACCAAAGATGCATGCAGAAATGTTTGCATGACCAGATAGGCCGGAATGTCGAGGTCTATGTCGATGACATAGTCATAAAAACAAAAGAAAAAGCCTCATTGATCGATGATCTGAGGGAAACATTTAAAAACTTAAGAAAATTCCGGATGAAATTGAACCCGGATAAATGCACATTCGGTGTCCCCGCCGGAAAGTTACTCGGTTACCTCATATCAAGTCGGGGAATTGAAGTCAACCCGGGTAAAATACGTGCTATCGAGAGCATGAAATTGCCGGTACGTCTCAAAGATGTGCAGAAGTTCACTCGTTGTCTAGCATCCCTAAGTCGGTTTGTGAGCCGACTAGGTGAGAAGGCCTTGCCCCTGTACCAGTTGATGAAGAAGAGTAAAACATTTGTTTGGACCCCGCAAGCCGATGCGGCGTTCAACGATTTGAAGAGAATGCTCTCAACAACACCCGTGTTGGCATCCCCATTGCCCAAGGAGCCTATGCTGTTGTGCATTGCTGCCACTAACCTGGTAGTCAGTGTAGCCATTGTGATAGAGAGGGAAGAGGGGGACAAGCTGATACAGAGACCGGTGTACTACCTCAGCGAGGTGATCTCGGAATCCAAGCAGAACTACCCGCACTACCAGAAGATGGCATATGGAGTGTACTTAGCTGTGACCAAGCTCAAGCACTACTTCCAAGAGCACCCAATCACAGTGGTGTGCCAGGCTCCCCTTGCCGAGATCATCGGCTGCAAAGATGCAAGCAGAAGGGTTGCCAAATGGGCCATCCAGTTGTCTCCATATGCTCCGGCATACGAGAGACGAGATGTCATCAAGTCGCAGGCGCTGCCGGACTATTTGGTAGACTGGGCTGAGATGCAGTACGAACCTCCGATGCCGGATTACAATTTCTGGAGGATGCATTTTGATGGCTCCAAGGCCAAGATCGGGTTGGGTGCCGGGGTAGTTCTCACATCACCGAAACAAGATGTGCTCAAGTATGTGCTGCAAATTCATTTCCGGGCATCTAACAATGTCGCTGAATACAAGGCCTTGGTTCATGGACTAAATGTCGCCAAGGAAATCGGCATCCGCCGGATAGAGTGTTTCGGCGATTCCGACCTCGTGGTGCAGCAGGTGTCGGGGAACTGGGATGCACTGGATGCCAACATGGCCTTGTATCGGTTTCATGTGCAGAAAATATCCGGATTTTTTGAAGGATGCGAGTTCAAGCACATACCCAGAGGAGAAAACGAGGCAGCAGATGTGTTGTCCAAGCTAGGATCATCTCGGGATGCCATCCCACCCGGGATGACTTCCCCCATAGCAACGGGAGATGATCAGCCCATCACCCTAAAGGAAAGGAAATTCAAAGAAATAAGATCTTTCAGTGAAATAAGCATGAATCCATCTATTCAGCCCTCATCCGAGTCGGATTCTATCTTCATCCCCAAGGAGCCTGGTTCGGAAGCTGTACCCATGGAAGTAGAAGTCGGGAGCATCGCATCGAACCCGGGGACTGCACCACAGTGCTCAGAGAGGACAAGAAAGATGATGATGGAGGTGATGTCGGCAGAACCAATGGACATAGATGCCCCCGTGTTCCCGGTTCGACCTGTCCCGAGATGGGCACAGCCCATTATGGCTTACATCTTGGAAGGAACCCTCCCGGAGAGCGAAGTGGAAGCCCGGCAGATATTACGGAGGTCAAAAGCATACACCGTCATCAATCAAGAGCTATACAAGAGGAGTGTCACCGAGGTACTCCAGAGGTGTGTGGAACCAGAAGAAGGCCAAGAGATGCTGCTGGACATACACCAGGGGGAATGTGGACATCATGCATCATCCCGGGCCCTGGTGGCGAAAGTGTTTCGGCATGGGTTCTACTGGCCTACTGCATTACAGCAGGCAGAAGACATTGTCCGTAAGTGTGGAGGATGCCAGAGGTTTGCTCACCGAATACATATGCCGGCATCGGCACTGAAGACAATCCCTATAGCTTGGCCATTCGCGGTATGGTGTTTGGACATGGTCGGGCAGTTCAAGCCGGCAAGAGGCAATATGACACACATACTGGTCATGGTGGACAAGTTCACCAAGTGGATAGAGGTCAAACCAATCCGAAAGTGTGACGGACACACCGCCGTGCAATTCCTGAAAGACATCATCTTGAGGTACGGATAAACACACAGCATCATCACGGATAATGGCACCAATTTTGCCGTGGGGGAATTCGCTCGATTTTGTGCTGAGAAGGGAATCTGGTTGGATGTGGCATCAGTGGCACACCCGGAAGCAAACGGGCAAGTTGAGAGAGCAAATGCATTGGTCTTGGCCGGCATCAAAGCCCGCTTGATCGAACCACTGTTGAGAACTCCGGGATGCTGGATAGAGGAGATACCGGCAATGTTATGGGGTCTCCGGACCAATCCGAATAGATCTACCGGGTATACGCCATTCTTCATGGTATATGGTGCCGAGGCAGTACTCCCGACCGACATACAGTATGATTCCCCGAGAGTGACAATGTTCACCGAGACCGAGGCAAAGGAGGCCCGGGAAGATGATGTTGACTTACTTGAAGAGGCAAGAGAATTGGCATTGTCTCGGTCTGCAATTTATCAGCAAAATCTCCGTCGCAATCATAGCCGGAAAGTGCACCCGAGAGTATTCCGAGAAGGAGATCTTGTGCTGAGGCTCATCCAACGCACGGCCGGAATGCGTAAGCTGTCACCTCCATGGGAGGGACCTTTTGTGATAAGCAGGGCATTGCACAATGATTCTTATTACCTTGTAGATGCACAGGAGGCTAGGAAAGGTGTAATGGACAAATCTGGTGAGGAAACCAAGCGGCCATGGAATGTAGCCCTGCTTCGACCCTTTTACACGTAAAGGGCGCAGTGTATGTATTTTGATTGTGATCTGTCAATGAAAGTCTGGAACCCCGGGAGGAACCCGGGGACTGCCTCGTTGTGTGCCCCTTTACTTTGTTCCATTTATTTATTGTTCCATGTCGGCAACCCGGGAAGGAACCCGGGGACTGCCTGGTACCTGTTTTTTATGTTCTCTATATGCCGAGAAAGTTCCGAGATCGATTCTCAAGTCAAAGTAATGTATGTCATGTGAAATAATCTTGTGACTCGACTGACGAACGCCGAAATGGTAGTCAAGAGCAAAGAGCATCAAATGTGGGGAACACGAAAACGGTCTCGGGGACTCGGAGCAGGAACTTCTCCGGCATATCTGTTTTACTAACCCGGTTGTTTTTATGTCGGGAATTCGGCTAACTAGAACTCGGATATTCATAAGTAATGTATGCCGTGCATGGAATTTTGTGACTCGACTGTCGAACGCCGAAATGGTAGACAAGAGCAGAAATTGCCTAAGTACGGTAAACATGGAAATGAACTCGGGGACTCGTTGCAGAGTAAACCAACATAGCTTGTTTTTACATAACATAGTGCAGAGTACGAATTTAAAAAGTATATATTACAAGTTGCACCCGGCATCCCGGGGATTTAACGGTTCCACACTTAAGTGTTTTTAGGCAGTAGGGGAAGCCGGCTTCTCGGATGCAGCAGCAGAAGGAACAGCGGTGACGGTCTCCTCCGCACCAGCAGCAGTACTCGGGGCCTCCGGATGCACCTCGGCCTGAGAGGCCTCGGGTGGCGATGTAGCGGCAGCATCCCGGGAGACCACGATCTCGGTGGTGGCACCGGAAGCGGCATCATCTTCCTCCGGGATCTCGGCGTCCACGTCACCGGTTGCGCCAGTCTCACCATCGTCTTCGTAATCTGACTCGGAGTCAGATGTGATGAGGCTTGTGGTGAAGACGCCGATGTCGGACCAGGACGCGACGCGATGCGCCACCTCTTGGCGTCGCTGGATCTTGGCCGGATCGGTGCACCACGGCGAGATGGTGCGCAGGCGCTGGATCACATCAAGATCGAGCCCCTCGTACCACCTGAAGACGTGGGTCAAGACTTGGTCAGCACCAGCCCGCGCACCGGAGCGCTTCCAAGCGTGAAGTCGCTTGTCGGCATCTCGGAGCATAGTCACCAATTCGCTAACCGAGAGGGTAGCGCTGACGCCAGGCCATAGAGCGCCGTGGACATGGATGGCCGCACTGATCAGCTCGGTCCCGATCGACCGGAGAGGTACTATCCGGGCCTTCAGAGCGATGAGGTGGTCCTCGATGTCCCAGGAGTCCGAGACAGGACCCTTCCCGGCACGCTTCTCCCGGGCGGCAACAACTGCAAGGTTGGCGGCGTCTCGGGAGTGCTCAAATTGTCCTTTAAAAAGAAGAGTTGTCAAGCGGCCAGGTCATGAGGGTGGTAGCAGTAAAGAAAGAGAGCAGGAGAAAAAGATCTCGGTAAACTTACTATTGAGGTCTCGGTTCAACCCGGTCAGCTCGGAGAGCCAGGTATCTGCCTTTGACCGGAGAAGCGCCAGCTCGGTCTCGGCAAGATGGGCGCGAGCCTCGGATTGATCCAAGGTTTCCTTCTGCTTCTTAGACGCCTCCATGAAGCGCGCCTTCATGTCAGTCGCGACAGATTTGGCCTTCTCGAGCTCGGCACTTAGCCGTGCGATCTCGGACTGAGCCGCGGAAAGCGCAGACTTTTGCTCCAGCGAAACTTTCCGCGCGGCATCCCGCTCCTCCCGGAGGCGCCCCTCACACTTCCTGGACTGACCAAAGTCAGCAAGAAGCCGGTGGAAGACGCTGCCGCGTTTCTTGCCGCGGTCCTGGATCCAAACAGGGAATGCAATGTCAATCTCGGGAAGGATCCCGGGGACTCGGGGTATTCCGGGATCCATGTGAATTAAAGTACTCGGTAGGGAGGATCTCCGGGACTCGTGTTCAAAGCCTTGTTATTTTTCTAAAGATTGAAGCCTAGTGGTATGCTATTCGGTGGAATCTAGAGCACTAAGCACCAATCTCGGGGACTAGTGGGGATGGAGCAGTTAAATTTTGGAAAAGATAAAGCGAACAAACTTACATCGACCACCCGAGTGACGTCCAGCGCGGCCACCTGGAGAGCGTGTAGAGCTTGGGCGCTGCGGCTAGGACCGGCAGCATGCAAGTCCTCCACGATCTCGGAGGCGTCGGCGGCGATCCAGGCTTTGTTGTACTCTTCGACAACTCGCACGCCGAAACCGCCAGGCGTGCTAGCAGCAACGACCTCCCGGGATCCTGAAGACACAAAGGAGCTTACGGTTGCTCGCAGCGTCTGCAGGACGGCAGTGGGGATCTCGGCATGAGGTGGCGGTAATCGCAAAAACTTACCCGTGCTTAGGGCCAAGTCTTGGGCCGAAGATGTCGGAGGGGCAGTAGGTTTGGCGGCTATTTTCTGCTCGGCGGCCTTGCTGCGAGATTTCCCGGGAGGAAGCTCAGATTGCCGGGAAGGGGCCGTGGGCTGTTTCGGCGGAGGAGTCTTGCCCGGGGCCTGCCGGGAGGAGGCTCCCGGCACGACCTGCTGAGGAGGACTTGCGATGTCCGTCTCAAGTTGGGACACCCTACGCGGGCTGTCCGGAAGGAAGATGTCTCCGGATGCGGCGGTAGCCTGGGCCGGAATCTCGTCCACCACGGGACGAGCCTCCGGAGTCGCGGCGGCAGTTTGCGCGGCACCAGAGGCAGGGTGCTCGCTGTCCTGTACGGAAGCACGAGCTGGAGAAGGAGCAGCCCGAGGCGGGCTAGGAGTACGGGATCCCGGAGGTTGGGAACCCGCGGAAGCCGGGACGTCAAGTGCCGCTCTGAAAAAAGTGTATCAGAAAAGACATCGGGAGAAGCCAAAACCATGTAACTCAAAGCAAAAAGGTCTTACCCGGAATCGACAGTGGGAGGACCTCTCCTTCGGCGTGGAGGCCTCTCGGTCGTTTGCTTGCTCTTCTTCGTGGTGATGCCGGATGCACCGGCAGGGGTGGTGTCGGAGGCCGCAGGCTTGCGGGTCTCGGCGCGCTTCGTCACGGCCGTGGGTCTCGGAGCCACTGGCGAAGCCCAGTTGAGGGGAAGAGCGTCAATCACATCGATTATTTGACAATCAATCTCATCCACATCATCTGATGAAATGGAAATAGCCTCTGGGGTTGAAGAATTACCCGGAGCAGCAGCACGAGCTAGAGGAATGGCAAGGTGGTCCTCGCCGTCGGGATCCTCTCTCGGCATCTTATCCGGTGCCGGGACGTTCGGCGTGAACTGCCCACCGGCATGCATCGCGTCCTCTTTGGTCTGCCGCTCGAATAACTGCAGGAACAAGTCATTGCATGACAACCATGTCGGTTTCCAGCAGAATCCGGGTGTAAAGGTAAGTTGGCGAAAGACAGACACAAGCACCTGCCGCAGTGGTTTTTTCCGGGAACCCCCGACAAGACCCCAATTATAGTCATTTGGCATCTTCGTTCGAGCTGCGCCGGGCGACTGCGGCATGGTCCAACCCAAAAATGCTGGTCCTTGTGGGATCTAACAGCCCGTCCATATGGCACATCTTGTGCACTCGGGTCTGTAGGGGGCAGACGCGGCGGATGATAAAGCAGCGCAGGAGGTCATCAGACGTCATTTTCTCCGTCAGCACGTTGAGGACGTCATGTATGCATCTGATCTCCTCGGTATCCGGGAGCCGGTTCCAGAGGTCAAATTCGCGGGGAGGACCCATGACGAACTCCGGTAGATTGATGAAGTCCGGGCTCGAGGATCCCGGACCATCTCCCGAGACCTCCCGGTTCTTCACGTAGAAGAAGCTCCGCTGCCACTTCCGGCAGGATTCTAGCCCCTGGACTTTGGGGAATCCGGAGTCGGCGCGAGGAATTATTGTGGCCGCCCCGCAATCGACTAAGTCTTTGACCTTCTTGTCCGGATTGGGGATGACTTGGCGGCGGAGGATGAAGTACTTGGCCCAGAGGTCCAAGAAAGGCCACACGCCGAGATACGCTTCCGCGTAGGTGGTGAAGACCGAGAGCATCATGATAGCGTTGGCTGGGAGATGATGAGGTTGGAGGCTGTAGGTGTCGAGGAAGTCGCGGAATAAGGGGCTAGCCGGAAGTACGAACCCCCGCTCAAAATGCATGAGGAATACAACGTATTCCCCGGGTTCGGGTTCCGGTTGGACCTCGTCCTCCGGGAGTCGACTCTCGACTTCTGGCGGAATCCGGTGCGTCCGGTACAGCCAGTCGAGATCCTTCTGGGTGGTTTCGGACCCATCCCAGCACCCCCGGACACTCTCATCACCCATGTCGGAGGGACCTGAGGATGTATCCGGACTATTCTGCAGGCGGAACGGCAGTTAGTCGGGTTAGTCTACCGGGAGCTAGGACTCCAGATCACAAACTCCTAAAAGCAACCGGGTTCCTAGCAAATGAGATCTACCGTGCTCGAATAAAATGAAACTTAATCGACGCGAATATACTCGGGTGAGATATGAAGATGGCCTAATGCGAGTAAAGGATTAAATGTGGAAGGCACCGTCGTCAACGCCGCGCTGCTCGCGCTCGCCGGCGGCGGCGCAACCCACGGATGCGTGGTTTCACGGCCAAGCACTAAGCATCGTCGTCGTGGTGAAGTTCGCCGGAGCGGGTGGAAGAACTCACCGGAGGAAAAGAGGGCAATGACGAGCGAGAGTAGCGGGGCCCGGCGGCGAAGGCGAACGGCTCCGGCGATGAACGGAAACGGCAGTGCTTGGGCTCCGAGCGCGACGACGGCGAAGTGCTCGAGACGGTTGCGGGAGAAGTGAAGAAGTTGGGGAAGAAGAAGAGACCGCTCTGGTCTCCTATTTATGGGGGGGATCCGGAGCGGTTTCCGAGTTTCCCGCCCACGATCTCTCCGATCGTGGGTGGGATCAGTTTGCGCCACGCGGCGCGTGGCACCCTCCGGTGCACGCGATCCGGCCACACCATGGGCCACATGCTCCCCAACGGTTGCACTTCGGATCAGCTGCGCAGCCCGGCGCGTGAACCCGAGCAAGGATGCGGGAAGTCAAAAATACTCGAGTGCATTTCTGACTCGACAAGACCCCGGGTGGGACCCAGCCCCTGTGTTGGAATTCAGTCCGGCGCGAACGGTAATATGGACTGGCGGAGAACTATCGGTTAGGTGCATGGCCTTCCGTTCGGAAGGGTCTTGGTGTGGGGGTCTCGGTAAAGATCGTCTCGGCACCAAATCGAAGGATCGTCCCAGGTTTCCTTGGGTGATTGTTGTTATTAAAGCTGATCCCGCACATCATCCGGGGTCGCTGCACAGCACCAGCTTCGGGGACTAGTGTCGGGGGGCTGCCCCCCGGGTAGGGCAGATCCCGGCACAATTCTGCAGTACCGCAACAGTGTTTGACCTTTGGCGAGTACAAGGGCCACCCTCTGGTGCGCTGAAGGGGTAACTTGACCTTTCGGAGCTGGTAGAGTGCAAGGTGCCTCCTGGCGGGCGCAAGGGTCATCCCTGGCGACTATAAATAGCCCCCTAGGCCTGCACCACAAGATAAGCAAGCGGGTGGTTCCTCTAAGAACTAGCTTCTCGAAGATGTCTTTGGTGACAGCCCAAGGCATCTTCAGGAGGGTAGGCCTAGAGATACGCATCCTAAGAGGAACTCGGGTGCATCCGGAAGAGACCTCGGATCTCGTGGCTCCGAGTAGACCTCCGGTAGGAGAAGTACCCGGAGGTACCGGATAGGCAACCCAGGTACGGGCTAACCGGAGTGTTTATCTCGGTCCTAGTAAGTTGCTTTATATGTGTAGGGAGGACTCGCAAGGTCGAACAAGGAGGTGACCGGCATGAGGGATGCCGGTAGGCCGTCAACGGTCTGGAGCAGGCTGTCCCGCCTGACGTGGGGGGAAGTACCATCCCCCCTGACACGGAAGCATGGTCACCTCCCGCCTGACACGGAAGCATGGTCACCTCTCGCCTGACACGGGAGCGCGTCAGCCGGTACGACAACGGTACGACAAGACCGGGCATGCCTAGCCCAGCAATCCGGAAAAGGCTACCCGGGATGGGCAAAGACATGTCTTGTCTCTGACAGGGGGACAATGATGTTCCAGGACGGTGCCTGCTGTCCTTGCCGGAATGATGACGAAGGGGCTACGCCGGATAGCACGGAGGCTAGGTCGCACTAGCCAGTGTCGACATAACCGTTAGGCCTGTCCGGTGGGGCCAAGCCGGATTAGGGTTTCTGGCCCTCCTGGCCGGAACTCTATAAAAGGCGCCATAGCTGCTCCTGCGGGAGAGAGACCAACTTGGGGGGACGAAACTCTAGTCTCATTTACTCCTTGAGAATTTATTTCCTTCTCCCTCTAGTTCATCTAGTTCTTCGTGTTCTTCACCACAAGAGCTCCGAGAGCAAGTTGTAGTCCTTGTTACACCCATATATTGAGAGGAAAGGCAGGAGTAGGGGTGTTACCTCCCCACGAGGGCCCTGAACCTGGGTACATCATGTGTGTGTTCTTTGCCTTCGTGCATTTGTTCGTGTTTGCTAGATCTTTCCCCTTGCACTTTGAGCTTGTTTGGGGTTCCTCGGAGATCTCGGTCCAGCTGGGATCCTCCCCCGTGTGAGCTCTTCAGCTCGCTATCCCTCCCCGGATCCACCAACGTCCATCGGCCCCACAAATTAGCCATCTTATGGCATCTGCCGTGACACCACCATGACAGTTAGACTTAAATATGTTTTCAATTTGCTTCTTGATGCTCCTTTTGCTTCATTTTCTATACTTATGAGAGCATCGTAACAACTATCAAGCCTAGCTAAAAGGCATTAAAGAAAGCGCTTTTGGGAGGCAACCCATTATGTTATTTTAATTTGTTTAGATTGTGTCAAGGAACATACCTATCTCTGTAGTAATTCCTTTGTATCTTATTGTTATTGCAATGTTGTGTCAAGTTAAGCCTCTAGTTGAAATTGTATGCTTAAATTCAATTCCTGTGCTGAAACAGATTTCTGCTGTCCACCGTAAAATTCATATCTCCCTACTGGAACGTCAGACAAATCTGTCCTTTTTTGTGAATAATCCTCAAATGTATACGCAACTTTCATAAGTTTAGAGTTTTCTGATCTGAGCAAGTTAAGTACCTCGAAAAAATTCGTCTTTACGGACTGTTCTGTTTTTGACAGATTCTATCATTTTCTTTTGCAATGCCTCTTTTACTGTTTTGTTGGATATTTTTATCCTTTTAAGTATCAGTGGCTGTAGATAATGTCTAGTATCAATGGTAAAAATTGTGTTCCTACAGAATATCATAATTTTTTTATGCACTAACCATCTAATGAAGTTACTCTAAGTTTGGTGTGGAGGAAATTTTCAAGAATCAAGAGAAGAGGATGATATATTGTGATCAAGAGGATAGTAAAGACAAAGCTTGGGGATGTCCCGGTGGTTCACCCCAATATAGTTCAAGAAGACTCAAGCGTCAAAGCTTGGGGATGCCCAAGGCATCCCCTTCTTCATCGACAAACTATCAAGTTCTTTCTAGTGAAACTATATTTTAATTCCGTCACATCTTATGTGCTTATCTTGAAGCGTTTGTTTTTTGTTTTTGTTTTTGTTATTTTCATTCTCTGCATAAATATGGATCCTAGAATTATTTTGTGTGGGAGAGAGACACGCTCCGCTTTTTCATATTAATACTCGTATTCTTCACTTATATTCGTTGAGTATTCTTTTCATGTTATTGTTTGCTCTCTAGCTCTTGTTTTTCATGCATCTCTTGTTAGAGCTGTTAGCTTTGTTATGTTATACTCTCATATCTCATTGTTTAATTACTTGGAGAGTTTATCTTTTCAATAAGTTGATTGGTGTTTGGTTGAGAACAGAAAATGCTAAATGTGGTAGATGGTATAATTAAATGATACATTAATCTTGTAGATCATTAAATTGTGTCACTTAAATCGTTGATGTTGTTTTGAGATATTAATTTTCTTAATGGTAAACATGATGGTCTAGTAAAGTTTAATGATTAAATGGTTGGCCTAGAGAAACTTGAAAACTGTGCCACACTTAAATTTCCAGCTGATTGCATAATGGTATATGACTTCTATTTGCCTAAGGCAACCGTAATGGCTTTATGGTATGCACTACGGTCGGGTCCCCAATAGTTACTTGTTCATTTGCCACAACACCCCTAGGAGTAATTTTCATTATGCCTTGCATGATCATATTTTTATTTGGAATCTTTTTACTCGTGAGTTCTAAAACTGCGGTTTTCATGGCACTTCCACCACCATATTGCTAGCCTCTTCGGTACTTTGCTTTGCCCTTTCTCACATTGATAGTTGGTGCATTTTTCGCGGGTACATCCAAACTCGTGGGAGATATTCATCTTGTTTTCCTACACATAAACCAAATATCTTCCTCAAAACAGCCACCATACCTTCCTACTACATCATTTTCATAGCTGTTCCGAAATATATTGCCATGCAACATCCATCTTACATTACATGACTTGTTGTCATTCATTACTTATTTATTGCTTTGCGTGTTTCTATAAAGCTGATGTGTGGTTTTACCCATGTTACGCTAGAGCACTGCATAACCTGCTACACTAGCAGAGCCACCGTTGTCATATGCATTCTTATGGCACATTCATATTAATTACTTATATCATTAGTATGTTGTTTTATCATCATTAGTGTGTTGTCATACATCATGTATCATATTAGGATGCTTGCCCCTAAAAGTGAAAATAGCCATGGAGGCCATCGAAAAGAGAAACAAAAAAAGAAAAAATAGAAAAAAAGAGAAAAAGAAAAGAAATAAATAAATAAATAAAAAAGGGGCAACATTACTATTCTTTATCACACACTTGTGCTTATGTTACAACACCGTATCATTTATAGTCATCACTTGTGCTCATGTTATAGCACCATATCATTTATGATCATCATTTGTGCTCATGTTTAGCACCTTTACTCCATATGAGAGAGTTTTCATGTCTTAGTTGCATAACTATGTGAGGAACTTTACACTATAGAACTTGGCTTGTATATTCCAATGATGAGCCTCCTCAAAAGTGCTCTAGGTCTTCGTGAGCAAGCAAGTTGGATTCACCCCCACTATTTCCATTGAAGAGCTTTCATATACTTATAGCTCATTGTGCATCCGTTGTATGGCATTTCCATATCTGTTCCGAGATATATTGCCATGAAACATCCATCTTACATTACATGACTTATTGTCATTCATTACTTATTTATTGTTTTGCGTGTTTCTATAAAGCTGATGTGTGGTTTTACCCATGTTACGCTAGAGCACTGCATAACCTGCTACACTGGCAGAGGCACCGTTGTCATATGCATTCTTATGGCACATTCATATTAGTTACTTATATCATCAGTATGTTGTTTTATCATCATTAGTGTGGTGTCATACATCATGTATCACATTACGATGCTTGCCACTAAGTTTAAAGAGCCATGGAGGCCATCGAAAAGAGAAACAAAAAAAGAAAAAAAATAGAAAAAAGAGAAAAAGAAAAAAAGAAAAAAAGAAAGAAAGAAATAAAAAAGGGGCAACCTTACTATTCTTTATCACACACTTGTGCTTATGTTACAGCACCATATCATTTATAGTCATCACTTGTGCTCATGTTATAGCACCATATCATTTGTGATCATCATTTGTGCTCATGTTTAGCACCTTTACTCCATATGAGAGAGTTTTCATGTCTTAGTTGCATAACTATGTGGGGAACTTTACACTATAGAACTTGGCTTGTATATTCCAATGATGAGCCTCCTCAAAAGTGTTCTAGGTCTTAGTGAGCAAGCAAGTTGGATGCACCCCCAATAGTTCCATTGGAGAGCTTTCATATACTTATAGCTCATTGTGCATCCGTTGTATGACAATCACTACCCCTTGCATAGCTTCGATTGTATGACTTTCTCTTGTCTAATGATCATCTACAGCTTTGTGAGCCTTTCTTACGTTGGCCTTCCAAACCTCCATTAAGATTCTCTTAGCCATACCTTCCTGGTGCCTGGAACCAACGTTGAACGCTTGCTTGTTCCTTTTGAACAAATAATATATTGATCTTCTACGTGCATATTGCTATTACTTGACTTGATCCTTTCATAAAGTTGTCATGTTTGTTGGAAGCATTAGATGATTATATTGTTGTGCTTGAAGCTTAAATCATCTCTAATATCTACTTTGCACAGTTGATTGCTATCTAGTACTATATCATTGAAAGCTTTGCTTGCTTCACCTACTTGTTTGTTTATTACTCGTTTGATATCAATATAAACTACAACCCTTATTCATTTGATCTCATTTTACATGCCTTACATTATTACATGATCAATATTGTGTTTAAGCATGTCACTTCAGAGCTAACCAGGACTTCATGCGTCCAGTAAAACCGAAAACGAGATGAAGTGGGGCCACGAGGCCGCCACATCGCCTTGTGGCGCGGGCCCCTTGCCTGCCGCGCCGGGAGGTGGTGTGGCGCCCTCGGGCACCCACCGACCTAGGTCTTTCGCCTATAAATACCCCCTTGACCTAAAAACAGAGAACGGTTGAACACTTTTTCCTACTCGGTTCCCGAGCCGCCGTCGTTGTCAACACCACTTCGGGAGAGATCAGAACTTCGGGAATCGTCCCCGGAGGCATATACGTCGCCATGACCGCCTCCGGACTGATGCGTGAGTAGTCTACCTTGGACTACGGGTCCATAGCAGTAGCAAGCTGGTTGTATTCTCCTCTTGTGCTATCATGTTTAGATCTTGTGAGCTGCCTATCATGATCAAGATCATCTTTATGTAATTCTCCATGTTGTGTTTGCTGGGATCCGATGAATATTGAGTACTAATGTTATTGCTTCATAATATATCATGTGTGTGCTATTTAATGACCTTGCATGCTCTCCGTTACTTGTGTATGCGCTGGCCAAGTAGATGCTCGTAACTCCAAGAGGGGGTATTTATGCTCGATAGTTGGTTCGTGTCTCTATTAAATCTGGGGCAGTGGCAGAAAGCTCTAAGGTTGTAGATGTGCTATTGCTACTAGGGATAAATAGTAGTACTTTATCTAAAGATGATGTTACTTACTTACTTTACACACAGTGCTGAAGGCGATAATTTGTTGCATGCAACTTAATACTGAAAGGGGTGCGGACGCTAACCGGAAGGTGGATTATTAGTCATAGATGCGGTTGTAACGGTCTATGTATATTGTTGTAATACCCAAATGAATCGCACACTAGACACCATATCATTAGTATATGCATTGGGTTGCTCATCATTATTCTTTCAATTTCCTAGCTGTAATTTGATTACCACGCATGGATGAATGTTATTATTATTTATGGAGAGACACCACTAGTGAACTGTGGACCCCGTTCCTTCTCATTAAACTGATAAAACCACAACTGCAAACCTGTTTCTTTCTGCAAACATACAACTTTCTTCCACACATACATTTAATCATTTGTTATAGCAAGCCGGTGGAATAGACACCCTCACCGTTGAGTTGGGGCAAAATACTTTGATTGTGTTGTGTGCAGGCTCCACGTTCGTTGCTGACGCTGGTGTTGCGCCGTGCCAACGTCGCTGCCAACAACCTCGAGGGAACTCTTCATCTCCTACTGGTTCGATAACCTTGGTTTCATACTGAGGGAAACTTGCTGCTGCACTACTTCATACCTTCCTCTTGGGTTCTCCCAACAACACACCCACCATGTGCATCAGAGAGCTGCGGAGAGGCGGCGGCTCACGGCGGCGGCGTCCTCCGGGGTCGCAGAAGGAAGAAGAGGAGTGGGGATGGTTTTTCGAAAAAGCCCTTGTAGTTAACGGTATTTGCGTCTAGGTCCTCGGTGGGGGGGATTGCAAGAATGTCTGAGCACTGTTCATCGTGGGAATTGGTGAAATTGGGCCTCCGATCTCAATCGGACGGCTGAATTTTGGACGAAGGAGGGACCTCTAAAAACTTCCACCATTATTTCTACAAAACAAAATTAGGAAAACCAAAAGGCAGGAACGGAAACAGAACAGAAAAGAGGAGTAGCTCGAAAGCGTGCTCGTAGCGGCACACGCTAGAGCTGAGAGATTGCGCGCTGGAGCTCCGAACGCGCGACGCAGCCGAGCGGCTCGGCCCATCCCTCGCTGAAGACGGCGACCGATCCCGGCGAGCAGAAACGGAGGAGGCGCCACGAGGTCGGGTTCGGGGTCGCAGGCGGCGGACCGAATGTCAAAGGAGGAGGAGCAGAGGATCGAAGAAAAGGAGCTGGGGTTCGGGCGATGGGCGAGGAGGCGGAGGAAGAGGCTCAAGCGGAGGGAGGACGACCAGCAGCGCGGCGGTGAGGGAGCAGGGCGTGGGAGTAGGCGGCAGTGAAGGAGCAGGACGGGGGAGAAGGCGGCGGTGCAGGGACCAGGACTCCAGGAGCAAGGGCAGGCTCACCGGCGAGCTTAGGCGCGAGCGAGCGAGGCCGGCGGCGGCTAACCCTAGCATGGGTGAGTAAAATGAGTGAGATTAGGTGTCTAGGTCACGGCCAAGCCTTTTATACTGTTAGACTGATACGTAAATTGTGGAAAGCGTGGAGACTTTTTTGCAAAACTGCCACGGGGACCGTCGGATGGCAACTGGCGGCGCGGATTGAAACACTGTTCATAACTGTTCACGATGAACAGTAAATCGAAGCACGACAGGGCGAGAAAAACTCGCGCCATAATATATAAAGTAATATATATATATATATGTTGAACATATATACCCGAGGTATATATACTATGTAGATACCTTGGAAATGCATACCCAAAGTCATATATACCTCATACATACCTAAGATATACATACCCAAAACATTTTATGGTGTACATACCTAAAACTTACCGTAGTCCATCCAGGAGCATGGGCACCTAGGAGCACTTGTTAATTTACCTATATATATATATATATATATATATATATATATATAGGGTAGCGCTATTTGACTCCCTAGGAGTAGAATAGTTATTCTACACCCACCCTGTATGTTCTGTTTTGAACCGTAAAGAATTTTTACGTCACGTAAATTTTGCCGTACTTCGTAAATTCATAGGAACGTAAAAAAATATTAGCATGACGTAAAAATTTATTTATGTGGCATATAAAAAATATTACATAAAATACGCATTTTTACCTATTTTTAGACTGTTATGACGTATATATTGCATTTCTTATGTAGATTGTTTAGTTATGGGGCAAAATAAATGTAATTATTTGGATAATAAACATATTTTTTTAATAAAAAACAATATAAAAACTCTCGGGTGCAAAATAATTTATCCTACACCTGGGTGCAGAATAGGGTTTCCCTATATATATATATATATAGATCCACCGAGCCGGACCATTTTAATTTCGCGAACCTGGCGCATCTCAACCCACCGTCTATTGACATAACTTTTTTCCCATTTACATGGACGGTTTCTTCATAGTGAGCAGAGCTACACCTGCTATTTTTTTCCTGTGGCCTCGTGTGCGGTGTGCGGTTCAAAACATAGTTGCCAGAATTCTGGGTCTTCCGGGTCGAGGAACGGGGTCGCGGGTCGCCACTTCCGGGAACAAGGTTCGACGGGGAGTATACATCTCTAGGACGACAATTTGGGTCGAGAATCGTGATCCATGCCATATGGGGTCGATGACCTCGTCTCTCTCTTCTCTTCAGTTTGTCCCCATAAAACACATGATCCCCAAATCCCCAATCCGTCCAAGTGAACACTGTAGCACCCCATCTTTTATATAAAGATGGAACACCTGTGTTATGTGCAAGTCCCTGGATCACTGCTAGCACCACAGTACAAAATATAAAGTATCATTGCATAAGTATTAATTACTGCAACGTGATTCAAAATAATAGCCAAGTATAGCTTTATTACAAATTGCATAGCCATGAAGTCTAGCTAAAGTTCAGAGTTCACAACGAAAACTATAACAATGAGCCTCATCTTCAAGCATGCGCCACAGGCAGACATGTTGGTTATAGACTCGATTCCAAACTCATTCCTCATCAGAATTACCTGCACATTTGAATATGCAGCCCCCGAAGGAGGTCAATACAATGAAGTATTGGCAAGTGACTATGGTGGATAAAATTATAGCAAGTCTAATTTTATATGCATATTTGGCTTGGTGGAGTTGTAGTCTATTTTGCAGAAAGCAAGTTTTCTCCTATCTTTTGTAAAACAATTTTGTTTCTCAAGAACTTGGCACCAAGGGGTAAAGCCCAAGTGCACCAACTATTCCTTCCTTAGTCAAATTTTACTTTATGAAAACAGTGTTGAGATTCTTCCGCCCGTCCTTGTCCAGCTGCTCGAAGTAGTCCATTTCCGGGGACACGGCTGAGTACTCAGATTGTCGACTCTGCAGAGGTTGTGCACTTTCACCTTTAGACTCAATTAACCCAAACATCCTATACACGCAGAGGGTATTATGGAAAGGAGAGAATTGAGACAAGAACTTTCAGAAGAAGAATGCAACCATACTAGCAAGACCCGTTCCACCTATCAACTCTACATCTGCTTGTCAAGCTGACAGGTTGCATCCTCACAACTTAGTTATTCTAGACAGAGCCCATTGTCAAAAGGCTGCACGGGAAGCTTCTCAACTTGGAGGGACTTGGTAATCTCTTCGTTCCTGGGTGGCCGTCCACAAGTGCACTTCTGGGTAACAACCACCATGCTCATGGCGCTAAGTAGAATAGACATTCATCCTAGGCGACGACAACCACAAGCATAGTCCCAAAAGCCACTCAACATAAACCATAACAACCAATTCCACCCAGAAGTGTATTTTAGATTTTAACACTTAGAAACTTTTCTATAACATGGCAAACATTTTAATAGCATAGCTAAGCAACTAATAAAACTTTTCATGGCTGCTTAGGAGAGAGGGGGGCTACTGTAGCGTACCTGCTCTTAAAATAAGACAGATACCTGTGTATAGTGCAAATCCCTGGATCGATTCATTTGCACACACAGTTTACGATGTAATATCACAACAAAGGTCAATTTTATTACATCGATGATCCAGAATTACAAAATATTCTTTACAAATTGCATAGCATAAAGCTAGCTTTGAAAAGTACACAGCAGAAATAGAATAGCAGTGAGTCTCTATAACTTTCATGCTGCCACAGGCGAAAACATGTTGGTTGTAGACTCGAAACCTTTACGAAACCTCACTCGTCATCTGATCAAATCTGCAATAAGAAAAATATTGCAACAACGTGGGTCAGATTTCCATTAAAAATGGAGTCTGGCAAGTGACACTATGGTGGACACTTATGGAATAACTCTAAAGCCTATATGAATATTTGGCTGGTGGAGCTCAAGGCTAATTTGCATAAAGCCAATTTTTCCTACTCTTTGGAAAACACTTTTCTTGAGATCTCGATGAGTATGGCATGAAAACCATAATCTCATCTTCCCTTGTTCACCCATCAACTTTTAACTTAGAAATTTGAATGTTGGGAGTCTCCGTTGAATCCTTGATCAGCTGCTCAAAATTGTCCGTAACCGAGGACACGTCTAAGTACTTAGTTTTAACTCTGCAGAGGTTGTGCACTTTCACCACGAGACTCAAACAACCCTTCTGTCCTTGACCCTCATGTAGTGAAAAGGAAAGGAGAAGCCTGAGACGAGACCTTTGGGGAAAAGTCAAGGCAGAGCCATTATACCACGTGGTTGCACTGGAAGCATCTTCACTTGGAGAAAACGTTGGTCCCTTTGTTCCTGGGTGGCCATCCTCAAGTGTACATACTCAGGTTCACTCATCTAAATGAGCCTGGGTCTTAGCCAGGGGCACCCACCTAAATGAGCCTAAGCAGCCACTCAACTCTAACCTCCATCCTCTTGCCACATCCACCCAGAAGTATCTTTAACTTAGTAGAAATTAACTTTTCACAAAACAATTTTTGTATAGCATCAATATTTCTACCAAGTTACCCATAGGATTCTAGACACAACTAGTATAAGTGATATAGTAGTTTCAGCATAGCAATACTATCCAACACATGCATATAATAAACATACTAAGTAATGCATAGAAAATACTTAGGAAGTTTATGAGGGTGTGCCACTTGCCTTGGCAACAAGAAGAATAGCAACAGCAGCTACAACAGTTGTCGTTTCCCTCCGAAATTTCTAACACATCAAACAAGACACAAATAAACATACAAACAAAATAACCATACAAAAACATGTTATGCATGATGTGCAAAATATTTCTAAAAACTAGAGATGCATGCCATGCCAAGAAATTATTCTAAGTGAATGCAAGGCAAGTGTGTTAGTCAAATATGACTAAGGACCTAGGTCAAAATCACTAAGGACTTGGTTTATGTCCAAGGTGGAAGAAGAATAGGAAGACAGAAAAGATAGAAAGAAAGATGTAGTTGTCCTCCAGGCTTCATCTCCAGACTTGTAACTTTCTTCTGGATGGGGTCTTGATTGAGTTCTTGGTAGTCTTGATGAATCTTCAGACTTGATGATTCTTGTATCCTCGAGGCTGGTCTTGGATTTACTTAGTCTTCATGAAATCTCAGAGGAGACGAAAAGACAGAGAGAAAGACTTAAAGAATAGAAAGAGAGAGAGGGAGAGAGAACAAGACTTGGAGATCTTCTTCTCGATTTTCTTCTAAGTGTTTCTTCTCCTTGAAGATACTTCTGAAGTCTTGTTTTTGGCTAAGTACTTCAATGGTCTTCTAGCTCCATCTTGAAAATTACTAAGTATCTAAGTGCATAGCACTTTTCCCAAAATACTAAGTTTGAAAATAATCCTAACTTAGAGAAAACTAAAGAAGAGGGGTTTTCCTTTGAGAATTATGTCTACAATATAAAATATGCTATGAATGAAATGCAATTTTAAATCACAAGAAACATCAAAATATATTTTGTGATTTCTTTATAAATATGCATGAATTTATAAATGCAATTTAATTAATTTCTAATTTAAAGTTTTCTATGATTAAACTTTTATAACAAAATTTTATAATCAGTGTTAATAGACAGAGATCTTTTAATTAAATTTATTGCAATTGGATTTAATCAAAAATAATATTTCTATTAAAAGTTAATTCAAAATTAGTCAAACTATTCAAATTAAACACACAACTATGAAATCATTCAAAAATTGCTCAAAATATTTTATAGCAGTGGCCTTAATTTACAAATATTCTAAGGTTTCTAAAACATATTTATTTGCAATTTTTGGATTTATAGATTTAAAGTTATTACAAATATACTCAAATTCACCATTTGAAATTTGAATATTTTATAATAAGTCAAATTTGAATTTTGTCTGATCCAAATTATTCTACACATCCAGAGCTTTCCAAATATATAAAAATTATTAAGTTTGGAGTTGTGGTTAAAAAGTTATGGATGTTTTAATTACAGGGACTAATCTGCAAATTTTCCAATTAAAATTATAATAGAAATTCGATTTACACGCTGGCGCTGACTGTGCCGTGACGTGGCGCTGACGTGGCTGTCCACGTGGATAAGTGGATGAATCTGGATCGTTAGATCCAGATCCGATGGATCACATCTAACCGTACCGGTTCGTCCTCGTTGATCTAATCGTGACCGTTAACAGTAGATCCAAGGGCTCACCGTGCGACGAAGAGGAGGTGGCGGCGCAGTGGCCACCGGCGGCGACGAAGACGGTGGCGCGGCTCTGGCGCGGACGAGTTCGACGCTCCGGGAGGTCTCCTGGATCGCCGAGGGCACGGAGGGGCGCGGCGCGGCGTGCTGGAGACGATGGGCCTAACGCCGTCGTCTCGTTCTTCTTGGAACGGCAGGGAGGTGCGGGGGAGAAGCAATGGCGCCGGCGGTTCCGGCGAACTCCACTCCCCGCGATTCGCTGCGAAAGAGATCGAGGGAAGGGGTCAGAAGATGCGCACGGATGCGGCGTGGCAGATGGGCGTGGTCTCGGAGATGGGGAGGCTTTACCTCGCCGGGAAACGGAGGAAACGGCGGCGGCTACTTCGGTGCTCCGGCGAGCTGTTCCGGCGGCCTGGGGGCACGGTTTGATTAGGGTTTTGGGGCAAAAGAACGGCGGGGGCGTGAGGTTTATATAAGGGGCAGCAGGAGTTCGAATCCCGCACGAATCGGGAAGAAATCGTCTCCGATTCGATCTCCAGAATTTGCGTTCGTTCGGTTTGAGGAGGAAGAAGATCCGCTGACGTCAGCATGACGTCAGCCAGCATTTTATTTTCTGATTTTATTTCCTTAATGCATATCTTTTGATTTCTACCTCCAATTGATGTCAAATAAATTTCTAAAAATTTGTAAACTGTTTATCTTTCTCTTAAACCAATTGTAGGTGTGTTTTAAACATTTTTGAAAATTAATATTTTGAAATATTGCTTAATTACAAATTTGACACTTAAGTCAAATTTGGATATATTTCTTATTTAAATTTTCTTTTGGCTAAAATAAATTTGTAAAATACCCACATTTCAATATGTTTGAATTTAAGTTATTTAAACTTGTTTTGCTGAAATCATTCATCTTTATCTTGGCATATTATTAAGAACAACATATAAATAAAATTTAAAATTTCAAACTCTTATTTAATTTAAGCCACAAGATGAAATGATGTTTATGCATGAATGCATGAGTGCAATGCTTGAATACTCTTTCAAAAGTAACATACAAAGTAATTTTTAAAAGTTTTAAATTTTTCTGATTTTTCAAATCCCAGGATGTTACAGACTACCACCCTTAAAAGGAATCTCGTCCCCGAGATTCGGAGAAGCTAGAAGAGAAAGCAAGGCTTAAATGATTCTGATAACTCGAGATGTTTTGAGAAATGAAATTTCTGACAAGGAAACTTAAAAACTTGACAGTGAATGGTTTTTCTGATTAGGAAGATGGAGAGAAGATAGTTTGAGATTTCTGTGTTTAAGAAGTTGGGTTTGAATTTTCTAGGTGGCTACCACCCTTAAAAGAAAAGTTTTGTTGATAATTCAACATCCTAATGCACAACCATAAATCAAGATAATCCACTACAAACAACATCTAACAAACATCAAGCAATAAGGTTCAAAACTAACAAACAATCTAGTATTGTCATATAGCCAAGTTGATATGATCAATACACTAACACGATATCGTCATTCTATTTTTGGTGGTGGTCAAATCTACCTCCTTCATGACTGCTTCAAGCTCTCGTTCAACTTTCTTGGATATCTTAGAAGTGTTGGTCGAATCCTGGTTCTTCAGTGGTCTTCCATATATGCAGACTTCATGATTAATCGTAGCTTTTCCATATGAGCCAGCAGAATCAGACTTAGACTATAAGAACATGGTCATCTAGAAAAAGATAAGAGGTTTTTAGAAGGTTGATAGTAGATGAGAATACGAGAAAGACATAGTGAAAAGATTTGTTTTTAGAAAAGTGAAGAAAAATAGATTTTCAATCCTAAGGTCAAACCTATTTCTATCCAAACCTAGGGTTTCGAACCTACAGGCAACACAGTGCTCTGATACCATCTGTAGCGTACCTGCTCTTAAAATAAGACAGATACCTGTGTATAGTGCAAATCCCTGGATCGATTCATTTGCACACACAGTTTACGATGTAATATCACAACAAAGGTCAATTTTATTACATCGATGATCCAGAATTACAAAATATTCTTTACAAATTGCATAGCATAAAGCTAGCTTTGAAAAGTACACAGCAGAAATAGAATAGCAGTGAGTCTCTATAACTTTCATGCTGCCACAGGCGAAAACATGTTGGTTGTAGACTCGAAACCTTTACGAAACCTCACTCGTCATCTGATCAAATCTGCAATAAGAAAAATATTGCAACAACGTGGGTCAGATTTCCATTAAAAATGGAGTCTGGCAAGTGACACTATGGTGGACACTTATGGAATAACTCTAAAGCCTATATGAATATTTGGCTGGTGGAGCTCAAGGCTAATTTGCATAAAGCCAATTTTTCCTACTCTTTGGAAAACACTTTTCTTGAGATCTCGATGAGTATGGCATGAAAACCATAATCTCATCTTCCCTTGTTCACCCATCAACTTTTAACTTAGAAATTTGAATGTTGGGAGTCTCCGTTGAATCCTTGATCAGCTGCTCAAAATTGTCCGTAACCGAGGACACGGCTAAGTACTTAGTTTTAACTCTGCAGAGGTTGTGCACTTTCACCACGAGACTCAAACAACCCTTCTGTCCTTGACCCTCATGTAGTGAAAAGGAAAGGAGAAGCCTGAGACGAGACCTTTGGGGAAAAGTCAAGGCAGAGCCATTATACCACGTGGTTGCACTGGAAGCATCTTCACTTGGAGAAAACGTTGGTCCCTTTGTTCCTGGGTGGCCATCCTCAAGTGTACATACTCAGGTTCACTCATCTAAATGAGCCTGGGTCTTAGCCAGGGGCACCCACCTAAATGAGCCTAAGCAGCCACTCAACTCTAACCTCCATCCTCTTGCCACATCCACCCAGAAGTATCTTTAACTTAGTAGAAATTAACTTTTCACAAAACAATTTTTGCATAGCATCAATATTTCTACCAAGTTACCCATAGGATTCTAGACACAACTAGTATAAGTGATATAGTAGTTTCAGCATAGCAATACTATCCAACACATGCATATAATAAACATACTAAGTAATGCATAGAAAATACTTAGGAAGTTTATGAGGGTGTGCCACTTGCCTTGGCAACAAGAAGAATAGCAACAGCAGCTACAACAGTTGTCGTTTCCCTCCGAAATTTCTAACACATCAAACAAGACACAAATAAACATACAAACAAAATAACCATACAAAAACATGTTATGCATGATGTGCAAAATATTTCTAAAAACTAGAGATGCATGCCATGCCAAGAAATTATTCTAAGTGAATGCAAGGCAAGTGTGTTAGTCAAATATGACTAAGGACCTAGGTCAAAATCACTAAGGACTTGGTTTATGTCCAAGGTGGAAGAAGAATAGGAAGACAGAAAAGATAGAAAGAAAGATGTAGTTGTCCTCCAGGCTTCATCTCCAGACTTGTAACTTTCTTCTGGATGGGGTCTTGATTGAGTTCTTGGTAGTCTTGATGAATCTTCAGACTTGATGATTCTTGTATCCTCGAGGCTGGTCTTGGATTTACTTAGTCTTCATGAAATCTCAGAGGAGACGAAAAGACAGAGAGAAAGACTTAAAGAATAGAAAGAGAGAGAGGGAGAGAGAACAAGACTTGGAGATCTTCTTCTCGATTTTCTTCTAAGTGTTTCTTCTCCTTGAAGATACTTCTGAAGTCTTGTTTTTGGCTAAGTACTTCAATGGTCTTCTAGCTCCATCTTGAAAATTACTAAGTATCTAAGTGCATAGCACTTTTCCCAAAATACTAAGTTTGAAAATAATCCTAACTTAGAGAAAACTAAAGAAGAGGGGTTTTCCTTTGAGAATTATGTCTACAATATAAAATATGCTATGAATGAAATGCAATTTTAAATCACAAGAAACATCAAAATATATTTTGTGATTTCTTTATAAATATGCATGAATTTATAAATGCAATTTAATTAATTTCTAATTTAAAGTTTTCTATGATTAAACTTTTATAACAAAATTTTATAATCAGTGTTAATAGACAGAGATCTTTTAATTAAATTTATTGCAATTGGATTTAATCAAAAATAATATTTCTATTAAAAGTTAATTCAAAATTAGTCAAACTATTCAAATTAAACACACAACTATGAAATCATTCAAAAATTGCTCAAAATATTTTATAGCAGTGGCCTTAATTTACAAATATTCTAAGGTTTCTAAAACATATTTATTTGCAATTTTTGGATTTATAGATTTAAAGTTATTACAAATATACTCAAATTCACCATTTGAAATTTGAATATTTTATAATAAGTCAAATTTGAATTTTGTCTGATCCAAATTATTCTACACATCCAGAGCTTTCCAAATATATAAAAATTATTAAGTTTGGAGTTGTGGTTAAAAAGTTATGGATGTTTTAATTACAGGGACTAATCTGCAAATTTTCCAATTAAAATTATAATAGAAATTCGATTTACACGCTGGCGCTGACTGTGCCGTGACGTGGCGCTGACGTGGCTGTCCACGTGGATAAGTGGATGAATCTGGATCGTTAGATCCAGATCCGATGGATCACATCTAACCGTACCGGTTCGTCCTCGTTGATCTAATCGTGACCGTTAACAGTAGATCCAAGGGCTCACCGTGCGACGAAGAGGAGGTGGCGGCGCAGTGGCCACCGGCGGCGACGAAGACGGTGGCGCGGCTCTGGCGCGGACGAGTTCGACGCTCCGGGAGGTCTCCTGGATCGCCGAGGGCACGGAGGGGCGCGGCGCGGCGTGCTGGAGACGATGGGCCTAACGCCGTCGTCTCGTTCTTCTTGGAACGGCAGGGAGGTGCGGGGGAGAAGCAATGGCGCCGGCGGTTCCGGCGAACTCCACTCCCCGCGATTCGCTGCGAAAGAGATCGAGGGAAGGGGTCAGAAGATGCGCACGGATGCGGCGTGGCAGATGGGCGTGGTCTCGGAGATGGGGAGGCTTTACCTCGCCGGGAAACGGAGGAAACGGCGGCGGCTACTTCGGTGCTCCGGCGAGCTGTTCCGGCGGCCTGGGGGCACGGTTTGATTAGGGTTTTGGGGCAAAAGAACGGCGGGGGCGTGAGGTTTATATAAGGGGCAGCAGGAGTTCGAATCCCGCACGAATCGGGAAGAAATCGTCTCCGATTCGATCTCCAGAATTTGCGTTCGTTCGGTTTGAGGAGGAAGAAGATCCGCTGACGTCAGCATGACGTCAGCCAGCATTTTATTTTCTGATTTTATTTCCTTAATGCATATCTTTTGATTTCTACCTCCAATTGATGTCAAATAAATTTCTAAAAATTTGTAAACTGTTTATCTTTCTGTTAAACCAATTGTAGGTGTGTTTTAAACATTTTTGAAAATTAATATTTTGAAATATTGCTTAATTACAAATTTGACACTTAAGTCAAATTTGGATATATTTCTTATTTAAATTTTCTTTTGGCTAAAATAAATTTGTAAAATACCCACATTTCAATATGTTTGAATTTAAGTTATTTAAACTTGTTTTGCTGAAATCATTCATCTTTATCTTGGCATATTATTAAGAACAACATATAAATAAAATTTAAAATTTCAAACTCTTATTTAATTTAAGCCACAAGATGAAATGATGTTTATGCATGAATGCATGAGTGCAATGCTTGAATACTCTTTCAAAAGTAACATACAAAGTAATTTTTAAAAGTTTTAAATTTTTCTGATTTTTCAAATCCCAGGATGTTACAGACTACCACCCTTAAAAGGAATCTCGTCCCCGAGATTCGGAGAAGCTAGAAGAGAAAGCAAGGCTTAAATGATTCTGATAACTCGAGATGTTTTGAGAAATGAAATTTCTGACAAGGAAACTTAAAAACTTGACAGTGAATGGTTTTTCTGATTAGGAAGATGGAGAGAAGATAGTTTGAGATTTCTGTGTTTAAGAAGTTGGGTTTGAATTTTCTAGGTGGCTACCACCCTTAAAAGAAAAGTTTTGTTGATAATTCAACATCCTAATGCACAACCATAAATCAAGATAATCCACTACAAACAACATCTAACAAACATCAAGCAATAAGGTTCAAAACTAACAAACAATCTAGTATTGTCATATAGCCAAGTTGATATGATCAATACACTAACACGATATCGTCATTCTATTTTTGGTGGTGGTCAAATCTACCTCCTTCATGACTGCTTCAAGCTCTCGTTCAACTTTCTTGGATATCTTAGAAGTGTTGGTCGAATCCTGGTTCTTCAGTGGTCTTCCATATATGCAGACTTCATGATTAATCGTAGCTTTTCCATATGAGCCAGCAGAATCAGACTTAGACTATAAGAACATGGTCATCTAGAAAAAGATAAGAGGTTTTTAGAAGGTTGATAGTAGATGAGAATACGAGAAAGACATAGTGAAAAGATTTGTTTTTAGAAAAGTGAAGAAAAATAGATTTTCAATCCTAAGGTCAAACCTATTTCTATCCAAACCTAGGGTTTCGAACCTACAGGCAACACAGTGCTCTGATACCATCTGTAGCGTACCTGCTCTTAAAATAAGACAGATACCTGTGTATAGTGCAAATCCCTGGATCGATTCATTTGCACACACAGTTTACGATGTAATATCACAACAAAGGTCAATTTTATTACATCGATGATCCAGAATTACAAAATATTCTTTACAAATTGCATAGCATAAAGCTAGCTTTGAAAAGTACACAGCAGAAATAGAATAGCAGTGAGTCTCTATAACTTTCATGCTGCCACAGGCGAAAACATGTTGGTTGTAGACTCGAAACCTTTACGAAACCTCACTCGTCATCTGATCAAATCTGCAATAAGAAAAATATTGCAACAACGTGGGTCAGATTTCCATTAAAAATGGAGTCTGGCAAGTGACACTATGGTGGACACTTATGGAATAACTCTAAAGCCTATATGAATATTTGGCTGGTGGAGCTCAAGGCTAATTTGCATAAAGCCAATTTTTCCTACTCTTTGGAAAACACTTTTCTTGAGATCTCGATGAGTATGGCATGAAAACCATAATCTCATCTTCCCTTGTTCACCCATCAACTTTTAACTTAGAAATTTGAATGTTGGGAGTCTCCGTTGAATCCTTGATCAGCTGCTCAAAATTGTCCGTAACCGAGGACACGGCTAAGTACTTAGTTTTAACTCTGCAGAGGTTGTGCACTTTCACCACGAGACTCAAACAACCCTTCTGTCCTTGACCCTCATGTAGTGAAAAGGAAAGGAGAAGCCTGAGACGAGACCTTTGGGGAAAAGTCAAGGCAGAGCCATTATACCACGTGGTTGCACTGGAAGCATCTTCACTTGGAGAAAACGTTGGTCCCTTTGTTCCTGGGTGGCCATCCTCAAGTGTACATACTCAGGTTCACTCATCTAAATGAGCCTGGGTCTTAGCCAGGGGCACCCACCTAAATGAGCCTAAGCAGCCACTCAACTCTAACCTCCATCCTCTTGCCACATCCACCCAGAAGTATCTTTAACTTAGTAGAAATTAACTTTTCACAAAACAATTTTTGCATAGCATCAATATTTCTACCAAGTTACCCATAGGATTCTAGACACAACTAGTATAAGTGATATAGTAGTTTCAGCATAGCAATACTATCCAACACATGCATATAATAAACATACTAAGTAATGCATAGAAAATACTTAGGAAGTTTATGAGGGTGTGCCACTTGCCTTGGCAACAAGAAGAATAGCAACAGCAGCTACAACAGTTGTCGTTTCCCTCCGAAATTTCTAACACATCAAACAAGACACAAATAAACATACAAACAAAATAACCATACAAAAACATGTTATGCATGATGTGCAAAATATTTCTAAAAACTAGAGATGCATGCCATGCCAAGAAATTATTCTAAGTGAATGCAAGGCAAGTGTGTTAGTCAAATATGACTAAGGACCTAGGTCAAAATCACTAAGGACTTGGTTTATGTCCAAGGTGGAAGAAGAATAGGAAGACAGAAAAGATAGAAAGAAAGATGTAGTTGTCCTCCAGGCTTCATCTCCAGACTTGTAACTTTCTTCTGGATGGGGTCTTGATTGAGTTCTTGGTAGTCTTGATGAATCTTCAGACTTGATGATTCTTGTATCCTCGAGGCTGGTCTTGGATTTACTTAGTCTTCATGAAATCTCAGAGGAGACGAAAAGACAGAGAGAAAGACTTAAAGAATAGAAAGAGAGAGAGGGAGAGAGAACAAGACTTGGAGATCTTCTTCTCGATTTTCTTCTAAGTGTTTCTTCTCCTTGAAGATACTTCTGAAGTCTTGTTTTTGGCTAAGTACTTCAATGGTCTTCTAGCTCCATCTTGAAAATTACTAAGTATCTAAGTGCATAGCACTTTTCCCAAAATACTAAGTTTGAAAATAATCCTAACTTAGAGAAAACTAAAGAAGAGGGGTTTTCCTTTGAGAATTATGTCTACAATATAAAATATGCTATGAATGAAATGCAATTTTAAATCACAAGAAACATCAAAATATATTTTGTGATTTCTTTATAAATATGCATGAATTTATAAATGCAATTTAATTAATTTCTAATTTAAAGTTTTCTATGATTAAACTTTTATAACAAAATTTTATAATCAGTGTTAATAGACAGAGATCTTTTAATTAAATTTATTGCAATTGGATTTAATCAAAAATAATATTTCTATTAAAAGTTAATTCAAAATTAGTCAAACTATTCAAATTAAACACACAACTATGAAATCATTCAAAAATTGCTCAAAATATTTTATAGCAGTGGCCTTAATTTACAAATATTCTAAGGTTTCTAAAACATATTTATTTGCAATTTTTGGATTTATAGATTTAAAGTTATTACAAATATACTCAAATTCACCATTTGAAATTTGAATATTTTATAATAAGTCAAATTTGAATTTTGTCTGATCCAAATTATTCTACACATCCAGAGCTTTCCAAATATATAAAAATTATTAAGTTTGGAGTTGTGGTTAAAAAGTTATGGATGTTTTAATTACAGGGACTAATCTGCAAATTTTCCAATTAAAATTATAATAGAAATTCGATTTACACGCTGGCGCTGACTGTGCCGTGACGTGGCGCTGACGTGGCTGTCCACGTGGATAAGTGGATGAATCTGGATCGTTAGATCCAGATCCGATGGATCACATCTAACCGTACCGGTTCGTCCTCGTTGATCTAATCGTGACCGTTAACAGTAGATCCAAGGGCTCACCGTGCGACGAAGAGGAGGTGGCGGCGCAGTGGCCACCGGCGGCGACGAAGACGGTGGCGCGGCTCTGGCGCGGACGAGTTCGACGCTCCGGGAGGTCTCCTGGATCGCCGAGGGCACGGAGGGGCGCGGCGCGGCGTGCTGGAGACGATGG
The DNA here is from genome assembly GCA_026929855.1 of Poa annua. Taxonomy (NCBI): domain Eukaryota; kingdom Viridiplantae; phylum Streptophyta; class Magnoliopsida; order Poales; family Poaceae; genus Poa; species Poa annua. The sequence goes on along the minus strand of CM049428.1, from coordinate 18,779,243 downwards.
GCCTAACGCCGTCGTCTCGTTCTTCTTGGAACGGCAGGGAGGTGCGGGGGAGAAGCAATGGCGCCGGCGGTTCCGGCGAACTCCACTCCCCGCGATTCGCTGCGAAAGAGATCGAGGGAAGGGGTCAGAAGATGCGCACGGATGCGGCGTGGCAGATGGGCGTGGTCTCGGAGATGGGGAGGCTTTACCTCGCCGGGAAACGGAGGAAACGGCGGCGGCTACTTCGGTGCTCCGGCGAGCTGTTCCGGCGGCCTGGGGGCACGGTTTGATTAGGGTTTTGGGGCAAAAGAACGGCGGGGGCGTGAGGTTTATATAAGGGGCAGCAGGAGTTCGAATCCCGCACGAATCGGGAAGAAATCGTCTCCGATTCGATCTCCAGAATTTGCGTTCGTTCGGTTTGAGGAGGAAGAAGATCCGCTGACGTCAGCATGACGTCAGCCAGCATTTTATTTTCTGATTTTATTTCCTTAATGCATATCTTTTGATTTCTACCTCCAATTGATGTCAAATAAATTTCTAAAAATTTGTAAACTGTTTATCTTTCTGTTAAACCAATTGTAGGTGTGTTTTAAACATTTTTGAAAATTAATATTTTGAAATATTGCTTAATTACAAATTTGACACTTAAGTCAAATTTGGATATATTTCTTATTTAAATTTTCTTTTGGCTAAAATAAATTTGTAAAATACCCACATTTCAATATGTTTGAATTTAAGTTATTTAAACTTGTTTTGCTGAAATCATTCATCTTTATCTTGGCATATTATTAAGAACAACATATAAATAAAATTTAAAATTTCAAACTCTTATTTAATTTAAGCCACAAGATGAAATGATGTTTATGCATGAATGCATGAGTGCAATGCTTGAATACTCTTTCAAAAGTAACATACAAAGTAATTTTTAAAAGTTTTAAATTTTTCTGATTTTTCAAATCCCAGGATGTTACAGACTACCACCCTTAAAAGGAATCTCGTCCCCGAGATTCGGAGAAGCTAGAAGAGAAAGCAAGGCTTAAATGATTCTGATAACTCGAGATGTTTTGAGAAATGAAATTTCTGACAAGGAAACTTAAAAACTTGACAGTGAATGGTTTTTCTGATTAGGAAGATGGAGAGAAGATAGTTTGAGATTTCTGTGTTTAAGAAGTTGGGTTTGAATTTTCTAGGTGGCTACCACCCTTAAAAGAAAAGTTTTGTTGATAATTCAACATCCTAATGCACAACCATAAATCAAGATAATCCACTACAAACAACATCTAACAAACATCAAGCAATAAGGTTCAAAACTAACAAACAATCTAGTATTGTCATATAGCCAAGTTGATATGATCAATACACTAACACGATATCGTCATTCTATTTTTGGTGGTGGTCAAATCTACCTCCTTCATGACTGCTTCAAGCTCTCGTTCAACTTTCTTGGATATCTTAGAAGTGTTGGTCGAATCCTGGTTCTTCAGTGGTCTTCCATATATGCAGACTTCATGATTAATCGTAGCTTTTCCATATGAGCCAGCAGAATCAGACTTAGACTATAAGAACATGGTCATCTAGAAAAAGATAAGAGGTTTTTAGAAGGTTGATAGTAGATGAGAATACGAGAAAGACATAGTGAAAAGATTTGTTTTTAGAAAAGTGAAGAAAAATAGATTTTCAATCCTAAGGTCAAACCTATTTCTATCCAAACCTAGGGTTTCGAACCTACAGGCAACACAGTGCTCTGATACCATCTGTAGCGTACCTGCTCTTAAAATAAGACAGATACCTGTGTATAGTGCAAATCCCTGGATCGATTCATTTGCACACACAGTTTACGATGTAATATCACAACAAAGGTCAATTTTATTACATCGATGATCCAGAATTACAAAATATTCTTTACAAATTGCATAGCATAAAGCTAGCTTTGAAAAGTACACAGCAGAAATAGAATAGCAGTGAGTCTCTATAACTTTCATGCTGCCACAGGCGAAAACATGTTGGTTGTAGACTCGAAACCTTTACGAAACCTCACTCGTCATCTGATCAAATCTGCAATAAGAAAAATATTGCAACAACGTGGGTCAGATTTCCATTAAAAATGGAGTCTGGCAAGTGACACTATGGTGGACACTTATGGAATAACTCTAAAGCCTATATGAATATTTGGCTGGTGGAGCTCAAGGCTAATTTGCATAAAGCCAATTTTTCCTACTCTTTGGAAAACACTTTTCTTGAGATCTCGATGAGTATGGCATGAAAACCATAATCTCATCTTCCCTTGTTCACCCATCAACTTTTAACTTAGAAATTTGAATGTTGGGAGTCTCCGTTGAATCCTTGATCAGCTGCTCAAAATTGTCCGTAACCGAGGACACGGCTAAGTACTTAGTTTTAACTCTGCAGAGGTTGTGCACTTTCACCACGAGACTCAAACAACCCTTCTGTCCTTGACCCTCATGTAGTGAAAAGGAAAGGAGAAGCCTGAGACGAGACCTTTGGGGAAAAGTCAAGGCAGAGCCATTATACCACGTGGTTGCACTGGAAGCATCTTCACTTGGAGAAAACGTTGGTCCCTTTGTTCCTGGGTGGCCATCCTCAAGTGTACATACTCAGGTTCACTCATCTAAATGAGCCTGGGTCTTAGCCAGGGGCACCCACCTAAATGAGCCTAAGCAGCCACTCAACTCTAACCTCCATCCTCTTGCCACATCCACCCAGAAGTATCTTTAACTTAGTAGAAATTAACTTTTCACAAAACAATTTTTGCATAGCATCAATATTTCTACCAAGTTACCCATAGGATTCTAGACACAACTAGTATAAGTGATATAGTAGTTTCAGCATAGCAATACTATCCAACACATGCATATAATAAACATACTAAGTAATGCATAGAAAATACTTAGGAAGTTTATGAGGGTGTGCCACTTGCCTTGGCAACAAGAAGAATAGCAACAGCAGCTACAACAGTTGTCGTTTCCCTCCGAAATTTCTAACACATCAAACAAGACACAAATAAACATACAAACAAAATAACCATACAAAAACATGTTATGCATGATGTGCAAAATATTTCTAAAAACTAGAGATGCATGCCATGCCAAGAAATTATTCTAAGTGAATGCAAGGCAAGTGTGTTAGTCAAATATGACTAAGGACCTAGGTCAAAATCACTAAGGACTTGGTTTATGTCCAAGGTGGAAGAAGAATAGGAAGACAGAAAAGATAGAAAGAAAGATGTAGTTGTCCTCCAGGCTTCATCTCCAGACTTGTAACTTTCTTCTGGATGGGGTCTTGATTGAGTTCTTGGTAGTCTTGATGAATCTTCAGACTTGATGATTCTTGTATCCTCGAGGCTGGTCTTGGATTTACTTAGTCTTCATGAAATCTCAGAGGAGACGAAAAGACAGAGAGAAAGACTTAAAGAATAGAAAGAGAGAGAGGGAGAGAGAACAAGACTTGGAGATCTTCTTCTCGATTTTCTTCTAAGTGTTTCTTCTCCTTGAAGATACTTCTGAAGTCTTGTTTTTGGCTAAGTACTTCAATGGTCTTCTAGCTCCATCTTGAAAATTACTAAGTATCTAAGTGCATAGCACTTTTCCCAAAATACTAAGTTTGAAAATAATCCTAACTTAGAGAAAACTAAAGAAGAGGGGTTTTCCTTTGAGAATTATGTCTACAATATAAAATATGCTATGAATGAAATGCAATTTTAAATCACAAGAAACATCAAAATATATTTTGTGATTTCTTTATAAATATGCATGAATTTATAAATGCAATTTAATTAATTTCTAATTTAAAGTTTTCTATGATTAAACTTTTATAACAAAATTTTATAATCAGTGTTAATAGACAGAGATCTTTTAATTAAATTTATTGCAATTGGATTTAATCAAAAATAATATTTCTATTAAAAGTTAATTCAAAATTAGTCAAACTATTCAAATTAAACACACAACTATGAAATCATTCAAAAATTGCTCAAAATATTTTATAGCAGTGGCCTTAATTTACAAATATTCTAAGGTTTCTAAAACATATTTATTTGCAATTTTTGGATTTATAGATTTAAAGTTATTACAAATATACTCAAATTCACCATTTGAAATTTGAATATTTTATAATAAGTCAAATTTGAATTTTGTCTGATCCAAATTATTCTACACATCCAGAGCTTTCCAAATATATAAAAATTATTAAGTTTGGAGTTGTGGTTAAAAAGTTATGGATGTTTTAATTACAGGGACTAATCTGCAAATTTTCCAATTAAAATTATAATAGAAATTCGATTTACACGCTGGCGCTGACTGTGCCGTGACGTGGCGCTGACGTGGCTGTCCACGTGGATAAGTGGATGAATCTGGATCGTTAGATCCAGATCCGATGGATCACATCTAACCGTACCGGTTCGTCCTCGTTGATCTAATCGTGACCGTTAACAGTAGATCCAAGGGCTCACCGTGCGACGAAGAGGAGGTGGCGGCGCAGTGGCCACCGGCGGCGACGAAGACGGTGGCGCGGCTCTGGCGCGGACGAGTTCGACGCTCCGGGAGGTCTCCTGGATCGCCGAGGGCACGGAGGGGCGCGGCGCGGCGTGCTGGAGACGATGGGCCTAACGCCGTCGTCTCGTTCTTCTTGGAACGGCAGGGAGGTGCGGGGGAGAAGCAATGGCGCCGGCGGTTCCGGCGAACTCCACTCCCCGCGATTCGCTGCGAAAGAGATCGAGGGAAGGGGTCAGAAGATGCGCACGGATGCGGCGTGGCAGATGGGCGTGGTCTCGGAGATGGGGAGGCTTTACCTCGCCGGGAAACGGAGGAAACGGCGGCGGCTACTTCGGTGCTCCGGCGAGCTGTTCCGGCGGCCTGGGGGCACGGTTTGATTAGGGTTTTGGGGCAAAAGAACGGCGGGGGCGTGAGGTTTATATAAGGGGCAGCAGGAGTTCGAATCCCGCACGAATCGGGAAGAAATCGTCTCCGATTCGATCTCCAGAATTTGCGTTCGTTCGGTTTGAGGAGGAAGAAGATCCGCTGACGTCAGCATGACGTCAGCCAGCATTTTATTTTCTGATTTTATTTCCTTAATGCATATCTTTTGATTTCTACCTCCAATTGATGTCAAATAAATTTCTAAAAATTTGTAAACTGTTTATCTTTCTGTTAAACCAATTGTAGGTGTGTTTTAAACATTTTTGAAAATTAATATTTTGAAATATTGCTTAATTACAAATTTGACACTTAAGTCAAATTTGGATATATTTCTTATTTAAATTTTCTTTTGGCTAAAATAAATTTGTAAAATACCCACATTTCAATATGTTTGAATTTAAGTTATTTAAACTTGTTTTGCTGAAATCATTCATCTTTATCTTGGCATATTATTAAGAACAACATATAAATAAAATTTAAAATTTCAAACTCTTATTTAATTTAAGCCACAAGATGAAATGATGTTTATGCATGAATGCATGAGTGCAATGCTTGAATACTCTTTCAAAAGTAACATACAAAGTAATTTTTAAAAGTTTTAAATTTTTCTGATTTTTCAAATCCCAGGATGTTACAGCTACACACTACTAGGGTATTTGTAAAATACAAACTAACTTAGCATTATAAAATAAATCAAAAATCCCTATCATGCACACTACTCAAAAATATACTACACATGCATATAGAAAATATTGGGTAGAATATGAATGTCACTTGCCTTGGTAACAGGAGGAACAAGCACAGCAAGAATAACAATCACAAGCAAGTCCTTCCTCTTCTTCACAATCTAGCACAAGCAATGAATAAAATAAATACAAAATCATCACAACACCAGACATAAATATGTATGCATGAATGATATGCTATGAAAATATGACTCACTTATTAATAATTTTTATCCTCTTTTATTAAATGTATGAGATATAATTTCTAGGAATTTCTAATTTTATTTATCAATTTAATAATTGAAAACAATATAGCAAACTTGATTTCTATAATTACACTTTTATTGTTTTATGAAAGTTTTCATTTAAGATATTTATTAATATTGCTAGACAGAGGGAATTAATATGACCCTAAAACAATTAAATTTATTTTCCAAATCATTTTTATTATTATGTTATTATTTTAATAGCCGAAATGCTCCACTGCTAATTATATAAATTATAATTTGTCAAAAAGGAAAACAAATGATTTAGAAATAAACTTCATGAGCAGGGCCATCCGTGGATATAAAGTTTATTAAATTTGAACTTGTAGATCAAAAGTTATGAATTTTCTAAGTTTTGCATATTTTCTGTTTTATTTATAAAAATTCCTGCGAAAAAGAATTAATCGGGGCTACGTGGCGCGATCTTATTAGTCGGTACCGCTTCGACGCGGATCGGCTGCGGGAGCCGTCCGATCTAAATTAAAATGGACGCGCGGGATCTAATCGATCTAGATCCATTGGATCTAGATCCAACGGTCCACGATACGTTGACCAAAAAAGGGCGGCGCACTCGTCGGAGCTCACCCGACCGCGGCGGCGCCACGGCCGGCGTTGCTCGTTTCTCGTGTCCTAGGAGGCTACGGGGCGAACGGAGCTTACCGAAGCGTATCGGACGTCGGGGCGGAGTCGATGGCGCGGTGGTTGTCGTCGGCGTGGCCTTCTCCTCCTCGTGCAGTTCGCCGGAGTTGCTTGCGGCGGCGGTCTCCTTCGGGCGTGGATGAATACGACGTTCGGCTGCAAAATACACCGCGGGACGAAGTCAAAATCGTGCGCAACGAGGAGGGGGTCGTGGGGGGGGGGCAATACGTGCTCGGGGGGAGGTCGGAGTACCCCGTACGGCTTGCTTTACGGCGGAGGAGATCCGAGCTCGCTTGCGTGCTGCCCGGCGGCGGAACTTTTAGGGTTTGGGGTGCGGAGGGTTGCGGTGGAGGTGGGGGTTTATATAGGGTGGCGCGGGGAGCAGCCTCGCGCTGATTATGCTCGCGAATCACGGCCGGTTTCCGAATTCGTCTCGGGCGCGATCTCCGTCGGGAGGAAGACGAAGCTGACAGGTGGGTCCCACCTGTCAGCGAGAGGAGGGTGGAGATGGGCTGCGCGGGCCGGCTTGGGCCGCGTTCGGACGCGCGCGCGCCGTGGATAATTACGGGCCGGCCCGATTTCCTTTTCCTTTTTAATAAAAATAATAAAATGACTTTTAAACCTATTCAAAACATATCAGAAAATTTTATAAAAATATGTTTTGGAAAGGTTATCAAAATTGGAGCTTTTTAATATTATTCTTGCCCATAAAAATATTGCTAAAATAATATTTATTAAAGAGGTTTTAATTAAACATTTTTTGGAACTTATAGATTATTAAATCTTATAACCTAAGGTTTTATTTTATATTTTTGTGTGTAGTTTTATGTTTATGGATGAATGATGCATGAATGCAAGAGTTTTAAATTTTTGCAAAATTTGGGATGTTACAGACTAACCCCCTTAAGAGGAAGCTCGCCCTCGAGCTTCGGAAAGATTAGCAAATAGGTGTGGATGGTCTTCTCGAAGGTCATCCTCTCGTTCCCAGGTGGCTTCTTCCTCGGAGTGATGATTCCACTGGACTTTGCAAAACTTGATGGTTTTGGTACGGGTGACTCTTTCTGCGGTCTGCAGTATCTTGATGGGTTTCTCTTCGTAGGTCAAGTCACTCTCCAAATGTACTTCTTCGAGGGGTACAGTATCCTTTAAAGGAACTCCCATCATCTCGGGGTGACATTTCTTCAGCTGACTGACATGGAACACATTATGAACCGCAGACAGAGCTTCTGGTAGTTCTAACTCATATGCTACTTCACCTCTGCGAGAAAGAATTTTGAATGGTCCAATGAATCGAGGTGCTAGCTTTCCTTTAATCCCAAACCTCTTTACACCTCGGAGGGGTGATACTCTAAGATAGGTTCTATCACCCACCTCGTAGGTGACCTCTCTACGTTTAGAATCTGCGTAGCTTTTCTGGCGTGATTGTGCTATCTTCAATCTATCCTTAATCAGCCTGACCTTCTCTTCAGCCTCTTGGATTATATCAGGTCCAAAGAAACTTCGTTCTCCTACACCACTCCACAACAATGGGGTTGTGCATTTCTTCCCATATAATGCCTCAAATGGTGCCATCTCAATGCTAGATTGGTAACTGTTGTTGTAGGAAAACTCAGCATAGGGTAGATTGTCATCCCAACTAGATCCATAATCGAGCGCACAAGCTCTTAACATATCTTCTAAAATCTGATTTACTCTTTCAGTCTGGCCATCCGTTTGCGGGTGAAAGGCCGTACTGAATTCCAATCTGGTTCCCAAGGATTCATGCAACTGCTTCCAGAAATGAGAAGTGAACTGGGTCCCTCTATCGGACACGATACTCTTGGGGACGCCGTGTAGGCACACAATTCTCTTCATATAAATATCAGCTAGCTTTGCGCTGGTATAGGTGGTCTTCACGGGTATAAAGTGAGCTATTTTGGTTAAACGACAAACAATAACCCAAATAGAATCATATCCTGATCTGGTCCTTGGTAACCCGGTGATGAAATCCATCCCAATAGAATCCCACTTCCAATCCGGTACCTTCAAAGGTTGCAAAAGTCATGCTGGTTTCTGATGTTCAGCCTTTACTCGACTGCACACATCGCACTTAGCGATATATTCTGCTATTTCTCTTTTCAAGTTGTTCCACCAGAATCTCTCCTTCACATCCATATACATCTTGGTATTTCCCGGATGAATGGAATAAGGTGTCTCATGAGCTTCTTGCAGAATTAACTTTCTAATATCAGGATCATTGGCCACACATATACGTTTCTCAAACCACAGAGTCCCTTGCTCATCCTCATGAAATCCTTTAGCTTTCCCTGCTTCCAGATTGACTTTGATTTCTTCTATTTCCTTATCTCCTTTCTGCGCTTCTCGTATCTTGTCCATCAAGGTAGGTTGTACTGTCAATGAGGCTACAAAACCTTCTGGTACTACTTCCAATCTGAGGTCCTTGAATGCCTTGCATATATCTTCGGGTAATTCTTCTGCTGTGAGGCCATTCACATATGCTTTACGACTCAGGGCGTCTGCTACTACATTTGCCTTTCCTGGGTGATATTGGAGACTTAGATCATAATCCTTGATAAGTTCCCAGACCTTGGTGTGAAGCATCACAGTATACTTGAAATTCTTTCTCCAAATCAGGTAAGCATAGAACTGGGGCTGAAACTAGACGTTTCTTCAATTCCTGAAAACTGGCTTCGCATGCCTCAGTCCACTCAAATTTCTTCTCCTTCTTTAATAATTCCGTCAGTGCCTTGGCGATTTTGGAGAAGTTTTCTATAAATCTTCGGTAGTATCCTGCTAAGCCAAGGAAACTCCGTAATTCTCCAACATTCTTTGGTGACTCCCAATTGGTTACAGTTGAAACCTTTTCAGGATCCACTGCTATTCCCTCTTTAGATACTATGTGACCTAGGAACGCGACTTGTTCCAACCAAAATTCACACTTGCTGAATTTGGCATATAACTTATGTTCACGTAGCCTCTGCAATACCAGGCGTAGATGCTCTTCATGTTCTTCGTGATTCTTGGAGTAGACTAGAATGTCGTCTATGAACACTACCACAAACTTGTCCAGGAAATCCATGAACACTTTATTCATCATATTCATGAAATAAGCGGGAGCGTTTGTTAATACAAATGGCATTACTGTGTACTCATATGAGCCATATCTTGAAACAAATGCTGTCTTTGGTATATCCATCTCTCTAACCTTCATTTCGAGGTAGCCTGACCGAAGATCAATCTTGGAGAAGACACAAGCACCTTTTAGTTGATCAAATAGCTCATTTATCTTGGGTAACGGATACTTGTTTTTGATGGTGTGTTCATTTATATCCCGGTAGTCCGTGACTAGTCTCTGGGTTTGATCCTTCTTTTTGACAAATAGCACTGGCGCTCCCCAGGGCGAAGAACTTGGGCGGATAAATCCCTTCAAAAGGTGTTCCTCTAGTTGTTTCTTGAGCTCTTTTAGCTCATCGACGGCCATAGGGTAAGGTCTCTTAGCTACTGGTCCGGTACCCGGTTTCAGTTCAATGAGAAACTCCACATCTCTATCGGGTGGCATTCCCGGTAATTCCTCTGGGAAAACATCTGGGTACTCCTGGACCATCAGCACATCCCCAAGGCTAACCCCCTTAAGAGAATTTAGCCTAACTTTCTTAAGTTCAAAAGTTGATCTGAATTTAATCTTCTGTTTCTCTGGGGTGGTGAGGGTGATAGCTCTGTTTGCACAGTCTATGATTCCTTCAAAACGGGTCATCCAATCCATTCCAATGATAACATCCAAACCTTGGGTTTCTAAGATGACTAAGTCTGTTGGAAAAAGATATTTTCCAATCCTTAACTCTAGTTGCCTACATCCCGAATTTACTATCATCTCACCCCCAGGTGAGCTCACTCTTATAGGTTTTCCTAAGCTTTCCTCGGCTAGTCCATGTTTGTTTACAAAAGCTCTTGATATGAATGAATGCGATGCTCCGGTATCAAATAATACTAATGCTGGAAAAGAATTGAGCAGGAACTTACCAATCACAGCATCAGGTTCATCATGTACTTCTTCCACATTGATGTGGTTTACTTGTCCCTTCTGGAAAGGATTGGGCTTGGAATTTTCATCGGCCTTCCTCTCTGGGCAATCAGTAGCATAATGTCCTGTCTTCTTGCACTTGAAGCAAGTCACATTATACAAGTCTTTCTTCCCTTCAGAGTTAGGACGGGGATTTCCATTTCCATGATTATGACCATGGTGATGGTTTCCCTTGAACCCCCCATTATTTCCTTTATATCCTCCATTGTGGTTATGACCATGGTGCTTTTGGCCACTACCACTATTGGAGTAGTTCCAGGGTTTATGGCCACTGACTTCAGAGGTGTGTGGTTTCTTGTGTGTCCCTTCAGAATGAACCTTACTTGCACTGAACTTCCTCTTCCTATTCTCTTCCTTTCTTATGTTGTTGTCCAGAGTGATTGCTTGATCCAGCAGAACTTGGTAGTTAGGTGCATAAGCCACAGACAAGGGTATCTTCAGTTCTCCCCTAAGTCCATTAAGGAATTTGTCCTTCCTTTTAACGTCAGTGTCGATGTCCTCTGGTGCATACCTTGATAACATACAGAAGTCATCCATATATTCCTTCAGAGTTCTACCTCCCTGCCTCAAGCTACGAAATTCCTCTTTCTTCAGGTTCATTATGCCAGAGGAAATGTGGGCATTGCGGAAACCTTCCTTGAGCGCATCCCAAGTCATGCCATCCAACAGATGAGTCACTTGATAGGTCTCCCACCACATGGCGGCAGGTCCTTCCAGTAGGTGTGCGGTGAACCTCACCTTTTCTGCCTCAGAACACTCACAAGTTACTAATTCCTTGTTGACTGAACGGAGCCAGTCAACCGCCACTATTGGTTCAGTAGCAGAGGGAAACTTATTAGGCCTGAGCCTTAGAAATCTTGCAAGTCTGTCCACCGAAGATATATATATAGAAATCCAATTCTGCACCGAGGTGCAGAATAAATTATTTTGCACCCGAAAGTTTTTACATTGTTTTTTATAAAAAATATATATTTATGATCCAAATAATTATATTTATTTTGCCCCATAACTAAAAAATATACATAAGAAATGCAATATATAAGTTATAACAGTGTAAAAATAGGTAAAAATGCGTATTTTACGTAATATTTTTTATATGCCACATAAATAAATTTTTATGTCATGTTAATATTTTTCTTACGTTCCTATAAACTTACGAAGTACGGCAAAATTTACGTGACGTAAAAATTCTTTACGGTTCAAAAGATACGGGGTGGGTGTAGAATAACTATTCTACTCCCAGGGGTCAAATAGCGTTACCCTATATATATATAAATATATATATATATATATATATATATATAAACCTGTGTGTATGTTTTTTTTTTAGAAAACCTGTGTGTATGTAAGAGCGTTGTGCTTTGCTCTAAACCAGTGATGCCACTTTTATGTATAGTACTTATTTGACCACGTGTCATATTAATGATGTTTACAATTTTAATACCAGTGGTGATTGTAGGCCTAAGCCGCCAGTGTCATGTATAATAGCGGTTGACTATCCTGTCATATTATAAATGGCTTCTAGTATATAAGAATTTTGTTTCTCTTCTTTTTTCTGTTAGTTGTGTTGTATTTGTTGTTTTTGCCATCTTCTTTCTCTTACCTAACCGTGACCATCACTAAAGCAAAACAGGCCACTGGTCCCGGGCCGGGAGGGCTTTTTGTCCCGGTCACGCGCCCGGGACAGCGTGTTCGGGACAAATAGCCCCCCCCCCCCTATTTGTCCCGGGCACGCCACGGCCCGGGACCAGTAGGGGGTCACGTGGCCAAACCAGACAGCCTCTGGCTGCCACTCATTTGTCCCGGTTCGTAATACGAACCGGGACAGTATATATGTTTTTTTTGTTTCTTTTATTTTGTTTCCTGTTTTCTATTTTTGTTTCTGTTTTCTATTTATGTTACTGATTCTTTTGTGTTTGTGTTTTTTCATTTATGTTTCATTTCAAACAAGATCGAGTTGCATATTATACGTTACTATGTAATATATATCATGAATACACGATTTTTTCCTCGGGATATAGTCATGAATACTACTAGTACACGAGTTCTCCCAAACAAATATTTACAACCGGAAGATCATGTCTAAATATTTACAAACAGAGATCATTACATGACAGAGAAGCATTAGACCCTATTTTTTCCTCGGGATGGTCTTTTTTGGCGGCCGGATTATACTGCATTCTACGCCTGGCTTTATGACATAGTCAAGCAGAAAGCCTGCAATTTCCTCCACAATTGGTAGTAGGCGGTCTTTTGCATCAAGCCTGTCCCGGATCGTCTCAAACTAAAAAGGAGAGATCAACACCAATATATCAACCATTATGAAAATAATTCAATTTGAAAAGTGAACAAGTTTGAATGAATTGTTAACGTACCCTATTCCAGTCTGCACCCTCATTGAAGTGAATTCGGATGAACTCGCAGACATAGAATCCACACAAATTGGTGCCTTGTTGCTGCTTCGCGCACTTTATGATAGAATAAGATAAGAAATCAATAAAAATAATCAAAAATATTGAAAAAATGGTATTGTGAGACTGAAATTAAGAATATGCATACGTGGAACCTAGCTAGTACGTCTTACCTCTCGCCATTTAAAAGTGAGGTTCTTAGCTATACCGACTTCCTTGTGGAAACCGGTGAACTTGTCCCAAACCCTGAAGTTTACGGTATGGAAAATTAGTAAAGAAGTTAACTAATTACTATATATTATTAGAAAAGATGAGGTCGATTGTGATAATGAACGAAATTACCTCTGGAGCATCTGTTTCGTGTCGTCGAACTTTTCTTCAGGTTTCGATAATGGGTCCAAGACATCAACGATTGCCTTTTCAACATCAATCTCAAATAATACCCAGTGAAATCTGCCATATGTTTATATTTGTTAATAACTAAATCATAAATTACATATACTTAATTAACATCGAGTATGTATAAGAAAGTAAACAACTCACTTGAAGTTGAACGGGAAAATTATGGTGCTTTTGTAATGTTGCGCCATCAAATAAGTAAGCAAAAGCTCCTCCGTTTGATCTGGGTAATGTAACAAACCATGATGATGAACTCGATTAGGGTCAATGAATCCAATCTTGTGATTGAGTCCCAGCTTTCGAGATTGTATAATTTTCAGCCTGCATAATAGAGTACAAAAGTAATATAGTGATAAGGATAATTACAAGCAATGAAAAATAAGTAGAGCTAGAGAATTACTGACATATATACATAATTTAATTACTTACATGCAAAAGGCACTGATGATATATTTGTCGAGCGCGTCAAAATTGAATAACTGCCATAATTCGCAATACTCAATTTGAACCTCATCATCACCTGAGCCAAAAAAATCCTTTGGAATTTTCCCATAGAGCCAGTCTCCGTCTTGACTTTTCGTGGTACGCATGTACCATGCATTTAGTTGGTGCAACCTAGCTGGTAGAGTGTGCACCATTGCAGGGTCGACAAGATCTTCTCCTCTCACATATGTCCGCACCACCTCATGTATGGTGACACTCTCGCAAGATTGCAATGCCTTAAGCTCTGCCAGAGTTATACCCATATCTCTAGCTTGCTGCGAAAGTACATCATCGACCGGGTTCCGGTTGTAAGGCGCCAATATGAGTGGAGGGGCCGATTGTCCCGCCTGCATTCCGAGCTGTGGAACATCTCTCTTCTGGGTGGCAGCAGATTTTTGTTCTTCCCGCACTCTCCTAGATGTACGCACCAGAACGCGTGTGTAGTCATCGTCCATATTTAGTTCATATTGCGACGGATGCGTAAGAAATTCTATGGCCCACCGTATCGCATCCGAAGAATAAACCGGAACAGGCAAAGACATCTTGTTTGCCTTCTTTCTCTGGGAAGCCTGGATCTCCTCGACCCATGTATCGACATCTTCGCGAGAGTTCACAAAGCGAGACTTCCCCGTTTCGCTTTTCTGAGTACTAGTCGACGCAGCGTTGCACTTCCGCTTCTTTTGCGGAGGCGATGGAGTCCGTTGACGCGGCGGAGTACGCTCACGCGGCGGAGTACGCTCACGCGACGGCGGAGATGGACTAGCGCATTGGTTGTCGTTGTGGGGGGTGTCTGGACTAGCGCATTGGTTGTCATTGTTGTAGTTATGTGGACTGGCATGTGGACTGGGAGGGCGATTTTGCTGCATGTGTGGGAACACGATGTATTCTTTTTTCCATAAGCAGGTACTCTTGAGGGCAAATCTCAACTCAACCTCGTCTTCACCCGTAGGGAAGTCCAGCTTAATTCCCTCATATGTCTTGATAACATCATCAACCCCGACAACAGCATAGCCATCTGGAATAGGGCGACAATGGTAAGTTCCATTTGGTCTAGGCGGTAGGGCAAAGCCGTGCGCCACCTTCACGGTTATGTTCAAGCATGGCACATGTAGGTCGCAAAGTTCCCGCTGCACGATATTATCCACGGGGTGACGAGGACCCGGCATATCATTGTGGCCATCGAGCTCCGTCGAAGCCACGCTGCTTTTCCGCATTGATTTTGGATCAGGAGAAGGATCTTCAGGCGTCTCAGATTCGCAGGGCATCCATCGAGTTTGCGCTGAAGGCAGCTCTGCTATCTCCTTCTCATGTTGTAGTAATTTATTTTCCATCCACTGGGCCCGGTCGGCAATCTCTTTCTTCTTTCTCGATCGGCTTCTGTAAGTGCCAACATCTTTGGGAAACCCAATTATCCACGGTACGGAGCCGAAAGTTCCTCATGTTCGTCCACTGTGTTCAGGATTCCCAAGGGCTCGCGATAGCTCGTCCTTCTCTCTGTTAGGGTGGAACCTGCCTTCTGTGACCTCCTTCCATACCTCTCTGAGAGCTTTAATAGGGTCAGCTCCGTGCTCCGTGGTAAAAAGACAGTCACCTGTTTCAGGGTCTAACTTTCCACCATGCCCATAGAACCAAGCCTTAAGCCGGTCTGGCCAGCCAAATGTCTCGATGTCTATACCTTTAGCCAAAAACGCATCCTCCATTTTCGTCCACTTAGGCATGGCCGTCAGGTAGCCACCTGACCCCATGTTATGGTGATATATCTTTTTCTCTGCATTTTTCTTATTTCTCGCTGAGATTTTCTTAGCGGCTTCCGATTGCTTGTACGCCTTAAATTCGGGCCACTCATCTTTTATCTTTTCATAGACTCCGACAAATTCTGGAGTCTTACCTTCAATTATGAACCTGTTTAGCCTTTTCTTCCAGCTGCGGAACAATTCACCCATCTCAATATAAGTCCAGACCTTGCATCGATTCACTATAACCGGCTTCTCTACATCCTCCTCTTCCGGTAAAGTGAAATTCTGCACAAGCTCGTCCCAAAGGAGTTGTTTGTCTTCATCCCTTACATAAATAACCCCCTCTTTTGGCACCTTTGGCTTATACCATTCTTGAGCCCTGATGGAGAGTCTGTCCCGAACGATGACTCTGCACTGAGCTACAAATTTCCTTGCGTGGTTAGCGGGAGCAATCGGTTTTCCTTTTTCATTGATCTCCTCGATGTGGTACTTCTGTTTCCCTTGGAGCTTTTTGGTCCCAGTTCGTGGCCCGCCTCGTTTCACCGCTGCTTTTTTGCTTGGTCCCGGTTCATGGCCCGCCGACGGCTAAAAACAAGAAAAGTGATAGTTAATATATGTATACACACAAATCTTTTCAACAGAGACAAAAACCTGAGGGCATATATCTACCTCGGCGGCCAACTTTCCAACAGTAGAGTCGATGAACTGTCGGTGAGCTGAACTGTCGGTGACGTCTATTCCGTCTGAATGCCCCTCCAGTCCATCACCGGACTCGTTCAGAAATTGCCCGGTGAAATCGTCTAAGTGTTCCTCTTCTTGTTGGTCCAATCCATCACTTTCGCGGATGATGCCGAACATGTCCTCTTCTTGTTCAAGGTTTCTACCGGTGTCCATAGTTTCTGCAAGGGATTTCAATCCATTTACATAATTGTACAAATACATTAAGACATTTCAATTTTACAAACATATTTCAATCATATCGAGTATCACAATTTATATTTACATTTCTCTTTTGAAGTCTCTCGAACTTTACTAGCTAGGGCTCCGAGAGGGCGGCGGGGCGGGTCTGAGTATCTGCATTGCAACATGTAAAAACTTTAACAAACACAAATTAAATAACATTAATGACACAACAACATGTATTTTCTTTTTTTGAACGTTTTCATATAAAGTTTATTAATATTTCAACTCACAAAACTAACTAACTAAACACAAATTTAACAAACACTTTATATAAAGTTGTATTTTACAGGGAGTAACAAACACTAACTAAACACTAACTAACTACACGCGTTGCGGCCAGAGGTGGGGGTGCTCACCGCACCGGCATTGGGGCGAGAGACGTGCGCGCGGACGGCGGCGTAGATTCAAATTTATAATTTTACAGGGAGTGGATGACGGGGAGGAGACGGAGACGACGGGGAGTAGACGGTGATGGCATGCTACAAATACCAAGTCACATTTGTAATTCAAATTTTATATTTATTCGCATACACATTTGTAATTCAAATACTAATTCGCATACTAATTTGCATATACAAGTTTTTATTTGCATACAAATTCGAATGCTACAAATAATAATAAAAAAATACAAATTCGCATGCTATAAATATTCAAATACTAATTCACATACTAATTTGCATACACACGCTTTTTTTGCATACTACACATACATATTCGCATGCTACAAGTTTTTGGGGCTGACGTCACGCATCCGCCGCGCTGACATCAGCAATTGCAGCGCCGGAGCGGGCAATGGCAGCGGTGGCGCGGCAACGGAGGCGTGCGGGCGCGCGGGCAGCAGCGGGCGGCGCGGCAACGGAGGCGTGCGGGCACGACACGAACCTTCAGAGGCGCGGCAACGGAGGAGGCGGCGCGGACGGAGGCACAGCGGCGGCGTGGACGGAGCCGCGGCGAAGGCCGGATGGAGGCGCGGGCAACAGCGGCGGCGCGGACAGAGGCGCGGACGGAGGCGCGAGCGACAGCGGATGAGCGGACGGAGGCGCGGACGAAGGCGCGGCGGAGGCACGGGACGACGGCGGCGGCGGCGGCTAGGTCGCGGAAAATTTTGCCAGCGCTTCGCGAGGAGATTGGAACTGCTCCGGGTGGTTGCTCGACCCGGGAGCGCTAAGTGTTGCTTTTATAGCAACACACTATCTGTCCCTGGTCGTGGCTCTGCCCGGGACATATAGGTGTCATATGTCCCGGGCCGTGGCTGCACCCGGGATAGATAGCACCCCTATTTGTCCCGGGTGGAGCCACGACCCGGGATAGATAGGGTTTTTTCTTTTTCTTTTTCTTTTTCTGTTTTCTGTTTTAAATAACTTTTACAAACTTTTGAATTTGAAAAAACTTTCAATATGAAAAGTGTTTGAATTTAACTAACTAATACAAAAACATTTTCTCTTTTCTATAACCATTATTTAAATTAGTTTAAAACTATTTTGAATGTGAATTTGTATAACTTTTACAAACTTTTGAATTTGAAAAAACTTTCAATATGAAAAGTGTTTGAATTTAACTAACTAATACAAAAACATTTTCTCTTTTCTATAACCATTATTTAAATTAGTTTAAAACTATTTTGAATGTGAATTTGTATAACTTTTGCAAACTTTGGAATTTGAAAAAACTTTCAATATGAAAAGTGTTTGAATTTGACTAACTAATACAAAAACATTTTCTCTTTTCTATAACCATTATTTAAATTAGTTTAAAACTATTTTGAATGTGAATTTGTATAACTTTTGCAAACTTTGGAATTTGAAAAAACTTTCAATATGAAAAGTGTTTGAATTTGACTAACTAATACAAAAACATTTTCTCTTTTCTATAACCATTATTTAAATTAGTTTAAAACTATTTTGAATGTGAATTTGTATAACTTTTGCAAACTTTGGAATTTGAAAAAACTTTCAATATGAAAAGTGTTTGAATTTGACTAACTAAT
Organism: Poa annua; assembly: GCA_026929855.1. Lineage (NCBI taxonomy): Eukaryota > Viridiplantae > Streptophyta > Magnoliopsida > Poales > Poaceae > Poa > Poa annua. The sequence goes on along the minus strand of CM049428.1, from coordinate 18,760,640 downwards.
ACAAAAACATTTTATATTTTCTATAACCATTATTTAAATTAGTTTAAAACTATTTTGAATGTGAATTTGTATAACTTTTGCAAACTTTGGAATTCTGAGCTGTTCGATCAACACTTTAACTTCCAAACCGGGACTAAAGAAGCACACGGATCGTGTGTTTCTTTCAAGCACTTGTAAGCTGTTTGATCAGGTGTGTGTTTCTTTTGATTGCTTCTGAGTTGTTCGATTAACGCTTTCAGTTTCAAAACGGGACTAAAGAAGCACACAGATCGTGTGTTTCTTTGAAACACTTGTTAGTCGTTGGATCAGGGGTGTGCTTCTTTTGAGCACTTGAGAGTTGTTGGATCAACACTATCAGTACCACTGGTTGAGCCCGTGACCCTATATATAGCCCCCTCTCGGACGAGGCGAGCACTCAGTGTTTCCTCCTTCTAGTGCCTAGCCGGGTGGTGTGTGGTATACAAATCACTTGGATTCCCTGCATACGCCCCACGGTGCATTTGATATGCAGGCACTCAGGAGCCACCGTGGGGCTGTATGCAGGTGAAATCGTGTGTTTTGTTCTATCAAAAGAATAGTTCAATTCATCTACTGAGGAATATATACAAATTACTCGGATTCCCTGCATACGCCCCACGGTGCATTTGATATGCAGGCACTCATCAAGAGCCACCGTGTGGCTGTATGCAGGTGAAATCGTGTGTTTTGTTCTATCAACGCCGACGGATCCATTTGATATGTAGGTAAAAATGGAGCATCTTCTTCATATCAAAAGTTTAATATATTAATTATTACATATCGCACCAACATCTCCATCACACAACACCGCCAGTTCTTCTTCATCGGAACCATGGAGCTTCTTCTTCAATCAACTTGATGATTGGGTCAATGTTCACTACGAAAGGCGGAATTTCATCAAAATTATTATAATCATCTGACATGTCTGTCTTGTCCTCCACTCCCACGATGTTTCTTTTTCCTGAAAGAACTATGTGACGCCTCGGCTCCTCCACTACCAGGATGTTTCTTTTTTTGGGTCTGCTAGACATGTCTTTCACATAGAAAACCTGAGCCACATCATTGGCTAGCACGAATGGTTCGTCTCTGTACGCAAGATTGTTTAGATCCACTGTTGTCATTCCGTACATCTTGTCTACCTCAACCCCGCCTTTCAGATTGACCCATTTGCACCAAAACAAAGGGATCTTAAAAGAAGGTCCATAGTCAAGTTCCCATATCTCCTCTATGCAACCATAATATGTGTTCTTCTGCCCATTGTTGTTTGTTGCATCGAACACCACTGTTTTGGTTCGTGCTCTTTTTATCTTGGACACTCGTGTAAAATGTATTTTCAATTATCTCGTACCCTTGGAAAGTACATATAGTTGTAGATGGTGCCCTGGCCAACAAGTGTAATTGTTCATCAACCTTGTCTTTATTTTCAAGATGTGCTCGCAACCAACCGCCGAACGTGGCCATGTGTGTACGTACAATCCAGTTGTCAGACTTCCCCGCGTGTAGCGAGCGTACAAAATTCTTGTGTTCATCGATATACGGGGCCACCAAGGTAGAACTTTGTAGAACTGTATAGTGTGCTTCAGCGAAAGAATGTCCATCCATACAAATTTTTGTTTTCTTTCCTAGTGTGCCTTTTCCACTAAGTCTACCCTCATGTCGTGATTGTGGAACACCTATCGGCTTAAGGTCATGAATAAAGTCAACACAGAACTCAATGACCTCCTCGTTACCGTAGCCGTTGGAGATGCTTCCTTCTGGCCTAGCACGGTTATGCACATATTTCTTCAAGACTTCCATGAACCTCTCAAATGGGAACATATTGTGCAGAAATACAGGACCGAGAACTTGAATCTCTTCGACCGAGAACATAATGGGTACTCGAACATTTTCCGGTAGTAGCCCCCTCAGTGCAATCGGAAGCAATTGCGTCATAATCACGTGGCAATCATGAGACTTTAGGTTCTGAAATTTTTGGAGTCTCACATTTACTATCCTCTTTATATTCGACGAGAACCCAGCCGTGACCTTGATACTGCTCAGGCATTCAAAGAATATTACTTTCTCTTGTTTGGTAAGAGCATAGCTGGCAGGACCTTCGTAGTGTTCGGGACTTAGGCCGTCTCGTTCTTTCACACGTTTCTGGTCCTCCCGTGCTTCCTCTGTATCTTTTTTCTTCCCGTACACGCCCAAGTAGCCTAGCAGGTTCACGCAAACATTCTTCGTCACGTGCATCACGTTGATAGCAGATCTAACCTCTAGGACCTTCCAATATGGTAGCTCCCAAAATATAGATTTTTTCTTCCACATGGGTGTGTGCCCGTTAGCGTCTTTCGGAACTTGTTGTCCTCCAGGACCCTTTCCAAAGATTACTTTTAGATCCTTGACCATATCAAATATTTCTTCACCAGTACGGTTGACAGGCCTCCTACTGTGATCAGCCTCACCTTTAAAATGCTTGCCTTTCTTCCTTGCGGTATGCCTGATCGGAAGAAATCGACGATGCCCCAGATACACACACTTCTTACATTTATCCAAATATAAACATTCAGTCTCACCCAAACAGTGTGTGCATGCATTGTACCCCTTGGTCGACTGCCCTGAGAGGTTAGCAAGAGCAGGCCAATCGTTAATTGTTACAAAAAGCAGAGCTCGTAGGTCAAATTCCTCATGTTTGTGCTCATCCCACACCCGTACACCTTCTTCCCGCCACAACTGTAAAAGTTCTTCAAATAATGGCCTGAGGTACACATCAAGGTCGTCGCCGGGTTGCTTCGGGCCTTGGATGAGCAATGGCATCATAATGAACTTTCGCTTCATGCACAACCAAGGAGGAAGGTTATAAATACATAGATTCACAGGCCATGTGCTATGACTGCTGCTCTGCTCCCCAAACGGATTGAAACCGTCTGTACTTAGACCAAACCTTAAGTTCCTTGCGTCATCTTCAAATTCCGGGAACTCTCTCTCATTTTTTCTCCACTGCGACCCATCAGCGGGGTGTCTACACATCGCGTCTTTCTTACGGTCCTCTTTGTGCCATCGCAACAACTTGGCATGCTCTTTATTCGCGAACAGGCGTTTCAACCGTGGTATTATAGGAGCATACCACATCACCTTGGCAGGAACCCTCTTCCGGGGACGCTCACCCTCAACTTCACCAGGGTCATCTCGTCTGATCTTATACCGCAATGCAGTGCATACTGGACATGCATCCAAATTCTCATACTCACCGCGGTAGAGGATGCAGTCATTAGGGCAGGCATGTATCTTATGCACGTCTAATCCTAGAGGGCACACAACCTTCTTTGCTTCGTACGTGCTGTCGGGCAACTCGTTGACCTTTGGAAGCATCTTCCTAATTATCTGCAGCAACTTTCCAAATCCCTTGTCAGTCACACCACACTCTGCCTTCCACTGCAGTAATTCCAGTGTGGTACCCAGCTTTTTCTGACCATCTTCGCAACTTGGATACAACAATTTCTTGTGATCCTCTAACATCTGGTCGAACTTCAACCTCTCCTTTTCAGTTCCGCACTCTCTCTTTGCATCAGCAATGGCCCTACCAAGATCGTCAGTGGGCTCATCTGGTGCCTCTTCAGCTTCAGCTTCCCCCGTTGCAGAATCTCCGTACTCCGGGAACATAGGATAGTTGTCATCATCTTCCTCTTCTTCATTGTCTTCCATCATAACACCTTTTTCTCCGTGCTTCGTCCAACAATTATAGCTGGGCATGAAACCATGCCGAATAAGATGACTTTGAAGGGTTCTCACGTTTGGGTGATCTGTCTTATTCTGACAGTTGACACATGGACAACACATGAAACCATTGGTACTGTGGGCCTGGGCTTTCTCTAGAAATTTCCTCAAACCTGTCATGTACTCGGCAGTGCGTCGGTCACCATACATCCATTGTCGGTCCATCTGCATTATATAATGAACTACATCAACAGAACATCGACAAATAAACACTGAACATGCACGGTATCAATTAATTACAAATGAAACGAGAGAAAAATTAACCTTGATCGGAAAAAAAAACTTCTTTAAGTGTACATCAAATCATTTCGTGAACTCTCTCGGGCATTTCATCAAACACCTTGCATGCATAAAAAAAACAGACTAGCACACCCCCTCCTTCCATTTCAAAAAAAAAAAAATGCCTCCAATGGTTTTGGGAGGGGGCTGCTGATCAGTATATATAAGCACCCCCCCATTTGTCCCGGTTTCAGTCACAAACCGGGATAACAAGGAGGCCATTTGTCCCGGTTTGTGACTGAAACCGGGACAGATGGAGGTTTTTTCATTTTTTTTATTTTCTTTTTCTGTTTTCTGTTTTAAATAACTTTTGCAAACTTTGGATTTTGGAAAAACTATGAATATGAAAAATGTTTGAATTTGACTAACTAGCACAAAACCATTTTCTGTTCTCTGTTTTAAATAACTTTTGCAAACTTTGGAATTTGAAAACACTTTTGCAAACTTTAGATATATTTCGGTCAATACAAGAGAACACGTGCACACAGAATTTTTGCGTAACGGAATACATAGATAGTCTACTCATCAACGACATTAAGATGATCGTTGTCCGTATTATAGCCGCGTAGACTATCCCACTTCCGTGCAATCTCGAAGCCAAGGCGAGCGTCTAAAGCAGCATATACGACTTGATCGTAGCTCAATGGAACGTTGCCCCATCTGAAAATTAGGTCTTTTTGTAACGTGTCTTCCTTGTCGTCGTCCGTGTTCTTCTTCTTCTTGTATTTCTTCTTCTTCTCAAGATTTGTCCCAATGACCGCATTAGCGAGAGCATATAGACTAGGAGTAAAATTGCCGGTAGGGTTTCGGCGATCCCTCTGCAGGTCGATCGCGGACCGAATAATAATTCCGTAGTAGGCTAGCATCTTCATGTCATTATGGATTGCCACGCCGTAGAATTTGATTGTCTCATCACCTAAGAAATCCACGAGGACCTGTGGCACCCGATCAGCTTTACAATTTTGGAAGACAAGAGTCTCGGTCGCCACCGAGAGTTGAAGGACGGCGGCGCACTGCGGAGTATCCTTCCGTCGAGGGTCGGTGAACTCGCAATCGAGTCCAACAGCTTTGATCGGAGCGGCGTCGAGGAAGTAGTTCTTCACGTCGCGGATCCACTTCTCCATGCGCCATGCACGAAGGGTGACCCACACCTTGAACCGCATGCCTTCCTTCTCGTAGTCTTAAAACTCATCGGACCGAGGCACGAGTGGCTCCATAGGGACGGAGAAAAGAGAGGAGAGATGGCCAGAGAAATGGTGTGTGGAGGAGTCGTACTGTGCAGTGCATTTTATAGCGCCGGAGAGGAAGATGAATCGCCTGCGGAGAGCAGAGGAATTAATCGCCGGAGGGCAGAGGAATCGCCGGCGGCGCCGTATTTCCGCTCGTCTTCCGTGCGCGTCGAAAAAACGCGGCGATGGCTCGGCTTCCGCGCGCGCGCGTAACTGAAACCATGACATTTGTCCCGGTTCGTGACTGGAACCGGGACAAATGGGTGTCGCCTGAAGCGCTCGGCGGGTGCTACCTCATTTGTCCCGGTTCGTGGCTGGAACCGGGACAAATGGGTGTCGCCTGGAGCGCTCGGCGCGTTTTACACCCCATCTGTCCCGGTTTGCAATACGACCGGGACAAATGGGGTTTTAGAGATTAGTCCTTTAGCCTTCTACTAGTGCATATCAGATTTGTGAGAGATGGAGAACACCATGTTTGTCCTTTTATCTTCACCATTTTACTCCATTCTTTATGAGAATTCACAAAAATTACGAATAACCACATTCAGCTGGAGGCATTTTTTCTGCTTATTTGTTTAGCAATATATGTGGATTTGATTAGCTTTTACCCATTTTAACCAAAACGTAGGAACTGCACTATTTAGTAGTTCTGGATCAAAAGCACACACATATAAGTTTTTAGGTCTTTCTTTTATTGATATAGATATTTTAATTTCCCCTACCATATACATAGTTTTATGGAAATTAGAGCCCCACGGTAAACAAAAATTGAACTTTCAGTTGCAATGTGCATTCTTTTCATGACCGTGATATCTGTAGTTGCCTCGTAGCTATAAATAGGAACTTTTTTTCTTTCGTTTCTGTTACATGTGTATGAGATGCCAGATTAAGTGATTATTATTTCGTAGTCTATAATAATAAAACAGAATTTCAATTTTGACCACAAAGTTAAGAAATACACAGATGTTAATAAATAATGGGCACGGCAATGCGAGCGGGAGATTTTCCAATTTGTCACTCTTTACTTCGAACCTTTATTATTTGCCACTCTTTACCTGATCTTTTATTATTTGCCATCTATTAGACAAATCTATTTATCATTTACCATATTTCTACTCTATACATAATTACTATTTTATTTAACACCGAAATATAATGAAAATACAGTACCTTCTGGGCTGGCTAGACCGAACCAGTTTGACCTATAATTAGACAAATCTTCCAGTCAACGTTGGAAACTGAGACGCACTGCACGGGAGGGCAGCCGCCGGCCGGACCGCGTGGGCGCGATCGCGAGAACAAATTGAAGCCCCGATCCAGGCACGCGCACATGTGAAGCCAGCCACTCCACGCGACCACGCCACGCTGCACACCTCCTTCTGTCCTCGGTCCGGTTGGTGTCGCCGGCGGACGGCTGCTCCATCCGTGGTCGCCGGCGGTCGACTGCTCCATCCATGGTCGCCGGCGGACCGACGGAGCGACTCCACGCCGCACAGCTCCAAGAATCCCCTTCCGCCCTCGGTCTGGACGGTGTCGTCGGCGGGCGGCTGCGCCATCCGTGGTCGCCGGCGGACAACTGCGCCATCCGTGGTCGCCGGCGGACAACTGCTCTGTCTGTCCACGTCGGCGGCGGCTGCTCTCCGACTCCATCCGTGGTCGCCGTCGACAGTCGCACAACACAGCAGCCCCAGTTCCTCTGTTCATTTCTCTGTTTCTCCGAAGTAAAGAGTGGATGAGAGTGAATGGATAGAGCAGCCGACCGGCCGGGTCTAGCCAGCCAGGTATAGTATACACAGGTGCTGCATTTAAAAACGTATTTCGGAGTTAAATAAAATAATAATTCTGTAAAGAGTAGAAATAGGGTAAATTGTAAAGAGCTCAGTCTAATACATGGCAAATGATAAAAGTCTAAGTAAAGAGTGGCAAATAATAAAGGTGTGAAGTAAAGAGTGGCAAATTGGAAAATCTCCCGCAAAGCGCGCCTAATCCTTGTAGTTACTTGAATTCCTCGGTTCCGCACTGAGACGAGGCACCGTAGTCGGCCGAAACCCTAGTACTACTGTACGATGGAGGGATCGCCGGGGGATGTCTGGCGGTGCTGTTCCTGTCATCCCATCGATGGTGCCCCTCATGGAAGTTCCTACGATCAACTCAAAAGAAAAGCCAATCGGAAGACCAGGAGACGGAGGAACAAAAGGCAAATCGGAAGACCTGGCGCCGGCGGAGCTCCTGAACTACGCCCCGAGGCGTCCGAGCCAGAGGAAATCAAGCAGGAGCAGGAGGAAATCAAGAAGGAGGAGGAAACCCAGCAGGAGCAGGTGGAGCTCGAGTGCCACCTGCCCGTCGACTTCAGGGCCTTGCTTGCTCGTCGCCAGCAGTTTGTGGAGGAGATCAGGCACAAGAGGACCCGTTCCAAGAAGAAGGGTAATGTTCTTCTCGGATTTGCCTTCTTGGCTTTTTTGCTGATGCTACAACTGGCTTTTTCTCATGTGCCCATAGTGTTTATTCAGTAGTATCATCTCATCTCTGTAACTCAAGTTACTCAATTTACATTGATTGTTTCAGATCTCTCTTACATGACTGATGAGGACGAAGACAATGAGGAGGGCAGTCTCCATGTTGCAGACGCTGATAAGCATGTGCGTCCATCTTGTGCAGGTAAATCAGGATGAGCTAGTTTTTGCATTGTACGCTACTCGTATGAAATGAATAATTTGGATAACTTACAACCTAATATCATAATCTTACAGTACAAAAATATGATGTTAAAGAAGTGGACAAAATTGCTGGAAGAAGATGTGATTTGCTCACAACCTTGGTGGAGAAAAACACCGAAGAGTTTTTCAGTGACCCACTCATAGAAGATTATTTGCGTCCTCAACCTTTGTTAGCTCTCGACAACGTGACCCACTCATGCGTATTGACCAGAACATGCTACCATCGTACATACAGGACTGATGATATCACTGAAAGTGAGTGTTTCAATTGAAGATATACAGCATTACTCAGTTGATCTCGTCAAAAATATGAAAATATTTAATTCCCTTCATTTCAGCTGACCCAAGCTACCGAGAGCTCGAACCTGAAAACATGGTTCAGATTTTCTCGTTGACGTTGCCCGAGACTTATCCTCATTCTGTCAGTATGTACGGAACCTTTGCCATTCGGGATGTTCTACATCCAGGTCGGAATTATCTGTTTAAGCGCTCGAGAGATGACTCGGTCACTATATATTCATCCTGTAAGTATACCCATGGAGTTTATTTTTATGTGCTGGTTCAGTTAGTGTTTTACCTCTTCCGTAGTCCACCATTTCCTTAATAATGTTGTTATGCATTACCTAGGCAGACAAAATGTACTACCATTTTCGTGTTAATACTGGGATTTGTTATGGTTGCTTCTGAAATAATAATTGAAGTATCTTGTACTGTGTCCTATGGATACAATCCTCTATTTACCATTGTGCCATCCAGCATATATTGTTGAGTAAGCAATTATTTCTAATAGATATAAGTGCACAAAATAGAAAATAGAAATAATCTGAGGAACCGTTGAATAGAGAAAACTAATCTGAGGAACCGTTTAATTGGAGAAAATAGAAATAATTAAGAATTCAGAAAATGCAGAAAGTTTTAAGAAAGAACAAAAGAGAAAATTAATCTGAGGAACCGTTGAATATTAAGAAAATCTGGAAACTGAGAAAAGAATATTTGATTCATTCATGTTAATCAGGATAGACCATGCATGCTCTCCAGATTTGTCATGCTGCTTGCCTAATTATGTATCCGTGCTTTATTTTGTGGCTTGTATGCAGTGTTATATAGATTTGGATTGTACAGCTATGCTTCTCTGGCTAATGGGTGGATTTTTAGTCTTGAAAATTTTAATAATTGAAATAACGAGCCGTAAAGAATATTCAAATCCCTTTCAGTACTGATGTGCTAGATTTTATAAGAGAAACAAGTTAGTGATTGATTAACATGAATGATGTCACACGGAACTTGTGTCAAAATAATCTGCGATCAACAATGGATGCAACTTGATTAAAAAAGGAAACTGGAAATAATGTATGTCAACATAGTTTGAGTGTGGTTTTCTTAAAGGATTTAAGGCCTCCATGTACAAGCATCTACAAATCGATATGGAGCACATATACATGCATTATAAGTCATTTGCCTACTCTTACCTTGGTTGATTGCTAAATATCATTTAAAGTAAAACTGAAATTTTCTACTCCCTCTGTCCATGAAAGGATGTCTCAATTTTGTACAAATTTATATGTATCCAAACACTAAAGTATGTCTAGATACATGCAAATTCAGATAAAGTTGTGGCATCCTTTTGTGGACGGAGGGAGTATTATATACTTAGTCAAAGTCGCCACACACGCCGTGGTTTTTTATCAGTACGGCACAGTGCACAAATATCATCAACTGTGGCTTTTCCTGCCTGCAAGTTGAAAAAATATCGTTGTGGAATACTTAGTTATTTAAACACTTGGCATCCAAATAGACCCCTCTTGAATGACTGTTCTTCGAAGAGTGATTTATCAATTCTGGTCTACAATGCTGTTCGCACCGTCCATTTTGCTGTTCTCCTGAAGTGCATTATGGATTATTTGCAAATTTCAAGTACTTAGAAGATATTTGCATGTCATATTCTCGACGTATATTATTGTTTGTACACTTGGTTGCAGCTTTCGAGAAATTTGGATATAGGAACTAGAGCGACATAATGTAATTGAAATCTTATTCACAGTAATGATCAAGTGCAATCATTATTTGGTAGGTGCATCTGGTAGGTGCTAGGGTTCTACCGGGTCTAGTGCGTAGTGTGTAAGGGAAGGAGGGAGGCTGGCGCGGAGGAAGACGGGCACGGCGGCGTGAGGGCGCCGTGGTCGATGATGGAGGCGGCGGCTATGGCGGCTGTGGAGGCGGCGGCTAGGTTTAGAGGCCAACTCTGAGGGAGTCGGCAATAATGATATGATTATTGCTTGATTGTCTTGTCCTATTCCAACTCCTTATATGAGGGGAAAACTGGGCTAAGCCCCTAATTAGACCCACTGGTGGGCCTTCTCCTGCTATATGACCGGCCGGTCATAACATCACTCCCCGCCTGTGCAAATAGCTCGTCCTCGAGCTGGTAACCTGGGTAATGTTGTCTGAACTCTTCACGCGGCTCCCAAGTGGCCTCCTCCTCTGGAAGGCCTTCCCAATGCACTAGTAAGTACCACAACCCACGACGAAGTTGAGCGCGCAACACCTTCGCCGGGCTTGGAAGAAGGCGTCCATCAGCTACAGGGGAAAGCGCTGGTGTCGATGTCGGAGGCTCCCCCCGATAGGGCTTCAACAGCCCCACATGAAAGACGTCGTGGATGCGTGTGCCCACTGGCAGCTGAAGTCGATACGCCAGTGTCCCGATGCGCTCCATGATCTCGAATGGCCCGGCGTAGCGCGGACCCAGCTTGCGCTTGGCACGCGGGTCCAGGGACTTGGTGGTGCGATGAAGAAGACGCAACCACACCCAATCCCCGACCGCGTACTCCGCCTCACGATGGCGACCATCGTAGTAGTGCTTGGCTAGCTGCAGCGTCTGTAGTAGACGTTGCCGTACCTCGGCAAGCATCTCGTCACGCCCGCGAAGAAGCTCTCCGGCGACCTCCGTCCGAGCGGCGGTCGGGTCAACCGGCAGGATGGGCGGTGGCGGGCGGCCGTAGACCACCTCAAAAGGTGTGGCGCGCAGGGAGGTGTGGTAGGAGGTGTTGTAGCAGTACTCCGCCCATGCCAGCCAATCCACCCAGGCGCGAGGATGATCACCTGTAACACAACGCAAATACATGGCGATGACCTTGTTGACTACCTCCGACTGGCCGTCCGTCTGAGGGTGGAACGCCATACTGAAGCGCAGCTTCACCCCCGCCATCCTGAAAAGGTCTCTCCAGACGTGCCCCGTGAACACGGGATCCCGATCACTCACGATCGACGAGGGAAACCCGTGTAGACGAACGATGCTGTCGAAGAACGCACGGGCCACGGATGCGGCGGTGTATGGATGACCAAGGGCGATGAAGTGGGCGTACTTGGAGAAGCGATCAACCACCGTCAGGATGATGGATTTGCCCCCCACCTTCGGAAGGCCTTCAATGAAGTCAATGGCAATGTCCGCCCATACCTGTGTAGGCACCTCCAGAGGCTGCAGCATCCCAGCTGGACGCAGCGTCTCCGTCTTGTTCCGCTGGCACGTGACGCACGACCGCACCCAGTCCTAGACGCGAGCCCGATCACCGGGGATGTAGAAGTCGGCGCGGAGACGGTGAAGAGTCTTCTGCACACCCTCGTGGCCCGCCAAGTGCGCTATCAGTAGCACCTGATGACGGAGGTCGTCGTGGTCGGGCACAAAGACCCGGCGGCCATGGAGGAGCAGGCCGTCGGCGAGGCGCCAAGGCTCCTCGAGGTCGCCGGATGCCAGGCGCTGCTGGAGGAGCTGTGCGTCCGGTGCGGCTGCAGTGGCCCGGCGGATGTCGGCGAAGAGGGCGAAAGTAGGCCCCGAACGGATGCAGAGAGCCGTCCCTTCAGAGTGGCCCACTGTGTCCTCAGCAGGCGTGTCGCGGCGAGAGAGGGCGTCGGCCACCGTGTTAAGGCGGCCTGGACGATACTCGACGGTGAAGTCAAAGCCAAACATCTTGCTGAGCCACTGATGTTGCGGTACAGTCGACAGGCGTTGGTCCAACAGGAACTTGAGGCTGTAGTGATCGGTGCGAATCCGGAACGTCCGGCCCCAGAGATATGGCCACCAGTGGCGCACCGCCTGTACCAAGCCAATGAGCTCCTGCTCGTATGCCGCGAGCTTAAGGTGGCGAGCCGCGAACTGGCGACTGAAGAAGGCGAGGGGGCCCTCGTCCTGGTGAAGGACCGCCCCAAACCCCACACCGGAGGCGTCGCAGTCGACAACGAAGGGACGGTCGAAAGCTGGCATCTGCAGGACGGGTCCCGTCGTGAGGGCTCGCTTTAGAGCCTCGAACGCCGCGGTGGCCTCATCATCCCAGGCAAAGGCGTCGCGGCGTAGCAGCCGTGTGAGCGGGGCCGCGATGAGGCCAAATTCCCGGATGAACTTCTGGTAGTAGCCCGCGAGCCCCAAGAATCCGCGGAGGGCCCGCAGCGAGTGTGGGATCGGCCAAGCGAGGACCGCGGCCACCTTGTCCGCATCCATGGCCATGCCCTCCGCCGAGATGACATGACCGAGGTAGGCGACCGAAGATGTCCCAAACGAGCACTTCGAGCGCTTGAGATGAAGACGATGCGCTCGAAGCTCGTTAAAGACGACGGCGATGTGCTGGAGATGCTCGGACCACGACGTGTTGTAGATAAGAATGTCATCAAAGAAAACAAGCACAAACCGTCGCAGGTACGGCTTTAGGACGTCATTCATCAAAGCCTGGAATGTCGCGGGAGCGTTGGAGAGGCCGAAGGGCATCACCAAGAACTCATAGTGGCCATGATGCGTGCGAAACGGCGTCTTGGCGACATCCTCGGGGTGCATCCGCACCTGGTGGTAGCCTGATCGAAAGTCAAGCTTGGTGAAGAAGCGCGCCCCACGGAGCTCGTCGAAGAGCTCATCGACCACCGGAATAGGAAACTTGTCCTTGAGCGTCATGGCATTAAGAGCGTGGTAGTCGATGCAGAAGCGCCACGTACCATCCGACTTGCGGACGAGGAGTACCGGCGCCGAGAAAGGCGACGTCGAGATGCGGATGATACCCGCAGCGAGCATGAGCGCGACCTGCCGCTCCAGCTCATCCTTCTGCAGCTGGGGGTAGCGGTAGGGGAGCACCGCCACGGGCGCGGTGTCCGGCAACATGTGGATGCGGTGGTCGTACAGCCGGGCGGGAGGGAGACCGGTGGGCTCGTCAAAAAGGTCGATGTGCTGCTGCAGGAGGTGATCCAACAGCGGGCGTGTGGACTCGGAGGTCGCCGTGACGAGCTGGAGCTGCGGGGTCGGTGTAGGGGTGCCCCCAATACCCTCCCAGCGGATGCGACGGCCCTGGCGCCAGAACGTCATCGTCAAGGTGTCAAAATCCCAAAGGATGGGACCCAGGGTCCGCAAGAAGTCGACGCCGAGGATGAAGTCGAAGCAGCCCAAGTCAATGTCGGCGCACGTGATGGCGAAAGTCTCGCCACCGATGATGACTGGTACGTCGCGCGCCAGCCCGTGGCAGCGCAGGCGATCGCCATTGGCCACGGCCACCTGAAGGTGCTCCCCGCCTGTAGGCTCCAGAGCCAAGCGGCTCATGGTAGTCTCGGGCAAGAAATTATGAGTGGAGCCCGTGTCAAGGAGAGCCACCAGTCGCTGGCCGTGAATCGTCACCGGCAGAAGCATGGTGCGCTCGTCGCGGATGCCCGCCATGGCATGGAGCGAGACGACGAAAGCCTTCACCGTCGTGGATGTGTGGTCGGGCTCCGGAGCCATTGGGCCCGGTGGTTCGCCGAGCTCGTCGGCAGGGACGTCCTCAGTGTCAACCGTCTCCAGGTAGAAGAGGCGTGGGCAGACATGGCCCGGGGCGTATGGCTCATCGCAGTTGAAGCACAGGCCCTGGCGACGACGCTCCAGCTGCTCAGCCGGGGTCAGCCGGCGGAAAGTCCGCGTGGCGGCCGGCGCGGCCGCGGCAGCGGTGGCGGGGGGCTGTCGGCCCGGCCCGATGGCGGGCGGTGGAGGCCTGGCAGGCGGCCCACTCCCGCGTCCCGGAGGGACCTGCTGAAGGGCCTGCGCGCGACGCTCGTAAGCGCGGGCGTAGTGCATGGCCGTCTGGAGGTCCTGGGGCCCCTGAAGCTCCACGTCCACCCGGATGTGTTCCGAGAGGCCACCCACGAAGAGCTCGGCGCGCTGTTGTCCTGTCACTTCAGGCGCGTGGCATGCGAGGGCCTGGAATCGGTCGGCGAAGTCCTGGACCGAGGTGGTGAAGGGGAGGCGGCCAAGCTCGGCCAAGCGACTCCCACGGATAGGCGGCCCGAACCGCAGGAGACAGAGTTCCCGAAAGCGCTCCCATGAAGGCATGCCGCCCTCGTCCTGTTCCAGGGCGTAGTACCACGTCTGTGCGGCGCCCCGGAGGTGATACGAGGCGAGCCAGGTACAATCCGATGCCAGTGTGCGCTGTCCGCGGAAAAATTGCTCGCATTGGCTGAGCCAATTGAGAGGATCATCCGTGCCGTCATAGGTGGCGAAGTCGAGCTTGGCAAAACGCGGCGGTGTAGGCGTGGCCGCGGCGGGTGCAGCGGCCGCGCCGCGTCCCCCGTGAAGGCCGGCGAAGTTCGACGTATAGCCGGAGGGCAGGGTGGGCGCGGGTGGTTCGTCAGCCGTCGTGTAGACAGGAGGCGGCGACGTCCCGGACAGCCCAGCCGGTAGCGGGGACGGCGACGGGGGAAAGCGCACTTGATTGATTGGTACGCCGGATTGGGGTGAGGGCACCGAGCCGATGCCGGGCTGAGGTTGCCACGGCTGCCATGGCGCGGTGGTCGGCTGCTGCAGGGGGGGCCGGCGAAGAGCGCGGCGGGCGGCCACGGGAGGCCCGAGGCCGGCAACGGCGGTGGCACGTAGGGCCCATGCAGGAACTGTCGGATCCCTTGAACCGCGGCGACAAAGTCGTTGAGGACGCCGCTCATCTCGGCTGGCGTGTAGACGACGGGCGCCGAGGCGGAGGAAGAAACCGGCACGGTGCCGGCGGCCGAGAAGGCCGGCTCGGTGGGGTGAGCGGCGGCGGCTGTGGTGGAGGGCATGACGGCGGGTGTGGAGGTCGACGAAGACATGATCGAACAAGAGCAATCTGATACCAAGGTGGTAGGTGCTAGGTTTCTACCGGGTCTAGGGCGTAGTGTGTAGGGGAAGGAGGGAGGCTGGCGCGGAGGAAGACGGGCACGACGGCGTGAGGGCGTCGTGGTCTACGATGGAGGCGGCGGCTATGGCGGCTGTGGAGGCGGCGGCTAGGTTTAGAGGCCGACTCCTGAGAGAGTCGGCGATATTGATATGATTATTGTTTGATTGTCTTGTCCTATTACAACTCCTTATATAAAGGGAAAACTGGGCTAAGCCCCTAATTAGACCCACTGGTGGGCCTTCTCCTGCTATATGACCGGCCGGTCATAACAGCATCATAATATCTTACGGGATATATTGTTGTTTGTAGTTTGTACACTTGTTTGGTTTTAGTTCTGAAGAATTTGGATCTTGGGCTAATAATTGGTTAAGTCTGTTTATGTTGGGTGCACATGGGCATATTAGTTATCGAAAGAACCATCAAAAATTGGATTACTTGGAACATTATTTGTGTTACTGTATATTTAATTTCTCAGGGTTGAAATTACAGGGGTCTAGGCTGCCTCTCTGCAGCCCTTGTCGTGAAATCTACGCTCTAACTCGTGCTTTACTGGATGTTGATCTTCGGATAAAGCATGAAGGTGATGATGAATCAGCTGACGAGAAATTTATTGCTGGGTACTTCGAATTGCTGGTACATAGTTACTATGACATGAGATTTTGTCAGGTGAAATTTTACAAAAATAAACCTTTTAATAAAATCCAACAAAAAATAACCTTTTTTTAAAACAATTTTAAAATCTAACCCCTTTTTGGTAGCGTCCAACGATGTGGCGCTACCCTCTGTGTGGTAGCGCCACAGCCTCCGTCGCTACCCTCGTGCCAGTGTGGCAACACGGGCCCTTCGTCGCTACCCTTCGGAGGGTAGCGCCATGCCCTTCGGCGCTACCCTCTTAAGGGTAGCTCCATGCCACATGGCGCTACCCTTCGGAGGGTAGCACCATGCCCCTCGACGCTACAAAAAAGGGTTAGATTTCAAAATAGTTTTAAAAAAGGGTTATTTTTTACTGAACTTTGTCCAAAGGGTTATTTTTATGAAATTTCACTTTTGTCAGCGCCTTCATGATGGCATAGGCAGCCACTTCTTGGATTTCGACTACCGCTATATTGGATGGAGCATAGCAGCAACAGTAATAGCATCTGTCGACGTTCCATATCCTTGTCAGGTGACGTTCACAGCCTATACGAGCGGTTTTGATGACAAGGTTATGATTTTCGACGGCACGTGCCGTAAAGGAGAAACATTAGAAGTCAGGCATGTGGTGGCTGTGAAGGTGCTCTGCACACTTGAGCTTTGCGTCAAGCTTGACGGGGAGTTGGGCTATTCACACTCTTTCAAGGCTGGGGTCGACTCGAAACCTGTCATATTCGGACCCGTCAAAGCGCTCGTGGTTTGGTCCGTCATGAACCGGCACAGATTTTGGTGGTGATCAATGGTGTTGTCTTATTGCTTGAGAATGTCAAGCACGGACTACTAGTTTGTTAGGGATGGCCATGACGCACGTGCACTAGTAGAAAACGGGGCTTTGATTCACCCCTTTAGCCCAGATTTAAAAAGGAACCGAGACTAAAGGGTGCAAGCCACCGGATTGAATTTCGGAGGGACCTTTAGTCCCGGTTCGTGACACGAACCGGGACTAAAGGGTCACCACATGCGGCCGCAGAGGCGGGGCCTAGTGTGTGACCCTTTCGTGGCACCAACCTGGACTAAAGGCTCTACGGTAGGCTACTTTTTTACCGTGAAAAAACAACGTCTAAATAAATTTAAAAAATGAAAAAAACTTCAAATTTAAAAATCCTTTGACGTGCCGGTACCTATCGCAACCTACTATTAGAGAAAATTTTAATTTTTTATTTTAAATTTTTTTTGTAAAAAAAGTGATCTCAATTTTAAAAAGTATAACTTTTGAGTACGAATTTGGAAAACATTGTGTATATATAAAAAACTATCTACGCAAAGAAAAAACTCATACGTGGGGATCATCCATCATATGTGCATCACTCTTAATGAAAATTAGTTGGGTGCCATTTGGATTCATATTTTATGTACTTCCTTCACAAAAAAACCTCTTTTTTTCACTTAAAAAAGGAAAATGATATTTATGAAAATAATTTGAAGAATCCCTTTGGCAAGATTGTTTAATATACCAATATGCACCTATGTGTGGAGTATGAGATCTTTATCACAAACTATGTTGTCGAAATGACCATAACTTGGTCATTCGGCTTGAAACTTATAGATGTTCATACATGATAGACCTTTTGTGAAGACTTTTTCTGCAAATGTTGGAAAAAATCAAGTTTATCATTTTTCATAGCTACTAGTACACATATAAGGATCCCATGCCAAAGGATTTGATTTTTTGAGGTGTTTATCACTTTATTACATTTTTTCTTCAAAACGATCAAAACGGTCGCTATGACTAATCATCAGAAGAGGTGATATTTTCTAGAACAATCAATGTTTTTGTGATATAACCACTAGTTGTGTACCTTAAAATGATTTTTTCAAAAGTTTCAGACCAAACTATCAAACAGTTGTAATTCAAATTTGAATTTCTTTCGATAAATCAACATAAACTTAATTAACTAGGGGAAATTGGTTAGAATTCAAAGAAAAAAATCATACCTGGGGATCATTCATCATATGTGCACCACTCTTAGTGAAAATTAGTTGGGTGCCATTTGGATTCATATTTTTTGTACTTCCTTCACAAAAAAATCTCTTTTTTCCACTTAAAAAAAGGAAAATGATATTTATGAAAATAATTTGAAGAATCCCTTTGGCAAGATTGTTTAATATACCAATATGCACCTATGTGTGGAGTATGAGATCTTTATCACAAACTATGTCGTCGAAATGATCATAACTTGGTCATTCGGCTTGAAACTTCTAGATGTTCATACATGATAGACCTTTTTGTGAAGACTTTTTCTGCAAATGTTGGTAAAAATCAAGTTTATCATTTTTCATACCTACTAGTACACATATAAGGATCCCATGCCAAAGGATTTGATTTTTTGAGGTGTTTATCACTTTATTACATTTTTTCTTAAAAACGATCAAAACGGTCGCTATGACTAATCATCGGAAGAGGTGATATTTTCTAGAACTATCAATGTTTTTGTGATATAACCACTAGTTGTGTACCTTAAAATGATTTTTCCAAAAGTTTCAGACCAAACTATCAAACAGTTGTAGTTCAAATTTGAATTACTTTCGATAAATCAACATAAACTTAATTAACTAGGAGAATTGGTTAGAATTCAAAGAAAAAACCCATACCTGGGGATCATCCATCATATGTGCACCACTCTTAGTGAAAATAGTTGGATTCATATTTTCTGTACTTCCTTCACAAAAAAACCTCTTTTTTCCACTTAAAAAAAGGAAAATGATATTTATGAAAATAATTTGAAGAATCCCTTTGGCAAGATTGTTTAATATACCAATATGCACCTATGTGTGGAGTATGAGATCTTTATCACAAACTATGTCGTCGAAATGATCATAACTTGGTCATTCGGCTTGAAACTTCTAGATGTTCATACATGATAGACCTTTTTGTGAAGACTTTTTTACAAATGTTGGCAAAAATCAAGTTTATCATTTTTCATAGCTACTAGTACACATATAAAGATCCCATGCCAAAGGATTTGATTTTTTGAGGTGTTTATCACTTTATTACATTTTTTCTTAAAAACGATCAAAACGGTCGCTATGACTAATCATCGGAAGAGGTGATATTTTCTAGAACTATCAATGTTTTTGTGATATAACCACTAGTTGCGTACCTTAAAATGATTTTTCCAAAAGTTTCAGACCAAACTATCAAACAGTTGTAGTTCAAATTTGAATTACTTTCGATAAATCAACATAAACTTAGTTAACTAGGGGAAATTGGTTAGAATTCAAAGAAAAAACTCATACCTGTGGATAATCCATCATATGTGCACCACTCTTAGTGAAAATTAGTTGGGTGCCATTTGGATTCATATTTTCTGTACTTCCTTCACAAAAAAACCTCTTTTTTCAACTTAAAAAAAGGAAAATAATATTTATGAAAATAATTTGAAGAATCCATTTGACATGATTTTTTAGTATATCAATCCGCACCTATTTGTGAAATATGAGACCTTTATCACAAACTATGCCGTGAAAATGACCATAACTTGATCATTTGGCTTGAAACTTATAGATGTTTATAGATGATAGTTCTTTTTGTGAAGACTTTCTTTTTCAAATTTTGTGAAAAATCAAGTTTTTCATTTTTCATACCACCTAGTACACATATAAGGACCCCATTTCAAAGGATATCCTTTTTTGAGGTGTTTATCGTTTTATTTCATTTTTTCGTAAAAAAGATCGAAATGGTCACCATGGCTATCGATGTTTCTATAATGCAAAATATGATTTGGATGTCATATTTGAATTCCTCTAATTGTTTTGATCAATTTAGACATTTTATTTGTTGAATTCCGATTTAAGGATTTAAAGATACGGATTATTCCATACTATATAAAAAGGCAAAAGTAAAGTAATGTTTATTTTATCATTATTTATTTCAATATTTTATTGTATTATCATTTTTATTTATTCAATTAAAATTTTATAATACAAGCAATAAAAAAAATATATCATCATGACCGAGTGGTTAATATGATAGATAAGACAGTTATATCAGTAAGTTCTCTGTTCTCTCTTAGTATCTAATTTGAATAGAATCTAAATGTTAAGCGTGCTTGGGGTGGAGTAGTGTGAGGATGGGTGACCGAGCGGGAAGTTTGACCGTAGGTATGCACTTTGACTTGAGAATAGGTGTAAATATAAATTAATTGGTATAATAATTGAAAGATTTGAAGTTTAAAAACAATTCGAATATACAAAATAAAAAAATCTGAAAAAAATATAAAATAGTTGATTTTTTTGAAAAAAATGAATTTTTGCTAAAAACCTTTAGTCCCGGTTCGCACTCCACGTGCGGAGCTCTAATTGGTGGGGGGCTCTAGTCCCGGTTCGTATTGAACCGAGACTAATGGGTGGGGGGTCTCTAGTCCCGGTCAGACAGTCCCGGTTGCTACACCGGGACTAAAGCCCCTCTGGAACCGGGACTAGTGCCCCTTTTTCCACTAGTGATGGGTCATCGATGGTGAACACTTCGCATCTATGTTATCTGTGAGTTAACTAGCTAATTGCCCATGGCGTTGCAACGCGATATGTATGTTTTATCAGGTTAATGCGTGACTTTACATCTATCGTTTGCACATTCATGTTGTTAAAATTCTTACAATCTTCCGATCAGTCGAAAGCACGAAGGTGCTAATTGCCCCGTGCGTTGTAACGAGATATAAATCTTCTTGTTCCACACTAATCTTACCAAGATGTAATTTTAAAATTCTTGTGCACATAAGAATTAAATCAAATTTTCAGCAAAAGCATAATATTTAACAAGCTTTTTTCGTACATTTTTTTTAAATGTTTAACGCGATTTGTGTGGAATATTAAAATATTTATACCTTGTTGCAATAATGCACAAACCTAGCTTGACAAAAAGAAAAGACTATCCATATTTCACCAAGAATATAGCAATTCATGCCAATACGGAGAACATAATACAACAACACATATTATGATTTCTGATAAGTCATACACTATGCTGTATACAGTTTAGTCTTCCCGGAGGACTCGTCGTAGGTTAAGTTGTACTAAACCGCGGCGACTAAGACAAGACCTTTAGAAGATTTTTGATCATATTGCCCTGATACCACCGTGTCAGGGGTAGGGATACCTCTGACGGCGATCACACGCCAATGCAGATACAGAAGAGGAAGAAGAATGAACACATGAGGCTCAGATCTTAACTAGGTGATAAAGTAGAAGAACATGAAATAAAATTTAGGGTTTTGCATAGCTTGACTTCCCAGCCTCCCCACTTGCCCTTTATATCGAAAGGCAAGCTCAAGCGTACTACAAACATGTCCAGAGATTTGGAACGTTACAAGAATGGTGCAAGGGTACACAAATAACTTCACATAGGCCGTCGTAGGCCGTCTGATTCCTGCAGCTCATCTTGACCGCTAATAGTTGTCGCCAGCTCCTGTTCCAGTTCAGCTACAAGGAGAACCTTGACATAACCCTATATACAAAAGGGCGTTGTTTTCACGTTCTGATTTGCCTTCCACGTCGCTCTTTTTGTTTTGGCCGTCCGATCGGCGCGTCGGACGGCCGAGATCCGCTCCAAACAGCCCCAAAACGAGAGTTACTGTAGCTACGCCTTCCGCACCAATCAGAGCGTGACACGTCGCTCGGTCACCATCCGGTCTGGCCGGTTCCCACCGTGGTTATTTGCAAAAAAACCACTGGACAATTCGAACCGTAACCCGCGGTCCTTATCCCAGAACTGTAGAGGACCAAAACGCAAATCCAAAATAGTTCGGATGCTTTTCTGCAAAAGAACCGCCACATTCTCCCCTCCCTTCCTCTTCTCTCCCGCGACACGGAGGTCGCCGCGCGTCGCCGCCGGCACACGCCTCCTACCTCAAATCCAGCGACATGGGGATGTCCGCCGCGGTGTCCGCTACCTCCTCACCGGCGGATTCGTGTCCGGACGCTCGCAGTCGCCGGCAAACCGCCAGGGCTCGCCGCCGCCGTGTTACATCTCCGCCGCCGCAAGAAGTGGTTGTCGCCGGCGACTCCGGCGACCAAACGGCTCGCCGCGCCGCCCGTTGGGTTCCCCTCCTTCTCCTCTTGCAGATCCGCGGGATCTCGAACCCTGGCGCTCGCGCCGTCGCGCGCTGGGAGCTCGGCCGCGCCGCCCGCGTCCGCCGCCGGTGACGTCAAGGGCTGACGTCACCCCGTGCGGCTGACGTGTGGGTCCCTCCTGTCGGGTGCTCCCAGTCACAGAAAAACTTCAAAATTCAAAAAATTCATATCTTCAAATCCATACCTAAAAAAAATACGAAAAAAATATCCAAATTTGAAGAAAAAATATATCTTTGCAGCCAACACATTTGCATGCATGTTCACATAATTCAAAAAAATAAAATAAATGATATAGTTTTTACGTTACAAAACTAGAAAAACAAGACACCAAAAAATGAAGGAAAAATATATCTTCGCATACAACATATTCACATGCATGTTTACACAATTCAAAAAAGTTAGAATAGATGAAAAATTCAAAATTCAAAAAAATCATATCTTCAAAGCCATACCTAAAAAAAATACGAAAAAAATATCCAAATTTGAAGAAAAAATATATCTTTGCAGCCAACACATTTGCATGCATGTCCACATAATTCAAAAAAAATGATATAGTTTTTACGTTACAAAACTAGAAAAACAAGACACCAAAAAGGAAGGAAAAATATATCTTCGCATACAACATATTCACATGCATGTTTACACAATTCAAAAAATTAGAATAGATGATATCGTTTTTTACGTTGATTAGACCAATTTATAACCAACACATTTGCATGCGTGTTCACACAATTCAAAAAAATTGAAATGAATGATATAGTTTTCACGTTAGAAAAATAGAAAAGCAAAACACCAAAAATTGAAGGAAAAATATATCTTTGCGAACAACACATTTTCATGCATGTTTACACAATTCAAACAAATAAAAAATAGATGATACCGTTTTTTACATTGACTAGACCAATTTATATTCGTTTTAAATGCACCAGTTTCTGAATCGTCAAAACATTTCGATAAATGTGGTCCTATTTTTTTGAGTCTATTAGTGCTATAATATCACAATTGTACGTACGTGTAGTTTCGTTATTAATTCAAATTCATTTCCTAAAACTATAGATTTCAATTCATAAATGTTCATATATTGTATTCCATCTGATTACAAGATTAAATTAAAATATTCAGGCAGAAATATAAACTTATTATAACATTATAGGCCATGCTATTTCTGACATATTTCAGAATTTCAAATAACTTTTAAACATACTGCTTTTTTCGATCATAAAATACATTTGAATCTGAAAAACACACCACCCTAAATAATTTCTGCGAACTAAACAATTTTTGGACGCATGTTTTTAAATTTCCATTTATTTTCAAAGTACATGATTCTAAAATATACAAAATATCGAGTTTACACCTTATTTATTAAGCCTGTGCAAATTTCAATCGTACAAAATCTTGAAATATCAAAATTGTCAAATTCAAATATTATTTACTTAAATCTTGAAATATCAAAATTGTCAAATTCAAATATTATTTACTTCACGGGTGCGGCATTGCCGGGCTAGGTTGCCTAGTAGTAACATATATGCCGATCCGCACGGGCTTGATGCTGGTCCACCATGATTTCTCCAGACGGAGAACCCGACCACGCTTTAATTCTACGCGGAAAAGCGGCGTAAATACTTCTACGATCTCATCTTCCAATCGCGAGCAACTAATACTTCTACGATCTCATCTTCCCATCGCGAGCCTGCGCTTCTGTGCAAATTCGCAACCCTGATATCTGGCGGCGACGGTGAGATCATGCTGTGCCAGTGGGCCGGCGGCAGCGACGGCGACACTATGCTGCAGCGGCCACCAATCCTGACGTGTTGTCCTTCCTTCTCCGAGCGGCTGTAACGGCAGCGACGCCATATGCTGCGGCGGCGGCCGGCAGAAGGCAATCGTCTTCCACACCTTTCAGCGGCATTATTGCTCCTCTTTTTCCTTCCGTCTGTGTGCTACGCAATACTGATTTGGAATTAAATATCCCATCATGTTACCATTACCTACCACTAGTTGAGTGCCCGTGCGTTGCAACGGGATAGCGAAGAAAAAAGTTATCATTTTGTGACATTATGTTTAGACACATATCTACTTTTAATATGTCATATGAAAATTCAAACATATAGTTTAAACGTCATGTTTCCAAAAAATGCAACAATTTGAACCATCTCTTATCAAATATGGTATCTATTAACGCGCTTAAGATATGCTCGTACAACATCCGGAATGTTGTCTTCGACTTCATTTGCATGATACTTGAGCAGATATAACACAAACTTTTTCCTCATCTCATAACCATCCTGCATGAGGAATATATAAAAAGATATGTTAATTACATCAAAAATTTCATGTTTAATTTGTAATAATATACAATAGAGAATACTCACGGTACAAACTGGATGGACCAACTTTTTACCATCATATGAAAGCATCAAACTAAAAACTATGTAACCCGATAAGTTCCTGCAGATCAATGCACTTTCATTATCCTAGAGCACCACCAGGCTTAAAATAAATAAATTATCATAATTATGATTTTAAATAAATCACCTGTCATGGCACCTTGTAATACCATCTGAATAACTACGTGGCCAGAACCATATATCTGAATTCCATCCAGGTTGTGCTATTTGAAGTGCTTCGTTTAGGTAGATTGCATACCTCAGAAATTTCAATTCATACATCTCTTTTGGTAGTTGTTCAACGCACGGGTCCAATATGGAGACACGACATTTATGTTTGTCGATGAAGAACAACATGAAATCGCCTAGGAATGCATATGGCAACAAAATCTGCTAGTGGCAAGCGTTAGAAAAAAATAGATCATAACAATGATAACCAAGAAGCAAAGCAAACTTATTGTATGACACAACGAGATATCATTGTTCATCTCAGGCCAACCGTTAAAAAATGTCGCCAAAGTCTTAATGTCTGGCATTACACGCCACTTAGGATGTTTTATGCCATTCGACAATGTCGACTGCGTCAATACACAAGGTTAAAACACGAGGATGATAAGAATTACATGTGAATATAGCAACTTACACAAAATCTTAAGTCCATATTGTGCACGAGAGGCTCTATAAATATTTGTATATCGTCGCATGCCAATATACGCACGGCCATGTTGAAACAGTCCTTGTCCATAGGCCGGTCTGATGTGAGAATGTCCTGAATTTGTTTCAGACTCAATCCCAATGGATAAGGTTTTGAGCTTAGCACCCATTCTTTCCTATGAAACAATCGACATGCATCACGATATCATCATAATATATTGACACTTAATGATTTTTATAATAAATAGTACTTTGCATCCTTAATGGACATGATGTATTTAACGATCTCGTCCAAATCAGGTGGGCCGGCCGGCACCATGGAGGCTGGAAGGGTACATCTTTCTTTGTCTACAACTGTTGAGTCTTGTTGGTTTGGATTCAATAACTCTTCAATATCAGAATCAGATGCCTTTTCTTTTTCTTTATCGTCTGGTTGTTTGTAGATCGGGCTACCTCTTATCTTATTTAGTTCCGACTCATACAAAATGGCAACTAACTTTTTTCGGAATTCTTTCATATCCTTCTGCAAAGTAGCAAGAAGGAATACTCTCGTAATAATAATTTAAAGACGAAACCTACCAATTGAATCTTGAAATCAAATACCTGGGTGACATGGTCAGAAAGAATATCTCTTGTCCAATATTCCATAAAGTTCAACATAAACAATCTGCACGATGAACTACACGATTACCAAATGGTGCGTAAGCATTTCATCACCAAAAAATCAACATAATGAAACTATCTGCAATCTCGAGTGAAAATGTTTAATATTGTTGGCTATTAAATATGTATTATGATCAAAGTAGTTTCGTGATTGAAATTGCTTATTAAGACCCATGTGGCTCATGAGGCATTTACCACTGATGAGCAGAAGAAGTGATGTCTAGTTGAATGATATCATAAATTCGAGTCCAAGAAAATAAATCGAAATTTAGAAATGATTTGAGATTTTGATTCAACATACCCATCAGTTTGCACTTCTGTTTGAAAATGTTCTACTATCGACCATATTGTGACGTCAAGATCCTGCCACTTTTCACCTTTATTAAAGTTCATCATTTGGGATACGATTTTCAAATGCCTCTCAAATCGCTGGAGCTGTTATATGTGAAGAAAACATTTAATAATGAGGCAAAAAAAATGTCAAGGGAAAATCACAATCATCAACTACTTACCATAAGAGCGAGGTCACTCCGACTCATGCCAGCCCCAAGGGAGTCCAGTACTTGTATCAACCATTTTTTAGCATTGATGACCGCTAAATACCAGTGGGTCTTACTAATATTTACTGGAATAAAGATCTGAAAGAAAAATATATTAAGCTTAATTCAAATGTAAAAAATATATATTGAACCCGATGCATATATATAGTTAATTCTAACCATGTCATGCTTTAGATAAAGATGCATATGTTCTATGATGTGACGATGTTCCTTCTTGTCCTTTTTCAGCACGACAGAGAAAAATGTGTTGGCCATGAATACCTTACCACCCTCTCTATCCAAAAGATGATCGCATGAGCGCATACAATATATGTACGCATTTAAAACCTGTAATTGGACATATAGAATGCAAATGAATTGAATACATTTCAGACACTAATGTGTAAATAGTGGTCTCAAACTATGTTGACTTACATCGTCGGGTAAGAATCCATCATCACGTGTAAGACATGTCAAGTCGTCATTCGATAATAAGGCATCATAGATATCCACGAACTTGGTGTCTCTAGGTGCGGAACATTATTGATTCGATGTCAGCAAAGTCTTCAAAGGTGCATACAAAGTCTGGCTCGATATATGAGTGTGTAATATTAATTAGGTGAAAAATATTCCAAAAAAAGAGAAAGGACAATAATCGTAGTGGAATTAAGTACCTTCTGGGATGACCTTAATGTTCGCCTTCTTTGGTTTATTATGCCGTAAATGTCTTGTTTCAGTATACACCTCATTTAGATCTGTGAAAATCGGTAAGTCTAGAGTCTCTTCCCTAACTTCTTTTGGAACATCGACAAAATCAATTTTCATATCCACAACCTACAAAAAGGAAATATTTGTCGATTTAATATTTATAAATTATCTACGAGACCATGCGTATAAAAAAGGAGAATCACCTCCTTTGATTGTAAAAAACTCGATGTGTTTTCTGTCTCAATCTCATCAGATTCCATGTCGACGGCTTCATTTAAAGCTTCTCCAATATCAGTGTCCGAAATCGTCGTCTTCATGAATCGTGACTACAAAAACAGACATGTTAATAGAAAATAAAGAGTTTGTTTAAAATTAGAATAATAATTAAAATACTATGAAGTTAGACAAATTGTGGCGTGTGTGCCCGTTTCCTAGTCTAGCAAACATAGTGTGTGTGTCACCATCAGTCATCACCCTGCCGGACCGGCCCCGACCCGACCAGATGTGCCCAATCCCACCACCTCTCCCCAAACCCACCTGCGACCCACCGCCCACCCTCCCACCTCCACAGCCTCCGGCGCCCTCCACGCCCCCCATAGCCCCCCCGAGACGGCGGAGGAAGCGAATAGACGACCCCTTCCGCGGAGCAGCGTCGTCCAGCCTCCGGCTCCGTGCGGTCCACACCAGCCACGGCCTCCGGTGCCTCCCCGCTGCATCCGCGCCACGCCGTCTACGCCCCCTCCCCCTCACAGCCTCACGCAGGGCCTTGCGTCGCCTGTATCTGCATATCGGTCGAGCAAGCACCGGCCAGCCCCGCACCGGAGACCCCCAGCGCGTCGCCGGTGCCGCGGACAGAAGGGGCGCCGGACGGGGAGAGCTGTGGTGGCGCGATTGGTTTCTCCCCTGGCGCCCGCTGGATGGACGCCGCGGGCATGGTGTCCCCGCAACCTAGACGGGCTCTAGCCCATCCCGTCCCTCTACTTCTTGCCGCCGCCGGCCGCCGCCCCCAGAGCCTAATTGCGACCGATTAGATGGTGTGTGGTGCGCGTGTGGAGCTCAAGGAAGGACGCATGGGGAGAAGGAGTACCTTGTTGGTTGTTCCGATGGAGGATTGAAATTTGGAAGCTCGACTTGGAGGACTGCAAGCACGAGGTGGAGGAATTTCTCGCAGAAAGGTATTCTATACCTTTATTTTTTACGGGAAGGATTATATAGTTTAGCTCTAGAACAATTTTCGTTAGGATTACTCCTTACTTAGCTCTAGGTTGTTAGGATAAGAGTCCGGTGCAAGAAATACGAACAGAAGGTTGTTAGGATTAGTAAATAGATTTCTAGTTTGTTACCTCCAAACTTATTTCATAAAATTATGTACCATCTCAAAACTTAAAACACATCCACGCACAAAATGAAAACAGTTTTTTTAAAACCAGTGTTAATCATTGCCTACGTATATACTTTGTTAATCACTGCCTAAATATATATTTTCACGTTTAAGTTGCAAGGTGTTCACTTGTTCCTGACATTGCAAAAGGAGGAGGGTGCACACCATGCTTTCGTCAGAATTAATAATGGTGTTTTTATTTGGTGAGTGGTATATTTAGTCACAAAAATGTTACTTTTCTTATTGCACTACTACCAGTTTTTTAAAGTCAACATTTCTTATTGCAATGGTGTTTTTATGCTTCTGCAGACTGCAGCTAGTAGTTTTCAGTTAACATGTTATAATATTGTAGGATGATACCACCATACTGGGCATTCATACTCAGAGGGACAAGGAATTGCCTTATATTGCTAGCAAGGGGATCTATGTTTTCAGCTATAATCTAGCTTTAACAAAAATTATATCCAGAATTGTTCTTGTATGGGATTTTGAAGGCATCAAAGATGCAGTTCAGCTCTGCATAGGTAAGAACATCTTCTATTTTCCTTACATCATGTCTTGCCATAACTGCATATTGACATTGACTAATGACTTTTTCTGTAGTCACATTTTTGCTTTCTCGGTGATTAAGGCATTATAAAAGGAATATTTGACCTCCTTTAACTTTTTTTTGCAGTAATGTGTGTAATATTGATGGGATTGATATAAGGGGCAAGATATATATGAAGTTGCCGTCATGATGTTCACGTGCTCTTTGCGTGTCTGCAATGATGACATATGAAATAAAGATATGCATTGAAATTTCAAATTTGAGAGGTCACATCACGAGGTTCATAGAAACTCATTATATAGATAAACTTGGAAAGTGGAAAGGTTAGCAATCATACCTTCATCGGCAAACATGTACTCCTCATCTGGGAGGTCGTTGCGGACGGCATTCTCATCCATCAAGCTGCTAAGGTCGGTAGCATTTGCATTTGCCAATCTTCTATTTGAGCATCTACGTGCATTAATCTCGTCCCTCTCTTCTGGAGTTAAACTTTGTCGCCGTGCTCTTTGACGATCACGTGATCTTTGAGTTTGTATGTCTGCAACGATGACATAGGAAATGAAGATATGCATTGAAATTTCAACTCTGAATTTAGATATCTATTTATATGTCCTTACTGTTTGAGCTATCCACAGCCCGTGGAGTACCCGTATTTGCTAGTGTACTTTGCGTTGGAATTGACATGCTCGGTTGAGCTCGTACGCCTAAAACAACATATGAAAAATGTTAAGTAAATTGTATAGCTGCGATAATAGCCTGCAGTTAGCAAATACATAGCTGCACTCTAATTTTAAATCTATAAAATTATCTCGTTCTTTGAACATTCTTCGTGTCATACCGTTTGAGCCTTCCTCACTGTGTGGAGTACCTATAAGCGTCAACATTCTTCGTGTTGGAATGGACATGCTCGGTTGAACTCGTAGGTCTGCAACAAGAGTATGGATTTTGTTATATAAATTGCATTTTGTTATAAAAATCATATGCCTATAACATAGGACATACCGTTTGAGCTTTCTTCGACCATATGAGTTCCTCTCATTGTGAGGGCGCTTTGAGTTGGAAATGACATTGTCAATGGTCTCTCATTGTCATCATCAGATGACTCGATTGTTTGATCTTCCAGTGGTTGACGTATGAACAAACCAGTTTGTGGACGTGGCATACCAATGGGAGTTGATGTCTTTGAGTTATCATATTGAGTAACCATCGTTTATTGCACAAAATGATCAATGAATTTGCATATAATTATTTTATAGCCCCCATATAGATAATTCATACCATTTTTCCCTTTATCAAGAATTTTGCTTTGAGACATCTTTGAGACAAACAAACCCCACAATATACGTCAAGGCAAATTCCAATGCAAATGGAATACACCTGACTTCTTTTGTCAGCACGAAACGTGCACCTACAAGGAGCAAAAAACACATGCGATTCATGTCAATGTTATGAAACATGCACCTACTGTAGATATTGTTGCTATCTAGAGATTATTTTGGACTCTTCATTGGTGATATTAGAAAGAAAATTCTGACTTGGAAGTTTTGAAAGATAATTTAGTATTGAACTAAAAGAGCAGCGCCGAGAATTCATTTCAGTTTGGAAAATCAGTCTAAGTAGCAGCCAAAGTGGTTTTTCATCTGGAGAGTTTCAAATTTTTGTTAGATACTAAAAAACAGGAGCAAGGATGCTACCTTCATATGCATAGACAATTAGACACCTAGCACTTGTTTAATAGTTGCAGAAAAAACAATTTCAGAAAGTTGTGTGAATTCAAATAAGATTGTATGTCGACAGCTAAAGAAAGATATGAGCCAGAACAAACTCAGAAGATCAACTGCGGGACGCAAAGATATCAAAAAATTCTGGTGCTGCACTGGTCAACTGAATAATAAAAGTCGATCCTAATTTATCATCTTCTTCTTATGGCAGCGAATGCTAGTAACTGTATACTTGATGAGTTCAGTCAATTCAGCTCCTTCTTGAGAGTACCATCGCCTATAGGAGCAAAGTGGGTGGTTCTTTCTACACGTATCTGAAAACAGAACATTCATAATTAACTGAACTACATTCAAATATTTTCCAGGGCAGAGTTGGGGTTGCTAATTAACTTTCTAAATAGTGTATTCCTAAATATATCATTTTAAAAATTTATTTACAATTGAGGCAGTAAAAAAGGGATACAAAGCAGGAACATGCAATACCCTCTTACTTACAAATCCTGGAAATACATCGGATTCATTAGTCAAATGATCATTTCTTTCATTATTATCACTTAGTCAGCATAAGTAGCAGTAATAATTTCAGCGTCTTCACTACTGCTCTTTGAATCTGCCACCATTAACTATACATAACAATATATCAGTATGCCGTCGAGTCCTGATTCCGGAGAAGTTTTAGTTAACCTCAGAGCAGGAATTACTTTCCATTACATCCTTTGTCAAAACGCAACAATAAAGTGACTATTTTTATAGATAAAACCAGGAAAACTACCTCCTCTAGCCTTTCTTTCCTTAGTAAGAGGGTCATTTTTCAGTAGCACTCTTGATGATAGTAATGACATGGCCAAGATGGTGCTAAAGAAATTTATTTTTTCATTCCACCATTCTTTTTAACCTCCTAACGGTCACAAAGGAATCTGCTTTGCTATAAACCAAAAGTTGGTTCCACTCCCATGAAGGCCACGATTAAGATTCAACATTGAGCTCACGGTAAAGCAGCTAAACAGACTATTGAGCAGTGCTCGTGCTAAACTGTATATATGCCACACCACAGCCTTTTGCTCTGGCAAGATCCGATCTGATATACTACAGCTTCAGCAAATTTGTTGTCTAGACATGATAAGAGCAGTGTGATCTACTGATGCTTGCTTTCATATGGCCACCAGTGAGAAACACGGTTGTTTCTTCTGGCTGCTGTCCAAATGATATGACTGCATATGCATTATGGCATATTTGGAAGGAACATAAGAATCTTTGTCAATTTCTCTTCAATGACTAAGGGACCTAGCATCATACTTATGTATCTAATTTTCTATAAACTGGAGCCTAATGGATGCCATGCATAACATGTAGCTAGGATGATAGGAATAACTATAGACTGATTGCTTAGACACAGATAAGATGATGAATCATTTGATTGTTCATGTTTCAGACATTGGTGCGTGCTAAAACACACTCCACGGGTATTCTCCATGTTCTACTCTTTCTAATTTTGATTTATTTTCCAGGGATTAGAATATGATGCACTTACTTTCATTCCTTCTGTAGCAGAACGAGAACTTGTTGCGTGCTGCTGCCTGGTCGATGAGCTAGGCAATGAAAGCGGCAATGTTGTGTCAACGCACTCCACGGCAAGGCAAGGTAAGGCGAGCGACAGCGACGTCGGACGGAGGCAAGCGGCAGCGGTGCCGGCGGACTGAGGCGAGCGAGGCAATGGCGAGCGGCGTCGGGCAGAGGCAAGCGGCAGCGATGCCGGCGGACTAAGGAGAGCGAGGCAATGGCATCGGCGAGCTGTGTTGGAGTAGACGAGGCGAGTAAACTTGGGCGTTAGTTGTGAGCAAGTTTGAATAGTTTGTTAGAGGGAGCAACATCCGGTCCGGTTTGAGGAGTGTTGTTTTTCGGTTAGGAGTTTCTTGTGCATGCGGTAGTATTTGAATTTTGAAACAAGTTTGTTGCGCATGCTACTCTGGTGGCAGAGTTTGTTGCGCATGCTACTCAAATTGCGGTTTTTTTTTAAATTGATTGAACGTGCGCCCAAGCCCAATCCTTCCTTTTTTATTCTTTTTTTTCCTTATTGTTTCTTTTCCTTTGACCCGGTATCCTGGTGGCAGAGTACGTGCGCCCAAGTTCAATCCTTCCTTTTTCTATTCCTTTTTTCCTTCCTTTTTGTTTCTTTTCCTTTGAACCGGTATCCACTTATAGGTGGCATGACATGTAATTAATTCGAAGTGTGCGGGTATTTTAAGTGTGACACCATTTAGATTGTGAGACCATACCACGCATTCTGCTTTAATAGTAAAAATTATCGGTAGTAAATTGATTGCAATACCGTATCCGTTTGCAAAGCTGAGCCAAATACGTCTGAAACCAGGGGAGGGAGAAGAAACCAAATTTTCTTTTTAGATAGTAGAAATAGAGATTATCGATGGTGTTTTCTGCTGTGTTTTATGTGTTGGCAGCGTGTAGCAATGAAGAACGTTGAATTTGTGATGGGCAACTATCTGATAATGTAGTGCTACATGTAGCCTGTGCTACAAATACATTTTTAGCGAGCATGGTGTTTTGCAACCCGGGTACATGTAGACGTTTATTTTGTACATTTGAATACACATTTTAAAGTAAAAAAAACTTAAAAAATGAGTGCATGTAGCCATGGATATATCCTACAAGTGTGCTAAATATTAATCTGCCATGCGCTGTGTAAATATTACCCTCCAAATATTTTACGATTTTTCTTTTTTACATAGCCTAAAATACAAAACAATTTGGATTGTAATTTGCACAATTGTAGTATATGGTATTTGCTACATCCAATATTATTTTAATTTTTTTGAAACTTCAAAATATATTTTTAAGCGAGGAAACTTCAAACTATTGTTTTCAAAAATTTAAAATATACGGCTACATGTAGGGTTACAAATGCCTTTTCCGTCTACTACTTACACGCAACTTCCGCTGTAGTAAACAAACCGAGTTCCACAATTCAGCACCAAGAAGGAACTAAAATGATGGACCGTCCTCACCAAGGTGTTCGAGTAGTGTATTAGTTCCTGATGCTTTTTTTTGTATTAGTCGACTATTTCTTACTCGCCAGGATATATAATAGGTACACTGTGACTGAATAATGTTGCTCCGGAATCCAGGAATTACATCAAAGCAAGAAAGAACCTATGCTGAGAGCTAGACGCAAGTACCCCTTCGCGTCGCTCCCCAGGGTGACGCAAGGGGCCCAACCCTAGCGCCGCCAGAGGTCCCCAAGACGACGGCCCCTTCCGCCACTGCCGCCGGCGTTGGTCGCGGTGGCGGCGGGCCCGGTGCCCCAGGCGCCTGGGCGGGAGGATCGCGGCAGCTGCTCTCGGGTGCGGCTGGGGCGGTGCTTGTGGAGAGGCCAACATGGGAGGGTCGAGGCGGCGGCCTTCGGCTATGCGGCGGATGCCATCTCCACCATGGGGGTCGACAGGCTAGAGGCGGAGGTCTCCGACCCGCTCTCGTGTTGGGTGATGGTGGGTCGTGGATCTGATTCCCGCTCAGATCCGTCACCAACGTGGGTTCTTGCCGGTAGGTGGCGTGTTGAGGGCCGGTGAGGGGCTATTGGAGGGCATCTACCGTTTTCTGGCGGGGGCGTCCTCGATGACGGCGCGACGGACGACTTGGGACTTTTCCGGGTAGATCGATGGCGAGTGGGGCGGGCTGACCGGTGAGAACCGGGCTCCGTTTGGAGCTGACGATGGTGGCGTCCCCGGGCGTCATCACCTTGTTGAAGGCATCGTTGCTCCGCCCTCAACCATTTTGTTCTTGGGGAAACCCCAGATCTGGTTTTCCAGATCGGACGATGGCGTCACCTACAGTGTCATTTACCCTCTTGAGGGCATCGTTTTGGAACACGAACTACCTGGAGGGGGTCAGCTGGCGGTGCGGTTGTCATCTTCCACGTCGATGTCGGTGTGTCTCGACGGCGTGGCGATGCGGGGTCTCGATTTCGGGTCGATGGACTCACGCATGGTGGCGCTGTCTGGCATCGTGGCGATTGTAACATCCCAGAACATAGGGTCCAGAAATAGAGTGGACATAGGAGTGTGCATTGCATTCATGCATCAGAAAATCCGGATAATTTTCGCGCATTAATTTTTCAAAACACTAAGTGATTGAAGTTTCACTTGAGTTGGTGGAATTGAAGTAGATCATCAACTTGAGCGTTATAAACTTCGAGATGATCTCGGCTTAAACCTTACTTTGGAGTAAAGAGATACACGATGAGAGGTTACACCAAAGAAAACAAAACTTGTTACATCAAAACAATATTTAAGAGTTAATGACCAAAACAACTGTTCTTAGTTATTCTCTGATCATCTATTCTTATCAATTGTGCTAGACATATTTCTAGTACATGGAAACCATGACATTCCTGGAGACCAACTGAATTACCTTAAGCTTAACCTAGATCTTCCACCTTTATCTTGACATCATATTTCCTTATCTCCTAATCTTCTCGAAGGCATCAACAAGAGAAGATATCGAGAAGGGAAGAAGTACAACAAGAAGACATAGAGAAGCATTCATTTGATGGACAAAGAAGTGTTATGCCAATCTATCATGAAGAACTGGAACTCTTACATCCTAATCCATCCATGTTAATACCTCTGGAAATGATATGACATTACAATGTTAGTGTTATATAGGAATAGGTTGATAACAGGCTTTGCAACCTTGTTGACAACTCATTTTGGTATGCACAAACAATGGAGTGCCATATACACATGAATAGTAGGATAGATCATCTAGTACATCAAGATCTTGGATGTCATAAAATACACATACATTCACATACCACCAACCAAGAAAGTTGGCTTGGTTAAATTGAATTGTCCTCGCCACAAGGGTGAGACAAGTGATGTTGGAAATTCAATACATAACAAGTGTCCTGAATATCTACTTCTGGTTCAGAAGGATCTATGCCAAAGTTAAGTCACATATGGATTTATGGTGTTTCTCCAAGGGGATCATAACCAAAGAGAAAGTAATGCCAAATCATAAGTGTATATAATCAATATACATATCTCAGAGTCACATGTATCAACTCTCCTGACCATGTGAATGAAGGATTATATAAGAGAGGATCCACAAGATCACT
This sequence comes from Poa annua, assembly GCA_026929855.1. NCBI lineage: Eukaryota > Viridiplantae > Streptophyta > Magnoliopsida > Poales > Poaceae > Poa > Poa annua. The sequence goes on along the minus strand of CM049428.1, from coordinate 18,724,991 downwards.
AATGGATAATCATCCAATGGTTGAACCAAGAATTCATTCTCAACAAAAGATAATCTTGGACATATGCAAATTAATCATCTAGAAGCATTAGCTGATATATGTTCAAGAACACCCATTTCACAAACTCAAATATATCTATTATTAGATATATTCTTAATAGATTAACTATATCAAGAAAGAATGTATCCTTCCTACTCCATCTTAACTTGGGAATGGAATGAAAAGAAGTCTAAACTCATCATCTTATCACCATAAGACCTGACCTTAGGCAGGAATTCTTATCCTGTGTTTCATAAATAATTGATTATGTTCTCACATGATTTATTTGTCAAGGATCACAAATAAAAGCCATTTGGCAGTATCTCATGCTTAGCATGGAATTGACATAGAGCATTGTGTATACTCTTCTTAGAAATCACAATGACCCATTTTGTTATCTCCATCAAACATTAATTTGGTGTGGTTAGAAATACTTAAATCACCATACCATCAATTGGTGTATCCAAATATTTCAATATCTTAAAGTCCATAATTCAGATCATATAGTAGTTGATGGAAACAATTTATAAAAATAAACAAGGCCATAGAAATAATTTCCTATGGATACAATGCATCATAAAAATGATTTAGTGGAAGCAACAAAATACAAACAATGGAATATTCATGTTCACATATATCCTTTAAAACAAAATCTCAAATCAATTGAAAATTTGGAAATAACAAATTCCAAAATTAAATGATAGCATAGAAATATTCTCATATACCTAAATGCATCCTAGAAATTTAATCAAGTGCAAGATATAAATTTCAATGAAAGGAAAATATTTAAATATGTCCAAACTCAATTAAAAGGAAAATTATTCAAACTAATAGTTGAAATAAATATCTTAAAGCAAATATAAACCTTCCAGGACTTATCTGCAAATCTCTATTTAAAAACAACTCCAAAAACAGTGAGCAGGGGCCTGTTTTAACTGTTTTTGTAGTTTCCTGGAATTCCAGGGGGTTTTCTGCAAATTGGTGTTTATTTCCTTTCTTCTTCCTCTCGCCAGAAAGCAGAGGAGAACCGTGGCGATGCGTCCTTGAAGCCGTGCTCCATTTCCTCAGCTCCCGCGGCGATAAGGATGCCGACGAGCCGTCCCCATCCTCCTCAGCTCCTCACTCGCCCATCTCTTCTTCCTCTCTCCCTAATCCTCTCTAACCCTAACCCTAGCTTCTCGGGCCGCCGCCGTGCGCCGGCGATTGCCATGGATTCCGGCCACCCCGTACCTAGATAAGAAGCCTCAGAGGATCTCCGTGACTTCCTCGACCCTCCTCGTTGATTGGTGTGTGCGGACGAGCGCAGGAGGAGGCGTAGTTTGAGTTCTTCTCCAACTCCGGCCGCCGACGCCGCGGACCATCTCGTCGCCGTCCGACCCCGCCTTGCTTCGCCGAGCCTCCCATCGTGCTCAGGGTGAGCTCATCTTCCATCCAGTGCCCTCCGTTCTTTCCAATTCATCCGGGAAATAATACTTCGCCGTGATCCGAGCGCCGCCGCCGCAAAACTCGCCGCCGGCGACAGTCCGGTGACCATATGGTCATTCCGCCGCCACCAATAGGATCGCTTAGGTTCCCTCTAGGTTTTGCTCGCTTCAATCTGCAGAAAACTTTGCTTATTCGTCGAATTGGTCGTCGGCAGGGAGTGAAGTTCATCGCTGACGTCATGTGACGTCAGCAAAACGATTTTTAAATCATTTTCTTGATTTCCTGTTCATATATTAATTCCAGAAATTCATATAAACTTTGTAAATTCATTAGTAATTCATTTTAAATCAGAAAAATATAATCTTTATACCAAAATGATAAGAAAAATAAAATCTATATTTTTGTATCAATCTTATTTGTATTGGAATAAAACCTAAATGGAATAAAATTTAAGATATAAATCACATAATCTTTTAAAATATGAAGTGATTTTGAAATACCATTTTGGATGCATTTCAAACTTCCTTTAAAATATTTCACATACATTCTTTTAAAACTGAAAATATAAATTCAGTATAACATATAATATTCAAAATACAATTATTGCTATTTTAAAATAATATTCTATTTTATTAAATAATAAATAAGTAATATTATTTTAAATTAAAAATAAAAATAAAATAAAATTATAAGCTTATGAGAGATATTCTACTACCATCTAGTAATCATTTATGATAAATAAAAATCTAATAAAGATTTAAATTACTAAGTCTTACTTGAATAAATGTTTTACTTATTCCCTTAATTACTTAACTCATGTTTATTTATAATTGGAATTTGAATATAGTTAAAAAAATAATAAATTGGAAAACAAATTACTTAATCTTTTAAATAAAAGATAATTTGAAATGCTATTTTGGATGCATCTCAAACTTCATTTAAATGTCTCACTTGCATAAACTAAATTCTAAAAACCATGTCTTCATTATAATATGTGATATTCTTATCTCAATTATACCTATTTGAAACAATACTTTATTTTAAAATATATTAAAAGAATTATATTCTTAATTATAAAAACTAAGTTACAAAATCATAAAACTTGTTCTACTATTGATTACCACTCACTTAATATAAATGAAACAAACATTATGAATTACTTCCATTCGATTACATGAGTTACCTTTAAAAAAATAATAATAATAATAAAAAAAAAAGAGAGAGATATTTCCATTTTCAACAACTATTTTGAAAATGATATTTTACTTAAGAAAATATTTACCAAATATTATTCTCCTAAATTCTAAAAGATAAAGTTATAAGCTTGTAAAGGTTGAATCATCCCTACTTGGTACTCATTTCACATAAATAAAAATCCAATAACATCTGAAAACTACTTATATCCACTTTGTATGAATGATCCACTTATTTCATGTATTACCTACTTCTTGTTTGCTTATAATTTGGTAAGTGAAAATCATTAACAAACACCTTATGAGTAGATAACACTATGGTAGTTTGTAACTTGTTATACTCCAAACATGAATCATTCATCCACAAGAAAACATTCTAAGTTTAGAAGTAAGTGCTTAACTGAAATAAAATCGTATTGCAATGCCTTGGGTAAAACACACAAAGAAGAATAATGTTATAATCTTTCTATTAACCATGTGTTATAGTATCAGCAAAGTTAGACATTATTTATGTTCTTCAAAAGTTATTCTTTTTGCCTTCATAAAATATAATACTACCCTATCTCTAGATTAATTAAAGTTCATACATGTCTTCCACCAACATAAGATGCACACAACTTCAAGCAACCATTGAGTGTTTATATGTGGTTTGACCTTACTCTTATGTGTAATATGATACATGAACATTAATGTTAAACAACTCATCTTGCTTGTGAAGTAAACTTGAAGACCAAACAACTCTAAGTGAAAACACCCAACTCAAATAAGATACAATCTCCGAGAGTGAGATACGGGGTATCTGCGACGCATCTCATACTTATGCATTAATCATGCTGCTTCTTCAAACATTAGTCCTTACCGGACCAATGATGTTGTTTCCAGATTTCTTGGAGTTTATATTATATCGAAGACCCTGGCTGCATAATCTTGCAGTCAGAAAGGCAAGTTCATCCCTTTTATTCATGTCCTCTTGATGTATTCGTTAAGAAACTATTTTCAAAATGTTAGTATTGCATATCACGCAAAAAGGGCAAAACTCATTTTATAATAATATGACTATGGTTATCCACCAGTGAGGTGGTAATCTCATATGGTTGGCAGATGGGACCACGGTAAGAATGTTGTGGTGGAGGTTCCATTTGCACGGGAAAGTATCACCTAGGACTTAACAACCAATGTCGCCAGTGATTCTTGCGTCGAATATTACGCGCAACCATAAGATCTGGAATGGGACGGAGAAGTCAGCTGTACCCTTTTCCTCTCGTACACCAACGGGTGACTAGATCAAAGCCGGGCGGTGTGTAAATCCGCTGAGCTTGAGGTGGCTAGGATAATAACCTCACCTTCGGGTTGTGGCTTCTAGCATCTATTGAAGGTTGGCTTCAGGACTAGGTTGGGACGGTGCCCACGAGTCAGCAAGTTGTAGGTTGGGATGGTTCCCACTAGCTTGCAACTGAAGTAATGGGGGGTGTGCGGGGATGGTGGAAAGGCGCAGTGATTGGCTTGGATTATTGACTGGGCCCCACACCAAGGAAGTGTGGACGGGAAGATCGCCCGGATGTGCAACAAAGTCTTGATCTCTTATGGGTAAAGCAGCGCACATCTGCAGAGTGTATGAATGTGACATGTTACTCCACGTTCCAGGACGGAACGACGAACGCAGCAGGAAAGGAGGCTCCTCAAAGCCCTAGCCCTGTGACTCCTGACGAGCATAGTCTTCGGAATAAAAGCAACCTTTTGAAGAAATGTTTTCGAAAACTTGCATTAGCCTACGACAATCCATTGTCTGTGGCTGTATTTATGCATCAAACTTCCCACCTTGCATAATGAACTTGCTGGGTAACGCTGTTACTCACCCTTGCCTCCTAAACCCCTGCTAGACATGAAGAACCACCTGAAGGCAGCACTCTAGGCTATGAAGGCTCTGAAGACGGATAAACTCAAGATACCAAAGAAGGCAACTACATCGAGTTGAAGCAATTTGAAGGAGGACGGAGGTCAAATGAAGGCGTAGTGTAAAATAGGATAGATTCCTAGTCATAGAACCTATCTCTGTAGGCGTTGCTATAGCGCAATTGCAAGCCTAACCGTATTAGCAGTAGGCTTAGTTTAAGTTAGTCCCTCTGAGATTTTCCATTTGATGTTCTTTTATTAGGGCCTTGCCTCATTGTTTCGAGGAGGTTCTAAAGATCTGTTGTTTTTGGATCTTCTGTTTGTAATCTATAGTCATGCCTTGGACCTGCGATGTTTCTGTTGTACCACTCTGATGACGTAACACTGGTGGACGGTGATCCATTGGTGCTATGTCAACGACTATAGCATACTACACCATGCAGTGGTATGCTGGGTCACCACAGCTGGTATCAGAGCAAACGCTTTGACCCTAGGATTAAAACCCTCTAAAGGAGACCTGTAGGTTGGGTAGTGACTATAGGTAGACATCTTATCTAAACCAAACTTCTAAAGGACTTGTGATGGATATTCACTTGGGAATAACCTTATCACATTAGAGGAAGAACTTATTTCACATCTTTTGGAAGAAGTATTTCCTATCTCTCCTTGGGTAAAGTTATGTATCTATTTTCCTAATGAATAAGTTCATATCTCATCCTTAGTATGTGTGACCTAGTAAAGCTTATCCTATAACCACCGGTGCTTAATGAAGTGAAGTAGGACCAATTTAGTAGCACCTATTTGTGTTGATGGTGGTACTTTTTAAAGAGAAGCCATCTGAGGAAGTATAACCACGACTACAAGTCACGTGAGATTCATTTGTGATTCTCTACATGATGGTGTAGCATCCTTAGTGAGCCAATACTAGTATGTTATAGGATAACGGGTATGATGATAGTAGCTTAATAAAAGAAAGTCTCATGGTGAGTCTAGCTCCTAAACCATGATAGGAACGTTAATTGTGACAATTCGCTAAGGAACTTTGGATAAAAGTGTGTAGGATCAACATATGTGAGATAGAGATAACTTAAGTAAGATAATGAGGATGTATCATATACTAATGATAATTTGTGTACCAAATTTTGAGAGACTATGTCAGGTTAGTCTATGGATGGAACACAATTGGTAGCATGTATAATAAGTAAGCTAGATCACAATTAGTGCTAGATAACTGTTAGTTTGGATCCCATTATTATAGTTTATCCTGTTGCAAGTGGTCAACTGGGATAATCAGTGAGATGAAGAGTAGTATGGACCCTATACCTTACCAAACAACGGTAGGAACCTATATAATACTATATGTGTGCATCATACTATAATACTTTATACAAGACTTAGTACGAGAGATACTATACTCGAAGTGCTATGTTATAGGCTTTACTTATGCCTGTATGCATATCATTTGGATTTCTTGGATTTTATTGGTTCTTTGTGTGACTAGATTTAGTCATGAAGCTTCGCTTGATGTGCAAATGCATGTTGCATCACCAAGTTATGGCTTAATGTTATAGATCTAGATAGAATAGGAATTCGTGTAAGGAAGAGACGAGTTCTAAGGACAAGGATGAAGACTTGCATGAAGATGAAGACTTGCATGAAGATGAAGAGTTAAGGTTCTTGGACTCTTTGTTATGCAGTTTTGGCTATGCCCGTGTTATGGCGCAACTGAGGGGTTGTGTGCCGATGATCCATTCCGAGCACGCCTACCGATGAGCATCGGTCTGGGATTGGTAAACCCAGGGACCCTTGGTTACGTAGCATGACCAGTGACACATAGCATTTCTGTATAGTTCAGAGGTCGAGTCCGACAACAACAAGATTCTAGAACTCTTTGTTATGCATTCTTGGTTATGATTAGCGTGGTAGTCTTCCGAGGGGTTTGTGTGACCGGTGTTCCCGGCACGCCTGCAGTGCAATTCTGCCTGGGAGTGGTAACCCAGTAACTCTCGGCTAACATGTCTAAGAGCACATAATAGTTGTGTATAACTCTGAAATCCGGGATTCGCCAGAAGGATTGGCATCAGAAGAGACGAAGGACCTTCTAGCGTGAAGATTGTTTGGAGAATTTACCTCGGATATCCACAATTGAGTGGGTACACCGTAGATTTTCTTTCTAAGATTAGATAAAGGTAAATGTAAGGTATACAAAGACCATGATCCCAAACCTAAGACCCCTGTTGGTACACCCAAAGAGTGGAAACCTTTACAAAAATCTAAGGAGGGGAGTAAATAGTGAAGTAGAAGTAAGGAAAGTTGAAAAACTGGAGTAGAAGATGAGAAGAAACCCAAGATTTGGAGCAGTTGGGCCTTATTCTCATAAGGTTTACTGTAATCCAGACAAAAATAGAAACCATAAGGTAATCCCAATTCAGGTTGAGGTTCCTATCTGAATGAAGTAAGGAGTAGACTTGAAGTGGAGATTGACAAAACCAAGTTGTTGAACTACTTTTGTCAATAAAGGGTCATTCCTTGGTTCCAACCCAGAGAGTGACAGGAGAAGTGGGTAGGAGAAATCACCTAGTAAAACATATCAGAAGACCGCTTTGCATCACTACGACGAGTGTATTAAGAAGATTCCAGATGACACGAGAAAAAGGAAATCGACTAAGTAAACCTTATAAAGTAAACCATCTTGTCCAATCATATTTGGGTGGACTATGTATAGTGCCATTACCTAGGTTGGTTCAAGTAAAACTAAATTGTGCCGTAGTAAGACTTCCTAAAACCTTAACTACCTTCCAAAGTAGGCCAACTATTACGTGAACAAAGTTACTTAGAGCTATTAATAGGACTAACAGGGATTTGATAAAGCCTGATCCCAGGAGATTTTCAATAAGACCTGCCTAGAAGTGGAATATTCCAAGAAGGAATCACAGAATCAAAGGAGTTGACAGTTAGCAAAGTACTAAGTCAAAAGAGGATTTCAGGATAGAATATGGATTTGGGGATACACCAATTATCTCCATAAACAATTAACATGAAGTTCGAGAAGTGCAACTCTTATACAAGATGGATCCTCAATCCGAAACGTAAGAGAGTACGAACTTCGGGGACGAAGTTTAGTTTAAGGAGGGGAGACTGTAACATCCCAGAACATAGGGTCCAGAAATAGAGTGGACATAGGAGTGTGCATTGCATTCATGCATCAGAAAATCCGGATAATTTTCGCGCATTAATTTTTCAAAACACTAAGTGATTGAAGTTTCACTTGAGTTGGTGGAATTGAAGTAGATCATCAACTTGAGCGTTATAAACTTCGAGATGATCTCGGCTTAAACCTTACTTTGGAGTAAAGAGATACACGATGAGAGGTTACACCAAAGAAAACAAAACTTGTTACATCAAAACAATATTTAAGAGTTAATGACCAAAACAACTGTTCTTAGTTATTCTCTGATCATCTATTCTTATCAATTGTGCTAGACATATTTCTAGTACATGGAAACCATGACATTCCTGGAGACCAACTGAATTACCTAAAGCTTAACCTAGATCTTCCACCTTTATCTTGACATCATATTTCCTTATCTCCTAATCTTCTCGAAGGCATCAACAAGAGAAGATATCGAGAAGGGAAGAAGTACAACAAGAAGACATAGAGAAGCATTCATTTGATGGACAAAGAAGTGTTATGCCAATCTATCATGAAGAACTGGAACTCTTACATCCTAATCCATCCATGTTAATACCTCTGGAAATGATATGACATTACAATGTTAGTGTTATATAGGAATAGGTTGATAACAGGCTTTGCAACCTTGTTGACAACTCATTTTGGTATGCACAAACAATGGAGTGCCATATACACATGAATAGTAGGATAGATCATCTAGTACATCAAGATCTTGGATGTCATAAAATACACATACATTCACATACCACCAACCAAGAAAGTTGGCTTGGTTAAATTGAATTGTCCTCGCCACAAGGGTGAGACAAGTGATGTTGGAAATTCAATACATAACAAGTGTCCTGAATATCTACTTCTGGTTCAGAAGGATCTATGCCAAAGTTAAGTCACATATGGATTTATGGTGTTTCTCCAAGGGGATCATAACCAAAGAGAAAGTAATGCCAAGTCATAAGTGTATATAATCAATATACATATCTCAGAGTCACATGTATCAACTCTCCTGACCATGTGAATGAAGGATTATATAAGAGAGGATCCACAAGATCACTAATGGATAATCATCCAATGGTTGAACCAAGAATTCATTCTCAACAAAAGATAATCTTGGACATATGCAAATTAATCATCTAGAAGCATTAGCTGATATATGTTCAAGAACACCCATTTCACAAACTCAAATATATCTATTATTAGATATATTCTTAATAGATTAACTATATCAAGAAAGAATGTATCCTTCCTACTCCATCTTAACTTGGGAATGGAATGAAAAGAAGTCTAAACTCATCATCTTATCACCATAAGACCTGACCTTAGGCAGGAATTCTTATCCTGTGTTTCATAAATAATTGATTATGTTCTCACATGATTTATTTGTCAAGGATCACAAATAAAAGCCATTTGGCAGTATCTCATGCTTAGCATGGAATTGACATAGAGCATTGTGTATACTCTTCTTAGAAATCACAATGACCCATTTTGTTATCTCCATCAAACATTAATTTGGTGTGGTTAGAAATACTTAAATCACCATACCATCAATTGGTGTATCCAAATATTTCAATATCTTAAAGTCCATAATTCAGATCATATAGTAGTTGATGGAAACAATTTATAAAAATAAACAAGGCCATAGAAATAATTTCCTATGGATACAATGCATCATAAAAATGATTTAGTGGAAGCAACAAAATACAAACAATGGAATATTCATGTTCACATATATCCTTTAAAACAAAATCTCAAATCAATTGAAAATTTGGAAATAACAAATTCCAAAATTAAATGATAGCATAGAAATATTCTCATATACCTAAATGCATCCTAGAAATTTAATCAAGTGCAAGATATAAATTTCAATGAAAGGAAAATATTTAAATATGTCCAAACTCAATTAAAAGGAAAATTATTCAAACTAATAGTTGAAATAAATATCTTAAAGCAAATATAAACCTTCCAGGACTTATCTGCAAATCTCTATTTAAAAACAACTCCAAAAACAGTGAGCAGGGGCCTGTTTTAACTGTTTTTGTAGTTTCCTGGAATTCCAGGGGGTTTTCTGCAAATTGGCGTTTATTTCCTTTCTTCTTCCTCTCGCCAGAAAGCAGAGGAGAACCGTGGCGATGCGTCCTTGAAGCCGTGCTCCATTTCCTCAGCTCCCGCGGCGATAAGGATGCCGACGAGCCGTCCCCATCCTCCTCAGCTCCTCACTCGCCCATCTCTTCTTCCTCTCTCCCTAATCCTCTCTAACCCTAACCCTAGCTTCTCGGGCCGCCGCCGTGCGCCGGCGATTGCCATGGATTCCGGCCACCCCGTACCTAGATAAGAAGCCTCAGAGGATCTCCGTGACTTCCTCGACCCTCCTCGTTGATTGGTGTGTGCGGACGAGCGCAGGAGGAGGCGTAGTTTGAGTTCTTCTCCAACTCCGGCCGCCGACGCCGCGGACCATCTCGTCGCCGTCCGACCCCGCCTTGCTTCGCCGAGCCTCCCATCGTGCTCAGGGTGAGCTCATCTTCCATCCAGTGCCCTCCGTTCTTTCCAATTCATCCGGGAAATAATACTTCGCCGTGATCCGAGCGCCGCCGCCGCAAAACTCGCCGCCGGCGACAGTCCGGTGACCATATGGTCATTCCGCCGCCACCAATAGGATCGCTTAGGTTCCCTCTAGGTTTTGCTCGCTTCAATCTGCAGAAAACTTTGCTTATTCGTCGAATTGGTCGTCGGCAGGGAGTGAAGTTCATCGCTGACGTCATGTGACGTCAGCAAAACGATTTTTAAATCATTTTCTTGATTTCCTGTTCATATATTAATTCCAGAAATTCATATAAACTTTGTAAATTCATTAGTAATTCATTTTAAATCAGAAAAATATAATCTTTATACCAAAATGATCAGAAAAATAAAATCTATATTTTTGTATCAATCTTATTTGTATTGGAATAAAACCTAAATGGAATAAAATTTAAGATATAAATCACATAATCTTTTAAAATATGAAGTGATTTTGAAATACCATTTTGGATGCATTTCAAACTTCCTTTAAAATATTTCACATACATTCTTTTAAAACTGAAAATATAAATTCAGTATAACATATAATATTCAAAATACAATTATTGCTATTTTAAAATAATATTCTATTTTATTAAATAATAAATAAGTAATATTATTTTAAATTAAAAATAAAAATAAAATAAAATTATAAGCTTATGAGAGATATTCTACTACCATCTAGTAATCATTTATGATAAATAAAAATCTAATAAAGATTTAAATTACTAAGTCTTACTTGAATAAATGTTTTACTTATTCCCTTAATTACTTAACTCATGTTTATTTATAATTGGAATTTGAATATAGTTAAAAAAATAATAAATTGGAAAACAAATTACTTAATCTTTTAAATAAAAGATAATTTGAAATGCTATTTTGGATGCATCTCAAACTTCATTTAAATGTCTCACTTGCATAAACTAAATTCTAAAAACCATGTCTTCATTATAATATGTGATATTCTTATCTCAATTATACCTATTTGAAACAATACTTTATTTTAAAATATATTAAAAGAATTATATTCTTAATTATAAAAACTAAGTTACAAAATCATAAAACTTGTTCTACTATTGATTACCACTCACTTAATATAAATGAAACAAACATTATGAATTACTTCCATTCGATTACATGAGTTACCTTTAAAAAAATAATAATAATAATAATAATAAAAAAAAGAGAGAGATATTTCCATTTTCAACAACTATTTTGAAAATGATATTTTACTTAAGAAAATATTTACCAAATATTATTCTCCTAAATTCTAAAAGATAAAGTTATAAGCTTGTAAAGGTTGAATCATCCCTACTTGGTACTCATTTCACATAAATAAAAATCCAATAACATCTGAAAACTACTTATATCCACTTTGTATGAATGATCCACTTATTTCATGTATTACCTACTTCTTGTTTGCTTATAATTTGGTAAGTGAAAATCATTAACAAACACCTTATGAGTAGATAACACTATGGTAGTTTGTAACTTGTTATACTCCAAACATGAATCATTCATCCACAAGAAAACATTCTAAGTTTAGAAGTAAGTGCTTAACTGAAATAAAATCGTATTGCAATGCCTTGGGTAAAACACACAAAGAAGAATAATGTTATAATCTTTCTATTAACCATGTGTTATAGTATCAGCAAAGTTAGACATTATTTATGTTCTTCAAAAGTTATTCTTTTTGCCTTCATAAAATATAATACTACCCTATCTCTAGATTAATTAAAGTTCATACATGTCTTCCACCAACATAAGATGCACACAACTTCAAGCAACCATTGAGTGTTTATATGTGGTTTGACCTTACTCTTATGTGTAATATGATACATGAACATTAATGTTAAACAACTCATCTTGCTTGTGAAGTAAACTTGAAGACCAAACAACTCTAAGTGAAAACACCCAACTCAAATAAGATACAATCTCCGAGAGTGAGATACGGGGTATTTGCGACGCATCTCATACTTATGCATTAATCATGCTGCTTCTTCAAACATTAGTCCTTACCGGACCAATGATGTTGTTTCCAGATTTCTTGGAGTTTATATTATATCGAAGACCCTGGCTGCATAATCTTGCAGTCAGAAAGGCAAGTTCATCCCTTTTATTCATGTCCTCTTGATGTATTCGTTAAGAAACTATTTTCAAAATGTTAGTATTGCATATCACGCAAAAAGGGCAAAACTCATTTTATAATAATATGACTATGGTTATCCACCAGTGAGGTGGTAATCTCATATGGTTGGCAGATGGGACCACGGTAAGAATGTTGTGGTGGAGGTTCCATTTGCACGGGAAAGTATCACCTAGGACTTAACAACCAATGTCGCCAGTGATTCTTGCGTCGAATATTACGCGCAACCATAAGATCTGGAATGGGACGGAGAAGTCAGCTGTACCCTTTTCCTCTCGTACACCAACGGGTGACTAGATCAAAGCCGGGCGGTGTGTAAATCCGCTGAGCTTGAGGTGGCTAGGATAATAACCTCACCTTCGGGTTGTGGCTTCTAGCATCTATTGAAGGTTGGCTTCAGGACTAGGTTGGGACGGTGCCCACGAGTCAGCAAGTTGTAGGTTGGGATGGTTCCCACTAGCTTGCAACTGAAGTAATGGGGGGTGTGCGGGGATGGTGGAAAGGCGCAGTGATTGGCTTGGATTATTGACTGGGCCCCACACCAAGGAAGTGTGGACGGGAAGATCGCCCGGATGTGCAACAAAGTCTTGATCTCTTATGGGTAAAGCAGCGCACATCTGCAGAGTGTATGAATGTGACATGTTACTCCACGTTCCAGGACGGAACGACGAACGCAGCAGGAAAGGAGGCTCCTCAAAGCCCTAGCCCTGTGACTCCTGACGAGCATAGTCTTCGGAATAAAAGCAACCTTTTGAAGAAATGTTTTCGAAAACTTGCATTAGCCTACGACAATCCATTGTCTGTGGCTGTATTTATGCATCAAACTTCCCACCTTGCATAATGAACTTGCTGGGTAACGCTGTTACTCACCCTTGCCTCCTAAACCCCTGCTAGACATGAAGAACCACCTGAAGGCAGCACTCTAGGCTATGAAGGCTCTGAAGACGGATAAACTCAAGATACCAAAGAAGGCAACTACATCGAGTTGAAGCAATTTGAAGGAGGACGGAGGTCAAATGAAGGCGTAGTGTAAAATAGGATAGATTCCTAGTCATAGAACCTATCTCTGTAGGCGTTGCTATAGCGCAATTGCAAGCCTAACCGTATTAGCAGTAGGCTTAGTTTAAGTTAGTCCCTCTGAGATTTTCCATTTGATGTTCTTTTATTAGGGCCTTGCCTCATTGTTTCGAGGAGGTTCTAAAGATCTGTTGTTTTTGGATCTTCTGTTTGTAATCTATAGTCATGCCTTGGACCTGCGATGTTTCTGTTGTACCACTCTGATGACGTAACACTGGTGGACGGTGATCCATTGGTGCTATGTCAACGACTATAGCATACTACACCATGCAGTGGTATGCTGGGTCACCACAGCGATGCCGACATCAGACCGGATTTGCGAGGTCATGGTGTTGATCCTTTCTGAAGATGGGTTCGTGTAAGATGGCGGCAGCGACTAAAGCGTACATATCGGTGTGCGTTGAGTATTTAGTTGAACTGGTGCTCCAGTTTTAGGGCCTCTTTGATTCAAAGGATTTTTAAAGGAAAAACAAAGGATTCTTACCCATAGGAATTTTTCCTATAGAGTCCATTTGATTCAAAGGATTAAATCCTATAAAATTTCTATGGATTCCTTTCCTACACTACAATCCTATAGGATTTCTAACAAGAGGTGAGACCTCTTGGAAAAATTCCTATGTGTCTATGACAACTATGACATACACTCAATCTGTATACAACTTCATGCATTTTTCCTGCGGAGCAATCAAACATCATCTGCTACTAATTCCTTTGTTTCTTGTAGTATTTCAAGTGGCATGACATTCCATTCCTACGAAATTCCTATTACTGTGTTTTTCCTATCCTTTGAATCAAATAGGCCCTAAGGGCTTGTTTGATTTGTAGGATAGGAAATATATAGGAACAGGAATAGTGAAGGATTGTTATGGCATGGCCACTCCAATCTTATAGGATTTGGTTTGTAACCAAGTTTGTTTGGTTACACCAAAAGGAATTGTAAAATGAGCTTGGGGTGGATGTTGAAAATCCTATAGGAAGTAGTACAAAGATTCCTATAGGAAAAATTCCTATAGGAACTAGTCCTATGAATCAAATGACTAACTAAGAAAAAATTTCTGTGGGATAAAATCCTAAAAATCCTATGGAATAGATGATGTGCGTTGGTGTTAGTCACCCCATCATAGTGGTAGTGACCCTTGTTGTCGAGAGATTGATTTCAATTTGTTTTCAACATTGTACTTTATAAATCTGGTTGGAATTAATAAGTGTGTATGGCTGTGTGCATCACTCGACGTAGAGGCCGGGGAATCGTACCCTATGCTGAGAGCTTCCTTTGCACGCCGACTAATAAAAGGAAGCTTGAAATCGTGGAAACCAGAACAAAAGATGTTCGACTCTTGGAAGATGTTGTGATTATTCGAAATATCAAACAAGCACTGCTACACCAAGGGATATTAAACGTGATAAAAGTATAAAACACACACAACTTCAGATTCCAGATCCAAATCGCTTCACAAAAAAGATATTGAACCCGTCCGCGAGGCGGATTTAATTATCTATCTTCCAGGTGTTTGGATAAATAAACAAACTTATTTTTGCTGGAATTTCGGTGTATTTGGATCAACCAAACTAAAATTCAAAATTCTTATGGTATATTAATAATGACTGGTTGTGTGAGTACTTGATTAATGTTTAGTCACACGCTGCTTATGAAGAGTGAGCTGCACCACACTTTACATAGTGGAATGTTCTAATCCATGGTGAAAAGTACGTGACTGATGTGTTGGGTCGATAAACCTAGCTAAGCTAATTGGACGGCGGCTGTCAACCTCATGCAAGCCCAAGCTACATGTAATTTTGTGGAAGCTTGACGTAGCATCGCACGTCACCCCGCAGCATGATCGATCCGTACCACGGCGCGTCGCCGTCCCGGAGTTGATAAATTCGTCGAGCGACGACCAGCGTACGTAGCGCTCTTCTCATTGGCCATGGCTATGCTCACATCGCATTGCTCAGAGCCTCAGAGCGTGTGTATATAAGGGAGGTCAGTTCCTTTGTGTTTCGAAATCAATTCAGCCATTCCTTGGTCGTCTCCATTAGCGGATCCATCAGTGAACGGTGATCGATGGAAGGACTTCTGTTTCGGGGTTGCCAGCTTCCGGCGGGGTTCCGGTTCCAGCCGACGGACCAGGAGATCATCGTCTGCTACCTCAGCAAGAAGGCCACCTCCGCCGCCGCGGCAGTCCACTAGTAGAAAACAGGCTAAAGGACCAAACTCGGAAATCCCATTTGTCCCGGTCGTACTGCAAACCGGGACAGATGGGGCATAAAACGCGCCGGGCAGTTCAGGCGACACTCATTTGTCCCGGTTCGTGGCTGGAACCGGGACAAATGAGGTAGCACCCGCAGGCGACACCCATTTGTCCCGGTTCTAGTCACGAACCGGGACAAATGCGCATGGTTTCAGTTACGCGCCACCGCCGCGTTTTTTCGACGCGCACGGAAGACGAGCGGCGCCGGCGATTCATCTTCCTCTCCGGCGCTATAAAATGCACTGCACAGTACGACTCTTCCCACACCATTTCTCCGGCCATCTCTTCTCTCTTTTCTCCGTCCACGTACACCATTTCCTATGGAGCCACTCGTGCCTCGGTCCGATGAGTTTTACGGCTACGAGAAGGAAGGCATGCGGTTCAAGGTGTGGGTCACCCTTCGGGCATGACGCGTGGAGAAGTGGATCGGCGACGTGAAGAAGAGATTCAAGTTCTCGGTCCTGTATTTCTGCACAATATGTTCCCATTTGAGAGGTTCATGGCAGTCTTAAAGAAATATGTGCATAACTGTGCTAGGCCAGAAGGAAGCATCTCCAACGGCTACGGTAACGAGGAGGTCATTGAGTTCTGTGTTGACTTTATTCATGACCTTAAGCCGATAGGTGTTCCACAATCACGACATGAGGGTAGACTTAGTGGAAAAGGCACACTAGGGAAGAAAACAAAAATTTGTATGGATGGACATTCTTTCACTGAAGCACACTATACAGTTCTACAAAGTTCTACCTTGGTGGCCCCGTATATCGATGAACACAAAAATTTTGTACGCTCTCTACACGCGGGGAAGTCTGACAACTGGATTGTACGTACACACATGGCCACGTTCGGCGGTTGGTTGCGAGCACATCTTGAAAATAAAGACAAGGTTGATGAAGAGTTACACTTGTTGGCCAGGGCACCATCTACAACTATATGTACTTTACAAGGGTACGAGATAAATGGAAATACATTTTATACGAGTGTCCAAGATAAAAAGAGCACGAACCAAAACAGTGGTGTTCGCATTGATGCAACAAACAACAATGGGCAGAAGAACACATATTATGGTTGCATAGAGGAGATATGGGAACTTGACTATGGACCTTCTTTTAAGATCCCTTTGTTTCGGTGCAAATGGGTCCATCTGAAAGGCGGGGTTGAGGTAGACAAGATGTACGGAATGACAACAGTGGATCTAAACAATCTTGCGTACAGAGACGAACCATTCGTGCTAGCCAATGATGTGGCTCAGGTTTTCTATGTGAAAGACATGTCTAGCAGACCCAAAAAAAGAAACATCCTGAGAGTGGAGGAGCCTAGGCGTCACATAGTTCTTTCAGGAAAAAGAAACATCGTGGGAGTGGAGGACAAGACAGACATGTCAGATGATTATAATAATTTTGATGAAATTCCGCCTTTCGTAGTGAACATTGACCCAATCATCAAGTTGATTGAAGAAGATGCTCCATGGTTCCGACGCAGAAGAACTGGCGGTGTTGTGTGATGGAGATGTTGGTGCGATATGTAATAATTAATATATTAAACTTTTGATATGAAGAAGATGCTCCATTTTTACCTGCATATCAAATAGATCCGTCGGCGTTGATAGAACAAAACACACGATTTCACCTGCATATAGCCCCACGGTGGCTCTTGATGAGTGCCTGCATATCAAATGCACCGTGGGGCGTATGCAGGGAATCCGAGTAATTTGTATATATTCCTCAGTAGATTAATTGAACTATTCTTTTGATAGAACAAAACACACGATTTCACCTGCATACAGCCCCACGGTGGCTCCTGAGTGCCTGCATATCAAATGCACCGTGGGGCGTATGCAGGGAATCCGAGTGATTTGTATACCACACACCACCCGACTAGGCACTAGAAGGAGGAAACACTGAGTGCTCGCCTCGTCCGAGAGGGGGCTATATATAGGGTCACGGGCTCAACGAGTGGTACTGATAGTGTTGATCCAACAGCTATCAAGTGCTCAAAAGAAGCACACCCCTGATCCAACGGCTAACAAGTGTTTCAAAGAAACACACGATCCGTGTGCTTCTTTAGTCCCGGTTTGAAACTGAAAGCGTTAATCGAACAGCTCAGAAGCAATCAAAAGAAACACACACCTTATCAAACGGCTTACAAGTGCTTGAAAGAAACACACGATCCGTGTGCTTCTTTAGTCCCGGTTTGGAAGTTAAAGTGTTGATCGAACAGCTCAGAATTCCAAAGTTTGCAAAAGTTATACAAATTCACATTCAAAATAGTTTTAAACTAATTTAAATAATGGTTATAGAAAAGAGAAAATGTTTTAGTATTAGTTAGTCAATTTCAAACACTTTTCATATTGAAAGTTTTTTCAAATTCCAAAGTTTGCAAAAGTTATACAAATTCACATTCAAAATAGTTTTAAACTTATTAAAATAATGGTTATAGAAAAGAGAAAATGTTTTTGTATTAGTTAGTCAATTTCAAACACTTTTCATATTGAAAGTTGTTTCAAATTCCAAAGTTTGCAAAAGTTATACAAATTCACATTCAAAATAGTTTTAAACTTATTAAAATAATGGTTATAGAAAAGAGAAAATGCTTTTGTATTAGTTAGTCAATTTCAAACACTTTTCATATTGAGAGTTGTTTCAAATTCCAAAGTTTGCAAAAGTTATACAAATTCACATTCAAAATAGTATTAAACTAATTTAAATAATGGTTATAGAAAAGAGAAAATGTTTTTGTATTAGTTAGTCAATTTCAAACACTTTTCATATTGAAAGTTGTTTCAAATTCCAAAGTTTGCAAAAGTTATACAAATTCACATTCAAAATAGTTTTAAACTTATTAAAATAATGGTTATAGAAAATAGAAAATGTTTTTGTATTAGTTAGTCAATTTCAAACACTTTTCATATTGAAAGTTGTTTCAAATTCCAAAGTTTGCAAAAGTTATACAAATTCACATTCAAAATAGTTTTAAACTTATTAAAATAATGGTTATAGAAAAGAGAAAATGTTTTTGTATTAGTTAGTCAATTTCAAACACTTTTCATATTGAAAGTTGTTTCAAATTCCAAAGTTTGCAAAAGTTATACAAATTCACATTCAAAATAGTTTTAAACTTATTAAAATAATGGTTATAGAAAAGAGAAAATGTTTTTGTATTAGTTAGTCAATTTCAAACACTTTTCATATTGAAAAGAAAAAACCCCATCTATCCCGGGTGGTGGCTCAGCCCGGGACAGATGGGGTGCTATCTATCCCGGGCTGAGCCACCACCCGGGACAGATGGGGTGGCTATCTGTCCCGGGTGCAGCCACCACCCGGGACAGTTGAGTGCTATCTGTCCCGGGCTGAGCCACCACCCGGGACAGTTGAGTGTTGCTATATAAGCAACACTTAGCCACGGGTGGTGGATCAACCCGGAGCCATTTCCCTCTCCTCGCGAAGCGCTGCCCAAATTTCCCGTGAACAACCCTAGCCGCCGCCGCCTCCTTCTTCGACTCCGGCTGGGCCTCGCCGCCACCTTCCTCGCCTCCTTCTTCGACTAGGTGAGCCTCGCGCGTGCCCTGAACCCTAGCTCGTGCTCCCTTTCTCTCTCTACGCGCGCGTGCCACGAACCCTAGCCACGAACCCAACTTCGGCTCCGCGGCTGAGCTACTCCGGCGAGCGGCAACAGCGGCCTGGCGGCGCTCAGTTAGGGATTTTGGGGGGCAAACGGACCGCGGTGTCGGGGGCTCGAGTATGGGAACAAATCCCGTAAGAAACGCGCTGATTTTGAACGAATTTGGGAGAGGATTTCGGCCGGATTTCTCGATGAACGACAGTTCAAGATGCAGTGATGTCATAGCTGACGTCACAAGTGAATTTCTTTTTCTGATTTTTCCATTTTATTCATATCTTTTGATTTAAATGTCCAAATGAAGTCAAACAAATTTCTAAAAATTTGTAAAATTATTATCTTTGTGTTAAACCAGTTGTGGGCATGTTTTGAATAATTTTGAAAATCAATATTTTGAAATATTCATAAAATGCAAAATTGCCCATTTAGGTCAACTTTGAGATTAGTTATTTAAATAATTCATTTTGGGTTAATAAAATAATTTTTGCTTTAATAGGTTATTTAAATAACATATTACAACTATTGGAAATGAAAAGAGAAAATGCAATGAAATATATATTGTGTTTTACATTTTTTTGCTTTAGAATAGATTTTACAATGCAATGAAAATCAATGAATACATTTTTTGATATTACAACTATTGGAAATGAAAAGAGAAAATGCAATGAAAATACAATTTTTGCTTTAGAATAGATTTTACATTTAATTCTTTTCTTATATAGAATATTTATTCATGAAAATCATTTTGTGTTTTGAAAATAAATGAAGATCATTTTAAGCAAATGAAATGTTCATTTGGATAATCCATTTATTATAAAATAGATGAAGTTATTAAATTTATTTAGTTGTATGACATATCGGTAAAGTTATTTAGATGTTGAGTTATTAAAATTATTTAAATGGATTGAAATCTCTTGCAGAAACTATGGACACCCGTAGAAACCTTCAACAAGAAGAGGACATGTTCGGCATCATTCGCGAAGGTGATGAATTGGACCCCGGCAGAAACCATGAACAAGAAGAGGAACACGTAGACGATTTCACCGGGCAATTTCTGAACGAGTCCGGTGATGGACTGGAGGGGCATTCAGACGGAATAGACGTCACCGACAGTTCAGCTCACCGACAGTTCACCGACTCTACTGTTGGAAAGTCGGCCGCCGAGGTAGATATATGCCCTCAGGTTTTTGTCTCCGTTGAAAAGATTTGTGTGTATACATATATTAACTATCACTTTTTCTTGTGTTTAGCCGTCGGCGGGCCATGAACCGGGACCAAGCAAAAAAGTAGCGGTGAAACGAGGCGGGCCACGGACCGGGACCAAAAAGCTCCAAGGGAAACAGAAGTACCACATCGAGGAGATCAATGAAAAAGGAAAACCGATTGCTCCCGCTAACCACGCAAGGAAATTTGTAGCTCAGTGCGGAGTCATCGTTCGGGACAGACTGTCCATCAGGGCTCAAGAATGGTATAAGCCAAAGGTGCCAAAAGAGGGGGTTATTTATGTCTCGAATGCAGACAAACAACTCCTTTGGGACGAGCTCATGCAGAATTTCACTTTACCGGAAGAGGAGGATGTAGAGGAGCCGGTTATAGAGAATCGATGCAAGGCCTGGACTTATATTGAGATGGGTGAATTGTTCCGCAGCTGGAAGAAAAGGCTTAACAAGTTCATAAAAGAAGGTAAAACTCCAGAATTTGTCGGAGTCTATGAAAAGATAAAAGATGAGTGGCCCGAATTTAAGGCGTACAAGCAATCGGAAGCCGCTAAGGCCATGTCAGAGAGAAATAAGAAAAATGCAGACAAAAAGATATATCACCATAACATGGGGTCAGGTGGCTACCTGACGGCCCTGCCTAAGTTTCTGAAAATGGAGGAAGAGTTTTTGGCTAAAGGTATACAGATCGAGACATTTGACTGGCCAGACCGGCTTAAGGCTTGGTTCTATGGGCATGGTGGAAAGTTAGACCCTGAAACAGGTGACTGTCTTTTTACCAAGGAGCACGGACCTGGCCCTATTAAAGCTCTCAGAGAGGTATGGAAGGAGGTCACGGAAGGCAGGTTCCACCCTAACAGAGAGAAGGACGAGCTATCGCGAGCCCTTAAGAATCCTGAACACAGTGGACGAACAAGAGGAACCGTCGGCTCTGTACCGTGGATACTTGGGTTTCCCAAAGATGTTGGCACTTATAGAAGCCGATCGAGAAAGAAGAAAGAGATTGCCGACCGGGCCCAGTGGATGGAAAATAAATTACTACAGCATGAGAAGGAGATAGCAGAGCTGAAGGCAGCGCAGACTCGACGGATGCCCTGCGAATCTGAGACGCCCGAAAATCCTTCTCCTGATCCAAAATCAATGCGGAGAAGCAGCGTGGCTTCGACGGAGCTCGATCGCCACAATGATATGCCGGGTCCTCGTCACCCCGTGGATAATATCGTGCAGCGGGAACTTTGCGACCTACATGTGCCATGCTTGAACATAACCGTGAAGGTGGCGCACGGCTTTGCCCTACCGCCTAGCCCAAATGGAACTTACCATTGTCGCCCTATTCCAGATGGCTATGTTGTTGTCGGGGTTGATGAGGTTATCAAGACATATGAGGGAATTAAGCTGGACTTCCCTACGGGTGAAGACGAGGTTGAGTTGAGATTTGCCCTCAAGAGTACCTGCTTATGGAAAAAAGAATACATCGTGTTCCCACACATGCAGCTAAATCGCCCTCCCAGTCCACAAGCCAGTCCACATAACTACAACAACGACAACCAATGCGCTAGTCCAGACACCCCCCACAACGACAACCAATGCGCTAGTCCATCTCCGCCGTCGCGTGAGCGTACTCCGCCGCGTGAGCGTACTCCGCCGCGTCAACGGACTCCATCGCCTCCGCAAAAGAAGCGGAAGTGCACCGCTGCGTCGACTAGTACTCAGAAAAGCGAAACGGCCGGGAAGTCTCGCTTTGTGAACTCTCGCAAAGATATCGATACATGGGTCGAGGAGATCCAGACTTCCCAGAGAAAGAAGGCAAAAAAGATGTCTTTGCCTGTTCCAGTTTATTCTCCGGAAGCGATACGGTGGGCCATAGAATTTCTTACGCATCCGTCGCAATATGAACTAAATATGGACGATGACTACACACGCGTTCTGGTGCGTACATCTAAGAGAGTGCGGGAAGAACAAAAATCTGCTGCCACCCAGAAGAGAGATGTTCCACAGCTCGGAATGCAGGCGGGACAATCGGCCCCTCCACTCATATTGGCGCCTTACAACCGGAACCCGATCGATGATGTACTTTCGCAGCAAGCTAGAGATATGGGTATAACTCTGGCAGAGCTGAAGGCATTGCAAGCTGGCGAGAGTGTCACCCTACATGAGGTGGTGCGGACATATGTGAGAGGACAAGATCTTGTCGACCCTGCAATGGTGCGCACTCTACCAGCTAGGTTGCACCAACTAAATGCATGGTACTTGCGTACCACGAAAAGTCAAGACGGAGACTGGCTCTATGGGAAAATTCCAAAGGATTTTTTTGGCCCAGGTGATGATGAGGTTCAAATCGAGTATTGCGAATTATGGCATTTATTCAATTTTGACGCGCTCGACAAATCTATCATCAGTGCCTTTTGCATGTAAGTAATTAAATTATGTATATATGTCAGTAATTCTCTAGCTCTACTTATTTTTCATTGCTTGTAATTATCCTTATCACTATATTACTTTTGTACTCTATTATGCAGGCTGAAAATTATACAATCTCGAAAGCTGGGACTCAATCACAAGATTGGATTCATTGACCCTAATCGAGTTCATCATCATGGTTTGTTACATTACCCAGATCAAACGGAGGAGCTTTTGCTTACTTATTTGATGGCGCAACATTACAAAAGCACCATAATTTTCCCGTTCAACTTCGAGTGAGTTGTTTACTTTCTTATACATACTCGATGTTAATTAAGTATATGTAATTGATGATTTAGTTATTAACAAATATAAACATATGGCAGATTTCACTGGGTATTATTTGAGATTGATGTTGAAAAGGCAATCGTTGATGTCTTGGACCCATTATCGAAACCTGAAGAAAAGTTCGACGACACGAAACAGATGCTCCAGAGGTAATTTCGTTCATTATCACAATCGACCTCGTCTTTTCTAATAATATATAGTAATTAGTTAACTTCTTTACTAATTTTTCATACCGTAAACTTCAGGGTTTGGGACAAGTTCACCGGTTTCCACAAGGATGTCGGTATAGCTAAGAACCTGACTTTTAAATGGCGAGAGGTAAAGACGTATACTAGCTAGGTTCCACATACGCATATTCTTAATTTCAGTCTCACAATACCATTTTTTCAATATTTATGATTATTTTTTATTAATTTCTTATCTTATTCTATCATAAAGTGCGCGAAGCAGCAACAAGGCACCAATTTGTGTGGATTCTATGTCTGCGAGTTCATCCGAATTCACTTCAATGAGGGTGCAGACTGTAATAGGGTACGTTAACAATTCATTCAAACTTGTTCACTTCTCAAATTGAATTATTTTCATAATGGTTGATATATTGGTGTTGATCTCTCCTTTTTAGTTTGAGACGATCCGGAACAGGCTAGAAGCAAAAGACCGCCTACTACCAATCGCGGAGGAAATTGCGGGCTTTCTGCTTGACTATGTCATAAAGCCAGGCGCAGAATGCAGTATAATCCGGCCGCCAAAAAAGACCATCCCGAGGAAAAAATAGGGTCTAATGCTTCTCTGTCATGTAAAAAATATTTGTACTTAGCCGTGTCCCCGGTACAGACATGATCTTCCGGTTGTAAATATTTGTTTGGGAGAACTCGTGTACTAGTAGTATTCATGACTATATCCCGAGGAAAAAATCGTGTTTTCATGATATATATTACATAGTAACGTATAATATGCAACTCGATCTTGTTTGAAATGAAACATAAATGAAAAAACACAAACACAAAAGAATCAGTAACATAAATAGAAAACAGAAACAAAAATAGAAAACAGGAAACAAAATAAAAGAAACAAAAAAAAACATATATACTGTCCCGGTTCGTATTACGAACCGGGACAAATGAGTCGCAGCCAGAGGCTGCCTTGATTGGCCACGTGGCCCCCCTATTGGTCCCGGGCCGTGGCGTGCCCGGGACAAATAGGGGAGGCTATTTGTCCCGAACACGCTGTCCCGGACGCGTGACCGGGGCAAAAAGCCCTCACGGCCCGGGACCAGTGGCCTGTTTTGGTCTAGTGGTCACCTCCATCATCGCCGACGTTGACATCTGCAAATTCGACCCGTGGGACCTACCAGGTGACTCTCCTCGCCATTTTTGTGCATTCGACTCCTCGCTTCGATCCATGCATGAGGTGCAAGAAAGATATATATCCGTTCATAGCAAGAGAAATAAGGTTTCACACCGCTACTCCGCTACATACAATCTATACGTACGTTTCACACCATCAGGCGATCAGCTTGTCAATGTCACCCCTCTTAATCATACACAGCAGTCTTAGTTAATGATGTGCGGTTGTTAGTATTAGAGACACAAGAATGTCTCCTCAGTGATCCGAAAAAAACCCTAGCTCCCGTGTCGCTCCCGCGAGCGACCGGGAGATCCCCGTGCGCCGCCGCCGAGGAGCAGCCTCCTCCTCCCTTTCTCCTTCCTCGCCGCCGCCGGAGGGCGTCCCCGGGCTAGGCTCGGTGGCGTTGGCGGCGGCGGGGCCTCGTTCCCCACCTCGTCGGGCCCTGGCGGCACGGGCTGCGCGGGCCGGAGAGGGCGCGGCGCTGGCGACTGGGCGCGGCGGCGTCGCCCTGCAGCGGCAGCGCTCCGGCGCGGCACTGCGGCGGCGGCGTGGGAGGCTTCGCGGAGGTACCAGGAGGCGGGCGCGGGCTCGTGCACGCGCCGTCGTGCGGTGGCTGCTTGGTGGTGGCGGTGCTTGGTGCTCCCGCAGTGCTCCGGCGTTCTGCAGCGACGGCGGCGGCGTCAACACGCCCACGGGCCCGATCTGGGCCAGGCGGGTCTAGATCTGGGCCCTAGGGTTGATAGTTGTTGTGCACATGTGGCTGGCTGCTGCGGGCTGGATCTGGGGCGAGGTGGTTCCAGATCTAGATCTGCCGGCGGCTGCGCTGCTGTGCCCACCTCCCGCGTCTGGACCATCCATACCCGCGTGTTGTTGCCGCGGTGCTGCTCGGCTTGCGACGGTGCCTTGGTCCAGGTCCGGAGGTTGTCCGGGGTGGGTAAGGCCGGACATAGTGTAGGGGCGCCTCCTCTTGGCGGCAGGGCCGTGTCCGTTGTAGTGCTGGATTGACGCGCCGCCCCTG
Source organism: Poa annua (assembly GCA_026929855.1). Lineage (NCBI taxonomy): Eukaryota > Viridiplantae > Streptophyta > Magnoliopsida > Poales > Poaceae > Poa > Poa annua. The sequence continues at coordinate 18,699,275 of CM049428.1, read as the reverse complement.
AAGGGGATCGTGTGCAGAAAATAAAAAATTTCCTAACAACGATATCCTTAAACTAGCCAAGATCTATTCTATGCAGATATAGTAGTACGAACGGAGATCGGAATACGTACCCTTGTAGACCGAAAGCGGGGATTACGTTCCCGCACAAACATTGTCGATGAAGACCGACGTAGCCGACCTCAAGGTCGTGTAGAGGAAGCAGGCCTCTGAGTACCGCTAGCGCAGCACCTCGTAGGGAGTCGCACACGTACGGTGGAGACGACGCCTCCGAAGCTCCAGTCCAGGACGAGCAGCGGAAGACTTGGACCGGAACACCAGCAGCGCGGCAGCGGGCTATGGTGGAGGAGATCCCCGACTCCTCTTGCTCGGCGCGGCTCCGACTTGGGAACCACGAGATCGAGAGAGAAATCAGGAATTAATTGGTGAATTAAAAGGCTGGGGGTGCCCCTTCTTATATAGGCTCCCAAGGGGAGCCAACCTTGCCAGCCAGGCAATGTGGGACTAACCCCCCACAGCCTGGTTCGGCCAAGGGAGTGCGCCGGCCCCCTGGTGGGCCCCTTGTGGCCCACCTAGGCCGGCCCTCCTGGCCCCCACCGAATTCCCCTAGGGAATTTTCCCCTCTTGGGCCTTCTTTCGTCCGGAAGGCCCATTTAGGGAAATCTGCCTTAATAAATTCGAAAATAAATATATAAAATCATATTTGCATATTAATAACACTAATTAATATCAAACATAATATATATAATATTTCCTAGCTCCGAAAACTCTTTCGGCGCTGCCCGATCTCCATCGGACCTCTCCCGGGACGTTCCCGGTGATCTCCTTCCTTTCCGGTTGTCTTGTCGAAACCCCTTAAGTGTGTTACCCTAGCGGTTCGATATAATATCAGGTATGATCAAGACTCCTCAATGATCAACGACTAATCCGTAGGCCTGGACCCCATGAATTAATCCCTGAGATATAACGAATGACTTTCATCTATCAAACCTGAACGCGAAGTCTTAGACCTTTTGCCATAGCGATACTTAGCACGTCCGAGCGTCGCTCCATAGATATCTCCATACCTAATCCCGACCTCGTTACCGACGACGCTATCTTCTACTCGTTCATGATCTCATGTCTCCGTGACCTAGTCACATGCTTGCAAGCTCATTAGACATGATCTCACCGAGAGGGCCCGAGAGTATCTATCCTGCTATGCGGACTGGCAAATCCCGCTCTTGACCCCTCGTCTCAATACTCCTTTCCAATACCCAAAAGTATCACCGTTATTGTCATACTAAATAATATACGACGTTTGGTGCAATCAAAGTATCTTCCGGGAATATCAATAAGAGTTGATCTCACGGTCAAAGGCGTAACGACTACGTTCTCCAAATCTGGGTATGTCCATCACATCGCTCTCCAGCGATACGACTCTCATTGCCGACCGGCGCCATGCCCCATGACCGGGAAACCTCGATCATCAATCGCGCAACGAAACTAGTCTTAGTAGAGGCTACTAGGGACCTGGTTGTTTACGTATCACACCCGCATTAATGTTTCCGCTTAATACGGTTCCAGCATGACACAAAAACCTATTATGAACAAACGAGATATGATAAAGAATACACTTTATTAATTGCCTCTAGGGCATATCTCCTTCAGTCTCCCACTTGCACTAGAGTACAATTTAATCTAGATTACAACTTGGTAAAAGCCTAACACCCATAGCTAACTGGTGCTGTTCATGCTTATCAAGCGGAAGAGGCTTCGTCAGCGGATCTGCCACATTCAGATCCGTATGCACTTTGCAAATCTTCACATCGCCTTCTTGTACGTACTGACGTATCACGTGGAAGCGTCGGAGAATGTGTTTGGCGGTGGAGTGAGACCTTGGCTCCTTGGCGTTCGCAATGGCACCCGTATTGTCGCAGAAGAGTATCACGGGGTCTTGCACGCTCGGGAACACTCCAAGTTCGATGACGAACTTCCTCAGCCACACAGCTTCATTCGCGGCCTCGCAGGCAGCAATGTACTCCGACTCCATTGTAGATTGTGCGACTATGGGTTGCTTCCCACTTCTCCAGCACACGGCGCCTCCATTCACCTTGAACACGTAACCTGTCTGTGACTTACTGTCATCGGGGTCTGAGCAGAAACTTCCATCTACGTAACCCGTTACGCCAAGTTCCTCATCGCAGCCACCATACACAAGGAACATTTCCTTTGTCTTATTGAGATACTTAAGAATGCTCTTAACAGCTACCCAATGCGGCATTCCAGGATTACTCTGGAACCGGCTTGTCAAACTTAGAGCTAATGCCACATCTGGTCTAGTACTCAACATTGCATACATGATCGATCCTATGGCTGAAGCATAAGGATGTTTCGTCATTTCGGCCTTACCCAGTTCCGTCACCGGACACTGCGCCTTACGCAATATCTTATTCTTGATAACCGGCAGAGAACCCTTCTTTGCCTTCTCCATATGAAAACGCTTCAATATTTTATCAAGATAAGTACTCTGACTTAGTGCTAATAGGCGCCTTGATCTATCACGGTAGATTTTTATGCCTAAAACATACGCAGCTTCTCCTAAGTCCTTCATGGAAAACTTACTGTTTAAATATTCCTTCACGCTATTCAGAAGTTCCACATCATTCCCTATTAGCAATATGTCGTCAACATACAGTGCTAAGAACACAACCGAGCTCCCACTCATTTTCTTGTAAATACAGGTCTCTTCCTCATTCTGGATAAATCCAAAACCTTTGATTACCTCATCAAAGCGAAGATTCCAGCTCCGAGATGCCTGCTTCAATCCATAGATGGATCGCTGAAGCTTGCACACCTTGTTAGCACTTCCTGGATCGACAAAACCTTCCGGCTGTACCATGTACAACTCTTCCTCAATGTTTCCATTCAGGAAGGCCGTTTTGACGTCCATCTGCCAGATTTCATAATCATAGTAGGCAGCTACCGCTAACAAAATCCGAATAGACTTAAGCATCGGTACCGGTGAAAAAGTTTCATCGTAGTCAATTCCATGAACTTGTCGGAAACCCTTTGCGACAAGCCGAGCTTTATAGACGGTCACATTACCATCAGCATCAGTCTTCTTCTTAAAGATCCACTTATTCTCGACGGCCTTCGCCCTTCGGGAATATCTACCAAAGTCCACACTTTGTTATCGTACATGGATCCTATTTCGGATTTCATGGCTTCAAGCCATTTCTCGGACTCTAGACTCTCCATCGCCTCCTTGTAGTTCGTAGGTTCGTCTTGCTCGACTAGCATGACGGTGCAAACCATATTGCCATACCATTCTGGTGCGATCCGAGATCTACCAGACCTACGAGGTAGAACATCTTCCTCGACAGTTTCTCCCACTCCTTCCACGGAGGACGTTTCCGGAATTGCTTCCGTTGCGCCACTCGGAATCTCGAGTTCAGGATCAACGATTTCATCGAGGTCTACCTTCCTCCCACTTACTCCTTTCGCGAGAAATTCCTTCTCTAGAAAGGTACCGGTCTTCGCGACAAAAGTTTTGCCCTCAGCTTGGTTGTAGAAGGTGTACCCAACGGTTTCCCGCGGATATCCTACAAAGACGACTTTCTCCGACTTCGGTTCGAGTTTGTCGGGCTGTAGTTTCTTAACGTACGCCTCACAACCCCAAACCTTCAGAAACGATAACTTAGGCTTGTGGCCATACCATAATTCATACGGTGTCGTTTCAACGGACTTGGACGGAGCCCTATTTAAAATAAATGCGGCTGTTTCTAACGCATAACCCCAGAAGGACACTGGCAGATCGGTAAGAGACAGCACAGATCGGACACTATCAAGTAGAGTACGATTACGTCGCTCGGACACACCGTTACGCTGCGGAGTTCCGGCGGGCGTAAGTTGGGGCACTATGCCACAACTATTCAAATGTGTGCCAAACTCAAAACTCAAGTACTCTCCACCGCGATCGGACCGGAGATGCTTGATTTTTCTATTAAGCTGATTCTCAACTTCACTCTGGAATTCTTTGAACTTTTCAAACGTTTCAGACTTGTGTTTCATCAAGTAGATATAACCGTATCTACTCAAGTCATCAGTGAAGGTGACGAAGTAACGATAACCATTGCGTGTCGAAACGCTCATTGGTCCACATACGTCTGTATGTATGATCCCCAACAAATCCGACGCCCGTTCAACAAAACCTTTGAACGGTGTCCTGGTCATTTTTCCCATGAGGCATGGTTCACATGTATCGAGGGATCCAAAATCCAACGAGTCCAAGAGTCCATCGGAGTGGAGTCGCTTCATGCGCTTTATACCAATATGACCAAGACGGCAATGCCACAAAAACATGGCGGTATCGTCACTACACTTAATTCGTTTGGCCTCTATGTTATGGATGTGAGTACTACGATCGAGATTCAACAAGAATAAACCATTACTCTCGGGAGCATCAACATAAAAGATATCATTCATATAAATAGCACAATTGCTTGACACTGATTTAAATGAATAACCGTCTTGTAACAGGCAAGACCCACTTATAATGTTTACACTCAAGGATGGCACAAAATAACATTTATTTAAAACCAAAACTAATCCCGATGGTAGATGCAGAGGGAGCGTGCCGACAGCCACCACGTCGACTCTCGATCCGTTGCCGACGCGCATCGTCACCTCATCCTTCGCCAGCCGCCTTCTATTCCGTAACTCCTCCTGAGAGTTACATATATGAGCAACAGAACCAGTATCAAATACCCACGTATTGCTCCGGGCGGATGTAAGGTACACATCTATAACATGTATATCAAATATACCTTGCTCTTTGTCGACCGTCTTGCCAGACTTCCTATCCTCCAGATACTTGGGGCAGTTGCGCTTCCAGTGACCCTTCCCCTTGCAGTAGAAACACTCCACGCTAGCTCTGGGACCAGACCTGTTAGTCCTGGACTTGGCAGCCAACTTTGCCTCCCTCCGGGACTTCCAGCTCTGCTTTCCCTTGCCACCGGACTTCCTGAAATCAACGGTCTTGTTGACCATCAACAGCGTGTGCTCCTTCTTAATCTCTACCTAGCAGTCTTGCGCATCACGAACACTTCACCCAGGGACTTAGCCATGCCCTGCATGTTGTAGTTCATGACGAAGCCTTTGTAGCTTGGCGGCAACGATTGCAACACCCTGTCAATCGCCAGCTCATCGGGAATCTTGCACTCCAGAGCATTCAGGCGTTGAACGTAGCTAGACATCTTGACTACATGCTCGCTCACACTGCTATGCTCTTCCATCTTGGCTGAGAAGAAAAGCTCAGAAGCCTCATATCTCTCAGCCTTAGCCTGCGGCGCGAAGACAGCCTTAAGATCCGAAATGATCTCAAAGGCGCTCATCTTCTCAAAGCGCTTCTGCAGGTCGGCTTCCATGGCGAAGAGCATGCCACTCTGGACAAAGGCAGAATCCTCCGATCGGGTCTGGAAGACCTTCTTCTCATCCTCAGAGGCATCATCTGTAGGAGGGTCACCTATGGCGGCCTCAATGACGTAGGCCACCCTATGGGGAGTGAGGAGGATCCTCAGGTTGCGGAACCAGGCCATGAAGTTTGACCCATTGGTCTTAAGCTTTTCTTTCTCAAGGAACAGACCTAGGTTAAACGAGGGGCGAGACATCTACAATGGAATTTGCAACAACATAAGACTTTGTTCATAATAATTTTGAGTTATAGTATTTTAGAAAATAACTGACATAACTCCCACTCAAACGAACATCCCTCCTGGTCGTTTAAGCGATTACACGACCCCCGTCCATTGCACCACCCCTCATCATCAAAGCCGGCGGCACAACTTCAGGAGTAGACAAAATCGTCCGCCACACCAATTTTGTGACTCGTGCTCGACCTTTCGGTCTTCCTGTTCCGAGGCCATACCTCTGAGTATGCTAGGCTCGCCACCAAAGACCTCCACGCTGACGCTTGTGCAACATGGCTTACACCCACCGTATGCGAACGAAGATATGTATGACACCCGATCATCAGGGTCTGCCTCATAACGTAGAACTTTATTGGTGGTGCGCGTTGGAGGGAGAACACTAGTGGTATTTTGAAGGGATCATCTTATTCAGCTACCGTCGTGTAACACACAATCACACAAAATAAGATGCACACAAAACATCAAATGTAATGCAATGTGATATAGTCCATCGCGCCATGGTCTTCTTGGCGCCCGCAGTTTATAAACAATTTAATAAACCTACCTTGACCATATCACATAGCCCCTGCAAAATAAAGTTAGACGCTTCTACTTTATCTTTTGCATATCTTACGTGGCTTGGGGCTTTCGTAAATAGAACCGCTTCATACCTACGAATCTTATGACCACAACAACGATCCAGTAATTGCATGTTTAAGCATCCCTTTCGGGGACTCCATTGAAAATGAGAAGACCAACTAAAGAGAGAGAAACGGTCACCCGCCAGCCACATATACGGTACAAGCCGTATGTCAGTAGTGGAACCAGTCTCGCGTAAGCGTACGCGTAAAGTCGGTCCGGGCCGCTTCATCAACTCAATGCCGCTGGAATACACAAGTGCACGCTAGAGGGTAGCAAATAACAGGAACGGTGCACCCGTGCAGAGCACAGGTTCTAACAGCGTACAGCTATATCTTACGATAGATCGGCTCTGATACCACTGAAGGGGATCGTGTGCAGAAAACAAAAAATTTCCTAGCAACGATATCCTTAAACTAGCCAAGATCTATTCTATGCAGATATAGTAGTACGAACGGAGATCGGAATACGTACCCTTGTAGACCGAAAGCGGGGATTACGTTCCCGCACAAACGTTGTCGATGAAGACCGACGTAGCCGACCTCAAGGTCGTGTAGAGGAAGCAGGCCTCCGAGTACCGCTAGCGCAGCACCTCGCAGGGAGTCGCACACGTACGGTGGAGACGACGCCTCCGAAGCTCCAGTCCAGGACGAGCAGCGGAAGACTTGGACCGGAACACCAGCAGCGCGGCAGCGGGCTATGGTGGAGGAGATCCCCGACTCCTCTTGCTCGGCGCGGCTCCGACTTGGGAACCACGAGATCGAGAGAGAAATCAGGAATTAATTGGTGAATTAAAAGGCTGGGGGTGCCCCTTCTTATATAGGCTCCCAAGGGGAGCCAACCTTGCCAGCCAGGCAATGTGGGACTAACCCCCCACAGCCTGGTTCGGCCAAGGGAGTGCGCCGGCCCCCTGGTGGGCCCCTTGTGGCCCACCTAGGCCGGCCCTCCTGGCCCCCACCGAATTCCCCTAGGGAATTTTCCCCTCTTGGGCCTTCTTTCGTCCGGAAGGCCCATTTAGGGAAATCTGCCTTAATAAATTCGAAAATAAATATATAAAATCATATTTGCATATTAATAACACTAATTAATATCAAACATAATATATATAATATTTCCTAGCTCCGAAAACTCTTTTGGCGCTGCCCGATCTCCATCGGACCTCTCCCGGGACGTTCCCGGTGATCTCCTTCCTTTCCGGTTGTCTTGTCGAAACCCCTTAAGTGTGTTACCCTAGCGGTTCGATATAATATCAGGTATGATCAATACTCCTCAATGATCAACGACTAATCCGTAGGCCTGGACCCCATGAATTAATCCCTGAGATATAACGAATGACTTTCATCTATCAAACCTGAACGCGAAGTCTTAGACCTTTTGCCATAGCGATACTTAGCACGTCCGAGCGTCGCTCCATAGATATCTCCATACCTAATCCCGACCTCGTTACCGACGACGCTATCTTCTACTCGTTCATGATCTCATGTCTCCGTGACCTAGTCACATGCTTGCAAGCTCATTAGACATGATCTCACCGAGAGGGCCCGAGAGTATCTATCCTGCTATGCGGACTGGCAAATCCCGCTCTTGACCCCTCGTCTCAATACTCCTTTCCAATACCCAAAAGTATCACCGTTATTGTCATACTAAATAAGATACGACGTTTGGTGCAATCAAAGTATCTTCCGGGAATATCAATAAGAGTTGATCTCACGGTCAAAGGCGTAACGACTACGTTCTCCAAATCTGGGTATGTCCATCACATCGCTCTCCAGCGATACGACTCTCATTGCCGACCGGCGCCATGCCCCATGACCGGGAAACCTCGATCATCAATCGCGCAACGAAACTAGTCTTAGTAGAGGCTACTAGGGATCTGGTTGTTTACGTATCACACCCGCATTAATGTTTCCGCTTAATACGGTTCCAGCATGACACAAAAACCTATTATGAACAAACGAGATATGATAAAGAATGCACTTTATTAATTGCCTCTAGGGCATATCTCCTTCAGCCCCCGGCTTAGATCTAGATCTTCGGATCCCATCTAGGTTTTAGACGAGTCAGACTGAGTTCTCGATGGCACGGTCCTCTATGCTCTGGTGTCGGAGAGCAGCTCGGATCTGGGGCGGCAGCGCTAACGTCGTGCCTTCTGCAACGCGATGGCGGGAACTTCACGGGCCTCGAGGGGCCCGGTCGGGTTTGCGGGCCTGGTGTGTTCCTGCTGTTGTGTCCGGTCGGTTACTGTCTTTGACACTGGAGGTTGGTCCCTCCCGCACGTCGGCGGTGTTGCGGCTCCTAGTCCCGGCTCTTCCTCTTCGGAGTGTAGGCCTTTCCTCTGTGTGCCGGGGTGAGACAGTGTGAACGGCTTCGCGATCGGGCGCTGGGTTGTGGGCGGTATGGTGGAGTGCTCTAGAGCGTCTGGGGTGATGGAGGGGGTCGGGAGAAATCCTAGTCGGCGTTTTCGACTCCGGCGCGGTGGCGCTTGCGGGTGCCGCCAGTCCTTCCTGGAGGGCGTTCGGTGCCCCTCCTCCTCTCCTCGTTGTGTACCGGGGGAAACTCTAGGCAACAGCGTCGTCATCGTCGCATCCCTTCCTGGAGGTGTTGATTGGTACCGACGTTCTGGAGCACTAGGAGCTTGGTGGCAGGCCTCCAGTGGGCGCATCGGTTGTGGAGTTTGCTTACTGTTGTCTTGCCATCGTTGTCGGCATTTTTCTTTTTCGTTTTTCTCTTTCATTTTCTCTTCTCTTGTCTTTTGGGCGTTGTGCTGTCTGGCCCAGCAGCGGTCTCAAACGGTGTGGCTTTATTTATAAAGCGGGGCGAAAGTCTGGTTCGAGAGTTAACGATGTGCAAGTTACACGTCAGGTTTACACTACAGGCCGGGCATAGTTAACACGGTTCATCACGCACAATTTGCCAACATGTACGGACGTGGACAAGAATTTGTGTTCGCCAGGTTGACCATTTCCTCTATCACGACGTTGACAATTATGTGCGTGCGTGCAGAGAAGGCAATGTTTGGGGAGGGGGAGTGGTTCTTCTTCAGCCCGAGAGACCGCAACGGCCCAACTGCAGGGCCGGCTCAGGATACTGGAAGGCCATCGGCACCGACAAGCCCATCCTGGCTGCCGGTGGCGTGCGCTGCCTCGGCGTCTTCTACCAGGGCAGCTCGCCGTGGGGCACCAAGACGGAGTGGGTCATGCACGAGAACCGCCTCCTCCACGCCGACGCCGGCGCCGCCTGACTCAAGCCCCACGATTCCATGAGGCTGGATGACTGGGTCTTGTGCCGTGTACGCAAGAAGGGCGTCGCGGTTGTGCCGAACCCGGACGGACAAACCGGGGCACCGAGCCACGCCGCGGCGTCAGCGGCGGCGGCGGCCACGAGCAGCTTGCAGATTCCCAACGTTGCATTCGACGGCTTCAGTGATGACTGGACTGACGGACGGCCAGCTACTGCAGTATCTCATAGGCGGAGCCTCCGAGCAGCTGGTTCACGGTGCCGACGCCATCGACGACGCGCGCGCTAACAGCGGGCCGCATGCCTTGGCGTCAGGGCCGTCAGTGCTGGAGACCATCGAGTGAAACCTCTCGTTACATGCCATCGAAGACGACATGTACCTCCTCCAGCCCAAAAAGCGAGCCAACTGCATGAGGGGCGCCCGCGAGGGCGAAGAGGAGCTGTTGCTAACCACTTTGTTGTCGATGTTTGAGGAAGATTAGGTGTGACACACAAGGCCTACCAGATAACCGATAACGAGAACATATAAGCGCGGAAAAAAGGAAACGATGCACGTGTTCCATCCAACCCCATCACAGCGTAAAAAGAGAAGGACAGAGACCCCCCTCCCCTCCGATGTATCTTCTTCCTCGTCAAGAAAGAAGGACGCGGAGCTGATGCAAACCAGATCTGCAGCAAAAACTCCATCGACTCATGCCAAGCAAAAGGTATGTTTCCCTCCCCCAAGCGACGAATCTGGTGTGATTGACTCCCCCATAGTCCAAATCAATCTTCAGGGGCAGGAGAAAAAAAGCTACATCCAGCCAAATCCCAGCAACAAAAGTTTTTTATCGTTGTAGCACTGCATATTCACTGGGATAGAGTTTCTAGATTCGCATGTGTTACATCTCATAACTGGTGTAGAGTTCTAGATCGCAGGTGTTACAACTCGTATATATATATCTACAGGTGTTACAGGCTCCAACTCTTCCAAAAAAATTAGGTCGTTACATCCTATAGTATGTAACACCTGTGAAAAAAAGTGTTTTGCCTGGGTCCTGACATATGATCTAACAGGTCATGCCTGTGTTACATCTCACTCGTTCAGGTCGTCCTGGATGTTTCGAAATCTCAGGTCGTTCCGACGGGAACAAATCTTTTCATAAAAGGAAAACGCTACTTCCCGCGCGAGCCTCGCCAGGGTCGTAAACCAGGACGCGCCGATATTCCCGCACGATCCTCGCCTGGGCCGACACATGGCCGCACATGGGGGCGCGCGGAAAAAAGGAAACGATGCACGTGTTCAATCCAACCCCATCACAACGCAAAAAAGAGAAGGGCGGAGACCCCCCCTCCCTCCGATGTATCTTCTTCCTCGTCAAGAAAGAAGGACGCGGAACTGATGCGAACCAGATTTGCAGCAGAAACTCCATCGACTCATGCCAAGCAAAAGGTATATTTCCCTCCCCCAGGGGACGAATCTGGTGTGATTCACTTCCCCATAGTCAAAATCAATCTTCAGGGGCAAGGGAAAAAAGCTACATCCAGCCAAATCCCATCAACAAAAGTTTCTGATCGTTGTAGCACTGCATATTCACTAGGATAGAGTTTCTAGATTCGCAGGTGTTACATCTCATAATTGGTGTAGAGTTCTAGATCGCAAGCGTTACCACTCGTATATATATCTACAGGTGTTACAGGCTCCAACTCTTCCAAAAAAATAGGTCGTTACATCCTGTAGTATGTAACACCTGTGAAAAAAGTGTTGTGCCTGAAACTAACAGGTCATGCCTTTAGGTAGGAAAAAAATACATGCAAAAAAGTACCCCATATGCTAGAAGAACTGCATATGAACTTATAGGATGTGTTAGGTCATGTCATATGATGTTTATAGGAACCCACTATAAACTACATCTAGCAGTTGTGTGTAGAGTTTCTTCCTAGCTAGACATGTTAGTTCATTTGCATTCCTCTTCATTAAAAAAAGAGTGATGTAGCATCATGTGGACAAAAAAAACAGTGGTGTAAGTTTAAGATAACATCGTGTACGTACTTTGTATCTCCATCGTTATTTTTTTTTGGAAAAAGTGAACATGTGTATGCATAGAAAAATGCCGAATAGTACTTCACACACAAAAATGGTGTTTTAGTTGTAACAAAACAATCACCACCTAGTGAAAGATCTAGATCATTTTGGTACTGCTTGCATGAAACATGCATCAAACTAGTTTTTACTGCATCATGGACCAAAATATAGAAAAGATTTCACTAGCATCAACTTGGTTTTACTTACATCCCTAACGTGGGAAACTGCATCCTTACTTTCTTTCCAACCCCCTCAACTCTTTGTTTGTTTTTTATTGGTAGAAAATTTGATCCTTTTTATCTACTTTCTTGCTCACAGACCTGCAAGCACATGTGGAAAAAAAGAGAAACTTAGAAAAAGGATAAAATGTAGAATTTTAAATGTTAAAACACAAATTTGTTTTTAAATGGAATTATAATTGTGCTATTTTCTTTTCAGGTGTTTAACCTTTAAATTGAATAAAAGGGAAAGCTACTTTGTTACATAAAGTGTCAAAAATGGACTGGTTTGGAGGGATCGATCTGAACCAACCGCCTGAACAATCGTTTATTCATGATTTTGGAGGTGATGGAACTGGTAATGGTGTACCAGGGAGCTCTGGAGGTGGTGTCCGTTCTGGAGGTGGTTCAGCTCGTAAACGCCCAAATCCTGAAGGTGGAACTTCTTCTGGACCTTCAGCTGGCGCTGGACAACCACACGGTCAGCGTGCAGAATCTGCTGGTAACACTGGTGTAACGCTATCTAGTGAAGACAGTGGAAGTGATGGTGAGGTACGGTCTACTCCAGAAGGGCTTACTCCAAGGACACCATTTCTTGCGATGAAATTTGACTAAGATAAAGGTGCCCTAGCTCACTACAACAGATATGCAAAACATGTTGGGTTCATTGTTAGGATTGAGACATCAAGTAGGTCAGCCAGGCATGGAGAGAAAGACAAGTGTGTCTATGTATGTAACAAGACATGGAAGATGGAAGACAATGAGGAAACTCCTATGAAACAGAGGAATCGTACTATAACAAAGCTTACTGATTGCAAGGCGAAGCTTCGTGTTAAGCGGACAAGTTGTATATGGGAAGTAACACAGTTTATTGAAGAGGACACGCACGAGTTGATCCAAAAATTTGCATTGAAAAAGTATATGAGGTCCCTAAAAAGATCCCCAAGGAGGAGAAAAACTTCATCCAGTTGTTGCATGAAGTTAACCTTAGCTCTAGCAAGGTGATGAAGATAATGGGAGAGCTTTATGGTGGTCTGAAGAATGTACCTTATGACAACAAGTCAGTTAGCAACTTCAGAGCCACGCTTGATGATGGGTCCCGTATCAAAGATGTGGCTCAGTTGTTGGCTTATTTTGAGGAAATCAAAAAGACTGATGATCCCAACTTCTTTTACAAGGTCAAGCTAGATGTGCTTGATAGGGTTGAGAACATTTTTTGGGTGGACGGACCTGCATGGGAGGTCTATAAACTCTACCACGATTGTATCTCATTCGATACTACATACATGGTGAACAAGTGTAACATGCCTTGCTATCCACTCATCGGTATCAATAGATATGGTCACTCGATACAACTTGGTTGTGGTTTTGTGAGGAATGAGATGATTGCTAACTTGTGATGGCTGTTTGAAACATTCTTAGAAGCCATGGATGGTCTTGTTCCGTTGAATATGATAACAAACCAATGTCAAGCTATGAGAAGTGCCATCCTAGCAATATTTGCGAATGTTTGCCACAGGAACTGCCGCTGGCACATAGTGCAAAAGGTCCAAGAGAAGATTGGCGCCTGGATAAGTAAACGTGAGGCTTTGAGGAAAGATTTCAATGCAATTATTGATTACAGCTTGACCGTGAATGAATTTGAAGCGAGATGGGCAGATATGTTAGAAAGGCATGAAGTTGCTGATAACACACATCTCCAAGACATTTATGATCTCAGAGATTTAATTGTTCCAGCCTATTTCAAGGACAGATTCTTCCCATTTTTGCAAACTACTGCTAGGAGTGAGGGGTTTAACGGTGAAGCAATATGCTAACCCACAGGACAACCTCCTGAAATTCTTTAAGAATTTTATGAAAATTCAAGAAAAATTTGAGGTCGCTGAAGAGGGTCAAGAGTTCGTGGGTGAGGATAGGACAATTAGGGTTTGGGGAGACTTCCCAATGGAGACCCAAATGTTGAAAACTTACACTCTCCCGTTGGACAACAAGTTCCAGTTAGAGCTTAAGAAAATTATATCATACAATGCTAGAGACTGTGGTGGTGGATTGAACGAGGTCTCGCCAATACAAACATCGGTCTTTGGTTATGGTAGACGTAACTACATGGTCCAGGCTAATGTTGAAAATGCGACTTTCAATTGTGAATGTTGTAAATTCAACAAGGATGACATACTTTGTTGCCATGCTATGAGAACCATGGCACATTTGGGTGAAGTGAAAAGAATGTCGGATCATTACATCCTACAGAGGTGGTGAGTCCCCCTCCTGACATTGTCCCTCCAAACACTGAGCCGCAAGTGGTACCTACTGGACATAAACTATCAAGGAAAGATATGCGATTGCTGCGATATGGTAACTTGTGCAACGATTTTGCGAACAGAGCAGTGGGAGCAGCGATGTCGGACAAAACTAAAGAGATTTCTGAAAAGCATATGTTAGCCATGGACAAAGAGCTTGCTGACTACAGAAAGGCATGTGCAGATGAAGCTAAGAGAAAGAAAGCAAAAGTTTCAATGAATGCTGCGAAAGATGCTCCGACTGTGACAGACGACCCCATGGCTGCTAACAACTCTAAAGCTCAGGACCCGCCAACGACTACAAGAAGGGGTAGGCCAAGTCAAACAAGGAAGAAGGGTGGTCTTCAGTTACAGGCAACTAGGCCCACAGTTTGTAGTGTTTGCGGTGATAAGAGTCATGATGCTCGTAACTTCCCTGTTAGGCTAGCAAACCCAGAGAAATATTCATTCATCTCCTTGTTTCATTGAGCATTTACATAAGAAATGCAAGAAAGAAAAATAATGATTGTAGTTTATATTGCTTTTTCAGTTTTGTTTTCTGTTTTTTTGAGAACAAGACGACGTAATTTATATAGACATATGTGATCCCTGTGGGAAAGGTGCTACCTTGTATGAACAAAAATGATCTTGTGTTCTTAAATGTAATTTTTATAGACATATATGATCTTGTGGTGAGATGTGCTACATTTTGTGAACAAACACATGATCTTTGTTGTCTTAATGTATACGAGACATCATTTGTGTGTTGCTGATATGATAGCAAGTTACAACTGAATGTGTGTTTGCTCTGAGATCATGTACCATGATAGACTGATAGTGATGTGGAAACAAAAAAATCATACCTCTTCATTACAAAGAAACATCTAGAGTACGATCTGCCACTGTATCTTGTTTCCGTGCCATCGAAGCCACTTGTTGGTGTTGATCTTGCTTGTGTTGGGTAAATCCTTCTGCTCAAATGATGGCCACTCTGCTCCATGATACCCTTCGAGATTTGAGAGAATAAAGAACCCACAGTCGAAACTGTACCTCGATTGTTTTAGAGCAAAAGAAAAACCTTGCATCAGGAGTTGGACATATGATGGAAGGAAAAAAAATGAACCTCCTAGACTGTTAAATAGAAAAATAGAGCTTATTGAAAGAACTCTTACGTGTTTGTTTGTCTTGGACTATCGATGACTTCTATAGGATAGTTGTTAAGCTGAACTTCTGATTGTTTGTACTCCCTTAACCACATGCACTTTATTGCCGCAATGAGGTACTCGCAAGCTTCCATCATTAAAACTGAGCCCCTCCTCCCAAGTGAACGGATAGACGTCGCCTAGAGGGTGGGGGGGTGAATAGGCGATTTAAAACTTTTTCCGAGGAGCCGGAATATCCGGTCCAAGAATGACCCAGAAATTCCGGTATGCTGGATAAAGGCGGAATAAAACTAGAGGTTTACTTTAACAAGCATACAACCTAGATAAATATACTAGGCTCACCTATGTGCACCAACAACTTATGCTAAGCAATACAAGTAACAAGGTGATAGCAAGATATATGACTTCAAGCACGAAGGCTATCACAATGTAAAGTGCATAAGTAAAGAGCTCGGGTATAGAAATAACCGAGGCACGCAGAGACGAGGATGTATTCCCGAGTTCCACCCAAAGGGTGTACGTCTCGTTTGGAGAGGTGTGCGCAACCACAACAGGTTAGCCGCAACGCCACAAAGGCTCACCTTCTTCTCCTGATGAACTCAACCACAAAAGGTTGCGAGTTCACCTTCCACTATTGATCTCCTTTGGGGCGGAGATCGAATGCCGTACAACTCTTGAGGCACACACCCACAACTTAATTGGGGGTTCCCAAGTCTTGAGGCACACACCCACAACTTAATTGGGGGCTCTCAAGTGACCACAAAAGATCTTGGCCACAAAAGGCCGGCCACAAAAGGCGTCTAGGGTCCAAAGACCCAAGAGTAACAAGCTCACAAGTATCACCACCACGAATCCTCGTGGAGGGCTCAAACCGATGCAAATGCAATGGCAAGAGCACACGAAGTGCTCAAGTCCTTCACTCTCAAATTCCAACACAACAACAAATGTTTATGGGGGAATAAGAGAGGAAGAACAAAGAAAACCATAAAGGAGTCAAATCCTTCACTCCCAAATCCCACCAAAAGCAACTAATGCTTATGGGGGGAGAAGAGAGGAAGAACAAAGAAGAAGAACCACAAAGGAACTCCAAGAACTAGATCCACTAAGTTCCCCTCACTTAGAGGAGAGAAGGATTGGTAGGATTTTAGATCTAGATCTCCTCTCAACTTTCCCTAAAGAATATGGAAGATTCAATGGAGGGATTGAGAGGGAAGTGAGCTTTCCAAGGTCAACAATGGAGTAGGAGAGAGGGGAAAGTCGTGCTGCCTTGGATTAGCTGGGGAAGAAGAAGGGGAGGGGTATTTATACCCCTACAGGAAATATAGCCGTTGGCTGTTTCGACACTCGGAAATTCCGGTATAAGTGAGACTCGGAAATTCCGGTTACCCGGAAATTCCGAGTCCATGAAATTTCTGAGCTGAAATTCCGGCTGGAGTCAGAAGCAAAACCAAACTTTTCCTTAGCCATTTCTGGAGGACTTTTCTGGGGGCACTCGGAAATCACAATTTCCGGTTCGAGTCAGAACCAAAAGTCCTTCTTTCCTTAGCCGTTTTCTTGGATGAGCTGGGGAACCGGAAATTCCGGTAGAGCGGAATATCCGGCCCCAATAATCCGAATCAGCAAAACACCGAAACGAAAACTGCTATAACTTTTGCAAATGAACTCCAAATGAGGTGAGACCAATTTTGTTGGAAAGATAGCGACGATGAGCACCACACATGGCAAGGTGTGGGACTTTCCTCATGGTAGAACCGACAATATTTCCGCCACCGAAAACGCCACAAGTTATCCAAAGTAAAACCGATTTCGATGAACAAGAGCTTGACATGGAGATGAACCAAGCTCTAACTCCTCACCAACATAAAAGACAAATAAGAACCAAGAAACATGATATGCCAAGTATGCAAAGGTTTGAGCTCTCCACAATGATGCGATCAAGTTACCAACTTGAGAACCCCTCTTGATAGTACGCCTATCTATCCTATAGCCCTATCAAGATCATACCTTTGCCTTGAGCATTCCACTTGAGTTGGATGATGAATATCTTGATCTCTTCAAGTGGTTCATCTTTCTTGATTGCGCGTCCAAGCACATGCTTGATGAAGACTTCTCCAAATACTCCCCCATGCTCACAATGGGAGAGTCTCGCTTAGCTCCATCTTCATGTATCCATTGTAAGCACCAAGCATAGGATCTCTTCAAGAAGCTTCTCTTGGTCTTGGTCTTGCACATCCCACCTTGATGACGATCACCACATGACGTCATCCTCCATGAGCTATATGAGATCTTCATTTGATGCAAGCCCATGGGAAGATACCTAACCTCATATAATGATACCACACACACATATATCATGGGTTAGTTCACAAAGTTATGTGGACAAGTGTTTACCATCCCAAGAGATACATGATCGCTCTTGGTACATCTTGTAGCTTTGTGTGTTGATCAACATCTTGATCAACCTTGTATCTTCCAACATTTCTTCACTAATATGATGTCTTGAATCCTTCAAGACATACTTGCAATACGCTCCACTCAACACATAAGCTTCAAGAGTCCAACACATGAACTCTACAATTCCATGGACATGATCTATAATGATATCTCAATGCAAACATTAGTCCATAGAGATTGTCATTCAATTACCAAAACCACACATGAGGGAAAATGCTCTTTCACCAAGTGAATCCATGATCTCAAATCTGCGAGCTTTGTTGTTCACAACAACCAACCAGAAATGGCATGTGGGTATATCAACCGGCATGCTTGCAAACTTTTGCAGAGTTGGGAAGCAAATCTGTTTCATGTGATAAGAAAATTTTAAAACAAGATTGTTAAAGCGACATAAACATAAAAGAAATGGTGTAAACGTGCTAACCAAATCCATCTGATTGAGCCTGTTGTTGGCAGAAAAGTATCTTCTTACATCCTTCAACTCCAAGCGAAAATCAATCAGATATTCCTGGTGTGCAAATGAACACATATTTGAATGAAATATTATTGTGGTTGAAGATTTGAAAAGTTACAGCAGGAATCCACCAACAACAAAATGTAAAAAAACCATTGGAGAGACGGGAAATAATTCTTACTGCAATGCGTAGGGGCATTATGAACTTGTTTGGGTTTGGGTTTTCGGCAGCGATTATGTGGATAGCAATCGCACAAACGCAATTTATGAGCCTTTGGCCAGGTGCAACTGAATCTGCCAAAATTGCCGTTGCGATGAAGAAAGTATCAACATCGATAATGTCATCTGTATTTGGAGGGACACCCCTTCTGCGACGATGCTGACACACCATCTTGTACACCTCTTCGATGGGTGGGGTGACGGTGTATGGTGGTACTACGGCAGCAACAGTGATCTGCCTTTTCCCAGCCGTTTTGAGAATAGCATGTTGCTCGTTAGGCGCATTTGCATTGTTGGTGTTTACCGTACCCGTGTTGACTTTGCTGCAGCCTGCATCGCCTGTTCCATCAGATGTAACTCCCCTATTCTACTCAGTTTTGACCATCAATTTTATTTCCTTTAGTGGTGCCTCTTCGTCATCAGGTGGCGTGCAGAGGTCAAAAGAAGGTGCGTCTGGAGCCAACTTTGCGAGTTCTCTCCTTCTAATGGCCTCAGAGCTGTCAAAATCAAGCCTCTTGTTCATCGAATCTTCCTTGTCCAATGTCCGTGGAGCTGTGATTGTTACATCAGGCAATGGCCACATTTGGATGATGAAAGCAGCCTTGTCCCTACTGCTATGAGTTGAGCTCAATCTTGACGGTGTTCCGCGTGGTGTGCTTCCTTGGTTGCAGACATGCGCAATAGGGGGCGCGATTTGCTACACTGGATGCCCTGAATTCTCAGGTTTCAGTGGGCTGGTCTTGATAGCTAATCTTGTCATATATCTACTGGGTAAGGCGGGTGCTGGTTGCTGTTTTCTCCTTTTCTTCAGTTGCTGCTTAGCTGTAGGCACACCTTCCTTTTCTCTGGTAACTTGTCTGGCAGCATTTCAGACAATGCGTATTTGTCCAGCATCTGAGTGTGGTACCCATCCAATATATTTGGTAGCCCATCGTTGTTTAATTCCATTTTCTTGACAGACTTTAGAATGTCTTGCAGATCAGCTGAAGGTGCTCTGATTTCATCGAATTCAATCGTGCCATATGTTTCTAATTGTGGTACAATGAGCTTGGGGCAGGTGAGCTCTTCATAAACTGAAGGAAATTTTTTCTGCCTTTTTCTGACAGAATGTCATAGCTTATTTCTTCTTCTTCCATTACTTCATCTCCATCAGAGCTTAAGATGTCGACTGGAGTTTGAAGAGTGTAACAGGTTTTGGCCTTTTCAACCTCTCCCATTGGTGATAAAAAATACTTCATGTCAACCTCAACCTTTCCCTTCCCTGATTCCTGTCTTGGCACATCAGCAGGTGCGACACCCTTCACATGCGTTTGGTCGCTTTTGGTCTCCTCCAGGCCCACAAGATGTTTAAGGGTCATCTCAGGCTCGATGCTTTCAGCACCCTGTTTGACTTGTGCTTTTTGTTGCCCCAGCTTCCACTGAGGTGGTTGGATCAGGCTTCAAGACATTATCCCCTCTTCCACCGTTGTTGTCACATATGCTTTCTCCTTTTTCCTTGCAGCCGCTCAAACTGGAAATCTGATTTCCTTCCTCCTGTGCAAGATTGGCTCTCCTCATCTGCCTTGCTAACCTCTCATCATCTGTCGAGATTGGCTATCCATAGGCACTTAAAATCTACATCCTCGACATCAAGTGATGGTGTGGTTTGTGTGTTTTCTAGATCTTCGTGCTCGCACACAAAATCTACATCATCTGACGATTTCTGTGACAGCATCAACTGATCCTTTGGGCTATCGCCAATGGTGGGATTTACATCTTTTCCAGGTGGATTTTCTGTAGCACATCTCCCCGCAACATCTTATGATGAGTTCTCTGTTTGCAACACCGGATCCTTTTGGCTACCACCTACAGTGGGATTTACACCTTGTCCTTGGTTATCTGTAGAATCCTTCTAAATAGCCTTCTTCTTTTTCTTTGATTTCTTTCCCTTTTGTTTTCTCGGTATGTGCGACAACTTCCTCACTAAAACCTCTAGTCCAGCTTCAAAACCATAGCAGGCTTCTTCAATAGCAGCCTTGTACCTAGCTGAATCCTGCAAGACCAAGAAGCTAGGTTATGACGGTGCAAAGCTTAAAAAAATGATGACATATATAAACTAATATCAAAATGAATAGCTTACTTCCTGTGTACAGTTCGAAGGAGTATGCACTTCCATGAACTTTTGCATAACTCCTCTGTCAGCAAACAAAATGCTCTGTTTACCTACAGGTTCTTCTTGTTCTTCACCAAGTGTTGCGTCACCATTGTAATTTTTGTGCTCGATAGGATCCTCGGGAGCACTGAACTGCTTTGCTTGAACTGTCAAGACAAGCAGCTTGTCCCTGTTTGCGTGAACTTCTTCAACGTTGATATCAGCCTGCTCTTCAACAACATCAGGCTGATTTGCATCCTCGAGCAATCCGCCAGCCTCAGAATCCTCGGGCAATCCCATAACACTGTCAGTTTCATGTTGTACCATGTTGCACGCAAAATCAGGTTTCATCTGTGTAAAAAAAGAACAATGCACTTAATACAAATTGTTTTGGGGATTAGCATGAATTACATTTTGAAAATATATAAAAATGTATTTCACACAAAAAAGTACCGGAGCATTGCCGAAACTGCCATCGTTGCCCGTGTCTTGTGAAATTGCTCTCCTAACCATGGAATTAGTCTAGACATGGACACGTGTGCCTCCTTGAGGTACATCCATGTCTTCCAGCTACAACGAGTCTAAATATTTGAGCTGCAAAAAATAAAAAGGATCACGGAAAAAGGGAATGTGTTATTATTTTGGGTCAAACTATCTTCACAATTATATGATGTAACTAAACTTTTCACAATAAAATGGAAAACTCAAAAATAAGGAAACACACAAACATAAAAGGGATAGAAAAGTACCATCATGTACAACATGCATGACTTCTCGATTGCTTTCTCCCAGCCAAATGTGCTAGCTTCCAGAATTGTATTTATAACAAATCTGCACATGTTCAACTTGCTAGCATCTTCTATATTAACCAAGGATGGGTAGAGCCTTGGACTGATTCTTGTCGCCGTTGTTGGAGCAAGCACTGAACCAGTTGCATAAACTATGAAAAGCCTAAGAAATTTGGTATCAGCCCTCTTCATCCCTTTTAGCTTAGCCTCCAAAGTTGTCATAGTCGGTTGCTACTTCCCCTTGTTTCCCAGCTGCTCAGCCATAAATTTGATAGCAGAACCATCATGTGCATAGCGAAAATCTAAAGGCCCCTGTGTTACTCCAGTAACCTCTTCAACAGAAGGTTTTGTAATAGGTATCTTGCCTCGCGCAGGAAAAACCAAATGACAGCTTGTTCGATCAAAATGACGCATAAGGAACATGCATAACTCTGGCTGCAACTTCGAGCATTTGATATCCACCAATCCTCCATAATATGCACGTTTGATCATCTCTCTCTGTAAATTAGTCATTGTTCGATATAACCTGACAAGCTTCCTAGGCGACCCCCTTTGGAAAACCTGATCTTTCCTCTTTTTTTACCTATGTAAACACCAAAAAACACAGAGAAGGAAAAGGTGAGAATTATAACTAAAAATATGCATTTAAGCTCTAAAAAAAGGATTCTACCCACTACTAAGCTTCTAGTACCATAAATTACATCCACAAACAAAACACCCCAACGCTGATTCGTATACAAATCATATGTAGGGCGTAAAAAAAACAGGAAAAATAATGACAAACTCACATCTGTGACAGCCACCGGGGGCTCCTCGGCCTTCCTTTCCTCAGCACAAACCACAGGTGATGTCAAGTGCTTCAACGTTAATTTCTTACGCATCATGTTAATTTTTGAAAGAACCATCACTGATTTTTGTTTCTTATTGCCAATAGACGTTGACATGATATGATGTATCTGCATATCAAAGATAATATTGTTTAAAAATCTCACACTGTATTACGAAAAAAAATACAGTGAAAACATCAAGTTACATTCTAAGTACAGCATCAAAAACACCAATGATCAATCATTACAGCAGAAGGATGAAGCAGAACACAAAAGCTCAATCAACTACTCTACCATGATTACATCTAGCACATGTGTTATCGTTCGATTAAAAAACAGGAAACTTGAAAGCAAGTCAAAATGTGCTAGCGTAATGCAAAAAATAGCATATAAGCTTTGTGCACACTGATTTGTGGATGTGGTCCGAACTAAAAAGTAACAGTAGAGACTAATATGCATGATCTAAATGATAATAACAATGATGTAACAATTACTCTTCAAAGTTATATCTGCTGAACCTGTTAAATCTCATACAGACACCCCTCTCACCTCACCCCTAGTATACGACGACACCCCACTCAACCCCAAAAATATAAAAAATGTTACATCTGCCCTAAAATCAAATTCATACTATATATACCTACACGAAATCAAACCAAAAACGCCTCCACAAAAAACATTGCATCTTACATCGGGAAAACTTACAACTGATTCCCCCTCCTCCCTTCTTCTTTCCGAGCTAGGGTTTCCCTATCTGAGGATACCTCAGGATCACTTGAAGGGTGTGTGAGCAATGCACCAGCCTGCACGGGGAAAAACATAGGCAATGAAAAAAAGCCCCCAATCATAATCGAAAACAAAAACCCCAAAAACCACCCAAAAAATCCGCACCTCTGAAACCAAAACAGAGGATGGATGTAAAAAATACAGCCCACGAATCATCCCTTACATCTGAACTGAAGGAGATATGCCCTAGAGGCAATTAATAAAGTGTATTCTTTATCATATCTCGTTTGTTCATAATAGGTTTTTGTGTCATGCTAGAACCATATTAAGGGGAAACCTTAATACGAGTGTGATACGTAAACAACCAGGTCCCTAGTAGCCTCTACTAAGACTAGTTTCGTTGCGTGATTGATGATCGAGGTTTCCCGGTCATGGGGCATGGCACCGGTCGGCAATGGGAGTCATATCGTTGGAGAACGATGTGATGGACATACCCAGATTTGGAGGACGTAGTCGTTACGCCTTTGACCGTGAGATCAACTCTTATTGTTATTCCTGGAAGATACTTTGATCGCACCAAACGTCGTATCTTATATAGTATGACAATAACGGTGATACTTTTGGGTATCGAAAAGGAGTAGTTGAGACGAGGGGTCAAAAGCGGGATTCGTCAGTCCGCATAGCAGGATAGATACTCTCGGGCCCACTCGGTGAGATCATGTCTAATGAGCTTGCAAGCATGTGTCTAGGTCACGGAGACATGAGATCATGAACGAGTAGAAGATAGCGTTGTCAGTAACGAGGTCGGGATTAGGTATGGAGATATCTATGGAACGACGCTCGGACATGCTAAGTATCGCTATGGCAAAAGGTTTAAGACTTTGCGTTCAGGTTTGATAGATGAAAGTCATTTGTTATATCACAGGGATTGATTCATGGGGGTCAAGGCCTACGAGTTAGTCATTGATCATAGAGGAGTCTTGGTCATACCTGTTATTATATCGAACCGCTAGGGTAACACACTTAAGGGGTTTCGACAAGACAACCGGAAAGGAAAGAGATCACCGGGAGTGTCCCGGGAGGGGTCCGATGGAGATCGGGCAGCGCCGAAAGAGTTTTCGGAGCTAGGAAAAATTATATATATTATGTTTGATATTAATTAGTGTAATTAATATGAAAATATGATTTTATATATTTATTTTCGAATTTATTTAGTCTGATTTCCCTAAATGGGCCTTCTGGGTGAAAGAAGGCCCAAGAGGGGGGAATCCCCTTGGGGATTCGGTGGGGGCCAGGAGGGGCCGACCCAAGTGGGTCAAGGGCCCACTAGGGGGCCGGCGCACCCTCCATAGCCGCACCAGGCATGTGGGGGTTAGTCCCACATTGCCTGGTTAGCAAGTTGGCTCCCCCCTGGGAGCCTATATAAGAAGGGGCACCCCTGGC
This sequence comes from Poa annua, assembly GCA_026929855.1. Taxonomy (NCBI): domain Eukaryota; kingdom Viridiplantae; phylum Streptophyta; class Magnoliopsida; order Poales; family Poaceae; genus Poa; species Poa annua. The sequence goes on along the minus strand of CM049428.1, from coordinate 18,674,966 downwards.
CTTTTAATTCACCAATTAATTCCCAATTTCTCTCTCGATCTCGTGGTTCCCTTGTCGGAGCCGCGCCGAGCAGAGGAGGGGGTCTCTTCCACCATAGCCCGTTGCCGCGCTGCTGGTGTTCCGGTCCAAGTCTTCCGCTGCTCGTCCTGGACTGGAGCTTCGGAGGCCGTCGTCTCCACCGTACGTGTGTGACGCCCTGCGAGGTGCTGCGCTAGCGGCACTCGGAGGTCTGCTTCGTCTACACGACCTTGAGGTCAGCTTCGTCGGTCTTCATCGACAACGTTTGTGCGGGAACGTAATCCCCGCTTTCGGTATACAAGGGTACGTATTCCGATCTCCGTTCGTACTACTATATCTGCATAGAATAGATCTTGGCATGCTTTTAGGATATTGTTGGTAGGAAAATTTTTGTTTTCTGCACACGATCCCCTTCAATGGTATCAGAGCCGATCTATCGTAGATATAGCTGTATTATGTTAGAACCCGTGTTCTGCACGGGGGCACCGTTCCTATTATTTGCTACCCTCTTGCGTGCACTTGTGTTTTCCAGCGGCATTGAGTTGATGAAGCGGCCCGGACCGACTTTACACGTACGCTTACGCGAGACTGGTTCCACTACTGACATACGGCTTGTACCGTATATGTGGCTGGCGGGTGTCAGTTTCTCTCTCTTTAGTTGGTCTTCGCATTTTCAATGGAGGGCCCGAAAGGGATGCTTAAATATGCAATTATTGGATCGTTGTTGTGGTCATAAGGTTCGTAGGTATGAAACGGTTCTATTTACGAAAGCCCCAAGCCACGTAAAATATGCAAAAGATAAAGTAGAAGCGTCTAACTTTATTTTGCATGGGCTATGTGATATGGTCAAGGTAGGTTTATTAAAATTGTTTATAAACTGCAGGCGCCAAGAAGACCATGGCGCAATGGACTATATCACATTGCATTACATTTGATGTTTTGTGTGCATCTTATATGGTGTGATTGTGTGTATAGTATACACTAGTTACACGGCGGTAGCTATATAAGATGATCCCTTCAAAATACCACTAGTGTTCTCCCTCCAACGCGCACCACCAAGAAAGTTCTACGTTATGAGGCAGGCCGTGATGATCGGGTGTCAGACATCTCGTCGTTCGCATACAGTGGGTGTAAGCCATGTTGCACAAGCGTCAGCTTGGAGGTCTTTGGTGGCGAGCCTAGCATATTCAGAAATATGGCCTCGGAACAGGAAGACCGAAAGGTCGAGCACGAGTCACAAAATTGGTGTGGCGGACTTTTTGTCTACTCTTGAAGTTGTGTCGCCGACTCTGATGATGAGGGGTGGTGCAGTGGATGGGGGTCGTGTAATCGCTTAAACGACCAGGAGGGATGTTCGTTTGAGTGGGAGTTATGTTAGTTATTTTCTAAAATACTACTCCCTCTGTTCCTAAATGTAAGAGCTATAGTTTTCTGCACGGATATTAAGACATGAGTATTTCACATACTATGGACTCATTTGTTTTAGACAAAATTCAGAAAAGAGGACTCCCTAATAGACAACAAATGAAAACAATCCATAAAATCAATCCGTTCGAGAATGAAACTCACTTTTTTTATCGGTAAATTCATCCAAAAATCGTTGTAAACCATATATTTTGGATTTTTTCTCAAAAACTATAGCTCTTACATTCAGGAATGGAGGGAGTACCAAAGTCTTATGTTGTTGCAAATTCCATTGTAGATGTCTCGCCCCTCGTTTAACCTAGGTCTGTTCCTTGAGAAAGAAAAGCTTAAGACCAATGGGTCAAACTTCATGGCCTGGTTCCGCAACCTGAGGATCCTCCTCACTCCCCATAGGGTGGCCTACGTCATTGAGGCCGCCATAGGTGAGCCTCCCGCAGATGATGCCTCTGAGGATGAGAAGAAGGTCTTCCAGACCCGATCGAAGTATTCTGCCTTTGTCCAGAGTGGCATGCTCTACGCCATGGAAGCCGACCTGCAGAAGCGCTTCGAGAAGATGAGCGCCTTCGAGATTATTTCTGATCTGAAGGCTGTCTTCGCGCCGCAGGCTAAGGCTGAGAGATATGAGGCTTCTGAGCTTGTCTTCTCGGCCAAGATGGAAGAGCATAGCAGTGTGAGCGAGCATGTAGTCAAGATGTCTGGCTGCGTTCAACGCCTGAATGCTTTGGAATGCAAGATTCCCGATGAGCTGGCGATTGACAGGGTGTTGCAATCGTTGCCCCCTAGCTACAAAGGCTTCGTCATGAACTACAACATGCAGGGTATGGCTAAGTCCCTGGGTGAAGTGTTCGTGATGCTCAAGACTGCTGAGGTAGAGATTAAGAAGGAGCACACGCTGTTGATGGTCAACAAGGCCGTTGATTTCAAGAAATCCGGTGGCAAGGGAAAGCAAAGCTGGAAGTCCAGGAGGGAAGGCAAGTTGAATGCCAAGCCCAAGACTAACAGATCTGGTCCCAGAGCTAGCGTGGAGTGCTTCTACTGCAAGGGGAAGGGTCACTGGAAGCGCAACTGCCCCAAGTACCTGGAGGATAGGAAGTCTGGCAAGACGGTCGACAAAGAGCAAGGTATATTTGATATACATGTTATAGATGTGTACCTTACATCCGCCCGGAGCAACACGTGGGTATTTGATACTGGTTCTGTTGCTCATATATGTAACTCTCAGGAGGAGTTACGGAATAGACGGCGGCTGGCGAAGGATGAGGTGACGATGCGCGTCGGCAACGGATCGAGAGTCGACGTGGTGGCTGTCGGCACGCTCCCTCTGCATCTACCATCGGGATTAGTTTTGGTTTTAAATAAGTGTTATTTTGTGCCATCCTTGAGTGTAAACATTATAAGTGGGTCTTGCCTGTTACAAGACGGTTATTCATTTGAATCAATGTCAAGCAATTGTGCTATTTATATGAATGATATCTTTTATGTTGATGCTCCCGATAATAACGGTTTATTCTTGTTGAATCTCGATCGTAGTACTCACATCCATAACATAGAAGCCAAACGGATTAAGTGTAGTGACGATACCGTCATGTATTTGTGGCATTACCGTCTTGGTCATATTGGTGTAAAGCGCATGAAGCAACTCCACTCTGATGGACTTTTGGACTCGTTGGATTTCGGATCCCTCGATACATGCGAACTATTCCTTATGGGAAAAATGACCAAGACACCGTTCAAATGTTTCGTTGAACGGGCGTCGGATTTGTTGGGGATCATACATACAAATGTGTGTGGACCGATGAGCGTTTCAACACGCAATGGTTATCGTTACTTCGTCACCTTCACTGATGACTTGAGTAGATTCGGTTATATCTATTTGATGAAACACAAGTCTGAGACTTTTGAAAAGTTCAACGAATTCCAAAGTGAAGTTGAGAATCAGCTTAATAGGAAAATCAAGCACCTCCGATCCGATCGCGGTGGCGAGTACTTGAGTTTTGAGTTTGGCACACATCTGAAGAGTTGTGGCATAGTACCCCAACTTACGCCAGCCGGAACACCGCAGTGTAACGGCGTGTCCGAGCGACGTAATCGTACTCTACTGGATAGTGTTCGATCTATGATGTCTCTTACCGATTTGTCAGTGTCCTTCTGGGGTTATGCGTTAGAAACAACCGCATTCATTTTAAATAGGGCTCCGTCCAAATCCGTTGAAACGACACCGTATGAATTATGGTATGGCCAAAAGCCTAAGTTATCGTTTCTGAAGGTCTGGGGTTGTGAGGCGTACGTTAAGAAACTACAGCCCGACAAACTCGAACCGAAGTCGGAGAAAGTCGTCTTTGTAGGATATCCGCGGGAAACCGTTGGGTACACCTTCTACAACCAAGCTGAGGGCAAAACTTTTGTCGCGAAGACCGGTACCTTTCTAGAGAAGGAGTTTCTCGCGAAAGGAGTAAGTGGGAGGAAGGTAGACCTCGATGAAATCGTTGATCCTAAACTCGAGATTCCACGTGGCGCAACGGAAGCAATTCCGGAAACGTCCTCCGTGGAAGGAGTGGGAGAAATTGTCGAGTAAGGTATTCTACCTCGTAGATCTGGTAGATCTCGGATCGCACCAGAATGGTATGGCAACATGGTTTGCACTGTCATGTTAGTTGAACAGGACGAACCTACGAACTACAAGGAGGCAATGGCGAGTCTACAGTCCGAGAAATGGCTTGAAGCCATGAAATCCGAAATAGGATCGATGTATGATAACAAAGTGTGGACATTGTTGGATATTCCCGAAGGGCGCAAGGCCGTCGGAAATAAATGGATCTTTAAGAAGAAGACTGATGCTGATGGTAACGTCACCGTCTATAAAGCTCAGCTTGTCGCAAAGGGTTTTCGACAAGTTCATGGAATTGACAACGATGAAACTTTTTCACCGGTAGCGATGCTTAAGTCTATTCGGATTTTGTTAGCAGTAGCTGCCTATTATGATTATGAAATCTGGCAGATGGACGTCAAAACAGCCTTCCTAAATGGAAACATTGAGTAAGAGTTGTACATGGTACAGCCGGAAGGTTTTGTCGATCCAGGAAATGCTAACAAGGTGTGCAAGCTTCAGCGATCCATCTATGGATTGAAGCAGGCATCTCGGAGCTGGAATCTTCGCTTTGATGAAGTAATCAAAGGTTTTGGATTTATCCAAAATTTGGAAGAGACCTGCATTTACAAGAAAATGAGTGGGAACTCGGTTGTGTTCTTAGCACTGTATGTAGACGACATATTGCTGATTGGGAATGATGTGGAAGTTATGAATAGCGTGAAGGAATATTTAAACAGTAAATTTTCCATGTAGGACATAGGAGAAGCTGCGTATGTTTTAGGCATAAAAATCTATCGTTATAGATCAAGGCGCCTATTAGCACTGAGTCAGATTACTTATCTTGATAAAATACTGAAATGTTTCGGTATGGAGAAGGCAAAGAAGGGTTCTCTGTCGGTTATCAAAAATAAGATATTGCGGAAGGCACAGTGTCCGGTAACGGAACTGGATAAGGCCGATATGACCAAGCATCCTTATGCTTCAGCCATAGGATCGATCATGTATGCAATGTTGAGTACTAGACCGGATGTGGCATTATCTCTAAGTTTGACAAGCCGATTCCAGAGTAATCCTGGAATGCCGCATTGGATAGCTGTTAAGAGCATTCTTAAGTATCTCAATAAGACAAAGGAAATGTTCCTTGTGTATGGTGGCTGCGATGAAGAACGTGGCGTAACGGGTTACGTAGATGCAAGTTTCTGCTCAGACCCCGATGACTCTAAGTCACAGACAGGTTATGTGTTCAAGGTGAATGGAGGCGCCGTGTGCTGGAGAAGTGGGAAGCAACCCATAGTCGCACAATCTACAATGGAGTCGGAGTATATCGCTGCTTGCGAAGCCGCGAATGAAGCTGTGTGGCTGAGGAAGTTCGTCATCGAACTTGGAGTGTTCCCGAGCGTGCAAGACCCCGTGATCCTCTTCTGCGACAATACGGGTGCCAATGCGAACGCCAAGGAGCCGAGGTCTCACTCCACCGCCAAACACATTCTCCGACGCTTCCATGTGATACGTCAGTACGTACAAGGAGGCGATGTGAAGATTTGCAAAGTGCATACGGATCTGAATGTGGCAGATCCGCTGACGAAGCCTCTGCCGCTTGATAAGCATGAAAAGCACCAGTTAGCTATGGGTGTTAAGCTTTTACCAAGTCGTAATCTAGATTAATTTGTACTCTAGTGCAAGTGAGAGACTGAAGGAGATATGCCCTAGAGGCAATTAATAAAGTGTATTCTTTATCATATCTCGTTCATTCATAATAGGTTTTTGTGTCATGCTAGAACCGTATTAAGCGGAAACATTAATACGGGTGTGATACGTAAACAACCAGGTCCCTAGTAGCCTCTACTAAGACTAGTTTCGTTGCGTGATTGATGATCGAGGTTTCCCGGTCATGGGGCATGGCGCCGGTCGGCAATGGGAGTCATATCGTTGGAGAACGATGTGATGGACATACCCAGATTTGGAGGACGTAGTCGTTATGCCTTTGACCGTGAGATCAACTCTTATTGTTATTCCTGGAAGATACTTTGATCGCACCAAACGTCGTATCTTATATAGTATGACAATAACGGTGATACTTTTGGGTATCGAAAAGGAGTAGTTGAGACGAGGGGTCAAAAGCGGGATTTGCCAGTCCGCATAGCAGGATAGATACTCTCGGGCCCACTCAGGGAGATCATGTCTAATGAGCTTGCAAACATGTGACTAGGTCACGGAGACATGAGATCATGAACGAGTAGAAGATAGCGTTGTCAGTAATGAGGTCGGGATTAGGTTTAAGACTTTGCGTTCAGATTTGATAGATGAAAGTCATTCGTTATATCACAGGGATTAATTCATGGGGTCCAGGCCTACGAGTTAGTCATTGATCATAGAGGAGTCTTGGTCATACCTGTTATTATATCGAACCGCTAGGGTAACACACTTAAAGGGTTTCGACAAGACAATCGGAAAGGAAAGAGATCACCGGGAGTGTCCCGGGAGGGGTCCTATGGAGATCGGGCAGCGCCGAAAGAGTTTTCGGAGCTAGGAAAAATTATATATATTATGTTTGATATTAATTAGTGTAATTAATATGCAAATTTTATTTTATATATTTATTTTCGAATTTATTTAGGCTGATTTCTCTAAATGGGCCTTCTGGGCGAAAGAAGGCCCAAGAAGGGGGAATCCCCTTGGGGATTCGGTGGGGGCCACAAGGGGCCGACCCAAGTGGGCCAAGGGCCCACTAGGGGGCCGGCGCACCCTCCATAGCCGCACCAGGCATGTGGGGGTTAGTCCCACATTGCCTGGTTAGCAAGTTGGCTCCCCCCTGGGAGCCTATATAAGAAGAGGCACCCCTGGCCTTTTAATTCACCAATTAATTCCCAATTTCTCTCACGATCTCGTGGTTCCCTTGTCGGAGCCGCGCCGAGCAGAGGAGGGGGTCTCTTCCACCATAGCCCGCTGTCGCGCTGCTGGTGTTCCGGTCCAAGTCTTCCGCTGCTCGTCCTGGACTGGTGCTTCAGAGGCCGTCGTCTCCACCGTACGTGTGTGACGCCCTACGAGGTGCTGCGCTAGCGGCACTCGGAGGTCTGCTTCCTCTACACGACCTTGAGGTCGGCTTCGTCGGTCTTCATCGACAACGTTTGTGCGGTAACGTAATCCCCGCTTTCGGTCTACAAGGGTACGTATTCGGATCTCCGTTCGTACTACTATATCTGCATAGAATAGATCTTGGCATGCTTTTAGGATATCGTTGGTAGGAAATTTTTTGTTTTCTGCACACGATCCCCTTCATGAACACCCTAAGATGATGTCGAAAATGAGAGATCCTCACCAAAGCAGGGTAGGTCAGGTCGAAGCCGTGCGGGAGCGGCGGTGAGAACTCCCTTCCCTTTTGGTCGCGGCAGCCTCGACAACGTCGTCCAGCGACGAGATGCGACCCCCTGCGATGGATGGAAACTGGCGCAAGACACGCCACCTCCCTCTCCCTCTCCGCAACGTCACCGCGCCGCCCAATCGCCGGAGAAATCGCCAGGGAGATGGAGGAATTGAATGGGGAAAGTTTGCGACAAATGTCAAGTTGTTGTTTCTCTCTCTCCCGGCTTGACTCCCCAGATTCAAAACGGCTGGAAAAAGCTAAACGTACATGCCGCAAAAGAGGCTGCGCGCTGGGGCAGGGATGCGCGCACGGAGCTCCTCCAATCTCCATCAGACGGTCGACACGCTCGACCGGACAAGTCGCCACGCTCAGGTCAGTCGGAAGATAGAAATTGCGTTTAAGGTCTACAATTTTTTTTTGTATACTATTTTTTTGCGACGTAGAGTGTACGTGACAATCAATGAATGGAGCTCCAAATTAGCGAAAATACGGGCATGACAAATATCTATTATATACTAAAAGCAATATACCGATATTTAATAAAGCCATCACATTAAATCACGTCATTTTAATTAATTTTAATACTTAGATAAAAAATATGTGGTTAGGATTTAATGAAGTTTAATAGTTACGTAAGATCGTAACATGTTTTTGACACGTTTGTCTGTTAAAAAGGCCAGCCGGAACTAGCGATAACGTTTGTCTGTTTAAAAGACCAGCCAGCGATCGAAAAAAAAATACACCTATTTTCACCTTTATTTTGACTGATCGCTAGCTAGAAAAAAGAAAAGAACGAACCTTTCCTAAACGTGCTGGTCTTAATACGTACAACCTGCTAGCTATTGGAAAAAATATCTAAAAATTCTATGATAAACGTGAAAGCTAAACTGATCGGTAGCCAGAAAAAAGAAAAGAAAAACCTTTCCTAAACGTGGTGGTCTTAGAAGCTACTTCAATAGGTACTGAGTGATGCTATCAAATATTAGTACGTATCAAGTATTAGCTAGATTGAGAACTTGGCTGTGGCAACATGGTTAGGTGGATGGTTGTATCCCAAGCCCACCAGAGTTCAAATCCCAGGTTTGACGCTGGTGTTTCTCATTTAGTTGGAATATTCTTTCAGTGGGAGGCGACGTTCCCGTCGATAGCGAGGTGCCTATGATGACTTCGTCAATCTCAAGACCTGATTTATATTAGCGAGATTAAACGTGAAAAAAATACAATCGATGCGATCAGCTATTAGCTAACGTTTGAGTTGTGTGCATCATGAGTACAACACTGAAACACGGCGGCATCCTACCATGAAAAATCTAGAAGCACTCAATAAATAATCTGTTTACGAAAAAGTCTAGCTTTGGATGGAACATGATAACTGTAAAAAAAACAATACGTACGATTGTTCTTAAATAGATGCGTCCGTTTAAAAAGAAACTATACACAAGACTAATTATTTTCATTGAAACATGATAACTGCAAGTCAAGATGGAGAAACAATTACTCGAACGACGTGGTGGTAAAGGTAGGAGCTGTTTGAATATGGACAATCTAGAAAAAATATAGATTAAAAAGTTTGACTAAAGTAAATATAAACATGGATAATATCAAATTCAGATAATGTGAAAATATTTTATGATGATTCAAATCATGATTATTTATATTTAAGATGTTAATGTTTTCTACATCTTTGAACAAACTTTAAAAAAGTATAGACTGATTATGGAGGGAGTACATTGCATTTTATGATTGAGTACACGTAAATGACATTTATTCAAGTGTCACCAAACCAATACACACAAACTGTCTTCAACAGTTTGGAATCATGGAATTTAAAAATTAATGAAGTCGTAAAATAAATCATGCTATGTAGATTGTTTCTATTATTGAGTAGCGACTATTGTATTCGATCACCATCTGACAAACGCTTACACAAAACTCACACGGCAATTCAAAATTCATCATGAAATTCAATAATAATGATGTCATAAAATTAGTCAGCACAGACTCCCACCTGATATATATATTTCTTGTAGTATACACACAGTGAGTTAATACTATGTTTCATCCAAGGACTTGAAAAACATACATTTATTATTGTTATCATGGATATTGACATATTGGGATTATTGTATGTGTATTTTCACACGTAATATATTCAAAATAAAAACTCGTGTCATTCAAGTTGCACAGTAAAACTCACGACTGGCCGATAATCTTGAACTATGCCATCCAAGCCACATCGTAATTTTGCATAACTCGGACACGTATGAATATAAGGGAAATGTAAAGGTCGAGAAAGCCGAGATCCGTACTTATCCAACTTTGATTATTGATGTATAAAAATGTTGATGCATATGCATCTAAGAAAATAACGATCTTTAGCAGTACATTCATATAAAAAATAATGGGCAAAGTTTCAGCATATTCATATGTGTAAATTTTGCACAATGTGACATAGAGTGAGTAAATTAGTCGAAAAAACATTATAACAAAATAATTGCGTTACCTATCTATTAAGAAGGATAAATTGTTTGATATTAATTCAACTTTTCATTTTTTACAAAGTTATCCAACTTTGCTTACTGATATAACATCATGATCATGTAAAAGCTGTACTTCACTTTACGGATCCAATCGTCAGTGTTTCAAAATATAGTATGATAAACATTTTAATAGGAATTTTAGATTACCAAATATGTTACACGCATTGATGATATTTGATTACCAAAAGATTTGTGATAGTTGTAGAATAATTTTATTTATTGTTAAATTATGGAAAATATTATAATATATTGTGACATTTGTGAAACCATAATTTTATTTCTTTAACACTTTCAACCAATTACAAACCAATTACATATGATGCCCTCGCATTTGCGAGGGCCACCTTGCTAGTTAGTTGTAACAAATACTGGCCACTACTCAGACACTCGGAGATCATATATGTCCATGCACATGTTTATATGTATAAATTTGCCCACATTATGATCAGTATTTGGTTATTGCTTTGTACAAGTAAGGTAGCCTTAGTAAACAGTTGCGTAACATAGCTTAGTTGACCAACAACTTATTATACACTACGGCTGTGTTTGGTAGGTTGCATGACCCCGTCATGGGCTTCCCAACTGAGACAAGCTCACCTGGGCCTGGCTGGGCTGAGATTTTCAGTTTGTTTGGTGCCCCGTATGTGTTGAGATGTGGTGGGGTGAGATGATGTTTGGTGGGTTGTATTGTATGGCTTGGACTAGGGTCCGAAAATCGAAATTACATAAAGGTGTAAAGTCTTACACAAAGGTCTCTGGATAGAAAACCAAAAAGCAATCAAGTCCATAAAATTTCCCAAATCATGGCCTCAGTGCACGGGAACGTCGGGATACGGTGGTAGTGCTAGTCTCCGGCCCGGCGCGGGCTCCTCCGTCGCGGCGCGAGGAGGCATCGGTGGTGGACCGTCGTGCCTATGCGAGGAGGCGGCAGTGGTTGCTCGGCGGCGTTGAGGAAGTCATCGCCTCATCCCGTCTCCCTCTTCCCAGTCCAGCCCCAAGCCGCACGTCGCCTAGACAACTCCAGCGCTCGTGAGGGTGGTGGAGTAGGGCAAGGAGAAGCTGCTGATAACGGTACAACACATCGTGCAAACGCTGGGAGCACCGACACCATGACGGACGACATCCTCGAGGTCTTCTCCAACTACGACAACCGCCTCTCGTTCGACAAGATCTACGCCACCGTCGGCGCCGACGAGAGGAGGAGTTGTCCGTGGCGGCGCTGGGCGTGGCCGGCCACGGCTGGGCAGCTCGCTTGCGGCGAAGAGAGGATGTGGCGGCGCCAGGCTCGCTGGCGGCGGCGAGAGGATGTGGAGAGGAATGGGAGGCTTCGGGAGGAGATTGGGGGAGAATGCGCACGGGATTCGGGAGGGGCCGGTGCTGCGCGACGCTCGGTAGGACCCGCACGTGGGATTTTTTGTATGAGCTCAGCCCGACCGGGTTGTAAAGCTCGATTTCCACTTCTCAAGCGGGTCTGGCTGAGGGGCATTTTTCATATGAGGTAGGCATGAGTCAAATGACTAATACAGGCTACCAAACAGTTGAAAATTGGGTGAGGTGGAAATTTCTGAGCCCACCCAGTCTACCAAACACACCCTACGGGAGTCAGGTGATTTTCCGAGCATCAAAGACACTCGCCAAAGGAGCATAATGCGGATGTGGACTTCTTCTTTATCCGATCCAAGCTGAGATGCAAATATGTACAAGTATGAAAGAGCAGTAAACTAGAGTGCAAAAAAAAAAGCAATAACCTAAAGTACTCTCAACGTCTAAAAATGCTTAGGTGCAAACATTTTCCAAGATTTATCGTTGACTAACAGTTGGTTCAACAACACGCCATACACAATTGGCACAGCTGGGAAGTAAATGAACGTTTTGAACTAGCTAAAATAGGACACCAGGCATCACCTTGAACTCCTAAGCAGCAAGTGTGATCAGCTACTGATTGCATACCATTAGATTCGTTACAGAACAGAATAATTTAAGTGTTTGCATCTTGCTGGAAACTACAACAACTAAATTAGCATGGGTACATAGAACCAAAGAGACTAGAAATTAGATATAAGTTATGTCTCCACTGACAGCCAAACCATCATCATCTTGCTGATCATAACACACAGCTGCCTCTTTGGTCCGTCCTCTAGGCATTTTCCTCTGACTCTATCTTCAGGCTCAGTAAGTCATGCGCCTGGAGAACACAAGAGAAAACCCAGTGTCATCAGTGCTTCTGGAAGACAATTATTTGTGTGGTGAACTGGTTATCGACATGAAGAAAAAATGTATGACGAAGCTCACCAGGGAAACACTTGAGGCAACTGACGCCGGTAATGCAGACTCTTCAGTATTTGAACCACTGCCAACTCCAGATGGAAGCAAACCTGCATAATAGGAATCACACCGTCAAAACCAACAAGTACTCGATCAACTTAAGAATTGTTTCCCCAAAGAAAAAAATAAGCATTATTGTTGACATTCATATGAATAATAAGAAAATAAATCGGTGTGAATGATTAAGAATAGCTTATTGTGAAATATACGAATGCTATATCCAGTTGGAAACATAGGAATCGACACCGACAAAACTAACAATAAAATAGATAAACCTAAGCGGTATTCCCCGCAAGAAACCCCAAGTCGTTGTTGGGTACTTGGGTTGACACTAATATGAAAACAAATGAACTTAATTAGTGTGAGTGATTAAGAATAACTAATTATATGTATATATGATTACTTGATCTGCAGAAGTACCCAGTTTTGACTACAGAAGGATTATACATTAATTGTCACTGCTATGAGCAGTCTGAACCTAAAGAGCCTACAAGATAAACGAATTATACATTGTAACTGCAACCAACAGTCTAAACGGTTTATAAGGAACATCCAAAACCATATCCGTATGACCCTACCACTACCAGCAGAGCAGTACATTTATACTATTCTCACTTATGAAGTTATGATCGATGAATCATACGGATATGCAATACCAAAACTTTTCGTGTTGAAATATGAGGAATCTACTTGGGAGTTCCTGGCCCTGGCCGACTCCCTAACGGAGGTGGTGCTCCTTCCGGATCGTCCTGACACCTTTCAGTGGCTCTGGGGCGCTCGTGGGGTCTACTCATCCCGCTCCTGTTATGCGGCCATGTTTCAGGGCACGGTGGAGATCTGGCGTTCAAAAGCCCCCTCCAAATGCACATTCTTCCTATGGCTTGCCCTGCGGAGACGATGTTGGGCCGCGGATAGACTTGCCCGCCGGGCTCTCCCCCACTCAGCAGCCTACCACTTTTGTGATCAGGTGGAGGAGTCCATCGACCACCTACTTGTGGGATGCACTTTCGCCTAGGAGATTTGGCTACGCTACTGCCGCGCGTGGGGCTTTGACAACTGCCCCCCAGGCCTCTCAAGTCCCTGCAGGAGTGGATCACCTCCAGGACGGCGGACAGGGGAACGATCAGGGATCTCTGGACAGCGGTAGCCCTTGTGGCGTGGACTTTGTGGACCCACCGCAACGACATAGTCTTCAACGGCGGGTCGCCCTTGATTGGTTACATGCTAGGTTTGATCCAGCAGGAAGGGGAGGTCTAGAGATTAGCAGGTCTCTTCCATGGTAGACTAGGTCAGGCGGAGAGGTGGAGGATTCGCGAGTAGTCCCTCATGTAACCGGTTCCATGTGTGGTTGCGCGCTCGGCGTCTGTGCCAGCCCGCGTTGTATTATCGGCTGCTTGGCCCCTCTTCTATGGAAAACGATATGCCCCTCTAAAGGCATATCCTTAAAATAAATGAGGAATCTAAATTACATATGAGAGTGGATAAGTGATATTCAACTTCCAGGCCTGATTTAAAAATGTCCATGTCACTAGTGTGCCAATGCCCAATGCTGATGTGATTCGGATAACATAAGATCTTGTTTGCAGAACAGATAAAACTGAATCACTAGGAGTTTTTAAGAACAATAATGTAAACACTAAACAGATGCCTTCTTAGGAAAACAGACACGCGTACAATATAGCTTGCTTACTGGAAGGGAAGGCCAATCATGGGTAGATCTCTTTCTTTGAAAAAGTTTTTCTTTAAGGAAGCACATCATATATAGGAGCCGAATAGGCATTAATTATGCTATAATCTAACGCAAACAGATGAACAAGTTCCTTTCTTGCCAAAAGAAAAAAAAGAACAGGCAAGTGACAAACACAAGCAAGTAGCTGGTAGAGAACAATGAACTCTTTAGAATTGTTCTTGGTGCAAAGCTTAACGAGTGCTGAAGATTTTGATACATTAGCAATAGCATTAGAATTCAGCACATGTGAGAGTATGTGACTACTGATCCCACAGATCCAGTTTCACGGGATTGGACAAATTAATCTAGAACACAACAAGCGGGAAACAATTGGAAGGGCACTTGTTAACTAATCAACATGCAGATAACATGGAGTGTTCAGGGCAGGCAACAGAGACAATAGCATAGAGGATAGTAACAAGGTGACTGTGATGCGTTATCTGCAGAAAGGGCGAGTGGCAGCTCCAATGCGCGGACGGAGAAACAGTTGGGAGGCTCGCCTAACGGTGGCATGGCCAACTGGTAGACGCCGCACTCCACAACCCTATTGGCGGGCATGTTTACGCTGAAGAGGTGCTCCTCCAGGAAGAAGTAGGCCACGTTTGGATCCATGGGGTGGAGGAGCGCGAACGTGGGGTTCTTCTCCGAGAGTCCGGCAGCCTTGTAGCTGTCGTCAGCCCAGATCCGTTGAAAGCTCACCTTGTACTCCAGTGCCCACTTCTTGACCGCCGGATCATTCAGCGTCCACATGCTGACTGTCATGGGTGCGCCATTGTCGTGGTCGTCGTAGCTGTAGCGGACACGAGAGCTCCACTCCACGCACCGGAGCTTGCCAGTGTTGGGGTCCACAGGATCCACTAGCCCAAGATTAAGCCATAAAACAGATGATTAGCATGATTACCTTGATCTTGTGATGTTGCCATGTTCCTTTGTGCTTCTTTACCACCAGCACCTCGATCTGGTGGATGAACTGGTCCTTCCTGGTGTTTCAGTGCTTGCTTGATTGGTAGCTAGGACCTTTGGGGTGAGAAAAGAGATGAGAACCGTAGTCCTCTTTCTTCATAATAAAGCCCCCACACTCACACACATGTATAGATGAAAGGACAAGGTGCAAAGCACGCCATGCCCGAGCTCCTGCGACGCGCCGCTCCGGCCGCCGCAGCCACCGCCACTGCCTCCGCCGGCCTCTCCGCGGGCTCCGCCGCGTCCGCGGCCCTGTCCCCGGCGTGCCCACCGGGCTTCGTGTCTTCAAGGTACATCACTGCGCCCCCGCCAGATCTTTCGCCCCCGCGCTCTCCGCCGAGCCTCGGATCCACGGTGGTGGCGGACAGCCTGCCGGCGTCCGGATCCGACACATCCGTCCCCGACAGCCTTCCTGCGACCAAGATCCTGCCGCGCCGTGTTCACTTCGCGGAGATCCCGACCATCAATGCTGCGCCAGCTGCCTCTGCTGCTGGAGATCTCCTCCCCTTCAATGTGGCCTTCAAATCCATCGCTGCTACTTCGTCCGGGGGAGGAGTGGACGAACTTACGGCGACAAGACCGGTCGCCATTAATTGGGGAGTACGACCTACGGAGGAGCTGCCTTCTCCGACTGCTGCTGATGTCGCGGCGGACGCGGCATGGCTTCCCGTGCGCCCGAAGCATTGGTGGCGCCATCAAGACCTGCAGCGACCTCCTTCACTTCAGCATTCAAGCAACAACAATCACAGGCGCTTCCCTTCTTCCAAGCTCAGCTACAAAGCGCGTCTCCAACTGCTCTGCTTCAAGTGCTTCGACAGAGGACATTTCTCATACGAGTGTACCAATCCTGAGAAGTGTTCTTCCTGCCGGCTAGTGGGACACAGAGCTCGGGGCTGCCCTTCTCGCTCCACGCTCTCGAAGACCAAGGAAGTGTTGCGGTCCGCTCCTGCTCCGACTACTGCCATGGCTGGGGATGGAGCCCCGCTCTCGCGTCCACTCGAGTCCCGCGTCGTCTTCGTCTCCACGCCGGCCATGGACAACCGCACCGCGCATCTGCAGGCACACGCGGCCGTCGTCTGGATGGGCGGGGGCCGGCCTTCGCATGCCAATGCGGCCGACGTCGCGGACGCCATCCATGCCTCCACGAAGGTGCCCCATGAGTTCTTCCGTGTCGTCCCCCACTTCCCCGAGGAGTTCCTTGTGATGTTCCACCACAAGCACCAGCGCGACCAGGTGATTGCGGCTCCTGGGAGGTACCACCACAACGGCCTCGACATCCGCGTCGCGGCCTGGCGGCTCAACGGGCACCGCGACGTGGCCAAGATGCCACACCACGTCCACCTGTGCCTGGAGGGGGTGCCTCTCAACGGCTGGGACGAAGACCTTGTGGCGCGCATCATCGGCGACGACGCCGTCGTCGACTACTTCGACATCGCCACAGTCCGGCAAGAGGATGCCACCACGCTCAATCTTTGGGCCTGGACATCGGACCCGGCGAAGATACCGCGCATCTGCTGGCTCACGGTGCTCGACGGGCTCTCGGCACCTTTGGAAGCGCGCGCTTTCCCTCCAGGTCACGGCCGGGCTGGCCTGGACGGCCGTGTCCTCATACACCTCGACATCATCGAAGAGTTCAAGGCTGCCGCCGACGGCACCATCCCCAAGCATCCTTCGGCCATCAGAGGTCCATTTCCGTGGCGCCTTGCTATCGTGGATGGCGAGAGGGAGCCGCGTGATCGCAGAGAAAGGGGGCCACCGAGAGTGCATCGCCGCCGCGACGACGACGACCGCGACCGACGCCGTGAGGACGAGGACCGCAACAGGCGCCCTGACCGCGACCACGACGACAGGCGCGGCCGCCAGGATGACCGTAGCTGGGCACAGCGGCTCTTTCGCAGCCGCTCTCGTCCTGCCACAGGCCGCGACGACGGCCACGACCGTGACAACCGGGGCGGTCGTGAGGATCGCGATGGCAGACGCCATCACCGCACCACGGACGCCGCCACGCATGGCGCCGGTGGGTCTCGGAGCCGCTCGTCCCCGCCCACTCCTGCCATGAGTTCTCCGACCGCGACTTCCCCTTCGCCAACGATCACGAGTGCGGTGGGCTCGTCCTGCGCTTCACCGAGCGGCTCCTACGGGCCTGTGGCCCTCCCTTCCCCGCCGCCCTACACGCCACCATCTGCCACGATCGAGGAGGCGCGCCTCCGCGCGCGCTCCACGGCCACGCCGCTCGCACAGCCATGCCGGGATGTGGACGGTAAATTGGTGTGGCGCCGTGTCCCTGACGCCGTTCTTCCGCGCGCCACGGGTACGCCTGTTGCGGTGCTGCGTCGCGACCCGCGCGGCAAGCTCATCTGGCGCCGCACCGACTCCATCACCTCCACGGTCTCTGCTTCCACAAGGACTGAACCTGCCACGGCGCCGGGGTTCGAGCTACCTGCTGCTGACCTCCTCGACTACGACTCCCCGGGCTCCAACTCCACCTCTCCTGTCGCCACAGGTCCAAGGGGTCGCGACGCGACCCGCGCGTCCTCCCCTCGCTCGGTCAGGCGTGCCTCACGGGATGCCAGGACCCCGCCAACGACCCCCAGCTCCGTCTTGCCGTCCTCCTCAGGCTCGCGCAAGACTCGCTCCATCTCCATTGCGGCCCTCACACCGCTGGCCAGGGCAGCGCTGCTGCTCTGCTCGTCGGACCGCCTGGTCCATCCCCTCACGCCGACCATCCCGCCAGGATTCGAGGGCTCACCTGCGCCTGCAACGCCGCCATCCGTCGCATCCACGACGCCCGTCATCACCGACCTGGTAGAGCCGCTGTTTGTGTCATGCCCCAGCCCTATATTCAGCCAGATTCCAATGTCCTCTCCTCCAATTCGGCAGGCTAACAGGCGGAAGACGATCGCCGGCATGACCTCGACCAGGACCGTGGGCTTCTCTCTGCGACGTACCAGCGACCGCGTCCAGGCTCGTCGCAAGGCCGCGCCGGTGGCACAGGAGGCGGAGGCGAGCGTCTGCCGTGGCCTCGGCATCATCCAGGACGGCCAAATCGTCACCGCCGCTGCACTGGACGAGTTCGTCAAGCTGTTCAAGGACCAGGTGCCGGCCTCGGTGATCAAGGCTCTGCGCGCGCTCTTCAAACTCGACTCTCCAGCAGCGGCGGCCGCCGATGAGGCCATGATCAGACATGGAGGAGCACACGCGCTGGATGCTGATGCTGAGATCGACCTCACGGCCGATGTTTGACCTCGGGTCATGTCTTCTGTTTGGGATATCCTGTTTAATTATGTTAGCCTTCCTAATGAACCTGTTATGCTGGAATGTACGCGGACTAAACGATGACGATCGCAAATTTGCTGTGCACGAAACGATTGCATCCTCTACTTGCCAGATTGTGTGTCTTCAAGAAACAAAGTTGGCCTCTGTCAATTCGTTTGATGCTTTCTTCATCGGCGGAAATCGGCTCAAAGGCTTCGCCGAGAGACCGGCTGTGGGAACTCGTGGAGGAATACTGCTTCTTTGGGATGATAGTGTTATCCAAGCCACTGATATCGTCGTCACCGAATTCTGTCTTTCGGCGACCATCCACATAATCAACGAGAACCGCGACTTTAGGATTACAACCGTCTACGGGCCAACGGCCTCTAACCGCAAAGATGACTTCTTCGCCGAGATCATTGCTCATAAACCGCCCTCCGGCACACGTTGGCTAGCGCTTGGGGATTTTAACCAAATCCACCGAGCAAGGGACAAAAACAAACACAACATCAACCGTAGCCGCATCACCAAGTTCCGGAACGCTTTGCACGAGTGCGAACTTCACGAGGTCCATCTTCAAAACCGGCGCTTCACTTGGAGTAATGAACGTCGCGATCCGACACTTTGCAAACTCGACGCCGTCTTTTGCAACCCGGGGTGGGACATTTGCTTCGATTCACATGTGCTCCATGCGCTTTCCTCGTCCTTGTCCGATCATTGCCCCCTCCTCCTTGCCGACGACACCGGACCTAGACGCCCCAAAACCTTCAAATTCGAGAACTTTTGGTTGCGTATGCCGGGCTTCGACGACGTCGTCAAGAACTCTTGGGATGCGCCAACACCCCACACCGAGCCATACCATATCCTATTCCACAAGCTCTCACGGCTTGGGAAGTGCCTATCATTTTGGGGCAAGAGGCTATTCTCCAAGCCGAAACTCCTCCTTCACATGGCTCTCATTGTCATACTCCAACTTGACATTGCCCAAGACTCTAGGAGCCTCTCCGCGGAAGAGCATGACCTTAGGTTGCAACTCAAGAAAAAGGTCCTTAGCTTATCCATCCTTGAGAGAGCAAGGAAGAAGCAATGCTCGAGAGTTACAAACCTAAAGGAGGGGGACGCCAACACAAAATACTTCCATCTAAAGGTTAATTGGCGTAGGCGCAAGAACCACATACACCGACTCAAACACAACAATGGTTGGGTCACAGAGCACAAGGAGAAGGAGGAGATCATACAAAGCCACTTTCGTGCGGCCATAGGAAAAGGCCCACCCCGCTCCCATGACTTCAATTGGGAAGAGCTACACTTCGAGAACCCGGACTTGGTTTCTTTAGGCGCAAACATCACCGAGGACGAAGTTAGAGAGGCAATCAACCAAATGCCCGGAGATAAGGCCCCCGGGCCGGATGGGTTCACCGGTGCATTCTTCAAGAGGTGTTGGGACACAATCAAGTTCGATGTCATGAAGGTGATCGACCGCTTTGACAATCTTCATGTCAACAATCTCCATTGGCTAAACTCCGCAAATATTGTGCTTTTGCCCAAGAAGGAAGGGGCGGAGGAAGTCACCGACTATCGACCCATTAGCCTAATTCATGGGGTGGCAAAGATCATCGCCAAAATTTTAGCACTTCGTCTAGGTCCCCTAATGAACGACCTTGTCTCCAACGCGCAAAGTGCTTTCATCAAGAAGAGGAGCATCCATGACAACTTCCTCTATGTCAAAAAGTTGGCACGCCGGCTCCACAAGAATAAGACCCCATCACTCCTCTTCAAGCTTGACATTCGCAAAGCTTTTGACTCCATCCGTTGGGAGTATATCTTGGACTTGCTTCAACGACGAGGCTTCCCTCCCAAGTTTCGGAATTGGCTAACCGCTCTACTCTCCAATTCATCTTCGCGTGTGCTCTTGAATGGGGTGGCCGGCTTGCCAATCCACCATGGCCGCGGCCTAAGGCAAGGGGACCCTTTGTCTCCGCTCCTTTTCGTCATCGCCATTGACCCTCTCCAACAAATACTCGAGGTGGCTACCACCCTTGGCCTACTACACAAAATTCGTGGGAGAGGCACCGTGTTGAGGACCTCCCTTTATGCGGATGATGCGGCCATTTTCGTGGCTCCGATAAAAGAAGACATACATAAGATGGCGGCCATTCTCCACGGTTTCGGTGAGGTCACGGGCCTTTGCACCAACTTCCAAAAAAGCTCCGTTGTCCCAATTAGGTGTGCGAATGTTGACTTAGATGATGTCCTCCAAGGCCTTCCGGTGGTGAAAACAACCTTCCCAATGCGCTACCTTGGGTTACCACTTTCGGTTTGGAGACTCAAACGAAGTGACTTCCAACACCTTGAGGACAAGTGCGCCGGTAAACTCCCACCTTGGCATGGTAGATACATCACAACGATCGGTAGGGGTGCGCTTGTCAAGTCGGTTCTTTCTTCTCAAGCAATATACTACTTGACGCCCCTTGTTGTCCCCCCGCCCCTACTCCATAACCTCAACAAGATTGAGCGTGCCTTCCTTTGGGCGGCCTCCGACAAGGTCTCGGGTGGACAATGCAAGGTCAATTGGGAGGCGGTTTGTCGGCCCACCGAGTTTGGAGGGCTTGGCATCCTTCACCTTGACAAGTTCGCAAGGGCCCTCCGTCTCCGGTGGCCTTGGCTACAATGGAAGGATAGCACTAAAATTTGGGCCGGTTTGGGAACCCCATGCACAAACGAGGACATGGACCTCTTCTATGCCTCAACCAAGATCACCATCGGTGACGGAAAGAAGACCTCATTTTGGGAGGCCCCTTGGGTCAACGGGGAAAAACCGAAGAGCATTGCTCCACTCATCTTCAACATCTCCTCTAGGAAGAATTGGAGCATCCACAATGCCTTAGCCAACAACGCTTGGATACAAAAAATTAAGTTGGATGACGACTTCTCCATGACACATCTACAACAATTTGTCAACCTTTGGGCCCGAATTCAAGATGTCCACCTTCATGACAATGTGGAGGACACCATCACTTGGTCTCTATCGGCAAGCGGCGAGTACTCGGCAAAGTCGGCCTATCAAGCACAATTCCTTGGGGCCATTCGCACCGACATGAAGAGACTTGTTTGGCAAGTTTGGGCTCCACCAAAAATCAAGTTCTTCGCGTGGCTTGCCCTCCAAAATAGGATTTGGACGGCGGACCGGCTTGCTAGACGAGGTCGCCCTAATTGTGGCCTTTGCCCTCTTTGCAAACGTGCCCCCGAGTCGGTCAACCACCTTCTTGTGCATTGCCGGTTTACCATGAGATTGTGGGGCATGATCAAAAATTGGTTAGCCATTGGTGCCATCGATACCTTCGGGTGGCCGAACCTATCTATGGGCGAGTGGTGGACGCAAATGACCACACGGCCTTCCCCATGTCGTAAGGGCTTGGCATCCATCACCCTCCTCACCTCTTGGGAGATTTGGAACGAGCGGAACGCAAGGATCTTCCGCAACAAATACTCCTCGCCGCCCTCCATTTTCGCCAAGATAAAATTCGAAGCTAAGCTATGGGTGTTTGCGGGAGCTAAGGGCTTGGGCAACATTATGCCGGGAGAGTAGTGGCCACTCGGGCCTTCCTTTTTTATTTTCCTGTTATGCTCGACAACTTGTTTGTTACCCTCTCTTAATTAATATAACGGGGCAAAGCTTTTGCCCCTTTTAAATTTCAAAAAAAAAATAATAAAGCCCCCCTTAATAGTAGCACTGCACACCAGGGAACCAGCACTTTTAGTTGGTTTTGCCTCCAATCAAGGCATAAAACCGACATATTGTAGCATGTCGGTTACTGTAGCACCAAGTACTGTAGCAGCCGTAAAGGTTGATCTAGGAGTACAGCTTAGATCACCTAAATATTCAACATTCTCCCCCTTGATCATAAGGCTGAACTTTATAGGCTCACTTTTAACAAAATAATGCACTAAGGCGAAAAGATTACAATGGCCAATAAAGGTACCATTTAACCCAGTGACTATAGTACATCATTTCATATAAAAATGAACTTCTTTAACTTATGAGCTCCATAAAATTTATTCACATAATTCGTTAGCATCATTTACATAAACATTACAGATTTTGATAAAATGGTACACCAAGACAATAGATTACAACAGTCAATTAAGTTAATTAAGTACTATTGAACCAAGTGACTCTGGTTCCCATTCGATCTTAAAACGAATCCGTTGGGGAGATGGTGCCATAATGGTTCCTAGAGTGAAGTTTGTTCTCTTGTATGAATATACTCATACGCGCGCGCTTGAAATGAGAACAAATATGATTTTGTTTTCAGAGTCATTATATGTCCCTTAATAATAGGCTGCCACAAAAACTTAATGCTGACAACATTAGAAGGCAAGCCTCTTAAATATGGTGCTCCTCTCATAATATCTTAGTGTAATGCTTATATACACAGCACCCAAAAGTTACTTTATATGTGATCAACCCTTATGCCTTAGATCTAATACTTATTTGTTGAACACCAAAACTTAATTCATCAAGCCCTGGAGCATAATCGACTCTGGATTCAGTTTTTCACAATGTCTGAGGTTTGGCATGAACCTCTTGACATGCTACTTGAATTGACCGCACTCTTATATAATATGTCCCGGGATAAATTTCTTAAGAAATTCCTTATTCGTGATTTTATATGGATCAGGGACACAAATCCATATTTAAAGCATAGGGATTAGAAACATGCCACGACTTAATTTTTGCATCTTTAAGTGATGCATCACTAAATTTGGGTGAAGCCATTCCACAATATGGCTCCCCCGCAAGGGTGAAACTTTTGTGGACATAACTTGTGTGAATTTTCACTCCTTACATAAATACTTTAAAGACCCACAACTTGGTGGTCATTATGTTCTTTGAACACGAGCATGTAATCCTTTAGCGTGATATGTAACACGCATCATTACTTTAATTCTTATGCCATCAAGGCAAAAGCTTCTCTTAATATATTTTCCAGGGGTCCAATCCTGGACTTATATCTGCCACATATCCCGGTCACAAAATTCAAGGGTGCATAATAACTTTAGCATCAGTGACAACATGAGGGAAACCTAAAATTATCGCCCTTAAGGGTGTTAGCATAAAACTTTAGGATGAACTTAATACTCCCTTTGAATGGACCCATCTTAGTGTGTTTTAGAAACATAAGAACATCACTAATATGAAAACTTATCAATCCCGAGAGAAAACCTCAGGCCTTATGCAATATCCCTATTACTCATAATTGACATAAGATTGGTCATCATAAGATGCGTATTGTCTTAAAGACAATTGATCATCATCATTAATTCTTTATTCATAAATGAAAAACCTTATAAGGTTTCTAACTTTAAATTTTAAATTTGGTGATCACGTGTCACCTATGTCTCAAACTGCTGTCACATCATATACATCAACAAGTGACGTGACATGTTGCTTAAACTTCAGACAAACCTTTCAAAAATTGGTCCTTCACTTTAGGAATATTTCCTCTCATTATATTCATGATAGAGCTTTAATTCTCATGCAACATTATCATATTGACTGCAACTGGTCTTGCTTAATTTTCCGAACATATACTCCATTTTGAATTATTATTGTTAGATAATTTAGGAGAATCATTATATGGAGACTAGCTTTTAGCTTACTTAAGGAACATAGCACAAACTTGTGCCATTATCATTAAAGGGCAATCAAAATACTCTCAGACATAATAATGCCCTTATAGATGGAAGGCCCTTATAGATGGAAACATAAGAAACATTAACTTAATCGAGATCAGAAGTGCTATACATCAATATAAGCATAAGCACATCTTTCTTATTCATGTGGGAAAAGCACATCTTTCTTATTCATGTGGGAAGTTCAATTCTCCCCCTCGAATGTAGACCGAGCTATAGCTCAACATTTCGATGAACTTCAGCTAATATCCCATCTTTAGAGAAAATTCAATATGCTAATAGCATAAATCACATTATCGGAATGGAGGATAGAGAACTTAATTTATGGAAATCATCCATTAGCCTTAAACATTAACCTCCAGACCTTCTTTAAGACTTCTCTTCAGAACTTTCTTATTTATGAGGCCATAATTATATTATGCATATAACATCTTTCTCCAGAGTGTTACACACTTTGTTACGGATACAAAAGCCTTTGAGATTAATTATAGTCCACTTTTATGCTTTATTGTAAACGGCATAATAAGGTGAACTTAAAATGTCCACAATAAAATCATAAGAATTTCCATAATGAACATAATATTATACTCCCTCCGATCCACTTTAGATGTAGTGTAAAATAGGTTAGGACAGTTCAGACTCATTCTTTGTTTTCGACATTCTTTGTCGACCGGAGGTTGTAGTATTTTGAGAAGCTTCTTCAAATTACTTCTCCATTGATGCCAGCAAAACTTTATTATGAATGAACCAGGAAATATTTTCCTAGATTCATACTAATTACTGGCACACTCCCCCAGATCCCACTCCCCCAGATCCGTACTGGGTTTTGCTCTCAATGAACATTAATACACAAGAAATCCATTGAATTATTGTCAATACTTAAGTAGTCAAAATTTCTTTAATGGGAGATCATTATTTATGTATAGACTTCATTACTTATGTCCTCATGAAACATTAATATGCTAAAGGAATTAGCTCACTTTATATGGAGGTAGAAAAAACCAGCCAATCAACTTATGGCTGAACTATAAATTTTTAGTAATAGGGATGTGATCACAAACTTGAGAGTGATCATAATTCCTCTTGAGCACATAAAACTTTAGAGTATGACACATGTATCCAATCAACTTTGGTCAGAATGAATCTATGTGTCACAACTTATCGGAACATAATCATTAAATCTCCAACCAAATTTTCCTTTGGTTCCATCATAATTGGAGATGACTTAATTAGGGATAACTTATTAATCGTAAATTTTGAAAACTTCATAAGTTGGTTGCCCTGCAAACAAATCAGGGGCACTTAATAGCAGAAGCGTATTTAAGACATTGGTGTCTTGTAACTTAATACCCGTGAAGGTACTAAATGTCAGTAAGACTTATGCATGCAATCTTGCCAAATTTAAACTTTATAAACTTCTTTTGTTGATCTGATCCATATCAGCTTTGGCCAGAAATAAACCAAAACAACAAACTTTGCAAGCAAGTATTTGTTAATCAGCTTTGGCCAGAATAACAAATACATGTCACATTTACATTCTGTTAAACTTCTTTTACCGATCAAGCCCACGTCAACTTTGGCCAGAAATGGACATGACCAACAAAATATTGTGATTAGATACTTATCAATCAGCTTTGGCCAGAATGACAAGTATCAACACAATTGACTGAAATTATGTCTCTATGCACTTCTTTTATTGAACTAGTCCATAGACAAGAACAATAAAATTGTATAGTTATGTGTTCATCAATCAGCTTTGGCCAGAATGACAAACACAAACCACACTTTATTTAAATTAGAGATACATAAGCAACTTTCGTGAGCATGCACCACTTAAGAACTTAGACCTTATTGTTAGACAATTAAACATGGCAATCCATGGTTTAATGAAATATAACCATGAAAAGTCAACTTTATGTATATTTATGTCCGTCGGATGAGTCGCAGAGGCCGTTGACGAAGTGCAGGACGGCGCCGCCAACAGCGAAGTCGTCGCCCCACGTCGACAGGGACGTGGCCCGGGAACGGCATCCGTGGGCGCAACGCCCTTGGCGGGGTGGCTGGGTCATGTCCGGCACAACGAATGAATCGCCCGTCGAATACGTTACGTCCCCGTGCCGACGCAAAGGCAGCAGGCGTCGGCTTTGCGTCGTCGTCCATGGCAGGCCGTCTGATCTCCTCGAGCGGCGCCACAAGGTCCTTCATCGCGGGTCGGTCATCGGCGCAGTGGGACACGCAGAGCGCGGCCATGACGAGCACCTGCCGCTCGTGCGCGTCCGCCTCGCCGGCGCTGTCTCTGAGCCACGCGTCCTTGCCTATGCGCTTCGCCTCCTGCTCCCGCACCCACTGCACCATGTGTGCGCCGCCCGGCACCAGCTGCGGAGGGAAGGCCATGCCGTTAATGGCCTCGTTTGACGACAGCATCCTGACCGCGATGGAGTAGCCCGGTAGCTTCTTTCAGGAACGACGTTGTCGCGCGCCTTGTTCACGGCCAATATCTGGGCCTGCTCGCTCTTGCTGGCCTCTCAAACTTGCATGGCCCTGCTGTCTGACACGAATCTCAAAGCACAATCATAGCTGTTAATGGACACGATATGTCCCGTACCCGTACCTGCATGTACAAAAGCATTTCCTTTTTATCAATCCGAATCACATCAGCTTTGGCCAGAAGTGACCTAGACCAATAAAATTTCATGGTCAATAAGTCCGCCAATCAGCTTTGGCCAGAATGACAGACATAAGCCATGCTTAATTTTGAAGATTGTTGACTTCTTTTGCAGCAAACATTCAGGGAATAATAATAGCAATAATAATAATCATGATAATTGTAATGCAATAAAATAATTTACTAAGCATAATAAATTCATTAACGTAACTTAATATGTCACACAATTGCATAATGTCATAACAAATCACAAAAAATAAATTGGCACCAATAAGCATAACATTTCAAAACATAAACATCATTCTTAAAGTCTTTAATTCAATTTAGCCCTAAAACATAATTTATTTCAGCCCAATACTTATTAATCATTACCAAAAAAATATTTAGTAATTTCCCTGCATTATTTCTGTCATACAGAAAATTAAAACACATGAAACATAAGTTTTTTTTTCTTTTTCTCTCGGCATAAATTTCTACCGAACTGGGCTGAAAACCGAGCCTAGCCCAGCATTTACTTTCCGATCCCCTCTTGGGCCTCAGCCCATTAGCGAGCGCAAAACGCTGTGAGGCGTCGGATGTCGATCCGATAGCTGGGAGCGCACGCGTCTGGATAAGACGCCGCCGCGCCCACCCTCGTGAAACCCTAACCTCACTCTTCCCCTCCCGTTCCTCTGTCTCTGCTTCCGACGGCAACGACGGCACGCAGAGAGAAAAAAAAACGGCGGCGGCGACGAGCACCACGAGCGGAGGAGGAAGACTTCGGCGTCGTTCAGAGCCTCTCGCCGGAACTGCGTGCAGCTTTGGCCAGCGCGCAGCTCTGTCGAGCGGTTCCGAGCGGCGCCCTTTGCGAAGGTAGGCGGTGCGCGTGTAAGCGTCCCCGTGACGTCGACGGCTTGCTTCGCCATAATCCGGCGCAGCGCTGGTCTCCAACGACGACAAGTGTGCGTGGAGGGTAGCAACCACCGGCCGGTGCAGCGGACGTCGAGGCCGCTCGGTTTTGAACCCGAGTGCACCCACAGGCATGAGGTGGTGGCTCCGACGCCGCCATGGCCAGCGACGACGACGAGGCCCGTAAGGTAAACATCCGCTGCCCTTAATTCACATTATTAGGGTTAGGATTCCACCAAATTGGGGAATTTCATGATTTAGGGTTCGGTATTTGGGGATTTCGTTAGGTTTTGAATTAATTCAATCAATCCCCACTTAATCCGAACTTTAATCGAAACCATAACATTAACAGAGAAGGGAATCATAAGCTTAAACTGGCTAGAGTTTCGGATTTGGGGAAATCCTTTAGTGTTTGCTTCATTTAATTAATTTCCCCTTTGATTCATGCATTAAACCGAAACTGTAACTTAATTTCAGAGGAGAAACATCAGGGATATCGTTTCTAGGGTTCAAAAATTTGGGGATTCGCTTAAAAGCTTACTCAAAACATCAATCCCCCTCTTAACTTCATCAATCTGAAACCCCAGAGCCTTAATTTAACTCATCAGGGCTTGTTCCTTAAAACTTTAGATCAAGCATGAACAAAAGCATAGGAGGGCTCAAACTTGAAGCTAGGTGCTCTTATACCATTGTTGGGATCCACTAGCCCAAGATTAAGCCATAAAACAGATGATTAGCATGATTACCTTGATCTTGTGATGGTGCCATGTTCCTTTG
This sequence comes from Poa annua, assembly GCA_026929855.1. Taxonomy (NCBI): domain Eukaryota; kingdom Viridiplantae; phylum Streptophyta; class Magnoliopsida; order Poales; family Poaceae; genus Poa; species Poa annua. Next base: position 18,646,730 of record CM049428.1, on the reverse strand, counting down.
TGCTTCTTTACCACCAGCACCTCGATCTGGTGGATGAACTGGTCCTTCCCGGTGTTACATTGCTTGCTTGATTGGTCACTAGGAGCTTTGGGGTGAGAAAAGAGATGAGAACCGTAGTCCTCTTTCTTCATAATAAAGCCCCCTTTTATAGGAACACTGCACACCGGGGGAACCAGCACTTTTAGCTGGTTTTTGCCTCCAATCAAGGCATAAAACCGACCTATTGTAGCATGTCGGTTACTGTAGCACCGAGTACTGTAGCATCCGTAAAGGTTGACCTAGGAGTACAGCCTAGATCACCTAAATATCCAACAACTAGCGCTCACCTGGACAAAGCGGCGGTGGGCAAGCGATCTCCCCGCGCAGTGGGAGCACGAGCCGGTAGACAGATGGCAGCCGGCATCCGGGAGCGGGACGATGTCAAGCATGGGCGCCTCCACGAAAGGGTCGCAGAAGATGAGCCCCCCCGGCGAGATCCACCCACTAGAGCTTGTCGTCATGGGCGATGACGTCGTCTCTGCCCCAAATCCAGCGCCCCATGGGGTTGTGGACCGGCTTCCACGCCCACTCGCCGGTGTCGGTGGAAAAGCAGAGCAGCGTCGCGAACTGGTCCGCGAACATGTAGCGGAACTCGACGACCATGTAGGAACGAGAGGGCCGGCAGCTCCGGCTCCCGGGGCAGCGACAACGCCGAGGTTCAACGAGTTGATCGGAGAAGGGATGCCCCTCGAGTCGCCGTCGCCGGGTTCGGGGAGGCAGAGGGCACTAGTGGAGGAGACGTCGCAGACGAAGTAGGTCGGCGGGCAGGGCTTGTGATAGCCGACTTCGATGAGGCGCACGTCGTTGTGGAATACCGGCGGGAGAGGCGGAGTGGGAGGGAGAGGGGGCGGCGGGGCGCGGAGGAGGAGGAGGCCGAAGACAGGGTCCGCGGTGACAACCCAGGGGCACCCGTCGTTGATGGGGTCGGCTTCGATGGGGGAAACACGCGCGGGTACGGTGAGGACGGAGGCGCGCGGCGTGGCAGCGAGGTTGAGGGAGAGGTCGGCGTCCTGCTCCGCAGACACGCGCGCATCCGCGTCCAGGATGACCCACGACGGCAGAGCCATTTTGGCAGGAGAGCTGAGAGCAGAGGAGAAACAAGTGTGGATGATTGATGCTGATGTTATGGACGGTGTGGGGGGGGGGGTTGTAGGGTTTTAGCCGGGTTTAAAGCTTCATCAAGTCGGCTGGTTTGCCAAATAACCTAAGGCAGGGACAAATTATCGTAGGAGTACTCAAATTTTCGATTTTGCTAGTTCTAAGGGTATCTTCAGTCGTCCCCCAGTGCCCCCAAGAGGCCTTTTTAGCGCCGGCGGAAGAAAAAATCTACCAGTCGCCCACAGAAACCGAATTAGCGCCGTTTCTTGCGCCCTTTCGCGCCGGCGATCCCAGGCCGATCCCAGGTTCCTGGGCACCGCCTGGGGGGGCAAAAGGCGTGCGCGGGCCAGACCTGTCGGCGAGACTGGGCGATTTCCCTCCATAACTTTGAGCTTCCCTCCCTTTTTGCCGCCCAAATAGCTCGCCCGCCGCCCGATCCCGCCATTTCCCCCCAGCTCTTCAGCTCGAGCCCACCATGCCTCCCGCCATATTCGCCGGCCCGCGAGCCGCAGCGACCAACGCCGCCGCCACCCTCGCTGCTCTCCACATCAAAAAGCCGCGCAAGCCGAGACTACCGAAGCAGAGGCCGTCGGGCATGACCAACAAAGATTGGATCGCCGAGCAGGAATGCCGGAGGGCGGAGAACCTCCAGCGTCGGGAAAGGAAGCTCAAGCAGCGGCAAAGGGAGCTGGACGAGAAGCTGAAGGCCGCGGGCGAAGCTGCCGCCGTGGAAGAAGAGCAGCAGGAGGAGGAGGATGAGTAGGAGGAAGTTAAAGATGTGGAGCCGCCAACTCCGGCCGTTTCTACGGCGCCGCCGGCCCAACGTAGGACCGACATGGCCCCTCACCCTCATCTCTACCCCCAGTTCGACGGCTGGGGCCAATCTGCGTCGCCATCGCCTTCATCACGCTGGTGCACGTCGCCGCACTACTCGACTTCCTACGCCGACGACGAGCTCCATGGCGGCTTTGACCCCAACGTTACCTTCCCCCACCCTCTGACCATGATGTACACCGGCTCGCCGGGCTACGTGCCTTCGCCGCCGCTGCGACGCTCCCCCACTTTCGGGACACAGTCCCTGCTCGGGATGAGCGCCGAGATGGACGACATCATCACCACGGGCTCGACGGCGGCAACGGCATCCTCGGGCTTCCTGTCAGCGCCGGGCGAGGATTTTGCCACGGGTGGCATCGATTATGGCGGCGGCACCGACACGGAAGAGGTCGAGGGAGGTGATGAACCGCAAGCGGCCAGGGGTGAGGAAGGGCCGGCCAAGGAAGGCAGCACGGGCGGCCGTCGTCCCAAGAAGCCGCCCGCGCAACCAAAGTCGCCCGTCGAGCCGCGCATCAAGTGGACGAGCCGGGAGGACACCCTCCTCGCCGAGAAATGGAAGGTGACGACCCATATCCACGGCTCGAACCAAGCTACGGAGAACTACTGGAAGCGCGTCAAGTCGGCGTACGACGAGCACCGCATGATCAACGCCGATTTTGCCATGTGCACGACGGAGCGCAGCCAGAAGGCGATGGCCAACAATTGGTCGCTGATGCAGACCGCCTGCAACAAGTGGCACGGCATAGTCGAGGAGGTCAAGCACATACCAAAGAGCGGGGCAAACGTGGAGATGGAGATCGCCCGGATGCTAGAGGCATACAAGGACGACGAGAAGACGGACTTCAAGTACTTTCACGTCTTCGTCGTCATCAAAAATTGTGAGAAGTGGACCGAAACGCGCCGATCGCTGGCGAAGGCCGGCAAGGAGTATGTTCCGGACGCGCCGGTTGCAGGTGCCTCGGATGGCCGTCCCCCAATAGGCAACAAGAAGGCAAGAGCGGCGAGGGACAATTCGAAGGTCAAGCTCGACCTCCTCAGGACCGGCACCGTGGCGAAGAAGAGGAACCACGACCACGCCTTCCTCGTGGGTGGCGGCGATCCGGACGCGATGGACCCCGAGGTGAGGGAATGGTTTCTGGTGCAGCGCCGCCTCATCGTCAGCGACATCAGCCAGCCGGCCAGCAGCCCGTCAAGCTCGGGGACACCCAATATTGCGACGCCCGTCGTCGACCTCGAGGCCGGGGCAGACAACGCCACAACTGCTGCGACGGCCATCGACCTGGAGGATGCCATCCCCGAAGATGTCACTCCGACCGTCGCGCCAGCTCCGACCGCCGTGCCCATCCACGATGTCGACGCGGCGCCGGCCTCTGCCTGATTGCGGCCATATCGCCCAACTGTGGCGTCTTTTTTGTATTGTCGTTCGCCCATCTGTGGCGCTTTTTGTATGATCGGCAACTACGGCCGCGGCTGTTTTTTGGACCGGGAAGAAGAACTTTTAAATTTATGTTCTATCTATTTCCTGGGTGCGTCGAACGGCTGGTGAAATCCCCCCCCCCCCCCACATGTTTTAGTTAGCGCCGGCGTTAGCGCTTAAAAGCGACAGATCGAAACCTGGGGGGCCAAACGACTGGAGATGCCCTAAGTCGTCTGAGAACTCACAAGTTCTTAGTCGCGTCCACCACCGTTCGATCAAGAGCCAAGATGCATGCGTTTTTTCTTTTTTTTCATGTTTTTTCAATTGCATGCGACTTGAGATTTTCTAATTATAAGCGGTTTGTAACTGAATTTTTTTGGGTGCAAGTTGGTCGAAACTGATTTTTTTAAAGTTACAAGTGGGTTGTAACTGGAATTTTCAGATGCAACTGAATTTTTTGGCACAATTTTCGAATTTGAATATTTTGAACCAGAACTCATGCTTACGTCAGCCAGAACTCACGCCCTTTTTGGGTGCTGCCTAATTGTCTATGATGCATGCACCATTGTTACAGCGCGTTAGCCATGTATGATATCCCTTTTTCATTTTCATTTTGATGTTTATCTTCTCAGTCGACTGAGCTCTAGACGTGCCCTAAATTTTTACCAATCCAATCCATATTGTACCTATACTAATGCTAAAGATCATGCCAATAAACTTTTGTTCCATACCAAATTCAAATCAAATAGAAAATTTTGGTTCAACCCTAACATGAACAAAGTGGCATAATGGGATAAAATTATTGCATAAAAACGAGGGGACCAGAGGTGAATAACTGTGGGAATTAGTTGGACAACAGATCCCCTCAATTTTTCTTTCAGATCAGAGAGAAATAGGTGAAGGATTAAAGAGGGTAATAGATTATCGTCGTTGCCTTCATAGTCTGTCTGCTGGGTCGACTACTGGGTTAGGAGAGAGCAGGGCCGCACTGATACAGAGAGTGTAGCGCCTTAGTCTAAAACGCTACGTAATCGTACCGTAGCCACTAGCCACTTTGCCTGAAACACTACACCGTTAAAAGTAGGCACTGGCAGCGCACAATCACGCTGGTAGGATTTGTAGCGTTTTAGACTTAGACGTTACAATAAAAAATGTACTCCGTAGCGCTTGATTGATCGACGTTATCCGAAATGGTTAGATTGTTAAATATTTTTTTGCTGAACGTCCATTTTACGAATTACTTTCGCTTTATGATTATTTTGTCTAAATTATCGAGTAGGGGCACGCATCATTGATGGGGAATGCTTCTGTACTACGTTGATCCATTGTGGTTCGAGTTTGAATTCATCGGGTTTTGTCGTGGCTTTGCAACTGCAGCAGGCGCACAACACAGCACGATGGAGCTACGAGCAAAGGACCAGACGAGTCGACGGGCCGAGCTCTGTAGCCTTTACGCAATGGCCTTTGCGCAGTTGCCGTTTCGGTGTCTCTGCGGCCTGCGGAGGAGCAGCTTGGAATTGGGTGGCGTGGTGCTGTGCAGGAGACACGGCACCGCAGCTTTGACCGAGACGGCCACGCGAGTCGATCACAGAATCTATGCTAGCTAGCTCCATGACGCACCGTACGTACCCGTACCCAAAACCACACCTCATACACTGTAGTGATGAACAAGGCTAGAGATCTTTTTTAAATATGGCACACGGTCTCTAGAACACAATTTTTACTGGTCAATTTTCATATAAATAAATATGTACTTGTATAAACTTATAGATGTTGGTACAATATCAGTAATGTATTTGATCGGGTACTTGTAGTTTGTCAAAAGTTACATATTGTGCATGTGGTTTATATTGCAAAGAAATGAGATAAAATAGTCAACACTTGTAGTTTGTCAAAAGTTTAATTTAGATAATTTGGTGTTATGAAGATATTGCTTTATTATTTTATGAATGATTCGATTGCAAATAAATGAGATAAAAAAGTGACGGAATGATTTGTTAAATAAAACTGTGTTAGCACTTTTTAATTGATATCTTATTTATATATTCGGAGGCGAGGTTCCGTGAACAACAACCAAACTAATGTGTGCATGCTAGATAGATCAAGTTTGGTCTTTTTGTAAGCTTAACCAACTCATACTAAAAACATGATCTCTGAATTTTTATTCAATATGGCAAGGTCTCTACAACACTATATCTACTGATCAATATTTTTCATATAAGTAAATAAATATATGAACTACACTCACGTGTGTTTCACATAATGTATGAAGTATCTATCATACCGGGAAGTATGTAACATGTAGTATGAAGTAGATAGAACTATTTTAGTACCATTGGTAATATGTAAAGTATTTCACATACTTCTCTTTTATAAAAAAAAATATGATGGTATTCAAGTATATAGTGCAAAATATAAACACAGTTGCAATTTGTAGGCATCCTCTGCTGAACATCGCATGGACAGAGGCTAACCAATCAAGATTCATAATATTAGGGTCTGGTGAATTAGGTGGTTAGAAAACTATCATGTTGTCCCAAACCTCCTCTTGTGACCAACAAAAATTACTTGGTCTTCACACTAAATGTTTTCTTCATGTAGTTGTGCTGAATGTGGGGGAGCAGTAGATGGCGGAGGGAGACGGAGGCGATCTACAGGCGAGAGCACTGCGTCGCCGATGTTCAACCTTAGCGCCGGCGGCATGGGGCGGCCCACCCTCTGGTTCGCGGTTTGGCGTCCTGGGCGAGCTAGTGGCCGAGTTTTCCACGGATGGGAAGGTCGGGCTGTCTCCGGCGAGCGACTCGGAGGTTGACGAAACCGTGGTGGTCGAGGATTGGATCTCCGACGGCTGTGAATCTAAGGTTCCATTCGAGGCGGCCATGGAGGTTCTTGATGATCATGCGTCGCTGGGCTGGACATCTGTGGCGAAGAAAGGAAAGCTTTTGAATGAAGAGTTGGCTCAATCCTTCTGGTCGAAGATTGGTTTTGCGTCGCCTGCGTCGCGTTTCTGGGAGAGAGGGACATCTGCTTCTCCAGAGAAAGACACAGGTAAGTTAACATCTTCTTCAGGTTGTGGTGTGCAGGTGATGCCGATCCCGAGCCGGGTTGCGAACGTGGGATCTTCGTCGTCGACGTCTGAGGCCGCAGCTGCAACGTTGTCGTCGCGAAAGCCGAGCTCGCCCCTGGGGGTTCGTCTAGCGCGTTCGCCACGGATGGGGCCTTGGAGGGGGCCGCTTCCGATGCGTAGAATCACACCATTGGCCGTCTCAGTCAGTTTCTTGGTCCGGCGACGATGGCGGCGGCAGCCTCGTGCTCGCCGGTGACGGAGGTGGAGGATGAGTCAACGGTCGAGGCGGTGATTGCGCGATCTGAACCGACGCATGCATGCGATCACAGCCGCGCGATGGGAGTCTCTCTGCGCCGTGCGATCACTGGGTTCTGGGCCAGGCTGGATTGCCCTAAACCAAGTACGAGTCCAAGACAGCGTCTCCATCATACTGCACCTTCCGCGCCATCCAACACTTCATCCAGCTTCCTGCCGCCGCCGCCGCAATCAGCTGCTCCGTACCCGCTCTCTGCTAGCAAGTGCGGCGAGGCATCTGTTCGCTATACGCTTCGCTCGTCTTCAAGGTCTTTCGATGCGGTCCTTGCTTCCTCGCCTGCCCGCAGCATGTCAGGGCCGCCGCCGCGCCCTGGATTCCAAGGGGGAGAACCGGCCACCTTCCAGCATCCGCAAACTCAGCAATCAAGTGCACAACAGTTGCCTTTCCAGGGATATGGCGGCCAGGCCGCTACTGCGCAGGGTGCACCGGTTGCCGGAGTTTTCCTTCAGCCCGGCCAATTTGCGCCAAGGGCACCAGCGATGTATCCGCCGTACCAGTACTACCAAGGGGGCCATCTAGTTCCTTATGCTCAACCGCAGGGTGGTGGCGGGTTCCAAGCTGCGCCTTTGGCTGTGAATCAACAATGTGCGCAACAACCAGTGGTTAAGGCTACAGCTCCGGGTGTGGCGTCTTCGTCGACTGCCCAAAAGCGCAAAAAGAAGAAAAAGTCGACTCCTGCAACTCAGCTTGTGGCTTCCGGAAACGCTGCTGGTGGTGGGGCTCCTTCGGGGTTCCCTCAGCCCCTCTACCAGCCCGGGCTGCCGTCGGTTCATTTTACGGGCAACACCGGTCCCGTGCGAATGATGGGCACACTTCCGGCAGCTGTCGTCCAGCCTCCGGTTGTGGCCGTGGAGGCCCCGGTGAAACCGACCCGCTGTTGGAAATGTTCTGTCAATACTCATGCGTCCAAGGATTGCCCGGTTATTCACTATTGCCTTGTATGCAACACTGAGGCTCATCCAACCTTGAAGTGCCCTACTCTCAAGTTGCCGAGGCCTCTAGCTTACTTTACGGGCAATGCAAACATTGATACTCTGAATTTGCATCTACGGGATAATGTCTTCAAGCCACACTTGATTCCATCTGGTGGACCGACTGCTCTAGTTACAGTTTCTGGAGGTTCGGTGAGTGCCACGGTGATTCAGTCACAAATGGCGCGTATTTGCCCTGGTCACCCGCAGTGGAAGTGGGAGGCAATCCCACACGGTGAAAGCACGTTCACCATTGCGGTGCCATCCTCTGATGATCTGCAGCGCATTGATGGTATGTGTTTGGGTGTTCCTTCGTCTGCGGCCCAGATTATTATTACTTCGTGGAGATTCCAGGATATTCCTCCGTTCGTAGTGTTGAAGCCTTTCTGGGTTCAGGTTGAGGGAGTGCCTCATGCTATGCGACACTTCCATGGCCTTTGGGCTATTGCTTCTCTACTTGGTGCTCCGCAGGATGTTGATCTGGTTACGCTTCGGAGTCGCGGCATTGTCCGTGTTCAGGTGGCCATGTTCGACACAAAGTGCTTCGAGACCGTTTCTGCCAGTGCAGGCCAGTTTGTTAAAGTTGTAGTCATGATCCGTCTGAGTGGGTATGAGTTCAGATTCCGTCGTGAGGACGCTGACTTTGTTCCCGATCCAAACTTCATGCCTTATTTCTGGAAACGGAAAGATGATGATGCGGATGGATGGCGATGCAGGTTTCGAAGGTAATGGTAAACAACACGAGTTTTCGGGCAGCCATGCAAAGCACTCGGTATCCAACATGGACGTTGATTTTAATGCAAAAGGCAATGATGCACCACATGGAAAATCAGTTGCCGCTTCTCCGACAGCCCCTGCAGCTACTTCGGTTGCTGTCACACCTTACAATTTTTGCCCTCGTACGCCTACAACAGCGGCAATCGTGGAGAGGATTAAAAAAGTGTCACCAGCTCTTCTAGCTCCTGTTCCTGTGCGTCTGGTGGATCACGATGCACCAGCTCCTTACAGAATGGCTTCACCGGCGCGGGGGAGACCGAACATGCTCAAGAGGACTACTCCAGGCCCGGGACGCATCTCCAGCAGTCGTTCGCTGTCGCCTACATGTGCTGCAGTGCCGACCAGCAAGGAGCTCGCGCTTGAGCGTGCTAGGTGCGCTAATGGGCCGTCTGACGCGGTGTCCCCGCCTGAAGGTTCTGTTGGGCCGGCTAGCGCTGAGGTATCCGCCTCGCAGTCGACGACGCAGGCCAGTGCGCTGCCGGTGACCACCAGCCCGCTTCTGGTTCTAGCTACAGATGGTGTTGGGCTGCCGCTGGCTGCTGCTGTTGCCTATCCTGATGGTGCGACAGTTTCTTCTTTGACGCTCGGTGCGGCTGAAGCTGCTGGGCCGAAAGTGGCACAGGGCTCCTTCGACACTATACCTGTCCACGAAGCTGCACCGGCTCCTCCTTCGCCTGGATCGACGGCAGTGACCGAGCTGCCCCGAATTGTGGCAACGGAGGGTGTCTCTACACCACCTCTGACACCTCCGGGAGCTACGGTTCGGGTCGCCGCTCCATCCTCCCCTTCGACGCCATTCTTACAGTCCTCGCCGATGACTCCTGCACCACCCAGGCCTCTGAGGAGGAGTGGGAGACATGTGGCGGACATGGAGGGTGACTCGGTGACCGATGAGGATGTCACGAAGAAGGCGATGCGTCGTAAGGCTCAGCGGAACCTTGATGGTAATGATCTCTCTTCTAAATCCTTTCTGAGTTTTTCTGATTCACGTTTAGTTTCCAATTTGAGTAGTTTAGGTGTTTCTCTTGGTAAAACTAGTAATGATATTGTGGTTTCTGCTAGTGTGTTGAAGCATATGGAATATGACCGGTTAACGGTAATTCCTAAAGTTTCCACCATGTCGGATAACCTTGCTTTTGACGATGAGGAAGCGAACACCACTTTGGATGGTCAGCTTCCCTCTAGTCTTGTTGGTGTCGTGTCAGAGGTTGGTTTGGAAGAGACCGAGCTAAGTTCATTATATGATCTAAAAGCTTCGGTCGGAAATCCAGAACTTCCGCTGAAAAGCGATCTAGTAAGAGGCCTAAAGTTTCAAAATCAAAAATTGTTTCCCGATGAATGGGATGTTTCTAAATAGCAGAGGTTTTCGTGACTTGGCTAAACATGTTTACATTTCTGATAGTTGTAGGGATCATAATTTAGATTTTGTAGCTATTTCTGAGACGGGTAAACGAGATTGCTCACCAAGTTTCCTCAATCGCCTTTCTGGTGGGAGGGACTATGAGTGGGTTTCTCGTCCGCCTCGTGGCCGCTCGGGTGGCATCCTAGTCGGTGTACGGACTAATACCATGGACATTTTAGCTAGTTCGGTGGGGGAGTTTCATGTTAAACTCCACATCCGCAACAAGGCTGATAACTTCCAATGGAGTCTCGTTGCTGTTTATGGAGCTGCTCAGGATGAATTCAAGGCTGACTTTTTACGTGAGCTTGTTAATCTGGCAAAGGACAATCCGCACCCTATCTTAATAGGGGGCGATTTTAATTTGCTTCGATTTGCCCACGAGAAAAGTAAAGGCCGTTTTGTTAGTCATTGGCCTTTCTTATTTAATGCTGTCATTGACAGCTTAGATCTTAGAGAGGTGTCAATGGGTGGTAGACAGTTTACATGGGCTAACAGTCTACCTGATCCGACATACGAAAAACTAGACCGCGTCCTGATGTGCACCGACTGGGAAAATAAATACCCAATGGTGTCGGTGCGCGCTCTAGAACGTATTGAGAGACTGTCTGATCATGCTCCTATACTTCTGACCACGGGAACGCCGCGTCCTATATGTAGAAAACCGTTCAAATTTGAACTTGGATGGTTACATCGGGAAGGCTTCCATGATATGGTTAAGAAAGTATGGGAAAGACCGGTAACGGGACGGGAGCCAATTGAGAGATGGAATAACAAAATGCGGGCATTACGCAAACATCTCTCTGGCTGGGCACGTCATGTTACTGGTATACTTAGAAAGGAAAAGCAACGACTCTCATCCATTATTGATGAGCTTGAGGCCGGAAGTACGTATGCTATCTACACACGAGGTTGAGCTGAAAAGTCAATCTAATGCGCAATTAGCAAACGTACTACGTGAGGAGGAGCTTAAGTGGTATCAACGGTCCAAGTCTCAATTTTTTCTTGAAGGAGATTCGAATACTAGATACTTCCATAGTGTTGCCAATGGCAGGCATAGGAAGAAACATATTCATTCTCTTTTCTGTGAGGACGGAAGAATTGAAGGCCATGAACAGCTTAAGGCTTACATTACTAATTATTATAAAAATCAGTTCGGCGAACCGGATGAAGGTAACTTCACAATGGACGAAGCCTATTCAGAGGATATCCCCCAGGTTTCCGCGGTGGAGAATGGTCTACTTACAGCCCCCTACTCCGAGGAGGAGGTAAAAAAGGCCATTTTTCTTATGGAACATAACAAGGCTCCGGGTCCAGATGGGATGCCAGCAGAGTTTTATCAACCATTCTGGGACACCATCAAGGAGGACCTTATTGTTATGTTCACCGCTCTTCATGCTGATCAACTAGAGTTGTTTCGGCTGAACTTTGGTGAAATAATTTTGTTACCTAAGGTTAATGAGGCAGAAAGGATTCAACAATTTAGACCTATATGCCTCTTAAACGTTAGTTTCAAGATTTTTACAAAAGTAGCCACAATTCGCCTGAATACAGTTGCTGAACATGTGGTGCGACCTTCCCAAACTGCCTTTATGCAAGGACGTAATATTCTTGATGGGGTAGCTGTGTTGCACGAAACAGTTCATGAGTTACATTCTAAGAATCTAAATGGGTTTATTCTTAAACTAGATTTCGAAAAATCTTACGATAAAGTCAAGTGGTCTTTCATCCACCAAACTCTCAGAATGAAAGGTTTTTCTGATGAGTGGCGTGCTCTAATTCGTAATTTCGTATCAGGCGGTAGCGTCGCCATCAAAGTTAATGATATATTGGACGCTATTTCCAGACTCGAAAAGGTATTAGGCATGGCGATTCGTTATCCCCTATGATTTTTAACATTGTGGCGGATATGCTTGCCATCATGATCGAGCGCGCTAAAGCGGATGGTCACATTGAAGGATTGATCCCTGATCTTGTTGATGGGGTTCTATCCATCCTTCAATACGCTGATGACTCAATTCTCTTTATGGAACATGACATTGAAAAAGCTCGAAATCTGAAATTAATTTTAGCAACTTTCGAGCAACTTTCAGGTCTAAAAATTAATTTCCATAAGAGTGAGTTGTTCTGTTTTGGCGAGGTTTTAGATGAGACCGATCTCTATACCGAACTCTTCGGTTGTGGACAAGGTCAATTTCCGATTCGCTATTTAGTCATTCTGATTCACCATCGAAGGCTAACTATTGCTGAATGGAAATGCGTCGAGGAAAGACTACAAAAACGTTTAAGTAGCTGGAAAGGTAAATTGCTGTCCCTCGGCGGAGGATTGATACTCATAAATTCGGTGCTCATGAACATGAACATGGCACTCCTACCAAAAGGTGTACTCCAAAAACTAGATTATTACCGATCTAGATTCTTTTGGCAAGGGGATAGTGAGAAAAAGAAATATCGACTGGTTAAATGGAATGTGGTTTGTACACCTAAGGACCAAGGAGGGCTGGGAATTCAAGACCTCGAGGTCAAGAATACAGCTCTGCTAGGTAAATGGTTGTTTAAGTTGCTGACCGGAGATGGACAGTGGCAAACACTCCTCAATCGGAAATATGTTGGCTCCAAACCGTTGTCACAAGTTTCATGGAAACAGGGTGATTCACATTTTTGGGCTGGTCTGATGGCTGCAAAATCACAGTTCTTCAGACATGGACATTTTTTGATTAAAGATGGGTCTCATATAAGGTTCTGGGAGGACTCGTGGCTTGGAAATACCACGCTCCGAGAACAATATCCGACATTATATAACATTGTTCGTTACAAAAGTGATACCATTAAAAAGGTAATGGCAACCTCACCTCCAGATGTGACATTCAGGAGAGATTTGATTGGCCAACGCTTGGTTGCATGGCAAGCCCTTTTGCAACGGCTAGCCAATATACAACTTTCCGCCATGCCAGACGAATTTCGATGAAATCTACACAAGAATGGCAAATTCTCAGTAGACTCCATGTATAATGCATTATCCCATTCTCATATACCGGTTGATAACAACAAATTGCTTTGGAAGATGAAGATACCACTTAAAACCAATGTGTTTGGTTGGTACCTTCGTCGTGGAGTTACTCGTGGAGTTATTCTAACCAAAGATAATCTTTCTAAACGGAATTGGCAAGGAAGTAAGAGTTGTGTTTTCTGTCATCAGAATGAAACAATAAAACATCTCTTTTTTCAATGTCGGTTCGCTAGGTCTATATGGTCAATCATCCAATTAGCATATAACCTTTATCCACCACGCAGTGTGACCAATATCTTTAGGAATTGGTTACACGGTATCGATAATAGGTTCAAGAAGCTTATTAGGGTGGGAGCGCTAGCCATTATTTGGTCGCTATGGCTATGTAGAAATATAAAGTGTTTAACGATAAATTGTCTTCTCCCTTGCCGTTCATCTACCGGTGTACCAGCACACTCCATTCATGGTCGTCTCTTCAGCGGATGGAGCATCGAGACCTATTTACGGAGGTCTGTGCACGATTGGAGTTCACGACGAGCGATACTTTTTCCCATCATGGGTGGCAGCATAATCTACGGATTGAGCTACCACCACTTCAGACGTAGTTACATTTGTTTCGTCATGATATGTAATACGTCTTTTTTAGTTTTGGATTGTGTACCTTGGGAACAGCTGTGTGCATCTTTGTTATGCAGAGGCTGAGTGTAAACGCTTAATCTTGTAAGTATAAAACACACTTTATCGAAAAAAAGTTGTGCTGAATGTAGATGGTATTCCGTCTATCACACTCTAGCCATTTCTCCTTTACTAGGTACGTCTGGCTTTTTTTTGCCTTTTTAAAAGATATCAAAGGATTGAGTTCCCACTCTCCCTTTTTCCTAAACGATCGAAACGAGATTCTAGGGTAACAAAAAATATAACAAAACTATGATCTAGGAAACACTTATCAACATGGCGGAACATGTTTTGTGGGCTTCAATAATTGTGCTTGGACCCAATCAACGTATTGGTACTTCTCAATCTTGTCGTCTAATTCACATCATATTTAACTGATCAACGGCCTTGAATGTGGGATTCTCCAACAAACTATAAAGCTTGCGATCTCTAAGGCAATAATCCAAATGTGCCTATATGTTCTTGGGGGTAAATGCGGGTTTGAGATCACTAGCGACCTTCCTAAACTCCTTCATCGCATGATTGAAACTAGTTTACAATAATTTAAAATACATGAAAACGGAATGAAAATGTGATCCTTTATTTCACTTAGTAGTTTTGTTGTAGTGTATGAAATTTGTGGGTATTTCCATCAAATAAACAACCATTCATTTTCTACTCGTTCTGGTATTTTTTTTCCATGTGATTCGTCACAAAGGGCCCATAAATGCATGTAAGAGAGAATTAACTAGTTGAGCCGCTACTTTTCTCAAACTGCCCGTACCGATGCCCTACACTCGTGAAATTTTACAAAAATAACCCTTTGGGCAAAGTTTAGCAAAAAATAACCCATTTTCAAAACTATTTTGAAATCTAACCCCTTTTGGTAGCGCCCGGCGCTACCCTCTGTGTGGTAGCGCCACCGCCTCCGTCGCTACCCTCGTGCCAGCGTGGCAACGCGGGCCCCGTGTGGAAACGGCTAAGTCTGGGAGGGTAGCGCCATGCCCCTCGGCGCTACCCTTAAGAGGGTAGCTCCAAGCCCCATGGCGCTACCCTCCCAGACTTAGCCGTTTTTGACATGCTCGGAGGGTAGCGCCATGGGGCTTGGAGCTACCCTCTTAAGGGTAGCGCCGAGGGGCATGGCGCTACCCTCCAAAGGGTAGCGCCGAAGGGCTTGTTGCCACGCTGGCACGAGGGTAGCGACAGAAGCTGTGGCGTTACCACACAGAGCCGCATCGTTGGGCGCTACCAAAAAGGGTTAGATTTCAAAATAGTTTTGAAAAAAGGTTATTTTTTACTGAACTTTGTCTAAAGGGTTATTTTTGTGAAACTTCACCCTACACTCCGCTGAACCGGTTCAAAGACCAATTTGAAACCGTTTTTGCACATACAGATCAAGTTGCTCTTTGTGATTGGTTTTATATGTGCGGCTCTACGCATGAATGTGTATTTTTTTCATGGTGAACTTATACCCGTGTTAAAATCTACAAATATCCTGACTGAAACTTTGTGACTCATGCCTCAGAAATTCATCATACACCTTCTAATCGAATGGTTGGTAGAGCATCTCCCTTTAGCGGTTTCTTTTTCATTATTACTGCTTGTTTGAGAGACGTATTTTGATGCTCAGAATAAAAAAGATATACCTTCAAAAGTGGTCATTCACAGACCTAAGATGTTTTTAGGGCACATGTCAATTAAGCACTACTGTCTCTGTCCCACAATGTAAAAACACGTCACTGAACCTTTTTAGTTGCCAAATATTGTTTCCGAAATGAGTACTTACTAAACATACAGAAACCATTGTAAATTACGAGAAGGGTCATGAAGCACAACATAGGGAAGATATCAAAATCTGCTACATTGTCAAAGCAACTGGTACGGAAACAAGTGCTACCATGACCATCGTACATTCGTGCTAGTACACATAGGTCGAGTTCCAAAATGAGTTTGGCATTGGCTGTCAGAAGTGTCAAAACATATCCAGTTTTTACCGACAAACGGAATTCTACTACATCCAGAAGGACCAGAACCCTTCATGACACGCAGCTAAATTCACTTGGCCTTGGGACTCTGGACGATGCAAGAAGAACGTCCTAACTGTTAAATTTTGTTTCATGCGGATGGAGGAGAAGTCGGTGACGTCGACGCCGTTTCATTCAGACCATCGCCAGAAGCCAACACTGACGTACCTTCAACAAGATCTAGCAGATATCAGATACTAGTCAAAATACTGCATGCAATGTGTTTGCATGAAAAAACCTAACTTCCACTTATATAAATAGTTAAAACTGTAATCAGAATCAGGTACGACAGAATCAGTCACAGCAACTAATGATATGATTAAACAACAACTTGATATAATGCCAGGAAAAATGAGTTTCAGAATATCAATGTTTCCCTAAAATAGACAATCAACAATCTTTTGCGTGCTAGTTAATCTCCGCCCTTCTAGATGCATTTTTACTACTCTCTCCATCCATAAAAGGTTGTCTCAACTTTTTCTAAATTTGTATGTTTACACATTAAAATATGTCTAGATATATGTAAGTTTAGACAAAGTTGAGACATCTTTTATGGATGGAGCGAGTACATGCTTTCTATCCTTCATTGCGAATGTAATCTTATACCCTCATTAGTACTTAACTCCCACTGTGTTAGAGTACGTGATGGGCCTAGGCCCATTAATCTTAGGGTTTGCTTAGGGGTCAAGTAAGACTTACTTAGGAGTCAAGTAAATCCCTCTATATATGGAGGAGAAATGTATCAATCTAATCAAGTAAGGCCCATCACGTACTCTAACACACTGTGACACATAACCAATAAGATACCCTGTATAGATTGGAAATAGTAAAGCAGCATATGCCAACTGGAACCAATGCAGTAAGATGCATGCGCTGAGTTTCACCTTCGAATCAAATGAATTAAAACTAGATTTTCTGCGAACATTCGTGAACCAGCGAAGTTATATCTACTGAATAAACTAGCTGTCAGTAAAAAGGGCATACACAAGTGTTGAACTAAATTGTTATTTTTTTGTACAATGTCATCAGAACCTAACACTTCAGGAGGCACAACTTTTAATCTAGATGCCTAACGAGTAACGACTGCCTCATTCCAATACCCAATACCGATACCGTGATACTTGACTTGCAGAATACATGTAGACGTACTGAGAAGGATGCTATGCTCCTTAAGAAGTGTTAATGAGGATATAGCCTTCTCAAGAAACTCAAATCAGAACAATTCAAACTAATTGTTTAACTTTTAAAATTCAAATTAACACACCGAATTAAATTTTGTGACAACTAGTATCAAAAGAAATGGCTTAAAGAAAAAGAAAAAGTCTATCGTCGATTTCCTTGTGACAATATTGTTACTTTGGAAACACAAGGTACACAAGATCTAAATAGTAGTGAAGGCAGCCGCTCCTGCTTATCAGACTTAAGTTTCAGTCCCCTAGTTTCTTTTATTGCTGGCTGACAAAACTTTAGCTTGTTTGGTTCTTGGTGATGGCATTATGTACTATGAACCTGCTGGTTTTATTTAATGAATGGAACTGGGGCTCCCCTCAAGGGGTCCTTTATATCTAAAAAATATTGCTAGCATGATCTGACACTATGCTCCAATATCTCAGTATATCTTCAAACAAGGATTACTACAGGCCTAATCAGTACAAGTATAGTAGTAGTACATAATTTTGCATACATAAAGCTAGATAGAAAAAGTAACATGTATGATAACCTAACAATTGTAAAATCATCCTATGTATGTAAAATGCTGCTCATGATCCAATTGCCGAACAGAGTGCAAATGAAATATGCAGCAAAGAAATGACACACACACAAATCATGAAGCATGAGATTAATAGTTGATGCCCAATGGAACCCCACACTTTCACACATTGCACATTAGTAATACTTAGCTAGAATGGTAAAATAGCCAAGCAATTCACATGCATATCACTCTAAACTAGATGTATGCAACAAGTTACAGTACTAGCTAGTAGCTAAGACACTCATATCCTAAATGAACAACACCTTAGTATAACAGGCCACTGTCTAAAGTTTCAGCAAATACCTCAATGAATCCTCATGGAAAAATAGATGGCTAGAGCACCCATATACTTGCTCAAGGGCGAACACAATATATAGAAAGCAGTTACAAATCTAAAACGGTGGAACCTAAGCAAGCATGTTTGTGTTGCATATGCAGACGCCATTCTACATCATGTTCTATAACAGACGCCATAGTACATAGGATCATATAGTACGTCGAAGTGTCGAATAGAATAGCATGTCGAAGCTAGTAGAATGGTAAAATAGCCAAGGAATTCGCATCACATCGTTCTAAACTTCATTTTGCTGTATCAAACTATCAAAGTTCACAGCAAGCTACAATTCTGGCTAGTAGCTCTACCACTTCTATCCTCTGAACAGTACATTAGTATAGCAGGCGGCAGGCCACACATAAAAGTTTCAGCAAATACATCAATTAAGAGGAGCCTCTCGTGAGGAATGAAAGAGGAACAAATAGATAGCTTAGAGAATATATGAAAAACATATACAGCAAGGAGTGACCAATGCACAGGAGTGGAACTTTTTTTTGATAAAGATTGGAGTGGAACTTAATGTAAGCAAGCTCGTTTGTTATGCATAATTGCCTCTGAAACGAAAGAATCATGTAATGTAACTGTAACAGATGCCATAATACACAAGATCACGTATTGAAACGGACGAAATATATATAACATGTAGAAGCACAACACAATAATACACAGAAAATGCTAACGCAGGGAAGAGTTGGAAGCATGACAGGAGATTACCTGCAGAGAAGGCGGGTGGAAGCTCGAATGGGAAAACAAGTCCGGAAGAGAAGCTTCCTTTCTTCTGCAGCTTGGCCCGTTCGGAGGGCTCGCACTCCACGACCTCCCTCACGCACATGTCGATGCCGAAGAGGCGTTCATCGAGGGAGAAGTACACGATGTCTGGATTCTTCGGGTGGACGAGCGCGAGCACCGGGGCCTTCTCCAGCAGCCCCGCCGCCTTGTAGGTGTCACCAGCCCAGATCTCGGAAAAGCTCGCCTCGTACTCCAACGTCCACTCTGCAGTGGCCGGATCAGCCAGCGTGCGCATGGACACCTTGGGCGCGCCGTCGTGGCTGGCGCAGCTCATCTCGACACAGCGGAAGACGCCGTTGCTGAGCTGCACGAGGCGGCGGGTGCCGAGCTCTCTCTCGGAGCAGTAGTCGCAATCATGACCGTCCTGGACGTCCCCTTCAGGGAGCTCGACGTACTCCATGGTCGGCTCATCGGTAAAGGGGTCGTAGCCGAGGAGGCCCGCCACGTTGTCCACCCACCAGAGCTTCCCGCCGTGGGAGACGACGTCGGAGAAGCTCCACATCCAGTCGGGCTGGGGGTTTTCAACCTCTTTCTCGACCCACTCGCCGCTCTCGGACGAGAAGCAGAGGAGGGTGGCTTCGCTGCCGCCGACGATGTGCTGGAACTCGACGACCATGAAGCGGCCGCCTCCCCCGGGCGCGGCGATGACGCCGAGGTCGTTGTTGAAGATGAGGCCGTCGGGGTCGGGGACGGGCGCAGCGGCGGCGGCGGCGGAGGACACGTCGCAGACGACGTAGCGCGGTTTGGGGACACGGCCGATGCGGACGGAGCGCTCGACGCCGTCGGGGCCACGCCAGGTGCGTAGCTGCCCGTGGTCCCGTTTGGAGAGGGGCGGCGGGGTGAGGAGGAGGAGGAGGCCGGAGGGGTCGGCGGCGAGGACGCACGGGACCTTGTGCCTGGCGGTGGGGTTCGGCTGGAGGGGGCAGACGCTCGGATGCAGCGCGACGGTGGTGACCCGCGGCGGCGCGGCGACCGCGAGGGAGAGCGCGGCGCCCTGCGGGAGGTCGGCGGCGGCAGAGGCGCTCCCCTCCCGGCTCAGGATGACCCACGACGGAGGCACCATCGGCTCGTAGGGAAAGTGCAGCGCGCGTCGGAACTTGGCTTGGCTCTGGTGGGATTGGGATGGGGAAAAGGGTTAGGGTTTTAGCCTTTTCGGTGTTTGGCTTGTTCTTATTCCCGCAACTTTGAATTCTGCGTCCTTGCATAGACCACGACGGTGGCGGTGTCATGGATGCCAGGAGGCAGAGTGAGGGATGGAGGAAGAAAGCAAAGCACTTTTTTCTATGCTCCCTCCGATAAATAAGACTTTTTTAAAAAAAAAAATACGAGCCGGACAATTTTTTTAGAAAAATCTATTAACAAATATAATATTATATGAAAATATAGTTCATGATGTTTCTAATGAGATTGATTTTATATTTTGCATTTTTATATTTTTCTATAAAAACTTGTTTAAATTTTATATGGATTGACTTTTCTAAAATAATATACTAGGTCTTATTCATTGAAACGGATGTAGTAGTAACTCGAAGAGACCCGGTGACTGTCGTTGTTCTACCGGCGCCGCTTCAAGTATCTTTTGCGTAGACCTGACTATACCAACTTCATTCCCGTCTCCTCTCTAGCTACACGGAGGCGAGGCGATTTGAAGGCGGTTCCTATGGACTATCCACACTTAGGCGAGTCCGTCGGTCCCCCTCCCGGTTCACGTATGTCCGTGTTTTAGTTTCAAGCTTTCTAGACTAGATTTTCGTTTTTTTCTGTAGGCATCATAGTGGGGCGATGTTGATGGTCATACTATTAAGATGGTAATTTCTGGCCCTTTGGGAGATAACCCTCCGCCGCTCAAACTCCCAACATAACCGTTTTAGGCCATAAGCGTTAGAAGTTGATCGCACGTCGACCGCTTTAAACTTCCCGTTGTGATGTCGTTCACGAAGGAGGAGCCGGAGGCCTTGGTCGTGTCAGATAAGTAGCCAACAAGTCTGGCACCGATGTCGGTCATGTCGGGGGAGGAGCTAGCCAGTTCGCCACCGGCTATGTTGGCTGCTTAGTGCCAGTGGGAGTCTTGGTCCCCATGGCGGTAACAGTTGGCCAGCGCATATCCAGCCATATTTCCACGCAACCACCAACTCTTATCGATGCGTCGAGATTTGCTACCTATACCGGAGGAGGGTGACAAGCCAATAACAGCACAAAAGAAGGATGTCGATGAGTAGTTAGTTAACAAATGTATTATGTGATATCGTTCTGTGATCAGGTATGAACGCTGAACGTTGCGAATTTCTGCTCAAGAAATGGCTACCTACTCACACATGCGCTCGCGCGCCGATCAAACAAGATCAGCCTGCTGCACCTGCACGGTGCACGCACGCTGGGCCGATCCTGCCGTTGCTCCGGTCGACACGGCGCGCGGTGCTCAAAGGCTGCCGCTGCGGCGCACAACACCATGGCTTTTCCGCTTCCATCCTATCCCCGAAACTACGGCCGGCGTAGGCCGTACGTAGCTCCGGTCCGGACTAGCATCTGCCAAAAGATTTCGGACGCAAAAGATTCTCGACTCTGAAGCGGCGCCAGGCCGGCCACCTGCTCCATGCCTGATGCCTCCCTCGGCGGCCACCATCCCACCACCGTCGTCCGTCGCGGTCTACGCAACACGACAACATTCAAAATCGGAGCCCCTAAAACCCTAGCCCCCGTTCCCCATCCCACCAAAGCACGCCAAGCATCCTCCTTCTCGACGATGGCGCCTCCGTCGTCGTGGGTCATCCTTAGCCGGAAGGCGACCGCCTCCGCCGACGTCCCGCAGGGCGCCGCGCTCTCCCTGGCCCTCGCTGCGCCGCCGCGGGTCACCACCGTCGCGCTGCACCCGACCGTCTGCCCGCTCCAGCCGGACCCCACCGCCAGGCACAAGGTCCCGCCGCCGACCCCTCCGGGCTCCTCCTCATCCTCACCCCGCCGCCCCTCGCCGAACGGAACGACGGCGAGCTGCGCACCTCGCGTGGCCCCGACGGCGTCGAGCGCACCGTCCGCATCGGCCGCGTCCCCAGCCCGCGCTACGTCGTCTGCGACGTCTCCTCCGCCGCCACCTCCTCGCCCGTCCCCGACCCCCGTGGCCTCATCTTCAACAACGACCTCGGCGTCATCGCCGCGCCCGGGGGAGGCGGCCGCTTCATGGTCGTCGAGTTGCAGCACATCTTCGGCGGCCGCGACGCCACCCTCGTCTGCTTCTCGTCCGAGAGCGGCGGCTGGGTCAAGAAGAGGGTCCCCAACCCCCAACCGCGCTGGATTTGGCGCTTCTCCGACGTCGTCTCCCACGGTGGCAAGCTCCACCATGAGGCGGGCCTCCTCGGCTTCGACCCCTTTGCCGTTGACCCGGCCATGGACATGGAGTACGTCCAGCTCCCGGAAGGGGACGTCCAGCACGGCCATGCTTGCGGCTACTGCTCAGAGAGAGAGCTCGGCACCCGCCGCCTCGTGCAGCTCAGCAACGGCGTCTTCCGCTGCGTCGAGATGAGTTGCGCCAGCCACGGCGGCGCGCCCAAGGTGTCCATGCGCACGCTGGCTGATCCGGCCACTGCAGAGTGGACGTTGGAGTACGAGGCGAGCTTTTCCGAGATCTGGTCCGCCGAGTCCTACAAGGCGACGGGGCTGCCGGAGAAGGGTGTTATAGGAGATAGCAAAAAACGACGAAGAGCGGAACGATCAAACCAACGGGGACACGAGATTTTAACGTGGAAAACCCCTTCAAACAAAGGAGAGGAAAAAACCACGGGCGCCAGCCAACAATACTTCACTATATCGGGTGAGGTTACAAACGCCGTGGGTTTACAATGTGTGGCTTACCCCAACAGGCGACTTAAAAGATGTATTTATAGAGGGCAGAAACCCTAAGTCGGTTGTGATCCGACTCGGATACGATCCGTACCGTACCGCGGGGCCTGCCGCCCCCGCACCCCCGCGAGTGCAGGATGGGACGGTGGGCTAACTTCCTCGCTACGCTGCGGCCCAAGCCTCCCAGCGACGGGCCTCCGCTTCGCTCCGAAGTTAGCCGCTCACTTCAGTTCATCATATGAATTTGAATCACCATAAAACAACACTCCACCTTGAGACAAATTCCATCTTGTAGTATGAACGAGAACCTTCACCCCTGAAACAACAAAGAGAACACTTTCGGCGCCAAATAGCCTCTTGGGCTAAACAGTGATACCAACTAAGTCTGAGCATAACTCAAACTTAGATACAGGAACAGGCTTTGTCATCATATCAGCTGGATTATCAAGAGTACTAATCTTGCATACCTTCAACTTACCTTGTGCAACAACATCACGCACATAATGGTATTTGATGTCAATGTGCTTTGTTCTCTCATGGAACATCTGATCCTTAGTAAGGTAAATAGCACTCTGACTATCACAAAACAGGTTAATGCAAGTATCAACTCCACAAAGCTCAGCAAACAAACCTTTCAACCAAACAGTTTCTTTAACTGCTTCTGCAATGGTCATGTATTCAGCCTCCGTGGTGGATTGTGCAACAACTGGCTGAAGTGTTGCCTTCCAACTAACAGCACAACCACCAATGGTGAACACATAACCTGTGAGGGACCTCCTCTTATCCAAATCGGCAGCAAAATCTGAATCCACATAGTCAACGAGTCCCTCACTAGCTCTGCCAAACTTCAAGCAAGCATCAGACGTGCCACAGAGGTACCTGAAAATCCACTGAACAACTTTCCAATGTTCTTTACCCGGATTAACCATGTATCTACTCACCAAAGACATAGCATATGATAAATCAGGACGAGAACAGATCATAGCATACATCAAGGAACCAACATCACTAGAATAGGGAACTCCAGACATGTACTCCATATCATCATCAGTAGTAGGACATTGAGTAGATGACAACTTAAAATGAGAAGCAATAGGAGTACTAACAGATTTTGCATCATGCATGTTAAAACGATGAAGAACTTTCTTAATGTAACTCCAAGCCTCCCGGTGACGGGCCTCCGCTTCGCTCCGAAGTTAGCCGCTCACTTCACTTCATCATATGAATTTGGATCACCATAAACACAACAAAGGCCCCGGTGCTCGCGCTCGTCCACCCCAAGAATCCAGACGTGGTCTACTTCTTCCTCGAGGAACGCCTCTTCGGCGTCGACATGCGCGCGAGGGAGGTCGTGGAGTGCGAGCCATCCGAACGGCCAAGCCGCTGAAGAATGGAAGCTTCTCTTCCGGGCTTGTTTTCCCATTTGAGCTTCCACCAGCCTTCTCTGCAGGTAATCTCCTGTCTTGCTTCGAACTATTCCATGTGTTATTATGTTGTGCCTCTACATGATATGTATTCTGTATTTTCGTCCGTTTCAGTACATGATCTTGTATATTATACCATCTGTTAAATTAACAGTACATGATTCTTTCGTTCATCAGCGCTTGCATAGGCAATTATGCAAACAAACAAGCTTGATTACTCCAAGTTCCACTCCTTGCTCTGTATGTTTTCCGCCATTATATGGATATATTATCTAAGCTATCTATTTGATCCTTTTTTCATTCCTCACGAGAGGCTCCTCTTAATTAGTTGATGTATTTGCTGAAACTTTTATGTGCGGCCTGCTATACAAAATTACAAATGCACTGTTCAGTTAGGATAGAAGTGGTATGCTACTAGCTAGACAGCTAGTACTGTAGCTTCCTCTGAACTTGCATAAGTTCCACTCCTGTAGATTGGTTACTCGTTGATCTATATGTTTTCTGCCATTACATGGATATTCTCCAAGCTATCTAATTGTTCTTTTCATTCCTCAGGAGCGGCTCCCCTTAATTGATGTATTTGCTGAAACTTTTATGTGTGGCATGTTGTACTAATGCACTGTTCAGTTAGGGTAGAAGTGGTATGGCTGTTAGCTAGACAGCTAGTACTGTTGCTTGCTCTGAACTTTGAAATTTTGATGCAGCAACATGTAGTTTAGAGTGATGTGCATGTGAATTCCCTTGCTATTTTACCATTCTACTAGCTATATGTTCAAAAAAAATCTACTAGCTAGTTATTCCTAATGTACGTGTGGCACCCATTCGTATTAGCTACTCCCTCCGATCCATAAAAAGTGTCGCTCATTTTGTACTAAGCTAGTACAAACTTTGTACTAGATGAGCGACACTTTTTGTGGATCGAAGGGAGTATCTTAATTTCATGGTTCATAATTTATGTGTGTATCATTCGTTTGTTGCATATTTCATTGCTACTTTGGAGTCTAATGCAAGTGTATGTCTGTATGATAATGATCAGTATGTTACATACATAGGATGATTTTACAATTGTTAAGTTATCAAGTTGTTACCTTGTTTTTGTTCTTTTGCATCTACCTTTATCCAAGCAAAATTATGTACTACTGATATACTTGTACTGAATAAGCCTTCAAACTGCTACTGCCAATTTTGTTTAGTTTATCCTTGATTAAAGATACACTCCGAGTCTGGAGCCAGATCACCCTAGCAATTGCCTTCACTACAATTTGGACCTTGTGTACCTTTTAGTTCCAAAGTAATTAGGATATCGACGATGCACAATTTTGTTTTCCTTTCAGCTCTTTCTTTTTGATACTAGTGTTACCAAAACATTGCTTCTATGTGTTTGAGTTGTGTATTTTGAATTTCAAAGGCATATTCTCATCAATATTTCTTCAGATATACATTTCCTTGAAGTGTTGTAATTTGAATTTACTGAGAATTAAGGCATATCCTCATGAACACTTCTTAAGGAACACGAACACAACGCGGTTTTCCACACATATGAGGATGTCCCCCCGCTTATTTTGACCGTTGATTTTACATCCAAATTGATGTGTCGGTAAAATTAAAAA
Source organism: Poa annua (assembly GCA_026929855.1). NCBI lineage: Eukaryota > Viridiplantae > Streptophyta > Magnoliopsida > Poales > Poaceae > Poa > Poa annua. The sequence continues at coordinate 18,621,380 of CM049428.1, read as the reverse complement.
TATATGTTAATGCATGATTTTTAATCAAATGCATGCACTTAAATTCCATGTTAGTATATGAATCGAAAATTTAATTTACATAAATCCAAAAAATATTGATAATGTGTTGATGTTTCAAAGTTTGGTGATGATTTACGCACGGATCTTAAACATTTGGACGTTCCGATAAGCGGGGAACATCCTCATGTGTGGTTTTGAATTTTTGGAACTCATGTGTGGTTTTGAATTTTTGGAACACAATACCTTTCTCAGTGCTTTGATACTCTTGCAACTCAAGTGTCGCAGTATCAGTATTGTTCATTGGCGTTAGGCAAAGGCATCTAGACCTCATACAATAACCTGAGTTAACATCTTGTGTCTCGTGGGGAGTTACGTGGAGCTTATATATATTGTACAAGTGAAAACTATTTAGTTCAAGTCTTACGCATACCCTTTTTATTAACAGCTAGTCTATTCACTGGATGTACCATTCGGTGGTTTACGAATGTTTGCATATTTGATTCGAAGCTGAAACTCCGTGAATGAATCTTGTTGCATTAGTGCCAATTGGCATGTGCCACTACTGTTATAGCCATTTTATATAGGTATCTTGTGATTAGTTATGTGTGAACTAAGTACTTAGTAGGATGTAAGACTGCATGCTCAACAAATGATAGCAAGCGTGTACACTAGAGATATTGCTTGCTGATCATCTTCTTTTGTGATAACATAATAGTCTGAAACTCATTTCCTGGTAGTGTATCAATTCGTATAAATTATCGGATCATTAGTTGCTGTGATAGTGCCACTCATATACCATGATCTGTTGTACCTGATTCTGATTACATTTCTACTACTATTTATAATTATGTAACTGGAAGCTATTAGCTTTTTTTGTTCAAACACATCGAATGCCAGTATTTTGACTAGCATCTGACTATGTTAGCTCTGGTTGAAGGTTCCTCAGGATTGGGCTCTGGCGATGGTTAGAATGAAGCGCCGTCAACGTCACCCGTTTCTGCTCCATCCGCTTGCATTATAGTTTAACTGTGGGGTCGTTCCTCTTGCATCGTCCAAAGCCCCAAGCCAAGTGAATTTAGCTGTGTGTTATGACGGGTTCATAATGTATTGCAATTCCGTTAAAACTGGATATGTTTTGCTACCTCTGACAGACCATGCCAGATTCCTTCTGAACCGCAACCAATATGTAGTAGTACGATGTTTCATGGTACTAGTTACCGTATCAGTTGCTATAATGTAGCAGATTTTACCTTCCTATGCTGTGCTCGGGTTTTTTCTTAATTTGACTTTGGTATGTATATGCTTAGTAATTACTCGCTTCGTCCCTTTTTTATAAAATGCTGTGGCAAGCCAATTAAATTTGCCAATATGTTTTATAGAAAGAAACATAGGAAGCAGTACTTAACTGAATTACATGTCCTTTAAGCCTTAACAAAATATTAGCTACGTGAAAAAGTAATTCTTTGTAGTGTATCATATTTATTCCGAGCATCCAAATCCTTCCATGATGGAAAAATTGGTAGTGCTGAGTTTCAGGGTAAGAATATCTCTGACAGATCTAAGAACATCCCGCCACACAAAATCAATTTCGGGTGACCCTGAAAACAAGTTTGTGGCATGACGAGGTCTGGGGCACATCAGATCCCATAAATTTGTATTGGAAATTTAAATGAAAGACTTCGCGTGGTATTTCAATCATTGAAGTTCATCGAGCTATTTAACATGGAGACATCACTAAAACTAGATAGAACTTGAACTAGATAGAAACTAAAATAAACTAGATCCCGGTGGTCTTGCTCTACACCGGCCTCCTCACTTGAAACTGAGGCACTGAAGGGTAGGCTATGTGTTCGCGGCTTCGGGGCAAGTCACAGCACCGGAATCATGTGCAATTTTTTTTTCAAGAGATGAAAATGGTGCGCTATGGTATGCATGAGCTGCTAGAAAAAAGTACTCCTACTAAACTGATCAGGCCAACTGAAATGAATTGCCAAATGAAAAAAAAAAGTCATTTATTTCATTGAGTATGTCTCTAGAGACTATCTGTTGTGCTTCACTGTATACACACAAGATTTCTAAACTGAATTTGTCTAGGACAGTTACTGTTTCACTATGAATTTGATCTTGTCCCCCTTTCTTCTCAGAAGTGGACTATTAGGTATCAGAATGTTTTTGTTTTGTAATATCATGACAATTCTTGTAGACAATCAATTGGATTTAGCCTATATTCCTTGAATATAATAGTCTCTCCGTATTAAAATATAAGATTGGACATATCTTGTGCTTAGGTTCTGCAAAGGAAACTGACGATGGCGTGAATGAAGATCTGTAACATGCGTGTGGACATATCTTGTGCTTAGGTTCTGCAAAGGAAACTGACGATGGCGTGAATGAAGATCTGTAGAAACTTCATCTTGGAGGCGAAATGTCTAATAGGCTTAACATGTTACGTCAATTAATTGTATACGTCTCTTCCAACCACACTGCCTGACAAAAAACTTTGTTATATCTTTTCCTTGGTCGCATGTAGGGGAAGTAACAAATCAAATTATCAAGTGGCAATGGTGTCTTCTCTGATATCACTCATCAAACAAAATACCGAATCAACAACATGGCTGGCACATCTTGCTTTGTTTTCTTATCACTATCTCAACTCAGACATGAGTAATTGTAGTCCTCAAATTTTAAGGCTATGGTTGATTTATTGTCTTTTTTTCCATATATATTAAACCAACAAAGGGTACACGATTACATCGATTACAAAAATAATACTAAAAGAGACGAGCAAATCTAAGAGATCTTCAAGCCCTTTTTTCTTTCATGACACAATCTTGTACTTTTTTGAAGACAGTCGTAGAACAATGCTGAATAGACCAAACCACAGACTGTGAATACAACCGAAGGTTCTCCCCTTTTAAGTTTGAGCCGTAATGCCAAGACTTTGTGCAGGCACGTAGCCATTAAATTAATCAAGCAACACCGGTAAGAGTACCACCACTGATATTTCATAGACAAATAACCGAACCACTTTATCGACGTCGTTGCGAGCCGAGAGAACGAATCACCGTTGCCAAAGACGTAGTAGTCGGGATAGATAATGCGAGGACAAACCACTTTAGAATTGTGAAGGTTTTACAGTCTTCTTACTAAAGGGATTTCGGTGAAAGTATGTCCGTAATCTATCATTACGTCATTTCTGTGACTAAGTTATTGTGAAGGTTTTATGTTCTGTGTGTCAGCTTTAGAATTAAACCACTTTTTTCACCTCTTAGCTTGTTGAATTCGTTTTCCTTAGATTATTGGAGAGGTTTCAGTTATACATGTCCACGCCATATTGGTAGTTTTTTTTGTAATGTCTGAGATTCAGAATTAAGTCACCTTTTCATTTTAACTGAATTTTGTTCGATCAATACATCAAACCCTAGGAAAATTAAACAACAAACATCTATAATTATGGCCCTATATAAAATTGTAAGTTCCCAATTAGCGACATGTAAGGAGTAGCATACATCTCACTGAGTCACTGGAAAATACACACCAAACGAAGCAAAGCCTAGTTAAGCCCTAAATCGACAAAGCGCCTTGGACGCTTCTCCAGCCCTCAATGTTCTTCGTCATACTTAGCTTCTCACCCACCGTCCTCGCCGCGAGAGGCGACCTCTTGAGCTTCTTGGCGATGTCGGCCGCAATCACCTCCAGAATACCCCGGTCACGTTCATCAACGCTGCCTTCGAGCGCGTAATGCAGCAACAGCTGCAGGAACACGTCCTCTGCTAGCTCCGGCACGGGGACGCACCTCGCCTTCGGGACGCCGAGCACCTGCAGCGCGTTGACGGTCCGGCTCGTCACGAGCACCTTGCTATCCCCTTCACACGCCTCGAGCGGAGCCAGGATACGGCGGAGGCGCTGCTCCATGCGCCGGACGTCCGCGCCGTCGCTGCACCCCACATCGTCCAGCACCAGGAACACGCGCCTCCCGCGAAGCTCCTTCTCCAGGCTCTCCTGCATGGTGGCAGCGTCAGCATGGCGGCACGGCGTTCTTCCTGTGGCCGCCTCCATCATGTCAGCAAACACGTCTTCCACGGCGGCGAAGTCCCTGGAGACGTGCACCCACATGGCGAGGTCGAAGTAGCGGGCCTCGTCGACGCGGGCGTACACGAGCTGCGCCAGCGTCGTCTTCCCGCACCCGGCGTCGCCATGGACTCCGACCAGGGAGTACGGGCAGCATCCGGGGCCCTGCTGGTCCTCGTACCCTACCGTCCTGTGAAGCATCGCCACGATCCTCTCGCAGTCCACGAACCGGCCAAACACCTTCGCCGGAGGAACTCCCGTGGTGCGCCGGCCGATCGGCATCTGGCCCTCGTCCTCGAGTTCGGTCATGCCGTCGTGCACCTGGTCGATGACGGTCCTTACCTCATCGTCTATGATCTTCCCCAGCTTCTTAATCTCCTTCCCGGGACCGCCGGTGCCGGTGTGTAACACGGACCCGATCGTCTTCTTCGCCCAGCTCTCCTCGTAGAACGGGTTCGTGGTCGCGGGGAGGGAGACGATCTGCTTCTGGCGCGCGACGACCGTGTCTAGCGAGTCCTCGGCAAGGTGTAAGATGGGCCTGATCATGCTCAGCAGCTCGAGCAGGCGATCCGCGCGGGGACTGGTGATCGGGACGGCGGCGTCCTCCTGCTCATCTCTCAGGGCCAGCTCCACCTTCGCGACCTTCGTCTCCAGCTGCGTCAGCTTCTCCGTCGCGTCGGCGCCGACCAGGGCGTGGCCCTTGGCGATGAGCCTGGATATGATGCCCGACACGTCCTCCTCCGGCTTCTTCGTGCTCATCGCGGTCTTGTTGCCCGCCGCCGCCTTCTTCGTGTCCGTCGCAGTCTTGCCCGCCGCCGCCTTGGTCAGCAGCTTGTTGGCCGTCTTCTTGCCTTTGTGCTCCAGCAGCGACTTGACGATTGTTCTCTCGAACGAACTAGACATCTCTATCGATTTGCTTGCCGTTCGATGATCTGGGTTCTTTCCTTCCTCTCCTAAGAATTAACTTGTTGCCCGATTGGTCTCTCTCGTACGTACGCAGTGGTCTCTCTCGTCTCGTGTCGTATATAAAGAGGCTGGGGATGAACCGAGAGAGTACAGGGTCCGGCAGGAGTCCGTCTTCTTCTCCAACACCAACGATCTTCTCTCTTCTCCTACTCGGCAAAGGAAGTCAACCAGACCAGGGTCTCGGAGTCCTTTCAAACTCCATCGATCTCTTCCCTTCTCTTCTCCGGACTCGATCCGGCCGTCTGATCTCTGAGATGGACTTCTGGGCCCACTTCTCTTGTCGTTGACCACTTGACCGAGCTTTTCCTCAGATACGGACTGACATGCCTCAAACTAGGAGTGCAAACTGAAGACAAAGATTCAGACACATCACAGTGCAAAGTAGCTGAGTTCAGAGACGATTACTAGCTGATACGCGTTCACAGGAGGAGGTTTAGGGTTAGCCTCGACAAGAGGCAACTAGTTCAACCCAAATCTTGCCCTATCCTTCACTGGATATGGAGATAAATAGCTACAGAAATTAGGACAAACGAGGGAGTGGTTGAGTTCAGAGTCCAGCTGTAAAGATTCAAAAGCGACGTCTCGTTCATCATCTACCGTTGATTTTCCATCGGATGGCTCACACGTTGCAGCTAAAGCGTGAAGCGGTAAGTTGCGTTGTGAAGCGTACGATAAAGAATTCACGGTTAAAAATGGCCATGAGGCGCTCTGGAAGCTCTACAGTAGCTGACGATATGGCTTAAGGCTGAAACACTGGAAAGATCCTTTCAAGTACTAAATAGCCCATAGTATTTAAATGTAATTTAAGACATATTTAAATACTGAGAGAGGTATGCATGTATGGTTGCAATTTCAAATATACCATGTCACCAACATAAAGTGTAGTTTCTCTAAAGGCTCTGGCAGCACCCAATACCGACCCTTAGTAGCATCTCCGGCGACCACATCTCTCGGCAATGCCACATGCAGCTCGGATGGCGGCCAATTGCAGCATAATCGATAGAGCTAGTATCACACTTGTCCTTGGGTGGAGCTGTTCACGAGCCTCTGCGGTTGCTACATACCTCATAAAGATTTGCAAATCTTGGAGAGAGAAACATCAGATGAAGAAAAAAGTGCTACACACGTTTTGAGGATTTGCACTAAAAGGAGATTTTTTTTTTGCTACTGACCATCACGAAGAAAACTTGCAGTGAGAAGCATTTTGCTACAAGACATTATGAAGATTTGTATCAATAGTGGAACTGATGTGCTACAAACCTTAACAAAATTTGCACAATTTTTTTTGCATCAGGTTAATAAGAAACTGCTACAAACATTGTGGATTTGCACTAAAAGGAGAAAAAAAATGCTACAAATCTCACAAAACTTTGCACCGCATGTAGCAAATCAGAGATGAAAAATTGCATCCCCTCGATAAGAAATTGGTACAAACATTGTGGATTTGGACTAAAAGAATAAAACATTGCTACAAATCTGACAAAAGTTGGCACCGCATGTAGCAAAACAGAGGAAGAACGTTTGCATTGAATAAGAAATTGTTACGTGGATTTGCATCAAAAGGAGAAAAAATGCTACAAATCTTACGAATTTTGCACCCCATGTAGCAGAACAGAGAAGAAAAACATGCATAACGTGAAGAAGAAATTATTACAATCGATTGGTTGATCTAGATCAAAAGGAGTAAAACATAGCTATAAATTTGCACCACAATATAGTAAAACAGAGATGAATATTTGCTCTCGTACCAACACACGCATCTCAACGCTTCCCTCCGATGACAAGAAGGTGCGGCACATCTCAGGCATTACCGACACAACGAGCAACATGAGCAGAGGGCGGTGTGAGGCCAGAGCAGGTGTCGATGAGCTCAGCAAGAAGGTTCCGGTGGAGAGGTCCGCTTCTTGCAGCATCTGAATCCCGCTACAAAGCCGTCATAGCGGCGCCGCTCTTCGTAGCACCGGAGCACCACCACCCATGTCAATAATGTGTTTACCACGAAATAGGCTTTCACCCCGATTTACAAATAAAGCCACACCGTTTGAGACCCTGCTGGGCCAGACAACACAACGCCTGACGAGGGTGTAACTCGACAAATCCCTGGGTTGTGCACGCCGGGTTGATTGAGGGGGAGAGAGGAGAGCGTTGGTGATCACGACGGCTGACAAGTAAGGTTTTACCCAGGTTCAGGCTCCCGGAGGATAACACCCTACTACTGCTTGTCTGTTATTGATTGCGAGTTGCGATTACAACGGCGGCGAGATTGCGATCTCGCTAGGGTTTGTGGTGGTGGTTGTTGGCGTGTCCTCTAGGACGAGCAACCCTCCTGGCTTTATAGGTAGCCAGGTCTCGGGTGGTCGGTATCGATGGTGATTACAGATATGGCAGGTAATGAGACCTAACCGAGTTGGACTAGGTTACACGGTACCCCTAGTGGGCCTTCTGTGGGCCTCCCTGTGCTTGGCGCGGCCCAGGTAGCCTAATCGTGGGCTAGTCGAAAGGTAGCCCCACGTCAGTAGCCCCCGAGTGCTTGGTCGAAGCGTAGAGTCGGGCAAAGGACTTCTTCGTCCTGGACGCGCCACTGAATTGATTGATCTTGAGTTCGCACTCGTTTTCTTCAGTCGAAGAGGACACTCCCGATGGGAGTAATACCTTCAGTCGAATTACTTTGTCTTGGTCTTCCTGTGAAGCTTGCTTCTATTCAGCCTATTGGCTTACTTGTAGATGGATTCGGCTGCTTGAGCTTACTCTATTTTCTCTGCCACCCGAATGGTTGTTTCGGGTTCTCGGATCAGCAGTCTATCCTTCCTGGTTGTTTTCAGCTGAGAAACTTACTACTCGAATCGGTCAGTCGAGTTATCGTGCTGCTTCACTTGTTTGGAGCCGTTGGCTTGATGACGTCATTGATGACGTTTCATTGCACGCCTCTGCGCCCGATGGGACGTGACGTAGCGGGGCCCACTAGCAGAGCTGACCACGGTCAGCAGTTGTCACGTCTCCGGGCTGGGCGCGAGATTTTCGCGGCACGATGATGACGCCTCGATTCCCGTGCGTAGTGGACGAAGTGGGCGGCGACGGTTAGTCTCTCCGCGCGACACGTGGATGGCTGGATGCCATTGATTGAAGCAGTTCTTTTGCGGACGGCTGGGATTGATCTTGCACGGCATAAGTACTGCGCCGCAACGCGAGGGCATCGTCTTTTCCATTCGTCCGCACCTCCTTTCCTTTTGCTCTCTGCCATTCTTGCTTCCACGAGAGCTTTGTGCTTTTTGTCCTCCCACCTCCTACGATCTGTTGCAACCATGGGCAAGTCGAAGACCGCTGCTGGCACCTCCGCCGCCGCCGCCGCCGGGTTGATGAAGAAACCGGAGGGCGACTGGCAGAAGTCGACGGTGAAGAGGAAGGATCTTGACGTGCTGCGCATGAAGGGCCTCGTGCCTCCTTCTGACCAGGACCAGGTACGTGCCCCTAGCAAGGAGACGTCCCCTGCACCCCACGAGGGGGAGCGCGTTTGTTTCGTGGAATTCCTTCCACGGGGCTTCGGGTTCCCTCTCCACGATTTTGTTCGTGGTCTCTTGTATGCCTATGGGGTGCAGATCCACGATCTGAACCCCATGGCGTCTTGAGCATCGCGAGCTTCATCGTACTTTGCGAGTGCTTCTTGGGGATCGCACCCCACTGGGCGCTATGGAAGTCGCTCTTCCTGGTTCACAAGAATGTCGGGAAGAGCGGGTTGACATACCCGGTGGACGGCTTCGGCATCCAGGTGCGCGGTGACACCACGTACTTTCAGATGAAGAAGTCGGACTCCGTCCAGGGGTGGCGGAGGAGATGGTTCTACATCCAGTGGAACCAGGAAGGCATGCCGCAGTTTGAGGGCGAGCGTGGGTTGCGGAAGACCCGCGCCTGGGCGCACCTACTCGCCAAGGAGGAGAAGGAGTCGACGAGGCCGCTGATGAGCCTGCTGCGCGACCTCCTCAAGACCCTGGGGCGGGAGTCGGGTGGCGTCTTCCTGATGGCCACCTTCTTCCGTCTTCGCGTGCAACCGCTTGGTGCTCGGCCCCACCCGATGTGGGCTGCTGAGGGCGTCAGCAACGAGCCACTCGACGACGAGGAGGTGGAAACCAAGGTGAGGGGCATCAACAACCTCCGAGCCGCGGACCTCTGCAACGTAAAATGTCCAATCGCTGCGTACGGAGCAGCGAACCCTGTCCCCGAGGTAAGTTCTTGACTTGTTCTCTTCGTTGCTTCGTTTCTTGATTTCTTGCTTCTTGATTCGACTTGCGTCTACTTGTTTCAGGCTCGATCACTGTTGGTCAGCCTTCCTCCTCTCCCTGAAGACGGACCCGCTGACGAGTCGCAGGTTGTGGAGGAGGAGGATGACGACGACGACCTTCCGTCTGCTACCTCTCCCAACGAAGAGGTGGAAGATGAAGACGACGAGGAGGAACCCGTTCGGAAGAGGCAGAAGCGCCAAAGTGGAGGTGACTCTGCGACTGCTTTGTCGCCCGCGAGGGGTGCCGATGCTGATCTGGAGGAAGCCGTCTCGACGTCCTCGGGTGTGCGTTCTCCGGGCGGCTGGAGTGAGCCGCTGGCTGCTCCCCCGGTCAGCTCCGCACCACCACGCGCGTTTGCGCGGCTGGCGTCTGTCTCCTTGGGCAGTGACGATGAATTCGAGACCACCAGGTTAGTATCTTGGTGCCTTGTCGGCTTCCTCGTTGCTGCCGGGGCCGATGTGTCGTAGCTCGCAGCCGTTGAAGGCGCCCTCTAGCTGGTTGTACAAGTCTCTGTAGGCGATCATGTTGTCGGCGATGGCGTCGCAGGACTTCATGGTTTGCTGCACAACCAGGTAGATCATGAGGTGTGTGGCGCCGCAGTTCTTGGCCATCCGCATGCCGTGGATCAGGGCTTTGTATTCGGCTTCGTTGTTGGAGGGTGTTGAGAAATCCATCTGCAGGACATACTTCAACTTGTCGCCTTTGGGGGAGATGAGCACAACTCCTGCCCCAGCCGCCTTGAATTTCTTGGAGCCGTCGAAGTACATCGTCCATGCATTGGATAAGTCGGGAACGTTTGGTAGCTGAGCTTCTATCCACTCGGTAGTGCATTCTGGAAGGACTTGGGCCTTGATAGACTTCGGGTGAGCATATTTCAGCCCCCAGGATCCTAGCTCGACAACCCACTTGGCGACTCGTCCTGTCGCGCACTGATTTGTGAGGATGTCTGCTAGGCCGGAGGAGCTTACCACCGTGATCGGGTGCTCGGAGAAGTAGTGGACAACCTTCCTTTAAGTCATGAAGACCCCGTACGCCAGCTTTTGTTAGTGCGGGTAGTTTTGCTTCGACAGTGTTAGAACTTCGCTGAGATAGTAGACTAGCCTCTGGACAGGGTGACCGTGCCCTTCTTCTTCTCGTTCGACTACGAGTACCGTGCTCACCACCCTGTTTGTCGCTGAGACGTAGAGGTATAGTGGCTTGTTTTCTAGTGGTGCCACCAGGACTGGGGAAGTCGTCAGGGTCTTTTTGAGATGGTCGAACGCCTCTTACGCCTCCTGTGTCCACTCGAATTTGTCCGTCTTCTTCATCAGTTGGTAGAAAGGTAAGGCCTTTTCACCCAACTTACTTATGAACCAGCTGAGAGTTGCGACTCGGCCGGCTAATCGTTGCACTTCTCTGAGTTTGGTGGGTGCTGGCATCGTGAGTATGTTCTGCACCTTCTCAGGATTTGCTTCGATTCCTCTTGAAGAGACAAGGTAGCCCAGTAACTCTCCGGCTGGCACGCCGAATACACATTTTTCTGGGCTGAGCTTGATCTGATATGCGTCGAGTGCTGTGAAGACCTTGCGGAGGTCGTCGACTAGGGTGTCCTCTTTCCGGGTCGTAACAACGATGTTATCGACGTAGACTTGGACGATTTGCCCGATGAGTCCTTTGAGGCATGCCTGCATGGTGCGCTGATATGTGGCGCCAGCGTTCTTCAATCCGAAGGGCATCGTCTAGTATCAAAAGACATCGTCGGGTGTGATGAATGCCGTTTTCTCTTCGTCTTCGACTTTCAGCCTGATCTGCTGGTAACCTGAGTAGGCGTCCAGGAAAGATAGGCGCTCGCAGCCTGCTGTCGAGTCGACGATCTGGTCTATCCGCGGGAGCGGGAAGTGATCCTTTGGACAACATTTTGTTGACTGCAGTAAAGTCTACACACATGCACAATTTCTTCGTCTTCTTCTTTTCTACCAGGACGGGGTTGGCGACCCAGTCCGAGTCCTTGATTTCTCGGATGAACTTGGCGTGCAGCAACTGGTCGATTTCTACGGTTATTGCGTCCCGTTTGGGACCTGAGAAGCGTCGCATGGTTTGTTTGACTGGTCTTGCGTCCTTGTGGACTTTTAAAGAGTGCTCGGCGAGTTCCCTGGGTATTCCTGGCATGTCAGAAGGTTGCCATGCAAAGATTTTCCAGTTCTCACGCAGGAACTCGACGAGCGCGCTTTCCTAAGCAGGGGTCAAGCTTGACGATACTTTGACCGTCTTGCTGCTGTCAGTCGGATGGACTTGGTGGGTAACGGTGTCGTCGTTTGTGTTGAAGGCGGCGTCCTTGGCTGGCTTCTTGCGAGGTGGAAAGATGGTCTTGTCGTTGTCGGCTGATATGGCCTTGAAGTGCTCTTCGACTACGAAGAACTCGGAGATCCTGCTGAACTCTCGGTCGCAGCTGTTCGAGCGGTCGAAGTCGCCACGCACAGTGATTACTCCTTTGGGTTCGGGAAACTTGATCATCAGGTAGGCATAATGAGGTATGGCCATGAACCTGGCAAAAGTTGGGCGCCCAAGTATGGCGTGGTACTGTGATTTCCAATCGACAACTTCGAAGTCGATCGACTCTTTTCTGAAGTGTTCGGGTGTGCCGAGGATGACGTCGAGTGTGATTGTTACCATGGGCGTGATTGCTTGCCCTGGTACTATGCCGTGGAAGGTGGTCTCCGACTCTGGCAACTTCTCTGTCGACTTGTTCATTCTTCTCAGGGTGTCGGCGAATATGATGTTGATGCCGCTGCCTCCGTCCATGAATACTTTCTTCAGGTTGTAGTCGCCAATTAGGGCTTCGATAACCAGAGCGGCGTGACCGGGTCGCGGTACCTCCGACGGGTGGTCTGCCTTGGAGAATGTGATTGGTGTCTCTGACCCTCTCAGGTAATTTGGTACTGCGCGCGTGTCGGTGGTAGCCTGGAGTACCTGGCGGGTGATGAGCTTCTGGGCCCTGTTCGAAGGACATCCTTTTTGAATCATGTTGATATGTCCTCGCGCAGTCGGGTATGCGTCGTGCGTCGCTATCTGGACGTCATGCTGCGGCTGCTGCTGGGGGAAAGTTCCAGCCGCTTGTGTTGTGTTGTTGGTCGCGGGTGCCGCCTGAATAGCGAGCTGCGGGGTCGTCGTCGGTGCTTGCACAAGAGTGATGATCTGCTGCATAGCCTGGTAAATCTTGCGTGCTTTACGGCAGTCCTTCAACAGGTGGTTCACGCCCCATTTGCCTGTCTCCGGGTTGCGGAACGAGTGATGCTTGCAAGGTTGCATCAGCTCTTCGGCCGGGGTCAATGGACACTTCCACTCGCGTTTCTGGCTTCCGTCGTTGTGGCTAATGCTACCGCTGCTGCGATTGTACTGCCCCGAGCTGGACTGCCGACTCTGATCATATTGTCGACTGTTATCTCGTGTGTCATCACGGGGGGTTTGATATCCCGCCGCTACTAGCTCGATGGTGTCTGAATTGGTGAAAGTTGCTTCTTCTTCTGGCGTCCGTCTCGCCAGTTGCTTGTTTCGGCTTCCTTCTTTGGGGAGGTGTCGCGGACGTAGTCCTCTCCTTCTGCCCACTGGTTGGCTACCTTCATGAGCTCGATCGTAGTCTTCGGCTGGAGCCTACCAAATTCCTCGCGGAGGTCGCGGCGAGCGACGCCGTGCATGAAAGCATCCATCGCCCTGTCTTCTGAGACGGGTTCCATAGTATTCCGAAGGAGTGTCCATCGCTGGATGTATGCGCGGAGCGACTCGTCTTTTCCTTGTTTGCAGGCTTGCAACTCGATGTAGGTAGTCGGCCTTGCGAATGTTCCAGAGAAACTTTTTATGAAAGTGTCTTGGAATTCTTCCCAGGTTTTGAAGGAGTCCTTGGGTTGGCTGGTGAGCCACCCGCACGCTGAGTCCGTGAGCATGAGCTGGATGTATTGCATTGCCGTAGTTGACGTCCCGCCTTGGCAGGTGCAGGTGATGAGGTAGTCTTCGAGCCACAGGCGCGGGTCTTGCTTTCCGTCGTACTTGGGGTTCCTGCTGTCAGCTTGAAACCTTTAGGCATGCGGGTATCGCGGATGTTGAAGCTGAAGCATGCGGCGCCGCATGGCTCGAAGTTGCGGTCGGCCGGATCATCCAGGTTCATCGCGTCAACCGAGCGCTGGCTGCGGTTACGGTCCACTGTCCTTTGTGTGATGACGTTGCGGAGATCTTCGCCTGGTTGGGCTTGTCTCAGCGGCTGCACTGCCGGAGCCCCTGATGTTGCTGGCTCGCGGGTTTGGCGCTCTCGTTCTTCACGTGCCCGGTTGTTTGGTGCTCCAGTCGGCAAAGCTTCCTCGATTGCCTTCATGGACATGATCTGCTGTTTGTGGAGAAGGGCGCGTGGATCTCCCTCCGGCGGTTGTGTGAGCCGGAGATATGTCTCGACTGACATGATGGCGGCGTTCGCCGTCTTGGGGACAGGTATCCCGTTCTCGTCCTCCATGATGAAGGATGAGTCCAGGTTGCGGGTGACCCTTGTTCGATCAGCGTCTGTCATGTGGGGAACACGAGCTCTGTGTCGCCGTCCCCCTTGGTTAACTTCCGTGGAGGAAGTGAACGAGATGGCAGCCCGTCTGGCACTTGATGCATCCGCATCCCTCTTGCGCCTGAGCAGTTCGGCCTTTTCGGCACGAAGTCGCTCGCCTTCCTTGCATAGCAATTACTGGACCGCCAGGTGGTCTTCTCTAGGTGCGTCGGGTGCAGGGAAAGTGCCATTGTCGACATGCTTCAGGGCCTTGATTCCCATGTCTCGTGTGATGGTGAGTCGTGTCTGGTCAGGCATGACCACCTCGAGTAGATATGCGGGTTCCTTGTTGCCTTCTGGGGGCTCTGTGTTGGCCATGAAGACTTGCTAGGGGTAAACCTGGGTAGGAGTGTTTACGCTGCCGCTGCTGCTTCCTTGATCCGAATCTTGCTCGGGATCAAAAATTACTGCTACGTGGGCAGCGTAGTCGCCGTTGCGTCTTCGGAGGATCGTCATCGTGGTCGTGGACGGAGGTTTCGTAGTCGCAGGGGCGAGTGCGATTGGCTTGGGGGTAGACTTGATGATCCCACGAGGATGCGTGCGACGCGACAGTCGACGGCACGCCCTTGGTCGCACGCACTGGTACAGTCGTAGTTGAGGTAGACCTTGACCTTGCCGACCGTGCGACCGAGATGGCTGGAGTAGACTCGATCTGTGCGGCCGTTGCCGAGGTTGACGATGTAGTCGATGCAGGTACGATCTTCATAAGCGTGGCAGATGTGGCTCCCGCGGCGGGTGACGTCGACGGTGGAACGCGGGTGATGAAGGATGCGAGTGTTGTTGCCGCGCGTGGCGCGGTTGTCGCAGACCTGAACATGCCACGACTGTCGACGAAACAGTATATGGAGCCGAAGGTGATATGTATACCTTTGCGCAGATTGGCGTACACCGAGCAGTGGTCCGGAGGGTGGAGAGCATACTCGAAGGAGCCGAAGCGGAAGGGCTCCCGGGTGATGTCGATCTCGATCTTCATTGCGGATGGAGCCAGTGCGACCATGATTCCAACGCTTGATATCTTTCCCACAGACGGCGCCAATTGACGAGGGTGTAAGTCGACAAATCCCTGGGTTGTGCACCCCGGGTTGATTCAAGGGGAGAGAAGAGAGCGTTGGTGATCACGACGGCTGACAAGCAAGGTTTTACCCAGGTTCAGTCTCCCGGAGGATAACACCCTACTCCTGCTTGTCTGTTATTGATTGTGAGTTGCGATTACAACGGCGGCGAGATTGTGATCTCGCTAGGTTTTGTGGTGGTGGCTGTTGGCGTGTCCTCTAGGACGAGCAACCCTCCTGACTTTATAGATAGACAGGTCTCGGGTGGTCGGTATCGATGGTGATTACAGATATGGCAGATTATGAGACCTAACCGAGTTGGACTAGGTTACACGGTACCCCTAGTGGGCCTTCTGTGGGCCTCCCTGTGCTTGGCGCGGCCCAGGTAGCCTAATCGTGGGCTAGTCAAAAGGTAGCCCCACGTCAACGCCCAAAAACTGGCCGAACGATACAAAGTAGTGAGGTAGCTCTCTTACAAAGAAGATCCTAAAAAAACTGAGATAAAGAAGCCACAACGAATCACGACTACGTAGCCGGACAAGCAGTACACCAGCTCCACGCTACGCCCTAACTCCCCTGAGCTACACGACAACGCCCCGAAGAGGGTAACGACGCAAAGCGTTGCTGGAATCCAAAGGACTTGGGTTTTCACCCAGAACCCTCACACGAGAAAGATCACCAAGACGACGAGCGGCACCCGCGGGCGTCACCGCCGTCAGAAGATTTCGCTCGTTCCCTCCCCGTGGCACGAAGAGGGTCGTAGGGAACAAGCGAAAATGAACCCAATCCAGATACAGACAACGCCAAAAACGCGCCTGAGTCACGCGCCGCTGCACCCCTCGCTGCCCACACAACCAAACGCACCATGGTGCTCGCCGGAGAGCAACCCATGTGACCCGCCACCCAGGGCCGCCACCCCGGCATCGGTGCACTCCATCCTATGACACGAGGACAAACATAATATGTTTAGACTAGATTGCAACATATTAGACATAAAACTGGTGGAGAGTAAAAAAATTAAAACCCGCAATGGAATGCCATGAGCATGGTGAAATGTGCAATTTCCTTCCGCAATCGCGGTGATTGCACAACTACGTGCGATAACCATCGTCACCGTTGGTTGTGCTTTACGATTCGTACTAGTCAGAAGACTTTTGACGGTACGAACCCATCAACCATCATCACCGTTGGTTTAGCAACTTTATACCGTTATTGGTAGGTTCACATATAATTGAATTTTCGGCAGTCCCAGCCGTCCTCCGGTCAAAAACTTGAACAAGCTCTGGCTTGCTTTTGTGCAGGTGCTAGCCGACGAACATGAAAGTTCTCTTTTGATCTTTGGATACAGTCCAAGGCTGCCTCCTGCTCCTCCTCCTCCTGCTCTGCATCTCTTCTTCCCGGCAGGTGGCAGCAGAGCGGACTGGCAGTCTGGCACCACCATAGCTCGCAATCAGCAGCAAGCGCGCTTTGCAAAGGCTGCCGCGCACCACCCACTCGCCCGTTGCTTGCTTCCCTCCTTTGACCCCATCGCCGCCGCCACTAATCACCAGTTCACCATCGCAAGAACCACCACAGCTAGCTAGCCCACATGGCGTCCGCCGCGTCCCCGTCGTGGGTCATCCTGGGTAGCATCCCGCGGGTGACGGCCGCCGACGCCGACCTCCCACCGGCCGCCGACCTCTCCCTCGCCCTCACCGCGCCACCGCGCGTCGCGCTCCTCACCATCCCCCCGCGCATCTTCCCGGGATGCACCACCCCCCGCAACTTCCCGTCCGTCCTCGCCGTCGACGCCTCCGGCTTCCTCCTGCTCCACGCCGACCAGGGCCCCACCGTCATCGACCTCCCCAACCGCCAGTCCTTCTCCTGGCGCCCGACCGTCCCGGGCTACTTCGTCCTCGACGCCAAAACCGCCTCCGCGTTCGCGCTCCCCAACGCCAAGTACATCATGCACCCGGGCCACCTCGGCCTCATCGCCTCCCCCACCGATGACGGCAACTACATGGTCGCGGAGCTCCAGATGATCGTCGGCGGCAACAAAGCCAGCCTCCTCTGCTTCTCCTCCGAATTCGGGGAGTGGGTCACCAAGCAGGTCGGCTACCCGCTCCCGGCCCGCATCTTGAGCCCCAACGGCGTTGTCTCGCACGCCGGGAGGCTCTGGTGGGTCGACCTCTCCTGGTGCCTCCTCACCTGCGACCCCTTCGCCGACGCGCCTGTGCTCAGCGTCGTCCCGCTACCGCCGGGCAAGGCGCTCAACCCCAGGGAAGCTTGGGGACTGCTCGACAAGTACCGCTGCGTGGGTGTCAGCGGCGGCAAGCTGCGGTTCGTCGACATGTACCGGAACCGTAGCACCAGCGGCGCCCCTCTGATCAGCGTCTGGACGCTCGCCGATCCGGACTCCACGGAGTGGATGCTCGAGTGCGAGGCCACCTTTGCGGACATCTGGGACGACATGAGCTACAAGGCCACTGGGCTGCCAAGGATGATCCCTGTGCTTGCGCTCATCCACCCCACAAACCCCGACGTGGTCTACTTCTTCCTCGACGAGCACATGCTGGGCGTCGACGTGCGTGCTCGCAGGGTTGTGGAGTGCGAGGTGTACGAGCTGGTCGAGCCGACCAGCGAAGACGTCGCCACCCGCTTCGTCCACGCTTGGCAGCTGCCACGGGTTCTCTGCTCAGGTAATGCTACTGTACCCTCTCCGTATGTTCTTCTTACTCTTGTTTAGTGATTGGAGATGTCGTGATTCTGTCTAACGTTGTGAAAGATGTATGGCGTGTGATGTTTTTGTTTGCTTTGCCAAACATTTCAGTTGTGGAAGTTATTTGATAATAGATGCAAATATTGGAATTTCAGGCTGGTCTTAGTTTAGAATGTTTTAGTGATGGATGTGGAGCCCTTATGTGTGATAAGTATAGAGGTAAAATGATGCCGAGTAAAAAGCACTTATATTTCAATGTGTACATGGTCTTGCCTCTTACTGGAGCAGAATCTAATGCTAATTATACATTCTGCCAGAATTAATCTAATCAAATGCCCTATACATTTTAGGCTTGATTAATTACCTTATGCCAGCCCTATACATTCTTCCAGAATTAATCTAATCAAATGCCCTATACATTCTTCATGTGTGGTAACTGGTTATGTCAGAATATGTCTCTTGTAAAGCTATCCATTTTGCTAACTAGTTGGCCTGATGTTAGCTGCTCTTACACTTGTAGTGAGTTCTAACTTAGATACTTGATTTAAAATTCCCAATAATATTTTTCTGCGAAGCGCCTATACTATATGGAGTATGTGAATTGTGTTAGAAGGTATTCCATTCATGTGGTTCCTTGAGTAAGATGCGTCTCTATATTTTTCCAAAGATAGTCTCTATTACTCCTCACTATATACATGCACATTTCTGACATAAACTGTCTCCCAGGACCCATACACAAGTGTTTGGCTAATGGAAATATTGCACCGTTCTCTCTTGTATATAGGATCATGTGGCATTTTCGTTTTCTAGAAAAACAAAATAATGTTATATAGGGCTAGACAAAAATACTCGAGTTACAGTGAGGAAACTGTTGAAGTAATGTTTCAATAAAAAAACTGTTGAAGTAAATCACCAAATGAATTATTTTTCTGTTATGCAGTTCGTGAAGGCAGATTATATTTCTAGAGACTCTGTTGTGGTTCGCTTTATACATGCAAATTTCGCACCGACTTTTTTAGGAGAGTTACTGTTTCAGTTTTAAATCGTAAGCATATTCCATGATTATGAGTGTGGCTTCCTCAAATCTATTATCTCTGTTTGTAGAAGTAGCCTACCAGGAACCAGAATGTTTTTAGTTTGTTTTAAGGTCCAGTTTCCATTGGTGTGACTGTGTGTGAAAGGTCTGTAGTCAAGTGGCTTAATGGATCAGTTATACAATGCATTAGACGATCTGTTTGTGTGTAACCCATACAAGGCATTAGATGATCAACTGGGATGAAGCCTTTATGTCTTGACTAATATAATATGCTCTGTTCTTTAAGGTTCTGCAAAGGAGACTGATGATGACGCGAATGAAGGGCTGCAGCAACTCCATATGCATTAACTTCTTAACAGGGTGCGTCAATTAACTTGTATATATCCATTGACCAAATTAAGGTTCTCTTCCTCCACGCATATGACGCGACACAGTAGAACTTCCTTTAGTTATTTTCATTTCCTTGGTCGCAGGTAGAGGAAGTATTGAATCAAACTATCAGATGACAACGGCGCCTTCTCGGACATCATTCATCGAACCGAAATCGACAGCATATCTGAAACATTTTGCTTGTTTTTTCTTGTTACTGTCTAAGTTCAGACGTCAGTAGTTCTGGTTTGTATAATTTGTCCCTATGTTTGATCCACCTTTAGAACTGAAATGACTATCAGTGACAGTAAGATAGAGTTATCTACTGTCATGTTCCTGTCTCTTGTCCGTGATTAAGTTAATCCTGAAGGTTTTACCTCGTTATAGCTTAGTGAATTCGTTTCTATTTGCGGGCGTTTGTTGATTTCTGCTGATCGAGCGGGACTTGTTTTGCCTGAAGATATGCATCTTCGATATTAATATGCACAGCATTTCAGATTTTCAAATGTAAGAGCATCTCTAGCAAATTCCTTAAATGGGCTGGCCCTCAATAATACCCGCCGTTTTCATTATTTCCAGTGCAACTAGCAAGTTGGCCCTCGCAAATGCGAGGGCATCGTCTTTAGGGTATTGAATCCATTCCTTAAATAATTGTATTGACATAGATAATGGAAACATGAAATTCTAAGTTGGTATCTTTCTAGCTGCTAAAAAATTATATGAGGTAGACCTTACATGTGAGAAATATTTTGAATCATTTCAATGCATAAAGAGTAACTACTATGAATCTATTATATACTAAAAGCAATATAATAATGTAAGAGCCTTAAGCCACATACGCTAAAAAATCTGATCCGTTACCTCTTCGTTAACTCAGAATTTTAGCGGTGAAGATTATATGTTTATGTGTACAAAATATGTCCTGGTATGGTCAACTCAAACATGGCACGTACCAGGAACGGGTGCTACGGCAAAAAAAAACACGAATGGATATGCCGTGACTTGGTTCAACATGAGTGAGAGGGAGCCGGAGAGGCAGAGTTTAAAGCACATTGTCGTGCAGAAGGTGTCGGATGCGATCATACCCGCACTAAAGCACCGAATCCCATCAGAACTCCAAAGTTAAGCTTGCTTGGGCGAGAGTAGGACTAGGATAGGTGACCTCCTGGGAAGTCCTCGTGTTGCATCCCTCTTTTTAATTGTTTTTATTGCATCACCTAAAAGTCCCTCCTGCAAACGGAACTAGACGAAACCGTAGAACCGCCTAACCGCCAAAGGCTGTCGGCTAGCCCATGTAAAATTTCTGAACGGAACTTTTCCGTTCTCGCCGAAATACGATTCGAGGTCGTATGAAGAATTTACAGTCGATTTTCGGTGACCGATCAATTTCTTCAGATTTCTCGATCCGGTGAAACGCTCGGATGGCGTGACGATTTATTTGCGGCTACTCATGCGCGCCTTTCTCGGGAAATACGACGGCGTGGTGACGGTAAATCGGGATGGGCGTGACAGGAATTTTTTTTTTTTAAAAAGAACGGAGGGTTAGGCGTGAGAGGGAGCCGGAGGGGCAGAGTTTAAAGCAAAGCGCCGTGCAGAAGATGTCGGATGCGATCATACCCGCACTAAAGCATCAGATCCCATCAGAACTCCGAAATTAAGCGTGCTTGGGCGAGAGTAGTACTAGGATGGGTGACCTCCTGGGAAGTCCTCGTGTTGCATCCCTCTTTTTAATTGTTTTTATTGCATCGCCTAAAAGTCCCTCTTGCAAAGGAACTAGACGAAACCGTAGAACCGCTTAACCGCCAAAGGCTGTCGGCTAGCCCAAGTAAAATTTCTGTACGGAAGTTTTCCGTTCTCGCCGAAATACGATTCGAGGTCGTATGAAGAATTTACAGTCGATTTTCGGTGACCGATCAATTTCTGCAGATTTCTCGATCCGGTGAAAGGCTCGGATGGCGTGACGATTTCATTTGCGGCTACTCATGCGCGCCTTTCTCGGGAAATATGGCGGCGTGGTGACGGTAAACCGGGATGGGCGTGAGAGGAATTTTTTTTTAAAAAAAGAACGGAGGGTTAGGCGTGAGAGGGAGCCGGAGAGGCAGAGTTTAAAGCAAAGCGCCGTGCAGTAGATGTCGGATGCGATCATACCCGCACTAAAGCATTGGATCCCGTCAGAACTCCGAAGTTAAGCGTGCTTGGGCGAGAGTAGTACTAGGATGGGTGACCTCCTGGGAAGTCCTCGTGTTGCATCCCTCTTTTTAATTATTTTTATTGCATCGCCTACAAGTCGCTCTTGCAAACTGAACTAGACGAAACCGCCTAACCGCCAAAGGCTGTCGGCTAGCCCAGGTAAAATTTCTATACGGAACTTTTCCGTTCTCGCCGAAATACGATTCAAGGTCGTATGAAAAATTTACAGTCGATTTTTGGTGACCGATCAATTTTTGCAGATTTCTTGATCCGGTGAAACGCTCGGATGGCGTAACGATTTTATTTGCGGCTACTCATGCGCGCCTTTCTCGGGAAATACGGCGGCGTGGTGACGGTAAACCGGGATGGGCGTGAGAGGATTTTTTTTTTTTAAAAGAACGGATGGTTAGGCGTGAGAGGGAGCCGGAGTGGCAGAGGTTAAAGAAAAGCACCGTGCAAAAAAAGTCGGATGCGATCATACCCACACTAAAGCATCAGATCCCATCAGAACTCCGAAGTTAAGCGTGCTTGGGCGACAGCAGTACTAGGATGGGTGACCTCCTTGGAAGTCCTCGTGTTGCATCCCTCTTTTTGAAATTTCTGTGTTTTGCATCGCCTAAAAGTCCCTCTTGCTAACTGAACTAGACGAAACCGTAGAACTGCCTAACGGCCAAAGGCGGTCGGCTAGCCCAGGTAAAATTTCTGTACGGAACTTTTCCGTTCTCGCCGAAATACGATTCGAGGTCGTATGAAGAATTTACAGTCGATTTTCGGTGACCGATCAATTTATGCAGATTTCTCGATCCGGTGAAACGCTCGGATGGCGTGACAATTTTATTTGCGGCTACTCATGCGCGCCTTTCTCAGGAAATACGGTGACGTGGTGACGGTAAACCGGGATGAGCGTGAGAGGATTTTTTTTAAAAAAAAAAGAACGGAGGGTTAGGCGTGAGAGGGAGCCGGAGGGGCAGAGGTTAAAGGAAAGCACCATGCATAAGATGTCGGATGCGATCATACCCGCACTAAAGCACCGGATTCCGTCAGAACTCCGAAGCTAAGCGTGCTTGGGCGAGAGTAGTATTAGGATGGGTGACCTCCTGGAAAAATCCTCGTGTTGCATCCCTCTTTTTAATAGTTTTTATTGCATAGCCTAAAAGTCCCTCTTGCAAACGGAACTAGACGAAACCGTAGAACCGCCTAACCCCCAAAGGCTGTCGGCTAGCCCAGGTAAAATTTCTATACGGAACTTCTCCGTTCTCGCCGAAATACGATTCGAGGTCGTATGAAGAATTTACAGTCGATTTTCGGTGACCGATCAATTTCTGCAGATTTCTCGATCCGGTGAAACGCTCGGATGGCGTGACGATTTTATTTGCGGCTACTCATGCGCGCCTTTCTCGGGAAATACGACGGCGAAACCGGGATGGGCGTGAGAGGAATGTTTTTTTTTTAAAAAAAGAACGGAAGGTTAGGCGTGAGAGGGAGACGAAGGGGCAGAGTTTAAAGCAAAGCGCCGTGCAGAAGATGTCGGATGCGATCATACCCGCACTAAAGCACCGGATCCCATCAGAACTCCGAAGTTAATCGTGCTTGGGCGAGGGTAGTACTAGGATCGGTGACCTCCTGGGAAGTCCTCGTGTTGCATCCCTCTTTTTAATTGTTTTTATTGCATCGCCTACAAGTCCCTCTTGCAAACGGAACTAGACGAAACCGTAGAACCGCCTAACCGCCAAAGGCTGTCGGCAATCCGAGGTAAAATTTCTGTACGGAACTTTTCCGTTCTCGCCGAAATACGATTCGAGGTCGTATGAAGAATTTACAGTCGATTTTCGGTGACCGATCAATTTCTGCAGATTTCTCGATCCGGTGAAACGCTCGGATGCCGTGACGATTTTATTTGCGGCTACTCATGCGCGCCTTCCTCGGGAAATATGGCGGCGTGGTGACGGTAAACCGGGATGGAAGTGAGAGGAATTTTTTTTAAAAAAAAAGAACGGAGGGTTAGGCGTGAGAGGGAGCCGGAGGGGCCGAGGTTAAAGCAAATCTCCGCGCAGAAGATGTCGGATGCGATCATATCCGCTCTAAAGCACCGGATCCCATCAGAACTCCGAAGTTAAGCGTGCTTGGGCGAGAGTAGTACTAGGATGGGTGACCTCCTGGCAAGTCCTTGTGTTGCATCCCTCTTTTTAATTGTTTTTATTGCATCGCCTACAAGTCCCTCTTGCAAACGGAACTAGACGAAACCGTAGAACCGCCTAACCGCCAAAGGCTGTCGGCTAGCCGAGGTAAAATTTTTGTACGGAACTTTTCCGTTCTCGCCGAAATACGATTCGAGGTGGTATGATGAATTTACAGTCGATTTTCGGTGACCGATCAATTTCTTCAGATTTCTCGATCCGGTGAAACGCTCGGATGGCGTGACGATTTTATTTGCGGCTACTCATGCACGCCTTCCTCGGGAAATATGGCGGCGTGGTGACGGTAAACCGGGATGGAAGTGAGAGGAAGTTTTTTTTTTTTAAAGAACGGACGGTAATGCGCGAGATGGAGCCGGAGGGGCAGCGGTTAAAGCAAAGCGCCGTGCAGAAGATGTCGTATGCGATCATACCCGCACTAAAGCACTGGATCCCATCACAACTCCGAAGTTAAGCGTGCTTGGGTGAGAGTAGTACTAGGATGGGTGACCTCCTGGGAAGTCCTCGTGTTGCATCCCTCTTTTTAATTGTTTTTATTGCATCGCCTAAAAGTCCCTCTTGCAAACGGAACTAGACGAAACTGTAGAACCGCATAACCGCCAAAGGCTGTCGGCTAGCCCAGGTAAATTTTTTGTACGGATCTTTTCCGTTCTCGCCGAAATACGATTCGAGGTCGTATGAAGAATTTACAGTCGATTTTCGGTGACCGATCAATTTCTGCAGATTTCTCGATCCGGTGAAACGCTCGGATGGCGTGACGATTTTATTTGCGGCTACTCATGCACGCCTTTCTCGGGAAATACGGCGGCGTGGTGACGGTAAACCGGGATGAGCGTGAGAGGAATTGTTTTTTTTTAAGAACGGAGGGTTAGGCGTGAGAGGGAGCCGGAGGGGCAGAGGTTAAAGCAAAGCGCCGTGCAAAAGTTGTCAGATGCGATTATACCCGCACTAAAGCACCGGATCCCGTCAGAACTCCGAAGTTAAGTGTGCTTGGGCGAGAGTAGTACTACGATGGGTGACCTCCTGTGAAATCTTCGTGTTGCATCCCTCTTTTTAATTGTTTTTGTTGCATCGCCTACAAGTTCCTCTTGCAAACGGAACTAGACGAAACCATAGAACCGCCTAACCGCCAAAAGCTATCAGCTAGCCCAGGTAAAATTTCTATACGGAACTTTTCCGTTCTCGCCGAAATACGATTCCAGGTCGTATGAAAAATTTACAGTCGATTTTTGGTGACCGATCAATTTCTGCAGATTTCTTGATCCGGTGAAACGCTCAGATGGCGTGACGATTTTATTTGCGGCTACTCATGCACGCCTTTCTCGGGAAATACGGCGGCGTGGTGACGGTAAACCGGGATGGGCGTGAGATAATTTTTTTTATTTTTAAAAGAACAAAGGGTTAGGCGTGAGAGGGAGCCGGAGGGGCAGAGGTTAAAGAAAAACACCGTGCAGAACATGTCGGATGTGATCTTACGCGCACTAAAGCATCAGATCCCATCAGAACTCCGAAGTTAAGGTGACCTCCTGGGAAGTCCTCGTGTTGCATCCCTCTTTTTAATTGTTTTTATTGCATCGCCTAAAAGTCCCCCTTGCAAACGGAACTAGACGAAACAGTAGAACCGCCAAAGGCTGTCGGCTAGCCCAGGTAAAATTTCTGTACGGAACTTTTCCGTTCTCGCCGAAATACGATTCGAGGTCGTATGAAGAATTTACAGTCGATTTTCGGTGACCGGTCAATTTATGCAGATTTCTCGATCCGGTGAAACGCTCGGATGGCGTGACGATTTTATTTGCGGCTACTCATGCGCGCCTTTCTCGGGAAATACGGCGGCGTGGTGACGGTAAACTGGGATGGGCGTGAGAGGAATTTAAAAAAAATACGGAGGGTTAGGCGTGAGAGGGAGCCGGAGAAGCAGAGTTTAAAGCAAAGCGCCGTGCAGAAGATGTCGGATGCGATCATACCCGCACTAAAGCACCGGATCCCATTAGAACTCCAAAGTTAAGCTTGCTTGGGCGAGAGTAGTACTAGGATGGGTGACCTCCTGGGACGTCCTCATTTTGCATCCCTCTTTTTAATTGTTTTTATTGCATCGCCTAAAAGTCCCTCCTGCAAACGGAACTAGACGAAACCGTACAACCACCGAACCGCCAAAAGGCTGTCGGCTAGCCCAGGTAAAATTTCTGTACGGATCTTTTCTGTTCTCGCCGAAATACGATTTCAGGTCGTATGAAGAATTTACAGTCGATTTTCGGTGACCGATCAATTTCTTCAGATTTCTCGATCCGGTGAAACGCTCGGATGGCGTGATGATTTTATTTGCGGCTACTCATGCGCGCCTTTCTCGGGAAATACGGCGGCGTGGTGACGGTAAACCGGGATGTGCGTGAGAGGATTTTTTAAAAAAAAAAGAACGGAGGGTTAGGCGTGAGAGGGAGCCTGAGGGGCAGAGGTTAAAGAAAAGCACCGTGCAAAAAAAGTCGGATGCGATCATACCTGCACTAAAGCATCAGATCCCATCAGAACTCCGAAGTTAAGCGTGCTTGGGCGAGAGTAGTACTAGGATGGGTGACCTCCTAGGAAGTCCTCGTGTTGCATCCCTCTTTTAAATTGTTTTTATTGCATCGCCTAAAATTCCCTCTTGCAAACGGAACTAGACGAAACCGTACAACCGCCTAACCGCCAAAGGCTGTCGGCTAGCCCAGGTAAATTTTCTGTACGGATATTTTCCGTTCTCGCCGAAATACGATTCGAGGTCGTATGAAGAATTTACAGTCGATTTTCGGCGACCGATCAATTTCTGCAGATTTCTCGATCCGGTGAAACGCTTGGATGGCGTGACGATTTTATTTGCGGCTACTCATGCGTGCCTTTCTCGGGAAATACGGCGGCGTGGTGACGGTAAACTGGGATGAGCGTGAGAGGAATTTTTTTTTAAAAAAAAGAACGGAGGGTTAGGCGTGAGAGGGAGCCGGAGGGGCAGAGGTTAAAGCAAAGCGCTGTGCAAAATTTGTCGGATGCGATCATATCCGCTCTAAAGCACCGGATCCCATCAGAACTCCGAAGTTAAGCGTGCTTGGGGCGAGAGTAGTACTACGATGGGTGACCTCCTGGGAAATCTTCGTGTTGCATCCCTCGTTTTAATTGTTTTTATTGCATCGCCTACAAGTCCCTCTTACAAACGGAACTAGACGAAACCATAGAACCGCCTAACCGCCAATTAGCCCAGGTAAAATTTCTATACGGAACTTTTCCGTTCTCGCCGAAATACGATTCGAGGTCGTATGAAGAATTTACAGTCGATTTTTGGTGACCGATCAATTTCTGCAGATTTCTTGATCCGGTGAAGCGCTCGGATGGCGTGACAATTTTATTTGCGGCTACTCATGCGCGCCTTTCTCGGGCAATACGACGGCGTGGTGACGGTAAACCGGGATGGGCGTGAGAGGAATTTTTTTTTAAAAAAAAGAACGGAGGGTTAGGCGTGAGAGGGAGCCGGAGGGGCAGAGGTTAAAGGAAAGCACCATGCAGAAGATGTCGGATGCGATCATACCCGCACTAAAGCATCAGATCCCATCAGAACTCCGAAGTTAAGCGTGCTTGGGCGAGAGTAGTACTAGGATGGGTGACCTCCTGGGAAGTCCTCGTGTTGCATCCCTCTTTTTAATTGTTTTTATTGCATCGCCTAAAAATCCCTCTTGCAAACGGAACTAGACGAAACCGTAGAACCGCCAAAGGCTGTCGGCTAGCCCAGGTAAAATTTCTGTACGGAACTTTTCCGTTCTCGCCGAAATACGATTCGAGGTCGTATGAAGAATTTACAGTCGATTTTCGGTGACCGATCAATTTATGCAGATTTCTCGATCCGGTGAAACGCTGGGATGGCGTGACGATTTTATTTGCGGCTACTCATGCGCGCCTTTCTCGGGAAATACGGCGGCGTGGTGACGGTAAACCGGGATGGGCGTGAGAGGAATTTTAAAAAAAAACGGAGGGTTAGGCGTGAGAGGGAGCCGGAGAAGCAGAGTTTAAAGCAAAGCGCCGCGCAGAAGATGTCGGATGCGATCATACCCGCACTAAAGCACCGGATCCCATCAGAACTCCGAAGTTAAGCTTGCTTGGGCGAGAGTAGGACTAGGATGGGTGACCTCCTGGGAAGTCCTCGTGTTGCATCCCTCTTTTTAATTGTTTTTATTGCATCGCCTAAAAGTCCCTCCTGCAAACGGAACTAGACGAAACCGTACAACCACCTAACCGCCAAAGGCTGTCGGCTAGCCCAGGTAAAATTTTTTTACGGAACTTTTCCGTTCTCGCCGAAATACGATTCGAAGTCGTATGAAGAATTTACAGTCGATTTTCGGTGACCGATCAATTTCTTCAGATTTCTTGATCCGGTGAAACGCTCGGATGGTGTGACGATTTTATTTGCGGCTACTCATGCGCGCCTTTCTCGGGAAATACGGCGGCGTGGTGACGGTAAACCGGGATGGGCGTGAGAAGGATTTTTTTTAAAAAAAAAGAACGGAGGGTTAGGCGTGAGAGGGAGCCGGAGGGGCAGAGGTTAAAGAAAAGCACCGTGCAAAAAAAGTTGGATGCGATCATACCTGCACTAAAGTATCAGATCCCATCAGAACTCCGAAGTTAAGCGTGCTTGGGCGAGAGTTGTACTAGGATGGGTGACCTCCTAGGAAGTCCTCGTGTTGCATCCCTCTTTTAAATTGTTTTTATTGCATCGCCTAAAATTCCCTTTTGCAAACGGAACTAGACGAAACCGTAGAACCGCCTAACTGCCAAAGGCTGTCGGCTAGCCAAGGTAAAATTTCTGTACGGAACTTTTCCGTTCTCGCCGAAATACGATTCGAGGTCATATGAAGAATTTACAGTCGATTTTCAGTGACCGATCAATTTATGCAGATTTCTCGATCCGGTGAAACGCTCGGATGGCGTGACGATTTTATTTGCGGCTACTCATGCGCAACTTTCTCAGGAAATACGGTGACGTGGTGACGGTAAACCGGGATGAGCGTGAGAGGAATTTTTTTTAAAAAAAAAGAACGGAGGGTTAGGCGTGAGAGGGAGCCGGAGGGGCAGAGGTTAAAGGAAAGCACCATGCAGAAGATGCCGGATGCGATCATACCCGCACTAAAGCACCGGATCCCGTCAGAACTCCGAAGCTAAGCGTTCTTGGGCGAGAGTAGTATTAAGATGGGTGACCTCCTGAAAAATCCTCGTGTTGCATCCCTCTTTTTAATAGTTTTTATTGCATAGCCTAAAAGTCCCTCTTGCAAACGGAACTAGACGAAACCGTAGAACCGCCTAACCGCCAAAGGCTGTCGGCTAGCCCAGGTAAAATTTCTATACGGAACTTTTCCGTTCTCGCCGAAATACGATTCGAGGTCGTATGAAAAATTTACAGTCGATTTTCGGTGACCGGTCAATTTCTGCAGATTTCTCGATCCGGTGAAACGCTCGGATGGCGTGCCGATTTTATTTGCGGCTACTCATGCGCGCATTTCTCGGGAAATACGGCGGCGTGGTGACGGTAAACCGGGATGGGCGTGAGAGAATTTTTATTAAAAAAAAAGAACGGAGGGTTAGGCGTGAGAGGGAGCCGGATGGGCAGAGGTTAAAGCAAAGCGCCGTGTAGAAGATGTCGGATGCGATCATACCCGCACTAAAGCACCGGATCCCATCAGAACTCCAAAGTTAAGCGTGCTTGGGCGAGAGTAGTACTAGTATGGGTGACCTCCTGGGAAGTCCTCGTGTTGCATCCCTCTTTTTAATTGTTTTGATTGCATCGCATACAAGTCCCTCTTGCAAACGGAACTAGACGAAACCGTAGAACCGCCTAACCGCCAAAGGCTGTCGGCTAGCCGAGGTTAAATTTCTGTACGGAACTTTTCCGTTCTCGCCGAAATACGATTCGAGGTCGTATGAAGAATTTACAGTCGATTTTCGGTGACCGATCAATTTCTGCAGATTTCTGGATCCGGTGAAACGCTCGGATGGCGTGACGATTTTATTTGCGGCTACTCATGCGCGCCTTTCTAGGGAAATACGGCAGCATGGTGACGGTAAACCGGGATGGGCGTGAGAGGAATTTTTTTTTAAAAAAAAAGAACGGAGGGTTAGGCGTGAGAGGGAGCCGGAGGGGCAGATGTTAAAGAAAAGCACCGTGCAGAAGATGTCGG
Source organism: Poa annua (assembly GCA_026929855.1). NCBI lineage: Eukaryota > Viridiplantae > Streptophyta > Magnoliopsida > Poales > Poaceae > Poa > Poa annua. The sequence continues at coordinate 18,591,774 of CM049428.1, read as the reverse complement.
ATGCGATCATACCCGCACTAAAAAATCAGATCCCATCAGAACTCCGAAGTTAAGCGTGCTTGGGCGAGAGTAGTACTAGGATGGTTGACCTCCTGGGAAGTCCTCGTGTTGCATCCCTCTTTTTAATTGTTTTAATTGCATCGCCTAAAAGTCCCTCTTGCAAACGGAACTAGACGAAACCGTAGAACCGCCTAACCGCCAAAGGCTGTCGGCTAGCCCAGGTAAAATTTCTGTACGGAAGTTTTCCGTTCTCGCCGAAATACGATTCGAGGTCGTATGAAGAATTTACAGTCGATTTTCGGTGACCGATCAATTTATGCAGATTTCTCGATCCGGTGAAACGCTCGGATGGCGTGACGATTTTATTTGCGGCTACTCATGCGCGCCTTTCTCGGGAAATATGGCGGCGTGGTGACGGTAAACCGGGATGGGCGTGAGAGGAATTTTTTTTTAAAAAAAAAGAACGGAGGGTTAGGCGTGAGAGGGAGCCGGAGAGGCAGAGTTTAAAGCGAAGCGCCGTGCAGAAGATGTCGGATGCGATCATACTCGCACTAAAGCACCGGATCCCATTAGAACTCCAAAGTTAAGCGTGCTTGGGCGAGAGTAGTACTAGGATGGGTGACCTCCTGGGACGTCCTCGTTTTGCATCCCTCTTTTTAATTGTTTTTATTGCATCGCCTAAAAGTCCCTCTTGCAAACGGAACTAGACGAAATAGTAGAACCGCCTAACCGCCAAAGGCTGTCGGCTAGCCCAGGTAAAATTTCTGTACGGATCTTTTCTGTTCTCGCCGAAATACGATTTCAGGTCGTATGAAGAATTTACAGTCGATTTTCGGTGACCGATCAATTTCTGCAGATTTCTCGATCCGGTGAAATGCTCGGATGGCGTGACGATTTTATTTGCGGCTACTCATGCGCGCCTTTCTCGGGAAATACGGCGGCGTGGTGACGGTAAACCGAGATGTGCGTGAGAGGAATTTTTTTAAAATAAAAAGAACGGAGGGTTAGGCGTGAGAGGGAGCCGGAGAAGCAGAGTTTAAAGCAAAGCGCTGTGCAGAAGATGTCGGATGCGATCATACCCGCACTAAAGCATCATATCCCATCAGAACTCCGAAGTTAAGCGTGCTTGGGCGAGAGTAGTACTATGACGGGTGACCTCCTGGGAAGTCCTCGTGTTGCATCCCTATTTTTAATTGTTTTTATTGCATCGCCTAAAAGTCCCTCTTGCAAACGGAACTAGACGAAACCGTAGAACCGCCAAAGGCTGTCGGCTAGCCCAGGTAAAATTTCTGTACGGAACTTTTCCGTTCTCGCCGAAATACGATTCGAGGTTGTATGGAGAATTTACAGTCGATTTTCGGTGACCGATCAATTTATGCAGATTTCTCGATCCGGTGAAACGCTCGGATGGAGTGACGATTTTATTTGCGGCTACTCATGCGCGCCTTTCTCGGGAAATACGGCGGCGTGGTGACGGTAAACCGGGATGGGCGTGAGAGGAATTAAAAAAAAGAACGGAGGGTTAGGCGTGAGAGGGAGCCGGAGAAGCAGAGTTTAAAGCAAAGCGCCGTGCAGAAGATGTCGGATGCGATCATACCCGCACTAAAGCATCAGATCCCATCAGAACTCCGAAGTTAAGCGTGCTTGGGCGAGAGTAGTACTAGGATCGGTGACCTCCTGGGAAGTCCTCGTGTTGCATCCCTCTTTTTAATTGTTTTTATTGCATCGCCTAAAAGTCCCTCTTGCAAACGGAACTAGACGAAACCGTAGAACCGCCAAAGGCTGTCGGCTAGCCCAGGTAAAATTTCTGTACGGAACTTTTCCGTTCTCGCCGAAATACGATTCGAGGTCGTATGAAGAATTTACAGTCGATTTTCGGTGACCGATCAATTTATGCAGATTTCTCGATCCGGTGAAACGCTGGGATGGCGTGACGATTTTATTTGCGGCTACTCATGCGCGCCTTTCTCGGGAAATACGGCGGCGTGGTGACGGTAAACCGGGATGGGCGTGAGAGGAATTTAAAAAAAAACGGAGGGTTAGGCGTGAGAGGGAGCCGGAGAAGCAGAGTTTAAAGCAAAGCGCCGCGCAGAAGATGTCGGATGCGATCATACCCGCACTAAAGCACCGGATCCCATCAAAACTCCGAAGTTAAGCGTGCTTGGGCGAGAGTAGTACTAGGATGGGTGACCTCCTGGGAAGTCCTCCTGTTGCATCCCTCTTTTTAATTGTTTTTATTGCATCGCCTAAAAGTCCCTCTTGCAAACGGAATTAGACGAAACAGTAGAACCGCCTAACCGCCAAAGGCTGTCGGCTAGCCCAGGTAAAATTTCTGTATGGATCTTTTCTGTTCTCGCCGAAATACGATTTCAGGTCGTATGAAGAATTTACAGTTGATTTTCGGTGACCGATCAATTTCTGCAGATTTCTCGATCCGGTGAAACGCTCGGATGGCGTGACGATTTTATTTGCGGCTACTCATGCGCGCCTTTCTCGGGAAATACGGCGGCGTGGTGACGGTAAACCAGGATGAGCGTGAGAGAAATTTATTTTAAAAAAAAGAACGGAGGGTTAGGCGTGAGAGGGAGCCGGAGGGGCAGAGGTTAAAGCAAAGCGCCGTGCAGAAGATGTTGGATGCAATCATACCCGCACTAAAGCACCGGATCCTGTCAGAACTCTGAAGCTAAGCGTGCTTGGGCGAGATTAGTACTAGGATGGGTGACCTCTTGGGCGAGAGTAGTCCTCGTGTTGCATCCCTCTTTTTAATTGTTTTTATTGCATCGCCTACAAGTCCCTCTTGCAAACGGAACTAGACGAAACCGTAGAACCGCCTAACCGCCAAAGGCTGTCGGCTAGACCAGGTAAAATTTCTGTACGGAAGTTTTCCGTTCTCGCCGAAATACGATTCGAGTTCGTATGAAGAATTTACAGTCGATTTTCGGTGACCGATCAATTTCTGCAGATTTCTTGATCCGGTGAAATGCTCGGATGGCGTGAAGATTTTATTTGCGGCTACTCATGCGAGACCGGGCAGCACTCGTCGAGCATTCAGTTGTAGATGCGCATGGCGCCCCCGTGCGCGACGAAGCAGCCACCGTCAGGGGAGGCGTGGATGGCGGTGCCGTCCTTGGGCGCGCGGCCGTGCACGGAGGAGGCGAGGCGGAGGCGGTCGCCGTCAAAGGCGCCCCAGCGCGCGGCGCGGACGTGGTCGAGGAGGGAAAATAATTGTATCGAACCTGGTCTGGTCTACAGGCTGCACCATCTTCAGAAAATGACACGTGGAGTTGGAAAAAAAACTCCAAAAGAACCACGTTATCTGCTTTACGATGAGTCCTATACGGTATCCGGCCATCGGTTGACTAAGCTACGATATACGTGCAAACCTTCAGACAGTTTTCTTTTGTAGATCGAAGCCTCTCCGGCGGCGCGACACGTCTGTCTCATACATCTCCAGCGACTCCGACGGCACGGCGGCGTGGCAGGCCTTGACGTTGCGGCGGCGCAGCAAGAGGCAAGACTAGGACGACGAGACGATGCATGGACACACAACCATGCCAACAGATCACCAGCTTCTGGTGAACGAGAACATACATCTTGTGAGGCTAATGGGGTCAATTCCCTTCTACTTGCTTCAATGAATCGTACTAACCGTTCAAAAATATACTATTGTGAGACTAATGGCCACTCATATATGATGTGCACATATTAGTGAATATTAATTTGATATTCCTCTTCCATAATAAATGCCCAGTAGCTCGTAGGACATGTAGATGTAGTTACATGTCTCATCATTTGTAATTATTCACTCAACTTTATTAATATAATTGGGGAAGTCTTTGGCATTTGCTAATTTGTTTAATGCATGAATTTTTTATCTTCATTACATTTTTTCATATATATTCAATGCTTGAGACAGATAATATGTTGTATCAGTCCATGCCGTGGTACTTTTTTCTCTTAGTGCAACACACGGACATTTTTACTAGTTTCTAATAATGATTATAATGCTCCAATCGTCATTACGGACTGTTCTGTTTTTAACAGATTCTACCTTTTATTTTGCATTCTCTCTTTTACTATGTTTGAATGGATTTCTTTGCTCCTCAAAATATCAGTGACGGTAGCTAATGTCCAGAAGTATTGGCGATGATTGTGTCCTTGTAGAACACGTGAAATTTTATTTATGCACTAACCTTTTAATGAGGATTACTTTGAGTTTGGTGTGAAAGAAGTTTCCAAGTATCAAGACATCCCCTTTTTCATCAACTTATCATGTCATCTCTAGTGAAACTATATTTTAATTCTTTTACATCTTATGTGTTTTACTTTGAGCGTCTGTGTGTTTTTATTTTTATTTTGTTATTTTCATTTTCTAAAAAAATTGGATCATAGCATTCTTGTATGGGAGAGAGACACGCTCCACTTTTTTATATGAATACGTGTATTCTTCACTTATATTTATGGCAAAAGCTGAAAGCCGCAACACTTACCCTTTTTATTTGGCGAAAGCTTAAAGTCTCAACATTTGTTATCTCTCTTGTTGCATTGTTAAATTATTTGGAGAGTTTTTGTTGAAATAAGTTAAATAGAGTTTGGTTGGGACCAAAAATTGCTACATGTGGTAGATGGTATATTGAAAAAGACATACATATTATTCTAGACCAAGCTTCTTTAAAAGTTTTCTCACTCCCTTGTTTAAAAGCGAAGAGCAATTCCTCAGGTGACACAGTCAAGACAGTTATAAAAATAAACTAAGCAAGACAATAAGAAAATAAAAGGATTGGAAGTGAGAGACTCCCCTCGTAGAAGTGTCTTGATCTCCCCCGCAACAGCGCCAGAAAAATGCTTGATGCACCGTGTGGTGTTGTTGAGAAACCCAAGAGGAAGGTATGAAGTAGTGCAGCAGCAAGTTTCTCTCAGTTGTGAAACCAAGGTTATTGACCCAGTAGGACATGAAAGTTTCTGAAGGTGTCTACGGCGCCAGAGAAATGCTGGTATCGAAGGGGAGACTGAAGCCTGCACACAACACAATCAAGATACTTTGCCCCAACTTAACAGTGAGATTGTCAATCTCGTCGGCTTGATGTACCAAAAGATTAAACGTATGGTGTGGAAATGATGTTTGTTTGCAGAGAATGAAAGTAACAGGATTGTAGTAGGTTGTTTTATCAGTTTAAAGAAAAGGACCGGGGTCCACAGTTCACTAGTGGTGTCTCTCCATAAATAATAGTAGCATACATGGGGTAAACAAATTACAGCTGGGCAATTGACAGAATAAAGAACTGCATAAAAATGCATATACAAGTCATGGTGTCTAGTGTGAGATTAATTTAGGAATTACAACATAATACATAGACCGTCATCCAACTGCATCTATGACTAATAATCCACCTTCAGGATAGCATCTGCAACACCATTCAGTATTAAGTTGCAAGCATGTAAGTAGCACAAATATCCTTAGATAAAGAACTATTGTTTTATCTCTATTAGCAATCGTACATCTACAATCTTAGAGGTTGCTGTCACTCCCCCCAGATTAAATAGAGATATGAACCCACAATCCAGCATGAATACCCCTATTGGAGTCACAAGCATCTACTTGGCCATAGCATCTACTAGTAACAGAGAGCATGCAACATCATAAATAACGCACTCACAAGATATATGATTAAAGATGAGAAGACAACCATCTAGCTACGGTAATGGACCCATAGTCAAAGGGATGAACTACTCACGTTTTTGTCCGGAAGCGGGCATGGTGATGTAGAGCCCTCCGGTGACAATTCCCCTCTCCGGCAGGGTGCCAGGAAGAGCTTCTGAACCCTCCCGAACTAGGGTTGCTGGCGGCGGCTCTGGAGCATATCGTGGAAAAGTGTTCGGGGTTTACGTATTGTATTTTCCAGGGGTATATGTAGGCAAAAGGGCGAAGGCGGCGGAGGTTGAACCTGCGCCGACACCTCATGAGGCGTCTCGTCTTCGATGTTCTGGATGGTTCCGGGAAAAATATGGACTTCGGCTTTTGTTTCGTCTAATTTCGAGAATATTTCCTAAACAACTTTTTTGAAACCAATAACATCAGGAAATAGGGAACTGGTACTGTGGCATCTTGTTAATATGTTAGTCCTAGAAAATGCACAAAAATCATATAAAGTATATATAAAACATGTAGCAATTGGTATAATATAAGCATGAAATATAAAAAAATATATATACATTGGAGACGTGTCAACTAACCAGCCCGCTAGACCCATCCTTTATTAACTATATATGGTTCGAGCTTGCAAGTAAAAATAAATTTTGTTCAAAAACAACTCTACGATTCCAAAGGTGGACGATACATAAATTTTTAGGGTATGCAGCGCAGTCTGTTGTGCCCAAAGAGAAAAGCTAATACTAACAATATGAAGGATTTGGTATTACAATCAAATAGGATTCTTTTCGCCGGCGCCGATTCGTGTCGCCGCCGCCCCTCCTTCCGAACTCGCTCCTGCCGAGTGCCCCACCGCTTCGTTGTCGTTTCCCGCTGGGAAATGGGCGTCGCGGCCTGCCACCGAGGTGAAGACCCCTCCTCCACCACCGGTCGTCGCGGAGCTTGATTCGACCGCTCCACGCGGAGACGAAGCTCTGTGCGGGTAGATCCCGATCCATGACGTCTCTCTGCCACCTCCCCCCCCCCCCCCCCCCCCCCCCCCGCTCTACCGGCCTGCCATGGCTGAGCCGCTGCCGAGGTGACGTGTTGACCATTTTTTTATTTTTGTTCTTGTTTCCAATTAGACGAGGAGTTCAATTAGATGGAGAAACTGTAGCACCTACAAGTTGATGGGGGCGTCTGATTCAGCCGTTGCAAGGTGGAGACCAAGTCTAGCGCTTCCTTGACGTGTACCATGAGATTCAGGACTCCGATGTGCACAACAATCTTAAAAAGGATCTCATAGAGTGAAGGTCATGAAATGGAAGGCAAAGAGTAAGGGCGTACACTAGATTCTATTCTATTTGATGTTGTTATATATGATGAACTATTTCACGTTGTGTGCTCATTTGTGTGCTATTTGATCAGCATTTCATGAACTAGACATATTGTGTTGTATAAAATAAGTATTATTTAATTTTCATCTGCTAGAAATTAATTTAGATTACATAGCATATTATTTATTTGTCATCTCTACTATATAATACGGCCTAAGATTTCCGGTACGTCGTGGCGTTTTTTGCTTTAGCCCCTCATCTTTTGGAAATTCAACCCGTAGTACAGGGATCATTTAAGTCTGGTTTCTTTGTTATTGGGATAGGTGAACTCTTTAGGATCCATCCCCCAAAGGAACCGGACATGAGAATTTATCATCATCCGGCTCGAGCACGAATGAAAGAAATAAGACCGCGGAAGATCCATAATAGAATTATGGTATATAATGACTCAATGACTTTAGGCTAGGAATAGGCCTTCTATTCAATGCAGTCCCACCGAGCCAAGGGTCTTATAACAATCGCACCGAATTACCATCTCCAATCTGCTGCCTATTTCCTTTTCTACGGTCATTCCGTGGGGCCACAAGCACACCATCAATTGCATTATCCCCGGTACCACACATCACTCCACCTACTATCCTTCAAAGCTAAGTTTGTTATTCCCACTAAATGTTATATGGTGATGGGAGGTATTTATCAAATGAGATATAAAAGGCGAGGGATTGCTGGGTCCCTGAATAAGCTGAAAGGATTTAGACAGTTTTATACTTTGGACCCTCAACCCGATCCATACCCCTAATCCCATCGACATAAGAAGGCGGTGGACGACGGCGAGAATTCTTCGCCGGGCAACCATGAAGCGGTAGAGCGCGGGGCCGAAATCCCGCCACCGCCGCCCAGATTCGCCTCGCCGCCTCCTGGAGTCGTCTTCCGCTGCCGCCCGTCGTCAAACAAGGTAACTGCTTCCACCTGCTTGCTCATGTCTTGCTTCATGTGCTTGGCTCCACCGTTGGGCGTGTGTGCTACCGTGCGAGCCTGCTTGGCGAAGACATCAAATCCAGTGTTATGCTTGGTGCTGCCCTTGTCGCAAATAGAGCTTCGAATTGGATCTCGAGGTTTGTTCTTCCCTAATGCGCTCAGATCTTGTTGTACTCACTGACGCCAAGACTTGGTGGCACGCTGACGGCCATGCCATTCATGGCCAGTGTGCACCTGCCGCCGGCGGGCTACAAGCCTTCAAGCGACATCACTGGTAGTGGGATCCTAGCTATGTCCTTAGGGCTGCTCCTGTTCCGAGGATTTTACCCTGATGAATACATCCGTAGGTGCATTTTCACAGATTTGGTTTAATGAAGATTGCATGCTACCAGTTTTAGCTTTCGATATATACATCCGTAGGTGCATGATTAATATAGGGAAATACAGTAGAACGAAGTATAGAGACGACAATGGAAGCTTTGCATCTTGTGATACTCAATGAACACGAAGTACAGTGAGTTTTCTTTATCATCTTGCTCTGTTAAGAAACCATTTAAATGTAACACAATCTTATGTTCGATTGAGATGGCATCCATTTTTTCTGTTATTCCAGGACATGATATAAAGGACTATCGAAATGTAAGGCAATTTTGAATTGTCATTTTGGCAGGTTTACAATTTTGTTCCAAATGTAAAGATAACTAAATTGTCATTTTGGCAAGGCAATTTTGAATTGTCATTTTGGTGGGTTTACAATTTTGTTCCAAATGTAAGGATAACTAAATTGTCATTTTGGTTCCTTTACATTCAGATTTAGATAATTAATAGACGATTGGACTATTGTTTTCAATGTGATTTTCTCTTCAGAATTGCAGCCTAAGTAGGCACATAGCATGCAATATTTAATGTTTAGAGCAAACAACAACATGTACAGTTTTTAATAACCATCCAATTACTTTTGACTTCTGTGAATGGCATTTAGGTACAATGAATATTGATGTCCTAAACTAATTTTACTGTCATATCCGATGGCATGCTTGAATATGATGTTTTTTCATCATGCAGTGGCCTACAAGAATATTTCAACGAGCAAGGATTTCATCTTGTTAGATATGGATGTACCACTTGCATAGGCAATTATGGTGATCTTGATGAATCTGTATCAGCTACCATCACAGAAAAAGATATGCCTAGGTTGTATGCACAGTGAATATTTTTAACTGCAGGGACTTATTATATTTAATTCACGTTTTTTTCCATAGATGTTGTTGTTGCTTCTGTGTTGTCATGCAACCGTTACTCTGAGGGTCGCGTGCACCCTTTAACTCGGGCTAATTACCTTGCTTCAATGTCTTTGGTTGTTGCATATGTATTTGCCGGCACTGTAAGTCCGTGATATATTCTCCCACTTCGATGCTCACATCAATTGATGGTAGTGCAAGCAACGCCATTAGTGTTGATGATGAAGATTTAATCTCTCTGGGCATAAGAATTATATAGAGCATGTGTTTCTAAGTTCCACTTAGTTGGATTTCAGTACTTCGTGTAATATTTTTTTTAGACTTCTCCCTCATTATTTCATTGATATCATACCTGAAATCAAATAGTGGCAGTTAACTTCTTTGGTGTGGTACCACAAAATAATGTCAAGATCGTAGCAGGTTCTTTTCTAAAAAAATTGTTAGGCTTGTACCTTGAACAAATTTGGAATAGCAATTATCTCACCATTCTCACAAAAGTTTCAGCACGACTTTTTGTACAATTCAGACACAACCTTAATTATATTAAACCGCAGCTCCTTTTTATTAAGTGAAGACAGCCTGGTGCTTTTCTTCTTGCGCGGTAGGGGATTGAATCCAAAGTTTCAACATTATATTCTAAGAGTGCTATTTACTCAGTATTTGAGAGCTTAAGTGTTATTTTTTGGAGCTTCAATGTTATCTTCGACAATCATTTGTTTACATTTTTGTTGTAACATGATTTCAGCCCTTTAAGTCTGGGATCGACCCGTTATTGATTGTCCGAAACCGAAACCGTGAAAGAATCTGAAACTTTTTAGCACTCTGAAAGTCTAAATTATGCGTTGGCGCATGACACGACATAAGTATGAATTTGATTCGTTATAGGAATAGATGTAAGGAATTCAATCCACAGAAAATTGCATAACTAGGTCAGGGAATTCAGTCTGTAGAAATGTACTATGTTTTCAACTCCATGACATCTTCAACAGATTCAGTCACCGTGTAAAACTGAAAATCACAATCGATTGATATCAAGAAACAATTTTTCTAAACAATTGTTGGGCAGGGCGGAGCTGCATGCATGAACCCTGATGCACATGCATCAGGGTCTAAATTTTTTTGTAGCTTAACATAGTGTGTAAAAAGTACTTTTGCCCCAGGTTAGATCAGTAAATGGGCATCAAGCATCATGGTCTTTCTTACTCCAGCTCCACCCCTTTTGTTGGGTGCACCATCCCTCAAGTTAGTGATATTCCAATGTGACAAGTTATCAATTGTGTTGACTATTAAGAAAGATTAGGGATGAATACATGTCAATGATTAGCACCATCGATGATGTGGCAGGAGAACACATGGGATAAACACCAAAAGCAGTTAAGAAAGGAGAACCTTGAGAAAGATCACGATGCACTCAAGGATGTTGCATTGAATCAGCAACTTGTTCATGTGGATTTACACCAGCTTATGGAAATGGCAAGTTCTTACAAAGGCACATCTCTTTTTTTTGAATTTCTTTGTAAACCGGTAAATCATTAAATTATTTCATAAGTCCGTAGCAATACACGGAGATTTTACTAGTATGTATAATATGTGCAAAAATGAGTCATATGGTTTGGCAGCGGTGCCTTAAAATAGGGCTAAAATAGGGCATCTGGAAAAATGTTTTTGTGCCCTATAACGGTGCCCTAAGTGAAAAAACTAGGTTTAAGATAGAGCATGCTCTAAGGCATCAGTTACTAGCAACACAATCCTAACAGCTCACTTACCATAAATGTGACACCAACTTATTCCTAACAATTTAGAAAAGGGTTAAACGGACTAACTAGCCCGCAAGACCCATCCTTTATTAACTATAAAATATGGTTCGAGCTTGCAAGTAAAAATTAATTTTGTTCAATAACAACTCTACAATTCCAAAGGTGGATCGTACATAAATTTTTAGGCTATGCAACGCAGCCTGTTGAGCCCAAAGAAAAAAGCTAATACTAACAATATGAAGGAATTGGTATGACAATCAAATAGGACTTGAACATAACTTGTGATAACAAGATATAGCAATACTCATTGTAAGAAGGAACAGATATGGCAACCAAAACCAAATCAGGCTTAAACAAAAACAACTTACAAATAGGGCTACACATGAATCGGAGAACAATGCAATAGCAAGAAAGGGAGCGCAAGTTCATTCATCAATAATTAAGCAAGCACTGTTATCAAGTAGGAAGCTATCTCTTTTCCAGCGAATAAGTAGGCACTTTGTTCACCCAAGATGTTCAGCAAGAAACAATAAATGCTAGCAATTAAAATAGACACTCTGTGGCTGCAAAGCGTAAATCAATAGCAGTACATAATATATGCTGATAGATCTTAATTTGGACGTTCCATGTAAATGCACTGGATCTGAAAGGAACAGAGGTCGAGATCTTGCAGACGATGGACTGAATGGGACCTGTCAAGTCTGAAAGGAAAATAACAGAACAGCTATCTATTAGACCTACAAACATGTTCAAGAAATGAAATTGCATACATGAATTATGCATACCGGTCTATTTACTAAGCCAATACTTTCTGCAATGAACATTTTCTTCGCCATATAATGGTGCAGTGGCTCCTTTGGCTTATACAGCTGAAAACGAAACCCAGGTGTTATCGCAGCTTTAAGTAAAAAAGAAAGATTACAGAATACACAAGAACAATCATGCATACCTCCCAAACCGCCGCTCTAATCAATTTCTTAACATTATCCTCCGAAGCCTAAGTCAGACAAATGTGTCATCAACCAGCAACATATTCCAATTGCACATACATGACATGCAATTTTATTTTATTTTTGAGATTTAACATGACATGCAATATATCATACTTACATCGTCAGGGATGCCTTCCACGCAAGAATTATACTAGACAAGAAAGCAGATAAAAGACATTAGCAAAAAAATGCAGATTAAGTAACAAGGCAGTTCCAGAAACATCTGCCTAGACTAACTTACTATATCTTCCAAATCAGACCACGTATCTTTCTCCAGCGCAAACAACATCAAGTCCTCATGCCGAGGAAACGACTTCTCACGAAGGAGTTTAGTCAAAGCATTTTCAAAAGTAATCTGAACAATGTTCCAAGACATACATCAACAACCATATCCATCATAGCATACAAGTACTTGTATATGAATAAATTGAAAGAAAACACACAAATGGGCAACTGTGTAGCTTATGTGAGCTAGGTACGATGCAAACCTGTCCATGAGTGACATGCTTCCAAATCTCAAAGAAGAGGCGATCCATGTCTTCACGGTAATTGTAATCAAACCGCAAGTACCAAATGTACTCCTGGACCAAAAGGCAAGAGGATAGCAAGTTCTAAATTCTTTTTCGGTAGTACATAGATTTATGTTACTATGAAATTCATAAATGAAAATCATTAATGGGATAAGAGATGGTACTTTATAAGCAGTATACACTAGCGCACAATTCATGTGAGTATACTTTATCGCAATCTCCAATGCTTGGTAAGCTCCTTTCCAATAGATATCTAACCACTACAGAGGACGGGATTCAAAATGGTAATATATAATAGAAGACAGTATGCTGCTAGTTTGTTTCTTTACTTCGTGGTTTTCTTAACAGTGTATAAGCCTATACTTACCTCATCTGATCTTTCAGGATGTCGAACGCCAAGTTTAAGCCACTGTTTGAAAAGATAAAAGGTTCATGGTATAAAAATACGATAAGGAAATTGTCAGATCGAGAAACTCTCGGTAGTTTGGTGCAACGATGCATACCTCAAGTTTGGTGGAAATTTCTGCAAAGAACTTAACATAATCTTTATCCATTTCGTACGTAGTAAACAGTGAGCGGTAAAGCTGCCAATTCTTGTATACAGAAAGGCCCTGCAGTCCAAAGAGGGGAGATAAATATATGAATAATAAAATATAATGCCTGCAGTTAAAGAGTCATTTAATAGTAATAGTTGTGATTTGCAAATCACCGTATGTGAAAAAATGTAACTTAGACATCACAGGAGAAAAAACATCTAAATTATAGCTCCCTCAATTCAAAATGTCTTGGTATTTTTTTAACTTATCAGGTCCAGAGGAAGCAACATCAATCATTACTTTCATATAGCATTCTTTTTAAATACATAACAGTTCAGTATAATTTAATTAGAATCTGAATGCCTCACGACAAATCTAGAGCTTGTATTACAGATCAAATCTCAAAATATATAAACATAATAATGCATCCTTTGTTTGACGGCATGGGGGCTGACAGAACTGAACCAGGCAAAATGATAAACAATATGTTGCAGAATAAGCACATTTTGCGTGATTCCAACCATAACGTGATTCCTATAGTAATCTATTTCACCTTGCAGTACTAATGAAATACAATGAAAACTTGGCTTTTATTTAGAGGTTTTAACCAAGTTTTATTTGTATAAACATAATGTATCCTTCTATTGACAGTTTGCAGCGGATGACAGAACTGAACGATGTAAAATGATAAAGAACGTGCTTTAGAATAAGCACATTTTGCATGATTCTAGACATAGTAATTCCTATACTAATCTAATCGACCCTACAGTACTAATGACAAAAACTGAAAACTTTGTTAAAACCTACGAATGATTAAGTCAAGCAGACAAGTTGAAATCTTGAAAACAATTAAAGCACATAATTATTTGTTGTTCCATATACCAACTACAGTTACGAGCTGATTAGGTCACACACACTAAGTCCTTGGTCACACTGTCCCATAAATTTCAAACCCGTCATCTATGCACTACAGTTCGTAAATTGATGGATTGCGCAATCCCAAGAAATTGCACTCATTATATCAGCAGATCATGTCAACTGAGTAACTTAGTCCAAAATATCACTACCAGCAGAGCATATCCTAGTTTCTTTACATCGATTTAGTATGAAAAACCTTTTGCTTACCAAAACATTACCTGTATTTAACTAAAATACAGGCAATCATTACTAACAGTTATTTTTGTGGGGTGGAGGGGGAGATTAAGTGATTAAACAACCCATGAGGACATTTAACTGCTTGCATAGCTCAGTAACTATGATCACTGGAAGCAACAAAATGTGGCATATACACAGCTGGACAGCTATGATATGGAAGGGCCAAGAACCAAACAATTCACACTAGCATAACACTTGAGACTTCCTCCACCAGAATATAATCAGCAGAAAACTGAGTACAACTCACATCGCACTAAAGGGATCTAGGATGTTTTTCTAAAACTTGTCAAATGTTTGTACTCAAACTTTAACAAGCATTTCTTGCCACCAAGAGTAACCACACATTAGAGACAGAGATCTAAAGAAGTAGATTACCCAACGGCCGGCTTAACCATAAGCCGAGCATATACAATTCAGCAAACAGACCTGGCATTTTAAAACAAACTATTTGGTTCTTGAATGCATTAACAAGAAATAAATATAAGCAGCCGCAGCACAGCTAGCAACTTTGTATGGGTATCATTAGATGCGCTTACAATGGGTGTACTGTTTCCAAGAACAAGCCGTGGGTAGTCACCCAAGCCTTCAGACTTGCATTGAATGTCAAAGTACCAATCAATAGGGTCACATTCCCCTTCTGCGAGGTAGGAAAAGAAATGTTCGACGTTTAATTGAAGTTCATTTGCTGGCATAGTGTCTTCAAGAAAAGCAGGCAAGTCATCACCCAGTATATCTTTGAACTTCCCATTTAACAACTGCAAACAACAACAACAACAACAACAACAACAACAACAACAACAACAACAAAATACAAGTAAATTCATTAAATGCAAAAGAACAGAAGATTATGCAGGTAGCAGAAGCAATATAGTATGAGAAGTGCTGCGGTGCTTTCCCAAAAAATAAGTTGACGGCTATGATTAGATTCACAAAGTGATCAAAGAGAGTACTAATCATGTGGGATTAACACCTTTAATTCCCACCCCTAATCACAACCATCGATTTGCTTTAAAATTCGTGCAACATGTTTTTTGGGAAAGCACCGGAGCATTTCTCATATAGTATAGTTAGTATGGGAGAGATGAAACCACCGATCGACAACCTTATGAGCATTGATGCGGAAGCGCACAAGGCGCTTGTAGAGCTCGCGCTGCGACTGTAGGTCCAGTTCGCCACGTGTGACAAGGATTTTAGGCCTCTTGGAGAAAAGTTCCTCTAATTGGATGGTCTTTTCCTTGGTGATCTTGGGATCAGGAGCATCAGAGGCTGATGATCTGATACGGGCATCGGCAACCTCGCCGGTACATCTACGGGGAGATGGCTTGAGGTGCTCAGGCTCGTCCGGACAATTGGAGCGAAGGGGCGGTAAGAGCAGCATCGCGGAAAACCGGTCTCCTCCTCTGGATCTGGAACTTGCGTGATTATGGCGGCCGCGATGCGAGAAACAAGCTTCGTAGAACAAATCGAGGGGAGGAGGGCGGCAGCAGGCGAGGAGGAGAAAAGAGTTAGGGTTAGGTTGCAGATAGGGGAGGGGTGGGTGAAGAGGGTGAGTTAGGCATAGGTATACCTGGCCATTGGGCCTGCTGGCACGGCACGGCCTGTTACGCACGGCACGACTAAGGCACGTTAGGCATGATTAGCTAACGGGCTGTGCTTGGGCCGGCCCGCGTGTCTTAACTCGGCCTCGCGGCACGAATAGAGTTCGGCGGTCCGGCACGGCCCGTTAGGCACGGTAAATAAACAATAAAAGAATATAAAAAATAAAAATATATGTATAAATAGGTAAAAATTAAAAAAATGTTAACCGTGCCGTGTCGGGTCAGCCCGCGTGTCTCATCTCGAACTTGGGCATGGGCCCGTAACAGGCCGGGTCACGGCATGTTAACAGCCATGTCGTGCTCGTATCGGGCCAAAATGGTTGTGCCTCGGGCCCGCCCGTTAAGCACGGCCTGGATGGCCAGCTATAGGCATAGGGGTTAAAACGGAGCGGATAAATAGTAGTGAAACCATATCTCTGACCATATTTTTTTATACGATTTTGGACTCAAATATTCCACTTGGAGCGGATAGTGTGCGGATACGAATATGGAATCAGATACGAATATAGATTAAATACGGGGCGAATATGATTTGGTTAGGGATAAACATTTTGTCGGATGTAATACTGAAAATATGACTAACATATATCAAAATATTATCAACCAACTTACTCCAATTAAATTTATATGTTATGACGAAGCATGTTTTAATAACTCATACTTATCGTTTCCAAGTGTCTACTTAAGTTTGATCCTAAGGGTGCCTCCAACAAATGTGATTCATAAACATGCTAGTGTCTTCACAAGATTTGTGCGGAGTTATGTAAGTATATAAGTTTCATCTTGCCTAAATCTCGGTCACATGAGGTTCGAGGTATTATTTGTCGAATATTTCACCGGATAATCATTGGATATAACCGTGAAATATACTATCCGTATCTATGACCATATCCGCCAACTATCCGACCGAATCCGTATTTGACTTCGGTGAGCCCCCGGTCGGTCGGTCGGAAATAATTCATACTGTTTTCACCCTAGTTAGGCAGGACTAGAAGGCGCCCGCTTATTATTTTTCGATATTAAGGACCTATTAATAAAAGAAAAAAGTTACGATTCACATCAAGAAAAAAAGGTTACGATTTCGGTGATATTATCCACCATTGCCCTCCGTAAGTTCTGTACCACTTCGTTCCCCACCCGATTCATTCAGAGCCAGCCGATTCCTGTCCTGTTCTGTCTCCCCGCCGGATCAATTCATCCGAGGTTGCTTCGTCGCCGCAAAGGGGGAGATTCCGTTCTACGTCCTGGTGAGAGAAACAATGGCACACTGATCTGATCGTTTCTATGGCGGCGATGCCAGGATGCAGTGGCCGCGTGCGCTTCAACGTGGGCGGGCATGCCTTCAAGACGACCACCACCTCGCTCGCCAACGCCGGCCACGACTCCATGCTCGACGCGTTGATCGACTCCTCCTGGAACGCGCCCGCTGACGTGGGGCTACTCTTCGACTATCCCACTGTGAGGATACCTGGGTCACGCCAAGACTGCAAAGGCCCAAGGAAGGCCCAATAGAGATAGCGTATGGCCCAAGACTAGTCCGTTAGGTCATACGACTCTTACCATATTTGTAAACGCCATCGGCACCGTTCACCCGGGACCTAGCTTATCATAGAAAGGCTAGGAGGGTTGCTCGTCCGAGGGAACAGACGTATGCACGCTCATAGCCGCCACCACAAACCCTGGCGAGATCGTCATCTCGCCATTGTAGCCACAACTCGCCATTAATTCAAGACAAGCAGGAAGTAGGGTGTTATCCTCCGGTAGCCTGAATCTAGGTAAACGCCTTGCTTATCAGCCGTCGTGATCACAAAAGCTCATCTATCTTCCCCTCAATCAATCCGGGGTGCACAACCCTGGGATTTGTCGAGTTACACCCTCGTCAATTGGCGTCGTCTGTGCGAAGGAATGAGCGTTGGAATCATGGTCGCATCGGCTCCATCAGCGAAGAAGACCAACGTCTGCATCACCCAGGAGCCAATCTGCTTCCGCTCCTTCGAGTACACCTTCCACCCGCCGGCCCACCGCTCGGTGTACGCCGATCTGCACGTAGGTATGTGCCTCACCTTCGGTACCATACATTGCCTCGTAGACAGTCATGGAGTATTCAGGTCCATGGCGACCGCGCCACGCGCGGCGGCGACACACGCGTCTGCTACCACCGTGCTGCCCGCGCCGTCATCTGCCGCGGAGATCGCACCCACCGCGACTGCGAAGATCGCATCTTCGACTGCTGAACCCGCATCTGCGTCGACCACGTCAACCACCTCAGCGACTGCCACGCAGATCGAGTCTACTCCGACCATCTCGATCGTACTGCTGGCGAAACCAAGATCTGCATCAACTTCGACTGCGTCGACCGCGCCCTCGCGAGCGGCCAAGGTCGCGCTACCATCAACCGCGCCGCACGCATCTCCATCGACCCACCAAGTCTTCCCCGAGCCAATTGCACTCGCGCCGACGACTGCGAAGTCGCTCTTCATGTATGCGGCAAAGATCGCGGAATTTCAGGAAAGGAGACGCGGCGGCGACTATGATACATATCACGTTGCAGCGATTTTCGATCCCGAGCAAGGCTCGGACGAAGGAGGCAGCAGCGGCAGCGTCCACACCGCTACCCAGGTCTACCCCGCGCAAGTCTTCATGGCTGGCACGGTGCTGCCCGAGAACAACGACGAACCCGCGTATCCGATGGAGGTGATCATGCCCGACCAGGCGACGCGGCTCACCATCACGCGCGACATAGCAATCAGAGCTATGAAGCACATCGACGACAGCACGTTCCCCCCACCGGACGCGCCCCGGGAGGATCAGCTGGCACTCCAGTACTTGCTACGCAAGGAAGGCGAACGACTTCGCGCGGAAAAAGTTGAACTCCTTCGACGCAAGAGGGAGGCTGACGCGTCAAGCGCCAGGAGGGCTGCCTACTCGTTTACCTCCTCCACGGAAGTCAACCAAGGACACGACGCCGTAGGGCTCGCGTTTGCCTTATGACAGAAGCCGATCGAGCCAGGGTCACCCGCAACCTCGACTCATCCTTCGTAACTGAGGACGAGAACGGGATACCCGTTCCCAAGACAGTCGACGTCGCGCTCATGGCAGTCAATACTTACCTGCGACTCACACAGCCACCGGAGGGTGACGCGCGCGCCCTTCTACACAAGCAGCAAATCATGTCCATGAGGGCAATCGAGGACGCCTTGGCGGACAAGGCGCCAAACGAACGGGCACGAGAGGAGCGAGACCGCCACGCCCGCGAGCCTGCAACACTCGCTGGCCTAGCAGCCAGGCCACTATGACAGTCGCAACCAGGCGAAGACCTCCACAATGTCATCGTGCAAAGGACGGCAGACCGCAACCGCACCCAGCGTACGACCAGCGCGACGAACCTAGACGATCGAGCAGACCGCGACTTCGAGCCGTGTGGCGCCACGTGTTTCAGCTTCAACATCTGCGACACTCGCATGCCCAAGGGCTTCAAGCTCGCAGCTGGGACACCCAAGTACGACGGGAAAAAAGACCCACGCCTTTGGCTCGAAGACTACCTCATCGCCTGCACCTGTCAAGGCGGAACTTCGATCACGGCGATGCAGTACATCCAGCTCATGCTCACGGATTCAGCATGCGGGTGGCTCACTAGCCAGCCTAAGGACTCCTTCAGTACCTCGGAGAAATTCCAGGATACCTTCATCAAAAGTTTCCTTGGGACATACACGAGGCCAACAACCTACATCGAGTTGCAGGCCTGCAAGCGGGGGCGAGACGAGTCACTCCGATCATACATCCAACGATGGACACTCCTCCACAACACTATGGAAGCCGTCTCAGAAGATCGGGTGATGGATGCCTTCATGCACGACGTCTCCCGCCACGACCTCCGCGAAGAGTTCGGTAGGTTCCAGCCGAAAACCATGATCGAGCTCATGAAGATAGCCAACCAGTGGGCAGAAGGAGAGGACTACGTCCGCGACAACTCCCCGAAGAACGAAGCCGAACCAAGTAACTGGCGAGAAGGACGTCAGAAGAAGAAGCCACGTTTCAATAACCTCGACTCGATCGAGTTAGTAGCGGCGGGATATCAAACCCCCCGTGATGAGGCACGCGACAGCAATCGCCAGTACGATCAAGGTCGCCAATACAGCCGCAGCGGCGACCAAGGTCGCCAGTTCGACCAAGGACAATACAACCGAAGCGGTAGCAGCATCAACCGCAACGACGGGGGCCCAAAACGCGAGTGGAGATGCGCATTGACCCCAGCCGAGGAGCTGGCGCAACCTTGCAAGCACCACATGTTCCGCAACCCGGAAACGGGCAAATGGGGCGCCAACCACTTGTTGAATGATTGTCACAAAGCACACAAGATCTATGAGGCCATGCAGCATATCATCACTTCTGCACCCGCACTGCAGCCAGCCGCACAGCTCACCATCCAGGCAGCACCCACATCCGCAAACGCTATCCCATCACATGCGGCGGGAGCCTTTCCCCAACGGCAGCAGTAGCAGCCGCAACACGAAGCCCAGCCGGCGGCACACGACGCGTACCTAGCCGCACGCGGACATCTCAACATGATACAGAAGGGGCGCCCCTCAAACAGGGTCCAAAAGCTCATCACCCGCCAAGTCCTCCAAGCCACCACCTGCCCACGTGCAGTACCAAACTACCTGAGAGGGTCAGAGACACCGATCACGTTCTCAAGGGCAGACCACCCGTTGGAAGTACCTCGACCCGGGCATACCTCCCTGGTAGTCGAAGCTCTAATTGGAGATTACAATCTGAAGAAGGTGTTCATGGATGGAGGCAGCGGCATTAACATCATCTTCGCTGACACTCTCAGAAGGATGAACAAGTCGACAAAGAAGTTACCGGAGTCTGAGACCACTTTCCACGGCATAGTACCAGGGCAAGCAATCACGCCCATGGGAACAATCACACTAGATGTTATCCTCGGCACACCCCGAGCATTTCAGGAGGGAGTCGATCGACTTCAAGGTCGTCGACTGGAAGTCGCGGTACCATGCGATACTTGGGCGCCCAACCTTTGCCAGGTTCAAGGCAGTACCTCATTACGCCTACCTGATGCTCATGCTGCCTGGACCCAAAGACATAATTACGGTGCATGGTGACTTCGACCGCTCGAATAGCTGTGACAACGAGTTCACCAAGATCTCTGAGTTCTTTGGGGTCCAGAGCACTTCGAGGCAATGGCAGCCGACAACGACAGGACCATCTTCCTGACCCGCAATAAGCCAGCCGAGGACGCCGCGTTCAACATGAATGACGACACAGCAACCCATCAAATCCATCCGACTGACGTTAGCAAGACGGTCAAAGTATCATCAAGTCTGACTCCCGCATAGGAAAGCGCGCTCGTCGAGTTTCTACGTGAGAACTGGAAAATTTTTGCATGGCAACCCTCTTACATGTCAGGAATACCCAGGAATCTCGCCAAGCACTCCTTAAAAGTCCACAAGGACGCTAGACCCGTCAAGCAAGCCATGCGACGCTTTTCTGGAGCCAAACGGGACGCGATCAGTAAGGAAATCGACCGACAAAGAAAATAAGCATGTGCGTCGACTTCACCGCCATCAATAAATGCTGCCCCAAGGACCACTTCCCGCTCCCGCGGATAGACCAGCTCATCGACTCAACAGCAGGCTGCGAGCGCCTGTCTTTCCTGGACGCCTACTCAGGTTACCAGCAGATCAGACTGAACGTCGACGACGAAGAAAAGACAGCATTCATTACACCCGACGGTGTCTTATGCTACCAGACAATGCCCTTCGGGTTGAAGAACGCTGGTGCCACATACCAGCGTACAATGCAAGCATGCCTCAAAGGGCTCATCGGACAGATTGTCCAGGTCTACGTCGAAGACATAGTCGTCACCACCCACAAGGAAGACACCCTCGTCGCTGACCTCCGCAAGGTCTTCACCGCACTCGACGAGTACCAGATCAAGCTGAACCCAGATAAGTGCGTCTTCGGCGTGCCAGCCGAAGAACTGCTAGGGTACCTTGTCTCCGCAAGAGGAATCGAAGCAAACCCCGAGAAGGTGCAAAACATACTCACAATGCCAGCACCGACCAAGCTCCGCGAGGTGCAACGCCTAGCCGGCCGAGTCGCAGCTCTCAGTCGGTTCATTAGTTAGTTGGGTGAGAAGCCTCTGCCCTTCTACCAACTGATGAAGAAGACGGACAAATTCGAGTGGACAGAGGAAGCGCAGGACGCATTCGACCAACTCAAAAAGACCCTGACGACTTCCCTAGTACAAGTGGCACCGCTGGAGAACGAGTCGCTCTACCTCTACGTCTCATCCACCAACAGGGTGGTGAGCACGGTACTCATAGTAAAACGAGAAGAAGAAGGGCACAACCATCATGTCCAGAGACCAGTCTACTACCTCAGCGAGGTTCTAACCTTGTCCAAGCAAAACTACCCGCACTACCAGAAGCTGGCCTACGGGGTCTTAATGACTTCAAGAAAGGTCGTCCACTACTTCTCCGAGCACCCGATCACGGTGGTAAGCTCTGCCGGGCTCTCAGACATCCTCACAAGCCAACGTGCGACAGGGAGAGTCGCCAAGTGGGTTGTCGAACTAGGACCCTTGGGGCTGAAATATGCTCACCCGAAGTCAATCAAAGCCCAAGTCCTGCCAGAATTCACCACCAAGTGTATAGAAGCTCAGCTGCCAGACATTCCCGACTTGTCCAACGCATGCACAATGTACTTTGACGGCTCCAAGAAGTTCAGAACAGCCGGGGCAGGAGTCATCCTCATCTCCCCCAAAGGCGACAACTTGAAGTACGTTCTACAGATGGACTTCCCAACACCCTCCAACAACGAGGCAGAGTACGAGGCCTTAATCCATGGCATGCGGTTGGCCAAAAACTGCGGCGCCACTCACCTCATGATTTACGGTGACTCCTACCTCGTCTTACAACAAACTATGAAGGCTTGCGACGCCATCGCTGACAACATGATCACCTATAGAGACCTATACAACCAGCTGGAGGGCACCTTCGACGGCTGCGAGTTGCGGCACATTGGCCGCAAAAGCAACGAAGTAGCCGACGTCCTCGCCAACATGGGATCAGACAAGGTGCCAGTGCCACCCGGCATCTTCCTCGAGCGCATTACACAGCGATCCATCAAGCTTTGACCCGCACCAAGTTCCTCCGCACCTTCAACGAGCACCGCCGACCCGCCAAGCAAGGAGAAGGAGCCCATGGAGGTAATGCTGGTCGAAGCCACATGGATAGGCCCATATCTAGCTTACATGCTGCATCAAAGGTTGCCAGTCAATCCAATCGAGCCAAGCGCATCATTCGGCGCTCCAAAAGTTTCACCATCATCAACGGTGAGCTCTACAAGAGAAGCATCTCAGGAGTTCTACAAAGGTGCATAGATCCAGTCGACGGTCAAGCCATCCTACTTGATATTCATGCTGGCATATGCGGGCATCACGCTAGCAGTCGTGCCTTGGTAGCCAAAGCACTACTAGCCGGATTTTACTGGCCCACAGCTATGCACGACGCCGAAGACCTAGTAAGGAAGTGCCCTGGCTGTCAGGAGTTCGCAAACAAGCCACACGCGCCGACATCCGCACTGAAGACCATACCACTAGCCTGGCCCTTCGCTCAATGGGGACTCGACATGGTAGGCCCGCTCAAGAAGTGTTCACCAGGAGGGCACACCCATCTCCTGGTAGCAGTTGACAAATGCACCAAGTGGATCGAAGTCGTGCCTATCACAAGTTCGAGTGCATCATCAGCAGTTAACTTCATCAGGTCCATCATCTTCAGGTTCGGGGTACCAAACGGCATCATCACCGACAACGGCTCAAACTTCACAGCCAAAGAATTCAAAGACTTCTGCTCCGAGCAAGGCATCAAACTCAACTATGCATTTGTCTCGCACCCGCAGTCCAACTGGCAAGTCGAAAAGGCCAACGGCCTAGTCTGCAACGGCATCAAGAAGCGCATGCGAGTGCCGCTGAGACGCGCCGCGGGCGCCTGGGTCGAAGAAATGCCATCAGTACTTTGGAGCCTATGAACCACGCCAAACAGATCCACCCAATACACAATGTTCTTCATGGTGTATGGCGCAGAGGCGGTCATGCCCTGCGACATCAAGTTTGAAGCACCACGGGTGGTGGCCTACGACGAGTCTGACGCAGAAGGAGCACTCGAAGACGACATGGACGTCCTGGACGAAGCCCGCGACATCGCCCTCGCACGGTCAGCCGTGTACCAGCAAGACCTGCGCAACTACCACAGACGGAGGCTGCGGCCAAGAGCATTCATCGTAGGTGACCTAATCCTTCGCCTCAAACAGAAGAAGGTGCACAAGCTCGCCTCCCCATGGGAGGGCCTGTACATTGTGACAGAAGCAATCGGCGGCGGAGCTTACTGTCTGAAGGAGTCGAAGACAGGAGCAGCAACCCATGGAACATCGCGCAGCTTCGTCGTTTCTACGCCTAGTTGACTCCCTCGTTGTACCAAAACCAGCATGTCAAGGCGGCAGGTTTCAGACGCACTCTTTCCCTTACCAGGGTACCTAAGGGGACTGGAAGGGTTTTAACGAGGCGTCCTTCTCGCAAAAATCAATACAGTGATTTGTGGAACAAGCTCTCTCCTTTATTTTTTTCAGTCAAAAACCAACTTCAAACCTAGGCCGCCACTCGAATCACTCGGGGGATGCGCCATACAGGTCAAGTAAAAAGCCTAGGCCGCCACTCGAACCACTCGGGGGCTGCGCCATATAGGTCAAATCAAAAGTCTAGGCCGCCACTCGAACCACTCGGGGGCTGCGCCATACAGGTCAAATCAAAAGCCTAGGCCGCCACTCGAACCACTCGGGGGCTGCGCCATACATGCCTCATTTGCAAATCCTAGGCCGCCACTCGAACCACTCGGGGGCTACGCCATACAGGTCAAGTCAAAATCCTAGGCCGTCACCCGATGCACTTCGGAGGCTGCGCCCTACAGGTATCACTTGAAAACCTAGGCCGCCACTCGAAGCACTCGGGGACTGCGCCATACAGGTCCATGTCAAAACCCTAGGCCGACATCCGATGCACTCGGGGGCTGCGCCATACAGGTGTAAGTTAATCCTAGGTCGCCACCTGACGCACTCGGGGGCTGTGCCATACAGGTTAAGAAGAAAAACCAGGCCGCCACTCGAACCACTCGGGGGCTACGTCGCGCAAGTCAATCATACCTAGGCCACACTCGATCCGCTCGAGGCCGCGCCACACAGACTCACATAGCAATACAATAAGCTCCTTTTACTCACTCAGGGGCTCCCCCCACACCTCAGTTTACATACATTGATATTTACACTTGGCAAATTTGCCTTTTCGAACTAATGCTATACAACAGAAGCCTACTACTCCTACTCTGCAGGCTCATTCTTTGGCGCATCAAGTGGCCCTACGAGACACTCACTCAGCCTCTGGACCTGCTGAATCATCTGACGCGCATGCGATAGAGTCTCGGCGTAGCCGTCTTCTTCAGGCAAGACACCTAGCAACCTTGACAGAGGAAGGTTCCGCCGATGCAGTCGGACGTACGCCAACGCCACATTCGCCCCGACAACAAGTTGGGCGTCGACAACCTCCTTCAGCGCACCACCTTCGCGGAACCTCTCCAACAACGTGGCCAGCTCGTTGGGCTGCCCATTGTGTGGAAAGTACACCCGGTGGATGTGCCAGAGAGTCTTCCTGCACCCCTCCAGGAGAAAAGCAGCTCACCAGGTACGGTCCAGCATACACGCAAGGATCCGCCCTATAGATCTATTTGACAAAAAATGGCGCGCCTCGGGTGCATCACCAGCGGCTTCTCTGGCGACCCGCTCATCAACCCGAGTCTGCTCAGCCTTCCAGTCAGGGTTCACGTCTGCATCAAGACATTGGAATCGGCAAAACGCAAGGAAGAGGAAGTCAAAACACATCGCTAAGAAGACCAACCTTGTGGCTGTCAACTGATCAATTCAATCTCGCCAAGCAGGAATAACTCACGCTGAGAGAACTCTGCAACAGGACGCGACCTAGACCGCTCCAGCTCCAACTCAGCACGCTTCAGCTTCGCCTCGAGATCAACCACCTTGTTCCTCATATAAGTGATCAACCGTTGGTCGTTCGCACTTCGCGCAGGAGCCGATGTCGCTTGACGGTGGCGAAGAGCAAGGTCAGCCAAAGGAGTACCCTCTTCATCACCCGCGCCAGTCGCTGCAGCAACCGGAGTGGCCTCGCCCATTTCAGGCTGCCAAGAATTAACAGTGTGAAAACAAAAAAATAAAGATCGCTTCTCATTCAAGCCAAACTCGAAGGAAAGCATTCACACTTCAGCACTAATATGATTCAAGGCCAGAAGACCCGCAAAATACAATTCATTACAGACTGCAGACTGAAAAGCAGACTAAAAAATCCTAACTACAAGACTTCTACACTACAGACTCCGACTAGGAGCGACTCTTCCTAGCAGCAGACGACTCGGCTATCTTGGCAATCCTCCTCTCGAAGGTTGCGACAAGCTTCACGGCCAGCTGACTCGCCTGCGCCTTCACCCCGCTAAGGGACGCGGTCTTGCCGTTAGGCCTTCGAGGAAAGTCGGTGACAACCCTCTCAAAGTCGACAGTGACTTGATGACCAAGGAGAAGCTGGAAAGTAAGCTCAGAGCCGCGTACTGTCTGCGCCCGGGTGAAGTCCGCGATGGTGGTCGCGTCGCCTTTAAAAGGCGCCGTGAGTGCGTCCACGGCAGCTGGTGGCAACCTGCTGGGGAAGATGCTCCGGAGCACAGTCGCCAGCGCCCCGGTCGACTTTTGCAGCGCCATCGTCGATTGCTGCAGCGCTACCGAGGCGTACGCGCAGACGCGGTCGAGGAACCCGACAGCAGTCGCCAGGTCGACGTCGTCGCTAGACGTGCCTTCCGGGGGAACGCCTCCACATTTCTCTAAACAAGGGAAAGGAGTCAATTCAATGCAAATTCTGAAGGGAATATGCCCTAGAGGCACTTAATAAACATAGTTTATTGGCAATATCCCAATTGTTCATTATATGTTTTATACCATGCTATAACTGTAGTAAGCGAAAACATTAATACAGGTGTGGTAGATAAACAACCAGGTCCCTAGTTGCCTCTACTAAGACTAGTTTCGTTACGCGATTGATGATCGAGGTTTTCCGATCATAGGGCATGGCGCCGGTCGGCAACGGAAGTCATATCGTTAGGTGTAACGATGTGATGGACATACCCAATATTTATAGGACATAGTCATTACGCCTTAAAACCGTGAGACCAACTCTTATTGTTATCCCTGGAAGATACTTTGATCGCACCAAACGTCATATCTTATATAGTGTGACAATAACGGTGATACTTTTGGGTATCGGAAGGGGGTAGTTGAGACGAGGGGTCAACAACGGGATTTGTCAGTCCGCATAGCCGGATAGATACTCTAGGGCCCACTCGGTGAGATTATGTCAAATGAGTTTGCAAACATGTGACTAGGTCACCAGCTGACATAATATCATAGACGAGTAGAAGATAGCGTTGTCGGTAACGAGATCATACTAGGTATGGAGATATCTGAGAATGATGCTCGGACACGCTAAGTATCGCCATGACAAAGGGTTTAAGACTATACGTCCAGGTTTGATAGATGAAAATCATTCGGTATATCACAGGGATTAATTCATGGGGTCCAGGCCTACGAGTTAGTTGTTGATCATAGAGGAGTCTTGATCATACCTGTTATTATATCGAACCGCTAGGGTAACACACTTAAGGGGTTTCGACAAGACAACCGGAAAGGAAAGAGATCACCGGGAACGTCCCGGGAATGGTCCGATGGAGATCGGGCAGCGACGAAAGAGTTTTCGGAGCTAGAATAAATTGTATAAAATATGTTTGATATTAATTAGTGTAATTAATGTTTAAATATGATTTTATATATTTATTTTCGAATTTATTTAAGCTGATTTTCCTAAATGGGCCTTCTGGTCGAAAGAAGGCCCATGGGGGGGGGACCCCTCAAGGGTTTTCGGTGGGGAGGCTTGGCCGGCCTAGGTGGGCCAAATGGGGCCCACCTAGGGCCGGCGCACCTGTCTTGGCCGAACCAGGCATGTGGGATAGTCCCACATTGCCTGGCTGACAAGGTTGGCTCCCCCTGGGAGCCTATATAAGAAGGGGCACCCCTGGCCTTTTAATTCACCAATTAATTACCTAATTCTCTCTCGATCTCGTGATTCCCTTTGTCGGAGTTGCGCCGAGTAGAGGAGGGGGATCTCTTCCACCATAGCCTGCTGTAGCGCTGCTAGTGTTCTGGTCCAAGTCTTCCGTTGCTCGTCCTGGACTGGAGCTTCAGAGGCCGTCGTCTCCACCGTATGTGTGTAACGCCCTGCGAGGTGCTGCGCTACCGGTACTCGGAGGCCTACTTCCTCCACCCGACCTCGGGGTCATCTTCGTCGTCTTCGTCGCGCCGAGTTCTTCGCGACCTAGAGGTCGGCTACGTCGTCTTCGTCGTCAACGCTTGTGCGGGAGCGTAATCCCCACTATTCGGTCTACGAGGGTACGTATTCCGATCTCCGCCGTACTACTATATCTGCATAGTGTAGATCTTGGCTAGTTTAAGGATATCGTTGGTAGGAAATTTTTTGTTTTCTGCACACGATCCCCTTCAAATTCAACAAGTAGACAAGTATCGTCAAGCCGAAAAACTTACGTCCGAGGACACCGGCGAGTGCTAGCAGGCGGTCGACCTGGGTCTTCTCCTGGTCGCCCCGAGCACGCTCGCGCTCTTGCGACTCGTGCAACACCTTCTCCAGCTCCACCTGAGCCTGAAGTTTCTGCTCCAACTCCGCGGCTCGCCTCGTGGCCTGGTCCAGGGAGGTGCGCAACTGATCACTCTCCTTCTCCAGGCAAACGAAGGCGGCGGCTCCCTCAAGCTGTTGGCGGTAGTATGGCTGCAGAAAAACAAGCATATATGAAGTTGTGCCCGACTATCCTAGTCACACACACCTTCGGGGGCTACTCCCATCAGGAGCGATGTTCGCGTACCCGATGCAACTATCAAAGAACAAGTCGAGGAGTACTTACATGGTCCACCAGATCAGCATCCGACGAAGTCGCCGCGGTAGCATCATTTGGCGCCAGGGAGCCACCAGCCCACGCATGCTCCCTGGCCACCTGCACAGTCCGCTTGACTGAAGGGGCAGACGTGTGCTCCACTTCGCGTGGAGGGGAACTGGTGCCACCAGAATGATAGCTGACAAACGATGCAAGAAAGTTCAACCCAGAGAACCCGCCAATCAGAAAGATAACTCTACACAAAAAGAACCAGCATGACTAACCTGGTAACTCTGACGCCATCATCGCTTCCCAAGGAAACGGAGGGCATCCTGGTGAACTCGAGCGGCGGTGCAGAGCTGACAGGAGGCGCATCCACGGGCTCATTCCAGTCGCCCAGGTACTTGCCACCCGAAGACGAGAAGCCATCCTCCTCCAATTCTGCAGCCACATCCCTTGCAGGGGACGAAGCAGTAGCAGAGTCGCTGCTTCGCCGCTTCTGTTTCTTCCGCGCCGGCTCCTCGTCATCCTCATCCTCCTCCACCTCTTCACTCGGGGAGATGGTGGAAGGAATGTCCTCTTAATCACCTTCCTCTTCAAGGAACCTCGCCTCGTCGAGAGGTCCGTTCTCCATGAGCGGAGGAAGGCTGACAAGGAAAGAACGACCCTGCAAACAAAATGACAGACGAATCAAGAAACAGAGAATCGAGAAAGCAAACAAGGGAGAAAAAAGGCAGAAGCTTACCTCAGGAACAGGGTTCGTCGCTCCGTAAGCTGCGACTGGGCACTTGACGCTGCAGGGGTCTGCAGCTCGGAGGCTTGTGATGCTCCTCACCTTCAACTCCACCTCCTCGTCGTCGAGCTGCCGGTCGCCAACGCCCTCGTGTGCCCACATCGGGTGGGGGCGAGCACGGAGCGGCTGTACTACAAGACTGAAGAAGGTGCCGATGAGGTGGACGCCACCCGACTCGCGCCCCAAGGTCTTCAGCAGGTTGCGCAGAAAGTTCAGCAGCGGCTTGACAGCCTCTTTCTCCTCCTTCGCGAGCGGGTGCGCCCACGCACGCGTCTTCCGCAACTCTCGCTCGCCGTTAAAGTCAGACAACCCCGCTTGGTCGCACCTGACGTAGAACCACCGCTTCCGCCAGCGTTGAACGGAGTCCGACTTCTTCATCTAGAAGTACAAGGTGTCACCTCGCACCTGGATGCCGAAGCCACCAACCGGGTACGCCAACCCGCTCTTCCCCACGTTCTTCCTAACGAGGAAGAGCGACTTCCACAAGGCCCAATGGGGGGCGATCCCCATGAAGCACTCACAGAGCACGATAAATCTCGCGATGCTCAAGACGCCATTGGGGGTCAGATCATGGATCTGAACCCCATAGGCGTACAGGATACCACGGACAAAATCATGGAGAGGGAACCCGAAGCCCCGTGGAAGGAAGTCCACGAAGCAAACGCGCTCCCCATCCCGAGGAGCAGGGTATACCTCCTTTCCAGGCGCGCGCACCGTCGCCTGGTCCTCTGGCGGCAGCAGGCCCTGCGCGCGTAGGACCTCAAACTACGTCTTCTTCACCGACTACTTCTGCCAGTCACCGTCGGGTTTCTTCATCGCACCCGCCTCGGTGGTGGCGGCGGCGCTGGTCGCAGCTTTTGTCTTCCCCATCGTCTTTGGCGCTCACGGAAGGTGGAGAGAGGAAAAGGCTAGAGCTCAGAAAGAGGCAAGAGCGGCGCAGGAGAGAAGGCGATGGCAAATGGAGAAGATGACCTATTTCCCGTCGCGGTACAATATTATACCGCGCGTGCAGTCCATCCCAACCGTTCCCGAAGAAACTGCTCTCCGCAGCTCCATCCAGTCGCCCACATGTCACGCGGAGAGACAAACCGTCGCCGCCCACCCCGTCCACTACACACGAGGATCGAGGCACTATCATCCGCCACGAAATTTTCACGCTCAAGACAGAAATAAGCAGGTAACTGCTGTCTACAGTAAACACTGACAGTGGGCCCACTTCCGTCACGTCCTATCGGACGCAGAGGCGTGTTACGAAGCGTCAGCGCTGACGTCAGCAACACAAGTGCATGCGCGCTGAGGAAGAACTCGAACGAGTCATTCGGGTGTCTCTGAACATGCACATAAGCTTGATAGCTGAATTTCGACGCAAGGTAAAGAACTCTATTGCATAATTCAAGTGACAGGTAAACACAGTAATCATCATAGCTGAAATCGCCTCAGTAAGCCACAGTGCTGATGCAAGAACTCGAACCATGCAAACGGGTGACAAGAAGACTCAGTAAGCTTCACAAGCTGAATTAACTGACAGTAAACCAGCATGCTGAACAGAAACAAGTCACACAAAGGACACGACTTCAGTGAGTCGATTACAATTCTTACCCCCATCGGGAGCAGGCTCTTCGACTGAAGAAAAACGAGTTCAATCTCAAATGCAAGCAACCCGGCGGCGTGCCCAGGAGAAAGGAGTCCTCTGCCCGACTCTGCGATTCGAACAAGCACTCGGAGGCTACTGACGTGGGGCTACTCTTCGACTATCCCACGGTGAGGATACCTGGCTCACGCCAAGACTGCAAAGACCCAAGGAAGGCCCAATAGAGATAGCGTATGGCCCAAGACTAGTCGGTTAGGTCATACGACTCTTACCATATTTGTAAACGCCATCGGCACCGTTCACCCGGGACCTACCTTATCATATAAAGGCTAGGAGGGTTGCTCGTCCAAGGGAACAGACGTTCACACGCTCATAGCCGCCACCACAAACCCTAGAGGCAAATAAATAAGTAGTATTTATTGCATTATCTCGTTAGTTTATAATAGGTTTGTGTATTATGCTATAACTGTATTAATCGGAATTATTAATACACGTGTGATACATAGACAACCAGGTCCCTAGTAAGCCTCTATATGAACTAGTCCATTGGGCAACAGTTGATCGAGATTCCCGATCAAGGACAATGACGTCGGTTGACAATGGGGTCATCTTATTAGTTGAATAAGGTGATGGACATACGCAAAGTATTGCAATAAGATCGTATTACGATGTTTGTCATTTGCAATAAAATAGAATATGATAGCTTATTCCTTAGACCGTGAGACCGTACTTATTGATGCTTCGTAGGGGTGCTTTGAGAGCATCAAACGTTGTGTCTTATATAGCATGACAATAACGGTGTCCATCTTGGGTATCCTGAAAGAGCATCGAGACGTAAGGATCAAGAGCGGGATTTGTTCATTCTTGTAATGGCAAGATACTCTGGGCCCACTTGGTGAGATTACATCTATATAGCCCTGACGGTCATTGGAGAGCGGAGTGTCTCAACCATGTCTGGAGAGTTCTCGAACCGTAGCGTAACAAACTTAAGGTCTTAACGACACCAGGAGATAGGTTTTGGAATAATATAGGATTTTGTTGGAGAGAGAGAAATGTTCCGGAAAGAGTTCCGATGGTCCGGAAGGAGTTCCGGGGGGGTCTGGAATGGTTCCAGGGATGTCCGAAAGATGTTCGGGTGGTTCGGAAATTGTTTCGGAGTCACATGATATTAAATAGTATTTAAATATATTAATTATGAATTAATTATATTTTATATTAATTTAATTATTTAATAATAAAGGAGAAAAGGGGGCTCCCACCTATATGGGCCCTAAGAGGGCCCAAGAGGGGGGAGCCGCACCACCATGGGAGGAAGGGGGCTTGGGCCCCTAGTCCAACACGGACGGGGTGGTTCGGCCGAACCCCTCTCCCCCTCGTATTCCTTTAGTCCCACATGGGGGGGCAAGGTGTTTGCACACCCCCTCCCCCCTTTATATAGCAAGGCATATTAATTGGATTGATTACAGTAAAATACAATTAATTGTATAGCAGGCCGGCCAAGTTGCTTCTCCGCCCGTTTTGCCCCCTCTCTCGACCTAAGCTATACCGCCGGGCGTCGTTGCCCTGCGGGATTCCAGATAAGTTCTACCCCTGCGATTTCAGCTGGATATGAATAACCGGGGGTTGTCGTTAAGCTCCGTATGTTTGCGAGTGCTCGGAGGCGACTCTTTTGAGGAGCCTGGGCGACGTCGTCTCGCCCCTCTGATGCCGCCGCGCCGCCCCCCCCCCCCCTTGTCGCCAGCGCACCCCCCAGCCCATCGACGCAGGTCATCGTCGACACCCCGACGTCATCGTCTACATCATCGCGGCAAGTTCTCCGCGACCTCAAGGTCGGCTACGTACAACTTCATCGTCAACGCTTGTGCGGGAGCGTAATCCCCGCTATCGGTCTACATGGAGGTAATGTAACCAGTTTCCGCCACCGTTATCACATGTACTAGATAGATAGATCCTGGCTAGTTAGGGTTTCATACGCTAGAAAATTATTGTTTTCTGCACGGTAACCCCTTCAAGTACTTCATCGACCGCAACCCGGCGTGCTTCGTGGTGCTCCGCGACCTCCTCCGCACGGGCAGCTGTAGAGAGAGAGAGAGAGAGAGAGGTTAGGGAGAGAACTCAACACACTTTATTCATCTGTTGAGGCAGTGTTTATATACATGCTGAACCTCATCTGAACCTGTTCAGGCCACGATCTCCCGGCCATGCTAGTCTAACTACGATCGTGGGTGAGGTGATGTGTGCATGTTGACTAGGTACAGGAATACACACGCACGGCTAAGACACTTATACAGTATATCCTAACACCCCCGCAACCGTGACGTCGGTTGTTGAGACACAAAGACTGGAACGGAAGTCCTGGAAAATGTCCGTTGGCAAGCCCAAAATCTTCTAAAATCCTAAATCAACACACCCTTCTCTTCTTAGGCATAGAAATTGTGGGCTTAGATTTTGCTTATTGAAAGAGCATTTTCCTCATGTGTGCTTTTGGTAATTGAATGACAATCTCTATGGACTAATGTTTGCATTGAGATATAATTATAGATCATGTCCATGGACTAATGTTGGAAGATACAAGGTTGATCAAGATGTTGATCAACACACAAAGCTATAAGATGTACCAAGAACGATCATGTATCTCTTGGGATGGTAAACACTTGTCCGCATAGCTTTGTGAACTAACCCATTATATATGTGTGTGTGGTATCATTATATGAGGTTAGGTATCTTCCCATGGGCTTGCATCAAATGAAGATTTCATATAGCTCATGGAGGATGACGTCATGTGGTGATTGTCATCAAGGTGAGATGTGCAAGACCAAGACCAAGAGAAGCTTCTTGAAGAGACCCTATGCTTGGTGCTTGCAATGGATACATGAAGATGAAGCTAAGCGAGACTCTCCCATTGTGAGCATGGGGGAGTATTTGGAGAAGTCTTCATCAAGCATGTGCTTGGACGCACAAACAAGAAAGATGATCCACTTGAAGAGATCAAGATAGTTATCATCTAACTCAAGTGGAATGCTCAAGGCAAAGGTATGATCTTGATACGGCTATAGGATAGAGAGGCGTACTATCAAGAGGGGCTCTCAAGTTAGTAACTTGATCGCATCGTTGTGGAGAGCTCAAACCTTTGCATACTTGGCATATCATGTTTCTTGGTTCTTATTTGGCTTTTATGTTGGTGAGTAATTAGAGCTTGGTTCATCTCCATCTCAAGCTCTTGTTCATCGAAATCGGTTTTACTTTGGACAACTTGTTGCGTTTTCGGTGGCGGAAATATTGCCGGTTCTACCGTGAGGAAAGTCCCACACCTTGCCATGTGTGTCGATATTACTCTATTTATGGGATGCAATATTTTACTCTTTTTGTTGGGTGCTCATCGTCGCTATCTTTCCAACAAAATTGGTCTCACCTCATTTGGAGTTCATTTGCAAAAGTTATAGCAGTTTTCGTTTCGGTGTTTTGCATATTCGGATTATTGGGGCCGGATATTTCGCTCTACCGGAATTTCCGGTTCCCCAGCTGATCCAAGAAAACGGCTAAGGAAAGGAGAAAAAGGGTTCTGACTCCAGTCGGAAATTGTGCTCGGAAATTTCCATATATCGGAATTTCCGGGTGCACACAGAAAAGCCTTCCAGAAATGGCTAAGGAAAAGTTTGGTTTTGGTTCTGACTCCAGCCGGATTTTCTGCTCGGAAATTTCATGGACTCAGAATTTCCGGTTGACCGGAATTTCCGAGTCTCACTTATACCGGAATTTCCGAGTGTCGAAACAACCAACGACTATATTTCATGGAGGGGTATAAATACCCCTCCCCTTCTTCTTCCCCAGCTAATCCAAGGCAGCACGTTTTTTCCCTCTCTCCTACTCCATTGTTGACCTTAGAAAGCTCACTCCCCTCTCAATCCCTCCATTGAATCTTCCATATTCTTTAGGGAAAGTTGAGAGGAGATCTAGATCTACAATCCTACCTATCATTCTCTCCTCTAAGTGAGGGGAACCTAGTGGATTTAGTTCTTGGAGTTCCTTTGTGGTTCTTCTTCTTTGTTCTTCCTCTCTTCTCCCCCCATAAGCATTAGTTGCTTTTGGAGGGATTTGGGAGTGAAGGATTTGACTCCTTTGTGGTTTCCTTTGTTCTTCCTCTCTTATTCCCCCATTAACATTTGTTGTTGTGTTGGAATTTGAGAGTGAAGGATTTAAGCACTTCGTGTGCTCTTGCCATTGCATTTGCATCGATTTGAGCCCTCCACGAGGATTCGTGGTGGTGATACTTGTGAGCTTGTTACTCTTGGGTCTTTGGACCCTAGACGCCTTTTGTGGCCAAGATCTTTTGTGGTCAAGACCTTTTGTGGTCACTTGAGAGCCCCCAATTAAGTTGTGGGTGTGTGCCTCAAGAGTTGTACGGGATTCGATCTCCGCCCCAAAGGAGATCAATAGTGGAAGGTGAACTCGCAACCTTTTGTGGTTGAGTTCATCAGGAGAAGAAGGTGGGCCTTTGTGGCGTTGCGGCTAACCTGTTGTGGTTGCGCACACCTCTCCAAACGAGACGTACACCCTTTGGGTGGAACTCGGGAATACATCCTCATCTCCGCGTGCCTCGGTTATTTCTATACCCGATCTCTTTACTTATGCACTTTACATTGTGATAGCCTTCGTGCTTGAAGTCATATATCTTGCTATCACCTTGTTACTTGTATTTCTTAGCATAAGTTGTTGGTGCACATAGGTGAGCCTAGTATTTATATCTAGGTTGTATGCTTGTTAAAGTAAACCTCTAGTTTTATTCCGCCTATATCAAGCATACCGGAATTTCCGAGTCATTCTTGGACCGGATATTCCGGCTCCTCGGAAAAAGTTTTAAATCGCCTATTCACCCCCCCCCCCCCTCTAGGCGACGTCTATCCGTTCACTTATGACAAAAACTTTGTGAGTGTCATAGATTTTCTTGCATAAATTGTTTTCTTGTTCTTATTACCCTTGCTTGTTTTTTCTATGTTATAAAGTGCTTGGAAATATCTTTCTAGTCATTTTTGTTAATTAAAAACTTGACTCTTGTGATCTTCACCCTTGTTAAAACTTAGCAAATCTATGGCACAATATTAAGCAACTTGTGAGTTATTCTTGACATGCAACTGTACTAACTTGTCCTATGACTATTATATTTTCCAAACCATACCTTTAAGCATCATTGGAGACCTTGTTAATCTATAAATCCAACTAGGTTTTAAGGGCATCAGAAAATAGTGACCATTTGTTTCATTGTCTTTTCTTTTTCTAAATCTTTCAAAATTCTTTATGAAATTGCTTGTTTTGCTCAATGTGCATTTTGAGTCTGTAGCCAACCCACTCATATGAACTCCTAGTACCAATTGTTTGATTTGTTGTTGATATGATTTGTGAGTTGAATAAAAGCAAATGGACAAAAAGATAAGAAGAAAATAAAACCAAAACCCTAGTCTACCCGAACTCCTCCCCTTTCTCTCTCTCCCCTGCATCCCTTGTCTTGCAGAAGAAGGAGGCTAGCTCTCCCCCAGCCCTACCCCACCTGTCACCCCCTCACTTAACCCTTTCCACCACTCACCTCCTCTCCTTTTCCAAACCGGCCAATGCATCCTCACTCACTCGCCCCTCACTGGCCAGGTCACTCCATCCTGAGCAACACCTCTATGTCCCCCCTCTCCACCTCCCTCCAGACCAATATACAAGCCCTAGCTCGCCCTCCCTCTCCCAGACCCTAAAGAGGCCACAATTTGGCACTTCGAGTTTATCTCGCGTCCACGGCTCCCACCCCTCTCTTATTTCTACCATCCCAGATGCTCACATCCGCCCCCACTCTTCCATTCCCCAGTCCAGAACACGAGCTCTCGCCCTCATCCGTGCCAGAGAAGAAGAAAACGTCGTCGGTGACCGCCGGCGAAAAACGGTGATAGGCATCGCCTCCCTTCTTCTTTCTTCGCCATTTTTGGTCTCCCGGGTGCGTTTCGACGAGACCTAACTCGCTGTGCTCTCCTTTTCTTGTTTAGGTGCCCGTTCGCGTCGCGTTCATCCTCGGCCCGAGAAGAAGACTTCCGCCGCCGCCATGGTTCCCGACGTCGCATGCGTGACTTGAGACCACCCCCGAGCTCGCCATCGCCTTCTCATTCGACTCCGACCCTTCCCTGACCTCTCTCAAGCCCTAGATGAGCTAGCCACCGCCGCCCGTTTCTCCTCTTCCTTCGTTCCGTCCGTCCGGTGTTGCGTCGAGGAAGACGACGCCATCGCCATAGATCCTGCGATCGACGGCCCCGTTTGAACCCCGTCCGCGCGCGCGCCACACCATGTTGGGCCGGCCTTGCCTGCTCCCTGCGCAGATCTGAGCCGGCCTCGGCCAGATCTAGCCCAAATCCAGCCCGTGGACATTTGTTTTCCTCTGGATTTAATCGTTTCCCAGTTTCTGCTAATTGTGTGCACTTAGATTAATTAGTTTGTGCTAGATCTGTTTGTGCAAATATTGTAGGAGTATTTTTGTTGGATGCTCATGTGTTTTCCTGAACATGCAAAGTTTGTTTGGCACCAAAATAAATTATACTTCGCTCTGTACATAAATGTTGGTAAAAACTTTACTTTGCACTTAAATTGGAATAGTTTGAGCTAGGGTTGTCCAAAAGAAGTGAATCAAATTTCTACAGAAAGATAAAAGCAATATCTATCCATAGAAATTAACCTTGCATGTAGGATATTCCTAAAATAGAAGCTCAATCCATTTTGTTTTTGAGCCCAGTAGCTTTTGTAGGATTTTTAGTTTCTGTTTGGAAAAATAGATTAATATGCAAATCCAATTTTTATAGTTTCCTATAGTTACTAGGAGAACTGTGGTAGGAGGATTTATTTTATGAACAATATTCTAGGAGTGATGAATTTCCCCCTAAACACCACCTTACTAGCTAATAAATGTAATAATTTTATCTCTCTGTTTTAGTTAATTAAAATCATGTCAATATTCTTAATCAACTTTGGAATCCAGAAACCTAAACTCAACTTTAACACTTTGTTTAAAAACACATTGATAGTGTTGTGGTGTATTGTTTGTTTGTGTTTAGCATAATCCACTCTATGCCTAATTTTAACACTAAGTGTTTTATATGCTTTGGTTGTTGTTGTGTTTATGTTTTATGATTATATCCAGTAGTTGGTTCTGTCTTGTAATGCTTTCATCTTGTTTGTTTGTTTGGGATTGTTGTCAACACGCATTGACAAGGTTATACTAAACGGGTACCCCTTCGTGTGGGTGCCTGGTGCACGTAATGACTAAATCCCAATTGTCAGTACACTGAAGAAGCCCAACAAGCGAAGCCCAAGTCGAAGACTTCTACCATAGATAGACATAGTCGGTTATACTTTCCATATATGTAATCCTAGTCGGTTACTACCCGAGACATGTACCTCTTTATAATGGACAGGAGGGTGGCCAATCAAGGACACGTCCAATCATAACCACCAAACCCTAGCAAGATCGACATCTTGCTAGACCCTTGTACTCATCACATATTCACAATCAATACCAGACATGCAGGAAATAAGAGTGTTACCTCACTCGAGGGCCCTGAACCTGGGTAACTCCCGTTTGTCGGCCGACGAATCTACCAACACTACGCGTTCTCTACCTTATAGCTCTCACCCTTGGCTAGCAACCATGGGTACTCATGGGGACACCCCTCGTCAATTAGCACCGTCTGTGGGAATAGGTAGTGTTGGATCTACGGATTTTTCGGTTCTAATCGCAAACGGAAACTCGCGGACTTCATCGAAGCGATGCCCATCAGCAACTTCAGGTCGCATCCAGTCCACATGCGACCACTCGTCGAAACCAGCATCACCAAACATGATCAGGACATATTCACCCGAAGTACAGGAGATCTACTCCAATCTCAGTACATGATTTGATCTAACCATTGGGGAACAAAACTTTTTTGTTGATAGGTTTGGTGTGCAGGATCTAGCCGAACAGATCGCGACTGAGACACTCCAGGAGAGATCGATGGCGATTGTATCTTCAACAAACAAGGAGGCCACCTCATCAAAGCTCGATCTGATCCGTCCACCCAAATCTCCCACGAAATCGATGTCATCAGCAGAATTCAACAAATTTATGGCAGATGAATTCCCGGAAGACGAAGGTCAGTCGGCTGCCCCACATAAACCAGTCGAAGATCTGGTCATATCGGTAGCATCAACAGAAGACGCGGGGGGGCACTACATCACAGATCGATCCGATCTCATTATCAGGATCCATGGCAGAATCCATGTCCACAAGGGAATTCAATGAATTCATAACACAAAACCATATAGAAGACGAAGTACAGTCGAAACTCCAGACCGATCTAGTCAAGGATCATATGCAGATCGATGGTCCAGAAGAGAGCTTCCACTTCTCTGAGCATGACAAACTTCCAGAAGAGAGCATACGTCTGACCGACTTCGCCGATCCAGGAATCCAAACTCTAGTCGACACTTTCACCGGTTACGGCGAAACCGCATAGCAGTCATATAGTGCTCAAAATAGCAAAAACAAAAACGCAGACATGCACTGGGATGACGACGCTGAAGCAACGCCTGATACCCACACAACTTACACATATCCTTCACCCATACCCCGACAGGTTTGCGTCGCGATTACCGTAGAAACGTCAGCAACAACAGCCAATCGGAGGTCAGTCGAATACCCTTGCACATTCACTCTACCAGACGACACAACTACT
The DNA here is from genome assembly GCA_026929855.1 of Poa annua. NCBI lineage: Eukaryota > Viridiplantae > Streptophyta > Magnoliopsida > Poales > Poaceae > Poa > Poa annua. The sequence goes on along the minus strand of CM049428.1, from coordinate 18,551,832 downwards.
CTAGTTATCACAACCGAGATGGCTGATGCACATGGTGGGTGTGTTGTTGGGAGACCCCAAGAGGAAGTTGTGAAGTAGTGCAACAGCAAATTTCCCTCAGTTTAGAAACCAAGGTTATCGAACCAGTAGGAGATGATGAATTCCCCCGAGGTATCAACGGCGCCAAAAAAGATCTTCCTGGTGGTTGACGTGGAGCCTTGTAACGCCCCGGAAATTTCCCCAATTAGATTTGTTTGTTTTCTTTTGTATCATCATGACATCATCATGCATCATTTGTATTTGTCAATCTTTTTCAAATTTTTGCAATAAATTAAAAATCTAATTTCAAATTCAAATGCAATTCAAATCATTTACAGTGTGATGTTACAATCTTTGGAAACATAAAAAAACTAGTTTATTAAATTGCCTATTTGAAACTAAAACTTTTTTGTAAAGTTTCCTTATTCAAATTCCTTTTCTATTTTGATTTAAAAAAGGAGAAAATGCAAAAACCAGAAAAAAAAAACTCACTTGGCCGAAGTGGACCGTTCTGGCCCAACTCCGGCCCAACTCTATCCCAAGCCCCATCCACTGTTTGTCGTCTCCCTCTATACGGGAGACGACCTTTACAGCGAGGCAGCCATGGCGTCACTGCCATGCCGCCCCCGCCGAGTGCCCCCCTGCTTCCCCCTCTACTTTAAGAGGCGCAGCTCCTGCCCAAACCCTAGCTCCTCTCCCTTCCCTCTCGCGCTGCCGCCTCCCTCCCCTTCTCCTTCTTTGTTCCCCCCGATAAGTTCACCAGAGGAGCTCCACATCAAATCCGTTGCCACGATCGTCCCCGAGCCAGGATGAACACGAAAAGGGCTCCGCTTCGTCGTCCTCGATGTCCGAGCTGCAGGAATTGGAGCCTTGACAAGTACAACGCCGACTGCATCCTCTTCTTCATCTCCGGCCGAACTCCTTCTTCGGTGGAATCCGAGCGCCTCTGTCTCCAAGAGCCTGAACGACTACCCCGAGCCCCTCACAGTGAGCTACTCTTCTGAATCCCCCGCTCCTCTTCTCGAATCCGTGTTGACATCAACGAGATCATCCACATATTCCTCCACCGTCCGCCATTGATCCGCAGGCTGCTCCAGACCATCATCTGTTGTTGTTCTGCTCGCTACCTACGTCTTGGTTCCCTCCCTGCACAATCAAACGTTCCATCTACAGCAACACCCCTCGCGCACAGGCCGGAACCGCAGCGCTCGCTGCAGATCATCCCCGACGCCGTTCCGTTCGGTGAAGTTTGAAGTCTCTGTCGAAATTCAGTTTCGACAGTGTCTAAACATGTCGGCGTGGTTGAAAAGAAACTCGTAGCCGTAGTTTCCAACACCACCGATCCGGCCCCGTGGCTAGAACCACCAAAACCACTCTCCCCCGCGCGAGATCGCGAGTTAATTCCCTCCCGGGCGCGTGGTGAACAAAAAGCCCCTTTTTATTCTTTGTTTCTCTCCCACTTACATCCTGGCCCCACCGGTCGGTGACCGTGGCGCCACACACGCGCACAGTCAACGCCAGCGAGGCGCCTGGCCCGCCTGTCAGCCTCACGGGCTAGATCCCTGCGCGGTGACAAAAGGTCAGAAAGATCTGCGCTGGGATAATTGCTCCGACCCCCCTGTGCTCTCTGGTTTCGTGTTTAAACCCTCACCGACACATTTTCCATCACCAACAAGTGCTTGTACTTTTCAGAAACAACCCTAAACTTGTTTTGTCAACAACTTTTATTCTATAACTCCAAATTAAATAATCTTTATATGTTTATTTATCATAAAAATGCAATGAACATTAATATGCCATTCTTATGCCATGTTGCATCTTTTATTTTAATTGCTTAGTGTAATTTAATTAGTTGCACCTAACTAATTAATATGGATTGTGTGTGGTGATTAATATAAGTATTGCCCCATTCCATTTAATTTGAATAGAACATGTATGCCATGACTTGCCATGTTAACCAACATTTATTTTGATGGGTAGATAAATAACTTGAAACTAAATATTAATTGTCAGGATTGCATTCCCGCTTAATTGGATTAAGTGCATCTCGTATTGCATCTTGCCATGTCATGCATCATCTCATGATAATGCTGGAGCTTTTGCGTAGTTGTAAGATGCATCTTTTACGCTTTCCAGTGTTGTTGTTTCTTCGCGGATAAGACGTTGAGATGTGTGAGCAACGACAAGATCTTCTTCCATGCGGGATTCCAGGCAAGCAAAGTTTGCTTGTTTACATATACATTGTCTTTCATTCCTGCCGATCTCTGCTACCCTAGTATTCGATTCTTGTGTCGCGATCCCATCACATGTTTATCCTGCAGACTATACAGCTTTATCCCCACAACCTATTACATGTTGCATGTTTTATCTGTTGGCGTTGCGAGTCGTAGCGCATGCTTAGAGTTGATTGTGTGAGTCGTCTGTTGGTCTTATATTTCACATGCTTAGTATCATAGCTTATATTTAATTCACGTTTTTTTTGGCATAGATGTTGTTGTTGCTGCTGTGTTGTCATGCAACCGTTACTCTAAGGGTCGCATGCACCCTTTAACTCAGGCTAATTACCTTGCTTCACCGCCTTTGGTTGTTGCATATGTACTTGCCGGCACTGTAAGTCCGTGACATATTCTCCCACTTCGATGCTCACATCAATTGATAGTAGTGCAAGCAACGTCATTAGTGTTGATGATTAAGATTTAATCTCTCCGGGCATAAGAATTATATAGAGCATGTGTTTTTAAGTTCCACTTAGTTGGATTTCAGTACTTCGTGTAATATTTTTTTTAGACTTCTCCCTCATTATTTCATTGATACCACCTGAAATCGGATATTGGCAGTTAACTTCTTTGGTGTGGTTACCACAAAATAATGTTAAGATCGTAGCAGGTTCTTTTCTGAATTTTTTTGTTAGGCTTGTACTTGAACAAATTTGGAACAACGATTGTCTCACCATTCTCATCTCACCATTTCAGCACGACTTGTACAATTCAGAGACAACCTTAATTATATTCAACCGTAGGCTCCTTTGTATTAAGTGAAGACAGCCTGGTGCTTTTCTTCTTGCGCAGTAGGCGATTAGTAGGGGATTGAATCCAAAGTTTCAACATTATATTCTAAGAGTGCTATTTACTCAGTTTTTGAGAGCTTAAGTGTTATTTTTTTAGAGTTTCAATGTTATCTTCGAAAACAATCATTTGTTTACATTTTTGTTGTAACATGATTTCAGCCCTTTAAGTCTAGGATCAACCAGTTATTGATTGTATGAAACCGAAACCGTGAAAGAATCTGAAGCTTTTTAGCACTCTGAAAGTCTAAATTATGCATAACTAGGTCAGGCAATTCAGTCTGTAGAAATGTACTTTGTTTTCAACTCCATGACATCTTCAATAGATTCAGTCATTTAGACACCGTGTAAAACTGAAAATCACAATCGATTGATATCAAGAAACATTTTTTATAAACAATTCTTGGGTGCGCCATCCCTCAAGTTAGTGATATTTCAATGTGACAAGTTATCAATTGTATTGACTATTAAGAAAGATTAGGGATGAATACCTGTCCGAGCTTGAGAATGATTAAGAATGATTAGCACCACCGATGATGTGGCAGGAAAACACCAGCTTATGGAAATGGCAAGTTCTTACAAAGGCACATCTCAAAATACAGTACTTTGTGAACCGGTAAATCATTAAATTATTTCATAAGTCCGTAGCAATATACGGGCATTTTACTAGTATGTATAATATGTGCAAAAAAGAGTCATATGGTTTGGCAACAGTGCCTTAACATAGGGCTAAAATAGGGCATCTGGAAAAATGTTTTTGTGCCATATAACGATGCCCTAAGTGCAAAAACTAGGTTTAAGATAGAGCATCTATTAGAGATGCTCTAAGGCATCAGTTACTAGCAACACAATCCTAACAGCTCACTTACCATAAATGTGACACCAACTTATTCCTAACAATTTAGAAGAGGGTTAAACGGACTAACTAGCCCGCAAGACCCATCCTTTATTAACTATATAATATGGTTCGAGCTTGCGAGTAAAAATTAATTTTGTTCAATAACAACTCTACAATTCCAAAGGTGGATCATACATAAATTTTTAGGCTATGCAACGCAGCCTGTTGAGCCCAAAGAAAAAAGCTAATACTATCAATATGAAGGAATTGGTATGACAATCAAATAGGACTTGAACATAACTTGTGATAACAAGATATAGCAATACTCATTGTAAGAAGGAACAGATATGACAACCAAAACAAAATCAGGCTTAAACATAAACAACGGACAAATAGGGCTACACATGAATCGGAGAACGATGCAATAGCCAGCAAGGGAGCGCAAGTTCATTCATCAATAATTAAGCATGCACTGTTATCAAGTAGGAAGCTATCTCTTTTCCAGCGAATAAGTAGGCACTTTGTTCACCCAAGATGTTCAGCCAGAAGTCTAACACAATAAATGCTAGCAATTAAAATAGGCACTCTGTGGCTGCAAAGCGTAAATCAATAGCAGTACATAATATATGCTGATAGATCTTAATTTGGACGTTCCATGTAAATGCACTGGATCTGAAAGGAACAGAGGTCGAGATCTTGCAGACGATGGACTGAATGGGACCTGTCAAGTCTGAAAGGAAAATAACAGAACAGCTATCTATTAGACCTACAAACATGTTCAAGAAATGAAATTGCATACATGAATTATGCATACCGGTCTATTTACTAAGCCAATACTTTCTGCAATGAACATTTTCTTCGCCATATAATGGTGCAGTGGCTCCTTTGGCTTATACAGCTGAAAACGAAACCCAGGTGTTATCGCAGCTTTAAGTAAAAAAGAAAGATTACAGAATACACAAGAACAATCATGCATACCTCCCAAACCGCCGCTCTAATCAATTTCTTAACATTATCCTCCGAAGCCTAAGTCAGACAAATGTGTCATCAACCAGCAACATATTCCAATTGCACATACATGACATGCAATTTTATTTTATTTTTGAGATTTAACATGACATGCAATATATCATACTTACATCGTCAGGGATGCCTTCCACGCAAGAATTATACTAGACAAGAAAGCAGATAAAAGACATTAGCAAAAAAATGCAGCGTAAGTAACAAGGCAGTTCCAGAAACATCTGCCTAGACTAACTTACTATATCTTCCAAATCAGACCACATATCTTTCTCCAGCGCAAACAACATCAAGTCCTCATGCCGAGGAAACGACTTCTCACGAAGGAGTTTAGTCAAAGCATTTTCAAAAGTAATCTGAACAATGTTCCAAGACATACATCAACAACCATATCCATCATAGCATACAAGTACTTGTATATGAATAAATTGAAAGAAAACACACAAATGGGCAACTGTGTAGCTTATGTGAGCTAGGTACGATGCAAACCTGTCCATGAGTGACATGCTTCCAAATCTCAAAAAAGAGGCGATCCATGTCTTCACGGTAATTGTAATCAAACCGCAAGTACCAAATGTACTCCTGGACCAAAAGGCAAGAGGATAGCAAGTTCTAAATTCTTTTTCGGTAGTACATAGATTTATGTTACTATGAAATTCATAAATGAAAATCATTAATGGGATAAGAGATGGTACTTTATAAGCAGTATACACTAGCGCACAATTCATGTGAGTATACTTTATCGCAATCTCCAATGCTTGGTAAGCTCCTTTCCAATAGATATCTAACCACTACAGAGGACGGGATTCAAAATGGAAATATATAATAGAAGACAGTATGCTGCTAGTTTGTTTCTTTACTTCGTGGTTTTCTTAACAGTGTATAAGCCTATACTTACCTCATCTGATCTTTCAGGATGTCGAACGCCAAGTTTAAGCCACTGTTTGAAAAGATAAAAGGTTCATGGTATAACAATACGATAAGGAAATTGTCAGATCGAGAAACTCTCGGTAGTTTGGTGCAACGATGCATACCTCAAGTTTGGTGGACATTTCTGCAAAGAACTTAACATAATCTTTATCCATTTCGTACGTAGTAAACAGTGAGCGGTAAAGCTGCCAATTCTTGTATACAGAAAGGCCCTGCAGTCCAAAGAGGGGAGATAAATATATGAATAATAAAATATAATGCCTGCAGTTAGTGAGTCATTCAATAGTAATAGTTGTGATTTGCAAATCACCGTATGTGACAAAATGTAACTTAGACATCACAGGAGAAAAAACATCTAAATTATAGCTCCCTCAATTCAAAATGTCTTGGTATTTTTTTAACTTATCAGGTCCAGAGGAAGCAACATCAATCATTACTTTCATATAGCATTCTTTTTAAATACATAACAGTTCAGTATAATTTAATTAGAATCTGAATGCCTCACGACAAATCTAGAGCTTGTATTACAGATCAAATCTCACAATATATAAACATAATAATGCATCCTTTGTTTGACGGCATGGGGGCTGACAGAACTGAACCAGGCAAAATGATAAACAATATGTTGCAGAATAAGCACATTTTGCGTGATTCCAACCATAACGCGATTCCTATAGTAATCTATTTCACCTTGCAGTACTAATGAAATACAATGAAAACTTGGCTTTTATTTAGAGGTTTTAACCAAGTTTTATTTGTATAAACATAATGTATCCTTCTATTGACGGTTTGCAGCGGATGACAGAACTGAACGAGGTAAAATGATAAAGAACGTGCTTTAGAATAAGCACATTTTGCATGATTCTATACATAGTAATTCCTATACTAATCTAATCGACCCTACAGTACTAATGACAAAAAATGAAAACTTTGTTAAAACCTACGAATAAGTCAAGCAGACAAGTTGAAATCTTGAAAACAATTAAAGCACATAATTATTTGTTGTTCCATATACCAACTACAGTTACGAGCTGATTAGGTCACACACACTAAGTCCTTTGTCACACTGTCCCATAAATTTCAAACCCGTCATCTATGCACTACAGTTCGTAAATTGATGGATTGCGCAATCCCAAGAAATTGCACTCATTATATCAACAGATCATGTCAACTGAGTAACTTAGTCCAAAATATCACTACCAGCAGTGCATATCCTAGTTTCTTTACATCGATTTAGTATGAAAAACCTTTTGCTTACCAAAACATTACCTGTATTTAACTAAAATACAGGCAATCATTACTAACAGTTATTTTTTTGGGGTGGAGGGGGAGATTAAGTGATTAAACAACCCATGAGGACATTTAACTGCTTGCATAGCTCAGTAACTATGATCACTGGAAGCAACAAAATGTGGCATATACACAGTTGGACAGCTATGATATGGAAGGGCCAAGAACCAAACAATTCACACTAGCATAACACTTGAGACTTCCTTCACCAGAATATAATCAGCAGAAAACTGAGTACAACTCACATCGCACTAAAGGGATCTAGGATGTTTTTCTAAAACTTGTCAAATGTTTGTACTCAAACTTTAACAAGCATTTCTTGCCACCAAGAGTAACCACACATTAGAGACAGAGATCTAAAGAAGTAGATTACCCAACGGCCGGCTTAACCATAAGCCGAGCATATACAATTAAGCAAACAGACCTGGCATTTTAAAACAAACTATTTGGTTCTTGGATGCATTAACAAGAAATAAATATAAGCAGCCACAGCACAGCTAGCAACTTTGTATGGGTATCATTAGAGGCGCTTACAATGGGTGTATTGTTTCCAAGAACAAGCCGTGGGTAGTCACCCAAGCCTTCAGACTTGCATTGAATGTCAAAGTACCAATCAATAGGGTCACATTCCCCTTCTGCGAGGTAGGAAAAGAAATGTTCGACGTTTAATTGAAGTTCATTTGCTGGCATAGTGTCTTCAAGAAAAGCAGGCAAGTCATCACCCAGTATATCTTTGAACTTCCCATTTAACAACTGCAAACAACAACAACAACAACAACAATAACAACAAAATATAAGTAAATTGATTAAATGCAAAAGAACAGAAGATTATGCAGGTAGCAGAAGCAATATAGTATAGTTAGTATGGGAGAGATGAAACCACCGATCGACAACCTTATGAGCATTGATGCGGAAGCGCACAAGGCGCTTGTAGAGCTCACGCTGCGACTGTAGGTCCAGTTCGCCACGTCTGACAAGGATTTTAGGCCTCATGGAGAAAAGTTCCTCTAATTGGATGGTCTTTTCCTCGGTGATCTTGGGATCAGGAGCATCAGAGGTTGATGATCTGATACGGGCATCGGCAACCTCGCCGGTACATCTACGGGGAGATGGCTTGAGGTGCTCAGCTCGTCCGGACGATTGGAGCGAAGGGGCGGTAAGAGCAGCATCGCGGAAAACCGGTCTCCTCCTCTGGATCTGGAACTTGCGTGATTATGGCGGCCGCGATGCGAGAAACAAGCTTCTTAGAACAAATTGAGGGGAGGAGGGCCGGCGGCAGGCGAGGAGGAGAAAAGAGTTAGGGTTAGGTTGCAGATAGGGGAGAGGTGGGTGAAGAGGGTGAGTTAGGCACGGCACGATTAAGACACGGCACGTTAGGCCGACACGATTAGCCAAGGGCCGTGCTCGGATCGGCCCGCGTGTCTCAGCTCCGACCTTGGGAAATCTTAGAAAAAAGGGTTTCCTTTGTAAATGTCCACGCGCGTACGCTCCGGTGCTGACAAATGTCGTAATTTTGTTTGTTTCTACTCCCATCTTTTCTCCATGCAGTGACAAGTGGCAGCTCCTGGTGGTGGGCAGAGGGTTGTATATGCATTTATTTTGAGATTCGTTTTTTAAAAACAAAATATCTTGAGAATCGTTTATCCAATTTACGAACCGTTTTCACTTTTGAACTCCTCGCGTCGAGATCTTTAAAACTAGATCCCATATTGATAGATTTCGACAAACTTTTTTTTTAACTTCGGATTGTGTATGTTTTGTACACCCTAAGTGTAGTCGTACGTACAAACTGAATTTTGTAGTTGTACGTAAAACTTGCTACGTGTAGTTGTTTGTACAACCCGAATGTATTTCTACGTACAACCCGGTCTGTATTGCTGTACACCCCGGTCTGTGTTGCTGTACAAACCGGTCTGTGTTGCTGTACAACCCGGTCTACGTTGCTGTACAACGCGGTCTGTGTTGCTGTACAACCCGGTCTACGTTGCTGTACGTACAAACTGGTATGTGTTGCTGTACAACCCAGTCTGCGTTGCTGTACAAGCCGATCTACGTTGCTGTACATCCCGTTCTGCGTTGCTGTACTATCTTAATTTGTGTTTTGTACAAGTCTAATAATAGATCCAGATCTAGATCTGGATTTAAATCTGGATCTGGACATACGCGGGACCGCTTGCTTAATTTGCGCCACGTGTCGCAACGACAGCGCGCGCGTCGCTCCCGTTTTTCCCTTCGCGAAGGCCGACCTTTCTCTAGTCCAACCCCTCAACCTTAGTCACGGCACCGCGGGCACGAATAGAGCCTGGCGGCCCGGCCCGGCCTGGCCCGTTAGGCACAGTAAATAAATAATAATAAATGTATAAATAGGTATAAAAAAATAAAAATATAAGTATAAATAGGTAAAAAGATAAAAAAAATTAAAAAATGTTAACGGTGCCGTGTCGGGCCGGCCCGCGTGCCTCAACTTGAACTTGGGCACGGCCCGTAACGGGTCGGGCCGTGGCACAACATGTTAACAGCCGTGCCGTGCTTGTGCCGGGCCAAAATGGCCGTGCCTCGGGCCCGCCCGTTAGGCACGACCCGGATGACTAGCTATAGGCATAGGGGTGAAAACAGAGCGGATAAATAGTAGTGAAACCATATTCGTGATCATATTTTTTTGATACGATTTTGAACTCAAATATTCCACTTGGAGCGGATAGTGTGCAGATATGAATATGAAATCAGATATGAATATGGATTGAATACGGGGCGAATATGATTCGGTTAGGGATAAATATTTTGTCGGATGTCGTACTGAAAATATGACTAACATATATCAAAATATTATCAACCAACTTACTCCAATTAAATTTATATGTTGTGACGAAGCATGTTTTAGTAACTCATACTTATCTTTTCAAGTGTCTACTTAAGTTCGATCCTAAGGGTGCCTCCAACAAATGTGATTCATAAACATGATAGTGTCTTCACAAGATCTGTGGGGAGTTATGTAAGTACATAAGTTTCATCTTGCCTAAATATCGGTCAAATGAGGTTCAAGGTATTATTTGTCGAATATTTCACCGGATAATCTTCGGATATAACCGTGAAATATACTATCCGTATCTATGACCATATCCGCCAACTATCCGACCGAATCCGTGTTTGCCTTCGGTGACCTCCGGTCGGTCGGTCGGAAATAATCCGTACTGCTTTCACCCTAGTTAGGCAGGACTAGAAGGCACGCGTTGTCGCGCCCGCTTATTATTTTTCAATATTAAGGACCTATTAATAAAAGAAAAACGTTACGATTCACGTCAAGAAAAAAACGTTACGATTTCGGTGATATTATCCACCATTGCCCTCCGTAAGTTCTGTACCACTTTGTTCCCCACCCGATTCATTCAGAGCCAGCCGATTCCTGTCCTGTTCTGTCTCCCCGCCGGATCGATTCATCCGAGGTTGCTTTGTCGCCGTAAAGGGGGAGATTCCGTTCTGCGTCCTGGTGAGAGAAACAATGGCACACTGATCTAATCGTTTCTATGGCGGGGATGCCAGGATGCAGTGGTCGCGTGCGCTTCAACGTGGGCGGGCATGCCTTCAAGACGACCACCACCCCGCTCGCCAACGCCGGCCGCGACTCCATGCTCGACGCGCTGATCGACTCCTCCTGGAACGCGCCCGCCGAACCATCCGCCTCTGGGGTAGCCGCAACAACACGAACGCCTCACGAGTACTTCATCGACCGCAACCCGGCGTGCTTCGTGGTGCTCCGCGACCTCCTCCGCACGGGCAGCTGTAGAGAGAGAGGTTAGGGAGAGAACTCAACACACTTTATTCATCTGTCGAGGAAGTGTTTATATACATGCTGAACCTCATCTGAACCTGTTCAGGCAACGATCTCGAGGCCGTGCTAGTCTAACTACGATCGTGGGTGAGGTGTTGCGTGCATGTTGATGAAGGGGATCGTGTGCAGAAAACAAAAAAATTCCTAGCAACGATATCCTTAAACTAGCAAAGATCTACACTATGCAGATATAGAAGTACGGCGGAGATCGGAATACATACCCTCATAGACCGAATAGCGGGGATTACGCTCCCGCACAAGCGTTGACGACGAAGACGACGTAGCCGACCTCTAGGTCGCGGAGAACTCGGCGCGACGAAGACGATGAAGATGACCTCGAGGTCGGGTGGAGGAAGTAGGCCTCCGAGTACCGCTAGCGCGGCACCTCCCAGGGCGTTACAAATATACGGTGGAGACGACGGCCTCCGAAGCTCCAGTCCAGGACGAGCACCGGAATACTTGGACCGGAACACCAGCTACGCGGCAGCGGGCTATGGTGGAAGAGATCCCCCTTCTCTACTCGGCGCAACTCCGACAAAGGGAATCACGAGATCGAGAGAGAATTAGGGAATTAATTGGTGAATTAAAAGGCCAGGGGTGCCCCTTCTTATATAGGCTCCCGGGGGGAGCCAACCTCCCTAGCCAGGCAATGTGGGACTATCCCACAGCCTTGGTGCGGCTAGGGAGGGTGCGCCGGCCCCCTAGTGGGCCTCTTGGCCCACTTGGGTCGTGAAGGGGTTCCGGTGCAGAAAACAATAATTTTCTAGCGAATGAAACCCTAACTAGGCAGGATCTATCTATCTACTACATGCGATAACGGTGGCGGAACGGGTTACATTACCTCCATTTAGACCGATAGCGGGGATTATGCTCCCGCACAAGCGTTGACGATGAAGTCGTGCGTAGCCGACCTCGAGGTCACGGAGAACTTGCCGCGATGTCGTAGACGACGACGCCGGGGTGTCGACGATGACCTGCGTCGACGGGCGTCGGGCGGAAGATGGCGACGCACCGGCGGCAAGGGAGGGTGCGCCGGCGGCAGGGGGAGGCGGCGGCGCAGCAGCTGGGCTGTAGGTGGGCGAGACGACGTCGCCCAGGCTCCTAAAAAAGAGTCACCTCCGAGCACTCGCAAACATACGAAGCTTAACAACAACCCCCGGTCATTCAGATCCAGCTGAAATCGCAGGGGTAGATCTTATCTGGAATCCCGCAGGGCAACGGCGCCTGGCGATATAGCTTAGGAGGAGAGAGGCGGCAAAACGGGCGGAGAAGCAACTCGGCCGGCCTGCTATACAATTAATTGTATTTTTCTGTAATTAATCCAATTAATATGCCTTGCTATATAAAGGGGGGAGGGGGTGTGCAAACTCCCTAGCTCCCCCCATGTGGGACTAAACAAAGGAGAGGGAGGGGGTTCGGCCGAACCCTCCATGGGCTGCCCCCCCCCTCCTTGGTGCGGCTCCCCCTAATGGGCCCCAATTGGCCCATTAGGTGGGTTGCCCCCTTTTTCCTTTATTTTTAATTAATATAAAATTAATATAAAATACTATTAATTCATAATTAATATATTTATATATAATTTAATCTTCCGTGACTCCGAAACATTTTCCGAACCACCCGAACAACTTTCGGACATTCCTGGAACACTTCCAGACCTTCCTGGAACACCTTCCGGACCACCGGAACTCTTTCTGGATCATTTCTATCTCTCCAACAAAATCCTATATTATTCCAGAACCTATCTCCTGGTGTCGTTAAGACCTTAAGTCTATTATGCTACGGTTCGAGAACACTCCAGACATGGTCGAGACACTCCGCTCACCAATGACCGTCAGGGATACCTGGATGTATATGATGGTCCCTGTGCATTCCACGAATATCGTCGTTGAACCATGAATATGTTATTCATTCCCTTTGTTTCTGCGATACTACCTTGTCTGAGATATGATCGTAGACACACCGATGTCTTTGTTGTATCTCGTTACCGACAACGTTTATTAACTCGTCTTTGATATTACATCTCCATGACCTAGTCATAAGCTGCGCAGCTATATAGATGCAATATCACCGAGTGGGCCCAGAGTATCTTTCCATAACAAGAATGAACAAATCCCGCTCTTGATCCTTACGTCTCGATGCTCTTTCGGGATACCCAAGATGGACACCGTTATTGTCATGCTATATAAGACACAACGTTTGATGCTCTCAAAGCACCCCTACGAAGCATCAATAAGTTCGGTCTCACGGTTTAAGGAATAAGCTATCATATTCTTATCTATTGCAAATGACAAACATTGTAATACGATCTTATTGCAATACTTTGCGTATGTCCACCATCTTATTCAACTAATAAGATGACCCCATTGTCAACCGACGTCATTGCCCTTGGTCGGGAATCTCGATCAACTGTTGCCCAACGGACTAGTTCATATAGAGGCTTACTAGGGACCTGGTTGTCTATGTATCACACGTGTATTAATAATTCCGATTAATACAGTTATAGCATAATACACAAACCTATTATAAACTTATGAGATAACGCAATAAATACTACTTATTTATTTGCCTCTAGGGCATATCTCCTTCAGTCTCCCACTTGCACTAGAGTACAAATAAACTAGCTGCATTTTACTTTATCAAAATCCATTATCAAATAAGAATAATTTGATAATGCTTGCTTGTGGAAGAGTGTTACTCTGACAATCTGTACAATACATGATTATACGTACTTTTGCGATTCATTGATATCAACTTGCTTGATATCACCATGTTATCCAACAACATATATGCAAATACCGTAACTAAGTGAGACTTCTGTTTCCCAGCGCTTACTCTGATTATACTAACCAGATAACTGCCGTGAAAACATACTCAGTCATAGAGAGCCCCTTGTAACAATTACATACTCGTGATATCTACATACTTTCACACCAATGTAGAAAACTTGACATTCCAATGTCAATCCATTAACTAACGCACTTCTACTTCCAGTAAATTCTAAATTTACTTTTATAACTGCTCTTCTTCCAAGAACATCGGTTATATTTCATCGAGTAGATAATATGGTTTCTGTATGACGTCTAATATTACATAATAGACCAACATGTCATACAACCGCTACTACCTTGTATCATTACTCTTAATGTCAACTGGATTTCCAAGGACCATCCTTTTGATTCTATTCTGACTCCTCAGATATAATCCAAAACAACTCGACCAACTATTTAAAATTCCCGTTCTATTCCAAATAGACATCAATTTTCAAATAGTTTCACAACTTCATCCTTCTCATCTATTCTAATGGTACAATTTCACAATGTGTCATTTACACAATATGAATTCGGCTCCCACTCAAAACATGTCTCCACATATTTGAGAACACAAGCTCCCACTCAAAAACGTGTCATCCACATATTTGAGTTCCTAAGCTCCCACTCAAAAATATGTCCTTTACATATTCCACCTGAGTGAACTAACTTTGACTCCCACTTAAATCGACATTTTTGGTCAAAACCAAAAATCATTGATCTATTATCAATTCGAATTCAATACAAACTACAGTATTACATTAATACAAATTCTTCAGACTTCAAGCATGTCTACATAAATGTAGTCAACAAATTTGATCTTGTCCAAGACACATTTCTTGACAAGACATGCTTCCACGTCTTTCTTATAGTCACATTTTTCATATAACACTTTATATGATGATTAAACAATCTTATTCCTCTAATAAGAATTGTAGCAACAATTACTCTTTTAATCCTTTCAAATGTAACTTGGATTTCTAGGCTCAAAAAACCTTTGTTCGTATTCTGATACTTTCTCAATTTTTTTTGTATTCATAAAGTGCACCTTGATCTGTCAACAAGATCTGAAACACTTAATATTGTGTTGTAACCTGACAGCAATATTAAATATAACAACACTTTATTTAGAAGCTTCTCTCATGAAAATATTATGATCTTTATGAAGAGGATTGCAAGCAGAAAACAATTTTCTAGTCTCCCTCACTCTTAATCACCAAATTTTTATTTGTAGACATATACTCTTTGGAACACCTTCCAACATAGGTCTGACACCTTATTTCAAGCTTCTAATTCCAATCCATAAACCATAATTCGAAAAATCACATTTTTCTCGGAATTACATAGACAACAAACTAAGTTTTGTTTCTATTTGGTTTTGGAATACACTCCCATCCAATGCGAGCAATCTACAAAGAACTATTCATATATATTCCGAATTATCGCATAATCATATACATGTCGACACTACTGTCGATCCCACGAATTCTCGTTGAAAAAAATATCTATTTTCTAAAGTGGACATCGACTATAATGTTTCGAACATATTAGGAGTTTCTAAGACAGATTCTGACAGACCACACTTTATTTAAAATAGAGTATGATTATAATACCCCATGTATCATCATACATGACATTATAATATTGTGAAACATATTTCCACAAGTCTTTTGTGTTGAAACCATAATTCAAAAATATTGTCATTTGATCGAATCTTGTGAATACAATATTCACTAATCTTTCTTCTGAAAAATCCCATTTGATCTCTTATCAAATTAATTTCAGACTTATGATTTATCAGGCAAATACTCCTATTCACCAATAATCATAGAAGAATTCGGATCAAGCAAAAACACCATCAATTAATCATTAAAAATGACTCTCAATTAATTTTGTCTTGTATTGACACTTCAATACTACATTTCAAACTTAATCAATTCGGCACTCGAAATACTTAAATGGACTAAAATTATCCATTACTTCTTTCATTGCCTTTATGACTAAATTTGATGGTGTTTGTTCTTTGGACACATAATTTTATCATTCCTGCTATTATAAATGTATATCATACGCATAATGTAATTGAGATGTGATGCAAATTACTCATAATATGAAACAACTGCTTTGTTTCATAACATAAAAGAACTGATTTGTTCTATATGAATAATTATGTCTTGTAACATTCAAGACACCAAACTAGATCACACTCTCACTATTACAAAATGTCTTATAAAAAACAATTGATGATAACTAATATGATATCTTTAGGGCGTGAGCACTATTGGCCATGAACTTTCTATCACTTGTGCACTGTCACGTCACCCTTCGCCGCATACTTGTGATAATCAGGGACTGTTTCATAAACAGAACAAGTATCAAATACTTTTCATCAAGTATGAGAAGAATACATTTATATCTTCGTATATCAAATATACCCGTAGCGTCGAAGAACTCTTCTTCGATGGAATCAACTTTTAGAGATTTGAACTTGTTCACGAACGTGAAGAAGCTCATCGTGTCTCTATAGCATATTCACGCACATGCTATTCACAGATAGGAGGTAAAGCGCAATCTCTATTGCACTGGAGTTCGCTATCTAGAAATCATAGATGTTCGTAAGCCTGAAGTAGATGTCATACAACTTCTTCAATTGAGTCTCCAGACATGTATGCTCCCCATGTGAATGGTCCAGAACTTTCTAAGCTGTCTGAACTGCTCAAGACTCAATTCATCTTTGAAGTGACCTTTGATCGCATCAATCACGACATATGGCTCCATGTGTTGAAACAACTTTCAAATCTGGTGCTAGGCATACTCTCATGACGACCTTCACTTCCATGAAAATATCATGATGCTTACGGAACTCATCATCTTCCTCCTTCTATCAGAATCATCTGGTCTAACTCCTAACTAATGTTCTAGGACATATAGGATGTTTGTTGTGTTTGGAGAATGTTTCTAAAACCAATGTACCAGCTGATGAAGTTGGACCCGTCGGCTTCTAAGGTAGAATCCGGGCTCTTGAGGAAGTAACCGAAGTGTAGTTCCGTAGTCTCCAGATGTGATCACAAAAGAGGTAAGGTAAAGTTTATAATATATATGAGTTTTAGTTTATAATCAAATTATCAAACAAAAGCCCACCAAAATTATTATCCCTAAAAATAATAATGGCGATTACACGACCCTCATCCACCACACTACCCCCGATCATCACGGCCGGCAGCACAGCTTCAAAGGTG
Source organism: Poa annua (assembly GCA_026929855.1). Classification (NCBI taxonomy): domain Eukaryota; kingdom Viridiplantae; phylum Streptophyta; class Magnoliopsida; order Poales; family Poaceae; genus Poa; species Poa annua. The sequence continues at coordinate 18,534,797 of CM049428.1, read as the reverse complement.
GACATAAAATGTCGATCACAACAACTCTGTGACTCGTGCTCGATCTTTCGATCTTCCCGTGTTCCGAGGCCATATCTGCATATGCTAGGCTCGCCAATCAAACCTCGAAGACCCTGCGCGTGCAACATGGCTTACACCCACTGTATGCGAACGACGAGATGTCTGACACCCGATCATCACGGTCTGCATCATAACGTAGAACTTTCTTGGTGGTGCGCAACGAGGGAGAACACAATTTTGGTAGTTGTTAGGGATCATCCTATTCATGATGCTACCGTTGTATATCTAACATATAAGCAATCAATAGGATGCACACAGAACAACACACAACAATGATGCAATGAAGTGCGATGTGACATGGTCGATGCGCCTGGACCTTCATGGCGCCATGTGTCTGGCCCCCGGTGCCCCGGCTCAGCTCCGAGTCTACAGAACCCTCCAATGCCTCCGACAGTACGAGTAATATCAAAACTTACCGTAACCATGTCACATAAAATAACGCCTCTGCAAAACAAAGTTAGACGCCTCTAGCTTTATTTAGTTTTGCATGTTTTACGTGGCATATAGGCTTATTCGTAAGAGAATCGCTTCCCTACCTACGAACTTTGTACCACAACGTCAATCGTATAATTGCATGTTTAAGCCTCCCTTTCGGGCCCTCCATTGAAAATGCTTTGCCGACTGGAGAGAGAGAAACAGACACCCGCCAGCCACAGATACAGTGCAAGCCGTATGTCAGTAATGGAACCAGTCTCGCGTAAGCGTACACGTAAAGTCGGTCCGGGACGCTTCATCAACTCAATACCAAAGGCATCGCAAGTGCACGCTAGAGGGTAGCAAATATAAGAAAGACGTCCTCATGCAATCATGAGTTCTAACCGTACCAGTAGTACTACGCATAGATCGGCTTTGATACCACTAAAGGGGTTCCGGTGCAGAAAACAATAATTTTCTAGCGAATGAAACCCTAACTAGTCAGGATCTATCTATCTAGTACATGCGATAACGGTGGTGGAATGGGTTACATTACCTCCATGTAGACCGATAGCGGGGATTACGCTCCCGCACAAGCGTTGACGATGAAGTCTTGCGTAGCCGACCTCAAGGTCGCGGAGAACTTACCGCGATGTCGTAGACGATGATGCCGGGGTGTCGACGATGACCTACGTCGACAGGGGTCGGGCGTCGGGCGGAAGATGGCGACGCACCGACGGCAGGGGGAAGGCGGCGGCGCAGCAGCTGGGCTGTAGGTGGGCGAGACGACGTCGCCCAGGCTCCTCAAAAAGAGTCACCTCCGAGCACTCGCAAACATACGGAGCTTAACAACAACCCCCGGTCATTCAGATCCAGCTGAAATCGCAGGGGTAGATCTTATCTGGAATCCCGCAGGGCAACGGCGCCCGGCGGTATAGCTTAGGAGGAGAGAGGGGGCAAAACGGGCGGAGAAGCAACTCGGACGGCCTGCTATACAATTAATTGTATTTTTTGTAATTAATCCAATTAATATGTCTTGCTATATAAAGGGGGAGGGGGTGTGCAAACTTCCTAACTCCCCCCATGTGGGACTAAACAAAGGAGAGGGAGGGGGGGTTCGGCCGAACCCTCCATGGGCTGGCCCCCCTCCTTGGTGCGGCTCCCCCTAATGGGTCCCAATTGGCCCATTAGGTGGGCTGCCCCCTTTTTCCTTTATTTTTAATTAATATTAAATTAATATAAAATACTATTAATTCATAATTAATATATTTATATATAATTTAATCTCCCGTGACTCCGAAACATTTTTCGAACCACCCGAACAAATTTCGGACATTCCTGGAACCCTTCCAGACCTTCCCGGAACTCCTTCCGGACCACCGAAACTCTTTCCGGATCATTTCTCTCTCTCCAACAAATTCCTATATTATTCCAGAACCTATCTCCTGGTGTCGTTAAGACCTTAAGTTTGTTACGCTACGGTTCGAGAACACTCCAGACATGGTCGAGACACTCCGCTCACCAATGACCGTCAGGGATACCTGGATGTATATGACGGTCCCTGTGCATTCCACGAATATCGTCGTTGAACCATGAATATGATATTCATTCCCTTTGTTTCTGCGATACTACCTTGTCCGAGATATGATCGTAGACACACCGATGTCTTTGTTGTATCTCGTTACCGACAAAGGTTATTAACTCGTATGTGATATTACATCTCCATGACCTAGTCATAAGCTGCGCAGCTATATAGATGCAATATCACCGAGTGGGCCCAGAGTATCTTTCCATTACAAGAATGAACAAATCCCGCTCTTGATCCTTACGTCTCGATGCTCTTTCGGGATACCCAAGATGGACACCGTTATTGTCATGCTATATAAGACACAACGTTTGATGCTCTCAAAGCACCCCTACGAAGCATCAATAAGTACGGTCTCACGGTCTAAGGAATAAGCTATCATATTCTTATCTATTGCAAATGACAAACATCGTAATACGATCTTATTGCAATACTTTGCGTATGTCCACCATCTTATTCAACTAATAAGATGACCCCATTGTCAACCGACGTCATTTTCCTTGATCGGGAATCTCGATCAACTGTTGCCCAACGGACTAGTTCATATAGAGGCTTACTAGGGACCTGGTTGTCTATGTATCACACGTGTATTAATAATTCTGATTAATACAGTTATAGCATAATACACAAACCTATTATAAACTTATGAGATAACGCAATAAATACTATTTATTTATTTGCCTCTAGGGCATACCTCCTTCAGGTTGGCCCCCAAGTCCCCCACCGAATTCCCCTAGGGAATTTTCCCCTCTTGGGCCTTTTTTCGACCAGAAGGCCCATTTAGGGAAATCAGCCTAAATAAATTCGAAAATAAATATACAAAATCATATTTAGACATTAATTACACTAATTAATATCAAACATATTATATATAATTTAGACATTCTCCATCGGACCTCTCCCGGGACGTTCCCGGTGATCTCTTTCCTTTCCGGTTGTCTTGTCAAAACCCCTTAAGTGTGTTACCCTAGCGGTTCGATATAATAATAGGTACGATCAAGACTCCTCTATGATCAACGACTAAGTCGTAGGCCTGGACCCCATGAATTAATCCCTATGATATAACGGATGACTTTCATCTATCAAACTTGGACGTATAGTCTTAAACCCTTTGTCATGGCGATACTTAGCGTGTCCGAGCATCATTCTCAGATATCTCCATACCTAGCATGATCTCGTTACCGACATCGCTATCTTCTACTCGTGTATGATATTATGTCAGGTGGTGACCTAGTCACATGTTTGCAAACTCATTTGACATAATCTCACCGGGTGGGCCCTAGAGTATCTATCCGGCTATGCGGACTGACAAATCCCGCTGTTGACCCCTCGTCTCAACTACCCCCTTCCGATACCCAAAATTATCACCGTTATTGTCACACTAAATAAGATATGACGTTTGGTGCAATCAAAGTCTCTTCCAGGAATAACAATAAGTGTTGATCTCACGGTCTTAAGGCGTAATGACTGTGTCCTATAAATACTGGGTATGGCCATCACATCGTTACACCTAACGATATGACTTCCAATTTCGACAGCACCATGCCCTATGATCGGAAAACCTCGATCATCAATCGCGCAATGAAACTAGTCTTAGTAGATGTAACGCCCCGGGATTTATCCCCTTTGTTTTGTGAGTTTTCTTTTTTGCATCGACCTGGCATCGCATCGCATTAATTTAATTTGTTGCATTTAAATTAAATTTCCCTAATTAAATTCAAATGCATTTCAATTTAATTAAAAATGTGTTATTTTGAAATCTTTTAAAAATGTTAAAAATTAGTTTATTAAATTGTCATTTCAAAACTAAAAATATTTTGTATGGGTTTCGTATTCAAATTCCTTTTCGTTTTTGTTTTAAAAATATAAAACCGAAAATAAATAAAAAAGGGAGAGAAATAAGGCCCAAAGCCCATCTAACCCAAACCCTAGGTTTTGCCCCTGAAAACTTTTTCCCACCCCCTGGACTTTTTGCAGCCGCCCCCCTCCACTTCTCCTTTTTTTTCTTTTCTCTTTTCCCCCCTCCTTTCCTTTTTTCTTTTTCCTTTTTTCTTTTTCTTCTTTTCTTTTCTCTCTCTCTTCTCTTTCCTCTCTCTCCCTGCTCCTTCTCCATCCCGCACGCACCCGACGCCCCCTGCTTCCTCCACCCGACGGTGCCCCGCCGCCGGCCTCCTCCCCGGCCGCGTTTCCCCCCTCCTGTGTGCATCGGCGCCAGCTGCCCCCGCCCTCCGCGTCTCCTGCTCGCGCTGCCGCTCGCGTCGCCGGACGCGCCTCCTCCCGTCCCCGGCTGCGCGCCGCGACCTCCACGCCGCACGTGCCCGCGCGCCCCGGCCTCCCAGCTTCCCGCCGAGTCCTCCCGCGCGTCCGCGCCCCCGAGCACCCCGTGCGCCGCGCGCCCTCCGCACCGAGCCGCGCCGCACGCCACCTCTCTCCGGCCGCCGCCGCGTCCTCCGGCTGTGCCGCCGCCTTCCGCCGCGTGCCGCCGTCGCCCGCGCCGCCGCCTCCCCGCCGCGCTCCTCGCGCCGCTGCTCCACCGCGCGCTCCACGGCGCCCGCGTGCGCGCTCGCCGTCGTGCGCGTGCTCGCAGCCCGCGCCGGTCTCCATCCACTCCTCCGGGTTCTCCGTCTGGTGGCGTCCCCGCTCGGACGCCCGCAAGGTGTTCGAGGAAATTCCCGCAAGACCCCGACGTCACATTTTTGTCCGAGTTGTCCACCCTTCGTGGTGTTGCTACGTGCGCGTGCGCGTCCTCTTTCGGTGCCGCGTTGCCCGTGACCGCCCGTGTCCGTGTCGCGGTGCCCGCCTGTGCGCTTTCCTTCCGGTGTCCGTTGCCGTGCTCCTACGTGCCCGCACCCGTCAACGGTGATGACCGAGTACAACCACCCGACCACTTCCACGACATCGACAAACGACGATGCCCCGGTTCCGCAACGACTATCCAATGTACGGACCCAAACCCTAACCCTACACCTATTTTATAAAATGTCATCTATCTTGTGCATATCGCATCATACTTGCATGTGTTGCATCTCTGGGACTTTGGTGGTGTAGCAGTTCACCTAAATAACAATATGGAATGTGTGGGGTAATAAATATATAATGCCCTATTCCATTTAATTTAATTAGATCACCCATGCGATGCGTTGCCATGCTAAACAACATTTAATATTGCTGGTAAATAAATAACTTGCACCTAAATATTAATTGTCGGGGTTGCTTTCCCACTTAATTTGGATTACCTGCATTGTACTGCATCTTGCCATGCCATGCATCATTCTCATATGATCATGCTGGATCTTTTGCCGTAGTTGTAAAATGCATATTTTACACTTTCCAGTGCTTGTTGCTTCTTCGCGGATACGACGTTGAGATGTGTGAGCCACGACAAGATCTGCTTCCATGCGGGATTCCAGGCAAGCAAAATTTGCTTGTTTACCTATACATTGTCTTTCATTCCTGCCGTTGATCTCTACTACCCTAGTTATCGATTCTTGAACTGCGATCCCATCACATGTTTATCCTGCAGCCCATACAGCTTTATCCCCACAACCTAATACCTGTTGCATGTTTATCTGTTGGCCTTGCGAGTCGTAGCGCATGCTTAGAGTTGATTGTGCGAGTCGTCTGTTGGTCTTATGTTTCATCTGCTTAGTATGATAGATTTTCTACCTTAATAAAATATGGTCTTATATTGGGGTATTATAATTAAAAGATAAGGCACCATGCGGAAGGCCTTGCGAGGTGCTTTGTTCTGCTCAGTGTCGACCTAGGAACTGAGATTTTGTCCTCGGATCCAATTTTGAGCGCACTAACCACTTGTGGGAGGCCCTATGGAGCCCCCCTCGACTTTGAACGGATCTACAGCTTGTCCATGTGCCGCAACTAGTTCGGGTTTTCCATTTGCTCATATGCATGTGCATGATGATGATGATTGATGAGAGGTTATGTGATATGGGGGTCATATAGGGGTGGTGCGCGCGAAGCGGACAGTTCCTACTGTGGTTTGAGCCGCATGGCGCGCAGACACAAACTAATGAGTCCGCAATTGAGATTCGGCCGTACTCCTGACGCGGGTAACAACTCATATGGGTGGCACTTGGACTTGCTGTCGTGAAGGAATGAGTCGTGTTGAGAAGCCCTGATGCTTGCTTGGGTTGATCATGCGAGTATGGGTACAGTAGTGCACCCCTGCAGGGTATAATCTTATCGATGAGCCGTGTCCACGGTTATGGACGAGTTTGGTGATGATGCTGGCTAACAAGATCTAGACAACTTGCACCTAATTAATGTTAATTAAATTGACTAGTAATATAGAATTACTTTCACCATAAATTAAAACTAAAACTGTTCAATGTGTGAGTTTCCCGAATTGCTTCCTCATATTTGGTTGAGGGGGTTAATTCGAGAATGGGTTATGTTTGGTGTTAGTTGTAGATGTTTATCTTATGCGCTCTCTTATCCCTCTCTGATTAGACGAAAGTTGTAGCGTGTCTCTTTAGGTTGCTAGTGCTGTTGCCGCTAAGTCCACCTACCCCATATTTTGGGAGATGGTGTAGAAAGTAGGCAAGTCGGTTTTGCTTGCCAGGGAGTGCCCTGACCCTCTTTTGGGATGTGCTTTATGTGCAGTCAACAGGTTTGAAATCAGACGACGTTAGCTTGGGAATCCCTCCGGCTTGGCTGGGCAGGGATATGGCGCCATTGCTTATCTTCAGGACTCTTAGTCCAATTTGCATCTTATCCGTAGTCGGATACTATTCTGCTTCCGCTGTCATTTGTATCTTTGTATTGTATATTTGTATCTTGACTCGTTCGAGTCGCTGTTGTATTTATATCTTCTGTTGTATTTGTGGATGTATCGGAACTGTTGTAATGTTATCACAATTCCACCCACATAATGCGCATGTTTCAGCGTGCACATTATGTCTGGTGGGCGACCTAAAATCGTTATTATGCGGATTTCGGCGGGATCGCTTAAATCTACATAGTACCGATTTTAGGGCGTCACAGTAGAGGCTACTAGGGATCTGGTTGTTTTATCTACCACACGTGTATTAATGTTTCCGCTTAATACAGTTATAGCATGGTATAAAACATATAATGAACAATTGGGATATTGCCAATAAACTATGTTTATTAAGTGCCTCTAGGGCATATTCCCTTAAGTCTCCCACTTGCACTAAAGTAACACTTAATCTAGTTTACAACTTGGTAAAAGCTCAACACCCATAGCATCTTGGTGCCTGCTCGCCTCGTGGAAGAGGAATAATGTCAATGGATCTCACACATTGAGACCTATATGTGCTTTGCAACACTTCTATGTCACCTAGTTTGACATCATCCTGTATCTTACGATGACAGAGAAATATATCCTACTGGATGGAGTGAGACTCGAGCATTCGCGTAGCATGTGCCTTAAAAGTCTAAGAGATCTATTAAGGAGACCACATACGCCCCGAAAACTGCTCAGTCCAATCACACTTGCTACTTCTGAAGTCGCGATATATTTCTATACCTATGTAGATTATGCGACAATGCATTCATATGCGACTTCGCAAACTAACCATGTCTATCTTTAAAATAAAAGACATCTCCTATATGATATTTCTAGTCGTATGGGTCAGTGTCATAACTTGCATCATCGTAACTGCTTTACGGCAAGTTGTCTTTCCACTCTTACCCTTTACTAGAAAACATATCTTCAGTTCTCATAGCACTGAAGAATAAACTTAACGTTTGTTCATTGATCCACACAAGGATCACTCTAGAACTTGTTCTTCAACCAAGAACTCGGGTCACACTAAGTCGAGCTTTCAGTCTGATAGCATCTATGTCTGATACATAGATAATGTCGAACATCATTTGCTATTACTGAAAATGCCAAGATAAACTTAATATTTTACCTAGTCATACAAGCAAGAACCTCTTTATTCGCTTGTTCTATTCTGAAACACTTCAGAATCTTAACTTAGGAAATATTCCGACTTAATGTTATTAAGCCCCTTACGATATATACAATTATAAATCGGATGCCTAATACTCCTAACTTCATTTCATATAAAATTTGATCACTTAAATAATCCTTTACACTCTACTAGAGGATCTGTGTCATTCAATATGTCGTTACATACAAAATCACGAATGACACCTAGCTCCCACTCAAATATGCCTTCCGCATATAAGATCAAGGAAAAGCTACTTAGCTCCCAGTCAAATATGCCTTCCGCATATAAGATCAAGGAAAGCTACTTTGCTCCCACTCACTTCTTTGCAAATGTAGGTTTCTTCAACTATTTTGGACAACTACAAAATCCTTTGATCACATTATCAAAGTGAAGATTCCAGCTCTGATATGCTTGCTTCAGCCCATGAATGGAAAACTGAAGTTCGCATACATGTTTAGCATCCTCAGGATCACCAACTCTTTCTTAATGACACTATTAAGAAACATGGTTTCCTTATCCATCTATCAATTTCTCATTCGAAATTTTAGTGATTGCTAAACGACCCAGAATAGTTTTAGTCTTCGCCACTTGAGACAAATTCTCATGTGGTCAACTTTTGAATCTGTCGGAACCGTTTCACGACAAATCGATCCTTCTCAATGTCTATTCTCTCATAAAATTCCACATTCTATTAACATCCTAGATGCCATCAAGAAGATCTTCCAAGTCATTACCTGGTAATCGTATATGGATTTTATTTCGGATCATAAATGACTCATAGCCATTTCTCGGACTTAGGTCCACCATCTCTTCTTCGTAGTTCGTAGGTCTATCATATTCCATTAATATGACCTTCATAATAAGATTGTCGTAACACACAGTGTGGAACACAACCTCGTATGCCTACGCTCTTAGTATGAGCTCAGAACATCATGATCTTGAATCATTAGCTTTTTCAAGCTGTTGAGCCTGACACCGAAAACACTTTCGGTTGCGCCACTCTGATGTCTGGAGAGAATGTTCATCAACTTTGTCTTGCTCTACTTTCTTTCTCACTTATACCCTTGGACAAGAAACTATTTCTTTCGCAAGGTATATCCCGATAACGATTTTGCCTATGTCGTGAGACATGTACCCAACTAACTCTTTAGGTACGGTACACTACAAAGATTAATCCATTTTAGGTTTGATCACATCGAAAACCTAAATTGCTGAAACGACAATCCAGGCTAAAAGCCATGCCATCACTCGTATGGTATTGTCTACATGGATTCAAATGGTTTCCCTATTTGCTAATGTGAGTGTTTACGTTTCTACCATATGACTCTAATGATCACAATAATTCGGTAAGAGATTTATTTACCACACACTATCCGATAGGGTGCAATTACGACGTCCTAACACACCATGACACTATGGTGTTCCATGCTACGTAATTTGTCGAACTCTTCTCACAAGTCTTCCAATGATGTGCCAACATTATAACTCAAATCGAATTACCCAAGTCCCCCACCGAATTCCCCTAGGGAATTTTCCCCTCTTGGGCCTTCTTTCAACCAGAAGGACCATTTAGGGAAATCAGCCTAAATTCGAAAATAAATATATAAAATCATATTTAGACATTAATTACACTAATTAATATCAAACATATTATATATAATTTAGTCTAGCTCCGAAAACTCTTTCGTCGCTGCCCGATCTCCTTCGGACCTCTCCCGGGACGTTCCCGGTGATCTCTTTCCTTTCCGGTTGTCTTGTCGAAACCCCTTAAGTGTGTTACCCTAGCGGTTCTATATAATAACAGGTACGATCAAGACTCCTCTATGATCAACCACTAACTCGTAGGCCTGGACCCCATGAATTAATCCCTGTGATATAACGAATGACTTTCATCTATCAAACCTGGACGTATAGTCTTAAACCCTTTGTCATGGCGATACTTAGCGTGTCCGAGCATCATTCTCAGATATCTCCATACCTAGCATGATCTCGTTACCGACATCGCTATCTTCTACTCGTCTATGATATTATGTCAGCTGGTGACCTAGTCACATGTTTGCAAACTCATTTGACATAATCTCACCGAGTGGGCCCTAGAGTATCTATCCGGCTATGCGGACCGACAAATCCCGCTGTTGACCCCTCGTCTCAACTACCCCCTTCCGATACCCAAAAGTATCACCGTTATTGTCACACTAAATAAGATATGACGTTTGGTGCAATCAAAGTATCTTCCAGGAATAACAATAAGAGTTGATCTCACGGTGTTAAGGCGTAATGACTATGTCCTATAAATACTGGGTATGTCCATCACATCGTTACACCTAACGATATGACTTCCATTGCCGACCGGCACCATGCCCTATGATCGGAAAACCTCGATCATCAATCGCGCAATGAAACTAGTCTTAGTAGAGGCTACTAGGGACCTGGTTGTTTTATCTACCACACCTGTATTAATGTTTCCGCTTAATACAGTTATAGCATGGTATAAAACATATAATGAACAATTGGGATATTGCCAATAAACTTTGTTTATTAAGTGCCTCTAGGGCATATTCCCTTCAGTTGACTAGGTACAGCAATACACACGCACGGCTAAGACACTTATACAGTATATCCTAACACCCCCCGCAACCGTGACGTCGGCTGTTGAGACGCAAAGATTGGAACGGAACTCATGGAAAATGTCCGCTGGCAAGCCCAAAATCTTCTAAAATCCTAAATCAACACACCACTCTTTTCTTAGGCATAGAATATGTGGGCTTAGATTTTTCTTATGAGAAAAACTTTGTGAGTGTCATAGATGTTCTTGCATAAATTGTTTTCATGTTCTTATTACCCTTGCTTGTTTTTTCTATGTTATAAAGTGCTTGGAAATATCTTTCTAGTCATTTTTGTTAATTAAAAACTTGACGGTTGTGATCTTCACCCTTGTTAAAACTTAGCAAATCTATGGCACAATATTAAGCAACCTGTGAGTTATTCTTGACATGAACTATACTAACTTGTCCTATGGCTATTATATTTCCAAACCATACCTTGGAGCATCATTGGAGACCTTGTTAATCTATAAATCCAACTAGGTTTTAAGGGCATCAGAAAACAGTGACCATTTGTTTCATTTTCTTTTCTTTTTCTAAATCTTTCAAAATTCTTTATGAAATTGCTTGTTTTTCTCAATGTGCATTTTGAGTCTATAGCAAACCCACTCATATGAACTCCTAATACCAATTGTTTGATTTGTTGTTGAGATGATTTGTGAGTTGATAAAAGCAAATGGACAAAAAGAGAAGAAGAAAATAAAACCAAAACCCTAGTCTACCCGAACCCCTCCCCCTGTCAATTTGAGATTTCCCTCTAAATTAGCTATTTTACCTAAAACCGAAGGGACGGAAAGAAGGAGTCTATCACCTACGTCATTTCGAGAGTGTTGAAGAGGTCAGAATCGCTTGTTTGAGCTAATAATTTCGACAGATTTATTCTCTTCTCTCTCTTGCCTGCATCCCTTGTCTTGCAGGAGAAGGAGGCTAGCTCTCCCCCAGCCCTACCCCACCTATCACCCACTCGCTTAACCCTTTCCACCACTCACCTCCTCTCTTTTTCCAAACCGGCCAATGCAGCCTCACTCACTGGCCAGGCCACTCCATCCTGACCAACACCTCTATGTCCCCCCTCTCCACCGCCCTCCTGACCAATATACAAGCCCTAGCTCGCCCTCCCTCTCCCGGACCCGAAAGAGGCCACAATTTGGCACTTCGAGTTTATCTCGCGTCCGCGGATCCCAACCCCCTCTTATTTCTACCGTCCCAGATGCTCACATCCCTCCCACTATTCCATTCCCTAGTCCAGAACCCGAGCTCTCGCCCTCATCCGTGCCCAAGAAGAAGAAACGATGTCGGTGACCGCCGGCGAAAAACGGTGATAGGCATCGCCTCCCTTCCTCTTTATTCGCCATTTTTGGTCTCCCAGGTGCGTATCGACGAGACCTAACTCGTCGTGCTCTCCTTTTCTTGTTTAGGTGCCCGTCTGCGTCGCGTTCGTCCTCGGCCCGAGAAGAAGACCTCCGCCGCCGCCATGGTTCCCGACGTCGCATGCGTGACCTGAGACCACCCCCGAGCTCGCCATCGCCTTCTCATTCGACTCCGACCCTTCCTCGACCTCGCTCATGAAGGAGATATGCCCTAGAGGCAATTAATAAAGTGTATTCTTTATCATATCTCGTTTGTTCATAATATGTTTTTGTGTCATGCTATAATCGTATTAAGCGGAAACATTAATACGGGTGTGATGCGTAAACAACCAGGTCCCTAGTAGACTCTACTAAGACTAGTTTCGTTGCGCGATCGATGATCGAGGTTTCCCGATCATAGGCCATGGTGCCGGTTGGCAATGGAAGTCGTATCGTTGGAGAACGATGTGATGGACATACCCAGATTTGGAGGACGTAGTCATTACGCCTTTGACCGTGAGATCAACTCTTATTGTTATTCCTGGAAGATACTTTGATTGCACCAAACGTCGTATCTTAATTAGTATGACAATAACGGTGATACTTTTGGGTATCGGAAAGGAGTAGTTGAGACGAGGGGTCAAGAGCAAGATTTGCCAGTCCGCATAGCAGGATAGATGCTCTAGGGCCCACTCGGTGAGATCATGTCTAATGAGCTTGCAAGCATGTGACTAGGTCACAGAGACATGAAATCAGAGACAAGTAGAAGATAGCGTTGTCGGTAACGAGGTCAATCTAGGTATGGAGATATCTATGGAACGACACTCGGACATGCTAAGTATCGCTATGGCAAAAGGTTTAAGACATTGTGTTCAGGTTTGATAGATGAAAGTCATTCGTTATATCACAGGGATTAATTCATGGGGTCCAGGCCTACGAGTTAGTCGTTGATCATAGAGGAGTCTTGATCATACCTGTTATTATATCGAACCGCTAGGGTAACACACTTAAGGGGTTTCGACAAGACAACCGGAAAGGAAAGAGATCACCGGGAACGTCCCGGGAGAGGTCCGATGGATATCGGGTAGCGACGAAAGAGTTTTCGGAGCTAGAATAAATTATATAATATGTTTGATATTTATTAGTGTAATTAATGTGCAAATATGATTTTATATATTTATTTTCGAATTTATTTAGCCTGATTTCCCTAAATGGGCCTTCTGGTCGAAAGAAGGCCCAAGAGGGGAAAAATTCCCTAGGGAATTCGGTGGGGGGCTTGGAGGCCGGCCTAGGTGGGCAAAATGGGGCCCACCAGGGCCAGCGCACCAGCCATGCCACACCAGGCTATGTGGGGATAGTCCCACATTGCCTGGTGAGCAGGTCTGCTCCCCCCTGGGAGCCTATTTAAGAAGGGGCACCCCTGGCCTTTTAATTCACCAATTAATTCCTCAATTCTCTCTCGATATCGTGATTCCCTTTGTTGGAGTTGCACCGAGTTGAGAGGGGGATCTCTTCCACCATAGCCCTCTGTCGCGCTGCTGGTGTTCTGGTCCAAGTCTTCCGCTGCTCGTCCTGGACTGGAGCTTCAGAGGCCGTCGTTTCCACCGTACGTGTGTGATGCCCTGCGAGGTGCTGCGCTAGCGGTACTCGGAGGTCTGCTTCCTCTACACGACCTTGAGGTCGGCTTTGTCGATCTTCATCGACAACGTTTGTGCGGGAACATAATCTCCATTTTTGGTCTACAAGGGTATGTATTCCGATCTCCGTTCGTACTACTATATCTGCATAGAATAGATCTTGGCATGTTTTAGGGATATCGTAGCTAGGATTTTTTTTTGTTTTCTGGACACGATCCCCTTCAGTGGTATCAGAGCCGATCTATCGTAGATATAGATGTACGCTGTTAGAACCCGTGTTCTGCACGGGGGCACCGTTCCTGTTATTTGCTACCCTCTAGCGTGCACTTGTGATTCCAGCGGCATCGAGTTGATGAAGCGGCCCGGAACGACTTTACGCGTACGCTTACGCGAGACTAGTTCCACTACTGACATACGGCTTGTACCGTATTTGTGGCTGGCGGGTGTCAGTTTCTCTCTCTTTAGTTGGTCTTCGCATTTTCAATGGAGGGCCCGAAAGGGATGGTTAAATATGCATTTATTGGATCGTTGTTGTGGCCATAACGTTTGTAGGTATGAAGCGGTTCTATTTACGAAAGACCCAAGCCACGTAAAATATGCTAAAGATAAAGTAGCTGCATCTAACTTTATTTTGCAGGGGCTATGTGATATGGTCAAGGTAGGTTTATTAAATTGTTTATAAACTGCGGGCGCCAAGAAGACCATGGCGAAATGGACTATATCACATTGCATTACATTTGATGTTTTGTGTGCATCTTATATTGTGTGATTATATATATAGTATATATATTAGTTACGCGGCGGTAATTATATAAGATGATCCCTTCAAAATACCACTAGTGTTCTCCCTCCAACGCACACCACCAAGAAAGTTCTACGTTATGAGGCAGGCTGTTATGATCGGGTGTCAGCCATATCGTCGTTCAAATACAGTGGGTGTAAGCCATGTTGCACAAGCGTCAGCGTGGAGGTTATGGTGGCGAGCGTAGCATATGCAGATATGGCCTCGGAACAAGGAGACCGAAAGGTCGAGCACGAGCCACAAAATTGGTGTGGCGGACAGTTGTCTACTCTTGAAGTTGTGCCGCCGGCTCTGATGATGAGGGGTGGTGAAATGGATGGGGGTTGTGTAATCGCTTAAACGACCAGGAGGGATGTTCGTTTGAGTGGGAGTTATGTTAGTTATTTTCTAAAAAATGCTATTATTCAAAATTATTATGAACAAAGTCTTATGTTGTTGCCAATTCCATTGTAGATGTCTCACCCCTCCTTTAACCTAAACCTGTTCATTGAGAAAGAGAAGCTTAAGACCGATGGGTCTAACTTCGTGTCCTGGTTCCGCGCCCTGAAGTCCATTTTTGGAACCCACAAGATTGCCTACATCCTTGATGCCCCCTTAGGTGATCTTCCAAACACCGCCTCCGATATCGAAATAAATGTCCATGAGGTTAAGGCGGAGATTTCTTATTATGTTTAGAGTGACATGCTCTTTGCCATGTAGGCTGACCTGCAAAACCACTTCGTGAACAAGGGCGCTTATGATATAATCACTGAACTCATGGTTATTTTTGCACGACAAGTCAAGTCTGAGAGGTTCGAAGCATCCGTGCTTTTCTTCTCAGCTCAGATGGAAGAGCACAACAATATTAGTGAGCACTTAGCCAAGTTGTTTGGCTGCGTTCAGCTCCTGAGTGATCTGGGAAGGGTGATCCCAGAAGAGCTGGTTATTGATAGGGTGCTGATTTCTCTGCCCCCTAGCTATAAGAACGCCATCGTGGACTACATCATGAAAGGGACGTCAAAACCCCTGTCGGAAATCCTAAAGATGCTCGAAGTGGCCAAATTAGAAATCAAGCTGGAGAAGATGGTGGTGACCATCGGATCACCTGAGCGCAACTGCCCCAAGTACCTGGAGGATAGGAAGTCTGGCAAGACGGTTATTCATTTAAATCAGTATCAAGCAGTTGTGCTATTTATATGAATGATATCTTTTATGTTGATGCTCCCGAGAATAATGGTTTATTCTTGTTGAATCTCGATTGTAGTACTCACATCCATAACATAGAAGCCAAACGAATTAAATGTAGTGATGATACCGCCATGTATATGTGGCATTGACGTCTTGGTCATATTGGTGTAAAGCGCATGAAGAAACTCCACTCCGATGGACTTTTGGACTCGTTGGATTTCGGATCCCTCGATACATGCGAACCATGCCTTATGGGCAAAATGACCAAGACACCGTTCAAAATTTTCGTTGAACGGGCGTCGGATTTATTGGGGATCATACATACAGATTTGTGTGGACCGATGAGCGTTTCGACATGCAATGGTTATCGTTACTTCGTCACCTTCACTGATGACTTGAGTAGATACGGTTATATCTACTTGATGAAACACAAGTCTAAAACTTTTGAAAAGTTCAAAGAATTTCAATGTGAAGTTGAGAATCAGCTGAACAAGAAAATCAAGCACCTCCGATCCGATCATGGTGGCGAGTATTTGAGTTTTGAGTTTGGCACACATCTGAAGAGTTGTGGCATAGTACCTCAACTTACGCCAGCCGGAACACCGCAGCGTAACGACGTGTCCGAGCGACATAATCGTACTCTACTGGATAGTGTCCGATCTATGATGTCTCTCACCGATTTACCCGTGTCCTTCTAGGGTTATGCGTTACAAACAGCCGCATTCATTTTAAATAGGGCTCCGTCCAAATCCGTTGAAACGACACCGTATGAATTATGGTATGGCATGAAGCCTAAGTTATCGTTTCTGAAGGTTTGGGGTTGTGAGGCGTATGTTAAGAAACTACAGCTCGACAAACTCGAACCGAAGTCGGAGAAAGTCGTCTTTGAAGGGGTTCCGGTGCAGAAAATAATAATTTTTATAGCGAATGAAACCCTAACTAGCCAGGATCTATCTATCTAGTACATGTGATAACGGTGGCGGAACAGGTAAAATTTCGTCACGGAACTTTTTCGTTCTCGCCGAAATTCGATCTGAGGTCGTATGCAGAAACTACAGTCGATTTTCGGTGACCGATCAATTTGTGCAGATTTCTCGCTCTGGTGAAACGGTCGGATGGCGTGACGATTTTATGTGCGGCTAGTCATGCACGCCCTTCTCGGTAAATACGGTGTCCTAGACGAAACCGTAGAACTGCCTAACCGCCAAAGGTTGTCGGCTTGCCCAGGTAAAATTTCGATATGGAACTTTTTCGTTGTCGCCGAAATTCGATCCGAGGTCGTATGTAGAAACTACAGTCGATTTTCGGTGACCGATCAATTTGTGCAGATTTCTCGCTCCGGTGAAACGGTCGGATGGCGTGAAGTTTTTATTTGCGGCTAGTCATGCACGCCCTTCTCGGTAAATACGGTGGCGTGGTGACGGTAAACCGGGAAGGGCGTGAAAGGAATTTTTTTAAAAATTTGCAAAAAGAACGGAGGGTTAGGCGTGAGTAGGAGTCGGAGTGGACAGAGGTTAAAGCAACACGCCATGCAGAAGATGTCGGATGCGATAATACCAACACTAAAGCATCGGATCCCATCAGAACTCCGAAGTTAAGCTTGCTTGGGCGAGAGTAGTACTAGGATGGGTGACCTCCTGGGAAGTCCTCGTGTTGCATCCCTCTTTTTACATTAATTTTTGCATCGCCTAAAAGTCCCTCTTGCAAATGGAACTAGACGAAACCGTAAAACTGCCTAACCGCCAAAGGTTGTCGGTTAGCCCAGGTAAAATTTTGATACGGAACTTTTTCGTTCTCGCCTAAATTCGATCCAAGGTCGTATGCAGAAACTACAGTCGATTTTCGGTGACCGATCAATTTATGCAGATTTCTCGCGCCGGTGAAACGGTCGGATGGCGTGACATTTTTATTTGCGGCTAGTCATGCACGCCCTTCTCGGTAAATACGGTGGCGTGGTGACGGTAAACCGGGAAGGGCGTGAAAGGAATTTTTTAATTTTTTTTGCAAAGAGAACGGAGGGTTAGGCGTGAGTAGGAGCCGGAGTGGACAGAGGTTAAAGCAACACGCCGTGCAGGAGATGTCGGATGCGATAATACCAACACTAAAGCACTGGATCCCATAAGAACTCCGAAGTTAAGCGTGCTTGGGCGAGAGTAGTACTAGGGTGGGTGACCTCCTGGGAAGTCCTCGTGTTGTATCTCTCTTTTTACTTTAATTTTTGCATCGCCTAAAAGTCCCTCTTCTAAACGGAACTAGACGAAACCGTAGAACTGACTAACCGCCAATGGCTGTCGGCAAGCCCAGGTAAAATTTCGATACGGAACTTTTTTGTTCTCGCCGAAATTCGATCCGAGGTTGTATGCAGAAACTACAAGTGATTTTCGGTGACCGATCAATTTGTGCAGATTTCTCGCTCCGGTTAAACGGTCGGATGGCGTGACGTTTTTTTTGCGGCTAGTCATGCACGCCCTTCTCGGTAAATACGATGGCGTGGTGACGGTAAACCGAGACGGGCGTGAAAGGAATTTTTTTTAAAAAAAATGCAAAAAAAAACAGGAGGGTTAGCCGCGAGAAGGCGGCGGAGGGGACAGAGGTTAAAGCAAAGCTTTAGTCGGATGCGATCATACCAGCACTAAAGCACCGGATCCCATCAGAACTCCGAAGTTAAGCGTGCTTGGGCTAGAGTAGTACTAGGATGGGTGACCTCCTGGGAAGTCCTCGTGTTGCATCCCTCTTTTTACTTTTATTTTTGCATTGCCTAAAAGTCCTTCTTGCAAACGGAACTAGACGAAACCGTAGAACTGCCTAACCGCCAAAGGCTGTTGGCTAGCCCAGATAAAATTTCGATACAGAACTTTTTCGTTCTCGCCGAAATTCGATCCGAGGTCGTATGCACAAACTACAGTCGATTTTCGGTGACCGATCAATTTGTGCAGATTTCTCGCTCCGGTGAAACGGTCGGATGGCGTGACGTTTTTATTTGCGGCTAGTGATGCACGCCCTTCTCGGTAAATACGGTGACGTGGTGACGGTAAACCGGGAAGGGCGTGAAAGGATTTTTTTTAATTTTTTTTGCAAAAAGAACGGAGGGTTAGGCGTGAGTAGGAGCCGGAATTTTTGCATCGCCTAAAAGTCCCTCTTGCAAACAGAACTAGACGAAACCATAGAACTGCCTAACCGCCAATGGCTGTCGGCTAGCCTAGGTAAAATTTTGATATGGAACTTTTTTGTTCTCGCCGAAATTCGATCCGAGGTCGTATGCAGAAACTACAGGTGATTTTCGGTGACCGATCAATTTGTGCAGATTTATCGCTCCGGTGAAACGGTCGGATGGTGTGACGTTTTTATTTGCGGCTAGTCATGCACGCCCTTCTCGGTAAATACGGTGGCGTGGTGACGGTAAACCGGGAAGGGCGTGAAAGGATTTTTTTAAAAAAAATTGCAAAAAGAACGGAGTGTTAGGCGTGAGAAGGAGCCGGAGGGGACAGAGGTTAAAGCAACACGCCGTGCAGAAGATGTCGGATGCGATAATACCAGCACTAAAGCACTGGATCCCATCAAAACTCCGAAGTTAAGCATGCTTGGTCGAGAGTAGTACTAGGATGGGTGACCTCCTGAGAAGTTCTCCTGTTGCATCCCTCTTTTTACTTTAATTTTTGCATCGCCTAAAAGTCCCTCTTGCAAACGGAACTAGACAAAACCGTAGAACTGCCTAACCGCCAAAGGTTGTCGGCTTGCCCAGGTAAAATTTCGATATGGAACTTTTTCGTTGTCGCCGAAATTCGATCCGAGGTCGTATGCAGAAACTACAGTCGATTTTCGGTGACCGATCAATTTGTGCAGATTTCTCGCTCCGGTGAAACGGTCGGATGGCGTGAAGTTTTTATTTGCGGCTAGTCATGCACGCCCTTCACGGTAAATACGGTGGCGTGGTGACGGTAAACCGGGAAGGGCGTGAAAGGATTTTTTTTAAAAAATTTGCAAAAAGAACGGAGGGTTAGGCGTGAGTAGGAGTCGGAGTGGACATATGTCGTGGTGGTGTCACGGCAGATGCCATAGGATGGCTAATGTGTGGGGCCGATGGACGTTGGTGGATCCGGGGAGGGATAGCGAGCTGAATAGCCCACACGAGGAGGATCCCGGTGTAACCGAGATCTCCCAAGAACTAGAAACAACAGCGATACAATATAGAGGAGATCTAATAAACAAGAACAAAGGCACGAAGGCACACAACACACACACGATATACCCAGGTTCAGGGCCCTCGTGAGGAGGTAACACCCCTACTCCTGCCTTTCCTCTCTTTATAACTGTGGTACAAGGGCTACAACTTGCTCGTAGATCTCTCCAAGTGAAGAACAAGCAGTACTAGATGAACTCAAGGTATGTGGAAGTAAAAGCTCTAGGAGTAAATGCAACTATAGCTTTGGCTCCCAAGCTGGTCCTCTTCTCACAGAAGCAGTTATGGCGCCTTTTATAGGGTTTCGGCCAGAAGGGCCGGAAACCCTAAACCGGCTTGGCCCCACCGGACAGGCCTAGCCGGCATGTCGTCACCGGCTAGTGCGACCTAGTCGCCGCGCTATCCGGCGTAGCCCCTTCGTCATCATCTCGCCTAGGCTGTAGGCGCCGTCCTGGATCATCATTGTCTCCCTGTCAGAGACAGGACATGTCTTCGCCCATCCCGGATAGCCTTTTCCGGATTGCCGGGCTAGGCATGTCAGGTCTTGTCGTACCGTTGTCGTACCGGCTGACGCGCTCCCGTGTCAGGCGGGAGGTGACCATGCTTCCGTGTCAGGCGGGAGGTGACCATGCTTCCGTGTCAGGCGGAAAGGTACTTCCTCCCGCATCAGGCGGGAAAGCCTGCTACAGACCGTTGACGGCCTACCGGGATCCCTCGTGCCGGTCGTCTTCCTTGCTCGACCTCTGAGTCCTTCCTGCACAAGTTCAGGACCGAGATAGATGTTCCGGTTAGCACTTACCCGGATCGCCTATCCGGTAAAACCGAATACTCTTCCTTTCGGGAGTCTCCTCGGAGCCCAAGACCCGAGATCCTTTCCGGAGGCATCCGAGTTCGTCTCAGGATGAGTATCTCTAGGCCTAGCCTCCCGAAGATGTCTTAGCCTATCAGCAAAGACATCTTCGAGAAGCTAGTTCTTAGAGGAACCACCCGCTGATGCTTGTGCTGCCATTGTGAAGGCTGGGGGTGTCTATTTATAGTTGCTAGAGCTGACCCTTGCGCCTGCCAGGAGGCACTTCGCACTCTACCAGCGCTCAAGGGTCAAGTTGCCCCTTCAGCGCACCAGGGGGTGTCCCTTGCTCTCGCCAAAGGTCAAGTACTGTTGGCACACTGCTGAGATATTCCGGGATCTGCCCCTACCCGGGGGGCAGCCCCCCGACACTAGTCCCCGAAGCTGGTGCTGCACAACGACCTCGGAAGATGTGCGGGATCAGCTTTAATAACAACCATCTTCTGAGAACATACGACACCATCCTTCGACTACATGCCGAGATCGGTTCTTCCCGAGATCTTCTTACCGAGATTGTTTTAACCAGGAGATGAAGCCCGTAACCGGATACTGCAGTCTCAGTGCATCTTGACCGTTGGCTCCGTATTGATCTCGAGATCTCTAGCTGGGTCCCATCCGACGTCCCGTCTGACCAGAAATGCACTCGAGTGCCTCTCCCCGAGCACGCCGTCGCTTGGGTTCGCGCGCCGGGAGCCGCAGCCGATCCGAAGCCCAACCGTTGGGGCCGTGTGGCCCTCGGTGTGGCCGGATCGGGCGCTCCGGCTAGCGCCACGTGCCGCCCTGCACAAAATGGATCCCACCCACGATCGTGGAGATCGTGGGCGGGAAAACTGGAAACCGCTCCGGAATCCCCCCCATAAATAGGGGACCGGAACGGTCTCCTCTTCTTCTTCCTCTCCACTTCTCCTCCACCGTCGTCTCGAGCGCATCGCCGCAGCTGTGTTCGTCGCCCGAACTCCGCCGCCCTCGTTGTTCGCCGGAGCCCGAACGACGCCGTTCCTCTTGCGCGTCATCGACCTCCTCTTCTCCGGTGAGTTGTTCTCTCCGCCCCGATGATCTTTTTTACTAGAACGATGCCTCGCACTCGATCACCCCCTAACACACGCGCGGCTGCGCCGCCGTCGGTGAGTATGATTCAAGCGGCGCGCACGGGGCGCGCGGCGAGGATGCACCGTTGCGGTAGGACTTAGCTCTTTCGCCCGCATTACGTCTCGTCTGAGTCTAGCCCGAGTGTATTTTCCTCACTTTAGTTTTGATTTATCAGCACACGGTAGATCTTACTTGCCCTGAACTCGGTTGTGTTTAGGAGTTTGCGATCCGGCATCTTAGCTCCCGATAGACTAACCCCGACTAACCGCCACTGCGCCTGCAGAGTAGCCCGGATACGTCTGCGGACTCCTCCGGCATGGGTGTAGAAGGTATCCGGGGATGCTGGGATGGATCCGAGACCACTCAGGAGGACTTGGACTGGCTGTATCGGACCCACCGGATTCCTCCGGAAGTTGAGAGCCGTCTCCCGGAGGACGAGGTTCAACCGGAACCCCAATCCGGGGAATACGTTGTATTCCTCACGCACTTCGAGCGTGGGTTTGGGCTTCCGGCTAGCCCCTTCTTCCGCGACTTCCTCGACACTTACAGCCTCCAACCCCATCATCTCCCCGCCAACGCCATTATGATTCTTTCGGTCTTCACCACTTATTCGGAAGCATACCTCGGCGTATGGCCATTCCTGGACCTCTGGGCCAAGTACTTCATCCTTCGTCGCCAAGCCATCCCCAACTCGGACCAGAAAATAAAAGACTTGGTCGACTGCGGAGCTGCCACCATCATCCCCCGCGCTGACTCCGGATTCCCAATAGTCAAAGGACTAGTGTCCTGCCGGAAGTGGCAGCGCAACTTCTTCTATGTGAAGAACCGGGAAAGCTCGGGAGATGCTCCGGGATCCTCGAATCCGGACTTCATCAATCTGCCGGAGTTCGCCATTGGTCCTCCGCGCAAATTCAACCTCTGGAAACGGCTCCCCGACACCGAGGAAGTCAGGTGCATGCACGACGTTCTGAACGTGCTGACCGACACGATGACCGGCGATGATCTCCTGCGTTGCTTCATCATTCGCCGCGTCTGCCCCCTCCAAACCCGAGTGCACAAGATGTGCCATATGGCCGGGAATTTAGACCCTACCCGGACCAGTATCTTTGGGCTAGATCATGCTGCGGTCGTCCGCCGCGTTCGAGCTATTGCTCGGACGAAGATGACGGATGACTACTCTTGGGGTGCCATCGGGGGATCCCGGAAAAAACCCCTGAAACAGGTGCTCCTATCTGCCTTTCGTAAACTTGCCTTCGCACCCGGGTTCTGCTGGAAACCGACATGGGTATCATGTGGTGATTTATTTGCGCAGTTATTCGAGCGGCAAATCGAGGAGGACGCTATCCACGCCAACGGGAATTTCGCGCCGAACTTCCCAGTACCGGAAGAGATGCCGAGGGAGGATCCCGATGGTGAGGAGCATCTTGCCGTTCCTCTGGTGAAAGCTGCCGCCCCGGGTAACCCTTCGACCTCAGAGGCAGTTTCCATTTCTTCGGATGATGAGGATGAGATTGACTGTCAAATTCTCGATGTGATTGACGCTCTCCCTCTCAACTGGGCCTCAGCAGTGGTTCCGAAGCCGACGACCGTGACCAAACGCGCCGAGAGCCGGAAGCGTGCGGCTTCCGACACCGACGCTGCCGATGACTCCGGCAAGCCCCCCAAGAGGAGCAAGCCGAACAAACAAACGGCTGAGAAGCCTCCTCGACGCCGGCAGAGGGGTCCTCCCACTGTGGACTCCGGGTAAATTTACTTTGCCTTACGCTATATGACCTTGTCTTCTCCATAAATTATTACTGAGATATTTTCTTTCAGGGACGCACTCGACCTCCCGTCACCCGCTGTTCCTCCTCCTCCCGGAACTCAGACTCCCAGCCCGGCTCGGGCTTCCCCTTCTCCACCTCGCCCTTCTACTCGAGGAAGCGAGCCTGCTGCCTCCGGTGCCGCACCGGCTAGCGTTGTGACTCCGGATGCACGCCCGGTGATCGACGAGACCCCGGTGCAGGCCACGACCACCTCGGGAGACATTCTTCTTCCGGAGAGTCCGCGTCGGGTGCCCGGGCTTGAGGCAGAGATTCTGAGCCCTCGCCGGCAGCTCGTGCCAAGCGGTCCCTCCCGGCAAGCCGCGAACAAGACCGCCCCGGAGAAACATCCCACAGCCTCTTCCCGGCAAGCTGATCAACCTGCCGCGAAGTCGCGCCCCAAGGTTGCCGGGCAGAAAACAACTTCTGCCAAACCTGTTGCTGCCCCGACATCCTCGGCCCAAGACTTGGTGCTGCGCACGGGTACGTTTTCACCGTTACCACCGCCTCCCGCCGAGATCCCTACTGCCGCCTTGCGGATGTTGCGAGCAACCGTAAGCTCCTTTGTGCCTTCAGGATCCCGGGAGTTGTTGCTACCCGCGCGCCCGGCGGCTCCGGCATACACGTTGTTGATGAATACAACCAGGCCTGGATTGCCGCCGACGCCTCCGAGAGCGTGGGAGACTTGCATGCTGCAGGCCCAAGCCGCAACGCTCAAGCTCTGCACGCTCTCCACGTGGCCGCGCTGGATGTTACTCGGGTGACCGAGGTAAGTTTGTTCTCTTTCTTTCATCAATAAATATTTGTTCCTTCCCCACTAGTCCCCGAGATTGGTGCTTAGTGCTCTAGATTCCACCGAATAGCAGATCACTAGGCTCCAATCTTAGAGAAAATTTCAGGACTCGGAGACCGAGTCCCCGAGATCCTCCCAACCGGGTAGCTTTTTTCAAAATTTGCTCCATCACCACTAGTCCCCGAGATTGGTGCTTAGTGCTCTAGATTCCACCGAATAGCAGATCACTAGGCTCCAATCTTAGAGAAAATTTCAGGACTCGGAGACCGAGTCCCCGAGATCCTCCTAACCGGGTAGCTTTTTATGTGCTACAGATCTCGGACTCTCCTTACATCTTTTCCCAGACTGACTCCTCCTTCTTTGTCTTGATTTCAGGAGTGCAGCAAGAAACGCTGCATCATCTTCAACCGAGTTCTTGCTGACCTCGGTCAGTCCAAGAAGTGCGAGGAGCGCCTCCGGGAGGAGCGAGACGCCGCGCGCAAGGTCTCGGTAGACCATAAGGCCGCACTTGCTACCGCGCAAGCCGAGATCGCGCGACTCAACGGCGAGCTCGAAAAGGTCAAGGCTGCTGCGACCGAGATGAAGACGCGCTTCGTTGAGGCGACGAAGAAACAAAGGGAAACCTTGGACCAGTCCGAGGAGCGCGCGCATCTCGCGGAGACCCGGTTGGCTCTTCTCCGGTCACGGTCCGATAGTTGGCTCTCCGAGCTAACTGTACTGGACCGGGATCTTAACAGTAAGTGGACCGACATCCCTCATGTTTTCCTTCCTCTCTTTCCTTGATGTTGCTCTTCTTATGCCCTAGTCGTTTGACAGCTCTTCTTTTTAAAGGGGAATTCGAGCACTCTCGCGAGGCTGCCGCCCTTGCTGTTGGTGCTGCCCGGGAGAAGCGTGCCGGAAAGGGTGTTGTCTCGGATGCCTGGGATATTGAGGACCACCTCACCGCCCTGAAGGCCCGGATAGTGCCTCTCCGGTCGATCGGGACGAAGCTGCTCAGCGCTGCGATCCACGTCCACGGCGCGCTATGGCCGAGTATCCGTGCGACGCTTTCGGTCTCCGAACTCGCGAGCGCACTCCGCTGTGCCGGGAGGCGCATCCACGCCTGGAAGTGCTCCGGTGCGCGGGCTGGTGCCGACCAGGCCTTGACCCAAGTACTTAGCTGGTACGAAGGTCTCGACCTGGACGCGATCCAGCGCCTGCGGACGATCTCGCCGTGGTGCAGTGATCCGGCTAAGGTCCATCGGCGACAAGAGGTGGCGCATCGCATCGCTTCGTGGTCCAACATTCGCGCCTTCACCGCCAGCGTGATTGCTTCTGATTCCGAATCCGACTATGAGGATGACGAAGAAACCGGTGCGACCGGTGATGCGGATGATGAGATCCCGGAGGAAGACGACGCTGCCTCTGGTGCTGCTACCGAGACCACGGTTCCCCGGGATGTTGCTACTTCTCCGACACCCGAGGCCTCTCAGGCCGAGGTGCGCCCTGATGCCCCGAGTACCGCCGCCGGAACTGAAGCCACTGCTGCTCCTGCTGCTGCTTCTGCTGCTGCTCCCGAGGTCGCTGCTTCTGCTGATGTCTCCGTCGAGAAGCCGACTTCTCCTACCACTTAGAAAGACTTAAGAGTAGATTCGTTAAATCCCCGGGATGTCGGGTGCAAGATGTAACATACACTATTTAATATTTTCGTTTCGTACTGAGTTACCTATTCGAACAAGTTATGTCAATTTATTCTGTTACGAGTCCCCGAGTTGCTTTTCATGTATACCGTACTTAGGTAATTTCTGCTCTTGTCTACCATTTCGGCGTTCGACAGTCGAGTCACAAAACTCCACATACGACATACATTACTTAAAACAATCTGAGTTCTGGCTAACCGAATTCCCGACATAAAAAATAACTGGGTTAGCAAAAACAGGTATGCCGGATAAGTTCCTGCTCCGAGTCCCCGAGACCATTTTCGTGTTCCCCACATTTGATTCTCTTTGCTCTTGACTACCATTTCGGCGTGCGTCAGTCGAGTCACAAGATGATTTCACATGACATACATTACTTTGACTTTGAGAATCGAACTCGGAACTTTCCCGGCATACAAATGAGGTACTCGGCAGTCCCCGGGTTTCTTCCCGAGATGCCGGTAAAGAATAACAAATGAACTTGACAAAATAAAAATAAAATGAGCACAGAACTAGGCAGTCCCCGGGTTCCTCCCAGGGTGCCTTACTTCCATTAATACTGAAAACTGAGATACATCATACACTGAGCCCTTTATGTGTAAAAGGGTCGAAGTAGAGCTACATTCCATGGACGCTTGGTTTCCTCACCGGATTTGTCCATTACACCTTTCCTAGCCTCCTGTGCATCTACAAGGTAATAAGAGTCATTGTGCAATGCCCTGCTTATCACAAAAGGTCCCTCCCATGGAGGTGAAAATTTATGCATTCCGGCCGTGCGTTGGATGAGCCTCAGCACAAGATCTCCTTCTCGGAACACCCTCGGGTGCACTTTCCGGCTATGATAGCGACGGAGATTTTGTTGATAAATTGCAGACTGAGACAGTGCCAATTCTCTTGCCTCTACGAGTAAATCAACATCATCTTCTCGGGCCTCCTTTGCCTCGGTCTCGGTGAACATTGTCACTCTCGAGGAATCATATTGTATGTCGGTCGGGAGTACTGCCTCGGCACCGTATACCATGAAAAATGGTGTGTACCCGGTAGATCTATTCGGTGTAGTCCGGAGACCCCACAAAACCGCCGGTAACTCCTCTATCCAGCATCCCGGAGTTCTCAACTGTGGCTCGATCAAACGAGCTTTGATGCCGGCTATGACTAAGGCATTTGCTCTTTCGACTTGCCCGTTTGCTTCCGGGTGTGCAACTGATGCTACATCCAGCCGGATTCCCTTCTCAGCACAAAATCGAGCGAATTCCCCCACAGCAAAATTGGTGCCATTATCCGTGATAATGCTGTGCGTGTACCCGTATCTCAAGATGATGTCTTTCAGGAATTGCACAGCGGTGTGTCCATCACACTTCCGGATTGGCTTGACTTCTATCCA
The DNA here is from genome assembly GCA_026929855.1 of Poa annua. Taxonomy (NCBI): domain Eukaryota; kingdom Viridiplantae; phylum Streptophyta; class Magnoliopsida; order Poales; family Poaceae; genus Poa; species Poa annua. The sequence continues at coordinate 18,507,470 of CM049428.1, read as the reverse complement.
CTTGGTGAATTTATCCACCATGACGAGTATGTGGGTCATATTGCCTCTTGCCGGCTTGAACTGCCCGACCATATCCAAACACCATACTGCGAATGGCCAAGTGATAGGGATTGTCTTCAGTGCTGACGCCGGCATATGTATCCGGTGAGCAAACCTCTGGCATCCTCCACACTTCCGGACAATATCTTCTGCTTGCTGTAATGCAGTGGGCCAGTAGAACCCATGCCGGAACACTTTCGCCACCAGGGCCCGGGATGATGCATGATGTCCACACTCCCCCTGATGTATTTCCAGGAGCATCTCTTGTCCTTCTGCCGGTTCTACACACCTCTGGAGTACCTCAGTGACACTGCTCTTGTACAACTCTTGATTGATGACGGTGTATGCTTTTGACCTTCGCACTATCTGCCGGGCTTCCACTTCATTCTCCGGTAGAGTTCCTTCCAAGACGTAAGCCATAATGGGCTGTGCCCATTCCGGGACAGGTCGAACCGGGAACACGGGAGCGTCTATGTCCATTGGCTCTGCCGACATCACCTCCATCATCATCTTTCTTTGCCTCTCTGAGCACTGTGATGCAGTCCCCGGGTTCGATGTGATGCTCCCGACATCTACTTCCATGGGTACGGCATCTGCACCAGGCTCCTTGGGGATGAAGATAGAATCCGACTCGGGTGAGGGTTGAATAGATGGCTTCCTCAAATGCTCCAGAGCTATCCCGGGTGGTATGGCATCCCGAGATGATCCTAGCTTGGACAAGACATCCGCTGCCTCGTTTTCTCCTCTGGGTATATGCTTGAACTCGCATCCTTCAAAAAATCCGGATATTTTCTGCACATGAAACCTGTATAAGGCCATGTTTGCATCAAGGGCATCCCAATTCCCCGACACCTGTTGCACTACGAGGTCGGAGTCACCAAAACACTCTATCCGGCGGATGCCGATTTCCTTGGCGACGTTCAGTCCATGAACCAAGGCCTCATATTCCGCGACATTGTTGGATGCCCGAAAATGGTTTTGCAGAACATACTTCAGTACATCTTGTTTCGGGGAAGTGAGGACCACTCCGGCACCCAATACGATCTTAGCCTTTGAGCCATCGAAATGCATCCTCTAGAAATTGTAATCCTCGGAGGTTCATACTGCATCTCTGCCCAGTCTACCAAAAAGTCCGGCAGCGCCTGCGACTTGATGGCATCTCGTCTCTCATACGCCGGAGCGTATGGAGACAACTGGATGGCCCATTTGGCTACCCGGCCGCTAGCGTCCTTGCAACCGATGATCTCGGCCAGAGGAGCTTCGCATACCACTGTGATCGGGTGTTCCTGAAAGTAGTGCTTGAGCTTGGTTACTGCCATGTACACCCCATACGCCATTTTTTGGTAGTGCGGGTAGTTCTGCTTGGATTCCGAGATCACCTCACTGAGGTAATACACCGTCCTTTGTATCAGCTTGCCCCCTTCTTCCCTTTCTACCACCATTGCCACACTGACTACTCGGTTGGTTGCAGCAATATACAGCAGCATAGGTTCCTTGGGTAATGGGGAGGCCAACACGGGTGCTGTTGAGAGCATCCTCTTCAAATCGTTGAACGCCGCGTCAGCCTGCGGGGTCCAAACAAATGTTTTGCTTTTCTTCATCAATTGGTACAGGGGTAAGGCCTTCTCCCCAAGTCGACTCACAAACCGACATAGGGATGCAAGACACCCGGTGAACTTCTGTACATCTTTGAGACGCACGGGCAATTTCATGCTCTCGATAGCACGAATTTTACCCGGGTTGACCTCGATTCCCCGGCTTGAGATGAGGAAACCGAGTAATTTACCCGCCGGAACACCAAATGTGCATTTATCCGGGTTCAATTTCATCCGGAATCTTCTTAAGTTCTTAAATGTTTCTCTCAGATCATCTATTAGTGAGGCTCTTTCTTTTGTCTTTATGACTATGTCATCGACATAGACCTCGGCATTCCGGCCTATCTGGTCATGCAAACATTTCTGCATGCACCTCTGGTATGTAGCACCAGCATTCCTCAAACCGAAAGTCATGACACGATAGCAATAAGCCCCATAAGGGGTAATAAAAGCAGTTTTCAATTGATCATCCGGATTCAAAGGTATCTGGTGAAAACCAGAATATGCATCTAAGAATGTCAAAAGCTCACTCCCGGCAGTGGAATCTATCACTTGATCTATCCGGGGCAGTGGAAAGGGGTCCTTCGGGCATGCCTTATTGAGGTTGGTGAAGTCGATGCACATGCGCCACACCTTAAGCAGGAGGGGATCATCCTTCTTCTTCTCCACCAAGACCGGATTTGATATCCAATCCAGGTGCAGCACTTCCATTATGAATCCCGCAGCCAGCAGTATAGCCAGATGCTCCATGACGACGGCTCTTCTTTCATCCGAGAGACGCCTAGTTGGTTGCTTCACCGGCTTCGCACCCGGTCGAACAAACAGAGAGTGCTCAGCCAACTCCCTCGGGACACCTTGCAGATCGTCACTCGACAATGCAAAAGCATCCCGATTCTCACGGAGGAAGTCGACGAGCTCGCCTTCCTATTTGCTGTCCAGGTTGCTGCCAATGATAACTTGGCGCTCCGGGTTGCTGGGGTCCACACCCACCTTCTTGGTCTCTTTGGGGGGTTGAAATGACGCACCCTGCTCCGGTTTCACCATTCCGGGCATTCCGAGTTGGGAGGTCTTGGCCATTGCCACCACCTGCTGGATCCTCTTCTTTTCTTCCGCGATCACCAGGGACTCAGCTAAGCATGACCCCGCCGAGGCACATTCCATGGAGCGCTTGTGATCTCCCGAGATGGTGATTACGCCGTTAGGTCCCGGCATCTTCATTTTCAGGTAGCCCATGTGAGTTGAGATCATGAACTTGGCCAGGGCTGGCCTGCCGATCAGTGCGTGATATGGGCTTTCGAGGTCCACGACCTCGAATTCCAAGCTCTCGGTTCGGCAGTTCTCCCGAGTTCCGAATAGCACCTCAACCCAGATTTTTCCCATGGGTGAGCAAGAGACTCCGGGCACAATGCCGTGGAAGGTTGTCTTGGTAGGCAGCAAGGTGTTCATGGACACCCCCAGCTTCAGCATCGTGTCCTTGTACATGATGTTAATGGCACTGCCATTGTCGATCAGAACCCGGCTGAAGCGGACATTAAGATTTGGTCCGACAAAAGTTGGGTCCACCACCAAGGCATACGCCCCCGGCTTAGGCATAACCCTGGGGTGATCCTTCCGGCTCCACGTGATCTCCATCTCGGACCAGTGCAAGAACTTGGGCACCGCTGGGATCACGGCATTCACCTCCAGGGCACGCTGCCGCACACTTCTCCGGTCAGTGGGTTCGGTCACGAAGACCACATAGCTTTGATGTGCCTCCCGGTAGTTGCTCTGCTGCTGTCCGGCTTGGTTACTGGGGTCTGCACCGTTGTCGTTCCGGGTGTGCACCATATTCACTGGCCGAGGTGGGGGTCCTCGCGGAGGCGGGTTGATTCGGATAGCGTTGGCCCCCGACGTCGAGGAGGGGGTCTCGGGATGTTGGGCCGAGATGCCGGAGCACTTGGCCGAATAGCTCCCGAGTTGCCTTCCTGTAATGTGCGCTGATACCAGCTGCACTGCCGAGTAGAGTGGTTTGCGGGCTTGTTGGCCTCCAGAGTATGGTAGCAGCATGGCTTGTTCAGCATTTCCTCATATGTCAGGGGCTTCTTTTGTTCCACCCAGGTCTTTTGCACCTCCTGACTCTGACCCCAAGCCGGGCCACTTGTCTTTTGACGATGGCTGTTGCCGGCATCCTCCTGTTCCCGGGTCACTGCTGCGACGTGCTGTGCGGCATGATGATACTCGGGCTGATTTCTTTTCTGGCCAAAATCCTGGCGATCATGGCTCCTGCTCGGTCCCGAACGCTGAGGTCCCGTATTCCTCCTGTTGGAGTCACCGACATCCACCAGGGGTTGCATGGGATCTCCAAGCGTGTAGGTATCGGCGATGCGCATGGTCTCTGCCAAGGTCGTCGGCATCTTTCTTTGCAACTTATGCCATAACATTGAGCCATGCCGACATCCTTGTGCAAACCAGGAGATGGCCTGTGCCTCTACTACTCCTTCGCAAGAATTGCGAATATTACTCCACCGGGTAAGGTACTCCCGGTCGGTTTCATTGCTCCTTTGCCTACAGATGGCGAGCTGTTCAGGCCTGTTAGGCCTTTTGTACGTGCTGGTGAAGTTGCTGATGAATGCCTCCTCAAAGTCTAACCAGCAGTCTATGCTGCCAGCTCTCAGGTTGTTCAACCAGATCCGGGCAGGTCCTTCCAACATCTGCGGTACGTATCGTACCGCCCATCGTCTGTTTCCACCGGCTATGCTTACTGCAGTTACATAGTCGGTTAGCCAGTCCTCCGGCTTCTTGCTGCCGTCATAGGTCTTGGCACCCCTGTTGAGCTGAAAATTCCGAACAGGTGGTTCCCGCATGATCCGGGGTCCAAAGCAGGCAGGTCCCGGAGGCCCTTGCTCTTCTACTAGCTCGGATTGGTGAATCCTGTCGAGCCGGAATCTTGCATCTGCCGGATTCAGCTGTCTGGTTCCTATCCGAGATCCCAAAGGGTTCTCGTCTGGCTGATATCCGAGCTGCTGCAGTCTCGAGTTGCCATCGTTGAGCCTGTTCTGCGCCGGGATCACGGCCTGCTGGGGAACAGAGGCGACCTCCCTTTGTGGGTTTCCCTGAACATGAGGAGGGTTCCGGGGTGGATTACCACGGCCGACCGGGTTATGGTTTCCTACACCCAGGTTACCGTCCTCACGGGTACTTCCCGCCTGCCCCGAGTTACGCTGTCCGGCTTGCTGGATACCGGCGAAGGCCGGATCATAGGTCTGTAGCTGCTTGTTCTTCCCGGAACCTCGACTCCGGCTCCGGCTCTTGCTTTTGCTCTTGCTTCTGCTCGGATGCGGGGAAGAGGCCTCCCCGTCCGATTTCTGGCTATTGGGTCTGGCCGAGTGCACTTGGGATCCTGCCCCGGGGTTCTCCTTCTTGAAGGCCTGATTCAGACGGTTGGCCTCAATCACCAACTCGTTTACTCGCTCCTACTGCTTGCGTAGGGCCTCACCGGATAGCCCCACCAACTCGGCCATGGCGGCTTCGGCGGCCCTAAGAGTTTTCGCCGGTGAGCTGTACACCGGCTTCCCCGCTGAAATCCGGCTTCCCGTGTGACTGGTTGTGGCTCCACCTGCCAGCTCCTCATTCACCATTCTTCCTTTCTTGCGCAGATCCGCGATGCGCTTGTCCCGGGAGTCTATCTTAAGAAATCCGTGAGCTGCATTGTACTCCCGGAGGCTAGCATTGAGCTCGCGACGGATCTCGGCGATCTCCTACGCTTCAGCGAGTAGCAACCTCCGCTGCTCCTCCAAGTCAGCCGAGGTGACCTGGGTATCCGCTTCAGCAGCCACATGCACAGTTAACTTGGCCACCAGGCCCGAGAGGGGATCCGGACGACGCCGTGGCTGGGACGGCTATGGATCGCCATCCCGGGCCGCATCTCTTTCCTGAGGAGGTTTGGCCAAACGGATGTGGCCGCTTCCGGTATCGCCGTCAGCATCCTGGTACTCCTCCTCTGTTGCCCCGACCATCATCACCGCGACGGAACTCGGGGGGCGACCGGCACGCAGACCCCGAGCAGCGCAGAGCATGGGAGGGTCCTCAGCTTCCAGGACCACGTCCGGGTAGCTACAGATAACTTCGGTGGCGACGTAGGTGGTGAAACCACCAAAGTCAATGAGACCTCCGTTCACCGGAAAGGGTCTGTTCCGGAAGCATCCTGCGTTGTCGCAGACGAAGTCCATCTCCCCTAGCCTTACGACCAGGCCAGAGAGAACCCGAACATCGAAATGAACGGGGGGGGGGGGGGGGGCGTCCGGATGTGTACACCAGCCAACGCCTCTGTCAGCCCCACGGTGGGCGCCAACTGTCGTGGTGGTGTCACGGCAGATACCATAGGATGGCTAATGTGTGGGGCCGATGGACGTTGGTGGATCCGGGGAGGGATAGCGAGCTGAATAGCCCACACGAGGAGGATCCCGGTGTAACCGAGATCTCCCAAGAACTAGAAACAACAACGATACAATATAGAGGAGATCTAATAAACAAGAACAAAGGCACGAAGGCACACAACACACACACGATATACCCAGGTTCAGGGCCCTCGTGAGGAGGTAACACCCCTACTCCTGCCTTTCCTCTCTATATAATTGTGGTACAAGGGCTACAACTTGCTCGTAGATCTCTCCAAGTGAAGAACAAGCAGTACTAGATGAACTCAAGGTATGAGGAAGTAAAAGCTCTAGGAGTAAATGCAACTATATCTTTGGCTCCCAAGCTGGTCCTCTTCTCACAGAAGCAGTTATGGCGCCTTTATAGGGTTTCGGCCAGAAGGGCCGGAAACCCTAAACCGGCTTGGCCCCACCAGACAGGCCTAGCCGGCATGTCGTCACCGGCTAGTGCGACCTAGTCGCCGCGCTATCCGGCGTAGCCCCTTCGTCATCATCTCGCCTAGGACGGCAGGCGCCGTCCTGGATCATCATTGTCTCCCTGTCAGAGACAGGACATGTCTTCGCCCATCCCGGATAGCCTTTTCCGGATTGCCGGGCTAGGCATGTCAGGTCTTGTCGTACCGTTGTCGTACTGGCTGACGCGCTCCCGTGTCAGGCGGGAGGTGACCATGCTTCCGTGTCAGGCGGGAGGTGACCATGCTTCCGTGTCAGGCGGAAAGGTACTTCCTCCCGCATCAGGCGGGAAAGCCTGCTACAGACCATTGACGGCCTACCGGGATCCCTCGTGCCGGTCATCTTCCTTGCTCGACCTCGTGAGTCCTTCCTGCACAAGTTCAGGACCGAGATAGATGTTCCGGTTAGCACTTACCCGGATCACCTATCCGGTAAAACCGAATACTCTTCCTTCCGGGAGTCTCCTCGGAGCCCAAGACCCGAGATCCTTTCCGGAGGCATCCGAGTTCGTCTCAGGATGAGTATCTCTAGGCCTAGCCTCCCGAAGATGTCTTAGCCTATCAGCAAAGACATATTCGAGAAGCTAGTTCTTAGAGGAACCACCCGCTGATGCTTGTGCTGCCATTGTGAAGGCTGGGGGTGTCTATTTATAGTTGCTAGAGCTGACCCTTGCGCCTGCCAGGAGGCACTTCTCACTCTACCAGCACTCAAGGGTCAAGTTGCCCCTTCAGCGCACCAGGGGGTGTCCCTTGCTCTCGCCAAAGGTCAAGTACTGTTGGCACACTGCTGAGATATTCCGAGATCTGCCCCTTCCCGGGGGGCAGCCCCCGACAACAGAGGTTAAAGCAACACGCCGTGCAGAAAATGTCGGATGCGATAAAACCAACACTAAAGCACCGGATCCCATCAGAACTCCGAAGTTAAGCTTGCTTGGGCGAGAGTAGTACTAGGATGGGTGACCTCCTGGGTAGTCCTCGTGTTGCATCCCTCTTTTTAGATTAATTTTTGCATCGCCTAAAAGTCCCTCTTGCAAATGGAACTAGAAGAAACCGTAAAACTGCCTAACCGCCAAAGGTTGTCGGTTAGCCCAGGTAAAATTTCGATACGGAACTTTTTCGTTCTCGCCTAAATTCGATCCAAGGTCGTATGCAGAAACTACAATCGATTTTCGGTGACCGATCAATTTGTGCAGATTTCTCGCTCCGGTGAAACGGTCAGACGGCGTGATGTTTTTATTTGCGGCTAGTCATGCACGCCCTTCTCGGTAAATAAGGTGGCGTGGTGACGGTAAACCGGGAAGGGCGTGAAAGGATTTTTTATAAAAAAAAATTGCAAAAAGAACGGAGGGTTAGGCGTGAGTAGGAGCCGGAGTGGACAGAGGTTAAAGCAACACGCCGTGCAGAAGATGTCGGATGCGATAATACCAACACTAAAGCACTGGATCCCATCAGAACTCCGAAGTTAAGCGTTCTTGGGCGAGAGTAGTACTAGGATCGATGACCTCCTCGGAAGTCCTCGTGTTGCATCCCTCTTTTTACTTTAATTTTTGCATCGCCTAAAAGTCCCTCTTGCAAACGGAACTAGACGAAACCGTAGAACGGCCTAACCGCCAATGGCTGTCGGCCAGCCAAGGTAAAATTTTGATACGGAACTTTTTTGTTCTCGCCGAAATTCGATCCGAGGTCGTATGCAGAAACTACAAGTGATTTTCGGTGACCGATCAATTTGTGCAGATTTATCGCTCCGGTGAAACGGTCGGATGGCGTGACGTTTTTATTTGCGGCTAGTCATGCACGCCCTTCTCGGTAAATACGGTGGCGTGGTGACGGTAAACCGAGACGGGCGTGAAAGCAATTTTTTTTTAAAAAAAATGCAAAAAAAAAACAGGAGGGTTAGGCGTGAGAAGGAGCCGGAGGGGACAGAGGTTAAACCAACACGCCGTGCAGAAGATGTCGGATACGATCATACCAGCACTATAGCACCGGATCCATCAGAACTCCAAAGTTAAGCGTGCTTGGGCGAGAGTAGTACTAGGATGGGTGACCTCCTGGGAAGTCCTCGTGTTGCATCCCTCTTTTTACTTTTATTTTTGCATCGCCTAAAAGTCCCTCTTGCAAACGGAACTAGACGAAACTGTAGAACTACCTAACCGCCAAAGGCTGTCGGCTAGCATAGGTAAAATTTCGATACATAACTTTTTCGTTCTCACCTAAATTCGATCCAAGGTCGTATGCGGAAACTACAGTCGATTTTCGGTGACCGATGAATTTGTGCAGATTTCTCGCTCCGGTGAAACGGTCGGATGGCGTGACGTTTTTATTTGCGGCTAGTCATGCACGCCCTTGTCGGTAAATACGGTGGCGTGGTGACGGTAAACCGGGACGGGCCTGAAAGGAATTTTTTTAAAAAAAATATGCAAAAAAAACAGGAGGGTTAGGCGTGAGAAGGAGCCGGAGGAGACAGAGGTTAAAGCAACACACCGTGCAGAAGATGTCAGATGCGATCATACCAGCACTAAAGCACCGAATCCCATCAGAACTTCGAAGTTAAGCGTGCTTGGGCGAGAGTAGTACAAGGATGGGTGACCTCCTGGAAGTCCTCGTGTTGCATCCCTCTTTTTACTTTTATTTTTGCATCGCCTAAAAGTCCCTCTTGCAAACGGAACTAGACGAAACCGTAGAACTGCCTAACAGCCAAAGGCTGTCCGCTAACCTGGGTAAAGTTTCGATACGGAACTTTTTCGTTCTCGCCGAAATTCGATCCAAGGTCGTATGCAGAAACTACAGTCGATTATTGGTGACCGGTCAATTTGTGCAGATTTCTCACTCCGGTGAAACGATCGGATGGCGTGACGTTTTTATTTGCGGCTATTCATGCACGCCCTTCTCGCTAAATACGGTGGCGTGGTGACGGTAAACCGGGAAGGGCGTGAAAGGAATTTTTTTAATTTTTTTTGCAAAAAGAACGGAGGGTTAGGCGTGAGTAGGAGCCAGAGTGGACAAAGGTTAAAGCAACACGCCGTGCAGAAGATGTCGGATGCGATAATACCAACACTAAAGCACCGGATCCCATCAGAACTCTGAAGTTAAGCGTGCTTGGGCGAGAGTAGTACTTGGATGGGTTACCTCCTGGGAAGTCCTCGTGTTGCATCCCTCTTTTTAATTATTTTTATTACATCGCCTAAAAGTCCCTCTTGCAAACGGAACTAGACGAACCGCCGAACCGCCAAAGGCTGTCGGCTAGCCCAAGTAAAATTTTGATACGGAACTTTTCCGTTCTCGCCAAATTTGATCCGAGGTCGTATGAAGAAATTAAAGTCGATTTTCGGTGACCGAGGGTAAGGCGTGCTTTCTCGGGAAATACGGCGGCGTGGTGACGGTAAACCGGGATGGGCGTGAGAGGATTTTTTTTATTAAAAAAACAAAAAGAACGAAGGGTAAGGCGCGAGAAGGAGCCGGAGGGGCAGAGGTTAAAGCAAAACGCCGTGCAGAAGATGCCGGATTCGATCATACCAGCACTAAAGCACCGGATCCCATCAGAACTCCGAAGTTAAGCGGGCTTGGGCGAGAGTAGTACTAGGATGGGTGACCTCCTGGGAAGTCCTCGTGTTGCATCCCTCTTTTTAATTGTTTTTATTGCATCGCCTAAAAGTCCCTCTTGCAAACGGAACTATACGAAACCGTAGAACCGCCTACCGCCAAAGGCTGCCGGCTAGCCCAGGTAAAATTTCGATACGGGACTTTTCCGTTCTCGCCGAAATACGATCCGAGGTTGTATGAAGAATTTAAAGTCGATTTTCGGTGACCGATCAATTTCCGCAGATTTCTCGATCCGGTGAAACGCTCGGATGGCGTGACAATTTTATTTGCGGCTACTAATGCGCGCCTTCCTCGGGAAATACGACGACATGGTGACGGTAGACTGGGATGGGCGTGAGATGATTTTTTTATTAAAAAAACAAAAAGAACGAAGGGTAAGGCGTGAGAAGGAGCCGTATGGGGCAGAGGTTAAAGCAAAACGTCGTGCAGAAGATGTCGGGTGCGATCATACCAGCACTAATGCACCGGATCCCATCAGAACTCTGAAGTTAAGCGTGCTTGGGCGAGAGTAGTACTAGGATGGGTGACCTCCTGGGAAGTCCTCCTGTTGCATCCCTCTTTTTAATTGTTTTTATTGCATCGCCTAAAAGTCACTCTTGCAAACGGAATTAGACGAAACCGCCTAACCGCCAAAGGCGGCTAGCCCAAGTAAAATTTCGATAAAGAACTTTTCTGTTCTCGCCGAAATACGATCCGAGGTCGTATGAGAATTTATAGTCGATTTTCGGTGACCGATCAATTTCTGCAGATTTCTCGATCCGGTGAAACCCTCGGATGGCGTGACGATTTTATTTAAGGATACTCATTCGCGCCTTTCTCGGGAAATACAGCGGTGTGGTGACGGTAAACCGGGATGGGCGTGAGAGGATTTTTTATTAAAAAAACAAAAAGAACGGAGGGTAAGGCGTGAGAAGGAGCCGTATGGGGCAGAGGTTAAAGCAAAACGTCGTGCAGAAGATGTGGGGTGCGATCATACCAGCACTAATGCACCGGATCCCATCAGAACTCTGATGTTAAGCGTGCTTAGGCGAGAGTAGTACTAGGATGGGTGACCTCCTGGGAAGTCCTCATGTTGCATCCCTCTTTTTAATTGTTTTTAATGCATCACCTAAAAGTCCCTCTTGCAAACGGAACTAGACGAAACCGTAGAACCGCCTAACCGCCAAAGGCTGCCGTCAAGCCGAAGTAAAATTTCGATACGGACCTTTTCCGTTCACGCCAAAATTCGATCTGAGGCCGTATGATGAATTTACAGTCGATTTTCGGTGACCGGTCAATTTCTGCAGATTTCTCGATCCGGTGAAGCGATCGGATGGCGTGACGATTTTATTTGCGGCTACTCATGCGCGTCTTTCTCGGGAAATACGGCGGCGTGGTGACGGTAAACCGGGATGGGCGTGAGAGGATCTTTTTTATTAAAAAAACAAAACGAACGGAGGGTTAGGCGCGAGAAGGAGCCGGAGGGGCAGAGCTTAATGCAAAACGCCGTGCAGAAGATGTCGGATGCGATCATACCAGCACTAAAGCACCGGATCCCATCAGAACTCCGAAGTTAAGTGTGCTTGGGCGAGAGTAGTACTAGGATAGGTGACCTCCTGGGAAGTCCTCATGTTGCATCCCTCTTTTTAATTGTTTTTATTGCATCGCCTGAAAGTCCCTCTTGCAAACGGAACTAGACGAAACCGTTGAACGGCCTAACCGCCAAAGGCTGTCGTCTAGCCCAGGTCAAAATTTGATACGGAACTTTTCCGTTCTCACCAAATTCGATCTGAGGTCGAATGAAGAAATTACAGTCGATTTTCGTTGACCGATCAATTTCTACAGATTTCTCGATCCGGTGAAACGCTCGGATGGCGTGACGATTTTATTTGCGGCTACTCATGTGCGTCGTTCTCGGGAAATACGGCGGCGTGGTGACGGTAAACCGGGATGGGCGTGAGAGGATTTTTTTATTAAAAAACAAAACGAACGGAGGGTAAGGCGCGAGAAGGAGCCGGAGGGGCAGAGCTTAAAGCAAAACGCCGTGCAGAAGATGTCGGATGCGATCATACCAGCACTAAAGCACCGGATCCCATCAGAACTCCGAAGTTAAGTGTGCTTGGGAGAGAGTAGTACTAGGATGGGGGACCTCCTGGGAAGTCCTCGTGTTGCATCCCTCTTTTTAATTGTTTTTATTGCATCTCCTAAAAGTCCCTCTTGCAAACGGAACTAGGCGAAACTGTAGAACCGCCTAACCGCCAAAGGCTGTCGGCTAGCCCAGGAAAAAATTCAATTTGAAACTTTTCCGTTCTCGCCGAAATTCGATCCGAGGTCGTATGAAGAAATTATAGTCGATTTTTGGTGACCGATCAATTTCTACAGATTTCTCGATCCGGTGAAACGCTCGGATGGCGTGACGATTTTATTTGCGGCTACTCATGCGCGTCTTTCTCGGGAAATACGGCGGCGTGGTGAAGGTAAACCCGGATGGGCGTGAGAGGATTTTTTTTATTAAAAAAACAAAAAGAACGGAGGGTAAGGCGCGAGAAGGAGCCGGAGGGGCTGAGGTTAAAGCAAAACGCCGTGCAGAAAATGTCGGATGCGATCATACCAGCACTAAAGCACCGGATCCCATCAGAACTCCGAAGTTAAGTGTGCTTGGGAGAGAGTAGTACTAGGATGGTTGACCTCCTGGGAAGTCCTCATGTTGCATCCCTCTTTTTAATTATTTTTATTGCATCGCCTAAAAGTCCCTCTTGCAAACGGAACTAGACGAAACCGTAGAACGGCCTAACCGCCAAAGGCTGTCGGCTAGCCCAGGTAAAATTTTGATACGGAACTTTTCCGTTCTCGCCAAATTCGATCCGAGGTCGTATGAAGAAATTACAGTCGATTTTCGGTGACCGATCAATTCCTACAGATTTCTCGATCCGGTGAAACGCTCGGATGGCGTGACGGTTTTATTTGCGGCTACTCATGCGTGTCTTTCTCGGGAAATACGGCGGCGTGGTGACGGTAAACCGGGATGGGCGTGAGAGGATTTTTTTTATTAAAAAAACAAAACGAACGGAGGGTAAGGCGCGAGAAGGAGCCGGAGGGGCAGAGCTTAAAGCAAAACGCCGTGCAGAAGATGTCAGATGCGATCATACCAGCACTAAATCACCGGATCCCATCAGAACTCCGAAGTTAAGTGTGCTTGGGCGAGAGTAGTACTAGGATGGGTGACCTCCTGGGAAGTCCTCGTGTTGCATCCCTCTTTTTAATTGTTTTTATTGCATCGCCTAAAAGTCCCTCTTGCAAACGGAACTAGACGAAACCGTAGAACCGCCTAACCGCCAAAGGCTGTCGGCTAGCCCAGGAAAAATTTCAATTCGAAATTTTTCCGTTCTCGCCGAAATTCGATCCGAGGTCGTATGAAGAAATTACTGTCGATTTTTGGTGACCGATCGATTTCTACAGATTTCTCGATCCGGTGAAACGCTCGGATGGCGTGACGATTTTATTTGCGGCTACTCATGCGCGTCTTTCTCGGGAAATACGTCGGCGTGGTGACGGTAAACCGGGATGGGCGTGAGAAGATTTATTTTATTAAATAAACAAAAAGAACGGAGGGTAAGGCGCGAGAAGGAGCCGGAGGGGCAGAGGTTAAAGCAAAACGCCGTGCAGAAGATGTCGGATGCGATCAAACCAGCACTGCACCGGATCCCATCAGAACTCTGAAGTTAAGTGTGCTTGGGAGAGAGTAGTACTAGGATGGGTGACCTCCTGGGAAGTCCCCATGTTGCATCCCTATTTTTAATTGTTTTTATTGCATCGCCTAAAAGTCCCTCTTGCAAACGGAACTAGACGAAACCGTAGAACTGCCTAACCGCCAAAGGCTGCCGGCTAGCCCAGGTAAAATTTCGATACAAAACTTTTCCGTTCTCGCCGAAATACGATCCGAGGTCGTATCAAGAATTTATAGTCGATTTTCGGTGACCGATCAATTTCTGCAGATTTCTCGATCCGGTGAAACGCACGGATGGCGTGACGATTTTATTTAAGGCTACTCATGCGCGCCTTTCTCGGGAAATACGGCGGCGTGGTGACGGTAAACCGGGATGGGCGTGAGAGGATTTTTTTTATTAAAAAACAAAAAGAACGGAGGGTTAAGGGTGAGAAGGAGCCGTAGGGGGCAGAGGTTAAAGCAAAACGCCGTGCAGAAGATGTCGGATGCGATCATACCAGCACCGGATCCCATCAGAACTTCGAAGTTAAGTGTGCTTGGGCGAGAGTAGTACTAAGATGGGTGACCTCATGGGAAGTCCTCATGTTGCATCCCTCTTTTTAATTGTTTTTAATGCATCGCCTAAAAGTCCCTCTTGCAAACGGAACTAGACGAAACCGTAGAACCGCCTAAACGCCAAAGGCTGCCGGCAAGCCCAAGTAAAATTTTGATACGGAACTTTTCCGTTCTCGCCGAAATTCGATCCGAGGTCGTATGATGAATTTACAGTCGATTTTCGGTGACCGATCAATTTCTGCAGATTTCTCGATCCGGTGAAGCGATCGGATGGCGTGAAGATTTTATTTGCGGCTACTAATGCGCGTCTTTCTCGGCAAATACGGCGGCGTGGTGACGGTAAACTTCGGATGGGCGTGAGAGGATTTTTTTTATAAAAAAAACAAAACGAACGGAGGGTAAGGCGCGAGAAGGAGCCAGAGGGGCAGAGGTTAAAGCAAAACGCCGTGCAGAAGATGTCGGATTCGATCATACCAGCACTAAAGCACCGGACCCATCAGAACTCCGAAGTTAAGCGGGCTTGGGCGAGAGTAGTACTAGGATGGGTGACCTCCTGGAAAGTCCTCGTGTTGCAAACCTCTTTTTAATTGTTTTTATTGCATCGCCTAAAAGTCCCTCTTGCAAACAGAACTAGGCGAAACCTTAGAACCGCCTAACCGCCAAAGGCTGTCGGCTAGCCCAGGTAAAATTTCGTTACGGAATTTTTCCGTTCTCGCCAAAATTCGATCCGAGGTCGTTTGAAGAAATTACAGTCAATTTTCGGTGACCGATCAATTTCTGCAGATTTCTCGATCCGGTGAAACGCTCGGATGGCGTGACGATTTTATTTGTGGCTACTCATGCGCGTCTTTCTCGGGAAATACAGCGGCGTGGTGACGGTAAACCGGGATGGGCGTGACAGGATTTTTTTATTAAAAAAAACAAAAAGAACGGAGGGTAAGGCGTGAAAAGGAACCGGAGGGGGCAGAGGTTAAAGCAAAACGCCGTGCAGAAGATCTCGGATGCGATCATACCAGTACTAAAGCACCAGATCCCAACAGAACTCCGAAGTTAAGCGTGCTTGGGCGAGAGTAGTACTAGGATGTGTAACCTCCTGGGAAGTCCTCGTGTTGCTTCCCTCTTTTTAATTGTTTTTATTGCATCGCCTAAAATTCCCTCTTGCAAACGGAACTAGACGAAACCGTAGAAGCGCCTAACCGCCAAAGGCTGCCGGCTTGCCCAGGTAAAATTTCGATACGAAACTTTTCGTTCTCACCGAAATACGATCCGAGGTCATATGAAGAATTTATTGTCGATTTTCGGTGACCGATCAATTTCTGCAGATTTCTCGATCCGGTGAAACGCTCGGATGGCGTGACGATTTTATTTGCGGCAACTCATGCGCGTCTTCCTCGGGAAATACGGCGGCGTGGTGATGGTAAACCGGGATGGGCGTGAGAGAATTTTTTTTATGAAAAAACAAAAAGAACGGAGGGTAAGGCGTGAGAAGGAGCCGGAGGGGGCAGAGGTTAAAGCAAAACGCCGTGCAGAAGATGTCGGATGCGATCATACCAACACTAAAGCACCGGATCCCATCATAACTCCAAAGTTAATCGTGCTTGGGTGAGAGTAGTACTAAGATGGGTGACCTCCTGAGAAGTCCTCGTGTTGCATCCCTCTTTTTAATTGTTTTTATTGCATCGCCTAAAAGTCCCTCTTGCAAACGGAACTAGACGAAACCCTAGAACCGCCTAACCGCCAAATGCTGCCGGCTAGCCAAGGTAAATTTTTGATACGGAACTATTCCGTTCTCGCCGAAATACGATCTGAGGTCGTATGAAGAAATTACAGTCGATTTTCGTTGACCGATCAATTTCTACAGATTTCTCGATCCGGTGAAACGCTCGGATGGCGTGACGATTTTATTTGCGGCTACTCATGCGTGTCTTTCCCGGGAAATACGTCGGCGTGGTGACGGTAAACCGGTATGGGCGTGAGAGGATTTTTTTTACTAAAAAAACAAAACGAACGGAGGGTAAGGCGCGAGAAGGAGCCGGAGGGGCAGAGGTTAAAGCAAAACGCCGTGCAAAAGATGTCAGATTCGATCATACCAGCACTAAAGCACCGGATCCCATCAGAAATCCGAAGTTAAGCGTGCTTGGACGAGAGTAGTACTAGGATGGGTGACCTCCTGGGAAGTCCTCGTGTTGCATCCCTCTTTTTAATTGTTTTTATTGCATCGCCTAAAAGTCTCTCTTGCTAACGGAACTAGGCGAAACCGTAGAACCGCCTAACCGCCAAAGGCTGCCGGCTAGCCTAGGTAAAATTTCGATACAGAACTTTTCCGTTCTCTCCGAAATACGATCCGAGGTCGTATGAAGAATTTACTGTCGATTTTCGGTGACCGATCAATTTCCGCAGATTTCTCGATCCGGTGAAACGCTCGGATGGCGTGACGATTTTATTTGCGGCTACTCATGCGCGCCTTTCTCGGGAAATACGGCAGCATGGTGACGGTAAACTGGGATGGGCGTGAGAGGATTTTTTATATTAAAAAAACAAAAAGAACGGAGGGTTAGGCGTGAGAAGGAGCCGTAAGGGGCAGAGGTTAAAGCAAAACGCCGTGCAAAAGATGTCGGATGCGATCATACCAGCACTAAAGCACCGGATCCCATCAGAACTCCGAAGTTAAGCGTGCTTGGGCGAGAGTAGTACTAGGATGGGTGACCTCCTGGAAAGTCCTCGTGTTGCATCCCTCTTTTTAATTGTTTTTATTGCATCGCCTAAAAGTCCCTCTTGCAAACGGAACTAGACAAAACCGTAGAACCGCCTAACCGCCAAAGGCTGCCGGCAAGCCCAAGTAAAATTTTGATACGGAACTTTTCCGTTCTCGCCGAAATTCGATCCGAGGTCGTATGATGAATTTACAGTCGATTTTCGGTGACCGATCAATTTCTGCAGATTTCTCGATCCGGTGAAGCGATCGGATGGCGTGAAGATTTTATTTGCGGCTACTAATGCGCGTCTTTCTCGGGAAATACGGCGGCGTGGTGACGGTAAACCGGGATGGGCGTGAGAGGATTTTTTTTATAAAAAAAACAAAACGAACGGAGGGTAAGGCGCGAGAAGGAGCCGGAGGGGCAGAGGTTAAAGCAAAACGCCGTGCAGAAGATGTCGGATTCGATCATACCAGCACTAAAGCACCGGATCCCATCAGAACTCCGAAGTTAAGCGGGCTTGGGCGAGAGTAGTACTAGGATGGGTGACCTCCTGGAAAGTCCTCGTGTTGCATCCCTCTTTTTAATTGTTTTTATTGCATCGCCTAAAAGTCCCTCTTGCAAACAGAACTAGGCGAAACCGTAGAACCTCCTAACCGCCAAGGGCTATCGGCTAGCCCAGGTAAAATTTCGATACGGAATTTTTCCGTTCTCGCCGAAATTCGATCCGAGGTCGTTTGAAGAAATTACAGTCGATTTTCGGTGACCGATCAATTTCTGCAGATTTCTCGATCCGGTGAAACGCTCGGATGGCGTGACGATTTTATTTGCGGCTACGCATGCGCGTCTTTCTCGGGAAATACGGCGGCGTGGTGACGGTAAACCGGGATGGGCGTGAGAGGATTTTTTTTATTAAAAAAACAAAAAGAATGTAGGGTAAGGCGTGAGAAGGAGCCGGAGGGGGCAGAGGTTAAAGCAAAACGCCGTGCAGAAGATGTCGGATGAGATCATCCCAGCACTAAAGCACCGGATCCCATCAGAACTCCGTAGTTAAGCGTGCTTGGGCGAGAGTAGTACTAGGATGGATGACCTCCTGGGAAGTCCTCGTGTTGCATCCCTCTTTTTAATTGTTTTTATTGCATCGCCTAAAAGTCCCTCTTGCAAACGGAACTAGAAGAAACCGTAGAACCGCCTAACCGCCAAAGCCTGCCGGCTAGCCCAGGTAAAATTTCGATACAAAACTTTTCCGTTCTCGCCGAAATACGATCCGAGGTCGTATCAAGAATTTATAGTCGATTTTCGGTGACCGATCAATTTCTGCAGATTTCTCGATCCGGTGAAACGCACGGATGGCGTGGGGATTTTATTTAAGGCTACTCATGCGCGCCTTTCTCGGGAAATACGGCGGCGTGGTGACGGTAAACCGGGATGGGCGTGAGAGGATTTTTTTTATTAAAAAAAACAAAAAGAACGGAGGGTTAGGGGTGAGAAGGAGCCGTAGGGGGCAGAGGTTAAAGCAAAACGCCGTGCAGAAGATGTCGGATGCGATCATACCAGCACCGGATCCCATCAGAACTTCGAAGTTAAGTGTGCTTGGGCGAGAGTAGTACTAAGATGGGTGACCTCCTGGGAAGTCCTCGTGTTGCATCCCTCTTTTTAATTGTTTTTAATGCATCGCCTATAAGTCCCTCTTGCAAACGGAACTAGACGAAACCGTAGAACCGCCTAACCGCCAAAGGCTGCCGGCAAGCCCAAGTAAAATTTCGATACGGAACTTTTCCGTTCTCGCCGAAATTCGATCCGAGGTCGTATGATGAATTTACAGTCGATTTTCGGTGACCGATCAATTTCTGCAGATTTCTCGATCCGGTGAAGCGATCGGATGGCGTGAAGATTTTATTTGCGGCTACTAATGCGCGTCTTTCTCGGGAAATACGGCGGCGTGGTGACGGTAAACCGGGATGGGCGTGAGAGGATTTTTTTTATAAAAAAACAAAACGAACAGAGGGTAAGGCGCGAGAAGGAGCCGGAGGGGCAGAGGTTAAAGCAAAACGCCGTGCAGAAGATGTCGGATTCGATCATACCAGCACTAAAGCACCGGATCCCATCAGAACTCCAAAGTTAAGCGGGCTTGGGCGAGAGTAGTACTAGGATGGGTGACCTCCTGGAAAGTCCTCGTGTTGCATCCCTATTTTTAATTGTTTTTATTGCATCGCCTAAAAGTCCCTCTTGCAAACGGAACTAGGCGAAACCGTAGAACCGCCTAACCGCCAAAGGCTGCCGGCAAGCCCAAGTAAAATTTTGATACGGAACTTTTCCGTTCTCGCCGAAATTCGATCCGAGGTTGTATGATGAATTTACAGTCGATTTTCGGTGACCGATCAATTTCTGCAGATTTCTCGATCCGGTGAAGCGATCGGATGGCGTGACGATTTTATTTGCGGCTACTACTGTGCGTCTTTCTCGGGAAATACAGCGGCGTGGTGACGGTAAACCGGGATGGGCGTGAGAGGATTTTTTTTATTCAAAAAACAAAACGAACGGACGGTAAGGCGCGAGAACGAGCCGGAGGGGTAGAGGTTAAAGCAAAACGCCGTGCAGAAGATGTCGGATTCGATCATACCAGCACTAAAGCACCGGATCCCATCAGAACTCCAAAGTTAAGCGGGCTTGGGCGAGAGTAGTACTAGGATGGGTGACCTCCTGGAAAGTCCTCGTGTTGCATCCCTATTTTTAATTGTTTTTATTGCATCGCCTAAAAGTCCCTCTTGCAAACGGAACTAGGCGAAACCGTAGAACCGCCTAACCGCCAAAGGCTGCCGGCAAGCCCAAGTAAAATTTTGATACGGAACTTTTCCGTTCTCGCCGAAATTCGATCCGAGGTTGTATGATGAATTTACAGTCGATTTTCGGTGACCGATCAATTTCTGCAGATTTCTCGATCCGGTGAAGCGATCGGATGGCGTGACGATTTTATTTGCGGCTACTACTGTGCGTCTTTCTCGGGAAATACGGCGGCGTGGTGACGGTAAACCGGGATGGGCGTGAGAGGATTTTTTTTATTCAAAAAACAAAACGAACGGACGGTAAGGCGCGAGAACGAGCCGGAGGGGTAGAGGTTAAAGCAAAACGCCGTGCAGAAGATGTCGGATTCGATCATACCAGCACTAAAGCTACGGATCCCATCAGAACTCCAAAGTTAAGCGGGCTTGGGCGAGAGTAGTACTAGGATGGGTGACCTCCTGGAAAGTCCTCGTGTTGCATCCCTATTTTTAATTGTTTTTATTGCATCGCCTAAAAGTCCCTCTTGCAAACGGAACTAGGCGAAACCGTAGAACCGCCTAACCGCCAAAGGCTGCCGGCAAGCCCAAGTAAAATTTTGATACGGAACTTTTCCGTTCTCGCCGAAATTCGATCCGAGGTTGTATGATGAATTTACAGTCGATTTTCGGTGACCGATCAATTTCTGCAGATTTCTCGATCCGGTGAAGCGATCGGATGGCGTGACGATTTTATTTGCGGCTACTACTGTGCGTCTTTCTCGGGAAATACGGCGGCGTGGTGACGGTAAACCGGGATGGGCGTGAGAGGATTTTTTTTATTAAAAAAACAAAACGAACGGACGGTAAGGCGCGAGAACGAGCCGGAGGGGTAGAGGTTAAAGCAAAACGCCGTGCAGAAGATGTCGGATTCGATCATACCAGCACTAAGGCACCAGATCCCATCAGAACTCCGAAGTTAAGCGGGCTTGGGCGAGAGTAGTACTAGGATGGGTGACCTCCTGGAAAGTCCTCGTGTTGCATCCCTCTTTTTAATTGTTTTTATTGCATCGCCTAAAAGTCCCTCCTGCAAACAGAACTAGGCGAAACCGTAGAACCGCCTAACCGCCAAAGGCTGTCGGCTAGCCCAGGTAAAATTTTGAAACGGAATTTTTCCGTTCTCGCCGAAATTTGACCCGAGGTCGTATGAAGAAATTACAGTCGATTTTCGGTGACCGATCAATTTCTGCAGATTTTTCGATCCGGTGAAACGCTCGGATGGCGTGACGATTTTATTTGCGGCTACTCATGCGCGTCTTTCTCGCGAAATACGGCGGCATGGTGACGGTAAACCGGGATGGGCGTGAGAGGATTTTTTTATTAAAAAAAAAAGAACGGAGGGAAAGGCGTGAGAAGGAACCGGAGGGGGCAGAGGTTAAAGCAAAACGCCGTGCAGAAAATCTCGGATGCGATCATACCAGTACTAAAGCACCGGATCCCATCAGAACTCCAAAGTTAAGCGTGCTTGGGCGAGAGTAGTACTAGGATGGGTGACCTCCTGGGAAGTCCTCGTGTTGCATCCCTCTTTTTAATTGTTTTTATTGCATCGCCTAAAATTCCCTCTTGCAAACGGAACTAGACGAAACCGTAGAAGCGCCTAACCGCCAAAGGCTGCCGGCTTGCCCAGGTAAAATTTCGATACGAAACTTTTCGTTCTCACCGAAATACGATCCGAGGTCATATGAAGAAATTACAGTCGATTTTCGGTGACCGATCAATTTCTGCAGATTTCTCGATCCGGTGAAACGCTCGGATGGCGTGACGATTTTATTTGCGGCAACTCATGCGCGTCTTTCTCGGGAAATACGGCGGCGTGGTGACGGTAAACCGGGATGGGCGTGAGAGGATTTTTTTATAAAAAAACAAAACGAACAGAGGGTAAGGCGCGAGAAGGAGCCGGAGGGGCAGAGGTTAAAGCAAAACGCCGTGCAGAAGATGTCGGATTCGATCATACCAGCACTAAAGCACCGGATCCCATCAGAACTCCAAAGTTAAGCGGGCTTGGGCGAGAGTAGTACTAGGATGGGTGACCTCCTGGAAAGTCCTCGTGTTGCATCCCTATTTTTAATTGTTTTTATTGCATCGCCTAAAAGTCCCTCTTGCAAACGGAACTAGGCGAAACCGTAGAACCGCCTAACCGCCAAAGGCTGCCGGCAAGCCCAAGTAAAATTTTGATACGGAACTTTTCCGTTCTCGCCGAAATTCGATCCGAGGTTGTATGATGAATTTACAGTCGATTTTCGGTGACCGATCAATTTCTGCAGATTTCTCGATCCGGTGAAGCGATCGGATGGCGTGACGATTTTATTTGCGGCTACTACTGTGCGTCTTTCTCGGGAAATACGGCGGCGTGGTGACGGTAAACCGGGATGGGCGTGAGAGGATTTTTTTTATTCAAAAAACAAAACGAACGGACGGTAAGGCGCGAGAACGAGCCGGAGGGGTAGAGGTTAAAGCAAAACGCCGTGCAGAAGATGTCGGATTCGATCATACCAGCACTAAAGCACCGGATCCCATCAGAACTCCAAAGTTAAGCGGGCTTGGGCGAGAGTAGTACTAGGATGGGTGACCTCCTGGAAAGTCCTCGTGTTGCATCCCTATTTTTAATTGTTTTTATTGCATCGCCTAAAAGTCCCTCTTGCAAACGGAACTAGGCGAAACCGTAGAACCGCCTAACCGCCAAAGGCTGCCGGCAAGCCCAAGTAAAATTTTGATACGGAACTTTTCCGTTCTCGCCGAAATTCGATCCGAGGTTGTATGATGAATTTACAGTCGATTTTCGGTGACCGATCAATTTCTGCAGATTTCTCGATCCGGTGAAGCGATCGGATGGCGTGACGATTTTATTTGCGGCTACTACTGTGCGTCTTTCTCGGGAAATACGGCGGCGTGGTGACGGTAAACCGGGATGGGCGTGAGAGGATTTTTTTTATTCAAAAAACAAAACGAACGGACGGTAAGGCGCGAGAACGAGCCGGAGGGGTAGAGGTTAAAGCAAAACGCCGTGCAGAAGATGTCGGATTCGATCATACCAGCACTAAAGCACCGGATCCCATCAGAACTCCAAAGTTAAGCGGGCTTGGGCGAGAGTAGTACTAGGATGGGTGACCTCCTGGAAAGTCCTCGTGTTGCATCCCTATTTTTAATTGTTTTTATTGCATCGCCTAAAAGTCCCTCTTGCAAACGGAACTAGGCGAAACCGTAGAACCGCCTAACCGCCAAAGGCTGCCGGCAAGCCCAAGTAAAATTTTGATACGGAACTTTTCCGTTCTCGCCGAAATTCGATCCGAGGTTGTATGATGAATTTACAGTCGATTTTCGGTGACCGATCAATTTCTGCAGATTTCTCGATCCGGTGAAGCGATCGGATGGCGTGACGATTTTATTTGCGGCTACTACTGTGCGTCTTTCTCGGGAAATACGGCGGCGTGGTGACGGTAAACCGGGATGGGCGTGAGAGGATTTTTTTTATTAAAAAAACAAAACGAACGGACGGTAAGGCGCGAGAACGAGCCGGAGGGGTAGAGGTTAAAGCAAAACGCCGTGCAGAAGATGTCGGATTCGATCATACCAGCACTAAGGCACCAGATCCCATCAGAACTCCGAAGTTAAGCGGGCTTGGGCGAGAGTAGTACTAGGATGGGTGACCTCCTGGAAAGTCCTCGTGTTGCATCCCTCTTTTTAATTGTTTTTATTGCATCGCCTAAAAGTCCCTCCTGCAAACAGAACTAGGCGAAACCGTAGAACCGCCTAACCGCCAAAGGCTGTCGGCTAGCCCAGGTAAAATTTTGAAACGGAATTTTTCCGTTCTCGCCGAAATTTGACCCGAGGTCGTATGAAGAAATTACAGTCGATTTTCGGTGACCGATCAATTTCTGCAGATTTCTCGATCCGGTGAAACGCTCGGATGGCGTGACGATTTTATTTGCGGCTACTCATGCGCGTCTTTCTCGCGAAATACGGCGGCATGGTGACGGTAAACCGGGATGGGCGTGAGAGGATTTTTTTATTAAAAAAAAAAAGAACGGAGGGAAAGGCGTGAGAAGGAACCGGAGGGGGCAGAGGTTAAAGCAAAACGCCGTGCAAAAGATCTCGGATGCGATCATACCAGTACTAAAGCACCGGATCCCATCAGAACTCCGAAGTTAAGCGTGCTTGGGCGAGAGTAGTACTAGGATGGGTGACCTCCTGGGAAGTCCTCGTGTTGCATCCCTCTTTTTAATTGTTTTTATTGCATCGCCTAAAATTCCCTCTTGCAAACGGAACTAGACGAAACCGTAGAAGCGCCTAACCGCCAAAGGCTGCCGGCTTGCCCAGGTAAAATTTCGATACGAAACTTTTCGTTCTCACCGAAATACGATCCGAGGTCATATGAAGAAATTACAGTCGATTTTCGGTGACCGATCAATTTCTGCAGATTTCTCGATCCGGTGAAACGCTCGGATGGCGTGACGATTTTATTTGCGGCAACTCATGCGCGTCTTTCTCGGGAAATACGGCGGCGTGGTGACGGTAAACCGGGATGGGCGTGAGAGAATTTTTTTTATGAAAAAACAAAAAGAACGGAGGGTAAGGCGTGAGAAGGAGCCGGAGGGGGCAGAGGTTAAAGTTAAACGCCGTGCAGAAGATGTCAGATGCGATCATACCAACACTAAAGCACCAGATCCCATCATAACTCCGAAGTTAATCGTGCTTGGGTGAGAGTAGTACTAGGATGGGTGACCTCCTGAGAAGTCCTCGTGTTGCATCCCTCTTTTTAATTGTTTTTATTGCATCGCCTAAAAGTCCCTCTTGCAAACGGAACTAGACGAAACCCTAGAACCGCCTAACCGCCAAATGCTGCCGGCTAGCCAAGGTAAATTTTTGATACGGAACTATTCCGTTCTCGCCGAAATACGATCTGAGGTCGTATGAAGAAATTACAGTCGATTTTCGTTGACCGATCAATTTCTACAGATTTCTCGATCCGGTGAAACGCTCGGATGGCGTGACGATTTTATTTGCGGCTACTCATGCGTGTCTTTCCCGGGAAATACGTCGGCGTGGTGACGGTAAACCG
The DNA here is from genome assembly GCA_026929855.1 of Poa annua. Taxonomy (NCBI): domain Eukaryota; kingdom Viridiplantae; phylum Streptophyta; class Magnoliopsida; order Poales; family Poaceae; genus Poa; species Poa annua. Next base: position 18,482,534 of record CM049428.1, on the reverse strand, counting down.
GTATGGGTGTGAGAGGATTTTTTTTACTAAAAAAACAAAACGAACGGAGGGTAAGGCGCGAGAAGGAGCCGGAGGGGCAGAGGTTAAAGCAAAACGCCGTGCAAAAGATGTCAGATTCGATCATACCAGCACTAAAGCACCGGATCCCATCAGAAATCCGAAGTTAAGCGTGCTTGGACGAGAGTAGTACTAGGATGGGTGACCTCCTGGGAAGTCCTCGTGTTGCATCCCTCTTTTTAATTGTTTTTATTGCATCGCCTAAAAGTCTCTCTTGCTAACGGAACTAGGCGAAACCGTAGAACCGCCTAACTGCCAAAGGCTGCCGGCTAGCCTAGGTAAAATTTCGATACAGAACTTTTCCGTTCTGTCCGAAATACGATCCGAGGTCGTATGAAGAATTTACTGTCGATTTTCGGTGACCGATCAATTTCCGCAGATTTCTCGATCCGGTGAAACGCTCGGATGGCGTGACGATTTTATTTGCGGCTACTCATGCGCGCCTTTCTCGGGAAATACGGCAGCATGGTGACGGTAAACTGGGATGGGCGTGAGAGGATTTTTTTTATTAAAAAAACAAAAAGAACGGAGGGTTAGGCGCGAGAAGGAGCCGGCGGGGCAGCGGTTAAAGAAAAATGCCGTGCAGAATATGTCGGATGCGATCATACCAGCACTAAAGCACCGGATCCCATCAGAACTCCGAAGTTAAGCGTGCTTGGTCGAGAGTAGTACTAGGATGGGTGACCTCCTGTGTCCTCGTGTTGCATCCCTCTTTTTAATTGTTTTTAATGCATCGCCTAAAAGTCCCTCTTGCAAACGGAACTAGACGAAACCGTAGAACCGCCTAACCGCCAAAGCTTGCCGGCAAGCCCAAGTAAAATTTCAATACGGAACTTTTCCGTTCTCGCCGAAATTCGATCCGAGGTCGTATGAAGAAATTACAGTCGATTTTCGGTGACCGATCAATTTCTACAGATTTCTCGATCCGGTGAAACGCTCGGATGGCGTGACGATTTTATTTGCGGCTACTCATGCGCGTCTTTCTCGGGAAATACGGCGGCGTGGTGACGGTAAACCGGGATGGGCGTGAGAGGATTTTTTTTATTAAAAAAACAAAACGAACGGACGGTAAGGCGCGAGAACGAGCCGGAGGGGTAGAGGTTAAAGCAAAACGCCGTGCAGAAGATGTCGGATTCGATCATTCCAGCACTAAGGCACCAGATCCCATCAGAACTCCGAAGTTAAGCGGGCTTGGGCGAGAGTAGTACTAGGATGGGTGACCTCCTGGAAAGTCCTCGTGTTGCATCCCTCTTTTTAATTGTTTTTATTGCATCGCCTAAAAGTCCCTCCTGCAAACAGAACTAGGCGAAACCGTAGAACCGCCTAACCGCCAAAGGCTGTCGGCTAGCCCAGGTAAAATTTTGAAACGGAATTTTTCCTTTCTCGCAATTACAGTCGATTTTCGGTGACCGATCAATTTCTGCCGATTTCTCGATCCGGTGAAACGCTCGGATGGCGTGACGATTTTATTTGCGGCTACTCGTGCGCGTCTTTCTCGCGAAATACGGCAGCATGGTGACGGTAAACCGGGATGGGCGTGAGAGGATTTCTTTATCAAAAAAAAACAAAAAGAACGGAGGGTAAGGCGTGAGAAGGAACCGGAGGGGGCAGAGGTTAAAGCAAAACGCCGTGCAGAAGATCTCGGATGCAATCATACCAGTACTAAAGCACCGGATCCCATCACAACTCCGAAGTTAAGCGTGCTTGGGCGAGAGTAGTACTAGGATGGGTGACCTCCTGGGAAGTCCTCGTGTTGCATCCCTCTTTTTAATTGTTTTTATTGCATCGCCTAAAATTCCCTCTTGCAAACGGAACTAGACGAAACCGTAGAAGCGCCTAACCGCCAAAGGCTGCCGGCTTGCCCAGGTAAAATTTCGATAAGAAACTTTTCGTTCTCACCGAAATACGATCCGAGGTCATATGAAGAATTTATAGTCGATTTTCGGTGACCGATCAATTTCTGCAGATTTCTCGATCCGGTGAAACGCTCGGATGGCGTGACGATTTTATTTGCGGCAACTCATGCGCGTCTTTCTCGGGAAATACGGCGGCGTGGTGACGGTAAACCGGGATGGGCGTGAGAGAATTTTTTTTATGAAAAAACAAAGAGAACGGAGGGTAAGGCGTGAGAAGGAGCCGGAGGGGGCAGAGGTTAAAGCAAAACGCCGTGCTGAAGATGTCGGATGCAATCATACCAACACTAAAGCACCGGATCCCATCATAACTCCGAAGTTAATCGTGCTTGGGCGAGAGTAGTACTAGGATGGGTGACCTCCTGAGAAGTCCTCGTGTTGCATCCCTCTTTTTAATTGTTTTTATTGCATCGCCTAAAAGTCCCTCTTGCAAACGGAACTAGACGAAACCCTAGAACCGCCTAACCGCCAAATGCTGCCGGCTAGCCAAGGTAAATTTTTGATACGGAACTATTCCGTTCTCGCCGAAATACGATCTGAGGTCGTATGAAGAAATTACAGTCGATTTTCGTTGACCGATCAATTTCTACAGATTTCTCGATCCGGTGAAACGCTCGGATGGCGTGACGATTTTATTTGCGGCTACTCATGCGTGTCTTTCCCGGGAAATACGTCGGCGTGGTGACGGTAAACCGGTATGGGCGTGAGAGGATTTTTTTTACTAAAAAAACAAAACGAACGGAGGGTAAGGCGCGAGAAGGAGCCGGAGGGGCAGAGGTTAAAGCAAAACGCCGTGCAAAAGATGTCAGATTCGATCATACCAGCACTAAAGCACCGGATCCCATCAGAAATCCGAAGTTAAGCGTGCTTGGGCGAGAGTAGTACTAGGATGGGTGACCTCCTGGGAAGTCCTCGTGTTGCATCCCTCTTTTTAATTGTTTTTATTGCATCGCCTAAAAGTCTCTCTTGCTAACGGAACTAGGCGAAACCGTAGAACCGCCTAACCGCCAAAGGCTGCCGGCTAGCCTAGGTAAAATTTCGATACGGAACTTTTCCGTTCTCTCCGAAATACGATCCGAGGTCGTATGAAGAATTTACTGTCGATTTTCGGTGACCGATCAATTTCCGCAGATTTCTCGATCCGGTGAAACGCTCGGATGGCGTGACGATTTTATTTGCGGCTACTCATGCGCGCCTTTCTCGGGAAATACGGCAGCATGGTGACGGTAAACTGGGATGGGCGTGAGAGGATTTTTTTTATTAAAAAAACAAAAAGAACGGAGGGTTAGGCGTGAGAAGGAGCCGTAGGGGGCAGAGGTTAAAGCAAAACGCCGTGCAGAAGATGTCGGATGCGATCATACCAGCACTAAAGCACCGGATCCCATCAGAATTCCGAAGTTAAGCGTGCTTGGGCGAGAGTAGTACTAGGATGGGTGACCTCCTGAAAAGTCCTCGTGTTGCATCCCTCTTTTTAATTGTTTTTATTGCATCGCCTAAAAGTTCCTCTTGCAAACGGAACTAGACAAAACCGTAGAACCGACTAACCGCCAAAGGCTGTCGGCTAGCCCAGGTAAAATTTTGATACGAAACTTTTCCGTTCTCTCCGAAATTCTATCCGAGGTTGTATGAAGAAATTACAGTCGATTTTCGGTGACCGATCAATTTCTGCAGATTTCTCGATCCGGTGAAACGCTCGGATGGCGTGACGATTTTATTTGCGGCTACTCATGCGCGCCTTTCTCGGGAAATACAACGGCGTGGTTACGGTAAACCGGGATGTGCGTGAGAGGATTTTTTTATTAAAAAAACAAAAAGAACGGAGGGTTAGGCGCGAGAAGGAGCCGGCGGGGCAGAGGTTAAAGAAAAACGCCGTGCAGAATATGTCGGATGCGATCATACCAGCACTAAAGCACCGGATTCTATCAGAACTCCGAAGTTAAGTGTGCTTGGGCGAGAGTAGTACTATGATGGGTGACCTCCTGGGAAGTCCTCGTGTTGCATCCCTCTTTTTAATTTTTTTTATTGCATGGCCTAAAAGTCCCTCTTACAAACGGAACTAGACGAAACCGTAGAACCGACTAACCGCCAAAGGCTGTCGGCTAGCCCAGGTAAAATTTCGATACGGAACTTTTCCGTTCTCTCCGAAATTCGATCCGAGGTCGTATGAAGAAATTACAGTCGATTTTCGAAGACCGATCAATTTCTGCAGATTTCTCGATCCAGTGAAACGCTCGGATGGCGTGACGATTTTATTTGCGGCTACTCATGGGCGCCTTTCTCGGGAAATACAGCGGCGTGGTGACAGTAAACCGGGATGTGCGTGAGACGATTTTTTTTATTAAAAAAACAAAAAGAACGGAGGGTTAGGCGCGAGAAGGAGCCGGCGGGGCAGAGAGTAAAGTAAAACGCCGTGCAGAATATGTCGGATGCGATCATACCAGCACTAAAGCACCGGATCCCATCAGAACTCCGAGGTTAAGTGTGCTTGGGCGAGAGTAGTACTAGGATGGGTGACCTCCTGGGAAGTGTCGGCTAGCCTAGGTAAAATTTCGATACGGAACTTTTCCGTTCTCTCCGAAATACGATCCGAGGTCGAATGAAGAATATACTGTCGATTTTCGGTGACCGATCAATTTCCGCAGATTTCTCGATCCGGTAAAACGCTCGGATGGCGTGACGATTTTATTTGCGGCTACTCATGCGCGACTTTCTCGGGAAATACGGCAGCATGGTGACGGTAAACTGGGATGGGCGTGAGAGGATTTTTTTTATTAAAAAAACAAAAAGAACGGAGGGTTAGGCGTGAGAAGGAGCCGTAGGGGGCAGACGTTAAAGCAAAACGCCGTGCAGAAGATGTCGGATGCGATCATACCAGCACTAAAGCACCGGATCCCATCAGAACTCCGAAGTTAAGCGTGCTTGGGCGAGAATAGTACTAGGATAGGTGACCTCCTGGAAAGTCCTCGTGTAACATCCCTCTTTTTAATTGTTTTTATTGCATCGCCTAAAAGTCCCTCTTGCAAACGGAACTAGACAAAACCGTAGAACCGACTAACCGCCAAAGGCTGTCGGCTAGCCCAGGTAAAATTTCGATACGGAACTTTTCCGTTCTCTCCGAAATTCGATCCGAGGTCGTATGAAGAAATTACAGTCGATTTTCGGTGACCGATCAATTTCTGCAAATTTCTCGATCCGGTGAAACGCTCGGATGGCGTGACGATTTTATTTGCGGCTACTCATGCGCGCCTTTCTCGGGAAATACAACGACGTGGTTACGGTAAACCGGGATGTGCGTGAGAGGATTTTTTTATTAAAAAAAACAAAAAGAACGGAGGGTTAGGCGCGAGAAGGAGCCGGCGGGGCAGAGGTTAAAGAAAAATGCCGTGCAGAATATGTCGGATGCGATCATACCAGCACTAAAGCACCGGATCCCATCAGAACTCCGAAGTTAAGTGTGCTTGGGCGAGAGTAGTACTATGATGGGTGACCTCCTGAGAAGTCCTCGTGTTCCATCCCTCTTTTTAATTGTTTTTATTGCATCGCCTAAAAGTCCCTCTTGCAAACGGAACTAGACGAAACCGTAGAACCGACTAACCGCCAAAGGCTGTCTGCTAGCCCAGGTAAAATTTCGATACGGAACTTTTCCGTTCTCTTCGAAATACGATCCGAGGTCGTATGAAGAATTTACAGTCGATTTTCGGTGACCGATCAATTTCTGCAGATTTCTCGATCCGGTGAAACGCTCGGATGGCGTGACAGTTTTATTTGCGGCTACTCATGCGCGCCTTTCTCGGGAAATACGGCGGCGTGGTGACGGTAAACCGGGATGTGCGTGAGAGGATTTTTTTTATAAAAAAAAACTAAAAGAACGGAGGGTTAGGCGCGAGAAGGAGCTGGCGGGGCAGAGGTTAAAGCAAAACGCCGTGCAGAAGATGTCGGATGCGATCATACCAGCACTAAAGCACCGGATCCTATCAGAACTCCGAAGTTAAGTGTGCTTGGGCGAGAGTAGTACTATGATGGGTTTGCATCCCTCTTTTTAATTTTTTTTATTGCATGGACTAAAAGTCCCTCTTACAAACGGAACTAGACGAAACCGTAGAACCGACTAACCGCCAAAGGCTGTCGGCTAGCCCAGGTAAAATTTCGATACAGAACTTTTCCGTTCTCTCCGAAATTCGATCCGAGGTCGTAGGAAGAAATTACAGTCGATTTTCGGTGACCGATCAATTTCTGCAGATTTCTGGATCCCGTGAAACGCTCGGATGGCGTGACGATTTTATTTGCGGCTACTCATGGGCGCCTTTATCGGGAAATACGGCGGCGTGGTGACGGTAAACAGGGATGTGCGTGAGAGGATTTATTTATTAAAAAAACAAAAAAAACGGAGGGTTAGGCGCGAGAAGGAGCCGGCGGGGCAGAGAGTAAAGCAAAACGCCGTGCAGAATATGTCGGATGCGATCATACCAGCACTAAAGCACCGGATCCCATCAGAACTCCGAAGTTAAGTGTGCTTGGGCAAGAGTAGTACTAGGATGGGTGACCTCCTGGGAAGTCCTCGTGTTGCATCCCTCTTTTTAAATTTTTTTATTGCATCGCCTAAAAGTCTCTCTTGCAAACGGAACTAGGCGAAACCGTAGAACCGCCAAACCGCCAAAGGCTGCCGGATAGCCCAGGTAAAATTTCGATACGGAACTTTTCTGTTCTCTTCGAAATACGATCCGAGGTCGTATGAAGAATTTACAGTCGATTTTCGGTGACCGATCAATTTCCCCAGATTTCTCGATCCGGTGAAACGCTCGGATGGCGTGACGATTTTATTTGCGGCTACTCATGCGCCCCTTTCTCGGGAAATACGGCAGCATGGTGACGGCAAACTGGGATGGGCGTGAGAAGATTTTTTTAATTAAAAAAAACAAAACAAACGGAGGGTAAGGCGCGAGAAGGAGCCGGAGGGGCAGAGGTTAAAGCAAAACGCCGTGCAAAAGATGTCAGATTCGATCATACCAGCACTAAAGCACCGGATCACATCAGAAATCCGAAGTTAAGCGTGCTTGGGCGAGAGTAGTACTAGGATGGGTGACCTCCTGGGAAGTCCTAGTGTTGCATCCCTCTTTTTAATTATTTTTATTGCATCGCCTAAAAGTCCCTCTTGCAAACGGAACTAGACGAAACCGTAGAAGCGTCTAACCGCCAAAGGCTGCCGGCTAGCCCAGGTAAAATTTCGATACGGAACTTTTCCGTTCTCACCGAAATACGATCGGAGGTCGTATGAAGAATTTACAGTCGATTTTCGGTGACGGATCAATTTCCGCAGATTTCTCCATCCGGTGAAACGCTCGGATGGCGTGACGATTTTATTTGCGGCTACTCATGGGCGCCTTTCTAGGGAAATACGGCGGCGTGGTGACGGTAAACCGGGATGTGCGTGAGAGGATTTTTTTTATTAAAAAAACAAAAAGAACGGAGGGTTAGGCGCGAGAAGGAGCCGGCGGGGCAGAGAGTAAAGAAAAACGCCGTGCAGAATATGTTGGATGCGATCATACCAGCACTAAAGCACCGGATCCCATCAGAACTCCGAAGTTAAGTGTGCTTGGGCAAGAGTAGTACTAGGATGGGTGACCTCCTGGGAAGTCCTCGTGTTGCATCCCTCTTTTTAAAATTTTTTATTGCATCGCCTAAAAGTCTCTCTTGCAAACGGAACTAGGCGAAACCGTAGAACCGCCTAACCGCCAAATGCTGCCGGATAGCCCAGATAAAATTTCGATACGGAACTTTTCCGTTCTCTTCGAAATACGATCCGAGGTCGTATGAAGACTTTACAGTCGATTTTCGGTGACCGATCAATTTCCGCAGATTTCTCGATCCGGTGAAACGCTCGGATGGCGTGACGATTTTATTTGCGGCTACTCATGCGCCCCTTTCTCGGAAAATACGGCAGCATGGTGACGGCAAACTGGGATGGGCGTGAGAGGATTTTTTTAATTAAAAAAAACAAAACGAACGGAGGGTAAGGCGCGAGAAGGAGCCGGAGGGGCAGAGGTTAAAGCAAAACGCCGTGCAAAAGATGTCAGATTTGATCATACCAGCACTAAAGCACCGGATCCAATCAGAAATCCGAAGTTAAGCGTGCTTGGGCGAGAGTAGTACTAGGATGGGTGACCTCTTGGGAAGTCCTAGTGTTGCATCCCTCTTTTTAATTATTTTTATTGCATCGCCTAAAAGTCCCTCTTGCAAACGGAACTAGACGAAACCGTAGAAGCGCCTAACCGCCAAAGGCTGCCGGCTAGCCCAGGTAAAATTTCATACGGAACTTTTCCGTTCTCACCGAAATACGATCTGAGGTCGTATGTAGAATTTACAGTCGATTTTCGGTGACCGATCAATTTCCGTAGATTTCTCTATCCGGTGAAACGCTCGGATGGCGTGACGATTTTATTTGCGGCTACTCATGGGCGCCTTTCTCGGGAAATACGACGGCGTGGTGACGGTAAACCGGGATGTGCGTGAGAGGATTTTTTTTATAAAAAAAAAACAAAAAAACGGAGGGTTAGGCGCGAGAAGGAGCCGGCGGGGCAGAGAGTAAAGCAAAACGCCGTGCAGAATATGTCGGATGCGATCATACCAGCACTAAAGCACCGGATCCCATCAGAACTCCGAAGTTAAGTGTGCTTGGGCGAGAGTAGTACTAGGATGGGTGACCTCCTGGGAAGTCCTCGTGTTGCATCCCTCTTTTTAAATTTTTTTATTGCATCGCCTAAAAGTCTCTCTTGCAAACGGAACTAGGCGAAACCGTATAACCGCCTAACCACCAAAGGCTGCCGGATAGCCCAGTTAAAATTTCGATACGGAACTTTTCCGTTCTCTTCGAAATACGATCCGAGGTCGTATGAAGACTTTACAGTCGATTTTCGGTGACCGATCAATTTCCGCAGATTTCTCGATCCGGTGAAACGCTCGGATGGCGTGACGATTTTATTTGCGGCTACTCATGCGCCCCTTTCTCGGGAAATACGGCAGCATGGTGACGGCAAACTGGGATGGGCGTGAGAGGATTTTTTTAATTAAAAAAAACAAAAAGAACGGAGGGTTAGGCGTGAGAAGGAGCCGTAGGGGGCAGAGGTTAAAGCAACACGCCGTGCAAAAGATGTTTGATGCGATCATACCAGCACTAAAGCACCGGATCACATCAGAACTCCGAAGTTAAGCGTGCTTGGCGAGAGTAGTACTAGGATGGGTGACCTCCTGGGAAGTCCTCGTGTTGCATCCCTCTTTTTAATTGTTTTTATTGCATCGCCTAAAAGTCCCTCTTGCAAACGGAACTAGACGAAACCGTAGAACCGACTAACCGCCAAAGGATGTCGGTTAGCCCAGGTAAAATTTCGATACGGAACTTTTCCGTTCTCTCCGAAATTCGATCCGAGGTCGTATGAAGAAATTACAGTCGATTTTCGGTGACCGATCAATTTCTGCAGATTTCTCGATCCGGTGAAACGCTCGGATGGCGTGACGATTTTATTTGCGGCTACTCATGCGCGCTTTTCTCGGGAAATACAACGGCGTGGTTACGGTAAACCGGGATGGGCGTGAGAGGATTTTTTTATTAAAAAAAACAAAAAGAACGGAGTGTTAGTCGCGAGAAGGAGCCGGTGGGGCAGAGGTCAAAGAAAAACGCCGTGCAGAAGATGTTGGATGCGATCATACCAGCACTAAAGCACCGGTTCCCATCAGAACTCCGAAGTTAAGTGTGCTTGGGCGAGAGTAGTACTATGATGGGTGACCTCCTGGGAAGTCCTCGTGTTGCATCCCTCTTTTTAAATTTTTTTATTGCATCGCCTAAAAGTCTCTCTTGCAAACGGAACTAGGCGAAACCGTAGAACCGCCTAACCGCCAAAGGCTGCCGGATAGCCCAGATAAAATTTCGATACGGAACTTTTCCGTTCTCTTCGAAATATGATCCGAGGTCGTATGAAGACTTTACAGTCGATTTTCGGTGACCGATCAATTTCCGCAGATTTCTCGATCCGGTGAAACGCTCTGATGGCGTGACGATTTTATTTGCGGCTACTCATGCGCCCCTTTCTTGGGAAATACGGCAGCATGGTGACGGCAAACTGGGATGGGCGTGAGAGGATTTTTTTAATTAAAAAAAAACAAAAAAAACGGAGGGTTAGGCGTGAGAAGGAGCCGTAGGGGGCAGAGGTTAAAGCAACACGCCGTGCAAAAGATGTTTGATGCGATCATACCAGCACAAAACACCGGATCACATCAGAACTCCGAAGTTAAGCGTGCTTGGGCGAGAGTTGTACTAGGATGGGTGACCTCCTGGGAAGTCCTCGTGTTGCATCCCTCTTTTTAATTGTTTTTATTGCATCGCCTAAAAGTCCCTCTTGCAAACGGAACTACACGAAACCGTAGAACCGACTAACCGCTAAAGGCTGTCGGCTAGCCCAAGTAAAATTTCGATACGGAACTTTTCCGTTCTCTCCGAAATTCGATCCGAGGTCGTATGAAGAAATTACAGTCGATTTTCGGTGACCGATCAATTTCTGCAGATTTCTCGATCCGGTGAAACGCTCGGATGGCGTGACGATTTTATTTGCGGCTACTCATGCGCGCCTTTCTCGGGAAATACAACGGCGTGGTTACGGTAAACCGGGATGGGCGTGAGAGGATTTTTTTATTAAAAAAAAACAAAAAGAACGGAGGGTTGGGCGCGAGAAGGAGCCGGCGGGGCAGAGGTCAAAGAAAAACGCCGTGCAGAAGATGTCGGATGCGATCATACCAGCACTAAAGCACTGGATCCCATCAGAACTCCGAAGTTAAGTGTGCTTGGGCGAGAGTAGTACTAGGATGGGTGACCTCCTGGGAAGTCCTCGTGTTGCATCCCTCTTTTTAAATTTTTTTATTGCATCGCCTAAAAGTCTCTCTTGCAAACGGAACTAGGCGAAACCGTAGAACCGCCTAACCGCCAAAGGCTGCCGGATAGCCCAGATAAAATTTCGATACGGAACTTTTCCGTTCTCTTCGAAATACGATCCGAGGTCGTATGAAGACTTTACAGTCGATTTTCGGTGACCGATCAATTTCCGCAGATTTCTCGATCCGGTGAAACGCTCGGATGGCGTGACGATTTTATTTGCGGCTACTCATGCGCCCCTTTCTCGGGAAATACGGCAGCATGGTGACGGCAAACTGGGATGGGCGTGAGAGGATTTTTTTAATTAAAAAAAACAAAAAGAACGGAGGGTTAGGCGTGAGAAGGAGCCGTAGGGGGCAGAGGTTAAAGCAACACGCCGTGCAAAAGATGTTTGATGCGATCATACCAGCACTAAAGCACCGGATCACATCAAAACTCCGAAGTTAAGCGTGCTTGGGCGAGAGTAGTACTAGGATGGGTGACCTCCTGGGAAGTCCTCGTGTTGCATCCCTCTTTTTAATTGTTTTTATTGCATTGCCTAAAAGTCCCTCTTGCAAACGGAACTAGACGAAACCGTAGAACCGACTAACCGCCAAAGGATGTCGGCTAGCCCAGGTAAAATTTCGATACGGAACTTTTCCGTTCTCTCTGAAATTCGATCCGAGGTCGTATGAAGAAATTACAGTCGATTTTCGGTGACCGATCAATTTCTGCAGATTTCTCGATCCGGTGAAACGCTCGGATGGCGTGACGATTTTATTTGCGGCTACTCATGCGCGCTTTTCTCGGGAAATACAACGGCGTGGTTACGGTAAACCGGGATGGGCGTGAGAGGATTTTTTTATTAAAAAAAAACAAAAAGAACGGAGTGTTAGTCGCGAGAAGGAGCCGGCGGGGCAGAGGTCAAAGAAAAACGCCGTGCAGAAGATGTCGGATGCGATCATACCAGCACTAAAGCACCGGATCCCATCAGAACTCCGAAGTTAAGTGTGCTTGGGCGAGAGTAGTACTATGATGGGTGACCTCCTGGGAAGTCCTCGTGTTGCATCCCTCTTTTTAAATTTTTTTATTGCATCGCCTAAAAGTCCCTCTTACAAACGGAACTAGACGAAACCGTAGAACCGACAAACCGCCAAAGGCTGTCGGCTAGCCCAGGTAAAATTTCGATACGGAACTTTTCTGTTCTCTCCGAAATTCGATCCGAGGTCGTATGAAGAAATTACAGTCGATTTTCGGTGACCGATCAATTTCTGCAGATTTCTCGATCCGGTGAAACGCTCGGATGGCGTGACGATTTTATTTGCGGCTACTCATGCGCGCCTTTCTCGGGAAATACAACGGCGTGGTTACGGTAAACCGGGATGGGCGTGAGAGGATTTTGTTATTAAAAAAAAACAAAAAGAACGGAGTGTTAGGCGCGAGACGGAGCCGGCGGGGCAGAGGTCAAAGAAAAACGCCGTGCAGAAGATGTCGGATGCGATCATACCAGCACTAAAGCACCGGATCCCATCAGAACTCCGAAGTTAAGTGTGCTTGGGCGAGAGTAGTACTATGATGGGTGACCTCCTGGGAAGTCCTCGTGTTGCATCCCTCTTTTTAATTGTTTTTATTGCATCGCCTAAAAGTCCCTCTTGCAAACGGAACTAGACGAAACCGTAGAACCGACTAACCGCCAAAGTCTGTCGTCTAGCCCAGGTAAAATTTCGATACGGAACTTTTCCGTTCTCTTCGAAATACGATCCGAGGTCGTATGAAGACTTTACAGTCGATTTTCGGTGACCGATCAATTTCCGCAGATTTCTCGATCCGGTAAAACGCTCGGATGGCGTGACGATTTTATTTGCGGCTACTCATGCGCCCCTTTCTCGGGAAATACGGCAGCATGGTGACGGCAAACTGGGATGGGCGTGAGAGGATTTTTTTAATTAAAAAAAACAAAAAGAACGGAGGGTTAGGCGTGAGAAGGAGCCGTAGGGGGCAGAGGTTAAAGCAACACGCCGTGCAAAAGATGTTTGATGCGATCATACCAGCACTAAAGCACCGGATCACATCAAAACTCCGAAGTTAAGCGTGCTTGGGCGAGAGTAGTACTAGGATGGGTGACCTCCTGGGAAGTCCTCGTGTTGCATCCCTCTTTTTAATTGTTTTTATTGCATTGCCTAAAAGTCCCTCTTGCAAACGGAACTAGACGAAACCGTAGAACCGACTAACCGCCAAAGGATGTCGGCTAGCCCAGGTAAAATTTCGATACGGAACTTTTCCGTTCTCTCTGAAATTCGATCCGAGGTCGTATGAAGAAATTACAGTCGATTTTCGGTGACCGATCAATTTCTGCAGATTTCTCGATCCGGTGAAACGCTCGGATGGCGTGACGATTTTATTTGCGGCTACTCATGCGCGCTTTTCTCGGGAAATACAACGGCGTGGTTACGGTAAACCGGGATGGGCGTGAGAGGATTTTTTTATTAAAAAAAACAAAAAGAACGGAGTGTTAGTCGCGAGAAGGAGCCGGCGGGGCAGAGGTCAAAGAAAAACGCCGTGCAGAAGATGTCGGATGCGATCATACCAGCACTAAAGCACCGGATCCCATCAGAACTCCGAAGTTAAGTGTGCTTGGGCGAGAGTAGTACTATGATGGGTGACCTCCTGGGAAGTCCTCGTGTTGCATCCCTCTTTTTAATTGTTTTTATTGCATCGCCTAAAAGTCCCTCTTGCAAACGGAACTAGACGAAACCGTAGAACCGACTAACCGCCAAAGCCTGTCGTCTAGCCCAGGTAAAATTTCGATACGGAACTTTTCCGTTCTCTCCGAAATTCGATCCGAGGTCGTATGAAGAAATTACAGTCGATTTTCGGTGACCGATCAATTTCCGCAGATTTCTCGATCCGGTGAAACGCTCGGATGGCGTGATGGTTTTATTTGCGGCTAGTCATGTGCGCGTTTCTCGGGAAATACGGCGGCGTGGTGACGGTAAACCGGGATGTGCGTGAGAGGATTTTTTTTATAAAAAAAAACAAAAAGAACGGAGGGTTAGGCGCGAGAAGGAGCCGGCGGGGCAGAGGTTAAAGCAAAACGCCGTGCAGAATATGTCGGATGCGATCATACCAGCACTAAAGCACCGGATCCCATCAGAACTCCGAAGTTAAGTGTGCTTGGGCGAGAGTAGTACTATGATGGGTGACCTCCTGGGAAGTCCTCGTGTTGCATCCCTCTTTTTAAATTTTTTTATTGCATGGCCTAAAAGTCCCTCTTACAAACGGAACTAGACGAAACCGTAGAACCGACAAACCGCCAAAGGCTGTCGGCTAGCCCAGGTAAAATTTCGATACAGAACTTTTCTGTTCTCTCCGAAATTCGATCCGAGGTCGTATGAAGAAATTACAGTCGATTTTCGGTGACCGATCAATTTCTGCAGATTTCTCGATCCGGTGAAACGCTCGGATGGCGTGACGATTTTATTTGCGGCTACTCATGCGCGCCTTTCTCGGGAAATACAACGGCGTGGTTACGGTAAACCGGGATGGGCGTGAGAGGATTTTGTTATTAAAAAAAAACAAAAAGAACGGAGTGTTAGGCGCGAGACGGAGCCGGCGGGGCAGAGGTCAAAGAAAAACGCCGTGCAGAAGATGTCGGATGCGATCATACCAGCACTAAAGCACCGGATCCCATCAGAACTCCGAAGTTAAGTGTGCTTGGGCGAGAGTAGTACTATGATGGGTGACCTCCTGGGAAGTCCTCGTGTTGCATCCCTCTTTTTAATTGTTTTTATTGCATCGCCTAAAAGTCCCTCTTGCAAACGGAACTAGACGAAACCGTAGAACCGACTAACCGCCAAAGTCTGTCGTCTAGCCCAGGTAAAATTTCGATACGGAACTTTTCCGTTCTCTTCGAAATACGATCCGAGGTCGTATGAAGACTTTACAGTCGATTTTCGGTGACCGATCAATTTCCGCAGATTTCTCGATCCGGTAAAACGCTCGGATGGCGTGACGATTTTATTTGCGGCTACTCATGCGCCCCTTTCTCGGGAAATACGGCAGCATGGTGACGGCAAACTGGGATGGGCGTGAGAGGATTTTTTTAATTAAAAAAAACAAAAAGAACGGAGGGTTAGGCGTGAGAAGGAGCCGTAGGGGGCAGAGGTTAAAGCAACACGCCGTGCAAAAGATGTTTGATGCGATCATACCAGCACTAAAGCACCGGATCACATCAAAACTCCGAAGTTAAGCGTGCTTGGGCGAGAGTAGTACTAGGATGGGTGACCTCCTGGGAAGTCCTCGTGTTGCATCCCTCTTTTTAATTGTTTTTATTGCATTGCCTAAAAGTCCCTCTTGCAAACGGAACTAGACGAAACCGTAGAACCGACTAACCGCCAAAGGATGTCGGCTAGCCCAGGTAAAATTTCGATACGGAACTTTTCCGTTCTCTCTGAAATTCGATCCGAGGTCGTATGAAGAAATTACAGTCGATTTTCGGTGACCGATCAATTTCTGCAGATTTCTCGATCCGGTGAAACGCTCGGATGGCGTGACGATTTTATTTGCGGCTACTCATGCGCGCTTTTCTCGGGAAATACAACGGCGTGGTTACGGTAAACCGGGATGGGCGTGAGAGGATTTTTTTATTAAAAAAAACAAAAAGAACGGAGTGTTAGTCGCGAGAAGGAGCCGGCGGGGCAGAGGTCAAAGAAAAACGCCGTGCAGAAGATGTCGGATGCGATCATACCAGCACTAAAGCACCGGATCCCATCAGAACTCCGAAGTTAAGTGTGCTTGGGCGAGAGTAGTACTATGATGGGTGACCTCCTGGGAAGTCCTCGTGTTGCATCCCTCTTTTTAATTGTTTTTATTGCATCGCCTAAAAGTCCCTCTTGCAAACGGAACTAGACGAAACCGTAGAACCGACTAACCGCCAAAGCCTGTCGTCTAGCCCAGGTAAAATTTCGATACGGAACTTTTCCGTTCTCTCCGAAATTCGATCCGAGGTCGTATGAAGAAATTACAGTCGATTTTCGGTGACCGATCAATTTCCGCAGATTTCTCGATCCGGTGAAACGCTCGGATGGCGTGATGGTTTTATTTGCGGCTACTCATGTGCGCCTTTCTCGGGAAATACGGCGGCGTGGTGACGGTAAACCGGGATGTGCGTGAGAGGATTTTTTTTATAAAAAAAAACAAAAAGAACGGAGGGTTAGGCGCGAGAAGGAGCCGGCGGGGCAGAGGTTAAAGCAAAACGCCGTGCAGAATATGTCGGATGCGATCATACCTGCACTAAAGCACCGGATCCCATCAGAACTCCGAAGTTAAGTGTGCTTGGGCGAGAGTAGTACTATGATGGGTGACCTCCTGGGAAGTCCTCGTGTTGCATCCCTCTTTTTAAATTTTTTTATTGCATGGCCTAAAAGTCCCTCTTACAAACGGAACTAGACGAAACCGTAGAACCGACAAACCGCCAAAGGCTGTCGGCTAGCCCAGGTAAAATTTCGATACAGAACTTTTCTGTTCTCTCCGAAATTCGATCCGAGGTCGTATGAAGAAATTACAGTCGATTTTCGGTGACCGATCAATTTCTGCAGATTTCTCGATCCGGTGAAACGCTCGGATGGCGTGACGATTTTATTTGCGGCTACTCATGCGCGCCTTTCTCGGGAAATACAACGGCGTGGTTACGGTAAACCGGGATGGGCGTGAGAGGATTTTGTTATTAAAAAAAACAAAAAGAACGGAGTGTTAGGCGCGAGAAGGAGCCGGCGGGGCAGAGGTCAAAGAAAAACGCCGTGCAGAAGATGTCGGATGCGATCATACCAGCACTAAAGCACCGGATCCCATCAGAACTCCGAAGTTAAGTGTGCTTGGGCGAGAGTAGTACTATGATGGGTGACCTCCTGGGAAGTCCTCGTGTTGCATCCCTCTTTTTAATTGTTTTTATTGCATCGCCTAAAAGTCCCTCTTGCAAACGGAACTAGACGAAACCGTAGAACCGACTAACCGCCAAAGTCTGTCGTCTAGCCCAGGTAAAATTTCGATACGGAACTTTTCCGTTCTCTTCGAAATACGATCCGAGGTCGTATGAAGACTTTACAGTCGATTTTCGGTGACCGATCAATTTCCGCAGATTTCTCGATCCGGTGAAACGCTCGGATGGCGTGACGATTTTATTTGCGGCTACTCATGCGCCCCTTTCTCGGGAAATACGGCAGCATGGTGACGGCAAACTGGGATGGGCGTGAGAGGATTTTTTTAATTAAAAAAAACAAAAAGAACGGAGGGTTAGGCGTGAGAAGGAGCCGTAGGGGGCAGAGGTTAAAGCAACACGCCGTGCAAAAGATGTTTGATGCGATCATACCAGCACTAAAGCACCGGATCACATCAAAACTCCGAAGTTAAGCGTGCTTGGGCGAGAGTAGTACTAGGATGGGTGACCTCCTGGGAAGTCCTCGTGTTGCATCCCTCTTTTTAATTGTTTTTATTGCATTGCCTAAAAGTCCCTCTTGCAAACGGAACTAGACGAAACCGTAGAACCGACTAACCGCCAAAGGATGTCGGCTAGCCCAGGTAAAATTTCGATACAGAACTTTTCCGTTCTCTCTGAAATTCGATCCGAGGTCGTATGAAGAAATTACAGTCGATTTTCGGTGACCGATCAATTTCTGCAGATTTCTCGATCCGGTGAAACGCTCGGATGGCGTGACGATTTTATTTGCGGCTACTCATGCGCGCTTTTCTCGGGAAATACAACGGCGTGGTTACGGTAAACCGGGATGGGCGTGAGAGGATTTTTTTATTAAAAAAAACAAAAAGAACGGAGTGTTAGTCGCGAGAAGGAGCCGGCGGGGCAGAGGTCAAAGAAAAACGCCGTGCAGAAGATGTCGGATGCGATCATACCAGCACTAAAGCACCGGATCCCATCAGAACTCCGAAGTTAAGTGTGCTTGGGCGAGAGTAGTACTATGATGGGTGACCTCCTGGGAAGTCCTCGTGTTGCATCCCTCTTTTTAATTGTTTTTATTGCATCGCCTAAAAGTCCCTCTTGCAAACGGAACTAGACGAAACCGTAGAACCGACTAACCGCCAAAGCCTGTCGTCTAGCCCAGGTAAAATTTCGATACGGAACTTTTCCGTTCTCTCCGAAATTCGATCCGAGGTCGTATGAAGAAATTACAGTCGATTTTCGGTGACCGATCAATTTCTGCAGATTTCTCGATCCGGTGAAACGCTCGGATGGCGTGATGGTTTTATTTGCGGCTACTCATGCGCGCCTTTCTCGGGAAATACGGCGGCGTGGTGACGGTAAACCGGGATGTGCGTGAGAGGATTTTTTTTATAAAAAAAAACAAAAAGAACGGAGGGTTAGGCGCGAGAAGGAGCCGGCGGGGCAGAGGTTAAAGCAAAACGCCGTGCAGAATATGTCGGATGCGATCATACCAGCACTAAAGCACCGGATCCCATCAGAACTCCGAAGTTAAGTGTGCTTGGGCGAGAGTAGTACTATGATGGGTGACCTCCTGGGAAGTCCTCGTGTTGCATCCCTCTTTTTAAATTTTTTTATTGCATGGCCTAAAAGTCCCTCTTATAAACGGAACTAGACGAAACCGTAGAACCGACAAACCGCCAAAGGCTGTCGGCTAGCCCAGGCAAAATTTCGATACGGAACTTTTCTGTTCTCTCCGAAATTCGATCCGAGGTCGTATGAAGAAATTACAGTCGATTTTAGGTGACCGATCAATTTCTGCAGATTTCTCGATCCGGTGAAACGCTCGGATGGCATGACGATTTTATTTGCGGCTACTCATGCGCGCCTTTCTCGGGAAATACAACGGCGTGGTTACGGTAAACCGGGATGGGCGTGAGAGGATTTTGTTATTAAAAAAAAACAAAAAGAACGGAGGGTTAGGCGCGAGAAGGAGCCGGCGGGGCAGAGGTTAAAGCAAAACGCCGTGCAGAATATGTCGGATGCGATCATACCAGCACTAAAGCACCGGATCCCATCAGAACTCCGAAGTTAAGTGTGCTTGGGCGAGAGTAGTACTATGATGGGTGACCTCCTGGGAAGTCCTCGTGTTGCATCCCTCTTTTTAATTTTTTTTATTGCATGGCCTAAAAGTCCCTCTTACAAACGGAACTAGACGAAACCGTAGAACCGACAAACCGCCAAAGGCTGTCGGCTAGCCCAGGTAAAATTTCGATACGGAACTTTTCTGTTCTCTCCGAAATTCGATCCGAGGTCGTATGAAGAAATTACAGTCGATTTTCGGTGACCGATCAATTTCTGCAGATTTCTCGATCCGATGAAACGCTCGGATGGCGTGACGATTTTATTTGCGGCTACTCATGCGCGCCTTTCTCGGGAAATACAACGGCGTGGTTACGGTAAACCGGGATGGGCGTGAGAGGATTTTGTTATTAAAAAAAAACAAAAAGAACGGAGTGTTAGGCGCGAGAAGGAGCCGGCGGGGCAGAGGTCAAAGAAAAACGCCATGCAGAAGATGTCGGATGCGATCATACCAGCACTAAAGCACCGGATCCCATCAGAACTCCGAAGTTAAGTGTGCTTGGGCGAGAGTAGTACTATGATGGGTGACCTCCTGGGAAGTCCTCGTGTTGCATCCCTCTTTTTAATTGTTTTTATTGCATCGCCTAAAAGTCCCTCTTGCAAACGGAACTAGACGAAACCGTAGAACCGACTAACCGCCAAAGTCTGTCGTCTAGCCCAGGTAAAATTTTGATACGGAACTTTTCCGTTCTCTTCGAAATACGATCCGAGGTCGTATGAAGACTTTACAGTCGATTTTCGGTGACCGATCAATTTCCGCAGATTTCTCGATCCGGTGAAACGCTCGGATGGCGTGACGATTTTATTTGCGGCTACTCATGCGCCCCTTTCTCGGGAAATACGGCAGCATGGTGACGGCAAACTGGGATGGGCGTGAGAGGATTTTTTTAATTAAAAAAAACAAAAAGAACGGAGGGTTAGGCGTGAGAAGGAGCCGTAGGGGGCAGAGGTTAAAGCAACACGCCGTGCAAAAGATGTTTGATGCGATCATACCAGCACTAAAGCACCGGATCACATCAAAACTCCGAAGTTAAGCGTGCTTGGGCGAGAGTAGTACTAGGATGGGTGACCTCCTGGGAAGTCCTCGTGTTGCATCCCTCTTTTTAATTGTTTTTATTGCATTGCCTAAAAGTCCCTCTTGCAAACGGAACTAGACGAAACCGTAGAACCGACTAACCGCCAAAGGATGTCGGCTAGCCCAGGTAAAATTTCGATACGGAACTTTTCCGTTCTCTCTGAAATTCGATCCGAGGTCGTATGAAGAAATTACAGTCGATTTTCGGTGACCGATCAATTTCTGCAGATTTCTCGATCCGGTGAAACGCTCGGATGGCGTGACGATTTTATTTGCGGCTACTCAAGCGCCTTTCTCGGGAAATACAACGGCGTGGTTACGGTAAACCGGGATGGGCGTGAGAGGATTTTTTTATTAAAAAAAAACAAAAAGAACGGAGTGTTAGGCGCGAGAAGGAGCCGGCGGGGCAGAGGTCAAAGAAAAACGCCGTGCAGAAGATGTCTGATGCGATCATACCAGCACTAAAGCACCGGATCCCATGAGAACTCCGAAGTTAAGTGTGCTTGGGCGAGAGTAGTACTATGATGGGTGACCTCCTGGGAAGTCCTCGTGTTGCATCCCTCTTTTTAATTGTTTTTATTGCATCGCCTAAAAGTCCCTCTTGCAAACGGAACTAGACGAAACCGTAGAACCGCCTAACCGCCAAAGCCTGTCGTCTAGCCCAGGTAAAATTTCGATACGGAACTTTTCCGTTCTCTCCGAAATTCGATCCGAGGTCGTATGAAGAAATTACAGTCGATTTTCGGTGACCGATCAATTTCTGCAGATTTCTCGATCCGGTGAAACGCTCGGATGGCGTGATGGTTTTATTTGCGGCTACTCATGCGCGCCTTTCTCGGGAAATACGGCGGCGTGGTGACGGTAAACCGGGATGTGCGTGAGAGGATTTTTTTTATAAAAAAAAACAAAAAGAACGGAGGGTTAGGCGCGAGAAGGAGCCGGCGGGGCAGAGGTTAAAGCAAAACGCCGTGCAGAATATGTCGGATGCGATCATACCAGCACTAAAGCACCGGATCCCATCAGAACTCCGAAGTTAAGTGTGCTTGGGCGAGAGTAGTACTATGATGGGTGACCTCCTGGGAAGTCCTCGTGTTGCATCCCTCTTTTTAAATTTTTTTATTGCATGGCCTAAAAGTCCCTCTTATAAACGGAACTAGACGAAACCGTAGAACCGACAAACCGCCAAAGGCTGTCGGCTAGCCCAGGCAAAATTTCGATACGGAACTTTTCTGTTCTCTCCGAAATTCGATCCGAGGTCGTATGAAGAAATTACAGTCGATTTTAGGTGACCGATCAATTTCTGCAGATTTCTCGATCCGGTGAAACGCTCGGATGGCATGACGATTTTATTTGCGGCTACTCATGCGCGCCTTTCTCGGGAAATACAACGGCGTGGTTACGGTAAACCGGGATGGGCGTGAGAGGATTTTGTTATTAAAAAAAAACAAAAAGAACGGAGGGTTAGGCGCGAGAAGGAGCCGGCGGGGCAGAGGTTAAAGCAAAACGCCGTGCAGAATATGTCGGATGCGATCATACCAGCACTAAAGCACCGGATCCCATCAGAACTCCGAAGTTAAGTGTGCTTGGGCGAGAGTAGTACTATGATGGGTGACCTCCTGGGAAGTCCTCGTGTTGCATCCCTCTTTTTAAATTTTTTTATTGCATGGCCTAAAAGTCCCTCTTACAAACGGAACTAGACGAAACCGTAGAACCGACAAACCGCCAAAGGCTGTCGGCTAGCCCAGGTAAAATTTCGATACGGAACTTTTCTGTTCTCTCCGAAATTCGATCCGAGGTCGTATGAAGAAATTACAGTCGATTTTCGGTGACCGATCAATTTCTGCAGATTTCTCGATCCGGTGAAACGCTCGGATGGCGTGACGATTTTATTTGCGGCTACTCATGCGCGCCTTTCTCGGGAAATACAACGGCGTGGTTACGGTAAACCGGGATGGGCGTGAGAGGATTTTGTTATTAAAAAAAAACAAAAAGAACGGAGTGTTAGGCGCGAGAAGGAGCCGGCGGGGCAGAGGTCAAAGAAAAACGCCATGCAGAAGATGTCGGATGCGATCATACCAGCACTAAAGCACCGGATCCCATCAGAACTCCGAAGTTAAGTGTGCTTGGGCGAGAGTAGTACTATGATGGGTGACCTCCTGGGAAGTCCTCGTGTTGCATCCCTCTTTTTAATTGTTTTTATTGCATCGCCTAAAAGTCCCTCTTGCAAACGGAACTAGACGAAACCGTAGAACCGACTAACCGCCAAAGTCTGTCGTCTAGCCCAGGTAAAATTTCGATACGGAACTTTTCCGTTCTCTTCGAAATACGATCCGAGGTCGTATGAAGACTTTACAGTCGATTTTCGGTGACCGATCAATTTCCGCAGATTTCTCGATCCGGTGAAACGCTCGGATGGCGTGACGATTTTATTTGCGGCTACTCATGCGCCCCTTTCTCGGGAAATACGGCAGCATGGTGACGGCAAACTGGGATGGGCGTGAGAGGATTAATTAAAAAAAACAAAAAGAACGGAGGGTTAGGCGTGAGAAGGAGCCGTAGGGGGCAGAGGTTAAAGCAACACGCCGTGCAAAAGATGTTTGATGCGATCATACCAGCACTAAAGCACCGGATCACATCAAAACTCCGAAGTTAAGCGTGCTTGGGCGAGAGTAGTACTAGGATGGGTGACCTCCTGGGAAGTCCTCGTGTTGCATCCCTCTTTTTAATTGTTTTTATTGCATTGCCTAAAAGTCCCTCTTGCAAACGGAACTAGACGAAACCGTAGAACCGACTAACCGCCAAAGGATGTCGGCTAGCCCAGGTAAAATTTCGATACGGAACTTTTCCGTTCTCTCTGAAATTCGATCCGAGGTCGTATGAAGAAATTACAGTCGATTTTCGGTGACCGATCAATTTCTGCAGATTTCTCGATCCGGTGAAACGCTCGGATGGCGTGACGATTTTATTTGCGGCTACTCAAGCGCCTTTCTCGGGAAATACAACGGCGTGGTTACGGTAAACCGGGATGGGCGTGAGAGGATTTTTTTATTAAAAAAAAACAAAAAGAACGGAGTGTTAGGCGCGAGAAGGAGCCGGCGGGGCAGAGGTCAAAGAAAAACGCCGTGCAGAAGATGTCTGATGCGATCATACCAGCACTAAAGCACCGGATCCCATGAGAACTCCGAAGTTAAGTGTGCTTGGGCGAGAGTAGTACTATGATGGGTGACCTCCTGGGAAGTCCTCGTGTTGCATCCCTCTTTTTAATTGTTTTTATTGCATCGCCTAAAAGTCCCTCTTGCAAACGGAACTAGACGAAACCGTAGAACCGACTAACCGCCAAAGCCTGTCGTCCAGCCCAGGTAAAATTTCGATACGGAACTTTTCCGTTCTCTCCGAAATTCGATCCGAGGTCGTATGAAGAAATTACAGTCGATTTTCGGTGACCGATCAATTTCTGCAGATTTCTCGATCCGGTGAAACGCTCGGATGGCGTGATGGTTTTATTTGCGGCTACTCATGCGCGCCTTTCTCGGGAAATACGGCGGCGTGGTGACGGTAAACCGGGATGTGCGTGAGAGGATTTTTTTTATAAAAAAAAACAAAAAGAACGGAGGGTTAGGCGCGAGAAGGAGCCGTAGGGGGCAGAGGTTAAAGCAACACGCCGTGCAATAGATGTTTGATGCGATCATACCAGCACTAAAGCACCGGATCACATCAGAACTCCGAAGTTAAGCGTGCTTGGGCGAGAGTAGTACTAGGATGGGTGACCTCCTGGGAAGTCCTCGTTTTGCATCCCTCTTTTTAATTGTTTTTATTGCATCGCCTAAAAGTCCCTCTTGCAAACGGAACTAGACGAAACCGTAGAACCGACTAACCGCCAAAGGCTGTCGGCTAGCCCAGGTAAAATTTCGATACGGAACTTTTCCGTTCTCTCCGAAATTCGATCCGAGGTCGTATGAAGAAATTACAGTCGATTTTCGGTGACCGATCAATTTCTGCAGATTTCTCGATCCGGTGAAACGCTCGGAATGCGTGACGATTTTATTTGCGGCTACTCATGCGCGCCTTTCTCGGGAAATACAACGGCGTGGTTACGGTAAACCGGGATGGGCGTGAGAGGATTTTTTTATTAAAAAAAAACAAAAAGAACGGAGGGTTGGGCGCGAGAAGGAGCCGGCGGGGCAGAGGTCAAAGAAAAACGCCGTGCAGAAGATGTCGGATGCGATCATACCAGCACTAAAGCACTGGATCCCATCAGAACTCCGAAGTTAAGTGTGCTTGGGCGAGAGTAGTACTATGATGGGTGACCTCCTGGGAAGTCCTCGTCTTGCATCCCTCTTTTTAATTGTTTTTATTGCATCGCCTAAAAGTCCCTCTTGCAAACGGAACTAGACGAAACCGTAGAACCGACTAACCGCCAAAGGCTGTCGGCTAGCCCAGGTAAAATTTCGATACGGAACTTTTCGGTTCTCTCCGAAATTCGATCCGAGGTCGTATGAAGAAATTACAGTCGATTTTCGGTGGCCGATCAATTTCTGCAGATTTCTCGATCCGGTAAAACGCTCGTATGGCGTGACGATTTTATTTGCGGCTACTCATGCGCGCCTTTCTCGGGAAATACGGCGGCGTGGTGACGGTAAACCGGGATGTGCGTGAGAGGATTTTTTTTATTAAAAAAAACAAAATGAACGGAGGGTTAGGCGCGAGAAGGAGCCGGCGGGGCAGAGGTTAAAGCAAAACGCCGTGCAGAAGATGTCGGATGCGATCATACCAGCACTAAAGCACCGGATCCCATCAGAACTCCGAAGTTAAGTGTGCTTGGGCGAGAGTAGTACTAGGATGGGTGACCTCCTGGGAAGTCCTCGTGTTGCATCCTTCTTTTTAATTGTTTTTATTGCATCGTCTAAAAGTCCCTCTTGCAAACGGAACTAGACGAAACCGTAGAAGCGCCTAACCGTCAAAGGCTGCCGGCTAGCCCAGGTAAAATTTTGATACGGAACTTTTCCGTTCTCGCCGAAATACGATCCGACGTCGTATGAAGAAATTAAAGTCGATTTTCGGTGGCCGATCAATTTCCGCAGATTTCTCGATCCGGTGAAACGCTCGGATGGCGTGACGATTTTATTTGCGGCTACTCATGCGTGCCTTTCTCGGGAAATATGGCAGCGTCGTGACGGTAAACCGGGATGGGCGTGAGAGGATTTTTTTTATTAAAAAAACAAAAAGAACGGAGGGTTAGGCGTGAGAAGGAGCCGTAGGGGGCAGAGGTTAAAGCAAAACGTTGTGCAGAAGATGTCGGATGCGATCATACCAGCACTAAAGCACCGGATCACATCAGAACTCTGAAGTTAAGCGTGCTTGGGCGAGAGTAGTACTATGATGGGTGACCTCCTGGGAAGTCCTCGTGTTGCATCCCTCTTTTTAATTGTTTTTATTGCATCGCCTAAAAGTCCCTCTTGCAAACGGAACTAGACGAAACCGTAGAACCGACTAACTGCCAAAGGCTGTCGGCTAGCCCAGGTAAAATTTCGATACGGAACTTTTCCGTTCTCTCCGAAATTCGATCCGAGGTCGTATGAAGAAATTACAGTCGATTTTCGGTGACCGATCAATTTCTGCAGATTTCTCGATCCGGTGAAACGCTCGGAATGCGTGACGATTTTATTTGCGGCTACTCATGCGCGCCTTTCTCGGGAAATACAACGGCGTGGTTACGGTAAACCGGGATGGGCGTGAGAGGATTTTTTTATTAAAAAAAAACAAAAAGAACGGAGGGTTGGGCGCGAGAAGGAGCCGGCGGGGCAGAGGTCAAAGAAAAACGCCGTGCAGAAGATGTCGGATGCGATCATACCAGCACTAAAGCACTGGATCCCATCAGAACTCCGAAGTTAAGTGTGCTTGGGCGAGAGTAGTACTATGATGGGTGACCTCCTGGGAAGTCCTCGTCTTGCATCCCTCTTTTTAATTGTTTTTATTGCATCGCCTAAAAGTCCCTCTTGCAAACGGAACTAGACGAAACCGTAGAACCGACTAACCGCCAAAGGCTGTCGGCTAGCCCAGGTAAAATTTCGATACGGAACTTTTCGGTTCTCTCCGAAATTCGATCCGAGGTCGTATGAAGAAATTACAGTCGATTTTCGGTGGCCGATCAATTTCTGCAGATTTCTCGATCCGGTAAAACGCTCGTATGGCGTGACGATTTTATTTGCGGCTACTCATGCGCGCCTTTCTCGGGAAATACGGCGGCGTGGTGACGGTAAACCGGGATGTGCGTGAGAGGATTTTTTTTATTAAAAAAAACAAAATGAACGGAGGGTTAGGCGCGAGAAGGAGCCGGCGGGGCAGAGGTTAAAGCAAAACGCCGTGCAGAAGATGTCGGATGCGATCATACCAGCACTAAAGCACCGGATCCCATCAGAACTCCGAAGTTAAGTGTGCTTGGGCGAGAGTAGTACTAGGATGGGTGACCTCCTGGGAAGTCCTCGTGTTGCATCCTTCTTTTTAATTGTTTTTATTGCATCGTCTAAAAGTCCCTCTTGCAAACGGAACTAGACGAAACCGTAGAAGCGCCTAACCGTCAAAGGCTGCCGGCTAGCCCAGGTAAAATTTTGATACGGAACTTTTCCGTTCTCGCCGAAATACGATCCGACGTCGTATGAAGAAATTAAAGTCGATTTTCGGTGGCCGATCAATTTCCGCAGATTTCTCGATCCGGTGAAACGCTCGGATGGCGTGACGATTTTATTTGCGGCTACTCATGCGTGCCTTTCTCGGGAAATATGGCAGCGTCGTGACGGTAAACCGGGATGGGCGTGAGAGGATTTTTTTTATTAAAAAAACAAAAAGAACGGAGGGTTAGGCGTGAGAAGGAGCCGTAGGGGGCAGAGGTTAAAGCAAAACGTTGTGCAGAAGATGTCGGATGCGATCATACCAGCACTAAAGCACCGGATCACATCAGAACTCTGAAGTTAAGCGTGCTTGGGCGAGAGTAGTACTATGATGGGTGACCTCCTGGGAAGTCCTCGTGTTGCATCCCTCTTTTTAATTGTTTTTATTGCATCGCCTAAAAGTCCCTCTTGCAAACGGAACTAGACGAAACCGTAGAACCGACTAACCGCCAAAGGCTGTCGGCTAGCCCAGGTAAAATTTCGAAACGGAACTTTTCCGTTCTCTCCGAAATTCGATCCGAGGTCGTATGAAGAAATTACAGTCGATTTTCGGTGACCGATCAATTTCTGCAGATTTCTCGATCCGGTAAAACGCTCGTATGGCGTGACGACTTTATTTGCGGCTACTCATGCGCGCCTTTCTCGGGAAATACGGCGGCGTGGTGACGGTAAACCGGGATGTGCGTGAGAGGATTTTTTTTATTAAAAAAAACAAAAAGAACGGAGGGTTAGGCGCGAGAAGGAGCCGGCGGGGCAGAGGTTAAAGCAAAACGCTGTGCAGAAGATGTCGGATGCGATCATACCAGCACTAAAGCACCGGATCCCATCAGAACTCCGAAGTTAAGTGTGCTTGGGCGAGAGTAGTACTAGGATGGGTGACCTCCTCGGAAGTCCTCGTGTTGCATCCTTCTTTTTAATTGTTTTTATTGCATCGCCTAAAAGTCCCTCTTGTAAAACGGAACTAGACGAAACCGTAGAAGCGCCTAACCGCCAAAGGCTGCCGACTAGCCCAGGTAAAATTTTGATACGGAACTTTTCCGTTCTCTTCGAAATACGATCCGAGGTCGTATGAAGACTTTACAGTCGATTTTCGGTGACCGATCAATTTCCGCAGATTTCTCGATCCGGTGAAACGCTCGGATGGCGTGACGATTTTATTTGCGGCTACTCATGCGCGCCTTTCTCGGGAAATATGGCAGCGTGGTGACGGTAAACCGGGATGGGCGTGAGAGGATTTTTTTTATTAAAAAAACAAAAAGAACGGAGGGTTAGGCGTGAGAAGGAGCCGTAGGGGGCAGAGGTTAAAGCAAAACGTTGTGCAGAAGATGTCGGATGCGATCATACCAGCACTAAAGCACCGGATCACATCAAAACTCCGAAGTTAAGCGTGCTTGGGCGAGAGTAGTACAAGGATGGGTGACCTCCTGGGAAGTCCTCGTGTTGCATCTCTCTTTTTAATTGTTTCTATTGCATCGCCTAAAAGTCCCTCTTGCAAACGGAACTAGACGAAAGCGTCGAACCAACTAACCGCCAAAGGCTGTCGGCTAGCCCAGGTAAAATTTCGATACGGAACTTTTCCGTTCTCTCCGAAATTCGATCCGAAGTCGTATGAAGAAATTACAGTCGATTTTCGGTGACCGATCAATTTCTGCAGATTTCTCGATCCGGTGAAACGCTCGGATGGCGTGACGATTTTATTTGCGGCTACTCATGCGCGCCTTTCTCGGGAAATACGGCGGCGTGGTGACGGTAAACCGGGATGTGCGTGAGAGGATTTTTTTTATAAAAAAAAACAAAAAGAACGGAGGGTTAGGCGCGAGAAGGAGCCGTAGGGGGCAGAGGTTAAAGCAACACGCCGTGCAATAGATGTTTGATGCGATCATACCAGCACTAAAGCACCGGATCACATCAGAACTCCGAAGTTAAGCGTGCTTGGGCGAGAGTAGTACTAGGATGGGTGACCTCCTGGGAAGTCCTCGTTTTGCATCCCTCTTTTTAATTGTTTTTATTGCATCGCCTAAAAGTCCCTCTTGCAAACGGAACTAGACGAAACCGTAGAACCGACTAACCGCCAAAGGCTGTCGGCTAGCCCAGGTAAAATTTCGATACGGAACTTTTCCGTTCTCTCCGAAATTCGATCCGAGGTCGTATGAAGAAATTACAGTCGATTTTCGGTGACCGATCAATTTCTGCAGATTTCTCGATCCGGTGAAACGCTCGGAATGCGTGACGATTTTATTTGCGGCTACTCATGCGCGCCTTTCTCGGGAAATACAACGGCGTGGTTACGGTAAACCGGGATGGGCGTGAGAGGATTTTTTTATTAAAAAAAAACAAAAAGAACGGAGGGTTGGGCGCGAGAAGGAGCCGGCGGGGCAGAGGTCAAAGAAAAACGCCGTGCAGAAGATGTCGGATGCGATCATACCAGCACTAAAGCACTGGATCCCATCAGAACTCCGAAGTTAAGTGTGCTTGGGCGAGAGTAGTACTATGATGGGTGACCTCCTGGGAAGTCCTCGTCTTGCATCCCTCTTTTTAATTGTTTTTATTGCATCGCCTAAAAGTCCCTCTTGCAAACGGAACTAGACGAAACCGTAGAACCGACTAACCGCCAAAGGCTGTCGGCTAGCCCAGGTAAAATTTCGATACGGAACTTTTCGGTTCTCTCCGAAATTCGATCCGAGGTCGTATGAAGAAATTACAGTCGATTTTCGGTGGCCGATCAATTTCTGCAGATTTCTCGATCCGGTAAAACGCTCGTATGGCGTGACGATTTTATTTGCGGCTACTCATGCGCGCCTTTCTCGGGAAATACGGCGGCGTGGTGACGGTAAACCGGGATGTGCGTGAGAGGATTTTTTTTATTAAAAAAAACAAAATGAACGGAGGGTTAGGCGCGAGAAGGAGCCGGCGGGGCAGAGGTTAAAGCAAAACGCCGTGCAGAAGATGTCGGATGCGATCATACCAGCACTAAAGCACCGGATCCCATCAGAACTCCGAAGTTAAGTGTGCTTGGGCGAGAGTAGTACTAGGATGGGTGACCTCCTGGGAAGTCCTCGTGTTGCATCCTTCTTTTTAATTGTTTTTATTGCATCGTCTAAAAGTCCCTCTTGCAAACGGAACTAGACGAAACCGTAGAAGCGCCTAACCGTCAAAGGCTGCCGGCTAGCCCAGGTAAAATTTTGATACGGAACTTTTCCGTTCTCGCCGAAATACGATCCGACGTCGTATGAAGAAATTAAAGTCGATTTTCGGTGGCCGATCAATTTCCGCAGATTTCTCGATCCGGTGAAACGCTCGGATGGCGTGACGATTTTATTTGCGGCTACTCATGCGTGCCTTTCTCGGGAAATATGGCAGCGTCGTGACGGTAAACCGGGATGGGCGTGAGAGGATTTTTTTTATTAAAAAAACAAAAAGAACGGAGGGTTAGGCGTGAGAAGGAGCCGTAGGGGGCAGAGGTTAAAGCAAAACGTTGTGCAGAAGATGTCGGATGCGATCATACCAGCACTAAAGCACCGGATCACATCAGAACTCTGAAGTTAAGCGTGCTTGGGCGAGAGTAGTACTATGATGGGTGACCTCCTGGGAAGTCCTCGTGTTGCATCCCTCTTTTTAATTGTTTTTATTGCATCGCCTAAAAGTCCCTCTTGCAAACGGAACTAGACGAAACCGTAGAACCGACTAACCGCCAAAGGCTGTCGGCTAGCCCAGGTAAAATTTCGAAACGGAACTTTTCCGTTCTCTCCGAAATTCGATCCGAGGTCGTATGAAGAAATTACAGTCGATTTTCGGTGACCGATCAATTTCTGCAGATTTCTCGATCCGGTAAAACGCTCGTATGGCGTGACGACTTTATTTGCGGCTACTCATGCGCGCCTTTCTCGGGAAATACGGCGGCGTGGTGACGGTAAACCGGGATGTGCGTGAGAGGATTTTTTTTATTAAAAAAAACAAAAAGAACGGAGGGTTAGGCGCGAGAAGGAGCCGGCGGGGCAGAGGTTAAAGCAAAACGCTGTGCAGAAGATGTCGGATGCGATCATACCAGCACTAAAGCACCGGATCCCATCAGAACTCCGAAGTTAAGTGTGCTTGGGCGAGAGTAGTACTAGGATGGGTGACCTCCTCGGAAGTCCTCGTGTTGCATCCTTCTTTTTAATTGTTTTTATTGCATCGCCTAAAAGTCCCTCTTGTAAAACGGAACTAGACGAAACCGTAGAAGCGCCTAACCGCCAAAGGCTGCCGACTAGCCCAGGTAAAATTTTGATACGGAACTTTTCCGTTCTCTTCGAAATACGATCCGAGGTCGTATGAAGACTTTACAGTCGATTTTCGGTGACCGATCAATTTCCGCAGATTTCTCGATCCGGTGAAACGCTCGGATGGCGTGACGATTTTATTTGCGGCTACTCATGCGCGCCTTTCTCGGGAAATATGGCAGCGTGGTGACGGTAAACCGGGATGGGCGTGAGAGGATTTTTTTTATTAAAAAAACAAAAAGAACGGAGGGTTAGGCGTGAGAAGGAGCCGTAGGGGGCAGAGGTTAAAGCAAAACGTTGTGCAGAAGATGTCGGATGCGATCATACCAGCACTAAAGCACCGGATCACATCAAAACTCCGAAGTTAAGCGTGCTTGGGCGAGAGTAGTACAAGGATGGGTGACCTCCTGGGAAGTCCTCGTGTTGCATCTCTCTTTTTAATTGTTTCTATTGCATCGCCTAAAAGTCCCTCTTGCAAACGGAACTAGACGAAAGCGTCGAACCAACTAACCGCCAAAGGCTGTCGGCTAGCCCAGGTAAAATTTTGATACGGAACTTTTCCGTTCTCTCCGAAATTCGATCCGAAGTCGTATGAAGAAATTACAGTCGATTTTCGGTGACCGATCAATTTCTGCAGATTTCTCGATCCGGTGAAACGCTCGGATGGCGTGACGATTTTATTTGCGGCTACTCATGCGCGCCTTTCTCGGGAAATACGGCGGCGTGGTGACGGTAAACCGGGATGTGCGTGAGAGGATTTTTTTATTTAAAAAAAACAAAAAGAACGGAGGGTTAGGCGCGAGAAGGAGCCGGCGGGGCAGAGAGTAAAGCAAAACGCCGTGTAGAAGATGTCGGATGCGATCATACCAGCACTAAAGCACCGGATCCCATCAGAACTCCGAAGTTAAGTGTGCTTGGGCGAGAGTAGTACTAGGATGGGTGACCTCCTGGGAAGTCCTCGTGTTGCATCCCCTCTTTTTAATTGTTTTTATTGCATCGCCTAAAAGTCCCTCTTGCAAACGGAACTAGACGAAACCGTAGAACCGACTAACCGCCAAAGGCTGTCGGCTAGCCCTGGTAAAATTTCGATACGGAACTTTTCCGTTCTCTCCGAAATTCGATCCGAGGTCGTATGAAGAAATTACAGTCGATTTTCGGTGACCGATCAATTTCTGCAGATTTCTCGATCCGGTGAAACGCTCGGATGGCGTGACGATTTTATTTGCGGCTACTCATGCGCGCCTTTCTCGGGAAATACAACGGCGTGGTTACGGTAAACCGGGATGGGCGTGAGAGGATTTTTTTATTAAAAAAAACAAAAAGAACGGAGGGTTGGGCGCGAGAAGGAGCCGGCGGGGCAGAGGTCAAAGAAAAACGCCGTGCAGAAGATGTCGGATGCGATCATACCAGCACTAAAGCACCGGATCCCATCAGAACTCCGAAGTTAAGTGTGCTTGGGCGAGAGTAGTACTATGATGGGTGACCTCCTGGGAAGTCCTCGTGTTGCATCCCTCTTTTTAATTGTTTTTATTGCATCGCCTAAAAGTCCCTCTTGCAAACGGAACTAGACGAAACCGTAGAACCGACTAACCGCCAAAGGCTGTCGGCTAGCCCAGGTAAAATTTCGAAACGGAACTTTTCCGTTCTCTCCGAAATTCGATCCGAGGTCGTATGAAGAAATTACAGTCGATTTTCGGTGACCGATCAATTTCTGCAGATTTCTCGATCCGGTAAAACGCTCGTATGGCGTGACGACTTTATTTGCGGCTACTCATGCGCGCCTTTCTCGGGAAATACGGCGGCATGGTGACGGTAAACCGGGATGTGCGTGAGAGGATTTTTTTTATTAAAAAAAACAAAAAGAACGGAGGGTTAGGCGCGAGAAGGAGCCGGCGGGGCAGAGGTTAAAGCAAAACGCCGTGCAGAAGATGTCGGATGCGATCATACCAGCACTAAAGCACCGGATCCCATCAGAACTCCGAAGTTAAGTGTGCTTGGGCGAGAGTAGTACTAGGATGGGTGACCTCCTCGGAAGTCCTCGTGTTGCATCCTTCTTTTTAATTGTTTTTATTGCATCGCCTAAAAGTCCCTCTTGTAAAACGGAACTAGACGAAACCGTAGAAGCGCCTAACCGCCAAAGGCTGCCGACTAGCCCAGGTAAAATTTTGATACGGAACTTTTCCGTTCTCTTCGAAATACGATCCGAGGTCGTATGAAGACTTTACAGTCGATTTTCGGTGACCGATCAATTTCCGCAGATTTCTCGATCCGGTGAAACGCTCGGATGGCGTGACGATTTTATTTGCGGCTACTCATGCGCGCCTTTCTCGGGAAATATGGCAGCGTGGTGACGGTAAACCGGGATGGGCGTGAGAGGATTTTTTTTATTAAAAAAATAAAAAGAACGGAGGGTTAGGCGTGAGAAGGAGCCGTAGGGGGCAGAGGTTAAAGCAAAACGTTGTGCAGAAGATGTCGGATGCGATCATACCAGCACTAAAGCACCGGATCACATCAAAACTCCGAAGTTAAGCGTGCTTGGGCGAGAGTAGTACAAGGATGGGTGACCTCCTGGGAAGTCCTCGTGTTGCATCTCTCTTTTTAATTGTTTCTATTGCATCGCCTAAAAGTCCCTCTTGCAAACGGAACTAGACGAAAGCGTCGAACCAACTAACCGCCAAAGGCTGTCGGCTAGCCCAGGTAAAATTTCGATACGGAACTTTTCCGTTCTCTCCGAAATTCGATCCGAAGTCGTATGAAGAAATTACAGTCGATTTTCGGTGACCGACCAATTTCTGCAGATTTCTCGATCCGGTGAAACGCTCGGATGGCGTGACGATTTTATTTGCGGCTACTCATGCGCGCCTTTCTCGGGAAATACGGCGGCGTGGTGACGGTAAACCGGGATGTGCGTGAGAGGATTTTTTTTATTAAAAAAAACAAAAAGAACGGAGGGTTAGGCGCGAGAAGGAGCCGGCGGGGCAGAGAGTAAAGCAAAACGCCGTGTAGAAGATGTCGGATGCGATCATACCAGCACTAAAGCACCGGATCCCATCAGAACTCCGAAGTTAAGTGTGCTTGGGCGAGAGTAGTACTAGGATGGGTGACCTCCTGGGAAGTCCTCGTGTTGCATCCCCTCTTTTTAATTGTTTTTATTGCATCGCCTAAAAGTCCCTCTTGCAAACGGAACTAGACGAAACCGTAGAACCGACTAACCGCCAATGGCTGTCGGCTAGCCCAGGTAAAATTTCGATACGGAACTTTTCCGTTCTCTCCGAAATTCGATCCGAGGTCGTATGAACAAATTACAGTCGATTTTCGGTGACCGATCAATTTCTGCAGATTTCTCGATCCGGTGAAACGCTCAGATGGCGTGACGATTTTATTTGCGGCTACTCATGCGCGCCTTTCTCGGGAAATACAACGGCGTGGTTACGGTAAACCGGGATGGGCGTGAGAGGATTTTTTTTATTAAAAAAAAACAAAAAGAACGGAGGGTTGGGCGCGAGAAGGAGCCGGCGGGGCAGAGGTCAAAGAAAAACGCCGTGCAGAAGATGTCGGATGCGATCATACCAGCACTAAAGCACCGGATCCCATCAGAACTCCGAAGTTAAGTGTGCTTGGGCGAGAGTAGTACTATGATGGGTGACCTTCTGGGAAGTCCTCGTGTTGCATCCCCTCTTTTTAATTGTTTTTATTGCATCGCCTAAAATTCCCTCTTGCAAACGGAACTAGGCGAAACCGTAGAACCGACTAACCGCCAAAGGCTGCCGGCTAGCCCAGGTAAAATTTCGATACGGAACTTTTCCGTTCTCGCCGAAATTCGATCCGAGGTCGTATGAAGAATTTACAGTCGATTTTCGGTGACCGATCAATTTCCGCAGATTTCTCGATCCGGTGAAACGCTCGGATGGCGTGACGATTTTATTTGCGGCTACTCATGCGCGCCTTTCTCGGGAAATATGGCAGCGTGGTGACGGTAAACCGGGATGGGCGTGAGAGGATTTTTTTTATTAAAAAAATAAAAAGAACGGAGGGTTAGGCGTGAGAAGGAGCCGTAGGGGGCAGAGGTTAAAGCAAAACGTTGTGCAGAAGATGTCGGATGCGATCATACCAGCACTAAAGCACCGGATCACATCAAAACTCCGAAGTTAAGCGTGCTTGGGCGAGAGTAGTACAAGGATGGGTGACCTCCTGGGAAGTCCTCGTGTTGCATCTCTCTTTTTAATTGTTTCTATTGCATCGCCTAAAAGTCCCTCTTGCAAACGGAACTAGACGAAAGCGTCGAACCAACTAACCGCCAAAGGCTGTCGGCTAGCCCAGGTAAAATTTCGATACGGAACTTTTCCGTTCTCTCCGAAATTCGATCCGAAGTCGTATGAAGAAATTACAGTCGATTTTCGGTGACCGATCAATTTCTGCAGATTTCTCGATCCGGTGAAACGCTCGGATGGCGTGACGATTTTATTTGCGGCTACTCATGCGCGCCTTTCTCGGGAAATACGGCGGCGTGGTGACGGTAAACCGGGATGTGCGTGAGAGGATTTTTTTTATTAAAAAAAACAAAAAGAACGGAGGGTTAGGCGCGAGAAGGAGCCGGCGGGGCAGAGAGTAAAGCAAAACGCCGTGTAGAAGATGTCGGATGCGATCATACCAGCACTAAAGCACCGGATCCCATCAGAACTCCGAAGTTAAGTGTGCTTGGGCGAGAGTAGTACTAGGATGGGTGACCTCCTGGGAAGTCCTCGTGTTGCATCCCCTCTTTTTAATTGTTTTTATTGCATCGCCTAAAAGTCCCTCTTGCAAACGGAACTAGACGAAACCGTAGAACCGACTAACCGCCAATGGCTGTCGGCTAGCCCAGGTAAAATTTCGATACGGAACTTTTCCGTTCTCTCCGAAATTCGATCCGAGGTCGTATGAACAAATTACAGTCGATTTTCGGTGACCGATCAATTTCTGCAGATTTCTCGATCCGGTGAAACGCTCAGATGGCGTGACGATTTTATTTGCGGCTACTCATGCGCGCCTTTCTCGGGAAATACAACGGCGTGGTTACGGTAAACCGGGATGGGCGTGAGAGGATTTTTTTTATTAAAAAAAAACAAAAAGAACGGAGGGTTGGGCGCGAGAAGGAGCCGGCGGGGCAGAGGTCAAAGAAAAACGCCGTGCAGAAGATGTCGGATGCGATCATACCAGCACTAAAGCACCGGATCCCATCAGAACTCCGAAGTTAAGTGTGCTTGGGCGAGAGTAGTACTATGATGGGTGACCTTCTGGGAAGTCCTCGTGTTGCATCCCCTCTTTTTAATTGTTTTTATTGCATCGCCTAAAATTCCCTCTTGCAAACGGAACTAGGCGAAACCGTAGAACCGACTAACCGCCAAAGGCTGCCGGCTAGCCCAGGTAAAATTTCGATACGGAACTTTTCCGTTCTCGCCGAAATTCGATCCGAGGTCGTATGAAGAATTTACAGTCGATTTTCGGTGACCGATCAATTTCCGCAGATTTCTCGATCCGGTGAAACGCTCCGATGGCGTGACGATTTTATTTGCGGCTACTCATGCGCGCCTTTCTTGGGAAATACGGCAGCGTGGTGACGGTAAACTGGGATGGGCGTGAGAGGATTTTTTTTATTAAAAAAAACAAAAAGAACGGAGGGTTAGGCGTGAGAAGGAGCCGTAGGGGGCAGAGGTTAAAGCAAAACGCCGTGTAGAAGATGTCGGATTCGATCATACCAGCACTAAAGCACCGGATCCCATCAGAAATCCGAAGTTAAGTGTGCTTGGGCGCGAGTAGTACAAGGATGGGTGACCTCCTGGGAAGTCCTCGTGTTGCATCCCTCCTTTTAATTGTTTTTATTGCATCGGCTAAAAGTCCCTCTTGCAAACGGAACTAGACGAAACCGTAGAACCGACTAACCGCCAAAGGCTGTCGGCTAGCCCAGGTAAAATTTCGATACGGAACTTTTCTGTTCTCTCCGAAATTCGATCCGAGGTCGTATGAAGAAATTACAGTCGATTTTCGGTGACCGATCAATTTCTGCAGATTTCTCGATCCGGTAAAACGGTCGAAATGGCGTGACGATTTTATTTGCGGCTACTCATGCGCGCCTTTCTCGGGAAATACGGCGGCGTGGTGACGGTAAACCGGGATGTGCGTGAGAGGATTTTTTTTATTAAAAAAAACAAAAAGAACGGAGGGTTAGGCGCGAGAAGGAGCCGGCGGGGCAGAGGTTAAAGCAAAACTCCGTGCAGAAGATGTCGTATGCGATCATACCAGCACCGGATCCCATCAGAACTCCGAAGTTAAGTGTGCTTGGGGGAGAGTAGTACTAGGATGGATGACCTCCTGGGAAGTCCTAGTGTTGCATCCCTCTTTTTAATTGTTTTTATTGCATCGCCTCAAAGTCCCTCTTGCAAATGGAACTAGACGAAACCGTAGAAGCGCCTAACCGCCAAAGGCTGCCGGCTAGCCCAGGTAAAATTTTGATACGGAACTTTTCCGTTCTTGCCGAAATACGATCCGAGGTCGTATGAAGAATTTACAGTCGATTTTCGGTGACCGATCCATTTCCGCAGATTTCTCAATCCGGTGAAACACTCGGATGGCGTGACGATTTTATTTGCGGCTACTCATGCGCGCCTTTCTCGGGAAATACGGCAGCGTGGTGACGGTAAACTGGGATGGGCGTGAGAGAATTTTTTTAATTAAAATAAACAAAAAGAACGGAGGGTTAGGCGTGAGAAGGAACCGCAGGGGGCAGAGGTTAAAGCAAAACGCCGTGCAGAAGATGTTGGATGCGATCATACCAGCACCGGATCCCATCAGAACTCCGAAGTTAAGTGTGCTTGGGCGAGAGTAGTACTAAGATGGGTGACCTCCTGGGAAGTCCTCGTGTTGCACCCCTCTTTTTAATTGTTTTTAATGCATCGCCTAAATGTCCCTCTTGCAAACGGAACTAGACGAAACCGTAGAACCGCCTAACCGCCAAAGGCTGCCGGCTAGCCCAGGTAAAATTTCGATACAGAACTTTTCCGTTCTCGCCGAAATACGATCCGAGGTCGTACGAAGAATTTATAGTCGATTTTCGGTGACCGATCAATTTCTGCAGATTTCTCGATCCGGTGAAACGCTCGGATGGCGTGACAATTTTATTTGCGACTACTCATGCGCGCCTTTCTCGGGAAATACGGCGGCGTGGTGACGGTAAACCGGGATGTGCGTGAGAGGATTTTTTTTATTAAAAAAACAAAACGAACGGAGGGTTAGGCGCGAGAAGGAGCCGGCGGGGCAGAGAGTAAAGCAAAACGCCGTGCAGAAGATGTCGGATCCGATCATACCAGCACTAAAGCACCGGATCCCATCAGAACTCCGAAGTTAAGTGTGCTTGGGCGAGAGTAGTACTAGGATGGGTGACCTCCTGGGAACTCCTCATGTTGCATCCCCTCTTTTTAATTGTTTTTATTGCATCGCCTAAAATTCCCTCTTGCAAACGGAACAAGGCGAAACCGTAGAACCGACTAATCGCCAAAGGCTACCGGCTAGCCCTGGTAAAATTTCGATACGGAACTTTTCCGTTCTCGCCGAAATACGATCCGAGGTCATATGAAGAATTTACAGTCGATTTTCGGTGACCGATCAATTTCCGCAGATTTCTCGATCCGGTGAAACGCTCCGATGGCGTGACGATTTTATTTGCGGCTACTCATGCGCGCCTTTCTTGGGAAATGCGGCAGCGTGGTGACGGTAAACTGGGATGGGCGTGAGAGGATTTTTTTTATTAAAAAAAACAAAAAGAACGGAGGGTTAGGCGTGAGAAGGAGCCGTAGGGAGCAGAGGTTAAAGCAAAACGCCGTGCAGAAGATGTCGGATGCGATCATACCAGCACTAAAGCACCAGATCCCATCAGAAATCCGAAGTTAAGTGTGCTTGGGCGCGAGTAGTACAAGGATGGGTGACCTCCTGGGAAGTCCTCGTGTTGCATCCCTCCTTTAATTGTTTTTATTGCATCGGCTAAAAGTCCCTCTTGCAAACGGAACTAGACGAAACCGTAGAACCGACTAACCGCCAAAGGCTGTCGGCTAGCCCAGGTAAAATTTCGATACGGAACTTTTCCGTTCTCTCCGAAATTCGATCCGAGGTCGTATGAAGAAATTACAGTCGATTTTTGGTGACCGATCAATTTCTGCAGATTTCTCGATCCGGTAAAACGCTCGGATGGCGTGACAATTTTATTTGCGGCTACTCATGCGCGCCTTTCTCGGGAAATACGGCAGCGTGGTGACGGTAAACTGGGATGGGCGTGAGAGATTTTTTTTTATTAAAATAAACAAAAAGAACAGAGGGTTAGGCGTGAGAAGGAACCGCAGGGGGCAGAGGTTAAAGCAAAACGCCGTGCAGAAGATGTTGGATGCGATCATACCAGCACCGGATCCCATCAGAACTCCGAAGTTAAGTGTTCTTGGGCGAGAGTAGTACTAAGATGGGTGACCTCCTGGGAAGTCCTCGTGTTGCACCCCTCTTTTTAATTGTTTTTAATGCATCGCCTAAAAGTCCCTCTTGCAAACGGAACTAGACGAAACCGTAGAACCGCCTAACCGCCAAAGGCTGCCGGCTAGCCCAGGTAAAATTTCGATACAGAACTTTTCCGTTCTCGCCGAAATACGATCCGATGTCGTACGAAGAATTTATAGTCGATTTTCGGTGACCGATCAATTTCTGCAGATTTCTCGATCCGGTGAAACGCTCGGATGGCGTGACGATTTTATTTGCGGCTACTCATGCGCGTCTTTCTCGGGAAATACGGCGGCGTGGTGACGGTAAACCGGGATGGGCGTGAGAGGATTTTTTTATTAAAAAAAAGAATGGAGGGTAAGGCGTGAGAAGGAGCCGGAGGGGGCAGAGGTTAAAGCAAAACGCCGTGCAGAAGATGTCGGATGCGATCATGCCAGCACTAAAGCACCGGATCCCATCAGAACTCCGTAGTTAAGCGTGCTTGGGCGAGAGTAGTACTAGGATGGATGACCTCCTGGGAAGTCCTCGTGTTGCATCCCTCTTTTTAATTGTTTTTATTGCATCGCCTAAAAGTCTCTCTTGCAAACGGAACTAGGCGAAACCGTAGAACCGCCTAACCGCCAAAGGCTGCCGGCTAGCCCAGGTAAAATTTCGATACGGAACTTTTCCGTTCTCTCCGAAATACGATCCGAGGTCGTAGGAAGAATTTACAGTCGATTTTCGGTGACCGATCAATTTCCGCAGATTTCTCGATCCGGTGAAACGCTCGGATGGCGTGAAGATTTTATTTGCGGCTACTCATG
Organism: Poa annua; assembly: GCA_026929855.1. NCBI lineage: Eukaryota > Viridiplantae > Streptophyta > Magnoliopsida > Poales > Poaceae > Poa > Poa annua. Next base: position 18,442,272 of record CM049428.1, on the reverse strand, counting down.
CGCGCCTTTCTCGGGAAATACGGCAGCATGGTGACGGCAAACTGGGATGGGCGTGAGAGGATTTTTTTTATTAAAAAAAACAAAAAGAACGGAGGGTTAGGCGTGAGAAGGAGCCGTAGGGGGCAGAGGTTAAAGCAACACGCCGTGTAAAAGATGTCTGATGCGATCATACCAGCACTAAAGCACCGGATCACATCAGAACTCCGAAGTTAAGCATGCTTGGGCGGGAGTAGTACAAGGATGGGTGACCTCCTGGGAAGTCCTCGTGTTGCATCCCTCCTTTTAATTGTTTTTATTGCATCGGCTAAAAGTCCCTCTTGCAAACGGAACTAGACGAAACCGTAGAACCGACTAACCGCCAAAGGCTGTCGGCTAGCCCAGGTAAAATTTCGATACGGAACTTTTCCGTTCTCTCCGAAATTCGATCCGAGGTCGTATGAAGAAATTACAGTCGATTTTTGGTGACCGATCAATTTCTGCAGATTTCTCGTTCCGGTAAAACGCTCGGATGGCGTGACAATTTTATTTGCGGCTACTCATGCGCGCCTTTCTCGGGAAATACGGCGGCGTGGTGACGGTAAACCGGGATGTGCGTGAGAGGATTTTTTTTATTAAAAAAAACAAAAAGAACGGAGGGTTAGGCGCGAGAAGGAACCGGCGGGGCAGAGGTTAAAGCAAAACTCCGTGCAGAAGATGTCGTATGCGATCATACCAGCACCGGATCCCATCAGAACTCCAAAGTTAAGTGTGCTTGGGCGAGAGTAGTACTAGGATGGATGACCACCTGGGAAGTCCTCGTGTTGCATCCCTCTTTTTAATTGTTTTTATTGCATCGCCTAAAAGTCCCTCTTGCAAATGGAACTAGACGAAACCGTAGAAGCGCCTAACCGCCAAAGGCTGCCGGCTAGCCCAGGTAAAATTTTGATACGGAACTTTTCCGTTCTCGCCGAAATACGATCCGAGGTCGTATGAAGAATTTACAGTCGATTTTCGGTGACCGATCAATTTCCGCAGATTTCTCAATCCGGTGAAACACTCGGATGGCGTGACGATTTTATTTGCGGCTACTCATGCGCGCCTTTCTCGGGAAATACGGCAGCGTGGTGACGGTAAACTGGGATGGGCGTGAGAGATTTTTTTTTATTAAAATAAACAAAAAGAACAGAGGGTTAGGCGTGAGAAGGAACCGCAGGGGGCAGAGGTTAAAGCAAAACGCCGTGCAGAAGATGTTGGATGCGATCATACCAGCACCGGATCCCATCAGAACTCCGAAGTTAAGTGTTCTTGGGCGAGAGTAGTACTAAGATGGGTGACCTCCTGGGAAGTCCTCGTGTTGCACCCCTCTTTTTAATTGTTTTTAATGCATCGCCTAAAAGTCCCTCTTGCAAACGGAACTAGACGAAACCGTAGAACCGCCTAACCGCCAAAGGCTGCCGGCTAGCCCAGGTAAAATTTCGATACAGAACTTTTCCGTTCTCGCCGAAATACGATCCGAGGTCGTACGAAGAATTTATAGTCGATTTTCGGTGACCGATCAATTTCTGCAGATTTCTCGATCCGGTGAAACGCTCGGATGGCGTGACGATTTTATTTGCGGCTACTCATGCGCGTCTTTCTCGGGAAATACGGCGGCGTGGTGACGGTAAACCGGGATGGGCGTGAGAGGATTTTTTTATTAAAAAAAAGAATGGAGGGTAAGGCGTGAGAAGGAGCCGGAGGGGGCAGAGGTTAAAGCAAAACGCCGTGCAGAAGATGTCGGATGCGATCATGCCAGCACTAAAGCACCGGATCCCATCAGAACTCCGTAGTTAAGCGTGCTTGGGCGAGAGTAGTACTAGGATGGATGACCTCCTGGGAAGTCCTCGTGTTGCATCCCTCTTTTTAATTGTTTTTATTGCATCGCCTAAAAGTCTCTCTTGCAAACGGAACTAGGCGAAACCGTAGAACCGCCTAACCGCCAAAGGCTGCCGGCTAGCCCAGGTAAAATTTCGATACGGAACTTTTCCGTTCTCTCCGAAATACGATCCGAGGTCGTAGGAAGAATTTACAGTCGATTTTCGGTGACCGATCAATTTCCGCAGATTTCTCGATCCGGTGAAACGCTCGGATGGCGTGAAGATTTTATTTGCGGCTACTCATGCGCGCCTTTCTCGGGAAATACGGCAGCATGGTGACGGCAAACTGGGATGGGCGTGAGAGGATTTTTTTTATTAAAAAAAACAAAAAGAACGGAGGGTTAGGCGTGAGAAGGAGCCGTAGGGGGCAGAGGTTAAAGCAACACGCCGTGCAAAAGATGTCTGATGCGATCATACCAGCACTAAAGCACCGGATCACATCAGAACTCTGAAGTTAAGCGTGCTTGGGCGAGAGTAGTACTAGGATGGGTGACCTCCTGGGGATTCCTCTTGTTGCATCCCTCTTTTTAATTTTTTTATTGCATCGCCTACAATTCCCTCTTGCAAACGGAACTAGACGAAACCGTAGAACCGCCTAACTGGCAAAGGCTGTCGGCTAGCCCAGGTAAAATTTCTGTACGGAACTTTTCCGTTCTCGCCGAAATACGATTCTAGGTCGTATGAAGAATTAGAGTCGATTTTCGGTGACCGATCAATTTTTGCAGATTTCTCGATCCGGTGAAACGCTCGGATGGCGTGACGATTTTATTTGCGGCTACTCATGCGCGCCTTTCTCGGGAAATACGGTGGCGTGGTGACGGTAAACCGGGATGAGCGTGAGAGGAATTGTTTTTAAAAAAAACGGAGGGTTAGGCGTGAGAGGGAGCCGGAGGGGCAGAGGTTAAAGCAAAGCGCCGTGCAGAAGATGTCGGATTCGATCATACCCGCACTAAAGTACCGGATCCCATCAGAACTCCGTAGTTAAGCGTGCTTGGGCGAGAGTAGAACTAGGATGGGTGACCTCCTGGGAAGTCCTCGTGTTGCATCCCTCTTTTTAATTTTTTTTATTGCATCGCCTACAAGTCCCTCTTGCAAACGGAACTAGACGAAACCGTTGAACCGTCTAACCGCCAAAGGCTGTCGGCTAGCCCAGGTAAAATTTCGGTACGAAACTTTTCCATTCTCGCCGAAATACGATTCGAGGTCGTATGAAGAATTTACAGTCGATTTTCGGTGACCGATCAATTTCTGCAGATTTCTCGATCCGGTGAAACGCTCGGATGGCGTGACGATTTTATTTGCGGCTACTCATGCGCGCCTTCCTCGGGAAATACGGCGGCGTGGTGACGGTAAACCGGGATGGAAGTGAGAGGAATTTTTTTTTAAAAAAAAGAACGGAGGGTTAGGCGTGAGAGGGAGCCGGAGGGGCAGAGGTTAAAGCAAAGCGCCGTGCAGAAGATGTCTGATGCGATCATACCCGCACTAAAGCACCGGATCCCATCAGAACTCCGAAGTTAAGCGTGCTTGGGCGAGAGTAGTACTAGGATGGGTGGCCTCCTGGGGATTCCTCTTGTTGCATCCCTCTTTTTAATTTTTTTATTGCATCGCCTAAAATTCCCTCTTGCAAACGGAACTAGACGAAACCGTAGAACCGCCTAACTGCCAAAGGCTGTCGGCTAGCCCAGGTAAAATTTCTGTACGGAACTTTTCCGTTCTCGCCGAAATACGATTCTAGGTCGTATGAAGAATTAGAGTCGATTTTCGGTGACCGATCAATTTCTGCAGATTTCTCGATCCGGTGAAACGCTCGGATGGCGTGACGATTTTATTTGCGGCTACTCATGCGCGCCTTTCTCGGGAAATACGGTTGCGTGGTGACGGTAAACCGGGATGAGCGTGAGAGGAATTGTTTTTTTTAAAGAACGGAGGATTAGGCGTGAGAAGGAGCCGGAGGGGCAGAGGTTAAAGCAAAGCGCCGTGCAGAAGATGTCGGATTCGATCATACCCGCACTAAAGTACCGGATCCCATCAGAACTCCGTAGTTAAGCGTGCTTGGGCGAGAGTAGTACTAGGATGGGTGACCTCCTGGGAAGTCCTCGTGTTGCATCCCTCTTTTTAATTTTTTTATTGCATCGCCTACAAGTCCCTCTTGCAAACGGAACTAGAGGAAACCGTTGAACCGCCTAACCGCCAAAGGCTGTCGGCTAGCCCAGGTAAAATTTCGGTACAAAACTTTTCCGTTCTCGCCGAAATACGATTCGAGGTCGTATGAAGAATTTACAGTCGATTTTCGGTGACCGATCAATTTCTGCAGATTTCTCGATCCGGTGAAACGCTCGGATGGCGTGACGATTTTATTTGCGGCTACTCATGCGCGCCTTCCTCGGGAAATACGACGGCGTGGTGACGGTAAACCGGGATGGAAGTGAGAGGATTTTTTTAAAAAAAAAAGAACGGAGGGTTAGGCGTGAGAGGGAGCCGGAGGGGCAGAGGTTAAAGCAAAGCGCCGTGCAGAAGATATCTGATGCGATCATACCCGCACTAAAGCACCGGATCCCATCAGAACTCCGAAGTTAAGCGTGCTTGGGCGAGAGTAGTACTAGGATGGGTGACCTCTTGGGGATTCCTCTTGTTGCGTCTCTCTTTTTAATTTTTTTATTGCATCGCCTAAAATTGCCTCTTGCAAACGGAACTAGACGAAACCGTAGAACCGCCTAACTGCCAAAGGCTGTCGGCTAGCCCAGGTAAAATTTCTGTACGGAACTTTTCTGTTCTAGCCGAAATACGATACTAGGTCGTATGAAGAATTAGAGTCGATTTTCGGTGACCGATCAATTTCTGCAGATTTCTCGATCCGGTGAAACGCTCGGATGGCGTGACGATTTTATTTGCGGCTACTCATGCGCGCCTTTCTCGGGAAATACGGTGGCGTGGTGACGGTAAACCGGGATGAGCGTGAGAGGAATTGTTTTTTTTTAAAGAACGGAGGGTTAGGCGTGAGAAGGAGCCGGAGGGGCAGAGGTTAAAGCAAAGCGCCGTGCAGAAGATGTTGGATTCGATCATACCCGCACTAACGTACCGGATCCCATCAGAACTCCGTAGTTAAGCGTGCTTGGGCGAGAGTAGTACTAGGATGGGTGACCTCCTGGGAAGTCCTTGTGTTGCATCCCTCTTTTTAATTTTTTTTATTGCATCGCCTACAAGTCCCTCTTGCAAACGGAACTAGACGAAACCGTTGAACCGCCTAACCGCCAAAGGCTGTCGGCTAGCCTAGGTAAAATTTCGGTACGAAACTTTTCCGTTCTCACCGAAATACGATTCGAGGTCGTATGAACAATTTACAGTCGATTTTCGGTGACCGATCAATTTCTGCAGATTTCTCGATCCGGTGAAACGCTCGGATGGCGTGACGATTTTATTTGCGGCTACTCATGCGCGCCTTCCTCGGGAAATGCGGCGGCGTGGTGACGGTAAACCGGGATGGAAGTGAGAGGAATTTTTATTTAAAAAAAAGAACGGAGGGTTAGGCGTGAGAGGGAGCCGGAGGGGCAGAGGTTAAAGCAAAGCGCCGTGCAGAAGATGTCTGATGCGATCATACCCGCACTAAAGCACCGGATCCCATCAGAACTCCGAAGTTAAGCTTGCTTGGGCGAGAGTAGTACTAGGATGGGTGACCTCCTGGGGATTCCTCTTGTTGCATCCCTCTTTTTAATTTTTTTATTGCATCGCCTAAAATTCCCTCTTGCAAACGGAACTAGACGAAACCGTAGAACCGCCTAACGTCCAAAGGTTGTCGGCTAGCCCAGGTAAAATTTCTGTACGGAACTTTTCCGTTCTCGCCGAAATACGATTCTAGGTCGTATGAAGAATTAGAGTCGATTTTCGGTGACCGATCAATTTCTGCAGATTTCTCGATCCGGTGAAACGCTTGGATGGCGTGACGATTTTATTTGCGGCTACTCATGCGCGCCTTTCTCGGGAAATACGGTGGCGTGGTGACGGTAAACCGGGATGAGCGTGAGAGGAATTTTTTTTTTTAAAGAACGGAGGGTTAGGCGTGAGAAGGAGCCGGAGGGGCAGAGGTTAAAGCAAAGCGCCGTGCAGAAGATGTCGGATTCGATCATACCCGCACTAACGTACCGGATCCCATCAGAACTCCGTAGTTAAGCGTGCTTGGGCGAGAGTAGTACTAGGATGGGTGACCTCCTGGGAAGTCCTCGTGTTGCATCCCTCTTTTTAATTTTTTTTATTGCATCGCCTACAAGTCCCTCTTGCAAACGGAACTAGACGAAACCGTTGAACCGCCTAACCGCCAAAGGCTGTCGGCTAGCCTAGGTAAAATTTCGGTACGAAACTTTTCCGTTCTCACCGAAATACGATTCGAGGTCGTATGAACAATTTACAGTCGATTTTCGGTGACCGATCAATTTCTGCAGATTTCTCGATCCGGTGAAACGCTCGGATGGCGTGACGATTTTATTTGCGGCTACTCATGCGCGCCTTCCTCGGGAAATACGGCGGCGTGGTGACGGTAAACCGGGATGGAAGTGAGAGGAATTTTTATTTAAAAAAAAGAACGGAGGGTTAGGCGTGAGAGGGAGCCGGAGGGGCAGAGGTTAAAGCAAAGCGCCGTGCAGAAGATGTCTGATGCGATCATACCCGCACTAAAGCACCGGATCCCATCAGAACTCCGAAGTTAAGCTTGCTTGGGCGAGAGTAGTACTAGGATGGGTGACCTCCTGGGGATTCCTCTTGTTGCATCCCTCTTTTTAATTTTTTTATTGCATCGCCTAAAATTCCCTCTTGCAAACGGAACTAGACGAAACCGTAGAACCGCCTAACGTCCAAAGGTTGTCGGCTAGCCCAGGTAAAATTTCTGTACGGAACTTTTCCGTTCTCGCCGAAATACGATTCTAGGTCGTATGAAGAATTAGAGTCAATTTTCGGTGACCGATCAATTTCTGCAGATTTCTCGATCCGGTGAAACGCTTGGATGGCGTGACGATTTTATTTGCGGCTACTCATGCGCGCCTTTCTCGGGAAATACGGTGGCGTGGTGACGGTAAACCGGGATGAGCGTGAGAGGAAATTTTTTTTAAAAAAAAGAACGGAGGGTTAGGCGTGAGAGGGAGCCGGAGGGGCAGAGGTTAAAGCAAAGCGCCGTGCAGAAGATGTCGGATTTGATCATACCTGCACTTAAGTACCGGATCCCATCAGAACTTCGTAGTTAAGCGTGCTTGGGCGAGAGTAGTACTAGGATGGGTGACCTCCTGGGAAGTCCTCGTGTTGCATCCCTCTTTTTATTTTTTTGATTGCATCGGTTACAAGTCCCTCTTGCAAACGGAACTAGACGATACCGTTGAACCGCCAAAGATTGTCGGCTAGCCCAGGTAAAATTTCGGTACGAAACTTTTCCGTTCTCGCCGAAATACGATTCGAGGTCGTATGAAGAATTTACAGTCGATTTTCGGTGACCGATCAATTTCTGCAGATTTCTCGATCCGGTGAAACGCTCGGATGGCGTGACGATTTTATTTGCGGCTACTCATGCGCGCCTTCCTCGGGAAATACAGCGGCGTGTTGACGGTAAACCGGGATGGAAGTGAGAGGAATTTTTTTTAAAAAAAAAGAACGGAGGGTTAGGCGTGAGAGGGAGCCGGAGGGGCAGAGGTTAAAGCAAAGCGCCGTGCAGAAGATGTCTGATGCGATCATACCCGCACTAAAGCACCGGATCCCATCAGAACTCCGAAGTTTAGCGTGCTTGGGCGAGAGTAGTACTAGGATGGGTGACCTCCTGGGGATTCCTCTTGTTGCATCCCTCTTTTTAATTTTTTTTATTGCATCGCCTAAAATTCCCTCTTGCAAACGGAACTAGACGAAACCGTAGAACCGCCAAACTGCCAAAGGCTGTCGGCTAGCCCAGGTAAAATTTCTGTACGGAACTTTTCCGTTCTCGCCGAAATACGATTCTAGGTCGTATGAAGAATTTACAGTCGATTTTCGGTGACCGATCAATTTCTGCAGATTTCTCGATCCGGTGAAACGCTCGGATGGCGTGACGATTTTATTTGCGGCTACTCATGCGCGCCTTTCTCGGGAAATACGGTGGCGTGGTGACGGTAAACCGGGATGAGCGTGAGAGGAATTGTTTTTTTTAAAAAAGAACGGAGGGTTAGGCGTGAGAGGGAGCCGGAGGGGCAGAGGTTAAAGCAAAGCGCCGTGCAGAAGATGTCGGATTCGATCATACCCGCACTAAAGTACCGGATCCCATCAGAACTCCGAAGTTAAGCGTGCTTGGGCTAGAGAAGTACTAGGATGGGTGACCTCCTGGGAAGTCCTCGTGTTGCATCCCTCTTTTTAATATTTTTTATTGCATAGTCTAAAAGTCCCTCTTGCAAACGGAACTAGACGAAACCGTAGAACCGCCTAACCGCAAAAGGTTGTCGGCTAGCCCAGGTAAAATTTCGGTACGAAACTTTTCCGTTCTCGCCGAAATACGATTCGAGGTCGTATGAAGAATTTAAAGTCGATTTTCGGTGACCGGTCAATTTCTGCAGATTTCTCGATCCGGTGAAACGCTCGGATGGCGTGACGATTTTATTTGCGGCTACTCATGCGCGCCTTCCTCGGGAAATACGGCGGCGTGGCGACGGTAAAACGGGATGGAAGTGAGAGGAATTTTTTATTAAAAAAAAAGAACGGAGGGTTAGGCGTGAGAGGGAGCCGGAGGGGCATAGGTTAAAGCAAAGCGTCGTGCAGAAGATGTCTGATGCGATCATACCCGCACTAAAGCACCGGATCCCATCAGAACTCCGAAGTTAAGCGTGCTTGGGCGAGAGTAGTAATAGGATGGGTGACCTCCTGGGGATTCCTCTTGTTGCATCCCTCTTTTTAATTTGTTTATTGCATCGCCTAAAATTCCCTCTTGCAAACGGAACTAGACGAAACCGTAGAACCGCCTAACTGCCAAAGGCTGTCGGCTAGCCCAGGTAAAATTTCTGTACGGAACTTTTCCGTTCTCGCCGAAATACGATTCTAGGTCGTATGAAGAATTTACAGTCGATTTTCGGTGACCGATCAATTTCTGCAGATTTCTCGATCCGGTGAAACGCTCGGATGGCGTGACGATTTTATTTGCGGCTACTCATGCGCGCCTTTCTCGGGAAATACGGTGGCGTGGTGACGGTAAACCGGGATGAGCGTGAGAGGAATTGTTTTTTTTAAAAAAGAACGGAGGGTTAGGCGTGAGAGGGAGCCGGAGGGGCAGAGGTTAAAGCAAAGCGCCGTGCAGAAGATGTCGGATTCGATCATACCCGCACTAAAGTACCGGATCCCATCAGAACTCCGAAGTTAAGCGTGCTTGGGCTAGAGAAGTACTAGGATGGGTGACCTCCTGGGAAGTCCTCGTGTTGCATCCCTCTTTTTAATATTTTTTATTGCATAGTCTAAAAGTCCCTCTTGCAAACGGAACTAGACGAAACCGTAGAACCGCCTAACCGCAAAAGGTTGTCGGCTAGCCCAGGTAAAATTTCGGTACGAAACTTTTCCGTTCTCGCCGAAATACGATTCGAGGTCGTATGAAGAATTTAAAGTCGATTTTCGGTGACCGGTCAATTTCTGCAGATTTCTCGATCCGGTGAAACGCTCGGATGGCGTGACGATTTTATTTGCGGCTACTCATGCGCGCCTTCCTCGGGAAATACGGCGGCGTGGCGACGGTAAAACGGGATGGAAGTGAGAGGAATTTTTTATTAAAAAAAAAGAACGGAGGGTTAGGCGTGAGAGGGAGCCGGAGGGGCATAGGTTAAAGCAAAGCGTCGTGCAGAAGATGTCTGATGCGATCATACCCGCACTAAAGCACCGGATCCCATCAGAACTCCGAAGTTAAGCGTGCTTGGGCGAGAGTAGTAATAGGATGGGTGACCTCCTGGGGATTCCTCTTGTTGCATCCCTCTTTTTAATTTGTTTATTGCATCGCCTAAAATTCCCTCTTGCAAACGGAACTAGACGAAACCGTAGAACCGCCTAACTGCCAAAGGCTGTCGGCTAGCCCAGGTAAAAATTCTGTACGGAACTTTTCCGTTCTCGCCGAAATACGATTCTAGGTCGTATGAAGAATTTACAGTCGATTTTCGGTGACCGATCAATTTCTGCAGATTTCTCGATCCGGTGAAACGCTCGGATGGCGTGACGATTTTATTTGCGGCTACTCATGCGCGCCTTTCTCGGGAAATACGGTGGCGTGGTGACGGTAAACCGGGATGAGCGTGAGAGGAATTGTTTTTTTTTTAAAAGAACGGAGGGTTAGGCGTGAGAGGGAGCCGGAGGGGCAGAGGTTAAAGCAAAGCGCCGTGCAGAAGATGTCGGATTCGATCATACCCGCACTAAAGAACCGGATCCCATCAGAACTCCGTAGTTAAGCGTGCTTGGACGAGAGTAGTACTAGGATGGGTGACCTCCTGGGAAGTCATCGTGTTGCATCCCTCTTTTTAATTTTTTTTATTGCATCGCCTACAAGTCCCTCTTGCAAACGGAACTAGACGAAACCGTAGAACCGCTTAACCGCCAAAGGCTGTCGGCTAGCCCAGGTAAAATTTCGGTACGAAACTTTTCCGTTCTCGCCGAAATACGATTCGAGGTCGTATGAAGAAATTACAGTCGATTTTCGGTGACCGATCAATTTCTGCAGATTTCTCGATCCGGTGAAACGCTCGGATGGCGTGACGATTTTATTTGCGGCTACTCATGCGCGCCTTCCTCGGGAAATACGGCGGCGTGGTGACGGTAAAACGGGATGGAAGTGATAGGAATTTTTTATTAAAAAAAAAGAACGGAGGGTTAGGCGTGAGAGGGAGCCGGAGGGGCAGAGGTTAAAGCAAAGTGTCGTGCAGAAGATGTCTGATGCGATCATACCCGCACTAAAGCACCGGATCCCATCAGAACTCCGAAGTTAAGCGTGCTTGGGCGAGAGTAGTAATAGGATGGGTGACCTCCTGGGGATTCCTCTTGTTGCATCCCTCTTTTTAAATTTTTTATTGCATCGCCTAAAATTCCCTCTTGCAAACGGAACTAGACGAAACCGTAGAACCTCCTAACTGCCAAAGGCTGTCGGCTAGCCCAGGTAAAGTTTCTGTACGGAACTTTTCCGTTCTCGCCGAAATACGATTCTAGGTCGTATGAAGAATTTACAGTCGATTTTCGGTGACCGATCAATTTCTGCAGATTTCTCGATCCGGTGAAACGCTCGGATGGCGTAACGATTTTATTTGCGGCTACTCATGCGCGCCTTCCTCGGGAAATACGACGGCGTGGTGACGGTAAACCGGGATGGAAGTGAGAGGAATTTTTTTTAAAAAAAAAAGAACGGATGGTTAGGCGTGAGAGGGAGCCGGAGGGGCAGTGGTTAAAGCAAAGCGCCGTGCAGAAGATGTCTGATGCGATCATACCCGCACTAAAGCACCGGATCCCATCAGAACTCCGAAGTTAAGCGTGCTTGGGCGAGAGTAGTACTAGGATGGGTGACCTCCTGGGGATTCCTCTTGTTGCATCCCTCTTTTTAATTTTTTTATTGCATCGCCTAAAATTCCCTCTTGCAAACGGAACTAGACTAAACCGTAGAACCGCCTAACTGCCAAAGGCTGTCGGCTAGCCCAGGTAAATTTTCTGTACGGAACTTTTCCGTTCTCGCCGAAATACGATTCTAGGTCGTATGAAGAATTAGAGTCGATTTTCGGTGACCGATCAATTTCTGCAGATTTCTCGATCCGGTGAAACGCTCGGATGGCGTGACGATTTTATTTGCGGCTACTCATGCGCGCCTTTCTCGGGAAATACGGCGGCGTGGTGACGGTAAAACGGGATGGAAGTGATAGGAATTTTTTATTAAAAAAAAAGAACGGAGGGTTAGGCGTGAGAGGGAGCCGGAGGGGCAGAGGTTAAAGCAAAGTGTCGTGCAGAAGATGTCTGATGCGATCATACCCGCACTAAAGCACCGGATCCCATCAGAACTCCGAAGTTAAGCGTGCTTGGGCGAGAGTAGTAATAGGATGGGTGACCTCCTGGGGATTCCTCTTGTTGCATCCCTCTTTTTAAATTTTTTATTGCATCGCCTAAAATTCCCTCTTGCAAACGGAACTAGACGAAACCGTAGAACCTCCTAACTGCCAAAGGCTGTCGGCTAGCCCAGGTAAAGTTTCTGTACGGAACTTTTCCGTTCTCGCCGAAATACGATTCTAGGTCGTATGAAGAATTTACAGTCGATTTTCGGTGACCGATCAATTTCTGCAGATTTCTCGATCCGGTGAAACGCTCGGATGGCGTAACGATTTTATTTGCGGCTACTCATGCGCGCCTTCCTCGGGAAATACGACGGCGTGGTGACGGTAAACCGGGATGGAAGTGAGAGGAATTTTTTTTAAAAAAAAAAGAACGGATGGTTAGGCGTGAGAGGGAGCCGGAGGGGCAGTGGTTAAAGCAAAGCGCCGTGCAGAAGATGTCTGATGCGATCATACCCGCACTAAAGCACCGGATCCCATCAGAACTCCGAAGTTAAGCGTGCTTGGGCGAGAGTAGTACTAGGATGGGTGACCTCCTGGGGATTCCTCTTGTTGCATCCCTCTTTTTAATTTTTTTATTGCATCGCCTAAAATTCCCTCTTGCAAACGGAACTAGACTAAACCGTAGAACCGCCTAACTGCCAAAGGCTGTCGGCTAGCCCAGGTAAATTTTCTGTACGGAACTTTTCCGTTCTCGCCGAAATACGATTCTAGGTCGTATGAAGAATTAGAGTCGATTTTCGGTGACCGATCAATTTCTGCAGATTTCTCGATCCGGTGAAACGCTCGGATGGCGTGACGATTTTATTTGCGGCTACTCATGCGCGCCTTTCTCGGGAAATACGGTGGCGTGGTGACGGTAAACCGGGATGAGCGTGAGAGGAATTGTTTTTTTTTTGAAGAACGGAGGGTTAGGCGTGAGAGGGAGCCGGAGGGGCAGAGGTTAAAGCAAAGCGCCGTGCAAAAGATGTCGGATTCGATCATACCCGCACTAAAGTACCGGATCCCATCAGAACTCCGTAGTTAAGCGTGCTTGGGCGAGAGTAGTACTAGGATGGGTGACCTCCTGGGAAGTCATCGTGTTGAATCCCTCTTTTTAATTTTTTTTATTGCATCGCCTACAAGTCCCTCTTGCAAACAGAACTAGACGAAACCGTAGAACCGCCTTACCGCCAAAGGCTGTTGGCTAGCCCAGGTAAAATTTCGGTACGAAACTTTTCCGTTCTCGCCGAAATACGATTCGAGGTCATATGAAGAATTTACAGTCGATTTTCGGTGACCGATCAATTTCTGCAGATTTCTCGATCCGGTGAAACGCTCGGATGGCGTGACGATTTTATTTGCGGCTACTCATGCGCGCCTTCCTCGGGAAATACGGTGGCGTGGTGACGGTAAACCGGGATGGAAGTGAGAGGAATTTTTTTATAAAAAAAAAGAACGGAGGGTTAGGCGTGAGAGGGAGCCGGAGGGGCAGTGGTTAAAGCAAAGCGCCGTGCAGAAGATGTCTGATGCGATCATATCCGCACTAAAGCACCGGATCCCATCAGAACTCCGAAGTTAAGCGTGCTTGGGCGAGAGTAGTACTAGGATGGGTGACCTCCTGGGGATTCCTCTTGTTGCATCCCTCTTTTTAATTTTTTATTGCATCGCCTAAAATTCCCTCTTGTAAACGGAACTAGACGAAACCGTAGAACCGCCTAACTGCCAAAGGCTGTCGGCTAGCCCAGGTAAAATTTATGTACGGAACTTTTCCGTTCTCGCCGAAATACGATTCTAGGTCGTATGAAGAATTAGAGTCGATTTTCGGTGACCGATCAATTTCTGCAGATTTCTCGATCCGGTGAAACGCTCGGATGGCGTGACGATTTTATTTGCGGCTACTCATGCGCGCCTTTCTCGGGAAATACGGTGGCGTGGTGACGGTAAACCGGGATGAGCGTTAGAGGAATTATTTTTTTAAAAAAAGAACGGAGGGTTAGGCGTGAGAGGGAGCCGGAGGGGCAGAGTTTAAAGCAAAGCGCCGTGCAGAAGATGTCGGATTCGATCATACCCGCACTAAAGTACCGGATCCCATCAGAACTCCGTAGTTAAGCGTGCTTGGGCGAGAGTAGTACTAGGATGGGTGACCTCCTGGGAAGTCATCGTGTTGAATCCCTCTTTTTCATTTTTTTATTGCATCGCCTACAAGTCCCTCTTGCAAACGGAACTAGACGAAACCGTAGAACCGCCTTACCGCCAAAGGCTGTCGGCTAGCCCAGGTAAAATTTCGGTACGAAACTTTTCCGTTCTCGCCGAAATACGATTCGAGGTCGTATGACGAATTTACAGTCGATTTTCGGTGACCGATCAATTTCTGCAGATTTCTCGATCCGGTGAAACGCTCGGATGGCGTGATGATTTTATTTGCGGCTACTCATGCGCGTCTTTCTCGGGAAATACGGTGGCGTGGTGACGGTAAACCGGGATGAGCGTGAGAGGAATTGTTTTTTTTTTTAAAGAACGGAGGGTTAGGCGTGAGAGGGAGCCGGAGGGGCAGAGGTTAAAGCAAAGCGCCGTGCAGAAGATGTCGGATTCGATCATACCCGCACTAAAGTACCGGATCCCATCAGAAATCCGTAGTTAAGCGTGCTTGGGAGAGAGTAGTACTAGGATGGGTGACCTCCTGGGAAGTCCTCGTGTTGCATCTCTCTTTTTAATTTTTTTTATTGCATCGCCTACAAGTCCCTCTTGCAAACGGAACTAGACGAAACCGTAGAACCGCCTAACCGCAAATGGTTGTCGGCTAGCCCAGGTAAAATTTCGGTACGAAACTTTTCCGTTCTCGCCGAAATACGATTCGAGGTCGTATGAAGAATTTACAGTCGATTTTCGGTGACCGATCAATTTCTGCAGATTTCTCGATCCGGTGAAACGCTCGGATGGCGTGACGATTTTATTTGCGGCTACTCATGCGCGCCTTCCTCGGGAAATACGGCGGCGTGGTGACGGTAAACCGGGATGGAAGCGAGAGGAATTTTTTTTTAAAAAAAAACGGAGGGTTAGGCGTGAGAGGGAGCTGGAGTGGCAGAGGTTAAAGCAAAGCGCCGTGCAGAAGATGTCTGATGTGATCATACCCACACTAAAGCACCGGATCCCATCAGAACTCCGAAGTTAAGCGTGCTTGGGCGAGAGTAGTACTAAGATGGGTGACCTCCTGGGAAGTTCTCGTGTTGCATCCCTCTTTTTAATTGTTTTTATTGCATCGCCTACAAGTCCCTCTTGCAAACGGAACTAGGTGAAACCGTAGAACCGCCTAACCGCCAAAGGATGTCGGCTAGCACAGGTAAAATTTCGATACAGAACTTTTCCGTTCTCTCCGAAATTCGATCCGAGGTCGTATGAAGAAATTACAGTCGATTTTCGGTGACCGATCAATTTCTGCAGATTTCTCGATCCGGTGAAACGCTCGGATGGCGTGACGATTTTATTTGCGGCTACTCATGCGCGCCTTTCTCGGGAAATACGGTGGCGTGGTGACGGTAAACCGAGATGAGCGTGAGAGGAATTGTTTTTTTTTAAAGAACGGAGGGTTAGGCGTGAGAAGGAGCCGGAGGGGCAGAGGTTAAAGCAAAGCGCCGTGCAGAAGATGTCGGATTCGATCATACCCGCACTAAAGTACCGGATCCCATCAGAACTCCGTAGTTAAGCGTGCTTGGGCGAGAGTAGTACTAGGATGGGTGACCTCCTGGGAAGTCCTCGTGTTGCATCCCTCTTTTTAATTTTTTTTATTGCATCGCCTACAAGTCCCTCTTGCAAACGGAACTAGACGAAACCGTAGAACCGCCTAACCGTCAAAGGCTGTCGGCTACCCCAGGTAAAATTTCGGTACTAAACTTTTCAGTTCTCGCCGATATACGATTCGAGTTCGTATGAAGAATTTACAGTCGATTTTCGGTGACCGATCAATTTCTGCAGATTTCTCGATCCGGTGAAACGCTTGGATGGCGTGACGATTTTATTTGCGGCTACTCATGCGCGCCTTCCTCAGGAAATACGGCGGCGTGGTGACGGTAAACCGGGATGGAAGTGAGAGGAATTGTTTTTCTTTTTTAAAGAACGGAGGGTTAGGCGTGAGAGGGACCGGAGGGGCAGTGGTTAAAGCAAAGCGCCGTGCAGAAGATGTCTGTTGCGATCATACCCGCACTAAAGCACCGGATCCCATCAGAACTCCGAAGTTAAGCGTGCTTGGGCGAGAGTAGTACTAGGATGGGTGACCTCCTGGGGATTCCTCTTGTTGCATCCCTCTTTTAATTTTTTTTATTGCATCGCCTAAAATTCCCTCTTGCAAACGGAACTAGACGAAACCGTAGAACCGCCTAACCGCCAAAGGCTGTCGGCTACCCCAGGTAAAATTTCGGTACGAAACTTTTCAGTTCTCGCCGAAATACGATTCGAGTTCGTATGAAGAATTTACAGTCGATTTTCAGTGACCGATCAATTTCTCAAGATTTCTCGATCCGGTGAAACGCTTGGATGGCGTGACG
This sequence comes from Poa annua, assembly GCA_026929855.1. Classification (NCBI taxonomy): domain Eukaryota; kingdom Viridiplantae; phylum Streptophyta; class Magnoliopsida; order Poales; family Poaceae; genus Poa; species Poa annua. The sequence continues at coordinate 18,425,799 of CM049428.1, read as the reverse complement.
ATTTTAATTGCGGCTACTCATGCGCGCCTTCCTCGGGAAATACGGCGGCGTGGTGACGGTAAACCGGGATGGAAGTGAGAGGAATTGTTTTTTTTTAAAAGAACGGAGGGTTAGGCGTGAGAGGGACCGGAGGGGCAGTGGTTAAAGCAAAGCGCCGTGCAGAAGATGTCTGATGCGATCATACCCGCACTAAAGCACCGGATCCCATCAGAACTCCGAAGTTAAGCGTGCTTGGGCGAGAGTAGTACTAGGATGGGTGACCTCCTGGGGATTCCTCTTGTTGCATCCCTCTTTTAAATTTTTTTATTGCATCGCCTAAAATTCCCTCTTGCAAACGGAACTAGACGAAACCGTAGAACCGCCTAACTGCCAAAGGCTGTCGGCTAGCCCAGGTAAAATTTCTGTACGGAACTTTTCCGTTCTCGCCGAAATACGATTCTAGGTCGTATGAAGAATTTACAGTCGATTTTCGGTGACCGATCAATTTCTGCAGATTTCTCGATCCGGTGAAACGCTCGGATGGCGTGACGATTTTATTTGCGGCTACTCATGCGCGCCTTTCTCGGGAAATACGGTGGCGTGGTGACGGTAAATCGGGATGAGCGTGAGAGGAATTGTTTTTTTTTTAAAGAACGGAGAGTTAGGCGTGAGAAGGAGCCGGAGGGGCAGAGGTTAAAGCAAAGCGCCGTGCAGAAGATGTCGTATTCGATCATACCCGCACTAAAGTACCGGATCCCATCAGAACTCCGTAGTTAAGCGTGCTTGGGCGAGAGTAGTACTAGGATGGGTGACCTCCTGGGAAGTCCTCGTGTTGCATCCCTCTTTTAAATTTTTTTATTGAATCGCCTACAAGTCTCTCTTGCAAACGGAACTAGACGAAACCTTAGAACCGCCTAACCGCCAAAGGTTGTCGGCTAGCCCAGGTAAAATTTCGGTACGAAACTTTTCCGTTCTCGCCGAAATACGATTCGAGGTCGTATGAAGAATTTACAGTCGATTTTTCGGTGACCGATCAATTTCTGCAGATTTCTCGATCCGGTGAAACGCTCGGATGGCGTGACGATTTTATTTGCGGCTACTCATGCGCGCCTTTCTCGGGAAATACGGCGACGTGGTGACGGTAAACCGGGATGGAAGTGAGAGGAATTTTTTTTTAAAAAAAAAGAACGGAGGGTTAGGCGTGAGAGGGAGCCGGAGGGGCAGAGGTTAAAGCAAAGCGCCGTGCAAAAGATGTCTGATGCGATCATACCCGCACTAAAGCACCGGATCCCATCAGAACTCCGAAGTTAAGCGTGCTTGGGCGAGAGTAGTACTAGGATGGGTGACCTCCTGGGAAGTCCTCGTGTTGCATCCCTCTTTTTAATTGTTTTTATTGCATCGCCTACAAGTCCCTCTTGCAAACAGAACTAGGTGAAACCGAAGAACCGCCTAACCGCCAAAGGCTGTCGGCTAGCCCAGATAAAATTTCGGTACGGAACTTTTCCGTTCTAGTCGAAATACGATTCGAGATCGTATGAAGAATTTACAGTCGATTTTCGGTGACCGATCAATTTCTGGAGATTTCTCGATCCGGTGAAACGCTCGGATGGCGTGACAATTTTATTTGCGGCTACTCATGCGCGCCTTCCTTGGGAAATACGGCGGCGTGGTGACGGTAAACCGGGATGGAAGTGAGAGGAATTTTTTTAAAAAAAAAAGATCGGAGGGTTAGGCGTGAGAGGGAGCCGGAGGGGCAGAGGTTAAAGCAAAGCGCCGTGCAGAAGATGTCGGATGTGATCATACCTGCACTAAAGCACCGGATCCCATCAGAACTCCGAAGTTAAGCGTGCTTGGGTGAGAGTAGTACTAGGATGGATGACCTCCTGGGAAGTCCTCGTGTTGCATCCCTCTTTTTAATTTTTTTTATTGCATCGCCTACAAGTCCCTCTTGCAAACGGAACTAGACGAAACCGTAGAACCGCCTAACCGCAAAAGGTTGTCGGCTAGCCCAGGTAAAATTTTGGTACGAAACTTTTCCGTTCTCGCCGAAATACGATTCGAGGTCGTATGAAGAATTTACAGTCGATTTTCGGTGACCGATCAATTTCTGCAGATTTCTCGATCCGGTGAAACGCTCGGATGGCGTGACGATTTTATTTGCGGCTACTCATGCGCGCCTTCCTCGGGAAATACGGCGGCGTGGTGACGGTAAACCGGGATGGAAGCGAGAGGAATTTTTTTTAAAAAAAAAGAACGGAGGGTTAGGCGTGAGAGGGAGCTGGAGTGGCAGAGGTTAAAGCAAAGCGCCGTGCAGAAGATGTCTGATGTGATCATACCCACACTAAAGCACCGAATCCCATCAGAACTCCGAAGTTAAGCGCGCTTGGGCGAGAGTAGTACTAAGATGGGTGACCTCCTGGGAAGTCCTCGTGTTGCATCCCTCTTTTTAATTGTTTTTATTGCATCGCCTACAAGTCCCTCTTGCAAACGGAACTAGGTGAAACCGTAGAACCGCCTAACCGCCAAAGGCTGTCGGCTAGCCCAGGTAAAATTTCGGTACGGAACTTTTCCCTTCTCGCCGAAATACGATTCGAGGTCGTATGAAGAATTTACAGTCGATTTTCGGTGACCGATCAATTTCTGCAGATTTCTCGATCCGGTGAAACGCTCGGATGGCGTGACGATTTTATTTGCGGCTACTCATGCGCGCCTTTCTCGGGAAATACGGTGGCGTGGTGACGGTAAATCGGGATGAGCGTGAGAGGAATTGTTTTTTTTTAAAGAACGGAGGGTTAGGCGTGAGAAGGAGCCGGAGGGCAGAGGTTAAAGCCAAGCGCCGTGCAGAAGATGTCGGATTCGATCATACCCGCACTAAAGTACCGGATCCCATCAGAACTCCGTAGTTAAGCGTGCTTGGGCGAGAGTAGTACTAGGATGGGTGACCTCCTGGGAAGTCCTCGTGTTGCATCCCTCTTTTTAATTTTTTTATTGGATCGCCTACAAGTCTCTCTTGCAAACGGAACTAGACGAAACCGTAGAACCGCCTAACCGCCAAAGGTTGTCGGCTAGCCCAGGTAAAATTTCGGTACGAAACTTTTCCGTTCTCGCCGAAATACGATTCGAGGTCGTATGAAGAATTTACAGTCGATTTTTCGGTGACCGATCAATTTCTGCAGATTTCTCGATCCGGTGAAACGCTCGGATGGCGTGACGATTTTATTTGCGGCTACTCATGCGCGCCTTTCTCGGGAAATACGGCGACGTGGTGACGGTAAACCGGGATGGAAGTGATAGGAATTTTTTTTTAAAAAAAAAGAACGGAGGGTTAGGCGTGAGAGGGAGCCGGAGGGGCAGAGGTTAAAGCAAAGCGCCGTGCAGAAGATGGCTGATGCGATCATACCCGCACTAAAGCACCGGATCCCATCAGAACTCCGAAGTTAAGCGTGCTTGGGCGAGAGTAGTACTAGGATGGGTGACCTCCTGGGAAGTCCTCGTGTTGCATCCCTCTTTTTAATTGTTTTTATTGCATCGCCTACAAGTCCCTCTTGCAAACAGAACTAGGTGAAACCGTAGAACCGCCTAACCGCCAAAGGCTGTCGGCTAGCCCAGATAAAATTTCGGTACGGAACTTTTCCGTTCTAGTCGAAATACGATTCGAGATCGTATGAAGAATTTACAGTCGATTTTCGGTGACCGGTCAATTCTTGCAGATTTCTCGATCCGGTGAAACGCTCGGATGGCGTGACAATTTTATTTGCGGCTACTCATGCGCGCCTTCCTTGGGAAATACGGCGGCGTGGTGACGGTAAACCGGGATGGAAGTGAGAGGAATTTTTTTTAAAAAAAAGAACGGAGGGTTAGGCGTGAGAGGGAGCCGGAGGGGCAGAGGTTAAAGCAAAGCGCCGTGCAAAAGATATCTGATGTGATCATACCCGCACTAAAGCACCGGATCCCATCAGAACTCCGAAGTTAAGCGTGCTTGGGTGAGAGTAGTACTAGGATGGGTGACCTCCTGGGAAGTCCTCGTGTTGCATCCCTCTTTTCAATTTTTTTTATTGCATCGCCTACAAGTCCCTCTTGCAAACGGAACTAGACGAAACCGTAGAACCGCCTAACCGCAAAAGGTTGTCGGCTAGCCCAGGTAAAATTTCGGTACGAAACTTTTCCGTTCTCGCCGAAATACGATTCGAGGTCGTATGAAGAATTTACAGTCGATTTTCGGTGACCGATCAATTTCTGCAGATTTCTCGATCCGGTGAAACGCTCGGATGGCGTGACGATTTTATTTGTGGCTACTCATGCGCGCCTTCCTCGGGAAATACGGCGGCGTGGTGACGGTAAACCGGGATGGAAGCGAGAGGAATTTTTTTTTAAAAAAAAACGGAGGGTTAGGCGTGAGAGGGAGCTGGAGTGGCAGAGGTTAAAGCAAAGCGCCGTGCAGAAGATGTCTGATGTGATCATACCCACACTAAAGCACCGGATCCCATCAGAACTCCGAAGTTAAGCGTGCTTGGGCGAGAGTAGTACTAAGATGGGTGACCTCCTGGGAAGTTCTCGTGTTGCATCCCTCTTTTTAATTGTTTTTATTGCATCGCCTACAAGTCCCTCTTGCAAACGGAACTAGGTGAAACCGTAGAACCGCCTAACCGCCAAAGGCTGTCGGCTAGCCCAGGTAAAATTTCGGTACGGAACTTTTCCCTTCTCGCTGAAATACGATTCGAGGTCGTATGAAGAATTTACAGTCGATTTTCGGTGACCGATCAATTTCTGCAGATTTCTCGATCCGGTGAAACGCTCGGATGGCGTGACGATTTTATTTGCGGCTACTCATGCGCGCCTTTCTCGGGAAATATGGTGGCGTGGTGACGGTAAATCGGGATGAGCGTGAGAGGAATTGTTTTTTTTTAAAGAACAGAGGGTTAGGCGTGAGAAGGAGCCGGAGGGGCAGAGGTTAAAGCAAAGCGCCGTGCAGAAGATGTCGGATTCGATCATACCCGCACTAAAGTACCGGATCCCATCAGAACTCCGTAGTTAAGCGTCCTTGGGCGAGAGTAGTACTAGGATGGGTGACCTCCTGGGAAGTCCTCGTGTTGCATCCCTCTTTTTAATTTTTTTATTGGATCGCCTACAAGTCTCTCTTGCAAACGGAACTACACGAAACCGTAGAACCGCCTAACCGCCAAAGGTTGTCGGCTAGCCCAGGTAAAATTTCGGTACGAAACTTTTCCGTTCTCGCCGAAATACGATTCGAGGTCATATGAAGAATTTACAGTCGATTTTCGGTGACCGATCAATTTCTGCAGATTTCTCGATCCGGTGAAACGCTCGGATGGCGTGACGATTTTATTTGCGGCTACTCATGCGCGCCTTCCTCGGGAAATACGGCGGCGTGGTGACGGTAAACCGGGATGGAAGTGAGAGGATTTTTTTTTTTAAAAGAACGGAGGGTTAGGCGTGAGAGGGAGCCGGAGGGGCAGTGGTTAAAGCAAAGCGCCGTGCAGAAGATGTCTGATGCGATCATATCCGCACTAAAGCACCGGATCCCATCAGAACTCCGAAGTTAAGCGTGCTTGGGCGAGAGTAGTACTAGGATGGGTGACCTCCTGGGGATTCCTCTTGTTGCATCCCTCTTTTTAATTTTTTTATTGCATCGCCTAAAATTCCCTCTTGCAAACGGAACTAGACGAAACCGTAGAACCGCCTAACTGCCAAAGGCTGTCGGCTAGCCCAGGTAAAATTTCTGTACGGAACTTTTCCGTTCTCGCCGAAATACGATTCTAGGTCGTATGAAGAATTAGAGTCGATTTTCGGTGACCGATCAATTTCTGCAGATTTCTCGATCCGGTGAAACGCTCGGATGGCGTGACGATTTTATTTGCGGCTACTCATGCGCGCCTTTCTCGGGAAATACGGTGGCGTGGTGACGGTAAACCGGGATGAGCGTGAGAGGAATTATTTTTTTAAAAAAAGAACGGAGGGTTAGGCGTGAGAGGGAGCCGGAGGGGCAGAGTTTAAAGCAAAGCGCCGTGCAGAAGATGTCGGATTCGATCATACCCGCACTAAAGTACCGGATCCCATCAGAACTCCGTAGTTAAGCGTGCTTGGGCGAGAGTAGTACTAGGATGGGTGACCTCCTGGGAAGTCATCGTGTTGAATCCCTCGTTTTAATTTTTTTTATTGCATCGCCTACAAGTCCCTCTTGCAAACGGAACTAGACGAAACCGTAGAACCGCCTTACCGCCAAAGGCTGTCGGCTAGCCCAGGTAAAATTTCGGTACGAAACTTTTCCGTTCTCGCCGAAATACGATTCGAGGTCGTATGACGAATTTACAGTCGATTTTCGGTGACCGATCAATTTCTGCAGATTTCTCGATCCGGTGAAACGCTCGGATGGCGTGACGATTTTATTTGCGGCTACTCATGCGCGTCTTTCTCGGGAAATACGGTGGCGTGGTGACGGTAAACCGGGATGAGCGTGAGAGGAATTGTTTTTTTTTTAAAGAACGGAGGGTTAGGCGTGAGAGGGAGCCGGAGGGGCAGAGGTTAAAGCAAAGCGCCGTGCAGAAGATGTCGGATTCGATCATTCCCGCACTAAAGTACCGGATCCCATCAGAACTCCGTAGTTAAGCGTGCTTGGGCGAGAGTAGTACTAGGATGGGTGACCTCCTGGGAAGTCCTCGTGTTGCATCCCTCTTTTTAATTTTTTTTATTGCATCGCCTACAAGTCCCTCTTGCAAACGGAACTAGACGAAACCGTAGAACAGCCTAACCGCAAATGGTTGTCGGCTAGCCCAGGTAAAATTTCGGTACGAAACTTTTCCGTTCTCGCCGAAATACGATTCGAGGTCGTATGAAGAATTTACAGTCGATTTTCGGTGACCGATCAATTTCTGCAGATTTCTCGATCCGGTGAAACGCTCGGATGGCGTGACGATTTTATTTGCGTCTACTCATGCGCGCCTTCCTCGTGAAATACGACGGCGTGGTGACGGTAAACCGGGATGGAAGCGAGAGGAATTTTTTTTAAAAAAAAAGAACGGAGGCTTAGGCGTGAGAGGGAGCTGGAGTGGCAGAGGTTAAAGCAAAGCGCCGTGCAGAAGATGTCTGATGTGATCATACCCACACTAAAGCACCGGATCCCATCAGAACTCCGAAGTTAAGCGTGCTTGGGCGAGAGTAGTACTAAGATGGGTGACCTCCTGGGAAGTTCTCGTGTTGCATCCCTCTTTTTAATTGTTTTTATTGTATCGCCTACAAGTCCTTCTTGCAAACGGAACTAGGTGAAACCGTAGAACCGCCTAACCGCCAAAGGCTGTCGGCTAGCCCTGGTAAAATTTCGGTACGGAACTTTTCCGTTCTCGCCGAAATACGATTCGAGGTCGTATTAAGAATTTACAGTCGATTTTCGGTGACCGATCAATTTCTGCAGATTTCTCGATCCGGTGAAACGCTCGGATGGCGTGACGATTTTATTTGCGGCTACTCATGCGCGCCTTTCTCGGGAAATACGGTGGCGTGGTGACGGTAAATCGGGATGAGCGTGAGAGGAATTGTTTTTTTTTAAAGAACGGAGGGTTAGGCGTGAGAAGGAGCCGGAGGGGCAGAGGTTAAAGCAAAGCGCCGTGCAGAAGATGTCGGATTCGATCATACCCGCACTAAAGTACCGGATCCCATCAGAACTCCGTAGTTAAGCGTGCTTGGGCGAGAGTAGTACTAGGATGGGTGACCTCCTGGGAAGTCCTCGTGTTGCATCCCTCTTTTTAATTTTTTTATTGGATCGCCTACAAGTCTCTCTTGCAAACGGAACTAGACGAAACCGTAGAACCGCCTAACCGCCAAAGGTTGTCGGCTAGCCAAGGTAAAATTTTGGTACGAAACTTTTCCGTTCTCGCCGAAATACGATTCGAGGTCGTATGAAGAAATTACAGTCGATTTTCGGTGACCGATCAATTTCTGCAGATTTCTCGATCCGGTGAAACGCTCGGATGGCGTGACGATTTTATTTGCGGCTACTCATGCGCGCCTTTCTCGGGAAATACGGCGACGTGGTGACGGTAAACCGGGATGGAAGTGAGAGGAATTTTTTTTAAAAAAAAAAGAACGGAGGGTTAGGCGTGAGAGGGAGCCGGAGGGGCAGAGGTTAAAGCAAAGCGCCGTGCAGAAGATGTCTAATGCGATCATACCCGCACTAAAGCACCGGATCCCATCAGAACTCCGAAGTTAAGCGTGCTTGGGCGAGAGTAGTACTAGGATGGGTGACCTCCTGGGAAGTCCTCGTGTTGCATCCTTTTTTTTTATTGTTTTTATTGCATCGCCTACAAGTCCCTCTTGCAAACAGAACTAGGTGAAACCGTAGAACCGCCTAACCGCCAAAGGCTGTCGGCTAGCCCAGATAAAATTTCGGTACGGAACTTTTCCGTTCTAGTCGAAATACGATTCGAGATCGTATGAAGAATTTACAGTCGATTTTCAGTGACCGATCAATTTCTGCAGATTTCTCGATCCGGTGAAACGCTCGGATGGCATGACAATTTTATTTGCGGCTACTCATGCGCGCCTTCCTTGGGAAATACGGCGGCGTGGTGACGGTAAACCGGGATGGAAGTGAGAGGAATTTTTTTTAAAAAAAAGAACGAAGGGTTAGGCGTGAGAGGGAGCCGGAGGGGCAGAGGTTAAAGCAAAGCGCCGTGCAGAAGATGTCGGATGTGATCATACCCGCACTAAAGCACCGCATCCCATCAGAACTCCGAAGTTAAGCGTGCTTGGGTGATAGTAGTACTAGGATGGGTGACCTCCTGGGAAGTTCTCGTGTTGCATCCCTCTTTTTATTTTATTTTATTGCATCGCCTACAAGTCCCTCTTGCAAACGGAACTAGACGAAACCGTAGAACCGCCTAACCGCAAAAGGTTGTCGGCTAGCCCAGGTAAAATTTCGGTACGAAACTTTTCCGTTCTCGCCGAAATACGATTCGAGGTCGTATGAAGAATTTACAGTCGATTTTCGGTGACCGATCAATTTCTGCAGATTTCTCGATCCGGTGAAACGCTCGGATGGCGTGACAATTTTATTTGCGGCTACTCATGCGCGCCTTCCTCGGGAAATACGGCGGCGTGGTGACGGTAAACCGGGATGGAAGCGAGAGGAATTTTTTTTAAAAAAAAAGAACGGAGGCTTAGGCGTGAGAGGGAGCTGGAGTGGCAGAGGTTAAAGCAAAGCGCCGTGCAGAAGATGTCTGATGTGATCATACCCACACTAAAGCACCGGATCCCATCAGAACTCCGAAGTTAAGCGTGCTTGGGCGAGAGTAGTACTAAGATGGGTGACCTCCTGGGAAGTTCTCGTGTTGCATCCCTCTTTTTAATTGTTTTTATTGTATCGCCTACAAGTCCTTCTTGCAAACGGAACTAGGTGAAACCGTAGAACAGCCTAACCGCCAAAGGCTGTCGGCTAGCCCTGGTAAAATTTCGGTACGGAACTTTTCCCTTCTCGCCGAAATACGATTCGAGGTCGTATTAAGAATTTACAGTCGATTTTCGGTGACCGATCAATTTCTGCAGATTTCTCGATCCGGTGAAACGCTCGGATGGCGTGACGATTTTATTTGCGGCTACTCATGCGCGCCTTTCTCGGGAAATACGGTGGCGTGGTGACGGTAAATCGGGATGAGCGTGAGAGGAATTGTTTTTAAAAAAAAAGAACGGAGGGTTAGGCGTGAGAGGGAGCCGGAGGGGCAGAGGTTAAAGCAAAGCGCCGTGCAGAAGATGTCGGATGTGATCATACCCGCACTAAAGCACCGGATCCCATCAGAACTCCGAAGTTAAGCGTGCTTGGGTGAGAGTAGTACTAGGATGGGTGACCTCCTGGGAAGTCCTCGTGTTGCATCCCTCTTTTTTTTTTTTATTGCATCGCCTACAAGTCCCTCTTGCAAACGGAACTAGACGAAACCGTAGAACCGCCTAACCGCAAAAGGTTGTCGGCTAGCCCAGGTAAAATTTCGGTACGAAACTTTTCCGTTCTCGCCGAAATACGATTCGAGGTCGTATGAAGAATTTACAGTCGATTTTCGGTGACCGATCAATTTCTGCAGATTTCTCGATCCGGTGAAACGCTCAGATGGCGTGACGATTTTATTTGCGGCTACTCATGCGCGCCTTCCTCGGGAAATACGGCGGCGTGGTGACGGTAAACCGGGATGGAAGCGAGAGGAATTTTTTTAAAAAAAAAAGAACGGAGGGTTAGGCGTGAGAGGGAGCTGGAGTGGCAGAGGTTAAAGCAAAGCGCCGTGCAGAAGATGTCTGATGTGATCATACCCACACTAAAGCACCGGATCCCATCAGAACTCCGAAGTTAAGCGTGCTTGGGCGAGAGTAGTACTAAGATGGGTGACCTCCTGGGAAGTTCTCGTGTTGCATCAATCTTTTTAATTGTTTTTATTGCATCGCCTACAAGTCCCTCTTGCAAACGGAACTAGGTGAAACCGTAGAACCGCCTAACCGCCAAAGGCTGTCGGCTAGCCCAGGTAAAATTTCGGTACGGAACTTTTCCCTTCTCGCCGAAATACGATTCGAGGTCGTATGAAGAATTTACAGTCGATTTTCGGTGACCGATCAATTTCTGCAGATTTCTCGATCCGGTGAAACGCTCGGATGGCGTGACGATTTTATTTGCGGCTACTCATGCGCGCCTTTCTCGGGAAATACGGTGGCGTGGTGACGGTAAATCGGGATGAGCGTGAGAGGAATTGTTTTTTTTTAAAGAACGGAGGGTTAGGCGTGAGAAGGAGCCGGAGGGGCAGAGGTTAAAGCAAAGCGCCGTGCAGAAGATGTCGGATTCGATCATACCCGCACTAAAGTCCCGGATCCCATCAGAACTCCGTAGTTAAGCGTGCTTGGGCGAGAGTAGTACTAGGATGGGTGACCTCCTGGGAAGTCCTCGTGTTGCATCCCTCTTTTTAATTTTTTTATTGGATCGCCTACAAGTCTCTCTTGCAAACGGAACTAGACGAAACCGTAGAACCGCCTAACCGCCAAAGGTTGTCGGCTAGCCCAGGTAAAATTTCGGTACGAAACTTTTCCGTTCTCGCCGAAATACGATTCGAGGTCGTATGAAGAATTTACAGTCGATTTTTCGGTGACCGATCAATTTCTGCAGATTTCTCGATCCGGTGAAACGCTCGGATGGCGTGACGATTTTATTTGCGGCTACTCATGCGCGCCTTTCTCGGGAAATACGGCGACGTGGTGACGGTAAACCGGGATGGAAGTGAGAGGAATTTTTTTTAAAAAAAAAGAACGGAGGGTTAGGCGTGAGAGGGAGCCGGAGGGGCAGAGGTTAAAGCAAAGCGCCGTGCAGAAGATGTCTGATGCGATCATACCCGCACTAAAGCACCGGATCCCATCAGAACTCCGAAGTTAAGCGTGCTTGGGTGAGAGTAGTACTAGGATGGGTGACCTCCTGGGAAGTCCTCGTGTTGCATCCCTCTTTTTAATTGTTTTAATTGCATCGCCTACAAGTCCCTCTTGCAAACAGAACTAGGTGAAACCGTAGAACCGCCTAACCGCCAAAGGCTGTCGGCTAGCCCAGATAAAATTTCGGTACGGAACTTTTCCGTTCTAGTCGAAATACGATTCGAGATCGTATGAAGAATTTACAATCGATTTTCGGTGACCGATCAATTTCTGCAGATTTCTCGATCCGGTGAAACGCTCGGATGGCGTGACAATTTTATTTGCGGCTACTCATGCGCGCCTTCCTTGGGAAATACGGCGGCGTGGTGACGGTAAACCGGGATGGAAGTGAGAGGAATTTTTTTTAAAAAAAAGAACGGAGGGTTAGGCGTGAGAGGGAGCCGGAGGGGCAGAGGTTAAAGCAAAGCGCCGTGCAGAAGATGTCGGATGTGATCATACCCGCACTAAAGCACCGGATCCCATCAGAACTCCGAAGTTAAGCGTGCTTGGGTGAGAGTAGTACTAGGATGGGTGACCTCCTTGGAAGTCCTCGTGTTGCATCCCTCTTTTTAATTTTTTTTATTGCGTCGCCTACAAGTCCCTCTTGCAAACGGAACTAGACGAAACCGTAGAACCGCCTAACCGTAAAAGGTTTTCGGCTAGCCCAGGTAAAATTTCGGTACGAAACTTTTCCGTTCTCGCCGAAATACGATTCGAGGTCGTATGAAGAATTTACAGTAGATTTTCGGTGACCGATCCATTTCTGCAGATTTCTCGATCCGGTGAAACGCTTGGATGGCGTGACGATTTTATTTGCGGCTACTCATGCGCGCCTTCCTCGGGAAATACGGCGGCGTGGTGACGGTAAACCGGGATGGAAGTGAGAGGAATTTTTTTTTAAAAAAAAAGAACGGAGGGTTAGGCGTGAGAGGGAGCCGGAGGGGCAGAGGTTAAAGCAAAGCGCCGTGCAGAAGATGTCGGATGCGATCATACCCGCACTAAAGCACCGGATCCCATCAGAACTCCGAAGTTAAGCGTGCTTGGGTGAGAGTAGTACTAGGATGGGTGACCTCCTTGGAAGTCCTCGTGTTGCATCCCTCTTTTTAATTTTTTTTATTGCGTCGCCTACAAGTCCCTCTTGCAAACGGAACTAGACGAAACCGTAGAACCGCCTAACCGCAAAAGGTTTTCGGCTAGCCCAGGTAAAATTTCGGTACGAAACTTTTCCGTTCTCGCCGAAATACGATTCGAGGTCGTATGAAGAATTTACAGTAGATTTTCGGTGACCGATCCATTTCTGCAGATTTCTCGATCCGGTGAAACGCTTGGATGGCGTGACGATTTTATTTGCGGCTACTCATGCGCGCCTTCCTCGGGAAATACGGCGGCGTGGTGACGGTAAACCGGGATGGAAGTGAGAGGAATTTTTTTTTAAAAAAAAAGAACGGAGGGTTAGGCGTGAGAGGGAGCCGGAGGGGCAGAGGTTAAAGCAAAGCGCCGTGCAAAAGATGTCGGATGCGATCATACCCGCACTAAAGCACCGGATCCCATCAGAACTCCGAAGTTAAGCGTGCTTGGGAGAGAGTAGTACTAGGATGGGTGACCTCCTGGGAAGTCCTCGTGTTGCATCCCTCTTTTTAATTTTTTTTATTGCATCGCCTACAAGTCCCTCTTGCAAACGGAACTAGACGAAACCGTAGAACCGCCTAACCGCCAAAGGCTGTCGGCTAGCCCAGGTAAAATTTCGGTACGAAACTTTTCCGTTCTCGCCGAAATACGATTCGAGGTTGTATGAAGAATTTACAGTCGATTTTCGGTGACCGATCAATTTCTGCAGATTTCTCGATCCGGTGAAACGCTCGGATGGCGTGACGATTTTATTTGCGGCTACTCATGCGCGCCTTCCTCGGGAAATACGGCGGCGTGGTGACGGTAAACCGGGATGGAAGTGAGAGGAATTTTTTTAAAAAAAAAAAGAACGGAGGGTTAGGCGTGAGAGGGAGCCGGAGGGGCAGAGGTTAAAGCAAAGCGCCGTGCAGAAGATGTCTGATGCGATCATACCCGCACTAAAGCACCGGATCCCATCAGAACTCCGAAGTTAAGCGTGCTTGGGCGAGAGTAGTACTAGGATGGGTGACCTCCTGGGAAGTCCTCGTGTTGCATCCCTCTTTTTAATTGTTTTTATTGCATCACCTACAAGTCCCTCTTGCAAACGGAACTAGATGAAACCGTAGAACCGCCTAACCGCCAAAGGCTGTCGGCTAGCCCAGGTAAAGTTTCGGTACGGAACTTTTCCGTTCTCGCCGAAATACGATTCGAGGTTGTATGAAGAATTTACAGTCGATTTTCGGTGACCGATCAATTTCTGCAGATTTCTCTATCCGGTGAAACGCTCGGATGGCGTGACGATTTTATTTGCGGCTACTCATGCGCGCCTTCCTCGGGAAATACGGCGGCGTGGTGACGGTAAACCGGGATGGAAGTGAGAGGATTTTTTTTTTAAAAAAAAGAACGGAGGGTTAGGCGTGAGAGGGAGCCGGAGGGGCAGAGGTTAAAGCAAAGCGCCGTGCAGAAGATGTCTGATGCGATCATACCCGCACTAAAGCACCGGATCCCATCAGAACTCCGAAGTTAAGCGTGCTTGGGCGAGAGTAGTACTAGGATGGGTGACCTCCTGGGAAGTCCTCGTGTTGCATCCCTCTTTTTAATTGTTTTTATTGCATCGCCTACAAGTCCCTCTTGCAAACAGAACTAGGTGAAACCGTAGAACCGCCTAACCGCCAAAGGCTGTCGGCTAGCCCAGATAAAATTTCGGTACGGAACTTTTCCGTTCTAGTCGAAATACGATTCGAGATCGTATGAAGAATTTACAGTCGATTTTCGGTGACCGATCAATTTCTGCAGATTTCTCGATCCGGTGAAACGCTCGGATGGCGTGACAATTTTATTTGCGGCTACTCATGCGCGCCTTCCTTGGGAAATACGGCGGCGTGGTGACGGTAAACCGGGATGGAAGTGAGAGGAATTTTTTTTAAAAGAACGGAGGGTTAGGCGTGACAGGGAGCCGGAGGGGCAGAGGTTAAAGCAAAGCGCCGTGCAGAAGATGTCGGATGTGATCATACCCGCACTAAAGCACTGGATCCCATCAGAACTCCGAAGTTAAGCGTGCTTGGGTGAGAGTAGTACTAGGATGGGTGACCTCCTGGGATGTCCTCGTGTTGCATCCCTCTTTTTAATTGTTTTTATTGCATCGCCTACAAGTCCCTCTTGCAAATGGAACTAAATGAAACCGTAGAACCGCCTAACCGCCAAAGGCTGTCGGCTAGCCTAGGTAAAGTTTCGGTACGGAACTTTTCCGTTCTCGCCGAAATACGATTCGAGGTCGTATGAAGAATTTACAGTCGATTTTCGGTGACCGATCAATTTCTGCAGATTTCTCGATCCGGTGAAACGCTCAGATGGCGTGACGATTTTATTTGCGGCTACTCATGCGCGCCTTCCTCGGGAAATACGCCGGCGTGGTGACGGTAAACCGGGATGGAAGTGAGAGGATTTTATTTTTTTTAAAAGAACGGAGGGTTAGGCGTGAGAGGGAGCCGGAGGGGCAGAGGTTAAAGCAAAGCGCCGTGCAGAAGATGTCTGATGCGATCATACCCGCACTAAAGCACCGGATCCCATCAGAACTTCGAAGTTAAGCGTGCTTGGGCGAGAGTAGTACTAGGATTGGTGACCTCCTGGGAAGTCCTCGTGTTGCATCCCTCTTTTTAATTGTTTTTATTGCATCGCCTACAAGTCCCTCTTGCAAATGGAACTAGATGAAACCGTAGAACCGCCTAACCGCCAAAGGCTGTCGGCTAGCCTAGGTAAAGTTTCGGTACGGAACTTTTCCGTTCTCGCCGAAATACGATTCGAGGTCGTATGAAGAATTTACAGTCGATTTTCGGTGACCGATCAATTTCTGCAGATTTCTCTATCCGGTGAAACGCTCGGATGGCGTGACGATTTTATTTGCGGCTACTCAAGCGCCTTCCTCGGGAAATACGGCGGCGTGGTGACGGTAAACCGGGATGGAAGTGAGAGGATTTTTTTTTAAAAAAAAAGAACGGAGGGTTAGGCGTGAGAGGGAGCCGGAGGGGCAGAGGTTAAAGCAAAGCGCCGTGCAGAAGATGTCGGATGCGATCATACCCGCACTAAAGCATCGGATCCCATCAGAACTACGAAGTTAAACGTGCTTGGGTGATAGTAGAACTAGGATGGGTGACCTCCTGGGAAGTCCTCGTGTTGCATCCCTCTTTTTAATTGTTTTTATTGCATCGCCTACAAGTCCCTCTTGCAAATGGAACTAGATGAAACCGTAGAACCGCCTAACCGCCAAAGGCTGTCGGCTAGCCTAGGTAAAGTTTCGGTACGGAACTTTTCCGTTCTCGCCGAAATACGATTCGAGGTCGTATGAAGAATTTACAGTCGATTTTCGGTGACCGATCAATTTCTGCGGATTTCTCTATCCGGTGAAACGCTCGGATGGCGTGACGATTTTATTTGCGGCTACTCAAGCGCCTTCCTCGGGAAATACGGCGGCGTGGTGACGGTAAACCGGGATGGAAGTGAGAGGATTTTTTTTAAAAAAAAAAGAACGGAGGGTTAGGCGTGAGAGGGAGCCGGAGGGGCAGAGGTTAAAGCAAAGCGCCGTGCAGAAGATGTCGGATGCGATCATACCCGCACTAAAGCATCGGATCCCATCAGAACTACGAAGTTAAACGTGCTTGGGTGATAGTAGAACTAGGATGGGTGACCTCCTGGGAAGTCCTCGTGTTGCATCCCTCTTTTTAATTGTTTTTATTGCATCGCCTACAAGTCCCTCTTGCAAACGTAAATAGACGAAACTGTAGAACCGCCTAACCGCCAAAGGCTGTCGGCTAGCCCAGGTAAAATTTCGGTACGAAACTTTTCCGTTCTCGCCGAAATACGATTCGAGGTCGTATGAAGAATTTACAGTCGATTTTTCGGTGACCGATCAATTTCTGCAGATTTCTCGATCCGGTGAAACGCTCGGATGGTGTGACGATTTTATTTGCGGCTACTCATGCGCGCCTTCCTCGGGAAATACGGCGGCGTGGTGACGGTAAACCGGGATGGAAGTGAGAGGAATTTTTTTTAAAAAAAAAAGAACGGAGGGTTAGGCGTGAGAGGGAGCCGGAGGGGCAGAGGTTAAAGCAAAGCGCCGTGCAGAAGATGTCTGATGCGATCATACCCGCACTAAAGCACCGGATCCCATCAGAACTCCGAAGTTAAGCGTGCTTGGACGAGAGTAGTACTAGGATGGGTGACCTCCTGGGAAGTCCTCGTGTTGCATCCCTCTTTTTAATTGTTTTTATTGCATCGCCTACAAGTCCCTCTTGCAAACAGAACTAGGTGAAACCGTAGAACCGCCTAACCGCCAAAGGCTGTCGGCTAGCCCAGGTAAAATTTCGGTACGGAACTTTTCCGTTCTAGTCGAAATACGATTCGAGATCGTATGAAGAATTTACAGTCGATTTTCGGTGACCGATCAATTTCTGCAGATTTCTCGATCCGGTGAAACGCTCGGATGGCGTGACGATTTTATTTGCGGCTACTCATGCGCGCCTTCCTCGGGAAATACGGCGGCGTGGTGACGGTAAACCGGGATGGAAGTGAGAGGAATTTTTTTTAAAAAAAAAGAACGGAGGGTTAGGCGTGAGAGGGAGCCGGAGGGGCAGAGGTTAAAGCAAAGCGACGTGCAGAAGATGTCGGATGCGATCATACCCGCACTAAAGCACCGGATCCCATCAGAACTCCAAAGTTAAGCGTGCTTGGGTGAGAGTAGTACTAGGATGGGTGACCTTCTGGGAAGTCCTCGTGTTGCATCCCTCTTTTTAATTTTTTTTATTGCATCGCCTACAAGTCCCTCTTGCAAACGGAACTAGACGAGACCGTAGAACCGCCTAACCGCAAAAGGTTGTCGGCTAGCCCAGGTAAAATTTCGGTACGAAACTTTTCCGTTCTCGCCGAAATACGATTCGAGGTCGTATGAAGACTTTACAGTCGATTTTCGGTGACCGATCAATTTCTGCACATTTCTCGATCCGGTGAAACGCTCGGATGGCGTGACGATTTTATTTGCGGCTACTCATGCGCGCCTTCCTCGGGAAATACGGCGGCGTGGTGACGGTAAACCGGGATGGGAGTGAGAGGAATTTTTTTTAAAAAAAAAGAACGGAGGGTTAGGCGTGAGAGGGAGCTGGAGTGGCAGAGGTTAAAGCAAAGCGCCGTGCAGAAGATGTCTGATGTGATCATACCCACACTAAAGCACCGGATCCCATCAGAACTCCGAAGTTAAGCGTGCTTGGGCGAGAGTAGTACTAAGATGGGTGACCTCCTGGGAAGTTCTCGTGTTGCATCCCTCTTTTTAATTGTTTTTATTGCATCGCCTACAAGTCCCTCTTGCAAACGGAACTAGGTGAAACCGTAGAACCGCCTAACCGCCAAAGGCTGCCGGCTAGCCTAGGTAAAATATCTGTACGGAACTTTTCCGTTCTCGCCGAAATACGATTCGAGGTCGTATGAAGAATTTACAGTCGATTTTCGGCGACCGATCAATTTCTGCAGATTTCTCGATCCGGTGAAACGCTCGGATGGCGTGACGATTTTATTTGCGGCTATTCATGCGCGCCTTTCCTGGGAAATACGGCGGCGTCGTGACGGTAAACCGGGATGGCGTGAGAGGAATTTTTTTTAAAAAAAAAAGAACGGAGGGTTAGGCGTGAGAGGGAGCCGGAGGGGCAGAGTTTAAAGCAAAGCGCCGTGCAGAAGATGTCGGATGCGATCATACCCGCACTAAAGCACCGGATCCCATCAGAACTCCGAAGTTAAGCGTGCTTGGGCGAGAGTAGGACTAGGATGGGTGACCCTCCTGGGAAGTCCTCTTGTTGCATCTCTCTTTTTCATTGTTTTTATTGCATCGCCTAAATGTCCCTCTTGCAAACGGAACTAGACGAAACCGTAGAACCGTCTAACCGCCAAAGGCCGTCGGCTAGCCCAGGTAAAATTTCTGTATGGAACTTTTCCGTTTTCGCCGAAATACGATTCGAGGTCGTATGAAGAATTATCAGTCGATTTTCGGTGACCGATCAATTTATGCAGATTTCTCGATCCGGTGAAACGCTCGGATGGCGTGACGATTTTATTTGCGGCTACTCATGCGCGCCTTTCTCAGGAAATACGGTGACGTGGTGACGGTAAACCGGGATGAGCGTGAGAGGAATTTTTTTTAAAAAAAAGAACGGAGGGTTAGGCGTGAGAGGGAGCCGGAGGGGCAGAGGTTAAAGCAAAGCGCCGTGCAGAAGATGTTGGATGCGATCATACCCGCACTAAAGCACCGGATCTCGTCAGAACTCCGAAGTTAAGCGTTCTTGGGCGAGAGTAGTACTAGGATGGGTGACCTCCTGGGAAGTCCTCGTGTTGCATCCCTCTTTTTAATTATTTTTATTGCATCGCCTACAAGTCGCTCTTGCAAACGGAACTAGACGAAACCGCCTAACCGCCAAAGGCTGTCGGCTAGCCCAGGTAAAATTTCTATACGGAACTTTTCCGTTCTCGCCGAAATACGATTCGAGGTCGTATGAAAAATTTACAGTCGATTTTTGGTGACAGATCAATTCCTGCAGATTTCTTGATCCGGTGAAACGCTCGGATGGCGTGACAATTTTATTTGCGGCTACTCATGCGCGCCTTTCTCGGGAAATACGGCGGCGTGGTGACGGTAAACCGGGATGGGCGTGAGAGGAATTTTTTTAAAAAAAAAAGAACAGAGGGTTAGGCGTGAGAGGGAGCCGGAGGGGCAGAGGTTAAAGAAAAGCACCGTGCAAAAGATGTCGGATGCGGTCATACCCACACTAAAGCATTAGATCCCATCAGAACTCCGAAGTTAAGCGTGCTTGGGCGAGAGTAATACTAGGATGGGTGACCTCTTGGGAAGTCCTCGTGTTGCATCCCTCTTTTTAATTGTTTTTATTGCATCGCCTAAAAGTCCCTCTTGCAAACGGAACTAGACGAAACCGTAGAACCGCCTAACCGCCAAAGGCTGTCGGCTAGCCCAGGTAAAAAATTTGTACGGAACTTTTCCGTTCTCGCTGAAATACGATTCAAGGTCGTATGAAGAATTTACAGTCGATTTTCGGTGACCGATCAATTCATGCAGATTTCTCGATCCGGTGAAACGCTCGGATGGCGTGACGATTTTATTTGCGGCTACTCATGCGCGCCTTTATCGGGAAATACAGCGGCGTGGTAACGGTAAACCGGGATGGAAGTGAGAGGAATTAAAAAAAAAAAAGAACGGAGGGTTAGCCGTCCATATGCTCTACGCTATATCTTTATTTATTTTTTCCTATACCGAGTCACAAGGTTGCACAAAGACATGCATGCATGAAAAATTAAGACGCACATCAATTGGACGGAATATTTTGCCTGCCACATACATGCACTTGCATGCAACACCAACCGCATAAATCTAGCATATTGGAAGGGAAAATACAGTTACTAGCAAATTATTCGTGCGTTGCTACGGAACAGAAATAGTCTATATACCATGAGTTTTGATAAATGAAGCAAAAAAAAAGAATTTAAAGTGTTAAAACGAAACATGATTAAGAATTTAAGATGTAGGTACAAAAGCTAGTCGTTGCACTTGGTGTCACTATGTGAATCGAGGTTTTGATCCTTAGAGTGTGCACCGAGGTACCCTGAACTCGTATTAGAGTGCCAGTAACTAGCCAACTGTACTGATTTGTAGAGTGCACCGTGAACTTTGTGAATGATTCTGAACTCATAGTGAGTAAATGTCAAAGTCTGCATAAAGTTTAAGGAAATGGCCCACTGTACCGTAAAAATCTCGATATTACTCCTGCAGTACTGCTACCTGCAATAAAAGTTTGAGGAGCAAATTCAGCGCCTAAACGTTTTTGTTATTCTTGTCTTCTGAATTCAACTCCACACAATCCTGTCTCAACTTGCTGTGAAGTCGTGATGTTGGCCCATCGCTATCGCTAATGACATAAGGTTGCCGGCCATGGTCTGGACGTCAATGCCCTTGTTCAGGATTCGCCTGCAGATCGCCTTGAGCCTCTCCATACCGTAGCGCATGCTGGGCGACGTCGAGCAGGCATCAGTTAATGTCCTTGTGACCACGACGGACAGCGAGTTGGTGTATGCGAAGTGGAGCGGCGTCCCGAAAACCGCTGTCCGACGAATAGCCTCAGCTACAGGTCGCTCACCATCGTCGTGTGGCCGTGGCGCTTCATCATGCAGATGACGGAAACGTGGGCGGACAGCGAAGCTCACTCCCGCAACAACATCGAGTTTCACGTCCATCGGTTCCTCGTCGAATTGGTGGATGATCGCCACACAGCCCGCACGGGGTCGTCAAAGCCTCAAAAGCTTACCGGTGCGTCCAAATCGCCGAGGAGAGAGAACGATGCAGCCGGACGGAGATCATGATGTCCAGGTTGAGTTGGTCGCCCGTCCATGGATCCTTCGTGCTCGTTCGGCGCCCTTGTTCAGCAGCGTGATCCTTCCTTGCTACACGACGAGCTGGGGAATATTTAACTCGGTTTTCACTTATTTTCAGTCGCCGACCGTTTAGCACCTCCTTCCGTTACTCAAGAATAGTACATTCAGATCCTGAATTTGAAGTGTTGCAGCGCAGAGGTGCCGTCGAGGCACTTGGCCAGTGCCGTAGCAGCTCACCGTTGTGCTCCTGTACCGTGCCTCGCCCTCGCCGTCGGTGACGATCGGCGCGAGCACTCTGGTGCTGCGCCGTCTGTCCGGAAGAAGCACGCCACCGACACCCATGCTGCTGGCCACCACGCGGTGCTCCACGCTCTTGAACCCTGTCGTTGGACATGGGCTGCAGGAAGTCGCCGACGTTCACCACCAGCGCCCTGTAACCGGCGGCACCTCCACCCACGCCTGCCGCTCCTCGTCGTCCCCGACGAGCACCTACGTCCTGGAGGATCACAGTGAGGAAGCTGGGGTCCGAGTGCCTGGTGGTGCCCAGCGTGAGGCGTGGCTCCGGGCACGCCGGGTAGAAGTGGCTGGCGAAGTTGATCCCGTCCAAGCACCCCGCATCCTGCTCCAGGTACCTCCGATGCAGACCCAGCGCCTCCGAGAGCAGCTCCAGCATCGCGCGGTACAGATCTCGCACAAGACTCGCGTACCCCGGCACAACGCGCCTGCACGTTGCCGGCATCTCCTCGGTGGCCGCCCCATGGGGATGGGGATGGGGGCGGGGACGGAGACAACATAACGCGTGATGCCCGGGAACGAAGAGGTACGGTGGGTTGCGGGTTGATTTTTGTCTTTCACAAGGGGCTACGTGCAAAATTGTCAGGACGTACGACGCCTCACCGTAAGGGATATTATATAGTAGAGACTAGTAAAATGCCCGTGCGTTGCTATGGGCAAACAAATTATCCGAATACGTCTAAACAAATTAATAAATTTAATAATGTGTTTTCAACTGTTTTCTCCAAATTTCTAAAAAGCAATTTATGGAGGTTGTCAAAAGGACTACGTGACACACTGCAAGTCTCATAAGGCCTACGCGACACGCTGCTAGTCGTATGAATAAATTTGTTAATTTGTTCCAAACACTTTGAATTGTCATGTATGTTTTGTCTTTCCCCTTAACTGTCTCGGTCTATGCTTTATAAAAACTAGGTTTTATTAGCCTATTCTCTTAAAAACATGATATATAGGTTGACATCAGCATAGAATATGATTAATATGTAGTTTTCTTGGGAGTCGGATATGTTTTAAGTTATAAGGATGCTTTCATTTGCACCAAGCAATAAAAACTGAAGAAATACATTTTTACCAGAAGAGTCGAAGAAATATAATGCATTACTCAGATCATAAATGCATTTCGAAGATTACGTACCAGAATACATAATACAACCAGGTAAGAAATGGGGCCAGCCACACACAAGGCTTACTGTGAAACACACCCTAATTATATTACTTGGAAAACAAATCTGAAATCTTGCAAGTCCTAGCCTTATAGTAAAAAGGTTATTCCAAAATCATCCTAACCTAGCTTTTTTCAACTCCATCATCACTCTTGTCCACGGAAAGAACTTTGTATACACGCAACAGATGATGTTGAACGTCAAACTCTCCAGTACCATTGAGCAGGACTCCAGGATCACGTGACGTGCCCAAACTATACGTGCAGGTGTATTCTTTCCAACTGAGACAATATTATAATCATAGTTGCATACATGTGTGATAACGAAGTCTAGCTTCCAATGTTAGAAACACAATGAAATTTGATATCAATATTCACAACTCCTATAGAGAGAATCTTGATTCATTCTCACAATATGAGCGCAATATATTTTATCTTGTACCTGTGAATAACGGATGACACGTCAACAGTGTATCTGAACAAACCCAAATCAGACTTAATCACGTTTCTATTGTTTATGTGCTCCACTAAATGGCTGCTAAAAATAGATGATTAAAAGCAGTTAACAATTTATCTGAATGTAGTAGTACTATTTCATCTTTTTTTATTGGTTTCGTTCTAACAGAACTAACTGAAGTGCTATGAAACAATATTATAGAAAGATAACATGGGCATAATTGTAGAATATATGACAAAAGGTCACCAATTAGGGTGTTCAATCCGTATGTAAGTTCTTGTGAAGTATAAAGAATCTTTGGAGCTCCACTGATCCTAAGAGTTAGGGCTTAGCAAGCTCATCCGACATCGGTACAAAGCTTGCAACCAATAAGACCAAAACGCTGCTCGACTAAATAGCACAAAATGTGGAATCTTTATCTAGTCATGGTAATGGCATTACCTTTTGGTCGCCATAGTCAAACTGGCAGCGCGGGATCCAGAGGTGATGTGGATATCCTGTCGGAATGGTGGAGTCTACCAAGGTGATGTGGATGAAGTAGTTCTCTAGAGGATGAAAGCAACGGCTTATCCTTAAGAACTGCTGAGAGTGAGGCTTCCAAGGCGTGTCCAACTATATAATATAGAGCTCGCACGGTGCACTTTCTCATTGAACATAAACTTTATATACTGATATATCATGAAAAGCCAACTTTAAACTTTCAGCAATCAAACAGCTATCTCAATGCAACTCCTTGCAACATGGTAATTGAAGAAGTCGGGTTAGGACACGAACGGAGAAAAAGAAAGAGATACCTGGAGATTGTAGAGGAGAAGCAGAAGTGTCCCTTCTGGCTATTTCCATATGTTGCGGCGTCTATACTGACCTACGTATTCTAGAAAAAAATACTTCTGAACCTCACACATCGCCATGGTCTGTTGATGACAACCAACGCTCCTATAATCATCCAAGATTGCGATGGCATGCACTTCACTCATCACAGAATCCCTCACTGCATCGTCCACTCTCATTTTCTTCGGAGCCGAGTGGTCTTGCTCCATCAGTGTCAAAAGTAGACAGTGGACCAATCTTTCAGTACTGAGAGGAAGGAGTAAACATTCGTAAGCCAACACATACATAGAGAACAACGCAAGATCACACAAAAATAGGACATTAACACGCAACACGAATACACTATGTTTGAACACACTGATGATTTTTCACATATCTATCACACGCCATGAATTCATCACACTGGTCGTTCAACGATTCAAACAAGATGAACTCCCGGCTCGGAATTCCGTCGAACACCCTAAGGGCTTTGTGTTGTGAGAAGTAGGAAGGCTGAATATTTCAGTCAACCGCATGCATAACTGAAGAGCAGCGGAGCAAATCCAGACATACCTTTGGGCGTCCAAACTACGGCGAACGAACGAGCTCGCGGCGTATCTCTCCTGCACTCCCCGAGGCGGATGCATATACATTATTAGAAAGAAGCCTTGTCAATGCTCTAGAGGATACCTGAAAGAAGTTGACGGCTGCGAGCGCAGTATTCGACCATCCCCTCCTCCTCCGCGGCTCGTCCATCCCCTTCGCGTGCTGCCCTTCCATATCCCCTGCTATCGAGCTCGGTCAACTCCTCGAGGATGAGGATACGGCGCAACACCTCGTCGGGGAGCACAGATTAGATCTTCTTAGGGCGAAGCTCCTCACCATCGACCACCTCCCCGACAGACCCATCGAATCCGCGACATTGCTCCTCGCGTGGGATGGGATGCAGAGGTGTTGGGGGTGGAAATTTCTGGGTGGTGCATGAGACGCGTAAAATGTCTCAGCCGAGCGGCCATGGATGGGCTGGGAGGGTGCGGGGGCGATATCTCCGAGAGGGAGCCGGGCAGGCATGCAGGCCGGTGAGCACCGAGGGTAGGGTGGCCGGCCACCGGCCGTGCAGAAAGGGGATCGCCGGGATCGCCGCGTGATGCGTGGCGGACCAAATCAAAACAAGAACGACCTAGCGCTTCAGAGCAAGGACTGTGGGTTGATTTTTCGCTTTGTCAGGGGGTTATTTGCAAAACCACCAGACGACGTCACCTTAACACATATTATATAGTAGAGATTTCACAACATGTATTAATATACCGGTTGGAGGCGATAAATTGTGGTATACCATCTTTTACGACATCAATCCATTTTTTTTAACAATTAATTTATCCGACACAATTAATATTCATAGATAGGTGTGTTCCAGAGAGGGTTATATCTGTGTGGTAATTTGTTTCGGATGCATGCCGAACAATTTGAAATTATTAAACGAACAAACAGTGTCTAAATAAGAGTGTGAAATAGCTTATCAATTTTAACGAGACATGTTTATATCACAATGATCTTAGATGATTAGACTATCTGTATTGGAAGATGAGCTTGCATTTGGCATGTCACCGTACAAATAAAAAAACAATATCTTACTGTCAAAAATGTGTTTTATAAGAAGATAACACAATCTATAGGTATATGCCGACGGTGGATTTCCTCTCCCCCTGGGTAGATATCCCCCACCGGCCGCGGTTGGATCTGACTCGAGATTTTCATCATTGTCACGAAGATGAATTGAGATTGAGAAACGAGATCTCTAATTTATTGTAATTATTGAATACATCGACTGTCGTGCTTTGAAAGCTAGTACCTTATGTCCCTAATTATTTGTTTGTCTTACATGCTGTCATAAGCTGCCAAAGAGACATAACTTTCCATGTTACTTTATGACAACGAGACATGAACATCGATGTTATGTTTGCAGTTACATGTGGAGAAGTTTTTTGTCACCGTATAGCAACCAGAAAACCAATGCCTGACTATATTACAACAGTAACGTACACATCTTCATGTAAACATATAGCATCGCTCTAGTACGTATCGTTTAACAAATCTCACCATTAACGTCCTATCAAAGTGTGTCACCCCATAAGTGCTGATAGTAACTGTGTCTATAAAAGCATGCCAAGTGTGGATTGCTATGTGATAATGTGACAAGACAATGTTTGCAATGAATTCGTCAGCTATATTGGATGTAGTAGCTAAGTATGTTGTTCTTCTGCTCCATGTGACATGATCTTCTTTCCAAGGTGAGACATGAACACGCGCATGCATGTGGCCCAATACCTTATTGCTAACATGTGAAGCAAACTAAAGCCTTGTCATGCATGCATATAAGTACAAAATGTGGAAACCAATATTTCTGTGATACAATCTACGATGCGCTTTTGTCATATTCTTATTGTCTACTATCAGTTCGCTATTAGCAAATTCTACTTCACGTAACAAATCTTAACTAAGTGTGGCACGTATCCAGATGGGTGAATGGACGACATCCACAAGGGGGGCATCTACCCGGGGGGGGGGGGGGGGGTAGCAGAGTATTTCTCATATGCCAACCATTACTTTTTAGATTTTTCTTTTGATGGAAAGAGACACCAATGACCGATCAAAATATGGAGTATAAAATCTACTAACCATAATGCAACATGCTCTTTTTAGTTTGTCATATCCGAATCTTTACCAATATTTATTTATGACAAATGAAAATATTTATTTTCATTTATGTCCAATATCTTTGTCACAAGATATACATATTGTCACGACCATTATGAATGATAAATCAACGGTAATGGATTAGACTAACATAATTTTTGTACGAAAAAATATGACAAATAGTTACCCAAATAAGTGTTTGCATGGCGTGTTTAGGCTACAATATTCATTTTGAATTTCAAACATTTGCAAAATAGACTACTAATGCATATAATAAATTTATAAGCCATAAATAGAGCAATAGAGAAATAATATAGGTAGGCGAATGCGCATGTCAAATTCCTTTGCTCCAATCCAAATTTACACATTGGCATTAGGATAAAGATTCGGGTAAGATATTGCTTTCTTAGATGGGCTTGAGCTCATTGTACATTGGTAACCTATGGAAAAGTTGGTGTTAACAAAAGAAAGTAAATTTCAAGACGTACATTGAGGTGGAGTGTAGTCAGTCTTTCATTAGAGGGAACAATCATTGGATTGTCACAAGAAGAATTCAATAATGCAAGGTTTCATATTCGGTGCCGAGGTAACAAATCAATGTGTTCTTAGTTAAAACAATTTCAGAGTGATTTGTGACCACGATGCTTTTGAAAGGGGAACTTTCTCCGAGTCAATCATTTTATAAATATCTATTTTCATGACTTAACGAGCTCATATGTATTTCCCATGATATAGCATTCGGTTTGAGCCATGGCGGCCAGTGCTCCTAAGATCATAGAAGCAATGCTGGGTACATCACGATGGTTCCATTTCTTTAAATTTTAAGTCTATGCGTCACTATGGTAGTACTTTTTTTGTCTTGCCTTTTATCGTGCGTGTAAACTAATTTGGGAAGCAAAAAAACATTAGGGGGGAGGTTGGGTGTGGGATTTAAAATATTATTTAAGACCTCAAGTAGTTTTAACATCAACATGTTATATGTGGCAATGGAAGAGTAGAACAAATCCATTAAATAGCGTGGGATAACAGGAAACATGGAAGAAATATATAAAAAGTAGCAATCATATGATTTAAGATAGAATTTTGGAATATTTGACATGTTAGTTTTCGGGCATTTTATAGTAACTTATTTATTCATACATTGAAATGATTCAAAATATTTCTCTCACATGTGCGATGTATTACCCCATATAAGTTTTGTGGCAGCTAGAAAGACTGTTGACTTATAATTTCAGGTTTCCATTATCTATGACACAATCAATTTATATCATGACCGGATTAAACACCCTGAAGACGATGCCCTCTCATTTGAGAGGTCCACCTTGCTAGTTTTGGAAAAATACCATATCTCATATTCTGAAAATTCTAACTTGAAATGTATGACTATTATTTATATATATGTCTTCTAGGTTTCTTCTTATCCCCCACTCTAAAACAGACGACCCACTTGGATGGAACATAGTTTCATGTAACATATTGATGTTTGGAAATACTTGATGTCACAAAGAATATTTTTAATCTCCTTTCACTCCTAAATTCACCCAACTGTCTATTTGTGCCTCCTTGGTAGCATCGGCATACTACAAATGCTTTAGGACAATTAGTTTATACACAATAAAAATCAAGAAAATAAAAAGTAGTACCGCATGGATCCATACAATTGAACTTTACTATGTTGAATGGATTATATCATGGGAAATATATATAAGCTGAGCAGATCATCGAAACGACATTTTATACAAAAATGTTTAACCTAGATAAAGTTTCCTTTCAAATCATTGTGGTTACAAATCATTCTGGAATTAAGTAAACTAAGAGTCAATGGATTTTTTATCTCGACATGAGATATAAAACCTAGCTTAGAGTATTGAATTCTTCTATTGACAAATGTAACTTTGTTGCTGCACTTATTTTTACACCATTATTATCTCTAATGACCGACTGACTAATATCCGCCTCATTGTTCTTCTTGTGATTGCCTCTCTTTTTTGACACAAACTATTTCATCATGTAACTAATGTACGATGAGCACACATTTAACTAAGAACTCCATTATGATTCATAAAATCTATCGAAACATAACTCCTAAGGCACGGGAGGTACCGTGAATCTATATCCTTACACAAATGTGTAATTTTTATCAATTCAAAGCAAGTTGTTATGCACGTTTCCATGGCTGGATTCATGTATTGCTCTATTTATGCATTTTGAATTTATTGTATTTATTAGTAGTCTATTTGGCAAATGTTTCAAGTGCCAGATAAAGTTTGCAACCTAAAACACCATCAAAACACTTATTCATTGTCAGATCTCCCCACACACAAATTATTTCAGTCTAATATGTAAATCCATTCGAGTTGATTTATACTCACTCCGTTCCACAATATAAGATGGTTTAGCCTTTTAGTTCACATGCATGTTTACAAACTTGTATCTAGACACATTTTAGTGTATGTGTGATATGAATATAAACAACATGTAAAACACTTACTGAATGAGATATGCCCTATAGGCAATTAATAAAGTGTATTTCTTTATCATATCTCGTTTATTCATAATATGTTTTTGTGTCATGCTATAACTGTATTAAGCGGAAACATTAATACGGGTGTGATGCGTAAACAACCAGGTCCCTAGTAGCCTCTACTAAGACTAGTTTCGTTGCGCGATCGATGATCGAGGTTTCCCAATCATAGGGCATGGTGCCGGTCGGCAATGGAAGTCATATCGCTGGAGAACGATGTGATGGACATATCCATATTTGGAGGACGTAGTCATTACGCTTTTGACCGTGAGACCAACTCTTATTGTTATTCCTGGAAGATACTTTGATTGCATCAAACGTCGTATCTTAATTAGTATGACAATAATGGTGATACTTTTGGGTATCGGAAAGGAGAAGTTAAGACGAGGGGTCAAGAGCGGGATTTGCCAGTCCGCATAGCAGGATAGATACTCTAGGGCTCACTCGGTGAGATCATGTCTAATGAGCTTGCAAGCATGTGACTAGGTCACGGAGACATGAAATCATAGACGAGTAGAAGATAGCGTTGTCGGTAACGAGGTCAAGCTAGATATGGAGATATCTATGAACGACACTCGGACACGCTAAGTATCGCCATGGTAAAAGGTTTAAGACTTTACGTTCAGGTTTGATAGATGAAAGTCATTCGTTATATCACAGGGATTAATTCATGGGGTCCAGGCCTACGAGTTAGTTAGTGATCGGAGAGGAGTCTCAATCATGTCTGTTATTATATCGAACCGCTAGGGTAACACACTTAAGGGGTTTCGACAAGATAACCGGAAAGGAAAGACATCACCGAGAACGTCCCGGGAGAGGTCCGATGGAGATCGGGCAGCGACAAGGGAGTTTTCGGAGCTAGAATAAATTATATATAATATGTTTGATATTAATTAGTGTAATTAATGTCTAAATATGATTTATATATTTATTTTCAAATTTATTTAGCCTGATTTCCCTAAATGGGCCTTCTGGTCGAAAGAAGGCCCAAGAGGGGAAAAGTTCCCTAGGGAATTCGGTGGGGCCAAGGTGGCCGGCCTAGGTGGGCCACAAGGGGCTCACCAGGTGGCCGGCGCACCAAGGAGCCGCACCTGGCATGTGGGGATAGTCCCACATTGCCTGGTGAGGAGGTTGGCTCCCCCCTGGGAGCCTATATATAGAGGGGCACCCCTGGCCTTTTAATTCACCAATTAATTCCCCAATTCTCTCTCGATTTTGTGATTCCCTTTGTCGGAGTTGCGCCGAGTTGAGAGGGGGATCTCTTCCACCATAGCCCACTGCCGCGCTGCTGGTGTTCCGGTCCAAATCTTCCGCTGCTCGTCTAGGACTGGAGTTTCGGAGGCCGTCGTTTCCACCGTACGTGTGTAACACCCCGCGAGGTGCTGCGCT
The DNA here is from genome assembly GCA_026929855.1 of Poa annua. NCBI lineage: Eukaryota > Viridiplantae > Streptophyta > Magnoliopsida > Poales > Poaceae > Poa > Poa annua. Next base: position 18,395,511 of record CM049428.1, on the reverse strand, counting down.
AGCGGTGCTCGGAGGTCTGCTTCCTCTACACGACCTTGAGGTCGGCTTCGTCGGTCTTCATCGACAACGTTTGTGCGGGAACGTAATCCCCGCTTTCGGTCTACAAGGGTATGTATTCCGATCTCCGTTCGTACTAATATATCTGCATAGAATAGATCTTGGCATGTTTTAAGGATATCGTTGTTAGGAAATTTTTTGTTTTCTACACCCGATACCCTTCACTTACAACATCTTATGTTGTGGAACGGAGGGAGTACATAACTATATATGAATTTTCCGGACAATATGCATATCTTGTTATTATAAAGTTATTAGGCAAAGGTGAATTTTTTTCAACTTTCATAACAATTTATTGGTAAGGATATAGAGATGGCAAACACACTCATTGGTGTCTTCCTTTTTCCATAAGAAGCAAAATCTAAAAATCAGTTGTTGGCATGTACCTACATATTGTGTTATGTCCATGCAGAATCACATTCTTGGCAGTAAGTACCTACATGTAATGTCAAATGCATGCTCATCTTCCAATATGTATTTTCTAGCCGTCTAAGCCATTTGTAATATAAATGAAATTTCATAAACTAATCTCTCATGCTTTTTCTGGACAATGGTTGTTCTGTTTATCATGTAAAAATTGTTCTGCACATCTAAATTAAATTATTACACTTGCCATAGGCCTCTCTGAAACACAATGATTTGTGGATATTAATTGGGTAGGATACATCTTTTGTTAGAAAGATGAATTGATGCCAACTTTGTTTTGCTAAGATGTGTTACATTAGATAAACTTTGTAGACATTTTGAGATCAGAGTTACATAATTTGTGGGTGGCTTCTCTTTTGTGCAATGTAATGCCCAACGCATGGTCATCTTCCAATATGCATAGTCTAGTCATCTAAGTCACTTGTAATATAAATTAAAATTCATAAACTAATCTCTCTTGCTTTCTTTGGACAATGCTTTTTTTCATGTCAAGAAATTTCTTCCCATCTAAAATAAATTACCACACTTGACATAGGCCTCTCTAGAACACACTGATCTATGCATATTTAGGTGGGTAGGATACATTTATTGTTAAAAGGATGAATTGATGTAACTTTTTCTTTAGTAAGATGCTTTTACATATATAAACTATGTAGACATTTTTAGATTAGATATTACATGATTTATGGGTCGCTCCAAACCCTCCTAATAATATATGTTGTTGATATATGATGCGGATAATTATATCTGTCTTTCAACGATTTGATACGTATCCCAGTTAGACAAAGAAAAAATTATAGGATTGACGTCAAAATATGTTTCATGCATTACTTTAAATTCTCAATTTCTCATGCATGTATGGCTTTGTGGGATCTAGCTAGTCTGACATGGTATCGGACAAAATAATTACTTCTAACCTAAGTACACGTATAGTCGCGAGCAACGGTGACCCTGGTTTTGATTTTTCTTTAAATGGTTTCAAGTTCCAAAACATTTCAATTTTTTGAACGTGGATATATATTTGGTATATATTTGTGCAAAGTTTCGGCTGAAAATAAGTTCTTTGGTCGACAGAAACCAACAAATTTGTGGCCGTATAAAGTAGTAAAATCCCTATTTTTTCTTTTGTGTAGTCTGAAATACAACATATTTCCAAACAAAATTTGGTGCACATGTAAATGTACTCGTATATATTTTCTAGTACTTTTTAAACACAAAAGTGTGAGATTAGAATCTTTTAAACCTGCTCACTTGTGCTTAAGTTCCAAAACAATTTTCCTACCGCATCTAGACATTTTTTTGCGTATTCAATCATGCATACGAATTTACAATAATGCAAAAATTCCACTTCGTTTTTAACTTTTCTACAAAACATTCATCAGGTGTAGCCTTATATTTATTGTAGTATTTTTAAAACACAAAAGTGTGAGATTAAAGTTTTTGTAAACCTGATCACATGTGTTTAAGTGACACAACAATTTTCCTAGTCCATCTAGACATTTTTGGGTATTCAGTCATGCATACAAAATTACAATAATGCTAAGATTCCATTTCAATTTATAACTTTTTCAAAATGTTCCATGCATGTAACCTTATTTGCGAGACCTAGCTAGTCCGACTTGGCAGAGGACAAAAATAATTAGATATAACCTAAGTACACGTATAGTCGCGAGCAACGGTAATCTTGATTTTGAGCTTTTTAAATTATACCTTCGAGTTCCATAACATTCCAATTTTTTTGAACATGGATACGTATATGTGTTATATATTTGTGAAAAAAATCGGCTTAAAATACGTATTTTTGGTGTAAAGAACCCGACAAATTTGTGGCTTTCTAAAGTAGTAAAAAAATCCCATATTTTGTCTTTTCTATAGCCTAAAATACAACATATTTGTAAACAAAATTTGGTGGGCATGTAGATAATATGCATGGATAGGAATAGTTACACACAGGAGTAGAAAACATTTAACCTAATATATATATGTAGTCATATATTTTTTCTAGTAGTTTTTAAAACACAAAAGTGCAAGATTATATTTTTTTTAAACCCTGATCAGGAGGGCTTGGGTTCCAAAACAATTTTTGTACCGCACCTAGACTTTTTGTGTATTCAATCATGCATATAAATTACAATAATAAGATTCCACTTCATTTTTTTTACTTTTCTGTAAAATGTTCCACGTCTGTATTGTTTTGTGGACACCATATCCGTAGCCTTGCCAGCATGTTTAACCTATAACGCTTTTTTTGTCAACTACCAGGATTCAAGGAGGTTCGCTAGGAAATACTGCATGTTTTTTAGAAGCAAACTATTTGCACGGTCTAATGCGTGGCTATGGCCGGGAGTCCAGGTCAAATACGCTGTGGTCTCAACTTTAACCGTGTCAACGTGCTAGGTAATTAATAATTTCTATTTAATATGTACGGTCCTCCAATCTGGAACGTGTCAAGCAGGATAACATTGTTACATAACCATTAACGTTTTGGTAAATCTCAGCCGTAAATTGTATATCAAACCATCAAAATAATTCTGATGATGTGGATTAACCAGGTGCATCGAAAAACTAACTCATTTTACTTTTAATAGATAATAGAAAATGACCCACAGAGCAAACATAAAACGGTCTGGTCTAGATTTTCTTTAAGGGTGCGAGAAGCTAAGATTAATATATTAGGGATTGCTATCTAAATTTTCAGTACCCTGAATCCCTTGGGCAAGTTGGCGGGAAACACATTTCAGTTTCCTCCATCACACTCAAACTCCATTGCTTATATACATCCACACACACGCCTTCTCACCTAGTCACCCAGTGCCGACCGTTGGATTCTAGATTTCGTCGACCTGTCGCAAACTCTTCAAGCTTACGAGCCTCCCGCCGCCAACGTCACCTCGTTCCACCCAATCCTTCCGCCAGCGCGGCAAAAAAGAAGTGGCAGAGTTCCCACCTCATTCCAGGAGTCTAGTCTAATGCCTACGTCCTCTGGGCTCCCTCGGCCAATACCATTGTCGTCCTCGAGGCCGACTTAAGAACGACGGTGCTGTCTAAAGAATGTGAAGGTGCCGGCGTTGTCAACAACGTGAGCTGGTTGAGCCCAAAGGTGAACCGACAATGTTCGAACAGTTCATCCAATTTTATCATGAAACCTGTGATCCTACAAGTCACGTTCAACTTCAAAATCATTTGGTTGAGTATGAGTGGACTCACATAAGAGAACATTAGAGATCCATTTCTCTCTCTTTTTTCAATTTATTTTCTAATGTGATCTGTGCTAAAATTAATTTTGTTGTAAACTATGTTATTTGAATTTATTCTGTTAAACAAAATTGTATAAAATATTGTATTTGTTCCAATTTAGATTGAATAGAATGAAAAATGCTAAAATAGTGAAAAAGGCGGACATGGCGGATGATACCTTCAATTGCACAAATTTGTTTTTTCACACGCAAACAAATGCCTGGAAATAATTTATTCTACAAAATGTTAGTGAGCTAAACTACAAGTAAAAGTGGAGAGTGGAGGTGAACGTGTAAATGTGAAAGTGTTGGTAAAACGGAAGAACATACTCTATCTGGAAGTACGGAGTTACCACTAGTGGAGTTACCACTAGTATTAGAGATAGTACATATTGTTTAATATTTTATTGTCCATGTTCATGTATAAAGACGTGTCCTTACTCTATCAGGCATACACACCCCGCACAACTATTGCCTAAGCCACCCATTTTCTGCATGGCTGCCTAGGCCCACCTCCTCCTCCTCATTCTTCTACCAATTCATTCCCCCTTTCTATCCTCCTTTGTGTGGCTCCCAAGTTTGGAGTTGTGCTCGTGAAGTTGAGGGGTCTTTCCACCTTCCGCACGTCGTCACGCTGTTGATTTTCCGTTTCGGATTTTTCTTCTTCTGAGCTTTACTGGAACGGAGATCGGGAGACGTCTTATACACCGTACGTGTGTAACTCCTACGGAGGTGTTCCTCTTGTAGCACTAGTCCATCGGGTTGTACATCTACTCGACCTTGGCTTCATCAACAACATTTGTGTGGGAACGTCCCACTTTTGGTATTCAAGGGTATGAACTATGTTTCTTCTCCGTTACCTTGCATCCGCATATGATAGATCTTGTCTATATGTTGTTCTCATCGTAGATTTTTTTGTTTTTTGACTCATAACCCCAACATCATTATCTGCACATACGACATCTTAACTACATCTTGTGTCTCTCTCAGTGTTTCGGATACTGCCAGCTTGGCCTTACAAGGAAAGAATACGACTGTAATTGCAAAGTTGGGCGTAGAATCTCCCCTATTTGTCAATGGTGAGCATCAGCGGTCAGCTAGTGCAGGCGACGAGACCCAGATCGAGTTAAAAAACAACTAGAAGAGGGTGCATTACCGATTTGAAGTACCTTCTCCTCCCAACCCCATCTCATCCAGTCCAGGCGTAGCTCTCCACCCCAACCACAATCTAGATATCAAATCGGCGGGGAAACTGAGCGTGAGGCCACCTATCCTTCCAAAATCACGAGGAACGGGACTAGGGTTGCAAAATTACTCACCAACCGTAGCTCCGCCGTCGACGAGAAGGGCGCTCCACCATCGACGGGGAAAAAACGCTTCCGCTGCCGGAGAAGAGGAACAAGGCGGTGCCATCGAGCACGAACGAATCGAGCGGGAGTCGAGCACTTGTCAGTGCACATAACCACCTGTCCTAACCTAATCACAACCGTCATACCGGCCGTTTTATCTGTTAGTCCTACATGGGCTATTCCCAGCATGACCCACGACGGCGATGCGGTGGCCGCCATCTCGGCAAGCTCGGTGTGGTGGTTCGTGCGTGCGCTTGCGTACCTGCCGTGTGGTGCTGGTGGAGTGGTGGTGAACTGGTGATCGCTGGGCGGCCCGTGGCGCTGGGGTTTTGGAGGCAAAGCGAAGCAAGGGAGTGGGTCGTGCGCGGTGAGTCCAAGATGCAAAGCTGCTGTGGTGCCAGTCCGCTATGCTGATGGGAAGAAGAAATGCAGTGCAGGACAAGAGGCAGCCATAGACAGCATCCAAAGATCAAAAGTGAGCTTTTTTTATCCACGGCTAGTGCCTGCGCAAAAGCAAAGAGGAACATAGCTTGTTCGAGTTTTGACTACAGGGCGCCTGCGCTTGCTGCGTTTGTGATGGAGATTGTGAATTAATGGTGGTGCCGCCGTGCCGTTGAACACCCAAAGGGTTCGGTTTTATGCTATTCCAACGGATGAACCATGATCCATCGAGCGAACGGCCCATAAATATTATGGTGCTGCCTGCATCCTTCTTGGGCTGATCGGTATATATGCCGCGCGGAGGGCCGATGCAGGTCGAAACCCTATCCCCTTTCGCCGCATCCCCTCCCAACTCCGGCGAGCAAGTAATCGCGCACTCCACTCCCCCACGTAGATCCGCCGCCAGGATGGTGGCCGGTACTGGCAGCGCAAGCCGCGTCAAAGACCAGGGCTGCTCCGCTCCTCCGCACAACCGCGACGAAGCAGAGGCCACGGCAGTGGAGAGATGTCAGCGTGCCTCCGACGCCGCACGCATCTGACTCCACGCGCATCCGCGCGAGATACAGAAGGACGAACCGCAGCATGGCGGTGCCACCGGCACTGCAGAAGCACGAGTCCAAGTACTGGACCTCGCGCGGCAGCCCGGTGGCCTCGACCTCACACTCTGTCGCGTCGAGGTCCCGCAGCCCCGCCGCGTCGCCATCGTCCTCGTTATGTAGGAGCCAGTTGAGGTGGCGGCGCCATGCATACGACGACAACGTCGACGACGACTACATCGACAAGGTGGCCACGGAGCTCGCTGGGTTCATGCCTGGCAACTTCGTCGACGACAGCTACCTCGCCACGGTGGTGTTCGTCGTCTCGGAGCGCAGCCGCCTCGAGGAGGACAAGAAGGACGAGTGGCTGCTCCTTGCAGCGGTGCAGACGAAGATCTTCGTCGAACTCGACTCCGACGACGAGTGAGCCGCCGCGTCACCAAGGAATCGCCGCCACGGCACGGTCTCCAGTACTCACCGGAGCCAAATTTTGGCACCACCACGTGGCGGCGATTGCCTAGTTAGGATTTTTGTAGCTAGGATTTCGTATTTGGTTTCTACACTGCGTAGTTCGTAGCTCAATGAACTATGCACAGTTCGGTGTAAAAAAACTCCTGGGAAATGCAAAATTTAAATTATGAAGTTCGATTTGATGTGTCTATTTCGCGCGGCAACATTTCTGCCTGCAAAAATCATATGGGGTGCCCTCCATCCGGTGATATGGGGTTTGCGGTTTGGGGATATCTGCTAGAGATGCTCTATCACTAAAAAAATTCCCATAACGTTAAATGTGGAAATCTGAAATGTTTTTTTTTTGAAAGATCCAGCAAAGTGCTGGCTTTTCGTGTTTAATAGCAGAATAGAAGGTGATTACATCCAACTAGTGGACCAAATGTAAGAAAAAGATGGAGTAGAAAGGGTAAAAAAAAGTGGGAAAAGAGTGAAGAAAACAGGTAAAGAAACACGGAAGGGCTCCCTAAGGAGGTGTTTTAAATATCATCTATGCTATTCCTCGCACTGTTTCCCCGAAAGGTGCGGCTATGCACTTTGCGCCTGCTAGGCGCCATTGCTCTATCATTCTTTTGATTCCCAGAACGATGTCAGTGACCGGTCTTCTCTTGTCCCTGAAAGTTCGCTGGTTTCTCTCCATCCATATCTCATATGCGATCAAGAGAAGCATCGTGTTAATGCCCTTTCTTGTTTCTGGTGACTGTTTCTTCAGCACGCCAAGCCAGATGGTCGTGACATCGGATGCGGGGTCCCATGCCGTGGGTGCAAGTCCAGCACATCCCTGCCAACGAGAAGCTCGAGTCCAAACCTGCTTTGCGACCGGGCAGGCGCAGAAGAGGTGGAAGGAGGACTCCAGTTCCCGCATACAAAGCCCACAGAAGTAAGAGTTCGGCCAACCCCGCCGCATCAGTCGGTCGTTGCACCATAACCTGTCTTGGAGAAGAAGCCAAGAGAAAAACTTGTGTCTTGGCGGTGCCCACGGCTTCCAAATGAGGTTCTTCAGGTTTGAGACTGTAAGGCCCTCAAATTGCACTTGGTAGGCAGAGGCAGCAGTGTATATCCCCATTGATGTGAGGTTCCATCTGATTGTATCAGCGTTTCCCGGGATCAATTGCACATTCCTCTCCCGGATGAGGCGCCAGAGGTGGAGAAACTCACGCGCAATGGGCGCGGTGATGCTGTGTCTGAGATCGTTGATCCATTTTCCTTGTGTCAGGGCATCATGAACTGTGCGGTTCTTTCGCCTGGAGTGCTTGAAAAGGAGCGGAATGGACTGGCGGAGAGGTGTTGAAAGTAACCAGGTTGATTCCCAAAATGAAGCAGTGTCTCCGTCGCCGATGGTCACCGTCGTTGCAGCCGCAAAGAGGTCTCTATCGATCTGGTCGCAGGGTAGCTCCGAACCAACCCACGGACGGTTGGGGCTTGTCCAGGAGTACCATAACCAGCGTAGGCGGAGGGCTCGACTGAATCGCTCGAGGTTGTGGATGCCTAGTCCTCCCCTGTTAGCTGGGGCGCAAATTTTCCCCCATGCTACCTTGCATTTTCCTCCCCGTGAGCTCTTTTTCGTGCGCCCAGAGAAAACGCCTCTCAATTTTCTCCACCTCCTTGTGGAATTGTTTTGGGGGCTTGATCACAGACAGTGCAAAGGTGGGCATGGCGCTAAGCACAGAGCGAATGAGCGCTCGACGTCCTGCAACATTCATGAGTTTTCCTTTCCATCCCGCTAGGCGGCTTTTAATTCTGTCGATGATGAACTGGAGGTGAACTCTACGAAGTCTGTTTATTGTGATCGGCAGACCCAAGTAGGTGACCGGGAACTCCGATATTCTTCCTCCAAAACCCTGTAGGACCGTGCCTAAGTCGACCTCATGGCAGCGTATTGGCGTAACGGTTGATTTTGCAGGGTTTATTCTCAGTCCCGTTGCGTCGCCGAAAGCCTCAAGAATATTCAGTAGTGCTTCAATTTCTGCTCTGTTTGGATTTGCGAACAGCACAGCATCGTCAGCATAAAGGCTTGTTCTCATCCTTGCTTCACGGATAGGCAGGGGTGCTAAGATGCCTGATCTGGTTGCCTCCTCTATGATCAGGTGAAGCGGATCGATTGCTAGGATGAACAAGAAAGGGGAGAGGGGATCCCCCTGCCGCAGTCCACGCCGATGTGCGATCGCCGGTCCCCTCGTTCCGTTTAGGAGGAAGCGTGATGTCGAGGTAGACAGCAGCATTGCGATCCAGTCCCTCCATCTGGCGCTGAAGCCCATCTGCTGCAGTAGCTCCAATATGTATTCCCACGATACAGAGTCAAAAGCTCGGGCGATATCAATTTTTATTAGCAGTGCCGGCTTCTTTTTCCTATGGAGGCTGCGGACTGCATTTCGCACATACAGATAGCTGTCGTGTATGCATCGAGTTTTGAGGAAGCTGATTGCGCCGGGGAAACTAGATGTGCCATCTGTGTTTTGAGTCTGTTTGCAAGAGTCTTGGAGATTAGCTTTGCAACCGAGTGTATAAGGTTGATCGGCCTGAATTGGGTTATCTCCTCTGGGTCATGTTTTTTTGGCAGCAGCGCGACCAATGCGCCGTTGAGATCAGCAAAATTCTTTGATCTGATGGCGTAAAACTGGTGGAAGGCCTCCATCACCTCCCCCTTGATAACTTGCCAACATGATCTGAAGAAGGTGCCCGAGAAACCGTCCGGGCCCGGTGCCTTTTCAGATGGAGAGTCCTTGACAACTTCATTTTCAGTGAAAGGGTTGTCCAGACCATTGTTGTTGACGGTTGGAAGTGCAATGTTTTCCCAGTTTATTGTTGTTTTTCTTTCAGCCCTGGATCCCAGAATTTCAGAGAAATGAGAATGTATTGCCTTTTCCTTCTCTGTATGAGAGGTGACGGTGGTGCCTCCCTTTTTCAGAGACATAATGTAATTTCTGCGCCGTCTGGAGTTGATTTTTGCATGGAAAAACTTTGTGTTGGCGTCTCCAGCTTTGATCCATGTGACTCTGGATGCCTGTCGTTTCCTTGCGCGCTCGATTGCTGCCAGGCCGAGAACACGTAGCTTGAGCTTCTTTCTCATGTTGAATTCAGCATCAGTCAGTCTCCTTGTTTCCTGGGCCACGTCTAGGCGCAGTATGAGTTCTTGAGCCATGTGGAACTGAATCTTTGCGTCGCTGAATATTGATTTACTCCATTCCTTGAGCGCCTGTGAGAGTCGCTGCATCTTGATCTTGAGGCGAACAAAAGCGCAGCCGTGTTGCACCGTTGTGTTCCAGCTCTGGAGTACGGCCTGCTGGAAACCAGGGAATTTGGGCCAGAAATTTTCAAATCTGAACCTTGCGTGTCTGGTTGGTGCAGCAACATTAGCAAGGAGTAGAGGGCAGTGATCAGAGTGTGATGTTGAGGCCGCTTGCAAGAGGAAATTGGGGAACAGAGTGTCCCAATCCGAGTTGCAGAGCACCCTATCAAGCGCGACGAGGGTCGGATCTCTCTGTTCATTGCTCCATGTGTACTTTCTGTTCTGGCACTTTATCTCTCTTAGACCCGCTCGATCAATTTCTGCTCTAAACTGGCTCATTAGACGGCGGTTGATATTGAAATTGTTTTTGTCCCGCGCCTCGTATATCAAGTTAAAATCCCCAAGGATGAGCCATGGGATGTGTGCGGCAGGCGCTAAAGCTCTCATCTCCTCCAGGAAGGCTGTTTTTAGGTTGGCATCAGTTGGTCCGTAGACCGTTGTGAGGATGAATGATTTCTGCGATAGCCTAACTCTGATGCTGATTGTGATTGAGAAGGTTCTGATATCGCTGTGCAGAACCTCGACAAGATTCTCGTTCCAGAGAACGATCGCCCCGCCCCTGAAATCTGAAATGTTGCACAAAGGAATAACGAAGACGCAGAACCTGATGCAGAACTTCAGAAAAAGAACTTCCACTCGATCGGCAGAAATCAACAAAATACCCGCAAATGGAGGAGAATTCAGTGAGCTAACGAGGTCAGACCATCACAATAACTTAATCACGGATAACCGATGGGAACATGAGAATAGAATGCTGTCTTACTGTCAGAGATAATCTCCTAGTTCAGAAGGAGGATCAAACATAGCGACAAATTATAGAAATCAGAACTACTGACGTCCGAACTTATTAGATACTAAAAAGACAAAAACAAGGAAAATGTTTCAGCCATGCTGTCCAAAAAGGCGCCATTGCCACCTGATAGTTTGATGCAAACTTCATCTACCTGCGACCAAGGTTCCAAAGTAAGTACTAGCGTGTTAGGTAGTGTGCGTGGAGGAAGAGAAATTTTTTCAATGGACATATACAACTTGATTGACATTACCTGTTAAGAAGTTAACCCCAGCAGTACTTATTCCTCATTTTCGTCTCACAGATGGAGTTGCTCCAGCCCTTCATTCGCTCAATCTTCAGTCTCCTTTGCAGAACCTTCAAAGAACAGAGTATATTATATTTAGTCAGGGCATAAAGACTTCAGTCCAGCTTATCGTCTAATGCCTTCTATGGGTTACAGACAGACAGATACAACAAGTTGATAATATTTCTAATAGCATATTAATTATGCCTCATAACTACGGACCTTTGTCACACCAATGAAAACAGGACGTAATGAAACAAAGAAGGATCTAGCACATGCATTCTCATGATAATACAAACCAAAAACATTCTGGTACCTAGTAGTCCGATTTTCAAACAAATATATTAGATTTTGAGAAACGACGCTATTAATCATGCAATCCGGCGACGAATTCAAATTTAAACAGTAACTCTCAAAAAAAAACAATGCTAAATTTTCATGTATAAATTGAAGGAAATGAGAGTCTCTAGAAACATATAAAATTCATGGAACTGCATGAAATACAGAAAATAACTTATTTCGTGATTCACTTCAATAGGCTTGCTCTGTCTGGTATTTTTGTCTAGCAGCGGATTCACTTTATATAGGATCCCTGGAGACAATTTTTATCGGACATGTGCATGTATATACTGAAGTAGAACAACGACTATCTTTGGAAAAAATGTAACTTTATGTTGGAGATGCGTCTTACTAAAGGAAGCTGATGAAACACATGAATGGACTAACTTATAAAACAGTTCACTTATATAGTATTATTGGCTTTAAACAGTACGTTCCTTGTTGAACGACGTATCTAATTAGAAATTATTGGGAGTGTCAATCCCAGCTAAGATCAGGCAAAATTATTAGAAAAATGTAGTGCTGTAAAGATAGATACTATCACATTGGAATGAAAACATTTCTAAGCCGAGAATACTTATGAAGGAAGCAACAATCAATCTAGCAGTACAACCCACAAAGAGCTACAAGATTGACATATATATTCAGGTTTTCATGGCATGCAATAGTTGTATATGGGGCTACAGTATTGATCACAATGCTTGCATTTATTGGAAAAGCATATACAATGTCATGTAGTAAAGCTTTGTGAAATTAAACCCAACAAATTTATGAATAACGAGTTTATAATTGGTTTAAATATAAACCGATAGCAAGCACTGAAACATACATACCTGACCCAGTGCCTAAGATAACTAATGAAGCCTAAAATGTATATTGGTGTGCTGGACATTTGCTTAGGCAATTTTTGGCAGAATATCTAATTTTGGATAAACCTGCTTCAGTAAGAAGTAAGTCATATAATTCCCATCCACATAGACCATGTACACACTGAAATACAAGTGTTTTTTCTCTGTAAGCTTTATTTTACCCCTATACTTATAAGACATAAGCACTCCATGTTAATCACTAAGAAAATTGCAACATTTGTATCTGTTATCTAATCACTCCAACAACTGAAATGATTCGTAAAGCAAATAAAACAGAACACGCCATTCCAATCACTAAACAAGTCCGTAACAAGTATCAACGGAGAAGGTAGAGTAGAATTACCTGAGCAGAGAGCCCGCGGCAGTTGCCAAGCACGAAGGAAACGGGTGGCAACGTGTTCGATGGGCGGCTCGACGAGCTCGTACACCTCGCACTCCACAACCCTGCGAGCACGGACGTCGACGCCGAGCATGTGCTCGTCCAGGAAGAAGCAGATCACGTCGGGGTTTGTGGGGTGGATGAGCGCGAGCACAGGGATCTTCTTCGGCAGACCAGTCGCCTTGTAGCTGGGGTCGTTGCAGATCTCCTCAAAGGTGGCCTCGTACTCGAGCGTCCACTCCGCGGAGTCCGGACCGTCGTCGAGCGTCCAGACGCTGATCTGTGCGGCACCGCTGGTGCTACGGTTCCGGTACATGTCGACGAAGCGCAGCTTGCCGGCGCTGACACGCACGCAGCGGTACTTGTCGAGCAATCCCCAAGCCTCCCTGCATTTGAGCACTTTGCCCGGCGGTAGCGGGATGACCCTGAGCTCCGGCGCGTCGGCGAAGGGGTCGCAGGTGAGGAGGCACCAGGAGAGGTCGACCCACCAGAGCCTCCCGGCGTGCGAGACGACGCCGTTGGGGGCCAACATCCGGTACGGGAGCGGGTAGTGGATGGACTTGCTGACCCACTCTCCGACATCGGACGAGAAGCGTAGGAGGTCGCAAGTGTCGCCGCCGAGGATGGGCTGGAGCTCAACGACCATGAAGTGGCCGCGACCCCCCGGGGAAGAGATGAGGCCGAGGTGGCCCATGTGCAGGATGAGCTCGGGATTGGGGAGCGGGAGGGCGGAGCCGGCTGTGGCGTCGAGGATGAAGTAGCCCGGGACGGTTTGGCGCCAGAAAAACTCCTGGAGCCTGGGGGTGTCGACGACGGTGGGGGACGTGGCGGAGCCCTGGTCGGCTTTGAGGAGGATGAGGCCGGATGCGTCGACGGCGATGACGGACGGGAAGCTGTCGGAGGTGGTGCGGCCAGGGAAGATGCGGTGGGGGATGGTGAGGAGCGCGACGCGCGGGGGCGCCTTGAGCTCGAGGGAGAGGTCGGCGCCCGGAGGGAGGTCGGCGGCGGCGGCCGTCACCCGCGGCACGGTTCCCAGCATCACCCACGACGGCGACGCGGCGGACGCCATCTCGGCTAGTGGCGGTTCGTGCGTGCGCTTGTGGTGAACTGGTGATTGGTGGACGGCCCGCGGCGATGGGATTCTTGGAGGCAAAGATAGGGAAGCCAGAGTCGTGGGCGGCCAGTCCAACACGCAAAGCTGCTGTGGTGCCAGTCTGCTCTGCTGCTGGGAAGAAGAAATGCAGTGCAGGAAAGGAGGCCATGGACTGCATCCAAAGATCAAAAGTGAGCTTTTTATCTGTCGGCTAGTGCCTGCACAAGAGCAAAGAGGAACCAAGCAGTCCGAGCTTGTTCAACTTCTGACTAGAGGGCGCCTGCGCATTGCTGCGTTCGTGATGAAGAGATTGCGAAATGGTGGTGCCGTTGAACCCAAAGGGTTCAGTTTTGTGCTACTCCAACGGATCAAAAATTGTTTGCCGAGATTAATTAAATATATATGGATATAAGAATGTTTATAGCTTTCAACACATAAAATATAGTTTCAAAATAATCAAAAATAAATTTACAAATTAAGAATTATGTCCTTCTAGGGCTACAACTGTCATTTCCCGGCATGCCCACAAATGCTCAAGTATATCATTTGAAGTCGATGATGAATATTTTCATCACAAATCTACATATGCCTGTCGAGAAAATCAACAAAATCTACCGGCACATCATGATCAATATCGGTGAGAGGACTATGAGAGTCGAATCAAACAGGACCGTGAACAAGACACGTGCGCTCGATCTTGAAATCATATTGTGCATAATTACACACGCATTTCATCACCTCCCATGTCTGCTTGTTCGACCATGCCTGAGAGCAGGGTACCGAACAATAGCAAACCTTTGTTACAACACTCTAGATGCCCGTTCGACATTCTTTCTCGCAGTCTCTTATTTGAATGCAAACCAACAAGCTTTGTTGCCTAGAGGGTTGTAGATTGTTAGCAAGATAGTACCCTTTGTTAACTATTGGAGCATGGCCTTCGACGAGATTCACAAACATCAGAGAGCAGTGCAGCATGTTAATGTCATTGTGGATTTATGTCATGTTGAAAAAAACGTGCAAACTCCATAGTTCATGATCGGCCATAGCTTCAAGCTCCACGTTGTAATATCCTTTGTGGCACCTTTATAGAATCCTTGCACATCAAATGGACAATTTTTCAGCTCAAATGCATGCAATCTATACTTACAACTATCTTAGGAAATCTTCACATGCATGCAATATATACTTACAACTATCTTAGGAAATCTTCACGTTGTGTTCTATTCCATTGGATTTGTTTCTTCTTCATTTGTTCATATGGTCATCTAAAGTAATATGGGCCAAACACAACAACTACTACCCTCCAGTACCTAGACATTAATTTGTTAGTTGTAGACTTCGACATGCATAGGCAATCCTCTTGACCATCTATAGGAGTTCCATATGCAAGTATCCTCATGGCAGCAGTACACTTTTAGATGAATGAGAAACTAACCTTTCTAACAACGACCTTATTCTATTGAAACCATGGATCATACTCCCTAACAATATGCACGATTTGCATGAACAAGCCATGGTTCATAAGAAAGCGCCGTCGAAAATCTAAGGGTGACTGCTAGAACATCGCAAAGTAACGGGAGACTAGCATGCTATGTCCTTCCATCCTTCCGTTCTCTGCATCAGCTTGGTTACCGAGCCTCCTCACTTGGGTGTGGCATTGGCGACCTCGTCGGCTTGAAGCCGTAGAAGACCGAGAATCGCCAAATTCTCATCTTCCTCCTCAGCAATGGCAGCTTCTTCTTCCAACAACATATGGGTCATCATCTCGTCATCGCTAGCCATCTCTATGAATTGAAAGGGCATCCATTCATACAACCGATCACCAACTTCGACGACAAATTAGCCGTATAAGCGATTTGACGAACATCTTGCAGGCAGAGCGGGTCGCGTGAAGTTTCCGAGGCGTCATGTGCCCGAAGTAATTGACAAGCACCGGTATCGGAAGCTAAATCACGGGGAGATGTGAGGGCGGCACACGTCAAAGGGTGTATGTGAGTGTCTGAGATATATTTGGGTTTCGTGTATTTGGTACCTTATCTCTAGGAGAGGCTTCTTGTCCTCCAAGTCTTATACCGCATATATACTGGCCCATGGGGCTCAACAATACATCAATCATATTTCGTCAATCTCATAATTCTACAGTGAGGACAGCGGTCGTCCAAGGGTGTGAGGCGATGGGAGAAGGGGAATATAGCACAACAATGACAAAGCCGACGTGTGCGTCGGAGTCCTACCGGGCGTCCAAGGGTGTAGGCGAGGGAAGATATAGCACAACAATGGTAGGGCCGACCTGCACGTCAGAGTCCTAAGCAGCGTTGCTCTTGGCTTCATCAGGCACAACCCAACACAGGGACGGTGCTGACTAGGTGTGTCGGACCAAGTTTTGGACCACGTCGGACCCTACGCTCTCAAACGCCTTTGGACGGCTCTTTGCACTACAACAAAACGTGCAGTAGAGACATTGTTCTAGAGGGACGGTCCACTATGTCTTTTAAATCTTAATCCAATTGGCCGTAGGGGCATTAAGAGAGACATCGTAGAGAATGACTTAGAGGTAGAGACATCTACTTAGACACATTCTCCAAAATTGTAAGGGCATTGTTAGAGACATTATTGATATTGCCTAAACAATAGAGACATCTCATTGCATACACTCTTCATAATGTCTCTTATCACCTATCTAAATGCATACTGAGAGACAAATTTGAGAATGCCTTTATGGTAGAATCATTTTGTAGAGACACTATGCGTGTCTTTTATAAAAAATTAACATATTCCAAAATTTCTCATAACGAGATTTATAGCACCATCGCTAAAAATCAATAATGAAGACATATTTAGGCTGCAAAAAGATATGACTTCGCCCGAACAGAAATTTCTAACTCCATGGCGGGAGATGTACGTGCGCGTAGATGAAAAACGTAGCCCTGAATTTCCTCTAACTTACCGTATCCCACGTCACCACTACCATTCCCTGTATCATCCCCCTTCTATCTCGTTCCTATCCGGATCTCCACCGGAGAAACGTCCAGCAGCCAATCTCCCCTCGCGCGATGCAGGCTCCTATCCGGATCTGAGCTTGAACAATGGGTTGGTGTTGCAAAAGGACCTGTCGCTGCCGCTGCCCGGCTCCAGCCTGCACGTCTTCACCATCGCCAAGCTGCGCACTCACTACGGACTTCTCAATCTACAAAGGCTACGTCAATGAGTAGGTTCAGCCCGGCCCGTCGCCATCAGGCTGGTCAACTCGAGAAATATCAGAGACACAACGAATCGCTACCTCGCTGGTACGTACACAGTTAATTATCTACTCCATCACCTAAAACTAACAAATTATATGCAGTTGATCATCTGCTTATCCTATAATTAAAAGTGTTGAATTAGTTATACCAAATTACCAATAGGAGAGAAAATGCAGTGTATTCATTTGTACTGATCTAATGCACTCCTGGCTTTACTCTGCATTCATTAGTCGATGAGAATTAAATGATTCGAAAGTTATAGTTCAGCTGCTCTGAGTGCATGTAAACACATTTTCTTCTTCCGAAATGACATGCTAGTTTTTTGTATGCCCGTTGTCTTTCTGCACTCGGAATCCGAGTAACTTACATAATAGAAATTCATGAGACTTAAGTGACATTGGCTTGATGATTGCAGGGTATTTGTATTTTACTCCATGTGGTGGCCGACAACAATAGCTCGGAAGGAACACTATAGTGCTTGGTCATATGGTCTAGCTATGTATAGCAGTTTCAAGACTACCGATGTTTGGGTTTTGTGACGTTGTCCAACAAGGGGAGGTTGTTATTGGTGTAGTTTTTGGTCATATGGTGTGTAAACATTTTATGACTATTGGTGTTTGGGTTTTAATGATGGTATCCGGTTATATGTTCTTCCTATGTCACAATGATATTTTGTATATGCATTATGTTGTTAAGTGTTTATCTCTTAGAGAACAAATTTCTTTATCGAGTAAGACGTAAGATAATGCCTCTATGATTTTCTCTTTCAAGACATGCCGATATGCCTCTATAGGGACTATACAAATAAAGAAAAAAAATCTCACTTACACGTCTCACATTTCTAGAGACCAAATAAAACTTCTCGCTTACACATCAATATATTTCTAGACATGGATACATTGCCACACCAAAATGTTGCTACTGATGTTAGAGGCAGTCTAAAATGCTTCATGAAAGTGCCTATAAACCTATACATACACATTTCAAGTGTATCTTTGAAGTGCCTCTATGTGTGTAGATACATACCTTAATGTCTTTACAAAGTGACCTTATGTCGTACATAGACATTTCGCAAAATGACTCTACAATCTAAGAGACACGCACGTAGTGACACTTTTGAGACACTGTGGAAAATGTCTCTACAACTATGTAGAGACAATATAAGTGTCTCTATAAGACCAAAATAGTGCCTCTATGGGCCAGTTCTCTTGTAGTGTTGGCCGCTGCGAGTGGAGATTCTCTCATGACAATAAATTTGAAAATCTGAAATGTTGCGCAAAGGAATAACCAAGACGCGGAACCTGATGCATACCTTCAGAAAAAGAGCTCGCACTCGATCGGCAGAAATCAACAAAATACCCATAAATAGAAGATAATTCACTGAGCTAACGAGGTGAAACCTTTGATAATAACTGAGTCACAGACAACTGATGGGAACATACAAACATAGCCCCACATTATAGAAACCAGAACTACTAATGTCCGAACTTAGATATACTTCAAAGACAAAAACAAGCAAAATGTTTCAGCCATGCTGTGCGAGAAGGCACCATTGCCACCTGATAATTTGATGCAATACTTCCTCTACCTACGACCAAGGTTACAAAGGAAGTACTGGTGTGTTAGGTTGTGTGCGTGGAGGAAGAGAAACGTAATTTTTTCATGAACATGTACAACTTGATTGACATTACCAGTTAAGAAGTTAACCCCAGCTAGTACTTATTCCTTATTTTCGTCTCACAGATGGAGTTGCTGCAGCCCTTTATTCGCGCAATCTTCAGTCTCCTTTGCAGAATCTTCAAAGAACAGAGCAAATTATGTCAGTCAAGGCATAAAGCCTTCTATGGGTTACAGACAAACAGATACAACGAGTTGGTAGTCTAATAGGAGATTAATTATGCCTCATAACTACAGATCTTTGTCATACCAATGAAAACAGGATGTGATGAAACAGAGAAGGAGCCGGCACATAAAAGTATTCTCATGACATTACAAACCAAAAAGATTCTGACACCTAGTAGTTTTGTTTACACATAAATAAACTAGATTTCGAGAAGCCACGCTATTAATCATGCAATCTGAATTCAAATTGAAACAGTAACTCTCCAAGAAAAATTCAATGCGAAATTTTCATGTAACACTGAAGCACAAGAGACTAACAGATTCTCTAGATCATGGAACTGCATGAAATACAGAAAAATAAATCATTTAGTGAATTACTTCAATAGGCTTGCTCTGTCAAGTATTTTTTGTCTAACAGCGGTTTCATTGCATATAGGATCCTTGGAGATGCCCGACATTTGCATCTAAATACTGAAGTAACAACGACTATCTTTGAAAAAAAAGTAACTTCATGTTGGAGATGCTTCTTACTCAAGGAACCTGATGAAACACATGAATGGACTAACTTATAACAGAGTTCATTTATATAGAGCAGTATTGACTTCAACAGTTATTTCCTTGTTCAACGAAGTATCTACTCCCTCCTTTCACTTTTATAAGGTATGAGCGAGTAATTAGAAATCATTGGGAGTGTCAATCTCAGCTAACATCAAGCAAACTAATTAGAAAATATGAAGTGCTCTACAAGAGAGATACTATCACATTGGAATGAATACCTTTCTAAGCTGAGAATACTTATGAAGGAAGCAGCCATCAATCTAGCAGTACAATCTAGGAGTACAAGATTGACCAATTCAGATGTCCATGGCATCCTATAGTTGTATATGGGGCTACAGTATTGATCACAATGCTTGCATTTATTGGAAAGGCATATGCAATGTCATGTATTAAAGCCTTTTGAAAACTCAACAAATTTATGAATAACGATCTTATAATTGGTTTAAAGATAAACCGATAGCAAGCACTCAAACATACAGACTGACCCAGTGCCTAAGATAATTAATGAAGCCTAAAATGTATATTTGTTAATAGGACATTTGCTTGGGCAAATTTTGGCAGAATATTTAATTTTGGATAGGCCTGCTTCAGCAGAGACATACAACTACCATGCACATAGACCATGTACACACTGAAATACAAGTGCTTTTTACTCTATAAGCTTCATTTTACCCCTATACTTATGAGATATAAGCACTCCATGTTCATCACTATTTATTTATTTTTGCTACACTAGAGTACTAGACCAGACTGAAATTTCAACATTTGCATCTGTTGTCTAATTACTCTCACAACTTGAAATTCTGCGCAAAGATAATAAAACAGAACACGCTGTCGCAATCACTAAACAAGAGTAAGAAGAACTTACGGAGAGAGTACAGTAGCATTACCTGAGCAGAGAACCCGTGGCAGCTGCCAAGCGTGAACGAAGCGGGTGGCGACGTGTTCGATGGGCGGCTCGACCAGCTCGTACACCTCCCACTCCACAACCCTGTGAGCACGCACGTCGACGCCCAGCATGTGCTCGTCGAGGAAGAAGTAGACCACGTCGGGGTTTGTGGGGTGTATGAGCGCAAGCACGGGGATCTTCTTCGGCAGCCCAGTCGCCTTGTAGCTAGGGTCGTTGCAGATCTCCGCAAAGGTGGCCTCGTACTCGAGCGTCCACTCCGTGGAGTCCGGGTCGGCGAGCGTCCAGACGCTGATCTGTGCGGCGCCGCTGGTGTTACGGTTCCGGTACATGTCGACGAAGCGCAGCTTGCCGGCGCTGACACCGACGCAGCGGTACTTGTCGAGCAGTCCCCAAGCTTCCCTGGGCTTGAGCTCCTTGCCCGGCGGTAGCGGGACGACGCTGAGTACCGGCGCGTCGGCGAAGGGGTCGCAGGTGAGGAGGCACCAGGAGATGTGGACCCACCAGAGCCTCCCGGCGTGCGAGACGACGCCGTTGGGGCTCAAGATGCGGGCCGGGAGCGGGTAGCGGACGTCCTTGGTGACCCACTCCCCGAACTCGGAGGAGAAGCAGAGGAGGTCGGCTTTGTCGCCGCCGACGCCGAGGATCATCTGGAGCTCCGCGACCATGTAGTTGCCGTCATCGGTGGGGGAGGCGATGAGGCCGAGGTGGCCCGGGTGCATGATGTACTTTGCGTCGGGGAGCGCGAACGCGGAAGCGGTCTTGGCGTCGAGGACGAAGTAGCCCGGGACGGTCGGGCGCCAGCAGAACTCCTGGCGGTTGGGGAGGTCGATGACGGTGGGGCCCGTGGCGGGGCCCTGGTCGGCGTGGAGCAGGAGGAGGCCGGAGGGGTCGGCGGCGAGGACGGACGGGAAGTTGTTGGAGGTGGTGCGTCCCGGGAAGATGCGCGGTGGGATGGTGAGGAGAGCGACGCGCGGTGGCGCGTTGAGGGCGAGGGAGAGGTCGGCGGCCGGAGGGAGGTCGGCGTCGGCGGCCGTCACCCGCGAGATGCTCCCGAGGATGACCCACGACGGGGACGCGGCGGACGCCATGTGGGCTAGCTAGCTGTGGTGGTTCTTGCGATGGTGAACTGGTGATTAGTGGCGGCGGCGATGGCGTTTTGGGCGTCAAAAGGGAAGCAAGCAACGGGCGAGTGGGTCGTGCACGGGCAGCCTTTGCAAAGCGCGGTTGCTTCTGATTGCGAGCTATGGTGGTGCCAGACTGCCAGTCCGCTCTGCTGCCGGGAAGAAGAGATGCAGGAGGAGCAGGACAGGAGGCAGTGAAATTTCACAAAAATAACCCTTTGGTCAAACTTCAGCCAAAACTAACCCCTTTTCAAAACTATTTCAAAATCTAACCCTTTTTGTAGCGCCCAACAACGTGGCGCTACCCTCTCTGCGATAGCGCCACGGGCTTCGGTGCTACCCTCGTGACAGCGTGGCACGGCGGGCACCGCGAGGTGGACACGCAACGCCGAGGCCCGCGGCGTTGCCCTTCAGAGGGTAGCGCCACACGCCACACGCCCTGGCGCTACCCTCCGCGACTTAAGGCCCAGCGCACGCGCCCGAACGGTTCTTCCTCTTCATTCGACCCCAACAGCTCTTCTCTCCCTCTCTCTCCTTGTACTCACCCCCCTCACAAATCCCTCCATATTGGTTCGATTTGGCCGTGGATTTGGGCTCCCCTGCGTTGAGAGAGGTAATCTCCTCCATCCCCCATGTTTTTGTCCAATCAAATTGTTGCAATTTTGTGACATTATGTTTAGATCTTGGAAACCCTAAAAATGTCATATGAGGGTGTAATATTTCGTTTTTGTGGATAATAGTGGGCAATGTGTTTGCCCATTGTATGTTAGGGTTAGGGTTAGTGTTGATTAATTTAGCACCTGCACAAAAGCAAACAGAAGACAAGCTTGTTCCAGTTTTTGACTGAAGGGCGCCTGCGTTTGCGGCATTGCTGGTGAATGGTGGTGGCCGTTGGGGTCTGAATAAAGGGACATATTAAAAAATAGGAAAATGCTATTATCCAACCGACTGATCCATCAGTCGGTTGGCTCGTGCCGTGCGGAACGCTGTGTTGACTCCACTCGATCACCCATGTGCGTGGCCTTCTCTTCTTCCACCTTCAGGCAGAACCTCCTTCCGTTAGGTCGCGCCGCCTTCACCCTCGGCCCCGCCGCCGCCCCCGCCCGGCGTCCTCCTCCATGACACACAAACTCGGCCCGCGCGTGTCGTACAGCCTCGGCGACGCCGGCAGGGACGCGGTGCCGCGGCGGGAGGAGGAGGAGGAGGAGGGACGGGGAAGGCTAGCGCAGACTTCGAGTTCTTCCTCGTCGGCTGCTCCGCGGCCTCCACCATGTTGCCCGCCGATGAGCTCTTCTCCGGAGGCAAGCTCGTGCCGCTCCGCATCCCCACAATATCCTCCACCTCGGCTACCTCCGGATCACCTCCGTCGCAGATCCAACCTATACAACTCGCCTGTGAGCTATCCAAGCTCGCCTCCTGGCCAAGTCCGTCGAGATCCTCCACGATTTTGTGTCCAGTGAACTCGAAAATCATTCATGGTGGTATTACCTAGAAGCTCGATGCCAAAAATCGAGGTATGTAAATGTTACATATGTTTTGTGTGTTGGCTACATGTGCGATTCGTTTTTGTTGGGTAAGCAGTGTCAAATTGCTACACTGATTTCATTGTACATTCTCACGTTTTGCTACTTCTACAACTAAGTTGGGATTTGTTGGATATGTTGTTGGTTTTTGCTACATGGACGTGTTTACATTGCTACACCATTATTTGCTACATGATCGGGGGATTTTACACATCTGAAATTTTTGCTACACACGGTGCTACATGGGACGTAAAAAATGCTGTGTTTGACTTCTTCTTGCTACATATCGATTAATCATTTTTCTGATTTTTATTTGCTACATAGCAATATTACATACACATGCACAAAGTGTTACACGTGTTACATAGATCGGACGCGTGAGATCGTTTCACTTAAGTGGATCGGACGGCTCGGAGGGTGGCTGTAGCAAGGCATGGCTACAGCCGACTGACGGCTAGCGTTTGCCATTTTTGTACTGTACAGGTGAATGTAACGCCTCATAATCATCTGTATGAGAATGGAACACTCATCTTTGATCCTCCCTTCTACAATACAGAATAATACATTGAAATGATAGAACTTAAATTAGCAAGGGCACGCCTGAAGGGCGTCAGCTCCCGCGTGCAATAAATCCCGCTCAATCGTCCGTAAAGATTCTCCTTCTCTTCATTCTCCACCGCCCACGCGCGTCGCGCCATTACTCCCGCTTCCACACCCATCAAATTCCACGACACCCCGCCGCCACAGAGACCAGCCACAACCCTGCCTAGCTCCGCCTCTGCGCCACCGTGGCCTTTTGTGGCGTGCGCCTGCGGACACCGGGGACCTCGTCGAGATCCGCTCCACCGGCTATTACCTGTCGATGGACACGTAAGAGACCGCGCACAAAGCGGCACACCCGCATGACATAGCGATATGAACTTTGACGACATATGGACTCGCGAACAATTCGAGGCGGTCGCTCCTCCGTTGTGCGTCGTCTTGTGCGAAGACCCGCTACACCACCAGCAACCGTTGTGCCGCCTCATCAACACCGAGGCACAACCCAAATACGACTTCAATGGTGGCATAAGGCCTGTTACAACTTTAATGGCAGCATTTTTAGTCATCTATTGGAGATGCTCTAATGAAATAAATAAGGTCATATGCATTATTTGACCCTATGGATGCATAGGGGCTATTTTCAAAAACAAACTTGCTGGGCGTATGATAGTCGGTTTTTGATCTTTGTACGATGCCCAACTTGGTTTTATCGTAGCATCGAAGGGCCTTCCCTTTCTATCGTACACACGTCGGACTGAAATGATCGGACGTATAGCATCGCTCTTTCGAAAACAAACATGATCTGAATAGGAGCATTCTCCACCAGAAGTCCAATTCATTGATTTGATCTTGGTTCACTCATCAACTAGAACTTTTTGATACAGAGTAGCTACTATTTTTACAGCTTAAGGTAGCTATTATTGTACGGAGGAACGTCTACTCATCTTGGTAAGGAACATAAGTGTTTCCAAAGAATAGCATTGCATGTGTTTTCTTTGTGGATATCCAACATGGTTTTTGAACAAATTTATTGTATGCCTCTGAAATATACTATGGACAAATTCAGGTTTTTGGTATTGAGTGTAATACTTTAATCACTGAACCAAGTAACTAGTCATCAGTTTTACAAGGTTATGCAATTTTCAAAGTGGATTTTAATTTCCTTGGAAAACATGTAATCTCCTATTGTAGTCACAATTAAAGATGAACAACATTGTGCATTTTTCGCTAAACAAAATGAACCTTGCACTTACTGATACCCTCTTGTCCTGTTTGCCATTCTTTCTGCTATGCGACGTAGAACATGTAAACACCAGTTTGTTACACGGTTTCTGTTTTAAACATAAAGTTGTTGAAAATATTTCGTTAATACCGGAGTTCATTCTATGTCAAACTCCAGTATACCTGTTTACTACAAGGTTGGAGAAAATTCTTAATTTTGGCATCTGAACACTACCCGAAGGGGCGAATGGCGTGTCCGGACTTCTTCAATATGCTCACCAAGGTAAAACTTTTTTTAAGACAAAAGTAAGAGAAACAGAAGCTGTTGATAAGAGCCTGCATGAAGCGATGAACTAATAAGCAGATGTCTTGTCAAAATAATCAGCAGAACGTCTCGTCTCAACAAAATCCGCAGAATGTCTACCAAGATGGTTTCATGCGAGCAAGGGAAAACGTCCCTAGTAGTCACACCTGAATCACTGACGTCTGAGACATACCACAATACGGTAGACAAAACACATGGACTAAAACATTTGAAGCTTGATAATCTGGACTCTAGAGGTTGTTGACTGTCCATTGCCAAATGTTAATCCTGCCCACCTTGCACCGTAATAACTTGACGTGCACGTCCTTTAGCTGAACCAAAATTTCAAGAATACTGTTACAACCTGTGGGAATAATGGAAGACCAGACTCTGGATACTGGACAAATGCAGATAAGAATGTGGTTATTGGTTAAACGCACCTGGTAAAAGAAGGCCACCATACACCTCGTCAGATGTCAATAGCTGGCACAGAAGCAGTGTCTTCATTCACACAATCGTCAGTCTCCCTAGGAACACCTTCAAAGTTCAAACACTAGGCATGTTATAGTTAAAGAATACAATCCAGTTCTCGCAAAAAAATGGAATACAGTCTAGTTGAACGGTATGATTTCTCTGCTGGGATAGCAGCCTGGTACATTACATATCTTTGATTATTTGCTTAAGATCATAAATTTTACCGTGGTTATTTCTAATAACTTGATATTATATATACTTGTTTTATTGGAAGATGCTACATAAATTTATTGAGCACGCAATTTTATCTTGTTACTTAAAAAACGAATAAGAACATAACGCATAAGCTACGATATCTAGTTATCTGCTAACCCTACTACAAAGAGAAATATATAATATATTTGGAGAAGCAAATCTGACTTTGTCATGGATGCTTAGATGGACTCTTATTTTTGAATTATATATATACTGTACAATAACTGAGAGCATTTTTCTATTTCAGAAACAAACTGAGAAAATCTTCACTCAACTATTTGAAGTCCCTACATTGGAGCTACTGGATACACAGTTTAGACTCCTAGCTATATGTGTACTGTCCTAAAAAAAGGAACAAACGTCTATAATTTTGAAGATACATTGTCAAATTTTAGTCGAGCGTTGTCCTAGATTTGAATAGATAGTTCCCCGCAAAAAAAAAAAGATTTGAATAGATAGTTACCACCACAGGTAAGTTTTTTTTGCAGGAAACCTATAGAGCTTTATTCCACAACCATAGCACCAGCTTCATCAGCTAGGATGCTAGTAACAAGGAAGCTAGGAGGAGAGTTCATCCAGCAGTCCGACACCTCCAAAGTGCATGCATGCCAAACACAAAGGTGGGCGGAATTGTTGGCATGCCTCTTTACATGACAAACCACCACAGGTAAGTAGTGCCTATCCATATCCACTATGTACAATGAAATTCTACGTCCATATTACACACAAGTTACTTGATGCAATGGGCCAATGGCTACCAATAGAGCATTAGAGCTGGTGTATCACTTAATTAACATTTCAGCGCTGGTAAGTATATCTACTGAACACTGGAACTACAACCTCTTCTTAAGACAAGGCTAGACGTGAATATGAGGAAGTTAGCATTTTTCAGGAACATGCAGCAAGTTCAATTAGATCAATTTCCTTCAGGAAAACTTGTTAAGGAAATTCACGATAGTAGCAACTGTGAAGTATACTCTATAGAGCTTATAGCCTTATATAGCTATAACAGCATACTAAACTGGAATAGTTAAGAATTTTTTTTTTTTTAATATATAAATTATGAAGGTAAACGTTCAACTTCTGTAATTTCCAGCTTATGACAGTACCAGTGGTATCCATAGACTACATGAACAAGATCCAATTCACATCGATATTAGAGTACAATTCACCATCACATTCAGACATTCTTATTGAACATGAAAGACATTGGTTTTTCCGACAATGTAAGCTTATAAATCTAATCCTCGTATTGCTACAGACACATACATTGTTGTCTGAAATAAATTCTACTAAATGCGCATAAACGGTGAATTAAACAACTAAAAAACTGTGTAAACTATGATGGCCAATACTACTAATAAACACATTAGCACTGGTAGTAGGATCGCTGTAGGAGTATGTACTGAAGAGTGTAGTTGCTTACTGTACTGTACCTACAGCCGAGGGTGAATAATTTAACTATCGTTACCACATAATTTTGTCATGCCCATACAATTCTCAGGAGACGGTAGTATATAATGTAAACTAGTATCTCACAGCCCAAGCGCGACACAGGAACGCAAACTGGAGAAAGTCATTAGCAGTGTTCTGAATCATATGATCAAGAGCATCAAAGCAACGCAGCAGGGGAGGGAGTGTAGATTATTACCTGCACGAAGCACTGCCGGCAGCTTCCATGCGCGAATACAGCCGGAGCAGACATCTTTCCTGCTCGGTCCGACCAGCTTGTAAACCTCACACTCCACCACCTTCCTAGCGCGAAGGTTGACGCCGAAGAGGTGCTTGCCCAGGAAGAAGTAGACAACATCTGGGTTGTGTAGGTGGACGAGGGCGAGCACTGGTGGTTTCTTGGGCAGGCCGGTCTCCTTGTAGGTGTGATCCGCCCAGATGTCGGCGAAGTTCACCCTGTGCTCTACCTTCCACTCCCCGCCGGTGTCGGAATCGGCCAGCGTCCACATGACAATCCGGGGTGCTCTGCGGTGGCTCCGGGACTGGGCCTGCTGGAGCCTCACCCAAGGGCGGAACGCGATGCCCCTGGGTCGAGAGCTGCGGTCGCCGCCGCAGGTGAGCTCCACCAGACGGAAGAGGCCATCGCTTAGTTGCACGCAGCGGCGCGTGCTGAGCTCCCTGTCGGCGCAGTGGAGGCAGCCGCCGCTGTTGTTCCGGTGCTTGCCCTCCGGGATCTCGACGAAGTCCAGGACCGGGTCGTCGGCGAAGGGGTCGCAGGAGAGGTCCACCCAGCAGAGCCTCCCGCCGTGGGCGATGACGGCGTCGCTGCACCAGATCCCGCCGGACGGAGGGTACGCCACGTCCTTCTCCTCCCACCGCCCTGCCACGGACGAGAAGCAGAGCAGGGTCGCCTCGTCGCTGCCGTTGAGCGGCTGGAGCTCGACGACCATGTAGTGCCCGTCGCCCGCCGGGGACGCGACGACGCCGGCGCAGCGGTCGTCGAGGAAGCCGCGGCCGCGGCCGTGGTCGGGCAGGCGGGCGGCCGTGGCGGAGGACGCGTCGCAGACGTAGTAGCCGCTGGGCGGGATGTCGGTGATGTTGAGCGTGACCGCGTAGTCGTCCTCGCAGTCGGAGGAGCTGTCGGATGCAGACGACGATGTGGGGCTCGGGCGCGACGCGACGTCGTTGATGTTGATCTCGGGCGGCGGCGACGAGGGAGGCGGGGGCGTGGAGAGGAGGAGGAGGCCGGATGGATCGACGCCGAGGACCATGGGGTAGTCGTCCGGGTCGGGCGAGACGCGGTGGGGCACGGTGAGCAGGGTGACCCGCGGCGGCGTGGCGAGCGCGAGGGCGAGGTCGGCGCCCTGAGGGAGGTCGTCCGCGCCGGCGTCCGTGCCCGATACCCGGGCCACGTTGCCCAGGATGATCCACGACGGCGGCGGCGACGCCATCTCGATCGAAAGGCTTGGACTTGGTGCGCTCCCTCGGCTAGCTCAGCTTCGGTGTAGCTCTGGAATGTGGCTCGTAATTGCAGTGGGCGACAGGGGTTTAGGGTTTTAGGCGATCGAAAGCAGAGTGGATTTGAGATTACGAAGCCTACAGGCTACAGCCTCCGATCGAGTTCCTTGAAGCTACTTTTGTGCTACGGCGTCCGAGGCTGGCACTGACAGACAGACACGGCCGGCGCCGTGCGCTCAGTTGTTGGTTTGAACGCTATCTTTGCCGTGCGGAGCGCCGGTGGCAGGCAGTGCAGAGCGCAATGCAGAAGACGACGACGACCAGGGACCAGCCTGAGCAGCTGAGCTGAACGCTGCTTTTGTGCAGGCCATTGCATGATCCCATGGGTACGTGCCTAGCTGCCAAGTAGTACCGCGCAATGGCGGTTCAACATTTCGTTCCTCCACCACGAGGACGGCGCAGAATTTGGCGTTGAGTGCTACCATACCCTAAGATTTTTTTTCTGAGGATTTGATCAAGTGACTTTACGAGAAAATATATAGTGCTAACACCTAATTTTCGTGCTCCCTACGATACCATGGAGAAAAATAGTTTCAAATGTTTTAAAAAATTCCAAGGATCACGCCCAGTCAATACCTATGGGTGCCGCCGACACGCCCAGTCGCGGCCCCTAGTTTCTTAATCACGCCGACCGGACCCAAACAGAACTCATGCGCTCCCATGCCGAACCCAATCCACAGGGGGCAATCAGGGGCGCCGAATGCACGCATGTTGTGCTGGGGGCCCGTACTAGTAGGCGACGCGTGCCTTCGATGGACACGTGGGGGCGAAAATCTCCCGCCGCCACGTTTTCGCCTTGCGTTCCCACACTTTCCCACCACTTCCCGCGCTATCCGCCGCCTCCCGTGCTATATTTAGTCGCGGTCGCCATTGACATTCCACTCAGATCTTCAACCACACTCCAATGGCTTCCTCCAACTCCCCACGCTACCCCTGCTCGCCGCGCAGATGTTATCCGCCTCCGGCTACCCCTGCTTCCCGGTCGGCTGGAGGCTGAGTGTCGGCGGTGTTCCTGTCCCTCCCGTTCCACAGGGGATGGGGCGCATGGTGGCGATCACCAACCACTACTACCTCGAGCTCACAGCGGCGTAACAGATGGACACCGCCTAGGACCCCGACAACAACGATACCTGGGACGTGTTCTTCATCAACCAGCGGGACAGCCAGCTCGCCAGTTTCAACGAGAACGGCCCGCCTTCGGTGAACTTCAACGAGGTTGATCGTCGGCTATGGTGGGGTGGTCGGACGCTTCAGAATGTCCTGGACCACATCGCTAAGGGCGACAACGTCCCCAGCCTGTGCTACCCCCATATTCAGCCGGCGAAGGACAGCGGCAGCGGTAGTAGCCGCCCTCAACCTCCTACTCCACGCGGCCTTCTCCGGCCCGTGCAGCCGTCGTCGGGCTGGCATGCGGCGCCGGAATACACCACGGTCGCGCAGCAGGCCAAACTTGTCGGCGACCCAGATGATTTCCCGGGCAGCGCGCCGCATTGCTCGCGTCCCTGGAAAGGCTGCAGCCGCCCGAGGGAAGAATCCAGCCTCCAACGGTTGCCACCACGACGTGGTGGCAGAAGGAGGAGGCGGCCTACCGCGCACTCCATGAGACCACCGGCCAAGGTTGCATCAACAGCGGGCACCAGTCGCCGCCGCCGCACCCACTCTTCCGGCGCTCCCCACCATCGAGCTTCGTGTTGCGCGGTGCGTCCGACACCAGCGATGACGACGACGACGGCGAGTTCGACGACTACTCGGATGAGTACTGCCGGCCTAGGCAGGAGTACGATTAAAAATATGTAATAGAATGTTTTTTTAATAAAAATTATTGTTTTTTATTTTGTATTAGGGCTAAGACTGAGAGCCGACCACCGCCAGTTTCTTAATCGCGTCAGCGCCTCCCCATACGGCTACAAATTGGTCGATTATAGCGCCGTATGGGGACGAGTGGGGATGCTCTGAGAGCATTGAGAAATAAGAAAGTCAAATGTCACATGAATAGTGTCCTTCTTTCCTGATTTTGGCTTTTGTGGCGCAAGTAACACCATTCATAGCAGAAGTGTCTTTATTTTTTTCCTAAATTCTCCTTTCAGATTTGTGCCTGGAAATTATAGAGATTGTGAACATTCTCACTTTATCATGGAATTTTTTGAAACAGTTGAAATTTTATTTTCAATGGTAGCACGGGGAGCGCCCATATAAAGGGTAGCACTAGATATTATCTCTTGACTTTACTTGCTCGAACTTGCAAAGCCATTATATTTTGGAGTTGTTTGTTTAGTAGGATACATGTAAATTTATTTAAATCAAATACTCCCTCCGTCCTAAATTAAGTGTCGCAAGTTTGATCAAAAGTGGATGTATCTAGACATATTTCATATATAGATACATCCACTTTTGTACAAACTTGAAACACTTATTTTGAGACGGAGTGAGTACTTTATTTTATCTTTACTGTTGAATTGTGATTTGACACACTTCTTTTTAATACTAGCGATAGTGGGGCACAAAAATGAAAAAACTCATAAGAGACATACTAGAAAATTTTCTTTGAGTGGTTCTACCCTGGCACACGGCATGAAAAGGTGTTCTTAAGCGATCGAGAGAACATATTTTTAAACAATAATGACGTTGTTCCCCATTAGGGATATCAAATTCGGGCTCCCTCAGGTCATCTCACTTTTGGACCGTTAGATTCGCCTCAGGTCACAATTCTGACCATTCAATTTCTTTGTGCAGGCTAAGTGGGCCAAATGTCCCTGAGGGACGATGCTCTGGGCATCAAAACGACATTTCCTGGTGCGTTGCGGCCCGTTTAACCAAAAGCCCACGCACGTCATGAAAAAAGCCTACTCCTATCCTCGAGCCGAGTGCACCCTCTGAAAAGTCAACAGCTCCCTCGCTCCACCGCGTCGCGCCTTCCCCTCGACCTCTCCACTCGATCCACCGCGCCCGCGCCGCCCGAACCAAGTGAGACCAAGCGTTCACCCAAAATGCTCTGACCTTTCCATTCCCCCTCCCATTCCGCTTCTCTCTCCCTCTCGTTGAAGCAGCCGCACGCACCTCAAGCCATCACCGGTCCACCACACCCTTCCTGGTCCCGTTCTAGGGTGAGAACGATCTAGGGTGAGACCTAGATGTGCGCCACTGCCGCTACCGACGCCAGCGAGTGGAGAGAACGACATAGAGAATCTGATGGCAACGATGACGGCGGCGGGCGAAAGAAGTTGTGTTGCTCCTTGATGCGGCGCGGCGGCGGTAGCCGGGGCCCAGAGATGCGGTGTGAGGAGGAGGCCAGGGACGTCGCCGTCGAGGAGGATACGTCGATCATCCGGCGGAGCTCCCCGGAATGCGACACGTCGCCGTTGGTGTTGGGTGGCGTGGCGACCGACCCCAACGACAGCTTCTGCTCCCTCTTCTTGTCTGGTGCCCGGACGGACACGAAGATGCCGCTCCCTATCTGGTGGGTGCTCCACGAGCAAAAGCGATCGAGCTAGCTCGGGAAGTACTAGAAGCATCATGAAGAAGGCTTGTCGTCATCGAGCGGCTTATCACAAACAGAACAGGGGCATGGGATGATGCACCGGTGGCAACTCCTTTGTCGTCCTATGATATCCTTGGTTCAGAACATGAGTGTAATATCACAGACAACAGTAGAAGATCAGAAATTGGAAGGGTACACATATACATGTTCTCTTCACCCATCGTTTTGTTTCATGTTATAATGCATACTGTCAATTTGCTTAGGAAGGATAGATTTCCGGTTTTGTTTCTCTTGACAATTTGTTTCATGTTGTAAGTCAAATAAGTGTCTTAGGTATCTTTTGTTCAAATTTAATAGGATGTCAAGGTAACATTTGATCAACAGCATAATTCCAGCGTAAGTATATTATTCTGGAGTCTTCACGTGCGAACTTCATTAATACTTCATTTGACCTATAGGCTATATGTAGTGCATGACTCATGCCCTTCTCTTTTTCTACATTTTTCTCCGCTGCAGGTTAAGTGATTGAAAGCAAAGCAATGGCTATATATATATGAGTAGTGAGTCAACAAACTATACGGTACAATTAATGGAGTCTGTCAGCGTCTTAAGCTTATGTTGCAGTATATGTCAGCAAATATCATTTACTTCTGCTTATTTTAGATATTTTTCAGAATCATGTGGAACAAGTTTGAGTATGAAATATGAATAGTGCAGTAATAACGGTATGTAATTTATTAGCGACTTCTACCATTTGGTCTTTAATTTGTGAATGCTTGTGGTTTTACTGCCGTACTTAATTGGCATATAATTTTCTTGATGGATGCCATAGCATTATGCCACTGAACTTGATTAAACCTCATAAGCTAGCCTCAAGCACACAAATAATATGTTCCCTTTGTTTATTTGTCTTCATAGAGATTCATGTTTTTTATTTAAAGTTTCCTTACACACATGTGGACAGGTGATTGGTTATAATGTGGTTTCACAACTTTCTTCATTATTTCAGTATCTAAATTTTTATTCTTGATATCTAATTTCTAAACTTCATAGGATGTGTAGCTCTGTTGTGTGCCTAATGTCTTCTTATAATCCCTCATGAAAAGCTACAGCAGCAGGGAGTGTACGCTGGACCTACTCCGGATGGTTGCGAAAGGGCTTCCAATGGTTTTGAAAGGATGAGTCTACTCTCTATGTACCACATTTAGCTGTGCCTTTATTATGGAAGAGAAGGTATAACATTAAATAATGGCATAAGAGTGATGTTAGGCAGTTTTTATTGTTTTCGTTCTATGAACACCATATAGTAATTTTTGTATGTTTTGAAACACGTGTCCTTTTGTATTTTTATATACACCTTTGTATTGTTTTGTGAACTTCAAATTATTACCTCCTTTCAATATATTAAACCTCCAAGTTAAATTCAGAATAGATTTATATATTCCTGACATTATACTTTTCTAATAGACAAGGGCGGCAACGCGCGCGTACATAATCTAGTTAGTAAGAATATCATGAGTGCTTGCTGCCCATAGAAACTGCATTATCGTACGTTGTAAAGGTTGGATTGAAAGTAGACAAGATAGAGCGAGCACCAATTTGTAAAGTTATCTTGAGCGTTCTTGTTACTAATCAGGTAAGATCAAATGTTGATATATATACAACCAGAGTCTAGAAATTCTCTATAACAACAAGAGTGGAGTCAAGAGGGTTGATGATAACGACATTACAGTTTACACGCTTTCCATATATACAGTTACACGATTATAACCACGACACGCATGATTCGATGGTGCCCAAAAGGATATCGTGCGAAGCGTGGAGTGAATCGTGTGGTACCTGTTTGACATATGATCCATTGTTGTGGTGTAGATTTGTTTGCATACGGATACTTGGGCAAAATAACCCCGTAACTTTGGGATGTCCAACATCATAGAGTACAAAAAAAAACGGTGTGCGCATAGCACATCTCTTCCCTCAGATATTGCCACAAAATGGAAGCTTTCTATTCATGATTAGCTTTTATCCCACCAACATTTTCATGGTTTCGTTTATCTTGTTGCTTCATGCATCTACGTTTACGGCTCAAGAGCTGGTTTTCGGGAAGACCCATGGTATGCCCAGTGCGAGCTGGGTGACAGCACAGGACCCCAAGAACTGGGATGGCCCAGCCCATCATCCCCCCTTTTTCTTCAGATTTTCTGCCCTGCGAAAAGCCCATGTTGCGGCCCCCATTGCCTACATCCCAGCAATGAAACAATTCCTGGCCCAATACATTCCTGGCCTGCAGCCCCGTACCCGTTCCCGATTCCCAATTCCCTTTCCGGTCCGCTCCTGAAAAATAGATCGATCGATCTGTGCTGCCTGCCTACTCCGCCGCACGCCGTCTCGCCGTAGAAGAACGCTGTCTGCGCACTGCGGCGGAGGACGTTGTCTCTACGAGAAGAACGGCAGAACGGAGAACGCTACAGCCACCCGTCCTGCCCCGCCCACGCTGATACGGAGTAGTTTCGTGTTCGGCCGCTTGCCATGACCTGATTCAATTAGCCCAAGACCTGTCTCATTTCCAACAAAGGTTTGCACAATCTTCCCCAGTTGACTGGTATTTATAGAGTGTTTCATTTCGATCTTAGGATTACTTTTAAATTTAAGTGAATGTGCATTTTTCGTTTATTTTTGCGCCTCATTATAGCACGCCTCTTATGTTTTATGGGGTCTCCTATAATGAGTTCTGAACACTCAAGTCAATAATTGTCCCCAGAAAAAAGGTCTTTAAACAGGCAATTCTCTTAGCGACTGCAGAGCTTCTTGGATCGTGGCAAAACACTGCAACTATAAAAAGGCAGGAATTTGACAAGATTGCATATATAAATCAGAGGGTTTGTAAAAGAGAGATAAACTATATTAATAGCCATTTTAGATGAAAACATAGGAATACACGCATGAGTGTAAAAAGGGGTTCGAGCTGATGTTGAAATCCGTCTGTGTTTGGGATGTAACAATGCAATACATAAAAATTGTGTATTCCTTCAATCCAAAGAATTGAATTTCCTTATGAAAGAATCTTCTCCAAATTTCTTATAGAACCGTTCAATCCAAAAAGGCCCCTAGCGGTTTAGAGCATCCACAATGGGCGATGCTTACACAGACGCTTAAGTGGAAAAAAAAATATCAGAAATATATTTATCTCGCCTAGCACCACTGCCTACAAGGGCGCTTATAATCAATCAATTCCTTGCCCCAGTCGCCTCCTTTTCCCACGCTACGCTAGATAAAAAAGGATAAACGTCGAGCGCTTGATTTTGCGACCGGCGTCCAGGATTGTGCCGTAACTGCCTGCTCAGCCGGGAATTTGGTCCCAGCGTCGACGCACGCGCCGCTGCGGATGCTTCTGCTACAGTTGCTGTGACAGTACGTTTCCTCCAAAAAAAAAACTTTGCTTAATTTTGCCGCGCAAAGCTCCGCACCAGCTAAACTTTGGTTGTGCAGCTGCGCAGATCACAACCGATTCGAGGGATTGATCGACAAGATGCATGAAGACTTGGGTTCTACTCCAGTCCAGCCCAATTTCCAACAACGGCCCTCGTTTCCTTGTTTCGTTTCTGTAACAGGTGGAGCATCCAAATCCAATCTAGCTGCGAGTCATACAATTCTTCAAAACCAAACGAGATACAGAGATCGTGAGAACCAATCCAAACTCCCAACACCGTCACAGCTCAGAATGGCAGACAAATTTCTTTGAATGGTAATCGAAGACAAACTAGAGAATGCAATAACCGAGATGCGGCCATAACAGCCACTGTCGTCTCCATTACACAGCCGACAGCACACTAATTTAGTACAGTACTCCACAGCAACTTGTGCTTCATCAGAAAGAAATTAAAACAGACATGGCGCCAAACACTTTCCTGTGGCTCCAACAACTTGCCGACTGAAAACAGTGTAAAAATACAGCGAGGTGCTGAGAGAGACGCCACTGCAGATAATAATTCAAGTTCAAGGTACTATACAACGGAACAGTCTCCTGAACGGAATACCAGGTGTATGTACCACGCCGATACTACGTGCGATACAATCATTTGTGCTAGATTGGAAAACATGATAATGGTCTGGAATTCAGAACCAACAAAAAGTCTTACCTGGAGAAGCAACCACCCATACATGCATGGGGGCCATGAGAATGGCCCAAACATTTCGTTTCATTGACAGAAAGCGAAAGCAGTACTAATTACACACCTACATTTCGATTCCGTTGTCAAACTCTTGTCGCAAGATCTGAAGAGCCATCTGCCCTACCGGAATCAATGGCATATCCCCACAGACAGCTAGTACAACCAAGAACACCGCCACGAGCTAGCTATGCCCTAACTCACTGCCGGATGACTGAACTTGAAGAACACAACAACGGATCCAAGTTACAGTGGTATGGGAGGTGTCGGCGACGAGCAGTTTAGCTGTCAAAATCATCGCCCTGGTTTTACCCCCATGGGAGGATCTTCCTACCTAGAGCTCCTGAGTCATAGAAGGGAGCTTACATGTTATGCTTGGTGGTTACCTTAGACACTGCTCCCTTGATCGGAGGTGTCATCGTAGTAGTACGGCTCTAGCTTCGGCCTCGCATCAGCGCGCACTTCTTGCAGCATCTTGACCACCCTCCGCATCGCTGGGCGGTTGATCGGCAGGGAGCTCGCGCAGATGAGCCCGATGTTCAGGACCCTGCTGATCTCCTCCTTGAAGGTCATGTCGAGCCTGCTGTCCAGGACATGTTCTACTCCTTTCTGATCAATTGTGCTGCACACCCACTTCACCAAGTCCTTCTCGCCGAACTCCGGATCGACCGGAGGTTTCCCGGTCACCAGCTCAAGGAGAACCACGCCGAAGCTGTATATGTCGCTCTTCTCGTTTACATGGAGTGTGTACGCATACTCTGCACAAATAAGAACAACAGCAAGATCAGACTTACATGTACATCAAAAGACATCAAAGGAATACCTGAACTTCTACAATGTTCAGAAAGTCTTACCAGGAGCAATGTAACCACAAGAGCCAGCGATCACTGACATGGACTTGGGCGACCGGCCAACCATCTCCACCACCTTGGCAACACCAAAATCTGCAACGCACGCACTGAATCCTGCATCCAAGAGGATGTTGTTCGACTTCACATCCCTGTGGACGATTGCCGGGACGCAGTCCTGGTGCAGGTAGGAGAGCCCCTCTGCGGCGTCCAGTGCGATCTTGTAGCGCGTAGACCAATCGAGCAAACCAGCCTTGCTACTATGCAGCACATCGCCGAGGCTGCCATTGGGCATGTACTCATACACCAGCAGCTTAGAGTTATCGTGCGTGCAGCAGCACAAGAGCTTGACAATATTCTTGTGCCGAATCTTGCCGAGTGTCCTGACTTCAGCCTCAAAACTGTTGTCAGCCGCAGAACCTTCATCGCCATTCTCGATATCCTTCTTCACCGACCCGCCCCACAGCTTCTTGACGGCGACCACCTCACCGTTGCCAAGCACTGCCTTGTACACCTTCCCGGATGCACCACTGCCGATGACATTATCCTCATCAAGGCAGTCCAAGATATCATGCTCGCTGAATGAGACCTTGTGGAACGATGTCAATGTCCAATTCGAGCGCTCGGCGTTCAGCTTTGCTTTGTTGAAGCTCCGGTACCTCCAGTAGAACCACGCAACGCCGAGAACTAAAACGACAGCGGCAAATATGAATATGGAGCGCATCATCCAGACAAAGCCAGAGTGGTTCCCTGAGCTTCCTTGTGAAGCCGAACACAAACCGGCAATGTCTCCACACAGCCCTGGATTACCTAAGAAGCTGCTTCGGTATGCTTCAGTTGCATACTGCGGTGGGAGCTGGCCACTGAGCTGGTTGTTGGAGACATTGAACTGGTTCAGCTTCAGGTTCTGCAGTTGAATTGGTACTTGACCGGTAAGACGATTGCCAGAGAGGTCAAGGTAGTTGAGCACCGGCAAATCACCTAGCTCCGGTGGTATGGCTCCGGTGAAACCGTTGTCCGCGAGGTTGAGCTCACTAAGCTTCTTCCAAGAATGGATTCCCCGGAGCAACTGACCAGACAGAGAATTGTTCTGGAGCACCAGCCGGCCAAGCTCAGCGAGGCTGCCAAGAGACGAAGGGAGCGGGCCAGAGAGCATGTTACCGTCGGCCGACAGCTCGTACAGCTTAGCGACGGATCCAATCTCCGACGGGATGCTCCCGGATAGCCGGTTGTTGGAGATGACCAGCTTGGACATGTTTGCCGCGCCGGCGATGACAGGGGAGATCTCTCCGGTGAGCTGGTTGTCGTTGAGCTCGAGCAGCGCCAAGTGAGGCAGGCCCCAGACGGCGCCGGGCACGTCGCCGTCGAGCTTGTTATTGGACAGCCGCACCCGTCGCAGCCTATGGCACCGGCCAAGCCCGTCGGGGATGCGGCCGGTGAGCGCATTGTTGAGCATCAGCAGCTCCTCCAGCTCGCCGCGTTCGCATATCCCCCTTGGGATCTCGCCGGAGATGGAGTTGTCCGACACGTCCAGGCACACCAGCGGCGTGTTTTTGCCGAGGTCCGCGGGCAGCGTGCCGTTCAGCCGGTTCGCGAACAGGCGCAGCTCGACGAGCGACGCCGCCTTCGCCGCGGACTCTGGCACGGGCCCCGTGAGCGAGTTGGAGTACAGGTGCAGGGTCTCCAGCTTGGGCGCCTCGAAGAGGTCATCCGGGATGGCGCCGTCAAGGCGGTTCATGGCGATGTCCATGCTCCTGAGCTCCGCGAGCTTGCCGAATCCCTTCGGGATCGTGCCGGAGAGCGAGTTGTTGTACAGCTCGATCTGGACGGCGCTCGTAAGGCCGGCAATCTCCGGCGGTATCGGCCCGGTGAGCGCGTTCGTGGACAGGTCGAAGTCGGTGAGGTTGGCGAGCCGGCCGAGGGACGCCGGGATGGAGCCGACGAGGTTGCAGCCGGCGAGCCAGAGCACGCGCAGGGCGGCGAGGCCGCCGAGCTCGGCCGGCACGGGCCCAGGCGCGAACGGGTTGTATGAGAGGTTGAGCTCCCGCAGCGTGGAGACGCCGCCGAGGAACGCCGGGACCTCGCCGCCGAGCAGGTTGTACACGAGTGAGAGCGACTCTAGCTTCTTGAACGTGCCGAAGGACTCCGGGATGGGCCCGGAGAAGTTGTTGCCCTGGAGGTCGAGGTAGAGGAGCTCCGGCAGGTCGGCGAGCGCGTCGGGGAGCGGGCCGACGAACCAGTTCATGGAGAGGTCGAGGCGGGCCAGCGCCTTGCACCCGGCGGCGACGGCGACGTCGGGGCCGAGGTAGTTGGTGCTGAGGTCGAGGGACGCGAGGCGCGGGAGGCGGCAGAGCGCGGCGGGGAACGGGCCGATGAGGTTGGCGCCCGCGAGGGAGACCTCCGTGACGGCGGCGTCGGCGTCGGCGGAGTCGCAGGTGACGCCCGTCCAGCCGCAGGGCGTGGCGTCGCGCGGGTCCCAGTCCGCGAGCGCGCCGTCGGGCACGGTGAGCGCGCGCTTGGCGTCGAGCAGGTGGAGGCCCTCCTGGTTGAGGCCGTGCACCAGCAGGCCGGCATTGGCCGCGACGGCGAGCAGCAGGAGGGGGAGGAAGGCGCCCATGGTGTGGTGTCCTCGGCAGCCGCGGCGAGGCGTGTCGGGGTCAGGCGAAGGACGGCGACATGAGCGTCGGCATTTGGCTGGCGACGGACGGCAAATGATGGAGCGAGTTGGTGGGTGCTCTTATTGAGATGGAGACGAGCAAGTGGGGGTAGCTGAGCTGAGCTGAGCAGAGAAGCAGAGCCGCCCGCCGAGCTGAGAGTGGAGGAGTGGATGGAAGCTGTCCATTTCTTAACGTTTTCTCGGGGAGCGGAACTCCTCGGGGAGGAGAAGCGAAGGGACAGTAAAAAAACATCGAGGAGACTGCCGTTTGACTTGTTTTGTTGGGCTCTGGATGATGTACGGCTCGGATCGTTTATAATGTCGACACGAGAGAGATGCTGTGTTTTTTCTGCTTGGGGTTGGGCCTCTGGCAATGTGGGGCTGCCTGCTTCTGGACAGTCAAACAGGAAAACCATCCGTCCAATCTGGTTCTGTCGGTGGGACAAGATTCGTGCTAGTTTCCCTCCACTTTTAATTTTATGAAATTTCACAGTCCTTTCAAATGGTTAGAACTCTTCTTTCTTTTTGATCTAATGCCCTGTTTGGAACAAAAAAAATCGTAGAAAATAGATTTCTATAGGAAACTTTTATATGACACCGTTAGAACAAATGAATAGGAATCTCAGATTCCTTTGAAATTCATATGACATAAGTTATTTAAAAGGAATTTTGGAGCAAAACGAACATGAAGTCTCACATCATATTTTTCATTTTGCTATGTCTATAATTACTGTATTTTTCCTGTGTGGCAACCAAACGCCACTTGGGAAAATTTCCTGCGGTTTTAATACTGTAGGAATTTAGAAAACATGACACATCAATTCTTGCGTTTTGTTATTTCTACTCTGTTCCAAACGGGGCCTAAAATATTTAGCGTGTGACTGATTTGTATGATATGATAGGAATATGAAAAGTATAGAATTGTTATGTCATGAACATTACAATCTTATAAGATTTTGTTTGTATCAAACTTTGCTTGATTCCACCAAAGGAAGTGTAAAAGAGATTGAAGTGGATGTTAGAATTCCTATTGGAAGTAGTACATACATTCTTATTGAAAAAAATCTATACGAACTAGTCCTACGAATCAAACCTCTAGCAAAAGAAAAATTCTTATAAGATAAAATCCTATGAAATTTCTTTGAAACAAACAAGCCCTGGGAGTAAACATGATTACCTATACCTCGCATAAGCTAATATGTCACTTGTCTCTCACATACTCGCTCGTTTTTATAAATATAAAATGAGATTTTGTGATAGATGGTACTAGTAAACAGGAAGAACATGCTACTTCTTGTAATCTTTTTTTTCCTTCTTAGAATATGCTTAATATTTCTCCTGCTATATTTTGTTAAGAAAAATATAAAATGAAATGGATAATGATGATTTAACTAAGTATGTCATTTACTGTTGAAGAGGAGAACAAGCATGTTGATTCTTTGTTTTTACCGAGGTCAATTATGTCAGTGGAATTAATGGTTAGACAAGGAGACCTTTTGTCAACTTTATTTTTAATTGGTGGGTGACATTCTTCCTAAAAATGTTTTACGGGCACACACCAGAATGCTTATTTACCGATTATGCCCCTGGCTATAAATAGAGTGACAATAATCCATTTTTTACGGGATAGTGCTCTATGTCACTAATAAACCTAACAAACATATTCTCTAGAACTATTGACTTATTTAATTGAGCTTATGCTTTGTTTAAAATTCATTTCACGTGAAGTGAAATTTTCACCATTAGAGGTGGCAATGGTGTTGGAGATATCTATTTTGATCACTTCAACTATGAACTGGGAAAATTGCAACTAAAATATTTTTGTGTGCGCGTCACTTCCTCTAACTTCAAAATTGGTAAAATATTTCAAGATGTTAAAATGCTTTAGAAACTAGATGCTTTGGTTGGGGATTCCAATATTTCAAGAGGAAAGCTAAACCTTCTAGATTCTAGTATTTCTAAATCCTTGTTCTACATCTTTAGGTTCTTGCTCAATGAAACCTTTATATACTCCCTCCGACCCGAATTAGTGATCGCGCCGTGATTCTTGTAAAAAACGCCCCTGGTTTTTTCACCAGAAGAAACAAATCCTCCCGTAGAACACGGTCCCTCCTTCCTCTCCGAGCTTAGAACCACAGAACGGCGCTCTGCTCCGCCCCGTCCCTCGCCGCCTGCTCCGGCCCGTCCCGCAACTCCTGCTCTGCCCCTCCCTCTCGTTCATGCTCCGCCCCGTTCCGCACCGCCAGCTCTGCTCGTCTCCCCCAAGGACCCAAGGACGAGGGAGATCGATGATGTTTTCCCCCAAGATCCTATTTTTGCCGTTGTTGACCTCCGGCGACCGGGCCGTGGAGAAGACGCCGACCCGAGGACAAGACCGCCACCGTGGAAGTACATGAGGATCGGCAGCTTCTTGCGTTGGGCGTCGGAGCCCAGGAGGTCGGGGACGTAGAGGCGGGCGAAGACGCCGGTGGTGTCGTTGATGGCGACGTCCTTGGAGGTGACGCCGGTGTCGGCGTCGAAGCCCGGCAGGGTGGTGTCCGTGTCGAAGAGTCGCTCCACTCGGCCGTCTTCGTAGACGCAGAGGATCGGCGAGTCGAAGCTCAGCTTCGTGGCTGGATCCATTGCCGTTGCAGGTGACCTGTGTGTTTACTGTTTAGGCTGTAGCGATCAAACTATGAGTGGACTGAAGAATCCTTTCTTCCACCACCAGCCATATAATACAACTACTCTGGCATCAGTTAATGATTGCTACTACTTTCTCAGCATGCTAAGCTCCATAACCAACATTGACCACGCCCAACTTTGTTGAAAACAAGCTGCTCTCTTTGGTATCAGGAGGAGCGCCAGATACTGAATCTACCTGACATTAGAATCACGTCAAAGTGATATACTGAACAAGTGCAGCATTTGTTTGGTCTTATCGGTTAAAAGTTTAAACTCAACTTGTAGAGATTGATAAATCGGGTCCGCTGTTTTGCTACTCGCTGTTTTGTGCATACAGTGCATGCTACTCGTAGTAGAGAAAATTGCACAAACCAGCACTCTTGTTAGGAAATGCAGCTATTAGCACATCAGTTCATATATTTAACCCTAAAGCTGCACTACATGGCTCCCTAGCAGAATTCAGCATTAGTAACTAACTGCTGAGCAAAAAAATATACTCCGTATAAGAGATCAGTTTTAGTGTGTATAGTAGCACAATATAAACAACTTATAATTTACTCCACAACTGTTTTTCTCTAGTCCTCATGTGAAACATGCCTCATGCTTGCTTGTGCCTTCCTGCCCTTCTTGTATTGCCCTTCTTCTCCTCCTCCTCCTCCTCCTCTCCTCTTGATCATCTTCTTCTCCTTAGGCTTCTCTACATCTTGTATTGGTTGTTTCCCCTTCCTCTTCTTCTCCTTAGGCTTCT
Source organism: Poa annua (assembly GCA_026929855.1). Taxonomy (NCBI): domain Eukaryota; kingdom Viridiplantae; phylum Streptophyta; class Magnoliopsida; order Poales; family Poaceae; genus Poa; species Poa annua. The sequence continues at coordinate 18,352,385 of CM049428.1, read as the reverse complement.
CTTCTTCTATTCTTGGTTGTATTGAAGCTTCAAATTCGCCTATTTGTGCTTCCCGTATGAGATCAAGTTTCTGCAAATAGTAAACACAAAATTATGTTAAGATGAGATCAAGTTGCTGCAAATAGTAAATATAATTAGAACCAATAATAGTTTCTGCAAATGTTAAGATGAGATCAAGTTGACATACACTCTTCACTCGACGGAATGGACGGACAATACTTGATGGGTCCTTCAACCATGTGGCATATTCTTTTCCTATGATCATTGAGTCATACTCCAGGATTACTTGGGACCTTCCTTTCCTCTTTGATGCTTTCTTTGCGTGTTTATCCTTCATCTTCTCCTCCTCTTGCTCCACTTGTAGTTTCTCATAGTCGGTTATTAGCTTCAAGGTTTCTTCATAGAGTGTGCTATCAACCTCTAGTATGTTAGGCAGGTTTCCCTCTCTTATTAGCTTGTCCTTGCCCATGTGGGTTAGCTTATATGTGTTTCCACCTTGTTTTTTCATAATCTCAAGCAAGACAGACTGCAAGGTGACATACACTTTGGCAAGTGTCTTCACCTCATATGCATCATAAGCTTGTTCGATTGATTCTATCAGTTCTTTGAGATTGTTAGGTGCACTCTCAAATGCCAAAGATTGGATGGAGCTGAAGAAGCAAAGGTCTAATACATTCAGATCCGGCGAGTTTGGAGGTTGGAAAGTTAACCTGATATCTAGCCCTGAAACTTTTACGGCGGCCAGAAATAGAGGATCATCAGGCGGGACATGTGTTCGAGCATTGTCTTGTTGTATCCAAAGTGTTTCGACATCTCCATCGTCAGGCCACACTTGTACAATTGCTGGAATTACCTTCTCGCAGAGGTATTCCCGCATGACGTCTCTAGTAACATTGACGTTCTTTAGTTCCACTGTGCCTTTTTTCCTATACTTCGAGTTGTATTTGGCTGCATCTTCTGTGACAAAAGCCCAAATGCCTACCTTTCCGTCAAATGTCACATATCCTTGTGCATCATGCCGAGGTCTTGCAACTATAGTTAAGAACATGACCTTGCCGATGCTGTTTTTGTTATGGATAGTGCGAACTGGTTCTGGTTCTTCCCGTGTTAGGTAGTAGACCCGATCTCGCTTAGTCATATCAAACCACTTTTCATCCATATGCATTGTGTTCCTCATCTTCTTGAACCAAAGCTTTGCTTGTAATATTGTTGTTTCATCGACCATTGAGATGCAATAGAGAAGCCTTCTTATTCTGTTTTCCAAAGAGAGATGTGGTTTTAGGCTATTGGTATGGCGCCTTAAATCGCCCCATTCCAACCTCCTTTGCAGTGTTGAGAAAGGGATACTAAGGGACCTTGCCAACGCCCTCAATGTACCCCTTTTGTTGAAGGGAACTTGAGGCACCCTTTCATCGAGATTAAGCTCTCTCCTCTTTCTTCCGCACCTGCCCTTCCGCTTATTTGAGAAATCAAGCGTTTCATTTCTGCCCTCTTGATCCATGGCCTTCTTCCATATCTTCTCAACTGATCTAAGACTTATTCCCAATAGTTGAGCCACAACTTCTTTATCCGCCTTCACCAGTGGCCTATCTTTCCCTAGAGCTTTCAGCGCAATATATGTTGCAAATTTAGAACTCTCCGGCACATCTTTATGGTGCCTCTGCACATGTTCTTGTTTTTCTTCTTCTGGAACATGAGCATCGTCTTCTTCTTCTTGTTGTTGTGGAACATGAGCAGCTTCTTCTTCTTGTTCTTCTTGTTGTTGTTGTGGAACATGAGCAGCTTCTGGAGTATGTGGACTGAAGTTGAGATCGAGCTCTTGTGGAGGAGTTAAGTTGATGTCAAATAGGACCATCTTGTCTGGTGGAATGGGCAACCTACAGAAAAGCATAATAATCTGTTAGGCTCACCCAGTGTTTATAACATGCTATGTAGCTCAAACTGAACCTGATAGTCACAAGTTTAGAAAGTAGCAGCTCTGTAATTGAAAGCAATACATGATCACATACACTGTTTACATATTTGTTTGCTCAATTTTTATTTTTTGGTTTATTTGGAAATCACTAAATATATCTTACATTACTGCAGATTAAGAAGTCCACAATGGCAGAAATAACAGTCAAAAACCAAAACCAAGAAGCACACCTACAGGATGGAACAATTGTAAGTACTCCAGCCTTAACATATGTGATGTATGTCTAAGTTTCTAAAACTGAATCAGAGGGTATAACCTGGATCAGAGGGTGCTTTTTACTGAAACTGAAACTTAGCATGTTGTTTGCTGAAACTGAACCTGAATATGTTGTTGAACTGAAACATAGCAGAAAAACTCTTTGCCTTGCAATTGTTTACTGAAACTGAACAACTGAAACTGAAACATAGCAGAAGTATATAAAGGCTCCAGCTGTTTAGGTTTCTCAATCGAAAGTCTGCTCATTAGAATTTGTTAAGCGACTAGATTCATCCATTAGTTACTTCTCTTTTGCAAAAACAAGAGTAGCTCTAGACTCACTACACTACTAGAGTAGATACAAAGTGGAGGCTCGTGGCTTATGCTTGTAGTTCAATTTGATTCCACTGTACTTTATCGATCATCCTTAGAAACAAACGAAGAAACTTAATAATCTCACACCTACTCTACTGAACTGTACTTGAGTAATTGCCTCTCTCAGAACTAGGAACTGGAAGTTCCTGGCGAGTTCTATGGGCAGTATTCTATGGGCACAAATGAAACTGAACAATTGTCAGGAACACTAATTATGCTCCACTCCGGTAAAGTGCAGTATTCTATGGGCAGAACTGAAACTGAACAATTGTCAGGAACACTAATGATGCACTATGAAAACACAGGTATTTCTTCAGAGAACAAGAACAACCTGTATTTCTTCAGACGAGCAGCGGACACCTCGAGTAGACGAGAATCGGAGGCCTAGCAGAGGAGGCCTAGAGCAGACGAGCAGCAAAGTCTTGGCCGACGAGCAGAGGAGGCCTGGAGCTGTACATGAAGCGGAGATGGAGGCGGCCGGCAGAATTCTGGAGCAAGGCGAGCAGCGGAGGCTCCACTCCGCGAACGGGAACAAGGAGAGGCGACCAGAGCGGGAACAGGAGCGGCAGTACTGTCCTCGGTGGTCGCCGCCGGATCGCTCGATGAAGGCAAGCTCCGGCCGGCCTCGCGGCCCCGCTCGCGCTCCTCGCCGTGGCTGCCCTCGCGAGCGAGATGGGAGACGTCGCGCGGCACAAGGGGAAGCGGCCGGCAGAAGCCCTCCGACGGATCGTACCGCCTGCGGCTGGAGCCGCCGCGGATTCCCTGTCTCCGGCGAGATGACCACGACCGTGATCCGCCCCGCCCCACGATGCGGACGATGGACTGAACTGTAAAGAATTCGGATCTGGCGAGGGGGTTTTCGTAAAAAAAAATAGAACAACCTCCCGCCCATTATTTCGGGTGGGAGGGAGTATAGAAATATTAGACATACATAAGAGATAAACTTTTATGATTAAAGATGTTGTCATTTCTATTTAGCGAAAGCGAGCAAATTACAATAAGGGTGCTAGTCGCCAAATATATTTGCTACGGTTCATGAAACCACTTGAACGGTTGAACAAGCAAACAAACAATGAAAACACATGTGTTATGTTTTTTCATCGTGGGGACAAAAAGCCACATCTTTTTTACTTCGTTTTAACTTTTAAACACGTCTGGTTTTAATCGTTGGTATGTCCATCAGAAGTCAAAAGCCCCATACTAAATCTCTTGAGCTATTTCGCTCAAAAAATGACCTTAGACAAATCAATCAATCCCATGCGCATGTTTGCGGTGCGTATTTGTAGTTTGTCACTGGTTGCCGAGTGCTCGAAGCTTAACCTTCCTTTTAGTCTTCGAAACCAGTCTCGAAACCTCGAATAAATCTTACTAGTTGTGACACTAGGCGGTTCGTGAGTTTTCAGAGCTAGACCGACACTCACGGTGCAAGGTTTTTTACGTAGCCACATGTGCAGGTTCTTGCTCTGACGCGTGCCAAGTTTGTGTTCACTCACCCACGGCCCGGGCCTGCAGGCTGCGCTGGTCCATATGCACCACGCAGGCCGCAGCGATCGATCGGAACGTGCCGGGTAGCTTCTGCATGAGGCAACAGTCAGTTGCCTGGTCCAGTCGATGGTCCCACTGGGATATACTTGCACTAATGAACTGTTTGTACTGTTGCTGTGCATTGTTAGTATTCCTTGCAAATCTGTATACATGAACACTGACAATTGGGTCGTCGTTTGTTAGAGCACCCTCACTCAGGCCCCAGAGCTCTTATTGGGCCTATGGGGGCCTCGGCGTAAAAATAAAGTCCAACGGTGGCAACTATTTCCTTAATCACGCTTATTCGGTTTAAATAGAACTTCGCCCCCCCACCCACCCACCCCCAAGGCCGAACCCAATCCAAAAAGGGCTAGCGGGAGCGTGTTGCATTGCGGATCAGCTGACAGCTGATAGTAGCCTGTGCCAATCAGGCGACATGTCCCTTCGACGGACACACGGCGACGAAAATGCCCGCCATCGCGTTTCCGCCTTTTCTTCCTGCGCTTTCCACCGCTTCTCACCATTTCTGGCTATATGTAGGCACGACCGCCATTGGCATAACACTTCTCAGATTTATAAGCTCACTCACCCACGTCCATGGCTTCTCGCAACGTCCACACACTAACCTACCCAGAGGCGGAGGCGCTTTTTGCCTCCAACTACCGCTGCTCGTGTCCCCGCCGCGTGGAGGCAGAGCGTCGGTGTTCCTGTCCCTCCCACTCCTCAAGGTCCGGCGCGCCGGGTGGCAATCACAAACCATTATTATCTCGAGCTCACGCCGGAGCAGCGGATGGACAACCCGTGGGACCCCGACAACCACAAGACCTGGGAAGCCTTCTTCATCAACCGTCGGGAGAGGCAGCTCGCCAGGTACGAGGAGGGGTGGCCCGACTCGGGTAAACTTCAACGAGGTTAGTTGTCGACTATGGTAGTTGTGGCCGGACGCTTCAGAGCTTCATCGACCACATCACGGTCCCCACTTCCAGCCAAAGAGGGACGACAGCGACAGCTGCTGCCGTCGTGGCAGCCCTGAACCCTCTCATCCGCATTGCCATCTCCGGCTCGTGCAGTCGCGGTCGGGCCGACAGGTGCCGCCGGAATATGCCATGGCCACGCAACAGTTTAGGCTTGCCTGGTCCTGGTGGCGGAAGGAGGAGGAGGCCTACCGCTCACGCCGTATAGACGCCGACCAAGGTTGCAGCCACTGCGGGCACCTGTCGCCGCCGCGTTAACCATTGCGGCGCTCTTCACCGTCGAGTTTGGTGTCGCGCCCGGTGTCTGACGACATCGATGACGATGACGGCGGAGACTTCAACGACTACTTGGATTATTACTACCGACCTAGGCAGGAGTACGCTTAAAATTTGTAATAAAATATTTTTATAAATAAATAATATTTTATTTTATTTGGTATTGGGGCTACGGCTGGGAGCCAACTACCCCAGAATTTCTTAATCACGTTGACGCCTCCCCATACGGCCCCAAATTGATCGATTAAGGCGCAGTATGGGGGTTGGGGGGACGAGCGGGGATACTCTTATCCTATACATGAACGCTGGCAATGGATGATCAAGCTCAATAGCCCACTCACCAGTAGAACAGTAGTGAAGAGTACAACTTCTCTAACTATCGTAAATTCGCAATTACTTACTCCGTCTTTAAATTAATAATATATTTTGACATTTTTTTACCTACATGTATCTATAATTAAAATAAATCTAGATACATGTTGGTCAAAATACAAAAAACATGTCATATCTAGAAATGAACAAGTAGCGGTGTACGTTCTAGTGTACCTCTGCTCCAACTACTTAACTAGCACTTCGACAGCGGCACATGCCGGGTTCAACACTGGATCATCTTTTATGTCGATGGATCGCCCAACACCAAATCGCTTTCGAGTTGCCGCCAGCCAATTTCATCTATATATCGGGACACAATTACACGTCCCTAAATAATTGTCCTGTCTTGTGTCGTCGCGGATGACTTCTCTCCCCTGCCGCCAACGATAAACATGCTTTGCTTGATTCAATCAGTCAGCTGCTAACCGATGATACTAGCTAGTACGAGTACTACTAAACTGGATGAAAGAATATTCGGCAATTAATAATTCCGTGACAGAGCAGTGTGTTAACGGGAAAGACGGCAGTGGTAAAGGGACCGTATCCAGCGACCCACATGGCCATGGCTGGACGTACGGGAAGTGGAGGCGGCCGACGACGGGTTTGGGAGGCGGTAGCGCCACCGCCCGGCACCATGACTTGGCGTAGATTCCGGTAGTCTACTACTCTCTCCGGCGGTGGATCATCCACCGTGGATGGAGCCGTCCTTGATTGTTTGCGCCTCAACCACTAGGATCGTGTGTATTCGTCGCACATGCTCATCTAGGGTACGGTCGTACGGACGGAGATTGAGATGAGTGGGACGAGCGAACGCCGATCGTGTATACGTGACACCATTCTTCTCTTTGTATCTTCCTCCTTGGTCACGCACGCACGGCACAAGTCGATGGTCGCCCGGCAACAGTGCTGGCCAGACCGTCGCTTGTCCTTTCGTCGATCGAACATGGTGATTCGCCATCCTCTCCGACCTGCGGTATCTCTCTGAGCTGAGCTGAGCTTGTGGCCGACGGTGTTGCTCTCATCATTGCCGGTTTGACGGCGGTGCATGACTGGATCAAACGCGACGCGACATCACCTCTCAGGCAGAGGTGCACAACGATGTCCTGCTACCTTTCAACGGGGTGAGCACCCTGTCCCATTTGCCTTCTCTGTGTGACGACGAGGTTGTGTCAGTGGATGCAGCGTCGAGCCAACTGACGAATATGAAACTGAATGGCAGAATTGAACCCTGCCACAAGATCACGTCGTCATGTGCGTAGTCGTTCGACTCCACAACCAGTCCAGTTGGGGAGCTGCTGCAGTCCATCAACTCCGGCGTGGTGTCGACGCAACTTTTGGACGTTGATGACGTCATTGCCGTCGAGTTCGCTATTGTCAATGAAGGTTGCCATGTTGGGTAATCTACAAGCCCCCTCGCCGACCCATAGAGGGTGTGGATGGTGCTCTATCATTCATACTAGAAAGATGGTGTGAGCGCGGACTGAGAGGTCGTAGCCCAGTTGATGGGCTCGATTGAAGACCTCTTTACTAGGCCAGATGTGCCCCTCCTTCCTTTTTCCGCGTCTCGGACACCCGCAATGACCCGTCTTGAGTTGTCGATGTCGGAAATTCACCACAGTGCTCGGCTGGGAGGCAAACCGAAGATGTTGAACATCGGTAAAGTATTCCGTGTGCTGAACAAAAAAATGGAAAGTCAAGTTGCACATGGTGTCCCTTGGAGCTAGCTCGTAAGCAATTTATGGGAAGCTTCAAGACGTCGATGCCTGAGTAGTCTTTGCAGGCGCTCGCTCAACTTTTCAAACTCAACATGTCGATTCTTGCCGCTATTGACTACACCCTATTGGCCTGGGTGTGAAGATTATGCCTTCTGCTGAGTAGGAGGCCTACACCTAGTTTCTTTTGCCATGTCCGAGGGCCGAGTTTTCAGAAGTGTCGACCGTCTGAGTTTTGCTTTGACCGGTGTTGTATTTTGTTTTTAGGCATAGTCCTCCGATTTGCTCCTTCTATATATCAATATAAAAAATATAAAAAAATGCCTTTGTTTTAAAAAAAATATCTCTACCACCCACAGTTTAACTGAAAAGATCTTTTTTTATACAAGACAAAAGTACTGGCTTATATATTACTCCAAAAATGAGAATATATTAAACAAGAATAACAAGGCCTAAAGAAAAAAGAGGTGGAACTACCAAAGATGAGGCACTTATGTGGAATCGTACATACGCGAGAGCGTTGTGTAACATTATGTTACGAGAGCATACTTTATTTGATTTGGCTTTAACCATCAGTGGTCAAAGTGGGCTTGTAATATTTTCTGCAACTTCTCTTAATCAATGAAAATGATTAAAAAAAATCCTTGTTTCAAACAATTAATCCGTAAAAGATATGTTCTCACAAGTTAACATTTGGTTTCTACATTTTCTGATCATTGGGCATCTCGATTATTGGTCATTTCATAGATATTTTTGGATGATTGGATGATTTGAGGGAAAGAACACCTCTCGCTCTGTCTATCGCATTATGGCGATCGTATTGCAAGAAAAGGAGAGGAGGCTTCCTACCTTTATCCCCACCCTCAAATGCCTGCCCAGCTAGCTTCTCTGCTTTGTATCATACATGACCCAACAGTTCGGACGATCTCTGCGGGCCCGCAGAAAATCTGCCACTTCACTATGCCTAGACAATAGAGATCGAATCTTATCTGCACTTAACCAGTGCATGAAAATGACATGGCAATTGGCTCACACTGTCACACAAGATTCTCCACAAGATACCATGCACGATACTATGGCGGATGCCGAATTGCTACATTTTACTGACACTGCACTGTTGTCCCAAAAGATAGAAGCGGCATAGACCCATTTAATTTGTCTGTGAGGGTTTAAATCTGATTAAGAAAAGCGGAAAGGGAAATAGGACTAGTAGCCCCCGAACGTATTTAGAGCATTTCTAACATCAATCTTAAATTGGGAACATTAAAATAAGCTTACAGTTCGACGTTTTTATCAAATCTCGTCGTAACTGCATGCACATGATAGCAGAAACCTTAAACGGATCTGCAAAATGGCTAATTTGGTCGCGAACGAACTCGATTTCTTCGCCATTTCACTCCACGGAGGAGTTCATCACCAATTCACATAATGTATATATAATCCAAAAGTATAATCTACTCCTACCTCGTCGCCGCCCTACCGTACTGCCAAAACTTGACTCACCGGAGGCTTAGGTGCGGCGGCGACGAGGTCGACGCGGAGTTTCAGTCCTCGTCGTGGCGGTGCTTTGACTTCTTCTTCTCTTCCGTAGCAGGACGAGGGAGAGGACGCAACCCACCATCTCGAGGGGGATCGAGTCGAGAAGGTCGAGGGCGTTCGGTTGCAGTAGATTGATCGTCCGGTCGAGCAGGTCGAGTCGCGCGGTGGTGGCGCTCTTGCTCTCCGCAAGGCGGCGACTCTTCTTCTCCTGTTCGAGGCGCGCGGCGGCGTCCGTCAAGCTCTCGGGAATGCCGAGGCGATCCTTCTCGCGGTCGAACTCATCCACCTCGCGCCTGTAGCACGCCCACGGGACGGCCTTGCCTTTTTGCTTGAACTTCTTGATGAGCCGCTTGTGACCGGCGTCGGCGTAGACGAGAACCTTCCGATCCGCGTTAGAGAAGTCTCTGAATCGATCGTCACGCCCCGCAGATTCGAGCGCCCTCTTCGGTGCCATCACGCTGCGGCGGCGGCAGCCTAACTACGTCTTCGGGCGCGTATTACTCGTTGGAGTTGAAGGGTGCGGGAGGCGGATTGCTCATCGGATAGGGTTTGTGAACTGGAAATAACGGGGATCCCAGCATATATACCGACTCGCGGAGAAAATTTACGGTCGCTCTTATCGCGTTTGAGGGCCGATTCGCGTTCACGGGATCTGCTATGGGCCAAAAAAATTACAACGCTCTTAAACTCGCCGAAGTTTTAAGATTTTCCGCGGATTTGAGATCTCTGTTAGAGATGCTCTTACATAGCTAAGCTAGATAATCTAGCTGAGCTGATCAGCGTCGTGCTTTGCTTAAAAGCTTTGGCAATGAATATTAAAACTGTAGGGTCAAAAAGCTTGGCTTGAATCTTTAGAGCACGCTTACAAGCAAAGGGGGAATAGACAATGGCCGCAGACACGAAAAACACGATGCCCTGTATATATGGGCTTGCAACAGATTAATTAAGGACTATGTATTCACGGGACGTCCCACGGAAGATGGAATGATCTACCCTACCATCTACTGTTATTATTGCCAACAATTTCACCGTAACGAGAAAATCCTTGTTGCCAATGGAAACTGCAAACTGCAAGCAATTAACAAAGCACAAACTTGAGCGAATTGCGCCGTGCACCAATCGTGTGTAATAATAATAATAATAATAATAATAAGAAGAAAGCATCCGTATAGTGCAGGCACCCATCCAGGGCTGATCCTAACATTTTTGGGGCCCGGGACGGAGCTAAAATCCGAACCCTTTAGGGATCAAAATAATAATTTATATATCGCATATGAAGATGTATGAATAGCTTGTACATGCTTAAAAAAAGCAATATTTGGTATCAAATAATGTATAGATATTGTTTTAAAATTTTCTATCATTACTAGAGATGAATTTAATTTTCGGACGTGCTTTTTTCCTTAAATTATAATAATCCGAATTTATGTCCGTGAAGACATTGTCTCTAGCCACTGCCCACGATTTGTCGCACGTCAACTTGGATAATTTAATTTAGACTAGTACCTGCCATGGCCTCGCACTTCCAGACTGCTATATGCCAAGGATCATAGAAATAAACACATAGCTGAATAAGAAAAAACGAGTTATTTATAGGGTAAATAAAAGTGTCGATTCATATGGCTCTAGCCTCGACACACTTTATTTTTGGATCAATTGGAGGCTCCCTGTAAATAAAATGTAAAAACCCAAGCTAACCAAATAAAAAGGCCACATTATAAAAAAAAAACCAAGTTGTAGCCAATAGGAGGCAGGTAACGCTTCGTCCTCGTCCTTGCTCTGAATCCTACGAGAGAGCTCTTACCTGTTGTAATGGCGACTGGTATATTCCCCCACAACATATACCTTAGCTAGTAGGTTTCTGAGCCCCTTGACGTCCGGGGCCCGGGACGGCCGCCCCTCTGCCCCACCCTCTGGACCGGGCCTGCACCCATCACACGCGTGCTCCACAGAACGGAACATTTTAATGGTGATGGCGGGTCTATTAGAGCATAATTATCTGGTGGGCAGTTGGAAAACTAGTGGGCGGCGACACAGAATAATTATAAGGTCCCAGATTCATTAGTTAGCTACTACTATATGCTATCACCCTCTTCCTTGACTCCGAATCTGGGCAAAGCGCGCGGCCAAAGCTTCCGTCTTATCGTTCTCGCCGGAGATGGGAACGGAGGCGTCGATCGATCGATCTTTACGCATCAATATAATGTTGGCATAGTTAAGTTAAGTACCCCGTGTTGGTGTATGCGTGCATGCTCTGCCGATGTCGAGCGCGGTGGCCGTCGCGATCGGAGCGGGGACGCCGCGGCGGAATCGGATTTCCATTCAGATAGCTTGTAGCTAGATCGAACACATGCATGATGACAGTGGACAGGCGGATATATATGTTCTCTTCCAGGATTTCTTCCACGGTTCCTACGGGATTCCTCCATCCAAATGGCTAGCGGGATTGCTTGACGGAGCGGAGCGGAATGTGATCCCGTGATCCCGTCCACGTGTGAAACGCCGGGGCGAAGCGGTCAAGGACGGCGGCGCCTGCATGAGCACAGTGGCTCCCAGAGCAATCTTGGTTTGTGGATCCTGCAGTACGTGCAACTAAACCAAGCCTGCGTGTCACTGTCACGGAGAGCAGCTGCAAATTATCGACTGCATTTAGTCCTTGTTCTGTTGCCACCAAATTTCAACAGGCAGGCACGCATCCATGCATGTATGGGAATCGTTGGATTTACAAGGAAGAACCATCTCACTTTGTGCTTTTAGCTAGTCTCCAAGGAAACAACTTCTCCACTCTTTAATTGCTCTATATACAAGATAGAATATATATATATACTACCGAGCAAATGGGAGCGTGGGAGATCGAACGGACGTGCCTACCAAGTGACAAAGCAGTGCGCCCGAAGTACATTACTGCTCCTCGTTCACAAATAAATGTACTCTAACTTTCATCCTACTTCAATTTTGTGTTATATTTTGACCAAATTTACCGGAACTAAGATACCTCTTGAATAATGAAAGGGAACTCAAACAAACCAATAATTATTTCTAAATTCTAAGTACCTATCATGATTATATAATAAGAAGTGCTCCTGTGCTTTCCTAAAAGTTTTTTTGCACGAATTTTAAAGCACATCAATGGTTGTGATTAATCTTCACCCCTAATCACAGCCATTGATGTGCTTTAAAATTTGTGTAAAAAAACTTCCGGGAAAGCGCAGGAGCATTTCTCTTATATAATATAGTGTGCATAAGTTATTAACTATACTTTGTGAACTTGTTAGACTCACAAAGCACCGCGTATCAAAGAACGAAAGTTCTGCATTGTCTGAAATGTAATTTTCGTTTTCGTGGTCGTTCCGTCAAAATACGTTGATGTTTCCCTTTCTTAATAAAAGTTTTTGTTTCGTAAAATTTCGTTTTCTTATTTCTGTATTTCCGTTATTCCGCTTCATTTTCACCCCTACTATGAATGTAAATTAGTTCCGTGACCTTAAGATACGCTAGGACAGGTCGGTTGGTGAGTCGTGTGTCGAGGTTGGGTTGCCACGCCGATCTTCAGTTAACAGAGCTGCAAAAAGTTGTCGGGCGTAGGACACCTCACCAGTCAACCCTGCGTCAAACTCCACAGTAAAATACTCCAGGTTCAGTACACCTTGCTCGGAATCCAGAAAGCCGCAGAGGAAGTGAAGACGACCGTGTGTAGACGTAGTCCTCGCAGACAGAGTGAGAAACCAAGGATGAGACCGGGAAACAGAGTAGCCATGTTGTTTTTATTGTCAGTGGACACCATTACTGTGTCGTTGACGGGCTGTTCATGTAGATCGGATATTCGGATCAATCATCAGTCTGCTGATGATCTGACCATTGTGGGTGATCATACATGGCCATTACGGCGTATTGGCGAGCTTTAGACAAGTTAGCACAAAAGCACAACCACCGTGCTGTCTATAAACTCCACTGACGATAATCACCATCCCAGAGTTAGGCGGCTGCACCACACCTATCTGCACAAAACAATTCTTCCCCATCAGAGCGACCTTGACTAGCTACAGGCACGGGTGGCCCTTTCATCCGTTGATTTCATAATTTGGTTTAGTCGATTCATAGTCAGACTCCATCACTCCAGGGTGAACCGCTGGCTGGGATATTTTATTCTGCTCTATTAACAGGACATGTAGTAATTTCTTTCATCGTACTACCTCCGGTCCACTATAAGTGACGCAGAGATTACTGATGGCTCAAGTGACAGTAGCTTGATCAAGGAAGAATCTTCATGAGGTATTTTGCTTACGTGGAGTAGCGTATGGGACGTACTCTGCACCGTTGGACGTTGGTACATGCGACGTACATCATGGAGCCGCGATACCGCTGGCCCACATGTCAACGGCAGTGGCACGAAGGATCGATCGATGCATTCTGTCAGGCCCATGCCGTAGGCCGAATCATGTCATGTGACACCGGGGTTCGTCATTCAGAATGGGCGCGATAGCTTCCGTAACGGACGCACCGAAAGTTTCCAAATTCCGAGCCTACAATCATAGGACCGTGCGTCTGCGCCCGTATGTAGGCCGCCTACTTCATTAGATTTCATAGCATTTAGCATATTCTCCAAGGATAAAATGTGGGTTCTGTGTTGTAAGGAGGCGCCCAGCCACCCCCAAATCCTAGGATTGAGGATCTACTAGCAACCCTGCAAATACAGTATGCTATGTACAGAATAGGAAAGTAGAGCACAATGCGCAATAGTGAAACTGCAAGTGCGTGTTTAGTCTTTTGCAAAAAAAATAAGCAAGATATTGCAATTATTAGAGCGAGGAGAAGACTACATGAGAACATTGTCTAGGCCTAAGGCCTGCCCCCTCTAGGAAAAAGAAGGATGGGCTGACTTCTCAAGACAAAAGGCCAAGAATGGTCTGCTTCTCTAGAAAAACAAATGGGCTACCGCCAGGCCAACACGACAGCACCTTCGAGCCAGGACCAAATGCACAGAGCCGCCCTTTTTGAATCTGTTAGCTTGTTGGTTGATGGGCCTGATCTCATCTTAGGTGCCTCTTTGCAGCTCTGGACTCTAAACAAAAAGTAAAACAAAACTCAGTTCTAAAAAAATCCCACCTCGTTTCTTCTCAAAGTCAAACTTGCTATCTTTAACCAATCTTCTACAAAACTAGAGTACTCTGTAAACTTAAAAATAAATGTGTGATTTATGATGAGACTAATGATATGGACTAGGTATTGTAAATCCAAACATTTTTCTACACTACGTCAAAGATAGTCATGTTTGACTTAAAATACAATAATACACCTTATAGAAACACAGAGAGTAATACCTACTCTACTCAACTATACACACGACGTGGCCACGTCGGTCATTGTTATGGTGCAATACAACTTAGTGTAATATTTATATATGTTGATGGAATTATGTTTCATCTATGTATAGTGATGTGGTTAGATTAGTCTCACACGTGGACTTACATACAAGATACCTTTATATTCTAAACATATATGTACTATGTACATATGATTTAAGTGAATTTAAGAAATGGGGAGCAAAGCTACACAAATATTAACCCAACTCCCACTAATATTATCCCAAAATCCCATCATAACTCTTTTAACTAATCTAATACTATTTATTTCATACGTAAAAATAACGGAAAAGAAGATTCAATAAAATTAATAGCTTCCGATTGAAGTTGTTACAATTTTCTTCCACAAAAACACAACAAATTTAACAAAACGAGGGGTAAGAAGAAAAAAAGAAAAACCTGGATATTCCTCTTGTCAGACCCTGAATTCAGCCTACACAAACAAAACGTATCAGTTGGGTCACACAACCAGGAGCATACTGGGTAATACCAACCCAGGAAACAGGCAGGCCTGGCTCGGAATGGATCATCGGCCGACAGCTCCTCGCGACCCCAACGTCACATACGTCTCAAGATTGTACACGCAAGAACCCAAAATCCTACCAACTCGTATACTTCAAATCATACACACATGGTATACGAGTCGGTTTTTAACAGAGTGGAAAATCACAGGATAAACCTAAAACACAAAGAAAGGAAATAAGTTTCTAACGCTCTCACTGAGCAAATATATCGAATGTCACCAAGCAGAGGACACATGTCCCAACATTACATCATGCAGCGGAAAACAAGCCGGTCTGAGTACAAACAGGAAGCAAAGGGCACAAGGCCAAAACGAAAAGAGAAGGCCCATCCACGCGGTCCACCAGGATGAAGCCCAGGGGAACTCTAACTACTCGTCGTAGATCTCGTCGTCGAACTCCACGTAGTAGCCACCCACCTGGTCGTACGGAGAATCCTCAACTGCAGAGAAAACCACAGCCCGTGAACGGCTCAATACACCAGAGCGTATCGAACAAGCTTAAGCTAACAGGTTATAAAACTGAAAGACTCCCAAAGTATGGGGTTAGGTGGACTTAGCGGCAGCAGCACTAGCAACCTAATAGAGACACGCTACAACTTCCGTCTATATAGATAAGGATAAGAGAGCGCAAAAGATAACCATCTACAACTAACACCAATCATAACCCATTCTCAGATTAACCCCCTCAACCAAGTATGAGGAAGCAATTCAGGAAACTCACACGTTGGACAGTTTTAGTTAACAGTTATGGTGAAAGTAGATTTATAATACTAGTAAAGTTAATTAACAATGATTAGGTGTAAGTTGTCTAGATCTTGTTAGCCAGCATCATCACCAAATCGTCCATAACCGTGGACACGGCTCATCGATAAGATTATACCCTGCAGGGGTGCACTACTGGACCCGTACTCGTTCGATCAACCCCAAAAGCAAAGCCAGAAGTTAGGGTCTCTCAACACGACAAATCTCTTCTCTACAACCCATCCAGGGAACCGCATGATTGTGCGCACGGTTGCTCAGTTCCATACCCGGAACTTCGCAACACTCTAAGAACGTGCCACCCTATATGAGAATCGATTACTCCATCATCATGAGATCGTTATTTAACCATATGCATGCATCAAATGGAAAGCCCGAACTACTTGCGGCGCCCTGGATAAGAAGCGGATTAGATCGAAACCGCGGGGGGCTCCATAGGGCCTCCCACAAGCGGTTAGTGCGCTCAAAATTGGATCCGAGGACAAAATCTCAGTTTCTAGGTCGACACTTAGCAGAACAAAGCACCTCGCAAGCCCTTCCGCCGGTGCCTTATCTTTTAATTATAATTCCCAACAGAAGATAACACTTTTATTAAAGTGGACAATCTATCATGCTAAGTATAAACGACATAGGACAACAGACTCGCATAACCAAACTTAAGCATGCACTACGACTCGCAAGGCTAACAGATAAACATACAACATGATATGGGATGTGGGGGTGAAGCTGTATCGGTTGTACGATAAACATATGATGGGATTGCAATTCAAGCATCGTAAACTATGATAGCATAGATCAAAAGGTAAGGATGAAAACCAAACAATCGTGTAACATGTTAGCAGAAGCTTGCCTGGCAGCTCGTGGCCCGGCACAAAAACTGGAACCTCGGTATCGTAGGTACTCGCAGTAGGCACGCCGCCTTCTATTCAGAGAAAAGCCAAACACAGACAATAGGAAACAATAATCAATACATGGAATGCGCAAACAATTGATGTGACAAATGGCATGCGATGATTAGGTCAATTAAAGCGGGGGATGAAATCCCGGCAATTACTTATGTTGCAAATTATTTATCTACACATCAAATTAAATGTTTATAAACATGGCAAGACATGGCATAGATGGTATGAGCAAATTAAATGGAATTAGGACATTATATATTTATTACCCCACACATTCCATAATTAATTATTTAGTTGCATTTGTTAAATTAAACTAAGCATTTAAAATAAATGATGCAAATGACATAAGAATGTCATATTCGTGTTCATTGCATTTATCTGATATTAAAACATATAAAGCTTATTTTATTTGAAGTTATATATTTAAAGTTATTGCATTTTTAATGTTAGGGGTGTTTCTGAAAAAGTCCAGGGACTTATTGAAAGGATCGGTATGACACCTAGAGGGGGGGGTGAATAGGTGCTAATTCAAATTTTAGTTCTTTTTCAAATTAGGCTTGACACAAAAGGTAAATTCACTAGATATGCAACTAAGGTGAATTTCCTATATGACAAGCTAGCAACTAAGCAAGATATAATAAGGCAATAAATAAGGATAGAGGTAACCGAAGTGAAGACACGAGACGACAAGGATGTATTCCCGAGTTCCTCCCTTGAATGGGAGTACGTCTCGTTGGAGAGGTGTGAACCAACACAATGGTTCAACGGCCACAAAGGCCTCACCCTAATCTCCGGTGAACCGCACCACAAAGGTTTGGTCCACTTCCACTATCGGAATCCTTCGAGGCGGAATCCGGAGCCTTTACAACAACGATTCGGGGCACGACCCACAAAGGGCTTGGGGGCTCCCGAACAGCTACAATCTGTCACAAAGACAATAGGTAAGTACAACAATGGGCTAGGTTTCCTAGTGGAAGCCCTAGCAAGTGTTCCCTCAAACGAATGAGGGGGAAATGAAGAACGGCTCGGTGAAGATGTAGATCGGGGCCTTCTCCTTCAATCCTCCAAAGATCAACGAGTTTGAATGGGGGGGATTGGGAGATCTTGGTATTCTTGGCTTGCAACAATGGAGCTCCTCCTATTTTAGGTCAAGCACTTTTCTGAAGGAAGGAGGAGGGGTATTTATACCCCTCCAAAGATGTAGCCGTTGCAGCCAAATCCCAGGCCGGAAACTCCGGCCCTAGTGGCCGGAAACTCCGGCCAGGGGCGGAAACTCCGGCCTAGGGAGGCCGGAAACTCCGGGGGCCACCAGGGGCTGAACACCAGATCTTCAATCTGAACTTGGACATCTTCGAGATACACGAGGCCGGAAACTTTGGCCTGGGGCGGAAACTCCGGTCCATGGGACCGGAAACTCCGCCCCCCACCAGGGGCTGAGCACAACTTCGGCAACCGAGCATCGGAGAAGATTCCGGTCCTCAGGGACCGGAAACTTCAGGCAGGGGCGGAAACTCCGGCCCCCTGGACCGGAAACTCCGGCCCCCACCAGGGGCTGAGCACACTTTCAGTGCTGTCTCCTTTTCTCCTCTTTTGGTGCTGATGCATCTGAAGAGTTCCTAGATTATCCTGCATTACTTAACACCAACTTAATACATCCACATGTTGTTAACTAACACACAAAACACAGAGATCATAGAAATGTTCTTTCAATCTCCCCCTTTTTGGTGTTAGATGACAACATATGGATTTGCAATAACAGTAATTTCACTAACATGTAATGATAGCTGAAAGAGCTCCCCCTAGATGTGTGCATCAAGAAAATTTGCTTTGGAATGCACGTGCACACATATAGAGGCAAATTCGAACAACAATTTGCAAGCATGAAAGGTAGGCAATACATTTCACAAATAAGACATACCTTGTGCACAAAACTGAAGATATTAACCCCATATAACCAAGGCACAATAGTAGTCTTAACCACATAATATAAGAAATCCACATGACTTACACACACATAGTTCATGTCAAAGAGAAGGCAAATGAGTTCGAAATTCAAATAACATAACAAGGACACAAGCGCAATAAAATGATAGAGGCACATGCTTGTGTCCCAACCCATGCAAATCCCGGAGAGAACCTAATAGAACTACTTCTCCCCCTTTGGCACCGAGACACCAAAAAGGGGAAAAGAGCATAACTAACGGGCCCATGAAGATCACTCGGTGTCTTCATCCATGTCGTCATCTCCTTCGTTGTCGTAGTCCTCATCGGAGAGGTTCATGGGAGCCTTTCCGTGGTTGTGAGACGAGGTAGGAAAGGAGGTCACATCCGAATAATCAGCCCAAGGAAAGACATCCTGATTCCATTGCTCAAGAGGGACCGTGTCAGACGAAGATGAGGAAATGATGGGAATGCCAACTTCATATTCTTCCGGAGGAGGAGTAACATTTCCATTGTTCATTTTGCGCATCTCCTTGATCATCAAATTTTGGTTGCTCAAAATGTGTTTCTCTCTCACATATGACCCATGATTCTCCTTGTGAATGACAACATCCATGCATAGCAGTTTCCTCTTCCACCAAGAGAGCTTGCGAAATTCTGCGTTTACCTTGGCCTTCCCTTGAAGACTAGTGGGGGGATCGGCATTCTTACTTCTCCTCTTAGGTAAGGGAACGTCCTCTTCATCACTAGTTTGTGGAGGAGGTGCATGAGAGGATGAAGCTTGCTTTGTGTGCTTGGAGAGAATATGGAGAGTACCCTTGGCATGCTTGATGAAGGTAGAGCGATCAAGTGTGGGCACTTTGGAGAGAATGAGCTTCATCACATAGGGAGCGTAGAGTGGATTCTTGTGCTCGAAAATGGCCCAATGCATCTCGCACTTAATGAAATCCATCACATCCACCTCTTGGCCACGGCACTCCGGACCGGCTTGAAGGACCCTGTAAGCATGGTAGAGTAGGTTGACAAGGCCTCCTCGAATAGCATCCACATTCCCGGCTTGAGGAGCAAGGTTGAGCCGAACCATGCGGAGGAAGATGTTGAAGGTGGGAAGGAGGTCTTGATTAGAGCCCACAGAAGAAGCAACGGAGTAAAGAGGGCGCAAACGGCTCTTGTTATATGCAGTCCCTTCCACATGCATCCTCATCCCAACTAGAGTAGTGGCCCCCTTGAATTCATAGCCCAGAGCTGTCGCAAACTCCACAAAGTTGGAGGTGCACCTGATAGGTCCAGTCATCCACGTCATAGTGACATCCTCATCATTGTCAAACACCACCGTGGCAAAGAACTGCTGCACAAGCTGAATATCATAATCCTGCTGAGTGTAAGAGATGAGCTTTTCCAGACCAAGCTTCCTAGCAATCCAAACAGCCTCCCGAAAGTATGCTTTCTTGTTCAGCGCCTCAAGATCCAGAATCTTCTGTTCACAGACTGCATGCTTCTCAATCCGGGCATAAATCTCCTGCATAATCAGCTGCTGCTCCCTCCTTGGGAAATTGGGGTTGGTGGTGTTGGGAGGCAAGTCATAGAACTGTTGTGACCTCATACGACGGAACTCAGTCTTTCCCATACCCAGAACAGTGGTCAAAGAGTCAAAATGGGCTTGTTCAGCCTCTTCTTCATTATCAAAACCACCAAGTTCAGCTTGTCTAGTGGCCTCCTCATCAATAGTGCTCTGCTGTCTCATGCGGCCACTGCTGCTATCAAAAATAAGCTTGTCCCTTGTTTGAGCTCTTTCTTTACTTGAAGCAAGGAGCGGATTCCGAGTGACCACCTTTTTCCTCTGACCTGTGAAACAGAGAGTACATGGATAGCATGGAGATAAGTTTGCATGTCCAAGAAAGCCAAAAGGAGAAAATTAAAAGTGTCAGAATTTCTCTCAGATATGAGCTAGACCGGAGTTTCCGGCCACAGGGGCGGATATTCCGGTCCAGACCGGAGATTCCGGTGCTTGAGGGACCGGAGTTTCCGCCCTGTGGCAGGAAAACTGCAATCTAGTTCAAATCTAAGGAAAAATTGAGCACAACTAATTTTCTAGAGATTGAAATGCCAACACTAGGGTTCTACACCATGCAGCACAGGCAGAACTTCTCTCAAAACAAGATCTAGAGTGAAAACCTAGAGAGAGAGAGAAGAAAACCTTTACCCGACATGGTGGAGGTCAAAATGCGAGGGAGAAGGATCCCTAGCACTTGTACGGAGGAGGGGCCGGTGGCACGGCGGATTCCGGCGGCGGGGAGCGGCCGGAGTGGTCCTTGGAGGCGGCGGCGGCTGGGAGAGGAGTGGGGGTCGGGGTGTGTGGGGAGTTGTGGAACAACACCTCACGCCGATCCCCTTTGAAGATCCCAGCGAAAGGACCCAGACCGGAGTTTCCGGCCCTAGACACCGGAGTCTCCGGCCCTGGCCAGAGATTCCGGTTCTAGGGGCGGAAACTTCAGTCAGACCGGAGTCTCCGGCCTGGAAGACCGGAGTTTCCGGCCCCACCGACTCCAAATCCCAGGTTTTAATGTGTTTTGGACATGCAAAGGCAAGAGGAGCAGTTTTTAAGATGAGGTAGGCCTGGGATAAGACAAATGGTCACTGGAGATGGTACCATGCACTCAAGTTTGGTAAGAAACAACAAAAGCGACATTAAGAAGCAACGCTTGAGTGCATTTTCCATAAGAGCAAGAATGAAACAAAGAAAACAAGATAACACCACAAGAGTATCAATTCTTTACAAAGAAGAAGTTGGTGGCCAAGGCCACCATGTATGAGATTATGTGGTGTGATACCGCGAAGATATATCTTGGGTTCACCGCCATTGCTCAACATTTAGGCTCACAATTCATAAGAATGAACAAAAGGAGACGAAAACAATTCTTACTATTGGCATAATGGGGGGAGGGAAAGTCCAATAGATTAGGACCGCACTCCCCCTATGTCCATGCCTACACCTAGACCAAAATAGAAAGTTGAGATAGAGGTGTGTATGCAAGGTAGTCAACCAATGCTCCTAGAATCCATGATATTTAGCTCATGCCTCAAAAAGGTGAACCGTGCTTCGTCAAGTGGCTTGGTGAACATGTCGGCGAGTTGAATCTTTGTGGGAATATAACCAAGCTCAATGTCACCCCGGTTGATGTGATCTCGAATAAAATGATAGCGAATCTCAATATGCTTCGTTCTTGAGTGCTCCACCGGGTTGTGACCAATCTTGATAGCACTTTCATTGTCACACAAAAGAGGCACTTTGTCACAAAGGACACCGTATTCCTTTAAAGTTTGCCTCATCCATAACAACTGAGTGCAAGCACTAGCGGCTGCCACATATTCGGCTTCGGTGGTGGATAGTGATATGCAATTTTGCTTCTTGGAGGACCAACTCACCAATGACTTCCCAAGGAATTGACATGCACCGGAGGTTGACTTCCTATCATCCTTGCAACCGGCCCAATCCGAATCCGTGTAACCGGCAAGAGAGAAGTTGGAGCCCCTAGGATACCACAAACCAAACCTTGGGGTATAAACCAAATATCGGAAGATTCGATTCACCGCTATCAAGTGACTTTCTTTAGGAGCCGCTTGATACCTTGCACACACTCCTACACTTAACACAATATCGGGTCTAGATGCACAAAGATAAAGCAAAGAACCAATCATAGAGCGATAGAGTTTTTGATCGACATCTTTACCCTTTGGACTAAGTTCAAGATGGCATTTGGTGTCCATAGGAAAACTCTTCTCTTTTGCATCTTGCATCTTGAACCTCTTGAGCATGTCTTGAATATATTTGGCTTGAGAGATGAAAGTCCCTCCACTCAATTGCTTGATTTCAAAACCAAGAAAGAATTTCAACTCTCCCATCATGGACATCTCGAACCTATCCGTCATAAGCTTTGAAAATTCATCATTGAAAGCTTTGTTAGATGAGCCAAAGATAATATCATCAACATAAAGTTGACATATGAAAAGCTCCCCTTTTACCCTCTTTGTGAAGAGAGTGGGATCAATTTGCCCCACTTCAAAGCCACGGTCTAGCAATAGCTCTCTTAGGTGCTCATACCAAGCTCGAGGTGCTTGTTTGAGACCATAGAGGGCCTTATCAAGCTTGTAGACATGGTTTGGGAAGTGTGGATCCTCAAATCCCGGAGGTTGCTTTACATATACCAACTCCTTTAAGGGACCATTAAGAAATGCACTCTTCACATCCATTTGTTGCAACTTAAAATTAAAATGAGATGCATAGGCAAGTAGGATACGGATGGACTCAAGACGAGCCACGGGAGCATAGGTCTCTCCAAAATCAATGCCTTCAACTTGAGAGTACCCTTGAGCTACCAATCTCGCCTTGTTCCTTACAACCAATCCATGCTCATCTTGCTTGTTCTTGAATATCCACTTGGTGCCAATAACATTGCGGCAATCCTTTGGCTTTTCTACTAGATTCCATACTTTGTTGCGCTTGAAGTTGTTGAGTTCTTCATGCATGGCTTCCAACCAATCCGGATCTTCAAGTGCTTCAAACACCTTCTTTGGTTCAATCATAGAGATATGAGCTTGATGTTCACTAAAGCTTGCCAATTGACTTCTTGTGGAAACCTTGCGAGATACATCACCAATGATGGCTTCAAGCTTGTGACACTTGATTTCCAAGTTTCTCTTTACTCTTTCTTGACGACGGGTTTCGATATCCCCATTGTTGCGTGGGATTTCGGCTTGATCACCTAGATCATTTGAGTCCCCATCTTGACGGTCTTGATGAGCATTGCCATCTTGTTGCACATTTTCAATGATGGGAGAAGATGGATGCACTTGCTCTTGATCTTGACTAGGGTTGAGAATAGGAGTTCTTGAATCTTGAGAGACCTCTTGGTCAACTAGAGGAGGAACTTGATCTTGTTCTTGGATAGGTGTCTCATTTGCTTCCATAGAGGGTGCCACTTCAACTTGTGATGATGGAATCTCCACTTGAGTGGAGCTTGTACTTCCTTGAGGAGGCTCATGATGAATCTCGATGGGGCGATGAAATCCAACACCCATTCTTTGTATTGCATCTTGAGTTTCCTCGTTATCTACATCACAAACATGAAATTGCGCCACTTGGGAGCCGTCATTCTCATCAAACCTCACACTACAAGATTCTACAACTCTCCCTAAGGATTTGTCGTAGACTCTATAAGTGTGAGAGTTCGCACCATACCCAACAAGAACACCTTATAAGGCTTTAACTTCAAACTTAGAAAGATGTACACCTTTGATTTTGTAGAAACACTTACAACCAAAGACTCGATAGTAGGAGATGTTGGGCTTGTTGCCGGTAAGCATTTCATATGGAGTTTCCTTCTTCCCTTTGCGAAAGAATAACCGGTTGGAGGAGTGACACGCCGTGGAGATAGCTTCAGCCCACAAGAAGAGTGGAGACTTAAACTCCGCCAACATGGACCTAGCCATATCCATAAGAGTCCGGTTCTTTCTCTCGGCTACACCGTTTTGTTGAGGAGTATATGCGGCGGAGTATTGATGTCGAATTCCCTCGTCGCTAAGAAACTCATTTAGGGTGTAGTTCTTGAACTCGGAGCCATTGTCACTTCTAATGGCCAATATGGGAAGATTGTGTTGACGTTGAACTTCATTGGAGAATTCGATGATGGTTTGTTGAGTTTCATCCTTCGTCTTGAAGAAGAAAACCCAAGTGAATCTTGAATAGTCATCGACAATCACCAAACAATATTTCTTCCCACCAAGGCTAGGTTGAGGTACGGCACCGAAAAGATCAACATGAAGAAGTTCCAATACCCTTGATGATGAAATGATGGTCTTGCTTGGGTGGGGAGAATCATGCATCTTTCCTTCAACACAAGCCCTACAAAGACGATCTCTAGAAAAAGAAACATTCTCATTTAGTCCAAGAATGTGGCCACCCTTGTGGAGACTTTGCAAAGTTCTCATATTAACATGGGACAAGCGGCGATGCCACAACCACCCCACGTCGGCCTTTCCGAATAGGCATATTGCTTGAGTGTTGGTTGACCCCGAAAAGTCTACCACAAACAACTCATTTTCAACATGCCCAACGAACATGACCTTTAGAGTCTTGCTCCTCAAGAGTACCACCATATCAAGAGTAAAATAGACATCAAAGTTCATCTTATTAAGAGCACGAACGGACATAAGATTGTAACCTAGAGACTCAACAAGCATGACATTTACAAGGGTGATATCCCTTGCAACTACCACCTTGCCAAGACTCTTTACCTCGGCTTTGGACTTGTCACCATAACAGACGGTTGAGTGATTTAAATTTGGTCTCAACTCCGTCATGATCTCCTTGCTTCCGGTCATATGACTAGTGCATCCACTATCAATCACCCATTTAGATCCACCGGAAGCATAGTCCTACAAGAAATCATTTCTTGCATTTAGGTACCCATTTCTCAATGGGTCCCTTTCGGTTAGCAACAAGGGTCTTAGGAACCCAAATAGAATAGTCAATGTAACCATCATAAGGACCAACATATTTTGCATAAACATCACCATAATAATCAACATAAAGAATGTAGTTGGGATTGTTATGCCCCGCAAAGTCACTACGAGTGGTCTTGCCCCTAGTGGCATTACCACTCGCAATGTTAGTCTTAGCTTGTGCGGCCTTGATCTTGTTCTCCTTGGTGTTGCTCACCTTCTTCTTTGCCTCGGCCACATACCCAAGTCCTTCCTTTCCTTTGTGTGGTTTTAACTCAAACAAATAAGCAAAACCCTTATCGTTAGCTTTAGGAATAGAGGTCTTAGCATGATCCACCTTTAACCTAGCATTTTCTTCAATGACATTTTCATGAACACGAGGAAGAATGGTTATGCTAGTTGAGCAAGTTTTAGAGAGTTGAGTTTGGAGTTGCTCATGTGACTTAACAAGGATGGAGTGGGTCGTTTTCAAGACCTTGTGAGCTTTATCAAGCTTCTCCATATCCTCAAGAAGTATAGTATTTGCAACCCCAAGTTCAACTTTCTCCTTTTTAATCACTTTATATTTGGCAAAAACATGATCTCTATCCTTAATGATTTTACTAATGATTTCATCATTTTTAGCATCAAGAGATTCAAGTCTTTCCTCTAGAGTGGTTCTATATTCACTTTCTTCATCAAGAGAGCTATTTAAGGATGCTATGGAAGCATTCAAGGAAGCAATGGTGAGAGAATCCTCTCTCTCAATCTTACTCTTTTCTTGAAGAAGTTCTTCGGCCGCACATAGTTGTCTCATGAGAGACTCAACATGTTCCTTGGCCTCACCTTGCAAGTTAGTCACAAAAGTATCGAAGGCAACTAATTCCTTCTTAATCTCAAGACTAGATTGATCATGCATAGTCTTAGGAGAAGGGGATGATACCTCGGTGACATGAGCCATGAGGCAACGAGCGGTGTTGATGGAGAGGTTCTCATTGGGGGATTCAAAGAGAGATGATGATGAAGTGGAGACAATAGCCAATGCGGCTACCTCTTTGTTAGGTGCATCTTCATCTTCGGAATCACTTGTGGCATATTCCTCTTGTGCCACCAACACTATTCTCGGTGCCTTCTTGAAGAAGGGCTTTCTTGGTCTTGCGGGCTTCTTTTGAATCAACTTGGAGTGATCCTTTGGGATAAGCTTCCCACCATTTTGCTCACGGTTCTCATAAGGGCACTCTCTTATGTAGTGGTTCTTGTCATGACAATTGTAGCATGTCTTTGTCCTTGAGGCAAGCTCTTTCTTGCCACTTTAGTTGTTATCTCGATCAACACGAGCTTTAGCACTAGCCGGGTCATTCCAAAACACTCTTGTGGCAAGTGCAATGTGACCATTGAGGGCTTGCTCAAGATCATGTGGAGCAATGTTGACAGGACAAGCTTCAACTTCATCATTGGCATCTAGGCAAGTCACCTTGGCCTTCAAGGCAAGAGAGGGACCTTGCCTCATTCCCATGGCCCTAGCACGGTTATCTTCGGCATTCTTGGTGGCAACCTTGGAGGCTTGGACTTCTTGCATAACTTCATGGGAAGACAATTGAAGGTAGTTGTATCTTCCTTGAATAGACTTCAACTCCATTGGCTCCGAGGGCAAGAGAGCATTCTCATACTTCCTCTTGACCCAAGCATCATCAACATATGTTGCTCCCACATCATAAAAGGCTTTGGCAAGAGTCTTGAGTCTACCATACATCTCTTCATGGGTCTCGTTGTCAAGCATGTAGAAACCTTCGGCGGCATTGCTCAAAGATTCATATCTATTTCTCTTCATGCTTTCATTTCCAAGGAAGGCACGCTCAAGACAATCCCAAGCTTCTTTGGCGGTGGTGGCATGTAGAACATGATGCTTGTCGTTGTCGCTCAAGGAGAGTTCAATCATATGGAGAGCGGAAGCGTTTAGTTGCTTTTCGGCGAACTCTCTCTTGGTCATGTTGCTTGGATCCTCCACTATGTATCCTTCTTCAATAATACTCCAAAGCTCGACGGAGGCACTGTTGACATGAGATTTCATTGAGCGTTGCCAACTAGCAAAAGCTAAAGCATTAAGCTTAGGTGGGGGACCTAAAGGGTTTATGCGGGTAGTGATAATTGGATCGGGAGAGTACCATCCCCGAACGGCATGATACTCTTCCTTTTCCTCATGCGAGTTGGGAGATGACTTAGGCTTATCATTTGCTTTCACCTCCTTCTCTTTTTGCTCTTTATCCTCCTTGGGTCCACCCTCATCGGAGTTAGAAGCTTTTTCAAGCGGGATGATATCCGAGGGCTTGTTGTTAATGAGTTTATTGAGCAAGTCACGAAACTCATTAAACCTAGCATCCATGGAAGATGTCAAAGTTGTTTCCAAAGCTTTGATATCGGCCATGGATGCCGCGGTAGCTTGGTTCTTTATAAGGGACTCATTAGCCTCAGCAAGCCTTGCGGTCTCATCCTCACTTTGTGTCATACTTCTCTTAGGCGGTTAAACCCGAAAAGAGAGCCTTAGCTCTGATACCAATTGAAAGAATCGGTATGACACCTAGAGGGGGGGGGGGGGGTGAATAGGTGCTAATTCAAATTTTAGTTCTTTTTCAAATTAGGCTTGACACAAAAGGTAAATTCACTAGATATGCAACTAAGGTGAATTTCCTATATGACAAGCTAGCAACTAAGCAAGATATAATAAGGCAATAAATAAGGATAGAGGTAACCGAAGTGAAGACACGAGACGACAAGGATGTATTCCCGAGTTCCTCCCTTGAATGGGAGTACGTCTCGTTGGAGAGGTGTGAACCAACACAATGGTTCAACGGCCACAAAGGCCTCACCCTAATCTCCGGTGAACCGCACCACAAAGGTTTGGTCCACTTCCACTATCGGAATCCTTCGAGGCGGAATCCGGAGCCTTTACAACAACGATTCGGGGCACGACCCACAAAGGGCTTGGGGGCTCCCGAACAGCTACAATCTGTCACAAAGACAATAGGTAAGTACAACAATGGGCTAGGTTTCCTAGTGGAAGCCCTAGCAAGTGTTCCCTCAAACGAATGAGGGGGAAATGAAGAACGGCTCGGTGAAGATGTAGATCGGGGCCTTCTCCTTCAATCCTCCAAAGATCAACGAGTTTGAATGGGGGGATTGGGAGATCTTGGTATTCTTGGCTTGCAACAATGGAGCTCCTCCTATTTTAGGTCAAGCACTTTTCTGAAGGAAGGAGGAGGGGTATTTATACCCCTCCAAAGATGTAGCCGTTGCAGCCAAATCCCAGGCCGGAAACTCCGGCCCTAGTGGCCGGAAACTCTGGCCAGGGGCGGAAACTCCGGCCTAGGGAGGCCGGAAACTCCGGGGGCCACCAAGGGCTGAACACCAGATCTTCAATCTGTACTTGGACATCTTCTAGATACACGAGGCCGAAAACTTTGGCCTGGGGCGGAAACTCCGGTCCATGGGACCGGAAACTCCGCCCCCCACCAGGGGCTGAGCACAACTTCGGCAACCGAGCATCGGAGAAGATTCCGGTCCTCAGGGACCGGAAACTTCAGGCAGGGGCGGAAACTCCGCCCCCCTGGACCGGAAACTCCGGCCCCCACCAGGGGCTGAGCACACTTTCAGTGCTGTCTCCTTTTCTCCTCTTTTGGTGCTGATGCATCTGAAGAGTTCCTAGATTATCCTGCATTACTTAACACCAACTTAATACATCCAAATGTTGTTAACTAACACACAAAACACAGAGATCATAGAAATGTTCTTTCACTTATCCGTGATGGAAAAAATAACTGAAAGGACTTCTGTGCAATTCCAGGGAACCAGGGGGCTTAGTGTAATTGCACAACGCCTCTGGAGTTTTTCTCACCGAAACAGAACACACACAGGAGACTGCCAGGCGGGCCCAGGTGCCACGCGGGCGGGTGCGCGCTGCGCTGGCCTCCACGGTCACTGACCGGTGGGGCCAGGGTGTCAGAGAGCGGCGAAATAAAAAGGTGGGCTTTTCTCGCGCCCGTGGGGTTCGAACCAGCGACCCGCGGCGGAGGAACTGGTGCGGCTGCGCTAACTAGTGGGGTGTGTGTTAGTGTTAGGTCAAGGCTAGTTTCAGTTTTAACAGTAGAAAGTTAGGTGCTTTACTGACGAAACTAAAGATGCACACTGCTCTGTCGAAACTGAAATTGCTCTGCAGAGCGCACGGCGGAGGGGAACGTCGGCGGCGTCATTCTCTAGCGGCGCTGCCCGCGGTTGCGTGTGTCCGTGGGTTTGCAGATCGTGTGGCGTTTTCATTTCCATTCTCGGACGCGAAGGTGAAGGCACGAGGTGCCCGTGTTCGTGCTCGACAAGAGCATGTCCGTGCGGTGCGTGGGTACGTTCGTTCGGCGCCGGAGAAATAATACGCACCGGAGACGGGAGAGGAGGTGGAAAGAGGGGGGGGGGGGACGCTGCTGCTCACCGGGAGGAAGCTGGTGGCGAGAGGACGGAGGCCGGGGAGCCCGGGAATGAGTGGACGATGCCGGGGAAGGAGCGGCGGGCGTGGGGACGACGTTGGTGACGGAGCGGTTGCAGCACCTCCCTGGCCCGGCTCTTGGGCGACGAAGGAGGAGGAGGGGTTGGTGCTGCTCCTGGCGTGCGGTAGACGGAGGGGGAGGCGAGGATTAGCGGGGACCCGAGCTCAATCTTACCTCGGCCATGGTGACGACAGGGCAAGGGGAAAGAGCAAGCGGCGGCGGGGCAGAGGGAAAGGGGTGGCTAGGGTTAGGGTTTTCGGCGCGGGGCGGCTTAAGAAGGAAGAGGAGGGAGCAGTGGGGCGCGCATGGCAGTGGGGGCAAGCCATGACGCGAGGTGGAAAGCGACCTCGTCTCCTCGTCTGTACGGGGAAGAAGAGCCGGAGCATGCCGAGTCGGGCTGGGCTGGGCCGAACGTGGCCCAATTTAGCCAGGTAAGTTTCTCTCTGCCTTTTTTTTGTTTTTTGCTTTTTCCTTTTCTTTTATTCTTTTTTGGTTTTGTATTCTTAAAAACAAAACAGAAAATAAACATGACAAAAACTTTAGAACTGTTTTAATAGTTTCAAAATAGTCAAGTTAAATTACTGGTTTGATTAATTGAAAATACTTTGAAACTTCATTTGAATTTATTTGAAATTGCATGTGAAATATAAATATGGAATTTGAATTTTCAAGCCATTTATTTAAATAAATAAAAGCAAACACACATGGAATGATTACATGATGATCCACTTTATTGCACAAGCAAGCACACATTTTAGAAATGTTACATTTGGGATGTTACACCTCTCTTGCCTCCTTTTGTAATAACAACATCCAACAAGGCAATTATGCACGGTATAAGTCACGAGGCAAAAACCTATCTCCCTTGTGCTACATCTTTATTTTTTTACATAAAAAGGAACTTTATTACTTAAAAAGTTTAAGTATTACACACAGACTCTGCATAACCAATATGCACATAGCCGAGTGTTGCATCTTCCTATCAAGCAAGAGTAGCCAGTGTGGAAGAGAGGGAGAGATAGAGGAGCGGAAGGGGCAATCACCCACTTGGTTAGCTAACAAGGCACAATTTATCTGTAGTGATGCTTATTGTACGGACTTGGACTGGCTCAAACGGTAGAAATGGACCATTTCAAACAAGATTCAACAGAAGCGCATCTCCTAGTAGCAACTCCATCATGTTTTGTTCATCGGACATATTGGCCGGTCGAAATTCTAAGTAGTTTAATCTTTCTTCAATGAGATTCATGAAGAAGTGGCGAACATTAATTTTAAATTAGACGACTAGGATATTGATTTAGACATAAGAAAATCTAGGTCGACTTAGGTGTTGACAACTTGTTGTTACTCTTTGTGTTTGTGTTGCGATCAAGGTGTAGTTTTTCGTGCACACCCCTCCAACCACCCATATGAAGTGTCACGCCCTCGGCTTGCTTAGGTGGACCTCAGAGAGTTTAGAGTATTCCCCCTTATGTTTGTTATTTCAGAATTGGGGGTCTTCAAATAGAAATGCATATAGCATGTCGACAAAGTTAAAGAAGTAGAGAGAGTGTTGGGTCTGACATATTGTTACACAATGTTCGGAGCCATACGCAATCACATAGTATGCCTAGTTTATCTTGCATAGTAAAATCTCCTACTTTTTTTAATGGAAATAAAATAAAATATGAGACCTTCCTTCAAGGAAAGATTGTCTCACATGCATTTTTTTTGAAACAAGGCTTTCTTTACCTATTTGTTTTTGCTTAAAAAGAGGTGTAGAGTACAACACGAACAAGGCAACGTTTTAGATGCAAAGGCCTACTCTCGCGGGATAATGTTTCCACAGAGTCCATATTTCTAAAGACACACACATTCAACTAGTTCCATAACCCTCAAGTGGTAAGGAGAACCAAGGACGTGAGAACCTTTCGGAGGCGATCATCGCCTCTAGTGATGGTGTACTGTTGAACGGATAGACGTCGCCTAGAGGGGGGGTGAATAGGCGATTTAAAACTTTTTCCGAGGAGCCGGAATATCCGGTCCAAGAATGACCCGGAAATTCCTGTATGCTTGATAAAGGCGGAATAAAACTAGAGGTTTACTTTAACAAGCATACAACCTAGATAAATATACTAGGCTCACATATGTGCACCAACAACTTATGCTAAGCAATACAAGTAACAAGGTGATAGCTAGCAAGATAGAAAACTTCAAGCACGAAGGCTATCACAATGTAAACTGCATAAGTAAAGAGCTCGGTATAGAAATAACCGAGGCACGCGGAGACGAAGATGTATTCCCGAGTTCCACCCAAAGTTGTACGTCTCGTTTGGAGAGGTGTGCGCAACCACAAGAGGTTAGCCGCAACGCCACAAAGGCTCACCTTCTTCTCTTGATGAACTCAACCACAAAAGATTGCGAGTTCACCTTCCACTATTGATCCCCTTTTAGGGCGGAGATCGAATCCCGCACAACACTCTTGAGGCACACACCCACAACTTAATTGGGGGCTCCCAAGTCTTGAGTCACACACCCACAACTTAATTGGAGGCTCTCAAGATGACCACAAAAGGTCTTGACCACAAAAGGTCTTGGCCACAAAAGGCGTCTAGGGTCCAAAGACCCAAGAGTAACAAGCTCACAAGTAACACCACCAAGAATCCTCGTGGAGGGCTCAAACCGATGCAAATGCAATGGCAAGAGCACACGAAGTGCTCAAGTCCTTCACTCTCAGATTCCAACACAAAAACAAATGTTTATGGGGGAATAAGAGAGGAAGAACAAAGGAAACCACAAAGGAGTCAAATCCTTCACTCCCAAATCCCACCAAAAGCAAATAATGCTTATGGGGGGAGAAGAGAGGAAGAACAAAGAGAAGAACCACAAAGGAACTCAAAGAACTAGATCCACTAGTTTCCCCTCACTTAGAGGAGAGATGGATTGGTAGGATTGTAGATCTAGATCTCCTCTCAACTTTCCCTAAAGAATATGGAAGAAGAAATGGAGGGATTGAGAGGAATCAAGCTTTCCAAGGTCAACAATGGAGTAGGAGAGAGGGGAAATTCGTGCTCCCTTGGATGGGCCAAGGAAGAAGAAGAAGAAGGGGAGTTTTTATACCCCCCCCCCCCCCCCCAGAAATTCTAACCGTTGGACCCAGAGAAAACCGGAAATTCCGGTCGGAAATTTAGACCGGAAATTTGCTCCAGTCGGAAATTTTGGTACTGACTTGAACCGAAAATTGTGATCGGAAATTTCACTTTTTTGGAATTTCCGAGTCCCCGAAAACTGACAGAAACAGCGAAACGAAAACTGCAGTAACCTTTTCATACGGACTCCGTTTTCAATGATTTTTGGCTCGTTGTAATCTTTATAACGAGCTCTATAAGAATGTGCATAGAAACATCATAGTCCATCATGTGAGGATAAAACCAAATGGGGAAAGTTTAACTTTCCTAAAACATTTAAAGCGGTAAAACCTCCAATATAAAAAACGTAACAAGATATTCATACGAATTCCGTTTTTGATGAACTAGAGCTTAGTATGGAGATAAACCAAGCTCTAAATCCTCACATGCATGAAAGCCAACAAGTTTTCCAAAGTAAGACCGTTTTCGATGAACAAGAGCTTGACATGGAGATAAACCAATCTCTAGTTCCTCACCACCATAAAAGCCAAATAAGAACCAAGAAATATGATATGCCAAGTATGCAACGGTTTGAACTCTCCACAACGATGCGATCAAGTTACAAACTTGATAGCCCCTCTTGATAGTTCGCCTATCTATCCTATAGCCCTATCAAGATCATACCTTTGCCTTGAGCATTCCACTTGAGTTAGATGATGACTATGTTGATCTCTTCAAGTGGATAATCTTTCTAGATTCCGCGTCCAAGCACATGCATGATGAAGACTTATCCCAATACTCCTCCATACCTATAATGGGAGAGTCTCGCTAGGCTCCGTCTTCATGTATCCATAGTAAACTCCAAGCATAGGATCTCTTCAAGAAGCTTCTCTTGATATTGCACATCTCACCTTGATGACGATCACCACATGACGTCATCCTCCATGAGCTATATGAAATCTTCATTTGATGCAAACCCATGGGAAGATACCTAACCTCATATAAATATGAGATACCACACACACATATATCATGGGTTAGTTCACAAAGCTATGCGGACAAGTGTTTACCATCTCAAGAGATACATGATCGCTTTTGGTACATCTTGTAGCTTTGTGTGTTGATCAACATCTTGATCAACCTTGTATCTTCCAACATTTCTTCACTAATATGATATCTTGAATCCTTCAAGACATACTTGCAATAAGCTTCACTCAACACATAAGCTTCAAGAGTACAACACATGAACTCCATAAATCCATGGATAAGATCTGTAAAGATATCTCAATGCAAACATTAATCCATAGAGATTGTCATTCAATTACCAAAACCACACATGAGGGAAAATGCTCTTTCAACTGTGACACCACAAGTCCGCACCACGTCACGGGACCCTGTATAAGTTTTTACACAATATTTCTTTTATTTTTACTTACGCTATTATGTTTTAATCACTTGTTAAAGTAAGCCCGATACACCACATCCACCTCATTATCAATGACTATATCACCTCCCACTAAAAACACATTTGTATCAAATTTAAGTTCAGGGGTTGATTGCTGAATTTATCCAACACCTGGTTGCGTTTTCAAAATATTGCTTTTCTCTCTTCCAGTTGCGTTTTCAAAATATTGCTTTTCTCTCTTCAATCTCCCCCATTTTGGTAATTGATGACAATATCTTTTGAGAGGGTTTATAATATGGAATTTAACGAACAAGAATGGTTGCACTAACATCAAATAATACAAAGGTATGTGGTGTAAGTCCAACCACATATATAGAGCAAACTCCCACATAATTTATGCACGTGTGTATGAACATGAATTCATTGCATATATTGTCAACCATTACCGATGGTGGAGTTTCCACTATATACAAAATCAAGCAACAAATTCAAAGGCAAGGAAGGCAAATACTTAAGTATAAACCAAAGTACAAATCCAATTCCATACAACCCTCCTAAACTTCTCCCCCATTGGCAACGATTGCCGAAATGGGCGAAAAGCTTTGGAAAGGTAACATAATAAGATCTCCTTCATGATTTATGCATTTCTCATGATATGAGTGAAATCAAATGCACTTATCCAGTGACGAATAGATGGAGGGGATCAAACTATATTGAGTATCGAAAAATTGCACAAGAAATATATCAATTGAAATCCACTGGAAGGATACCAATTGCAAAGGGGGAAAGCATTCACAAAGAAGCAAGCAATCAAGGGATCCAAAACCAATTGAGCACAATAGGATATTATGATAAGATCAACCAAGACTCCTAAAATTCAACAGGGAACTCCCCAAGGTACGTGTACAATGAAGAATTGCATTTCAATATAGTGTGCACAACATGGAATCCTCACTCCCTCCTAGATAATTTTGAACACAAAAAGGTGCAAGATTGAATAAAGGCTTGCTCAACCGGGAAAGGATGGGTGTGACATGGAAATACAATTTAGGAGACTAAACAAGGATGAGCCTAAGCAACATCATAGTCTTTCAAATGATGAGGCACGTAGTGCATATCATGTATTTCGCATACAAGCACACCAAAGAGGATACATCAAATAGGATCACAAGCTTATCAAGAGGCAATGTGATACCAATAGAAAAAACAAAACTTGTGCCTTTTAGAGATCACCAAAGAATCAAGAAAGTAATAAAAGGTGATCACTAAAGATTTTGGATACCAATTAAATATGTAACTACCCTCATGTGTATAAGTTTCTAAGTGGACACTAAGTCCACAAAGAAATATGCACACACAATGTAGGTACAGGGTAAAGCGCATGGTATCCAAGAGGAAGTCATAAATACACCGATAAGATTTTTGCTTAAACGTAAAGCACATAGCTCAAATTATTCTTAGAGGGTATAGATGAAATTTCAACACCAAGTTCTCAAAGCCTCACAAGTACCCACATAGGATAAGTGATAGTTGGGATACTTCGAGACACAAAACAAATATCACATAAGGCAAATGATTTATGAGAATTCATCAATATTGCATATGAGAGACTTTGAAATGAATTTGCTAGATTAACATATTGGGGATCCGAGAATCATGAAAATGATTATATATAAATATATATTCCCCTTGATGTTTAATCATCCCGGCTAACTCACATTTGCAATGAAGATGTTTTGAAAGAAACTTTGCAAAAATCATATCAAATTCAACTTAGAGAAACTCATGCCAAAGAACAACCTACACAAGGTTGAGAGCTAGAAGTATATGCATGAGTTAGATATTTTTTACCGAGATAGCATTGACGGTGTAGAAGATGAGAGTTCACAATCATCCAAGCTTGGCTCCAAGAAGCACATGGTGAAGACATCTTCTTTAAATAGAGGCAAGCTTCCAATGTATCTCTCATGTACCTAAAACAAATCAAGTACACTATGGCACCCAAACTAATTGGGTCCAAAATAGTTAGACCAACTACAATACATAGGACAAACTCCACATAAATATGTGCATATTGATGTGAAATAGAATTTCATGCACATCTTAGCCATTTAGGATTTGATGGAGTTTATCCTATATATTGGATCAACGAAAGTAAGCATGCCATAAGATATACATATAGTAAATATGAATGCACAAAACTTTCAAGAACCAAACGAGATACAATTTGGATAACACACCAAATAAATCAAGAAGCTACACAAGAGTGTGGCAAGAGAAAGATATGTCCATATTATATCAAAGACTCAAATCAACACATGATTGGAGAAACCAATTTGAAAATATATCAAATGAAAACAAGGTCAAGGCTAAACCAATGAGCATAAGAAATAAATCAAACAAGCATGCTCGAATGTTTATCTCATCCAAAATGTAGTTTAGGAACCATGGGATGAGATAGCCAACTCCACAAAGAAGAGTAAGGTTTCAACAAATAAACCAATCCCTTTACACTTTTCATGATGGCACAAAGTACCAAAGACGAAAAATGTTTGTCTTTCAAAGAGACATGTCATCGGGATAAAAAACCAATTGAAGACAACTAATATTCAATATCATATAGGGTTGCTCCCCCAAGATTAGTGCATTACTTATGATCTTGTATTTGAATACAAAATGCACACAAATGAGATCATTACTCTCCGTATACATTGTTAAAACATTAGTCATGTTCAAGAAGAGTAATAAGATACCAAACCAATTTAAAGAGTAGTGTTCTAAAGAGTATAGAGTAGCTCCCCCATGATTAGTGCATTTTTAAGATCTTGTATCTAAATACAAAATGCACACAAGTGGGATCATTACCCTTCATATATCTTTTTGAACGCAAAGTTCAAGAAAATCAATAAGACCCGATAACAATTAAAAGAATGATGTTCTACTCAATGTAGGATAGCTCCCCCAAGAATTGTGCATTACTTAGAATTAAGTCTTCGAATGTAAATGCACAACAATGGGATCCTTGATTTTCCTAACTCAAGAAAGTACAACACAAATTATGAGTAGAGCAACAAAAGGATCCAAATGAAGCAAAGAAGACAAAAGGATGGTTAAACAAAAACAAACTTGGCGATAGAAAAATACAACTTAAGAACAATAGCCAATGTGAATATGATCAATAAATTTACCACAAATATATTTATCACTTGTCAAAGACAATGATTGTAGAGACATATTTCTCGGTGGTACATGACATGCATATATTCAAGATCATGTTCACAAAACATAAGCATGTGGCAAAAGATAAGAATTGAAAAACATGCTTATATAGAGATTCTTGATGACTTCACATATTCAATGATCATACTTAAGCATCAAGAAACTCCCTCACAAACAAGATACCAAAAGATGGGAGAACAAAATGCATTTAAGCAAATATGGAAATTGTTTGAGTACCATGCCACCTAGGAACAAGATAATCAACAATATCAACTCTAGGTGACACTACCTATCACGTTCACATTTTTTAGGCTTGTAATATGCACATAGCTTATTGGTCCCCCATAATGTGATAATCCATTCTTTTTAACAAGAGGCAAGAGAAATCCAACAAGAGATAATTAATAGACATTAGAATTTCAATTTCTCATGAGTAAAACATACCACAAAGAGAGTAGATAACATTGACATATCACCACTAAGTGGTAGTCCTCATGAATACACATTTTAGGATAGTGTGTTACCAAAAAGCACAACACTCGCCCAAAATGGGATAGTCCATTAATATCCTTAAAAGAGCCAATTAAGATGAAAGCAAATATACAAGAGGCTCAAAACATACATGGTGTGCAAACCAACATACACAAGCTTGATTACTCAATAAAAAGTAAGTAGAGTGCACAACACATATAAAACACTAGTAAGGTACAAAACCAAACACATGCAAGGGTGCAAGTAACTTTCAATGCATACATATGATTTAAATACAAGTTACCGCAAGGAGGAGCATTGGATATATGCTAAGACAATATAATCCAATTGACTTGACTTGAGAGAATATGATTGATGAAGATCCCTTAATTCTTCATGATGTAGTCAAGTCTCCAATGTGCTCCGCTTACACCTATTGATCAAGTTTTAGCTTGTTGGTCCCCAACCAAGTTGGGTCCTAAGAGGTTAGTCACAATAGGCTTGGCAACCCAAATGGTTCTTTTCTTGACACCACTTTGAGTACCAATAACTTTGGCAAACACATTGCCAACCTTATCCTTCCGAAGAGAATGAACATTATCAATAATAGTGGGGTTGGATAAGTTACCATGAATGCATGAAGAAGCAAAGTGATCCTTCCCACGACATTTGTAGGAAAGGTGGCTTTTACCTTTCTTCTTGGGAAGGGAAGGTTCTTCAACTTGGGAAGCTTGAGTTTGGACTTGAGGTTGCTTCCCTTGTTGCTTCTCACAAAGAGGCTTCTTCTTCAAAGGGCAAGATCTAACATGGTGCCCTTCAACCTTGCACTTGAAGCACACAATCTTGGCCAAATCAATAACTTGTTCTTGGCCCTTCTTCTTGATGAACTTGTGCTTCTTCTTGACATTGGACTTGTTCTTATTATTGGAGTTGAATCCAAGTCCACTATTGTCATGAGGAAGTTGTTGCACTCTCAACATGTTGTCGAGGGTGGACTTCCCTTCATGACACTTCTTCAAGTCTTTCTTCAATGAAGTGACCTGTGCCTTGAGTTCTTTGAGTTCCTCTACATGGTTAGTTTCAACACAAATACTAGAGGAAGTAGATGCTACATTGTTAGAGCAACAAGGCAAGGAATGTAATTCATCACAAGATTTAGCAATGGTATGTGATGTAGAATTACTAGTACTAGCACATTGCAATAAAGCATTAGTACTAGAAGTTGTGCTAGTGTCCATAAGAGGCTCACAAGATGTTACCTTAGTAGTGACCGCCTCATGAGCTAACTTTAGCCTAGCGTGGGATGCTAGAAGATCCTCATTAGAGCTAAAAAGCTTTTCATGAGTTTCTTCCAAATTCCCATACTTACTAGTTAGCAAATCAAGTTGAGCCCTTAGCTCAACATTCTCCTTCAAAATAGATGCTTCACACAAAGTGGAGTTAGTAGCACAAGCATCATTAATATTAGAAATGGGAGGAGACAACATGACAAGCTCATTATTTAACTTAGAATTTTATTTACTAAGCACATTACATTTAGCAATAGCAAGGTCATGTAAAAGAGTGGAGGTGCTAGAATTCTCAAGGTTTGATAACCGAGTTTGAAGTTGATCGTGAGACTTGATAAGAAGATCATGTTCACTTGTCAATGCCTTGTGAGCATTGTCAAGTGACTCAAGGTCTTCAACAAGTCTATCATGAGCAGCCACAAATTCGGTCTTTTCATTTTGCACAGTTTTACATTTAGCAAAATGAAGATCACACTCCTTAGTTAGCATAGCAATTTTGGAGTTATGAGACTCCATGATAGTTTCAAGTTGCTCTTGAAGGTGAGCATTAGTTTCTTGTTCATCTTCTAGAGATGATTGAAAAGATACCTTTTCATAGGCATCTTCTCTCTCAATCTCACCTTTTAGCTCAAGAACATCCTCAAGCTCACCTATACGGCTCATAAGAGAGCCAAAGTGTTTCTTGCCAACTCCTTGCAAGTTAGTCATGAAATGATCAAAAGCAATAATTTCGTGTTTGATTTCAAGACTAGTATCATCATCAACATCATCATCACCATGAGATATATTGGAGTCCACGGTAGGAGATACCTTAAACTCCTTAGCCATAAGACAAAGGTGAGTAGTGGATGAAGACGATGAAGAGTTACTTGAAACACCAATGGAGTCCATGACTTGTTCCAACAATTTTTGGGATTCCTCTACATTGTTAGCCAAACAAGTACTAGAGGAAGTAGAAACATTTTGATCATGGCAACAAGACAAGGAAAGCATATCATCATGGGATTTAGTTAAGCAACTACTACATGATATGCAAGGACTATCAAAACTAGCATGTATGACATTTGGAGTGCTAGAGGTGTTTAAGTCCAAAGATAGATCATTGCAATAAGATGAGTGAGAAGTATAGTCAATAGTAGATTCACCATAAAAAATGCAATTTCTATCACCACTCACCATAACATTACCTTGTGGCAAACCACATGTCGGTGAAGTGGAAGAAGACGTGAGCTCATCACGACCGGATGTGGACGGAGGACAATCATCCTTGGAAATGTTGGACACCTCATATATATCTTGAAGTTTTGTCCATAATTCACGAGCGCTCCAAAAAGGCATGATTGACGCAAGGACTACATCGCTCAAAGCACATATTAGACCATTAGATTCTAGAGTATCGAGATAAGAGTTTTTCTCATCCTCTAAAGATAATTCTTGTGAATCCTTTGGAGGAGAAAAACCCATATCTACAATACTCTCTAAATTTGAACCCATGTCTCTAAAAAGATTAAGCATGCGAATTTTCCAAACATCATAATTTGTGCCATCGAATCAATAAGTGAGATTGTGCACTAGATCTCTAAACGACATCTTTATCTCTAGGCGGTTAGTCCTAATAATGAGATAACCTGTCTATGATACCAATTGAACGGATAGACGTCGCCTAGAGGTGGGGTGAATAGTCGATTTAAAACTTTTTCCGAGGAGGCGGAATATCCGGTCCAAGAATGTGCCGGAAATTCCGGTATGCTTGATAAAGGCGGAATAAAACTAGAGGTTTACTTTAACAAGCATACAACCTAGATAAATATACTAGGCTCACATATGTGCACCAACAACTTATGCTAAGTAATACAAGTAACAAGGTGATAGCTAGCAAGATAGAAAACTTCAAGCACGAAGGCTATCACAATGTAAAGTGCATAAGTAAAGAGTTCGGGTATAGAAATAACCGAGGCACGCGGAGACGAGGATGTATTCCCGAGTTCCACCCAAAGGTGTACGTCTCGTTTGGAGAGGTGTGCGCAACCACAACAGGTTAGCCGCAACGCCACAAAGGCTCACATTCTTCTCTTGATGAACTCAACCACAAAAGGTTGCGAATTCACCTTCCACTATTGATCCCCTTTTAGGGCGGAGATCGAATCTCATACAACACTCTTGAGACACACACCCACAACTTAATTGGGGGCTCCCAAGTCTTGAGTCACACACCCAGAACTTAATTGGGGGCTCTCAATATGACCACAAAAGGTCTTGGCCACAAAAGGCGTCTAGGGTCCAAAGACCCAAGAGTAACAAGCTCACAAGTAACACCACCACGAATCCTCGTGGAGGGCTCAAACCGATGCAAATGCAATGGCAAGAGCACACGAAGTGCTCAAGTCCTTCACTCTCAGATTCCAACACAAAAACAAATGTTTATGGGGGAATAAGAGAGGAAGAACAAAGGAAACCACAAAGGAGTCAAATCCTTCACTCCCAAATCCCACCAAAAGCAAATAATGCTTATGGGGGGAGAAGAGAGGAAGAACAAAGAGAAGAACCACAAAGGAACTTAAAGAACTAGATCCACTAGTTTCCCCTCACTTAGAGAAGAGATGGATTGGTAGGATTGTAAATCTAGATCTCCTCTCAACTTTCCCTAAATAATATGGAAGAAGCAATGGAGGGATTGAGAGGAATCAAGTTTTCCAAGGTCAACAATGGAGTAGAAGAGAGGGGAAATTCGTGCTCCCTTGGATGGGCCAAGGAAGAAGAAGAAGAGGGGGAGTTTTTATACCCCCCCCCCCCCCCCCAGAAATTCTAACCGTTGGACCCAGAGAAAACCGGAAATTCCGGTCGGAAATTTAGACCGGAAATTTGCTCCAGTCGGAAATTTCGGTACTGACTTGAACCGGAAATTGTGATCGGAAATTTCACTTTTTGGGAATTTCCGATTCCCCGAAAACTGACAGAAACAGCGAAACGAAAACTGCAGTAACTTTTTCATACGGACTCCGTTTTCAATGATTTTTGGCTCGTTGTAATCGTTATAACGAGCTCTATAAGAATGTGCATAGAAACATCATAGTCCATCATGTGAGGATAAAACCAAATGGGAAAAGTTTAACTTTCCTAAAACATTTAAAGCGGTAAAACCTCCAATATCAAAAACGTAACAAGATATTCATACAAAATCCGTTTTTGATGAACTAGAGCTTAGTATGGAGATAAACCAAGCTCTAAATCCTCACATGGATGAAAGCCAACAAGTTTTCCAAAGTAAGACCGTTTTCGATGAACAAGAGCTTGACATGGAGATAAACCAATCTCTAGTTCCTCACCACCATAAAAGCCAAATAAGAACCAAGAAATATGATATGCCAAGTATGCAACGGTTTGAGCTCTCCACAACGATGCGATCAAGTTTCAAACTTGAGAGCCCCTCTTGATAGTACGCCTATCTATCCTATAGCCCTATCAAGATCATACCTTTGCCTTGAGCATTCCACTTGAGTTAGATGATGACTATGTTGATCTCTTCAAGTGGATAATCTTTCTAGATTCCGCGTCCAAGCACATGCATGATGAAGACTTCTCCCAATACTCCTCCATACCTATAATTGGAGAGTCTCGCTAGGCTCCGTCTTCATGTATCCATAGCAAACTCCAAACATAGGATCTTTTCAAGAAGCTTCTCTTGATATTGCACATCTCACCTTGATGACGATCACCACATGACGTCATCCTCCATGAGCTAGATGAAATCTTCATTTGATGCAAACCCATGGGAAGATACCTAAGCTCATATAAATATGAGATACCACACACACATATATCATGTGTTAGTTCACAAAGCTATGCGGACAAGTGTTTACCATCTAAAGAGATACATGATCGCTCTTGGTACATCTTGTAGCTTTGTGTGTTGATCAACATCTTGATCAACCTTGTATCTTCTAACATTTCTTCACTAATATGATATCTTGAATCCTTCAAGACATACTTGCAATAAGCTTCACTCAACACATAAGTTTCAAGAGTCCAACACATGAACTCCACAAATCCATGGATAAGATCTGTAAAGATATCTCAATGCAAACATTAATCCATAGAGATTGTCATTCAATTACCAAAACCACACATGAGGGAAAATGCTCTTTCAACTGTGACACCACAAGTCCGCACCACGTCACGGGACCCTGTATAAGTTTTTACACAATATTTCTTTTATTTTTACTTACGCTATTATGTTTTAGTCACTTGTTAAAGTAAGCCCGATACACCACATCCACCTCATTATCAATGACTATATCACCTCCCACTAAAAACACATTTGTATCAAATTTAAGTTCAGGGGTTGATTGCTGAATTTATCCAACACCTGGTTGCGTTTTCAAAATATTGCTTTTCTCTCTTCCAGTTTGGTAGGTAATACACATAATAGGTGCATAGTACAACTCGTTTCCAACAGAAAAGTTCCATAGCTTTCGAACAGGAGATTCCCGTGCAATTGATTTTCTACTACTACGTACAAGAAAAAAATAAAATAAATACTTGGGTGTGTTCTCCGACATTGTATTTGTATCGACGCCGGCCGCTACTTCCCAAGCCAGCATCCGCATCGAGCTCCCCCGGAAAAATATCGCCCCACTCACCAATCACCATTACCATTTCAGTCCAAAACAATCTCGCCGCGAGCGGGCCGTGGACGGCGACGTCCGTCCGACCTCGTCCTCTCTTCCTCCCCCAACTCTATCAGCTATCAGCAGCACAGCTATCCTCCCCCGGCGCGTCTCCGCCACCCAAACCCCGCCCTCCAACCCATAAACTTATCCAAAACCACCCACCCCATCCCCAACCCCAACCCCGCCTCCAACGCCATCCCTCCCAAGCTTCCACGGCCGCTGCCGCCGCACCAATGCCGGCGCTCGGGACGCTCTCCGCCGGCGGCGCCGCCGCCGGAGTCGCGGGCCTGCTCCGCCTCCGCCGCGGCCCCGCCTCCGTCGCCTCGCCCCTGCCGCCCGCCGCGCGCGCCGGCACCGCCGTCCACGACGGCGGCCAGCTCGTCTGGGGCCGCCAGCTCCGCCCGGCACTCATCCTACCCGCCGCCGGCCTCCTCCAGTCCCAAGCGTCCAAGAGGCTGCCGCTCCGCCCACCCTCCGCCTCCTCCGAGCCCGCCGGGTGAGTGTCGTGTCCATTCCCGTCTCCACTCCGCAAGCCAAGCTTCCAGAACCTCTGGCCGGCCGTTTTGTTCGGACCAGTTGGTTTCCTCGCACACACAGTTTAACTTCAAATTGACCGGTCCCACCGGCAGCCACACACACTGATCGCTCGCTAATCAGTGGGGCTCACATCACATCGACGAACGAACTCTGTAAACTGCGTGGTACTGCCGCCGTGCTTTCGATAACTCTTCTCTTCTGACT
This sequence comes from Poa annua, assembly GCA_026929855.1. Taxonomy (NCBI): domain Eukaryota; kingdom Viridiplantae; phylum Streptophyta; class Magnoliopsida; order Poales; family Poaceae; genus Poa; species Poa annua. The sequence continues at coordinate 18,308,041 of CM049428.1, read as the reverse complement.
GTGATCGATCATAACAGGGATACCAAGGCCCCGGGGATCCTCGAGAAGTACCCTGCAATCACCACCGGCTTCTTCTTCTTCATGTGGTACGTTTCCCCTGCCTCACTCACTGTTTGGCGGAATGCATGTCCAGGACACCAGGTCGAGTAATCTTGCGTGTGATTTCTTCAGCTAATATATACTGCATTATGGTGCAAGTGACTCTGCAGGTACTTCCTCAACGTCATCTTCAACATCCTCAACAAGAAGATCTACAACTACTTCCCGTACCCATAGTAAGTGTGTTACTTATATGCCTCATATTGCTTTCAAGCAGCGAACTCGGCCCGCTGACTAATACTATTGCTTTCAGTTTTTGTGCTTTGGCTGCAACTTACATGGAAAATTAAATTTGTCCTGCTCATTGCAGCTTTGTGTCGGTGATCCATCTACTCGTCGGTGTCGTGTACTGCCTCATCAGCTGGGCCGTTGGTCTCCCGAAGCGTGCGGTAATTTATACCCGCCCGTCTTAGTGTCGTGTGTTTCTTTGAGAATTCACATGTCTTTAGTCCTCGGTTGGTATGAATCATGAAACTGAGAAGCTTTGTAAATGTTTTCGACTGATAGATTGTTTTCGTTTCAGTTGTAATATTGCCCTGATAGAATATCTGTCACTGCCATGTTTAAACATATAGGTAGAAGGCAAGAAAGATCACATTTTCTGCTTTCCGAAGGGAATAATGATGTATGGGTACTTGATGTTGTTAAGTAGTAGATGGTACCGATCCTTTGTTTAAACCATAAAGGAAATCTGCTGTTGTTTCTGTGGCTCAAACTAAACTTGATTTACGCTCTTCACCTTTTCATACATTAGAAAAGTTTGCGTGTACCAAAGAATAACTTGCCTCTTTCTATAAATATTATAAATAGTGCATCGGAAATCATCAGTTGCTTCTTATCCAAGGTCATGTTTTTAATGAGGAAATTAGCAACAAATTAACAGAAAATACTATTGTCTTTTGTAGCCTATCAATTCTACGCTCCTGAAGCTGCTCTTCCCCGTGGCTTTGTGCCATGCTCTTGGTCATGTCACAAGCAACGTGTCCTTCGCTACTGTTGCAGTTTCATTTGCCCACACTATTAAAGGTGACCCTTTCATGTGCTCATTTCATTGTGGAGTTTTCTTGTCCCTTTTTGTGCTATATATGCTGATTATTTTCTGTTTCACATGATTGCAATGCAGCTTTGGAGCCCTTCTTCAATGCAGCTGCTACCCAGTTTGTCCTTGGGCAGACAGTTCCATTGTCTCTGTGGTTGTCTCTTGCCCCCGTCGTGCTTGGTATTTTCTCAATTTAGTCTTTTATTACCAGTTCGCTAGTAAAGGTGTAGATAGTGTCAATAAGAAAATAAAAATGTGGATACCGTTATTAAAATCTATTAGTCTTTTCTTGACCATATGAGGTTCTCTAATGATACACTTCTTCTTATGTTTATTGTTGTCATTTTCACTTGATAACATATTCTACTTAGTTTTTGTAGCTTCTTTGGTCTCACCACTTGTATCATGGCCATGTCATTTTCCTCTTCAACCTATTTAACTACTTGCATTACCAGGTGTTTCGATGGCATCCCTCACCGAACTTTCATTTAACTGGAAGGGTTTCATCAATGCCATGATCTCCAACATCTCCTTCACTTACCGGAGCATTTATTCCAAGAAAGCCATGGTTTGTGCCTAGGTTCTTTATTGTTTGACTGGTCAATTGTGCTACCCATTCAAAATTTTGTGCCTCAGTTTCTGTATCTAAACTTCATGCTTTTACTAACTGTACTCCTTTTTGCAGACCGACATGGATAGCACCAACGTGTATGCTTACATCTCAATAATTGCTCTTATCGTCTGCATACCACCAGCAGTTATTGTAAGTGCGATAGATTTAGACCAAGTAAAATAAAAAAGTGTTTGTGCATTATGCTAATATTCCTTTTTTCCATGATCTACCTTCCAGATTGAAGGACCCCAACTTATGCAGTATGGATTAAATGATGCAATTGCAAAAGTAGGTCTGACAAAATTTGTTTCAGACCTTTTCTTGGTCGGACTGTTCTACCATCTGTATAACCAGGTAAACATTTCAATGTCATGCAAACTGCACACACGTTCTTGTTTAATTAATAGGTGTAGCATTTCAGCTTTCTCATGATTATGCCATATTGTAATAGCTCTAGTAGCTGTAGAAATTAGAATAACATGCATTTCTTTCCTATGCAATGTGGATATCAACATTAAGCAGTACTTAATGATGATGGTGCCTAATGGGTCCCTCCATTTCCTGACTGAAACACTACCTTTTCATTTATTATAATCTATAGCATGCCTAATGCATTATGTCATGGCAGCTTGCTACAAACACATTGGAGCGGGTGGCCCCTCTCACACATGCTGTTGGCAATGTGTTGAAAAGGGTGTTCGTCATTGGTTTCTCGATCATCATTTTTGGTAAGTAATATATTCTCGTTGTTCATGAGTGACTACTATTGTTCTGTTGTCATTTCTTAGAGGACATATCTATGCCTAGCTTCACACTGGCAAAATCTTATGTTCAACAGGCAACAGAATTACCACACAGACTGGAATTGGCACGTGCGTTGCAATAGCTGGTGTTGCCACCTACTCATACATCAAGGCTAAGATAGAGGAGGAGAAAAGGGTAAGCTTCCACTCAATTATTACAATGTATACTAATTTACATACATGTAAAGCGGAACAAATATGAGTTGTTTCTAACTGGAATATGGTTGCACGGCTTTGATGACACCGAGTAACTTGAAATATTTTTTTGATTAACCCAAGCAAGTAAAGAACGATTTGTGTTCTCAGTTACCCTAAGCAAGATAATTTGCTAATAATAATAATTCTTCATATTTGTTACCCCAAGCAATATGCTTACTATAAATTGCACCTCAATAACTAAGACCCTCCAAAGTCAAAAGCCAGACATTTAAAGATAGAAGCTATCATAGGGCAAAGACATTCAATAAATGGGTTGTCATGGTCAATGCTGACCATGGTTATAGAGAAAACAAATATGGATTTATAATATTGTATTTTTCCATGACTCAAGAGCCATGTCAAGGCCATCTTTGTGTGGAACGAGTCTTCTAATCAGGACTGCTTCTAATGGCACCATCTCATTATCTTGCTTAAATCTTGCAGGCGAAGAGTGCGTGATGTGTTTGCTGTGAATATGGTCGGGATGGTTCTGGTGCTTGTGTCGCACCATGACGGAGACGATGGAGTTTCCTCTTCGTTATTTTGTTTTTGTTTTTTCTGTTATCTGCTAAACTGTTCCCAGTGTGAGGTTGAACAGCAACATTGCAGATGGTAAGACTGGTATCCATCATATTGTCACCGAGAGAGCTCAAATGTGCAGAAATAAACGCTCGTACTTCTTAAGTTTTATTTGTTGTGTTTGTGTGTGAGCCGTACTTGTTAAGTTTTTTTTGTTGTGTTTGTGTGTGTCAGAACCGAGCGTTGTGTGTGTCAGAACCGAGCATCTCTACTCTTCCTTTCGTTTGTTCTTCCAACATGTACGTTGGAGTTGTGTAAACAAATCACCACCAGTCTTTTGTGCTGGGGACCTGTGGCTAGCCTTTAACTCTCTTGTTTGTGCTTCGATTCAGTCTAGAGAAAATGGTTAGCATGAGGGCAATGCCACTAATCTTCTACGGACTTTCGTCCAGCCTCCTAACAAGGTTCCCAACTACTGATAACCATGACAACTGGTGATGTTGATATTACCCTTTCTCTATAACATTCTAGGTCAAAATTGGTTAAGGCGACGAACAACAGTTCCTATGCTATTTGAACAGGATCATAGTTCCAATATACTTACTATCTGAATTTGAACAAAGACAAAATTCCATACACGACAGAGTGCAAAATCTCTATAACCTTGAACCTTACTACATGAGGCTTTTTGCCAACAAAGCATGGTCACATATGTAAACAGCCTCCGGTAAATCACGGGGATAAAAAAACAGCACATAACAGCATAATTTTACAGGTATGATACCCTCATTAAATCAATTCCGCTCACTGGCCTCTTCAGGTGAATAGAAATCTACCTAGCCACATGGTGGCAATATTCACAACCACTTTTGCTAGTCTATAAAATGCCATTTAAATCTATGAACCCAACAGCCTTTTGATGCCAGCCTTTTGATCAGAAGTCAGCCTGGAAGGGAACTTGATGTTGAATTTAACCCGCAAGTTTCCCTTCTTATTCCGCTCCTTGGGTATTGGCATGCCCTCTCCAGGGATCACCTCTTCATAGCTAGGGTGGATCACTGAGCTAACGGGTACAGACAGAATGCGCCCATCAAGCGTGGCGACACGCACAGTATATCCAGTCAGTGCTTCGACCAAAGATATCTTCTCTGTCATGACTAGATCATTTCCTTCCCTGGTGAAAACGTCATGGGGCTTCTCTTCGATGATGAAAACAATATCAGCAGGTATCATGTTTGGAGCCTCATTGCCCTTCTCAGGAAAGGTGATCTTTGTCCCCTTCTTCCAACCGGGCTTTACATCTATTGTCAGAATTTCTTCTACCTGCGACACTCTCCTGAAAAGATAAGTAAAATTAGCAAGCAGACACCATGTAAGAAAAAAGTTCACACAAAATTATTGTTTATTTTTTCAAAGCAATATCGGGGATTCATAAGAGCATAACCAACATGCAAAATAAGTACCACAGCAGGTGCATATTAAATATATTGAATAAAAGCACAGAGGGATTATGCCATATTATAATGCAAATATAGAAATACACAACCCCTAAAAATAGGCAGAACACAAGTTAACTAAAACAGAAGGAAATATTAGCCATGCACACCCTCTGCGTGGCACAAGTACCATGAAGACAAGATGTTTTTGTCAGCTGCCTTCTAAAAGCCACCTCAAAGCTAGGCCAGCTCATGCTTAGGCATAGCCTAGGCGAGCTTCGTGGCTGCCCTTTAAAATGGCCTGTGTAGGGCTTCACGGTACCCTAAACCCTAGATTACCAACTTGGCACCGGCACCGAGTCATTCTGAAGTAGACAAAAATAGATACACAAACATAAATCTAGAGGTTGTATTGCCCTTTCTTGGAATGTTTTCACATTCACATGTTACCAAAGAAGAACTAGACATGAAAAAATTAGAAAAGACCGGATATGCAGACATGAATCTACAGGTAGCCCTTTTTTAGAATCTTTCCTACGGTTTCATGCTAGCAAAGCAGACCAATTGGACAAACGGACAAAACCGGAAGGTGGTCACAAGGGAAACAGAAAATCTACCGTAAAAAAAGAAACATGAGATGGCAGTCTGTTTATAAAAAAAACGTGCCGGGAATCGGGTGTTATTTGGTGTGTCTACAATTTTGTCCGAATAGAATAGTCGAATCCGAGTCGGATTCTGACAATCATGTACATGCCCAAGTAACACGTACCAACATTAATTTATAACAAGAGCACTTGCATGTCAATAATCTCGTTACATCATTTACAACTGTTAGTTCAACTTTTACCAGTCACACTAACATAGTCAAATATATTAGTTCTCTGGTTTCCTCTACCTATGTAAGGAATCAAGAAAGTGATTAAGTATGCCCAGATCAATTCATACTGCATAGGCGTAAGATTTATTCGAAAATGGGTGGTGATGATAGAATGGTTTCTTATGCATGGCAAGGAAATAAGTCGATTAACCCACAGGACTGTTGCGGACCTTGCGGTTATTCATAGATAGATATCATGTGTTGCAAAAAGTACACAAAATACCATATAATCTCTGGCTCTGAACAATTTCTTAACCAAGACAAGGAAGTATGAAACGACGTAAAATGCATCACTATATACCATTAAAGCCCCAACTTACATACAAAAAAAAGGATATCTTGCTTCATTAGTTGAAGCCTATGAATTAACGTAGCTATTTCTAACAGTTCAGTGGAAAAGAAGTCACGTCCTCACACCAATAATGGGCACAGGCCATAAAAGATAAAGAATACCAATTTTGCTCCATATAAAGATTTGTAGTGCAAAAGTTTGGTTTTATATTAATTCACCAAGGGAGAATTCATTTGAATCCCTATAGCCTATAGGAGAGCACACCCCCACAAACCCCGCAATTTCTCATAGCTTATGTTCTTAGCTGAAAAGTTACTGGATTATAAAGGAAGCTTACCCGGTGGCATCTATGACTTCTCTTGATATTTTCATCTTTTTGGCTACACCCTTGTACAAATCTGCAAGGGTTACTGGAACCCGATTCTCAATGGATGCTTGTTTGTGTGCTGGGCGTGACATATTACTTGCGGAACTCTGCGCGTTAAATTGCGAAGAAATGAACTCATTGCCAAACATAGACCCGTAGGATCTTGGGTCCCCTCTCATGCCGCCAGTGCCACCAGCCATGCCACCCATGCCACCCATGCCAGAGAATCCGAAGAACTCGGCAAATATATCATCTGCACTCCTCGGATTGAAGTGGAATGAATGGGCACCACCGGGGTGGAAAGGAGATGCACCAGAACCTCCCGCACCCGGGGGAGGCTGCCCCTTCAGCCCTTCTTCACCAAGCTGGTCATATACTGTGCGTTTCTGCGAATCACTAAGGACCTGAAACGTCATGAGGTTATGCATAGCATCAACGCACATTTACAACAAATTACTGGATAAAGAGTCTTTAACAAATAGTGAAGTTGAACTTGGTGAGCAACTGCAAGATCTGGATTAGAAATAACGTTTCTAAATTGCTCTTCCAGATAATATGAACTATATAGTAAGATTTTCGATTGTGCGGATCCTTGTGACTAAACAGTAACAAAAGAGTGGATTAGTGTTTGCATCAAGAGAGAAGTTCCTTTGAGCTTCCAGCAGTTGTTTCTGGTTCCTATTTAACATTACTTGTGAACTGCGAAGTGCAAACATGAATGAAAAATCACCCGCATACACATTAGTTATGCCCCTAAATGACACAGTAACATCCAATGATACAACCAAACGATTTGCAATGCAGTTCCTACACATTTCCAGTTTAAAGCTTCATTTTTCTTTAAAGATGGCACATCATGTCCCTTGATGCAGTAAGACCTATAGGTACAACAAAGAGCATACAATATCATGTAAGAACTGGCCCCTTAACGAAATTGTCTTCCATTAGACCTGATCGCCTTCAGAAGTAGGCAAGGATCAATCAAACTGGTGATGTAGGCTTACGATTTACGTTTTGTGTATGGATAGTCGATAGAAGAGACATCTGGCTGATTTGGCTAATCGCCAAACGATTCCAAGCGGAAGAGAACAAAAAAAATCCAATCTTCCCTAGATGAGAGGAGGAGATCGAGAAAGAAAGCCAACCTCGTAGGCCTCGGAGATCTGCTTGAACTTCGCCTCCGCGTCCTTCTTGTTGGTGGGGTTCTTGTCGGGGTGCCAGCGCATGGCGAGCTTCCGGTAGGCCTTCTTGAGATCGTCGTCGCTGGCGCCGCGGTCGACGCCGAGGACCTTGTAGTAGTCGAGCCCCATCTCCTTGGGCGCCTCGGCGGGCGAGTCCTTGCGCCGGCGGCTGGGTCGCGTGGACGACGACGACTCCTGTGGCCTCCGCTTGGCTTCGCCGCCCCCTCGAATCTTGGCGGCCTTCTCGGTCTCTGCCCCCCTTCGCCGCGGATAGGTTCGCTCGCCCTTGTCACCAGCCGCGACGAGCCGTGGGTGGCCTCGGTCTCCTGTTCCGTTTCGTGCTCGTGACGGGAAAATGCGGCTTTGCCTCCGGGTTGGGAGGAAATCAGGGAGGGGGTGGAAGCTTCCAGAAGGGATGTGGTACGTGTACTGACGGAAACCAGGTGCTGTTGGTGTTGGAGAGAATTGCCACAATACCACTAGTCAAAAACCAAAGTTCCAAAATAACACCGAAAGAACCAAACTTGCCAAAATAACATTACAGAGTTGTTTTTTCATGCCAAAATACCACTATGGACTAACGGGGCCTAACACACACACAAAAAGACTTGAGTGCCCTTACCTCTTCACATATGAATGTCAATAAACAATAAATCAGCCAGAAAACATTACAACTCCAACAAACAGTACAGTAGCAGTTTGAGAAGTAATTCAACTCCATTTCCAACAGTACATCACCAACAAAAAATACATTTGTAGTCTGAAATCATTGTCACATAATTCCAACTCCATTTCAACAGTTTTCAGCTCATACTAGGAGTTCAACATATACCACATCAAAAACAGATCAGAACATCACATAATAGTTGATCTCGGACATGCTAATTTCATGTCTCAAAGATCTCCAAAAGGATGATACTAGTAGTTCAACACACACGACATCAAAAGTAGATCTCACAGTACACTAAACTTGTTTCAGAGGGCTATTAGTAGTACTTTTGCTCCTTGTCGATGCGCTAGGAGGCGAAGAAGCAATTGCAATGGCTGCTGCCATCGACCTTGTAATTGGGCTTGAAGTGGCAATAGGAGGATGAGAAACTTGCTTAGTTGGTGTGCATGGAGGGGTAGTGGTGGTTGCTGCAGTTATGTTTGACTTTTGCCTACATGCAAACATAATATTAGCATGTAAGAGATGGGTGAACTAACAAGCTATGTATGTACAAGCAATTACCGTTTCGGAAGAGGAGTTGCGTCTTGATCAGCATCGCTGTCTTTTTCCTTCTCTTTGCATGTCTTCTTAAGATGGCCCGTTGCTCCACATCTTTTGCATACATGCTTCCTACCTGTTCCACCTTCGCTGTTGTTCTTGTACCTTCTAGTTCTTGGACGCCCAGCACTCCTTGACAACTTGGGAGGAATCATTTCAAAATCTGGTTGTGCCTTAGGCCATTGGGATTGGCCCCTAATTGGCATGAGAATTGGCTCATATGCAGCTTTGAACTTGGCCACCGAGAAGTACTCATCAACATATTGATCTACCTTCTCTCCTTTAGAGAATATGAAATGGAGAGCATGTGTGCAAGGCTTGCCACCAATCTGCCAGCGTCTACAAGAGCATTCTTTTTTTCCCAAGTCCACTACGTGCCTCCATCCATTTCCAGATATCTCAGCTATGGTTGGTGTTGCTCTTACTTCGCCATAGCGCAATCTCTTGCTTTTCTGATTCAACTCCTTTATCACACTAGGAAGTATGTCACCTTGCAGCCCATCCGCAACAGCCCTCCTTTTTGCTCTCATTTGCATCACCATCTCCCTGTATGTGTCTACAAGCTCCACTATTGCAAGTTGTTTCTGCTCTCTAATCCAATTATTGAAGACCTCTGCCAAGTTATTGCTGACATACTCAACTTTGGTTATTGATGAAAACTTGCTTCTAGTCCACACACGATTATGTTCCTTCCTTAAGTAAGCTATTGCTTCTGGGCTAGCTGCTTCTATCTTTGCCATGAGCGACTCATGTTTCTCAACTTCATATGTCCAGGCTGCAGGCCACATGTTATCAAGTATGTCACCTTTAAACTTCTTCCTGAAGTTGAGCATGAGATGCATCATGCATTCTCTATGCTCACAGTTTGGATACACCGTATGAACGGCATTTTCCAGTCCCTTGCATGCATCGGTATGGATTACGAGCCCTTCTGGATCACCAATACATGCCTTAAGTTGCTCCATGAACCACACCCAATTCTCAGTGTTCTCTTTCTCGAAGATCCCAATTGCAACGGGAAACATCCAGCTATGTCCATCAACACCAATAGCTGCAGCCAACTGTCCAGTATACTTCCCTGTAAGAAAGGTTGAATCGACTCCCAAATATGGTCTACAACCTTTCAAAAAACCATCAATGCATGGCTTGAAGGCAATGAACAACCGATTGAAATAGTGCACAATGCCACCTTTCTGACGAACTATCTTGATGTCTATTTCACATACGCTTCCTGGGTTGGCTGCCAATAGTTCTGCCTTAAAGTTCCATAGCAACTGAAAGTTCTCTTGATATGTACCATTCAAAGCATCCAGTGCACGAGCTCGCCCTTTCCAGACATTGCTGTACTGCAATTTCATATTAAACTCTTTCTCCAACTGTTCTTTAAGGCCCTTTGCAGTTATGGTGGCATCCTCTTGCATGATGGCTTTCCCCCTATCAGCAATCCAATCTTTATTTGCCATTCTTGATTTCCCTTCCTTCTTATCACTTTTGTTGGCACTTCCACAAGTATGAACAAATGGAAGTTTCTTTACCTACAAGTATTCACAATATCTCATGTCAATAAAACAAGTACAGGAACAAATACAAGTGTGGGAATAAATACAAGTGCAAGAAAATTATTTTTCATACCATGAATGTTTTGCAACCCTTTAACTTGGAAGCATGTATCCTCCATGGACACTCTACATCTGTACATCTAGCACGAAATCTCTTCTTCTCACTATACTCCGTGTTAAAAGACCACTCTTCTCTAATTGCTAATTGTCTCAAGGCAACCTTAAATGCCTCTCCATCAACAAAGGTGCTCTTCTCTTGAATTTGAGGACAATTTCTATCATGAATATGAGTGGGAACCACGGCGTTAGCAATTATACCCTCATCATCCCCGAACACATTTTGTTCATCATATGAGTTGTCAACATCCAGCGTTCCCAATGGAACCCTTATAGCAGCTACCTTTGGCACATTTTCATGATCCTTCACATGGACTGCCTTCGCCTTCTCCTCATATTGCACAGGCTCATCATCCTCATACTCTCCTTCATAGGATTGGTTCGGCCAAACAAAGAATGGAGCATGAACTGGCTCATCATCTTTCCCATCAGCCCTCACTTGAGCAGCTTCATTGTTTTTGTTCTCAATGGTCACACCAAATCTAACAGTCCTTGATTCACCGCATCTATCAAATAACTGCGCTATCTCGGACTCGGAAATTAGAGAAACGGTCTCAACTCCGGATCCATACCAAATGGTCATTCTCTGATTTGCAGACCACAGAAACTGCTCCTCCACAGCTGATGTAATCTGCGCCACAGACAAGTCTCGATCAACCGGAAAATCCCATGTTTTTCCCCTCCGGTACACTCTTCTTCCATCTACAAATGTCAAGTATGATTGTACGTCTATCTCGACTCGGAAATTCTCCATCGGCTGAAAGACACAAAAAGGAAACTGATTTGTGGCACATCTGTACTAAAAACAGTATACTATGTAGTATATACTACGGCTGAGCTCAGGCCAAAGCAAACTCACGGATGTGCAGGAAGACCGGGCTGCGAGCTAGTCTGCTGGAGCTTGTACAGGGACGCGAGCTAGTCTGCTGCTTGTACAGGAACGTGGAGGGTGCCTTTCCAGGCGGGGCGTCGCCGGGCGTCCGCTCGTCGGCGTCCTAGGGTTGGGCGGGCCGGGGCTTGCGGGCGCGACCGGAGCGAGCCGAGCAGGGCGCGAACGGAGCCGGCGCCTAGCAGGGCACGACCCGAGGTCCGAGGGAGGGTGGGATTCAGAGTAGAGGGAGCCGCCGCCGGCGCTCCGATTCGCCGGTAAGGTGCGCCGCCATGGTCTCGGTGGTGTGAAGGACGGGGCTGGTTGTATGTTCGTGTCCTTTTGCTAGGTTTAGTTAAGGGCATAATAGACATTCTAAGAAAACTGACAACCCAGTCAACGGCAAGACTAACGTGAGATGCCACAAAACGGACGGTAGTGTTATTTTGGCACACAAAACCATAACGTTGATGTTATTTTGGCAAGTTTGGTTTTTTTGGTGTTATTTTGGAACTTTGGTTTTTGACTAGTGGTATTGTGGCAATTCTCTCTTGGTGTTGGGTTCGGGCGCGGGCTCGCGGCTGGGCTCTCCGGCGACGGGTTCCCCTATAGGTCGCCTAAAGCGATCCGGACGCAAGGACTCGCCCGCGTTGTCTGTGCTCGCTGCCTACGGTTCCCCCACATGGGCCAGTCCACTTCTGGGGTTTTCCTGGGTTTTTTTTCGTTTTGTTTTTCTATTTTATATAACTAGATAGAAAAATATTTGAAAATTTCTAAGTGATATATATTTGAAAATCTTTTATTATAAAAAATATGATTTGAGTTGTTCCATTTCTTTATTTAAAGATTAACTCATAGGCTAAAGGTAAATATGGATGATTTAATGAGGTGGACCAATTAGAGTCTTGATGATGTAGCATGCTTGCATGTTGAGAGAAATCAAATAGTGGGGTGCTCCTATTTAGATAGAGAATTTATTGTAAAAAATATGAATTCAGTTGTTCCATTTCTTTATTTAAAGATTAACTCATAGGCTAAAAGTAAATATGGATGACTTAATGAGGTGGACCAATTAGATCCTTGATGATGTGGCATGCTTTTAAAGATTAACTCATTGGCTAAAGGTAAATATGGATGACTTAATGAGATGGACCAATTAGAGCCTTGATGATGTGGCATGCTTGCATGTTGAGAGAAATCAAATAGTGGGGTGCTCCTATTTAGTTAGAGAATTTATAGTAAAAAAATATGAATTGAGTTGTTCCATTTCTTTATTTAAAGATTAACTCATAGGTTAAAGGTAAATATGGATGACTTAATGAGGTGGACCAATTAGAGCCTTGATGATGTGGCATGCTTTTAAAGATTAACTCATAGGCTAAAGGTAAATATGGATGACTTAATGAGATGGACCAATTAGAGCCTTGATGATGTGGCATGCTTGCATGTTGAGAGAAATCAAATAGTGGGGTGCTCCTATTTAGTTAGAGAATTTATTGTAAAAAATATGAATTGAGTTGTTCCATTTCTTTATTTAAAGATTAACTCATAGACTAAAGGTAAATATGGATGACTTAATGAGGTGGACCAATTAGAGTCTTGATGATGTGGCATGCTTGCATGTTGAGAGAAATCAAATAATGGGGTGCTACTATTTAGATAGAAAAGATGATGATGAACAAATTTTATTTATTTTTCCTTTTTCTCCTTTTTTTTATTGTACTTCCTGGAGTACATAATTATTTTTGAACCCGTTAATAGTTTACAAAATCTGAACCATTTTAAAAACTGAAATTTGCAAATCTAAACCATTTTAAAAAGGAATAATTTTCCAATTTGAACAACTTGATTTTTTTTTAATTTTCAATATGAATCATCTTAAAAACATTAAGAATAATTAAAATATGATTTTTCAAATCTAAACAAATTTCAAACCTATTTTTTTGCAAAATCTGAACCATTTTAAAATTGAACAATTTTCAAACATGAACCATTTTCAAATTGAGTAGTGCTTGTTGGAGCCGTGGTCCCGTGGATGGCTGGTCGCTTTGATGATTGGATTTGTACATGTACGTACCAGCTGATGGACAACTGTGTGTGTAGATTCTGGTGCTGGTCATTGTGTTGTGCAGCTGGTGCTGCCAGGAGTGGAGGTAGGCAGTGTCGATGGCGACATCTTCTAGGTCCGATGGGGGAAACGAGCTAGCGATGACGCGGATCTGGCTTCGGCTCTCCCTCCTGGTATCAGACAATGGCGTGGGGATGCGGATGGGGACGCCGCGGCGATAGTCTCCGGTTTCTTAGTCGTGGCGAAGGGGCAGAGAGGAGGGCGTGGAGGAGAAGGCGGCGGCGGGCTGTGCAGGAGGAAGAGGAGGAGGCGGTTGTGGTCTTACTTTGACTGAGAGAAGTGAGGTAACGGGATACTCTACCACCGATGGGCTAGGTGGAGTCGGCCCGTTAAACCCGTACGGGATTAGTGGTTACGCTAGACGGGACAAGCGGGCTATTTCACGCGGGACGGGACACGGGATGTAACACCCCAAAATTTGGAAGCAACAAAAAACTTAATTAATAAAGACCCAAATTTCTGAGACAACAAAAACTTTTTGAAATGTCTTGTAAATGGATGTGTTTATCCACTGATTACTCTTTTGGTCATGTTGTGCTTTGTGTTTGTGTTGATAACCTTTCTAGCTATCAACCCTAAAACTCAACCTAGTTATAATATGACATCTGATTCCATTGTTATGACAAGTAAAATAGTGCATGTACTTTCTCCTAATTTCCTTTTAATAAACTCTATTTACCATGATTTTAGCAATTACCCAAAGACAATTTGTTTAACAAAATAAAAGTACTTCCAAAAGCTATATGATTACAAAACTATATAGGACCATATAATAAGTCCTAAATTATATTGGATGTTAATATGTTGCAAGCATCACCAACTCTCTTTTCCAAAACACCAATTTAATTAGCCTCTGGAAATCAATGCTCAGCATGTTGGAGTAATTCTATTTATACCAAGAACCATGTCTGGATCATTATGATCACTACCTCACCTTATACTGGTTTAATTCTATTCCTACCAAAAATACCCTGTTCTGATTATGTTGATCACCTCCTCACAAATATTTTTGATCTAGATTAAAAGTATGGCTATTGATCCAATTGTGTGGGTGTTTATCTATTTTTATGTGTGGTTGACCTATATGTTATGTGTTTACATTGTTTCCCATGAGTGTGTTATTTTATGTGTGTTCATGTGGTGGTGTATGATACAACATTTTATTTATATAATTTAATTGAGATCATTCATGATTTAATGTTGTGCCATATGTTTATGGTGTGTTTAACTTTTTATTATTATGTTTGATTTTAGGAGAAACTCAAATATTATCCTTTTTCAAATAGGAAATAGCTATCTTCATTTCCATTAATTTTTAGCATTTCTAGAGCATGACAATTAGGGTGTATTTTGTTAATCATGGAAATACAAAACCTCTGGTATCACCTACATCACCTCTACTTTCCATGTATAGCCTCCTTTAAATCTTACAAAAATGTTTGATCACTAACTCGTGCTTGTTTTGAGTGCTTAAACCTAAGGTGGCCATATGTTGTGTTATAGAGTAGCTTTTCGACATTTTTGTATCTAGATGTTACTGAACCCCTTTGACCTAAACTTTTAAATATAATGTTAAACCTATATACCCTCTACCCAACCCAGCTTGTGTTATAATTTTCCTGTCAAGGAGTTGACTAATCAATCATGGTTTTGTGGCTAAGTTTAATCAGCGAAAAATTTCTCTAAACCTTAAACCAACACACCCCTCTCCTCATACTCTGGTCTTAGACTCACATTGGATACCCACACACCCCTGGACCCTTTTGTCATCAATCCTAATTACCCTAGCCTTTTTCCCTCTCTCTGTCCTCTTGGAGGCTTTTCAGCAAACACCTGGCGGGCAGGAACATCATCTCCATTATTTCACCTCCCTCCATCGACCAGGGGACATGGGCAAGCTTCCAAAACCTCTGCAGCCCGTGCAGACGCTCCCCCCCACCGCCCAACCTTGCCAATATGCGGTCTGCTTTCCCCTCCACCCCTCCCGTGCTCGAAGTCCATGGTGGACCGGCCTCGAGCTCGGATAAGAATCCCGAGACACACTCCCCTCTCCTCACCTTGTCCACTCCCCTCCTTTGTCTCTTCTCCATCATTCCGTGCAAGAACCCGAGCCCTCTCGCTCTCTGTTGCCCGGGAACGCGTGGAGAACGTCGTTCGGGTCCGAGCTCGTGCATGCAAGCTCACCTGCGACTCCGTCCACCTTTTCATTTCCTCTCTTCACCGTTGCGTTTCCCTCCCCGTGGTCTACCTCTGAGACATCCTTGCGTGTGTTCTGGTGCAGCGAAGCCATCGGAGCCTGGCCGTGCCCGCCGCGGACGTCGGAGACCGCGCCGTCGACCCGAAGCTTTCCGGCGAGATCTGAGACCATCCGAGTCCCTCCCGGAGCCGCCGCACGCAGCAGGACCCATCCCCTCCATCATTCGCGACCCCTGGGTGAGCCTCCCGAGCTCGGCTCGATTTTCTACGTTTTCGCCCGTCCATTCCAGTCGGGAGGTTGAAGACGAGCTCCGGCCGTCGATCTCCATCTGGACGGTTCCTGTTCGAAGCCGCCGATCTAATCTCCACCGCCGGTCCTTGATCCAACGGCCAGGAATCCCTGCTCTTCCCGCGCGCGCTGACGGGCCGGCCCAGCTTGCCCGCTCGGCCCGCACCAGATCCAACCCTGTTCTTGTTTTTCTGTTTAGATTTATTCTCTGCTTATTTTTCCAGGAATTTGGTATCTAGCTTTTATTCATTTATGGTAGATCTGTGCATGAGAAAATTGTGAAATAAATTTTGTGGCATAGCTATGTGTTTTCTCAATCATGTGGCACTGGCATTTCTCAAAAATATGTTTGTATGTGTGCTATGTCCAATCTTGTAAAAAGTGGAATTTTTACCATTTACTTAATAATTTGAGTTTTATAAATCCAAATCTTGCAAACTTTAGTTCTATGGAAAGCCAGTGAGAATACCTACCTAGATCTATAAGCCTTGCATGCAGGATATGTTTATAACAAAGGTTATATCATCTTTAAGATTGACACCAGTACCACTTTGGTGATTTTTAGTTCATTATTAAAAATACTTTTTTGAGCAAATCCAATTGCATGTGTTAGATATGAGTAGTAGCTATCATATCCTAGCTTGGTAGAATTTTAACTCTTATATTTTGCTCTTGGTAGATTAGTTTCTAAAACATTAGGTTATTACGCTTTAAAATGGATATAATTATTTTCTGTTAATTACATGTATCTAGTTTTTGTGCTTTATATGTTTGTGCAAATAGCTTAGGAGTATTTTTGTTGGGTAGCTTTGTGTTTTCTTTAACATGCAACACTGGATTTGTATAAAAATAATTTATACATTATTAGGTACACTATTATTGCTAAAACATGTTTGTTTCACTAAAACTGAAATATATGGAGCTAGGAGTGTCCAAATTAAGTGAATCCAATTTCTAAAGAAAGATAAAACCAGTACCTATCCATAGAAATTTGTGTTGCATCTAAGAGATACTTAAAACTGAAACTACAATTTTTTTGGGTTTTGAGACCAGTAGCATTTGCATCATTTTTAGCTACTGTTTAATAATAGCTTATGATGCAAATCCATTTTTCACCACTTCATATGGTTGCTAGGTGTACTGTGGTAGAAGGATTCTACTTTATGAACATTATCTTAGGAGTTATGATTTATCTACCAAAACAGCAACATTTGGCTAATAGATGTCGTGGTATCAGCATAATTGATAGGAAACGGGGGTCCTCTAGCCTACGTATGGATTGTGGGGAAGAAGGTTGGTGTCGTCGAGGACGGGATTGAATACGGCGAGTTTACCCAGCTTCAGATCCCGCAGCGGTGGCGAGATCCTACGTGCTGCTATAATTCACTATGAGGCAATAGCCGTGAACAGGTTACAATGTGAATGATGCGTATTGGAGCGTGCCTCAACTTGGATGAGCTTGGACCTAAAGGCTTCCCGGTGGCCGGCTTATATAGGCGGCCAGGCCCCGGGTTACAAGGTAAGTACTTGGTCGGCAAGTAAATAGAGTCCTAACTGTAGTCGGCTTTGGTTGTCGCCTTCCATCTTGGGCTTGGTGGATTGATGGGCTTCAGTCTGCTGCCTTCCTTGGACCGTCCGCCTACTTCCTTGTACGTCAGCTATCTGGGCCGCCCGACAGGCATCAGCCTTACCACCCTTGGGCCACCCTGGACTAGCCGGATTGATCCATTTTAGAGATACCCCTAGTTGGTATATCCCCAACAATAGAAGTATTAGCTTTTAATCATCTGTTCTTAGCAAATGTGATTTGTAGAAATATTACTAATCAACTTTTGAAGTTCAGAACCATAACCCAATAATAATGACTTGGTTAAACCACTTTGATAATGTGCGGTGCATTGTTTACTTATGTTTAGCATTATTCACGTTGTACCCTAATTATAACATCAATTGTGTTTTTATGCTTTGCTTGTGGGTATGTTGCTATGTTAGGTTAAATCTCTGTAAACATCATCTTGTTTATCTAATAAGTGTGATGAGATAAATTCCTGTTTTACCTCAATTGTTATGTGTTGATGTGCTTAGTAACTCATAAGTCCAGAAACTTAGGTTATCCTTTAATAGCCTTAATAAATTCGCTGAAAGTATTGCTAGTCTCTTCACATCTGAGTTTCACCTAAGTTCATCTTGTTTCCTAGGAGTTGCACTAATTTCATTTGTGTGTTATGCATGTGAATGATTGTTTGGTGTTAAATTTTATCCAGTAGTTCCTTGTGTTTTGCAATGCTTAATATATGACTTTCTTATTTTAGATTGTTGTCAACACTTGGTTGCCATGTGAATGTTTGTTTATTGGTTGAAGTGACCTTAATTGTGATGTCCTGTTAAATAGGCCTAGTGCACCATTTTAGCTCTTAATCAAATACTTGGGTGAACATTAGTATTAGCCTTTGTTGGTTGATTAATTACTTACTAGGTTGTGTCTTAGAAATATTAACATGTCTGCCTGAGAGTGTGCTAGTGTTGATGTTAATACTTGCTGGTGTGATTAAGATACTTTTGTCTGAAGTATTTCCTAAACATTTAATATACTTTTGTCTAAAGTATTTCCTAATCTACTAAGATACTTTTGTCTGAAGTATTTCCTGAAACTAATATAAAAACTCTTATTAAATGATATAATGACCCTAAGTGATGTGTTGATTTAGTGTTCTGTAGAACTACCCTTTTAATACTCAGGGTTGTTGTGTATATTTTCTTAGGAGAATCTGTTGTTGTCTTAGCTCTATGGACTTTGTCGTTTGTTTTTGTTTAGCTAAAGGATTTGTTTGCTCTTGATTGTTAGCTTAGTGTCTTGTGCAATGCTTGCTGTTTAGTATGTCCTTCTAGCTTTGTCTGGTATTCTGAGTGTGCTTCATTTTCCTGTTTACGACGTTAGATACGATCGTGAAGGAACGGGGAGTGAGGATTGAACCTGAAGAATGTCAAGACCAAGACCAAGAACATATTGCTGAGCCAGGAAAGCCACCTCACCACTATAATGAATCCTATTATTTTTATCAAGCATGTTTTGTTTTCAAAATAAAATAATGCATGTCTTATTTCTTTTGTGGTACCTTGCCACCCAAAAACTATTTTTACAAAATATTGTTTGGCCAAAGCTATCTGCTAGAATACTGTAGGTATTACAAAAAGAGTTTTACTTGATGAGCCTTGTTGTTGAAGGCTCCATCAAAAATATTAAGTTTTCTAGTAGTCTACCTTCATCTACTTACCTCAAAACTATAGGATGGGAACCTATTTGATAAAACTGTTTTACGGAGGAAAACCCGAGTTGCTGGGAGCAATCGGAGATGCAAGTGTTTTATTAAAACCCGAGTTGCTGGGAGCAATCGGAGATATTTGCGAAAACCCGAGCTGCTGGGAGTAGTCGGAGAATTGGAAGTTGTTTTCGAAAAACAAAGTACTGCCCTAGCAGCCGCTCGAACAATTAACCCGTGCAACCACACTACCTGACATGGGTAGGGCTTAGCCGGAAGCTTGTCTGTTTTAGTGTTGGGGCTCTCATACTTTCTATGGGGGCTGGGCCCTCGAAGCCGGGTTGTCGTCCGGAAGAGACAATACAATGTTGAGGACCAACAGCCGGACGATTACGGTGGATCTCCTGACGTGGCGGTGTGGCGTCCCGAGGAAAGACCAAGAGGTCTAGTGGAGCACACGGTGCCGAGGAGAACAAACCTACCGGGAGGCCCCGATACTAGGGTGGTCATAGTGGAAAGTTTTGATCGTGTTATCCGGACCCCCGCATGCAGTCGTATGACGGGCCGTGACAGACACGGCGGAAGGACCGATTGGTGTGGGTAAAGTGTGCAACCTCTGCAGAGTGTAAATCTATTCGAATAGCCGCGTCTGCGGTCATGGACGGTTGGAAAGGCCACTGATCTAGGCGTATGGGCAATTTGGTTTTAAAAGAGAAAGTGGTTTTTCAGAGGAGAACCAAGAGGCATCAAAGAGGTACCTGGGAGGTACGGAATTTGGGTGAGGATGGTTGATCTCGGGGAGACAACCAGTCCGATCTCAAGTCAGGAAAAAGGGTTACCCCTATCCTAGTGTTTTGACAAAGTTTTACAAAAGAAAGTTTTGAACTTAGATATGTCCTTGTTATATCTAAGAGAAGAGAATTCTATCTCTAAATGTTTTTCTTCAACAAAGATATAGAGATATCGTAATCTCTATGCCGAAAAGCATTGTATTTGAAAACTAAGCCCTATAGTCGTATATAGCAGCTATCCCAGTTTTTGAAAAGTGTTTTCTTGCATTATCATGAAAACTTAAGCCTTAGAGGTGGTCTTGCGAGTACGTAAATGTACTCATATGGTTGTGTCCCTGGATATTCAAACATCCAGGTTGAAATGAAGGGATGTACGACTGAGTCAACTGCTCTGTGGGAAAATGTGTCAGGACATGACGGTCGACGCTAGCCGAAACTTCCGCTGAAGCTTAGTAAATATTCGTCAAGTGCGACGATGCTTGCAGACTTGGTCATGAGACCATTATTTATGTAAGTCTTATACTATTCGAGTTGTATGATGTAACTTTGTATACCATGTTGGTTATGTGATCGCGATGAACTGATCATTGGGATCGTGATCTGTTTACATAATATGGGTATTTCTGGCTGGTAGTCAGAGGGTCCTTACAGAAATCCCGTCCCACCTGAAATCGTAGATGCTAGACATTGCATGGTGTAGCTGGTGGTGGACTGATTGTCCACCTGATATGTGGCTGTTTGCGACTTTGTAACGAACTTGTGTGTGTGCGTGCGCGCGTGTGTGTGATGCACTGCTGCCGTCTCTTGTTCCAATGTGTGACACTCTGACTTGTGGTCTTGTCTTGTCTAAAGTGTAATCTATGTCAGTTTGTTCACTTTCTACGTGTTGTCCTGTTTGCTGTCAAAATCTGTCAAAATGCTGCCGAGTTGCTCTCGGAATACTGTTATGTTATTATATTGCATTTGTTGTCAAATGATTTTCACCTGATTGTACAGAAACACTACTGATAAAACCTAATTTCATTTTTTGTCACTGTTTTGTAATTCGGGCTATTCAGGATTACCCGAACCCGAATTCCGTTTGGTTTTCATGGACGAATCGTATTTTTGTGGGAGGTATCCTCCGTTTGGTTTTGGTGGCAAAAATCCATTCAGTTTTCTTCGTGCTAAAAGGAAATTGATTGTGCGTGTGACCGAGTCCGGCTCCGTTACCGAGCTTGGCTCGGAGACGATGTACAGCCAATGCCCCAGGTACTAAACTCTGCGTGCTCTGTCTCTTGCTTAGTTGCATGTACTCCGGCATGGCTTGCAAGAGGAGCAGGAAGAGGACCAAGCTACCTCGTCCGCCCGAGCTGCTGGAGGAGCTTGTCACTGAGATCCTCCTCCGGCTGCCCGTCAAGTCCATCCTGCGGTTCAAGTCCGTGAGCAAGGCGTGGCGCGCCACCATCTCCGACCCCTCCTTCATCCGCTCGCACCTCCTGCAATCTGCCTCCAGATGGAGGCAGGACCCGTCGCTTCTCATTACACCGCACTCACTGGACTACGTCGTGGAGGAGGAGGACTGGCCGACCACCTTCTCCACCGAGATCAGCTTCTACCGGTGGCAGCACTCGGCGGAGTCTGAGTCTGAGGCGAGGTTCATGATGCACGGCGACTTCTTTGCCCAGTTCAACTCAGTGTGCTACTTCGCGCACTGCGACGGCCTCGTGGTCGCCCCCACCGACACCAGCGTCTACCTCTTCAACCCGGCCACCAGGGACGCCGTGACGCTGCCGGCCAGCGTCCGCAACAAGATGCGCCGGTACGAGGTCTGCCTTCCCGTGGGGTTTGGCCGGGATCCTCGAACCGGCAGGTACAAGGTGGTCCGGGCCTTCTACCGCTCCATGGACCCTCTCACGGGCGCCTACCGCATGGGGATGGAAGTGTTCACCGTCGGTGATGCTTCCACTTCCTGGAGGGAAACCACAGCCGATCCGCTGTACCCTGTGCCGGAGTGGATCACCGCCGTGTTCGCCAACGGCGCCCTTTTCTGGGTCTTCGACAAGCGCGGTCTCGAGACGAGCCCGCACTGCCTCCTCCGCCTCAGCCTGGACGACGAGAGTTTCGGCCTCACCCGCCTGCCCGACTCGCTGGACCCAGCACTCGACGAGTCCTTCAGGCTGGAAGAGATGCACGGTGAGCTATGTTTGACCGCCTTCAGCGCGCCTGGGAAGCAGCCCCTCAAGATATGGACGCTCGTGGAAGAACGGTGGGAGCACCGTTACTCCCTCACCATCTCGGCGCTGGTGCACCCGATAGCGCTTCTCCCAGGCGGCGACGCGATGTTGGTATGGCGGTCGCGGTACCTCTGCCGCTACAATCTGCAGGCGACTGATCTGGACACTGTGTGCGAGCTGGACCGCCTGGGCTACCATCGTGAAGGCACGTCCGAGGCTTCTGATGGGCGGGAGATCTTTTTCTTCAATGTAATACCTTACACTGAGAGCCTGGTCCGAATTACTAATGATGCTGCTTAGCAGAGGCCTAAATTTGAGGATTGCAATAAAATCTGTGCCACATTGGGCTACTCATCGTCGTGTGTAAGGTAGCCGCGCTGGTTACAGTGCGTTCTGGCAGTGTGTAACAGACGTGGTGAGCTCCATGTGTGTTCAGTCTATAAAAATGCTTGAGCCAATTATTTGGAATTAGTTGGTGCAAATGATTTGGAAGTACTGTTAGTTGTTACCACATCATAATGAGTAATCATCTTTGACTAGCCTTTCAACAATCTGCACCCTTCATGCATTCAGAAATACAGAGGAAGTTAACTGTTGCAGCAACAGTCTGTTCAAAAACAAAAAGAACTATGCTAAGCTTATTTAGAAGCCAAATCTCATATGCCTAAATGTGTTTTTCTCCCTTATACCATAGCTAACAAATCTGTTGGATCAGCTATATTGAGTCGAGATCCCTTATGCATATATTGTCAGCGCCTCTTCAGGGCTGCACCCAGCGCGATAGCAAGGCCAATCGCAAGTACTTGGGCCAAGAATGGGTTCAGACAAAGAGTTGTACCCAAAGCCCTAGCAGGGCCGAAACGCTGGTGCAGGCATGCAGCCCAATCACAAGTACTTGGACTTAGAATGGGTTCAGACAAGCGAGACGTCACAAAGAACAGTGGATGCCACTATCCTTGGTTTTACAATATCTAGTTTTGAATAAAATCCATTATTTGATCCAATATACATATAACTTGATCAGGGCTTGTAGTTTCTTTTTCTTCTTAATTTGATCCCTACTTGAAACGGCGAACATTTTAATAGGAGTAGTGGAGATAATTCACATTTGAATTTTAGGTCAAATATCATTTATTGATAAGTTATTTTTAAAATAATTTCAAAGATTATTATGTTACAAAAGTACTTACTAAAATAATTATATGATTTTTACCCTATCATTTAAATTATTTTTCTATAAGAAGAGTCAGACATAGAATAAAATTCCTATACAGATAAGATTAAAACATTTTTGGAATCAATTTTTGTGACTTATTTTGTTGGTAAATTATATATATGTATTTTAGATAAGGGGATTTCACAGCAAATCACCCACTTAATTTGAACTTAGTAGTCTTTATTTTAAGTATCATTGTAGGCCTCTGAAAATGTGTTCGTGAGCTTATTGTTTTGCCAAGGAGGATAATATCTTATGTATAGTACAGATACTCATGAGCAAGAGTAAAACGAACATCATCTAAAAAAAGAATAAAACGAACACCTTCTTAAGTCAGACTGTTTGTTAAGAGCCAGGTTAAGAGTCAAGTGTATTGTCCTCGTAAGTTATTGTACTAATTCTAACTTATCATTGAAGTCAAGTTAAGAGTTGAGTGTATTGTCCTTCGTGCGCCGTTCATCAGGATGTATCCTCATAAGTGTTTCTAATTAATGGTGGATGATAAAATTAAATGACTCATCAGCACCATGGAGCAGCGTCAATCAAGCTCCGGGGGCCGCCGCTCGGTCTTACAATCGTTGCGAGATCTGGTGGCCGCACCCCAGCCACGCCCGTTAGCCTCTAGCGGCCGCAGAGCCAGGAGAAACGAACCCCCTACCTTTGATAGTGGGGCCATCGCCACCGCGGCAGGAGCCACCGACAGCGGCTGCGTGGGCTCGCCGGAAGGGCTCTATGTGCGACTAGCGGGGAGTCGCCTAGGGAGGCAACACGGGACGAGCAGTTTGCGTGGCTTGTGAATCTCAAAAACTAGTTTGATGACTGACCATATAGATCTAACAAAGCAAAGTTATACGCTCAAAATATAAGTGAGATGAATATACACACACTTTCTACTTCCATACTGCTAGTTGTGTTTGATAAATGATAAGGGTTGTCGTCCTTCGTAAGAATTACTCCTCGACAAACTCATTCCTTACCCAAAAATAACCCCATTCCTGTTGTAGGCTGATGCATTCTTGTGGGTGGAATGGTTGAGAAAGAGAACATGGTTCTCATAGAACAAAAAAAAAAGAACATGGTTCTCGTATAAGTATAACCTAAATTGCATGGTGGATCTTCAGCTTTAGCGAGTTCACTCGTAGAAATGTTCGTTTGGTTGCTCCTGGGGTGCTTCCTTCTTTCAAATCTATATTACGAATCATACCTTCGTCCATTCTTGTCAAGCGAGTCTAAACATTTTTGACCTCCATACTAGTTGTGTTTGACAAGGTTATCCTTATTAAGACTTACTCCTCAACCAATTCATTCCTTACCCAAAAATAACCCCATTCCTATTTTGTAGGCCGACGCATTCCTGTGGGCGGAGAGGTTGAGAAAGAGAACATGGTTTTCGTATAAACCGATTCTAAACATCTTCCAACTCCAAACAGGTTTTTTCTACAAAACTGTTTTGTGAAGAAATCTCCCTAACTAATACGTTTTTTAGATAATAGGGTGCGGATCCCCGGTCTCTGCATCAAAATGATGCACACCGCCACCGCATACGTGGTTACTACAACTGTTAGCTATTGCTAGCTATCTAAACAATCACTAAGAAATTAAAAATATCAACATCCATCCCTTTACAGGTTTTCCCGTGATCCCATCAATCCATGCCTGTTTAATTTACATGAAAACCAGAGATAAGTAGTGAGTTTCCCACCTCGGTACGTACTGATCTTTCCTAGCTAGCTACAGAGCGCCGTAGCCCCAAAACCACAAACGGGGCTTGGCTGGGCACGAAAATGAAAGATTCCGGGAGCCAAAAACGTTACAAGGGGAGAATGACGCCCCGCTGTCTGTGTGCGCACGCAAATAAAACCGTCGACGCGCAACGCCAAAACTGTCGGCGTTTTCTTCTATCCGCGGCGTAGAGGCAGAGAGAGCCGTATCGGTGCCGGCCGCTGAGCACACGTCCTTGTCCTGACGCCGTCTCCGTGCTCTTAATAACTGTTGAAAGACATAGACATGTACTCTCTACGTATTCGCTGTGCCTCCTGCGGGTGGTTCATTCATTCGGGAAAGTTTGCAGCCACCTTGTCACGGCCTCACGGGCGGCGATGGCGCTAGTCGATGCGGAAAGCGAAATATTGTACGTCGTCAAGGGACCAAGTTAATTCAGCAAAACTCCGTTTTTCTTTTTGTCTAGCTCAAACTATTGTGGAAATCTAGCTAGCCTTTATTATCTCTAAACACCAAAACAAGAAATCTTAACAGATAAACTCCTTTATTTTTCCTAGGTCAACTATTGTCCAAATCCAAATTTCATCTGTGAACGCTAGACGAGAATTCTTAACGTTTAGACTCTTCTCTTACATGCTTAATTAACGTATCGACTTCTAAAACCAATCATTTTACATCTGCAAGAAAGCAATGAATGAAGATAGTACATATATAATTCCTATATATGAGGCCATCTATGTTATACCCTTGGAAACTTATTGTAGATATATTTTGTGTCAAATAACTCATTTCCTTAGTCAGCATGCAAATCGAATAACTCATTTTCTTAGTAGCATGTTTAGTAGAGTGGAAAACAGATGATGTGGTGTATTAAGAGACGACAAAGGATAGTGCATTTGGAGAGACCTAATATACTGCAAAATCACGATTTTTACGGGGAGCAGAGTCCAATCCAAAAATGACGGAGTTCTTTGATTCGGCTGGCATTATCCCTGGAGAAAGCAGTTATGGATCACGCAACAATGGACATCTCAACTTGGATATTCGTAGAAAAAATTCTAAAGATAATCTGGGATCATAAGAATAATAAAATAAAGTATTTAAAAGAACAAAATCGAGAGTTTTATATGATCATAAACTTCATAATTAAAATCAAAATATTTGGATTGTGGATGAAGAAAAAAATAGAAGCAAACATATTGCTGACTTATTGTGTATATTTTTTGACATCATAAAATTCTGGAGTACTATAATTGTTTTTGTTATATATATTTGTATATCGAATAATCATGGTTTTTATATATGTTTGTATTTTCCTTCCGAGATTTTTCTGAATTTTCCTGACTATTTCCTGTATTTGTGGGTTTCTGTGTTTTTCCTTTCAAATTTCTTCCTAAATCATATTTTTAAGCACATGAAATTTGCTTGTCAATTAATAAAGATAGTGAACACTTCACGACATGAGTACTTTATGTGATAGACTGCATAAAAACATCAACACAACCGGAGACAGAAGCCAACAAGGAGCGAGCTGGTGCTGGCTCCCCCATGCTATAAAATTTCTGAAAACCCCATATATATTTAGTTAAATTACATGAATATGAGTTTCAAATTAACATATATGCCCCCTTAAAATGGCATATTGGTCAATCCCCCCACCCCTTAAGAAGATTACTAACTCCGTCCTTGAATACAATGACCCGGAGTTGTTGTTTGTGGAGTACACCAATTAAATTGACACCGTTCTTAAAATATTAATTTTCGTATTTTCTTTTCTTTGAATGTTCTCTTTCAAACACATAGTGGCTTCCCTATAAGCTTACTATTTTATATGATCTATATATTTAATTTATTGATTGACATGCCATGTAACGTAGATTGCCCACATGAAATGTGCATGCTAGACATTCTCGGACCTGCACCCATAGTCCAATTGTACAAGCTTCTATTTGACGCCATGTAGCAAGAAAATCATGTAAGTTTTATTCGAGGGTCTTGCTCTAACAGACTATGTTGATCAAAGGGAGCACCCTCACCTATACCCTTAGAAAAATGTGTTACGTACTCTATACCTCCAAGCTAAACGATAATTTGCATAATTCTGTCTTCACACATCGTCCACACACATTCGTTATCCGTTCGACAACCATGACTGACAATGTGGGTCTTGCAAGATTTTGTATCCAACCATCTAGGTAGTGGATACCACTTATTGTGCAATCAAGTGCATGATCATTCAGCACTTGCGGCAAGATCTGATTTCTGAACATTTTGGTTCCTCTAGGCCAACCATATAGCAACAAAAATGGTATAAGAGACCTTGGCCGAACTCTCATCTTTACTACAACCTCCAATCCTAAAAGAGTGTCAGAGCTAGAGTGCTGTTAATTTAAACGTAAACAGGCCATTTGCCCCCGACACTTATATCGGATCGGAGGGAGTAGCTCGATCGGAGAGCTGGTGGGGATAATATAGCAAGGCCCCTGATTTTCTAAGCTAAAAATCCTCAGGTCTTTGTATTTTTGTGTTTCGGCCCTCCTCAACTATTGGCAACAAGAAATGGTTTGTTAATTTACAATCCACGACGATATGTAATCTCACCCACGGGCAAAAGAAAAAGACGAGAATGTATGTGTAGCTAGGCAACGTCTATACAGTAGAGTATATTACTGCATGTGAGCCTCTGAGTAGAGACTAATTGTCATGCACGTGAGATTGTCATACACTCATGATGCAAGCCATGGGGGCAAGGACGAGATGCAACTATGCAAAGGGCTAGCTATTTGGATCGTCATATTCAGGAGCCACATGAATGGATCACCACTTGCAAGTCCCGCTTGTTTTGCTCTGAATCGTCTGTGCCCTGTGGGCGTCGTTGAAACACGTACTGGGATTGGATACTGCAGGGTTGTACTGTTCTTGTGCCGGAGGCTTGTCCGTTAAGATGATTACGGAACTCCGGCACAATCATACGTAGGAAGCATGCACACGTTTGTAGGATGTATGTGTTAATGTGTAGTGTGCTCATCAGCTCATGTAGTCGTCATTTTGGCATGGATATGTAATGACATACCCTCTCCGTTTCTGCATAGAATTATTTTTTATCTTTTTATGATCCATGCATACGTATTTAGACATATTTTAGAAGGTAGTTCACTCATTTTGCTCTATATTTGATGTGCATTGGAATGTCTGAAACATTTTGCAGCAACAATAGGCGCCGAAGGCGCCAAATTAAAATACATAGAAAGGTTTTGGAAGAGCTGTTAACGTTGAACATAGTTTCTATGAGCTGAATTCCTACTATTAAGATTAGTTTCAGATCTAGTTGATCGTATCACATGATCAGGGAGTAGACGTGTGTGAGATGTGATGCTTTCAAATTAACAACTGAATATTTCTGTTACAAACATAATAGAATGTCCTGGCGTACAAGGATGTTCAAGAGAAATGTTAGAATGAACATAGTATATGCAATAACAAGTGGATATGCAGTGTCTTGTATAAAAACTATGTCGCATTGTGTTATGCACGAAAGCAGCAAATAATTGAGGGGCACATGTTGCCATGAATTATCTGTGCCAACAATAAATACTATGAATATATAAGCAATTTAGTAATTGATTTAATCCTCGAAAGCAGTAAACAATTCATGACAAGAATAATAAAAGTTAAACTATTTATATGATTTACTAATGTACTAATATATTAGATAAACATATCAAACCTAGGGAACATATTACTTACTAACATGAACCGTAGCAATATCTCAAATAGGAATATCAAGAGAACATACGATATAGTGGCGGTAGCACCGCTGGAGTTTCCGTTACCGGCCATGTCTTTGATGAAGTGGTTTTTGATGTTGAGGAAGAAGTCGTACTTGGGTAAGAACTCGATGCCAGTACTCGTGCGAGTGCGCTCTCCAAAAATCTGATCGCCCCTCTACCATACATGATCATAAGAGGCGCGGTTTCAGAGGTCTATTGTCCCTTCAACCGGTGCACGTTAGAAAACGAGAAGGAGAAGACTTGAAAGACGGTGGCGCAATGTTTTGGAGGTGAAACGGCGAGAGACCATGTGTTGGTGGTATGCCTAAGGTTTGTGCAGCCTGTATATATAGTATAGGTCAGATAGGACGTGGGCACATTGAAGTAGATAATAGTCCCACGATTATAAAGGATCAGAAAAGGCTGAATATTAGGCACCAGCTCGACGGGTTTCCCGCGGCGAGACGTGATGAGGGGAGCGAGGAGGAGCGCATATGTGACAATTCTATTTTCATTATTTTAATAGTAGTAGAACAAATCACTAAATAAAGTTTGTGCACCTCATTTTTAACTAATAAAGTGAGACTAAGTTTTAGTCTCATCGACAGCGAGGCGACTGTGATGACTTCGTCAATCTCAAGACCTAATCCGTCTGCTTAGTCTTTTGGAGGTGCTCGTAGGGGTAGGATGTGCGTGCGTGCGCGTGTATATGAACGCTTATGTTATACTGTGTTTATATAAAAAAAAGTTTTAGTCCCAAACCAGCCAAATATATGGATCAATGCTTGAGGATGCCACGAAACAGCATAAAAGCACACAGTTAACCAGAGAGAAAACAAAACGTGTTGCCGACTTGCCTGTGCGAGCTAGCATCAATTCCCAATGTCACACCAATACACCTGAACTGGATCGACCGTGTGCAATCCATTGGATGCTGCTGCTACAGCAACCGAGGACGCAACAACGCAAAGTCGACGGCCCGAATCATGAGCGCTCAGAACGCTCGACCCCGATCTGCCGCGCTGATTTGAAAGAAAGCCGATCGATTGCACCGCCGTGTTTTTACTGCAATAATCCACGGCGTGCATGCAGAAGCACGGAGCAATCGCCAACCACGCAAAAGAGTCAGGCAGAAAGAGACATTTGCATGGACATCATCGGAAGAGATCAAAACACATATCGTTTACCCGCGGCCCCTCGCTGCAGAGCAAAGCCACCCTCTTCCTCCTGCTTGCTCCTTTTATTATCGCTGTCGCAGCCGAGCCATGGACAGACAGACTCCGGCTGATATGCATCGCCGTCGCTGTCCCACCCTCTTTGGCTCATCTGGAGTTCACGAGTCTCTCTCTTTCCCTCTGTGAGATGAGATGCCTCATGCCTGGCTGCCGGTGGTGCACCCGTAGACTTCATACAGAATGGACAATCGGGCGGTCCATCTAACTGTACTCTGTGGACCACGGGGATTGTATGTACTCTCCGGGATGGATTTCTCACTTGAAACCATTAAATTCAAGAATCCATCCAACTGTTTCCAATTGAACAACAGTCAGTCAGATTTCTTTACTTAATGTTCCCCCTTCTCGGGTTTGCTTCGCTTTCCTAGAATTGTTTTGTTTTCCATTTGACTCCCACAATTACAAGGTTCGACAAAGGATCCATATGCGAAATTAGACAACCAAGTTCTGGTACCAAAATCTTTTCCTACGTTGACACTCGACAGGTTTGTTTTCATGTACGTACATGACTCAATATATCAAGTGTGCCCAAGTGGTATAACTATCTGTCATAGCGGCAAATTAAGAACTGGATTTATGTTTTCTGTTTTGTGCAAGTAGATTTTTCTTTCCATCCGAGTCCTATATAATGGGTCCAATTTCAACTGTGTTAATGATAATGGAACAACTGTCAAAAGGTTCAACAAAGGACCCATATGTGAAAGTAAACAACCAAGTTCTGATACCAAATCTTTTGTCACATCAACATGATAGTTTTCATGAGATATCTCAATATATCAAGTGGGTCCAAGTGGTTAATTATCTATCGAAGTGATCCAAGTGGTTTTGTGCGACATTTATGTGCAGTTTCAAGTATAACACACGTCTCTGGCATCGAGTGCGTAAATAAATTACAGGCTGCACATGATACTTTTTCTATTGAATAGGACTAGGATGAAATATATAACTTCTCGAAACAGACTTTCGCCCTGTTTTATAAATATAGCACTATGTCATACGACTCCATACAAATCACAAGCAAGAAAAGAAAAGCTAGAAATGCTCGCCGAGGGCACCAACACAAGTAAATCCAACAACAATAGAATAGCTAGAAGAGGAAGAGGGGTGGGGGAGAAGGGGTAGGGTGTAAGAACAAAAGCTGAGCCCCTCCAACACGCAGCGGCGAGATGGAGATGAGAGGTGACATGTTGTTCCTAGAAAACTATGGAGCATGTCATCTAGCCGCCCGTATCCTCGATGTTTACATAGTGGGTGCCACAACTGCAAGAAAGTCAGGAATTTAAACATAGAGTAAGGAGCACGCTGAAGAAGCACTCTCTCAGTGACCATTTATTTGGAATCACCCAAAGAGAGTCCACACCAGCACGGCGAACACCGTCCATAAGAGGCTCCCCCCCCCCCCCCCCCCCCCCCCCCGCCTTGGTCTGGCCCATCTGCTCCTCCACGAACTCACCAAGGTCTGAGGCCTGCCAAGCAGGCCCTGACGCCTCATGGACGAAGTTCCATAGAATCCCTGTAGCCTGACAGACAAACATGATGTGTGTTCTTTGTTTTATGGTGATCCAAATTCATACGATGAAGTGAAGTGAGCGGTTAACTTCGGAGCGAAGCGGAGGCCCGTCGCCGGGAGGCTTGGGCCGTAGCGTAGCGAGGAAGTTAGCCCACCGGCCCATCCTGCGCCCGCGGGGGTGCGGGGCGGCAGCCCCCGCGGTACGGTACGGATCGTATCCGAGTCGGATCGCAACCGACTTAGGGTTTCTGCCCTCTATAAATACATCTTGTAAGTCGCCTGTTGGGGTAAGCCACACATTGTAAACCCACGGCGTTTGTAACCTCACCCGATATAGTGAAGTATTGCTGGCTGGCGCCCGTGGTTTTTTCCTCTCCTTTGTTTGGAGGGGTTTTCCACGTTAAAATCTCGTGTCCCCGTTGGTTTGATCGTTCCGCTCTTCGTCGTTTCTTGCTATCTCATATAACAAGTGGTATCAGAGCCCGTGTTTTAGATCTGTTTTCATATTAGGTTTTTTTTGGATGGCATCGATGAAGTTCGATCTACCGTTGCTGGACTACAAGACGAGATTCTCGTTATGGCAGGTCAAGATGCGTGCGATCCTCGCACAGTCCAATGATCTTGACGAAGCGCTGGAGAAATTCGGCGATAAGGCGGCAGCCGAGTGGTCTGCCGATGAGAAGAGAAAAGACCGTAAGGCTACGTCTCTTATTCAACTACATCTATCTAATGATATCCTGCAAGAAGTTCTACAGGTGAAAACCGCAGCCGCGCTGTGGGCTAAGCTGGAGTCGATCTGCATGTCAAAGGATCTAACCAGCAAGATGCATGTGAAGATGAAGTTGTTCTCGCACAAGTTGCAAGAAGGTGGTTCTGTAATGAATCACATATCGATCTTCAAGGAGATCGTTTCCGACCTAGTGTCGATGGAGGTAAAATATGAGGATGAAGATCTAGCCCTCTTACTCCTAGTTTCGCTGCCAAATTCCTATGCAAATTTTCGTGATATCATACTGCTTAGTCGTGATGAACTAACCACTTCTGAAGTTTATGAGACCCTCATGACGAGGGAAAAGATGAAGGGTATGGTACAGAAGGAGGAGTCATCCTCTTCGAAGGGTGATGCTTTGGAGGTCCGTGGTAGGCCTCAGCAGCGAGACAACAACAACTACAACAACAACAGAGACAAGAGCAAGGGCGACAGAGGTCGCTCAAAGTCTAAAGGCCGTGATAAGTTCTGCAGGTATTGCAAGAAGACTAAACACAATATTGATGATTGTTGGAAACTGCAGAACAAGGAAAAAAGAAAAGGTACTTATCAACAGAAAAATAATGAAGGTAATGATACCGGTGAGGCTGCTGTTGTTGATGGTAGTTCTGATGGCGAATGCCTAGCTGTTTTAGCTGCATGTGTTTCACGTCAGGATGAATGGATTCTAGATTCTGCATGTTCTTTTCATATTTGCTGTAACAGAGATTGGTTCAATTCTTATGAGTTAGTGCAGACTGGAGACTTTGTGCGTGTGGGGAACGACCAACAATGCACCATTGCTGGCGTTGGATCAGTTCAGATCAAGACCCATGATGGCATGACACGCACGTTGACGGACGTGAAGCACATACCAACCATGGCGAGAAATTTGATCTCGCTCAGTACCCTTGATTGTGACGGGTACAAGTATACCGGCGGGAATAGACTCCTGAAGGTATCATAAGGTTCTCTCATTACTATGGTTGGTGATATGAAATCTGCTAAGTTATATGTTCTTAGAGGCAACATTTTATCTGGTACTGTTGCTGCTGTTTCTCATGATGATGCAAATAAAACTAACCTCTGGCATAAGCGTCTTGGACACATGAGCGAACTTGGTATGGCAGAATTGATCAAGAGAGAGTTGATGCATGACTGCAGTTTGGGTAAGATGCAATTTTGTGAACATTGCATATTTGGTAAGCACACGAGAGTTAAGTTCAATGCTTCCGTTCATACCACCAAAGGTACACTTGATTATGTACATGCTGATGTTTGGGGGCCGTCACGTAAGCCCTCATATGGTGGTGCTCGTTATATGCTTACTATTATTGATGATTACTCTAGGAGAGTTTGGCCTTATTTCATGAAAAATAAGGATGATTCGTTTGCTGCTTTTAAAGAGTGGAAAGCTATGATAGAAAGGCAAACTGAGAGGAAGGTGAAAATTCTTCGTACTGACAATGGTGGTGAATTTTGTTCGAATGTTTTTAATGATTATTGCAGAACAGAAGGGATTGTCAGGCACCTCACCATCCCGTACACGCCTCAGCAGAACGGAGCAGCGGAGCGGATGAACATGACTATCATGTCTAAAGCTCGCTGCATGATATCTAACGCTCGCATGAGTAAGCGTTTTTGGGCTGAGGCGGCTGCCACCGCATGTTACTTGATAAACAGGTCACCATCTATTCCCCTCGACAAGAAAACTTCTATTGAGGTATGGTCTGGTACTCCTGCTGATTATTCACAGCTTAAGATTTTCGGTTGCACTGCTTATGCTCATGTTGATAATGGAAAGTTAGAGCCAAGAGCTATTAAGTCTGTTTTCATTGGTTATGGTTCGGGAGTAAAAGGATATAAGTTGTGGAATCCCGAAACTAACAAGGCATTCATGAGCAGGAGTGTTGTTTTCAATGAATCTGTTATGTACTTTGATAAGTTGTCCTCAGATGTTTCAGAAAGTTCTGATGAGGAACAGGTTCGTGTCGAGGTGGAGCATCCTGTGGAAAAGGATAATGTCATCGTTGACAATGATGGTGATACATCAGATGATTCTGATAATGATACTGTTCAGCACTCACCTCCTGTTTTGCAGCCAGAAAATCAGTCCATTGCTGATCGCAGAACAAGGAGGAATATTGTTAAACCTACACGGTTAGTTGAGGAGTGTAACATTGTTAATTATGCTCTGAGTTGTGCAGAACAGGTGGAGCATGGACATGAGCCGTCCACGTATACTGAAGCTATTGCCACAAGTGATCGTGATAAATGGATCTCTGCTATGCAAGAGGAGATGCAGTCACTTGAGAAGAATTGCACATGGGATGTTGTGCGCTTGCCTAAACAAAAGAAGGCTGTCCGCTGTAAGTGGATCTTCAAGAGAAAGGATGGTTTGTCTCCAAGTGAGCCTCCAAGATTTAAGGCAAGGTTAGTGGCAAAAGGTTTCAGTCAAATCCCTGGTATTGATTACAATGATGTTTTCTCTCCGGTTGTCAAGCATAGTTCTATTCGGACATTTTTCTCCATTGTTGCTATGCGTGATCTTGAGCTTGAGCAGTTAGATGTTAAAACTGCGTTTCTGCACGGAGAGTTGGAGGAGGAGATATACATGGACCAGCCAGAAGGGTTCATAGTGCCGGGTAAGGAGGATCTTGTTTGTAAGTTGAAAAGGTCTCTCTACGGTTTGAAACAATCCCCTCGTCAATGGTATAAAAGGTTTGATTCATTTATGTTGTCACATGGTTTTAAGAGGTCTGAATTTGATAGCTGTGTGTACATTAAGTTGGTTGATGGATCACCTATATACTTGCTGTTATATGTCGATGACATGTTGATTGCTGCCAAGAGCATGAAAGATGTCGCTGCTCTCAAGTCACAGTTGAGTAGCGAATTTGAGATGAAGGATCTTGGTGCTGCTAAGAAAATCCTAGGTATGGAAATTACACGTGATAGAAAGTCTGGGTTCTTATTTCTTAGTCAGCAGAGTTACATTAAGAAAGTTCTTCATCGTTTTAACATGCATGATGCAAAATCTGCTAGTACTCCTATTGCTTCTCATTTTAAGTTGTCATCTACTCAATGTCCTACTACCGATGATGATATGGAGTACATGTCTGGAGTTCCCTATTCTAGTGCTGTTGGTTCCTTGATGTATGCTATGGTCTGTTCTCGTCCTGATTTATCATATGCTATGTCTTTGGTGAGTAGATACATGGCTAATCCTGGTAAAGAACATTGGAAAGCTGTTCAGTGGATTTTCAGGTACCTCTGTGGCACGTCTGATGCTTGCTTGAAGTTTGGCAGAGCTAG
Organism: Poa annua; assembly: GCA_026929855.1. Classification (NCBI taxonomy): domain Eukaryota; kingdom Viridiplantae; phylum Streptophyta; class Magnoliopsida; order Poales; family Poaceae; genus Poa; species Poa annua. The sequence continues at coordinate 18,272,410 of CM049428.1, read as the reverse complement.
TGAGGGACTCGTTGGCTATGTGGATTCAGATTTTGCTGCCGATTTGGATAAGAGGAGGTCCCTCACAGGTTATGTGTTCACCATTGGTAGTTGTGCTGTTAGTTGGAAGGCAACACTTCAACCAGTTGTTGCCCAATCCACCACGGAGGCTGAATACATGGCCATTGCAGAAGCAGTTAAAGAAACTGTTTGGTTGAAAGGTTTGTTTGCTGAGCTTTGTGGAGTTGATACTTGCATTAACCTGTTTTGTGATAGTCAGAGTGCTATTTACCTTACTAAGGATCAGATGTTCCATGAGAGAACAAAGCACATTGACATCAAATACCATTATGTGCGTGATGTTGTTGCACAAGGTAAGTTGAAGGTATGCAAGATTAGTACTCTTGATAATCCAGCTGATATGATGACAAAGCCTGTTCCTGTATCTAAGTTTGAGTTATGCTCAGACTTAGTTGGTATCACTGTTTAGCCCAAGAGGCTATTTGGCGCCGAAAGTGTTCTCTTTGTTGTTTCAGGGGTGAAGGTTCTCGTTCATACTACAAGATGGAATTTGTCTCAAGGTGGAGTGTTGTTTTATGGTGATCCAAATTCATATGATAAAGTGAAGTGAGCGGCTAACTTCGGAGCGAAGCGGAGGCCCGTCGCCGGGAGGCTTTACAATGTACGGATCGTATCCGAGTCGGATCGCAACCGACTTAGGGTTTCTGCCCTCTATAAATACATCTTGTAAGTCGCCTGTTGGGGTAAGCCACACATTGTAAACCCACGGCGTTTGTAACCTCACCCGATATAGTGAAGTATTGTTGGCTGGCGCCCGTGGTTTTTTCCTCTCCTTTGTTTGGAGGGGTTTTCCACGTTAAAATCTCGTGTCCCCGTTGGTTTGATCGTTCCGCTCTTCGTCGTTTCTTGCTATCTCATATAACAAGTGGTATCAGAGCCCGTGTTTTAGATCTGTTTTCATATTAGCGTTTTTTTGGATGGCATCGATGAAGTTCGATCTACCGTTGCTGGACTACAAGACGAGATTCTCGTTATGGCAGGTCAAGATGCGTGCGATCCTCGCACAGTCCAATGATCTTGACGAAGCGCTGGAGAAATTCGGCGATAAGGCGGCAGCCGAGTGGTCTGCCGATGAGAAGAGAAAAGACCGTAAGGCTACGTCTCTTATTCAACTGCATCTATCTAATGATATCCTGCAAGAAGTTCTACAGGTGAAAACCGCAGCCGCGCTGTGGGCTAAGCTGGAGTCGATCTGCATGTCAAAGGATCTAACCAGCAAGATGCATGTGAAGATGAAGTTATTCTCGCACAAGTTGCAAGAAGGTGGTTCTGTAATGAATCACATATCGATCTTCAAGGAGATCGTTTCCGACCTAGTGTCGATGGAGGTAAAATATGAGGATGAAGATCTAGCCCTCTTACTCCTAGTTTCGCTGCCAAATTCCTATGCAAATTTTCGTGATACCATACTGCTTAGTCGTGATGAACTAACCACTTCTGAAGTTTATGAGACCCTCATGACGAGGGAAAAGATGAAGGGTATGGTACAGAAGGAGGAGTCATCCTCTTCGAAGGGTGATGCTTTGGAGGTCCGTGGTAGGCCTCAGCAGCGAGACAACAACAACTACAACAACAACAGAGACAAGAGCAAGGGCGACAGAGGTCGTTCAAAGTCTAAAGGCCGTGATAAGTTCTGCAGGTATTGCAAGAAGACTAACCACAATATTCATGATTGTTGGAAACTGCAGAACAAGGAAAAAAGAAAAGGTACTTATCAACAGAAAAATAATGAAGGTAATGATACCGGTGAGGCTGCTGTTGTTGATGGTAGTTCTGATGGCGAATGCCTAGCTGTTTTAGCTGCATGTGTTTCACGTCAGGATGAATGGATTCTAGATTCTGCATGTTCTTTTCATATTTGCTGTAACAGAGATTGGTTCAGTTCTTATGAGTTAGTGCAGACTGGAGACTTTGTGCGTGTGGGGAACGACCAACAATGCACCATTGCTGGCGTTGGATCAGTTCAGATCAAGACCCATGATGGCATGACACGCACGTTGACGGACGTGAAGCACATACCAACCATGGCGAGAAATTTGATCTCGCTCAGTACCCTTGATTGTGACGGGTACAAGTATACCGGCGGGAACAGACTCCTGAAGGTATCAAAAGGTTCTCTCATTACTATGGTTGGTGATATGAATTCTGCTAAGTTATATGTTCTTAGAGGCAACGTTTTATCCGGTACTGTTGCTGCTGTTTCTCATGATGATGCAAATAAAACTAACCTCTGGCATAAGCGTCTTGGACACATGAGCGAACTTGGTATGGCAGAATTGATCAAGAGAGAGTTGATGCATGACTGCAGTTTGGGTAAGATGCAATTTTGTGAACATTGCATATTTGGTAAGCACACGAGAGTTAAGTTCAATGCTTCCGTTCATACCACCAAAGGTACACTTGATTATGTACATGCTGATGTTTGGGGGCCGTCACGTAAGCCCTCATATGGTGGTGCTCGTTATATGCTTACTATTATTGATGATTACTCTAGGAGAGTTTGGCCTTATTTCATGAAAAATAAGGATGATTCGTTTGCTGCTTTTAAAGAGTGGAAAGCTATGATAGAAAGGCAAACTGAGAGGAAGGTGAAAATTCTTCGTACTGACAATGGTGGTGAATTTTGTTCGAATGTTTTTAATGATTATTGCAGAACAGAAGGGATTGTCAGGCACCTCACCATCCCGTACACGCCTCAGCAGAACGGAGCAGCGGAGCGGATGAACAGGACTATCATGTCTAAAGCTCGCTGCATGATATCTAACGCTCGCATGAGTAAGCGTTTTTGGGCTGAGGCGGCTGCCACCGCATGTTACTTGATAAACAGGTCACCATCTATTCCCCTCGACAAGAAAACTCCCATTGAGGTATGGTCTGGTACTCCTGCTGATTATTCACAGCTTAAGGTTTTCGGTTGCACTGCTTATGCTCATGTTGATAATGGAAAGTTAGAGCCAAGAGCTATTAAGTCTGTTTTCATTGGTTATGGTTCGGGAGTAAAAGGATATAAGTTGTGGAATCCCGAAACTAACAAGGCATTCATGAGCAGGAGTGTTGTTTTCAATGAATCTGTTATGTACTTTGATAAGTTGTCCTCAGATGTTTCAGAAAGTTCTGATGAGGAACAGGTTCGTGTCGAGGTGGAGCATCCTGTGGAAAAGGATAATGTCATCGTTGACAATGATGGTGATACATCAGATGATTCTGATAATGATACTGTTCAGCACTCACCTCCTGTTTTGCAGCCAGAAAATCAGTCCATTGCTGATCGCAGAACAAGGAGGAATATTGTTAAACCTACACGGTTAGTTGAGGAGTGTAACATTGTTAATTATGCTCTGAGTTGTGCAGAACAGGTGGAGCATGGACATGAGCCGTCCACGTATACTGAAGCTATTGCCACAAGTGATCGTGATAAATGGATCTCTGCTATGCAAGAGGAGATGCAGTCACTTGAGAAGAATTGCACATGGGATGTTGTGCGCTTGCCTAAACAAAAGAAGGTTGTCCGCTGTAAGTGGATCTTCAAGAGAAAGGATGGTTTGTCTCCAAGTGAGCCTCCAAGATTTAAGGCAAGGTTAGTGGCAAAAGGTTTCAGTCAAATCCCTGGTATTGATTACAATGATGTTTTCTCTCCGGTTGTCAAGCATAGTTCTATTCGGACATTTTTCTCCATTGTTGCTATGCGTGATCTTGAGCTTGAGCAGTTAGATGTTAAAACTGCGTTTCTGCACGGAGAGTTGGAGGAGGAGATATACATGGACCAGCCAGAAGGGTTCATAGTGTCGGGTAAGGAGGATCTTGTTTGTAAGTTGAAAAGGTCTCTCTACGGTTTGAAACAATCCCCTCGTCAATGGTATAAAAGGTTTGATTCATTTATGTTGTCACATGGTTTTAAGAGGTCTGAGGGACTCGTTGGCTATGTGGATTCAGATTTTGCTGCCGATTTGGATAAGAGGAGGTCCCTCACAGGTTATGTGTTCACCATTGGTAGTTGTGCTGTTAGTTGGAAGGCAACACTTCAGCCAGTTGTTGCCCAATCCACCACGGAGGCTGAATACATGGCCATTGCAGAAGCAGTTAAAGAAACTGTTTGGTTGAAAGGTTTGTTTGCTGAGCTTTATGGAGTTGATACTTGCATTAACCTGTTTTGTGATAGTCAGAGTGCTATTTACCTTACTAAGGATCAGATGTTCCATGAGAGAACAAAGCACATTGACATCAAATACCATTATGTGCGTGATGTTGTTGCACAAGGTAAGTTAAAGGTATGCAAGATTAGTACTCTTGATAATCCAGCTGATATGATGACAAAGCCTGTTCCTGTATCTAAGTTTGAGTTATGCTCAGACTTAGTTGGTATCACTGTTTAGCCCAATAGGCTATTTGGCGCCGAAAGTGTTCTCTTTGTTGTTTCAGGGGTGAAGGTTCTCGTTCATACTACAAGATGGAATTTGTCTCAAGGTGGAGTGTTGTTTTATGGTGATCCAAATTCATATGATGAAGTGAAGTGAGCGGCTAACTTCGGAGCGAAGCGGAGGCCCGTCGCCGGGAGGCTTTACAATGTACGGATCGTATCCGAGTCGGATCGCAACCGACTTAGGGTTTCTGCCCTCTATAAATACATCTTGTAAGTCGCCTGTTGGGGTAAGCCACACATTATAAACCCACGGGGTTTGTAACCTCACCCGATATAGTGAAGTATTGCTGGCTGGCGCACGTGGTTTTTTCCTCTCCTTTGTTTGGAGGGGTTTTCCACGTTAAAATCTCGTGTCCCCGTTGGTTTGATCGTTCCGCTCTTCGTCGTTTCTTGCTATCTCATATAACAAGTTCCCATCTTGGGAACCCACACTTGGGGAATAAGCCATTCCTCAGACATGGAGCTTTAGGATTTCCACCTCCGAACGAAGGCGGTCTCTAAGAACTTGCCACACAAAGATCTTGATTTTTAGGGGGAGCGGGCCTTCCAAGGTGAAGCGGTCCATGCTCTAATCAAACCACTGAAAATACTCTGATAGGCCGACTTTACATAGAAGGTTCCGAACGGCGCCAAGTGCCATTACACGAGATCATGCCCCTTGCAACGTCTCCAGGAGCGATCCTTGTAACTCAGCCCAAAATGTAGCCTCTACACATCCAAATTCTTGTCAGAAGATGTTCCTATTACCATTATGTACCATTGAGGCTACCAACTGCATCGGGTTCGAAAAGATAGAAAAGAGGGTTGGGAATCGATGTTGTAGCAGGCTTTCATCAAGCCACGGGTCCCTAGCCAAATAAGAATGCCCTCACCATTATAGATGGAGAAATGGGCAGCCTTTCTAATCTCATGCTTGATGGTTTGGATGGATCACAAAAATTAGGATACATCCTGCCGATCTCAAGTGAGCAGGGTGGCGGTTCTGCAGATACTTCACTTTGATTAGTTGCAGCCAAAGCCCCCATCCTTTCTAAGTATCCGCCAAACTTACCAAAGTATGAGCGTGACATTCATCTTGCGAGGCGCTAAGATGACTATGTCCACGTCCTTGGTACCTCCGGTGCCAATTTGCAGAAGAAGGCGGGAGTTCCATGTCAAATGCACCATCTATACCTTCTAGAAGTTCTTAGACTCCCATCATGTACATGCGAAGGCTATATAGGCCGGAGGCAGTAAGGACGGATTTTCTCTCCTTGGAGGTAAATTGTCTGTGCGAAGGTTCCACCTTGGCCCAGACACAACCATGAAGCGGCTCTAGATCCTTAATCATGATTTTAGAATCCCCAAGAACATCCCTAGATAAGTAACATGGAAGGTGGACAACTTTGCAGTTAAGGGTGTCCACAATGCATTGTTGTTCCTGAGGGGAGAAGCCCATGATCACGACTTTGCTCTTATGGAAGTTACTCTTGAGCCCACACATGGCCTCAGAGTAAAAGAGAAGGAACTTGAGATTAATAATGTCAAGTTACATTCACTCTTCCATAATCATGGTGTCATCCGTATACTGAAGAGGTGTGATTCCGCCTCCAGAAATAAGGTGCCCTGCCACACCGGAGATGTGGTCGACTTTCTCGGCTTTATCCAAGACGGCCTCAAGAGCGTCAACGGCACGATCAAAGAGGAGGGAGATAGTATACCCCGCTCCACCCCACTCGAAGGCCTAAAATAGGGACCAATGTCCCCATAATATATATAGCCATGTTACCACTCGTGACAATCTGCATAATCTAGCATATGAACCGATCGTCCAACCCTCGGCGCTCGAGAACCTGGCGAAGGAAGGCCCAATCCAGACAAACATAAGTTGGCAGTCTTGTATCGCGGGATCAAATCATATTATCCTTAAAAAGGAAAAGTTTTTGCCTTTGTTTTTAAGAAATGAATTCCATCAGCCTTGTTCTTGAGTTTTAGCCACAGTCGGCAGCGCGGTAGTACCGCGCGAAAGCTAGCTGCGTGAGGAGGGTAGGGTTCATGCATGCGCTTGACCATCACGTGCTATACTCCGTCATCAAACATATTGTGCCAACGGCATGTGTTCGTGGGCCTCTCGCTTTTATAGAAGAAAACTACAGGTCGTGGCGCACGAATATAATTAGTGAAATTTCACAAAAATAACCCTTTGAATAAAGTTCAGCAAAAAATAAGCTCTTTTTAAAACTATTTTAAAATCTAACCCTTTTTGGTAGCGCCCAACGATGTGGCGCTACCCTCTGTGTGGTAGCGCCACAACCTCCGTCGCTAGCCTCGTGCCAGCGTGGCAACGCGGGCCCTTCGTCGCTACCCTTCGGAGGGTAGCGCCATGCCCCTCGGCGTTACCAAAAAGGGTTAGATTTCAAAATAGTTTTGAAAAGGGGTTATTTTTTACTGAACTTTGCCCAAAGGGTTATTTTTATGAAATTTCACATATAATTATAGATTTACCTATCGATTTCGTGGCTCTTCCTAAACGATGCTCTGTATAGTGGAACTCAATCTGCATTACTATTCGCGTTAATTTGGGACCCCTGTTAATCGTAGTAAGAGGGTATCATTTCTACTTTAGTGCAAAGACATGTGAGGCTTTGCATGCTCTAGAAAGGAAATAATTTACTATGTGACATAGGCTACAAAGGTCCAAGAAGCTAGAGAACTCGATGGTGGCTTGCGGCAGACAAAGAAAAATGTAGAGGCGGAACTCATATGCGTGGACTGACTTTTTTTCGTTTTAGTGAAGAGGCTTTGCACCGTCAAGCAGGATGAGACAATGTGGTCTAGAAATTCAGGAAAAATGCAAAAAAAAAATGTTGTATGGATAAAAAATGTAGTATTATGTGATATAGTAAACGATAAAAAATAAAAAATTCGGTCTATGGATATTTTCGTGTAAAAACCTTCACATTGGTGAGCTACAACGACTGAGGGTTTGCAGAGAGTTTAAGTAAACGTGAGGGATGGTTTAGGTTTTTGAAAAATGAAAAAAATATGAAAAATTCATGAGAGCTTCATTTTAGAGTGACTAATAAGGATATGAAATTAGATTTTCAGATTTCAAACGTGTTTTGTTAATGATTTTCTATTTAAGCATTTTGTTTCAAAAAATAACAATACGGAGATTAATTCAACTATTAGTGAGACTTTCGTTGGGACCTAGGATTATATGTCAATGAAAAACTTTTAACTCGTTTAGACAAGGTCAGAAAAAACCCCACTTACAAATGGGGTTGTTTATACCCCAACTTTGGAGATCATCTAGAGTGCAGTTCTCGTGACTATGAGTTTAACTATGCAAAAGAGATCGGATTGATCACCTAGTATTTATAATGTTTTAGAAAAATATTGTAACATGATACCACAAAACAATGGTCTGTAAATGTTGGTTCAAATTCAAAAATTGTCTCAAGTTTGAATTATGCCTCAACTTTTACACATTTTCATGAATAATCACTCAGCTCTCGTTTGACCTCTTGTTTGATCTCTTTTTTTTACCTCAAGTTTCACCTCTTGCTGGACCTCTGGTTTCACATCCCTTCCGACCTCTTGTCTTACCTCATGTTTCACCTCTTGTTTGATATGTTTATTCACCTCCTCTTACTGAACTCTGCATCATCATATTCTTCCTCGTCGTCATCGTCCTTCTCCTTGTCGCTGGACTCCTCAAATTCACCAACCTTCTCAAATGTCAGCTTGATGTCCTCTGTCTTGATTTGTGCCTTGATGGCAAAAAGATACCCCATGCAAACGATGTTGTAGAATACACACCACTTGTGACTAAACTCGAGGTATTGGTCTGTTCTGACATATTGTCCCCTGATTTCGATAAGGTCTCTCATGCATAGACGACAAACCCGCGTAATGGCAGCTCATACCTATCGGCCACCTTAATTTTGAGACGCTGGCGAAAATAGCATGAACATTATATCAGATGGCAGAGTATAAGAAAACTATAAATGGTACAAGAGGTAGCAGTATGATACCAGCGACCGCTCATCCCCATCATACATAATCATCTGCACGTAGAACTGAGGAATATCAAAGAACTCATTGATACGTCTCCAACGTATCTACAATTTCTTATGTTCTATGCTATATTATACCATATTATTACATATTTTGTATGTATTTTATATAGTTTTATGAATTTTCTGTGACTAACCTATTAACAAGATGCCACAGTGTCGGTTCCCTGTTTTCTGCTGTTTTTGTTTCAGAAAAGTACATAAGGAAATATTCTCAGAATTGGACGATTTTTATCCTGAAGTCAGCTTTCATCGGGAACGTTCCAGAAAGTCAAACAGGAGACGATGTGGGCCACCGAGGTGGCGCCACCCCGTGCTCGCGCGACAGGCCTTCTAGCCACGCGAGGACCATGTGTGGGACCCTCGGGGCGCCACCGACCTCGCCCTTTCGCCTACATATACCCCTCAGACTAAAAACCCTAGCAGGGTGTTCGATATTTCCTACACGGGTCCAGAGCGCCGCCGCCATCGAAGACAAGATTCGAGGGACAAAACTCTCTGTTCCGGCACCCTGCCGGGATTGCCCCCCGGAGCCATATCCATCGACTCCACCACCATCTTCATCGCCGTTGCTGACTCCTACGATGAGGAGTGAGTAGTTCTCCCCGGGGCTGCGGGATCTACGGTAGCTATGTGGTCTATCTCTCTCTCCCATGGTGTGATCTTTATGTGATCACGAGCTTTATAATCTAGTTGAATATGTGATTCTACTCTTTATCTATTATACACTCTAGAGGTTACTTTAATATGAACTCCGGGGTTATTCACGGCTGTAACGGTGACAGTGTGTGCACCGTGTGTGATTCCTTTATGACATTGTTGGTGTTAGTTTACTTTGACTTTGAGCGTGCTCTTGTAGCTCTACACAATGAATGGTGTTTGTTATCCAACATGAGAGTGTTTGAGAGTAGTGTTTATTTATTTAACTTTGATGTCATTGTTGAGAATGTCCACTAATAAAAGTAGGATCCCTAGGCCTTGTTTCTAAGCATTAAAACACCATTTCTAACAAGTTCTGCTACATGTTTGCTTGCTGCCATTTTTATTACAGATTGCAACTACTACTTATAATCATACATATTACTTGTATTTCACTATCTCTTCGCATAACTAGTGCACCTATACATCTGACATGTGTATTGGGTGTGTTGGGGACACAAGAGACTTTTTATATCTTAATTGCAGGGTTGCTTGAGAGGAATATCTTTGACCTCTACCTCCCTGAGTTCGATATACCTTGGGTGATTCACTTAAGGGAAACTTGTTGTTATACTGCAAACCTCTGCTCTTGGAGGCCCAACACTGTCTACGAGAATAGAAGTGTGCGTAGACATCACTCATCATCATCCAATTCCCTTGCCGTCTCTTTGAATAATGCGAAAGATATCACATGCATCTCTGATAAGCTGATATAACTTCTCGCGTCAGTAAATATGGTCTTTATAGAGTATCGAAGAAAAGGTTTGATAGCATTACTTGCGTCAGTCACCTGAACACAAAACACATGTTATGTTTCATCATAGATAAATTTGACAACATCATATATATCGACGACATAGCATTCACAAAATGCTCTCCACTAAGGGTCCACAAATCAGAGTCCAATTAGGTAACTCATTGACATCCCCATCCTTCTCATTGTCTTTATGGTTCTCTTCTCTTGTTGTTTAGGTGACTAGCTAGAGTAAACTTACTTTTCTTAACCTGATGTATTACATTTGTATGTGTGTTGATACTGATTGAGATGTATTACATTTGTCTGCATGTGTTTTTGATACTGTCGTGTATTTATGCCTGTAAAAAATTAAATACGGTGCAAATACGAAAGAAGGAGTTGGGGGGAAAACCGGAAAACATATACTAGTGGCGCACCAAGTATTTGTGCGCCACGGGTAACTAAGCTACATTCGCGCACATTTACCGGTGGCGAGCTATCTGCACACAGATAACCGAATTCGGTGCGCCACATATAGGCCTTTTTCTACTAGTGTTGACCGAGCAAGACAAGGCATTTCCATCCTTTTGTACAACATGTTTGATTCGATTATTTGTATGAAGTATGTATGATTGTGGTCTACGTTTGTGTTGTTACTTGTGATTCAGATCCGGTTTATATGTATGATTTATAAAGTTGCATAGCTGGTGTATTATATTGGCACATGATTGTTCATATGATTTTGGACTGGAATAGTGTCTATGCTGTACGACATTATGTAAATACTTGGTGTTTATGTATGATTTAGATGGAACAAGAGAATAAGAATCATAAATATGTGTTAACTATGAAAGTCTACTATAAAAAAATTGTGATGTGTCATTTAGTGAATATAACGAACATACATTTGTCTAGTTTTTTTATTATAATCTTTTATATTAACAACATACAAATACTTGTACCTTAAAAAATACTAAACATATCATTTGAGACAGTACAATGCATAATCAGCTAAATCATCCTAGTTCAATACTTATGCATCGTCTTCAACATACAAGGGTATTTCAGACTATCCTCGAAACAGGCTTACGCTCCGCTTTATAAATAAAGCAACCGTCCACAGTTTACAACCTCCGAGAACAACAAAGAACAACAGTACGAAAAACGCGAACGAGAGTTTTTGCTGGGGCCATAGCACAAACGAGCCCAAGAAAAGCAGAGAAAAAGTCCTGATACAAGCTCTACACGGTAGAGCTCAACGGCTGGGCGGAGGAGAGAGAAGACGTGCCGCCTTCAGGAGGTCCTCAACAACGCCGTCCAGCCGCTGCCTATCCCTCTGTCTAGCCAACGGGTGCCACTCCTGCAGGTAAGCCAAGAATTTAAACACTGAGTCAGCAGCCCGACGTGGGAAGACATGCTCGATGACCATCTTATTACGAATCGTCCAGAGGGTACAGGTCATTGCTGCGAACACCAACCAGAAGAGGGACCTCCTCCTCCCGGTATGGTTCGCCTGCACTTCCAGGAACTCTGCCAAGTCCCGGGCCTGCCACTCAGGACCCAAGGCCTCGGCGATGAAGCTCCAGAGGAAACGAGCAGCGGGACAGGAGAACAGGATATGGGACCCTGTCTCCGGGACCGCACACAAAGGACATGTGCCATCCCCAGGTCCCAAACGCTTCACCACCTCCACTCCCGACGGGAGGCGGTCGCGGAGAAGCTGCCAAGTAAAGATCTTGATCTTTAGAGGCAGGGGCGCCCTCCAAAGATGCGTCGTCCATGGTAACACCGGCCCACTAAACAGGGCCCTGTAGGCAGAACCTATCGAGAAGTGCTTCGCCGACGTAAGGCTCCAAGCTACCCTATCAGGGCTGTCAGACAGATATATGGGGAGGGATGCGAGCATGGATCTCCAGCTCGCAACCTCCCCCGGGCCGAACGTGCGGCGGAAACCAATGTTCCACTGTCCCTGCTGGAAGACGGAGGCAATTGACACCAAAGGTTCTGCACAAATCGCAAAAAGATCCGGGAACACAACTCGTAGCGGCCTTCCGCCAAACCAGGAGTCAAGCCAGAATAGGGTATCACGTCCGTTACCTACGGATGAGACCGCTCCTAATCTGATAGACTCCTTAATAGATTGGATGGCATGCCAGAATTGGGACCCCTCTTTACGTTCACACGCCAACAAGGGGCAGCCCCTAAGGTACTTGGCTTTTATCAAGTCGAGCCATAAGCCGCCCTCACCCCGAAGGATCCTCCACACCCAGCGCAACATCAGGGCCTTGTTCATGTGTCGCGACGCCAATATACCTATGCCCCCAACCTCCTTGGGGGCGCAAATATCAGCCCACTTCACCATGTGGTACTTCTGTTTCCCAGACGAGGCCTGCCAAAAGAATCTAGCTAGCTCCTTGTCGAAGCTAGCATGGACCCCGTCCGGCAGGATATACATCCCCATCATAAACATGGTTAGGCTAGAAATGCACGAGTCAGTCAAAATCGTTTTGCTCCCCTTGGAGGTAAACCTCCCCTGCCAAGGTTCCGATTTTGATTTGACTCGTGCAACAAGGGGCTCGTAATCCTTAGCGAGGATTCTAGTGTCCCTGACCGGCATCCCCAGATACGTAATTGGGAATGAGGCCAACCTGCAATTCAGGTTGTCCGCGATCCTCTGCTGGTCTTCCTCAGAGTACCCAAGGATCACAACCTCACTCTTGTCGAAGTTGATCTTAAGGCCCGACATGGCCTCAAAGCATAGGAGTAAGAACTTGAGGTTAATTATATCAAGTTCCGACCCCTCTACCATGATCATAGTGTCATCAGCATACTGTAGGTGGGTCACGCCTCCCCCCGGGACAAGGTGTCCCACCACACCACTGATATGGCCGGAAGTCTTAGCACGCTCTAAGACCTCCGCAAGGGCATCTACCGCGGAATTGAAAAGCAGGGGGGAAAGCGGATCCCCTTGCCTAACTCCACAGGTGGACCGAAAATAGGGACCTACTTCCCCATTCACGTTGATGGCTGTGTGACCACTCATAACCAGCTGCATGATCCACCCAATCATCCTATCATCAAGCCCCCTCCGCTCTAGAACCAAGCGGAGGAAGGCCCAGTCTAGGCGGTCATACGCCTTCTGGAAATCTAGCTTGAGGAACACGCCTTTCTGGTGGCGTGTTTTCACCTCATGAATAACCTCACTAAGAGCTAGTATTCCATCGTGTATGAACCGGCCTTTCAAAAAGGCAAACTGGTAAGGGTGCGTGATTCGCTCCAACACGGGGGCGAGTCTAACGGCACACACCTTAGCCAGGATCCTATAGATGACATTTAGGACAGTGATGGGACGAAACTGGCGGATGTCCGTGGCTCCCACTACCTTGGGAATCAGGGTCACCACACCATAGTTAAGTCGTGATATCACCAATGTCCCAACATAAAACTCTTGGAACATAGGCATAATCACGGCCTTGACTGCCTCCCAGAAAGTCTGGAAAAAGGCCACCGGGAGCCCATCCGGTCCCGGGGACGAATTGGCTTTCATCGCCATAACTGCCGTCTTAATCTCTTCCGGCAAGAATGGCAGGGTTAGGTCTGCATTCTCCCTGTCTGAGACTCTAGACCGTACCGGCCATAGGTCCACTGCCAGGGAAACCCCGGAGCGGGGTCCAGCCGAGAAGAGCTCCTTAAAAAAGGAGTAAATATGGGATGAGATCTCTGCTGGAACCTCCAGCAGACGCTCATGCTCCCAAAGGCACGGAATCGAACATTTTCTGCGGCGGCCATTGGCTATTGCGTGGAAATATGCCGTATTCGCGTCGCCCTTGAGGAGCCAGTTTTGACGACTTCGTTGTCGCCAAAACAGCTCATCACCCTTGTAGATCTCCATAAGAGAGCTCTCCAACGAATAACGCTGTGCCCATTGGTCAGCCGTCAAACCGACCGAGTCCGACGTACTGTCCAACTGCTGAATGTCCGAAAGCAAACTCGCCTTACGCTGTCTAAGGGTCGCGCCTAGATTGGCACCCCAGCCCCTCATGAACTGGCGCACCTTTTGAGCACAGTGGTGCCATAGATCCACTGCGTTGAAAGTACGCGGAGGGTGGTCTGCAGCCCCTGCCCACTTCAGGCGAACGGCCTCCACAAACCCTGGCTGACCTAGCCAGAAGTTTTCAAAGTGGAACCTGTTCAGCCTTGGTGGCACGGCGCCTCCAGACGAAAGCAGAAGAGGAGAATGGTCGGAGCCTATCCTGGTGATCGCCCGAAGAGAGCAAAGAGGGTGTGCCATCTCCCAGTCGACAGATACGAGCACCCTATCCAGCACACTCCGAACAGGGTCCACTCTGTTATTCGACCAAGTGTAACGAGCTCCCACCCTACGGATCTCTCTAAGGGAGAGATCCGCAATGCAGTCGTTGAACAACCGCATTCTCCGGGGGTCCACATTCGCCGAACTCTTATCTTCCGGTGCTCGAATCAAGTTGAAGTCCCCGGCAATGACGAGTGGGGTAGAGCACTGTTCCACCTTCGCGCGCAGCTCAGCGAGAAAAGTCGGTGCTCTAGTATGGTCAGCGGGGCCATACACAATGATCACCTCCCACCTGAAGGATGATCGTCTGTGTCTTATAAGCATGCTCACATAAAACTCGCCCCGGTCCATATCCTCCACCTCGAAGATTTCCTCCTTAACCCCAAGGAGGATACCCCCAGAGTGCCCAATAGCAGGGAGCCACTACCACACAAACTTGTGTGGTGAAAGTCCCTGCAACTCCTGGATGGAGAAGTCCTGACGGATCGTCTCCTGAATCCCCACAATGTTCGCATCCTCTTGCCGAATGTAATCCCGAAGCTGCTTGCGACGTCCGGGTTGTCCAAACCCCCTCATGTTCCAATCGAATAATCTTATGATTGTATTCATTGTGGAACACTGTCGGGGGTGTCCCCTTACGGGGGACGGATCGAGCTCTAGACGTAGCCGAGGGCCGTGTGGGGCCCTTCGGAGGGCGTCCCCGTTTCTTCCCCACCTGGGGAAGAGCGGTGGGCGAGGCCTCACACGGGGGGCCCGAGCGTGCTCTACTAGCGGACGAGGGCAGGGGGGCACCCTTCGGCGGCCGCCCGCGTTTCCTCCCCACCTGGAGAGGAACGATGGGAGGCGCCTCACTAGGGGGGGCCCTCGCCGCGTCTGAGGTCGAGGGAGGAGACGCCTGCCCCGAGGAGGCAGGTTGAGGGGCCATCTCCCGCACATGCTCGACCTGAGCCCGTGCAGCAGCAAGAGCCCCCTCGTACACTTCCTTCGCCTTGATAGCGGACAACTGTTCAAGCTTGGTTCCACGTTCGCCCCGAAAAACAATGCCACACTCGCCGGCCACCTGCACCAAGTGGTCCAAAGGGACCTCATCCAGAACAGAGAATCTCGAACCCGAGGAAACGGGAAGTGAGGAACGTGGCGTACCTGCTAGGCTTCTCCTGGCGGCGGTCCTCTGGATCGCCAGCTCCTGAACTGTCGGCGTGGGCATCCCCAGGCCACCCCGTGCTGAGGCCAGCCTAGCACTCACGCGGGGTGTCTGGGGTAGCGACGCTGCCTGTCGGCTGTGGCGGGCCAGGACCGGCTGTGTACCCCCCACAGGAGTGTCGGGGAAGACCGTGGGCAGCACACAGGTACTGGCCGCCGGAGTGGCCGGGACCGTAGGAGGTGAGAGCGCAGGCGAGGTGGGAGTCGATCCAGGCGATAGGACGTAGCAGAGAGCACCAGCAGACCTAGGCGAGGACGGCGGCGCCACCTCCAGTCCCACACTCCCACAATCCTCCTCTGGCTCAGTAGGCAACAAGCCTAGAGTAGAGGCGTCCAACCCTGGCAAGCCAAAGTTGGTACCGTACTGGGCAAGAGGGGGAGTCACGAGAGCTGGTGGGTCAGGGCGGGAAGTCCGCGGGCAGTCAACGGGCGACAGCTTGGCCGGCGCACTCCGAGAGTGGACCAGCACACCTGGAGCAGGACGGGGAGCAGGCGAAGATGCCTGCACCTGAGCCAGAGGGGCCAGCGCGGAGGTAAACCCAGCAGTCGCCGGGGGCACAAGAGACGAAACCTGTGCCGGAGCCGGCAGGGCCTCAACAGTCGTAGCGGTCACCTGGTGGTCGTCCAGGCCTGGGTCATCGTCGTCGTCGTCAGAAGGGGAGGCCGACGGGTCGCCCTCCTCGTCCGACAGGTCCCTCGCCGAGTCTGTCACCGCCGAGGGGGGGAGCTGCCCCCCCCCCCTCGAGGACGACCCGAAGCACCGCTCCCCTGTTCCCTCCCCGACCCCCAAAGAAGAACGGCGGCAAGTCCTCGCGAATAAGGCCTGGGTCGGGAACTAGAACACGCAGGCGGACTGGGTCCTCGCCGGCTAAGGAGTTAGCGTCCACCTCCTCAAACCTACCCAGCAGCTGGGCCACCAACTCGACAGTGGACTGCGTCCGGGCCTCCTCTGGTAGTCCGTACAGGCGAACCCAGACAGACTGGAGGGCTGGGATAGTGGAGGGAATGACTGCGGAGGGGCGGATGGAGACACGGATCCTGGTGAGCGGCAGGGTGTAGAAAGACTCGTCCAGTGTACAGCAAAGCCTCAGACTCTCCGCCGAGGAGAACACGACTGAGAACTCAGAGGGAGTGAGCTCCCGAATCTGCCACAGGTGATCAGGGGAAATCCACGCCAGGTCCTCTCTCAGGGACTCCATAGTGAGCACGGTGGCGATCCCCGGTAGCTGGTCTGGGAGCACTGTCAATGTCGCCTGGTTCTGGGTGCCAACCTCGGCTCCCCCCCAGGTCAACAAAGAAGAATAGTCCCTCGAGTCCCAGGCCCAGAGTCTCTAGCCGGGACCGGTGAAGCACGGCCGGCTGAACAGGGCACTCACCAATGGCGTGTCCGGGGTCTCCACACCTCAAACAGCACGGAGGGCGTGCGCAGTCCGAACGATAGTGGCCCGTAGCTCCACAGTTGAAGCACATGCGTCTCGACGGCGAGTCCCGCCCTTCTGCCACCTGAGGAGTTGGCGCAGCAATCCCAACCTGGGAGGAGGTACTCGGGTCACGTCGAGGGGCAGTCGAGGCTGGAACAAGTGGGAACCCACCTAGGCCCCCTCCTGTCCCGCCGTCCACCCCACTCGAGGTCTTCTTCTTCCTCTTCTTGAGCTTCTTCCTTGTCGGCCCACCGTTGGCGGCCTCTGGGACGGGCTGACTGATCGGGGGGTGCGGCTGCGGCTGCAGCTGGGAGTTGAGTTCACGGTCCCTAATCCACGACCCCGCCTCCGAGGACCGTCCCGGGGAACGCGCCCGTCCCTGCACCCTAGCAACCAAGGTCCTGCGGAGCTCCGCCTCCCTGGATGCCCCGGCAGCCGCGATCGACCGTCCCGGCGACCTAGCGGGAGAGGAACGGCGGGTCGGATAGGCTCCTCCCCGCGGTGCATCACGAGGCCGCTCCTGGTCCCCGGCCCGGCGCTCCGGCGACCTGCGCCTCAGCGCCAATCCGCGGCCCGGGACCCTATACGGGGGCGGGGGCGGGTGCCGGACCGGAGATCGACGGGGGGGAGGTGAGCGGGGGCGCGCACGGACGAGTGGCGGTGGCGAGGCCGGCGAGCGTGCCCGGCGGCGGGGGTGGACGTCGTCGTCGCCGCGGTCGCGCTTCATGGCGTCGGCGGCGAGATGCGCCGGCGGCGGTCGCGGTGGCTGGGGAATCGTGGGTCGGGAGGGCACGAGCTGAGCACGCGTGACGGCTGGGAACCGAGCGGGGAAAATTAGGGTTCCGAAGCGCACGGTTTCGTAAGTCCCCGACGTTGGGCTACTTGGGCTAAGGCCAGAACCTAACCCGCGACAGGCCTGTTCCGTGGGCCGACGGCCTGGTAAGACCCCCTGCCTCTGCGGCCCACCCGGCCCAACTAGCCCACCCAGGCTTCGTTGGCTAGGGTTCGGTTGCGGCAGGAGATTGCCGCCGCCAGCCACCGATCGCGCCGCCGTCGCCGCCGCCCGCCTCATCAGCACCTCCTCCGCCAGGGCCGTGAGCTCGCGCAGGAGATCTGGAACCGGGTCCGCCCTCACCTGAGGGTTTCCCAGCGGCACTGGCCGGCGTCCGGGCGACGCCAACGGCGACCCAACCCGGCGCGTCGCGCGCGAGCTCCCCCGCTTTGCCATGGCCAGAAAATCTCCGAAAGTCGGCGCCAGCAGCGGCGTGGTTCTGGCGACAAGGTCTTTACATTTCACAAGCCGTCTAACACCACCAATTACATGCTCACCTATCTAACAACATCTTTACATTTCACAAGCCGTCTTGCTCTTGTGGCTTGTCAGAACCTACCAGTTCTGACCGCTTCTTGTTCAGCTGCAACTTAAACAAATAGGGTACGGATTTTCCACCGATTTATCAGTTCCACTTGCAGAATCTCCCCTTCTTGTTTTTCATCTCCCACCTATATGACCTAAATCGTAACAAAACTTTGGGGTAAATTGTGGCAGGAAGTATCAAATGGGTAAAGCAACAACTTGGGATGTAACCCGTGGTAGTTTTTTTTATTGATTCTTGCTGGATTGTACATTATGGTGATTTTTCATGCGTTTAATCGACAATTCACTATGTGTGTGTACACGTGTGTGTATCTATGATGGGACGATGACTGAAAGACTTTTAGCGGTAAATGCAGGAGAGAGATGATGTTAAGCATTTTCATTAGTTTACTAATGGAGGTAAAAATGAAATTCACTACTTAAATATTAAAGTAAATTTAAAATTCATTTAAAAATATATTTGACCGTACTAAGCAATGATGCGTAGCAATAAGTTATGTAGAATATAGTGGACGACAAAAATCGCCCAGCAACAGGCATGCATATGCACAGCAGATCGAGAATTATTTTCTTTTACAAGCTGGGGCTGGGCCGTCGGCAGGTCAGTGAGATATCGTAGAACAGATAAACACTCGGAGACCTGGTGTCATATGCCATACAATTCGCTGGCAGTCGTTGTACAATTTACAGAGCAGTCTGTGTATGCGCGCGTGTGTTGTGAGACGGTGAGAGGGAACCCTATGACTATGAGAGAGAAAGAGCGAGAGAGACCCTATAAAGCAGGTCGAGGGCGTAGAGAGAGAAATCTCAAGGAGGTTTTGTGGTGGACATGCGTCCTCCTTGTCTCTCTAATACTCCCAAATCACCACCAACTAGCTAGTCCATCCCATTGCTCTCACCCTCCATCTATCTCCTTCCTTCTTCCTATCCATTATACCCGGCCAGATCTCCATTGGAGAGCTCGAGCTTGCTGCTCATGCAGTACTGCACTATCAATCCTGCTCTTACTCCGATCGCAGTTTGATATAGTGGAGTGGCTATACCCAGTAGCTCTACCGATCGTAATTACCATCGTCAAGCTAGCTCTAGTCGGGTGAGATTCATTTAGAGTGGTAATTGGTAGAGAGATTGCTCCCAAGTTCTTTCCCTTCTCATCTCTGCCGATCTTGTGAGCTACGTACTCCGAGATTGGGATGCTTGAAGTGGCCACGCTGCAAAGCCCTAGTCCGGCGGTCTTCAGCCTCGGTGACCACCACCATGTCGACGTCGGGTTCCCGGACGGCGACGACGACTTCCTGCTGGACTACATCGACTTCAGCACCTGCGACGTGCCCTTCTTCCACGTCGACGACGGGGACATCCTCCCGGACCTTGAGGTCGACCCGACCGAGCTCCTCGCCGAGTTCGCCGACGAGCCGGCGACGACGGTGCTGAGCCCCGTGCCTGCAGAGCCGGCGGCCGACGATCGCGGAGTCCACCATGGCGTTGGCGAGGCGAAGACAGCCGTGGAAACGGAATTACCGGCAGCGGTGGACATGGAATTACCAGAAGGGAAGGGCGAGAGCGAGGGGTCGGAAGAGAAAGATGTGAAGCACAACGACAAGAACATCAACAACAACGTGGTGGGAGATGAGGTTTGGAGCGCGGTGACGACGGATGATTCTTCGGCAGCGGCCGGGTCCGACACCAAGTCGTCGGCGTCGGCAGAGGGGCACAGCAAGAGGACGTCGAAGCCAGCGTCGGGGTCGGCAGCGGCGGCCAAGAGCTCCTCCAATGGCAGGCGAAAGGTCAAGGTACTGCTTGCATACGCCTCTCCTCATATGCTAGCCCTAGCTCCATGATGTATGCATAATTAAGCTCATCATGGAAATTAACAGAGAAGAAAATAGAGACAATTGACAAGTCCAAACTGCACATCACCATTCACAGCTAAGGAACACATGCATCAGTCACACCTTTGCCGGTCTCGCGTTAACTCTGACATAATCTTTCTCACGACGACATCACCGTACCTGCGAGCAGATCTGACTGACGCAGGACCGGGAAAATCACGAGAGAGCAAGCTGTAGCATAGAATAGCGTAGCACTCAGCAGGAAGGCCTGACGGTACAACCCTATCGACGAGCTAGCAGCAGCTCGTGATTGGCTCCATCGAATTAAGAGCGCTTGACGCTCTCGCTTCTGCTGCTGCTGCTGCGTTCGTAGTACTACGTACGTAGTGTGACATGGCTCGATTAGTCGGCGGATGGATGCATGGAGGTTTGCACCGAAATGTTCCTGCGCGGCAATGAATAGGGCGCGGAAATCCCCGTGCAGCCCAGCCCTTTTCAGGGCGACGGATAGGACGGATCTCGATTGACCGGACGGACGGGAAAAGAGAGTCACGGGAAGAGCACGGTAACAGTGGCATACACATACACCCAACGGCAACAGCGTAGAGCTAGCGCTACTAGCTCCCCTTTGCTGCTTTATTTCGGTGAAAGTTTGCACACACGCCCAGCTAGGGTCTGATAGCATATGAAGAGTCTTGTCTGATCCCTTTGTTCTTGTGGTTGATCGATGGCAATAACTGACGGATGGATGGATTGCAGGTGGACTGGACGCCGGAGTTGCACCGTCGGTTCGTGCAGGCGGTGGAGCAGCTGGGGCTGGACAAGGCGGTGCCGTCGCGGATCTTGGAGCTCATGGGCAACGAGTACTGCCTCACGCGCCACAACATCGCCAGCCATCTCCAGGTGCGTGCGTCTCATTTCAAACAAGGATCGAGTTTTAAAATAATTCACACAGTAGTGCCTAGCGCCAAGGCACACATGCATGGACGTACGTGCTTGCTCCATGGCTGGATCTCCAGCCAGAGCCAGGGCACAGTCAGATCGATCCGGCCCTCTCCGGGTAACATATGTACGTCGTCGCTAGTGCAGCCATTGTCCAGGCATGGCATGACAACTGACAGTTCGCCCCCTGTACATTGCATCATTATTGGTTCACATACATACATATACCGGCATAGTGTACGCCGAATGGACTACGCATGCATGCATGTGACTATTGTGACCCGTGAATCAACGAGTACTTAGACATTCATGCATGCATGTGTGTGCACGGAGGTAGGAGGGGGGTAAAAGTGAAAGCAAAACATTCAAACAGGTCTGCAGGGTGTGCATGCATGGCCTTGGGAAGTTGGGATATGTAAATATTCCCTTGCCCAAACCGTGCAACGGGGACGCGCCAAGCTAGGGTGGGCGCTCCGGTCAGCGCGGCCGCGTGCCATGTCGCCTCTGGGTTTAGGCGTTTAGCACCGTAGCAGCAGGCTGCAGCACCCCGGTCCTGCCTAGATGCATGGCTATGCCTCTGATGCATGCATGAATTCTCGTGCGCGCGCGCTTTGGAACGAGGCGAGAGACACACAGATCTCTGCGGGGTTTTCAAATCTCAGAATGTATATAGAATCAATTTGGTAAAGGCTTCATAATTTTTTTGTGAGGTATATACACTTATAGTCCTACAACTTGTCTGAGATGTACAAATTAGTTCCACAACTTGTGAAATGGACAATCACAGTCCCACAACTTGCATTGAGTGAACAAATAGGTCCCAAGTCATTCTGCTGGCGTTGTCAGCTTTGCGAAAAAATCTTCTATATATTTTTCTCTGGCATCTAAGGAATTGGTGCTATCTTACACATAGGTTCCAGCGTGTCAGTACGGGAGAAATAAATAAAAATCAAAAGCATGGACGATGGTATTCGAACTCATCACCGTATAATCACACATGCATGCCTTTGCCACAAGAGCACTATTGATTGACGACAACCTGTGGCTCGTTGTTCTATTATACAATAGAAATCGGTGCCGCAGGGATCGCTAATACGTACATGAGTGACATGACACTAGCATCTAGAAGTAGCGAGCACGCTAGGGATGGCTAACATGTACACGAAGAAGGACACCCCTAGTGCGCCGGCACTGTCGACCACGCCTGCTCGACACCTTCACGGCTGAAACAAGCTGCGAGAACGTCACAATTTCGTGCTCGTCCTCACCGGATGTCATAGATGTTGCCCAAATACTTGTCCTAACAAGGTAGCCAATGTGCCCCGCTGACCGCTGTTGTCTCACGAAGCTAGCCACAACGCCGCCGCTGACCTCCTGTCACCGAAGAATGACGCCTCACGCTACGTCTACTCGTCCACATGTACAAGCCAACGTGCAAGTACATACATACGGGTATAATATCAGGTGATTAGACTAGTTAATTATCAAGCCGACAAATTATTTGTACACATCAAAATACATGCGTGCAAATTAGCGATTCCAAGTTTGAAGGTTGTAATATGCTCTTCTCTCCTATGCGCCCTTGATTATCTTTATTATGTTTGTGAAGGGTTAGCACTATAATAACAAAACGAGCAATAAGTTGTAATCGATATGACTTGTCTGGTGGCAAAGGCATTCTTGTATGTCCATCAGATCTTGAGTTCAAATACTTACGTGTGCACTTTTAATTTTTTATTTATTTCTGACGTACTGACATGTGGAACCCACGTGTAAGACAGCTCTAATTCTGTAGATGCGAGAAAAAAATATATAGAGGGGTTTTCGGCAAAACTGACAACGTCACATGTCGGTTGCAGAATGATTTGATACCTATTTGTTCATAGACAGCTCTAATTCTGTAGATGCGAGAAAAAATATATAGAGGGGTTTTCGGCAAAACTGACAACGCCACATGTCGGTTGCAGAATGATTTGGTACCTATTTGTTCACTCAATACAAGTTGTGGGTCTATGATTGTCAATTTCACAAGTTGTGGGACTAATTTGTACATCTCAGACAAGTTGTGGGACTATAAGTGTATATACCTCTTTTTTTGTATGTGGTCATGCGTAAAAGTTACAACAACGATGAAAACACCGTGGTTGAGTCTTCAAGCTCTATACACTTGGGAATTTACTCAGCATCAAGAATCTACACTCGACTTCTGCATAATACTTCCTCCGTTCCAAATTACATGATTTTCACTTATACAAAAGTGAATGTATCTAGACATGTTACAAATCTAGATAAATCCACCTTTCTACAAATGAAAATCATATAATATGAAATGGAGAGAGTATATAACAATAACCACCACCAAACTGCTATATATACATGGAGCATAGAAAAAATATCCTTCCAATAACATGGTGAAAAAATTATAGGAGGCAAACCAAGATATTCTTCCATGACACTTAGTTCCAATGAGGCCTACCTAATGTTGATGCTATATCCATCCGTTAAAAAAAAGCATATAAATTTTGTCGGAGTTCAAAGCTTTCAAAGTTTGACATACAAGAAAATCAGTATTTATATTTTTGAACAGTTCACTATAAACATATATTTTATGGTGGATATATTGATATCGACTGGGTAATGTAGATGTTGCTATTTTTTCTGTAAAGTTGACCGAAC
Organism: Poa annua; assembly: GCA_026929855.1. NCBI lineage: Eukaryota > Viridiplantae > Streptophyta > Magnoliopsida > Poales > Poaceae > Poa > Poa annua. The sequence continues at coordinate 18,248,673 of CM049428.1, read as the reverse complement.
TAAGAAAATGTTGACTTTTGACTGAATTGTTTGCCTTCTTTTGTAGGTTAAGGTAATTTGAAAATATAGACTTCATTAGAAAATGAAATCAAGTGGTAGAAATATTTTTTAGGAGTGTGTCATCTATGGGTCAAAGATAACTTCCAATCGATTGAAAGATGAAAACAGGGTTGCTGTTGCACATTTTTTTAGTTACGTGTAACATTATGTTTACATATGTGCAAGTGAGCATCCCAACCTAGCTTTTGCATCTAAACTCTCCTCTTGAATTTTTGTGTACATTATATGATGATGCGTGACTCGTTCCACTCAGAGTAATAATATCCAAACAATGTAGAATTAGAACCGCCAGTTTTTCTGTAGAGAAATAATCCAAAAAAAAAACTGTAGAGAAGTGTTATTCTGCATTCGTACAATCGTACGTATTCAAAGACTAATGCTGTTGCATTTGTAGTTGAAATTAATGAGTTTGTGACTTTTGCGTGTATTTTGTGCAAGTGCAGAAGTACCGATCGCACAGGAAACACCTGATGGCTAGGGAGGCGGAGGCGGCGAGCTGGACGCAGAAGCGGCAGATGTACGCGGCCGCTGGAGGGCCGCGGAAGGACGCAGCGGCGGGAGGCGGCCAGTGGGTCGTGCCGACCATCGGGTTCCCGCCGCCGGGGACGATGCCGCACGCGGCGCACGCTGCCGCGGCGATGGTGCACCATCCCGGCCAGCCCCCGCCGTTCTGCCGGCCGCTGCACGTGTGGGGCCACCCCACCGGCGTCGACGCGCCTCCGCCACCGCCGTCCATGCTGCCCGTCTGGCCGCGCCACCTGGCCCCGCCGCCGGCGTGGGCGCACCAGCCGCCGGTGGACCCAGCGTACTGGCATCAGCAGTACAACGTGCGTGTGCCATTCTTGCCCCCTCTCCCTCTGAAGTCTGAAACTCGATCTCCTCTTATCGCGTTCACGTGACCGACCCTCTCGATCTCGGTTTGCATGTTTGGCGGCATGCATGCGTAATAATCAGTTGGTTTACCGTTTTCTCTTCATCAGGCTGCGAGGAAATGGGGCCCGCAAGCAGTGACACAGGGGACGCCCTGCGTTCCGCCACCGATGCCTCCGCCTGCCATGGTAATAAAACTATCTAGGCCGAAACTTGAACTACTTTCACTTCTTCAGTCGATTCTGTGGAGTCGTCGTCGTAGTAATTTGGTTATCTATCTATGTGTAGTTGCAGAGGTTTGCTGCGCCGCCGATGCCTGGGATGATGCCGCATCCGATGTACAGACCGATCCCGCCGCCGCTGTCACCGGCGCCGCAGAGCAATAAGGTCGCCGGCTTGCAGCTTCAGCTCGACGCCCACCCGGTATGTACATATATATGCAGAGAAAAAACCAGACGTGATCTTCAGCAAATCATCGAGACGTGATCTTCAGATGTTGATTGCTAATTGTCTTCCTGTTGCACGCATGTATATGTATGCAGTCCAAGGAGAGCATCGACGCAGCCATCGGAGACGTTTTAGTGAAGCCATGGCTGCCGCTTCCCCTCGGGCTGAAGCCCCCGTCGATTGACAGCGTCATGTCAGAGCTGCACAAGCAAGGCATACCCAAGATACCACCCGCGGCGGAGGCGAAGACGAGCGGTGCCGCCGGCAGCTGAACACGTCTACGCACCACCGCCGCCGCCCGAGCAATGCTGCTTAATTGCCCTCTCTCAACTCGTCGACAACTCGTCCGTCTGCACGTACGTACATACGTATGATCGATCCATCGATGTACGCGTGCGTGCGTAGATTAATCATTAATACTTTCAATAATGTATTGTCCTAGGTCTATGGATGCACTGACATTGATCTCTGGGTTTTTCCTCTCGTACCTGAGAGTTGCGTGTATATTGTTGTGATAGAACAACTTATACTGTATTATTGGACTGGTAATGAATAACCAAGGATGCATGCATGCTCTGAGTGGAAAATGCACTTGCAACCGTATTATCTTACACACATACATTGTAGTAGGAAATTTGATGTTGAAGTGAAAAATGATGATAAAAACTGTGCACCATTTGTGATAGATACAGAAGAAATATCAATGATATCCACAACAAATATAGCAACTCTGTATGCACAAATAATCAACAAACATTTTGGTTAGTTTTTGTGAGATGGGTCCTTAGATAAATTTATTGATGCTTTTGTTTTTCGGAAGGCATCCCTATGTTTTTGCTCTGATAACAGAAATAACATAAGAGAACAGAAAAAATAAGAAACCCACGCTAACCAGATGCAATGATCCATCGACATCAACACTGGACTTCACGGGATCACTGAATTGTGTCCATCACATGAACAGAACGTTAGATGCCACCATCTCGTCGAGGTGGCACCCGACATGTAACAAGAGATGCTCGCGCATAGTAGGTACTGCTAGCAAGGGCATGCAATTTGGATGCTACATGCACAGTATAAACTTCACAGCGATTGAGAAACGCTGTTGAGCTGCCTGACAATACAATCGAAGTTCATACATCTGCATGGAGGTTTTGTCATTTCAAAGATGTCTGGTACAAGGTTTGTAAGTAAAAAACAATACAGCACACTGAAGGGGAGATACTCCAGCACTCTTTAACTTGTAAATATTTCAATTCCTAACGCCCTGCGCAACATCGAGTTCTCCATTCAGTCTCCACGACTAGGTCAGAGGGCACAGGATAAGTAGATATGTTCTAGTCTCTGACAATCGACCACAATAACATGCCGGGATATCACAGTATTTGGCCGCCTCAGGATAGTCAGAGCCACCCCTACTCGACTTCTTTGATGAGTCTTCTTGTCCTGAAGGGCTTCGGCTCCCTGCTGCCTGGAGCACTGTGTGCTTGCCTCCTTTGTTCTTTGCGGCTTTCTGCTTCAATCATGGCGCGCCTTATGTTGCCTGCCTTGTAGACTGGCCTAGGCAAGTGCCTATGCCTGCAGCAACCCACCATCCATGCAACATCAGCAAAATGATGGATGGTTGCAGATAGAGGTAAATGAAAGCAAGATGATCCATAAAGCTGAAGCAATTTCCCATGACAAGAAATGGTAAATTACCTGACAATCCGCTTGATTTCCGGAAGGTGCTTATATCGCTCTTTGACAGCATCTAAATATTCTTGCTTCTTGCGTTCCCTGGGAAGAATCTGCAGAACAAATTTGTTAACAATCATGCACCACTCCAAACACCCTAGTCAATAAGAAGGCCTTAAAACACAAGCAGATGAAAATCCAAAAAAAAAAACAATGCGGAATAAAGCATTGTGTTGCTCGTTAACAATGCTATGTTTAACTTAAAATTACTTTCCCCACGAGCCATAAAATAAAAAGGAAGCCATACAATAAGGCAAAACGCATACCTTCATTAACCACTACCAAGTTTCAATCAGAAAAAGCAACACCCTCTACCCTAGCTAAGTATTATTTTAACTCAGAATTGCAAATGGAATGCGACTGAAACAGAGCGCATACAACCAGCTGATAAGTCAAATCAAGCAGAAAAGAATCAAGAATCGTGTTTGCTGCCTTTGTGTAAGTGTAGCTCATACAGAGTTACATACTACCACCTAATGTAACCATTTTGAGATATAAAAATACCCTAGCAACTAAACTGCTCCCTAATTGTTCAAGGCTATTTTCAGCAAGGCAGCGGTAACTGTAAATCATTGCAGAAACTGGGTAAATCAAACCATTACCAACCATTGGTCTTTTCTAAATAGTGTTACAAAACAATGTATTACCAAAAAATAATATTGTAAGAGTTGAAAATATAATAATGGATTAATTCCCAAACTTTCCCGATTTCTGGGTGACAGATAGCAGTTGGTTGATAGTCACCCTTTTCATGCTAACATATGAGGCCAGATCATGCATCACTGATATATGAGATAAAGTACTGGAAACGGTTTGCCCGTCCCATGAGCCTGAGATACAGATAACTACTAACTGTGCTTTCCTGAGGATTAATAGTCTGTACATATTTTTCTACTTGTATTCTATGACTCTTAATTAGGTACACCATTCGCGTCTGGTAGTGGGATACGATGTTGCTCAACAGAAGGAAAAATCGCAAGTTAACAATGGACAGTTAGTGTTATGCTACTTAACTGGGAATCTATATTTGAGCCAAATCATTGGCATGGAATTAGAGGAAGGAACAACTAAAAAAACACATGGCGTTAGAAAACTTACAACTCCCAATTGTTCTGAAGCTTTGGACTTCCACAGTCGAAGATTTGTATCATCACTACCAGAAACTAGATAGGTTCCATCATATGTGTATTTCACACAAAACACCCTGCAAAGGTAAGGGTAAATTGGTTACAACAGAATAGAATTTCCATAAAGCGAGGTATTAAAGATAAACATGGGGCCTAAGATAAAAAAGACAGCAAACTGCTTTACAGATAACCAAGAAACATAAATATGCACATGCAGCTGTTACGTCAGTGCTACTTTACTTCCGTGAACCATGGTTCGACAGCCACACATCAGGTTGCAATCGACTTGTTCCCATACATCTCAGCAGAGCAACATTATCACGTGTAGAACTGGTTGAACTGAAACTACTATACTGGAATCCTCAAGGATATAATTCTAAACTGATCTACTCACAAATTGATCTGCTTGGTATCCGGTAGCATAACAATCTTGAGGGTGATAATCCATGGTACCACAATAATAATATACTGCCAACCGGGGATATAATAGAACTCGGGAACAAAGCAAGGAATAATGAAAAACAATTAATAGGAACAGACCTTTGCATCCTCTTAGTATGGTATATCTCTCTGCTATGATCACCATTATAATTGAAGATCCTTACCTGCAAAAGCATTCACAAAAATTAGTCAATGAAAAAAATCACCTAAACATGATTAAAAAGTGAACTAACTGTAGGATTTGAAAAAGTCAGTGTACCGTTCTATCGTAGGAACCAGTAACAAATTCCCGTCCCGTTGGTGAATAATCAATATCCATGCTGAAAACACAATCCATGTAAGAATGATATCCCAAAATCGGAGCACTTCATGTTGCCAATGGGCTTGATACAGAACTATATAAAATGCTAGCTTTTCAGTGTACATTGTATAATGCAGGTACCGCGTATCTCAGAAATTTCATTAGCAACCCCATGAGAGACTAAGTACCAAAATCCATATTGCAGCTTCAGTTTTTTTGCTTCAATGTATCATTGAACAATCCGTGTGATCTTTGTATAAAAGACAACTACATAGTGCTAGAACAAACATACAAATCTACATAATGTTTGCTAATTTTCTCTACTAAGGGACTGATCACTGACCTTTGCAGAAATTTATACTTTCTAAAAACAGGACAATAGAATTTTATTTCCAAATAATACTTACACTGCTGAAACATGACCCTTGTGAACAATCTTTGCTTCACTCAGCTTTCTAGCATCAAACGAGTAACAGTTTGTATCTTCATTTGCCTAGTAACAAAAGTTATCAGCACAAAACTTCTTAATTGTTCAAAATCTCATATTTGATTTATATAATATTCATAGAGAAATTTTTGACAAATATTTCCAATCTGGAACAATATCATATAGCACAGTTTCATTAATTGACTTTTTAATCTTACAGCAGTGAAGTTCATGGGCTCCCTAGGGTTCCAGCATACTGAATTGCACCTTGTCTGCATAAGAAATAAAAAATACATTAGCATCTCCAACTATTGATACCAAAAATAGTAAATATTCGGCGAGGTTCCACCAAATATTATAAGAGCATTAAAACAATGTAACTATTAGTAGGATGAACAAAAACATGCAAATTTAGACATAACAAATAAGGTTGACACTAAATTAATTTCTCTGGAATGGGTTCATCTCAGAAAAGGTCCTGAAAGTCTTGAATGGGCAGACAAGAAACTCTAATCAGCTGGCATGCTAGAGGATTGCAGAAAGAATAAATGGAGAAAGATGAATGTATATATAGACTCTCCTCTTAACTGCGCAAACAAGATCACATATTTGATATTAAGGTCAAATTCATGTGTCCGCATAAACACAATGGATCAATTCAAAGGGCAAACTTGTAACCAAGATATATCAATAGATTTTAAATGTGTTGGCCACGAACATATCTCAAACCTATCACAACTTAATCCATATGAAATTATGAATGACAACATACTAAATATTTTATCCTTAATGGTGGAACTATCAGTTTGCTTCATGAATGATAACTGCACTGTTCATTGTGTTTACAAAAATGTACAACTCAAGTTTTTGAACTACAGAAGTTTGCTGTTTGTTGTTAGGACTACAGACCGCTAACCACCTCACTCCCAGTGGGAAATGGAACCCAGGATGTGTCTTTGTCAGAAAACAGATTATTAAGAGCTCACTTAATTTATACGTCTGCATTTTCCCCATCTCATTCATAGATAATAAAGTCGTACACCAAGTTGGAACTTGTTGGGTAAGAGCTCCAGATCCTGGTTACACACGCTAAAAAAAGGGTGGATGGAGAAGAGGCGTGGAATTTTTTTCCAAGTGCAGCATAACTTAGTTCCCGAAAAATGTCCACCATAGTTGGTGTTGCAGTAAACTTAAATTAAAGCAACACAATTTTTCAGAATGTCTCAACAGGATCTTAGTGCACAATTAATTTCGGCATGAAGAATCAAAGCAGTAGTGAACTAAAACTAGCAGTCTGTTCTCATAGAGAAAAGGGATGTTTTTGGTCATAAATTGATCTTTCTCACATATACATGATGTACCATTCAGTAATGAACAAATGCTGATGTATTTACAGCAGAGTATCAGAACGAGAGAATAAACGAATGAGCTATTGTAAGTGCACTTTTAACTGTATATGGGAACAAAGTAAATGTATCTATGATTAATTTTGAAGGTATTACAGGCATTTACAAAAAAAAAGGAGAATTCAACAAACCTTCATGATTAGCTTTCTAGCTGGGGATGACATGCGCAGGTCAAAAAGTGTTAAACTCCGATCACTGAAAAATTAACATAATTGTGTTTTAGTAGGAAAAAAAGAAGTTTTGAGTAGAGCAGAATACAGCATTCACAATAAAAAATTAACATTGAATACAATGAATGATGGAATTTACAAAGAATAACCAATAAAAGCCAAAATATTTCATACAGAATCTCCAACATTACCTGGCTGATGTAATTAAAACATCCGGTTCCCCAGGATTAAACCGCACAGAAATAACTGTATCGTTACCCCATTCGAAGCTATTTATTGGCTCAGACCTGTAGAAGTGAAATTGCCATTGTTGGTGATGGAAAAAACAGAAAAAAATGCTGGGAAAAGGCTATCAGTTACTATACCTGTTATGATCCCATATATCTACCTGAGCACCTACGGTTGCAAAAATATTTCCATCCCACTGGTGGTCAACACCCCTAAATTTATCACAGGAGAAATGTTTCATCAAGGAAAGAAGATGAGAAAAATCTCGAAGAAGTCAAAACAGTGCAATAATGCTCTTACCAAAATGCATGTTTCCATGTATATACTGCTGATGGCTGTAAACCACATCAATAAGTTAAGAAATGTGACAACATAAAATGTAGACATAGCAAATAAATTAAAGCATCCATCCACAGTATACCTTGGAAGCATCTCCAATAGCATCGTTACTGTCCAACATCTTACGCATAGGATCTTTCCAGAGTCGGACACTGCAATCATAGATGGATAAGGCGATAAGCACATACTAAGATCAGGGACACTGACAAATATTCACCAGTCACATTCGCACTTCAACATATAATACTTAGCAGTTTGCAAACATTTAACACATTTTTACCTGTGTAAAGCATAAAAAATAATTGAACACCTTTACCGTATGGAAAAATTCCTACGGTTAATTTTCAAATATATGGGGGGGAGTGAGTGACAAGTATTACATCAGGGGGGGGAAGAAAGTAAGAAAATACATGGTGGATACAAAGCATAAATCGCTATGTCATTAGAATTTCTCCTACGTCCTAACCTATATATGAATCCATGTACAGAACAGACTATATGTGTTTGGTGGGGCTTACTCTCGGGGCAGCTTTCAGCTAACGCTTAAGTCCTACCCAAAAGGCCTTATAAATATATACTCAACAAAGCGATTTGGTGCATAAGACTGTTTCTGAGACATGCTGAGCATTAACCTCTAGGTATAGAGACACCCAATCGCAAAAAGTATGGCAGCGAGAGAACAAGTCTGTGATTTAATTGCATATCTTGAATCCATGTATAATAAGAGAAAAGGAAGTGGCACCCACGATTTAACTTACGTGCTGTCAACACCACAGGATATCAGAAGATCGCCATCGGTAGATGTTGCCAAACCTTTCACAGCACCCTGGTGTCCAGGGAACTGGCAGATTGTCTTCCTGTTTTCGTTGTTGTACAAGAAATTTAAAATTGCAATCACAAGAGATAGTGAACTATTACGAAAATTTCAGTTCATAGTGCATTGGTCATTGGTCGTACCTTGCAGCAATGTCCCATAGTCGAATATCTGCAAACAAACGAAAGGTCTGGTTTACAACTCCATGTACGAACTTGTAATAACTTGATTAAATATGATATATTTTATGCAAATTAAATAATGGTTCCAAAATAAAGATGGTTTGCAATTATGCAGTAGGTTTCGGACGCACGGTTAAGCGCGCGTAGGGGCTGAGCGGAGACAAAACATCTAGCGCTTAAACGTGTGCTTTAATCCATCAGAAAAGGGAAAACGCAGGGGCAACAACAGGTTTTATGTTTGAGATCAGTTAGCTACTTCACTGAAGGAGGAAATAAAAATGCATAAACCACATTCTAAGAGACATGAGCAGCAAGCTAGTGCAGATTTATGATAATTACCCCCATCCATTGAGCCAGAAAACATAGCTTTCAAATAATTTGAGTTTTTAGCCATGCACGAAACAGCATCAATGTGACCATCCATTGCTCCAACAAATGGCCTGGCAAATATCTGAAAATGGAGAACAGCAAAAATCAAATGAGAATATACAGTAAAAGAATAAACGGCAAATGCAAACAAGGAAAATGAGACTTACCTTCTCTAACTTCGCAGCATTAAGGGCCCTAGTGTACTCAACAGCTTTCTCTTGACTACGAAGAGCTGGATCATAATTGCGGAATACTTTCTGTTGGGAATAAAAATTGGAACAGAGATTGTCATTTATAAGCCAAAAAAACTAAGCAATACAAATCCAAAGCAAGAGAGCATAAATTTTTTACAGGACCTGAACATATAGTGGCAAAGGCAGCCAATTATACTTGCTGAACTTTTTTATGTGCAAGTATCGAACTGGAAGAAGGGTTCAATTTGGCCCCTCAAAATAACTCCACCGTCTTCGTTTTCATTTCATTTCAAAGTGACATCAAACAATTTTATTTAACTACACATAATGGTTGGAGTACTACATGCTTCAAAACAGTTGTCGTTTCTTATCTACAATATCAGCACGACTACCGTGCCCTCGGCTGAACGCACAGCCAATGAGTTCAGAGATAAAAAAAAATATCGAAACAGGAGCATAATCAACAGCGACAGGGAATGAACATGAGCTTCACCTGCAGGTCCTGGCTACGCTCGCGCGTGAAATCGTCGGTCGAGCGCGATATCACCTTCACCCTCATCTCGACCGCCGCGCAGCGAAGGCAGGGCACTCAGCGAGGATACGGTGCAGAGGCGCGAAGAGTCCGTAGGCGAAGAAGCGAGGCTAGGGTTTTGCGCCGTGCAGGCTTCTCCTCCAGTAAAACTCTGGTTGCCACCCGCCGCCGCCGTCGAGGGTAAACAAAAGGGAGAAGAGGAGATGCTTTCGGAGCGAAGGTCGGCGACTGAGGGTTGTAGAATCAACAGGTTTTCACGGGCCCATCAGGCCCATTAAGCCCACCCGAATACCCATTTTATGGCCCTATCAGACTTATTATGAATGGCCCAGATTGATTCCCTTGATTTGCAATTATTACAGCATTGCCACCCGAGCCGGGAACCCATCTCTCCTCCCGTCTCGGCAACCAAACACGATGGCCGCCGCCGCCAGGTCGCTGCTCCGCTCATCCGCTACTCTTCTCCGCGCTGCTCCGGCGACGGCGAGGGCTTCCACCTCTGCGTCTAGACCTTCCCTTCGTCGCGCATTGGGTGCGCCCCCTCGCCTCCTCAGGTACGACCTCGACGACCACCTAACAGCCATGTCCACCAAATATAGTACACCGATTGTGATGGCTCTGGCGCTGTAACTACAGGTCGCCCGTCGAGGCGAGCTTCTGTGTGGAGTCGCTTCTGCCGCTGCACAGCGCCACGGCTGCGGCGAGGATGACGTCTATGCTCGCGGTGCCCGGCCGAGGCCTCGGGTGGCTCACGGAAGGTGAAACTGAAACTACTCTCTTCTACAGATGTGTATAGAGTTCACACGTTACAGCATAATTCAGACAATGCACTAGATTTGCGTTGATATGCCAATAGTGCGCCTGTTGTCCCCAACAGACCAGCTCAAGCTAAACGTTGTAGTAGCATTAACCTGCCATAGCTGATCCTGATCTGCAGAAGAACATTTGACTTAACATTAATTTAGTCTTGGTTTAACACTGGTCCAAACGCGCATAACGGTCTCTCTGTATCATTCAACACATTCCTTCCACATCTGCATCCTCCTGTATGCACCACATACATAGATCGATAGATGCATCCCCAATTCTCTCTGCCATGTTTAAAGCATTTAGTTTCATGTTAACGTCATTCTCCAGTCCTATTTTTCTAGTTTGGTTGACGAGAGACACACATTTTTTTCTGTTTTTATTTTCGTTTCTTGTTGTAGGGCAAGACGAAACTAGATGAAGACCACCTGGGGATTGGGGAAAGGTGACCACTAAAATACCTCCACCATTTCTTAAAATATTAGTGGGTGATATGTTACTTGTAATCTTAGACGGTTACCAAAGCTATTTTTAGTGTGTGTAAAAATGCATTATTCAAACGACTTAATCGTAATAAATGATAACTCTGTTTGCGACTCTTGTACACCTTTTTAGAGCAAGTTTGGAGAAGAAGATAAAAAAACAACTTTACAAGGAAATGCAGGAACTGGTAGATGATTTTTAGTACATTAGATGTAGGATCTTAGCAATCTTTCACCATCTCCAAAAAGGGATGATCGTGATTCATTTATTGGAAGAGTCCCTACTAAACTTAGTGACTAGGTCTCCTAGTTCTGCTCGTAAGAATGAATATACTCATATTTTAGTTATATGATCGACAAACCATTAATTGGAGCAGAATATAAAATATTGATAATAGGTGTTACTCCCTCCGTTTTTAAATATAAGATGTTTTAGCTAGTCCACATTTTGTCTAGAGATGGACCAAAATGAGTGAACATAGGAAGTAAATCATGTCTAAATACATGTAGATACATGTGAATGTGGAAAAAGGCTAAAACATCTTATAATTAAAAACGGAGAGAGTACTAGTCATTCACTTAAGAAATCATTTAAAAAATCGTACAAAATATGCATTTTGGCAGTATTGAAGAAAATGAACTAATAAACACAGTAATGTATAAGCTCTAAGAGGACTAACTCACTAAAGCTCGCTGTCGCATTAACTCGTAGCAGCTCAGCACGCCGAATGTAGTGGTGACGGGCTTTCAAGTTTCTGATGTTGCCGTTATTTGGGCCATGTGCTATCCTCTATAGCTTGCTGGCTGCCTGTGTCGATGTTTCATTAGCAATAGCTGAAGAACGGTATTTCCACCTACGTAGTGTATATGGCCCCCCAAAACACTACAGCACACGAATTTCTTAATATAAATTGACATGGAGTATAAAGTATTACCGACGGATTTATCCCATGGTTCTAAATTGTTGTTAGCTTCATCTGATACTGCATAAGGAAAAATATATGTGTGCTTCATATGTTACTGGGAAACTGAAATAGACAGGTTTATCTCTTATGTTCTTTCCTTTCAACAATGTATAGAAACTTCAGAACTTTTGATGTTTGGTTATGGTGTACTAGGAAACACCCTGAAAAGGAGTACACTCTAGCATCAGTAATGCTTTTATATACCCTTGCCTTCTTAAATTTCGTATAACAGTTCTGACGGGTTATTATTTTGTTGATAACAGCTGAAATTGATGGCGTATAATGCTGACCTGCCAACGAAGCCAAAAGATTACTAGTCTTTCAGGATGAGTTGTTAAAGGAAGGAAGCGCTATTTGTTTTTTTGTATGTGAACCATGAAGAATGATTGAATAAATGATCTCAGATGTCGCTTAACTTCATTTCTCTGTCTTCAGTAACCAGAATCGTCATCCTTATTTGATGAGAGTTGTGCCAGGGATGCAGAACTTTAGGTCGGTAGCAAACAACTAATATGCTTGATCTTCTATCTGTTTGTTTGGTTTGTCAGCATGATATGGTGATTAGAAGTTTTTTTCCGTTTCTTGTACAGACGGTGTGGCTTCATGTCTGAGCGTTATTTGATCCTTGTAGTCTACACGTGTATATCACATTCATCTTGTATGGGAAACATCATTGTTTCAATAATGCTCCTATAATCACTGGAAATATATGTACACCGACAGAAACGGCAAGAAGGATGCTAAGGCACTGTATTCACATGTCTTGCTGTGCACTACATAACTCAATAACAATATTATCTGAAACCATTTACAAGCAGTTGAAGTAAGTACTAGTCTGTATCACGAAGAAGTAGCCAATTTGGGTAGGAAATGATCCTGCATTTCCTCTGTCTGATAATTAGACAAGAACTTCATGCAGATCGGTGGCTGGATTTGGAAAATTGAAAGTATTGCCGATGGCAATGCAAAGAGTCCATCTCCGCAGATTAAACCTGATGCTACAACAACAGAAAGCATGTTTGCATTTTTCTTGTCCATTCTCTTCCAGATAACTAATACTAAACTCCCCATGGCCATGTCTATTGCAATATTTGGTCCAATTAAGAATGGAATAGCCATAGCCATGGCATTTGGAATGTAATTTTTTACCTTCCACTTCTTTGCTTTGGCTATCGCTGTCAGGCAATTCAAGAAAAATGCCACAAAGAAGAAAGCTATACAGAACATCATGGAGTGCTTTGGAAGTATCTTGATTCCTTCAACGCTCAAAACTGCGAGCCCACGGTATGCGGTGGCCAAAGGAGCTGAGAAAACCGATCCAACTTCTCCCAGATGCTCTTTGCCAACAAGTTTTTCAAAGGACAGGAAGACGAGTGGGTTGATCAAGCAACCAAGCGAAGTCCCAATTGCTTGGCTTATGAACATGGACAGTGGCGAGGTGAGTGTCAGGTATCCTGTCTTGAAGTCATGCATGAGCTCAGCGGCATTGCCAATGATCATCAACATGACACCACACGCAGCAAGACCAGCAATGGCGCCACCAGATGCTTCACCGACCCATGCCCCAACAACAAAGATAGCAAGCTTTCCGTAGACAGACGCGAGGGACCAGTCACACAATCCAGAAGCATATGAATTGCAGAATGCCAGGATCGGAGCGACAACGAATAATAATGCCACATGGTAATATCTTATTTGTGGGAAGATGCGTGGAACAAAGATTGCTGAGACGGCTGCGAAGAGCATGTAGCCAGCAACTGCAACATAGTCCGGCAGGCCTTCATTCAGAAAGATTGTGTTCCTGCGACGATCATCATAACTAAGCGGTTTTTGTTCATCTGAATCTCCATCATCTGGTATGTTCATACCGCCTAGATTCTGTCCCTGGCGATTCTTGTTGAAATGGGTTGCAGCTCTTATGGTGATTGAACCCAGCTGGAACAGGCAATCCCCAAGCACCATCGCTATGCCCATGGGCACCTGTTTCATCGATGCAGCAGGATATGGTCAGTGAAGTGCAAACACTGCAACTTCCGATCAAGTACCAACTACTGTAAACTTCAGACGAAGCTGTGTTACTAACCTTGTATCCATTAATTCCCCTGAAGTTTGTAGGAGAAGGATCGGTATACCATGTACCTTTCTTGCTCTGGAGGGTTGGCCATAGGATAAACGAAGTGAGGGTAGATCCAAAAAGCATCGAGAAATTTACTAGGACTGGGCAGATCATGCCCACGCCGACGAGACTCGCTGAGAAATCGAAGTAAAATTTCTGTTTATACGCTGCCAATCCGAACATAGGAAAATCTTGGAAGCCACACCCACTGCCTCCCGTGTAAACCCACTGAATGGATGCCCACAAGAAGCTCGCAACAATGGCTTTGGACATAGCAAGCACTTGCAATCTAAGGAGAGAAAGAGATAAGACAAATGATGCCGGTTAAACTCACGGATGGCATAGTAAAGAACCAAGCAGTCTCTTACCAAACAGCTTACAGATAGCATACTTTGCTGTTGCAGCCCCCGCTGGCGTATGAAAGCTGTTGACAATTCCGGCGATAGCTGAACCAGTTGGATACATCAGTTTGTAGTCCAGTATCATGACCTGCCAAACAATGAAGAAACATCTTCAAATTCGATAAAACGCATGATTGAGGAAAATGTTAAGAGTTTTGCCTACTGTCTGATAGATGATAACAATAAAAATCGATCAGATATTGGTCATTCTTGATTAGAAATGGTTTTGTTTTTTCCTCACCTTCCGTAATGGGAGAGTGCAGAACAAGCTGGCGAAGCTGACGAGGCCGAGGAAAGCCATGATCTTCCCCGTGTGCAGCGTGTACACGTCCCGGCCGGTGCCCGTCCCGCCGGTTGATTTCGCCACCGTCTCGGTCATCGCAAGCAGATACGTCGAGAACCCACCATAGAATGAGAGGGTGGCGCAGGAGATGATGCAGGTCTGGAGGACGACGTTCTCCTGCCTCGTGAAGGGCTGCGAGGCTACGCCGCACCGGGCAAGCAGACGCGTCCACGACTTGATGACGAAGAACCCCAGGAGGCTGGCCACGATGTTGAACGCTGGCCCGACGCCGGCGGTCAGGCCGATCCGCATCGACATGAAGGTGAGCACGGTGCCCAGCACCACGCTCGCCGCCACCGACCGCGCCGTGACCTGCTGCCACCATGGCGGAGGTATCTGCCCCGCGAACGCCGCCTCCACCGACGGCTGTTCGTCATCGTTTGCTGCCTCCGCCGACTGCGCATGGTCGCCGGCGACGACTGCCATGTTTTGCCCGAGTGGTATTATTCTCAGCCGCGAGTTTTGAGCACGTTCACCAAAAGTGTTGGCCTTGCTAGGCCTTGGCTTTTTAACTGTCGCCAACTTGAGCATTGCTTTTTATAGGCGTATAATATGCATGGAACGGAGACCTGACAGACAACTATACGGTTCTCGGTAGCGGATGTACTGGGTAGAGGTTTTAGGGCAATTAAATTCGGTAGAACATTGTGGGGAGAAACTGCTGGTATGTGGCAGAATCTCCAAAACCTGTGCTCTTACCAAATCTGGGACTTTCTCTGTTCGTTCTATGTATTTAGCTTTGAAAATGGGAGCGGTTAAACGGCCATATAGAGATGTCTAGTCTGTTAAAATCCCGTTAAAGATAAAGATCTTTTTGTGGTTAACTTTTAATAAGAGCATACTTACTAAAGATGTGTTATTAAGAAGAGGTTGGAAAGGTAGAGATCATGTGGCATATATGATTAGCAAATAAAACCTGATACAAGAAAGGTAGAGATAAGAAATGCTGCTTCTGTGATGAGTTGGAAACAATAGATCACCAATTTTTTAGATGTAATCTAGCTAAATATATTTGGGGAGTGGTGAAATGCTCTACGGGTTTGGTAGATGTGCTTGTATGCTTCCAGGATATTAGTGAATGGATTGTATCTTTTCCTAGTAGAGATAGAAAATTTCTTTCTGTGGGTATTGCTGCAGTAATCTGGTCTGTTTGGAAAACCCAGAACGCAGCTGTTTTTTATCATGTTTACCCAACTATAGTGATGTGTAGTATAACTAATTGGATTGATCATTGGTCAACTTTACAGAAGCCAAACAGCCGGGGCTACGACAACTTAGCACTGGACTAGCAAGAATGGCGGCTGAAATCTTTGGAAAAAGTCATGGTTGGAGGCCGGTGACGAGAAGAATTGGCAACGGATGAGAAAATGATGGTGAAGCTGTAGGCGTGCTAGTGTTAAACTGGAGAAAGTGTTTGTGTTAAACTGGAGAAAGTGTTGGTATTGCTGGTGGGTTTACTCTCTGGTTGTGGCATGGAGTGCCTAGTCAGGTTGCCAGGTGATGAGTGTGGATCCATTTGATCCAGTAAACTACTGTTTTTCATTTTGAATGAAATCAGGGACAGAACCCTTTAATTCAAAAAAAGAACTATACGGTTCTCGAGATTGTCAACCAAAGATTGTTGTGAACACAGCACACAACGTAACAACCATGGTCTAGGCAAATTTTCATTGATTCTCTAGAACTCGGATGCATCATGGAGACACACATAGCTTTTCCATTACAGCAACACAAGCCAAGAGGAATCACAATCAGTAGATAGCTCAGTTTGCTCCATCGAACATTCTAACTTAAGTGAAGATACAATCTTGACCTTTATCTACTACCATCATACGAAATAAGCAAAGCTTAGCAAAGGCTTCATAACATCCATCCATAGTACTTCACTTTTATGGCAGGAAAAGGGCTGGAAAACTTCCACAATTACTCGGCCACGTTAACCAATTCATACTCTACTTGTGACAAGTTGTTCTCTTCGTTCACTGTAAAGCTGGCAGGTTCTGCAGAGTCCACCCGTCCCCACTTGTCCACAGCAAGCCTCATCGAACTTTTGAACATGTCAATTTTAGCGTTGCGCAAGATCGCAGTGGCACCAGCCTTCAACAGGTCAACTGCATTGGGAGAGTATAATATCAGTCCATGGTAAATGCATCAGCAAATTGATCATGACTCTTGTGCAATGACCACAAGATACCAAAAAAGAAAGATCTGAAAAATGGCATGACTGGATTGCAGCATATTTGTGAAGACAAAAAAGAACAGTACTACTGTGGCTGCTTTCTGACTATGCAATTAGCTAACAGGTTAAAAAAGTGAAACCATTATGCTTCCACATCCTTTAGTTCCCCCTACTTTGGAATTAAGCCAATTGCATGCACTTAATAAGAAATACAGGACGTCTGACAAGAAAGTGAACTACTATTTCCCTTCAATTTTAGAAACATCAAGCATCCAAGTTACTTGAACATATATAGCCAGCACAACAAACAGATATGTGTAAGATCAAAGGACAAAGGAACTGCACTATTAATATGGTACGTAAGATGTTGTCACGCATGTAATGGTAAAATAATAGCTCAAGTAAAAGACTCCAGCTATAAATATATTACAACCGTCATCCAAACTTAGGAAGACTGTAGCAATAAATATAATGTCCTCATTTGGATACAAATAAAACAATACCACAGTTCCAAATATGACAAAAGTATTGTGCTGTTTTGGAATATAATACCAAATGAACACAATTCAACTGTGAATGGCCCACAAAATAGCAGATACCTTTTCTACGGTGTGCAGAAAACTAATTGTACTTCCCATTTCATTAAACCTTTTTAACTTTTATGCATCACTTGATTTTTCTATTTAGTATCATATTTTTTTGGAATAAGATCGCTATGCCACCTTCAGCAGAGGCCAGCAAAGACAGGTTGTTTTCAGCATAGAAGATCCTTCTAGTGTGTTAATTTATCAAAAGTATTTACTACGCAGATGCTGATAGTAGCACTTTGTAGCAAAAGGGCCACTGGCTGTGTCAGCTGGTGCAGGAAGTGTTCGCTTCCACTAGGGTCTTGGAATGGTCAGCTGGTTGGCCGCAACTGGAAGACACTACAGCCAAACTCGTAATCTGATTTGCCTAGTGGGTCCTGTATTGTATGAAGAAAGGTGCTTTCCCTTCAGGTTGTTTTGGCATGAAAAATGTACTGCATTGGGTTAGTTTGAGATTCCAATGATTGGGCTTGCTGCCCAAATTAGTGCAACTTCTGGTGTCTAGTAATGGAAATCGGGGAAGAGCAGACTTTTATGTTCCCACGGTCCAAGTATCAGGAACTCAGGATCACGGGATAGCCATGTAGTAATACTCATATACCATGTGACTAATAAACTGTAAAAGGAAGTGGCTTAAACCTCTTATCCTGTCGTCGCCACTATTAAGATACAGAAACCTACCCCCCGCATGATAAAAAAAGGTACACAAAAAAACATGAAACAAAGTTGTAAGCCGAAGCACCTCACCGATATAGATTATTATCTACGAATCCAAACAAATCAGCGCACGACAACCGGATCCCGATAAATCTATGATAAAGCAACTGATGCCAACGTTAATTAAGGAGTGGCGACCCAATCACCTTGGTCGTTGCGGGCGGTGAAGATGATGCAGCCAGTCTCGTCGCCGACGAGGCACTCGGCGATCCGGGGAGCGCGGGCGGAGGATGATGCGGGGGCGCCAGGGCGAACGCGTCCCGGGACGGGGTTGGCGCTGACGACCTTGACGATGAGGTTGTGGCCGTTCGTGCCCGGCTTGAGCTGGTCGACCTTGAGGAACACGGGCTTCCTGAGCGCCGGCTTCTCGCCTCCCTGTGCCGCCGCTGTCGCCATCGCCGCCGGAGGTGGTGGTGGGGTGCTCGTGGGGTTTGCGGGGGTGGTTAGGAAACCCTAGAGTTTGGGTGGGGGAGTGGAGTGTTGGTGGAAGAGAGGGGATGGCGAGGCGTGTTGTAGTCCGGGCTTTGGGCCGAGAGCTCTGGGCCTGAGCCGTGTGGTTGGCTTCTGGCCTCGTACTACAGTACCGTGGGCCGAGACCATGCGATGGGCCGGGTTCTGTTTTTTCCTCTCTTTATACCGCCAACACGGGACAGCAGTACGGCACGGCAATTGTCCTCCCCAAACCCTAAACCCTACGCCGACGCCGGCAATGGCGAAGCGGCCGCGCCCGTCGTCCTGCTCGCTGGAGTCCCGCGTACGCCGGATCATACAATCAGATGCCGGCATCGTCGTCTCCGGATCCTCCGCCGTCGACGTCGCCCACGCGCTCCGCGCCCGCCACCGCCAGTACCAAGCTGGAGCAATTCGCCTCCGTGGTCCGCCGGGCCCTCTCCTCCCTACCTCCTCCTCCTCCCGGCGACGTACGATCCGACGATAGCGCCGCCTCCCGTCCCTCCCGCCGCCGCAGTCATGATGACACCGCATCGTCCTCCACCACCACCACCCACTCGCCGCCGCCTCCCCCAGCCTTCGACGTCACGAAATCGCTGCTACGCTCCGGTTACTCCTCCCTCCAAAACTCCAAACGAGCCCCAGACGCGATCGAGACCGCGGACGAGGTTACCACCATGGCTGACGCTGAAGGATGCTCCAGTGGGGGGAAGCTGGCTGCCATGGTTGAAACTGCCGAGGGAGGCTCCAGTGTGGGGAAAGATCAGGTGAGGTTTGCTGACCTCGGCGGCATAGAATCGGTGATAGAGCAGCTGACGATGGAGGTGCTGGTCCCTCTGTGCCATCCGGAGCTGCCTCTGTGGCTTGGGGTGCGGCCCGTGGCTGGGATTCTACTGCACGGACCGCCCGGCTGTGGAAAGACCACGCTTGCAAACGCCATTGCCAACGAGACCGGCGTGCCCTTCTACAGTATCTCGGCGACCCAGGTCGTGGATGGGGTCTCCGGTATGCATCCTATATATCCGAGTCGTCAGTTTAGTTTGCGTTTGACGACTACTTATTATGTTTTGTTTCATTCCTGGAACAAGAGTAAAGCATCGATCGATCGTAATGAGGTACTTAATACTCATTGCTCCTTTGTTCTTATTACAGGAGCTTCTGAAGAAAAAATCCGAGACCTGTTTAACAAGGCGTACAGGTCTGCTCCCTCGATTGTATTTATAGATGAGATTGACGCAATCGCATCCAAGCGGGATGATACGCAGCGAGGGATGGAGCGGCGGATAGTTACACAGCTAATGACATGCATGGATGAATTCCACCAGAATATTCAGTCATCGGATGCTGCTGATAAAATGGATGATTCATCACAATCAACGTGCGCAAAGAAGGCTCGCCACGTTCTTGTCATCGGAGCCACCAATCGGCCTGATGCTGTGGACCCAGCGCTCCGAAGACCAGGAAGGTTTGATCGGGAAATACTTCTCGATGTTCCAGATGAGAATGCGCGGAGACAGATACTGGCGAGGTTTGCTTGCAACCTTCGGGGCCAGTTTGACTTGTTAAGGCTATGTTTGCTTGTAGAGTTTTGTGGGGGTTTGTGGGGATTATCCCTCCAGGGATTGGTGGCAATCCCGTAGCATCACCCAATACCCGACTTCCATCCCATCCCCGTGTCCACTCTAATCCCCTTCCCCACAATCCCTAGTTCCTACCTGTCAGTTTCTACGTGTATAAATTGTTACTGTTCAGTTTCTTCACGTACACGCACGTAGTAGGAGCGAAGCGATCAGGCTAGCTAGTTTTATTTCCATAGCGCCCGATAGAGAGGGAAAAAACAGTTTCTACAAAATACTTGTTCACTTTCTATGTAAACAAACAGTTCTGAACTGAACTTCAAAAGCAGTTCGGTGATAATAAAAATCAATTTTTTATCAGATATCACATTACAAAACAGTACCCTGATTATTCAAACATCAGTATCGACTACAGAACCAAACAATCTAAGCGTACTTACACAATCTTTTAAGCGCATGTGCATTACATTCTCCAAAATGCATGAAACTGAATCTATTGGAAGTACATGTCATCTCTTTGACTACTACTCCCTCCGTTCCATATTAGATGACTTCATTTTGTTAAAAAGAGAATGTATCTAGACTTATAGCATATCTAGATACATCCACTTTTGTCCAAATAGAAGTCATCTAATTTGGAAC
This sequence comes from Poa annua, assembly GCA_026929855.1. Lineage (NCBI taxonomy): Eukaryota > Viridiplantae > Streptophyta > Magnoliopsida > Poales > Poaceae > Poa > Poa annua. Next base: position 18,227,763 of record CM049428.1, on the reverse strand, counting down.
GGAGGGAGTAGAACAAAGCATGCTTAAAATCATCAGGCCCATCGAGCACTATTCCAGCATATCACACCTGGTGCTCTGCAAAAGAGTAGACTAAACATAGCAATAAGTTTTGTTAAATAACATATCAATCACATAGAAGAAAGCTCACCGGAGAGAAGGCCAGATCGAAAACAGGGTTAAGTACTTATTTCCTGGACATTTGGAAGAAAGAGAATTAACAATGGACATAAAAGCAAGAAATTTGTAAATGATGAAACAATTCACTAGCAAACATTGGTTAACATGACATGAAACATGACAATTCATCTGAACAACACATGAACAAAGCTATATAGTATCTGTGGTGTTGCTCATTTGCCGTTGAAACAAATTAAATCAAGTGGCTTGTTGGTTATACACAATTATCTGTACTAGATTGACACCCACAAATATCAATTCAGTTACAACAGCCCATAAATGTAACCATCGATGGAACCCTTCAGTACATGTAAATGGATCAAGTTTCCACTACTTGAAAAGAAACTAGACGTCAAATAAATTGTTGATGCAATTCTCCACTACTAGAAAGGAAATGGATCAATTCTCCAGCCTTGACTGAACGGAGGCACCTTGACCAAACAAATTGGAAAGGATCAATTCTGCACTACTAGAAGGAAACTACACGTCAAGTAAATTGTCAGTGTTCTTCTTCACAGGAGTGAATCTGAGCAGCATCGCATGTACAGTGAATCTGAGCAACACCGCATCCCAAGAGTGGGGATCAATCTGCGGCTCGGTGCTCATGTCATGCAGCCGCAGAGAGAGATAGAGGCGGGAGAGGAGGGCATACCGGAGGGGTGCGCCGGTGAGTATCCGAGAATGGCGACGACGCGTCGATGAAGCGGAGGTGCTCTGCGGTGGGATCCATGACGGCGCTGGAGAGATCCTCTACCGCCGTCCCACTCCTTCCCCTATCCCAGTCGCAGCTGGCCCTCGCTCTGCACAGCGCCGCCGTCGCTGCCTACGCCGCCGCCTCCTCTCTCTCTCTCTCTCTCGCTCGGGGATGGGATAATACACGAGGTAGGGCTCGCGTATTGGACTGCAGTTCAAACGGGCCGGGTTTGGAAAAACCTCGGGAATAATCGGGATAAAACCGGCCCAAAAACACGAGAAACAAAGGGGCTTCGGGAAATAATTGGGGATTCGGGGTTGGGCCGGTATAATCCCCAGGAAACCCTACAAATACTCTAGAAACAAACATAGCCTAAAGATTGCAAAGGCCACACCGGGATTTGTTGGTGCCGACTTGAAGTCGTTGGTTGATACAGCATGAAATCTATCTATGAAGAGAATATCCTATGAAAGAAAAGATAGGTATTTGAAGGAGGAAAGAAACAACACACATGACTGGTTGAGGGATCCTTGGGAAGAACATTAGATACGGCGCCTAAGTATTACTATGGATGACTTTGAGGTAATGAAGCTTTCCACCTTTTACATCTATCTGCATCTATAGTAGAACGTTTAGGTTCGTTTCATATAGTTTAAGACTTGTATTCCAGATTTAATGAACCTTTTTCTCTCTCTTATCTGACTGTGGGTTATTCTTAGAGGCTGTTTGGTTGAGCTTTTGTGCTGGCTTTTCAGGCTTATAAGCCTAAGCCCAACCAAAGGGCAAAACTTTGACCCGCGTTTGGGCAGCCAGCCGTGCTTATTTGTACGCTGAGGGGAAAGCACCTCTCACGGTGCTTTTTCTGGCTTTCTCCAATCCCACAAATCCCACGCCCATCCTCTCCCTACAACTTACACGAAATTACAGTCAAACTGCCCCCACATATATATCCGGTGACCCTTCAGAAAAACTCCCACGAATCGACCCCCAACCTCATTTCCCCCTTTCTGTTCGTGGATGGAGCAGCTCCCAGCGCCGCCGTTCTTGAAACCCTAGCGCCACTGCCCTTGGAAGACCGATCTCCGGCGAAGTGAGGCGGGTTCCCGGCCGCCGCCGCTTGTCTCCTCCCTCCCCCGCGTCTTCTCCTCTCTAGCACGACCCCAAGCTCGCCTCCTCCCATCTCATCTTGTACGGACGGAGCTTCTGTGCTTGCCGTGGACGAAGACCGACGGCCGGCGGCGCGACTTGCAGCTCGTCCAACTCACCACTGCATATCCTCAGGTCTATCACCAGGTCGTGCCTGCTTCCTCGTCAAGATTGGGCCCTGCTATAGGTGACCAGACGGGCAGGCCGGCTACTGCTTTTCCAAAACGAGGTAGAAACCTGCTATATTTTTTCATTTGTTCACAGTACCACGTACATGTATTCTGTATGGATGGTTAGGACATGACGTGATTCAATATATGCATCTTGTTTCAAAAAAAATTATGGTGAATTGCTTGTATGGATTTAGTACTTTAGCATGTATGTGTGTGGTAAATTATAGCATGTTTGATAAATATTGGTTGGAAATTATTGTATGTAACTTATAGGATACGTGCTTGTACTAGAATAAATTTTGTGTATAATAAATTATGTCGGAATGGTTATAGATGGAGAAGGCAAATTGGGATGCATATCACACTCAAGTGTTTTGTGAGATATGCAAGGATGAAACTGAAAAGAACAATAGGCCGCTTGGATGTTTGAATCATAAAGGTTACAAACATCTTGAGGAAAAATTCTTTGCTACCACAAAGAAAAAATTCACAAAGAAGCAATTTAAGAACAAATGGGACTTGTTGAAGAAAGAGTATACTCAATTCATGGAGTTGAAACTTGCCGCAACGGGACTTGGATGGGATGAACAACGACGAACCATTGAAGCAAGTGATGATTGGTGGGAGACTCATCTTAAGGTGAGAGTACTTCTAATTTATCCAAATTTGTTGTATATATATATATATATGTGTGTGTGATCTACTAACTTAAATGCTATGTTTTCAGAATTACCCTAAGCATGCAAAGTGGCGCTACATGGGACCTCCTAACTTGAAGGAGATGGATGTCATGTTTTGTAGAGTTCATGTCACCGGAGAAACAGCTTCTATTCCGGGAGAGATATCAAGTAGCTCCGATGATGACGATGGTGACATGGAGGTAAAAGAAAGCGATGACATCGAAGAGCTAACTCCGGGTTCATCCAAGAAGAAGAAGAAAGAAGGTAAGATATTGGGTAAGCGCAAGGCCAAGCCCGTAGAAGATGAAGAGGAGAAGAACCCTTTTCTCCGTTTGTTCAAACAAACATGTGGTAATATAAATGCAAGAGTGACCGGTGAAGGGACAACTAATATTGTTGACAAGAGTAATACTCCTACCATGGCCGAAGTCCTTAATTTGATGGTGGAGTGTGGAGCCGAAGAAGGGACTCCTTTGTTTCACACCGCCACCAAGATTGTGATGAAGCCATCATACCGTGAGCTATTCATGTTGATTAAAACCAAGGAAGGCCGGTTTGATTGGCTTCAAAGGGAACACGAAGAAATGAGCAAGTAGCAAGTTGTTTAGTGCTAGACAAGATGAAGAAGAGTAGATATGTTGGAAATGTATGAAGGAGTGGTGTCTTTTGGTATGTATATATATGCGAGAACATCTAGTCTTTTGGTAGTGCATCTGTAATATATTATGAACTTTATAATATAATCTCATGTGTCTTCTAGTTTACTACTGCCATTTACCACGCTACCCTGGTTCACTTATTTACAACAACGTAATTGCTAGATTTACTACCATTTTCCAAAATACTTAATTTATTGATTTTCTTATGTAAAATAGTTCAAACTTCACTGAAATATGGTTATATTAGGCCAGTATCAATATTTCAATATATAAACACACTCTCAACCTCCGAGGGTATTTCAGACGTTGCACCACTAACAGCTAACAGCCGACAGCTAGTTTGCCAAACAGTTTTACTGCTCACAGCAGCTTTATAGAACAGCAGCTTTTTCACAGCCCACAGCCGACAGCTGCTTATTTGAAAGCCACAGCCCAACCAAACAGCCTCTTATACTACTATTGTTTAAGTATGTGGGTTGTGTTAATAACATGGTCATTTTTGTTCTTATATCCTATCACAAATAAGTATGTTCATATTTAATACACTGTTTTTCTTCTTGTGCTGTGCCCTGCCTCCGATCCTGTTTTCTTCTCTTATTATTAGCTTTCAGTCTAACATATTGTTACTTCAATCGCTAAAGGAAGCACTCAAAGAGGTTCAACCATCATTGAGAAGAGAAGGATTATCTTCTGTCCCTAATGTCACATGGGCTTCTGTCGGAGGTCTTGATTCGTTAAAGAAGGAACTGGACCGCTGCATCGTTCGATGTATCAAGTACCCTGAATACTATAAGGTGTGTGCCTCCCTTTCTTTCATTCCATTATATACATGAATTCAAAAGTTGAAGCCGACAGTTCAGAGTATGGACTGCTAATCAAACATAAGATATGTATCTGTCGAGATTGTTTGAAATATAGTTTTTAAGAAATTTTCTTCAGTATCCTCTATTTATGTTTTCTTCGTTCCTCTCAAGAAATTTGGACTTAACATGCAAGCTGGCGTCTTGCTGTTTGGACCCCCCGGCTGTGGGAAAACACTGATAGCAAAAGCAGTTGCACACGATGCAGGGGCTTGTTTTATTTATGTTAAGGTAAAATTGATGCTTCTACTAATTGCCATATGCTCAGTACACTCCTTATATTTGTTGAAAACATGTTTATTTACTGCTTAATAATTCTTTATTACCACTGAAAGACTGAATTGGTTGCCCACATGCAGCTGTTAAAGTCCATCAGTTAAATGCTAGAAAGACAGTTTTCCCTTTGATGACAAACAAGCAAGCTGATTTGAAATTTCACCATTTTTGCATCAAACAATTTCAATGGCATTTTTGCGCCCGACAAGTTTCAGTATGACTAAGAATATTGTAATTTTAGCATGAGAGTTTTCAGCATGGCCCTGGATATGATAGTTTCCAGCATCGTGTTGTTTCAATACTTAGACCTAGTTTCAATATAGTAAATCTCTATAAATAAATTTAGTAATTACATGAAAATCCATCACATATAAAATTTTAACCATTATCTTAGACAAATTTCATCAGCATCATATCAAACCAAAGGAACCATAGTACAACCAGACAAGTACATTAAACCCATGAAAACAGATCTATGGGTTCCTTTTCGCTTGCGCCCTACGACCCTCTTCGTGCCACGGGGAGGGAACGAGCGAAAGCTTCTGACGACGGTGACGTCCGCGGGTGCCGCTATCCTCGACGTCGTCTTGGTGTTCTTCCTCGTGTCAGTGTTCCGGGTGAAAACCCAAGTCCTTTGGACTCGGCGGTGGCGACGCTTTGCGCCGTTACCCTCTTGGGGGCATTGTCGTGGAGCTCAGGGGAGTTAGGGCGTAGCGTGGAGCTGGTGTGCTTGTCCGGCTACATAGTCGTGGTTCGTTATGGCTTCTGTAGCCCGGTTCTCTTAGGATCTTCTCTGTAAGAGGGCTACCTCACTACTTTGTATCGTTCGGCCGGTTCGTGGGTGTTGTGTTGTCTGGCAGTAGCGGTTTCAAACGGTTTGACTTTATTTATAAAGCGGGGTGAAAGCCTGTTTCTTGGCTTTGGCCTCGCCATCCTAATTTGTGCTGTGACAATTCTAGACGATGCAACTTCAGTTTGGTTAGACCGATATTTTGAGGGTTTTTTAAGCAATGAGAATCGGTCTTTCAACTACGTTGATTCCAGATTTTAGGGTGTATTTTGAGTATATGCAAAAGAGAACTGGCCTGCCACTTTATGAAATAAATGGACATGTGCCTCACAGATTCAGAGCCCATACAGATTGGATATGGCAGTCACACATTTCCTTCGCTTCCCTTGCTATTCTCAACATGACTCTTTTGGACATCGATGCTGCCCTTTCTTTGCTTTCCGTTGCTACACTCAACACCACTCTTGTGCCTTTCTACCTTCGGCCTTCCTGCAGCACTCCTAGAGATATGATTGATGGATTCAAAAAGCTTTGGCTTTTGTGACATGTCAGTAAGCAAATAATTGGAGGATGAGCTGGAGTGAACCTGTTAGCAGTATAGTGATCATCAGTTTGTCTATAGAGAGATCCTTGTAACTCCAGTGATAGATCATAATGAAAGCTTTCCAGGCTCCTATGAGAATTGCCATTCCCTTTATGTGCAGTTTTATCTTGATCATTTATTGCCCTTTCTAGTTTATTAGTTTTTTCATAGTGATTAATTAAGATAATTGCCACGATATTGGCCCCTGAGGTGGAGGTGGCGGCGCCGTCTGTGTGGAGGAGTGGTAGGCTCGCCAAGCTGCATCCGAATGGCGCCAACATCGAGCAGTTGGCCAGGGAGACCGTGGCGCGCCGTCTTGGCTCGCTGCTGACTGAGGAGGCCCTCTCGGGGCGCCGGCGAGAGGAATTCTTGGCCTTGTTAGATGTCTCGGACCAGCCCTTCTTGGAGCAGGCGATAGCGGCTATCGACGACCTCGTCCTCGCCGTGAAGAAGACTAAGAAGAAGAAGACGACGCCACGGACCAGGATGGAGCGGCAGCAGATGCCGCCGGGGGTGTCTTGTTGATGAGGCTCATGATGTTTGGGCACTCCTCCTTGCGTTTGTTGGGAGGAATGGGTGTAGAGTTGCTGCTAGGAATGCCACACGCAAGATCCTGGAGACTAGTTTTTGCGGTTTAGAGGGATTTTTCCCTAGCTCAAAATTTTACACATAACACTCTATTCTATCTAATCGGATGGCGGATTCAACCGCCTTAAACTTCAAAAAAATATAAGAGGTTTCACTAGGTCATTGATATGGATAGTATCCACCAAATACGACCACGCGTGGTCTCCACGGAAAGAAATGTGGGTTGTTTGGGTGAACATTAAAGAAAAAATCGTACTGCTGTGAAAAAATCTGCTAAATATATCGAACCTGTTCGTTGATTCTTTTTGTTTACGAGCTAAATTTCTAGCGCATGAAAGTCGCAGTATATAAGACCTTTGGTAAAGTATATTTTCATGAGACCATGTAGTAGCCCTGTAACTTTCTTGATACCCTTCCCTTGTCAAACTTCACCAATATCTTCTTCCCTGCTGTGTCTTTCATCAACTGAAACATGATTATACATCTTTATACCTCCATCTGAATGTGCACCCCTTCTTTGCCTTCGAACATTTGAAACTCTTCAGCATTTGAGTATGTTGTGCCAACATGGGAATAACCATGAGTGGTCCTCTGGAATCGCATCATCTGGTGTAGCACATTTTGCAACCTGGAAACCCATGCATCAACTGTATCCTTTGGCCATAGAATGTTTTTTGTTTGTTTTGAGAAATCGATTGATCTGGTTATTGTGCTGGTGCTGTTGTGAGCGGATCTTCTGTTCAGCTGAGTTGATGGTAATTTTGAGAAATATTTTAATTGATAACGGTAATGGTATGTTTGGCAACGAATTGAGTTTTACAGTGGTAAAAATGTTCGTCATTTCGGTAGCAAGTGAGCCATAAAGGAGTTATTCAGTTGTAAATGAGTAATCTCCTCTTCAGTTCCTACAGAAATGCAGGGAAAGGCTGCGTACAAAAGATCCATAGTGGCCGGACCCTGCGCAAGCGGGAACTACCTGGCTGCCCTTTTTTGTATACAGAAAGCTTAGATAACTTTTTTTCTCTGGAACGCTAGGGCCCTGAATTATTGAGCAAGTATGTTGGGGTGAGTGAATCAGATTTAAGGACGACATTCAACCGTGCCCGAAGGAACGCCCCGTGCATTATATTTTTTGATGAGGTAATTTATCTGTTTAGATATATGGATAATTTGTTGATCTGATGATGAAAACTTGGGTCAATATCTTAAAACAAAATTTTCATGTTTAGTGTATTTGTGCTACTCGAAGTGGGCAGCAACTTGTGGTCTTGGTTCTGAAGGGTGTTTTTTCTTACCATATGGTTACTGACTGATGTGCATGCCAGGTAGATGCTGTGACAACAAGAAGAGGGACTGAGGGAGCATGGGTTACCGAACGTCCTAAACCAGGTTTGGACATGTTATGGGTCACCCGCAATAGAAATTTTGGTTCCTTTGCTCAGTGTTGTTCTACTTGTTGTGCTCACAGTTACTAATTGAGCTTGATGGTGCTGATGAACGTGAAGGTGTTTATGTTATTGGAGCTACAAATAGGTATTATTGTCAGCCGCCGGTTGTTGTTCCTCTTTACCCGAAAATGTAACAGCACAACTAAGAGGACCCCCTCCCATCTCCAGAGCCATAGATTTTTCTGATCCAACGGTCCGGTACGTTTTTATAAAACAGACCCTGCACTTTGATAGTATTACAATTTGGTCTTATATATAGGGACTAACAGCACGGATCAGAATTCAGAAAATCATAACCCCCACTCACCACAAACCGCGTCTCTCCCCATCCCCACCCACAGACTCTCCTACACCTCTCCAGCCCAAGCTCGAGCCCTCCTCCACCAAGCTCCGAGCGGTCTCCCACCTCCAGGTCGTCTCTCCTCCAACCTCCGGCGACATCTCCTCGAGCACTCCTCCACCAAGTCGTCGCCACCGTCGACGGGCTCCGCGTCCTCCACCAAGCTGGGATCTGGATCTTGATCTTTCTTTCTTTTCTTCATTTTGGATCTGAGAAGCCCGAATCTAGGATCTGACCGACGTGGCGGTTTGGATCTGGCTTGTTCATGCTCTGTGATTCGTTTTGTTTAGGCTATGTGATCTAGATTCGTTTTGTTTAGGATTCGTTTTTGTTTGTTTAGATTCGTTTTTGTTTCTTCTATGATCTCTACTGAAACATTCTTGTTGATGCACGGATCTAAGTCGATCATGAAAGAATCTTTTTAATGGATGAGCCCGAAAATGCAACTATATCTACACGATTTTCTGCTAATAAATTTTGTGGTTGTTTCTTCATGCTTCAAGAAAATCCGAAACTTTCATGCATATATTTTTTTAATCCAGATTTTGATACAGATCTTTGTTAATTGGTTGATCCGAATATGTATGTTGATGCAAGGAATTTTGTTCATGAATGTTCATGTCAGATCCCCGGAATTTTGTTCATGAATGCTCATATGGCAAGAATTTTCTGTTCATTTATATACATGTTCTTCAGATTTTTATGTTCATATACATATTTTTGTTCACGTAAAAAAATCCAGGGAAAAAATTCAGAGAAATTTTGGAAAGCAATAAACATGCTTCCTAATGGGGAGAAATTTGTTTCCTAAATTTCAGGAAGCAATAATCATACGTTTTAATGCGTAAAGAATTTTGGTCCACTCTTCATGTATGTATTTTTTTGTTCATGAATGTTCACATGGCAAGAATTTGTTGTGCATGTATAAACAGGTTCTTTGGATTTTTTTCTTCATTTTCTTCATATAGATGTTCTTTCGAATTTATTTTGTTCACGTATGTTCATGTGAAAATATCTAGGTAATTTTCAGAAAGCAATAAACATGCTTCCTAATGTGGAGAAATTTGTTTATTCATTAATTTGTGTTTTTTTGGGAAATTATGTTAATACATGTTAATCAGAAAATTATGTTGCGTGAACGAAAATTTACTCCTTGATGCTAGTTAAAAACAAATGATGGTTTGTCACGAGGGTTCCATGAAGAAAAATGTTTAAAATTAGGGTCTTGACTGCAAAATGTTTTGCACGCATCTTGAGATAGATCAACGGTTCTAGTCGTTGGAGCGGGTCCTCTTAGTTGCGGAAAAACCACGTTGCTCTTTACCTTCCCTGAATGGAATGGAAGGAGTCAGTTGACATGCAGCTACATGTATGTATGTGCAGAATTGATGTGATAGATGATGCCCTTCTACGGCCTGGTAGGCTGGGGCAGAAGCATTTTGTGCCTCTGCCTGGTGCCGAGGAGCGAACCTCGATAATAAAAGCCGTAGCACATTCCACGAACAAACCTGTGTCCCCCACTGTTGATCTGGGCGCGCTTGCACGTCGTGAGGAGTGCAGTAACCTCTCTGGTGCTGACCTAGCATCGCTGGTAATTTCTCTTGGAATTTTTCATATATAGCAGGCATTCTTTGTGATGAAGCATGTACGGAGTCTCAGCATGTACGTAAGGAACATGAAGGGAACTCACATGAATGCTTCCTTGCTCAGGTGCACAGAGCAGCCATGGAAGCTCTGGAAGAGAGTTTGGAGCTCCTGGAGAATGGTGCACTATCTGCGAGTTCATCGTGTTCGAACCCTTCTATCGAATTACGGCACTTTGAGCAAGCTCTATCTAAGATAAAGCCGTCGGTATCGGAACAGGTACAGGAACATTCTGAATAATCATTCAAATATATAGTAGCATCGATCTGCCTCACTTTTTCTTGTTATTTGTCACAGCAAAGGAAACACTACGAGGCCTTGGCGCAGAAATACTCGTCCAACTGATCCGTCAACGTGGCCTGGTGCCATGAAAAAAGAAGTGCCTGGTGCGAATGTGTATGATGGCTAAATCAGGCCGTTCCCCATGTGTTTTTATCTGTTTATGAAAAATGTCTGATTGTCAATTGGGTATCAGCACGTAGGTCACTCGTTTTTAGTATGGATTAGATTCACGTATTACCTTGCGTTAGTACAGAACATTAAAAAATGCATCTGTCAAAAAGATCAATTTTGTTTATGATTGAAAAAATATATCAATCTACCCCGACAAGAAGTCTATAATTGTTGTTTTCCTCCCACTCGGAATAAAGCATTAATAATACACCATGGGACTTGAAGTAGGAAAGATGAGATCCCAATGTCAGTCGCCACTCGAAAGGCATCTCTCCTTACTATGTACATGGCCATCCAAGATTCCAAGGCTGATTGTACCGGCCAGAGGTGGTCAGTACTAGCCGTCAAATGTTGATTGCATTGTTAAGAGTTTGCTGAGGTACTCATCTTTCTACACCAATGAACACCAAAGGGATTATCCGAAAGCACATTATTCATTTGCTGTGTCATCGTCCATCCATCATCGCGACACAGTTATACAAGACTTGAGTTCATGCACTTGACAAGTGACAAACAGTACTAGGGACAACACACTGATGCAGCTAGGCTCACACTCACAAACTTTGTTCGGCTACGCTCGCATACCCGATTCCTCTGCTCTTTGGATGGATTTTACTTGTAAGGAACGGCGACCCTGTCGGGGCCGGACTTCATGTCCTCCCAGAGCAGATCCGACAGCGCCAGCATCAGCTTCCCCACCTTCCCTGCATCGCAAGAACGCAAACACATTCATGGATCGGATGTACTGTACTACATATGTTTGTTGTTCTAACAATTAAAATGATCAGCCAGAGTCATAGTAGTCAGAGTCGAGTGATATTTATATACCTTCGCCGATGGGCTGGCTGTCCCACTCGACGACCGGCAGCACGGGCAGGCCGCTGCCGACGAAGGCCATCTCGACGGAGGTCTTGGCGTCGTCAGCCGTGATGAACTTGGTGCTGACGCCCGTGAGCAGGCCGGCGTCGACTAGCCTGGGCGCGAGCGCGAGCAGGCGCTTGGCGGTGCAGCCGCTGAGGATCTTGTCGAAGGCCGGGAGCACCAGCTCGCCGCTCTGGGTGACGAAGGCGACGTTCACCATGGGCCCCTCGGCGACGAAGCCCTGCTCGTCCACCCACACGGACGCGAACGCGCCGCGCTCCTCGGCGTCCATGATGGACAGCACGTTGGGGAGGTAGTTGACGTTCTTGCTCGTCGCGAACAGCGGCGGCTTCATGGGCACGGACGTGGTGACGGCCTTGACGCCGTGGCGGCACTGCTCGTAGTTGGAGGGGATGACGACGGCGTAGAAGGCCGGGCCGGGCAGGGCGCTGGAGGAGAGCAGGAAGTCCCCGGGGCCGGAGCTGAGCCAGTAGCGGATGGAGCCCTTGCGGCAGCCGGAGACGGCGGTCATCTGGACGAGGATGGTGCGGAGCGTGTCGCGCGGGAACGGGGTGCCCACCTTGGCCTTGGCCGCGGAGCGCAGGAAGCGGTCCAGGTGCGGGTCGAGCTCGTAGAGGTGGCCGTCCAGGAGCATGGCCGTGTCGAAGACGCCGTGGCCGCGGTGCACCATGTGGTCGTCGATCGGGAGCACCATCATGGCCGGGTCCAGGATGATGCCGCCCAGGACGCTCGAGTACATGGCCGGGAACGGCGCCGCCGTGGACTTCCATTTCTCTTGCAGCTTCTGAAGGGCCTGCAAGCGTGGGAAGATCGGATCATTGACAGTGCGTGCAAGCGTTTGTCGACTTAACCCATGTAAACACTAAACCTTTGAATTAGGATTTCTAAAGTAAAGAGTGGGTTTGTCAAGACTGTAGACACATCATGCAGAGTCGAAGGGAAAAGAAGAGGAAGCAGGGCATCTATAATGCGAGCCTCCGGACAAAAGTACCGACGTCAGCCTTCACTGAAGAAATAATACAGGTAGTTGCCACTTCATCGTGTTCGTCAGATTTTAGTTGCGTGTCAGATATCTCCACCGACTATGGTGCGTTCGCCGTCAGCAGCATATCCTCCATCCCCTCGATGAACTATGCGGCGAGCGTGCTAACTCCTAAGATCATGTCTCGCTGAACCACAAAGCAGCAGCCTGGTGCGGTTGTCTATGAAACTATGAATGGCATAACGCGGCTACAGCGGTACAGCCAAGGCAACTCAAGACTTTCGAAGAAGGTTTGGGAGGAAGAACTCACCTCTGCACCCGATTCATACACCGGGACTTCATCCTCAGCCTGAACGTACGAGCCCATGATGATCTATGGAGAAGAGAAGGGCAAGGTAGCAGCAGAGATCGAGTAGCTAGAGGGTGGCACTGCGAGTGGAACACCTGCTCTCTCTCTCTCTCTCTCAAGTTTTATAAGCTGCCGGCCGGCCGGCCGCTCTGCGTGCTCGCTGCGCCGTGACGCGCGCGGACGTGGCGTCGAGCGGTAAAGAGATACACGGACTGCGACAAGTTTTAGCCGGCCCGCGCGCCGCTCGCTCTTGTTGTATCCTCTCGCGTTTTCCACCTTTTGTTCCGGAGCGAGCGACGTTGCGACCGACGCCGACGGGTTCGCCATCGCCGGACACCGGAAGGAACGACCGAAGGGTACGTCCAATCCGGGCGTTCGCCGTCAGACGGGGATCGCCGGATCGGCCGGCCAGCCGGGGATGTGTATCGCGGCGTTTCGACTTCGAGCACGACGTCGGCACGGGTGGTGGTGGTGATCTTCACCGTGGATCGCGGGTGGATGGGGGAGCTGGTAGGTGGTGTAGCGATGCGGATACGAGTACAGGATAGACCTCCAAACCACGTCCGCTGGTTTCTTCGCCGTACACATTTTAGGGTTGATGACGGTGAGTGGTGAAGTTCATACCCGTATATCCTCCTCGTGATACTTGTGCAAAGATCTCTCGACTGGAGATTTTTTTGGCTCCCGAGGTTTTTCAGTGCTCTCTTCAGATAAATAATTTTGTTTAATGCATTTGTTTGCCAACTAACGCAAAACCAATAATTGGAACTTGTAGTGTACTCTATCCGTTTCACAATATAAAATGTTTTAGATATTTTCCACATTCATGTGTGTACACATGGTATCTAGACATGTTTTAATATAGGTATCCACTCTTTTTAGTGTGAATGTAGACAACATGTGTCACATCTAAAACATCTTATATTCTTATATTGGGAAATGAAGGGAGTACATTATTGTGGTGGCAAGGAAACATATTGGAACTTGTTTTCATGCCTTTTGCATTTCGCTGCATATAGGTTCCGTTTTACCACAGCCAACAAGCCCGACCCTAGAGCGGGCCAGCAGGGTGACCACCCTGGGGCCAGAAAAGTCAGGGCCCAAGCATGTTGTCTATGTATATTATGCTAGTGATAGGTGAGAAAACTTGGACAGGAACATCCCAACATTCGTCGTGTGATGAGTTTAAAAGGAGGAGAAAGAGACGATTATTCTCGATCGAGGGCTTCACATAGATGAGCACGCAATGCACGCCACATGCCACAACATCAGTTTGAAGAGATTGCCTTTTCCCTATCAAAAGAAAACTTCTCTATTTATCTATGTGTGGCGCGATGGAGCATCCTGGTTCTTTTTTTAAAGACATCTTTGGATTCCTCCTGCGAAGGGAGATTCGAGGAGCAGAAGGCGCGGTGGTTCAGGGACAGGGAGCGGAAGGATGAGGGTCGAGCTTTAGGGACAGTGACATAGAGAAGGAGTGGTGCTTCATAGATAGGGATGTAGGTGGAGCTGCACTAGTGGAAAAAAGGACTTTACGTCCAGACTATCAGTCCCGGCCAGGTTTACAGCCGATACTAGTGTTGCATCAGTACCGGTCCGAACAGCGAGAGGCGAGGGGGGCTGCAGTACCGGTTCGTAGTGACCTTTAGTACCGGTTGGAGACACCAACCGGTACTAAAGGTCTTGGAGAATCAGCTGCGGTAGGACAAGCACCTTTAATACCGGTCGGTGTCTCCAACCGGTACTGAATTGGTCACTGTATGTAGAGCATCTTCCACCCCTAAGCCACACACTCCATTTTTTCAGCTCGAGCACACACTCCATTTTTGCTCTCTTACCTCTCCCAGAGCTCTAGTTCACCATATTTTTCTCCAACATTTGTCTAGATTGGTGGCACATCTATCTACACAAGGGTTAGCACCTTCATCTACTCCTCCGGCGTTTCAAGTTTAGCTCATTTGCTTGCTAGTTTAGCTCATTTGTTTTTTGTAGTGCTAGCAATGTGTTTGATGAAATGCTTAACTTAGGCATTTCATTTGTTTTACATGCATTTTGAGCTCAAATTAAAATATGATTTGTGATTTTTTCTAGTGTTGTTTCATCCACTTTCTCACCGTCGTCGATCTCCCGCATCGTCCCGTCACCGACACCACTTCGGTGAGCCTCTTGTTTTTTTATTTTGTTTTAATAAATCTTAGTTATAGAATTATTACTTGTATAATTTTCTTATTTGTTTTTTTATATATAGTGTCATGGTTTTGACATCTGTCCACACCGGCTCTCGCCCGCTCTATAATTCGGATGTGGAGGTAGTTGAGCCGGAAATTCCAACCGACCCTATTGTCGAGTATTTTTTTGTAAAAGAAAACAATGATTGGAAAGAAAATTTGAAAATAAGTGAAGATCTTTGTCTCGAAGAGAAGATGAAATGGGAGTTTAAGATCGTCGACGTCGTCGATGATAACAAGATCAAGATGAAGGCAGTGCGCTTCAATCACGAGATCAAGATGAATGCAATGCGCTTGAAGCTTAAAAAGTTTAGAAAATATGTCATTAGTCAAGAGGCTTGGTATCATTATGATGTTGGTTCAATAGTTACCTTAGTTGAATTTTGATCGCATTTGTTGTTGGATTTAAGTTCTTTAACTAGTTGTATGTTAGTTTTAATTAATGAATGTTTATGATAACTATGTATTAGATTTCTTTAAATATGGTGAACTTGTATTAATGCATTGGTCAATTATCTCTCTATTAATGATATATATAGCTATTGTGTAACTGTTTTAGATATATTTACATAATGCAGATGAATCAAAAAATGAATGTATGTTGATCGACGCTCTCCGGAGTTCATGATCGGCGTGCAGGATTTTATCCGTGTTGCTGAGGCAAATAAGCGAGATAGCTTTATGTACTATACATGTTCTGTTTGTAAGAATATCAAGGGTTACTCCAAATCAAAAACCATTCACATCCACCTGTTTGAGTCCGGTTTCATGTCCGGCTATAATTGTTGGACCGAACACGGAGAAACATGAGTCATAATGGAAGCCAATGAAGAAGAAGATGATGCCGACAACTATCATGAGTTTCCTGAATACGACGGTACTACAATAGGGGGACCTGGGGTAGACGCGCCTGACGAAGAGGCGCCGGATGAGCCCGCTGATGATCTTGCTCGGGCAATTGCTGATGCACAGAGAAACAACATAAATCAGAGGGAGTGGTTGAAGTTGGAGCGCATGTTAGAGGATCACAAAAAAAAAGTTGTACCCAGGTGTCAAAGATGACCAGAAAAAGTTGGGTACCACGCTGGATTTGTTGCAATGGAAGGCTGAGAATGATGTATCGGACAAGGGGTTTGAAAAGTTGCTGAAAAAGATAAAGAAGATGCTTTCAAAGAATAACGAATTGCCCGATAGTAAATACGAGGCAAAGAAAATCGTCTACCCTCTAGGATTAGAGGTGCAGAAAATACATGCATGCATTAATGACTGCATACTCTACCCGTGAGCGGTACAAGAATTTGAATGCGTGCCCGGTTTGCGGTGCACTGCGGTATAAGATGAGGCGAGATGACCCCGGTGAAGTTGAGGGCGAGCGCCCCAGAAAGAGGGTTCCTGCCAAGGTGATGTGGTATGCTCCTATAATACCACAGTTGAAACGTTTGTTCAGCAACAGAGAGCATGCCAAGATGTTGCGATGGCACAAAGAGGACCGTAAGAAGGACGCGATGTTCAGACACCCCGCTGATGGGTCACAGTGGAGAAAAATCGAGAGAGAGTTCCCGGACTTTGCAGATGACGCAAGAAACTTAAGGTTTGGTCTAAGTACGGACGACTTCAATCCTTTTGGGGAGTAGAGCAGCAGTCATAGCGCATGGCATGTGACTCTATGTATTTACAACCTTCCTCCTTGGTTGTGCATGAAGCAAAAGCTCATTATGATGCTAGTGCTCATCCAAGGTCCGAAGCAACCTGGCAGCGAGCTTGATGTGTATCTCAGGCTATTAGTTGATGCACTTTTAGAGTTGTGGCGGGAAGAAGGTGTACGTGTGTGGGATGAGCACAAACAGGAGGATTTTGACCTTCGAGGGTTGCTTTTCATAACGATAATGATTGGCCTGTTCTTAGTAACATCTCAGGATAGACAACTAAGGGATACCATGCATGCACACACTGTTTGGATGATACTGAATGTATATACTTCGATAAATGTAAGAAGTGTGTATACCTGGGGCATCGTCGATTTCTTCCGGTCAGGCATAACGTACGGAAGAAAGGCAAGCATTTCAAAGGTGAGGCAGATCATCGTAGGAGACCTATGGAACGCACCGGTGATCAAATATTTGATATGGTCAAGGATTTAAAAGTAATATTTGGAAAGGGTCCTGGAGGACTAATGGTTCCGAATGACGCTAACGGACACACACCCATGTGGAAGAAGAAATCTATATTTTGGGTGCTACCATATTGGAAAGTCCTGTAGGTCCGATCTGCAATCGACGTTATGCATGTGACAAAGAATATTTGCGTGAACCTGCTAGGCCACTTGGGCGTGAATGAGAAGAAAAAAATACAAAGGAAGCACGGGAGGACCATAAACGTTTGAAAGAACGAGACGACCTGCTTGCAGAACACTATGAAGGTCCTGCCAGCTATGCTCTAACCAAACAAGAGAAATCAATATTTTTTGAATGTCTGAGCAGTATCAAGGTCCCGTCTGGCTTCTCGTGGAATATAAAGGGAATAATAAATGTGGAAAAGCAAACATTTCAAAACCTAAAGTCCCATGACTTCCACATGATTATGACGCAATTGTTTCCGATTGTATTGAGGGGGCTTTTGCCGGAAAATGTTCGAGTACCCATTGTGAAGCTTTGTGCATTTCTCAATGCAATATCTCAGAAGGTAATCGATCCAACGATCCTACCAAGGTTGCATACTGATGTGGTCCAGTGGCTTGTCAGTTTTGAGTTGGTGTTCCCGCCGTCCTTCTTCGATGTTATGACGCGTGTCTTGGTTCACCTAGTCGAAGAGATTCAAATTCTTGGTCCCGTATTTCTACACAATATGGTCCCATTTGAGAGGTTCATGGAAGTCTTAAAGAAATATGTTCATAACCGTGCTAGGCCTGAAGGAAGCATCTCCAAGGGCTATGGAACCGAGGAGGTCATTGAGTTTTGTGTTGACTTTATTCCTGACATTAATCCGATTGGTGTTCCTCAGTCGCGACACGAGGGGAGACTGAGTGGCAAAGACACTTTAGGGAAAAAGTATTAGTATGTAGGGACGAACCTTCTTTCAGTGAAGTACACTACATAGTTCTACAAAATTCCTCGTTGGCAGCTCCGTATATCGAGGAACACATGAATATTTTACGATCTCAGAACCAAGTGGAGAATGAGTTCTGGATTAAAGATCAACATAAGGCGAAATTCAGCGGTTGGTTGCAAACACATCTCATGGGTAACACCAAAGTTGATGTTGAGCTGTACTTGTTGGCCAGGACACCATCTTCAACTATAGTCACTTTCAAAGGGTTCGAGATAAATGTGAATACATTTTACACGATCGCTCAAGATAAAAAGATCACCAACCAGAACAGTGGTGTCCGCTTTGATGCAATAAACAACAATGGCCAAAAGGACACATATTATGGTTATATAGAGAAGATATGGGAACTTGAGTATGGACCTGACGTTAAGGTCCCTTTGTTTCGGTGCAAATGAGTGAAGCTGAATGCAGGCGGGGTAAAGGTAGACCCGATGAACAATCTTGATTACAAAGACGAACCGTTCGTCCTAGCAAATGATGTAGCTCAAGTTTTCTACGTGAAAGACATGTCTACCAAACCCAAAAAAAGAAAAAACATGGAAGCGAATACATCAGACGAGCCAAAACGCCACATAGTTCTTTCAGGAAAAAGAAACATCGTGTGGGTGGAGGACAAGACAGCCATGTCAGAAGATTATGATAAGTTTGTATAAATTCCACCATTCAAAGTCAACACTGACCCAAACATCACGTTAAATAATGAGGATTACACGTGGTTCCGACCCAATGTTAAGCAACCGAAGAAAATGAGGAATAATACAGCAGATGAGAATATTGGTGATGTGAAATATTATATTAAACATAACACTACTTTGGTGATGTTGAACACTGGTGATGTGTAATGTGTGTACTTGTTTCCAGGAAAATTAAATGGGTGCCATTTTGCATCATATTTTTGGTACTTTGTTCACAAAAAATGTCATTTTTTGCACTCATAATTGGAAAATGATATTTATAAAAATTATTTAATTGCTCAAAACGGTCGTTATCAAATTATTAGAAACTTTAATTGGTTTGAACAATTAATTCTATACATATAAAAAACAGAAAAGAGAAAAGAAAAGACCTTCAGTACCGGTTGCAGCCACCAACCGGTACTGAAACTTTTCATTTCGGGCCAGTTATTAATTTGGCGAATCGTCAAATCTTTAGTACCGGTTGCATCCACCAACCGGTACTGAAGGTGCTTTAGTACCGTCGAGGGCACGTACCGGTATTAAAGGTGGGTGCTTATATGCCTCCTCGCTCAGATTGGCAGTTCACTCTCACAGACACCATCGACGGAGAGAGGAAGTGTTGCTCCCCGCTGCCGTGCCGCCCCCCGATGCCGTCCATCGCGCTGCTATCGATTCCAACCGCGCCGCCGTCGTGAGAGGCGACGCCGTGCCGCTTATCGACTCCGTGTGCCTCCCCGACGCGCCGTTCTCTGACTCCGTGCGCGCCTTCCCGACGGGCTGTGGCCGTGTTCTTCGACTCGATCGCTACGCCGCTCCCCAACGCCATCACCGGAGACACCGTGTTGTGCTGCTCCCCGACGTCGTCCTCGTCTCCTCCAACTCCATCGAGGTGAGATCCCCTTAACTCCTCCCTCCTCTTCGGCGCCACCGTAGCTAGGGTTAGAAAAACCGCCGCCGCCGTCGGAGCATTGCCGCCCGCAGCCGTTGCGCCCTCCTCCGGTGACCATTCTAGGGCGGCACCACCGTCCATTACGATTGGGGGCGGGTCACCGGCTCTGATTTGGTGTGCAATCGAGGAAAAGAAGCAGGCAGGGGTGGAGAGCGCCATTGCTGACGTCATGCTGATGTCAGTGTTTTTTTTTTCCAGAAAATGCAATTGTTTTAGTAGTATTTAGGAGTATTTAGTGTGTGCATTTAGAGCTTTAAATAGAATTCATCTACTGTTTGGAAAATGTAGTTATATTTGCTAATTAGACTTGCTAGGAAGTTGTAGTTAGACTTTATATATATTGTTATTAATATGAAATGCTATTGTTATTTCTTGATTGAATATATGTAAATGGAATGTTTTGTGTCCATGTTTTGTATATATGCTATTGTTTTTGTATATATGTTAAATTTGAGAATGTTAAGTTTGTACCGTGCACATGTTTTGTATATATTGCACTAAATTGTTGTATATTTTTTTGTATTAGCTAAGCTATGGACGACAGAGTTGTCAGACAAAGTGATCATGAAGATGATGGCTTGCAATATCTTAACATGTCCGACGATGGAATGATGAGGATGGAATGGAGGACGACGACGAATTTTTTAACATTGAAGATATTCCTTCGGACCGAACATTTTTAACGCCGATGAGAATGTATCGACGACTACCGTCGAGGTATACATAGCCTCTGGTGATAAATAATTTGAGATATGTATACATATACATAGATTAATAAAATATTTCTTCTTTTAGCCCTCCGGATTGGGACCAAGCCAGTCTGGTAAATCAGATGGTAAAATAAAACGAGGCCCGACCAAAAAGTTGAAAGATGAAAGATTTGATATCAAAGAAATCTGCCCTGAAACGGGTGCACCGATTGCCCCCGAGCAGCACACACGTAAATATGTTAGTCAGTGCGGAGTTATTGTTCGGGACACCATCCCGATCACCATCCAAGAATGGCACAAGCCGAAGTCTGGAGTATCAGTTAGTTTTGTTGACAATCGTGTCAAGAAGGAACTTCTGAAGTCGCTGTATGCACATTTCCACCTACCGCAGGCCTCTCAAATGACGAGAAAAAGAAAGTCTTCGTATGGACTCTTCAGAAAATGGCCGAACAATTCATGAACTACAAGAAAAGGTTATACCGGGATTTTATCAAGGTGGGCAAAACTCCAGATTTTGCTGACGGGCAGTACGTGAAGATAAAAGAACAATGGGCAGATATCAAGGCCTATAAGGATCAGAAGAAGCTCTAGAAAAATCAAAGAAAAATAAGTTAAACGCAGACAAAAAGATATATCACCAACGTTTGGGGCCCGGTGGTTACAGGATAGCGGTTCCTTTGTGGGAAGCAAGAGACGCCAAGTTAATTGAAAACGGGGTCACTCCATCTACATCGAGACATCCCACATGGGTCAAAAATTGGGTGTACGCCTTAGGGATAGAGCCCAACCCAGAAACATGGAGTCTTGTCTTGAGACCAAAAGTTAAACGAGGCCGCACCGAAGAAATTGATAATGAAGAAGCAGCCAAAGCAGCCGAAGAAAGAGAAAAAAAATTCAACGTTGTCAAAGACCTTCATGAAGCAGTAGCTTCCGTTCACGAGGGAAGCTTCAAGCCCGAAAGAGAGCACAACGAGTTGACACTCTTCCTCGGGAATGACGAACACACCGGATGAGTACGAGGCGTGGGCGTCGTCCCTCGGAAGGTTGGGCTCAACAAGTATATGGACAGTTACATGAGCCGCAATAGGAAGAAGAAACAGGAGGCCGACAAGTATGTCAGATTGGAAAACATGATAGCAGAGCTGCAGCAGTAGAATGCACAGAGGGACGAAAGGCCGTCTTAGTCGCCGGAGGACCAACTGGATATGGCATCTCCGCGGAGAAGCAGCGTGGCTTCCACGCCGTATATTCAGGCCGATGACACAATATACCCTGTGGA
The DNA here is from genome assembly GCA_026929855.1 of Poa annua. Classification (NCBI taxonomy): domain Eukaryota; kingdom Viridiplantae; phylum Streptophyta; class Magnoliopsida; order Poales; family Poaceae; genus Poa; species Poa annua. The sequence continues at coordinate 18,206,088 of CM049428.1, read as the reverse complement.
TCAGATTAAGGTTTAGACAATGTGTGCGCTCCACACCAAAATGAAGAACCTATCCATGAAGGTGGCCGCCGACACTGCTTTGGAGAATACGCCCGGAGTAACCTTCCATGGCCGTCCGATTCCAGCTGGCTACACTCGAGTCGGTGTGGATGAAATTGTTAAGGGATATGAGGAACTGGAGCTTGACATTGCTGCAACAGAAGGGGAGATGGCACTGGGAGAAGTGTTTCGTGGAATCAACCTACAAGTCCACACTTTGATAATATGGAGAGGGAACCCAGCGCGACTCCATCTCCCCGGTGCACGAGTCCAACCCACCGGGAGTCCACCCCGGCGCGTGCAAAGAGTCCGCCTCAGCATGAGTCCACGCCAGGGCGTGCTAAGAGCCCCCCTATGCATGAGTCCACGCCAGAGCGTGCGAAGAGTCCGCCCACCAGCAGTAGGTCCTTCTCAATGAGGCAGAGGATGCTTGCCGGTGCGCTGAGTGGTGCTACAAAGGACAACTTCAAGTACGGGCCTTCGTTGAATCTTGCTCCGGTGTTAACTTGAGAACGCACAGTTGAGGAAAATGCTCCAGCGTTAAAAGCTGAGATGGACGCACGGGCCGCTGCAAGCGCTGCAAAGAAAGTCCCCCCGCCAAAGAAGGTACTAAACCCTAAGGGTGTTAAAACACATTCTAGACATGGTGTATGATCCTAACCATAGAACTTTGGATGATAACTATGCACGCTCTATCTCGAAGAGTTATAACCAAGAAGAGGAGAATAAAAAGAAGCGGCAAGCTGCAAAGAAAAAGAAGGGGAAGCAGGTTCCCCGGGTCAGAGAACAGAAAGCACAGTCCCTCGCCCCGCTGAAGGTATAGCCAGACAAGGGTTCCAACATTGAGAAAAATATTGGTGCTGCCGGGGACTACTTGGACGATGATGCATTTGACGCAATGTTCTTCGAGACGAATGAGATAGCACGACAATTTTTCTACGGGGAAGATCTTCTCCCTCCTGATGAGATAGTGCGTCTAGCTTATCAAATGCGGAAATTGCATGACTGGTACAAGAAATGCACAAAGAGGGGACAGTCAGTGTTTTACGTGACATACAAGGCCGACCAATTCTTCATCGACAACGATATATGTGTCGAATTTGAAGAATTATGGCATTTATTCAACCGGCGTGCTCTCAACGCGACTATCATGAGTTGCTATGTTCTATAAATGATTGTTTCTAAGTCTCTAGCTGAGCATGTAATTATCCTCACTAGTTTAGACTGTAATTATCCTCACTATATTCATTTGTATGCTATTATATATGCAGGTTGATGCTTGTCGAGTGCAAAAGGAAAAGAGTCTATGAAGTTGGGTTCATTGACCCATTCATAGTTAACTGCAAAAACTTAGTGCGGAAGCCCCAAGACTGCGAGGATGCATTGTTGACCAGGCTATTGAAGCAAACTCAGGCAGCATATAAACTTCTTCCTTACAACTTCAGGTGAGTGTGACTGTCTTGAACACATTTCTATATTGCTAACTACTAGATGCTAAGTTTAATTCATAAGTTCTATGCATGCCCCACTATATAAATGTGTGCAACTACCATTGGATTCTGCTGGACATTATCATTGACAAGGGATTAGTTGAACTCTTTGATTCATTACGCAAACCAGAATCAAACTACCAGGACTTGATTGACATGCTTCAGAGGTAAATTCAACCATGAATTCATTTCATGATATGAAGTAATCAATAACTCTCATTATTCATTTCCTTTGCGAGTAGGGTTTGGAAACAATTCATCGTGACCGAGCCTGGTGAATGGAAACCAAAGCTGACAATTAAACATATTGATGTAAGAGTACTACTATTAAACATAGTCTTTTTTAATTCATCGTCATTTTGGACTATTATTTACTTAATTTATATTCTTGTGAAGACCTTGACGCAACCCCCGGGAAATGAATTATGTGGATTCTACGTCTGCGAGTTCATGAGGAATTTGAGCGTTGAGCAGGCATCGCGTGATAAAAGAATGAATGTGAGTGTGACTATCTTGCACTATATTTCAATCTTATTATGATTTAATATATATACACGCAACTAATATATTCATATTGATCTCCTTTAAAGCTTAACGACATGCGCGCTTCCATCCTACCACATCAGCGCGTAGAAGCAATTCAAGAGGAGTTGGCGGGATTTATTCTTGAGGAGGTCATGTCACCAAAGGGAGAATACCATAATACAAAATATAGCTATCCCACATGAAAAGAACTCCCGACGTAATGAGGAGGATGTACATAATTAATGCGATGTCGAGAACTTGACTTGTTTATATATACTAGATCATGTAGGCGCGGGTTGCTGCGCCCGTCCATTATAAATATATATATTTATAAGAAATTAATTTTTTTTCAAAATAATTTGAAAACGATAATGAATTTAGAGCTGTAACTTATGTGCTACATTGTATTTATATGATACAAGTGTGGATGGATTTTGCCTTTGTGTATTAGAGCATATGGAAATGAAATGTAGATTAGGCTTGCGCGAAGCGTAGGTATGCCCAATAATTCTGACCCATTTTTTTCAGGACAATATGATCTGATCCAACCCTCTGTTACTGTGATGGGTCACTCGATTCCTGTCTTCCCAGTACCGAAATCGTTCTCTCGTTCTCGTCCAGCACAGAGCAGTGATCTTCCGTGGATTTCAACACTAAACGGGGCCATATGCACCATATAAGTCCAATTTGATAAGATAGGACGACCAAAAGGTGATGTGCTGTGAGATGCCTCTAATTTAGCTAAGTTATTCCCTTACAAATATTTGTCCCATTTTGTTTATGTAAAGAGATCAGACGGTAAAAAGTCTGAAACGTAAGGTGTCGTGAGATGCCTCCAATGTGGCTCAGTTATAATGTTCCTAATCTTTGGAAGTAAGTGATATCACCAATCTTCCAATAGATTTCAGCTGTTGCACATTTGTCCTAATCTTTTGCTTGTATAATACTTCTACAAAATAAAGAACTTTTGATGGTGAAGGCTCATATTCAATTATTATTATTATTTTGAATAATATATCCTATTTTGGCAGTGTAGTTGCAAATACTTGAAAGGGTCTATCTGGCATACAATTTGTAGTGGAGCTTCCTAGCATATGCCATGTCCTATTGTGGCACCACTCTCTAAATTCTTTCCTTAGATGTACTTGTTGTAGACCAATCAATTACGCTGATATCAAAGCCACGGTCAACAGGAGTACACAAATAGATACGCTTGCACTAAAAGAAGGTGAATCGATTTGGCTTACAATTCTAGAAAAAAAGTGTTCTGTTTTGTCACACTCTGCTAAATTTTACGGGTAACCATAAAATCCATAGTTATTAGCTAACATCAGAAAAAAATCAAAGCCATAAAGTTATCAGCTACACGAAAAGCACTAATCATGGATATATGTTATTTGTAGGAGACATAGACGAAGTGGAAAAACCTGCGGAACATAGACGGAATCGAAACCATCAATTAAGGAGTGCGGAAGGGTGTCGGTCATTGTCGGCAGCGCACCTGGGGACGCCCGGATCTAGCTCCGTTGCCGCCTGACGACGAACTGGCTAATCGTGGTGAGTGTCGTCCCGTGAAGTCGAGCCCGGATCAGCGACAGCAGCACCGGGCCAAGTTATCTTGGATGAGACAGGAAGTTTTGGAAACATGGAAGAAGGATTGCTCTTTGGTGGCGGCGTAGGAGGCGTGCCTAGGTTTTACCCGAGTAGGAATCAAACACGACAGGGTGGGGTTGCCACGCCAGTTCATTAGGTAAATAGATTGTTAGGAAGAAGTTAGTGTAATACAGCAAAAGAATACATGAAGGCCGCAATCTCTAAGTACATAATGTTCTATGCTACATCTATTCTTTTTGTAGAGGCGAAGATGAGAGGCAGCATGTCTGCTAGAGTTTCTCCTTCGATATTTTTCGTTGAATTTTTATCTTCAACAGCTGCTCTACGGGCTGACAACAGATGGGGCACCCGGTCGTCTGGTATCTTGGACGTTTAGTTAACACAAATAGCTCATAGATGTGGAAATGGCTAGCTATCATAAGAACTCCAGGTTTACTTTTCTATACCAACTAAACTGAAATGCATATCAAAGTTAAATTTATGTAGCTCCAACCATGGACTAATGTCGCACATAAACTCCTCGTTTTATAGATTAGAGACTTACCATGTGCATAGAAGGACAATCATGTCCATTGAATTTGAGAGATAGATAACACATTTTTCCCACGATGATATGCGTAACTTTCTCCTTCCACCTAGCTCCATTTAGCCAAAGGATTTGACTGACAAACTCTTAGTTAATAGGCTTCACTTCCTTTCATTTCAAATCCAGCCTGCATGATTTGTAAGTTAAGAGTTTTTATCTTCTGATATTACCCTTCCAATGGAGCTTTAATTACAGGTGGATATACTTCAATTCCTTCATGTTTCAATTATCAACGACTCACTCTACTAACGCAGAGAAGTCAACATGTGTCCTTGAAGGTTCCCTGAACTTTAACATCTTGTGGAGATATGTCTTTAGAATAGTTGCTCCTTAGCTTTGATCTTGTCTTTTTTAACTTCAGAAGTGGATATGCTTTCAATGTTAGCATGCCATTTAATTATGTCTAGCCCAAAGTAGAAATTGATATATCTAACTACAAAATAGGTGTACAGTAGACTAATAAAATTACTGGATTCCTCCATTGGGTTTCATTCATTGGTTAGAGCAATATTGTTGTTGAAACCTCTAAAAGTATAATAGACACAACACGTCAGTTATTCAAACAAATAAAGAGAACACTACCAAGTTCCAGCAGACTTATGGATCATATCTCATGAGTCATGAATCCCTGATAGTCGATTTAGCAAGGCAAAATCCTAAGGTAGTGAGGAACTGAAAATATAGTGCACTAACCTTCCAGACTGATCTCCATTTAGGCTGATCCAGCAGCATCTCTCAACTTGGCAACAATAAAATTGCATTCATACACGGATAATATGAATCACATGCTTTGAGGTAGCGCAGTAATCACGCCTCCTGATATAGCTCCTCGGCGCTTGAAAAGGTGGCCGTTGAGCATAGCGGAAATCAGGCCGGTGTAACTCTGGATGTTCTCTTTGATCAGATTAGTCTGTAGGTAAATAATTTCATAACACATTCCAATTTGCATCCAACAGATGTAGCAACCAGACAATGCTAAACGTCCATGCCATCCAAAAAGCGAGTAAAGTTTAGGCTTCAGTACTGTAATGCCCCAATCCATAAATTATACAGTGATGCTATGTGTCGGTGGTCATGCTACATAATCGAAGGTTACTGGGGTTACCACTCCCAGGCCGAGTAAACATCGGCAGGCGTGCTCGGCATGGATCATCGGCAACACAACCCTTCGATCATGCCATATCCAAAGCATAGCCCTCAAAGTATAATAAAGAGACTAAGACACCGGAACACCTGGCACATGACAGACCCTACGACTCAAGATAATATAGTTCAACTCTTAGTAGAGAAAGATAGCAAATATTACAATCCGGGGTCACAGACCCATCAGTACATCAAGCGGAAGCAAATTAAGTTGTTCTAAACAACAAGATCCAAATATGGCCTAAGAGGCCTACAGATAAACAGTTCCGTGCCAGCTGGTTCCTAGTTGCCCCAGGCTGCCACCCGGGAACCCCAGACTACTCGTCGATGTCAATAAAGAACCCACCTTCGGGGTAGGTAAAGTCCTCCTCTGAAACAAAAATAAACAAGGGTGAGTTCGACGAACTCAACAAGATTTTGAGCTATTAATGCTCCATGATTGGCTTTCAAGGTTTTATGGCTGTTTTGCGTAAAGCTGATTTTGTTCGTAAAATCTGACTCCAAGGCATCGACTATCAGAATATTTTCGAAGAGGGGTAAGAAGTAACTCTTTCTCTTTCGATTCACTTTCTCATCATCCACCACTGTACCTGTTCTTCAAAGGCACCTCCCCGACTCACCCTCGAGGAAGTCAACCTTACAATCGTGAGTGGTACCTTTAGTACCCAGTTTTCAGTCATTCCGTTAAAGTTATTCTATGATCCCTGAATTCGTCACCAAGTCGTCCTTAACCGTAGACACGGCTTTTCGAAAAGATTTATCCCTGCAGGGGGTGTACAATGTGAAAGGCGCCAGGTTCCCGAGGGACCTCCCAGCTCCTTATCCATGCGTACCGTCCGGCCCATTGCCTGTACAACTAGCTCTCTTCCGGGGAAAGCCGACTGGGTGGGAGCGGCTATGACCTTTACCTCGCTTTGGAATAACCTAGGATCATCAGTGACCGTAGGACAAGTTCAGTGCCTCCAACACCCTGCCCCGCGGCCACTCATTTTCCTACCACCATCATCCTCATCTCAGTCTTGGCCACCATCTCAACACACGCGCAAATGGAAAGCCAAACTAGAGGACCCTCGGCTAGTCCGACACAAGTTAGTCGGTCGATGAGGTTCCATATGCCCACGCATGGTAGCACGCTCTACTTGGCTCGAAGGGGAGAACTCACACTTAGGCGGCGAGAACGAGACAACCCACCACATCCATGTGGCCTCTCATCCCCACCTTTTAGCATTTTATTATTTGTTACCACCATTTCTCCACCATCATCTGCGGAATTTCCACATCTGATCCCAACATGAATATCCATCAGACCACTAAGCAGTTAACTAAGCATGGCTAAGCAATAACCTAGCAAAGTAATTAATTCAGGCCATCAACACAATCCTATGGATAATAGGAGGGGAAACAGGTAATGGCTTCGGTAACTGAATGCAACTATAGGATACTCTAATCCAATCAAATTGACATTTGGAACCGCATGCAATATTATAGTGGAGAAAATAATTTGCATAAAGTAGGATAAGATATGCTAGAGGGTGGGGATCACGCTTGCCTTGCTCAGCAGGCGGGTAAAACTGATCGTCGGGGTAATGTGGCGAGACCCCGGTTTCTTGATCCTCGAAGCGTGCGGTTGCTCGGAGAAGAAGGAGGAGGTCGAGAACGGCGGCGAGCTTGCCCGAGGCGCGGCGTCCGGAGAGGAGGAAGACGAGGACGGGGCGGTCGATCCCGAGCTCCCCGGCACGATTCTTTCGGCGGAGAGGGAGCAGGCGTTGCGGCGGTGCTAGGGGTGGTCGGGGCTGAGCTCGAGGTGGTCTCCAACGCCGGCGATTCGACGGCGGGCTACACTAGGGTTCGGCCATGGCGGGGGAAAAGCAGAGGGAAATATCTGGGGGAGAGAGAGAGAGCGGCCTCGGTGGCCTCCTTATCCTCGCGCGGGCGGCAGAGGAGGAGAGGGGGCCTGGGCGCGGCGCAGGGCATGGCGACACGGCGACGGGGTGCGGCGCGAGCGACGAGCTCGGTCGCTACAGAGAAGAAGACGATGACGTTTTTGCAGAAAACCCCCTGGGCACCTTTCCTCTTTCCTCACAGACAGGTCCTCCCCCCTTACAGAGAGGTCCTTTTCTACTTCATTTTAAATCCAGTGCAGTGTTTTGATTTATTTGAGGCAGTGAAACTTTTTAGAAAAATTTGAAAAAAATCAGGGAGCTTCCCCATACCATGTAGAGGCACCACAAAAATTGGCTCCTCAAAATAAATTTTTTTGGTGCACTTTTGTTCATAGGTGTTAAAAAGGGCATTTTGTTGATATTTCCATAAGTTGCCACTTTAATGATTTGGAGACAATGCAAATATAATATTTGGAACCCTTGGAACTTCCTTGACAAATATCCAAGATTCAAATTGTTTGAATGCAATTGACACAATAGTAGCAAGTTGAGATGTATGCCATGATGCAATTACACAAAAGTGGAAAAATTACAGAGGTTTTCAGGTTTTAAACCTGGGGCTGTTACAAATCTACCCCCCTTACAGGAATCTCGTCCCGAGATTCTAAAGTTGCGGAAGAAAGTCGGGATATTCCTCACGAAGACTAGACTCTCTTTCCCAGGTAGCTTCTTCTTCGGAATGGTGAGACCACTGAACTTTGAAGAACTTGGTAGTCTTATTCCGAGTCTTCCTTTCTGCTTCATCTAGGATACGTATGGGATGCTCGCGATAGGTGAGATCCGCCTGGATATCCAGCTCCTCATGATTGACTCCACGGATAGGATCCTTGAAGCAACGGCGGAGTTGGGATACATGGAACACATCATGCACATCCGGGAAGTTGGTTGGGAGTTCTAGCTGGTAGGATAGATCTCCTCGTTTGGCCCGAATGGTGAAAGGGCCAACATAACGAGGGGCCAACTTTCCCTTGATCCCAAAGCGACGAACACCACGAAGTGGAGAGACGCGGAGATAGGCCTTGTCACCAATTTCAAAGGCCTGTAGTCAGAGACTAGACGAGGCACGGTAGAATCCCTCTTCTTGACGAAGAGTACGGGACAACCCCAAGGTGAACTGCTAGGCCGAATGAACTCTTTCGCTAACAGTTCATCAATTTGCTCCTTTAACAACGCCAGCTCCTCCACCGGCATACGGTAGGGCTTCTTGGCAATTGGCGCGGTACCGGGAAGCAACTCTATGACGAATTCCACACTTCGATCAGGTGGCATGCCAGGCAATTCCTCCGGGAACACATCCGGGAAGTCACACACAACGTGGATGTCTTGGATTTCAGGAGGGGATAAGCCTTCCATGAAGCAAAGGAGGAGCTCTGGTGAGTTGGGCATGGATGGAGATGGAGGTCTGGACTGTGCAGACCAATACTCCACAATGTCGCCGGAAGATGTGGTCACGGTGATGGTTCTGGCAGCACAGTCGAGATTAGCCTTGTATTTCCCTAGCCAGTTCATGCCCAGTATGGCATCAAAGCCGGTTGAATTGAAGGCTATCAGCGGAAACGGGAAGGGGAATGAGCCTATATTAATTGAAACTTCGGGGGTCACCCTTTTGGTTTGCCAACGAGTGCCCGGGCTGGTGACCAGTAACGGTGTTTCCAACTCTTCAAACGGTATATTGTTTTGTTGTGCAAATGCTACCGAAATGAATGAATGTGATGCTCCAGAATCAAACAGTACTGTAGCAAGAATAATTCAAATGTCAGGTACGGAGACTCTAGAGTCAGTAATGAAAGTAGAACTCGGGTAGAGACTAGGCACAGCAAGGAGAATGATCCTGAAAGCAAACATAGGGACGGGAGCCCCAAAAGTAGGTCGCCCCTCGCCCTGAAACCCAGAGTGAGTAAGTGTATGACACGTCATGCGCGGCGGAAGCGACACGTGATAAGGCACAAAACAAATAGAGGTAAGATTGCTCCGAGAGTAGAGGGTAACCAGATAAGGAGTAAAAAGAATCCTAAGATGGTTTTCACAACTCATTTTTTTGGTAAAAAAAATATTTTTACCAACACTAGACTCAACGTCGACCAGTAGTAAGGGTTTCCTACAAGCGGTACTGCTCTGATACCAAGTCCCAGGAAGCGTGGTGGGCCCATAACCCACAGGTCCCAGGATCGAAACCTGGTCCCATAACCCACAGGTCCCAGGATCGAAACCTGGTCCCATAACCCACAGGTCCCAGGATCGAAACCTGGCTCTGATACCAATTGTAACACCCCGGCCCACCCCTGGACCGAGCCTATCACGCCTGGCAGCTCTCTAGGATCTCTAGACTGGCCCCGTAGATCAACACTAGTCTTTTCTGCGCACTTTGTCCTCACTCGTGCGCACCCGGGAAGGACTTCCCGGTCGGTCACCCATCCTTGGAGTACTCCAGGCCAAGCAGGCTTAACCTCGGAGTTCTTTCCAGATGAGCTTCCGGAAAAGAAGTTGCAACTTGTTGATATGAGTATTCTATCAATTCTATTAAGCCCTGAGCCAGGATCTCACATCTGAGCCAGGATCTCACATCCTTCCCCCCTTAGAAGACCGACGCCCTCGTCGGTCAGCCCCCAGTCCAGGAACTCCCCCCCTTGGCACCCGTCCATGCGTCCAGTGCCGGCACATATCACATGTCCGCCCACTGACCCGCACACGCCCGAGTAACCGCGAGGGTCGGCTCTGATACCAAGTTGTAATGCCCCAATCCATAAATTATACAGTGATGCTATGTGTCGGTGGTCATGCTACATAATCGAAGGTTACTGGGGTTACCACTCCCAGGCCGAGTAAACATCGGCAGGCGTGCTCGGCATGGATCATCGGCAACACAACCCTTCGATCATGCCATATCCAAAGCATAGCCCTCAAAGTATAATAAAGAGACTAAGACACCGGAACACCTGGCACATGACAGACCCTACGACTCAAGATAATATAGTTCAACTCTTAGTAGAGAAAGATAGCAAATATTACAATCCGGGGTCACAGACCCATCAGTACATCAAGCGGAAGCAAATTAAGTTGTTCTAAACAACAAGATCCAAATATGGCCTAAGAGGCCTACAGATAAACAGTTCCGTGCCAGCTGGTTCCTAGTTGCCCCAGGCTGCCACCCGGGAACCCCAGACTACTCGTCGATGTCAATAAAGAACCCACCTTCGGGGTAGGTAAAGTCCTCCTCTGAAACAAAAATAAACAAGGGTGAGTTCGACGAACTCAACAAGATTTTGAGCTATTAATGCTCCATGATTGGCTTTCAAGGTTTTATGGCTGTTTTGCGTAAAGCTGATTTTGTTCATAAAATCTGACTCCAAGGCATCGACTATCAGAATATTTTCGAAGAGGGGTAAGAAGTAACTCTTTCTCTTTCGATTCACTTTCTCATCATCCACCACTGTACCTGTTCTTCAAAGGCACCTCCCCGACTCACCCTCGAGGAAGTCAACCTTACAATCGTGAGTGGTACCTTTAGTACCCAGTTTTTAGTCATTCCGTTAAAGTTATTCTATGATCCCTGAATTCGTCACCAAGTCGTCCTTAACCGTGGACACGGCTTTTCGAAAAGATTTATCCCTGCAGGGGGTGTACAATGTGAAAGGCGCCAGGTTCCCGACGGACCTCCCAGCTCCTTATCCATGCGTACCGTCCGGCCCATTGCCTGTACAACTAGCTCTCTTCCGGGGAAAGCCGGCTGGGTGGGAGCGGCTACGACCTTTACCTCGCTTTGGAATAACCTAGGATCATCAGTGACCGTAGGACAAGTTCAGTGCCTCCAACACCCTGCCCCGCGGCCACTCATTTTCCTACCACCATCATCCTCATCTCAGTCTTGGCCACCATCTCAACACACGCGTAAATGGAAAGCCAAACTAGAGGACCCTCGGCTAGTCCGACACAAGTTAGTCGGTCGATGAGGTTCCATATGCCCACGCATGGTAGCACGCTCTACTTGGCTCGAAGGGGAGAACTCACACTTAGGCGGCGAGAACGAGACAACCCACCACATCCATGTGGCCTCTCATCCCCACCTTCTAGCATTTTATTATTTGTTACCACCATTTCTCCACCATCATCTGCGGAATTTCCACATCTGATCCCAACATGAATATCCATCAGATCACTAAGCAGTTAACTAAGCATGGCTAAGCAACAACCTAGCAAAGTAATTAATTCAGGCCATCAACACAATCCTATGGATAATAGGAGGGGAAACAGGTAATGGCTTCGGTAACTGAATGCAACTATAGGATACTCTAATCCAATCAAATTGACATTTGGAACCGCATGCAATATTATAGTGGAGAAAATAATTTGCATAAAGTAGGATAAGATATGCTAGAGGGTGGGGATCACGCTTGCCTTACTCAGCAGGCGGGTAAAACTGATCGTCGGGGTAATGTGGCGAGACCCCGGTTTCTTGATCCTCGAAGCGTGCGGTTGCTCGGAGAAGAAGGAGGAGGTCGAGAATGGCGGCGAGCTTGCCCGAGGCGCGGCGGCCGGAGAGGAGGAAGACGAGGACGGGGCGGTCGATCCCGAGCTCCCCGACACGATTCTGTCGGCGGAGAGGGAGCAGGCGTTGCGGCGGTGCTAGGGGTGGTCGGGGCTGAGCTCGAGGTGGTCTCCAACGCCGGCGATTCGACGGCGGGCTACACTAGGGTTCGGCCATGGCGGGGGAAAAGCAGAGGGAAATATCTGGGGGAGAGAGAGAGAGCGGCCTCGGTGGCCTCCTTATCCTCGCGCGGGCGGCAGAGGAGGAGAGGGGGCCTGGGCGCGGCGCAGGGCATGGCGACACGGCGACGGGGTGCGGCGCGAGCGACGAGCTCGGTCGCTACAGAGAAGAAGACGATGACGTTTTTGCAGAAAACCCCCTGGGCACCTTTCCTCTTTCCTCACAGACAGGTCCTCCCCCCTTACAGAGAGGTCCTTTTCTACTTCTTTTTAAATCCAGTGCAGTGTTTTGATTTATTTGAGGCAGTGAAACTTTTTAGAAAAATTTGAGAAAAATCAGGGAGCTTCCCCATACCATGTAGAGGCACCACAAAAATTGGCTCCTCAAAATAAAATGTTTTGGTGCACTTTTGTTCATAGGTGTTAAAAAGGGCATTTTGTTGATATTTCCATAAGTTGCCACTTTAATGATTTGGAGACAATGCAAATATAATATTTGGAACCCTTGGAACTTCCTTGACAAATATCCAAGATTCAAATTGTTTGACTGCAATTGACACAATAGTAGCAAGTTGAGATGTATGCCATGATGCAATTACACAAAAGTGGAAAAATTACAGAGGTTTTCAGGTTTTAAACCTGGGGCTGTTACAAGTACCAACCCTTTGAACTCGTTGTCTAATATATCCTTGCACACAAAGGGAGCTGCATTTCACATCATCGGACCAGGCCCAGTGGACGGTGTAGCATGGCTGAGGTGGCTAGTGATCCTGGAAAAGACACCGCAGTGGAGTCCTTTCCCTTGGCGGTCGATGAATCTTTCCATCACAGTCCATACCTAACATGGTCCATAAGAAAATCAAAACCATAGGGTTATCAACACTAATCCTGTAAGCCATCTGTTGTTCATAGATGATATAGACACATAGAAAATATAAAACAACCTGGGGAAGACATACGTAGGATATGGCGGTTGGGGAGCGGAGAAGGGTTGCAGCCATCTTGGTGGCAGCGCGCCCAGGGACGCTGCATCTTGCGCCGCGGCCGGGCAAACTGGCTAATCACGGTAGGGGACGCCGTTCGAGGTCAAGGGAAAGAGGCGGGCGTCCCGTGTGGAGGGTGGATGGCGACAACGGGGCAGTGGACGCCCTTGCTTGCCAAATTGTCTCTTCTCCTACCCTGCCGCATCATTCCTCCTTTGTTGCCTTTTTTTCTCGATCTGAATCAGCTCGCTTGCCGCTCGGTGGGGCGAGTTGTCGCTTGGATCTCACCAACGTGGGAGAATAGTTCGTACGCCTGCTGGTCCTTGTAGAAGAACATACACCGTTAAAGATATCGAGAAGGGCCCTTCGAACCCCTCCTTCATCCAGGGATCTACCTATCCATGTCACCATGTGTACTAATTACACTTAGATCCTGGAACAACAAAGATCCAGGCCGTTTCAGCGGAGAGACAGGGAAAATCGAAGCTTTGGTTTGGGTTTTAGGGAACCATACCTTGAAGAAGAACACCATGGGTTCTCGGGAGGCGCTGAGAGTCTGAGAGACAGAGCGACAATGAGAGGAGGAGGAAGAGGAGGCGAAAGGGGACATCCAGCGAGAGAGATGGTGTGTTTCTGCGTGTTGGGCCCAAATCAACCACAGCAGGCTGATTTGACGCCGGGAGCAGCGTCCCCTAGGGATTTTGGGTTGAGAGAAAATGAACGGTCTTGATTGAATAAGGAGAGTAATCGGACGGTTGAAAATGGTGATAGCCTGAGAGAGCTTGTTTTTTATGCAGTTATAATATCCCTAATATGTATGTAACAACGTAGTATGAATATATCTTATATGTAAATTGTATTATATATATATATCAATGTGTTTCGTATGTTGTATGTAGTAGCGTACGTAGAATATCTATATGGAAAGTATATTATGTGTATGCATCAAATGTGTACCGTATATATGTACAACAGTAGATGAAGAAAAACATAAAAATAAAATTGCAGTACCCAAGAGAAATTGCAGTAAAGAAAAGAAAACAAAAAATAAAATGGAAAAAATAGAAAACAAAAAAAAAACAAAACTTCAGTACCGGTCGGTACGACCGGTACTAAAGGTTTCCTCACGAACCTCACTCCGCGTCCCACGTGGAGGATTTTTAGTACCGGTCGCAACACGCCCGGTACTGATGTTAGGGGGTAACAGTCCTGCTTGGGCAGTACCAGTTGCAAATCCGGTACTGATGCCCCTCCCCGACCGGTATTGCTGATCCGTTTTCCACTAGTGCTGGTATTCAATCAAAGGATGCTGGTGTAGGAAGATTTAGAATGAGTTTGTTGTTTTCTTGTTTCTTACCATGATCATATGTTTTCCCGAGGAGCGGCTGCGCAAAACAGGCATAACATTATATTTACCATCAAATATTGACCCTAAGTTTGGGGGAGGGGGGGTTGACCCAAAATCTGTCAATGGCATGTTCTAATTAGACCACCTGCTTATGACTGCTCCCACGATCGAGTGTATGCGTGCGTATGAGCAATACTGTATTTTATATATAAAAAAAAGGCCTAAATGATGTTTTGGTCAAAAAAGAAAAGGAGTTTACATTGCTCGTGGAAGCAGCCCAGTAATCTCTGCCAGGCCCATGGAAAACCACGTTTGGGCGAGGCCGTGCTCTATCCCTAACGCCAGGCCCACCTCGAACGCTCGTCGCGTCCTCCCCAATTCCTTCCACCCTGCTCTTCGTCGCGAGCGCCGGCGGCGGCTTGGTAAGTGCAGCGAGCTACGGCCGGAAGAGGCGAGGCGAGGCGAGCGAGCAATGGGGAGGAGGATCCTCAACGATGCGCTGCGCACGATGGTGAACGCGGAGCGGCGGGGGAAGGCGACGGCGCAGCTCCAGCCCATCTCCGGCGTCATGATCTCCTTCCTCAACATCATGAAGCACCGAGGTACCGACCACCCCATATCCCCACATCGTCCGGTTACCGCTGCTTCTCTGCGAACCCTCCTCGTGCCCCGCATCTCGTCATATCTATCTTCTGTTACGCCGGACAAGAGCAGGAGTTTTCGCCCATGGTGTGATAGGAGGGTGAAGGCTTCAATTCGAAGTTATTGCTAAACTAGTACGATTTGTTCGCACACTTAGTATATGTGTATGCGTTGATTTGGGAGGGATAGAACGATAGAGAGGTGGTTTTACAGTCTTATTCAGTACGAGAACAGAAATGATCTGAACCCTAAGATCAATTTTTAGACTGGGAGCCACTTGATGTTAAAATATTGGAACAGTGGAGGTCTTTCGGTAAATTGTGATATACATATTTATCGTCCATTGTTATAAAATGGACAGAGTATAAGGTGACGTAAACTTCTTTGCATTGAATTGTTGTTAAATGTCTGAAGTTTCGAAGTGGTGTTTTCAAGGAACATATTTATCAGATGTTAGCATATTTATTGGCAGCTTTATGTTCTCCATGCCTTGATGTAATTATGTTGTCACTTTTTAATTGTTCAATGAATCTGCAAGTATTCCGACCGAATGTTACTGTATAGTGTATACTGGATCTAGTATAGTTATTTGGTCTGACCACCTGTTAGACTAGAGTAAATATTTGCAAGATCATTCGTGTTTGCGAGCCGTGCGGCATTTGATCATTGGTTCTGTAGGTTGTACCTTGTATCCCCAAGATGAATGTCGCCAACATCAGTTGCACTGAAAATGTGACCGCGCATAATTTAGCGACTTTGGTAGGGCAGAAAGGTGTAGTGTAGTGCTGTATGGATCAACTCCACTCTATGTGAAGGAGTTGGTTTTCGCGATTATATTGTATCAACTTGCTGCTTTAATATATATAAGCTCTCTTTGTTAAAGAGGAAAAAGAATGGTGCTTAGAACTGTATCCATTATGAACCTTTATTCATGGAACAAGTGGAAAGAAGTTATTTGGAAGAAGTGGCTTGCCTTTTTTTCCGGAAAAAACTCAAAGTACCTTTGTGTTTCATTTCATTGAAAAGGTAGAGTTTGGTTACAACCTCCTAAGAGCGAAGCATGTATTGGTCCTTTGTGTTTCATTTCATTGAAAAGTAGAGTTTGGTTACAACCTCCTAACTCCTAAGAGGGAAGCATGCATTGGAAGTAGTGGCTAGCCATTCCCTTTTTCATTTTGGCTCCAGCATGTGAAAATAAAGGAAAATAAAATGTTACATACTAGTAGTGTCCTTTAGTCTCTTATGTTTGCTCACGTAACATCTATCATTCCAATCCTTTTAAAAATAGCACATTGAGAGGGCATGTATAAGTAATAGTATTACTTTTAGAGTGTTGTTTTTCCCTGATATTTATTCTGTAATTTGTTTTTCAATTTTCTCAGGTTACATAAAGAATTTCGAGGTCTTCGATCCACATAGGGTGGGAAAAATTACTGTGGAACTTCAGGGAAGGATTAAAGATTGCAAAGCTCTTACTTACCGACAGGACCTGAGAGCTACGGAAATAGAAAAATACAGAACTCGGATGCTTCCAACACGTCAGGTATTTTGTCAACTCATATTTGATATTTATGAACATTTATATGCTCTGTTAGCTGTGGGATACAGTTACTTTGCTTTGTTTATTTTGATACTGGGACCAACATCGACGGAAACATAAAGATGAAATATGGCGTGCCATAATTTGAATGCTTAGTACTGACTACTGAGTGCACTCTTCTATTTGCAGTAATAAAATACTGTATAAAATATCCATTATGAAATGTACATTATGACTTTGAGCAACTAAACGTTGGCTAGATCGGAGGCAGTATCTTGCTTTTACTAGTATGAAACTTACTGAAAACATTCTAATCAATATCCGTTGTCACTTGTCAGCATGAAGAGTTTATCTATGTCAATAGTGTTTCTGAGGCAACAAATCTATCACCTGTCATTCTGACAGATTTTCGAGTAATTGAACGAATATAGGAATAGAAGAATGTAGCATAAATGTTCAAGTTTCCCTGATACAAATACACTTTTGGAAACCAAAGCAAGTGACAAACTCCACAGATTATCTCTTTCAGGTGACATCCTGTTGAACATTTGCTAACAAAAATACAATTTGTTACCTAAAAAATATGAGGAATTATATTTTTGTGATGAGGAACCAAACATTATATGCAATATTATATTTTAAAAAAATTGATTGTGTTACCGTAAATGTTCTTGACGTGACTCATTCACTTGGATCTTCTCCGCTCACCTCTGCAGTTCTGGACTTACTTGAGCCAAGTGTGTAGGTCAAGCTAACCGTTTCTAGCTAAACTAATTTCTGAAAGCTTATTTGCCATGCTTAATTATGCATTTATTTATTTACAGAGAAGTCACTATATGCAGTTTATATGTCTAGTGTAGAACTCAGGGATACATCATTCTCTCTCTTCATTTTGCAGAGATATTGTGTTATTTCTAACACATTGCCTTTTGTGGTCTTATTTGCTCTGCAGTGGGGCTATGTTGTGGTGACCACTCCAAATGGTGTTCTAGATCACGAGGAAGCTATTAGGCAGAACGTGGGGGGCCAAGTCCTGGGTTACTTCCATTGAGAACAAAGCACAGTTATCTCATGCTTATTCAGCTTGTGGGGTGCGTTGTTATCTTTCTATTATGACTGAAATCATGTTGTCTGGACTTGTAGGCTTGTTATTTTTTGGTCATGGCCAACAAAATATGTGATTACATGTCAAAAGTATGTCTCACGGCACTAACATAAACAGTCAATCCTAGGACAGATATTTCTGTAGGTGTAATGCACCCATGTACTTGGAAATAAATGAGTACCGCCGTAGTTGGACCATCTGTGATATTGCCGTCAACCTTGTCGCATATGCTTTTCCAAAATCTTATGTATCATATGGTTGCTCAAGTAAGTCCAGAACTCCAGAGGCATATGTTACACTGGTTCCATATTTTCATGCACGATGACCAAAGAAGATCTTATATGTTTACGAGTTCTTGCTTGAAGTTACACTGGTTCCATGTTTTCATGCACGATGAATGTGGCAAATGTTTGGAATCAGTATGGCCGCCTCTGTGCTGGTTGTTACTGGTAGTAGGTGATAAGAGATGGCTGAAACTTATGTTGTCTGATGATGAACTGGATTATTCTGGGGTGGAAGAGGATTCAGGCACATTCGCGGGATGTGCTACCGTACCTCCTGAAGATCTTGTTTCTGGTAGACTGGTACAATATGATGTGTGCAGCTATTGTACCAGTCATTACCGTGTCTTTTTTTGGCTGTCTAGCATATGATCGGGTAGAGTGGCCTTTTATCGAAGCTATGATGAAAAAATTGGGTTTCTCGGATCATATCATCAGGGTAATAATGAAGTGTGTTTCTTCAGGCAGTTTCTCGGTGAAAGTTAATGGAACACAGCTTCAAAAGTTTCTCCCTACAAGAGGTATACGGCAGGGAGACCCAGTGTCTCCCTATTTATTTCTTATATGTGCGGAGGGTCTAACGGCTCTTTTAAATAATTACACAGGGGGTTTTGTGGATCGTGGAATCCGGGTGTGCTACCGGGCACCATGGATTACACATTTGTTGTTTGCTGATGATAGCCTCATCTTCATTGATGCCTCCGTGAGAAGTGCAACTCGCCTCAATGATATTCTACAGATGTATAATGAAGCTTCAGGGCAACAAGTAAATAGAGACAAAAGCTCAATTTTCTTCAGTGCTGGTATTCTTCAGGAGATCAGGGAAGCAGTGAAGCATGAGCTAGATATTTTAGTGGAGGCTTTCAGTGAAAAATACTTGGGCCTGCCAACTGCAGTTGGAAACCTCACGAGTGAGGATTTTGATTATATCTCAGACAGAATTAGAAGCATGATAACCGGATGGGATAAGCTGATGTCTTACGCTGGGAAAGAAATAATGATCAAGGCGGTCCTCCTGGCAATCCCGACGTTTAGCATGGGCTGCTTTAAGCTCTCGAAAGGAACCATTCAGAAAGTTGTTTCCCTCATTGCCAGATTTTGGTGGAGTGGATCAATAGATAAGAAGGCGTTGCATTGGCTAGCATGGGACAAGATCGCAAGGCCAAAGAGTGTTGGAGGGATGGGGTTCCGAGATCTGGAGCTTTTCAACTTGGCACTGTTAGGCAAACAGGGCTGACGGCTTATCACACAGCCAAACTCTCTTTGTGCTCAGGTTCTTCGGAGCAGGTACTATCCTAGTAGTGATTTTATGACGGTGAATCCTCCTAAGACAGCGTCCAAGACATGGCGCGCTATTTTAGCAGGGAGGCAAGCGTTGGAGACAGGATTGATTAAACGAGTTGGAGATGGGAGCACTATTTCCATCTGGCAGGATAGATGGATCCCAGGAGCTCGGACAATGAAACCTATGGGGCGCCTTGCTGATACGGCGATCGACCGGGTGGAGGAGCTCATTGATCCAATTCAACATATGTGGCGCACACAGTTGGTGCGCGAGTCCTTTTTAGCACCAGATGCCGAGCTCATTTTACAGATCCCTCTCAGGAGGAGTGTTGGAGCGGACTGGATTGCTTGGAACCATGAAAAGACCGGGTCTTACTCAGTCAGAACGGCGTATAGAGCATTGCTTGACTGTAAAGATAGAAAGGAAGCCGCGGAAGGCAATGAAGTGGGATACTCACATATGAGGGATGATGAAAAGTGGAAACGTTTGTGGAAGCTAGACGTTTTACCGAGAGTACGAGTGTTTTGGTGGCGAGTTCTCAGAGGCATTTTGCCTGATTACGAAACTCTCACCAGGCGGCATGTCGGAGTTGAAAGTACATGCTCGGTTTGCAAGTCAGCATCAGAGTCTTTATACCATGCGATGTTTGAGTGTGGTCATGCCAAGTTGTTTTGGGCTGCAGCACGAGACATACCCCGCTACATGGGCGATGGACATCATCTGTGATCCAGCCATCAACCAAGGTGAGCGAGAAAGACTTGTTTCTATTATGTCAGCTATTTGGGACTCTCGGAATAGGTGGGCTCATGGAGATACAGGCTATGACCCTTCAAAATCAATGGAGTCTATAGCGGAAGTGATGGGAGTTCTAGAGTACAAGCAACATCAAAGAATCAAAATCCCAAAGACACGGTGCACATGGCGCAGCCCAGGGCCGGGAGTGGTCAAACTGAATTCGGATGGAGCAATCCGAGAGACACAAGGTGTGGCAGGAAGTGGAGGAGTGGCACGCGATGGCAATGGGTTCGTTGGTGCAGGAAATATGTGTGCATTACAGACCCGTTAATCATCGAAGCCTTGGCGTTTCGCGACACGGTGCTGTTTGCTAGCCAGCAAGGTTACTTAAGAATCTTATGTGAAACAGATTGTGAAGTTTTGGTGAATTTATGGAAGGGGAGAGCAACTCAAAGATCGGTGCTCGCTCCAATTTTCAGTGAGGTTGATGACCTAGGCTATATGTTCCAATCTTTTGAGGTTGGAGCTGTTGGTCGAACTGCTAATGGCGTTGCTCATGAGTGTGCTAGTTATGCTTGTGATCAAGACTCTGACGTAGATTGGATCGGGGTCTGTCCCGAGTTCCTTAGGTCTAGTGTTGAAGATGATTGTAAACACAGCCTTTGGGCTGATTGTAATCGTGGATGTGTGTAGCAGCAAGTTTCAGACGCGCTCTTTTCCTTACCAGGGTACCTAAGGGGACTGGAAGGTTTTTAATGAGGCGGCTTGCTAGCTTAATATATATTTGCCTTAAAAAAAAAGAACTGAAAATACAACAGAACCTATGCAAAAAACTAGCGCATGTCTCTATACTTTGGCACTTCTATACAACCATAGCAGCCACCGCACATAGTGGATAGAATGTCTCTTCACCCGAGCTCGGCGCGGTTCCAAGCTTTACAACCATTGTCGTTGAATGAACCAATCCGGAGCCGTCCGATCCTGGACACGCCATCGATAGATGAAGAAGTGCACACATACTCATGCTTGCAATTTATATTTATCATGATAGGACATGCGTTGGCTGATTGTAAAATATTCTACTAGAGTAGAGTTCACCATAAGCTCTTACATGGCTTTACAACAAGTTGTTGGGTCACTTGCATCACTGTGTGATTCTATCACTGAAGTCAGTTTAAAGTCAACCTATAGAGTTTGTTTGTTTTAAAGTGATTGATAGTTTTTTGAATTTGCCTTTATTCCAAACCATTACTAGTCACATGCATGCATGCCCACCACATAACCAGAACAAATCCCCTGTAACCTCCAGGTAGCTGATTTGTGGTCCAAAACGCAACTGTGCTGAAATTGATAATATGTATTTTCTTTTGCAATGTGTTGTACCTAGCCCGGACAACATATTGAAACTCACCCCTCTCACAACCGAAAATCAAATCATATTCAACCTTAGTCTCATGGACTTCGCCAAAAAAAGAATAGCTCACTCTCATATAGAAATCATTTTTAGACCAGAGAGTTCCCCAAAAGCACAAAATATAATTTTGTGGTTTGTGGCCTTTTCTAAATCATGATCCACGAGCCCCGGCTATATGGTGCCCTTTAAAAAATAACATTTCTTTTTCAAAAACCTTGAAACAAAACCCATATGTAGATACTGTTGAGATCTACAATTATGCAAAATTTTAACTCCAAACTTGTTGTATTTTAGGCTGCACAAATTTTTTTTATAACTCCCACATATGTAGATAGTGTCGTGATCTACAATCGTACAAATGTTTAACTCCAAATTCGTTGCATTTTAGGCTGCACAAAAAAAGAACTATATTTACTCATGTGTCTTGGTGTAGCGAACAGTTCACATATTTACAACTCCAAAACTTGTCAGATTTTGTCATTCTGCGTATCCTAAATACTAAATGGCTACGGTTTCTGCACGGTTGCAGGATACGTCATTGGCTACATTAGGATTTTATTTCAGATTTTTATACACTTTGAGAAATTAGTTTGTGTTTTTTTTCAAAATAGAGGGGCTCACTGTTTGCTAAGCTAACCAAAATGGTACCTTCAGTTTTGTACCCATTTTTTTCTCTTAGTATTGGAGCCAAACTAGTATCAGCAATGTGTCAAATGCAGAGCTCCATGAGTGCTGATAAAGAATTCGATTAGTCGTCTCACTTGCATCTTCTCGGAGGGGCCAACGACGTCCTTATGAGGTGTTACCGCTTCGAAAAAGATTAAACTTGTGAGCCATGGCTTGAGCCCGTGGAACGTCGAAATCAACATTAAGGTTGGGACAAACTGAGCCTATCTTAGCTGGTTTGGCTCAGCTGGTTTGGTTTAACCGACGCAATTGTTTTAGTGGTAGGTGGCGTGTCTGTCAACAGCGGGACGTCCGTGGTGACTTCGTCAACCTTAAGTGCTTATAGGGGTATGGTTTACGTGCATTATTTCATAGGGGTGTCTACATCTGCGTGTTTGTGAACGTCTACATATGTATTGTGTTTCTAAAAGAAAGCATTAAGGTTGGGAACTCACTTCCCTATTGTTAGTTTCACTTGTGAGATGCATGAATTCTTATCTACAATTGGAATTTTAGTTTTCAATAGGGTGAACTCCCTCTGTGATGGCTCACTTTTATTTAAATTACATATATCTAGATATATTTTAATGTGTAGATACATATAAATTCAAATAAAGTTGAGACATCTTTTTATAAATGGATGTAGTACATGTTCAGCCAACCATTTCACCGATTTGTTTAAGATAGCTGCTCAGATGCTAGTGTGTGATCTTGATTGTGTATCATGGGCTTGAACACTAGATCTTACTAGTTAATACAAAGGGGGGGTCCTGCCATCCTCCCCGTTGACTCAACACAAAACATTGTAGCTAAACGAGGAAATTGCAAGAACCAGCTATTCTCGGGGCATTTATTGCGCAAACCCGTGACTCTATTTTGATTTTGCATACACCAGCAACTCTATGCCTAATTTGTTGCAAGGAGCTCTAACAAAAATATTACATGCTTTAACAGTGTATCTGGCAAAGTGGCACACCTGATTAAATAACTTGGTTGCCACCGTGACACTGGTTGTACCCATCGCGTGGCTAAGAGCATCTCCAAAACGCACACAAAAATATCTCACAGTAGATTAGTTTTTATAGAGGCATTTTAACAGTTTTAGCCAGCCGTGGTCGACATCAATCCTTTAGATGTCCAAAAATAGAGCAACCATGCTACAACAGTTTTCTAGACACTCTAAAATAGAGCATCAGCAAAGCCGGGCACGTCCGAGGAAGGTTGCGGTCAGACGGTTATTCTCCTGCCGGTGCAGCGAGATGAAGATGGCGGAGCTGAGGCGCGGGCCGTACGGAGGCGCGGTGGCCGCAGCTCAGAGGGGCGGCAGCCGGTGCTGCGAAAGCACGGGCTGCACGGAGGCGCGGTAGCCACAGGTCGGAGGGGTGCCGACCGGTATTCCAGAAATGGCCGGGCTCGATGTGGGCCTTGGCGGGCTGCGACTACTCATCTTCGGATGGACTGGGATGGAGGCGGCATGCATCAGCCTGTGCAGACGTATGAGCAGCGGCGGCTAGGACACAAGAGTCGTACGCAGAAGTTTCAGTTTGGTTGTGTCACTTCGCGTGCCAACCTGCGATTTTACAACGTGCTAAAGTCGAGTACAAGATTTGCAGCCTATGATATCGCTTTTTATAACGTGCTGGATATTTTTTATTACAATCCGTACCATGCCTTATGTAAGTTGGATGGAATTCATTTATCTTTTGTTGGCATCATTTGGTTATGTGATCTTTTGCTGCCAATTTCCTATGTAATTATATTATTTAAATATAATGCTATACATCAGCTTTGTTCAACAAGCAAACTATATGTATTAGAATTATGCACATTTTTTTCAATTTCCAAATCATTGTTTATGGGTAAAAGAGGAAAATCTGGAGCAATGCAACGTGTCATGCACCATGCCACGGTAGCTGTCATATATGTTTTTACAAAGTTAATATGATAATTACAGCTCCTTGCAATGAATTAGACGTAGAGTTGCTGGTCTCCGCAAAAACAAACTAAAGTCACTAGTTTGTGCAACAATCGCCCCAAGAGTTGCTGGTTCTTGCAATTTTCTCTAGCTAAACAGAGCAATATAGTGACATCTCAGCCAACCGTTACCTTACTGCCTGCTATACAATCAGATATAATCGATCCAGGCCAGCTCACAGCTGACAAGAATATTGGTTGTCCCAAGTATCACAGAACATTTTCTATTTCACAGAATGATCTGTAATTACATGTCATATCGATGAAACTTTCGTTCTACAAGAGCAATATAGAAACATATAGCAATAACCTGAAGTCTAAAAATTATAACGAAAGTGAAGTTCCCATATGGTAGGTTTCTGAGACAGCGCGCAGTTTAGTTTATTCTGTTCACGCAGGAAAAAACAGCAACAAACGGCAGAAAAAATAACATGTCTAACTATCGTTGATGGTGTAAACTGAATACAGAAGGACGAGGAAGTGGAGGGCGACCGCAACGAAGCCACACGCGAGAGCTCCCGTGACCTGGTCGCAGAAAGTGCCCATTATCCCGCAAATCGGCTGCCAGCCGGCGTGGCTGTTCCCGTTCTTCCCGAGGGTCGATGTGGCGGTGGCTGCGGAGGCGGCGCCGGTGAGCACCATGCCGAGCATCTGCAGCTCAGACATTAACCACGTCAGACAAAGAATGAAATGCATCGCACCATGAGTCCATGACCACGAGGGCGTTCGACCGCGCAAGATCAATGCTGTTTCAGATACATATAGCCTGGTGCGCCAGAACTCACCAGATCGGCCACGAGCACCAGCCTCGCGGTGGAGCTCGGCGCGAGGAGGACGAGGGGGCTGTAGGCGCAGGCGACGACGTTCGCGACCACGAAGAACCTGCAAGGCACGCACACGCGGCGTTTCGTTAACCATGGCGATCGACACCGCGCGTACCGGCCGGCACGAGGTACGGACGGTAGATAGACTAGACGAGCCGATGGCTCGACCGAACTGAGCTATTGAGGACGAACGGACATTAAGGAAGATGGGTCTACACTTACACCAATGATGGCATGTACCGGAACTTGGCCTGCACCTCCACGCCGAAGACGGTGGTCGTTTGGTGGCTCGTGGCCATGACTATCGCCGCGACGCCGGCCGCAGCAGCCGCCGTGATCCTCAGCACGACGGGGACGAACCGCCGTGCTTTGGCCATGACTGTTGTTTGGGCTGTGGCGTCGTGCTTAGGTGTTAGGAGGTTGGATGGCAGATGCGTTGAAGGCTGATGATGCTTGGTGTGGACAGCCCACTGTTTGAATGATGAAATAGGTGAAGAAGAGCGTCCACAGGGACTTGAATATGTGCGCGCGACTAGGTGTGGTAGGAGTCCTACCAGTCAATGGAGTTGTCATCATCTTAAATTATGAAACTGATAGGCTGCCTCGTTTCTCGAGACTTGAATTCAACAAACCTCAAGAATGATGGGAAAGGGCAGACTGAAGTTGTTGCAGATGGAAGCAATCAAGAACAAAACGGTGCTTACTTCCATCTAAAGAAAGGGTGTGGTACTCTAGGCGTGTCATGGAGTAAAAGCAATAGTGCGACGATCTGAACTCCTTTCCTGAAACGTTCTCAAAATTCAAAACCTTTGGTTTTCCTATGTCATGGTGTTGTACCACAATTTTTTCGAGAGATGAAATTCTGACACAAGGTGATCTTCCGTGGCGGCAGCCTTGCCTAGTTCTCCTTCGCAGTTTTATGTCAGAGTCAGAATCACACTATCTAATTGTGGGTAGCTTAATTGAGAACTGGGCAGAGGCCTAGTGGTTGGAGAGTGATTGAGCACTCTTGATATTCTGTGTTTGATTCCCATCTGGACGAACTATGTTGGATTTTCTCACAAAAAGTGCTAGTGTCCATGGGTCTCACTTTTTTTTTGTAGGTAGCTCAGTTCTAACGCATGTCGCTCTGCACGACCTCTTTGGTTGGTTTGAAGATAGTCTGTGGTGAAGTCGGAATCGTTTGCTCAATTCGCAATGTTGGCTACTAGGGGAGAAGTTATGCCGCTGATGTCGGTGTGTTGTCTCAACGAGGCCCTCTTTGGTAATATGAGCGTGGAATATCCAGTGTGTGCCGCTCAACGGTTTGTGATGATTTCTGTCCTGTTTTAATTAGTAATTTATTTATTTATCACTTATTATGTTTATTTAATGGATGTGGCGAATGTCTGACCTCGTTGAAATGATCTGTAACTATTTGCAACTCATCTCTATAAACCGCCGAACCAAACTACATATTTTGTGCAATTGTACTAAAGACGAGAAATCTTCCGACTACTGTCAACAATCTTTACTACTCTGATCCTAAAAAAATGTATGTCCCTGGCTATCTTATCAGTTTATACGTGGTTAGTTGGTTTCTCACGTCAGTAAAAGCAGATCGGAGGGTATTAAACTGAAACACGATGGGTACATTGTACGTTGTGCATCGATCGGTAAACAGATGTCGTGCATCCATCGGTAAAAAACAGAACATAAGCCTGGTTGTGCTCCATGGCTGAACAATTAATCTGTTCTAGAGGAGACTAGTTGAATTCGGCGCGGCGACACGCCGCGCCCTTCATGAGTTATGTGTGATTTGTTTCCTTGTTGAAGTGGCACAATGTATATTGTAAATAGGTTTGAAGGTTCTGTGAAGTGCATTGTCTTTTGGGCAATTGATAATTTAATTGACATAATATAGTTCCAGTTATGGTGATGATACTATAAGTAAAAATATACATGGATACTTATGAACAAAACAGATGGAGTGTTTCAAAACTGATCTAGCTGCCAGCCATTACAAATTCAGATGAACAATTTCACAATATTTTGTGGAATGAAATAGTGATTCTGCAGTCTTAGGAAGAAGTATCTAATATATTTTCTAGTTACCACACGAATATTTAACCAGGGATGCGTTGCATATTATATTCTTTTTTCCTTGCATCATAACTGCAAAATCTCAGAAAATTGCACTGCATATCACCAAAGATGGGGAAACATAAGATGACTACACCATAAAGAATTCGATGGAAAATCCATAGATAAGCAAAATCATACATTCACCGTTCATCAGATTTTGTAGAAGAAAAGGCATATCACTAACTGTTCACATCATACCATTACACAGACAACAACTGGTCATAGTGAAAACTGAGATCTTGAGGCGCGTCATGCATAAACACCTTCAGTGCATATCCAATGGCGAAGCCCGGTGTCGCAAAAGACTTAGCCATGAAAATTGCTCCGATTTAGCCATTCTTCATTCATTTCAACAGGGTTTACCATAAACAAAGAATCAATCCGTGTGAAACATTTGATTTTTATGATAAACTATTCTCAAGGAACAACCTTTATACAAACAGTTGTTTCCACAACCGAATAGCTATCAAAAAGATTAGAAAATACCTTTTTTGTTCAACCATATGAATTAAAGCAAAAGAAGTATGACATGACATAATGTATCCTGAATATCAAAAATGTCTTGTAATTACTTCATAATTATTTAGCAAATGGTCCAATGAAAAAAAATCAAAGAAGACCCAAGGAAAATAATGTAACCACCATTATTACAACATAACAACACATAAACAGATTAATGCCTCATGTTGAAGCAATTAAAAATTGTACTGGAATCACAACCACTATCCAAATCAAAGAAGAAAGGTAAATAGCATATCATATATAACTTCTACAGCCGTACGAAAACAGCGACACTTAATTTGGAACCGAGGAAGTAGATAATAAGAATGAGATAATAATGAAGTGTTGTATATATAGGCTACGTGTTGAATAAGAATTAGGACACCAAACCTCCACTCTTTATAGGTGAAGGGGCAACACTGCTATTATCCAATAGCCAGATGAGCTGATGAATAACTAACCTACCCGGTGCTAGCTTAGTCACAGCTCGTTTGAGTATGCACAGATAATGACAGCAAGCAAGGTCTTTCACTTTTACAACACATAGAGGGGCTACAGGTATTGATGCATGACAATTACTTTAAAAATGTGATTTTCTTTTATTTTAAACAAATCAACAGAGAGTAAGGGCAGACCACAAGGAGCTCAGGTAACAACAGCAAGCATTCTTTTAGACACTTATGGAGGAACAAAACATGGATCTGGATGACCTGTAATCAGCATTGCAGCAACAGGAAATGTATTCTGTCCCTGTTAGCAACGCAGATAAACTAATCAAAAGAACGTGGTTAAAACCTCATCTAAGCTCTTTGCCGTTTGAGGCCGGTCATGCATAGAATGTCAGTTTGGTTCAAGAACCTGAGGGCCAAAAAAAATAGTTAGCAACTTTCTCACCTGTAGTAAAAGTTGGTATGGTGTTACAGATATGGGTGGTTTACCTCCAAAGTTAGATAATGTAGAAGGTTGTTTACAAACTTGAGCATGCTGCGACAAATAATCAATGACCGTAAAATCGGTGTTCCTAGAATCTTGACAGAACGGAACCCTGCTTGAGAGTTTTACATCAGTCAATATGAATACATAATCAAAATAACCAAACTGACTTGATGAGTAAAAAGCTTATGTCGTACTTGTTGTATTTTCCATCTCGGGCAGAAAACCATGACGCCCCATCTGCCTCATTAGTGATCGAGATGTACATATGCTTACTCGAGGGGTGTCACTTTAGGCTATGGAGACCACATTCTCCTCCGCTCCCTACAATAATCTAGTAAAGACACCTGACCTACAACAACCTAAAGAAATTCATCTATTTAATCTCACGCTAAACATACAGTGCATATCTCGATTCAAATACATGCGGCTCTAAAAGCTGAGTATTTTGCACTGAAGGATTGTTACTCTACAGAATTGTTATGATGCCATTTCCAATTCATGAGTACAAACTAATTAAAAAGCCCAAAAACATAACTCTGAGACTTAAAGAGTGAAGCTATACATGGGTGAGTATTTTCCACTGAAGCAAAACAAATTATGTGACTGTAGAACTATCATGTATGCAAGAGGTACAAATAAACACTCATTAAATCAAGAATAGAAACATTATTAGGTAATAAGAAAGCATGGGCTTGGGACTTAGAAACATTATTAGGTAATAAGAAGGCATGGGCTTGGGACTTACCCTTCTGATTTGGAGCAGAAAGAACATAGTTCCTTATATGGGATACAAAAACTAATCAATGCATGCCAAGCCTTACCAAATTTCACCATAAGTATATTATGGTGTGCAAGCAAATGTCTGCAGTCTGAGCAACAAGCATCAAAGAAACTAACACCTTGATATCTCTGATATTAAAATAGGAAAAAATATTCTCCATTGAAGTGGATCAATAGTGGTTACTGGTGGAGCCCAAACTTCACCTTCAATTCGTACACCTACATGGGAGTAAACACCTGAAAAAAGAGCACAACTCTGAGTTTAGTGTGGTAATAAAAAAGATAGTCAGATTAAAATAAGGATTTAGGACTATTAATACTCGACTAATCGTAAATAAAATATGTTCTCTCTGTCATTGTCCTATGAGTTGATCTAATGGGCGAGCAAACTAATCAATAGTCTCGAAAGAAAATGAACGAACTTCAAATGCACCGAAGATGTTATCTAAATTCTCCAATGAGGTTAATATATAGTAGTACAATTGTACAGTCACCGATAGAACATTGCACATGAGACATGTGACATAAATCATATGAAGCTGCTGATATTTGTATATTTGTGCTTGTGAAAGCTCAAAGCCAAGTTATAAAAATTGTAGGAGCTCCTGGAATTTGTGCTCGTGAGCGCTGAATCGACGGTCCACTGCAATGGCCATGGCCTGTCTCCACTTCGAACTCCTAGGGCAGCAGCCAGAATCACCCCAGCCTTCCACGCAAAGCCCATGGAGGAACATCTCGCGAATCAGAGCATTGGCCTCCCGCGTGCGGCCGATGAGGTACGTCGATGGAGGCAACTTCTGCGCCCGCTGCACATGTACTGACTGCTACGACGACGGCCGAGTTCGCCGGTGAAGGCTCAGGTCGCCTCCACCTCCCCTTAACGGTGAGTTGAGATGTAGTAGGAGGAACGAATGGCCTCCACGGGTCTCAAGCTACAGGGAGCGGCGGAGCAGGAGGTAGGGGATGGAGGCGGTTGGAGGACGTACTGGAGGGCGGCGACCAACAGGAGATGGAGGGGCGACCCCGACCTCGAGGCTGCTCCACCGTCGAGCAAGCGACATCCTGTTCTATGGAGGGAGATTGCGCAACAGCTAGGGGTCAGGCTTGTGGGAGCAGGGGAGGAGGCGGGAGGCGGATGGGGATGCGGCCCAGGAGGAGGAAGGGGAGGAGCCGGCCGAGCGGCGGCCAGCCGGCCATGGGAGACGTCGGAGAGGACAGGGATGGAGTGGAGGAGGGATGGGGCGGCAGCCGCCGTGTCGCTTTTGCAAAATAGTCTATGAAATTACTGATAATTACGTCAAGGTCCTCGGCGGACGGGTAATTGCAAAAGCGCGGAGGCACTGTTCATAACTGTTCATCGCGCGAATTGGGCGATCTGGGATGTCCGATCTCGATCGAACGGTCGAATTTTTGAGCAAGGAGAGAGCTGTAAAATCTTTGGCCTTATTATTTTACTAGTGGAATTGGCACGGCGACACGCCGGCCCTTGCTGTTAATTTTGGTGTAAAATTTATTTTGTCATCATAGTGTACGTTTAATCTGTTTTGTTAGCATGTTTGGAAGGCTTTACGAATACGTGGTAAGCATAATCATGGATATCACAATTTCATGCAGCGGCACGCCGCACCCTCGGTGAAAAAATATGTTAATAAATAGTAGATTTGAAGTTTTGATTTCTAAAACCGATCTAGGTTACAACCGATGTCAATTATAGTGAAAGCATTTTTTTTGACAGTAGCACAAAGTATTGTTTCTAATAGGGACTATGATGTAGCAAGAATTTGGTGCATAGCGATATATATATATCGAAATGACAATGTTTGTGTACTTTCTTTTGGTTAGTTTACTTTTTTTGTTTCAAGCGGGTCATGTGTAAGGGGAATGATATGTTGTTCCTGTCGAGCTGTGTGCATGAGTGTTAGGTGCAGACACGTACTTTTTTGCTGCCTAGGATACGTGTCTGATTGCATGTTTTGCACGTATGAGTGTTTTGCTGTAGGCACGTCGCTTTTTGTCTAGGATAACATGCCTGAGTGCATGTCTTGCACGTATGAGTGTTTTGCTGCAGGCACGTAGTTTTTTTGGCTTAGAATACGTGTCTGAGTGAATGTCTAGCACGTATGAGCGTTAGGTGTAGATAGGGATGCTGTGCCTGATGCTATATAAGGTGGGTGGTAGTGTAATACAACAATATACAAAATAGGAGTTCTCTATATAAGCGAGATATCCAGTGTGAGCGTTCAGAAGTTCGGATGTCGAAGAATCGTGAGTTGTGGTCAGATTTATCGGGATGTTCGAGGGATCGCCATTTCTGGTCGAATCTGCCGGTATGCTCGAGGAAGGATGTTCATGAGCTGCCGCTTCCAGAAGATGTCGTTGTTCAGTTTTGGTTAAAAGAATGTGATACGGATTTAGAGCAGGTTGTTCGCGGTGTTTTCTCACAATACTTTGTTTTCAGAAGTTTGTTTGATGTTAGAAAGGGTCGCAACGTTGTTTCTGTGTTTGAGATAGCATGACATGAAGAGCATGCCTCTGTTCTTCATGGGAAAATATTTTGTTTAAAAGAAGCAGGATGGTTATATAATGCGAAGGTTCAACTCTCTCGGATGGATGATAAAGATCTACCTGAAGACGGCATGTCGGACATAGAGTTTGAGTATTGGATTTAGTTATGTAATAATATATCCGCGACTAAGTAAATGAGGTATGCTTTGTATAGGTGTGTAAGTTGTAAGTCAGGTTAAGTTTTTAGTGGGTAAGATTCCTGTAATACTTAAATAAAAATGCATGCCATGAATAATGCGAATGTTGTTGTAAGTTATGATATATCTACCTGAGAACGATATGGTAGACATAGAGTTCGACTGTCAAATTGGATCAAATTCTCGTAATGTGCACATTTAATAACTATTTATTTATGTGTTAAAAAATTGGTAAATAGTCCTAGAGCTCGACTGTTTGCTTTTTGACCATATTGAAAATTTTGTGTTCTGTTCGTGTGAACATCGAACAATTCTTAGTTGTTCCTCTGTAAGCCATATAGTTACATAAAAAAGGTAGGATGTCTATTGTAAGCTTTTTTTAAAAACAGTTTTAATGTGCATTGCGACGTATTTGTTACCTTCATATTTTATGGTCTACATCTAGGAGGAATAAACGTCAAATTTAGCTAAATGTAAAAGGTTTTGAAACCTTGGAATGCTTATTGGAATGCTTTTGAAATCTTGCCGTAGGTAATTTATTTATTATGTCTATCTTGATATTTTTTTACCGGAATCGAAAGTAGTTAGCATCTGAAAATGTATTAGTTTGTGGAAAATTTTCAAGTTGGATTTGAACTGAATTAAAGTTTGATGTTTATATATTTGCATGAATCATAGTTTGGAAGTTAGGAATCTGACGCGCATAATTTTTTTATGTGGATACCGAAATCAGAAAATAAGTTGTAACACGTAGTGATACCAGTCGCTGTAATCGTTTTTTAGTTGACTTAGATTTTTTGAAGCAATATTGGAGATGAATTTATAAAAGCCACATTTTATATGGAAACACTATAACGGGTAGTGTTAATTTTTTTTAAAAAAAAGTGTCTAAACATGCATGGGGTTGGGCTGGATGTAAAGACATTTTTGTGCTCTGAATTTTTATATTTTTTTGCATTTTTCCGAGTTGTATGTAGGAAGATATGAATTTTTTAATTCTGTCTGGAAATGAAAAAACACCTGACTCGCGCGTCAGCCTAATTTGTTTTTTCTGCCCGGTGAAAAAGAAAACCCTGCACGTGGGACCCACGCGTCAGCCGCCCCGTGCTGACGTCGGCCCTCGACGTCAGCACGCGGCGGACACGGCCGGCGACACCAAGCTCGTGGCGTGCGGCGGCGCACGTGCCCGGACCCGAGGTGGCTCAGACGTGAAAGAGAAACAGACGTTGAGACGGACGGGCCGCGCGCCGTTGAACGGGAATCCGGCACCTAGAGGGGGGTGAATAGGTGCTATTACAAATTTTAGGTCTTTTCAAA
The DNA here is from genome assembly GCA_026929855.1 of Poa annua. Taxonomy (NCBI): domain Eukaryota; kingdom Viridiplantae; phylum Streptophyta; class Magnoliopsida; order Poales; family Poaceae; genus Poa; species Poa annua. The sequence goes on along the minus strand of CM049428.1, from coordinate 18,172,887 downwards.
TATAGGCTCAACACAAAGGTAAATTCTCTAGATATGCAACTATGGTGAATTTACCTAAATGACAAGCTAAGCAATACCAAGGTAAACTAGAGTACAATACAAGCAAGTAAGGGAGCAAGGATAAGAGGAACCAAGTGAAGCACGCGGAGACAAAGATGTAATCCCGAGTTCCACCCAAGGGTGTACGTCTCGTTGGAGAGGTGTGCGCTACCACAACAGGTTAGCCACAACGCAACAAAGGCTCACCTTCTTTTCCGATGAACTCAACCACAAAGGTTGCAAGTTCACCTTCCACTATTGATCCCCTTTTAGGGCTGAGATCGAATCCCTTACAAACGCTTGAGGCACTCACCCACAACTTAATTGGGGGCTCTCAAGATGACCATAAAAGGTCAAGGACCACAAAAGGTCAAGGCAACACCAAGATTACAACAATGGTGAACTAGGTTTTCGCACCGTAAACCCTAGCCACGAAATCCCCAAGTGAATTGGGAAGAAATGCAAATCGCTTCGGTGAAGATGTAGATCCGGGCCTTCTCCTCCAATCCTCCAAAGATCAACGGATTTGGGTGGGGGGATTGGGAGATCTTGATGATTTGAGCTTTCAAGAAGTGTAGGAGAGAGAAAATCCGAGAGCTAGCTGTTCTTGAGTGAGTGAGGGGGTATTTATAGTCTCTCCCCAATTCTGACCGTTGCCTGTGTCGACCACCCGGAAATTCCGGTATAAGTCATCACCGGAAATTCCGGTCACTCGGAATTTCCGGAGAATTGAAATTTCCGACTGGATTTTCCGGCTGGAGTCAGAACCTATTCCTCTTCTTTCCTTAAGAGTTTTCTCCAATGTTCTTCAAGGTGCACTCGGAAATTCCGGTGAATGGAAATATCTGAGCACAATTTCCGGTTGAGATCAGAACACTTCTTATTCTTGACTTAGCCGTTTCTGTGAACTCTTTTGGGTGCAATCGGAAATTCCGGTAGATGGAAATTTCCGATCACAATTTCCGGTTGAGATCAGAACCATTTCTCAAACTTGACTTAGCCATATTCTGTAAAGTTCTGGTGAACCGGAAATTCCAGCCCTGGAAATTTCCGGCTCAAATATTCCGGTTCCTGGAACAATTCCAGAACCACTTCTTCTTCGCATTTTTGGGTTTGATGCATATGAACTTAAATCACATACAAGCTGAAATATTTAGCATTCTATTAGTACATCATAAGTATTGTTAACTAACACACAAAACACTAGGGATTAAGAAATGTTCTTTCAATCCCCCCTTTTTGGTGTTAGATGACAATACCAAGATTTCCAAAGAAATTTTGAATGCTATATCATGTTCTAGATAAAATGGCTCCCCCTTAGCAAGTGCATACAAGAAAAACAGGACACAACAGGATAGGAGCAATTTTGCAAAGAGTAGCACATGATATCAAAAAGAGGTAATGAGACAATACACAAAGCTGTGGTAGCCAAAGATACTTGATAGAATTTCATACCTTGTGCATATAATATGAAGAGAATGCCAACACAATAGGCTTGAAGTCCCAACCATAGATAGAAAAGATAGCATAGGATTGTCTCATTACACACACGATGATCACAAATGGTTCACAACAACTAAGATGAAAGATAAATGGACATAAGCACAAATAAATGATAAACGCACAAGCTTGTGTCCGAACCCATGCAAATCCCCGAAGTGCCTACTAGAGCAACTTCTCCTCCTTTGGCATCGAAACGCCAAAAAGGAAGAAGAGCGATGCTACGTCCCATGGAGGTCATCAATCAGAAGGAGTGTCCTCCTCATCCATCTCCTCCTCATCATCATCAACATACTCATCACCAGAAATATCCTCATAAGCCTAACCCGTGGAGTAGGAGCTGCCACCAAGGTCACTCTCAATCTGAGACCACAGAGCCATAGAACCCTGGTTCCACTGAGCATAAGAGAGAGGAGCAGTGAGATCAGCAGGAGCAGCAGAGCCAGACGCGTGGTGAAGAATCAACTGCTGATCATGAGCTAGCTGGCGGCAATCCTTGTAGGTTGTGTATTGTTCCTTGCGAATATCAATGTTCATACAGAGAACGTTGTGCTGGAACCAGTTCAGTTTCTTCATCTTCCCGGAGGTGGAGGGAGCATGAGATGGGGCAGCAGCCCTGCGAGCATCTCCCATGAAGGAGCCATCCCTGGTGGACCGAGAGGTGGGCACACTCTGAGGCACAGCCACGGTTTTCTTCTCATAAAGCTTCTTGAAGTCATGAACCTCTGACTCATCATCACTGAAATTATGCTCTGGGAACTTGGACTTGATGAGCTTCATGATGTAAGGAGCATAGGGGATAGTGCCTGTAGAAGTCATGGCTTCAAACATCTCATTATGGAGATAGTCCATCACATCAACACTCCAATCCGCAGTCCCATCCATGCTCATAGCAATGGTGTGGACATGGAGGAGCAAGTTGCACAGAGGAGACACCACATTGCCTTTGTTGCCACCACTTGGAGCAATGTTCTCCCGGAAGATGCGCAAAAGAATATTATAGAGAGGGAGCAGGTTCCGAGCAAGACCAGGGGTTGCACCCCTACCATAGAGATGTGCAGTATCCTTCTTGTTGATCCGGGGAGTGGTGCATGCGGAAACCTTGAGGATTGTCTCCATCAAACTTGTAACCCAATACCTTGGCGAACTCATACCAGTCAGACTCGTAGTAAGTGTCTCCTGTCATCCACTTGATGGTCTTCTTCGAATCACCCTTCATCACAAGAGTGGCAAAGAACTGCATCACAAGCTGAGAGTTGTAGTTGCACCGAGTGACCACAAGCCTTTTCAAACCCATGGTCTTGATAATATGAATAGCCTCAACAAAAGTGGCCTTGGACTGAAGAGCATGAAGGTTGTATGGCTGCATCTTGTGAATAGGCTTGGACAGAGTATAATAGACGTCCTTAAGGACGTATTTTGCTCAATGCACCAAAAGCTGCGATCATCCAGAGTCTCATCCCTTGGCCTGAGAAACCAGTCTCCCTGACGGAACTGAGAGTAGTCAACAGCCGACATCTCAGTATATGGCTGACGAGCAGTGGGAGGAGGGGTGTCATCCTTCCTTTTCTTGGACTTGGGCTTGCTAGCGAGAACTTTCTTTGGCCTTGGTTTGCTTGAGGAGGAGGCTGCAAGCCCTTTACCACGGACCTTCCGAATGACAGACCTCGAGAGCCTCCCACTCTCCTCCGCGAGAGTAGGGCTCCCACTCGAATCACCTGTGAATATAGCAAAGGTAGGTAGCAAAAGATGAGTACACACAAGCTAGGAGTGCATACATACATTAGAGAGGCATTAGGTTGATCACATATAGCTAAACATTAGGAAATATGAAAACTGCAGTTTTCAGGTTCAGTCCGGAAATTCTGGTTCAGGTCAGACCGGAAATTCCGGTCTGTCGAAACAATGCAGATTTTGAGATTAGATATGTCTAAAACTAGATCGATCCAACAAAATTCGACACTAATGTACATATACTGTAGGGAATGACACTAGGAACAACCTCTACCAAGCAATTTCAAAACAAATAACCCCACATCTAGATCCAAGTGCAAGCACCTAGGTTAGGGAAAAGTGATGTTACCCTCATCCATTGAGGACATTGCTTGGAGGAGAAGGTTCCCAGGACGAAGGAGAACCAGATCCGGCCGAGGGAAGAGATCCCCCGCGGTTGGAAGACTCCGGGAGAGCTTGGGGCGGCTGGGGCGGTTATTTGGAGAGAGGGGAGTCGGGGGTGGAAGAGAAATTGTTCCAGTTCTTCACCCCGAGCCTCCCTTATGTTTTTTAGACAGACCGCCCGACCGGAAATTCCGAGTGTGACTTACACCGGAAATTCCGGTCCACAGGGGAGCCGGAAATTGCGACCAGCCGAATCAAACTTCCAGATTTCAAACGGATGACTTGTGTGTAATAGAGAGAACTGTTTTCAGGTGAGAAAGGGCTTAGGATAAATTTCCAAACTGTCATTGGTACACCATACTCAACTTACAACAACCAAATCGATTCATAAAGCGCCAAGTTGAGTAGGTTTTCCACATGCATGAATACGAAAGAACTAAAACAACGATAAGATCCAAATAAAACCAACTCTACAAATAGGAGAGGGTGGTGGCCGAAGCCACCATGTAGGAGTGTATGGCATGTCACCGCGAAAATATATCTTGGGTACATAACCACTACCCGTCGTTTTAGCTCATTAGTCATAAGAATGAATATAGAGATAAAAAGAACTCTTGATATTGGCATAATGGGGGGAGGGATGGTCCAATGTATTAGGACCGCACTCCCCCTATGTCCATGCCTACATCTAAACAAGATAAGATGCAATTACGTCCTAGGTGAGTGTGCAAGCGATCAAGCTAAGGACCTCGAATCAATGATATTGAGCTCATTCCTCAAAAAGCAAAACCTTCCTTCCTCAAGGGGCTTCGTGAAGATATCCGCCAATTGATCCCTTGTGCCCACATATGATAAGTCAATATCTCCTCGGGCCACATGATCTCTTATGAAATGGTGGCGGATCTCAATATGATTGGTTCTTGAATTTTGCACCGGGTTGTAAGAAATCTTGATGGCACTTTCATTGTCACATAGAAGAGGCACTTTGTTGCAATTGACTCTGTACTCCTTTAGAGTTTGCCTCATCCATAGCAATTGAGTGCAACAACTTGCGGCGGCAACATACCCGGCTTCGGCGGTGGAGAGAGATATACATTTTTCTTCTTAGAAGACCAACTTACCAAGGACCTCCCAATAAATTGACAAGCACCGGAGGTTGACTTCATATCATCTTGATCTCCCGCCCAATAGGAATCCGTGTACCCACATAATGAGAAATGTGCATCCTTGGGGTACCACAATCCAAAGGTTGGGGTATAAGCCAAATATCTAAATATTCTCTTGACCGCCATATCATGGCTTTATTTAGGAGCCGCTTGATATCTTGCACACACTCCTACGGCTAGCACTATATCCGATCTAGATGCATAAAGGTAAAGAAGAGATCCAATCATGGAGCGATATACGTTTTGATCAAAATCCTTACCCTTGGGGTTGAGCTCAAGGTGGCATTTGGTTTGCATTGGGGTAGAGGCACCCTTGAGCTCAAGCAACCCGTACTTCTTGAGCATGTCTTGAATGTACTTTGCTTGGTTGATGAACGTTCCTTCCTTCAATTGTTTGATCTCAAATCCTTGGAAGAACTTCATCTCACCCATCATAGACATCTCAAACCTGTCAGTCATAAGCTTGGAGAGTTCTTCGTTAAATGCTTTGTTAGTAGACCCAAATATAATGTCATCCACATATAATTGACAAATGAAAAGTTCTCCATTTACTTTCTTAGCAAAAAGGGTGGGGTCGATTTCCCCAACTTGGAACCCACGGTCTACAAGTAGTTCTCTAAGGTGCTCGTACCACGCATGTGGGGCTTGTTTAAGGCCATAGAGTGCCTTATCTAACTTGTAGACATGGTTCGGATACTTGAGGTCTTCAAACCTTGGTGGTTGCTTAATATAAACAAGTTCATTTAGTGGACCATTAAGAAAAGCGGATTTAACATCCATTTGTTGCAACTTAAAGTTATGATGAGAGGCATAGGTGCGTAGGTTTCTCCAAAGTCAATGCCTTCAATTTGGGAGTAACCTCCACCAATCTTGCCTTGTTCCCCACCACCATTCCATGTTCATCTTGCTTGTTCTTGAATATCCACCCGTTAACATTGCGGCAATCTTTGGTTCTTTCCACCAACTTCCACACCTTGTTGCTGTGGTGACCCAGCATACCACTGCATGGTGTAGTATGCTATAGTCATTGACATAGCGCCAATGGATCACCGTCCACCAGTGTTACGTCATCAGAGTGGTACAACAGAAACATCGCAACAAATCTTTAGAACCTCCTCGAAACAATGAGGCAAGGCCCTAATAAAATAACATCAAATGGAAAATCTCGGAGGAACTAACCTATACTAAGCCTACTACTAATACGGCTAGGCTTGCAATTGCGCTATAGCAACGCCTACAGAGATAGGTTCTATGACTAGGAATCTATCCTATTTTACACTACGCCTTCATTTGTCCTCCGTCTTCCTTCGATTGCTTCAACTCGATGTAGTTGCCTTCTTTGGTATCTTGAGTTTATCCGTCTTCAGAGTCTTCATAGCCTAAAGTGCTGCCTTCTTGTGGTTCTTCATGTCTAGCAGGGGTTTAGGAGGCAAGGGTGAGTAACAGCGTTACCCAGCAAGTTCATTATGCAAGGTGGGAAGTTTGATGCATAAATACAGCCACAGACAATGGATTGTTGTAGGCTAATACAAGTTTTCGATAACATTTCTTTAAAAGGTTGCTTTTATTCTGAAGACTATGCTCGTCAGGAGTCACAGGGCTAGGGCTTTGAGGAGCCTCCTTTCCTGCTGCGTTCGTCGTTCCGTCCTGGAACGTGGAGTAACATGTCACATTCATACACTCTGCAGAGGTGCGCTGCTTTATCCATAAGAGATAAAGACCTTGTTGCACAACCGGGCGAATCTTTCCCGTCCACACTTCCTTGGTGTGGGGCCCAGTCAGTAATCCAAGCCAATCACTGCGCCTTTCCACCATCCCCGCACACCCCCCATTACTTCAGTTGCAAGCTAGTGGGAACCATTCCAACCTACAACTTGCTGACTCGTGGGCGCCATCCCAACCTAGTCCTGAAGCCAACCTTCAATAGATGCTAGAAGCCACAACCCGAAGGTGAGGTTATTATCCTGGCCACCTCAAGCTCAGCGGATTTACACACCGCCCGGCTTTGATCTAGTCACCCGTTGGTGTACGAGAGGAAAAGGGTACAGCTGACTTCTCCGTCCCATTCCAAATCTTATGGTTGCGCGTAATATTCGGCGCAAGAATCACTGGCGACATTGGTTGTTAAGTCCAAGGTGATACTTTCCCGTGCAAATGGAACCTTCACCACAACATTCTTACCGTGGTCCCATCTGCCAGCCATATGGGATTACCACCTCACTGGTGGGTAACCATAGTCATATTATTATAAAATAAGTTTTATGTCCTTTTTGTGTGATATGCAATACTAACATTTTGAAATAGTTTCTTAACAAATACTTCAATAGGGCATGTATAAAAGGGATGAACTTGCCTTTTTGACTGCAAGATTATGCAGCCAGGGTCTTCGATATAATATAAACTCCAAGAAATCTGGAAACAACATCATTGGTCCGGTAAGGACTAATGTTTAAAGAAGCAGCATAATTAATGCATAAGTATGAGATGCATCGCAAAGTACCTCGTATCTCACTCTCGGAGATTGTATTTTGTTTGAGTTGGGTGTTTTTATTTAGAGTTGTTTGGTCTTCAAGTTTACTTCACAAGCAAGATGCGTTGTTTAACATTAATGTTCATGTATCATATTAAGCTTAAGAGTAACGTAAAACCACATATAAACACTCAATGGTCGCTTTAGGTTGTGTTCATTTAATGTTGGTAGAAAACTTGTATCAACTTTAATTAAGTAGGAAACTAGTCTTATATTACAAGATGGCAAAAAGAATAACTTTTGAAGAACATAAATAATGTCTAACTTTGCTGATACTATAACACATGGTTAATAGAAAGATTATAACATTATTCTTCTTTGTGTGTATTACCCAAGACATTGCAATACGATTTTATTTCAGTTAAGCACTTACTTCTAAACTTAGAATGTTTTCTTGTGGATGAATGATTTATGTTTGGAATATAACAAGTTACAAACTACCATAGTGTTATCTATTCATTAGGTGTTTGTTAATGATTTTCACTTTACCAAATTATAAACAAACAAGAAGTAAGTAATACATGAAATAGGTGGAACATTCATATAAAGTGGATCTGAGTAGTTTTCAGATGTTATTGATTTTATTTATTTGAAATGAATACTAAATAGTAGTAGATCATCCTTTACAAGCTTATAACTTATTTTTAAATTTATGAAAATAATACTTTTTTAATTATTTTCTTAGATAAGATATGATATTAAAATAAAATTATTGAAATAATAATAATACATGTTATGATTAAAACACATTTTAAAATTGAAAGCTAAGCATGTGAGACAATTTTAAATGAAGTTTGAAATGCACCCAAAATAGCATTTCAAAATAACTTCATATTTTAAAAACAAATTATGTGGTTTGTATTTAAAATTTTATTATGTTACAATTTTATTCAAACACAAATAAGAATGATACAAAAATATAGATTTTATTTTTCTGATCATTTTGGTATAAAGATTATATTTTTCTGATTTAAAATGAATTAGTTATGAATTTACAAAGTTTATTCAATTTAAATCAATTTCTACAATTATTAAATTAAGTTGGGCCCACATGTCAGGGTTTTAATATTTACAGAATTTTCCTAAAATAATAAAAGTCTGACACAGGGATCCCACATGTCATACACTAAACATTTTAGAAAATAATTGAAAGAAATTATTAATTCGGCTGCTGACGTCAGCGATGAACTTGCCCCGGATTTGAGCATGATTTACTCGATTCAGTGCAAATTGGAGGGTGGTGTGTGGCGTGGCTGAACGGGAGCATTGCGGGGACTCCAATGGGCGGCGAGGTGGACCATATGGTCATCGGAGTAACCGGCGGCGACCCTTTGCGTGGCGGCGGACGGCGGCCACGGCGGCTGGCTAGAGCAAGGCACGGGAATGATGAAGAGAAGGTCCATATGGACCGTATGCTCACCAGGAAGACGCCGGAGCGCTGGAGAAGAAATAGGATGCCGGACGGCGACGAACTCATCCATGAACGCCGGCGGCCGGAGTTGAAGAAGACGGCGCAATACTCGGCACTCCGAGCTCCTCCGCACGAACGACTCGAGGGGAAAAGAGAAGGCTTCATGGCGGATCTTCCTAGATGCTCGGCACGGCGAGGGATGGCCGGAATCGACGCCTATCGCCGGTGCACGGCGGCGGCCCGAGAAGCTAGGGTTAGGTTTCCGTGGAGAATAAAGAGAAAAGAGAGAGATGGGGCGAGTGAGGGATGATGTGAGAGATGAGGACGGCTCTTCGGCGTCCTTATCGCCGCGGGAGAGCGAAGGGAAGCGAGGCACGGCAGCGCAGCGGCAATGACACGCTCCTCTGCTTTCTGGCCGGAGGAAGAAGAAAACAGTTTAAAGGTGATTTTTCAAAAAAAAACCTGGAGTTTTGGGAAACTGCCAAAACCGTTGAAACAAGTCCTTGTCTCCTGTTTTGGATCTGTTTATGATTGTGAGTATTGCAGATAAGTCCTGGAAACTTTATAATTGAGATAAAATGTTTATTTCCTTTATATAGTTTTCATTGCTTGATATAACTTTATTGCTAGGTATATTTTGAATTATTTTATCCTTTTAACTGAGTTTGGACATATTTAGTTACTTTCCTTCCATTTAAATTTATAACTTACACTTGATTAAATTTTTAGGATGCATTTTAGGAATATGAGAATATTTCCTATGCTATCATTTAATTTGAAATTTGTTATTTCCAAATTTTTCAATTGATTTGAGATTTTGTTTCAAGGAGTATATGTGAACATGTTTCCATTTTGTTATATTTTGTTGCTTCCACTAAATCATTTTTATGGTGCATTATAACCATAGGGAAAATTATTTCTATGGCATTATTTATTTATTTCTAATTTGTTTCCATCAACTTCTAAAATGATCTAGGTTATGGATTTTAAAATATTGAAATATTGGAGTACACCAATTGGTGGTATGGGGATTTAAGTATTTCATACCACACCAAATTATGGTTTGATGGAAATAACAAAATGGGTCATTGTGATTCCTAAGAAGAGTATACACGGTGCTTTATGTCAAATCCATGCTAAGCATGAGAGATTGCCAAATGGCTTTTATTTGTGATCCTTAACGAATAATCATGTGAGAACATGATCAACTCTTTATGAAAGCACAAGATAGGAATTCCTGCCTAAGGTTAGGTCTTATGGTGATAAGATGATGAGTTTAGACTTCTTCTCATTCCATTCCCCAGTTAAGATGGAGTAAGAAGGATACATTCTTTCTTGATAGAGTTAATGTATTAGGAATATATCTAATAATAGATATATTTGAGTTTGTGAAATGGGTATCCTTGAACATATATCAACTAATGCTTCCAGATGATTAATTTGCAATATGTCCAAGATTATCTTCTATTGAAAATGAATTCTTGGGTTCAACCAATGGATGATTATCCATTAGTGATATAGTGGCTCCTCTATTGTATGATTCTTCATTCACATGGTCATGTAAGTTGATACATGTGACTCTGATATATGTATATTGATTATATACTCTTATGATTTGGCATTACTTTCTCTTTGGTTATGATCCCCTTGGAGAAACACCATAAATCCATATGTGGCTTTACTTTGGCATTGATCCTTTTGAACAAGAAGTATATATTCAAGACAAGTTCTTCTTGTCCTGTATTGAATTTCCAACATCACTTGTCTCACCCTTGTGGTGGAAACAATTCAATTTAACCAAACCAACTTTCTTGAGTTGGTGGTATAAGAACGTATGTGTATTTATGACATCCAAGAACTTGATGTACTGGATGATCTATCCTACTATACATGTGTATATGGCACTCCTTTGTATGTGCATACCAAAATGAGTTGTCAACAAGGTTGCAAAGCTTGTTATCAACCTATTTCTATATCACACTAACATTGTAATGTCATACCATTTCCCGAGAAATTAATAAAGATGGTTGAAGATGAAAGAGTTTCCAATTCTTCATGATAGATTGGCATAACACTTCTATGTCCATCAAATGAATGCTTATCTATGTCTTCTTGTTGTATTTCTTCCCTTCTAGATATCTTCTCTTGTTGATGCCTTCGAGAAGATTGGGAGATAAGGAAATATGATGTCAAGATAAAAGTGGAAGATCTAGGTTAAGCTTTAGGTAATTCAATTGGTCTCCAAGAATGTCATGGTTTCCATGTACTAGCAATATGTCTAGCACAATTGATAAGAATAGATGATCAGAGAATAACTACGAATAGTTGTTTTGGTCATTAACTCCTAAATATTGTGTTGATGTAACAAGTTTTGTTTTCTTTAGTGTAACCTCTCATCGTGTATCTCTTTACCCCTAAATAAGGTTTAAGCCAAGATCATCTCGAAGTTCATAACGCTCAAGTTGATGATCTACTTCAATTCCACCAACTCAAGTGAAACTTCAATCACTTAGTGTTTTGAAAGTTAAATGCGCGAAAATTATCCGGATTTTCTGATGCATGAATGCAATGCACACTCCTGTGTCCACTCTATTTCTGGACCCTAAGTTTTGGGATGTTACAGTCTCCCCTCCTTAAACTAAACTTCATCCCCGAAGTTCGTACTCTCTTACGTTTCGGATTGTAGACTCGTCTTGTGTATAAATTGGTAGCTCTCAAACTTCGTATTGATCCTCAATGGAGATAATTGGTGTATCACCAAATCCATATTTTTCCTTGAATCCTCTTTTGACTTGGCAATTGCTAACTGCTAATTCCATTGATATTGTGATTCCTTCTTGGAATATTCCACTCCTAGGCATGTCTTATTGAAAATCTCCTTGGATCGGGGATTTATCAAATCCTTGTTAGTCCTATTAATAGCTCTAACAAAATTTCTTCACGTAATAACTGACCTACTTTGGAAGGTACTTTGGGTTTTAGGAAGTCTTACTAAGGTTCACATTTACTCATTTTGCCACCAACCTTGCTGGTGACACTATACGTAAGCCACCCTAATATGATCGGTCATGATGATTCACTTCCTAAAGGTTTACATAGTCGGGTTTCCTTTTTCTCGTGTCATCTGGAGTCTTCATAATTCACTCATCCAAGTGATACAAAGTGATCCCTATTCCTAGATGATTTCTCCAACACCATTCTTCCGTCGTACTCTTGGTTTGAACCAAAGAATGACCTTTTATTGACAAAAGTAGTTCAACAACTCGGTTTTGTCAATCTCCACTTAAGGTCTACTCCTTACTTCATTCCAGTAGGAGCCTCAACTCTTGGATTGAGATTACCACAAGGGTTCTATATTTGTCTGGATTACAATAAACCTTATGAAAATAAGGCTCAACTGCTCCAAATCTTGGGTTTCTTCTCATCTTCTACTCCAGTTCTTCAACTTTCCATACTTCTACTTCACTATTTACTCCCCTCCTTAGATTTTTGTAAAGGTTTCCACTCTTTGGGTGTATCAACATGGGTCTTAGGGTTGGGATCATGGTCTGTGTCTACCTTACATTTACCTATATATGATCTCACAAGGAAATTTGCGGTGTACCCACACAATTGTGGATATCCGATGTACATTCTACAAACAATCTTCACGCTAGAAGGTCCTTCGTCTCTTGTGAAGCCAATACTTCTGGCAAATCCTGGATTTCAGAGTTATACACAACCGTTATGTGCTCTTAGACATGTTAGCCGAGAGTTACTGGGGTACCACTCCCAGGCAGAATTGAACTGCAGGCGTGCCGGGAACACCGGTCACACAAACCCCTCGGAAGACTACCATGCTAACCATAACCAAGAATGCATAACAAAGAATCCTAGAATCATGTTACTGTCGGACTCAACCTTTGAATTATACGGCGATGCTATGTGTCACTGGTCATGCTACGTAACCAAGGGTCCCTGGGTTTACCAATCCCAGACCGATGCTCATCGGTAGGCGTGCTCGGAATGGATCATCGGCACACAACCCCTCAGTTGCGCCATAACACTGGCATAGCCAAAACTGCATAACAAAGAGTCCAAGGACCATAACTCTTCATCTTCATGCAAGTCTTCATCCTTGTCCTTTAGAACTCGTCTCTTCCTTTCACGAATTCCTATTCTATCTAGATCTATAACATTAAGCCATAGCTTGGTGATGCAACATGCATTTGCACATCAAGCGAAGCTTCATGACTAGATCTAGTCACACAAAGAACCAATAAAAACTAAGAATCCAAATGATATGCATACATGCATAAGTAAAGACTATAACATAGCACTTCGAGTATAATATCTCCCGTACTAAGGCTTGTATAAAGTATTATAGTATGATGCACACATATAGTAGTATACAGGTCTCTACCGTTGTTTGGTAAGGTATAGGGTTCATACTACTCTTCATCTCACTGATTACCCCAGTTGACCACTTGCAACAGGATAAACAACGCCAAAGTGATCTTAAAGTAGTAGTTATCTACCACTAAACGTGATTTAACACTCTTACTATGCATGCTACCAGTTGTGTTCGAACTAAGTACTAACCTCACACAATCTCTCACAAATGCTACACCAGTTGTTGTTAGTCTATAATACATCCTCATTATCCTACCTAAATTATCTCTATATCGCATATGTTGATCCTACACACTTTTATCCCAAAGTTTTTTTTCCTTAGCCAATTGTCACAACTTACATTCCTATCATGGTTTAGGAGCTAAACTCACCATGAGACTTTTTCTTGTTAAGCTAATACCATCACACTAAGAATCCCAAGTGAATCTCACGTGATTAGTAGTTGTGGTTACACTATCTCAGATGGCTTCTCTTTAAATGATACCACCATCAACACATATAGGTGCTACTAAATTGGTCCCACTTCAGTTCATTAAACACCGGTGGTTGTAGGATAAGCTTTACTAGGTCATACATACTAAGGATGAGATATGTACGTATTCGTTAAAGAATACAAACATAACTTTATCTAAGAACAGATAGGAAATACTTCTTCCGATAAGATGTGAAAGAAGATTTTACTCTATTGTGATGAGGTTATTCTCAAGTGAATATCCATCACAAGTCTAAAGAAGTTTGGTTTAGATAAGATGACTAACTATAGTCACTACCCAACCTACATGTCTCCTTTAAAGGGTTTTAATCCTAGGGTCGAAGCGTTTGCTCTGATACCAGCTGTGGTGACCCAGCATACCACTGCATGGTGTAGTATGCTATAGTCATTGACATAGCACCAATGGATCACCGTCCACCAGTGTTACGTCATCAGAGTGGTACAACAGAAACATCGCAGGTCCAAGGCATGACTATAGATTACAAACAGAAGATCCAAAACAACAGATCTTTAGAACCTCCTCGAAACAATGAGGCAAGGCCCTAATAAAAGAACATCAAATGGAAAATCTCGGAGGAACTAACCTATACTAAGCCTACTGCTAATACGGCTAGGCTTGCAATTGCGCTATAGCAACGCCTACAGAGATAGGTTCTATGACTAGGAATCTATCCTATTTTACACTACGCCTTCATTTGTCCTCCGTCTTCCTTCGATTGCTTCAACTCGATGTAGTTGCCTTATTTGGTATCTTGAGTTTATCCGTCTTCAGAGTCTTCATAGCCTAAAGTGCTGCCTTCTTGTGGTTCTTCATGTCTAGCAGGGGTTTAGGAGGCAAGGGTGAGTAACAGCGTTACCCAGCAAGTTCATTATGCAAGGTGGGAAGTTTGATGCATAAATACAGCCACAGGCAATGGATTGTTGTAGGCTAATACAAGTTTTCGAAAATATTTCTTTAAAAGGTTGCTTTTATTCTGAAGACTATGCTCGTCAGGAGTCACAGGGCTAGGGCTTTGAGGAGCCTCCTTTCCTGCTGCGTTCGTTGTTCCGTCCTGGAACGTGGAGTAACATGTCACATTCATACACTCTGCAGAGGTGCGCTGCTTTACCCATAAGAGATCAAGACCTTGTTGCACAACCGGGCGAATCTTTCCCGTCCACACTTCCTTGTTGTGGGGCCCAGTCACTAATCCAAGCCAATCACTGCGCCTTTCCACCATCCCCGCACACCCCTATTACTTCAGTTGCAAGCTAGTGGGAACCATCCCAACCTACAACTTGCTGACTCATGGGCGCCATCCCAACCTAGTCCTGAAGCCAACCTTCAATAGATGCTAGAAGCCACAACCCGAAGGTGAGGTTATTATCCTGGCCACCTCAAGCTCAGCGGATTTACACACCGCCCGGCTTTGATCTAGTCACCCGTTGGTGTACGAGAGGAAAAGGGTACAGCTGACTTCTCCGTCCCATTCCAAATCTTATGGTTGCGCGTAATATTCGGCGCAAGAATCACTGGCGACATTGGTTGTTAAGTCCAAGGTGATACTTTCCCGTGCAAATGGAACCTCCACCACAACATTCTTACCGTGGTCCCATCTGCCAGCCATATGAGATTACCACCTCACTGGTGGGTAACCATAGTCATATTATTATAAAATAAGTTTTATGTCCTTTTTGTGTGATATGCAATACTAACATTTTGAAATAGTTTCTTAACAAATACTTCAATAGGGCATGTATAAAAGGGATGAACTTGCCTTTTTGACTGCAAGATTATGCAGCCAGGGTCTTCGATATAATATAAACTCCAAGAAATCTGGAAACAACATCATTGGTCCGGTAAGGACTAATGTTTAAAGAAGCAGCATAATTAATGCATAAGTATGAGATGCATCGCAAAGTACCTCGTATCTCACTCTCGGAGATTGTATTTTGTTTGAGTTGGGTGTTTTCATTTAGAGTTGTTTGGTCTTCAAGTTTACTTCACAAGCAAGATGAGTTGTTTAACATTAATGTTCATGTATCATATTAAGCTTAAGAGTAACGTAAAACCACATATAAACACTCAATGGTCGCTTTAGGTTGTGTTCATTTAATGTTGGTAGAAAACTTGTATCAACTTTAATTAAGTAGGGAAGTAGTGTTATATTACAAGATGGCAAAAAGAATAACTTTTGAAGAACATAAATAATGTCTAACTTTGCTGATACTATAACACATATGGTTAATAGAAAGATTATAACATTATTCTTCTTTGTGTGTTTTACCCAAGACATTGCAATACAATTTTATTTCAGTTAAGCACTTACTTCTAAACTTAGAATGTTTTCTTGTGGATGAATGATTTATGTTTGGAATATAACAAGTTACAAACTACCATAGTGTTATCTATTCATTAGGTGTTTGTTAATGATTTTCACTTTACCAAATTATAAACAAACAAGAAGTAAGTAATACATGAAATAGCTGGAACATTCATACAAAGTGGATCTGAGTAGTTTTGAGATGTTATTGATTTTATTTATTTGAAATGAATACCAAATAGTAGTAGATCATCCTTTACAAGCTTATAACTTATTTTTAAATTTATGAAAATAATACTTTTTTAATTATTTTCTTAGATAAGATATGATATTAAAATAAAATTATTGAAATAATAATAATACATGTTATGATAAAAACACATTTTAAAATTGAAAGCTAAGCATGTGAGACAATTTTAAATGAAGTTTGAAATGCACCCAAAATAGCATTTCAAAATAACTTCATATTTTAAAAACAAATTATGTGGTTTGTATTTAAAATTTTATTATGTTACAATTTTATTCAAACACAAATAAGAATGATACAAAAATATAGATTTTATTTTTCTGATCATTTTGGTAATAAATTATATTTTTCTGATTTAAAATGAATTAGTTATGAATTTACAAAGTTTATTCAATTTAAATCAATTTCTACAATTATTAAATTAAGTTGGGCCCACATGTTAGGGTTTTAATATTTACAGAATTTTCCTAAAATAATAAAAGTCTGACACAGGGGTCCCACATGTCATACACTAAGCATTTTAGAAAATAATTGAAAGAAATGATTAATTCGGCTGCACGGATTTTGAGCATGATTTGCTCGATTCAGTGCAAATTGGATGGTGGTGTGTGGCGTGGCTGAACGGGAGCATTGCGGGGACTCCAATGGGCGGCGAGGTGGAGCATATGGTCATCGTAGTAACCGGCGGCGACCCTTTGCGTGGCGGCGAACGGCGGCCACGGCGGCTGGCTAGAGCAAGGCACGGGACTGATGAAGAGAAGGTCCATATGGACCGTATGCTCACCAGGAAGACGCCGGAGCGCTGGAGAAGAAATAGGATGCCGGACGGCGACGAACTCATCCATGAACGCCGGCGGCCGGAGTTGAAGAAGACGTCACAATACTCGGCACTCCGAGCTCCTCCGCACGAACGACTCGAGGGGAAAAGAGAAGGCTTCATGGCGGATCTTCCTAGATGCTCGGCACGGCGAGGGATGGCCGGAATCGACGCCTATCGCCGGTGCACGGCGGCGGCCCGAGAAGCTAGGGTTAGGTTTCCGTGGAGAATAAAGAGAAAAGAGAGAGATGTGGCGAGTGAGGGATGATGTGAGAGATGAGGACGGCTCTTCGGCGTCCTTATCGCCGCGGGAGAGCGAAGGGAAGCGAGGCACGGCAGCGCAGCGGCAATGACACGCTCCTCTGCTTTCTGGCCGGAGGAAGAAGAAAACAGTTTAAAGGTGATTTTTCAAAAAAAAACCTGGAGTTTTGGGAAACTGCCAAAACCGTTGAAACAAGTCCTTGTCTCCTGTTTTGGATCTGTTTATGATTGTGAGTATTGCAGATAAGTCCTGGAAACTTTATAATTGAGATAAAATGTTTATTTCCTTTATATAGTTTTCATTGCTTGATATAACTTTATTGCTAGGTATATTTTGAATTATTTTATCCTTTTAACTGAGTTTGGACATATTTAGTTACTTTCCTTCCATTTAAGTTTATAACTTACACTTGATTAAATTTTTAGGATGCATTTTAGGAATATGAGAATATTTCCTATGCTATCATTTAATTTGAAATTTGTTATTTCCAAAATTTTCAATTGATTTGAGATTTTGTTTCAAGGAGTATATGTGAACATGTTTCCATTTTGTTATATTTTGTTGCTTCCACTAAATCATTTTTATGGTGCATTATAACCATAGGGAAAATTATTTCTATGGCATTATTTATTTATTTCTAATTTGTTTCCATCAACTTCTAAAATGATCTAGGTTATGGATTTTAAAATATTGAAATATTGGAGTACACCAATTGGTGGTATGGGGATTTAAGTATTTCATACCACACCAAATTATGGTTTGATGGAAATAACAAAATGGGTCATTGTGATTCCTAAGAAGAGTATACACGGTGCTTTATGTCAAATCCATGCTAAGCATGAGAGATTGCCAAATGGCTTTTAGTTGTGATCCTTAACGATTAATCATGTGAGAACATGATCAACTCTTTATGAAAGCACAAGATAGGAATTCCTGCCTACGGTTAGGTCTTATGGTGATAAGATGATGAGTTTAGACTTCTTCTCATTCCATTCCCCAGTTAAGATGGAGTAAGAAGGATACGTTCTTTCTGGATAGAGTTAATGTATTAGGAATATATCTAATAATAGATATATTTGAGTTTGTGAAATGGGTATCCTTGAACATATATCATCTAATGCTTCCAGATGATTAATTTGCAATATGTCCAAGATTATCTTCTATTGAAAATGAATTCTTGGGTTCAACCAATGGATGATTATCCATTAGTGATATAGTGGCTCCTATTGTATGATTCTTCATTCACATGGTCATGAAAGTTGATACATGTGACTCTGATATATGTATATTGATTATATACTCTTATGATTTGGCATTACTTTTGTAGCGTACCTGCACTTTAAATAAGGCAGATACATGTGTATAGTGCAAATCCCTGGATCGATTCATTTGCGCACATAGTTTACGATGAATATCACAACATTGTATCAATATTACACGAATAATCCAGACTTGGTAAAATAAATAGTTCGATACATCTTTGCATAGCTTAAAGTTAGCTCAAAACACTAAAGCAGCGGAAATAAATCTTCAATGAGCCTCCATCTTCATGATACGCCACAGGCGAAAACATGTTGGTGCAGACTCGAAACCCAAAACGTATTCCTTACTCTTCGTCAGATATTTCTGCAACAAATAATGATTTGCAACAGAGTGGGTCAGATTCCATTAAAATGGAGTCTGGCAAGTGACACTATGGTGGACACTCAATGGAAATAACTCTAAAGCCTGTATGCAGATTTGGCTGGTGGAGTTCAAGGCTATTTTGCATAAAGCCAGTTTTGCCTAACTCTTTGTAAAACAAACTTATTAACATCATAATTGGCAACACTGGCAAGTTCCAGTGAACCAAAATATATCACGTCCTTAGGTGTACCCTCAGGTGAAAACCCCCACATTCAATGGTCCTAAGTATAGTAGAAACTATCTTAGGTGAAAACCCCCATGAACATGGTCCTGAGTAGTCCACTGTTGTTTATCAAAATTTTATTAAGAAATTAGAATGTTGGGATTCCTCCATGTTCCTTGATCAGCTGTAGTCTTCACTTGAAATATTTCTCCTTGAGTTCTTCACAATCTTCTCCATTTAGTTCTCACATCCCTTTGTTCCTGGGTGGCCATCCACAAGTGTGCTCTCAGGTGAAAACCCCCACGTTCACGATCCTAAGTATAGTAGAAACTATCTTAGGTGAAAACCCTCATGAACATGGTCCTGAGTAGCCACTCAACATAAACCAAACAACCAATCCACCCAGATGATTCATTAACTTAGTGATGTGCACTCCCAGGTGAAAACCCCCACATACTATGATCCTAAGTATATTAAAAACTATCTCAGGTGAAAACCCTCATAGACATGGTCCTGAGTAGCCACTTAAGATTTTGTAAAACCTTTCTTCAATTGCATAGCATCAAAATTCTACTAAGTCATTTCATAGGTACCTAAACACAATGGAATAGGGAATTCTAAAGTCTTGCATAGCAAAATCTATTTAGCTCTGCTCATGCATAGGAAAATAACTAAGTTATGCATCGAAAATACTTAGGAACTTTATGAGGTGTGTCACTTGCCTTGGCAACAAGAAGAATAGCAACAACAGCTGCAACAGTTGTTGTTTCCCTCCGAAATTTCTAACACATCAAACAAAACACACATAAACATACAAACCAACATAACAATACAAAAATATGTTATGCATGATGTGCAAAATACTTAGAGAAAATACTAAGTCCATTCTTTAGGGTGATCGACAATTATCAACAGCTCTTTGTAAATTGGATATTCACTATAGTGAGAGAGACAGACACCCGGCCAGCCACTTAAGTTGTGGAACAGGTCTCATGTACGTGGACATGTAAGGTTAGTTTCACGGCCGCTTCATCTCACTATACCGCTAGGATCCAACAAACTTCAAGATGGTAATAACATGATCAAAAATTGTTTTAAGTCAAGATTAGGAAAGATAGAAGAAAATGATGTAGATTATCTTCCAGGCTTCATCTCCAGACTTGTAGCATTCTCCTTAGTGATGTCTTGATTGAATTCTTGGTAGAATTGAATAATCTTCAGACTTGTTGATTTTTGTATCACTTGGGCTGGTCTTGGATTTAATTAGTCTTCATGAAGTCTCAGAGAAGAAGAAAGGACAGAGAGAAAGGCTTAGAGAATAGAAGGGAGGTTGGCCTTCTTGAACTTCTTCTCACTTTTCTTCTAAGTGCTTGACATCTTGTGATGCTTACAGAGTCTGTTTTCTTCTAAGTCCTTCATTGGTCTTCTGGCTTCATGTTGAAAATCCTAAGTGTCTAGTGCATAGCACTTTTACCAAAATACTAAGTTGGAAATAATCCTAACTTAGAGAAAATGGGGAAGGAGTTTTCTTATGGAAATATAATTACAAAATAAAATATGCTATGCATGAAATGCAATTTTAAATCACAAGGAACATAGTACTAATTTTTGTGATATTTATAAAGTATGCATAAAGTTATAATTGCAATTTAATTAATTTCTATTTTCACAAAATATAATAAAGAAATAAATATAAGACTAAAGTTTTATGTGATTTAAATTTTTATAACAAAATTTTATAATTAGTATTAAATAACAGAGGGGATTTAAATAAACTCATAGCAATTGGATTTATTCATGAATAATGTTTATATTAGAAGTTATGTTGAAAATATTCAAACTATTCAATTTAAATATAAAACCATAAATTTATTCAAATATTACTCAAAAATATTTTATAACAGTGGCATCAATTTACAAATATTCCAAGTCTCTAAAACAATTTTATTTGCAATTTTTTAATTTACAAATTTAAAGTTATGACAAAAATACTCAAATTCACCATTTGAAATTTGAATATTTTAAACTAATCAAATTTGAATTTTGGAAGATCTAAAATAATCTACATGTCTAGGGCTTTCCAAATATATAAAAATATTTGAATTTGGATATGTGAGTAAAAAGTTATAACAATTCTAAGTGACAGGGGCTTTTCTGCAAAACTGCCATTTAATCTAATTAAAAGAATACAATTTCCACGTGAGGCGCTGACTGTACATGCCACGTAGGTGCTGACGTGGTTAAGTGAAATAGATCTGGATCGCTCGATCCAGATCTGACGGTCTAGATTGGACCGTACCCGTTCAGCGCAAGGATCTAATCGCAGCCGTTGAATTACGATCGGACGGATCTCGGGCGTTGGTCCAAGCCTGGCGGCGCAAGCTCACCGGAGCACGTTTGCCGACGGCGGCGCCGGCTCGGCAATCGCATTCTACACGCTCTAGGGGAGGAAGGGAAGAACTGATCATACCCAGATGAAGAGGAGACCGTGGCGGACTCGGTGGCGAAGTTGACGATGATGGGGTGCACGGACGCACCGGAGGTTGCTCGTCGGAGTTGCTCCCGCGGGCGGCTTTCTTCAGGCGAGGAAGAACGTGACGTTCTGGAGCAAAAACAAAACACCGATGGTGTCAAGAGGATGCGCCCGTGGACAGGGAGTCGAGAGGGAGTTGCGGAAGGGCTCGAGGGGCTTTGTACTCACCGGATTTTGAAGATTACGGCGGCGGCAATGGCGGCAATGGTGGCTCAAATCCAAGCAGCCTGGGGGCGTTGGAGCTAGGGTTTCTGGGGGAAAGAAGAGAGAGTTCGCAGGGTTTAAGTAGGGGCAGGAGAGCCGAGGATTTGGGGCGTTAATCGCGTGATTTGGAGGAAGGGAATCGCCGGCGTTCTCGGCAAGATTTCCGGCTGGAGGTTGAAGAAAGGTGACCCCCTGACAGGTGGGTCCCACTGTCAGGGTTTTCTCTTTTTCTTTTTCTGTTTTATTTCTTTCTTTTATAACTTTTGATTTATTTGTCCAAATGAGGTCAAACAAATTTCTAATTTTTTTTAAAATTATTATCTTTGTGTTAAACCAGTTGTGGGCATGTTTTGAATATTTTTGAAAAATAATACTTTGAAATATTCATAACATGCAAATTTTACCTATTTTAGGTTAACTTTGAAGTTAGGGATTTAATAATTTATTTGGAGTTAAATAAAATTTATGAAATTACTCACATTCCAATATGTTTGAATTCAAATTATTTAAACTTATTTTTCTGAAATCATTCACCTTTATTTTGGCATAATAGTAGAATAATAATAGAAAAGAAATATTTTTAGAGTAATATGAAATATAATGGATTTTTAATTTAAACCCTTTGTGATTTAATAAGATCATGAATGATGAGATGGATGTATGTATGAATGTAACTCCTAAATTTTCTTTTTCAAAGCAAAATACTTAAATGTTTTCAAAAGTTTTAAATTTTTGTGATTTTTGAACATTCCAAAATATTGGGATGTTACAACTTTCTCTTTGGTTATGATCCCCTTGGAGAAACACCATAAATCCATATGTGGCTTTACTTTGGCATTGATCCTTTTGAACAAGAAGTATATATTCAAGACAAGTTCTTCTTGTCCTGTATTGAATTTCCAACATCACTTGTCTCACCCTTGTGGTGGAAACAATTCAATTTAACCAAACCAACTTTCTTGAGTTGGTGGTATAAGAACGTATGTGTATTTATGACATCCAAGAACTTGATGTACTGGATGATCTATCCTACTATACATGTGTATATGGCACTCCTTTGTATGTGCATACCAAAATGAGTTGTCAACAAGGTTGCAAAGCTTGTTATCAACCTATTTCTATATCACACTAACATTGTAATGTCATACCATTTCCTGAGAAATTAATAAAGATGGTTGAAGATGAAAGAGTTTCCAATTCTTCATTATAGATTGGCATAACACTTCTATGTCCATCAAATGAATGCTTATCTATGTCTTCTTGTTGTATTTCTTCCCTTCTCGATATCTTCTCTTGTTGATGCCTTCGAGAAGATTGGGAGATAAGGAAATATGATGTCAAGATAAAAGTGGAAGATCTAGGTTAAGCTTTAGGTAATTCAATTGGTCTCCAAGAATGTCATGGTTTCCATGTACTAGCAATATGTTTAGCACAATTGATAAGAATAGATGATCAGAGAATAACTACGAATAGTTGTTTTGGTCATTAACTCCTAAATATTGTGTTGATGTAACAAGTTTTGTTTTCTTTAGTGTAACCTCTCATCGTGTATCTCTTTACCCCAAAATAAGGTTTAAGCCAAGATCATCTCGAAGTTTATAACGCTCAAGTTGATGATCTACTTCAATTCCACCAACTCAAGTGAAACTTCAATCACTTAGTGTTTTGAAAGTTAAATGCGCAAAAATTATCCGGATTTTCTGATGCATGAATGCAATGCACACTCCTGTGTCCACTCTATTTCTGGACCCTAAGTTTTGGGGTGTTACAGTTGCGTTCGAATTTGTTGAGCTCTTCATGCATGGCATCAAGCCAATTGTTATCTTCAAGACCTTCAAAGACCTT
The DNA here is from genome assembly GCA_026929855.1 of Poa annua. Taxonomy (NCBI): domain Eukaryota; kingdom Viridiplantae; phylum Streptophyta; class Magnoliopsida; order Poales; family Poaceae; genus Poa; species Poa annua. The sequence continues at coordinate 18,149,178 of CM049428.1, read as the reverse complement.
CTTGGGTTCCACCATGGAGATGTGAGCTTGATGTTCACTAAAGCTTGCAAGTTCTCTTCGGGTAGAGACCTTGCTTCTCACATCACCAAGCACCTTGTCAAGAGATAGAGCTCTTAATTCTTGTGAGGTGCCAACCCTAATCAAGCGGCGGATCTCGATTTCCTTCCTAGTGGTGGGAGGGATCGCTTGATCATCTTGATCATTCATGTCTCCGCCTTGACTAATTTGATGGCCTTGATCAACCATAGGAGTGACGTCCAGAGGTGGGGGAGTAGGTTGATCTTGGCCAAGTTGCGAGCTGCCACCGGAATGACAGCATGACCGGATATTCCGGGTTAATTGTGGACCGGAAATTCCGGGTCACCGGAATTTCCGACTCCATTATGAACCGGATTTTTCGGCCCTCCAGAAATTCCTGGAGCAGCTGGAGGATCTTGTGCTTCTTCTTGGCTGGGCGTGTTGGGCACGGTGTTGTTGTTGGGTGTTTCTTGTGTTGGGGTAGCCACCACTTCTGTAGAACTTGATCCTTGTTGAGCAACCTCATAATAGACTTTGACGGGGCGGTGGACTCCCAACCCCATCCTTCAGATAGCATCTTGAGGTTGATCATCACCTACATCGGAAACACCACTTTGCTCCACAAGGGAGCCGTCATTCTCATCGAATACCACACTACAAGTTTCTATGATAATGCGCGAGGCCTTGTCATAGACTCTATAAGTACGGGATTTGGCACCGTAACCAACAAAAGTCCCTTCAAGAGACTTAGAATCAAAATTGGCTAAACGAACACCTTTGATGAGATAGAAACACTTACAACCAAAAACTCGGAAGTAAGAGATGTTGGGCTTGTTCCCGGTAAGCACTTCATAAGGTGTCTTCATGAGTCCTTTGCGAAAGAAGAGTCGGTTGGATGAATGACAAGCCGTGTTGAAGGCTTCGGCCCAAAAGTTGTGGGGGGACTTGAACTCGTCCATCATCGATCTAGTCATCTCAATAAGTGTGCGGTTCTTTCTTTCGGCTACACCATTTTGTTGGGGAGTATAAGCAGCGAAATATTGATGACGAATCCCTTCTTCACTAAGGAACTCGTTCAAGGTGTAGTTCTTGAACTCGGAACCATTGTCACTTCTTATCACCAAGATGGGGACATTGTGTTGACGTTGAGCTTAATTGGAGAAGTTGATGATAGTTTGTTGAGACTCCACCTTCGACTTGAAGAAGAAAACCCATGTGTATCTTGAATAGTCATCAACAATCACCAAGCAATATTTCTTGCCACCAAGACTAGTTTCCGGAATGGGACCAAAGAGGTCAACATGGAGAAGCTCCAAAACCCTTGTTGATGAAATGATGGTCTTTCTTGGATGGTGAATGTCATGCATTTTTCCTTCAACACAAGTCCTACACATTCGATCCTTCAAAAAAGAAACATGGTCTTTTAGTCCTAGGATATGGCCACCCTTGTGGAGACTTTGCAAAGTCCTCATGTTGACATGGGCTAGTCGACGATGCCATAGCCAACCCAAGTCCGGCTTAGCGAATAGGCACATTGCATGGGAAGTGGTGACTCCGGACAAGTCAACCACATAGGGCCCATTCTCAATGTACCCAACGGAAGACACATTGAGAGACTTGCTCCGCATAAGGATAACCATTTCCTTTTCGAAGACAACGGTATAACCCAAACAAGTTAAAGAATGGACCGAGATCAAGTTGAAACCTAGGGACTCGACAAGCAAGACATTCACAAGTGTGATGTTCGGTGCCACTACCACCTTGCCGAGCCCTATTACCTTAGACTTTGAATTGTCACTGTATGTAACGGTCATTTGATCATCATTAGGCTTCAACTCCGTTACAATCTCCTTGCTTCCGGTCATATGACTAGTGCACCCACTATCAATTATCCATTTCGATCCTCCGGAAGCAAGGCCCTCGGATGTCTTTGCCATAAGACATCTTGCATTCTTGATGATGGGGCTCTCATTTGGTGAGGAAAAGAGTGATGAAGATGTAGAGGAAATGGCTAGAGCGGCCACTTGCGTTGGGGTATCCTCCTTGTCAATATCTTCATCATCGGTGGGATATTGCTCTTGAGTTACCAAGACAATCTTTTGGTTCTTCTTGAAGTAGGGCTTCTTCATGGGCATGGGCCCCTTGCCCTTCGTCTTGGCCACGAGCCTCCCACCATGATCCTCTCTTCTTTCCCATGGGCAATCTACAACAAAGTGGCTTTTGTCATCACAATTATAGCAAAGCCTCACCTTGTTGATTGGCTTTCCTCCATTGGAGGGGAACTTCTTGTCAATCCTTGCTTTGGCCCTTCCGGGGTTCTTCCAAAACGTTCTTGCCCCAAGACCCATGTGTTGGGTGAGAGTACTTGAGAGAGTCTCACTAGATAGCTCGACTTGATCATCATATTCATCTTCATCCTCTTATTCAACGGTGGCCTTCAACGCAATTGAGGTATGCTTGTGCATCCCTATGGCTCTTGCTCTTGCATCTTGTGCAATCTTGGACGCCACCTTGTAAGCGGTCATCTCTTGCATGACTTCATTGGATGTCATCTTCGCGAAGTCATGTCTCCCTTGGAGTGTCTTCAAGTCTGTTTCCTCAAAGGGCAAGAGAGCGGTCACTAACTTCCTCTTGATCCAAGCGTCATCAATGTAGACCGCAACGAGGTTCTTGAAAGTGTTAGCAATCAACACCAACCTCCGATACATGTCCTCATGAATGATGTTTTTGACAAGCGAGAGAGTAGTGATACCTTTGATGGTAGCACTAGACTTTCTCCATCCAACTTATAGAACCCTTCCACCTCATTGCATAAGGCATCTTACCGGTTCTTCTTCATGCTTTCATTGCCGACGAAGATGTCGGAAATAGCATTCCAAACTTCTTTGGCGGTGGAGAATTGTTGAATAAGAGGCATGTCCTTCTCTCCAACAGCCATTTGGAGTTGATGAAGAGCGGTGGCATTGAGTTGGCTATCAACCGCCTCTCTTCTTGTCAAGTTGGTTGGATTATGGGCCTTGAATCCTTCTTCAATGATGCGCCATAGCTCAATGGAGGCACTACATAAATGAGACTTCGTTTGAAATTGCCATTGAGAGAAATGAGTAGGTTTGAGCTTAGGAGGATCACTTATAAAGTTTACATGAGGGTGAGGGATAGGCGGGTTAGGCGAGTAATTATGGTTAACATTATGAAATTCCTCTCCTTTGAGGGTATTAGAGGAGCTAGGTGACTCATCCTTTTCCGCCTTCTCGGGGGAAGCACTTGGAGGAACATCTTTGGACCCATCTGAGGATGACTCCTTAGAGTTCTCACCGTGCTCCTTAGGAGGAGGAGAGGGAGAAGTAGCCTCGGGCTCCTTAGACTTCAAGAGTGCCATGAGCATCTCATTCATCTTGAGGAGTTGGGCCTCCAAGGACGATTTCATATCTATGAGATCGGCCATGGTTGCCCCTTTGGCTAACGCCTCCTTCTGTGCCTCTAATTTTTCACGGGCGGCCCTCTCGGCATCGGATTCCGTCATCGTTGCACTTAGGCGGTTTAGCCCTTAAAAGTGAACCTGGCTCTGATACCAATTCAACGGGAATCCGACACCTAGAGGGGGGGTGAATAGGTGATACTACAAATTTTAGGTCTTTTCAAATTTAGGATCAACACAAAGGTAAATTCTCTAGATATGCAACTATGGTGAATTTACCTAAATGACAAGCTAAGCAATACCAAGGTAAACTAGAGTACAAAAGAAGCAACTAAGGGAGCAAGGATAAGAGGAACCAAGTGAAGCACGCGGAGACGAAGATGTAATCCCGAGTTCCACCCAAGGGTTTACGTCAGCTTGGAGAGGTGTGCGCTACCACAACAGGTTAGCCGCAACACCACAAAGGCTCACCTTCTTCTCCGATGAACTCAACCACAAAGGTTGCGAGTTCACCTTCCACTATTGATCTCCTTTTAGGGCGGAGATCGAATCTCTTACAAACGCTTGAGGCACTCACCCACAACTTAATTGGGGGCTCTCAAGATGACCACAAAAGGTCAACGCAACACCAAGATTACAGCAATGGTGAACTAGGTTTTCCCACCGGAAACCCTAGCCACGAAATCCCCACGTGAATGGGAAGAAATGCAAATCGCTTCGGTGAAGATGTAGATCCGGGCCTTCTCCTCCAATCCTCCAAAGATCAACGAATTTGGGTGGGGGGATTGGGAGATCTTGATGATTTGAGCTTTCAAGAAGTGTAGGAGAGAGAAAATCTGAGAGCTAGCTGTTCTTGAGTGAGTGAGGGGGTATTTATAGTCCGTCCCCAATTCTGACCGTTGCCTATGTCGACCACCCGGAAATTCTGGTATAAGTCATCACCAGAAATTCCGGTCACTCGGAATTTCCGGAGAATTGAAATTTCCGACTGGATTTTCCGGCAGGAGTCAGAACCTATTCCTCTTCTTTCCTTTGCAGTTTTCTCCAATGTTATTCAAGGTGCACTCGGAAATTCCGGTGAATTGAAATTTCCGAGCACAATTTCCGGTTGAGATCAGAACACTTCTTATTCTTGACTTAGCCGTTTCTGTGAACTCTTCTGGGTGCAATCGAAAATTCCGGTAGATGGAAATTTCCGATCATAATTTCCGGTTAAGATCAGAACCATTTCTCAAACTTGAATTAGCCATTTTCTGTGAAGTTCTGGTGAACCGGAAATTCCGTTCCCGGAAATTTCCGGCTCAAATATTCCGGTTCCTGGAACAATTCCAGAACCACTTCTTCTTCGCATTTTTGGCATTGATGCATATACAAGCTGAAATATTTAGCATTCTATTAGTACATCATAAGTATTGTTAACTAACACACAAAACACTAGGGATTAAGAAATGTTCTTTCAGCATTTGGTTGCCGGAGTCTCCGTCGGCGACCATTTCAGCAGCGGCGGCCCCTCGACCGCGGCGGCGACGAAGGCGGATGGACTGGCGGGATTCCGGCCGTCCCAGGACGCAATAACCGTCAAGACAATGGAGTAGGAGACGGCGAAGCTCGCAAGATCCTCGGAGTGGAGCGGGGAGGCGCGGAGCAACGACGTCGCGCGGCGATGCCGGCGGCGACCCGGAGGTCGCGCGAGGAAGAGGAAGCCCCGTGGTGATTGTGACGCTTTTGCAAAAAAAGTCCCTGCAGATCACGGGAATTGCACCTAGGTCCTCGGCGGGGGTGTAATCAGAAAAGCGTCTGGACACTGTTCATCAGCCGATTCGGGCAAATTCGGCCGTCCAATCTGCATCGGACGGCCTAATTCGTGAGCGCGGAGAGGCCCTGGAAATCTTCTCCCTTGGTAATGTTGTCTAGGAAGGCAAGCTCGCTAGCCAGTATCGGCGAACACCCATGGAGTCACAGCCAAACAAATTAATGTACCACTTGCAAGAAATTAAATAACGATACTTGCTCATTTCAATGTCCATTAGCAATAAACATCGTTGCCCAAATTTTTCGATAAAGAGATTTTATTACTTAAAAGTTTAAGCATTACACACGGCCTCTGCCAAACTAAGATGCACACAACTCACACAAGTTTGCATTTCCCTTCTCAGACAGTACTTTCAGACAAACACGGTTCATAAGGAGGATTTTCTATCCCGAACCACTAGAATAAATAAGGCAAATGGTCATGAAATTCATCTTATCTTCTCATAGAGAAAGAGGATGCATCAACAGACTATCTAAGTGATTTCGAGAGACCAAATCCAACTTCGAACCTTTCGTTGGTTCAAGTGAGGCATGCTGGCTGGCACGAAGCAGACTTCAGCATTCCACCCTCCCAGGTCGCCCAGTCGAATCACCATCCTTCTCTGATCGGGCCTTCTTTTTAGAATCGACTCGGTTTATCAGCCAGGTCAAGGGCCGCCCAGCTACTCTCACACTCGGTTCCGTTTTGTCGAGAGGAAAGGTTCGAAGAAATAAGTCAAAAAAGGTAGACTAAGTGATCAAGGAAGTCTCCAAGCTCAAGTCTCAAGAACAAAAATAAATAGGGGAATTACATGTTAGAATGAAAAATTATAAAAAACGTGTAAGAATAGGGAGGTCCAATCCTCAAATTATGATGCCATCCATCTTGGGAGAAAAACTCTCTCGCCGTATCCTCCAATCGCATGCATGCGGTGCTCACACGCTGAATAGGGGACCATGAATGGAGTGTATGATGGGTTCGTAGCATAGAAAACAAAATTTTTCCTACGGTGAGAACAAACCAACAAGCCAAGATCTAATCTAGGAGATGCTCGTAACGAGTGGAACATATTCCAAGAGAAACTCACCCTCGAAGACCGTAAGTGTTTCGAGAATAATTCTCGTGGATGATGTAGTCGTTCACTCGCCGATCTCAAGATCGTGAAGATGTGCGCTGCAACGGGCAGCGCCTCCGTACTCGGTCACACGTACAGCTTGATGACGACCTCCGTTCCCTCGATCCAGCGGGGCAGCGGAAGTAGTAGAACCACCAAGGAACTCCAACAGCACGACGGCGTGGTGTGGTGGAGAACTAAAAAGCCATGGCTTCGCCAAGCGGATGGCCAGAGGTGGAGCAGCGGGAGGAGGGAGAGAGGATCAAGTGTGTGCATAGGAACCTAGACACAGGAATAAGGAATTCTACACAGGTTTAGCATAGCAGTACTATCCTACACATGCATATAAAAATACACTAAGTAATGCATATAGAAAAAGGAAGTTTATGAGGTGTGCCACTTGCCTTTGAATGTTGTCTTTGTTCACAACTCTTTTCAACGATACTCAGGACTCTCCGTTCAATCTAACAGTATAGACAAGCAACAATACAACAATCAACAGCAAGCACTACTCCACAATGTATACAAACACATACTAGATGAATAAATAAGTTTTATAAAACTTTCTAAGGAAAATATATTTATGCATGATGTGCAAAATATTCCTAAGGGCTAGAACTGCTTTTTCATGCCATGAAAATCTTTTAAGTTAATGCTAGGCAAATAGGTTGGTCCAAAAGGACTAAGGGCTAAGGTCATAAGTTGAATAAAATATTTTGTTTTATATCATCTTCAATAAGCACTCTAATGGCTTAGTCTTGATGTGCAAAATACTTAGAGAAAATTACTAGCTCTATTCTTCGAGGTGATCAACAATTATTATCAACTCTTTGTAAATTGGATATTCACTAAAGTGAGAGAGACAGACACCCGGCCAGCCACTTAAATTGTGGAACAGGTCTCATGTACGTGGACATGTAAGGTTTGTTTCCAGGCCGCTTCATCTCACTATGCCGCTAGGATCCAACAACTTCAAGATGATAATATCATGATCAAAATTGTTTAAGTCAAATGTGAAAGACAAGATTAGGAAAGAGGGAAAAGATAGAAGAAAGATGTAGTCGTCCTCCAGGCTTCATCTCCAGACCTGTAACTTTCTTCTGGATGATGTCTTGATTGAGTTCTTGGTAGTCTTGATGAATCTTCAGACTTGATGGTTCTTGTATCCTCGAGGCTGGTCTTGGAGTTACTTAGTCTTCATGAAGTCTCAGAGGAGAAGAAAGGAGAAAGAAGAAAGAGGAAGAAAGACTTAGAAAATATTTCTGGTTGGTCTTCATGAACTTCTTCTTGATCTTTCTTCTAAGTGCTTCCACTCCTTGGAGATTCTTCTGGAGTCTTGTTTGGCTAAGTCCTTCCTTGGTCTTCCAGCTCCATGTTGAAAATTACTAAGTGTCTAAGTGTAGCACTTCACAAAAATGCTAAGTTGAAATTATTTTCTAACTTAGAGAAAACTAATGAAGAGGGGTTTCCTATGAGAATTATATCTACAATATAAAATATGCTATGAATGAAATGAAATTTTAAATCACAAGAAACATCAAAAATAACTTTTGTGATTTCTTTATAAATATGCATGAATTTATAAATGCTATTTAATTCATTTCTAATTTTGGAAAATATAACAAAAGGAATAATTATAAGATTAAAGTTTTCTATGATTAGATTTTTATAATAAAATTTTATAAATAGTGTTAATAGACAGGGGCATTTTAATTAAATTTATAGCCATTTACTTTAATAAAAATTAATATTCTTATTAATAGTTATGTTGAAAATACTCAAACTATTCAAATTAAATATATAACTATGAATTCATTCAAAAATTACTCAAAAATATTTTATGGCAGTGGCATTAATTTACAATTATTCTAAAGTTTCTAAAACAATTTTATTTGCAATTTTTGGATTTATAGATTTAAAGTTATTACAAATATACTCAAATTCACCATTTGAAATTTGAATATTTTATACTAAGTCAAATTTGAATTTTGGCCAATCTAAAATAATCTACATGTCAAGAGCTTTCCAAAAATATAAAGTTTGTTAAATTTGGATAAGTGGTTATAGCGCTCGCCCGACCTCCCGAAGACGACGGAGAGATGCGGCGCTCCAAGGCAGAGGTGATGGACGCCACCTAGTCACCTCGCGCGTCCTCACACGGCGACACGGAGCGATCGAGTGGTGCGGCTCCGGCGAGCTTCGGATTGCGCTCTCCCCGCTTGATTGCTGCACGGGAGAAGCGGGGCAGGGGTCACGGGGTGCGTACGGTCCAGGGAAGGAGAAGGAGGGGTCTCGGGTGCAAGGGGGTGGCTCACCTCGCCGGTGGTTGAAGAAAAACGGCGGCGGATGGTGCAGACTCCGGCGAGCTTTTCCGGCGGCCTGGGGGCACGATTTACTTAGGGTTTGAGGGGGAAAGACGCGGCACGGGCTGGGGTATATATGGACGCATCTACGGAAACTAATCCCGCAAGAAACAGAGAGGATTCGACTCCGATTCGAATCAATCTTCGGGCGCATTATCCGGACAGAGGTTGAAGACGATCTGCTGACGTCACCGCTGACGTCAGCAGGTATTTTCCTTTTCTGATTTTTCTCCAATTAATCCATAACTTTTGATTTGAATGTCCAAATTAGTTGAGAGGATGAAAACCATTTGGCAACTAACACCATTTTTAAATAATTTGTGAATTTATGAATAAATATGACTAAGTGGTTGAAATCAATTTCTTTTAAGTAAACTATTTACTTAAAATAAAATGGATTGTAGTTTGTAAAATATTTGTCAATTAACATTTTAAGGTTTTTGCAATACAGTGGATAATAAAATGTTTCACATTTGAAATATTAAACTCAAGTTTGAAGTCTTTCATAGTTGGTTTCTTTATACATTTAATATTTTATTTTAATAAAAAGAAAAGTTTTAAATTTTAGTGATTTTTGAATATTATAAAATGTTGGGATGTTACAAGCTCCCACCCCTCCATATATAGGAGAGGGGTGAGGTTGTGTTGTTGCCCCTAGGGGTGACTCCACCTCTTCCCTCTTGATGTGAGTGGAGCATCCACTCATGCCCACTCATTCTCTTTTAATCTCCACTCAAAAATGCCAAGGGTTTTTCTTCATTAAATAAAACAATTTCATTTCCTTTTAATATTTGTTAATTCTATTAACAAACATTAACACTTACCCCCTTGGTTCATCTGTTAATTCTATTAACAACCATTGTCAACTATTGACAATTAACCCCTTGAACTATTTCAATATTACCCGAAACAATTTCGGTGTTGTCCAAACTTTTCTCTGAAATTCCGTGTCTACCCAAAAGCGTCAACAAACCTTAAGTGTGTCACCCTACGGTTCGTAAAAAATGTAGACATGATCGAGACACCTCTCCGATCAATAGTCAACAGCGGGATCTGGAGATCCGTAATGATTCCTACATATTCAACGATGAATCTTGTGATCGCGTGAACCAAAAAACGTCATAACCAATTCCTTTGTCTCGCGATATTTTACTTGTCCGAGATCCGCTCATTGGCATCATCTATACCTTGTTCGATCTCGTTCCCGACAAGTACTCTTTACTCGTTCTGTGATATGACATCCTTGTGACCTAGTCACGTGCTTGCAAGCGGTGTCGATGTGATATCACCGAGAGGGCCCAGAGTATATCTCTCCGTCATCTGGATGGACAAATCCCACTTCTTGATCCATGAGCCTCAACTAATACTTTCGGAATACCCAACACCACCTTTATAGTCACCCTGTTACGGTGTGACGTTTGATGTCATCAAAGCATTCTTCCGGTGTTAGTGATTGACATGATCTCATGGTCTAAGGATTAGGGTTACTTCGTATGCTCAGTACAACAATATAAACTTAATGACTTGATCGTATTGCTATACTTAATTTGGGTGTGTTCATCATATCATTCTCCTAATGACGTGATCCCATTATTAACAACATCCAATGTTCATGATCAGGAAACCTTGATCATCAGTTAATCAACGAGCTAGTTAAACGAGAGGCGTTACTAGGAACTCTAATTTGTTCATTAGTCATACATGTATTATTGTTTCCGATTAATACAATTCTAGCATGAGAAATAAACATTTATCATAAACATGGAATAAGATAATAACCACTTTATTATTGCCTCTCGGGCATATTCCTTTCATTCTCCCACTTGCACTAGGGGCAATAATCTGTATTACATTGTAATGACCCTAACACCCATGGAGTTCCGGTGGTTATCATGTTTTGCCCTTGGGAGTTTTTTAGTCAAAGGGTCTGCCACATTCAGATCCGTATGTACTTTGCAAATCTTTATATCAACATCCTTGACATGCTCACGGATAGAGTGAAAACGGCGCTTGAAATGCTTGGACTTCTTGTGAGACCTTGGTTCTTTAGCATTGGCTATGGCACCATTGTTGTCACAAAAGATAACCATCGGATCCAACGCACTTGGAACCACACCTAGTTCGGATATGAACTCCTTCATCCAAACTCCTTCCTGCGCTGCCTCCAAGGCAGCAACATATTCCGCTTCTGTTGATGATCCTGCCACCACGGGTTGCTTGGAACTCCTCCAGCTTACTGCTCCTCCATTCATAAGAAATACGTATCCATATTGTGACTTAGAGTCATCCGGATCGGTGTCGAAGCTAGCATCGACGTAACATCTTGCGACGATCTCTTCTTCACCGCCATACACGAGAAACATATCCTTAGTCCTTCTTAAGTACTTTAGGATATTCTTTACCGCCATCCAGTGTTCCAAACCTGGATCAGATTGGTACCTTCTAGTCAAGCTAATAGCACGTGCCACATCCGGTCTTGTACATAGCATAACATACATGATAGAGCCTATGGCTGAGGCATAGGGGATCTTATTCATCAATTCTCTATCTTTCGATGTAGCTGGACTTTGAGTATGACTCAATGTCTTTCTTTGTAACATAGGTAAGAGCCCTTTCTTACTTTCGTCCATTCTGAACTTCTTCAGAATCTTGTCAAGGTATGTACTTTGTGAAAGCCCAATTAAGTGTCTTGATCTATCTCTATAGATTTTGATGCCTAATATATACGATGCTTCACCGAGGTCCTTCATCGAAAAACTATTGTTCAAATAACCTTTTATACTATTCAAAAGTTCTATATCAATTTTAATAAAAAATATTTCATCCACATATAGTACTAGAAATGCTACAGAGCTCCCACTCACTTTCTTGTAGATACAAGCTTCTCCATAAGTTTGGACAAATCCAAACCCTTTGATCACCTCATCAAAGCGGAGGTTCCAACTCCGGGATGCTTGCTTCAGTCCATAAATGGATCGCTGGAGTTTGCATACCTTGTCAGCATCCTTAGGATCGACAAAACCGTTGGGTTGCACCATGTACAACTCTTCCTCAATGTGACCATTAAGGAACACAGTTTTGACATCCATTTGCCAGATTTTGTAATCGAAAAATGCAGCAATTGCTAACATAATCCTTACAGACTTCAGCATCGCTACAGGAGGGAAAGTCTCCTCGTAGTCAATTCCTTGAACTTGTCGAAAACATTTTGCGACAAGTCGAGCCTTATAGACGGTCACATTACCATCAGCGTCCGTTTTCTTCTTAAAAATCCATTTGTTCTCAAAGGCCTTGCGGTCATTGGGTAAGTCCACCAAAGTCCATACTTGGTTTTCGTACATGGATTCCATTTCGGATTTCGTGGCTTCTAGCCATTTGTTGGAATCTGAGCCCATCATCGCTTCATCATACGTCGCAGGGTCATCATTATCAACTACCATGACGTTCATGACGGGGTTGCCATACAGTTCAGGAGCTGTACGCATCCTTGTTGACCTGCGAAGTACGATAGTATCCTCTTTCAGAGTTTCATGATCTTGATTATCATTAGTTCCCTCTTAATCTGGTGAAGTCAACTTCGGAACAATTTCCGGCGCTGCACTACTCGCCATTCCAAGAAGAGAAGGTTCAATAACCTCGTCGAGTTCTACCTTCCTACTACTCACACCTTTTGAGAGAAACTCCTTCTCCAAAAAGGATCCGTTCTTGGCAACGAAAACTTTGCCTTCGGATCTGTGATAGAAGGTGTACCCAATTGTTTCTTTAGGGTATCCTATGAAGACGCATTTTTCCGCTTTGGGTTCGAGTTTATCAGGCTGAAGCTTCTTCATATAAACATCGCATCCCCAAACTTTTAGAAACGATAGCTTAGGTTTGTTTCCAAACCATAGTTCATACGGTGTCGTTTCAACGGATTTAGATGGAGCCCTATTTAAAGTGAATGTAGCTGTCTCTAGTGCATGACCCCAAAATGATGGTGGCAAATCTGTCAGAGACATCATAGACCGAACCATATCCAATAAAGTACGATTACGACAGTCGGATACACCATTACGCTGTGGTGTTTCGGCAGGAGTGAGTTGTGAAACTATTCCACATTCTTTCATATGTGTTCCAAACTCGTAACTCAAATATTCACCTCCACGATCGGATCGTAGAAATTTAATTTTTCTGTTACGATGGTTTTCAACTTCACTCTGAAATTCTTTGAACTTTTCGAACGTCTCAGACTTGTGTTTCATTAAGTAAATATACCCATATCTACTTAAATCATCAGTGAAGGTAACAAAATAACGATATCCACCGCGCGCTGACACACTCATTGGACCACACACATCGGTATGTATGATTTCCAATAAATCCGTCGCCCGTTCCATCGTGCCGAAAAACGGGGTTCTAGTCATCTTGCCCATAAGGCATGGTTCACATGTTTCAAATGATTCATAATCAAGTGATTCTAGGAGCCCTTCAGAATAGAGCTTCTTCATGCGCTTAACACCAATATGACCTAAGCGGCAATGCCACAAGTATGCAGCAATATCATCATTCAACTTGATTCTTTTGGCATTCACATTATGAATGTGTGTATCATTACTATTAAGATTCAAAAGAAATAAACCATTCTTCATAGGTGCATGACCATAAAAGATATCATTCATATAAATCGAACATCCATTGTTCTCAGACTTAAATGAATGACCGTTTTGCATTAAACAAGATCCAGATATAATGTTCATGCTCAACGCAGGCACCAAATAACAATTATTTAGCTTCATCACTAATCCTGATGGTAGACGAAGAGGTAGCGTCCCGACAGCGATCACATCAACCTTTGATCCATTGCTGACGCGCATCATCACCTCATCCTTTGCTAGTTGTCGCCTATTCCGTAGTTCCTGTTTCGAGTTACATATGTTAGCAACCGAACCAGTATCAAATATCCAGGTGCTAGTGCGAGTACTAGTAAGGTACACATCAATAACATGTATATCAATACCTTTGTTCACTTTGTCGGTCTTCTTATCCGCCAAATATATGGGGCAATTACGCTTCCGGTGCCCAGTGCCCTTGCAATAAAAGCACTCTGTGTCAGGCTTAGGGCCAGCCTTTGTCTTTTTCTCAGGTGCGGAAACAGTTTTGCCACCCTTCTTGAAATTACCCTTTGGCTTGCCTTTCTTGCCTTTCTTGAAACTAGTGGTTTTATTGATCATCAACACTTGATGCTCCTTTTTGATCTCCACTTCAGCAGTTTTGAGCATTGACAGAATCTCGGGGAGAGTCTTCCTCATGCCTTGCATATTGTAGTTCATCACAAAGTTCTTGTAACTTGGTCGGAGTGATTGGAGAACACGATGAATTCCTAGCTCATTGGGGATCGATATACCCAGGGCTATGAGCTTATCGGCGTACCCAGACATTTTGAGTACGTGCTCGCTAACGGAGTTGTTCTCTTCCATCATGCAGCTAAAGAACTTTTCTGAAGCATCATAACTTTCTACGGCAGCATGGGTATCGAAAATCATTTTCAATTCTCCCATTGTATCAAAAGCGGTGTTGTTCTCGAAACGTTTTCGCAGCTCCGGCTCTAAACCATACAGAATGCCGCAGTGAACTACACTGTGGTCCTCCTTCCGAGTCAGGAAAACATTTTTCACATCATCGGGAGCGTCATTAGCGGGCGGGGCACCTAGTGGTGCATCAAGCACATAGAGCTTTTGACAAGCTGTGAGGAGAATCCTCAGGTTAAGTGCCCAATTGGTGAAGTTGCTTCCATTGTTTGCTAGTTTCTCTTTCTCCATGAACATATTGAAATTGAAAGCAGGTGGTGCCATGATCTACAATATATTTGCAAAGACTATTTAGACTAAGATTATGATAAATTAAGTTCAAGTTAATTCAAAATTATTACGTGAACTCCCACTCAAAAACAACATCACTCTAGTCGTTTCAGTGATTACACCAACCAAATTCACTACACCAATAACCGATCATCACGAGAGATGGTGCAGTTGCAAAGGCGAACATCGACATATTCATCATATCAACTATATGACTCATGCTTTACCTTTTGGTTACGTGTTACGAGACCATGTTTGTACATGCTAGGCTCGCCAAGTAAAACCATAGTATTTGCGTGTGTAAATCTGGCTTACACCCGTTGTATGCGAACGTTGAGTCTATCACACCCGATCATCACGTGGTGCTTCGAAACGACGAACTTTCTTAACGGTGCATACTAAGGAAGAACACATTATTATCTTGATATTAACTGTGAGAGGGATCATCTTATAATGCTACCGTCGCGATCCAAGCAAAGATCTAAGCAAAATAAGATGCATACAAGGATTAACATCACATGCATGGATAATGTGATATGATATGGTCCTTCTTGCACTTGATCTCCATCTTATGCATCTTGGCTTGATCTCCATCATTCCACCGGCGTGGCACCAAGGTCCATGGAGCCTCCTTCTTGATTGTCCTCCAAATTTACAACATATCATCTAGATATGATATTTAGCACGCAGGCTATAAATTAAAAAGACAACCATTTGGCTCCTGCCGGTTTTTCATAATTTACAAAAGGTATCATCTCATACATCAAATTTGTAACTTTGACCATATCACATCACATGCCCAGCAAAAACAAGTTAGATGTCCTCTAATTTATTTTTTTGCATATTTTACGTGGCTTAGGGCTTTCAAAGATAGAACTGTTCTTACCTACGAACATGAAACCACAACGGTGATGAAAATATTATTAGCAACATGTTCTATTTTATATTTTAACTATAGTAGGAGAGACAGACACCCGCAAAGCCACTTATGCAAAACAAGTTGCATGTCAGTCGTGGAACAAGTATCATGTGCGTGGACATGTAAGGTTAGTCCGGCCCGCTTCATCCTACTATGCCACTAAGATACAAAATATACAAAGGAAGCAATAACATGATCATCAACGCCCACATACACATACGTGTTCTACCCGTACAAAACATCTACGCATAGAGACGGCTCTGATACCACTGATGGGTTCGTAGCATAGAAAACAAAAAATTTCCTACGGTGAGAACAAACCAACAAGCCAAGATCTAATCTAGGAGATGCTCGTAACGAGTGGAACATATTCCAAGAGAAACTCACCCTCGAAGACCGTAAGTGTTTCGAGAATAATTCTCGTGGATGATGTAGTCGTTCACTCGCCGATCTCAAGATCGTGAAGATGTGCGCTGCAACGGGCAGCGCCTCCGTACTCGGTCACACGTACATCTTGATGACGACCTCCGTCCCCTTGATCCAGCGGGGCAGCGGAAGTAGTAGAACCACCAAGGAACTCCAACAGCACGACGGCGTGGTGTGGTGGAGAACTAAACGGCCATGACTTCACCAAGCGGATGGCCAGAGGTGGAGCAGCGGGAGGAGGGAGAGAGGATCAAGTGTGTGCTCAAAAGGGAGCTCCCACCCCTCCATATATAGGAGAGGGGTGAGGTTGTGTCGTTGCCCATAGGGGTGACTCCACCTCTTCCCTCTTGATGTGAGTGGAGCATCCACTCATGCCCACTCATTCTCTTTTAATCTCCACTCAAAAATTCCAAGGGTTTTTCTTTATTAAATAAAACAATTTTATTTCCTTTTAATATTTGTTAATTATATTAACAAACATTAACACTTACCCCCTTGGTTCATCTGTTAATTCTATGAACAACCATTGTCAACTATTGACAATTAACCCCTTGAACTATTTCAATATTACCCGAAACAATTTCGATGTTGTCCAAACTTTTCTCTGAAATTCCGTGTCTACCCAAAAGCGTCAACAAACCTTAAATGTGTCACCCTACGGTTCATAAATAATGTAGACATGATCGATACACCTCTCCGATCAATAGTCAACAGCGGGATCTGGAGATCCGTAATGACTCCTACATATTCAACGATGAATCTTGTGATCGCGTGAACCAAAAAACGTCATAACCAATTCCTTTTGTCTCGCGATATTTTACTTGTCCGAGATCCGATCATTGGCATCATCTATACATTGTTCGATCTCGTTCCCGACAAGTACTCTTTACTCGTTATGTGATATGACATCCTTGTGACCTAGTCACGTGCTTACAAGCGGTGTCGATGTGATATCACCGAGAGGGCCTAGAGTATATCTCTCCGTCATCTGGATGGACAAATCTCACTTCTTGATCCATGAGCCTCAACTAATACTTTCGGAAACCCAACACCACCTTTATAGTCACCCTGTTACGGTGTGACGTTTGATGTCATCAAAGCATTCTTCCGGTGTTAGTGATTGACATGATCTCATGGTCTAAGGATTAGGGTTACTTCGTATGCTCAGTACAACAATATAAACTTAATGACTTGATCGTATTGCTATACTTAATTTGGGTGTGTTCATCATATCATTCTCCTAATGACGTGATCCCATTATTAACAACATCCAATATTCATGATCAGGAAACCTTGATCATCAGTTAATCAACGAGCTAGTTAAACGAGGGGCGTTACTAGGAATTCTAATTTGTTCATTAGTCACACATGTATTAATGTTTCTGATTAATACAATTCTAGCATGAGAAATAAACATTTATCATAAACATGGAATAAGATAATAACCACTTTATTATTGCCTCTCGGGCATATTCCTTTCAGTGTAGCTGTGGATCGGTAGATAACCTGCATAAGAGACAAATTTTTATCATTAAAAACCTTATCATTTCTACATTGCCATAGCGACCAAATAATGGCAATCGCTCTCACCCGGATTAACCTCTTAAACCTAGAGTCCACCCCATTTAGCCAGCTACCAAAAATATTCAACGATACATGGTGGATACAAGTTTGAGGCTATCTAGACAGCTGACCATATAGACCTCACAAAATATACATTGAAAGAAAAGTTGTTTTATACTCTCATCATGATGATAGAATACACACTTCTTACTTCCCTGCCAATTCAGTTTCGCAAGGTTTTCCTTTGTAAGGATTACACCTCGTCAAAGATATCACACAAATACTTTTATTTTTAGTGGGATCTTCATCTTCCAAAATTTTCTATTAGTATTAACTGGAACATCAGGTAGAATAAACATCTTATATATTGAATCCACGGTGAATTTCTCATTCACATTTAGACCTATTGCTATTCGGGTAGATCCGAGGTTAGCAGCTCCACCAAAATTTATCAGACCCTTGTGTCAGTTGAACAGATTCAAGATGTTGTAGCAAAACATTCTAAGTTGTTTGTCTTCGTCCAAATAAACTTCTCCTGAACGACACATTTGGTGGGAAAGTTTCCATCACCATAGTGATCGTGTCACTTTTGTGTCGTACAATGTTGTATAAGGCCGGAAATTGTTCTCGGAGCGTGGTGTTTACCATTCAAATATCCTCCTAGAATCTTATTTCAGATACATCCTTGATATCGAAAGAACCATATGGAAATAAGAATCATTGCCCAAATAAAATCGAGTGTGAATTGGTATACTTGATCTTCAGTCAGCTTCACTCACTTCATTATATTTGGTTGGAACTAGCAAATTAAGAAAAACTGTTTTGAACCTTGAGGATTGTGCCACCTTGTGTTGTATCAATCAGATGAATTATAAGGTTACTACAAGTAAGATAACAATATGACAACAATAGTGTCTTTATTTACCATAGAACCTTCCATCTTCCCATGAACATGAGTACATGATCCCTCTAGAAATCTTGCTCCCAAAAGTAATTTTGCCGATAACAAGGCATACTTAACAAGATTAAGTTATGCGAAATAACTTCTTGCATCGTCATAACTGAGTAATAAAATTGTTGCTAAACCAAACATGTTCTATAAAAATAAACACACGTGTGCGGCTACAAAAATTTAAAAGGTCGCGGCATAGTAGAATCCCACACTAGTTTATTTACATTTGTGATTGTCTAGACAATGTTGTTTCATTAATAAATACAAAGCATGCACACTTTATTAAAGTTAACTTGCTAGATAATATAGAGCACAAATAAGTAGTGTCATTGGTTTAATTTATGCTCTACAAGTTTCTACAAACATGTTTACTTAATAATACATTAGAAACCACTATGGAGATATTTCATAGATCATACTCTTTATATAATATTACCAAAATTTAAATAAATTATATAGAGTATACATTGTAGAAAAATAGTTCTAAAATAGTGTTTTGCTCCAAAATATAGTTTAATATATTTCAATGATATTGAGTCCAAAACAACAAACCAGCTAATATTAAATAACATTGTCAGTCATGTGGTTAAACTATGACAACAAACAAAAATTATACTTGTAATATTATAACATTCTAAAAATAAGATATGGAGAGGTATATAAGTTTAGTACAAATTGTTAGTCATGAGTTTATTTGTGAGTATATGTTGTTGAAATGAGTTATTTTCTTTATAATAATTGATGATATGAGTTATTTCATGCTCCATACTTGCTGGAACAATCCATAGTATGCCTATATATTGCTGAAATGAGTTATTTTCTGTATAATAGTTCCTCAAATTAGTTCATTCATGCACAGTACTTACTGAAAGTATCCATCTTACGCGTATATGTTGCCGAGTTGTGTGTATCAAATTTTCTAAAGGCACACAAAGAAGATGCATCTTTTCCTTAACAAGTCGATTGAGCATTATGATGATATGACTATTATCCATGACTCAAGCTTGGTCATAGGGGAATTTGCAAGAGGCTCTAATGTGCCTCTATCAACATAGGCGACTAATCTTGTAGAAGAGGCAACTAACAATGGAGATTTCCCGGATGTTGAAGTTTCCCAATCACACAATGGAGGTGAATTACCGGCTCCTAAAAAAATTAGGTTAAAACTACTCCTAGTGTGGAAGAGGGGCTAAAAATAACTCTATTGGTTTATAGCGAAAGACTTGATATTTTCATAGCAAAACATGTTGGCACTAACAATAACTCCTTGGATGCTCATTAGGATGGCATGAAAACACTTCCAGGTTTTGTTTGGATTTCCTTGCCCATTACTATGTCTACTTGGTTGAGAATCCTAATTTATTAACACCCTTTCAAGTGTTTGTAGCCAAAAACTCATGTTGTGAGGGTATTCTCACCGTCATATCAAAGAGGTTACCATATCACCTCACGCCTCAAACCAAACACGAATATGACTACCCCTAACCACTTTTTATCCGTTCAACCAAACATAAAACTTGACTAAACAATGCCCTATCTCCCGCCACCGCAACAGGCACTGCCGCCATCCCCATCTTCTTCCTCCGCTGGAGCCGCACCGTCGAGTGCCAGCTGGTTGTCGCGGCGTAACGTGTGTGTCCACTCTCCAATGCCGGCGACCCCATGCAAGAACCAGTGAAAATGAACAAAGTAACTCATCATAGAGTTGTGGTACAAACTGTGGTGAATTCAGTGTCAACTACTATTGCCGCCATGCAAAGAGTTGTATAAGAGTATGTTGATATATGTAACCTTTTAGGAAGAGGGTCATCTTTTTTCTGTGGCCAAATCACGCAAAAAAATACTAAAAAGAGAACCAATCAAGTTTTTGCAATCAATCGTTTGAATGGATTCGACCAATCACTGGTTTTGTGCTACGAAATGAGAAACCAAGATGGATCAAAATTGGTTTTCTATCTCCCGTTGCAACTCACGGACATATTTAATTGTAAACATGAAGAATGAGACGGTCGGCTCCCCCGCACAACTTCTGACCGTTTTTGCAATCTGAATCTTGCAAAAATGTAAAGAGAGGGTGCAATTTTAGCAAGCTAGCTAAAATTTGTGGTGCGGGGACCAGTTATACAAATGCTGCCGGAGCTAGTTTTTTTTATCCAATTTGTAATGTAGTTACATTTTTACAAATCCCGGAGAATTATAAAAAGGCTGTTGCAGATGCTCTAAACCATGGCCACTCTGAAAAAGGAGAGAAGAAATTAGCTTGGCTTTGCCTCCATTCCGTGATGAAATGATCCCAGTCTCCGGTTAACTGAAGCCGTCCGTTGTTTAGCGTGAAGCAGTAGCGGAACGGAACACCGGCCCCAAAGCAACAAAACGACGGCGACGGAAGCTCCAAGCTCTCTCGGTCTCGGACCACTGCCGCGCTACAAGCCACTGCGCTCGCCATCAGCCCATCACCGCAGTCGCCACTCGCCAGAGCGTGGCGAGACCCCTCCACTGCAATGGCGGTGATCACCGCGCCACCGCATCCTCCCCTCGCCGTATTCGCCGCCCTGCCCCGCCCCGGACTGCGCTCCCGCCGCGCTCCACTCATCCGCGTGGCGGCATCCTCCTCCTCCTCCTCCTCGTCTTCGTTTCCACCCTCCTCCTCCTACGGACCTGGCGGCGGAGGCGCCGCCGGGGCCGGAGGCGGGGGCGAGATCCACTACGCCTCGCCACCTCCCCCGCCCACCACGCCCCCCGGCGCGCCCGTATACGTCACGCTCCCGGCCGACGCCGTGGGGCCCGGGGGCCGCGTGGCGCGGAGGCGCGCCATGGCGGCCTCGCTCGCCGCGCTGGCGAGCGCCGGGGTGACGGGGGTGGCGGTGGAGCTGTGGTGGGGCCTCGTGGAGCGCGGGGGACCCGGGGAGTACGACTGGGCGGGCTACCTCGACCTCGCAGCCATGGCGCGCCGCTACGGGCTCCGCGTGCGCGCTATCCTCGCATTCCACCAGTGCGGCGCCGGGCCGCAAGACCCGTTCTGGTGCGTCTCGCTTCTTCTGCCCTCCTCCGCGCTGAACATACTCCTACTTATTTCTCTTATGTTCTTTCTCCGCGTGTATATGCCTGCGAGCCGACCAATTTGAGTTTCAGATGTAAAATGGATTGATTGATATTTCAGTGTGTTTAGAGATACATCACGTTGAAGCTCTGCTGCTACATGCATAGGATAAGGCTGCATTTAAACCCGTTTTGCGAGCTTAGCTTGGTTATACAAGTGCGATTGAGTCGTAATAATGTTTACTAGATCAGCCCAATACATGAGAACAATACATAATTGAGTATTTGCTACCATATCAGAAACCTATTTTGTGCTCTATGCAACTGTTTATGTGGTGTATCAGTGGATGTAGAATTGGATCTTTCCAGATGGATCATGTAGCATTTTGACCCTAGAGGAAAGATGCGAAATAACAGAGCAGCATGAGTTGTGTGGTGACTGGTGACAGTATAGTTATGGAGGTGTAAAAAGCTTCTGGATGTGACCCTGACATGTTTTAATGTGAATGTTGAACATACATGTTATAAGGACTAAAGAAGTATTTATCGTGCTTGTGGCATTTTAAACTATGTCCGGAAGCTGAGAATTAGGTAGTAGGATAAAAACAGTTTACCTTTTCCAAATATGACATGCAGAGGCAGGGGATCTCCCCTTTTCCAAAGAAAAACAACATGGCATGCAATTAATTGCCCTGTAAAGCACTAAATTTTATCTCCATGAAATGCCCTTATGGTAATATGGTTAGGAATTTTAATTTGGGAAACTATATGTGTGTGTGTATTTTGGTGATCTCATTGTCCCATTTCATAAGCAGATGCCGAACCTTATGATGCTCAGTGTTCTTTCGCCCCAAAAGTTGTTCACATCGGTTTAGTCAAACCAGCATATTTTCTGGCCGTCATATGTGGGAACTGCAATTTAGTAGCGAAGGACCCATCCAGTATTAGTGTTAAATGGCACTAGTGAAGTTACAGGCAGGACTGACAATATGAACTGTGACAAGGTCGGTAGCAGCTGCTGCGTGCATAAACTGAAGCCATGTAATCGCAGTCCTGTCTTTACAAGAGTTGGTGGCAGTAACTCTCAGTAAGGTTCACAATTGGTACTGTCGTATTTAGAAAGGATCTTTATTTAAGCAACTACTTTCATCAGGGCTTCTGTGTTAGGTCCTGATTGTACTTCCACCAATTTCTTGTGGAGTCTGTTATAGACTTCGCTTTAGCTGCTTGCTGAGATAGCATAACTAATCTGAAGTCATTGTCTGATTGCTGCTTATCCACTTTGGAAGCCATGTATGCATGTTCTTATACCTGTTGCTGGAAAGATTTAGGGATGATTCACTGTTGGACGAGATTGTCGTTGGTGAGTAGGTGTTGTGGTGTGCCATTACATGTAGGGTAGTGGGTAGAAGTGTGAGGCTGAAGGGGTTGCGAATAAAAACTGATGGAGATCGGATTAATTTGTTTCTTCCTTAGTGAACAATATAGACCACACTCTACGCGAAAACGCAAAGGACCTTTGCGTTTCATTATGTCCTTTGCGTTTCATTATATTGAAAAGATAGAATGATGTTTACACGCCTCCTAGGAGGCAAAAAATTCAGAGTACATGATTTAGTGCACATCCCAAGTGTCGAAACACTCTCACTCTATATATTACATGATATAGACCACACTCTCACTATATATTACAATTTTTCAAAATCATGTCGAAACTTGCACTTTGTGTATTAATAGAAGAGTGCAAGAAAACCTTAAAAAATTACAGATCACACACTGGCCTCAACTCATCATTGGTCCCAGAACTTAGAAAAGGCCTAAGTAAGCAAGGCAAACCGGAGAAAGCTATCAAAGGAAAAACAAAATCAAAGATATCTGAAGAAGAAATGCTGCTAAGCTAAGTTAAACACCACCCCCTAGCTGGGAGGCAATGCGTGTAGCAGCAGTTTCTGCTAGCTTCCACAGGTTCGCCTTGTCCAGGATAGCATTGACCACAAGTTACCTTAACTTGCTTCCTAACACAAGAATTCCATAATATAGATTCTGAACATGCATGGACGTAGCTATTACTATATCCTCTTCTGGACTCTTTCCTACTCCTCCTGGATTGTATTTACTGCATTGACTGCTCATGCTCCTTCATTTTCTAGCTCTGCTCCTAGGGCTCATGCCTGTCTCCACAACAAAGTGAAGTAGGAGCAAAAGATGTATGAAGCTTAAATATTTATATTCAAGGTGACTAAAAGCTTAAAACTAAGTCATCTTTGTGCCGTCGATCATGATAATGATTACTACAAATACAACGATTATGATGGCTGATGCAGAGGATCTGTTACATTTACACCAGGCATTACTTCCTGCCTCTTTGAATAGAATTGTGCATTACATTTTACCTCTCTGGTGTTCAACTCTTAGTATATATGCCCCCTTGCATACAATTTGTCTAGCTCTCGTTCATCATGAGCGTCCGAAAAATCTTTAGGAACCTTTTACTCCTAGCATACTTTTTATTAACCCAAGTCCAAGTCATCATCCGAACTGTGGGTCCATCCAAATCAGTACAAACTTTTGAATTTTTTTGAACAGGATGTTTCTTGTTGTATGACCGTCGTGTATCAATTGTAGCTCGTTGACGCAACTGTTTAAAATAAAGTTGTCTGACATTTATTTGTGGTGCCTTTTTTTAATTGGCGAAATGTGGGGAATTTTTTTGTTTCCAGCATGCCAAATGGTTCAGCTTTTGCGGTCCTAAATGACCCACCCCATATGGTTGTGATATTGGAATCGAGAAATTATTCAGTATAACATACTTAAAAAATCTATATGGACTGTGAAGTCAGATGTAATTGTGTCAGGGTTCCATTTGATAAAATACATCGATCCTTTTTCCACTCTGCAATGTTCACTATCTTGCCTTTTCAGTTTAGTCCTTCGTTCTTGTAAAACCAAGCTACTTCATCATTATTTTTGCTGCCATAGTGGCAAGTGAGAATAAGCTAGCATTTATGCACAAGATTTCTCAGTTCCGCTATCTTTTGGAAAAAATATGTACTTCAGGGTCCCACTTCCACAATGGGTGCTTGAGGAGATGGACAAGATGCCAGACTTGTCATATACTGATAGATACCAACGGAGAAATAAAGAATACATCTCATTGGGATGTGACATTCTTCCACTTCTGAAGGGAAGATCGCCTATGCAAGCTTATTCAGACTTCATGAGGAGCTTTCGTGACACTTTTAAGGACTACCTTGGGGCTATAGTGACAGTATGTACTCTCCTTTGGCATTTAACACAACATTCTAATTTTACACCAGCAAGAGGTTGTAAGCCCCTTAAAATTATTGTCTTGCAGGAAGTTCAAGTTGGAATGGGCCCAGGAGGTGAGCTGAGGTATCCATCGTGCCCAACTGAGAAGCTAAGTCAGCCAGGCAGCTCATCTGAACTTGGGGAATTTCAATGTTATGACAAGGTACACTCTAAAAAAATCCCTAATCTTACCACTTCAATATGCACTTTTTTTTTAGACTATATGGACATTTCTTTTGATGATTAGTGAACATCCAGTTCTGGACGTATATGGTGTTTGATCCCAAGCACAATCCCTACTATATGAATTGGTTTTACACTCAACTAGAAGCCAACTTGTATGATGATTTCTTAGAGTTCAAAGTCTTAAAGTTCACTTGGTTCGTACTTCAGCTTATATCATACTTCCATGTGTATGGATGCCTTTAATTTATACAAGAACCAACAAGCAGAGAGCGCAAAGATAAGCTGTCCTTTTGGCCCTAGCTTCAGTTTCTAAGCTCATGAGCTGAAGGCAAAGCAATGGCCACATACTTGTGCATTACCTTCATTCCTTTCGGGGTAATACTGAACTAGACAGAGAAAACAATACACATGCATTTTCATAGGTTAAGCCTCAATAAATAAATTTCTTATAGAAATGGTAATCTCCTTTGTGTTACCGTGTGGCTCTTCGGATTGGCATATAGCATCAAAAGGTTGTGATCACTTTATTGTGTTGTAATTTGACAGTTCATGCAAGCATCATTGAACGCTCATGTGCGGGTTCTTGGAATTCAAGAGTGGGGAGAAGGGGGGCCCGCTGGCACAGATGGCATGCGGCAAAACCCTGAAGAGACTAACTTTTTCCGTGCTGATGGAGGATGCTGGAATACACCTTATGGTCGATTTTTCCTTGAGTGGTATTCAGGAATGCTTCTTCTTCATGGAGAGAGGTTATGCACGGTCGCTGATGCAATCTTTTGTGGCACTGGTGTGACCATCTCTGGGAAGGTTTCCGGCATACATTGGCACTACTACACGTGTTCGCACCCATCTGAGCTGACAGCTGGTTACTACAACACATTAATGAGAGATGGGTACCTTCCAATTGCTCAAATGTTCTCCAGGCACAAAGCTGCCTTGTGTTGTAGTTGCTTTGACCTGAGGGATGCAGAAAGGAGTAGTTCCCAGAGCAGTCCTGAAGGGACCCTCCGGCAACTCATAGCTGCTGCAAAAATATGTAATTTACCTCTCAATGGTGAGAATTCCATGACAAGGCTGGATGATTCGTCACTGGGTCAGGTCATACGAAGCTCGAGGCTCTACTCAGGCGGTACTTCAGGAACATCTTTTTCCTTCAATTATGTTAGGATGAACAAAAGCTTGTTCGAGTCACACAATTGGAACCGGTTTACCAAGTTTGTTGGGAAGATGTCTGATGCTAGAACATTTCTAGCTAGATTGAACTTCAGGAGCGGGCACCAATGCCTGCCTTCGATGTCAGTCGTCTGGGTCGTTAGCCGGGCCTGTGCATATACCTGATTTCTTTTGTCAAACTTGTACCTGTAATCTTAATTATAAGAGATTCGGAAAAGATCTGAAAAAAAGTTCTCCTCAGTGGGTGGCTCCTTTTTTTGCCTCTGGCAGGAGGGTAAAAGGTTGTTGTAGTCTCATGCCATGCGTATTCCTCCAGTTTGATTGAAGGTTCTGCCTCCCTGTGCTGTGCTGGCTGACGAGCTCCTCACCGAATCTTAGACTTCTGTGTCAATAGCTATACCTGTAGTACAACTTGTGGTGCTGCACAAACTTTGACGTGGATCGCCACAACGCGCATAAAACTGCAAAAAACATCTGTTATCGCTTTTATCTATGGGCTGCCATCTGGAAACTGTGGTATTCCTCTTCCCCATTATCATCCATCTGTCCATGTAGGCCCTAATCATGCATAACTCAGCACAGCTGGCATGAAAGGATATATGATGGGCAAGAAATGGCGACTATTCCAACTGGAAACTTCTCACCATATCCAAAAACGAATGGCGCAATGCAATAACAATTCCTGAACAATGACAGGCCTACGATTTGCAGCTGGATTTTATACACCAAGAATCAGGATAGCTCAATTTTATGTTCTAGCTGGATAATATACAAAAAAAAAGTAACACTTATTTTCTCCAAAACAGGAACGAACAATTAAGACCACGCCACTGAGAGTAATGAACCAAACAAGCCTCAAAAGGTTCAAACTCGACGAGGATAATTGAGTGAAGAAAAGGAACTAACTCTCCAAAACTGTTGAATTTCTGGACAACAAAGAGTCATATTACAACTTCTGTTTTTAAATGTACCACCAGAATTACCAGCACCACGTGCTAAATATGTACAGCATTGACAACACGTGAGTTTTGCAGTTACACATATTCGTACAACAAAAAATTGTAGTACTGTAATCGAACACAAGCAAGCTGCTAATGCTATCTAGCAACAGGACTATCTTAACAACAGGTGAAACTGACTTCTCGGAACAAGAAACTTGTACTTACCCACTGAAAAAAAGAAGTTAAAACATGTCGACTGGTGTATCAACCGGAGCTTCCACAAGAGCTACCAATGTGGGCCGTAACATCGCTAACTAATAGCCTGATGACATGGCTGCGAGAATGCCGGGAGATCTCCATGCATTCTTCCAAGTCCGCATTGCACGCCAGCTTCACCCACTCATGGTCATCATCAAGGTACTTGATATCAAACATGCTAGCATCCATCCTCAGCCTTTTGGCTACTTCATCTTTCAATACCATGACACTGCTGGAACACGGGAAGCGAAACCTTATGATATCTTCCTTAAAACTCGCCTTTATCGTCACAGTCCCTGAGTTTTGCGTCGGCCCAAAATTGCTGGGAGGAGCAAATATTGGCCGGTCAATAGCTGAAGCAAAGAGATTCTTCAAATCTTTGGAACTGCCAGAATCCTCAATGAGCATCCCGGTAAGTCTCAGTTCTGGTTCTTGGAAAGGTTCTTTTGTGAACTCTTCTATATTCAATTGTGGTTCCAAGAATGTCGCAGCAATAGGCTGGCAAATGAATGTCTGGTTTGCAGGACTTCCCTGACATGATCCCTCCGAAGTACGCGAATTGATACTGCCTTCTCCTGATGAGCTTCTCGAGAGAGAAGCTTTGTCTGCTTCAAGTTGGACATTATTGGTAGCGTCGTCAAATCCTTGCTGTGACAAGAGTGCACCAAAATGGCTACCGTTTTCTAGTGACTTCTGCAAAGATGAATCTCTGTCACCATCGACTGCAGGATTTGAAGGTTCTGCTTTACTTTGACTTGCTTTCCCATTGAAGGAATCTGATGAAGGACCAACGGGAATAGTCGGAAGAGGTCCTGTGATAGATGTCAGATTAAATGCGGCATCTGAGCCTTGAACAGACTCAATTACTTGCTTTAACTTCGAGAGAGACCGGTTGACCTTGTTGATTTTCCGGGATGGCCAACGAGAAATCCCATGTTGCCTGCAGATGCGCTTCATGGTTGTAGGACACACTGTTAAACAGGAAAAATATTAACTAATGCCAAGAATCCAGTGTCAACCCTGCTACTGTTAATACTGTTACAACATTCAATGTTCAATGCATCTACTCTCCTTAATATCCAGAACCAAATGGGTCAAAAGAAGTCTGATGTACGAGGAATTTTAAGGAAGCCGACTTACAAAATACAGTCAGTTTTCATTACAAACCCAGACTTCCTTTACTTCAGTGACAATATTTGTCAAAATCATTTCCCTAGGCTACCATGATGTGTTTGAATGCTACATGGGAGAATCTCTGCTCCAAAATCTACACACCTCATTACTGAGTCTAGGTTCTGCAATTTTGAATTCAACAGTAACAAGTGTCACATCCATGGTCTCATGACACCAACAAAATAAAACTAGAATCCCAAATGCCAAGTACAATTAGATTGGCATTTTCTGAATAAAAATAGAATAATAACACAACACGGATGAACCTACAAGCTCAAATCTGCATGTTGCAACATTCTGTTACCATGTACGCCTTAAAATAATAAGCACGCACCAGAAATCAATTGGATAATTTGTTTGATTTGTGCGCTCAAGAGGACTATATTGTCAAACTGAACAGAAGTTGAGTGTAACCATATTAGGAAAATGAAGACACAAAAAGTAGAGGAATTTTGAACTTAAAATTGGGTTGGAAGCGTACCACCAAGGCTTTTTGCTGCATTTTTCAGGCTTCCAGAGAAATATTGCTGAAGAACATCTAGGCTGATTGTTTTTTCAGCCTTTCCCCTCTTCCTTTCAGCGGGTTTGCCATTTTTGTGAAGCAACGAAGAATCAGACGCGGCGCTACCATTTGGCCTGGAGACAGATGCACCATTATTTTGAGAGTTATCATCAGCCAACAAATGTCCTTCTGATACTTTACTATTCCCTTTATCAAACTCATGGGCTCCTCCATGTGTATCACCTTCGGGTGATTCACGAAAGCAATCTTCAGGGTTCTCAAAATGCCCGTTTGCCTTTTCATTCTCGATCATTATGACATTACTAAGTTGAAGAGAAGCTTCGTTGGAGTCTCCGTTACCAGCTACCTTTAGATTACGGAGACATTGATTGATCAGACCTAATATAGACTCCAACAAGGCGTTTTGCTCATCTTCATCTCTACAACTGGGTGGCAGGAAAAACTCCAACATATAATAATCATCACCAGTATAAGGACTTTGTAAACATATAGCAAAACAGCCAGCCAATCCAAACATACGAGCATAGTGCACAAGGGGATACTCGAGCTTACAGAACTGACTGATATCTTTGGAAAAGCAAGGTCTGTGATAGATAAATGCCTTCCCAGAAACTCCTTGTCCCCTCTGTAGATGATGTTCTACACAGGCATCTCGGAATCCCCACATATGAGCATCAATCACATGAAATGCAACATCACTGGTTGACATGCAGACTTCTCCCATGCAGCTTCCATCAAAGCTCAAACAACTTTTCTTAAGACCGCCACCATGCGCCAATACACTTCGATGCTTGCAAGGAACCCAGGTCTGTGCTAAAGGAAGCTTGTGCTCTTCACATACGACTGTCAAAATCTCCAGTATCTCCACCAGCGCAGATTGACGTCCTTCATTACATATCTGGATACACGAGAAACATATAAATCATCCCCACAATAGAAGAAACAGACAAAACAAATCTTGTCATATTGATCGAATGCTCACCTGCACATTTGGATGGTCCAATATCTCCGTGCTCTTAAGATTTACTGCCTGCATGCCACATTAACAATATTACTAAAGTGTAAGACGCAAAGATTCGGAAAAAAAGTTATGCTGCATGTGGTTACTACAACTGACGGCTAGGGATATATTATCCACATATCAAAGCAATTTCACCTGAAAGCTCATGTGAAGGAAAAAAACACAAGACGAAAGAAAAGACTAACCTCAAGAGCTTTGCAGACTTTATCGACCTCTTCAGAATAATTGATCTTCTTCGATGTCATTATAAGTTCAACAACAGCAACACATGATTGAACCGAAGGATCAAAAACAGGCAAGGCAACAGTACCATGAACATTGTAACTGATGGCATGGTTAAGGCGTGGGTACTCAGTGCTGCTGTAATACTGCACATTTGGCGTCCATTCAGGCACTTTTTGCTTGTAGACACGCCCAGGTAACCCAAGCTCTCCAGCATTATCTCCATCTATTGAGAACATGTACATCATGGACACAGCCCTGTACTGAAGCAGCCCAATGCTCTGGTGGTCAAGTACAAAGGGTTGTCCTGATGTAGTAAGCACATAGCGATCTCCATTCTTAACCGGCGCCCAAACCTGGACCAGCAGGTGTTGATCTGTCGACTCCTTGAAGTATCTGAGGGCATGTGTAAGCTTCTCCTTGAACAAGCAAGAGCTGTTTGTGCTATCGTCATGCAGAGATAAGTTAATCTGCCATTTGTTGTTATGATGTTCGACCCTCTTACTTGGCATGTCCAAATTCCCTAGTTAGAAGAAGAGGAATGCAGTATTGTTAGAGATACTAGACTAAGAATATAAATAATAAAGGAATAGCATCGATAATTATCTGAGCGATGCATTTTATTATGATCATCCATTGAGTCTAGTGGTTGCGCTAATTTGAGTATGTGACAAGGAAATGCCTATTTTAAGAATGGCAACCATATTTCTGGCAGCCATCAATGCTTACATACTAGTTATAATATAATGAGACAAAGCAAGGCCTTATCCAACAACTTCAACTACGAATAAGATCTAGTAGTACATTCAGTGGCGTCACAATCCACCACTAAATTCACTAAATATACTCCCAAAGATCACATTCACTAAATATACTCCCAAAGATCACACTGGAAGCATCATACCACCACTAACATGGAAAGTAGGCGATGCACTAGGTAAAGTAAATGAGTCGGGCCAAAATAACACAAGAAAAATGACCCCCTTTCCGTATGCATATACTCCCATCTCCTAGTGGAATCCAATAAGCCACCAACCAACATAATTAATCGATTTCCTTGGAGACCCACGCATTGGCCCACGTAGTTAGACAGCTAGCCAGGCTTGTTAACACTATTAAATACGGCAAGACTATCATTGCAACAAAGCTAATAACAGGAGTACAACATTTCATCCATCGTTTTGGGTTGGCACTTAGAAATTCATATATGCGACCAAGAGACGTACCGAAAGAAGGCAAAAAAAAACAAAAAGTCAAACGCAAAAGCTTGGAAACTTGGCGGATCGTACAGCAGAGATAAGGTTTAGCGTCGTGACGACTAGAATAACAACGTGATTCCAGATGCCCCACTGTTCCAGCTTTGGAGCAGGCAGAAAGATTCCGAGGAACAAATGATCAATCGAACAAGAGAGAGGAACAAAATCTCCCTATACAATAGTAGTACATGCTAGTGCTACCTTGTCGAATGAATCGTTCCGAATCGTACTACGATACATGGGAGAAGCAAAAGGACGAAGGGCCAGAGGATTCTAAGTACTGAGTAAGAGCTTACCGGAGCGGGCCCGTTGGACGTCCTCGGCGGCGAGGGGGGCGGGGAGAGCAGCGTCCTCCTGTGGCGCCGCGGCGACCTCGATGGGCATGAGCTGGCGGTCCTCGAAGAGCCATAGCGGCGAGGGCGGCGCGAGCCATGAGGAGGAGGTGACGGGCAGCGGGTGGAGCGGCGGGGAGGAGGAGACGGAGGAGAAGAAGAGCGAGGTGGTGAGCGAGTCGAAGGGCCAGAGGTCGCCCCCGCCGCCGGCGGACGAAGGGTCCATGTCCATACCGGAGAACACGCCACGCGCGCGCTGGGTGCGTGTGCTAACTGGGGGTCAGGCGATGCGTCGTCGGCGGCGGCGGGTGAGGAGGAGGAGGAGGCGGCGACGGGACGGGGAGAGCAGGAGGGGAGGCAGGGGGAGCAGGAGGAGTGCCATATGTGGGGGAGGGGATCAAATGTGGCTGGTGGGAGAGATGTGGCGGGTAGTGGACCAGAATAATAATAAGATAATGGCGTGTACAAGTGGGCTGGACGGGGATCTGCTGCGGCTCCGGCTCCGGCTCCACCTCTCTCTCTCTGCTGTGTCTGTGTGGAAGGAATCGCACACAATGTCTGGACTCTGGACTTGCTAGGGTCACTCCCGGAATCTACCCAGCCTAGTGGCCAAAGTGTCACAGATTAAAGGCATACAATTACAGAAAGAACCTTTCACAAACAGGTAATTGAAATAGGGCCCTCGAAATAACACAAAAATGCGATCGAGTCCAAGCTTGTCGATGACGAATAGCCTTCAGGCACGGCCGCTGCACCGATTGACACCGGGGACAAGACCACTTGGTGAAGCATGGGGGTTCGATGTCGCACTGAAGCAGAGGAAGATCCTCCGAGAGGAGGAAGCAAAAGCTCAAGTTGTTGTTGATGTTGCTACTGCTGCTGTCCAGCACGCCGAGATCAATGCCAATGCTTGATGAGGAAGTCAACCCAGCGAGATCTCCCTGAAGGGCAGTAGATCCGGCCGGCCCACAGCCTCCATCACCACCATGGTGACCAGAGCATGCGGAAAACACTTAGATATGAGTCGCGCATATTTGAAGGAACATCGCTAGATCCTGAATCATGCCGGCCTCCTCGCCATTAAGAGTTGCTAGGAGCAAGTTCCATGCGGGACACCCCTAACGTACACCAGCATGGCAGCGGATCTAGCACGTCATAGCACCGAAACCAAACCTATAACTAATATAAACAGGGAGCCGTGTATCTTCTCCCCCGCCTACTCCATCCGTCAGAGAGAGAGAGAGAGAGAGAGTAGAGAGGGGCCAGAAAACGAGGAGGCAACAACGGGCTCTCAAGGGAACGAGAGCAAAGAGGGGAAAGAAAACCACAAAAGGTTGTTTCAATCCTCTGATTTTTAAGACATGTGTTTTATAATTTAGATATTGTTATGGTTTAGAGGTGTATCTGATTGATATAGATAAGTTATATCAACGGGTTGTAAATGGATGTTGTTGATGGCTTCCATGAAGATGAGTTGCACATTGGCACATAATATTTCTAGACATTTTTTTTGAGTCGATATATATAGAAGAGCCCATAATTTTGATTGACAGATATATGATTTCATCATTGAAAATTTTCGCAAAAAGTTCACTGCGGAAACTAATTCCAGTGTTCTATTTGCACATGAATTACTTGTGAAAATACGTAGTGACATGGCGTGATCTTATAATTCGCACGGCAAAAAAATGATATGGGCAATTTGATGTGCTAAAACAATGATGTGGATGGTTGCATGTAGAATAAGAAAATAATAAATGTTAGTGAGATGACATAAACAATTGATTGGCTAAACGAGAAAGTTATGTGAATAACTTGCATGTAGAGATAGAAAAATATTAAATACACTAAATGGGATTTTGCCTTTTCAGAAGTATAGATAGATAGATTATACTTCATAGCCAATAAAATAGTGTTTGTAATATAAGTTTATGATATAATATAAAAGTAAAATATATGGATGTATGATGCTTATCTTTGTTTCTTTGGTGATCATGCAAGTTCTTGGTCGCTTAATTAGGGTTGTCGTTTGTCTTTTATAAGCACAAACCGGCTTATATGTACACAGTATGTGTCAAAATGGTTATAAGACCATGTTAATTATTGTCTTGGGATGTGAAGAACTAAACAACACCGTTGAATCTCGCAAGGTTTGATGTTGTCAAATCTCCATCTTTATGGGAGTAAATCAAAGCGTCTACAATATCTATGGTGGTTTACGGTTAGAAAAGAAAACATTGTGACCCTTTCAACTGGAAAGTCAGTGGTTTGCTTAGCATATAATTAAGTTGATGCACCCAACTCGGTGGTTTGCTGACTGGTGATTTTTAATACAAATGTCGTAGGGTAACTTAACTGCATGGACCTGGCTCGGCTGCATATAAGTGGCGTGCACAATATCTTCGCAGAATTCTATATACAGTGTGTAAGCATCTCGAGGTGGGGTGGCACAATATGTGTTTAGTAAAAATGTGCGATCGTGTTGTGAAGACGCGGCCCAAGTAACAAAGAGTTGATATTATGCTCATTAAACTAGGCTACTGCTGATTTTTCGTACGGCAGAAAAAAAAAGTGGTTCACGGTCGCTGTTTTCTCTGAAAATAAGTGATAAGAAAGTGTGGTAACAGAAAATACATACAGTTGAAGGTACGGTGCATTTATAAAACTCTCATAAGACTTTAGACAAAAACAATGGCGTAGCAACGGATACACGGTCACTGGTCTAAACCACATGCGGTGCGTCACGGGGAGCACTGAGATGGTAAACAACACAACTGCCGACCCACCGTCGCAGATGCGATGCAATGCAAGTACCCCTATTTGATTTACCGCCAATAAACTAAAAAAGAGTACTAGGCAAGGGTTGGACGGAAACAGAATGCGGCGCCCATTGAAACGGGTGGCTCGAGCGTGGCCCGAGAAGGCCTCCTCCCGTCCCCATTCTTGTCTCGCACTTCAAGGCGAGCACCATCGGTACGTGCGGACATGCCAGCGTCGCCGTGCGCTGCTCGCCGCTGCTCGGCCGCGCGCGCGCTCCGGGCACCCACCGATCGATCGACGCGCTGCGCGGCCGGCCGCGTCGCAGCCCCCTCCTCTTGCGATGCGAGCGAGGACGATCGCGCTTTGGTCCGCGCGCGTATTCTATTTTCCAGACCCGGTGGGCGATGGCGCCAACCAGACTAATCAGAGCACTGATGTTAATTTATGCAAATCGCGACGGGGCTGGCGAAAATTAAATTTGACAGTGGCACGCTGGCGGTCGGGCGATAGATGCGCATGTGGACAGAACAGGGCAACGGGGGACCACGCGGGTGATTGGCACCGGCCACGCTGGCCTGCATATCTGGGAGGCGGCAGCAGATCAGGCAGGATGCGTAGTTGCCTGTTGTTGTTGTGCTGCAGCTACAACCTCCTTCCTCTCTCCGTTGTTAATCAGGCTGTGTACTTATCATCACTCAGCCACAGATCAGATCAGGAAGTCGATGTGTCGACGTACTGTCTGCGACAACACGATGACCTTAATTGGATCAACCGTCACGGTTATTTTCTCATGAACATTTGTGGTAGACCTCATTAGAAAAAAGAAAAAACGCTTTACTCTCAATCAGATGTAGCTTGTCGGCATCCCCTCCTTCCTCTCAGTTCCGCCTCCGTCCCACCCAGCAAATCCCTCTGCCCCCTCGCCACATCCACATGCGCCCCGCCGGTCGTATCCTCTCGAGCCCCTCCTTGGCTCCACACATCCAAACGGACGAATGGAGGCAAACTCCTACGGGCCCGGCCGCCGCATCCGC
Organism: Poa annua; assembly: GCA_026929855.1. Taxonomy (NCBI): domain Eukaryota; kingdom Viridiplantae; phylum Streptophyta; class Magnoliopsida; order Poales; family Poaceae; genus Poa; species Poa annua. Next base: position 18,113,549 of record CM049428.1, on the reverse strand, counting down.
TGCTCCACGCCGACGGTGATGCTAGGCAGGTCAACTGCAGATTCTAGCGTGTTGCAACTCTCCATGGAGGCCTTGGAGGCAAGATGCGAAACTTCACATACGTTGGATTTGGAGAAGACGATGCCTCCTGGATGGATTGGTCAAGGTTCGGCCGATCTCGCGTCAATGGACCTTCGGTGTGGCGGATTCGTGTCCGATGAGGACTAATCGTTCATGGCGGTGCCTCGATGGTTAAGGCTAGATGTCAGTGAAGCCTATGTTGCATACAATGTTTCAACAAGCTACAAACACAAGTATTTTTATTTTTGCTACATGAGTGTTTTAAAAATGTAGCCAACGGGGACATGCTCTTTCATGTTTTGCTACATAATTTTAGGATTTGTTTCATAGTATGTTGTTGGTTATTGCTGCGTGACATTGTTCAAAGTGGTAAACCAGTTTCTATACACGTAAGTTTGACCAATCTTTTTTTGTGTGCTACACACAGTGTTATATGTGACAAAAAAATGTGTTTGACTTTCTTTTACTACATTTTATCGAACATAACATTTTTAAAATTTGTTTACTACTGTACATATGATGTTGCATACACATAAAAAATGGCACACATGAAACTTCTTGCTACACAAATCAGACGAGATTGTTTCACTTAAAGAAACCTGACGGCTCTGAAGGCGGGACTGAGGCCTAACGTTTGCTTTAAGAAAAAAGCTACTCTAGTACAACTAGTACAAGTTTACAAGAGCCTGAATCGACAATTGGCCCTAGAAGGTGTACGGAACGCCGGCGGCTGCTGCGAGTACCCGGTCGGTCGGATGCGACGTGGTGACCCGAACGGTGTTATCATACGCGTGCGCCCGCCCGTACCTTGGGAGATATTCGACAAGGATGGGAGGGATCTTCAGAGCACGCCTGCTTAGGTTACGTAGCTACGGAATCGTCCACGGTTGCTGGCACCAGCCATCCAACTCCATGACTTGGGATCCAGCGTCACGATATTTTCCTCGTCAAGTTAGAAACTACACTCGCACCAAAAAAAAAACATGTAATATACTGTAGTAGGATCCGGTGGTCACGGTAGATTAACAAATTAATAGCATAACGTACATTTCTCACAAGAAACCAACAAATGTCAATGCATAGACCAATGTAGGTCGTTGATATTTCTAGCACTAGTACGAAAGCATGAATCGTCAAAGAGGTTGTCTCAAAGGGTGTACGGAAGGCCAGGGACGGCTCCTGCATACGCTCGTGCGGCGCTGCGACATGGTGAGCCGAACAGTGCCTGCCTTGGTTTTGTCGTACACGCCTTCGTAGCTTGTGAGACTCCCTTTCTGGAACTTTTCTTGCCAATCGGACCATATTGGGTGGCCCAGCACACCTCATTCCGAAATCGGCGTGTTTTGTGCTTAAGCGGTAGACAAAATTACGAATCAAAAAAGTACTTCGTTTTATTTAAGCGTCGATGGACGCAATCTTCGTGACATGCACTCAACGTGTGTGAAGCTGTGTGCATGATACCCGTAGCAGATACTTCGTTTTTGAATATAAGTTATTTTAAGTGGTATACATGTTATTTACATCCATACTAAAAATGAGTGAACATACATATATAAAATATCTAGATATATTTATATACATGTGAATATGAACAAAGTATAAAATATCACCCTTCAAATAAAAAAGTATAAAATATCTTATATTTTAAAATGAAGGGAGTATCTCTTAACAAAATTTATAAATGATTGAAATTTTAAATTGACTATAGAAAGAAAGCAAAAAAGTTCACTTAATTGGCGAAACTAATCTTGTGTTTTCCTAAAACATCAAACAAATTTGAAATTACATAGAGGTATGGCGAGTTTTTTATCATTCAAACGACAAAAAAACTTGAGAGGGACAAAATATATGGTTTGTACATAAAGTTTCAAATTTTATGATTTTATTTATATTGCTCAGGTTTACTCAACTCAATCAAATTAATGAATACAGTACCAAGCATCAACCAACAGCCAACTGAAAAGGTATAAAACCAGACCATCCCGTCTCATGATTGCACTTGATTGTCTCATTCCATCCCATTTCATACCCCAAACCAAACCCCTCATCTAGAGTAGGGGTATTTAAGCACTAATTGTCCTTCTCAACAAGACTTAAACTTGGCAATTACAAGTCAATGGTTTCTTTCACATCTTTTGCATTATACAATGCAGATGTGCCGTGTGCTAACATAGAAGCTAGCGCATATAAATATGTAGCATCCAATAGTCTTTCGATCAACATGTTGCAATGTCATTTGATCTAGCTTGTTAGTTTAATTAATTAATCAATTTATATTTGTACTACTTTGGCCAGGTTGTCTCACCTTGATCTTTTCGGGTTTCAGTTGCTGAGGGAGTGGAAGACGTATTCTAAAATCCGATGACAACGAAGTTGCTATTTATTTGTAGATTTGTTGTCACCTGGCTATTTTGACAATCTCGGACGATTCCAAGCGACATAAATAAACCAACAAGATACACATCGATCCATATGCTCCACAAATATCAGGGAGAGAGTAATCGTGTGAAGTTGTTGTTGAGTGGCCACAACCACTATTTTTCTCACGAAAGATAGTGGTTTTTGTTGGGAACAAAGAAAAGTATAGTGCCACTACTTGTCTAATTGGTCAATGATTCCCTTTCAGCGTAGTAAAAATCGATGTCATTTATTCTGTACTCTACTACAGCAGGATCATATTACATGATAACATCGCTTGAGTTCATTGGGTAAATCTATGCGCCTTTCTAGTCTTCGAATCCACGTTGTACATATGATAGTGTGCATCGCAAGAGAAAATGGGTATGAGAGAGTACTGATGGAAACTATTTGCGGACTTTGGTCACCTCAGGGCACATGCTGAAGGGGTTCCGGTGCATAAAACAATAATTTTTCTAGCGTATGAACACCCTAACTAGACAGGATCTATCTATCTAGTACATGTGATAACGGTGGCGGAACGGGTTACATTACCTCCATGTATACCGATAGCCGGGATTACGCTCCCGCACAAGTGTTGACGATGAAGTCGTACGTAGCCGACCTCGAGGTCGAGGAGAACTTGCCGCGACGATGTAGACGATGACGCCGAGGTGTCGACGATGACCTACGTCGACGGGCGTCGGGTGGAAGATGGCGAGGCGCCGGCGGCAGGGCAGCGACAGGGTTGCTGGGTGGGCGAGACGACGTCGCCCAGGCTCCTCAAATGTGGTGCCTCCGAGCACTCGCAAACATACGGAGCTTAACAACAACACCCGGTCATTCAGATCCAGCTGAAATCGCAGGGGTGGAACTTTTCCGAAATCCCGCAGGGCAACGGCGCCCGACGGTATAGCTTTGGTAGAGAGGGAGGGCAAAACGGGCGGAGAAGCAACTCGGCCGACCTGCTATACAATTAATTGTATTTTTCTGTGTATTAATCCAATTAATATGCCTTGTTATATAAAGGGGGAGGGGGTGTGCAAACTCCCTAGCTCCCCCATGTGGGACTAAACAAAGGAGGAGGTGGGGGGTTGGCCGCACTGAAGGGAATATGCCCTAGAGGCACTTAATAAACATAGTTTATTGGCAATATCCCAATCGTTCATTATATGTTTTACACCATGCTATAACTCTATTAAGCGAAAACATTAATACAGGTGTGGTAGATAAACAACCAGGTCCCTAGTAGCCTCTACTAAGACTAGTTTCATTGCGCGATTGATGATCGAGGTTTTCCGATCATAGGGCATGGCGCCGGTCGGCAATGGAAGTCATATCGTTAGGAGTAACGATGTGATGGACGTACCCAGTATTTATAGGACATAGTCATTACGCCTTAAGACCGTGAGACCAACTCTTATTGTTATTCCTGAAAGATACTTTGATCGCACCAAACGTCGTATCTTATTTAGTATGACAATAACGGTGATACTTTTGGGTATCGGAAAGGGGTAGTTGAGACGAGGGGTCAACAGCGGGATTTGTCAGTCCGCATAGCCGGATAGATACTCTAGGGCCCACTCGGTGAGATTATGTCAAAATGAGTTTGCAAACATGTGACTAGGTCACCAGCTGACATAATATCATAGACGAGTAGAAGATAGCGATGTCGGTAACGAGATCATGCTAGGTATGGAGATATCTGAGAATGATGCTCGGACACGCTAAGTATCGCCATGACAAAGGGTTTAAGACTATAAGTCCAGGTTTGATAGATCAAAGTCATTCGTTATATGACAGGGATTAATTCATGGGGTACAGGCCTACGAGTTAGTCGTTGATCATAGAGGAGTCTTGATCGTACCTGTTATTATATCGAACCGCTAGGGTAACACACTTAAGGGGTTTCGACAAGACAACCGGAAAGGAAAGAGATCACCGGGGATGTCCCGGGAGGGGTCCGATGGAGATCGGGCAGCGCCGAAAGAGTTTTCGGAGCTAGGAAAAATTATATATATTATGTTTGATATTAATTAGTGTAATTAATATGCAAATATGATTTTATATATTTATTTCCGAATTTATTTAGGCTGATTTCTCTAAATAGGCCTTCTAGTCGAAAGAAGGCCCAAGAGGGGGAAAATCCTCAAGGGATTTTTGTGGGGGGAGGCTTGGCCGGCCTAGGTGGGCCAAATGGGGCCCACCTAGGGCCGGCGCATCAGCCTTGGCCGAACCAGGCATGTGGGATAGTCCCACATTGCCTGGCTGGCAAGGTTGGCTCCCCCTAGGAGCCTATATAAGAAGGGGCACCCCTGGCCTTTTAATTCACCAATTAATTCCCAATTTCTCTCTCGATCTCGTGGTTCCCTTGACGGAGCCGCGCCGAGTAGAGGAGGGGAATCTCTTCCACCATAGCCCGCTGCCGCGCTGCTGGTGTTCCGGTCCAAGTCTTCCGCTGCTCGTCCTGGACTGGAGCTTCGGAGGCCGTCGTCTCCACCGTATGTGTGTGACGCCCTGCGAGGTGCTGCGCTTGCGGTACTCGGAGGCCTACTTCCTCCACCCGACCTCGGGGTCATCTTCGTCGTCTTCGTCGCGCCGAGTTCTCCGCGACCTAGAGGTCGGCTACGGCGTCTTCATCGTCAACGCTTGTGCGGGAGCGTAATCTCCGCTATTCGGTCTACGAGGGTATGTATTCCGATCTCCGCCGTACTTCTATATCTGCATAGTGTAGATCTTGGCTAGTTTAAGGATATCGTTGCTAGGAATTTTTTTGTTTTCTGCACACGATCCCCTTCATTGGTATCAGAGCCGATCTATCGTAGATATAGCTGTACGCTGTTAGAACCCGTGTTCTGCACGGGGGCACCGTTCCTGTACGCTTCCCCCCCCCCCCCCCCCCCCCACCCCCTCATGGGCCTTCTTTCCACTAGAAGGCCCATTTAGCGAAATCTGCCTTTAAAAATTCGAAAATAAATATATAAAATCATATTTAAACATTAATTACACTAATTAATATCAAACATATTTTATATAATTTATTCTAGCTCCAAAAATTCTTTTGTCGCTGCCCGATCTACATTGGACCATTCTCGGGACGTTCCCGGTGATCTCTTTCCTTTCCGGTTGTCTTGTCGAAACCCCTTAAGTGTGTTACCCTAGCGGTTCGAAATAATAACAGGTACGATCAAGACTCCTTTATGATCAACGACTAACTCGTAGGCCTGGACCCCATGAATTTATCCCTGTGATATAACGAATGACTTTCATCTATCAAACCTGGACGTATAGTCTTAAACCCTTTGTCATGGCGATACTTAGCGTGTCCGAACATCATTCTCAGATATCTCCATACCTCGTTACCGACATCGCTATCTTCTACTCGTCTATGATATTATGTCTGCTGGTGACCTAGTCACATGTTTGCAAACTCATTTGACATAATCTCACTGAGTGGGCCCTAGAGTATCTATCCGTCTATGCGGACTGACAAATCCCGCTGTTGACCCCTCGTCTCAACTACCCCCTTCCTATACCCAAAATTATCACCATTATTGTCACACTAAATAAGATATGACGTTTGGTGCAATCAAAGTATCTTCCAGGAATAACAATAAGAGTTGATCTCACGGTTTTAAGGCGTAATGACTATGTCCTATAAATACTGGGTATGTCCATCACATCATTACACCTAATGTTATGACTTCCATTGCCGACCGGCGCCATACCCTATGACCGGAAAACCTCGATCATCAATCGCGCAATGAAACTAGTCTTAGTAGAGGCTACTAGGGACCTGGTTGTTTATCTACCACGCCTGTATTAATGTTTTCACCTAATACAGTTATAGCAAGGTATAAAACATATAATGAACAATTGGGATATTGCCAATAAACTATGTTTATTAAGTGCCTCTAGGGCATATTCCCTTCAGTCTCCCACTTGCACTAGAGTAACACTTAATCTAGTTTACAACTTGGTAGCAGCTCAACACCCATAGCATCACCGTGCCTGCTCGCCTCGTGGAAGAGGAATATAGTCAATAGATCTCACACATTGAGACCTATATGTGCTTTGCAACACTTCTATGTCACCTAGTTTGACATCATCCCGTATCTTACGATGACGGTGAAATATATCCTAGTGGATGAAGTGAGACTCGAACATTCGCGTAGCATGGGCCTTAAAAGTTTAAGAGATCTATTAAGGGGACCACCAACACTCGGAAAACTGCTCAGTCCAATCACACTTGCTACTTCTGAAGTCGCGATATATTTCTATACCTATGAAGATTATGCGACAGTGCATTCATATGCGACTTCCCAAACTAACCATGTCTATCTTCAAAATAAAGGACATCTCCAATATGAGATTTCTAGTCGTATGGGTCGGTGTCATAACTTGCATCATCGTAACTGCTTTACGGAAAGTTGTCTTTCCACTCTTACCCTTTACTAGAAAACTTATCTTCAGTTCTCATAGACATTGAAGAATAAACTTAACGTTTGTTCATTGATCCACACAAGGATCACTCAAGAACCTGTTCTTCAACCAAGAACTTGGGTCACACTAAGTCGAGCTTTCAGTCTGATAGCATCTATGTCTGATACATAGATAATGTCGAACTTCATTTGCTATTACTGAAAATGCCAAGATAAACTTAATATTTTACCTAGTCATACAAGCAAGAACCTCTTTCTTTGCTTGTCCTATTCTGAAACACTTTAGAATCTTGACTTAGGAAATATTCCGACTCCCCTTACGATCTATACAATTATAAATCGGATGCCTAATACTCCTAACTTCATTTCATAGAAAATTTAATCACTTAAATAATCCTTTACACTCTACTAGAGGATCTGTGTCATTCAATATGTCGTTACATACAAAATCACGAATGACACCTAGCTCCCACTCAAATATGCCTTCTTCATACGAGATCAAGAAAAAGCTACTTAGCTCCCACTCAAATATGCCTTCCGCATATAAGATCAAGGAAAGCTACTTTGCTCCCACTCACTTCTTTGCAAATGTAGGTTTCTTCAACTATTTTGGACAACTCCAAAATCCTTTGATCACATTATCAAAGTGAAGATTCCAGCTCCGATATGCTTGCTTCAGCCCATGAATGGACCACTGAAGTTTGCATACATGTTTAGCATCCTCAGGATCACCAACTCTTTCTTAATGACACTATTAAGAAACATGGTTTCCTTATCCATCTATCAATTTCTCATTCGAAATTATAGTGATTGCTAAACGACCCAGAATAGATTTAGTCTTCGCCACTTGAGACAAACTCTTATGTGGTCAACTTTTGAATCTGTCGGAACTGTTTCACGACAAATCGATCCTTCTCAATGTCTATTCTCTCATAAAATTCCATATATTATTAACATCCTAGATGCCATCAAGAAGATCTCCCAAGTCATTACTTGGTAATCGTATATGGATTTTATTTCGGATCATAAATGACTCATAGACATTTCTCGGACTTAGGTCCACCATTTCTTCTTCGTAGTTCGTAGGTCTGTCATATTCCATTAATATGACCTTCATAACAAGATTGTCGTAACACACAGTGTGGAACACAACCTCGTATGCCTGCGCTCTTAGTATGAGCTCAGAACATCATGATCTTGAATCATCAGCTTTTTCAAGCTGTGGAGCCTGACACCGAAAACACTTTCGGTTGCGCCACTCTGATGTCTGGAGAGGAAGTTCACCAACTTCATCTTGCTCTACTTTCTTTCTCACTTATACACTTGGACAGGAAACTATGTCTTTCGCAAGGTATATCCCGACAACATTTTTGCCTATGTCGTGAGACATGTACCCAACTGACTCTTTAGGTAGGGTATACTACAAAGATTAATCCATTTTAGCTTCGATCACATCGAAACACTAAATTGCTAAAACGACAATCCAGGCTAAAAAGCCATGACATCACTCGTATGGTATTGTCTACATGGATTCAAATGGTTTCCCTATTATCTTACGTGAGTGTTACGTTTGTACCATATGACTCTAACGATCATAATAATTCGGTAAGAGATTTATTTACCACACACTATCCGATAGAGTGCAATTACGACGTCCTAACACACAATAACACTATGGTGTTCCATGCGACGTAATTTGTGGAACTCTTATCACAAGTCTTCCAATGATGTGCCAACATTATAACTCAGATCTTCATTTCCTTGATCTGTATCGCGGGAATTTTATTTTCTTGTTAAGTTTATTTCCTACTTCATTCTGAACTTGTTTGATCGAATCAAAATTTCCAGGCCAACATTCCCCGAGTGGATATCCATATATCTACTTGAATGTTCATGAAGTTTTTGAAATAAAGACTTCCACTACACGTTAATGTACTTCATTGATTCACATACACTCATATGCATGATTCTCAACAAGCTATACTCAAAACGTTCAGTGAAGTTCACGAAATAAAGGCCTCCACTACCCGTCAATTACTTCATTGAACCACATACATTTATATGCATGACTATCAATAAGTTATATGCCCGTTTTCCGAAAACGGTGTCACAGTTATTTTGCAAGTGTCAAAAGATCAAATCTTAGGACTTGTAGATCCATCCAGTATGGAGCTAATGCATTGACTATAACATTGACATGAATTAAACGGTAGTGCCACACATATGTGGTGTCTTTATTAAGTTTGTATCCTTTGACATTAATATTATGAATGTGGGAGCTTCTACCATCTAATTCAAATCGACATATGATCATTATTTCATAAGTATAGGACAACGAATTTGTCACTAACATATATGAACAATGTCTCGCTAGAGGAGACACACTTATAACGATCATAATAACAGGCGATCATAAAGAATTTACCCAAATGGTAGATCTAGAGGGAGAGTGTCTATGGCCAGCACAACAACTTGTCTGCCATTATCAACACGCAATGTCGTCTCATCCTTTCAAGCTACTCAAGCAGTAAACCTGGTTTTCATAAAACATGACTAGTTCAAAACTTAGTCACTACTGCGAGTACTTGCTTAGCTAAAACATTCATAACATGTATATCATATATACACCATCATCATCGATGACTTCCGGCGATCTGTTTCATCTTCTTGATACTTCCAACATAATCAAGAACCATGAAGGTGAACGATTCCCCTTGCATGACATAGTCTATGACAGAGGATTTGCACTTGGCAACGATGTCTGTCATCCAGTGATCGAGCTGAGCGAGGCGTCTCAATGTTCATCAAGTTTGAACATATGTCATTAAGTATGACCACCACGTGTTCCCTCAATGTGTGTATTCTCTTCCATCTTGGTTGAGAAGACAATCAGTCAACGTACTGATAAACTTCATCAACCCAACCTTAGGGATACCCCGAGTTTAGCGACCATCTCATATGTTCGCGATCCAATAACTCGTACCCACCATTGGTTCTCTATGGCAGAGATCATAGCATACACTGGACTATGGTGATATCATCCACACAAAATCTGACAATCCAAATCATCTTTTGTTAGCGGAATCTCCGGGTTTATCTCCTAGCGGGTATTGTATCACAAAGAGCTAACGGTTTAAACAAGGAGTATCCTCAAGCTAAAGTATAAAACTATGAAGTTTGGACCCAACCTTTTAAGTTTCTCAATCGCAGGAATGCGCCTAATTTTAGAAGATGCTATCACAATGGTTAATGTCTACAAAGGTTTGCAAAACAGACTCTGTTCATTATATTCTGAGTTCAAGTATTTTAGAAAATAACTATCCGAACTCCCACTCAAACGAACATCCCTCCTGGTCGTTTAAGCGATTACACGACCCCCATCCATTGCACCACCCCTCATCGTCAGAGCCGGCATCACAACTTCAAGGGTAGACAATTGTCAATCACAACAACTCTGTGACTCATGCTCGACCTTTCGGCCTCCGTGTTCCGAGGCCATATCTGCATATGCTAGGCTCGCCACTATAACCTCCACGCTGACGCTTGTGCAACATGGCTTACACCCACTGTATGCGAACGACAATATGTCTCACACCCGATCATCACGGCCTGCCTCATAACGTAGAACTTTCTTGGTGGTGCGCGTTGAAGGGAGAACACTAGTGGTATTTTGAAGGGATCATCTTATATAATTACCGCCGCGTAACTAATATATACTAATATATATAATCACACAATATAATATGCACACAAAACATCAAATGTAATGCGACGATGATATGGTCCATGCGCCATGGTCTTCTTGGCGCTCGCAGTTCATAAACAATTTAATAAACCTACCTTCACCATATCACATAGCCCCTGCAAAATATAGTTAGACTCTTCTACTTTATCTTTTGCATATTTTACGTGGCTTGGGGCTGTCGTAAATAGAACCGCTTCATACCTACGAACCTTATGACCACAACAACGATCCAATAATTGCTTGTTTAAGCATCTCTTTCGGGCCCTCCATTGAAAATGCAAGACCAACTAAAGAGAGAGAAACAAACACCCGCCAGCCACAGATACGGTACAAGCCGTATGTCAGTAGTGGAACCAGTCTCGCGTAAGCGTACGCGTAAAGTCGGTCCGGGCCGCTTCATCAACTCGATGCCGCTGGAATCACAAGTGCACGCTAGAGGGTAGCAAATAACAGGAACGGTGCCCCTGTGGAGAACACGGGTTCTAACAACGTACAACTATATCTACGATAGATCGGCTCTGATACCACTGAAGGGGATCGTGTGCAGAAAACAAAAAATTTCCTAGCAACGATATCCTTAAACTAGCCAAGATATACACTATGCAGACATAGAAGTACGGCGGAGATCGGAATACATACCCTCGTAGACCGAATAGCGGGGATTACGCTCCCGCACAAGCGTTGACGACGAAGACGACGAAGCCGACCTCTAGGTCGCGAAGAACTCGGCGCGACGAATACGATGAAGATGACCCCGAGGTCGGGTGGAGGAAGTAGTCCTCCGAGTACCGCTAGCGCGGCACCTCGCAGGGCGTTACACACATACGGTGGAGACGATGGCCTCCGAAGCTCCTGTCCAGGACGAGTAGTGGAAGACTTGGACCGGAACACCAGCAGCGCGGCAGCGGGCTATGGTGGAAGAGATCCCACTTCTCTACTCAGCGCAACTCCGACAAAGGGAATCACGAGATCGAGAGAGAATTAGGGAATTAATTGGTGAATTAAAAGGCCAGGGGCGCCCCTTCTTATGTAGGCTCCCGGGGGGAGCCAACCTTGCCAGCCAGGCAATGTGGGACTATCCTACATGCCTGGTGCGTCCTAGGGGAGTGCACCGGCTCTAGTGGGCCCCTTGTGGCCCACTAGGGGCTGGCCGAACCAGCCCTCCTCCCTTGGGGGGAAGCTTCCCCCCTCATGGGCCTTCTTTCCACAAGAAGGCCCATTTAGGGAAATCTGCCTTTAAAAATTCGAAAATAAATATATAAAATCATATTTAAACATTAATTACACTAATTAATATCAAACATATTTTATATAATTTATTCTAACTCCGAAAACTCTTTCGTCGCTGCCCGATCTCCATCGGACCATTCCCGAGATGTTCCCGGTTGTCTTTTTGAAACCCCTTAAGTGTGTAACCCTAGCGGTTCGATATAATAACATGTACGATCAAGACTCCTCTATGATCAACGACTAACTCGTAGGCCTGTACCCCATGAATTAATCCCTGTGATATAACGAATGACTTTCATCTATCAAACCTGGACGTATAGTCTTAAACCCTTTGTCATGGCGATACTTAGCGTGTCCGAACATGATTCTCAGATATCTCCATACCTAGTATGATCTCGTTACCGACATCGCTATCTTCTACTCGTCTATGATATTATGTAAGCTGGTGACCTAGTCACATGTTTGCAAACTCATTTGACATAATCTCACCGAGTGGGCCCTAGAGTATCTATCCGGCTATGCGGACTGACAAATCCCGCTGTTGACCCCTCGTCTCAACTACCCCCTTCCGATACCCAAAAATATCACCGTTATTATCACACTAAATAAGATATGATGGTTGGTGCAATCAAAATATCTTCCAGGAATAACAATAAGAGTTGATCTCACGGTCTTAAAGCGTAATGACTATGTCCTATAAATACTGGGTATGTTGATCACATCGTTACACCTAACGATATGACTTCCATTGCCGACTGGCGCCAGCCCTATGATCGGAAAACCTCGATCATCAATCACGCAATGAAACTAGTCTTAGTAGAGGCTACTAGTGACCTGGTTGTTTATCTACCACACATGTATTAATGTTTTCGCTTAATACAGTTATAGCATGGTATAAAACATATAATGAACAATTGGGATATTGCCAATAAACTATGTTTATTAAGTGCCTCTAGGGCATATTCCCTTCATAAAAAATATGTCCTTTACATATTCTACCCGAGTGAACTAACTTTGAATCCCACTTAAATTCATAATTTATTTCGACATTTTTGTCAAACCAAAGTCATTGATCTCTTATCAATTTGAATTTAATACAAACTACATTATTATATTAATACAAATCGCACAGACTTGAAGCATGTCTACATTAATGTAGTCAACAAATTTGATCTTGTTCAAGACACATTTCTTGACAAAACATGCTTTCACGTATTTCTTATAGTTACATTTCTCATATAACACTTTATATGATGATTAAACAATCTTATTCCGCTAATAAGTATTATAGCAACAATTACTACTTTTAAATCTTTCAAATATAACTTGGATTTTCGGGCTGAAAAGTCTTTGTTCGTATTCTGATATTTTCTCAACTTTCTTTGTATTCATAAAGTGCACCTTGATCTGTCAACAAGATCTGAAACACTTAATATTATGCTGTGACTTGACATCAATATTAAATATAACATCACTTTATTTAGAAGTTTCTTTTATGAAAGCATTATGATCTTCACGAAGAGGATTGCGAGCAGAAAACAATTTTCTAGTCTCCTTCACTCTTAATCATCAAATTTCCATTTGTAGACATATACCCTTTGAAACACTTTCCAATATTCTACTTTTATGAATATAGGTCTGACACCTGCAACTATGGTACTACGGAAAGCCCAGAACACGTGATGTCCTAAATTTAAATTAGAGATGAGAAGGGAAAAACATCGTTACACTTCCTTACCAGAAAAACATGGAGGGTGGATGGGGAAAGAAGTAAAAGAACAAAATCCCTACTCTCACGTTTAAGATTTTCCTGATAACTACAAAATATTTTTCTAGACTCAAACAACGACCAGTAGAAGGGAACCTGAGGGCGTTTAAGCTTTGATACCAACTGTCAGACCCTGAATTCAAGCTACAAAAATGAAACGTATCGGTTGGGCCACACAAACAAGAACATACTAGGGTTACCAATCCCGGGAAACAAGCAGGCCAGGCTCGGAATGGATCATCGGCCGACAGCTCTTGGTGACCCCAACGTCACATACGTTTCAAGATTGTGCACGCAAGAACCCAAAAAGTCTTCCAACTCGTATACTTCAAACATACACACATGGTATACTGAGTCGGGTTTTTAACAAGTTGAAACCACATAATAAACCTAAAACACAAAGAAAGGAAATAATATCCAAAAGCTCTCACTGAGCAAAATATAGCGAATGGCACCAATCAGAGGACACATGTCCCAACATTACATCATGCAGCGGAAACAAACCGGTCTGAGTACAGAAAAGAAGCAAAGGGCTCAAAGCCGAAACGGAAAAGAAGGCCCATCCACGCAGTCCGCCAGGAAGTAGCCCAGGGGAACTCTAACTACTCGTCGTAGGTCTCATCGTCGAACTCCACGTAGTATCCACCCACCTGGTCGAGCGAAGTATCCTACACTGCATAAAAACCACAACCCGCGAACGGGTCAATACACCGAAGCGTATCGAACAAGGTTAAGCTAACAGGTTACAAAACTGTAAGATTCCCAAAGTATGGGGGTAAGTGTACTTAGCGGCAACACCTCTAGCAACGTAAAGAGAGACGCTAAAACTTCCGTCTAATTAGAGAGGGATGAGAGAGCGTTTGAGTAGCCATCTACAACTAACACCAGTCATAACCCATTGTCGAATTAACCCCTTCAACCAAGTATGAGGAAGCAATCTGGGAATACTCACACGTTAACAATTTTAGTTACCATTTATGGTGTAAGTAATTCCATATTACTAGTCAAATTAGTTCACAATGATTAGGTGTAAGTTGTCTAGATCTTGTTAGCCAGCATCATCACCAAGTCGTCCATAACCGTGGACACGGCTCATCGATAAGATTAAACCCTGCAGGGGTGCACTACTGTACCCATACTCGCATGATCAACCCAGACAAAAACATTAGGTCCTCTCAACACGACTCATTCCTTCACTACAGCAAGTCCAAGTGCCACCCATATGAGTTGTTACCCGCGTCAGGAGTCCGGCCGAATCTCAATTGCGGACTCATTCGTTTGTGTCCACGCGCCATACGGCTCAAACCACAGTAGGAACTGTCCGCTTCGCGCGCACCACCCCTATATGACCGCCCGTATCAAGTAACCTCTCATCGAACATCATCATCATGCACATGCATATGAGCGAATGGAAATTGCGAACTACTTGCGGCACATGGACGAGCTGAGGATCCGTTCAAAGTCGAGGGAGCTCCATTGGGCCACCCACAAGTGGTTAGTGCGCTCAAAATTGGATCCGAGGACAAAATCTCAGTTCCTAGGTCGACTTTGAGCAGAACAAAGCACCTCGCAAGGTCTTCCGCCTAGTGCCTTATCTTTTAATTATATAAACCCAGAAATAAGACACCAGTTTATTATAGTAGAACAATATTTCATACTAAGCATATGAGAAAAAACAACAAAGGAACGAATCGCTCAATCAATTCTAAGCATGCACTACGACTCGCAAAGGCCAACAGATAAACAAGCAAGGGGTTATAGGTTGTGGGGATATAGCTGTATAGGCTGCAGGATAAACATGTGATGGGATCGCAGTTCAAGAATCGATAACTAGGATAGCATAGATCAAAAGGAAAGAATGAAAACCAAACAATTGTGTAACCAGTTAGCAGAAGCTTGCCTGGCAGCTCGTGGCCTGGCACGAAAGCTGAAATCTCAGTATCGTAGGTACTCGCAGCACGTACGTCGTCGTCTACCCAGAGAAAGCCAAACACAGACAATATGAAGCAATAATCAATACAAAGAATGCACAAACAAATGATGGTACATTATGGAATGAGATGATTAGGTCATATTTAAAGCGGGGATGAAATCCCGGCAAAAGATTAGGGTGCAAGTTATTTGTGTAGCCAACCATTTAAATGTTACTTAATATATATAGCAGGTATGGTGATCTAATTAATTTAAATGGAAAAGACATTAATTAATTATTTGCCCAACACTTAACATATTTAGTAATTAATTGCAAATTATTTATCTTCAACTCAAATTAAATATTTATTAACATGGCAAGACATGGTATAAAAGATATGAGTATATTAAATGGAATTGGGGCATTATATATTTATTGCCCCACACATTCCATATTTAATTAATTAATTGCATTTGTTAAAATTAACTAAGAATTTAAGATAAATGATGCAAAATGACATAAGAATGTTATAATGATGTCCATTGCATTTTTCTGATATAAAAACATATAAGTTTATTTAATTTGGATTTATAACTTAAAAGTTATTACATATTTAGTTGTAGGGAGTGTTTCTGTTAAAGATAGGGACGTGTCTGTAAAGGGAGAAGTTTCCGTGAGGGCTAAAACACTAAATCGGAAGTGTAGGGGGCTCTGTGTAAGTTACCGCGCAAGAAAGATCTCCTCGGATTTTCTCACCTAGCCGTGCGCTAGCCAGAGCGGCTGGCGAGTGGGTCCATTGCCACGGTGGCGCTGACCGGGCAGGGGATCGCTGCGCGGGCTCCCACTGTCGCTGACAGGTGGGGCCGCGCTGTCAGCGGCGTAAGAATTCGCAAAAAGGGGTGCTTTTTACTCCGCCACGCCGGGGATTCGAACTCGGGCGCACGGTGCTGCTAACTAGAGGGGCGGATCGGGTGCTGTTGATACACTCCGCAACAATTTGTTTTTAAACTAGAACCAAAAAAATACAGGCATCTGTCGAACTGAACCCAGCGAAAAGGTTCAGGCTTTTGAACCCGAGCGGAGACAGGCGCGGTGGCGGCGGGGAAAACGACGTCGGCGACGACCTCATTATGGTGTCTCCGGGCTGGGCGTGGTTGCGGTTTTGTGCGCGTGGTTGCGGGCAACGTGGCCAGGGAAGGGGAGGACGCGAGGGAGTAGGAGCAGCTCGAGCCCGGCTCGCTGTTTTGGTCAACGGCGGCCGGCGGCAATTCGCGGTCTAAAATAGCTATTCCAGCACGAAATCGAAAAGGAGAGCAGGGGAAAACGGACGCGCAGCTCACAGTGCTTGTCGGGGAGCCGTCGCACGAGCTCAGGGAGGTCGGAGGAGTAGCAGAACGGTGGAGGTGCTCCGGCGGGCTCGGGTGGAGGAGGAGAGGGAAGGAGAGGGCCGGCGGCGGCCAGAGGGGGCTAGGGTTAGGGCTTTCGGGGGGGGGGGGGGGGGGGTGCGACTCGATTTAAAGAGAAGAGGAGGAAGGAGGTGGCAAGGTGGGGGCTAGCGGCAGCGACCGTGCCATGACCACCGTGGAAAGGAGCTTGCGCTCTCTGTCCGTACGAGGACGAAGACGTTGGACGACCCAGGAGGTGGGCTAGCAGCTGGGCTGAGGTGGGCCAGGTTTGGCCCATCTCGGCCTGGCTCTCTTTTCCTTTTTTTTGTTTAGTTTTTCTTTTTCTTCTTTTCTGGTTTTTGTAAATAAACAGAAAAGAAATATAGTAAAAACTTTTAAACAATTTATTATAGTTATATTAATATCTGGGTTGAATATTATACATAATTTGAAACTTTATTTGAAATACTTCGAAACCTTTTGAATTTAAATAAGAATTTAAATTTGGAAAATGCATTTGGGACACATATTTAATTAAATGCAACCATATATGTAAATGATGACATGGATATCCATTTTATTGCACACAATTTTGGAAAGTTACAAACAGGCTGTTACAACACTCCCCCCCTCAAAGGAATCACACCCCGAGATTCTTCACGGAGCAACGAAAAGGTCGGGATTCTCGGCACGGAGGTGGTCTTCACGCTCCCACGTAGCTTCCTTGTCAGAATGATGAGACCATTGAACCTTGTAGAACTTGACAATGTTGTTACGGGTGCGACGTTCACCTTCGTCAAGAATGCGAATCGGTTGTTCCACATAGGAGAGATCTTCTCGAAGTTGAATTGATCCATGATCAACTGCACGTCCTGGATCTTGGAAGCACTTCTTGAGTTGTGACACGTGGAAGACATCGTGCACTTTGGAGAGGTTTGGAGTATGTTCCAGACGGCAAGCTAATTCACCACGCCTTGAAAGAACGTTGAAAGGCCCAACATAGCGCGGAGCAAGCTTGCCTTTGATGCCAAAGCGTTGCGTGCCTCTCAGAGGAGTGACACGAAGGTAAGCTTGATCACCAGGTGCATAGACCATGTCCCTGTGCTTGCTATCATAATAGCTTTTCTGCCGAGACTGGGAAATCTTCAGATTGTCACGAATGATGCGAACCTTTTCTTCAGCCTCCTGGATAATGTCAGGGCCAAAGAATTGACATTCACCAGCTTGAGACCAATTGAGAGGAGTTCTGCATTTACGGCCATAGAGAGCTTCAAAGGGAGCCATGCCTAGACTTGCTTGGAAGCTGTTGTTGTAGGAGAACTCAGCATACGGAAGGCAATCCTCCCATTTCATGCCAAAGGAGATAACACAAGCTCTGAGCATATCCTCCAGAATTTGGTTCACTCTTTCAACATGTCCACTTGTCTGCGGATGGTAAGCCGTGCTGAACAGAAGCTTGATACCCAAGGCTTTCTGAAAGCTATCCCAAAATCGAGAAGTGAAGATACTTCCACGATCCGAGCTTATTGCTAAAGGAACACCATGTAAAGGAACCAGTCTTGTCATATAGAGTTCTGCCAACTGACTAGCTGATACTGTCTCTTTGACTGGGAAGAAGTGAGCCACTTTAGAGAGACGATCAATGACAACAAAGATTGCATCGTTGCCTTTCTTGGACTTTGGAAACCCTGTAACAAAGTCCATCTTGATCTTGTCCCATTTCCACTCAGGAATTTGCAGTGGTTGAAGAAGTCCAGGTGGTCTCTGATGAACTGCCTTGACACGACACCAAACATCACAATGAGAAACATAGCAAGCAATTTCACGCTTCATCCTGGTCCACCAATAGATTGACTTAAGATCCTGGTACATCTTTGTGCTGCCAGGGTGGATAGAAAACGGAGTATCATGAGGCTCCTTAAGAATGAGCTCTCTTAAGCTGTCAAGCTTGGGCACTACTGTAACATCCCAATTTTGCTAAAATTTAAAACCTTGCATTCATACATCATTCATCATATAGGAATAACTTTTAACACATAAATACTAAATAAGGATTTAAATAAAGATTTAATTATGAGTTTAAATATCATTTAACCCCATTAAGTGTTTATTTAAACTCACTAAATAAATATATTTTTCCAAATTATATAATGGATAAGTGTATTATTAAAAATTACTAATTTAAATAACCTTTCCAAAATATATTTTTATGAATTTTTCTGAAAAGTTTTGAATAGGTTTAAAAATCATTTAGTAAATCAGACTTGAAAAACAGTTTTTATTTAATTTTAAAAGAATTGTTTCCGGGCCGGCCCAGACGCTATCCACCGCGCGCGCGGCAGATAACAGCCCATCGGCCCGCTCCCGCGCGCGCGGCGCTCCTCTCTCGCTGACAGGTGGGCCCACCTATCAGCCGTCTTCCACCTCCGTCCGGAGATCGCGCCGGAGATGGAGCCCGAGCCGGAGCCGTTTCCGGCCGTTTCCCTCCGCATCTAGCGCCCCCGCCCCCTCCTATTTAAACCCTGCGAGACCGCCTCCGAAAACCCCCCAAAAACCCTAACCCTCCGCCGTCGGGCTGCTCGGATTTGACCTCGCCGTCGTCGCCATTGCCGCCGGACTTTCTCGCGAGTGCGGTAAGCTCCGATGCTCCTCGAGCGCCACCGAGGCTTCCCCTCGCTTCCCCTTTTCCTTGCGCACCCGTTGAGCACCTTCGTTCGTTCTAATTCGCAGCCGAACGTCGAAACCATCTTCGACCCGAGGCCGTCGCCGCCGTCCTCGACCCCGACGAGGAAAGGAGAGGTTTTCGGACGCCGCCGTCGCGCCGTCGACCTCGCCATCCCCTCTGCGTCATTTTGGTAAGACCCACTCTTCTCGGGGCCTCGTTTTAACGCCGGAAACGTCGAGGCCGCCGCGCCGCCGCCGCGGACGCCATCGCCGGCGAGCGCTTCCGGCGACCCGCGCGCCGCTCGGTCCGGCCGGACGTCCCACGCCGTTGGATTTAATCCCCAGCGTCCGTTTTAAAGTAGATCGGACGGACACGCTGCCGATCCGCGCCGAAGCGGTACCGTCCAATAGGATCGTGCCACGTCGCCCTCTGATTTTCTTTTTCGCAGGAAATTTTATAAATAAAACAGAAAATAGATAAAACTTGCAAAATTCATAACTTTTAATCTGTAAGTCCAAATTTAATAAACTTTATGTCATTGGAAAGCTCTGTTCATGTAGTTTAATTCTACATCATTTGTTTTTCCCTTTGACAAATTATAAATTGAATAATTATCAGAGGAGTATTTCGGCCATTAAATAAATAACTTAAATAATAAAAATGATTTAGAGATAAAAGTAATTGTTTTGAGATTGTATAATTTCCCTCTGTCCAGGAATATTAATATGTATCTTATTGGAAAAAACTTTCTTAGAACAATAAAAGTTGTAATGGTATAATCTATGTTTTGCTATTTTACTTTCAATTTTTATTGTTAGGTGAAATGAGAAATTACTAGAAATTGCATCTCATGCATTTAATAACAGAGAATATAAATTATTGATGAGTGTGTCTAATTCTACACGTGGCATACTATGCATGCATACATCCTTTATTTGGAGTGTGATATTTTTGTGTGGAATATTTATTGGTATGTATTGCTTGTGCTAGATTGTGAAGGAGAGGAAGGACCTGCTTGTGATTGCTATTCTTGTTGTGCCTGCCCCTCCTGCTGCCAAGGCAAGTGACTTCATAAAACACCTACTATTTTATTCTATTGCATATCAAGTGTTTTCAAACAGTATTTGCAAAAGTAGTATGCATGATAGGTTTTTGGGAGATTGCAGTATGCTATGCAAACCTTTTAGGTTTCCCCTTAGAAATTCCAGATTAGACCCCTGTTATAATTTAGTGGAAGCAACTGCTGCAAAAATGATTGTTTTATGGTTGATGTGATAAATGAAAATTTCCACTAAATTAATTTAACGCCTGGGTGGATTGGGTCGATCGAGGAGGTTTCAAGTTGAGTGGCTTCTCAGGGCCATGTGTCATGGTTGTCTTCGCCCAGGGTAGTTTCTACTTACCTGGGGCCATGATATGCGGTGTTAACCTGAGTTGCTCACTTGTGGTAGGCCACCTAGGGCTATGAGATTTAAGTTTACACTGAGTCTAGTTGCTTATCGTGCAACCATTGGTCAATATGGGCTCTGTCTTGATGGAGTAAGTTGATGTGGACCTGGGTCAAGAGATTGATGGTGGTAGAGTTGATAGGATGGTGGTAATCTCTTAGTATGATCATGGGAAAGCAACTTCTGAAAAGTCTCGTCTTGATCTTCTCCTTTTCCTTCTCACTAAAGGAGTGTAGAGGATAGTTTGGGTTGATTGAGTCTAATGGTGAAAGTGCACACCCTCTCGAGAGTTAAAACCTAAGATCTTAGCCGTGTCCCCGGCATCGGACAATTTGAGTAACTACACAAGGCTGTGTTCTGAAAATCTCCTCATCTCTAATTTCTTAATAAAACTTTGTTGGATGAACATGGGTAGGAGACATGGACTTGTCTCGAGATTGTCTCTGAAGGAGAAGATTATTGATATAAGAAAATTGTTTACCAAAAGTAGGAGAAAATTTGCTTTGCGCAATAGCCTTGAGCTCCACCAGCCAAATTAAGCATATAGCATTAGTAAAATAGGATATTAGAATTTAAAGTCACTTGCCACCACAATTCAATTGTGCTGACCCTTTATAGATGGGCTGCAACTAAACCTTGCAGAATGTCCAAATGAGGAGTAAGGGGGTCGTCTTCGAGCTACAACCAACATGATTTGCCAGTGGCTTCATGGAGAAGATGTGCTCCATGCTACCGTTAGGATTGCGTTTGAACTCTGAAATAAAGTGTGAACTATTTATTCGGCTAGCATTTCGGCTATGCTAAGTTGTAAGGATATTTGTTTTTGGATCATTTGTCTCGTTCTGTAATAAATTATGACATTGTACTGTGATATCTCATCTTATTGGAGAATGTTAGACTTATGTGATCCAAGTCTTTACATTATTCATAGGTGGCACTACAACTATAATGCGTTCTTCAAATAGCAAGGTACCCTTGTCATCGAGAGAGAAACTCTTGTACTTATCCTTGCCGATGTTTGCTTTGATATTCCTGAAACCAGAATCACGCAACTGTGCGGCACGGATCTTATCCTCAAGTGTAGGAGTGGCAATCAAACTTGCGAGATAACCACAAGGAACCACTTGAAGATTGAGGTTCTTGAATTCTTCGTGAAGAGGAGGTTGGATGTCCTCAACCATGAGGTTGTTGCAATAGGACTTGCGACTGAGAGCATCAGCCATTACATTAGATTTGCCTGGAGTGTACGAGATGGTAAGATCATAATCTGAGAGCTTCTCAAGCCACCTTGTTTGCCTGAGGTTCAAATCTGGTTGAGTGAAGAGATATTTGAGACTCTTGTGGTCGGTGAAGATCTCACAGCTGTGCCCCAACAAATAAGGTCTCCAAGCCTTTAGGGCATACATGATTGCTGCAAGTTCAAGATCATATGTAGGATAGTTGAGCTCATGAGGCTGCAACTGACGAGATGCATAAGCGACAACTTTGCGTTCTTGCATGAGGACTGCGCCTAGTCCTTGAATAGATGCATCGCAGAATATTTGGAAAGGTTTGGAAGTGTCTGGGCCAACTAGAATAGGAGTAGAAGTGAGTTTAGCTTTCAAGAGATTGAAGCTCTCATCACACTTTGGAGTCCAAAGAAACTTTCTATCCTTCCTAGTAAGATCGGTGATAGGCTTAGCGATTTTGGAGAAGTTCTCAACAAATCGACGGCAATAGCTAGCCATGCCAAGGAAACCCCTGACTTGTTTCACCGATGTAGGAGGCAACCATTCAACAATGGCCTTCACTTTTTCTGGATCAACAGAAATGCCTTCAGAAGAGATGACATGACCAAGGTAGGATACTTTAGGAAGCCAGAATTTACACTTGGAGAACTTGGCGTAGAGACGGTGTTCTCGGAGTTTCAACAAGATAAGGCGTAGATGTTCTCCGTGTTCTTCCTCGGTTTTGGAATAGATAAGAATGTCATCGAGATAGACTACCACGAACTTATCGAGGTATTCCATGAAAACGAAATTCATGAGACGTGAGAAAGTTGCCGGAGCATTTGTGAGACCGAAAGACATGACAGTGTATTCGTAGAGACCATAACGCGTGGTGAAAGTTGTCTTTGGAATGTCTTCTTTGCGGATCTTGATCTGGTGATAACCTGACCTCAAGTCCAACTTGGAGAAAACCTTAGCACCAGCGAGTTGATCAAACAGGTCATTGATGCGAGGAAGGGGATACTTGTTCTTGATGGTTTTCTTGTTCAGAGAACGGTAGTCAACAACTAGTCACTCAGTCGTGTCCCTCTTTTTGACAAACATAGTAGGACAACCCCAAGCAGAAGTACTAGGTTGAATATGACCTTTACTTTCCAACTCCTCTAGCTGTCTCTTAAGCTCAGCCAGTTCTTTGGGGGCCATCTTATAAGGACGTTTCGAGATAGGAGCAGTGCCTGGTTCTAGTTCAATAACAAACTCCACGGCTCTGTCAGGTGGCATACCTGGTAATTCAGGAAAGACGTCAGGAAAGTCTCGGACCACCGGAATAGCTTCTATGGAAGGAAGAGGATCAACATTGAGAGCGAAAAGCTGAGCTGAAGAGGTTTGGTTTGGAGAATAGACTATATGTCCAGAAGGATGAGAAAGAGTTACAGTCTTTGTGGAACAGTCTATCTTAGCTTGATTGGCCTTCAACCAATCCATGCCCAGAATGACATCAATATCAGAATTGCCGAGAATTATTAGAGATGCCAAGAAGATGTGGTCTCCAATTTGGATTTCATTGTCGGGGCTTATCTTGGAAGAATACATCTGAACACCGGGAGAAGTGACACTAAGACCATTGGACATAGACTCGAAAGAGAGATCATGCATTTGTGCAAAAGCTTGTGATGCAAATGAATGCGATGTGCCTGTGTCAAATAACACCTTAGCAGGAATATGATTGACAGGCAGTATACCAAGGACAACTTCTGGAGCTTCCTCTGCTTCATCAGCCCTGATGTGGTTCACCCACGCAGCACGTGCCGGAGGCCTGATGTTGGGGACGAAAGGCCTAGTCGGGGCAGGTGCGCGGACCATCGCCTGAGTTGGGGCAGGGCGAGGTGGTGGTGGAGGTGTACGGCTCTCCGGGCAGTTGTTGGAGTAGTGGCCCGGTTTCCCGCACTGGTAGCAGGTCACGTTGGGGCGAGCGCCCATTGGCATTGGCGGTCCTCCGAAACCCCTCATAGCAAGAGCCGGGTTCAGTGGGCGAGGCGCGAGTCCTGGAGGTCCTGGCACGTAGGTAGCTCGTGTGAAGGCGTTGTTAGGCACCCAGATCCGACGCTTCTGAGTAGGAGCGGCGGCGATTGACGATGAAGAAGAGTTGTTCTCACGAGAGTGCTTGCGCGACTCCTAGAAGACCTTGCGCCCATGCTCCTCATTGAGCGCGATGTTGACGAGGTCCTCGAAGTTATCAGCCTTGACGAGGTTCAGCTTGTACTTGAGCGCGGGGTTGAAACCCTTGCGGAACTTGCCATCTTCTTGACCTCAGTGTTCACCTCATCTCCAGCGTAATGAGCAAGGCGATTGAACTCGCCATTGTACTCCATCGCGTCCATCTTGCCTTGCGTCAGCGAGTTAAACTGCTCGCGCATCCTGTCCATGAGACCTTCTGGGATGTGGTGGCGCAGGAAGGCTGCCTTGAAATCCCCCCAAGTGGTGACCACCCCGGGAGCTCTCATAGCCTGGAAGTTTTCCCACCATGAGGCAGACTTGCCCCTAAGCAGGTAGGACACGTAAGGCACCATGTTGTGCTCAGCCACGTGGGCGATAGCAAGGGTCCTTTCCATCTCGCGAAGCCAATCATCAGCTTCCAGCGGCTCAGTGGGGGAAGTGAAGTTCCTTGGGCCCAGACTGAGGAAGTCCTTGACGGTCACACGTGCATTGCCTTCATTGCGATGCCCGTGGTTGTCTGGTCGGCTTGGTGCTCAGCCATTTGAGCCAGAACTTGGGTCATCCGACCAAGCAACTCAGTGATAGGAGGCGGTTGTGGTTCCCCTTCCGCATTGCGGTTGTTCCTGGTGTTCATCATCCTGGAGACATTGGATATTAGAACAGCAACAAGATACTTAAAGCCAGAGAAAACTTGGAAAGTCAAATACTTGTTCAGAGAACAATTGCAAACTTTACGATAACAAGGATAAGCTTCTCATAGCAAAGGTTCATAACCATACACTTAGTTAGCCATCAGTACAACCATCAAGGTTTCGGTACTACAAGGACAGCTACTAGTACAAAGTTAACCATCCGTACAACCAACACGGTTTCGGTACAAAGGATAGCTACTACAACAAAGGAAGAGATACAACTCGAAGACTAGCTCGCGCTTCCATCTGAAGACGAAACTGTGCACCCCTCTCCGGTGATGTGATGGGTGTAACGACGATCACAGTACACGTGGTACTCTCGCACAATACGTCGAAACTCAGGGGAGTAGGCATTTGGCGTCTGTTTCCCGTACAGCAGTGGTCCAACGTGGTCTGGAGAAGTAGTGATCAGAGGACCACGCTCTGGAGTGTATCCACCCACAGCAGACAGACGACTCGGAAAAGCGAGCTGCAACCTCGGGAAAGCGTCTGGTGTGACATTCCCCCTGTCGTACTGACCCAGGTGAGAGAGTGCCCGCTGCAGCTGCTGACGGACTGCTGCTAGCTCCAAGCGTAGAGTCCCAGCAACTGAGTCTGAAGACTGGCCAAACTGAGCGGTCTTGTCAAGAACCTCGAGCTCGTACTAAGAGTCTGTGTAGGGGTAGTATGGAATGTAGCAGAACGGAGGGTAGTTGAAACAGTAGTAGTCCCTGCGCAGAGCCATAGCTGCATCGTAAGCTGCTAAGTGTACTGCCATGTCCACAGTGGAAGCCTCGGCCACGTGCTTATGCACAGTATCACCATCATCCCCCATGATCCAAACAGCAGCTCTGTAGAAGGTCTGTCCGTAATCTCTGGGGATCTCGGACACCTGGTACTCCGGAAGGAAGCTGAAACCGACGTAGTCAACCATGCTTCTGGGAAGCTTCGGGTAACCGGTAGTCTGCTCGCAGTGGGTCTTACGCACCACCTGATAGTGCGCCATCTACATAGCAGTTTGAAGTAGAAGTTAGCCTCCGGAAACAAAAGGATTGATTGCACAGAAAGAATTGTACAATGACAAAGAGATGATTCCAGTGAAAAGTAGAAGAACAATTGATTGATTTCCAGATTGAAACTGAACATAGCCGAAGAAGTTGATAACTACCAAACGACAAAAACAACCTTCAACACCTGCAACTATGGTACTACGGAAAACCCAGAACACGTGATGTCCTAAATTTAAATTAGAGATGAGAAGGGAAAAACATCGTTACACTTCCTTACCAGAAGAACAAGGAGGGTGGGTGGGGAAAGAAGTAAAAGAACATAATTCTTACTCTCACGTTTAAGATTTTCCTGATAACTACAAAATATTTTTCTAGACTCAAACAACGACCAGTAGAAGGGAACATGAGGGCGTTTAAGCTCTGATACCAACTGTCAGACCCTGAATTCAAGCTACACAAACGAAACGTAACGATTGGGCCACACAACCAAGAACATACTGGGGTTACCAATCCCAGGAAACAAGTAGGCCAGGCTCGGAATGGATCATCGGCCGACAGCTCTTGGCGACCCCAACGTCACATACGTTTCAAGATTGTGCACGCAAGGACCCAAAAAGTCTTCCAACTCGTATACTTCAAACATACACACATGGTATACGAGTCGGGTTTTTAACAAGTTGAAACCACAAAATAAACCTAAGACACAAAGAAAGGAAATAATATCCAAAAGCTCTCACTGAGCAAAATATAACGAATGACACCAATCAGAGGACACATGTCCCAACATTACATCATGCAGCGGAAACAAACCGGTCTGAGTACAGACAAGAAGCAAAGGGCTCAAAGCCGAAACGGAAAAGAAGGCCCATCCATGCAGTCCGCCAGGAAGTAGCCCAGGGGAACTCTAACTACTCGTCGTAGGTCTCGTCGTCGAACTCCACGTAGTATCCACCCACCTGGTCGAGCTAAGTATCCTCAACTGCAGAAAAACCACAGCCCGCGAACGGGTCAATACACGGAAGCGTATCGAACAAGGTTAAGCTAACAAGTTACAAAACTGTAAGATTCCCAAAGTATGGGGGTAAGTGTACTTAGCAGCAGCAGCACTAGCAACGTAAAGAGACACGCTAAAACTTCCGTCTAATTAGAGAGGGGTGAGAGAGCGTTTGAGTAGCCATCTACAACTAACACCAGTCATAACCCATTCTCGAATTAACCCCTTTAACCAAGTATGAGGAAGCAATCCGGGATACTCACACGTTAACAATTTTAGTTACCATTTATGGTGTAAGTAATTCTATATTACTAGTCAAATTAGTTCACAATGATTAGGTGTAAATTGTCAAGATCTTGTTAGCCAGCATCATCACCAAGTCGTCCATAACCGTGGACATGGCTCATCGATAAGATTAAATCCTGCAGGGGTGCACTGGGTGCACTACTGTACCCATACTCGCATGATCAACCCAGTCAAAAACATTAGGGCCTCTCAACACGACTCATTCCTTCACTACAGCAAGTCCAAGTGCCACCCATATGAGTTGTTACCCGCGTCAGGAGTCCGGCCGAATCTCAATTGCGGACTCATTAGCTTGTGTCCACGCGCCATGCGGCTCAAACCACAGTAGGAACTTTCCGCTTCGCGCGCACCACCCCTATATGACCCCCCGTATCAAGTAACCTCTCACCGAACATCATCATCATGCGCATGCATATGAGCGAATGGAAAACCCGAACTAATTGCGGCACATGGAGGAGTTGAGGATCCATTCAAAGTCAAGGGGGGCTCCATTGGGCCACCCACAAGTGGTTAGTGCGCTCAAAATTGGATCCGAGGACAAAATCTCAGTTCCTAGGTCGACACTGAGCCGAACAAAGCACCTCGCAAGGCCTTCCGCCTGGTGCCTTATCTTTTAATTATAGAACCCCGAAAATAAGACAGCAGTTTATTATAGTAGAACAATATATCATACTAAGCATATGAGAAAAAAAACAAAGGAACGACTCGCTCAACCAATTCTAAGCATGCACTATGACTCGCAAAGGCCAACAGATAAACATGCAAGGGGTTATAGGTTGTGGGGATATAGCTGTATAGGCTGCAGGATAAACATGTGATGGGATCGCAGTTCAAGAATCGATAACTAGGATAGCATAGATCAAAAGTCAAGAATGAAAACCAAACAATCGTGTAACCGGTTAGCAGAAGATTGCCTGGCAGCTCGTGGCCTGGCACGAAAGCTGGAACCTCAGTATCGTAGGTACTCGCAGCACGCACGTCGTCGTCTACCCAGAGAAAGCCAAACACAGACAATAGGAAGCAATAATCAATACATAGAATGCGCAAACAAATGATGCTGCATTATGGTATGAGATGATTAGGTCATATTTAAAGCGGGGATGGAATCCCGGTAAAAGATTTTATTTGTGTAGCCAACCATTTAATGGTCACTTAATATATATAGCAGGTATGATGATCTAATTAATTTAAATGGAAAAGACATTAATTAATTATTTGCCCAACACTTAACATATTTAGTAATTAATTGCAAATTATTTATCTTTAACTCAAATTAAATATTTATTAACATGGCAAGACATGGTATAAAAGATATGAGCATATTAAATGGAATTAGGACATTATATATTTATTACCCCACACATTCCATATTTAATTAATTAATTGCATTTGTTAAAATTAACTAAGCATTTAAGATAAATGATGCAAAATGACATAAGAATGTTATAATGATGTCCATTGAATTTTTCTGATATAAAAACATATAAACTTTATTTTATTTGGATTTATAAATTAAAAGTTATTGCATATTTAGTTGTAGGGGGTGTTTCTGTAAAAGTCAGGGACGTGTCTGTGAACGGAGAAGTTTCCGTGAGGGCTAAAACACTAAACCGGAAGTGTAGGGGGGCTCTGTGTAAGTTACCGCGCAAGAAAGATCTCCTCGGCTTTTCTCACCTAGCCGTGCGCTAGCCAGAGCGGCTGGCGAGTGGGTCCATTGCCACGGTGGCGCTGACCGGGCATGGGATCGCTGCGCGGGCTCCCACTGTCACTGACAGGTGGGGCCGCGCTGTCAGCGGCGCAAGAATTCGCAAAAAGGGGTGCTTTTTACTCCGCCGCGCCGGGGATTCGAACTCGGGCACACGGAGTTGCGGCGCACGGTGCTTCTAACCAGAGGGGCGGATCGGGTGCTGTTGATACACTCCGCAACAATTTGTTTTTAAACTAGAACCAAACAAATACAGGCATCTGTCGAACTGAACCCAACGAAAAGGTTCAGGCTTCTGAACCCGAGCGGAGACAGGCGCGATGGCGGCGGGAAAACGACGCCGGCGACGACCTCATTATGGCGTCTCTGGGCTGGGCGTGGTTGCGGTTTTGTGTGCGTGGTTGCGGGCAGCGTGGCCAGGGGAAGGGGAGGACGCGAGGGAGTAGGAGCAGCTTGAGCCCGGCTCGCTGTTTCGGTCAACGGCGGCCGGCGGCAATTCGCGGTCTAAAATAGCTATTCCAGCACGAAATCGAAAAGGAGAGCGGGGGAAAATGGACGCGCAGCTCATAGTGCTTGCCGGAGAGCCGTCGCACGAGTTCGGGGAGGCCGGGGAGTAGCAGAACGGCGGAGGTGCTCCGGCGTGCTCGGGTGGAGGAGGAGAGGAAATGAGAGGGCCGGCAGCGGCCAGTGGGGGCTAGGGTTAGGGCTTTCGGGGGGGGGGGGGGTGCGACTCGATTTAAAGAGAAGAGGAGGAAGGAGGTGGCAAGGTGGGGGCTAGCGGCAGCGACCGTGCCATGACCACTGTGGAAAGGAGCTTGCGCTCTCTGTCCGTACGAGGACGAAGATGGTGGAGTGGGCCGGCCCAGGAGGTGGGCTAGCAGCTGGGCTGAGGTGGGCCAGGTTTGGCCCATCTCGGCCTGGCTCTCTTTTCCTTTTTTTTGTACAGTTTTTCTTTTTCTTCTTTTCTGGTTTTTGTAAATAAACAGAAAAGAAATATAGTAAAAAATTTTAAACAATTTTTAATAGTTATATTAATATCTGGGTTGAATATTTATACATAATTTGAAACTTCATTTGAAATACTTTGAAACCATTTGAATTTAAATAAGAATTTAAATTTGGAAAATGCATTTGGGACACATATTTAATTAAATGCAACCATATATGTAAATGATGACATGGATATCCATTTTATTGCACACAATTTTGGAAAGTTACAAACGGGCTGTTACATTTGCTATCTAGAAATCGTAGATATTCGTAAGACTGAAGTAGATGTCATACAACTTCTTCAAATGAGTCTCCAGACAGGTATGCTCCCCATGTGAATGGTCCGGAACTTTCTAAGTTGTATGAACTGCTCAAGACTCAATTCATCTTTGAAGTGTCCTTTGATTGCATCAATCACGACATATGACTCCATGTGTTGAAACAACTTTCAACTCTGGTGCTAGGCATACGCTCATGACGACCACCACTTCTATGAAAATGTCATGATGCTTACGGAACTCATCATCTTCCTCCTTGCTATCAGAATCATCTAGTCTATCTCCTAACTAATGCTCTAGGACATATAGGATGTTTGTTGTGTTGGAGAATGTTTCTAAAACCAATGTAACAGCTGATGAAGTTGGACCCGTCAGCTTCTAAGGTAGAATCCGGGCTCTTGAGGAAGTAACCGAAATATAATTGCGTAGTCTATAGATGTGATCACAAAAGAGGTAAGGTAAAGTTTATAATATATGTGAGTTTTAGTTTATAATCATATTATCAAACACACTCCACTAAAAGTATTATCCCTAAAATAATAATAGTGATTACACGACCCCCATCCACCATACCACCCCCGATCGTCACGGCCGGCGGCACAGCTTCAAAGGTGGACATAAAATGTCGATCACAACAACTTTGTGACTCATCCTCGATCTTTCGATCTTCCCGTGTTCCGAGGCCATATCTACATATCCTAGGCTCGCCAATCTAATCTCGAAGACCCTGCGCGTGCAACATGGCTTACACCCACTGTATGCGAACGACGATATGTCTGACACCCTATCGTCACGGCCTGCCTCATAACGTAGAACTTTTTTGGTGGTGCGCAATGAGGGAGAACACAATTTTAGTATTTGTAAGAGATCATCCTATTTATGATGCTACCGTTGTATATCTAGCATATAAGCAATCAATAGGATGCACACACAACAACACACAATCAAATGATGCAATGAAGTGCGATGTGACATGGTCGATGCGCCTGGACCTCCATGGCGCCATGTGCCTGGCCCCGGTGCCCCGGCATAGCTCCGATTCTACGGAGCCTTCCATTGCCTTCGACAGTACGAGTAATATCAAACTTACCGTAACCATGTCACATAAAATAACGCCTATGCAAAACGAAGTTAGACGCCTCTACCTTTATTTAGTTTTGCAAGTTTTACGTGGTATATAAGCTTATTCCTAAGAGAACCGCTTCCCTGCCTTCGAACTTTGTACCACAATGTCGATCGTATAATTGCATGTTTAAGCATCCCTTTCGGGCCCTACATTGAAAATGCTTTACCGACTAAAGAGAGAGAAACAGACACCTGTCAGCCACAGATACGGAGCAAGCCGTATATCAGTAGTGGAACCAGTCTCGCGTAAGCGTACGCGTAAAGTCGGTCCGGGCCGCTTCATCAACTCAATACTGAAGGCATCGCAAGTGCACGCTAGAGGGTAGCAAATATAAGAAAGACGTCCACATTCAACATGAGTTCTAACCGTACCAGCAGTACTACGCATAGATCGGCTCTGATACCACTGAAGGGGTTCCGGTGCAGAAAACAATAATTTTTCTAGCGCATGAACACCCTAACTAGCCAGGATCTATCTATCTAGTACATGTGATAACGGTGGCGGAACGGGTTACATTACCTCCATGTAGACCAATAGCATGGATTACGCTCCCGCACAAACGTTGACGATGAAGTCGTACGTAGCCGGCCTCGAGGTCGCGGAGAACTTGCCGCGACGATGTAGACGATGACGTTGGGGTGTCGACGATGACCTGCGTCGACGGGCGTCGGGCGGAAGATGGCGAGGCGCCGGCGACTGGGGGTGGCGCCGGCGGCAGGGCTGCTGGGTGGGCGAGACGACGTCACCCAGGCTCCTCAAATGTGGTGCCTCCGAGCACTCGCAAACATACGAAGCTTAACAACAACCCTCGGTCATTCAGATACAGCTGAAATCGCAGGGGTAGAACTTTTCTGGAGTCCCGTAGGGCAACGGCGCCCGACGGTATAGCTTTGGTGGAGAGGGAGGGCGCGGAGAAGCAACTCGGCCGGCCTGCTATACAATATTTTTTTTTCTGTGTATTAATCCAATTAATATACGTTGCTATATAAAGGGGGGAGGGGGTGTGCAAACTCCCTAGCTCCCCCATGTGGGACTAAACAAAGGAGGAGGTGGGGGGGGGGGTTCGGCCGCACCCCCCATGGGCTCCAATGTCCCATTGGTGCGGCTCCAACCCTCTTGGGCCTTCTTGGCCCATATAGGTGGGCTGCCCCTTTTTCTCTTTTTTTAATTAATATTAAATTAATATAAAATACTATTAATTCATAATTAATATATTTATATATAATTTAATCTCCCGTGACTCTGAAACATTTTCCGGACCACCCGAACATCTTTCGGCATTCCTGGAACCATTCCAGACCTTCGCGGAACTCCTTCCGGACCACCGGAACTCTTTCCGGATCATTTCTCTCTCTCCAATAAAATCCTATATTATTCCAGAACCTTTCTCCAGGTGTCGTTAAGATCTTAAGTTTGTTACGCTACGGTTCGAGAACACTCAAGACATGGTCGAGACAGTCCGCTCACCAATGACCGTCAGGGATACCTGGATGCATATGACGGCCCCTGTGCATTCTACGAATATCGTCGTTGAACCATAAATATGATATTCATTCCCTTTGTTTCTGCGATACTACCTTGTCTGAGATATGATCGTAGACATCCGATGTCCTTGTTGTATCTCGTTACCAACAAAGGTTATTAACTTGCCTGGTATATTACATCTCCATGACCTAGTCATAAGCTGCGCAGCTATATAGATGCAATCTCACCAAGTGGGACTAGAGTATCTTTCCATTACAAGAATAAATAAATTCCGCTCTTGATCCTTACATCTCAACACTCTTTCGGGATACGCAAGATGGACACCGTTATTGTCATGCGATATAAGACACAACGTTTGA
Source organism: Poa annua (assembly GCA_026929855.1). Lineage (NCBI taxonomy): Eukaryota > Viridiplantae > Streptophyta > Magnoliopsida > Poales > Poaceae > Poa > Poa annua. The sequence goes on along the minus strand of CM049428.1, from coordinate 18,080,148 downwards.
TGCTCTCAAAGTACCCCTACGAAGTAGCGATAAATATGGTCTCACAGTTTAAGGAATACGCTATCATATTTCTCATCTACTGCAAATGAAAAACATCGTAATACGATCTTACTGCAATACTTTGCGTATGTCCATCACCTTATTAAACTAATAAGATGACCACATTGTCAATCGACGTCATTGTCCTTGATCTGAAATCTTGATCAAATGTTGCCCAATGGACTTTTTTATATAGAGTCTCACTAGGGACTCTGGTTGTCTATGTATCACACGTGTATTAATAATTCTAATTAATACAGTTATAGTATAATATACAAACCTATTATAAACTTATGAGATAATGCAATAAATACTACTTATTTACTTGCCTCTAGAGAATATCTCCTTCACATACTTGGAAATAAAAGAATTCACTTCAATGTCGTGGGCTTCAGTCTACACTTCACCCGATGGGAACGAAATAAAACATCTCATTTGTGCACCTAAACCGGCGAATCATGCTTCGCGATCTCGAGTGCACTTTCGGCAACCAGGGCAGCGAAGACTAGGGTGACACCACAAATCTAGTTTTTAGTTTCGAATTTAGTATATATGCGATTATGTTTGATGTATGCGGTCTATGTATGATCTTGTTTAAATATGCAACAATATTTGGTAGAATGAAAGCGTGAAGTACGTTTTCAAATCTCTGGTTCGAGTTTGCTATTTCTATTTTGCGCGATGAATTTCAATTTTGGGGCCACACAAAACTGAGTTTTGGGTTGGCATTATTCGGGATCTAATAGAGTTGCTCTAATTTTCTTTAACATCATCGATCTACTGTACTATCATATAGACCGAATGTTTTTAATTGGTGTATGGAGATGGAAACTCCCAAAGGAGTTTGAGATCTGCAGAAACTTTTGTGTTTTCCACTTTAAAAAGTCCTGAAAAAAATCATGTAAGTACATCTAGATGCCTAGGATGTACATACTCCCTGCATCCACAAAACGATGGCTCAACTTTGTACAAACTTTAATGTATCAATACATTAAAATATGTCTAGATACATGTAAATTTGGACAAAGTTGAGACATCCTTCTATAGACGGTGGAGTATAATTTTCGTCGAATTATGTTTTCATATGCATAAAAAAGAAAACTGTGAAGCTTAAAATTTATCCTATTTAATGTCCACTTGGCGCATTCTATTATGTATCTAATATACAACACATTTTTCAACAAAAAATTACACCTTCATGGAAATAATCTGTATTCACAACAATTTGTTTGAATCACCAACTCCCTAGAGCTTGGGCTCCATATTGTGATTCTCATACAATATTATTGCCCTTCATAGCTATTAGTATTGGGATAAGTAAAAGTAATTCTTAGTCATATATTTGCGTATATGGTATCATTAATTATGTCTTTGGCGATAATAGAATTTCTTAGTTGTGAACATATTGGTAGCTTAATTAGGGTTGTAGTTAAACTTTATAAGCACCGACCGGGTATATTGTCTTTCGGTGTAAATAAACAACTACAAAATACCATGAATCTCACAAAGTTTGATGTTGTCAAATCTCCATTTCAATTGGAAGACAAACAAAGCAAGTAGTAATGCGCAATGCGTCTACCATGTCTTCGGTGGTTAAAAATAAAATATTGTGACCCTTTCAATTGGCAAGTGAGTGGTTTGCTTAGCATCTAACTCGGTGGTTGGCTGACTCGTGATTTTTTATACAAAGGTCGTAATGTAACTTAATTGCATGAACCTGGTTGCATATAAGTGGCGTGGACAATATCTTGTTGAAGAAACAATGAACCAATTAGTTTGATCTATCATTATATATGAGCATCCAGTGGGCGGCAAAAAAAATAGGGAGTAGGTGGCACAATATATGTGTAGTATATATCTTGTGAAGCTTTTGATCCGGCCGAAGTGACAAAGAGTTAATATTGTGCTTTCTTATTAGAAAAAGGATCAAACTTCAAAACTGGCGGTATGTATGACGGCCATGTTCATTAAACTATACTACTGTTGCTTTCCGTAGGGTAGAAAGCAAGTAGTTCACGGTCTCCATTTTCTCTCAAATAAAATAAAAGCAGCCGAAATACAAAATACATTTGAAGGTACGGATCATTTCTTTTTTGTTCTCTCATGAGACTTTGGACAAACACGACGGCGTGGGAACTGATACAACGCACATTGTATTCGCAAAACAAAAACAAAAAAGATACACACACAGTTCTAAACCGCAGGGCTCATATCTAAAACCGACAGGCATGCACATGCCCATTATCCTATTTAATGTCCACTTGGCGCATTCTATTATGTATCTAATATACAACACATTTTTCAACAAAAAATTACACCTTCATGGAAATAATCTGTATTCACAACAATTTGTTTGAATCACCAACTCCCTAGAGCTTGGGCTCCATATTGTGATTCTCGTACAATATTATTGCCCTTCATAGCTATTAGTATTGGGATAAGTAAAAGTAATTCTTAGTCATATATTTGCGTATATGGTATCATTAATTATGTCTTTGGCGATAATAGAATTTCTTAGTTGTGAACATATTGGTAGCTTAATTAGGGTTGTAGTTAAACTTTATAAGCACCGACCGGGTATATTGTCTTTCGGTGTAAATAAACAACTACAAAATACCATGAATCTCACAAAGTTTGATGTTGTCAAATCTCCATTTCAATTGGAAGACAAACAAAGCAAGTAGTAATGCGCAATGCGTCTACCATGTCTTCGGTGGTTAAAAATAAAATATTGTGACCCTTTCAATTGGCAAGTGAGTGGTTTGCTTAGCATCTAACTCGGTGGTTGGCTGACTCGTGATTTTTTATACAAAGGTCGTAATGTAACTTAATTGCATGAACCTGGTTGCATATAAGTGGCGTGGACAATATCTTGTTGAAGAAACAATGAACCAATTAGTTTGATCTATCATTATATATGAGCATCCAGTGGGCGGCAAAAAAAATAGGGAGTAGGTGGCACAATATATGTGTAGTATATATCTTGTGAAGCTTTTGATCCGGCCGAAGTGACAAAGAGTTAATATTGTGCTTTCTTATTAGAAAAAGGATCAAACTTCAAAACTGGCGGTATGTATGACGGCCATGTTCATTAAACTATACTACTGTTGCTTTCCGTAGGGTAGAAAGCAAGTAGTTCACGGTCTCCATTTTCTCTCAAATAAAATAAAAGCAGCCGAAATACAAAATACATTTGAAGGTACGGATCATTTCTTTTTTGTTCTCTCATGAGACTTTGGACAAACACGACGGCGTGGGAACTGATACAACGCACATTGTATTCGCAAAACAAAAACAAAAAAGATACACACACAGTTCTAAACCGCAGGGCTCATATCTAAAACCGACAGGCATGCACTAGGAGCACCCAGATTATGAACAACACCCTCTGAAAATAAAGAAACATTATAAACAACACATCATTAGACAGTACTGCTGCATACCGCATCTTTCTCACCTACGTTACGTACACAAACGGACGACTCTTCCACCTTGGCCGGATGCAACTATTTTCCTTTTGCCGAAAAGATTACTTCTCGTGCACAAGACACAACCTAATACTACATGTCAATGATTTATTTTACCATTTTAGAAGAAAAAACTGAAATAGGCTGTAGTGCGGGTACAAATAGTTGCAAAATATTCGATTTTCTAAGTTATATAAAATATAATAATCATATCATATGTGACCTGTGTAAAAAAAAGGTGTCTTTGTTACACATGTCACATACCTCTATTTTTTTATACAAAAATGTGGGTGCATAAGACACAACATAATCTATGTACACGATATATTTCACAATTTTAGAAAACCCCAAACTGAGACGTCTAACAATATGTGCGGGTGAACTTTGCAAATTACAGTTTTCAAAAATAAGGCAAGGAATTAGAATTGAGACAGAACATGGGTGCATTCGTAGGCATGATCGTGGAATGACAACAACAAATAGTTATATTTTTTTAGTTACCACAAAATTTATTTGTATTATGAAACATTCATTTATATTTGATTTATATTTATCAAAATATATAAATTTAGATAAAAAACCACTATGAAAGGCCGATTTGAACGTAGCAAGGGGGATTGACGCGCCCAAAACCATCATCTAATCTGGACGGCACCTGAATAAACCGTCCGAAAGGGTTCTAAGCGGTCATTCTCGAGTGGAGATGCCCTAACAATAGATGCTGGTGAACCAATTGCAGTTTCCAAAATAGGGCAAAGAGTTTTCTTTTTACATAAAGGGCAAAGAGTTGGAATGAGACAGAACATGGGTGCACTCCAGCGTAGGCCGTGAACGCCAACGCCCAACGTGCTCCCTCCCTCCATCTTCCCGTCCCCAGATATCTCCATCATCACCTCTCTTGCACTGACTAGTCTCCATGGCGATGCGTCTCGCACTTCAAGAGGCGCCAGCGGTACGGCCCTCACGTGCGACGGTGCGCAGCTCTGTTCGCAGCTGCTCGGGCGTGCGCGCGCGCACTTCTCCACAGTCCGGCCACCGCGTCTCGTGCACTTTCAGCCCGCCGATCGACGCCGCGCGAGGTCGGCCGATCGCGCGCCGGTCCGCGTGCATATTCTATTTTCCAAACCCGATGGGGACAAGCAAAGCTAAGCAGACGATGATTTGGGCACTAATTTATCCGGTGCCACTTGCAAATCGTGACGGAGCTGAGAAATTAAATTTGACAGTGCCACACTGGCGGTCGTGTTGACAGTGCGTCAGGGGACCACGCGGGTGACTGATTAATTTCCCGCAATGGAAGTGGGGCTGATTTTTTTTAAATAATACATTTTTTATTATAAATTCGAAAAATATTGCGTAGAAACAGGATTTTTCAAAAATAATACGGCCTCGGCCCGGAGCAGGCCGAAAAGGCCGCGTCGGCCAGCAGAAAGCCGACCAGGTCTCGGCAGGCCGAGCAGGTCTCGTCGGCCGCATCTGCGCGCGTGCAGGCGCCTGTCACAGCCTGCATGGCTCTGGTCGGCTCAGAGCAGGCCGAGTAGGCCCTGTCGTCCCAGGGAAAGCCGAGGGCTACATGCAGCCGTTTCTCGCGCTTCTCCCGCCTATTTTTCCCGCCGCCTATTTCTCCCGCCACCGATTCGTGCGTGTTTCTCCCGCCAGCCGTTCCCGCCTTTTTCTCCCGCCACCTATTCGCGCGCGTTTCTCCCGCCAGCCGTTCCCGCCTTTTTCTCCCGCCACCGTTTCCCGCCTGTTCCTCCCGCCACCATTTCCCGCGACCGTTTTCACCTCAATTGTCCTATAAAAACCACTCTAGGCTAAGCGGGGTACTCTCAAAGAGCGCGAGCATGGTGTGTATTGTACCTTGTGAGAAGTGTGTGTCCGGCTTTCATATAGCCGCATCCGAGCATCTAGCTAAGATTATCACCTATTTGAAGGTAGATGGTAGGGAAGTTCCACTTGAAGAAATTATTGGTAGTGAGAGACATCTCGCTTTGCTTGGGGCTAGGCTATGCCGAGATGGGTTTCCGTATAGGACCACAGAACAAATTCGTGCTGAAATCTTGACGCTTGCAGATAAGTTCGATAGGCACGTTACCAATGAGCCGATTCATCGAACTCAAGACATACGTGAGAGGTACGGTCGTTCCTTTCTCTGGGTATACTCCAGCGATGATGACGACGATTTCATGCCGTCGTCAAAGGAAAGGGGGGTTGAAGCACTGCATAAGGGCAAGGAGAAGAAGGCAGAAACATCCAGCAACGGTGCGGGAAAGAAGAATGAATCATCATCAAAGGGCAAGGGTGCTAAATCTGTGGATGGTGCAGGCTGCATTGATGGGAGATAGGTAGAATCTTAATTTGAGTTATGTTGTATCTTTCTTTGAGTATCGATTAATTAGTAGTTGTACATTCATTTCCTATTGTTGTGTGGTGTGATCGGTATGTAATCGAGATTTGTTGTATCTTATCTTACGTACCAATGTATACCGGTTATGGACATAACAAATATTGCTACATAGGTAGAAATAAGTATAGTACATAACGATACATAATGTGTACTACATAATGGTACATAGGTAGAAATATGTGCAGTACAACATATAGATAGAAATAGATCGTACATAAAAGTAGCATACATATGTCTCATACATAGGTCTTACGGTACATGGAAAATAGCGAACATATGTCTCTGATACATAAGTAGAGACTCAGTCATCGCCTCTGCCACGACGTGGCGGATGTGGCTGAGGAGTGCTCCATCCTAACCGATTGGGTGGGCGGGTGACTCGTGGAGTAAGCAAAGACCCGTCATCTGCCTGCTGTGTATCCTGTGTGGGGGGGGGGGGGGGGGGTGGAGGAGGAGTCTTGTTGTACATGTTGAGCCACTGGGTGTCCGCATCCGCATCGGGAAACACGTCCTGCTGACTCGCCCAACCCGACGCACCCGAGTAATGCTCGGAGATAGTAGGCCCCAAGTCAAAGTCGAATTGTGCTAGAATTGAGAAATTTTATGTAACATGTTATTTTGTAAATAGTTTGAATACATGATAATGTAGTAGTACGAATCGACATACCTTATGGTGGACGAGGATGGAAGCCGGTCCTGGCTCTGCTGGTACTCCGAAAAGGGTCGCTGCTGGTAGCCCCCAGTGGGGCTCTGCTGGTAGGCCCCCTGCTGGTAGCCCCCAGCGGGGCTCTGCTGATAGCCCCCTGGTGGTAACTCTGCTGCTGCCAGCCCGAACCTCCAGGTCAGGTGGAGGTGGTGCGACACATGGACACGGGTGATGTCGGTGTGCTTCCGGAGGTGGCTGCACGTTACGTCGTGCCCGGCGTTGAGGCAGCTGCGTGGACGGATGCGGTGGCCGTCGTGCAGCATGTGGGAGAACTTCAGACGAGCGGACACACGTGATAGCCTCGTAGATCCGTCGCACTCTCTGGGCAGCGGACTGCAACCAAGACCGATGCTCTTCGCGTGTAAGCAAAGGCCCGGTCGAAAGTGAACGGTCTAATTGGTCTATATCATTCCCAAGATCCCACGTCAACTCAGCCTGAAAGTGGTATAGACATTTAGGAAATGAAGGACAATATAAAAAAAGGTAAATGATTGTAGAGAAGTTAATTATTTGTACCGCGTGTTGCCGTGAGCCGGACATAGACTGGCTGGGGTACATATCCCACGTAGCAGGGGCCGGCATCACATCCGGCTGGGCGTGATGAACGAGAGAAACCCGTGTGGACCTGACGTACCACAATAGGTACTCGTCGTACTGCGCCTGATCGAAGGGTTGCGCCTCGACCCAGAGACGAGTCAGCGCATCAACCCACTCGGCCACGTAAGGTTGCACTCTTTGCAACCATTGTGTCCCAGTCCTGTTAGTTCCCTTCCTGCTTCATCTACAAGAAAAGAAACATGTGCATAATTGTGGATGACAAGTGTTCAAACAAAACTGTTTGGATAAGAAATGGACGTACCGGTGGACGATGTCTGGTTGAGGGGCATCCATAGGCGGGGGAACCGACATCTGGCGCAGACCGAACTGCCTCATATCACGCTGCTGGGCCATCTCCTCAACGCTGACGTCGAAGATAATCTTCGACTTTGTCATCCAATGCGCTTCATCTCGCGTGCACATGATAGAAATTCCTCCAGGGAATTTCGACGCGATCGCGTCAGGCGAGTATGGCTCCCAAATAACTGAAGCCGCGGAGAGAACGTCGAACTGCTCGTTGAATGCCGGGTAGCAGTTCCTAACCTGATCTCGAGCGAATCGTCTCTGCAAAACACAGACATAAATTGTATAAGTAAACATGAAAATACTTATTGTCAAGCAGCATTAGTAATCTATTATTGAACATACCTTGCGATGTGTCCAAAGTGTGCCGAAAGTAGGGTCGTCTATGTGCTCCTCGTCGAAATAAAGGTTGAGCGGCCACGGGTCGGAAGCCGAAATGTCAGGTCGTCCAATGGGGAACCTCTCCCACGACCACAGCTGTAACAGAATAGAGCATCCAAGAATTGCTGACTTTGTCGCTGTAAGAGAGCACGCGTTGCACGTACCTCGATACGTGGCAGCTAAGACTGCAGAACCCCAGCTACGACTAGTGATGTGGTATGGATGTGTCGCACTTGCAATCTCTAATGCGATGGGAATGTATCGCGCACTGATAGTGGTGACATGGTTCTCCGTCAACATCACCTTTCCTAGCAGCCACATAAGGTACGCCTTGAGGCTCCGAGTAATCTGGGCCTCGGACATCTGGATCGTGCCAAACTTCTATATCTGCACCGAAAACAATAATTGTACAAGTTAGATAAAGGTTAGCTGAAGCGATGGATGAAACAAGACAATGACATAGTACTAACCTGGAACTTAAGCAACCAATCAAGCTTGGGTCCGTGATCCTCATGGGCAAACACAGTTGCATTTGGATTTATATGTTGGAACCGGTCTGCCATATCCTCAGACCACATATCAGGGGCCTGCAACGGACCTATGGCCTCACCAGCTATAGGAAGGCCCAATATGTAGGAGACATCCTGTAGAGTAGGAGCCATCTCGCCCCAGCGAAAGTGAAACGTGTGCGTCTCCGGTCTCCATCGGTCCACCAAGCAGGTGAGCAAATAGTGGTCCATCGCAAGCCGACCACTCACATCTGACGCCTCAACAAGGCGAGCAAAGGGTAGGAGCCCAGCCCACGTCAAACTGCATGTATCAGAAAATTGTTAACTATTTGACAAGTACATATTATGAGCAAAATAAATATAACACTTACCGATCGATCCAACCTGGGTGTATCTGCCAATCATCCTTCTGACCACGAGTGATAAGAGGTTGGAGGACATTATCCTGCATTAGCTTACCATGATGCTTGTTGTCCACCACCGGGTTAAGCAACGCCATCCCCGCCATCTCTGTAAGCACAGATTGAAGATGATAATAGAATAACACAAATTACAAATTACAAATTTGAATTTGTAGCTAAACGAGTACAAATCCAAACATAATGGTTCCACGATTACAGAGTAATACATAGAGGAAGATACGTAGTCTGCATTTATTATAAATATAAAGGTACTCTAGTTTCTTCCTCTTCCTCTCCGGCCTCGGTTGCCTCTTCCACGCACCGTAGCTGGACCAGGTCCAAACTCCGGACAGTTCGTATCCCTATGGCAAAATTGGTTGCATAGAAAACATTGCCTGGTAGGTCCTCCAGCTTCCGATTCATCCATATCATTACGTATGCGTCTACACTTCCGTCTACCTCTACCCGGACGAAGTAACCTTGGGTCAGGAATGTATCTCCTCTCACTAGGCTCAACGGTGTTGAAATTACCCAGGGCTCGGAATCCTTGCATCTCACATGTCCATGTGTTCAAGACAACTTCACGACTGAAGTACGGTGAGACAAACGAGATTGCTTCCAAACCAAGCTGCCCACAAGCAGCAAGTACATGCGAGCATGGAAGGTGAAACAATTTCGGTTTGTTGCATGTGCATTCACATGTTGGCCATGCTTCATTTCCAATCTTCACCTCATGCATTCTCAACACATTGCCACAACCGAACTTGTCGGTAGGTAAGCGAACCTCGAACCTCCTTTCCTGATTTCCGATGGCAACCACTTGGAAAGTTCGTGCCTTCTCCATCTTAGCATCCATGTACTTCGTAATCTTTTCACACCAGCGGGAGTTTGGAGTGCGAAGTATATGCATTTCGGCTTGCTGGCGTTTGACTCTAAAGTAATTAACCGTGCCTTGGAAAATTCCCTCCACAAGGACAGTTAAAGGCAAGGCTTTGTTCCCTCGGAGGACAAAATTGTATGTTTCGGCAAGGTTTGTAGTCATTACGCCATATCTGGCTCCGAACTTGTCGTGCAACAATGACCACCTCTCCACGGGCTCATGCTCAATCCACTGCTGGAAATTCTTAATCAACCGTCCACCCTTTCTCCTCGTAGCCGGTGGGTCAAAGCCTGGCAAATCACACAGACCGATCGGTTCTTCTTCAGGTGGTGCAGGCCCTATAGATGCTTGTGTTGCTACTTGGGCTACATGAAACGCCACTGCCGCAGTACGTGCAGCTTTCCTCTCCCGAACATGTTTGTTCGTGAACTCATCAAGCTTGCCACGGATAAAATTGTACTTCCATTCCTGGTTCTGCTTGCAGAGTTTTTTGAACAGATTCATGAGACTCTTATTTCTGAACTGTGAGAAGAAGTTAGCACCTAGATGGCGCATGCACCAACGACTCTAAAGATCCACCCACGGTGTTTCTTCATCTGGTCCCGGGTTTGTTAATGCCTTTATAGCGTTGAGTATACCAGCATGTCTGTCATGTAGAACGCAAACATTATGCTTATCTTTCACAACTGCTTTTTTCAACTGCCTAAAGAACCACGTCCAACTATCCGTGTTCTCGCTCTCAACAAAGCGAAAGCAAGGGGCAATAGTTGGTTATTGCCGTCTTGGCCAATAGCAGTCAATATCTGACCCTTGTACTTGCCGGTCAAAAATGTGCCATCGACACATAACACTGGTCGGCAGTGGCTAAAGGCTTCGATGCATACACCAAAAGAGAAGAACAAACGGTGCAACACCCTAACTGTTGGGAACTCTGTCATGTAGAAGTCTTGAAGATCAACATATGTGCCAGGATTCCTCGCCTGAAGCGTGCGGAGCAAACGGACAACAGAATCATATGAGTCAAAGAATGACCCAAATCTCTTCTCCAGTGCGCTCTGCTTAGCCCTCCAGGCCTTGCCATAAGAAATGTTGAAATTGAATCTTGTGAAGACTTTGTTCCTTATTGCCTTCACTTCCATCGCCTTGCTCTCCACTATCTCCGTGTAAAACAAACGAGCAATAAGCGTGGATGACAGATTACGGTGATCCTGAAGGATGCTGGGAATACGACATGTATGCATTACCATGTCACTCACAACCCAGTTTGTATCATACTTGGGAACATATGCGTGCACCCTAGCGGACAATCTATTCTCGAGCATTCCATGGTCAGATATTTCTTACTCGACACAGTTGTCTTGAAAACCCTTGATGTCGACATTGCCCACTGTATGATTGCTTCATGCAGATGTTGCTTGTCAGCGTACATTGCTCCCACAGCCATGCTGCTCTGGTGATATTGCCAGGAAGAATCATGAACATCGTCCAGAGTCATGCCAGATGAGATGTCATGAGTCCATGAAGCTGGATAAGGCACCTCCAGCTCGTACTCTGCGTCATTCGACGAATCAGAATCACTGCCGTCCCCGCAATCACCTCAATATCTTCATCTTCCATCTCGTTTTGCATTCGGCCATCTTCCTCATCCCCATCTGCCTCCACATTTTCACCGTCATCATGCCCTCCAAACATACTACTCTGCCCTGATTCATAACCACTGCTTCCATCATAACCATGGCTGTCATCACGTTCAATTTCCATGTTTGCTGCACTGCTCTGCCCTGGATTGTGTCCACCCTCGCCTTCAGGAGGATTGACATTTACCTCCTTAACGACAGAAAGCAACAAGGCAACTAGGTGGCTTCCCCTGTTTTCGCAACCTTGCAACCAGTTCACCCACTGAGAATCCCGATCAATCGGCTTCAGAGTGTACCAAATTTTTTTACTGGACCTGGACCATAACGTGTGCACCCCGACAGTGTGTGTTTCTGCATTTAATCTCAAACACTGTGTCAACCAATCTTTTAACTGACTAATAGACCAATTTTCAGGGCCAGTCAGATCCAACTCGACGTGCTCAAACTGACTCAGGTCCATCCCATACTCATTTTGCTTTACTGAACCGGCACCGTAGTAGAAAACAAACTTTACTATGTTCGACATAATTGCTCACCTAAAAAATATTAAAACGCATCAAATATTAATATCACATCGTACCTAAAATTCTACCGAAACTACTACATAATTAAAATACAAGGAATTAATTTTACCAGATTACGTAAACACGAACCCTAAGCCTAATCCAAGATTAAACACAAACCCTAACCCTAATGCATGAAACTATGGCGACGGTAACTACACACTACTACCATATCAACTACCAGTACTACCATACTAACTACAAATCCATCCGGACTAACTACACCCAATCTGCAAACTAAATCCTAATGTACATATAACACAAACCCTAACCCTAATGTAGGAAAAATGTCTTACCCTTGAAGCGTGACAGCAGCACAACCGCACCAGCCGAAGCAGCGCACCACCGCAGCACCTCGTGCCTCCACCGAAGCACCAACAGAGCACCACCACGAGCACGAACACCTCCAAATCCGCACCTCCAAACGCCACCAAATCGCCTCCACAGCCTACCCCATCGTAGATGAGCCACCCCACAGCATTAGGAACACCCTATAAATAATTTTTTGTGGCTAAATGGAACAAATCGCGGGGAAAACGGTGCTCTTTTTTCGGGTAAGGAAGAACAGGAGAGAGAGGAGAGAGCCGGCGCCGCGAGGAAGAAGAAGGCGCGTTGGGTTTTCAAGGGTCCTCGTCGGCCCAGAGGAGGCCGACCAGCCCTTCGGCCGAGACGTGGCCGAATCCGAGCCACTCGATGCCGATCAGGCAGTCGGCCGGGCCCGTGACCTCTCTGCGCCCTCGTCGGCCTGCTCTGGGCCGACCAGACCCGCTCGGCCTGTTGTGGGTCGACGCAGCCGATTCGGCCTCCTCTGGGCCGAGTCTGCATTATTTTAAAAAATTCCTATTTCTGCATAATATTTCCCGAATTTCCAATAAAAAATATTATTTTAAAAATATTAGAGGTCCCTTTGGGGACCCTTTATATCTAAAAAATAAATAAATTAATTGGCCTCCACCCTGGCCTGCTTCTCATCTCGCATTTGCGTCGTGAGGGTCCGAGGTGGCGTGGTCGGCAGCAGGACCTTCACGTTATTCTAGCATCCAACTGGTCGAATGTAAACGGGCACGATATGTGTCCGTGTTTGATTCGTTTATGCTAAAGGATAAACATCTGATTCATGTTTGTTTCTTTATGGCCATTGTACTTGATGGATTGACGTTTATGCCTTTTTTATCATAATAATAATCGGGTCCTTATTCTCACCCCAAACATTCGGGCCGTCGACCACTTTCATACCCAACTCATATGTGGGAGCTGATCGGACTCGTCTAGGCACACCTATCACGTCGGATCCGACGACAAGGCGGACCTGCCCTAATGACCCAAATTGGATCAAACGCTCGCTAACATGCAATTTTCTTGCATTTTTGCCCCCTCTAACTTGTTAGCTCCACCATTGTTTCTCTACTGCTCCCCTGGACCCTGCCGCTGTCAGTACTCCCGTCTTACTATTTCTAAACATATTTTTGTTGAAGAGCTGTGCGTAGACCGCTTTTCACCGAACTTTTGTCGCCGTAGGCGGTTGCCATGGCTTCCTGGACGTCCTACACTCTCCGATCCGAGGAAATCTCAAACACCAAAGTCATCTCCACATACCGCATGTACGGTCAGAGCCGTTGCCGTCCAGAGCTCTCCCGCCACTGGTGCAACATTGTTTTTCTGGGAAACCAGCAAGGAAGAGGCCTTGGGGAACAACCCCTCCTCCGCTTTTACCTAGGTATGATTTAGGGTATGCTCATTTTTTATTTATATTTTTAAAATATACAGTTGATCTCATTCGCGCACTGTTATCATGTAGGATTCAATATATAATTACAATGTTCGACTATGATATGCTTATTTCAAAAGATTTGAATTCTTCACAATCCATTAAAAAGAAGTTTGAAAAAAGTTAGACCTATCTCAAGAGGCAAACCGAAATATGGAGCAGGCAACGAAGAAGACTTAGGAACATAAGAAGAAGACAATAAGAGGATAGATAGAAATGAATTTGCATCTTGCCATCAAGAAGTAGACGCGTCTTCACTCTTCACTTTGCGTTGGGAGCAATAGCTATCTTAGTCATGATTATAATTGTCATCTACTCTAATAGAGAAATGTAGGTAGTTGATATTTCTATCACTATATTATGGAGTAGCACAAGAGCGTGAACCGTCAAAGTGTCTAAACGGGGTGTATGGAACGTCGAGGACGTTTGGCTCCTTCGTATTCCCCGGCGGCGACTAGGATACAAAAATGAGATCTGTTTGTCCCATTTTTTTCTATTTTATACATATATAGAGATATAATTTTTTGACCCCAAATTTTATACTAAACGTATAAATGAAAGAAAAGTGGGATAAACTAGCACAAAGCCTGCAAGGTATTGTCGTACGTATGCTCGTGTGGTGCGCCTGTGCCACGTGATACCTCCTCTAGTTTTTTTTTCTATGTTTCCTGAATTTGTGTTTTGTGCTCACACGATAGACATTTTTTTCCGCGGCCATGGACAAAATCTTTGTGACCGGTACTCATTTGAAGCCGCGTACTCCAATTGTTTCTTCTCTCATTTCTCCATGCCCTATTCTTATACTCTGTATTAGCTATACTGTCAGCTGCGTGCATCTTAGTTATACAGAGACTGGTTGTAAACGTTTAAACCCTTTAAGTAATAAAGCGCTCTTTATTAAAAAAAATACTATACTATATATATTCCATCTATTTATGAAAGATGTCACAACTTTGTATAGTTTACATGTATCTAGACATGCTGTAGGTATAGATAATATAGACTTAAATACAGTTAAAACATGAAGGGAGTATATCATGTTTTTTCCTCGGTCAAATCCACATGAAGGGTTTGCATTTAGTTTGCCTAACGAGGGGTCGAGCGAAGAGAAAATTGCAGATAACACCAACCTTTGGTGCAAGAGTTGCACAAAATACAGAAATCAAACATCTTTTGCAGCTAGCACCGGTTATTCGTCTAATGAGTTGCATCTAGCCCAAAACATTGATTTAGTAGCTTAACAAGATTCTGACGTGTGGGTCCATAATCATTATATTGTATATTTACACTGTATATCATAATTATATGATATTATGATATATATTATAACAAAGGTAGTCGATTATGTTACTGCATCGTTTATGTTTTTGGCTAGATTTTGTTTTTACAATGTACCACCATCACCATGTCATGACATACACTCACACACAAGCTAATTTCCGCGCATATACATCTCTTCATGTTTGAGTTTTTTTCTTCTTAACGGACTAGGTAGTATATTATCTTGACACACGAGTTTCAGTATTTATAAACGCTCTTCACGTCTGATCAAACATGAGAGTTGTTTTTGTAAAGAAAAATATGAGAGTCTAAAATAGATAAAACAGACCGTTGAAGAAAAAAATATACGCGTACATTATTATTATATACGAAACGATTTTTCATGTTGAGAGTATTTCAACTTAATCGTGTCAGTTTAGATTACCTGGTAAGATATCTATAATTATCTTGTTAATTATTAGCCATAAATTTTAGATCCAACCATCAAATAATATAGATGATGGAGATTCTCGTATAGTTATGATATGTGGTATGATAATACTAATGTTAGTTAAATGTTAAGCCCCTAAATCAATATTTTGTGCTAGATGCAACTTATTAAGCGAAAAGCTGAAGCTAACCACAAAAGATGTTTGATTTCTATGTTCTGTATAACTTTTACAGTAAAGGTTGATGTTATCTGCAATTTTCTCTCAAGCAGAACCGCCCGACCGCGCGTGGTCGCGTGGATCCCTTGAAAACGACGGGGGAAGGGAATGCTCTCTTCTTTAGCTTCTTCCTGGCGGATCTCACTTACTGTGGCGCGCGACGCGAGATCTTGTTTGCATCCGATGCAGATTTGCTATCTTTGTGGCTGGATGCGCGGGCATCTCCAGTCGCTTTCAGGACAAACGACGGCCAACTTGCCCGCTCTGGCCGCCGCCGGTGAACTGTGTGGACTGTGCCAAGGCACGGCCGCAAGCAAAGCACATTCGGGACAAGGGAATCGCATCCACGGACGGACGTCGACTGCTACTCCCAGGATAATCTAGCTAGACTTCTCGGCCACCAGCTGCAGGGATTGGCTAGCTGATCGGTGGATGATGCGTCATCTCAGTCAAACTTTGTTTGTTTGCTTCGACCATACATGGACGGTAAAGGTAAAGCTACTAGAGTACTCTCGACGAGTTCCGGTTGTGTTTCGCATGTTCATCCATTGGCTGCCTCCGGCTGTCAAACTGCGGCTGGGTTCTTGGATCCTGGCTGGCTACCAAGGCCGACAAGGGGTTCTTGAATTTTTATTTATCTACGGTAGTTTCGACCCTATCCCTTGGATGTACTACGAGAAACGTAGGATAGAAAAATCACAGGAACAGGAAAGACATGTACGCTACCATCACGTGCACTCTCGGTACAGGGGTTTAACGAAACAGGGTTTCGACATTGGCGCTGCCAAAACATGAAAACAGAGTTTTGGCACAGCCGTTGCCAGAACTTGCACTTCCATCACTGGCAATACCGACGGTGTGCTACTTTTGCGATTACCTAAAAACATGTGTCACTATTTAAATATTTTTTCAGAAAAATATTATTTCTACATGTGTTCCTTTGGTTCCGATACAGAGAACAAGCGGGTAAGACGGAGGCGATCAACGGTATTAGTGACCCTTGATTAAACTCTAACTAAACATTAGTAACCAAATTCCATTCTGTAAAGCTTAATTCAGCACCAATATTTATATTCAAAATGTAATTTATATCCAAACATTACAACATTTTATTATTATTTGTACTCTTATTTGATCAGTATGTCCAGTAGAACTTTTTTTGTAAAAAATTGTAGTTCATCGGGAGCTACAATATCGAACCGGCACTCACGTGGTTTATGATGTCTTTTTGCAAACTTGCACATGCCAAAAATACAGAAGATAGTTTCATGGTGAAATAGCGCCAAACAGAAAAATATAATTTGTTTAGTTGTAAACAACTACAATTACATTTTGTCCAGAATCCTTCGCAAGACAAAGCAAGATTATTTTAGTTTCTTACGTACCTCCACAAAATTGCGCATTTAGCAATAATTTGTATTACAAAACTACTCCCTTCGTTCCATATTAGATGACTTTCTTTTATCAAAAAGTGAATGTATCTAGACCAGGGGCGAAGCTAGAACAAAATTTCGTTGGGTTCATTTCTGTTACTCATGTTGTATTCTTTCTCTCATAAGCAATTTGATTAGGCTAATTCAGTGAGGAGTATATGAGTTTCATTGGGTTCAGCTGAACCCAACGCTACTGTACCAGCTCCGCCACTGATCTAGACTTATAGCATATCCAGATACATTCACTTTTGTCC
Source organism: Poa annua (assembly GCA_026929855.1). NCBI lineage: Eukaryota > Viridiplantae > Streptophyta > Magnoliopsida > Poales > Poaceae > Poa > Poa annua. The sequence goes on along the minus strand of CM049428.1, from coordinate 18,062,875 downwards.
AAATAGAAGTCATCTAATTTAGAACGGAGGGAGTATAAATTAAGATTCAACAAGCCATGTTGACTTGGGTTACAATAAAAAAATTATACTATGTGATTCATCTAGTCGCTAAATTTATGGTTCATATAGTAGGCTTCGAACTGTATAAACATTTTAAACTACTTAGATTCATTTTGCTCCACGAAAATAATTAATGCCATGCATTAACTGAACGGACAACCAAAAAGTCTTAACCTGTTCCATCTAATCTTAGACTAGTATATTGGTATAATGCATATGATACTACTATATGTTAATATCTCAATAAGTGTTGTAACATATGTGTCGTATAATAATGCATTTATTAGGCTATAGACTCATCGTGTCTCAAAATCCGTTAGGTTACTTTATCTACCTATGATATCACCATCACCTCTCTTCTCAGTAAATATTTGTCATTTCATTATTTTTACATGTCACTTATGTACCATGTTACTCCCACTAAGACCGACTACTCTTGTGATTACACTTCATTGCCGCATTCCATCTCACTAGATACCAAAACTCCTGTATATAAACACTAATTGTCCTTCTCGAGTCTCGACAAGACTAGAACTTGGCAAATAGAAGTCAATGATTTCTTTACATCTTTTACATTATACAATGCAGATGTGCCGTGTGCTAACACAGGAGCTAGCGCATATAATATGTAGCCTCCAATACTCTTTCGACAGGCTGCAACGCCATCGGATTTGGCTCGTTGGTTTAACTAGCAATTTAGGTCATAGAAAATTTCACTACTGAAATTAGGCTTTCTTACTGGATGAAGAATTATTTGTGATAACGTGTACTAAATGGCATGTCTTTCTTCCCTGTTGTCGCCCCACCATCAAGTAATGATACATCATCGATGGTGGAGGTATGTAGGCCCGTAGGTCGACGAATTGGTCTTCAAAAACATTGTGTACTTGTTTGATACAATAAACAGCTCTAAAATGAGAAAAGATCTACAAGACAGGTTACTGAAGATTTATATGCAATCTGGTGTCAACTCAAAACCCAAAGACAAGAACTATGCAATATATACAATCAGTCATAAGCAAAACAATGACGTATGAATTGGAAGTTTGACCACTGCCCCAGATAGCTAATAATGTTCTCTAGTACTGCTCATGTCCTGGTCGCCGGAGTGATCGGCAGCGGCGAGTTGGAACCTGGCCACACCGCTCAAGAATTGTTGGGAATGAAGGGGTATGCGGGGGCTGGAAAAAAACCTAGCCGAGGCGTAAAAACTACAGGTTGAGTGAACCTAAACGAAAAACATCTAAGACGAATGAACAAGAGGCATATCTGCTTTGTTTACTATTATTATTATTATTAGATAGAGATTAATTAATCAATTAGTATTTGTACTACTCTGGCCAGGTTGTCTCACCTTGATCTTTTCAGGTTTGAGTTGCTGAGGGAGTTGAAGGCGGATATTCTAAAATCTGATGATGACACAATGACTATTGTATGTAGATTTGTTACCACGCGGCTATTTGACAATCTCTGCTGATTCCGAACGACATAAATAAACCCAAAAGATGCACATCGATTCATATGCTCCACAAATATCAGGGAGAAAGAAACCGTGTGAAGCTGTTGTTGATTGGCCACAACCACTAATTTAGATATTGTTTTTTTGTTGGGAAAAAAGAAAAGTAGTACCGCTGCTTGTCAAATTGGTCAATGATTCTCTTTCAGCGTGGTTTATAAAAAGATCGATGTCATTAATTATGTGCTCAACTAGGCGAAGAATCAAACTACATGATAATATAGCAGTAGTGCACTGGATTTACATAGTTTTTTCGAGTTTATTTAGTTAAAATCGATCTGCAGATCTAATTTAGATCTTTACTTCTAAACGTAGGAGATAGTCATTTAGTTCATGGTGTGCGTAGTGAGATCAAATTGGTATGCAGAGTACTGACGTAAAGGACGAAACCAATTGACATGCTTTGCTCACCTCATGCAGCACCCAGCACCGGAGTACCGGACTGTGTGATGAAAGAAGTTGTGTCCAACCTCTGAGAATTCAGTTGCGCCTCACCAGAAATAAATCTGTGCATTTGTGCGCTGTGAAGCTCTTTGTTTCAAGTCTGCAGCTATAAATCTCAGATTACCACTGGTTTTCTTGTTGAGGTTGTTCAATCAGAATGTTTGTCGTCTATGAAATATGAAGTGCCGAGGAAAAAAAAAACTAGAATTATGTAGGCTAGGCCTAATATAAGGAGGTTCAAACTTGACGGGCCTACAAAGGCCTGTGGAGGCTGGGTGTCAGTGGTCACCATGGGCCTGGGACACTTGACCCAAGTCACCAAGTGACTACCACCTTTTGGTAAACAGAGCCCACCGGGCCCTGGCTCACTATTCTCATCAAGCCAGATCAAAGCAAAACCCTCACAAAATCAGAACAATCATATCAACAATTTGTCCAGCGATGATTTTGCTAGAGTGGCTGGCACCCTATCTGCTACGCAAGACGGAAGATATTATATGATGAAGATTTCCCTCTTTAGTTATATAGAACCTTCCCCTCATTGATCGAATGGCTTCCTCTCTAGGGTTTTTAGAAGCTTGCTGTCCACGCATGTCAGAACTTTTTAGTCCCGGTTCCTAACACGAACCGGGAGTAAAGGTCCCTCCCAAATCCAACCGGGTGGCCTGCACTGGGTGTGTTTGGGACAGCTTTACTCCAGACTACTCCACTCTACATCTAAACTCCACTCCAGCAACAAGCTCCGGAACACCCAGAATGTTGTTTGGCACGTAAAATAGCTCCAGATTCAGATTAGTGGGAGGTTATTGTGAAATGTCTACACGACCCTCTTATTTCTTCTTTTAATCAACTTCTAGTGCTACAAGATCGTGACTGTCGCACGTCCGTAACAAAATCTAGCATGTACCAATGTCATCTACTACTCCTCAAGGGTAGAAACATCAAAAGTAAAGTAAACATAAAATTTTGTGGGGAAAGGACAGAAAAGCATCTGCGAGATCTCCAGGGACGGACTTTGGCAACCTCCTGGTGTAGGTGACTTGCGACAGGGCCGCCGGCCGCTTCTCCCTGGTGCAAGCGGACGAAGACGGGGACACGTCCGTGTTGGAGACAAGACGGACGCCGTCAGGCCGGTTCGCATGTCGGGGACAGGGTCTACCTGCTGAAGCGGGCGGGCGGAAGCTGTAAGCCGGCGGGATACGACGATGATGAGACCCTGCTGCTGTACTCCAGAAGTGGTACGGCAGCGACATCCGATTTCTCCGGCGAGCGGCGGTTCAAGCTCAAGATGCGAAGTAGGAGTGGAGCTGTGGAGGCGGGATGGATTGGGGAGATAATGGAGAACGGCGAGGATGACTCGGTGCTCGCCGGAGCGGCTCTTGATGGGACTGGTCACGTCAGAGAGCGTGGCGGCGGCGTGCCGTTCTTGCCTATCCATCCATGTCCACGCGGAAGAAAAGCTGAGAAGGAATCGAGTGGTGTCCAGAGAGAACAGAGAAAAGAAAACAATTCGGTTGAGGATGACTAGTAAGTGGCATTGGTGGGTAATATTCCCTAAAAAATACTGAAATGGAGCCGGCGAAGCACCTGTTCGCTCGCTTCGAAAAAATACACTATGAGGAACTAAGGCCGGCAATTCCGCCCATGGGCACGTCCGTCCACGGGCACCCGACTCTAATGGGCAGGGTTTGGGACGCTATATTCACCCATGGGTCTCGCCCATGGGCGACCCGATTAGTCGTGGGTAGGGTATGGGCATACATTTCTACCCATGGGCGACCCGATGGGCAACCCGATTAGCTGACATGTGGGACCCAGTGTAAGAAGTAGCAATTTAATCCACTCCAACCCAGCAGCCCAGTCCAATAGTCCAGCCCACTCCAATAGCACAAACCCTAGGTCTGCACGATTCCTCACTCCCAGCCGCAATCCTCTATTCCTCTCCCCTCAGTCTCTCACGATGCTCTCCTAGCGACGTCGCCGCCCCGCAGCCGACGCCACCGTCCCCGTCCCCTCCCCTACGCCACGTCGCCGACGCCGCCCCGTCCCCTACGCCGCCACCCCCCGTCCCCTACGCCCCGTCCTGTTCCCCGACGTCGCCGCCCCGCCCCCTACGCCGTCGTCCTCGTCCCCTACGCCCCGTCGCCGACGCCTCCCCATCCCCTACACCGCCAGCCCCGTCCCCTACGCCCCGTCGCCGATGCCTCCCCGTCCCCTACGCCCCGTCGCCGACGCCTCCCCGTCCCCTACGCCCCGTCGCCGCCCCGTCCCTGACGCCGCCATCGCACTCCAAGTCTCCAACGGAATCTGGAACTTGAGTACTTGATGAAAAATGTGTGTTATATGTGGGTTATTTGTGGATTATTTCGCTTATTTTTCTATTTTAAATGCTATAATATCATATATTTTTGTGTTGTCTACAAACCCAATGGGTCGCCCATCGGGTCGGGCAACCCGTCGGGTACGGGCATGGGTCTAAAATTTGACCCATGGGCAGGGTCATGGGCAGAGACCCTCGCCCATTTGTTAAATGGCCATGGGTCTGGAACAGGTCGACCCGGCCATTACCCGACCCATTGCCGGCCTTATGAGGAACTCTGCTCCACTCCGCATGTTAGGTGGAGTTAGCCCGTTTGGGACAGTTTCGCTGCTCCAGCGGTGAATTGACGGAGTGGAGCTGTCCCAAACACGCCTTTAGTCTCGTTTCATTTTAAATTCAGTCTAAAGGGGTGAACCAAAGCCCCCTTTTCCACTAGTGTCTATTCATCGAAAATTACCTACGGGATCTCTCGGTGGTGAGCTCACAAAGACCAACAAGGAGGAAAGGCCTTCACTCATCGCACCCGTGGTGGATCCCTCCACTGCAGGGTTGTGCAAAGGTGAATGTCGACGCCGTCATGGCCAAGGAGAGGCCAGAAGGAGCAGTACATTGGCGTTATCTGCAGAGACGAGGAGGTAAACTTTCTCGGAGCCTCAACCCTGACAGTCAATGATGTCACTCATCCAACAACTATGGAGGCTCTCGTGTGCAGGGAGGCTTTAGCCTTGGTGCAAGATCTCCAGCTACATAAAATCACGGTGGCGACAGACTATTTGGCGATCGTCAATGATCTGGTGAGACCGTACTTTGGTAGATATAGTATGGTCATCCAGGAGAACAAAGCTTCGGCCGACCTCCTGCAAGTTGCCTCTTTTAGGCATGAAAACCGAGCCTCAAATTTTGAAACTCATAACTTAGCTCGTTCAGCAACTTCTGCTAGTGTGGGACGTCTGGCTCTTACAGCCCCCTGATGGTCTTTGTATCTTGAACCATATATTAGAGCAATAAAATGTTTCGGTTGCCCTAAAAAAAAATCAGCAATTTGTCGGAGCTGAGATGGAGTTAATATGGGCTCATCTGCTTTAGCTTGTCCTGGGATTTCTGACCCTGCCACTTTGGAAGCTATGGCCTGTCGAGAAGGTCTTGGGCTGGTTGCTGATCTTCAACTTGAGAGGTTTATATGCTGGCAAATGATTGTCAGGAGGTGATAAACGCTTTGAAGAACAAGTATGTTCCTCGATATACTTCTGTGCTTAGAGAAATAATTAGTTGAAGTGAAACTTTTGTGTCAGCCAGTTTAGTTCATGAAGGCAGAGCGTCAAATGTACATGCTCATGACCTGACTCGTAGCTCCTAGATTTGGTACAGGGCCGGCGTGTTTGGCTTCTGCAGTCTCCAGATATCTATATTGTACCTATGATTATTGATTAATAAAGATAGCTTTACCCCTAAACAAAACAAAACAAAAAACAAAAAGTCAGAACAATCATGTCATGTCTTTACACCGTGTAATGTAATGGCCTTGTGTGTTAGATTGACTCACCTTAATTTTGAGACTCTCCAAGTTTACTCAAGATTAAGGGGGGGTGGTAAAGGGTTTAGACTGAACATGCTTATGGGGAAAGTTTCCTGACACGCAAAACAACATGGTTCCTTATAACAAGACAATGCATCGTGTAGATCCTGACGGTGCTTACACGAGAGGAAAAGAGAAAGGACTAGTAGGACGTGCAGAGCAACCTAGCAAGTGTCCATGTTCTATTACTGTAGTACTACTCCAAGTTTAGCTCGAATGTCTCATCCAATGATAGTATTATATTAGGGCTCAGTGATGGCTTTGCACATTACCTTATTATGATGAGCCTCGGTGGGCGTAACAGGAGAATAGAACTACAGTCCTCTAATTTACGAGCAGATTACTGTGGGTCTACTAATTAGCATAGGGCCTACTGTTACCGGTTGCTGCCTCCGAGAAAACAAACTAGTCATCAGTGCTGCTCCACAAGATCGCCAACACCACCATGTATATTTGCTATGAAGACGTGAATAAAAAGAAACGGAAAAAAAGTGGGCGATGGTACCGTAGTTGCGCATTGCCATGACCAACACTGGGACGTTTCTGTATGCATTGTTGCGTAAACACATGGAATTCGACACCAAGCAAGCAACAACTCTTGACCGGAGATCTCAAACATCATATATATGAGATTTGGCGAACATGGATTTTTTTTCTGTTTAAAACATTCTTTTGGCAATCAATACTCGTCCAAGTAATTGTACAGTGACTCGTCGTTCCTCCACCGACGTCTTGTGAGCAGTGACTTGAGGAAACCCCGGCCTTTGTTGGAGCTTTTCTCCCGCTCTTTGTGGTTATCCAAGTCTGAGTGCAGCTGCATCGAAGTCTGTCTCTGCAAGGGATTATCATATAAAAAACTAGGGAAAAAATGGGGCATCGGAACATATAACACTAAACAGAAAGAAAACATACAAAATGCTTCGGATCCAGAGGTGGTCTTCTTGCGACTGTAGCAGACCGCGCGAGAGGACTAGGAGTTGGTATTGGCGAACCAGCTCTTGTTTCTGCTCTTGTTTCCGCTCTAATTTCTGCTCTTGTTTCCACAATAATTTCTGTACATGAAGTTGCTATTAAAGTCTACTTAAATGCTCTTATGCAAGTTGTGCATCCAAAGAATGCAATGCTTGCTCATTCAAACGTACAAATATTATACCTTTTGGATTTGTGTTCACGACTTGGGGTGATGGGGATGGAGCTCGTGCTTTTCGAGAAGGTGACATGGACCGTGATCGATGATGTGTCGCACGAACTGTAGGAGACTGCGAACGGACGTTCCTGCAATAGAACACTGTTAAATAAGCCAGTACTATGTCTCTGTTGATAAAGAACACTCAGAAGGATTCGACCCAAAAGAGCACACAAACCAAGATCCTGGGAGTTATCTGTTTACCTCATTGTAGTCTGCCTACTAACGGGAGTAGAAATTGCTGCAAGATAAACCATTAAAAAAATCAATGAATTAGGAAACTCTCTAAATTCAGAAATCACAAATGCGGTAAGCTTACAAGATTGAGACTTGCGCATTTTGCGACCCGTATGCTGCCTATTATACCGTAGGGGCTCTGAGACCGGGTGGATAGTGGATTCCACTATACCTGCGCCTGTACAAGATAACAATTATATTATTTAAACAGCACAATAAGGTAAAACACTTGCAACAAAGTAGGCCATGAAGTTGCCTGGTAATATGTAGCGTCTGTGGTACTGCGGTGCTCTGATAAGAAGAGACTGTTGAGATCTTCCTTCCTGGTCAATCGTCTGTTGGCAAATCCTTACCCTCTATAACCATGTAAAACAATATCGTGAGAATTAGGACCTGCCAATATATTAACCCAAGTAGCTTGTGCGAATTGCCATACAATCAAGTGGGATACAAATGGCAGTAATCGTTTAATAATATGAAGTTAAACCTAGACAGAAATAAGAATTGCAAAAAGACAGTCCCTTCATTCAGCATTCGATTACAATACCTGTTCAACCGACGATACTCGAAATTCTGTTTCATTAACCTCATCAGCTTTTTCATTGACAAGATTATCCACCTTGTATGACACAAAACCCAGATGGTCAACAGTGCTAACAAGGGCCTCAACCGCATAGTCTTTTAAACTCGTCACCACTCTACAAAAGATCAGTGTGAATGAGATGCAACATACAAGATAGCCTTAAATCTAACCAGCAAAGTAAACAAAGAACAAAGGGAAAAACATCTTACGTAGATCTGTGTGAGTTATTTGTGTAGAATACTTCAAAATATTCTGCCGCTGAGTATAACTGTGACCGCAGATTCCTCAAGTCCTGCAAACAAACATAATTTAAAGCCAGCATAGGGGATACTATAAGAAATGGAATATGGGAGGAACATCCATAATAAACTAAGTTGCGGCCATGTGGGGTTACGTCGTTAACAAGGATCCTAATTTCTTTACCTCGAATAGCGACAAATTTGACAAGGGATGACAAGACTTGGTAACGGTTGACAAAAATGGACCAATAAGCTTGCTGGCAAGCAACTAAGCTACAATTCAAACTTCAAATGATCAAAAGGCTATCGTGTATGCAAGGCTCTAGTAGAGACTATGTTGACACCCTACTTGGGTGCGGCTCAGCCTCAGTAACCATTCCAGCTGCACGGACTGCGCATTTTTTTAATCAAGCTAATGGGGTAGCGCTTTTGCTCAATTGAGGGGGAAAGCAGAAAAAGGTTCAGCCATTACATAGTTTCACACCCAGTTATGTAACCAACGGGAGATCTTTTTAAAAGCAGCAATATTACATGATTAGATATATAGCTACATGGTACACCAATAGAACGACTTGATAAATTATTTTCGGAGGTTATAACTACACTCAGTATGGAAAGGTCACTGCAGAGCCTACTCTGTTTCTACTACCAAAATAGGAACGAAATCTTGCGATTGACAGGGACATGGATGGCGGGCCAAAATCAAGTGCGGCCCCCCGAATTAGACCCGCCGCCAGATTTTCCGGCGAAAAACCAGAAATGCAGCCCGATTTCCGCAAGAACATTGACCTAGATCCATGCGAGGGAGAAACGAGGGGTGGAGGCAGAGATTGTGGCTAGCGGGTGGAGTAGAGGTACCTTGAGGCTGTCCGAGAAGAGGAGGCCTTCCTGCAAGGACGGCATGTCGTCGCTGGTGGAGGCAGCGTCGAGGTTGTGGGACGAGGCGGATGATGGCGACATTGCGGCTGCCTCCATGACGGAAGCCGCGGCGCCGGCACCAACCCCCTACCAACCAACCAACCAACCGAGCGCAAACTGAGAACTTCTGGCCAAGATTCACCCACTAGCAAAGCGCACCAAAACCCTCCTCGGCCCGGGCGGGCCAAAACCTCCAGGAACCGAACGCCAAGAACAGCAAAGAGACGGCTTTTGAAGAAGAGGCGCCTGGTTGAGTTCTCTCTGGTGGTGGGGTGGGGATGGGGGTGAGGAGCCGGCGTACCTACACGGGGAGGTGAGCACTTGAGCTACTCACGGCAAGATCTGGCTCGGGTCCTCGTGGGCTCGGGGGATTGGTAGCGACGTGAGGGAGGGGAGCAGGGCCCAGGAGGGTAGGGGAGGAGGACGGATAGATGGGGGCTGGGCGACGGGAAGAAGATGATGAGGGGAAAAAGAGGCGCTTTGGCTGCTAACTTTTGTGGGGGAGCGGAGCAATGGGGGCAAACTGCAGAGGTTGTTGAGCTGCCTGCCATAGACTGCCCAGTGTTAACATTGTTCAGGGTCACGAAGATCATGTGCATCATCTATCGCTCTGTCCCGTTTTCGTCTCTAGAGTCTGCTCTGACTTCAACGGGCCGACTCATCCAGTCTGCTCGTGTCCGTTCATATCCGCGTGACTCAAATTTAAGGCCCAACGGTGCTATGTAAATGGTCAGCAGTCAGTTTTTCTGTCCGCTGTAACCCATCTCCGACTCAAATTTGGGCATGGTATGTGTCGGTCGTGGATACGAGCGGATTGTCTGGATGTACTCATCTCGTCTGTCCTTGACCCGCGCATACTCTCCATCCCGACCTTTACTCGCCCAAAAACCTCACTCCACTCCAGCCCTACCTATGGCCGTGGCACCCGACGCCGCGTCGACCACGACGCCCACCTCGCCTTTGAAGATGAGTTGATCCTTGAGCTCACGACCGAGGCCAAAGTTTTGAAGAAACAAAAAGGAGCTCTCAGTGGAGAATTCAAACTCTCATGACATGGTAGGTTTGCTGCGCTCGTAGAGACGATTCTTGTCGATCTTCCACGAAACAGCTAGGGACCCAAGAACAACTCGAATTGTAAGTGTTCATATTCGAAGAAAAACACAATTGTTGGTGCAACGTCCACATATTAAGGCTTTGTTTATTTATAGAGTTTTTATGGGGATAATCCACAGGGATTGGGTGAAACCCTACCTTCACCCAATTCCCATAATTTTTTAATCCTGAATCCACTAGGAAGGGTTAGGGTTTAAAGAAAAACTACACTAGAAACAAAGATACTATTGAGATATGTGGGAATTTAAGATTTGATCAGGATAATCCCCACCAATTTGCATATAAATTCTAAAAATAAACAGAGCCTAACGGTACTACGCACCTGCACCTGATTCATGAGTGCTAGTAAGTGACATTGACTGATTTAATTATGGATCTATGATTTGCAGGGAAAGTATTTTGTCATTCTACAATAGAGTCACTACCTATATTTATTTATTTTAAACTTTAGCCTGCATTTGGTTATTATCATACTCTGCAGGTCCGTACATAGATTAATGTCGTACTCTCTCTGGTTTTAAACGTAAAATTACATTTTAGATGTTTCATATGTTGTCTACATCCGTATTAAAATAAATACAAATATAAATTAAACATGTCTAGATATAATTTTATACATGTGAATATGAAAAAATGTTAAAACATCTTATTTAGAAACGGTGGAACTAGTTATCATCACAACAAAGACATAGTGGTAAAGTTAATCCCTCTGTTTCTATCTAAGATAATTTAGGTGTTTCACATATTATTCAGATGCATACTGAAACAAGTAAGTCTACATATTAAAAGTTTCCAAATATATTTATGTCCGTGTGAATATAGATAATGTTTGAAACATTCTATGGTTTATTGTAAATATATTCATTTGTAAATATATTTTTTGGTTATATAATGAAAATTATACCGTAGAACGAGCCTCAAAAAAACAATCAATGCACCGACAACATCAAATATGGGCCTAGCTAGCCAACGAGACCTGATGCAAACAGCTTCCACGGCCGGACTTGAGCGAGCACGAGCAGCATGTTACTGCAAACCTGCAATGCCAGGCAGCGAAAGCCGGTTGTTGAGTAGTGGAGCAGGAGCACGGGCCGCACGCGATTTTAGTTGAGACTTGGGGTGGACGGCACGGTTGGTCTGGTTGGTTGTTGCCTTTCTTCCTTGGACTCCTTTCCTTTGCTCTTCTATCTTGTCTGAATGACATGGCCATGGCGTCCTCGTCACCCTATATGAAGTCGGATGGAGGTGCTGCCAGCCTGCCACATTATTCATTTCAATATTTTTGTAAGAAAAACCAGAAAAATATGAGATAATTGTAAAAAACCATCACAATTGTGTCTAGTGTTTCAAAATACCACCATGTTTTCAATTTTTATCAAAAACCACCACTTTCGAGTAACAACGTGGCAAAAAACACTAATTGCTTAATTGACACTCTCTAAGTGAGTTTCTGACTGGTGGGTCCCGATGTCAGGGCCTACGTGGCACGGAGAAAACGGTCAAACATCAGTTATGGGCTGTTTTACAAATTCTTGGACCTTTTGATAAATTTTGCCTCTCTACAAAAATCCCCACCCATCTAAAACGAAAAGAAACATCCGGTCCGGCTGTCGGGAGGCCTGCGTGTGGGATGCCGGCGAGGCCCCGCCGCCTCCAGGTCTCCCCGCGCGTGCAGCCTCCATCGGCGAGCTCAGTCGAGTCGCCCGCACTCGCCCGTCTTCCTAGCCGTGAGCTCGCGTCACCACAACCGTGGCGAGCTCGGGGCGCGGCGAGCTTCTGCTGCACGCGCGGTGGGCGGTGCCACGACGGCGGGCGCCGAGGACCGCGGACACGACGCGGGGGACAAGGAGCAGACCCGGCTGAAGCGGCTGTTGCGGAACCGCGTGTCGGCGTAGCAGGCGCGGGAGCGGAAGAAGGCATACATGACGGAGCTGGAGGTGAAGGCCAAGGACCTGGAGCTCCACAATGCCGAGCTCGAGCAGAAGGTCTCCACCCTACAGAACGAGAACAACACGCTCGGACAGATAAATAAATCCATCCTTTCCACCCCAAGTCAATCGTTTCTCTCGGCACTAGCTTACTTTGCTCGCTCTCATGCCGGTCATGGTGAATAACATGTCTTGTTGGACCTGTACGCCGTGAAGAAGCCCAGCGGGGGCGGCCGCAAGGCCGGTGGAGACGCCGCCAAGAAGCACCACTTCACTAAGAGCTAAAAGAGCCGCTCCTCGACGCCTGTGATCTGATTGTTAGGACACTGTTAGCTGTTGACGCGAACGGCGAGCTTGGAGGCGTGGCAGGGACGCTCCACCTTGGCCGCCCTGCCCTTGCGCGCCGCCCAGCCTGGCCGCTGGCCGGTGCGCCTGCTCGGTGCTCTGCTGCGCGCCGCTCGGACCTCGCCCTGCCCGGCCTGGCCGGTGCGCCTGCTCGCTGCTCTGCTGCGCGCTGCCCGGAGCAGACGAAACGCGAACTCAGTCCGGCGAGCAGGCGTGCACGCGTGGCCACTGAGGTCCGCGTCACGACGCGGACCAGGCAGAGTCTCCATCTCCCCACGTTCACCACGCGGCCGGACCGCCGCGACGCCATGCCCGTCGCCACGGCGCGCACGAGTCAGAGCTGGCCGAGGAGGTTCACGTCCATGGCGCGGCGCACGGCCTTGCCAACCCCGGCGTTGTTGACGAGCACGTCCACGCGGCCGTGGTCGCGCAACACGCGGGACATGGCCTCGGCGACGCTGGCATCCGAGGTGACGTCCAGCGAGAGGCGGTCTGCCGGGAGCAGGGAGCTCGTGTTCATCGGAGCATAGCAGATGGCGGCGCTTGATCTGGATTGGGTCAACATGTTCATCCGAACTTAAAAAGTAAAAAAAAAAGGAGAAGAAAACAAAGGTAAGGTCTTTTTCACAAAGCAAACAGACTAACCTGTCAGAAAGAGGGTTAACTGGTTTAAAATAGACTATCTGTTTCTTGTTACCGCATTATGTAATACCGATGTTTTTTGATAACATGATGCTTTTTTAAAACCGTAGACACAATTATGGTGCTTTTTAGCAATTTTCTCGAAAAATACAAATGAAATGTATAGTCTGAAATAGATACAAACCGAACACAAGTGGTATGTTGTTCTTGAAGGCAGCTGGTGCCTGGTCGTCTGTTTTCATATTAAAACAATAAGCATTGCAATTTTCATAGAGTAGTTTAGGTAACCTCTGTATTCTCTATCGATGATCATCGCATACACTTACATGGAGTATATATAGCAGAGGTGAGAGAGCCTAACGGGCAGCCTACTCAGTGGCATGCGCAGATGCATGAGAGGCTAAGGACCCGTTCTAGTCCCTAAGACTAGGACGTGGGTGTTTACCATAACCAAACGTGTGCATCGTGTGCACATCGTGTACATCGTGTTCAACAGCCCTCATAGTCGGAACGACGCATGTCAGGACGTTCAGACTAGTTCTAAATTCTTGAAATATAGATGTTGGTAACCCTTTTGTGAAGATGTCTCCGAACGGTGAAGTTGTGGGCACATGTAAGACACGGGCTTCTCCGAGTTGAACCTGATCCCGAACAAAGTGGAGGTCGATCTTGACGTGCTTCGTGCGCTGGTGCTGCACTGGATTGCTAGACAAGTAGACAGGGCTGACGTTGTCGCAATACACGATGGTCGCCCGCGGCGCCGGCTGATGAAGTTCAAGCAGAAGTTGGCGTAGCTAGCACGACTCGGCCACGTAGTTCCCCACTGCGCGGTATTCAGCTTCTACACTCGATCGAGAGACTGTATGCTGTCGCTTCACATACCAGGAGACCAGGTTGCTGCCGACGAAGACGCAGAACCCAGACGTGGATTTGCGAGTGTCTAGACAGCCTGTCCAATCGGCGTCTGAATAAGAGATCAGATCGCGCGAGGAGTCCTGATGAAACTGCAGTCCGAGATGGGAGGTGCCTTTGAGATATCGCAGGATCCTCTTGACACGGTTCATGTGGGGCTATCGCGGGGCGTGCATGAACAAACACACATGTTAGACTGCGTAAGCGATGTCTGGCCGGGTCAGTGTAAGGTACTGAAGGGCGCTGGCCAGGCTACGATACTTGGAAGGTTCGACAGCAGGTTTGCCATCATAGATTGAGAGCTTTGTGTGGGTGTTTATGGGTGTGTCGATCGGATTGCAATTAAGCATATCAGCACGATCAAGAAGCTCCAGGGTGTACTGCTGTGGCGACAGAAACATCCCACTATTGGTGCGATGGACATTGACGCCCAGAAAGTGGTGGAGATCACCTAAGTCGCTCATGGCAAATTCAGTTTTCAGAGACTAGATGATGGAGTTCAGAAGCTCGGAGGTGTTGGCTGTGAGGATTATGTCGTCGACATATAAAAGGAGATATGAAGTTTGAGTCCCACGACGCAGGATGAGCAGAGAGGTGTCGCATTGGGAAACCGCAAAACCCAAAGAGCAAATGAAGGAGGTGAAACGGTGGAACCATGTGCGAGGGGCCTGCTTGAGGCCATATAGAGATTTCCGAAGCTTGGAACAATGGTTTGGATGTGTGGAGTTGACAAAACCTGATGGTTGCTGACAGTACACCGTCTCCTTGAGCTCTCCATGGACGAAGGCATTCTTCACGTCCAATTGATGTATGGGCCAGGAGCTGGACGTGGCTAAGCTGAGCACCACCCGAATTGTTGCAGGTTTGACCACGGGACTAAATGTCTTGCCGTAGTCGATCCCTGGTTTTTGCGTGAAACCGTGAAGTACCCATCGGGCCTTGTATCGAGACAGATAGCCGTCGGAGTTGAACTTGTGCTGATATATCCACTTGCCGGGGACAACATTAACACATGCGGGACATGGAACAAAAGACCAAGTATCATTCCTAATTAAAGCATTAAATTCCTCTAACATAGCATTGTTCCAGTTAGGTTCCTTGATAGCAGAACGATAGGTGACTGGAATTGGTGATATAGGAGAGCTAGTTGAGAGATTGGAGATGGTAGTTGTGGCGGCTAGGTTAAAATCTATCTTGGGCATGTGATAACCAGATTTGCCCCGGGTGATCATATGGTGGGGATTGGCTGGAGGGGTGACTGGAATAGCCCTGGGCGGGAGACGCGGGACGCGTGGCGAGGTTTGGGAGGTTGGGGTCGTGGTCTGAGCAGGGCTTGGTGGCGGCAGATCCGAGGTGGATCTGGTGGGGCAGCTGGTAGGTGATGGGCAACGAATATCCGGTGCGGCGAGCGAGGTCGAGCGTGCGAGCGCGTGGGCTGTGCGCATGGGTGGGTTGTTGGGTCGATTCGGATCTAGTGACAGGACCTTTTGTCCGCCAGGTGGGACGGCCGGATTGGTACGGAGCGAATCGGGCGTAGGGTCTGGTTGGAGGGCGCGAATCCAGGGAAAAAGGGATCAGGTGATCTAGGATTTGTTGCGGAAGCGTATGTGTGGCTGGATTCTAGCGGCACGAAAGGGAAGGTCGATTCGTCGAAAACGACATGCCTAGAAATGATGACACGTCGAGTGGCTAAGTCCATGCGTCGGTAGCCTTTGTGTTCTCGTGGGTATCCTAAGAAAACACATCTAACAGAACGCGGGGCAAGTTTGTGCGGTGAGGTGGCGTAGGTGTTTGGAAAACACAAGCAGCCAAAGACTCTGAGGTGATCGTACGTGGGGTGAACCCCGTGAAGGAGGTAGTGAGGCGTAACGTGTTGAATGACACGAGAGGGGCGTACGTTAAGGAGGTGAGTGGCAATGTGGAGCGCTTCGACCCAAAATTCCGGAGGAAGCCGGGCTTGGAGAAGCAAGGTGTGAACAATGTCGTTTGTGGTACGTATGAGTCTTTCGGTTTTTTTCCGTTTTGCGGTGAAGTGTGTGGACAAGACAAACGAAAAAGATCGCCACGGTGGGAGAAGAATTCACGGAGAGATGTTGTTAAGAACTCGCCTCCGTTATCGCATTGCATGCATTGGATCGTTGTGTGGAATTGGGTGAGAATGTAAGTGAAGAATAGTTGGAGAGTGAGGCAAGTGTCCGATTTTTGTCTAAGAGGAAAGGTCCACGAAAAATGAGAAAAATCATCAAGTATTACTAAATAATTAGCTAATGCAGGAAAGACGACCCTAGGATCGGAGACGAAAGGGGGAGCAGTGGAGTTTGAGGTGGAGGCTATTGTGGATCCGAGCATGGCTTCGGATACGGCCGGTGTTGTGTCGACGACAGCTGCGCCCACCGAGTCTGCCATGGAAAAAGAAAAAGGGACAGGCTCTGATACCAAGTAGTTTAGGCAACCTCTGTATTCTGTATTGATGATCATCACATACACTTACATGGATTATATATAGAAGAGGTGACAGAGCCTAACTAAGGACCCGGTCTAGTCCCTAAGACTAGGATGTGGGTGGTTACCATAACAGAACGTGTGCATCCTGTGCACATCGTGTACATCGCGTTCAACACATAGCACAGCAAATTAAGTTGTTGAGAGAGTTCACGCTGTGGCCGTGGAGAAGCCTAATTGGAGAAGTTTGGAAGAGAAAATAACGACGTCATACTCGCAAAAATATACACCTATATAGTAAGCGCCAGGTAGCCTGTTTCAGAAATGTAAACTGTCCAGGATCACTGCTGCATAGGAATAATCGAACGCAAAAGGCCTATTAGTAATTAGGCCTAAACTATCCGTTTCGTGCAACCAAGATGATTATGCAACACGCTCTCATCTTCATAGTGTAACATGAACAGAAATAATCTAGGTTCAAAACAGCAGTCGACGAACGTCTAATGTCAGTTTTGTGTCCAACTGCTGAGCTCTACCTTAGGTGGATGACAGTATTGTCTTTCTGGAGGCCTCCGACGGAAACATGTCAGCTTTGAGAGAGATTCTTAGAGCTTATGAAGAATGCTCAGGCCAAAGAGTTAATCTGCAGAAATCATCAATATATTTCGGCAAGGGCTGCTCCGAGACAGCTCGGGGTGGACTACAGCAGTCTATTGGCATTCACTGTGAGGCCTTATCGGAGCGTTATCTAGGATTACCAACTGTGGTGGGTCGCTCGAAGGAAGGGGCTTTCAAATATCTTCGAGAAAGATCAAGAGGGAAAGTCAAAGGTTTTAAGGGGCAGGGCCTAACAAAAGCGGGAAATGAGGTTTTGATCAAATCGATTATGCAGGCGGTGCCCACATTCGCGATGGGATGCTTCCAGTTGACGAAAGGTCAGTGTGGTCAGTGAAGGGGATCGTGTGTAGAAAATAAAAAATTTCCTACCAACGATATCCTTAAACTAGCCAAGATCTACACTATGTAGATATAGAAGTACGGCGGAGATCGAAATACATACCCTCGTAGACCGAATAGCGGGGATTACGCTCCCGCACAAGCGTTGACGATGATGACGCCGTAGCCGACCTCTAGGTCGCGGAGAACTCGGCGCGACGAAGACGACGAAGATGACCTCAAGGTCGGAGGAAGTAGGCCTCTGAGTACCGCTAGCGCAGCACCTCGCAGGGCGTCACACACATACGGTGGAGACGACGGCCTCCGAAGCTCTAGTCCAGGACGAGCAGCGGAAGACTTGGACCGGAACACCAGCAGCGCGGCAGCGGGCTATGGTGGAAGAGATCCCCCTCCTCTACTCGGCGCGGCTCCGACAAGGGAACCACGAGATCGAGAGAGAAATTGGGAATTAATTGGTGAATTAAAAGGCCAGGGGTGCCCCTTCTTATATAGGCTCCCAGGGGGAGCCAACCTTGCCAGCCACGCAATGTGGGAGTATCCCACAGCCTGGTTCGGCCAAGGAGGGTGCGCCGGCCCCCTGGTGGGCCCCATCTAGCCCACCTAGGCCGGCCTCCATGCCCCCACCGAATCCCCTTTGTCATGGACGTATAGTCTTAAACCCTTTGTCATGGCGATACTTAGCGTGTCCGAGCATCATTCTCAGATATCTCCATACCTAGCATGATCTCGTTACCGACATCGCTATCTTCTACTCGTCTATGATATTATGTCAGCTGGTGACCTAGTCCCATGTTTGCAAACTCATTTGACATAATCTCACCGAGTGGGCCCTAGAGTATCTATCCGGCTATGCGGACTGACAAATCCCGCTGTTGACCCCTCGTCTCAACTACTCCTTTCCGATACCCAAAAGTATCACCGTTATTGTCATACTAAATAAGATACGTTTGGTGCGATCAAAGTATCTTCCAGGAATAACAATAAGAGTTGGTCTCACGGTCTTAAGGCGTAATGACTATGTCCTATAAATACTGGGTATGTCCATCACATCGTTACTCCTAACGATATGACTTCCATTGCCGACCGACGCCATGCCCTATGATCGGAAAACCTCGATCATCAATCGCGCAACGAAACTAGTCTTAGTAGAGGCTACTAGGGACCTGGTTGTTTTATCTACCACACCTATATTAATGTTTTCGCTTAATACAGTTATAGCATGGTGTAAAACATATAATGAACGATTGGGATATTGCCAATAAACTATGTTTATTAAGTGCCTCTAGGGCATATTCCCTTCAGTCAGTTGACATCGGTCTCGTCACAATTCTTTTGGGGCGAGAAAGAGGGGAAAATGAATGTTCACTGGATAAGCTGGGAGAAAATGTGTACATCTAAAAGCAGAGGAGGCATGGGTTTTAGGAACTATGAGGATTTTAATCAAGCTCTTCTAGCCAAGCAGGCTTGGAGAATTGCAACTGTTCATGACTCTTTGTGTGCTAGGGTACTACGTGCAAGATATTTCAAGGATGGTGATTTTATGAGTGCGGGCTGTCCACAAAGGGCTTCTTACACTTGGAAAAGTATCCTGCACGGTAGAGAATTGTTAAAAGAGGGAGTAGTGTGGAGGATTGGTGATGGCTCCAAGATCAAAGTCTGGGAACACAATTGGATTCCACGATCGTCGTTAAAACGTCCGTTTGGTCATCTACCAGACAAGAATGCGGAGGTGGTTGCCGACCTTCTGCTCCTAGGCGGGGGTGGGTGGAATATCCACAAACTGAATGACACACTGTTGGAGAAGGATGTCTCGGACATTTTGAAGATACCTGTTGGTAGAGCTGGAACAGAAGATTATCTAGCATGGAATTACACCAAAAATGGGTGCTTCACAGTTCGATCGGCATACCACCTTAAACAGGAGATCAAGCGCGCGAGAATAGGTTGTGCAGGATCGTCTCACTCTGTCGAGGATCACAGGGGATGGTTGGCAATTTGGGGAGCTGAAGTGCCAAACAAGGTTAAAACAAGGAATGGACTTGCCATTGGCGAGGAACTCCGGAGGAGGCACATCAAAGAGGGGGTCCGGTGCATAGCATATAGCAGAGAAGAGTCAATCCTCCACCGGTTTTGGCTGTGTCCGCATTCATCCCGGACTTGGGATGTTCTTCGGCTATCCACAAACCTACCTCTGATGGCACCGACCTCAAGTTTAAGGGGCCATAATGATCTCCAGAGGTGGATATTGGACTGGTTCGGGGGGCTGGATGCTGACGAGTTGAGTATAGCAATGCAAGCCCTTTATCAGTTATGGTTATGTCGGAACGATGCTCGTGATTTACCCATGATTGAGAACCCTGACACAGTGGCTAGGCGCGTGGTTTGTGAAGGAGATATGCCCTAGAGGCAAATAAATAAGTAGTATTTATTGCATTATCTCATAAGTTTATAATAGGTTTGTGTATTATGCTATAACTGTATTAATCAGAATTATTGATACATGTGTGATACATAGACAACCAGGTCCCTAGCAAGCCTCTATATGAGCTAGTCCATTGGGCAACAGTTGATCGAGATTCCCGATCAAGGACAATGACGTCGGTTGACAATGGGGTCATCTTGTTAGTTGAATAAGGTGGTGGACATACGCAAAGTATTGCAATAAGATCGTATTACGATGTTTGTCACTTGCAATAGATAAGAATATGATAGCTTATTCCTTAGACCGTGAGACCGTACTTATTAATGCTTCGTAGGGGTGCTTTGAGAGCATCAAACGTTGTGTCTTATATAGCATGACAATAACGGTGTCCATCTTGGGTATTCCGAAAGAGCATCAAGACGTAAGGATCAAGAGCGGGATTTGTTCATTCTTGTAATGGAAAGATACTCTGGGCCCACTCGGTGATATTGCATCTATATAGCTGCGCAGCTTATGACTAGGTCATGGAGATGTAATATCACAGACGAGTTAATAACCTTCGTCGGTAACGAGATACAACAAAGACATCGGTGTGTCTACGATCATATCTCGGACAAGGTAGTATCGCAGAGACAAAGGGAATGAATGTCATATTTATGGTTCAACGACGATATTCGTGGAATGCACAGGGGTCGTCATATACTTCCAGGTATCCCTGACGATCATTGGTGAGCGGAGTGTCTCGACCATGTCTGGAGTGTTCTCGAACCGTAGCGTAACAAACTTAAGGTCTTAGCGACGCCAGGAGATAGGTTCTGGAATATTATAGGAATTTGTTGGAGAGAGAGAAATGATCTGGAAAGAGTTCCGGTGGTCCGGAAGGAGTTCCGGGGAAGTCTGGAATAGTTCCAGGGATGTCCGAAAGTTGTTCGGGTGGTTCCGAAGTTGTTTCGGAGTCATGGGATATTAATTAGTATTTAAATATATTAATGATTAATAAATTATATTTTATATTAATTTAATATTAATTAAATAAAGGAAAAAAAGGGGCTGCCACCCACATGGGCCCAAAGAGGGCCCATGAGGGGGTGGCGCACCAAGCAAGGGGGCCTCAAGCCCCCCTAGTACGAATTGGACTAGAAGAGGGAGAGGCCCAAGGGGGTTCGGCCGAACCCCCCCCCCCTCCCCTCTCTTCCTTTAGTCCCACATGGGCGAGCCAAGGGGTTTGCACGCCCTCTTCCCCCTTTATATAGTAAGGCATATTAATTGGATTAATTCATTGGAAAATACAATTAATTGTATGCAGGCCGGCCGAGCTGTTTCTCCGCCCGTTTTGCCCCCTCTCTCCACCTAAGCTATACCGCAGAGCGCCGTTGCTCTGCGGAATTCCAGATAAGATCTACCCCTGCGATTTCAGCTGGATCTGGATGACCGGGGGTTGTCGCTAAGCTCCGTATGTTTGTGAGTGCTCGGAGGTAACTCCTTTTGAGTAGCCTGGGCGACATCGTCTCGCCTCTGCAGCCGCCGCGCCCCTCTCCCCTCTGCCCCCGGCGCACCACCTCTGGTGCTGGCGCTCTGCCTTCTTCCGCCCGACGCCCGTCGACGCAGATCATCGTCGACACCCCGGTGTCATCGTCTTCGTTATCGCGGCAAGTTCTCCGCGACCTCGAGGTCGGCTACGTACGACTTCATCGTCAACGCTTGTGCGGGAGCGTAATCCCCGCTATCGGTCTACATGGAGGTAATGTAACCCGTTCCGCCACCGTTATTGCATGTACTAGATAGATAGATCCTGGCTAGTTAGGGTTTCGTACGCTAGAAAAATTATTGTTTTCTGCACCGTAACCCCTTCAGTGGTATCAGAGCCGATCTATGCGTAGTACTGCTGGTACGGTCAGAACTCATGTTGAATGAGGGCGTCTTTCTTATATTTGCTACCCTCTAGCGTGCACTTGCGATGCCTTCGGTATTGAGTTGATGAAGCGGCCCGGACCGACTTTACGCGTACGCTTACGCGAGACTGGTTCCACTACTGACATACGGCTTGCACCGTATCTGTGGCTGGCGGGTGTATGTTTCTCTCTCTCTAGTCGGCAAAGCATTTTCAATGGAGGGCCCGAAAGGGATGCTTAAACATGCAATTATACGATCGACGTTGTGGTACAAAGTTCGTAGGTAGGGAAGCGATTCTCTTACGAATAAGCCTATATCTCATGTAAAACTTGCAAAACTAAATAAAGCTAGAGGCGTCTAACTTTGTTTTGCAGAGGCGTTATTTTATGTGACATGGTTACGGTAAGTTTTGATATTACTCGTACTGTCGGAGGAAATGGAGGGCTATGTAGACTCGGAGCCATGCCGGGGCGCCGGGGGCCAGGCACATGGCGCCATGAAGGTCCAGGCGCATCGACCATGTCACATCGCACTTCATTGCATCATTATTGTGTGCTGTTGTGTGTGCATCCTATTCATTGCTTATATGCTAGATATACAACGGTAGCATCATAAATAGGATGATCCCTAACAAATACCAAAATTGTGTTCTCCCTCGTTGCGCACCACCAAGAAAGTTATACGTTATGAGGCAGGCCGTGATGATCGGGTGTCACACATCTCGTCGTTCGCATACAGTGGGTGTAAGTCATATTGCACGTGCATGGTCTTCGAGGTTTGATTGGCGAGCCTAGCATATCCAGAAATATGGCCTCGGAACACGGGAAGATCGAAAGATCGAGCACGAGTCACAGAGTTGTTGTGATCGACATTTTATGTCCACCTTTGAAGCTATGCTGCTGGCCGTGATGATCGGGGGTGGTGTGGTGGATGGGGGTCGTGTTATCGCCATTATTATTTTTAGGGATAATAATCTTGGTGTGGTGTGTTTCAGGTAATGAGATTATAAAACTAAAACTCACCTACATATTATAAACTTTTCCTTACCTCCTTTTGCGATCGCATCTGTAGACTACGCAACTATACTTCGGTTACTTCCTCAAGAGCCCGGATGCCACATTAGAAGCCGACGGGTCCAACTTCATCAGATGGTACAGCGGTTTTAGAAACATTCTCGAACACAACAACATTCTATATGTTCTCGATGAACCGTTAGGAGAAGGACCAGGAGATTCTGCTAGCGAGGAGGAGGAAGATGACTTCCGTAGGCGTCGAGACATATTCATTGAAGTGGAGATCACCATGACCGTATGCCTGGCACCCGAGTTGAAAGAGTTGTTTCGACGCAAGGAGCCAAGCGTCATGATTGATGCGATAAAGACACACTTCGGGGATGAATTAAAGCGTGAGCAATTCAGGCAGATTAGAATGTTCCAGACCATTCACATGGAGGAGCATACCTGTCTGAAGACACATTTGAAGAGATTGTATGACATCTACTTCCAGCATTCGATGGTCTTTCATTACTGGATGGCAGATTCTTGTGCCATTCGGACTGTCCTGATATCTCTACCTCCTAGCTATGAGAAGCATGTACGCAAGTACATTTTGAAGGCCGATGATATGAACTTCTACAAGTTTGTGTCTGAATTCAAATCTCTGAAGGTTGATTCCATCGAAGGAGAGATCTTCGATGCTACAGGTATATATTTGATATATGCAGAATTATGAATTCGCCTCTTGGTATATGATGAAGTATTTGATACTTGTTCTGTTTGTGAAACATGTCCTAATTATCACATATATGTGGCGCAATTTGATGTGACTTGGCGCTGAAGCTGGTAATCAAGGAGTTGATGGCCTTTTGGTGTTTACGTCCTCAAGTTATCATAGTTATCATTAATAGTTTTTGATAAGATCTTTTGTAATAGTGAGCGAGTGTGTGTGTCTTGATTGTTGCAAGACAAAGTTATTCATGTAATAAGACAAGTTCAGTTGTTTTATGTTATGGAACAAGTCAGTTGTTTTATATTATGAATAAAGATTCCACATCTCAGTTACATTGATTGTATGATAAGTATTAATAATTGTAGAAATGATAAAATAGCGTGTCCTATGAATAAGAGTTCTATTACTAGAACACCGTCGAGTTTAGTCATGAAAGCAATGAAAGAAGTAATGGATCTTTTGGTCCATTTAAGTATTTCGAGTGCCGAGTTGATTAAGCTTGAAATCAAGTATTGAAGTTGCAATACCAGCGAAAATTAATTGAGTGTCATTTTTAATGATTAATTAATGGTGTTTATTGTTTGATCCGAATTCTCCTATGATTTTGGTAAATAGGAGTATTTGCATGGCGAATCATAAAGTCTGAAATAATTTGATAATAAATCAAATGGGGTTTTTCAGAAGAAAGATTAGTGAACATTGTATTCACAAGATTCGATCAAAGGACGATATTTTTGAATTATGGTTTCAACACAAAAGGACTTGTGGAAATTTGTTTCACAAAATCATAATGTCATATATAGTGATATGTGGGGAATTGTGTGGTCTGTCAGAATCAGTCTTAGAAACTCCTAATATGTTCGAAACATTATAGTCGATGTCCACTTTAGAAAATAGATGATTTTTCTCAACAAGAATTTGTGAGATCGACAGTAATGTCGACATGTATATGATTACACGATAATTCGGTATATACATGAATAGTTCTTTGTAGAATACTCGCATTGAATGGGAGTGTATTCCAAAACCAAGTAGAAACAAAGCTCAGTTTGTTGTCTATGTAATTCCGAGAAAAGGATGATTTTTCGAATTATGGTTTATGGATTGGAATCAGAAGTTTGGAATAAAGTGTCAGACTTAGGTTGGAAGGTGTTCCAAAGAGTATATGTCTGCTAATGAAAGTTTAGTGATTAAGAGTGAGGGAGACTAGAAAATTGTTTTCTGCTTGCAATCCTCTTCATAAAAATCATAATATTTTCATGAAAGAAACTTCTAAGTAAAGTGCTGTTATATTTAATATTGCTGTCGGGTCACAACACTGTATTAAGTGTTTCGGGTCTTGTTGACAGATCAAGGTGCACTTTATGAATATAAAGAAAGTTGAGAAAATATCGGAATACGAACAAGGACTTTTTGGGCCTGGAAATCCAAAGTTGCATTTGAAAGGATTAAGAGAGTAAATTGTTGCTGCAATTCTTATTAGAGGAATAAGATTGTTTAATCGTCATATAAGGTGTTATATGAGAAATGTGACTATAAGAAAGACGCGGTAGCATGTCTTGTCAAGAAATGTGTCTTGGACAAGATCAAATTTGTTGACTACATTTGTGTAGACATGCTTGAAGTCTGAATGATTTGTATTAATGTAATACTGTAGTTTGTGTTAAACTCGAATTGATAATAGATCAATGATTTTGGTTTGACCAAAATGTCGATTTAAGTGGGAGTCAATGTTAGTTTACTCAGGTGGAATATGTAAAGAACATATTTTTGAGTGGGAGCTCAGGAACTCAAATAGGTGGATGACACGTTTTTGAGTGGGAGCTCGTGTTATCAAATATGTGGAGACATAATTTGAGTGGGAGTCGAATTCATCTTGTGTAGTTAACACATTGTGAAACTGTACCAATAGAATAGGATGAAGTTGTGAAACTATTTGAAAGTTAGTGTCTATTTTGAAATAGAGCGATAATTTTAAATAGTTAGTCGAGTTGTTTGGATTATATCTGAGGAGTCAGAATAGAATCAAAAGGATGGTCCTTTGGAATCCAATTGATCATTAGGAGTAATGATGCATGAAAGTAATGGTTGTATGACATGTGGGTCTATTATGTAATATTAGACATCATACAGAAACCATGTTATCTGCTCGATGGAGTATAACCGATGTTCTTGGAAGAAGAGCAGTTATGAAAGTAAATTTAAAAATTTACTGGAAGTAGAGGTGTGTTAGTTGTTGGACTGACATTAGAATGTCAAGTTTTCTGCGTTGGTGTGAAAGTTAGTAGATATCGCGAGTTTGTAATTGTTACAAGGGGCTCTGTATAGCTGAGTGTGTTTTTTAGGGCAGTTGTCTGGTTAGTATAATCAGAGTAAGCGCTGGGAAACAGAAGTCTCACTTAGTTACGGTGTTTGCATATATGTTGTTAGACAACATGGTGATATCAAGCAAGTTGATGTCAATGAATCGCAAAAGCATGTACAATCATGGATTGTGCAGTAACACTCTTCCACAAGCAAGCATTATCAAATGATTCTTATTTGATAAGGGATTCTGATAAAGTAAAATGCAGCTGGTTTATTTGTACTCTAGTGCAAGTGGGAGACTGAATGAGATATGCCCTAGAGGCAAATAAATAAGTAGTATTTATTGCATTATCTCATAAGTTTATAATAGGTTTGTGTATTATGCTATAACTGTATTAATCGGAATTATTGATACATAGACAACCAGGTCCCTAGCAAGCCTCTATATGAGCTAGTCCATTGGGCAACAGTTGATCGAGATTCCCGATCAAGGACAATGACGTCGGTTGACAATGGGGTCATCTTGTTAGTTGAATAAGGTGGTGGACATACGCAAAGTATTGCAATAAGATCGTATTACGATGTTTGTCACTTGCAATAGATAAGAATATGATAGCTTATTCCTTAGACCGTGAGACCGTACTTATTAATGCTTCGTAGGGGTGCTTTGAGAGCATCAAACGTTGTGTCTTATATAGCATGACAATAACGGTGTCCATCTTGGGTATTCCGAAAGAGCATCAAGACGTAAGGATCAAGAGCGGGATTTGTTCATTCTTGTAATGGAAAGATACTCTGGGCCCACTCGGTGATATTGCATCTATATAGCTGCGCAGCTTATGACTAGGTCATGGAGATGTAATATCACAGACGAGTTAATAACCTTCGTCGGTAACGAGATACAACAAAGACATCGGTGTGTCTACGATCATATCTCGGACAAGGTAGTATCGTAGAGACAAAGGGAATGAATGTCATATTTATGGTTCAACGACGATATTCGTGGAATGCATAGGGGTCGTCATATACTTCCAGGTATCCCTGACGATCATTGGTGAGCGGAGTGTCTCGACCATGTCTGGAGTGTTCTCGAACCGTAGCGTAACAAACTTAAGGTCTTAGCGACGCCAGGAGATAGGTTCTGGAATATTATAGGAATTTGTTGGAGAGAGAGAAATGATCCGGAAAGAGTTCCGGTGGTCCGGAAGGAGTTCCGAGGAAGTCTGGAATAGTTCCAGGGATGTCCGAAAGTTGTTCGGGTGGTTCCGAAGTTGTTTCGGAGTCATGGGATATTAATTAGTATTTAAATATATTAATGATTAATTAATTATATTTTATATTAATTTAATATTAATTAAATAAAGGAAAAAGGGGCTGCCACCCACATGGGCCCATGAGGGGGTGGCGCACCAAGCAAGGGGGCCTCAAGCCCCCCTAGTCCGAATTGGACTAGAAGAGGGAGAGGCCCAAGGGGGTTCGGCCGAACCCCCCCCCCCCACCCCTCTCTTCCTTTAGTCCCACATGGGGGAGCCAAGGGGTTTGCACGCCCTCTTCCCCCTTTATATAGCAAGGCATATTAATTGGATTAATTCATTGGAAAATACAATTAATTGTATGCAGGCCGGCCGAGCTGTTTCTCCGCCCGTTTTGCCCCCTCTCTCCACCTAAGCTATACCGCAGAGCGCCGCTGCTCTACGGAATTCCAGATAAGATCTAGCCCTGCGATTTCAGCTGGATCTGAATGACCGGTGGTTGTCGCTAAGCTCCGTATGTTTGTGAGTGCTCAGAGGTAACTCCTTTTGAGTAGCCTGGGCGACATCGTCTCGCCTCTGCAGCCGCCGCGCCCCTCTCCCCTCTGCCGCCGGCGCACCACCTCTGGTGCTGGCGCTCTGCCTTCTTCCGCCCGACACCCGTCGACGCAGATCATCGTCGACACCCCGACATCATCGTCTTCGTCATCGCGGCAAGTTCTCTGCGACCTCGAGGTCGGCTACGTACGACTTCATCGTCAATGCTTGTGCGGGAGCGTAATCCCCGCTATCGGTCTACATGGAGGTAATGTAACCCGTTCCGCCATCGTTATCGCATGTACTAGATAGATAGATGCTGGCTAGTTAGGGTTTCGTACGCTAGAAAATTTATTGTTTTCTGCACCGTAACCCCTTCAGTTTGGTTGATGGAGGAGTGGAAAAACCTGAAGAAAGAGCCTACATCTACGGGCTCCATAGATAAGGAGGAGCACTGGCTACCTCCGCAGCCGGGATGGGTTAAGGCTAACGCAGATGGGGTTGTTCGGCAGGCTTTGGGACACAGCGGAGGGGGTGTTGTTCTTCGGGACCATCATGGCCATTTCCTAGCAGGAGAGAGCTGTTTTTTCCCCCACGTGACTGATCCAGAAACTGCAGAACTTCTAGCGTGCCGAGCTGCAGCTAATATCGCGAAGAACCAGAATGTGTTGAGGCTGGTCCTGGAGACTGACTGTCAAGGAGCGGTGAGCAATATGATAGGATCTGGGTTGGATAGATCGGTGAATGGTCCGCTGGTCGAAGACATCAAGGAGCTTCTTAAGGGCTTCAGTTTCAATCAAGCACGTGCGACGTTCGGGCAATGAAGTTGCGCACTATTTGGCGAAGGAAGGCTGTGAGACGAAAGCTTGGAAATCCTGGGTGGGGTGTGCCCCGCCTGGCTTATGAGTTGGTTAGACTCTGATTTGTTTTCTAAGTAAGGCAGCTTGTTAGATCTCAAAAAAAAAAAGCTAGCCGCTGAGCTCTACCTTAGATGGAGTTGTATCCGTTCTTTTTTAGTTGGGTTACTTCTGTTGTGGCCCCAGCCGTCGCTATGTTCTTTCGAGTTTTCTGTACCTCTTGTATAACTGTGGTTGATTGATTTTTTTATAAAGCGGGGTGAAAGACTCTTTCGAAAGAGAGCTTTATGTCAAACCACCTATGGACATATAAGCAGGTCAATGACTGAACTGGCTGCTTCCCCGGTCCCTCCTCCACATGCAGTCACTGGAATTTATCAGTGAAAATCGTACTGTACCATTTACATGCAAGAAAATACTACACACTTCAGTCAAGGGCATGCTAATAATATCATCTACACGTATTTAAGGATGAAAAATATGAAATAAAGCGATGAACAAGTAGTATTTGCAAATAGTTTAAGATGACCCCCAAAAATGTGTTAAAAGACCTAACAAAGCTCGACCATAACCAAAATTGATATTATATTCATAAGTTCGTCCGTAAGATAAATAAATACAATATTCATAAGATTGTGAAAGATGGTAGTGCGAAATCCTGATTCAAATAACTTCAGTTGTTTAATCCAACTCAACCATTAACTAGCCACCGACACTCTCCAACCTCCTGACATCCCATGCAGTAGCAAACTTAAGTTGCGCAAATGATATATGTGTTTACTAAATTTAATTTATACTGAACTGTTTTATATTTCTAGGTCTTATATTTAGAATTTTATAATATTACAACTTCAATTTTGTATTTGTTCATATATTGTAGACACATAAAATATGTTATTAAATATACTGGATGTGTTGTCTTTTACCAATTATTACTGAAATTATTAAACTATATTGTATAAATTTGTCTACAGGGATGTGTTGTCTTTTACCAATTATTACTAAAAATATTAAACTATATTGTATAAATTTGTCTATAGTGTGTAATATATATAATTCATACTTACTAATGGTAAATGTCTATAAAGAGTATGATCTAGGAAATATCCGAGTAACAAGTTCTAGTGTATGATTAAGCAAACATGTTTATACAATTTTATAGAGTAAACTAAATCAATGACACTACTCCGTACTTTTTAATGGTCTAAATTATCGAGCAAATCAAAATTTAACAAAGTATGCATGCCTTGTACTTGGTATTGAAACAAAAATGTTTAGAGAACCATCAACGAAAATAAGATAGTCGCATATTCTAATATTTTGCATACGTCGAGCTTCAGAGTAGACAACTTAGCCATGCGGTCTCTAGTTAAGTCAGTAAGGTTCAACATTTCGTTTTCAGTTTATTCGCAAATTTCGTGAAATTAACGAAATTTTGATGGAGAAATTCAAAATATTTTGGCTGGATTTAAATTCGAGCACTTAGTTTTTTTAGCAAACAGTATGTAAAAGTCCAGATTTGATCTCACAAGCATGCATGGCATTGACCTGGCCGGTAACCAACAGCCTATGGCACTACTTGTGAAAGGGTACTCGATTCCAATCATTGCATATTTCATATTTTCAAATTAAGCGAAATTTTTGATTGGTTTCAGCTTTTATCGCCCTAACTGAGAATCATTAATTTCGCAAAATTCTTCCAAAGTTTGGACGAAATTATTTTCTCTGGGCACGGGATGTATCCCTTCTGGCGTGCACCTTCTGCGCTCTCCTTGGCCTGATATGTCCTCTCACCTTGGAGCTTGACCAAGAACACATCATATAAGGGCACTGCCACGGAGCCAGATCCTCGGACTTAGTCACTTGTTAGTGACCCAAAGTGGAAAGTCAGGGTTAAGGATGACAATTTTAGCCACGAAACGGGTATTCACGGGTATCGTACCCGTATGGATAGGGTATGTGTATAGTTTTATACCCATGTGTAGTAACCGTACCCTGCCCATTAATTCACGGGTAAGACACGGGTATAATCTCGTATCCTTGGGTGCACCCATACCCTACCCGTTATATATCTTACTCATGGAGGTATAATGTTCATTATCGTGAGGTTATAAATCTATGGTAAAATTGTCATCAATTTGAGTTGAGATAATTATCATGTACTCAAATCTATATAATGAGTTGAGATACATATTTTTTTCTTGATCAATGTGTTATTTGAATGGAAAATTACATATAGCATGTGCACTATTTGATCTACCGTTGGGTACCCAACGGGTATGGGTACCCGCCGGTATGGGTATGGATAAAGTTTCATACCACTGGGTACGGCTATGGGTAGAGTTTTGTATCCATTAACTACACGGGTACGGGTTTGGTATTGGTTTACCCGCCTCATACCCTGCCTCATACCCTGCCCATTGCAATCCTTAGTCAGGGTAGGATAAGTCAGAAGATCCTGTTCCACCGGGCATATGCTCAAGGGCCACAGCTCACATGATATAAGACACATATAACTCCCATATGTTTTGGAAGCAAATTTCCCCGATTCAAAAAATTTCACAATATAAAAAATGTGGAACATTTGGAATATATAGTCGCTGATGTCGACTGTCAGTGGCGTCTGAGTTGGTCTTGGACTCTCCAAGGTCAAGGCCTGAATAAGCAGAAGGACCATCCGTTTGTTCTTTCAACGACCTCCACCTAGCTATCATCCTCCAAGGAATACATACATACCTTCAATCGAACTGAACAATGCATATAGCTGAAACTGAAGTGCAAAGGAATATATACACACCTTTCAGATGATTCTTAAGATGGGAGAAAGGAGAAGAAAAAGTAGTCATGTAAAGTCACGAAAATTACTGACCTATGTAAAATTCAATGTTGTGGTTTATGCATCTAACGAGTCTGTAGACGCGTATTTTAACACTAGACCACTCGCATGCCACCTGTGAGCTCTGAAGTCGTCGCCAACTCGCCATGCTTGAGTTCATGGGCGGCGATGTCCCCAATTCACATAATAGCAGATATCCAGGGTTGGACGGCAAGGATGGCGGTGGTGTATAAGGCGTCTTCTCGGTGGAATGGTGGGGCACTCGATTTGGCCGACTGGCGGCCGGAAGTGGACGGTGACCGCGTCGTGAACACATCCGTGGAACACCGCTGCCCATGCCCGCCGCATCACACTGGGAAGGGCGAGGAACGGCGGGCCGCTGTGGTCCAGAGCGACGGCGGTTAGGGCATCTTCAGCCGTGCCCCTAGGGTCAAAATACGCCACTTTTTAGCCAAAATACGCCGAATGGCGCCGAAGTTCCACCAGCCAACCCCTGATACGTCTCCAACGTATTTATAATTTCTTATATTTCATGCTATATTATACCAAGTTATTACATGTTTATATGCATTTTATATAGTTTTATGTATTTTCTGGGACTATCTATTAACAAGATGCCACAGTGTCAGTTCCCTGTTTTCTGCTGTTTTTGGTTTCAGAAAAGTATTTAAGGAAATATTTTCGGAATTGGACGATTTCTTTTCTGAAGTCAGTTTTTCATCGGGAAAGTCCAGAAAGTCGAACACGAGACGAAGTGGGCCACCGAGGCGGCGCCACCCAGTCCTCGCACGACAGCCTTCCTGGTCACGCGAGCACGTGGTGTGGGCCCCTCGGGGCGCCACCGATTTTGCCCTTTCGCCTACATATACCACCCAGACCAAAAACCCTAGCACGATATTCATATTTTCTTCCTCGTCGTCAACAACAATTCGGGAGAGATCAGAACTTCTCCCCGGCACCCTGTCGGGAGGGTGAATCGTCACCGGAGGCCTCTACGTCGCCATGACCACCTCCGGACTGATGCGTGAGTAGTTTACCTTTGGACTACGAGTTCATAGCAGTAGCTAGATGGTTGTCTTCTCCTCTTGTGCTATCATGTTTAGATCTTATGAGCTGCCTATCATGATCAAGATCACTGTTATGTCATACTTAATATTGTGTTTGCTGGGATCCGATGAATATTGAGTACTAAAGTTATCACTTCATAATATATCATGTGTGTGCTATTTAATGATCTTGCATGCTCTCCGTTACTAGTAGTTGCTCTGGCCAAGTAGATACTTGTGACTGCAAGAGTGGGTATTTATGCCTGATAGTAGGTTCATGTCTCTATTTAATCTGGAGTGTGACAGCTAGCTCTAAGGTTGTATATGTACTATTGCTATTAGGAATAAAACATTAGTATTTTATCGACGTTACTTACTTACTTTACACACAGTGCTTAAGGCGATAATCTGTTGCATGCAACTTAATCTGAAAAGGGTGTAGACGCTAACCGGAAGGCGTATTATTAGTCATAGATGCAGTTAAAACGGTCTATGTATATTATTGTAATGCCTGAATGAATCTCACACTAGACATCATAACGTTAGTATATGCATTGGTTTGCTCATCATTATTCTATCAATTGCACAGCTGTAATTTGTTTACCTGCATGAATGTTATTATTATTTATGAAGAGACATCACTAGTGAACAATGGACCCCGGTCCTTCTC
Organism: Poa annua; assembly: GCA_026929855.1. Classification (NCBI taxonomy): domain Eukaryota; kingdom Viridiplantae; phylum Streptophyta; class Magnoliopsida; order Poales; family Poaceae; genus Poa; species Poa annua. The sequence goes on along the minus strand of CM049428.1, from coordinate 18,029,911 downwards.
TTTAATCTGATAAACCACCAACTGCAATCGTCTTACTTTCTGAAAACAAACATTTTTCTTCCACACATACGTTTAATCCTGTGTTACAGCAAGCCGGTGAGATTGACAACCTCACTGTTAAGTTGGGGCAAAGTATTTTGATTTTTTGTGTGCGACTCCACGTCAACTACACGCCAAGCACTTTTCTGACGCCGTTGATATCTCGGGTGAATTCTCATTTCTTACTGGTTCGATAACATTGGTTTCATAACTGAGAGAAATTTTCTGCTACACTACTTCATACTTTCCTCTTGAGGTCTCCCAACAACACACCCACCGTGTGCATCACCCCCCAGAACATGAAAATACACCGGTTCACGCCGTTTAGCGCCGGCGCACCCAGGCCAAACCCAGCAGTCTGGGTTCGGTCTGGGGGCAATTTGCATGCAAAGCCCCACATGGCAGTGTCTCCCTTTCCTTACATCTCCTCTAATACAGCAGGCCCACCACGTGGTGCTCTCTCAACTATATCCTCTCTTTCCCCTTCCTTTTCTCCCACCGAGCTCACCCTCACCGCCGTGCCCTCGCGTCGTCTCCCCTCCGCCCAGCTCCGCATTCGGTTGAACCCCGGTTTTTTCCGCTTCTCCTCGACGTCGCCGCGCTTTTCCACGCGATGGTCGCCGTATGGCTCGACTCGGCCGTCCGGCTTGCCCAGCCCACCGACGTCGCCTTCCAGCTCCTCCCCTCCATGGCCCGCCTCGCCCAGCCGTCCCGGTTGAGCGGAGTTGTTCTTCCCGACAAGCTCGCCGCCGAGGGCATCGAGGCGACCACCGCGTCCGTGGCCGACTCCATCCCCTTGTCTTGGACATGAACGGCGGCAGCAACACGGCCCCGCCTCCTCCCTCCATCCCCTCGTCCTCCTCCAGTACGGTCGAGGCGGAGCTCGCTCTCGAGGAACGGGCCGGTGCCTGAGTGCTCGCGTGGCTGTCGGGTTCCTGTTCGAGGCCATGTCGAAGGCGGGCGGCATCAACATGGTCGCGATGAAGAGCTGTCTTTTTTTTTGGCTTTTCATCCCATCTTTGCAACCTGGGTGCGGGTGCGGGTGCGGCTGGTAAACTGGCCTCCCCACGTTTCAAAGTAGCGCCGATTTACGTCGGCGGAGGTGATTTTGCGTCGGTTTTGGATCCTGTGGGGCCTCCAATGACTGGAGATGCCCTTAGTCGCGCTTGGGCTCGAGGTTGGTCGGTGAAGCATTACAGTATGACTGCCATAAGTGGATCATGCGCGCTGAGTGGCTCGGTCTGTCTGCTGGACACAATTGCAGTCGCCGATTCAGGCACATATATACTTTGGATTTTGTGGATTCAGGCGCAGAGAGTGTATGTCAAAAAGACATTTAAAAGTTATTGATTTTCCCTAAAACTTGATATACACGTGCCAAATATTTATTTGAAACATTTCCACTGTTAAATTTGCTTAAGCAGAAGCATTTTGCGCCGAGATGGCAAAATGAATTTCCAAATATTATGCCGCGTTCCGAAGGAAAATCAAGACTGAGCTGCACGTGCTGGGTACTCTGCTTCCAACTGAGCGAAATAAGTAGCACCCAGTCGTTGCCGTCCGATGTATAACGAACGGACCACAACCAACCATGTCCCTCTGCAGTAGTTTGGTTTACATTAGAGGATCTCGTTCCGCCGATTGAGCCACACAATTGGAGTAGTATTAGTCAATGTTGGGGATATCGCTTATCAAAACTTATCGGTCGACCTATGGATAAATCGGCTGGTTTATCGACATATCGTCCGATTTATCGATATATCGGTCGACTTATCAGTCAATTTATCTTATCGGTCAGACAACGATAAACGATAAATTGGCTGATAAATCGAGATATCGGCCAATATCTTGAACAGTGGTATTAGTTAAGCGCATTTTATGACAACCACTAATGTAAGTCGGGGGGTTTTATGCGGCTAAGAGCATCTCTAATAGAGCACTCAAACAACTCCAAAATCTTATAACTCCGACGACTTCACGGGTCGAGACTTTTTTGCGCCATAGCAGAGCCTGTAAACTCCGCGCGGCCTGTAAACACCGGCAACCTTCTACCCGACGAGCAATCCGCGACCAGAAGACGTAGATCGGCCGCCGGCGCCGGCGCCGCCGCCGCGTGATGGCATTGAAGAGGGCGAGGTCGAATCTGCGGGGCCGCGGCGACCGATTCGGCGACTTCTTCGACGTGAATCAGAAAGTTCTCATCCGCACCGACGTCGGTCGCAAGCGGCTGATCAAGAAGTACAAGCAGAAAGGCTAGGTCGTCCCTGAGAAGTGCTACAGGCACGAGGTGGACGAGTTCGACCGCGAAGTCGACCGTCGCCGCCTTGCAGCGAAGTCGAGATCTTTTTCAATCGGACGTCCTCAACCTCCTCGGGTCGATCCCCGTCAAGATGGTGGGCGGCGTGCTCTCCCTCGTCCTGCTACGGGAGGAGAAGAAGGCAGAGCAGAGCCTCGCCCACGACGAGGACTGATAAAATTGGAAAGATGTCCGGCTATATGGAGATCTCCATATACACCTCATTCTTCTCCTCCCTTTTAGTGAAAGATCTCCATATACACCTCCCTCATTCATGTATACATCTTTCCTTTTTATACACCTCTTAATTTTTCAGTGAAACGTGTATAGGAGGACATATATAGCGGTTGTTCTCCTCGCTCCCTACACGACGTGAGTAGCATCATGATGACTGGGTGTAAACATCCACAACCTGATACACTAGCCACTAGAAACGTTTTTTGCTCTCAGCGTGGTGTAAAAATGACATCTACCACCGTATACACTTTCCACTGGAGATAAACAGGGATTGTGTTAAGTGAGGAGGTAATTGTTTCGACCGATTCCGACATGCCACTTCGTATCCATGTCTTTAATTTATTTTCTCAAGTCCACTTTTTTTTTGCGAATGCACTTGTTTCCACGTATAAGGATACTGTTCTTCACACCCGCAAACAAAAGGATACTGTTATATAATAATGTACTTTTAGCTAATATCGGTGCTTTGCTTTATAGGACAATAGGGAGAATATGGGCATCAAAGCGGCAAGGTGAGAAATCCACTTTGTTATTTGGGTGCATACCCGGTCTGTGAAAAGCACATTTGAAATATAGAAAAGTTCTGTGATAAATTTTACGGATACATCTTCATTTTCTATGTGTTCATAAAGTTGTTCCGTAAAATCCAATATTTTCCAATGGCCTGTGTAAAAAACATAAAAATCTCGTGAAAATCCTTATTTTGACATCAATATTTGTCTTTTTCACAAGCCACCAAAAATGTCTGTATTTCGTGAAATAACTGCATGGACATATATGATGTTAAGATATATGAATGAACTTTTTTTTGACATTTCGAAAGTTGTTTAAAATGCATATTATATACTATTGCCACGCTCCACAAGTATGAACCCAAAATATGGATACCAATCAAGTGAACTAATATGCTCTACAAAAATTCTCTTGTAAAAGGAGCAGAGTAGAGCATGTGATCTGTGTACAGATAGCAGCACACCACAATGTCACACCCATCGTTTGTGGCCTACAGGAACACAAGTACCAAGATCAAATACAGAAGCGAGCTTTCAGCAGTCCTGCAAAAGCACTTACCGAAACTAAACAGAGAATGTTTAAATTCATAGTTACTCCACCAAGACGACAGAAAGATACTGCCCTAAAGTGAGGTTTGCGATTTTTGTACTGATTATTTTTAATTACTTGACCAATAATAGCAGAAAAACAATGATCAAACACAACATATGGTATTTGGGGAGAAGGTAGCACCATAACCAGTTGGAACCGGCTTTTATAGGCAACAAGTGACAAATCATAAATGTCGTGCTAACCTGTCTGACATATATGTACATTGAGATGGTTCAGAACAAACATGGGACTTGCCGTAGATGGCGGTCATTGCTCAAAAACAGTTTCATGTGCACAACGACTAGGCATGTCCCACAAACCTTACATATAATTTACATGTAAGCAACTTGAGCAATTGAAGTAGTACCACAAGTAATATCCAAATAGAAAATGTTAAGTACTGTCACATGAACCGCTGATTGACAGAAGGACGGAGTGAGTATCAGACGAGCTCGAGGCGCGCGTAGTAGTCATCGTACCTGAATCATTGGTGTTTTGCTTGACGCTTCCGGTACAGGACAGCAGGAACTCCCACCATGTCCGCTGCTTAAAACGCGCCCAACACTACGCCCTGCCTTCTCATCACCGTTCGTCACGCCTCACCACCACTTGCTAATATTTTGTAAGTAGGTGAATGCGCCACATGTGATCTTGAATCTTGATGCAAGATTTGCATATAGTATCAGCCTATATAGGTAAGTAGAAAATGAAGAAAGAACATACTGACCCATGAAACTTTGATGAATTGTCTTCCTGTCAGGTGATTTAGAAATCATATTATAACGATAACAGGTTGTGTTGAGTTTCCATAAAATCAGAACTAAGCAAAGACGGAACAGCATCTATCATAAGAGCATATGTTCCTGCCGAAGAATTAACAAATCTATCTGTAAATTGGGAGGCGACGTAACAGACAACAAAAGGAACGGACAAAGGAAATGACAGACGAAAGAGAAACGTTGCCTCCTTTCGTCTGATTATTATTATAACCTGAAAAAAAAAGGTATCTAACATGCAAAAAACGATCAACAAAAAGATGGTTCAGTTTTAATAGATGAAGCAACCATCTAGTATTTGATTAAATTAGTAAACAATATACTATTACAAGTATTTGCTGTGCACCTGCACTTATCGCACCGACATGATAAAAATAGACGTCGGTCAAGTGCTTGACAAACACGCTCAGTGAGGGAACATAATCTGAAGTACTCAATTAACTGTACTACTGATATTAAAACAACAGTATGCCAAATCGCTGATTAACTTGGCTCTGGGAGACTACATTTTTCCTGACTTGGCTTTGACAAACATCGTGTTGCTGACATCATCCACACTCAGTTCGACAACATCTTCTAACTTGCCCAGTAGTTCCTCCAGACCATCAACTCCAAAGCTCTGGTAGTCAAGAGTCTGCTTGTACCGTTGCTCATACATGGACTCGAAGTGACACAGTGGAATAGGGCAGTGTAAGTAACAAACAAGAAGGGCCTCAATCTCTTTTCTGCAAACGTCTAGATGGCTATCAAATACATATGCTCCAACGACGTCAGGGTTAATGTTCTGTTCGTCCTCTGAGAAATCATCTGATGAGCTGCTCACCTGCTGACATGTTCTGCTAGTACCTTCCTCGACAGTAGCAATCCCTCTCTTTTCATTTTTTAAAATTATTGGTGTACTCAAATATTTCTTCAGGTTCCTATCACCAGAATTGCGGAGGCAAATCATCTTTCTCTGACCCTTCCCTATGACAACAAATGACTCAGCTAGCTTTTCGAAAAGATGAACAAGTTTAACAACTCCATATTCTGCTACATAAAGGTGCCTTCTGAAGAGCTTTAAGTACTCCGAAGGAACACGGACAAGTGGAACAGATCCACCAGATAACTCCAATAACCTTATAAGTTGACCCTTCAAGCCTTGAAGATCACCAGGACGAACCCAACATGAATCATCACCTGTAAAACCTTGGTCTACCGCTGGGACTTCATTCAAACCACATGATGACACATTACGTGACCTTAATGATGTGCTGGTGCCACAATTCCCATCTGCCGCAGTATAGAAAGCTTTGCATGATTCCCCAGTCATCTGTGAAGAGTTATAGTAATATGTCTGGTTGCTTGTTCTGCCACCATAGTCGTTGCTTGAAGTTCCCATATAAACAATGGCCTCCTCTTCAGTCTGTATTTCAGGAAATTTCCCCAACGTTACACTGTTGGGACAGAATGAAGGATCAGGAGCACGATGTCCTAACGATCTTGGGGGCACACCGCCTGCACCACGGGCAAGACTAGGCCAGTCCCACACAAAACTCCCGGCACTGCTCAAAGCTGATGAGACATTAACTGAAGATGGAATGGCAAGGACAATAGTGTATCCACGCTGGCCAAGTATATGGAGTGCAGGAGCAAAATCTACGTCACCAGATATAAGCATAATGGATGACGGTGGCCGATTATCAAGAGCAAAGAGAAACATATCTACCAGTATGGCCTTATCAGCTGCGTCTTTCCGTCCATTTGGAACATCAACAAGTTTGACTCCAGTTCTTTGACAACCCTCCCTGAGTCTTCTAGGAAAAGCATTGAAATCTCCATAAGCAGAGAGCATTGTAACTGCTCCCTTAACAACAGGATGTAGTCGTACTGCCGTCCGTATATACCCAGCCACATCATCTGGTCGTACATCACTTGGAACAGGGCAGTTCTCGATGTCCCAAAATATAGCTACTGGACCAAGGACTGCATTTGCCTGGCTGTTTGCTTGAGAATAATCCAAATTTGATGCAGCATTTATTACACGAAGATCTGATTCTGATACCGCAGCTTTCAGTGAGGGTGAGGTGACACGACTAGCCATTGCTTTATCTTCAAAAGACATTATGATTCCTGCATAATAAAATTGCAAAGGAAAGCTACAGATTATATGAAATATCCACGTTGTAACTTCGACAATAATAATATCATTTAAGTGGGCAACACCAATTGTGCAAGTTTGTAGCACCATCAACTCAGAATACTAAGGAAGACGGATGTAATCACAATTTCCACGTAATAATCATGCACCATGGTATCACAAATATGTAACCAGTGACATCTGAGCAGTTATCATGGTGATCATCCTACAGCTTCTGTACGACACCCGAAGCAACTGGTTGAAACATCCATTAAACAAAATACCACCAACCATATCAACTGAAGTTGGTTTTTTATTCTTTGCAAGACCCCAGCTAGCAAAATTTAGACATGTATAAGGGATGATAAGCTATGATATGATAACAGGAAGAGACTGATTTGGTGAGTGCACCCAATTTTTTTGATATTTAGGAAGATATCATGAGCCATGAGGTAAACATAAGTGACATGAAATAAGAATGCACAGCATCTTTTTCATTCATACAAAAGCAACTTGCCAAACACAAATGACATTCTATCCCCAGGATATTTTTTTCTTCAAAGGAGTTCATTGATGTTTACATTAATTGCAGGTTTAAAATCAACAACTAATGCAATTCAAAACATAGTACTATTCTTGCCTAATTATTCCATGTCCAGTTTCCAAGCTGCTGTATCCAAGTTACTGATGTTGCACACATAGACATGATTTGGTTCGATTTCTCGCGGCAGAATAAAGAGCAAAACGAAGTAGGACCTAACCAAGCTAGGGAGGGTTTCCTTACCAATGAAGCGAATAACATCGACAGCGCAATTTTGCATGCAAATTCTACTGCCCTCATACCAAAATTTCGTACATACATAGCAATTTCGAGTAACCAATCGTGCACATAGAAATTTTAGATGCAAATAGACACAGCAATTTGCCATAGCAAAATTTGGCATGGCAGTTTAACAGCGGCAGCGGCAGCACATGGCCTGTTCGGTTTCTGCCGAAGCTCACCTTGAGACGGCGATGCGGGTCCACCAGAGGGAGGTCAGGGTCGGGGCAGAGGCGTCCGGAGCTGGAGGAGGAGGTCGGGGACGCGGAGGCCGGAGCAGCTTCTGGAGGAGGAGGTCAGGGACGCAGCGGGACGATCTCGGGTGGGGACGCGGCGGGACGATCTCGGGTGGAGATGCGCGAGGAAGGAGGCGGGCGGCCTTCTGGTGCGCCGCGAGGAGGAGCAGAACGGCGGCGTCGGGTGCGGAGATCGTGGCGGGCGGCGATAGGGTTCGTCGGGTGAGGAACAAAAGGGCGTCAGGAGTCTGGACTGGACCTGTGCGTGGGCAGAGGAGAGGAGAGGAGAGGAGAGGAGGAGCAAAACGAAACGGTGTGTGTGTCTCATCTCGCTTTGGCGGTGGCATTTTGGCCATAAAATCCCACCGACCTGCGCCCACCGTCATTCTGCTCCTCTTGCGCCGCCGCCGCTGTTAGAGTATATATATATATATATATATATATTGTATTTTTCCTATTTGTTAGGGGGCTTTCTGTATATTTGCACCTGCACCTGTACTATATATTGTGGCATTTGTCCCTCTAGTAATACAACCAGTCTATAATCATAACATGGTATCAGAGCAGGTTTAGATCTCTAATTAGCGTCGCTCGCCAGTTCGCCCCGGTCATCGCCGGTTCTCTTCTTGGCCGTGACTGCATGCTGCCTTCGATCCCCACCTGCCCATCTGCCCCGATCTGATCTCAACGAGAGCACCACCTTCGATCCCCTCAAAAAAAAACAGAGAGAGGCTATGTCTCCGTCGGGCTACCTTGCGATTCCTCGCTGCCCGGTGACCTTTGATGGCGCGAATTACCCCGATTTCGCTGCCTTTATGCGCGTCCACGTGCGCGGCCTTCGTCTTTGGGGTGTGCTTTCTGGCGAGGTCCCCTGTCCGCCGCGCCCCACTCCTCCTATGGCGCCTATTCCACCGACGCCCGTTTCCCTTGCTCCTGATGCTACTCAGACGGTGAAGGATGCAGCCAGGGGTGCTGATGATACTGCTCTGGCTGAGTATGACCGGCAGTCCCAGGAGTATTCTGACGCTCTTGCGACCTACCGGCTAGATCTGACTGACTACACTCAGTGGATGGATGAGGATGCACGTGCTGCTGCTGTTCTCACTTCCAGTGTTCTGCCTCAGTATGCTGCTGAGTTTATAGGTCTTCCCACTGTTGCCGCTCAGTGGGCCTTTCTTCGTCAGCGTTACCAGCCATCTGGGGATGCTCTTTACCTGTGTGTGGTTCGCCAGGAGCATGCTCTTCAGCAGGGTGATTCCACTATTGATGAGTTCTACACTCAGAGTGCTGCTATCTGGCGTCAGCTTGATTCTCTTCGTACAGCTGTGTGTGCCACCTGTCCCTGCTGTCTGATTGTGCGCGCGGATCTGGAGTTTCAGCGTGTATATGAGTTCTTGTCTCGGCTCCGCAAGGAGTTTGAGACTCGTCGTGCCCAGCTGCTTGCTCGCGGTCGTGTTCCGCTCTCTGAGGTACTGTCTGAGCTTCGTGCTGAGGAGACTCGTCTTCGTGGTGCTGGACTTCTTGAGGTTCCCTCTGTACTTGCTGCTCGTGGTCCTTCTGTGTCGTCGACTTCGTTGCGGTCTCCAGTACCGCCACTACTCTCCAGCCCTCCGGTCCAGGGCCAGAGCCAGCCTCAGCAGCCTCGTGGTCAGCCTCGCCCTACTCGTCCTCCCTGCTCCTACTGTGGGAAGCCTCGTCATGATATCTCTGGTTGCTGGAAGAGGGATCCTAGTTTACGTCAGCAGTATCTCGCTCGTCAGCAGGCTGGTTCTTCAGGATCTTCTGCAGTTGCACTCTCTGAGCAGGACATTATCTGTGGTCTTCGTGGTCTACTCGCTGCTACAGGCTCTTCCTCGACGGGTACTGCTGGTTCTGTGCCTAGCTCTTCTGACACTGCGCGACCACCATCTTCTACACAGTCAGGTACGTCGTCCCCGTGGTATCTGGATTCTGGAGCTTCTTTTCATATGACTTCTGCGTCTTCTATTCTTTCTGCTCTTAGTTCCCTTATTTCTCATGTCCGTGTTATCACGGCTGATGGTACCTCCCTTCCTGTTTCTAGTCGAGGCACCCTCTCTACTTCCTCTTTCTTCGTTCCTGATGTTTCTCATGTTCCTAGCCTTAAGATGAATCTTTTTTCTGCTAGTCAGCTTACCGATTCTGGTTGTCGCGTCATCCTTGACGCTGATTCTTGTATTGTTCAGGACCGCCGTACACAGGCCCTGGTTGGAGCTGGCCCTCGCAGCCATGAGTCTCCGGGGCTATGGGAGTTAGACTGGCTTCGCGTTCCATCCGCTGCCCCTTCATCGGCCAGTTCTCCTGCGATTGCTGCTTCCGTCACTAGCTCTTTTCAGCAGTGGCATCATCGTCTGGGTCACCTTTGTGACTCCCGTTTATCGTCATTAGTCCGTCGTGGTCTTCTGGGGTCTGTCTCAGGAGATGTGTCTTTAAACTGTCAGGGTTGTAGGTTAGGCAAACAGATTCAGCTTCCCTATCCTACCAGTGTGTCTGCATCTCAGCGACCTTTTGATTTATTTCATTCAGATGTTTGGGGTCCGGCTCCCTTTGCTTCAAAAGGGGGCCATAGATACTATATTTTATTCATTGACGATTTTTCACGGTACACCTGGTTGTTTTTTATGCGCTCTCGCAGTGAGGTGCTCTCTATTTATCAGCGCTTTGCGGCCATGGTTCGTACTCAGTATTCTACGCCTATTCGTGTGTTTCGTGCTGATTCTGCAGGTGATTATATCTCCCAGCACCTGCGTGGTGTCCTTGCTGAGCATGGCACCCTCGCTCAGTTCTCGTGTCCCGGCGCCCATGCTCAAAATGGTGTCGCCGAGCGTAAGCATCGTCATATTCTTGAGACTACCCGTGCCATGATGATTGCTTCCTCTCTTCCGCCGCATTTCTGGGCTGAGGCTGTTGCTACGTCGACTTATCTCATTAACATTCAGCCTTCTGCTGCCCTTCAGGGTGGTATTCCTCTCGAGCGTCTCTCTGGTAGTTCTCCAGACTACTTGACTCTTCGTTTATTTGGATGCGTTTGCTATGTCCTCCTCCCTCCTCGCGAACGCACCAAACTGACCGCTCAGTCTGTTGAGTGTGTTTTTCTCGGATACAGTGATGAGCATAAGGGCTATCGCTGTTGGGACCCCGTTGGTCGTCGGATGCGCATCTCTCGTGACGTCACGTTTGATGAGACGCGTCCCTTCTATCCTCGTCCCACCTCCGGTACCTACCCGGTGGATGATATATCGTTTCTTCTTTTCCCTGATACACCTCCCTCTGTCCCTTCTACCAGACATCTCAGTCCTGATGTGACCCCTTTGACCTCGGCGCCATCCTCTCCTCCGTCTAGTTCTCCTAGTACTCCTCGTTCTCTGGCTTCGGATCTTTCCCCTGTTGTTCCTTCTTCCTCTTCTTCTGATGAGTTGTCCTCCGCTGATGAGCCTTCCTCTTCACGGCCTGTTCGTCAGCGTCGTGCTCCAGACCGTTACTCTCCTACTCAGTATGGTCTATCTGCTGCCTCCGAGCCGACTTCTTATCGGGATGTTGAGCGTCATCCTGAATGGCAGCTTGCCATGTCTGAGGAGATTGCTGCGCTTGAGCGCACTGGCACCTGGGATCTTGTTTCTCCCCCTCCCGGTGTTCGTCCTATCACGTGTAAGTGGGTCTATAAAATTAAGACCCGCTCTGATGGATCTCTTGAGCGCTATAAAGCGCGTCTTGTGGCTCGTGGCTTTCAGCAGGAGCACGGCCGTGACTATGATGAGACTTTTGCTCCTGTGGCTCATATGACCACTGTTCGTACTCTTCTTGCTGTCGCTTCTGTGCGACGCTGGTCTGTGTCTCAGCTTGATGTTCAGAACGCTTTTCTTAATGGCGAGTTGCGTGAGGAGGTTTACATGCAGCCTCCTCCTGGGTATTCTGTTCCCGATGGGATGGTTTGTCGTCTTCGGCGTTCTCTCTATGGCCTGAAACAGGCCCCTCGCGCCTGGTTTGAGCGCTTTGCCTCTGTGGTGACTGCTGCTGGTTTCTCTCCTAGCGCTCATGATCCAGCACTGTTTGTTCACACTTCTCCTCGTGGACGCACTCTTCTCCTTCTCTATGTTGATGACATGATGAAAGTGCATGGTTGCCCCTATACGTGGTTTTGGTAATGAATGACAATCCTTATGGACTAATGTTTACATTGAGATATTCTTATAGATCTTGTCCATGGGAAAATATAGGAGTTCATGTGTTGGACTCTTCAAGATTACATAATGACCAATGCTCTATTCAAGGGTTAATATGAAGAATGGTCATGTATAGAGTTGAGCTCATCGCAAGTATGGCTTGGAATAGAAGATTGAGTGAACAATCATGTTTACCCCCAAGCCATCTTACATATCAAGAGAAGAAGATGAAGAGCAAGTTCAATATGATGCATCTCGGAAGATATCTTTTGTTTGAAGCTTGCAAAGGAGACATGAAGACGAAGCTTAGCGAGGCCCTCCCATAATGGAGTATGGGGGAGCATTTGGAGAAGTCCACATTAAGCATGTGCTAGCAAGCACAATCAAGAAAGGTGTTTCAACTTGAAAGAGTCAAGATCGTCATCATCGAGCTCAAGTGGAATGCGCAAGGCAAAGGTATGATCTTGATAGGTTTTCTATTTTACCGGTCTCATAGTGTTAGTGGGAGACCGGGTTTTAGGATAGATGGCGTACTATCAAGAGGGGCTCTCGAGTGAGTAACTTGATCGCATCTTTGTGGAGAGCTCAAACCTTTGCATACTTGCCATTTCATCTTTCTTGGTTCTTACTTGGTTTTTCTCCTTGTCGAGTTTTGGTGCTTGTTGTGATCTTCACGACAAGCCCAAGTTCACCGAAAACGAATTTCATATGGAAAACTTGTTGCGTTCTCGGTTTTGGAGGTTTGCCGATCATTCCTTTTTAGAGAGATTTTAACCTCCTCCATTTGGTTTTATCTTCCATTGTTGGACTATGAGGTTTATCTGCATGATCTTGTAAAGCTCTTCGTTGTGATTTCAACGAGCCAAAAATCATCGAAAACGGAGTCCGGATGGAAAAGATATTGATGTTTTCGTTATCGGTTTTGCTGCAGTTTTTCCTAGGCCGGAGTCTCCGGTCCTAGACCGGAGTTTCCGGTCTGTGCATTACCGGAGTCTCCGGAATCAACGTTTTTCTCCAAACGTTGTTCAGCCCCTGGTGGGGGGCGGAGTTTCCGGCCCTAGAGGCCGGAGTTTCCGCCCCTGGATGAACTTTCCGGCCCAGGGCACCGGAGAGTTTGCCCAAGCCTCGGCGGTGTTGACAGTGTTCAGCCCCTGGTGGGGGCCGGAGTTTCCGGTCCCAGTAGGCCGGAGTTTCCTCCCCTGGCCAGAGTTTCCGGCCCTAGTGACCGGAAACTCCGATGTGAAGTTTTCCTGCAACGGCTCTTTTTCGTGGGACCTATAAAAAGGCCCCTTCTTCACCAGAGAGAGCAGCTCTTCCAAGCACGAATTTTCCCCCTCTCTCTCCTCCATTGTTGACCTTGGAAAGCTTGCCCCTCTCTCATTTTATCCCATGATTCTTGCATATCTTTGAGGGATTTGAGAGAGGAGATCTAGATCTACATTTCTACCAATCCATCTCTCCTCTAAGTGAGGGGAACCTAGTAGATCTTGATCTTGGAGTTCTTGGTGCATCTCCTCTTTGTTCTTCCTCTCTTATTCCCCCATAAGCATTTGTTGCTTTGTTGGAATTCGAGAGTGAATGATTTGAGCACTTGTGCTCTTGCCTTTTGCATTTGGTGCATCGGTGTGCTCTCCACGAGGATTCGTGGAAGTTGAAAGTTTGTGAGCTTGTTACTCTTGGGTCCTTGGACCCTAGACGCCTTTGTGGTGGTTGGACCCTTGTGTGGTCACTTGAAGCCGTTCGGGAGCCCCCAATCCCATTGTGAGTTGTGCCCCGGATTGTTGTTGGAGGCCGTTCGGGAGCCCCCAATCCCATTGTGGGTTGTGCCCCGGATTGTTGTTGAAAGGCTCCGGATTCCGCCTCGAAGGAATTCCGATAGTGGAAGGTGAACCAAGCCTTTGTGGTGCGGTTCATCGGAGAAGAAGGTGAAACCTTTGTGGTTGTTGAACCGTTGTGTCGGTTCACACCTCTCCAACGAGACGTACTCCCTTAACAAGGAGGAACTCGGGAATACATCCTCGTCTCCACGTGCCTCGGTTATTTCTATACCCGAGCTTTTACTTATGCACTTTACATTGTGATAGCCTTCGTGCTTGAAGTATTCTATATTGCTATCACCTTGTTGTTTGTCTTGCTTAGCATAAGTTGTTGGTGCACATAGGTGAGCCTAGTTTATTTAGGTTGTCGGCTTGTTAATTTAAACACCTAGTTTTATTCCACAATTAATAAGACTAAACCGGAAAAGTTTTAAACCGCCTATTCACCCCCCCCCCTCTAGGCGACATCATTGTCCTTTCACATGATCATTACTGGTGATGATCCTGAGTATATTGCCTTTGTCAAGGCTCGTCTTCGTGATCAGTTTCTTATGACTGATCTTGGTCCTCTCCGCTACTTTCTTGGGATTGAGGTCTCCTCCACTTCTGATGGCTTTTCTATCTCTCAGGAAAAATATATTCAGGATCTTCTTACTCGTGCTGCTCTTGGGGATGAGCGCACTGTTGAGACTCCTATGGAGCTTCATGTTAAGCTTCGACCTACTGATGGTGATCCCCTTCCTGATCCGACACGTTATCGCCATCTTGTTGGGAGTCTTGTTTATCTTGCTGTCACTCGTCCTGATATCTCTTATCCAGTTCATATTCTGAGCCAGTTTGTCTCAGCTCCTACCATAGTTCACTATAGTCATCTCCTCCGTGTTCTTCGTTATCTTCGTGGCACGATCACTCGTCGCCTTTTCTTTCCTCGTTCCAGCTCTCTCCAGCTCCAGTGCTACTCGGACGCTACGTGGGCGAGTGATCCTACGGATCGTTCTTCCCTTTCTGCTTACTGTGTGTTTCTTGGTGGTTCGTTTGTTGCTTGGAAGACGAAGAAACAGAAAGCGGTTTCTCGCTCGAGTGTTGAGGCTGAGCTGCGGGCTATGGCCTTGTTGACTGCTGAGGTGACCTGGTTACGGTGGTTGCTTGCAGATTTTGGGGTCTCTATTACGACACCCACTCTACTTTTGTCTGACAGTACAGGTGCTATCAGTATTGCACGTGATCCGGTCAAGCATGAGCTTACCAAGCATATTGGTGTTGATGCTTTTTATACACGTGCTCAAGTGCAGGCTCGAGTCGTTACGCTTCAGTATGTGCCTTCAGATTTGCAGTTGGCGGATTTCTTCACAAAGGCGAGTGGCTTTATCCTGCCCTCCACACCTCCGTCACGTCGCAGCGAGAGGTTTGGGGTGGAGGCAGATGGAGGTTCGGCTGCTGATGAAGACTCCATGACGAAGGCCATGCGTCGTAAAGCGGCGCGCAATCTGGACTATTCTGGTACGGAATCATCGTCTAAGTCTTTCCTAGCTTTTTCTCCTCAGTCGATCCAGTCTAAGCTTAGTAGTGTAGGTTTTAATCTTGGTAATAGTTTAAATCAAATTCATGTTTCAACTAAAGTCTTGAGACATATGGAATTTGACCGTCTTACGGTTAGTCCTAAAGTCTCGTCTAGGTTGTCTTCCACATACGATGATGAGGATGAAGCGATTGCCACATCAGATGGTCAGCTTTTTTCTCATCTAGTTGGTGAAGTGTTGGATGGTGGTTTGGATGACGACGGGCTAGACTCATTGTATGGGTTAAAAGCAACCGGTCGGAAATCTAAATCTACAAACAACAAAGCCCGGAAACGGTCTAAATTATCCAAATCTCCAACGGTTTCCCGATGAATGGCATGTTTGCAAATAGCAGAGGTCTTGGTGACTTGGCTAAACATTTGCACTTTGCTGGTTGTATCCGGGACCATAATTTGGATTTCTTAGCCATTTCTGAGACGGGTAGACGGGAGTTCTCGCAATCTCTTTTGAACCGTCTTTCTGGCGGCATAGAGTTTGATTGGTACTCACATCCCCCTCATGGACGTTCGGGGGGCATTTTACTAGGCATCAGGACTGATACCATGGAAGTGTTGGATGTTACGGATGGCGATTTTCATATTAAAATGCGCATCCGTAATAAATCTGATAATTTCATTTGGAGTCTTGTTGCTGTGTATGGCCCAACCCAAGTAGCGGCTAAGACTGCTTTTCTATGTGAGATGGTTAACCTGGCAAAAGATAACCCCCACCCCCTTGTCATCGGTGGGGATTTTAATCTGCTTAGGTTTCCATTTGAGAAAAGTAGAGGTCAGTTTGACAACCGTTGGCCTCTTTTGTTCAATGCAGTCATTGACAGCCTGAACTTAAAAGAGATTTCAATGGTGGGGAGACAATTCACTTGGGCTAATTCTCTCCCTGAACCCACATACGAAAAGTTAGACCGAGTACTGATGGATACTGACTGGGAATCTAAGTTCCCTCTCGTGTCGGTACGGGCTCTTGAACGTATTGAGGGACTGTCAGATCACGCTCCCATTATTTTGACCACTGGATTTCCTAGGCCGCAGTGCAAGCCACGTTTCAAGTTTGATCTTGGATGGCTGCATCGTGAGGGTTTCAATGCGATGATCAAAAGGATTTGGGAAAGACCAGTAGTGGGTGCCTCGCCTATCCAGCATTGGAACAACAAGATACGTGCTGTACGTACGCACCTCGTTGGTTGGGCTAGGCAGACTTCTGGTTTACTTAAAAAAGAAAAGGAACGACGATAATTGATGCTCTAGAAGCATTAGCAGAAGTTAGGCTCCTATCCGCGCAAGAGATTGAGCTAAAGAGTCAATCCAATGCACAAATAGCCAAGCTACTAAGAGAAGAGGAGTTAAAATGGTATCAACGATCGAAAGCCCAATTCATCCTTGAAGGGGACTCGAATACTCGCTATTTCCATAGTATTGCCAACGGCAGACACAGGAAAAAGCGAATTCATTCCCTAATCCAGGATGAGGGTTTGATCGAAGGCCAGGAACAACTAAAGTCGTACATTACTTCCTACTATAAAGATCTGTTCGGGGCTCCAGAGGAAGGAAATTTCACTTTAGATGAGTCTCGAACAGAGGATATCCCCCAGGTTTCAGATGAGGAAAATAGCCTACTCACTAAACTCTACTCAGAGGAGGAAGTAAAGAGGGCTGTTTTCCAAATGAAACATAATACAGCTCCTGGACCTGATGGTTTTCCGGCTGAATTCTACCAGAACTTTTGGGATGTTATCAAGTTTGATCTACTTCAATTGTTCGCGTGTCTTCATAATGGACAACTTGAGTTGTTTCGTCTAAATTTTGGTGAAATAATTTTATTACCTAAGGTTAATGAGGCAGAAAGGATCCAACAATTTCGACCAATATGCCTTCTTAACGTTAGTTTTAAAATATTCACCAAAGTGGCGACAATACGACTGAACAGTGTGGCAGATCATGTAGTGCGTCCGTCTCAGACGGCTTTTATGCAAGGGCGCAACATCCTTGATGGAGTTGCGATCTTACATGAAACGACTCACGAACTACATAGGAAAAAGCTAAATGGGGTAATCCTCAAAATTGATTTTGAGAAAGCCTATGATAAAGTTAAATGGTCTTTCCTTCAGCAAACCCTGAGGATGAAAGGCTTTTCTACTGAGTGGTGCACGCTTATCAATAGCTACGTATCGGGAGGAAGTGTAGCCATTAAGGTCAATGATGACACTGGCAAATACTTCCAAACGAAAAAAGGGCTCAGACAGGGAGACCCGTTATCGCCAATACTATTTAATATAGTGGCTGATATGTTGCCTATCTTAATCGAACGTGCTAAAGCTGATGGTCAAATTGAAGGAGTGATTCCACATCTTGTTGATGGTGGTTTATCGATCCTTCAATATGCTGACGATACAATTCTTTTTATGGAACACAACATCGATAAAGCTCGAAACCTCAAACTGATTTTGTCAGCATTTGAGCAACTTTTGGGTCTTAAGATTACTTTCCATAAGAGTGAAGTGTTTTGTTTTGGCGAGGCCCAAGAAAACGCCGCCTTGTATGCTGAACTTTTTGGTTGCGAACAAGGTCAATTTCCTATCAACTATTTGGGTATTCCAATTCATTATCGGAAACTCACAAATGCGGAATGGAAAAAGGTGGAGGAACGAATCCAAATTCGTTTACATAGTTGGAAAGGCAAACTCTTATCCTTAGGCGGAAGATTGGTGCTCATAAACTCGGTACTAACAAATATGGTACTGTATATGATTTCTTTCTTCCAATTGCCAAAAGGAGTCTTAAAAAGGTTGGATTATTTCCGGTCAAGATTCTTTTGGCAAGGGGATAGTGAGAAAAAAAAATATCGGCTGACTAAATGGAGTGTGGTTTGCTCTCCTCAAACCCAAGGAGGGCTCGGAATTCATGACCTTGAGGTCAAGAATAGAGCCCTGCTGGGTAAATGGCTTTTCCGACTTCTTTCGGAAGATGGAGTCTGGCAAACCCTCCTTCGGAGAAAGTATGTGGGAGATCGAGCTGTCTCTCAGGTTCTTTGGAAACCTGGTGATTCACACTTCTGGGCTGGCCTCATGGTTACAAAGAAGTATTTTTTTCAACATGGATCTTTTTCTATTAGGGATGGATCGGAAATTCGTTTCTGGGAGGATAAATGGCTTGGCCATTGTACCCTCAAGGAACAATATCCGGCTCTTTAGTCTATTGTACGAAACAAAAGCGATACGCTCGCGAAGGTTTTAGGGTCCGACCCACCAGATGTTTCGTTCAGAAGAAGTCTATTTGGAGCAAGAGAGGCATCCTGGAATGCCTTGCTTCACCGACTGGATGTAATCCATTTGTCGGAAGGTCCAGATAGATTTCAATGGAATCTTACGAAGAATGGTAAATTCTCCGTTGATTCTATGTATAGAGCTCTTATTCTCCCTGAAATACCAGTCGATATTAAAGACAACAACAAAATTTGGAAGATGAAGATACCGCTAAAAACTAAAGTGTTTGCGTGGTATCTACGTCGGGGGGTAATTCTTACAAAAGACAACCTTGCCAAGCGTAACTGGCACGGAAGTAAAAAGTGTGTTTTCTGTCACGATGACGAGACAATTACGCACTTATTCTTTCAGTGCGATTTCGCCAGGTCTATATGGTCAGCCATCCAGATAGGTTCCTCCTTACATCCACCGCGTACTGTTGCTAATATTTTTGGCAACTGGTTAAACGGCGTGGATACTAGGTTCAAACTATTCAGTAGGATGGGCGCGATTGTAGTTATTTGGTCGCTGTGGCTATGTAGAAATGACAAGGTTTTTAACGATAAAAATGCTTCTGTGATGCAGGTTATCTATCGGTGCACAGCTACGTTACGGGCGTGGGCGACCTTGCAGCGTGTGGAGCACCGGGACTTATTTTCCGAGGTGGCGTTGAGACTGGAGGCTGCGGCCAGGGAGCTACTATCCCGGCATGGCTGGCAGCATAGGCTCCGGATAGACCTACCAGTTTCCTAGGCGGATTTACAATTTCTCATTATGATATGTAATTCGCCTTTTATTTTTCGGTTCGGATTTGGTTTTTGGTGAACTGGTGGCTGTGTGCATCTTAGTTATGCAGAAGCCGGGTGTAATGCTTAAAACTCTTAAGTAATAAAATCCCTTTATCTAAAAAAAATCACCTTTACAAGATTACTTCTTAAACGTGCTGTTTTTGTTTCTTCTTTCTATTCTCATAAAAGTATCATTGATATATTGCAGCAAGTCTCTTTCATTGGTTTATTCTTTTAGAAAATCTGTATATTTATGTTCCTGTTGTATCGACTTACGTACCATAATTTGTTGGTACATCCCTAGAATTGTCTATAAGGCTTACATAATATATGTGGCCGATACAGGACATAAAGATACTGTATGCACTGTGGCTTTCAGTTCAGATGGGAAATTGGTGGCTTGTGGAAGTATGGATGGACAGATAAATGTGTGGAATACAGCTACGCAATCACTCCAGGGAACCCTTGAGGGCTCTGAATCAGGCTTTGAGGTGATATGATGCTGATCGATTTCATTCGTTTAGCTGAACATATTCCACAACTGTTTCCATTGCTAAATCCTTTTTTATCGCTCTTAAACTGTATAAATACTTGGTGATTAATTATATGCTTTTGGTTTTGTAGTGGCTTAAATGGCATCCACGAGGTCACTTCATAATTGCAGGATCAGAAGACTGTAATGTATGGATGTGGAATGCCGACCACAATGCCTTTCTGAATGCATTTGCTGGCCACAGTAGCACAGTGACATGTGGTGACTTTACCCCTGATGGTACTGAGCAATTTTCTCTAGTGTTATTTAATTTTATGCATGTTAACGCCCTTAAGCTGCCTCCTGACATGGTATGAAATATAGTATTACCCCAGTCTACTTTCTTTAGTCCTGTTTTTTTGGAACGCCTCTCATGAAAAAATTGTCACCTGTATGTGACAATCTGTTTTTAGTTATCAACACAGAGCTTCTTCGTATCAGTTCAGATTCAGAGAAACACATGGATCATTGTGTATTTAATATTTATACTACTAACTTGTGTTCTAGTTAATTCTTCTATGATGCTTTAACATTTTAGATCCTTTCTCACATCTTTACTATAGTAGCTTAGATCCCTGATGTTGCATACCCATTTTTTCCTAATTCTTATGTTTCCTTGTGAAGGTAAGCTTATTTGTAGCGGATCAGACGATGCAACATTGAGGATATGGGAGTGGGACCCTAAAAGTGCAAAATGCAGACATGTTGTTCGGGGTAAATAAAAATTATTTTCTAGCTGTAATAAACATATATTCATATGACTGTTTTTGTGTGTTCTCTGTCAACTTTGAACTTTAATGTCCGATCTTTTTAACTCAATCCAGGTCATGGCTATCATACTGAAGGATTGACGTGTTTAGCTATTACATGGGACTCGCAATCCATTGTTAGTGGCTCTCAGGATAATTCTGTGCATATTGTGAGCATAAACTCAGGCAAGGTGGGTGTATATCATGATTTTGTTATTTTTCTTAACAAAAAGGTTAACGAATCACTCCCATCCATGCAAAAGGAGCTTTGAATCCTTCTCCTCCAGGTTGGCTTGAAATGAGAAATATTTGATGCACCTTGTGATTCTAACTATTTTTGCATGGTAGATCATGTAAAAAAAATAGCAATCCTTAATTTTGCTTGTAGCGATATCTCAGTTTGGTTCCTCAGATATACTACATGATTTTGTTTTCTTAACGAATCACATGTACTATGTTGCTCGTTTTTTATCTTTTAGAAACATGTGCCAGCTATGATAAAGTATTGATTTGTGTGTAACACGTGTTGGTTGTTTTTGCAGGTTGTCGGTTCATTAGTTGGCCACACCAATTCCATCGAGTGCATTGGCATCTCACCGAGGTACTTTTTCGTGATAATTTTTTTTATCCTTGGAGTCTGTATGGTAAATCTGTATCGCCTTCCTGTTGACCTAGCTGTTTTCTGCAGGTACAACTGGGTGGCTACAGGGAGCATTGATCAGACTCTCATTATCTGGGACCTCGCTCGTCAAGCAATTCGATCCACTTGCGAGCATGATGTGGGTGTACAATAAATTTAACTTTTTGGTTCTCTCATCTGCTTATGTTGCTATAAACAAACTGTTATTGTTGATTTTTTGATATGCAGGAGGGAGTTGTTAGATGTGTAGATGTGTATAGGTTACTGTTCATCACACATGTATAAGTACTGGCCTTTGGCCTCCTGAAAATATAGTTGCTCATTCATAACATGGTATCAGAGCTCAGGTGCTCTCCTCCCAACCCGTAGCATCTCCGGCCGCCGCCCGTCTCCGGCCTGCTTTGCCTCCACCAGCCGTCGTTGCCTGCCGCCGAGCCGCCCTCCGGCCTGCTCTGCTTTGCCTGCCGCCCTCCGGCCTGCTCCTGCTCCGTCGTCCGCCGTTGCCTGCCGCCGAGCCGCCCTCCGGCCTGCTCCTGCCAGCACGCTTCTCCCGCCTCCGTCTGGCCCGGCCCGCTCCTGCTTGCTGCGCCGCCGCCGCTGCATCCCCGGCTTGCTGCGCCGCCGCCGCTGCTGTCCGCGGCCTGCCTCGTCCGGCCGCCGCCCGTGCTGGGTCGACCCCGGCCGCCTACGCCGCCTCCAGCGGCTCCGGCCCACTCCGCGCCGCCGCTCCGGCCGTCCGCTCTGGCTACTGCTCTCCCAGGCCGCTGTGGAATCGAGCTGGTGAGCTCGTGCTGCACACACGAGCTGGTGAGCTCGTGCTGCGATTCAGATCCATATTCTCTCTCCTGTGACTTTGCAAAAAAAAAACAGAGAGCCCGCGATGTCTTCTTCGGGCTATGTTGCTGTTCCTCGGTGCAGTGTGATCTTTGATGGCACCAACTATGCCGAGTTTGTGGGATTTATGCGTATCCACACGCGCGGCCTTCTGCTTTGGGGTGTTCTCTCTGGCGAGGTCTCTTGTCCGCCGTGCCCCGTTGCTCCTGTGGCTCCTACTCCACCGGTGCCACCCACTCTTGCCGCTGATGCTTCTGAGGCTGATCGTGCTGCCGCCAAAGATGCTGATGATGTTGCAGTTGAAGCCTATGACCAGCAGGTATCGAATTACTCGAAGTCTCTCTCTGTTTATCGGGATGCTCTGTATGTTTACACTCAGTGGTGCAATGATGATGCTCGTGCTGCTGCTGTCCTCACTGCTAGTGTTTTACCTCAGTTTGCTTCTGAGTTTATGGGCTTGGGCACTACTGCTGCGATGTGGACTTATCTTTGTCAGCGCTATCAGCCCTCTGGTGATGCTCTCTACCTGTCTGTGGTGCGTCAGGAGCATGCTCTTCAGCAGGGTGACTCTACTGTTGATGAGTTCTACACACATTGCTCTGCCATCTGGCGTCAGCTTGACTCTCTGAGAACTGTTGTTTGCGGTACTTGTCGATGCTGTCAGACAGTGAGGTCAGACTTGGAGTTTCAGCGTGTCCATGAGTTCTTGTCTCGCCTGCGTTCTGAGTGTGAGCCTCGGCGTGCACACTTGCTTGCCCGTGGTCGACGTGTTCCCATCTCAGAGGTACTTGCTGAGCTTCGCGCTGAGGAGACTCGACTCCGTTCTGCTGGCCTGCTTGTGGTTCCCACGGTGCTTGCTGCCCGTGCTCCGCTGTCGTCTGTTCCACCGCTGCTACCCACTCCTTCACGGGGGGTGGGCGGACGGCCCTCTGGAGGGGGTGGTCGGCCTCGCTCTCACATGTTCTGCGACTACTGCAAAAAGCCCGGCCACCCAGAGTCTGATTGTTTCAAGAAGCAGCGTGACATGGGTCGCTCCTCTCCTGCAGTTCGTGCGCCTCCGTCTGCACAGTCATTTACTGCCCAGGATATTGCCCAGCTCAAGCGTATGTTGGCTTCCTCTGGCTCTTCTTCGACGGGCACCGTTGCTTCGCTGACTGCTTCCACTACTGCTACTCCGCCACCGCCGCCTACACAGTCAGGTACATCTCCGTGGGTTCTGGATTCTGGAGCTTCTTTTCACATGTCTTCTGATGCTTCTGCTCTGTCTTCTCTTCGCCCTCTTGATTCTCCCGTCAATGTTCTTACTGCCGATGGCACACCTCTTCCTGTTGCTAGTCGTGGCATTCTTTCTACTCCATCCTTTTCTGTTCCCGGTGTTTCTCATGTTCCCCGTCTTACCATGAATCTCTTTTCCGCTGCCCAACTTACTGATTCTGGCTGTCGTGTTATTCTTGATACCGACTCTTGCTCTGTTCAGGATCGTCGCACCCAGGTTCTAGTTGGAGCTGGCCCTCGGCGCCATGAGGCTCAGGGCCTTTGGGAGGTTGAGTGGCTTTGTGTTCCTTCCTCTGCCACCACATCCGCCAGCTCGCATGCTCTTGCTGCCTCCTCCTCTGCATCCTTCCAACAGTGGCATCATCGACTTGGTCATATATGTGGCTCTCGCCTGTCCTCGCTAGTGCATCAAGGTGTCTTAGGGTCTGTCTCTGGCGATGTATCTTTACATTGTAATGGTTGTAGACTTGGCAAACAGACTCAATTACCTTATCCTACGAGTGAGTCAGTCTCTCAGCGTCCTTTCGACTTAGTTCATTCTGATGTATGGGGTCCTGCTCCCTTTGATTCGAAAGTTGGTCATCGCTACTATGTTTTATTTATTGATGACTTCTCTCGCTACACTTGGCTCTATTGTATGAAATCTCGCAGCGAGGTCCTCCCTATATATAAGCGATTTGCTGCCATGGTGCACACCCAGTTCGCCACGCCCATTCGTGTCTTTCGTGCTGACTCGGCTGGTGAGTATATCTCCCAGATGTTGCATAGTTTTCTTGCCGAACAGGGTACTCTCGCCCAGTTCTCTTGTCCTGGTGCTCACGCTCAAAATGGCGTTGTTGAGCGCAAGCATCGTCACCTTCTTGAGACGGCTCGTGCGATCATGATCGCCGCCTCTCTTCCACCCCACTTTTGGGCTGAGGCTATCTCCGCATCCACCTATCTCATCAGTATCCAGCCTTCGGCTGCTTTGCAGGGTGGTATTCCTATGGAGCGTCTCTCTGGTCGTTCTCCTGACTACTCTGCTCTTCGAATGTTTGGGTGCGTGTGCTATGTTCTCCTTGCTCCCCGCGAACGCACCAAACTGACCGCTCAGTCGGTGGAGTGTGTTTTTCTTGGCTACAGTGATGAGCACAAGGGCTATCGATGTTGGGATCATGTTAGTCGTCGGCTACGTATTTCCCGTGATGTGACTTTTGATGAGTCTCGTTCGTACTATCCGCGTCCTACTGCCTCGCCCTTCTCGGTTGAGGATATCTCCTTCCTTATTCTTCCCGACACCTATCCCTCTTTGCCTCGTGTTCCTCCTCCTCCACCTCCTCCTATGATGAGTCCCACTCTTCCTGATACACCACCGACGCCACCCTCTCCACCTTCCTCCACTCCTTCCTCGTCATCCACCTCTCCACCTTCCTCTCCGATACACCATCCCCTCTCTCCTTTTCCTCTCCACTACACTCGTCGCCCTCGTGCTGTGGATGATCCTTCTACCGTGCCCTCCACTTCCAGTGCGCCTCCTTCCCCATGTACATCGGTTCATAAGCTTCGTTCTCGAACCTCTTTACGGTCTCCTGATCGCTATTCTCCTTCCCAGTACAGTCTTTCTGTTGTTGCCGAGCCCACTTCCTATCGGGATGCCATGGCTCAGTCTGAATGGCAGCTTGCGATGGCTGAGGAGATTGCTGCACTTGAGCGCACTGGCACATGGGATCTTGTTTCCCCTCCTCCCGGTGTTCGTCCCATCACTTGCAAGTAGGTCTATAAGATCAAGACTCGCTCTGATGGTTCTCTTGAGCGTTACAAAGCTCGTCTTGTGGCTCGTGGCTTTCAGCAGGAGCAGGGACGTGATTATGATGAGACATTTGCTCCTGTTGTCCACATGACCACTGTTCGCACTCTTCTCGCTGTGGCTTCTGTTCGTCATTGGTCTGTGTCTCAGCTTGACGTCCAGAATGCCTTTCTCAATGGTGAGTTGCGTGAGGAGGTTTATATGCAACCACCACCGGGGTACTCTATTCCTGATGGTATGGGGTTTGTCGTCTTCGGCGCTCTCTCTATGGCCTTAAAAAAGCCCCTCGCGCCTGGTTTGAGCGTTTCGCCTCTGTGGTGACTGCCGCCGGTTTTGTGCCTAGCGACCATGACCCTGCGTTGTTTGTCCACACCTCACCTCGTGGTCGGACGCTCCTCCTCTTATATGTTGATGACATGATCATTACTGGCGATGACTCTGAGTATATTGCCTTTGTTAAGGCCCGCCTCCGTGAGCAGTTCCTGATGTCCGATCTTGGTCCTCTTCGCTATTTTCTTGGGATTGAGGTTTCTTCGACTTCTGATGGTTTCTACATCTCCCAAGAAAAATATATTCAGGATCTTCTGAAAGAACATTTCTTAATCCCTAGTGTTTTGTGTGTTAGTTAACAATACCAATGATATACTAATCCTGTTGCTAAGTATTTCAGTTTGGGTGAAACTCATATCACAAATCCTAAAGCCAAATTGTAGAGAAAAAGAGTTTCTGGAATTCTTCCCAGACTCGGATATTCCGGTTCACCAACCCGGATATTCCGAGTCAACTCCAGGAAAATTGGCTAAGTCAAGATTCAGAAGTGGTACTGACTCCAATCGGAAAATCAGCTCGGAAATTTCAAGGACCCGGATATTCCGGTTCACCAACCCGGATATTCCGAGTCAACCCCAGGAAAATTGGCTAAGTCAAGATTCAGAAGTGGTACTGACTCCAATCGGAAATTCAGCTCGGAAATTTCAAGGACTCGGATATTCCGAGTCAACCTCAGAAAATCGGCTAAGTCAAGTTCAGAATTGGTTCTGATCTCAATCGGAAATTCAGCTCGGATATTTTCAAAGGCCCGGATATTCCGGGTGACCGGAATTTCCGGTGTTACTTAAACCGGAATTTCCGGGTGCCCAAGACAGCCAACGGCCAGATTTTGAGGGGGAGTATAAATACCCCCTCACTCACTCAAGAACATCGAGCTCTCAGATTTTCTCTCTCCTACCATTCTTGAAAGCTCAAATCATCAAGATCTCCCAATCCCCCCACCCAAATTCATTGATCTTTGGAGGATTGGAGGAGAAGGCCCGGATCTACATCCTCACCGAAGGGATTTGCATTTCTCCCCCATTCACTTGGGGATTTCGTGGCTAAGGTTTCCGGTGGGAAAACCTAGTTCACCATTGTTGTACTCTTGGTGTTACCTTTACGTTTTGTGGTCTTCTTGGGAGCCCTCAATTCAGTTGTGGGTGTGTGCCTCAAGCGTTTGTAAGGGATTCGATCTCCGCCCTAAAAGGGGATCAATAGTGGAAGGTGGACTCGAAACCTTTGTGGTTGAGTTCATCGGAGAAGAAGGTGAGCCTTTGTGGCGTTGCGGCTAACCTGTTGTGGTAGCGCACACCTCTCCAAACAAGACATACACCCTTGGGTGGAACTCGGGATTACATCTTCATCTCCGCGTGCTTCACTTGGTTCCCTTTACCTTTGCTCCCTTACTTGCTTATCTCGTTATTGCTTAGATTATCATTTAGGTAAATTCACCGTAGTTGCATATCTAGAGAATTTACCTTTGTGTTGAGCCTAAATTTGAAAAGACCTAAAATTTGTAATAGCACCTATTCACACCCCCCCCTCTAGGTGTCGGATTCCCGTTCATCTTCTTGCTCGCGCTGCTCTTGGTGATGAGTGCACTGCTGAGACTCCTATGGAGCTCAATGTTCAGCTTCGTGCTACCGATGGTGATCCCCTCACAGACCCGACACGCTATCGCCATCTTGTTGGGAGTCTTGTCTATCTGGCTGTCACTCGTCCAGACATATCATATTCTGTCCACATTCTGAGTCAGTTCGTGTCCGCTCCCAGTTCTGTCTACTATAGTCACCTTCTCCGTGTTCTACGATATCTTCGTGGCACAATCTCTCGCCGCCTTTTCTTTCCTCGCTCCAGCTCTCTCCAGCTCCAGGCCTACTCTGATGCTACGTGGGCCAGTGATCCCTCTGATCGCCGCTCGTTGTCTGCCTATTGTGTTTTTCTTGGAGGATCTCTCATTGCCTGGAAGACGAACAAACAGAAGGCAGTTTCCCGCTCCAGTGCAGAGGCTGAGTTGCGAGCGATGGCTATGTTGACGGCTGAGGTGACCTGGTTGCGATGGTTGCTAGCAGACTTTGGTGTTTCTGCTGCTGCACCGACTTCTCTATTATCAGACAGTACAGGTGCCATCAGCATTGCGCGTGACCCGGTGAAGCATGAGCTCACCAAGCACATCGGCGTGGATGCCTCCTTTGTGCGTGCTGCTGTGCAGGATCAGATTCTTGCTATTCACTATGTGCCCTCCGAGTTACAGCTAGCGGATTTCTTCACGAAGGCACAGACTCGCGCGCAGCATGGGTTCTTCCTCTCCAAACTCAGTGTCGTTGACCCACCATGAGTTTAAGGGGGGTGTTAGATGTGTATAGGTTACTGTTCATCACACATGTATAAGTACTGGCCTTTGGCCTACTGAAAATATAGTTGGTCATTCATAACAGGAGTGACATGCCTGGCGTGGCTGGGTTCGTCGAGATATGTGGCGTCAGGATTCATCGACGGCATAGTGCGCATCTGGGACAGCCTCTCCGGGGAGTTGGCACGTACGTTCAGCGGGCACAGGGACGCCGTGCAGTCACTGGCCGTCTCCGCCGACGGCAACTCCATCGTCTCGGTCTCCTCGGATAAGTCTGCTCGGGCCTTTGACATCTCCATGTTCAAGTAAAGATATACTGTACCTAGCAGCAAGCCAAGATTGACGAATCGTCAAGATTGCACTGGTTAAATAATTTTAACCCATATATAAAACGAACCGCTGTGTGTGTCTCGCTTTGGCGGTGGCATTTCGGCCGTAAAATCCCACCTGCGCGCGGCGTGCTCGTAGAATCCCATGGAGAGGTACCGCGTCCATGGTCGTTTCTGCTAGTGGTCTCGCCGGCGAGCGAGCTCACGAAGATCGCCATTGCCGTCTATGCCGGGGCTTGCCAAGCTTCACCTCGACGACCTCCTCCTCCTTCGGGGACCGCTCGCTGTCCGACCTACCACCTTCGCGGCGTGCCCCGACAGATGTGTCGGAATTTCCAGACGACGCCGTGAACGCCCTTGGCGAGCACGGTCTGGACCGACGGGTCAGCGGACTAGTCGAACCGCGGGAAGATGATCTCGGCGCAGTAGCGCGGCACGGAGAAGCCGCCGCCATTGTTGGCGTCGGTTTGCGTGAGCGCGTCTTGGCGAAAGAGTGGAAGACTCACGGGCCTGTTGTCCTCGTGCTACGCAGCGGCTGCGGCAATGGCGCCGTCGGCATACTGGGGCCGGACGGGAACGAGGCGGATCTTGGCGAAGACCTCGTGGGTGTCCGTATCTGCCATGAATCTGACAGCGGCGACACGGCAGGACGAGCGCCGGGACCGTGCCGCTGTCGCCCGACGGAGAGAACTCAGACAGAGCGTCAGGACCCTGCTTTGACGGCTTCCTCCGCCTGGCCGACATGAACGGCAGCACGACAATACCGAGACATGAAGTTATCTCAAGGGTTCAGCATCAGGAACAATTCACATCACCAGCGACAGCTAAACACATGGTTCAAAGGCTAATTATACAGTATAACATTTACCCAAACCTAAGCGAGATAACAATTCCAGCGTTTCTCAAGGTCTCAAGATTAAGTAGACTGGCACTATAAGGTCTCAACCAACATGAATTTAGTGATAAAACTTGCATGGCCAAGTTCTCTTTAAAGTCTGAGCTCCTGTCAGATAGATGTGAGCCGACTTCACTTGTCGCCTCGCAGCTTTGTACCAAGAGACCTTTCCAACTTGCCGATGATCTGCTGGTTCGGGATTGCCTTGCCTGATTCGTACTCCTCGACCACTTTCAGCTCCTCGTTGATCATCTGTAAGCAAAGTGGCAACATTATGTCTTGTGAATAAAATCAGAGACGTTACAGATTTCAAGTTGGCAGCAAAGTGAAATTCAAACCTGTGCAAGCTATGCCTGCGTAAGTTCATTGTCCACTCCAGCTTGGATAATTTTCTTGTTCAGGTCTGACAGGATACTCTCATCTGTTAACGAAAATTCCCAATGGTTAAAACTTTGAAGGAATGACGTTGGCATACTATTATGAAAAAACCTGTGTTGACACTGAATTATGAAATAATCAGGAGCATTTAGAGATCCTGTTTTGGTTAAGTAAAATTGCACTGACCGTAGCAGTGTTCCTGTTATGTAACTTATATTTTGGCTTTTAAACAAGTACCCCTAAAGGTACTGGAACAAAGTATTCACAATTCCTGATTCCATACTCTAAAATAATGTAGCAATGCAAGCAGCACCGAAACAGCAAATGTGCTCTAAACAATAAATGTGCTGAAAGGATGGCACACCATAAAAATATTATTAGGGATGTGCCGCTATGAGCAGCTTTGTTTGTCCCAGCATTATATAATTCTCATTTATCTATCTCACAAAATGTGCAGAAACATATGTAAAGATAGTCTGCTCATGTAATGGAAAATTACCCTACTATAGAAGATATGACGTCTAACGGTGCACTAGGCAGATGACTTGTTCCCAAAGACACAATGATAACATGAATTATTGTTCCCAAATAAAAAGAAGACAATATATGCTTAGCAATGATATACCTTCCAGTTTGTGGAAGCTGAAGTAAGGAAACAGGATGAAGAAGCCTTCCCTCTTCCAGATCTTTTCGAACTTCTGTGAATTCAGATTAAACTTGAAGATGCCAAGGTCTGTAGCCAGTAAAAGGATACCATGACCCTCAAGAGACCCTAGAAGTTCAATTTTTCCGTTGTAGCGGTTCTGCATTGGGAGAATATTCCTGTGCTTAACGAGTGTAGGTTCAGTCCATCCTGGTACTCCTTCTGGCCCCATTTGCCATGACCAGAGCTTGACAGATGACCAGCCCAGCTCGGCGAAGCCCAAGTTGCCATTCTCCATTGCTAGGAGGATAAAGTCATTTCTGGAGCTGCTATCACGCTGTGGGGTATCTATTAGTGAGAGGCAATGTGATCTCAAGTCGTACATTAGAATGTGGATGTCATCTTCATCATCCTCTAGATCATCCTCGTCATACTGAATCGCAAAATATAGCTTCTCATCAAGTAGGACCGGCGGGTTTTGTATGACTGTTGCATCTGATTCTGATGTAATCTCAAGAATAGCGGATTGTTCGCTCCACTTGCCGGTCTCCGTCGAGAAAACATAGGCTGATGCTGCAACGCCAGCATTCACGACATGATATATGCCAACAAGGACAACTCGGCAGTTGTCCTTATTGCACGAAAGGTGATCACAAACACTCATTCCACAAATGACAGCGGCATGCTGGTTGCTGTACTCTCTAGGGGCAACAAATGTGCTCCCACGGCCGGTCATGGGATCCCATATTAAGAATTTGATGGGATCGACGTATAGATCAGCAGCAAGAACACGTCCATGACGGCAGTCCAAGACACTACTGCAAGATGATCTCCTTCTCGCTGTCTGGAATACGTGCGTCAAAGTCGGTTATGGAGAGGAAGGGGTTGACCGTGTCTTCCCCCTTTGGTTCATAGTACTCCGGCCAGCAGTAAAAGAAACCCAATAGGGGAGGAGTTCCATGGATTTCGACGTACCGGCTGCGGAAACTTTTGCCAGAGAGGATGTGGACCCACGTCTTACTGGTGAGGGAAGCACGCACGAGGGCTGCAGGTTTGTCCGGCGAGAAGCGGAGAAAGATCAACTCAATCATCTCATTCGGTAGGGGTGCTACTCCAGCTTCAGCTCGCTGTCCATTTCCCTGGTTCTCTGATACAGGGGCAGACACATCACTAGCAAGCACTGAGAAATCCGCATTGCCTTCGGCTTGTTCAGTCTTTTCTGCAGCATCTGCACTCTTAGGAAGCTTCAAGACTTGTACAGTGATTTCGGCATCTTCCATCGTCCCTGTAGCATCTGCACCCTTAGGAAGTTCCGAGACTTCTAAATTAACTTTGGCTTCTTCAGTCTTTCCTGCAGCATCTGCACCCTCAGATAGCACTGAGACTTCTGTACTGACTTTGGCCTCTTCTGTCTTCCCTGCAGCATCTGCACCCTGAGGAAGCTCCAAACTGATTGTCTCGACTTGGGATTCTTCAGTCTTCTCTGCAGCATCTACCATAAGAATATCTTTCTTTTCTCCTTTACCAGTGTCAGATTCTTTCTTCTCTTCCTGGTTACTGGCAGCCTCTTTCTTCTCTTCCTGAGCATTATCAGCATTTTTCATCTCCATGTCAGTGCCTTTGGCTTCTTCAGCATCAACGTGGTCTCCACTTTCAGCTGGTGCTTCCTCTGCATCCTCCTGTTTCCCCATTTTGCCTTTCTTGGAGCTTGATGGTCTTCCCCTTTTGGCAGGCATGAGCTTCTCATCTTCCGGGCTCTCGGAAGCCTTAACCTTCTCACTTAGCCATGAGGACCGTCTTGGAGTATTACCTGCTTAAAAATCTTTTAGAGGGAGCAGAAAAACTTTTATCCGATATTGACAGTCCTACTTGCAGTGAACCGAAATAACCAAAACTAATCAAAGGAATGATGAGGCCCGGTGCATACCAGTT
This sequence comes from Poa annua, assembly GCA_026929855.1. Classification (NCBI taxonomy): domain Eukaryota; kingdom Viridiplantae; phylum Streptophyta; class Magnoliopsida; order Poales; family Poaceae; genus Poa; species Poa annua. Next base: position 17,998,022 of record CM049428.1, on the reverse strand, counting down.
CCCCAGTTGAACTCCGAAAGCGCAGGGCCTCCAGGATGTGCCTTTAGGTATTGGGTTAAAGCTCTCTTGGTTTTGATCTCCTCAGCAGTTGGTGCAACAAAAATAACCTCAAATTTTTCAACTTGAATGGGATTAAGCTGTAGTTGCACAAAAAATGAAGATATTATATTTGGTCCGGGAAATGCTACAAGAACATAAAGAGAGTAAATTCCAACCTATCATAGCATCAGTCCATCTGATTATAAATCTGCTGATAATCCATATTGAGTTAAAGGAAAAACAATATTCCAGGTTAATCACAACTAAGTACTTGCAAATAACCATTAACATAACCAGATTCAGCTAGGACAAAGATTACTTTATGGAGACATTTTGTTGATGGGGGAAGCAAAAATAACTAGTTATGCTCAAGAACAGAAGCCCAGGACATGCAGAATGTCTTGGAAGGACTAGCCTGTTAGAAGTAGATTCAACCTACGCATGAACCTATATAGTGGAAATGTTTATGCTAATACGCAATTTTCACTTCTGCACGCTCCAGCTGTAGAATTTGAAACGCTATATGATGAAGATTTTCGGTGAACTTTGAACACTACCAAGCATGTGCTGATGTGCCCATAGAAGACTATACCTACAAAATATTTAGCAAAGGACATGCGCTAATAACTCAGAAGTTTTGCCATGAATATTTACAAGCTGTATCGAATAATCACTTAAATGGTAAATATTTAGGGAAGGACGTGTGCTAATTAGTATATCAACATAATATGTTGAATGGATACACAAGCTTGATCACAACAAGATATGGGCAAAAACAGCAAACTTCACATTATGCACTGAAAACCTTATGTACTTGAAATAATACATAGGTCGGAACTCGGAGGACATGATAAACTACTTAGTGGACGTACAAGAAAAGGGGTTTGACTGAACATGAGTAAAACAAGCAACCATAAACTCAGGAACACTGCAACAAGGGAAAAAAGTTGAAAGAGCAGAAAAGATATTTCCACCAACAGAACCAGATTCAACTAGGAAACAAAATCGCAAAGATGGAAAATTAGCTGGATAACACAGAACCAGATTCAACTAGGAAACAAAGTCACAAATAGGCGAAGAAGTGAAGTATATGTCAAAGTGCATTGCAAATAACTCTGTCCAAGCTAGCCATTGGTCACAAAAAAGATTTCGGCCCACCATTGTGACAGTCTCCTTCCTATTTAATCAACTATGCCATCTAACTTATTTGTCCAAGGCTGCAGCCACATCATAGTGGAATACTCCCTCCGTTCCACAATATAAAATGTTTTAGCCGTTGTCCACATGCACATGTCCAAACTTGTATGTAGACACATTTTAGTGTATGTATACACTTATTTTGGTGTGAATCTAGACAACATATACAACACTTACAACATCTTATATTGTGGAGCAGAGGGAGTATATATTTTTCTGGTGGCCCGTTTTCACATGTCAACCACTGTGACTTGGATCTGTATGGAAAATTGTCTACCTAACCTTGGACAATAGTAGCTTTATATGAATTTAGTTTTCTGACATCAGATGATGTAATGAATAAAATGAAACATAACAACATTATTAAGCATAATGTTAGGGTGGTTGCGACGTGGTTTTAGTTTTATAGTTGAGCCTGGTGGTTTCATTATCTAGCCAAATTTCAAAGCAGCAGGAAAAAGATCTAATAATTGATACAATTAATATTGATAAATGATAGAAGCTTTCAGTTGGAAAAAAAGTTCAATTCCAAGATATACATAGTAATATTCCTGATGAACTGAGCATATAATTAGCTCTTCCTGTAGCCTTAGCATTATATTACGCACAATATGTTTATGTATCTAACAAAGAGATAGTTCAAAGTGCCAGTGTTGTGACTATATACCGAACTGTAACTACAAACACGGAAAAATGCTTAGATATGCCGTTAGGTCGTTCAAACAAAGGTGGGTATGATTGTGGATCAAATCTCAAACATCCCAATACAGGCTCCCCTCCAGCTTGGGGCCAACTAGCATGTGTTCAGCCTGAATATAAATCTGACAAAAATTCATATGAGATACACAAGATGCAATGCTGAATGTTTGCTCACATCAAACTTTTCAACATGCATTGATATAATTTAACCAAAACATAGCCATAATCAACTCAGATCCCTAAAATTCAGCCAACATGGATGATATACTGTAAACGAACTGCCTATAAACAAACAATAATGCAGCATGACTCTGTCACCTAAAAAAACTAATACTCCATGGTTATAGGTCACACAAACAAGCTATCATACCTCGTGGGCTGGTTAGTCACATCAAAGCCCCACGAGTAAACAGATCGTGAATTATGCTCGTGGCAAAACAAGCAAACCTGCAACTGCACAGACTTAGCAAAATAAAATAAAAGTCAACAGGTGCAACGCCCGAACCGCATGGATTCGATTTAGCTCCGAAGCCATAGAACGAGACCCTAACCCTACACGCAAACTTCCCCCTGTTCACGTACCCAGAAACCCTGAAATTCGAGCTCAGACTCCTCTCCGCCAGCACAGCGTCCGATTTAGGGGCTGAAGCAAACGGGGAACCGCGCACAAACCTTCTTAGTCCAGCCTGAAGGCGCCTCGAGCTCGGTGTCCGCGCCTCGCTCCGCCTTCCTCGGCGGCGTCTCCTCCCCCGACGCCTTCACGTGCTCTCCGCCGGTGGCCATTTCGCCGTCGGGTGGTGTCGAGCTTGCGCTTCCCGCCATGAATGTGTCGTGGATCCGCGAACAGCGGAGAGCAGGTAAGGGTGGACTGGATTAGGGTTTATGGTTCGCGATTTGGGGGAGTGAGTCTGTGAGTGTTGGAGTTGGAGGCTTGGAGCGGGAAGACGGTAGAGATAACGGTTCTCCGCGCCGGCCGCCTTGTGGTCTCGATTGCGCGTGACGGGGCTTTGCCAGGCCACGCGGACGCCGTGAGCGGGCGTCGGAATTATCCTACGCGCGGTCTATGGACCTGCCGAATAATCGGTGCCCTTCAACTCAAAATTCAAAAAAACAAATCCGCGTCTCCCTGGGCCTGTGTACACGGACCATGAACTGGGTGCATACACTGTGCACTGCAGAGTGCAGACCGACCGAGGTAACAAAGACCGTTCTTTTTTTTTACTTGGAACGCTGCTATTTTTTTTACTTTTTTGAAATTACTTGGAACGCTGCTATGGCATTAGATTTGGACGGTAAAACACCAGTCCCTGCTTACATCGGCAGGCACAGGCTCCTCCCACATTTAGCCTTTTTTTTCTTCTAATAATACATTTTCAAATATTTGAATAGCCCTTGTCGGCCACGTCCCGGCCCACGGGAGCGTCAGTCAAATCTTCACCCCAAATCTAAATCTGCTTGGCCATGGCGTCGCCGACAAAACCTGATCGGATCGATCATGGCGTGGTTGACAAGAACTGCTCAGCTACAGGCTGGCTGACTGATGCATGGCCCGGCCATTGTTCCTCTCATCAATGTTTGCCTGTCAGTCTTATTTGTCGATACCATTTGTATCGTCACGCCCATTTTATCAAGCAACATTTCTCACACATTTTTATCCCGTCATTTTCTCCTGCCATTGTTGCTACCGCCACCATATTCCGCCACTTCTTCTCTTCTCGTCCTATAAAATCTCATTCTCGCTAAGATGGTTTATCACACCAATGTATTTAGTCGAACATGTCGAAGTCTAAGGGTAAGATGCTGCAATGGGTTGTTGTGCAGGGTCATTCCTTACGTCTTATGGATTGTTCCACTAATATGAGGGTGGATGTTGAGGGTGTAAGTCAACGATATCGGGGATATGTATGCGCGGGTATCGTCGATATGGTCAGCACACGAAAGACAAGATTTATACAGCTTCGGCACCCGGGAAACGTCATCCGGTAATATTTCTACATGTTGTTTGAGGCTAGATCTTACTCGTATGCTCATGGTGGAAGCCACCGTATGACAACGTGTGATACATCCAATATGTATCTATTTTTCAAGCACTTTGCTTAATGATTTACTCCGGAATCTCAACATATTTGACTTAAAACTGTAGAATCTGACGTTGTTTTCAATAAAGTCTCATTTTATGTCTACACAGGAGATAAAATCGGAGAAAAATACCACATTTTTTTTCCACCAAAATAAGGGCTTCGGGCATTGGATGGACACGAGAGAGGCTACGAGGCTCGAACGAGCACCCTAGGCGTGGCCAGGAGGGGCGGGGGGGGGGTGCACCAGTCATGCCCCGTTCAACCCTCGGACCTCGTCTCACCTTCGGTTTTTGCGTACCCCCATATATACCCAAAACTTACCCTACTAAGAGCACGGAGCCATACGCTAAACAGAGCACCGCCAACACCATGATCTTCGTTTTTTGGGGTCAGATTGATCCTGCTCTCTACCCCGGAGAGAGAGATTCTGGCACCCGTCTTCACCACCATCATCACCAACGTCATCCCAACAACCATGTGCTCCTTCTTGATCACCATGTGTGATTAGTTCCCTGTAGGCATGTGAGGTGGATAGGGATTGGATGAGACTGAGCATGCACGTGCATATGTGTTGAGATTTGAGGGGGTTATCTTGAGGATATTTTGTATGGTGTTAATGCACTTTAGTTATGATCATTGCTTGTTCTGAGGACCCGAGTGCCATGATTTCAGTACTAAACTATTATTGCTCTATCATATATTTGAGTTTAGTATCTATCTGCAAAGTGTATTACCTGTTATGTTGAACCTGTGAACCCTAAAGTGATAGTTAGGGAAAACAGGGGGTATGTGATGGTTTGAGCAAAGGACTGTTAATGCATTGTTTCGGGTTATTTGAAATGGCCCTGATGTGGGATGTGGAGAACTAGAATTGGATGAAGTCGGGCGGCATAGGTGTTTGAGAGTTGGAGTAGGTGCACTAGAGCAGAACAAGCCAATGGTCTCGGGCCGGGAGGGCTATTTGTCCCGGGCACGCTCCCGGGACAACGTGCTCGGGACAAATAGCCACCCCTATTTGTCCCGGGCATGCCACGACCCGGGACCATTAGGTGGGGCACGTGGCCAAACCAGCCAGCTCTGGCTGGCACTAATTTGTCCCGGTTCGTAATACGAACCGGGACAGTATATATGTTTTTTTGTTTTCTTCTTTTGTTTCTTTTTTTTGTTTCATGTTTTCTATTTTACTGATTCTTTTGTGTTTCTGTTTTTGATATTTATGTTTCATTTCAAACAAGATCGAGTTGCATATTATACGCTACTATATAATATATATCATGAATACACGATTTTTTCCTCGGGATAGTCATGAATACTACTAATACACGAGTTCTCCGAAATAAATAATTACAACAAATATTTATAACCGAAAGATCATGTCTAAATATTTACAAACAGAGATCATTACATGACAGAGAGGCATTAGATCCTATTTTTTCCTCGGGATGGTCTTTTTCGGCGGCTGGATTATACTGCATTATGTGTCTGGCTTTATCACATAGTCAAGCAGATAGCCCGCAATTTCCTCCATAATTGGTAGTAGGTGGTCTTTTGCATCAAGACTGTTCCGGATCGTCTCAAACTAAAAAGGAGAGATCAACACCAATATATCAACCATTACGAAAATAATTCAATTTGAAAAGTGAACAAGTTTGAATAAATTGTTAACGTACGCCATTCCAGTCTACCTCCTCATTGAAGTGAATTCGGATGAACTCACACACATAGAATCCACACAAATTGGTGCCTTGTTGCTGCTTCGCGCACTTTATGATAGAATAAGATAAGAAACCAATCAAAAAATAATCAAAAATATTGAAAAAATGGTATTGTGAGACTAAAATTAAAAATATGCATACGTGGAACCTAGCTAGTACGGCTTACCTCTCGCCATTTAAAAGTGAGGTTCCGGGCTATACCGACGTCCTTGTGGAAAGAGGTGAACTTGTCCCAAACCCTGAAGTTTACGGTATGAAAAATTAGTAAAGAAGTTTACTAATTACGATATATTATTAGAAAAGACGAGCTCGATTGTGATAATGAACGAAATTACCTCTGTAGCATCTGTTTCGTGTCGTCGAACTTTTCTTCAGGTTTCGATAATGGGTTCAAGACATCAACGATTTCCTTTTCAACATCAATCTCAAATAATACCCAGTGAAATCGGCCATATGTTTATATTTGCTAATAACTAAATCATCAATTACATATACTTAACATCGAGTATGTATAAGAAAGTAAACAACTCACTCGAAGTTGAACGGGAAAATTATAGTGTTTTTGTAATGTTGCGCCATCAAATAAGTAAGCAAAAGCTCATCCGTATTCTCTGGGTAATGTAACAAACCATGATGATGAACTCGATTAGGGTCAATGAATCCAATCTTATGATTGAGTCCCAACTTTCGAGATTGTATAATTTTTAGCCTGCATAATAGAGTACAAAAGGAATATAGTGATAAGGATAATTACAAGCAATGAAAAATAAGTTGAGCTAGAGAATTAATGACATATATACATAATTTAATTACTTACATGCAAAAGGCACTGATGATAGATTTGTCGAGCGCGTCAAAATTGAATAACTGCCATAATTCGCAATACTCAATTGAATCTCATCATCACCTGGGCCATAAAATCCGTTGAAATTTTCTCATAGAGCCAGTCTTCTTCTTGACTTTTTGTAGTACGCATGTACCATGCATTTAGTTGGTGAAATCTAGCTGGTAGAGTGCGCACCATAGAAGGCTCGACAAGATCTTCTCCTATAACATATTTCCGCACCACCTCATGTATGGTGACACTCTCGCCAGATTGTAATGCCTTAAGCTCTGCCAGAGTTAGACCCATATCTCTAGCTTGCTGCGAAAGTACATCATCGACCGGGTTCCGGTTGTAAGGCGCCAATATGAGTGGAGGTGCCGATTGTCCCGCCTGCATTCCGAGCTGTGGAACATCTCTCTTCTGGGTGGCAGCAAATTTTTGTTCTTCCCGCACTCTCCTAGATGTACGCATCAGAACGCGTGTGTAGTCATCGTCCATAATTAGTTCATATTGTGACGGATGCGTAAGAAATTCTATGGCCCACCGTATCGCCTCCGAAGAATATACCGGAAAAGGCAAATTCATCTTTTTTGCCTTCTTTCTCTGGGCAGCCTGGATCTCGTTGACCCATATATCGACATCTTCGCGAGAGTTCACAAAGCGAGACTTCCCCGTTTCGCTTTTCTGAGTACTAGTCGACGCAGCGGTGCACTTCCGCTTCTTTTGCGGAGGCGACGGAGTCCGTTGACGCGGCGGCGGAGTATGCTCACGCGGCGGCGGAGTACGCTCACGCGACGGCGGAGATGAACTAGCGCCTTGGTTGTCGTTGTGGGGGGTGTCTGTACTAGCGCATTGGTTGTCGTTGTTGTAGTTATGTGGACTTGCATGTGGACTAGGAGGGCGATTTTGCTGCATGTGTGGGAACACGATGTATTCCTTTTTCCATAAGCATGTACTCTTGAGGGCAAATCTCAACTCAACCTCGTCTTCACCCGTAGGGAAGTCCAGCTTAATTCCCTCATATGTCTTCATAACCTCATCAACCCCGACAACAGCATAGCCATCTGGAATAGGGCGGCAATGGTATGTTCCATTTGGTCTAGGCGGTAGGGCAAAGCCGTGCGCCACCTTCACGGTTATGTTCAAGCATGGCACATGTAGGTCGCAAAGTTCCCGCTGCACGATATTATCCACAGGGTGACGAGGACCCGGCATATCCTTGTGGCGATCGAGCTCCGTCGAAGCCACGCTGCTTCTCCGCATTGATTTTGGATCAGGAGAAGGATCTTCGGGCGTCTCAGATTCGCAGGGCATCCGTCGAGTCTGCTTGTCTGCCTTCAGCTCTGCTATCTCCTTCTCATGCTCTAGTATTTTATTTTCCATCCACTGGGCCCGGTCGGCATGCTCTTTCTTCTTTCTCGACCGACTTCTGTAAGTGCCAACATATTTGGGAAACCCAATTATCCACGGTACGGAGCCGACGATTCCTCGTGTTCGTCCACTGTGTTCAGGATTCCCAAGGGCTCGCGATAGCTCGTCCTTCTCTCTGTTAGGGTGGAACCTGCCTTCTGTGACCTCCTTCCATACCTCTCTGAGAGCTTTAATAGGGTCAGCTCCGTGCCCCTTGGTAAAAAGACAGTCACCTGTTTCAGGGTCTAACTTTCCACCATGCCCATAGAACCAAGCTTTAAGCCGGTCTGGCCAGTCAAATGTCTCGATCTCTATACCTTTAGCCAAAAACTCATCCTCCATTTTCGTCCACTTAGGCATGGCCGTCTGGTAGCCACCTGACCCCATGTTATGGTGATATATCTTTTTCTGTGCATTTTTCTTATTTCTCGCTGAGATTTTCTTAGCGGCTTCCGATTGCTTGTACGCCTTAAATGCGGGCCACTCATCTTTATCTTTTCATAGACTCCGACAAATTCTAGAGTCTTACCTTCAGTTGTGAACATGTTTAGCCTTTTCTTCCAGCTGCGGAACAGTTCACCCATCTCAATAAGTCCAGGCCTTGCATCGATTCTCTATAACTGACTTCTCTACATCCTCCTCTTCCGGTAAAGTGAAATTCTTCATGAGCTCGTCCCAAAGGAGTTGTATGTCTTCATCCGAGACATAAATAACCCCCTCTTTTGGCACCTTTGGATTATACCATTCTTGAGCCCTGATGGAGAGTCTGTCCCGAACGATGAATCCGCACTGAGCTACAAATTTCCTTGCATGGTTAGCGGGAGCAATCGGTTTGCCTTTTTCATTGATTGCGTCGATGTGGTACTTCTGTTTCCCTTGGAGCTTTTTGGTCCCGGTTCGTGGCCCGTCTCGTTTCACGGATGTTTTTTTGCTTGGTCCCGGTTCATGGCCCGATGGGTAAACACAAGAAAAGTGATAGTTAATATATGTATACACACAAATCTAATCAACGGAGACAAAAACCAGAGGGCATATATCTACCTCGGCGGACGACTTTCTAACAGTAGAGTCGGTGAACTGTCGGTGACGTCTATTCCGTCTGAATGCCCCTCCAGTCCATCACCGGACTCGTTCAGAAATTGTCCGGTGAAATCGTCTAAGTGTTCCTCTTCTTGTTCATGGTTTCTACCGGGGTCCAATTTATCATCTTCCGGATGATGCCGAACATGTCCTCTTCTTGTTCAAGGTTTCTACCGGTGTCCATAGTTTCTGCAAGATTTCAATTGCACAAACACATTTCAATTTCAACCCGGAGCAAAGTTATTTGAATTGTACAAACACATTAAGACATTTCAATTTTACAAACACATTTAAATCGTATCGAGTATTTCAATTTCTCGTTTGCATTGCTCTTTTGTAGTATCTCGATTATAGCATAGAAGGTTAAATATCACTAATATACATCTCGAATAATCCATTTGAAGCAACAAAGCTATTACATTTTCTTTCTCGTCTCTTACGGTGGCGGAGTAGTCCAACAAAGCTGGGGATCCCTGACGGCGGCGGCTCCGACACCGTGACAAATCCGAGTATCTGCATCATCAAAACTGAGTATTATTTAACTAGCAATAATTTCAACACATTACAATAATTTGACCTAGACTTGAACAACTAAACATATTACAATGTAAATGATATTTATCGCATAGCATTGATATTTAACTAGTTAAAAACTTTACTAAATAAACCTACAAGTAACTTCAACTAACTAAACCTACAATTAACTACATTGTAAAATCGGTGGCAAAATCAATTAACACATTTTGTATTTTCATATTGCAGCAATTAACATATTTTGTATATATTTTCAATTTGCTAACACATTGCAACAACTAACATATTTTGTATATATTTTCAATTTGCTAACACATTGCAACAATTAACACATTTTGTAAAATCAGTGGCAAAATCAATTAACACATTTTGTATTTTCACATTGCAACAATTAACACATTTTGTATATATTTTCAATTTGCTAACACATTGCAACAACTAACATATTTTGTACATATTTTCAATTTGCTAACACATTGCAACAATTAACACATTTTGTAAAATCAGTGGCAAAATCAATTAACACATTTTCTGATTTAAAATGATTTAATTATGATTTTCTAAAGTTTAACACATTTTCTGAAAATGATGACGTCGTGCTCACGTCATCAATGGTGAACCCAATCTCTGAGATGTTGAATTCGACGAATTCGTGCAATTATGCATGAATTGATGGGTGTGTTCTATAGAGGGCGATGAGGGGGTCCGCGTACTGGTGGCGCCGCTACCAAATTGTCACCGGAGAGTCACCGGCGACGAGCGAAGCGGTGGCGACCGGAAGACCTAGCTAGGAGACACAAGCGGTGGCGGCGGAGTGCGGCACGACGCGAGAGAGAGAGAGAGAGAGAGAGAGATGGAGAAGCAAAGGACTCACCGTCGGAGTGCGGCACGGAGTGCGGTGGCGGCGGAGTGCGGCATGATGAGGAGCACATGGGAGAGGAGGAGCACGCGGCGTCCGGGACGGAGACGAGGAAGGAGCACGTGGCGTAGGGGACGGAGACGGAAGAGGAGGAGCACGCGGCGTTTGGGACTTAGTCGAGGACGGCAGCGGCGAGCTCCGGCGAGGAAAAATTTGGGCAGCCTGACGGCGCTAGGTCAGAATTGCTCCGGGTTGAGCCACCACTCATGGCTAAGTGTTGGTTATATAGGATAACGCTATCTGTCTCGGGTCGTGGCTCCGCCCGGGAAAAATAGGGGGTCATCTGTCCCGGGCCGTGGTTGCACCCGGGATAGATGGCACCCTATTTGTCCCGGGCTGAGCCACCACCCAGGATAGATGGGGTTTTTTCGTTTCTTTTCTTTTTTCTGTTTTTTGTTTTCTGTTTTAAATAACTTTGGAATTTGAAACAACTTTCAATATGAAAAGTGTTTGAATTTAACTAACTAATACAAAAATATTTTTTGTTTTCTATAATAATTATTTAAATTAGTTTAAAACTAGTTTGAATGTGAATTTGTATAACTTTTGCGAACTTTGGAATTTGAAAAAAACTTTCAATATGAAAAGTGTTTGAATTTGACTAACTAATACAAAAACGTTTTCTCTTTTCTATAACCATTATTTTAATTAGTTTAAAACTAGTTTGAATGTGAATTTGTATAACTTTTGCAAACTTTGGAATTTGAAAAAAAATTCAATATGAAAAGTGTTTGAATTTGACTTACTAATACAAAATCATTTTCTCTTTTCTATAACCATTATTTTAATTAGTTTAAAACTAGTTTGAATGTGAATTTGTATAACTTTTGCAAACTTTGGAATTTGAGTGTTTCTTTCTATGGCTACTGAGCTGTTCGATCAACGCTTTCAGTTCCAAACCGGGACTAAAGAAGCACACGGATCGTGTGTTTCTTTGAAACACTTGTTAGCCGTTAGATCAGGCGTGTGCTTCTTTTGAGCACTTGTGAGCTGTTGGATCAACACTATCAGTACCACTGGTTGAGCCCGTGGCCCTATATATAGCCCCCTCTCGGACGAGGCGAGCACTCAGTGTTTCCTCCTTCTAGTGCCTGGCCGGGTGGTGTGGTATACAAATCACTCGGATTCCCTGCATACGCCCCACGGTGCATTTGATATGAAGGCACTCAGGAGCCACCGTGGGGCTGTATGCAGGTGAAATCGTGTGTTTTGTTCTATCAAAAGAATAGTTCAATTCATCTACCGAGGAATATATACAAATCACTCGGATTCCCTGCATACACCCCATAGTGCATTTGATATGCAGGCACTCAGGAGCCACCGTGGGGTTGTATGCAGGTGAAATCGTGTATTTTGTTCTATCAACGCTGACGGATCCATTTGATATGCAGGTAAAAATGGAGCATCTTCTTCATATATTAATTATTACACATCTTACCAACATCTCCATCACACAACACCGCCAGTTCTTCTGGGTCGGAACCATGGAGCATCTTCTTCAATCAACTTGATGATTGGGTCAATGTTCACTACGAATGGCGAAATTTCATTAAAATTATTATAATCATCTGACATGTCTGTCTTGTCCTCCACTCCCACGATGTTTCTTTTTCCTGAAAGAACTATGTGACGCCTCGGCTCCTCCACTCCCAGGATGTTTCTTTTTTTGGGTCTGCTAGACATGTCTTTCACATAGAAAACCTGAGCCACATCATTGGCTAGCACGAATGGTTCGTCTCTGTACGCAAGATTGTTTAGATCCACTATTGTCATTTCGTACATCTTGTCTACCTCAACCCCGCCTTTCAGATTGACCCATTTGCACCGAAACAAAGGGATCTTAAAAGAAGGTACATAGTCAAGTTCCCATATCTCCTCTATGCAACCATAATATGTGTTCTTCTGCCCATTGTTGTTTGTTGCATCAATGCAAACACCACTGTTTTGGTTCGTGCTCTTTTTATGTTGGACACTTGTGTAAAATGTATTCCCATTTATCTTGTACCCTTGGAAAGTACATATAGTTGTAGATGGTGCCCTGGCCAACAAGTGTAACTGTTCATCAACCTTATCTTTATTTTGAAGCTGTGCTCGCAACCAACCGCCGAAAGTCGCCATGTGTGTACGAACAATCCAGTTGTCAGACTTCCCCGCGTGTAGAGAGCGTACAAGATTCTTGTGTTCATCGATATACGGGGCCACCAAGGTAGAACTTTGTAGAACTGTATAGTGTGCTTCAGTGAAAGAATGTCCATCCATACAAATTTTTGTTTTCTTTACTAGTGTGCCTTTTCCACTAAGTCTACCCTCATGTCGTGATTGTGGAACACCTATCGGCTTAAGGTCATGAATAAAGTCAACACAGAACTCAATGACCTCCTCGTTACCGTAGCCGTTGGAGATGCTTCCTTCTGGCCTAGCACGGTTATGCACATATTTCTTTAAGACTGCTATGAACCTCTCAAATGGGAACATATTGTGCAGAAATACAGGACCGAGAACTTGAATCTCTTCGACTAGGTGAACCAGGAGATGCGTCATAACATCGAAGAAGGATGGAGGGAACACCAAATCAAAACTGACAAGACACTGGACCACATCATTTTGCAACCCTGGTAGAATCGCCGGATCGATTACCTTCTGAGATATTGCATTGAGGAATGCACAAAGCTTCACAATGGGTACTCGAACATTTTCCGGTAGTAGCCCCCTCAGTGCAATCGGAAGCAATTGCGTCATAATCACGTGGCAATCATGAGACTTTAGGTTCTGAAATTTTTAGAGTCTCACATTTACTATCCTCTTTATATTCGACGAGAACCCAGCCGTGACCTTGATACTGCTCAGGCATTCAAAGAATATTACTTTCTCTTGTTTGGTAAGAGCGTAGCTGGCAGGACCTTCGTAGTGTTCGGGACTTAGGCCGTCTCGTCCTTTCACACGTTTCTGGTCCTTCCGTGATTGCTCTGTATCTTTTTTCTTCCCGTACACGCCCAAGTAGCCTAGCAGGTTCACGCAAACATTTTTCGTCACGTGCATCACGTCGATAACAGATCTAACCTCTAGGACCTTCCAATATGGTAGCTCCCAAAATATAGATTTTTTCTTCCACATGGGTGCGTGCCCGTTAGCGTCTTTCGGAACCTGTTGTCCTCCAGGACCCTTTCTAAAGATTACTTTTAGATCCTTGACTATATCAAATATTTCTTCACTAGTACGGTTGACAGGCCTCCTACTGTGATCAGCCTCACCTTTAAAATGCTTGCCTTTCTTCCTTGCGGTATGTAACGTCCCGGGATTTATCCCAATTTAGATTTTGTTGTTTTCTTTGGTGCATCTTCATGTCATCATATCATCATGCTTTTTGTCACTTCATTTTATTTTATTGCATTTAAACTTAAACCCCCTGTTAATTCAATTCCCACAAGTAATTTCAAATGCTTTTCATATTAATTAAAATGGGTAATTCAAATATTTTGCAAATATTATAAAAACTAATTTATTAAATTGCCTATCTAAAACAAAAACTATTTTATAAAGTTTCTTTATACAAATTCTTTTCTATTTTGTTTTAAATGCAAAAATAGAAAAGAATAAACAAAAGAAATAAAAATTCAGAGAAGGAAATAAAAACCTCACCTGGGCCGAAGCCACTTACCTGGCCCATCTCCCCTCACCTCCTGGCCCATCTCCTCTAGCCCAGGCCTCTCCTTCCCTGTCGTCTTCCTCCCCGTACGGGAGGAGATCGCTTTCCACCTCAGCCATGGAAGCCCCCACCATGTGCTCTCCCTTTCCCCTCCTACTTAGCCAGCCCCTCCTCCCTTCTCCAAACCCTAGCCGCACCCCTCCTTCCTCCCATCGCGCCGCCGCCGTCGCCCCCTTCTACCCCATCTTCCGCTTCTCTGTTTTTCTTCCACCGATAAGCACCACCGTAGCCACCTCCGTAGAGCGGTTGCTAGGGTGCCGACGAGGGGGATCCTCCCGCACCAGGAGCTGCGCGGCATCGACGTCAACCCCTCCGTGCAAAGGACTGCGCCAGGAGACACCGAAGACGACGAGATCTTCTTCATCTTCCCAACACCGGCGACGGCCGCCGCTCAAATTCGTCGCCTTCCGACCTCCCCGGCAAGAACAAATAAGACGAGCCCCCTCCCGGTGAGGTTCTCTTCCGATTCCCCTCTCCCCCACTCTTTTTGCCGTCGGATTCCTCGAATTGGTCCACGACTCCCTCCGTCCCCGCCATTGACGAGCAGCGAAGCTCGGCTCCAACTGCAGTGTTGCGCTGCTGCCTTGTCCTCGCCTCTGCACGCACGCTCCAACCGATCCCGCACCCACAGCACCTCGCACACGCCCTCCCGCGCTCCCAGCGCCACCGATCGAGGGTCGTCGACGGTGTCTGTGTCCGACGTCGCTGCGCTCTGAAGAAAATTCAGTTTCGTCAGGTTCTCTAGCACACGTTACTGATAAAACCAAACTGAACCTATTTCTATCACTAACCCGCATCGGTCCTAGTGGCTAGCTCCACCGTTCCGCACCGCGCGCGCGCACCCGCGGGTTCGACCCCCAGCTCTCCGATTAAAAAACCCCCTTTTTCTTTTTCTCAAGGTCCTTGACAGGCGAGCCCCATGGGTCAGTGACTGCGGGAGCCCGCACCACACATATCCGCGCCAGCGTGGCGCCTGGCCCGCACGGCAGCCACTCGGGTTGGCCTGGCCCCGGTGAGAAAAGGCCAGATCCAAATCTGGATCTAGATCTTTGCACAGAGCCCCTGTAGTTCTTGTTTTCTGCACATAATCCCCACTGACAAGTTTTCTATCACGATTAGGTCCCTGCCTTTTACAGTTTAGTTCAGGAACTTAATGCTGATAACTTTTAATCTATAACTCCAAATTAAGTAATCTTTATATGTTTATTTATCAGAAAAATGCAATAAATATTAATATGCCATTTGTATGCCATTTTGCATCCGTTATTTTAATTGCTTACTGTAATTTGTTAATTGCAACTAAATAATTAAATATGGAATGTGTGGGGTAATAAGTATATAATGCCCTATTCCATTTAATTTAATTAGGTCACCCATGCCATGTGTTGCCATGTTAACTAACATTTAGTATTGCTGGTAGATAAATAACTTGCACCTAAATATTATTTGCCGGGGTTGCTTTCCCGCTTAATTTGGATTACCTGCATTATATTGCATCTTGCCATGCCATGCATCATTCTCGTATGATCATGTTGAATCTTTTGCCGTAGTTATAAGATGTATCTTTTACGCTTTCCAGTGTTTGTTGCTTCTTCGCGGATATGACGTTGAGATGTGTGAGCAACGACAAGATCTGCTTCCAAGCGGGATTCCAGGCAAGCAAAGTTTGCTTGTTTACCTATACATTGTCTTTCATTCCTGCCGTTGATCTCTGCTACCCTAGTATTCGATTCTTTATCGCGATCCCATCACATGTTTATCCTGCAGCCCATACAGCTTTATCCCCACATCCCATCACCTGTTGTATGTTTTTCTCTTAGCCTTGCGAGTCGTAGTGCATGCTTAGAGTTGGTTGGGCGAGTCGTCTGTTGGTCTTTTATTTCATATGCTTAGTATGATAGAATATTCTACCTTAATAAAATGTTGTCTTATATTGGGGTATAATAATTAAAAGTTAAGGCACCGGCGGAAGGCCTTGCGAGGTGCTTTTTTCTGCTAAGTGTCGACCTAGGAACTGAGATTTTATCCTCGGATCCAATTTTGAGCGCACTAACCACTTGTGGGAGGCCCTATGGAGCCCCCCTCGACTTTGACTGGAACTTCAACTTGTCCGGGAGCCGCACCTAATTCGGGTTTTCCATTTGTCTCATATGCATCGATACTAGTGTAGTATTTTACTTTTGGCGGTGTGCCTTGTTACATGCATATAGGGCGCGGCCTGTTGGTGCGGAGGGGTGTGTCCTGCGGGAGTCCACACCCTTTTGGCCGGGACCAGCATAGCTCCCGTGGCTCCTGGAGTTGTTGCGGTGAAGGAAAAGAGTTGGGTTGAGAGGCCCTAATGTTTTTGACTGGGTTGATCATGCCAGTATGGGTCCAGTAGTGCACCCCTGCAGGGTATAATCTTATCGATGAGCCGTGTCCACGGTTATGGACGACTTGGTGATGATGCTGGCTAACAAGATGTAGACAACTTACACCTCATTAATGTTAATTAATTTGACTAGTAATATAGAATTACTTTCAAAATAAATGGTAACTAAAATTGTTCAACGTGTGAGTTTCCCGAATTGCTTCCTCATACTTGGTTGAGGGGCTTAATCCGAGAATGGGTTATGTTTGGTGTTAGTAGTAGTTGTTTACTTATGCGCTCTCTTATCCCTCTCTGATTAGACGGAAGCTGTAGCGTGTCTCTTTAGGTTGCTAGTGCTGCTGCCGCTAAGTCCACCTCCCCTATATTTGGGGAGATGGTGTAGAAAGTAGGCAAGTCGGTTTTGCTTGCCAGGGAGTGCCCTGACCCTCTTTTTGGATATGCTTTATGTGCAGTTATCAGGTTTGAAGTTTGACGACGTTAGCTTGGAAATCCCTCCGGCTTGGCTGGGCAGGGATATGGCGCCATCGCTTATCTTCAGGACTCCTAATCCAATTTGTATCTTATCCGTAGTCGGATACTATTTTGCTTCTGCTGTCATTTTTATCATTGTATTGTATCGTTTGTATCTTGACTCGTCCGAGTCGTTGTTGTATTATATATCTTCTGTTGTACTTGTGGATGTATCGGAACTGTTGTAATGTTATCACAATTCCACCCACATAATGCGCATGTTTCGGCGTGCACATTATGTCTGGTGGACGACCTAAAATCGTTATTATGCGGATTTCGGCGGGATCGCTTAAATCTACATAGTACCGATTTTCGGGCGTCACAAAGTGGTATCAGAGCCTTGGTTTCGATCTCCTTGTTGTTTCGATACGATTGGTTATCGAAGCAGCGGGTCCGCAAAAGCCTGTAGGATAACCTCGCTAACGGTAGTTGTTTTTAGAGTGTCAAAACTATTTGACTTAAATTATTTTTGAAAAATATCTCAATAGGTTTCTTTTTACTCCTTACCTCTATTCCATTCTCCTCTTACCTTATTTGTTTTGGAGTCTCTTCTCTTATCCAACTTTCAAAGTTTTAGGATCCTACGTGTGGGTGGACGATCTCTTGCTTTTTATCCTATTAGGTTCGATCTTTGGGAATCGTCATCGACGGAGCAACCCCTTTTGTTAGTGGTGTCGAGAATTTCAAGGTGGAGCAACAATCCCTTGTTAGTGGTGTCGAGAAGTTCATCACGGAGCCGTAAGACTCGGTAGTTACCCCTCTCTTCTTGTGGTCTCGCCGTGGATCGCGGGACGCGATCCCTTGTTAGTGGTGTCGATTGTAACGTCCCGGGATTTATCCCAGTTTAGATTTTGTTGTTTTCTTTGGTGCATCTTCATGTCATCATATCATCATGCTATTTGTCACTTCATTTTATTTTATTGCTTTTAAACTTAAACCCCCTTTTAATTCAATTCCCACAAGTAATTTCAAACGCTTTTCATATTAATTAAAATGGGTAATTCAAATATTTTGCAAATATTATAAAAACTAATTTATTAAATTGCCTATCTAAAACAAAAACTATTTTATAAAGTTTCTTTATACAAATTATTTTTCTATTTTGTTTTAAATGCAAAAAACTAAAAAGAATAAACAAAAGAAATAAAAATTTCAGAGAAGGAAATAAAAACCTCACCTGGGCCAAAACCACTTACCTGGCCCATCTCCTCTAGCCCAGACCTCTCCTTCCCTGTTGTCTTCCTCCCCGTACGGGAGGAGATCGCTTTCCACCTCAGCCATGGAAGCCCCCACCATGTGCTCTCCCTTTCCCCTCCTACTTAGCCGGCCCCTCCTCCCTTCTCCAAACCCTAGCCGCACCCCTCCTTCCTCCCATCGCGCCGCCGCCGCCGCCCCCTTCTACCCCATCTTCCGCTTCTCTGTTTTTCTTCCACCGATAAGCACCACCATAGCCACCTCTGTAGAGCGGTTGCTAGGGTGCCGACGAGGGGGATCCTCCCGCACCAGGAGCTGCGCGGCATCGACGTCAACCCCTCCGTGCAAAGGATTGCGCTAGGAGACACCAAAGACGACGAGATCTTCTTCATCTTCCCCAACACCGACAACGGCTGCCGGTCAAATTCGTCGCCTCCCGACCTCCCCGGCAAGAACAAATACGTCGAGCCCCCTCCCGGTGAGGTTCTCTTCCGATTCCCCCTCTCCCCCACTATTTTTGCCGTCGGATTCCTCGAATTGGTCCACAACTCCCTCCGCCCCCGCCATGGACGAGCAGCGAAGCTCGGCTCCAACTGCAGTGTTGCGCTGCTGCCTTGTCCTCGCCTCTGCACGCACGCTCCAACCGATCCCGCACCCACATCACCTCGCACACGCCCGCCCGCGCCCCCAGTGCCACCGATCGGTGGTCGTCGACGGCGTCTGTGTCCGACGTCGCTGCGCTCTGAAGAAAATTCAGTTTCGTCAGGTTCTCTAGCACACGTTACTGATAAAACCAAACTGAACCTAGTTCTATCACTAACCCGCATCGGTCCTAGTGGCTAGCTCCACCGTTCCGCACCGCGCGCGCGCACCCGCGGGTTCAACCCCCAGCTCTCCGATTAAAAAACCCCCTTTTTCCTTTTCTAAAGCTCCCTGACAGCCGGGCCCCACGGGTCAGTGACCGCGGGAGCCCGCACCACACACACCCGCGCCAGCATGGTGCCTGGCCCGCACGGGCGCCACTCGGGTTGGCCTGGCCCCGGTGAGAAAAGGCCAGATTCAAATCTAGATCTAGATCTTTGCACAGAGCCCCCTGTAGTTCCTGTTTTCTGCACAGAATCCCCACTACCCATTTTTCTATCACGATTAGGTCCCTGCCTTTTACAGTTTAGTTCAGGAACTTAATATGCTGATTACTTTTAATCTATAACTCTAATTAAATAATCTTTATATGTTTATTTATCAGAAAAATGTAATAACTATTAATATGCCATTTGTATGCCATTTTGCATCAGTTATTTTAATTGCTTACTGTAATTTGTTAATTGCAACTAAATAATTAAATATGGAATGTGTGGGGTAATAAGTATATAATGCCCTATTCCATTTAATTTAATTAGGTCACCCATGCCATGTGTTGCCATGTTAACCAACATTTAATATTGCTGGTAGATAAATAACTTGCACCTAAATATTATTTGCCGGGGTTGCTTTCCCGCTTAATTTGGATTACCTGCATTATATTGCATCTTGCCATGCCATGCATCATTCTCGTATGATCATGCTGAATCTTTTGCCGTAGTTATAAGATGCATCTTTTACGCTTTCCAGTGTTTGTTGCTTCTTCGCGGATATGACGTTGAGATGTGTGAGCAACGACAAGATCTACTTCCATGCGGGATTCCAGGCAAGCAAAGTTTGCTTGTTTACCTATACATTGTCTTTCATTCCTACCGTTGATCTCTGCTACCCTAGTATTCGATTCTTTATCGCGATCCCACCACATGTTTATCCTGCATCCCATACAGCTTTATCCTCACATCCCATCACCTGTTGTATGTTTATCTGTTAGCCTTGCGAGTCGTAGTGCATGCTTAGAGTTGGTTGGGCGAGTCGTCTGTTGGTCTTTTATTTCATATGCTTAGTATGATAGAATATTCTACCTTAATAAAATGTTGTCTTATATTGGGGTATAATAATTAAAAGTTAAGGCAGCGGCGGAAGGCCTTGCGAGGTGCTTTGTTCTGCTAAGTGTCGACCTGGGAACTGAGATTTTATCCTCGGATCCAATTTTGAGCGCACTAACCACTTGTGGGAGGCCCTATGGAGCCCCCCTCGACTTTGACTGGAACTTCAACTTGTCCGGGAGCCGCACCTAGTTCGGGTTTTCCATTTGTCTCATATGCATCGATACTAGTGTAGTATTTTACTTTTGGCGGTGTGCCTTGTTACATGCATATAGGGCGCGACCTGTTGGTGCGGAGGGGTGTGTCCTGCGGGAGTCCGCACCCTTTTGGCCGGGACCAACATAACTCCCGTGGCTCCTGGACTTGTTGCGGTGAAGGAAAAGAGTTGGGTTGAGAGGCCCTAATGTTTTTGACTGGGTTGATCATGCGAGTATGGGTCCAGTAGTGCACCCCTGCAGGTTATAATCTTATCATGAGCCGTGTCCACGGTTATGGACGACTTGGTGATGATGCTGGCTAACACGATTTAGACAACTTACACCTCATTAATGTTAATTAATTTGACTAGTAATATAGAATTACTTTCACAATAAATGGTAACTAAAAACTGTTCAACGTGTGAGTTTCCCGAATTGCTTCCTCATACTTGGTTGAGGGGGTTAATCCGAGAATGGGTTATGTTTGGTGTTAGTAGTAGTTGTTTACTTATACGCTCTCTTATCCCTCTCTTATTAGACGGAAGTTGTAGCGTGTCTCTTTAGGTTGCTAGTGCTGCTGCCGCTAAGTCCACCTCCCCTATATTTTGGGAGATGGTGTAGAAAGTAAGAAAGTCGGTTTTGCTTGCCAGGGAGTGCCCTGCCCCTCTTTTGGGATGTGCTTTATGTGCAGTTATCAGGTTTGAAGTGTGACGACGTTAGCTTGGAAATCCCTCCGGCTTGGCTGGGCAGGGATATGGCGTCATCGCTTATCTTCAGGACTCCTAGTCCAATTTGTATCTTATCCGTAGTCGGATACTATTTTGCTTCCGCTGTCATTTTTATCTTTGTATTGTATCATTTGTATCTTGACTTGTCCGAGTCGTTGTTGTATTATATATCTTCTGTTGTACTTGTGGATGTATCAGAACTGTTGTAATGTTATCACAATTCCACCCACATAGTGCGCATGTTTCGGCGTGCACATTATTTCTGGTGGACGACCTAAAATCGTTGTTATGCGGATTTCAGCGGGATCGCTTAAATCTACATAGTACCAATTTTCGGGCGTCACACGGTATGCCTGATCGGAAGAAATCGACGATGCCCCAGATACACACACTTCTTATATTTATCCAAATATTAACATTCAGTCTCACCCAAACAGTGTGTGCATGCATTGTACCCCTTGGTCGACTGCCCTGAGAGGTTAGCAAGAGCTCGTAGGTCAATCATTAATTGTTACAAAAAGCAAAGCTCGTAGGTCAAATTCCTCATGTTTGTGCTCATCCCACACACCTACACCTTCTTCCCGCCACAACTGTAAAAGTTCTTCAACTAATGGCCTGAGGTACACATCAAGGTTGTCGCCAGGTAACTTCGGGCCTTGGATGAGCAATGGCATCATAATGAACTTTCGCTTCATGCACAACCAAGGAGGAAGGTTATAAATACATAGAGTCACAGGCCATGTGCTATGACTGCTGCTCTGCTCCCCAAACGGATTGAAGTGTCTGTACTTAGACCAAACCTTAAGTTCCTTGCGTCATCTTCAAAATCCGGAAATCTCTCTCAATTTTTCTCCACTGCGACCCATCAGCGGGGTGTCGGCACATCGCGTCTTTCTTACGGTCCTCTTTGTGCCATCGCAACAACTTGGCATGCTCTTTGTTCGCGAACATGCGTTTAAACCGTGGTATTATAGGAGCATACCACATCACTGAAGGGGTTACGGTGCAGAAAACAATAATTTTCTAGCGTAGGAAACCCTTACTAGCCAGGATCTATCTATCTAGTACATGTGATAACGGTGGCGGAACGGGTTACATTACCTCCATGTAGACCGATAGCGGGGATTACGCTCCCGCACAAACGTTGACGATGAAGTCGTACGTAGCCGACCTCGAGGTTGCGGAGAACTTTCCGCGATGATGTAGACGATGACGCCGGGGTGTTGACGATGACCTGCGTCGACGGGCGTCGGGCGGAAGATGGCGAGGCGCCGGCGGCAAGGGGGGGGGGGGGCGTGGCGGCTGCAGGGGCAAGACGACGTCGCCCAGGCTCCTCAAAAGAGTTACCTCCGAGCACTCGCAAATATATGGAGCTTAACGACAACCCCCGATCATTCAGATCCAGCTGAAATCGTAGGGGTAGATCTTATCTGGAATCCCGCAGGGCAACGGCGCCCGGCGGTATAGCTTAGGTGGAGAGAGGGGGCAAAACGGGCGGAGAAGCAACTCGGCCGGCCTGCTATACAATTAATTGTATTTTTCTGTAATTAATCCAATTAATATGCCTTGCTATATAAAGGGGGAGGGGGTGTGCAAACACCTTGCCTCCCCCATGTGGGACTAAAGGAATACGAGGGGGAGGGGGGTTCGGCCGAACCCCCCTAGTCCGAGTTGGACTAGGGCCCAAGCCCCCTTCCCCTTGGGTGGTGCGGCTCCCCCTTCTTGGGCCCTCTTAGGGCCCATGTAGGTGGGAGCCCCCCTTTTCCTTTATTAAATTAATATAATTAATATATTTAAATACTATTTAATATCCCGCGACTTTGAAACAATTTCCGAATCACCCGAACAACTTTCGGACATCCCTGGAACCATTCCAGACCTTCCCGGAACTCCTTTCGGACCGTCGGAACTCGTTTCGGATCATTTCTCTCTCTCTAACAAAATCCTATATTATTTCAGAACCTAACTCCTCGTGTCGTTAAGACCTTAAGTTTGTTACGCTACGGTTCGAGAACACTCCAGACATGGTCAAGACACTCCGCTCACCAATGACCGTCAGGGATACCTGGATGTATATGACGGCCCTGTGCATTCTACAAATATCGTCGTTGAACCATAAATATGATATTTATTCCCTTTGTTTCTGCGATACTACCTTGTCCGAGATATGATCGTAGGCACACCGATGTCTTTGTTGTATCTCGTTACCGACAAAGGTTATTAACTCGTCTGTGATATTACATCTTCATGACCTAGTCATAAGCTGTGCAGCTATATAGATGTAATCTCACCGAGTGGGCCCAGAGTATCTTTCCATTACAAGAATGAACAAATCCCGCTCTTGATCCTTACGTCTCGATGCTCTTTCGGAATACCCAAGATGGACACTGTTGTTGTCATGTTATATAAGACACAATGTTCGATGCTCTCAAAGCACCCCTATGAAGCATCAATAAGTACGGTCTCACGGTCTAAGGAATAAGCTATCATATTCTTATCTATTGCAAATGACAAACATCGTAATACGATCTTATTGCAATACTTTGCGTATGTCCATCATCTTATTCAACTAATAAGATGACCCCATTGTCAACCGACGTCATTGTCCTTGATCGGGAATCTCGATCAACTGTTGCCCAATGGACTAGTTCATATAGAGGCTTACTAGGGACCTGGTTGTCTATGTATCACACATGTATTAATAATTCCGATTAATACAGTTATAACATAATACACAAACCTATTATAAACTTATGAGATAATGCAATAAATACTACTTATTTATTTGCCTCTAGGGCATATCTCCTTCAGTCTCCCACTTGCACTAGAGTACAAATAAACTAGCTGCATTTTACTTTATCAAAATCCCTTATCAAATAAGAATCATTTGATAATGTTTGCTTGTGGAAGAGTGTTACTCTGACAATCTGCACAATACATGATTGTGCATACTCTTGTGATTCATTAATATCAACTTGCTTGATATCACCATGTTATCCAATAACATACATGCACATACCGTAACTAAGTGAGACTTCTGTTTCCCAGCGCTTACTCTGATTATACCAACCAGATAACTGCCCAGAAAAACACTCTTAGTCGCAATGAGCCCCTTGTAACAATTACAAACTCGCGATATCTACATACTTTCACACCGATGTAGAAAACTTGACATTCTAATGTCAATCCATCAACTAACGCACTTCTACTTCCAATAAATTCTAAATTTACTTTTATAACTGCTATTTTTCTAAGAACATCGGTTATATTTCATCGAGCATATAATATGGTTTCTGTATGATGTCTAATATTACATAATAGACCAACATGTCATACAACCATGACTACCTTGTATCATTACTCTTAATGATCAATTGGATTTCAAAGGACCATCCTTTTGATTCTATTATGACTCCTCAGATATAATCCAAAACAACTCGACCAACTATTAAAAATTCCCGTTCTATTCCAAATAGACACTAATTTCCAAATAGTTTCACAACTTCATCCTTCTCATCTATTCTACTGGTACAATTTCACAATGTGTCTACACAAGATGAATTCGGCTCCCACTCAAATTATGTCTCCACATATTTGAGAACACGAGCTCCCACTCAAAAACGTGTCATCCACATATTTGAGTTCCTAAGCTCCCACTCAAAAATATGTCCTTTACATATTCCACCTGAGTAAACTAACTTTGACTCCCACTTAAAATCGATATATTTGTCAAACCAAAATCATTGATCTATTATCAATTCGAATTCAATACAAACTACAATATTACATTAATACAAATCCCTCAGACTTCAAGCATGTCTACATAAATGTAGTCAACAAATTTGATCTTGTCCAAGACACATTTCTTGACAAGACATGCTTCCACGTCTTTCTTATAGTCACATTTCTCATATAACACTTTATATGATGATTAAACAATCTTATTCCTCTAATAAGAATTGTAGCAACAATTACTATTTTAATCCTCTCGAATGCAACTTGGATTTTCAAGCTGAAAAGCCTTAGTTCATATTTTGATATTTTCTCAACTCTTTTTGTATTCATAAAGTGCACCTGATCTGTCAACAAGATCTGAAACACTTAATATTATGCTGTGACCTGACAGCAATATTAAATAATATAAAACTTTATTTAGAAGCTTCTTTCATGAAAATATTATGATCTTTATGAAGAGGATTGCAAGCAGAAAACAATTTTCTAGTCTCCCTCACTCTTAATCACCAAATTTTCATTTGTAGACATATACTCTTTGGAACACCTTCCAACATTCTACTTTTATGAATATAGGTTTGACACCTTATTTCAAGCTTCTAATTCCAATCCATAAACCATAATTCGAGAAATCATATTTTTCTCGGAATTACATAGACAACAAACCAAGTTTTGTTTCTATTTGGTTTTGGAATACACTCCCATCCAATGCGAGCAATATACAAAGAACTATTCATGTATATTCCGAATTATCGTATAATCATATACATGTCGACACTACTGTCGATCCCACGAATTCTCGTTGAGAAAAATATCTATTTTCTAAAGTGGACATCGACTATAATGTTTCGAACATATTAGGAGATTATAAGACAGATTCTGACAGACCACACTTTATTTGAAATAGAGTATGATTATAATACCCCATATATCACCATATATGACATTATAATATTGTGAAACACATTTCCACAAGTTTTTTGTGTTGAAACCATAATTCAAAAATATTGTCCTTTGATCGAATCTTGTGAATACAATATTCACTAATCTTTCTTCTGAAAAACCCCATTTGATCTCTAATCAAATTAATTTCAGACTTATGATTTATGAGGCAAATACTCCTATTCACCAGTAATCATAGAAGAATTCGGATCAAGCAAAAACACCATTAATTAATCATTAAAAAATGACTCTCAATTAATTTCCTCTCGTATTGACACTTCAATACTATTTGTTAAACTTAATCAATTCGGCACTCGAAATACTTAAATGGACCTAATCCATTACTTCTTTCATTGCCTTTATGACTAAATTTGATGGTGTTTGTTCTAGTAATAGAACTTTTATTCATTGGACATGCTATATTATCATTTCCACAATTATGAACATTATCATACAATTGATGTAATTGAGATATGAAACCTTTATTCATAATATAAAACAATTGGCTTGTTCCATAACATAAAACAACTGAACTTGTCTTATTACATGAATAACTATGTCTTGCAACAATCAAGACACTGAACACACTTTCTCACTATTACAAAAGATCTTATCAAAAAATATTAATGATAACTATGATAACTTGAGGACGTGAACACCAAATGGCCATCAACTCCTTGATCACCATCTTCAGGACCAGGTCACATCATACTTCGCCGCATATATGTGATAATCAGGACCTATTTCACAAACAGAACAAGTATCAAATACTTTATCATATATCAAGAGGGGAATTCATAATTCTGTATATATCAAATATATACCTGTGGCATCGAAGAGCTCTCCTTCGATGGAATCAACTTTCGGAGATTTGAATTCAGACACGAACTTATAGAAGTTCATATTGTCGGCCTTCAAAATGTACTTGCGCACATGCTTCTCATAGCTTGGAGGCAGAGATATCAGGAAGTCTGAATGGCTCAGGAATCTGCCATCCAGTAATCGAAGATCATCGTCAGCTGGAAGTAGATGTCATACAATCTCTTCAAATGAGTCTCCAGACAGATATGCTCCTCCATGTGAATGATCTGGAACATTCTAAGCTGCCTGAATTGCTGACGCCTTAATTCATCTCGGAAGTGTGTCTTTATCGCATCAATCATGACGCATGGCTCCTTGCGTCGAAACAACTCTTTCAACTCAGGTGCTAGGCATACGGTCATGGTGATTTCCACTTCGATGAATATGTCTCGACGCCTACGGAAATCATCTTCCTCCTCCTCTGTAGTGCCCTTGCTTACGAAAGCTATGGCACATATGAATAGTGCGAAGACTTGGATCACATAAGTCTCGCATTCTCCAATAAGATGTAATATCACAGTACAATGTCATAATTTATTACAGAACGAGACGAATGATCCAAAAACAAATAATCCTTACAACTTAGCATAGCGGAAATGCTAGCTGAATAAATAGTTCACACTTTATTTCATAGTTCAAACGCAATACTAAAGATAGCATGGAGCTACATCTTCTCCATGAAGCCACTGGCAAAACATGTTGGTTGTAGCTCGAAGATGACCCCCTTACTCCTCATTCGGACATTCTGCAAGGTTTTAGTTGCAGCCCAGCTATAAAGGGTCAGCACAATTGGATTGTGGTGGCAAGTGACTTTAATTTCTAATGTTCTACTAAGCTATATCTATATGCTTATTTGGCTGGTGGAGCTCAAGGCTATTGCGCAAAGCAAGTTTTCTCCTACTTTTGATAAACAACTTTTTGAATTTAAAATCTTCTCTTTAAGAGACATCTCGAGACAAGTCCATGTCTCCTACCCATGTTTACCCAACAATGTTTTATTAAGAAATTGGGATGAAGAGATTTTCAGAAGACAGCCTTGTGTAGTTACTCAAATTGTCCGATGCCGGGGACACGGCTAAGATCTTAGGTTTTAACTCTCGAGAGGGTGTGCACTTTCACCATTAGACTCAATCAACCCAAACTATCCTCTACACTCCTTTAGTGAGAAGGAAAAGGAGAAGATCAAGACGAGACTTTTCAGAAGTTGCTTTCCCATGATCATACTAAGAGATTACCACCATCCTATCAACTCTACCACCATCAATCTCTTGACCCAGGTCCACATCAACTTACTCCATCAAGACAGAGCCCATATTGACCAATGGTTGCACGATAAGCAACTAGACTCAGTGTAAACTTAAATCTCATAGCCCTGGGTGGCCTACCACAAGTGAGCAACTCAGGTTAACACCGCATATCATGGCCCCAAGTAAGTGAAAACTATCTTGGGCGAAGACAACCATGAGATTTGGCCCTGAGAAGCCACTCAACTTGAAACCTCCTCGATCGACCCAATCCACCCAGGCGTTAAATTAATTTAGTGGAAATTTTCATTTATCACATCAACCATAAAACAATCATTTTTGCAGCAGGTGCTTCCCCTAAATTATAATAGGGGTCTAATCTGGAATTTCTAAGGGGAAACCTAAAAGGTTTGCATAGCATACCACAATCTCCCAAAACCTATCATGCATACTACTTTTGCAAATACTGCTTAAAACACTAGGTATGCAATAGAATAAAATAGTAGGTGTTTTATGAAGTCACTTGCCTTATGAAAGTTGTCGTTTCTCTCACACTCTTGTCGAAGTCAATGGGTGCTCCCCGTTTCAAACTATATAGTAAAAAGGACACCCAATAAACAAGCAATTCAACAAACACAAAACATATTGAAAAATACAAGCGTAACGAGTTTTCTTGGAAGGATTTGGTCAAAGGTGTCACCTAATTCCATATACAAAAAGAATTAATGTGTTTGGGTTTTGGGTTTCGCCAAGGGATGGTATGGAGTCCATGAACATTTTCAACTCGAGAAGGTTGTATGGGTGTTTCCAAAGTTTCTAATGGAATGGTCTTCGAAATTTTACACACAGGGATATCAAGGAGGCTTCATCACCATTTCAAAAGCAAGGTTTAAAACTTTAATACAACTATAAATATTTACTTACATTTACCCAAGATTATGTTTAAAATTAAATTTCACCAAATTCATATTCAAGAAATTCTTAAATTTTCTCATATCTAAACATTTTTAATTCCCAACTTAAAAGTCTATAGTATTAATAATAACTTAGTTATTTAAAACAATATAATGTTTTAAATCACATTTTTAGTAACACCTAATTAACCAATGACATTTATAACCACTTGTAAATGAACTAAATTCATTTAAAAGTTTTTAAACAAAAACTTACTTATTAAGGTTATGAAATATATGAATAAACAGTAATTTGAGCTTTCTCTGGACAATGACAATTATTTATGTCTTTGGTGCAAAGTAATAAATTTTAGATTAATAAACCTTATAATGTGCTAAAATAAATCAAATTAAGTCTCTGGCCTTTAAATTCATTTTAAAATGTTTATACATTATTCGTAACAAAATTTTATAAATGGGGTTAATAGACAGAGGGCTTTTAATTAAAATTATAGCAATTGGATTTAATCAAAAATAATGTTTGTATTAAGAGTTATGTCAGAAATAGTCAAACTATTCAAATTAAACATACAACTATTAAATCATCAAAATAATTCGCAAATTTATTTTATAACAGAGGCATCATATCACACATTTTATAAAGTTTCTAAAACCATTTTATTTGCAATTTTTGTATTTATAGATTTAAAGTTATGATAAAATTACTCAAATTCGCCATTTGAAATTTGAATATTTTAAACTAAGTCAAATTTGAAATTTAAAAGTTCAAGCAGGTTCTACCTGTTGAGGGCTTCAATTTGATATAAAATTTGTCCAATTTGGGTCAAGGGTTAAAACGTTATGATAATTCTAAGTGGCAGGGGCTTTTCTGCAAAACTGCCATTTTAATCTAATTAAAAGAATTTAATATCCACGTGTGCGCTGACTGGGCGCTGACTGGACCTGACGTGGCTGCTGACTGGGTCGCTGACGTGGATAAGTGAAACGATCTGGATCGTCAGATCCAGATCTAACGGCTAGAAAAGAATCGTACCGATTCGTTTTAAGTGTTCTAATCCTAACCATTGGAGATAGATCGGACGGTCCGGAAACGTTGACCAGAAACGGGCGGCGGAAACTCACCGGAGTTGGGGGCGAAGACGGCGCCGGCGGCTCGGTC
Organism: Poa annua; assembly: GCA_026929855.1. Lineage (NCBI taxonomy): Eukaryota > Viridiplantae > Streptophyta > Magnoliopsida > Poales > Poaceae > Poa > Poa annua. The sequence goes on along the minus strand of CM049428.1, from coordinate 17,967,997 downwards.
GTGGACGGCGCGGTTGCTCTGGTGCTTCCCCGAGCCTCCGGTGGCGACGACGAGGTCCGGAGCGGCGCGTCGTACTCGATGGTGGCGACGGCGTCAACTCGTGCGTCCTCGGGCAGCGGCAAGGCGCGGCCGGAGTTCCTCAAACGCTGGCGAGCATTCGGTGACTTTGTTCCGCTCCAACGACTGCGAAAAAAAAATCGACTAAGGGGTCACGGAGGTGCGCAAGGACAAGGGAAAAAGGAATGAGGGGTCTCGTCCCCGTTCGTGCTCACCTCGTCGCTAAAGTAGAGAAAAACGACGGCGGACTCGCGTTGCTCCGGCGAGCTTTTTCCGGCAGTCTGGGGCAGGATTTCTTAGGGTTTTGAGGGGCGATGAGAGAGGAGGGTGCGGGGTTTTAAATGGGGCAGGGGAGGGAACCAATCCCGCAACAACCTCGCCGGATTTTTGGAAAGAATCGGGGGCCTGAATCTCGGCCTGAGGAAGACGACGATGACGTCACGTTGACGTCACCCTTCCTTTTTCTTTTCTGATTTTTATTTTATTATTTCATAACTTTTGATTTAAGTGTCCAAATGCAGTCAAACAAATTTCTATGAATTCGTAAAATTATTATCTTTGTGTTAAACCAGTTGTGGGCATGTTTTAAACATTTTTGAAATTTAGTATTTTCGACAAATTCATTAAATACCAATTTGATACTAAATATCAATTTTGAAATTATAAATTAAATTAAGTTTTCTTTTGGCTAAATAGAATTTATAAAATACCCATATTCAAGTATGTTTTGGAATTAAGTTATCCAAACTCATATTCTATTATTACATAAAAATTTAGCTTTAATAGATTATTAAATCACATATTATACCTATTTGAATTAAGATAACTCAATTGAAAGCTTCATAACCACTATGGAAAAGATTTTAGATTTAAAATTACAAAAATATAGTCCTGAAAATCATTTTATGTTTTGAAAATAAATGAAGATCATTTTAAGTAATGAATGTAATTGTATAATCCATTTATATAAAACATATGAAGTTATTAAAGTTATAAACTATAGGTTGAAATTTCAACACTATGTTTTTGAACTTAGTGGAATTAAAGAAAAACCATTTGGCAAATGGATCCTATTTTAAATTATTTAAAATAACACTTGTAAAAAACATTTTAATTTTTATGAATAGCTATGGCTAAGTGGTGGAAACAAATATTTATAAGGAAACCTTTTATTATAATGAAATGGTTTGAAATTTTTGTAAAACATTTGTCAAATTACATATTGAGGTTTAATAACTACAATGGATAATAAATTGTTTAACTTGGATCAACTTTTGGAAGTAATGATCTTTCCATGATAATTGAAATATTAAATCTCTTCAAGATGCTTGAAGTCTTTTATAATTGGTTCTCTTTTGCATTTTAATATTTTATTTTAACCAAAACAAAAGTTTTAAATTTTTGTGATTTTTAAACATTCCAAAATATTGGGATGTTACATCCTCGCTTGCAGAATCCCCTGGTCTTTCTCCTAACGCTTCATCGAGAACATACATAATGTTGTTGTGTTCGAGGATGTTTCTAAAACCCTTGTACCAGCTGATGAAGTTGGACCCGTCGGCTTCTAAGGTAGAATCCGGGCTCTTGAGGAAGTAACCTAAGTATAGTTGCGTAGTCTACAGAAGTGATCGCAAAAGGGGTAAGGTAAAGTTTATAATATATAGGTGAGTTTTAGTTTTATAATCACATTATCAAAACACACCACACCATGATTATTATCCCTAAAAATAATAATGGTGATTACACGACCCTCATCCACCACACCACCCCCGATCATCACGGTCGGCAGCACATCTTCAAAGGTTGACATAAAATGTCGATCACAACAACTCTGTGACTCGTGCTCGATCTTTCGATCTTCCCGTGTTCCGAGGCCATATCTGCATATGCTAGGCTCGCCAATCAAACCTCGAAGACCCTGCGCGTGCAACATGGCTTACACCCACTGTATGCGAACGACGAGATGTCTGACACCCGACCATCACGGCCTGCCTCATAACGTAGAACTTTATTGGTGGTGCGCAACGAGGGAGAACACAATTTTGGTATTTGTTAGGGATCATCATATTTCTACCGTTGTATATCTAGCATATAAGCAATCAATAGGATGCACACACAACAACACACAATAATAATGCAATTAAGTGCGATGTGGCATGGTCGATGCGCCTGGACCTTCATGGCGCCATGTGCCTGGCCCCCGGTGCCCCGGCATAGCTCCGAGTCTACGGAGCCCTCCATTGCCTCCGACAGTACGAGTAATATCAAACTTACCGTAACCATGTCACATAAAATAACGCCTCTGCAAAACAAAGTTAGACGCCTCTAGCTTTATTTAGTTTTGCAAGTTTTACGTTGCATATAGGCTTATTCGTAAGAGAATCGCTTCCCTACCTACGAATTTTGTACCACAACGTCGATCGTATAATTGAATGTTTAAGCATCCCTTTCGGGCCCTCCATTGAAAATGCTTTGCCGACTAAAGAGAGAGAAACAGTCCGAGTTGGACTAGGGCCCAAGCCCCCTTCCCCTTGGGTGGTGCGGCTCCCCCTTCTTGGGCCCTCTAAGGGCCCATGTAGGTGGGAGTCCCCCCTTTTCCTTTATTTAATTAATATTAAATTAATATTAAATATAGTTAATTCATAATTAATATATTTAAATACTTTTTAATATCCCGCGACTTCGAAACAATTTCCAAATCACCCGAACAACTTTTGGACATCCCTGGAACCATTCCAGACCTTCCCGGAACTCCTTCCGGACCACCGGAACTCTTTCCGGATCATTTCTCTCTCTCCAACAAAATCCTATTTTATTCAGAACCTATCTCCTGGTGTCGTTAAGACCTTAAGTTTGTTACGCTACGGTTCGAGAACACTCCAGACATGGTCGAGACACTCCGCTCACCAATGACCGTCAGGGATACCTGGATGTATATGACGGCCAATGTGCATTCTACGAATATCGTCGTTGAACCATAAATATGATATTCATTCTCTTTGTTTCTGCGATACTACCTTGTGTGAGATATGATCGTAGATACACCGATGTCTTTGTTATATCTCGTTACCGACAAAGATTATTAACTCGTCTGTGATATTACATCTCCATAACCTAGTCATAAGCCGCGCAGCTATATAGATGTAATCTCACCGAGTGGGCCTAGAGTATCTTTCCATTACAAGAATGAACAAATCGCGCTCTTGATCCTTACGTCTCGATGCTCTTTCGGAATACCCAAGATGGACACCGTTATTGTCATGCTATATAAGGCACAACGTTTGATGCTCTCAAAGCACCCCTACGAAGCATCAATAAGTACGGTCTCACGGTCTAAGGAATAAGCTATCATATTCTTATCTATTGCAAATGACAAACATCGTAATACGATCTTATTGCAATACTTTGCGTATGTCCATCATCTTATTCAACTAATAAGATGACCCCATTGTCAACCGACGTCATTGTCCTTGATCGGGAATCTTGATCAACTGTTGCCCAATGGACTAGTTCATATAGAGGCTTCCTAGGGACCTGGTTGTCTATGTATCACACGTGTATTAATAATTCTGATTAATACAAATATAGCATAATACACAAACCTATTATAAACTTATGAGATAATGCAATAAATACTACTTATTTATTTGCCTCTAGGGCATATCTCCTTCAATCACCTTGACAGGAACCCTCTTCCGGGGACGCTCACCCTCAACTTCACCAGGGTCATCTCGTCTGATCTTATACCGCAATGCAGTGCATACCGGACATGCATCCAAATTCTTGTACTCACCGCGGTAGAGGATGCAGTCATTAGGGCAGGCATGTATCTTATGCACGTCTAATCCTACAGGGCACACAACCTTCTTTGCTTCGTACGTGCTGCCGGGCAACTCGTTGACCTTTGGAAGCATCTTCCTAATTATCTGCAGCAACTTTCCAAATCCCTTGTCATTCACACCACACTCTCCCTTCCACTGCAGTAATTCCAGTGTGGTACCCAGCTTTTTCTGACCATCTTCGCAACTTGGATACAACAATTTCTTGTGATCCTCTAACATCAGGTCGAACTTCAACCTCTCCTTTTCAGTTCCGCACTCTCTCTTTGCATCAGCAATGGCCCGACCAAGATCGTCAGCGGGCTCATCTGGTGCCTCTTCAGCTTCAGCTTCCCCCGTTGCAGAATCTCCGTACTCCAGGAACATAAGATAGTTGTCATCATCTTCCTCTTCTTCATTGTCTTTCATCATAACCCCTTTTTCTCCGTGCTTCGTCCTTGTCAGACCCTGGATTCATGCTACACAAACGAAACGTATCGGTTGGGCCACACAACTAAGAACATACTGGGGTTACCAATCCCAGGAAACAAGCAGGCCAGGCTCGGAATGGATCATCGGCCGACAGCTCTTGGCGACCCCAACGTCACATTCGTTTCAAGATTGTCCACGCAAGAACTCAAAAAGTCTTCCAACTCGTATAATTCAACCATACACACATGGTATACGAGTCGGTTTTTTAACAAGTTGAAACCACAGAATAAACCTAAGACACAAAGAAAGGAAATAATATCCAAAAGCTCTCACTGAGCAAAAATATATCGAATGGCACCAATCAGAGGACACATGTCCCAACATTACATCATGCATCGGAAACAAACCGGTCTGAGTACAGACAAGAAGCAAAGGGCTCAAAGCCGAAACGGAAAAGAAGGCCCATCCACGCGGTCCAACAGGAAGAAGCCCATGGGAACTCTAACTACTCGTCGCAGGTCTCGTCGTTGAACTCCACGTAGTATCCACCAACCTGGTCGTGCGGAGAATCCTCAACTGCAGAAAAACCACAGCCCGCGAACGGGTCAATACACTGAAGCGTATCGAACAAGCTTAAGCTAACATGTTACAGAACTGTAAGACTCCCAAAGTATGGGGTTAAGTGGACTTAGCGGCAGCAGCACTAGCAACCTAATAGAGACACGCGACAACTTCCGTCTAAGTTAGAGAGGGATAAGAGAGCGCATAAGCTAAACATCTACAACTAACACCAATCATAACCCATTCTCGGATTAACCCCCTCAACCAAGTATGAGGAAGCAATTCGGGAATACTCACACATTGAACAATTTTAGTTACCAGTTATTGTGAAAGTAATTCTATATTACTAGTCAAGTTAATTAACAATGATTAGGTGTAAGTTGTTTATGATCTTATTAGCCAACATCATCACCAAGTCGTCCATAACCGTGGACACGGCTCATCGATAAGATTATACCCTGCAGGGGTGCACTACTGGACCCGTACTCGTTCGATCAACCCCAAAAGCAGAGCCAGAAGGTAGGGCATCTCAACACGGCAAATCTCTTCTCTACAACCCATCCAGGGAACCGCATGATTGTGTGCACGGCTAATCAGGTCCAGTGCCCGCGGGATCGACCTTCATAGCACTCTAAGAACGTGCCACCCTATATGAGAATCGACTACTCCATCATCATGAGATCGTTAGGTAACATATGCATGCATCAAATGGAAAGCCCGAACTACTTGCGGCGCCCTAGATAAGAAGCGGATTAGATCGAAGCCGCGGGTGGCTCCATAGGGCCTCCCACAAGCGGTTAGTGCGCTCAAAATTGGATCCGAGGACAAGAACTGAGTTCCTAGGTCGACACTTAGCAGAACAAAGCACCTCGCAAGGCCTTCCGCCGGTGCCTTATCTTTTAATTATAATACCCCAACAAAAGATAGCATTTTATTAAAGTAGACAATCTATCATGCTAAGTATAAAAGACATAGGACAAACAGACTCGCAGAACCAACCTTAAGCATGCACTACTACTCGCAAGGCTAACATATAAACATACAACAGGTGATATGATGTGGGGATAAAGTTGTATGGGCTGCAGGATAAACATATGATGGGATCGCAATTCAAGAATCGTAACTAGGATAGCATAGATCAAAAGGCAAGGATGAAAATCAAACAATCGTGTAACCAGTTAGCAGAAGCTTACCTGGCAGCTCGTGGCCCGGCACAAAAGCTGAAATCTCAAGGATGAAAGTATCGGCAGCAGACACGTCGTCGTCTACCCAGAGAAGAGAAAAACACAAACAATAGGAAACATAATCAATACAAAGCAAATGCGCAATCAAATGATGTTGCAATATGGTATGGGATGATTATGTCATATTAATGCGGGGATGAAATCCCGGCAATTAATTATGGTGTAAGTTATTTGTGTAACCAACAAATTAAATGTTATTTAACATATATAGCAGGGCAGGGTGATCTGATCAATTTAAATTGAGTAGGCAATAATTAAATATTTGCCCAACATATTTCATATTTATTAGTTAAGTGCAAAATATTTATCTACGCAACAGATTAAATGTTAATAGCATGGCAAGACATGATACAGATGATAAGATCAAATTAAAGGGAATCAGGGCATTATATATTTATTACCCCACATATTTCATATTTAATTATTTAAGTGAATTTGTTAAAATAAACTAAGCATTTAAAATAAATGATGCAAAATGACATAATAATGTGATATTAATGTTTATTGCATTTTTCTGATATAAAAACATATAAAGTTTATTTTATTTGAAGTTGTAGAAATAAAGTTATTGCAATTATAATTCCAGGCTTGTTTCTGAAAAAGTGCAGGGACCTATTCGTGATAGCAAAAATTATTTGTGAGGGCTGAAAAGGGAGAAACAGAGAGCAGGGGGTTCGGGGTAAAAGTTCCAGCGCCAGTGTCTATGACGAGTGGGACCCACTGTCAGGGAGAGGGGAGAAATAAAAGGTGGCCTTTTATTTGGTCAACGCGGACGGTGGGATTCGATCCCGCGCGCTCGGGCGAGGAATCGAGCGGAGCTGCTAGCCAGAAGGCCGGATCGGTGGTGTTGTACACAAAGTCTTAGTTTTTCCTTTGAGCCGAGCCAAGGGCGTTAACACTGTCGAACTGAAATCGCGTCCAAGTGTTCGCTAACGAAAAAATTGAAGAGAACCCGACGGCGGCGGAAAAGAGAGTGCGCCGGTGACCTGGTTAGGGTGGCGTGGGAGACGTGTGAGTGGGGCTGGCATGCGGGATCGTGGGGGATTCCATTCCCGCTCTCGGAAACGACGAGGAGGCGTTGGAGGGTCGTGTTGGTACTCGACAGGGCTCGGCCATGCGGGAGCCTCTCCGGCATCGTTCTCCGGGGGGATAGCTGACGGCGGAGGCGCTCCGGTGAGTTTCTGTGGAGGTAGAAACCGAGGCGGAAGAGGGATAGGAGAGGAAAGATGGGTGGTGGCGGCGCTGAGAGGAGGGTTAGGTTTAGGGTTCTCCGGGGCGCTGCGCGATTAATAGAGGGAGGAGAGTGGGGCCGCAGGTGGGGGCGAGGAGGCAGTGAGGGGGAGGCGCCATGCCCTGCTGTAAAGGAGCTCGCCTCCTCGTGCTCATGTACGGAGGAAAGGGATGACCCGAGCGGGCTTCGGGCTGGGGGGTGCTGGGCTGAGTTGGGCCAAGAATTGGCCCAGCTCGGCCAGGTTTTTTTTGTGTACTGTTTTTCTTTTTCTTCTTTTCTGGTTTTTGTCTTTAACAAAAATAAAAGAAGAAAACATGACAACAACTTTTAAACAATTTTTAATAGTTTCAAACAATAGTCATATTAATACATGGTTTGATTATTTACAAATAATTTGAACTTCATTTGAATTTATCTGAAACACATTTGAATTTAAATATGAAACTTAAATTTGGAAAAAAGAAATTTGAAACCACATATTTAATTAAATGCAACCACATATGGAATGATGACATGATTAAATATTTTTATTGCACCCAAATTTGGAAGTTACAAACGGGCTGTTACAACACTTCCCCCCTCAAAGGAATCACGCCCCAAGATTCTTCACGGAGCAACGAAGTGGTCAGGATACTCGGCACGGAGGTGGTCTTCACGTTCCCATGTAGCTTCCTTGTCAGAATGATGAGACCATTGAACCTTGTAGAACTTGACAGTGTTGTTACGTGTGCGACGTTCAGCTTCGTCAAGAATGCGAATCGGTTGTTCCACATAGGAGAGATCCTTTCGAAGTTCAATAGATCCATGATCAACTGCACGTCCTGGATCTTGGAAGCACTTCTTGAGTTGCGACACGTGGAAAACATCGTCCACTTTGGAGAGGTTTGGAGGAAGTTCCAGACGGTAAGCCAATTCACCACGCCTTGAAAGAACGTTGAAAGGTACAACATAACGCGGAGCGAGCTTGCCTTTGATGCCAAAGCGTTGCGTGCCTCTCAGAGGAGTGACACGAAGGTAAGCTTGATCACCAGGTGCATAGACCATGTCCCTGTGCTTGCAATCATAATAGCTTTTCTGTCGAGACTGGGCAATCTTCAGATTTTCACGAATGATGCGAATCTTTTCTTCAGCCTCCTGGATAATATCAGGTCCAAAGAATTGACGCTCACCAGCTTGAGACCAATTGAGAGGAGTTCTGCATTTGCGTCCATAGAGAGCTTCGAAGCGAGCCATGCCTAGACTTGCTTGGAAGCTGTTGTTGTAGGAGAACTCAGCATACGGAAGGCAATCCTCCCATTTCATGCCAAAGGAGATAACACAGGCTCTGAGCATATCCTCCAGAATATGATTCACTCTTTCAACATGTCCACTTTTCTGCGGATGGTAAGCTGTGCTGAACAGAAGTTTTGTACCCAAGGCTTTCTGAAAGCTATCCCAAAATCGAGAAGTGAAGATACTTCCACGATCTGAGCTTATTGCCAAAGGAACACCATGTATAGGAACCAGTCTTGTCATATAGAGTTCTGCCAACTGACTAGCTGATACTGTTTCTTTGACTGGGAAGAAGTGAGCCACTTTGGAGAGACGATCAATGACAACAAAGATTGCATTGTTGCCTTTCTTGGACTTTGGAAACCCAGTAACGAAGTCCATCTCGATCTTGTCCCATTTCCACTCAGGAATTTGCAGTGGTTGAAGAAGTCCAGGTGGTCTCTGATGAACTGCCTTGACACGACAGCAAACATCACAATGAGACACATAGCGAGCAATTTCACGCTTCATCCTGGTCCACCAATAGATTGACTTGAGATCCTGCTACATCTTTGTGCTAACAGGGTGGATAGAAAGCGGAGTATCATGAGCCTCCTTAAGAATGAGCTCTCTTAAGCTGTCAAGCTTGGGCACTACAATGCGTTCTTCAAATAGCAAGGTACCCTTGTCATCGAGAGCGAAACTCTTGTACTTATCCTTGCCGATGTTTGCTTTGATATTCCTGACACCAGAATCACGCAACTGTGCGGCACGGATATGATCCTCAAGTGTAGGAGTGGCAATCAAACTTGCGAGATAACCAGAAGGAACCACTTGAAGATTGAGCTTCTTGAATTCTTCGTGAAGAGGAGGTTGGATGTCCTCAACCATGAGGTTGTTGCAATAGGACTTGCGACTGATAGCATCAGCCATTACATTAGCTTTGCCTGGAGTGTAAGAGATGTTAATACCGTAATCTGAGAGCTTAACAAGCCACCTTGTTTGCCTGAGGTTCAAATCTGGTTGAGTGAAGAGATATTTGAGACTCTTGTGGTCGGTGAAGATCTCACTGAAGGAGATATGCCCCAGAGGCAAATAAATAAGTAGTATTTATTGCATTATCTCATAAGTTTATAATAGGTTTGTGTATTATGCTATAACTGTGTTAATCGGAATTATTAATACACGTGTGATACATAGACAACCAGGTCCCTAGCAAGCCTCTATATGAGCTAGTCCATTGGGCAACAGTTGATCGAGATTCCCGATCAAGGACAATGACGTCGGTTGACAATGGGGTCATCTTGTTAGCTGAATAAGGTGGTGGACATACGCAAAGTATTGCAATAAGATCGTATTACGATGTTTGTCATTTGCAATAGATAAGAATATGATAGCTTATTACTTAGACCGTGAGACCGTACTTATTAATGCTTCGTAGGGGTGCTTTGAGAGCATCAAACGTTGTGTCTTATATAGCATGACAATAACGGTGCCCATCTTGGGTATTCCGAAAGAGCATCAAGACGTAAGGATCAAGAGCGGGATTTGTTCATTCTTGTAATGGAAAGATACTCTGGGCCCACTCGGTGATATTGCATTTATATAGCTACGCAGCTTATGACTAGGTCATGGAGATGTAATATCGCAGACGAGTTAATAACCTTCGTCGGTAACGAGATACAACAAAGACATCGGTGTGTCTACGATCATATCTCGGACAAGGTAGTATCGCAGAGACAAAGGGAATGAATGTCATATTTATGGTTCAACGACGATATTCGTGGAATGCACAGGGGTCGTCATATACTTCCAGGTATCCCTGACGATCATTGGTGAGCGGAGTGTCTCGACCATGTATGGAGTGTTCTCGAACCGTAGCGTAACAAACTTAAGGTCTTAGCGACGCTAGGAGATAGGTTCTGGAATATTATAGGAATTTGTTGGAGAGAGAGAAATGATCCGGAAAGAGTTCCGGTGGTCCGGAAGGAGTTCCGGGAAGGTATGGAATGGTTCCGGGAATGTCCGAAAGTTGTTCGGGTGGTTCCGAAATAGTTTCGGAGTCACGGGATATTGAATTATATATAAATATATTAATTATGAATTAATGGGATTTTATATTAATTTAATATTAATTAAATAAAGGAAAAAGGGGGCTCCCACCTACATGGGCCCTAAGAGGGCCCAAGAGGGGAGCCGCACCACCAAAGGGGGGTGGGGCCCATTGGCTGGTTCGGCCAGCCCATGTGGGGGCCGAACCCCCCCTCCCTTGTCCTTTGTTAGTCCCACATGGGGGAGCCAAGGGGTTTGCACACCCCCTTCACCCTTTATATACCAAGGCATATTAATTGGATTAATTCATTGGAAAATACAATTAATTCCCGATTTCTCTCTCGATCTCGTGGTTCCCAAGTTGGAGCCGCGCCGAGCTGAGGAAAGGGGGATCTCTCTCCACCTAAGCTATACCGCTGAGCGCCGTTGCTCTGCGGGATTCCAGATAAGATCTACCCCTGCGATTTCAGCTGGATCTGAATGACCGGGGGTTGTCGCTAAGCTCCGTATGTTTGTGAGTGCTCGGAGGTAACTCCTTTTGAGTAGCCTGGGCGACGTCGTCTCGCCCCAGCAGCCGCCGCGCCCCCCTCGCCTCAGCCGCCGGCGCACCACCTCTGGTACTGGCGCTCTGCCTTCTTCCGCCCGACGCCCGTCGAAGCAGATCATCATCGACACCCCGGCGTCATCGTCTTCGTTATCGCAGCAAGTTCTCCGCGACCTCGAGGTCGGCTACGTACGACTTCATCGTCAACGCTTGTGCGGGAGCGTAATCCCCGCTATCGGTCTACATGGAGGTAATGTAACCCGTTCCGCCACCGTTATCGCATGTACTAGATAGATAGATCCTGGCTAGTTAGGGTTTCGTTCGCTAGAATTTTTTTTGTTTTCTGCACCGTAACCCCTTCAGTGGTATCAGAGCCGATCTATGTGTAGTACTGCTGGTACGGTTAGAACTCATGTTGAATGAGGGCGTCTTTCTTATATTTGCTACCCTTTAGCGTGCACTTGCGATGCCTTCGGTATTGAGTTGATGAAGCGGCCCGGACCGACTTTACGCGTACGCTTACGCGAGACTGGTTCCACTACTGACATACGGCTTGCACCGCATCTGTGGCTGGCGGGTATCTGTTTCTCTCTCTCTAGTCGGCAAAGCATTTTCAATGGAGGCCCGAAAGGGATGCTTAAACATGCAATTATACGATCGACGTTGTGGTACAAAGTTCGTAGGTAGGGAAGCGATTCTCTTACGAATAAGCCTATATGCCACGTAAAATTTGCAAAACTAAATAAAGCTAGAGGCGTCTAACTTTGTTTTGCAGAGGCGTTATTTTATGTGACATGGTTACGGTAAGTTTTGATATTACTCGTACTGTCGGAGGCATTGGAGGGTTCCGTAGACTCGGAGCTATGCCGGGGCGCCGGGGGCCAGGCACATGGCGCCATGAAGGTCCAGGCGCATCGACCATGTCACATCGCACTTCATTGCATCATTATTGTGTGCTGTTGTGTGTGCATCCCATTGATTGCTTATATGCTAGATATACAACGGTAGCATCATAAATAGGATGATCCCTAACAAATACCAAAATTGTGTTCTCCCTCGTTGCGCACCACCAAGAAAGTTCTACGTTATGATGCAGGCCGTGATGATCGGGTTGAAGGAGATATGCCCTAGAGGCAATTAATAAAGTGTATTCTTTATCATATCTCGTTTGTTCATAATAGGTTTTTGTGTCATGCTTGAACCGTATTAAGCGGAAACTTTAATGTGGGTGTGATACGTAAACAACCAGGTCCCTAGTAGCCTCTACTAAGACTAGTTTCGTTGCGCGATTGATGATCGAGGTTTCCCGGTCATGGGGCATGGCGCCGGTCGGCAATGAGAGTCATATCGCTAGAGAGCGATGTGATGGACATACCCAGATTTGGAGAACGTAGTCGTTATGCCTTTGACCGTGAGATCAACTCTTATTGATATTCCCGGAAGATACTTTGATTGCACCAAACGTCGTATCTTATTTAGTATGACAATAACGGTGATACTTTTGGGTATCGGAAAGGAGTAGTTGAGACGAGAGGTCAAGAGCAGGATTTGCCAGTCCGCATAGCAGGATAGATACTCTCGGGCCCACTCGGTGAGATCATGTCTAATGAGCTTGCAAGCATGTGACTAGGTCACGGAGACATGAGATCATGAACGAGTAGAAGATAGTGTCGTCGGTAACAAGGTCGGGATTAGGTATGGAGATATCTATGGAACGACGCTCGGACGTGCTAAGTATCGCTATGGCAAAAGGTCTAAGACTTTATGTTCAGGTTTGATAGATGAAAGTCATTCGTTATATCTCAGGGATTAATTCATGGGTTCCAGGCCTACGAGTTAGTCGTTGATCATTGAGGAGTCTTGATCATACCTGATATTATATCGAACCTCTAGGGTAACACACTTAAGGGGTTTCGACAAGACAACTGGAAAGGAAGGAGATCACCGGGAGCGTCCCGGGAGAGGTCCGATGGAGATCGGGCAGCGCCGAAAGAGTTTTCGGAGCTAGGAATAATTATATATATTATGTTTGATATTAATTAGTGTTATTAATATGCAAATATGATTTTATATATTTATTTTCGGATTTATTAAGGCAGATTTCCCTAAATGGGCCTTCCGGACGAAAGAAGGCCCAAGAGGGGAAAATTCCCAAGGGGAATTCGGTGGGGGCTTGGAGGCCGGCCTAGGTGGGTGTAGCGTACCTGCTCTTAAAATAAGACAGATACCTGTGTATAGTGCAAATCCCTGGATCGATTCATTTGCACACACAGTTTACGATGTAATATCTCAACAAAGCATCAATTTTATTACATCGATGATCCAGAATTACAAAATATTCTTTACAAATTGCATAGCATAAAGCTAGCTTTGAAAAGTACACAGCGGAAATACAATAGCAGTGAGTCTCTATAACTTTCATGCTGCCACAGGCGAAAACATGTTGGTTGTAGACTCGAAACCTTTACGAAACCTCACTCGTCATCTGATCAAATCTGCAATAAGAAAAATATTGCAACAACGTGGGTCAGATTCCATTAAAAATGGAGTCTGGCAAGTGACACTATGGTGGACACTTATGGAATAACTCTAAAGCCTATATGAATATTTGGCTGGTGGAGTTCAAGGCTATATTGAATAAAGCCAATTTTTTCTATCCTTTTTGGAAAACACTTTTCTTGAAATCGACGAGTATGGCATGAAAACCATAAATCTCATCTTCCCTTGTTCACCCATCAAGTTTTATTTCTGAAGTTGGAATGGTGGAATCCTCCGTTGACATCCTTGATCAGCTGCTCAAAATTGTCCGTAACCGGGGACACGGCTAAGTACTTAGTTTTACACTCTGCAGAGGTTGTGCACTTTCACCATTGTACCCATTCAACCCAAGGTATCCTTTACACACCATTTGTGATAAGGAAAAGAGAGAATGAGACGAGATCTTTCAGAAGCATTTTCCCTCCCACCTGGCTTGACCCGTTCCACCTAACATCCCCCTACATCTGCTTGTCAAGCCGGAGAGAGTCCACGACACATAATTGATCAAGCCAGAGCCCATATGGCAATGGCTGCACTGGAAGCAATCGTCACTCGGAGTTCTTCAGATTCCCCTGTTCCTGGGTGGCCATTCTCAAGTGTACATACTCTAGGAACCATAGAAATGGACCTGAGTAGCCACTCAACATAAACCATCCGACCAATTACCACCCAGGTGTTTCATTCTTAACTTAGTAGAATTTAGATTTTCACAAAACAACATTTGCATAGCAACAATAATTCTACTAAGTATTGCATAGGAACCTAGACACAGGTATAAGGGATTCTACACAGGTTTAGCATAGCAACACATGCATATAAAAATACACTAAGTAATGCATATAAAAATAGGAAGTTTATGAGGTGTGCCACTTGCCTTTGAATGTTGTCGTTGTTCACAACTCTTTTCAACGATACTCGGGACTCTCCGTTCAGTCTAAACAATACAAATAAACAACAATACAACAATCATAAAACAACACAACCCTTACAAACAAGTTTCTTAAACTTCTAAGGAAAACATGACATGCATGATATGCAAGTTATTTCTAAGTACTAGAGATGCAATCCATGCCATGGAAAATCTTTTAAGTTAATGCAAGGCAATAGGTTTGTCCAAAAGGACTAAGGGCTAAGGTCTTAAGTTGAATAAAATATTTTGTTTTATATCATCTTGAATAAGCACTCTAATGGCTTAGTCTTGATGTGTAAAATACTTAGAGAAAAATATCTAAGTCATTTGTTCCAGGTGATCAACAATTATTATCAACTCTTTGTAAATCGGACATTCACTATAGTGAGAGAGACAGACACCCGGCCAGCCACTTAAATTGAGGAACAGGTCTCATGTACGTGGACATGTAAGGTTTGTTTCCAGGCCGCTTCATCCCACTATGCTGCTAGGATCCAACAACTTCAAGATGATAGCATCATGATCAAATTTTGTTTAAGTCTAAAAGACAAGATTAGGAAAGAGGGAAAAGATAGAAAGAAAGATGTAGTTGTCCTCCAGGCTTCATCTCCAGACTTGTAACTTTCCTCTGGATGATGTCTTGATTGAGTTCTTGGTAGTCTTGCTGAATCTTCAGACTTGATGATTCTTGTATCTTCGAGGCTGGTCTTGGATTTACTTAGTCTTCATGAAATCTCAGAGGAGAAGAAAGGACAGAGAGAGAGACTTAGAGAATAAAAGGGGGTTGGCCTTCTTGAACTTCTTCTCACTTTTCTTCTAAGTGCTTGACATCTTGAGGATGCTTCCAGGGCCTGTTTTCTTCTAAGTCCTTCATGAACTTCTTCTTGATTTTCTTCTAAGTGTTTCTTCTTCTTGAAGATACTTCTGAAGTCTTGTTTTTGGCTAAGTCCTTCATTGGTCTTCCAGCTCCATGTTGAAGATTACTAAGTGTCTAAGTGTATAGCACTTTTCCCAAAATACTAAGTTTGAAAATAATCCTAACTTAGAGAAAACTAATGAAAAGGGGTTTTCCTATGAGAATAAAATATGCTATGCATGAAATGAAATTTTTAAATCACAAGAAACATAAAAATAACTTTTGTGATTTCTTTATAAATATGCATGAATTTATAAAAGCAATTTAATTCATTTCTAGTTTTGGAAAATATAATAAAAGGAATAATTATAAGATTAAAGTTTCCTATGATTAAATTTTTATAACAAAATTTTATAATTAGTGTTAATAGACAGAGAGCATTTACTTAAATCTATTGCAATTGGATTTAATCAAAAATAATGTTTCTATTAAAAGTTATTTCAAAATTAGTCAAACTATTCAATTTAAACACACAACTAAGAAATCATTCAAAATTACTCAAAAATATTTTATAGCAGTAGCATTAATTTACAAATATTCCAAAGTTTCTAAAACATATTTATTTGCAATTTTTGGATTTATAGATTTAAAGTTATTACAAATATACTCAAATTCACCATTTGAAATTTGAATATTTTATACTAAGTCAAATTTGAATTTTGTCAGATCCAAAATAATCTACATGTCGAGAGCTTTCCAAATATATAAAAATTATTTAATTTGGAGTTGTGGTTAAAAAGTTATGAAGGGTTGAACTACAGGGGCTTTTCTGAAAAGTTGCCATTTTAATCTATTTAAGAAAATTCGTAGAAATTCTTGGGCCACGTGGCGGGCTATGATTGGCCTGGCTCCGGCTCGGCTGGGCTCGGCTCGGGCTTGGCTTGGCCGAAACGCGGCTCGGCTTATTTAAATCTTGGTCGTCCGATCCAGATCTGGCGGTCCAGATCCACAGATACCCATTCGTAGGCTAGATCTAATTTAGGCCGTAGGATTTAGATCGGAGGGCTTACACGCGTTGAACGGAGGGTGGCGGCGGAAACTCGCCGGAGGTGGCGATGGTGGCGGCGCCGGCGTCGGGCTTGGATGATCTAGTTCCTCCGGTGCACCCCCGGACGAACGGAGGTGACGACGGCGTGCAGCTCGTCGCGGCGATGCGGATGGTGGCGACGGCGTCGTGTCGCGCTTCCTGGCGCGGCCGGCAGCGGCGGAAGGAGTACGGCGGCGCTCCGGTGAGCTCCGGTCGAGCACGGGGCGCTCGCCTCACTGCAAGAAATAACCGAACGAGAGGCTTAGGAGGTGCGCACGAAGATTACGAGGACAGAGGAGGGGACGAGGGGCTCGGGGGAGGTCTCACCGTGACGGAAACGTGAGAAACGTGGCGGCGGAGGAGACGAACTCCAGCGAACTCGTACGGCGGCCTGGCGGCGTCCTTGGGGCTAGGGTTTGGGGCAAATGGCAGAGGAGATCGTGGGGTTTTATATGGACGCATCCATGGTAACGAATCCCGCACGAATCGCTCGGATTTGGGAATGAATCGGAGAAGTAGTTTCGGCCGCGATTTTCTCTGGAGGTTGAAGAAGGTGACGTCACCTCTGACGTCAGCAGGTTTTTTTCTTTTTCTGTTTTATTTATTTAATTCATATCTTTTGATTTATATGTCCAAATGATGTCAAATTAATTTCTAAAAATTTGTAAAAATAATATCTTGCTGTTAAACCAGTTGTGGGTATGTTTTGAACACTTTTCAAAAATAATAATTTGGAAATATTGACTAAATGTGAAATTGACACTTTATGTTTAATTTAAAACTAGGGTTTAATTAATTTTAATTTTGGCTAAGTAAATTATATGAAATACCCATATTCAATTATGTTTGAATTTAAGTTATTTAAACTCATTTTCAAATTCTAAATTCATTTTTGTCTTTGGTATAATTATTATTGATATAACACAACTATATGAAAATGGAAAAGAGAAGATATAATGTATTCATTTTTAATTGAAAATAATTTGTGCAACATTATATTTTATAATATGATAATGCATTTGATACATCATAACAACTTTGGACAAGACCTTTGTATTAATTTTATTCTTCTTTAGAATATATTAATCATTTCATGTTTTGAAAATAGATGAAATTCATTTAAGCAAATGAAATGTTTATTTGGCTAATTCATTAATTTACAATCTATGAAGTTTTAAAGTTATACACTATGGGCTTATAATTTCCAAACTATATTTTGAACATAGTTAAAGGAATGAAAACCATTTAGTAATTATATACTATTTTGAAAAATCTTATATTTATGAATAGATATGGCTGAGTGATTTAATTCAAATACTTATAAGTAAACTATTTACTTAAAATAAAATGGATTGTAGTTTGTAAAATATTTGTCAAATTATATTTTAAGGTTTTTGAAACACAGTGGATAATAAAATGTTTAAACTGTGACATTTGAAATATTAAACTCAATTTTGAAGTCTTTCATAGTTGGTTTCCTTATACTTTTAATATTTTATTTTAATAAAGGAAAAGTTTTAAATTTTAGTGATTTTTGAACATTATAAAATGTTGGGATGTTACAGACTACCACCCTTAAAAGGAATCTCGTCCCCGAGATTCGTAGAAGCTAAAAAGAAAGCAAGGCTTGAATGATTCTGATAAATCGAGATGTTTTGGGAAATGAAATTTCTGACATGGAAAACTTGAAAACTTGTAGTGAATAACTTTTCTAATTGAGGGATGGAAAGAAAGATAGTTTGAGATCTCTGGGTTTAAGGCAGCTTGGTTGGAATTATCTGGGTGGCTACCACCCTTAAAAGAAATTTTTGTGGTCAGTCTAGAAACTTTGTGTAATCTTGTTTATTTCTCTGAGGTAGGGCGTACAAGTGTTCATAATACACTGGCATGTGGTGGATACAGAAAGTTTTTAGCACTCACGCTTTCCACTCTGTCCTTGGAGAGGTTTATCCTTCTTCCGCTCTGGGCAGCCACTGACATAGTGTCCTGTTGCTCCGCACCTGCGACATGTCGCGGGACTGTTGATTTTCTTATGCGAGCGGGTAAGGCATTTCCCCTTCATCTTTGCTGGGCACTTTTCAGCATAATGTCCTTTGCCTTTACATTTGTAGCAAGTTACGTCACTTAAGTTCCTCTTCTTCTTCTTAGATGTTTCCAGGGCTAAAAGTTCTTCCAAATCTTGTTTGCCATATTCTATCTCAATTAAAGAAGTCCAGTCTCGTTTGATGTGACAATTTCGAGCTAGGTGATCTCCTTCACATTTATAGCAACACTTGGAGGTACTTTTGGATTTCTTCGGAAGTGACCTTACTCTTATTTCATTTTTCACCTTAGTAAGACCCACAGTCTCATTTTGATGAAGATTTGGTTCAGTATCCTGACCAGTCCTTCTCTCTTTGTAGCCCCATGAATAATGTCCTAGTTCTCCACATGTAAAACATGTTATATGGCTAGTATCTCTTTTGTGTTCCTCCTTCTTTTCTTGTACTTCCACATGCTTCATGAGATTTTGTTGCATCCCCTTTTTGGCTTGCTGACTGACTTCTTGCACCACGGGGTAGAGTTGATGTTGAGTTGGAACGTGGTTTGTTGCTTCACAAAAACAGCAAGACATCTGACTTGTGGGGCATTCCCTAACTGGATGTTCGGTATGACCATGGGGCCACTCATCAGTGCATTCTTGGGACGTATGTCCTATCTCTCCACAAGTTTTGCATGCCTTTGGTTTGGTCATAAGGTTCGCTTCAAAATCACTATGGTTTTGATCAATCTTAGGCAGTTGCTCATTGATCATCTTCAACAGCTGACTCTTGTTCTCTAATAGTAGTCGCATAGTTGTATGCAAATCACTGGTGTTGGTGTTGGGGTGAGACATATGTTTATTTTAGAAGGCAATGAGTTGAATTATTTGTACTATGGAGGAATCCTAGTTCAATAAAACAAAACAAGGCAACCAATCTATAACAAAATCAATCAACATCTAACAAACATCAAGCAACAAGGTTCACAACAAACAAACAATCTAGTATTGTCATATAGCCAAGTTGATATGATCAATACACTAACACGATATCGTCATTCTATTTTTGGTGGTGGTCAAATCTACATCCTTCATGACTGCTTCAAGTTCTTGTTCAACTTTCTTGGATACCTTAGAAGTGTTGGTCGAAACCTGGTTCTTCAGTGGTCTTCCATACATGCAGAACTTCATGCCTAATCGTAGCTTTTCCATATGAGCCAGCAGAATCAGACTTAGACTATAAGAACATGGTCATCTAGAAAAAGATAAGAGGTTTTTAGAAGGTTGATAGTAGATGAGAATACGAGAAAGACATAGTGAAAAGATTTGTTTTTAGAAAAGTGAAGAAAAATAGATTTTCAATCCTACGGTCAAACCTATTTCTATCCAAACCTAGGGTTTCGAACCTACAGGCAACATAGTGCTGTGATACCATCTGTAGCGTACCTGCTCTTAAAATAAGGCAGATACCTGTGTATAGTGCAAATCCCTGGATCGATTCATTTGCACACACAGTTTACGATGTAATATCACAACAAAGCATCAATTTTATTACATCGATGATCCAGAATTACAAAATATTCTTTACAAATTGCATAGCATAAAGCTAGCTTTGAAAAGTACACATCGGAAATACAATAGCAGTGAGTCTCTATAACTTTCATGCTGCCACAGGCGAAAACATGTTGGTTGTAGACTCGAAACCTTTACGAAACCTCACTCGTCATCTGATCAAATCTGCAATAAGAAAAATATTGCAACAACGTGGGTCAGATTCCATTAAAAATGGAGTCTGGCAAGTGACACTATGGTGGACACTTATGGAATAACTCTAAAGCCTATATGAATATTTGGCTGGTGGAGTTCAAGGCTATATTGCATAAAGCCAATTTTTCTATCCTTTTTGGAAAACACTTTTCTTGAAATCGACGAGTATGGCACGAAAACCATTAATCTCATCTTCCCTTGTTCACCCATCAAGTTTTATTTCTGAAGTTGGAATGGTGGAATCCTCCGTTGACATCCTTGATCAGCTGCTCAAAATTGTCCGTAACCGGGGACACGGCTAAGTACTTAGTTTTACACTCTGCAGAGGTTGTGCACTTTCACCATTGTACCCATTCAACCCAAGGTATCCTTTACACACCATTTGTGATAAGGAAAAGAGAGAATGAGACGAGATCTTTCAGAAGCATTTTCCCTCCCACCTGGCTTGACCCGTTCCACCTAACATCCCCCTACATCTGCTTGTCAAGCCGGAGAGAGTCCACGCAACATAATTGATCAAGCCAGAGCCCATATGGCAATGGCTGCACTGGAAGCAATCGTCACTCGGAGTTCTTCAGATTCCCCTGTTCCTGGGTGGCCATTCTCAAGTGTACATACTCTAGGAACCATAGAAATGGACCTGAGTAGCCACTCAACATAAACCATCCGACCAATTACCACCCAGGTGTTTCATTCTTAACTTAGTAGAATTTAGATTTTCACAAAACAACATTTGCATAGCAACAATAATTCTACTAAGTATTGCATAGGAACCTAGACACAGGTATAAGGGATTCTACACAGGTTTAGCATAGCAACACATGCATATAAAAATACACTAAGTAATGCATATAAAAATAGGAAGTTTATGAGGTGTGCCACTTGCCTTTGAATGTTGTCGTTGTTCACAACTCTTTTCAACGATACTCGGGACTCTCCGTTCAGTCTAAACAATACAAATAAACAACAATACAACAATCATAAAACAACACAACCCTTACAAACAAGTTTCTTAAACTTCTAAGGAAAACATGACATGCATGATATGCAAGTTATTTCTAAGTACTAGAGATGCAATCCATGCCATGGAAAATCTTTTAAGTTAATGCAAGGGAATAGGTTGGTCCAAAAGGACTAAGGGCTAAGGTCTTAAGTTGAATAAAATATTTTGTTTTATATCATCTTGAATAAGCACTCTAATGGCTTAGTCTTGATGTGTAAAATACTTAGAGAAAAATATCTAAGTCATTTGTTCCAGGTGATCAACAATTATTATCAACTCTTTGTAAATTGGACATTCACTATAGTGAGAGAGACAGACACCCGGCCAGCCACTTAAATTGTGGAACAGGTCTCATGTACGTGGACATGTAAGATTTGTTTCCAGGCCGCTTCATCCCACTATGCTGCTAGGATCCAACAACTTCAAGATGATAACATCATGATCAAATTTTGTTTAAGTCTAAAAGACAAGATTAGGAAAGAGGGAAAAGATAGAAAGAAAGATGTAGCTGTCCTCCAGGCTTCATCTCCAGACTTGTAACTTTCCTCTGGATGATGTCTTGATTGAGTTCTTGGTAGTCTTGCTGAATCTTCAGACTTGATGATTCTTGTATCTTCGAGGCTGGTCTTGGATTTAATTAGTCTTCATGAAATCTCAGAGGAGAAGAAAGGACAGAGAGAGAGACTTAGAGAATAAAAGGGGGTTGGCCTTCTTGAACTTCTTCTCACTTTTCTTCTAAGTGCTTGACATCTTGAGGATGCTTCCAGGGCCTGTTTTCTTCTAAGTCCTTCATGAACTTCTTCTTGATTTTCTTCTTAGTGTTTCTTCTTCTTGAAGATACTTCTGAAGTCTTGTTTTTGGCTAAGTCCTTCATTGGTCTTCCAGCTCCATGTTGAAGATTACTAAGTGTCTAAGTGTATAGCACTTTTCCCAAAATACTAAGTTTGAAAATAATCCTAACTTAGAGAAAACTAATGAAAAGGGGTTTTCCTATGAGAATAAAATATGCTATGCATGAAATGAAATTTTTAAATCACAAGAAACATAAAAATAACTTTTGTGATTTCTTTATAAATATGCATGAATTTATAAAAGCAATTTAATTCATTTCTAGTTTTGGAAAATATAATAAAAGGAAATATAATAAAAGGAATAATTATAAGATTAAAGTTTCCTATGATTAAATTTTTATAACAAAATTTTATAATTAGTGTTAATAGACAGAGATCATTTACTTAAATCTATTGCAATTGGATTTAATCAAAAATAATGTTTCTATTAAAAGTTATTTCAAAATTAGTCAAACTATTCAATTTAAACACACAACTAAGAAATCATTCAAAATTTCTCAAAATATTTTATAGCAGTAGCATTAATTTACAAATATTCCAAAGTTTCTAAAACATATTTATTTGCAATTTTTGGATTTATAGATTTAAAGTTATTACAAATATACTCAAATTCACCATTTGAAATTTGAATATTTTATACTAAGTCAAATTTGAATTTTGTCAGATCCAAAATAATCTACATGTCGAGAGCTTTCCAAATATATAAAAATTATTAAATTTGGAGTTGTGGTTAAAAAGTTATGAAGGGTTGAACTACAGGGGCTTTTCTGAAAAGTTGCCATTTTAATCTATTTAAGAAAATTCGTAGAAATTCTTGGGCCACGTGGCGGGCTATGATTGGCCTGGCTCCGGCTCGGCTGGGCTCGGCTCGGGCTTGGCTTAGCCGAAACGCGGCTCGGCTTATTTAAATCTGGATCGTCCGATCCAGATCTGGCGGTCCAGATCCACAGATACCCATTCGTAGGCTAGATCTAATTTAGGCCGTAGGATTTAGATCGGAGGGCTTACACGCGTTGAACGGAGGGTGGCGGCGGAAACTCGCCGGAGGTGGCGATGGTGGCGGCGCCGGCGTCGGGCTTGGATGCTCTAGTTCCTCCGGTGCACCCCCGGACGAACGGAGGTGACGACGGCGTGCAGCTCGTCGCGGCGATGCGGATGGTGGCGACGGCGTCGTGTCACGCTTCCTGGCGCGGCCGGCAGCGGCGGAAGGAGTACGGCGGCGCTCCGGTGAGCTCCGGTCGAGCACGGGGCGCTCGCCTCACTGCAAGAAATAACCGAACGAGAGGCTTAGGAGGTGCGCACGAAGATTACGAGGACAGAGGAGGGGACCAGGGGCTCGGGGGAGGTCTCACCGTGACGGAAACGTGAGAAACGTGGCGGCGGAGGAGACGAACTCCGGCGAACTCGTACGGCGGCCTGGCGGCGTCCTTGGGGCTAGGGTTTGGGGCAAATGGCAGAGGAGATCGTGGGGTTTTATATGGACGCATCCATGGTAACGAATCCCGCACGAATCGCTCGGATTTGGGAATGAATCGGAGAAGTAGTTTCGGCCGCGATTTTCTCTGGAGGTTGAAGAAGGTGACGTCACCTCTGACGTCAGCGGGTTTTTTTCTTTTTCTGTTTTATTTATTTAATTCACTTTCGATTTATATGTCCAAATGATGTCAAATTAATTTCTAAAAATTTGTAAAAATAATATCTTGCTGTTAAACCAGTTGTGGGTATGTTTTGAACACTTTTCAAAAATAATAATTTGGAAATATTGATTAAATGTGAAATTGACACTTTATGTTTAATTTAAAACTAGGGTTTAATTAATTTTAATTTTGGCTAAGTAAATTATATGAAATACCCATATTCAATTATGTTTGAATTTAAGTTATTTAAACTCATTTTCAAATTCTAAATTCATTTTTGGCTTTGTTATAATTATTATTGATATAACACAACTATATGAAAATGGAAAAGATAAGATATAATGTATTCATTTTTAATTGAAAATAATTTGTGCAACATTATATTTTAATATGATAATGCATTTGATACATCATAACAACTTTGGACAAGAACTTTGTATTAATTTTATTCTTCTTTAGAATATATTAATCATTTCATGTTTTGAAAATAGATGAAATTCATTTAAGCAAATGAAATGTTTATTTGGCTAATTCATTAATTTACAATCTATGAAGTTTTAAAGTTATACACTATGGGCTTATAATTTCCAAACTATATTTTGAACATAGTTAAAGGAATGAAAACCATTTAGTAATTATATACTATTTTGAAAAATCTTATATTTATGAATAGATATGGCTGAGTGATTTAATTCAAATACTTATAAGTAAACTATTTACATAAAATAAAATGGATTGTAGTTTGTAAAATATTTGTCAAATTATATTTTAAGGTTTTTGAAACACAGTGGATAATAAAATGTTTAAACTGTGACATTTGAAATATTAAACTCAATTTTGAAGTCTTTCATAGTTGGTTTCCTTATACTTTAATATTTTATTTTAATAAAGGAAAAGTTTTTAATTTTAGTGATTTTTGAACATTATAAAATGTTGGGATGTTACAGTGGGCCAGATGGGGCCCACCAGGGGGCCGGCGCACTCCCTTGGCCGAACCAGGCTATGTGGGGATAGTCCCACATTGCCTGGCTGGCAAGGTAGGCTCCCCCTGGGAGCCTATATAAGAAGGGGCACCCCCAGCCTTTTAATTCACCAATTAATTCCTGATTTCTCTCTCGATCTCGTGGTTCCCAAGTCGGAGCCGCGCCGAGCTGAGGAAGAGGGGATCTCCTCCACCATAGCCCGCTGCCGCGCTGCTGGTGTTCCGGTCCAAGTCTTCCGCTGCTCGTCCTGGACTGGAGCTTCGGAGGCGTCGTCTCCACCGTACGTGTGCGACTCCCTGCGAGGTGCTGCGCTAGCGGTACTCGGAGGCCTGCTTCCTCTACACGACCTTGAGGTCGGCTTCGTCGGTCTGCATCGACAACGTTTGTGCGGAAACGTAATCCCCGCTTTCGGTCTACAAGGGTACGTATTCCGATCTCCGTTCGTACTACTATATCTGCATAGAATAGATCTTGGCATGCTTTTAGGATATCGTCGGTAGGAAATTTTTTGTTTTCTGCACACGATCCCCTTCAGTGGTATCAGAGCCGATCTATCGTAGATATAGTTGTACGCTGTTAGAACCCGTGCTCTGCACGGGGGCACCGTTCCTGTTATTTGCTACCCTCTAGCGTGCACTTGTGTATTCCAGCGGCATTGAGTTGATGAAGCGGCCCGGACCGACTTTACGCGTACGCTTACGCGAGACTGGTTCCACTACTGACATACAGCTTGTACCGTATATGTGGCTGGCGGGAGACAGTTTCTCTCTCTTTAGTTGGTCTTCGCATTTTCAATGGAGGGCCCGAAAAGGATGCTTAAACATGCAATTATTGGATCGTTGTTGTGGTCATAAGATTCGTAGGTATGAAGCGGTTCTATTTACGAAAGCCCCAAGCCACGTAAAATATGCAAACGATAAAGTAGAAGCGTCTAACTTTATTTTGCAGGGGCTATGTGATATGGTCAAGGTAGGTTTATTAAATTGTTTATAAACTGCGGGCGCCAAGAAGACCATGGCGCGATGGACTATATCACATTGCATTACATTTGATGTTTTGTGTGCATCTTATTTTTGTGTGATTGTGTGTTACACGGCGGTAGCTGAATAAGATGATCCCTTCAAAATACCACTAGTGTTCTCCCTCCAACACGCACCACCAAGAAAGTTCTACGTTATGAGGCAGGCCGTGATGATCGGGTGTCACACATCTCGTCGTTCGCATACAGTGGGTGTAAGCCATGTTGCACAAGCGTCAGCGTGGAGGTCTTTGGTGGCGAGCCTAGCATACTCAGAGGTATGGCCTCGGAACAGGAAGACCGAAAGGTCGAGCACGAGTCACAAAATTGGTGTGGCGGACGATTTTTTCTACTCTTGAAGTTGTGCCGCCGGCTTTGATGATGAGGGGTGGTGCAATGGATGGGGGTCGTGTAATCGCTTAAACGACCAGGAGGGATGTTCGTTTGAGTGGGAGTTATGTTAGTTATTTTTCTAAAATACTATAATTCAAAATTATTATGAACAAAGTCTTATGTTGTTGCAAATTCCATTGTAGATGTCTCGCCCCTCGTTTAACCTAGGTCTGTTCCTTGAGAAAGAAAAGCTTAAGACCAATGGGTCAAATTTCATGGCCTGGTTCCGCAACCTGAGGATCCTCCTCACTCCCCATAGGGTGGCCTACGTCATTGAGGCCGCCATAGGTGACCCTCCTGCAGATGATGCCTATGAGGATGAGAAGAAGGTCTTCCAGACCCGATCGGAGGATTCTGCCTTTGTCCAGAGTGGCATGCTCTACGCCATGGAAGCCGACCTGCAGAAGCGCTTTGAGAAGATGAGCGCCTTTGAGATCATTTCGGATCTTAAGACTGTCTTTGCGCCGCAGGCTAAGGCTGTGAGATATGAGGCTTCTGAGCTTTTCTTCTCAGCCAAGATGGAAGAGCTTAGCAGTGTGAGCGAGCATGTAGTCAAGATGTTTGGCTACGTTCAACGCCTGAATGCTCTGGAATGCAAGATTCCCGATGAGCTGGCGATTGTCAGGGTGCTGCAATCGTTGCCACCAAGCTACAAAGGCTTCGTCATGAACTACAACATGCAGGGCATGGCTAAGTCCCTGGGTGAAGTGTTCGTGATGCTCAAGACTGCTGAGGTAGAGATTAAGAAGGAGCACACGCTGTTGATGGTCAACAAGACCGTTGATTTCAAGAAGTCCGGTGGCAGGAAGTCCCGGAGGGAGGCAAAGTTGGCTGCCAAGCCCAGGACTAACAGGTCTGGTCCCAGAGCTAGCGTGGAGTGTTTCTACTGCAAGGGGAAGGGTCACTGGAAGCGCAACTGCTCCAAGTATCTAGAGGATAAGAAGTCTGGCAAGACGGTCGACAAAGAGCAAGGTATATTTGATATACATGTTATAGATGTGTACCTTACATCCGCCCGGAGCAATACGTGGGTATTTGATACTGGTTTAGTTGCTCATATATGTAACTCTCAGGAGGAGTTACGGAATAGAAGGCGGCTGGCGAAGGACGAGGTGACGATGCGCGTCGGAAACGGATCGAGAGTCGACGTGGTGGCTGTCGGCACGCTCCCTCTGCATCTACCATCGGGATTAGTTTTGGTTTTAAATAAATGTTATTTTGTGCCATCCTTGAGTGTAAACATTATAAGTGGGTCTTGCCTGTTACAAGATGGTTATTCATTTAAATCAGTGTCAAGCAATTGTGCTATTTATATGAATGATATCTTTTATGTTGATGCTCCCGAGAATAACGTTTTATTCTTGTTGAATCTCGATCGTAGTACTCACATCCATAACATAGAAGCCAAACGAATTAAGTGTAGTGACGATACCGCCATGTTTTTGTGGCATTGCCGTCTTGGTCATATTGGTATAAAGCGCATGAAGCGACTCCACTCCGATGGACTCTTGGACTCGTTGGATTTCGGGTCCCTCGATACATGCGAACCATGCCTTATGGGAAAAATGACCAGGACACCGTTCAAAGGTTTC
Source organism: Poa annua (assembly GCA_026929855.1). NCBI lineage: Eukaryota > Viridiplantae > Streptophyta > Magnoliopsida > Poales > Poaceae > Poa > Poa annua. The sequence continues at coordinate 17,940,152 of CM049428.1, read as the reverse complement.
GTTGAACGGGCGTCGGATTTGTTGGGGATCATACATACAGATGTGTGTGGACCGATGAGCGTTTCGACACGCAATGGTTATCGTTACTTCGTCACCTTCACTGATGACTTGAGTAGATACGGTTATATCTATTTGATGAAACACAAGTCTGAAACGTTTGAAAAGTTCAAAGAATTCCAGAGTGAAGTTGAGAATCAGCTTAATAGGAAAATCAAGCATCTCCGGTCCGATCGCGGTGGAGAGTACTTGAGTTTTGAGTTTGGCACACATCTGAAGAGTTGTGGCATAGTGCCCCAACTTACGCCCACCGGAACGCCGCAGCGTAACGGTGTGTCCGAGCAACGTAATCGTACTCTACTGGATAGTGTCTGATCCATGATGTCTCTTACCGATCTGTCAGTGTCCTTCTGGGGTTATGCGTTAGAAACAGCCGCATTCATTTTAAATAGGGCTCCGTCCAAGTCCGTTGAAACGACGCCGTATGAATTATGGTATGGCCGAAAGCCTAAGTTATCGTTTCTGAAGGTTTGAGGTTGTGAGGCGTACGTTAAGAAACTACAGCCCGACAAACTCGAACCGAAGTCGGAGAAAGTCGTCTTTGTAGGATATCCGCGGGAAACCGTTGGGTACACCTTCTACAACCAAGCTGAGGGAAAAACTTTTGTCGCGAAGACCGGTACCTTTCTAGAGAAGGAGTTTCTCGCGAAAGGAGTAAGTGGGAGGAAGGCAGACCTCGATGAAATCGTTGATCCTGAACTCGAGATTCCGAGTAGCGCAACGGAACCAATTCCGTAAACGTCCTCCGTGGAAGGAGTGGGAGAAACTGTCGAGGAAGATGTTCTACCTCGTAGGTCTGGTAGATCTCGGATCCCACCAGAATGGTATGGCAACATGGTTTGCACCGTCATGCTAGTCGAGCAAGACGAACCTACGAACTACAAGGAGGCGATGGAGAGTCTAGAGTCCGAGAAATGGCTTGAAGCCATGAAATCCGAAATAGGATCCATGTACGATAACAAAGTGTGGACTTTGGTGGATATTCCCGAAGGGCGCAAGGCCGTCGAGAATAAGTGGATCTTTAAGAAGAAGACTGATGCTGATGGTAATGTGACCGTCTATAAAGCTCGGCTTGTCGCAAAGGGTTTCCGACAAGTTCATGGAATTGACTACGATGAAACTTTTTCAGCGGTAGCGATGCTTAAGTCTATTCGGATTTTGTTAGCGGTAGCTGCCTACTATGATTATGAAATCTGGCAGATGGACGTCAAAACGGCCTTCCTGAATGGAAACATTGAGGAAGAGTTGTACATGGTACAGCCGGAAGGTTTTGTCAATCCAGGAAGTGCTAACAAGGGCAAGCTTCAGCGATCCATCTATGGATTGAAGCAGGCATCTCGGAGCTGGAATCTTCTCTTTGATGAGGTAATCAAAGGTTTTGGATTTATCCAGAATGTGGAAGAGACCTGTATTTACAAGAAAATGAGTGGGAGCTCGGTTGTGTTCTTAGCACTGTATGTTGACGATATATTGCTAATAGGGAATGATGTGGAACTTCTGAATAGCGTGAAGGAATACTTAAACAGTAAGTTTTCCATGAAGGACTTAGGAGAAGCTGCGTATGTTTTAGGCATAAAAATCTATCGTGATAGATCAAGGCGCCTATTAGCACTAAGTCAGAGTACTTATCTTGATAAAATACTGAAGCGTTTTCATATGGAGAAGGCAAAGAAGGGTTCTCTGCCGGTTATCAAGAATAAGATATTGCGTAAGGCGCAGTGTCCGGTGACGGAACTGGGTAAGGCCGAAATGATGAAACATCCTTATGCTTCAGCCATAGGATCGATCATGTATGCAATGTTGAGTACTAGACCGGATGTGGCATTAGCTCTAAGTTTGACAAGCCGGTTCCAGAGTAATCCTGGAATGCCGCATTGGGTAGCTGTTAAGAGCATTCTTAAGTATCTCAATAAGACAAAGGAAATGTTCCTTGTGTATGGTGGCTGCGATGAAGAACTTGGCGTAACGGGTTACGTAGACGCAAGTTTCTGCTCAGACCCCGATGACTGTAAGTCACAGACAGGTTACGTGTTCAAGGTGAATGGAGGCGCCGTGTGCTGGAGAAGTGGGAAGCAACCCATAGTCGCACAATCTACAATGGAGTCGGAGTACATTGCTGCCTGCGAGGCCGCGAATGAAGCTGTGTGGCTGAGGAAGTTCGTCATCGAACTTGGAGTGTTCCCAAGCGTGCAAGACCCCGTGATCCTCTTCTGCGACAATACGGGTGCCATTGCGAACGCCAAGGAGCCAAGGTCTCACTCCACCGCCAAACACATTCTCCGACGCTTCCATGTGATACGTCAGTACGTACAAGGAGGCGATGTGAAGATTTGCAAAGTGCATACGGATCTGAATGTGGCAGATCCGCTGACGAAGCCTCTCCCGCTTGATAAGCATGAACAGCACCAGTTAGCTATGGGTGTTAAGCTTTTACCAAGTTGTAATCTAGATTAAATTGTACTCTAGTGCAAGTGGGAGACTGAAGGAGATATGCCCTAGAGGCAATTAATAAAGTGTATTCTTTATCATATCTCGTTTGTTCATAATAGGTTTTTGTGTCATGCTTGAACCGTATTAAGCGGAAACTTTAATGCGGGTGTGATACGTAAACAACCAGGTCCCTAGTAGCCTCTACTAAGACTAGTTTCGTTGCGCGATTGATGATCGAGGTTTCCCGGTCATGGGGCATGGCGCCGGTCGGCAATGAGAGTCATATCGCTAGAGAGCGATGTGATGGACATACCCATATTTGGAGAACGTAGTCGTTATGCCTTTGACCGTGAGATCAACTCTTATTGATATTCCCGGAAGATACTTTGATTGCACCAATCGTCGTATCTTATTTAGTATGACAATAACGGTGATACTTTTGGGTATCGGAAAGGAGTAGTTGAGACGAGAGGTCAAGAGCGGGATTTGCCAGTCCGCATAGCAGGATAGATACTCTCGGGCCCACTCGGTGAGATCATGTCTAATGAGCTTGCAAGCATGTGACTAGGTCACGGAGACATGAGATCATGAACGAGTAGAAGATAGTGTCGTCGGTAACAAGGTCGGGATTAGGTATGGAGATATCTATGGAACGACGCTCGGACGTGCTAAGTATCGCTATGGCAAAAGGTCTAAGACTTTACGTTCAGGTTTGATAGATGAAAGTCATTCGTTATATCTCAGGGATTAATTCATGGGGTCCAGGCCTACGAGTTAGTCGTTGATCATTGAGGAGTCTTGATCATACCTGATATTATATCGAACCGCTAGGGTAACACACTTAAGGGGTTTCGACAAGACAACCGGAAAGGAAGGAGATCACCGGGAGCGTCCCGGGAGAGGTCCGATGGAGATCGGGCAGCGCCGAAAGAGTTTTCGGAGCTAGGAATAATTATATATATTATGTTTGATATTAATTAGTGTTATTAATATGCAAATATGATTTTATATATTTATTTTCGGATTTATTAAGGCAGATTTCCCTAAATGGGCCTTCCGGACGAAAGAAGGCCCAAGAGGGGAAAATTCCCAAGGGGAATTCGGTGGGGGCTTGGAGGCCGGCCTAGGTGGGTCAGATGGGGCCCACCAGGGGGCCGGCGCACTCCCTTGGCCGAACCAGGCTATGTGGGGATAGTCCCACATTGCCTGGCTGGCAAGGTAGGCTCCCCCTGGGAGCCTATATAAGAAGGGGCACCCCCAGCCTTTTAATTCACCAATTAATTCCCGATTTCTCTCTCGATCTCGTGGTTCCCAGGTCGGAGCCGCGCCGAGCTGAGGAAGAGGGGATCTCCTCCACCATAGCCCGCTGCCGCGCTGCTGGTGTTCCGGTCCAAGTCTTCCGCTGCTCGTCCTGAACTGGAGCTTCGGAGGCGTCGTCTCCACCGTACGTGTGCGACTCCCTGCGAGGTGCTGCGCTAGCGGTACTCGGAGGCCTGCTTCCTCTACACGACCTTGAGGTCGGCTTCGTCGGCCTGCATCGACAACGTTTGTGCGGGAACGTAATCCCCGCTTTCGGTCTACAAGGGTACGTATTCCGATCTCCGTTCGTACTCCTATATCTGCATAGAATAGATCTTGGCATGCTTTTAGGATATCGTCGGTAGGAATTTTTTTGTTTTCTGCACACGATCCCCTTCACGGGTGTCACACATCTCGTCGTTCGCATACAGTGGGTGTAAGCCATGTTGCACGCGCAGGGTCTTCGAGGTTTGATTGGCGAGCCTAGCATACTCAGAGGTATGGACTCGGAACACGGGAAGATCGAAAGATCGAGCACGAGTCACAGAGTTGTTGTGATCGACATGTTATGTCCACCTTTGAAGCTTATTAACGTCCGTGATGATCGGGGGTAGTGTGGTGGATGAGGGTCGTGTAATCGCCATTATTATTTTTAGGGATAATAATCTAGGTGTGGTGTGTTTTTGATAATGAGATTATAGAACTAAAACTCACCTATATATTATAAACTTATCTTACCTCTTTTGCGATCACATCTAGAGACTGCGGAACTACACTTCGGTTACTTCTTCAAGAGCTCGGATTCTACCTTGGAAGCCGACGGGTCCAACTTCATCAGATGGTACAAGGGTTTTTTAAAACATTTTCCAAACACAACAAACGTCCTATATGTCCTAGAACATTAGTTGGAAGTTAGACCAGGTGATTCTGATAGCAAGGAGGAAGATGATGAGTTCCGTAAGCATCATGACATGTTCATGGAAGTGACGATCGTCATGAGCGTATGCCTAGCACCTGAGTTGAAAGTTGTTTCAACACATGGAACCATATGTCGTGATTGATGCGATCAGAGGTCACTTCAAAGATGAATTGAGTCTTGAGCAGTTCAGACAGCTTAGAAAGTTCCGGACCATTCACATGGGGAGCATACCTGTCTGGAGACTCAGTTGAAGAAGTTGTGTGACATCTACTTCAGGCTTACGAATATCTACGATTTCTAGATAGCGAACTCCAGTGCAATAGAGATTGTGCTTTACCTCCTAGCTGTGAATAGCATGTGCGTGAATATGCTATAGAGACTTGATGAGCTTCTTCACAATTGTGAACAAGTTCAAATCTCTAAAAGTTGATTCCATCGAAGAAGAGTTCTTTGACGCTACGGGTATATTTGATATAAGAAGATATAAGTGTATTCTTCCCATACTTGGTGATAAGTATTTGATACTTGTTCTGTTTGTGAAACAGTCCCTGATTATCGCAAGTATGTGGCGAAGGGTGACGTGACAGTGCACGAGTGATGGCAAGTTCATGGCCAGTAGTGCTCACGCCCTCGAGATATCATATTAGTTATCATCAATAGTTTTATATAAGACATTTTGTAATAGTGAGAATGTGATCTAGTTTGGTGTCTTGAATGTTACAAGACATAATTGTTCATATAGAACACATCAGTTGTTTTATGTTATGAAACAAAGCAGTTGTTTCATGTTATGAGTAATTTGCATCACATCTCAATTACATTATGCGTATGATATACATTTATAATAGCGGGAATGATAAAATTATGTGTCCAAAGAACAAACACCATCGAATTTAGTCATAAAGGCAATGAAAGAAGTAATGGATATTTTTGGTCCGTTTAAGTATTTCGAGTGCCAAAATTGATTAAGTTTGAAATGCAGTATTGAAGTTGCAATACTAGAGGAAATTGATTGAGAGTCATTTTGTAACATCCCAACATTTTATAATATTCAAAAATCACTAAAATTTAAAACCTTTCTTTTTATTAAAATAAAATATTAAATGCATAAGGAAACCAACTATGAAAGACTTCAAATTTATTGAAAGAGTTTAATATTTCAAATGTCACAGTTTAAACATGTTATTATCCACTGTATTTCAAAAATCAAAAAAATGTAATTTGACAAATAGTTTACAAACTACAATCCATTTTATTTTAAGTAAATAGTTTATTTATAAGTATTTGAATTAAACCACTTAGCCATAGCTATTCATAAATTAAAATAATATTTATAAGTGATCTTTTTAAACTATTTAAAACATGGATTATCCAAATAAACATTTCATTAACTTAAAATGAATTCCATTTATTTTCAACACATAAAATGATTTTCATGAATATGTATTCTATATAAGAAAAGAATTAAATCAAAATTCCTATCCAAAGTTGTTATGAAGTTCAAATGCATTATTATATTATAAAATATAATGTTGCACAAATTATTTTCAATTAAAAAGGAATACATTATCTTTTCCATTCTCATATAGTTGTGTTATGTCATTAATAATTATACCAAAGCCAAAAATGAATTTAGAAATTGAAAAAGAGTTTAAATAACTTAAATTCAAACATATTGAAATGTGGGTATTTTTACAAATTTATTTTAGCCAAAGGAAAATTTAAATGAGATAGAAATTCAAATTTGACTTTAAGTGTCAAATTTGTAATTAATCAATATTTCAAAATATTAATTTTCAAAAATATTCAAAACATACCCACAACTGGTTTAACAGCAAGATATTATTTTTACAAATTTTTAGAAATTAATTTGACTTCATTTGGAGTTATAAATCAAAAGTTATAAAGGAAATAGAAAAATCAGAAAAGAAAAAGAGAAAAACCTGACAGGCGGGACCCACCTGTCAGGGGAGCTTCTTCAACCTCCGGCAATCTCTCCCGGCCGTTTTGATCCGTGAATTCCTCCACCGCGTGCGAGATTTTAGCAAGGTTAACGGCCCCCTCTCTGCCCCATTTAAACCCCCTCGACCTCCTCTCTCATTCCCCTCTCGCCCTAACCTAATTGCGCCGCCAGGCTGTCCTCCATCGCTCGCCGGAGTTCCTCTAGACCACGGCCCAGTTCTTCGATTCCGGCGATGGGAAGCCCTCGTCCGAGCCCGTGGGTCCTTCCTTCCTCTTCGCCGTGCCAACGCACCCCTCACTGACCCTCCTCCTTGTCCTTGCACAGCCGAAGCCGCGAGTTCTTGCACGACCGAGTACGTCGGAGCACCCCGCACCTCCAGCCGCATCCCCCCACGACTCCCGGACGCACTGCTCGACGACGGGGCCACCTTCATCTTCCTCGTGCCGAGCTGCATCGCGCCGTCGTATTCCCGAGGCTGGGGCCACACCACGTCGACCGGAGCGTCCACGCCGGAGCCCGCGCCGCCGTCATCCCCTATCTCCGGTGAGATGCGCCGCCACCCCCTGGACACCCACGGTGAGCCTTCGGATCTGCTTTTAACGGTCAAGATTAGAACCCTAGGACGAACCGGTACGAATAGATCTGGACCGCCAGATCCAGATCTGACGGCCCAGATCTGCGACTTAGCCACGTCAGCGCCACGTAGTACACAGTCAGCGCTGACGTGTAAAATCAATTTCGTAACTAAATTTAATTGGCAGTTTTACAAAAACACCCCTGTCACTTAGATTTGTCACAACTTTTTAACCACAACTCCAAATTTAATAATTTTCATATATTTGGAAAGCTCTGGACATGTAGAATATTTTGGATCTGACAAAATTCAAATTTGACTTAGTATAAAATATTCAAATTTCAAATGGTGAATTTGAGTATATTTGTAATAACTTTAAATCTATAAATCCAAAAATTGCAAATAAATATGTTTTAGAAACTTTAGAATATTTGTAAATTACTGCCACTGCTATGAAATATTTTTGAGTAATTTGTGAATGATTTCATAGTTGTGAGTTTAAATTGAATAGTTTGACTAATTTTGAAATAAATTTTAATAGAAACATTATTTTTGATTAAATCCAATTGCAATAGATTTAGTTAAATGCTCTCTGTCTATTAACACTAAGTATAAAGTTTTGTTATAAAAATTTAGTCATAGGAAACTTTAATCTATATGTTTCCTTTTATTATGTTTTGCAAATTAGGAACTAATTAAATTGCAATTATAACTTTATGCATATTTTATAAACTTCACAAAAATTAGTGTTATGTTGCTTGTGATTTAAAATTGCATTTCATGCATAGCATATTTTATAGTTATATTTTCCATAAGGAAAACTCCTCCCCAATTTCTCTAAGTTAGGATTACTTTCAAACTTGTATTTTGGAAAAAGTGTTATACACTTAGACACTTAGGAATTTCAACATCGAGCTGGAAGACCAATGAAGGACTTAGCCAAAAACAAGACTACAGAAGTATCTTCAAGGAGAAGAAACACTTAGAAGAAAATCAAGAAGAAGTTCATGAAGCACTTAGAAGAAAACAGACTCTGGAAGCATCCCCAAGATGTCAAGCACTTAGAAGAAAAGTGAGAAGAAGTTCAAGAAGGTCAACCTTCCTTTTATTTTCTAAGTCTTTCTCTCCCTGCCTTTTCTTCTCCTCTGAGACTTCATGAAGACTAAGTAAATCCAAGACCAGCCTCGAAGATACAAGAATCATCAAGTCTGAAGATTCATCAAGACTGCCAAGAGCTCAATCAAGACATCATCCAGAAGAAAGTTACAAGTCTGGAGATGAAGCCTGGAGGACAACTACATCTTTCTTCTATCTGTTCCCTCTTTCCTAATCTTGTCTTTTAGACTTAAACAAATATTGATCATGATGTTATCATCTTGAAGTTGTTGGATCCTAGCGGCATAGTGAGATGAAGCGGCCTGGAAACAAACCTTACATGTCCACGTACATGAGACCTGTTCCACAATTTAAGTGGCTGGCCGGGTGTTTGTCTCTCTCACTATAGTGAATGTCCAATTTACAAAGAGCTGATAAAAATTGTTGATCATCTCGAACAAATAACTTAGTATTTTCTCTAAGTATTTTGCACATCAATACTAAGCCATTAGAGTGCTTGTTTCAAGAAGATATAAAACAAAGTATGTTTATCCAACTTAAGACTTTAGTCCTTAGTCCTTTTTGGACCAACCTATTGCCTTGCATTAACTTAAAAGATTTTCCATAGCATGGCTTGCATCACTAGTCCTTAGAAATAACTTGCATATCATGCATGTCATGTTTTCCTCAGAAGGTTAAGAAACTTGTTTGTAAGTGTTGTGTGGTTTTATGATTGTTGTATTGTTGTTTGTTTGTATTGTTTAGACTGAACGGAGAGTCCCGAGTATCGTTGAAAAGAGTTGTGAACAACGACAACATTCAAAGGCAAGTGGCACACCTCATAAACTTCCTATTTTTATATGCATTACTTAGTGTATTTTTATATGCATGTGTTGCTATGCTAAACCTGTGTAGAATCCCTTATTCCTGTGTCTAGGTTCCTATATCATACTTAGCAGAAATATTGATGCTAGGCAATTGATGAAAGGTTTTACAAAATATTAAGTGACTACTCAGGGCTGTGCTCATGGTTGTCGTCGCCTAGGATGAATTTCTATTCTACTTAGGGCCGTGATCATGGTGACTTTTACCTGAGAGTGCACATCCACTAAGTTAATGAAACACCTGGGTGGTAATTGGTTGCATGGATTATGTTGAGTGGCTACTCAGGTCCATGTCTATGGTTCCTGGAGTATGTACACTTGAGAATGGCCACCCAGGAACAGAGGAATCTGAAGAACTCCGAGTGACGATTGCTTCCAGTGCAGCCATTGCCATATGGGCTCTGGCTTGATCAATTATGTTGCGTGGACTCTCTCCGGCTTGACAAGCAGATGTAGGGGGATGTTAGGTGGAACGGGTCAAGCCAGGTGGGAGGGAAAATGCTTCTGAAAGATCTCGTCTCATTCTCTCCTTTCCTTATCACAAATGGTGTGTAAAGGATACCTTGGGTTGAATGGGTACAATGGTGAAAGTGCACAACCTCTGCAGAGTGTAAAACTAAGTACTTAGCCGTGTCCCCGGTTACGGACAATTTTGAGCAGCTGATCAAGGACGTCAACGGAGGATTCCACCATTCCAACTTCAGAAATAAAACTTGATGGGTGAACAACGGAAGATGAGATTTATGGTTTTCATGCCATACTCGTCGATTTCAAGAAAAGTGTTTTCAAAAGAGTAGGAAAAATTGGCTTTATGCAAATTAGCCTTGAGCTCCACCAGCCAAATATGCATATAGGCTTTAGAGTTATTTCCTTAAGTGTCCACCATAATGTCACTTGCCAGACTCCATTTTTAATGGAATCTGACCCACGTTGTTGCAATATTTTTCTTATTGCAAGATGACGAGTGAGGTTTCGTTTAAAGGTTTCGAGTCTACAACCAACATGTTTTCGCCTGTGGCAGCATGAAAGTTATAGAGACTCACTGCTATTGTATTTCCGCTGTGTACTTTTTCAATGCTAGCTTTATGCTATGCAACTTGTAACAAATATTTTGTAATTCTGGATCATCGATGTAATAAAATTGACGCCTTGTTGTGATATTACATCGTAAACTGTGTGTGCAAATGAATCGATCCAGGGATTTGCACTATACACAGGTATCTGCCTTATTTAGAGTGCAGGTACGCTACACATTTTTAATGATTAATCAATGGTGTTATTGCATGATCCGAATTCTTCCATGATTTTGATAATTAGGAGTATTTGCCCGATAAATTATGGAGTCTGAAATTAATTTGATAATAGATCAAATGGGGTTTTTCAGAAGAAAGATTAGTGAATAGTGTATTCACAAAATTCGATCAAAGGACAATATTTTTGAATTATGGTTTCAACACAAAAAAGACTTGTGGAAATTCGTTTCACAATATTATAATGTCATATATGGTGATACGTGGGGAATTATAATCATGCTCTATTTTAAATAAAGTGTGGTCTGTCAGAATCTGTCTTAGAATCTCCTAATATGTTCAAAACATTATAGTCGATGTCCACTTTAGAAAATAGATATTTTTCTCAACGAAAGTTCGTGAGATCGACAGTAGTGTCGACATGTATATGATTACACGATAATTCGGTATATACATGAATAGGTCTTTGTAGAATACTCGCATTGAATGGGAGTGTATTCCAAAACCAATTAGAAACAAAGTTCTGTTTGTTGTCTATGTAATTCCGAGAAAAAGATGATTTTTCGAATTATGGTTTATGGATTGGAATTAGAAGTTTGGAATAAAGTGTCGGACCTATGTTGGAAGGTGTTCCAAAGAGTATATGTCTGCTAATGAAAATTTGGTGATTAAGAGTGAGGGAGACTAGAAAAATTGTTTTCTGCTTGCAATCCTCTTCATAAAGATCATAATATTTTTATGAAAGAAACTTCTAAATAAAGTGCTGTTATATTTAATATTGCTGTCGGGTCACAGCACTGTATTAAGTGTTTCGGATCTTGTTGACAGATCAAGGTGCACTTTATGAATACAAAGAAAGTTGAGAAAATATCGGAATACGAACAAAGGCTTTTTGAGCCTGGAAATCCAAAGTTGCATTTGAAAGGATTAAGAGAGTAATTGTTGCTGCAATTCTTATTAGAGGAATAAGATTGTTTAATCGTCATATAAGGTGTTATATGAGAAATGTGACTATAAGAAAGACGCGGTAGCATGTCTTGTCAAGAAATGTGTCTTGGACAAGATCAAATTTTTTGACTACATTTGTGTAGACATGCTTGAAGTCTGAGGGTTTTTATTAATGTAATACTATAGTTTGTGTTAAACTCGAATTGATAATAGATCAATGATTTTGGTCTGACCAAAATGTCGATTTAAGTGGGAGTCAATGTTAGTTTACTCAGGTGGAATATGTAAAGAACATATTTTTGAGTGGGAGCTCAGGAACTCAAATAGGTGGATGACACGTTTTTGAGTGGGAGCTCGTGTTATCAAATATGTGGAGACATAATTTGAGTGGGAGTCGAATTCATCTTGTGTAGTTAACACATTGTGAAACTGTACCAATAGAATAGGATGAAGTTGTGAAACTATTTGAAAGTTAGTGTCTATTTTGAAATAGAACGAGAATTTTAAATAGTTAGTCGAGTTGTTTTGGATTATATCTGAGGAGTCAGAATAGAATCAAAAGGATGGTCCTTTGGAATCCAATTGATCATTAGGAGTAATGATGCATGAAAGTAATGGTTGTATGACATGTGGGTCTATTATGTAATATTAGACATCATACAGAAACCATGTTATCTGCTCGATGGAGTATAACCGATGTTCTTGGAAGAAGAGCAGTTATGAAAGTAAATTTAAAAATTTACTAGAAGTAGAGGTGTGTTAGTTGTTGGACTGACATTGGAATGTCAAGTTTTCTGCGTTGGTGTGAAAGTTAGTAGATATCGCGAGTTTGTAATTGTTACAAGGGGCTCTGCATGGCTGAGTGTGTTTTTCAGGGCAGTTATCTGGTTAGTATAATCAGAGTAAGCGCTGAGAAACAGAAGTCTCACTTAGTTACGGTATTTGCATATATGTTGTTGGACAACATGGTGATATCAAGCTAGTTGATATCAGTGAATCGCAAAAGTTTGCACAAATCGTGTGTTGTGCAGATTGTCAGAGTAACACTCTTCCACAAGCAAGCATCATCAAATGATTCTTATTTGATAAGAGATTTTGATAAAGTAAAATGCAGCTGGTTTATTTGTACTCTAGTGCAAGTGGGAGACTGAAGGAGATATGCCCTATAGGCAAATAAATAATTAGTATTTATTACATTATCTCATAAGTTTATAATAAGTTTGTGTATTATGCTATAACTGTGTTAATCGGAATTATTAATACACGTGTGATACATAGACAACCAGGTCCCTAGCAAGCCTCTATATGAGCTAGTCCATTGGGCAACAGTTGATCGAGATTCCCGATCAAGGACAATGACGTCGGTTGACAATGGGGTCATCTTGTTAGCTGAATAAGGTGGTGGACATACGCAAAGTATTACAATAAGATCGTATTACGATGTTTGTCATTTGTAATAGATAAGAATATGATAGCTTATTCCTTAGACCGTGAGACCGTACTTATTAATGCTTCGTAGGGGTGCTTTGAGAGCATCAAACGTTGTGTCTTATATAGCATGACAATAACGGTGTCCATCTTGGGTATTCCGAAAGAGCATCAAGACGTAAGGATCAAGAGAGGGATTTGTTCATTCTTGTAATGGAAAGATACTCTGGGCCCACTCGGTGATATTGCATCTATATAGCTGCGCAACTTATGACTAGGTCATGGAGATGTAATATCGCAGACGAGTTAATAACCTTCGTCGGTAACGAGATACAACAAAGACATCGGTGTGTCTACGATCATATCTCGGACAAGGTAGTATCGCAGAGACAAAGGGAATGAATGTCATATTTATGGTTCAACGACGATATTCGTGGAATGCACAGGGGTCGTCATATACTTCCAGGTATCCCTGACGATCATTGGTGAGCGGAGTGTCTCGACCATGTCTGGAGTGTTCTCGAACCGTAGCGTAACAAACTTAAGGTCTTAGCGACGCTAGGAGATAGGTTCTGAAATATTATAGGAATTTGTTGGAGAGAGAGAAATGATCCGGAAAGAGTTCCGGTGGTCCGGAAGGAGTTCCGGGAAGGTATGGAATGGTTCCGGGAATGTCCGAAAGTTGTTCGGGTGGTTCCGAAATAGTTTCGGAGTCACGGGATATTGAATTATATATAAATATATTAATTATGAATTAAATGGGATTTTTATATTAATTTAATATTAATTAAATAAAGGAAAAAGGGGGCTCCCACCTACATGGGCCCTAAGAGGGCCCAAGAGGGGAGCCACACCACCAAAGGGGGGTGGGCCCCATTGGAGCCGCGCCGAGCTGAGGAAAGGGGGATCTCTCTCCAGCTAAGCTATACCGCTGAGCGCCGTTGCTCTGCGGGATTCCAGATAAGATCTACCCCTGCGATTTCAGCTGGATCTGAATGACCGGGGGTTGTCGCTAAGCTCCGTATGTTTGTGAGTGCTCGGAGGTAACTCCTTTTGAGTAGCCTGGGCGACGTCGTCTCGCCCCAGCAGCCGCCGCGCCCCCCTCCCCTCTGCCACCGGCGCACCACCTCTGGTGCTGGCGCTCTGCCTTCTTCCGCCCGACGCCCGTCGACGCAGATCATCATCGACACCCCGGCGTCATCGTCTTCGTCATCGCGGCAAGTTCTCCGCGACCTCGAGGTCGGCTACGTACGACTTCATCGTCAACGCTTGTGCGGGAGCGTAATCCCCGCTATCGGTCTACATGGAGGTAATGTAACCCGTTCCGCCACCGTTATCGCATGTACTAGATAGATATATCCTGGCTAGTTAGGGTTTCGTTCGCTAGAAAAATTATTGTTTTCTGCACCGTAACCCCTTCACTCACAGCTGTGCCCCAACAAATAAGGTCTCCAAGCCTTGAGGGCATACATGATTGTTGCAAGTTCAAGATCATGTGTAGGATAGTTGAGCTCATGAGGCTGCAACTGACGAGATGCATAAGCCACAACTTTGAGTTCTTGCATGAGGACTGCTCCTAGTCCTTGAAGAGATGCATCACATAATATTTGGAAAGGTTTGGAAGTGTCTGGGCCAACTAGAATAGGAGTAGAAGTGAGTTTAGCTTTGAAAAGATTGAAGCTCTCATCACACTTTGGAGTCCAAAGAAACTTTCTATCCTTCCTAGTGAGATCGGTGAGAGGCTTAGCGATTTTGGAAAAGTTCTCAACAAATGGACGGCAATAGCTATCCATGCCAAGGAAACTCCTGACTTGTTTCACCGTAGTAGGAGGCAACCATTCAATAATGGCCTTCACTTTTTCTGGATCAACATAAATGCCTTCAGAAGAGATAACATGACCAAGGTAGGATACTTTAGGAATCCATAATTCACACTTGGAGAACTTGGCGTAGAGACGGTGTTCTCGGAGTTTCAACAAGATAAGACGTAGATATTCTCCGTGTTCTTCTTCGGTTTTGGAATAGATAAGAATTGAAGGAGATATGCCCTAGAGGCAATTAATAAAGTGTATTCTTTATCATATCTCGTTTGTTCATAATAGGTTTTTATGTCATTCTAGAACCGTATTAAGCGGAAACATTAATGCGGTCCCTAGTAGCCTCTACTAAGACTAGTTTCGTTGCGCGATTGATGATCGAGGTTTCCCGGTCATGGGGCATGGCGCCGGTCGGCAATGAGAGTCATATCGCTAGAGAACGATGTGATGGACATACCCAGATTTGGAGAACGTAGTCGTTACGCCTTTGACCGTGAGATCAACTATTATTGTTATTCCTGGAAGATACTTTGATTGCACCAAACGTCGTATCTTATTTAGTATGACAATAACGGTGATACTTTTGGGTATCGGAAAGGAGTAGTTGAGACGAGGGGTCAAGAGCGGGATTTGCCAGTCCGCATAGCAGGATAGATACTCTCGGGCCCACTCGGTGAGATCATGTCTAATGAGCTTGCAAGCATGTGACTAGGTCACGGAGACATGAGATCATGAACGAGTAGAAGATAGCGTCGTCGGTAACGAGGTCGGGATTAGGTATGGAGATATCTATGGAACGACGCTCGGACGTGCTAAGTATCGCTATGGCAAAAGGTCTAAGACTTTACGTTCAGGTTTGATAGATGAAAGTCATTCGTTATATCTCAGGGATTAATTCATGGGGTCCAGGCCTACGAGTTAGTCGTTGATCATTGAGGAGTCTTGATCATACCTGATATTATATCGAACCGCTAGGTTAACACACTTAAGGGGTTTCGACAAGACAACCGGAAAGGAAGGAGATCACCGGGAGCGTCCCGGGAGGGGTCCGATGGAGACCGGGCAGCGCCGAAAGAGTTTTCGGAGCTAGGAAAAATTATATATATTATGTTTGATATTAATTAGTGTTATTAATATGCAAATATGATTTTATATATTTATTTTCGAATTTATTTAGGCAGATTTCCCTAAATGGGCCTTCCGGACGAAAGAAGGCCCAAGAGGGGGGGGGAACTCCCTTGGGAATTCGGTGGGGGAGCTGTGGCCGGCCTAGGTGGGCCAGATGGGGCCCACCAAGGGGCCGGCGCACCATGTGCCGAGCCAGGCATGTGGGGATAGTCCCACATTGCCTGGCTGGCAAGGTTGGCTCCCCCCGGGAGCCTATATAAGAAGGGGCAGCCCCAGCCTTTTAATTCACCAATTAATTCCTGATTTCTCTCTCGATCTCGTGGTTCCCAAGTTGGAGCCACGCCGAGCAGAGCAAGGGAATCTCCTCCACCATAGCCCGCTGGTGTTCCGGTCCAAGTCTTCCGCTGCTCGTCCTGTACTGGAGCTTCGGAGGCCTTCGTCTCCACCGTACGTGTGCGACTCCCTGTGAGGTGCTGCGCTAGCGGTACTCGGAGGCCTGCTTCCTCTACACGACCTTGAGGTCGGCTTCGTCGGTCTTCATCGACAACGTTTGTGCGGGAACGTAATCCCCGCTTTCGGTTTACAAGGGTACGTATTCCGATCTCCGTTCGTACTACTATATCTGCATAGAATAGATCTTGGCATACTTTTAGGATATCGTCGGTAGGATTTTTTTTGTTTTCTGCACATGATCCCCTTCAGTGGTATCAGAGCCGATCTATCGTAGATATAGCTGTACGCTGTTAGAACCCGTGCTCTGCACGGGGGCACCGTTCCTGTTATTTGCTACCCTCTAGCGTGCACTTGTGTATTCCAGCGGCATTGAGTTGATGAAGCGGCCCGGACCGACTTTACGCGTACGCTTACGCGAGACTGGTTCCACTACTGACATACGGCTTGTACCGTATATGTGGCTGGCGGGTGACAGTTTCTCTCTGTTTAGTTGGTCTTCGCATTTTCAATGGAGGGCCCGAAAGGGATGCTTAAACATGCAATTATTGGATCGTTGTTGTGGTCATAAGATTCGTACGTATGAAGCGGTTCTATTTACGAAAGCCCCAAGCCACGTAAAATATGAAAAAGATAAAGTAGAAGCGTCTAACTTTATTTTGCAGGGGCTATGTGATATGGTCAAGGTAGGTTTATTAAATTGTTTATAAACTGCGGGCGCCAAGAAAACCATGGCGCAATGGACTATATCACATTGCATTACATTTGATGTTTTGTGTGCATCTTTTTTTTGTGTGAGTGTGTGTATAGTATATATTAGTTACACGGCGGTAGCTGGATAAGATGATCCCTTCAAAATACCACTAGTGTTCTCCCTCCAACGCGCACCACCAAGAAAGTTCTACGTTATGAGGCAGGCCGTGATGATCGGGTATCACACATCTCGTCGTTCGCATACAGTGGGTGTAAGCCATGTTGCACAAGCGTCAGCGTCTTTGGTGGCGAGCCTAGCATACTCAGAGGTATGGCCTCGGAACAGGAAGTCCGAAAGGTCGAGCACGAGTCACAAAATTGGTGTGGCGGACGATTTTGTCTACTCTTGAAGTTGTGCCGCCGGCTTTGATGGTGAGGGGTGGTGCAATGGATGGGGGTCGTGTAATCGCTTGAACGACCAGGAGGGATGTTCGTTTGAGTGGGAGTTATGTTAGTTATTTCCTAAAATACTATAACTCAAAATTATTATGAACAAAGTCTTATGTTGTTGCAAATTCCACTGTAGATGTCTCGCCTCTCGTTTAACCTAGGTCTGTTCCTTGAGAAAGAAAAGCTTAAGACCAATGGGTCAAACTTCGTGTCCTGGTTCCGCGATCTGAAGTCCATCCTTGAGACCCACAAGGTGGCCTACATCCTTGATGCCCCCTTAGGTGATCTTCCAAGCACCGCCCCGGAAATCGAAAGGATTGTCCATGGGGTAAAGGCGGAGATTTCTTCTTATGTCCAGAGTGGCATGCTCTTTGCCATGGAGGCTGACCTGCAAAACCGCTTCATGAACAAGGGTGCTTATGATATAATCACTGAAATCATGGTTGTTTTTGCGCGACAAGTCAAGGCTGTGAGGTACGAGGCATCTGTGCTTTTCTTCTCAGCCCAGATGGAAGAGCACGGCAATATCAGTGAGCACTTGGCCAAGTTGTTTGACTGCGCTCGACTTCTGAGTGATCTGGGAAGTGTGATCCCAGAGGAGGTGGTTATTGATAGGGCGCTGATTTCTCTGCCCCCTAGCTATAAGAACGCCATCGTGGACTACGGCATGAAAGGGACGTCAAAACCCCTGTCAGAAATCCTGAAGATGCTCAAAGTGGCCGAATTAGAAATCAAGCTGAAGAAGATGGTGGTGACCATCGGATCACCTGAGCGCAACTGCCCCAAGTATCTGGAGGATAGGAAGTCTGGCAAGACGGTCGACAAAGAGCAAGGTATATTTGACATACATGTTATAGATGTGTACCTTACATCCGCCCGGAGCAATACGTGGGTATTTGATACTGGTTCTGTTGCTCATATATGTAACTCTCAGGAGGAGTTACGGAATAGAAGGCGGCTGGCGAAGGATGAGGTGACGATGCGTGTCGGCAACGGATCGAGAGTCGACGTGGTGGCTGTCGGCACGCTCCCTCTGCATCTACCATCGGGATTAGTTTTGGTTTTAAATAAGTGTTATTTTGTGCCATCCTTGAGTGTAAACATTATAAGTGGGTCTTGCCTGTTACAAGACGGTTATTCATTTAAATCAGTGTCAAGCAATTGTGCTATTTATATGAATGATGTCTTTTATGTTGATGCTCCCGAGAATAACGGTTTATTCTTGTTGAATCTCGATCGTAGTACTCACATCCATAACATAGAAGCCAAACGGATTAAGTGTAGTGACGATACCGCCATGTTTTTGTGGCATTGCCGTCTTGGTCATATTGGTATAAAGCGCATGAAGCGACTCCACTCCGATGGACTCTTGGACTCGTTGGATTTCGGATCCCTCGATACATGCGAACCATGCCTCGTGGGCAAAATGACCAGGACACCGTTCAAAGGTTTCGTTGAACGGGCGTCAGATTTGTTGGGGATCATACATACAGATGTGTGTGGACCGATGAGCGTTTCGACACGCAATGGTTATCGTTACTTTGTCACCTTCACTGATGACTTGAGTAGATACGGTTATATCTATTTGATGAAACACAAGTCTGAAACGTTTGAAAAGTTCAAAGAATTCCAGAGTGAAGTTGAGAATCAGCTTAATAGGAAAATAGCGCATCTCCGATCCGATCGCGGTGGAGAGTACTTGAGTTTTGAGTTTGGCACACATCTGAAGAGTTGTGGCATAGTACCCCAACTTACGCCAGCCGGAACGCCGTAGCGTAACGGCGTGTCCGAGCGACGTAATCGTACTCTACTGGATAGTGTCCGATCTATGATGTCTCTTACCGATCTGCCAGTGTCCTTCTGGGGTTATGCGTTAGAAACAGCCGCATTCATTTTAAATAGGGCTCCGTCCAAGTTCGTTGAAACGACGCCGTATGAATTATGGTATGGCCAAAAGCCTAAGTTATCGTTTCTGAAGGTTTGGGGTTGTGAGGCGTACGTCAAGAAACTACAGCCCGACAAACTTGAACCAAAGTCGGAGAAAGTCGTCTTTGTAGGATATCCGCGGGAAACCGTTGGGTACACCTTCTACAACCAAGCTGAGGGCAAAACTTTTGTCGCGAAGACCGGTACCTTTCTAGAGAAGGAGTTTCTCGCGAAAGGAGTAAGTGGGAGGAAGGTAGACCTCGATGAAATCGTTGATCCTGAACTCGAGATTCCGAGTGGCGCAACAGAAGCAATTCCGGAAACGTCCTCCGTGGAAGGAGTGGGAGAAACTGTCGAGGAAGATGTTCTACCTCGTAGGTCTGGTAGATCTCGGATCGCACCAGAATGGTATGGCAACATGGTTTGCACCGTCATGCTAGTCGAGCAAGACGAACCTACGAACTACAAGGAGGCGATGGAGAGTCTAGAGTCCGAGAAATGGCTTGAAGCCATGAAATCCGAAATAGGATCCATGTACGATAACAAAGTGTGGACTTTGGTGGATATTCCCGAAGGGCGCAAGGCCGTCGAGAATAAATGGATCTTTAAGAAGAAGACTGATGCTGATGGTAATGTGACCGTCTATAAAGCTCGGCTTGTCGCAAAGGGTTTCCGACAAGTTCATGGAATTGACTACGATGAAACTTTTTCACCGGTAGCGATGCTTAAGTCTATTCGGACTTTGTTAGCGGTAGCTGCCTACTATGATTATGAAATCTGGCAGATGGACGTCAAAACGGCCTTCCTGAATGGAAACATTGAAGAAGAGTTGTACATGGTACAGCCGGAAGGTTTTGTCGATCCAGGAAATGCTAACAAGGTGTGCAAGCTTCAGCGATCCATCTATGGATTGAAGCAGGCATCTCGGAGCTGGAATCTTCGCTTTGATGAGGTAATCAAAGGTTTTGGATTTATCCAGAATGTGTAAGAGACCTGTATTTACAAGAAAATGAGTGGGAGCTCGGTTGTGTTCTTAGCACTGTATGTTGACGACATATTGCTAATAGGGAATGATGTGGAACTTCTGAATAGCGTGAAGGAATATTTAAACAGTAAATTTTCCATGAAGGACTTAGGAGAAGCTGTGTATGTTTTAGGCATAAAAATCTATCGCGATAGATCAAGGCGCCTATTAGCATTAAGTCAGAGTACTTATCTTGATAAAATACTGAAGCGTTTCCGTATGGAGAAGGCAAAGAAGGGTTCTCTGCCAGTTATCAAGAATAAGATATTGCGTAAGGCGCAGTGTCCGGTGACGGAACTGGGTAAGGCCGAAATGACGAAACATCCTTATGCTTCAGCCATAGGATCGATCATGTATGCAATGTTGAGTACTAGACCGGATGTGGCATTAGCTCTAAGTTTGACAAGCCGGTTCCAGAGTAATCCTGGAATGCCGCATTGGGTAGCTGTTAAGAGCATTCTTAAGTATCTCAATAAGACAAAGGAAATGTTCCTTGTGTATGGTGGCTGCGATGAAGAACTTGGCGTAACGGGTTACGTAGATGCAAGTTTCTGCTCAGACCCCGATGACTGTAAGTCACAGACATGTTACGTGTTCAAGGTGAATGGAGGCGCCGTGTGCTGGAGAAGTGGGAAGCAACCCATAGTCGCACAATCTACAATGGAGTCGGAGTACATTGCTGCCTGCGAGGCCGCGAATGAAGTTGTGTGGCTGAGGAAGTTCGTCATCGAACTAGGAGTGTTTCCAAGCGTGCAAGACCCCGTGATCCTCTTCTGCGACAACACGGGTGCCATTGCAAACGCCAAGGAGCCAAGGTCTCACTCCATCGCCAAACATATTCTCCGACGCTTCCATGTGATACGTCAATACGTACAAGGAGGCGATGTGAAGATTTGCAAAGTGCATACGGATCTGAATGTGACAGATCCGCTGACGAAGCCTCTCCCGCTTGATAAGCATGAACAGCACCAGTTAGCTATGGGTGTTAAGCTTATACCAAGTTGTAATCTAGATTAAGTTGTACTCTAGTGCAAGTGGGAGACTGAAGGAGATATGCCCTAGAGGCAATTAATAAAGTGTATTCTTTATCATATCTCGTTTGCTAGAACCGTATTAAGAGGAAAACATTAATGCGGGTGCGATACGTAAACAACCAGGTCCCTAGTAGCCTCTACTAAGACTAGTTTCGTTGCGCGATTGATGATCGAGGTTTCCCGGTCATGGGGAATGGCGTCGGTCGGCAATGAGAGTCATATCGCTAGAGAACGATGTGATGGACATACCCAGATTTGGAGAACGTAGTCGTTACGCCTTTGACCGTGAGATCAACTCTTATTGTTATTCCTGGAAGATACTTTGATTGCACCAAACGTCGTATCTTATTTAGTATGAAAATAACGGTGATACTTTTGGGTATCGGAAAGGAGTAGTTGAGACGAGGGGTCAAGAGCGGGATTTGCCAGTCCGCATAGCAGGATAGATACTCTCGGACCCACTCGGTGAGATCATGTCTAATGAGCTTGCAAGCATGTGACTAGGCACGGAGACATGAGATCATGAACGAGTAGAAGATAGCGTCGTCGGTAACGAGGTCGGGATTAGGTATGGAGATATCTATGGAACGACGCTCAGACGTGCTAAGTATCGCTATGGCAAAAGGTCTAAGACTTTACGTTCAGTTTTGATAGATGAAAGTCATTCGTTATATCTCAGGGATTAATTCATGGGGTCCAGGCCTACGAGTTAGTCGTTGATCATTGAGGAGTCTTGATCATACCTGATATTATATCGAACCGCTAGGGTAACACACTTAAGGGGTTTCGACAAGACGACCAGAAAGGAAGGAGATCACCGGGAGCGTCCCGGGAGGGGTCCGATGGAGATCGGGCAGCGCCGAAAGAGTTTTCGGAGCTAGGAAAAATTATATATATTATGTTTGATATTAATTAGTGTTATTAATATGCAAATATGATTTTATATATTTATTTTCGAATTTATTTAGGCAGATTTCCCTAAATGGGCCTTCCGGACGAAAGAAGGCCCAAGAGGGGGGGGAACCCCCTTGGGAATTCGGTGGGGGAGCTGTGGCCGGCCTAGGTGGGCCATATGGGGCCCACCAAGGGGCCGGCGCACCATGTGCCGAGCCAGGCATGTGGGGATAGTCCCACATTGCCTGGCTGGCAAGGTTGGCTCCCCCCGGGAGCCTATATAAGAAGGGGCAGCCCCAGCCTTTTAATTCACCAATTAATTCCTGATTTCTCTCTCGATCTCGTGGTTCCCAAGTTAGAGCCGCGCCGAGCAGAGCAAGGGAATCTCCTCCACCATAGCCCGCTGCCGCGCTGCTGGTGTTCCGGTCCAAGTCTTCCGCTGCTCGTCCTGGACTGGAGCTTCGGAGGCCGTCGTCTCCACCGTACGTGTGCGACTCCCTGCGAGGTGCTGCGCTAGCGGTACTTGGAGGCCTGCTTCCTCTACACGACCTTGAGGTCGGCTTCGTCGGTCTTCATCGACAACGTTTGTGCGGGAACGTAATCCCCGCTTTCGGTCTACAAGGGTACGTATTCCGATCTCCGTTCGTACTACTATATCTGCATAGAATAGATCTTGGCATGCTTTTAGGATAACGTTGGTAGGAATTTTTTTGTTTTCTGCACACGATCCCCTTCAAGAATTTCATCGAGATAGACTACCACAAACTTATCGAGGTATTCCATGAAAACGAAGTTCATGAGACGTGAGAAAGTCACCGGAGCATTTGTGAGACCGAAAGACATGACGGTGTATTCATAGAGGCCATAACGAGTGGTGAAAGTTGTCTTTGGGATGTCTTCTTTGCGGATCTTGATCTGGTGATAACCTGACCTCAAGTCCAACTTGGAGAAAACCTTAGCACCAGCGAGTTGATCAAACAGGTTATTGATGCGAGGAAGGGGATACTTGTTCTTGATGGTTTTCTTGTTCAGAGGACGGTAGTCAACAACCAGTCGCTTAGTCGTGTCCCTCTTTTTGACAAACATAGTAGGACAACCCCAAGGATAAGTACTAGGTTGGATGTGACCTTTACTTTCCAACTCCTCTAGCTGTCTCTTAAGTTCAGCCAGTTCTTTGGGGCCCATCTTGTAAGGACGTTTGGAGATAGGAGCAGTGTCAGGTTCTAGTTCAATAACGAACTCCACGGCTCTGTCAGGCGGCATGCCTGGCAATTCTTCAGGAAATACGTCAGGAAAGTCTCGGACCACCGGTATATCTTCGATAGCAGGAAGAGGATGAACATTGAGAGCGAAAAGCTGAACTGAAGAGGTTTGATTTGGAGAATAAACTATCTGTCCAAAAGGATGATAAAGAGTTATAGTCTTTGTGGAATAGTCTATCTTAGCTTTGTTGGCCTTCAACCAATCCATGCCGAGAATGACATCAATGTCTGAGTTACCCAGAAGAATTAAGGAAGCTAGGAACAAATGACCTCCAATTTGAATTTGGTTTCCATGGCTTACTCTGGAAGTCTGCATTTGTGTTCCCGGAGAATGGATCATGAGTGGAATAGATAAGGGATCTAGAGGCAGCTTCGTTGTTTCAGCGAAGGTAACTGACACACAAGAATGAGATGCTCCAGTATCGAACAATACCTTAGCAGGAAAAGAGTTAACTAGGAGTTTGCCCATTACAACTTCTGGAGCTTCCTCTGCCTCTTTGGCGTTGAGGTGGTTCACCCTTCCACTCCTAGCTGTAGGCAAATTGCTGGGGAAAGCACAAACTAAAGCTTGTGTTGGAGAAGAACGAGCTTGTTGCTTATGAAGCTTGTTTTGTGGACAATTGATAGAGATATGGCCTGGATCGCCGCACTTGAAGCAGGTTTTTGAAGTCACTGGCTTTGGCGAAATTTGAACACTTGGCCTTTTCTGAGCTTGAGAGCCTCTTGTAGGAAACATTACGGGGGAGGACGAGGAGTGAACCCTAAAAGGCTTGGAAGATAGGTGTGTTGAGTTGGAGATGCATATGGAACCCAAAGCCTACGCTTCTGTGGAGGTATGGTGTTTGCTGAAAAAGAAGCACCTTCAAGAGCATGTTTTGGAGATTCTTCAAACATCTCACGGCCAAATTCCTCCCGGAGAGCTGTGTTCACGAGCTCTTCAAAGTTAACGCACTTGAACAAGGTGAGTGCATACTTCAGATTTGGGCTTAGACCTCTGCAAAACATGGCTTGCTTCTGGGCATCAGTTGATACCTCATCTTGAGCATAGCGACGGTTGAACTCAGCTTGATAGTCCAGCACAGACATGCTTCCCTGAGTCAAGTCATAAAATTCATCACGCTTTCTTTCCATGACCCCATCGGGAATATGGTGGCGTTTGAAAGCCTCCTTGAACTCATCCCAAGTGATAACAACACATGGTGCTCGTAACTGTTGGAAGTTCTCCCACCAAGACATGGATTTTCCGCGAAGATAGGACACAAACGGAACACGGTCCTCATCGGACACATGAGAAACAGCCATAGCATTGTTCATCTCACGCAGCCAGTCATCAGCATCAAGTGGCTCAGAGGGAACATCAAACGTGCGTGGGTTGAGCTGGAGGAACTCTACAATTGTCACACGACAGTTGCCCTGGTTTTGGTTTTGCTGAAAGTGACCCAAAACTTGCGACATCTGAGACAGCACTTGCCTCATTTCGGATGGCATTTGAGTATCTTCTTCGCCACTCTCCATCCTGAGGAGGATACAACGTTAACACCCCAATCGGATAAACAAAATCCAATGTAAGCGCTTAAAGGAAAACTCCAGATTGCTTAGAAAAGACAACAATGAACAAGACATGGCCATGCATCATGGTACGCCACTTTGTTTACTTTCAGAAAGGTTTAAAGAGAGGTAAGAACAAAGACTAGCACTAGAACGAGGAAACACCAATTGAGCTTGACGTAACTCCACCAAAGAGGAGAAACAACTGATTGATTCAAGAATGAAACTGAACGTAGCCGAAGAGGTTGATAACTGCTAAAACGAAGAGCACCACCTTGAAGACACCTGCAGCTATGGTACTACAGAAACCCAGAACACGTGATGTCCTAATTTTAAAATTTAGGTGAGAAGGGAAATATCGTAGCACTTCCTTACCAGAAGAACAGGGAGTGTGGGTGGGGAAAGAAGTAAAAGAACAGAATTCCTACTCTCACGTTTAAGAATTTCCTGATAGCTACAAAATAATTTTCTAGACTCAAACAACGACCATTAGAAGGGAACCTGAGGGCGTTTAAGCTCAGATACCAACTGTCAGACCCTGAATTCAAGCTACACAAACGAAACGTACCGGTTGGGCCACACAACCAAGAACATACTAGGGTTACCAATCCCAGGAAACAAGCAGGCCAGGCTCGGAATGGATCATCGGCCGACAGCTCTTGGCGACCCCAACGTCACATACGTTTCAAGATTGTGCATGCAAGAACCCAAAAAGTCTTCCAACTCGTATACTTCAACCATACACACATGGTATACGAGTCGGATTATTAACAAGTTGAAACCACAGAATAAACCTAAGACACAAAGAAAGGAAATAATATCTAAAAGCTCTCACTGAGCAAAATATATCGAATGACACCAATCAGAGGACACATGTCCCAACATTACATCAGGCAGCGGAAACAAACCGGTCTGAGTACAGAAAAGAAGGCCGAAGAAGCTGCCAAGTCAAATCCTTTCGATAAAGGATATGTGAACCACATCACTGTGGAAGAAGTAAACAATAAATTATGAATCAAGTTTTCATATTGAAATTTTCAATACCCACAAAGTTTTCTTTTAAGGGTGGTAGCCCAACCCGATACCCAGACAGAACCTTTTGCTAGCCTTCTCGAATCTCGAGGACGAGATTCCTTTTAAGGGTGGTAGTCTGTAACATCCCTATATTTTGGAATGTTAAAAATCACTAAAATTTAAAACTTTTGAAAACATTTATATATTTTTTCTTTGCAAAGAAAATTAAGCATTGCATTCATGCATACATGCATCTCATCATTCATCATCTGATTAAATCACAAAATGTTTAAATTAAAAATCCATTATGTTTCATATTACTTAAAAATATTTATATTCTATTATTCTACTATTATGCCAAATAAAGGTGAATGATTTCAGCAAAATAAGTTTAAATTATTTAAATTCAAACATATTTGAATGTGGGTAATTTCATAAATTTTATTTAACTCCAAATAAATTATTAAATCCCTGATTTCAAAGTTAACCTAAAATAGGTAAAATTGTATTTTATGAATATTTCAAAATAATTTTTTTTCAAAAAGTTTCAAAACATGCCCACTATTGTTTTAAAACATAGATATTAATTTTACAAATTTATAGAAATTAATTTGACATCATTTGGACCATTAAATCAAAAGATATGAATTAAAGGAAAATTCAGAAAAGAAAAACAAAGAAAGATGACGTCAGCGTGACGTCATCGTCTTCAATCTCCGGCCGGAGACCACGCCCGAAAACGGCCGGAGTTACTCGCGTTGATTCGTACGATTAAGACGCGGATTCACTGCTCCGACCACGCCCTTTAAAAGCCCTCGCTCTCCTCTCTCTTTCCCCTCTCCTCCCACTCAGTTTCGTGCCCCCAGGCTGCCGCGAGAGCTCGCCGGAGTTGCTTAGGCCGCCGCCGCGTTTCTCACGATCCCGTCACGGTGAGACCTCCCCCGAGCCCCTGGTCCTCTCCTCTGTCCTTGCCATCCTCGTGCGCAACCGTATGACCCCTTGTTTCGCTTTTCCCCGCAGCAAGTCAGCGAAACCGAGCAAGTCGAGCTCGCCGGAGTAGCCGTGGCTCCGCCCGTGCCTCCACGCCAGTCCAGGGCGCCCGAGTAGACGCCGTCGCCACCATCCGCCTCGCCGCGACGAGCTGCACACCCCTGTCGCCTCCGTTCGTCCGGGGGAGCTCCGCAGCGTCGCCTCCATCCACGCTCGAGCGCAGCGCCACCGTCCCCTCCATCTCCGGCCACCGGCGCCGCCACCTTTTGGTCAACTCAATGTGAGCCGTCCGATCCTTTTTCCACGGCCACGATTAGATCTCCTTTAAACCGAATCGGTACGCTGACTCAGCGTGCCCAGTCAACGCCGCGTCAGCGACACGTCAGCGCCAGCGTGGAAAACAATTTTCCGAATAAATTTAAAATGGCATTTTTGCAGAAAAGCCCCTGCATATTCAAATATTTATAACTTTTAAATCACTTATCCAAATTCAAATATTTTTATATATTTGGAAAGCCCTTGACATGTAGAATATTTTAGAACTGCCAAAATTCAAATTTGACTTAGTTTAGAATATTTAAATTTCAAATGGTGAATTTGAGTATTTTTGTCATAACTCTAAATCTATAAATCCAAAAATTGCAAATAAAATTGTTTTATAAACTTTGGAATATTTGTAATATGATGCCTCTGTTATAAAATGTTTTTGAATATTATTTTCATGATTTAATAGTTGTATGTTTTAATTTGAATAGTTTGACTATTTTTGACATAACTATTAATATAAACATGTATTTTAATTAAATGCAATTGCTATAAATTTTAATTAAATGCCCTTTGTCTATTAACACCATTTATAAAAATTTATTATAAAAGTTTAATCACATAAAACTTTAATCTTACATGTAATTCCTTTTATTATATTTTCCAAAATTAGAAAATAATTAAATTGCATTTATAGCCTAATACATACTTTATAAATATCACAAATTTTGTATGATGTTTATTATGATTAAAAAGAGCATTGCATGCATAAACATATTTTATTATATAGTTATTCCCCTCACAGGAAAAACTCCTCCATTATTTTCTCTAAGTTAGGAATATTTTCAACTTAGCATTTTTGGTTAAGTGCGAACACTCAGGATTTTCAACATGGAGCTAGAAGACCAATGAATGACTTAGCGAAAACAAGACTCCAGAAGAATCTCCAAGAAGTAGAAACTCTTAGAAGAAAAATCAAGAAGAAGTCCAAGAACACCAAGCCCCTCTATTCTCTAAGTCTTTCTTTCTCTTTTTCTTTCTTCTCTCTAAGAATTGGTGATCAAGACATCACTAAGGAGAATACTACAAGCCTGGATATGAAGCCTGGAAGATAACCTACATCATTTTCTTCTATCTTTCCTAATCTTGACTTAAAACATTTTTTGATCATGTTATTACCATCTTGAAGTTTGTTGGATCCTAGCGGCATAGTGAGATGAAGCGGCCTGGAAACTAAACTTACATGTCCACGTACATGATACCTGTTCCACAACTTAAGTGGCTGGCCGGGTGTCTGTCTCTCTCAATAGTGAATATCCAATTTACAAAGAGTTGTTGATAATTGTCGATCACCTTAAAGAATAGACTTAGTATTTTCTCTAAGTATTTAGCACATCATGCATAGCATATTTTTGTATTGTTATTTTGGTTTGTATGTTTGTGTGTGTTCTGTTTGATGTGTTAGAAATTTCAGAGGGAAACGACAACTGTTGCAGCTGCTGTTGCTATTCTTCTTGTTGCCAAGGCAAGTGGCACACCCCCATAAAATTCCTAAGTATTTTCTATGCATGAATTAGTTATTTTCCTATGCATGTGTAGGACTTAGTAGATTTGCTATGCAAGACTTTAGAATTCCCTATTCCATTGTGTCTAGGTACCTATGAAATGATTTAGTAGAATTTTGATGCTATGCAATTGAAGAAAGGTTTTACAAAATCTTAAGTGGCTACTCAGGACCATGTCTATGAGGGTTTTCACCTGAGATAGTCTTTACTATACTAAGGATCATAGTATGTGGGGGTTTTTACCTGGGAGTGCACATCACTAAGTTAATGAATCATCTGGGTGGATTGGTTGTTTGGTTTATGTTGAGTGGCTACTCAGGACCATGTCCATGAGGGTTTTCACCTAAGATAGTTTTTACTATGCTAAGGATCATGAACGTGGGGGTTCTCACCTGAGAGTACACTTGTGGAAGGCCACCCAGGAACAAAGGGATATGATGAATAAATGGAGAAGATTGTGAAGGACGCAAGGAGAAGTATTCCAAGTAAAGACTACAGCTGATCAAGGAACATGGAGGAATCCCAACATTCTAATTTCTTAATAAAATTTTGATAGACAACAGTGGACTACTCAGGACCATGTTCATGGGGGTTTTCACCTGAGATAGTTTCTACTATACTTAGGACCATTGAATGTGGGGGTTTTCACCTGAGAGTGCACCGAAGGACGAGATATCTTTTGGTTCACTGGAACTTGCCAGTGTTGCCAAATATGATGTTAAAAAGTTTGTTTTACAAAGAGTTAGGCAAAATTGGCTTTATGCAAAATAGCCTTGAACTCCACCAGCCAAATATACATATCGGCTATAGAGTTATTCCACCAAGTGTCCACCATAGTGTCACTTGCCAGACTCCAGTTTTAATGGAATCTGACCCACTCTGTTGCAAATTATTATTTGTTGCAGAAATATCTGACGAAGAGTAAGGATTACGTTTTGGGTTTCGAGTCTGCACCAACATGTTTTCGCCTGTGGCGTATCATGAAGATGGAGGCTCATTGAAAATTTATTTCCGCTGCTTTATTGTTTTGAGCTAGCTATAAGGTATGCAAAGATGTATCGAACTATTTATTTTACCAAGTCTGGATTATTCGTGTAATATTGATACAATGTTGTGATATTCATTGTAAACTGTGTGTGCAAATGAATCGATCCAGGGGTTTGCACTATACACAGGTACCTGCAATATTTATAAGTGTAGGTACGCTACAAACCACAGCCCGCGAACGGGTCAATACACCGAAGCGTATCGAACAAGCTTAAGCTAACAGGTTACAAAACTGTAAGACTCCCAAAGTATGGGGTTAAGTGGAATTAGCGGCAGCAGCACTAGCAACCTAATAGAGACACGCTACAACTTCCGTCTAAGTTAGAGAGGGATAAGAGAGCGCATAAGCTAAACATCTACAACTAACACCAATCATAACCCATTCTCGGATTAACCCCCTCAACCAAGTATGAGGAAGCAATTCGGGAATACTCACACATTGAACAATTTTAGTTACCAGTTATTGTGAAAGTAATTCTATATTACTAGTCAGGTTAATTAACAATGATTAGGTGTAAGTTGTTTATGATCTTATTAGCCAGCATCATCACCAAGTCGTCCATAACCGTGGACACGGCTCATCGATAAGATTATACCCTGCAGGGGTGCACTACTGGACCCGTACTCGTTCGATCAACCCCAAAAGCAAAGCCAGAAGGTAGGGCCTCTCAACACGGCAAAGATCTTCTCTACAACCCATCCAGGGAACCGCACGATTGTGTGCACGGCTAATCAGGTCCAGTGCCCGCGGGATCGACCTTCATAGCACTCTAAGAACGTGCCACCCTATATGAGAATCGACTACTCCATCATCATGAGATCGTTAGGTAACATATGCATGCATCGAATGGAAAGCCCGAACTACTTGCGGCGCCCTGGATAAGAAGCGGATTAGATCGAAGCCGCGGGGGGCTCCATAGGGCCTCCCACAAGCGGTTAGTGCGCTAAAAATTGGATCCGAGGACAAGAACTGAGTTCCTAGGTCAACACTTAGCAGAACAAAGCACCTCGCAAGGCCTTCCGCCGGTGCCTCATCTTTTAATTATAATACCCCAACAAAAGATAGCATTTTATTAAAGTAGACAATCTATCATGCTAAGTATAAAAGACATAGGACAAACAGACTCGCATAACCAACCTTAAGCATGCACTACTACTCGCAAGGCTAACAGATAAACATACAACAGGTGATAGGATGTGGGGATAAAGCTGTATGGGCTACAGGATAAACATATGATGGGATCACAATTCAAGAATCGTAACTAGGATAGCATAGATCAAAAGGCAAGGATGAAAATCAAACAATCGTGTAACCGGTTAGCAGAAACTTACCTGGCAGCTCGTGGCCCGGCACAAATGCTGAAATCTCAAGGATGAAAGTATCAGCAGCAGACACGTCGTCGTCTACACAGAGAAGAGAAAAACACAAACAATTGGAAACATAATCAATACAAAGCAAATGCGCAATCAAATGATGTTACAATATGGTATGAGATGATTAGGTCATATTAATGCGGGGATGAAATCCCGGCAATTAATTATGGTGTAAGTATTTGTGTAACCAACAAATTAAATGTTGTTTAACATATATAGCAGGGCAGGGTGATCTGATCAATTTAAATGGAGTAGGCAATAATTAAATATTTACCCAACACATTCCATATTTATTAGTTAAGTGCAAAATATTTATCTACGCAACAGATTAAATGTTAATAGCATGGCAATACATGAT
This sequence comes from Poa annua, assembly GCA_026929855.1. Lineage (NCBI taxonomy): Eukaryota > Viridiplantae > Streptophyta > Magnoliopsida > Poales > Poaceae > Poa > Poa annua. Next base: position 17,908,467 of record CM049428.1, on the reverse strand, counting down.
ACAGATGATAAGATCAAATTAAAGGGAATTAGGGCATTATATATTTATTACCCCTCATATTCCATATTTAATTATTTAAGTGCATTTGTTAAAATAAACTAAGCATTTAAAATAAATGATGCAGAATGACATAAGTATGTGATATTAATGTTTATTGCATTTTTCTGATATAAAAACATATAAGTTTATTTTATTTGGAGTTGTAGAAATAAAGTTATTGCAATTATAATTCCAGGGTTGTTTCTGAAAAAGTGCAGGGACCTATTTGTGATAGCAAAAATTATTTGTGAGGGCTGAAAAGGGAGAAACAAAGAGCAGGGGTTTTGGGGTAAAAGTTCCAGCGCCAGTGTCTATGACGAGTGGGACCCACTGTCAGGGAGAGGGGAGAAATAAAAGGGGGCCTTTTATTTGGTCAACGCGGCCGGTGGGATTCGATCCCGCGCGCTCGGCCGAGGAATCGAGCGGAGCTGCTAGCCAGAAGGACGGATCGGTGGTGTTGTACACAAAGTCCTAGTTTTTCCTTTGAGCCGAGCCAAGGGCGTTAACACTGTCGAACTGAAATCGCATCCAAGTGTTCGCTGCCGAAAAAATTTAAGAGAACCCGACGGAGGCGGAAAAGAGAGTGCGTCGGTGACCCGGTTAGGGTGGCGTGGGAGACGTGTGAGTGGGGGCTGGCGTGCGGGAGCCTCTCAGGCATCGTTCAAAACGGCGAACTCGAGCGGGGTAATCGGAGGGGAAGAGGAGACGGAGAGGACGGAGCTCACCGCGGTGGTCGTCGAGGGAGTGCTCGGTGCGGGGGAGGTCCGGAGGGATAGCTGACGGCAGAGACGCTCCGGCGAGTTTCTGTGGAGGTAGAAACCGAGGCGGAAGAGGGAGAGGAGAGGAAAGATGGGTGGTGGCGGCGCTGAGAGGAGGGTTAGGTTTAGGGTTCTCTGGGGCACTGCGCGATTAACAGTGGGAGGATAGTGGGGCAGCAGGTGGGGGCGAGGAGGCAGTGTGGGGAGGCGCCATGCCCTGCTGTAAAGGAGCTCGCCTCCTCGTGCTCATGTACGGAGGAAAGGGGTGACCCGAGCGGGCTTCTGGCTGGGGGGTGTTGGGCTGAGTTGGGCCAAGACCTGACCCAGCTCGGCCAGGTTTTTTTTGGGTGTGTGTACTGTTTTTCTTTTTCTTTTTTTCTGGTTTTTGTCTTTAACAAAAATAAAAGAAAGAAAACATGACAAAAACTTTTAAACAATTTTTAATAGTTTCAAAAAATAGTCATATTAATACATGATTTGATTATTTACAAATAATTTGAACTTCATTTGAATTTCTTTGAAACACATTTGAATTTAAATATGAAACTTAAATTTGGAAAAAAGAAATTTGAAACCACATATTTAATTAAATGCAACCACATATGGAATGATGACATGATTAAATATTTTTATTGCACCCAAATTTGGAAGTTACAAATGGGCTGTTACAGTCCAACAATTATAGCTGGGCATGAAACCATGCCGAATAAGATGACTTTGAAGGGTTCTCGCGTTTGGGTGATCTGTCTTATTCTGACAGTTGACACATGAACAACACATGAAACCATTGGTACTGTGGGCCTGGGCTTTCTCTAGAAATTTCCTCAAACCTGTCATGTACTCGGCAGTGCGTCGGTCACCATACATCCATTGTCGGTACATCTCCATTATATAATGAACTACATCAATAACCATTACAGAACATCGACAAATAAACACTGAGCATGCACGTACGGTATGAATTAATTACAAATGAAATGAGAGAAAAATTATCCTCGATCGAAAAGAAGGATAAACTTTAAGTGTAAATCAAATCATTTTGTGATCTCTCGGGCATTTCATCGAACACTTTGCATGCTGTAACATCCCAAAATTGTACTTTCCTAAAATGGTATGCTTGTGTTGTAATATAGTGTGACATCATGCTTTTTTTCATTTTGTTTGGCATTGCAATTAAATAAATTACTTTCAAATTTTCAAATCCCATATTTAAATTCAAATGTTTTTTAAATCAATTAAAATTCGAAGTTTCAAATTTGTACAAATAAAATTTTCAATACTTTAATCAGTTTGTTTTGAAACTATAAAAATTGTCAAAAAGGTTTTATCTCTCTTTTCTTTTTCTATTTTGTTTTAAATTTTACATAACAGAAAAAGAATAAACAAAAAGAAAAATCAGTACCAAAAAAAAAGAAAAAAAAAGAAGTCTGGCCGAGCTGGGACGAATCAGCCCAGCCCGACCCAGCTCTGGCCCTGCTCCTTCGTCCCCCACCTCCGTACGCTTTACAACGTGGAGCAGCAATGGAAGAGACACTACCCGATGCACCCCACCGCGATGCCCCACTGCCTCTCCTCCTTTTAGCACGACGCAGCGCCGCACCCAAACCCTAGCTCCCCCAGTCCATCTCCTCGCGCCGCCGCCCCTCTTTTTTTTTCTTCTCTCTGTCGCATCGAAGAAACCACCGCACAGCCGTGCCGTGGTACTCCGTCTCCCGTCGCCCCCTCTCCTCCTCCTCGCGCCAACGGGAACCCCCCGCGACTCCTCCGTCCTCGACGCCGCGGCGGACGTGCCGGGAGCCACAGACGAGCACGTCCCACGCCCTCCTTCACGACACGCACCGCGGACCCGGGCGTCTTCCCCGACACCGAGCGGTCGACTCCGGCCTCCCGTCGCTTGCTCCTCTCGCCACGGTGTGCGACACGGTGAGCCGCCACTCCCCGTCCGCTCTTCCCCTCCTCTTACCGTCGCTGCTCGTCGGGATTCGACGTGCCGGTGCCATTCCCGCCACGGACACGGAGACACCACGCGACGCCGAGCACCAACCCGAACATCCCGTGCTTCTCCGTCGCCTCTAGGCACAAAAATCGAATTCCGCGTGCTTCCGCAACCCCGCGCACCCCCTAGCACGGCGCCGCCCTCCTCTGGTCGCCGCCGGCGCTAGCTTCTCCGCCGCGCGCGCACTGAGCCTGCAGTTCAGTTCGTTAGTTTTCGTCAGAGTGTTAATCGCAGTTTGGGTACAAAACAAAAACGCGTTTAGATCTGTCACAAGCACTCACCGAGCCCTACTGGCTAGCAGCGCCGATCTCCCGCTCTCCCGCGCGCGTGGGTTCGAACCCCGTCTTCAGCGATAAAAAAACCCAAACCTTTTTCCTCTGATTGGGTCCCTGACATGTGGGTCCCAGTCGTCAGTGAGAGCAGCTCTGGGATTTTACCCAGATCCCCCTGCTCTCTGGGTCTTTTTTTTTGAAGCCTCACAATTAATTTTGCTATCACGGATGAGTCCCTGCACAATTTCAGAAACAACCCTATAACTAAAAATGCCATAACTTTGTTTATGCAATTCCAAATTAAATAAACTTTATGTGTTTTTATATCAGAAAAATGCAATAAACATTAATATCACATTCTGATGTCTTTTTGCATCATTTATATTAAATGCTTAGTTTAATTTAACAAATGCATTTAAATAATTAAATATGCAATATGTGGGGTAATAAGTATATAATGCCCTAATTCCATTTAATTTGATCATATCATCTATACCAAGTCTTGCCATGCTAATAAACATTTAATTTGAGTTGAAGATAAATAATTTGCAATTAAATACTAAATATGGAATGTGTTGGGCAGATATTTAATTATTGCCTACTCCATTTAAATTGATCAAATCACCATGCCATGCAATATATGTTAAACAACATTTAATTTGTTGGTTACACAAATAACTCGCACGATAATTAATTGCCAGGATTCCATCCCCGCTTTATTATGACCTAATCACCTCATACCTTTTTGCAACATCTATTGTTTGCGCAATTGCTTTGTATTGATTATGTTTCCTATTGTCTGTGTTTTGCTCTTCTCTGGGTAGACGACGACGTGTCTGCTGCCGATACTTTCATCCTTGAGTTTTCAGCTTTTGTGCCGGGCCACGAGCTGCCAGGCAAGTTTCTGCTAACAGTTTACACGATTGTTTGATTTTCATCCTTGCCTTTTGATCTATGCTATCCTAGTTATGATTCTTGAATTGCGATCCCATCATATGTTTATCCTGCAGCCCATACAGCTTTATCCCCACATCCTATCACCTGTTGTATGTTTATCTGTTAGCCTTGCGAGTCGTAGTGCATGCTTAAGGTTGGTTCTGCGAGTCTGTTTGTCCTATGTCATTTATACTTAGCATGATAGATTGTCTACTTTAATAAAATGCTATCTTTTGTTGGGGTATTATAATTAAAAGATAAGGCACCGGCGGAAGGCCTTGCGAGGTGCTTTGTTCTGCTAAGTGTCGACCTAGGAACTCAGTTCTTGTCCTCGGATCCAATTTTGAGCGCACTAACCGCTTGTGGGAGGCCCTATGGAGCCCCCCGCGGCTTCGATCTAATCCGCTTCTTATCCAGGGCGCCGCAAGTAGTTCGGGCTTTCCATTTGATGCATGCATATGGATACATAACGATCTCATGATGATGGAGTAGTCGATTCTCATATAGGGTGGCACGTTCTTAGAGTGCTATGAAGGTCGATCCCGCGGGCACTGGACCTGATTAGCCGTGCACACAATCATGCGGTTCCCTGGATGGGTTGTAGAGAAGAGATTTGCCGTGTTAAGATGTCCTACCTTCTGGTTTTGCTTTTGGGGTTAATCGAACGAGTACGGGTCCAGTAGTGCACCCCTGCAGGGTATAATCTTATCGATGAGCAGTGTCCACAGTTATGGACGACTTGGTGATGATGCTGGCTAACAAGATCATAGACAACTTACACCTAATCATTGTTAATTAACCTGACTAGTAATATAGACTTACTTTCACAATAATTGTAACTAAAATTGTTCACTGTGTGAGTAATTCCCGAATTGCTTCCTCATACTTGGTTGAGGGGGTTAATCCGAGAATGGGTTCTGATTGGTGTTAGTTGTAGTTGGTTACCTTATGCGCTCTCTTATCGCTCTCTAAATTAGACGGAAGTTGTAGCGTGTCTCTATTAGGTTGCTAGTGCTGCTGCCGCTAAAGTCCACTTAACCCCATACTTTGGGAGTCTTACAGTTTTGTAACATGTTAGCTTAAGCTTGTTCGATACGCTTCGGTGTATTGACCCGTTCGCGGGCTGTGGTTTTTCTGCAGTTGAGGATTCTTCGCACGACCAGGTTGGGGGATACTACGTGGAGTTCGACGACGAGATCTACGACGAGTAGTTAGAGTTCCCCTGGGCTTCTTCCTGGTGGACCGCGTGGATGGGCCTTCTTTTTCCGTTTTGGCTTTGAGCCCTTTGCCCCTTGTCTGTACTCAGACCGGTTTGTTTCCGCTGCCTGATGTAATATTGGCACATGTGTCCTCTGATTGGTGTCATTCGATATATTTTGCTCAGTGAGAGCTTTTAGATATTATTTCCTTTCTTTGTTTCTTAGGTTTATTCTGTGGTTTCAACTTGTTAAAAATCCGACTCGTATACCATGTGTGTATGGTTGAAGTATACGAGTTGGCAGACTTTTTGGGTTCTTGCGTGCACAATCTTGAAACGTATGTGACGTTGGGGTCGCCAAGAGCTGTCGGCCGATGATCCATTCCGAGCCTGGCCTGCTTGTTTCCTGGGATTGGTAACCCTAGTATGTTCTTGGTTGTGTGGCCCAACCGGTACGTTTCGTTTGTGTAGCTTGAATTCAGGGTCTGACAGTTGGTATCAGAGCTTAAACGCCCTCAGGTTCCCTTCTACTGGTCGTTGTTTGAGTCTAGAAAAATATTTTGTAGCTATCAGAAAATTCTTAAACGTGAGAGTAGGAATTCTGTTCTTTTACTTCTTTACCCACCCACCCTCCCTGTTCTTCTGGTAAGGAAGCGTTACGATATTTCCCTTCTCACCTAAATTTTAAAATTAGGACATCACGTGTTCTGGGTTTCTGTAGTACCATAGTTGCAGGTGTCTTCAAGGTGGTGCTGTTCGTTTTAGCAGTTATCAACCTCTTCGGCTACGTTCGGTTTCATTCTTGAATCAATCTGTTGTTTCTCCTCTTTGGTGGAGTTACGTCAAGCTCAATTGGTGTTTCCTCGTTCTAGTGCTAGTCTTTGTTCTTACCTCTCTTTAAACCTTTCTGAAAGTAAACAAAGTGGCGTACCATGATGGATGGCCATGTCTTGTTCATTGTTGTCTTTTCTAAGCAATCTGTAGTTTTTCCTTTAAGCGCTTACATTGGATTTTGTTTATCCGATTGTGGTGTTAAAGTTGTATCCTCCTCGGGATGGAGAGTGGCGAAGAAGATACTCAAATGCCATCCGAAATGAGGCAAGTGCTGTCTCAGATGACGCAAGTTTTGGGTCACATTCAGCAAAACCAAAACCAGGGCAACTGCCGTGTGACAATTGTAGAGTTCCTCCAGCTCAACCCACACATGTTTGATGTTCCCTCTGAGCAACTGGATGCTGATGACTGGCTGCGTGAGATGAACAATGCTCTGGCTGTTTCTCATGTGTCCGATGAGAACCGTGTTCCGTTTGTGTCCTATCTTCTCTGCGGAAAATCCATGTCTTGGTGGGAAAACTTCCAACAGTTACGAGCACCAGGTGTTCTTATCACTTGGGATGAGTTCAAGGAGGCTTTCAAACGCCACCATATTCCCGATGGGGTCATGGAAAGAAAGCGTGATGAATTCTATGACTTGACTCAGGGAAGCATGTCTGTGCTGGACTATCAAGCTGAGTTCAACCGTCTGGCTCGCTATGCTCAAGATGAGGTATCAACTGATGCCCAGAAGCAAGCCAAATTTCGCAGAGGTCTAAGCCCAAATCTGAAGTATGCACTCACCTTGTTCAAGTGCGTTAACTTTGAAGAGCTCGTGAACACAGCTCTCCGGGAAGAATTTGGTCGTGAGATGTTTGAAGAATCTCGAAAACATACTCTTGAAGGTGCTTCTTCTTATTCAGCAAACACATTGCCTCCACAGAAGCGTAGGATTTGGGTTCCTTATGCATCTCCAACTCAACCCACCTATCTTCCAAGCCCTCTAGGGTTCACTCCTCGTCCTCCCTCCGTAATGTTTCCTACAAGAGGTTCTCAAGCTCAGAAAAGGCCAAGTGTTCAAATTCCGCCAAAGCCAGCGACTTCAAAAACATGCTTCAAGTGCGGTGATCTAGGCCATATCTCTATCCATTGTCCACAAAACAAGCTTCATAAGCAACAAGCTCGTTCTTCTCCAACACAAGCTTTAGTTTGTGCTTTCCCCAGCAATTTGCCTACATCTAGGAGTGGAAGGGTGAACCACCTCAACGCCAAAGAGGCAGAGGAAGCTCCAGAAGTTGTAATGGGCAAACTCCTAGTTAACTCTTTTCCTGCTAAGGTATTGTTCGATACTGGAGCATCTCATTCTTGTGTGTCAGTAACTTTCGCTGAAACAACGAAGCTGCCTCTAGATCCCTTATCTATTCCACTCGTGATCCATTCTCCGGGAACGCAAATGCAGACTTCCATGGTAAGCCATGGAAACCGAATTCAAATTGGAGGCCATTTGTTCCTGACTTCCTTAATTCTTCTGGGTAACTCAGACATTGATGTCATTCTCGGCATGGATTGGTTGAAGGCCAACAAAGCTAAGATAGACTGTTCCACAAAGACTGCAACTCTTTCTCATCCTTCTGGACAGATAGTCTATTCCCCAAACCAAACCTCTTCAGCTCAGCTTTTCACGCTCAATGTTCTTCCTCTCCCTGCTATGGAAGATATACCAGTGGTCCGAGATTTTCCTGACGTCTTTCCTGAAGAATTGCCAGGCATGCCGCCTGACAGAGCCGTGGAGTTCGTTATTGAACTAGAACCAGGCACTGCTCCTATCTCCAAACGTCCTTACAAGATGGGCCCCAAAGAACTGGCTGAACTTAAGAGAGAGCTAGAAGAGTTGGAAAGTAAAGGTCACATTCAACCTAGTACTTCTCCTTGGGGTTGTCCTACTCTGTTTGTCAAAAAGAGGGACACGACTGAGCGACTGGTTGTTGACTACCGTCCTCTGAACAAGAAAACCATTAAGAACAAGTATCCCCTTCCTCGCATCAATGACCTGTTTGATCAACTCGCTAGTGCTAAGGTTTTCTCCAAGTTGGACTTGAGGTCAGGTTATCACCAGATCAAGATCCGCAAAGAAGACATTCCTAAGACAGCTTTCACCACTCTTTATGGACTCTATGAATACACTGTCATGTCTTTCGGTCTCACAAATGCTCCGGCGACTTTCTCACGTCTCATGAACTTCGTTTTCATGGAATTCCTCGATAAGTTCGTGGTAATCTATCTCGATAACATTCCTATCTATTCCAAAACCGAAGAAGAACACGGAGAACATCTACGTCTTATCCTGTTGAAACTCCGTGAACACCGTCTCTACGCCAAGTTCTCCAAGTGTGAATTCTGGCTTCCTAAAGTATCCTACCTTGGTCATGTCATCTCTTCTGAAGGCATTTCTGTTGATCCAGAAAAAGTGAAGGCCATTGTTGAATGGTTGCCTCCTACATCGGTGAAACAAGTCAGGAGTTTCCTTGGCATGGCTAGCTATTGCCGTCGATTTGTTGAGAACTTCTCCAAAATCGCTAAGCCTCTCACCGATCTTACTAGGAAGGATAGAAAGTTTCTTTGGACTCCGAAGTGTGATGAGAGCTTCAATCTCTTGAAAGCTAAACTCACTTCTACTCCTATTCTAGTTGGCCCAGATACTTCCAAACCTTTCCAAATCTTCTGCGATGCATCTCTTCAAGGACTAGGCGCAGTCCTCATGCAAGAACGCAAAGTTGTGGCTTATGCATCTCGCCAATTGCAGCCTCATGAGCTCAACTACCCTACCCATGATCTTGAACTTGCAGCAATCATGTATGCCCTCAAGGCTTGGAGACCTTATTTGTTGGGGCACAGCTGTGAGATCTTCACTGATCACAAGAGTCTCAAATATCTTTTCACTCAACCAGATTTGAACCTCAGACAAACAAGGTGGCTTGAGAAACTCTCAGATTACGATCTTACCATCTCTTACACTCCAGGCAAAGCTAATGTAATGGCTGATGCTCTCAGTCGCAAGTCCTATTGCAACAACCTCATGGTTGAGGACATCCAACCTCCTCTCCACGAAGAATTCAAGAAGCTCAATCTTCAAGTGGTTCCCTCTGGTTATCTTGCAAACTTGATTGCCACTCCTACACTTGAGGATAAGATCCGTGCCGCACAGTTGCGTGATTCTGGTGTCAAGAATATCAAAGATAACATTGGCAAGGATAAGTACAAGAGTTTCTCTCTCGATGACAAGGGTACCTTGCTGTTTGAAGAACGCATTGTAGTGCCCAAGCTTGACAGCTTAAGAGAGCTCATTCTCAAGGAGGCTCATGATACTCCGCTTTCTATCCACCCTGGCAGCACAAAGATGTACCAGGATCTCAAGTCAATCTATTGGTGGACCAGGATGAAGCGTGAAATTGCTCGCTATGTGTCTCAACGTGATGTTTGTTGTCGTGTCAAGGCAGCTCATCAGAGACCATCTGGACTTCTTCAACCACTGCAAATTCCTGAGTGGAAATGGGACAAGATCGAGATGGATTTCGTTACTGGGTTCCAAAGTCCAAGAAAGGCAACGATGCAATCTTTGTTGTCATTGATCGTCTCTCCAAAGTGGCTCACTTCTTCCCAGTCAAAGATACAATATCAGCTAGTCAGTTGGCAGAACTCTATATGAAAAGACTGGTTCCGTTGCATGGTGTTCCTTTGGCAATAAGCTCGGATCGTGGAAGTATCTTCACTTCTCGATTTTGGGATAGCTTTCAGAAAGCCTTGGGTACCAAACTTCTGTTCAGCACAGCTTACCATCCGCAGACAAGTGGACAGGTTGAAAGAGTGAACCAAATTCTGGAGGATATGCTCAGAGCTTGTGTTATCTCCTTTGGCATGAAATGGGAGGATTGCCTTCCGTATGCTGAGTTCTCCTACAACAACAGCTTCCAAGCAAGTCTAGGCATGGCTCCCTTTGAAGCTCTCTATGGCCGCAAATGCAGAACTCCTCTCAATTGGTCTCAAGATGGTGAACGTCAATTCTTTGGCCCTGATATTATCCAGGAGGCTGAAGAAAAGGTTCGCATCATTCGTGACAATCTGAATATTGCCCAGTCTCGGCAGAAAAGCTATTATGATAGCAAGCACAGGGACTTGGTCTATGGACCTGGTGATCAAGCTTACCTTCGTGTCACTCCTCTGAGAGGCACGCAACGCTTTGGCATCAAAGGCAAGCTCGCTCCGCGTTATGCTGGCCCTTTCAACGTTCTTTCAAGGCGTGGTGAATTGGCTTACCGTCTGGAACTTCCTCCAAACCTCTCCAAAGTGCACGATGTCTTCCACGTGTCACAACTCAAGAAGTGCTTCCAAGATCCAGGACGTGCAGTTGATCATGGATCTATTGAACTTCGAGAAGACCTCTCTTATGTGGAACAACCGATTCACATTCTTGACGAAGCTGAACGTTGCACCCGTAACAACACTGTCAAGTTCTACAAGGTTCAATGGTCTCATCATTCTGACAAGGAAGCTACATGGGAACGTGAAGACCACCTCCGTGCCGAGTATCCCGACCTCTTCGTTGCTCCATGAAGAATCTCGGGGCGTGATTCCTTTGAGGGGGGGGGGAGTGTTGTAACATCCCAAAATTGTACTTACCTAAAATGGTATGCTTGTGTTGTAATATAGTGTGACATCATGCTTTTTTCATTTTGTTTGGCATTGCAATTAAGTAAATTACTTTCAAATTTTCAAATCCCATATTTAAATTCAAATGTTTTTCAAATAAATTAAAATTCGAAGTTTCAAATTTGTACAAATAAAATTTTCAATACTTTAATTAGTTTGTTTCGAAACTATAAAAATTGTCAAAAAGGTTTTATCTCTCTTTACTTTTTCTATTTTGTTTTAAATTTCACAAAACAGAAAAAGAATAAACAAAAAGAAAAATCAGTACAAAAAAAAAGAAGTCTGGCCGAGCTGGGCCGAATCAGCCCAGCCCGACCCAGCTCTGGCCCTGCTCCTTCGTCCCCCACCTCCGTACGCTTTACAGCGTGGAGCAGCAATGGAAGAGACACTACCCGATGCACCCCACTGCGATGCCCCACTGCCTCTCCTCCTTTTAGCACGACGCAGCGCCGCACCCAAACCCTAGCTCCCCCAGTCCATCTCCTCGCGCCGCCGCCCCTCTTTTTTTTTCTTCTCTCTGTCGCATCGAAGAAACCACCGCACAGCCGTGCCGTGGTACTCCGTCTCCCGTCGCCCCCTCTCCTCCTCCTCGCGCCAACGGGAACCCCCCGCGACTCCTCCGTCCTCGACGCCGCGGCGGACGTGCCGGGAGCCACAGACGAGCACGTCCCACGCCCTCCTTCACGACACGCACCGCGGACCCGGGCGTCTTCCCCGACACCGAGCGGTCGACTCCGGCCTCCCGTCGCTTGCTCCTCTCGCCACGGTGTGCGCCACGGTGAGCCGCCACTCCCCGTCCGCTCTTCCTCTCCTCTTACCGTCGCTGCTCGTCGGGATTCGACGTGCTGGTGCCATTTCCGCCACGGACACGGAGACACCACGCGGCGCCGAGCACAAACCCGAACATCCCGTGCTTCTCCGTCGCCTCTAGGCACAAAAATCGAATTCCGCGTGCTTCCGCAACCCCGCGCACCCCCTAGCACGGCGCCGTCCTCCTCTGGTCGCCGCCGGCGCTAGCTTCTCCGCCGCGCGCGCACTGAGCCTGCAGTTCAGTTCGTCAGTTTTCGTCAGAGTGTTAATCGCAGTTTCGGTACAAAACAAAAACGCGTTTAGATCTATCACAAGCACTCACCGAGTCCGACAGGCTAGCAGCGCCGATCTCCCGCTCTCCCGCGCGCGTGGGTTCGAACCCCGTCTTCAGCGATAAAAAACCCAAACCATTTTCCTCTGATTGGGTCCCTGACATGTGGGTCCCAGTCGTCAGTGAGAGTAGCTCTAGGATTTTACCCAGAGCCCCCTGCTCTCTGGGTCTTTCTCTTTGAACCCTCACAATTAATTTGGCTATCACGGATGAGTCCCTGCACAATTTCAGAAACAACCCTAGAACTAAAAATTCCATAACTTTATTTATGCAATTCCAAATTGAATAAACTTTATATGTTTTTATATCTTAAAAATGCAATAAACATTAATATCACATTCTGATGTCTTTTTGCATCATTTATATTAAATGCTTAGTTTAATTTAACAAATGCATTTAAATAATTAAATATGGAATATGTGGGGTAATAAGTATATAATGCCCTAATTCCATTTAATTTGATCATATCATCTATACCAAGTCTTGCCATGCTAATAAACATTTAATTTGAGTTGAAGATAAATAATTTGCAATTAAATACTAAATATGGAATGTGTTGGGCAGATATTTAATTATTGCCTACTCCATTTAAATTGATCAAATCACCATGCCATGCAATATATGTTAAACAACATTTAATTTGTTGGTTACATAAATAACTTGCACGATAATTAATTGCCGGGATTCCATCCCCGCTTTATTATGACCTAATCACCTCATACCTTTTTGCAACATCAATTGTTTGCGCAATTGCTTTGTATTGATTATGTTTCCTATTGTCTGTGTTTTGCTCTTCTCTGGGTAGACGACGACGTGTCTGCTGCCGATACTTTCATACTTGAGTTTTCAGCTTTTGTGCCGGGCCACGAGCTGCCAGACAAGCTTCTGCTAACAGTTTACACGATTGTTTGATTTTCATCCTTGCCTTTTGATCTATGCTATCCTAGTTACGATTCTTGAATTGCGATCCCATTATATGTTTATCCTGCAGCCCATACAGCTTTATCCCCACATCCTATCACCTGTTGTATGTTTATCTGTTAGCCTTGCGAGTCGTAGTGCATGTTTAAGGTTGGTTTTGCGAGTCTGTTTGTCCTATGTCATTTATACTTAGCATGATAGATTGTCTAATTTAATAAAATGCTATCTTTTGTTGGGGTATTATAATTAAAAGATAAGGCACCGGCGGAAGGCCTTGCGAGGTGCTTTGTTCTGCTAAGTGTCGACCTAGGAACTCAGTTCTTGTCCTCGGATCCAATTTTGAGCGCACTAACCGCTTGTGGGAGGCCCTATGGAGCCCCCCACGGCTTCGATCTAATCCGCTTCTTATCCAGGGCGCCGCAAGTAGTTCGGGCTTTCCATTTGATGCATGCATATGGTTACATAACGATCTCATGATGATGGAGTAGTCGATTCTCATATAGGGTGTCACGTTCTTAGAGTGCTATGAAGGTCGATCCCGCGGGCACTGGACCTGATTAGCCGTGCACACAATCATGCGGTCCCTTGATGGGTTGTAGAGAAGAGATTTGCCGTGTTGAGATGCCCTACCTTCTGGTTTTGTTTTTGTGGTTGATCGAACGAGTACGGGTCCAGTAGTGCCCCCCTGCAGGGTATAATCTTATCGATGAGCCGTGTCCACGGTTATGGACGACTTGGTGATGATGCTGGCTAACAAGATCATAGACAACTTACACCTAATCATTGTTAATTAACCTGACTAGTAATATAGACTTATTTTCACAATAATTGTAACTAAAATTGTTCACTGTGTGAGTAATTCCCGAATTGCTTCCTCATACTTGGTTGAGGGGGTTAATCCGAGAATGGGTTCTGATTGGTGTTAGTTGTAGTTGGTTACCTTATGCGCTCTCTTATCCCTCTCTAACTTAGACGGAAGTTGTAGCGTGTCTCTATTAGGTTGCTAGTGCTGCTGCCGCTAAAGTCCACTTAACCCCATACTTTGGGAGTCTTACAATTTTGTAACCTGTTAGCTTAAACTTGTTTGATACGCTTCGGTGGATTGACCCGTTCGCGGGCTGTGGTTTTTCTGTAGTTGAGGATTCTCCGCACGACCAGGTTGGTGGATACTACGTGGAGTTCGACGACGAGATCTACGACGAGTAGTTAGAGTTCCCCTGTGCTTCTTCCTGGTGGACCGCGTGGATGGGCATTCTTTTTCCGTTTCGGCTTTGAGCCCTTTGCTTCTTGTCTGTACTCAGACCGGTTTGTTTCCGCTGCCTGATGTAATGTTGGGACATGTGTCCTCTGATTGGTGTCATTCGATATATTTTGCTCAGTGAGAGCTTTTGTATATTATTTCCTTTTTTTGTGTCTTAGGTTTATTCTGTGGTTTCAACTTGTTAAAAATCCGACTCGTATACCATGTGTGTATGGTTGAAGTATACGAGTTGGAAGACTTTTTGGTTCTTGCGTGCACAATCTTGAAACGTATGTGACGTTGGGGTCGCCAAGAGCTGTCGGCCGATGATCCATTCCGAGTCTGGCCTGCTTGTTTCCTAGGATTGGTAACCATAGTATGTTCTTGGTTTATTTCATAAAAAAATGCCTCCAATGATTTTGGAAGAGTGGAGGGGGCTGCTGAGTATATATATATAGGCATGAGCCATTTGTCCCGGTTTCAATCACAAACCGATTTCAAGGCACCAACCTATTTGTCCCGGTTTGTGATTGAAACCGGGACAAATGGCCTGCTGCACATGCGCCTGGCCTCTGCAGGCCCCCATCTGTCCCGGTTTGTAATACGACCGGGACAGATGGGCTATTTGCTTTTGATCCTTTGGCCTATTCTCTACTAGTGGTGTCTGCCTACGACGCAGGAGTCTAGGAGGCGGAGGGCCGTGAACGCGGCCCTAGCGTGTGTGGGGGATGACGGGAACTAAGAGTCCGATTTCTCAAAAAAATAAAAAAGGAACTAAGAGTCCGACGATGCAAATCCTACGGCTCTGCGTATGAGCTCGATATAGGACGCAATCGAGGTCGTGCTAGAAATAGAAATTACAAAGTCCAATCCGGATTTTCTTGAATTTATCGGAGCACTAAACGTGATTTGGTTGGAGATGCATTATATATAGGGAACTGCTAGTACTAAGTCGCCTTAGAACTGCTGAGATCTTAGTCACGCGTGGAACCGTCCGATCCCGCGTAAGATTTGTGCGCTTCCTTTTTTCTGTTTTCCCGCGCTGGCTCCTGGCTGTGGTGATCGCTGCTGAGCTGATCGTTCGCTAGGACGCGCAGGCCTAGCTCGCCCGCGCCAAGCGCCATTTTTTGTGACTTTTTTCCGTGGGCTTTTTTTTCCGCGGTGTTTTTTTTGTGTGTTTTTGTATTATTATGTTTTGTCCAGTTTTATTATTCTTTTTGGACTTTTTATATTTTTCGGTTAGTTGCAAGCCTCTCATAACTTTAGTGTACAGGTTGGAATCATCTCGTAATTGGAATTTTTCACTTGTAATTAGTTACATTTTTTCCACTTGTAATTGGGTGGGGGTGCGGGGTCGGCTAGGCATTTTTTTATTAGGGGTGCATGATGTGATTAGTTGCAATCACCTTGTATATGGGGGGATTTTTTCACTCATTTTTCTAGTTGTAATGGGTTGCAACCGAGATTTTCCGGTTGTAAGTGGGTTGCAACTATTTTTTCCAGTTGCAAGTGGGTCGCAACTGAGTTTTTCTTGTTACAACTCATTTTTTTCCAGTTGCAAGTGAGTCGCGACTAATATTTTTGTACAACTCAGTTGCAAGTGAGTTGCAACTTAATATTATTTCCAATTGCAAGTGGTTCGCAACTGAGAGTTTCCGGTTTCATGTGCCTTCAACTCTATTTTCTCCAGTTGCAAGTGAGTTGCAACTGATATTTTCCAGTTGCAATTAGGTTACAACTAATTTTTTCTATTTGCAAGTGAGTCGCAACTGAAATATTTTCCAGTTACAAGTGGGTTCCAACTGAAATATTCATCTTTGTGTTTTGTGGTTAATGCTAGATGTGAGTTTGAAATGAGTTACAGGAGACAAAAAATTGACCAAACCATTAGTTTTTTTGGCTTTTGAGTTATGATTCGTGGTCATGCGGGAGTTGCACATATGTTGGAATTGAAAAAAAGCATAATAGAAGGAGAAAGAAAGGCTACGGGCTGAATTTAGACAGCCCAACCCAACTCCTCGTTAAAGATACATGGGCCTTGTATCTGGGTTGTGCAGGGAACAACGATCAAAAAAGAGACATCACGTAGGAAGACACGAAGCGAGTCAGTAGCTAGCGTACGGTGGCAGGTCAACTGAGAACTCACTAATTCTCAGTCGCCTGAGACCTAGACATCCGTTATATATAAGAGAGAAAGAAATCAGGTAAGCCAACCAAATCTTGGCTTGGCCCCAGCGCAATATATATGGAAAGAAACAACAAGCACCGAGGTTGTTATGGTAGGGTAAGATCGTATCCATCTCTTACTCGGATTGCTTGCTTGAGATTTTGTAAAATATATGGTGGGTAAGATACATTTCTATCTCGAATAACTCGCATTGCTTGCGTGCTAGCTTGAGATTTCCTATATATATATATATTTTAAGTCCTATAAGTAAAGGTTCCGATCGAGCAGCCACAATCGTCCCAGCCAGCCTTTTGTACGCAAATCATCAAAGTGCTAATCGATGGTGTGCGGGTCATATGGCTGCTAAGGGAAGACGAAGATACATGGATTGTTTGCCGGAGGAGGTCTTCCACGAGGTCTTGTCCCGCGTGGGCAACGTCAAAGACCTCTTTATGTTGGCCGTGACATGCCGACGATGGCTGCGCCGCTTCACCGACCCGGCCTTCCTCCGCGGACTGTGGGGCGTGGGGCACCGCGCGCGCCTCCTCGGCTTCTTCTTCAAACAGAGGCGCCTCCTCGCTTTCCTGCCGGCGCCGGGATCGCCGCATCATGCCCTCACCTCCTCCTTTGACGACGGCACCTTCAACTACGCCGAGCCCCTGGCAGCGCGACGCGGCATCGTCCTGATGCAGCTGGAGTGCTCCGGCGAAAGAGGCCTCTTCGGCCTCTGGAACCCACTTACCGGCGAACGCCACGTTCTCCCGCCACTGGAGTGCGCCGGCGACGACACCGTCCACAGCTACGCCATCATCACAGTCGCCGACAGCGACCTCGAGGGGACACCATCATCATCAGGGCGATTCGCCTTCTCGCAGCTGCTCGTCACGACCCGAACCAAGCATAATTACAATGTGTATCTCCACCACTCGTACTCCGCCGCCACGCGCAGATGGAGCGCGCGCACCATGTGCCGAGACAAAATCACCGGCTCCTTCCTGGTGGGTGAGAGATCCGCTGTCGTTCACCAGGGCGCCGCCCACTGGCTGTGGATTAACGGAGATGGCAACCTGCTCTACACGCTCAGCACGGAGGTGGGCGAACACCCTTGCACCCTCTCTATGAAAAAGCTCGCACAGATCCGTGTCGGGGGCTCACCGCTCCTCTGCGTCAGCAGGGACGGCCAACTCTCCGTCGCTTGCGTGCATCCTATGCACGTGACTATATGGACGCAACAGGGCCACGGAGAAGATGTGGCGTGGCTCCGCACTGATGTGGTCAGAATTCCAGTGGCGGTGCCGACCCTAAACCGCGAGAAGTGGTTTGATTTCAAAAGAGGATCATTGCTCGTGCTGTACAGGGCCAGCGCCATCTTCGTCCTCGATCTCCACAAGAAGGTGATGGAAAAGATCATGGACGATTGCTTGCTGCCCCAATTCAATCATCTACTGAATCAGACCAAGTCTCTGGCGTACGAGATGGACTTGGTGGAGTTCTTTCTGCTCCACCTTGGTGGTCTCTATCTTACTGAATAACTAGCTGGGGCTGGCGCGGCATCTTAATCCATTTATGCGAATTATTTGAATGCATGTGAGTATAGAATAGAGCATATATTGTTACAAGAATATTATAATTGAAGCAAAACTGAACGTGAGCCAAAATCGATAATCACATCCAAATTCTTTCTAAAGATATACTATCAATTTTAAAATAACATGACGCCCTTCACGCGCAGATAGTTATATGAAAAATCCTTCAACCTTCTATGTTCCGTCTAGGTATTTGTTTCATTCAAATTCCTCAAATAAACTTAACTTTATTTACATCTTTATGGCTTGTGAAATATGAACAAAAGATTTAAAATAAAATGGTCATTATTGTTTATGACCAAATTATGGTGTCATACACGTCAGATCTTACTTATCAATCTTACATGGCAAAATTACGACCATATGAGAAGGCCATGGATCAGAATCAACCCATCCATGGTGGTCAACCATATGGTTAAGCCCAACAATCTAGCCTATTTAGGCCATCAGCAGGGTATATTTGCTCGGAGGTTGTACTGGCACTCCTACTAGTTTGTTTCTTGACGCTCTCCCTAATAAATTTTGGAAGGGGATAGAAAATAAGAAGGGGCACTTGGGATTCTATATTGCTAGGGCAATGGATGCGTATAGACTAAACGTAGAGGTTAGTGCTTACCGATGGTCATGGCCTCATGGCAGAGCTTGATCGGGCTAACATGGGTATGAGTAGAAAAAGGTCGGTCCTCGACTAATTCTGCTGGCAGCGTGTAACGTGGTCTCGCCATATGCACACGTAAATCCGATCCAATAACTTTCACACGCATGTTAGATTCAGATTTAAAATTTCAGATCTGATTATACATATCAGATATACAACTATACAGATCAGACTATACATATCTGGTTGAAACATACAACTATGCAGAGCAGGCTGTACAGATCAGGTCATACAACTACAGATCAAGTTGTACAGATCAGTCAAACGTACAACTTTACAGATCATGTTGTACAGATCTGTTTGTACAACTACACATATCAGGTTGTACAGATCTCAGGCTGAACGTACAACTAAACACATCAGGTTATACAGATTGTTGAACATACAAATACACATATTAGGTTGTATAAACTATATATAGTCGTACAAAAAAAGTTTATCAAAACCTATCAACGATGGATCTACTTTGAAAAAACTCGACGTGAGTTCAAAATTGAAAACAATTTATAATTCGGATTAATGGTTCTCAAGATATTTCATTTTGAAAAAACAAATCTCAAAATAAATACGCAAACAACACTCTGCGCACCATCAGACAACCGTCACTTGTCACGCACAGAGAGGAGATGGGAGCGAGAGCGAACAAAATTTCAACACGTGTCAGCTGAGAAACGCTTACGCGTGGATATTCATAAAGAGAAACCTTTTTCTAACGATTTCAGGCTAACATGCATACGCTCACCGGTCACCACTCTTCTAGACTAAGGCGATGGGCTTCGGATCTCAGGCTGTGCATCTAATAGGCTTCAGATTCTAGGAACTACACCGATCAGGAAAACTTAGCTCTCATAGGCTTATTTTTGGACCCGTGCTACAGCCTAAGATATAATTGTGATATAAATTAATTTTAGTTTTTTCTTCTACTTTTACGTAAATAAAGCATGTAACACTAGATCAACATGTGACTATGTGCTACTCTCTGCTAAGTTTGTAAGACATTCACACTAACACATATTTATATGTTACCGCGTAAATTATTTTGTAATATGTTACTTGTAACACATATTTATAGGTTACTTGGTCAAATATCTGTAACACAATTTCGTACTCTATAAAGTTTATGTTATTGTTGATCGTTGCAACACAAATGATGTGTTACTAGAATTTTCCTTGTAACATAGTTTACTATGTGCTACATGATTGTGTTACCAAAACTGTCATGTGTTGTAGTGGCGGGGGACGAAAAACCTGCGGCGACAATGGAAGGGGCTGGGTGAAATGTCCCTCCCGCCAACTGCTTCCCCTTTTTTTCAGGGTAGCCTTGGTTCAGTCGCTGATACCCTCCGCTTTCAGTTCTGAGAGGAAAATACTCGAGCACCTGATATTTTTTCCATTCCACTACTTTTACGGTTTCTACTCTAGTTTTTTTCTTTTGCAAAAACGCAAAGGGCATCACATTTTATTTCATTGAAAGAAAGGAGAGTTAATTAAAAGCCTACAAGGAGGCCACCCAACACCGTACAACTCAACCCAAGCCTCTAAGGAAGAACTATGGCGAGACCCGAGCCCCTGCACTCACCCATGAACGCGCCTCCGTCTTGATGGTTTCTACCAAAACGTCAACACAGAGACGTGCGTTGTCGAAGACGATCATGTTCCATTGTTTTCAGATCCACTCTAGTTATTTTTTCATTGTGCAAACTAAAAGTATCGATTACTTTTTTGTTCGGCGCGTTTGTCGATAACTGTTAGAGATGCTCTAAGCTTTGTATTAGTTGTTCATTACCGCCTTGTTATGACTATTTGTTTTTAATTAATAGAATGCCAAAGCCATAGTAAAAAACATAACAATACATTACAAGGGACTAACACGCACACGCTCGGTAGTGTGTCGCGTCCGCTAGAAAGAAGACAAAATAACGATGCATAAAGAGTTCTTCAGGATTCATCTGTTTTTTTTAACTGTGGGGCAAAAGTTTTGCCCAAAGCATTTATTAAGAAGAAAGTGCCCGGTTTATTAGTGTAAGAAACCGTGCGAAAACCATACAACAAACACCAACAACACAAGGATGCAACGAAACCAGAACAGGCACCACCTAAAACAAGCAACACCCAAAGCGACAACTCCATTCTACCCAACAACAACCCGACAAAGAACATGCCCAACCTAAAACAACCACGAACTAACAATACAACATCTGAAAAAGGCTCACCAATCAAGTAAAGCGAAAGCGAAAGGTCCTACAAAGAGACTTCTCCACCTTCATGATAACATCCTCCAAAGCCTCTCCCGTCAAGACAGAAACAAGGTCCTTGCCATATCCAGGACAAACCGCCTCCAAATCGGCGAGCAATTCGCAAAGCTCTTTATCAAAGAGTGCCTCGGAGTTAGATGTCAACACAACCGTCTCATCAACCTGATCCCTCAAAGAAGAGAGAGTGACAGAAGCAACCAATGCACCACTATCCATACAGGCGGGCGGCTGACAGGATTCAGACATAGGTGAAGATGGCGCTATGTCCATCGCCAAGGACTCCAAAGCGTCACGCTCCATCGGAAGCACCGTAGCTGACTTGCCACAAGGCTCATGCATCTCAGCCAAAAGCTGCCCAGCTGGAGCCATAACCTTAGTGACCACTCCGCACTGAAGATCAGACAACGTTGCATGTGAAGCACGAGGAGAATTAAAATTCTCCGAAGAAATAACCAGGCTCCTCATCAATGGAACCAATCTCGTGCCCAGGTGGGAGAGATACAACCGTTGTAACCTGAAGCTTAGCTAGAGCGTCATGAAGCTCAAAGCGAAGCAGCTCAAACTTCTGAAGAAATTCCAAACGCAACAGTGCAATCTGGGACTCGAAAGTAGAGACCAAAGAGTCGCTGGAATTGGAATCCTTGTAACACACACGTGGGCATACATCCCCAACCCCACTCTCAGGCGACAAGGGGCGACGAGTCTCTGGAGAGCGAGAACGAGCAGCAGGAGACTTGCACGGCAAAAGTGTTCCCGATGACCCGCATGACGACATCGGATGCATCTGAAGGGCCCACGACATTTGCTGACCTGGTGGCCACGCTCAAGGCACCGAAAACACCTCCCTCGAGCCCATCGCTTGAAGGCAAGGCTACGGTCGAAAACTTCAGCCGAAAGCACGACGAAGCACGGTCGAGACGGCCTCCTCAACCCACATGCACCCAATCTTCCTCATCATCACCTATAGCGCCATCAACAGTAGCAGCAGTGAGGCTGCCGCAGGTCTCCACCGACGCAGCGTTGCCGTGAAGTGAGCAAGAAACAACTCCTTGGGTGGAAGCCATTGGTGTCACCAGAGCCACTTCTTCATCGTGGGTGTCGTCCTCGACGGAGCTCACCTCCATAGACACCTGGCCGCCCGAGGCAGTCGGCGGAAGTGACAAGAACCCGAGGCCCTCCACCCTCACGGCAGGGTCATTCTCAAGCCTCCCAACTGCCGGGGAGGCGAAGTCTGAGTAAGGAGGTTGTTGCTGGGAGCACTTCAACAACTGGCCCGACGAGGCACCGACAGGAGGACTGGGGGCGGCGAACGACAGAGCCGGAAAGGTCGTCGAAGCAGCCGGTTGGGGCTTGGAGGCTGAGCGCTTCACCATCAGCCGCCCACGAACGGCAGGTCCTTGCTTGCGAGAGTTGAGCACAGCCGCGGCGAGGGCAGCGGCAGGAACATGGGCAGACACGAGCTCTCCATTTAAGCGAGCAGTGGACGGGTCGGCCAAAGGTGCCGGAGCAGACGGCAGGGACGCGCGCGCAGCCAGCCTGCCGAGAGCGGCCTCCAGCTCTTGGACCGACGGTAGAAACATTAGCTCGAGGGGTAGCAGGGCCTGGAGCTTGACGGCAGGATGTGCTTGAGCACATTACGGCAGCACGCGGTCACCCCGTCAGGACCATGGTCGTGGAACTCGGGCACGATGCGTCGAGTGACCGGGCAAGCTCGGCATCGGTGTAGTGAGGGTCAAGGACAGACGGCGGCGAGACGCGCATGACGCAACTCCAGAAGCGGCGCCGGTAAGATGCAGAGCACGGTGCCGGCGGCAGCTGTTCCCCGCGTCGCCAGGGAACGAGGGCGCTGGAACCTTGAATGGAAGGAGAGAGCACGTCGAGAGGACACCGGATCTATTCGTAACGGTGCCGGAGCTGGCCCGAGGTCGGAGATCAAGGCGGCGGCGGCTGCGAGCCTTCCCCGTCGCGGCCATGGTCGCGAGAGCTAGCCTATCTTGTTTGAAAGACTTTTCTTCTGTTTTAGACTTTTACTGTAGTGGTACTATTTAGAAGGTTAACATATTACATTAACATCTCTTCTTATTTGAGAGCGATGATCTTACCGGAATAAGATACAAGTTTCTATATGCGCTAAGCGATGAGCAACAGAGCAAGTGTTCTGCCTCTGCTTTTCCCTTTTCTGAAAGATTAAATTACGCGCAATTAAGCGCTAGGCATTTTTACCTCCGCTCAGCACTTAGGCACGCAGCTCAGGCATTTCTCTTTTCTAGGGTACCTCTTAATTGTATTTCTGATAAACCTTGGGACCATGCTACCTGTTATTTGGTTGTTTATATTACATGTAGTACACTCCAGACAACCTGAAGTTCTTTACTTCATTAAATTAAAATGTGCTAGTAACTAAAGTTTCCTTTAATTTCTGTTGTTTCAGAATAGGTTGATGATTCATCATATGCATTTCATGGGCATACATGCAAGATCTCGTTGAACAAATTTTTTTACCGTAAAAGGCAGGAGCTCTGCCATTGCATTAATAGAAGAAGAATTGATCCAGTTTAGAAGGGAAACCAGACCCAAACCCATACATTGAACGGTTAATTACGGGAACCGGCAAAACCACTCAAAGCACACTAAAAGGAATTAAGACACATCATCGGACCCAGAAACAAGAGTCCCTAAGCCCAATTCCAACGGAAACACCTTATAATCGGCAACACCAAGCACAAAACGGGAGCTTGCACCGAGCCTTAAGAAGACAACAAATAACCATTAACTTGAACCAACTCACGGATGGCCTGGAGCGCCGTTGGCGAAGGAGGTTGCTTGCACATCCGTAGAAAGGGCTTCATTCTTTCTTGCACTTCTTTCTCGGAGCTTGTCTTTGAACTTGTGTCCTTTGGCAGTTCTCCGAAAGCCTCTGCCAATCTATACTTAGCTCGCTTGGCAGTGGGAATGGTGCAGTCTTTGTTCTTCTCTTCCAATCTGCAACTTCGCCTCCCGACCCAAGGGGAGACGTCTTCAATCGGCAAGCTAATCAGTGCATCGAGCAAGGATAGTGGTGTCGTGCGGCTGAAGTTGCTCAGAATCTCATCCAGCACAGCGTGCGGCGTATAGGATATCGGCATCCCATTGCCACAAGCTGGAATGTCAGGCTCAAGGATCTTCGGGCTGAGAGAGTCTCTCGGCGATGCCAGCTCCAGGGGCACCTGCCCAACATATTTGTTAGCCAAAAACACCTCAGCCAGCTCCACATCCTTGCAAGCTGCCACAACATCATCAACATTGTGTTGCTCTTCCAAGCCCTGGACCATGGTCTCGAAAGGGGCAGAAACCACTTCAGGATAATCCACAGAGTGTTGTTTCAGCAAACTACCCACTCCAGGCAAGCAACAAGCTCCAGCTGCCCCACTGGCATCCTCATTCTCTGGCACGGCGAGCGATGCAGCTTCCTCAATCTTGTCAGTAATCAAGGACAACGCAAGACCAAGCCTACCGCTAAGATCCTCCATTAGCTCCCAAAGCCCTGAAACCTGATCAGACCAACCCTGGACGGAGGACACCAAGACGCGAAGAGACGAGAACACCTCCTCCAAGCGAGCGGCAAACAAGGCTTGCAGCTCAGCATTTAGTGCCACAACCTGGACTTCAAGGAACGGTTGCAACTACCTCAAAGCATCCGCAGAGATGCCCGCAACAGTTCCAGCCTCACCGAGCCCATAAGGAGCCCCCCATCGATGGCATCCTGATTGGCACCAACAGATGCCCACGAGCGCTGAAGTAGATCAGAAGGGGCTGGGGGCGGTCGGCTGCTGCTGCAAGGCTCTTGGGGCCAAGTATTCGGACGATGCGGAGGCGCTGGAGGCGAGCTGGAGTGGTGATGAGGCTCTTGCCGGGTTGAATGGCGCGCCTCACAATCCCTCTCACGGTGGCCAACCTGGCGGCAGCCCAGGCAGCGGATAGGGCCGCGGAAATCAACGACGAAGTGGTCTGGTTCCAAGTAGCGGAAACAGAGGCCATAGGTCCGCCGCTTGAAGGCAGGTGGGAGCCCATCCTCCTTCTTGCATGACGGGGCAGGCGGCTTCTCCGGCCTCGGGCGGTGCCATCCCCCGACATCAATCCAAGCCCTCTCCGTAGACACCTCTTGCACCTCAGAGATGTGCACCAGAGTGGAGTTCGGAGGGAGCTTAGCAGGGGGAGGCGGCAGAGGTAGGTCAGGGAGCCCGGAAGGCGGCGAGGGTGTAGAGGTGAGGCCTCCAGCAGAAGAAGTCACCGGCAACTCCTCAAGCAGGGCGTCAGGCGTCTCCTCCATGCCGAGCAGGGGGGCGAGGTTGCTAGCGACCATCGGCAGATCAGGACCAAATCCGGCCCGGGCCACGGCCGACGGGGGCTGATACGTCTCCAACGTATCCATAATTTCTTATGTTCCATGCTAGGTTATATCATGTTATTACATGTTTAATACGCATTTTATATAGTGTTATGCATTTTATGGGACTAACCTATTAACAAGATGCGATAGTGCCAGTTCCCAGTTTTCTGATGTTTTTTGTTTCAGAAAAGCTCTTAAGGAAATATCCACCAAATTGGAAACGAGCCAACCAGTACTTATTTTTGGAATATTTGCGACCAGAAGAACCAAAGACGAGACGAAGGCGGACCCCGAGGGGCCCACACCGCCTCGTGCGCGGGCTGAAGGGGTTACGGTGCAGAAAACAATAATTTTTCTAGCGTACGAAACCCTAACTAGCCAGGTTCTATCTATCTAGTACATGCGATAACAGTGGCGGAACGGGTTACATTACCTCCATGTAGACCGATAGCGGGGATTACGCTCCCGCATAAGCGTTGACGATGAAGTCGTACGTAGCCGACCTCGAGGTCGCGGAGAACTTGCCGCGATGACGAAGACGATGACGCCGGGGTGTCGACGATGATCTGCGTCGACGGGCGTCGGGCGGAAGAAGGCAGAGCGCCAGCACCAGAGGTGGTGCGCCGGCGGCTGCAGGGGCGAGACGACGTCGCCCAGGCTACTCAAAAGGAGTTACCTCCGAGCACTCACAAACATACGGAGCTTAGCGACAACCCCCGGTCATTCAGATCCAGCTGAAATCGCAGGGGTAGATCTTATCTGGAATCCCGCAGAGCAACGGTGCTCAGCGGTATAGCTTAGGTGGAGAGAGATCCCCCTTTCCCCAGCTCGGCGCGGCTCCAACTTGGGAACCACGAGATCGAGAGAGAAATCAGGAATTAATTGTATTTTCCAATGAATTAATCCAATTAATATGCCTTGGTATATAAAGGGGGAAGGGGGTGTGCAAACCCCTTGGCTCCCCCATGTGGGACTAAACAAAGGAGGAGGGGGGTGGTGCGCCCCCACCATGGGTTGGCCGAACCCCCCATGGGGCCCACCCCCTTGCTTGGTGCGGCTCCCCCTCTTGGGCCCTCTTAGGGCCCATGTAGGTGGGAGCCCCCTTTTTCCTTTATTTAATTAATATTAAATTAATATAAAAATCCCATTAATTCATAATTAATATATTTATATATAATTCAATATCCCGTGTTCGAAAACTCTTTCGGACCACCCGAACAACTTTCGGACATTCCTGGAACCATTCCAGACCTCTCCGGAACTCCTTCCGGACCACCGGAACTCTTTCCGGATCATTTCTCTCTCTCCAACAAATCCCTATAAAATTCCAGAACCTATCTCCCGGCGTCGCTAAGACCTTAAGTTTGTTACGCTACGGTTCGAGAACACTCCAGACATGGTCGAGACACTCCGCTCACCAATGACCGTCAGGGATACCTGGAAGTATATGACGACCCCTGTGCATTCTACGAATATCGTCGTTGAACCATAAATATGATATTCATTCCCTTTGTCTCTGCGATACTACCTTGTCCGAGATATGATCGTAGACACACCGATGTCTTTGTTGTATCTCGTTACCGACGAAGGTTATTAACTCGTCTGCGATATTACATCTCCATGACCTAGTCATAAGCTGCGCAACTATATAGATGCAATATCACCGAGTGGGCCCAGAGTATCTTTCCATTACAAGAATGAACAAATCCCGCTCTTGATCCTTACGTCTTGATGCTCTTTCGGAATACCCAAGATGGACATCGTTATTGTCATGCTATATAAGACACAACGTTTGATGCTCTCAAAGCACCCCTACGAAGCATTAATAAGTACGGTCTCACGGTCTAAGGAATAAGCTATCATATTCTTATCTATTGCAAATGACAAACATCGTAATACGATCTTATTGCAATACTTTGCGTATGTCCATCATCTTATTCAACTAACAAGATGACCCCATTGTCAACCGACGTCATTGTCCTTGATCGGGAATCTCGATCAACTGTTGCCCAATGGACTAGCTCATATAGAGGCTTGCTAGGGACCTGGTTGTCTATGTATCACACGTGTATTAATAATTCCGATTAATACAGTTATAGCATAATACACAAACCTATTATAAACTTATGAGATAATGCAATAAATACTACTTATTTATTTGCCTCTAGGGCATATCTCCTTCAGTCTCCCACTTGCACTAGAGTACAAATAAACTAGCTGCATTTTACTTTATCAAAATCCATTATCAAATAAGAATCATTTGATGATGCTTGCTTGTGGAAGAGTGTTACTCTGACAATCTGCACAATCCATGATTGTACATGCTTTTGCGATTCACTGATATCAACTTGCTTGATACCACCATGTTGTCCAACAACATATATGCAAATACCGTAACTAAGTGAGACTTCTGTTTCCCAGCGCTTACTCTGATTATACTAACCAGATAACTGCCCTGAAAACACACTCAGCCATAGAGAGCCCTTTGTAACAATTACAAACTCGCGATATCTACATACTTTCACATCAACGTAGAAAACTTGACATTCTAATGTCAATCCAACAACTAACGCACTTCTACTTCCAGTAAATTCTAAATTTACTTTTATAACTGCTCTTCTTCCAAGAACATCGGTTATACTTCATCGAGCAGATAATATGGTTTCTGTATGATGTCTAATATTACATAATAGACCCACATGTCCTACAACCATTACTTTCATGCATCATTACTTCTTAATGATCAATTGGATTCCAAAGGACCATCCTTTTGATTCTATTCTGACTCCTCAGATATAATCCAAAACAACTCGACCAACTATTTAAAATTCCCGTTCTATTTCAAAATAGACACTAACTTTCAAATAGTTTCACAACTTCATCCTATTCTATTGGTACAGTTTCACAATGTGTTAACTACACAAGATGAATTCGACTCCCACTCAAATTATGTCTCCACATATTTGATAACACGAGCTCCCACGCAAAAACGTGTCATCCACATATTTGAGTTCCTGAGCTCCCACTCAAAAATATGTTCTTTACATATTCCACCTGAGTAAACTAACATTGACTCCCACTTAAATCGACATTTTGGTCAAACCAAAATCATTGATCTACCATCAATTAGAATTTAATACAAACTACAGTATTACATTAATACGAATCCCTCAGACTTGAAGCATGTCTACATAAATGTAGTCAACAAATTTGATCGTGTCCAAGACACATTTCTTGACAAGACATGCTACCGCGTCTTTCTTATAGTCACATTTCTCATATAACACCTTATATGACGATTAAACAATCTTATTCCTCTAATAAGAATTGCAGCAACAATTACTCTCTTAATCCTTTCAAATGCAACTTTGGATTTCCAGGCTCAAAAGCCTTTGTTCGTATTCCGATATTTTCTCAACTTTCTTTGTATTCATAAAGTGCACCTTGATCTGTCAACAAGATCTGAAATACTTAATACAGTGCTGTGACCTGACAGCAATATTAAATATAACAGCACTTTATTTAGAAGTTTCTTTCATGAAAATATTATGATCTTTATGAAGAGGATTGCAAGCAAAAAACAATTTTCTAGTCTCCCTCACTCTTAATCACTAAACTTTCATTAGCAGACATATACTCTTTGGAACACCTTCCAACATAGGTCTGACACTTTATTCCAAACTTCTAATTCCAATCCATAAACCATAATTCGAAAAATCATCTTTTTCTCGGAATTACATAGACAACAAACTGAACTATGTTTCTAATTGGTTTTGGAATACACTCCCATTCAATGCGAGTATTCTACAAAGAACTATTCATGTACATACCGAATTATCGTGTAATCATATACATGTCGACACTACTGTCGATCTCACGAATTCTCGTTGAGAAAAATATCTATTTTCTAAAGTGGACATCGACTATAATGTTTCGAACATATTAGGAGATTCTAAGACAGATTCTGACAGACCACACTTTATTTAAAATAGAGCATGATTATAATTCCCCACATATCACCATATATGACATTATAATATTGTGAAACGAATTTCCACAAGTCTTTTTGTGTTGAAACCACAATTCAAAAATATTGTCCTTTGATCGAATTCTGTGAATACAATATTCACTAATCTTTCTTCTTAAAAACCCCATTTGATCTATTATCAAATAAATTTCAGACTCCATAATTTATCGGGCAAATACTCCTATTTACCAAAATCATGGAAGAATTCGGATCATGCAATAACACGATTGATTAATCATTAAAAATGACTCTCAATCAATTTCCTATAGTATTGCAACTTCAATACTGCATTTCAAACTTAATCAAATTTGGCACTCGAAATACTTAAACAGACCAAAAATATCCATTACTTCTTTCATTGCCTTTATGACTAAATTCGATGGTGTTTGTTCTTTGGACACATAATTTTATCATTCCCGCTATTATAAATGTATATCATACGCATAATGTAATTGAGATGTGATGCAAATTACTCATAACATGAAACAACTGCTTTGTTTCATAACATGAAACAACTGATGTGTTATATGTGAATAATTATGTCTTGTAACATTCAAGACACCAAACTAGATCACATTCTCACTATTACAAAATGTCTTATCAAAAACTATTGATGATAAATAATATGATATCTCGAGGGCGTGAGCACTACTGGCCATGAACTTGCCTCACTTGTGCAGTGTCACGTCACCCTTCGCCACATACTTGTGATAATCAGGGACTGTTTCACAAACAGAACAAGTATCAAATACTTTTCATCAAGTATGAGAAGAATACATTTATATCTTCGTATATCAAATATACCCATAGCGTCGAAGAACTCTCCTTCGATGGAATCAACTTTTAGAGATTTGAACTTGTTCACCAATGTGAAGAAGCCCACCGTGTCTCTATAGCATATTCACGCACATGCTATTCACAGCTAGGAGGTAAAGCACAATCTCTATTGCACTGGAGTTCGCTATATAGAAATCGTAGATATTCGTAAGCCTGAAGTAGATGTCACACAACTTCTTCAACTGAGTCTCCAGACAGGTATGCTCCCCATGTGAATGGTCCGGAACTTTCTAAGCTATCTGAACTGCTCAAGACTCAATTCATCTTTGAAGTGACCTCTGATCGCATCAATCACGACATATGGCTCCATGTGTTGAAACAACTTTCAACTCAGGTGCTAGGCATACGCTCATGACGATCGTCACTTCCATGAGCATGTCATGATGCTTACGGAACTCATCATCTTCCTCCTTGCTATCAGAATCATCTGGTCTAACTTCTAACTAATGTTCTAGGACATATAGGATGTTTGTTCTGTTTGGAGAATGTTTTAAAAACACTTGTACCATATGATGAAGTTGGACCCGTTGGCTTCCAAGCTAGAATCCGAGCTCTTGAAGAAGTAACCGAAGCGTAGTTCCGTAGCCTCCAGATGTGATCGCAAAAGAGGTAAGGTAAAGTTTATAACATATAGGTGAGTTTTAGTTCTATAATCTCATTATCAAAACACACCACACCAAGATTATTATCCCTAAAAATAATAATGGCGATTACACGACCCTCATCCACCACACTACCCCCGATCATCACGGCCGGCAGCACAGCTTCAAAGGTGGACATAACATGTCGATCACAACAACTCTGTGACTCGTGCTCGATCTTTCGATCTTCCCGTGTTCCGAGGCCAAACCTCTGAGTATGCTAGGCTCGCCAATCAAACCTCGAAGACCCTGCGCATGCAACATGGCTTACACCCACTGTATGCGAACGACGAGATGTGTGACACCCGATCATCACGGCCTGCCTCATAACGTAGAACTTTCTTGGTGGTGCGCAACGAGGGAGAACACAATTTTGGTATTTGTTAGGGATCATCCTATTTATGATGCTACCGTTGTATATCTAGCATATAAGAAATCAATAGGATGTACACACAACAGCACACAATAATGATGCAATGAAGTGCGATGTGACATGGTCGATGCGCCTGGACCTTCATGGCGCCATGTGCCTGGCCCCCGGCGCCCCGGCATGGCTCCGAGTCTACAGAGCCCTCCTTTGCCTCCGACAGTACGAGTAATATCAAAACTTACCGTAACCATGTCACATAAAATAACGCCTCTGCAAAACAAAGTTAGACGCCTCTAGCTTTATTTAGTTTTGCAAGTTTTTACGTGGCATATAGGCTTATTCATAAGAGAATCGCTTCCCTACCTACGAACTTTGTACCACAACGTCGATCGTATAATTGCATGTTTAAGCATCCCTTTCGGGCCCTCCATTGAAAATGCTTTGCGGACTAGAGAGAGAGAAACAGACACCCGCCAGCCACAGATACGGTGCAAGCCGTATGTCAGTAGTGGAACCAGTCTTGCGTAAGCGTACGCGTAAAGTCGGTCCGAGCCGCTTCATCAACTCAATACCGAAGGCATCGCAAGTGCACGCTAGAGGGTAGCAAATATAAGAAAGACACCCTCATTACCCATGAGTTCTAACCGTACCAGCATAACTACGCATAGATCGGCTCTGATACCACTGAAGGGGTTACGGTGCAGAAAACAATAATTTTTCTAGCGTACGAAACCCTAACTAGCCAGGATCTATCTATCTAGTACATGCGATAACGGTGGCGGAACGGGTTACATTACCTCCATGTAGACCGATAGCGGGGATTACGCTCCCGCACAAGCGTTGACGATGAAGTCGTACGTAGCCGACCTCGAGGTCGCGGAGAACTTGCCGCGATGACGAAGACGATGACGCCGGGGTGTCGACGATGATCTGCGTCGACGGGCGTCGGGCGGAAGAAGGCAGAGCGCCAGCACCAGAGGTGGTGCGCCGGCGGCTGCAGGGGCGAGACGACGTCGCCCAGGCTACTCAAAAGGAGTTACCTCGGAGAACTCACAAACATACGGAGCTTAGCGACAACCCCCGGTCATTCAGATCCAGCTGAAATCGCAGGGGTAGATCTTATCTGGAATCCCGCAGAGCAACGGTGCTCAGCGGTATAGCTTAGGTGGAGAGAGATCCCCCTTTCCTCAGCTCGGCGCGGCTCCAACTTGGGAACCACGAGATCGAGAGAGAAATCGGGAATTAATTGTATTTTCCAATGAATTAATCCAATTAATATGCCTTGGTATATAAAGGGGGAAGGGGGTGTGCAAACCCCTTGGCTCCCCCATGTGGGACTAAACAAAGGAGGAGGGGGTTGGTGCGCCCCCACCATGGGCTGGCCGAACCCCCCATGGGGCCCACCCCCTTGCTTGGTGCGGCTCCCCCTCTTGGGCCCTCTTAGGGCCCATGTAGGTGGGAGCCCCCTTTTTCCTTTATTTAATTAATATTAAATTAATATAAAAATCCCATTAATTTATAATTAATATATTTATATATAATTCAATATCCCGTGACTACGAAAACTCTTTCGGACCACCCGAACAACTTTCGGACATTCCTGGAACCATTCCAGACCTCTCCGGAACCCCTTCCGGACCACCAGAACTCTTTCCGGATCATTTCTCTCTCTCCAACAAATCCCTATAAAATTCCAGAACCTATTTCCCGGCGTCGCTAAGACCTTAAGTTTGTTACGCTACGGTTCGAGAACACTCCAGACATGGTCGAGACACTCCGCTCACCAATGACCGTCGGGGATACCTGGAAGTATATGACGACCCCTGCGCAGCTATATAGATGCAATATCACCGAGTGGGCCCAGAGTATCTTTCCATTACAAGAATGAACAAATCCCACTCTTGATCCTTACGTCTTGATGCTCTTTCGGAATACCCAAGATGGACACCGTTATTGTCATGCTATATAAGACACAACGTTTGATGCTCTCAAAGCACCCCTACGAAGCATTAATAAGTACGGTCTCACGGTCTAAGGAATAAGCTATCATATTCTTATCTATTGCAAATGACAAACATCGTAATACGATCTTATTGCAATACTTTGCGTATGTCCATCATCTTATTCAACTAACAAGATGACCCCATTGTCAACCGACGTCATTGTCCTTGATCGGGAATCTCGATCAACTGTTGCCCAATGGACTAGCTCATATAGAGGCTTGCTAGGGACCTGGTTGTCTATGTATCACACGTGTATTAATAATTCCGATTAATACAGTTATAGCATAATACACAAACCTATTATAAACTTATGAGATAATGCAATAAATACTACTTATTTATTTGCCTCTAGGGCATATCTCCTTCACGGGCCCCATGCTGGCCGCGCCGGGAGGTGGTGTGGCGCCCACCTACCTAGGTCTTTCGCCTACAAATACCTCCTTGACCTAAAAACAGAGCACAATTAATCACTTTTTCCTCCACGGGTCTCGAGCCGTCGTCGTCACCACTTCGGGAGAGATCAGAACTGCTCCCCAGCACCCTGCCGGGAGGGGGAATCGTCCCGGAGGCTTCTACGTCGCCATGACCGCCTCCGGACTAATGCGTGAGTAGTCTACCTTGGACTACAGGTCCATAACAGTAGCTAGATGGTTGTCTTCTCCTCTTGTGCTATCATGTTTAGATCTTGTGAGCTGCCTATCATGATCAAGATCATCTTTATGTAATTCTCCATGTTGTGTTTGCTGGGATCTGATGAATATTGAGTACTAAAGTTATTGCTTCATAATATATCATGTGTGTGCTATTTAATGATCTTGCATGCTCTCCGTTACTTGTGTATGCTCTGGCCAAGTAGATGCTCGTAACTCCAAGAGGGGGTATTTATGCTCGATAGTAGGTTCATGTCTCTATTTAATCTAGGGCAGTGACAGAAAGATCTAAGGTTGTAAATATACTGTTGCTACTAGGGATAAAACAGTAGTACTTTGTCTAAGGATGCTGTTACTTACTTACTTTACACACAATGCTTAAGACGATAGGGGTGCAGACGCTAACCGGAAGGTGTATTATTAGTTATAGATGCGGTTGGAACGGTCTATATATATTGTTATAACTAGATTTGGGGCGCGGCTTGTCGCGCGCCACCTGGTTTGAAATAATTTATTATCCCAGGTCTAACACCTTTTTCATCATCGTTTGCATGGACGATACTATATAGAAACTTGTGTGGTAATATTAAATGGTAAGTAAATATTATCAACTATAATATTTCTTTTGTTATTTTTATATGGACAACATCAAAATAAATAGTCTTAAAAGACTAATCAAATAGACATAGATGGCAACATGGACAAAGAAGACTATTAGTATAGCAAGCAAAAGAAAATTTGAACATATGGCCGAAGAACTCACAGTTGGGCCTGATTTACCTCGTATTTACAAACAAATATGTAGGAAAGGTGTGAGCAAATGAGTAATATCACAAGGAGAAATAAAATTCAGTGTACAAAGCAAAATGGCGTCTAAGGAACCATTATTTAATTTTATGTGAATCTTCCAATACAATGTTCTAACCGATGATAACAAAATAACTTCAGGACAGAATTACTATTGCCAAATAGTGAATGTACGGGCCAATCCTAAACTTTCATATCTGTAAACAGAAACGATAATGACAGCTTGTAATTCATCATAACGCAAAGAGACGAGCCAATTATCTTGATATGTATAGAAGTATCCAAAGAGGAAGGCCATTAAATAGCACCTCCCAAAGAGAAAGAGGCAGCAACAACTGATGGCACCTTGCTTAAGAGTCCACTTCTCAATCATATAGACTTGAAGGGGCGCTTGGCCTATAACAAAAAAACTTTGGAAAATATCATCGCAGATGGTGTGCAATTGAAAACAAACATAAGGCACTAAGGCGGTTTCCAGTTCACCATAACAGAAGGAGGGTAGTCCAAATAGTGATGAAAGGAAAATAATGTCAAAATCTCACCTCAATCAATGCTTCCATCCAAATACAGAAAATAATGTCCTAAAGCTTTCGTCATAATCTCAGCTCAGTCAATGCTTCCATCCTACTACGGAAAAGGAAAATAAGGTCAAAATCAAATATAGCCTAAGTACATTTCTTTCACGTCAACAATTTGTAATCACGATTTTTCATAATGCGAGCAAGGATCAAAAGAAACATAGCACATAATAAATGTGATAGTAATGCATGATAATCAGCTTACTTAGGCTAAAAGCACATACGTTAGGAAATTTTAGTTTGCAAAACATGGGAGTAATTTTTCTTCGATAAATATTGGCAGTTAGCACCAAGCCATATCAGGAAAGAAAGAGATAGCTCTATCAGCCTTAGAGGCCATAGGAAAACATAAGTTAGGCAACCATGTAGGAAGCAGAGAAATATATTATAGAAAGTAGCAATTGCTACATTTCAGTTTAGCAGAATGCATGTCACAAAGGGGTGGAGAATGACTGACTGATCTTTCTTATATGGCAAAAAATACATACTCCGGTCAAACTGCTTGCATATTCAATGATCCAAAAATACCTGAACCATAATCAATCTAGGGGATGTTTACACTGGTCAAATACGTGAACCATAATCAATTTAGGTGCTCTCAATTGAGCGACACTTGATTTACTCAGGTCACATAGAGATCTAGGGGAATTCAACTTAGACTGAAAACAAAAACAATAGACATATAACGATATTTAGAAAACTCGTAAAGTTGAACTTTCTATGAATGTTGTCCTGAACGGATGTACTGTGGAAGAAAAAGAACCAAAAAAAGAAATCTATATGAGAATGAAAATGGCCGCTGCATAACAAATATTTACAGAAAATGTTGTTTCTTTCAAAAACAAGAACCTAGAAAGAAGGCGACCAACCATTTTCTTGTCTTTTTTCGGTCAAAAAGCAAGGCTTCTCCTCTACTCAAGTGCCTAGAAGAATGTGATATGCATGATTCATGCACTGATGTACCCCAATGTGTCTACATATGGTAATCCAGGTTGATAATAGCTTCAGGGAAAACAAAAAGATAAGTCTGGTTAATGAGATAACTCTGCA
The DNA here is from genome assembly GCA_026929855.1 of Poa annua. NCBI lineage: Eukaryota > Viridiplantae > Streptophyta > Magnoliopsida > Poales > Poaceae > Poa > Poa annua. Next base: position 17,872,448 of record CM049428.1, on the reverse strand, counting down.
TTAAAACTTTTTTGCCGCCACATTTTTCTCGAACTCACACACAACTATATAGGATTAATGGAGCTACAAATTTCTTTAAATCATGACTAAGTGTATTCTTTGCATTTTGAACAAATTAACACAATTAACATATACGGAAGGGTGGGTTTGGTCTAGCAGTATATTTAACATATCAAACTATAAATTACAAAAGAGAAGGTCTCAACGAACATATTTCATCTGCGTCCAGGTTTCAAGTGCATCTTCTTGTCAACGCTGAAGGGGATCGTGTGCAGAAAACAAAAAATTTCCTACCAACGATATCCTAAAAGCATGCCAAGATCTATTCTATGCAGATATAGTAGTACGAACGGAGATCGGAATACATACCCTTGTAGACCGAAAGCGGGATTACGTTCCCGCACAAACGTTGTCGATGAAGACCGACGAAGCCGACCTCAAGGTCGTGTAGAGGAAGCAGACCTCCGAGTACCGCTAGCGCAGCACCTCGCAGGGCGTCACACACGTACGGTGGAGACAACGGCCTCCGAAGCTCCAGTCCAGGACGAGCAACGGAAGACTTGGACCAGAACACTAGCAGCACGGTAGCGGGCTATGGTGGAAGAGATCCCCCTCTCAACTCGGCGCAACTCCAACAAAAGGAATCACGAATCGAGAGAGAATTAGAGAATTAATTGGTGAATAAAAAGGCCAGGGGTGCCCCTTCTTATATAGGCTCCCAGGGGGGAGCCAACCTCCTCACCAGGCAATGTGGGACTATCCCCACATGCCTGGTGCACCGTCCCCTTGGTGGGCCTCTTGGCCCACCTGGGTCGGCCACCCAAGCCCCCACCGAATTCCTCTAGGGAATTTTCCCCTATTGGGCCTTCTTTCGATCAGAAGGCACATTTAGGGAAATCAGCCTAAATAAATTCGAAAATAAATATATAAAATCATATTTGCATATTAATTACACTAATTAATATCAAACATATTATATATAATTTATTCTAGCTCCGAAAACTCTTTTGTCGCTGCCCGATCTCCATTGGACCCCTCCCGGGACGTTCCCGGTGATCTCTTTCCTTTCCGGTTGTCTTGTCGAAACCCCTTAAGTGTGTTACCCTAGCGGTTTGATATAATAACAGGTATGATCAAGACTCCTCTATGATCAACGACTAACTCGTAGGCCTGGACCCCATGAATTAATGACTTTCATCTATCAAACCTGAACGCAAATCTTAAACCTTTTGCCATAGCGATACTTAGCGTGTCCGAGTGTCATATTATAGATATCTCCATACCGAGCTTGACCTCGTTACCGACAACGCTATCTTCTACTCCTCCTTGATCTCATGTCTCCGCGACCTAGTCACATGCTTGCAAGCTCATTAGACATGATCTCACCGAGTGGGCCCGAGAGTATCTATCCTGCTATGCGGACTGGCAAATCCCGCTCTTGACCCCTCGTCTCAACTACTCCTATCAGATACCCAAAAGTATCACCGTTATTGTCATACTATATAAGATACGACGTTTGGTGCGATCAAAGTATCTTCCAGGAATAACAATAAGAGTTGATCTCACGGTCAAAGGCGTAACGACTACGTCCTCCAAAATCTGGGTATGTCCATCACATCGTTCTCCAACGATATGACTCCCATTGCTGACCGGCGCCATGCCCCATGATCGGGAAACCTCGATCATCAATCGTGCAACGAAACTAGTCTTAGTAGAGGCTACTAAGGACCTGGTTGTTTACGCATCACACCTGTATTAATGTTTCCGCTTAATACGGTTATAGCAGGACACAAAAACCTATTATGAACAAACGAGATATGATAAAGAATACACTTTATTAATTGCCTCTAGGGCATATCTCCTTCAGTCTCCCACTTGTACTAGAGTACAAATTAATCTAGATTACAACTTGGTAAAAGCTTAACACCCATAGCTAACTGGTGTTTTTCATGGTTATCAAGCGGGAGAGGCTTCGTCAGCGGATCTGCCACATTCAGATCCGTATGGACTTTGCAAATCTTCATATCGCCTCCTTGTATGTACTGACGTATCACATGGAAGCGTCGGAGAATGTGTTTGGCGGTGGAGTGAGACCTTGGCTCCTTGGCGTTAGCAATGGCACCCGTATTGTCGCAGAAGAGGATCACGGGGTCTTGCACGCTTGGGAACACTCCAAGTTCGATGACGAACTTCCTCAGCCACACAGCTTCATTCGTGACTTCGCAAGCAGCAATGTACTCCGACTCCATTGTAGATTGTGCGGCAATGGGTTGCTTCCCACTTCTCCAGCACACGGCGCCTCCATTCACCTTGAACACATAACCTGTCTTTGACTTAGAGTCATCGGGGTCTGAGCAGAAACTTGCATCCACGTAACCCGTTACGCCAAGTTCTTCATCGCAGCCACCATACGCAAGGAACATTTCCTTTGTCTTTTGAGATACTTAAGAATGCTCTTAACATCAACCCAATGCACCATTCCAGGATTACTCTGGAACCGACTCGTCAAACTTAGAGCTAATACCACATCCGGTCTAGTACTCAATATTGCATACATGATCGATCTTATGGTTGAAGCATAAGGATGTTTAGTCATATCGGCCATGTAACGCCCCAGATTTTTTTTCTCCAATTAGTTGTTTGTTTTCTTTTTGCATCAACATGACATCATCATGCATCATTTGCATTTATCAATCTTAATTCAAATTGTTGCATTTAAATTCAACTCCATTTAAATTCTTTTCCCACAATTAAATTCAAATGCTTTTGAAATTAATTAAAATGTGCATTTTCAAATATTTTGCAAATATTATAAAAACTGGTTTATTAAATTGCCTATTTTAAACTAAAACTATTTTGTAAAATCTCCTAATTCATTTTCCTTTTCGATTTTGTTTTAAAAATAGAAAAACAGAAAAGAATTTAAAAGAAAAAATAAAATTCAGAAAAGAAAACCCTTACCTGGGCCGATCCACCTCCCTGGCCCATCTCTCCTCCTGGCCGAAGCCCAACTCTGGCCCACTCCCCCTTTCTCCCTCCTCCGTACACATCAGAGAAGAAAGTGACATGGTGTTCCCCACCATGTGCCCCTCCTCACCTGCTCCCCCTCCTCTTAAGCCGCCCCCTCCTCTCTTTCCGAAACCCTAGCCTCCTCCCTCTCCTCCCATCGAGCCGCCGCCGCCCCTCTTCTTCTTCTTCTTCTTCTTCTTCTTCTTCTCTGCTTTTATTTTTTTCCCCCAAAGAGTTTACACCGGAGAACCTCGCTGTCGCCCCGCCGCTCCAGCGCCGTCAAAGGAGCTCCCTCAAGCCCCGAAGCTCCGCCACGTTGTCACCGCCCTCTCCCCCGAAGGAATCGAGCCGCAAGCTGCTCCGGCCGTCGGCCTCGTCCCCGTTGTCTTCGGCACCGACGACGCCGCCGCCGCAAAATTCGCCGCCTCTGCGCCTCCTCGAGATCGAACGACGACCCCACCACCCTGCCTGTGAGCTCCTCTCCCGATTCCGTCCGTTCCCTCTCTCAATTTCTGCACGTACCATCGAAATCGTCCCCGGTTCCCGTCCGTCCGTTGCCGCCATGGCTGTACGCGTTTCCTGTCGCTCAAACCTACCCGAGTCCACGCCTCCCGCAATCCTTAGCACCGGACCACACCCAGCTCTCTGCCTACACCCCTAGGTCGGGCTCGCGCGCCCGGAGCGCTCGCTGCAGATCAACGCCGCCGGCCTCCTCTGTTATTTCGTTCCCGAGCCAAAGTCTGAAGTTTTGTTTTTCAGTTAAACGTGATACTACAGGTTATGTTCCTTCGGTCCTGATAGCAGTCACAAACACCGCTCCGGCCCAGTGTCTAGCGCAGCCATCCCTCCCACGCGTCGGAGACCCGAGTTCAAATCCCACGGGCGCGTTGTGAATAAAGCCCCCTTTTTTCCTTTTCCTCACACGCTGACAGGTGGGTCCCTCCAGGCAGTGAGAGAGCGCCTGGAATTCTTGCACTAAGTCCCTATGCTCTCTGGTTTCACAACTAAGTCGCCGGAGATTTTGTTTCTATCACAAACAAGTCCCTGACATTTGTAGATACACCCCCAAACTTAATATGTTAATAACTTT